>LR990518.1:15000-10015000 GCA_905147745.2 Phlogophora meticulosa
CGTCCCATGTAGGTGACACACCTCTCCGCCAGGTAAGCCCCAACGATGCGGCGGAACCTAACCTAACCTAACCTAACCTAACCTAACCTAACTTAACCTAACCTTTTTTTTTTTTTTTGGTGCGGGTTGGAAAATCCTCATGGATGTCCTTCGCTCTGGGGGAGCGAAGGGGTCTGTCAGACTCTTACTGACTAAAAACCACCCGTTGTTCCGTCTCACACCTACGCCGGGGGTCGCGGGAACGTACGATCCTTCCGCAACCCCCAGCTAGTGCCGGCCCGCCTATGCAGGCCTCCTCAGGACGAGGGGCGGAGTGAGGTGTTTGACTCCCCCCCCGACGTCTTAGAGGGGCGCGCGTGGAACACGCGCCGCCACCTCGGGTCCTGGTGTTAGGGGGGCGACAGACGTCCCCAAGTCCGTCGCCCCTGGACCCATTTAGGGGGGCTGGAAGAGGGCGTTGTCCGCCCTCCGCCGACGCCCGGTGCGTCTGCTGCGGGCCGGGTTGGAGGAAGATATCTCCCTTTCCCGTTCCGCAGCCTCCTTCCGCGAGATAACCGTCTCGCAGAAGGACACCACCGCGTTCCAGGCCTCCTCGCTGCCAACCATCGATGACACGACGGCCGGCAGCGACAGGTCCCTGCCTACTTCCGCAACGAGGGCACGGCGTGGATCCTCCCAAGCGGGACACTCTGCCAGCGTATGCCACGCCGTGTCCTCCCGGCAGTCGACGCAGTGGTGACACCGGGCGTCCGGCTCCCTGTTTATGCAACACAGGTACTTCCCGAAGCAACCATGCCCCGAGAGCACCTGTGTCACCCGAAACGACAGGGAGCCGTGCCTCCTCCCGAGCCAGTGATCGAGCACCGGCCGGACCGCCTCGATGGTGACGAGGCCGGCGGTAGGGCGTGAAAGCCTTTCCCGCCATTCCGCCACCAGGACCTCACGAAGCTGGGACCGACGCAGCTCCATGTGTCGCTGCGTCAGTCGCTCGCCTCGCGCCCGCGCTTCCTCGCACCACCGGTACAGTGACGCGAGTACTTTCGCCTCCAGGTCCCAGGGCGGGGATCCGGCCAGTGCACAAGCCGCCTCGCAGGGGATCGTGCGATATCCCCTGATGACTCTGACGGCCATCGCTCTCTGTGGCTTCCGCAGAACAGAGAGGCTACAGGCCGTCAGGTCAGCCGCCCAGATCGGGGCCCCGTACAGGGCCATCGATCGCACGATCCCTACGTAGAGCCGCCTACAGGCGGCGCTCGGGCCCCCCAGATTGCGAAGCAGCGTTGATAGCGCCCCGGCCGCGCCCAACAACTTGGGCGCCAGCCGCCGGAAGTGGGGTCCAAAATCCCACCGGCTGTCGAGCACCAATCCCAGGTACTTCATGGTGGACTCGACAGCTATTCGGACCCCCCCGACCACGATGTGTGATCCCGGCGGCGGCGCCCGTCGGGGACCATGGAATACCATGGCCTCCGACTTGCTGAGGGCCACCTCCAGACCTAGGCGCCGTATGCGGCTCACCACCTGTGAGACCGCCGCCGTCGCCAGCAACGCTGCCTCCCTGTGCGAGCTCCCCCGGGCCGTGACCAGCGTGTCATCCGCGTAACACGTCACGTCTACGCCCGGTTGGAGTCCGCCCCTCAGCACCCAGTCGTACCCGATGTTCCACAGGAGCGGACCTACGACCGAGCCCTGTGGAACACCGCACGACACGCGGTGCTGGTGTCCGCCATCACGTCCCATGTAGGTGACACACCTCTCCGCCAGGTAAGCCCCAACGATGCGGCGGAACCTAACCTAACCTTTTTTTTTTTTTTTTTTTTTTTTTTTTTTTTTTTTTTTTTTTTTTTTTTTTTTTTTTTTTTTTTTTTTGGTGCGGGTTGGAAAATCCTCATGGATGTCCTTCGCTCTGGGGGAGCGAAGGGGTCTGTCAGACTCTTACTGACTAAAAACCACCCGTTGTTCCGTCTCACACCTACGCCGGGGGTCGCGGGAACGTACGATCCTTCCGCAACCCCCAGCTAGTGCCGGCCCGCCTATGCAGGCCTCCTCAGGACGAGGGGCGGAGTGAGGTGTTTGACTCCCCCCCCGACGTCTAAGAGGGGCGCGCGTGGAACACGCGCCGCCACCTCGGGTCCTGGTGTTAGGGGGGCGACAGACGTCCCCAAGTCCGTCGCCCCTGGACCCATTTAGGGGGGCTGGAAGAGGGCGTTGTCCGCCCTCCGCCGACGCCCGGTGCGTCTGCTGCGGGCCGGGTTGGAGGAAGATATCTCCCTTTCCCGTTCCGCAGCCTCCTTCCGCGAGATAACCGTCTCGCAGAAGGACACCACCGCGTTCCAGGCCTCCTCGCTGCCAACCATCGATGACACGACGGCCGGCAGCGACAGAACTTAACCTAACCTAACCTTTTTTTTTTCGCCACCGGTACAGTGACGCGAGTACTTTCGCCTCCAGGTCCCAGGGCGGGGATCCGGCCAGTGCACAAGCCGCCTCACAGGAGATCGTGCGATATCCCCTGATGACTCTGACGGCCATCGCTCTCTGTGGCTTCCGCAGAACAGAGAGGCTACAGGCCGTCAGGTCAGCCGCCCAGATCGGGGCCCCGTACAGGGCCATCGATCGCACGATCCCTACGTAGAGCCGCCTACAGGCGGCGCTCGGGCCCCCCAGATTGGGAAGCAACCTAACCTAACCTAACCTAACCTTTTTTTTTTTTTTTTTTTGGTGCGGGTTGGAAAATCCTCATGGATGTCCTTCGCTCTGGGGGAGCGAAGGGGTCTGTCAGACTCTTACTGACTAAAAACCACCCGTTGTTCCGTCTCACACCTACGCCGGGGGTCGCGGGAACGTACGATCCTTCCGCAACCCCCAGCTAGTGCCGGCCCGTCTATGCAGGCCTCCTCAGGACGAGGGGCGGAGTGAGGTGTTTGACTCCCCCCGCGGCGTCTAAGAGGGGCGCGCGTGGAACACGCGCCACCACCTCGGGTCCTGGTGTTAAGGGGGCGACAGACGTCCCCAGGTCCGTCGCCCCTGGACCCATTTAGGGGGGCTGGAAGAGGGCGTTGTCCGCCCTCCGCCGACGCCCGGTGCGTCTGCTGCGGGCCGGGTTGGAGGAAGATATCTCCCTTTCCCGTTCCGCAGCCTCCTTCCGCGAGATAACCGTCTCGCAGAAGGACACCACCGCGTTCCAGGCCTCCTCGCTGCCAACCATCGATGACACGACGGCCGGCAGCGACAGGTCCCTGCCTACTTCCGCAACGAGGGCACGGCGTGGATCCTCCCAAGCGGGACACTCTGCCAGCGTATGCCACGCCGTGTCCTCCCGGCAGTCGACGCAGTGGTGACACCGGGCGTCCGGCTCCCTGTTTATGCGACACAGGTACTTCCCGAAGCAACCATGCCCCGAGAGCACCTGCGTCACCCGAAACGACAGGGAGCCGTGCCTCCTCCCGAGCCAGTGATCGAGCACCGGCCGGACCGCCTCGATGGTGACGAGGCCGGCGGTAGGGCGTGAAAGCCTTTCCCGCCATTCCGCCACCAGGACCTCACGAAGCTGGGACCGACGCAGCTCCATGTGTCGCTGCGTCAGTCGCTCGCCTCGCGCCCGCGCTTCCTCGCGCCACCGGTACAGTGACGCGAGTACTTTCGCCTCCAGGTCCCAGGGCGGGGATCCGGCCAGTGCACAAGCCGCCTCGCAGGAGATCGTGCGATATCCCCTGATGACTCTGACGGCCATCGCTCTCTGTGGCTTCCGCAGAACAGAGAGGCTACAGGCCGTCAGGTCAGCCGCCCAGATCGGGGCCCCGTACAGGGCCATCGATCGCACGATCCCTACGTAGAGCCGCCTACAGGCGGCGCTCGGGCCCCCCAGATTGGGAAGCAGCGTTGATAGCGCCCCGGCCGCGCCCAACAACTTGGGCGCCAGCCGCCGGAAGTGGGGTCCAAAATCCCACCGGCTGTCGAGCACCAATCCCAGGTACTTCATGGTGGACTCGACAGCTATTCGGACCCCCCCGACCACGATGTGTGATCCCGGCGGCGGCGCCCGTCGGGGACCATGGAATACCATGGCCTCCGACTTGCTGAGGGCCACCTCCAGGCCTAGGCGCCGTATGCGGCTCACCACCTGTGAGACCGCCGCCGTCGCCAGCAACGCTGCCTCCCTGTGCGAGCTCCCCCGGGCCGTGACCAGCGTGTCATCCGCGTAACACGTCAGGTCTACGCCCGGTTGGAGTCCGCCCCTCAGCACCCAGTCGTACCCGATGTTCCACAGGAGCGGACCTACGACCGAGCCCTGTGGAACACCGCACGACACGCGGTGCTGGTGTCCGCCATCACGTCCCATGTAGGTGACACACCTCTCCGCCAGGTAAGCCCCAACGATGCGGCGGAGGTAGAGAGGCACCCGATGATACCGCAGTGCCTCCCGAATGCAGCTCCAGGGCAGGGTGTTGAACGCGTTGGAGATGTCTAAAGAGACCGCCAACGCCACCCCGCCCCGGGACACTGCTTCCTCCGCTAGGACTCTCACTCTCGACACAGCGTGAATAGTGGAGCGCCCATGCCGAAAACCGAACTGGCTCTCGTCTAGGTCCGGCCCCTCTCTGCACAAGTGGTCGACGAGGCGGGCTGCGACTATCCGCTCGAACAGCTTGCCCACCTCGTCTAACAACACTATGGGCCGGTACGCGGACGGAGAGTCCGCGGGGCGCCCCGCCTTCCTGAGCAGGACCAGGCGGCCAGACTTCCACAAGGAGGGAAACTGGCCCCGCTCGAGGCACGCTGTGTAGAGTCCTCTCAGTTGGGGCTCTAGCTCCTTCAGAGCGAGGGCTAACACGCAGCCGTGAACCCCGTCGGGCCCCGGAGCCACGTTCTTGGCCCGGAGCCGCGTCACGGCTGCCCCCATCTCTGTCCGTGTCACCTCTGGGACGCTGATGGCGTTGTCCTCTGCAGGCTCTGCGGCCGTGGGCAAAGCCATCGGCGGCGGAGTGTGCTCCGCTCTTGCCGGGAAGAGGGCTGCGACTATAGCGTCCAACAGCTCGGGTTGGAGACTCTCGGTGAGTGGAGGCGCCGCGGCTCGGAGTTTCCCACGAACCGCACGATAAGGGCGCCCCCACGGATCCCCGTCCAGAGTCCCCAGCATCTCCTCCCTGGCTCGCGTCTTCGCCTCGCCGATGGCCAGCCTCAGAGCCTGCTTAGCCGCGCTGTACACCTCATACAGCGCGGCCTCTTCGTCAGGAACCCGACGACGTCTTCTGCGGTATCGGGTGTACCGGCGCCAAACCGTCGCGCACGAGAAGCGCAGTTGCGCAATCTCGGCGGACCACCAGTACACCTGGCGCCTTGCAGACTGTGCGTGGACGCGGGGCATGGAGGCGTCGCAGATTTGCGACATCGCCCCACGGAACCACAGCGCCCCCTCGTCGACGTCGTCGGGTTCGGTCGTTGCCGACTCCCGGATCCAGGCCTGGACAATGGCGGCCTCCTCGAGAAGTTCCCTGTCGATGCGCGTACGCGCCCAGCGCGGACCGTCCGTCCGCGGAGCCGATGGACTGCGGCCGCCGGCGGTCTGGGCGGAGACATCAAAACGGATATATCGGTGATCCGATAACGTCTCCGCCTCCGCGGCGACACGCCAGTCGCGGACACGGCTAGCGACAGCAGGGCTAGCGAACGAGACGTCCACTATAGACCCGCCCCGCTGCCGCACGCATGTGTGGACCGAGCCCCGATTTAGGACGGTCAAACCAGTGGTGACCGCCCACTCCTCCAAAACCTCACCCCGAGCATCGGTCGCCGGAGATCCCCACGCCGTAGACTTGGCGTTGAGATCCCCTAGCAACAGCACAGGGCGAGGGTGGAGTCGGCCCACGACGCCACCCAACTCGACAAGGAAGTTCTCGAAGTCGGCGAGACTCTTGTTGGGCGAGAAATACGCCCCAACAGTGCCAATACCGTTCGCGAGGACGGCCACCCAGCCGTGACCTCGCGACGGGCTGACGAGAGCCCCGCCAATTATGGCCACCAAACCGTCCAGATCGCCCACCCAGTTATCCCTGGGGGGGACAAAGTACGGCTCGGCGACCACAGCCACGTGAATCGACCACTCTGCCATGCTCTGGAGCAAGAGATCCTGAGCTCTGGCACAGTGGTTGATGTTGCCCTGGAGGAAATGGTACAGCGCCATTAAGCGCAGTCCATCCCCTCCGCACCATGCCTAGGCCGGGAGTCGGCCGGAGGGCGGCCAGGCTGAGGGGGGGGTAAAGAGCCCCCGCCAGCCTTGGCACCCCCTCTCTTCTTTTTGGGCGCGGGCGCACCACAGGCCTTTTGACCCACTCTGTGCCCAGCGGGCCTCCCTGCAGCTGTACAGAGGCTGCAGTTTGGCGACGCGGAGCACTGGGCCGCCTTATGGCCGGGCTGACCGCAGCGATAACACTCCTCGCTGCGGTCTGTTTCGGCGTTGCACCGCACCCTGACATGCCCAATGTCAAGGCAGCGGTAGCACCGCAAAGCCCTCGGTCGCAGCAGCTTGGCCCTTGCTGCCACCCATCCCACCAACAGGCGCCCGCCGTTGGCGACCTTGTGTGCGGCCGCCACCGGGCATCTGACCCAGATCGAGCCGAGCCCGGAAGCGTCCACCCGGATGTCGCCCGTGCGGATGTCTTCAGGCGGACACCCACCCGCTCGGGCGACGGCCGCCACTACCTCAGCCGGAGTCGTCGAGTCATCCAGGCCGTCGACGCGCAGCTCAGCGGTCTTCGTCGGCCTGGACACCCGGACGTCCTCCGGGTTGAGGACCTCCCGCAGCTTGGCGGCCAGGAGGTCCGCCTTTTTGCCACCATCGGCACCCGTAAGCTCGAAAACCTAACCTAACCTAACCTAACCTAACCTAATTCTGATGTTGCGAGTGACATTCTGATGTTGCATGTGACATTCAAAATGTTGCAAGTGACATTCTGCATGTTGCAAGTGACATTCTGAATGATGCGAGTGCCAGTCCGAGTGTCGCGAGTGACATTCTGAATGTCGCGAGTGACATTCTGATGTTGCGAGTGACATTCTATATGTTGCAAGTGAAATTCTAAATGTTGCAATTGACATTCTGCATGTTGCAAGTGACATTCTGAATGATGCGAATGCCAGTCCGAGTGTCGCGAGTGACATTCTGAATGTCGCGAGTGACATTCTGATGTTGCGAGTGACATTCGGACTTGGACTGGCACTCGCACCATTCAGAATTCGCAACATGCAGAATGTCACTTGCAACATTTTGAATGTCACACGCAACATCAGAATGTCACTCGCGACATTCAGAATGTCACTCGCGACATTCAGAATGTCACTCGCAACACTCGGACTGGCACTCGAAACATTCAGAATGTCACTCGCAACATTCTGAATGTCACTCGCAACATTTAAATTGTTACTCACGACACTCGGACAGAAACTCGCGACACTCGGACAGAAACTCGCGACCCTCGGACTGGCACTCGCAACATTCAGATTGTCACTCGCGACACTCGGACTGGCACTCGCAACATTCAGAATGTCACTTGCAACATGCTGAATGTCACTTGCAACATTTTGAATGCCACACGCAACATCAGAATGTCACTCGCAACATTCAGAATGTCACTCGCGACATTCAGAATGTCACTCGCAACACTCGGACTGGCACTCGAAACATTCAGAATGTCATTCGCAACATTCTGAATGTCACTCGCAACATTTAAATTGTTACTCACGACACTCGGACAGAAACTCGCGACACTCGGACAGAAACTCGCGACACTCGGACTGGCACTCGCAACATTCGAAATGTCACTCGCGACACTCGGACTGGCACTCGCAACATTAAGAATGTCACTTGCAACATGCTGAATGTCACTTGCAACATTTTGAATGCCACACGCAACATCAGAATGTCACTCGCAACATTCAGAATGTCACTCGCGACATTCAGAATGTCACTCGCAACACTCGGACTGGCACTCGAAACATTCAGAATGTCTTTCGCAACATTCTGAATGTCACTCGCAACATTTAAATTGTTACTCACGACACTCGGACAGAAACTCGCGACACTCGGACAGAAACTCGCGACACTCGGACTGGCACTCGCAACATTCAGAATGTCACTCGCGACACTCGGACTGGCACTCGCAACATTCAGAATGTCACTTGCAACATGCTGAATGTCACTTGCAACATTTTGAATGCCACACGCAACATCAGAATGTCACTCGCAACATTCAGAATGTCACTCGCGACATTCAGAATGTCACTCGCAACACTCGGACTGGCACTCGAAACATTCAGAATGTCACTCTCAACATTCTGAATGTCACTCGCAACATTTAAATTGTTACTCACGACACTCGGACAGAAACTCGCGACACTCGGACAGAAACTCGCGACACTCGGACTGGCACTCGCAACATTCAGATTGTCACTCGCGACACTCGGACTGGCACTCGCACCATTCAGAATGTCACTCGCAATGTGACATTCAAAATGTTGCGAGTGACATTCTGATGTTGCGTGTGACATTTAAAATGTTGCAAGTAACAATCTGAATGTTGCGAGTGCCAGTCCGAGTGTCGCGAGTTTCTGTCCGAGTGTCGCGAGTTTCTGTCCGAGTGTCGCGAGTGACAATTTAAATGTTGCGAGTGACATTCAGAATGTCACTCGCAACACTCGGACTGCCACTCGCAACATTCAGAATGTCACTTGCAACATTCAGAATGTCACTTGCAACATTTTGAATGGCACACGCTTTATCAGAATGTCACTCGCGACATTCAGAATGTCACTCGCAACATTCAGAATGTCACTCGCAACATTCAGAATGTCACTCGCGACACTCATACTGGCACTCGCACCATTCAGAATGTCACTCGCAACATTCAGAATGTCACTCGCGACATTCAGAATGTCACTCGCAACACTCGGACTGGCACTTGCAACATTCTGAATGTCACTCGCAACATTCAATTTGTCACTCGCGACACTCGGACAGAAACTCGCGACACTCGGACAGAAACTCGCGACACTCGGACTGGCACTCGCACCATTCAGAATGTCACTCGCATCACTCGGACTGGCACTCGCAACATTCAAAATGTCACTTGCAACATTCTGAATGTCACTCGCAACACTCGGACTGGCACTCGCAACACTCGGACTGGCACTCGTAACACTCGGACTGGCACTCGCAACATTCAGAATGTCACTTGCAACATTCAGAATGTCACTTGCAACATTTTGAATGTCACACGCAACATCAGAATGTCACTCGCAACATTCTGAATGTCACTCGCAACATTCAGAATGTCACTCGCAACATTCTGAATGTCACTCGCGACACTCGGACAGACACTCGCAACACTCGGACTGGCACTCGCAACATTCAGATTGTCACTCGCGACACTCGGACTGACACTCGCAACATTCAGAATGTCACTTGCAACATTTTGAATGTCACTTGCAACATTTTGCACACACACTACACTCGCGATCGCGAAAATCTGAGTACCTTTAGACTGACCCTAATAATTTGACCACCTGGTATAATCACCGGCAAATAAGATGGCAAAAGTCGTTAGATGCGCACAAGTCGTTTTTTAGGTCTCTTTGGTGGTCAAGCGGGACGCGGGGTATGAGGTAGCGTCGATCCGAGCGCGCGATTGGTGCATCAGTCGACCCTTGCCTCCCGCACCGCGCCTTCGTCCCGTTCGCTCCCGATTACATTTCAGTGCACGAAAATTGAACCCTTTGTTTTTGTTGTGTTAAACTTAAGTGTTGTTATTGTTTTTAAATTTAGGATAGAGTTCCTGAAAAGGCATAGCATACGAGGAAAGTATGCTCAAACCAGAGTTATACAAATTAATAAAATTGGAAAAAGAACAATTTAAAACATACAGCATTGACCAAACACTTGCAGAACACAACCATAGTGTTCTGCGATTGCGACTTTCAATATGATGCCAAGGGTAGTTTTATTAACGGATAGTGACGACGACTAGTTATTTTTTTTTTTTTATATATAAACTTTTTTGAATTTTAAATGCACGTTATTTATAACTCCTAATAAACTTGAATTCCTCTCCCTTCTTTAACTTTGTTCTATACAGTTATGATTAAATATAAATGATGGCAATAACAATAGAATAATGACGATCAATAAAAGTTACCACTTTTTTGTGCCACTAAGTGTACGATGCGCGAACTTACCCCCACTACGCCAAAATCTTGCCATCTTATTTGCCGGTGACTATATGTGGGTCGTCTTCTAGTGTAACCGGATGCAGCTTCCAAGTAGGTAAGGAAAAAAAGATTTAATAATCAGCTCACAATGTTCGATCGGCACTGGTCTCCTGTCTATGAGCGGGAGTGTGCCGCACTGTGAAAGTATTAAATCAAATCAAATCAAATCAAATCATTTATTATCAGGTAACAAAAGACCCATAGATAAATACCTTAACCTAAGTATACATATTTATAACCGTACTAAAACTACTGCACACGAAGAGCCGGTGTCGTGTTACGCTGCGAGGTGTCGCGTAGCTGGCCGCGAAAACGCCGATACAGCACACCTTTCGGCCAAAACTCTTCCTTGAGGAAGGTCATCAAATGGTGAGTCGGAACGCGCACCATGAATGACTTGAAATTGGTGCTATGGCGCGCCCCCAACTTCTCCACCCTCAAGGTCCAGTTGGTCTTCACCCGTAAGTACTCTACGATGTCCTCCGTCTTCGTAGAATGATGCAAACGGGAAACGTACAACTGTGTCGTCGGTACTGCAGGACGTAGCAGCGTGTTCGGTCCAGCCAGCGCCGTCCCACACTGGTTGCGATAAGTAGGCTTCCTCTTCTTCCTCTCCACCTTAATGAAGCCGTCCTCATCGAATGTGTTCTTCGGTGGATCCTGCCGTCCGTGGACCAACACAGCGCCGTTAGCCACGCTCGCTGCTGAGCGGCTCTGCTTTCCCCCTTTTGGCTTTTCTGCCTGTCGTTTCATTTGCGACACAGCAGGTTTTGTCTTGGCGACAGTTGCAGAATAGGCACGTTTGGGGGTCGACGTACCTATTACACGCGTCGTTTCCCCGGCAGGTACGACGCGATCAGCGGAACACAATGCTACGCCTGCATTCTTGACAGCCGACGATGTTGATTCATTCGCCGACTGAAAACTGCAGACAGAAGCATTCTGTGCCCCACGACGTGTGTTTATGTTGGAGCCATCCGGTGACCCACCTGTCGGAATAGCGCTGCGCAACAACGCTTATTAAAACGCAATTAAAATCTGTACAGCAGCAAAATGAGTGATCTTTCGAAGGGCATCGGCGGGGATCACGCGGGGAGTCGGGCGATACAGTTTGCGGCCCCTTTAATCGCTTAGTTTGCGCACTTGAACGTTGAATTAAAACTGCCTGTTGTTTAAAGTGTAGGTACCGATTTTACATTCCCAGCCAGGCTTAACGATTATAGTCGACTAACGAACTAATAATTCTGCATGCGGAAACATTCATCCCGGCCTGGGAAGTGGGAATCGGTAAGGGTGTGCTTGATTCAACACGAACTTGCCCGTATTCAACCTTGATATTTGAAACAGTTTAATTTCGATTTTATAAGTGCTGTGCTATGCGTCATATGCTAGTATACGCTTGCGCAGTGTTCGCTCACGCCAAGCCGTATCATATTCATAGGCTTCAGACCGTCCAGAACCGATTCCTGCGCAGAGTCACGGGAGCCCCCTTCTACGTCCGAAATGAGACTCTCCATGTAGATCTCAAAATACCTACGGTGAAACAGTTCATGAAGCGACTCACCCAGCGCTTCATGGACTGTTCTACCGCTCATCCTAACCCCTTAGTGTCATCGGCCGTCCGATACACTCCCTCGCGAATAAGTACAGTTCGAAGACCGAAACACACACTCACAGAGCCAGATGATCCTATCACTCTCCTCCAGGAGAGCGATAAGGCCACCAGCACTGTTCGCAAACAAAAACGGACATTCCGTCCTCGCCGCCGAGGCCCGTCGCGACGACCCCGTCAATGCCCCCCTCCCGACCCTTTGCTAGAGCCAGCCCGCGAAGCTGAGCCGATTAATGTTTAAAATGTTCCTTAAATAATGGAACAATCAGATCCAGCCTGTCCCTTGCTGTCCTCTTCAGCGACGTCCTAAGCCGAGGTTCGTACCCCGCAGGGGGTGCCCTTAGCGATAGTCGCTTAGCTTATAAGTTTTTATGCCTGGCTGGAGGCCTTAATTTTAATTAAGCCCCCACAGGAAAGTTCGGTTGAGCAGTAAATATCCCTAAAGGATAAACTGCGAGATGCCCATTCCAAAAAAAAAAAAATGCTAGTGAAGTGAGTGGAATGTGTGGATCCGGCATAAGATTATCTCTTTGTTTACTTCAAATCCTATAACAAACAGTCTAAACTCTAAAGTCATAATAATTCAAATTTGAACTTGTCGGCACATGTCAGTATTGTCAGTCAGTTGTGGTCTTGTGGTAAATAGTATAAGTAATTTACTTTTTAATAGTAGTTCCATTTTGTGACCATTCTGATGACTTAGGTATCCTTTCCACAGCCACCGAGTAAAACATATAAGACTAAAATAAAATTATGAGCAGTGTGTGTCGTGTTGTGGTTGTGTTGTAAAAAAAGTGTTTGGTGTGGCGGAAGCTTGAACAGTTTATGAAAATTAGATCTGACCAACATCACCTCACATACTTACGTAGGTACCTACTGTTTTTAAAGATAAAGTTCGGCGGTTTAGTGAATTAGCGCCAAGTTTCGGGCCCCGCTGAAACTTTCAACTTTGTGCTGAGGAAGGTATTTCACTATTGTGTTCTATTTGATTGTAAGGTAATACTTAATACCCACCAGTTAGTTAAATTATTCGAAAGGCAATAACTATACTAACGATTAGCTAAATAATAACTGATGAAGCAAGTGACTTCCTTTGTGATGCAATCAGTAGTTCCATTTAATTCTGAATACTTATTATTATTGGCTAAGTTACAGTGTTTGGATGCCAACATGCTACTAAACACCTGCACATTTAATAGATTATATTTTTACTGTACAATTTGTCTTGTCCACATTAGCAATGAATACCTATACCGTACCTATTTAATTTCCAAACCTCTAAAGAGAAGGGATCTAAAAAAGCATCTCGTGTTCACACTACATACTATTAAATGAGACTAACTTCCATATATATATATAAACATAGGTAGGTTTGTTTAAGTAGTGTCACCAGGCCAGAAGGCTTGTGTATATACCAAGCTGTTTCTGTTACTACTAATGGCATTGTTGCACTAGTTTATGTTGATTTGTCTCATCACCAAGTTGGACTCTTGCACTAAGGGCCTTTTTAATGGTATCTAAACCCGAACTATTGTATATGACTAGCTGTAAGTTTTCCTAAAATTATTAAAATAAAATAAAAAAAATAAAATAAAAATAAAAGGGTTCTCCACGATGTGGTAAAGAAGGAACACCAACCTTCATAGTTAAGTTAACGTTAGCAGGCTATAACAGGCAGCAGCATAGCTACTCGGTGTTTGCAATTATTTTAATTATTATTTCATTATGTGCCTGTACAAATCTGGTCTATTGAAACAGAAACTGAAAAAGAGTGAATCCGACTTACCCACCTTGGGTTCCAAAACTTGATAGAGAAATTAAAAATAAATAAATATTGACAGAAGTTCAAAAAGAAATACCCAAAATTTATAGTTTTCTTTATCAATGCTACAGGCACCCTTCTAAATTACTTTACAAGGACAACATTTTGGAATCAGCTGGTGGATGTCAACAGGGTGACCCTCTTGGGCCGGTCATTTTTAGTTGAGCATTAAATCCAATTATTCAACAACTAAATTCTATGTATGGTATTTGGATGATGGAACCCTAGGTCATGTGGACACAGTTTTGACAGATTTAGCTTTTTAAAAGGAAAAAATCAGTTCCACTGGATTAGACCTTAATCTTTCGAAATGCGAAATTTATCTTCCACAAGCCACGAAAATACAAAATATTAATGATGTTTCAAAATTAACATACATTCGGCTTTCACACTTATTCGATACTGTTGTTTTGGACCAAAATTTACTTATAGCCTACGCTCTTCCCATCTTTGGAAGCATCCACAACTTTTAGAAAAAGTAGACCAAATTATTCGAAACACTCTTTATTCGATCCTAAATGTGGCCTTGGACGACCGAGCATGGCAGCAAGCACACACACCTTCCATGCGCCTGGGTGGTCTCGGCGTCCGCAAAATTTCCAGTATAAGTTTACTTATTATATTATTATATTTTATTATATTATATTCCTCTCGGTCCATAGTACCGATAGATTAACCAGGAATATTTTAGCTTCCTCACTGGTTGATTTTGAAGTACCGTGTTTGACCGATGCGTTGAACGCTAGGAAAATGGCTTGTCCCAATACGGATGTGCCCGACAACCTGTCTTCCCAGGCGCGGTGGGACGTGCCGCTCTGCAGTACTATACGGAATTCTCTGTTGAACACGTCACCTAGTACTGCTGAGCGTGCCCGTCTGTTGGCCGTGGGAGAATGGGAGTCGGGCCTCTGGCTTCAGGCACTCCCGTCAGCCACCATAGGTACTATGATGGATGACACATCGTTTCGGCTCGCTACTTGTCTTCGCTTGGGTGCCCCTTGTGTTGCTCCGCATCGGTGTCACTGTGGTGAAGCGGTCGACAGCTTCGGGCACCATGGCCTGTCCTGTTACAGGAGCGCAGGACACATAGCACGGCACGCCAGCATCAATTACATTATTCGTCGAGCTCTTGGTACCGCCGGCATACCAACGGTATTAGAACCTAACGGCTTGGTACGAGACGATGGTAAGAGACCAGACGGCATGACGTTGTTGCCTTGGAAGATGGGTAGGACTTTGGTGTGGGACGGCGCTGCCGCAGCGGGTGCTGAGACCCTCAAACGGCGCAAATAGTTTTGAGCCGTTTGGGGTTGAAACGCTCGGGTCATGGGGTCCGAGTGCATGTCATCTTTATAAAGAAATTTCTCGACGTCTGATCGACACTTCGCGTGACCAGAGGGCTGGCTCATTCTTTACCCAAACAATTAGTATTGCCAACGTGGCAACGCTGCCAGTGTTTTGGGCACGTTTCGCACGCACGCACGCACGCACGAGATGACAGCAATGCGGAGGAATACTTTGACGCCTGAGTGTCCTGGTCGGCTTGTAAATATGTATATATATATTATATATGTATTGTTAGTTTTATGGTATAATTGTATATATGTAAATACTTAAATATTAATTATTATAATATCTATCTATCTATGTAATGTATTGTATTAAGTATATCAGTCATCTAGTACCCATAACAAGCCCTGCTTAGCTTGGGGCTAGATGATGCTGTGTGGATTGTCCAGCATTATTTATTTATTTCGTATGCTAAATAACTTTAGGAACCGCAAAAGCAAGTTTTAGGAACCGCATAAGCAAGTTCAGCTATATAGGGCTTTTGCTGATTTCTAATAAACTGCCAGATAAAGACATCTATTATTTTTCTAGTAATTTTTGCAAGAAACTCATCAACTAGAATTATCTCACTTTTTATTAGTAAAGTAGGTAGTAAAAGTAAATTATGGTCTTGTTCAAATTAAACCCTTTTATATGAAACGGACATGAAGTTTGTGGTGAATGGTATAACTCCCATTTATGCTCCTATTGCAATGGAGATTACTATTAGTTTTCAATTCCTTCACTTGTGTCAGTGGATAAGCGCTTTATTATTCCAAAAAATAAAGATATCCTTTTGGTAAGACTCCACCACCCACCACCATGAGCAATTGTGCTGTCATGCCTCTCTACGCCACCACCATTACTTCTCTGCTGCTACTCCATATATATATATATATATTTTAATAATTAAAAAAAAAACTTCAATCATCATCTATTTCGATGCTTTACATTTGCCGGGTGTCCCATGGCGGCCAATATTTTTTCTTTTTTGGTATGACACCCAATTGTGAAATTGCCATGCGGGCCGATCGATATCTGCAACTCCAAGACGCTGCGCGTATTTTGCGTACCCTAAAAGAAAAAATGTTGACCAATCCTTTTCATTATTTCTGAAGGATCAATGGCGTCAGTAGAAACAAACGATGTGTCCCGCTTGGAGCCGGAGGCGGCGGACGACGCAGCACAACTGACGGCCGCGCAGCGCGCGCGCATCGAGCGGAACCGGCTGCAGGCGCGCCAGCGCAAGGAGGCGCGCCTCGTGCAGCGACACACGTGAGCATCGCGCCCCCGCCCCCCCGGCCCGCGCCCCCGCCCCGCACGCCCTCACTAGGCCGCACTGCCCGCAGGGAGCCGCGGGCCGCCGCGCCGGCGGACAGCGGCGGCGGCTTCCTGCTGGAAGAGGACGAAGCCGCGCCCCCGCCGCGCGCCCACCCGCCGCCTGCGCCCATACAGGACCCGGCGGAGCGGCCGTGCTGCATCGACTGCGAGCAACGCTTCCCTCAGTCGTATCTGTTCGACACGTTCGGGTACAGCGTGTGCGACGAGTGCAGGTCGGTAGAGCGCGCTGCGCAGGCCCGCCGGTCGCCACTCGCTCGCTAACGATACGTTCGCCGCAGGGACGACGACGGCGCGCACGCGCTCGTCACGCGCACCGAGGCGAAGAGCGCCTACCTGCTGAAGGACTGCGACCTGGACCTGCGGCCGCCGGCGCTGCGCTTCGTGCGGCGCCGCAACCCGCACGGCTCGCGCCTGGGCGACATGCGCCTGTACGTGCGCGCGCAGGTGGAGGCGCGCGCGCGCGAGGCGTGGGGCTCGGCCGAGGCGCTGGAGGAGGAGCGCGCGCGCCGCCTGGAGGGGCGCGCGCGCAGCAAGCACTCGGCCACGGCGCGGCGCCTGCGCGCGCTGCGCATGGACGTGCGCTCGAGCCTGTTCGACCGCACGCGCACCGCGCACGAGCACGAGTACGGCGCGGAGCAGTACGACGCGGACGCAGACTTGTACTCGCGCGCCTGCGCCTGTGGACACGTCGAGACCTACGAGAAGATGTAACACAAACGCGCGCTCGCCGTTGGATTATGATTAAAAAAAAATGGAATTCCGCCTCTGCAACCTACTTAAGGTCCTGGCATCTAAAACAAATCTTGTCGTCATATTTTTTTCTTCTGCAACCATGATTGTGGACGGTCATGTGACAAGTCGTAGTCGTAAACTCGTGACCGCAAGGTACGCTAGATCGCTTACTGTTCATATCCTATTTTGCTACAACATAATATTATGTATTATATTTCCGAAAACTATCCCACAGGAATTAAATATCAGGATAAAAATAATCCTGTAAGTGGTAGGGTAGTATTAATGGAAAAATAAATCGATGTCACCAACTAGCATAGTTTTTACAAGATTTATATAAACTTGCAATGTTTATATCTTTCCATCCCAAATATGAAGCTATTTTTCTACCACTTGCCGATCGAGTTGAATTTGATACTGTAACATGGTGAAAATTCAATGGAAACATCGCGCGGGGCTGATGATGGAGACGGTGATGGAGTGGTCGTAGAAACTTCCTTAACATGAAAAACTCATCCTGATTAAGCTCAGGCTATTTAAAATCAAAAATGGTGTCGACGAAATTTGCTAACTATTCGTTCTGGGCGTCAATTTTATTTTCATGATTTTCGGGCTTTTTAATAACAATACCTATTATGGGTCAAAATTGAAATCCAAGATGGCACCGACGAAATTTTTTAGCTTTTCATCATTTTCGTATTTTCCGGGGTTGCTTAAAACAATTATGCGTAGTTTTGCAGAAGTACAATTATGCGTAGTTTTACTAATAAAAAAAAATACTGATTAATCTCCAGTGTTTAGTGGTCTATCATAGTACCTATATGAGATTGGCAAAGTTGTAGTGTCATGCACAAAAGTACCAGACTTTATTTACTGAAGAGTTGAAGTTGAATAACACTTAGGTATGGAGCCCTGAAACTGACATCCATGACGAAATGTTTGTAAATTTTGTCGACCAACCGAGCGATTGACTACTACTTCTAACTAACAACAACTACTACTTTATACTTTTTTTTTATATTTCATTGCAAACAATTAAAATGTTACTTTTTAAATAGAGAAATGTTGCTCCCTGTCAATGTACCGAATCCTCGAAGTGTGATTTCGAGTTTGCTGGCCTTTCTTGAGCTTATTATTTTTGCTACAACAAACCTTACCTAGCGGCAGCAAATTTAGCAGGCCGCAGATCGTCATTTTACTTAGTTTTTAGGGTTCCATCCACAAATGGCAACAAAAGATACCCTTATTCATGGTGCACTTCATTCTGCCTGTCTGTGACAGCCACTTACCTCAGCAACTGTTAAATCTGTACGGTACATATTGTGCCTTATTTATAAATAAATGAAATTATATTATTACTATAAAGCTATCAACTATAAATTTAGATCAGAATGAAATGTAATAAATACCCACCTAATTGTATAAGTGAAAGTACAAATATGTTTTTTGTCAATGCCAGTATCCGAAATGCTATGGTCAAGTTGAATCATAATAAATTCGTCACGCGTCATTTTGCACAGCGCCTCGCTTTTTAGTTTTTATCAGTCGGCCTGTTATGAGTACCCACTATGTTGTTATTCGTTGTACCATTTCTATACTTTGGCTTGACATAATGCACTGGTGTGTACAACTGAAAAATATTACTTCGAATAAGTAATATACTTTCAATCATCAATAATTCTTTCACAAAAAAGCTTATAAGATTCACTTTTATTAATAGTGTAATTATTTTACCAAATAAAGTATAATTTATTTATACAATTAGCTAAACCTTTCAGGTTAGATTACTATCAGTAGTAAGACTTATCAATATAATATGCTGTATACTTTCAGCAAACAACACTCGACACTTTGATAAAGGTAAGTTAATACATGTATAAAAATTTGTTTCCAACACACCATAAGCACCAAAATAGGAACATAGTATGCGTGCGGCGACGTCACACGGGAAGTGCGGCGGACACTTGTGTACTCCCAACAATGGACTACATTAGAAAAAACATGCTTGTTCAAGTGCTCATTCCATTTAGTTCATAAAAAACATAGCATCAAACATAATGAAATAAACAAATGCAGTTTCAATAATGAAAATATTTTACAATTCTTAAAAGTTAAATAAACGTTAAATCTACTGCAAAGTCGAATGTGTTAGATAGCTTTCAAATCTTCTGGGAGGTCATTTTTCGGATGCTTGTTCTCAAAATGTTGTTTGTAGGTCTTAGGGTCAGGCATCTGTGCCTGAAATCAAATAACATAATCTGCTTAAGTCCTATATTCAATTTACTAGCATAAGTTTATTTGTTTGCACAAGTTAGTTTAGTGTAATGAAGTTTACTGCATACTAACTTCCAGAACTGACATATTTATTGTATTATGCCAAAATGTGTTGTATATTACGAATTGGTCTCTTTTTGCAGCCCAGAACTAAGCAGGATTTCAATAGTAGTACTATTTACAAATTCCTTAAGAGCCTACTTCTCATTAGGTCACATTGAGTGTTTGGCAACCCATCCCAAAAAACCTTGTCTTTTCATAAGGGTAAGCCAAAACTAAGGTTGTAGTATAAGATTGTACCTCCACAATTTCCACAAACCTTAATATAATATTAAGTAATCTATGTAGAATATTTCATACTAGCTGACCTAGCGTTGTTTCACCATGTTTTTATTTTTGTCAATAAAGAGTCCTATGTTACTTCTAATACCTCCAAAAATATGTGTACAAAGTTGCATGATGATTGGTCACGTAGTATTCACCCGAAAGCGTAACAAACAAACTTACATTCACATTTATAATATTATTATAGTAGGATACAGTACTTACAAGATTCTTCTAAATGAAAGAATAAATAGTTAAACAATGCTAGAACAGCTATGTAAGATTGTATTATGAAACAAATCACAAATCCTGCACTCCACTTTTTGCTGAATTTCTTTTCCTTTTTTATACAACTTGGGTCCAACAATTTTATATAAGGTTTTTGTGTTAAGTTTTTACTTTTGCTATGGGTTTAAATTAACTAGCCTTTTCTGGAGGGTTGGCTTCCAGTGTAACCATCGATACAGCTGAATACCAGTATTTTACATGATGTGACTGACTATCTGACCTCCACAACCCAGTTACTGGGCAACATGATACCCTTTGGTAAGACTGGTTGTCAGACTTTAGGGCTTCTGACTACTCATAACAACTGTCAAAGACCTTCAAATAACGGCCGGGACCAATGGCTTAATAACATGCTTTCCGACAGAGTAGTCTTGATATGTTAAATTGTAACCAAGTAAAATATAAAGTTATTTTGAAACAACAAGTGATTACCTTGCAAACAACACACACATGGACGAGGGCTTTCTGTGCAGCTTTCTTCTGGTCATTGGCACTATGGCCTTGCTGTTTCTTCATTTTAGACTGTTTTTCTGCAGCTTTTGCTTGTGATTGAAGTTTCTGCTGCCCGCGTGCCATCCTTCAATCCTGAATATAAACCATAGTATGTTTTCTTAACATTCACACATAGTTTCATAATACCCCACCATAGAATTACAAAATATTATGAACATTTATAATTATTGTCTCTACATCTTCAACTGAAAAATATTATGTGATATTAAATTTTTCATAATCATCATTATTACGTCCAAATGATAACAAGCTCCAACTATGCATAGGTTACTGCAACCGTCCACGTAAATAGAAAGGGAATGGAGCAATGTTAATAGAAAACCACTCAAACTTGGCCAAATAAATATGAAGTATAGGTAAGATTTTCGTACCAATGAAATACGACCTACTTAATGAGTAAATATAAAAAACAGGATGTACAGTGTACATCTATGCACTTAAACACCATACTGAAAGTTAGCTTACCTCACTTTCTAACGATTCCAATCAATTTTACCGTGCGTGTGTTCACCAAATCAGTATTGTTCGGTATTTAGTTCCAATGTCAACAAATACCACAAACTAATAATCTAACCGAAAAAAAAATAAAATGCCGTCAGAGATACTGGATGGATTGATGAGATATGGATTGCCAGAAAATTTTAATGGTTGATGAAAGTGTGAGCTGAGAATTGAGAAAATGAATCAAGCAAGTAAAATTAAGTAAATTGAACACAGATAAGTATCAATCCCCACAGACTATTTAGACACTACGGCCTACGCTAGTAGCTACGTAATACGTATTTAATACCAGTACTGTTTCGGAATGGTCAACCAGAAGCTGAGAGCAGTTTTTTTTTTTTCAAATATTCATCTCTCAGTTTATCCTTCAGGGATATCTACTGCTTAACCGAACTTTACTGTGGGGAATTAATTAGAAATGAAGGCCTCCAGCCTGGGCGTAAAACTTAAAGCTAAGGGCACCCCCTGCGGGGTACGAGCCTCGGCTTAGGACGTCGCTGGGAGAAGACAGCAAGGGACTGGCTGGATCTAATAGACATATTATTTAGGGACTAATTAGGTAATCATTGACTGGCTCAGCTATGCGGGCTGGCTCGAGCAATTGGTCGGGGGAGGTCACTGAAGGGGGCGTCACAACGGGCCTCGGCGGCGAGGACGGAATGAGCTGAGAGCTGGGTGTTAAACGCCGGTTTTATACATCCCTTTAAGCATTGTTCAGACAGAGTCGTTGGTGGTCTATCTATCATATCGATGGGCGTAGTTTACAGGGTTACTGGGAATTTGACGTATATCCAGTGGGACCTGATAACAAGGCTCAAAAGCAATACATTCAAACCCTTATACGAATGACCAAAATTCAGTCGTTTACAAGATATTTGAATATTTAGATATTAATAGAATTTTACATTTAATTCTTTAAAAATAAGCTCCATTCAAGCATGATTTAAAAAATCTGCTTGAATGGAGCACATTCAATGAGTACTTTAAAAAATAATAAATGTTAATGTTAAATTTATCAGCTCCGACTTGCGACTGGAGTTTGCAGTCTATTGGTGCCGATATTGGCAACCTATGGCTTTGCCAGTATTGGCTCAAAACATTGAAAATTCTAAAAATCCTTAAAATTCTAATAATATCTGGAAAACTACAAAATATCGACCACACTTATAAGAGGTTAAATTTATAGTTTTTGAGCCTGACTATTATCTCCTGCCGGATATACATCCAACAATCAGTAACCCTGCTTAGTTTAGTACAGTGTAGACAGAAAATGATTTTAATTGCCAGCGAGCTACTTAAGTCACTGCATGTATACCAAGCTTTACGTAATTGGACTAGAAAAATCGAATTAAACGTAATAGTCCAGATTTACATTTGCTCAATATTGACTTTAACAACCGCAACAAAATGCGAAAATATAGTTTTTTTTTACAGTCGGTAAAATCATTTGGTACTGTTAATGTATAAGTAGGTATTCATCCTGACTACAGAACCCAACACAGTGCAAATTCCAAAATGCACTTAATTGTTTTTTTGCCGTTTGATTACGGAACCTGAAAAGTAGTGGAAGAGCCAGAGTCAGTAGTGGTGGGCGACTGCTGATTGCACGAACACTGACCACGTATGTGAACCTGAATCACTGATCTGCAGCTCCCGCTGGCTTTAGTCCTGTATCAAGGTAGAGCAATATTATTTCTAGGCGCCCTTTAGTCGTCGCTTTCGCACCTTAAATACTATTATTAAAAATTCAAACAGTTTTTAGTGAGAAAAAATGACGATTTTTGTTTTGAAAATGAAATGTAGTATTTGGGTGTTATCTCATTAGTTTCATTAGGCCAAATCCGTGCCTCTAAAAAGGGGCATTACATACACATAATTATATTACAGTACATTATAGTACATTTAACTGCTGCCATTGCGTTCGCGACGTCTGAAGGGACTTACTGCGCACATCCTAGCTATCCTATCGCTGAGTACTTGTCAAGTTGTCAAAACATAAAGTCACTGTCAATGTCAAGTAGGTGGAGTAGTTTGATTTGACATAATGTAAAGAATGTAAACAGTATAAAAGTAACCTCAAATCTAATAATTTTGTAACACATTTATCAATGAATAGGTGATTTTATACTGTATACAATACGTTAGTCATACTTTTATAACTTTTAGTGTAACTGTATAACCTCTTATAACGAGTAAGTATAAAAACAGACGAAAACTCTCTCTTACCATCTGCTTGATTAAAATTTCGAAATAAGAATTGTTATTTGTTAGTTTATACCATTGACGAAAATAAACAATGCTTTTCGCATGCACTGAGACTAAAATTAACTTTTTACATTACTGTCTACGAAGTCCAATGATTTATGACGAAATCATATAGGTATTTTAGATCAATGCAGCGTATCATTCGGGTGTTCTGTGATGTCTGCTCGCCGCGGGTGTTAGCGAGATCACGTTGCCTGGGGTCACAGGCGAAGGGCGATGAGGACAAGAGTCCGCTCCGTCGCCTACTAGACGATGCTAGTTCGTTCGGCGAATCCTCGGCGGAGGCCGCGGAGCCAGAGCTGCGCTGGGCCACGCAGCCGTACGCGGCGCGCGCGCAGGAGTCGCGGCCGGAAACGCCGCGCGTGCAGCCGCGCGATACCACCGTGCTGCTGTTCCCGGGCCAGGGCGCGCAGTTCGTGGGCATGGGCCGCGCGCTGCAGGACATCCCTGCTGCCAAGCAGCTGTACGAGCTGGCCTCCAGTATAGTTGGGTAATTTAATGAAAAATCCAAATTGAACCATAAGGAACTCCCACTGTCATTACAAACAAGGGTTGCAATCCGTCAGGGTTTCCCCGGAATTTGTCATAGTTTAGATGGATAGGTGTCCGGGGAGCGTCCAGGCGGGGTTTCATTTCATCATCCTGGTTTTAACGTTTTAATTTAAAGGAATTATTATTTATTATTAATAACAAGAATAAACTATTCGTTTCTTTAGAAGACCTCATTTTGTTTTTACACTTCTTGTCCTGGTTGGCGGATTTTAAAGATGGCAACCCTATTTCAAACCCTAATGAGTTTATGTGGTTAACCTGAACTTTAACCTGCCTGTCTTTCATGTGAGATCGAAGAAAATCAAAAGCTGTATTCTTATTTCCGTTGTGATCCACTTTCAGCATGAGTGTCTCATGGTTGACGCAATCGAACGCCTTCGACAGGTAGCAAAACATTCTAATGAGGTGTCATTGCCTTCGCCAACGGCGTCAGTTGTACAGCGTAAAAATAATAAAAGGGTGTGTGTGTATTAATGTACACAAGTATGAAGTGACACTTTTTCAAAATAAAAATCTCTCACTTTCACTATTTATTTAAATGAATTTTCAATAAGTCCATTTATTATGTCATTTGTTATCATTAAAATATTTCTTTATAAGTCACTCCTCAAATTGAACACGCATGGCGCCGTGAGACGGTCCAAAGTGACAGAAAATGTGACGATTATTTTCAAGATGGCATTGGAAAGATGATTGTGATTTTTTTTAACATTGCTATAAGATTTCACCCATACGTCAATAAAAAAGTTTCACTTCAAAAATATATATTATAACTAGCTGACCCAGCAAACGTTGTTTTGCCAT
The DNA here is from genome assembly GCA_905147745.2 of Phlogophora meticulosa. NCBI lineage: Eukaryota > Metazoa > Arthropoda > Insecta > Lepidoptera > Noctuidae > Phlogophora > Phlogophora meticulosa. Next base: position 39,621 of record LR990518.1, read on the forward strand.
ATAGAAGTTGGTGACAGAAGGGTGAAAATTTGAAGTCCTATGTTTTTTTATATGCTGTATCATAAAAAAATTATAACAAAAATGTTTGTCTAAAAAATAAAATTTAGGGGTGGACCACCCTTAACATTTAGGGGGATGAAAAATAGATGTCCGATTCGCAGACCTAACCGACCTAACAGACGAAAATCGGTCGAGCCATTTCGGAAGAGTTTAATAACAAACACCGTGACACAATAATTCAAAAAAATATATTAAATTGTTAAGTTCTTTATTACCTAATAATGGAATTGCTTAATTGCGTTTCTTGATACCTAGAAAGTTGGCTTGGTGTAAAATACTCCACAATCTCAGCCCATTACCGATTCCTACTCTAGTGCATTTGTTAGAAAAAATTATTATTTTCTTTAAATACTGAAAATGGTTTTTGTAAAACTTCTAATTTTGTGACACAAAAATGCATCTTGAAACAATAATGTGGCTAGATTTGAAAGTGTAAAGTAGGTATACTCAGATCCTCTGTGGGACGTCGGTTAGTTCAATGTCTCACAAAGGAGGTCGCTTGGATCTTCAGAGATTTCAGTGCCTGTCGAGTTCTGACTTGATCAGACGACGTACGGCTCGGTGCAGGTGGGACGTGGCGCACGTGTGCATGGCGGGGCCCGAGGACGAGCTGGCGCGGCGTTGCCAGACCGCCGTGCTGGTGACGTCACTGGCGGCGCTCGAGCGCGTGCGCGACGAGCGGCCGGGCGCGCTGGAGCGCGTGCGCGCGGCCGCCGGCTTCTCGCTCGGGGAGATCGCCGCGCTCGTGTTCGCCGACGCGCTGCCGCTGGAGCGCGCGCTGCGCCTGGTGGAGCTGCGAGCGGCCGCCATGCGCGCCGCGGCGGCCGCGCGGCCCGGCGGCATGCTCACGGTGTGGCTGGCGCCCGACGCGCGCCTGCCGCTCGGCCTGCTGCGCGCGCGCGAGCACGCGGCCGCGCGCGGCCTGGGCGCGCCCGTGTGCCAGGTGGCCAACTACCTGTACCCGGCCTGCAAGGTGCTGGCCGGCGACGAGGAGGTGAGTGCGCCGAGCCCGGCCCGCGCGGGGCCCGAGCAGCCGCGACCCATGCCCTTCCGTCCGCAGGCGCTGCGGTTCCTGGAGCGGCGGGGCGGCGAGTTCGGCGTGCGGCGCGCGGCGCGCGTGCGCGTGGAGGGCGCCTTCCACACGCCGCTCATGGCGGGCGCGGAGGCGGCGCTGCGCGAGGCCCTGCGCGCCGTGCCGCTGCGCGCGCCGCGCCTGGCGGTGCACTCGTGCGTGGACGGCGCGGCGTACCGCGACGCGGCCGGCGTGCGGCGCCAGCTGGCGCGCCACGTGAGCCGCGCGGTGCGCTGGGAGCAGACGCTGCACGCGCTGTACGCGCGGCCGCGCGGGGAGGGCTTCCCGCTGACGCTGGCGCTGGGTCCGGGCGGCGCGCTGCGCTCCACGCTGCGGCAGGTCAACGCCCGCGCGTGGGACTCCTCGATACAGATCGACGTGTAGAATACGGACCTTGTCGTGGATGCTCGTTTTCTACGTAAACTGTGCATCAAATCTTGTGTTTTTGTAAATATTAGTCAATAGGCATCTGTACAAAATAGGCGAATAAATAAACAATGTTGTATCCTATTATTATTATATTATTCTTTTAGAACTCAATAGTCAAAAAATCTTAGCGCACATCTTACCAGATGCGGAGGTCGCATTATTTTATTTACGCAATGTTTCTAGTTCAATTTTATGGTAACGATGTGCGTATGTAGTATCCCGTTCGTAAAATTGGATCACAATATATTTTCTTATTTTTTTATGCAGTCAATACTCATTTCCCTTACGAGTATATCGCCATCCTGTATAGCTATACAGGATGGCGTAGTAAGATGGTTGATATATCTACATCAACCATCTAAGGGCCTTATCATACTAGCGGATTGCGAGCGTCTTCAAAGCGGAACGGGCGCGCAACGAATACGTTACGGACGCGCAACGAATACGTTACGGACGCGCAACGAATTCGCCACGAATAGCAGCGTGGACGCCATTTTGTACTATCTCGTATACGCCCGCCCGTCCGCCCCGCCTCACTCTACTAGTCAGTAACGAGACACGAATGTAAAAGGACGTATGCACCATCATGGCATCATTGGGAGATTCGGATATTGATACAGAGTTGTTTATAAGTGAAATTCAAAGTCGTTACGTAATATGGGATCAAAAAAGCAGAGAATGTAGTTTAATCGTATTTAAAAAAAAAAAGGGCATGGGAAGAGATTTGCAATTTATTTATTCAAGGTTTTGCAGAAAAAAACAGTCAAGGAGAAAAATGAAGCAGGTAAGAAAAACACAATAATGTTTATATGTCTTATGCTAAAGTCGGCAAATTATCTCTTATCGCATTACCCGAAAGTCTACAAACATTTCCATTAACGTGTGGGTTGTCATAAAGTCCAAATACTTGTTACTTCTTACGACGTCTTACTACCTTAACTTTAGATCGTACAAAATTATGCAATATACAACAAGTTTTAACTATTTCTTCGCCAAAGTCTATTCCAACGTTTAAAGGTCGATGAAAATACGCCATTTATTAGTCATGATTCCAAAAGTGCACTCTATATATCTTCGTGCTCGGATTAATCTATAATTATATATTCTTTTTGTAGGCGTTAAATAGTTGCCGGCATATGGTCGTTGCATGTAGATTGACAATGGAAATGCTTCGTCGCCAATAAAAGTAAAAGGCAACGCTATTTCATTGTTTATTATTTGTTTCGGTTGTGGAATATTTAAACGATTTTTATCTATATCACTTCTCAATTGGCTTCTATCAAATATAGTTGAATCTGAACTTTTTCCATAGGAACCGACATCAACAAATATATACTCGTAGTTGGAGTACAGACGGCTAGCAAATTCATCGACAAATACTTTTTATAGTTAAAATATAGTGAGCCGCTATGACACGGCTGTATCATCCTAATATGTTTGCCGTCCACTGCACCTATGCAGTTAGGAAAATCGGCATTTTCTAGAAAGCCTTTACTAATGTTTTCCCAGTCTTCTGTTTGCTTGGGTGGCATACAAATATAAAATAAGTTTTTAATAATAGCTTGACAGGTCTCCCGAAGTATTTTTTATATTGTTGAAAATCCTCTTCTAAATGAAAAATGTAGGTCCATTAAAGAGCACCCAGTTGCCAAATACCTGCAATATTTCTTTACTGTTACAGTTGTTAAACTACAAAAAAGATGGAAAGGAATCCGCGACACCTGCGTCAAAGATAGGAATAAAAAAATCAGGAGTGGCTCCGGTGCATCTACATCTAAAGAATATCTATATTCACCTTTGCTATCATTTTTGAACACTACTACGCGGACTCGTCCTTCGAAAACCCCGCCACCAGCAATTTCAGATGATGAGAATACAATAAACATAAGCGATGATTGTACATTATAATAGGTCTTTACCTATGAAATTGCCGTTTTGTATGAAAAAATTTAAATGAATATTTTTCATGTATTTTTTATTTATTATTTTTTATTATTTTTTATATGTTCTGCGATTTTGGCGGTCTCTCCAGTCCTGAAGCAATGTCGCTTAACAGCGTGCTTCTCCCGGTCTGTTCCGACTTTCGGTATCTCGGTTCACTTGTGCAAAGTGACGGAGAAATAGATCGGGCTGTCAAGCACCGAATTAACATAGGGTGGATGAAATGGCGGCAGGTAACGGGAACAACCTGTGACCCCCATATTCCCCTTAAACTTAAGGGGAAGATTTACAAAACAATGGTTAGACCTGCTGTCTTGTATGGATCAGAATGTTGGGCCGCAAAAGGCATGAATGAAAGGCAGTTACATGCAGCTGAGATGAGAATGCTGAGGGGGATGTGTGGTGTTACGAGAATGGATAGAATAAGAAATGAGTATGTAAGAGGAAGTCTTAAAGTTGCGCCTGTGACCGAGAAGTTGTGTGGAAATCGGTTGTCATGGTATGGGCATGTGATGCGAAGGAATGAGGACCATGTTGTGAGGAAAGTTTTGAGTATGAATGTGCAGGGTTACATGAGTAGAGGAAGACCAAAGAAAAGATGGATGGATTGTGTGAAAGAGGATATGGCAAGAAAAGAGGTGACCCATGAGATGACGGCAAATAGAGATGTATGGAAGAAGAAAACATGCTGCGCCGACCCCAAATAAATTGGGATAAGGGCAGGAGGATGATGATGATGTATTTTTTATTTGTATTAATCGAAGTAATCACCCATGCAATCAATGCATCTTTGCCAACGCAGTGGCAGTTTATTGATGCCCTTCTTAAAGAAATCAGCTGGACGGGAGGCAACAAATTCTTCAAAGGCATTTTGTACTGCCTCTCGGGTATTGAATTTTTTTCCCGCCAAGAAGTTATCCAAATTCTGGAAAAAGGAGTAGTCTGTAGGCACAAGGTCTGGGGAGTAGGGCGGATGACGGAGAGCTTCCAACCCCAGTTCTTGCAACTTGGAGACCATCTGCTGTGCAGTATGAGGTCGCGCGTTGTCGTGCAGGAGCAGCGGAGACGAGCGATTGACCAATGCTGGTTGGAGATGTGCCAGCTTCTCCATCATTGTGTTCAATTCTTCACAGTACACATCTGCAGTAATGCTCACCCCGTTTGGTAAGAAGCTGTGTTGAATCACACCGGCGCTAGACCACCAAACAGTGACCATCACTTTTCTTGGGGTAAGTTTTCGTTTAGGGCATTGTTTAGGTGCTGAACCAGGATCCAACCAACTTGCTGAGCGCTTGCGGTTATCAAACAGAATCCATTTTTCATCGCAGGTAACAATGCGGTTCAAAATTCCTTCATTTGTGTGTCTGTTGAGCAGTGCAAGGCACGTCTCGACGCGTACTTCGCGCTGGCGATCATTGAGTTCGTGGGGCACCCATTTGTCAAGCTTTTTTACCTTGCCAATTTGACGCAAATGGACCAATATTGTTTTGACGCTAACGTCGAAAGCTGCTGCTAATTCAGCCGTAGATTGTGTATCATCAGCTTCCACAATCGCCTTTAATTCGTCATTGTCGACCAAAGTCTTCGGACGACCGCGAGGTTCATTTTTCAGGTCGAAATTTCCAGAACGGAAGCGAGCAAACCAATAACAGGTAGTGCGTTGGTTTGTAGTGTTAGCTCCGTAAACGTCGTTGATGTTGCGTGCCGCTTGTGCCGCGTTGCTGCCACGACGGTACTCATATTCCATAATTAGTCGAATTTTTAACGTATCCGTGATGACGAAAAAGATTTAAATGCGATGAAAATGACACTAATCAATAAACAAATGACTACTTTTGGAAAAAAAAATCCATGTTTTTAAAATAAAATTAATTTGAAATTAGAATTCTTAGCCAAACAAAAAATATTTTGATTTGAAATGGCCAGTACTGCAGAACGGCAATTTCATAGGTAAAGACCTAATATTGTTTTTATTATACAAGAAATGTTAAAAAAACGTAGAACGAATCTGATGCTGCCGAGGATAAAATGATTACAAAGTTAAATGAAAAGGATGGACTAGAGGATGAATCAAGACAGAAGTGGTGAAAGTGAACCGGAATACAACTTTGCATTGTCTCTGGTTAAAGATTTAAAATCAATTCATCCAGACTATAAAATGGATGCCAAAATGGACGCCAACTATTCAGGATATTTTACAAGTCCAGAGCCACCTCGAAATAATACCTACATTACCAATTAATTCTTCACCAAGTGTTTATGACGAGAACAGTAACGCTGAAGATACAATTTATAGTGATTTATTTTCAGAATAGTAATGATTTCCAAAATCCTGGTACCTCCTTATAATGAGAAATAATTTAATCGCCACTGTAAAGCCACCGTTATGTTGATAATTTGTAGGTAGCTAATGATTAACCGATTAATAATATTAAAGAAGTATAGGTACTTAATTAATTATCTCCTGTGTATTTAATGTTAAAAACATACCTTATAGTAATTACGAGCCTTTCTTCAGATGACACTGTAATCTCAAATGTGTCTTCATGTCTTATATCAGCTTGTATTCGATGCAACAATTCATAAAATGTAGCTCTTGACATTCGCAGGTAGGAACGAAATTGTTTTGGATTATGTTTTATTCGTTCGCAAAACAACACAAAGTAGTCGCTCTCTTCCATTCGATTAATTGATAATGTATCTTCCCAAATTCGTCGATGCTTCCGTTTTCGTCTCCGGCGTCTTCGAAGTAACAAAGCCAACAGCAGTGTCTCCTCAGAATCCATTTTGTTACTGAGTGTATTGTGCGTCGTTAACTTGCTACAAACACGCGACGAAAACGTTGCGACGTCTTCCCTGAGCAGCCGCGGCGTGTTCGCGACGCATTCGCTGCGCGCCCGCTCCGCTTTGAAGACGCTCGCAATCCGCTAGTATGATAAGGCCCTTACTACGACATTAACACATCTGACAAAGCTCAAACAGCGCCACCAGCGACCCCAAACGGGAACTAAATTTGGATGCGCCCAGCCATATTTCGAAGTGGCCACAAGTGGTTAGTTGGGCAATTCGAAAACTACTTTGTCTAATTTGGTCTGGCCAAGACATAGTGAACTAATCGGCCAAATCACGAATAGCGGCGTATCGTGACCAGCGCAGGCAGATCTTGATCGGCCTACAACACATAATACAGTGGAGTAAGTCGCAACATCATATAGATACTTTTACATAGCAAAACTGGGTAATATTTCTTTCCTTTTGACGACCGATGTGGCGCAGCGGGCGAAGGTCCGCCTGCGACGCAGGAGGTTGCGGGTCCGATTCCCGCCTTGGGACAAATGTTTGTACGATCTACAAAGATTTGTTCCAGGTGTTCTGGGTGTTTGTTATTATTATTCATTTATTTGTCAGATAACATGATCCAAAATGGTTAGTAACAATCAAACAAATGTTATGTATAATAAAAAATAACTATCTATGTAATGTATTGTATTAAGTATATCAGTCATCTAGTACCCATAACACAAGCTCTGCTTAGCTTGGGGCTAGATGATGCTGTGTGGATTGTCCAGCAATATTTTATTTATTTCTAGCCACGCCGCTGTTCGCGAATTTCGGTATTTATTGAACTGTATACCTCTATGGCAGGTCCCGACTTCTTGCTTTTTTATTTTTATTTTCAATTTTTATTTATTGTTATTATTATTATTTTAAACATTTGATATTATGTTATTAGTGAAATTTGGCTAGACCTTTTACTCTGTGAGTTAGTTTAAATTACTTTTTTTTAATATTTCTACACCGGCAACGGTAGTGTACGTGAAACTATTTTATGTTAAGACCTTAATGTACCATACACTCAGAAATAAATAAATTATTATTATTATTTCCTTTATTTTTTATTTATACATACAAATTATATTTTTAAATATTTCAGTATAAAAAAATAAAAAACATTTAAAAATATAAAAAATAGTACCCCACCGGCATCGGGAACAGGGTCCAAGCTGCCGGTGGTCAGGGCTCTTGAGAGAGGAACCTCCTTACAATGCGCGCCGTGTCCAAGAGTACTGCTTTCTGGATCAAACCCTTGATCCAACTGCCCAACGAGAGCCTCTTTAGGTGTTGATCGAGGCTCTTGGCTATTATGCCATTGGCTGTCACGACTATCGGCACAATGACTGCTGTATTCACATCCCACATGTCGACAACCTCGCGGGCCAGATCAAGATACTTCATCTGTTTTTCTTTCTCAGCCTTCACGAGGTTCTCGTCATGTGGAACCGTAATATCAATAATCATTGTGCGACGTTCTGATCTATCTATCACCACTATGTCAGGCTTATTGGCAACAATAGTCCTGTCAGTGATGATAGATCGATCCCAATATAATGTGATGCTGCCATTTTCAAGAACTGGGTCGGGCACATACTTATAGTACGGTACTTCTAAGTCCACAAGGTTATACTTCAGAGCAAGTTGCTGATGGATTATCCTGGCAACAAGGTTGTGTCTATGCAAATAGTCTCCGTTAGCTAGACGAGAACAACCAGAAATAATGTGACGGATTGATTCTCCGGGTCGGTGGCATGCCCGACAGATGTCAACCGTTCCGTCCTTCACAATGTATTTCCGGTAGTTATTCGTCATGATAACTTCATCCATAATCGCACAGACAAAACCTTCGGTTTCTCCGAAGAGGTCACCGAAGCGCAGCCAGGATATGGACGCTACCAAGTCTACATCAGGTCCATGTAGGACCCTATAAAAGCGCCCATGAAGCTCTTTACTCTTCCATATTTCCATGCGGTCAGCAGTATCTAATACTATAGGTTTGCGCCAGTTCTTGTTAGCTAAGGAGAGCGGAGTGAAGGTCTTATCCACTGCAACTACATCTCGATGCATCCCCACGTCGGCTTTCAGGAAGTATTCCCTGAGACTGCAAATCTCGCGGTTGTGCAGAGTCTTAGCGTTTAAGAAGCCTCGACCTCCGTACTTCCGCGGGATGTACAGTCTCATCACCGATGACCGTGGGTGATGCATACGATTTGCAGTTAACAATGTGCGGACCCTCCTATCCAGGGCATCAAGTTCCGTCTGAGTCCATTTGAGTATGCCGAAAGAGTACATCAATACTGGCATGACCCAACCGTTAAAGGCGCGCACCTTGTTACCGCCTGATAAAAGACTATTTAATACTTTATTCAGGCGGCCGAAGAAGCGCTCCTTCAAAGATTGTTTCATGTCTGTCGCATTGATGCCCAACGCTTCCGACATACCCAAATACTTGTAGGTTTCGGTTGAGGAGAGGGACCTAAGGTATATGGAATCCGAGAGTTGTGTTCCCACGGATTCCACAATCTCCCCCCGCTTTACATGCATGACTGCACATTTGTCCACACCAAAATCCATCCTGATGGCGCTACTAAAAGTTTCTGTTACCTTCAGTAGCTCCATCAGTTGTAAATTGTTGGGGGCAAAGAGTTTCAGATCATCCATGTAAAGAAGGTGAGATATGACCTGACCACCTGTTCTCAACCTGTAGCCTAGACCAGAACCCTCCAGCAGTGTGCTTAGAGGGTTCAGGGCTAAACAGAACCACAATGGACTGAGGCTATCACCCTGAAATATACCTCGCTCGATCCTTATCGGTTCACTGTTCTCTCGGGTCTGCTGACATCCTGGATAACGAAGGACCGTCCTCCATTGCCCCATACATGACATCAGGAAGGTGCGCAGAGTTGCATCTACTTTATACAACTCCAGCACCCTCATGAGCCACGTATGTGGCACGGAGTCATAGGCCTTCTTGTAGTCTACCCAGCACGTCGACAGATCCTTTCGGGAACGACGAACCTGTTGGCTAATGGCAGTATCAATGAGGAGTAGCTCCTTAGTACCGCGGGACCCATTCCTACATCCATTTTGAGAGAACGACATGATCAAATTACTGTCGATATGGTTATTTATTTTAGATCTCAAAATGGATGTAAGAACTTTATAGACCGTCGGCAAACAAGTGATTGGTCTATAATTTCTCGGTTCCGCAGTACTACCTGATTTATGGAGCAGGTGAGTTATCCCTGTTGTTAGAAACTGGGGCAGCGATCCCGACTCTAAGGCAGATTGGAATTGACATGCCAAACGAGCATGTGAGCTTTGTAACTATTTAATCCAGAAGTTGTGCAGCCCGTCCGGTCCTGGAGATTTCCAGTTAGGTAACGGACGAACTGCACTAGCTACATCCTGGGGGCTGATGTTGATTGCCCCCATTTCTGGTAATGGTTCACATGCTCGCTCAATCTCCCGAGTCCAATTGCCCTCAGTGTGACTGACAGGTACCGACCAGATGCTGCGCCAAAACGAACACATGGCCTCATCATCTGGCAGGCACGTATCAGTCACACCTTGGTCTGATCGCTCCCAAGCCCTGTACACCCACCTTTCATCGCTCCGGAATGTGCGATTCTGAGTGTATCGCTCCACTCGCCGTTTGTACCGACGAATACGGTTTGCCCATGCACAGATCTTCTGTTTCAGGAAATCGATGCGCTCCGTGACGCGGGTTAAATAGTCTCGGGAACTAATATCAGTCCCCGAGAACGCCCGCCTCACAAAGCGCATTACTCTAGGCCGAGTGTTACCCTCCCTGAAACAGATAAGCTTGCCAATGAGTGCTCTAGCCTCATCGATACGTCGCTGAATCCTGCACTGCCAAGCTGGTACGGTTGGTCGTGTAGCTCTCTCAGTATTCGGAAATTTTATTATTTTATTATAATTTTATTATTATTATTATTACGGAGCACTTGTGTGGTACCGCGCGGGCGTCCCTTACCGTAGTTTCCTTTCAGTGAGAGATGTGATGAATAAAATAAAACAATGTTATAAATTTGGTAATAATTTATTTAATATAATTCAGTGTAGAACTGTACCATGATTAAATTCAATCATTTTTTCATTCCGTTTTTAAAAAAAACTTCGTGAACATTCACAATAACAATCTTAGGTATAGATATAATAAAATAAGTTCTAACTTGGTCTCTTTTTTGATAAGATTTTGAACAAGTTGATTGGTTTTACAACAGATCTTTTTACTAGTTATTATTAATCATGGCTATACGCGAGTACCACCCTACCGAGGTAGTAACTAATTCCCATTATTTGCGTTTCAAACACAGCTTTTTGTTTTCTGTGGAACCAATATGCAGGTAAATAAATTAAAATTGGTTTATGGTGTACCTGTATGAGAAATCGGCAAAGAGCGAGTCGGGACTCGCCCACTTGGTTCCGTAGGTACATTGGTAGGAACAATACTTTTCAATTTTGATTTTATGTGACCGTTAATTAAGTTAGTTTTAAAAAAGTAACCATTACGTTACCACGTAAAATACGCGTCGAATACGTCATCTCAGGACAGGATGCAGTGCCGATATTGCTTAGTTTTATGTTATTTTAATGCCTACGTCTACATTATGACTATGATCGAGAATAATAACTACTTGGCTTAGCCTAGATAATAATTATGTACATTTGCATTACTTTGTTTAATCTGCTTGTTTTTAATTATTCGTATCGAGACGCGACAAAGGCGACGAGTGCGACGCGGTCTCTTATTATATTAAATCGAAATAGCTTTAGCCGATCGGACGCGACGGTGAACGGTCAGAACGTCGATACAAAAATATAATAAATTTCGCTAACTACTATTTACACGCTCGCCCCGCTGCCTCACAGGTTGAGCGGGTTGCCGGTGGGCTGGCCGCCGGCCGCCGCCACCGCGCGGCCCAGCTCGGCCAGGCGCGCGTACTGGCGCAGGTGGCGCGGCTCGCGCGTGGCCGCCAGCAGCGCCGGCATGCGGCTCACGGCCTCCTCGGCCCACGCCTCGGCCAGGCGCAGCTCGTGGCCGGCCGACGGCAGGCGCAGCCGCGCGGCGCGGCTAGCGCGCGACATGACGGCGGCCGCCGTGTAGGCGTCGATGGCGGCCGCGGCCAGCCGGTTGAGCACGAACTGCTCGTCCACGATGCGGCGGCCGTAGCGCACCAGCGCGGCCTCCACGCTGCGGCCGTGCTCCAGCACGCAGCGGCCGAGCTCGGCCGCCAGGGGGCGCAGCTCGGGCGCCACGTGCGGCGCCAGGTCGGGCCCGCGCGCCAGCCCCACGGCGCCGGCCGCGCGCCGCCCCGCCTCGCTGAAGATGAGGCTCAGGTGCGCCGTGGGGTTCTTGAAGGCGCGCTGCAGCTCCTGCAGGTGCGAGCCCGCGAACTGGATGCCTGCGGGCACAGCGCGTCAGCCGGGAGCGCGGGGCGCCGGCCCCCCACCCCCCACCCCCGGCCCCCACTCACCTGTGAGCGCCACGAACAGGCGCAGGATGTCGTTGGTGCCCTCGAAGATGCGGAAGATGCGCAGGTCGCGCAGCACACGCTCCAGCCCGGTGGCCTTCATGAAGCCCATGCCGCCCAGGATCTGGATGGCCTCGTCTACCACGGTCCAAGCGGAATCGGACGCGAACACCTGTGACAAAAGGCGCCGAACGTGAGAGCGGAACGTGGGCCGCAGTCGCACCGCGCCGTGCTGGTGGCTCGTGGGCCGCACGTACCTTGGAGATGGCGGCCTCGAGGTGGTAGTCCGTGGCGCCCGAGTCCATGTTGCCGCTGACCATGTAGGCCACAGACTCGGTGGCGTACTGCAGCATGGCCATGCGCGCCAGCTTCTCCTGGATGGTGCCGAAGTCGGCGATGTGCTTGCCGAACTGCACGCGCGTGGCCGCGTGCTCGGCGGCCTGCCGCAGGGCGGAGCGCTGGGTGCCGGCCAGCGCGGCCGCCATGCCGAAGCGGCCGTTGTTGAGGATGTTCATGGCCACCTTGAAGCCGTTCCCCACGCCGCCCAGCACGTTGGCCACGGGGATCTTGACGTCCTCGTAGTACACCTCGGTGGTGTTGGAGCACTTGATGCCCATCTTGTTCTCGGGCGGGCCGGACGACACGCCGCCGAACGCTCGCTCCACGATGAACGCCGTGACCTGCGCGCGGTCACAGGTTACACAGGTTACACGAGACCCAAAGAGAAGTGAAATGCTCAAGCAGTCTTCATTTAGTCTCTGATGACCAACTAAATCGCAAATAGATACTTTACTCTACATTGGCCAGCAAATATTGAACGCAATGCTTGAGTTTTTGCTGTTTTCTGTTGTGTTGAAGTTTGTAGAGAAACTTACGACATGCCAAGCGGAAGAAGCCGTTGGTAGTTGTGCTAGTGTTAGTAGAAAACAAGATTGAAAGTAGTTGTGATCCAACTCCTGCGCACTCTACGACCTTGTTTCACCGATAAATCGCCAACAAAACGCGAATGTATTGGCTTAATGGATTTAACGCGAACGAAGTTGCGAGCAAAAGCTAATAAATAGTAAAAGTTATCGTGGTAACCACGGTAGCAAATTGTTTCGAGATATATGAGTGGTAAGTGGAGTGACCGTCCAGTGGTCCATCCTGATACTGACCGTGACCGACGCGGCGACGTCACGATATCATCTACAAAATCAAACATCTACAAATTTGATCGCCCTTTCAACAAGTATTGTGGTTTTGTTTAACATGACTGTCTGTCTCAGACATGGGGTCGAACTAGATCGAATGGCACCTTATCGACAGTCTTGCCGTCCTTCTCGATGGGAGTCTGCGCGAACACGGTCATGATCTCGGCGATGCCTCCGTTGCTGATCCAGATCTTGGACCCGTTGAGGACGAAGTGCTTCCCGTCGGCCGACAGCACCGCGCGCGACCTGCACACACACACTGGTCAGCACCGGCCAGCACCGGCCAGCACCCACAGCCTGCCGCCGGCGCCGCGAGCGGCCGCCATACGCACTTGATGGAGCCGGCGTCGGAGCCGGAGGAGGGCTCGGTGAGGCAGAAGGCGGCGTACTCCCCGCCGGTGACGCGCGGCAGGTAGTGCGCCTTCTGCTCGGGGCTGCCGAACAGCAGGATGCCCTTGAAGCCGATGGACTGGTGCGCGCCCAGCGTGATGCCGACGCCCAGGTCGTGCGCGCCCACGATCTCCACCAGGCGCGCGTACTGCGTGTTGCACAGGCCCAGGCCGCCCAGCTCGCCCGGCACCTGCAGCCCGAAGGCGCCCAGCTCCCACAGCCCCGCCAGCGTGCGCTGCTCCACCTGCGAGTCCGCGTCGTTCTTGGCGGGATCGTTCACCTGCGCCACAATACATTACCACATCACCGCGTGTTCCAAAATCCGGTACTTTCTACGCTTTCGGAAGATTCTAATTGACAAGAAATAAACTTAATAAAACAAATATTAAATGATCGAAACGAGCACTAGGGCGGCAGGCACCTCTTGGAAGAACTTCTCGACTGGCGGCACGAGCTCCGTGAGCGTCTGGCGCTGCTCCTCGGTCAGCGGCTCGGGGTACGGGAACACTTGCGCCGGCTCCAGCTGGCCGCGGAACAGGTTCAGTGTGAACGACGCACTCTGACGCGCTGCGCCGCGCTTCTCGGCCGGAGACTCTCGCGCTTCCGTGGCCAGCCATCTGCAGCTGCCGTGTGTACACGTGTATTAATGTCCGATAGATGTATTATGATACTGGTTTGAAAGGCCATAGACTGATGGAAAAGTCCAATTAATAATTAATGTAAGTAGTCATCATAATCCTTGTTAGGGGGCGTCCATTAATTATGTGAGGCGTTTTTGAGAATTTTTCGACCCCCCCCCCCCTCCCCCCTTGGTGAGATAACGTAAGATTTTCCTTAACTCCCTCCCCCCTCCCCTAATCTCACGCGAGATTCTTCAAAACTTCTATTTGGACTGTAAACGTGTTGGATTATTGAGAAAAAAAAAACACCTTCTTGACAGCACTTTTTGTCTTGTAGACGTGTCTTTTGACGTAAGCATTACAATATTCTTGAAAAGTCATTTTCAATTATTAAAAACGCAATTTTTCACGCAATTTTACACCGTTTTCTGCAAAAAAATAATTACGTGATATTTGCTAAGACCCCCCTCGGGGAGAGGGGGGGTCTTGGCAAATATCACGTAATTTATTTAAACACGTAATTATAAGTGAGATTTGGAAAGATTTAGCTTGATCCCCTCCCCCCCTAGAACACCTCACGTAATTAATGGACGCCCCCTTATAGGATACATTGGTCAAAGGGTTTATTTATAAAAATTGTTTAAAGTTTAAGAGACAATTAAATGGCAAAAAAGGTATGATTAAACAGATTGCATTAGTATTTGACTTAAAGTAATGTATACGTATAAATAAACCCCTAAATACATTTCAAACCCACTTTTTCATTGTATTTTTCTGGAATATAAGAATTGAAAACACAACTAACCAACTGACAGCCAATTTACATTTACATCCCCATTATATTTGAGCAGTGCGTCAAATACCATCTGTGTAGCTTCAGGAATGCCTGTGCATATATGACCAAACAGTTTACTCTTATTATATATATATATAATATTATATATTATATTATTATATAATATTATATTATATTTATTTGACGGCACGGTTGGTGCAGTGGCTGAGCGATTGACTGCTGCGCCGAATGTCGTGAGTTCGATTGCCGCACGGAACAAATATTTGTATCGCCTACAGGAAGTTGTTCCAGGTCTGGTTGCTTGTATGTGAATTTGAATGTTTTTAAACGCACCCATGTTACAGAAGAAATTCCTAGTGTGAAGCAACATTAAAAAAATATATGTATAATTTTTACAGTAATTGTAGTCTCTCACAAAAATGAATAATTATAATGCATCAGTCATGCGGTATCTGTATTGGATGGGTTCTATCCTCATCTCAAACACAACTTTGCAGAGTTTGAAGAGTTGCAGATATCAGCCTGTCATACAATACAATCCTCATCCCAATTATGACTAAAACATTCTACATTCAACTTACTTATGATGTATTCATAACTATTATTATGTAATCTATAATAGATATCACATGCCAATAAAATGTGCAGATCCTTCAGTTTCAAACAAGTTCTTAAAGTTTCAGAAGAATTTATATTCCAAATCTATATATTTATAATAATCTCGCATCCTAATGTTCATGCTGGAAACTATGGAACAATAAAACCAATTTATATGAAAATTGGAAGACTGTCTGTAATTTATATGAAAATTGGATAACTGTCTGTAATTAAGTCCAACTTAACGAGATAGGATAGTTTTTACCTTCAGTTTTCATTTACTTTTTTTTTATTGCAAATTAACCTTTGATCACCATCATCACAAATACAATATGACAAGCAAATGCATGCCCTGTCGCCAACGTCAAAAATATGTGACAAAAAATGTGGGGTGCTCCAAGTACTATAACACGGAATCTTTACTTTCGGGTTATTTTGTATATCTTAAAAGTTGAATCTCCCATGCGTATTTAATTGCATGAAACAAATTAAAATACACCACAGATATTGATAAATTGTTTATGCTCTGGCGGTCAAAAGGTTAAATGTCTTCCTATAATAAGTTCCATAAGTTGGCAGTGTAAGTTAACTTGAGGCAGGTCAGCTTGTATACAGAGATTAACATTTTCATAAACAGGACATTAAAGGATGCAATAACAGAAATAGAAAGTATTTTTGGAAAGTATTTTTATTTATATAAATATGAACTACTAGAATGAATATTATTGTGGTGTAAGAGCAACCTGACTTCACCTTCAATCAATTGGGCACAACCAACCAACAGATGGGCCACTATTTTAAATAAGCACTTTCTGACAGTAATTTACAATAATTTGTCATTTGACCATTTGCATGCGTCTGCATGGGCAGCCAGTGCAGGTACACAAAAGAGTATTAAACACAACTTGTTGCCTTGTGGCCATGTTTTTGTCAAGTTATATGTTGTTCTCCCACTCATTGTTCAACATCACAGTCAAAACTCCAAATGCAAATGAATGTTTGTAAAATAATTGCAAAATCTATTATTTGAATGTGACACAATCAAACACTTTTTGGGATTTTTCCTAACTCGTGATAGCTTGGCAAGAAGCAGGTTGACTTTGCTTCTTGCCAAATATAATGCTGCCAGGTCAAGCGGTTACCTATAGGTAATAAAAAAGCTCGTAAACCGAAACAAAAAAAGTGAACCTTAAAGACCCCAAAAAGAGAAAGAATACACCGTTTTAATCTGTATGTAAAATCAGAAAATGTTGGCCGTATTCCGAAATATTATATTGACACGAGAATGTCATATGCCTATAAATAATGAGGTTGAGGTACAAAGTCCAAGGCGTGTGTGGACTATGGAACAACAAGGCCATGGCCATAAGTGCAATGACTATTAGAAGAAAAGTTTTGTCTGCTGGTCGCTAAGAATAGTTACCTGTGCAAGGGCAACGGCAGCTGAGTTGATTTCCCTGCTATGCAACGATTAGCACACGTTAACAACTTAGCACCCTTCATTTTAAAGTTCTACCTTAGTTATTATTGTACTAAAACAACTTCAAAAGACAATGTCTAGAGACTAACAGTTCATTATTGGTCCCTAAATTGTTATTAATTTTTTTTAGTAAATTCTATAGGATAACACGCAGACTACGCAAGAAAAAACAAAAACTAAATGATTTCAACAGTGGGTAACCACTCGTTACCATAGACTAAGCAGGACTAAATAACAGTGAGTGACATAATGAGATTGGCACTTCAGGAACAGGGGCTTACCTACGTTTTTTGACGTTAGGTTTTTTTTAATTGTTTCACTAATATTATGTCGCTCTTAGCAATATGCAACCAGATCTTTTTGCTGAGTTTGACGAGCAAAGTTTGTAAACTGGCTTTTAATATTTTCATTGATCGTAAAAAATAGGGATCTAAATTCAACTTAATACGCTTGGCACACGACGATGGTAAGAGACCGGATGGAATGACCATAATACCTTGGAAGAAGGGTAGGCCTTTGGTTTGAGATGCAACATGATTGTGTCGACACCCTTGCGCCATCCTATCTTTCTAGTACGGTGGACTGTGCAGGTGCGGCTGCTGCAGGTGCAGAAAACTTCAAAAGGCGAAAATACAACAACCTAATGAAACACTAGGGCCATGGGATCCTTGTGCCCATTAAGTTTTTCGAGAAATCGCGAAGCGTTTGGTCGACTCTTCACGTGACCAGACGGCTGGCCTTATTTTGGCTAAAGAATCAGCATTGCCATTCAACGTGGCAATGCAGCCGGCTTTCTGGGCACATTTCCCTTTGACAGCGATGCGGATAAATTTTTCGACGCCCTGTGATTATTTATTTTATATTTTTTCTAATATTAATAGTTGTATCGTTTTAAAGAAATAAAAACACTTAATGGATTGAAATTTCATCTACGAATTTACATATTCATGATGTACTTTAGAGCTGTACAAAATTTGCCTTAGACTACTATTGTATACTTACTGACAGTTTGGTGACATTTTTTTACGTTATGTCTTTTTCAAATAAGTTCTTCTTCGGACTTCTGTTCTTGAGATTTGTAATTATAATGTGTCTGTAATAACTCTACTTAAGTAAAGACTGCTGATTCTCGGCCTAATTTGAATAAATGAATTTTGATGGACCACTAAACGCTGGAGATTCAGTCAGTGAATGTTTTTTTAAAGATAAAGAAAGAAAAAATATTATGAAAATGCTTTCAAACAAAATATTGTTCTCACTTTCCTGTGTTTCCAGGGGGAAAATACGCTAGATAAGTAGAGCCTAAAATTGCAAGTTTTTTTTTATGTTACAACTTTATTTCATTAATTTAAATAAACTTGCACAGTTTAAACACAAAACGAGAAAACACAAGGGAGAGAAGACATTTAACGGTAGTGGGATATGACGGGGAATAATATACATCACAACTGTACTAAGGGTTGGGCAGAGGAATACCTACAGTATACCCACATTCCACCAGTTTTGTTTTGTCCCAAGTAATAGGGGGTGTGGATGTTAGGCTGCTACTGAGAAATTATTTATGAATATCCCAATATCACATGGCTTGACTTCGGAATCGAACCCAGGACCTCATGTTTAGTAGTCGCGTTTGCGACCACTAGACTAACAAGAATTTCATGAACATTTAAATTTGAATAAAGAGAATTTTAATTTAGAAGCACGCTTTTTATTCGTTGGTGATACTGGACACAAACACCGCGCCAGCGGTAAACGCCGCATTAGCCCACCGGTTACTCAAATGTAGCTAGCTTATATCATAATGCGCTTCTGACCAATCCCTTATATTTTTTTTTTAGTCTATAAACCAGTAAACGCTCAGATCAATTTTCTATTCTTCCCTTCATAAACAAACAACAGTAGACAATTAAAATTTCATAATTGAATGGAGCTACTTATTAATCAGTAGATCTGGCAACACCGCACCACCGGTCCGTGGACGCTATGGTGGAACACGGGTGACAGTTTACAGTATAGCACTACTAGAATTGAGTATCTAACACAATTGAGTCTTTTGTCTGTGATTATTACTCCCATTTAGTTTAGTCTGTGGCAGTTGTCTCTGGTCTGTGGACATAACGTATCAAAACAGAGTGTTATACTTTGATATTCTTTTTTTATTATTTTGTTTTAATATTATTTTATTTTATAGGTATTGTCTTACACAAATCATGTTAGGTATATTTATGTACATATTCGAAATAAAAAAGGAGTTGTTAGTTGGTGTTTCTTTATCAATATTGTACATAACCTATTATCTAGTGGAAGTGGTCAAGGTAAAGATCATTAAATTATTATGTTGAACATCTCAAGTACATAATGTCGTGTTGTTTGGCTATCGATGTTGACTTGTGTCATTTTGCTATCGTGGTACTCATTGACTTGCAGAGCAGGACTGCCGATTACTGAATTGTGCGTTTTGTTACAGAAGCCCATACTAATATGCCGTCAAGGTGAATTCCGTCGGTTCCTGGAGGAGAACGTGCCTCTGTTGAGCGAGCACTACTGGCCGACGCCATGGTGCGTCGAGTCGCGGTTGCAGACTGTCCTCGGCTCGATATTACGTTCACGTCTATTGCCGCCCGTCAAATATCGCCGGTACAAAGTTCACTTATTATTATTAATATGTCCTTACAAAATTTCATAAGTAACTCCATTAAGAGATCACAGTACGAGTCCATAGTATTTACAAATAATGAAATGAATGAATGAATAATATAAACAAACAATATTATTATAACATGAGTAGTCTTGATCAGGTACCCTAATATAATTGTTAACTTCACTTTGAGGTGATTTACATTTCCTAAAAATGCACATTTTATTTGCACAGATAAGGTTTGCATAACTCATGCCAAAATTTGTCAAATGATTAATACATACTTATCATTTTCTATTTTGAATAATTATGTGTAGTGGGGCTTATTGTGGAACCAATGGATTGAATTGTCGTGTACAGTCACATGAAAATGTGTCTATACTGAGAACAATAAATAATAAATAAATAAGCTTTTGCCATTGAATAAATATAATCTTATTAGGAAAATTTGAAATATGTAGATACAACTTGTTAACGAAATTCTGATAGCAGTTTTATTTCAATTTACTATCAACATTTTCAATCCTGCTATGTATTTATATAAATATTGGTTAAATCTTAACTTAACACACCTTGTGCAAAGTGTGCGTATGGCCAGATTTATGAATGTAAATAAACAAAGGAGTATGTAAGGATCATAGCAGATGGCGTTCTGTTGTTCCTGCCATGGAAAAAGGTGTGAGTTTATGTGTGAATGAATGTGTTGATTTCAATTCATTTTTGTATGTGTTGCCTGAGAGGATAGAATGTAATGTGACTCGGTGATGGTTGATAAAACAGTTCTAATCTATGGTTCTTATGGTGTCAAATAAATCAAATCACATTTTCCAAGAATTAGGAAAGACATTTGCTCTGTTGGATATTTTTATTAACTGAATTATTTTCATCAAAAATGCGAAATTAGTCCTCGGTTAAAGATGCAATGAATAGAGATGATTAGGAAAAGCAATAGATGTCATGTCGTGCGAAATAAGAATAAACGCAATAACAGAGCGGGCTCCACGTGGCAGGCAGGTGCTGCGCCTGTCGGACGGCGGCCAGGTGGCGCTGGACTGGGTGGAGCCGGCCGCGCGCGAGCCGCGCGCCGTGCTGCTGGTGCTGCCCGGCCTCACGGGCTGCGCCGACGCCGACTACGTGCGCTGCCTGGCCGCCGCCGCGCACAGCCTGCGCGCGCGCTGCGTGGTGTTCAACAACCGCGGCCTGGGCGGCCTGCCGCTCACCACGCCGCGCCTGTACTGCGCCGTCAGCCACTGCGACCTGGCCGAGGCCGTGCGGGCCGTGCGCGCCGCGTGCGGCGACGTGCCGCTGCTGGCGGCCGGCGTGTCGCTGGGCGGCCTGATCCTGGGCCACTACCTGGCCGAGCACGGCGCGCGCGCGGCGGTGCAGGCGGCGCTGGTGGTGTCGTCGCCGCTGGACGTGGTGAAGGGCTCGGAGTGCATGGAGCGCGCGCCGCTCAACGCGCTGCTGTCGTACCACATGGCGCGCAACCTGCGGCGCACGCTGCGCGCGCACGAGCCGCTGCGCGAGGGCCCGTGGGACTGGCGCGTGGTGGAGCGCGCGCGCTCGGTGCGCCAGTTCGACGCCGCCTTCACCACCAAGCACTTCGGCTTCGGCTCCGTGGACGCGTACTACCGCGCCGCCACGCTGCGCGACAAGCTGGCGCAGGTGCGCGTGCCGCTGCTGTGCCTGTGCGCGGCCGACGACCCGTTCCAGCCGCTGCGCGCCATCCCGGTGGCGGAGGCGGAGGCGGCGGGCGCGGCGGGCGCGCGCGTGGCGCTGGCGGTGACGGCGCGCGGCGGCCACATCGGCTTCCTGGAGGGCTGGTGGCCGGCGCGCGCGGCCCGCCACCAGTACATCGCGCGCCTGGCCGAGCAGTACTTCGCGGCGCTGCTGCTGCGCGCCGAGCTGCTGCACGCGGCGCCGGACTGCTGACGGTGACGTCGCGGCCGCTGACGTCGCGGCCGGTGACGTCGCGGCCGCTGACGTCACGCGCGCGGTGCGGACCGCCGCGCTGCGCGTGCGTTGTGAGCTTTGCCTTAATATTTTTCTAACAAAGACTTACTTTGTTAAGACTCACGCAAGTATTTGTGTAAAAGCGAAGCTTTTTACACTGACGGCTACATATCGTAAGTTATGTTTAGTACACTGTGATTTAACCATTTAATAGAGGTATTTTTAGTTAAATATAGTTGACTATTATATTATTAAGGTTGCATAATATAGTTACTAACAACGAATCACGCACGCGTTGTAATTTTGTAATGTTATCTAATTTTTACACACGAATAAGGTAAATCCTGTTCGTGTAAGTGGGCCTTAATAGTTGTTAGTACATCCGTCACGAGCGTTGCGCACGAGAGATATATTATAGTATTATTATACACGTTACATTTGTTGCATTTCAGATAATTTATTATTAAATTATAATTTAAGCATTTGAAGTTCATTTTTTAAAACCTTTCCAGTTTGATACGTAACCTCCGACTGCATGCTTCTAGCTGGCTCGCTACACTTTGATCATCTTGACGTATCCAAAGCAGACGTACAGCGTGCTGCGTATTTAAGATTTGGAACTTCGTAAATTACAGAAATAAAAAGAAAAATCTTCGCTAACGCGGTAGTGTTTGCAAATAATGTTAATTTTACAAAAACCGAGGCAATACGGTGTGGCGGTGTAGCGAGCCAGCTGTTCCGCTACCGAGCCGGATGCCGGACATGCGGCCAGCCACAGCCAGCTCTCGCTCAGGGTGTTACCGGTACCATGACGGAGAGTCTAATCGGAATACGTTGAAGTCGGTTTAAAAGAATCTGAATTGCTTTTATGAATATCTACGTATTCGAACTTTGAATTATCAATGATATCGGACAAATTTATTTTTAACTCGATAATGATATAGGAAGGGCCTCCACCTCGACCTACACCACTTGCCATCCGTGGCTCACATCCTTAGCGCGCATCCAATAAAAAACTACCCTTTTCAACCCGTGTTAAGAGAAGCTATGAAAATTGAGTGATCTTATTGGTAGGTCTCAAACACATTCAAAGCATAACAAAGTAGCGGATCCCTGGTGCAAAAGGCACCCTAACCAGGGAGCCAGCTCTTCTCAGACGCGGAAACCTTAACCTTAAGGCCTTAACACCTTAACTGCCAGAAAACGAGACACAAATAATGTATTGTTTGTCGGTCACTTGGCGTTTAACGTGTTAATAAGCTGACGCACAGCGGCCGTAAATAAGCAGGAATACTCAACATGGACAAGGCCTTCGAGCACGTACGGTAGGCCTATTAACAAGCCGGCCACCTCCGCCGCGTCGCGTCCGCCAATGCTTTCTGTGCCTGAGGTCCTTACGCAAGTGATCCCTGGCACGCGGAGGTTCCTGCGGGCGGGCACGTCGCCACTTCCAACGACCGCCAATTCGCATTACTACAGTACGACTTGTTCATTACATACAATAACTTGACACAATCTCATGTCATCTAAGACACTAAAACGTGAAAAAAATAAACTGTGTCGCCGTAACTAAAATAACCTACAAAGTTGATTCTAGTACAGTTTAGTGCAGTAGTTACCTTGCTGGTAACGGTTATACGTGGTGTGGCGTAAATAGTGGTCTACCGTTAAGGATTCGATATAGCAGATAATTTACTATAACATATTAGAATTTTACCCAAGGGAGATTTTTATTTTTTGTACCTGAGACATGTCTCTGCTCTTAAAACCAGTACCTATTTGTCTATTTCATATCACATTTGAAATGTAAAAAAATACATTTTGTCTCGTCATCATTTTATATCTTTATTTTTAGGGTTCCGTACGTCAAAAGGAATAAAAAGGGATCCCACCGTTGTGTGTCACCACCGATATTCTCAGGAACGGTTGGACCTAGCAAGTTGGAACTTATACCAGATACCGAGGTCAATAGTCCCTATTAGGTGTATCAAAATTAAGGTCCTGAATAAAAAGATATTGGCAAATTTAGATTTTCGCAGAAATGTGTAAGTACCAAAAGTTACCTTAATTTTCAACATTTTTTATTTTTCTGAATTTTCCGTTTATACAAGCTGCAAGAGCTTGCTTTTTGCCAAATTTCGTGATTCTAGGTCAACGAGAACTCCCATTTAGGTTTTCGACTCAAAACCTATAGGGTACTTCCGGATGATCTAGAATTGTCAAGTTGAAAATTAAGGGTAGGTATGGAACCCCCGGCGAACAAGTCGACTCGCACTTGACCGGTTTCAAAGATTTAATACGTTTTGTAATAGTATTAACGCGTCTAAATTTTAAAATGTATTTTAATGAAAATATTCTGTTCCTCATTTAAAATGGGGCATTGACAGTATAGTACATTTTTTAACAAAAATCGCGCTTGAATTAGCATGTTAAAAATTAGGGTTAAAATTTAGAAAATATAACTTTATTTTAAAGCTTTAAATTTAAATAAAAAACCTCAAACGGCGAAAATACTACAACCTAACTGGAAGTTATATGTTTGAGCCGTTTGGGGTTGAAACACTAGGGCCATGGGGTCCGTGTGCCCATTTAGTTTTTCGAGAAATCGCGAAACGTTTGGTCGACTCTTCACGTGACCAGAGGGCTGGCCTTTTTTTTAGCCAAAGAATCAGCATTGCCATTCAACGTGGCAATGCTGCCAGCCTTCTGGGCACTTTTCCCGTTGACAACGATGCGGATGAATTTTTTGATGCCCTATGATTATTTATTTTATTTTTTTAATTTTCATATATTAATAATTGTGTAACGCATCATAACAAGCGACGCGTCATCGCTGGCCACGCGCAGCCCGGTGGGCCCAGCGAGTCATCGCCCCGTCCCCGAGCAACGCGTCCCCGCTGGCCACGCGCAGCCCGGTGGGCCCAGCGAGTCATCGCCCCGTCCCCGAGCAACGCGTCCCCGCTGGCCACGCGCAGCCCGGTGGGCCCAGCGAGTCATCGCCCCGTCCCCGAGCAACGCGTCCCCGCTGGCCACGCGCAGCCCGGTGGGCCCAGCGAGTCATCGCCCCGTCCCCGAGCAACGCGTCCCCGCTGGCCACGCGCAGCCCGGTGGGCCCAGCGAGTCATCGCCCCGTCCCCGAGCAACGCGTCCCCGCTGGCCACGCGCAGCCCGGTGGGCCCAGCGAGTCATCGCCCCGTCCCCGAGCAACGCGTCCCCGCTGGCCACGCGCAGCCCGGTGGGCCCAGCGAGTCATCGCCCCGTCCCCGAGCAACGCGTCCCCGCTGGCCACGCGCAGCCCGGTGGGCCCAGCGAGTCATCGCCCCGTCCCCGAGCAACGCGTCCCCGCTGGCCACGCGCAGCCCGGTGGGCCCAGCGAGTCATCGCCCCGTCCCCGAGCAACGCGTCCCCGCTGGCCACGCGCAGCCCGGTGGGCCCAGCGAGTCATCGCCCCGTCCCCGAGCAACGCGTCCCCGCTGGCCACGCGCAGCCCGGTGGGCCCAGCGAGTCATCGCCCCGTCCCCGAGCAACGCGTCCCCGCTGGCCACGCGCAGCCCGGTGGGCCCAGCGAGTCATCGCCCCGTCCCCGAGCAACGCGTCCCCGCTGGCCACGCGCAGCCCGGTGGGCCCAGCGAGTCATCGCCCCGTCCCCGAGCAACGCGTCCCCGCTGGCCACGCGCAGCCCGGTGGGCCCAGCGAGTCATCGCCCCGTCCCCGAGCAACGCGTCCCCGCTGGCCACGCGCAGCCCGGTGGGCCCAGCGAGTCATCGCCCCGTCCCCGAGCAACGCGTCCCCGCTGGCCACGCGCAGCCCGGTGGGCCCAGCGAGTCATCGCCCCGTCCCCGAGCAACGCGTCCCCGCTGGCCACGCGCAGCCCGGTGGGCCCAGCGAGTCATCGCCCCGTCCTCGAGCAACGCGTCCCCGCTGGCCACGCGCAGCCCGGTGGGCCCAGCGAGTCATCGCCCCGTCCCCGAGCAACGCGTCCCCGCTGGCCACGCGCAGCCCGGTGGGCCCAGCGAGTCATCGCCCCGTCCCCGAGCAACGCGTCCCCGCTGGCCACGCGCAGCCCGGTGGGCCCAGCGAGTCATCGCCCCGTCCCCGAGCAACGCGTCCCCGCTGGCCACGCGCAGCCCGGTGGGCCCAGCGAGTCATCGCCCCGTCCCCGAGCAACGCGTCCCCGCTGGCCACGCGCAGCCCGGTGGGCCCAGCGAGTCATCGCCCCGTCCCCGAGCAACGCGTCCCCGCTGGCCACGCGCAGCCCGGTGGGCCCAGCGAGTCATCGCCCCGTCCCCGAGCAACGCGTCCCCGCTGGCCACGCGCAGCCCGGTGGGCCCAGCGAGTCATCGCCCCGTCCCCGAGCAACGCGTCCCCGCTGGCCACGCGCAGCCCGGTGGGCCCAGCGAGTCATCGCCCCGTCCTCGAGCAACGCGTCCCCGCTGGCCACGCGCAGCCCGGTGGGCCCAGCGAGTCATCGCCCCGTCCCCGAGCAACGCGTCCCCGCTGGCCACGCGCAGCCCGGTGGGCCCAGCGAGTCATCGCCCCGTCCCCGAGCAACGCGTCCCCGCTGGCCACGCGCAGCCCGGTGGGCCCAGCGAGTCATCGCCCCGTCCCCGAGCAACGCGTCCCCGCTGGCCACGCGCAGCCCGGTGGGCCCAGCGAGTCATCGCCCCGTCCCCGAGCAACGCGTCCCCGCTGGCCACGCGCAGCCCGGTGGGCCCAGCGAGTCATCGCCCCGTCCCCGAGCAACGCGTCCCCGCTGGCCACGCGCAGCCCGGTGGGCCCAGCGAGTCATCGCCCCGTCCCCGAGCAACGCGTCCCCGCTGGCCACGCGCAGCCCGGTGGGCCCAGCGAGTCATCGCCCCGTCCCCGAGCAACGCGTCCCCGCTGGCCACGCGCAGCCCGGTGGGCCCAGCGAGTCATCGCCCCGTCCCCGAGCAACGCGTCCCCGCTGGCCACGCGCAGCCCGGTGGGCCCAGCGAGTCATCGCCCCGTCCCCGAGCAACGCGTCCCCGCTGGCCACGCGCAGCCCGGTGGGCCCAGCGAGTCATCGCCCCGTCCCCGAGCAACGCGTCCCCGCTGGCCACGCGCAGCCCGGTGGGCCCAGCGAGTCATCGCCCCGTCCCCGAGCAACGCGTCCCCGCTGGCCACGCGCAGCCCGGTGGGCCCAGCGAGTCATCGCCCCGTCCCCGAGCAACGCGTCCCCGCTGGCCACGCGCAGCCCGGTGGGCCCAGCGAGTCATCGCCCCGTCCTCGAGCAACGCGTCCCCGCTGGCCACGCGCAGCCCGGTGGGCCCAGCGAGTCATCGCCCCGTCCCCGAGCAACGCGTCCCCGCTGGCCACGCGCAGCCCGGTGGGCCCAGCGAGTCATCGCCCCGTCCCCGAGCAACGCGTCCCCGCTGGCCACGCGCAGCCCGGTGGGCCCAGCGAGTCATCGCCCCGTCCCCGAGCAACGCGTCCCCGCTGGCCACGCGCAGCCCGGTGGGCCCAGCGAGTCATCGCCCCGTCCCCGAGCAACGCGTCCCCGCTGGCCACGCGCAGCCCGGTGGGCCCAGCGAGTCATCGCCCCGTCCCCGAGCAACGCGTCCCCGCTGGCCACGCGCAGCCCGGTGGGCCCAGCGAGTCATCGCCCCGTCCCCGAGCAACGCGTCCCCGCTGGCCACGCGCAGCCCGGTGGGCCCAGCGAGTCATCGCCCCGTCCCCGAGCAACGCGTCCCCGCTGGCCACGCGCAGCCCGGTGGGCCCAGCGAGTCATCGCCCCGTCCCCGAGCAACGCGTCCCCGCTGGCCACGCGCAGCCCGGTGGGCCCAGCGAGTCATCGCCCCGTCCCCGAGCAACGCGTCCCCGCTGGCCACGCGCAGCCCGGTGGGCCCAGCGAGTCATCGCCCCGTCCCCGAGCAACGCGTCCCCGCTGGCCACGCGCAGCCCGGTGGGCCCAGCGAGTCATCGCCCCGTCCCCGAGCAACGCGTCCCCGCTGGCCACGCGCAGCCCGGTGGGCCCAGCGAGTCATCGCCCCGTCCCCGAGCAACGCGTCCCCGCTGGCCACGCGCAGCCCGGTGGGCCCAGCGAGTCATCGCCCCGTCCCCGAGCAACGCGTCCCCGCTGGCCACGCGCAGCCCGGTGGGCCCAGCGAGTCATCGCCCCGTCCCCGAGCAACGCGTCACCGCCGCGGCCGCTTATAAAAGGCCCGAGCCCAGCCAAATCAAACAGTTTAAACCCCCCGACATAATAATAACGAGACCCAGCCTTTGTTTAGTATTCAACGACGCCCTAAGCCGAGGTTCGAGCCCCACAGGGGGCGCCCTTAGCGAGCGGTCGTTTAAATGTAACTTGTAGTTAGCCCTGGCTGGGGGCCTTCTTGTAAGGTCACCACAGGATCGACCGGTTAAGCAGTAAACAGCCTTATAGTGCTGAACTGCGAGTGGCCCTACCTAAAAGAAAAAAAAAACAAATCAAGCAGTCTGCGTTCGGTACGGTCCGAGTGTACTACTCCGCATCGACTTAGGTCGGTCACCCTCCCCGCCCTCGTACTTTATCGAATACAGGCTAAGCAGCGTCTTATATTGTTTGCTCATTGTGTTGACTTTGTTAGCGAAACCGCACGATCGGCTTATAATATAAGACACTGTTAGGGTTTTCGCATAGGACATTTTATTCATATTGTTAGTAGAATCAAGTAATCTATAAAATAAATCCTTGTTATCGTTATATTGCGCATTTTAGTTACCTCCATTACAAGTGTCCCCCCTTACAATTGAATAAAAAAAACATGTTTACGATAGTTCTTATATTTAGTAGTAAGGAATATAAATCAGAATGACAACCAAATCTGTAAATAAAATAAATTGGAAAAAAATAACCCATGAGTAAAAATGGTTAAAATTCTAATATGTGCCAGTCAATTATCTGGTATATGGAATCCTTAACGGTGAACCACTATACCTATACGCCACACTGTATATTTTATATGCATTTTTCAGTATTGTAAGAGATATTAATTCTGTCAACTTACTGCAGCCATTGAAAATTCGTACTTTACGTATTATTTTCTCCAACAGAGGACAGTTTAATTTTGGGGATTTGTTAGAAAAAAGTTCAAACAGCATTCGCATGACTGTTCATTTATTGAATAGAGAAACGAGAAAATTACGAATGAAATGTACCTAGTTTATGATTTGAAAAATATTTCGTAAAAACATAAAATCAATTTATAAAGTTTTATACCTACAATTTAGTTAAACAATAAATGTATTGGATAAATTATAATTTAACTACTTTTTTACATTTAACAATGCCTGATTTACTTATAATATTAGAGAAAATATGTACAGCGATGCAGGGTCGGCGTCTCCAACGGTCGTCAGGTTAGTAGCAGGTTCGGGGGTCTGCACTCAGTAGCTCCACCACGAATAACTGACGTTACGTATCGTAAATGTAACTGAGGTTTGAATCGAAATGCGCTTTTTGTTCATTTCCATTGTTTATCTTATTTCATTTAAATACTACTTCTAAATAGCTATTATGTAGATGATGTCATCATCCTCCTGGGTGTGTGTAGGTGTCACGCGAATAATTGCGATTCAAAATTCACTTACGTTCACAATATGTTACGTGATCAGTGATAGAGCGCTGTCGGGTCGCGCAGCACTGCAGCACTGAGCAGCAGCGAGCAGCACTGAGCAGCAGCGAGCAGTACTGAGCTGCAGCGAGCAGCACTGAGCAGCAGCGAGCAGCAGAGCGCAGTCAGCAGGCCCCGGGGTCCAGGCCCAGCGCGCGGCAGAAGGCGAGCACCAGCGCCTCGGCCTGGTCGCGGCGCGGGTCGGGGGGGCCCGGGGGCCCGGGGGCGGGCGGGGCCCCGGGGGCGGCCGGGGGCCCGGGGGGCGGGGCCCCGGGGGCGGGCCGGGCCGCCAGCGCGGGCCCCAGCGCGCCGAGCGCCGCGGCGAAGGCCTCGGCCTGCTCCACGGCGCGCCGCTCCTCCGCGTCCGAGTCCGACTCGTCGGAGCACGCAGAGTCGTCGGAGCCCGAAGTTACGTCTGTAAGCACACACAAACATGATGTAAGGTACAACCGGTGTTGATCAGTTAGGTGTGCGATGGCCTAGAGGTGATGCTATCCGGTGAGAGTAAGATTTTTGCGCCATCTGTGCTTAATTCAAATGCACAGTTTTGTTGTTCACAGTGGGTGATAATTGGTATGTATCATTACCTCTCGGTGATACGTAGACTGTGGCTGCCGGGAACTGTGGGCTCGGGTTGATCCACAAATTCATGCAGAATTAGCAGATTGAAGTGGCGTGCATTCCGAGGCAAGGACCCCTCCTTGCCTCGGATACACGACACTTCAGTCTTGATATGCAATGGAGGGTCACCCATCCGCCAACCGTCTTCGCCAAGCCTATGCTGTTATTACTTAGCTACAGCAATTCAGTGTGATCAAAGTAATATTTTACGTGATACATTTTGGGGCTCTTGGCAATGGCAAGTAGTGTAAACGGAGCCTTCATAATTTGCCCTTTCCGTCTGTCTGGTCGGATGTTACACGCCCACATTTTGGGGCTCTTGGCAATGGCAAATAGTGTAAACGGAGCCTTCATAATTTGCCCTTTCCGTCTGTCTGGTCGGATGTTACACGCCCACATTTTGGGGCTCTTGGCAATGGCAAATAGTGTAAACGGAGCCTTCATAATTTGCCCTTTCCGTCTGTCTGGTCGGATGTTACACGCCCACATTTTGGGGCTCTTGGCAATGGCAAATAGTGTAAACGGAGCCTTCATAATTTGCCCTTTCCGTCTGTCTGGTCGGATGTTACACGCCCACATTTTGGGGCTCTTGGCAATGGCAAATAGTGTAAACGGAGCCTTCATAATTTGCCCTCTCCGTCTGTCTGGTCGGATGTTACACGCCCACATTTTGGGGCTCTTGGCAATGGCAAATAGTGTAAACGGAGCCTTCATAATTTGCCCTTTCCGTCTGTCTGGTCGGATGTTACACGCCCACATTTTGGGGCTCTTGGCAATGGCAAATAGTGTAAACGGAGCCTTCATAATTTGCCCTCTCCGTCTGTCTGGTCGGATGTTACACGCCCACATTTTGGGGCTCTTGGCAATGGCAAATAGTGTAAACGGAGCCTTCATAATTTGCCCTCTCCGTCTGTCTGGTCGGATGTTACACGCCCACATTTTGGGGCTCTTGGCAATGGCAAATAGTGTAAACGGAGCCTTCATAATTTGCCCTTTCCGTCTGTCTGGTCGGATGTTACACGCCCACATTTTGGGGCTCTTGGCAATGGCAAATAGTGTAAACGGAGCCTTCATAATTTGCCCTCTCCGTCTGTCTGGTCGGATGTTACACGCCCACATTTTGGGGCTCTTGGCAATGGCAAATAGTGTAAACGGAGCCTTCATAATTTGCCCTTTCCGTCTGTCTGGTCGGATGTTACACGCCCACATTTTGGGGCTCTTGGCAATGGCAAATAGTGTAAACGGAGCCTTCATAATTTGCCCTCTCCGTCTGTCTGGTCGGATGTTACACGCCCACATTTTGGGGCTCTTGGCAATGGCAAATAGTGTAAACGGAGCCTTCATAATTTGCCCTTTCCGTCTGTCTGGTCGGATGTTACACGCCCACATTTTGGGGCTCTTGGCAATGGCAAATAGTGTAAACGGAGCCTTCATAATTTGCCCTCTCCGTCTGTCTGGTCGGATGTTACACGCCCACATTTTGGGGCTCTTGGCAATGGCAAATAGTGTAAACGGAGCCTTCATAATTTGCCCTTTCCGTCTGTCTGGTCGGATGTTACACGCCCACATTTTGGGGCTCTTGGCAATGGCAAATAGTGTAAACGGAGCCTTCATAATTTGCCCTCTCCGTCTGTCTGGTCGGATGTTACACGCCCACATTTTGGGGCTCTTGGCAATGGCAAATAGTGTAAACGGAGCCTTCATAATTTGCCCTCTCCGTCTGTCTGGTCGGATGTTACTCGCACACATTTTGGGGCTCTTGGCAATGGCAAATAGTGTAAACGGAGCCTTCATAATTTGCCCTCTCCGTCTGTCTGGTCGGATGTTACTCGCACACATTTTGGGGCTCTTGGCAATGGCAAGTAGTGTAAACGGAGCCTTCATAATTTGCCCTCTCCGTCTGTCTGGTCGGATGTTACTCGCACACATTTTGCCCTCTCCGTCTGTCTGGTCGGATGTTACTCGCACACATTTTGCCCTCTCCGTCTGTCTGGTCGGATGTTACTCGCACACATTTTGCCCTCTCCGTCTGTCTGGTCGGATGTTACTCGCACACATTTTGCCCTCTCCGTCTGTCTGGTCGGATGTTACTCGCACACATTTTGCCCTCTCCGTCTGTCTGGTCGGATGTTACTCGCACACATTTTGCCCTCTCCGTCTGTCTGGTCGGATGTTACTCGCACACATTTTGCCCTCTCCGTCTGTCTGGTCGGATGTTACTCGCACACATTTTGCCCTCTCCGTCTGTCTGGTCGGATGTTACTCGCACACATTTTGCCCTCTCCGTCTGTCTGGTCGGATGTTACTCGCACACATTTTGCCCTCTCCGTCTGTCTGGTCGGATGTTACTCGCACACATTTTGCCCTCTCCGTCTGTCTGGTCGGATGTTACTCGCACACATTTTGCCCTCTCCGTCTGTCTGGTCGGATGTTACTCGCACACATTTTGCCCTCTCCGTCTGTCTGGTCGGATGTTACTCGCACACATTTTGCCCTCTCCGTCTGTCTGGTCGGATGTTACTCGCACACATTTTGCCCTCTCCGTCTGTCTGGTCGGATGTTACTCGCACACATTTTACGGATTCGCCCACTGAGGGTTCCGTACAAATTTGTAGGTAAATATTCTTTTTGCCAAATATCGTGATTCTAAGTCAAAATACAACGGGTACATCCGGTTGATTTTTGTACACCTAATAAGGACTATAGAACTTATGTAAATTGTATCTGGTATACATTTTAACTTGCTAGGTCTACTCGTTCCTGAGAAAATCGGTGGACACACGGACAGACAGACGGACAAGAGAGTGATTTTATATGGGCTCCTTTTTACCTTTTGAGATACGAAACCCCAAGAAGTGTCTGATCCAGGTAATTTACTATTTTCAATGAGTTCTTCTCAACTGTGTAATAGCGTTTTACAAAACCATAGAATTTACCAAAAATAGCATGGATATGGAGCGGCTACATCATTTGACATGAGAAGAGATGATGAGAGACGTCGGGATACTGGGAATAGATCGCGCGCGCGCCTCGCAGCACTCCGCAGTACTCAGGCGGCCGGCAGGAGGGCCACGTGAGCAGAGCCCCCACAACCGAGGCGTAACATCTTTGTAACCATGTTTCATAACTATTTTTTACATTATATGATTTTATTTTTAGGTGTTTTTGAACAGAATGAAAAATCAGGAGCGTGAGGAAGAGTGCATACGCCTTGTTTTAATGCAATCCGACAGTGAAGACGACTTATCCGACGGTAGCGAAAATGAAGATCATGTGAGTACACGCACTCAGGATAGGGATACTGAACAAAATGCAAGCAGTGATTTCTACAGCGAGGGTATGTGGAACTGATACAAAATGCATTAATTAAAACTGCACTTAGTATTAAAACAACACACCATGCTTACCTACACTGCTGACATTACTAACAAGAGACGGAATGATATAGTATGCGCATCAAATTTTACTTCAAAACATGTCTTTGTGGAAAGATTTTTTACATTCTTAGGCCCATTTCTGTACAATAGATTAAATAGAAAACTAAGTATCTATAAATTGAATTATTTTAGCTGTAAAAAAATTATACTTAAATATTTACTAACCATCGCCTATGCACAGACAGAAGAGCTACTTGTTGTCTGCAAATAGAAACGCTTACATGCAATTTTACTGTTACTAACCTAAATTAGATTTAGTTTTTCACTTTATACTCATTGTTAATTTATTACATTAAGTATTTATGCACTTCCTAGCCTGAAGCACAGGTTCAACCTAGTTCAGGCAAATAAGAAATTGTGTTCTATTTTAATTGTTAAGAAACTTATTGTAAATGTGCCCTTTTTATAAATAAACGATTATTATTATTATTATTAATGTTGTTATTTTAGAGTTAGTTGAATATTTTTATAAACAAGTTTATTATTTTGTAGTAATTTGTCAAAACTGATTGAATTATAATATTTTGTACTATTATGTATATGCGTGGTTTATTTTATCAATTTACATAGTACTTATTAATGTTTGGTTGTGAAATAACAGTTTAACCATTTTAAACGCAATGACATACAAGGTCAAAAAGATCCCGTAACAATTTTCACCATATCCTCGCCGGGTTAAACGGAAGGTGAGCCGCGCTCGCACTCACCGGGGGGCGCGCGGGGGGCGCAGGGGGCGCGGGGGGCGCGGTCCGTGCGCACCAGGCCGCGCCACACGTGCGCGTGCAGCGCGGCGCGCGCGCGGGCCAGGCCGCCGGCCTGCGCGAAGGGCCCGCGCTCCCCCGGGGCGGCGGCCTGGCGCAGCGCCGCGCTGTCGGCGCGCTCGGCCGCGGCCCAGGCCGCCAGCGCGGGCGGCTCGCGCGCGCCCCCTGCCAGCAGCAGGCGCACGGGGGCGCGGCGCCACGCGCCCCCGGCGGCCGCCGCGCGCGCCTGCGCCGCCGCCAGCGGGGCGCCCGCAAGCTGCAAGCCCACTCACGCATGCATTGCCGTCCGGACACATTCGCATGGTACAACAATTATTGGCCAACTTGTGGACGTCCGTGGGCCCACTGGGCGGTTTTAAGTGTACATTTAAAATACAATTATTCAACAATATTCAGACACGATCAGCGAATCATCTCAACTCTTTGGTTGAGATGATTCGCTTGTCCCCTCACCGTGTCTTATTATTTTCCTCTATTGCAGGTGTTCCCCAAAATATATGAACCATAGTCACCAGCGACTTGCCGACAACTGCTAACATAATACTGACCTTCTTCTTCTAACCTTTACTGTCCAAACAAACTGTTTTTAAATTACAACTTAGACCCACGGAATGTTGGTAAAGGATAACTCTAACTTACTTGGATCACCAAGTAGGTTGAAACATAATGACTGTACAGTTTAAGTATAGTCACCGGCACGTAACTTGGCAAGAGTCGTTAGATGCGCACAAGTCGTTTTTTAGGTCTCTTTGGTAGTCAAGCGGGACGCGGGGTATGAGGTACGTCAATCCGAGCGCGCGATTGGTGCAACAGTCGACTGTTGCCTCCCGAACTCCCGATTACACTTGCGTGCAAGAAAGTTGTACCCTTTGTTTTTGTTGTGTTTATGTTAAAGAGTTATTGTTATTAAATTTAGTTTTTGTTACGAGTTGATATTATTGTTGTAGTTTTAAATTAAAAAATTAAGGCGAAAAAAGGTATGCCTTTTTTCGCATACTTTCCTCGTATGCATATTATTTATAACTCCCAATAAACTTTACGAATTCCACTCCCTTCTTCAACTTTCTTCTAATCAGATATTATTAAATATAAATGATGGCAATAACCATAAAATAATGACGATCAATAAAAGTCACCACTTTTTTATTCCACTAAGTGCACGATGCGCGAACTTACCCCCACTACGTCAAAACCTTGCCAACTTACGTGCCGGTGACTATACCGTCGTATTATTTACATAATAATTCATCCTAACTTAATATTATAAATGCGAAAGTAAGTTTGTTTACAACACGATTTTATACGAAACAACACGAATTTTTTCGTTTGTACGAATCACCAATATTTACATCGTACTGAATTTTGCATGTGGATCGTACTCGCAATATGGCACTCCCTTAGCACTAACCTGAGTAGGTAGATTTACTTTTATTTTAATTACTCAAACAGGGTGGATGGGACACGACGACTTTTGACTGCTTTAAGTAAAAAATACATCTGTACAAATTAAACTTAAAAATTAGGAAGAGGCTGACGAAAAATTTCAACACTGAGGGGTCCAGAATCATTTACATATGAGCTCTGTATTGCATATATATTCAAGTTCTTTCAACTTATCCCACAGATGTGTGGCTGGGGAGTTTGTTGCCCAGTTGTTCTTCCCAGCACAAGGGGCCGTCCATTAATCACGTGAGGCTCGAAAGGGGGGGGGAGGGGGTTTGGCAAAAATCACGAAATATCACAAGGGGGGAGGGGGGTGTAGTAAGATACCACGAGTATTTATTTTTTAGTCAAAATTTAAGATTTTTGGTAGGTTCTATAGAGTGCCTCAAACCTCACCAATTACCCACCAAGGGGGGAGGGGTTAAAGACAATCCCCCCTGATTGTATTGTAGATTTTGATATGCAAAAAGTGCTGATCCTCAGCCTAATATCTTTTGTAAATTAAAAAAAATAAAAATCATGACTTTCCATGTAAAATTTGTTACTATGCTGTTGTCATTGACCAGTATGTGTCCAATTAAATTCTGGAATTATCAAAATAATAAATTAGAGTCACCACAAAACAAAGAGTGAAATGAGTTTGGTAATTCTGTTTTATACAGGTATACAGTAGAAACTCGATCATCTGGCCCTCAGTCTTACGGATTCGCGATTATCCGGACTACCAACCACAACCAACTATAGTTGGTTGTCATTAGATCCCAAATTATTATTATTATATGTATTTGTTGTTTTTAATAAACACATAACATTATGTACAAAATATGCACAACACCCGCTTATCTTCATACATCAACAACAATTAGTCTGGTTAATTGAGTTTCTATTGCATGCTGCGCCGACCCCAAATAAATTGGGATAAGGGCAGGAGGATGATGATGAATTGAGTTTCTATTGCACATGTCTTTTGATGTCTGTTCCATCATGGGACTAAATAACATTCTGAATGTATCACCTAGAGCCACATAGTACTCGATAGATTAGCTTGTGGGATAGGCAGTAAATATATCATGCTGACAATAATGTATACCAAGAGCTTCCATACATTATTTGGTTCCTCCCATACTGTTCCCACAAAATATTCTACATTAAAATTACCTCCTCCTCTGTGATGTGTATGACGTGCGCCTCTATAGAGTCAGGGTCCACCTCGAGTCGTCTGTTGTCTGCCAGTGTATGAACTCTGACATTCACTGTGTAATATTTGTTAACCAGTCTCCAAACGCGGTCGATGGATTGTGTATCTTCCAGGTAATCATCCGTCACATCATTGTCTATTAGTTCTAAAATAAAGCAATTATTTAAAAGTATTAAATATCTCTAATATGCTATATAATAACACTGAAATAATGAATTACAGAGTAGATTAATGTTTACCAACCAGAAATAAGCGCTGCAGCAGCGGTCTCATTAATAGCGCTGACCAAGATAACAGGTAACGTATCAAATGTTGACATCGTTATTGAAAGAGAAGACAATTTTGTTAAAAATATCAAGTATCAAATTGTATTGATAATCCGAAAATCGATCACAACAAATCAAAGAACCACCAACACAAGACAACAAGAAATAAACCTACTGCCATAAATTACATCTCGCTGCTGACTTGTGTTGAACTGTTGACTGACGTCTGACTGTTTTGCTTGCATTGCAATAAATTGCATGTGGCGATGACAGTGATAGGAGTAGATCAGTGTTGCCAACTGGGTATTGTTTTGGACTAGGTTTAATTTGAAAAAAGGCTAGATTTTCCCAGGAATTAAATTAAAATGCTCAACGTCCCAACATTGCCAATAATAAAAAAAAAATTAAGCTTGAATTCATACGCGTTAATAATGTTTTTATTTCTGACACGATGCTCTCGAACACGATCAGCATTATTTAATAGAGGATTTATTAGCTAGGCCCCGCGGTGTTACGTTTTCTTAAATTTTCAAATGTTCCGCGCAAATTTCTTAGTTTATTTTTCATAACAACCTTTCCCTTACAATAACCTATAATTACCCTAATAATGGTCCTGCCGTTCTCGAGTTTTGCGCTTAGCAACAGATTTAGACATTCATTTTTATTTATATAGATAGATAGATATTATTGTTGACTGTTCACAAGAGACGGAAAGATTGATGCTGATGTGGAACGGAGACTCCAGGAAATATTGTGAATGGTGCATGGCATTGTGACCAAATCGATGTCCAAAAAGACTAGTCTGGCTGTTCACAATACGGTAGTGCCTACACTAATGTATTGAATGTTGGGTGTGGCAAAATAAGCATGAAAGAAGAATAAATGCGTTACTTACGAAATATATGTGGTATAACTATGAATGATGGATTAAGAAATGATGTTTTAAAACTATTTTATGGTTTAATAGAAGATGTAGTGACAACAATTGAAAAGAGTATGTTTAGATGGTTTGGTTACATTGAGAGGATGAATGAAACGCAAATAACAAAGGTAGGTATTTATAAGCCAGATGTTCGTTCATTATATATAGGAAATGTCGAAGTGTATAAAAATAAACAACTCAAATTAAAATTGTTGCTAAATTGGCATCACTGGAAAGGGCAGTGTCAGTGACACTAGCAATTAGAAGTGACCAAACAGTGACAGTTGTGACATGACAGACAAGACAATTGGAGGAAGACTACAGCCACAGGTTCCTAATAGGTGACAAGCTACTCCATTAAATTGATCTAGCACTTGATCATATAGGAGCCAGTGGATGCAGTGGACCATTACATGGGCATTGGAAAGACAGCTATTAGCAGCTAATTTTTCACATCTGTGGCCATCAATATCTCCTCAGTTGTCCGTCAGGGTATTTATGTTCTGTGATCAATAACATCCTGAAACCCAGGATACTGTACTTCTGTTCAATTCTGTTCTAATCTGTTATTTGGTGTCAGCCAGTGTAGTCCGTAGTTATTCTTGGTAGCCTGTAATGTTTAGCAAAAACATTTCATAATTTTTTGGCATCATTCCTAATAATAGTGTTTACAAAATGGATAACATAAAATCATGGACGGCGGAGGATGAAGCAATTATTGCGACGAACACGGACGCCACAGAATGTAAGCGGTGCGCCGTCGAGCTCGGCTACTGGAAGGATGACTACATCTCGTATTTTGCACGGCACGTCGACCGCAAGGCACCCGAAATTAACCGCGGCTACTACGCGCGAGTCAAGGCTATGGAAACATTTATTCATCAGTTCTTAGAGGTTAGCGGTATTAAAATAATATATAGCAGGTAGTGTTCAAACATGCAGAAGCTTTAGCATCAATAACCATAATATCATCCATTACTTATTTGTACCCATGTTCGCCAGTATTAGTAGAGGTCTTGAGGAAGTAGCTTGTCGGGGAAAGTGATAGTTATGTAGACATTTACTGGCACATGAAACATTGCAGCATAGCTTTGCAGATGTCTCTCTTTGAGGCCAATGAGCACTCGCCATCAGTTAGGCCTCCTGCTTGCTTGCCATGCAAAACTTAAAGTAGCTTGTATTGTATTGCGACTGTATTTAGTAATGAACTTATACATGAAGGGTTAACAACATGTAATATTTCCAGCGCTGCGGCACCAAATGCCAGATTATAAACTTGGGCTGTGGTTTTGACACATTGTACTGGCGCCTTAAGGACACGACACAGGCCGTGGGCAACTTTATAGAACTGGATTTCCCAGCGGTTACATCTAAAAAAGGTCATATTATTAAGCGAACTAAGCAGCTTCTTGAAAAAATATCAAATGAAGGTAAGAAATGTTTATTCTTCTTCCCTCTTATTACTGATCATAGTACCATACATTTTTAATTTAAGTTTGGCTTAACTTTTGTTGTCTGCATTTATTAATATTGTTCACCAAAATGTGGATTAGGGTTAAATAGGCTGACTGTTACTTCCATGCTGTCAGTCAGGACAGCTCAACTCAAAGCTGTAATGGTTCTTTACTAGACTGCTTAATAAGTGTGTTTCAGCAGTTCATCTCTGGGATCAGTCAGTTCAGAAATGTACCATTTAATATCAAATGGTGCATTTGTTTCTGTTATGCAAACCATTCTGTTAATTTAATACAGTCATAGGTTAGACATAGTAGTATGAGTTAGTCGTCCAACGGAGGGTGAGTCTGATGATCTGAAATGTAGGTTTTATATATTAGTGTATTTGGTGTTACTCTGTCTCTGAGATCCATACTAATATTATAAATGCATAAGTAACCCTGTTTGCTTGTTACACTTGGGATTGTTTTTTCACACTTGGGATTAAGTGTGAAAAGATAACAAAGAAACCGATTTACGTGAGATTAAATATGAAGATAGATTATATCCTGGGGAAGGACAAAGGATAGATTTTAATTCGCAACTATGTCTGCATCCTCCTGAGGAGCAGAAAATGTCAGTTCTTTAAATGTGATTAAGTTTTGTAAGTGTGATGGTTGGGATGGTTCGATGGCAGACGGCGAGGTGGTGATCCGCTCGGGCGACCTGCACTCGGACGGCTACCACCTGCTGGGCTGCGACCTGCGCTGCCTGGCCGAGGTGCGGCGCAAGCTGGCGGCCGCGGGCGCCGCGCCGCACGCGCCGGCGCTGCTGCTGGCCGAGTGCGTGCTGGTGTACCTGCGGCCCGACGCCGCCGAGGCGCTGCTGCGCCACCTGGCCGCCAGCTTCCCGCGCGCCGCGCTGCTGGTGTACGAGCAGTGCAACCTGGGCGACAAGTTCGGCGAGGTCATGGTGCGCAACCTGCAGGCGCGCGGCTGCGAGCTGGCGGGCCCGCGCCTGCTGCGCTCGCCGGCGGCGCAGGCGGCGCAGCTGCGCGCGCTGGGCTGGGACTGCGCGCGCGCGTGGGACATGGCGGCCGTGTGGCGCTCCTTCCCCGAGGACGACCGCGCGCGCGTGGAGGCGCTGGAGATGCTGGACGAGCGCGAGCTGCTGCTGCAGCTCAACTCGCACTACGCGCTGTGCGTGGCCACGCGCGGCGACATCTTCGCCGACATGGACCTCAACGCGTAGGGCCCGCGCCCTGCACTCGCCTGCCTGCGAGTCCTATCGTCGTCGATGTTCGTGTAATGTTGTAGCGTGCGGTTGTGCGTTAGTAAAATAACAGCGTTGTTGTAATCGTATTACCTACACCTTGTAGATAACAATGGTCCATATCGAGTAGGACACTGCTCGATATTGACCACACTACCCATTAAATTATCAAATGAGTTGCTTCTATTAGGACTGCACATACAAATGTCACAAAACCGCTGTATATTGCATTTGAGATTTACTTGCGCACTTGAGATGCTGCATAACTGTAGAGTGAAAATACTTGTTAATCGTTATTATTTATTAACCGTTAAGGGTTCACGGCCAAGTGTTAGTTGTGTGCTATTAAATGAAAGTGTTCATAAAACGTGCGGCGCTTGTGCCTTCGTGTGGAGGTATATATTGCACTAGCGTCGGTGCCAAGCTCGGCGGCTAGTCGCGACTTCACACGTAACGCAACCGTGTGTAGATCATTCTAATAAGAAACTTATTTGCAATAAATGAAATGCGTATTTCCCTGAATGGTTATTACATATATTGAATCTTTACTCATTTCTGTCTTTTATTTGTAAATATTATGTGACGGTTATTAATAATAAAGGAGATAATAATAATCTTTATTGACATAAAAGTATGTTACATTATTATATGGAAACCCTGACTCCTGCGCTAGGTAGTTACCTGTGTTACAGGAATCAGTGTCCTCTCCCAGTAGTTTACACAGAAATTATGCAATAAGATTTAGACAATTTTACATTATACAATATCTGCTTAAGGCGTATGGGTGGGGGGTGTATGAATGAATGTGTGTGTGAGGGTGTGTGCGTGTATGTTTGCGTGTATGTTTGCGTGTGTATGTGGTGTGTATCGAGGTATTTATATGTTTATCGTGCATGTTTATAATGGGCAGCGCTAATTGCCGGGTTTATGTTATTAAGTTTTGTGTCTGTATGTAATCTAGTGTTTGTAAAAATACAAATACAAATCATTTATTTGCATAGAACAGGTTGAGAAGATGTTACAAAAGCTCGAACGGTACACTGTTAATAACCAATAAGGTGTGCAAATGTAATACAGTCCAGAAATTATATCTATCAAAATTATTTATGTCAAATATTATGTCAAATTTACAATATTTTATGTCCAATATACATATTATTATCATTAAAATACAATATTTTTGTCACCCAAGTAATCTTTAACATCATAATAACATTTATTTATTAGGAATGTTTGTAATTTCTTTTTAAATTGAATAATCGGTAATTGTTTTATGTCATCAGGCAGTTTATTATAAATTAACGATGTCATGCATAAAATACTTTTATTTAAGAGTGCCGTTTTACCATAGGGTATTTCTACCTCTAACCTTTTTTTATCTCTTAATTTTCGATAAAAGCTTTTAAATGCAGTCTTATAGTACTCTGGATTTGATTTTACTAAAATATTAGCTTCATAAATATACAGGGAGGGTAATGTGAGAATTTTAAGATTTTTAAAGTTAGGTTGACAGCTTGTCGTACTATCTATTTAGCACATGGCTCTGATGCATTTCTTCTGAGCTTTAAATACAACGTCTTTGTCTACCGAATTTCCCCAGAATATTAAACCATACCGTAGTAATGGTGCAACTAGTCCGTGATAGGCCGTTAACACGGCTTCTTTATTTACTAATTTAGTTAGTTTATATAGCGCGAATGAGGATTTGTTAATTCTTTTACACAGATTGTCTAAATGATTTGTCCATGACAGTCTGTGATCAATATAAATTCCCAGAAATCTTGTGCTTGTTACCGGTTCTACTGTCTGTCCATTGTAATTAACATTAATATTTTTTTGTTGAGTTCTTTGGTAGAAATGCATTATATTTGTTTTGTCCATATTTATTTTTAGATGATTGTTTATTAGCCATTCAATTATTGTATTTAATGTTTCATTGATTTTATTTTCGTAGTCATTTTGTTCGTCACATTTTATTATTACCGTGCTGTCATCTGCGAACCATTGGTTCGTTGATATGTCTGGGGAGGTCATTAATATACACTAGAAAGAGTAAGGGGCCTAAAACACTACCTTGTGGAACTCCTAGTTTTACAGTTCTCGTGTAGGATCTAAATATTATTTCATACCGCGTTTTGAGGCATATTCTGGTAATTTCTGTAAATTGTTTTCGCTCGTGCAGATATGATTTTATGAGCTCTAGTGCTTTACCTCTTATGCCGCACAAATTTAATTTTTGAAGCAGTATTCTATGGTCAACACAATCAAAAGCTTTACTCATATCCATGAATATAGCACCAATTGGGTTTCTACTGTCCATACTAGTCAGTACCCTGGTTATAAGTTCATATATTGTTCGCTAACCAAGATATCATATTTTTCAAAGAAGCTGTATAGACGACTATATATGACTTTTTCAAATAGCTTAGAGAAGATAGGGATCAAAGCTATAGGTCTATAGTTTCTCATATCTTTTTTGTGGAGAGGAATAACAATAGATGTTTTAAGTTTTTCGGGGTAGATTCCAGATGAAAAGCAGAAGTTCATGATATAGCTTAAAGGGGCTGCAATTGAATATGACACGTGTTTTATTACTTTGGTACAGATGCCATCATAACCCACGCTTTGAGTGTTTTTGAGCTGCCTAATTTCTCTATCTATCTCTATTGGGGATGTAGGGATGAGAAAAATAGAATTTAAATTAGTGTTGATATTTTTATTTGGGGATGCTTTACCATCAGATGGTGTTTGTATCGATTTTTCAGTTTGATCGATAAAATGGTCATTAAAGCTATCCGCAATCAATTTTGGATTTGTAATGCTCGTATTATCTCTCAATATTTCACTGATTGGTTCCTTGGGAAAATTGAATTTAAAATTATTTATAACCGACCATGTTGCTTTTGATTTATTTTGGTTTGTAGAAAGGTGTTTATTTTATTTTTAATTTCTTTTTTAGGAAATGGGTTAATATGTAGGGTCTTGTTTATCTTATTATAGATACGCGTAGCAAGA
Source organism: Phlogophora meticulosa (assembly GCA_905147745.2). Classification (NCBI taxonomy): domain Eukaryota; kingdom Metazoa; phylum Arthropoda; class Insecta; order Lepidoptera; family Noctuidae; genus Phlogophora; species Phlogophora meticulosa. The sequence goes on from LR990518.1 coordinate 83,105, forward strand.
AAAAGATGTTGCCTTCTGGCTGAGGCAGTCTTGCATTTGACGTATTTACAAACATTAGCGACTGTTCGTTTACTCTTGTAACTGTTGTTTATAGGTGTTGCTTCAATGTGATATTGAGAACATACAGGTTACAGGTTATTGTTAACTTAGCTGGGAAAAGGCCAGGCAGATGATGTTAATGTTCGCTTTAGGTACAGAGCAAGCGAACGATCGGTATGGCCGATGGATACCGCTTGCTTTCACCGAATTTACGTTGGTGAATTTGTAGGCTATCGTTTTTTTATTTTTCGTTGTTATTCTCTTCAGATTGCACGCCTTCATGTCCGTCAGTTTGTAGCTCCTAGGTAGGTTTATAGTGCACTGGTACAATTGGAATTGCTTTTATTTTATAGTTAAGATAGACCCCTAATTAACACAAAAATGTAAGTAACAAAAAAAGAAACAGTGGCACAGTAGGTTCGATTCCCAGTTCGATCCTCAGCACGTTTCTAATTAGCAGCCTGGAGTCCGGAGTTGTGCCAGGTTGATAACAAAAGGTTCGCCCCCTACTACACGGGACTTAAACATAACTGGCGGAGTGTGGGTGTTACAACACAATCCCAAATTTACATAACTGCATTATTGAAAAAGAGTGTTATGTGTATGGCTATTGGCTGTACAAAATACCTACTTATACGATACCAAACTTTATAAAAGATTTTAAAGAACCTTTAAGATTTTAAATATATCTTAAAAATTGCTACTTCTAAAATACTATTACTCTATCAGCTTTTTTCAATTTAATGTTGTCTACAATGTCGTACATTAAGTAACCAAGTAGTTTTAAGTAAACAGAATAATTGTAGCCTATGTTAATAAAATAAGGATCAAAACTATTGTAACACCTAATTGTTCTAATTCTAAGCTAATAATTAAATCTATCTAATAGGTGTGCCACTCTATCCAACCCTTCAGGGATTCGGAATACATTCGTTTGTCATTCTCATAAAACTTTTACTACCGGCGTTCGATAACCTCCACCAAGTTTTTAAGTAAAACGTTTAAACTTATTGTTGTAATATTATATTCTGTACCCAATATTGGCGCATGTTGGACCAACTTTAATTCTGATTAACACTCAGTAAAAAATGGTTATAATGTAAAGAGTCAAGTTTTTTTACACTGTTCTTAAAAATGAACTTAGGGAATGTATAGCCGGCTCGTGCAGGCGGCCCGCAGCGCCGCGTCCCCGCCCCGCCCCGCCAGCGCAGCGTCCCCGCCCCGCCTAGTGCTTACTTACTCGGGAAAGTAAACATAAGATTGCAACGAAATTTTAATAAACATAAATTATCAAACGTAAACAATTCGGTTTCACAAGAGGTCGCTCGACTCGATCTTTGAGATGAGAGAGAATCACAAAAAAAGGATTTTTGTGACTTGTCCAAGGCTTTTGATTTCGCGTCTCATAATAGGAAATTGCATCAGTATGGAGTAAGAAACACTTCTTTGGATCTTCTTAATTCTTATTTAGATAATAAGATCCAAAACGTAGACATTAATGACCTACCTAATATCATAAAATAGTGTTATTTGCGGATGACACGACGCTTTTATTTAAGCTTAGACTGCAATAGACAGTTACTGACGATGTAAATAACCCTCTTCCTAAAATATTCCATTAGTATAGTGTTCATAATTTACTATTAAACGAGAAAAAGACTAAATATATATGATTTCTGGCACCTAATGTTAGGAACGTGAACACGAGTGTAATAATGAATGGGTCGGAATTGGATCTTGTGGACACCACTGTGTTATTTATTTATTTATTTATCCATTTATTTCAGGCATCAAGGCCCATATAAATATATACAATACTATATTAACAATATAAAACTTAATAATAATAATTCATTTATTTCAGGTCTATAACCCATATACATTTCAACAAATAATAATTTTATAACAAGTTAAATTCACACAACACATACACAACACATTCCATTAAAAATTACAAAATAATTACAGAAATTGAAATTAAAATTATAAATCAAATACAAAAATTTAAAAAATGTCAAAAAATATAATAAATTACTAAAATGTCAAAAATTTAAATCAATAAAATAAAATGTCATACGTTCAGAGATGGTAATAAGTGCAGGCGCTGGCATGCAGCTGCAGCCATCTCCGTAAGAAAGGAGAATCCCACCGCTCGGACAACACGCTCAGGATTCCGTTCGAACTGCCCCTACAGCGACGCAGAAACGATGCACTCCTTTTCCGGATTATTCCGTAGAAGTCATTGGTAGTAGCATCAGCGAACATCGCTGATGCGCTACAAAACCGGGGCCGCCCTATCAGAATTCTGAACGCGTTGTTGTACTGGACACGAAGCGCGTTGTACGCCCGCAGAGTGAAGTTGGTCCACAGGCTGCACGTGTAAAAAGTCTGGCAGTATGCCTTGAACAAGGTTGTTTTTACCTGTGAAGAACAACGTGCAAACCTACGAGCCAACATGTTGCACCGGACGGACAACGCCCTTCGCTCCCTCTCGATGTCCGCATTGTCAGACAGATCATCAGAGACCCAGTGACCCAGATACTTAAAACGATCTACTTTATTCAAATTTGACCCGCAAAGAGATACAAGTGGTTGAGTTGAGTAGCTTTTAGTACCAGCTTTGAAGATCATGTATTCACTCTTCTTTGGGTTATATCTAAGCCCATGGGCCTCCGCGTAGGTCTCGCAAATGTTCAAAAGCCTGCGCATCGCAGAAAGAGACGGGCTCAGCAACACCATGTCATCCGCGTAACTTATGTTGTTTATACAAACGCCATCAACGGAACAACCGACTTTGGTGTCTTAAAAATACTATAAATATATATTACATTATAACTAAAACTAGTGCACACGAAGTGTCGGCGTCGCGTTTCGCTGACTAGTGTCAAGTAGGCGGCCACGAAACCGGCGATACACAACACCTTTCGGCCAGAACTCTTCCTTAAGGAACTTCTCAAGATTGTGTGTCGGATCTCGCACCACGAACGACTTGAAGTTCGTGTTATGACGCGGCTCCAACCTCTCGACCCTCAAAGTCCAGTTGGTCTTGACGCGCACGTGCGCGTCAAGACCAACTGGACTTTGAGGAGATCGTGGAGTACGTACTCCACGATCTCCTCAACCTTCGTAGAGTGGTGCAATCTAGACACGTAGAGCAGCGTTGTCGGTACTGCCGGGTTTTAGCAGCATGTTAGGTCCTGCCAGCGCAGTACCGCACTGGTTCCGACAAGGAGGCTTCTTCTTCTTCCTCTTCTCAAACTTACCTCGTGTTATGGGTATTACCTTGGACTCAAAGCTACAGTGGGGCCCGCATATATATGAATAAATTATCGAAGCAGCTTTCTGCTGCATACGGGGTCTAAAAAATCCGTCATTTGTGATGTAAGATTAGTATTTTTAATTATTTTCATAGTGTAATGTCGTAAGGAATTTTGCTGTGGGGAAATGCAGCTGATATTCAGGTTATTTTGTGCTGCAGAAGCGAGCCATTTGAGCATTAACCTGAGTTGCAGACTGAGACTTACTGAGTGATAAATTAAAGGAAATAAACATAATGACAGTCGCATCTCAAAATATTTATGAGAACCTTATTTATGTTAAAAGGAATATTAAGCTTTTTTCGAAACACAGCTACTTCATAGCATAAATTATAGAAATAAAGATTTACTTGTGACCATGAACAGGCTCCAAAACATGGGCAACTTATTTAAGTGCTAAAGTATACGTTTCTACAACAAAGTCCCAAGCCATGTTAAAGAACTAAGCATCAATAAATTTAAGTCATTTATTAAACAACAGCTCTGCAAAGGTTTCTATAAAGTTAAAAATTCTCGGTTGCCAAGTGGTTGCGATCCGAACCTTTTAGCTCTTCACATTCATTTTCCATGAGAGACTTGAACGATATAAAGTGTCACTCTTCAACGTATCTATAGATAGTTGAGTGTGCGTGCGCGTGACGTCACACGTGCGGCAGGCAGGCGGCGATGGCGCGCCGCACGCCGGCGTCGCCCTCGCAGGACACGCGCGCGTGACGTCACACGTGCGGCAGGCAGGCGGCGATGGCGCGGCGCACGCCGGCGTCGCCCTCGCAGGACACGCGCGCGTGACGTCACACGTGCGGCAGGCAGGCGGCGATGGCGCGGCGCACGCCGGCGTCGCCCTCGCAGGACTCGCGCGCGTGACGTCACACGTGCGGCAGGCAGGCGGCGATGGCGCGGCGCACGCCGGCGTCGCCCTCGCAGGACACGCGCGCGTGACGTCACACGTGCGGCAGGCAGGCGGCGATGGCGCGGCGCACGCCGGCGTCGCCCTCGCAGGACACGCGCGCGTGACGTCACACGTGCGGCAGGCAGGCGGCGATGGCGCGGCGCACGCCGGCGTCGCCCTCGCAGGACACGCGCGCGTGACGTCACACGTGCGGCAGGCAGGCGGCGATGGCGCGGCGCACGCCGGCGTCGCCCTCGCAGGACACGCGCGCGTGACGTCACACGTGCGGCAGGCAGGCGGCGATGGCGCGGCGCACGCCGGCGTCGCCCTCGCAGGACACGCGCGCGTGACGTCACACGTGCGGCAGGCAGGCGGCGATGGCGCGGCGCACGCCGGCGTCGCCCTCGCAGGACACGCGCGCGTGACGTCACACGTGCGGCAGGCAGGCGGCGATGGCGCGGCGCACGCCGGCGTCGCCCTCGCAGGACACGCGCGCGTGACGTCACACGTGCGGCAGGCAGGCGGCGATGGCGCGGCGCACGCCGGCGTCGCCCTCGCAGGACACGCGCGCGTGACGTCACACGTGCGGCAGGCAGGCGGCGATGGCGCGGCGCAGCGCCTGGCGCACGTCGGCGTCGCCCTCGCAGAACACGTGCGTGGCGTGGCGCTCCACGTGCACCAGCGTGTCGTGGCGCGGCAGGTGCACGATGCAGCCGTCCGCGCCGCGCTCCACCCTGGCGTCCGCCACGCCCTCCCGCGCCAGCGCGCGCACCAGCGCCTCCACGTCCGGCGCCGCCCAGTCCAGCCGCGGCGCCGCGCCCCGCGCCGCGCCCGGCGCGCCCGGCGGCGCCACGTCCAGCCACACGCGCGAGTCGCGCACGCGCAGCGCGGCCGCCAGCGGCGCGGCGCGCAGGCCGGCGCGCACGTCGCGCGGCGCCACGCGCGCCGCCAGCGCGCCGCTGAGCGTGGCGCGCGCCATGCCGCGCCGCACGCCGCAGGCCCGCGCGGCGCCGCGCCGCAGCAGCACGGTGGGCACGTCGCAGGCGATGTGCGGGCGCGGCGCGGCGCCGCCGGCGGCTGCGGCGTACTGCTCGGGCAGCGCCAGCTCGCGCGGCCGCAGCTCGCGCACCAGCTTGTTGGCCTGCGAGTAGTTGAGCGACGTGTCGATGGGGCAGTGGAACGCTTTCATGGCGAGCGGCTGGAACGGCGCCAGCGCGTCGAGGTACGGGAAGTCGGGCTCTGCGCAATCATCGGCATCGGTTAGATTTTCAATTACGGAATTAATGTTTTCAAACGGAGTGTTTCTTAGATTTTCCAAAACGAATGGGGGTGGGATGATGAAGTTCGAACGGAAAAGTACGAATTCCACGCGGAGGAAATTGCGGGCGAAGTGGCACACTAGTGCCATAAAACTAGATTGCCAATCGCAACCCAGACGTGTGTCCGCAGCGCAGGCGGTCTTGAACTATTCGGCCTTTGGCTGCTATATATGTCAGCTGATACCCACTAATGTCTGAGCCCGCGTTACCACTGCTTACTTGCAATGCGTCGAATCACAGCGGCTGACTGTTGTGTATCAATTCGACAAATACTACAAATTGTTTGGCATTCTGGCAAACTGACACAATTCTACTTTGGTGTAGTCTGTGTGCAGCAACTTACCCGTGAATATAATGGCATGCGCGGGGTTGGAAGCCCACAGCTCCACGAGGTGCACAGCAGCGCCGAAGCGTAGGCTGGGGTGTCCGCAGAACACGACGCAAGGCTGCACAGAGGACGCGTTAGTGTCACACTCTACCGACTGAACCTCTCACTGTAAGTTCAGTTCTAGTAGCGTTTAGCTAAATATTTTGAGCTCCCTTGAGTGTTTCGAGCGTGCTCAGACCCTTTTGTCAAGTCAACGAACCAACTGTTTATAGGGCGCAAGGCCTACCTGCCACTTCTAAATGTAACGCACTAGTCCTCTAGACCGTAATTAGACTGTTTTGTACGCGTTTTCGTTTTAAGAGTCTAACTACTGTCTAGGGGACTGTAGTATCTGTGTTATAATTAGAAGTGGCATACACATACATTGACAGTGTGGGAGTGATGTGTGGCTCACCTGTCGGAAGTCTGCGCTGAAGGCGTCGTCATGCAGCGAGCGCGCGTGCTTCAGCCGGCCCGCGCGCACCAGCGCCGCGTGCGGGAAGGGCTCCTCCGGCAGGTACACGCGCGCCTGCGAGCACACGCGAGTCAAGTTTGGGAGCAGTAGGAGCCGGGACACCCGCTGGCCGCTGCCAAGGCACGTACCTGCTTGCCGACGGAGACCCACTCGGCGAGGATGTTGCTGTAGGCCAGCGATGAGTCGGCGACCGGCGATACTACGTACAGCGGCACGGTGGCCAGGCCGGCCGTGTCCAGGTGCGCCGACAGGCACTCCAGCAGGTCGTACAGCACGCCGGACGGGTACACCGGGCACAGCACGGAGCCGCCGGCCCGCAGCGTCACCGTGGCGTGCACGCACAGGTCGCCCAGCATGTGGTCCGGGTTGTGCGCCGGCGTCTGCGTCAGCGCGGCCAGCACCAGCAGGTCCGCGCCGCGCAGCGCCGCCTGGTTGATGGGGCGCGGGTGCGTGGTCAGCGTGGACGAGCCGCTCACGTACGCCACCTGCGGCACGCGCGGCGGTCAGAGCGGGCAGGCCGACAGTGCGGCGGCGCTACGCATCCGCCTACTTACTTTCTCGTGCGCGGAGCGCAGCACCCAGTTGGCGGAGCCGAGGCAGAAGCCGGAGCTGACGGCCGTGGCGTCCAGCGCGCCGTAGATGTCCACGCGCTCGTCGTAGCCCACCACGCGCACGCGCGCCAGCGCCCGCGCGATGCTGGCGGGCGCGAACAGGCGGCGCCACGCGCGGGGGCGCGCCGCCAGCGCGAGCGGCGCGGGCAGCACGTGCAGCAGCTCCTTCCAGCGCCGCGCCGCGCCCGCGCCCCCCGCGCCCGCGCCCGCGCCCCCCGCGCCCGCGCCCCCCGCGCCCTCGCCGCCCGCGCCCGACACCCACTCGGCCAGCTCCTCCAGATAGAAGCGCCCGATCTGCAGCGTGGGCTCGGTGGCGTACACCTGCCCTTTGAACCCCGTGTCCTCGGTGATGAACGGAAGAGCCATCATGCATGTGTAGTTGGAGATGAGAATCACGTCCAGTTGTGAGAAGTCCACGACCTTGTCTAGTGGTGGGCAGAATTCTGGCATGCTGTCTACGAAGACACGCCCACAGCATTCTTTTAATTCCTAATGCAAACAATTAAACATCAAAATTTACATTATTGATTTGTCAGTTATGTTTAGTAACTAAAAGCTAGCCCATTTTACAGATGCAGCGCATCACATTCGAATACAAAAGAAATATCATTTTTCTAAACAATGGATGATTTTGAGTTGATTTATTTATTTTTATTTAATTATTTATTTGTAAAATATCCTTTACAGCTATCATTACAGGTATACACCTAATGCAATAGAGTGGCCTTAAAATTAACTTATTAACTATTAGTTTTAAATCTGAATGTAATGTATTATATTAAACTGAACTGTAGTGGTATTGGAATTGTTTTGAATTTGATTTGTATTTGTGTTTAATTTAGTGTGCTTTATAAATATTGTTATAATAATTTCATAATTTTAGCTGGCATATTTTATCTTATTTTATTCTATTTTGTGATTTGTAATCAATACTATCATAACTTACTTTTCATTATTTGCATACCCATGTGATGGTTAAACATGGAGAATGTTATTACTTATATTAAAAACATCAATGTATATTTTTTTACCCATGTTTTGAGAAAAATAAATGATTTCTGATTTCTAACATTAAAAAATAATAATTAGAAAAAACATTGAAACAATAGTTAAAATAAAAAGAAATAACAACTTATAGCCTATACTTTAATCTACTCCATAACATAAAATAAACAAAAGCATTTTTGCGAATTCACTCAAATGGCATGTAAGTACATCAATCTTAAGATGAAGCTCATTAATAACCCGAACTGTGCAGGTCAAAGGTGTTTTGGCGCGAAGGTTAGTTGGATTACTTACTTATTTTGCATATCCTAAGCTGGCTTCTAGCACAATTTTTTTAGGATTGTAGTAGTGTTTAGTAGGGTAATGTGACATGGGTGTTACATAGAAGAAAAAAGTCTGATGTGCCAATCCATGAATGTTTACTATTTTCAGACCAAACCATAAAAAACAAAAGAAATCAAGTTTGGAGATAATTGTGGCACAGTTCTAAAAACTTGTGTCACTGCTTTGATAACAAAATAGGTGTTCTTACAACCAACCAAAACATACAATACACAATGTACTTACAGTGTGAGATTTAAAATTGAAGAAATAAATTAAGTTTTGGATTTTGTGCATGTCTGTCTATGACTGCCAATTTGCCTTGAATCTACTTGACCAATGAAGTAAACATTTGATATGCATGAAATTCTGTGACCCAAATTAATATGTTTTAGATACTCATGTGCAGAAAACTAAGAAATTAAAAAGTAACAACATTAAATGAAAGGGCTTGTTGTGAGAGTCTCACATATATTTTTCACTCCTCTTGCTCTAAGTCTCTCACACCATTGATAAATTAGCATATTTTCCTCTACAGCAAAGTTTTATATTTTGTTTTATCAGTTACCAACAAGATTACAAATGTTTGCAGTTGGAGAATTATTGACTGCATGGGAGAACATTTTCCTAACTACAACGTTAAGCATGACCTTCAATCTTACAACACTTTAACAACATATGTGACCTTGTATAGATCCTTGAGTCCGCAAGTCGGACTCAAATTTGGCCAGTTTCTTTGTTGGTACACAAAAAAGAGTATTATTCGTTTATTTTAATTCAGTCATATTTGCTACTGACAAAAAATGCAACCCAAGGAAGGTAATAAGTTAAAGTTAAAAATAAAAAAGTTAGTCTCATGTAAAAAAAAAAAAAAAAAAAAATGGAATGCAAGACAATTGCATTATGGATTTTATATCTATGAAACTTGTAAAGAAGGGAATTAATATGAATTCAATGATGGTAAACAAACCCCCTCAAGTAGTGGATCATTGAGATGTGGTGGTGTATAGTTGGGTAGCGAGGAAAGGCGTGTGCTGGGTACGGGCGGCAGCGGCAGGAAGTTCAGCACGGAGTGCGCCGACAGCCCGCAATCCAGCATGATCAACAACTCCTTGAACGACAGCACGAAGCACGGTTTGGCCGCATCGCTGCTCAGGCAGTACTATCGACAGCGAAAAAGGGCTGCTTTAAGCTCATTATAACATAACACGAATTTTTAGAAACTGACTTGTTTGCAGGTTACTACTTACGAGCTTCATCTTTGGTTTCTTTATAACTATAACCTATCTCAAATTAATTTCATCATGTATGCCGAGCACTTAGTCTGGGATATTCAAAAGCTTAGCTTTGAACTGCAGAATGTAACACCATATTTTAGTTTTTGATTGCCACTGTTTCACATAAGAAAAACTATTTAATCACTAGTACAACACAACATCTAAAACCTACGGCTTCACTTTTATCAACAAAATACTACCGAGCCTTACTGACAGATGTCAGATGTCATGTCAACATTAAACATATTTTAGATGCAATTTTTTCATTTCTTTAAAACGATACATCTATTAATACATGAAGAAATAAAATAAAAAAAAGAATCACAGGACATCGAAAAATTCATCCGCATCGCTGTCAACGGGGAAAGTGCCCAGAAGGGTGGCAGCATTGTCACGTTGAATGGTAATGCTGATTCTTTGGCCAAAAAAAAAAAAACTTATTTTAGACAGTTTTTTTTTATAATTATATATTTTTTTTTTAAGTATTTACATATACAGCTATAATTTTAGTTATACAATTACGCTATAGAACTATAGTTGTCACCACAGAACAATAAAAACGTTTTTATTGTTCTGTGGTTGTCACAATATAATAGGCCCGTCGTTTTGACTTTTGTCTTCGCGACGTAACTAATGAAGTTACCATACGATGATACGACTCGGTACTCGATACTCACGATAAATGATTCGAGTTTGTATGAGTATTTGATCGATTTCAAAATTTCATTTGATTAAAGTTCCGATTAGAAAATTTAACTTAAACTTTAATACTGTAGGTATTTTGAAATGATTCGTACCAGGAAGGGTTGGTCTTTAATTTAATAATTTTAGTTACAAAAAAATTTACTCAACCACAAAAATACAAAAAAAAAGTGAGAGTGAATTGAATCTTAACTCAACCATTTTCTGCGGATGATGAGCCAAAATCACCAAAAGAAACCAGTGTAGCCAATTAAAACAAAAATTACGGCTTTAAGCGCCAAGCTCATTCTTTTCAGTAATGATCACTACACAATATTTAATGACTACATATTACAATCGATTGAAGCTGGTATAATTCAGTAATTAATTGGTTCCAACACTAGTATTTAAAATAAAAAAAAACTGAGAAAGTAATGTTTTTGAGACGTTTCGAAACAATTAGAAATTGCATGCTACTATAAAGTAGGTGCAAAAAGAATACTCGCAATATATTCCATCATATTTTTTAACGCACATTTTTATTATTGCACGACTCATGATGCGAAGCATCAGAGATTGCTTTACGATCGAAAAAAAATTTTCGCCTCATTTTGGCAGCTATTTTTATTATTATAGCCTTGTTAGTTCACGGAATCAAGATATTTTGCATACTATTGTCGAGATAATTTAATGGAGATTAATTCCATACTTTTTAAAAATTGATTTACTGCAATATAATTGGAAAAAAAAAACACCAAAATAGGTAAAAAAAAATCCTGTCCGTCATGTGTGAAACCCCGGAAACACTGTAACTTGTGAAAAAAACCATTATTCGAGTTATTTTTTTTTTAATTCTAATCGACGATTGTAGGTCACTGAATGCGAATGATTAATTAATTCAGTGTCGTTTAATTGCAATTAATAAAAATAAAAAACGAAAACTACAAGACTGTATATCTATATAATATATCCATATGAAATTTACATGGATGGTGATATATCTATGTCTATAGATATTATGTACATTTATTCAACCAGGGGCGCTTGTGCAGTACCTTCCTAGTACAGCTGTTTTTTCGGCAACTAATTTTGAACGACTTATATTATTTTTTTCAATATTTGATAATTAAATGAGCATTATGAGTCGTGCACTTTTGCATTTTCCAAATTTTTTCTTGTTTCTTTTAGTTTCGTTCCAGGTTACATTCCAGGGACTGTGTCAAAAGTCAAAACGGGCCTTTTATATTTTGAGTAGGTACTATACCCATACTTATACACATATTTACAAAAGCAACATAAAATAAAAAGCCGACCAAGATACTCAGCCGTCAAAGTATTTGAATAGAGGGAATCTGACACTCCGCTCCGCCCCCACCTTAACCTTCTAACCTAACCCTTTCCGAGTCGGATTACTTTGAAAGCATAAAAATGGTATACATTTTAAAAGATAGGCCTAATGATTTTCGATGAAATAAACGTTATATTCAATAACATTAAACGAAATAAGTTTTAGAGTCTATAAATGTTATATCTAAATAAATTATATCAACCGTTGGTATAACTCATGTTTATTATAGCATGTGAACGTTTTTGAAATGAAAATATACCAAATATTTAATTTTATCTGGTACTAGTCTGAACCGGCGAACTTCGTACCGCCTCAAAAGTTAAGTTACACTGCCATCTGTTCGAAATGTATGGAACTTATTATAGGAAATCATTTAATTGCAATAAAAAAATATTAAGGTCAATAATCGAAATAAAAACTATCCTATCTTTTAAGTTTAGTATTAGTTTTTTTTTTAGTTTAGTTTTAGTTTTTTTAGTTTATTTTTTAGGCTATATACTATGTGTATATGGTACGTAGTAGCCAAGTTATCTTGGCTTGCTATAATAGACCTGATATCACTGTTCACGACAAATCCAATAAAATAGTTTACTTAATAGATATAGCTATACCTAACTCACACAACATCCAAACTACAATATCCGAAAAACTTAGTAAATACCAAGATCTCGCCATAGAAATAAAAACCCAATGGCAAGCACAGACCGTACACATCGTCCCTATAGTACTGTCCTCTACCGGTGTAGTACCAAAGGCTCTCACACAAAGCCTTAACACTCTACACATTTATTTATTATTTATTTATTTATTTACCAAAACTTATTCTATCTTTACAGGCTTTACCCTAATGCGACAGATAAGACCTTAAACTAAAATAAACTTTATACAACGCAATAAACCAATTGAAAAGAAACTTATAAAATTATTAAACAATTCAATTAAATAAACACAAAATATGGCACAAAATCATTTTATACGGTAGTACATACGTAAATATGTAAATACTTATTCTACTAAATATCTCTTTGCTACACATGCCTTCCCACACACTTCACATGCTTCAAAAAGCCACCATTCTCAACACCTGTCGCATTACCCGAACATTCCTGACTTCATCTACATTGTCATCCACCTTCTTAATTTAGATTTCCCCTTACACACTTGGTTCCGGCCCGTGTGTAAGGTCGTAAACTCTCTTAAAGAGAGAAGAAAAATAAAGAACTCAAAATAATAATAATAACTCTTTATTTCGGATTACAGGATCAATATTGTGTTAGCATTGCCTTAACCTATTGTTAGTGAAAAAAAAAATTAATAATAAATAATAAGTAAATAAATATTGCTGGACAATCCACACAGCATCATCTAGCCCCAAGCTAAGCAGAGCTTGTGTTATGGGTGCTCGATGACTGATATACTTAATACAATACATTACATATATAGATATTTTTATTATACATAGGAAATACCCGGAACAAATATTTGTAGATCATACAAACATTTGTCCCAAGGCGGGAATCGAACCCGCAACCTCTTGCGTCGCAGGCGGACCTTCGCCCGCCGCGCCACATCGGTCGTCAAATTAATGTTATGCATACAGCCACTTTTATAATGTGATTTTAACAATATACCTACAAATATTAATAATAATAATAAAACTTTATTTCAGACCAGGTTCCATAGAAAATAAGAGTTACAATTAATAAAATTAAATCAAAATTAAATTACATCAAAATTAAATTAAAATCGATATTAAATCAAAATCAGATCAAAATTAATAAGATAGTTTTTATTCCGTGACTTCGCCTGCGTCTTCGATAACCGACATTCATGCTAGCAAGCTAGTTTTTGACGAAGATTACTAAATTATATAGATAGACATTACTAGATTTTATATCTTAATATATATAAATTACGTGTCACGTTGTTTGTCCGCTATGGACTCCTAAACTACTGAACTGATTTTAATACGACACGGTTGGCGCAGTGGTTGAGCCATCGGCTGCTGCGCCGCGTGTTGTGGGTTCGATCCCCGCACGGAACAAATATTTGTATGACCTACAGGTAGTTGTTCCGGGTCTGGCTGTTTGTGTATGTGAGTTTAAATGTTTGTAAACGCACCCACGATACAGGAGAAATTCCTAGTGTGGGGCAACGTTTAAAAAAAAAAAAAAAAAAAAAAATTGCACATATTGTGTGTTTTGGTCAAACTTAAAAGATCGGACAGTTTCTATTTCGATTATTGACCTGAATATTTTTTTTATTGCAAATTAAATGTTTTCCTATAATAAGTTCCATACATTTCTAACAAATGGCAGTGTAACTTAACTTTTGAGGCGGTACGAAGTTCGCCGAGACAGCTAGTATAAGTATATACCTAGGCCCTGAAATGACTCTTTTTATCTCAGAACATCTAACCCCCAAGGCAAAGAGACTTCTTTTTCTTGCTCGTGATTTCGCCAAAACAGAAAATTTCCAATATTGCTGGATTGCGAACGGCCGTATATTTCTGCGCAAAAAGGAAGGTGATAAGTACACGGTTGTCAGAAATGAAAACACTTTTCAGCAATTGCGAGAATCTTACAAAATTATTAACTAATAATCAGTATAATGCAGCTGTCTCATTAGATATAATATTCTATAAACTGTCTTTAATCAGGCGTATCTTCATAGGAGTATGCGATGTAACTTCTTACACACCATGTCTCACCACAGGTATTTACCTTACATACCACTACACAATTACTTACACACACGACACATATGTTTCTCTAACATTACATGCTGTAAAAAATATTTTCACGGTCTCTAAGATTCCTTATGACATCCAATTGAGTTCAATTTCTCGCAGTGTTACGTACCAACCTTTATTAAATACTGTTAATAATGGCTAATCAATATCATATGATTAATGACCTCGACAAGACTAATATTTACATGAACACCAAATGTAATACCCCAAAAGAATGTTCACGAGATATTGGTGACGCTAAATCGCAACTTACAATAGTATGCCAAAATATACGTAGTATACATAAAAACTTCGACAACTTTTCAGTATTTCTGAGTGAACTGGATTTTCTGCCGGATATAATTGTTCTGACTGAGTGCCGATTAACTGAAACGACTCCTTTAGTATGTCTTAATAACTATGTGTGTCACTATTCTAAATACTATCTTAACCAGAATGATGGAATTGCTGTTCTATACAAAAGTAATCTTCAAGTGGCTATCGAGGAGCCTTCTTTTCAGGAAGCAAATTGTCTGCTTATCCACGTTGCTAAAGTATATACAATATGTGCTATATATAGGTCCCCATCTTTTTATAACATAAGCAATTTCTGTGAGTCTCTGGAAAAAATTATGCTGCGATGCAATAGTCCCAACTGTTTTATAATAGGGGATATAAATATTGATATCTCACCTGATTCCAAGGACAGACGTGTAAGCGATTATTTGGATACAACTGGTCACTATGGCTTCTACCCTGCACATCACTATCCTACTCATGACCGTACTTGTTTAGACCACGTCTTGATTAAATCCAAAAAAATTGCAAAGGTCGTCATATGCAGGTCGGGTATAACTGATCACGATACAATTATTACTGGAATTATTAAAGACTTTTCTCACGCTCCACATAAGTTAAAATCTAAAATTAAAATTGATTACACTAACTTGACAAAAGCTATAGAAAACATCAATTGGGATTCTATATACAAACATAATGACGTTAACAAAGCATTTGCTGATTTCACTGACACATTAAGTAACATTATACAGAATTACAGTACTGTAGAGACCATTCGAAATTCAAAATCGATTAAAAAACCCTGGATGACTAAAGGACTAATAAAATGCATTAGAAAAAGAGACCTCTTACATATGGAAGCAAGAAAAAAAACGAATAAAGACAATTTTACAATACAGCAGCGGTATAAAAAATATAGGAATCTTTGCAATAATATAATACAAAATCTCAAGAACGAGTACGACAGAAAGTCTCTAGCAGATGCTAAAGGTGACAGTAAAAAGACATGGACAGTTATAAAAAGCATATGTAACATAAAAAAGGATATAACCAACAATCTAGAACTGTTACACGCCTGTCCTGACCGTCAAGACTCTCTCGACAAAGCTAATTACTTTTTCACATCTGTTGGTGAGAAGCTTGCTGCGAAAACACTCTCAAATTTTAATAAAAGTGAATCCGAATTGGCTCTTATAACCAGCAGATTATATTTTGACTCATCCCCAATTAACTCTTTTTATGCAACCCCAACTGATAATTATGAAGTCAATAAGATTATCTCAAATCTCAAAGATGAATCAGCCCCAGGCTGGGACGGCATTCCTAACAAAATTCTTAAACTTAACAAGCTTCACCTCATCCCCCCGATTGTTTTCTTGTGCAATTTAAGTATCTCCTCTGGAATAGTACCGACAACTCTCAAAATGGCAAATGTCTGTCCAATTTTCAAATCTGGTGAGAAGACAGTTGTGTCCAACTATCGTCCCATTTCTCTTCTCACATCGCTGTCCAAAATCCTCGAAAAGATTATGAATATCAGACTGCTAAGCTACCTTGAAAGGAATAGCATTTTATCAGGCAACCAGTATGGTTTTCGCAAAAACAGGTCAACGGAAGATGCTGTTACAGATATAGTTGACTTTGTTGTCACCAAATTAGATGATGGTAATAAATGTACTGGTATCTTCCTTGACCTTGCGAAGGCCTTTGATACCGTCTCTAGAAGCATCCTTTTAAGAAAACTTGAAAACATAGGTGTTCGTGGCACTGCTCTTGAGTGGTTTCAGTCGTACCTTGGCAATCGCACACAAAGGTTGTGCTTAGGTGATAACTACAGCTCTTACCGGGGTCTTAACTACGGTGTGCCACAAGGTAGCGTACTGGGGCCCACTCTTTTTATTATATATGTCAACAGCCTCTGCTCTTTAACAGTCTGTAAAGCAAAAATTTTCGCTTATGCTGATGACACAGCCATAGTTTTCTATGATAGGACGTGGGAATCTGTCTATAAAGCGGCAGAGACTGGCGTAAGGCAGGTTGCCCAGTGGCTAAATTATAATTTGTTGACACTAAATGTGGATAAAACGAAAATAATCAACTTTAGTGTCAGCGCTGTAAACCCTTGCCCAAGTCACTTAGCTATCAAATTGCATTCCTGCCAGGGTGACCCAGACTCTGAATGTTCATGCCCATGCTTTGAACAGGTAGCTCACATAAAATATCTTGGTGTCTATATTGACAAACACCTCACCTGGACAAAGCAAATAGCGCATGTGACTGGACGTGTTAGAAAATTGTTACATGTATTTAAGAGAATGGGTCAGATTGCAAGCAAGACGATTTTGAAGATGATTTATCACACCCTGTGCGAATCTCTTCTTAGTTATTGTATAGCTGCTTGGGGGGCTGCACTAAAGACTCATTTCATAAAAGCTGAACGCGCACAGAGGGCCGTTCTCAAGGTGGCTTACAAAAAACCAAGGCGTTTCCCAACAAATGCCTTATATCGAGAGACGGGTGCAATGCGAGTGCGACAGATTTATATTATGGTCATAGCTCTAAGGTTCCATAAAGAGGCTTTAGTCAAAATCGAGTCCAAAGCGCATTCCCGAAGGAAACCAGGATGGCATAAACCAAAACGTAAACTTGATTTTGGTAAGAGGTGTTTTCACTACATGGGTCCGTTCCTTTACAAAAAGCTTAATGACAAAATTGATGTATTACAAATGACTAAATCGAAATGCAAAGCTCACATTATGACTTACCTAAAAGATCTGGATTACAGCGACACAGAGAAACTATTAAGTACTTCTTGAACGTCTTATTAAATGCTGCCATGATATATTAGTTTTCAGAGACATAACATTCACTCAACAAACACCCACACACCCCACATACAGACATACACTTACTCACACACAACATACACTCACCCTAATAAAATATGTTTCACACTCTTGTACACAGTTACTGCAAGACGCCATGTATCCCCCTTAAACTCGTATGATGTTATAATTTTTGTTAATTGTTACAAATAATTTAAGTTACACTGTAGTTTTTTGAACAATGATGAAAGAGACTGGCCTCCACGACACAGGGAATCCTAGTGTGGAGACCAGTGATCTGTCTGACCTAAATTATGTATTTTTCTGAACAATAAAAGATTATTATTATTCTTTGTATGTGTGTTTAACTTCTCAGCACTTTGGCTGGTTTTAGCTACATTTACGGGCCAAAACCAAGTAAATGCAGCGTGTGATGTGTTATGTTGATGTGTTATGTTGGTGACGTGTTGTGATGAGGGCCTATTTCATTTTCATCTATTTGCAAGAATTTCCTGACTATTCGGCATGTGTTTAGGATCGCAGCTTTTTGCAAAGTGATGTAGAGAGTTTCTTTTAAATTTAGCAATTTTAGACTATGGGGAAGATGATTTGGTATTACGCCTGTTGTGGAGAGGACTATAGGGACCACATAGACTTTTTCTTGCCGCCATATTCGTGTAACTTCGTCTTTGAGTTCTGCGTATTTACTGATTTTTTCAGTGATTGTCTTCTGTATGTTGTGTGTGTTGGGGACTGCAATGTCTATTAGATATGTAATTTTGTTTATTTTATCCTGTAGTGTTATATCCGGTCTGTTATAATGAATGGTCTTGTCTGTAAGTATGGCGCGGTCGTAGTAGAGCTTGTGTGTAGTGTTTTCTAGAATGGTTTGTGGTGTGTAATTGTAGTAAGGAGTGTTGGTGTTTTGTATGAGTGTGTATTTGAGTGCTAGTTGTTGATGGATGACGTTTGCTACCTGGTTATGCCTGTGTGTGTAGTCTGTTTGTGTGAGAGTTGTGCAAGCGCCTGTAATATGCTGAATAGTTTCTGATTGGGTGTGACATTTGCGACATTTATCATTTGTTAGTGTAGGATCTTTTATTATATATTTTCTGTAGTTTTTAGTGTTAATGATCTGGTCTTGAATAGCTATTATAAATCCTTCAGTTTCTGGGAACAAGTTACCTATTTTGAGCCACTTATTTGACGCTAATTTGTTTATGTGGGGTTGTTCTAGGTCATGAGGGTGCCGGCCGTGAAGTACTTTCTTCTTCCAATCATCAATTTTTTGTACTTGCGGGTCAACATTGGTAATATTTTCGGTGTCAATGTGATCGTTTAAGTTAAGTGGGGTGTACTTGAGATCGTTTGTCACTATGGTTTTATGAATATTACTAGTCCGGGATTTTGTGTGAAAGAATGCTTTGAGTCGACTAACTTGCTTCCGCCATAGGTGCTGGATGTCTATGAGGCCACGCCCTCCGTGTTGCCGTTTGATTGTTAGTCTTTCTATGGCTGATTTAGGGTGAAGGTTATTGTGTTTTGTAAGTGTTGTTCGTGTTGTTCGTTCTAATTGTTCTGTGTCTGTTTTAGTCCATTTTATAACTCCGAATGAGTACGTTAATATGGGGATGGCAAAAGTGTTTAAGGCTTTAATCAATTTTTTACCAGAGAGCTGTGTTTTACAAACGCTGTTAAGTCTCCTCTTGTACTCTGTAGTTAGTGTTTCTTTAATTCTTACATGATCGAGTCCTTTTAGTTGCGCGTACCCTAAATATTTATATAAATCCGTCGGTTCCAGAGCTGTTATGGTGTCGGTGCTATTCACTGCATAGTCGCCGGGTCGTACGTTGCCTCTCACAATGTGAAGTGTTTTACATTTTTCTAGGCCAAATTGCATATTTATATCTTTACTGAATTCTGCTGTAACATCTACTAATTTCTTCATTTGTTTTTCTGTGTTTGCGTACAATTTAATGTCATCCATGTAGATTAAGTGTGATATTGCTGTTTTTTCTGTAGTGTGTTTGAAATAATATGCGGCCTTACAACTCTGCAGCATATGAGACAAAGGGTTTAGGGCGAGACAAAACCACAAGGGGCTCAGAGAATCACCTTGGTAAATTATTTATTTATTATTATTATTATTATTATTATTATTATACATATCTGGCTTATATGTGGCTAAATAAAAACAGCCATACGATTGATCGAAGGTTAAGCTACGCTTGCCGAGGTCAATCTGTGGATGGATCGCCATTCGTAACATAGCGAGACTCCTCCGTGCCTCGGAAAGCACGTTAAGCCGTTGGTCCCGGCTGTCATAAGAAGATCTTTGACAGTCATGACGGGTCATAGGCCTCAGTCATAAGCCCGAAACTGTCTGACAGCCAGTCTTACCAAGGGGTATCGGGTTGTGGATAGGGATTTCTAAATCCGGATTTGTTTCATAATGAATGTGAGAAGCTTATCAAAGGAATATGAATATTTACATTTCACGGAAAACGTTCATATTCGCGTGCGCAGCTTATTTTACATCGCAAAGTAAAAGAATTGTCTATGACAATTTTCAATCATATTTTACTTCGCTGATTATAATTAAGAATTTTGAAGGGAGTTAACATACGAGTAATTATAAGCAATTTTAAATATTATTAAATAAATCATAAATTACAAGATAGACTTTATTAATAGAATAAGTAAATAAATGTAAAATAAATATAAAATACTGAAGATATAAAATAATTCAAACATAATAAAAAGGATAATTAATAAAGCGCTCCTACTCTCTCTACTTATTTGAACCAATGCTGTGCCCGACAGGTCCATGATATTGCTTCGCCCGCGGCTTCGCCCGCGTGGTGCGCGTACGTTTTCTTCGAACTTTAACATCACCTCCACCCCATTTAAAGCGCAGTTTAGAGAATAAAACATAGCCCATGTTGCTCGCTGTAAATGTAGCTTGTAGGTTCTTAAAGTAGAATCCATAGCAAACAAACAATACAATCTTTCCTCTTTATTATATTGCAACCGGATGAATTTAATAGAACAACATCCAACAATTTTACTTTTTACCAATACAGAAAGACACAACAGATCATTGAACATTTGATTTTTGTTTTATTTTTTCTATTATAAATATTATATCAAAACAACTCGATTTTTATTGCAACTTGAGTACCTACATATGCTTGAGATTATTTATAAACAACAATACATATAACAGACAGAATTACGAATTTATAAAGAAGAGGAGAACGAAGTTTTGACAATGAATTAAGTTGAACGACTAATGTGCCTAGCCATATCCCAATCCTTTTCCAGTCTAACCGGATGCAGCTGAATACCATTATTTTACATGGAGTAATTGCTTATCTGACCTCCCCAACCCAGTTACTGGGCAACACGATACCCCTTTGTAAGACAGGATTTGGGCTTCTGACTACCCGTAACTACTTCAAAGATCTACAAATGACAGCCGTAACCACCAACGGCTTAACATATTTTCGATACAAAAGCCGCCATTTTTTTACTCACGCTTACTTTTAAAACAAATATTTGTAAGTTCGTCATATACGGCTGCAGTGACTTAGTGTCATAGCGAACAATACCGATAGGCAGGCGGTGTGTGATGCGCAAGCGCAGGTCAGTCGGCACGCGGATCAGCAAGCGCGCGGCGTGTCCTGAGTCCTCCGTCAGAGTCTTCTGCGTCATACGTGTCACTCGGTCAGCTGCGAGTGAGTGAAGGACGTACGCCTCCCCGGGCCTGCGCCGCCGCGGTCGGCACCCCGAGAGCCCCGACACTGCGGACAGTCGACTCGACAGTCTCCAGCCAACCGCCGAGAAAGGTACCCGTGCGCAACATGGCCGCCGCTAAGTTCACACGCAAAGAGGTCGAGGTGCGCAACCACCGCAAGAATGCCGCCATCATCATCGACAACGTGGTGTACGACGTGACAGAGTTTCTGGACGACCACCCAGGCGGCGTGGAGGTATTGCTCGACAACGCCGGCAAGGACGCGTCGCAGTGCTTCCACGACGTGGGGCATAGCGACATTGCGCTGGAGTGGCGCGAGAAGTTCGTGGCGGGTGAGGTGGTGGATGAGGACCGTTGGCCGGTGATCGCGCGTGACTCAGCGCCGGCGCACGAGGCCGAGCCGCTGACGCTGGGCGCGCTGCTGAGCGTGTGGGGCCCGCCGCTCGCGCTCGCCGGCCTGGCCGCGCTGCTCTACATGTATCTGTTCCCGTAGCACCCGAGCGGGATCTTGCGCTGCAGTGGCTTATGCTTGCCAATCCACCCAATCGAAGGAATGTGTCACTTTAGGATATTAGCAGTGGAGACATGGGTTAAGGTGGGGTTTGTGATTTATTTGGTACCAAAAAAGTTGAAGTGATGTTGAAGTTATTGTTCAAATGGAAGGCGGGTATCATCACGTCGGCCGACAGACGGCACGTGCGGTTGTCGTGAGTGTCGTGAACTCGAGCCTCGCGAGCAGCACAGCCGGTGGACTCTCGGCGCTGTGCCGTGCTTGTCACATCGGTTACATCAAATAAGATGACATGCTGAGTCATTATTCAGTGCACGTGGCCGCATGTAGATCATCAATGTAATTAACGGTCTCAATAATTTTATGGAATAAAGGTTGTGTTTGTGATATAAATAAATTCGCGACGTTATTTCTTTAACACTATAAGGTGTCCTTCAATACCTACTCGGTAAATAGGCATTAAGACTTGTACATATGTGCTATACACGACACGTTATGATTTAACATGTAAGTAGCACAATAACTTTTGACATGTTAACAGGTACGTATATCTATCTACATAAACATTAAATGCACTGGAGTGCATCAGTGTGTTTCAATTTTTAAGTTATATGTGACGCACACGGTGGTGTGTGTGTATGATGGAGAGGGGTGGTGGCTGGGGAGCGGGGCGGGGTGGTGCTCAAGGTGAGCCGCTCCTCTCACGTGCGCTATTACTTCGACATTATACCACAACTACCACCCAGCATACGCACACACATCCAAACTAATTAATTATATTATAATGAATAGAATGACGCGGTACGGTATGTCAAAATGATTCAATTGTTTTTATCGAATGGAACGATGACAAGTTTAAATTACGTGGGTCATTCGTTACAAATTTAACTAGCGGGCTCGCAAGCTCGTCTTCCTTCGATAACTGCCAAGGTACTAACTTTTTACGGAATAGCATTGCACGACCCTGATTGAACGTGAAACTATCGTGTGGAGGTTTTGCCAAGGGCCAGGTCGTCCGTTGTCAGACAAACAGCAGCTAGCCTGGTTCCAATCGGGAGGATGTGTTCTTTGTGGAGTTATAAATTAGCTCGCTCATCTCAGATTTAGAAGAAAATCGAATCATCTACTACATCATCTGTTCGACCGTCGCGAAGTTGTGGGACGATCTGCGGAGGTTTGAATTGCAGTGCAGGTGCGCCTGGAATCGTAAAGGATAGAGAAGTTTGAAGGGAGAAAGTGGAGGCCCTTCCCCAGCAGTGGGGTATTTAGGTTTTTCTGTAAAAACCCAGCAATGAACGAGTACTTCTCGCCCACCGATGGTTCTATACCTTGATAGGAAAAATATTAAGCCTTTATCAAAGTTAAACTAATTTCTTTGGAAAGGGTTTTTGCTGAATACCTACTATAAATCTGTCCTAGTTGGAGATATCGTTTTATTCTCGCTGCAATATTTACGTACACCTCCATCAATACATTTCAGCACAACATTTTACATCAGAACATAATTCAAAAACTATGCAATATAAAAATAAAGAAATGATAAGTATTTAATAATAATAGTAATTAAGGTGAATGATTAACTTCGTGCTAAAAACGTCCGAGACGAAGCGAGCCTGGTGACGTCACACATGTTACCACCCCATTTGAATGATATACTTTCATTTGTTCTGTGATTTCTGTTGTCAACTTATTTTGTAGTGGGTACTTTTGAAAAACCAATTCTTAACACGTTGAACGCCAAATGACCGACAAACAATACATTTTCAATTGTGTCTCGTTGTTTGGCAGTTAAGGTGTTAATAACAAACTTTATTTGAGCTATAAATAGTTTATGATACATAAACCTACATGGGCAATTATGAGATATTGGGAGCTCTGGTCAGCTAGGTGTTCGGCTCCAGATGATCGTTATTTATGAAGAACTGAAAAGAAACTTAACAGTTATTATTTTAAAAAAACTTGAGAGGTGTCAAGGGACCCCGGATGGAACGAAGTTCCTTTCGATTAATTAGTGAAGGAATTATAAAAAAAAAATATTTTAGCCATTAATAAATAAATATATAATTGGTTAATTATTATAATAATTAATAATTTATTATAATATATAAAATTAATAATAATTGATTATTATTATAATAATCGTCAATGCGAAATAGAAAGACGAAACGAAAATAACTGGCTTGCTGTCTATGAGAGAGAGAGAGAGAGACAGACAAAGAAATACGCGCACGCCGCACGGCTTACAACTGAGCAAAAAGTGTCGTTACAACTTTTCGTTTTAATTTTTTCCGTCAATACCCCATAAGGGTCAACCTTGGAATAAGCGATAATAAGCTGAATTTTCGTAGTGTAAGTGACTTAACGCCGACTGAGTGAACGGTCGGTGGACAAGAGCTTACTTCGCCGGGAGTCCGGGACTCTCCGCCGGCGGGCTCATCAGTGACGCAACCATTCTCCGATATTCAGATTCTTGGTTTGGAAATCGATTATGCTTTTCTTGTAATTATACAATTCATAAAAAATAAAGATCTTGCATTGGTTTGAAACGTTACTTCAACATTGTAACGTATGTTAAGGTACCTAATCCTCAAACATTAACTATTTTAGTATTATAATACTAGTCTTTATTATTCTAAGATTCTCGGTTCACTCGTGCAAAGTGACGGAGGAATAGATCGGGCTGTTAAGCACCGAATTAACATAGGGTGGGTTTTTTTTTTTTTTTTTTTTTGTGGTACGAAAATCTTCTTATGACATCCCCCGCTCTTGGGCGGGGCGGGAGATAGTGTCAGACTTTTACTGACTAAAAACCCACTCCTGTTCCTTCGTTGCCTTTCGTACCAGGGCCGAGTCTTCCTTTCAGAATCAGACCCTTGGCCCCGGTAGGCTTCGACCCTGCTGGGTCCCTACAGTTACTGACATCTCCTTGAGGCGCGCGTGGAACAATACGCGCCGTCGACGACTTGGGCTCGGTCCGGATGGTTACCGGACGGGCGGACGACGAGCCACAAATTGCTCGCCGTCCGCAAGCCCGCGCCTACGGTGGCCGGTAATCGGGATCGGGATTTCGGCGGCGGTTGGGGCGTGAGGACCGTTGCCTCACGCGATCGGCCGCCTCCTTTGCTAGCATTACTGCTTCGCAGAAGGAGGCGACCGCCTGCCACTCCTCCTCGCTCCGGACCATGGCCTGTACCAAGGCATGGCGCGAGAGATTGCCACCGCCGATTGCCCCCACGAGGACACGGCGATGCTCTTCCCAAGCGGGGCACACTTCTACTGTATGCTCCACCGTGTCCTCCGGGCGGTCTACGCAATGGTGACACCCGGGCGTTTCTTCCGCACGAATCCGGTGCAGGAACCTTCCGAACTTACCATGTCCGGTGAGGACCTGCGTCATGCGGAAGGTAAGGACGCCGTGTTTCCTTTCCAGCCACTCCTCAAAGAGGGGACTTACCGCCATGATTATGGCGTGCCCAAACATAGGGTGGGTGAAATGGCGGCAGGTAACGGGAACAACTTGTGACCCCCATATTCCCCTTAAACTTAAGGGGAAGATTTACAAAACAATGGTAAGACCTGCTGTCTTGTATGGATCAGAATGTTGGGCCGCAAAAGGCATGAATGAAAGGCAGTTACATGCAGCTGAAATGAGAATGTTGAGGGGGATGTGTGGTGTTACGCGAATGGATAGAATAAGAAATGAGTATGTAAGAGGAAGTCTGAAAGTGGCGCCTGTGACCGAGAAGTTGTGTGGAAATCATTGTCATCATCGTTGTCATGGTATGGGCATGTGATGTGAAGGAATGAGGACCATGTTGTGAGGAAAGTTTTGAGTATGAATGTGCAGGGTTACACGAGTAGAGGAAGACCAAAGAAAAGATGGATGGATTGTGTGAAAGATGACATGGCAAGAAAAGAGGTGACCCTTAAGATGACAGCAAATAGAGATGTATGGAAGAAGAAAACATGCTGCGCCGACCCCAAATAAATTGGGATAAGGGCAGGAGGATGATGATGAATACTTATAGAATATTTAGTTTATTAGTTGTAAATAAAACACATCCCCACGAACTTTATTTCGGCAATCCATAAATCACTAGTTGTAAGTTACCGGTTTTTGATTTCATAAATTCACATGAACTCATTATAAAAGAAATTACAAAGTGGTAATTATAAGCGAGCTGTGATCGTGCTGAACTGTAATGCAAAAGTGTCCGTAACAATGACATTTCAACTAAATATTTTATAAATACCTTCAAATCCGCATCTTAAAATAGTTAATGGTTTAATATTTTATCTAATTTGTCAAAGAAATATTTTATTGCCAACAACAAGGAGCGTGCCTGCGGCCGCGGTCAGTTTGTGTGCGCACAATATTAAATATATAAATAAATAAGGAAACTGTTTAACTGACACTTGAAACTGACACTTGGATGTAACTCAGAATGTGAATGTGAGGGACTGCAACCAAAACTGCTTAGGTACTTGATTACAGTTAGTAGAATGCTGCAAACAGTTAAAAACGGACATGCAGCTTGTGATCATGAGTGAAGAAAATATATTATTATCTGATTGAGGAGGTGGCGGTTTGTCTCGTCACAGTGAATATACTCTGGTTGTGGGTGTAGTGACAGATGAAGCGCAAGCAGCACTTGAGAAAGGTGGTCGTCTGTGCAGCTTGTTTCATCTGAGGAAGGGTTAGCGTGTGACAATTGTGACAAAGGAGGACATGATGCATATTTCCTGTGACCTCTTCAGACTTTAACCTACTGAAGTTAAAGCATTACCTACAATGCTATGCAGTAAATAGTAATGAATATGAAAAGTATCTAATAATAAAATTAATGAGTATTATTATTTCTTAAATTATTGATTCTTTGATGTGAGACCTGGAGGCTTTTATTTATTCAGTTTTGCAGGCTTTGCTTGACTGCTGTAATAATATTTATTTTTTTGGCATTTTGGAGTGTGCCAGCTTACATGAGGCCAATTATTTAATTTATTGATTTATACAGTTTTTTTTCAATTCATTCATACCTTGTAACTTATGGACGGACTTACGTAGACGGACGTGTTGCTGGGGGGATTGTTGCGCCACTTCTCCCAGCAAAGCAAAAATACTAGGATGGTCTTATAAATGTTGACGTTGAAAAAGTGCTGATTCGCAGCCTTATTTGAATACTTAAATGAATTTGGATTTCGATTATTCTTATTTCTTACATACTAGAACTATTACTAACTTGTAATATTTACTACTACCTACATCACACCATGGTTATTTTATCCCTAAACAAAATCTGCTCCGTTATGCACCGCGGTCACTTTCATCCGCTTTCACTGCGCGCGCGCCGTTTCACTAAGCCCAGAGTCGAGCGCGCTGTGTGCTGTGTGTGCTGTGTGTGACTGTGCGCTCACACACACATGGGCGCGGCATCTGAGACTTGTTGACCACCTGCAAATAGGGTTGCCAACTATAAATAATTTATCCTACTTTATTTTCGATAAATATATGTATTTTTATGCAAAAGTATAAACTTTTGCATAAAAATAAAGTATGCCAACGTTCTTATTTTTCAATCTTTACTATGGTGATGGGTATTTACTGAACGATTTATCTAAACTTGAATTTAAAACAGAAAGTACACACGCTTAAAATGTTTTATTTTGATTAATTAATTAATTTAAATCCTAGTTTCGACTGTAAAACTAGTTTTCATAATTTCAAAGACAACACAAAACTGTTAACGTGTGCTTAATCATAATCACCCAAAAATATGTTTTTGGGACTAAAACATAAAGGAGACGGGGACTTCTGGGCCCAATTGTAATAAGTTGAGATATGGCTTAAAAAAAAGGTATTTTTTTTCTATTTCGAACTGTGAAAAATCAATTCAGTTTACAATCTGGGAAATGAGAAATCCAATAATTAAGTTAGTGTTACGAAGTAATTAGAAAATCGATTCAATTTGAATCGATTTTCGTTACAGAGTTCATACTATTTAACGAAAATGCTTTCACCGGATGATTTATTTAATTAAAATAATGAAATCTATTAGAATGAGAGTATTAAGAGTTAAAACTAATTAAATATCTACATAATTGAGATAAATCGATTTACATTTATTAATCGATTATTGTATTTTTAATCTGTGCTAACTCTGGCAATTATGCATGACATGACAGATGACATTGATCGACACTCGTTTCGTATCGTCTATGCGTGTGCGTTCTGAGTATTTCCTCCCATACTTTTTTATTGATATTTTACTCGACCCGGCTTTCCTACGGACCTCTGATCTTCCTCCTACGACCCTTGCCTTGCTACCATACCGGACACGGAGAAGCCTGCTTAAACGTTGACCTTGGACTTGTTATTTTGGATTCGACGAACGGCCTACCGATTGGATATTGATCGATATCATGGATCGTTGTATAAATTGTGGCATAGCGACTAGTCACTGCAATACACTATTATAATATTCATATGAATGAAGAAAATGAATTAGCAGAATTTATTGTAAGAAACAATTATAATAGGCGTAGGGCTAATTTTCATACAATAACTGTACAAAATGATAACCTTAATGATTTTCCCCAGCTTACTGATAATGAGCTCATACTGATATCATTAGGCACGTATCGTAATAAAGCAGGCACGTTCCTATTTTGGTGAACATGTAAGGGGCAATGATGGCTATGTAATAGAAGTGTGCAGGGAGGTCAACAGCAGCCTACTTCGAGAGCTGTCGGCTTCAAATTCCTCATGGCTACTAAGGGGCCGCATTCAATCCAGACATATAAGTCGCAAAACAT
The DNA here is from genome assembly GCA_905147745.2 of Phlogophora meticulosa. Classification (NCBI taxonomy): domain Eukaryota; kingdom Metazoa; phylum Arthropoda; class Insecta; order Lepidoptera; family Noctuidae; genus Phlogophora; species Phlogophora meticulosa. The sequence continues at coordinate 111,691 of LR990518.1, forward strand.
ATTTTGTTTATATTTTAGTTGACAGCTCTCGCAGAGGTAGGGAAGCAATATTAAAATATTATTGTAACTGCATCGTAGGCAAACGGACTGTAGGCTGCTGCGCCCATGTTATGTCAATAATATGGTACCTTAGTTGGGCCAGGTACCAAGAAAATATTGTACCACCTGCACAATTCTTAGATGACGTTCTTGTAATAATTGAAGAAGAATAAAAAATATTAATAAAATACGATTTTTATTTATAAACTCCTCCCACTCTGTCCTTTTCCATCCCACTCACAAAATATGTTTCATCATTATCTTGTCTAAATTATAAGAAAAAGTAATTAAAATAATGATAAACCTTGACTGCTAAGCGAACTAAAAAGACGTAGGTAAACAAGAAGTAAATTATGCTGTGCAGGCGAAGGATACATCTTGAAATCCCCTCTTGAAAACTTTTTTTTTTGATTACCCACACGATCGGTTTAGAAGAAAAAAAATGAGCCCCCCCAAAATCCTATGGTGTTGAAAAGCCGCCATTTTTTCCATTTTAATGTGGCCAGTGACACCTGCAAGATTAAGACGAATAGATTGACGTGAGAATCATCAAAATCGGCTTACGCGTTTGTTCTCTAGAACCATTTATAGGAACAAACATAAATATATAGAAATATGCATACGTATACTGATAAAACCAAACTTCAGGAATCGGGTAAAAAATGACAACCGCACTTCAAAAATCGGCTAGTTTGTATAGATTGTTACGTAACCTCACTTTTCTTAAATCTCTTATATCTCGGCTCTCAGATTGCCAAAATCTGCAAAATTTTCAGCGATTGTTTGTTAATATAGTAGCTATCAATTGACACCAGTTTCGTCTTTTTACATCTAGGCCCAAAATTGTATGAAAGCGTATCCGTCTCCTTTGAAAGATTCTTTTTATTCTTCGAAAAGCTTTATTTTTTCCTGTTTTTTTTCTAAAAATAATTTGATTACCGTACGTACAAAATATGCAGTCCGATCGTTCCTGATACAATAACTTCCAATCTCTGTGCTCCCTGTTCGCTCTAATAGGGCTGAAGGCGTTCAAAGTGAATACCTATGGACAACTTAAAACCCAGGATGTGTAAAATTATTATTTTAATTGGATTCCCCAGTGTCACCACCTGCCGAGTGGAAACTGTGGCGACTGTGGCGACAGCGCTGACAAACGGACGGGCGCTGCCATTTACATAGTTCCTGGCAATCTGCTCCTCTTTTGGCAAGTTTAGGTACAAACACGCTACTAAGTAGGTATGAATTACTTTTATTAGCACGAGATGCCGAAGGTGCGCAGTTGCACGTTACTAATCAGTGTTTTATTTGAATACACCAGTGTGATACGTTTTGACGGTAGAATATCATTCAAATGCAAACATGCTCTTAATAGCAGTAACAAGTAGTTGGGCTCTGTTATAGGTAAAGTCAGATATTCCCTTTGTTTGAGATGCAGCACCTTACTAGAATGGTGCTTATCTAAGAGAATTGCTGAGTCAGCATGAGAGATGATTCCGGTTGTAATGATAGTAGTTATCGGGAGGGAGGCGGAGCGGGGCGCGGGGCGAGAGGCAGCGCGCGCGCACGGCGGCGGACGGCTGCCATTACTGCCATTCAGTGAATTCAGTCCACCGCTCCGCTCCGAGCAGACCGCGCGCACAGACATGAGCGTCAGACAGTTCACTCGGGAGGAGGTTACGAAGAAGAGCAGCAAAACTGAACCCGTATTCATCATCGACAATGTAGTGTACGACGTCACCAAGTTCCTGGACGAACATCCCGGCGGGCACGAGGTGCTGGTGAACGTGGCCGGCAAGGACGCGTCCGAGGACTTCGACGACGTGGGGCACTCGCTGGACGCCAAGGAGCTCATGCAGAAATACGTAGTGGGCGAAGTGGTACAGGCAGAGCGCATAGTTATCCAGAAGCGCCAGATGTCCTGGGACGACAGCAAGCAGGACAGCGAGCCCAGCTTCACCAGTTCGTGGAAGTTCCCCGTGCTGCTGGGAATCGTGGTCACGGCGCTCTACACCTACCTGTTCGGATAGTGCCGCTTCATGTGTGTGAACCTGCCTTTTCCGACTGTTACAGACTGCTGTTAGATGTGTGTTACAAGGTTTTGTACATAATTTATATATTGTGATATTTAATTAAAGTCATTTTATAACGTTGACGGCTGTTTTCTCACTCCGCTGCGCAGACGGGAAGCATGAGAGTGGCCGCGCCGCACGCCCCAGCAGGGCACACCGCACACTCCGTGCGCTGTGCCCGAAACACAGATGCGCATGAGTTGCTTCACCATTATTACTACTTACTATATTATCATAATGTTGCGTCATATTGTGGTCCGCGTCGCATAGTGTGGCGCACGGCGCCGCGGCACGGTACAGCGTGCTGGAGCGTTTGATAACAAACGCAGATATTCATTTACGATAAGATGATGATATGACTCGTTCGATTAAGTTTTGTGTTAACTAACAAATAACTCGGCGCTTGGGAATGTTTGCGTGTTGTCTGGTGGAGGTCGAACCCGCGCGTCACGTGATTGGTTTTTTACTGAACAGGAAAACAAATAATGATGTCATTAGTATCTCTTAATATGGATCTTGAATGAGGATTGTGGTTATATGAAGTAAAGACAGGAGGTGGGATCAAACTTGCCTTAAAAGTAACGGTCGTTAACGGCCCAGTGCGAGTTCAGAGCTCAGAAGCTCAGAGCTCACTGTAATCACTTAACTCCTGCCGCCATCACCATCATCAGCACTGCGCTCGCAGACTGAGCTCTTGTAGAACACTGGTGGTATAAGAAGGACAACGTAGCGCCATACATCTCATACATCTACTCTAATGAAAGAATCGTGGCGAGTGTTGCGATTTGTTTACCAGCACTCCTTTGTAAATAATAAAATGTGTGCAGTCATTTATTTTTTTCCAAAGTTTACAATGGCCTACATACAAGAAATGTTTATGCAATATGTAGATTAGATAAATACATAATTGTAGTTTTTGCGATCAAGTACAATATATTTTAAATCAATCACAAAATGATTAAGTATTACGCGCAAACAACAGGAACATTGAAAGAAAGGGAGAAAAAACGTGTATTTATCACAGGCTCAGGTACTACGCACAATGACAACACTAAACATCGAAAACAAGGAAGACAAAAACATTAATGACAAGTAATAAAAATATCATAATAATTAGTTAAAGATGTGCCTTACGGCTGCGCCAAATGGGTCTAGGCCAGACATCTAGTGTCTGACGCTGGTTTTCAATTGGACCTGAAGTTAAAAAACATTACCGTCTTTTTGGGACAGAGTAGACCGACACAACATCACACTTCCTTGCCGTTATTGTGACATTTTTTAGTGAAACTGGCAACAATCCCTGGTTTTGTAGCAACTGTGCTAGTTGTTGCGTAAAAACTCAACACACCACACTATGAAGGTATCCAAAGAGTTAAAGTTAATTAGCTGTGAGCGGCGCGGCGCGGGGGGCGCGGGCGGCGCGGGGGGCGCGGGCGGCGCGGGGGGCGCGGGCGGCGCGGGGGGCGCGGGGCGGCCGTGGTAGGTATGATATGAATGACCTTGATGATATCTTTTTATAATCTCTTACATTACAAAAAGTGTCAATTTATCAATATACCCACGACGTAGGTACCTACTTACTTATTAATAACTAAGTTAGCGATAGTACCCACTGCTGGTAAACAAATCGTTACACTCGCCATGATATTATCGAGTAGATAATATATTGCGCAGGAACCATGTTTATTCATAGCCCAGCCGCGTTATCTGCTCACAGAGAGAGTGGCTGGAGAATATAGGTGGATAGGTATCTGTGATAATCTGATAATGTTGTTTTTTGATGGAGTTGTGGCGGCCGCGGCCGAGCTGCGTCGCGAGTCGCCGCACTGCCACCGCCGCACGCCGCGCGCCGCACGCCGCCGCGTGGTATCAATTGAGGAGCGCCGAGGACGTGGTCGACTCGCTCGCCAAGTCGTCGGCTGTCTGACTGTCCAATTAAATAGTTATAGACAGCTCCCGCTGCCTGGGCTGAGTGGAGCACGTACCTGTTCCGTGGCTACTCTTACGTTTTGCGTCAGTTCATAATGTGAGGACTTCTAAAGATATATGCTACGAACGCTATAATAAAGCTATACGAACCTGGTTCACGTACCTGCATCATGCATCATGCTGACATTACAAAAATATTGGTAAAACACCATCAGCTCCGCTAAGTCACTAGTACAAAGCACTGTATTCCTTTTATACTATACTGCCTTATGTACATTATTTTTTACACTAAAATTCCCTTACTCGTTTTTTTTTTTTTAATCTCTGCCCCACACTAGTAATTTCTCCTGTATCGTGGGTGCGTTTACAAACATTTAAACCCACAACACGCGGCGCATCAGCCGATGGCTCAACCACTGCGCCAACCGTGTACTTAGTCAAAAAGTTTTTAAGTAAGTACTATAACATAAGTTTTAAAGTAAACGGGTGTCTATGTGATTTCAAATAACATTAGTTCTCTCTACATCGCATGTAAGTAAATAATTAATTACTTATTTACATATGAATGTCGCGGACTTTGATATTTGTTTCGGTCAAAACCGTTATTACAATATATATAATACACCTTATAGCGTTCATCTCAATAATCACAGTATCTGCGGCTAATGTGCACACTCATCGTGACGGAACAGTTTTTTACGAATAACAAACAAGGCCATTAAGGACGTACGTAATTACGTAGTGCGAACGCGGAAGTTACAATACACAGATTTAAGATTCTTACGGCATGGGGGCCGGCGGCGGCGGCGGCGCGCGGCGGACGGCGCGGCTGGCCCGCGCGCACGCTGCCAGTGCTGCCAGTGCTGCCAGTGCTGCCAGTGCTGCCAGTGATGCGACTTGATTTGTAAAAAGCATTGACAGTAATAAGCTATCGTGCTAAAATTTAAACAAGCCTGTGTATTGTGTTTAGAACACTTGACTACTTGACTACTTGGTAGATCTGTTAAAGTTTAGAACACTTGACTACTTGGTAGATCTGTTAAAGTTTAGAACACTTGACTACTTGGTAGATCTGTTAAAGTTTAGAACACTTGACTACTTGGTAGATCTGTTAAAGTTTAGAACACTTGACTACTTGGTAGATCTGTTAAAGTTTAGAACACTTGACTACTTGGTAGATCTGTTAAAGTTTAGAACACTTGACTACTTGGTAGATCTGTTAAAGTTTAGAACACTTGACTACTTGGTAGATCTGTTAAAGTTTAGAACACTTGACTACTTGGTAGATCTGTTAAAGTTTAGAACACTTGACTACTTGGTAGATCTGTTAAAGTTTAGAACACTTGACTACTTGGTAGATCTGTTAAAGTTTAGAAAACTTGACTACTTGGTAGATCTGTTAAAGTTTAGAACACTTGACTACTTGGTAGATCTGTTAAAGTTTAGAACACTTGACTACTTGGTAGATCTGTTAAAGTTTAGAACACTTGACTACTTGGTAGATCTGTTAAAGTTTAGAACACTTGACTACTTGGTAGATCTGTTAAAGTTTAGAACACTTGACTACTTGGTAGATCTGTTAAAGTTTAGAACACTTGACTACTTGGTAGATCTGTTAAAGTTTAGAACACTTGACTACTCGGTAGATCTGTTAAAGAAACAAGATAAAGATAAAATACCAATTATTTGTAGAAACATGATTACAAAAGGACATGCACAGATTTTTGCTGATTGACTATTAAATAAACAAACATTATTAAACATCTGTAAGAGTTATGTACTTACCTATACAGAAGAAAAAATATACTCACCTATAATTATAGTGATAAGTAGACCCGGGACAAGGTGCCTCACCGTTAGGGTTGCCACCTTTATCTTATATTTTTTTATCTTATTTTTTTCTTATATCTTATATTTTTTTTCAGTGAAATGCTAAAATTTAATTCAAGTAGTAGGTACTTACCTACTTTTGGGAGCTTCAGGAAAAATAATGTACTTAAACGTTTATTTTTAATAATTATTTGTTTTCCCATGTTGTAACGTTTTATTATTTTTTAAATGATAATACGAATCTGAGCAATTTAGAACCATTAATTAAGGTCAGTTTCCAGTCTCAATTAATATAAAAACCGGCCAAGTACGTGTTGGGTCATGCACGGGGAAGGCCCACAAGCCGGGATGGATGTATGTATATATTTATTTATTCTATAATATAAAAATGAATCGCAAAATGTGTTGGTAAGCGCATAACTCAACAACGCCTGGACCAATTAGGCCAATTCTTTTTTTTTAATGTTAGTCGAAGTTCAAAGATGGTTTTTACGGCGATAAAAATTCGAATAATTGCCGGAAAATCCCTAACAACAGCCCTTTTCTTTTTCCCATACAAACGTTTTCTAACTAAAACGAGCATAATTGCTACTGTGTAAAGTTCATATTGAATTACAAGCACTCACTGTTGTTTAAACAATATAGGTATGTTCCTAACGTCGAAGAGTCAATTTGCACTTCATCAGGTTGAATCAGACCAAACTCCGATCTGAAGAGTAGTACCTTCAACATGCTATGCATCAATGCATTTCAATTAAAAAGCATCAATGCATCTACTATAATAAGTGCCAATATAACAATACTAACCTAGATCACTTCATAAAACATAAATTTTAATTAAAAAAATCATTTTAAAACAGCAATAATTTCATAAGTTGTACTAATGAATCAAACGCCACCGCGCCATGCTGTGTAAGCTGTGTAAGCTGTGTAAGCTGTGTAAGCTGTGTAAGCTGTGTAAGCTGTGTAAGCTGTGTAAGCTGTGTAAGCTGTGTAAGCTGTGTAAGCTGTGTAAGCTGTGTAAGCTGTGTAAGCTGTGTAAGCTGTGTAAGCTGTGTAAGCTGTGTAAGCTGTGTAAGCTGTGTAAGCTGTGTACAACAGATGATGGACTTTAGATATCACCTTAATTTTATACTAAAGATCGACCGAAGGTCCGGTTTCGGCTAGATTCGGCCAAAAAATCTAGTTTCGGCCAATAGTTTGCCGAACCTTCGGCCCCGCCGAAACTTTGATTTTGAACTTGTAATGACATAGTTATGATATTAAAAGGAAAACTATGGAAGAGAATAGAATATAAAGTTGGTATTCCGGACCGGAGTCCATAGGGTTAGTAACAATTATTCTTAACTTCTAGTGTTACTCATAGTAGGTTAAAGACCCAGATGAAAATACACAATTAAAATTCAGCGTGGAGCCGCATCCACCTCCGGAGCATCGGGGAATCCCACCGATCTGCGAACATGCTGAGCACACCCACTTGTATGAGCTAACGCGTAACACTGGACTAACGAAGCATGTTCCTAGTACGGAAACTTTGTAACCGTACAAATTATATTGAATTATTCAGATTAAGTTGTTATTATTCAGGTCAATAATTACATCCCACAACATAAGATCGCGCCTGTGTTCCCCGAAGGGTTGGGCAGAGGTCACCTGTACTCGATAGATTTCACTGAATGGCAAGATCAACGTTGATGTGTGCTTTGAAGGTCTTTGATAAAATGAGTGAATATGGGACAATCCAACGATTATCTATTTCAATATCTTGTTGATTTAATTTGACAATTGTTGATTGTCCATTGTCTGCTGTCGATCGTCGATGATACAGTGGATAACCGTCATTACCAGTAATTGTTTCCGATATTAATGTCCGTGGATATCGTTTTGAACATTTACCATCCATCATACATGGTGAATTTTGATTAAGAGTTCCACAGGGACCATGTATCATATTTTTGATAACTAACTCATGCAATCCAGGATCTACTTGTACATTAGGGATTTCTGCTGATATAAATAAATAAATATTGCTGGACAATCCACACAGCATCATCTAGCCCCAAGCTAAGCAGAGCTTGTGTTATGGGTACTAGATGACTGATATACTTAATACATTACATAGATAGATATTTTTATTATATATAGCAAATACCCAGAACACCCGTAGCAAATATTTGTAGATCGTACAAACATTTGTCCCAAGGCGGGAATCGAACCCGCAACCTCTTGCGTCGCAGGCGGACCTTCGCCCGCCGCGCCACATCGGTCAATATTACTGCATCAACTTCATTTGGCCTTATCTTTTCAACCAACCAAATCAAAATGTGTGCATGTGGCAATCCTCGTTTCTGCCACTCCACAGAATACATCCAGCAGCGTGTCTCACCAAACACAATGTTTTACGATGAAATCCATTAAAGATTTCAATTTTTTGTCTAAAGACTCTTCCTGTAATATCATGACGATCAATGGGTGATTGCCCAGGGAATAACTCCTGCTTGATTTCTATCCATAGTGGATTGCATGTAATTGTGATGAACAAATCTGTTGTACCATAATGACGAACATACGACACGACATCTTGAGCATATTCATGCGTAATAATGTCGAGGGCTTCCGATGTATGTTCTGTGCATTTCCATCAACAGAAACAGTACCTAGTGGAGGTGGAGCAGGGGGGAGCAGGGGGGAGCAGGGGGGAGCAGGGGGGAGCAGGGGGGAGCAGGGGGGAGCAGGGGGGAGCAGGGGGGAGCCGGGGAGTTGGGGACACGGGACAGGGGACAGCGACCGATGAGCTCTGAAGGCGTAGCGGGAACCTTTTGTAGAAACGGGACACGTTCGACAAGTTGTGGATATAAATATGAATATGAATAATTAGTTCGATCATGATCGTACTTCTTCAGAGTCATTTCATTTCATTTTTTTTCATTTGTGAGAGTGGTTTAGTTCTTATGTTTATGATGGCGCTGCAACTCTTTCTTAGATAATACGTACTAACGTGAAAGAAAATAATAGACGGATAGAATAGTTCCTTATTTGTACTGAGAGTAGGTACATGGCATAGGTGGAGTTTGGAACATGACGCTCCATATACAATCTACTTAAGATTAGGAAAGCGAAACAGTTTCGTGTAAGTTATCTAAAAACATAATGATGATAAAGTTCACTTATCATTTAAACACAGCATGATAATGTTTAATAACAAAGTAGGCTTCTTGGCATTACATTACAGTAAGTTTATAGGTAGGTAGGTAGGTGGATAGGTAGCTAGGTACCAATGTTAGGTGAACACTAAGTTATAGTAAATACAGATGCAGACAGGATTTGATTTAAGTTGTTTTGATTTGAAAATTCGCAAAAAGACAATTTTATTTGTCTTACTTTATTTATTTTTAATTATTCAATAACTAGTTGTACCCCGCGGTTTCACTCGCGTCTTGGCGTGACGTTCAATAGCCTTTCTCTAGAGTTGGGCCATCATATGCATCTATCAAAGCTAATTGTAATTATAAAAAGGCGTCGAAAGAATCCTCCGCATCGCTGCTGACTGGTAAAGATCCCTTAAAGATTGGCTGCTATTGCCACATTGTATGGCAATGCTTAGTGATGCTTAGCCGTGGCCAAGGAAGAGGGCGAGCCACGCGACATTGGTCACGGGTAGCGTTCACCAAACGTTTCGAGACCGAACATTTGTGAAAACAACGAACCTATGAATTCTTTGTACATTTACATCTTCCCAAAGAGTTCTTATTCGAAAGAATTTTTAATTTGCTATCGGCCATGTTTGTTACTGGTTAATTGTATAAACTCTCACCTTGTGACCTTCGTTTTGGTTTAATTGGTAGGAAATTGTATTTAGCCATGGTAGTAGGTACATATTTCTGTTCTCGTGACCTAAACCAATGTCCACTGTTAGTAAGGAGTAGGTACTGTTGCATTTGGTTTCTCTATATTCGTCACGCTGGACGTCATGCCAAGAAGCCAAGAGTGTCTAAACACGTAACGTGTTTACGAGTGAGATCCAAAGATAAACGTAAAGTTACTTGTTGAAGGTTTTAGACAATCTTTCCGCAATCTTTGCGCTCATCACAACAGACCCAACATAAATAATAGGAAATGTATTATTCAAATTCAAAATACTATTTTATTATGCATACACTCACATGGGCACTTATCAAACGTCAGAAGCGAGGAGCGCACTTCCGAATGGTCGTTTCCAATGGAGAAGTACCGCCAAGGCTCTCCAAGGCACTCCAAGGCATTCCAAGGCTACTCTTATTGCTTTTACAATTTTTCCATATAACGGTGTCGATTGGCAAGTATCGAAGGACAGTGTGGGTCTGTTAACAGGTACCACTTGGTTTAACAAAACGCGCGACAAAAGGGATAATCGTCAACGCATTGAAGCGTCTATATATAACGGGTCCTGACAGAACAGCTTTCTCGCAATCATAACAAAGCAAATAAGCTTGTTTAATGTATACATACATACAAAAAAAAATGAAGTGTCCGTTTGTAATGTCCAAATAACATTGTTAACTACATGCATATGAAAGTTTATACGGTAATAATAGTAATATAAAAAAACGTAAAAATAATAGAGTTCCGCGAAGAAAAATGGAAACGTATGAAATTTTGTCAAATTCCTCATGGACGAAGTAAACAATAGGTAAATACGAATATTTAAAATAAATAATTTAAACCAAATGATATGTATGGCTCATGTGGCAATTTGTGCAGAACCAACAGGGCGCAGTGCGGAGCGGTAAAGAGAGTCAGCCCACTGTGCGCATGTTGCATGTGGTAAAGCCGACCGAGCAGGAAAACGAGAAGTGTTGCGTATGTATGTACGTTTGTTACCTGGGCACGGACTCATGCGTGCCATCGGAAAAGTAAAAGTATTCGTAGGCGCTACGGACTGTCACTCGGAAACTGTGTCCGTCACGCCTGCTAAGTGCTTGCTGACGGCGCATAGTGGGAAGGAACAGGTGCTAGCTGCATTAGCGAGTGTCACAGTGCTGTCACATTTGTGTGACATCAGCCCACACTAGGACACGACGGCTACCGTTACGGCGCGGCGCGGCGCGGACAATGAAGCTCAGTCATTCTCGGCGTTTTTATTTTTGTTTTGTCGTATGCCAATCGGCTGTAAACAAATTAACGACTGACCTCAAAAGTGTAGTAAGTGCACACTCGCGGTTTTATCCCAATGCCGAAAGGACTGATCATGCATCTACTCGTATATTGTTGTCGAACCTTTGGCAATACCGACACAAATATATTTCCACTTAAAATATAACGACGGTTTGACGTATTTCGTATTTTTATTCCTCAGATAATAGTTATCTGATGAAGGTCAAATAAGTGTTCAGAAATTTAATGTACATACAAAAATTGATGCGACTAACTATGGGATAGATATGACCAAATATGGTATCTACGCGTCACCGCGCCGTACGAATCGCATCTCATGCAAAAATATTAAAACGTCAGTGGGCAGAGCGAGTTGCTCTATCACCTGCTCTATCTGGTAAACAAAACATGCGATAAGGTTGTCACCTTATCGCATGTGTTGTTATATAAGCCCTCGTGGGATGTCTCCCACGAGGGCTTATATAACATGTGTTATTTTGTAAGGACATATATATAATAAATATAAAAGAAAACACACATCGTCAATAAACAAATAGAGCTCTTCAGCTCTTGAGCTCTCCAGTTGTGAGAATAACAAGTATTCAAAATTATTTTGTTTTCTTTATTTTTATTTTCTTAAAAGTACTTTTTATAAAATATTGGCTACACTTACTTAAATACTAGTGTGAGTTTCTGAAATTAACACTCGTCTGTTGTAACACCAGTAACTACATTCCAGTAAAGTTTCTCTCTAATAGGTCTACATCAGGTCCATGTAGGACAAGATAAAAGCGTCGATGAAGCTCTTTGCTCTTCCATATTTCCATGCGGTCAGTAGTATCTTATACTATGGGTTTGCGCCAGTCCTGGTTAGTCAAGGTGAGCGAAGTGAGGCCATTGTCCACCACGACCATCCCCACGATGCATCCTCACGTCGGCTTCAAGGAAGTACCTACTCCCGGAGAGGTCTTAGCATTAAGAAGCCTCGACCCCCGCATTTCCGCGGGATGCATGCGATTTGCGGTCAGTACTCTGCAGACCCTTCTATTCTACTATCCCGGCAACAAGGTGCGCGCCTTCAATGGTTGTCTTGAACCATTGAAGGCGCGCACCTTGTTGCCGCCTGATATAAGACTATTTAATACTTTATTCAGGCGCCGAAGAAGCGCTCCATCATAGATGGTTTCACGTCAGCAGCATTGGTGGCCAACGCTCTCGACATAGCCAAATACTTGGAGGTTTCGCTTGAGGAGAAAGATCTAAGGTATATGGAATCCGGGTGGTGGGTTCCCGCGGATTCCACAATCTTCCCTCGCTTTACATGCATGACTGCACATTTGTCCTCCAGAAATAACTTATAAGTGTACATAGATCGTGAAGCATCGTAGCTTATTGCTTGCTGAAAAAGTGTCTTATGTTTGAAAACAAATATACAGGATTTAACACGTGGTAGAGTTAATGAAAAAAAGTTAGTTCGTCCTTAACAATCTCGAGCTTTTCAATGAAGTTAGCTAATTAGTTATAACGGCTACACGGGAAGCAGTTCTCCTCACGGTTATACCGACCACCACCACTGACATGTATACTACGCAAGTGCAACAGGAACCATTGTTTTAGATATTTAATAAAATCATAATTTTTTTTTCGACCACTGTACCAAGTTTAGGCAGTTTCTATTCCATGGCCGTAACCACCACAGTCAGTCGCCGCTGTCATCGTCAGCGGGCATAAGGCCACGAGAGCCTGATTAATTGCACAAATAAGTAGCTATCGACCTGCTCGGAACACAATCAACAGTTAAGTATGTGGGTAATATATGAACACATAGTCACATCTATATGTATTAAGCAAAACCTTAGAAAACGCAAAAAGTATTTATTAGTAAATAGGTCAGCGGCATGAGCAATGAGCCGCTCTGTGGTTGCGTCAGTGGCGAGCGCTCGGACCGGTGTCCGCCAGCGACCCCGGCGGCCCCGGCGACCCCGGCGGCCCCGGCGGCCCCGGCGACCCCGGCGGCCCCGGCGACCCCGGCGACCCCGGCGACCCCGGCGACCGGGCGCCGCGCTGCCCGCGGCATTCGACCTACGACCACCATTACTTATAGAAGAGTCAATTACCCTCCGTAAGCAGACACGCGGTCAACACGCGGTCAACACGTTCTGTTGTTCTTTACATTGGTTGTTCTCGAAGCTTGTGGCATAATTAGGAAATTTATAACGAGTGTATTAATGGATTTTAAATAAAAAAATACTAACACCACCGACCCGGCAGCCGCCACGCATACTGCTGACCTCACTATGAGATCATTGACATATACGAGTAGGTAGAAGAGCCTGGAAGATGTCACACCCAGGCTCAGAAAGTTTCGCCCCACTTTACGTTACTTGTCTTGTTTACGTACAAATACTCAGGGTTTTAGGAGTTAAGTATTACCTTATCATTACCATCACTAATAAAGTATTAAGTCTTTCGCATATTAAAATAAATTGTGACCCCATTTTAGGGTCGCTCTGCAAAATGGCTAAACGGAACCCTTATAATTTCTATCTGTTCGTCTGTTCGTCCGTGCTACTGCTATTTTACAAAAGTCTCCCTGCGTGAATGATAAAATAAACGGGTAAAAAAATATCACGGTTTCGGGGTTTTCATCTATTCGCGTGACGCTTCGTTTCCAGCTCACTTGTCGGTATATTCTTCCGCGGTCATTAAAAGACGGGTATATATTATTTTGTAGAGAAATACATATGTACAAAGTATGAAACTGGATAGTGGGTGCTCTTTGAAGAATAGTCGCCGCCAATGCGCCGACTACGAAAGTGACCGGATAGTCACTAGTCGGAACATCACTAGTATTTAAGTATCAACAATCGCATTGGAAGTTTAAAATTGACTAAAGTAGTACCTATAATACTTGTAAGTTAAAAAATAATTACTATTGATGTTACTAGATTAGGGATCTAATTATATTACTAAAAAGAATAATTAAATGTTCGATTCCTTATTAAGTATATCGGCTACTGTGTAGCTTTTTTTCTCTTAACCATGCTCTAAGACACCGTGAAAAATTTATTGACTCTTACCGGCCAGTAATAATGTAAGGGATGTCGAAGGGATGGCATAAAATGTACGACTACACAATGTGTAGCTATTCATACCACATATGTACACACATAGGCAAGGCTATTCTGTTTCTATTCGTAGTAACATCTTCATTTCAACCTATTTTATAAATAATAAAATTTAAATCTATTGGCCTGGACCTTAACCCCTCAAAATGCGAAATCTATCTTTCTGACATAACCGACAGACAATCGACTCTACAGAAATTTCATACAATAGCTCCACAAATCAAACATTTGGAAAAAAGCTCACTACACCTCCTAGGTTCCCCAATTTTAGAAGACAGTTTTCCATCTTTCATTGACAGTAAAGTTAAAAATTTCAACGATATTTCGGACAGACTTTCCAAAATTAACTTACATTCCGCTTTTACCCTTATTAGATACTGTTGTTTTGGTCCAAATTTTATGTATGTTCTACGCTCTTCCCCTTTATGGAAGCAGCCACATCTCTTGGAAAAAATTGATGAAACTATTCGGACTTCAGTAACGTCCATTTTAAATGTGGCCTTGGACGACCGAGCGTGGATACAAGCCACACTACCTATCCGTTTTGGTGGCCTCGGCGTTCGTAAAATTACCAGTATTAGCTTACCGGCGTTCCTCTCCTCTGTCCACAGCACCGAGAAATTAACTAATCAAATTTTAGCCCCCTCCTTAGTTTTCTCTGAAGTGCCGTGCTTGACCGATGCGGTGAACGCCTGGAAAGTGGCTTGCCCGGATACAGATAGGCCCGTGAACCCATCTTCCCAGAGACAGTGGGATGAGCCGCTCTGCAGTTTGGTACGGAATAATCTTATTAATACGTCCACCAATACTGCTGAGCGTGCCCGCTTGCTGGCTGTGGGTACGTGGGAGTCGGGCCTTTGGCTTCAGGCTTTACCGTCACCCAACATTGGCACCATGCTGGGTGACACTACCTTCCGGCTCGCTACATGTCTGCGTCTGGGCGCTCCTTGCGGAGCTCCACATCGTTGTCAATGCGGTGAAGCAGTCGATTGCCTCGGACACCATGGCCTATCCTGCAGTAAAAGTGCAGGTCGCATAGCCCGACACGCTAGTATTAATGACATCATCCGTCGTGCTCTTGCCACCGCCGGGGTACCAGCTATTTTAGAACCCAGTGACTTGGCACGCGACGATGGTAAGAGACCAGATGGAATGACCATAATACCTTGGAAGATGGGTAGGCCTTTGGTGTGGGATGCAACATGTGTCGACACCCTTGCGCCATCCCATCTTCCTAGTACGGTGGATTGTGCAGGTGCGGCTGCTGCAGGTGCAGAAAACCTCAAACGGCGAAAATACAACAACCTAACTGGAAGTTATATGTTTGAGCCGTTTGGGGTTGAAACACTAGGGCCATGGGGTCCGTGTGCCCATTTAGTTTTTCGAGAAATCGCGAAACGTTTGGTCGACTCTTCACGTGACCAGAGGGCTGGCCTTTTTTTTGGCCAAAGAATCAGCATTGCCATTCAACGTGGCAATGCTGCCAGCCTTCTGGGCACTTTTCCCGTTGACAACGATGCGGATGAATTTTTTGATGCCCTATGATTATTTATTTTATTTTATTTCTTCATATATTAATTGTATAATTATATAATAATAAATATAATTTTATAAATTAGCTTTTGTAAACAACTCTGGGTGCATTTTAAAACGAATTTAGCCATTCTAAAATTATATGGACTTGGTAGAACTCATATCTGGACCTTTTTGAATAGGGCATGGGCATATTCCAGCCATGGCGTGAGATACATTCTCTGACTTTCTGTTGAGAATATATCAATACAGAATCAAGGTATACATAATTCCATAGTAGCTTATCCTGTTTTCAAGACAGTTTATGACTGTTTGTATAGAACATAACTTACGTATTTAATTTATTAGACTTTAGTGACGTGAGAGACGGTATCGCAATTGATGAAAACTGCGAGTGGGGGCACTCGCAGAGAGTGGGGGCACTCGCAGAGAGTGGGGGCACTCGCAGAGAGTGGGGGCACTCGCAGTTTTCAGCAATTGCGATACCGAGAGATGTGGTTTCGTGAACTTCTTTTAGTTGGAGTCCTCTATGGTTGATGGCTAAAGTCATATTTTGTCATGCATATGTACTTGAGATGATATGTAGTTAGTTTTTGTTAAGTTGTCACTAAGAATATTTTCAAGCCACGTTATAATTGATTCAATAGCATTATTTATGTCATTTGTATTTAGCATTACTACATGGCATTTATAACGGTGAACAACGATGTTGTGACTTTACCAAAAAACCTACGGGTGGCACACACCAATATACCTACATGTAACTAAGGGATGAAAGAAAATTTCTCACAGCTAGGACCAACGCCTTACAACGTGCTGTCCGAGACACGGAGGAGTTTCGCAGCTTAACCTTCGATCAATTCGTTTGGCTGTTTTTATTTAGCTTCGAACTCCTCGGAGACAAACAGCGGTAGGTGCAATAAAGGTAGCCGGCAAAAAATATATTTAGTTACATAACCATGTACCTAAATATATTCAGTATAATACTCTGTCAAGAAAGTACCGGGAAAAGATCTATAATACACAAAATGTTGGTTATTCATCCAAATTTATTTTATCACCTTCAAAGTATGCTCCTTTAGAAACGATACACTTACGCCATGTAATTATCCAATCATTAAAACATTTTTAAACGCTTTTTCCGGAATTGAGTTCAGTTCTCGCCGCGAACTCTCCTTTATGTCTTCTACCGAATAAAAACTGGTGCCACAAAGTGGTAATTTTTTTCTGGCTAGGGATGCAGCTAAAACCAACCAGTTTGAATTCTGTTGGGTCTCACATGGGAGAATTTATGTTCGCGAAAGACCTGGTTGTCCCCATCTGCAGGTGAGGAACGAGACAGATTTAGCGAGCATTGCGAAAACAATGTGACTAGTCATTATGGTATCAAAAGAAGTCGCTGTATGTCTAGTTCTTATGTCATTATATCTCCAGCTCATGCATGATTATCCTAGATTTTTGTTATATTCTAAAACTTCATTTAAATTATTATTTGTAGCCTTTAACATCACACACTCTCCACATACACATTTTTCATTCACATGCTACTTACTTCTTCACATCCAACTTACACCCCATTTACTACAACACACACACACTCATACTATCCACAACTTCTGTGTATCTATTCAGTCAGATAAGTTCTTAGCATATTTATTTACTCGATATAGGCGATATTACATAACTGATTCTAGAAAGTCAATTATTGTTTGCTTCTTTATACAATGCAATCCATGTCCCAGTTTTAGTTCCCCGGTTGATGATTTAATGTTCAATGAATAACTTAACTTATTTAACGGAAGAAGTCGAATGTGTTTCTGTTTCTAACTGCTACACGAGCTCACCGGAAATGAGTGGCAATTTTTTTAATAGTGCATTGCATGATTTTAAAATTTTTCATACTAACATATGTAGTCTGAACAGTAATTTCAATAATTTATTAGTATATTTGAGTAGACTAACATATTTACCTGATATTATTATTTTAAGTGAATGCTGGTTAAGTAAATTTCAAATAATTCCCTCTATAGGGGGATTCAACTCTTACTCCTCATCGTTTAAAAATCAAAATGATGGTGTGGTTACCTACATAAGAGACTGCTTAAATGTTATTGTAGAGCAACCGATGCTCAATGATGCAAACTGTTTATTATTTAAGTTTAATGGTATAGCGGCGTTTGTCGCCGTATACCGGTCTCAATCTATAAGAGATTTGACACAATTTTTAAGTAGTCTCGACCATTTGTTATCAATCTTATCTCAATATAAAACTGTTGCTGTAATTGGCGACCTAAATATAAACATTATCTCCAATTGCACCGACTCCTACGCTGACGAATACCTGACTCTTTTGGCTTCTCATGCAATGCTTCCTGCCCATAATTTTCCAACGAGACTTTCGAACTGCCTGGATCATGTGATTCTTCGCTCCCATACCTCTGCCACCACTCTTGTGCTTGACTCTCTCATTACCGATCACTCACCTACTGTTATTTACTGTAACCTGAAAATTAAAACTTATGCTCATAAACAGTCTATTAATAAAATAGACTTCCCCGCGGTGGTCGAATGTATTAAAAATACTAATTTTTCATCAGTTTTAGAATCTCAAGATCCTAACTCAGCTACGGAATACTTTGTGTTAACTATGTCCTCTGTCATTAAATCTCACTCCCACACCTCAGTCATTCCTAGCAAAAAACGTATTATTAAGCCGTGGATTACCCCTGGCCTTCTGAGATGTATACGGCACCGTGACAAATTGTATCGTGCGTTTAAAAAACACCCGGATAACGAGTCACATAAGTTGGTTTTTCATCGTTATCGCAATTTCTGTACCAATATTTAAAAAAAAGTTAGACGCGAATATGAACGCGCCGAGTTTCAGAAGGCCAAAAGTAATCCTAAAGATACATGGCGGCTTATTAAACAGATCGCGAACCTAAATCAAAACAGGTCAGCAGCTTCGGAACTATTAAATTGCTGTGCAAATCCCTCTCAATCGGTGGATAACGCAAATGACTATTTTTCTAACATAGGCAGACAATTAGCAAGTCAAATTCAACAATCGGACTTTTACAAAAACCTTGCTTCCAGTAATTTCAGCTCTTCTCAATCTCCTCCTTTACACTCAATGAAGTTGCTGGAAGTGGATAGTACTGAGCTGGAAAACATTATTCTTGGTCTCAAAGAGAAAAGTTCTGCTGGTCTTGATGGTATAACTTCTGCTGTTGTGAAAGCTACGAGATATACTATTATACCAATCCTTGTTCATATTTTTAACTTGTGCCTCTCTAAAGGTACCTTTCCCGACATTTTTAAAACTGCGATTGTTCATCCAATCTACAAATCCGGAGACAGAGACAGTGTCTCAAATTACAGACCTATCTCTGTACTTTCCACCTTTTCTAAAATTTTCGAAAAAGTTATAAATATTAGACTCACTAAATACCTAAACAAATTTAACATATTAGCACCAAATCAGTTCGGTTTCAGAAGTGGTAAATCCACAGATGATGCTGTCTTAGAACTTTCCGACACAATTGTGGACAATTTTGAAAAGAAGCATAAAACTATTGGTATCTTTTTAGACCTCTCAAAGGCTTTTGACACTGTCTCTGTCCCCACCCTTCTTTCGAAGCTAGATGGCATGGGAATTCGCGGTACTGCATATGACTTATTCAGTAGCTATCTAACAGGCCGTAAACAGTCCCTTAAGATAGAAAACTTTGTAAGCAGAGAAGAATCTCTTACTTTTGGGGTTCCCCAGGGCAGTGTACTGGGGCCAACCCTATTTCTCATATATGTGAATGAGCTGTGTCAGTTACACCTACCCAACTGTACTGCAAAATTATTACTTATGCAGATGACACAGCTCTAATAATTCATGGTAGTGATTGGAGTGAGGTCCAAATAAACTCAGAACTGGCCCTAACCAGTGTCATGAAATGGTTAACCAAAAATCTCTTAACCCTAAATATTAGTAAGACTAAATTTTCCACCAATAGGTCTATTCAACCTGCAATTCCTATCGTGATTCGTGCTCATACATGTGCTACCTCTTCACCAAATACTACTTGTAACTGTCCTAAACTTGTCAGTGCTCAGACTATCAAATACCTGGGTATTTTGGTGGATAGTCACCTTAAATGGAAACAGCAAACGGATGCCACAGTTACACGTCTAAGGAAGCTTATTTATGTGTTTAAGAAACTTAGATCGGTTGTTGATTTTGACAGCTTAATCACTGCATACTTCTCGCTGGCTCAGTCGGTATTAGGTTATTGCCTTGTTGTATGGGGAGGAGCTCATAAGACGACAATGTTACGAGTTGAACGCGGACAGCGTGCTATACGTAAGGTTTTGGCAAAGAAACCGATGCGATATCCAACAACGGCGCTGTATTCTCTGTGTCAGGTTCTCACTGTAAGAAAATTATTTATACTACAGGCCATACTCCGTAAGCATTGCCAGCTTGCCTATGATCCGAATATCGGCAGCACAAAACGCAGGTCTGATAGGATATGTGGTATAGTAGTTCGCAGAACTGAAGCGGCACGCCGTCACTATAAACACATTAGTTCCAAAATGTACAATACAATAAATAAGAAAATAAATATCTACTCGTTAACTAGGAAAAAACTCAAAATAAAATTAAACATCTGGCTAAAACAATTAAATTATGACGAAACAGAAGAACTTGCGGAAGTATAACTATCACATTTTATCACATGCACACACACAAAACATAATTACACAAATTACACAAGCGCTTACACACACAACCACTCTTCGATCCACACAAATCCATTTTATTTTACTTATTTTATTTTATTTTACTTACCATAGATTACTTTTATTTTTATTGATTGTTAACTAATAATTCACGTCTGCATTTTTGTTGTTACCATATAACTGTAACTGGAACAGTTTAACTTCCTTACCTGGAGAGGGGCGCTGATAACCGCGACACAGTTTTATACTACTGCGGTTATCATCGTTTCAATCTGTTTATATCTGTACGTGTTTCTTGTTCCAAATAAATAAATTTGATTTGAATTTGATTTGATTTGATTTGAGTTCAGGAAAAAGGATTGCACAGTTTTCAGGATCCAAATGCTAACATGCCATGCCATTGCATGCTGATACAGATCCCAGGGGTCTTTTTGTGTACTTTGTTTAAGTTTATGTAAAAACCTCATCTATGAATAAATAAAATAAAATATATATCCGGTGAGTAAGGTGGTTGCTCGATCGTATTTGTTGAGTGTTTGACCAAAAATTTGTTTGCAATGATAGCATTGTATGATTGCATGATCGTGGTGTACAATCTCAGAATTGTCATTCCCCTGCTGGCCTGTTTCGTCTAATTTGTTTTCTTAAATATATAGAGTGATTCAAGAGGAAGGTTTATAGGTATAATAAATGCAAAATATTGTAGAGAAACACTGATAAATTTAGAGGTTTCTAATGTGATGTCGTCAATAAACCATTTTTTATCCTTTACATTTTACGGGAAGAAATGGCTTATTTACGAAGTGATTTTAAGGAATACAGCACTAATCCTTATCCAATTAAGTACCTTAAATACATTGTCCATTTAATATAGATCAATATGGCCCTTTACAGCATGTAATTTAAATGAAACTTTCCGAAGATATTATAGATTTAAAATGATTTACCGTTCCAATTTAAACGCTTACAATTTCCGGTAAAGACATCTTTTGCAATAAATAATGAATAAAATAAATGCTGGACAATCCACACAGCATGTAGCCCCAAGCTAAGCAGACCATGTGTTATGAGAACTATAATGACTGATTATAGATGACTAATATACTTAATACCTACTATACATTACATACATTGATATTTTTTATACACCCGGAACAAATCTTTGTAGATCGTACAAATATTTGTCCCAGGGCGGGAATCGAACCCGCAAGCTCCTGCGTCGCAGACACTCGCCCGCCGCGCCACATCGGTCGTCAATGACCATTAATAAATCGCAGGGTCAAACTTTCAACGTTGCGGGCTTAGATTTGAGCGTTAGTGTTTTTCTCATGGTTCAATTATATGTCGTTTTTATAAGAGTAACCTCTAAACAAAACATGTTTGTATTGTCTAATGACAAAGAATCTGTAAATGTATAAGGACATTCTGTGGTAGGCAGGTATATTTAGTATCAGCATTGCACCCGTGCGAAGCCGGGGCGGTTCGCTAGTCCATCATACAATAGGAAACTAGGTGTATGATTTGCGGCAACGTCTCGCGCCTGTAGTCTGTACCCACTAGCGATGTTACTAGTAGGTAAATACATTTCTCAATCACGATTCCTCTTTTTTGTACCACACGCTGGCCAGCGAGCAATTACCAATACGTGCATACAGATCCCAACTCCATCGTGCTCAGATCCTAGACTCGATCCTTGACCGCTGGGAGCCAGCCAGTGCCAGTGATGATGTACTCCACACAGGTACCTACATCACACGTTATCTCCCGTTATCGCACGACATACCTGAAGGTTATCACGCTAATCAGCACATCATAGATATCGACTGCCTTCTAGAAATAACTTCTATAGAAGTGAAGTCATTGAACTGACTCGATGTCACCCACAGGACTCAGACTACCGAGGTAATATCATACAATGATGGGTTCTGTCATGTTCTGTAGGTATGTAGGTGCCGCCGCGCGCTGGCCGTGGCAGTGCACTGGCGAGACGTGCATCAAGCTGCTGTCTTCACCAACATAGTCGACGCTGTACAAAAATCTCAATGTGGCATCTATTTTTTCCCCAACATCGTTGTCATTTTCAGTTTATTTTCTTAACAAGTCTAAAAAGAAATGATTTTTCAGAACAAGCTTTTATCGTTAAAACTGTCATAATTATATACGCATACAATATTTCGTGTTCTATATATTCTTATTTATTTATTTATTATAAAAATCTATTTCCCTTGGAGTTCCAAGGGAAATAGATTTTTATAATAAATAGATTCTACTCCGCGGGATAAGAGGAAGAGGGTTAACTTTAACTTCCAAGATTCCAATACAGATAGAAAGTACGCGACTATTTATTTAACAATTCTTATAAAACCTGTCAGGATCGACCACGGTGGCGCTCACCGCAAGCATTCGATTCTCAAATAAGTTTAACAACAAATGTAAAGTTCCGCGACCAGTGGCTCGCTGACGCGCTGTGCGGCCACGCCAGGCCTCGCCAGGCCACGCCATGTCAGGTGTGCACCCGTTGGGGCGGGGTGGTGGAGCCAGGGTAGCTGTTGGCTCCTTACAAAGTTCCGAACGTCTATTCCATTTCCGTAAACGGTTCTTTCGTTATGGTGACATGCTTGTGCGCCCGCATAAATATGTTGATGCAGATGCACCTCCCCTTCATCTTCATCTACACATGCTGCTCACAGACGCAGCTATAGTTTAAAGAACCAGGGATGCAAGAACGAGCGAAGAGAGATGAAAATTTGGGAACCTCGGATACGTAAGATTTATAAATGGATAACGTAGGTACTTGAAAAGTCTAAGAATGAAAAGATGTGCATAGTATGTTAGCACTCTGCGCCGTATAGGTTTGCTAACACTTACCTATCCGGTGCAGGGTACCTTCTTTTGACTTTACAGAAACACTTAAGAATAATAATGAAGAGTGCGAATGAAGACAGGAAAGTTGGTCGCCAACTCCAATTTCCAGCATGTTCCAGCAGCATGCGACTGAAGAGGACTTGTTGCTCGTAACAGGATCCAGGAGTAAGTATTGAAGTTTTATTACAATAAAACCATTTATTGTAATACCAAAATAGAAGAACTTTCCTAAAATATCTAAGTTCTCCAACGCAACCCCTCATTCGACTAAGAACCTCCGACTATTTCTTAGGTTTCTGTTGTAATGCAATCATTCTGATGTCATTCATCATCAGTGATTCATCTAAAAACACCAAAATAACAACTTTAAGCTTTTAAAGTTTGTTTTGTCTGTTGCATTGAAAATTTGGTTTTGATTTTCTGTTATTGATTTTACAAGAGTCAGGTGGTAGAACTTTCTATAAGTGCACCCATCATCGTCATCTCATCTACTCATCTGGACCAATTTACCAACCAATTCAGAGGAGAACGGAGAGCGTTTTCACCAAGACTTCGAATGACGTTACCTGTACAACGGTATTCCCGTTGTACAGGGTGGGAGTTGGGAGATTACATTCAGGGTTAGCTCAGGTAGGAAACCACTAATGAACTTGATTTATGATTAATTTATATTTGTTGGCTATTCCTAATCATTATTGTTGGATTGAAAAGCCTCCTCTGTGCAGCAGCAAGTTTTCTGATAGAATAATCGCTAAAATAAGAATAAGAGAAATCTACAACGCATAACTAACACTACAATGGCTAAATTGGGTAAACACCACCCTACCTACGAAGATCATAAATCATCCTACAAAGATCATAGATCATAATCATAATCAAAAGATCATCGAAGGCAGGGGACATATATGTATGTGGATATTTTAAATCTACATAACCGATGATGAAATCCTTAGAAAATACTTCTTTGCTAACACTATAGCTTCCACACTTCACTAACTAATATACAGCATTAGTAAAATGGTTGCTCATTGTTTGAATACACATTTAGTGATATGTAGTCATGGGGAAGGTAGGTACTTATGCCTTAGTATGTACATATGTATATAGTAGTATTATACCGGAGTATGTTATTATGTCTTCCATATAAATATGTTGCTGGTTAATTTAGTACGTTACTGCCATAATCACCCTGACTTGCCCTTTATTGCCGTGTGTTGTTCTTGGCAGAAACGAAACCGCGAAAATATACAACTAAACATGACTCAGCTTTATACAAAGACGATTTAAAATTGCTTTACTGTCGTGATTCGTTAAATATTTAAATCATTTACTGAGATAAGAACTTGTTAAGTACATTATGTAATTAAGATCGCATTAAAAGGAAAACACCTAAATTGTTCGACACCTAGAAAAATCATGATTCAAGCAATAGGAAATCAGGCAAAAGGCGAAATAAAACAAATACCCTCAGAAGTGGATCAAAAGAACCTTATGGTATAGTTTTTGACGATATAGAGACTGATTGGTCAAATACATACAGTGTAAGGTATACTGGAAAGTACTGGCCAGAAAAACTCGAATCAGATGGAGAGCACCTACCAACACTCAAAACCAAATAAAACAACAACAACAACATAAAAATACAAAATAGGGACAAGAAACATCACATTGAAATGCATACCTATACAGTCAGATTAGAAGTACAACCACAGAGTCACGGTAATATTATAATACAGTATTGTAACTCGGCCGCATGTCAGAAATAAATGCCTACAGCCGCGCGGCACGTAAACATGCGTTAGGGCTGCCCGTCTCCAGCATTTTAATTAAATTTGCCTACTTTCTGTTTCTATTTAGTTTCGTGATTGTAAATATCCTTTTTATATAAATAAATGAAATACTTTGTATATTGAATAGGAAGTGTTCAATAAACATGCGTATTGTTTTTTGATTGATTTTTTTTTCTAGTATTATTCATACACACAGATAATAAACCATTATTATTAATAATAAAATACCACGTCTTTACTTTGAATTATGCAAACTAACAAAACACACATGCACTGAAGTTTTAACACAAGCGTAAGTAAGTAGGTACCTACCGTATCATGATTCATTCAGAACCGCATATAACTACCTATTTCACTAGTCTCAATAACTTTCCGTTACTCTATTCTCTTTATTTATTAACCCAAACACCTTTTTTTTCGTGAGATAAAAGGAAGTACTTATCCATTAAAAAGACACACATTATGTACCTACCTACTAGTAAGTAAAATTATTTTATAGTCATAACATTCAGAGTTTCCAGGTAATTTAAAAAAACTTATGTCTGGATGCGTTATTAACGAATTCATACAACCAAAAACAGCACAATATTTCCTAGTCGTCATATTAACTGATTTTCAGAGAAAAAATCGCGCGGATATTGTTAAAAAATCAACACACCGTCCGGCGTCCGTTCGACACTGCGGTACAGCCGTGACTGTCTGCACCCCAAGCGCAACCCGGGATCAAGGCGCGTAGGTATAGCTCGCGTTTCGTCCGTTTGTATGAAGTTGGAATACTGTATTATAATATTACCGTGACAAAGTGTTGAACAGCCAAAACAATAATAATAACAACCAACCAAATGACCGAACAAGTCCCAGCCAAAGTCAGTATCGCCACAGAAATAAGACAAAGTTAGCAACCCGTTACACAGGAAAGGTGCCGTGGCAGTGGCAGGCACTCCATGCCATCCGTGCTGCAGCAACACAGTATTGTCAAGTCAACACAAAACATACGTATGAGACTGTGTCGCCAACACATACTAAAGACGCATTATTATTTTCTTGTACAGCTGTGTGTATTTTCTTGTACAGCTGTGTGTATTTTTTAGTAAAAATGATAAAACTATCAATACGTGAGAAGAAAAAAAAGAAAATAAAGAATCACGGGGCATCAAAAATTCATCCGCATCACTGTCATCGGGAAAAGTGCCAGGAAGGCTGGCAGCATTGCCACGTTGAATAGCAATGCTGATTCTTTGTCCAAATAAAAGCCAGCACTCTGGGCCCGTTTAGAGTCGGCCAAACGGCATTATTATTCGGGTTAAAGATATTTTATTCTCATAAAGAAATTTACATTTCACTTACTTGACAATACATTTAAATGAACAGGTTAATATTACTATGCTTCGACACTCGGACTCGAATTCAGCGTAATAACTAAATAATTTGCATAAAATGTAGTAGTTTTAACTACCGTTATTGATTTCTGATTATTTCTTTGATTATTTGATACAATATCAGAACAAGCAGGGAATGTAGATACACTTTAAAACAAATCTTCAATCTAATAATATACATTGATTTTACGAGTTAGAAAATTACAATGGTACTAGAAATATTGGCCTGGAACATTAATGACCCAGTACCTACCAAATAAAAATTAATGATGAATCCTAATGTGACAGTCCCAAAAGTGACAGAGCTGGACGAATGAATGATACTCCTCCGAAACCTAAGTGACAGAGCTGGACGAATGAATGATACTCCTCCGAAACTTACGTGACAGAGCTGGACGAATGAATGATACTCCTCCGAAACCTACGTGACAGCGCTGGACGAATGAATGATACTCCTCCGAAACCTACGTGACAGAGCTGGACGAATGAATGATACTCCTCCGAAACCTACGTGACAGCGCTGGGCGAATGAATGATACTCCTCCGAAACCTAAGTGACAGCGCTGGACGAATGAGTGATACTCCTCCGAAACCTACGTGACAGCGCTGGGCGAATGAATGATACTCCTCCGAAACCTAAGTGACAGAGCTGGACGAATGAACGATACTCCTCCGAAACCTACGTGACAGAGCTGGCCGAATGAATGATAGTCCTCCGAAACATACGTGACAGAGCTGGACGAATGAATGATACTCCTCCGAAACCTACGTGACAGAGCTGGACGAATGAACGATACTCCTCCGAAACCTACGTGACAGAGCTGGCCGAATGAATGATAGTCCTCCGAAACATACGTGACAGAGCTGGACGAATGAATGATACTCCTCCGAAACCTACGTGACAGCGCTGGGCGAATGAATGATACTCCTCCGAAACCTACGTGACAGCGCTGGGCGAATGAATGATACTCCTCCGAAACCTACGTGACAGAGCTGGACGAATGAACGATACTCCTCCGAAACCTACGTGACAGAGCTGGCCGAATGAATGATAGTCCTCCGAAACATACGTGACAGAGCTGGACGAATGAATGATACTCCTCCGAAACCTACGTGACAGCGCTGGGCGAATGAATGATACTCCTCCGAAACCTACGTGACAGCGCTGGGCGAATGAATGATACTCCTCCGAAACCTACGTGACAGCGCTGGACGAATGAATGATACTCCTCCGAAACCTACGTGACAGAGCTGGACGAATGAATGATACTCCTCCGAAACCTAAGTGACAGCGCTGGACGAATGAGTGATACTCCTCCGAAACCTACGTGACAGCGCTGGGCGAATGAATGATACTCCTCCGAAACCTAAGTGACAGAGCTGGACGAATGAATGATACTCCTCCGAAACCTACGTGACAGCGCTGGGCGAATGAATGATACTCCTCCGAAACCTACGTGACAGCGCTGGACGAATGAATGATACTCCTCCGAAACCTACGTGACAGCGCTGGGCGAATGAATGATACTCCTCCGAAACCTAAGTGACAGAGCTGGACGAATGAATGATACTCCTCCGAAACCTAAGTGACAGCGCTGGACGAATGAGTGATACTCCTCCGAAACCTACGTGACAGCGCTGGGCGAATGAATGATACTCCTCCGAAACCTACGTGACAGAGCTGGACGAATGAATGATACTCCTCCGAAACCTACGTGACAGCGCTGGGCGAATGAATGATACTCCTCCGAAACCTACGTGACAGAGCTGGCCGAATGAATGATAGTCCTCCGAAACATACGTGACAGAGCTGGACGAATGAATGATACTCCTCCGAAACCTACGTGACAGCGCTGGACGAATGAATGATACTCCTCCGAAACCTACGTGACAGCGCTGGGCGAATGAATGATACTCCTCCGAAACCTACGTGACAGCGCTGGACGAATGAATGATACTCCTCCGAAACCTACGTGACAGCGCTGGGCGAATGAATGATACTCCTCCGAAACCTACGTGACAGCGCTGGGCGAATGAATGATACTCCTCCGAAACCTACGTGACAGCGCTGGACGAATGAGTGATACTCCTCCGAAACCTACGTGACAGCG
Organism: Phlogophora meticulosa; assembly: GCA_905147745.2. Taxonomy (NCBI): domain Eukaryota; kingdom Metazoa; phylum Arthropoda; class Insecta; order Lepidoptera; family Noctuidae; genus Phlogophora; species Phlogophora meticulosa. Next base: position 140,231 of record LR990518.1, read on the forward strand.
CTGGGCGAATGAATGATACTCCTCCGAAACCTACGTGACAGCGCTGGGCGAATGAATGATACTCCTCCGAAACCTACGTGACAGAGCTGGCCGAATGAATGATACTCCTCCGAAACCTACGTGACAGCGCTGGGCGAATGAATGATACTCCTCCGAAACCTAAGTGACAGAGCTGGACGAATGAACGATACTCCTCCGAAACCTACGTGACAGAGCTGGCCGAATGAATGATAGTCCTCCGAAACATACGTGACAGAGCTGGACGAATGAACGATACTCCTCCGAAACCTACGTGACAGCGCTGGGCGAATGAATGATACTCCTCCGAAACCTAAGTGACAGAGCTGGACGAATGAGTGATACTCCTCCGAAACCTAAGTGACAGCGCTGGACGAATGAGTGATACTCCTCCGAAACCTACGTGACAGCGCTGGGCGAATGAATGATACTCCTCCGAAACCTAAGTGACAGAGCTGGACGAATGAACGATACTCCTCCGAAACCTACGTGACAGAGCTGGCCGAATGAATGATAGTCCTCCGAAACATACGTGACAGAGCTGGACGAATGAATGATACTCCTCCGAAACCTACGTGACAGCGCTGGGCGAATGAATGATACTCCTCCGAAACCTAAGTGACAGCGCTGGACGAATGAGTGATACTCCTCCGAAACCTACGTGACAGCGCTGGGCGAATGAATGATACTCCTCCGAAACCTACGTGACAGCGCTGGGCGAATGAATGATACTCCTCCGAAACCTACGTGACAGAGCTGGACGAATGAATGATACTCCTCCGAAACCTAAGTGACAGCGCTGGACGAATGAGTGATACTCCTCCGAAGCCTACGTGACAGAGCTGGACGAATGAATGATACTCCTCCGAAACCTAAGTGACAGCGCTGGACGAATGAGTGATACTCCTCCGAAACCTACGTGACAGCGCTGGGCGAATGAATGATACTCCTCCGAAACCTAAGTGACAGAGCTGGACGAATGAATGATACTCCTCCGAAACCTACGTGACAGCGCTGGGCGAATGAATGATACTCCTCCGAAACCTACGTGACAGCGCTGGACGAATGAATGATACTCCTCCGAAACCTACGTGACAGCGCTGGGCGAATGAATGATACTCCTCCGAAACCTAAGTGACAGAGCTGGACGAATGAATGATACTCCTCCGAAACCTAAGTGACAGCGCTGGACGAATGAGTGATACTCCTCCGAAACCTACGTGACAGCGCTGGGCGAATGAATGATACTCCTCCGAAACCTACGTGACAGAGCTGGACGAATGAACGATACTCCTCCGAAACCTACGTGACAGAGCTGGCCGAATGAATGATAGTCCTCTGAAACATACGTGACAGAGCTGGACGAATGAATGATACTCCTCCGAAACCTACGTGACAGCGCTGGACGAATGAATGATACTCCTCCGAAACCTACGTGACAGCGCTGGGCGAATGAATGATACTCCTCCGAAACCTACGTGACAGCGCTGGACGAATGAATGATACTCCTCCGAAACCTACGTGACAGCGCTGGGCGAATGAATGATACTCCTCCGAAACCTACGTGACAGAGCTGGCCGAATGAATGATAGTCCTCCGAAACATACGTGACAGAGCTGGACGAATGAATGATACTCCTCCGAAACCTACGTGACAGCGCTGGACGAATGAATGATACTCCTCCGAAACCTACGTGACAGCGCTGGGCGAATGAATGATACTCCTCCGAAACCTACGTGACAGCGCTGGACGAATGAATGATACTCCTCCGAAACCTACGTGACAGCGCTGGACGAATGAATGATACTCCTCCGAAACCTACGTGACAGCGCTGGACGAATGAGTGATACTCCTCCGAAACCTACGTGACAGCGCTGGGCGAATGAATGATACTCCTCCGAAACCTACGTGACAGCGCTGGGCGAATGAATGATACTCCTCCGAAACCTACGTGACAGCGCTGGACGAATGAATGATACTCCTCCGAAACCTACGTGACAGAGCTGGACGAATGAATGATACTCCTCCGAAACCTACGTGACAGCGCTGGGCGAATGAATGATACTCCTCCGAAACCTACGTGACAGCGCTGGGCGAATGAATGATACTCCTCCGAAACCTACGTGACAGCGCTGGGCGAATGAATGATAGTCCTCCGAAACATACGTGACAGAGCTGGACGAATGAATGATACTCCTCCGAAACCTACGTGACAGAGCTGGACGAATGAATGATACTCCTCCGAAACCTAAGTGACAGCGCTGGACGAATGAGTGATACTCCTCCGAAACCTACGTGACAGAGCTGGACGAATGAATGATACTCCTCCGAAACCTAAGTGACAGCGCTGGACGAATGAGTGATACTCCTCCGAAACCTACGTGACAGCGCTGGGCGAATGAATGATACTCCTCCGAAACCTACGTGACAGAGCTGGACGAATGAATGATAGTCCTCCGAAACATACGTGACAGAGCTGGACGAATGAATGATACTCCTCCGAAACCTACGTGACAGCGCTGGGCGAATGAATGATACTCCTCCGAAACCTACGTGACAGCGCTGGGCGAATGAATGATACTCCTCCGAAACCTACGTGACAGCGCTGGGCGAATGAATGATACTCCTCCGAAACCTACGTGACAGAGCTGGACGAATGAATGATACTCCTCCGAAACCTAAGTGACAGCGCTGGACGAATGAGTGATACTCCTCCGAAACCTACGTGACAGCGCTGGGCGAATGAATGATACTCCTCCGAAACCTACGTGACAGAGCTGGACGAATGAACGATACTCCTCCGAAACATACGTGACAGAGCTGGCCGAATGAATGATAGTCCTCCGAAACATACGTGACAGAGCTGGACGAATGAATGATACTCCTCCGAAACCTACGTGACAGCGCTGGACGAATGAATGATACTCCTCCGAAACCTACGTGACAGCGCTGGGCGAATGAATGATACTCCTCCGAAACCTACGTGACAGCGCTGGACGAATGAATGATACTCCTCCGAAACCTACGTGACAGCGCTGGGCGAATGAATGATACTCCTCCGAAACCTACGTGACAGAGCTGGCCGAATGAATGATAGTCCTCCGAAACATACGTGACAGAGCTGGACGAATGAATGATACTCCTCCGAAACCTACGTGACAGCGCTGGACGAATGAATGATACTCCTCCGAAACCTACGTGACAGCGCTGGACGAATGAATGATACTCCTCCGAAACCTACGTGACAGCGCTGGGCGAATGAATGATACTCCTCCGAAACCTACGTGACAGCGCTGGACGAATGAGTGATACTCCTCCGAAACCTACGTGACAGCGCTGGGCGAATGAATGATACTCCTCCGAAACCTACGTGACAGCGCTGGGCGAATGAGTGATACTCCTCCGAAACCTACGTGACAGAGCTGGCCGAATGAATGATAGTCCTCCGAAACATACGTGACAGCGCTGGGCGAATGAATGATACTACTTTTGACGACACGGTTGGCGCGGTGGTTGAGCCATCGGCTGCTGCGCCGCGTGTTGTGGGTTCGATCCCCACACGGAACAAATATTTGTATGGCCTACAGGTAGTTGTTCCGGGTCTGGCTGTTTGTGTATGTGAGTTTAAATGTTTGTAAACGCACCCACGATACAGGAGAAATTCCTAGTGTGGGGCAACGTTTTATTAAAAAAAAAAAAAAAAAAAAAAAAAAAAAAAATACTCCTCCGAAACCTACGTGACAGCGCTGGGCGAATGAATGATACTCCTCCGAAACCTAAGTGACAGCGCTGGGCGAATGAATGATACTCCTCCGAAACCTACGTGACAGCGCTGGGCGAATGAATGATACTCCTCCGAAACCTACGTGACAGCGCTGGGCGAATGAATGATACTCCTCCGAAACCTACGTGACAGAGCTGGACGAATGAATGATACTCCTCCGAAACCTACGTGACAGAGTTGGACGAATGAATGATAGTCCTCGGAAATGGACAGTCACTGAAAGATGTCCTTGACTTTTGTAATAATGAAAGAAACTGAGATGACTACAATTATGACTTGGGGTCTTGCCTGGACCCATTATCTGACCACTTCCCAATCCTAGACATTTTTAGCTCGAACGTGACTTTGGAGAATCAAAGATAAATCTATATAATAATAATTCCCATGAGAATGATTTTTGAGTTCCTGGACAAAGAAGTTGATCTTAAAGTTGAACTAAAAACAGAAAACGATAATAATGAAACTACATTCTATATAATCAATATTTAAGCAACTTGGAGATCAACACCATCCTTAAGTAGGTATATCAGTTGCAGATTGTGGCACTCCTCTGGAAATAACAACGTAGACCACAGACAGACATAAAGGAATGGAACAAAACAGCCGAACAACTGAACTATGATAAGCGAAAACGTAACTAACCATACATTCAAACGAAATTTCGCGTCATTGTCAACAAGTAAAACAGATAACCACTCAAACTGGAAACTTACAAAGTATTCCTTGTAATGTTACAGAGAGAGTAGTTTTGTTTGAAGCGGATGTGCCACAGCGCTTCCTGCTAGAACAGGATCCTACTGGGTGACGATATGGGCACTCGGCAGTCCCAACTTCTGCACAAAGTCTTCATACCAAATTAATCATCTATGGAGGAAGTCGAAAAGGAAGTAGACCTATTGATAAACACCACATCACCTATCAACAAAATTGGTGCCACACAAAATCAAGTTTAATTATCGATAAGCGATGATAGGTAATCATTATTAACAACGATAAAGAAAAAAACTGTTATGACTGATAAGGGCAGTGTTCACGTGCGCACTTTGAACATGTTGATGTTCCTAGCGTCCTGGACTAGTTATGACATGTTAGCCGCGCGCACTCATAAATACAATAGGTACAAACAATCTAGAATGTGAAATAATCTAAAGTAAGGAATACGCACGAATATATTGTTTACTAGCTTACTGCCCGAAACTTAGTCCGCGTAAACACATGGCACTTGCATCGCCCACTAAATATTTCACCATGGCAACAAAAGTGTCCATCCCAAGAAAAGATAAAGTATGCGTCAGAAACGAAATAAGTACAACTTAATATGATAGTAACATAAATATATTATTACCTAAAACTTGTAACATAAATATGTTTATTCTTTGAAAGGATGGAAATACTATTGAAGTTAATTTGTGGTAAGCGAAATAAAAAGGTAATTTTTGCAGGTGATTTTAATATTGGTGTTTTAAAGAGCAATAAGACCTCAATGGAATTTGAATATTTGCTATCACAATATGGCTTAAGTATTAGGAAACCTAATGGGATAAAAAGTAAGACCTCTATAGATAATTTTTTACACAATTTCCGTACAAACAATGTAAATCTCAAATTATAGAATTATCATTGTCTGATCACACGGCACAATTAATAGAGTGCCCTATTGAAACCAAGACGAAATTAAATTCTGGCGCATAAAACAACGAAACTACAATATGGAGAACCTTCATAAATTCAAGACATGTATTAAGAGTTTATCATTCGTGGATATATATTCTCTCAAAATATTCATAACATAAGAACCTCTAAAATGTAATCAAAATTACGTGACAAATTGTTTATCAGTCAAAGCAAAACCTCTCATTCAATACGATCTCCAAACTAATAAAATAAGTGATACCAAAATAGTAACAAGTCCACAGGAGATAGCTAATGCTTTCAGTGATTATTTTGTTGATAAAAATGTTCCTATTGAAAATCGTGGCACTAAAGTTACTAAACATATAGAAAGAAGAAATAACTCTATGTTTCTTACACCCTGTATCCCCACAGAAGTTGATACGATTATATCATCACTAAAAAACACAAAAAGTGTAGGGTATGACGAAATATCAACCAAGGTTGTGAAATTCACAAGCCAATATATGTCAACATATATAAGCCACATCATAAATTTAAGTATCTCCACAAGTATCTAGGTGAAACCACTTTTCGAAAAAGAAAATAGAGAGCTTATGGAGTTTTACGGACCTATCACACTCATTCCAGTACTTTCAAAAGTTTTCGAAAAATAAATTCACAAACAACTACACAACCTATTTGGAAAAAGACTATATTCTAGTAAAAGAACAAAAAGGGCTTAGACAAAAGAAGAGCATTAATAGAGCGGTCTACGATTTTCTGTATAGACTAGACATTAGGGTGCAAATCTGCGCCATATTTTGTGATATGACGCAAGCGTTCGACTATGTGGATCATAAAATCTTACTTGTAAAACTTGATCATTATGGTGTACGGGGAAATGTTTTGAGTCTTATAGAGTCGTATCTGACAGATCGCAAACAGTTTGTAGAGATTTAACGCATAAATGCAACTAATAAAAGAGAAGAGACATACACTTCTCACATTCGAACGGTGAAATATGGTGTGGGACAGGGAAGTGTCTTAGGCCCCTGCTATTTATTATATACATGATAAATATAAATGACTTGCCTAAAGTAACCGCTCATCCTATGACATTATTTGCGGATGATAGTACAGTTGCTATAAAATGTAAAAATAAAGATGAATATGAAGCCAACATAAATAGTACATTGTTGAATATTATAAACTGGCTAGATAATAATAATTTTAAGATAAATATAAATAAAACTAAACTTAAGAATTTACTCAAAGAATACCAACATTTAAAGATTTGGGAATTATATATAATAATACTGAAATTAGCGAAGTTACCAATACAGTTTTTTTAGGATAAACTATTGACGCTAATATTAACTGGAAAGCACACACGGAAGAACTATGTGAAAAAATCAGCATTTCAGCGTATGCGCTATTTAAACTTGCGCCCGCGCCATTGATGCTTTACTCACAGCATATCATGGAGCATCTGCTTCGTATCTCAGATTTGGTATAATATTCTGAGGCAATTCGACAAATAAAGAAAGTCCTTAAATCCTTAAATCCAGTATTGAAAGCCCAGAAAAGGTGTTAAAATTCAAGATAGCTGCATAAAGCAAATACAGCACTTCTATGTAAGAGTATAATATACTACATGGCACCAAACATTTATAATAGGTTACTATATAAATTAAAAAGGTTAGATAGTAATCGTTTCAAAAAACGTTTACATGACTTTCTAGTCAGTAAAACTTATTATAAAATTAGTCATTTTCTCGAATATAAACAACGGACTAGAACGAATTCATCATCTGGACATACAATCGTTTTTATTGTCATTTTATTTTATTTTGTATTTGCCATTTATTATTATTTCACACAAGATTGATTATTGTCATTTTTATTTGCATTGACATGGCCCTGACGAATATTGTTTGATTATTTTTAATTTTTACTGTTTATTTGTTATGAATGTTAATCTATATTGATGCTTGTTCCTGTTAAGCAAAAATAATGTAAAATATTACACGCCAGTGAGGTAGATCAAGGAGTGCTATATAATGTAATACTAACACCACTGTATACCCTTGATCAGCAAATAAATGATTTATTATTTATTATTATTATAATTTAGCTCTAGATTTACCAACTTCATTGGACCTTACATCTATGTATAATAATATAAACAGAGCAATAAATATTTCCCCGCTAACAAAACACAATGTAAGGAAATGGTAACAACATTTGTACTTACATAATCTTACGTACTTACGAAGAAACTGAATTGACACTACATATACCACAGTGATTGACTACTTACCACACACACCCTCTTACATTTACACACACATATTCATATCTCTCAAAAGGGAGGACTTATATACACTTTTCATTTTTTGAAGCGAAACTTCTTTAGAATTGTTGTGATTTCAAACCGAATGCAACGGAAAAATCGACAGGTAAGAGACACAAATACAAAAATGTGTAGGATGAAGCCGGCAAAGAATGAGACAGAAATATACATACTATTTTATATTATCGGTCTCTCTTCTTTGTTTTTTTATGATCGTGTGAACTTGTTTGAATTTGGAACAGCTTTTTTATTTGGTTTTCGTGTTAACTTTTTGAAGTGAAAACTTCTTTAGCATCGTTGTGATTTGAAATTATATTAAACGAAAAAGCGACGGTAAGAATAGACAGACACATAAATTCATAAGTTTTAACGTGGGACAAAATGAGATGGGAAGCATTATACAGTGTTTCTTATTACTTTGTATCACTATGATCATTACTAAAACCTACAATATTATCCTCTTCCCAAAATATTACATTCGTCTCATTATCTTGAAGACAAAATTTTGAAGGTTTCACTTCCACCACGTGTGAATTGTACACGTTTTTTTATTTTTTTTTAAATATTTTTTATTTTGTTCTGTGTGGTCCCGGACTAAGAATAGGACCACCCCATTTCATCCCGTGGGTGTCGTAAGAGGCGACTAAGGGAACTTTGAGACCAGGTGCATAACAATAAGCACCTGAGGTCACCCGCACGGTGGCGGGTAAACCACCAACGATAGCATTCTCAAGGAGGGTTGGTGTCAGGCAGGCGGCCGACTGTAAAAACTTATGCCAAAACCACTGCAGCATGGAAAGTAGAAAATATATGTTGTACGATAGGGCTAGGGCGTATCCCACAGGCGACGCGCAGGAGCAGCACCCGGCCCCTGCGGGAAATGGACAAGGGTTGTCGCACCAAAACGGGCGGGCGCGACGTAAGACGCAAGCTCGGAGAGAAAGAGAGGTAAGACTGAGATGTGGGAGCTGGAATGTAGGTACGATGACTGGAAGAGGAAGAGAGTTAGCAGACGTTTTGAAAAGGCGACGAATAAATATAGCGTGTCTGCAAGAAACTAAGTGGAAGGGGGCGAAAGCTAGAGAGATAGGAGAAGGATATAAATTTTTCTATTGTGGCAGCGATGGCAAGCGAAATGGTGTAGGTATCGTTTTGGACAGCAAGCTGAAAGAATGTGTAGTAGATGTAAATAGAGTGAGTGATAGAGTGATAGCTGTCAAAGTGATTCTGGAAGGTGTAGTACTAAAGGTAGTGAGCGTATATGCACCCCAGTCTGGATGTGAGGATAGTATAAAAGATAAATTTTGGGAGGACTTTGACTGTCTGATCAGAGATGTGCAAGACAGTGACGAAGTGTATGTAGGGGGTGACTTTAACGGGCACGTTGGAAAATTGAAGAATGGGTATGAGAGAGTGCATGGTGGTTGGGGGTATGGAAACCGTAACAGTGATGGCGAGGCACTACTGCAAGCTGCTACTGCATTCGACCTGGCAATAATAAATACGTGGTTTAAAAAGAAAGACAATCATCTTATTACATATAAAAGTGGCCACCACGCGACACAAATTGACTACTTCCTAGTAAAGAGGAATAGTTTGATTTGTGTCAAAAACTGTAAAGTGCTGCCAGGCGAAGCATTAGTCTCGCAACACAGGTTGGTGATGGTGGAGGCTAAAGTACGTGTCCCCATCAGACATAACAAAGAACGACCCCCACCAAAAATCAAATGGCGTATGATAGAAAATGAGGAGTGCGGCAGATTGTTCAAGAACCAAGTCGTGGACAAAATGATTGAAATGAAAGATATGGAAGGGAAGTCTGTGAACGAATGCTGGAATGAGATATCAGATTGTATAAGAAGAGTAGCAAAAGATATATTTGGAGAATCGAAAGGGAAAGGTATGATAGATAAGGATACATGGTGGTGGAATGAGGAATGAGGAATGTTACTTAAAGAGAAAAAAGTTGCGTTTAAAGAATGGCAGGGTGTGGAAAATGGGAACGATGGTTTGAAAGAAGAAAAGAATACAATTTACAAGGAATGGAAGAGAAAAGCAAAAAAGGCGGTAGCAGTTGCTAGGGTTAGCCCAAGGCACACTAGAAGGCACAGAAGAAGTTGTATGACTCACTGGATAGCCCTAGAGGCCAGAAGGAGCTCTATCGGATTACGAAAGCAAGGGAAAAAAGGACAAAGAGATATTACTCATATCAAATGTATGAAAGATGATGTAGGTAAGGTTCTGTGCAATGATGATGAAAAAAAAGAGCGATGGAAGGTTTATTTTCATAAGCTTATGAATGAGGAGAATGAATGGAATGGTATGGTACGTGAGACACCAGTAAATGAGGGTTTGGTAAGACAAGTTAGCATGGATGAAGTGAGACAAGCAGTAAGAAATATGAAAAATGGAATTGCCATGCCAAGGAACTAAAAGAAGATGGATGTACGTGGCTGACTTTATTCTTCAATAAGTTGTTGCATGAGGAAGTGATCCCACAAGAGTGGTGCAATAGTTCACTAGTGCCCATCTTTAAAAATAAAGGGGATGTACAGGACTGCAACAACTATCGAGGGATAAAGCTCCTGTCGCATAGTATGAAAGTATGGGAGAAGGTGATAGAGAAAAGATTACGAAAAGAGAGTGAGATTTCCCAAAATCAGTTCGGGTTTATGCCAGGTAGAGGAACAATGGACGCCACCTTTGCACTCCGCCAGTTGTGCGAGAAGTATAGAAGTGCACATAAAAACTTGCATATGGTGTTCATTGACCTAGAAAAAGCGTATGATAGGGTGCCTCGGGAAGTGTTGTGGTGGGCCTTGAAGGAGAAAGGTGTGCGTGGGAAGTATGTTGAGTTGATTCGTGCGATGTACAGCCGATCTAGTACCTATGTCCGGTCGTCTGCAGGTAACACTGACAAGTTCAGTGTGGCTGTAGGATTGCACCAAGGGTCGGCCTTAAGCCCTTACCTCTTCTTGTTAATAATGTACGCACTGACGTCGGAAATACAGGAAGAGGCACCCTGGCGCATGCTATTTGCCGACGACATTGTCCTTGTCAGTGAAGATGGACCTGAGATCCAGGGTAGATTGGAGAAATGGCAACAGAAGCTGGAGAGTGTAGGCTTGAAAATCAGCAGAACCAAGACAGAATATATGTTCTGCGATTTCGGTGGTCTCTCCAGCCCTGAAGCCATTGCGCTTGATGGCGTGCTCCTTCCGATCTGCTCCGACTTTCGGTATCTCGGTTCACTAGTGCAAAGTGACGGAGGAATAGATCGGACTGTCAAGCACAGAATAAACACAGGGTGGATGAAGTGGCGGCAGGTAACGGGAACAACCTGCGATTCCCACGTTCCCCTTAAACTTAAAGGGAAGATCTATAAGTCAATGATTAGACCTGCTGTCTTGTATGGATCAGAATGTTGGGCCACAAAAGGAATGAATGAAAGGCAGTTGCATGCAGCTGAGAGTGAGAATGCTAAGGGGGATGTGTGGTGTTACGCGAATGGATAGAATAAGAAATAAGTATATAAGAGGAAGTCTGAAAGTGGCGCCTGTGACAGAGAAGTTGTGTGGAAATCGGCTATCATGGTACGGACACGTGATGAGAAGGAATGAGGATCATGTTGTGAGGAAAGTTTTGAGTTCAGTTCATTTATTCAAAAAAACAATTTACATTGTATGTGAATTTTAAATCTTAAAAAAATAAAAATAAAAACATGCAGCACAAAAAGTATGAATGTAGAGGGTTACAAGAGTAGAGGGAGACCCAGGAAACGATGGATGGATTGTGTGAAAGTTGATATGACTAAGAAGGAGGTGACTTCTGAGATGACGGGAAATAGAGATGTATGGAAGAAGAAGACATGCTGCGCCGACCCCAAATGAAATTGGGATAAGGGCAAGAGGATGATGATGATGATGATGATATGATTTTTTAATTTCCTATTTATAATGATCATATTATTTTATTGTACAAAAAAAAAATTTTTTTTTTTTTAAGATGTATATATATATATTTTAAGAGGAGCTCGTGGCTAAATAAAAACTGCCGCACGGGTTAATCAAAAGTTAAGCTACGTTGTCCGAGGTCAGGCTGTGGATGGGTGACCGTTTGTAACATATCGAGACTCCTCGGTGCCTCGAAAAGCACGCTAAGCTGTTGGTCCCGGCTGTCATTTGTAGATCTTTGACAGTCGTTACGGGTAGTCAGTAGCCTGCAAGTCTGACAATCAGTCTTACCAGGGGTACCGTGTTGCCCAGTAAACTGGGTTGTGGATGTCAGATAGCCAGTCGCTCCATGTCAAATACTGATATTCAGCTGCATCCGTTTAGACTGGAAGCCGACCCCAACATAGTTGCGAAAAGGCTGATGATGATGTTTTTTTTCTTTTTAAATCTAAAAAATGTTAATATATCTCCTTGATGGCTTTTTTAAGTGTTTATTATTTGAGGGCTTGTGACCAATCTTAGGTGAGGTGCCACTGACGCGTGCACTCCGCACTCTCAACCTCATACACTTTGAAATATTCCATTGTTCTCTGAGTGAGTTCACAAGAAATTTTTATTTATTTATTTATTTATTTATTTATATAATCACTTACAACTATTATTACAGGTATAACCCAATGCAATAGTGAAGCATACTTAATAATAACAACTTATTTTCTAAAACTTATTACATATAATGTTATCCTTGTGAATTCCCTCCGTGTACAAGCAAAAATATCAATTTCCTCTGCTGCGGGCCACGAGGTACAGTCGGCAGCTGAGGCCGCCGCCACCGCCACACATATCTGTCGGGCACGCTCAAGCCCACCAACTGTAATATGTCGGCGTTATGTATCTTGCCTCTAATTAATTTAAATAAATATGAGACAAGTGCGAACTCACGCCTAACTCTCAGCTCATTGTATCCAACCATGCCTAATATGAACAAGGTTGGATTCATAAGCGGGTAAAAAGGATACACTCCATAGAGCCTCAAATATAAAAATCTTACAAATTTATTTTGTATTCGCTTCAACATGAGACTATATTTAGTCTCATGTGGGGCCCAGATGACTGCGTTGCATTCTAATTGGCTTCTCACCAAAGTGTTGTATAAAGCGATAATCGCCGTGATATTTGCGAAACCACGAACAGTACGCAGCATAAACCCTAAATTTCTGTAGGCCTTCTTACAGCACTTTACTATATGATCACGAAACGCCCTGCGTTAAGACTAACTGCCTAAATGTATTGTTTGTGATCAATTACAAAATGTAATATGGTGATTGTACACTATCGCATTAGGTAACCTTGTAAAGATAGTCGTAAGTTGGTAAATACATTATTATTATATTTTTAATCACCGGCTTTGTTGGGATTGCTGTTTTAGTATCTGTTTGGTCTCTTTTTAGTGTATCTGTCTTGCTTGCATATATCCTGTTCATCTAGTGGTTCTATCTGTTCGCCTGTTTCTAAGGTGTACTGGTGTTGGTGGTGCTGTCCTGCTCTGTTTTTTTTGCATTTATCTATTCTATTCTATTATATCTATTCTATTTATTGGTAGAAAATGCCTATGGCATTAAGTCCGCCTCTGTAAATTTGTGTGCTTAAAGTATTAAATAAATAAATATTCTAAATTCCATTTTAATGTCTGTTGTAATTGTTTCCGTCAAGTTAGCTGACTAGCTGACTCGTTAAGTTCACTCTCGGTTTTTGCGTAAAGTTTTATATCCTCTATGTATACTCGATGGATTAAAATGATACTCTGGGCCACATCCTGTTCGCCACTAGCAGTAGAATTTAAAGAGACTCTTAATGAGCTTGCGTTTAATATTTTAGATAGGGATTTATTGCCAGGCAGAACCACAGTGGGCTAAGTGCGTCTCCTTGGAAGATACCTCTCTGTATTTTAATGGGGCTTATGTCAATTGTTTCGGTTGGGGTAGTAAGTTTTAGTACTGTAGTCCAAGTTATCATCATGACCTTAAGGAATGTTATTACTGACGGGTGTATTTTGTAAATTTCTAATACCTGCAGTAGCCATTACTGGGGAACTCAATCATAAGCTTTCTTGGAATCGATGTACATTGTAAATAGGTCAGGCTTGGATTTTACGACTTTTTTTAATACGGTTATAAATAAATATAAATAAATAAATATTGCTGGACAATCCACATAGCATCATCTAGCCCCAAGCTAAGCAGAGCTTGTGTTATGGGTACTAGATGACTGATATACTTAATACAATACATTACATAGATATATTTTTTTATTATACATAGCAAATACCCAGAACACCCGTAACAAATATTTGTAGATCGTACAAACATTTGTCCCAAGGCGGGAATCGAACCCGCAACCTCTTGCGTTGCAGGCGGACCTTCGCCCACCCCGCCACATCGATCGCCTACGATTGATTCTATGATTAGTGGTTCCTTGTACCGTTGGCTATACATTCAACATCTTTTCTGTTGTTCGGCTAAGATGTTTTTTTTTTTTTTTTTTTTTTTAAAACGTTGCCCCACTCTAGGAATTTCTCCTGTATCGTGGGTGCGTTTACAAACATTTAAACTCACATACACCAACAGCCAGACCCGGAACAACTACCTGTAGGCCATACAAATATTTGTTCCGTGTGGGGATCGAACCCACAACACGCGGCGCAGCAGCCGATGGCTCAACCACCGCGCCAACCGTGTCGTCATTATTGGCGTCAATGTGTTCGTATATTAATTCAGACATACAGGATCGGATCTTATACAAGGTCTGCAAACATGTGATTGGTTTGTATTTAGCTGGGTTCGAGAGGTCATTACGATCCTGTGGTATCATAAAAGTTGTACCAGACGTTATGTAAAAAGGTATGGAATTGGGGCCTTGGATGAATGTATTTATAAAATTAAAATTAAAAGAATGGATTTTTTTGTAGTAGTAACTGTGGGTGTAGTCTGATCCAAGAGCTTTCCAATTATGTAACCGTGACAGAACCTTGTGAAATATTTCTGGAGAAATGTGATCAAATCAAAATCAAAATTCATTTATTCAAATTAGGCTGAGAATCAGCACTTTTTGAACGTCAAAAACGTTTACAAAAGACAGTCCCCTAAAACGCCCATCCTTCACCACTTCCTAGCGTTTTTGCTGGGAAGAAGAAGTGGCGGAACAAACTCCCCAGCAACACGTCTGTCTGATAGGTTTGAAGAACTTGAATCTTTACAACATATTATGTCAAAAAGAAATTTATTATATCAATCATCTTTATAATTCATTAAATTAAATAATTTGCCTCATGTTAGCTGCCACAAACCAATATGCCAAAATAAATAAATAAAAACGAATATATATAAAAATCGACAATTAGCTCAAGCAAAACCAGCTAAACTGAATAAATAAAAAGCCTCCAAGGCAGTCCAAGGACGTGCCCGCTGACATGTGCATTGTGCATTGCTGGATTATATCTATAGGGCAGTGACTAAAGTCACTAATCATAAACTAGTGATAAACTAGGACCATCGAAGTTAATTTTTTGAAATTATTTATTTGACAGTAAACATTTAATTGTTATAACAATAACATAAACCACGGCCAGCAAGACGACCAGTCACCACAGGCAGCACCCGTTCACGAGTAATAGTAGTAGTAATAGTATAGTTTGCCAATTTTGCATAGTTTTTTCTAAGAAGTGTTTAAGTGTTGGGTTAATTTTATATAAATTTAGACGTGTGACCAGCAATGCGGAACTGAGTAGAAAGCCTTTTGATAATTTAATCTATAAAAATTGTGTGGATATTGTTCCTACTTTTAACAGCGCTGTTCATTGTAATCGCGTCAATGGTAAGTTGTTCTTTACATCCTAGGCTATTCTTACGACATCCCTTTTGTTGTGCATTAATCTTAGTTAAAAGTTCATAATATATTACTTCGCTAACGCAGGCTGTTGTTATTGTTGTTGGTTGTTATTTTGTACAAGGTTTGTAGGCTATTAATAAGTCAATATTTTGCAGGGTTTAAAGTGTCATTCCTGTCTTTAGGTCTCATATGTATGTATGGTATGTTGGAAGTAAATGTGGTGATTGGACGAACGTGTTTAAATGGTTAAGTAAGAAATGATGTATGCTGGCGAATTTCTTATACCAGTAGTTGTGGATTTGTCAGTGCCTGGAGATTTGTTGTGTGGTTGTGTGCACGATTGATGACGTCTATAAATGTATCAGCTGATATAAACTCAAATTCCATTTCTGGGATTTCTGGTGATGCTTTTTTGACCCAGTCTGCGTGATGATTATGGTATACTGAGTTTTTTTCCCATTCATATGGGAAAGCCCAAAAGTTTCTTAGTGTTTCAGATGAAGGTGTTTCTAAGCTTTGATTAATGGTTTCCCTGTTTTTAGATGTCAGATTTCTATAAAATGTTTTTTCGTTGTCAGTAAATTCTGTGTTTTGTACTTTAAAGTTACAGTTGACAGTTATGTGACTCACCGATTACCGTGGGCTGTTTTTTAATTTGTTATTTTGGTGCATTATACGAAGTGCTCCTTCTGTGTCTAGCATTCCTGTGAGATGGCCGTCTGCTTCTAATTATAATAATGGTAAAAGATGGCCGGGCCCGGTCGGGACATTTGTCACGAATCTAATTAGCGATCAGATTAATAACTTCCCAGGCTACAAGATCCGCCTCACGGTAGGTGCGGGTGGACTCGGGCGCAGGGCGGGCAGGCAGGCGGGCAGGTGGGGTGGCAAGTACATATATTTATATCTAAATACTGAATTATGCGATACATTAATTAGAAAAAAAACCTTTCAGTGTTCCGTGTGAAACACTTGTGAACACCAAGTTGGTGCCGTGCGTGTACACGTCTCTCATATGGTCACACCACAGTAATCTTAATAATAAGGCAATAGAAATGCTATAGTACTAAATTTTATATCGGGACGAGTGTCGCCGGGTCACAGCTACTACTACATAAACAAAAAATAGATACACAATTACACCTACAAATGCACTTTGCATTACTGCTACAAAATTAAACTTTATGCGATGACATTACGCAATATTTTTTATAAACGCATAATGTCAGGGGCCGCGACTCCTGCAGCCAATAAGAAACGTGTGCGAAAAGCAAAAAATGATATTGCGTGCAGTGCAAACTATTACGAGCTCATATCGATAAATTATATTCTTCCGTTGAGTGTTAATAATCTCCAAGGAGTCCAGCAACAATACATAATTAATTTTATTGAAAGTATTTCTTTCGTCAACGCCCTTTTAGACGATTTATTTATTTGGAAATGGAATACAATAAAACAATAAGTGTACGTACATTTAGTTTATTATATAATTATACAAATCTTAAAGGCTCTCCAATACTTCACCTTACAGTAAAAAACAGTCGTGTAAAAACAATGACCAAATCAAATAGGATGGATTGTGTATGGACTTAGAATAAAAGGGGGAGGTAGTTAGTGTAGTGGTGGGCTATAAATACTTAATAAACTAAACTAATTTTAAAATAACACAATTTAAATTGTTTAGGTTTCATATAAATAACAATACATAAATATTTAAGTATAATAATTATATTGTATACTATAAATAAATAATTATACTTACAAAGTTTTTTTTATATATATAACTTACTGAATATAGTTTGTTCAGAATCAGTAACTGAATCGATTCCAATAGTTTTTTACCTAACATTAATTTAGGTAAATACCTAATTGTAAACAGTTTTAGATACAATTTTTAAACAACTTTTAGATAAAAAGACATACCAAGGTTGTTTACCTTTTTTTAATCACCTAAACAAACGCACCATAGATAGAAAGAAAACAAACACAGTGAAAACTGAAAATGAAAAAGGTTACATATGAGATGTAACCTTTTTCATTTAAATATAAAAAAAAAACATGATACATTCCAATTTGGTAAAACGAAGTATTAAGCTGAACGTAAATAATTATCGATACATAATAGTAGTAGCAACTTACTAAATTGCGGCCAACTCATGGGGCTTGTACCTAGAATTTACGCAAACGGCGAATTTTGTTTATTGCGTATGACTATAATTTCATTGCTGCTTTTAGCAGTAGTAATAGTAGACATGAATAAGCTTAAGCGTTAATGGTTATTGATTTGACAAAAAAATCGTTTTTTGTGATGAATCGTAGTAGTGATAGTGAAAATATTTGATTTGTCTATATTTGCTAAAAAACGACAATATTTGAAAAATTAAGTGCTTATATATGAAATGTTATTCCTTTATTTGTTAAGTTACAAGTTTTGGACGAGTTTCCGCAGTTGTATAAGCTGCAAAACACCATGTTTACCTCTCCGCGTCTCAAATAACACAAGAAACCGCAACAAACGCTCCGCGTGTACTTATGTACTCCAACACATAAGCGCGGCGACAAGGTCACGCGTCTATGCGACTTCTATTGCCTTATTATTAAGATTTCTGTGGGTCACACTGAATGTGTAGTCTATTTTTATAAGAATTATTTATCGGGTCCCTGTTACAAAACATATCTGTATAATGTACCACTTTTGCTCACTGTAACTGGTTTGACTAAAATGGTGATTTGAAAATCAAGACATGTAACATTGAAGACATGTTACGTTGAAGACATGTAACATTGAAGACATGTTACGTTGAAGACATGTTACGTTGAAGACATGTAACATTGAAGACATGTTACGTTGAAGACATGTTACGTTGAAGACATGTAACATTGAAGCATTGTGCTACGTTGAAGATGTATGTAACAAGTGAACACCGCTAAAGCAAATTGCACATTCTCTCCAGTCTTTGTATAAATTTAAAACTGTCGTAATATGTAAATAATTAATGCAAGCTAGCTAACCTAACTTCAAAGTTGTTCCTGTGTGACCCGTTGAATAATTAAAATGGTTTAATGTCACAACAAAAGCTCGTAAAAGTTGCTTTGAAGTTAGGCTGATAAGAAAAACGTTTGTGAAGTAGACAAGTTAATGACGGTTCATAATTCAAAGAAAACTTGAATAAGTTTGAATGGTGTCTTTTAAACTAAAATTACAAGACAGACCCTGTGGACTTGCAGATTGTTTGCAGTGAATATAGAACGATTTACAGAAAGGTGCACGGTCCTAATCGGTTGGTTCCTGTGGAGAAGCATACCGTTCATGTTAGGAGCCATGAGTTTCACGGTTACTCTGTTTTGAACCTCTTCATATGATGGTGCCAATAGGTATGAGAGGACGGTGACCACACTTCCACAAGTACCAGTAACAGACCAGGGTTTGGTCAGGTTCGGTTACACAGTAAGGCTCGCGAGCTGTCGGTGACATGAACACACGCCGCCCACCCACTTGAACTAGTGTGCATACTTTTTTTTGGAATGGGCATCTCGTAGTTATCCTTCAAGGATATCTACTGCTTAACCGAACTAGTGTGCATAAGTCTCGCCCCATATTTAATACTTATTACCTAACCCAACGGTGCTGCCATCTGCAGGCGGGCTCACACCCACGTGGCGAGCGATGCGAGCACTCTGTGGTAGTAGTTCGTGCTACCTTTGACAGATGGCACTTTAAACTGTTCGGTTTGAAACATCTAAATAGATGTGAACGTTTTAAATCTTTCAAACAAAACGACAAAATGAATGTGTCAGTTATGTGCAGGACACACATTATAATATCTAATGAAGAAAGTAATGTCGTGCAGTACGTTGTTGTTGTTGTGGTTGTACCTAATGTTGTTGTTGTTTGTTTGTTTTTACTTTTGTTGTTTTTTTTTCCATTTCTGTAGGTACAGGTACTGCCCCTGGTCCCTTAATTCAGACGCATGTACGATTTTATATTTAAAGTAAAGCCATTTAATATCGTGATGGATGGTTTCTCAACGTAAATAGTGAAGTTAAATATGTGATGTGATACCAACTGCGCCATGTCGCAGCGACTCGCAGTGGGACATTTGACCAAGCGGCGCGCCCTGCGCCCCCGCGGCGCGCCCTGCGCCCCTGCGGCGTTGCGGCGATTCGCTGGTGTATACGCAGCGCCTGTACTGCAGTCAGCATTCAACACCATTAATGTACAAGCTGTAGATGTGGCGTTTCCAATACAATATAATTATAACATATTTATAGTCCGCAGTAGGCACTCCGAAGCACTGTTTCCAACACGTCACAGTTCGTGTACCAGCCTACTTTTTCTATTGAAAGTGAAATAAGATGTATCACGTGGCTCCTAACAATTCGGACTGCAATATAAATCCCCGAGCTTGAATCCATTAGCTCGGTGTCAACAAGCGTTGGCGAGTGTTGCAAGAGTGAACCAGTGCCGCCACACTCCACTCCGAGCTACGTATGTACTATAATTATGTAGGTCGCTGGACTAAATGTTTCAGATGTTCTCCGGTAGAGTGTGCCCCCCGCCACAAGTGCCACAACTGTGTGGGCTCCGTAGTTAAATAATAATAATAATAATAAATTCCTCTCTCTGGAGCCCTGACCGCCGCGCCGGTAGCTTGGACCGTGTTCCCGATACCGGTGGGCAACTATTTTTTATATTTTATCTATAAATGTTTTTTTTTGTTTTGATATTGAAATATTTAAAAATATAATTTATAAGGTTCATTCTTCAATAAAGTAAATAATAATATTTTTTTATTGTTTCTTATTACATTGTCATGCAACACAAACATTGAGGCATCCCCGTTAAGTTAAAGAATACTTGTGATGGGATTAGTTTCTGAAATTACAATGATGTGACAAACAATTAAACATCGGTAAGGTAATTTAAAATAAAATATGTAAAAATTAGGAACAAATTGGAGCATGTGAATGTATGAGTGTGTGTGTGGGGGTGTGTGTATGTGTTTATGAGTGTGGATGGTGATTGTGAGACTTTCGCGAACAGGTTCGGGCTAGAATAAGTTCTGTTTCATCGTATGATAAGGTTTTTAACCAATCAGTCAATACTTTTTTGCATTCATATAGCAACATGGGGTAAATATTTAATTTATGGTTCAATTTGACGACCTATGTGGCGCAGCGGGCGAAGGTCCGCCTGCGACGCAGGAGGTTGCGGGTTCGATTCCCGCCCTGGGACAAATCTTTGTACGATCTACAAGGATTTGTTCCGGGTGTTCTGGGTATTTGCTATGTATAATAAAAAATATCTATCCATGTAATGTATTGTATTAAGTACATCAGTCATCTAGTACCCATAACACAAGCTCTGCTTAGCTTGGGGCTAGATGATGCTGTGTGGATTGTCCAGAATTATTTATTTATTTACTAGCTGTCTCGGCGAACTTCGTACCGCCTCAAAAGTTAAGTTACACTGCCATCTGTTACAAATATTTGGAACTAATTATAGAAAAATATTTAATTTGCAATAAAAAAATACTAAGGTCAATAATCGAAATAAAAACTATCCTATCTTTTAAGTTTGACCACAACACACACAGTAAACCAAATTTTGTTAAAATCGGTTCAGTAGTTTAGGAGTCCATCGCGGACAAACATCGTGACAGGAGATTTATATATATTAAGATTTAACAAAAAGCATTTACGACCATTTCTGCTTTGATAGTGATATATAATTTAAAAAAAATCTTTTCAATATCCGCGAGCGGTTTCTTTATTTATTTATTCAAGCCACAACATATGGCTGTCGTTTGTATTTTATTATTTGATTTTAGGAATATTTAACAAAATGTCTTCGGATTTACACAACTTACTTACGACAATGAAAATCCGTGGTTTAACGTTGAATGACAACATAACAAAGGGCTTTTCTATTCCGACTTGTAATAATATATATGGTTAAGAATGACAATTAAATAATGTGAATTTTAAATCAATTGACTTTTGAATGATACTACATATTATTTGACTGCATAGTAATTAATATACTGGACATTATTTAATTTACAGTATACTTATTACTATACTTATACTATAATATCTTGAAATCAATTATTATTTATGTCTTGTGTATTTTGTAATGAAATCTAAAATGACTTTAAGTAAATGCAATTTAATGTAATTTTTATACAAACGTGGACATTCACAACATATTAATGTAATACCTTGCATGTCTGATTAGTCAGTTTATGTAAACGCATGTTTGACAAATTTAATTATCTTTTAACTTTATCTTTTAAGATAACATAACGTCTGTATTCCCCAAAGGGTAAGGCAGAAGTGTACCTACAGTACACCCACATTTCACCAGTTATGTTTACAAGTCGAACAACGTCACATCTAATTAGTATAACATCACACCTGTGGTGGGGTTTCGATTACTTATACACATACAGTTGTACACCTCAATGACCCGGAACACCACGTGTGGCAGCGCGCCTCCCTGTGGCTCACAGCTGCGCCGGCGCCGGCGCGAGAGGCTTGTGTGAGGAGGCCGCGACTGGTGACGTGAGATAAGTCAGCCCCAGAGATGGTTCGCGCTCGCAGCGCTCTCTGGTGTACTAGACATGTACTCGTATGTTCTCTGATGTACTAGACATGTACTCGTATGGTCTCTGGTGTACTAGACATGTACTCGTATGCTCTCTGGTGTACTAGACATGTACTCGTATGCTCTCTGGTGTACTAGACATGTACTCGTATGTTTCGCGACATATCGTAGAAGTAAATATACAAGAAGAAAATACATACTTACTTCTCACAGTACGTAGGTGCTAACAGTCTCTATGCTGAGTACAAGTGAGTCTGCTTCTTTGGTATCTATGATCAATAAACACTTGTATTACTCGTCACTGTGACTGGCTGTTTATTGTGTTATATTCTTATCTTGTTTGTCGCCACTTCAATTACAAAATAGATAAATATCGACATACTTACTTAACTTTTATTAAAAACAAATCGTCACCTTCAGCGACTGGAACAATGAAAGTTTGGATGCGTTCGTGCCCGAGATCCCCATAGGCAAGCGTGCGCGGGAAGTATGGTAACCTCAAGTTGCCGACCAGAGATTATCTGGTCTTCCTTTACTCTTGCAACCCCTCACAATCATACTCAAAACTTTCCCATTAACATGATCTCACATAGCGACATCTATGTATCTATCCACGTATCCTAGATCGCGAGAGCCAAGTTATGAGCGCGAATGTACACAGCTACATACAAGAACTCAACATCTGCCATTAGCCACCATATCATCTGCCACAACCCCGTCCGTTCGGAGGATCCTCCGTTTCCTATGGAAGGAACCTTACGCCCTGTCCCTCATACCCCTGAATAGGTAATGTCTAACGTAAGCCGTTGTCTAAGCGCACTCCTGTTTCACCATTCGTTTCTGAAAAAGCGACTCGTAAGTTTTTAAATCTACATTTTTGACTCTTGTCTGTGGTTTTAAGACAGATTCTACTCATTCTAATATTACTTATGGAATTAGGTGCCGTCCTAAACTTAAGTATAAGGCGGCTCAAGCTCTTCAGTCGGCCAAGAAGAGTCGGTGCAACAACAACGGAGAGGACACAAACAAACGCAATCAAATATGTAAACCTACAACTAGGTACTGAAGGGGTGGCTACTCACTGGCTACGCACTGGCTAATCACTGGCTACGCACTGGCTACTCATTGGCTATGCACTGGTATTGACTAATCCTTAGCTAACCAATGGCTAGTTCGCCTGCCCACTGGTAGCTGGCTTCACTAAGCCAGCTTTAAGTTTAGTAGTGTTTTGTTTTAATATCTGTCTATTTAATTTCCCGAGTAAGTGAGAAACTTGGGAAGAACCCAAAGAGCCGAAACACGACAGAGCGAACTTGTACAGTGGAAGAGCACATACAGCGCCCTGCCGTCTACATCAGCAGACCATCTGAGTACATTATCGCTAAAGTTAATGAGCTTCTAACATGTATCGTACAATATTATGATTGCAAGTGCTACTTTTCAAGTATTCAAGAGAGGGCTCATATTGGAAGAAATCTATTTCATCAAAGGAACGTTTGCCCAGTTTACATTGACACCATGTGATGGAGTATCAGGCCGCAGGCCGCAGGCCGCAGGACGCAGCTCGCCGCGGTGGCTGCAGGCTGCAGGCTGCAGGCTGCAGGCTGGGCGCTAGGGAATGTGTCCAGCGGTACCCACGCTGAATAAAAGGTCACTACTTAAATATTAAATATTTTATTTGAAAACAAACTTATTCTGTTTATGTATACATATAGTTTTATGTTTCACATACATATATATAGTCTCCGTATCATACAATCATAGTGTCCGTCTCTACTTAGATCAATTTTATTGTAAAACTTTGTATCTATTTCATATTTACAATTTATTGTATACAAAAACATTTTGTTTTGAATGTTCGTAATTTACAATTGCCTATTAGTTATTAGGTACTTAGGATTAAACGTTTTCATGAACGCCAGAACAATATCGTTATATTTACTATAATATATGTATAGGTCCCCGGCAGCGACGACCATGTTGGAGTGCTTTTGTTACGGTAGTATTGGGTAAATAGTTCGGTTTCTGTAATGTTTGTTTCACTAAAAAATTGTTGCTATGATAATACTACGTAAAGATTTGAAGCTTGCATTTTCAATGAGTTATAATTTCCAAGAAAAACATGCTTCAGCACTCAATAACGTCCAGGATATTTTGCAGGGTCGGTCGCAGCTGTCGCAGCGCACGGCAAGTGACGAGTACTCTATGTTACAAATGTTGTATTACCACTAGTACGTTGCGTCACACCCTAGGCATCACACCTGACACACGGCCAGAGTCGCTCTGTGGGACCAGGGTTGCTAGACCTTATATAGTATTTCTTCACATTTTATTTCAATAGGATTATCGAAGAATTGAACATTTCAGATTTGCATTTTGTTAATAAATCTAGGCTTGGGCCCGCGTGTGGGGTTTCTTGCCCATTCTTCTCCACATAAAACTGCCTTTTGGAAGGGACTACTAGAATCATTTTAGTATTTTATTTATATTTGAAAGTTGACTTTCAAAAGTGCATTTTTAATGGTCTAATTGAATAAATGATTTGACTTCGACTTTCACTTTGAGACGTTCTGAGGCAAACGTCAATAAAACGATAAAAATAAAAAAATGGAGTTCTGATTTATTACGTAACCTTGACTATTATATGCTGGAACAGGTTTCAAATAATAAATATAAATATAATTATTGCTGGACAATCCACACAGCATCATCTAGCCCCAAGCTAAGCAGAGCTTGTGTTATGGGTACTAGATGACTGATATACTTAATACAATACATTACATAGATAGATATTTTTTTATTATACATAGCAAATACCCAGAACACCCGGAACAAATATTTGTAGATCGTACAAACATTTGTCCCAAGGCGGGAATCGAACCCGCAACCTCTTGCGTTGCAGGCGGACCTTCGCCCACCGCGCCACATCGGTCGTCAAAATGATGTAAGCATCGCGCTCATGCTGCTTTTCTGTTACTTTTTTGTCCATTTATCTATTTTCATACAAAGTCAAGTCAATTAATTAATGGAAATGACGGAGACAGAATTATATTTTAAATAATTTGAAAATGTGTCTGTTGGTTCGTTACATCCTGAAGCCTCAACTCGAGGACCGATTTCAAAGAAATTTGTCAGCATGATATGGTAGTAGTAGTACGTGAGACCGCAGGCAACAGCTAGCTGGTTGTAATATACGAAATATAATATTGACCTAATATACAAATGGGTCTCAAAATTCAAATATTACAATATACCCCTCAATTTACAAATACTTTTTGATATAGTAAATAGTAAAATAAAATAATTGTGAAGTATTAAGCCTAGGTTCAGACGGGGACAGGCAACCAGCGCCGGCGCCCTGGCTGCCGCACGGCGTCGCGATGTGCGGGGAGCCGGGCAGCCGGGGAGCCGGGGAGCCGGGCAGCCGGGGAGCCGGGGAGCCGGGGAGCTGGGGAGCCGGGGAGCCGGGCAGCCGGGCAGCCGGGGAGCCGGGGAGCCGGGAGCCGGGGAGCCGGGGAGCCGGGGAGCCGGGCAGCCGGGCAGCCGGGGAGCCGGGGAGCCGGGCAGCCGGGGAGCCGGGGAGCCGGGCAGCCGGGGAGCCGGGCAGCCGGGGAGCCGGGCAGCCTGGGAGCCGGGGAGCTGGGGAGCCGGGGAGCCGGGGAGCCGGGGAGCCGGGCAGCCCGGCAGCCAGGCAGCAAGGTAGGCGGGGAGCCGGGGAGCCGGGGAGCCGGGCAGCCGGGGAGCCGGGGAGCCGGGGAGCCCGGCAGCCGGGGAGCCGGGGAGCCGGGGAGCCAGGGAGCCGGGGAGCCGGGGAGCCGGGGAGCCGGGGAGCCGGGGAGCCGGGGAGCCGGGGAGCCGGGGAGCCGTGGAGCCGGGGAGCCGGGGAGCCGGGGAGCCGGGGAGCCGGAGAGCCGGGGAGCCCGGGTGCCGGGGAGCCGGGGAGCCGGGGAGCCGGGGAGCCGGGGAGCCGGGGAGCTGGGGAGCCGGGGAGCGCGCCGCCGCGCCCTGCGGCAGCCAGCACCGCTGAGTTTCTTCACATACATGCGAGTGGCCAGTAACAGTTATTATTTAGTATTCACATGATGGATGATATTGAGCAGTGGCGTGTGAGTACATACCTTTGCTTAAGTTAACTACTTTACTAACAGAACCTAAGCTTATTCATCGTGATCATTAAATATATGAATAATTAATGAAAATTTTAAAATGAAACAATTGGACATCCTGTACCGGCAAAATGATATATAAATAGGAAATCGTACACATTACTTACAAATATCTTCATTAAATAGATTCGACAGCTCCCACACTCCCACACGTCATAACAGTCCAGATACTCGACACATTTTAATAAAACTACAACATCAACGTCACGCTGCGCTGACGCATAACATCGGTGACTTTATTCTGATATTGGGTGAAAATTTATATGAAATGTATGGAGGATGAAGATGTACTGTAATAGTCATACGTGTGGCAGACATATCAATATTTAGGTGAAGGAGAATTAATTAGTTACATTTATCATTTTAAGTGACTACACTCCAGTTGATATCAATAGACGTTTCTTAGCTTGTGCTTTGGCTGAAGGCACTCCTGTCACTTTCTCACTCTCCTGTCGCGCTTTATTTATTCCCTCCTCGTGACAAACACTGTAGGGAGTCAAGGTCTTACCTTCAACAGGCAAAAGTCTCCATGTCACTACATGGAGACTGTGCTACAAAGCAGGCTCGACTCCGTGGGACAACTAACTCGTGACCTAGCTTTGGCTAGGTGCTAAGTAAAGTCTATTCATATAATTCCGGCTTTATAATCAAAAGCAGACGTCTCCTTCCGTACCACGGAGGAGTGGTTACGTTCACACGAAGTGACTCTGCGCCGGTGTGCACGCTCACACGCTCACACACTGCGCGTTATGGTGCGGACACACAGTAGAATGCGTAGCAAACATGCGCGTGCGTAATGTGCGAGTTCGTCGCGCATCCGTGCGAACTCACCCTAATGATTATTTGTACCAAAGTGGAGCAACAGCGCACTCAAGAAAATGGAATGAATTAATCTAATGACACGGCATGTCATATAAACTTGTTCTGTCTAACGACAATATTATTTAAATACACTATCTTCAGGTCATTAAAACAATAAAATATTTACAATAATTATAGTACTCAGTAGCAACAAACGCTATATTACATTTAGAGTTCAATTCATTAAAATGTCTCCCATCCACCCGCTGTGTTTGTATCTCTGTGTAAACCGCATAGTAATAATCTTATTATTTCGACGTTGGTTTCGAGAGAGAGTGAACGCGAATCACAGTAGTTCGACGCCACGCTATATCCGTTTCTCATAAAAATCTTAACAGTATTAACTTAAATTATTATATTTATTTACTTATCTAGTCGAAAACTAAGTTTTCGCTTTAAAACGTTGAGTGAAACTGACGTTCGTGTGTGTTCGGGTTCCGCAAGTCCGCACCGCACTACACTACACTGCGCGTCTATCAGCTGGCGAGCAGCGCCCCGCGCAGGCGCGCGTGCAGCGCCGCCGCCGCCAGCAGCGCCGCCAGCACGCGCGAGCAGTCCGACAGGCCCGCGCTGCCCGTCTGCATGGCCGCCGGCCGCTCGCCTGCAACACAGCGCGCCACGTGTCAGCACGTCACACGTCACACGTCACACGAGCAATATCTCCTACACTCAGGGAGCAAACCAGAAGGCGCATACGTTCACCATGACGTGGCACGCACGGTGTCCAAAAGCAATTGACAGACCTCTCCCTCCATCCACCTTTAAATTAAATTGAAAGCTTACATTTTTGCACAAAGATGTGTTCTCCATTAACCCAGGACTATTCGTTCAGAGATCGGAGCCTAACTAATTTAAAACTACAAACGAGTATATGACATGTTAACGTTTCAGTTGCCTCGATTCTTCGTGATGCCTTCTGGTTTGTTCTGTATACTGAGTACATTACAACATGTGGTCACTCACCGTTGAGCACGTGCACTCGCACGGACGCCACCTCGGCGTTGGAGGGCGAGCAGGAGTAGCGGCCCGAGTCTGCGGGCGCGGCGTCCTGCACCAGCAGGTACGACGTGGTGGCGGCGCCCTTCTCCGTCACCACGGACACGCCGCCGCGCGACGAGTCGTACGATATCACCTGCTTCACAACCGACACCACTCCATTGTTATATCTACTCAACTACTCTCACCCTTCACACAAGTCTCGCAACACTCGGCGACTTCACCCGGACACTACCCGTGTATGTGTCACGTATAGCGTAGTGCCGTCCCTGGTTACCTGCCACTCCTACAAGCTCTGGTATTAGCTCGTAATACAGTAAAGCGAGTTTTTATCGTGAGTTTGTATTTATTTTCGTCTCAGGAGACATCCTATTCGCATCTAAATCTCGGCCTGTTTACACATACTCGTATAGCGAGTTTCACCAGGGGAGGGTGAGTGAACCGGCAAGTCCTAGAAGATTGCAGTTACTATACTGGGCTGTAACAAATCAGATGCTATTTATGTGCCCCTCAAAGAGTATAACAATTCGAGACGTACGCACTCGGCGTTCAGCAGGACACTTTTGTGATCCAATATGTGAGGTCAAGGATACTGGGCCGTCCTGTGACCGACGACTCAATTATGAACAGTCAGTACTTAGTGTACTATAGGCGTTAGTCACTTGTGGATTAATAAGAGCGGTGCGGCGCGACACGGCGCGACACAGATCGGTGCAAGTGTCACTGGGCGCCGCGATCCGACCGCGTCTATTCAAATAGTGTGAAGCTGCGCGCTCTACGTATCATGGCAACGCGTGCAAGCGGCTGCCGACTCTCACGACGTTGGAACTTGGAAATGTATCCTTAGTTACTGTCTCATTTTAAACACTATCCAGTGTGCTACGCGGCCTCGAGGCTACGCGGCTACGCGGCTACGTCGTGTAGCAGAATAGCGCTATGAACGCCTGCACTACGCAGAATTCGTAGCGTAATGTACAATTTTTTGAGTTATGTTTAATAAGTCTTGTGCTGGTTTGTATTCTTCTCTGTTTATGTGACGACTTCCACCTGTAGCACCTGTACTTGGCTTACAAATATTGTGTGACTTCCTCGAGTACCTTACTTACATTATTACAATATTAAAACATAAACATGTCTAAAATTGCTGACATAACTAAATACAAAGATGAATTGCATCAGTCACCTTGATACCCACCTGCCTTATAATTCATGACTTCCATCAGACTTCGAAACTTTACCTTTACTTCAGATCATTAGCAGGTACTCGTAGATATAATCATTGCTTCCAGGATTGCGATCACTTGGCTATATTTGCGTTCTCCTCTGGCTTATAATATAACTACTCTAACATTCATACTTACTACAAAAAATCCATGTGTATAATTACTTTGCGTCCGCTCACCTCGTCCTCGTGGTACCAGAATATGTAGGCGGGCGGCTCCGGCGAGAACTGGATGAGGCACGTGAGGTTGATGGTGGAGCCCATGTCCACGTGTAGGTCCGGCCCGCCCAGGATGCGCGCCGACGGCACTGTAACAAATAGTAGGACTCGTCACGCACAGTCAGTCATGCGCACGCGGCTGCAAGTTGAGTGTACCTCACCCGGTGCCATGGGTACCGATGGCAACGTAAGCAATTATACATATTTGTATTAAGTTTAGCTTAAAAAGTTCAGTGAGCAGTTCAGATTGCAGCCTGCAAGTGGTCTGTCGCTGAACGTGCAGACCGCGCCAGCACGAACTTAGTGGTCGGCGCTGTGTGCACACTGTTCATGTACCGACGTGTTGCATGTCATATTACTTATACGGGGCACTTCCGTCGGCGCTGTTCGACGATCTGGCGACGGCGGGGATGGTGGGGGCGGCGGGGGTGGGGGTTAATGTTCTTTTAACGCCGTAAGGATAGTATTATTACATCGGCACGTGCGCTCTGCTCTGAATATCAATCGTTATGTAAATGTGTGAGTGGTTATATCGTTGCTCACTTGCTACTGTGCCTGTCTCGTGAACTTCGTGCACCTCGTGTACGTCGTGTACTCCGCAGCGCCTCTCCACTAACAGTGTATATATGCTATACATGAACTCGCTCTCTCCGAGTGCTTGGAGTGTAATACGCGCCTGTGCGCCTGTGTGCCTGTGTGCCTGTGTGCCTGTGTGCCTGTGTGCCTGTGTGCCTGTGTGGCTGCGTGTACGGGCGGCGCTCGGCGGCCGGACGGCGAAGTGATTGTGCAGAAGCAGCTGGTTTTTCAAACACATTTTTCAGATATTACTCATCATTCTCCTGCCCTTATCCCAATTTATTTGGGGTCGGCGCAGCATGTTTTCTTCTTCCATACATCTCTATTTGCCGTCATCTCAAGGGTCACCTCTTTTCTTGCCATATCATCTTTCACACAATCCATCCATCTTTTCTTTGGTCTTCCTCTACTCATGTAACCCTGCACATTCATACTCAAAACTTTCCTCACAACATGGTCCTCATTCCTTCGCATCACATGCCCATACCATGACAACCGATTTCCACACAACTTCTCGGTCACAGGCGCCACTTTCAGACTTCCTCTTACATACTCATTTCTTATTCTATCCATTCGCGTAACACCACACATCCCCCTCAGCATTCTCATCTCAGCTGCATGTAACTGCCTTTCATTCATGCCTTTTGCGGCCCAACATTCTGATCCATACAAGACATTTTTCAGATATTACTAATATATAATAATACGATAATAAAGTTAGTCTCACGAAAACTTGTGTGGTAGTTAAGGCATCATAATTTCCAATTCTAACCAGCAAATACTTTAGCTGGACCTGACTGAGCTGTACTTGTTGAAACAAATGGGGCAACAACATACCTACCTGGAGAAAACACATAAGTACCGACGTCGTTCTCAAAATATGTATATAGACTGCTAACTGAGTATTGATCAGTTTCGAACTATCTTGATATACTTTAAAAATTTGATTAAAAAATCGTAGGAATACGACAGCATTCCATACAGATTTTTTTTCATTCCAGTAATCTTCAAGTATCACAAGGAAGCTGTGGTAAAAGTACAAACAGCAATAAATCAATTCTATGATTGGACCAAAAAGTGGAAGATAAAGTTGAATGAAACAAAATCCATTCACATTGACTTCACTAACAAGAAATCGGAACACAACCCAGTATACATAAACAACAAAAGTATACCGTACGAAAACACTGCCAAATATCTTGGTATGACCCTAGACGCAAAGCTTCGCTGGAAAGCCCATGTCAAAAAGAAACGAGAAGAATTAGAAATTCGTTACAGAAGCATGAACTGGTTACTAGGAAAGCATTCCGCGTTGTCAGTTTCTAACAAAATCCTGATCTACAAATCAGTCCTTATGCCAGTATGGACCTATGGTATACAACTATGGGGTTGTGCCAAAGAAAGCAATGTAGAAATTATACAAAAATTCCAGAACAAAGTACTCAAGAACATCGTGAACGCGCCTTGGTATATACGAATTGACGACATCCATCGGGACCTGAATATAGAGTTCGTAAACAGCATAATCCAAAAATATGCAGAAGCTCATGAACATCGGCTTCATCATCATGTTAATGTTGAGGCCATCCAGCTCCTCGATAACACGGACATAGTAAGAAGGCTTAAAAGGACTAAACCTTTTGAGTTAGTGTAGTGTAATGTAGTGTAACATATCTGTGACTTTACCGCGAGTGTAATATACGAGTTATTTATATGGACACAAGAACAAAGTGACTTCACCTTAATAGACGCTAAGTAAACGCAATGGACGTGCTCTTAGATATACTTTTACTTTTAGCAAATTAAGTTAGATTAAAATTGCTTATTAGCCTTACTAGGCTAGATTGTAACAAAATAAACAAATTTAAAAAAGCCTGCTCACACATTAGAGTCGAGCGAACAAATTAATGCCCCACTCGCGAACAGTGATGTGCACACATTAATACTAAGTACAGAATATCAATGAATGTGCTCCATTATAAATAAGCACACACAATGATCGCGGTAACGTAGGAGGGGGGGGGGGGGAGGGGTCACTCACTCACTTAACAATTGTACTCACTAGTAGGCGGATCAGCGGCGATGTGTGCAGGCGCACGTAACCACGAGAGATCGCGGTGCCAAAGAATGATTCATCCCTCCGCCGCAGAGCACTTTGCTTGCCAGGTTTTGCTCGCTCCGCTCCGCCACTAATTGATTTAATCGCTTGCTCTTTGTTGCATTAAGCGCGCTACGAGAACTATTACTCAGCCTGGGTGTTATGAAAGCCGATCGTGTGAAGTGATATAATATCTTCGCGGAACGTTTATTGACAGTGTCTGTCAGGGCTTTGTCTCACATTTCAACACATCAACAGTATTAAGAACTTTCCGAAAGTATATCTTTTTTTGTATCTATTATTAAGTCTTCTAGTTTACGAAGCAATTTGAATAAGTGCCTTTAAGTTCTGCTTTCAAACCAATGAGAACTTACAAATATTGATATCATGATCATAGAACTCCTCTGATCTGATCCTGATCCTCTTTGCCTTATTAATATAATTCTCATTTTAAGGCAAAGATAAATCAATGCTCATTGAATCGTTCGCATGACCGCACCGAGCTACCGACCGACAAAAGATAATTTAATAATAAAAGAATGAGCAAACGATAAGTGAACTCAAACTTGGAAGTAGAGTGTTCCGGCGCGGCGGCGGAACGGCGCCGTGCGGAGCGGTGCGGTGCGGTGCGGAGCGGAGCGGAGCGGAGCGGAGCGTTGCCGTACAGTGCGGTACGGGACAGGCCGGTGCGGTGCGGTGCGATAGAAAGTGCAACCAGTGACTGCGAGAAAGTCGGTTTGGATTGAATCGTGTTGCGACATTACTTGGCACGCTGCCATCTCACCGACACTTGCTCATCGACATTCGGCGGGTGGGTGGGTGCAGTCAGTGCAGTGGCATATGCTGTCTATGCCACTGCACAGCTACCCGCTGAAGGTTTTACAGAACACCAGACTTCAGAAGAACCACCTCATTCATGCACGGCTGAACATACAGCAATATTGATGAAGCGCGACGAGTGGTCGACACCATTCCGTTGTTACAACCGCTGCGTCGCCGTCGTCGTCATGCGGACATGCGGCGAACAGTGACGCGGAGAGCCGAGCGGAAATGAAAGGTAGGCTGGCCTCAGCCAATTCATAAATACAATGTAGTTATTCTTTAATATATATAAATCTCGTGTCACAATGTTTGTCCTCAATGGACTCCTAAACCACTTAACCGATTATAATAAAATTCGCACACCATGTGCAGTTCGATCCAACTTGAGAGATAGGATAGTTTAAATCTCAAATTATAGTCGCAATTTTAATTTATTGCTAATTATTTGTCTGTTATTATTTGACAGTCACAATTATCTATCTTTCGACTGGGTTGAGTAAATAACCAATAGATGGCGCTGCTATGGTAAATCTACGAACGTGTTATATAAGCTACATTTTAACAGCATAATTACCACGTGTTGTTGACGTTATAAAATTAATTAAATTTATTTTGTAGTGAACGAAATACCGTATAATTCAATTATTTCCACTCTTTAAATTTTTGGTGTTAGCATAGCCAGCCACGTGTTACTTAGACTGAAGTGTAAATTGAATTCATATTATAATGAAGATAATACAGTGAAATTAATCCTGTTTTTTACTTATTTGTGCTTCATTGATCAAAACTTTATAATTTAATTTGAATATATGTATGTAAGTATTATCACATAATTATAAAATTTAATTAAAATGTCAATGCAAAAATGATACACAATTTCCTACACTTTTTCAATAGTTGTACAAATATTTTTTTTCTATTGTTTTTATTCAACCTCTATTAAAAAATATTTAGCACTTATTATTTCAATGTGCTATGATAACAAGTTTTTCAGTTTTTTTTTCTTATATTTAAACGATTAAATTAGTATTTCAATTCTTATTGAAATTATTATTTAAACTCTATAATTTAAATATGTACATGTAATTTACAATGCGACTGCCGAACTTTCCAAATCAAGTTGAGTTTGATAATAATCAGTGGGTGGTACCATACTCACCACTACTTTCAAAAACTTACAAAGCTCATATCAATGTTGAGCTTTGCAGTTCTGTTAAATCAATTAAGTATATTTGTAAATATGTAAACAAAGGCAGTGATTTGGCCATATTTGAAGTACAAAACATAAATAAAAATGACGAAATAGCACGATACCAAATGGGCAGATACATTAGCAGCAATGAAGCTATTTGGCATATTCTCAGCTTTCCCATCCACGAAAGAGATCCTGCTGTCCAACATCTGGCAATACATCTTGAAAACGGTCAACGTGTATACTTCACTGAAGAAAATGTTCTCCAAAGAGCGTTCGAAGCTCGAAACGACTCTAACTGAATTTTTTACATTGTGTCAAAAACCTGATGTTTTTGGCCAATTCGCGAAGACATTGGTGTATGGTGATGTTCCACGTTATTTCACATGGAACAAATCCAGTAAAAAATGGGAGCCACGGAAACAAGGAAAACCACATCCTTCCATTACAGGCATATTCAAAGCTAAGACATTGGGGAGACTTTACACGGTACATCCAAAGCAACGCGAGTGCTTCTATTTACGTTTGTTATTGGTGAATGTTCCCGGACCAACGTCTTTTGAATTTTTACGAACAGTTAATGGTCGAGTATTCAATACATACCAGGATGCATGTCGTGAACTGCAATTGCTAGAAGACGATAACCATTGGGACTTAACGCTTGCTGATGCTGCGTTGACATCAACACCGAATAACATTCGTCAGTTGTTTGCAATTATTTTGACGACATGTTATCCCTCGCAAGCACAAACTTTGTGGGAAAAATATAAAAATTGTATGACAGAAGACATCTTGCACCGAATTAGACAAACAAATCAATGCCAAAACATAGATTATACACCAGAGATGTACAATGAAGCATTGGTCTTGATCGAGGATTTATGTGTTCTTATTTCAAATTTACTACTTAATCATTATGGTATGCCATCACCTAATCGTCCAGCCACCGACTTAGTCAATACCGATTTACAACGAGAAAATAAATATGACCATGGAAGTTTAGCAACAATTATCATGAACAGTGTACCATTACTGACAGCAGAACAAAAAAATATTTATGATCGGATTATGCTGGCTGTTGCTGCTGAAAAAGGCGGTTTTTTTTTCTTGGATGCACCCGATGGAACTGGTAAGACATTTTTAATATCGTTGATTCTTGCCAAAATACGGTCGCAACAAAAAATCGCATTAGCAGTAGCATCGTCAGGCATTGCGGCTACTTTACTGGATGGTGGGCGAACAGCACATTCAACATTCAAGCTGCCATTGGACGTTCATAATAAACCAGATGCAATGTGTAACATCAAAAAGAATAGTGGAATAGCTGCAGTGTTGCGGAAGAGTTCTATAATAAGTTGGGATGAGTGCACAATGGCACACAAATATTCACTTGAAGCATTAAACAGAACTATGCAAGATTTAAACAGCAATAATAAACTTTTCGGTGGTGCTATCTTACTTTTGTCTGGTGACTTCCGGCAGACCTTACCGGTTATACCTCGCTCTACTTTCGCGGATGAGATTAATGCATGTTTGAAACAATCATTCTTATGGCGAAGTGTTGAAACACTTCGATTGACCATAAATATGCGAGTACAATGGCAAAATGATCCATCAGCACAAATATTTTCCGAACAACTACTAGATATTGGGAACGGTAAAATAGAACTGCAACCAAATATGCAATGCATTAAACTACCAGACTATTTTTGCACTGTTGTTCAGGGGGCGATTTTGGCAGCCAAAAACGTTGATGTTGACGAAATTAACTTCCAGATACAACAGTAGTTACCAGGCGATCTGATGTCTTTTAAATCAATCGATACTGTTGTTGATGAAAATGAAAGTGTAAATTTTCCGATTGAATTTTTAAATTCATTAGATATCCCTGGAATGGCACCACATTATCTTCGATTAAAGATTGGTTCCCCTATTATTCTCCTCCGTAATTTGAATCCACCTCAATTATGTAACGGTACGCGTTTGGTCATCAAAAAGATCACCGGAAACATTCTTGAAGCAACCATTTTGGCTGGGAAGTTTAAAGGAAAACTGGTCCTGCTGCCACGTATTCCGATGATACCATCAGATTCTACCATACCCTTCAAAAGGCTACAGTTTCCAATTCGTTTAGCTTTCGCCATGTCTTTAAATAAATCTCAAGGTCAAACAATGTCCATTTGTGGTTTACATTTGGAAAATCCATGTTTTTCTCATGGGCTATATGTTGCGTGTTCACGTGTTGGGAAACCGTCAAATCTATTTGTGTTAGCTAAAGACAGGTTAACCAAAAACATTGTGCACCGATTGGTGTTAAATTAAATTGAAATTGAAAGTATTTATAATTCAAAAAATAGATATTAATGTTTAAAAGTTTAAGACTGTCTGCCTTGCCTACCTCATTCATGAGTTTAAGCGTCACATGTTATTTACTGTATTATACTGTAATATACTTATATTTGTTATAAAATTAAATGGAAATAATAAATCTGATAAATTTTTATTTTGTACCTATTGATTTCTGCTTAATATCAAGTGTAAGAACATTTTAATTAATTGTGTTCAACGTACTTCCCCTTCAAATCTCAATCCAGTGAATTTGTATACCAACATCAACATTTTCGTCTTTGTTCGTAAATAATTTCATTGTACTAAAGGGTTATAGTAGTAGAAAGTCAAATAAGGAGATCACCATATTTTTTTACAAATACTATCTGTGTGAAAAAGCATAGTGGACTCCGTGACTGATGTTCTCTTATTGTTCCTCTTAGATTGTTTACTATAATGTAATATAACAAAAACTTTAGCCACAGCAACGCGTGGCCGGGTCAGCTAGTATAGTTATATAATACAATGTACTGACCAAGTTTTATATTTCTTGCATTTGTATCAACCGTAGTCACTGTGCGAAAAATTCTAATAACTTTTATGAATCGCTTCTACCCATGCGATTAAGTAAATAAATCTACCTAAAAAGCTCCACAGTTGCCAAATGTGTGCGTTAAGTCGTGCCGCGTGCGTATACCTCGTACACTTGGTACGCGACAGCAGCAAGCCGCCGCCGCCGCCGCCGCGCTTTCATAACAACGCAAATTTTTGACGAGCTCCCCCCTCCGCGGCCCCCACCCCCTCTGCCAGCACCCCGCGTGCGTGCGATTGTTATAAACAAGCCGGGCGTCGCTCGCGAGTATGAACTTTATTTGCACGTTTCGCACGCTCGCATTACAGGGTTAACCGCCGATTTGCACGATGTTACGTTACCTACTCATGGCAATGTTTGTTTGTTGCAGGACCGAGGCTGTGTGCGTGACAAGTAACAAACGAGGGACTAGCTTATATGAGGAAAAGCCAGAGTCACCATTGTGTATAGGGCACACGCTTAACAATATATTTGGTTTCTTCAAGCGGAGTATGTGGTCTGACTCCAAACGAATGCCCCTTACAAGTCTGACAATAGTGGTCTGCATGAGACGTTGGCCTCTGAGCGTGTGGACACTCACCTGCCGCCAAGTACAAGTGCGCTGCTGGATATCATTCTTAGGGGGCTTTTTAAAAGTCAAAGAAAGATCTTGGTACATGATCATTTTATGAAGTATAAGAGAAAATATAGTAAAAATCAGAAAGTAAATGCACAACCAGACACGATGAATTTTTAGTTTTCTGGTAGAAGGACCCTTGTTTATAACACAATACCGAGGGGATGCGCCGGCCCGCGCCCCTGCGTGCGCCGGCGCATCCCCTCGCATTGCACGCAAGCGCGCACACACGCACACACGTCACAGAACAACCAGCTACAGAGGTGCAACTCCCTAATAGATGCACTTCATAGGTCGCGGCGACACACTCCATCAGCTCCCTCACAATGCATCCTAGCAATTGTACAAACTTGTGTGTGAGCTCGACGTTCCAATGAGACCCCACGTGTATTACGCGAGCTCGACGTGCCAATGAGACCCCACGTGTACTACGTGAGCTCGACGTGCCAATGAGACCCCACGTGTACTACGTGAGCTCGACGTGCCAATGAGACCCCACGTGTATTACGCGAGCTCGACGTTTCAATGAGACCCCACGTGTACTACGTGAGCTCGACGTGCCAATGAGACCCCACGTGTACTACGTGAGCTCGACGTGCCAATGAGACCCCACGTGTACTACGTGAGCTCGACGTGCCAATGAGACCCCACGTGTACTACGTGAGCTCGACGTGCCAATGAGACCCCACGTGTATTACGCGAGCTCGACGTGCCAATGAGACCCCACGTGTATTACGCGAGCTCGACGTTTCAATGAGACCCCACGTGTACTACGTGAGCTCGACGTGCCAATGAGACCCCACGTGTACTACGTGAGCTCGACGTGCCAATGAGACCCCACGTGTACTACGTGAGCTCGACGTGCCAATGAGACCCCACGTGTATTACGCGAGCTCGACGTGCCAATGAGACCCCACGTGTATTACGCGAGCTCGACGTGCCAATGAGACCCCACGTGTACTACGATACTTCTGCATCGATAGTAATGTGCGTCAAGTCACCAGCGCGACGAACTTGAAACTTGGCAAAGTAACGTCTATTCAGCTCAATTGGACAAAACACTGTTTAATGAAGAGTGTCCAAGGAGTGCTAATACATAGATCTGATCCAAGTCGGCGCGTATAAACCAATAACATCTCTGGACAAAATCCCTTTTCCGCCGTGTTCGCCGACGTTGTCAGCGACGCCCGCGCGCCACCCCACGAACGTCAGCGGAATAATTTCATAGATGAACTA
Organism: Phlogophora meticulosa; assembly: GCA_905147745.2. NCBI lineage: Eukaryota > Metazoa > Arthropoda > Insecta > Lepidoptera > Noctuidae > Phlogophora > Phlogophora meticulosa. Next base: position 179,372 of record LR990518.1, read on the forward strand.
CACATTGAACATGTTCAGCAGCCTGTTGAATATTTGAAGCGAAATCCGAAGTTTTCAGAACTTAGAGTTAAATTAACAAAAGTATTTTTTTGTAAAAGTAAGAAAGTGCAATCATTTACCGAAGATGAGAGGTACCGATAAACCGTGGCGGATATAATCCGACGCCAATAAATCAGCGCAACAAAACGCTGCCACCCCGCGCCCCGCCCGCACCCCGCCTGCGCCCAGCTCGCGCCCCGTCCGCGACGAGTTAAAGTCGAACGGGGAAAAACCCGCCAATGCATCATCTATCATATTTTTAAAGTCGCCTGTCGAGTGTCGGAAAGAAATCGCTTCTCAGCGAGGGAGTTATTGAATTTCCAATTTTTCATGAGTAATTTTATTTTATTTGTGCGGGTAGGTCGCCGGTGGCGCCGGTGGCTCCGCCGCCTCCATTCGCACTGTGTAAACAGAATGTAAGCTTAAAAAACAAAATTAAATCGATCATTGAACAGACAGACAAAGTTTCAATTTAATTGAAACCATTCGTTTCGGCAAAACTTCGTGGAAATAATTTCTCTACGGATAGAATACAATTGAAAAGTTTAGTTGGAACGTACCCGTGTCCGTAATATCGGAACGAAAAATTGGCGCCGATATCTAGCGAGTGCCGACCAATTAGTGGATCGCTCATTACGGTTCCATCCAGTTCGCTTAGCTCAATAACAACTCAGACTCGAATAGACAGCGACTACTTTTAGCTCGCTTTTTAACTTGTGTCCTTTTTGTAAAGTTCTTCACATAGTACACAGTGTACACGGTGTCACACTGTCCACGATGTTTTACTCAATCGTCAACACGACACTTGAGGGATGCTCAATCAAATCAAATCAAATCAAATCAAATCAAATCAAATCAAATCATTTATTATCAGGTAACAAAAGACCCATAGATAAATACCTTAACCTAAGTATACATATTTATAACCGTACTAAAACTACTGCACACGAAGACAATGCCCTCCCTCCCTGAATGTGATGTCCGATGTTCTGTGAGATGCAGCACGCGAGGGTGTCACCTGTTCCATGTTAGTATGTAGCGAATCATTGTTTATAACACAACAACAATGTTGGTACAATACATTAATACATGAATGCGTTTAGAGTGATGTAGCGCCTGCCCCGCCATCGCCACTCTAGTGCACCACGAACGAGTATGTTGCTTGATTGCTTCTACGCTACTCTGCGCAAACGGTGCGTGTCAATGCTGAACAGAGTAGATAAGGGCTAGTCGCATCTACGTTTTAAATATGATAGCCAGTAGACTTGACTGTCTGTACATTAATCGATGTATTAATGCCCACATGAGTATTGATACCTCGATTAATAGGTCAGGCAGGGGGCGAGTATAGTAAGGTTGTATTTCTAACACTAATTATAAGTTATCATACTACTAACAAATTGCACCCTAGTTATATTAAAAATAAAAAATAATAATAAAATAATTACACAATCTATCAGTTATGAATCATTATAATTATTGTGTGAATAATATATTAAATAAACGTGTATTATTATTATTTTGTTAATTCTTTTCACATATTATAAATTATATTTAAATATTTCAATTCAATCTCGCACTTGTCTGTTTTTTTTTCACACAATCCGTGCATAGGTTTTTTGATCTTTCTCTATTTTCCAGAGCCATATTTGGCAAAATACAGGAACAATGAACTCTCTACTATTACATGACGTAGCACTCTGAACTCCGCTCTCACACTCCACACTGCACACACACTCCTCCAGCTGAAGGTCAATATATAATCTTGGCACTCTTAATATGCAAAGATTGATCAGCTTAACTTATGGAGAAGGTAAAGCTTATCAATCTTTCAGGGAGCTAAGTTTGAAAGACAAAATAAACCTTACCGTGATATGAAGCTTTTGATTGATCTACCTTACGAGTACTCTCACGTATGAAGTTATAAGGCGAATATTTAACTGCCAATGAAAACCATTTCCTCTTGCAGCTGTATACACAGTATACAGTATACATATTTCAATAAGAAAGTGAAATATAACGCATTTCTTTGAATATTTCAGTCGTTCCCCGACTGAAATATTCAAAGAAAAGTATATTGAGTGGCTTGCATAGTAGGGCGGCGCGAGGCGGAGCCTGCGGGACGTCACGTCGTGCAATAAATATGTGCAGCGTCCGGCCGGCTCCGTCCGGTGATCCGGTCGCGTCCAACCGGACACGGCACGCATCTAGGTCAATACTCAAATTAAATTTATTCCTCGCCTCTTCTAATACCGTTGTAAAATACTCCTACATTCGCCACTTATTTTAAAATTGCATTTTGTTTATAGTAATAGAGTTTAACGAATACATTTCAAAAGGTAATGAAACGCGATACAGGGGCCACGTGACGCGTCCCTCACCTGTTCTCTGTTGTACGGAAAATCAAGCGAACGTTAATCGTCAATGTTAATTATTATGAATTTACACACAAAATTAAATAATACTGGTCTAGTTAGTGCAATATTCTTATGTAAGGGAATTAATGTAGTGTTATGAGAATAAAATAACTTCACACGGGAACATGGTATAAGAAAAGTACTCCTGTCTACAAAACAACGCTTTGATGAGAACAGATGAACATCGCATGGTGGGTTGTGTACATTTTCCGACTTTATTCATTTGTAGCAGCCACCCGCGACTTGGTCTCAAGTGCCTATTGTGAGTTATTCTGAATTATAAGCTATAAGACTGTACGGTGCTATCAAAATCCGTGTAGTAAGTATTTTCGTGAAAGTTGCAAACATCCAAACATCCTCACAAACTTTCACATTTATAGTGTTAGTGATTTAGAGGGGAGTGGGATTATATTTAATTGAATGAATATTTAGAAAACTTATAGCTGTAGTTGCAATAGGCGAGGACGCAGGCACGTCACGCAGGAGATGGCCTCCTGTGTGCCGACGCGACGCTCCCTTCAGTAATGTTTAGGAGAAAGCCTTGAGGGTTTGAGTCCACTCTACCTGTATCAGTTTCTATAATATTACAGGTGTAACCTTGTTATTAATTCCTTTGATTTCCTTTGCCTGTAATTTCAGGCCAATTATAGAGATATACTGAGCTGTACTGCTGATTGCCGCCGATAGCACCGTTGTAGCCGTGTTTGTACAATCTACTCCGCTTTTCGGAATCCTAGACTCTCCATTACTACATACTGGGGCTCCGGCTCATTCCACTTTGAGCTTTATCTCTTTGTGTTGGAGATATAAATAGCTTGGCGTGTGAGCGGGCGACAAACGCGCTCTTTCTGCAAATTCCTCGTTATTAAATCTCGTGACCGTAAAAACAAGGTGAAGTAGGTTTTCTTTCCGCCCCCTGTGCCACCTCCCTCCCGCGCCCCCTAGCACCCCGCGCCCGCACCCCTCACCCCCGTGCTCGCCCGCTGTCGTAGTTTACACGTCGCCCTCTCTTTGCTCCTGTTTATTTAATCTTTGCAGAACTTTAAGCACACGTAGTGCACCAAGATCACCTAGCGCACCTAGCTAGTGTCTGACTATCGTTATATACTAAGTACCCAGTAGAGAGTTACCTCGAGCAGAGCGACCGCCGCGCGCCGGGTGTGGAGCAGGCTGTGCCAGTGGGGTCGGTATCCCGCGGCTATAACATAGCTAACCAAAAACAGGACAACAAGAACGATTATAAAGTAACGCTGTGAAATGGTTTGTTAACCATTCAGTCTAGTTACCTCTGGTGTGCGGCCTACTGTACAAGTTAAATGCATGTTATTTATTTAAATGATAATTATGAAGGTACTGTAATAGTGCCCTTTTCAGATTATATCGAAGGGTCGCGCGTGTTCCCGGACCGAAACTTTAAACGATCAGACATAAATGTTTTATTAAATTAATTTGTTTAAAAGTTGTTAACGAAACGGGTTCAGTATAAGTCGTTATCGCAACATAAGTGCCGCCAGTGGATATGGTAATACACGAACAGTCGCCGGACGTGATCGTTGTATTAGCTAAATAATACGTGATCGTGGGAACTAGTCGCCTATATAAACACATTATAATTTTGTGCAGCGCGAGTGACCCTGCCAGCCTGCCAGCCTGCCAGCCTGGCGGCCGTGTGCTGAGGCTAGAACAGCCGAATAATTATGTTTTTGGAACAGCATTATCAGATGTGCTGCGACCAACGCAAGAGGCCTACAGTGGCACTTGCCGCGCTAGCCCGCCACTATTGTTTGTGTCGTCACAAACTCCCAACGTAACCTCACTCTGCCGCATGTACCTGTCTTAAACCGCAATGTTGTTATCACGTGGTTCTTCACGTTGCGCTAGAGCTGTGCGTCTATTGTGTGATGTCCTCAGTCTGCGGTCGGATGCAGGTCCCGCATACATGGCGTCACTTTTAACTTGTCCTTTGTGCGTCCTCACTCTAGCGGCAACAGTCAAATATACAAAATACTTGAATATTGCAAATATAGTTTTCTATTGAATTCAAATCGGGTTCCTTGTCCTTTTGAAGAGTTAGGACGCACAAAGAAGCGTAGCTTTGTATTATTGTTGAACATTATTGTTGTTCCCTATGTACCTCTGCTAATACGAACTTGTTTTTAGTTGGTTTCGTATCTAGCATGCCCTGATTGTTTTAATTTGAAGACGTCATGAAAATTTTTGTTGTGGTTCATTATTTATTTATTATGTAATTCATTGTGCACTTTTAATAATAATATACGAGCCGAATTCTGATTCCTTGCTTTTTATGTTTTGTCCAATCATTTTGTCAAAATTCATCGTGATTCGGTAAATTGCATTAGTATTTTAAACGCAAGGTTGGGAACATTTAAACGCAATTTTGGGAACATTTGTGCGACAACGTCATTGTTAAAGCAATGACGGATTTACTCAAGAGTGTTCGCGTAGTTAGTAAAGCTTAGTACCTACTGTGCACTCATTACTCGCGACGCAACACCGTCCGTCTGCGTCCGTCTGCGTCCGTCCGAGTTTGTCCGCGTTTGTCCGCGTCCGCACGTGATCGCTCGTGGCCGCAGCTCGCTCATCAGCTTAACTGCCGCATACATTAGCGGTGACACGACGGATATAACTCGTGCCACTGTAGATGTTTTTACTCAGAGGAGCAGAGCGGCATGTCGCTGAGCTGAGACTCAGCGTTGCTTTTATTGGTACAGTTACCGTAATTGGAGCAATGTAATGATTATCCAATTTATTTATTATGCAATAATTAATGGCCACATTGATCCAATACCGGTCGTCGTACATGGACACCTTCTCGAAATCGTTTCCGAATACACTTACCTCGGGCAGATTCTGCAGTTAGGTAAAAACAATTTCGAGAAGGAGGCCAAGAGGAGGATCCAGCTGGGCTGGGCAGCGTTTGGGAAACTGCGCCGAGTCTTCTCGTCATCCATACCACAATGCTTAAAAACGAAAGTTTTTAATCAGTGTGTCCTACCCGTCATGACCTACGGAGCCGAGACATGGACACTCACGGTAGGGTTGGTCCACCAATTCAAAGTCGCTCAGCGAGCTATGGAGAGAGCTACGCTCAGAGTTTCTCTGAAGGATAGGATTCGAAACGAATACATCCGACAGACAACCAAAGTTATCGACATAGCTCAAAGAATTAGCAAGTTGAAGTGGCAGTGGGCTGGCCATATTTCGCGAAGAACCGACAACCGCTGGGGTAAACGTGTTCTTGAGTGGAGACCGCGACTCGGCAAACGTAGTGTAGGACGCCCTCTGACCAGGTGGGATGACGATCTGCGAAAGACTGCAGGCAGATGCTGAATGCGGCAAGCTGAAGACAGGGCGCTATGGCGCTCATTAGGAGAGGGCTATGTCCAGCAGTGGACTAGTATAGCCTGATGATGATGATGATGATGAATGATTATCCTGTTTGCTATCTGTTTATAGAACTAACTGTGTTTAAGCGATACGAACCGTGCAGTTGGGATGGCACCCGAGCCAAAAAAAAACAAAGCACTAAGTTTCAAAACAACAGCACTTATACTAAAATCTGGAGCAGTGCAACGCTATTATCGCGGAAATGTCCGTACGGAAGCGTTCTAAGGGCGCCCGCGCTAGCCGGAGCCGGCAGCCGGAGCCGGGAGCCGGAGCCGGGAGCCGGAGCCGGGAGCGGAGAGGAGCGGCTGCGGAAATCCAATAACCCGTGGCAGCACGTGCAGTGTGCACTCAACGCGTTCGCTTTTTCGCGCCTGTTACTGCACTAACACGGTCCCGCGTCTCTCGTTACATATCTGCATGCGAGTTGTATCTAGGTTGGGACGCGCCGACCCGCAGATTGTCCTCTAGCCTTGTGGCGCCTAGTGCTCGCCACTCCCGGAGCAATCTAAGGAAGGGTCAAAGGGTGATTTATATCGGGTTTGGATTCGGCTTTCTATTTCGTCTGTCTGTATGTAAACAGGCCAAGTGTGAGTAATGCCATTTCTATTTTGTTTTTGTTGCAAAAAAGGGACCTTCTGGTGTTTTATTGTAATAACGACATTTTCAAATAATTGACTTACCTAACCGCAATCAACTGTCAAATAAGCCATATTTGACAGTTGATTAAAATTGTGGAATATGTCAGTAGCATCACGGAGTCTGAATCTGTGCCCGTTGGATGGCAATAGACTCGCCCCCTATTACGAGGCACTTAAAAATAACTAGTGAAATGTGGGTGTACTATAGAGTAAAGGTACACCTCTGCCTATCCCTAGAATACAGATGTGATGTCAACATGTTAGGTTAGGTTAGGCAGGTGTCAACCATGAACTGTGATACCTAGTGTTTTTACCTTATTCGAGTATATGACCGGTTCACTAACTTAATAATGTCACAACTATGCATTATTTATAATAGTTGTCGTGATTCCACTTTTGGTGATATTACCGGATCCTGCAACTACTACGTACTAACACAACGCGCGTGGCTGTAACCTCGATAGCTGCACATACCATCGACAAGAAATACGCTAGCCAACATTCTCACATGATTAGGGCGAGCGAGCCGTGTTTACAATGAAACTTGTCAAGAAGTTGTTATAATTATATTTAATACTAGATAGTCACTGTTACATGTCACATGTGTGTGCTGCCTTTCCCTTGGGGGAATATAGGCGTGATGTTATGCAATACTAGTGTGACTAAGTTAAAGAAGGCTCATAACATATCAATTGCATTGTGTACTGTTCGGATTTATAATGCGAAGCTAGCACTGTGATGGTCTGCGGTATTCCAAAAATATTTGGTTGTAAAGCTATCCGTAACAACTTTTCAGTGTCCATTAACTAAGTAGTTAAAAACGAATGAACTATTGTGTCTCCCCATTTGTAAGTTTTCAAAAGATAATAAAATATAATAAATAAAAAGGGTTTTTATGCTAAGTGTCCCCGAACCAAAACGTAGCTATACCCAGTATTGTACAGGTAATGTAAGAAAAGAACACACACATTATTGTTCCTTTCAAATAAAAACCAAACGAGACATTTTTTTGCGTCTATTATATTTTTTAATATTCAATTGGTTGGGATTAGTAACGCAACAAAAGTAGAGTAAGTATCAAATTTCAACGTTCTATATGTGTACTCGTATAAGTGCTGAAAATTGCAACTAACAGGCAATTACGCCATTAGGTCCAATATCGCAGCGAACCTAAACTAGAATGGAAATGAATTTCCAATATTTTGGAATATACGTTTGACGTCAGCGCTTTGTGCGCGTCCTGAATATTGTCCCCTGGTGCTGGCCTGCCTGGACAACAATTCCAACTTCCAACTGCCACGTGGACACTGGCGTCACATTGCAGCCACCCACTGTGTATGTTGTCTACACTACACACTACACAACACTTAAGGCGTGTATTTAGTTGTGCGTCACTCTCTGTAGCGCGACCTGCTGTTCGGTGTGAACCTTTCTATGATCGCTTACGTACCCACTGACAGCGTGTATTGTGCGGTGCACAGTTGCAACTGTTGCAAGCACTCAGATGGAGTAGGTGGGTATCGCAGTAAGTATGCATATAGCGCCAGTATTTCTGCACTGCAGAAGAGTAAATGAAAAGCTCATTGCACTGCGTATTGAAATGAAAAAAATGGAATGAATTTATTTCGTTATCAACAGGTTTTAACAATATACGACACAGAGATCTTCTTTTAAGTATAAAAGTACTTGTGCCAGAAGACCTCTTCTTCCATACTTCTAACATATTTATAAAGTCTGTTAATAATATAATTAAAACTAAATACAGTTTAAATTTAAAACTAAATAATTGAAGTAGTTGTTTAGTATTTGTACGGTGTGTTGGTGTGTGTGTGTAAGAGTAAATGTGATAATTAATGAGTATATGGGCTGAGTAAAGATTTTGTGTGGATAAGTAGAGTGAGGGTGAGTGTGTGTGTGTATGATTGTGAGTTATATAATGGTGTAGTGAATTGGTATCTGTTCGATTGAATTTAAGGGAGTAGCATAAATGTAAAGTGGGTGACAGTGATTCTGTAAGTATAGATAATGTGTCATGTAGGATAGTGATTTTATGTGTAAATGTATTATATGATAGGATGTAGAAGTGTTTCTGTTTCTGCATAACTGAGAGTTTTTAGCCACGTAGTTAGTATTTTCTTACATTCGAAGTAAGTCCTTCTATAGATAGTTTTTTTTTGTTGATTGCATTGTAAAGAAGCGTAGTTTGTGCGACGTATTGTCGCCTAGCAAATGCAGTACGTACTGCGTATGCGGTTATACCACCATAGTTCCTACGTTTCGTTAGTACACTTGGGTCAAAAACTATCGATTTATGCATTCTTAATATGGAGACCAGAATAAATAATTTTCTTACGGTTAAAAGGTCACAATGTTTATAGAGGTCGCTTGTAGGAAAACGATATGGTTTAAAATAAATAGTCTTCAGAAGGGAACGCTGTGACCTTTCTACGCCTAGAAATTTTGTTTTGGAGGCACCCCCCCAGATCGGAATACAGTAGGTTAGGATAGATTGGGCCAGAGCAGTGTAGATTTGTTTAATTAATTTAGGTGTTGCTACATGCCTTAGTATTTTAAAAATCCATATTAATTTTTTACAGCGGTCACTAACCAATTGAATTTGATGATGCCAGGAGAGGCGCTGATCTAGTATAATACCCAGGTATTTTGTATTTTCTACCTTCTCAATAATAGGACATGAGCAGTCATAGCCATGAGTATTATCACATTGGTGTATATTAACACTGAAATTGCTGCTCGGCTGGGTCTTTTTGCTTATGGTGAAGCACATATATATGGGCACTTTGGGCTGTGTGGTGTCGGCCTAAAAAGAATAGCACCAGCCCAACTCTTCCCGCGGGTGTCGTAAAAGGCGACTAAGGGAGACAAACGGGGGGGTGGGCAGCAGCGCCCCCCGCAGCACAACTCTACATCCAAACTGCGATCCCCAACCCGCATGCCCAGCGTGGGGATTATGGGCATTAACCTCCTATGGTGCAAATAAAAGGAAAATGGCCCCCAGTTCCCGGCCGCCTCGCTATTCCTGGCCATGGCAGCGGCCATGGTAACGGTGGGGCAGGGGGTGCTAGGAATCACCGGGCTACGGCAGGCTGCCACAAAAAACTGACCCTCGCAACGTTCAATGGACGCACTCTGAGGCTTGATCACCATCTAGCACAGTTGGAAGTGGAGTTAGAGAACATTAAATGGCATGTTCTGGGGTTATGTGAAGTCCGTAGAGAGGGGGAGGACACCATAACCCTAGACTCGGGCCATCTTCTCTACTTTCGCGAGGGTGATAAAACATCCCAGGGTGGCGTAGGTTTCCTCGTCAATAGGGCCCTCTCTAACAACGTTGAAGAAATCTCCAGTGTGTCGACCAGGGTAGCGTACCTGATCCTTCGGCTGTCCAAGCGGTACAGCATGAAGGTAATTCAGGCTTACGCACCGACCTCTACACACTCGGATGATGAAGTGGAGGATATGTTCGAAGACATATCCAAAGCCTTGCACAACACCACTAAGGCCCACTTCAATGTTGTTATGGGGGACTTTAACGGCAAGGTGGGAACCCAGACCGGTAACGAATCCCGGATAGGCCCGCATGGTTATGGAGTTCGGAATCACAGGGGGCAAATGCTTGTCAACTTCCTTGAAAAGGAGGGGCTGTTCTTAATGAACTCCTTCTTTAAGAAACAGCCTCAAAGGAAGTGGACGTGGCAAAGCCCCGACACTGTGACTAAAAATGAGATCGACTTCATCATGACGGATAGAAAGCACATATTCAGAGATGTCTCAGTGATCAACAGGTTCAATACTGGATCTGATCACCGACTTCTCCGAGGCTCTCTGAATATCAATATAAAGCTTGAAAGAAACCGACTGATGAAGTCCACGCTCCGCCCTAACCCAATCCATATCATGGCGGGTACCGAGAAGTTCCAGCAGCTTCTCGGGAATAGGTTTGTTGCCTTGGAACCCACTGATGACGCTGACGAGAGCCTACACAATCTGGTCAAGACTTTGAGGGATGAGGGCACCAAGTTCTGCAGAACGCAGAAGACTGGCAAGAAATCCAAACTCTCGGTTGAGACTCTCGGGTTGATGACAAAAAGACGGGAAACCACCCTAGCGACTTCGTTGGAGAGGTCAGACCTGAACAAGCGAATTGCGAAGATGGTACGGCACGACCTTCGGAGCTCCAACACACGCCTCATCGAAGAGGCGATAGAGCGAAACCGAGGGTCCAAAGTATTCACTCAGCAGCTTGGTAGGAGCCACCTGACGAAGCTTAAAACGAAAGATGGGAGGACCGTATTGTCAAAGCCAGAGATCTCCGCCGAGATAGAGGATTTCTATGGCCGATTATACGCTGCACATGCCCCTCATTCCCGACGAGATGACCAGGATTCCAGAGCCACCCTGACGCGCCACTACACCGACGAACTGCCTGACATCAGTCAAGACGAGATCGTGTTAGCTCTGAGGCAGCTTAAAAATGGAAAAGCCCCCGGTGAGGACGGAATAACCTCAGAGCTATTAATAATAATAATAATAATAATAATAAATAAGCTGGCAACACCACAGTTGACATCACTCAGAAATTTTCTTCCGCAAATTTTATATCTAATTTTCATTTACCACTACGCAGTTTATTTATACACCACCAGAAGAATAACGGAAATAACCACGAAATTTAAATAAATCCAAAATGTCCAAAAATTCACCAACAATGCAGTTCACAAAATCAAAACAGAAATTGACAGATGTCAAATCAAAGAAAATTATCTTATAATAGTTGATGAAATGTTAACAAGATCAGCAGCACGTCGAGCACGCCCACCACCTCCGGCCTCGTCGCTCAGCTCCGCCTCGTCACCGCCGAAACCCAGCACCATCGTGAGTACTGTGAAGCCGGCTGTGCCAGTCACGTCGAGCTCGAGCGACGAGTATTTTTCCCCGCCCACGTCGCCACCACCTGCACGTCGACGGAGAGGACGCCGGCCGCCGGACGGCTTAGGACCTCGAGGCCCTCCGGCCTCTGATAGGGTCCCAGCTCCCGGCGGAAGTGTGCAGCGCATGCGATGGACACAATCCATCAACGAAAACGTCATGCGCTCATACTATGGGGCTACAGAGGGAGGAAGTAACCTGACCGCGTACCGTGTTCGGATGCTCTCTCTGTTTCAGGTGCTTGAGCCAGCTGTCAACGTATCGGCACAACGACTTTCGGATCAGGTGCGGGTCATTCAGCGTAATCATATGTTGGATGACGTTGTACTTGATCGCCTCCGAACGGAAATGCAGAGTAGCCGTGTCATTACCTCGCCGTCGCACACTGTAGTGCCACCACAGTACAACATTGTATTATCTAGTTTTGCTGACGGAGAGGGTAGTGACAAGGTTACAAATGTAAGTACCCAATACAATGAGGAATTGAGGAGTGCTTTGGAAGGTGCGATTCGGGAATATCGTTTCATGCTACCCGCACTACGACCACGCTTACCCCGTTTGCCCATGCATAATAAAAATAGGGCGCTGGTGGCTGCTCTGGATTCGCAGTTGTCAAACTATTTTGATAACTGCGATGACCTCACCGATGCTCACTCAATCTTGTACTGCGCGGCTGTAGCGGCATGTCGTGTAGCTCACGTCAAATTTCCTAATGACATAGCTACACGACCGAAACCAGCTGTACCGGCTTGGCAGTGCAGGATTGAGCGTCGCATCGCTGGGGCTAGAGCACTCATCGGTAAGCTTGTTTGCTACAGGGAGGGCAATACTCGCCCTAGAGTGATGCGCTATGTAAGACGGGCGTTCTTGGGGACTGATATCAGCCCTCGAGACTATATGTCTCGTGTTACAGAGCGCATCGACTTCCTGAAGCAGAAGGTGTATGCATGGGCAAGCCGTATTCGTAGGTACAAACGGCGAGTGGAGCGATACACTCAAAATCGCACTTTCCAGAGCAATGAGAGGTGGGTGTATAGAGCTTGGGAGCGACCGGTCCAAGGTGTGACTGATACGCACCTACCGGATGATGACGTCATGTGTTCTTTCTGGCGTAACATTTGGTCGATGCCTGTCAGTCACACAGAGGGTGATTGGACTCGAGAGGTCGAACGAGCGTGCGATCCAATACCGCAAATGGGGGCAATAACCATCAGCCCCGAAGATGTAGCTCGTGCAGTCCGTCCGTTGCCGAACTGGAAATCGCCAGGGCCGGATGGGCTGCACAATTTTTGGATAAAATGGCTACAAAAGTCGCACGCTCGTTTGGCATCTCAGTTCCAGTCGGCCTTAGAGACTGGATCGCTACCCCAGTTCCTTACGACAGGAATTACCCACCTGCTCCACAAATCTGGTAGTACTGCGGAACCCAAAAATTATAGACCGATCACTTGCTTACCAACGGTCTATAAGGTTCTTACATCCATTTTGAGAGTTAAAATTAACAACCATATCGACAGCAATTCGATCATGTCGGCCTCTCAAAATGGATGTAGGAATGGGTCTCGCGGTACTAAGGAGCTCCTCCTCATTGATACTGCCATAAGCCAACAGGTTCGTCGTTCAAGAAAGGATCTGTCGACATGCTGGATAGATTACAAGAAGGCGTATGACTCGGTACCACATACATGGCTCAAGCGGGTGCTGGAATTGTATAAAGTAGATGCAACTCTGCGCACCTTCCTGACGTCGTGTATGGGGCAATGGAGAACCGTACTTCGCTATCCAGGATGTCGACAAATTCAGAGGAATAGCGAACCAATAAGAATTGAGCGAGGCATATTCCAGGGTGACAGTTTGAGTCCACTTTGGTTCTGCTTAGCCTTGAATCCTCTAAGTACATTACTGGAGGATTCGGGTCTAGGCTATCGGTTGAAGAGAGGTGGTCAGGTTGTATCTCATTTTCTTTACATGGATGACCTAAAGCTCTTTGCCCCCAGTGATTTGCAACTGATGGAGCTACTGAAGGTAACAAAAACCTTTAGTAGCGCCATCAGGATGGAATTTGGTGTGGACAAATGTGCGGTCATGCATGTAAAGCGAGGGAAGATTGTGGAATCCGTGGGAACCCAACTCCCGGATTTCATAAACTTTAGAGCCCTCTCTCCAATCGAAACCTATAAGTATTTGGGTATGTCGCAAGCATTGGGCATTAATGCTGCTGACTTGAAGCAATCGTTGAAGTAGCGCTTCTTTGGCCGCCTGAAGAAAGTATGTAATAGTCTTTTGTCAGGCGGTAACAAGGTGCGTGCCTTCAACGGTTGGGTCATGCCAGTCTTGATGTACTCTTTCGGCATACTTAAATGGACTCAAACAGAACTTGACGCCCTGGATAGGAGAGTCCGTACATTCCTGACGGCATCTCGAATGCATCACCCACGTTCATCGGTTATGAGACTGTATATCCCGCGAAAGTGTGGGGGTCGAGGCTTTTTAAATGCTAAGACCCTCCATAATCGCGAGATATGTAGTCTCAGGGATTATTTCCTAGAAACCGACGTGGGGATGCATCGAGATGTAGTCGCGGTGGACCAGGGCCTCACCCCGCTCTCGTTGGCTAAAGAGAACTGGCGCAAACCTGTAGTACTTGACACTAACGATCGCAAGGAAGTATGGCAGAGTAAGGAGCTTCACGGACGCTTTTTCCAGGCCCTACATGGGCCTGATGTAGATCAGTTAGCGTCCGTATCTTGGCTGCGTTTCGGTGACCTCTTTGGGGAAACCGAAGGTTTTGTCTGTGCAATTATGGACGAAGTTATCATGACGAATAACTATCGGAGATTTATAGTGAAGGATGGTACGGTTGACATCTGTCGGGCATGCCACCGTCCAGGCGAATCAATCCGCCACATTATCTCTGGTTGTTCTCGTCTTGCTAACGAAGAGTATTTGCATAGGCACAACCTAGTAGCCAGGATTATCCATCAGCAACTTGCTCTAAAATACAGTCTTGTAGAATCGGAAGTGCCATACTACAAGTATGTGCCCGACCCAGTTCTTGAAAATGGCAGTGTCACTTTGTATTGGGACCGATCCATCATCACTGACAGGACTATTGTAGCCAATAAGCCTGATATAGTGGTGATGGATCGAATCGAGAGGCGCGCAACGATTATTGATGTAACGGTCCCGCATGACGGGAACCTCGTGAAAGCCGAGAAAGATAAACAAATCAAGTATCTTGACTTGGCTCGCGAGGTTGTCGACATGTGGGATGTGGACTCAGCAATCGTTGTACCGATAGTCGTGTCAGCCAATGGCTTAATAGCTAAGAGCCTTGACCAACATCTAAGGAGGCTCGCGTTAGGCAGCTGGATCAAGGGCTTGATTCAGAAAGCAGTTCTTCTGGACACGGCGCGTATAGTTAGGCGATTCCTCTCTCTGGAGCCCTGACCGCCGGTAGCTTGGACCCTGTTCCCGATACCGGTGGGCCACTATTTTTTATATTTTTAAATGTTTTTTTTTTGTATTAATATTTAAATATTTAAAAATATAATTTATAAGAAAGATTTTAAATAAAGGGGATAATAATAAATTAAAATAGAACACAATTTCTTATTTGCCTGAACTAGGTTGAACCTGTGCTTCAGGCTAGGAAGTGCATAAATACTTAATGTAATAAATTAACAATGAGTATAAAGTGAAAAACTAAATCTAATTTAGGTTAGTAACAGTAAAATTGCATGTAAGCGTTTCTATTTGCAGACAACAAGTAGCTCTTCTGTCTGTGCATAGGCGATGGTTAGTAAATATTTAAGTATAATTTTTTTACAGCTAAAATAATTCAATTTATAGATACTTAGTTTTCTATTTAATCTATTGTACAGAAATGGGCCTAAGAATGTAAAAAATCTTTCCACAAAGACATGTTTTGAAGTAAAATTTGATGCGCATACTATATCATTCCGTCTCTTGTTAGTAATGTCAGCAGTGTAGGTAAGCATGGTGTGTTGTTTTAATACTAAGTGCATAATGAAAAGCGCTCGTGATATTATCTATTCTAACACATTGGTATCGGTCATCTAAGTAGTCAGCGATTAGTTTCAGGGGCGTTCCCCTTATTCCAATGGCCTGTAATTTGTTTAGAAGAACAGAAACAGACACCGTGTCGAAGGCCTTGGCTAAATCAAGGAAGACTCCCAGGGTCTGGTTCCCTTTGCCGAGTTCTTCTGAAATGTAATTTGTTAGGCTATGCACCGCATCGGCTGTAGATAATTTTGCTCTAAAACCAAATTGCGCAGAGGACAAAAAGTTATTTTTTTCTAGATAGTTAACCAGTCTATTGTTTACAATTTTCTCTAATATTTTTGATATTGAGGGGAGTAACGATATTGGCCTATAATTATTAACTAAGTCTTTAGTTCCAGATTTAAAGACAGGGATTACAACTGCCTTTTTTAGACAAGTAGGGAAAATACCTTTGGAGATACAGATTCGAAAAATATGCGTTAAAGGAGGTACCAATATATGCTTAAAAAGTTTAAGGATCTTATTGCTTATGTTATCCAATCCAACTGCACAGTCATCTTTTAGCCCAGAAATGATTCGAGTAATTTCGTCTTCGTCAGTGTCAAGCATAACAAAAGATTTCAGGTTACAGATATTGATTGATTTTTGAAAAGGTTGGTCACAATAATGTTTCGGAATCTGTTCGGCAAGAGTTTTCCCAATATTGACAAAAAAGTTATTAACGTTGTTAGCTGACAAGACTGGTGAAGGATTAGTAAGCAGTAAACTCGAATTTGCTTCACGCTGTTTAGACATAGAGTCTTCTCGTCATCCATACCGCAATGCTTAAAAACGAAAGTTTTTAATCAGTGCGTCCTACCCGTCATGACCTACGGAGCCGAGACATGGACACTCACGGTAAGGTTGGTCCACCAATTCAAAGTCGCTCAGCGAGCTATGGAGAGAGCTATGCTCGGAGTTTCTCTGGAGGATAGGATTCGAAACGAATACATCCGACATAGAACCAAAGTCATCGACATAGCTCAAAGAATTAGCAAGTTGAAGTGGCAGTGGGCTGGCCATATCTCGCGAAGAACCGACAACCGCTGGGGTAAACGTGTTCTTGAGTGGAGACCGCGACTCGGCAAACGTAGTGTAGGACGCCCTCTGACCAGGTGGGATGACGATCTGCGAAAGACTGCAGGCAGATGCTGGATGTGGCAAGCTGAAGACAGGGCGCTATGGCGCTCATTAGGAGAGGGCTATGTCCAGCAGTGGACTAGTATAGCCTGATGATGATGATGATGATGATGACATATATATGGTTTTTTGGCTATTTAAGGTAAGTAGATTTGTTCTCAGCCAAGATGCAACTCTAGAGAGTCCCACCTCAGTGTCTCTGTGAACAGATACCCAATTTTCACCGCAAAAGACCAGTGCAGTGTCGTCAGCATACGAGAAAATCCGGGCGCCACCTGCCCTCAGCTCACATAGGTCATTAATGTAGATAAGGAACAAGGTGGGCCCGAGTACGCTCCCCTGTGGTACACCGTAAGTAATATTAGTGTCTCTGCTAATATGCTGCCCGATTGTAACTCTCTGAGTTCGGTCTGTTAGGTAGCTTTTTAAAATTTCGAGGGGAATGCCTCTTATTCCTATGTGTTTCAGCTATTGACAGTGCTGTTTCGTGTGTTGTGCTTCAAGTTCGATACGTGATGATATCATCACGCCAAGCGGTTTGCTGGGTGGGCATGAACAGCATAGACTAGTCTCACATACGTAATGGGTAAATGTTCAACACTTGGAATGTCACGGAATCTGTATTTCTAAAAGAGACACTTACTAGAATGTTCTGATGTGAACTACCTACCTCCATACTTAAGCACCCCAATAAAGTTGGTAAATAGTTTAGAGTTAAGAGGCGTATCTATCGCACGTGGCGTGCTGCTCACAGGCTGTAAGTCGTGAACCGGATGCTGGATGAGCGTGCCGCACTGACATTTCGACGTTTTTTCTGGACTGAGATTTAATCTCGCGTCAGACATCGCAGCGGAAGTAGATCGAGACGTTTTTTGTGCAATAAAAACGCGGTTCGCTTTGCGAAAGACCATTAATGTGGATTTAACTGCAGTCTTGGAGTTACGAGACGCGTATTCGTGAGGAAACAAAATGAATTCTCAAATAAACAAAACCCCAAGGGTTTACGTGCGACACCAATAGTTAGGTTAGTGTGAGAATACAACGGGTTACCGGGAATTGAAGTTGGAACAGGAGTTTTGGAGAGAAAACTCGACAAGCAATTTATTATCTTCGGAACTATATTACAGTTGATCAAAGCCGGCGCGGCACGAGGAGGCGCGGCGTGGCACGAGGAGGCGCGACTCGGCACGAGGAGGCGCGACTTGTCACGAGGAGGCGCGACTCTGCACGAGGAGGCGCGACTTGTCACGAGGAGGCGCGACTCGGCATGAGGAGGCGCGACTTGTCACGAGGAGGCGCGACTCTGCACGAGGAGGCGCGACTCGGCATGAGGAGGCGCGACTCAGCACGAGGAGGCGCGGGGTGACCAACACAAGCTTGCGCCGAGCAAGTAATGAAGCACCGCGCCGCACATGAATTCATCAAAATTAGCTTTGCGAACTTTCGGAAAGTTTCGTAAAACACACAAACTTCACCTTACTACTTAGTTATGTAGAGCTGCGAGGAAATAATATAACATTATCAGTAAACCCATTTCACGGGTCGCTTGTCAAAGTGAACTCGCGCCAGCAGCTCGCGCCAGCAGCTCGCGCTAGCAGCTCGCGCCAGCAGCTTGCGCCAGCAGCTTGCGCCAGGACCCAACTATCATTCAAGACTCAATAGAATACGGTTCAGTTGGTTTTTAGATTAATTTCATGCAATGTAGCAATCAGTGAAACAAATTGGAACTAGAGTACCTACGCATGTTGACTGTTTCAGCAGACATACGAATTACAAATTGGATTAAATTCACACCCCCGCACGCCGCGCGCCTCTCAGGCGTTCATCTATTTGGTTGCTGTTTGAAGTGCACGCATGATTCCACACTTGCAACTCACTAGCTGGGTTACACATCGTTGGCTAACATTCAGCAACGGTTGTTATGACCTTAGAATGAAGGAGCGCTACATAATCATACCGAGCTAAGTAGCCCCACTTAGTTCGGTATGGTGGGTTACTACATCGGTATGTTACGAGTATGTAGCAGTGCGTGCCGCCGTTAGCAATAAGTGAAGCATATTTTCCATTCAGTTGTTGATGCTCGGATGGTGTTGCTTTCAGGTTATACCCTCAGATTGTAAGTATTAACCATTGTTGTTTAATAACTGCCTTCTATAGACTGAACCATTAATCGAAGTGAGCCGAACTTCGTTTGTCTTTGTATGAGAAGTATATTAAAGCTCGTCTAATAAAATATTCACATCATGATACAGGTCGCGAGTCGTCAGCGAAGTCGCTTGTGGATAGAGTACAGAACACGCCACTCGCACTCCCGCAGACATTCTAATATCCTCCGAACGTAAGGATTTAGTAAAACCTTACGTTTTATTCGTAAGAACGAATATCTCGTTGATTTTGTTGGTTTAGGATCATTTTCCAAGATTTAAGGTTAGTTTCATTTCAAATACTGGGCGAACTCAGTTGGTACACTTGACTTGACGAGAAAACTAACAATAACTAGGTTCTAGCATCGACTGGAAGCAGCAACGTTGCAAAAGCATTGATCGAAAGGACTTGGCAGTTGATAGAAGATGATTCCAACTATGTTGAAAAGAACTCGGGGTTCGATTTAAATGAAATTGTCATCAGGGAGCTCTGCCATAGTGGAGCCGCGACTGTTGGTTCCTTTACTTTGTCAACAGGGAGCTCTGCCATAGTGGAGCCGCGACTGTTGGTTCCTTTACTTTGTCAACAGGGAGCTCTGCCATAGTGGAGCCGCGACTGTTGGTTCCTTTACTTTGTCAACAGGGAGCTCTGCCATAGTGGAGCCGCGACTGTTGGTTCCTTTACTTTGTCATCAGGGAGCTCTGCCATAGTGGAGCCGCGACTGTTGGTTCCTTTACTTTGTCATCAGGGAGCTCTGCCATAGTGGAGCCGCGACTGTTGGTTCCTTTACTTTGTCATCAGGGAGCTCTGCCATAGTGGAGCCGCGACTGTTGGTTCCTTTACTTTGTCAACAGGGAGCTCTGCCATAGTGGAGCCGCGACTGTTGGTTCCTTTACTTTGTCATCAGGGAGCTCTGCCATAGTGGAGCCGCGACTGTTGGTTCCTTTACTTTGTCAACAGGGAGCTCTGCCATAGTGGAGCCGCGACTGTTGGTTCCTTTACTTTGTCATCAGGGAGCTCTGCCATAGTGGAGCCGCGACTGTTGGTTCCTTTACTTTGTCATCAGGGAGCTCTGCCATAGTGGAGCCGCGACTGTTGGTTCCTTTACTTTGTCAACAGGGAGCTCTGCCATAGTGGAGCCGCGACTGTTGGTTCCTTTACTTTGTCATCAGGGAGCTCTGCCATAGTGGAGCCGCGACTGTTGGTTCCTTTACTTTGTCAACAGGGAGCTCTGCCATAGTGGAGCCGCGACTGTTGGTTCCTTTACTTTGTCATCAGGGAGCTCTGCCATAGTGGAGCCGCGACTGTTGGTTCCTTTACTTTGTCAACAGGGAGCTCTGCCATAGTGGAGCCGCGACTGTTGGTTCCTTTACTTTGTCATCAGGGAGCTCTGCCATAGTGGAGCCGCGACTGTTGGTTCCTTTACTTTGTCAACAGGGAGCTCTGCCATAGTGGAGCCGCGACTGTTGGTTCCTTTACTTTGTTTACTTATTTCGCTAAAACTAAAAGCTTGTAGGTTTTTACGGAACAAATTATGTTGTGGAAGTAGTCCTCTTCCGGCAGTTGCTTGCAGCATGCTAGTCACACACAGCTGAGCTGTGGCGCAGGGCGCGGGCTGGCGGCCGCAATGCATTTCATCTTCTTCATTCAGCGTTACCGTCAGTCACTGTTATTGTAATTAAACTCTCGGGAGTGTCTGTATCTCTATACCTACCTACATGAAATATATATCTAAATAAGTCTAGAATTTCATGAAAACTTAGTTAAGATTTATGGTCAGATTCAAATGTGGTGTGGACCCACCACCTTTGAATCCGATGAGAAAACATGTGCTGTGTTCATACACACACTACTGACCTTTGGTTTTATTTCTGCTGAGAAACACACATACCATGTAGCGTCGTCCTGCCGCGCAGTGGTTCGAAACCGACGCTCCGGGGACATTGGAATCAAACTCGGAACGGCTTTATTTCAGTATAATTTATAATATTTGGTAATATGACAGCTATAGACAGCACCATCTCCGGAATAAAAATATATTTAAAGTTAAAAACACAAAAGTAGTTTTTTCTCACAAATTTGTAAAATTTAAAGCCAGCGGCCTACATGGGGTGTTGTCCCACATGATTCGACAGACACACGACCTTCCCGGGAGCCAGCGCGGCAGGCGAGGCACACCTCTCTCCCAACCCCTCCGGTGGAACACCCTCTGTTCGCAGTTCCCTCTGTAACAGTGTGCCGTGCAGGTGAGCAGCGCCGACACGTGAGATACCACACTATCTCTTGATGTGTGAGAAGATTTTAATGATTAGTTAATTATTCGTTTCAGTGATCGTTTTTAAGATTCAATAACGACGAGACTTGCCTTTTGTTTTCAATACAATTACAATTCTGCGGTTGAACTAACGATTGAAGTCGCCTCTCTTTATAAGTACTCTAGCTATTGTGAGACTGAGGCGTCGAGCAGACTGCGGGCTGCGGGCCCAAGGGGTCTAAGTAATTCTGTGGACATAATCCCGGAATGAAACCAGAAATAAATTCACTCAGAACCTCGTTAATAACTCGCGTGAAGGCCCCGGCACCGGCCCGGCACCGGCCCGGCACCGGCCCGACACTCACACCGGCACCGGCCCGGATAATGGCCGTTATTAGAGTTTTATTTCAGCCACTAGGCGGCTCAGCGTGCACGCCGCGTAGTTACCGCGACACAGCAATAAGGGTTTCGAATTACGTATTTATTCCCATCCGGGATTCGGGCCCCATTCCCCAGGCGTCCCTTTATGGGCAGAACGACATTCCGGCCGCTTCGCAACCAGCGGCGACCTAGCCGAGAGGCTTACTAAAAAATCAATGGGATATGGTGTGACGACACGGTTGGCACAGTAGCTGAGCGATCGACTGCTGAGCTGCGTGTCGTGGGTTCGATTCCCGCACGAAAGATAGCTGCACAGCACAGGCGACATCCTGTTGTCGACTGCCTTAATTAGGTGCTACGATGTCAATAATAAAGAACACATCGCTCGAGCTCTTCTCGATTCTGGTAGTTCGTCGTGTTTAATGACAGAGAATTTATTTAATAAGCTGAATCTGCCTCATTTAAACACAAACAAATCTATACAAGGTATAAATAATTCTCTATCGCATGTGGAGAAAATGTGTCGTGTGCACATTAAATCGTTGCATGAATCGTACGCTAATGATTTAATATGTTTTGTCCTGCCCACGATCACCGATAACGTTCCCGCTAGACAGGTACATGTGAATATACCGTCAAATATTCACTTAGCTGATCCGTATTTCCACACACCGGCTTCTATTGATATTATTATAGGAGCAGACGTATTTTGGAGTTTATTAGGATCAGATAAGATTTTACTAGGTGATGGGAAACCAACACTTTATCAAACTAGACTTGGTTGGCTAGTTTGCGGCCCAATTAACAGCGGCTGTAGTAATAATAATTCATCTCAATTCTCATCAATTAAATGTAACTTTACTAATGTTAATGAAAGTTCTTCCAGTTCGACTGAGTTAGATGACATCCGAAACCAATTATCGCGTTTCTGGCAGGTCGAGGAAGTTTGTCATGAGTCATCAACTTATTCAGCTGAGGAGAAGATGTGTGAAGAACACTTTAAAAAACACACAACGCGTTTGGCTGATGGCCGCTTTAGCGTTAAAATACCGTTGAAGGAATCTTCGAATAGTTTAGGCGATTCATATCATCGTGCAAAACGATGTTTTCTGTCTTTGGAGCGCAGAAATCTCAGCCAACCTTCACTCGATAAAATGTACAAAGATTTCATGACTGAGTACATTTCTTTAGGTCATATGTTCGAGTGTACTATTCATGAAGATCAGCGGTCATATTTTATTCCTCATCACGGAGTACTGCGCGAGAGTAGTAGTACTACTAAATTACGAGTAGTTTTTAATGCTAGTGCACCCACAACCTCTGGTCTTTCATTAAATGCAATACAGATGGTCGGGCCTACCGTCCAGGACGATCTGACTGCAATCCTTCTTAGATTTAGAATGCATAAGTACGTCCTCTCTGCTGACGTAGAGAAAATGTACAGGCAGGTGTCTGTACATCCATCAGATAGGCACCTGCAGCAAATTATTTGGCGTGATGATGCTTCTAGTCCTCTTAAAGCTTACCAGTTGCATACAGTAACTTACGGTACGGCTAGTGCACCGTTTCTCGCTACTAGGTGCCTCAAACAGATCGGTCTTGAATGTCACGATCAAAAGGTCGCGGAAGTTATCCTTCATGATTTTTACGTAGATGACCTTTTGACCGGTGCGGACGTGTTTGAGGAGGCTCTAATGTTGCGTCATCAGGTGACTGATGCTCTTGCTTCTGCTTGCATGCCTTTAAGGAAGTGGAAATCTAACGAACCCAATTTAATTTCAGAACCATCTGGCGGTAGTCATTTTGATTTCCACAAGGAAAGTGATGTTGTCAATAAAACACTTGGTCTTAGTTGGCAAACTGACACAGATGATTTGTGTTTTCCTATTAGTGTTCCTAAATGCATTGAAACTACTAAGCGTGGCATGTTAGCAGTAATCGCGCGAATATTTGATCCACTAGGGTTGTTAGCACCTTGTGTCGTGAGTATGAAGATGTTACTTCAGAGACTTTGGCTAGACGGGCTGAAGTGGGATGACCAGTTATCACCTGAGGTTAAAACAATATGGGCAAATATAATTAAAGCCTTGCCTTGCCTTAATAACTTACGTGTTTCACGTCGTGTGGTCTGTGACGCATACTCGTACAAACATGTAGAATTTCATATTTTTTTTTTTTTTTTTTAATCTACACTTTTTTGAATTTTAAATGCACGTTATTTATAACTCCTAATAAACTTGAATTCCTCTCCCTTCTTTAACTTTTTTCTATACAGACATGATTAAATATAAATGATGGCAATAACAATAGAATAATGACGATCAATAAAAGTTACCACTTTTTTGTGCCACTAAGTGTACGATGCGCGAACTGACGCTTACCACTACTGCAATTCGATTTTACTTCATCTTGCTCAAGTTTCGAAAACTTACCTAACATAATTTTAGCTTGAGCTACCAACCCATAATATTGAGATTCAATTGTAGTTCTTTCGAGTGCCTCAGTATCAATATTATCACACATGCATTCTAATGTCAATTGAACCTCGTTAAATTCATTAAAAAGATCATCCAATTTGGTGACTCGCAATTGCAACTCCATTACCTGAAAGGGGGTTATCTCAGCGTCTTTTAGATTGCTTAAATAGGTTCCAAATACTGTTAACCTCCCTTTATAACTGCTTCGCTTCCTTTTAAGATCTTTAATCTCAGTCATTTTGAAAGGATAGTGTCGTAGACCTGTAAATTATACAATTATAATGTTAAACAATGAAACTTTAACTATATAACTAATAACGTTTATACGTTACAAACTAACGTATATACCCATCGTATGGTCTAATGAGACTGCAATAAACTTTGCCTAGGTTAATAACGATAATTATACAAGTTTGAATTTAAGTTCTATCACTGAACCGAAGGAAAGTATGTAATGTTTACTACTCCAAAGAAATAACGTAATAAACAAATTAATTATATACCGGTTAAATGGTTTACAAAGCAACAATTAATATTAAAGGTTTTAATAAGTAAATAACATTTGTATATTGAAATATAAATAGCTAACTAATGTAGGTTAACACTAACACTACTGTACTGTATTTTAAGCACACGTTAACTATATTAATTTACAACTGTGATTTAACCTAATGCTCTGTAAATAATTCCTTGTAAATAAACAAGAGAAAACACAAGTAAATAACTTTGTAAATGTGATATAAAAATATTTTACTAACCTTAATTAAGTTCTCATTATCAATACCTACTTACTTTAATTCCTGTATTTTATTTTACCTGATTTAGCATTAATGAGTGTTGGGTGACTTTAATTAATATTACAATACTTAAACACTTCCTGTTTTATGTCACTTAATGTCCGATCCACTTTTCTTCCAAAACGTGTTCGTAACCTCGTCACTCCGGTACTCATTTAATCCAATTTCCAGAATATCCAATTCCAGCTCATTCCACTTTGCTAGTATGAAGCTAATAATATCCGGTTCGTATGGACCATGTACAAAAACTGAAGGAACCTCTTAGGAAATTGGGAATTAAAAATAAACTCAGGACGTAGCACGCAGAGAACCCTTTTAATAATGACTGGTCACATTCAAACGAAAACCAAGGACACCAAGGTTAACGCCTGATAAAATACTTATAGCTAAAGTTATTAATTACAAATTGCTCAGAGTTGACTTGAACTGAAGCTTTAACAGTGGACATAATCCCGGAATGAAACCAGAAATAAATTCACTCAGAACCTCGTTAATAACTCGCGTGAAGGCCCCGGCACCGGCCCGGCACCGGCCCGGCACCGGCCCGACACTCACACCGGCACCGGCCCGGATAATGGCCGTTATTAGAGTTTTATTTCAGCCACTAGGCGGCTCAGCGTGCACGCCGCGTAGTTACCGCGACACAGCAATAAGGGTTTCGAATTACGTATTTATTCCCATCCGGGATTCGGGCCCCATTCCCCAGGCGTCCCTTTATGGGCAGAACGACATTCCGGCCGCTTCGCAACCAGCGGCGACCTAGCCGAGAGGCTTACTAAAAAATCAATGGGATATGGTGTGACGACACGGTTGGCACAGTAGCTGAGCGATCGACTGCTGAGCTGCGTGTCGTGGGTTCGATTCCCGCACGAAACAAATATTTGTATGGCCTCCAGGTAATTGTTCCGGGTCTGGCTGTTCGTGTATGTGACTTTAAATGTTTGTAAACGCACCCACGACACAGGAGAAATTCCCAGTGCGGGGCAACGTTTCTTTGAAAAAAATTAAAAATAGTAGACGAATAATTAAAATCGGCCGAGCGGTCACCGACTTACTTGTGACGGCAAGCCGCCGCGCCGCCGTGCTGCACGCCAGCCCGACCAGCCCGACCAGCCCACTGGCCGCGAATAAAATATCCTGAATAAGTAAGCAAACGAAATGAAGTTGAATGAGGAGGAACTCAGATTGCAACGTGTTCACTTGAGAGTTGTTTGACTATTGTGTGACGAGATTAGGTGAGTTTAACGCGTATTAGTGCGCTGGCGACAACGTTGGTGACCGCAGACAGAGCATCCCAGACAGAGGTCCCGAGTTCCGGGCACGGGTCCCGGGTGACAGCGCTCGGACACGAGGGTGCGCCCATGAGCGCGTAAGCCCGCCTTCGCATTATGTTGAGCATTGCCGCTGATCCCGCATTTATCCGCGGGATTTGATAACGCTCACCTCACTAGTACGGAAACGTGAGTTATTTACATAATATTATAATGGAGGAAAACATTTTATAACCTTGTTTTGATTATCCCTTTGTGTTTTCAGAACGAGTAGAAAGGACGTACCAAGAACGTCTTCAGGCACACTGCGCACACAGGATAATGTTATGTTACGATTATAGATATGAGTATAACGACAGCTACAGTACAGCTGACGAACATGACCGGGTACCGGCTCCAGGCGCGGGCGCCCGCCATGTCGCCTACGATGGAGGAGCTCTCTATTCACTTTTCACCCCCAGATAACGGACTAGAACGCGAGTTATTCGTGAAAGATTTTATAATAAATAAACTTGATGTAGGCATAATCCAATCTTGTCTGTACCATTTTCGGAGATTATCAAAAAGTTGTGCCATTTAATTAGGGTCCTCCACGAATAACTCTATTTCTTTAAATATTAAGTAATATTGTAAACTATTACTGTTTAAGATAGCTAACTCATGTAAAAGGGTACGATGGGGCTGACATATCATTGATAAAAGCCCCTAAACAAAATTAGATTAAAAAAAAAACCCCAGATGGGATGACAGGCGTTTTGGATTACAGCAGGATCATCCAGATTCTAATAAACGTTACAGTCCTCTTTTAAATTGACATAGATATTATCCCGATGTCTGTAAGTGCTACAAGTACTGGAAATGCTTTGCCCTGCATCCTGCCCTGTAGCCTCCCGCTCCCCTCCTGGCAGATATGAATGGCGTCGTCAGCGCAACATAAATTGGTCGACAACAATAGCGAATATTGTTTGTTGTGTTATTTATGGCGTAACTTGTGCAGCAGCCGGGGGCGTCAGGCACGAGGCGTCAGACGCGGGGCGTCACCTTGTTGTGACACTGTTTTAAAAAGATTAGCTGGTTTACTCAGAAGATTACAATCCGATGTTAACGCTTGCTAAGTCCCCGTTGAGAGATTCACTAAAGTAAACAGGTTTTAGTCACTTAACCATTGAATTTTTACGTTATAACTCATTCCGTATTTAAAAGCTTCTATCCAGAAGCTTAAAGATCTCATTTTTATCTTTTAAGGTAAAAAGAAAAAGAACTTTTGTAAGGAAGAAGATAAACCTTTAGTTAAAAGCTCACAATTAAAACACCTCAGGAAGAACCGGCGCGGTAGATCCGCGCAGCATCCGTGCCATGTGCGTCAGTGTGGCGCAGCACCTTCGCAATCACGTTGTTGTTATAAATCAAGGCTTTTCTTTGAACTTGATCATTGAAATCGTCGAGCCGTGTGTTGTTTAAGGAACTCACCCGTCATTCATACACGACTGCCAACTTAGTCCGGTACTAATGTTGCCAGTTTGGTTTTAAAAACTTAACATAATCTTCTTAACGTAGTTTTAATAGGTGTAATGTAGATGTTGACCTGATTATTGATTTGATTGATTATTATTATTATCACCAGTAGTGAGCGATGCGCGCTCGGAAACGGACGCGTTTGCGCTACACAGCTTGAATATTTTATTCGCGTTTTGCGCAGCGGTTACTGCTGCACGTTTTTGTACGCAATGGCTACGAAGCAGCTCATTGCCAACAAGCTTTTGGCATTCGTCAAGCATGCCATCGACTATATGGACGAGGTCAGCATCTTGCAGATCTGCAAATCCTCTTTCAAGGAGGATGAGGTATGCAGTGCCAAGTTGTTGTTGTTTCAATCGCTCGACCAAGTCGGACAGATGCCATCTCGCCGGAGGGATGGTGGCGAGAAGAGTCTGCAGGATATCATCGACCTGCTCAAGAAGACCGATCCGGATGATGTGCCAGATTTTGTGGCAAAAGAGCTGCACAAGCTGCCTCCTGTCACTTTCGACCACGTCGACGTCACCAGGTTGCTGAAGGACATCACGTCTCTGAAGGTGAACCTGGCTGAAATGAAGTCGAAGTTGGAATCATCGGATATCGTCATTGGTGAACTGCGTGCCGAAGTAGCGTTGTTGCGCAGCGGTATTCCGACAAGTGGGTCACCGGATGGCTCCAACATAAACACACGTCGTGGGGCACAGAATGCTTCTGTCTGCAGTTTTCAGTCGGCGAATGAATCAACATCGTCGGCTGTCAAGAATGCAAGCGTAGCATTGTGTTCCGCTGATCGCGTCGTACCTGCCGGGGAAACGACGCGTGTAATAGGTACGTCGACCCCCAAACGTGCCTATTCTGCAACTGTCGCCAAGACAAAACCTGCTGTGTCGCAAATGAAACGACAGGCAGAAAAGCCAAAAAGGGGAAAGCAGAGCCGCTCAGCAGCGAGCGTGGCTAACGGCGCTGTGTTGATCCACGGACGGCAGGATCCTCCGAAGAACACATACGATGAGGACGGCTTCATTAAGGTGGAGAGGAAGAAGAGGAAGCCTACTTATCGCAACCAGTGTGGGACGGCGCTGGCTGGACCGAACACGCTGCTACGTCCTGCAGTACCGACGACACAGTTGTACGTTTCCCGTTTGCATCATTCTACGAAGACGGAGGACATCGTAGAGTACTTAGGGGTGAAGACCAACTGGACCTTGAGGGTGGAGAAGTTGGAGGCGCGCCATAGCACCAATTTCAAGTCATTCATGGTGCGCGTTCCGACTCACCATTTGATGACCTTCCTCAAGGAAGAGTTTTGGCCGAAAGGTGTGCTGTATCGGCGTTTTCGCGGCCAGCTACGCGACACCTCGCAGCGTAACACGACACCGGCTCTTCGTGTGCAGTAGTTTTAGTACGGTTATAAATATGTATACTTAGGTTAAGGTATTTATCTATGGGTCTTTTGTTACCTGATAATAAATTATTTGAATTGATTTGATTTGATTTGATTATTAAGTTTTTTATTTAATTTAATTTAATGATGATGAATGATTGAATTGGATTTTAATATTTACTAACATAGTTTTGGGTAAACATTGTTACAAAAATTACATGAGTGCAAACTTAAAATAAATGATTTAACAATATTGGCGTAGATGACTTCTACGCAATTATGCGTAAAAAAGTAGCGTCGGTGGTGCGCCGAGTACGGGGGAGCCCGAATACCGTCCTCAGGATGTTTGGCGAGAGAACCGATACTGTTCTGCTCAGTAGGTTCACTGAACTCCATGTGTTGCGGGACCGGTGAGCCTACTGTGCAGGGGTAGACGGTGTGTCCAGTTTGTTACCGTTACCTACTTTTAATTACTAACAATAGATATAAACAAAATTCTTGTTACTAACAATCTTGTCTTGCCTATGGACTTTTTTGTCTGAAATAAAATATTTTAATTTTATTTTATTTTATTTATATTAGTCGAAAGAAGTGCGAAATTTTAAAATATGCTCCACGAGAACCACTTACATTCATGAGATCAGGCATCAAACAACAACAGGACAACAGAACAACAGGAAGCTTTGCATCTGGTGATGCATGTTGGTCTGTCGAAGGTTCGCGTTTGATATTTGTATTTGTTCTCGCTAAACAGCGTCTCTCCGAAGTTTACAGAGAAGATAATATATAAAGATACATGTGAGCTAGGAAGACTTTACTAATGTAAGTCTCATACGGGTTAGGCATTATCCAAATGAGTGACGTCACGAATCTCTGTCAGTAATGCATGTTCAGGAGTGGCGCCTTCTGACTGCAGCTGACACAGACTAATGGAGGTTTTAGCGCAAGCTACAGCAGCCGAAGTAAGTTCAGACCTAAGATTAAAAGTTTTTCGAAAGAAGAGGGACGACTCACTTATGTGTTAGCGTTTGATTTTTACAAACACTTTTCAGACATTATTTTTAGGTTAGTCCCCGGCTGGTTGGAGGAATAATGTATTGTGTCAATTTTATGAAATTGCACACAGCATCACAAATGCTGACTCATTTTTAAAGTGCGGCAGTTTTGTAAGATTTGTGTAAGGTAGTAGACGAAAAGTAGTTGTAGAGTACTGTTAACTATAACTATTGACAGCAACATTCATAGTTACCCTCCACTAGTCTCTCTACCGAACTATTGGAGACTTGGAGACCACGCAGTGGGTGAAGCTCTCAAATCTGTCTCAAAATATTTAAAAAACAAGGTACCATCATGATGTCTATCTCATGGTGCCGGTCAGTTGTGCAAGCCACAAGACCAGCACATTATGTTGAAGAAGAAACACCCCTCGCCCCGCGCTCTCCCCCTGAGCTGAGGCTGAGTTTCCGCCCTCACCTACCCGCCAATATTTAAGAGCACACCACTTATTCCCTGCTCGATCTCGGGTTTGATCTGATAACTTACGAATACCGGAATACTAAGATCATCATTCTTCATCGTCATTTCAGCCCAAGGACGTACGTCCGCACACTGCTGACTATGAGCGTCCGCCACCCGTGGCCCCACCGGCCGCGTCTTCGTCCGCGTGGGATGTTTCCCTTCGAACATCTCCTTCAACTCCTTTACAGCATAGCTATGCAAAAGAAATATGTATTTCCTACGTTGCTCAAGGATAACGTAACATTCTAACGGTGAATGATCTTTTGAAATCGGTTGTAGTTTTTGAGTTTATTCGTGATAAACATTAAAACATAAAAATCTTTCCCCTTTATAATATTAGTGTAGATTTGCCCACCAAGAGAAACTCCAAGCAAGCCACAACGCTGTGCTTGGAGTTACTCTACGTAGTCACTAGTGTGTCAGTCTATCAATAGCAGTTTAGTAGTCAATACTCAGCCAAGAGAGCCAATACTCAGCCACTATACCCACTAGCTTACATTTCTAAGAAAACGAAGACGAAGACTACGACGCCTGATTCTAATTTATGCACGAACATGCGACCCTCTGAATAACATCTAGATGCTATGCTTGTTCAGAAGAGATCATACCACTCCAGACATATATCATCGCAAGCGTCGTGTACTTGGAAACGCACTAGTTGCACAAAGTTATTAATGTTGCCAGAATTTCCGTTATAAAAATAACTGGAGTCCAGCTTTAATTAAAACTTCGTGCCTCTAGGATTTTATTTAACATTCCTTTTTTACTTAATTTCCCAACAGAGAAATAATAGTTAGGGACAATAATTACCAGATGTGAATTATAATCTGATGAACATTTTAACACACCACTGGCATCACTGATACTGCTTTACTTTTTCAATAGGATAATAAAAAACTCAGTTGGTGATTAAAATCAAATCATTTAGCCTTAAAATTTTAAGATAAGGTTTTGAACGTCAAATATGAGTGTAACATAAACCAATCCCCCAAACCACCCGCCCTTCACCACTGCGTAGTAGAAAATTGTAAAATGCCAAATAGATAACGAAATAGATATTATGCAAGTTGGTTAAATTTGCACTTCGTATGCGAATTATTTAGATATATTACAGGGAATGTACTATTTTGGGGACAAATATTCCGTCGCTGAGCGCCATTTTGTGTCGTAAGCGGTGTGCACATTTCTGGCAAAAAAGACATACAAGTGTCAGTTTAGTGGGGGCGGCTACCTGCACCCCCCTCCCCCGCCCCCCTCTGCTCCCCACTCCTCTAGAGTGCTAAACTCATGGAATTATTAAGTACTGTATTAAGGTCGTTGGCTGCACTTTACGTTTTTATTACACTGGACTCATATGTCTTTTGACGTGTTAAATAATGCCGGCAGACACTGGTGCGCAGTGATGCAGTGAAATAGTTATTAGCAGGCGCTGCACTGCTGCATCGGGCGGTAAACCTCGCGCTTGTATAATAAGCTGCTGCAGATATTTGATGCTTTAGAAGTTGCCCTGCGGCTATTTTTTTTTTTTTTTTTTTTTTTTTTTTTTTAAATAAAACATTGCCCCACACTAGGAATTTCTCCTGTGTCGTGGGTACGTTTACAAACATTTAAACTGACATACACGAACAGCCAGACCCGGAACAACTACCTGTGGGTCACACAAATATTTGTTCCGTGTGGGGATCGAACCCACAACACGCGGCGCAGCAGCCGATGGCTCAACCACTGCGCCAACCGTGTCGTCATTGTATTGTGCGGCCATTGTCTGAGAACGTTATTTCACTTAGGGCAATTTTATTTTAGCGCTGGGACTCGGGGACGCAGTCTATGTGTGCGAGCAGGCGGCAAACTATGACACACTCAACATTATTTAATTTTAAGCTTAACTTACTTTTCAGACGGCGTACCTGCAATACACTTGTCATCAATGGGGGTGAAGCTGTCCAGTAAGATGAAATTTCTTTCATTTCTTAAAATATCTATCATTCGCACTTTCTGTTAAGCCTGCCTCACTCGTCTGAGATATAATAATGCAGAGAAGCATGCCAAGAGATTAGTACTGCTGCATCTATAGGTACGTTGGCGCAGATATACTGCCTCTGGGAAGTGATAGCTAAACTGAGATGAGGTTTGCTTGTGTGTAGCGCGAAGTACCCAAAGCAGGTAGTGTGGCAGCACACAGGGACCTAACACGTACTGGTATATCGATGACTATATTTCTATGAAGTGTAGTTAAGATTCCACGAGTGTTCCATGTGCTCAGTGCAGACTTCAGTGGCACGGTTTGCTTTAGAGCACGGATCGCAGCACAAATATGACGAAGCATTGGGCTGCCACATATCACCGCTATTGAGCAAGTCACTAAGCCCCGCACTGGGCCACTCCCGGCCACACCCGGCCACTGTGGGCCACTGTGGGCCACTGTCGGCCACGGACGCGCCCGAGGGGACCCACCGCCATTCATTTATTTGCTCTCAACTTGTTCGGTTATAACACAGGCCGGCGTGCAGTATGTGCACTTCTTTCTCCTCTCCGTCTTGTATAATTATGTTTGTGTAGCCGGGACGCGCGCGCTCGCGGGCTGCATTAGCGTCGCTCCGTGCGGCATTCATCACGCAGACGCGGTCATAGATTAAAGAATTACTCGCCGCCGCCCGTTGGCAATGGATCCCACTGTAAGTAGCCACATTAAGTGCAGCTACCAAAACACGTTTTAAGAGCAAAAAACTTGGCATTGTGTTTGGTCTTGTCGAATTCTTTGGGTGAAATCTTAAGTGCACTACGAAAATGGACCCTTTTTAAATATTTACATAAAATAGCTAGACAGCTGTATTTCCTTAATAGATATAATACTACAATAATACTTATCACATGTTACCGGTAGTGTGTCGCAGCGCACCTTGGTCCGTTGTGTCATGTCAGTGGCAACACTTGGCTCTAAGGCTGGCCTAGCGTAGTGCGGACACGCAATGTAATGAAACTGCACTGAAACTGTACGTCGTAAGTGACCTAAGTGGAAACATAATTTATTTATATGTTTTAATTATATCTTAATGAGTCGCGCCGCGGGGTCGCTCCAGAAGTATACATGTGCCGCGCTTTGCGTGCGATCATTACACATATTAAGACTTTTATTTTATGCTTCGACGTTCATAAAAGTTGCATTTGTGTTAATTACGTAGTACAATGACATGATAGTGTTGATGGTGTTATACCACGCAGTAGCGAACCCCTAGGAAGTCATTTCTGTGAGTTGCATCATGGTGTGAGCGCTACATGTGCACTGGGAGAGTGTCCCGGGCGCGGCGGAGCCTCGCGTCTGTGGGAGTGACTGTGTGACCTACATTAAGTTGAGGACAGATCGCCGCAAAAACCGGATAACGACGACATAAGTCATCTAAAAGCCATACAAAAAACTTTCCCGGCTTATATTGGAGCCGGCTCTTCTAGTGAAACTTGTTTTTCCCTGACGCAGGCGAGGGGGCGCGGGGGCGCGAGGCGCGGGGGCGCGAGGGCGCGAGGGCGCGGTGATCATGTTGATTACATTCAGTAGCTTGATGAGCCGCTCGTCTTCGAGGATATCAAATATGTCTAATGAATATGAAGGCTTTCAATTTCGTCCAATGAGTTAACTTAGATTTACATTAAAAGGGCAGGTAATGATATTTTCACTACTTATTTATTTTATAAATCACAATGTCGACGCAACCAGGTCTTGTAATAAATGTAATGTGCAAGATACTTACTTAGATAGAGCTTGCAGTACTGAGTGTACCAGTGTTCCAGTGCTCCAGTCACTCGTAAACCAGTCAGGCACAGGACGGAGGTACCCGGCACCACCGATACATTAGCGGGTTGCAAGTGTCGTTGAAACCGAACTCGCGCGTGTCCACAACATTAGCTGTGCATCGCTACCAAATGTTGTGGAATTAGTTCACGCATTAGCATTCGTCGGGTTGCGCAACATCAAACATTTCAACATAATTATGGGTACAATGTGAACGTTTGGCATCGTTAATACGACAATTAGGCACATGTGTGGGGTACACATGTGCCGACTGCTTATGATGTGCGCGACCAGCCAGCGGCAGCTGAGAGGGGGGCAATAAGGTGGGCGAGCGCCCGGAGCGCCCGGAGCGCCCGGAGCGCCCGGAGCGCCCGGAGCGCCCGGAGCGCCCGGAGCGCGTGGACGCACGGAGTGCACCGAGCGTAGGGAGCGGGCCGAGCACTCGGAGCGAGCTGATCGTTGCGCGTGACGTTTATTCTGTCTGCGGGTGAGTTACAGCGCGTCGATTACGTAATACAGCGTGTTTTAACTGCTCGTAACGCTGCGCGCGCTAAAAATTGAATGTTTGCCGGCCTGCTTTATGGGTTTACTCGGCGGAAATGTGAATCATTGTGCGAACACTAAGCTTTACTGTGTTTGAGTTTTATTTGCCGAATCTTAGCATTATAACACTTATGAGCGTTGAGTGCTGTACAACAGCGTCCAGCGTCAGGCACTAGTTTTCTGGCATTTTTGCTGAACTGGACCCTTTTAGCGCAGCCGTAAGGCACATACTTAAGAATATATGTATACTTACTCGTATATATATTTTTAATGTTTTCTATGTTTGGTATTGTGTCGTTGTGTGCCTGAGCCTGTGCAGAATAAATGTTTTTTCTTTCTTTCTTTCAACATTCTTGATGACCAAACGTTAGATTCGCCTCGTTCAATAAGTGTCTCTTCGTAGTAGTCAACATTTCCAACCTCGCGGCACTAACACAAGTACCGACCGATAGTTTCGAACCAGTCGCCGTTTGTGTAAAAATCTCCCCGTGACATCTTCGACAAAGTGAACTGCCAGTGTTACTTAACTTACTAGCGTAACCTAGCTTATGAAGAAAGAAAGAAAGAAAAAAAAGGATTTTGTACAGAATGGCACTGCTGATGACGTGGCGGGCGGCGGGCGGCGGCAGGTCTGCTGTCCTAGTGATGTCGTGTCGGTGGCACCGCGTGTCTGTGTGTGTGCCGGCGTGGGCTGTCATGTCGCCAATCCGCGGGATTGCTCAATTAAATCACAGAGCGGCTAATTGATATTCCTGCTCAGTTTCCAGCAATCAAATTATAATATACCTACCGACACACACACACACACACACGTGTGTGTGTCAGGTGATGACGATAGATGTCCCCACCTCTGTTCTGTACGTTTGTTATTTGTGAAACAAAACCACGCTACTTCGAGCGTTTTGTTGCGTATGGAATTACTAAATGGGTACGTTTTGTAGAAATGTGACAGCCGAGTGGTAGGGCCAAGTAAAGTTGGGCTGAGTTTTTATGTCACGCGTTCAGTGCTCGAGTCAGATTTTAATATCGAAAGTATACTTACAATGTTTTTTTAATGGAACCCTTAAACAGGAACAGGAAATTTGTAAATTGATTAATCCCAATGAAGGGCAAGAAATTGTAGACTGTCGAAACATTTGGACTGAGATAAAAAATATAAATCTATACTATGTACTACAGTCTAATAAAGCTAGACATTGTTTGTTTAAATACGCTAATCTCTGGAACTCTAATTCTCGGTTTAAATTAAAAATGAATTTGGTAATCCCGTTCTTGAGGTAGGTTATAGGCTATTTGCCGTCTGTAGGAATATAAGATACGCTCGTGTGCTCGTGTATATCGGCGCCAAACAATTATTTGGTTTTAATTTTAAGCTTGGTTTGATTATTCTGTTGTTAATCTGACTTCCATGTTATGAATGTAATTTATTAATACTTACTTGTAATTAATTGAATACGTAATATTTCCGGTTAAATCTATGTTAACCTTTTATTTTGATGTAAAAATGATGAAATGATGAATTAGAAGTCGTTTTAAAATATTGTGCTTTCCAGTTGATTTTATATCCAGTTAAATTTATATTAAGTTTCTATTTAGTTACTTCCTTTTGATTTGTTTAAAATAATGTCAGTTTCCGATTGAGTTTATTTTGATTCAATGTTGGTACTAAGGATTTGTCTTGACAGATCCGCTTGATTTATATACATTCTAATTGGCGGTAAAGTTTGGCGGTACTTTTGTGTTTAAAAACTCTTGTACTGCGAATGGAGATCCCTGCTGGGTTCGACGCTCGTAGAATAAAAACCCTGAGTTGAAGTAAGTTATTTTCTTTATACTCTTCTTAAACATTTTTCTGATATTGCCTAGTGCTGTGTATTAATGTGATAATTATATTGGTGCAAAAACACCAATATGTCTGACTCCGATAAACGCCGGCGATGATGGCGCCGACATGTACATACGTCCATCGAAGCACATCCATATTTAACTTTCAACTTATTTGTTGTTAAAGTAATGAATAGGTAACAACATTGAGCAGCTAACATTAGGTAAAAGGAATACATAACATCATGAAATTCCCCGGGGTAGGCAGACGTGTACATACGTATGTACACGTCTGCCTACCCATAAAACATAACTGGTGAAATGTGGTTATACGTACAACAACACCCACATTTCGCCAGTTATGTTTAATTTCCATTTCACAGGAGGCGAGTCTATTGCTCTTAATTCGTTATGTGCCCAGCTCTGGATTTGTGCCTGGGCACAAATCCAGAGCCATCTCCGAGCTGCTAATGAGAAATTACAGATGGAAAAACCTAGGACACGAACACAGGACCTCGTGGTCAACAGTAGCGCTAGCAACCACAAGACTAACGTTTCTATAAAATAAACAATAATAAGATACATGTACATATAATTTCCTTTTTTAAGCCACGGCTAAAGCCCGTGAAAGAACGTTACAAGCTGCCCACAATATTATGAGACGTCGTGAGCCTAGCAATTGAATAAACTTAGTAACATTTAATGATAATAAAACTAAATGCCGGTTGCTGATCAAGCTGTTCCACTTATTTCAATTCACTGAGTGAACTGTTTGTTCCTCGAACCCAAGTGCATAAACATTTATCACGTTCCTAAATCATTTAATATCACAAATGTGTACGAAATATTCAATGAAAGGCAATTAATTGTGAAGGCGGGCCCGCGCCGAGCGCGCAGAGCACACCGAGCTCGCTGAGCACGCCGAGCACCTGGCTCCGCTCGCCACCTACCGATTGATATTAAAAGGCCAAATTAAAAGTACATTGAGCAAGTGGCCCCCACGACTGCCGCTGCCGGCCGGCGACCTGTTCCTAACACGTTTTTATTTCTATAAGGATTTGTTCTATTCAATCCATGGTGTCTATGGTGTTTATGTTCAATAGTGATAAAGTCGCTCACACTCTGCAACAGTTAGTTTAAAAGCGTTACAAATCCATTCCAGCCTACCTGCTGCCGGAATATAAGCATTAACTGCATACGTAAATGCTTTTAAAGATAAAACTATAGTTACCATGTCTAAAAGGAAATGTCTCATAACTCAAATGTGTCTTGGCAGGCAAAGCTAACCGATGCATGTCTCTCTATTGAGGAGCTTCAAAAAGTGTACAGTCACGAAGTTCCCGCCACTATCTGTCCCTGGGCAGCGAGCCGCCAGCACAACTGCTGGAACTGCGCTAAACTATAAAGTCCGGAGCATCAAAGTTGCTCCAATAAACAGACACGAAACAGAAAGTCTACTCCATAGTCTCCCAGCAATGCGCTTGAAATAGTAAATCTGAATCTAAATCTGCTTGAAGCGAACTTGTAGCAATAAAATTAACAACTTTTAGTGTCCCTAGTACAATCTCAGAAGAATCTAGCTACGTTTGGATTCGTCACTGAGTTCAAGCGTCGAGTCGCAAACAACTTTGGTCAGTCGCCGCAGCTTCATCGGTCTCATGGTCATCATTGTGGCTTGCGTAGAGTGGGTGTTTAGTCCGTCTCCGTAGCACGTATTGCTGTGTTCAAGTGGCGGTGGGCGGCCGCAGGCTTGTCGTGTGCAGGGCAGACAACACAAGCCTCAGGAGCCGGCCGTCCGATCATGTAATATGGGCCAGGGATGCCTGGACTCACTTATAATTATTAGGGTGTTCTAAGCTTACTTATGACTACCGTCATTATTAAGGTTTTGTTTATGAAAACATCCTAGGATAGCATGGCACATAGGTTTGCTAAGAACGTCGGTCTTGTTTTGTTAGTTTGATTAGTTTTGTTTGCAATCAATTCATAAAAGAATAAAAGAATTATATGGAAGAGAAGACACCTAATAATGTTAATTTTGTGTGCCCACAGAAGTTCAAAAAAACATCAGCCGCGAACGTGCCCACAAGTAAAAGTTTCTCATTATGTATATTTCCGCCTCGTGATCAGACTAGAGGTGGGCTGGAGCAGCTCAGTAATGGTGCGCTGAAGTCTGTCTCGATCGTAGGAAATTCTGCTTTTGTGGAAAGCATTCAACAATAACATTTTCCATAAAATAATAGGTTGAGGAAAAAGTTTCTTCGCATTTTTTAAGAAAATTCAAAACATTTTTTAATATAGTAGTTTATTTACATTTAACTAAAGTATATAGGTACCATTTTGTTCCATAATTTTTTTGCCATCTTGTAGGTAGGGACATGATCCCATTGCTATAGAAATTTTGGAACTTCTGATCTAAATACCGCGACAAGTGGTTTTGGCAGTCCTCTCGTGATGGTTACCTGACACTGCCTAAAGAATTCTGAAGAGACCGAAACAGGTAGAAATCAAGGTGGAAGGTCAGGACTGTACAACGGATGCATTAACACCTCCCAGCCAAACTCTGTTAATGTTTGCTGAGTGGCTAAAGATGTGTGAGGTCTAGCGCTATCATGATGGAAAACCACACCCCTTCTGTTGATTAATTCCGGCCGCTTTCTCTCAACTTCTTGCTTTAATCTCATCAGTTGTTTGCAGCAGAGTTCAGAATCGATGGTTCTGCCTGGTGGTAACAGCTCATAATGAATAATGCCCTTCCAATCCCACCACACACACAGCATCACCTTGTTGCGAGTTAACCCGGGTTCCGCCACAGGCTGTGAAACCTGACCGGCCTTTGACCACGACCTTTTTCGCACGTTCTTGCCGTACGTGATCCACTTTTCATCACCAGTTATCAGCTTCTTCAAAAATGGTTCGGTTTCATTACGTCGTAATAAATAATCACAAATTAGTACACGGTTCATTAGGTTTCTTTCAGTGAGCTCGTGAGGTACCCAAATACCGAGCTTTTTTGTGTACCCAGTTTTTTCAAATGCGTCAAATCTGTTTTGTGGTCAATTCCCAGTTCTTCAGCTACGTCGTAACTACTGATATGTCGATCTAGCTCCATTTTTTCAAAAATGGTATCCATTTTATCCGTTATAGGGCGACCAGAGCGACGTGCATCGTTGACATCAAAATTTCTGGATTGAAAACGCTTAAACCAAATTTGTGCTACTCTCACAGACACTGCACTAGGTCCATAAATATTGCAATTTTTTTTCGCGGCTTTCGTTGCATTTTTACATTTTTTTGTAGTAAAATTTTAAAATGTATCGAATTTCTTCATTACATTAACTCATCTTGACGGTACGAAAAACAAATGAAAATCACCCATTTTCCTAATTTTAATTTGGAATAATGTTCTTTAAAATTTAAACTTTCATTGATGCCAAAACCAACCAGCCAAATACAAATAATATAGCCAAAGAGATTTTATTACAAGTTCATACATACCATAAGATAAGATAGGATGTTATGATGGCCCAGTGGTTTAGGCCTCGCTTCTTGTGCACAAGGTTGTGGGTTCAAACCTGAGCAAGTACCAATGTGACTTTTTCAATTCATATATACTTTCTAAGTTTATCTTGGACATCACTGACATCGGTGAAGGAAAACATCGTGAGGAAATCTGGACTCATATAATTAATATAAGTCTGAAATCGCCAACCCGTCCTGAGCAAGCGTGGTGATTAATGCTCGTGCCTGCTCTGTATGAGAAGAGGCCTTTGCCCAGCAGTGTCAAAAGTCTTTTCGCATTATACACTTCTGGACACATCTATTGGCCCACCTTAGAGTTTAGGTTTCGATGGCCCCTACCGAAATATGATTGCTAGATTGAACAAAAACTGTTGATCCAGTTTTAAACCTGATACATTTTACCATCTTTTTCGATCGTATTGTTTTAAATTTGAATTCAGAATACCATACGACATGGAGGTACGCCTAACAAGTCGGATATGCGCCTTGTTAAAGGCAATTGATTTTTGAATAAAAAACATGTTTTATCAAATAAAGGTTTAATTTAATAACGCGTGTTGCCTCCATGGGCATCTACCACAGCTCTCATACGATTAGGCATAGAGTTTATCGACCGCTCTATGAAATTTTGAGGGATCATCTCCCATTCCTCTTCTATGGCAGTTTTCAACTCCTGCATCGTCCTGCCCAGACGATGCAAAAAAACGTGTAAAAAGACGTGTAAGGGCTCGCCAGCCAGTTGGCTGGCGAGCCCTTACACGTCTTTTTAGCTCGTCCCACATGTGCTCAATGGGGTTCATGTCTGGGCTTCTGGCTGGCCAGTCAATAACTGTGATGTTCACATCCCGAAGATATTCCCTGACGATGCCGGCCGCATGGGCTCTTGCATTATCATGCATAGAAAGGAAATTTGGGCCCACATAGTCCGCGTATGGTATCACGTGAGGTTCTAAGCACTCAGGAATATACCTTTCAGCATTTAATGTTGGCAGCCGTGGTCCTGTAACAACCTCAAGTTGAGTTTTGCCGCTCGTGGATATACCGCCCCAGACAGTCCATGAGCCACCGCCATAAGCAACCCTCTCTTCAAAGCAGCATTGTGCGAAACGCTCTCCCTTACGTCGGTAGACCTTCTTCTTTCCATCATTGCCATGTAACACAATTTTAGACTCATCAAAAAAGAGTACACGGCTCCAATCTTGCTGTGTCCAATTTAAATGACTGCGTTCGAAATGAAGGCGCGCTGTTCAGTGGGCTCGCGTTAGTTTGGGCCCATTAGCTGGCTTGTGTGGTACCATATCGCGTTCTTTTAACCTTCTCCGAACAGTTCGAGCGCTCACAGATACTCCGTGGAAGTCGCGAAGTTGGTTTTGTATTTCAATGGAGGTAAGGTGACGATTTCTCAAGCTGGTCGTCACGATGAATCGATCCTGCCTTTCAGTTGTGACCCGAGATCGTGGCCTTCCTTGGCGACGAACAAAGCCGCCAGTCTCTAGGTACCTCCGATAAACATTTCGGACCGCAGATCGACTTAAATTAGGTTGAGCACTCACGTTTCTTTGGCTGTGTCCGGCCTGAATAAGTGCCACAGCTTGGGCGGCGACTTCAGGTAAAGTATCCATAGATTATTGATAGAACCTCACCTTAAGAACTTTACGCAGAAGGCATACAGCGACCTGCGTGTCCAATAACAACACGTTCCGGGTGTTGCTGGGGCTGCCGCGTTATTGTAGTGCGTCCGGCATGTTTGCCGACGCAAACGTCGACAGTTTCTCGTGCATTATGCGCAAAAGATGTGCATCTTTGTTAAGCCGAGTACGCGCCAGCCCCAACACCATTATCGGAACGCTGGCTGATAGGTGGGACTCTCCGATCTTGGGGCGGTGGATACGACTGCACGCGGTCAAATAGACATTCCCCAGGCTCGGTGGGTCTCACCCAGTTTAGATCAAGTACCTATTTTTTTTTTTTTGTTACTAACACGATATGGCAAGTTCCGAAATAAACGTATTATTATTATAATTTCCTTTATTTTTCTTTATACATATAAATTATATTTTTAAATATTTCAGTACAAAAAAAATAAAAAAAACATTTAAAAATATAAAAAATAGTACCCCACCGGCATCGGGAACAGGGTCCAAGCTACCGGTGGTCAGGGCTCTTGAGAGAGGAACCTCCTTACTATGCGCGCCGTGTCCAAGAGTACTGCTTTCTGGATCAAACCCTTGATCCAACTGCCCAACGAGAGCCTCTTTAGGTGTTGATCGAGGCTCTTGGCTATTATGCCATTGGCCGTCACGACTATCGGCACAATGACTGCTGTATTCACATCCCACATTTCGACAACATCGCGAGCCAGATCAAGATACTTCATCTGTTTTTCTTTCTCAGCCTTCACGAGCTTCTCGTCATGTGGAACCGTAATATCAATAATCATTGTGTAAATTTATAATATTTGTAAAAAGGACAATTAAAATGAAACTATGTTGACGAGATCTGCAGCACGCCGAGCACGCCCACCACCTCTGGCCTCGTCGTCCAGCTCCGCCACGCCGCCGCCGGAATCCAGCCCCATCGTGAGTATTCGTTGAGATGGAGGGTTCTGGTCTAGGGTACCGGTTGAGAACAGGTGGTCAGGTCATATCTCACCTTCTTTACATGGATGATCTGAAACTCTTTGCCCCCAACAATTTACAACTGAGGGAGCTACTGAAGGTAACAGAAACTTTTAGTAGTGCCATCAGGATGGATTTTGGTGTGGACAAATGTGCAGTCATGCATGTAAAGCGGGGGGAGATTGTGGAAGCCGTGGGAACAAAACTCTCGGATTCCATATACCTTAGATCCCTCTCCTCAACCGAAACCTACAAGTATTTGGGTTATATTATTATTATTAATGTTAAGAATAAGTAATGTTTGTTGCAAAACCAAAGATATCAATCACTTTTTCAAGAATTAAATCCAAGTAAACCAATAAAACCAAGTTTTCTTAGTATTCGATTGTTTGATATCAACAAACAGGCTCCAAATTGTCTTTTGTTTCTTTAAATTCTGTGTTCGAAATTCAAAAAAAGACTATTGAATGAAATTGTGAATATGCCAGGTTCAAAACTGCATAAAAACTTTTTGCTCGACCTAATTCAGATACTAATTAAAATGAGGGAGTTGTCAAGGGTATCGGCAACTCTGATGGACAATATTAAATAAATATTACCTACCCGGTAAGATAGTACATATAAACAATACATAGGGACCATTTTTTAAGAATCATATGTCTAGTATAATTTATTGTTAGTTCTTTTCAATTAATTACGTGAGAAGCTTATAGCGCTTATAAGCTTAGGTATACTCCAATGTCGGTGAGCGCTGTAAGCTCCAGCGAGATGAGCGAG
Source organism: Phlogophora meticulosa (assembly GCA_905147745.2). Classification (NCBI taxonomy): domain Eukaryota; kingdom Metazoa; phylum Arthropoda; class Insecta; order Lepidoptera; family Noctuidae; genus Phlogophora; species Phlogophora meticulosa. The sequence goes on from LR990518.1 coordinate 222,845, forward strand.
TCTCGCTGTAGCTCAGTAGTCAGCTGTAGTAGGGGGGTACAAAATGCGTGTTCAACGCAAATCATTGTGTTTGGTGGCGCCTCCAAGAAAATGTTGTATTCATTGTAATCCCTACTCCGGCTGCAAAGAGGGCACTATAGGCCTCTAATAAGATTACAGATTTAATGCGGGTCGTAAGGGTCGGGCCGAACTGAGGCCCGAGCACTCGCGGGGAAAAATGTAGCGCGGGTACTATTAACATAATTACGAACGTTAAATATTCAGCTCAGGTACCATGCACAGCGTGGCTCCCTAAGACACAGAGGGCATACAGACTGCGGTCTCTAGCTCTCACGACTGTGGAGCGCACGTGTTTGTTTACATTCTGTGCTTCAGTGTGAATCGGTTGAAATAGTTAGTGCAGCTATATAAATACACTCATGGACTTATTTAGAGGAACGCTTCATCAATCAAAGAAAAATACTAATATAAGTACAAAAATTTCTTAATACAAACTGGCCACATATACATTAATATTTAGTTTGAAAAAATAATTACTTCAATAGTCTTTTGTTTCTGGCTTTCATTTGTTTTTCTCGTTTATTTGTTATTTTCAGTAGTCTATTGGAATAATTTTACTGGCATAGGCCTATTGATTTCATAAAATCTGTCTTTTTCAAGTTTTTTATTACAAAAACGTATCGCAATGGTGGTCCTTACACATCAACGAATACCTGAAGGCACAATGCCGGATCTTAGCGTAGCTCAGGTTTCCAAAGCTGTTACTTTAATTGAAAATGGTCGTAGTTATAAAGAAGTGGCTCAAACATTGCGAGTTTCCAAATCCATAATCTTCCGAATTGTTAAACGTTACCGGCAGACTGCAGAATACACGAGACGTGAAGGGCAAGGTCGCAAGAGAGTCACATCAGCGAGAGACGGTCGATTTATGGCTAGCACTGTTCTGAGAAATCACACTTTGACTTCTTCTGAAGTCAGATCTACACTCCAGGACGTTCGACAGGTGACAATTAGGACTAAAACCGTAAGAAGAAGACTTAAAGAAGCTGGAATAAAGCCATACTTGCCAGCTAGAGGACCCTTACTTACCACAGATCATCGAGTAGCTCGGGCTAACTTTCCTCGCTCATACCAAAATTGGAATGATGCTGACTGGGGGAAAATATTGTTCACTTACGAGTCTAGGTTTTGTCTTTAGCCAGATGATAGAAGGGTGAAAGTTTGGAGACGACCCGGAGAAAGATACGCTCAGTGTAGCATTGTCGGAAGAGAGTCATATGGTGGAGTTTTGGAGTTTATTTTGTTTCGTTCCTCTAATTATGTCCATGAGTGTATATGACAGACGCAGTGAACGCGCGCCGGTATGCAGGTATGCAGGCAGGCAGCCGTGGGCCGCGCGTGCGATGCGCGACATTCCGCGCGGGGCGACAAATCGCAATCTCCCCGAGCGATCCACTTTAAGTAGCGCACGCGACATGATAAGCCACAAATCTTGTCATTATAAACCAAAACATAAATTGAGGAGACTCGTCGTAATTTATGAAAAAAAAACGTAGTAATGTTTTAGACAAAGATTAGACATATCGTTTTCATCTCCTCCGTATTCTAAGAATAATCAATGAGCATACATAACATATCCGTAATTACCTCTATCGGTCGCGGGTAGTAAAACAATTACCAGAAAAAAACATAATTTTTAAAAAGCCTCTTGGTGTCAGGATGTGCGTCTACGGCTCTCCTATCCTGTATATACATATGTATGTATATATATACAACCATACATGTATATATATATATTATGCAAACATAGCTCACGTAACGTACTCGAGCAGTTCCGCGCCGAATGCTGCTCGTTACGTCCGCTGTAAAGTTACTCGAATAAAAATATAAGTGTGCCGCGCCGCGCCAACCTTTGAAGTTTATTACCATTTTGAATTGATTAATTCCATGGAACTTTTGTACGGGCGAGCCAAGAATAAAGTTGAAGAAAATATGAATTTCCCCGCGCTTCGGTCTGTGTTCTGGTATGAGAGCGCTTGTTCCTGGTGTTGGCTGCTCCTGTCGCAGGTAAGGTTCTCTCAGTGCAGCAGAGCATGCGGCGCCGGGGACGGTGGGCTCATACATTTACGCTAAGGAGTCTGAACACATTGTTCTCCCACCATACGTCCACATACCATCCTAAGACAGCGACGGCCACAACAGTAAAACGACTCTCTGTGTTCTAAATGATGACTAATCGTTTCAGTCATAAATTAATAACATTATAAAAATGCTACAACACAAACAAATAAATACGACAGCAAGCCGGGTGTCGAACACAATGTCATTCGTCATCATCATGGTCCATCACTACGGGAACCGGCTGCCATCAACTGTCAAGCTAGCAAGCTGGTGTCACTAGGCAGGAACACCGTCATCCAGTACTTTCGAGATCCCAAGATACACACCTCTATGGGACTAAAACCTCTAATCCCTAAATAAAGGGCACAAAATGCTGAGTTTATCATTATTTGTGTGTTCGTCCAAATACGGCGCTGAAGTGTGAAACACTACTAAGTAAGTGATACACTACTTTTTAAGAGATTGTGAAGTGACTGTTCAATTATTATAAACTAGCTGTGTCCCATTGGTTTACCTGCTCTTAAAAGTAGTAGTGTGATGTTAAATCGTAGTAGCCTACAACTTTGCTCAAGAGTTAGGCTGTCAAGTGCAAACTATTTTTGTTTGTTTCATATTTATGGAATAAATCAAAGAATATGATTCTTCCATACAAACTTTACACATAAACACTTTTGGGAGGTTTTTTGTAAGGAACTGTAATTAGTAAATTGATTTAATACTAAAGTAACTAATTGCCCCGAGGCTCAAGTTTAGAAAACCAAGAACTAAGATTGTTTACACGAAGATAATCCCCTCTTTTCACCCCCTTAAATGTTAAATAAACGACCTCGACTCGACCTCTCTTAGTACCTACACGTCTAGATTGAAAATTTCAAAATTTCTAGTCTCAGTAGTTTCAGCTGTGCGCTGATAATATGCCAGTCAGTGTGTGAGTCAGTTTCTTTTTTTATAAGATCATCATCATCTGCCCTTATCCCAATTTGTGTGGCATGTCTTCTTCTTCCATACGTTTCTATTTGCCGTCATCTCAAAAGTCACTTTCTTTCTAGTCATATCATCTTTTGCACAATGTATCCATCTTTTCTTTGGTCTCCCTCTACTCTTGTAACCCTGCACATTCATACTCAAAACTTTCATCTCAACATTATCCTCATTTCTTCGCATCACATGCCTATACCATGACAATCGAATTCCACACAATGTCATGGTCTCAGGCGACACTTTCAGACTTCCTCTTACATACTCATTTCTTATTCTATCGATTTTGTGTAACACAACACATCCCCCTCAGCATTCTTATCTCAGCGTCATGCAACCACCTTTCATTCATCAGCATTATATCAGCCAAAAAACGTCCACTGCTGGATATAGGCTTTCACCACAGATTTCCACCAATTTCGTCCTGCGCTACCCTATCCATGGGCTATCTCTATATCTTGCTATCTGCCATCTCCACCAGATCGGCGCTCCATCTTTTAAAAGATGGAGCCATTGAAATGCAAAAAGCTTAGTAAAATATTCGCATCAAATTACACAATATTTGCACTTAATTTATGATTTATTATGAGGTGCACGCGCTCGTCTCACGTGATGAGCAGTAATCAAGCGTGTCGTGCGGAACGAGCTGGTGGCTTCATTAATCATACTTCGGGAGTGGAATGCTAAGCGGCGTGATGTGGGGCAGTTGTAAACCCCTACGACTGAGTCTCAGAATAAATGGTAATGGCAGATCACAAGTTACCAATTATTTTTGAGGCCAATGACATTTTGACTGCCGAACATAACTCAATGAAGAAATAGTAATCAAACGTACCTACTCGGAGACATACTGGCCATCTCATGAGTGGTGTCACGTGTGTGAGACCACGCTCCAGCGTAGAGCACTCTCGATAGAATCGTCCTCGCAGCGATCGCTCTCGACGGCGACGGGAAATAGATTGCTTATTATTGCTCTGAATCTTAACGCCAAAAAATTGAACTTGTGAAAATCTGTGTAATATCGTTTGGCCATCTTCGGGCCTAGCCCCTACATCCTCGTGGCCATCGTGGGCCCGGTTGCCCCAGTGGCTTTTAATATCGAAAGGGATGTCAATCAAGGCCTGCGCAGACGAAGGCCTTTTTCCGCGGCGGAGAAAAAAGTACGCTCCGCGAATACAAAGTCCGCCGCGGATTTACCGCGAACTCAACGCACACGGTGTGCGATTCCATGCGTCATCGTTTGTCGTCGTGCATACGAACGTCACTCTCGAGCGCACAACGCGTTACACAAAAGTCCGCCATGTGCGTTGCTTCACCTTGTCACACGAGTTCTATTGTTTTCGGGGACTCCCCCGTACTTTTGTCCGGTTCGCTCTCTGCATGTCGTCGGTTGTTCGAGGGACTTTTTGTACGCGGTACTTTTAATCCCCCGTTTGCGTTACTCGCTACAGTTGTAAGTGATCTATTTTAGCGAAGATTAAAGTCCGCGGCAAAAATCCGTCGTCTGCGCAGGCAAACAATGGATTTAACAAGCAGTTTCATATCGGTGACGTCACAGCACGCGATGGTATCCGAGAGGTCACCGGTGAGAGCACACTGTTGAGCATTGCTTGTAATCAGCCCGTGTTACAGTTCCTGTAAATATGTAATTTAGCGCACTAATGAATACGTGATTGTAGTTTTTGAAATGGCATAGCTAATCCATATTTGACGCTCAAAAAGTGCTGTTTTACTAATTGGAATACATGAAATTTGATTTTGATTTTTGATAATCAAATGTCCAGAGAGGACCATAAATGTCTGTGCCAGTCGTCGGCTACATTCTGACCACAGAACGTTTCAATCGATCAGTGTCATGTTATGTTATGTTACGTTGTTAGCTCCTTAAAACCAAACACTATTCACAATCAACAAAAGTTAAAGAACGTAATCAAACGTTTCGTGTCTATCTATAGCTTGTGTTAGTTCACAGCACACATCACACATCACACAGCACGCAGCACGCGGCACGCGGCCGTCTGTCAGTATTCACGACGCAGCCCACCAGCGCGGCGGCGCGCGGTGGCAGTCAAGCGCCACCGCGCGCCGACAGCCAGTTTGTTAGTAACAACCAGACGTAGAGAAACTCATCATACAGCAGAAGACCCTTGTCATAACAACACTAACACTTGGTTTCTGAAAAGAAAAACAATCGACGCGTCACGAATTACACGCAAATTAAGTGATGCAATTGGCTGTTATACCTTAATTCAACCAATCACAGCATTTAACGCACAGTTAGTGTATGTCCCATTAACCAATCCTAAGGTATGTTAATATATTTCTCTATAAGCTCGGCATTGTAGTAGGTTCAACATTACAAGACGATATTTCTATACAAAATCTTGGAGATACTGAGTCTCAAAGGATTAATCCTGAACTTTACTGAATATTTAGGCAGAAAGGGGAGGCACGCTCCGCATTAATTATTAATTAAAGTCAAACTAATGATGGCCCATTTACAAATTCGTCGAGGAAACTAGTAATGTTTGGTTCGTGATGCTGTCCCATAAGATAGCAACATAGACGAGCAAGTAGGCTGCTGCTTATCCGGCGCTAGAGAACACACATGCGGGTTAGCGCACGCGCACGCGCACACACGCACACACACGCACCTGCGTCCGAGAACATCCGCTGGTAGATCTCGTCGCAATCTGCCGGAACAACAAGCACGTTCATAAGTTCGTGACGTCAGTAAACACGCTGCGGTAATGGATTCCCGTTGAGCCAACTTTCAAGCGAACAGTTTGCTGATTACTGTTTTCAATCAGTCCTCTGTGTTGTATTAATTCATCTTTAGTTATCTGTATTGGTTTAGAGATCAAAGGAAAACGTACCTACGCTTAATGATAAGCTGCCGGCGGCGCGCGGCGGATCTGTTTGTTATCGAGCCGACAATTATATCGTGTTGTTATTGTAGCGCTGATTGACTTGGCGCAACTTCTCCATTTCATTAAACATTACAAGATTCGGGAGTTTACTTCAAAGTTAAAATATAAATACTCCTGTTACACTGGAGTGAGCTTTAATTAACATTTAAGCAATGTTCAACAGTTCCGTTGAAGGAATAAACGTTGTCAACAATATCAATAGCAGAGCTGCGAGTCGCTGTGGGCGCCAGTGCGCTGGGACAGTTGGCGAGTGTCCAGCGCCAGTGGCTAGTGGAGCGCGAGTGGCCGGGCCGCCGCGCGCTCACTTGCCTTGCGCCTTGCTGTTGATTTGTTTCAAATGTCCGTATCTTTACAGTTCGAGGGGCGCGGGGCTTGAGGCGCAGGGCGCGGGGCGGTGCGATGTGTTCCTGTTGTGGAGCTATACGTATCGTACGAGTAAAAGTTTGGACTTCAATATGGAGTTTAGTGGACGGACTTACCGGAATGGCAATTTGGGCACGTTTTGGTTAGAATGTCGTTGTGATGAATTAAATTAGATATCTTTGTAACAATTCAATTAAGTGGTTTTTGTTTAAACTCTAGCAAAAAATAAATTCCACTTAACGGGTTCGTGTTAAAATTTATTATCCTCATTTTTGTTGGGTATATGTCATCAAAAGGACCATATTATAAGTGAGGGTGTTACGTCGGGCCCCTCGCACAAATTACATTTAAAAGGTGAGGAGGAAGCTGTGATTGGCGCTTGTCATTCTGTGAACGTGCACATTGCATGCTCATGTAGCGGTGCGACACGAGGCTACACGCGGCGTCACGCGGCTTCACGCGGCTACACGCGGCTACACGCGGCTACACGCGGCTACGGCCGGCTACAAGCGGCAACGCGCGGCTACACGCGGCGCGGCGCGGCGCTTCTCTTTGGGCAAGTAAGATAAATATTTGAAGAAATCATGGAAACCCGATACCGTACTGAGTTCTATCAACTTAGAAAACAGCTGCAAATGAGTTCCCGACACACAGAGGGAAAATGAAGGAATATTGGTTTCCCGCGAGTGAATACGTTAACGTTTGTATTTAGTCGGTAATGAATGTTTAGCTTACTTTAGTGGAGTCGCGGACGGCCATGCAGCATCCCACTTTTATCTCCGGATTTACAACAAATTGGTGTTTTGGGCGCGCGAGCTACCCGATTAATTCAAAGCACGCCCATTCGCTCCAATAAATATGTTAAAATGTTCCGTGACAATGGCTCGGTGCCGATTTCGCATCGCATTTTCGAGTTGCCGGCGTTTGTTCAAATTGTTCGCGACGCCCCCCGCGCCCGTCGCCCCGCGCCCCGCACCCCGCATACACCCTGCTCTCCCTATCGACGATGACGCGCGACAAACAGTGTCCGTGCAACTAATCCGACAGATCCGACGTTCCCCAAGACGACGGTCCAGAATTCACGACAGAGCTCGAGATGCGGCGGATGCTGCAAGCCTAAGCCCTCGGACCGGCCAGAGGTAGCTCTCATAATTTTATGTAAATCTCAGATAGTGGAGCGCGCGCTGCTGAAGTGTGGGAGAAATACACTCCAGCACGGGTTTGTATGATGGTTTGAGATCTTTTTAAGACCTGCATACGTAATCTAAACAAAACAAATACAATGATTTCAGGTTCAAGTAAGCAGTTCACTCACCGACAACGTGCAGCGTGACGAAGAAGGAGCGGACCGGCTGCGTGGAGACCTGGCACTCGTACACGCCGGCGTCGCGCTGCTGCGCCCACTTGATGTGCAGGGTCCAGTCGTCCGTCTGCGGCGAGTGCGTGGCCTGGAAGCGCTGGTCCGACGTGTACGTGTAGCCGCCCACCGTCAGGATGTGCAGATCGCGGTGCCGGATCCACGACACCTGCGGGCAGAGACACAGAGGTCACATGGCATGTTCCTGCGCGCTGACAGCGTGGCAAGCACAGTGTGTGTACAAACACAGGTTATAAACGTGAACGATTGACAGTTACGCACACAGGTGCGTAACTGTCAATCGTTCACGTTTATAACCTTGAGAATACGCTCGGCTTAGGAGCTGTACAAGTCGAGTTTATATAGAATATTACTCCAATAAATAAAGAGCCGTTCAGTGAAAGGAACAAGTTATTGCTCACTTACGTCGAAACTTTCCGCAATACAAAGCCGGAGATCATTCAAGAAATTCAATTTAAAGTGCCACGTTGTGATTGTTGCGATTTCCTTCAGAGCGCCGGCTCCAGCCGGCTCCAGTCGGCTCCAGTCGGCTCCAGTCGGCACATGGCTGTAGCTATACTTGTGTTTTATAAACATTCATCAAAGCTAACAAAGTCTTTTGCAATGTGGCGGCATTTATCACGCTCAAACGTCGAGAAACCGAGCCCGATCACTCAGCAAAGGCGTTATTGAATGTGAGCTCAAAGGGGCCACGTGGAGCGCCGGGGCCCGAGGGGCCAGGGGGCCAGGGGGCCACGGGGCCCGTTTGAAGTATTTTTTGGCATTAATATTCGTCGGCGGTTGTTTTAGGCGCGGCGGCCATTGGCATGCAAATCAGCCGTCTCTATGAAAATTGCGAACGGCTCTTTATTACTCATTCCTTTTATTTACTGTTGGCATGTAGAGGTCCCGGTTTCAGCTCTTTAATTATCTCGGGTGCGTTAAAACTCCACGTTTTTTTACTTAATTTACCCGTTGAAATTCCTAGTACATTTAGAACGGGACCGTCTGATTATGCGAGCCTTTTTTCTTATTTGCGTGTCTGGGTAACCCGGCTTATCTCGACGTTAAGAGCTTTTGAAATACTGGGCTCGATGACGTCATGGAGCTTGCCGTGCTTATTAAACGCAGATAACTGGAATAGGCCGGGCCTTGAATTAAGTCAACTTCAACTTTAATCTTAGAGACAGCTCTACTGGTTGGTCTGCAAGCGATCGGAAAATAAATAGACTTTTAATTTAGAATACTTTTGTCATGAAAGTTGGGCACGGGATGGAGCTGAATGTTTCTAGACAGGTCTGTAAACAAAAACACAACTCGGCTACACAAACGCTTGATTATATTACTATCTTGTTTTTCCTTGTCTTGCGTCATACAATAATAGCAATATAAAGTAATCTATAGTAGTCTATCTTCATAAGACTTCTCCGAGTGTTCCTAGCAAATGATCTGGCATTCCTTCCACTCAAGTTTTTGTTCCCACGACGTTGTTACTTTCTTTTTGTACGTTTCTTTATTTTTCGAATGAAAAACAGAATAGTGCCGTGACGTCATCAAGTCACAGGCTTGAGCCACTTTTTGTCCGTCTAGCGTCTGCGGGTAGATTAGAAATTGTCTGGACACGTTCATGTCGAATGACACATCTCGTACATAGCTTGACTGTCACAACTGACTAGGAGTATGACCAAGTGTTTGTAGTTGTATTTGTGTGAGTGGTAGTTATTAAAAGTTAAAAGGGCGTGTATTTATACGAGTATGTGTGCACCATAAAGTCTCAGGTTATTGATGTTAAACGTAGAAATGTGAAGAATAGCCACTGTCAAAGTGACATGATCCTGACAGGATAGTGGTACAATATATTTTCTTTTATTTTCGGGCTTCTGACTACCCGAAACGACTGTCAAAAATCTACATATGACAGCCGGGACCAACGGCTTAACGTGCTTTTCGAGGCACGGAGGACTCTCGTGCACCGGATTCATTTAGCCACGAGCTCCTCATCTTGATTGATCATTGTGTTGATTGTCCATTGATTCTTCTCCGCCGGTGTTTTCTGTAGTGAACCTTATCAAGAGTGGTGAGATGTTACGTAGTGCCCGCGGCACACGCAAGATTAGACCATGGACACTTGAGCATACATTTATTTTCAATTATATATCTATTTAGAGATGTCTCTGTTTCTAAATGTACCTTGTCAAGGGCAATAATCGTATAACAACACATACCTTCTGACCTAACAACGACATTGACGAATCAATGTCGTTGTTAATGGTAATATCCTCGCACCCACACCTGCATACATCGCGCGTGAGAAGCTTGACTTGATGTGTTACAATCAGCTGCAGTCAACTTTGGAACTCATTTAAGTTATGAGACGCGCACGTGTCGCCGCCTGGCGGGCGCCGCGATAGCTGCGGGCGGCAGCGACTGATAGCTCTGGTGGCCCGTATTCGTCGTGAGTCGTGCTCAGTATTACAGAGAGATACATGGAAGGTGTGACCGAAGTTTTAGAAGTTGGATTTCAAGAGAAATTCACTTCGTCTTTTGGAAGTATGAGGAACAGGGTGTAAAGTTCCTCATCTACCATAGAAAAGGGAGGATCCTCCGACCAGACGGGAGTCGTGTCTGGTGGGCAACTGCCCGACGATTGTTGTCGGGCTCGTTTATATATACTCAGTCGCGTGGATAACTTTAATATCGCGATGTAGGAAACGTCGATTTAGTTCGTATGTGGCGAGATAGATGTCGCTACATCACTCCCCTCCGAGACCGGAGGTCGATCGCTTCATGAGTCATTTTTGTGATGCTTGCCGGGCCAGTGGAGTGTTCCAGTGAGTCGGAACCGGATGCCGCATAGTTCGCGGTGAGTCGGAACTGTCTGCGGTGATACTGCGTATAGGCTCCAGTGAGTCGTGGTGCAGTGCTGCGTATTGGCTGGCTGCTCGGGTCAACCAGGAGAGGAAGTGCGTCTCTGCTTGCTGACCGGCCGAAGTGCAGCGTGCGTGCCAAGGTTGCTGAGAAGGTTGTGGGTGATGACCAGGCATGCGCGTTCGCTGCATGCTAGTGGTCAGGATACCCGTTGAAGTCGTGATTGGCTGGCTGTAAGACTCTCTGCTTGTAAGCTTGAGGAAGTGATGATGACGTCACGCTGAGGGTACTCTGCTCGAAGGCTGCGCTGACGTTCATGTTCGGGGTCACCAATTTGGAAGTATGAGGAACAGGGTGTAAAGTTCCTCATCCACCATAGAAAAGGGAGGATCCTCCGACCAGACGGGTGTCGTGTCTGGTGGGCAACTGCCCGACGATTGTTGTCGGGCTCGTTTATATATACTCAGTCGCGTGGATAACTTTAATATCGCGATGTAGGAAACGTCGATTTAGTTCGTATGTGGCGAGATAGATGTCGCTACAGTCTCTTATCTGAAAAGGTGGTCAGCTGCAACACCGTTCTGCAACAGATATTGCTTTAGTAATACCATCCTCTGTTTTTCAACATCTCCCTATGTTATATACAGGGTCTTTCATTAAGCGAATCCTATCTTTAAATTTAAATAAAACAAAGTGTGTGTGGGAATATTATCGAAATTATTTATTTATTTGAAAGATGTAGTTGGTGTGGATTGATAACTGGCGTTCCTCAAGGCGGCATTCTTTCTCCTCTTTTGTTTTCAATTTTTATAAATCTTATTACATCAGAACTTCAGTGTGCGTATCATCTGTATGCAGATGACCTGCAGTTATATTGTCAGGGGAGGGTTGATGAGTTGCCTGATGCTATCGGAAAATTAAATAGAGACTTAATTGCCATAAAAGCCTGGTCCGATAGATTTGGCGTACCCGAGTAAGTGCCAAGCTATCATTATTGGGAGCCCTCGAAGCATGAGTAGAGTAGATGTTGCAACCTTGACACCAGTTCGGTTCGATAGTACGATCGTCCCATTTAGCGACGACGTCAAGAACTTAAGTTTGCACATCGACAGTACCCTGAACCGGCGCACTCAAATTGCTAGTGTCAGCCGGAAGGTTACTGGGACGCTGCGGGCTCTGTATCGTCTGAAGAACGTCCTACCATCCAGTACAAAGAAAATGCTTGTGCAGACCTTTCCTATTATCGATTATGGTGATGTGTGCTATTACGACCTGAATCTCCTCAACAAACTTGACCGACTTCTTGATAACTGCATTCGATTTGTTTTCAATCTGCGCAAATATGATCATGTGTCCGCACATCGGTTGCTTCTAAAGTGGTTACCCATACGTCAGCGCCGAGAGCAAAGGGCGCTTAACCACCTTGTATTCATTTCTTGTCTCTTCCAATTCCCCTAGTTATCTAGCTCCTTATTTTCAGTACATTTGCACCAACCACGACAGATATCTGCGTTCCTTCCATAACCGTCTTCTCCAATGCCCGACACACCGTACTGACTTCATCCACAATTCTTTCTTCGTCCAAGCTATTTCTCTGTGGAATGTGCTCCCGCAGGAAATCAGGATGGCAACCAGCCGATTGGCCTTCAAAGTTAAAGTGCGTGAGCATGTTCGTAAGAAGTTGGCAGTGGTTTCATCACAGCGCTAATGTTTTCTCATTAACTGTTCTTATTGTTTATGTATGTGTTTGTGTATATATTCTATGTAGGTATTATATTTATAGTTTATAATAATATATATATTTCTTTTCACTTTTCTTTTAAGAAATTGCACCTGCCACTGTTTGTCTCTGCATCACCCAAAGGTTGACTGGTAGAAAATGCCTATGGCATTAAGTCCGCCTCTGTACATTTGTGTGCTTAAAGTATTAAATAAATAAATAAATGTAGTGATGCCATTATGTGAATATGACATCGTTCAAGTGTCCGCCACGGCTTCTCTGGGTGGAGCGCATGCGAGATATACAATTTTCATGACTTTTGCGCATAAATCAGGCTGAATTCGATCTATGAGATAAGTAATGTTGGCTTTGAGGGCCGCTGTGGTTTGTGGTTTATTCACATAGACCTGCGACTTAAGAAAACCCCACAAGAAAAAGTCTAGCGGGGTTAAGTCACAAGATCTCGGTGGCCAGTTCACATCAGCAGTTATTATGTAATATATATTTATAGTATTTTTAAGTTTAGTTAATATAGTATTGTATTTGTTTATATGGGCCTAGATGCCTGAAATAAATGGATAAATAAATATAACTGAGACAACCAAGTTATTATGTAGCTATGTATAAGATATGTTAAAGTATTTCTCCTCACAGTTATCCAACTATGATGTAGTTTTCATAACGCTAAAGTGCTGCAATACCGCCGCTGTGACGCTGCAATAGCATCGTCGCCATTTCTCGGCAAGCGTCGCGTCGTCTCCGGACTGAAGATAAAATTCCTAACATTTTCGCATTCTCTGCGCGCTTCACAAATACCAACAGTTCAGAATACCCGCCGCTAATTAATTCGTCAGCTTTAATGAATAAACAATACGCCGTCAGATACAACGTTCTGTCGGCGTCTGGCACTGTGGGCAGTCGTGGGCACTGTGAGCAGTCGTGGGCACTGTGAGCAGTCGTGGGCACTGTGGGCAGTCGTGAGCACTGTGGGCAGTCGTGGACACTGTGGGCGGTCGTGGGCACTGTGGGCAGTCGTGAGCACTGTGGGCAGTCGTGAGCACTGTGGGCAGTCGTGGTCACTGTGGGCAGTCGTGGGCACTGTGAGCAGTCGTGGGCACTGTGAGCAGTCGTGGGCACTGTGGGCGGTCGTGGGTACTGCGGGCATGTGTCTGAAGCAAGGTTCCCTTTATGTTTGAATGTATTTTAAGGGAGCTCAATATACCTAGTTGGCTTGAAGGGATTGATTCACGCCGCAATGTCACGGATCTGTTCATAGACGAAAATAGACACTGGTGACACAGGGACACAGGTGACACTGGCCCACCGCAAAAGTTAACACACAGTCCTTTTTGAAAGGTAATAAAGTCCCAGTGCATTAGTGTCGATGCGATGCGTCTACTGACACAGATCACGTGACCCTATCGTTACATCACATGCTGCAGTGCCTATGTATCAATATATAGTTGTGTAGTGGAACGATATCGTTCCACTGTGTAACAACTTGAATTAAGGGCTGTTGACCTGACTTCCTTTTCCTTGGAATGAACAGTTCATCATGTTATCACAAGCGATGAAATCACAATCGCCATTCGATATCCAGGACGGCCCGCGTCGCGGCGCTGGTCCTCGGGCAGCACCAGCAAGTGTAGCTGGCGCGTGATGTCCTGGGATGTTTTGGAGAATCTGAGATTTGGAAATATGGCTGGTATTCTATGTTTCATACCAAATTAAAATAATATGTTACGGATATAAGACATCATTAGCATCCAGCGTCCGTTCAATATCGGTATAAACGTACCTGTGTGTACACATGCTCTACCTTACACATCCGTGTGCAGCTTGGCTAGCTATCTAAACGCTCACTTACGTACTACTACAGACTGGCGAAGTGAACGCACACGTTAGTTTAGAGAACGCTTTGGGACGATTTACTCAGTTACTTTTCTTGCAGCACACAAAAGTAAGGCTAACTGTTTAACTGCATTATGTGGCTTAAAAACAATATAAATTAAATACTGAAGAAGAAGAAGTAAAGGCGGAAATATCAAGAACATTTTAAATCCTCTTATTCTCTCCAGTTATTTGTCGCTATGAAGTGGTTAGAAATTAAAGAGGATTGATGTTATTAGTGGAAGAGAAGCGGGGGGGGGGGGGGGGGGGGGTACTTGAATATAAAGGGTGTCAAAAGGGTGCGTTGTTTAAGCAGCGTGTCTTGTTCAGCTCTGGCGGCGCCCGGCCAGTGTTCGGACGAGACTAGCGCGCGGACATCAGCGGCTGTCTATTCAATAAATCTTGTAATAATAAATGTTTATCTAAAAACTATGATGGTGCCATTTTGTTTTTAAATTGTGGTTAAAACATCGACGCGTTTAGCTTTCTAACTGTAAATCAAACGTATATTACAGATGGGGGACCGTGTACCAAGGCCAGCTGTACTCACAGTTGGGTTAAGGTTAAGAAAATTCTTGTTATTTACTCACTCGTTTATTTCTTTAACTTCAGAGGCCTGTGAGGTAGCTACCTACTTCGAGAGCTATACTATGAATAAGTTTCTTTACCAGTGCTGCTCTACATCAGAATTCCCTATTCTAAACATTAAGATGTCCGGTAGCCCCTTGATTTTAATTTCACGTCGGAAGGACGCGAAGTTTTATTCAAATACATCCGTCCTCGGAGACAGGCGTGAGAGTCGCTGGTGGAGCCACGCAGTAAATACACTCACAGAAGGTTCACCCTGCGTGGGACAAAATAAAACTCATATAAGTTATTATTTTCTTTTCAACAAGGACGCAAAATAAAGCATGCATGACTGAGCACTACAGATAGGATCGCAGGATCGAAATCATGATAAAACTCTCGATTTTTTCCGAAATACAGAAATAACACAAGCGGACAATAAGTTGCGACTGTTTTATTTAACGACTGAAATACTGCCACTACTGACGGACGGCTCGATGGAAGCGACCTGTTCACAACACATTGTTGGGAATAGATTTTCTGCACCGCGCTGACTAGTGTCCTGCTGAGGTATTGCTGAGCGCTGGAGTGATCGGCTTATAGTCTCCGATCGGATTCTTTATGCAATTGTGAAGGTTTACATTTGTGAAGTTTGTTTTATTTTTCGTTACCTGCGCTACTCTTGAGGATCTTCTAAAGTACCGTGTTTGCTCACAAATATTTAAAAGTGAACTTAATAACAATTGTCTTTTAAAAAAGGTCTGTAAGGCACAAACAAGTTAAGCGAATGTTACTATGTATGTCTATGTGTGTGGTTAGAATTTAACAGAACAGATTTGATTACAAGTTATGAAAGAAATACATTTTTATTTGTCTTAACATGGGTGACGGCAACCATTTTCAAATCTGTTTTTTCATCATTAATAGTCGATATTACGGAATATTCTTTTAAATAGAATACTCTTATATTAGTTACCTAATTACTTACTCCACTTAGTTTATAATAAATGCGTGAACTTTGGGCCATGAATTGTCGAATTGCAAATGCATATCGGCAATAGCTTGACCTGCGAGCTGGAGAAGCTCGCCGTATTCTAAGCCGGTTGCGCAGCGCAAAAGCAATAAAAGCACGAGCAACAGTTCATAGCTGGAGATAACATAATAACAGCACTACCCTCGTGGCTGCTCGGTCCCCGCGGGCGCGGCGCGATGTCCCCGAGGAGCAGCGCGCCGCCGCGCCGAGCACACACGCCGAGCGGGGGAGCGCGCTCACACTCTCCCGTGAATACTAACGCCACTAGCGGAGTAGGTGCTAGGTAGGTGTGTGCGCCGCGATGTTTGCTCTCCGTCCGTTTGTTATTCACGCCGGAGACGTCACCGCTTGATAAAGCACTGTATGTATAGTCTTCAACGTTTGCTGTGTGTGAGTATACCACTTGTTTTGTTACCGATGACTAACAGCCTTGCAGGCAGACACGGTTGCAGACCGTGATTATTAGGAAAATCGTTGTATAGTTGTATGATTCTACATTTTATACAGGATTCCTTCGTTTTACAGGGATAACAATTAAATATCTGTTACCTATTGCATGGGACTGACACTACACGGAACAATAGAACATAAGTTAAAAGGATAAAATAATGGATCAATCTGAAATGGTTTACCGGTCCCTTCTCACAATACAGATAGAGAGATCGCTTGCAGCGGTAACACATTGTAACACACTGTAGCTCTTAGATATTATTTTTAAGTTTTTTGCTGTACAACAAACAGTGTTCTATTATATTCCATACTATACAGAGGAGACCGAATTGCTACATACTCAATATTTTTGTTTGTCTCTGCATCACCCAAAGGTTGAGTGGTAGAAAATGCCTATGGCATTAAGTCCGCCTCTGTACATTTGTGTGCTTAAAGTATTATATAAATAATAAATATTTTTTGTTCATCAGAAGCATGCATACATGCGTGTATTTAGAACACTTAACTCGCAAAATACGAGGAAAAATCTCCCTCACAAATCTAATAGTGGAGAGTCTCAGACCGCCATCTCGCACACACGTGACATTTACCTTTGACATAAAAAGCTGAGAGTGACACGTTTGACACAATGACAAGATTGACATAATTTTATAAGTGACAAGTATTGATAGGTTTGATAGTTTTACGGATACGTGTAACGTGTACATGTACGTGGCTACGTGACAGGCCTCCCAACTGAAACTACGGGAAACAAATACACAACAAAGTCTACTCTCTATTCGCTCTAAAATGGTATGCACGACACATGCCAAAATAACTTTGCACGATTCGTTCCAAATGTATGACATATCAGTATGTTTGTAAATGTAACTGTGTGCATAAGCACATAGTAATTAGTTAATTTATTAGTTAGTTGCTTTAGAAAATGTTTTCGTTAATTTAAAAACACTTTTGTCAGAATTCAAAATAAAAAAAAGGGCGGTCATGTTGAATTCCGCTGAAAGTATTGTTTAAGATTGTGTGTGAGTATAGCTATACTTACTTATATAAACATTGATATTTGTACAAATGGCTTTGCACACATAGTGCAAAGCCATTTTTTTGTCATAGTCACTCCCTTGCATGAATATAAAGTATATAGTAGACATTTACGTGGAAGTTCTCGTGATGTGTGTACCACACGAGCTACAAAGTAGCGCGCTACTTGACAGCGTACTGGAGCTTTGGCAATCTGATGCTTAGATGAATTTTCTTGAAGAGCGTGTTGAAGCAGGTTAGCTACTGTTCATTATTTCAAGTCAACTACGAGACATATCTCTTTAATAGTGTTTGCAAAGTAAAACAATTGATTTTATAAGATAATTTATAGAATGAATAATGTTATTAATATTCGATGTTGACGCAGCTCTGTCACGGCAGTTCTGTGAGCACTCCAGCGGGACTTACGTACGAAATGTGACGATTTACTTAATATGACACTACATATAGAAGTATTTTCGAAGTGTACCTACATGCATTATTAATGCTATCTGGGCCCTTGCTTTATTGATCTAAATGATAAAGTTATATAATCTTAAACTGCACAATAGACAGCTCACTTCACCGGTCATGTCGCCCGTCTTGCAGAACCGATCGGATGATGATGTTAATCTCATACAGTAAATACAGCCGTCACGGACGTCAATAAAACGTAGAACTCCAGCGGTAATGTTTTACGACGGTAAAGTAATGTGTGAACTATGAAATAAATCCCTGCCATACAAGTAGTGCATCGGACGTGATCGGAATAGTTCGGAACAGTTCACGAATACAGAGATGTGTTGAGGGCACTACAAATAGATTGATTTTATTTGAACAACGTTGAAGCACAATAACAACGATTTGACTCCCTGCGGCAGGAGGTATTTCGGATTGTAGTTTTTACACACTCGATGCACACGTTTTTTCTCGGTGGAAGAACTTTTCGATTTCGACTTGCTAATCAAATCTTCGTCCAAAATTACGCAGCGTCCGGAGACAAGAGTCTTCCACCAGTATGTGTTGCTATTTGCCATGTGGTGATGATATGTATCAGAGACTCGGTCGATTGCTATGGGTCTCATAAGAAAGCTGATAACCACCCAAAGGGCAATGAGACGGGCTATGTTTGGATTTTATCTGCGGGATTAAATCGGAAATCAAGAGAGTGGCAGGACAATCAAATTAACCGACATCTTTTGGTTGAATGATGACTGTATAGGAATAGGTCATTACTCTACAGTGGGGCAGTAACAGGCTGGCAATGATAGAGATAGAATAAGATAATTATATGTTCTATAGTTTTACACAGCTGTGGTCATGGAGTCCCGGATCTTAGGAAGGCGGAAGAGGTTAGCCCCTCTTCCGCCTTCCTAAGATCCGGGATTCCATGACCACAGTTGTGTAAAACTTGTAGAGGCACGCTACACATAGAATAGATAGATATTACAATATTATGATGATTGTTTAAACCTGATAACACAGAACATAGGGGAAGTCAACGGTAAGTAAACCAGGAGTGTTCTGAAGCCGCTTTATTGTATTACGCTCTCGAAACATTATGGTCACCGTAAGTTGTCCAGTAGCCTTTAGTTCTCGCCTCACATACTTGATACTTGGCGAAACGTTGATAGCCTTGTAAATTGAGTGGCACATGACAAACTAAATTACTACCTCACCAGAGTGGGGTAACCAGCCACACCGCCCCCGCCCCGCAACCCGCAACCCGCACCGCACCGGACACCGCACCACTTTCATTTAGTTTACATGCCTGTGCCTAATTCCACGCTTCATAAAGGTCCAACTATTTGCATGACATTCCCGACAGTGATTACGTCCCCCTGGAGATACTCAACACAATAAAGGTAGGCGAAGTATGCGTGACGTCATTAATTGAAGTTAACTGGGTGTAAGCGTCTTGTGGACCTTGAACCGAGTGCGACCATCTGCAAACTGATGATCATGGAGATGGAGACAAGTTGGATTTGAGAGTGGCGACTGTTCTGTGTGTATTGTCTGCGTGACTGTGCACGTAGTGACTACGACACTGTTTACATTGTTTCAGATAGAGTTTAGAATACCAATACAATTCTCAAAATCAAACGCATGACTAAGCACAGTCATCCTCACGTTCAGTAACATAAATAATGAACTCATCAAATTGTATTTACATTTTGTTGCTTGAAACTACACTGTAGTGAGAAGTCTCGCGATGACGTAAGAGTTTATTTGAAATCTTAATTTATCTTTACAGATAATGTTGTATTGGGCGGCTTCGCTGAAACCAACGCAACGCGTGTAACTCTTAAATGTTAAAAGTTGACAGTTGATACGTTCGCGTTTCTGTCGACAGAGCTCGTCAACTGATAAAAGAAGGCCCGGCCGATAGGAGCTCTCTCCAGCGATCCGGCATGATCTGCGGCGTTCCGTCTACCCTTTGCATATCTACGATCAGTGGGAACACTTTCAATTTATCAGCGCAGTTTGTGCTGTGGTCTGCGTACAACGATCGTGTAGCTCGCGATATCAAGTATTCCAACATTTCAGATTCATAAAACTGACGTATTTACGTAAACAGTAAACCGATAACAAATCTTTGACTCTAACTTTAAGCAATTATTTTTTATTTTTTATTATATAATTTAGTGAAATTATTAGAGTATCTATTATCTATTCTGCATTACAAACATGTGGATAGGTACCTACTTGCAGTCACACTCATCTCTAAAGATTTCATTAGTTAGTTCATTGTTATTACGCCGATGACGCCCACTCTACCGTGTGATCGATCCCTACAGTCCTGGCTGCGTGTACCACCAGCTCGCATTCGCCACCAGTAGGTGCTCGTGCCACTTTTGAAGGTTTCTGTTTAAAGTCTTCATCTGCCTAGCCTTTGCCCAATGACATTCAGGTCGGCGTCCTGTCTAGCTTATTATTATTCTACATGGGACGGCGGGTAACACGATACCTTGGTGAGACTGGTTGTCTGACTTTCGAGCTTTGTACTACCACCTCGTTGGTCTAGCGTTCACAAGCACTATTGCTGAGAATGAGGTCCTGGGTTTGATTACCGGGTCGGAAAAAGTGTTAGTAGGTTATTCCGTCTGGAATTTCTCTGTAGCAGCCCGTAGCCTAGATTAGTACCCGGTTGATGGCTAGAGGCTCGCCCTCTGGTAGATGGGACATTAACATAACTGGTGATGCGTGGGAGTGCCTCTGCCTAACCCTTCGGGGTGTACAGGCGTGAGGTTACGTGTTACCCGATGCGACTGACATACTTCTAAGAATGACAGCTTTCCGAAGTACGAAGGGGTCTCGATAAGCCATGGATCATGATCGCCCACTGACGGACCAGCCTCGACAAACCTTGACCGACACATGCGGCTCTTATTATTTTGCCACGAACCCCACAAGATACATTTCTGTAAAATTTTATTTTTTATTTAATACTATAGGCACACAAATGTACACTCGGACTTAATGCCTAATTTCTAATTTGATTGTACGTTAGAACCACTCTGTGTGGCTGCTACCTACGTGAGCTTACTTCTGGGCTCAAGTATAAGCAAAGGGCGCGGGGTCCCGGCCGGCACCAACTCTTACATTTCTTGTTCAAATAACATCTGTTTGTTTTTTTTTTTATAAAGGAGATTTTATTTTCCTTTTATTAAAAATATACTTTCAAATTGTCACTCAAAAACCTCTTTAGGAAAATTGCGATCTTGAGGTTTTGTGCCTCAATGAGAAAAACCCCGAAACAAAGAGTAGTAGCCGGAGGGGCGAGCGGGGGGGGGGGTGAGGGGGGCGTGGGCAGCGTGCTACGAGGTAATCGACTTACTTCAGCTTCCGTTATGCCGTCTGATGGGCGCGGCGGTATTAGAGGTTTACTTTTGAACCCTTGTCGTCGATGTCTTCATATTTCATTGTGTTACTTTTTTTATTGTTTTTTTGCTCATCTGATCTGTGTGCAACTTGCCAAGTCCATGTTTTGTTGCGTATCACGGGGATGTTATGAAGGTTGGCCTCAACTATGCGCACTAATGAGAATTGACACAGTACATGTTGGTACCATATCCATATGCAATTTATGAATCTGCGTATCTAATAGAAATGTTTATCAACAAATATTAATAATATGAAAACCAACTACGAGCTTTGGATTGAAACATTCAGCGTGACCTCAGTAAACAGTGTCAATGTATCGAGACGAATGTTTGCGGAGCTCATTGCGCATGCAAAATGTTCTGTAAACACATAACTGAATAGTTTACAGCCTCGTTTGCATGTTACACGCGCTAAGATGGCCGCTTTCGGGCCTCGGCTCTGTTACGGCTTGGCTACGGCTTGGCTACGGGCTACGAATCGCTACGCCTTAGTACCGCTACGTCGCAGCACCGCTACGATGTTATTATGTTGTATTTATGAGCGTGCAATTAATTCAGAGGTCGTAAAGTTGTAGAATGAGGTCCTCTATGGCTGGAAGACATCCTGTTATCTACAAGGATGGTCATTTGACATTTATGGGTGGAGTTTGACAGAGGATATTAGAGATAGTGTTGTCAGAGTGATTCAGTTAAGTGCTCTTGACATAGCTAGTTATTTAAGTCATAATTATTTCTTCTAGAGTTGCTGTTTCTCAGAAATCGACCTTTTGGCTTTGCTGAGAAACTACGATAAGGTGTTAGAATTGAAAATAATGAAACACGTTCTTGTTTGTGGCAGCTGGATTAGTGCTGTAAACCTTAAGTGGACGCAGACGGGTGAGAGGAAATGCCAGTGGAAACCGAAAGAATTAAAATAAACATGCTCTGCCGCCTTGGATTTATGTTATGTATTTAAAAATCCTTTGATTTGGACCAGAAAATCAAACGGCTCATGCTCAAAAGCCGCGCTTCTGACAACTAATCGTCGGACACAGTCTCACTACAGTCGGCAGCCGACAGCAGGATCTATTCGAGATGAGAGCAGACTTCTCATTTCAAAAATGGCGTCAAGCTTTCGCCCAAACTCAGCATCGCATCATTACGTCGCACAATGCATTAAGTTTCAGCCCTAATGCCTGAAGCTTCAGCAATAAATTAAATGAGAGGCGATTGTGATGCAAATACTAGGAGATACAACGGGAGGGGAGGGGGGCAAGGCAGTGGGAGGGGGAGGGAGCCAGGCACGCACAATAGTCCTGGTACTGTGTGGTAGGAGTGTGGGTTATCCAAGATCGGAATATTGACTTTGACCAGAAAAATGTTTTTTTTAAAGGATGAATGTAATAATACAAAGGAGATAAACAATTCTAAAGTTCCACAAAATTAACAGAAACTGTGTGAAAGCTGCAACATTCATTAAAGCATAATGAACTAGTGACGTAACAATCCCGGAATGTCGCGCGAAAGCACGTTACGGGATTGGAGCGACGCAAGTCGCCGCCTGGCGCTGAGCGTAGCGACCGCAACGCCGCTTGATTGCGACTCGTAGCGTCTCTGCTACGCCGTAGCCGCGTAGCCGGTACTAAAGTCGTGACGTTATGAAATTGATGCAACCTCGTGAAATAGATTGAAATGGTTAGCTTTGTGTAGCGGAGCACTGTGTCCGCGGCGGCCTGCGAGTAGCTTTCTTGGCATTCCGCGGAGCTCTTGCTCGGATGCTTGTGTAGTGGAAACATCATAATACACATATATCAAGTTCGGCTTAATTAAGCTAAAAATCAAGATTTTAGCGATGTCTAACGATTTACTGCTAAAACATTAGGTACCTAAAATGCTGCATCGTTGGGCTAGTGGCCGCAAGCGCTACTGCTGAGCATGAGGTCGTGGATTCGATCCTCGGGTGTGGCAATATGCTATCGGACTTAGCAGCCTGTAGCCTGGGGTCGTGCTCAGTTATAGCAATAAACTCGCCTTCTATTGCATGAGAATAAATTTAACTGATGAAATGTGGGTATACTACAAGTGCCCCTCTGCCTGTCCCTTTGGGGAAAACAAGCGTAATGTTTTGTAATTCAAAGCTGTAAAACAACCGAATTTAAACGAGAGAAAAATAGAACCATTAGTGTGGTACAAGATAAAGCTAACAGTCCATCACGTACACGATACACATTGTAACCGTCTCGATATAATTGCGAGCAGACTTACTTATTCATTATTCGACTTTTCATTAAGTTTCAGATAGCGTTGAATCATTAATTATGTTTCAAAGAGATAGACGTGAGACCATTACATACAATTTGTTCTTCGTGATCAAGTCAAAGTTTACTTTAATGAGTACCTTTAGTTTGTTAAGCACGCACATAGCGCGCGTTAAGTGTTTAGCGGACGTCGAACGTCTAACAACTGGTAGACGCAGTCAGTCAGTCTCACTTATGTACTCGGTGGGCTCAAAGCTATTCATTGTACCAAAATGAACAAACTTAAGTGATAAATAAATCATTATTATCTGTATAGATGACAGGTGTTCACCTTAAGGTGAATAACATTGATTTGCGTGATATCTACAATATCCCGGCGAGCTGAATGATCCAGCCGCACTTATCTGCTGCGTGAAGTATTGAACTCGCTCAGCAAAGTACATCAAGTACATAAAGTACAACCGGCGTGTAACGGGTGACATCACTCAGAGCTCCGCACACCCAGCTTGTTCGCGTCAGCTTTAATCATCGTGAACCTGATGCACAAAGTGGGCGAGTGAGGTGCGCCTAGAGGTGAACATACGGTACTCCTGTCGGGGTTGTGTTCGGTTTGCTGATACACACGGAGCCTAACTATTGTTTTTTAATTAACATTTTCCACTTTATAATGTTTGCTCTGCCCTTTAAAACTATGTATGACATCACGGTCACTGTCAGGTCCCCAGCCTTTGGATTAAGAATAGTGCGCACCGCGGATGGTACTCCTGGTACTGGGGTCAATGCGTGCCGCTAAACGGCTCTTGCAGCTACACGCACTATCTGACCATTTTACTAACGACTTTATTAACTTTATTAACGATATCGTGTGAAGTAAGTACCGGTATTAATGAGATGTAGCATTAGATAAGGACATCTCATGATTTGTTCTTGAATGAAATGGGATGATACTGTTGGTAACTGACCTTAATTAAATCAATTTCATGGATGTCTACTTTAGTTATACCGTGTACTTTACTTGTGTAGTGGTTATTCACTTGTACAAAATGTAATCGTCTCACCAACTAGCCCAAACCTAAACTTAACAGTTTGTTTTACAAGACGGATAGTACAATTTATAATAATATAACAATAATTGGTTGGCGCAGTGGTTGAGCCATCGGCTGCTGCGCCGCGTGTTGTTGGTTCGATCCCCGCACGCAACAAATATTTGTATGACCTACAGGTAATTGTCCCGGGTCTGGCTGTTTGTGTATGTGAGTTTAAATGTTTGTAAACGCACCCACGATACAGGAGAAATTCCTAGTGTGGGGCACGTTTAAAAAAAAAAAAAAGAAACGGTAAGTGAGAAAAATTGTAACGGTAACTGAGCGCCACATGACTTCAGGCTCCACGAACCTCATCTACTGAAGTAGTTAGTGCGGCTCAGGCTCGTACACTGCGCGCTGCGCATGCGCCGAGGCATTTGAACGTCAAATTAAACCAACATTGACGTCGATGCCGATGTACAGACGCCTCGTTATTTTCAATGTAAAGGCTATCATTGTCATATTGTAGTATTTCAACCTTGTAATGTCCTTGTGTCTTTTATAAATACTTACAGGTTTGGCAAATTGCAGTATTCATTCAAATATAAGCACTAAGGACGACGTTGATAAAGTCGTTGATAGAATGGAGCTGCTACTAGCTTTAAGTTATGACCAAAATGTTGTGGCTGAGGTTAGGTTAAAAAACCGGACAAGTGCGAGTGTGACTCGAGCACCGAGAGTTCCCCACAAATTGTAAGTAATTGTGCAGCTACTTACAGCGTTCATATGAGACCGCCGAACATTACCCTGACGACGACATACGTATATATAGGACTGAAGAACAACATGAACTTAGTGCTTTAAAAAATGTTCTACCGTACATCGATATAAGTCACGGTCAATTCTCTAACTGCAAATGCAAGTTTGTAATTCCAAAAAAGAATTGTGATAAAACTTGAAAATAATGACGTTTTCCTTTACTTCTGCTGTGAGACGTAGCGTCAAGTCAAACCCCACGATTATAGGTCAACGAGAAGTAACTTATAGGTTTTGATTCATTTGCTAGTATCAAAGTATGTCGCATAATAATTGGCCGTTTTTTTATTGCGTTCACTGAGAAGCTTGATTTAGCTTTGGACTAAAGAACCAAGGACCGTAGCGTTGTATCAACTATGTTGGAATTGGCTTCCAGTCTAGTCGGATACAGCTGAATACCAGTATATTACACCGTAGCATACCTACATGGGAGACCTACGATGACCTTCCTCCACACGTTTCTGTAAAAAGAGTAGTGACAGACAGACACACAGACACACAGACGGATAACATTTTTTCCTTTTGAGGTACGGAATCCTAAAAACTGAGCAGACATACACCAGGAGACACAGAGAGACAGTAATGTGTCAAATATAATTAGACGTTTGATTTTATACTTTTATACTACAAATCATGCTACGATTGAGTAACCTATGAGCTTCCCTCGTGCGCCGGAGTGCGCGCGACTAGCTCGCCTAACGAAGCAGAACTCTTTGATATCGCTATCAGCAATTATTTGTTCACCTGAACTGGCGCCTTCGTTATCTTTATGAATGTCGCAGACTCCGTAATTTTATAGTGACGATATTGTTTTAACTGATATAGCTTTTAACTGACATCTGCGTATAGTGTAGTGCAACATGTTCTGTGCGCCAGCTGCGGTCCCACGTGCAGGGCCGGCGCCAGCAGGTGTCCCCGCGGGCGCGCCGCTTCACTCGCACAGCATGTCGCTCCGCTGCTCCCC
Source organism: Phlogophora meticulosa (assembly GCA_905147745.2). NCBI lineage: Eukaryota > Metazoa > Arthropoda > Insecta > Lepidoptera > Noctuidae > Phlogophora > Phlogophora meticulosa. The sequence continues at coordinate 249,065 of LR990518.1, forward strand.
CGGGTCACCGAGTAGCGCACCGTGCTGCTCGCAGTAGCATGTCGGTAATCCTCTGTTAATTAGTGACCCTCGTCTCCCACCTCCCCTCCCTGCTCGTGTCACGTGACGCGCGCGGACACAGTTACAACTTTTAACAGGCCGTTACCCTTCTCCCCGAACTTGAGCTACTACTGACCTTGTAGGGGCAGCTACTGGGGGACCCAGAGGGCGAGGGGGGGGGGAGCTAGTGGTCAGCGGGACATTAATCTCTATCCCTTTGTTGTGGATGCTTTTTAATCGTGAGTGATGTTCCGTTGAGACGGAAACGTTGTTTGGATGAGATTAGATGCTATGTTATGCTAATTTAGAGGTTGTGGCTACACAAAGTTGCAAAGGGACCTTGTGTATGTGTGTGGCCTATTTTGAAATGTAGCTTGTGTGCGTTTTTGGCGTCTGAATCGTTTGACCTAGAACAACAATACTATACGGATGAGTAGCCGTGAACCAAAAGACTATTCTATAAAAACGACAACTTAAAAAAAATTAGACACGTATTTTTTGCTTTCTTACAGTTGGGGATTGAGGAAGTATGTATAAAATCTACATACGCATGACGTCATACCTCATTTTACATCAATGTATTGACGTAATCTTTCGATTACGTGAAAAAAAAACCTATTGTTTTTAATAATCAGTCATCAGCTATAGTATAAGGATATGCTATCGGAGGAAGTAGTCAATATGCATAGATGTCTGGAAGTCCAAGTAGCCAGGTAAGCCAGTAGCCAGGTAAGCCATTAGCCAGTCCACAAGTCTTTTACTCTGAGTTTCTTTCGGTATTTCTTCTCAGAGTAGTTCCGATAGGAAACACCGACCCGATACACTTAGTTATAAAATATTTATTTTTGTTTTGACGTTTTGGTTCACAGAATTCGTTATCATTTATCATCATTATCATTTATTGTTGTCTCATTGTACTTACACCACAATGATAGTGACAGGTAGATTTTTAAAGGATACTAAGTGATAAGATATTATTAAAAAAAATAGTTCATGAAAATTGCGCCTTGTTGAATGACGTTTGGAATTTTGCACTGAAGGTCTGATGTTCTATCTGTATTATAAGCTCGCCATCGCTAGCTAGGAAAAGTATACAAACGTTGGGAAAAATTTGCCAGTTTCAGGGAAATTACAACATAAATACCTCTGTAGCAATATGAAGAGATAAAGAGAAACACAAAGGCGGCCGGTAACACCACGAGACGAGCCATTTCCCTTTTTAATCGAAGCTTTAATATTTACGAGCCTGAAACATTTAACTCTCATTTTCGGTATACGTTCTTAATCGCTACCCAAAACAATTGTAAGGTATCTATATACATATATACCTACACAGTTCAAATATACGGACAATCGTAGGAAGCTTTTAAATAGAAGTTCTTTTGATTGTGAAACTATAGTGGTTGGTTGCTATGGTGGCGTGAGTACACGGGAGGATGTTATTGTCAGTTCCTCGGCAATGCAATGGTCCGGAACTGTAGTTTATACTATATGTATAAAGTAACAAGTGCACATCCGTCTGCCGTCTACCAGAAACGGTTAGTTCCATCAGTCCGCAGAACATAGGCCGTAGCTGTTGTAACATGTCCTGCTCCAGCTGCGGACAAGGCCGCGGGTATTAGATAAGTTGCGGACGTTAGCGCCGTCTGAGCAATATGGACACAGACAAACTGACGAGACGCACAAGTTCGGCGGCAGCCTACAAGCACACGTAATGAGCGTGTGCTGTGCGCCGCGGTATCACTACTCGAGAGCTCTAGAGCTATCTACTGCGAGACAACAAGCACTTAGATTGATAGATTCAAGGCACACGTGTACCTACTTATATATTGGCATCCATATTTGGTAAGTTTTTTTTTCATTCCCATGTGGCGACCTATTGCAATAAACCAGGCTTAAAAACCATACTCCGGGCTGCTACTTAAAAAACACTCTTTTGCCCGAACTGGGAATCGAACTCACGATCAGCGGTAGTAATTGCAATTAATATAAATAGGGGTGTTAATTCTACTTTATCTAGATTTTGTGGTTTCTTAAGTTTGATGAAACTATATTTTGGAAGGGGCAACTAGAATCATTTTGCATTTAATTCTACTGATTTGACGTTCAAAAGACAGTCTTTAAAAAGATTTCGTTGAAATTGGTCTAATTCATGTCATGCCCATTGGTTTAGGCCTCTTGTTCAAACCTGGGTAAGTACCAATGTGACTTTTTCAATTCATCTGTACTTTCTAAGTTTATCTTAGACATCACCATCATCGGTGAAGGAAAACATCGTGAGGAAACCTGGACTTATAATTAACATTACTCTGAAATCGCCTTCTCTATATGAGAAGAGGCCTTTGCCCTTCATTGGGACAGTGACAGGCTGGTGTTATTATTAATTGAAATTTAATTATTTGACTCAGACTTTGAAAGCAAAATGGTCGTCGTCAACACACCCGCGCCGCGAGGGGAGTGGATGCCGCGAGGGGAGTGGACGCTGCGCGGGGAGTGGACGCCACGCGCCGGACGAACAACTTTATAATCTAAATAATAAACGTTTGTATTTCTTCATGTTTCCAATTAGGGCTCTTAAGTGAAACTTACTTCCTGCTCCCCATAATTTGGAAGTTTTCTTCAATATTCTTGTGAAGGGCTTCAGTTACCGCGGCACGTGATTCCGGTTAATTTTTTTCAGTAAATAAAGACTTACATATTTAATGAAAATATTTTATTAAAAATGTTTAGTAACTGGTACATTTCAGTCCTCGGACATTTGTTTATTACATCTATTGGAAAGTAGGTTGGTATTGTATTCGTAGACATGCGCATAACAGTGCGTTATATAGTGTTGAAACATGACATTACATTTAGTTCCGCGATATGTATCATTTCATTACGGTGGGATTCTCCAATGCTCGAGCGCTGGATACGACTACACACGGTCAAGTAAACACGCGCACGAGTATCTGGGTATTCAATGGGTCATACATTTTATTTTTGTATTTAGTTTTTGTCTCATGTTTGTCATTACTAACATTAGTTTCTCATAAGTATTTCTGTGTTACTAACAATTTTTATGGATGTTTATCTGAAAATAAATGAATAATAATAATTACAACATGACTCCCGACTTGACGCGTAATGAAGCGCCACACGATATGGTTATTGTAAGCAAATGCTCGCGTAATCAATTGACACATTCATTACATGAGATGAGAAAGAGCACGCGAACGCGCCGCCACCACGCGTCTTGTTTGAGTGTCATGCGCCATGTTTAATTTGTTCGAGTCATTCGAATAGGTTCTGTGGCATAACTTAAGTGGAAGTAGTACACTTGTGTAAGTAATGCGAATGATACATTCCGCGGTCGGGCTACATGACGCGCAATGCAACAATCGCATTACTTACACAAGTGTACTACTTCCACTTAAGTTATGCCACAGAACCTATTTCCAAGTCTATGATATTGTATTCCGCTTTAAGACCATACTAATTTTATTGAAATAAATGCCAAACAAAGGTAAAGTATGATTCCAAGACTTTTATTCAAATTGAGATGCTGTAAGCGCTGAAAAAATGCACCTTCACCTTAATGTTCATGATTCTCTTTGTTAGCCTTTGACAAATCACCCTCTACTCCATTATATTACGAGTACATTGTTGCTGCAAAAAATAGCCTTAGAGAAATTAAATATTGTTTTTCAAGGCTTCAACTTGGAATGTGGCTGTCGTGTTATAAGTAAACTCTAATCACTTGTTTTGGTTTAAGACATGTTCCAAAAATCTATTCCTACAAAGAATTACAACAGACCTTCAAAGTTCTCCCAAACTTACAGAACATTGTTACCAAAAAAATATATCTTGAAATCGTTTGAACAAAAATAATCAGTGGTATAATGAGAACCTCTTCCCTCTTCTTCTTCTAGGCGTGTCGATGGCAATATATACAGAGTCCCGGATCAGCCCGGATCAGCCTAGAGCTTGGCGTCATCATAACCTCTTCATTTTTAGAATATAATGGAATGTTCTTTTATTCGCACTAAGAGTTTTTCGAAGTCGTTGTTCCCAAACACAAACATACAATATCATACAAATGCACAATAAACTAGTTGTTGGAACTGAGTGCTAGTACTTCGAATCATTTTTATGAGTAAATAGAGTCTCGATCATTGTAACATAAGAAGGATGAATAAGGACACACACGAGCACACAATCCACAATTCACAATCTTTGGTACAAAATCTAAGGTAGAAAGTTGTAAAAAATATTGAATGTCGAATTACATACATGAACGATTTGGTCATATCACCAATCAGATAAATGAACGCACACGGCAAGTGCCTACATGTGTACGTAAACTTATTCAATAACAAAATAAATGTTTCCTTGACTTTTAAGCAAAACTGAACACAACGACCACGCACAACCTACAAAGTTCGTTCACCTCGCACTCAGATTTGTCAAGTTTATTGCCTCCAATAGAAGTTATATGCTAGCACGTGTGCGGGACATTTGTCTCAAGTACGCAGGACGCGCCGGAATCCCGGCCCATCCCGCGGGATCCCGCTCTATCACTACTACTCCGCACTTCGACAACTATCTCTCTCTGGAGAAACCGAAATATTTTTCGCACATTTTCCACTTACAGTAAGGTGAGAAATCATTACAGAAAAAATAGTTGTATCGTTATTTCGTGTATAAAGCGCTATGAAAGTGTTGAATAAGATAAATGAACACGAGTTGGTTTGACGTTCTTAGGGAAGTGCCTATTTATGTGGCTCCGGTGGTTCGTGGCTGTACGAGAGGATTCTATTATTGCTGCACATGGAACATTAAGTGAATACCATTTAGTAGTCTTCAATTAAACTCTACTACTTCATAATTTATCTTGTATAGTGACTAACAAGATGGAATATCATAAGCAAATAATCAATGTATATCGTCTATTTGTCAGCAATGCAAGAATGGGAAAGAGAGCACAGCTAGTGTCGCAGCCGACCAGCTAGCTCCTGCGCCAACCAAGCCATTCTCCTAGTTATAGTTTATAAAAATAACATAATTTCTAATAAACATATAGCAAAGTAACCAGCAAGTGTTCGGCTGCACACGTCGGCACAGCTCACAGTGCGGTGCCGCGGCCCCGGGGACAGTTCGCGCGGAGGTAGCGCCGCTCCTCCTCACACACCATATCCCTGTGATGGTGGGAACTACTGCTCACGCTCATATTGAAATAATGTCCCAGCAAGCAAATCAGAAATAAGTTCAACTCCCGGCGCGCCGCTCTTCGCTTCAAGAAATATATTTCACAAGTTGTTTCAGTACCGGAGCCGCGCGAGCCTGCCTGTTCTCCTACAGTAAGTAAAGCGAACTCATATCGGGATCCACTGCCTGATCCACTGACATAATACTAAAATTGGTTGAGCTTTATTACTTAACAAGTCTGTACCAAACTGTTCGAAATACACCAAGAATGTACAAACATGAGTCAAGGTTGAAAAATACTGCGTCTAATAACCATAAACTAGCGCTTACTTGCTTTTATTTTGGGAACACTAAAACATTTCAATTTGTAGTTTGCTCATAAAACGCCGAATTCCTTACGTAATGCTCAGACGCAAAGACTAACGGTTTTCTTGTTGTTACTCAACCAACTTGACATGAGAAGTAGAGCTCGGCCACTTTTATAGAATTTTACTTTTAGCTGTTTGTGTGAAATTTCTGAACTTGCCTTTTTAGCTGATTACTGTAAAAATAAAATGATCCGAGTTTTCGCGTGCGCTGCTTTGTCAACAGTGTGACTGTCAGTCCCCTCTATGTAGGTATACAAACTTGAAAGTTCATGCGATGATAAGTTGTTCTTGAAATGAACCCATTTCTTCGCCAATGTTTGGTTTTGTTCGCTTAGTATCCGCTCCGCCAATCAAACTATATGACAGTAATAACAGCAGTAGTTAGCTTAATTCGGAGGCAGTTAGTGGCGCGTCTAGACGCTCATGATCTTGATGTAACGATCTAACCGGCGAGGTCATACGGTCACACACACCCCTACTGCCGCCCGCCCAGCGGCACACCGCCCGATAACATAACCTAACACTCCGCTAACATGCCCCTAATTATCTTTATTCAATACATAGGGTCAATGTGTAGATATCATTTAAATTCTGACAATATCATAACATGTGCGGGATTATGTTGCCATTAATTATTTTAGACAGTTGTGGTGCATATTTTTAACGCCCGACGGAAAAAGACGGGTGTGAAGTTTAATGTGTATATTTGTGTGTGTGTGTGTGTGTGTGTGTGTGTGTGTGTGTGTGTGTGTGTGTGGCGCCGCACTTCCCAAACGAATGGAGCGATTTGATGGGGTTTTGATCACAGATGTTTTCTTTCACTGTTCATCGTCGACGTCCTCCTGCCCTTGTCCCAATTTATGAGAGGTCTGCGCAGCATGTCTTTCACACAATTTTATTTGCCGCAATCTCAGTAGTATACTTATGTTTTACGATAGTATAATCATATAAAATATTTAAAAAAGCATCAAATACAGCACCTATAATAACCTCTTTCAAATTTTGTTCTGTAAACATGACAGCCCAAAACGGTAACAATACGTTTCGACTGAGCGGAGGTGTGGGTGATGCATGAGCACGCCCCTCGTAACACCTCCACAAACTCATGAGGTGTGACGAGGGCATCGGGTAATTTCAGAAAAACAAAACAAAGTGAGTAATGTCCCCGGGAGACGCCCCTCTGCTGGAGGACGACACACTGATTACTCGCCAGGGAACTTATTAATTAGCTACCTTGTAGTATCCATCATCTCATTTTACTTTTCTTTTTGCTTGTGCTGGGAGTCGTGAGCACTTGGTACGTAAATGTAGATCCGATACTTATAGTCTATGTTCTAAGGAGCAGCACGCCTTACATCACCGGTTCGACAGCGAACAGCTACCATGATATTTACCTACTTCTATAAAAGGATTAAAAAAAAACACTTTTACTTTGTAAATATTAAAAAGAATAATCACATAGAACTTAGATTAGGTCGATGTTTCCTAGCTGACTACTCCGAGAATAAACAATGTTAGAGCTTCGCTGATTTATATATGTGTACGTCTCTCTCTACATTAGCGAGTCCAAAAATCTGCTTTATGTTGAACAAACGACACATCAATGTTTCAAATGATTCTTAAATCGCTTGAGGGGCGGAATTCAGCCAGAATTAATATACTTATAAGGTTTCTTTCAATAGACAAACCTTACAGCACATAGGAGTGACCTGTATTTCATCAGCTACGTTCACGTCCCGTGTAAAGTAATGGGCGAGCCTATTTACAACAAATAATTAAGAAGTGGCTTAAACGTTTTAAGTCACAGTTTTAGGCATATTTTATATCTGTTATGTAAGTACAAAAGTATCACTACGCCAGCGAATATAGCGATGCTTCTTCCATTTTCTATCACCTTGATCTACGAAACCATTTTTAAAACGCAAACGCACTTACGCTGTTTCTCTCACGGCACTGCTCAGTATTATGTACCGGTAAATTGTAAAACAGGGAAGGTGAAACGGCCTAAGCGACTATTTCTTCCAAGAGCTTCGAGTCGCGGGCTAATAAATAGGCTTTCGGTATTCAATGGAACATATTGTGCGTATTTCACTATGTTATGTGCTTAGTGTGTCAGCGTCGGGTGAAGAAGGTATTATGTTATGTATCCGTTCACTCCGGAGCGCCGTGAAATATTGATGATGTGCTATTTGTTTAAGACTCATGATATTATTAACCGTTTTTTTCGGAAACACTGAGTGCTTTAACTCTGTTCTTGTAAACAAAAAGATCTTACTGAAACAGACATTCGTTCAAGATATTTATTCGGATTCTTTATTTCTTTTCTTGAGATATTCTTTGTTTAAAGATCATTAGCAATATAATATCTGAGCGTCGCATATTTAAACTGGTTTTTCTTCCGACATGTTGATTCAAAACCATTTCTTTTTAGTTTCATTTCTATTAAATTGCCACACCTCGTTCAGCCCATATTGAACTGCTGAACTAACAGCATTACTTGTAACTGCTGTTTCACCCCTCTTTTTCTCCTTATTGATGTCCTTAATAATTCCCTTACCATCTGTATAATCGTTACCCCGATGGTGTGCAGTCTCCCACCACCGCAAGCTCGATTACCTCATAATGACACTGTGCGCGAGCGTCATTTGTCAGCCATAAAAACTGCCACCCGCGCCCCCCGCGCCCCCACGCCCCCCGCCACCTCTGCCTATATCGGCCTACGCACGGATTAATGACACGTCCAGCTCATGATCCAAAATGAGATACGTCTTCATTTGTGATGGTGGGTTGGTACAGCTGCACTCCGGTAAGCCTGTATGGCCCCGGTCACGCGGCGCTGTACCGCACTCAATGTTACGGTCAAAAGTTAGGATCACACGTTTAAGAGAAATGCGGGAGGAGCCTGTCGGGTGAGCGCCAAATTGTACAGTCAAATATGGTTGTGATCGTCGCCCCGTGGGTGGGGAATGTAGTTTGTGTAACAGTTATACTGTATGTGTGTAACATGATCATCATGCAATTATCTATACTTATTTTGTACAGATGAAGAGTTTGTTTTAACTACCAGTCAGATTTGATTTTATTCTTGCACTTGATAGCATGAGGGAGATTATAGGCTTACATCTAGGTGCGAACCTTCGGAGCGGGTGGCACTGCAGGGCACAGCTAGTGATTAATATTTCCAGGAATGGGTAAAATTGGAATAATCAGTATAGTAAAATATAGTATGTGATAATCGTCTGGTAAGTAAAGCGTCAGTGTCCTCATATGTACAAGTTGACAAGGACAGATATTGTTTGATCAGTGAATTTATCCTCGTATTAAAATAACTAAGTTGAATGTTCCCTGCTGAGGACAGTACAATATTCAATGTGAACAATCCGCAGGTCCCCACCGTAGCCTGCTCGCAGCTCGTGGCTCGTGGCTCGTGGCTCGTACTCTATTGTTGTGCACCGTATAATGCTAACATTTCAACCTTTTCTTTTTTTTAAACTCCACTTAACCCTTTGACTGCGGGAGTGGGCTTCCTATTGTCACTACACTAAAAGGGATTTGCCTTTTACTCGTCATCAAACCGGTGCTTGTATTATTTGAAGCCTGGTTTGCCATCTTGTAATGCTAGTCACTAACAAACTATGCGCTCCTATTCTACTTCTATTAGCTACGAGTAGATTGTCTTTTAGAATTTTGAAGAGAAATTTTTGGTGTATATTGACGTTATGAGGCAGTAAGTGCAGGAGGCTGTGCATTAGTGTGCATGTCTGACGTCACTGGTCGGTCATCAAAACATATTCTGGATCGGTGGCGCTCTACGTATGGTATCTTAACAGTGAGCCATGTGTGTCAGCACGCGTGACACACATCGCGGTGGTAGGCGAAGGCGCTCGCACCGCACCATAGCAAGTTTAGACCGCACGCCGCTCGTAACATCCGTTATACAACCTTAGTATGTAATTCATCTCAAATTTGTGGGTCCCGGCAACCCCAGATAAGTTATCTGTGTACGTCGCGCGGAGGTCAACGGATCGCTTTTTGTACGCTCGTAGCTCGCGTCAACAAGATTAATTGGTCGCGATATCCCGGCGCGGCACATGCTCCCGCGGCCGCCTGTACCGGGTAGGTACTAACACTACACACCCGCAGATACACGTCTCAGCAAATTATTTGCAAAACTAAGCTGAGTGAAACGGAACACTTGAAGCGGTTCATGAATATAAACAAAGCGATTCGTTCACGATTTATTTCCGAGTCGTAACTCATAGGACTGCTGGCCTGATTTCGAAATGAATAACTGTAGGATTAATTAGTGAGTAACGCAAAGCTTTGCTAGGCTGCTTCGTTTGCTACGCCGTAGCGTGCGTAGCGCTTGTGTGGCTCGTAGCGGCGTAGCAACAAAAGTGCGGTTATGTGCACGCCGCAGTCACTCGCATGGACGTGTGACGCAACCGCACGATGAGTTCATACGAGATTATTTAACTCTATCAAAGTATTTGGCTACGCTGCGATTTCCATACGTATGTAGCCATTGACAATGTGTAGTATGACAACTCTTGTGGTGTGGTATTCATTTAAATGAATTCAGTGTCTACAAGCGCGTCACAATTTTGTTTATGTTGTTGTTCGTGAATGTTCTTTTATAACATGCAATACACAACTTGAGGTAGAATAGACGCACATAAAAATACAAAACTCACAGCAATAGCGCTACGTTTGGTTTTCCAGATATCTCGGTAAATGTTAACCTTTTTTGCTAAACTAGAGCCTTCCTAATCTACTGCCTTCCGCGAGCCCCCGCGGTCCTCACAAAAAGATAACGTATCTCGGCATCGCGCCGAAAATTGCGTCTTTTCATCACATTGAGCGCTTTCCGCGCTAAATGACGGACTTCGGTCTAATCGCACACAATACTGACGAACACTGCTCAGTCATGTGGTAATAAACACACCTCAAGTTACATAAAATAATATCAAGCCTGTGTTTCTTAAAGGGTGAGATAGAAGTGTATAAATAGTACATCCACATTTTTCCGGTTATATGTAAGTCCCATGTGATAGGAGGCACGCCTATTCCCACCAGCCGGCAGAAATGCAGATTCCGAGTGGCTACTGAGAAGTTCCAAATAAAAAAAAACAAAAAACAGTCTGCCAACCCGAGAATAGAACCCAGAACCTCATGACCAGTCATAACTCTTGCGACTACTAGACCAAGCAGGCAGTTTGAGGCAGTGAAATAAATAGTGATCAAAACATCATAGATATGAATGAATTATTAACATGGTGTATTGTACAACTTTAAATATTTTTATTAGAGATAATCTAGCATTTGCCAAATACGTAATATTAGCAAGACGGTCTGAAAATTGACGATGAAACAGTATAACAAGTAGACCATCAGTATGATACTCTGAATAGAAGTTGGCAACCCGCTACAGGCTCTCAGTTGGACTTATGAACCCGAAATGGGAACATGACAACGGAAGGTTCAGCCGGAACGAGGACGATGTCATCAAGGAGGAGGTGGATCCGCTAACGGGTTAGCAATCCCCTCGGTTGATGACACGATGACATCCACAAAACGTAAAGTCCACGCGCTCAAAGGATCCGCCGACAGCTGTGAACCGAACAGGAAAATTGACGAAATTGTGCGGCGACGCATACCGTGACGTCACTCAACTGGAAAAGTGTTTGTGCGACCCTGTGTGTGTGTGGGTGCGTTTTTATTAATACTCAGTATTGTTATTAAAACACGTATGTCTGTGTGTGTGTGTGTTTTTATGAAATAAATTGAAGACAATTCAAAGTACCTACAACTACGAAATTGCCAGTTATAATATGTACAATTGAATACAACACCACGGTATCTGTGTATACATATAATAACATAGTAACAATTGGCCTGCTACTATTTTGGTCTGTACGTTATAGATAGTGCAAAAACTATTATGCGGCGGCTTTATTAGAGCAACAGAAGTCAAAATAGCAGTAGAAAATAGTTTAGAATTCTTGCCTGTCTATAGTCTGTCTGTTTTTGTGTACTCGCATTATGCTAAAAGTGCTGCATGGAATTGAATGCAGTTTTCATCGATGTATTGCTAGAAGTCTAACTATTTTTTTCCGACGCAAACGATGTTGCGGGCAAAAGCTAGTATGTAATAAAAAGTGAAACTTGACTAGATATTTAACTTTATTCATACGTTTGGTGTCCACTTTTCATAAACTATTATATATATTTCAGTTGTTGTTGTACTTCAGCGCTGCATGAGGTATCACAGTATTTATATTTGCTCACATCCAGCTGAAGGTTAGCTTTACTTACCTACACTTGTACAGCGGACTGCCGGAGACATTCATAAAGTAATATTTCAAACGAATGCTTAAATATTATGAGCAGCTCAATACAGTTCGTCTCTCACAGCGAAATGTTTCACTTAACGTTGAGAAATATCATTTCACTCACATTTAACAGCTGCCATCAATCACATAAACTAAAAGTTACCACCCGTGGTCAAGTCGCAGTATACATCAACTATTCACGCAGTTATCACTCCTAATTGAAGCGGTTAGTGTCTATTATCGCGAGACAGGACTTAATCCAAGGTATCTGTTTGTGTCTAAGGTAAGCACTCGGAAGGATTATACAATCACTCAATCGAGTTCACGCGTAGTGCGAGAAGGAGTTCTGTCTAGGTGAAGATAAGGTTCAAATTATACTGTGGTGCTGTGGTCTGCTAATTATGATTAAAATATGAGTTGATCTGTGTGAGGTCGACGGTAATGGAGCGGCTGCTGGAGGATTAATCACTGAGCTGCGACGGTATTCCTCGCGGCTTCCTTCTGACAAAATGTGCTTCCGTCACGGTTTAGGATAGTCACATAGGCGGGAGGAGGGGGGGGGGGAGATCTCTCGCAATTGTATTGCTTGTTTGACCCTGGTCTAGGATCCAAGTACTTTGTACATAAAGCAATTCTATAACTTATTACTCACATGTTAACATCAAAGGTGGTGTGTTTGTTAATCACCATTCAATGCATGTGATAAAAAAAAACTTGATGTTGTAATTTGTAATACCCTTTAAAATAGCACACCAACTATTCCAGTCTCAGTAAAGGAAACGTCTCCAATATTAACATGTTCAATGTTAATTAATACACAGAAAAGAGCAAAGATATCAGGCTCGTCAGTAACTGGCGGCGAGGGGCTCTGCCGGCGGATCTCGGCGGCTAACACCCGCATCAAAGTATTTAATCCGCCTCCACTCGCGGCGGCGTAATGAAACAGCGACAAAGACAAAGAGGAATGGACTAGGGAGAGGAGAGGGGGGGGGGGATGAGGAAACCGTAACACAGTGAAGGGTAGAAGGACGAGTGCACACTATACACTCAGAAGTGTATCCACATCCATCAATAGCATACAAAATTACATATGGCTGAATGATACGGGTCAATAATAAAGATAGTCATGATGTCCACGCTACATACAGTTACTCTTAATATATATTCTACGACTGCAAGGGACTTTGTCACCTTGTAACTTGACTGCATAAGTTTAGGAGAAGAGTTACAAAAGTTCTACTTATTTACCTTTACTAATTTCTAATAAAAATCAACTTACGGCAACCGATTTACTTGTCGAACATGAAATTGGCCGAAAAAAAAATGTTATTTGTTTCAAAGATCAAATAGCGATTTGTTGAGAGTGGTCCTACTGTAGTGTGTGACGGCGCGCGTGTGCAAACTTGTTATTTCGGCGACGATGAAGCGTCCCGCCGGCTGATGTTGTCGTCGTGAAGAAAGAAACTTTTTAACTTGTTCGCGTGTTTACCGCCAATATAAAATAACGTCATTATTTACAATTTACTGTTTTAATTTGTTGTAACGTTGATACGCGCTCATTTTGAGAAGACTTCGTTTTTTTAATGACTTCCTGTATAGAGTCGTCCCCTGTAACATGGAACTTTAATATAATTGGTGAAATATAAATAAATCATTTTCATATAGCTGTGTGTACAATATGGGTGTACTATAGCTGCATTTCTGCCTAACCCTTCGAAACGCAGGCGTGATTTTCATAAATGCTCGCACAATAATATTTTATAAAGAAGGTCTGTTTTGAAACAGTTTCCAGTTCTAGTTTCAGAGAGTAGATAACATAACCTAGGACCTTACTTTGGAAACAAAAAACAGTTTCCAAAGTAAGATCGCAACCATTTTACTGTTAATTTCGCATGATGATCACAGAAACGTCACCAAACCTAGTTTTAAGTATGCTAATTCAACACCAACTAAAACTAGCCGGGCTCTGCTGGCAGCTCCGTATGCCAATGTTCGCTAACGTCAGTACGCCCTCTCGACAACATTAGCAAAGCGTTCGCACGAACTTACTCGCAGTTTTAATATGACCCTGTAGAGCCGGCTCGGGTGGACTTGGGAAACGAATTTCTTTCCTTGTAACGTCAGGTCGTCAGTCTCCGACACGCAATACGCGATGGAGAAAACAGGTGACGCAAAGGGGTTATGTCATTATATTTTGAAATAAATTCGATAGACGTCCAGAACATACCTAGATGTTGTGGGTAAATCAGAACACCTTTCATGTGTACCTGTAAAATACCTAGCGTATTGTAGAATTCCAAAAATCTTTTTAAATTCCCACCGATTTTCGTTTAATAACTCTAGTTTTACGATATTTTTTTATTTGATTGTCTTGCGAGAGCCTTAGTGAAGCCCGGACTGAATTTTCGGCACCTCTCCATGTTGTTACCCAAATGTCCCCGGGATTAGTGTTGCGACATCTGGGTCTGTGTTCACTCCCGGACAGCCCCGCCTGGGGCCCGGGGGCCCGGGGCCCGGGGCCCCGGCCAGTAAGTCAGAGTGACGTGGTCAGCTCGCTCGAAGCCCCGCTTCAATTTGGTCTGGTTTGCGCCGGCCCATGATATGCATATAAATAGCATTTAAAATGCACATAATATTATTAACAAAAACATAGGTTCATGTGTACATCAACTCGATGACGAGGGGTTTCATTAGCGCAGCAACTTCAATAGTAATTATATATCTGTTCATTCCGTTTAGAGTCATATTTGAGAGTCACCACTAACAATTAGCTGAAGACAATATTATAGTTAGAATGGGCCCTCTGTTTGTATATATTGTGCAGACAGGCTATTTGTATGTTCTAATTCAAATGCGGTTTGGTATAACTAAGCCATTTGAGATTTGTAACTTTGTGCTTAAGGCTCACAATGAGTTAGCAAACACGTTGGCGTTGATTTGATAGTTGTGGTACATTAGTTACCCACTTGACCACAACAACGCAAGACAAACGACCCTGTGTAATGTACAAAGGTACAGCCGCCCGGCACGTTAACTGGCGATGGGCGCACTCCTTGGGCGCACTCCGCGGGCGCACATATTCCGAGTTAATGAAGAATTCCCTGGAAGACGGAGCGCCTGCGATTAGCGCGTGTTTTTGTGCGCGTGACAAATGGCGGGCGGCGCCGCGCGGCTTGTTACTTATCGCTTAATTATAGGCTCGCATGCAGGAAGTATCGCTTTTTGTGGAGCTCCACTCTGCGGATGTTCCGCGGGTAATCGTGGGCTTTCCTGTTTAAAACGCAGCGATAGTTGAGTGTAGGCTTTGATTGTTGATTGTGTTGTGTGATTGTGTTATGTGATTGTATTATTTGCTTTCAGTTGTCTAGTTCTTCAGTAATAGAAGTGGGTGAGCTAAGCTAACCGTAAGTGAGCGATTGTGTTTCATGAATGGAACCCCTGTTAGTGATAACAATATCTGTCAGGCGTTGCGACTTATATTTTTTCCGAAAACCGCTTATCGTAGTGTTTTTTAGTCCGGTTTAAGTATGACAATCATGGATGTTGGCGAGCGATTGCAGCGACACAACCCCAACTGTCGTTGCATGTACATGAAATAACATTGTCAAGGTACTTATATTAATTTAGGGGGGGGGGGATATATTTGAGTAGCGAAGTACGCTTCATGTTGATTCTGTAAAGAAGTCTAATATGAGCGATAGAGAGGATGTTCTATGCAGCATCTGTTGTACCCGCTGATCCACCTCTGAGTATACTTTTTCGAACTATTTCTGGAAATGAAAAGGCAGAAAAATAGAGTCATGGCATCTTTCTAGGACTATTTCCCTTAAGTCCTACCAATGAATCCTCCTTAGGGCGCTAGGAGGAATATTTACCACCTACGAGTATTACATCCTAACTATAATATTATAAATGTGGAAGTAAGTTTGTTTGTTACCTTTTGACGCCTAAACCACGGAACGGATTTCGATAAAATTTGGCAGAGTGATAGAATGCACCCGGGGAAGGAGGTACTTTTTATCAACCAACCACCCGGGAGAAGCCGCGGGCGGAAGCTAGTCTAATATATAGAATTCTTGTGTCGCAATGGTTGTCACCCCACTCATCCGAATCGGCTGGACCGATTTGTATTGAAATGTTGTGTGCATATTGGGTAGGTCTGAGAATCAACCAACATCTATTTTTCATACCCCTAAGTGATAAGGGTGGTCCACCATAAAATTGTTTTTTATTTTTTGTTTTTGTTTTGGCTGAATATGGCAAAACATTCGCCGGGTCAGCTAGATTGTATGTATATATTTTCCATACCGATGAGTTACCTACCACGATCAGGCCCGTGGTCCCTGTGTCCCACGTGTGTTTCTATTTAACATCACACTTCACATTATGCCAGCATAGCAACGTTATTGATAGTCTGTATACCGTAAACACATACTTATTACCGTGGAGCGTCTGCCTGTGATTTCTTGTTGGTGAGCGAAATTCTTGAAAGCTATTATTCACATATTTTGAAGGCTGTACACAATATCTGTGGGTATTCGCAGTAATAACACGTGGAAAGCCTTTATAGCGTAACAGCGTACGACACGTATTTATTTTCAATATCATGTATTTATTCTGAAGGTTTCATATTTATGTACCTATCTGCGAACAACGGTTATTCGTCAAAGGGTTTGTGTGGGTACGATATCTTATAATTACGAAAATTGTGAAACGATTGTCATACAAATATTACGGTATTTATTAGGTACCGCAAAATTTTATTTGGTGAGTGAACGAGAATTTTAAAGTGAAGAGTAAATATGAATACCTACTGTATCATTTGTAATTAACAAGACTTTACTTGGATACCAGCTGGAGGTCAGAGGTTAACAGAAAAAATAATATTAGATCATGTTTCTCTTTCAATCCTGGTTAACCCAGATAGAACGTTTACATTTGTATAGAAAATAAAAAGTTTGCGTCATTCGTGAATTATGTGGATCCGCGGAGTGGGCGCCGGGTTTCGTCATAAAAACCTTGTGTTCATCAACCTATCGTCACTAGGTAGGAATGTTCAGAAGATACAATATCTGTATTGTTAGATACGTCAAGTCAAACTGGTGCAGGAGAAGCAACTTTGTGTCCTAGTCCAGCAACATGCGGCGCCTTGGAGTTGGAAGCGTTCTTAATTAGCGCACGAGATATCACAGGAGAGTTCAGTAACCGCGATAAGGCTCAGCGGATGTATCCAGACGGATGATGACGGTTTCCTGTCAAGTGGCTCTTCTTAAACCTGTGTGCTATGACTAACCTCTAAGCCTATTGTGTAGGCTGGCATTGTTCACTCAGGCTCGGGTGAGTTCGGGTGAGCTCGGGTGTACTCGGGCGCACTCGGTTTACGCACGGAGCTGTAACGTTTTGTAATACCCTCTAGTATTTATTGTGAGGACTGGATGTATTCGAGCGATGATGTGTCCATAGAACATAGTGAAATTACGGAAAACTTTGTGTTAGTTACGTCAAACAATATGTAGTAATAGTAGTCTTTCTTGTACTTAGTTGTGTTACAAATGAGAAGTAAAGTATTTTTGTTCCTCGTATCGTATACTTTAAATATATAGATAAACCCACAAACGTCGCATACGGGCACACACACATCTACACAACACAACACATACACTCATAAATAATGACACGTTTGAAGACTATACTGATATTTTATAATTCTAATTTTAATTTTATGCTTGTGATTTTGAATGGATTCATATTGCAAACAATTAAACTGTTAAACTGGGAGAAGACACTAGCTCTTGTACTACAGGTATATATGTATACTACACATGGTCTGCGTGGATTTCGTACTTTTCCTCTTCGAACTTTAACATTCTTAAGCATACTTTTGAAATAAAATACATATACTGTTGTGTGCTGTGTTACTCGCTGATAATGAGGATTGTATAAAGTGAAAGAAACATAGAAAGAGACAACCGGTTGTTTCGCCAGCTCTTTCAAGGCCGACCTCGGCGGTGCCGTCCATCTTCGGGCACCCATTGTTTGGAGACTTTTGCCCAACGTTCACAGTGCATGCGGCTCACGGAACCCGCCCGATCCTATTTGAGCCTAGCAGCCTTCGTTTCTAAGTCCACTATTCCCGTTTTGGAACGATTATTTATAGACAACAAACCAACAATCGTACAACAGACAAAATTTCGAATTTACAAAGAGGAGGAGAACTTTTCCCATCTTTTTTGGTGTCGGCTTCCAGTCTGACCGGATGGAGCTGAATACCAGTATTTCTAATAGAGCGATGGCATTTCTGACCTCCACAACCCAGTTCCTGGGCAAAGTGATACCCCTTGATTCTCAAACTACTGTCAAATATCTACAAACGACAGCCGTGAAAAACGGCTTAAAGTGCCTTCCGAGACACGTAGGAGTCTCGATATATGACATTTTATGAACAGGCAGCTATTTAGTCTGTCTACTGTTATTCTAGCTAAAGAATTATATTTATGGCTTAAGGCATAAATACAATTTATTGACAACCGCATGGGTCGAATGGATGTGAGACAGCTCCGAAAAGCTAAGCACGGGAACCATGCCGGCTGTCAGGCGTAGATCCCTGAAAGTCAATACGGAGCGCCAGAAGCTCTGCCAACCGGTCTTACCAAGGGGAATGATGCCTGCCTAGTAACTGGGATGTGATGGTCAGGTAGGCAGTTGCCTCTTTCAGAATATAGCTGCTGAACTGTGAGCTGTGGTAATCTGGTGCATCCGGTAACATTGAAGCCGACGTTAACATAGGAGTTGGGATAAGGATTTAGAATCTTTATAAATAAAGATAAACAATGGAATATCTCCAGCAGAAACAAAGAGCTTCACCTCCAACACGTGAGTCTGTTCCTGGAACGTTAGGTGATCTGTGAGAGCGTGTGTATTTAGGACACGTCTAGCCGCACCCCGCACCCCGCACCCCGCACCCCCCTCCCGCACGTGGGGGCACGTGTCGCGGCGCCCACCACAGCAGCACCGACATCCTGTCTCAGGCCACGGACGGAGCGCGGTCAGCTGCCTGCATGGATTTTACAATACACATATTTACTTTGTCTGCTACACTTTGTACACTTTAATGTGATTTCTATAATAGTTTCCGAATAGATAAACAGATTTGGGGCTAAATAATAGTTTCCGAATAGATAAACAGATTTGGGGCTAAATAATACCAGCTGCACGGTTTAATCAAAGGTTAAGCTCCTCTTGCCGAGGTCGGTCCATGGGTGGGTGACCGTTCATTACATAACAAGACCCTTCCGTCTTCTTCTTAGATCTTTGACAGTCGTTAGGAGCCCGAAACCCCCCCCCCCCCCCCTTGAGATCAGATAGGCAGTCGCTCCATGTAAAGTACTGGTATTCAGCTGCATCCAGCTTAGACTGGAAGCCAACGCCGACATAGTTGTGAAGTGGTTAGACATTAGATAATGTTTCAGAAAACAAAATAAGTAAAGAAATCCGCCACAGTAGAGTCTAAAGATCTCTATCACCATACTTGATTCCAAAGATCTTCCGTAATTTGTCGAAATATAAATATAAACGAGAGCAGGTAAACATTCTTGGAATGCGACGTCAGACGACATCCGGCGAGCACGCGTCGCCCAGTACAGCGCGATATTAGGATCATATCGTAGGGCGCCCAGCGGCCGGGGCACGTGCATACACGTCTATATGAAGGCTGTGCCATAAATAATGTATTAGGCTTATTTAGTTCTTGCAGAGTTTTGTAGGCAGTGTTCACACGCCCTGTGTACCTTCGTTTGTGCTAGAGTCAATATTTACTGAGAAGGCTTCTAAATGGGGTGTCGGTCTAACTACACGTAGCTACACTAGGCCTGCTCTTGAACTACAAAGAATAATAAACTTAATTATTTAGTTTTAACAAAGTAGAACATGTGGCTCGAATAAAATGATAACATTATTTTCGTCGTGACGGCCCAGTACTTGTAGCTCCACCTCTCATGCTAAAGGTTGCAGGTTGAATTCCGAGCAAAGACCAATGTGACTTTTATAAATTCGTAAGTAATCGTACTTGCAGTTCATTCTGGACATCGCTGTCATGCTTGGCAAGCAAGCAGGTCGGTAACATTGACTTCTGCACTGGCGTTGCGCGGCGACGATGCCCTGTTTGCGCTCCTCCGAACTTAGAAACTCTATCTCTATGTTATATTACACAAAGCACGTGATTCCCGCGCCGGCGCCGGTAGCGTGTAGACACGGCAGTACTCATAAAGTACGTGGCACCAAAGTGCGTTGAGCGTACAACTTCTGTCATCTCCACGATTCAATGCCTTCAGTTTCTATACGTCGTTTGTGCCTTAGAGCGAGTAAACGGCGGCACGCTTGGTTTGTATGGGACGTGCAGACAATGCAGCGGCCGCCGAGGCGTCTCCGTGCGCTGCGCGCTATTGCTATGTGTGTCGATTGTTGCTGTAACATGCGACCACGAGTAATAAATAGAAAGTGACTCGGTCAGACCCGCCGCCGCGCGCCGCCGCGCGCCGCCGCGTTACAGGAGCGCGCTGAACTAAATAGCTTAGTGTGGTGCTAGTGAGTGACGGACACGCGAGCCTACGTATGTGTGCGTGTATGTGTGCGGGGTGTGTGTGCGGGTGTGTGTGTCGCTCACCGCTCACACGCGGGTGTGCGTGTGAGCGGTGAGCGACATAACTGTTGCATTCACTCACTTATCTTAATGGTGAAACATGTCGCACGTTTCAATTCCCAAGTTCTTAAATCGGTTTAAAGCGGAATAAAACTACAGGATTTTTTTTTCATTTATTATTGGATTAGCGATAATTTTAAAGGTTATTATAATTTGGGTTATTACTATTAGCTGGTTCTTTAGTTTCATGAGTTGAAGGCTGAGGGTCTTAGGTTTTACTCCTAGAGAATGATAACATTAATAATTTAGTTTTTCTATAAGTATTTCCTAGTAACAGCCCTTGTAGTATAATAATATAATAACACATGAA
Organism: Phlogophora meticulosa; assembly: GCA_905147745.2. Lineage (NCBI taxonomy): Eukaryota > Metazoa > Arthropoda > Insecta > Lepidoptera > Noctuidae > Phlogophora > Phlogophora meticulosa. The sequence continues at coordinate 269,999 of LR990518.1, forward strand.
GTTTATACGTGAGTCCGTCGTATATTGAGTCGTTTTATGGGCGATATGGCCTCCTTTTTTTATAAAGAAACCGCACAATATCTTACATTTTTATTGCTAAAACTATAGCTTACCTACTTTCGCTAAGCAAATAAAATTAAGTGCCAACAACTTCACACGAGGCTCACATTGAGGAGTGACTCCACTACCTCACCGTGACTCACGATCAGTGAGAACACACAGAACACTTCAACAAGTACACAGTACAAGGTGTACTTGTGTCAGTGCAGACGTGTGAGTGTTGGTGATGATTGTGAGACTGTGTGCGAGTCGCAGATCACGTGCGAGTGAGAGCGGAGTTACTAATCTACATAGTTCCAGTGAAGAAGGTTAACAGTGAGCACATAGTGGGTATTACTTGTGTACACCTACGTTATGTGCCCGAGGCGGTAGGTGAAAGTTTCCAGCGGATACCGTTTCGAAAGGATGTGCAAAAATTAATAGAACTGTTAATGGCATTTTTAATTAAAAATGTGAACGGAAATGAATCTTTGTATTTGCTCCTATGCAACTGATAACAAGCTTTTTATTCATTTTTCTAGTTCTCTTGTCCGTTCACACGAGAATGCATGCTAGAACTAGTTGAAATTTAATCCATTTACAGTAAAGGCTTGTAATGCAACCAGTGCAACAACATGATAAATGACTAAATTCAATTACATCACCCGCTTGTAGTGCAACGTGCCCAAGTCAACAACCTGCACTACTGCGCGCGGCCCGGTGGAGCACGCGAGAAGTGAATTAGGCAAATGTCACGCGTGCCATCGCGCAGCGTGCCCGCGGCGTGTTAGCGGCGTGTTAGCGGAGTCGGTCATTTGCGGGAAAGTGTCGGAGTGCTCGTGGATACATCGCGTCGCCGCCATTACTCATATATGTATATGAGATATGGTAGGCTTTGTTTGATACCGGATTGCGACAGCCTGATGGCCAAAAAACCATCAATAGCGTTTTGAAACCATTTTCGCAAAACAAAGTTATCTTAAAACATTTAAGTGTAAAATATGGTCATTGAACTGTTTTGTAACTACACTCTCATACAAAGGGAAAGTTATAAAACCTTATGGTTTATGAGATTACGTCACGGTTATAGCCAACAGTGTTCATGTGGTGTCCATGAAACTGTAATATATTGGAAACCCTTCTCTTTACATTATTTGTTAAGAGAAGAGTGTGCCGGGGAACTCTGTGAAGTCAACTCGTGCAACGTAAAGCCAATCTAGTACCTTTGTCCGGTCGTCTGCTGGCAACACCGAGTTCAGTGTAGCTGTAGGCTAGCACCAAGGGTCAGCTTTGGTTCCTTCCTATTGAAACCAGACATTGTTTTTGTCCGTGAAGACGGGTCTGAGATTTAGCGCAGATTGGAAAAATGGCAACATAAGCTAGAGAATGTAGGCATGAAAATTAGCAGAACTAAGATCGAATATATCTTCTGCTATTTCGGCGGATGAAATGGCGGCAGCTGAAGGGAACAATGTGTGACTCCCGCATTCCCCTTAATCTTAAGATAAGAGGAAAATCTATACGACGCGCGACGTCTTGTCGTGAGGAAAGTTTTGAGTACGAATGTGGATGCTCATAAGAGTGTAGAGGAAGACCAAAGAAACAAAGGATGTATCTAATAAATTGTGTTATGGCCAGGAGGATAATGTAAGGTTTTGGCAAAAAGTGTCCTTTATAGAAGCAATAAAGATGTTAGATAAACACAAAGTGGAATGGACAGACAGTTTACCGAAGCTCACAGGGAGCAGTTATTACATACTAACGTGGAAATAATATGAAATACGAGGCTGAGCGACTCCAGCACTGAAGATACCTGCGGTGAAAATGAACTCAGCGTTGAATAAAAAAAATACAAGAGAATTTATTTGCTGAATCAAGTACGAAACAATTATGTGAAAATGATAAAACATAAATTTTTGTTTTCGATAATCACTGTGCGTCTTGCCGTCCATTTCTCGTATTGTCAAACAGAGAATCGATCATGTTTCAAGACGTTTACTTAACTTGGGGTCTTCAACGGTACTTCGTAAATATAACAAGAGGAGGTAAGGGCTCACTATAACGGCTCTCTGTAAAACGATACGATGTTTCACCCTCCTAGGGGTGATGTTTGAGCTTTACAGGCTAAGTATGTTAGTTTCAGAAAAAAAATCTGCTAATTATTATGAATTCTTCATATCTGGATTTTATTTGATTTACCTAAATGGAACAAAAATGGAACTTAATCAATATGAAACTAGAACCAGAACATATCCGTAGACGAGTGCTTGTTATCTTCCATTGCAATTTCAAGCGATCTGTTCGCAATTGAATGATCCTAGATTTAATTGGCCTGTTGAAAGTGCTGCGAGAGGGACTCATGAAAGTGTTGTTAACTTTTCTGTTTTATAACCTCAGCTTCGTCTTTAACACAAACCATCAAACTGATTTTCTCCGAAGGGTTAGAGAGTGTTAGTTAGCAGAGGTGTCAATTTAGTTCATCCAATTTTTTTCAGTAATACTAATGACATAAGGGGTGATCGCATTGCCACCAACGGGGTACAAATCTAGACTGCGGGCTACTACTGAGAAATCGCAGATGGAAAAGCCCAATAACACTTTAGTTTACTCAAGAATCGAAACCAGGACGTTATGCAGCGCAGCACTGCTTACGTCTACTAGATTAGCGGGACAGTCAACGAACGAGGCAGTCTTTATCTTAATGTTTCCCTGTTGTATCTATGTACTGTAGTATGATAATACTATTTCTTTGATTACCGTAATTGGTTTGTAACGGTAATAATTATACGTAAATAAATTCACTAATTTAAATAATATTCCGTAAAGGAACAACATACGTGGGCGGAGTCACGCGCATAGCTAATACCTAATAAATATGTATGTATGCAGATGTCTTTAAATGTCATATGGTTTTGTATTTACATTATGGTTTAATATAAAAATAATGATCAACTCAAAATCCAGTTTGGATACAGACTGATGTATCGGTGAATATGTTTACCATGACATTATGATGAGAGGTTGTTTGAGACGCCAGCCGACGGCAGCCGACATGTGTGGAGAGGACACACCTGAGGGACGGCACGATGTTGGAATCCAGCAGCGCGCTTTTATTTAAATATTTTTATATATTTTACTTACTGGCAACATTAGCATTAATACTTTGACGACCTATGTGGCGCAGCGGGCGAAGGTCCGCCTGCTACGCAGGAGGTTGCAGGTTCGATTCCCGCCTTGGGACAAATGTTTGTACGATCTACAAAGATTTGTTCCGGGTGTTCTGAGTATTTGCTGTGTATAATAAAAAATATCTATCTATGTAATGTATTGTATTAAGTATATCAGTCATCTAGTTAGTACCCATAACACAAGCTCTGCTTAGCTTGGGGCTAGATGATGCTGTGTGGATTGTCCAGCATTATTTATTTATTGTTTATTTACTTTGACACTCATTCTGGTAGAACTCGCCGGATGATTTGAGCAGTATTTCAAAAATATAAGCAGATCCACTGATGCGATTGTGTCATTGAGCCTTATACCAGGCGACGCAAGCTTATTGTATCGCAGTCTGGGGCGGTGCTACTAAGGATCATTTTATCTGACTTGAACGCGCACAAAGAACGTGAAGAGTGGTTTTGGAAATCAGGGTGCTTTGCTCTGGACCACTAACTTAACATATATTTTTATAAGTATGTAAATGTGCATTTATTGGAAAATAAGGTTTCCTGTTATTATTTAGACAATCCTTTGAATATCGCATGGTGTTAGTAAGATGGGCACAAGTTGCTTAACATTCCTGGTAATAAAATTACCATTTTGTTCATGAATTTTAAATTTACAATTATTACAAGATTTACAACGCTAAAGAATACCTGTAAACACTGGAATGTTGTGTTCCGAATCACGTAACTACCTAATTTTACCTTTCCCGATTTAGTAACCTAACAAATTCATACATATCCATAGACAATATGACCACTACGGTTATTGTTATTTATGGTCGTGTTTGTTACACCCCCCCCCCCATTCTTCCCCTTCAGTTACGTCACAACCTTTTACCATTATCAGAGGATTGGATCGGGGAGTAAACCGTTATTATTATATTTCATCATCTGGCACTGGGAGGTCAGAAAGGTTTAGGTTACTGGATTCTGTTTGTATTCATTGGGTTATACTTCAGTAGCTGATTGCCTACAAGAATTTTCAAATTTTGCAGTTTATTCAGTAACTCATAATTGTGGTCTAGTTTAGGTTTTTTTTAGAAATTGAAGTATATTATTATTTACCTTTCTAGCGTAAAAAAGTACTCTGTGTGATAATAAAGTATTATTCGAGCACCTAAGATTATTGTCCACTGTTTTTGTACTATTTCTTACTTTCCGCAACTTGTAATAACGTAAATTTACTAAACAAAAAAAAGTGTAGGTAAAAAGTAAAATCAAACCTTGAAAAGTCGAAATAGGTAAATTAAGTATTTTTATGCACTTTATTCCTGTTATGCAATGTACATATATATATATATATATATATATGCCCGAAATAAAGTAGGTACAGTACTTTATTATAAAGTACGGATGGCAACGCTCGCGTGGTCAGTAATTGGGCTGTCATTGTTAATTAAATAAACTATTCCATATTTGCTGGATGCAAAGTGTATATTTAACCAATATTATTGGTTGAAAACGTTTATAATATATGATATCATAGGCAGTCACAATGAAATTAATGAGAGGGAGCTATTTTGGTTAATTAAAATACTGAATGCAAATTGACTTATACGAGTAATGGAATTGTAAAAAATTAAAACTTAGGCCGAGTGTGAAGTGAACACGAACTGCCGCTGTAATAAATACTCGAGCAAAAACAAGGAATACTTATACATAACGATGTGCGGAAGTGACTCGTCTAAACTAAAGTTGGCCGTACATCGCGGGGTTGTTCACAGCTATTGAACGTGGTTGTTAACCGAACGCGCAATGTATCCCTGACGATGGAGTGCGGCCTCTCACGCGCACCGCTTCCGTCTCAGATTACCGGGGCGGCACGCGACCACTGCGCCAGGGCTGCCACTCTAGCTTTGATTACTTTGTTAGTGTTTATTAGACGAGAGATACTATATACGAATAAATGGTAGATATGTTTCAAAAGAATATCTAGACGTTATGCAAACTAAATAAATGGAAATTAGTCGTTGTTTTTCTAAGAAAGTATCGTCTGCTATATGGTGGTGTTGCTCCATTCCTTAACAAGTGTATGCTTTACTAAGCCACTACATATTTATGTCAAGCATAGTAAATATGTTAATATGTTGCATCTTCCTGTTGATAATAGAGGCTCTGACGTCGGACATACAGGAAGAGGCCCCCTGGTGCATGCTATTTGCCGTCGACATTGTTCTTGTCGGTGAAGATGGACCTGAGATCCAAAGCAGACTGGAGAAATAGCAACAGAGGCTGGAGAGTGTAGGCTTGAAAATCAGCAGAACTAAAACTGAAGATATGTTCTGCGATTTCGGCGGTCTCTCCAGTCCTAAAGCAATAGCGCTTAACAACGTGCTTCTCCCGGTCTGTTCCGACTTATGTTGACTGTTACCGGTATCTCGGTTCACTCGTGCAAAGTGACGGAGAAATAGATCGGGCTGTCAAGCACCGAATTAACATAGGGTGGATGAAATGGCGGCAGGTAACGGGAACAACTTGTGACCCCCATATTCCCCTTAAACTTAAGGGGAAGATTTACAAAACAATGGTAAGACCTGCTGTCTTGTATGGATCAGAATGTTGGGCCGCAAAAGGGATAAATGAAAGGCAGCTGAGATGAGAATGCTGAGGGGGATGTGTGGTGTTACGCGAATGGATAGAATGAGAAATGAGTATGTAAGAGGAAGTCTGAAAGTGGTGCTTGTGACCGAAAAGTTGTGTGGAAATCGGATGTCATGGTAGAGGGAGACCAAAGAAAATATGGATTGCGTGAAAGATGATATGGCTAGAAAAGAGGTGACTATTGAGATGACGGCAAGTAGCATATAGTAGTATAGAAGAAGAGAACACACTGCGCCGACCCCAAATAAATTGGGATAAGGGCAGGAGGATGATGTTGATGATGAATCTTAGAAGCGTTTATTAAATGTAAAACAACAATCTTATTTGAATAGTTCCTCTCAAACCAGTGTCCATAATAGTGCAGCAATTTTTGCACATGAGACAGACCGACCTAGTGTGGAGTCTACTAGCTGAAATGTTATTGTTTCCTTATCTAAGAATTACTCTTTGGGTAAGTTAACATTTTGTATTTATTGAATTATTATAAGGGAACTAATTTGGTAAACAAATGATTTATATCTGATATTTCTACCTTTCAGTAAACAGCATCAATCAGCGAAACGTGTGCAGTGCGTGCGCGTGCACGTGGCAGCCCTAAGCGGAGCTGCGCGCGACTATTTATAACTGTGCTTTGTTTGTCTTTACCGCCGAGAAACTATTCACTATCATATGTACACTTAGTCTGACGCTGTCTGTGGGGCCTACTGTATAGGTAACACTGTGACTTCGCCGCGCGAACAATACGAGTAAGTAGATACGAGTATGCGCACTATAAGAAATGATAAAACTGTTTATTTTTATTCAGTTACAAAGTTTATCAACTACTGGGTAAAACTCCTCCTTAATATATTATTTGTTTCTAAATAATAATATAATAGGAAGAAATCTTATTAAATTAATTGAAATATCAGCTACCGTCGAAATTCATGTCCAATGCACCGATGTACAAGAATTGATGCGTAGGGGTTAGTTGCTACGAGGCCGACGTCGTAGCAGGCGTAGCAATTGACTACGTCGTAGCAAAAGTGCGGTCTGTGTCAAAGTTAAAGGGGGAACTGTGTATTGTGTGCGTGTGTGTTTTTAATCCAAAATTACAACCAGTAACGAGAAAAACACATGCTACTTATTTTGAATATACAGGCGTGTAGTCTAAAAATTGCGATAAATTTCTGATCATAGATAAAACACGACCTCTAATAAATCACCAGCCACAGATTACATTCACACCGCACTATCTATTGCAGCTCACAAAGCAAACAATGTGATATAAAATAGTGCAATTTTTCAGTCGCCACGCTTGACCGCTCGATTTAAACTAGAAACACACGGTGACGCAACACGCGCGGGCGCGCCGCACGTCGTTACACTTGCACTAAACACCAAATAAAATAAATCAACAGCGGACACCACGCTAAACTATCTGTCACAGAAGTAATGTATCGCCGCGAAACTATCGCTTGCGAGCGTTCCAGTGAGGAAACAATTTGAATTTATGTAGTTTATACTGGTGCTATTCTTCTCGAGCTGGAAACACACGCGCGCGCGGCTGGCGCAGTCGCGTTGTGGATGTTCAACTACAATGGTCAGTACATTAATCAAGCGGCAGGGGATGGAATTCATAAACAATTAATAAATCGTTTGAGCCGACTGTTGTCTTAAACTATGCGCCTTCGCAACGTTATATGACACACGCGACGGGAACAAGGTCACTGGAAGGTAACAATTTCCGATTTATATGCGGTTGGAAATGAAACGATTGTGTTTTGTTGAGTTAAGAAATGCAATTTCAACGGGAATGTCCGGAATGTCGTGTTTACAAGAGATGTTTCTTATACTGCAGGTAAGCAAACACCGCACGCACACACACACACACACATACATTAATAGAAATAACACTAGGACGCGGCCGCCGCAGATAAGGATGCAGGATCACAGCGTGAATGTTAGTTACTTCCTTAGTGTATGCCTGCCGTAGTGTGACCGCCATCTAAATAAACTCAAAGTAAAAGCTTCGTTTGAAAGAAATATTCTATTACGTATTTTCTTTACTTTTGGTCAACATTACATCGCATGGACAGAGGCGGACCTAATACTCGGATAATACACCCTCGCGGCAGTTATATTTCAGGCCCATGTACTAGGGGACGAACCTACTGCCATCATCCGGGCACAAATCCCAGGCTGCTACTAAGAAATTCCAGATGAAACAACCCAATATCTCTTTGGCCGACCAGGGAATCACTCAGCCCAAGAGATCCGTACTTTGGAAATGAAACTGCCCGTTTGCTCCTAATCTGCTGTTATCAGCTACTGCATCGCTAGTTCAGTTCTCGGTGTCGGGTCGTTTAGGACGTAAGTACCTATCCCTCGCGTCTGGTATAAGCAAGGTGTGAAAAACCACGTGTTCCCAATAATGCAATGTCATGTTTTGACCATATTGAGCGTTATAGTTGATCATCAAGTATCACGTACTGGGTATCCAGTGCTCGTCGCCTCTCGCGGCACATTCCCGCGCGTCAGCAGCGCGCACTCAGGCGGCTGCGCCGTTTGTCTTGTCTCGGAGACAGGTGACATCACGCGGAGCTTCCCGCCCGTTTCCCCCTCGCCCCGCATCAGGTCTCCGTGATAGCTGGCATCTTATCTCTCTACTTCACTACTGATACTTGTGCCAGTCGACAAGCGGAAGCAAGCTTTCTCAATCGGTTTTGTTATTGATTGACCTTCTCTTACGATACGGTACGCTAATTCCGGAACGCACTTGCAATGGTAATGGTGACTATGTAAGCAAATGAACAACTTGCTTACATAGTTCATTTGTTTTTTTGTTTTGTTGTTTGTTAATTTAATTTTTTAGAATACACCTTGCTAGTAGGACCCCCCCGAGACGATACGAATGAAAGACGTAACTGTCTGCTAACCATGAACTGCCCTAGAGGGCCCTCCTTGTCCTACACTAGTATTTACATTTGTCTCGCTGGATGTGAAACTTTTAGTCACAATAATTTTCCCGAATGTAGTACTCTTGTCAATATTCAGTGGTACTTTTACGGCGGGTGTCAAAAGCGTGGCGTGTGTTTGCGTAACGTTCGCCTCTGCACAAATACAGGCGACCCGCATGACTGGTCTCCAGTTAGTCTGTGAGTAAACAGCTGAGCGGCTAGTCGCGCCGTGTGCCGCGACCGTATGCCCATTCAATGTGTTCATAGAAAGAGACGATTGAACGATGTTTTTCTAAGTTTTCAGAAATAATTTTATGTACTATCGTTAAATTGTCGTTACTATAAAAAAACATGTCAATATTTTAGTGACTGAAAAGCTTTTCAACGGCTTTATTTGAACTAATACAATGTGAAATACATTATACACAGCCGGCTGGTAACAGATATCGCTTTCAAACAAACAATTACCTACTCGTAGGCATGAATATTGTATCACATTTGGGAATTCAACAAATTCCCATTACGCGCAAATTATTCTGCTTAAATGCTCATTTAAATAAATTAGAACATCAAATAGAAACTTATAATATATTGTTAGTAATTATCAACAAACTGGGTATTATACATATAGGTACCTAGTTGTCAACCAAATATCTGGAGGTAGGTATGATTATATAATCATACCTACCTCCAGATATTCGTTATTTACTCCAGTGATATCACTGGACATGCTTGACAGCTCGTATTAACAAACGTTGTACGCTATTGGTCATCGCTAATGGAATTATAACAAAACGCGATCAGCCGGCGACGTGTACTCTCTGCGATTGTGCAAGCCAACACAGCCAGCAGGATGTACGGCAGATGTACCATTCAATGTGGATACAATCACTATTGTACTCGCGACAACTGGCGCCCGCGTCTGGATAGTATCGATGATGTATTAAACATAGACTAACTTGATCCAGATCACTGTGTTTACTTCTCAGTGGTGAGCTTTGATAATGGATATCAATTTGGAAAGTAATTTCATCGTTAATATTAAACTGAAGCTGATACGCTCGCTCTATCGTACGATCTCAGTAAACAATTAGTTTATGAAAGTTATACAAGGACCGACTACACTTTGTTCACGTTTACTTCATTTGGAAAACTTGTAATGGGGCTCGTGGCTCCATCCATTACGGATCGGGACCTCTACGTGCCTTGGAAAGCACCTGTACCCAGTCGTCCCAGCTCTAATTCGTAGATTTTCATCTGTAGATTCGTAGATTTATTGTCAGGTCATTACGGGTTTGACCATGAGTTACACCTATTTTGTCTATATTATATGTATTGTGAAAACAATTAGGCAACAATAGCACTGAGTGTCTTAACGTGCATTGCGCGCTATCTCCCCCGCCCGCGCCCCGCCACCCGCTCCCACCCGGGAATGGAAAGCGAAGTGTTTTGTTATGCTAATAGTTCGTTAGTCCGGTTGTACGCGTCACTCGCAGCTTATCCGGCGCAGATCTCTGATGTGATACGTCTGGCAGGTATGTGTGCACAGCAAATGGAAGGTGATGAGTAAATACATTGGTCTTCAAGGACTGTGTGGACGCTAGGCATGGCTACGGTGCCGCAGTTTATCTGTGTGGTCAATTATAAGAGCGCGCGGATCCGTAACGAGCTTAACGTATAATTGAATGAGTAAGGATCTCAATGTCTACGTTGATCCCTTGTTACTCGGAAGCCAAACGAAAAGAGACCAAGAGAAATTATGTACAATTTTGAGCCCTAATTCAAAGAGCATTTATTAGTAATCTGTTTGTGGGAAAATGCAAAATAGCAATAGAGTTTGCCTTTCCAGAGATTAAAAATGAGGGAGTAGCGGCATGCATTGTCAACTCATGAACGAAATATGAAACTAAAACCTGAAAAGTCCATGACCCAAAACACGAGCTGTAAAATGTAAGGAGCGACACTGCGGCTGCTAATTAGGGGGTTCAGACGTTGCTCAATGGAAGCCGGCTCAACCCGCTTCCCGCTGTATTTTCGCCTCTGAACTCATTCCAGGAATGCCCAATTTTGTGTCAGAGATTTCGTAACATCGTGTGTCGCCATTGCCCGAAGATACGAGCGGCTGGATAGTGTTGCCATGTCCGTGTCCGGTCCGGGGTCAGGTTCGTTAATATCTAATTAGTGCTCTGTCCCGTAAGTCCGTCGTGCAATCTGCCGCCCACTAATCCTGCGCGCGCCCATCGTCCTCACAGACCTGTTTATCTGACTCCGACCCTTATCCGACATATTGGTTACGATCAAAAAACCTCACATACATAAAGCAGTCACAATGGAGCAATAATTTCTTTCTCACAAAGTGGTCATCGGAGCACATATCTTTGATTTGTGGCGCACATCTGCGGAGATATGTTCCGTCATATTGGGAGTGGTACGTAGTGCGGAGATTCGTCCCCGGGGAGCCGCTCGTGTGTGTACAGACGTTATGCTGTTCGGAGCGCGTTTTTGTGTCGCTCGCGTCGTCTGGAATACTTTTACTTAGACACACGCGATGGTTCTGGTCCCGGGGGCGCTGCGAGAGTCAATCGTGACGTCATATAATATTTGTGACTTTAATGTTGTTTTGAAAAACATTCGTATTGAAAATGTAACGGAAAGTTCGAATTTATCAATAAGTAATTTTTCCTTTTATTACGTTCGTATTTTCGTATTCTCAGTTATTAACTTATAGATGCTTAGTACATAATATAGTTATACGAGTATCTTTGTTTATTTATTTTATAATTATTTGAAATCACATTCCACTTCACTGCACGACTACGCCGCGGCAGTGAGCAGTGTTTGGTCGTTTGAAGTGCCGAGATATTTCTGATAAACAATATTACAGGAAAGTATAATCCTTGCACAAACGTCATTAGCCATGTTCTGGAGACAAAGCCGTGTTCATTCGTGTTTAAGTCGACACATGCAGGCTCCGCCCGCGCCCCCGCCGCGCCCGCGCCGCGCCGCCTAATCCCGGCAGGTGGCGCCACTATCGTGTCGGCCGGTTTAGCGTGTCACACCACTAATGGTGCCGGATTATGGCACTGTCAGATTGCCGTTTGTTAATGATTTTTAAATCTGGTCCTGTCCGGTTGTAGTGAAGGTAATTAAGGATATTTTGGAGAGTTCTACGGTTTTTGTAATACTAGGCAAGGTATTTGAGATGACAGTAGGATCACAGAATACATAATAGTACTAACGGTATTGTTTGGAATGAACGGAAACAGTTAAAAGGTTTCTATAGAAGTAACTCGGCCAAGATCTACGTTGTGGCAGGCTCCTGAACAAACAGCTATCCGAAAGGCGACGATTGCGTTGAGGCTGCGACAGGTGATGCCGACGTCAATGGCTTTACATCGCGAGCGCGCCCTGGGCCAGCCCGCGCCCCGCCCGCGCCCCCCCCCGCTCCCCGCCGGCGCCCTGCCCGCGCCCGCCGGCGGCTAGACGTGCACGCGCCACTGCATACTGCCCCCTGTCTGCACATCACACAGCCCCTCGCCCCCTCCCCCGGCCCCCGGCCCCCGCCCCCGCCGCAGGCCCGAGCCACTCGCCAAATACACTCGAGCATTTCAAAGCGAATCCCTGATTTCGCACCTCGGATTTCCTTGGGCGTATTTTAAAAAATAAAAATTCTATTCGGAAAACGAAATTTAAACTGCCGCTTTGGATGCCGCGCGCAAACAAAATTGAAAATTGTGGCGGCAAAGTCACATAGCAGGAACTCTCCCGCGGTTCGACGACAAATTGGATAACCGAATGACCTGCTCCGCATAGTTTTACATTTTTAGCGAACGCAGTTTCTACGTACGTGAGCATTAGTGCCAGTGCCAGGGTGCAGCGCGAGCTGGCCACTCCACTCAGCCTCACTCTACAAAGAGATTCGGCTTTTAAAAGTTATCATGAAACCAAAAAAAAGCGAATATCCGTTTAAAGGATTCAGGTTACCTAGATTTTTTCTTTAGTGCGAGCACATGCATGACAATGATTCGTTCTTTAAGCTAAATAATGACCCTAACAAGTAAATATTTGATCAAACAGCTCCCAATTACTATCTTATTAACCTGCCGAAATATTGAGATGTCAGGCTGGCATACATGTGAGGCTAATAGAATTCTTTCCGTGCACTGTTGTGTGTTGTGTGCTAGGTACACAACAAGTGCTAATATTGCTAGTGAGGCTGTGAGGCGTACTGCGCGTGTGTGTGTGTGTGTGTGTGTGTGTGGGTTGATCGTCTGCCCTCTGCGTAGTAATGCTCTCGGTCGTATTGTCCAATAAGATATATTGCGTTGTGTCTCGCATGATCCACGCTAATAAAAAATTCTACACAAATTCTTGAACGTTTGAAAATTATATGTATTCAGTGTCATTATATGTATATCATAGTGTGAAATGAACTTTGAACGAACAACTTTCACACCAGCTTATGACACTCAGGTTTTTGGGTTTGGTGGTTGGCATCACCTCTCATGGAAAAGGTTGTGAGTTCAAATCCAGGCAAGTACCTACTAATATGAGTGGCGTTCTTTCCTCACCATCTCACCTGGTCTTGGCTGACCTGTGGAACGAAGGAAACTCTTCCGACTCTAAGGCTCACCCGGGACTGTTGTATACTGGTAGAGGTTATGCTAATGGAATCGGAGTCTTGCTAATGTTCTTGAAGCATAACCCAGGACGTATTTTGATTTCAGTTCAAGGCGATGTCATCTTGCTTTGTTTTAGCAAATTCGGGTGTCAAACAAAGAGACATGCGTGAATACGTGTTGATTGAAAAAAATATTGCGCTGTTCTCCAGCCCGTAGAAATAAGCACCCGTAGCAGGTAATTTTGAGTGCTGACCTTCTGTTTCGTCTTAAATAAGTGTTCGCTAAGTATACATTGATGTTAAACATAATTAAATAACCTGTCATATCGGTTGGGGTAGACCGCTGGTAAATAGCTGAAGTGTGCAATCACCAGCCCGCCTTGAGCAAGCATGGTGACCAATGCTCATGCCTTCTTGGCTCTGCAGTAATAGGCTGGTATTATTTAATATTATTATACCTAAGCTATGCCACACACACAAAATGTAAACATTGTGTAAAACTGTTTTGTTATTTTTATGTTTTCTTTGGTTAGTATTTAAAGAAAATAATCTCGCTCGCTCATGTCAAACAAAAGAAAAGGCTAGCAGATGATGAGCTATTGCTTAATATTTATTTTCGTAAAGGTACGAGTATGCTACGATAGTACAAATTAAGATTTCGCACCTATTCAATATTGAATTGAGCCGGGCGCCAATACGTATGGTAGTTACCATTACTAACTAATACCACAAATGCGAATGTGTGTCGATTTTTAGCCACTCAACCGACCATCATTCAATTTTGCATACAAGTTGTACAGAAAATGTCATAGGGTATCCAGAAAAAAAGTATTGTTCTCAAGGACAGACAACATTGACATGAGTGCGAGCCTAGGCGCGGTTAAAAGCTAGTGGTTCTACAGGGACAAACGACCGGTAAAACTGATAAATCGCTTCAATTTGCCTCTCACGGCCGATCATCTCGATGGGCTCGAGATATAAACAGCGCGACTCCAAAGGATAATATTCCGATTAATGTTGTATTTACATAGTAGCAGGGGGCTTCCCCGGGGCGGCCATGTTGCTCGCAGCTAGCTGCTTGTTGGCACTTTGTGCGTGGGTATCTATTGCATTATAAAAACGTTATTCCGGGTATAAGTGGTTATATTAGATGATCCAACTGACTTGGTTGGATAGTCGGCTTTTTATACCAAAAGTCGCAATTTTGATGAGTAAACAATATCTTTCAGATTTCTTAGTTCAAGGTCTCTACAACACTTTGTTCCAGACTCGCGCTGCCCAGATTACGACCAACCCCGTTGTTTTCCATCGAGCTAGCACCTAAAGATATTGTGGCAGTAGATTGACGGCTCTCTCATTCTGTTTGGGGTCAGTAGCTCTATGTCTAGCTGTACTTTGTGAAATATATACTAAAGGAATTCACTTAAGGAATATTTGTGCTTCTGTGCTGAAATGGTGCAATTCCGATCTGAAAGAAGTTTGCTAGTACAGTTGGCAGAAGAAATAAATGCTCACGCAGGGTGATGTAATCTACTCACTGTGGTATATTTTTATTTATTTTAGGACAAACAAGTATGTAGTTGAAATTAAACTATATTAGTAACATTTTTCTAAATAACTATGAGAATCCCTGCTAGAAGCTTGGTACTGAGGTAGACAGCTTGCAGTACACCTTCCTTGTAATACACCACAGTATAATGTTGGGGCTACTTCAAGTAACAACTCCATGGATATAATCCAGTATAACACGGTTACCTGGGCACGTACTTAATACCTGAGGGTTTTTTTATTTGTTTTAGTCTAGTAGGTTTATTTATTCATCGTTAGCTCCTTGGAACAGGAGTGTCTGCGGCCGCGGCTCGCCAAGTTATCTCTTTAGGTTTCATTACGGTAGTTTAGTGATCGACGTCATAATTAGACCTAACTTGATGATGCACTAACTTGCGTATTGTGCTAATTATTATATACTATTAATATTGGACTTCTATGTGTTACATAATATAAGTTTTCATCACACCTGTATTCCCAAAGGTAAGGCGCGGGGTCTACAATAGTAGTTTTCGAAAATTCTGTAAAAGTCTCATGTGATAGCTCAGCAATCATGCTTGTTACTAGACAATTCTAAGTACGATGAATATACTAAATAACCGCGTTTGTTTAAGAAAGTATTCTGGTCCTTAGGTGCTAACTTCGTTTCCGAAAGCATATCCGTCTTTATAGCATATTTACTCGACTGCTAAGCTGACTAGAAGGAAATTAATTCCCGTCAAACACAGGTCATCTCGTGACCTTCATTACACGACTCTCATAATGTTTTTTTTAATGGTTATAAGAACAAATTCTTTGTTTCTAAAACTTATTTTCTCAAGGGGTCCTACATATATTCCACCTCGTACATACAGCAGATATGCAACCAATTTGCCTTTGACTCGACAAGAATCATCCAAGAAACCGGTACCTAACTATGTCAGTTACTTAAAGCACTTCCCGCCAACCATCAGCACTATGCGATCGCACGAGCTCCGAGGACCGCGGTATACTTGTGTTACGTACATACATCAATAGGTACCCGACGCTGCGCTGATAGCGAAGGGTCACAAATGGAAATCGTCCGCTTAAGCCTTTGCTACATGTTGCGGTGAAGCTCCCCTCCCGTCGCCCCCCTTCCCCCAAAACCTTGCACGTCGGCCTGACACTACCTGGAGCGAGGAGCAGAGAGTAGGACCCGTTTGTTACAGTACAATATAGTAAGTTGTAATTAACTAAAATAGTGATGCTTAGCGCGTTGCAGGCGGCTGGAGTGTGCTGCACGATACTCGTAGCGCAATATATTTATATATGGGACATTTGCAATTCTCTGTTTTCAAAAACTTTTAAAGCAAAGAGTGCTTCGAATTGTATGAAAGCCAATCTTAAACATGAATTAAGAACAAAGTAGTATCATGATGATTAAAAGCAAGAATAAAGCATTGTTCAGACAATCTTCACTGAACACCTTGTATGTTGTGCCTGGCCTGCTCGTGCTTCAAGGATACTTGACATCGTATCACTTGCATAAAATTACATATTTTTCCCTTTGACAAAGAGCTGAAGAAAACTAAAGTCCTGCTCGAGCCACCGTATTGGGTCACGATCTGCTGATGCGAGATGCTGCTGTTTCTCATGGAGCTCAAAATGCTTGGTATGAATACAAAGGTTAGCATTTTGTTTTACTTTAATTCGATCAAGTGCTAACAATTAAATTGACTGAATTAAGAAAAATTAAATTCTCTGAATCAGAAGATGAAAATCAATTTGTACACACTGAGAAAAATGGAACGATTGCATATGTCGGTTGAGTGCGTCTGATGTTTGTGGAATGAATTTATTTTGCGAAACCAACTGCAACATCAAAGCTTGAATATCATTTATCTCAGGCCGCAACGGGTCCAATTTAATTATACCTTTAAATAATAGGTCTTTACCTATGAAATTGCCGTTTTGTATGAAAAAATTTAAATGAAGTTTTTTCATGTATTTTTTATTTGTATTAATCGAAGTAATCACCCATGCAATCAATGCATCTTTGCCAACGCAGTGGCAGTTTATTGATGCCCTTCTTAAAGAAATCAGCTGGACGGGAGGCAACAAATTCTTCAAAGGCATTTTGTACTGCCTCTCGGGTATTGAATTTTTTTCCCGCCAAGAAGTTATCCAAATTCTGGAAAAAGTAGTAGTCTGTAGGCGCAAGGTCTGGTGAGTAGGGCGGATGACGGAGAGCTTCCAACCCCAGTTCTTGCAACTTGGAGACCGTCTGCTGTGCAGTATGAGGTCGCGCGTTGTCGTGCAGGAGCAGCGGAGACGATCGATTGACCAATGCTGGTTGGAGATGTGCCAGCTTCTCCATCATTGTGTTCAATTCTTCACAGTACACATCTGCAGTAATGCTCACCCCGTTTGGTAGGAAGCTGTGTTGAATCACACCGGCACTAGACCACCAAACAGTGACCATCACTTTTCTTGGGGTAAGTTTTCGTTTAGGGCATTGTTTAGGTGCTGAACCAGGATCCAACCAACTTGCTGAGCGCTTGCGGTTATCAAACAGAATCCATTTTTCATCGCAGGTAACAATGCGGTTCAAAATTCCTTCATTTGTGTGTCTGTTGAGCAGTGCAAGGCACGTCTCGACGCGTACTTCGCGCTGGCGATCATTGAGTTCGTGGGGCACCCATTTGTCAAGCTTTTTTACCTTGCCAATTTGACGCAAATGGACCAATATTGTTTTGACGCTAACGTCGAAAGCTGCTGCTAATTCAGCCGTAGATTGTGTATCATCAGCTTCCACAATCGCCTTTAATTCGTCATTGTCGACCAGTCTTCGGACGACCGCGAGGTTCATTTTTCAGGTCGAAATTTCCAGAACGGAAGCGAGCAAACCAATAACAGGTAGTGCGTTGGTTTGTAGTGTTAGCTCCGTAAACGTCGTTGATGTTGCGTGCCGCTTGTGCCGCGTTGCTGCCACGACGGTACTCATATTCCATAATTACTCGAATTTTTAACGTATCCATGATGACGAAAAAGATTTAAATGCGATGAAAATGTAACACTAATCAATAAACAAATGACTACTTTTGGAAAAAAAAATCCATGTTTTTAAAATAAAATTAATTTGAAATTAGAATTCTTAGCCAAACAAAAAATATTTTGATTTGAAATGGCCAGTACTGCAGAACGGCAATTTCATAGGTAAAGACCTAATATATATGTATTAACAAAATAAGGTTTTCGTTCAAACAAATGCTGCTTTCCGCATTCGTTTAACTCAAAATTCATTTAAAGGTGGAACAAAATTTAAATCCTTCGGTCATTTTATGACTGTTCACCGTTGCATGTTGCAAAGATGTAGGTATTCATTGAATCAAGTCTTCCAACTCTGTAATGTGCGCTACCTATGTCCAGTCTCCCAACCAGCCAATTTAGCTAATCCAACTTAGCTAAAACCGTTAGAGAACGGCTTTTACATCAATTATTTAAATTCCGTAATTTATAATCTCATAAATATCGTAGTAGATTGGTTTATATATATAAGCGCTATGGATAGCTGGCTCTTAGGTTTCAGTGTTTGCTCCCGGTGCCCACCGCGCAGAGCATTAGTGGCCGCATCTCAGGTGTAGTGGCCAGGAAATGGATTCCCGGCGTGGTCGCGCTGTCCGGCGCTGTCCGGGGTGTCCGCTGCAGTGTCCACACTGTATCTCGGACATCGATGTGACACCATCATTTTGGTTAAAGAATTAATAAATAAAATAAAATAATGTTTAATTTCAGACGCAGACATACCATAGCATAGTGAGGAGCTAACAGCTAACTAGTAACAGATTGCATTTATATGTTATGCTAGTGTTGTTGATAGATTCTTAATTCATTTCTCAACTACATTCAAATTTCCCTATTACGAGCTCCACCCAGTGTCTTTGTATCGGACAGTCCGGTCTATCAACAATCATTTTCAGGATGCTGTTCCGAGTGTAACGCAAGCGCTGTAGAGCTGAGATCGTTTTCTTACGTGTGGTAAGTGTTAGTGCTGTGATCTCTATTTGGTCACAAACTGCTGGCTTAAGTCGGGGGACACCAGTAGGTTTTACTGAGCTGGTCTTGGAACATCTAGATCATCACATATTTATATATATGGGACAGCTGTAAAACTTTACTGTCCTGTGATTTTCGTAAACTTTCTTGTTGGCTATACCTATCGCATTCAGAGAAGAGACTTACTACTACATAAGTACTTACTGGCTACAGAAACAAACCCTTTACGCCCTCGTATTCGAATTAGCATCCACAAGTGTGTGGCGAATGCGGACCATATCTCAGGTGAACACTGTTAATGAAATTCCACCGTCCGTCCGCTCTGTCCGGCACTGTCCGACTCTGTCCGGCGTCCGACAATATTGCGTGCGAGTATTAAGCAACGTTTGCTGTACAGGCGTGGCTTTGGTATCCGACACGTTGGGTGACACAAGGTATCTCCCAAAACTGTGGTATGTTTAAACAGACGTCAGTATTTATATAAAACGATACTGAAAAATCTTCAACTAAGGAATCCCAGATCTTATACTTTTCGTTCTACACCTCGTAAGTCATACATAGAACGTTAAAATTGACTGCTGAAAATGAAATTCATCGCTGGCAACGAACGATCTTAATCAACGCTATAATCACACCAGCTTCCCACGTAATTTGGTGATCGCAGTAAGGAGTGAACTTCACGACGACGTGTGCTTCCTAGCGGCCATATTGTTTCGAGTACGTAGCGAATCGGTTCCGTGTAGGAGTTGACTCAAACTCGTAAAACATACTTCAATTTGTTTCGCTTTCATTTGCAAATTGGCAATCGAGTAACTTCGATTGTTATCTGGATTGGGTTGTCATTTGTAATACCAAAGCTTTCAAATAACAAGATTTTGTATTGTGCCAGTATTGCGCCAAACATACCGGATTACTAATGACTTCTTCGTTAGTGGTAGCACTGCCTAGTACAAGAAAGTACTGTCTTGGCTGGGAGTTATACACACTTTTTTTTAAAGTGGTAATCTATGTACATAATAATCTGCCTTAATAGATATATTGAATTAGCAAAGCATTAGAAGATATATCAAGCCAAATGAACCTGAATTCGAAATTTTAATTGACAGAAAATAATTAAACAAAACGATTCAGAGCACAACAACTGGAGTCAATGATGCAATTCAATAATTTCTTAATTTAATATGAAATGAAAGCAATTAGTATTAGCGGCTAATCGTCTTGTCTAGACCCACGGAGTTGTACTAATCCGAGCCTAGAACGACGCTGGTTATTATGTCATCTTCAGTTACTCCACTCCACGTACGGATCCCGATATTAATCCGCTGTAGGATTGTCTGTGACCCATTATACTCCCCCCCCACCCCCGCAGCCCTCCGCTCCTCTACGCTACATTAAGGCTGGCGCTAAATTTGCTGGAGGGTCGGGTAAGCTAAAAATGTAGGTGAACAGCTCGCCCGGGAGTGGTCGTGTCGACGCGTGTCGCGCGTGGATACACCTGCGTGGCAATTTGTGTCAATCGTACGCAGCTTGAAGGTGGTGATGGTACTATAGCCAAGGGCCCTTTGACTATGCAAGTTTTTTTTTTTGGAATGGGCATGTCTCCTTTACGGATATCTACTGCTTAACCGAACTTTAAACTATACAAGTTGTTTGCATCCCAATATAAGCTGTAATTGCGAGCGACGTCAAGTCTCCGCAGCTTGCGGCGCACGCACTAAATATTCACAACACCTACGTTTCTAATAGCCTATCATATTGTGGTGATCGTCGGTTTAATGGACAAAGTTGTTCTGTTGTTTTAAGAAAGGTCGATAAAACTTTCATGTGTTGTATAACACAGCAGACGTAAAGATAATAATAACATTATGAGAGTTGTGCTATTCAAAAGCAAGTCATCTATATAATGTTCTCATATCGCTGAACGGATTTCTAAATCGTCAGATTCTAAACATCGAGGAAATGTAAAATGAATACATAATGCTGTAATAACAGTATCGTAACGGACTCAGTCAGCCTGCGGGCAGCGGTGACTATTTTCGACAGGAACCTTATCATATTATTCAATTGTAGTAAGTATAATTTCAAGTTATTATTATAGTACGAGTAGCTTAAATTATCATTTTATACATTTTATTTGATAATATCTAAATAAGTGAGTTATAATGGTTGCATTATTTGGTATTATTATAATAATAGGTAGGTGAGAGTAGTAGTTACTGTAGTGCAGCAGCTCTAGAGATATCTTAGAACATCGTTTAGTTTTCGAATTACTTGAAGCAGTTCACGCAATGTAGTGTTTCAGTTTGAAGTGCACTCTGTGAGTGTGGGTAATTACAACGTGTGTGCTTGCGATACTATGTCTGTACAATGTTGTAAACGATTTATTTGATAATCATTAGGTCATGTTTTATTGAAGTAGAATAAATTAAAATCGATCCAAAACAAGATCAAAAGTTCTTTTATTCAAACTAGGCTTGCAAATAATCCATTATGAACTGCAAAAATGGCATAAGACACTCCCCCACATCGCCCGCCCACCACTACCTACTGTGTATGTTGGGAAGAAGAAGTGGTGCGACAAGCTCCTCAGCAACACATCGGTCTAATACTCGTAGGTTGAAAGAACTTTAATATTTACAATATAGTGATTACCATACAAGTGGACTGTATAAATGCTCAGTAAGACTGGCGAGTAGCGCATAGTGCAGCGCACAGTGTTGAGTCGGCCTTTCCCTTTTTTTCCTCATCTCCGTAGGCAACCTTAGCATTAGGCGTGGGTTGCGCCTCTCGACACTTATCACCGGCATTAAGAGTTGTACGTCAGATGATAATCACCATCCCCCAGGTCTGCCCGCCCCCCTTATTGCCCATTTACACCCCCATACTTGTTAGCTATTGTTTTTGTTTCGCGTTCATCTAATTATCGTTATCAGCCCGTACTTTGAAAAGAGTTCGGGGTCGGGATCAAGCTTTATCCGTTGGGAGTATTTTTTCTTTTTCCTACACAGTGATTCGCATAATATTAATACCAGCCTATCATTATACTTTTGAAGAATTGATAGGTCAAATTGGTACTTGCTCACATTTTAACCCACAACCTCATGCACAAGATGCGTGGCCTAACCCACTGTACCATCACGACATTGATCAATCAGGGAACAAAATTTTAACTTTAAAAATATAGAGGTCCCTAAGTCACAGATTGCAAATATTTGGTATCTACGCTAGCTGTGACGCTACTCCCTCACAAATACGTGTTTGTTTTAAAAAGTGGTTTGCAGGTAATCCTGTTGGTTTTCGCTTCATATTGTTTTCCTTCAATCAACACCCCGTGTTGGCGGTCTCTGTAATTTTGCTGGAATTTAACTCTCGCTTCGTTTGTCGAACAGTGGTACTACACAGTACAAACACAATGATACAAGTCCACTGTACAAGAATGTCAGTAGTGCTGTTGATACAAGCTGACTGTAATTGATATCATGCTCACGCGAGAAGCCTCGGACGGTTTTGTACCATGTGAGGTGCTACTTAATTTATTATCGAATTTATTTATGGCAGCAACTCCTCTGTATTCGGGATACCGTATACCTACAGTCATTACCTACTTACCGGTTATTGAGTCTCTAATTATTATCACTTAGATGGAAACTACAGAGTAGCAACTATTCAAGTACTTGTACTTTTGATTTATCATTCGTGGGTTGTAAGGCCTTCAATTTTTCTGGATTCCGTACCTCAAATGGAATGATCGGTACCCTTATAGAATCACTTCCTTGTCTCTCTCTCTGACTGTTTGTCTATCTGTTAAGACCATTTTTCTCAGAGACGCGCGGAGGTATCAAGTTGAAATTAATTTCAGTTAAGTAGGTCGCTTGAAGCTCTAAAAAAATCAAGATTTGAAGTCAACGCAATAAAAAATACGTCCATTTATAAATGCGACATATTGTGATACTCGCAAATAAATTAAAACTTATAAGGTAGACCTAAAATCATGAAATTGGCAAGGAGCAAGGTCCTACAGAAAAAGTTGGACTCGCACATGTCCGGTCTTGTCACTCGCAACCGTAGACCGATTTCAGGTAATACGCGGGCAGGTCATTGAACTGTATCACGTAAAACGTTGTTTGTCAGATTGTACAAATGTGTTTGTATTTTCAGTAAATTTACTACGTTTGTTCAATCTTGTTTTATTTTATACCGATGTTTTTATTTTGCGTTGAGCTATTGTGCACGAGTGGAGACTAACTACCCCGGGACGCACTGTGATTAATACGCGTATAATTACCTAATTGTGTCGCTCTCGCTGTTCCCGGAATAGAGCAACAATGTGTAATAAACGTATTCGTTTATTACACATTGTAAACTGCTTGGTTATTACCAAGCAGTTTATATAATATTCATGAATATTGGTATTGCGTCGTACCGTATGTGTCATACTGTAATGACATGTCAAAAAATTGTCTGCATTGTCTCCATGAATATAATAGAATATAATGTAAACATACAAAACATCGCGCCTGTACTCCCCGAAGGGCGAGCCTATAGTAATATAGCCTATAGTATAGTAATATAGCCTATAGTATAGTAATATAGCCTATAGTATAGTAATATAGCCTATAGTATAGTAATATAGCCTATAGTATAGTAATATAGCCTATAGTATAGTAATATAGCCTATAGTATAGTAAGGAGAGCCTATAGTATAGTAATATAGCCTATAGTATAGTAAGGAGAGCCTGTGCCATCAACCGGTCACAAATCTAGACTACTGAGAAATTACTGATGGAGTAGCCCACAATCACTATGCCCTACCCTTAAATCGAACCCAGAACCTTATACTCAGCAGTACCTTCTATACCAATATTTTGTACCAATCAGCGTGAAGCATAAGGTGTTTACTTAGCGCGTCCTCTCCGCTCGGCAATCAATGCAAATCGCGTTCAGAAACAATGGCGAGAATCTATCCGCACAAAGCGCTTGTCAACCGGTCGGTAACACCACGAGGGAGGGAGGAGCAGAAGGATCATTCAGACACAGATTATACGTAGGAATAGTCTGATGAAACTGACAGCACTGTTGACATGCAAAACATACTACACCGTACACCGTCCCTCGTCGCATGCGCATGGTGGTATGGATTGCAAGGTGACTCGTTATGTAGCGAGGTTATATGTATATGTAGGTGATGAAATCGTGATCTGACAAAGTGTTACAATGAGATCATTCACCTAAATTATAAGAGTTGATAACTCATCAGTATCATCATCAGTACGTGTTGTAACTAAACTGTGCCTTGTTAGTTTAAAACTATTTCGTTTACTTGTACTGTAACAGACCGGTTCTCTGTCATGACACCAATTGCGCTCTCTAACTAACGGATATTGTTATTTACCCGTCTGTTACTCAGTGGTACTTCTGCGCGTCCGCAGCGTCTGTGTGTAGTGACAAACATCCGCATCCCAGATACCATCAATTACTTCAACAGTCTCGGAGGACAAAGCTTTTGTTCCGCGCCTCTGAAATAGTTCAATGTTCAATGGGGACTATCTCGCCTTACTTCATCTTTTTTAGCGAAACCCGATAGAAATCTAAAGTGATTATTAGTTTCCGGACGACGGAAATTTTAAGTAATCGAGTTCCTTTGAAGAGACGAGATTCGAAGGAGACAGGCTTTGTTCTAGATGGTGAGCACTTGTACATAACAATGTCTTGGGGAGCGTTGCTCAGGTTGTTGTTTCAGGCGTTAATCATTACGAGAAAGAATCAAACCAGAATGTTTACACAACCAGGCAATAATCCTACTGCTAAGAAAAGTATTCATGAATTATCTTACGGACGTCTCTTTGTTTTGAAAAATGTTGTGAATACTCAACTTTACTAAAATATTCGTTTGTAAGAGTAATCACTACCTATCGTGTGTGTGAACTGTATGTGTCCCAATCTCTACCTAAGATGTTAGAAGCTGCCGCACTGCGGTTTAAAATGCATTAAATTTTCCATTGATCTGTTCACTAACTTCTCCTCAAACCTCCCATCACAATGTGGGTCACACATACGTTAGACAAGCAGCACGCGACTAGTATTGAATAGGAGACACTCTGTGAGCTTCGCGCGTTGAGGACAGGATTGAAGATATTATTTGTTTTTAAATAATCATTACGCACTATTTTATGGTATACAAAACATACCTCAACAGCTTTGGAGTCAAAAGTTCATGTTTAGGCCTCTGTTTTGTATCCCACAAAAGTATTCCAATGCTTAAGGAAAAAGCTCTTGCTTAGTAGAAAAACATTTTGATAGGTGTTAAGAACGAATACGCCTAAACAAACAATTTGATCCCTAAAACCGACGTTTCGTCCGCGAACAGTCCAGTTAATCGTTTTCGCGGACCCTAAACGCTCTCCGTTATCGATAGAAACCACAACAAAAGGGTAATCTTTCCATAATAATAAAATAACATGTTTTTACTAAAGATAAAGAGGGGCAAGTAAAAATAAAGGCAGTTACCTTGTTCCAGAACCTTTTGTGCCGATAAAATAGTTGGCGGCCCTTTCATGTTGGTTGCCAATATGTTTGCCAATATTTGTGATACCTTTGATCCGCAAGTTTGCGTTGAACTGGGTTACAGGACCAATAACATTGGATCTGCATCTTAAAAGTTTTTCTTCAGGGGATTTCCTTTTATGTAAGTAGAGTTTATATTGCTTAAGGAAACTTTTGTTCTTGCTGAAGTTTCGAACAATGTTCGTAGTAGGAATATTATTGATAAATGCGATATTTTACCTGATGATTTTATCGCTTCTAAACGATCGACGAATAGAAGATGTATTTGCTTACCTGAAACAAAAAAAGATAAGTTATTACTCTTTTAATTCATTGTCCCCGCGCCGCCAGAAGTGTCATTTTCCTTATAGCTTCTTTACGACTCATGGGGGACATACATCGGAAGTAATTTTATTGTATTCGTCGAGTTACAATACATTACACAATTGCGAAAGTATAACAAAGAGTGGGGCTCGTGGGTAGCAGCCGCATGGGTCGATCGAAAGGTAAGCTACGCTTGCCGAGGTCAGTCTGTGGATGCGTGACCATCCATTACCTAATTAAGAAAACTGCATGCCTCGCATGAGAGTCGTTACGGGAAATGAGAATTCCGAAAGTCTGACAACCAGTCTAATCAGTATCGTATTACCTAGAAACTGGATGAGGACGCAGTCGGTGCACGTACAATACTGGTATCCGGCTGCATCTGGTCAGACTGGATGCCGACTCCAACAAAGTTAGGAAATGGAAATGCATAAGATGATTGTTGTGCTCCCGCGCGTCTCCCCGCGCCCGCGCACGACGCCGCCCTCCGCCCGATCCTCGATAAACACCCCACCGATTCCTAATAGATACTTTTTATTTGATTCACCCGCTTTTGGATCGCATCCAAGTGCTGTTCAACCTTTTAATGTCAGAATTCTTGATTTCCACGCTCTAATCGTTAGTTAAAATGGGTCACTCGTAACGTAAGCAAAACGAAAAATTGAAATACATAACAGAATCGCTGCAGCGATACTTCATACTAATTGAATGGCGCCGTTACTTACTTGTGCGCAGCCTTCGATCGGGATGGATTAAATAATAAAAGCGAGTGGCCTGGTCGCCGGCCGCCGGGCGCCGGTCGCCGGCCGCCGGGCGCCGGTCGCCGGGAGCCGCGACTCTTTTAAATTCAACATTTGCATTAGAACGGCAGAGTTTTAATGCAGAAATATTCCGCACTGGAACGGTCACAAAGGACAAATTGATTCGTTTCCGATTCGTGGTCTGCGCGGCGCGAGTTGAAACACTCGCGCGCTACCGAGCTGCCGCCGACACACTCTTAGCTGCCCTACCAGTGGAACCACTGGAACTAGTGGAACTAGTGGAACCAGTGGTATCAGTAAAACTGTAGAACTTTATGAATTAGTCATTAGTTAGGTATAACAACTTATTTTTTTGTCGTTTTAGGTGCCGACAAGTTGAACAGAACTTTCAGGAACTGATTATTAGCATTCGGTTTGCAGCGGGAAAGAAAATTAACATTTTGAGTACTGGTAACTTTTCCCATTTAGAAGAAACGAACTCGTCTAATCTACAATCAATTGCCATTCAAATTAACATGGCTAATAAAACTCATAATCTAAGCGACAACTCTCCGAGTGGTCGCGCGCGGCGCCCGTTTAGTCAATTATATGGAGCCGCCATCGAGGCACGTCGCCACAATTTCCCACCAGCGTTGTCCATTCACACACACTCACACACATGCCCACTCGATACA
Source organism: Phlogophora meticulosa (assembly GCA_905147745.2). NCBI lineage: Eukaryota > Metazoa > Arthropoda > Insecta > Lepidoptera > Noctuidae > Phlogophora > Phlogophora meticulosa. The sequence goes on from LR990518.1 coordinate 297,287, forward strand.
ACTCCTGCCCCACTCTACTCGCTAATTGGCAGGACGTGGCCGCACGACGAGTTAGAAAAGATTTAATTAATGCCTAAACGCTTGCCGAAGTTACGGGTGACATTTTTGGGGGGGCTAAAGTCTTCAAACCATTTTTGACGCATAGGAAACTTAACGACGTTAAAGAGTTTGGGTCTTATGATTGGCAAATATTAACCAATTGGCATTTTCTGTTCGTAGTGTGCGATGTGTGAGTGAGTTCCTAAAATACCACTAGTAAGGTTTCAGTATTCTAGCAGAATTTTTAATGTAATTTGATCGCGCCGATGCGCGATGGCAAGGCGTCAAGACAGGACGTGTCTCAAGATCTTACGCGTGATTATGTGAGAAGCAAGTCTAACTTGCTTCTCACATGAAGGCGTGATTCAATAGGAAACTCGCGAGAGGAATATCTTGTATTCAGATAGTTCCTTTTGTAATTTAAGGAAAGACTGCTTCTGTTGTCTTACTTGAGTGAAAGCATTTTTCTATATATGGTAGTAGGGATAGTGGGTATGGTGAGTTAACATTTAGGTAGGTTATGTCCCATTACTTAGGTCTGAAATTGCATTTATCATCTAGACAAAGCGCGTATTTCGTGGGCAATAAATAATTTCTATTTATATTATTCTGTTAAGTCAATAATATTATCCAGACATGCATGGTCTATAAACAAGTGCATGTAACAGACAGCTGCATCTCCCCGAGCACCACCACCACAACCACCACATGCATCATTTACTAGTTAAATTCACCACCAGCCTGAAAATCTAGAATTAGATTCCAATTGTACGTGTAATCTAATTCCAGCATACGAGCACCCCGCGGGGTTGCCGTGTGACACGTTAAGTGGTCCCTATTATTGTCACGGTACACATTTGCGTGCGATACATTTGCGTGAAACATGGATCGTTTATCATGCGCTGTGTCTCGATATCGGTCGTTTTTGTGATGGATCGCCGCAGATATGGACCCCAGCCGCTCGGGGGCCACATAAATATGGTCGGCGTAAAAAAGACGATGGTATGCCGGAATAGGTACTAAATAATACTGTGTCATATGAATTTGTAGGAGTCACTGATGAGCGCGGAAGTATATGTTGGTACAGTGACCTTGACAACCGGGAATGCTAGTATGGTGAGGGAGACAATACTTAATGTTCTGTTTGGGATTGTTAACGAAAATGGAATAACTTTTCTTGAAGTCGGTTTAACATTCATTTAAGTCGATAAAAGCTTAGATCTACGTTAACGTTTGATGAAAATGTAATTTAGCCTGAGACATATTCATAGAGTTTTTATATTTTTGTCTAAAAAGACAAAAATATATATATATATTAACTGTCTGTCACATGCTAGTTGAGTCTTAGACTGTCGACCCCGAACGGTGGTTGTCACTTGTGCATCTGTTACATTTTCAATTACATATGATGTATCTCCACAGATCGCAGAATTTGGAAATAAAATTCAAACAGGATGAGTTTGATGGTTGATCAGATTGTTTGCCTCAAACGTGGCGTGTGTACGTGTTCGATGTATACTTGTTCGTGTTACCTTGTTATTCTCTGTCTCGATGAAATAGAAGAGAAATATCGTCAATGTTAGTTTGCTTGTTACGATAGAGAAAGAGAATTGTATGCATTTAATGGCATACTGCTGACAAGAATACCAAAAAGTGCCAGTAACAGAAAAAAAACAGTTTTAATGTTATTTTAGTGCTCCCTGTTTATAAAGGTAAAAGTCTTAGATGTAACTTCTGCAACAAGCACATTTCTGGGAAAGTGTCTTGTTACTGGGAATAATTAATTCTCTAAATGACTTTCACTCTGTATTTACAGAGTTATGCTGGTCCGCGAATTCTCTAGGGAAACATTCCAAATAATTCCTTCCAATAGAATTTTTCCGGATTTGTCTTTTCTCCGAACACATTCTATTCACCTACCACAACAACCATTCACCTGTGACGTCACGGTTGAGTAAACACTATCCGATCATTGGATGTCCATCCATGCTAATATTATAAATGTGAAAGTTATTCTATCGGTTATGCTTTCTCGGCTAACTGCCGATTTTGAGCCGATTTTGATAAATTCTATATATTATTAGATATTTATTTTGTCGTAACCGATATTTACGCGAACGAAGTCGTGGGCAAAAGCTAGTTAACTATGTAACTGTATCGTATCCTACACCTATATATAGCTGCTGTAACTCGGTACGTGTGTATGACGTAGACCACATTTCTCGTAGATTCCTGTGAGGTTGTCTAGTAATACGATACATAAAACACATACATAAGCGCGTGTGGTTACAACGCATGTGTAAGTTAAGCTGCCACGTCCACTCAACACGACATGGAGTGGTTCCTGCATGGAATTGGAACACTGAATAGCTATCGGCATTTAGCGTCGGGCTAATCAGACAGCCAAGTATTGGCTCCATCATGTATTCAAATATACCAACATTCATAATATTCACAGTTTTCCCACGTTTAAATCTTTTTCATTTACACTTTCATTTCATCTGCATAGTGTTGCTCTGTCTCTTAAAGCAGTGCTTTCAGCACCTACTTAGATTTTTATAATATGGAAAACAGTAGGTTTGGTTAAGGTTGGGCGCTGACAGAAAAAATATTCTCTAGAACAGAAACTGCTTCAGGAAAACAAACTTTACCGAGACACGAAAAATGATAAGACACAGTAGATCACGCCAACATTTGCGTAACCCCACCAACATTTCACCCAGCCTGCACACCGGCCAGTCCTCAATTCCGCGCCAACGCCAATAATTGTCGGACATTAGTCGTTTTAATTACGTAGGTACCGGAGTTCATCTGCTCTCGTTATTTCCCCCGGGCTTGTTCGCGATAAAGGATTAATGTGCCGGATAAAAATTGTGAAGGCTCATAATCTTACAAATTGTTGTAGTTCACGAAAAGATTAGTTGTCTAATAACCGTAGAAGTTAATCAGGGCTGGTAGTTACTGACCCGCGAGGTGTTACTTAGCTATTGCAGAGCGGAGGTCATGGTAACTACCCTTAATTGTTATATTGTTACAGCCCAAATGTAAATTTTCAAGTCGGCTCAGAGCCCAGGCAATGACGAGACCGCAAAATTCTTAGAAAAGAAGGTGTATAGGATCTATATTTAGCGATAGAAATATAACAATAGGCAGCATTCAACTGTTGGAATGCTGACAGGATAGAATGTTATCATAAACAACATTGTAACTTAGGAGATTTCTTAGCACCATAATAGGATGTAAGCACGTAGTTACGTTAAGAATAAAGTATTTTTTTTTTTTTGTAAAAAATTAGAGAAAAAATTAGAGGGGTGTGATGTGGCGGCTTAGTAATCGTAATATGCTGAGTTGCATTATTGACGAAGTATGTGGGAGCGGGCAATCGGCTCGCCAGTCGCCTACACACCACCGCCCTGCCTCGACGCATACATAGTACCTAGTTAGCTATAACAAAGTATTGTGGAACTTGAATTAAATTTATTTCCTTGTAGTCCGAATCTTTATTTTATCTCACCGACAACATAACACGCACAACAACGGTTTTAATAACTGGTCTAGTGGCTAGGCTTGCTTTTACTGTATTTTAGTCTTGAAGCCAATTTATATGGTAAACTTTTTAGAAGAGCAGTTAACAAGTGTTTGATGTCCAGTGATTTACAGGCTTGGTTAAATGTCATATGTGTGTCAGAATGTCATAATAGTTAACTCTTTTGGGGAGGGTGTAGTAGGTGCTGATCATTGCAGTTCTGTAGAGCTTGTCAGTAAATACGCGGTAAGCTTTGCTAAACGTGAACTTTAGTAGAGCCCTCCGAGCTCTCCATTTCCGGCACTTTTCAATAGTGTAATAGTATTTAAGTCTGACAAATAGCAATGTAGACTTTTCTTGAGAGATCCGAAGCCAGGAGTCCCGGAGATTAAGAATATTAATTTTCTAGTTCTGTCATCTAAAGCGAAAATGTGTGGCTAGAAGGCGATGCTATAGAGAAGAAACGCAATAATATTTGACTTCCGAAATTCGTTCGAGCAGCATGTGCGCTGTGCAGGTTGCAGACCAAACAAAAGAAGGCAGGAGAGTATGGTCAGTTGGGGTCTACAAGTGGAAGTTTTCGTCTAGTGTGGTTGTGTCAAACTCCTCTGTAATAAATTGTCCATGGCTAAACACAAGGTCCCACGACTTATCATGAAATAGGATCACAATGTCACCCGCGTAATTGATTTTTTGGGGATTATTTATTTTCAGCTAGGATATGTCGTTATCGTATAACGTAGTTAACCTAGGACCTAGTTAAGACCTTGAGTGAGTATCTTTTAAGGCAATAGCCTTGAGAGATACCTATGTTTATAGGAGGCTGATTGTAAATGTGGTTATTTACTTTTATGATTTGAGTATGATTTGAGACGTAATTTTTTAATCAGTCGTTAGTTACTTCTCGGCTTCATAGCGTCTCCATCTTTTTCAGGAGTTGATCTACGGAAAATGCGTCGAAGGCCTTTGTTAAGTGAAGAAAATTCGCAAAGTGCCTGTGTGTTCCGTGTGAGAGGCATCTCATTGATCAGAATCGTTACGACGGTCTTGGTGGAGCTACACCTGCGATGTTCACACAGTCTGCCTGACACCGGCCAATGTGTTACTAAAAAGTTTACCATACAAGTGTTTACATTTTCCCCAGTGCTTTGGATAACACGATAAGCAAAGTAATCGGCCAATAATTTCCGTTTTTCTGTGTGGGCGCAACGGCTACAACTTTCCATAAAAAGATAACTCCTATCTAAATACAAGTGATTTTCATCTAAATTTCGCTCATGAAATAAAAAAAATATTACACAATTTGGTTTGGTAGTTACATAATTACATACAACTTCGCAACCAAAAGTTCATAATGTATGCTACACTTCTTGATTTGCGTTGTTTCATTCGTGACTTCTACCCTTTAAAATGGAAACCTATCATTACAACTACAGTAATCTCTGCATTCAACCTCATTTTTGGGCTTGTAGCCGGGTAATGCACGTGCCTGCAATGTGCTGGTAATCTGCGAATGCCTTCTTTGTATATCCCTCATAAGCCTTTAATGGAGTAACATGTGGCTGTATTTTGGCTCCTCCATTGTTTATTATGTTATGGTCGTTTCCTGCCATTACCAGCAGGTGTATTGGAGAACTTGGCTTTAGTATAAGTTATGGTATTTGTACGTAGAAAAAGTATTAAATGGAGAATGAACAAAAAGAGTCTTTAAAGTTTGAATCGGTTCTTAGATTACGTCTCTAAACATTTCAAGACGACAGTTTACTAAAATGAAAAGAAATTACAAGTTTTGTAGTAATTCATTTATACTTTACCTCAGCCCGCAAAGTAAATCTGAAACTGAAGTTGATTCAAATATAAATGACATCAACCGTAAACGGAGCAAACGAATTCAGTTTGGTTGACAATTTTACACATTGCTAGACATTTATTTAGCAGAGAGTGTAGCTAGTGTGTTGTGAAATTGGGCAACAAGTCTGTTTGAGTGCGGGGAGCGATAGCGGCCCCGAGGTGCGGCGCGAGCCGCGAGCCGCGAGCCGCGTGACGTCTGAGCACAGCTGTGCCGTACATACTGTGTGTGCGCACGGTGCTTGCGATAGCGAGGAGCGCTTTTAATAAGAGTATTATTGCTTCCTTAATTAAATATCAATCAAATGGAGATGTGATGAAAATTAAAGCGAGACTAAAAACAATTGGTCACAAGTCACAATACTTCACGCGCATCGTCGAAGTCAAATCAAACTTACAATTTGCTCTTTCCATAATAACAAAAACTACTCAAAAGATTTAACTAACAAACCAAAAAAATGTTGAAAAAATCATATCACATCAGGGTATGGGGTCTATACAGATCTTAAGGTAGGCAACGAGATGCCACGCACAATTTTCTCGCTTATTGAATAAATCATGTCGAAGCACTTCATTGTGTCTAATGTTAAGCATGGGGTGTCACTCTCATCTTCTAGACAGCACACTGCTCAGCTCCAGCCACCATACACAGTAACAACGCGCTACAAGCGCTGCTGCTTGCTTCCAAAACCAATTCCCGATCAAGCTGATGCTAGAAGTATCGCCAGGTGTGTGTGCGGCGGATGGAACCCATCGGGATCTGAGCGAAATGGTTTTACGCGGATATTCCTAGGCGTTACCCACGTAAGCTCGCCAGACTTTGAGCCAACCAGAATATCCATATATCGTTCAGAAAAATATTCCTCTATTTGCAAAAGCAGTTGGAAGTTTAGCTCTTAAATAAAAGTGGCTTATTTCTTTCTCTTGTATGTTCGTCTGGGGACTGATCATTTGTTCGCTCTTGTCCTTTATATTTCTTAGAGGTCTCCTGAGATTAATGCTCCATGTGAGATATAGGCAGTTTCAATAGTTTAAATCCATACACATTTATTTTTGAATAGTAATAGTAAAACTGGGTATTTTTATTTCACTCTATTTTTGCCGTAGCTTTGCATTACAAATTCAAAGAGCCAAATCTCATACATAATCTCCTTCTCGTCTGACAGAGAAAGATCGTAATTTTGTTCTCACAGCACAATTTTAACTTGCCAATCATCAAAGTGATTCGTAAATTACGGGTTCCGTAGGTAACGTCGCAGTTATTAAGAAGGCATTTTATAACACAATTTTATAGCAAGCGGAATAGACTCCCTTCACTCGTAAAATTGTGATGATGAATAACTGAGTCATCCATTTTAGGTAATAGCTGCTTTATCTTTATAATTTAGTCCAAAATTCTATAATATTTGCGTAAAAGAATCAAGTAACCATTACTGCCTCACTGTGTTGACCCCAATCAACACAGTATTTGACAATTACCTATCAACAAGATCAATATTATCTTGAATATAGTGTAAGAGTGTACAAAACTGACTGTAAAGCTGTTACAGTAGTTTCTTCACAATGATTACTTAGAGTATTTAATCCGGATTTCATCCAGTTACACGAGTGTCCTGCCTGGCACCACAGTTGACTGGCGGACCAAATCTTGTTACATATCACATTTATCTGAAAGAAACAAAACAAGACCAACAAAACCTTTAAGATATAACGCGTGAATATTATTTATAAGATATTCACGCGTTATTTCTTTGATACATATTCAATCAATCAGCTCACTTTTTCTCTACATATTGTAATATGTATTGGGTTCGTATCGACGACTTCAGTCAGCACTAGATTTAGTTTATTCGCTGAAAAAGTAGCGCCAGTGTAATATATTGAGAGCAGAGAAAATATTATGTTAGGATCGGATAACTCAGTTAGAAGCGAGATGTATGTGCGATGCGTGATCGAGTTTTACATTTAAATGTAAAGATGAAACATCTGCATTAGATTGGATGTAAAGATAAGGTTTGTGGTGTTCGGATAGAATAGAATAGAATGGAATATATTTATTGTAAAACATGAGTATACATCAAACAATATGTGCAAGGTCTTAAAAATAAAATAATCGGAATAACGGCGATCTATGTAACGTGTCCAACAATAAGCCAGTAACCGAAGAAATAACCCGAGTATTTCAAAGTCACCTTCGGCTCGTATCAACACATACACAGCAGCACGTACCGTAGTTATACCGAGCTGGCTACTTCCCGCGCGCCGCCGTAAAGTCAACTGAGAGAAAAGTGTAATTTAATATAGCTCTCAGCCGCAGGCAGCGCAGCCTGACAAATACTGAACGAAACATTGAGGTGACAGTATTTCTCTCAAGTATCGGTACGAACTTTGCACGTACATATATTATATAGTCAGTCGACTCTTTATTGTAAAACAAGTTAACGAAGCAGCTCGATTTTAAATGACTGCTCATCGATCTTGCAGATAAAATGTGGAAAATATGGTGTATGCCTATTTAAATAATATTAACTACCTTCACAATATCAGATAACGTGAGCCTCGCATAACTGAATATTGAGCGCGACGCGAGCTGCCTCGCCGTGTTCAGTGAACAATTAATTGTTCCGGCGTCACCCCCAGACGACCATAAAAACTACACAGAAGTTACAAAGTAAAATTTAAAATTCCGCAACAGCGTCGCACCTAAGGAAAAATTCTTTTAAAAATGTGACTTGATGCTTCACAATTTCCTACATCGAAACTTTTCGTATTCCACCATTAAAAGTATACGGTAAATTTCGGCATCGACAGCTCGGAGCCTGCGAGGCGGTGCGGCTGGGCGGCTGGGCGGCTGGGCGGCTGGAGTCGAGACATGGCCAGCGATATAGGTTACAAGGCGAGTGCATGTATGCAGGGAACCGGGTCGACACAGACTCTGCGGCCGTATCGATTGGCGGCGCGCGCACCCGCCCCGCGCGACACTCTCGCCGTTGACACCTCCAGCGCTCCGCGCGCGCCGCGCTCATCCCGCCAATCTGTCAGTAAACGCGCAATGTAAAGCGTAATGGAGGATTCAGATTTTGAGAGGTCCGATCATGTTGAATCGGCGGGAGGGTGATGTAAAGTGATTGCGTGCGGACGTCGAGGCTGGACGGTGGTGTAAGATGAAATAAAATTAAGTTCGGATGTAAGGCCGGCGCTCGATTTGCATCGGAATCGAATGTTTCTAGTGTCGATTGGCCGTCGAGTGGCCCGTCCGCCGCCGTCTGCGAGGCGATGTCGTCTGAGTGCTGGGAGCGGGGTAGCCACGGAACTTATCTGCGATTGATTCTCAACTTCATTTCTTTTTAACATTCAATTTAGAGATGTATGAACTGTTTGCGTTTGGATTAGTGTCACAGTATGCTAGCGCGCATAATAAGTGGGTAAGCTACACATTAGTTCTTGTGCTTGCAAGCACTAAGACGAACGCTTAGAAATGTATAGCAGTTCTCAACTTCAGTAATAAAACATTTTCTTCAGCTTATCCTCAGTGAAGCCGACCAACTCCCCATTTTACTTGCACATAAAAATAAATCTACCACGTAAGTACACATTATTGATAACGAACTCCTCTTTCCCAGTGCCGTGGAAATTAATTTCAATGCATTTTCGATAAATGGAGCTATGCGGAGGGAAGAGGTATGGACGAGTTTATTGATTAAAACAGTTACGGGAATATATCTCAGTGATTCTTTTCGGTTTACTATTAATATTTATTATATACGTTAAGCACACAAAATCACAGAGGGAGACTTATGCCAAAGGCATTTTTTACTAGTTAACCTTTGAGTGATGAAGAGACAAAAGTGGTAGGTGCATACATAAAGGATACAAATACGTATTCATTTAAATATACATGAACATACATATCACGAACTATAAATACAGAATCTATAAATACAAACCTGTACACATTGATACACACCTGCATATAATACGTAACCAATAAACTCAAATACACCAATATACTAAAACTGTTAGAATTAAATAATACTTAGGAAGATATTGGCGCTGAGACGATACTATGCTATGTACTGCGCTCGCAAACTTTATCTTTAAAGGATAATCGGTTGCCAGCCTGATTTCCTGGAGGAACGCATTTCACAGGGAAATACACTAAACAAAGAGTGAACAGAAAAATGAAGTGGAATGGAGAGTGTGGGACATTGAAGCAGGTTGTTATGTGACGAACGTAGATTTTTACTGTGGTTGACACAAATGTGCTGAAAGTGAGCATGCTCACTTGCTCACTTTCAGCACATTTAGCTAGAAAACTAGGGGAGTTAGAACAGTCATGAAACGAAAAACTTGGTGTTTAGCGCCCTTCGATCTCTGCGCTGGCGTATGCGCGTATGGGCATTTAATGATTAATAGTGACATATACATATATGTAGGTTGTATTTTCAGCACCATGTGAAAAATTGTAGTTTGTGAAAGAGATCGAGGTTGTGATATGAACCAAATTTATTACACATACGTCTGCAGAGAATACAACTTGCAGGCGTATGTATAATAAGCGTAAAAGGCAAAACATTTCCCATGTTCCCATATTACAGCCCCAAAGACTCCACAGACAACCCAGACACAGAGCATGTCGCAAGCGATAGTCTACAAACACTAGCACGCAGACAGACACGCACGTGCGTCGTCAGCCATGAGGCAGCCCGCTTCATCATGTAGTCTGCGTGTGTTGAGTCAACTGCACAAATCGACCGAAGCAAAATATACGTTACAGGGGTACGGGATACTCTCGGAAGATAATACGCCGAGAGAATTCAGTTATGTCCACCATACCTACAGTTCGTAGCTTTGAGTGTTGGTAACAGGAGTATTTTCAATAAATGTTTTAAACTTTAGTTCTTTTACGGTTAAGAATATTTATTTCTAATAAGAATTACAAAACGTATTCGTTAACATCAGGTATTTTTAAATGACATTACAAACAGGTAGATTATACGGGTATTTATTACTTCTGATGACAAAAACAAACAAAAATTTTGTGATCAATTTTACGTGAAATAGCTGTAAATATTGATAATTTAAGTTACAATTTACTATAAAAAACAACATCTATACAACTCTTTACTTTTATTAGAAATCAATTATAAAATTTCAAACGTAGTGACACAAAATCCAAGGAAGTGACTTCCTATACAGTTACTACTACTATCAAGTGGAAAATCGAACAAGACTTCTCAAACAAAATTTAAATGAAAAAACAATGGACGTCGGCACAGCGTGTGACAGGATGCGTGGCCAGTCCTCATTATGACAATAACGTTGTGAAGTGAAGCTGCGTAGTTTTAATGCAATTTTAAATAATCCGTTAGAAGAATGTAACACGACCGATTTGAAGGCATACAAAATCTCGCGTACGTACCTGCTACGATCCTTACATACTGCTTTTGCTTCTTAAACTTTTATTTTAACCACATTGTATTCTGATATACCGCGTTCCTTAATAAACCCTACACATTATTGGGTTATTTCTGAATTGGTATTTTTGGTATTGTTCTTGTAAAATGATGTGTTGTTTGTAGTTGTTTTGATATGCGTAATGATTAACATTACTTAACATATTTTATTAGTTTATATAATAAATGTAGATAAAAGTTAAGTTTAGTTAAGTTAGTTTATTTTCGTAAGTAGTAAAATGACGTAAAAGATAACTTACAGACTCAAATTACAACAACAATTACACCTGAAAATGTGATCATGCTTTGTGTCACTTTAACGCTCATGATTCCGAAAAGGCAACGCCTTTAGTTTATCATGGAGGCAAGGCTTATTTATTTACTTTATTTACTCTGTCACGTACAAAACGTTAAATAAAAAGAAAGCAAATGGCAACTTCAATGCTCTCATACCATAAACTAAAGCCAATAAAATTCTTTCAATACGAACATCTGATTGCACCTGCAGCAATTTTCGTACATTCACGAAGAGTCCGAATGCAATTATGCCAATGAGCACATACGTGAGTCTCGCGAGCGTTGGGGGCCACGGGGCCACAAGTATCGGTCCCACGGGACCCCGCCGGGCGGCCGGGTGGCCAGGCGATTATAATCGTACCGGAGCCGGATATTAATATAGTGCACTTGATTGCTCCGTATGCAAGATAATCGAGTCGCTTTAATATCAATGTCCTCGTACTGCTGGACAACGGGGAGACGAAATGATTATGAATGTACATAAGAATGAATGAATTAAGAGATCGGATAATCGGATGCATTTTTACCTTCAGGTGTAGGCTTAGTATGGAATGGACTTTTGTAACGAAAACATATTTTATTTATACTAATCATGTTAATGACTACTTCCGACCTTTTTTCATAAGTAAACTATATATCTATGGTTACTAAAAGATAATGACAGGTGCAAAGTTAAATAAACTAATGTATATTTAACGTAAGTAGATGTAGTTCTAGACCATTTATTAAGACGTCTAGAATCGACTACGACGACACGGTTGGCGCAGTGACTGAGCAATGGGCTACTACGCTGCGTATCGTGGGTTCGATTCCCGCATGTAAAAAATATTTGTATGGCCTATAGGTAGTTGTTCCGGGTCTGGCTGTTAGTGTTTGTGAGTCTAAATGTTTGTAAGCGCACCCACGATACAGGAGAAACACCTAGTGATGGGCAACATTTTAAACAAAAATAAAAGGAAGGACTACTACTAAAACTAAATAAATCGAACGTAAATATGCATTTTTATTTTCTTCTTCCAAGAGAAAAATGAACTTTAGGTAAATATGCAAGTGACTGTCCGATCTCTACGATACGACGATAGTCTCTACGTAACGCGAGGCACGCGACCAGAACGATAAGCAACAAGATGATGAAAACCTGCCAACCTTTGAGAGAACCCATCCAACTGCTTTCTAATGTTGTGTGGCGCCCTCTTGCCGTACTTCTGTTCTTAACTAAACCCAGGACTTTCTCGTTTATTGAAATAACACCCGATGATTACTAATTGCGTTTGCCGAGCTCTAGCAGCTGTCGCGTCTCATCCAATTAACCAATCAACGCTGTTTGATTTTTCATTTTGATTTCAGAATTTATAGTAGTCTGAAAAGACAGTATTTGAACTAGAAATTAATTCACAACTACACTTGATAGTAAACTTGTTTATTGAAGAGATTTGTGAAAGTCATTCTCAAAACAGACCATTCATCTTGTAATTATATTTTGAGTGGAGATGTCTTATAAGTGGGGGGTACTGAAGCCATGGCTCCGCTACTCCCGCGACTCTCAGCCCCTCCCCTCCACTCATAAATCGGCTCACATTTGTCGCTTGTTTTAAACGCCTATTTAGATTAATTTTCTCGCGTTAAGATTACGTTACATTGCGCACTCGCGTCGTAAACGTTTTTCGTGCGACATTAGCGGCGCGGCGATGTTCACCGTGTCTCGTGATGGCGGGACGCGCTCGCTCCTGCTTGAATATCTTTCCAGCCCATAAACCGTTGTAACGCCACAAATTGAATTGCCTCGCGTTGTTCGTCGCGCGATTATGACGTCAGTCGCACGTGTAACAGTGACGTCACGCCGTCATCCGCCACATTATCTTAACATGAGAGCAGCCCTACATGTGACATGGTGCACAAACGTCAGTTTATTAAAACCGTGCAGCTTACTTCGCGTCACGGAGTTCAGGCAACTATAGACGGCAACACGACGTACCGTCAGCGCAACGAACGCTTTGCAAATATTGGATTCTAGTTGTCGGTACTTACGTATTGAAATTGTAGAGGGAATTTCTCACTTCAGTTGCGATACCGGAAAACTCGCTCCAAGTAACACCCGAACACGAAAAGCTATTTTAAAGCAAAACTTCCCCCTGAGAGTGGTCGCAACCCCGGAACTGTAGAAGTCATTTGTCAAAAAATAATAAACGTCACATTGTCTTGGATTTATAATTTGTTGAGTCGATACAAATTGCAGTTTCGTCAGTCGGCCGGGCCTCCACTGGGAACAACTTATTGGTTTGGCACAAACTTGAGCTCGGTGGGCCGTTCACACCGCGCTTTACTCGACCCACTACTCGACTGTTCGAAAACCTACTTGATAAGTTTTAATTAAATAACTTCTCGAATGGCGGCGGGATTCTTGCGAATTCAATTTATGCATGCAGTTTCGCCAAATAAAAACTGAAATTGGATTAATTAGGCAAATCGAGTTGACGACCAACTTGAACTGTAAGCTTGAACTTCTACAGTACGTGCGGGGACTTGCAGTACATTAACTGGACTATGCCAACGGCAGGTACTATAGTTTTTCCCTTCCGTCTTAGTTTAGCCGTCATATTTCTTCGTTACATTTGGTATATTTCGTGGAACGCTTCGAATGGATTTCTAATTGAAGTCAGCGTTTGGTTCGAGTGACTGGCTCGAGTACTGTGCCATGCTCGAGCTGCTCTCTGCTGAAATATGACGGCCCGTGCAGGAATTCCTTCGACGGAGCAAATACAAAATTAAATTCGCAAATGGAGCCCTGCTGCTAGGGTTACCATGCGAAATTGGGGTGTTCCGTCATTTTCTAATTCATTATTAATCGTTTGTGTTTCTTGGTAATTCATAACTTAAGGCCATTCGTCGCCTACTTTTGTAACGATTTTTCATTAATTTTGGGTACCTGGCAGGTTTTAGTAATATTATTCAGCCTCTCCTCACCAACGTCTACCGTAGCTGTGGTAACCAGAAAGTTTTACTTTGATTGGTTTATTGCCACATTACACATGGCAGTTTGTTTATTTGTCAAAACATGAATAAAGGTGTATTCATGTTTTGTACAAATAAACAATCTTTATGTTTACCGTGTGTGCTGCCTCCTGGCAGCCCTACACACGTGCGAGGCTGCGTCTCTCAACGCAGCTGTTTACTTATAGCAATTAACAGCCGCTGAGCAAAAAGCAAAGAATCCCGGTTTATTCGCTCACTCCAGTAACGCAATTAAACGATTTGCAGCGCTCCACAGCGCTCCACAGAGCTGAACAGCGTATTCTGTAACGAATTGCTTGTTTGTGTTACGTATACAGCAACGATAATAGAGCAATACTGATATTTATGTTTGTTAAAATATCATACAATTGCCGAGTTTTTTATTTGATGCCCTGAGGCCATTGTTTAGGTTAAATTGCGTAAATTCGCGTTGGGTTCCATTTGCATTTAAATATTGTCTATGTCTGATTTGAATAACTGATTTTTCAATTGTGAAAAGCACTGTAAATAGCTGAATGATTGGGTGCTGATCAATGCATTGTGAACTTAACGATTTTAGTGAGACCGCTACAGTAAAACTATGGAGTTGGCCCTATATTATGGCCAACAACAACGGGAAGTTAATCTGTTATAGTTCAATACATACAATACTGGTTCATTTGGAGTGCACAGTTTGGTTGCCGACCGGTTCCACTCGGAACACACCATTACTCGGTCATAAATTAAAAATTAAACCGCCAGCGTCCGCCTCGCCCCAATTCGGCTAAACTCGGCGCTATTCGTCGATATTCGGAAACGTTCGGCTTCAGTTCAGCGCTCAACTGAGTTAAGTTTCATTGCTCATTTGGTGAATTGAGGGCTGGTTTACGACACCAGGCCGAATAGCCGCGCACCTCTCATGCCTAATCTTTATGTTCGAATAAAACGAAACACTAAACGTGGCTGTGTAGGTACCTGCGGGGGGTGCGAGGGCGGCTGTGGGGGGACAGGGGGACGCACGTAAGTGGCTATAGGCAATGCATCAGCGACGCGATCGGAATTAGTTCTCGTTTATGACCGATAAGATTCGTTTGATTGTTTACTTCATCCGCCAGGTTCTTTGTATGGTAGGGATTTTGTAGAAAGTTTCTTCTTACGTCATAATAATATCTTACTTAGCTGTTTCAGTATCTGTGCCTCGACAAAGATATTCAAAGTAAATCAAGCTAAGAGTTCATACTAAACAGTTAGTTGACACAATCTTGAACACTTTAATTTAGTAAATTGACCTTAACCTTAACCATATCCTACAATATTACAAACACTACAGTATATGTATTAGCAGTGGACAATATAACGTATAACGTTAAAACATAATACGCTATGTTTACAAAACTTTAGCGTTACTTATATAGGTTCTCAAAATAACGGCGCTGTAAACTAAACGTCTTACCGTAAGTGTCCATGTCTCGGCTCCGTAGGTCATGACGGGTAGGACGCACTGATTAAAAACTTTCGTTTTTAAGCATTGCGGTATGGATGACGAGAAGACTCGGCGCAGTTTCCCAAACGCTGCCCAGCCCAGCTGGATCCTCCTCTTGGCCTCCTTCTCAAAATTGTTTTTACCTAACTGCAGAATCTGCCCGAGGTAAATGTATTCGGAAACGATTTCGAGAAGGTGGCCATGTACGACGACCGGTATTGGATCAATGTGGCCATTGATCATGACTTGAATGTTAATAGTACATAAATAAATACATTTCACCAGTAATGATATGTAAGTCTTTTGCAATATAGGGTGAGCCTAATGGCAACCGGGTGGGCTCAGGCAACAAAACAACCACAGTTTTGTAGACTTGTCGTGTGTGATATACCTACGGCGATGTTTTCGCCAACTTTCAAAGTTTAGAATAAAATAAATATACTCTTTTAAAGTTATTCTTGGCATGTGTCTGTTCCAGTTTCTAAAACAATTTAATAAAATTTGATAGTTTTAGAACGTAGCGGTTGTCATAACTACACTAGATGGCTCGACACGATAGTTTTATGCTGACGGTAATTTTTACTAACATGTTGGTTAAGTAAATGTGTCTGTGTGTACAAACGTCCCAGCCGAATGTTCATACTACCAGCATGCACACATCATAACATTTTATTGGTAAAAGCGTGTGTTTTGAATTGTTTATGTGAACATATTACTTTATGTTATTTATGTGGGACAGTATGGGTTGGGGAGAGTGGGGCAAGTTGGAACCACCAACACCCGTTCTTGTCTGTTGTTGGTTGGAACATCATCCCAATTGCGTAGCACACTTTTTATTACAATCCGAAGGATTTTGAAGGAAATTGCTATCCAATGGCTCCTTTTATGTTTTAAATTTAAGTTTTAAAAGTTTGTCTGCTCGGCATCGTACGAAACGCAATAAATGTTGTCCAATTGTGAGACTCAATGACAGTGCCATTGTATTGTATTGCCATTGTGGTAAGTGTGTTACACAATTACCTCGCATTTCATAAAAGAGTTGGACTCGTAAAGTCACAAGTGAATACAGCAAATGCAAACACTATAAATAATTAAAAATGGTGACTTGAGTTTAAATAGTTAAACAAATCAGTAAAGCTAGACGTGTCCAGTGGATGATGACGGGCAGGTTTCCCCGTCCATAGACTACTTAACTGCACTAGCCTCCAGTATTGTGCCTACCCCGGCGATACATTCCTGCGGCAACAAGTCACTACCGGAGGGGATTCCCCGGTGAACAATAAACTTGTCTTTGGCCTCGCGTTAATTAAATGAGACCGCCGCGCAGAGGTTATGGCCTGCTATGATTGTTTTATGGGGGCGGTAAGACTTATTGTTTATGTATGGCTACAGCGTTTAAGGAATAAAAAATAATTTGAGCTTCTATGCCCCTCATTATCTATCTTCTTAATGAAAGGGGAATTACTGTTTCTTGAAAAAGCATTTGTGATTCCAAAAAACTTTAAACAGAGAAGTTTCACTTGATTGACAGCTATCTATCATCGAAGGAAGAATCAGAGTCGTCTGTCGTTTGGCACGCATGCGCACGCCTGCGGCAAGTGCACGGATATCCGTGTTCATTACGTGGAGCAGCGGAGCGTGCGCACCTCCGCTGCCCTTTACTGTTTATTTTACATCCATGTTATCTCGACAACTTTGGCACCATAGCCGGCAAGATTGAGCTACGCTAGCTAATGTTCGATGATGGGCGATCATTTTTGCACCCCTTTGGCAATATCAATCTGTAGTGTCCACGGAAACAGGTGTCTATGAAAGTGTTACTTCATTTTTACTAGAACGTTCATGAGACGCGAACACTTACCGATCCTAGTACGACAGCTACGCCGTAGTGCTCGTGCTACGCCATAATGCGCATGCTACGCCGTAGACCAGTCGTAGCATAATTTAAGTTTAATACTAATACATTATTTACATACAGTGTGTAAGTTCAAGTTGGTTCGAGCTCTAATACCGATAGTGTTACATAATATGTTCACATGTCAACCCTCTGTCAAGTGAAATGAGGGGAGTGTTAGTTAAGTTTGTCCCGTTACGGTCATAATGTGCGCTGTTCAGATAAGTTAGACAAGCGGGTGTGCCGGATGTTAGTATCGTAATTAATTGTAACACATGTTGAGTGTACGTGTACACGACGATCAACGCGGAGTTTTCAAACTATCTGAAGAGTGGAATGTGGAGAAAGAAGAAACCAAGGATTTATTTAAGAATTATGTAGTGTTACACATTAAAGTCTAGAAAATCAAGTTAACACTTGGTTTTATTGACACAATTGTCTTAATTGGTTAAAAATAATTATTAGCAAGGCAACTATTTATTTCTACGTAATTTTTATTTAATTAAATAGTAGAGCATGTATACTCGACAATGTGTCGGCTTTGGAGATCGTTACAGGATAGTGTATACTGTATAAGTTTTAATTTTGTGACATGAAATTGTTAAGTATTTCTCGTTGGTGATGAATAAAATAAATAAATTGAAAAATATTCAAGTTTTATAACACGATGCTATATTTGTCGTGTTCAATGTTTCTGATATTGTAAACTACCTCCCATAACTTGAAGTGTCGTATAAAAATCTTCAATAGCGTCCCTGAAGACGACTCACTCACACCATTCAAAGAACTTATGAATAAACATCATAAAGTAGTGCGCAGTGGCTACAGCTTACCGTACATACTCAAAGTGTGGCTCCGGTGACGTCCTATAAACTTTTACACGCAATAATAACAACAAAACTTTTATAAACGAATAAATATAAACGTTAGTTTCAGTAAGAGACCGTTTCGTTTTATTAATAATTGCTGGAGTTACGACCTGGTCCTGGGGTCCACGTGGCGAGGACCCCACTAATTAGTTTTAACGCAATTCGTAAAAGCATCGCGTATTGGAACGAGTTGGAGGATTAATAATTTTATTGTAGCTGTATTTTAGAAGTTAATGTTTATTAAAATATTAAAGTCTTGTGTTATTGAACTGCTGATTAAAGTACCATCGCATAAGGTTCAAAGTGCACCGAGCACTTGTCCGTTCCTGCAGGCAGTGTGAAGGTACACTCAGGGAACACACCACGAGAGTGGACATCAAATATTCCCCGGCGGTCGCTGCTCACGCGCTTATGTGATGGATGCCTTGTTACTGCGAGTCAGTGATGTATCAGATGAATCTGCCTGTGCGGTGACATGGCTCCTCACGTGTCAACGCTATCCGATCTCGGAAAATAACGTTATGTACCGGATTCGGATTTGGCGACTTCGCCGAGTAACGGGATATGAACACAGGGTATTGAATGAAACCATTTGATTTTCTTGACAACAGTTGCTATTTTGGCATTATATATTTTCAAACATCAAGTTTGTAAGAGTATTCAATTATTAATTCTGTGTTTTTGGCAAAGAAGGTAAGCTTAGCGTGTAAAAAAATCTGCTTATCCTGTCTTTGTAACTGAATCTACTAATGGTAACTACGGTAATCTATTGAGGTAGTACCATTTTCGTCAAGAACAAGTGTCCAGTACCAACACAACATATTAGCTACCGGGGGCACCACAAACATTAATAATAAAATAAAAGTTCCGAAATGTAATGACATAGCTACAACATTCCGGAGCGACGCGGGTACCACTTTTGTCTCGTAGGACTACAAAATAAAAAAATCATACATCAATACACTTTTGAATTCATGCAACGATTCCCTGGTTTTGCTTTTTGTTCTAGAGGTCACTCTGCTAATGTTCAAGGAAAAAATCAGCGTCAGTAGTTTTTACAATATAATATGGTAACAACAGAAAGTTCTGACATGAAATTTTCTGTGAAATTTTTAGTGCATTCGCATTCGTTAAGGGAGTGTGCCGACCTTGTCTCCGTGTCTCCCAGGACTGCTGACTGCGACTGCAGAGAGTGGCAGGGAGCGGCAGGAACTCGCCTCTCGTAGTGCAATGAAGCGAGACGGTGCAGACTAAGTTAATTCCAGTTTGCCAGGATAAAGTTGCTGAGATTTTGTAAATACATTTAATATTTTGCATACTTTGAAAATTATGTTATATGTTGGCACTCGTGTCTTAAACGGGAAGACTAGCTACGCCTAGTTTAGTAATGAGTCTTATTTAAGTGTATGAGTATTGTTTTTACCTCAAATGGTAAAAAATGAAACTATCCTATTTAACAAAACCAAGGTATTTACGATTTTTTCGAAATATGCTAATGACTTATAGAATAAAAATCAGATAAATTTATTGTCTGACGTAAAGCTTTGGTTGGGCATTTTAAGCAAAAGTACATAAGTAATTTCAAACTATGGCATTCCTACGTATAGCTGTTCTCAACACAGCTATAAAAAAGTCGTGCATCGTATTTATTTTTCCGTAGCCCAGAATTTTACAACTACTAAAGGTATTTCATACGTCTAGTGCCTATTCACACGGTACCGGAAAGTGGAACCGTCACGTCAAGACGATCTTATTTTCAACTAGCCAACTGAAATTTGAAGCGTGCCAGCCCTGGAGTAAAGCGACGTAAAGCGCAGGAACTGCAGGAAGCGCGGCGCTGAATGCGACTCAACCGTCGGAAAAAAATATATTCGACGCGAGGGAACCGCTCCTAACATATCTACAGGATCTAATAATATTATATTTTTATGACAAATGTGTGTAGGACCTTTGCAAAACACATTTCTCATAAGTTAAGTTTCTCAGTTAACAATAAATATTAATTCTACCTTTAGAATTAATATTTATTGTTAACTTTGCATTTATTGTGTAGTTTGCAGTTGTTGCTGAGGGGTAAATTCTTTGTTAGAAACCTATTACAATCAAAGTCTAACCATCAATTATTAATAATTTGTCAGTAGATTTTTAGAATATTTCATTTCCGTAAATTCCTTTTATAACGACTTTACACGGCAAGCCAGCAAAATAATATCTAAAACTAGTGAAGTCGGTGTTTCCATATCATACATTTAAGTATGTTTGCAAAATCAGTCTGACCAACATGCTTCCTAGAAATCTAACCAATCACAATGGTGTGAGTCCAGAACATCGCAAAGCGAGAACATGTTACCACAGCATGTAAGCTCTGTTTCTGCATACAAGCTAACATGCTGAGCACATCGCTAGGTATTGTAAAACTAAACAAAAAAGTTGAGTAAAACGAGTAAATTAAGTGGCTAATAGATATTGATGAGCTCTCGCGATGTTCCACCGCGCCGCTGGGGCAGGGGTGGGGGGTGGATATGGCTGCTCACACTCCGCTGTAGTACATTATGGACATAACCAATGTTATGGCACATCGGCCTATTCCTCCCGGAATATAAAGTCACTACTGAAGGTCAACAATTCACTCTCGTTGTGTATCTACAGGACCTGGAAGTGGGTGTTTAGGATAAGAAAATGGTGACCACCTGTTTTTAGTGCGTGTCACGAAAAGTTACCCTGCGAAGTCAAAAACATCGGAATATTATAGAGCGTGCCTGTCACACAACAGTGTGACAGGCACGCTCTATAATATAACATGTCGACAGTGTAGCTATACTCAGTTTACACCTCTATTTACCTCTAGATTCTTATTTTGTGTTTAGGTTAGTTATACTTAATCGATAATATTTGGTACCTAAAACCCAAAATAAATCTATGAATAAAGAAATATAAATAAATAAATAATGCTGGACAATCCACACAGCATCATCTAGCCCCAAGCTAAGCAGAGCTTGTGTTATGGGTACTAGATGACTGATATACTTAATACAATACATTACATAGATAGATATTTTTTTATTATACATAGCAAACACCCAGAACACCTGGAACAAATCTTTGTAGATCGTACAAACATTTGTCCCAAGGCGGGAATCGAACCCGCAACCTCTTGCGTCGCAGGCAGACCTTCGCCCACCGCGCCACATAGGTCGTCAAATCATCTATAATGAAGTTCCAACTAGATAGAGCGCTTATTGAACTCCATTGTAGCCCTGAAATCCCACTACACCATGCCCACTACTAACAATATCATCAGCGCCACACTGCACTTAATGTCAGTAGACGTTCTGTGAGCTCAAACTAATAGATTATTTAAATCTGCCATAACTTACAGCGATCAATTCGAATTGATGGCTGCAGGGAATCAATGTGCGGCCATAAAGAGCGCGCACCAGAGCGCCGCGCCGCACGGGGCGGGGGAGCGGCGCGGCGGCGGCTCATTTACATACATTACAGGATTCAGTCGATGACCTTGTAACGGCATCCGCAATTAATATAAAAAGCCCTTCGCCCTTCTAATGTGGAATGAATTGCTTCTGCCGGAGTCCGAAACGCCCATTCTACCCGCCTACACCAAACTACTTGCTACCTAAACCCACCTTAACACTATCGTAATAAAGTTTACAATCCTATGATTCAGATGCATGTGAAGAGTTGTCTATTGCTGTGCTTTGACTTTTCACTCCATTTCACAAACGTTTTTATTATTGTAATGGGGATCCTCGTTTTCCGTTACTCACATTCCGGGAATAAGTTTAGTTTTATCTGTTCCGTGGCGCGGGACCCTCTCGGTGGGACGCACGCAGTGATGGCTAGTGCTTATGATATCGCGCCGACAATCACGGGGTTGGGCTGCGAACTACTGATAACGTTGAAAGGGCTTTGGAAGAAGTTAATAGTTGCAATGAGATTTCAAATTCATGAATAATAAAATATTTATTTTGTAAACTGCCGCGTGCTATCTGATTATGGTAGTTCAGATAAATTACAGCATTTTAAAATAAACCTTCACAAATGAGGATACACAACAAATGGATCCTGTTACAGTAAAGTTAGCTCTGGTACCAATCCGAAGCAGGCTAACCTTTTTACTGAGATTAGAATACAATGTTCTTTATTATACACTATGAAAACTTACAAAATATAATGAAAATACAACAACCTAATTGGAAGTTATATGTTTGAGCCGTTTGGGGTTGAAACACTAGGGCCATGGGGTCCGTGTGCCCATTTAGTTTTTTGAGAAATCACTTGACCTTTTTATGGCCAAACAATCAGCATTGCCATTCAACGTGGCAATGCTGCCAGCCTTCTGGGCACTTTTCCCATTGACAGCGATTTTCGATGCCCTGTGATTATTTATTATATTTAATTTCTTCATGTACTCGTATTAATAGTTGGGTCGTTTTAAAGAAATTAATGATTGCAATAAATAATCGATTTCAAAAAATCTGTACTTTAAAAAGAATGCCATCTGAAGGTTTAACCAAAATATTACAAATAAATCAATCTATATCATAATTGGTGGACCAACCTTACCGTAAGTGTCCATGTCTCGGCGCCGTAGGTCATGACGGGTATGACGCACTGATTAAAAACTTTCGTTTTCAAGCATTGCGGTATGGATGACGAGAAGACTCGGCGCAGTTTCCCAAACGCTGCCCAGCCCAGCTGGATCCTCCTCTTGGCCTCCTTCTCGAAATTGTTTTTACCTAACTGCAGAATCTGCCCGAGGTAAGTGTATTCGGAAACGATTTCGAGAAGGTGGCCATGTACGACGACCGGTATTGGATCAATGTGGCCATTGATCATGACTTTGGTTTTATCCAAATTCATGCCAAGACCGATACGTCGCGAGGCTGAAGCTAGGCCGTCCAGCATCTGGTTCAGCTCCTCTAGCGACTGCAGGCAGATGCTGGATGCGGCAAGCTGAAGACAGGGCGCTATGGCGCTCATTAGGAGAGGGCTATGTCCAGCAGTGGACTAGTATAGCCTGATGATGATGATGATGATGATGATGATGATATAATAATTAGACATAAAACAATCTATATAATAGACAAAACCTAAATACTCAACAGTAAATAAAATAATAACCGCCACACAACATACTGTATGTAAGGAGTGTATGGCCAATTAAATCCGTGACGGTTGTAATCACCGCGCGGCGCGCGGAGCCCGCGAGTGATGAAGGGTTAACACGAACCCTGAACAAGTGTAGGCGCCGAGTGTGGTGCGACGTGGAACTAACGAGGTGCCCCGAGCGGGGGGGGGGGGGGCGTGATGCTGGGGAGCTGTCGACGTTGACGTTATTCAAATTCAAATAATTTATTTGCAAATATAATAAGAAAATTGCATCTATCAAAAGTAACCGTACACTCTCTCAGTGTGGTACCACCATATTTAACTGCACGGCATGCAAGTTATAGCAAAAGGCGCTATTTAATCAAGGATAATGAAAATGAAGAGAAATAATAAAAATGAAAAAAAAAACGAGGCGTGTGTGGGGGTAGAGGCCTGTGTGGGGGTACAGGCCTCTGCCTAACCCTGGCAGAGCAAATAACAGGCGTGATGTTAAGACATAAATAAAATACCGCGGAAGCTTATTCAGGGGGTCGGAGTTCTGACGTTTAGCTGGTCGGGGAAAATGTTTATATTCTGTGATTTTTATGTGTTTCGTATTTTTGTTAGTTGATTATTAAATAAGCTGTATCCTGCAGTTACCCCCTTTCGCTCTGAAAGACCGAAGCGTGATGTTACATAATCTATAACCTTCCTCAAGAATTGAGCTATCATATGCAAGACAAGTCAACGACAAGTCTACTTGTGCCTACGCAGGTCCAGAGATGAGCGCGTTCTCAAAATTAAACAAACGAACTGTTCAGTTTCAGAATATTAGATTTGTTATCATTATCGGAGAATTATGACAAGAAGCCACGATTGAACAATTTTTTTTGTAATACATTTCAAAAATTACAAGCGTGACGTCTATCTTTCCTTATATTACCATTAAAACATATTTCCCTGTAAATATATTACAAGTAGTAACATCAAATCAGCCGTTAGGTTATCTCGAGCATTTGCTTTTATGTAACCTCTCTATCAGTCCCGCTCAAGGACGTTCAAGGTCACGACAACATGCGAACCTGTCATCTGGAGTGAGGGAAAACATATACAACATTTGTACAAGTATAGGCTGGTCACGCGGACAGAGAAGACGCAGAAGGACAACCGTGAACTGACTTGCTTTATTAAAACGAACAACGCGCTTAGTTTAAAAGCGCGTTACATGCCATTTCTACCCGACTGCGCGACTCAGATGGTAATGTGCCTGAAATTAAATTAAAATAACTGCCACCAACTACAACAGACTGCTTGATAAGTCATTTTGTTTTAAGAAACATTCGTCATTTTTGCGGTCACGTTTTTTGATATCGTCTATTTTGTTAGACAAATGAACAAACGCAATCCTTACAATGTCGTACTTTCCGTCCGGTCATACGTCACACAGATACTTTGAGACTATTAGCATATTGGACTGGAGGCTATTAACACTATTTTGTTTAAATTTTAAAGAAAAATGTAAACTATATGTCGCTAGCATGTAATGTACTGTGGCTCCCCATGCATGTAACCGAATTAAAAAATATTGAGCATTGTGTGCGAGGGGTATTATTGGATCACATAGCTTTTGTATGCTCGTTTCTTTCAAGTCACTAAATGTTGTTTTTGACATGCATTCAACTTAACTAAATAAATGTTCTACGACGACGATGTGGTGGAAGTCTCTTTCATTAAAAGTTGTTTAAAAGAGGGCACACGGTGCAGTTCCTGAAATATTTTCAGTTACAACCGTAGAAATTGTATGCCATACTTTACCGGTTTTCTATAGCTACATTACAGTAACGCGTCTGTTTGTATATACTATAGAAGCTCGTGCTTACTGCTTGTACTTTGATTGTAGGTACATTTTATCTCAAAAATCATTCCAATGCTCCAGGAGCAATGCATCTGATCACTGACATCCAAGTATTAGTGCAATCATATTCCTATTACAATGTTGGTTCTGTACGCTAGCGAGGGTTGCGCCTACGCGGCCACGTGCCAGCGCCGCGTGCGTCGCCTGTACGCAAGCACCGCTCCCGCCGTTTATTACGGCCTCACACATTATCGATCCGGAAATTATTGCCGAACAAAAAACAAACAACTCGACTTTCGACGGCACGTAAACACTGCGTTCTATCACGAGCCCCACATCCCATCTCCATATCAACTGACAAAATAAAATCAATCTTGCCACCAGGCAATAACATTGATATTGGATCGAAGCCGAGGGGCACGTTTGTCTCTCTGGACGGCACACAGATTTATATTTAAGGGGAGCTACTTCAGTGGCCGTATTTGCATAAGTTTGTTTATGAAATTCTCGTGTACTTTGTCAGTCGACGCGACTGCCACTTAACTGGTTATCATCTGTTTATACAAGGGAATGGAATGCAAACAGACTGGGTGCAGGTGCCTGGGGAGTGATCATTGTTGCTATCTGCTGGTCTGTTCCGAGGAGTCAGTGAACTGGAGTTAGGAGCGTGCCTAAGATACGTACCGTTAGATAGATCGTCTACGTGCTTTTTCTCTCCATTGACTGCAGTATTCGGCGCGAATGACAAGTAGCTGGTATAGAACGACACCTATACTCGTAGTACGCAAGTCGCACGCATCTGCTTCACCCACAGCATCGCGTACTGAGATGTGTATGTATGTGTGCTTGCGAGCCCTTACGTACTGCAATTTTAAACTATGATTAAACAGCACGGCACGGCTTGCCGGAAGCTCGTTACAAGTTTTGCATAACGCTACGCTCGACCGCCGTTTAAAAGTTCCACCTGCCGGAGCGAGCGGCGGCCGGCGGCCGGCCGGCGCGCGGCGCGCGGCGCCGGACAGCCGGACAGCCGGACGAATCTCAGTAAAACAAGGTTACGCGACACGCATACGCTTAACATTTGAGATGTTATGCAAATGTGTGCCCTAATTAAATGAACGGCAATTTGTGCCGATTCAGTTGAGTGGGACATTTGTTTGTAAGGTCGCTCAGGAAACGGGTCAACGTGTTCAACTTTCGATAATGGCTTTAAAATGAAGGTGCTCTGAATTCAGTTTAGCATTAATTAATGCAATGTATTCATTTTACCTGTGCTCGTTTTGTTTACTGTGAACTTAGTTTAAACTTTCCATTATTGCTATTTCATGTCCTGCGCTAGGCAAAACCTTCTTCCCTATGACGCCATTATTTACTACATTCAATATTTTAATCAATTGTTTAAATTAATGTACGGAAAACTTTGCGTAAATTCTTCTCAACTTTGAATTCGCCGACATTTAAGGCCGGAATTATCCAGCGATTTGATCCCACAACATAAGTCTTCAAAGCTTAACACAACCTCAAACTATATCCCAACAAAAAGTCCAAGGGATTGCTCTATTAATAAAGATTATCACGCAAAGCCATCTAAATAAGGTCGGCGTTAGTTTTTACGCCGGCCTGGCGACCGACACGGCCGCGCGGCCGCGCACAGCGGACGGCCGCGCACAGCGGATGGCCGTTACATTTTTGGAGGCCGCAATAGCACAACACTACAGTGCACTCGTAGGAACCGTAATGGCACTTTTTACGGGTTGTTTTTATTCTCTTATTATTTGGGGTTGAGTTGTGGGTACTGTGTCAACGTGTGGTGCGGGTTCAATAAGGGGTTTAATCCTACTGAATTTATGTTTGGCTTGTGAGCGCAGCTTTGGGTAGAATAATACACTTTTGGCAATCTTTTACGACACTTTCAAAATACAATGCTGTATGATAATAACAGTATTTTGCTTTATTTAGGATAAAAATATCCAATGTTTGAGCATACTCACGGATTATAAAGTTTAACGTTTGTACAATTACCACAGAGAGAAATTATATTAGAAAACTTTTTACGAGCCAATCACAATGGGGTCCCATCGTAACGGATTTCAATAAAACATGAACGTCAATACTTCCTCGAGCTCAAACAACGTTTGTGTCCAAACATGGCGGTGAATCACACAGAAACTACCGAACTAATACAAAACGTATTATGAAAGGGATACTTTCCACATAGAAAGTTCTTTCCATATCAATTCAATAAGTAGCCACGCAGTTGTTTTGTAGAAGAGTTGTATATTAAGGGTCCCTTTCTGACAAGATACTTTTCGGAAACAAGACACTGTGTTTGTAGCTAGAATACGTGAGGTCCATTCTTGGGTGAAACTCCAGGCCAATCTAACCGACAGTAGGCAGTAGGGGAAATTTTGCGAGTTAGTTAGTACATACATGCATATATTTAGCATATGATCTACCTAGCCATTCACCACCTATGACGGCTGGAACGGAGAGGTCTCGGTATGAGATGGACTCTCATCCTTTGACCGACCTCGGCAAGCGAAGGTTATCTATCGACACTAGCAACTGTTATTTTTCTTTATGGTTTCCTGAAAGCCAATTGCAAGGTTACAATGGGCATTGTGACCTTGCTCTCATAGTGTATAAAGAATCAGAGGGCGTATCCCAAGTGCCGTAATGCCGACATACGGCGCCCTGAGCGCGATAACGCCGCGCGAGTGGCCGTGTGTTATGATAACAGCTCGCTGCGATCGTATACGTATATTATATCATATTGCGATACAGTTCTATGGGTTTTTATATGAATGGGGTTTTATTTGACGCAATTTGCCAGTCATGTTTAAGTCTCATGTAATCGGGGCAAGTATTTTTCCACCATCGGACACCAATTTGGACTCCGGGCTGCTACTGTAAAACTCAGTAATACTTTGTTCAATCCCAGAATCGGACCCAGGATCTCATGCTGCATGAAAGATTGAACATGTAGCTGTTTAAATAAATAAACTTCGTACGGGTCAATTTTAACGAGCTTTTAGTGCATGAAAAAAGATAAATATTTTTTGAGTCAGAGAGGTTCAATAGGTTAGGTAGGTTCAATATCATTAGGCCCTTGTGATATGAAATACTTGAACTTAACAATCATAAAACTCAGAATTGTAGTTTTTAGTTACATAGTGATTTCATAAGTTCAGTTCAGTAGGTAGGTACTACGATTGTGTTGAATAGAATTCAATTACTCGAGAAAATTATATTGCTAACATGAGATAACATTTAATGAAAATAATATTAAATTAGTTGTTTGCTCAAATATACGTCAGCAAGTGTAATCAATACAAACAAATATTTGAGAAATTTTGTAAGTGAAGCTTTTTACAACAATATTTCGACAATATTATTTTTTATTAAGATTATGTTTTTGGATCAGTGTATACAATGTTCTCGTGACGTGGATGACGTATGTTGTAAAAATAGTAAAATAGTTTTTCTGAATTCATGAATTTAGTCGTAGGTACCTTTTGATAATTGTTAGAACTAAAATCACGAATCTATTCAATAATTGATTGCAGCATTACTTGGAAGCTGTGATCCTATAAAGCACACACAGGAACTACAAACTTTTCTCCTAACGAGTACAATGCGCGTTCCTCACTAGTTGTGAAAACGATAAAACAGTAATTACTTACAGTACAGTACTCGTAACATATTTTGATCTTGTTTGAATGTATTATTTTTGTCTCAAATTAACTTCGTCTTTAGTTATACATTATTGCGAACAGTGTAGGCAGGAAGTTTACTCAAGAATGGCCTTATTTCAACTTTCTCTGAGGCAAATAAATTCCCGAGTGCTTAATATTGACTTAGATCTAATGGAATACTTATGGAAAAGTAAATAAACAAACTGTTAATGTAACGTTTTCAGTTCGCCATCTTTACGGTTCCCAATGAGACGGATCGAATGGCGCTCCCTTCAGCGACATCAGCTTAGCAGTTTACGGGAAAAACTCGAGCGTCACATACATAAAACATGAATTCATGAGCCTCGCTTTTGTTTTTGTCCGCGACGAGCGCACGATACCGCTCTTATAATGATAGACTTAGATGGGCATTGGAAGGCAATCTTCGGCTAGTCTTACTACCGACGACCAATCGACCATTACCATAACTGCCATTGCTATGCCGATCCCTTCCGAGACATTCAAATGCAGATGAGTAGGCACCTGGAGCACTCCTCATATCTCGGGGCGTCAGCTACAATAGCATCAATGTTGATTGATACCGATTGATTCGGCCGTCCATCACTTCTTACGATTGAACAAAAACATTGGATTGGTCCTCCATCATTTATCGCTAGAAGCGAACGCATTGGCGGCTCGTCAATCACGGGGAGCGACAATACATTGATTGTACGTATCACGTGACACACATCAATATTTAGCGAGCCGTGATTGCAGTTTTGTGTCGAGCCGCGAACGTGTGTAGGCGGCCCTAGCCGGTGCCGGTGCCGCATGCGGGCCGGCTCGCTTGGGAGCGGGGTGACTGCATGACTGCGTATGGTATTAGGTCCTTACCTCCAATTCCTTTATCTACTGTCGTGATAGACGATTGTGAATATGACAACTGCAGACATCGTGGAGTATTGTACTCGGACTTGTTGGAGCGTTGCTGAATACAATTGGAATATTGATACGATATCTTCAACTAGACAGAGGTGTACCTATAGCAGGTACACCCACATTTCAATAGTTATGTTTGAGTGCCATACAATAGAAGGTGAGCCTATTGCCATCAACCTGGTACGAATCCAAACAGCACGCTGCTACTGAGAACATAACCCAATGTTACTTTGTCAGACGCGGGAATCGAACCCAGGACGTCATGCTCAGCAGTAGCGCTTGCGAAAACTAGACCAACAAGGCAGTCTATTGATATGATCTCAAGAGAATTTAAATTTAGATTCAAAACGTATTGGTGTATGGGTAGTATGAACACTTAAACCGATTTTACCGACTATCGTAACATAGGTAGTCAGTGGGTAAGCAGTGTCGCACTGTGCCACTTTTATCGGTAAAAGAGCCGGTTGGAGCATGGATATCAGCTGCCATTTTAAGAATTGTGAATATAAAGCGGACTGTGTCGAGTAAGTAGTACAGGAACGGTCGCTGAATAAAAGAATGGAGTGCTGAAGTTTGTGACACTCACTGAAGTTTATCTCAATATCCTCAAGTATTACGAGTAACTTGACGGTTTCGAAGCTCTTCACTTCATAACGTATAAACATATTACTTAAACCTTAGAAATTATTACTTTAAAAGGAATCTTCGTTCAAACATTCTTGACCCAGTTTGCTTAGTATTCATAGTTACGAAAGTAACTTAACTAAGTAAGAGGCATCTCTCCACTTAAAATAATTAACATTGAAAATAAAATTATTACCTTTTTAAAGAGAATTAAGACGTCTCTAAGGTTAAGTAATTATTTCTAAATTCGCAATTTGTAGAGCTACGCCCGCCGAACTTGTTGGCTTCATGTGTGTGTGTGTCACTGTTGGCGGGTTATACACCGAATAGTTGCGAGAACAGAGGTGTAGAACTCGAGCCTTGAGGGTCCGTATCAAAGCTGTGACTTCACTCAATTGACAAGATCTATGAATTTGCGATCCCGGATTGAAGGAAAACCTTAGCTTTGGAGTTTAAAAAAAACATTAGACTCTCGGCTTCATTACGCCCTCAGTCTGCTTGCGGCTCGGGCTGAACCCTGCCAGGGCAATGGGAAACTACGCACACTTGTCTAAGGCCATGCATCATTTTTTCATCTTCCTAGTATCTTTTCCTTTCATTCTTATGGTATCTCTTAATTGCGTTGGCTTGGAAACAGCGACGGGTGATAAGATTACTGTACTCGTATTCAGTTCATTAGCGTATTCAGATCAGTACTATGCTTATACGAGGTACACTCTGTAATGTTAATATTATGTTACACTTTATTAAATTAGTATATTAATAAAGACGTCCCGTTTTGTGAGTAATTGATGACTACCTCATTGTAATCGATTTTGTAGAATGTGTATTTTACCGGAACTGTCCCACGTTATAATTGGACTTAAAATATTAAATTACAATGTTCGAGGATTTTGGGATATAATTATGTGCTGTTCATAACGTAGGTACCCAAGAGTATTGTGTATCCGGTTTTCTTGAGATTTTGAAATAATTAAGCATATTTCTATAAGAATCTGCTGAATAAGTGAATAACCCATACAATCATATGAAGTTGAAATTAATTTTATTAGATAGAAGCACAGATAACGAATCAATACTTGAAATATTTGTTTACATCGACAATTTGGAAAAAGTAATTGTTTTTACAAAAATGAAGCGCTGTTATCGATAACACTAACAAGTCAAAATATAACAATTATTTCACGGAATTGTCACTATTGTTCCACCGAATGACAACTACGGAGCAATGGGTCGTTGTTGAAACATCGACCCAATACACAATGCAGTTTGAGTCTAAAATTGAATGAAAGTGGAAGCTCGTTACTTATTGTTGTGTTTCGAATGCAAAATAAAATATAAAAGCAAATCATCTTTCGTCTTTAGTATTGCTCTGCTCTGAGAATACAATTTATTTTAATGTTGAGATGTATTTGTAGAATGTAGCTACTAATAAGAATATTCAGCTAAGTGAATTATCTGAAGCTTTCCGAAACATTGCAGAAATAATCTGTAATTTGTTTTGTTGTAATATACTTACCTTAAGTTTTACTCTTGTACTTTTAAGCAGTTATGTGGAAATGTGCGCTTACCTGAAACAAAAACACGAAAAGCATTAATAAAAGAACACAGCAAAACTAAAAATATAATTGAATTACGGCGAATTTCTCCGTAACAGACCCGAGGACAGCGAGACAAAAAACAAACAGTAGACACAACAACATTGTTTGTGGATCAAAACAATAGCATGTAATCGGTGGAGAGGCTGCCGACGACAGGGAGAGGTCGTGAGCTCAGTCATACCTTCATTGAACTGTAGTAGTGAACCGAACGTGGCATGAGTTCGAACAGAACGCTGCTCGAGTTCGAACCTAAATTGTCATGAGTTCATTTATCAGCCAGGTTGTCAAGAACATTAGCAATGTATTGGAACCACATCTTCCATTTCTTACAATTAATACTAATTATAGCAAAAATAAACTTGTAGCAGCAGACTATACTTCATGAGTTACGTGCAGAACATTAGAGATGATTTCTCATAGAAAGAGATTAACAGTAATAATTGAACTCATAAATCATTTAGTTACTTTCGAAATAGTATTAATCATATTTTTGTCTGGCAAAGTAAACCAACTCCTATTAATAATGGTTACCTTCTAATAAGGATTAATCTTGATCTAGTTACAGGTATTATGAGTTTGTTTCAGTAGCGCAGACATACACATATTAATAGACATGAAGTACTCAATCATCTCGCCTGCATCCTCGAAGGGCTAGACAGAGGTGTACCATTAGTAAATATTTACAAAAACGTCTACGAGTATAACAATGCTAACATTCTTACATATCCTGCTACAAGAGGATTTACTAATTATGCAGGTGTTTTATTAATGGTTACTAATGTTTATGTACACACGCCAGCACAGCAAGCTATCCCAAACTGTTATATTTTCCCAACTGCATAAATTAAAAAACTTGATGTGCTAACCTCTATACATTTGAACTATCAGCTTGTTAAGTTCTCTATGCTTTATAATGTCTCTGTGGCTTTTAACTGGCAAACGTGTTACATCGTAGTATCTACATTACTATGCGAGTATATGACGAACTACATATACCTACATTTCCTACTAGATGGCAATGAATTGACATAATTATGTTATTAAATTTATGTAAATTATAAATAAAAACAATAAAAAATCACTTCAGCGACGAATAATATACTAAATTATTTATCTTTTCTATATATCTTACAGTTTGTTAATTGTAATAAGCAATATTGCTTACTTAAAAAATATAAGATCGCTTCCGTTTGCTCGTTATCTAAGATAAGCCGTTTTAATTACCGACTAGAAGATATCTCTGTGGTACAGAAATGAAAAGAAAATAAACTTAAAAATCACTGAATAAGTCGTAGGAAGAGTCCCAGTGTGGGAATAAAGGATACCACGATTTTGTGGAGTTAAGGACATTGTAAGTATTAATTTGGGACATCTAACCCGCGGTGTAATTCATGTGTCGTTTGAATGTAATAATTCGTTAAATATTGCAAAGCAGCCTATGATACCAATAGTGATAGAAGTCATGACATTAAAACTAGCTCTTACCTAGCCTACGGCTAAACATATGAAAGTGGGAGGCAGCAGGACATTGACCAATCAAATAGATTTAAAAGAGCTTTAAATAATGCTAGAATTTAAGCCTTGGAGTATAAATTTGTTTCAGCAAAAAATAAAAAATATCATTTAAAAATTCATATTTTAGACGCGTTGTATTCAAATAAAATCCTATTGGCGCCGAAATAGCGCACAAAGCGAGATAAAACAAGGTTTATCCATATCATTTGCATACACGCACTATTGTATTTTAAAGGCTAACTACAAAAATACATATCGGGTTTTAGCAGACAGTGTAACAGTTAGTAAAACATGGCTGACGTACTACTCGTATGTCTCGTGACTCAGTCACAGTCAGCTCTGCGTGTGTTCGCTGAATGTTATAGCAGTGTGTTGATGTGAAAATGATTTTTACGTAAACAAACGCAGTTCTGGCTTTTGTTTTACAAATGAAATAAAAAAATACAACGAGTTTTGGGTGTATTTCATAAAATTGTTACAGTACATACACATATTTTATTGTAACTCAAGCATTCAAGGCATCATTAAGTATGTAAATAAATTCAGAACTAAGCAAAATTTAAAAAATAAACCGCACTAAATGGATCCCCATTACGCGGCACACATTCGCCGTCTCATTACACCCGGTGCATTCACGGGCGCCATGATGCGGTGACGTCACACGTAGCTAAACAAGTGACAGACCCGCGGGACGGCTTTGAATCACTCCGTCTTATTTACAGAGTACTGCAGGACTAGTGTCATAGTAGAGAAAAATATACACACACTTGAGTAGGGGATAGAAAACATTGTGGCAGTAAAGAACAAATTGGTATGTGGAATTAATATAGTGGAATTAGAAATAACAAAAACAATGGTCTGACCTGTTAAGTGCCGTGGGTACACAAGTGTACAACACGCTCCACGCTCTGTTAGTACCTACTCTATTTGTAAACGTTTATTTAAATTGAACGGTTTTAAAATGCGCGGTTTTACAGCGGTTGAGAGATTATAAAGTTTTATTTTACAACTCTAGTTTCACTCTAATTTATTTTGAAGCAGATATAGCAATCAATACTATGACTATACCAGACCAGACCATGTTTGACATTTCAGTGAATTAAAGAAATCGCTTGAATATTAACTTTACCATTAGTTCTGCTCTAAAGAAATGCAAAATTTGCGTTTAGTGGGATTTTTATTTCAATTTAACACGTTTATAAGTGAGTAGCTTATAAAAAGAAACATGTCATCGGTTTTTTCTAGAAGAGGGATTACAGGGATATTTCTTAGTGGATTTATAAATACATAAGTAGCTGGTTATTCAACAATTATCACCTCACTATTGCGTGTACCAGATTTTAATCCATAAGGGTAAATTGTCTTCAATAGGTATTAAATGCAAGCTAAGAAGACTGTAATAATATATTGCCACCGGCACACGCTAGACTAATCCCTGTAGCCTTACCTCAACAAACCTCAGCAAGAACATAACAAGAGTAAAGTTAAATTTTAAACACTTGGCTAATATTTCAGGGTGATCGTCGACAAGTCGGCACGGCGGCGCCGGCTGCCACAAATTATTCACAGCCTATAAGAAAGGCTCCTTTCAGCTCGCGACTTCATTTATGAAGGTTGGTGTGCAAGCGCCCAACTTGCCGGGTCTTATGCTAATTCTGTGTAATGCACCGCCGCAAACACTCGCAGTTGTCAACACGCGTGTTGTGGAGAATTGTGATGTTCCAGCAAACTGGAAGGTGTTGATGTTCTGATGTTAACTAGCGAGTGTTTGTGGAACAACATGTGTCTGCTCACTCAGCGATGATATTAAACAAAGCGGTGTAAAGTGTGAATGTAAAGAGTAAACCTGGAGAGAGAGCGCATTGAGATGTTTTGAGATTAATTCATCAGTTTAATTAATTTACCGGTGGCTCGTGAGACATAAAACGAGCCCTCACCACGTACACTTATGCTGCAGGGCTGCGCAAACACAAAAGAATAATACGATTACACGTCGGAGGCGCTGCCCCTTAAGTAATGGACGCCAAATTAGCGCAATAGCAACAATTATGCGAAGCCCTCGGCCCCTAACCACGTTAGTGTGAGCACAACGAGCGCACTGGAGGAGATCGTCTTCTATTAGATTTGCCTATAACAAGATCTCACCAAAGGTTTTTAACTTCGACTTCGCTTTAGGCGAGGCTTATTATGATGAGGATTACCGAGCTCCCTTGAGCTGCCGAAAATGTAATAATGGGAAAAGTTTGGGGAGCGACACGTGGACCCCGTCTATCGCTCATGAACTGACAATGAATGTATATGTACCCGGAAGTGATATTTAAATTCATTTCGGCTAAGTATTTTCCTGCGGGATAAAATGATAATCCCCCCTGTCGCGAGCGAGGACCGTAATAAGCAAACGCGCCGTAACAGGATGATGGAGACTTAGTGAAATACTTGGCTTCCGACCAAGATTTCGTTCCGCCGATCCGTTCGCATAACGGCCCCTTTATTTCAGTGTGCCGTCGAACCTCTTCGTATATCTCGTAGAGACAGTTTCCACAAAAGGTTGTCAATATAGGGGAACCCTTTGCGGACTATAAACTACAGCGGCGCTTACAAGGGGCGGCGACAACCCTCGCTAAAATGTAAGAAATACGGCGGCGCTCCTTGACGGGTGACAAGCAGGCGCTCGAACTGCGCCCGCCATCACATATTCCGAGACGAATCTAGTTGAGCGCCACCTGACTGTACATTGCTTTTTAGATTCACTACTCTAGAATTCAAGGCTCGAGAGAGCAATGAATAGTGACGCGGCAGTATGTGCTCGTGCGGGGCAGGCGACGGCACGCTGCGGAGCGGGCGCGGGCGCGGGCGCGGGCGCGGGCGCGGGCGCGGGCGCGGGCGCGGGCGCGGGCGGGGGCGCGGGCGCGGGCGGGGGCGCGGGCGGGGGCGCGGGCGCGGGCGGGGGCGCGGGCGGGGGCGCGGGCGCGGGCGCGGGCGCGGGCGGGGGCGCGGGCGCGGGCGGGGGCGCGGGCGGGGGCGCGGGCGCGGGCGGGGGCGCGGGCGCGGGCGCGGGCGGGGGCGCGGGCGCGGGCGCGGGAGCGGGGCGCCGGGCGTCGTCGCTCGCTCGCCGCTGAATATTTGATGCTCGCCCGATGTAGCATCGTCGATATTTAATGCTGAAGGTGTTCGGACGTCTGCAACTACTCCGAAATTACATTGACATATCGTCGGAACTTTTCCTCATTTATTTATGCTAAGCGACAGCATTTGTAAGTGCTAGGAAATGTTAGGAAACTGATGGGGGACGAAAACACTGCTTCTAAAGTAGCGCAGCATTAGTGTTGTATTTGTACAGACATTTATCTGGACTGGAAAATGTTTTATACAAATTTTGGGATGGAAACAAAACATTGGGAGCTCAGGTGATTCCAGAGACAATTCGTTTATCCTGCAGCAAGTTATATGACGGGAAGGGTCTGCCTAATGGTGCTCATGGACGAAGGGCGAGTAACTTATTCTCACCTGTGCCCTGTTTAATCTGCTCGTGTTTGTTCCGTAGGGATCAACTTTTATCTCGAGAAGGAGAGGAGTACGTAATATGCACACGATAAATCATTTCAGTCTTAGTACGTCATCCTGGAAAAAAAACCGTGTGCCCTATTGTAACGTTCACCTCTGGTAGGTACTTAAGGTAAGTCAAATAACTGTTTTAACTCTCTCGTCAGAAAAACTTATCACGCTTCTCTCGCTGGGAAATCTCAGCAGTATTCCACACGTGAAGCTTAACGCACATGAAAACATTCTTTTGGTCATTTAGAAGCCGATTACTGACATGACGTTTTCGCAGTATGACATAATTTTCTGTATCATATAGCTATCTCACTCTATACTATATGCTTTCACTGAGAATACGAAATATTTCTCACCCAGAAATAAGTTACAACAGATTCAATTTAAGCAATTCCAGTTCGACATTCAGTCGCTATTTCAATTCGGTTCGCTCGGTCGTCGGGCGGGTCCGGCGCGATATGTACCTAAATTGGAGCTACATCTGAAGTTATGAAAGACAGCAGACGCCCTCTGGCGGATCATTCGGTGTATCGCGGGATATTGGGCGTCCCGGGAATGTTCCGAGATCTGCGGGACCCAAGTCGTGGCCTGTTATGTGGTAGAAGGAGTTATGTGCGTTGTTTGTAAGTCTGAGACTCCCTGTAACAGAGGAAAAGATTTCCGTAGATTATGTGTTTGCTTGTAAAAAGAAGAGCTATAAAAGAAAAAGCAATTTATATTACTTGTATAATCTTTCTGGTGTCAAGTGTCAAGATTCATATCGCATAAGATCATAGAGTCTAAGAATGCCCGTTGTTGAACAATAATCTTTTGACAACTCAACCATAAGTTTATTTGACTTAGCATTGTAACACATTGTCACTACCTCAAGTGGCAGTCAAGTGGAAGGGTGCAACACCCTCGCATGTGGGTAGTTCCGTCCTCGCAAGTGCGGTCAAGTTGATAAGTTGACCTGTATCAAACCTCAGCTTTCACCCCGTTTTGAGGGCAGAAGGACCAAATATAGGCTGTAGGGACCAAGTTGAAAGTAATTCGGCTATTTATAATATATATAGTGTGGGGTTGGTCAGTTTTGAGACAGGCTCAAATATTTTTTTTTTATTAAATAGATAAATTATGGACCTTGAGTTTCAATTCAGAAAACCTGACATGCGAGAGTGATAAAGATATTCTAGAAAAAAAAATGCATACAATTTTTTTTCTCTTAGTAATTACCGAGAAGTAAATCTTCATTGTTATTCCGTGATCTTCACTTGAGGTACGTCACGCTACTCGCTCATAGCTTGCGGCTCGCAGGACCAACCCTAGGGGCCCGCTATCCGCAGCCTTAACACGCACATTTACATAAAGGCTCGCGCCGGCAGATAGCGACTTATTGTGACGAGTGGACTGGCGGGTGTAACATTACACCTTTTGTACAAATTGTTGATACAATAGAGAGAACAAGTTACGGTCTACTTCGTCGTATCAATAACTAAACATATAATAAAGCTGAGGAGTTTGTTTCTTTTTCTGTCTGCGCTATTTCCTGAAACTACTAGTCGGACTTCAAACAGTCTTAGTGCATTTGATAGGCTAATTACGAGCTACGACCCTTGGGAGTGAATGAAACCCCGGGGCCAGGCACAGTTACTTACCTACGTAACTTTCGTCAGAACTCAGTCACGTTGTCTGCTTTAGCATTGGCCTCACAACAGGTGTCGTGAGCAGGGGTCGTGCTCTCCGAGCTACGTTTGAGTTCCTCCAATTGACTAGGTTTTAATTATTTATCCAAAATCCTTCACAATATCATTAGGGGTAGGTAACTAACATGATAGTTGTACCTGTAGTACCCTACCTGACTTTACATTCATATTAGAAATTTCCAGGTGGGCCATAGCAGGCCACAGTTTTTTGCACAATATGCACAAAGTTAATACTTTATAGCTCCTAACTTACGTATGAAAAGTTGAAGTATGGATTCGGCTTGCAACGGATCCCCAAGGTTCAGAGGAGGCTCAATGAATGAGGTTAAAGAATATTCACACAACTACCAACTGACGATGAGAAAATCCAAAGCAAAACAAATGAAGCTCGTGTACGGCTCGGTAATAAGGTGCTACATTTACTAGCCGCCCCGCGCCCGAAAGGAGCATGTTATGCGATCTCCACCGTCTATGGCCCATAAAATACTTGTCTCGATCCCGAACGTATCGAACCCTGGACACAGCTGGCGTTCTCAGTCAATGAGCCATTTAGGTCATCTGCAAAACAATTCACAATATCACTCTCATTTTTATCGACACAATTAATATTGAATACAGTATAAAGAGCGCGGCGTAGTGCTCCGGTAATTGTATCATTTGTATAAATACCAAACGTTTTGTGTTATCGTATTTATTTATTTAGCTAGTTAAATATTGGATGGGGCGTGCTGATAGTTATCTATTAGTAATTGTTCGCGTCATTTGTTGCGTCAATAATGTCGGTTGCATGTTTGATGTGCGGTGGGATCAGTAGAGGTGTCGCAACGGGTGATAGACGTGAACTAATACACAGTTTTGCGATTAGCGTTCGGTTGTTGTGGATTTGTTACCCATTAGAATGAATTATGAAACAGATGTTTTGTGACATCCAATATTATGCTTAGAACTGGCCCACACAAACACAGTAATGGTTTCATGTCAGGAGGAATGTAATTGGAGCACTTAAAAATACGGGAATAAATTGTCTCTGAGAATTTCAATGAACCGCCGCCCCCCTTTCAATGAGATTTGATGAAATTTCGTTGGATCCCTCCCCCTATTTTGAGCTCACGTAATAAATGGACGTCCTCTAAGCTGATAGTCACTGGACCACTAGTGAATGACAATATTACTTATTCTTATTTTGTATATTAGATTGATTTTCTTCTTGCTCCTTGCTTTGCTTCTTTCTTCCTTTTTTTCATTAATGGGTGAATTGTGACAAAAAATCTAAATTACCCGCAAATAAAGTTGGTTATTTATTAATCGTATCTACCCATTCGTGACTGATTATATTCATAAACATGATTATTAGGCAGCACGAACGCTGGATTACTGAATAAACTAGGCCAACAAATCCAAAAGCATCAAATCTAATTATAAAACACTAATTAATCAGTTAATTAGCGTCGGACAGATCAGCTAGTTAACATGGCGGCAAAGAGGTTTAACGTTTACTCATTAACTAATGGGCTCAATCACCGCTGAGCCGGTGTGTTAGCCGACAATCATTTAATTAATTTAATACTAATTTCATTCATTTAAATGCCGCGAATGATATTCGGGTTCAATATCAAATTACTTACGGATGTTCAGCTTCGATTTACGTTCGGATTCTGAATTTTAATTAAGTCCATCAGGTGCCCACGGATGTGAGCGGATCTGTATCGGGATCCACTGCAATTGTTTTTATTGTTATCTCGATTAGATGAGTCGTTCAGCTACTTTGGTAAGAATGTGGAATCGGAAAAAGAAACTCAAATGCGGTTACGGTTAGGTATATTATCGTGGATTGAATTCAGAGTTCATTTCATTTTAAAATCGTTTTGGCAAATTACAGTGGGAACTTGTAGCCTCTGACAGGTTATCAGTTTGCTCTGCAACACTGTGTCACTTCTCAAATAATAATCCAGGACCATCTTAGGGAAGAGTAATTAATACAAATTTCCTTAATGATTGATAATACGTGCACAAATTGAAATAACATTTTTGATATATTTTGTTCAGAAGCAAGAAACCAAAATAAATAAACAGTAATTTATGTGTATACATAAATCATTATCAAAAGGCGCCGCAGGTAAATTACCTTTACAAAACTAATAAATCATTGTATCAAGGCCTTGTTAGTTCTAAAACACGCCTACAACAGTAATTACTCGACCAATAAATCAATAAAGCACTACAATAGTCTGCTAACTTCGGCACTTAGTGCTTAAAACTTCGTTACGACATTCTCACTTCACTCGCGTGTATGGGCCGTTCCCATTTACGTGCCCGCACCGGCCGGTCGTCCCCATTTACGTGCCCGCACCGGCCGGTCGTCCCCACTTACGTGCCCGCACCGGCCGGTCGTCTCCACTGAGGTGCCCGCACCGGCCGGTCGTCCCCATTTACGTGCCCGCACCGGCCGGTCGTCCCCATTTACGTGCCCGCACCGGCCGGTCGTCCCCACTTACGTGCCCGCACCGGCCGGTCGTCTCCACTGAGGTGCCCGCACCGGCCGGTCATCCCCATTTACGTGCCCGCACCGGCCGGTCGTCCCCATTTACGTGCCCGCACCGGCCGGTCGTCCCCACTTACGTGCCCGCACCGGCCGGTCGTCTCCACTGAGGTGCCCGCACCGGCCGGTCGTCCCCATTTACGTGCCCGCACCGGCCGGTCGTTCCCATATAAGTGCACGCATCGGCCGAATGTCTTCGTTAAAGTGTCTGCACTGGCTGGCTTGCTGTGTTTCCCCTTGCCGATCCATCCGCTCCTGCGTTGGTCCACTTGCTCGCAGCGGCCACTGCTCCCCGTTTACGTACCCGCACCGGCCGGATGTTCGTTGGTTTCTTACTCAGAAATAACCTATTTTTTAATAAGTTGTAGCTGGTTGATATAATAACATAAGTGTGTCATGCGTCTTGAGTTCAGTTGTCGTTTGAACATTTAATAAGCACAGACAATTGGGTTAGTACTGGAGTGGTGACCCCTGATCATATCCCTGTGTCAAACCATACATTCGTTCTAAGGCTGCGGACATCGCCATTATTTCTGTACAGACAATAAAAACGTGCATCTGAGTACTAATTAAAATCATTAAAACTCCCTCAAAATCAAAACCTTGCCCTTATTCCTTTCCACTCCAGTCAGCATTTTACACATGATCTTAAGAGCGTCCTTGAGCGCTGAGTGAAGACCGGGGGCACTCAAGTGAGGGGTGCAACTGAGTCAAGGTCAGGAAAGTGATGCTCGGCTGCACCAGGAAGAGGGGGGGGGGTCGATGGGAAGGGGGCCGTAATGGTTCTGTGGGAAGAAATGTGAGAGTAGACTAGTGGTTTCCTTTCTTTTGGAGTGGTTAAGTTCCCGTGCAGTAATCCGAGTAATAAATTTATTTTGAAATACTTTAAACGCATACATGTACAGAGGCGAACTTAATGTCATAGGTATTATCTACATTTTCTTCTTTTAGCTGAAATAAAACGACATTTCGCCTATGAACAAAATATGGCCAATTTTTCTTGCCGAATGTGTGCTGAAATTTCGGTGGTTATAGGTGTCAGGCGTTAAAGGTGGTAGCTATTACGATAATAGAAGTACTTGTATCGTACTCACTACACACAGAAGTGAGAACTGTGCTCCCGGCGGCGGCGTGGTGACGCTCCGGTGAGTGAGAGCCGAGCGCCGGGCCGGGCCGGGCGCCGGGCGCCGGAGCAGTTACCGGTTCATTCGGTATCGGGACTGCAGTCAAAGTAGTCGGGAACAGGGAATTATTGAACTGGTTATCGGAACACGTTTAATCGGTAAAGTTGGGGAAGTTATTCTGTAGGTAATTCATGTTAACTGCGAGATTGGTAGTAGTATAATGCGATTGGTAGTAGTTTTTGAATTACGTAGTTATAACTGGTTAGAAATTATTTTTAGCGGTAGTTGATCTTTGCTCAGATTCGCTTTGGTATCGTTCGCTATCCAATTCACTAACAAACTCTTAAACCTCCGTTTGCATGACATAACTTTATGAGCGGAAAATGTTCTAAACTGGTTCCATTGCACATCGGTAAAATTATTTCATTTCGCTGCCATCAATAATAAAACACACAGACAGAGAACAACAGTAAACAGTTCACCTTTGCCAAAATATTGCAACACGCAGTGTGCCGAGTCCTGCACCAACTCCCGGCACCGAACTAAAAGTTTATAATTCAGCGAGCGCTGTGTTTGTCCGTCCCGCTGCAGCGCTTTGTCAGAGCCCCGTCTAGCGAGCGACAGCGCTGCGGCGCCATACGGGTCAGCTTCCATTTACTCGTAGTTTCGGATCAAAGGCTCACACAATCCTTGTTGACAAAGGACCAAATCAGATTCATATTTATTACTTTAGTGCTAATCCTTTCGTTAATATTGACCGGTTTACGATAAATAGGCATTGACAAGGATATTGGTTTTAATTAAAATGG
Organism: Phlogophora meticulosa; assembly: GCA_905147745.2. Classification (NCBI taxonomy): domain Eukaryota; kingdom Metazoa; phylum Arthropoda; class Insecta; order Lepidoptera; family Noctuidae; genus Phlogophora; species Phlogophora meticulosa. Next base: position 340,719 of record LR990518.1, read on the forward strand.
TAATTCATAAAGTAGTCACTAGATGCTGGTTTTTTGCAATAATTTGTGATTTATGAACATTCAAAAATCTAAATTATTTAAGAGCCTTTGCACAGAACGGTTTGGCTGTTATGGACAATTTATGGAGCGTTTATGAATATGAAAATAGGTCCTTTGCTGAGATAGTGACACTATAATTTTCTAGTGCTAATGGTTTAAAACGTGTTGACCTCGAGCTGACCCAGAGTTCTGATCTTACAATATGGAGTAAAATGTAATAAATTTACGATACGTAATGAGAGTAAATATAAAAAATAATACAGTTTTAAAGCAAACATTAGTTTGTTTTAGTATTATTTAGAACTATACAAGCGCTAATACTCTAAGTCAAAGTGTAGCAGCTAACTACGTAATATGCTACGTCACCGTAGCAAGCGTAGTCGTAGTGATAGCTACGCCGTAGCAACCCATTACTTTGAACACTACCTATTTTAACACTACGGATCTTATGTTATCCTCGCCTATCAATCCCAGTCAATCTTCGCTCAGCATCCCTCAGTTCCCGGCGATATATTAGGATTTTATCTGTTAGATAAATGATGTTTTTATATCAGCTGTAACCGCCAGTGTATCCGGCCGCGTTGTCTTATGCTCTAATACCACCATCAATCTGCGGATGGTTGGTTTGAGCTCAGGGCTGGTGCGGGGACTAACTAAATTGTACAAATAGAACAGACTGCCAGTAGTGATACCAGTAGAATCTTCTCTCACTGCAAAATACCTTTGGTACAGAAGATCCACTTTGTTGTACCGGAACTATAAAAAACTACGAATTAATAACTTAAAGCAAAGTGGCATAGGGTATAACAACGGGCGGCCTAGACACTGAAAACAATCTCTTACAGGTAATCTTTGGATAGAGAGGGAGAAAATATATGCAGGTAGTCCGAATATTTTTGACTAAAAACCAGTAACCTACAAGTTTCTTCTTCAGTCAACTTCAAAGCTTCTTCAGTCAACTTCTAAGGTTGAAACCTTCAGACTGCGACATAGATATTAGATAAAAATACCTCGGACCCTAGACAAAGTGAGATCGCGCGATCACGACTGTCAACCCAGGGAACATTTCGGTAGCACAAGTTGAGTCATTTTAGACTTTTCGGCTATCGTATCGTAATCGCTGATAGATTGTCACTCCGTCTGGGCACTATTCGGTTTAACAATAAACTTAAGGGTGATTAAGTAATTACGAGATTGACAAAACAAACTATAAACTCATAGAAATGAATCGCTTGCCAGTCTTTTTCAATATTCTGTAATATTTACACAAACCTTAGCCAGCAATTACGGTATGTAAGACAGTACAAGAAACCTCTAAAAGTATCTACTTAAATAAATATATGCTCACACGTATGTGTTACTACACACGGCTCAGTAGGTGATAGTCGATTAAACAACAGATTTAGTTCAAGTGCTGTAAACAAGCCCCCTGTGCCCCCGGGCCCCGGGCTCCAGGCCCCGGGCCCCGGGCCCCGGGCAGCGATCGCGGTACATAACACATCGGTGCGTGAACTACATACCCTTACATTTCGTTCATGTTAATGAGTATATTCTCTTGTATATTTAGGTAAACTTGCTCTGGGATATATGCCTATGTTTACGTTTTGGGCTCACTTAAGTATTTGAATATAATACCAATATTAGTGGCCTGAATAAACACGATAGGTAACACTATAATATCTAATTATTTTTCCCGACATTAACTTTGGTAACGAACAAAATGACTATAAAACCCATGATACTTCTCACGTTTTGTATACCTACGTAGCTAATACTTAGACTATTTGATAGGTCGCATAGGTACTGTTTTAATAACTACGTTTTATGAATAGTAAACCAGGTATTTGCTCTTAAACTCTTGCACAAAAATTGGTCCTTCAGTTATAATGGCTCTAAAATACTAAAATTCTCTTGCATTGATTTATCGAGCACGTTTCCAGGCTATGTTTGCGAGGCTGTCAGCCCTAGTGTCACGACACCGCTGACACCGCTGACATTGTCAACACAACCAACACTGGAGACACTGTTTGCTTCGATACGTTCACGATCGCAACCATTCGTCTTACCTCTATCGCTGTATTTATCATTGGGCTACGATTTGTGTTGACATCGATTTGATTTTTTGTATTTTCTTGCTCAAGGAAAATATTGAGTTCTTACGTACTTATATTGTGAAAAGTTGAAGGGTTAAAACTTACAAGAATAATAGTAATGTGGCACTGGAATTGAAATTAATATCTGTTTTAATTTACTTTGATAGCCAGTTTAATGCGTGACTTGTAAGAAAATATTCATTTTGAAAGTTTTAAGCTTGAACAACATAGCAGATATTGAAATAAGATCCCTGTCTAAAATCGTACATACTTCTTGTGCGATATTACCCTCACGAGTAGCTTGTTATCGGTTACTGTGTTACAATTGTAACTGAATTTGCGCCGTCTAATGGGAATTGAGTGTTTAATATGTTTACAAATTCCCTGAGGCCGCAAGGGCTGAGTCAAACGCTTCTGATGTATAATTAATTACTTATAAGTATTGCTACGAGTACTTAGAATAAAATAAGTTGTAACGAGTAAGTTCAACAATTACAAACACATCCATTTTCATAATAGTTACGGCGATGCTTTATGTACAGTTTCTTATTGCTATAAAGTAGTAAATATATTGTACTTGTTAGTTTATTCTCTCGTATATTAAAAACCCAAAAAGTCAATGATTTTATTTTAAGAAACACATGCAAGGTACAATGATAACACGCTAGTTTAAATCTTTCAGTACAAACTAATAAAAAAAGTCGCATGCAATAAAGGAATCAGTGAATAAATGAATGTAAACTTCCCTAACTCAGCAGCATCACCTCCAAGCCATCGCGTATAAGACCAACACAAAACAAAAGACAAACGGCACTCGTACACTCGTATGATCATTACGAAGAAACTTGGAAACAAGTCGCGATGACGAGTAATTACCAAGTACGTTTGAGCCTCAACAAATAGGGGCGGTACGCAATGCATCACTCCGCGGCCCCTAATTGAATATGTTATGTGTACAGGGCTGCCAACGTTGAAATTAGTCAACTGAAAATTTGGTCCTTCGACCCGCAGCGATAAATATTCCAATGGGAGCTTTGTCAAAATTAAAATACGGCTTTCTATTTTTGCTGAACTACGTTTTATTTAACAAATGCGGACTTTAGTTACAACCAACTTTCAAATTTACTATAGGAATAAGTATTGGCATAATGTTACTCAGTATATGCATTACTATGAAGTAAGGACTTACTACAGTAGTTTAAATTTATATGGACAGCTTATCATAACAGTATACCATTTTCATCAATGAATATGTTTATTTTTGAGAATAATAAATTAGTTTTAGTTTATTACCGGTGGTGTACACAACCCTAGGAGACACTGTTGCGGGCTTATTGTGGAGGAAGTATTAAAACTACTTGGGTAAGTAATAACGTGCCGTGAGTGGAGCGAGTTGGCGTAACTTTGTGACGTTTGTGTTGTTGCCGCTTGTTGATAGCCGCCGCCGGCTGCATACTGATCACAGCCTACACGCTGGTGGGGAGACACCTGCTCCTCACCACTGGATTACGGGCATTTGAGCCTAATTGATAGAGATACAGTTATATCACGGTATAAGAGATTTAGATTAAAATTAAAGCGTCAATGGACTGATGGAAGATCTGAAGTTCTCAATGGGGGTTGGCAGAATCATATATATATAAATGAAGTAATCAATAAGTAATTAATAAGTGAGAATTCTTTGCAAAGAGAACACTTGATACAATAGTTGATTAATGACAGTATTAATAACTATTATCGACTGTATCTTCTCTATTCAAATTCCTGAGAGTTATTAAGAGTAACTACAGTACAATAAATAACGAAAAACTATTTACTTTAATAAATGTCTGACGAGAATTTCGCGCTTCGATTATCGAGCTAGTCCGTTAAAACTAAAGAAAGCTTTATTTTGTGAAACAGTTTGGAAGTGTTGATTAAATTATTTATGAGCGCCGTCCGCTGCTGAGTTAAGGTCCTTCATTACAACGAGCTGGAGTTTTGCATATCTACTGATCCATTACTGCCTCTGCTTACAACGTGAATATTAAGCCCGTGCTGAGTGCTAATGTGCTAATCCTTGGCACGTGGTACCTAAACCAACTCACACCTTACCTCAGGGGGGTAGGCAGGAGCTACAGAACGCCACCTGCTACGATCCTTACATACTCCTTTTGCTTCGTTTTCGATCATGCATACGAACAAGTGTGTATGTCTGCAATAACATAGTACATGTTATCATTATTAGGAGGGAACCCCAAAACAACAGCTCCCTTATACCATTAAAGTTACTCTGCAGGTGTACAGATACATTGCCGAGGTTAAAGAGAAAGATTGGTATAATTTTATTCTGCCTTAATAATAAGGTAAGGTAGAAAAAGCATTAAGTCCGCTTTTGTAAGGTTATTTTAACTTGTGCATAGAGTTTTAATAAATTAATTTTCATTATCAAGCTCGTGTTGTCAAAGGGCCTATTTTTCATATTACATAAAGGATAAGCACGCAATTATTTATTGTAATAGGCTTTAATCAAGCTTTAGTATTCCATAGGAAGGCGGCGTTACATGTTATGTGTATGACGAGGCGAATTTTATTGTTGTCGTCCGCCGTGTGAAATGGCGTAAAAGCAATCTATTTTCTACGTATTTTTGTACCAAAAGCAGTTACGATAAGATCTCTCGGGCTCTGACGCAGCAATAACAAACTTGCAACAATATTTCAATCAAGCTCATCTCGCAAAGTGGACAAACACATCCATTCTGGACCTTTCTGGAGCCTCGAGAAATATCATACATATTTGAGCACAAACACGGCGGTACATCGCCATAGATCAAAGGGCTGTGTGCCAATACATGGCTGTACCTACCGCTGTCCTTTTGTCTTGCTCACTCTAATATTTATGAATGAAGAGCTTCCTCTTGCGGAGTCAGGCCAGATACTAAGGAATAACGTACTCTGGCCGAGTGACGATTTCAGAGAATTGTCAATATATTGTGTGGTGTCATGGCACCTAGTTATTACATATTCAAAGAAACTAAATAAGAGTTCATAATGTTTGGCGTTATGTTCGAACAGTTTATGGAATAATTATTTTGCAAGCGGAGGATACGTTATTAACTAGTGTGCCAATTATTTATCGAACGGATATTTATTGGGTATAACGTTTCTGATTAAACATATATATAATGGAGATAGGTTTACAAACACGTGATAAAACAACTTACCTAAACATAAACTCCGATACTGACACATTACCTCATTAACAAAAGACAGAATCGTCCAACCCAACAGTTTCCGAACGATTGTCGTCTATCGAAGCACAAACACTCAACAATACCACCTGTCTCGCTCAGTTGGGCCGACGAGGAAGAAGTCGGTTATGGCAGTCACACAAAATATATACATACAGAAGGTCAAGTTCATACAACGAGCGAAAACGCACGCACAAATCGACACGCGGCTACGTACAGCGAGGGGTTGACATTGTCGTACGTACGCGTTTATGCGGTTCCGAGCGCGTTTAATGTTGCCCTTAAGTGTGTCAGCGAGACCATATTACTAAGCCTCCGCTGTTCGTCCATCCGTGTGTCCGTTCGTTCGTCTGTAAGGCGTTTTTTGTTTGACATGGTACGAACGGAATTCGTGTCCGACTTTCACTTGGCTGGTAGTTTGCTCGTCATATGAAGCCAGCCTTCTGTATCTTTCTGTTCTGCTCCCGCGTGCTCGACTGCCAGGGGACGTGACGTGATTGCTCGGTAAATGAGTCGCGGGCTAATTAGTCGGTCGGCAATAAATTGTCGTGAGCCGTATGAGGAGCAAGTTATTGTGTATTTGTGTTGTGTTACTATTGTCTGCTTGATGAGTTCAGGAAGTGCGGGATGCTATTAGCTTTTTAAAAAAAAAAAAAACCGTGATGGTGGGTTCTGCTTGTGGAGACGATCTTGGTTGAATCTTATACGAGTTATCGGAGCTGAGATGCTCATGTTATGACTCAAAGAGGCATAAAGCTACGAACACAATCTGATAAAATGATAATGTAAATGAAATCTATATTATAAAACAGCACGTTAATAATAATGAATACTGTCGCCATTGGACAGGAAAACTGTCTGGTTTCATTGTCATCATGTGTAACGCTGCAGCAGATAAAGTTTAATTAAATGTCAGCGAGTGTGAAGAGCGGCGGTTAATCAATGCGCGATGCATTGATAAGCGGAGTTGTATCAACAGACAGTAACACATGGCCAGCCGCCGGCGCTCATAGCCCGGTGCAGTCAACTTTCTTCAACATTGTTGGAGACAGGTATTTATTGTTAAAACAAAAGAAGGTTTTATAATAGAATTGATTCTTCTATAACAATTCGCTTGCGTTCCACTTGAATTTTCAATCAAACGTATATTTTCCTTGTCTATTCGCAAATAGTAGGTAAGCATTCCTTCGGAGGTAAGCGCTTGCTATTTACTGCTCTGCTTATTTCAGGTACAGCAAGATACATGGGCGCAATTCTAAACAACTTTCGCGCACGACTTGGCTCGGTCTCCTCTGTCCCTAAGGATTCATGCTGGCGTCAGTTCTTCAATCTTCATGCAAATTCTCACCCGAATGCATTTAAACTATGTTTAAAACATCGTCTGCTTGACATTTCAAAGACGCCCAGTCATTGAGATGTCAAGAAGGAAAGTGACATTGCTCAGTAGCCAGGCTCACATTGCTGAGTATAAGAAGGGGCTATAAAGCTCCCGCACATGTCGACCACCTCGAGTTTTACCTCGCGGCCGTCGTAAAGCAGACAGTTAGACAGTATCCTCGTGCGCCATATCTTTTTATTTACTCGCTCCGTACACGGGACAAAGTAAACACAAGCTCAACTAGAATTCAACGCTTGACCACGGACAGAATTAAGTTTGTGGGCCAGTATATCCCGGATGCTTTGCCGTAATCCCAGCGCTGGGCAACCATCCCACGCCGACTAACTCCGCCTGAGCTTACCTAGATTAGAAAACAAGCCGGCTAGTAAACAAGCTTCCGTTATGGCAGCTCCGAGAAAACTCTACACTCCAAGTAGTTTCAGCGAAATAAAAGTCCAACAAAATCTTGTTTGAAGGCTTTCATGCTTAAATAATGTGTTTGTGACGTCATACTGCGCCAATCTGAGCTGCTGAAAAGTTGATGTGTAGCCAGGTTGAAGTTCTAGGTAGCATTTATAATAGAAAAATTGCAGAACATTCAATTCTTTCATATTTTTCATGTATTTTTACGGAGATCTTGAATTGTGTGATTTGCTTCTTTGAACTCTTTGAATAAAGACACGATTTTCCTTCACGTTAAAATACGTACTACCGTCTTATTCTCTACAGTTTCCTAAACAGATAAGCCCGCTATCGGTGCGCGTATGCCCCATAGAGGGCCCTGTATGTCCCATCCACCACTATAAAGTAATCTCTTTCCTTGTTGACCCTCGCAGTAGAGAGGTCAACGGCTGATAAAAAAGGGCTTCCTTCCGCCGGATATGACATCACCGACTTGTAGACGTTCTTGCAAACTACAAACGGAACTAACCCATGGATCTTGCTGAAACTCGAAGCAATTCCAAACTAATTATGCATCTTACGTCACGACTAATAAATAATAACTAATAAAAATAATCACAGTCATAACTGTGATTATTTTGTTGTAGTTTACTATGTGCAGGAGATACCTGAGTTGGTCACAGGAAGCAAAGTTGTGTCTGTGCACTTTCTTTATTTAAGGAATTATAAGGGTCTTCAAAAGTAAAATAGTTAGCATAAGTATAATATAATATTAATATATAATATCGCAAATCCTAATTTCTGTTCATGTTGAACAGAGAAAACTCACTTTTGCCCGCAGCTTCGCTCACGTTAGTGTAGATTTTTTAATAGCTCCCGAGAGATATTCGAAGGGCGTTTTTCCTGGCTGGAACATACCCTAAGTGTTTTTTATGTGTCCATGACAACATTTATCAAAATTTCATGATAATCGGTTGAGTAGTTAAGGCGTAAAAGCAAACAAACAATCTCTTGTTCGCATTTATAATATTAGTTAGGATAAGTCTTAGATTTTCCTTATCACATAAGGCACTACCACCTTTCGTCCAACGATGTACATGGAGTAGACAGGGAAGTGTCGCCCTGTCTACTCCACTACAGTAATATGAACGCGACTTAGACACAAATTAACTACGTAAATAGTTAAAACAATAATTTATTCAATAACATATATCTGCTAATTGAATAAATCAGTATTATCAGCTTATTGTACATTTACAATTTTAATACTTGGCTGCTATATTCAACGTCATAATTAAATCTGCGGCCGTACTCTAAGACGACATTCGATGCGGATGGGAGATTAATGAAAGTCACGCTGATTATAAAAAAATCATTGTGACATGATTTTACGAGTATGTCTATTATATATTATATTTATTCATTTTTTGATGATAATCATACTTATTATTTTCATAGCTTCAGACTATAACTTGTCTTGGAATAGTTTTAGTAATTTTTAAACGCCGCTAGTTTTAATAATTATTTTTTGTTCGAATATTTTATCGAACATAATTTTAAACCTTTATTCGGCGTGTATGCGTGCGGTGTTAAATATAATTTTATTTAACCCTTCGTCCGCCGCATGTCGGGGACTGATGTGTTTCAATGGATAATGGTTCGTAAATCCTCCGCCGAAGCTTAATTAAATCATTACGCCCCATTTCCCGAGTAGGATGAGCAGGGATGTGAGTGGTTTTAGCATACAGCGAGGGTATATTGGTTTAAAACATGTGTGTAAATATTTTTAGGTTGGGCGGGTTGAAGTTGGTTTTGATCGACTTTTAAACTGCCCTTTGTGTCTGCTGATGCAGGCACTTTTAGAAAAGCATTATTGCGTTTCGTATTATAATACCTGGGAGCATGAACAAAGAATACACAGTTCTACCATTTGTTTTAGCAGTTGAAGGATTTTCCATAGAAATGAGATGCTTTTGGCTGAATTAAAAAAAAAAACTTGAATTTGTACTTAATTTTTGCTGTAAGACCAAGGTCTTACAGCAAAAAAAAATAAATTATTAACAGAATAATAATTTATTCTATTCTACTATTACACAAAACCTATGTATATTGTAGACTTGGAATTGTCAATTTTGGTTTAACTTAAGGTATTATAGCACTAGTAATAGTAGTAGCACTAATAAATAGTTATAGGACTCAGGACCTTGGTTATTATACACCTGATAGGGACTATACACCCCAGTATGTGGTATAAATTTCAACGTACTAGGTCCAACCATTCTTGAGAAAATTAGTGGTGTCACACGGACAGACGGACGGACAAGAGAGTGATCGTATAAAAGTTCCTTTTTTACCTTTTGAGGTACGGAACCCTAAAAATACATTTTATGTTGATGTACACAGTACACAGTACAAGCAAAGTAAAGCAAATGATCACTTTGAAGTTAAGTCCGCTGAAGCCATCGAAGTCCCGTAAAGCGCAGAGCACCAAACCCGTCACTTTCAATTAGGCACAAACAAACACAACATCAATCAAACAATTGTCGAACAAACGCAGAACACGAAACACGGCAACATGATCACAGGCATAAAGCAATCAGTAATTAAAAGTTGGAAGATTCATCCCATTCTATTAACATCATAATGGAACGCCGGGAACCTATTAAAAACATAAAGTTTTCACTAATTAAGTTGCTACGAGAAGGGGGTGACACGGGGGGTGAAAGGGGGAGGGTATTAACTCGTAAGCTGAATTGTATCAACATTAATTCATATTCCGTAATTCGTTTTATTGTTATAATTGAACTGGATTCTGTGATAAACAGTCTTTGATTGAGTTTGGGAATGTTGGTACACTGCTGCTGCTGGGAGATTAATGCGGGTTATGGTACAGTGGGTAAGGTAATGTTGTTATCACAAATTACCACAGCAACTTATCAATACCTGTAGACTGTCTTATTGGACGCTGTACATAATTTATTCTATTACTTAGGGTAGGATTTTAGATTGATAATTGCAAATGGTGCCATTTAAAGAGTTCTTGTAAAACAATGTTATCTTTAATTAATTTAACAGATATCTAATTACTTTGTTTGATACCTTTATTTATTTAGCGAAGCACTACAAGATACCTGCAAAGTAAATTAATCTAATTAATTTCTGTGAATTGAGGTTTCGAGCAAAAAAGTATTTCTAGGAATACCGAACGTTTTGTCAATTTACATGTCGCCTGTTACCCCTTTTGACAGTTAGTACATTGTTTATAAGAAACTGAAAATAACAAATAATAAATTTCGACATCTGTCTCGCTTCGTATCTGAGACTATTGGCATTGATCACACCAAAGTATTTTTATAATAAAATGTGTCTCAAGAACGCTGTTGTTCTTACGTTTCGGCTCAACCTAGGTGTACGAACATTGTTTATGCTTTGATTTAAACAAGATCAGATGCGTGGAAGGAGAAGCTGAGGCACAAGACTCTAGTACCAGTCTATTACTGTCCCACTGCAGTTCTATGGCCTCTTCTCATACCGAGAAGACGAGCACGCACCACGCTTGCTCGGGGGGTTGGCGACTGCAGATGTATTGTACTGAGTTTCGACGTATTCAGTAAAAGCCCGTCTTCCAAACGATGTTTTCTTCCACCGATGTGAAACATGTCTGAGATAAATTTATAAAGTAGGTACAAATCAATTTCGATCACCTCAGTGTCAATGACCATAGCTGACAAAATCCCTTTCCGAAGAGGTGTGTTGATGTATGCAACTGTAAGAGTGGTAAGTTTTGCAAAATGTTATCGTACTTTTGAAATGCAAAGTTCATTCACAACTCATTCTTGTTATTTTCACATGTTTTCTCAGTTTTCTTTTACAATTTAAAACTAAAATCATAAATCTTCACACCTCGTAACACTCTCACCAATCCCACTGCAGTGTTTTGGTAGCAATAACACCATTAGAGCGGCGATGGCACCACCGCCCCCAAATACCGTGTTATTCCCCCATCGACACAAGGTCAGCTAGTGTGATGTCCCTCATTGCCCCCATTCGCGATAATATAGTCGTTATACGGATAGCTCGGTCACAGAACAGGAAGGTACAGAAGGCCAGCGCTACACAGAGAGCAGAGACACACGCACACACACATACTCACGTACAGCTAACTGGTAACTACGAATCATAATCATAATACAATAAAATAAATAAATAATGATGGACAATCCACACAGCATCATCTAGCCCCAAGCTAAGCAGAGCTTGTGTTATGGGCACTAGATGACTGATATACTTAATACAATTCATTACATAGATAGATATTTTTATTATACATAGCAAATACCCAGAACACCCGAAACAAATGTTTGTATATCGTACAAACATTTGTCCCAAGGCAGGGATCGAACCCGCAACCTCCTGCGTCGCAGGCGGACCTTCGCCCGCCGCGCCACATCGGTCGTCAAATAATAATCATCATTTATTGCATTCATGTAGTTTACAACTTGTTACAAATACATATCGGTTTCATACATGAACCCTGCTAGGGCACAGCAATATAAACATCATTTGTTAATCACATACACATCACATATAACATCATTTGAGTACCTTCAAACAGAGAGTTCGTGAGTGTTCCGAGTAGTCAATTCTTTTACATCACTCTCATAAGTATGCCATGAGCTTGAAAGCTACACCATAGTGTAGGAGAAGAGAACTAAGAACACAAAATAGCTTGTCAAGTTACACTGTTTGAAGAGCATAAATATCTCACACTGACGCGAAATGCCGAAATGATTCCTTTTAAAATAACTAATGCAACTTCGAGTAAATATCTATTCCATAAAAGTGTGCTTTCGAAAGTATTACGTTTGTAGTACCATAAATATTCCATTAAAATATAAGAAAATCGCTTTTAAATGTTGTGAATGTACTGCCATCTCAAACAAATGCCAGCCGCGAGTGCGCTTGCACTTGCTGTACATGAGACTTGTGTGACTGGCTATGTGTGCGTGCGCTGTAGCTCGTTGTAGGGAGTTAGCCTTCTGTACCTATGTATTGTGTGTATCAGTAATGGCGATGGGCAGTGTCGGAAGACACGACATGTCGCGTGATCGGCACTAACGCAGATTTACATGTGTGTTGTGTGTCTGTTTAAATTAACAACTAAATTGATTCCTGAAAGTTTTTTGATTGTTTCAGCAGAAGAGAAAGTTACGATTTAATCTGTTTTATTATACTATCAAACTAAGGGAATTGATTGAGCGGAAGTCATTGTCTTTGAATGTTTGTCTATTTAAGTAGGTGGTGAGGTTGTCATGGAGACTTTAAATGTGTGATCCGCTTAAGGGCAGGTCGTTGGTAGTTTGTGTGCGTAAACAGTTTATTGATAGTTTAGCAATTTTGCAAGTTGGTGGCTATGAAGATTTATTTTACTTTCCATTACGTAATTGCTACAATATCGTCATGATATTTCAGCCTGTCCACAATAACGACGGACAGCCTCGGGCTCAGCACCAACAACCGCCAGCTTCCTTTATTAAAAACAATATTATTGGGTCCTGTGTACAGTACATAACTTATTCGGAAACTAGCCCTTCCTCTGTAAACAGATACGGCAAACCAAACTCTAAGTAAATAGCCGTAAAGTCCTGTTTGCACTGGGGATTTAAATTGGGAAAGTTACGCCACGTAACCGCGGTGCAAACTAACAAAGGGGTACGGATAACATTTTATGGTAGTTTTAGCTTTGACTTGTGCGAGCTGATTTAGGAATTAGGGGAGGGAATTGCTGGTAATCTTGGATTTACAACGATTCCTGAGTACCGGAGTGTGAAAACATCCGTGAAAGCCTATCAGTTGATCAGAAAACTGAATGAATGATGAATTGATGATGATTGAATCAGAAAATTGAATGAATGATTCTGGATGTGCACCCAGTTCAAGTTGATGGCAATAGGCTTGACCCCTTTTTTATGGGACTCCAACATATTTTGCGAATTGTTGGTGTGCTATAGGTTCACCCCTGTCCCTTCTTTCATGGAATACAGTGTGATAATACGTTACAATGAAAACTACAACCTGAGTTGAATATAATTTAGCAAGAGTTATAAAACTTCAATTGGCAATTAAGTTCGTAAGTTCCCATCCGTTATTGTTATCACACTCCGGTCCGGGCCGGCTCGGTCCGGTCGCTTTCAAAAGAGCAACCATCAGTCTTTGATACACACTGTACTGTGGCCCAAACTTGTGTTAAGACGAGCCAAAGAGAATGTGTAGTTTTGTTTTAGTAATATCCGCAGCGAGCAGCTGTTGTGAGCTCACTGTTTTTGATACAACACTCCTTTTAAGAAAGGCTAAAAAATATGAACGGTTTTACGTTCTGGTAACGTTTAAGTGTAAGGTCGTTTTTCTTTTTTGTATATTCATGAGCGTCTTGCACATGTCAGCTGTTTTTGGTGTTACTGGTTCTAAATACGTATTGTGTCAAAATCTTGCCTAATGCGCTTTGTAGTTGTCGAGTAACATCTATAGTGAGTTGTGGCTTTCGAAAAGAAGGTGGTGCTTCTGAAATAAAACAACTTGCGCACACAGGCTGGTTGGACAAGCACCCAACAGAACACAAATTGTCAATTCGAAAGCACCTGCGGGAATGACGAAACCGCAAAAGATCTACGCGAAGCACATTATTCTATTTTGTAAACGTGCGCCGGAAATGGCGAAACCGAATTTTTATTGTTCTGCTTAAACTTTCAAAAGGTCGCAATGTTTTGTTGAAAAAATACAAGCCGACAACTGCGGTTGTAAAAAAGAAAATGATCGTGGTAACCGACCCTTTGTTTGTATTAACGTTTATGAGTTTCAGCCGTTTTCAGCGAGTTTGCTGCGATTCATCTTCGTTAATGTTTCAAGGTTAAAGCTGTTTCGCTGTGTTATAGTTGCTGAGAGGGAACATAATGTATGGGTTTTGTTTTCCGTTCACTAAGAGGAAAACATCATGTAGGTATCTCATTTTTCTGGGATTCTTTCGGAATGACAGCGGTGCATTTTTTTCTGGCGATCATCGATTAATCTATTGAGGAAACTGTTATATTTTTATTAACAAGAAAAGTTCTGTTTAGGCCGACGCATTACTAACTGTTATATAAACTGCCCAACAGTGACACACAACGCATCACGATATACAATCCAAGGACATCGGAATGAGAGCACTACATCCACGAGCGCCACCTCAATAACTCCTCAACTGACCAAACTTGACACACTTCTCAGTTCAGTCGTCAGCTAAAATGGGGCTTCTTTGTGATTTTTCACGTTAGTACTGGGTGAAGGGCACGAGGTATTGTCGGGGGTGAAGGGGGTGACGGGGGTGGGTCAGTACAATGCGCTCGTTAGCCGTCGCCCGCTTTGTCTCGCTACCACCAGCTCTTTTTGTGGCGACACTTACAAGGAAACCTCGTTACTGACCGTTTTGGAGCGAGGTGGCGCGGCGGGCCAGGGGGTCCGCGGGAGGTGCCAGACAGATATGTCGGTGGTCTGTTACGCCGACTATTTTCAACATATTCCTTTGATGTGTGAAATTTATTTAGCTGCACTTTCAATTATAAAAATATTCAGTAACATTGAATAGATAAACTGTGGTTGTGGTAACAGCCATATCAGCTGTTCCTATGTTAGTACCTACGTAAGTTTACCTGACCATCGTAGTATTCCTGGTAACATTACTTATAAAGCATTCTACAACATTTAAATACATCATCAATACATGGTCATCTTGTGATGTTGTGTTTAGTCGGTTTTAGTAACTTGACAGTTCGAAGCAACATATTTTACCAAATTGAAAGTAATCGTTTTGGCGTAACAAACGAATTCTCAAAAAAATATCGGATGTCTCCGTTAATTTCTTCGAAAATTTAGTTTGGATTAATTTATTTTTTCTATTGGAATATTGCAAATAGCTCTTTCGTTTCTCTTTCCTCACTATTACACGCCACAATACAGCTGTAGTTATTGACATCAAGCGCAACACTCCTTTCTGCTCATTCACGTTTCAAACACTAGTGATCGGTCGTTAGATGCCGTTACACGGAGTGGAACCAAACGGATCTTCAAATGGGATTTTACCGTTAATTCAATATTATTTGTTTCCAACCAGGAATCAGTGCAGTAAACAAATGGGTTCTTGTATGCCACAAACAATTTTAACCAGAGTTAGAAAATCCCTTTAAAAATTTTGTTTTAACTAACCCGATACTCATTGTTTAAGTTAAGGTTGACTTTCGAATTTAATTCCAACTATTATACAAGCACGAGTATATTACAAAGTTAACTTCATTTTCTTATTCTTTTTTTTTTAATCTCACACCTTTTTGTCAAAAACTGGTATCCCTCCAACACTGACAAGGGACTGAATACGGTTAAAAACCCAAGTATACAATAATACCCAATACTGAATATGTATTCAGCACTTCACGGGCTTCATAGACAACTACCTGCGTCCTAGTTATCTCGTCCAACAGCCGCGAGCATTCCCATTAACTACTACAGTGAGAGGGAGCGAGCACGGCGCGAGCACGGGAGTTCTATGTTTTTGTTTAATTCCCATTGTTAACATTATTGACATCGTCTGCTAACTGAGCAGCACCTGAAGACACCGAAGGATTGTTCTAGAAGTCATGTTAATCAAAGATCAAACGAAATTGGCTTCATTTATATTCTGACAACAATCTTGATACAATATATTTGTAATGTCACTGAACTCGAGTTTGCCGTGACTTTAAAAGGATTCTGAGAAGCTAAGCTCCTTCAAGTTACTTCTTATTTTTCTAATCACGATAGCAAAACTAAAACAAGTTACTTTTAATGAAAAATCTTTGTTATTTTTAAGATCAACAAGATTACTTTATATTACATAGCGTTCTTTGAAGTAAATTCATAATATCATTAATTGGTTATTTTTTCTACTCAATTTGCTTCTTCTATGTACACTCGACGGAATTTAATAAAATGGTTTATTTATCAGCTTGTTTAAATCGGTAACCTAAAGAAAGTTAAGTTTCATTTTTTATAAATAACCTAAACGCTAATTACCGACCGTTATTGATTAAATCTAGCACTTCCCAACTAAACATTAGTTTCGTTTATGTGACGCAGGCTTTACCTCCGAACTCAAGTTTCCGTGTATAAGTCGTTTGTATTACTTTAAACATTAAGTTAAGATGTAGGCGATTACAGTTAGGTCGGCTGCAGGCGTGCGATTCGTCGCTTCCTGGGCGGTGTCGCTGTCTGTCGCTTGTCGCTGGCGCGTCGTGTCGCGGGCGTCGAGTCGCACTAGATTGATGGCGCGGCGACGCTTCGGGTTAGCGCACACGTACCTTACCTGATTGTCAACGGGGAAGAGTAGGATCCGCGTTTGTCAAACGTAAACGAAATATCTTTACACATTTTGGGGGCTTCACGTTCTCTTATTTCTTGTTTTTCATGATGAAAATAAATCAACTCTTTGCTACGTTTGTTTAGATTCGCCCACTATTCTATAAAGTATGGGGCTATGTTTAGTGGCATTAAATAATGCGATTGATAAATGAATACAACGAAAATAATCGCAGCATCTCTTGATTCGCACATCCGTAGGTGCGCGCGGGTGGTTGGGGGCGCGGTGGGCGGACGCGTATAAATGACGATATTATTTTAGTTAATTAGCGAGCTTCGCCGTGGTGTCATGCATTAGTTACTGAGAATTATATGATACAAGTTACTTAGAACTATAGTCTGAGACAGGGCGTTACAAGAATATAACATGAACACGACGAAATTGAAGAATTACTTCCGACGCGATACAAAGTTAAAATACGATGATTTTGTTTTTTTTAAAGAATAAAATTTTACGGAGTTTATATATTATAATTATATAAATAGATTGAAATACCTACAATATATTTACAACTAATTTCTTTAACTACATAATTTACATTTTTTTGTGATTTAGAGAATCTTTTGAAAGAGCAGTGAAAATATTCGAGGTGTCTGAACTAATGTCGGAGCTGACACAATCAATCTTCTGCTAGTGACAGACGACACGGCGACCGTGCTCACTACACTAAACCACGCGGTAAATAGTCCGGGAGCCGGCGCGCGCGGCGGGCGAGCGGCGGGATCTATGTCAGCAATGTTTCTTTCATTTCTATTGTTTTTGCTACTCGTTACCTGTACAAAAATAATTACTGAGATTTAAAAAAAAAAACCATTTCAGTTACTAAGTAGTTTTTTTTCTTTGCAAACAATATTTGTTCTGAGATATTACTAGTTATTTCTCTAGTTTTAATTAAAATCTAAGTCTCTAAATATTTCCATTCTAAATTATGTAAGTATCTCAGCTGCTAACTAGAAAGGAACATTGTTATCCTTAAAAATGTCTCAGTAAAAGGATTAAAAAAAATCAGGTTCCTTGAAAACAAATCTTACTTGAACAAAATCATACGAAAAGCAGAGTAATGTTTTTCGGCTAGTGTTAGTGAAGACGGGCATGACTACGTACCGATAAAAATTACCGTTTAAAACTGCTAAAACTATGACCTTCATTATGGAAAACATTTAATTTTTAAAAACAATATAATATGTTCAAAACTGCACGGAAATGTTGTGTAGGTACCTACCTATTTACGTTTTTAAAAGTAAACTACAAACAATAGAAGTAAATAGGAAAATAAAACAGAGTGAACAGTTCAGTTGAGTGCGATTTAAAAAGTAAATTGAACGGAACGGTTAACTGGACGTATTAACCGGTTCGGATCGGTTCAAACCGATTCAAACCGGTTTAAACTGCATAGTGGCCTTGTAATCTCCGAGTCGTTGCATCGAGCAATATCGATTGGAAATACATTGTTGCTGCAAAATATATCAACATAACACAGTCTTATAATAACTAACTACAGCCACATGAAACATTCAAATATTATAATACCTGTTTTCACTAACACTAGGCAACACCTACATAAAATGCCTAAATATTCTTGCACTATTGCCCAGTGCGGAAACAGTGTGTGTGTATTTAGACGTTATATTTGGGTGTCGCTAAGTAACAACAGTTGCACGAGTCGATCTTTAATGTAAAGCAACGCATGCCGAGGTTGGTCTGTGGATAGGTATCCAACAATAACGTACCTACCGTGCGTCGGAGAATAAGTTAAGCAGTTGGTTCTCGATGTCATTTGTAGATCTTTGATAGACGTTACGGGTATTTGGGAGCATGAAACTCTGTCTACCAGTCTTATCAAGGGGTATCGAATTATTAAGCAGTATCGTGTTACCCATTAACTGGGTTGTGCAGGTCGGATGAAATACTGGTATCCAGCTTCATCCGGTTAGACTGGAAGCCCGACATAGTTGGAAAATACAGATGATGACTGAGGTATCGCATAGGTAGGTAATGAGGACAGATATAAGGATATGAATGCACCATCCAGTCCCGTCATTACAAATGACCCTAACTGTTAAGTGAAGGCAGATTTTATGCGAGGGTTAGCAACCTTTCACATAAAAATCTCAGATAATTCTCTCTTCTCAATCTGAGTCCAAAATAGAGTATTAAAGTACTCCCCATTGATACAGAAATACCCTGTTATATATCAAGGTTCCTCTCAATTCCCTGAAGCATCGTTAGGAGGCTCTAAAATTTCCTGCTTGGACAGGCAGCGGCCTCTACCTGCGTTATAACGAACTTCTATTGACCTTCCTAACTTGAGGGTGGGGAAATGTGTTAAAAATAACGTCCTTAAGCGAAGACACGATGTGTTCAATAATCTGGGCTTTAGAATGGCGCATTCCTTTTGTTTAGTATTGATTCAAATGTAGGTCGGTTCGGTAGAGTTTGCAAACGGTGTGAAATTTACCTTCAAATCACATGTCATTTCCCATCGAATTTCTTCAGCCACAGCTGGGTTCCCTTCACCTGGAAGGTCGACCACAGCTATAACTTAACGTAGAGGAACACACCGTCTATTAGCAGCTGTTTCAATATTCAAGGCTCCATGTTTAGGATAACCCTACTATTCATAACATAATACCCAGCCGCGACGCACCGACGACGCAGATTTTATAAATGAGCTACGAGGGCGGAATACGCCGCGCAAATGGCGATAGTCGTTACCAAAGTTACGTAAACACGCGTTACGTTTAATTATATAATTAAATTATTACAAGGAGCGTTCGCAGCGAGCATACATCCACGTACTACAGCCTGAATTGTTAATATTGTATTTAAGACCGCCATTACGCTAAATATTTATGGTGCCAGATTTCCGACGCAATCACTGTCGATGTGTGTGATTAATTTGTGCGCATGTGTGTGTGAATTGCGAATTAGTGGAAACAGATACCGAAATATTATCGTAGTATTCCCGATAGGAATCAATGAAACAACGACATCGTCATGCTGTTCATATTATATAATCACGGTGCCTTTGAACGTTTCCTTGGCTTCAAATGCGAATCGAATGGAATGATTACAAAATACGAGCCCCAACCTTTAGCGGGAACTGTATGAAACTCGAATCGGTTGCAGTAAATGGCACTACAACTTACCATTACACCGTTCAGAGCATATTTACTCGGATTGGACGCAATACACAACCGCCCTAGCCGCCATTATTCCGCACATTAACACTCCATTCGCCCACTACTCTGCGGCAATAATATGATTATTGCGTACGTGCGTGTGTGTGTGTGTGCGAATATAATGTGTGTGTCAGCTGGCGTTTCCCACGCTGTCGAGCGACGGCTGTGAAATTAATTACGGCATGTAAGTAACCAGGTAACTCGTCATTACGATACCTTTGAATCTTTGAACATGTTTTGAATTTCGTCGCGATTCGCGTGTGATTACACGTCGAAGATTTTTCACGTGTTGGTATGTTATACAGGGTGGGCGGTTTGATTCCAGGATTTCCCAGAAATACGAAGTGAGGGTGGATAGATAGGTCATGGAGTGGTATGTATGGATAATGGGGTTTGTGTTTGAGCTGTTTTTATTTCTACGATTACTAAATATTTTTAATTTATTAGTGTTTTACTTGCTTTGAACGACATAGTGCGTTACTATTTTAGTATAAATATTGATCACTGCGCAGTCTATTGCGCCGATTTTATTTACTTACATGACGCGAACTGTATAGAGATTAAAATAATATAAAAGATAAAGAAAAGCTCGCGGTCTCTGAGACCACAGCTGAACAATGTGCCGGGCGGCGCGGCGCGCATGCTGCGGGTTAATTCGGTACCGTTTCATGAAGTGCTGCTATTAATACCGAACAATGTTCCACGCGACGCACTGTGTCATTGCGAGAACACGATATTTCTGTCTGTAGGAAATACTATGACTGAATTAACTAATAGTGGTTAACGGAAATACTCGGTTTCCAGCACCTCAACACTATCAAAACAAGCCGACGAGTGGTTGCTGGGAAATCGGCGGATAAATCTCATTACATGGTCACAGTCGATGCGACTTATTCGTAGTAATATTAACTGACGTCGCTTTATATACATAGACATCCGTATAAATATGTAGGTGTTCATGTGATCCAAAACAATTCTTCGAAATCTATTTTAGCAACATATCCCTCTATGCTGGTGCAAAATAACGTTTTTGATGTTTAGCACAGAGAAGAAGAGGCTTGTGACTAAATAATAACAGCCATAGGAATATAGGAATCGATCGAAAGTTAAGTAATGCTTGCCGAAGTCGGACCGTGGATGGATTACCATAAGTTATATACCAAGATTATTCAGTGCCTCAGAAAACACGTAATTAACGACTCGGGTCTCGACTGTCACTCGTAGATTTTGACATTCGTTACGGGCAGTCAAAAGTATCATGTTACCCGGTTAGTGGGTTATGGAGACCAGATAGGGAGTCGCTTCGTGTATAATATTGGTTCTCAGCTGCATCCGGTTAGATTGAAAGACACAAGACCATCATATTTGTTAAAAGTTTAGGCAGATGATGATAAAGATGACCACTGGAAGAGATAAAGATGGCTATTGGTAATTACCGAAGCACATCATCAGAAATTCATGCACCAATGACAATTATGTGTGCTTGTTAGAATGTACGAGTAGAACCGGTTCGTAGCCAGCTTTGTCTGCGACGCCTGGCCTATCTAATCTTCGCAGTCTCCGCAACTTAGGACATAAAGGTGACATTCCACAGTGTCATAATACGTAGGAATTCCACCCGCGGAGGCTGTCGCCCGCGAGTACGTATGGAGGCAGATTTAAAGCGCGGCTTTGTCTCTTAAGCACGTAATCTCGTGTGAATGGCTCTCAAGTATTCAAGCACTAAAAGAATTGCCTAAATCCTTTTGTACTGTCTCGGTGGGATTGGATAATGCAAAGGAAAACGCTTTTTATAATCTTCAGTATTTGGGTTGAGCCTGCGATGGTTTCACGTGTCGAAATAAGATTGTACTATTTAGGATTCCGTACCGAAGTGATGAAAATGTAACCCTAATGGTAAGACTTTGTCTGTCCATCTATCTGTCATACCTGCTTATTTCAGGAACGACATTATGTTAATGATTTGACGTTTACAAATTTTGTACCATACGAAACGACTTCATTTTTTCATTGATTTCAGAACAAAACGAAACTTCAGTTGGTCACTAATTTTAATTTAATTTATTTTATTAGCATAACTTCTGACTAATGATGAAAATTTACCGAAAAAATATCATCCCCCCTCTATCTAACAAGAACAGTTTTTAAGAAATCACTGAAACAGCTTTACATACAGACTTAGTTATGCGGTCGCAAACAATTAAAGTTTTACTTTGAAAATGGAATTATTGTTTTCCTACCGGGTACCGGAACCCGCAGTGCAGTGCGGGAAGTCCGTTTGGAGACGCTTGGTACTTCTGTTAAATGAAACACAGGTTCCACCTAGTTCAGGCAATAAGCAACTGTGCTCTATTTTATTTGTTAAGATACTCAATTGTAAATGTGCCCCTTTTTATAAATAAACGATTTATTATTTATTTATTTATTTAAACAACAAGAGTTACATCTTGTGGGTGGTCATGATACTTATCTCTTCAACCGGCCAACTCTATTCCCTAACATTGTAACAACCTTAGAAGCCGACCTTCAGCGACCAGCAAGGCTAGGGAACCAGTAAGCCATACTTTACTGATATTATAAATACGAAAGTGACTCTGTTTGTATGTTACCTTTTCACGACTCAACGGCTGATCGAATTATAATATCCTGGGGAAGAACATAGGATAGTTTTTATACCGCGACTTCTTCGGCGACATTCACGCGGACAAAGTCGCGGGCAAATGCTAGTTACGACATAATTCGAATGTCAACACCTGACTTTTGTCCCGGTTAATTAGTTCGGCAACAAAGTGGAAACAGCCGCGACTAGCGAGCATTGACCGGTTGGGAACCGAGGTGGTTCACCTGCCAACCATTCTATAAACCTCATCAACACGGAGTACTCTCTGAATAGCACATTAATATCAATGAGAACTTCACTATTCATTACAATTTAAACCTATTTAGTTTGTTGAGAGCAAAATAATTATTTACTTTTGAAATACCTATATACAGAATATTTTGCTTTTCGAGTTACTTTTACATACATTTTCATATTTCCACCGAGTTTTGATTTGGGGAACCCTTTGATTTTTGTAAGGGAAGTATTTAACAACAGCCCCGTATTCCGGTGGGCTCTATTCAGCATCGGAAACAAAGGGACGCGTGAAATAAATTCCGCCGTTCATCCGAGTACACGGAGTACAGGCCTACAGGGGTAACGCAACCATTTATAACTTTTATAACATTACATACCGCCAGGCAGACCTGTGCACAGTAAATAAGGAACAGAAGGTACACTTTGGAAGTTATCAAGAGACAAATTGTAAGTGAAATAATGTGAGACTAAGCATATATGCCAATATTGCAACCAGAGTCTATGTAATGACATCTATTTCCCACATAAATAGTATGCAAAGGTACCATTCGTTTTGGCCGTTCTCATCACCATCAAAATCATCAGAATCTGCACCTTGCCTGTTTTCATAATTTCTGTTTTCCTGCACTGTAATAAAACCTGCCTGTTACTCTCCCACTGAAGGGCAAAGGCATCTTCACTCAGAGAAGGTAAGAGCATTCATCACCCCGCCTGCTAAAAGTGGGTTGGTAATTTCAGCCTTATATTTATTGGGAGTTCTGGTTTCCTTACGATGAGATGTCTATGATTAACTAAGAAGGTAAATAGCTGGAAAAGTCATAATGGTAAATGCCATTGTGACGTGTTTTTTTATATTAATGCATAATCTTTTACGAAAGTCTTTTCTTTTACAGTATAATACTTTTCGTTTAGAGTCATTCATTTCGTTTCGTATATTATCAAGTGTTGTTTAGAGTGTACCTTCTGCACGTGTCTTCATAAATAAAGGTGTGAGTAGACTTGTGACAAATAGCGTCCATAGCTGTACAGAGGTAGCGGGTAATTATGTCGTAAATGGATACAAGGGTTTGGTCGCGATCGCTCGTGTAGCCAGCGGTTTATTAATCGCCGCGTTATGGCCGTGTCACATGTTCGCCAATGTTCGGTAATGTTCGGTAATGAGGCCGATTACGTGATGTTGTGGTGCACGTATGTGGCCGGTGTTAGGTTTTGATTGACTATATGCGTCCAATGTCTTGTGTCATTAGTAGCATGAAGAGTGTGGGTTCACTCATGAAAGCACGAAATCAGCGTCACAGTCAATACGTATGTGCTGGGCCTAAAAAAGCTATTTAAAATATGTCAGGTATTACTTTTAATAAAAAAACACCAGCCTGTTATTATCCCTCTGCAGAGCTACGGCCTCTTCTCATGCAGAGAAGGCATAAGCATTAATCACCACGCTTGCTCAATGCAAAGTCCAGGTTGTTTCGTGATATTTTCCTCCTCACCCGATTTCAGTAATGTCAAAGATGAACTTAGTGAGTACATTTGTATGAGTTGAAACAGTCACATTGGTACTTGCCCGGATTTGAACATGTACATGCACGGGAGGCGAAGCTCTAACGGTCTAACCACTGGGCTACCACGACATAATATCCTCTATACTTAGGGTGTGTATTTGTATACCCTGTAACACCTTGTTTGTTATTTTTAGTCAGTTCTATGGCTGTTTTATTAATAGCGTAGATTTTTTTAAACACCTAAAAAATTTAAGTACTTGTAACCTCCATGTCAGCCAGTGATTAAAACAAAAGCCTTTAATTACATATCTTGAATGATTGCAATAATAAAACGTTAATAGGCGCGAGTTTAGATAAAAGTGTAGCGTTCGATAATATTCTGCTGTTCAGACTTGTTTACACTTTAAGGGGTAATTCAACTTAGTAATTACTTTTTAATTGTAGATTGAGAGATTTTAAACGAGAACGCTTTTACTGTTTTTCACTTTGGACTTGTAGTAAGCTCGCTAGGTGACTTTGGCTCTGGTATTGGTTTTTGGAATCTTTTAGGCCCAGATATAGATGAAATTTGCCTGGATAGTTGGAGTTGATAAGTTATTTAGGACTGATTTATTGCAATTCAATCAAAGTTTTGAGCTGCAAAGTACAAGCACCTTACAGGTTCTATTAAGAAAAACAATTATTGTTAGCAATAATAAGTAAGTTATTTAAATAATGCACCTGTGGGTAAGGAAGATCCATACACTGGCAATGGTAAAATAAAACTTCCATTCAATTTAGCTAAGTACAATTCCCGGATAGCTTCCCTTGCAGCAATCCCTTGCTTAGAACTCAACACGTGCCACCCTGAGCACAAATTTCCCACATTCCACACTCAGCTGCTCGGCGCTCGCTACGTTCGAAAGGGAGAGAATCGCCACTTGCCACCACATTACGAAGCCATAGCCGCCATTTTAGGCGTGTGCGCAAATTTAGTGATGTGACAAATGCGGCCCGGGATTGGCGGGGATAAGGCCGGGACGCGGGACGGGCGCGGGAAGGGCCCATTGCCCGATTTATGGATCCCGGGCTACTTGCGATTCAAGTGGCATACACCGCCTTTATAGAGATATAGGGCACATTGTACTTAATGTTTTTGCCCGTATTTATGCTGTTAGCCGCTTGAATCGGAATCAGTTTAGAGATTTGCAAGGCTTACTGCCAGCGCTCCTTTGTGTTGGACGTCGTTATGATAAAATGCGGACGTAAGTGGCTCTTAAGGACGTTGTTGCTACACGGCGCAATTTGTGTGGATTTATCTGGTTCCTTGAAAATGATGCTAAGTGTTTTTACCTTATCGGCTTGGATATTTTTATGTTTTTTCATAAGAATTTTACAAATCATGAAGTCATCACACACACACACACGTCATCGTGTACATTATGAAAACTGAACATTGAAGTTCAACAACACAAACGAAATTTTTATATCTCAATAATGATGATTAATACGAGATTCCACAAAAGAAAATAACTGAGATCAGACATCAATAACCCACAGATCCTAACTACCTACTAGTGGTTAAAAAAATGGCCATGTAGTACCAACATTATACGAGTGAACGGGCCTTATCGCGATTCTATTCTCTGTTTATAAACAAAATCATACGACGACCAACCCTGCTTCGTAGTTAACGTAATTACGTGTTTTTCACTCTTAAAAAAATCAATTCAAAACACATTAAGGCCGAAAGACCGTAATTATGTCCCCTTTAAAAGCCGAATAAACAAAGCTCGATATACAGACGAAACCGAATCACTGCGCAAACTCTTTGGCGCCAACTCGATAAACAATTAAAACCACGCACGACTCCGAACTATTCCCCATTAACAATTAAATTAGGAAATATCCCGGATCGCCACAATCTCATCACGCCCTACATTGATGGGACTCGGTCAGTGGGGAAAGTTAAATAAAAGTTCCCGGGAAAATTATGGAACTGTGCGCTTGAAGTGCTTCCCGCAAATTAATATTAGTTTCAACACATCAGGCCGGTTATTTATTAGTCAAAGTCAAACTAAAAAGTGGTTAAAAGCTTGGTCTGCTGAATAAAGTATCGTTTTACCCTGCATTTAAACGTTAAACTTGCTTTTTTATCGTATTTACATTTCCTTGGAAATCCCTCACTTTCCATTTACCTGATACAGGTATAAGCGTAACCACCGAGCTAAACCCCAAATACATTAAATCGTTTGGCAGAACAAAGCGTCGTCGAGGCGGGCTCAGTAAAAAGGTGAAACAGTGGAATTATACGAAACATTTCCGTGCGTTGCGACTATAAAACGCGGCGAGTTCCCGCTGCGGTCGCCGCCATGCATCACCCGTCGTGCGCGGAGGAGACATGGCCGAGGGAAAGTGACCCTCCCTTTGTGTGCAGAAGTATCGCGGGCATCACGTCTTGTGTGGTGAGCCAAGATTTTTAATGGGGTAGTTCTCTCTATTGCGGTGTCAAGTAAGTCACTTCCTTATAAATATTGAGGAATAAAGGTGAGTAATAGGACCTTTGAAAGCAGGCTTTAAAAAGAATTTTGCTAGACTCAAAACAATTTGTTTGTCTCACAAAAAATATTAAAGTACACTTCATCTAAGTGAAATATTTTCTTCTGAAATAACGTAGAGATATCCAGTGAAAGATATGAAGAAAGTCTTTCATTAAATAACAATGAAAATAAATAGAAAACAACATGACATCGCCGAGGTAAGTAGTCCACGCGCCCCCTTGGAACGATGTCCTCGACATGCAAGTAAATCTAGATAAGTCCAAACAATGAATATATTAAAACGAAACAAATTGCATTTTAAAAAGGCGCATTACACGAAATGTTTCCGTGTGTCGTAGCAATAAAACGGGGCGCGCTTCCCGGGCCCGGGATCCCGGGGTCGTACATCACTAGCTGACGAGTGAGGAAAGCCGCTCTTTATTTATAACGCGAGTAAATACTGGCCGACTAACTCGCCTGTCTTCTGCTATATGTGAACAGACTTTGTACTTTAATTTATGAAAATAAACAAGAAATAAATAAGGATTGTAGCACTTAAAAGCGTTTTACTGAGCACACTTGCTGTGGTGTAGTGGGCAACTAGGGATTACTACAGACCGAGAAAATATAAAAACACAGCCGTCCTCCTAGGCGACATGATATTTTTTAAACGACCTACTTTTTAATGAAGCTGGAGCAACGAAATATTTAGTACTACGAGTAGCACTTCGCCCGCGACTTCACCCGCGACTTTGTCCGCGTGCGTTTCGTACCTCTCCTTTCGAACTTTAACACACCCTCCACCCCCTTTTAAAAGGCAGTTTCAAAAATAAAATATATGCTGATAATGTCGATCTGCAAGAAAGAAGTAGTAAAATCGGTTTAGTCGTTTTTGAGTTTATCAAGTACAAATAAACATACAAACAATTAAATTTGTCCTCTTTATATTATTTTTACTTTGGATATTATAAGAAGATGGAAATTCCTTTTGACTGTTACCTCGGATATTATTTTACCCTTCAGAAGAGCTTGATGCTTACAACCCTAGCCTGCCCTCTTGTACACATGCATGCAAAACATTTCACCTGGTTTTAAAAAAGCGCAGAACATAAACAATATCACGAGTTATGGGGTCGCGTCCCATAAAACAAGGTGAGTGAATTTTAATAGAATTTCCACTCCTTGCATAAAGGGTTCAGTGTTTAAACGTATTCCACACGAGTGAACGTGTACATATTAACCAACTACGAACAAATAAACTATGTTATTGATTAACTAACGATGTTCGAGGTACACTCGGGGCTCATGTAGGGATATAAATAGCGTCCTTAGTTTAATTGCTTTCAAATTGCTGTAGGCACCCGTAAGTGTACCGATTAGATAATCTTGCGTAATTAGACCTGAAGTGTAGGTCTGTTGGGCGGATTATTATTTAGAAATGAGTGAAAAGCGACGACAGAGCACACAGGCAATCAAGTTTCTTAATGAAAACATCTAAACTGCTGAAACCTTAAGCAGTTGAAAGATAAAAAATATTGTCACGTATTATTTATATTAGAAGGACGTCTAGTTAAAGAGTTTGAGATTACAATTTCAACAGTGTAGTAGCAGCACAAAATGATAAGTAATTTTACTTATCATAATAAATATAAAATAAAAAGTGTTACAGCTCTCTGTGATTAAACGTTTATATCAACACGCCTTGTATACCTCGTCATGTTCAAATCAAAGAAACTAATCCAAAAATAACATACCACTGTCAAATACCAGCAAATCAAGGCAGAACAATATCTCACACAATATTTACGACATGCTTCTGACTGACACTTCAAAAGTGCGTCCGACTCACAGATGTCGCTAACAGCGCCGCAGACTGGCAGACTGGCAGACTGGCACAGCTCCAACACACGAGTGGTGCTAATCGTGCGTGAGAGAAAGATGGCGCACTTGCGTGTGCTCGTATTGTTTGGGATAGCGATGGTGAGCGCTCAGAGGAGGAACTTTTACTGATAAACAGGGTATTCTAGTAAAGCAGTGGTTGTCGGCTCTAATGAAAGGTTCGTGTTTCAACTGTCAAAACTAATTGAACTTGTTTACACAACCATACATACATAAATACAAGAAGGGTATAGGGGGTAGGCAGTAACCACCACCCAAACGCCACCTGCTACGATCCTTATATACTCCTTTTGCGTCGTGTACGTTCATACATTTGGTCATACACGCACGCCGATGGCGAGTACTACACACCTGACCTTCTGAAGAACATAACCAATAAGGTCTTAACCATAACGTATTATGAATATGTTTCCTAGAACCCATCGCAATACGGGCTATTCTCTACCAATCCTTCCGACGCGACAACAGACTCCTTCTTGTTTATACAATTCCGTTAGGGTTCACTTCACACCTCAAATTGATTCTGTTCGCAAGATACTGTCAAAGGCCAACGGACAAACTGTCCTATACATTATTTTCATCCGGCATAGTGTAATCTAGTTTTTCACTTCGGGATTTATTCTCGGCAAAAACTCGATTGGATTTGCGCGACAAGAAGACATGCTCGCCTTTGTAGTTTATATCTGAAACTATCACTATCACACTGAAACACTCAAACTACTCTTAATCAACTAAAAATAGGTATACAACAACACCTGTCTTATCATTTGGGAAGTTAAAAAGTAAACATGTAATCTTTTCCATTTTCAGGATAAGGTGTCAAAGAACAACGACTTCTTAGCAATAAACAGTCTGTATAGAAGTTAATCGACCTTTATAATATCAGCAAAACAATTAATTTTCCAACAAAGAAACCAATCTCGTTCTCCCATTCAGTAAGGTCAACCACTGAAACCGAAATACTTCGGAGCCCAAAATAATGTAGTTCATCGTACTGGGCTGTTTGACAAGCCGTTGGCAACATTAGCAACGTGTTGGTACCATCACGCGGCCGCCAAGGAGGGTGGCAGGCCAAGTACATCGCCATTTGGCACGCCAAAGTGAGTCATAAGCAAGTCCAATTTAATACAAGGAAATTGTTAGTTTGTAATGTGTCACTTTACAATTTTTTAAGACTAATTTGTGCGTCCCTGTACACGATTTTAGTGCCAAAATATTGATTTAATATTAGAACATGTTTCTTGTATAATACATTCATTAATTCAAATAATAATGAGCCCATTGCTAATCCAATTTATTGCTGGACCTGAAAAATTATCCTGTCATGTTAACTGAGCATAATATCAAAGACTGCTTGTCTGCGGATATGACGAGAACTGTCTCGCAAGTTGTCACATTTAATGCCTACAACGTACAGCCCTCAGAGAAGTCAGCAGTACACTAAACTGTCATGTTGTAAGTGATTGTTGTATGCAAGTAGTGAGCTAATACGCGTAATTCTGTCTGACATGATGTGAAGCACTACTGATTCCAAATTCCTTGTCTTCCGAACTATCGCTACTTTTATTTTTTCTTGTAATTTATTGAACTTACATAGGTGACAACAGATGTTCCAGTATTAAATCACTATCTCGATTCTCGTAAATAGTTACTTCACAGTAACTTTTTCCCGATAGGTGTAGTAGGCTGCATGACATGACATCAGACTCAGTGTAAACTAGCTAGGCAATTCAAACTGAAGGTGTTACCAACCGCGT
This sequence comes from Phlogophora meticulosa, assembly GCA_905147745.2. NCBI lineage: Eukaryota > Metazoa > Arthropoda > Insecta > Lepidoptera > Noctuidae > Phlogophora > Phlogophora meticulosa. Next base: position 371,004 of record LR990518.1, read on the forward strand.
GTGGTCAACTGTACCTACACATTTACCTGCTAAAGGTCTCTACTTGCAATAAGTGCGACTAGCAAAATACTAGTCGCAATAACTGCCTCTCCAAAAGGCTGTCCAAGAACATCATTATCGGCCTAGGATTTTCTCAACTATGTTGTAGTCGGGTTCCAGTCTAACCGAATACACCTGAATACCAGTATTTTATGTGGAACGAATGCTTATCCACAACCCTATTACTGGGTGATACGATACACCTAAGTGAGACAGACTTTTGGCTACCCGGCTATACGGTTAAAACGTTACCCGGAAAAATATTACGAGAAAATAAAGGCGAGTTTAAAATTAAGTTTACAATTTTTAATAGGAACATTCATAAAGCACACACATATTTCATCTCACACCGCATTGCCCACAAACAAAACTTGCATCTTTCACCCGCGCGAGCAGAAAAATCACAACGTTTAGCTTAAACTGAAACACACACGAGGACGCGGGCAGCGCGGAGACCCACCGGAGCCGGCTGCTCTCAGGGATACCCCTGACTCGGTGTACGTCGGGGAAAAATTGTATTTGCTTCGTAATTCCCGCACGCTTGTTAACAGACTTTTTGTGATCGTTTCAAATTTCGCTTCGTCCGGGAAATGTGCGCCACTAACGAATCCTCCTTTGTGTATTATTACTAGCGGCAATTATGCGGAATGAACGGATGGATTATTAACATTTATCAACCAATACACAAATGTGATTCGTGTTTTGTCAATGTGTTTTACGTTTTATTTGTAGCTGGACAAATTTTAATATTCTTTGTTGATTCACTGTTTTTTTTTGCATTGTATAAATAAAATGAAACTTTTTCATAGCTTTAAATAAACCTTTGTGTAATTAGGTAGACAACTCCAAAGGTTTCAGTCTAGTTCCTTTCATTTAATTTCGGGGCCTCATACTTAAAAATAACTTCAATCCAATTTTTATTCAGTATTTACGTAGAACTCAGTTCTATGTATATTTCCGTCGCGTTGTGTCCCTTTTACCAATTTCGGAGATATAAGCCAATAAAATTTTATAGTTACCCAGTAAAATTTTCATCAAAGGCTTTCGGAAGAGATCGTTACAAATGTTAATGTGCTTGAAAAACAATTGTTGTGTCTGTGGGAAATATGATAAAGACCCTACATATATAGTCTGTATAGACTAGGTGGGGCAACCAATGTGAGTGATAGTACTCGAAAGTGTACCTTTAGCGACGTTGATTACTTCTGACGCCACGATCCGACCAAGATAATGTCTGGACATCAAAAGAGACTCCTCTCAATATGTGTTGGTGTTTCTTCTTAAATCATTCAGATTCAGGAAACACTGACAAAACCTACTTTTAAAAACTATTTTGCTTTTGACGTGTTTGTAAAAGTGTTTATGAAACCAATTTACAGAAATAAATATCGTTCGTTTAACTGAAATGACTTGATTGTAAAAAAATACTTCGGAGACAGTGTCACAGCTTTTTGTATCGATTGAGCCTTCTTTACGAATGTTGAGTGTGTCGGTAGCGATTAATTGCCACCCGATTATGTCACACGGTATGAGCGTCCGCGACACGAAATCAGCACTTTACTTGAAACAACTTCAAGGGCTCCCCCTTAAAGTTGTTCCAAGCTAAGTGCTCATTTTCGCCGGTACCTCCTACACTCCTGTGCCAGGAAACGGCAAAGTTTTGAACACACTGACGTTTAAGATTTCAAAATCAGAAACAATGGAGAGAAAAGTGGTCTACAAATTAATGTGAAAATAAAATTTTATTCGCGTATACTTACTGGAAGTGTTTTTATATCCAGGGTTTAATTAAAAAAAAAACAAGCGAATATTTTTAAAATTTACCAATTTGCCTGCTCGTGGTTAAGTGATAACAGCCGCCTGGACTTTGCTACGATAGCCGAGGTCGGTCCGTTATTTTAAGTCATTGGTTTCAACCGATTTTCTTGTTCACAAACTAAACTTAAATTAGAGAATTGACATCTCATTCTGAAAAAGAGCTCGAGAAAGGGACGACGACAGTTATGTAGTAAGTTATAGATGTCAAATTATTGTATGGCTTGAACATGACCGTACCTATTTATGGGCGATGCCTTTTAAACGTCAATTATTTCTGCTTAGAAGTATCAGTTCAACTAAAATTGACAGCTCTTATAAATGTCCGTCCTTTTCTTGGAGAGAGAAAGAGTTAATCCGTGAATTTATCTGCATCCACAATACCCGCCATTAACGCGGACGAAGTAACGGGCAAAAGCCAGTGTTTCATACAGAAGTGAGGTGCTGTATAGTTGATACTGTGCATTTCTTAATGTTATTATTAAACAAACAACATAGTTGACTTTAAAAAGGTTCCATGCAAGGAAAAGATAGAGTATTTCCTTTGTCAAGTGAATTAACAACTTCGCTGCCAGCTCCGCAAATTAGCGGAGTGCGGGGTGAGCGCGGGGTGCCGGCCCCGCTAATATGCGGAGTAGCGCCGCTCGATTTCTATGAATTAGTACGCGCCCGGCACTGCGCTTGGCAACACGTTTGTAGGGTGGCTCTGCGCTTGAATAATACAAAATACCGTTAAAAGTTGCGGTTTTTTAAAATTGACTTTTATTTTCAAGTAAATAAGGTTCAAATATGGATGACAAAGCCGGGCCGTCCAGGCCAAAACGAAGCAAATTGCCACTAACTTTTTCTTACCAAAAACTCCTAAAAATATTTAAATATTTCCAAAATAAAAATATTGAAACGTCCCTCATGCATATTTTACAAAAAAAATACATTGGATTTTCTCATGACGTCACCAAATTTCAGTTGGCAGTGAAGCTGTTAATAGAAGGTAAGCTAACAAAGTAATATTTATGAGCGAGATGTAGCGCACTGCATGACGCTAGTCACGGTAACTTTATTCTGAATACAACTCTGTTCGCTCTGTAAACTGCATTAAGTGACTTTGTACATAATGTTGTATTTGCCGTTATGTTTGTGCACATTATGAATAGAAATAGTTGAGTGACTTAAGTATCATCTATTTACTTGGGATTGTCATTCAGAATTTACAAGCAACAGTTAGTCGTTATCCAGTTTTTGAAAATCACTTGGATCTCTCGATGCCAAATATACTTCTGGAACCCAAGCACAGTTATATGCTGACTGGCCGAAAAGTGTCATGATGTTTTTTTTTTTCTTAAACTCCTTTTCAGGGCGTTCCACTGTTTTCGTGAATCACAAATATACCCTTTGGGAACCTTTGGGAACTAGACTACTTCTAAACTATTCACACCGCTGTCGTACACAACCATAAACAGCCTAAAACATTCCAGCCTACCCATAATTCCAGTAGATCCGAGGACAAATATAGGTTAACGATGATTCTGGGGTTAGGCCAGGGTCTGACCAGCTCCCGTCGATAATGCGCCCATTAGAAGGTGACGGATGTGTGTACCGAGCCGTTTGACGCACTCGTCCCAAATAAACGAGTCGCGTTAAAAATAATGCCGTGTAGACCCCACTTGATACTGTGGCCTCAAGGAGGGTCTGATGTAGGGCTGTTTTATGTTAAGGTAAATATTGAGTAAATAAACGTATGTAGGAATACAGCTTAGTCTCAACTTGTGGACAATGAAAACATTCTTTGCATTTCAAGAAAAGTCCTGTTTTGTAAAAACTAACATACCAATTGTTCTGAATTCGTTGTGAATTAAAGCAGAAATTTGACACATTGATAAACTGCTAATAAATGAAGTTTTGTATTAAGTTATCACGGAATTGCATACGACAAGTTGTTACCTATACTATTTTGCAAACAAAACATTGAAAACTAGTATTTACAATTTTGCCATTTTCTGAAAAACTAGACCTTACCATTCCGTACCTGCACACTCAAAGCCCTCTCAATCCCTCGTTTTATTTGAACACAACCCCAAATTATTCAAAAACCTATTCAAACTAAAGAAATTTCGCCCACTCGCTACACCCAACTACATAACATTTTGGACACTCAATAAATCCTTATACCCTAACCCTTTTCGTGTACAAAAAGGCATATTTTTTTCGAATTCCAAGTCTTAAGTTGAGCGGCTAAGTTATGTTTATGATTGCCGCGTATGTTTATGGGCGCACGCAGCGCGCGGCTCCGGCTGATAACAGTGATAACCGCGCGCCGCCGCCGCCGCCGCCGCGGGCGAGGCGTGACGTCACGCATTTTATTTCGCTGATATTGCAGGTTCCTCTGTATGTAGTTTACTGTCGGATAGTTTGATGTACTCACTACGCCGTTTTCATAATAATTTTATGTAATCTCGAAATTGGTGAACGTATTTTTCCAGCATCGGGGTTTGAAGAAACCATTTTCCAAAGCAGTGGTTCCGTAAGCCGCAACACGCACTGATGGTGAAATATTCAACGTTTCTTTTGTGGAAAAATTTGCTATCCCATAACGGGTAAGTTCTACCTAATTGCTTAAATCTACTACGTGTTGTTTGCGGATTATGAGGAAACTTTAGTTTTCATGAAGTATTAAGTGTAAGTACGTAACTTGAAAGCAAGCAAACGCACACGATCTTTTTTGCTATACTGTCTAGGCTATCCTACGGCTAGGTAAGTTAGGTAAGCTAACTAAGCCATCGGTACAAAACGTTCATGGTGCTGTGGTTTTTTCTCACGATACCCGCCTAATGGGACAACGTCCATTAGCCAGGTTTACAAACAACAATGGCTGGAACTATTTACTAAAATAACGTTTTAAAATTCCTCGCGGAGTTAATCCCGACTGATCAGAATCTCCCGCCGCAGACGGCCGCCATTTGGCTGCATGGTCCTCGCATCTAATGAGTTTCGTTTAAATTCGATGAACCAGTCATGCATGCGCTTGAGTTGCAACTACGCTTTTCTATTAACTCAAATGTCTGAAAATCTTATATATTTTGAAGGTTATTTTATTGGGTGAGGGTTTTACATTTACCTTGCAAAACAGCGATAAAATATATTTCTACAAAACACAATATTGTTACACTCGTCTTTGTTTCATTAAAGAGTTTATAAATTATGTATCTTCTTTCAGACTTGGACATGATATGACCGTACTAACGATTAAGTTAACGTCAACTTGGTTCGTTAATTTACTAAATAACGAAACATCTACATTGGTACTTGCCCAGCTCACCATGTATAAAAAAATAATTTATCCTGTTACGGTCCTGAGAGTAATTTTCATATAACAGTTCATAAAGAAGGCCTTGATTACTCATAACAGTGGACTAGTTAAAACGCCCACGAAATTCCCCAAGAGATCTCATCCCACTGGTCACTGCTCGGCCGGTAAACACGAGGCAGTACCAGGCTCGCAGAGCTCATCAAGAGCTTGCGTCACTACCCAGCACACAGTACACAGCACATCTCATTCACTCCGCCATCACATTTTACCGCTATAGAAATAAAATTACGCAAGTACGCGAAAGGCGAGGCTGTCGAATTTACCTTTTATTTTACCGCCCTTTACTTTTTATTGAGCATGTCGTTTTTATACGAAGCCGCGTATTTGCGTACGTCCGATACGAGTGCTGTAAAACGTACTGAAATTGGAACTGTTCTCGTTGAATATTTGTAAAATATTGTTTGGATGTTTACTCTGGACTGTTTTTTGTATGTGTTAATTTTATTATTTGGAGGTATTGGATATTGGTCACGTTCCGCTATCATTTCTTGGTGTTGTAGGTTTCGGTAGTAAGTCCTAACATTCGTTTTCATTCATGAATCTGCTATAATGGTAAGAGCGGACTGTGAATTCTCAAAAAAAACTAAGATACTACTGTAATATATTTCAGTAAATTGCGCACTTAACTAAATAATAATTTTAGCGCAGGAAAAATTGAATGTACTGTACACAGCAAAAGCTCATACTTTTCCACTAAAGCCTTAAAAACTGTAACCGAAGAAATATTAAAGTTATTTACGTACCACCCACGCCTTAAGAACTTGGCAAAGATACATAACATTTTTACGCCTCCGCAAAATTAATGTTTGCACATAAAAAAAACACATGTAATAACATTTATGATGATAAAAATACAGCATGGTAAACCTAATTTAATTCTTAATGAATAAACATCAGTGTGGCGGAAGTCGCTAGCTTTGAGTGGAATAACTTCTGCTGGAGCAAGCTGGAAGCCGCACTGGGGCTTTGAGCCGCGCCCCCTAGCGGCAGAAGTCGCCACTTTCTGGGTAATTAGGTAACTATGTGTGTGACTAACGTGTTACAAGTATGTTGTAGTACATAGTTGGATTTAGAACGACTTTCTGAGGTCACTGACATTTTAAATCCTCACTAGGACTGTCACAAGAGATTCTTTGACAAGCGCACTTGATGTCCATACGTGTTTATCAGTAGTATTAGGCGAACAGACAAACTTTCCAGTTGTTATGGGACATCTGTCCCATAACAACTGGAAAGTTTGTCTATATATATGTACTAAGAAGTCTCGGTGGCCTCCTTCTGCCTGGTGAAAGCTGCCAACAGTGACTGTGTGTTAAAATCTTTCTTAGTACCTGGAAAATTTGCGACTTCTGCCGCTAAGGTGAGTAGCTTTTGGGTATACCTCCAAACACTTCCAGGTTCACAAAGAGAACGATGGGAAATACTAAAAGTTTCATTTTCGCCATATTATTTTATATTTATATTTGTAATAATAACACGAAATTTTCGCCATCCTTAAAGGATGTAAAGAGCGAGCCCCTCAACCGTGCTTTATACCATAAGACCACGCATAAGTACTGCGTATTAAGCGGAGTCACACGGCTTAGGGGATGGCGGGGCTGGCGGGGCTGGCGGGGATGGCGGGGAGCATGCAAATGAGGTGCATGTATTGTCAACCTTAAGGTTTGCTCTCGACCGCTCGTTAAAAGTTTGTAATACCGTCGTACTTGTTTATGGTCTATGAATACAGAAGGTTATTAAAACGTGTTTTTGTTTGTAATAAATTGTGGCAACGGCTGACTTCTGTTTATAGCTTACACATATATACAAGAAGGAGCTCTCTTTTTATCCGACTTCAAAAAAAAGAGGAGGTTCTCATCTCGGTAGATTTTTTTGTATGTTACGTTTTGTAAGTTTGAACCCATGTAAATGTGTGTGTTTTTATGCAGCAAACGATACAAGATTTTTTGCACATTCTGGGATGGAGTATAACAGATTATGGCACTTTGAATCCCTGAAAATGTACGGTTCTTGTGGGATAGGCCACGTGAGCGAAGCTAGTCAGGAATAATGCAAGTAATCACATAATGCACACCGTCGGTCTCGTGAATATTCATGGGTGTCATAAATCTGGCCGAAGCAGCCACATGTGTCAGCGATCATCTTATTCATTTATCGAGCAGACTATCACGGAAACCAGAGATAAAGGACATAAATCAGGTAGTAAATAATGAAAATGGTGGATTTCGTATTTACTTGGATGGTGGGTTTTGATATAGTAAAAACACGCTGGAAGTGTGCGAGCTTTGTCATTAATAAGTTTTTACTCCAATAAAATCTGGAATTTTTAGATACCTAGAATTACTCAGATCCTGATGAACGTGACAGTCTTCTCGTATTTAAGACATCGTGGCGTATGTATCGAAAAATCTTGAAATCATTTGACGTCTTCTGGCTACTGTCTGTTGACCTTCCCACAGAGCGATCTAGACAAAACAATAATACTTTTTTCTAAGAACAGACAGTTAATATCTGTACTATATTTTGACAGCTGGAATTACATCTTTTGATCACTTTCGCTTGACATGTACCTACTGGTATATTGCAGCTTAGGATACTGGGAATTGTGTTTGAAAGAAATTCTATATTTAAAATTTGAATCACAGATAATTAATGTAAACAAAGAAATGTCAGTGCCAAAGTGACACGAGTCTGGTGCAAAACGTTGTGTTTGGCAAATTGGAAACAGATTTTATTCGACTGTTGTAAAGAAAATACGAAACATTTTTTTTATTGTACATGCGGCTTCATAAAGTTTGAAAGAAAGATTAATCAAGGGAGAAAATGTGTGAAAATAAAATAAAAATCACTTCTGACATTCTGTCGTAAGAAATTCAAAAATGTTTAGAAGCCTGACAGTTGGCAAGTTACTATAAAAAGAAATGAAAGTTTATACCAACATTATTCTACTTAAACTTAATTAAGGGAAACACGGCATTTTTAGTTTTAAATTATATAGATTCAAGAAAATCTTTTTTAATAATGATTTGTGTCAAGTTTTCAAAAAATAAATTATCTGCGTTTCGAATATAGCGTATACGTAACTTCCGTTGGATATCTTAATAATAATATGCAAGATGTGGGATTACTGAAGAGTTGAAGTTTATGTGGGAGGAGTTCTAGAAATATACCAAGGTACGTGTGGCATTTATAAATATAATATATCACTGATTTATTTAAAAAACTATTGTTCGAATTAATACTTTGTTACTTTCTTGCAATGAAGACAAGTGTTTTCTAGAACAAAATAAAAATATGTATGTATGCCTGGTTTTGCACACACATTCATCACAATCAAACTGACCCCACTAGATCTGGAACTCATTAATGCGTAATATACGCCATTCTCAGACACCAAAGACCTAATAAGCTTTTCTTTACATGACTTAATTTCGACAACTCATTCAAAACACGCTGACATCGCACAAACATACACATCCAGTCACAAGCATTAACACGTTACATTATCGCAAGATTGTAAATCAATGGCCTTCTAAAGTATTGATTGAAATTGTATGTTGTTACAAATGTAGTACTTTCAAAACCATATTATAAAATTTGCTTTTCTCAAAGTTTCAAAATCAAATATTGTTATTTCACGTAAGTGCTAGGTAGGTCTTTATGGCCGCGACTGTACGTCACAAGCACCATAAAGAAAGTTTTGTCATCAAACTGTCTACATAACTGCAGATGCTAGTCTTACGAGCATAGCTGTTCCAATAACATGGCTGATTTTATGACAACCGTTAGATACGGAGTTTGTTACGACATACTATAATAACACTGCACTTTTATACCCTGCATGGGACCTTGACACGTTTTGTGGGTGCTCAAATAAAAGTATATGACGCTTATTTTTATGGTCCTTTTTCTATTGTGGCACGAGTCACGACCGAAACGTTTAGTGAAGGGAAATTGTATTTTAGTGAACAGAACCATAAGTATAAACAATGTCAGGTTCGTAGTACGTGGCGTTCTGCTGTTTCTGTCTATCGCCCTGGGGAAAAGGCGTGAGTGTTTGTGTGTATTGTATATGTATCAACTCGAATAGCAGAAGTAAGTAAACATTTAAATATTCTATTTTGAGCAACGAAACAAAAGTTGAATTTGAAATTAAGCACAGCGAAGTAAATTTGATATGAAAAGTAATTTAAGTAACACAAGTATACGTAAGAAGCAAATTAATTTAGGCAGGAACCAACTGGCCGCGTTCGTTTGTCTTCTCTCTGGGAAATTGTTTGCTGACGTACTCGTAAATTGGTATGCTTATGCCGACAATGACGTATTAAAGGGAACCACTTGGAACTAGCGAGATGTACGGGAGCAGGTCCTCATCCGTCGCCAACAAAGGATATAACAAGAGCTTGCCCTTTCGGACGTATTGAATGGAATTGGGCTTTCGTGTACATTCTTTTGTCGGGTAGTACTCCATTGAACCAGTTTCATTGTAGTTGATAGGCTATTAGATATGCTATTCAAATAAAGATGTTTCTTTTTTCAGAAGTTAGAAAAGGACAAAACGATAGAGATAGAATAGCATTACTAACCCGCTCCGGCCTCGCTCGGGTGGAAACAATTTTTGAAATTGAGATTTTCCATACGAAAATATTTCGTACTCAAGTGATGATCTTTCATACACGCGGCAGTTGTTTATACCTATATTTTTCAAAAGATACATTTTTATAGGACTGAATAATGGACGGTCACGTAAAACGAACTTGAGACAGAGCTGCCTTGTAACGAGATAAACATACTGTAAGCCATTCAAAATTATTGGACTGCCTCGTTTGTCTAGTGGTCGAGCGCGGATCCTCAATCGGAGAAATTCCTCAGCAGCAGGCCGCAGTCCGGATTTGTGCCCGGTTGATGGCAATAAGTGCGAGTCTATGCCCATGGCCCATGTAAAGGGGGCGTCCTCTTACATGAAACATAACTGTAGAAATGTGGGTGTACTATAGAGGTACACGTCTGTCTAAACCTCCGGGAAATACAGGTGTTATGTTATGTTACGTTAAAAATTATTGATAAACCCTTAAGTACACCAGTCACACCATCCCCAACCCTAGAAATGGAATCCCGTCAACAAGTAAACAGATACAATATATTGTACACATGAAGGTCTCCGCTTAATGGTCGGGATAATACAGGCGGAGATAATAAGCTGGCTTGTTTATAGCGGACCCTAATACCGTCATTTAAATATTTCGGATACCTTCTGTTGTTTCTCTTGCCACATCAATGCCTGATAATATTGCGAACTTTAACTTTGACAAAGTAATAATGAATTATAAAATGCTGTAATTGTTTCCATAAACTCTTAATTACGCATTATCTTTGCCTAAATCATAATGAATTACAAATATTTTCGTTTATGTTCGTGTTCAATGAAAAAGATGGTTATTTAGTACAAATCATGCAAACTATGCCATTGACGTGGGTACTAGTTTTCATATTTGCCTAACAAACTAATTGGGCACGTATTAGTTAATTATGCAAACACCCCCAAGGGACAATAACACGATACCTAATAATTGACTTAGTCCCCCCGAACACTTACTATACATTTTAATCAAACATTGACTATTGTCATGTCACAGCCGTATTGTCATGACAAACTGGCTGTCATGGCCGCTCGCTTCCGGCGCCCAAACATCCGGCACGTAATAAGTAAATGATTGAACATTACTCACAGTCAAATTGTTTTGCTTTATATTGTATGTTTCTGGTATTGTTATCTTTTGTTTCATTATATTAATGATATGTGATATTATAGGAAAATAACGACGTTATGTTTATATTTTCTCTATTCATACATAGTGTATAATATTCTACCTCCGCCAAATTGGATTATCATTTCGTAAAAGATCAAATAAAAACTTGAGAAACAACGCCAAGTAATACGTAATCTCAAAGATGTTTCCAATCTTTTATTCAATACGCTCATGTTTACCGTTATCTTAGGAAATCGTCCGGGACGCTGGAGTTTCAGCACAAAACACACGAATAGCCAATAAATGTAGTCAGCAGTATTGAGTCCAGAGTGTACATATTATGTTGCAAGCTCGGCCAATCAGCTGCCACTTCAGGAGATGTCGTAGATCTACAACCCGCACAGGTCGCGGATACACGGATCGGGTTACCGAAAAGCTCGCACATACAAGGAAAGGGTTACCAAACATTGTGTGCCGGGGATAAAAGATACAATAACAACGATACTAAGGTATGAATATTATGCAGACTGCCCTGAGCCCTGAGCTAAAGGATGTGTGTCTCAGACATTTTTTCTAAGTTTATGTGATGTTGATGTTGATTACATTTGTGTTGATGTTGTTACTGCTTAGTAGTTCAGGTCCCGCCTCTCATGGGTTGTGGGTTCCAATCTGGGCAAGTATCATTGAGACTTTTTCAATCAATTATGTTCTTTCCAAATTTATCTTGGAAACCACTGACATCGGTGAAGGAAAACATCTTGAGAAAACATAGACTTATAATACTACTGTAAGTCTCAAATCGCCAACCCACGGCGATTAATGTACGTGCCTTCTCTGTATGAGAAGAGGCCTTTGTCCGTTGCCAGTGGCTCAATAGTAAGGTGGTTTTATTATTATGTGATGTGATTAGTGAAATATTTCCTAAGTAAATAAGTGAAGATTGAGAATTCGATAGTTTTTTTTCCTTATTAATTATTATGCCATTATGTAGATTGGGGTATCTATCTAACCTAAATAAAGTAAGATCATGTATTTTCCATAAAGTCCCAAATTGCCTCTATTTTAACACCTTAACTGCCAGACAACGAGTCCCAATAGAAAATGTACTGTCGGTCACCTGGCGTTCAAGGTGTTAAGAATGTTATCTTGAAACCCTCTAACACTTTTAACTGGTAACCCTAATGTCGATCGCTGTGACATGTATCCTTGTCGTGTTGTCACAGAGAGCGGGGGAGAAGGGGGACGCGCGGACCATGTCCACGGGAAATGGGCCCGATGCACCCACTCCACTCATCGTGTCGGTCAATAATGCTCTGTTGATTGTTGTACTTTGATGGATAAGCACCATGAATCAGCGCGGTCCATTTTGGGAGTGAGATGAAAATATTGTATTTTGAGGAGGATTATTTATGTAACTTGAACCTTGCTCACTGATGTTCTTACGTAGCTATAACCTATGTGTATGAAATAATTTGATTTTGGCTGAGCCATTCCACTCGTGTGTTTCATTTTGTGAATTCTCTTTAAGTTAACGTTAGTAAAAAAATCAAAGTGTACAAGCCACTACATTCAAATTTACTAGATATTTCACAATCTAAGTAATCCGTTGAGCTAGAAACGGCTTTGATCTACAATTTTCTTTTTTATGAACTAATCGCAAATATTTTAAGACTTGAACTCTATGATAGCTACGTCAAAACTTAGGTAAGTACATCTTTAACAGAGCTGTGTTAGTTAGGAACAAGTTTAAGTACACGTCGTAACTTGACGCTCAGGTGCCTCAGTAACTACCCCACAGGCGTATCTATAGTTACAAACTACAACTAGCGAACAATCAACTTATTACTTGTAGTTTTGTATCTTACAGCTAAAAACTTGTTGTTCATTTCAAGTCCTTGTATATTATGTCAATAGGACGACTTCGACGGGCAGCCGAAGTCGTCCGACGACCCAGTGTACGCGCCTAGTCGTGTCACGAGTGGGATCACAGCCGGAGTCAACCAAGTTCACGGAAGCTTGCTACAGTGGAGGCTGCAACGGTTCTGGGTGATGTATTCGATGAGGACTGTTCGCGTTAAATGCAGTGGCGGTAAGCGACAGTCGTAAGTTGTCCATTGCAAACAGAATGTGGTAGAGCTGGCATATACGCAACGCTTCGATCGTGCTGCCTTCGGTACACTGAAGTCGATCCAGTGTAAATTATCTAACCTTTTAATTACACTCCTTAATATGTGCTTTAAGACCAGAGTAAGTTTTAATATTGAATTATTGATCATTAGTAAAGTAACTCCAGCTGAATAAAACTTTTAACGCAGATATAATGCATAGCTAGTGGTTTTGTTAAAAGTTAAAATAAAGGGGATTGACTTATTAGACACTCACCTTCAATAATTATAATTGTATTGGGACGCCATTTCTTAAAAATTTTCATGTATTCATAATATTTATACCAATATAGACAATCAGGATAATAAAGAGATGGTGAAAGTTGTAAGCATTTGTAGGTGTGAGTATCGTTGATAGGGTAACTCGCTTTAAAGATTGTCTACCACGAATACCTATACGCAACAATATCGATGGTACTACCGCCGCCATGCGCCGCCATGCACCGCAATGCACCACACGTCCACGATGGGATCGCGCTCGTTAAGATTCACGTCTGATTGGCGACAGCAACATGCACGCAACACCTTATGACCCACATCCTCATTATACAACGCTATGACGTCACTACATCGTTCTACCTACATTTCACAAAAAGTAGTGGGACTGGAGAGACTAGAACTCCGTCTGTTTATTTACGACCTATATACTCCGACTTCGTCCCCGTGGATTTCGTGGTTTTTTTCCCTTCGAACTTTATTAGGGGATAATAAAGTTACCACCTTAAGGCATAGTTTTAAAAATAATTCATTTTTATTTAAATAATTTATTAAAAGAGTTTATCCATTACAAAGTAACATGAAAACAAATCCATCATCTTTTTATATTATTAGTGTAGATGTCAGAAAGTGCAAGAATAAATGAGAGATTTTGGTAAAGTTTATTTTTTACACATAGGTACATATATCGGATTGATACCGCGTGTGGATAAAATAATTGTCTATCTCAAACCGGGCATTTTTCACGAAAGTGAAAATTAATAGCTAAGGGCTGTGTGGAAACTTTACCTATATCCAATATTTGCAACTGTTTAACAATAAAACAAAAACTTTTTTAAACCATCATAGTTCGTAAATGCTTTTAGTAAAACAGACAAAAAATTGCAAGCTTGAAAATGTTTAGAAGCTGCTGTTAGCTCGGGTACCTGAAACTAATGACAATCTCGAAGGTCCTTTGGTTACTGAACACTGAAGTGTAACAGGCTATTAATCGCCTCTCCACGATCTAGGCGAGAAAATTATCTTGCACTAAGGACCTCTTGACCTGAGCAATATAGTTTCAAAATCTTCAGTATAGCTAGCTGATACTGAAGATTTTGTGCAGAAGTAGTAAACTGTTTGTGTTGGGATAATTCGTAGAATTCAAAAAAAAACTGCCGAACCAAATCAGTCTACTGTCAGAGGTTAAGCGATCCCTGATCGTTAGCATCCAATGAGCGGGTTTTTGTGTCGATTTGACAAACAAAGCTCAGTTAATTACCGATCAATCAAATCGTGAAAACAGATGATCTCATAAAAACATCGACAAAACCCGCATGCAAAGGGCGTGAGATCGAATCAATCAGTCGGGGGCAGCGGCCTGCAGCAGCCTGCAGCGGCCTGCAGCGCATCAAATTGACTGAACATTTTGCTGTACAATTGTCTTTGTGTCTCCAGTGAGCTGAGAGAGCTGCATTCCCACTTTTTGCATTGTCCCTGGCTTTGTTCGTGACACTTCACTTTTGTCTACGCTGAAAATTGAGTTCCTCAGCGGCAGTAATGTTCCGTGAATTTCCGCTCAAGTGCGCACAAAACAACCATGTGGCCTTATGCATGAGTGTCGCGACGAACGCTTTCTTGTAACCATGTTTAACAAAGACGTCTAGTTAGCTGAATATGAGCTGTTCAGTTCTGCTTCTAACAATTCACATTAGGTATAACATCATAGCCTTAGGTTAAGTGTATGTAATAATCTACATGCACGTAACCTAAAGAGTATGTAAAATTCTGATCACCGTCGTTGTCGTCACTCGTGATCTTGATGTGACAGTACTTAGCTTAACTGACAGCTTTATTCGTAACCAAGGAAGCGTGAAAATTAGTTTATGCAGTAAATGTCTTCATTGCCGGTGCCAAGCATTTGCCACATATAGACGACTACACCAACTCTATCTTCTACATAACTACACGACAGTGTAGTAAAGATTCAGAAGTTGCTCGCCTACCCCACACTGTACCCCACACTGTACCCCACACTGTGCCCCACACTGTGCCCCACACTGTGCCCCACACTGTGCCCCTGCCCCACACTGTGCCCCACACTGTGCTCAACATACATACAACTGCGATACCGTCATACACTGTAAAAAATATAATCAGTATTTCGTAACGACATGTTCTCACGAATAGAAATGCATTCGTGATCCGAGACAGTTTGCTTGACACCGCTGTATCGCAGCTGAAATTGCTTTTGAAAATAATCAAATTGAGTACGCTCGAGAGGCGTGCGTGCCCACTGCGCCGGCTGACGATGTATGCTATTATGCTAGATTCAATTTTAACTTTTATCAGACTGCGTTAAAAATAACTTATTCATGGACTTTTACGAGTTAGTTAAAGTCAGAGTCATTGACTTCACTAAGTGTCATTTACTTATGTTTTTAAGGCTAAAAGCTTGTTAGTATCCCCTGAAAAGGCCTGTACTTTTTATTTGCCATTTCTTAATGGTTTTTCTGGAAGCTAGATGCTTCTATTTTTAATCTACGAGCATATTGCTTCAATACCATTTTAGACGTTGATATAAGAGTGATATGTAATGGCCATCTGCGTCCAACAAAACAACTTAAATATGAAGCCCGAGACAGTTCAATAGCTTTTGTGAGTGTTTTTGAGACGTCAACAAACTCGGTTAGATAAAGATTGCTTCAAAACAGAATTCTCTCAGAAATGTAAAGTGTCTTTCGACAAAACTTGCGACAACACATAAATCTAAGTTGGAGATAGCTCACGCTCCTCACGCGGTAAACACAATCTTGGAACGGTATTTATCATTATACGTTTTTTCTGATCTCTTATATCACTTATGTATGGTGTATTTTGATGTGATTTTGAAAATTATTTGAAATGTTAAACAAGATCATCATTTTCTCGGCGATCCTTTTCTGACCATGCATTTAACCTAGCCTACGCTTTACGTTCGACTCGGCTTCCAGTCTAACCAGTTACAGCTGAATACTGTTATTTAACATACAGCGATTGCCAATCTTACTTCCACTACATGAAATGTAGAGGATAATACCCTACGTAAGACTGGTTGTCAGACCTTCGAGCTTTAACTACCCGTAACAACTGTCAGATATCTACTAATACATCAGTGACTAATGGCTTAACGTGCCTTCCGACGCACGGAGGGGTCTCAATATGTAATAGATGGTCACCCATTCTCGAAACGACCTCAGCAAGCATAGCTTAACCTTCTATCGACCCGTGTGGCTGTAGTGTCAGCCACAAACCCCTTGAATGTATGAATTGCTTTGCGACCTCTCCAACTGAACCATTTAATATCACCAACGTATAAAATACTGATCGCTTTTGCACTTTTTGATTTTCCTATCGCCATCGTATACTGGGTCAGTAGACCTATCTCAATGAATCGATGTAAATAGTGACTTTTTCATTATTATTTACTGTATTAATAAAAGTATAAGTATTCACAATCACTTTCTCTCGCAGTGAAGCAGTAAGACAAGTGCAGGTTACAGGTTCCTAGCAAACTTTATGACCAAACAAAGTGAACTAAGCTTAGGCGTTAAAGATTGCAGTATCGCTAAGTTATAATAGTTTGAAGCTTATCGCATCGTGCACCATTATACTCATAATCCAGTTTGCGTTTAACTTGAAGTTGCGTGGGGCGATAACAAGCTATGTTCAACGTCGCTTTGTTGACGTGGTGGAACACTGCCTTTAATCCGGAGGCTTTGCACGGGTCTCGCGGTTACGTCATAGATTGCTCAACTCGTGATTTTCTTTATTTGTTTTTGTATTTGTTTATCTGTATTCATTTGTTTTATTGTAAGTGAAGCATGAGGTTAGAATTAATTATAACTTCAGCACGGAATCAGTTTATATATATTTTTATAAACTTGGTTACCAACAGATCTGTAAATAAAAACTAGTCAAACTCTGATTCACGTCACAAAAACGAAGCTCTGACTCACGTTCTAAAACTGAAAATCCAGTTCCCGAAATAGCGCCTCGAAATACTAGCTCAATTCGTGACAGCTTCCCGACAAAATATTTACCCGTTATTACAAACTCGAATCCCGAACTTGAGAACATTGAGCCGAAACAGAGCTTGTCACTCTAACAGTGGCAGAGTGGGACAGTTGTCACGACCGCCGACTGCGGCCGGCGGGCGAGCCGGTGCCGCGCGCGCGGGACTTGCGACCTTACTGCACTTGACACAAGGCAGTCTTAATCCTAGGTGGGAAGGTGGGTAGTTATTCAGTTTGCACTGAAGTTATTATAGGGACATATCAAGCGGGTGTCAGCGAGCCCAACGGAAGCAATTTCGTTTTTGACGCCTGTTCCTGAACTGTTCTTATAAACAGCGTTGGACAGACGTAATATATGTGGATTGTTTATGGAAGTTGTATGTTTGTTTGTCTCAGAACTGTTATTAATAGTGTTAATACTGAGATGTTGTGTCGCATCCGGGTCATGTGGGGTTTGCCATAAATGCTAGTCGTAGAAACCAAATTACACAAATATGATAATATTTTGCTACTGCTACTGCTGAGCGTGAGGTCTAGGGTTCGATTCCCGGGTTTGGCTACGTAATGTTCGATCAGGTAATCCTCAGTAGCAGCCCGTTGTCATAATTTGTGCCCGCTTGGTAGCAATAGGCTCACCTCCTATAACATGGGACTCAAACATAACTGGCGCAATGTGGATTTACTATAGGCCTATCCATTCGGGGAATAGAGGCTAGATCTCACGATGTGACGATATTTTAGTGCATGTTAAAATAACCTAGGATTTCATGTATATGTAACTACAAAGTAAGTTAAGTCCTTTGATAACCGCATCCTGGCACGCCGCGCCGTGCACCGGAGCGGGCGCTCAACAGCTGCCAACATTCCAAGAAAGTAAGTCACAAACCAATTTTTACATTTAACCGGAGGATTTATAAAGTAAAATGCATTTCTCACTCAAATCGCACAAAACTGATACTGTCTTACAGGTATAGGGTTTCAAATAAATATTTACACTTCTTTCGTACTAACAACTGTTAGCTGATCTTTGTTGACCAACACGTCGACATTTCTACACAACTGTATTATTCTGCGCTATAACTATATGTGCGGGTGTTGTTCTAATGTTAACAATGTAACATTTATGTTAGAAAATGGAAGTACAAGACTTGAAAAAGTTTTATTACCAAGTACTGTCATCATCTGCCTTTCAATAATTTTGGGAATTAATAAAGTATGAAGATTCCTTTAACAAATACAATATACCAGTGATAGCACTGTAAGGAACCCAACAGACAGTAAAATCAAACCCACGGCTGCTATTAAAATTTTCGCAGAATTCCGAGCACGGTGCTAAGGCCGAGATTACTAAACATTACTTAGTTCATGACGTAGCTCGTGCTTTGGCTGAGCATTACTCCTGTCACTGGCTCACAACTGTCAAACTACAAGTGCAAGATAGAGACGAGAACTTAACTAAGTCTAAGTAAGTGCTAAGTAACGTGTACGAAGTAGTGACGGGTTAGTATGTTAACCGCATAATAACAAACAGTCAGCCAACTTTCACAATTACGGCCAACTATTAGTTACACTCTATAGGTCACAAAGTGCTATCTGAAATAAAATCAGGGCTAGCAGCGCGGGCGCGGGCGACGCCGCCGGACCAGCGAGGTTTCATTTCGACATGTTCCACGGCACAGTTACTCCGCAGTTTAATTATATTTCCCAACTGTTTTATTACTGTGCTTTAGAAAATGGACGCCTGTGGGATATGAGGTTGACTGCAATTTTTGGTGTAACTGGGAAATTATGTTTAAACAGCGGGCGACGAATACGGTATCAAATCTAGTACAGTTCTGTGAAACAATTGTGTTAACAAACACAATTCTTTCACAGAACTGTACTTTGGTGGAATTTGTTTTTGAAGAAAGTAATGGGATTGAAGAATTAATTGACATATCATTACTCAGCTTTTCAATGAATATCAAGATCTAGATTGGTCTTTAAAATAAGTGGAAATTTCAAGATAAACATTTATACGTCATAGACGTGGACGTTGTGAAATAAAGTTATATTTATTTATAACAGATTGCAAGTCTCAAAACATAAAATAATCGGAAACAAGACTTTACAAAATAACGCAAAGAGTTATCACACATCGTCAGCATCTGGGAGTGAAGCCGGTCCCCCAGCTCCGGCGACGCTACGCAATATCGCAACCTATTTACATCGTGTAAATAAAAATGTGCCGACAAATGACGTCGGGCATGCAGCGCTCGCGTGACACCGGCGTTAAATAATGTGAAGGCATGAGCCCACGATTTATGAGCCAGGCGTAGCACGCGCGATCAACACGCTATGACGAGCGTGCGCCCCGCGCGCCCTGCGCCCTGCGCCCTGTGCCCTGCGCCCTGTGCCGTCGCGCGGCGACGCGCGTCCTATTTATAGCGCACCTTGTTTTTATAGCACAGTAAAAGCGGTGCAATTAAACTTTATGAACGTGACGTCAAATGATGTGGTTGGCAAACAAATGGCACAGTTGATAAGACGCGCCGGAGTCGGCAGTTGATGTTGCTCATGAAGATCGTGTACCTGGAAGTGCTCCGGGATGTCTTCAGCTGACACATGTGTGAGGAACTTACCTGAAACAAGATGAAATTATAAATTAATACAATACACATAAAACATACAGTAAATTACTTTTAAATATCGCTTACAATGTCTCGTTTATTTATATTACTTTTTCTATAGCGTACGAAATTAATGAGAATGGAAGTGGAATGGATTTAAAACAAAAGGGCCGAGGGAGCAAGAGCGGGAAAGCCCGGCGGGGAAATGTTTTCTGTTTCAAGTAATTTGTCTTTACAACAAACATTAATAGAATGAGTGATCCTTTCTTGATGAATTACACGTGTCACGATATGGTAAACCAAACCAAATGTACATAAATGCCAAATTTCTCATGTAGGAGCGAAACACGGATACAATGTTTTTTTTTGCGTTGACACATTGCCGTACATTTAGATTTAATTATTACATTTTTATCTCGTCTGTGTACTATGCTAAAAACTGAATGACATTTACAACCTGGTATTGATAACAGTAAGCCGTAAATTAACAAACTTTTTATGAACACTTTCATTTCAAATGTAAATCCATGTCAGGTTTTGCACATCGTTCATTTTCAACATTTTCAACAATTACAATTAAAAGTGAAACAAACGTAAGCTTTCGGAAGGATTGTCTCATGAAATGTTCCCAATCCTTTTATTTGGTGTTCAACTTAAAAATATGGACATTTAAACGAACATTTTGTCTGTTTCTCTTTATTACGAATTTGACAAATGAGGTGTTACTCAGTAACGGCCTACGTAAAAAGTATTTCATTTCGCTGGCAACATTTAATTTAAGGGATGCCTAGTAATAAACATTGTTTATAGTCTATGATAAATATAACTTCTATTATGGAATGACAAAGGAAGTTTTGTGTTTGCATATTATTACCTATTTACTCTTTATTGTAAGAGTTTAGTATAGTCTCTATGTACGTATTATTGTATTGTCTTTTTTTTCATTTTGGATCTGCTCGTGTGTGTGTGTGGTATGTTTGTGTACTCTACATACATCTCGGAAGATGTATTCAACAATAAAAATGTCTCTCTTCTAAAAGTGTTTCTCTTATTGGTGGTAATTTAGGAATGGACTAAATTGTCTTGGGGCTTCTATTACTGGTGGCATAATTTCATGCAAAGATACTATTTGTGACCTATTATGTGTCTAGATTACTAACTTGCGCGCCAGAAGCGCTACACTGAGATAAGAGTGAACATCGATTCTCGACAGTCAAATATGAAAATGATATATTTCATTGAGTTGAAAGCACAATGTGATTAATAATTCTACTATTTTAAAAACGTACAAACCTACTGTCTTATTTTAATTTCACAAATTAAATGGAACAAACTCAAAACTTATATTTACAATCGACCGCCAAAACTCCTAAAGTAAGATGAAACAACCGACACAGTAACACAGAGCTTACGTTCATAAAGTTAAAAATATAATGAAACCGCGCTCTGCGGATGCCCAGTAAACTACCTTTCATGTGGTTAGTTGGAGAGCCCCCCCCCCTGCCCCCTGCCCCTTGCCCCCTGCCCCCTGCCTGCTCACCTCCTGGCTCCAACAGCGGCTTATATACGTGCACAGCAAGCCGTATTTAACAAACTTTATAATTACTGTGGTCACCATTATGCTGCCTACATAACACACTTATCACTTGCCGTACTATGGTACATTCAGGCATATCTATTATTCAGTCTCTCTGCGCTTCATATAGAAGATTTCGCTGGAATTACTTATGTGCATAAGTTAATAAGCTGTCGAGGTGGGCTAGGAATGTTATATCTTTGGATATTTAGTGTTTCTCAATAAATACGAGTTAAAGTTCGAAGATCGGACCAAGTGTAGCACCTTGAGGGACGCCGACGCGACGATATGGTGTGCTCTTAACTTGCTAATGATATAAATTGAAATGACCAACGTAATTTAATAAATAATAATAATAATAATAACTCAAATTTTTCTCGATATAATATTTTCCTTTATAAAATTTTATATAACTCATTTCGTATAAAATAAAAACTACTTACATCATCAAAATTATCCACATAAACCTTTTTAATCAAACAACTGTAAAATAAGCAATAACATGAAGAAACACGAAATCTACAAACCACCTGAGATTGACGGCTGTCATATGAATTTCTAATATTTGTAAAAAGGAAAAAAGAAAAATGAAATGAACCAATGTTGACGAGATCTGCAGCACGCCGAGCACGCCCACCACCTCTGGCCTCGTCGCTCAGCTCCGCCTCGCCGCCGCCGGAATCCAGCCCCATCGTGAGTACTGTGACACCGGCCGTGGCAATCGCGTCGAGTTCGAGCGACGAGTATTTCTCCCCGCCCACGTCACCACCACCTGCACGTCGACGGAGAGGACGCCGGCCGCCGGATAGCATAGGACCTCGAGGCCCACCGGCCTCTGATAGGGTCCCCGCTTCCGGTGGAAGTGTGCAGCGCATGCGATGGACTCAATCCATCAATGAGAACGTCATGCGCTCATACTATGGGGCTACAGAGGGGGGAACTAACCTGACTGCGTACCGTGGTCGGATGCTCTCTCTGTTTCAGATGCTTGAGCCAGCTGTCAACGTATCGGCACAACGATTATCGGATCAGGTACGAGTCATTCAACGTAACCATATGTTGGATGATGTCGTGCTTGATAGACTACGACTGAACTCACGGATTTACCACGTTACACCTGCTTTGCCACCGGTCGCGGTACAACTACAAAGTTTACCTAGTGTTTCACCGCGACCTGACTACGTTGGTGAAGAGGATGATGACGCAGCTATATCCGTGAGTTCCCAATGTAATGTACGCTTGAGGAGCGCTTTGGAGGATGCATTCCGAGAGTACCGCTCCACACCGCCTGAGCTTAGATCACGTTTACCTCGTCTGCCCATGCATAAGAAAAACAAGGCGCTGATGAGTGCTCTAGATTCATTGCTGACAAAGAGTTTTGACAACAGCAAAGACCTCACCGATACTCACTCGATCTTGTACTGTGCGGCTGCAGCGGCATGTCGTGTAGCTAACGTAAAATTTCCGAATACTGAGAGAGCTACACGACCAACCGTACCAGCTTGGCAGTGCAGGATTCAGCGACGTATCGATGAGGCTAGAGCACTCATTGGCAAGCTTATCTGTTTCAGGGAGGGTAACACTCGACCTAGAGTAATGCGCTTTGTGAGGCGGGCGTTCTCGGGGACTGATATTAGTTCCCGAGACTATTTAACCCGCGTCACGGAGCGCATCGATTTCCTGAAACAGAAGATCTGTGCATGGGCAAACCGTATTCGTCGGTACAAACGGCGAGTGGAGCGATACACTCAGAATCGCACATTCCGGAGCGATGAAAGGTGGGTGTACAGGGCTTGGGAGCGATCAGACCAAGGTGTGACTGATACGTGCCTGCCAGATGATGAGGCCATGTGTTCGTTTTGGCGCAGCATCTGGTCGGTACCTGTCAGTCACACTGAGGGCAATTGGACTCGGGAGATTGAGCGAGCATGTGAACCATTACCAGAAATGGGGGCAATCAACATCAGCCCCCAGGATGTAGCTAGTGCAGTTCGTCCGTTACCTAACTGGAAATCTCCAGGACCGGACGGGCTGCACAACTTCTGGATTAAATGGTTACAAAGCTCACATGCTCGTTTGGCATGTCAATTCCAATCTGCCTTAGAGTCGGGATCGCTACCCAAGTTTCTAACAACAGGGATAACTCACCTGCTCCATAAATCAGGTAGTACTGCGGAACCGAGAAATTATAGACCAATCACTTGTTTGCCGACGGTCTATAAAGTTCTTACATCCATTTTGAGATCTAAAATAAATAACCATATCGACAGTAATTTGATCATGTCGTTCTCTCAAAATGGATGTAGGAATGGGTCCCGCGGTACTAAGGAGCTACTCCTCATTGATACTGCCATTAGCCAACAGGTTCGTCGTTCCCGAAAGGATCTGTCGACGTGCTGGGTAGACTACAAGAAGGCCTATGACTCCGTGCCACATACGTGGCTCATGAGGGTGCTGGAGTTGTATAAAGTAGATGCAACTCTGCGCACCTTCCTGATGTCATGTATGGGGCAATGGAGGACGGTCCTTCGTTATCCAGGATGTCAGCAGACCCGAGAGAACAGTGAACCGATAAGGATCGAGCGAGGTATATTTCAGGGTGATAGCCTCAGTCCATTGTGGTTCTGTTTAGCCCTGAACCCTCTAAGCACACTGCTGGAGGGTTCTGGTCTAGGCTACAGGTTGAGAACAGGTGGTCAGGTCATATCTCACCTTCTTTACATGGATGATCTGAAACTCTTTGCCCCCAACAATTTACAACTGATGGAGCTACTGAAGGTAACAGAAACTTTTAGTAGCGCCATCAGGATGGATTTTGGTGTGGACAAATGTGCAGTCATGCATGTAAAGCGGGGGGAGATTGTGGAATCCGTGGGAACACAACTCTCGGATTCCATATACCTTAGGTCCCTCTCCTCAACCGAAACCTACAAGTATTTGGGTATGTCGGAAGCGTTGGGCATCAATGCGACAGACATGAAACAATCTTTGAAGGAGCGCTTCTTCGGCCGCCTGAATAAAGTATTAAATAGTCTTTTATCAGGCGGTAACAAGGTGCGCGCCTTTAACGGTTGGGTCATGCCAGTATTGATGTACTCTTTCGGCATACTCAAATGGACTCAGACGGAACTTGATGCCCTGGATAGGAGGGTCCGCACATTGTTAACTGCAAATCGTATGCATCACCCACGGTCATCGGTGATGAGACTGTATATCCCGCGGAAGTGCGGAGGTCGAGGCTTCTTAAACGCTAAGACTCTGCACAACCGCGAGATTTGCAGTCTCAGGGAATACTTCCTGAAAGCCGACGTGGGGATGCATCGAGATGTAGTTGCAGTGGATAAGACCTTCACTCCGCTCTCCTTAGCTAACAAGAACTGGCGCAAACCTATAGTATTAGATACTGCTGACCGCATGGAAATATGGAAGAGTAAAGAGCTTCATGGGCGCTTTTATAGGGTCCTACATGGACCTGATGTAGACTTGGTAGCGTCCATATCCTGGCTGCGCTTCGGTGACCTCTTCGGAGAAACCGAAGGTTTTGTCTGTGCGATTATGGATGAAGTTATCATGACGAATAACTACCGGAAATACATTGTGAAGGACGGAACGGTTGACATCTGTCGGGCATGCCACCGACCCGGAGAATCAATCCGTCACATTATTTCTGGTTGTTCTCGTCTAGCTAACGGAGACTATTTGCATAGACACAACCTTGTTGCCAGGATAATCCATCAGCAACTTGCTCTGAAGTATAACCTTGTGGACTTAGAAGTACCGTACTATAAGTATGTGCCCGACCCAGTTCTTGAAAATGGCAGCATCACATTATATTGGGATCGATCTATCATCACTGACAGGACTATTGTTGCCAATAAGCCTGACATAGTGGTGATAGATAGATCAGAACGTCGCACAATGATTATTGATATTACGGTTCCACATGACGAGAACCTCATGAAGGCTGAGAAAGAAAAACAGATGAAGTATCTTGATCTGGCCCGCGAGGTTGTCGACATGTGGGATGTGAATACAGCAGTCATTGTGCCGATAGTCGTGACGGCCAATGGCATAATAGCCAAGAGCCTCGATCAACACCTAAAGAGGCTCTCGTTGGGCAGTTGGATCAAGGGTTTGATCCAGAAAGCAGTACTCTTGGACACGGCGCGCATTGTAAGGAGGTTCCTCTCTCAAGAGCCCTGACCACCGGTAGCTTGGACCCTGTTCCCGATGCCGGTGGGGTACTATTTTTTATATTTTTAAATGTTTTTTATTTTTTTTATACTGAAATATTTAAAAATATAATTTGTATGTATAAAGAAAAAATAATAATAAATCATTTTATTGTCACTGATATCATATCTAGCGCAGAACATTATTATCTAGGAATCTAGTCCACCGTAAAAACAAACGACAGTACTCGTATACAAAACAAACGGACAAAACTTTCTAGTGTAATCAAGCACAAAAAAGCAAAATAAAATAATCTGCAAGGGAACGGAGCGGAATCCCGCGAAAGTAGAAAAGACAAAGAGGTCCTGAAATATGACTTGCTCTTTATATATTCAGTATTGTAAAAGAAATTGAATTATCATTCCCGCAAGAATATACGATTTTCAATAAATAGGATAGCGAAATGCTTTTAGATATGATGGTAGCGCGCGTGTGGTTTTATCGCATTCACATTGGATTTTATCAGGGGAATATATGTTGTTTCATTATTACACTGCATATTATTTTCTTCAGTCATACTGAAATCTGCTTATTTTTTATGGAAGCTGAATGGTGTAGCTTTTAACTTTTGACTTTTGTTTGGCTTTACTCATTCGTCTGCCCGTAAAAGTAGAAAGTTCAATAAAGAAAATGGATTTTACGCTGCTTTTATGTTGGCTTATCGGCTTTATACGGGGTGGTTATTATTATAATTTTAAAACTTAGCACGTTGTTGTGAGATGTTCAAAGTTGTGAAGCTAATAAAAGATAACAAGGAAACTTCATCCTGTTAAGATAACGCACTGGCCAGACAGGCGCGTTACCAGATAATTCGTGATAGTCGTCCCCAGCCGAGGAAGCTGGAGAGCTATGAATGAAAGAACAGCCAAATTAGATCAAAGATACAATTGAAGAATAATCTTATGTATCAGATTTACAACAAACATGAAGCATTTTGATAACCATCATTTATAAAATTATCATGTATTATCTTACTTTCTAAAATAAAGATTTATCTCCATTAAAACCTTGAGCTCCACAAAGCTCTTATTTGGTTAATGTTTAATGATGCTGTACATCAATAAACATTAACCTACTCACACACTTCAAAAAACAAAGTTGTCAACTAAAATGTTGGTTAACCCGACACGCGGGTTATCACAAATTAATCAAGTCGTAATAACTCATTAGTCTGGCGCCGCGCCGTAGAGGCGCGATCAAACTTGCAACTTTAATTAAATGTGATCCGAGTAACTTGTAATGTGAAGCGGAGCCTTTTGAATTTAAATATTTATTGAGAGCGACAGAGGAGACATGATGAAGACGTCGCGAGCGCCGCCTCCGTCCCCGCCGCCGCGCGCCGCCGGGACGAACGTGCGGGGTTATGCGAAATTAAATAAGGAAAGTGTTCGCAAACGCGGCCATGAATGGCTTGTAAAGTATACTTAATTTTGAATGAAATTGTATATTAAGCCTCTATAAAGCAAGTAAGTTAGTAGGTATGACACAATATAACTTTTATTCAATGAAGCCTTCCAAATGTAGAGCAAAATGGGGTAGTTCACTGTTATGGGTTAACTACGGTTAGTTCCTTGAAGTAAGAAAGGCAACACAAACACTTGAAATCTGACGAAAACATAAATTAAACTTTAAAAATGCAGGCGCTTCTAGGAAAACTAACTATTTTAGACGCCAACATAAATGTAAAGTTTGTAATACTTAATGAAATGCAACTGACTGCAAATATTCCTACATGGAAACTTCATTTGTGTAGTGTAATTAAAAATTATAAATTAAGCGTTGTATGAATATTTTTCTTTTAGTTTTGACTGAGTAAAAAGAAAACATAGTTACAGTGAACGACTGCATGGTTCGGGAAACGCGAAAGTGTGATATTAATAATACAGATATATCGCAGAACCCGCGCGCTTTATCCCTTGTTACATTATAACAACCGAATATGTTACTGGTCATAGAGGGAAGAGAAGAAGGGGAATCATGTCTAGATTATTGATTTATTATCTAAAACTACACTTTAAAATATAATGTTTTTAGAAAGGATATTACTTACTATATTGACTACTAACTAGATTTACTGATAATATAGGATACGACACGATTTACTGATAGTTACTAGTCCGCTTGCTGATGTTGGACTGTCAATAGGTCCCAGGTCCAGCAGACTGTGATTATGAATTGCCAATTATGTGGAACGGAATCGAGAAAAAATTTCATGACTCCTTCAGTAAGTTGCAGGTTGACGATTCAATATTATAAATATTACTTATTAAAAGTTTGTCGCTGAAAACAATGGTAGAAATATACCTAAGAAGATTTTCTCCACAGATATTTAAAATTAGATAGTAATCCTTAACACGTTGAACGCCAAATGACCGACAAACAATACATTTTCTATTGTGTCTCGTTGTTTGGCAGTTAAGGTGTAACGTCAACCTAAATAAATGTAGAGATTCAAACACATTCCAATGTAAGTAACGTGTGTACCTGTACATTTGTGTCAGTTAGTTCGAGTTTTTCAGTTTCAGTCATTGGCTTATAGTAACAGCCTTATTTTCTTTGGGCCTAGTAATGCGATATATTTCACCTTTCGGCAGATTTATTTCTGAAAAAAGTTGTTGTTACCGAATAATTCGCAGAAGCCTATCATTTTACAAACTAGTTACCTAATATCTAAAATATTACCCTCACCCCTTCCTAACGGATTTGCGTTTATTTGGCGGAGGCGTGGTTCTTACCCCACGTATCGGGTAAAGTCAACATTTTAGCGCTTAGCACACAAACAACTAATGTTTGCACGGTGTAGTAACAGTTTTAATCTAAAGGAAATTACTATGTAAAGTACCCGTTACTTTAGCTAATATGCGAAGTGACTGGCAGCCAACACCAACTAGCGTGTGGTACTATGAAGCCTGAGATTTACCTAGTTAATCCTTATTACGAGCGAGCGTAGTTCCTGGTTGATTAAATAAATAATGTGATTAAAAGTAAACTTGCTTGGTAAACTTACCTAACACCTGGAGGATATAATAATGTAACAAAGACGATGCTAATAGATTTGCTTGTAAAGACTGATAATAATATACCCTATTTTTCTTAGCAAAACCATTCTTTTTGTTTTATTTGCTTCTTATAGTGCCCGTACGCGTATACCCTGACTAAATCAACCGGGCGGGGTAAGAGGGTTCTCTTCCCTCAGCAGTTAAACGGTAGAACTTATGTCCATCACCTTAAAGGTTTCAGCTCACTTTCTTGGCAAGCAACTTGCAGGATTCGAACTCGCGACTCATAACACCAACTCTGAGCTGCAATGATGTCGTCAGCTCACACAAATAGCTAAAACACTTTAGCATAGAGTTATTGTCATATTAAAAGAACCAATAAAACTGTTACGACGAATTATAATATAAAGTAGCCAACATTTATTATGAAAGGTATACAATTATTGTTCCGGGAGACACGCTAGGGCACTAAATATATGGCACTAGTGTTCCATAATAATGGCATTAACCGGCTTAAGTACCGGCCGGCGCCGACAGTGTGCGCCGGCCGTGTGCGCCGGCAGTGTGCGCCGGCAATGTGCGCCGGCGATTCTTTGAAGCGACCGGCTTATATAGTTATAAGTGGAAGAACGCGCATTAACTACATTTTATTGAGATAATTATTCACCTGAAATATGTAGAATGGCTCATTGGCGACATGGTTATTATATTAATTGTGTCTCAATTCGAGTACTTCAGGAGACTTCGTTTTGGCCAAGAATAGACAACACTCAAATTATCGTTAGTGTTCAGTTTGATGTTTTATGAATATACAACACTATTTCTGAACTATACTTCGTTAATTATTTACTCGGCCTACAGATATTAGTATCAGGCCTGTCTAGATCTGTCACAACTACACACCTATCTAGGTGTGCGCTTAGAAATTAATTTGCATAATGGCCGTGCCACTAGCACTAGGCGACAGTGCACCAATATTTTATTTTAAGACAATCTTTAAAGAGACGCGTAGTGTTTATGAAAATCGTCATAGCAGCAGCAATATTACAAGAGATAATGTCATAATAGATCGAGACGTCATTTTTTTGTACGATACACACATGACATGACACATGTGATATGTGTGCCCTCACATGATCTGACCAAGATAATGTCTGGACTAAAAGACACTGAGTTTATACGAGTATATACTCATTTCTTATTCTATCCATTCGTGTAACACCACACATCCCCCTTAGCATTCCATCTAAGCTATATGCAACTGCCTTTCATTCATCCCTTTTGTGGTCCAACATTCTGATCCATATAAGACAGCAGGTCTTATCATTGTCTTATAAATCTTCCCCTTAAGTTTAAGAGGAATGTGGGAGTCGCAAGTTGTTCCCGTTACCTGCCGCCATTTCATCCACCCTGTGTTTATTCTGTGCTTGACAGTCCGATCTATTCCTCCATCACTTTGCACTAGTGAACCGAGATACCGAAAGTCGGAGCAGATCGGAAGGAGCACGCAGTCAAGTGCTTTGGCTTCAGATCTGGAGAGATCGCCGAAATCGCAGAACAGATAGAAATAAATGTACGTCTTTAGCTCAATTCGTCATGTAGTGCCTGTCCATCTGGCGAGGAGTAACAAGTTCTAACAATTCTCTAGAACCCGAAAGACCTCTAATTAAAATCATGCAGTTGCAACCCCACAGATTCCCCGCAGAAAGTAATGTTAAACACTGAAATAAAGAGATTTATTTTATTTGTAAATTGACATGTATTGTATTTTATCTAGAATAGTCTGAATACTTTTTTCATGATATTTATGAGCTATCATAAAAGTTGTGACAGACTCAGCTCAGACTACACACAGCAACTTTATTATAGTTCTGATACTTCGGGGACAGTCGCAGTCATGTGTAATGTCTGTTAACCTTTGAAAATATAAAAATAAAATACAAAACCTAAAAAAAATGCATAAAGCAGCAAGTAATAAAAAGTTTTATTAGTTTGTAAATGTTGCAGGATAACTTAAGCCCAGACAAGCAGACTAACAGTTATTGTGCACTATCATTACTCCTAGTCAGTCCGACTAGTCTAGCCATATTGAAATGGTTCAACAACTGTAAAACAACCTCATCAATTTAACCTGAAAAAATGATACATTTCCTCGTTAACGTGGAAAGTAAAGTGTTAAAGTACTAAAAGGAAAACATTGACTAACTTAAGTGAGTACGCTGTAATCAAAGAAGTAGCGCCATAACGCCATGCGAGGGAAACGCGGTAAACGATTCACAGAAAGAATTAATAAGTGTTCTTTAGAAATTGCTGGTCCCATACCTTTCAATCGGATTACAACTTCGTTTAATAATGTATCGTGGGACATGTCGTGATAACCGAGGTTGACTTTTCAATCGATATTGTGATTTTCATTATCCTAGAGGCTGTTGAACTCTTTGTCCTACTTAATGTTATAAATATAAAAGTTTGTGCGGATGTTTGATCTTTACTTTGCTAAACGGACTTTGATAAAATTTATAGTTAAGAATGACACTAAAGCTATAATTATAAAGATACATAAGCAGAGGTAGTCTCGGGCGGCTGCTACTGTTAAATAGAGTACCACTCGGGTTGAAATCAACGTTAATAATGTGTTGAGATAATTTACTCCGCGTTTTTACGAAAACAAACAACAAATCTGCAACCACTAGCAAGATAACGTGAGAACGAAGCACTCACGCAGTTAATGAACGAGCTCCCTCCTCTTTTCATTCTCCATTCTCCAGTAGGTACTGTTTCTACGAACAAACATACAATTTTACACTGCCTTGCACCAAAGTCGATTTAAAGAAAACCTCCCCGGCTCCCACGAAATTTCTTACACAATTTATCAACACCTTCCTTTGTTTTCACACCTGAAACGGTACATTTATTTATAGAGAAGTGGGTCGCATGGAACTCGGCGGGCCTCTTTAGCCAATTTAAAATGGAAACTATTTATTGGATTTGGACGCGTGCGTTCGTAATGACGAAGTAACTGTGGAGTTCTTAATTGCAAAGTTGATCCATGCCGCATTTGATGAAGATAGACATCACAATGTACATCACATCTACGTTTTCCAAAAAACTTCTTAAATTACCCAACCGATTTGAAGATAAAACAATTATCCTCAAAGACTTTGATTTTTCTGTACATAAACAGTTTTTCTCCCACAGAACAAGTCAAGGTTTGGTGGCCGAGATAAGGGCGGGCCTACCCTCGTCACGCCTGTGACTGTTTGTTTTTATTCGCCGCTCTCTATCCCGGAGCTGATTGTCGAGCCGAGAATTAACGTCATCTGGCGGCCAGTCGGGGCACTAATCATTAAGGCCGCGATTGTTTCGCGTCAGGCTGACAGTCTCAAGTGTTCGAACTCGTCTTAGGAGATTTTCTTTGAGGATTTTCGAGAAATTGAGCTTTTATTTAAATGGTCTTCAAGAGCTCCATGTTGAGGGTTTCAAACAAACACAAACAAATTAATGGTGATTATTAGATTGATTTGTATTTTAGTATAGTAACATGGTTTCTGCACTTAGTGAACGACTTGATAATAGGATCGTTGTGCCCTTGTTTCAGTAGGGTAATAATTAAATGATAAGCTACGACCCGTCACAAAACAGAACGCCGCCATCCAACAATACCGCTTACGACAAAAAACGTACAAATCGAATTACAAACGAACTGATAAATAGGCAAGATGCTGCTTCATCGCCTATAACGGCGCGGACGTGAGGTGCCCACATTCCCCGGGAATTGGCCCACATTACCCGGCTTGAGCCCGCATTGACCGGCGTGACCGGCCGTTGCGTGCGTTGGAAATTTTTATCTCTTTGCAAATGGCGATGGCATTTGTCGTGCGAATACTGCGGAGTGCTGCGATGTGGCCGCCCGCTCGGTCATACGATGAGCTTGGGTTTTTGATGCGTGAGGAACTTCTATCGTAATGACCTACTCTCCAAGGGAATTTTTTATGATAAAATAACCGCTTTATTATAACATTCCATAATACTGGTTCTTTTTTGAGAAATACACATAGCATATTTAAAGATTAATAATTTGTGATTTGGCATAAGTTTTCCAGTGTAGGTAATAGGGTTGTATCCTAGGTAAAAATATATTAAGTCTATTTAGTCCGTCAGTAAGACTACCAAAAAATATTGGACACGTATTTTTTGCTAAGTCAAATCAATAAAAGTGACAATGATATAGAACATCAAAGTTCAGGAGAAGGAGCTTGTGACGTCACTGTTAAAAGTGTAGCACGGCATAACGTGACGCGCAATTTCAACGTACTATATCGTCGTCATTTTTGGTTTACGTGACAAAAGAAAAAATACGTGTCCAGTATTTTTGAGTAATCCAACTTTCGGACCAATCAGAATTTTTACCCTATTGTTATCATAACGTTTGAAGTATGTTAAATAATAATGAATGTTGTTTGCCACAATGGCGGGACATAGCAGATCTACCTGCATGTAACACACCATCTAATGAACCTCATCATCATCATCCTCCTGCCCTTATCCCAATTTATTTGGGGTCGGCGCAGCATGTTTTCTTCTTCCATACATCTCTATTTGCCGTCATCTCATGGGTCACCTCTTTTCTTGCCATATCCTCTTTCACACAATCCATCCATCTTTTCTTTGGTCTTCCTCTACTCATGTAACCCTGCACATTCATACTCAAAACTTTCCTCACAACATGGTCCTCATTCCTTCGCATCACATGCCCATACCATGACAACCGGTTTCCACACAACTTCTCGGTCACAGGCGCAACTTTAAGACTTCCTCTTACATACTCATTTCTTATTCTATCCATTCGCGTAACACCACACATCCCCCTCAGCATTCTCATCTCAGCTGCATGTAACTGCCTTTCATTCATGCCTTTTGCGGCCCAACATTCTGATCCATACAAGACAGCAGGTCTAACCATTGTTTTGTAAATCTTCCCCTTAAGTTTAAGGGGAATATGGGGGTCACAGGTTGTTCCCGTTACCTGCCGCCATTTCATCCACCCTATGTTAATTCGGTGCTTGACAGCCCGATCTATTTCTCCGTCACTTTGCACGAGTGAACCGAGATACCGAAAGTCGGAACAGACCGGGAGAAGCACGCTGTTAAGCGACATTGCTTCAGGACTGGAGAGACCGCCGAAATCGCAGAACATATATTCAGTTTTGGTTCTGCTGATTTTCAAGCCCACACTCTCCAGCCTCTGTTGCCATTTCTCCAGTCTGCTCTGGATCTCAGGTCCATCTTCACCGACAAGAACAATGTCGTCGGCAAATAACATGCACCAGGGTGCCTCTTCCTGTATGTCCGACGTCAGAGCGTCCATTATCAACAAGAAGAGGTAAGGGCTTAATGCCGACCCTTGGTGCAGTCCTACAGCCACACTGAACTTGTCGGTGTTGCCAGCAGCCGATCGGACATACGTCCTAGACCGGCTGTACATTGCACGAATTAACTCCACATACTTCCCAGGCACACCTTTCTCTTTCACGGCCCACCACAACACCTCCCGGGGCACCCTATCATACGCTTTCTCCAGATCAATGAACACCATGTGCAAGTTCTTATGTGCACGTCTGTATTTCTCACACAGCTGGCGGAGTGCAAAGGTGGCGTCCATTGTTCCTCGACCTGGCATAAACCCAAATTGACTTGGGGTAATTTCACTCTCCTCTCGCAATCTTTTCTCTATCACCTTCTCCCATACTTTCATACTATGTGACAGGAGCTTTATCCCTCGATAGTTGTTGCAGTCCTGTACGTCCCCTTTATTTTTGAAGATGGGCACTAGTGAACTATTGCACCACTCTTGTGGGATCACTTCCTCATGCAACAACTTATTGAAGAATAAAGTCAGCCACATACATCCATCTTCTTTTAATACCTTCCATACTTCTGCTGGTATATATATACACCATCTAATGAACCTATCCACATTAAATTATTTTGAATTTAATAGTGCCCTAAAACATTTTAAAAATGTTCAGTAGTAATCTGGGTTCAATAGGTTTGAGCCCAGTTTGATGTACCACCATTATGTAATTTACTTTTTGCAATTCATGTCATCACCACTGGCACTGCTCTCAAAACAGGAGGAAAACATTGTCATAAACCCAGCATGTAGATCCAAAAGGTGATCTTGCGTAGTGGATTGCGGTTTACAAATATAAATGTTAAGGTCCCAAAAGTATTTTTTTTTAATCGTTTAACTATTATGTAATGTTACCCATGATCCCCACTCTGCCCGTAGCCGATATGTTTTGATTGTTTACACAACAACATAAGGTACTATTCCACGTGGAGGTCAGGCTCGCATGTCGGTATACTTTTCAATAACCTTTGCCTGATTCTGAACCATATTTGCATAACCTCTCCGGAGTAAGTTTACTTTTAGTAGTTTATCTACAAGTAGAAAAGTAAACTAAATCCTTAATTTGATATACTAACTATGTCTACATATTTAATACAAAATAAAAGTAAGAATAATGAAATGTCACAACTCAACCACGGTAAAATATAACAAAACGTCGAGAAATTCATCTGCGTCACTGTCGAGTGGTAAAGTGCCCAAAAGACAAAACATAACTTATTCGATAAAAAGTTTAAAAAGTACCAATAAAAACCCTGACAAGTGCGATTCTGACTCGCACAGCGAGGGTTCCTTACATACGTTACATAACTATGTAAACCACATAACATCACTTGCACTTACAGAATCTTTACGTTTCGCCAGTTAAGTTAAAGTCCCGTGTAATAAGGGGGGAGCCTAATGCCATCCAACCGGGCACAACTCCAGACTTAATTCTAGAAAAATCCTAGGAAAAAAACTCAATAGGTAACACTTTGAATCGAACCCTCACGCTCAGCAGTCGCGCTAGTTACTACTAGACCAAACGAGGCAGTCTATGGCTAGTTTTACCAAAATAATAAACATTAACAAGGTACGTCTATGCTCCTACTCCTGCTCTGACCTGCAAATGTGAGATTGTAATCTAACAAATTTATTAAAAGATAAAACTACCAAACTACTTTAGAACTTTTCCCTTTACTTGCGCTGCAGTTCTTGCTTCTTGCGAAATTTCATGATCCTAGGTCAACGGGATATACCACACGTAAAGGTTTTGATTTATTTGCGAGTATCACAATTTGACCGTATCATTTTACTGCGTTGATTTATTTACAGCTGCAAGGTACCATAGAAATACGTATTAGTCATTAATTACAAGTTTATACCTCCACGCTTTCCTGACTAAAAGGGCCTTAACAGGCAGGCAGACGGACAGACGGACAACAAAGTGATTCAATAAGGGTTCCGTTTTTCCTTTCAAGGTAGGGAACCCTAAAAATAAGGTATAACGTTCTCGATCACGATAGTCGCCATCCAATCAAATATCGATTTAATAAATTACGATAAGCTCTCGCCGGGCATCTATCCAATCACGTTCACGAACGATCAGGATTATTTTTATCTCAGCGAGCAGAGAGTAAGGCTCGCGGCCCTTCAAAAATTACCAAACCTTTACAAGTACTTATTTAGACAACTTTTCTTTTCCCTTTTAGATGTTAACCTTGAGTAAAAGATAGAACAATCTGATAATAGAGCATCGCAAAAAATCTTTTACGAATAAAGGTTAGGTGGCATTAGTAGACCACCGACAATCGCGAGTCGGGATGGGCTGGCCTAGTTTTTCACGCAAACCTTTTGAAAAGTAGACTATAGTTTTTTTTCCTCCACACCAAAGAGGTTTGTATCTGCTTTTGACAACTCATTTTGGCGTTACTTCTTTAGCTAGATTATCAAGAAGATATCAAACTGAATGCAACGGTTTTACCTTATAAATTTTTGCAATATTTTATACTAAGTACTAAAGTCACAATAAAGAGAAAATGGCCAAAATCAAGAATTCCGTAATCCCGAAAAGAACACGAACTTTAATAAAGGTGTTCTATTCCGAAATAAAATGTAAATGAGTGAGATTGATGCCGGGGACCATCGTTAACATGGCCTGATTGAAATATAAGGCGCGGGCAGACAGGTGGACAGCCGAGGGGATAGAGGGATAGGGCAGTGGGGATGATACGCGTTAATTAAATCCAGCGACGGAATATGATGGATTATGAAATAGGAATAGCTGCGTTTATAGTGACAGCTTTTATTATTAATGTTAATAATTACGTAATAAAGCGACGGTGTAATTTTTGACACCTTAATAGACACCTCAACTAAATACATTTCTTTTATAATCCCGATGGCGATCACCGAACATCTTTATCCCAGAAACATATAAATTGCATCTACAATATGTTATCAAAATCGTTTAACACTATTTATACGAATATCTCGTACTTATGAATAATTCCTTCCAAGTTCGCTCAGCAGAGCGTTTGTTTCATCACTCATGTGTGTACTATTCGAGTTTAATATCGACGAGCCTGCTCATTGGTCCGGGGCATGGCGCGGAAAATATTGTCCAATAACAGTCTATGCACGCACAGGCCGTTCGCAATAAATTTACGAAAAAAAAAGAAATTCACGCAAAAAAGGTGCCATACGATTTTGTGGGGTTATTCTTTTTTTAAATATAAATCTGTTTTATGAGATCCCGGCGCCATAATTATGGTGTTCATGTTGTTTAGAACTGAGTGAACAGCGTTTATGGAGTTCATTCGATTTTCTCGGTTGCAGTTTTATCTTGAAAACGTATTAATACGAAGGCAGACAAGAGCTGTCATTGGTACTGAACTTAAAACATAACGGTGTCTTTAGATCTATGCACGTAAACAACATAGTTCCCCGTATACGATTTAAACAAAGCCTTGAAATTCAAAACTATAGAAAGTCATAAAACGCCATTCCAACCAGTGTTTGTAGTTGATCAAGTATGTGGAAGTATCCTGAGCTCGGTGTTCAACAACTGCGCAACTAGTTGTCCGACCGCAATCGCAACTTGTCGCAACTGGCCGCACTTCATCGGACTCCGCCGCACTTTGCCGGAGTCGTCTATAGTTGTGTGTTTGAGGCTTCTCCCAAGGAGTTTATTCATATGGGTTTGCTTGACAAATTGACTCTTTAACGCAGTTTCCAAAATGAACCTTTTCTAAAACACAACAGTAGTGACCATGTCCCTCAAATACCCTAAAATGAACAAGCTCATAACTGCGGTTTAAGATAACATTAGAATATCGGAACATTCATACAATAGCCTGTTCCTAGGCAAACACATAACGCAGAGCCGTCTCGCTGCGATAACTAACTACCCGCAATAAAACTTTTAACCCCGCCCCCCTCTCACCCCGCACCATCTATCCCCTGAAAATAATCCTCACTGAAAAGTCAGTGAAACGGCATACTTAACAAAGGGAATTTGGCCGGCTTAAAGTTATGCCCCCACTGACAAGGCTGCGCTACCACGATGCCCCGCGATATATTATGGAGATTTTATGATCCCCCCCACTCCCCCGCTGGAAGGGTAAGACGGCAAGGCTCTCCCATAATATATGCATTTTCTTACACAGATTCATTTTAAAATGTTTTTAGTATCGCTAAGTTGGTTCGGCAAGAGTTGCTCATTAAGTTAAGCTCGCCTCTGATTGCGGAAGTTACGCGGAACGACGTAAATAAACTTTTAATTTAGTTAATGCGCGGTCCGCCACTGTCAATGGAATGGGAGTCTAATTTAAAATTGTTTATCTAAATAAAATGTACAAAATACAGAAATCCAAGCTAGTTTTTAACTGAGTAAAAGTTAAGTTCTTTGGTGCTTCTAAAACATTTAATCTGGATGTCTATCAAAGCACTGGGCACTGGTATGAACTGAAAGTAAAATATTATGCTGAAATTATAATAAATTAAACCCAGTTCTTAGACAGACTCTTGAAGGATTCCGTTTGGGACAATGTTAAAGAAATGTAAAAAATACATTTATTCGGTACCTTTAGTAGAACCACAAACCATACACTGATAGTTGAAGGTCCCCCTAAGAAATCCACATAATCACATTCCGCGTCAGATTTAACTACGTCAGACCACTTTTGTTCTGCAGACTTACGTCTAGCACTAGTCAGACTGTCAGACAATGCGCAACAATGACGTGATATCTAGATTAATGTGTTGGTAATTTAGGGGGTGGTGGAGGAAGAGGGAAATTATGTTTCGGTTATACGTATAAGAAAGTTGGGTAAGGTCACAGATATTAATAGGCTGCTGAAAAAGATAATGGATTCGGAGCATTAGTTACTTACTAACGTTAAAGTCAATTATGCATGAAATGTCTTATACGACAAAAGATTCTGAGTATTTTTACTTTGGAGAGAATCATCAAGGTGTTATGGTTTTAACTAAAAATCTCACAATTGAACATCGGATACAAGGGTCACGAAAATCAAACAATTATGCAACTGTTCGTGATGATTACCGGAGAGCTGCACCGGTCGATTTTCAAGGTTAAGCAACACTTGCCGAGGTGGGTCCGATGATGAGCAAGTGTAAGCTACATACGCCCTACGTACCTCGGATACGAGGTTATTCCTAAATCCTAGTTAGTGTCTGAAGCCCGAAAGTTCGATATTATGTTAGCAGTAAGAGAAACAATATAGTATCGCGTAGCTACCGCTGTTGTTGTGACTTGAACAGCTGAAGAAGAAGCGAGTAGTTGGTGGTTCAAACTTGTGTTTTCAGTGAGTTCTGTTCCGACTGAAAGTTTAGAGGTGAGCTGAGGTGCTATTTACATTCGCTTCCGTTTCCTTATACATATTCCGCATTTGATAATTTCACAATCTTTATTTATTATTTTGTTCACCGTTCCCTCGATGCTGTAACAGAAATGCATCAAATAACTTAGTTTGGTTCTTCTTCTAGTCCAAAGGTCCATCATAAAGATTTATCTGAAGGTGGGGTTAGACCAAACGAGAATAGAACCAGAGCAAAGCATATATATTTTCTTGACATTCATTATATGTATTAACGATATCTACAAATAGCCCAAAGACAAAAATACTAACAGCCTGGTTACACAAAAATAACTTCGTAGACTGGGTATAGGAAGTGAAACGGTTCACTTGCTCTAAATCAGCCTGAACACGAATTTAACATGCAGAACACGCATATCCAAACTCATATATTAGCTTTCTCTTGTAGTTTACCCACTCATTCATAGGTAAATGATGAAAGTCAACCGCCAGAGTAACACACCACATTTCTCACAAGAAATTTTGACATAGCGAGACACTGCGAGATGTAACCGATACATATTCACACGCAAACAAAATGATTTGATTTGAGTTGCCGTGAAGAGCGGGCGCAAACATTCGCACTGTCGCAGATGGATGTGCGCGACTAAACGCAAACACCCTGTGTGTGCAGCGGGGAGGGGGGTGGATCACACAGTGATGAAACTGAATCAATATCATAACTGAATTGACATCCAAGATGTTTTAGTATAGAAAAGAGTTCTCGTGAAATATCATCCCTTAAATGATTTATATTTAGGTATTCTTCAAACAGTTTGGTTAGCGAATACCAGCTAGTTACTGTCTCACTGCAGGACAAAGTCCTCTTCCCATACAGCGAAGGGGTTGGCGATTTCGCACTTATATTTATTATAATTACAGGTTTCCTCACTATGTTTTCT
This sequence comes from Phlogophora meticulosa, assembly GCA_905147745.2. Lineage (NCBI taxonomy): Eukaryota > Metazoa > Arthropoda > Insecta > Lepidoptera > Noctuidae > Phlogophora > Phlogophora meticulosa. The sequence goes on from LR990518.1 coordinate 411,479, forward strand.
CCCTCCAATGACAGTGATGTTTAAGATAAACCACAAAAGACCAGAAATAATATATGAATTGAAACAGTCACATAAGTATTTGCCCGGATTTGAACCCACAACCTCGTACGTGAAATGCAAGGCAGTAAAAGCTGGGCAAACACTTTTTGACTTTTAGCGAGATAAACAGAGTATTTTCCATGATCAGAATCTAAAGCTGAAGCAGCATCTTTCTATGTGCCAGTCGTAACAACAGTCAATCGATCCAGCGAGATATTCACCGGTCTGACTCTTGGGTCCTAAGTACTTAAGTAAATTACAGTTATCAGGAAAAGATCGATACAAATTAACTCATGAATATCTTTACGTAACGTAACGTGATTAGCATTTTACATTTCCTGAAACATTAAAACAGACATTAAATACAGGCAACACGTTAATTAAAGGCATAAAATTAAGAGTAACATTCTCATTTGCTTAATTACCAGATGTTCTCAATCGGGCCTCCTATTAACGCCATTAACGAGTGCTTCAAATGTTCAAGTAATGTATCATAATATTATATTTTATACATAACATCTCCCACGAATATAAAACAAAATAAGATAATAAATTATCTAAGAGGAAGGGAAATTAACGTCGGGTATCATAATTAATTGATAATAAATTAAAAGCGCTTCAGCGGATTTTTATAGCGAACAAAATAAAGCGGTAAGTACTTGAGAATATTGTAAGTGGAAACGTTTTATTATTGTGGTCTAAGAAAAATATTACCTCCGGATATTATCTAATAAAAACTAGCAAGCCACCATAGATTTCTTATATCTTTAAAAGTAAAAAGTAAACTGCGTCTTTTTTTGTTGATAACGCTAACTAAAATAAAAGGAAGTCTTTGATTAAATCAGATAATTAGTAGATGTTCTACACACAACATTACGCCTGTATTCCCTAAAGGGTTCGGCAAAGGTAACCCAAAGAACGCACCCACATGTCGCCAGTTATGTTCAAGTCCCATGTAACAGGGGGCGAGCCTATTGCCACCAACATGGAACAAATCCAGACTCCGGCCACCGATAAATTCCATTTAGAAAAACTTAATAACATTTGGCCCGACCTGGGAATCAATCCCAGGACTTCATGCCTTACAGTAGCGCTTGGAACCATTAAACCAACGAAGAAATTTTTCGAATTAAAATATTTCACTAAAAAACATACATACCTGGATTATGGTGTGGTTGTATGTACATATATATAAAGTATAGAACTTGGCAAACTTTTATCTCACATGAGAAAACATTATGTAGAGATATCATTTTACATTAAACCTATGTCGAACTTAAACACCTCCTCCACCCTCTAATGTGTAGTTTTGAAAATAAAATATAGCTAGCATTTGTTATAAACTACACTACTACTTAAGTAGCTTTTGAGTTTATCCATTACAAACAAACAATCAAAGACAACACGCGTCTATACTCACAACATATTTTATCCGAATCGATGAGTCTTTTTAAATTACCTAATGTAATAATATAGGTTTGGTTTTGCAGCATTTGTTTTTAAACTTCGGTACCCATTTCATCTCATGAAACCTGTTCCGAGAAACACCTGTTACTTCCCCAGGACTACCTGGAGCTTTAATTTACTACCAAGGAATGAAAAATTGAAGCTGGAGGAATTGAAAAATTCTGCACTTTTGATGCCTGAATGGTGCTGCGAGCTTGTCTGAGTTTACTTTTTATCCAAAGGTTTTGAGAGGAACTGCAATTATTGAACTAATAAAATACTGCAAGTTAATATTACATATGTAGTTTATTACCATATGTAATGGTGATGGAGATTTTTATGTGATCATTAGACACGTTATTCCTTTAAGGGTAATTTATTCACGTAATACGTCCCTTATTTTATGTAGGTGTGTTGATAGCTGCGACACAGTATCACATTTTTGTGGCTTTCATACTTTTTTAAATTTCTGTTCTAAAATAAATATTTTTTTATTATTATGTACTCATAAGTTCAATTTATGTTTTCTGGGCTACCAAGACCTACAATTACAAGTGCAGAACTGAACTACTTAATTTGGTAAAATCTCATAACTATGTGTAATCCATTCAACCCCACTAGAACAACACTAGTCAACACACCGTCGTCAGCAACATATGCAAGCAAGCAAAACATTTATCCGTTCACTCTAATTATACCAAACCACGTTATACCACACCATTATGCCAACATTTTTCATATGAAAGCGTTAAAAAATTCCAGCTTTTGAGGTCTGGACATCCACTTGAAAGAGAATTGTACTTAAACAATAAGAGCTCAAACATTTATTATTTAAAAAGTAAAATCTTTTCGTTGAGAGCCTTTTTATATGTTAGCGACCGAAATAAATCGAATGAGGCTCGTTTGTCAAAAGTGAAAGAAGGGTTTCAGACAAATGGTGCACTACCACTCTATTTAGTGGGTAGTTTTTGGATTTTATATTATGTTTTTGTTGTTATACTAGTTGATACGATATACTGAGCTTAACCTTTTGACGCAATATCCATATAGATAGTGGTGTGGAAACAATGGAGATGGAGATCAATGTTCTTAAATCATTATTGTATAATACATGATTATAATGCGAAACCTTATCCGATGACCCTTCTTTGTATTCATTAGGAGGAGATGGAGTTTGATATCTACGCAAAAGGTCACCTTAATTTGACGGTACGTTAAGTAGATACTAACCAGTGCGTAGGTGTTACTTTAAGTATAATAATAATTATACCAGCCTGTGACTGTGCCCCACTGCTGGGAGAACCTACTTCTCATACAAAGATGGCACGAGCATTACCACCACGCTTCTTATCACCACGCTTGCTGAAGGCGGATTGGCGATTTCAGACTTAGTTTCGTTCACTGACGTCAATGATGTCTAAAATACTTTTCTCTAAAGTACTTAGAAAGTGCATATGAATTGAATAAGTCACATTAGTTCTTACCCGGATTTGAACCTTGAACCTCGTGCATGACATGCGAGGCGTTAAACCCCTGGCCATCACGACACAGCACATTATCATAAACAATTCTGTTATCAATACTATTTCAATTTCAGCATCCCACGCAGGCGAACACAAATATATCTTCAAGAAACCCGAATTTCGTCCGACACATATGGTGAATAAACAATTATTTTCAAATATCGTATTGCCAAACATACATAATACATTAGAGGGAAAGAAATAAAGGGAAAGGAAAAGATTAATCGATCAGATCATTATAGTTAATCGTGAGCCATCAAATACATTCCTTCCTGTGTTGACTTTTCCTTATTGTGACCTTCATTATTTTGAAGCCGTAAAAAATCCGAACCATTTGACAATTGTTTTGTAGAGCGTTTTCTTTCACAAACATGGACAATGTCAGGTATATAGTGTGTAATGGTGCTGCCAACGTTTTAAAACAACTCATTGCATGAGAAAATATTGACGCAGTTTTTGGGAGTTCAAAGGGAAATCACATATTGAATCACTATTGGTAATAAGCAAACTTTATAGACGGACACAAAGTTTTTCAGGAAACGTAGAAGTACATCAAGAACGTCCCCTTTAGGTACATAACCAATATCACATGAAAGTGTAAACAAATACGAAGCACAAGAACGCCTACACACACGCACACGCACACACACACTTACACAACGGTCTTGATTGAGGCCAAACCAAATTGTTTAACGAAAGTATGTCAAACAATTCCATTTTACCTGAATTTGAAGATCCCTACATTGAAACGATGGCTGCTTACACACATGAGCGGACAAGTCCTTTCGTTCCACATATTAAATAAGGAAGCTTCCACTCGACTGTGGTAATGAGCCCTAAGTAGGGTCATATCCCTGCGTTGTCTAAACGAGCCGACCTTACATACATTTTGAACAAGACTATGCGAATAGTTTAGGAAAACATAACCTTCTACTGTTATTACTGCTGCTTTCAATGAATAGGGACTTGCTTCTAACGTAATTAAAGACTTAATACAATCAGATTTAAAAGCATTCTCATGTAGACCATTGAATTTAAAATGATGTCCAATCTCATTGGGATACCTAGCCTAAGTATTATAATCAATGCTTTTAAACTTTTTGGGACACTGGTTTTCAATATTAGTCTCAATTAAAATGACACTTTTGGTTTTCATTTCAATACCATCCATAGCTTCTAAAGCATTTCACTTAATTGAGTAGCTTTTAAGGGCAATATATTATACTTTAGAAATAAAACATTTGCTCATATCTTGTGTTCTTATCCTACCACTTTCAATATTTTAAAGTTGGTCTCAGTATCTCGTAAAATTTATTATCTAGGTACAGTATCCAGGAAATATATTGCTCGACAGTTTTAATATTGTTCACGTCGTTATATAGCAAGTATTAATCTTCTCCGTCAAAGACTTTTTTAACCTTTGCAAAATATCATTAAAGTATGAAATAACGGACCACCGGATCAGGGTTCTAGGACCCTTGATTTCTTTTGTTCTTAAAATAACACATTCGTTTCCTTTTACGTCCTTTGCCTTTAGTAGTTTAAAGGTTAATGTTCAATGTTCGTCGAAAAAATATTTATTTTGTGAAATTAGTTTTATTATTGACTTGTGAGCTTACAAAGTCTGTCATGTTTAAATATTTGAAAAAAGTGACTATTATTATCGGGCGGACTTATAACGGGGCTAAATTATTGTACATTACATAGGCCCTTATATTTTGGTATTTATTGTTCTCTGTTATATAAAGGAAGAAAGGGGTATTGACACACAAACCTATTAGTTCAGTACACGATTCTGGACCACAATTCATGATTCTGGAGCCAACGAAAAATTTCAAATGCTATTTAACGCTGGGGGGGATTAGGATCACGTACTGAACTCCATGGTATCAATCAGCAACACAATCACCACCAACACCTACAAAAGTAATGCAGCACTTCAAATATTTCAGTGTCTCCGAAATTGTTAGCCTTCAATGAATTGCTTTAGAAAATAAATAAGGGTTGGTAGAAACAAACGCGACATTTGTCTCGTGTCACCTGAAACAATTATCGTTGGCTCCAGCGTCGCGCGACAATGCCGCTCGTCGATCTTCTAGCATTATGAATATTTCGTGGAAAAATAATTGGCGCGCTCCCGAGGTGAACCTGTCTGGTGTTTTGATGCCGCCATCTTTTAATTACATGTATCGTTTAGATTTTCAATGGTATCATTAGCATTCTGTGTGTATTCGCGTCAGTCATTTTAAGGGCAAACCTGTGTTTTTTAGCTGACGAGTCATACATATTTGATGAAGATACAACATTATTTGTAAGGGTACCTAAACAATTTGTTCATATTAATTACTTTCGCTTAGAATTTTGCGAACATAAAACATAAAATTTTGTATCATTTGGGAAACAATCTCAGTAAAGACTCATTTTAAACAAAGTGCGAACTATGAAAACACATTCTCATTTACAAGACACGCAAATATTACTGTGCTTACCACATTACTGTGTTACCTAACACTAATTACCGAATATCAATAAAAACCAACACAAAGGAAACAACGCCCCTGCCTTCCCCCTTCAGTCTTGGTCCTCTGATCATAATCAGCCATAAACATGGAATGTCAATGAATGGCGATTGAATGAAGCGGTGCACGTCGGAGACACGCGCTGCCGCGCTGATTGTAGTAAACAAGACGAGGGCATTACGTCGTTAGTTTCAATGCGCCGGCACTGATTGCATGCCTCGACGACTTGCTACCGATGGACTTCAGATAATTGTGGACCGTGGCGGACGGTGGCGGAGGGCTGGGACTAATAATTTGATAGACGCAGTGTTGATGAAGGGGATCGATACATTGATCGTGTTGTTGGTAGACATGAAGATAACAGACAAGAAAGCTTTGAAGACAAGCTCCGTTGAATAGAATGTATGGAAGTTTCAATTACGATCCATGAGCAATAAATGGAATTCAAATTAGGTCGCAGCACCAGTCTGAACCGTGTTTGGCATTTCATTGAGATTAAAACTAGGAACACTGCAGAACACAAGGAATTGCACGGGTTTCATTGTTCCCTTACAGAGGTGCTCTCCCATTCAGAAATAGTATCCTTTAGTGTTGTAGCTCAAGAGCTTATCCGAATTTTAGTCAAACTGGTGATCTCAAATTTACTCATACAATAATTACATTTGACACAAAAGCAAATATTCTGTCGAAATCTAAGAATATCTCAGCTATAACTAGACTAGAATTGTAAGAATTTCTAACTTTGTTTCACCGAGATTAATTGGAAGCAAATAACCTATTTATATTCTGAGAACTGATAATTCAATGTCACTTTGTGCAGAGGTGCACCTCGAACTACACTTGAACGGTATCTGATTTATGAAAGGTAAACTTACCAACATTATTATTTCTTGAATTGTTGAAAGAAAAAGATTGTTTGATTTCCACTGAAGAGATACCGTGCAAAGTAAAAGAAAAAAATAGTACTAGAAATGCCTAATTTTGGTAAAAGTAGTTATTTTACTTAAATTACTTTTAGACAAAAAATAAATCAACCAAAATGATTGGCAGTGGTTGAGGCTTTCTTCAATCTTTTGCTTCTAATCTGCTTTTCGTTATTTCCTTACTTCTTGATAAAATATTGTCTCTACGTGAAATTTGTAGGCATATCAAGACTATTGATCGGAACTTCAGTGCCTACACTAAGCAATGGCTTACAGGCAGTAACCGCTTCATCAGATGTAGGTGTGGCGACCAGCCAGAACTGTGTGTTATCACAGTCTATCTGCATTCAGATCATGCAGATCATTTAAATGTTGTGTGGTACTTGAGGACTCCATAGATATTTAATAATTTAACAGCATGAGTTACTAGTTAAACACTAATTATTTTTATAATAATAAGAGCGAAGACGTGAGCTGATAAATGGTCTGGATGTAATATAAACTTCGTCTTATTTAATTTATTTCTTTAAAATAAAACGTTGCCGCTCACTAGGAATATTTCCTGTATCGTGGGTGCGTTTACAAACATTTAAATTAGCATACACAAACAGCCAGACTCGGAACAACTACCTGTAGGCCATACAAATATTTGTTTCGTGCGGAAATCGAACCCATGACATGCAGCAGTCAATCGCTCAACCACTCCGCCAACGGTGTCGTCATACTAATTCAATAAAGGAGTAGATCCGAATCTAGATGTATAAGTACGAATTTCATTGCAAACTCGGTACCTCAATCATCATTTGTTTAATATAATACTAAGTCTGTTGCCCAGTTCATCGAATCAAAAATTTCACACTTAAATTGCAGTAGGTAGTGATAATGCAGTTGGTAATGCAGACCGGGTTATATCACTGATGTAAATAATAGGATTCCTATAGTTAAATTGCGTTTATTAAGAAGAGAACCTTCCATCACTATTTTACAATCTATAATCCTTATACTAGTGACAGCTTCTATGTTCCAAACATTTCTGATATATCTTGAGTGATTGAAACCAGATAGAACTAATGTTCTACCAGCCCGTGTACAGTAAGGTATTTCATTGTAAACTTACAACCTATACAATACGTAGGTGTTAATCATCAACATCTGCTTAGCCTTTTCCCAACCAGGTTGGGGTCGGCTTCCAGTCTAACCCGATGCAGTGGAATACCAGTACTTTCCATGGAGCGATTGCCTATCTGACGTCCACAGCCCAGTTACTGGGCAACATGATACTCTTTGGTAAAACTGGTTTGTCAGACTTTCAGACTTCTGACTATCTAAAATGCCAGCCGGCACCAATAGCTTTACGTGCTTGCCGAGGCACGGAGGAGTCTCGATATTATGTAATGAACGGTCACCCATTCCAATAATGACTTCGGCAAGCGTAGCTTAACCTGCGATCGGCCCGTGGGCCGTGCGGCTGTTTTAGTTTAGCCACGAGCTAGGTAGGACGTAGGTGTAAATATTGAGATATAATGCAAGAATCCAAATTTTTTAAACTTATTCTTCACATTTTTTCTCTCTTGAAAAACCTTTTCCTTGTAGCCACATTCCACAAGCCATTTCCCCGAACTACTCCAGAGACCTTGCATATTATCATTAATAACCGCGGTGGCGGAAGGTGCATTATTTTTAACAAGCCACGAAGATGGCGGCTCAAAGGAGCGACATGAAATGTTGGCGGTCCTTTGACATCGGCTTCTTGACGCGCCGTGTGAATTGCTCGCCCGCCGTAATCAGCGGCCGGTAGGGTAAGCACAATGCCTGGCTTCTGGATGGAGATTCTAAAAATGAGGTTTCTTAAAGAGGCCGGTTACTTACGGAAGAATGATGGAAAATAATGAGAGGATGGGTTAAACCCAGCATTGGGATGGCACAGTATGAAAATAATAACGCAGTATTGCAGTTAATCCATGCCCTGCACTCCGGGTGACGATTAAAATTTAAAACTCCCAGCACAATTCAACATCTTCCACATACTCTTGTGCCAACTATGTCGGGGTCGGCTTCCAGTTTAACCAGATTCAGCTGGATACTAGTATTTTGGAAGGAGTCTTTCTGTTACCGGAATTAAGCTACTAAGTAATACGATACTCGTTGCTAAGAGTTCTTATCTGACTTTAGGGTTTCTGACAACCCGTAACGACAGCCAAAGATCTACAAATGACAGCCGGGACCAATGTTTAAACGTGACATGAAATAATTGATTTTATCATCAAGGTATTAAACCGCAGCTTTATATTTCTTTCGACTAACGCTACGTCTATTATAAGTGTGAAACCATTCAAGGATGATTGATATCTACTTAGAAAGTTCAACACTGTATATATATACGCCGACAGTTCCTGGAAGCACAATGTAGGTACTGCCGCATGTGGCAGCCCTACTTCGTGTCCACCTTATGTTAATCCGCAGGACGATGAAGGCAAAATTGCAAGCCAGCGATGATAAATTGTGCGGTAAATAGAAATGGCGCATGCAACGCTTTTACATAACATGATTTTCATGTCAGCGATCTTTATCGAGTTCTAAATTAGCCCGAATAGCCATAGTTCACTAACTCCTACACAAACGCGATGTTGGGCTGGGGCCTTTTGAAGCACGGCTATGATTTTTAAAGTTTTATACAGATTTTTAATAAAACTTTTCGCTCCGGTTTATTGAAATTTACACCGGTTATGTTTTCGTTAATCGAATTCCCAAAGCTGTTACTGCGGCACTCAATGGTTTATGACATAGTTTTGACCAATATCAAATATTCAACAGAACTTCACGGCTCAATTGTATCACATACACTGCCGCCTCACTAAGCTATCCAATAAAGCATCGATACGATTACCATACGAGGCACGTAATGTACGGCAAGTGTGGCGACTGTCGCCACATAATAATGGAGTGGAAGGACCAAAGTTTATACTGGTGCATTATCCGGCGCCCCCCCGACCCCCGGCCGCGGCTCGCCCCCTGCGGGGCCTGGCCCGCCCTGATATCACTTCAAATGATATATTTGGGGCCAAGTCCGCCTTTTTTCTTTGTTTGCAGTGAATTTATCGCAGTGTAGGAGCAGATATGCTTCCTTCGGGACCTACGTGCGTTAGCCGCGGATAAAACCACTCAGGCTTTACCAAAAACGAAAACCTAATTCAGACTGGATGGAATTTTAGTAGTGAATGGGCCGTGTAAAATGTGGAGATTTTATGGAGAGCGAGTCGCTGATAGCGAATAAGGGACACTTTAGCTTTTAGCTTTAAACCGTAGTAATATTTTACGGTCCTAGTTTTGTTGAAATGTTATACACTTATTAGAAAAAAGTCTTGGGTTTTCGATGTAGCAGGCAGGATTTTTAACAATTTCTTTCGTTACGTTATTTTCGTTAATTTTGCTTGAGAGCGTCTGACGCATCATCATTAATATGACTAAGTACAGTCAGCACCAGAAATAAGACGACCTTTTAGAAAAACTCAAAATTAAATAAAATAAAAACGTCGTCTTACTTTTAAAATTCAATCGTTCCCTTTCGTTATTTCCTTGATAAGCGGCTAAAGTTATATTTTACATTCATTTGAATTTTCTCGGAAAAAAATCTCCGATTGAAATTGATTTATTATGAAAAGCCCCTTTTGTTTGGGTCATTGCTTTTAATTGGTTTTCGAAACCCTTCCGTTTGTCCAAGAGCCTAAAGTCGTATTTTCACCATCGTTATAGTAAGTTATATTAAGTGGACGTTATTTTACTTTTTATACCTAACTCCAACATAAAAGACGTTAACTTAGTGAATTCGTGCGAATATTAGTCAGTGTTGGTATTTAACTGTTTTGCTATTTTGCTGCCCACATGAGACCACTAAAAGCATTGCTCATCATGGTATTTTTAAGTATTCAAGGGCATTGGAAAACATAAATTTGTGCAACAACTCAGGCCACACTCGAGCACTTCGTAAACATCTCAAACTAATCAATATCAGCCTGTTACTGTCCCACCACAAGGCATGGGCAATAAACAACACACTTGCTCGGGGTTGATTAGCAGGCAGAGAATTGTTTTCATACATAGCATCAGTGACGGTAATTTTAAGTCATAATATGTACTCGTATAAGCATAATTGGTGCCCGCGGTGTTTGCCTGTAAGTAATTGTTTCACAGTCCAGGTTTCCTCACGATGTTTTTCTTCATCGAGTCAGAAATGGCCTCAATAACGTTGCTGAAAACAAAATGTAAATACCACCAGCTAAACATTTGCATAAAACTCGTTGAACCAACATTTAGAAGCTTAAAACTATCTCCAAAACTAAGTCACGTAAATCGCATTTTAAAAAGAACTCCGAAAAAACTCAATACAAATATCTGAAGTTCGGCCGGAGGTCGCACAGCCGGACAACTTCTAGGAGTTCCCTATACAAGTTTGCGGCCACGATCGGGCAGATTAAAAACTATCGGCTAACGAAGGTGGTTTAATTAAAACTTGCTACCTACCACTTTAGGCAGCGGGCAGGCAGCAGGCAGGCAGTGAGCAGGACTACCTGCCACTGGGCTGCTGCCCAGTGGCAGGACTAATGTAACGTCAGATTAGTCGGCTCTCATTCTATAATTTTGTATTGGAATCAGATTCTAGTTCAAGTAACCGTTGTTGACATTGGTATTTAATATTTATATAGACCTTTTTCATAGACCATTCTCGTTTATTCCTTGCATAAGTTCACGTCCTTATCGAATACATTACTCATAAAACTACTCAAAACTGCAATTTTACCGTGCGCAGCTAACCAATGTCGTAGCTTCGTAGCAATGCTACGCTGTAGCTTCATTGTGACGCTACGCCGTAGCTACGTAGCCCATGTTAAGGTTTCGCTTTTATCAACCTGATAAGAGTTTCTCAGCTGCATATTGCTGCTGACTGGCCAAAATGTTTGTCAAAGGCATTAGTTTGAAGCTCGAAATATTAATTAAACCTAATCCAAACTAATACTGCTCAGCAGCTACTGCAGCAGTGCTAGATGAGTACTCAAATCATATGATCTTGTATCATTTTCAATATTCAAACTGAATCTTCAGCTATTCGAAAAGGCAATCCGAGCTTCTATTCAACATGTACAGTCAAAGAGAATTCGAAAACACTCCCGAAATATGATATTCTGCGAACGAAGCGGATTCTCCGTGTACACTTTGCAACTAAGAGGTTGTATTTCGTTTGGTATTTGCGTTAGCGGTTGCAAAGCATATAAGATGCAACGCGTCTGCGCAGGCTGCGGAGTCGCACGACATGCGACCGCGACCGACAGACGTGCGAGCGTCGCATTGTGTACACTGTTCCGTAGTTCTGTGAACGATGTTACTTGGCACTTGGTTTTAATTACACTTTTGTTTTTATGTAACTGTAGTGTGCAATACGAATATTTGTCAGTTTGCTTGGAAATTACATACATTTCGTTTCTATCTAACCATCATCAGAGTACTAGAGTTCTTTACGGGAATAGATTAAAAAGAGTTCTAGATTCACTGTGAAATAATTGTATTTCAATTATAATTTATACATTGAAAGTAATTTTATCTGATAATGTCGAATTTTCTTTTCACTCTTTTTAATGTTTAATCATGATCAAAGCATACTTGTCGCACATATTTTCTTTGTTATTTCTGTATACCTGTCCAAAATAGAAAGAGCATAGAACACTTATTTAATTTTGAAGCTAAATGAATTTGCATCGCAACCCAATATCTCTGCAAACTGTAAATAAACGTGTTGGAATGAGCAGTGCTCAATGTTCATGGGAGTAGTAAATGACATCAAACTGCAACAACTTGTGCGCAGCTCTCGTCGCCCGCTCGTCTGACACAATCCGCTTATTGGCCGCGCCTTCGATGCCAGATGGCGAACTAACATGTTAACTAAATCTCATGAACACGGAAATCAGTTGTGGTGTGTGTTTCTATTTGAAATATTGTGGAGAACAATACTGTTGACGTTTTGTCACATTAACCAAAATCTTACGTCTTATCTTACGCCTTACATCAGTCAATCATAAGGTTTATTATATTAAGGTATTCCCCTGGTAAGACAAACGGAAAGTACATAAATGAAATCAAACGTCATTTCCATAGTCTACAAAATAATAAAAAAAACCGGTAACACCACGAAAATACAGACAGGCATGAGGCACGTTGCAAGCAATACACAAAATAATGCATTCACTTGAACACAGTGATGCACAGTGTCGGTGTACGGTGCATTGTGTGTGTGTGTGGGGTGTGCACGGTGCAAAACGGCGAAATAAACGGATCTTAACGCGCACAGTAGCCGCTTATAGTCGCGTCTCGGCTACAAATGTTGGGCAAAATGTTCACGATCGTACGGAATGTTCTAGAAAAGGCTTTAAAGATTTTGTATGTACTTGCAAAGGCATGGAACAGAAAGTTGTGCATAGGTTATACACAATACACATATACTTATATAAAGAAAATTGTAGTTTTTGTTTTTACGAAGTAGCTAATTGCTTTTCCGTGAATTGCTACGTAGTTAAATAACATAGAATGATCAAGCTTATCTATTTTGCAATGTTTTAAATTGGAGCAATTTTACAGTTTGATTGCGAGATTGCATAAAAAATGGCCATGCATTAAGAACTAAAAGTTTAATGAGTCTAGCGGTGTTCCTATCCTAAACAGCTGAACCTGGCAACCGTATACACTGTACATCATTATTACATCCATGGAGGATTTGGAAGCCTTCCAAAAACTATGCGAGACGTAAAACACAATCTACCTGCTTAGTTCTCCGGAAGAGAGTCCGCCATTAGGTGGAAGGCGGGTTACTTCAAGTGTATCAGTTTTATATTCCAAACCCACGTTTTATCTGAGAGTCACTTGAGCGTTTTTAATAAGAATATTGGATACGTTCTCTAAAAATCAATACTTCGCCAACATAGTTCAAAGGTAGTTCCAATGTGCTCCACAAAAGCAAACTTCAATTTAGGTAGAATTGAATATCAAAATTTTGCCTAGAAACAAAAAAGCACACAGGCTCGGATCCCCTCAATCACTCCGGAACATTTTCGTCCGACACAGACAAATACGTCCGATACAAATTCACTTTTCGCCTAAACACTCAGAAATATCGCTAGCACATTTAGCGTGCATACAGAACGGGTTCCGTGCAAATGGTGCAACTGAAAATTGGCTCCCGTTCTAACGTTATCGATGGCGGCTATAAACTCGCAATGTTCCACTATAAAACTCTGTAAATTCGTGCAGGTTACGCGTTCATGACGCGATTGTGTCGTTTCTGTAACACTTCGGTATACATGTGCGTTGATTCAGCTGTTGGTTTATGTCTGTGCGTTTGTTAAGCGCGCTTTGATTCGGTTACATGAAATCCGGTTCGAAGGACCACAGTTTGCGATATTGGTCCTTCGAGTTGGTAGGTTAGGTTGATGACTATCACTACTGTTGCACAGATTGAATTTTATCAGAAAAAGTCTTATAGTATTATCATGCGACCTTTGTACAGTATTAGTATAAGTCATAGCATAGTTTGCAGATTTTTTATGAAGTATTTATTCAAGGAGGTTGTTACGAGCGCAACACAAAATTAAACCTAATCAGTGTACGCTGGCTTGAAAGACAGCTGACTGCAAAACTTAAAAAGATTAGTCTTGACCTGAATTCGTAAAGCAGCGCATAATAGCCGACAATTTTATGTCAGAAATTATTTACAAAGGGTTTATTGGAGCTAACTTGAAAGATTATTTTGCATTCGTCGTTTGAACTTTATTCCACCGACTTAACGGCTTTCATTACACGGTGAAATGTTGAAAGCGTTGGAAAATACATTCTGCGCAATGGACGAGAAATAATCCTTGAAGAGTTTCATGACAGGTCAATTAATAATATTAGTACTTAGGTAAAATTATCTTCTCCATTGTGTTGATGATTCTAACAGGCATCTAAATTTAAATAAGTTTCAACCAATCTCAACCATATTGACATCGAGTTAATTATGTGAAACTGCTTGGTAAATGAACATAAGTGCATAGAGGACAAAATTGTTCAGAAGGTAGAGTAAAACAGTTATTTTTAATTAATAATTATGTAGTATCAGCAAATTGCGGCGGTCTGCAAAAGTAAACTCTAATAAAGTAATTGTTAGTTAGACAGATCCCGGTGCAGTCCATACAGTACGGACCGGTAAGATCTAACGAACAAATGCAGACGTGTATTCAATAACAAATGTATCCCATTACCTCAGAGCGGACGTTTTGCTACTCCGCAAACACTACGCCGTACTGCTTAAAGTTCAAATTGGATCGGATCGATCGTAATACTAAGTTTGTAACGAACAATGCTGGATCCTGGCCGCACTTCTTCCAGTTATTTACGAGAAAACTTGGTTGGAGCCGATCCGAGCTTCCAGCTCCGAGCTCCCAGCGCCGAGCTCCCAGCCCCGGATCCCGAGATCCGCCCAGGTACCTACACTGTCTCACAAACTCACGTTAAAAATCTTACTGTGAAATGAGGTAACAGATCTTAGACTTTATTCAGCTGTTCTTTAAATTTTTAAAAGTTAAAACGAAAGGTATTCTTACGGGAATGGAGTTGAAGGTTCTCATCCTTTTAAAGAAAGACAATTCTGATGAAATGAGTTTATTTGTGAGATCCGAACTTTGTTCCGAGTGCTGGAACTGGCTGGAGCGGATTACGTATCCGTGTTTAATGTTTGTACTCACGCTTTTTCTTTTAATTCATGCAGCTTCAGTGCTTTGCAAAGTTTATGGTAATGAGGAAACTTAGATGTTTCGTTTGAGTGTACTTCAATAAATCCACATTCATATTTCCTTCAGAAAGATTTCTCTACTCCTAATTAATTTCAAAATCAGAGGGATCTTAACTCTTAATGTCTATTAATTTCCAAACATGCCGAGTTGCCCCGCTACATCTCGTCTGTAAATCAAGCCTAATTTACTCGTGTATAACTTCAAGTTTAATTGACGTTGATTGATCATTGGTAATTCAGTGATCGAGGAGCCTTTGATCAAAACAACGCGCTCAGAGCTCTTCCGACAAAGAACTGTCGATAGCTGTCGACGTGCTCTCTTTTGAACGAGAGATATTGCTCCTCCACGGTATTTCTACAAACCACAAGCTAATTTAATCCTTAATCCTTCAATATACGAATCAAAATCCCACGTGCCTATTAATTTATTTGGATGAATTGTCACTAAAAACAAATGGTGAAACATGAATTATTTATTCTGGCTTGAACCAAAACAGTTGTGGTGTCGTGTTGACGTTATATTATGGGATATTCGATGAAAGCTTAAATTGTGCAAACATTTCAACAAAAAGGAGATTTGAAATAAATTATATTTCCTGAAACAATTCCAATGAGCGTCACTGCCAGCGTTGAATACCTGGAAAGCCAATGATTTACGTGACATTTGAGTGACAGTACGTCATATACCTACTATCACCGCTACTGTTTGTCCAAAAACATAATGGGTTTATCGTTTACTACAATCGATCGATGCATTAAAGCTGTAGAAATAACCCAGTGATTAAATTTCATGTTTATAATAATTTAGTAGAGTTTGACACTTTACATAACCGCGAAATCACGCCGCGACCGAAACCAAACCGCATCGAAAATCAATCGCAAATTTCATAAATTTAATATCAAGCAGTACATTTTGATGCATACGTTACAAATACTCACGAGTTTCACCATATACTTGCGTGAAAAAAAAACATCATAAATATTTTACAGCAAATATTTGCGAAAAATGGCAATCAGATATTGTTTTTCGTTAGCTAGTTTTTTTATATTATTATTTACCTGACTCAAATCCACTAAAGGAATCATATTTCAAATATGAAACTGATTTTTTTATATTAATACCACTAGTGTGATGAAACTTTATATCAATTTAACAAACATTTATTTACAGTCTTTAATTATAATATACTATGTTACACATTCACAACAGTTTGAGTCATAAAAAGGCATATTTCTGAGTCTGAGTATTCTGAGTATTTAGTTTTCTGTAACTCACTTATCTGCACTAGTGCGCTTATGAAAAGAAAAAGCACGCGTGGTAAAGTCATTGTAAACCTAAGTGCGGTGCAATAAGAGCCACTTTTCAAGAGCAAGCTTGTTGAAAAATATGATACAGTATAGATTCGAGGAATATATTTCATGGCAGTTATTATAAGGTTCACGCGAGGCCAGGCACTAATATCACGAAATATGTGCCTCATAAATTGCACAATCTAAAATCCAATTACTAGAAAATAATTCATATTGGTCGTCGATACTAATAAGTAATAACACCGCCATCGCCGCGGCTCTTTATCAGAGCTTTCGGATTTTAAGTGATTGTTATTAATGTGGGCTATAAATCGGTGGGAAAGAATTGTGTGGTTTTAGTGTCATGAGCTGTGGGATTCATGGCGGTTAGCTCGTGCACTGGACTAATTGCGGTTTCCTACTTCGATTCTTCGTTCATAAAACTGAACTTTAGCATAAACTGTCAACTTTGTAAGCATCATTCGTTATTAATAACATTTTGAATTGATTTCCCGCAAGTTGTTTATCATCAATATATTACTTGCCACTTGTTTGTATAAGGCAACACAAAGACTAATCAATTTTCATTTCCCCGTACAGTATAAACAATTCAGTACCAACACAACCAGTAAAAAAACTATAAAAACGACCGTTTGAGCGCGTGCATCCATCTACCGGGTAACTGCGCCACCTGGCGGCCAATTTTTCTCCAAAATGGAGGCGTAAGATGGGATTGATAGGTGTGCCATTTAGAAAGTGTCCTCCGTTGCTCGCTTAATTAGTGCCAAGCGGCCTCGCAGGGACGTGACCGGCTCGCCAATTACGAGGCACGGCGGCACAACACAGATGAGTACAGAAGGTTGGCTTCGCGCACACACAAACACGCGTCGCTGACGTACGTTTGCAAGACATAGTTTACGCGTGCATGTGTGCTAGCGTCTGTTTTCACTCGTTTCGTGGAGTTGCCCTTCTGTACCTATCCACCCCAGGGTGTCAGGGTGGCACGCTCGCCCGGCTCGCTCCCCACACACGCCGTGACTCTGCAACTCTGCAATTCACGTTGTCAAATGTTTTTTTTCTGTTTTTGTCTCTGTGAATGTTCAGGATCGTTGTGAGTGGAATGTTTGAAATTGTTAATGTGCTGTAAGTACATTGTTTTTGTTTTCATGCAAATTATGATGACATTGTTTTATGATAGACCTACATATACAGGTCACAAAATTATGTTAGTTGGAAAATTATTGTTTTCACTAAAGCATTTATGATTAGTCCGGTATTTATTTTAAATAATGTTCAGCGTCCATACCAGTAAACCGTTTCAATATAAATTTGGTAAATAAGATAATAGACATAATCCGGTTTATTTTCAACTTATTCGAATAACAATGCTAGAGATAATACTCAACAGAAATAATTTGGAGAAACTCTCACGTATTCTTTTTGTATTAAAAGCAATATTTAAAGACGAAGACAATGGTATTCATTTGTAGAATATGGTACGATCAAAACTGTTCGATTACGTTATGTACGGCAACTTCAACTGTTTCGTTGGTGTAGTGGTCTCGAGCGCTACTGGTGAGGGTGATATTGTTTTATTGAGTTATTTCATCAAGAATTTCTCAGTCACAGCTAGGGGTCTGGATTTGACGGTTGATGGTAATAATCCCCCCTATGACGTGGGACTAAACCATACCTGGCGTAATGTGGATGTACAACCGGTGCACGTCTGCCTCACCCTTCGGGGAATACAGGCGTGATGATGCAATGTACAGCAGTTGTGTTCAAATAGTCAATGTTTAAACTAGTGGCCAACTTAACTTGAACTGGTCAAAGTTTACATCGAAGTATGATAGAAACCGTTTACTAATAGAATTTATATACAAAACTAGATTCCGCTAGCGACTTGGTCCGCGTGGATTTCTTACTTTTCCCTTCTAACTTTAACATCTGTTCCAACCCCTTAAAAAGGGATGTTTTGAAAATAAAATTGTATGCGAAGGTTACATGCTGATACTGCGCTTTCTATAGGTAATTATAATTTTCAAAATTGGTTAAGTAGTTGTTGAGTTTACCCAAGTTTACAAACAAACAACATTAGCTAACTTTCCTCTTCATAATATTAGTTTCATAGATAATTTCATGGATATTTTAAGGTTTTTTCAACTCGTTTTGATGCCACGAGCAGGCTCTCAACATCTATTGTAATAAACTAGACTTGTGAGTCAACACGCAGCACCAGATGACGGCTGTCTATCTAGAACAAGCCATGAATTCTAAGAAGGACTCAAATTAGTTTCACCTTTATATTGTCTCAGCTCTATTTTAAGTTAAAGAATAACAGCACTACTCAGTTATGCCAAGGCTTTTGCAGGATGATGGCAATAGTTTTAGAAATAAATTGTTCTGGGAATAGTTATAAATAAATAAATAAATAATGCTGGACAATCCACACAGCATCATCTAGCCCCAAGGTAAGCAGAGCTTGTGTTATGGGTACTAGATGATTGATATACTTAATACAATACATTACATATATAGATATTTTTATTATACATAGGAAATACCCAGAACACCCGGAACAAATATTTGTAGATCGTACAAACATTTGTCCCAAGGCGGGAATCGAGCCCGCAACCTCTTGCGTCGCAGGCGGACCAATTTTTATTACTATTCGATCTGCCGTTTAGTCGTGAAGAGTTAATTTCGCATTTGAAATGTGTCAAATTGGCGTTAAATTTACGTCAAATATTCGTGCTAAGCATACTGTTTCATTCCGTGCTGCGCTTTAGCAATACTTCTCTGATCACCGCTCGGACAGCAGAGAACCAATATTTGTGCACTCTTCGCTACCAAATTAACACGTAGCTACAAATCGTCGACAGCTCTGATTGGACAAGGCTCACCGTTCCAAAAGGTTCACGCAGAAAGGGACCTGTGCCGAGGTACACCTATACCTCAAAGAGTCCTCGTAACGATGACCAAGAGTAATTGATATATTATATTTCAGTGTGTGTCAAATGCTAGTAGATATGCAAGTCAATGCATGCGTTAGCTGGCTTGATAGATGATTTGCAAGAAAATCCTTGAAAAGACATACTCTTTCCAGAAAAAGGTCTTAAGGCGTGTTCCAACCACCTCCCCTTTCTTTACACCAAATTAATGACTTCAGGTCCACTAGGCAGATCCACAAGACTTCCATGAAAAACGAAAATATAACACCATTACGACAGTCAAGGACTCAGCCAGTGGTTCGTGAGTCGTGCATTATTAACCAAGCCTAGTGTTCGTCAAAGACAGCGGAGACTTCGTAAAGACTTCGTCTAGACGTGACAATTATCTACAGCCGCTGAATTTCTTCGCCACACTGAATTTCGTTCGCAAACGAACATAATTTTGGGCGCCATTAGTGTTCTTTATTGTACTTTTTATGGAGACTTTTGTTAGAAGGTCACTCCGAAGATATTGTGGGTAAGAGCATTAAGGAGTAGCATCCATCTGAGCCTTGACACTAACATACATTGCCACTAACTACTATCAGTAATATAATCATATGGCTCTATTTCAGGAAAATAAAAATATATATCTCTATAGATTACCCACATTTCGCCTGTTATGTTTAATTCCCATATAATAGGGGTCAAGCCTGTGGAATAATGGGACTTGAGAATAACCGGTATAAATGTGGCTGTTATATATGTACTTACACCTCTGCCTAAAACTTCGGGAGATACAGGGGTGATATTATGTTCACATCTCTATTACTATATTAGACAATAGTTCCAGACACACTATGTTTCAAAAATGGAACTTGAACTGTCCAAATTGCAGTTGACAAGTCATTCTCTTTAACTAAGGAGCGAGACTTTTGTTCGCGAGGTTTCCTTGTAAGAAATAACTGAATTTTAAGTTCCTACAACTAGTATCAGTTTGCTTGTGTACGTATAGGTTACCACTTACAGGCAACATTGAGTTAACTAGTAACGTTAACTTCAAGTTTCACTGCTCTTTGGCGGTTTCAAATTGGTGAATTAGTGTTGGAAGTTCTTTTTTATGACTTTTTTGTGTGATGGTTTTTATTTTTAATAGGTATCATACGATAGTGTGCATTTATTTTGACTGTTTGTGGTTTTGAGAATTTCTAAAAAAATAATTTCTTTTTTCTATCAATCCACTTTGAATCTTCAAAACAAATTGGATTGCTCACAGAAACCAAGTCGAAAATATTTACAAGTATTAGACAAATTGCTAGACGCATTCTGTTCACTTTGAGTTATATATCTCTGAAATCAATGTTGAGTGGCACTTACATATGACTGTCACTCTCCACAGAATGACGAGACTTTTAGACTTTTCAATCTAGTTAATTTGTCAGTGAATGACGTCATTCAATCTTCGGGCAAATAGTACTAAAGCGTGAAGGACTTTCTAAGGACACGTCAGCGTTGATTTGTAATTGAAGTTCCAAGCCACTTTGGGCTACCAACTTAAGTAACTTAAGTTAGTAGTCTAAGTTGGAACGTGGCCAGTCTTAAGTAAAGTGTGGAAGAATAAGTTAATTGCATTTTCAGGATACTTATTCCAGTACAATGAAGCGAACGTTCTGACAGGCGAGGAAGCAGGAGAACTTAATGAAGAAGTACACCGAAATTGTATTAGCTAGTAGGTCAGATTTATAACGGAGAATTGTGAAAAACTCGAAGAAAATGTTGCCCTTCAAACAGACCCATCCCAAAATAAAGCGATACACCTGTAACAATACATTTTATTCTTACACCCAAGTACCATCAGCAACAAAAACATGTCAGACAATAGAATTACTGCCCTCGAAGTGAAGAGTCACCGGCAGAGTTGTAGGCAGTATCGCTTGTTATGCCATCAGCGGCCGATTGATACCTGACCTACTTGTGGAGAGCGCCGAGCTTCGTTTTAATTACCGCGGACTAGAGGGTGGTCGCCACCACCACTTGACACGACCCCTGCAGGGCTGATCCGGAAATATTGGACTTCTCAAATATTTTGACTTTAGATTTGAGAGAAAGGTGGGTTAGGGACGTTTGTTTGCAGGACTGAGGACTTGAATGGAGGGAGGGGAGATAACGATGTGGTTTGGAAGTCAAGGTCAACGTCCTGAATCGAGAAACAATGGGAAGTGCCTAATACTGAATCAACAAGATAATGATAATGCAAGTGAAAGAAATCCATAGTGTTATCCATCCCATTATGGACAAGCAGATAGCAAGGAAGACTTATCAAAATACAGCCTCAGAAATATTCCAGCGTTTAGTGCAAGATTTAGCTGAAACTCCCAGCAGCAAAATACGCTTGAGAACAGTTTCTACATCAGCATGATTTAAGTGCAGCAAAAGTAGCGAAGTTTTGTGAAATATACGACACTGCAGCACAGCCCTAGGACTGCTACAAACGGCATGGAAACCTTGCACTTTGCTACAAATATACGCTGAAATTATTGCACAGCCGGCTTACTATGTGCATATGTGTTGTGTAAATCTCAGCACTTTGTATTAAGAACCGTCTTAGTTTAAAGCGGGCAAAGACTGAGAGAAAAACTTATGAGTCTGCAAATATGTTCGTTCTAGAAGAGGAGGAATTGTCGCAGATGGCAGGATGTAATCATGTTGTGGTGTATCGAAATGGGTTGAAATAGTTTCTTCACTGCAATGTGCGTCTGGTTCACTAGCACGCGGTTTAATCTCCTGATACCAGTCGGTGATTTGATTTCACTCCGAACATCCGATATAATATTCAAGATGGACGGCATAAAGTGATGAGAATGAAATCTAGAGAGATTTAAGGCCAAATGAACAATCGATGGATACTTTGTTCAGTTAATATTAATATACTTCTCCATCTCGATAATAATGACAAATTCATTGCAGATACAAAGAGTTTTGACATAAAATAAGAGGTATTCTTTTAGATGAAAATTGAGATGCTTCATAAATTATTTCTTACCGATTTGAACGATAAGAAATGTCGCCAGCTATCTCTAAATGTTTAAGATTGATCAAATTATAATGGAAGAAGCAGCACCTGCAACTGGTGTACCAAAATACTTGCTGGAAAAAATCTGAACCATGTAGAAATTAATTAATTTAATTAGTCAAGTGCTGACACAGACGAATAGCGTGTAGTCATTAATCATGCCATAACTCTGTGTGCAACCAATATATCTGTGCTGATTTAGGATTCAACCAAAAATCACCTAACAAAAGCGACATGTCCAATATCAACCGACAGCTTAATGTGCACTACAACCGGCTAACGAATATTAATGACATTTCATTCACAACCAAACGTGGGTTTACAATCTCATAATATACCCGACTGTATAATGATACAGCGGAACTTAAGCAGATGGGGGTTATAACATGAAGTTTCTCAGCTAATAATCGCTAAGGGATTTATTAGAAGACATTATGACAGGCACGGCGGCCGCACCAGAGCCTGCGGGTGTGCCACAGGGAACCGTAAACCCAAGTGATTTAGATGAATCACTGTACACAATAGACAAAGGAAATACATTATCTAGAGGAGGGGTAGGCGGGGTGATGTCAGGGGGGGGGGGGGCTGCCTGAAAAATCCATTGAAAAGGAAAAAAGCCGCCTTAAACAAGGACAATAGGATGTCTACTATGTGTACAATTAAGCTAAACGAACCCAGATAAGTGAGAAATTTATCACTCTACGAAATGGGCCAGCGAATTGTTTAGGGGAGAGATGTTTTTGTTTAAAAGCTACGAAATTGCTGTAAACATTTTGGACAATACACTGGAGTGTTTACTTAGCGGAGTGGCGGGAGGCGCGATTTAGAACTCATTATGTGTGTACACTGGGAGTATACACTGGCACCCGGCAGAGGAAGGGGGCGCGGGGGGGGGGGGGGGGGGGGAAGAGGAGGTAACATGATATTTGTTGAAACAAGATGAAGACATTGGCAGCGGTAAATAGTGTGACAGTGACGGTAAATGGATTTGGAGTTTGATATAGGGTGCCAAATTTCAAGTTAAAAGTTTCCATGCACAGTTCCGTGTACGACGATATTTATGTAACTACGATAAGCAAATGTCGTGATAGCCCAATGCTTCGCCCCGTCTCTGATACTCGAGGTTTTGGGTTCGAATCTTAATAAACTGTATCAATGTGACTTTTTCAATTCTTTTGTATCTTTTAACACGATCTTAGACATGAAGAAACATGGAGTTATATTTAATACAAGTCTGACAACGCCAACACGCCTTGAGCAAGCGTGGTTATTTATGCTCGTCGTTTCTCTAAATGAGAAGAGGCTTAAGTGAAGAAGGAAATAAACTAAAATGCCTTAAGAAGGCCTACGAACTTCAGCCTATCGTAACTTTAGGTATTACAGAGATCATAGTACTATCATAATCTTAACAACCAATATGTAGACTTTTCTTTAAACAAGCTCTATCTACTTCCAAGGCGTTAGGATCGATAACTGTTGCTAAGCCAGCACTTCTACACAAAGTAGCTACATAACGGCAGATATCGAACGGCACCACGGCACCACGGCACAACTTAATAGGTGCCTTTGCATTTACGACTCCGTTGAGATTTGAGACTACAATGTTTGACGGCTCGTAGGGAGCGGGTAATGTGGCGCTGGAACTGCGAACGAGAGCTTAATTTCAATGTAGTGGAGTATGTGGGGCTGTCCGAATGCTGACCTCATTTGTTTTGATATAAAGTCGGCCCTGGACGGGGTTTGGAGCGGCCATCGACGCGAATTGTCACTTTGTGCTCGTGAATTTAGAATAGTGTTTATAAAACTACTTTACTTTATTTGTTCGTTCATTGCTTAGTAAAAATACCATTTACAATGAGGTCTCGGGGTCTGTTAGTATCTATTTATCTTCATACTTAGATTGTGTCTGTTTCCGATATGCAATATTCATCCGTCTGTATGGCACATTCTTAGATTAACTTTGGGGATACTATAACTCTCCTGTCTTCAACTGATTATTAATATCATGTCCCGTTACTTATGAACGTATGGTAGAGTTACAACCAGCATACCTTTCATATTATCCACACATTTTTCAAGATTTAGTGTTGGAATAAGTTTACTCCGCTTTATTAACAGTAGGTAATTTAACAAAACCTCCGTTATGCTGAAAGTCACGTTCCGAAACGACACCCCCCATAAGTCATCGGACATATCGCCAACATATTGCCGAGCTAATGCCGCGCGGCTGACGCACGGATGTCGCGCGGCTGACGCACGGGTGTCGCGCGTCCCCCGCGTGACGTTACGGCTCGACAATTGATTTATGCGCGCCGCACCGTCGATTATTGCCGACTCATGAATATGCCCTGATCTATGGTGGCCAGCGATTTGCAGGTGTGATTTGTGTGACAAGCTGTGAGTGACAAATATGTTGTTGTTATTGCATTCTCGTGTTCATATGTTACCGGCTTTAGTGGGCTTAATGTTGGACATCACATAGAATGGGTTACTACCAAGAATGCTGAGGGGGATGTGTGTTACGCGCATGGGTACAATAAGAAATGAGTTCGTGAGAGAAGGCCTGTATGTAGCACCGAGGACAGAGAAGTGGTGTGGAAATCTGTTGTGATGATATGGACTTCTGCTGAGGAGGAATGAGGGTCATAGGTATTGTGAGGAAAATATTGAGTATGAATAGGTTACATTAGGTGAGGAAGACCAAAGAAATGATACATTGACGACAGGGGGAGGATGATGAAGAAGAAGAAGACGAGATATTATGAGATTTGTAACGTAATATATATACCTTCATCAGTTACGCGGGATACGTTAGTCACAAATGATATGTCCTTAAACAAGGATATAGAATATCGAAACATATTATTGAAACTTCCAGAAATAAGAGTGCCCAATATCCGAAAACGTAAGTCGTAAGAGAAATTATAATGAGCTATCAACATATTTTATAGACGATTTAACATTTTATACACCCGACGCCCGACATGGGCATTTAAGCTTTCTTTCGACAAAAAAGAGCGCGCGAAGACAAGTTCATTTATTTTTTATGATTTATTCATTATTTTTCTGATTTACTTTCATTGGCCAACACAACACAGAGCCTATGAATTGTATACTAACGCCAGAAAATTGCTCGGAGCGTGTAATATCCCACATTTATGCCTCCTCTACGCGCTCAGAATCTCATTCCAAATCTTACAACAATATGCCGCCTTCACCCTCACCCCGTAACAGGCCGGATTAGTAACTCACATATTTTCCTCAACGAACATTGCAATATTACATTGTATTACAAGTCAATGAACGCTTTAAAAATGATTGTGTTTAAATAGGGTTGTCCGTCACGGCGTCATGTGTAGCGTCCGCGTGAAGATGCGAGCCGATGTTCCATTACAGAAAATGAACACACATCCGAAATAAAATAGCATTCAATTAAAAACGGCCGAGTCGCTGACGGCCGCTGACGGGCGCGAGATAGCGCTGCGTCAAACTCGACCATTGTTCAGTTTTATCTCGAGAGGGCTTTGTTTCATTTGAGGCCTTTTATTGGTTGTTGGGGTGTAAAAATGCGGATAGAAATTCGCGTCGGCTCGCGTCCGATGCTATCCACGTCCGCACCAGATAATGAGGTGCCCCACAAAAAGCCTGGAGTGCGTTTAGGGTTGCCGTTCCATCCGGTTGCCCCCAAACTGTCCAAACATTTTTGGGACTCCGCAGTCCTGACCGTGGCGAACATCGCTTTGAGCGATATCCCCGCGTAAAGTTTGCAGATGACCGCAGAAATACTTGTCGCGCTGCCCAAAAATGTTCGTATGCCCGAACTCAGCCCTCTTGTTCCGTCGGCCTGCCCGCCTCTGGCAGCCCTGCCCGCGTCCCAAGCCGCACTATTGTACATTCAATCTACGCCAATTTGCCGGGCCGGCGTTACTGCCCCTTTCATTTCTCCATACACGTTTACACCGTCTAAAGTGTTGATTTGAAAACGTGATCCGCCAGACTGGACCATCGCGTTTATATTACTTATTGGATACGCTTCACTCGGCTTCGGATTATTCCTCAATTTGCTTTATTTTATTCTGGAGTTGTTTATTATATTATCCAACAGACTTATTATCTAAAATGGTTTAGATAATGAGTCTGCCTAAGTAATAGTTTTGGCCTTTATTCACGCAATATTGTGTAAGTGAAAAGGCTCTAATGGAAACTAAACCCATAACTAGTTCCATTGTTTTTTATAATTCACTTAAATATTTTACCTACATCCAAGAATGTAATAGACTTCTCGGTTCTTGGAACAGACAGTTATGGTTATAATCTTTTATAAGGACTGTTACTCGTAAAAGAAAAAGGATAAGTATTACTTATCGAGGGTCAGGCTTCAAATAATAAAAATCTTCTTACATTCTTACAGGAAATGTTATATTTTTCCATTTCATAGTAATAGAGGAAGCTGATACAATATCCTTTTCCTTAACTTTCTAAGTAGCATTCGAAAAGGTTTTTAACGTTCCTCAAATACGTAATAAAGCAGAAACGTTTAGTGAAGCTATTACCGTAACAAAAGAGGGCGGTGTTGGTATTTCAGCACAACAGAACACAACAGTACACAACAGAACACAAGAGAGCACAACACGAGGCAGTGCGCGGCGCTTGTCGTAGTGGCGGCCGTTAAGCTAAGTGGCCATAATTTCTGGAGCATGAAGCCTCCTGGTAATGACCCGTTGTCAACGTTTCCCCGAAATCTCCTGTAATTTCTGACGGAATGTCTCCGCTGAATATTTCCATGTATTTGCTACTGTAGCTCTTAAGGGAATTGTTTTATTAATATTTTGTGTGTGGTTTCATTAGAAACTAGTTAGTACATCTGTTTCAATGGATTTTCATGTTAATTTTGTAGGGGCTCATGTAGCTGAGCGTCACTCATTTGGTTCGAAGAAATATGTCTGTGGAATCCATTATACATGTTGGAGCACATGTAGGAGACATTGTCTGTCACTATTCTGTTTGTATCAAAGGTTATCTATCTGGAGACATGCTATAGATGAACGGATGATAAGGGTTAAATGATACAATGTATTCCTTTATCTGTTCTTTTGACATTTCATCCTGAAAGACGTAACCTTTTCAATCTATAAACCAAAATATTAAGATGTACAATTATAATGTTATCTAATATAATAACATACTAAAATACTAGCAATAATACAATAAAATAATAATGCTGGACAATCCACACAGCATCATCTAGCCCCAAGCTAAGCAGAGCTTGCGTTATGGGTACTAGATGACTGATCTTTGTAGATCGTACAAGCATTAGTCCCAAGGCGGGAATCGGACCTGCAACCTCTTGCGTCGCAGGCGGACCTTCGCCCGCCGCGAAGTAGATTGTAGATTAAAATTCGTCAGTGTTGAAAGTTATTTTCTGTATCTCTTTTATTTTATTTCTTTTTATTTATTCACACTCACACAGAAATCACTATAAAATAAACTTTACCTTTTGGGCATCTTTTGTCCAATTGCACTTGACTAAAACTGCTAATACGTTACGTTTATTCGCAACAATGTTTACTTTTTATCGTTATGTTGACTGTACCACTAGTATCCATAGTAGTACAGTCAACATAACAATAGTAATTAAAAATAAATCAAGCCTGTGGTTCAGACCCCAAGCACGATGACATCCAGAGACTAATCCTTAAAAGAATGTACGAGTATATGAATAACATCAAACAAAAAACAGCGCTTGTTCATTTCAAGAAACCTTCAGCACCCAAGTAAATATTAACTCAACATCAACTAGCGAGAGATTTTATATTTCAGTAAACTTTCCCCCAACTTAATTTATTTACCGAAAGAATAAAACGAAATTCATTAAAACATACCTATAGAACAGCAGCACGAAATGACGTCATGTTTTCCATGCTGAAAAAATATGAACCCTTTTAGAAACTGAAAAGGGTTTAAGTGAAACTGACAGACAACAGTGATTCAGTGCTTTCAGGGTGCCAAGGCATCATCAATCATAACCTTTCATCTCACACCCTAATGATAAGCACCGACTAAGATATCATTATACTGGAAATTAAGTGAAAATTTAATATAACGCAGCTTCTCCATTAATTTTGAAATGCACATAAAGCTGGCTCGGTGTTACACGAGTCATGTTACATTGATCGTTCATTCAATCATACACTCAGATGAGCATAGACATTATGTTTAATATATAATCTAGTAGAATTAATTATACTATAAAAAATAATAATAAATAAATATTGCTGGACAATCCACGCAGCATCATCTAGTCCCAAGCTAAGCAGAGCTTGTGTTATGGGTACTAGATGACTGATATACTTAATACAATACATTACATAGATAGATATTTTTTATTATACATAGGAAATACCCAGAACACCCGGAACAAATATTTGTAGATCGTACAAACATTTGTCCCAAGGCGGGAATCGAACCCGCAACCTCTTGCGTCGCAGGCGGACCTTCGCCCGCCGCGCCACATAGGTCGTCGAATATCGATAATCTATCATTTGTAGATCTTTGGCAATCGTCACGTGGAGTCAGACGGCCAAAAATGCGAGAACCACTCTTACCAAGGGGTATCGTGTTGCCCAGTAGGTAACTGTTGAGGATATTCATTCGGCCCGTGCATCTGGTTAGACTCGAAGCCGAATCCAGCATAGTTGAGCAAGGGTTAGGCAGACGATGATGATGATATAAAATAACAGAATAAGCCCTCTCATCTACGTGGATTACTAGATCAGTTTAAAAAGAATCCAAAATTCTAGTAACTAACCACCTTCCTTGTTGGCCTAGTGGGCGCAAGTGCTACTGCGAAGCGTGAGGTCTTGGGTGTGATTCCTGGGTCTGGCAAAGTGTTATTCAGTGTTTTTATCTGTAACGGCCCTGATTTCTGAGGCTGATGAGCCTTGGCAATAGGCTCACCCCCATACACATGAACATGCTCACCGGAGAAAAAACATAACTGGAAAAATGTGGATGTACTATTGGTACACCTCTGCCTAATCCTTTGGGGAATGCAGGCGTGATGCCAAGCAATGACTAAACAGATTTACAAATTAGATACCAGACGTTAGGGTGAGACTTCATATAGTTTGGATTCCAAGAATATTAATTGTTATGATATATAATATTTATAATAAGACGATCATCTTTACTTAAGATGATCGTCTTAAGATTATGTCGTATTAAGATTATGTAGATTATTTCTGAGAATGAAAACATGTAACGTATTAAAATCGTAATTCCACCCCTATGAAAACCAATTACTGACAAGTGAGCTCGGTCACCTCCCATCAAAACTTCGGCCCGTGTACATGGACGCCGTCCACCACCGCCGTACAAGATAATTTGAAACTTGTGCCGAGTCGCGATGGCCGCCTGATAGACTAAAGTTAATCTCATTTCAAAACGACTTTTACGAAAAGGAAATAAGATCTTAATATTTGAAGTTTCCGGCCTTTGCCGCCATTAGTGGACGAATGTCAAGCTTTGACATCACGGAGCTCGTTATCTAATGGATGAGCAGTAATGGTCGGATTACACTCATTTTTTTCATTAGATTTTCTTATATCCATTTTAATAAACGAAACGTTCATATCTCTGAGCTATAAAATCTTGAAATATGTCGTAAGAAATGAAGTCGCAAGTACAAACCACTGCTCGCAATTCCACTATAACTATTTTCCTAATTACATAGAAGACTATAACAATTTACGTAACTTCCTCGCAGACCACAAAAGAGAAAATTCAAAAGCGTCCGTGCATTTTGAACCACTAATAGTACGAAATGTCTTAAAAATTATGGTGCGGAAACACCCAAACGATCTCTTTTATAAAAAATACAGGCTGCTGGGCAAGTCAAGCTTTGTTGCTGAGTAAACAATTCAAGCGCATTCAGTATTGTTTGTATAATAGTGAATAATGAATTCTTCTATAATGCTTCTTATCCGTGCGTTCGACGGGACCCGCGTCACGCCGGCTCCGATAAACTGGCAGATTTATTACCGCACCGGTTCGGATACGCGGATATTCGGATATGTTAGCTGAGTGTATAATCTCCGTAGGCGCGATACTCGCACACTTACATGAAACAAACACAACTTTGTTCTGTTTAATTTGTTTTCGTAATACTTTTTTTTTTTTTTTTTTCTCTTTATTTATTATTAGGGACTTTTACACGGACGTGTATGCCAGTCCCATCATACCTTATATTAATACATTATCTAACTAAAACGTAACCTAGCGAACATAAATACTTTGGAGGCAGCCTCCGAATTAGGTGTAGATAAAAGATGATGAAATACACCTACATCATACATATTTAAGTTTAAATCCTTAAATAATTCTACTCGGTCAGACTGAAATCTGGCACATTCCAACAATAAGTGTACTACATCTTCCGGTGTTCCACATACATCACAATTTGGTGAGTCGGTTTTTTTCATTAAAAATCCAAACTTATTGAGGGGCATGTGTCCAGATCGCAGTCTGTGCGCGATCACAGCCAGCCGCCGTTTTCGTAATACTTGAGACTGAGTATTTTTTTTACAGTTCTCATTTTTTTTGTTGGCTGTGTTCACACTATCTAAACTAAAAAATATTTAATAGACATGTTTTGTATAAGGATATGTCCCGTTTAGCGTTCGCGTTGTTGTTTGTTTATGCTTCGTGACTTGTGTTTGTTGTCATCCATATGAGTCAACGACTATCACTATGAAACATGTCACCAACATTTTGTTATGACTTTGGTTTCTTAAATATTATGTCAAGAGATGTGAATCGTCAAACAAGTTGCGGTCCTACAAGTCTTCTCATAATGCAAATTACTTGACAGAAAACAGAGATGTCAACGTTATTTCTTGTGCATGTTCTGGCAGTGCGAGCGCACGGTAACGGTACTGTTTTAGGAAATATACATCATGATGATATCTTGTCAATATATATATGAAAACAGCTTGTTTGTAAAGTAAACCAGTTTATTTTAAGTAAAGTAGAAGAGGCGAACAACATTAATGTAATACTAGTAATGTGAAAGAGTAAATAATTTGTTTCTTTCAATAAATAATCTCCACTCTGTATTATAATAGATACATGTAGGTAGATACACACCACACAAGCGTCTACTTCTACGAAAGCTCAGAAGTTTGCTCAGAACACCATAAAACACACCATGACATAATCTTCCATTGACGTCACAGCTAACACTTGAAGCATCAAATATATTCACAGAACCCACCCATCACCCTGTTTACCAACACATCGTCGCTCCCGCCGACCCCGCCGACCCCGCCAACCCCGCCAACCCCGCCAACCCCGTCCTTGGCCAAACACCGACAATTGAATTATAACACGACAGAAGAGTAATAGGATAATGTCGTAGAAGATAAAAGCGTACGCATGCCGCAATCTCTTACGCAACTTTCCTACGTAAATCATGCAAGTTAGAACAACTAGCGTTCGCGTAAACACTTCAACTTTTCCATTAAAAACAATAATACAACGGGGATTTGTCGAGAGTGGTAATTCTTGGTTTAATCTTGCATTAACTTCCTCCGTAGCGTGATTAATGCTGCACAGCATCTTGGTTTTCAACTTATACAGAGTGGGACGACATTGACATACAACCAGATACCTACTATGCGTTGAAATTTGACTTTTTCCTATTTTCTACGACTTTGTTGATGTTGTTTTCTTTAAAACTGTAATATTAAATTATATAAGACATGATTTTTACAGTTGAAGTAATATAAATATCAGAAAAACATATAGAAAGTCCCAGAATCATATACTGAACTTATGGTTTTAGGCTGTGCGTGTGCGTCGATTTTCCTTCCACTCTGTCTTGTCCTCTACGTGATATGAGGTTAGGCAGGTGTACATGTCTTGTTAGACGTACATATAGGTCTAAAATTGGAACTCCGTACAGTTCCTGTTTTCTTATGTTTTATCTCATTGGTTCTCAAATGAGTTATTAACTTTTTGTTCGGAACAATCGTGGTCGTGTCTAGACGTTGAGTGGCTGCCTCGTGATACCTATACATTTGTGAGCGATGCGCACGGGTGTCAGCGATGGCTCGATCACTGTGTAGTGACAGGTGCGGCGCGGCGCGCGGTCGTGGACGTGTGCGTACTGTACGACACATACTGGTCTGATCACTATCCGCTACTCATTGAATGTGATGTAAATATTGTTAAACCTAAAATTACATCCAGTTCAAATACTTACAATTATATCAAGTGGGGACTTAGGGATGATAATCAAATCCAAAATTACACTAATTACTGTAACTCAAGACTAAAACACATTGATTTCCAATCTGAGTTTGGTTATTGTGCAGATAGAATGTGTAGTGATCAGAACCATAAATTGACGATAAATAAGATGTATATTGACATTGTAAATATTTTGACTGAAGCCGCTAAGAGAAGCTGCATTATACCTAAGGGCAGGAATTTTAAATATGTAACAGGGTGGAATAGGCACGTTAGTGACGCTCACCGGAGGGCCAGGTTTTGTTTTGAGATTTGGGTATCTCATGGACGTCCTAGATCAGGGTATCATTATAATAATATGTGCCAGTCTCGAAAACTATTTGAAGAAAAATTAAAGTACTGCCAAAATAATGAATACCAAATTAAGATGGAAATCATTGCAGGACATCATTCGAGTAAGAGTTTTGGTGATTTTTGGAAATATACTCACAAACTTAATCCAAGGTCGGGCTCTCCGGTGAGTGTCGGGGGTGCGCATGAACCACGGAACATAGCCTGTGCCTTTCAACGGCATTTTAGTGTGGTATCACCGCTCGGGTCTGCGTCACAGGTGCTCGCTGCTGAGGACCGCCCTGGGCATGTTAATGTCAGATTCTCAGCCAAGGATGTGGCCCAAATCATAAAGAAGATGGTGAGAGGCAAGTCCCCAGGTCACGATAGCCTTAGCATCGAGCATCTGAAGTACGCGGGCGTGCATCTGCCAAGAGTCCTTGCACTATTGTTTAACTTGTGTATTAGTCATGGTTATTTACCCGATGATTTAATGCACACAATTGTAGTGCCAATTATCAAAGATAAGACGGGTGACTCATCGGATCTGTCTAATTACAGACCGATCTCGCTTGCGACTGTCATAGCTAAGGTGTTGGACAGTTTGCTTAACAAACAGTTGGGAAGGCACCTACATTTGCATGACGCTCAGTTTGGTTTCAGACCCGGGTTGTCAACTGAGAGTGCTATCCTCTGTCTTAAGCAGACTGTGCAATACTACACGGACAGAAACACACCAGTATATGCATGCTTCTTAGATCTTTCAAAAGCATTTGATCTGGTGTGTTATGACAAGCTGTGGCAGAAGCTGCAATGTGAAACAGATGTGCCACATGAGACAGTATCTTTGCTTCGGTACTGGTACAGTAGGCAGCAGAATACCGTAAGATGGATGGGTGCACAGTCGGACGTGTACAGGTTGGAATGCGGAGTTAGGCAAGGGGGTTTATCCTCGCCTCGCCTTTTTAACCTGTACATAAACGGGCTGATCGCTGAACTCAGCAACACTAATATTGGCTGTTCCATAGACGGAGTGTGTATGAACAACATAAGTTACGCAGATGATATGGTGTTGCTGAGTCCTTCGATCAGTGCCTTACGTAAACTCTTGCGTATATGTGAGTCATATGCAGGGGCTCACGGGCTCAGGTACAATGCCAAAAAGAGTGAATTTATGTTGTTTAAATCTGGTACCAAATGCTACTCTTCTGTACCTCCTATCACTCTTTGCGGCATTCCTTTAAAAAGGGTACAGCAGTTTAAATACTTGGGCCACTGGGTCTCTGACGACTTGTGTGACAATCTGGACACTGAGCGAGAGCGCAGAGCGCTGTCTGTCCGGTGTAATATGTTGGCTCGCAGGTTTGCGCGATGTACTAGACCTGTAAAGGTGACACTATTTAAGGCATTTTGTCAGTCGTTTTACACGTGCAGCCTGTGGACCAACTTTACGCAGCGGGCGTACAGCGCACTGCGTGTGCAGTACAACAATGCTTTTAGGATACTGTTGGGGCTTCCGCGGTTTTGTAGCGCTTCGACGATGTTTGCTGAGACGCGGACGGATGATTTTTTCGCAATCATAAGAAAGCGGAGCGCCTCTCTATTAAGTCGCATACGAAGTAGCTCAAACAGTCTCCTGATGGTGTTGTCCGAGCGGTGGGACCTGTCCCTGTTGCAGAGGTGGATGCAGCTTCATACTAGCGTTTCTCCTCGTATTGTTTGACCGTATTGTGTATAATTTCATTTAGATTTAATTAATTCTATGTATGACATTTTGTATTTAATTTTAATTGTATTTATGAAATTGTGTATTTAATTTATTTGTGTGTGTCATTGTGTATGTAATTTTAATATTATATTTAAATTTAATTTTGTGTAAGTAATATGGACATTGTCTGAAATAAATGAATAATAAAAATAATAAAAATTGGTGGAAAAGTTCTTTAAAAGGTGTAATACAACTTACGACTGCATTGGAAGTTATTTCAGGGTTATAAAACTCATGCAAGCGATCGCCTTTACAGACAAACGAAAAATTAATAATTACTAGAACGACACACATGCTTGTTCAGATGCTGAAGCCATTTTTATTTTATCTAGTCTCGTTTTAGAACACAATTTTAGCTTAGAGATAACTGTACAGTATTTGCTATAGAATTACTTTTCACTGCTATATTTTCACATAAAATATAAAACCTTTACTTTTAGGTTTAATAGAATCGGCTTAAAAACAAAATGAACAAAAGTTGAGTGGGATGTAGAAGCTCCATCCCACTCAATGCTAAAATACTACGAACTACTTTGACAGAAAACTCGAATATTCATTTAACATTTATTTCTTCTATGAATATAAAAATATTCACGTCGATGAGATTTTTTTTTAAATTTTTTAATTCCTTTTTCTTTTCATATTTAATAGTTTTATCATTGTTGAAGAAATAAATGTTTTCTATTTCAAGATGAACAACAAAAATTATTTTGCATCTAAAAAAATATCGGGAAGAATTTTAAATAGTTAACGATATTTTTTTTTTTTAAACGTTGCCCCACACTAGGAATTTCTCCTGTATCGTGGGTGCGTTTACAAACATTTAAACTCACATACACAAACGGCCAGACCCGGAACAACTACCTGTAGGTTATACAAATATTTGTTCCGTGCGGGGATCGAACCCACAACACGCGGCGCAGCAGCTGATGGCTCAACCACTGCGCCAACCGTGTCGTCAAAGTGTTTGAGAATATTATATGTTCTCTTCATAATTATTAGGTTGCAGTTATACAGTATGTGTGTGGCGGTCAGATAGGCAGTCGCTCCATGTATAATATTGGTATTTAGCTGCATCTGGATGGCCTGCGGATGTGTGCGTGTACTCGTGTGACCGTGTGGGTTTTCGTATGTTACAATAATGATTGCGTTGTCAGCTTCATTTGAAACATATTTATAGACTGACATTTTTATCTGTTGCTACGAGTATATTGTTATTATGTAATGTAAGTCCTCCAAATTTTATGTTATATCAGCTGCAGTTCGTTCCGGGAATATGGACCTCTGGATAATTGAATTGACTACTTCTTGTGAGCTTTTCTTTTAAACGATATCTGGAAATGTATAGTGTTAGTTGTTATTTTTTAATTTTCCTGTAGTCTTATGTTCCTATCTAATTGCTTTTACTATTTATTTGAACCATCTTAGTACTTGGTGTTAGTCTATGATACCTAAATAACACTGCTGTGACCTAGTTTTCTGATATTTGAAGGCGTTTGAGATCTGTTGTGATGGCAGCGGACGAACCAGAATAGAGTTGCTTTTTTCAGTCTTTGTTTCTACCCGCATGCAAAGATTTATCTGAATGAAGTCTTCCTAATGTGGCTTAAGTAACTCTTATATGTTTTAAAGTAAATATAACAGTAAACATAAACAGCATGAGCGGAAACAAACACACTAGCGGAATAGAATCCGGGACCTCCCGACGAGATGCGAAACATAAACTCCAGTAAGTAAACAGTTGTAAGATACTTTTGGGACCTCGGGTATTGGAGTAGGTATCCTCTAGTTCCGCATAGACAGTATAACAGGAGCGAGTGTTCGCTACAATATGTCAACTTAATATGTAAATAGGAGAAGGAAAAATATTAAAAAAAAAACTGCAAGGTTTCTCTTCTGAATAATGTTAATAGCGAATATTGACTTGAGACGAGGATGTTACCCGGAAGAAGTTATTTATTATTTTTTATTAGAAATATCCACAATCGACTCGACGACCTCGTTGGTCTAGTTTCATGTCGTTGGTCTAGTAGAGTAGGGTTCAGTTCCCGGGTCGTGCAAAGTGTAATTGGGTTCTTCCATCTCGAATGTCACAGTAGCAGCCCGGAGTCCGGATTTGTGCCCAGTTGATGGCAATAGGCTCCCTTCTTGCGTGGAACTCATAACTGTCCAAATGGTGGTGTTCTTACTATAGCTACACGTCTGCCTAGCCCTTCGGGGAATACAGGTGTGATAGTAATTTTTGGAAAAACAATGTTAGAATAATTACATACACAACGTATGGTCACCAAAATTAAACTACTTTTTACCCGGAATAAATGTTTGCTTTAACTCTATTTTTATTTCTGAGAACGGGTCACATAATTTTCAATCACTAAAATTTAATTTTTCCAAACTCAAATATGTCAAGTGATTTAACAAATAAATCAGTAAATATTCCACACTAGCAGTATCTTCCTCACAGCGCGGAATCCGATATTTCCATTTGGAGGATTTGGAAGCATTCAATTTGTCTTCTCACTTACGACATTTGTTTTGTAACGTGATACACACATCGGCATACACAAATATGCCTTTGTACACACCCTCTATATACGTACGAGTACCTATACATTAGAGTATAAACACACTTCCTCTTTAAATATGGATGCCAGAGCTTTAGCAGCACTTATATTTTATCTTGTGTAGTCACATAGCTAAGAGAGTGTGTAGAGCCAGGCTCCGCATGTCATCGACCTGGAACTCGGCCCAACTTTATTTTTCTCGCATGAAAATACACATAACATTTATAAAATGTTCAAACTTGTAAAGGTTGCTTCTGTAAGGATTTATGATACTTGTAAAATTGTGATACATTGAATTGACACCATTTGAGCGTGAAAATTGCCCTCGACTTTAAAACGCCGCGGCGTGCAAATAAAATAAGTAAACTAAATCCAACCATTTCAGCGAACCAGAACCGTAAACAATTCTGAATAAGGATTTTATTTCGAGCTGGTGTCTGGCTGTTTATCAAGACTGCAGCTTGTACTGCTTACCTACGGGGAATATCTGTTCAACTAAAAATGCATGGCATTATAATTTAATGGAACATGAGACTCCAAAAGGTTAATTAAATTAATATACATTTCGTAAGTGTGTAAATACTACTAACAAAAAATCCGATATAAATAAAAAATCAGCCAAGTGCGTGTTGAGCCCGCGCAGTATAGGGTTCCGTCACAACATGCGGACTTAGAAGGGGTTTTTTTTGATACTATAAACATTAATTGACTTCAAATTACAGTTTCAGTTCATTATTTTTAGTATTCATTTCATGTGATTGTAATTTATACTATATTTTATCTACTGAATACTATTTTTTATCTACGGTGTATTATGTGTTTATTTATCGGGAATTCGTTTTGTAACAGTTTAGTAAATATTGCTGTAAATCGTATCCGCTGCAATGAAAAATTAATTAATCAGTTTTGATAATTTTATAATAAAAATCTTAAACATATTATGAACCTAGAACTCGCATTCCAATTGCAATAACATAATGTTCTAAACAAACAGGAATGCACACTTCACCCGACCCACCGCCATCTTCCTCACATAAACTTTACAAGAGAGGCAATCCAGTGCGCCGTGTAAGCGAAGGAGAGGCGATAATTCAGCGATAG
Source organism: Phlogophora meticulosa (assembly GCA_905147745.2). Taxonomy (NCBI): domain Eukaryota; kingdom Metazoa; phylum Arthropoda; class Insecta; order Lepidoptera; family Noctuidae; genus Phlogophora; species Phlogophora meticulosa. Next base: position 450,048 of record LR990518.1, read on the forward strand.
AGGCTGAGAGGGCGGAGGTATCGATCTGCGGGAGGGAGCACCTCTGGCCAGGTTCCAAGGGAGCCGGCTGACCAGCTCCGCACTGATTTACCGACACTCCTGCGAGCTGGGAGCATGGAGGTGTTGTTATACACGCAGCGAGAAGGGCTGCCAGTGATTCTGATGTGTTTATTGTTATTGTGTTGGTTTGTGGTATTACTTTCAATGTTTGGTTTCCAGTTTAGTTTTTTAGTATTGTATTGAGATTTGGACTTGATTTGACTTAAATAGTGTGAGTTCAGGACATCGAAAATCATGTACTGAACTCATGGCATCAGGCTGTGCATGGATGCCCCTCCCACTCTATATAACAATAGATGTGAATCCACAACAGAGCAGGTCACGCCCGCAGAGGTTTGATTATGTCTTCATTGCTACAAAGTACAGTCAAGGTAATAAACTCAGGAGCAAAATAATACAGTGACCAAACAAAAGTAAGAGATACTCGTACTACATAGAATCTTATCTCCTCACACAAGTAGTAAGTCGTAAAAGTAAACTTTTACGACAGTTTCTAAAGAAAACAGTGACTGTTGCGGTATTTACAAAGGGCGGGATAACGGCTCGGTATAGGAGTATTGAACTAAATAAAACATGACGATGGCGGACCGTAAGCTATCCATCGTAAACATAAACTATAAATGGGAACGTTTTTGACAAGTGAAATAGAAACGGGGCTAATCGAGCTCGATGACTTACGAGTAATATTGTGAATATCACAATATCTGTAGTAAGTACATAAATGTAATCTATTGTTAACACACAATAGTTAAACTGTCGAAAAAGCTCAGCTCTGCAGCTTACGCCGTAAGGAAAAATCGTAATTTAACTGACATTGAGACATTAGTTATTTTCATAATGTATTTTCATAATACCGTAGTATTGTACTGTGGGGGAATGCCGCCGACATTCAAGCTATCTTTGTTTTGCAGAAAAAGGCTATTCGATCAATTCATAAACTAAGCCCGAGACACTCTCAGAGAGAAATTTAAAGAGATTATTGTATTGTGCCCTCTCAGTATATTTATGAAAATCTTTTGGTTGCACATGAAAATACCAATCTTTTTAAAAATACAGTAACATAATTGTATTATAAATACTAGGAACAAACACAGCTTCGTTGTTCCTTCAACCAGGCACAAGAAAATAGGTATATCGTTTAGATGCCAATGTATACGCTTTTACAATAATTTTCCTAGCCACATTCAAGAACTAAGCCTTAATAAATTCAAAAAATCTATAAAGCGAAAATTATGTCTCAAAGCTTATGACACTGTTTAAGATTATATTGAGGACAAAAAGCCTGGGATGGAGCTGCTCCAACTAAATTTACGCCATCAATATTGACATTTATATTTTTATTTTTGTTTAACAATTATTTTGTTAAAATTGTTTACTTTATACACTATGACATTTCCTTTATTGTAATGATAAGATTATTTACTTTGTAAAGTATTATTGACATAATTACTTTTACGTATTGACTTTTTAATGTATTATATTGTTATTAATTTAATTATTATGTCAGGACTTTGTGGATCTTTTTTTTTTATTTTTATTATTGTTTTTTGTCGTATTTTAAATTGTAGTCTGTCAGTTTGAGTACTTAATGCGGCCTACCCAAATGTTCTTTTTTTTGGTATTGTTCGTCGACCCGTTGAGCTCTACAATTTCCGACAAACGCTTGCACTGACTAAATAGGTCCACTCATATCTGTGCGGTTATGTCCTCAAAAGACCATCTCGGACACTAATCTGCATGTCCTCACATGATCTAACCAAGATAATGTCTGAACTTTATAAAAGACTGTGATCTCTGAGTTTCTTTCGGTGTTTCTTCTCAGAGTTGTCAGACAGCAAAACACCTGCTAGTTAAAAAAAACATTGTATTTGTTGACGAGTAAAAGTATTCGTAGAAACCTACTTTCAGAAAATAAATATCATTTATCATTCGCCATCATCACAAAGTCCATTCTCTCGCCAAAGAATGAGCCGACTCATTCTTTGGCGAGAGAATTGACTTTGTCAATCAACGTGGCAATGATGCCAGTCTTCTGGCCATGTCTCCGGATGACAGGCCTGCGGTGAGGTAGTTTGACGTTTATTTAGTATGCCTACATCTATTTAATAACTTATGCACTGAATATGTATAACTATTTATCTAATCCAACACATTCGACATGTAAATATGAGCTATACAACGAGAAACGAAGAATATAACCACCGCTTTCTTAACAGCTAAAGCCATGCCACAACTACCAGTGTTCCAGACCAGCAAGAATACATCACACAAACTGGCTAAATTCCGTCAAATTACGGAGAGGTTAATCCTGGGGCAGCAGCTGTTTGATAAAGCCCCTTGGCCATAGCTAATGTAAATTCCGCGGCTTCACCGCCGAAGAATGCCCGAGACCTAAATAAGTACACTTCAAAGTACGTAGCGAGTGCCTTTTCCGGCACAAAGAGCCAATTACATAATACCACCCCTCACAGTTAATGACGTGATTATGTTCCACGAAAAAATTACGCTTCTTTTTTTTTCCACCATGTACAGGCGTTTTCGGGGTTTTGCGCGCCCCAAAGAACATTCTGGAGTTATTGAATTAAATTTTTAGACGATGAATGAAAATTAATTTGTTGTGGGAAGCGGAGTTGATGGAGGTAAAGAAATGCTCGCAGACGTTCCGCAGTGAGCGGACTCATTAATACTCGCAACCCACGCACCGCTGGAGCACTCGCATGAAACGTCGTGAAAGGAAAATGAGAAAAGTAAGCATTCTCAACTAGGCCATCTGTCGCACCTGCCTACATTTATGACAAAAAGGCATAATTTAATAAAGGTAGACTCTCAAACAATATTGCAGTGTCTACAAATTCTAAGACACAAAATGGTGCGCAATCTAAGACGTTCTGTAAATAAAACTTACACAAAATTGCTCAATTTTAAATTTTCTCCAGAAAAGATTCTTTTTCCTCTTTTACAATAAGAGCTACGTCTTAATTTGTATTGTACAAGACACCTCTATTTAATATTTTTTAAGAAAAGCCTTTTGTACTTCGGTCTATAGTGAAATGTTCGTCAAACAGAATAGAAGCTGTATTGCTGTGGGTACCGACACTGTAGGGTGTTGACTATGTGACGTACACAGGTTCGTAGACATTCGGGAGGACTCGTGAAGGGATCATCCGTTAGGTGTCTTATAAATATTGGCCTGAAGTACAATGCGTTTTCACAAAGATGAATGTCATCTCATCTACTTAGCCTTTTCCCATTATTTTGGGGGTCATCTTCAAGTTTAACTAGGTACACCTGACTACAAGTGAGTATTTGGTATGTAAAATACTCGTATTAGCTCCATGGAGTAACAGGCTATCTGACCACCATATCACAGTTACTAAGTATGGTTATAATAATTCTACCAAAGACAAACGAAAAAGAAAACGAAATATTTTTACAAATTCCAACAATTTTATGATTTCCTTATTGATTCCTGCCTAAAAACACTTCCAATTTAAATATTCGTAAGGTAACTATAGATTAGCGTTATAAGTCGTCTTTAAGTGCAAAAGCGTGTTCGTGATTTGTGCCCTTACTATATTTTAGATCCATCCAATTTCAAATCACAGTGGGTCATTTGTCTGGCCGTAGTCGCCTTGATCTCACTCTTATCATACTTACCTTTTATGTTTCCTCCATAATTTATCCAGCTTCATCATGTATTATGGACATTAATATACCTGCTCATAAATACGGCCTAGAGTCCAACTTTTTGCCTCACATTATGTAAGTGGCGAGCATTGTGCGGCGGCTTAACGCTAACCGCCGCGTTCGTGGTTAGCTCCGACGTGAACGCACGCGTTTGCGTCCGCCGAACAAAGGGATTTTCAGCCTGGTGGGCCTTTGATCTCGACCCATTAAACTGGGCTCACAAAACCGAGCAACACAAGTTTATATGTGATACACTACAATTAAGTCTTATTAGGACTAGGCTTTTGCTGGTTTTAAAGCAAAGTTTACAAATCAAGTAGGTGTTTCAAGGACTTTGGGATTGTTTTAATTTTAATAAGCTTTTGCGTTCTCGGTTATAAAATGAAATAATAAACCCAGTTAGATTGTAAAAATCGTGACGAAAAGTGCTAAATCGTTTTCGAATGATATATAGTTTAATCCGCCAACCACAGTACTGGAATATAATAACCTGTGTGTGTAATAAAATGGTTTTAAGAATCTTGCACCAGAATTAGAAATTGATTTATTGTACAAGTTCGTAATCAATTAGACATTAACTTTATAAGTAATGATTTCTTCAAAGGCACTGAGCGATAGTGCTACAAGCTGCAGTACATGCCTTCATGCTTGGTTTGTATTTCAATGATTTTCACTCAAACATATTTTTAGGGTTCAAAAGGAAAAAATGGAACTCGTATGGATTAACCGTGGAGCGTGTAATACATAGACAAATGATTAATTTAAATATTCAAGTATACTCCACAATTGTAATTTGGCTGTAAGTTTTCAATAAACTAAATAATACAACTCAGGGTTAAACTAAATACCGCCCCGAATAAGCCATGTACATTATGTACAAGCCACGGCACAATACGCACTGAGTACATTCCGCGTCTATTAGCATTCAACGCCCGCCGCCATTGTGCACTAATCGTACTTACCTCTTTGATTAATGCCCTAATCTAGGAAATAAAAGTCCAGCTCAGAAAAAACATTAATAACAAACGCCCATTTAATACATTTGCCCATTTCCTACAATTTATCACAATTTGGTTTATTCTTACGGCATACGGTCATAATTACATTATTCAAATGGACTTCTCCCCGTCGGCGTGTAATTATCCACTCTATAAATTAATTTGGAAGCTTTTTCCTATGAATTATTCAATTTGCATGGTGACCTCGGGAGTGCTGCGGGTCCATATCGGATAACAATCAGATTGCAGATGGTTTCTTTTGTCCCTCCTAACAGCTTTTCTTCTGACATCGCATGGGTATCGAATGTTCGGTTTTCGTCAGGAAACTCCATAATTTTATCATTACTTATGGGCGGTCAGTGAAATAATGGTTTGTGACAGCTTGCAATAAAAATATAATAGTAATGTCGTGATGGATTCAAATCTGGGCTGTATCAATGTTAATTTTTAATTTATTCATTATGTTACTTTCGCAGTTTTTCTTGAACATCACTGACATCGGTGAAGGAAAATATCGTGAGCATGGACTCGTGATCAATATAATGATTAAATCTTCCACCCGCCTTGTGCGAGCGCGGTGATTTCTACTCGTATCTTCTCTATATGAAAAGAAGGCCTGAAAAGAAACCTGCAGTGGGAGAGTAACTGGCTGGTCTTATTAATTATGTGTTCAAAATCATTGACAGATTGAAATAAAATGTTTAGCTGTCGGTAACTAAGACCTGATTTACAACTCAGCCTGTAGCTACAGTTGCGTAGTGAAGTGTTACTACTAATTATTTTAAACCAAACAAGTGACTCACTGTGGAAAGCGGATAGCGCGTGGGAGGCGGACCACTACATCACTAAATTAAACTATTAATATATGTATAATTAATTAATGATACACTTGAAAGTCACAGAGTTATTGCCTTCAGCGATCCTTTAACAACAAGCTGTCCAAACTACTTCACCGAATGACGTAAGAAACGTTTCAAAGGCTTTTCAAGCACGCCATCATTTGAAATTTGAACCTGTTTGTTCGATCCATTCATAGATAAAAGTCACAGAATTTATTTTAATTCCATTATTTTAAAAAAAATAAGGATTCAACTGATTTCTCAATTCCATTGATTTTTTTGTGTGTTACGCGATATCTCCGCGGATTGTGAGACGATTTTAATGTTTTTGTTTTATTGAAAAGAATTTTGTGATACCTTGCCAAATTTTTTGCAAGTTAAATAAATAATAAAATATTGCTGGACAATCCACACAGCATCATCTAGACCCAAGCTAAGCAGAGCTTGTGTTATGGGTACTAGATGACTGATATACTTAATACAATACATTACATAGATAGATATTTTTATTATACATAATAATATACATTATATAGTTGGTTTATTAATACTAAACTTGTGTAACTATTACCACCCTAACAATCACTTTCTTCACAGTATGAAGAATATATTCCAAATCTGAAAGTTTCTTCGCTCTGCAGTTCACTCGAATGTAATAATTTCCTAAGCACAAAATATGAGTATTAATTCCCAGCTCCGAATATGATAAGCGTTCCATCATATGGAGCGGCTGGCTCCACATATTCCTACATATTCTAACTTATGCATGACTAAAGATCTGCGAATTCAGCTTAATAAGTTTAGACTGGATCAAGAGCTTAGACTTTACGCCCACACTAATTGTGTTATCGGAATTACGAGTATAAGAGAAGATAGTGTTCGTTGAAGCGATTATTGCGTTCTATACTGTAGTGTAACTAGCTGTGCCTCGCAGTCTCACCCGCTCCTAAGGGTCGTAGCGTGATGTTAATAGCCTTAAGTAACCTTCCCCAAGAATTGGGTTATCAAATGCGAACAGATTTTTATAAAAGTTAGTTTTAAAGATAAATGTGAAATGAGAAAACGTGTCTGGGTCTGTCTACTGGGGACGCTATCACAACCTCTGAAGCAATTTTGATAAAATTGGACAGATGTTATTTGGTATCCACAAAATTTAAACTAGCTCTCAGGCGTAGTGCGTAGCCCGTAGCGCGTAACGTGTAGCTTGTAGCTCGTAGCGCGTAGCGTGTAGCTTGTAGCTCGTAGCGCGTAGCGTGTAGCTTGTAGCCCGTAGCGCGAAACGTGTAGCTTGTAGCCCGTAGCGCGTAACGTGTAGCTTGTAGCTCGTAGCGCGTAGCGTGTAGCTTGTAGCTCGTCGCGCGTAGCGTGTAGCTTGTAGCTCGTAGCGCGTAGCGTGTAGCTTGTAGCTTGTAGCCCGTAGCGCGTAACGTGTAGCTTGTAGCCCGTAGCGCGTAACGTGTAGCTTGTAGCTCGTAGCGCGTAGCGTGTAGCTTGTAGCTCGTGGCGCGTAGCGTGTAGCGTAGCCCACTTTAGCCGATACACGCTAGGTAGAATTTGGTTTCATCATTTCCATGATAAAACCAAATCGTTTCGTTTAGCAGTCCTTCAGAGTTGGAAAATTCGGAATCAATATTTATAGTAAAGTGTACTATAAATATTGAATCCGAATTTTACAAACCGCGAATCAAAAGTTCATTGTTTACATCTAAAAAAGTGTGCTTACTACTTAATAAATGACAACCAGTAAAAATATTATTTTAACATAATCTACGCAATCACTTAAATAATTCAGACTACAATCTTTAAATCAATCATGTGTATGAATAATATTGAATGAGCGACGTTTTTACGTGGGACAACCAATTTCCATGACAAGCGACAATTTAACGATATTCAGTCGGGCAACACCGGTTTTATTTTACGTTTACGAAGCTGAGGCCCGATATTTTGATAAATATTTTTGTATAATTTCATGATCAGCTTATAATGATATTGATTTACGTGATGTTGTAAAAGAAAATTGAAAATACGTTAATGGTGAGCCTGAGTTTTTTTGGTCCAAGTTTGAATCGTATTTGTCTGAAATGTCTATTAAAGCAACTTTTGCCTCAGTAAACCTATTATTTATATGATTTATTCGCCAAAAGAAGCTCGGTCACCTTTCCCCTGCATTGGGGCAGGAGACAGGTTGACCTATTCAAATAACCACTTATCTTCCTTGACTACATCAATTCATAACTCCAGTCCGCTTTTATCCTTGAGCTACCTCACCACCCTCCAATTATCTTCCCTCAGATCTCAGTTTACCCAATAAGGAAGCTATACACGATGCTTACATACATGTATGTATATACACCTACCTATACATAACACACCGACAGGAAAGGAAAGTAAACAGAAAGAAATTACTCGTATTTACTTCCATGAAGATAGCAAAAAGAACTTCTTATTTGGTAAACTATTCTAAATAAACATAATATAAGTGGATGGGGTTGCCACCCCATTCGGGGGTGTAAAAGTAAAGAATTTCCCCGAGGGTAGGCAGAAATAATTAATTGTGTGTCAGTTAGTGTGTAGGGAAATGTAGTGAGCCGACTGAAATATTAAGTGTCTAGACTTACATGAGAAAATATTATACATGAGTGAGATGACTTATGACGCGAGTAAGGTTTTAGTACTACGAGTGAGTGTGTTATTCTGAAGACCTTTTAACTTGTCATACATGACGTGATTATGTATGAAATTAAGTGTTCTCGTCTACTGGTGACTAGGTAGTGGGTACTGTGATTGTAGTTGTCATGTTGGGTTTCATTTCAAATGTTTAGCAGCATTTTATGTCGAAAAAAGCGCGCACGTGCCACGTGCGGTTCGTACCATATTTCCGATAAAATCACTCGACCCTTCGGTGTATTTAGTGTAGTACCGACGTCACCCGAAGTGTATTAAAAGTAAATAATGAAACAAACAGTTTTATTCAATTCGTGTACAGTTTAAAAAAATGTATACCTAACTGTAAATATGGCAACAGTAAAATGTCGGACAACAAGACCACTCAATTAACAGCACACATGACACCTTGCCGCCCTGCTCCACCACCTAGCAATAACAAGCGCTCCCTACCCATAAACCATAGAATTAACATCGTTAGGTATTAAAGAAGTCACCCCTTTCCACCTAAATCAACCCCTGGAATTTTACGCAAATTAAAGTTTAGGAGAGTACAAATTACCAACCCCTGGGGGTGCAAACAAATGATATAAAGTATAACGAACCATTATAATTGAAAATCGACTTGGGGGCGCTAATTTATGGCTGGTAATAGAGTGAGTTGCATTGAGGAGTTTGAAGTTTCAAATTATTTTGATGAAATAATTGTTTTAGTTTATTAAAATAACAATATAACTCCCCTCATTCACGAAACGCGACACTTATACAAACCCAACAATTTTAGCTGTCCTTGTCATTTAAATGCCAAGAAAGTGAGTGGGACGCTACGATATATAACCTTTTTTTAGATATTAGTCGTTTATAAATATGTATGATATCACAGCTTGCTACCCCACTAAAGGTGTGTCTTTAGTGAGGTAACAAGCTGTACTGGTATCAGGTAATCAAGAAAATTTACTACAATATCAGCCTGTCTCACTGCAGAGCATATACTCTGCAGAGGGAAAGTAACAGGCTGTTATTGGCAACGTTTTAAGCAGTGAAGAAACGAAGCATTAATCACCACACTTGCTCGCCAACCTTACGAATGACTTAAGTCCAGTAGCACGAATTTCTTGCGTATATTTTATCGATAACGACAACAATTTGCACTAAGATTGAAACAGCGCCTCTACATCACGTATATGCAACTTTTTTCTTTTAATAATTAAGTCATTTGACGTTTTCCGTTGGTAAAGTTCTCGCAAGGAGTTCGTGTGTTGGGCTTCAGGTAGCTTCACAGTTTTTTTCATTCAGCGATGTCAATATCTAAGATAAACTTAGAAAGTTCACATTCATTGAAAAAGTTACAGTGATACTTGCCCGGATCAGTAGCCTTTAAATATAATTTAATACTCAATTCGATCAGTAGTTACTACACCAAAAATAAGCTTTTAAATATTAAAACATCCCACCGAATCAAACAAAAGAAAATGACAATCTCCTAGGTACTCGTATAATAGCAAATTCGAATTCGAAACAACAGATACGCTGTCTCAAAAACAGCAATATCTCGTAATGCCTAACAGACAATATTCCCGATGTTTGTACAAATAACTTGGACAAACAGACTGAAACACAAACACCGGCCGAGACGGTTTATCTCCTACATCTGTCACTTGTCGGCTGAAAGGTTACCGACTAACACAGACTAACACTACGCATTGCTAAAGATTATTGAGTGCTGCAAATAACTTGTGGGATGCCAAATATAATAAGGTAAATGCGAAACAGCTTCGCATTAACAGATATCGACTCAAGTTAATTGGTCTAAAGATATACCTATCCAACCCTCATATGCTTGATTGCATTGACGACACGGTTGGCGCAGTGGTTGAGCCATCGGCTGCTGCGCCGCGTGTTGTGGGTTCGATCCCCGCATGGAACAAATATTTGTATGACCTACAGGTAGTTGTTCCGGGTCTGGCTGTTTGTGTATGTGAGTTTAAATGTTTGTAAACGCACCCACGATACAGGACAAATTCCTAGTGTGGGGCAACGTTTTTAAAAAAAAAAAAAGAAAATGCTGTATCGTAAGAAAAATCTCATATGTGAGGTATGTGTGTTCGATTCCAGTTTTAGTTCAGTCCCTTGTGAGGTGTACCTATGAAATAAGGGTAAAGGCGTTTCAAGGGACCAAAAAATTGGATTGTATCAGAGTCTTAAAATTCGTAAATGTACAGCTACGATAAAGGAAGCGGTAACTACAATAAAAAAAACGTCCGAAACTGTTAGCATCAAATTTAAAATAACTTTTAACTAGAATAATTGTAACTGCGCAACCAGCCAGGGGTAACAATGTTGAGATAGACAAAGTTATCTCAATAAAACTTTACAAAAACAGCATTAATATTCTAAATACCTAAAACAACAAAGCCAGTTACCAGACTCGCTCTAATCCAGCTCATATTCATAGCCCCTCTAGGCGAGATATACACGTATTCATAGTCCTGACAAGACTGGAATATATTTTCTTGTTTAGCACGTAACGTCGTGTAAAGCCGAAACGTAATTTTTACGCGTCAGCGTATCAAATGTTACATCGCTTCATGACTAAACTGTTTGTCTAGGTGGAATAAATAATAGGTCAGCGCTTTATGTGCTTCGTGTTTGTGATAAATCTTGGTGACGAAAACACTGGCTTATATAAATCTCGTAAGTTTATTCGCGTGCGTCTAGCTCGTGGCCAAAACACATTCGTATGGTACTCGTATATTGTTTTACTTCGATTGTCAACGCTTTTAGATATAAAAGAAAGCTAAAATTTCATATTTATAACTACTTCTAGGAATTAAATATGCGGAATGGTTTTAGTGTTACACTCTATTTCTTTAGTAGATTAACAAACAGAAATCTTAGTTACAATTTAATCTTTCGGCGACAATTTTCTTCAAATAAATTTTAAATTTCTTCAGTAAGTGTCCACGATCAAGAAGATCTTTACCCGCTTGAGAGAATGGACAAAAAGACCAGGAATCCAGTGCTTCCGACTCCTAGCAACGAGTGATCGTCTTCAAAGAAACGTCGTTAAAATGGTCCTAATGGCCATAGTTCAGCACTGAACTGTTTGTTACTTTTGAGTGGAAGTCATGCTGGGATTCTTTGTATGCTGTGTTTTTTCATGTTCCTACTGTTTTACTGTACTATTCTGTAAAAAATCGCCCCGTGAATACTTGAGAGAGCTTTTCTAACTGTATACCGACACAATGGTGTACTGGATATCATACTAAAGAAAAATAAATATGTATACATTTATTTTACTTTGTAAGTGGATGTCAGTAGAACATATCCAGTATATCCTGATCTCGCCTTCCATTAAAACTCCGTACTACGCCAGGCCAGGAAGGTGTATACTTTGACATTGCACACAATGTCAAAGTATTTCCACCATTTATTACTCGAAACGACATATTTGTGATCGATGTGAGTAACATTATCGTTATAACAGACATGGTTGACTGCTCACCTCGTATACTTAGTCCTATGTACACTAACTTGAGCACTAACGTAGGCCCCGGCCTCACCGCAGCCATTCTAAATGAGTCGTGGCCTGACTGAAATATTTGAACAACTAACTAAACATTCCTAGTTTTCATTTTAACTAAGCGCTTCAAATTATAAATGTTTTCTTTAGACATAAGTCACGTGTTAAGGCCACATGACTTATGTTCAAAGGAAACCAGCCAAGTACGTTACGGACCACGCATTGGGTTCCGTGTTTGAGATTAATTCCATGAAACAATGCACAACAATTATTTTAGCGACCACAATATTATGTTAATATTAATAGTGTATCTGAGAGAAACTGAAAATCAAAGTAATATTTGCGGTTGTTCCTGAATATATCCCATATCTCACGAACTGTTCACGTGAACAAAAAAGAAACTTAAATATATGAAATTTTTAATTATGGGGGCTAGTCCACGATAAAATATCCTAGACGCTTATGTGCGCTTTTTTAACCCTGAGATACATATATTTTCGGGGAGTTAGAGCCTAATACCAGTACTTACAACATGTCAAATAGAGTTGTGATTCTGATTCATGTTTTTTTTATCATTTCACTACACCATTGGTAATGGTTATGTACCATCATCAATGAATTAAATATTTTTAATTTGACCGATAAGTGCTAATAATTTTCGAGGAAAAAAGCCGTGTAACACCCGGACGGACAGTCGGACAGGACGAAATTTTAGGTATTCCGGATATACACATGATTAATTGAGATTAAATTTCAAGACGCATTGAGAACTTCGCTATGAGAAGTAGAAAACACATGCTGTATGTCAAGTAGATTAGCATGCTCAGCCAAACACAACCTATAATCTATGGTCACATATTCATTAAATGAATCACAAGGCCGGACTGTAAGTTCTCAAGGCTAACTGAACATAAAAAGAGCCATTTATGTGACAATTTCATGCTACATTAATAATACCTTCCAACAGTTATGGCTTCGTTTGAACACACCAACAGTAACTGACAATCTTATTATTTTTCCTGCTTTTCTTTGATGTGCGTGTTCTGTGGTCAACGGCCACGCTTTATGTATTTTGTAACAGGTACTAAACCATGGTTACCAATGCAATTTTCAATGTCTGTTGACAAGCCTACCGTTTGTCTTAATATGATACAATACATAAAATCACGCCTGAATTCCCAGAAGGTTTAAGCAGAGATGTACCTATACACACACATGTACAACCAAATATCGCCAGTTGTGTATGAGTCCCATGTAATAGGGGGTGAGCTCATTGCCACCAACCGGGCATACGACTCATGGCTGCTACTGAACAACCCCAGACGGAAAAATCAAAACAGCACTTTGCTTTTTGGTTCGAACCAAGGACCTCATGCTGAGTAATAGCGCTTGCGGCCATTAGACCAACAAGGCAGTCACCATGATACAGCAGAGATCATAAACATGCTATCATGTTTTTGCACACAAAAGCTTATCCAAGTTATTTCGCATCCAACAACTAAATCGGTAACAATAAACAAAACAAAATTAATGCGAAGCTCATAATTATAATGCGGTACGCAAGTGAAGCTTCGGGGTGCTTGAATATTCATCAGATCATTATCATAAGCAAATACCCCCGGCTTGTAGCCTGCTCTCTGTACCCCGATGTACCCCGGTAGCTATAGGAAAAATATTTCGAGGGCAGGGTCGCGGTATCAAGGGGGTTTACAGCAGCAATGGGGAAGATTCTGCTGATTAGTAATGCTTAATGAAGCGTCAATAAGAGATGCACAAGGGTTTTTTGCATAAATGTTGGAGTGTTCATGAATATTGTATTAGAGTTTAGAGTCAAGTGGGTGTCGATGTCGAGGCGAGACTTGGTGGAGGTCAATGTACAACTGGGCGGTTGGTGTTCTCTTGATATGAGAACAGAAGTGATTAAATCGTGAGGGTGATGAGTTTTCACACATGAGTTTTAAAGCAAGCAGGTATAGTTTATTTATTTATCCAACTTACAACTGTCATTACCAAGATTACAACCTAATGCGATAGTGTGAAATGGTAACCTGCATTATGCAACTTTGTAACTTATTACAAACATGGCATTTCATTTTAATTCCCTCAGATTTGTATAGGTCCGAGTCATGAGCTATGAGGTGGACAGTGCGGAGCGCCTGCGTCAATGACGCCTCCCGTAACAGTAATTTTTCAGTTATATTGCACTTTGTTGAAAACCTACAACCAGTTGTGCATAAGCAACAAGCACATGTAAAGTTTCAGTAGTCATATTTTGTGAAAGTTTCTGTCCTAGCGAACGAAGCCAAACACTAACTGTAGCTCATAAAATATGCTCAATATTATATTGTGACTGTTTACTGCTCTCATTTATCTTTAAAGTTTATTCCAACCTTCAGAATTCCTTTAATTATTTTTAAAAACTAGCTGTTGTTCATGGGTTTTGCCTGATTTACTTCTTATAATAGTTATATATCTGTGGTTATTATGGAACACAAAATTAAAGTTTTCAGTGATAAAGACAAAGCTTTATTTTCGTCCAAAAATAATGACGACAAAAATATATTCAAGCATGCATAAAGAACGTCTACTTGAAAGCGTAGTGTACCGCTAAAATACTGGGTCGACCAGCCAGCAGCCAGCAGGGCTCAGCGGTCTACCTCTGGTATAATTATGCACGGCCACTAACACCAGACTTATTCCTTTACATTTATTCACCAAAACGAACAACACCACTTCACAAATATTGCTACAAATTCTCTCTACTAAGATGTTTATTGTGCTGAAGCCGAACGGGCGGGAATTTTAGTAATTTCGACAAATTAAAAATGGCGTTATAGAAGCCGTATTTTGTTCAAACGATGGTACTATTTTAATCATAGGCATAAGAACAGGGTGTGTAGGGAACAGGGTGTGTAGGGAACTCGTTAATATAATTAAACTATGACACCTCATTTAACTAGATTTAGCGAGGGAATGTGTCTTTTTGGTGAACCGGTAAAATTATTATTAGAAACTGTTACTTACCTTGCAATGTCAGTTAGTGTATATTTGTATAGTGGTAAATAGTGTGTGATTGTAAAATCTAACAACTGAATTTTAAACCAGTTATCCCCAACCGAATGAACTGAAATTCGCGTACACGTTTGGTTTGGGTGACAATGGCGGTTAATGAACACCGGTAACCTAAGCAACCAATATGTTTTCGGTTATCAGAAAACGTTTCAATACCGTAGCTATATCAAAATATATCGCAGCCCTTTGCAGACTCGACACATCCTTTCTTTCCTCCGCCGCAGGAGAGAGCGGAAAGAGCGGAGCGAGCCGAGCGAGCGGAAGGCGACCGGCGCGCAATTATCGCGACAATTAGTCGTAGTCGCGACGCGGCGCGTTTATAACACGACCTCACGCTTAATTGCGATAGATATCGCAAAGATGCAAGATAAGCGAAAGGGTTGTGTGGAAAAGGTTATAAGAGATATTCGTCCCTACATACATTAAATATTAAAAGGCAATTTAATCTCTACAATGAGTAGGTACAAACAGCATCGGTTCATAAGAGTGTATAGGTAGATGAAACCTTTTTGTTTGCTGCACTTGACAAGACTTTTAGGACAAATATCCAATAATAATAAAAGTACAAAAAACTAAACATCTCTTCAAATCTTATGTTATGGCGGACGATGAAAGAACTTTGCTTTCCAAGCTCCCGCAGCAACGTCACGTGCTTATTTGAAAATTGTTGCTTACTCTTTCTTTCTTTATATTTTCCCAGCTTTTTCACTATTAAAGTATAAAACCCAGGCAAAATAGAGAGGAAAGTTGATTTCTCTAAGAAATTGCACAGCCATGCCGGTAGTGTTTGTTCAAATTCCATTACAATATCAAAAGAATTTCAGGTGTACATAACTATACGCTACAGTATATCTAGTTTCTACTCAATTCAACAGTGAATAGGGCCATCAATATACTATTAGTTATTATGAAAACAGCGAGATGGTAGCCTGTCGTAACTCACGGAGTCCTTTGACCAGCGGAGTGGGTAAAAGGCGATCTTAGGATATTGACTTGCAATATCGAGAACAAACTGCCGCAAAACTGTGCTTGCAACAGGGGAGCAATATTAAATAATACTTAATAGACGGTTGCAGCCCCTGTTGCTACTTGGTACGATGAACAGAAGTAGCTTTTTAGGCTGTGGCTGTGTAGCTTTAAAATCTAGCTAAAAGTACATTAGTACTATTATTTGTTCTATGCTATAAGTAAGTACGTACTTCGTTATAGTTATACCTACGCTAATGTAAAACAATTTTCAAGTTATTGTGACATTGTGTTGGATGTGAAAATGGTGGCACCACAATGTGCAACTTTGAACATTTACTAACATTTCAAAGTTTAATGCGCACCCTGTAAATACTTAGTTGCAAAACTTTGGTCTGTTTCGTCCCACCTGATCTGGTATTTTATTGTACAGGGTGAAAGGCACATCGACGCTCAACCGGATGAGATTACTACATGGTTCTAGACCCCACCCACCATCGACTTTACCTAATTTTGCGTAACTCCTGGTGTTTTTTTTACTATCGCAGCCAGCAATGGACATTATGGAATAGAACTTTCACGAAATTCTGATTCCCTGGTGCGTGTATAGATTTTAAGCGTAAATACGTATCGAACAGTTTAAGAATTGCCAGATTTAAGTGGCAATGGGTGGTGCACGGGGCACGTTGATCCCAGAACGGATAGCCGATAGGGCCGATAGGTGCGAGGAGCGCCAGAAGACCGGTGGTGACTAGGACCACAATGATAAATTACGCAAAATTAATTAATCTTATAATAGTAAAGCCTTATTAATAAAACTTACCGTTCTGTTGCCCAGGTTCCGAACCCGACAGCTGAGGTAGGCGGACTTGCCAACAAGCGCGGTCACGTTTCGCGGAGTGGCCGCGTCGAATGACGGCGCCAGGCGTGCGCCCGCGCCGCCTGCCGGTAGAGAGTTTACCGACCCTGCCCCGCCCGCAACGTCGCATGCACCTGTGGGAGAACATGGGGTGTTTGAGTTACAGGATCTATGAACATATTTAGATCGCGGCAGATCTACAGATTGAATACAAAGTATTGTTCTAAACCTTCACAATCCACTAATCAGAAACTAGGCAAGGTGTACAAATGTACACATGGACATGCAAGCCCTTTTCGTAAGGCAACATACTGCTGAAAAAGAGTAGATGTTTCATCCGTGTGATGTGCGATCTGGATGGTTGAAGTTTTACAACTACTACAGCTGATAATGTGATTAAACTCTTCTGCTGAGGATATCAACTTTATACCGCGACATTTGCACTGGGAATACAGTTCTTATGTAAATAGTTTCAAAATAATTTGGTTGATCTTTTTTACCGTGAAGGTTCTGTGAGGATGTACACCTGATAGTACCTGGTTAAGAGTTCGCTGATATTAATGCCAGGGGTCCGCAGATTTGTATATTTTTATTTAGACAACGAATACGTAGAAAACCAATCTGCTACAAACTACTTAAACAAACGACACGTTGTAAAATTAGATATTATAAACGATTTATAAATCGTAATGTTAAATGTTTGAATTCAGCCAGAACTAATGTTATGTCAGCCTGTTTGGTGTCAAGTTTGCATCCGCAGATAAACCTTACAATACCAACTGTAGAACCTTCATGGATTATAGGGCTAATTATGATTTTATAAGATAAACACTAATTTATATTTAGAAGAGATTAGACAACCGTGGGCTGACAAACGGTTGAAATGTGACACAAAAAATAATCGTCATATTTTTTTTTTTTTTTTTTTTTTTTTCTTTAGAAAAACGTTGCCCCACACTAGGAATTTCTCCTGTATCGTGGGTGCGTTTACAAACATTTAAACTCACATACACAAACAGCCAGACCCGGAACAACTACCTGTAGGCCATACAAATATTTGTTCCGTGTGGGGATCGAACCCACAACACGCGGCGCAGCAGCCGATGGCTCAACCACCGCGCCAACCGTGTCGTCAAAATAAATATATATATATGTTGTATGTCAATATATGTATAAACTCTAATATTAACATAAACACGCCTTTAAATCATAACCCAGTATCTCAAGAACAGCACGGTTCTTAAGGTACCTACTTATGATGAGTGTTCTCTGATCGCACTATAGGATATATCCATCTCAAATCCATACAGTTTTAGATAAAACCTATACACAATCACAATGAACATGTTACGCGTGTAACATCATCATAAATCCATCCAGCATCCGTAAAGTTTATGAGCGAATAAAATCACTGCTCGTCTCCATTGTGACAAGATTATTTGTGAGGAGACAAAGATGGCGCTCCATTGTAGACAGCATAATTAAACTATGTTTAGCGGAAATGCCTTTGTTCTGTCGTGTTTTTCTTTTAAGATTTTGTGAAGGAAGAAAAACATTATCCCGGAAAATGGATGTGATTTTTGTTGTACGGTGTTTCTTTATTGATTTTCACTTGATTTTAAAATGGTGAGAGTACATAATTCTGCAGTGATAACGTCGTTAAATTAATCATCACTCGAACTGCCAAAGGTAGTGATTATAGCTACTTACTACTTGTGTTATTCAAGTGTGAGGCAACCACAATCATTTGTTCCAGACGGCTCAATGAGAACAAAAGCTGCTAAAATAAGAACAAGGTCGTCTATTTAAGTCTCATTGAGGGTTTACAAAAATGCTTTTAGCTTACGATTGTACTTCAATACTACAAAAAATAATAAACTAAATTATACACTATATTAATATATCAAGTTGTGTAAGATTCCTAATCTTCTGTATTAAGGGTAAACGATAAACTTTCTTAAGTGATTCTCTCTCTGGCAGAAATTGCTTTTAGCGATTAGACCGCCTTTTGCCCCGTTTATCTCATTTATGTAAATTCCTGATGTATTCTTTGTATCTTTTTCAATCTTTTTAAAAAGTCAGAACTACTTTTAAAATAAAGGTAATAATAGCCTACCCCCTTATTTGTAAATGCGCGGTAAAGTTACGACTTAGAACCCTCAGCTTACCCCCATTCGTTTTTGTCGTTACGGGTAGTCAGAGGCTAGAAGTCTCACGACTAGTCTGACCAAGAGGTATTGTGTTGTCCAGCGGAGCGACTGCATATCTAACTAAACCCCAGAGCCCCAAGTGGGTTGCGCAGGCAGTCGCTCGACTAGATACGCGTTAGACTAGATACCGACCTCAACATAGTTTGGAAAAGGCTGCTAGGCAGATGATGACGATGAGTGTTGGCATAACTTTACTGTGCAGTTATTAATAAAATTCTATTTGTGGAATATGCTCTCGAAATGTCCAGTTAAAACAGACGATCCTAAATAGCCCCAGAGACAAATAACTAGCAGAGATATAGTCAGCTGGGCACAGGCATCGTTATGCATCGGAGGCTGTAACGGGCACGGCTGTCAACGAGGAAATCATTCCGCTTAGGCACGCCGCGCGCCGCGCTGGCTAAATACTTGATTGATGCGCACACTAACCCAGCTATTTGAATACCGCACAATACGAAGTCACAGAAGGCTCACGACCATTGTAGTTCTTCTATTCAAACTTAGCTGAAGTACGCTAAAAACTGTGATGAAAACAAAAGACAATGTTACCAATACAGATTGTATAATTCGCTATACGGCAAAAACACGTTATAAACAAACAAAAATAACGCGTTGTTTCATACGCTATCGTTATAACGCAGTGACGTTTTCAGTTGTATCCCGCAACGCGCTAAGCGAAAGAATTCTGTGCCACTGTCCCGTTGCTTGGGACTCAACTTAGAGTGTGACTGTGAAGACACTATGACGTTGCCCGTTTTCGCATCGTCCCGTGCAAAGAGAGCATAAACTTGACGGAAATTTACGCGTTGTAGTCGCCTTCCTCTCCCGGCCTGCTTTATGGCCGCTGTTTAGTGATATTCATTAGCTCTAGTGTCTTCTTCAATGTTTGCATTATATTAGTTCCGTGTTAGCATCATAGCTCCATAGTTGGAATGTAAGAGAGCTGATTTCGTTATCTGCGTGTTGGTGTAATATCTAAATAGTAATACATTTTGTTTTTGTATTTTTTATAGAAATCGTTATTGAATTTCGTAGATTTCAGGTAAGAGCTCCGTGTAATTGTATTTATTTTTCTTTCTAATTGAGAATTTATTTATAGTTTTATTGCGGTATAATTGAATAACAAAATCCGTTAATTTTCTTTTAACTATACATAATATATGACTATACTTTGCATAGTATACTAAACTGAGGAGCTCGTAGCTAAATAAAATCAGCCGCACGGGTTGTTTGAAGGTTAAGTTACGTTTGTTGAGGTCAGTCTGTGGATGGGTGACGTCTGAAATAAAATAGAATGATGTAAGTTTCCACGTTGTCTTTTGTAAAGCGGTCTATTGTGACATAATTTTTCAAGAAACGCATCTTTAATATGGACCATCCTGGAATTTGATGAAAAATGAAAAGTGATCGCATCGTTTTGTGCACATAGCGTGTTATGTGTTGGTGTTACCTGCTATATTTTATACTATGTTTAATGACCACTAATTACCACTAACTACCACGGTGGTAATTTTAATGAGCCATCCTAATTAAGTCAGTGAGGTTTGTAAAAGGGTTAATAGTTACCATGGAGACAAGTTTAATTATGTACCTTACACGTGCTTGAAGGAGCACGTGTAAAGTGTTTCAGTAAAGATAAGGTATTTAATACCTACTCTAGTTGTTATGATGATAGGCAGTCGTTTACCTGCTTGGTCAATTCCACCAACCAGGCAAAAATCCAGACTTCGGACTGATACTGAGCATATAGAAAAGTCCATAAACAAAAAAATCGAACTAAAGAGTATGAAGTGTCGAGATTCCAATGTGGATCGATCGAAATCAAAATCAAGAGGAAAGGCGATCTGATGACTTAATCTAAGGGTAGCAGTGAATAGAATACTAAGATCATTTAACTTTCTTAATAAGTGATGTGCAACGCCAAACGCGTTTTAATTGGCCATGGCTTCAGTCAGACGTGCCCAATTGACGACAAATGGAGCGTCTGCCAGTATACAGGTTGGAACAAACAGCCTGATGCCAAGAGCTCAGTACATAATTCCGGCGCTAGAAATATTTCATCGGTTTTACCTAATTTCTACGTTTTGACTGACTTTTTTTTTTTAATTTAAACTGTAACAATCATGATTTCTACCTAACCCAATAACATTTTTAATATGAGACGTAAAGTATTAACTTTTCATCACTTCATGACTTGTTACAGTTGTAAAAATGTAAGAAAAAGACGTAAAAATGAGGAAAATGTTGACGAAATAATTTCAACGCTGGAATCATGTTCTAAACTCATGGTAGTTTGTGGGTCTATGTCCCTAGGACCCTGTATAAAACCAAGGCGTCACTGACAGTGAACCTTCTGTTGTCACGTATTCCGTGTGTCGTTAGGGATGTGCGCATCCGGACTAATTCCGGGATGGATCCGGAACTGCGCTGCGGCGTGATTTTCATGATTGATATGCGTTTTAATGATATTAAGGAGCACGTTTTAATGATCCCCGCTAATTATTTAGATTAAATGTCGTTGTTGTGTTGTTATTGTTGTGGATTTGGGACAAATGCCATTAGTTATTTTAAAATAGGTAAATGCTTAGTATGGAATAAGCTTCTATTTTGTTATTGGTTACCTGAAAAGCTTCCAAAGCTTTGTTAACAGGCTTGAGTGCTTTCAAGCCATCAATTTACTTTTTCAACTAAAAAAGATTTAGGAATGTAAAACCATGTTTTTGTGTTTGGTTTATTACAACCTCCTATTATCCCATATGCAGTCGCAATATGTTACAAAATAATATAAAAATATCCCTACCGGTTAAAATTCAATGCACACTATATTTAATTAACAGTGCGGTTTCAGCCACATAAATATGTATGCGGTCCGCGGTAGTTCCCGATAAATAAATATTTATTAATTGTGTTTTTTCAATGGCCACTAACAAAACCAATCAATCTCAGGACTACACCAAAAAATGGAACACAAACTTAATCAATGAGCCATCAATGGCCGGCCGTGATGGATGTACCCTTAATTAAGCAACAGAATAGATAACAGAACACGCAAACCCGACAAGCAAAAACATACCCTACCTCTCTATAATAAGGCGTACAATAACCGCAAAATAAACATAGTTTCGACAGCAAGCAAGTGGAAACAGTGTGCAAGGTTGGCAAGCGAATTTCGTCTCTATTATTACTGGGATAAGAGCTGTTGTTTGTGTGAAATTATTCGATAAATTCAGGAACAGATTGTGGGCGCAGACGAGCCAATGAGAATGATGAAGTGACCAGTGAACTAGCCGCCGTCAGTGTCAATATTTGACTAAACAATAGAATCTAATTTGCACCTGTTACTCTACTATTATGGGGAATCATTCGTAATGTAAACCCTGATTACAAAATGGGCCAGTAAGCACTGATTGGCTTTAGTTTCACAGGGGGACATTCCTAAGAGCCTTCCTTCCTTTCCTTCTCAATAATCTAGTTACGTTTAGCATCTAACTAAATTAATAACACGGAAATAGGCCGACATATTATTAGCGACTTCTATATTTTGGGAGACCCGAAGTTTATCTTGCTTTATTTTATGCCATAGTTTTTTGTGTTGCTAAGTATTTGTTTGTTAGTTATGTTAGCTTTGTACTTTAATAAGGTTGTAAGGTGGCCGCCATTTGCAGTGGAAGTCATGTAAAGAAGTAGAGTTTGACAAATAGAATAAATAAAGATCAGTCGGAAATCTTATCATTTTCTCCTGAAACGAATTCAATTCAGTGGTTATAGCCCTACGCTCTAAACAGGGTTTACTTGACGAATGATTCTTCATATAATTGTACTGTAACAGGTGCAAGTAACTTAATTATGAGTGCAGTAATCTCCACTCATAATGTAGGAGCAAGGCAACATAAGATTTCAATATGGTTGGTCATTTTTTTATTGAAGCGTCTGCCTGGTATTTCGTGCTGGCCCAGTGGTCTAGGCCTCACCTCTCATGCACAAAGTTGTGACTTCAAATCCTGCCAATTAGTAATGTGACTTTTTCAATTTATTACTGACATCGGTGACGGAAACTATCGTGTGGAGACCTAGACTTATAACTATTATATGTATGTTTAAAACCACCAACGTGGCTTAAACAAGCGTGGTGATGAATGCTCGTACCTTCTCAGTATGAGAAGAAGCCCTGCAGTGGGACAGTAACAGGCTGATATTATCAGGCCTTTGTTTTTGCTACGAGCAGGTATAGCGGTTCACCTACACAGATTGTGTGAGCATGTTAAAATCAACACTGAAGAGGAAGTGGACGACAGCTTTACTAATTCCCTTTATAGCAAAACATCCGTCTGCTATAATGATGGTTATATTCTCGTGTTGAAGTTCCGTGAATTCTCTAAAAACATTTCCGGAACACGAAGTTGGTCCGAACCTCCCTTTGTCTAACTTCGTAAAGTAATAATATTAATTGATACTGTGAGCTTGTTTATTTACAAGTAAACCTGAAATTATTGGACCCTGTCTAAGTCTTCTTTAAAGGGAAGTTTAATTAATTGCTTGTAGAGGAAGAGAAGACAAAGAGTTTCGTGGGGGCTTCGTTATATTTTTCACTAATACTTGAGCAAATCCGGGTTGGGTGCTTGTTTCGTTAATGTTTTTTCTATTGTGAGCGTGTACACGTGCGATATGAACGGGCGACTATAAAGCTGTCAGTATTTCTGAGTAAGGGTGGGCGCACACCGCGCGACTGTTTGTATTTATAGAGCGACAATGTATTAAGATCGATACCCTCTAATAGCTTAAGTAAATTGTGACGCTTTTAGACAGACTGTTACGTGTATAAAAGAAAGCACTTTTTATGTTAAGATTATCACTTGTTCCATAATGGGTGCTGTTGGCAGGTACGCCTTTGTTTCCCGCGTCTAGACGAGCGTTGTATTTGCTGTGATTATTATAGAAGTCAAGTCTGGGCAGTAAAAGTCGGGGTCGTCCCAAGGTTAAATAACACCCTTTATTTCATGACTATTGGGCTATCAAATGCATGTATTTTTTTATCCGAGTTTTAGAAAGGAGTTCAAGCAAAATAACAAACTGTAGAGCTTTATTATAATTATTACGGTATAGATATGTTATATGTTGAAATTCAAGGAGCTTAACTATACCCAGTTTGTATGCAGTCGATCCTTTGGCAGATAACTTCAAAAGGCATAACATACAACTAAGCTACTGAGCAGAGATAGTTTCTGGGAACTGTTATGCTCTGCAGGTGGATTACAAACCGTATATACGTTGTGTTCAAAGCATTGCAAACCACATTGATACACATAAAGAAGAAACACGCCTGTATTCCCAGATGGGTTAGGCAGAGGTATCTATAGTACCTACCTATACTTCGCCAGTTATGTGTAAGTTCCATGCAACAGGGGCTAGCCTACCGCCACCAACCGGGCACACATTCAAACTCCGGATTCAGACTGCTACTAAGCAATTCCTGAGGAAAAAACCCAACACATAAAGACACATTGAAAAGTATTTCTACTTTATCGAATATAAAGATTAACCAGTTACCCGAAACTGAACCAGACATCTAAAATAGATCGCTTAGACCAACATATTTATATGCAACTTACACTCCGAAATACTGGACATATTTTTGAGAATACTAACGTTTCTAAACTATTTGGTATAAACTATTTGGTATGAACTCAGTCCAAAACCAAAAATATATTTTATGGTTTTTAATCTATTGTTTATTGACAAACAAAATGAAATAAATTTTCAGGTTCCCTTTTCGTATTTTCGTATTTCACAAAAGCGCTCCTTTCAGGGACTTAGAAGCGAGGAACGGACGAGGAAAAAAACACGGCTATCAACAAAATATTTGATGATGCAGAAGTCCTGATATTCCGTGGAGTGTATTGTGTACGTCCATGTTGACTCCTGCCGGGATAAGCAAAGCCTCACGGAAACACCACGGGGATGCCCGGCTAGATAACCTTGCTTCATTGTGTTTGTGTAGTTCCTTCGAAATATTAATAATATATAATAGAAACGATTTACCTACTAACTGGTATTGTATGATAAAGATACTGGATACAGCTTTAGTTATAAAATTCGGCTTTAAGTAAAAATAAATCAATTCTACTGTCTTATACATATTACATTATATTTTATATTCATTTATATAAAAATCTATTGCCGCATGTATGTATGAAAGACCGTCTCTTGAGAATGGCTCGAACGGTTGGGCATTTTTGTGGTCATAATTGTCAGGAAAAATTAATTAACAGGTAATTGACAGTTAAATCTATATTAACGTTATATGTTATTTATTTTTATTTTATATTTCACATCAATACTTACTCATTTATTGTTGTCATTACTGTGTTATTCTCTTGAGTAAAAAATAGATTTAGTTATATCGTTTCTTTTTTAATTGTCAATTTTGTTTTCAAGTAGTCTTGGTTATTTTCTAGCCTAGGTTATTTTCTAGCCTTGGTTATTTTCTAGCCTAAATTGTACTATATGTAATATTATAAAACGTGGATTATGTAAGTGCTGTGCACACCTGTAAGTGACAAATTCACTAGATTTTAAGCTCAATTGTAACAGGACCCCAAAAAATGTATTAGTGAATAAGTCGTTGGAGTGCCGTAATTAAATAAATAAAAGGTTTGTATGAAAGTTTTCTTTTGGAAATTACTCCGGATAAGCCAAAAATTCGAATGATATTTTGTATAAAATCTTAATAAAAAAATATGTTACCATCCGTGCGAAGCCGGGGCGAGACATTAGTTTAATATAAGTAGGTACTGGCACAGGTTCTTCGTATTTCTCACATAGACGATAACATATTCACATTAGGAAAGTAATAAAACCAAAAATCCCGCAATAAAAGAAATCTTTGACCTGAACGTTCAATAATAAAGCTAATTATAGTATAACGGGTACTAGTTAGAACTTAGTCTTTGACTATTGAGGTGAACCGACCTCTGATACAGACGTAAGGTCTTAGCTGGCAACATTAAATGGTTTATTAATAACGTTACTAATTATTTCAGGGAACGATGGTTTAATACGAAGATGAATTATCTATTAATACATACTGTACGGACATACATACACACAAATAAGATTAAGGTGTCTGTTTGTAATGTCAGAATAAAAGGTTTCTACTAAATGAATAAATTATTCTGAAAGGATAACATTTTTTTTAAATGTTTGTCAGTCTGTCTGTCTGTTTGCTCTGGCTAATCTCCGAAACGGCTAGACTGATTTTGACGCAATTACCTCTGGCAGATAGCTTATGTTATACGGAGTATCTTAACAGCCTTCAAACTACTTTTATTTTGGAAAAATAAATTGGGTTTCGCGAAACAAACACCTGCGAAATTGTGTTTAATTACACGCAGACGAAGTCGCGGGTAACAGTTAGTTTATAATATAATGAATGTAATTTTGGAGGTTGTAATAAACTTTGATAATAAATGAAAGTAATGAGCAGTCGCAAATATAATATTGAGCATATTTTATGAGCTACAGTTAGTGTTTGTCTTCGTTCGCTAGGACAGAAACTTTCACAAAATATGACTTGTGAAACTTTATATAACTTTGAAAAATATTGTATAAAATTATGAAGGCTTTCATTTTAGAAAAAGTATTAGGATATGTACTAAGAATAGATTGACCGATCCTTTAACAGAAAACAAAAATTTCTCAACTACGTCATGTACCAAAGTGACTATATAACTTACAATAAATATAAAGATATCAAGTACCATTCAACAAACACCCTAGCTCTGTGAAACGATTAGTTCAATTAGTGAGTCATATAAGACAAAAGACAGACGCGCGACTTAACGCGTGAACAACATGGACATAAAAATAGTTGGCGGCGCCTGCGACGCTGATCACGCCTGCAGTCGTCATAAGCGCTCATCACCATAGCCCCCGACATTACACGTTATGTTCGTCAGGAAACATAAGGGTGGAGAATGCGGGCCGGGACGCGGAATATGTTGTTTCTATTACTTTGTTATTAGTACTGCTATTACGATGAATGTAGGTCATTCAAAGTACAAGACCTGTTCTTTTTTATTAGAGAATGCCTCTTTTTAGGTACGTACGTAGGTACGTACCATGAGACGATAGATTGAATTAAAGGGGGATACTGGAAAAAGACAAAACTTATCCATCAAAATTTTTATGGTAGAAATGGCTTCTATGACAGCTCGTTTTACAATATCTTTTTCTGATACTATACATTATATTCTCTGTAATACGATTATAAAGATCTTGTCTATAGTGGTTGAACAGATTCCAAAAGCCAGTTTAGTCGGGTCTTCTTAGTAAACCAGTGAACTGGAAGAACACAACAGTGAAGGAGATAAAAATAGCTCGAACTTATCCTCCCTTCGAAGAGCGTTAAGCACCGCTTGCTTTTGTCATTAACACGCATCGCCGCAACCCCTGACACCATGGAGCCCCGGTAATCTATTTTGTAGGCTTAAAATACATGAATTGTAAGTGAAGCCGGATGCGTTACAACTTACAAAACTGATTGCATAACAAGTTTAGTAGACTTGTAGTTTGCTCGTTACAAGAAATTAAATATTATATGTGTGTGTGTGTTATGTGTGTGGTGTGTGAGTGTGTCAATAGTCATTTGAGTGTTTGATTGTAAAGGATACCGTTACACATGTACATATATAGTTACTAAAATATAGTTACTAATGTTATTGAAACACCAACCAACTTCAACATAGGTTTAAAAACCAAAAAATATAGTTTCCCAGCACCAAAATACAATAACTTCTCAAACATTATTCCCAGCGCGTCCGCCCCGGCCGCTCGCCCGTATATTCCGGTGGTCTGCTTCAGTTTGTGTTGGCAACTCTGTCCAACTAGCACTGGGTAACTTAAAACTTGTGTATTTGTTGTTTTAGGCGTGATTTATATTTGGGCATCCCCGGCCGAGTCCGCGGGATATTTTTGTTAGCCGTTTATCTGTTCAGTGTCTGTGAATGTGTTTACAGTTTGTTGAGTGCGCTAATAAGGGATGAAAGATGGATCTGAATGTATTTAATAGTGTAGAGAGCGTGTTTTTTAGTTTGTATAACATTTAAATGTCAGTAGCATGCTAGTGACCGAGCGTTTTAATATTTATGTAGTAACTGGATAAGAAATGGTCATTGTTTGTGCTATAGAATAAAATATTAGTGCAGAAGATTCGTCAATAGTAGACAAATGTATTCCTAATCAAATTGTATTCTTACATTCATATAGCATGAGTTCTTTCACCACCTGAAAGGCTAAAAATATATAAAAATCACCGTTAATGTGAAAAAAAAAAACCTATTCTATGAATAAGTGCTACTTGATCTCGCTATAAGGAGAAATATAGAACTTACATTGTTTATTATCGATACTTTTCAACCTATATACATACATACTTTATACATATACTTTTACAGGAAATCAAATGTAACAGTACATTTTATATTTTTATGCGCTACGAGTAAAAAAATACTTCATATTTCAATAAATACTAAATAAACGTTTCATGAATTTGATATTTTTAAATTTGAATAATAGCATCAGCACCATTTTTGCGCTTGTTTTGAACTAAGATCCGATACTATAAAATGGAATAGATACTACAAGTGTTGAGGCTGTTACAAGCTCAAAATTCTCGCATGGTCCTTTAGCCTAAAATGTCGCATAGTCCTTTGACGTTCAAAAGTGCCTTTCCCAGTGGTATAGTTGGTAAGAAATATTTGACTTTGACTTTGGAGGTTCGAAAAACTTGCCTTTTGTGAAAACAGAGTAGTATTCAAAGTCGTTTTAACAGTAAAATCACCCGGATAAAATGCTAACGTAGAGACGATTTTTTTTTAATTTAACTTAAAAGTCACCCAGCCATCTACATTTTTATCTCATCGCAACTCAACCCTTTCTACCGTCAATTTCAGGAAATTACACATTTAATTAGAACGCATCATTACCCGCGGGATCGTATCATGTGGCGGATCCGCAGATCCGAGGCACGAGCCGCAAAATAAACAACCGAGGTGACTCATCGATCATTGTCGGGCAGAGGTGTCGGGCGCAAGCGACTCTGGCCAACACACTGAGCGGGTGAGTGTGTGCTCGCTCTTTTACACAGTGCTCAGCTCGGAGTTAAAAAAATATAATATATAAAAAAAAATTGCAATCGAAAATTACCAAATATGTTCCCGTAATTATAATAATTATGATACATCTTTAAATGATGCCAAATCTGCAACATTTTCCTGGTTTAAATTTCGATCACTTTTCATCGTGTTTTTCACCAAATAAGTATTCCCATATTTTTTTACTAATATGGTAGGTACATTTCGAAGATAACATGAAACCGTGCCTGTTATCTCCGAAGGTTTAGGCAGAGGCGTACCTATATTACACCCACATTTCGCCAATTATGTTAAAGTGCCATGTAATAGGGGGCAAGCCCAATGCCACCAACTAGACACAAATCCAGACTCCGGGCTGCTACTGAAAAATTCCTGACGAAAAAACCCAATAAGTACTTTGCCCGACCCCTTAATTGAACCCAGGACGCTACTACTGAGCACGAGCGCTTCCTACCACTAGACCAACAAGGCAGACGAATTTCAATGATTTTGTTTGCATTTTTTTTTTAACGTCGTGGTCCCACACTTGGAATTTCTCCTGTGTCGTGGGTCGTTTACAAACATTTAAAGTCACATACACAAACAGCCAGACCCGGCACAACTACCTGTAGGCCATACAAATATTTGTTCCATGCGGGCATCGAACCTACGACTCGAGTCGCTGCAGTCGATCGCTTAGCCACTGCACCAACCGTGCAGTCAAAATTATTCAAGGCATCAATTACAAGGAAAACAAGCAATATACTTTGACAATATATCAGAAATGAATCTAACACCAGATCAATGGAAAATAGTTGTGTATTACGACATGCAGCCGTATTGGTAAGGGTGTAAAGTATTTAACATCTAAATTAAACATCTTGAAAGCCTATGTACACAAACAAAAAGCAAAACTCTTTGAGACGTTATCATGTTACAACGTCACGGATTATTAGAACTGGAGTACTACAACCGTATGTTCCTCAATCAGCACTTTGAAGCACATATGCGCAAGCGTCTATCATTGAAGCTGAAAACAACTTGCTCAAAAGGGTAGAACAGACAATAGAAAAACAGCATGAAATATTGAATCAGCACCTTATAAACATAGATCAAGCTACCGTCACATTAAAGAATGAGGTTGAGAAAGTAGCAATCACAGAATACATAGATCAAGCTATCGTCACATTAAAGAATGAGGTTGAGAAAGTAGCAATCACAGAATACTCATTTTATCTAATATACTCATTTTATCTAATTGCAAACCACATTCTAAGCAACTTAAAGAACATTCAAGATTCCACTTTTTTTGCATTACGTGTTTTATTTCTTGTTCATTGTTTTTAAACAATGATTTAACTACTACGTATTTAAACCTTTTGTGAGTATCACCTCTTATAGCGGTTAACAACGAAGATGTTTTCTTATTCGATTTACTTCTACGTTTACTGCAAAAATCACAATGGTAGGTACATAGTATCGGTAATTTCAGCATTCAAGGTGTAGTATAATATACAAGCAGCCAGTGCAATGTGCTCGTTTTATTTCGTTGATTACTAGGTCATACGTTTAAAATTCAGAAATTCACCCCGAGAGACACGGCGGCTTTATAGCCTTTTTCGACGGCAAAATACAATGCTGAGTTGCAGCCACACTTCACCACATCCACACGCACTACGTCACACTGCGCCACGCCACAAAAATGTCTGCATCCATTCCAAATTCTCGCCAAAAACAATAAGCAGTAAACTCATTTCCCACACACAGGTAAATATTAGTTATAGGATCATAAATTTGAACGCGGCCACAGTTTCGCTTAATATCCTGCTGCGGAGATCACGCCCCCCACTCCCCCTTCATTTGAGAACTCTGCAATCTCCGAATAGTTGGTGTTGGTGTGTGCGGTGTGCGGGAGCGGAGATCGCTGTAATCTTGTGTTGAGACTTGAGAACTTGTGATTGTATGCAGTGGAGGGTTATGTCGGTTATTTCATCATTGCATGCGGTATGCGGAATGTTAGGGTTATTAATTGTTTCAGGGGTTTGAAGGAGCTACTGGATCCGATTTAATAAAGTATTCTATTTTTTCTTACAGTTCAATTCAATGTCATCAGGAGTACGGTGTTGTATTGTCATTGAAAGTGACGCTTTTTAAATCTAGGTCATTATTTAAACTCTCAGATCTTAAATTTCAAAAACTTAAATTAGTTTTCTGTCGAAACCATAACTTGTAAATACTACCAATTAAAAACATTAGTTTAAATAAAGGTAAGTTCACAAATTAGGTATTCTTTCGAAAACAATTTGCCAACTTGTTATGGCTTCCTCCCTTCATTAGCAGAACTTAACTAAAACAAAGTAATTTATTTCGAACATTCTGTGTTTGTCGCCAAGCGCTGTCAATGGCGGCTTATGGCGAGTGTTCGACTTTTTGTGAGCGAACCATTGTTTTGTTTCGAGGAAATTAATTTTGATGACAATACAAATCACTGGGGTGTTTAAGTATTAATTTCCGAAGAGCGTTTTCTTTCTATTTGGATTACTGATTTTTTTATTAATACACTTAATGCTCCGATTTTCCTGCATCAAAAGGGTTAAAACGTTTCTACGTTTTAACCCTTTTTTTAACAAATTTGTTAATTATTCTTAATTAACAAATTTGTTAAAATGTAGGTACCTAGTTAATATAATAAGAATACCTCGGTAATCGACTCATTAAAAATATTAAATTCATGAATACACTGACAGACAGAAGCATGACATTTTGCACATAGATTCCTTACTTCCTTACAAAGGTAAGCACAAAGGAAAGATTTTTAAAAATTCATCCACTGGACAGATCAAGCTTATTATTATTCTATTTAAATAGGGCATGAAAGTTTGTTCGTCGTATTTTTGTCGATAGGAAACCCCATCTGACAAGCAGCTTGTACATTAATGAAACTATAAACTAACAAGTACATGGCAGCAATAGTTGTGGTATCGAGCACCTGCCGCAGCCGAGCTACTTGTCTCATCAATTACCAGTTAATAGGCGACCATACAAGCGATAACCACTACTAACCAAACCGTGAATATGTTGGAATACAACCATTCTACGCGTTGGCTCGTATTATGAACAAGCATCATATCTGAGGAGCTATTAATAGTGCTATCAATATTGAGAGTCGTGAGATAGAAGACGAAAGACAGAAAGACAAAAAAATTGAAATTTACGACAGAAGACGCTAACGGAATAAAAAAAGAAATTCTAATGATAATGTTTGTAAATATTTTGCTTTAATTATATTTGTAAA
Source organism: Phlogophora meticulosa (assembly GCA_905147745.2). Taxonomy (NCBI): domain Eukaryota; kingdom Metazoa; phylum Arthropoda; class Insecta; order Lepidoptera; family Noctuidae; genus Phlogophora; species Phlogophora meticulosa. Next base: position 482,354 of record LR990518.1, read on the forward strand.
TTTTTTGAGTTAATTTTTTAGAAAAAAATGTTGGAAATATGTCGACAGTTGCAGGTCGAGACCGACGTGCTTCTACCATTAGTGTTAATTTAGCGGTGTGTTAGTATATATGTTAATTAAGTGGAGTGTTCATTTTGTATGATGCTGCACCATGGGGTGGAGGGGAGGGTATTCACAACACAGCGTTGGTTTTTAGTGGTCACCGGACGACGAAATACTAGTTCGTACTTACGTCCTTCTCTGAATGTTTATAAATTGAGAGGGTTAAGCTAATCAACCTTAAATCATAAAACTATCACAACCACCTGAAAAGCGTAGATTGTTATAAAATGAATACAACCATAATTAGAACCTGTCAATTCCTACTCGTGAAATAGCTTGTGAACGAACAACACATTCTTCTAAAGAAAATAAACTATAAATCGTCCGTCTGCAACTCGTAACGTTGGGATTAGCCGACCATGAGAACAATCACAGATTGTCGAACAAACAAACGCAGACGACGACGGTTAACTTGGAGCTGTCAACAGTGACCGTAACAATATAGTTGGATAACAAGTTACAATATTAGGTTTGAGTTATACTTGTGTTTACTATTTTTATATAATTTTAGGTATCGTAATAATGGATTAGTAGAAACGCAGGGGTGAATAGACACAACATTTTGATGGTGATTTTCTCGTTAGTTATAAAAGCAATGTTTGTTACATACATGGACTTCAGTTTAAATGAATTTAAATTAGTATTATTTTCAACAAGTAATTTCGACACCTCGTATTAACATGTAATTATAAATTGAAAATCACATTTCAAGTTTTGATTCTATTCACTTCGGGCTGCGTTTATATTCGGTCTGTTTTCCCGGTTCATAGTTTAATTTTTATAGAATTTATTTTGGCAATATTACAATAACATTGTTTTTGCTAAAATTTGTATGTAATTTGATTTGTCCAAAAATGGCACTATCGGATATTAAAAGATGTCAATTGTCTACGAGTATTTTAGTCCGATAAAATGAGGGATATTAAAAGATACGAGTCGGCGCCATTTCGTTAAGTTGTTGTGGATTTGTAAAAGTATAAAAAGGAAGAAAGAAAAAATAATAATTTCTTCATTTTGGGCGAAGAAAATAAAACTAAAAGAACGGGCCAAATGTGTGGGATCACGCACAGGGAATCTGTAGCCGGGATGAATACGCATGCACAGTTTGATTTTATCAATTGCTAAAATAAGCTTTCTAGTCTTTGTGCTAGGCTGGGGAGGTACTGCGGGTACCTGGGGACCTGGCGCAACTATAAGTTAACTAACTAACGTTTACTACGGAACACTGGAAAAAGAAATGCTAATGATAGTTTATTTATTTATTTTTGACAGCACGGTTGGCGCAGTGGCAGAGCGATTGACTGCTGCGCCGCGTGTCGTGGATTCGATTCCCGCACGGAACAAACATTTGTATGGCCTACTGGTAATTGTTCAGGGTCTGGCTGTTTGTGTATGTGAGATTGAATGTTTGTTATTGTATACCCACGATACAAAGAAATTCCTAGTGTGGGGCAACATTGCAAAAAAAAATATATATATTATAGAATAGACATATTATCTTAAATATGCAGTTTGAACAAATATGGTACCCACTACGTTCTCCACTTTTTTACCTTACTTTAATATTTGGCTTAAATAATGTTACAAAACACAAACTAAAAGCTGTGTAACACCCATGTACCTAAGTTTTGTGAAAGTTAGTAATATAGTTAAATCTATTGCCGTAGTTATAACACTGGTGTTTGAACTCAGCAAACAAACCATGTTTGTATGCTCAGATTAACACTTTTTAGTTCTCTTTTACTCTCGCTAGTCCAACATTTGTCGCCTTTTCTCCAGGGATTAGTACCCGGTGCTGAGGTCCTTAGACCATCTCTCCACATATAATGATTCGACAAAGCAAATTCAAGATATCGAACCAATAGCTCTATCTCTCAATCTAAGATTAGATTTTCCCCGTACTAAGTATTTCTAGGTTCTTCGAGATCAAGGTTGTACCAAAATATACTTCGGTTACTAAAATAATGATGTCATTATTGTGACGAGCGTATCGATATCTTTCTATAAGTATCTTATTCGTGTGTCTGTTACTACGACCATTAACTACTGTCGTATTGAAAAACCTGTCTAGTAATGTTCTCTCATTAATTAGCACGTTATTTATCATCATAATATCACGGCTGTATTCCCCGAAGTATAAGGCAGAGCTGTAATAGAACTCTTGCGTTGGAACAGTTTTTTTAAGTTCCATGTAATCGGGGGCGAGCCTATTGCCATGAATAAGGCACAATTCTAGAGGATAGGCTTCTACCTATTGAGAAATTGTAGATGGAAAAAAACCAATAGCACTTTGCTCGACCCAGGAATCAAACCCATTATCTTATACCCAGCAGTAGTGCTTGCTACCACTAGACCAACATGGCGATAATAGGTACCTACATTGTCATAATAAACAAAGAATGGACCAAACAAAGTCCACTCTCCTCTATTTCCAATCCACTTATACAACTGACTTCTTAAATTGAATAAAACAGATGAAAATATAAACATCTCAGTATTGATTCAGGCCCTAAACTTATCTTACAGTTTTAGCCAGAAATAAGTTGACTGAAATAGCACGGAGGCATCTCGCCGGGGTCGGCTGACCCAGGTCGGGACACAGGCACCACCGCAGGCTGACCGTGAGACTATTTGTGACAGAATATTTATGTCTATCAACTTACAATAACTGTCAAGTTACCTAATGGATTATTGGATATTCAATTATGATCTTAATAATAAACTTTCAAGTTATAGTCTAGTGGTCGTAACGTGAGATCATGGGATCGATCACCGAGTCGTGCAAAGTATTTTTGGATTTTCTATCTATAACAACCCGGATACGGGACTTGTGCCCGGTTGCTGGTGGTTAAACATAACTAACAAAATGTGAGTGTACTACAGGTACACCTCTGCCAAACTCTTTCAGTAATACAGACGTGGTGTTATGCTATAGTAAATAGAAATGTACGGTTGAGATTCAGGGAAAATAAATGTTTCTGTGTTGCCATATGAATGAGTCTGGAGGTAGGCACCTTTTTACCAACGACCTCATGCTCCTCCTCATGAACTCCATGGATCTACAGATTACTGGTGCTATTAATGTAAGCTCTAATGTAAGATCATTTGTTAAACTAGAATAGAGATCCATTCTAGTTTAACAAATGATCTCATCGCAACAGATGGGTTTTAAGAGCATTATCTTCATAGTTTCCAGGACTGGCCTAATATTTTTAATTCTTCAAACAGCATCAACGAAACAAAGAGGATAGTGTCTGGACTTCCAAAAAGAATGTAACCTCTGAGTTTGTTTCAGTGTTTTTTCTCAGAGTAGTCGGAAACGGAAAACCAAGCTCTTCTTATTCATTTCCTTAATGTTGCTTGGAAATAAATATAATGTACACTTCTAGCCTATATGTTTTAGTTATATGAAATTATACATTCCAGTTTTATCGGTTGGTGACGCAAAACCTTTAGTGTTGAAGACAGATTTCAACAGTCAGCATTGTATCCACCACATGTAAAAAAACCCTATTCATGATATTGTATTTCTTCTTCAGAACGCAGAGATAACTGTAACTTAACACTTAAGTTACGCTCACCCGAAAACGCCCCTTCACGCCAAACATTAAACTCCAACATTCCCAAACCGGGGCGTAAATGTACACAAGCTAAAAACAATAGAATACAATTCATGACTCCGTTACGATAGGATAGTTACCCAGCATAGTTGGCTAATTATTTCACCGTGCAAGACAAAGGGGCACGCAAACTTGCTCGGACAAGAGGCATAACTTCAAACAGCAATTAATGTTGCTGTTAAATGAGATTCTGTTGTATTTGCTGTTCTATTGGCGATCGCATTCCCGGTTGGCAACGTTCGGGGGTTAATGTGTGTGTTTTAGTGCTTGGTTTAGTCTGAACACGGTAAGGATTCGTTTCGGTACTACGAGTATAACGACGTAAATAAAGAATTTGTTTTTCTTCTGAACCTTTTTCGTGAAAGCGCTTTTTATGAAAAATAGAGACTATTCAAATCGGAGGAAGAAACAAAGTATTATAAGCTGTAAAGCCATTAAAATAAATGAGCAAAGCTATGCATGGACGCACTCCTCCAGATGCCATTCATAAACGAGAATAAAAATAGCTTGAATAAAAACTGCATGAAAAGTTCTAAACAGTCTACGCGCACACTACATTTTGATTCAGTTATTTAAAATAGGGGTCGCAACATGAAATATTATCACAGTTTCATGAGAGACTGAGACAACGTTATACGACCGAGTATCATCTTCTCTCTCACCCAACGGAACAATTATAGTTCTGACACTTCATTCATTGTACGTTTATATCATAGCCCCAGGGAAGCTAAAAATAGAGTAAGCAGAAAAGTAGCCATGGAATGTGTTTGTGTATTGTGTTGAACTAAAACAAAGAAGTATCTTACGGATTTCGTTGTAGCTTCAAGACGAGAAGCTGTTAGGAAAGTAAGCACCATTTAGTTCTGGTTATTTTAAGTATTAAAAGGGCAGGCTAAGTTTAGAGTTTAGCTTGTTAGTTGTAAATAGTGTTCTTGAACTCCACATGAGTCAGGCTTGATAGGCCTAAATGTAATCTTGCTGAGATAGACTGATATAGAGTTACGTAAGTTTACCATGAGAATATTCCACCTTAAAATAAAAACAGACAATAAAGAAAAGATTCTTAAAAATATAACATCATATCTGTAGGATTCCCAGAAGGATTGCTAATAGTACACAAACCCCTATTTCGCCAGTTATGTTAAAGTCCCATGTAACGGGGGGCGTGTCTACTTACACTAATCCTGATTCCGGGCTGCTACTGAGATAGACCAATAAAATGAATACCTACGTCACAGATATCGATGAATTCTAGGACTCCAGCACAATTATAACATATTCTGCCGACGTCCAGTTTATGTGTATTTATTCCGTGCACAGAACATCGTATATACAGGTATATTACAGGTTATATACGGTGGCTTTGATCCGGAGTTACAACCGTCAAGGATCAATAATTCATAAGAGATCCTCGTAAAACGTTGGCTGACCAGAATCTAGCGCTGCGTGGACCACCCAGGTATGTAGGTCTTAATTTACTGAACGAGAAATACTGCTTGGCTTATTTGGGAATATAGGTCAGAAGGCTCTTGGTTCTGGTCTGGAATTAGATCCCTGGGTGACCTACCTGCATACCTAATCTTTTCAAAAGTTTGCTCCATCTACCCCCGAGATTAAAATTTGTTTGGAGACCTGAAAACTATTGGTTCTAAGCCCTTATTAATAAATACGTAGTAAAGTTATGCCAACCCTAAACCTAGATTTTTTTTTTTTTTTCTCTCTTTAAAAAAACGTTGCCCCACAGTAGGAATTTCTCCCGTATCGTGGGTGCGTTTACAAACATTTAAACTCACACAAACAGTCAGACCCGGAACAAATACCTGTAGGTCATACAAATATTTGTTCCGTGCGGGGATCGAGCCCACAACACGCGGAGCAGCAGCCGATGGCTCAACCACTGCGCCAACCGTGTCGTCAGTTAAATCCTAAAATAACCCGACTCACAAGAAGTACGTAACATCATAAAATCACGGCTGTATTCCCCTAAGGATTAGGCAGAGGTGTATGTGAGTTACAGCCACATTTCACCAGTTACATTTATCCGGGCACATATTCAGACTCTGGACTGTTACTGACAAATTCCAGAAGGAATAACCCAATAACACTTTGCCCAACCTAGAAATCGAAACCAGGACCTGATCCTCAGCTCTAGTGCTTGCGACCGATAGACCGACAAAGCTGTCGAAGAATATAATAGTACTGTCTTGGATCGTAATTGTAATTTTGCAACCATTATGAATGAACACTACCAAAATCAATTTGCATGTAGCTAACTCATTGTAACTACTATTTCAGGTAGCGCTTATGTGTAGGTACACTACAACCAACTAGAAGTTATTTAAACTTCTCTGTTATGTACACAGAGGTCAGTGAACCTAATGCGCTGTAAGTTTCAGGAGGGCTCGTTCGTACAAACTTAATACATAAAATTGAAATAACACTAAGTCCCTTTTTAATACTTTAGTTTTATTTTCCCTTTGTCTGTCGTTAAGCTAGATAAGGAAAGTGCTTTAGAAAGGAGTCTAGAATAGTGACCTTCGTAACTCAGGAAATCGAGTTTAAACTTTATTTGCGGGAGCCAAAATGACTTTTGCCAAAATGCGTCGTTGGTCTAGTGGTTGGCACGGTCTGGTGGTCCTCCCTGGAAATACCGCATGTCGGCCGTTTGATCAAATGGGATTTTACGAAGTATTGTTTGTCGAGAAAAGTGCTTTTCAGATTAACATTATGCTACGACACGGTTTGCTCAATGGCTGAGCGATAAATATTTGTATGGCCTACAGGTCGTTCCGGATCTGACTGTTTGTATGTGACTTAAAATATTTGTAAATGCACCCACGATACAGGAGAAATTCCTAGTGTGGGGTAACGTCTTTTTTTAAACAAAAGAAGATAAAAGACGGTTACACAAACCTTGATGACAATCCTTACATATTGTTATTTGACTTTATCTCAAGCGTAGGTTCAGATCTATATATAACTAACATTGTTCAATTTTCATTGTGCTATATTTAATTAAATATAGTACAATGAAAATTGGTATTATTCCATAACAGACAATGAAACCTGAATCATTAATGAGAATACAAATTTTATAGTGTAAAATCCACCGCAAAGCTTTTAATGGTCTAAAAATACAGGGTGTTATGTACAAAATATTCAATTAATCATTTTTTTTGCACACATCAATAGACAGACAATTTAATGTTTACTATTTATTTCAAAAGACTAACTGTTCAAATTAAAATTTCGTGTTTTGCACACGATTTTGTTTTTTTTCAAATACCGAATGAAATTACAAAGATATAAAATTCTAGTACCATTGTCTGTCCAAACAATACTTTCGTTCAAGACTGCCGCACAAGTAACGCAATGTAATTTGCAGTAAACAAAGTGAACGGAGCAGAGTAGCAGGTCCTGCAGTAAGGTTTTACGACATGTGTGTATAATTGCACGTGCACACCTGCGCCCGAGTTACTGGCGGCGTGTTTACACCCGTTTGAGACTATTCCCTTTCGTCCGAGTCTGTTTGTTTTGTTTATATCGCTAGGACAGTTTCGTGTGTTTCTCTTATTCTGAATATCTTCTGTGGGCCTAGCACGACCATGCCATCGTTAACAGTTTAGTCCAGTAGTTTTTGTCCATTAGTTTTGTATGTAAGGATCGTAGCTGTAGTTTCTGCCTATCCCCTTGGAAAATTGCGTGAGTTTGTGTATGTATGTATTAAGTATGTTTAAACGTTCCTCTCGCACATAATAATAATTTAAATTAATGGATAATCTTTTATGGATTAGTTTGTTTGTATGTACGACACACACTTATTCAAGTTTACAGACGCCGCGCGTTCCGAAGGCTTATGGTTTTGCAAATGAAAACAACATTGCTGTAATTGCCATTAGCTAGGTTTATTAACAAAGCTCATAGTTTTGGCGAAGAAGCATTCATCAAGGTCTATCATTGGATGTGGAGGTCTGTAATCGCCAGGTATTTAATATTTAGCTCTGTAGAGACACTTGTTTTGAATTAGGCAGTGATCATGAGATCCAAAATAGCTGTAGTGTTATTTTACTATCGGGCAAAATGGACCTTGAACAATACTTACTAATTTAAGTACGAATCACAGTTCGTCAACCCACCACCTAGCCATGACAATAGCTTCCACTCGATTGAGCAAAAGTCTTCGGAATCTAATTGAATGAGAACGATCATTTTATTACAACATTGAATAATAAACGGAGTCCTAATAGAGAACATAAAAAAGGTTCAAATTCAAATCTTAATTTTATTCTGAGCTACGTATTATGTCGCTCGAGCAGTTTTACACGAGGACGACGAAAACGAATTACTAACTCTTTATATACCTAGTCGAATAAGAAAAAGACGCCATAATGGAAAGGAAATCATTTTCTTGAAGGGACTTTACTGTAGATTGTATGTAAAGTTATTGAGAGTGTCGTTTTTATTACGTAATATTTCTACATCTAATTAGAAGCCTACAGGCGATTGTTTTACATAATAATTATTTCAAGCTATAGGTAACACGCCACTGGGTCGAAAGATTGATCACTTTAAAAGTGCCTTCTTGAGTGAATATCAACAATATTTGTTCGTGCACTTAAGTATAACTTAATACCGTGATATGAAGACATCAAAAGCTCGTAATCATTACTACGCTAATGTCTTCAGTCTTTCTTTTATGTCTTATGGCAATCTTCGGTGAGGGTTGTAGTCTTATAACGCTGTCGATTCTGGCTGCTTTCTGAAGTACCGAAGAGTCTCGATATGTAATGAACGGACACCCATCCACAGACTGACCTTGCAAGCGTAACTTAACCTTCGATCGACCCGTGCGGCAGTTTTTATTTAACCACGAGCTCCCCCCACTAAAACCAAGTATGACATGAAATAGTTTGACCTTCACGTCAAGCCTCATGATGTTTTAGTAAAGCATTCTCATAAATGACTAAATCTATACTAATGGTCCTCGCGGCCGCGCCGCGCCGTCGCTGAGCTTCACAAATGTACCAAGGTCAGCCACAAAGCAGGTAAGCCTAACACATTACTTTTGTATGGAGTTTCAGCAGCTCTAACCATGATGAATATGGCCGTGAAGATACAGGATTAAGGTGTTACAGTCAAAGCTGGTTGGGTATTGGAGAACTGAACTGTACCATTTTTTAAACGAGTGAAAATGATTACGTCTGTCTGTCGAACGACATGGTGAACTATTTTGTTTTACACCTGACAGACACTCAGTTTGTGGAAAATATTGCAAATTAAACGCAAGTCAAGCGATGCGATTGGCTGTTGAAAATGTATCCTACCAATTACAGCAGGTAACGCGCTTTTGTCAATTTCTCATGTTCATTTTGCAACAGTTTTGCGTGCTAGAAATGAACAATAATATTTGACATACATTCATACTGGGCCTACGTAGCTTTTGATATTTGAAGATAAATTGGCAATTCCGCATTACCGTTTCATTCATTGAAGTAAAATTAATTCTTGCATGAATTCACCATACTTTGATCGATCCTTTGATTGTGAAACCTCAAGCTAACGGCAGGTAATCAGGGCGAATGACACGCTCCCATGTAACATATTACTATTGTAATCATATGTCATTACTTACTTACGTTTGTTCTTCTCCTAATGATGTTAACATAACAAGCTTTCCCACTGTCAATACAGGTAATACAGTCTTCGTATTTCTGTCAGGTAACGCAAGAATAATAAGCAGGTATGCTTGTATTTGCTGTAACATTCAGAATTCACAAGTTATAACATTTTTTATTCTGGGTACAACAACAACGCAAATAAATCTGTCTCTCTATAAGTGATTTAATATTTCTCCCTCCAGCATCTACATAAGGAAATAATAGAAATCTTGTTTCACTTCGTATTCCCGGAACTGTATCCCTTGTTCCCGTTGGATTCAAAGATAAATATAAAAGCACTCGAATAATCTCTGAAAGTTAAGTACTTTTACTTTTCAGATTAAGATGAACTGGAGAGAGATTTGAAGAAGTTATCATTGACCAAATAAACGGCGAATAGATTGTTTGTTAGATGATATGGCTAGAAATATGTAGGTTATCTGTGGAAAACATAGTGGGATACTACCCAGTTAGCAATTCTAGCACTATGGAAATAATATACTTTATATTAGATGTAATAAGTAAATCAGCTGACAATTGAGAAGACGGTAAATAGAGATGTATGGAAGAAGAAGACATGGTGCGCCGACCCCGAATAATCTATAAAGGCAGGAGGATGATGATATTGATAATTAAACGTTATCATTAAAGTTATTAATAAAAAGTTATTATACAACAGTGTCAGTTAACATTTGTAATAATCATCGTTATCAATACATAATCATATTTCTCTAAACAAAAAACCGTAAAGCACCACATCTTGAAAGGATTCTAAATTAAATATACCGCAATAAATAATTTACATTTCCATTTACTAATTTGCATTTAATAGTAGGAATGTATTTTCGAAACAGTACATACCAAAAGTATAATTTTATCAAATGTTAACGGATGCTTATGGAACTGTATAGATTTAAATTCTCCCAACCCGTCAGACATACATGTGTGTTGCTGGGTATTTTGTTGCGCCACTTCTTCTTTCTCACAAAAACACTAGGAAGTGGTGAAGGGTGGGCGTTTTGGGTGACTGTCTTATTTGATATTCAAAACCGCTAATTGTCAGCCTATTTTTTTTTTGTAAAACCATGTTACCCTACACTAGGAATTTCTCATGTATCGTGGTGGGTGCGTTTACAAACAATCAAAGTCATAAACACAAATAGCCAGATGCGGAAAAACTACTAGAGACCATACAAATATTTGTTCCGTGCGGGAACCGAACCCGTGACACGCGGTGCAGCAGTTAATCGCCCAGTCACTGAGTGAAACCGTGCCGTCAAATAAATGGATTAAGATTTGTTTAATACCTCATACGAAAAGGCAGACAACATGTCGCTTACAGCTTTGAAGACAAAACATAAGTACAATTATACATATCCCAAAACAGCGGGTATTACCACCCATCCATCGCACGAACAGTGTCAGTAATTAGCTACTACGAGCGGTAATCAAAGGCCCAGTCGGCGGCCACTGTGAGTGACTAATTGCGTTTCAATATATCAATACGACCCGTCACTAATCAAACCCTTGACTGGCCATAACCAGGGGTAATTAACGGCGCCTCTTACTGTTGCTATGACAACGACACTTAAAACACTTAGTCCGAAGAGATCTTACTTCGTGGTATTCAAATGTTATTCAGGACTTGTGGCTGGCATGCTCTAGAGGTCAAAAGTTACAACAGACCACTACGTAGAACTCGAGATTGCAAGAAGAAGCAACTCAAGGAACTCCCTGGCAATAACAGAGCGAGAGAGCATTTCTGCGTGATCTCAAGCTCGTCTCTATTTCTCCAAACTGCATGCCTTTACAAAATGCTCACAATGTTCAACGCTTGAAGGTCGTTGCCTTTGTCTGTAACTTAGTTCAAGCGCATTCTACACTGTCGTCTGTCTATGTCAGCAATATCTCAAGGAAGGAGTAAGATTTTCTTAAGTTTATAATTTTAATAGCTAAATAAGTAAGCGATGAGGCATTACCTACTGAAACTTAAGAGTTCACTTCGAAAATAAAATGCTACAGGACAATCGTAAAGAAAAACATTTACTTAAGTGTACTTAAGTAAAGGCAGTTTTATAGTAAACTAGCTGCTATCCGCGACTTCATCTGTGTGAATATTATCAAAACGCCATGAATTTTCATTTTTGTGCATATTACCTATCTTAATTAATTTTCTTAAATAAAAGAAGCCTTAGTTACTCCTATTAACATTAGCTATTTGCTAGTGAAAGTATCGTCTAAATCAGTTCAGTCGTTTCGAAGATAAGCCGGAACAAACAGACTGACAGACAAAAATGTTAAAAAAAGTTTTTATTATACATGTGTATGTATTTACACTGTTATTTTCACATTATAAACACACACTTCCATTTTATGTATTTGTACAGATATGATCACACTGGACATCATTTGACCTATCAAAATACTCTGCACAAACACAAACTGAATTCATTTTCAAAATCAAATTCAATGTAAACTAGCGAAGCACTGAGTTAATAGCACCCTCTCTGCCCTCCTCCCTGCCTCCCTGCCTAATCACCGGAATCACCCGGTTACTAATCACCGGCCGTCGATTGAGATTGATATGTCATAGATAGTGCTTAATGTAATCCAGTTGTGACAGGCTCGGAGGCTCCTGCACGCATGCCACACAGCGGAGCTGCAATTATCCGGACAGACACTAATGTGTGCTATCTAATTAGTTAGGTACGTTTAGAGGAAGACTTCTGTATTGGTATGGGAAAAAATATAAATCGTTCTACCCACATTTCTTTGCCGCAAGAAGTGAATTTCATTAAAAAACGAGCAGATCAGTAAATGGGACTGAATTTTATATCATTTGCGTCCAATTAAAATCATATGCATTTCAGCAAACTGGGATAATTCTGAATAATTATTATCAGAAACATTACTGGCAACTCGCTAAGCCCGCGTTAATATTGGAAATATTTATTAATACTGAGAACTGACCGAGCCAACCAACTGACTGCCCTAAAGGTATAGAAGTTACGTGCACCACTGTTGAGCTTGAGGCCGTGAGTTCGATTCTAGGTTTGAGCAAAGTGGGTTCTTGCATTTGGGAAAAGAAATGTTGATGGCAATACCCTCACATGGAAATTAAAAATGGCAAAATCTGCCTATCCCTTCGAAGAATACGGGCGTGAGTGATGCAATGATATGAGGTATATTTTTTTGAGAACCAACCAATACTGTATCATTCGCAGAGCTATATTGCTTCAAGTGACATTATGTTAAACTTTTAATACCCAAAAATGGTTTCCATTACCAGGTAGTGTAAAATAAAAAAAAATAAAAAAAAAAAATATTGCAATAAAAGTTTCACACAGTTTTGATCATTGGTCCCAAACTAGGCAAGCCTGTATCTTGGGTACCAATATGGAGGGTTTGCCATTATACAATTTTACATTACATAAAGTAACAAAAGATAAAATGAAAAAAAAATGTAAAGTATAAAGTATTCATAAAAAATAATAATAATAAAACAGTATACGCTTGACTGTGTGTATGGGTATTGGAGTGTCTACTCGTATATTATAGAAAAACTAGTGTTTTCCTTGTATGTGTGAGTAAGTGTGAATGTGTGGTGTGGGTAGGTACGTGTTTCAGAGTGTGTAAGAAAGAGACAAGAGAGTGGCAGAATTATGCAAAAACTTATTTTACCACTTTAATGACATTTTCTGCTTCGTCATATGAGAGATTTAGTAGCCAGGATGTTAGTCTATTCTTAATTTGCGTTCGAGTGAGTTTGGTTTGTCACAGTTCTAAAGCTGAACGAGTCCAGTGCAAACTGCGCGGTATATTAGAGCCACCACAATCATATAATCAACCCCATTCAATTTCCGGCGCTGCCGAACATGGGCACTTACCATAAATCATAGAGCTACCATATTAACGGCGGAATTATTATAGGTACTCGATAATTCTTGGCCGATTTGAATGGGTCTTCGTGTGAGCTCGTGAGGTTCCGTTATGTCCCCGGACCGGGATGGGGAACCGAATTAGTAGCCATGGGGGCTGTGAGCCGTGAGGGGTGGATTACTACACCTCATAGCTATGCGAAGCCTGCCATGTTTGTATTTAATTAAGTTACGACAATTATCGCATGACGTTGTAATTCTGTAATTTTAGTTGATACTTAGTTGAATAAATAAATATGTGACTACTTTGAATCGCACTCTTTTTGGTTGTTTAGTAAAATTTTAATTGAATTAAAATTTAAAATCTACGGTAACAATATTTACAAATATGTGACCCGCATCGTAGTCTATGCTTCATTTTTTAAAGTACCTCATATGGTACAGTAGTTTTTATTTTAGATACATCGTCTTCACATAAGGGTATAATCTGATTAATATGCTCAAAATAAGACAATTAAGATAGATAGAAGTAGATTTATTTAAGAAGTGTAGTATATGTAGTTTTTTCATATCTTTTGGAAAAGGCAAAACAAATATTTTTTTATCAGTTTTTGTTGATTTCGACTTTCAAAATGGCCTCCTCATGAATTGAATAATCTTTAAAATAAATTACTTGACTTTGACTTTTATTTTAGTAATGTTTAATATGATAGTCGTATCATATTATAAAGTTGGAAGCCGACCCCAAAATACTCGGAGGGAAAAGGTTACCGATGACGACGTAAGTTAAAATAAAAGCTTATAAAAATGGACTTCTTTAAAGGATCACTTACGTGGGGCCTCGTATACTACACGTAGCGCGACCTACTTCCACTAAGCTGATTATGAAGGTATCTAAATAAGGATTCGATGCTACCATCTTAAGGAAATCCATTAGCCTTCTTATCAACGCCCACATAAAAACTAGAAGGTGACTCTATTTTAATAACTACAAAAAGGCACATTCCTTAACAAATTCCATTGTATAAAGTGACATGACCTCGTGAGACCTTAGGGGCACCATCAACAAATCGAATCAGCAGTAACAAATAACCATAAATATTGAAGGGGGACCCTAATCAGAGCAAAATACCTGTCAACCGTAGCCCAGCCATCACGGCAAACTTGTCTAGTTAGAAAACGATAGAATTAATTCGTCCAACCCTCCCCGGGCTGGCGGGGCTGGCGGGGCTGGCCGGGGTGGCTAATGATCGGTCCGCGAGATTCGCCTGTTATTTCAATACAAACGTAAGCTTATCGGCGAACCCTTTGCGTAATGATCTAGACAACCCTAAGTTTCTTCAGGGTTTATTTGGAATAGTACTTTGCGAAATACTGATTAATTAAGAAACTGTTTTACTGTATTGGGAAAGTAACGACCCATTTGCAAATTAATATTGGATCGATGCGTAGAACACACTTTCTTGTTCCGACTTCTTTGTATTTGCTTAAACATTTTTTTCGTCTTTCCGAACATTCTTATACCTACTTATTATGATAGTCACCTTGGGAAAAGTTTCCATTTCCTCATTAGGGCGCCGGAAAATATTTCCGGGACAAAAGTTTTACCAGATAGGCACAGAGTATATGAATTGAATCTCTTTACGCCTTATCTTTAAATCGTTTAATGAATGACGAACTGTCTATGCCGTTGATACGTTTTCCTAGAACTTTCAAGTTCAAGGCATTTTTAGTTCCAACATAGAGACTTCAAACTCTAATCCACCAATATTTTCGCGACGCAAATCTTGGCCACCCCTACAACAGACAGATTAACTAACGTTCGTCAGAGGTCGGCATCCCAATCAGGATTGAGCTGTACAGATCCAAGTAGTAACAGTATTGTAAAGTTTTAGCCAATTAGCCAGACGTGTGTCTGCCATGCTCAGGGCTAAGATGTGGTTGCTGTGGTTGGAGGTACCTGTCTCCCCAACAGGGGTTCTGTCTGTACTTTAACGATGTTCATATTAGGATTTCTGACTAAAACTAGGACAAACCACAGCGTGGATGTTGTTTGTTGTTCGATTCTTGTCTTATTTAGGGTTAATCCATGTTGAAGTAATATAGACTTATTAGATTCAGATTATGAAAATCTCAGAGATATGCCAGGCAAAGACAGAAGCTAATTTATTCTGCTATAGAATCTGTTCCAACAACAAGTCCACAAACAATAGCTACGTACTAAGTTCAACAATACAAACTAGAAATAAGAATACCGCGTATTATGATTCAGCATTCGACCCACAGGAGCATCAAAGAGATTCTGATCAAACCATCAGAAAAATGGCGGCCGTGACGTCACAGTGATTCGAATAAACAAAACTTGTCCGGCGGTGGCAAATTGAACCACTGTTTGTAGGAGGGGCCGAGGGAAGAGAGGAGGCGGCGTATGTATGTGGTAAAGTGAAAAACTTCTTTGGAATATTGCACGAAGTTATTTATTTATAGAGACCGTTCCAAAGAGCGAGATATCGATTTTTAGTATTAAACATGCCAGAAAAATACAAGAAACTACGAACTTTCTTTTGTGCCTGAATTGAAAATACTGCCTTGCAGAGAAGGAAATTGAAAAAGATTCATAGTCTTGCAATGCTGGTAAAATTACTTCATATGTTAGAGATACTTTTTATAGTGACCTTATAACACTCCCAAACAACAACACAACAAAAATGAACCTGATAATTCCAAGATTTAAGAGCCAAATTATTAATCAAAGCAAAAACATAAATCTCAGTCTTCAAAGTCTGTGCTAATCTGCTCAGCAGCCAAAGCCACTAACGAAACAAGTATTCTGCCGCCATCTTATTGCACATGAAACTTCGCAAAGCCTCTTATACACAAGTTGCAAGTCGACTTAGCGTGTTCCGAAGCACGTCGCTACATGTCGGGTGCAGTGCGGTGCAGCGGTCTTTTGAAGCCACCGACGTGAAATTGAATAACTTTATCAATAATTGTAAGAAAAATTCCGTCTTCTCTTTGCGATTTGTTCAGTTGGATCGGAAGTCAAACTGGGAATACATATTATGGAGCGATAAAACACCAACACAATACAACCATCGATTGAGCGTGTTCAGGAGTGTGGACACGCCGCTGTCAGCGTGTCACTTGAGGCCGCAGACGTGCAATAACTCACACAAGTATTTGTTAGGAAAGTTGCAAGCGAGACAGAGCAACTGAGCAACTGAAGCGGTCTCAAACTGTGGAGCTATTTATTTAGCAAGATTTATGGACGTACTGTCGGATGGTCCATACGAAAAATTGAGCAAAACAAACAGTTGAGTTTTGATCTCGATCTTTTATTTGGTAAAAGCTTTTAAATCAACTTATGTCGAAAACTCTTCTACCAATTTACTTTATCCGTTTTCTCCGACTTTTCTTTGCCAAGTAGTGTAATCTCCTGGGCATCGATAGATCAAACACTGTTTATAGTGAAACATGGATTTATAGTATTACCTATATAAAGCCTTAAGACGGAAGCCGATCATTCCAACCTAATTCCCATTCCCATTCCAGGAATATAATATACAAAACAGTGGAGTAGCTCTGACTGATCCATCGAGGGACATCCAGTAGAGGGAAGGGCCAACATCCATTCATTAACAGAATGTTTATTAACAAACCACACCAAATAGTCGAACGCGTGACATTGGCCACAACCACCAACATTTGTTTAAAAATTAGCAACCGGAGCAGACAACCGATTTCAGAGCACAGCAGAGCTATTTATTTTATAAGATTTATGAATGTGCCTTTTAAAGTCATTGCTTTCTTTTTTCTTTATTTTATTTATTGAAGGGGCGGTCCGATGCCCAAGTGATTGTTTTTGAAACATAAAGATTAATGTAACTTTAAGCTTTCGATTTGTTGTACAAATTGAGGCCGAAAAGCTTAGTGTTTTACACGAGTTTAACAAATTGTTATTGAGAGCATTATTTACTATTACAAGACTGATAAATGGCATCTAGTAACATATGTTGTGGAACCGGGCTCTCGTATAAAACACTTTTAGTAGGTTTTTTAATATTCTTTTGTGTTTAGCAACCCAAACTAAGCATTTTATTGTGTAAACCAAGACCTAAGTATTCATGAAACGGTATGAATTTACATGCATAAAGTGACCTCTTTTTTCCATGGGGGTAGGCAGAAACCACATAACGCCACCTGCTACGATCCTTACATGGTATTTTTGCTTCGTTTACGTTCATAAATCTTATCATATCCAGACGCTGGTTGCAAGTACTACACTAATGACCTTTCTGAAGAACATCACCAATGTAAAGGTCGGCCAGATATGTTCTTCTTGGACCTTATAAATGTACCTTATTTTAGACGCCTTTAATTTATCCTCGTAACTTGACCATCACTTCATAATTAGTTTTAATAACGTCTGTCCCAAGGAGAGTGTAAGTTCAGATACGACCTGGACGTAGAACACTTCATAAATACAACAACCCATCGAAATTCTAAAGAACAGAGAAAGAGTAATGATATTACTTCCTGTGTTAGCCGCCCCACCTGCTAATCAGCGTGTCATTTGTAAGATAGCAACACGCTCACTATACAACGAGCTCGTTATCATTCCAACACGACAAGTAAACAACGCGCCCCGGATCCGCTTGGTTACAATCTATTAATTGACAGCGTGACACTGAACTGTCCTTGGATTAGTTCTGTTTTCCTTGGATACTGACATGTTTTAGATTTCATTGTTAATGCTTTTTCCTAATTTGACAGGAGCGTGTGATTCGAGGCCAAGCATTTGTGTCACTTTCTTTCGTATTAAATACAGTTGTTTTGACAGTGTGTTACGTTTGTGTAGATACAGGATACGTTAGGCATCAAACCTGTCAACAACAACAACAAACAACACCAACAACAGTTATATTAAATAGGTTAAATAATAGTAAATATTAAAATATTATTGATAATAAAATAACAATACAATATAATACTCTTTATTGTACGCCTCAAAGATTTACAAACAATGACTTTAAGAGTTACATAGCGTGTTACAATGGGAGAAAGAAAATAAAAATGGTAGGGGTTAAAAAATTACAAAGTAAACAAGAAAACGAGGCTAGTCGCCAGCACTAGCGGGACGTAAGCCCCGCTAAGGAGTTTGGGTAATATTCCTAAGCTAAATATCTTTATGTATAATATTGATGTTCATTTATTCTAGTCCATAGGTTTAAAAGATGTTACGTGAATTATTAAAGGTAAGTACAATATGGACTCTGTTAGGGTATAGCAACAATTAAGTCATATTATTTAACAATAGTTGAAAACATGACTACACATGAACACTAAAATTAAAGCCACAAATAATATTATGTTGTTATATTCAAGCATTAAGTAATTTAATCTTTGATATGATAATGTGAATAATCTAAATATTTATCAGTTGAAGTGATTAAATGACATTGCAAAACACCACGCCTGTATTTCCCGAGCGGTAGGCAGAGGAGCACCTATAGTATAACCTATAAGTTTTGAGATTAAATAAAATGTTCTAAGTATAGATTATCACGCCAATACCGCGCGATGATGCCAACACATAGTTCACTTTACTGGTTGGTCAATAGAATACCATAAAACGAATCCACCGAACTACAAAGTACGTACACTGGAACAAAAACCTAACTCCATTGAATCCGGCAAAACTTCGGAAGTGTACAAAAAGTTGCAAATCCGCGGAAAAAGTGCCGTTAGCTGTTAGATCCGACTGCAGTATTATAACCGCTAAACCGAATTTGATTGGGTTTGGCTCTCTGGATAAACGGAAACCGCCGCCGCCACCGCCGCTGCCGGCTTTTTTAGTTATTTTCAAGGGTTTTTCTGTGAGAATACCGCGGCGGTACTTTTTAATTGGACGCGTATTTTATACGTAGTCACACATTGCTAAAGGACATGTTTTTCATACCACGACGAATGGAAATTGTTCGGTTATAGATTCGATAGCATCAGCCAGTGTTCAAGTAAACTTTAATAAAAGATTAAAAAAGGGAAGGAAGCGGGAACACGAGATAGAAAGCTGAAAAAACGAAAAGAAAGACAAATGAAGTCGTTATAACTTTTCACGGTTGCATTTTCAGCATTTATTACGTCATTAAGGCAGTGCCAGCGTTGTGAAATCTTCGCAAAAAATTAATGCTTGTAATTTTTTGTGAAATTAAGTATGAACGGTCCTTAGGGAGGCTGATGTTCAAAAGTAGACGTTAAATGAGATGATGTGACCATGCCAATAAGAGAACAATACCTATTGGGTCACATATAATAATATTGAAATGAAATGAAATGATATTTATTTCCGTAAATAGGTTTCCAAAGAACACTTTTACACGTCATAAAATGGAAGAAATAAATGAGAATTAGACGAGGTCAGTGTTTAACTACTTGACTACTCTGAGACGAAACACCGAAACAAAGTCAGAGGTCGCTCTCTTTTGAAGACAATTGTTAATAGTTTGACGACTGATGTGGCGCGGCGGGCGAAGATCCATCTGCGACGCAGGAGGTTGCGGGTTCGATTCCCGCCTTGAGACAAATGTTTGTACGATCTACAAATATTTGTTCCGGGTGTTCTGGGTATTTACTATGTATAATAAAAAGTATCTATTTATGTAATGTATTGTATTGAGTATATCAGTCATCTAGTACCCATAACACAAGCTCTGCTTAGCTTGGGGCTAGGTGATGCTGTGTGGATTGTCCAGCATTATTTATATTATTTATTTAAATAATAACTGCTGCATGGGTCAATCGTCAAGGTTAAGTAAAGCTCGCCGAGGTGGAGTCTTGGATAGGTCGCCATCTATTACACACCGAGGCCCCTCCGTCCTGGCTACCATTCGTAATTTTTTGACAGCCTTTACGTATATGTAGTCAGAAAAACTGTTGTCAACAACCGAAGAACAAGAAAAGTCTGACAACCGGTTTTACCGAGGGCATCGTGTTACAGTAAGTGGGTTGTGGAAGTCTGATAGGCTGTCACTCCATGTAAAATAGTAGTATTCAACTGAATACTACCCAGATGGACTTGCATCCGGTAAGGTTACAAGCTGATTCCACTATAGTTGAAAAGGTTAGGCAGATGATAAATATTAAAAAAAAAACTGTTTTAGATCGTACTCGTACATACTCTTAAGTTAGACCACTTTCTAGAATACTTCAACTAACTCACGTACGACAGTAAACACGTTTACGAATGTTAAATCTTGTTTGAAATAAAAACTTCAAACTTGAGCCATGATCCTATAAAACCGACTCATCTCATTTCTAACCCTCTTAATCTACGAGTCGGTTTAAACCTCGCACTTTACAGAAGATGTGATGTATAAACCTGAGATTTTACAGCTGAACGTGACTACTCTCAGCAACCGATGCTGGCACCTCGCTTGAAGGTCAAAAACCTTGGTAAATGAAAGACAAACAGAAAATAAAACTTAAACGTATTGAAACTGAAATTAAACATTCCAAAGCCAGAGCTGGAAACACGCCACTTCTAGCATGACATTAATCTTGCTAATAGCAGTTTTAATAATGCTCTGTGAATCAGTTAATATTAATACGTGTTTTTCAACAATTTATAATTACTGCAGCAAATAAAATAAAACTTATTTTGAGTCTGTAATTTTATTACTGCGAAAAATAAATTTGCACCGCAGGCCGCAATAAGCCAGCTCATCCAAACTATCATATTATATAAAAATAATAAAGAGGAAAGATTGGATTGTTCGTACGTTTGTTTGTAATGGATAAACTTAAAACTCCTTAACTTATTTTGTCACTTATTACGAAATCCACGAGGACGAAGAATACTATGGAATGCAATAAATTAATATAAATATAATAATTGACCTATGACATGTACGTCAGGATAAACACACTGTATCGTAAGCATATACCTAAGCAAATGTCTGATCGTAAAATCATTACTCACACCCGACACTGAACATACATATATAAACATTTCCCGATAAGGCTGTTTTTGAATGTATTACCTCCACACTGAAAACACTCTAATTTATATCAGTCGTAACACAATCCTGGTGTATGCAATAAATGCGTGAACGTTTCCGACCTCCCCCCCCCCCCCCCCGAGCCACGCGCTCTCTCCCCTCTCTCGGCGCCACTCATTAAGGAGGTTTTATTCCCGTTGCCAGATGTTAATATTTCTGTTTATTTTACTTTTCCGTGTTTACGCGAGTTTTTAAAGGGTTAAAGTTGAGGCAGTGGGGGTTGAGGGGTGGGGGGAAGGTATAGAGCGTTAATTAACGAGTTTTTTTTTTGTTGTTTGTTGCTCACGGGGATGGAAATAAGAGACGGCTGAACGACCCGTTTTCCATTCAGCCTTAACCTGATTGTGCATTCCGTTTTACGGGTTGCCGACATTATAAATAAACCAGTGGCATACCTTTACGGCGCTGTTCAAGGTCCAGTTTTTAATTACCGCTACAGGTTGTAAAGCGGGAGGATGGCAATAAAATTTGGCACTTTGTTATGTATTAGATTTGTCAATATTTTATTAGCAACACCTGCGTGAATCATTGAGAAGGTCGTAAAAAAACAAATCTGAACTCTCCCGGACTAGCACAACCTACCCTTATAATAAAAACAGCCGCATAATAAACGCACTAATCCCCTCAGCTCAACAAATAACTCCACAACATCGAATCCGAGGAAACACGACAAATAATTTAATTCGTCTAATTATATTTACAACAACAAAAGTCCCGGCCACCAATCTTGTGTGTACAGCCCGTTTGCACACAGACAAACAGCTGACGGCGAACGAAAAATAACTTTAATTAACACCTCCCTTAACGGAGGGGGAGGGCCCACGGTCACCGGCTTAAAGAAAGCCAGATATTCAAACAAGCAGTAAAGAAGCGACTCAACACGAAGTACAAAGTTTTTCGGTATTTTTTCCGCTGGCAAAGTTATTTCAATTTGAAGTTGGCAACATTAGCGGACTGTGCAATTAACTTGGTAATTAAATCAGTAATTCATTCTCTAGTTTACTAATTGTGGATGCTGAGTGACGTGCGTGTCAAGCTTGTTTGAGTTCCGATGCTATCTGGGTTAATCGACTGTTTATCTTTTACTTTAGACAAGATCAAAGTTAACCTGCCATCAGCCATCAGAAATACAGACAGCTACAGGAAAATCCGATGACGACTAACAACGGAAATTTCAGTAGAAACAGTTTTAAAATAATTTCGTAAAGGACGATTAGATTAATAGAATATCTGGACTGGGCTGGGTTGGGTAGGTACAACGAGTATGTGTGAAAAGGGTGAAAAGGTTCGTTAGTTTCCACATTCATGGTTCATTAAAGTTGTATGAAGGTTTCAAACGGAGGCACAAGTTGGACCCTTTCGTTTGAACCTGGAGAGTTGAATAGCACTGGATATCGATCTGCCAGTGGATTGCGACTTGGGTACCTACTTCACAGTTATGTTGGCAGCGAGTGTACCAACCTACAAGTTTCAATAGCTCTCATAGAACGCTGTAGGTGAATGCATTCCGCCTGTTTACCTTCGAACATCATACTGTGAATGCGAATCTGTCTGATAGCTGTAATTATGTAATGGTACTGCAAAAGCTCTCTGGATTTATCATTGCATGTATAAACCAATTTGGGAAAAGTCCAGGTTTCCACATATGTTTAGGAATTAGCTCCGTAGACCGCGAGGCCACCACGACCTCCCCGTTACTGGTGATTGATACCAATCATTCCAATTTGGTCATTTATTTAATGACCAAATCTTCAGTAGAAGGCAATTATTAAACTGTAGATAATTACAAGCTATAATTATCATGGCAAGCGTCGATTAACTTGTGAATTTATAGTGCCTTAATTTACAAAATTAACGCCTACGCTACGCTATAGCACGTCCGAAATCTTAATCACCGTTTGACAGTTGACACATTTGACAAAATAATATTACTTTTATCAAGTAGATTGATTAGTGTTCCAAAGAGTCCCGTCACCATTCTGACTTC
This sequence comes from Phlogophora meticulosa, assembly GCA_905147745.2. Classification (NCBI taxonomy): domain Eukaryota; kingdom Metazoa; phylum Arthropoda; class Insecta; order Lepidoptera; family Noctuidae; genus Phlogophora; species Phlogophora meticulosa. Next base: position 505,655 of record LR990518.1, read on the forward strand.
GGTTAACAAAATTAATAGTGCTGGTAACGGTGACTGGTGTAACGCTAACTAATAGTTAGACGTCACGGTGCCATCGACCCCGCTGTTACTTTAAGTTCAGTGACAGTAAAAAAATGGACTACGTTTTTACGGGTGTAGAGTTGATACAGTTTTACGGTCTAATTTAATATTAATCGTGTATTCGACACAGTAGTCATTAAGGGGTGAGCTGACTTAGCATTGCACGAACATTCACTTACGATAACTTTTTCTAAAATAAAGCAGCTTAAATTACTCCTTACAACATTAGCTATCTGCCGGAGAAAGTCCCGTCAAAATTAGTTCAGCCGTACCGAGCCGAGACAAATAGTCAGACTGAAAAAAATAATGTATTTTTGCAACTACCGTAAATACTTTGGTTTAAATTTAATTAAAAACTATATTGAAATAAAAATAAAAGTAATTTTGACTGTACCTACGAACAGACAACTCAATTTTATTTATTTGGCTAAGACTTGGACATAGGGAAACGGGAAAACTAATATCGGACAGTACCTACTCTAAGTGAAAGTTACAACAAGTATCCAGAAAAACGGAATCCAAACAATAAGAAAGAGCTTGCCTTTCAGCTTGAATCGACGATTATACAAGAAAAATCGAATATTGACAGACATATTACGTAAGCTCACAGATTTCTCTGAAAAAGCTTCACAATCAGTCAACACAAACTCGATGTGAATGCCTTATGGAACGCCGAGGGCCGCTCAGCCGCTCCGCCGGTCGGCCAACGAGAATGTATTGTGTGTTTGTCCCTAGGGCTACACTTGGGCCCCATTGTAAGATGGGCTGTTAAGGATATCAGTGCGGGTGCGTGTTTTTCCTTTACAGGAGAAAGCTTTGAAAGGACCATGCAAAGAAGGTAAAACGTATTTGTTGACAAATTATAACTAAAGTTGGGCACTTATCTTTAAATTCTATTCATCTTAAATAAACCAGGAAAATAAGATTTATATGTGAAAAAAATCCAAGTGAAAATTTCTTATCGGGATTATAAAAATATTGTGTCAAACGTTAATTAAGGTGTACGTATCGTACGTGATAAACTTTGTATTGACTGTCAAATGTCCCAATAATCCCAGGATTTCGCTTATTTAATTAGGTACTTATTATTGGAACAGACTTTTAAAGCTGGCCCTGCTCTTCATAAATCTAAGTTCGTTTAATCCAAACCAGGTCTTGGGACGTCCAATAGCTGAATTATCTCAAGACTGTTTGCTTTCGAAAACTCACCACGGATCTAATCTGTAGTTATCTCGGCACACGACACTGAAATTGTGATGAGAGCTATTCCGACAAAGGACTGCAACTGTCGAGATACGACTGCAACTGTCACGCGGCAGTTGCAGTGGTTGTCGGACTCGCTCTCATACAAATTAATACTACATAGTAATGCGGTCTGCCTTTGCGGCACATACCGTCATCGTCTGTCACTGCCGTCTGCTGCGTCCCACAAAATCACACTTTAAGCAAAATCAAAACTTATTTTAGAGAAGGCTAAAAAGAAATCCAAGTCACATACTTCCTTTCTTTTCTTTTCTTTAAAAACGTTGCCCCACACTAGGAATTTCTCCTATATTGTGGGTGCGTTTACAAACATAAACTCACATACACAAACAGCCAGACCCGGAACAACTACCTGTAGGTCATACAAATATTTGTTCCATGCGGGGATCGAACCCACAACACGCGTCGCAGCAGCCGATGGCTCAACCACTGCGACAACCGTGTCGTCAAATTTATTTAGTGACAAACTTTCATTAATAATATCCTAAGGTACCCTGGACATAGTAACGACTCATTGTCACAGTCACAGGAAAATGGACCTTGTGTGATAACTATTACCATCAAGGTCTTTCTTGGATCCTTTTTATGTCAAATAATGACAAACTGGCGTTCAATGGCGGACAGGTATTTTGTTGGAGAGCTGCGGACCCTGTTGTGAGCGGGTAGTGCAAATAATTGGGGGTAAATGGTGTAAATGGTGTGGTTCGCGAGAGATTTTCTTTGTTATGAGCGGGAGATGTTTGATTCTATTCGGAGTGTCTTTCACATTCATGAAGACGTTTTTAATCTGTTCATTTTGTATCTTATTTCCTAGCTTAGCTGATTACGACGTTGTCTTCACGTTGATTTGGCCGCAGCATGACCTTATACTTACTTGAAAAGTTTTATACTCAATTTTTCTTGCAATTTTTTGACTTAGGTATTGGTATTAAGATAAACATCACGCCTGAATTCCCCGAAGTGCAAAGCAGAGATGTTAAAGTTCTTCACACTTCGCCAGTCATATTAAAGTCTCATGTATTTTGTACAAAAAAATACAGTTTCAGTAGTCAAGTACGCTTTACTTCTAACTGGAATTTTCCAATACTTAATACTTCTCGTATATCTATTAATAACTTTATTTTTTCTCAGAATCTTCGCATTCAATTAAGTACAATTATTCGTTTCATATAACAAAAAATCAAACTCAAGTTTATTTCTTCATGGTCTCGAACAATCCCCGCCCATCCAAATACAACTCCTTATTTTTTAAGTGATTTATTTAACTACGCCAGAATCTACTTGAATTTTAATTAAAATGTGACAACCAAACAAATGAATGGGTATTAATTTTCAGCGTGAGGTCACTGCCTTCGAAGTTTTATTTTTTCAGCTTGTCTTATTAAAATAAAGCCGAAATGCAGAGACACCTAATGAAATAGTCCAGAGTTCAGTTTTCCAAGCGAAGGTTCGAGACGTAGAGCAGGAAGGAAGACAGCGACTTTTATTGCTTCGGGAAATGGAGGGTGCTAAATCGTGTTACAAGGGAAATTGTAGAACTGAATTAAAATAAGTAACATCGTACATGTCATGATGTAGTTTGGATAGCGGGGTGCGAGAGTTGCTAAGTAACACCAACTTATAATATATGCAATTTATTCTTTGCGCAAACATTCATACATTTTGAGTGTAGGCATCATAACAGTTTATCTCGAGTTTCATCCTGAGCCCCAAAAACCCCACAAGTCTTATTTATGTCTAGTGGACATCACAAACACTATAACAATGCTTATCGTAAATCGTAATCATGATTTGCTCTCTTGTACTAAAACAACAGAGCAGATACACGAACAGAAGGACCACTCGAAACAAGTTACCTAATGTACGAACGCAAATGGTGAATGTTGCAAAATTGTTGCTCGAGCATCCTGCCACTTTAACAATTCTAGAATATTCTTCTATAAGTTTAAGTACCGCTTCTCTGACGTTTCAGTTAAATTGTCCTTCAATTGCTGAACTATAATAAGGCTGTCATCAACCGTTACACACAAATACCAAGACTTGCAACGCCTGTGGGTGTAAAAAATAAATTATCCATTTCATTTTTGAATCCCTTATGTGACCAGTGGGCAGTCGCAGGCTGGTAACTGCACTATCTTAAGATATGTTCTGCTTATGGACCTTCTGTTTGCATTGTTCTCTGTCTGTGTTTTGTACCAGAACTGTATGGAAGAGGAGAGCGGGATGATACCCCTATATCCACTTTGGCGATGAACAAAAACATGATTGATGTTAGTTTTAACAACTTGAGCAGTCATTTACGTTTTGTCCTTATAAGATAAGTTTTTATTGTTTTACAAAGCGCTGTAAATGCATTGACATCATTTGCAATGTAAAAGGACAAATATTTTGGTTTCAGTTGTTGTTGTTGTTTGTTGCTTGTTTTCAGAAGGCATACAGTTTACAAGCAAAAATATTTTGGGAGATTAAAGCATAGCAAGGCCATAATCATGATCTCATATTTCTCCAAAGTACCATATTTTAATAAAACTCTGAACAGTGTCAATGACATAATAGTGTACAGAGCTGGCCATGTTCCACCAACACATGAACTTCTTACTTTGATGACATAAAATATGCAATTATATATATATAATTATGTACGAGTAAATTCAAACTGTGAATCAATTAAACTTTTCGTAATTATCTAGTTGCGAGGAATCCAACTTAGATGTTAATAAAATAAATAGTTTTGTTTACAATCAAGTTAATGTTCCGCAACAGGGCACCAGCGCTAAAGCCGCTACGGGTCCCCCCCTGAGCCACTACGGGTCCCCTTGAGCCGCTACTGGTCCTCCTTAGCGGACCTCTGCGGAGGGTCACACTTACTGTGAAATCATATAAACGTCCATGTCTTTGCTTGTGTTCGGTTGACGGAAACTTTTCCCATTAATAAACAAGTGGCGCAGTTTGGTGTTGTGACGTTTGATGGGATTCTGCATCATTAAAACCCTCATAACTTTCAAACTGCCGAGTGCTTTAGTCGAGCAACTTTCCCATAACTTATTTATTAGAATTCTACATAGGATTGATCAACATCGTCGGTATTCGGAGCAGCGGAGATTCCCGAGCGGCTCACTGACGCGGCAAGCGCCTGGCTCTCCTCTGACGTCACACGGTCGCTTCTGGCGCCACCTCGCGCCTTTATACCCGCTTCCTCACACTTCTACGTTTACGATTTAATACTGAAATGATATTTTCAAAGTTACCGTATAACGAATTTTGCCGATGTAATCAGTTGAGTTTTATTGTCCCCAGTTTGGTAGTATCCCGCAGTTAGAACCGTGACGCGCGGCTCCGGCCAGCCCTGGGCCCCTGGGGCGCTGGGCCGCTGGGGCGCTGGGGCGCTGCTCGTCCCGTCCGTATCTGAAGGTCTGCGTCCCCAACTTTTTACGATTAGGTAAATTTTATCGAGTTTATTCATAGAGCGGGCCCTCCGCGCCCCACTAGCAAACGCTTTTCAATTTCAACAAGGATCGCCCTTTCTATCGGCGCGGTGAGGAAACTTTGAAGATAAAACAATTTTTGGCCGGTTGAGCATCAATTCCGCGTTTTATTGGCCATTTTAGAGCTGTGCTCGGCAAAATTTGAACATGAAACCCTTATCGCTGGAGTGTTTTGTCGTTACGACAAATAAAACCGATGAATATGAAAAGGCTGAATAATATTTTTTGTTCGTTTATTTTTGTGGATATTCATGTATTATGTGACGACACGAAGGACACTCTCAGCGCGAACTGTCGCCCGCAATATATCATTGTGAATAATTCTCCTTCTACATAACAGTAGAATAGATTCCCTGAGATAATGTAATGCTGACATATTGCTGGTTTCTTGTGATTTTATTTATAAACACAAAATGTTCCTTAGTGAATTATTTCTTTATGTAACAAAAGGAAACCCAACATGAACACATAAGGACAGAGAGCCGAATTGTCAAAAGACAGGAAAATCAATCAATAAAAAGCCACAGATGACGGCCTGACAAAAGCGACCCCTTGGGCTTTCTTCAAGAAAAAATATCGGAGGGAACAAAAGCTCCTCTATGATACGTCTGTAAAATCAACCTCGTAATTGATTACCCATCTCACGATTTGAGGGCATATTGGTGTGTACCATTACTTTCAAAATCTCGTTATTATGAAAAGAACGGCAAAGTGTAAGCGGGTCCGCCCACCTCGGGTTCCGTACCTTGCAATAAGAAAAATGTTATCCCAGTATCGAAGTTAAACTTAAATTTTTAAGTTAAATTTAAAAACTTCGTTTTCGTTGCGTATTTCGACTCTCATTGCAGTGAAAGTCACAAGATATTTCAATTCTTTCTTTTATTTTATTTTATCTTACCTCTATCATTACCGGTATTTCACCCAATGCGATACATGCGCCTATATAAAATAATCCTTAATTAATTACACTCTCTGAGTGTAAAAGAATTTGTACTCTGAGTGTGTGAAATAATAACACATATTTTAGGACACTTTAGCATACTAAATATGTTAGTCGCCAAAAACCGTTTGTAAATATTTGAAATTTCATAATTTAAGTTGAAAAAATCTGTTGAACACTGACCTGGCGGTACTAGATGCGCCAGCAGCAGCAGGGCGAGGTGCGCGGCGTGGCGTGCGCGCATGTCGCTAGCGCGCGCCCCCCCTGCTCATGCCACGCCCCCACCCGCGCTATGCACTCGTGTTCACACTCGCACTCTCACACGCGCACTACACTGACTGAGATCGCACTTTTATTGACAGTACTGGGTATCTGAAATAGAAAAAGATCTTATCAGTAACAAAAATCAACGGTAAAAAACTTCTGCTACCATAATGCACTCTAGGTACGTTTGTGAGAATTGCCAATCTCTGTTCTTCTTACGTAAATATCGGAATCATTATTTGACCGTATGATCTCATCCACTTGACTGCTTAGATAGACCTGTACCTGTGGATGATAAATTGATAATGAACCCAATCATTTGACTGATCATGAAGGACCGCATTATTGGATCCGACTTTCACTGAGAATTATGATCCCATCCGTAATCATCCTTTATGTGGTCAACAGGAAGATTTAAGGTAGCCTTAAGACCCGGTAAGATTTTGGTTAAACGCACAATTACTCGAGACCGACTCAGTTGCAGAAATATAACTAGTCGTCCAAGCCGATCAGTGTGTTCGGTGATGTTCGGGTGGATTCCCGCGCTTCTTCCCTTCTTTCCCTCTCACCTTCCGCGCGTATGGATATTTAGAAATTGGTTAGAGTTTAAAATAAAAAAATATTGATAAGAGGGTAACGATTTCGTTACAATCCCCATATTTTAAGCATATTTTAATGTCTCGTCAACTGTACAATTATTTTGCGAACGCAGCAACCTACTTGGATGTCGTGCGTCACAAACATTACGCTATAAGTGTAACTTTTCATGCAAGGCAGATCGAGAAAGAATCGTCTCTAGAGAAAGAATCACTACACTTACGTAAACTTGTACCTTTTAATATAACTATAAACTTAACTTTTGGTTCCTTCTCTGTACTCCATAACTATACCAACATCAAAAAAAGCGTTAGTGTACGATGCCTGCAACCATTTGCTCCTACACACATATATATTAATAAAGCCGACTATCCAGCCATATTTGATTGTACATAGGTATTTTACTTAATTTAGTTTTAAGGTTTATTGATTTTTGTACCACTTAGATTATTCTTATAGTTGTTAATAGATGTATTTTATTTTATAACATTTACTGACCTAGTTAATTATGTGCTATGTAAAGTGATGGCCTGAAACACAGGTTTAAATAAACCTAGATCGGGCAGGTCGCTAGCAAACATTTGTGAATTCCAATTTATCGTTTCTTGCAACTGTTAAATATATTTTTAGTTATATGTAGTTTACTATTATGCATTAATTATACCATTGTTTTAGAAATAACACTACTGCACATAAATGTACATATTTGTAATACTTTTATAAATAAATAAATTATTCTATTCTATTCTATTCTATTTGTAAATGTTAGAGACGTACCGACTACGGTACGTCTCTAACATTTACCGACCCATCTTCCACTGTTATTATCTACTTTGATAAGTCACAATTAAGCCAAAGTTCATACCTCAGGTCTTGTTTATACTATGCCTATATTATTAATGATACCGTAAGCTAACAGAGCTGAGCGCCGAACATTTAACTAGAATAACAACTGGACCATGAATTACGTAGGAATAACTTTGTGAAACAGTAATATGAACTGATTATGTATTCACGATGGACTCCTGCCAATCAACGGGTATTGTTGATACTCTCTGTTGTGATAAGCATCCCAATTCTATCCGAAAATAATACATAGACAAGAATGTCTTCGTTGTGCTTCATGTCTTTCAGTTTTCTGGGGATACCGACTAGATTTTACCCGCGGTTTCGTCCGCGTTGAGGCCAGCAACTATCCCACTGGAAAATACTACCAGGATAAAAATTATTCTATGTCTTCACCCAGGTCATGGTGTCCAGTCAGCAAGTCAGCTGTTAATGCGTGAAAAAGTTACACACACAGACAGAGTAACTTTCGCATTATGATATTAGTGTGGAGTCGGTGTACATACAATGGTAGTGTGAATGAGGTACAGCACCCTAATTGTGTTGCAAACTTTCAATCTCAGTCGAAAGGATTTTTAGGAAAATTCCTAATCCATTGATGTAATACAATGGCAAATGTTATCAAATTGTCCAATTGTGGGTAACGAAATTACGCAGATCAATTGATAGCGATTACAGCCACTTTCCGTAAGGTGACCACGGGTAAAAAGTAAAAAAGCCTGACCTTTTTGAACCGCGACACAGTCAGCTTAGCCGCAAATAATAAATAATTCACTTTGTTTACAGCTTCGTCGAACTAACAGCTGTCATTGTTTTCATGAACTATCACTAACTTTTCACTAACTTATCACTGGCGAAAGTTTTACTTTTTATAGAAACCTTCTGGAACCAAAATACTAACTAAGTCTGTGTCAAACTATTTAGTTTTTAAACTGGTAAAGAAAGCTCTACAAAACAATAAGTGTGTAGGTACTACGTCACACGCTTCGGAAATACTAATATTATTTTTATTTTATTTTTTTATTTTTTTTTTTTTTCTAAAAAAGCCACAAAATGACTGACAGCTGCATGCCGTCTATTAGGACAGGTCTACTTAACCCGTATGTGTATAATCTATTTCTTGGAAAGACCCATCCAGACTTTGCCCTGGACCGTTAGACTAACATAAAATCTTAAGATAGTGTTTGGATTTTTTGAGAGAACATTGTCTTCTGAATTTGTTTAAAAGTGAATTGACGAATAAAAGTGTATGAAAGGATTGCAAAAAATAATTTCATATAAACTCACATTGTCAATAAGGATGAACATTCTGAAAATCCTATGTCTATAATCTCGTTGGAACCAACCTACTAACTTTGCTGAACGACTATCATTACATGAGCTAGTCTAATAGCTCGTGCCGACACGATAGAAAAAAAAGAATGCACTAAACCGAACTTAAATAAATAAAGCACAAAGTTCAGATGTAGTAAAGTTTGCAAGTATATCGCCGATACAAACTGTGTGTGCGATCATAAAAGTGTTAGATGTGCAAGTTCTTCGATAAACTCCACTAATGTGGTATAAACACCCGTTTTACTGTTGATAAAACTGAGTGCTACCTCCGTACACGTTACAAGAAACTTTCTACGATATCGGTAATAGGTGAAAATGTAACATTGGGTACATGGGTATCGTATGTTTAAAGTTTAGTTTTATCGTCGGTAAAACAAGTCCCATTAGGGTGGGTTCGAGGCTCTTATGATAAACGATGTGTTTATTATTTTTCCTAGAAATAAACCTACAGCGATAATGTTAGAACTTACACAACTCATTTAAATTTGAACACCACCCTCTCAACTATATTTTACACAAACTTAAAGCCACTACCTATTAAACATGTTAAGTGTTGTTTCTTTTGAAATACAACATTAAAACAGTTGAACAAGCATTAATAAAACCTTAAAATTTTCAGTTCCTATGAATCAGAAACAGCAAAAACCTCTATAGCTACTCTGTGGAACTAAATCGATGTTAAGACCAGGTTTTACATGACGGATATACCTTTAAAAATCGTTTGCTTAGCACCTTTGTTCTCTTTATCTATACATCTATACATATAAATAAAATTGGAGTGTCTGTCTGTAATATTGAAATAACCGTTTTTTCTTACTTGCATATGAATATATATACGGTACATACACCAAAATAACATTTTTTTAAATTTTTGTCTGTCTGTCTGTCTGTCTGTTTGTAATCGCTAATCTCTGAAATGGCTTGACCGATTTTGACGGGACTTTTATTGGCAGGTAGCTGATGTAATAAGGAGTAACATAGGCTACTTTTATTTTACAAAAATTCATTTATTTAAAAAAAAAATGCGCGCGAACGAAGTCGCGGGCACAGCTAGTCTTTAATATAAACAAAAAGCCAGTGTAGCAACGTTGCACATTTTCAGACCCACGTTTCACCCATCCCTTGCGAGCCGGTGAAATAGTGTCGAAGTGCTGACACAGTGTAGCTGAGAACAGTAGGCCAACTACATGCATAATAAACGCCGCGCCTATTGGCACCAAGTGAAACAAAAGCGAGTGCAAACTGCAGCGGCAGTCGTGTGAAACAGTTGCCTTATAGTTTTTATTGCTCGCAACAATTTCGATTGGCTCTGGCAGCGTTGCGAACTAATTTAAACATGGACGTAGTACGGTAGGTCGGAGCCTTTACTTACCGGTGCCGGTGTGAAGCGACAGGGTTCTATGGCGCCTTTTGTTTTTGACAATATCAGCACGGTTAGTTACACTTCCAGTGCAGTTCAACTCGAATGAAAAGCAGAAACCGATTATGTTAACTATACTATCCCGGTACGAGCAAAAACATGACTCTGGACGCTGGCACTGCATCGTCACATAATTATCAACATCAACTGTAGATAAAACTATAACATTGCATGTATGCAAATGTAAACATGTAACACGCCAAATGTATGAGAACGGTTTATAAAGAACGCGTTACTAAAAACTTAGATCCCTAGATTTCCGAGCTATATGTACCATACTCATCTAGCCTCTACCAATAAAGTATAAGTGGTTGGCCTTTTGTATGTTCATATACTGTGGTATAGGGTTCTGCTATAAGGAAGCCATGTGTATAAATTGCAGCCTCCCAATGATGATAGGTTACCGAGTTTTTGCCTACCTACTACTAAATAAGCTTTTTCCTTTACTCAAACTTTTTCGGAGAAAAGGTAAGCAGTTTATAGATAAATCAGTTTTGTAGGTAAATCGAGTGTGTTCCAAAGGAGGTCTCTATTAGCGAGATTACGGTACAGCCCTTTTCTTTAACGAAAACATAGTTCTGTTCGCATAACGAAACGTAGAGGTTTTATAGGTTTATTTACAGTTAACTTAGTTTCTTATTTAGAAGGGTTTGCTCGTATTGTGATTTTGTATATATAATAATAATGTTGTCGCCCAGGGGTCGAAATTAAACTATTTATGTCAAATACCACACAAAAAGTGATCCGAAGTTTTAGCTTCATATACTTATTGGAGATTATTTTTCTAGTATCTACTAGAAAAGTAATCTCTTTACTAATAATCTCTATCGACTTATCCATCTGAATGAATCGATAGAGCCGAAACCCAAACGGCTAAATTCTTGTTACCTTTTAAACAGACGAGTATTCTAAAACATGTTCCAATAGACTTCAAAATGGCGAACTAATTTTACTTTTTTTATTTACTTGGAATCTGTTTTAAAAGAGGTTGGTTCTAAAAGTCGGGAGTAGATTCACGCCGACATTAAATTCACACAGTGCAGGCAACGGGTTGTGGAGCGCTGGTTGTGTCGGAGGCTGTGGCGGCTGACGTCAAGCGCTAAAATAACCATATTGATCCGGACTAGCTAACAGCCAGTGTCCATGTGGGTAGTGGGTAGTAGTGTGGGTAACGGAGGCTCTAGCTGTTTAGAAAGTGATGTGGGGCGAACTTCTAATCAAGAATAAGGTAAGATTAGACCTCAGAAGTGACGATGTCTAAGTAGATAGACCCAACTTTGCTGGCTAAATTGTATTGTCACGCTGTACTAACTTGGGGTGTAACGATACAAATCGTCGATATGTCAGGGTAGAAATGTACCGCTACTCGTTCACAACAAGGATCACTCCCTGTTTGTCTAACTAACAACGCTATCTCTAATTATCGGGCACGGTGCCAAGGTCAACAAGACGCTCGTATTCAGCAAAAATACTGATAACATCAGACACAGCCAGCTCTTACACAACATGTAACGGATTCAAACAAATTACGGAGAGCCCGTCCCTTCACAAATACAAGTCAAAAAAGTATTAATATCCTCCTCCCGGGCCAGTTTACCCCAAAACAAAAACAACAAAAAATGAGATTACAGTGAAACTATAAAAGATGCAGAAACTTCGTCAAGTGAGCTCCCAAACTATGACCCAATAAAGTTCGCGAGAAAAACTCCTGAACTACACGATACAGCTAAATATACCAGTAACGAACATGTCCTGTGTGAGAAACTTTTAGTTTCCAACAGAACTCAAGTATTAGCGGGATCAATGGATGTGTGGACTTGCTGAGATTATAAGAGTTCCGATTTGTAAAGATTGTTCGTTTGTTGGAGCCCGTACGAATTAGGTTCAGCGAAGGTCACTCTTACACTATTCTGAAATTGCAGTTTAAAATGTTATAGCCTCATGAATTATTCCAGACACTACGTGACCCTGTTTTATAGTTCTCAATAAACGAAATACGCAAACTAGACGCAAAGACAATTCCCATATTTATGTATATTTACGAGCAGTCATAACCGCGCGGCATAAATTTAAAATGTTCCAGTTGTACGTACGTTTGAAATAAAACCGCTCGTTTTGTCACAGTGCAGGATGCTGCAGCGGAACACATTCGACTCGTCCCTGGCGTGATGTACGGCGCTTATTGCTACGCTGCGCGCTCGCCAATTTTATTTTTTATCTTGTCCTTCCTAGTTTGAGACGCCATACAGATAGGCTTTCAGTAAGTCAATAAACATTGTCGCCACAATCTTTATTAACTTACGGAAATCCTGTTAAAGACTTATAGAAACTTGCGTCATATTAATTAATCCTGTTAACTCACTCCATTTAGAAAAACCTGAATTTAAAATAATTACTGAATGTAAAATATATAAAATGTTGAACGCATTTTTTCCATGAAATGTATTTTCATGTTAAACTTAGTGAAAAATTCCGACAAAAACTCAACATTAATGACTTTACTAATTACAAACTAAAATGTTCGTCGCCATTTTCTACAAAAAATACTTTTAACGTTAATTTATCATTAGGTGAAAATAAAATTCAACGAGAAAACTATTTCACTGCTAATTACCATTTATCAAGTAAAACATTGATTTAAGAAAATAAGCGTTAAGATTACTCGTTAAAAGCTCTGCAATTAAATCTAAGATGGCTGACCGGTCATTCGTTTACATTTCGAAAAAGTTTTTGATACTTGAATCAACTAACAGCTATTATCTAAAAGGTAAGGAACCTTTTAGATAATAGCTGTTAGTTGATTCAAGTATCAAAAACTTTGAATAAAATAGACTAATTCGTTCGCTTCTCTCGTGGACACGCGAGTTTAACATACATTTCACGTCATTTAAAGTTGAATGGCGTTAACAGGCATTAACGATGCAAGAGTCAAAGCAGACCACACTTCTGGACAGCATTACTTTAATCTTTATGTACGGTGCGTTTTAAATATGTAGCGTTAATTCGAAGCTTGCAACGGAGTTGAGTCACTGTGCAGGGCGCACTGTGTCCATCAGCGCATACGCGCGGCGCGGCGGTGCGGCGGCGCGGCGGCGCGGCGGTGCGGCGGCGCACTCTCGCTCGTCCGTCCCTTTCATCCTACAAACGACGCTTTGATTAAACAATTTCGTTGTGCACCAAAATAAAGTTTTTAATCTTTCGATGTGGCGGATGTGATGTCAGAGAATCGAGGCCAAACAAAGACTCGGGGAGTCGGATGTGGTGGTTTTTTTTTTAATTTCTGTGCTTGCGTGTCGAAGGATTGGATGTGGGTGGCATACCTGATTGTATGTACTTTGTGTATGAGAACTGAGAAGTGTCTATGTTTGTTTACTTAATATGTTTCGCAACAAAGGGGCTCGTGGCTGAATAATAACAGCCGCACGGGTCAATCTTCAAAGTTAAGCAAAGCTTGCCGAGGTAGGTCCGAGGATGGGTGACAATCCAGTACATATCGAGACGAGCAGTTTTACCAAGAGGTATCAAGTTACCCAGTGACTAGGTTGCGTGGGTCAGATAGGCAGTCACTCCATTTAAAATACTGGTATCCAGTTGCATCCGAATAGACTGGAAGCTGACCCCAATATAGTTGAAAAATGGCTAGGCTTTAAATTTAAGCTTTGTTACTAATTATATAATTATTTTTGATTAAATAGTACAATTTAATCCAAAATAACTGTTTGCTATGGGATTTGGAATAAACAGTTATTACATATTCAGTTTAATTTTGGATTAAGCTTAAAGTTAAGATAACATAAAGTAAGAGGAGAAAAGGAAAAACAAAAATAATAAAAACTAGTTAAATAAGAAGGCCGCATTTCATGTGCCCGTTATTATAACAGGTATGTAAGTGGTCGTTCACAAAATTACCTGAGAAAAGGCAGCTAGGTACCAATTAATGCAGGCGTCAGTAGGTAGTAACTTCGCGGAATACTTCCAGAGTTCCAGACTAAACTAATAAATGTAACGTGCCAACTCGAAGCAGAAGCAAAAGTTTGATAAAAACCAGGTGTCGCCTAGTTAACAGATAACGATTTTTTACAAAGTTTCCGATCGAGGATGTACCACCCTATTAACAATTTCGTTGCCATGATTTATCGTATGGATAATGAGATCGGCAGGATGGTCGCTGATAAATGTGGGAAGGTTTCAAAGTTCCTCTTTTGCCTCGAATAGGAAATTTTGTGAGAAAAGTCTTTTTGGTTCAACTAGAAATTTGTTAGAGCCCCGTTGGTCTACTGGTTATAGGTGCGTCTGGTAAACGTTTGGTCCTGGTTTTGATTCCTAGGTCGTGCAATCCTTTACAAATGGTTGAAGTAGTAACAGCAATAAAGAGGGATATCAAGTAAACAGGCCCTTCGTCAATTTCGTTATACATGCTTGCACTGCTTTATAAATCTTTAAATTGTATAAGTTACTAAATGTTTTCTACGGTATTAATTATGGCAAAAACAAGAAAATGAAAAATTTATTTGATAGTAATCATCTATGATTTTCGAATATTATTCTAGTAAGTGCTAGATTAATCACAGCGTGAGCGAGCCTGTCAATAATAAAAAGAGCAGGTGTTCGACATCACCGTCATCCTTTAAATAATGCTTTGACAAGAGATTAACGCTAGTTCGCATCATACTTCATAATAATCAATATGTCTGGTCTGTGAAAAAAATAAACAGTAACATTATCTCTCATGTTAGTACTGACACAGATTCACTTTCGCAAAATAACAATAACACCAGCCTCTTACCGCCCCATCGCAGGTCTCAAGCTCATACGGAGAAGGCATGAGCATTTATCACAATGCTTCCATGAGGGCTGGTGATTTCAGGCTCCAATTAATTTAGACCAGGTTTCCTCAGTGTTTTCATTCACCGATGCTAGTAATGTAAGAAGATCCTGCCGGGATTCGTTCAAACGGCACCAATCATAATAGATAGAGGTGTGCAACTATGTATAAACGATGTCATGGTTAGTTATTATTAGTTAACATATATTTTGACTTGTAATGTATTTTATGTTTTTCTATGTTGTGAATTATAGTATCATATTAGACTGTGTAATGATACTATAATTGGTGTACCAAAAATCTCGAACATTACAGGTGAGGCCAGACTTCTTAGGGGTCGTGCTCCCCCACCCACAAATCTTCTCGTCAAATTGAAAAACCATACTAAAAATAGACAATTATTAAATTTTTTTAAATAAATCAGGCCCAGCATTGGTCCACCTAGCGACCACGACATAGTCAAAATCGATACACATCATTACCAGGTCATGTGAAAAGTTCCGAATTGCCAAGGTTTAGTGCTATTTCAAAACAACATTAACGTCAGAATAAAAGTGCAAAAGAGAAAATATGGAGTTAAGTTCAACAACACATCGATACATCGTACTCTCTCCAAATATATGAACCTGAATAGAATCCTGCGTTTTATGACTTCAATTTTTCTTTTATTACCTGTGCATACAACTTTGCTCTCACAAAGGTGGCTCTTACAGCCCTTACAAGCCCATTACGGTACCTATAAAGACCCCATCGCGGCATACAACTCACGAGGGCTGTTCGGCCCCCAAAACTTTGTGAGTTCTAATGGACATCGATGTCTTCGGATGAAGTGATGCTGAGCGTGGAGGTGGGGACTTGAGAGTTGAGTAGAAGCGGTTTTTAGACGATTTATAAACGTTTTATAGTGTGATTTTAAGGAAACTTAGTTATTGTTCCGTAGGCCTTATGAATAGAGCCCCAATTTAAAAATAATGGTCAAATTTACCTCCTTTTTTCACTTTATTCATCTTCCACTTATAATATCAGTGACGGGCGGGTGTTTTAGCTGACAGTCTTATGTAGTTTTTGACATCACAAAAGCTGATTTAGAAACTTAATTAAATACATGATTTTATTGCTGAGTTTGTATAAAAATAAATTAAACACACTGAAAACGGCCCAAATAATGAATCTCCAAATAACATAGTCGTGTCCCACTCGATTCGGCATGCACCCGGTATCGATTCGTAATTTATTGCGGCATCCCTGACCCAAACCCTGAAATGGCGCCCAAGACGATAATTTCTAAAAGTTTCACCCCCCATCTTTTGTGGTGTCGATCGCATCACAAAACCGTTTTACGCACACAACGGACAATGAATCTTTGTCCAAGTTCGGCAAACGATAGAAAAACTTGCTCCATTATAACACTCATACGCAACGAGATGATTGATCATCGGATGTCGGGGACTTTAATAACCGAGTGAAACAAGCTTAAATTAAACCTAGAACTGAAATGGACAAGATAAGGAATATCCTCGTGATATTACTCGAGCCTTGATTTCACTGGAGATAAGGGTGCTTACGTCACAAAATAAAAGCCTCCAGCCTAAAATTGGCGTCCGTAAAACCAAGGACAGTGAGCTTTTAAAGCCGGGCTTCAAGTTCGGCTAGATTTTTCAGCTCTTGTATTTTTGCTTATGAGCGTATCCGTGGCTAAGTATCAATAGAATTTAATTTACTTTCGTGACTCTGTGATATCTATTTTTATTAAAGAACAGGATACCTGCCTTCCGAAGATTAATAAAGATTCGCAGAGTTAGTACATTTTAAGTCTGTGGTCTTTTTAGGGCCGCATCGTAAAACCAAATCTTTTATTATTTACTGGGTGATGTGACGTCACAGTAATACTTTTATTAGTTATAGTGATTTAAGGATCAAGATTAGAACAGGTGTATAGGTATTTTGAACAGTAGATTGAGCTATATAAGAAACTATTTGAGCTACACGATTTCTGACAAATGCGTGCGCTGACTGAAGATCCTCCATTAAAGACACTCCTCATGATCGTTCAAACATGATATGATCTTTATAATATCTGGACTTTAAAATACCTGTGACCTTCTTTGAGCAGTTAGATAGGAACCTACCTCATCTACTTTTAAAATCTTTTGTTTGACCTATAAAAGGTGACATTAATTTTCCGAGACAAATACTTAATCTCAATCAGTCAGATTTGCAATTATAATGAAAGAAATACATTGCAATTATGGAAGGAAGAAATGGGGAGCTCTTTGCATACAATCACTCAATAGTAATCATGAAATGTAATTACCCTCAGCTAAATCCGAATGGTTTGATAAACCCTGTATTTTCCCTATTTTATCGAAAAATAAATACCTTACGTAATTTTCCCCTAATAACAAGTCGTGGCATCTAATTTGAACTCCTCACCCGGAAAAGTCAATTTCCACTTGTGCCTCGATCATGAGGCTGTGGGTAGGTAGGTAGGTAGGTAGGTTGGTGGGCAGGTAGCTAGCGTAAAGACGCTACTGGAGGACGCGCCAGTAAAATCATTTCTTTATAATGTGACGTCACTCTCCAATATGGGACTCAATCAGGGAGGGATGGAGGTTATACCTCCTTATGTTTTGAGTGAGTCGGAACGAAAATTATATTGGTGCCAGTGAGTCGAGAGTCAGTGGAAATGACGTAGTTTTGTAAGCTGGGAAAAGACAGTCATTCCGATTTATTTATGAATAAAAAGCTTTTATATTGGCTTCACCAACACATACTAACACAAGGACACCGAAATATTTAATTTATTAACTCCGTATACAATCTGTTTTCTTAATGTAAATACCTAGTAAAGTTTGACAAGCTTGTACATTAAAACAAATGAGTTTTACGAATTAACTAGTCCTGATATAATCAGAAAGCTTTACTAAACGTCCGAATCAATAATTTTAACATCATAACACCACGCCTTTGTTCCCCGAAGGGTAAGACAGAGATGAACCTTTAGTAAACCTACATTTCGCCAGTTATGTTTAAGTTTCAGGTAATAGGGGGCGAGCCTATTGCCACCGACCAGGCACAATATCAGACACCGGGCTACTACTGAGAAATTTCAGATGGAAAAACCCAATAACACTTTTGGCCAACCTGTGAAACGAACCTCTCCAAAACTCTTGACGCAAGTCTAACGAGAGACAGGAACAATTACGTGAAAGTATATAACTAAGTAACAGTAAAGTTAAGTGTAACGTAAAGTTA
Organism: Phlogophora meticulosa; assembly: GCA_905147745.2. Taxonomy (NCBI): domain Eukaryota; kingdom Metazoa; phylum Arthropoda; class Insecta; order Lepidoptera; family Noctuidae; genus Phlogophora; species Phlogophora meticulosa. The sequence continues at coordinate 523,945 of LR990518.1, forward strand.
AAATAATTAAATATTTACTTCACGCCAAGTAACGTACACGCGATAATCCTTCTTCCTGCTGTCAATCAAAAAGTTATGAACACTTGAGGAACCTAAACATACTCGGATCTCCGAATAAACGTATCGTCTTAAAGTATCCCGTAAACCACAACGTAAACCTGTACGTTTACGTTTGCAAACGGAAACGCAAACCACGGGATAACTTCATCCGGTACTTAGTCCTGATTTTGAAAGAGTTAATAGTTACACATGGTAAGATATTAATGTTGAATTACGTAGCATTCAAACCGTATATTTTGTTCTAAGCTGTAAAGTTTAATGGGAATTTGTGGTAACATCTATGTGCAATGTTTATTTCATTAAAAATTATCTCCTTAAATATAACATCAGTAACCATAAAAATTCCTCGTTGGTTTAGTGATTGCAAGTGCTACTGCTGAGCCTAAGGTACTGGGTTCAATTGCTAGCTCGGATAATGTGTTGTTGGGTTTTTCCATCTGTATTTTCTGTGTCAGATTTCGCCAGTTAAGTCTCATGTTAATGTAGGAGCGAGCCTATAGCCATCAACAGGGCATAGATCCGAGCTCCGTGCTACTCACGAGAAAATTCCTATTGGTGAAACCTAATAACACTTTGGCCGACCTGGGAATCAAATTTGTATCTAGAGACTATTATTTTTTCAGTTTTAACAGGCTTTTTCGAGTTTCGTTGTAAATTTTGGTACAATATATTAATTAATTAATAATATCTTTGGTATATTGGTGTGTGCTAGCTAACATGTTAATTAATTGTTAATTACTTAATTACATGTTAATTACATAACTTGTATCGATTCAAGTACTTCCAGCTTATGAGACAGATATGTTGTTGGGGAGATTCTTGCGCCACTTCTTCCAACAAAAACACTTGGAAGTGATGAAGGGTGAGCGTTTTGGGGGACAGTCTTATTAATATTTTGATGTCAAAACGTGCCGTTTCTCAGCCTAATTGGAATAAATTTGTTTTTGATTTTGCTTTTAAACCCAGGACCTCACATTCAGCAGTCGCGCTTGCGAATGTTGTTTATTGTCTAAATGAAAGACATTGATTTTGCTACGAACTCACATAACCTCTGTGTTTCAAGGGAACCAGGCCGACCGCATTATTTTTGTCATTTTTGAAAATGACATCATTAACTAATTAAATGGAACCTTTAACTCAAAACACCTTCCCATAAACTCCTTGGCTTCGACCTTCACACAACAAAAGTTAAGCCCCTCTACCACGCTCCTAAGCTAATAACTCTGAACATTAAATCAGCTTTTACGACAAAATTTAACATAAACACTAAAGCATTTTAATTATGGGGGGCCAGAGTTTGAGGAAAGTGCCGTCTATTCGGCGGTATCTTGATCCAGTGACAAAGATAACAGCCTGAGAGGGGATGCTGCTAAACATTCAACTCGGCCCACTTTACTCTGTGTGCCATTTGAATTTATTTTAGAGTTGACTGTGTCACCGGGTCTTTATGGCGTCCTGGTATCACGGACGCGGATTGAAGAAAATGTCGTTACTGTTTTAATAGTACACTCAGAGCTGACCTAAGTTTGAAAGGAGTTTCAATAGGATAAGAGTTCAGCTTATACTGGTTTATTTACAACTGTTGTGCAGTCTAATGTACCTATTTCATGTTTGGAATAACTTATTGATATAGTGTTACCGCATTAGAATTTAGTTAAAGCAAGTTGTTCAAATATTCTCTTCTGCCCTATTCTAAATAGGCTTCGACAGACCTCATTGGTTTAGTCGCAGTGTTCGGTAACGCTATTTTCGATATAAGGATAGCATTCGATTCTCAGTATTGTCTATAAAATGGAATTTCCCAGTAGAAGCCTTTGATTTAGGGCCGGTTGATCACAATAGCCTCGTACCCTACTAAACGAGACTAACCTGAACAATTCTGGCGAAATGTGTACGAACGCATATGTCCTATACTCAGATACACCTCTACCTAACCCTTTTGGGAATACATACGTGATGTAATGTTATGTTAAACAGACTGCAGCAACAATGATCTCGTACTATCGTACATCTCGTAGACTACTTACAAGCTGCTATTCTTAATATGCATTAGACAAAGCCAGCTAAAATATCCATTAGAAGGATAACGAAACTAAAATAATAATATATTTACAAAACATCTAACCCTCTTAACGAAATACATCAACAAATCAAAAATACAATTTAACTCAACCAATTTGTATTTATAATGTGTATTCAAATTCATAGTGAAATGTTAAAAAAAGAAAAATCTCATTATTGAGTACAAACAAGTTCAGATACGATAACATATCAAATTCATCACTCATTTTTCTAAAAAGATTTTGATTTTAAATAACAATTTTTACATTTTTGAAGTTGTATTTTTTTTAACGAAGCCTGACAGTTTTTTAATAATGCTTTTGTGGACGCACCTCAGTAGACCCACGTGTAAACAAAAGATAGAATATTACAGGCGAAATGGAGTGTTGATACACTGGTAATAACTTTACTGGTTATTGAGGAACCGGATTATACTTTAAAAGGCACTATTTAAATTATTTATAAGATTTACATGACAGCACATAATATTACGTCTGTAATTCCCGAAGGATTGGGCAGAGGTGCTCCTATAGTCAGAGAATGTCATGATGGCCCAGTGGTTTAGGCCTCACCTCTTGTGCACGAGGTTGTGGGTTCAAACCTGGGCAAGTACCAATGTGAGTTTTTCAATTCATATGTTCTTAGTTTATCTTGGACATCACTGTCATCGGTGAAGGAAACCATCGTGAGGAAACCTGGACTTGTATAATTAATATAAGTCTGAAATCGCCAACCCGTCTTGAGCAAGCGTGGTGATTAATGCTCTTGCCTTCTCTGTATGAGAAGAGGCCTTTGCCCTGCAGTAGGACAGTAATAGGCTGGTACTGGTACTGGCACCTATAGTAACACCCACATTACGCCTGTTATGTTTAAAGCCCCATGTAATAGAGAGCGAGTCTATTACCATCAATCGAGCACAAATCCAGACTTCAGGCTGCTAATGAGAAAATTTCTATTGGATAATCTCAATAAAACTTTTCCCGACTAGAGATTCGAACCCAGGACCTCACACTCAGTAGTCACGCTTGAGACCACTAGATCAACGAGGCAGTCAGTTAATATAGAATTTATTCCTGTGTGATTCATGTATGTTGTTAGAAAATATAAAACACTAGCACTTCGCCCGCGATTTTGTCCGCGCAATTAAAAACAAACTGTTACTTTGACATTACAAACAGACTCTTTAATTTTATTGATTTGTATTGTTGTCAAAACAGACGTCTTATTTATTTATTTATTTATTTATTTCACAACACATGTTTCCTTTGCCATTACAGAGTAAATCTAATGCGACAAAGTAACTTAAAATATACTTAACTTACATGCTACTAACCTTACATGCTATACAGTACGTGGCCCTTGTGAACTCACCCAGTGTACAGGTGAATATATCTATGGCATTCGCCACCGTGTTGAGAGTGCGTAGCGCACGAGTCAGCGGTGCGCGCCCCAGCAGGTTAGTGCGCGCACTCGGCACCACCAGCAGCTGCGGCTTGCGCCGCCGCGCCACGTACCTATCCGGTAAATTAAACCCTATCCTATAACCCTAACCCTATTATCTCTTCTTTATATAACTAAGTATTCATCTCATTGATATTTCATATTCAATTATGGAAATTGTTCGAACCATGAAGGTTCAAAATACACCAGTATGATATTGATATTAAATTAAATGATTAAAATTGGAATGGGCAGCGCAGAACCGATCGTTATGGAAATCTTTGGGGGAGGCCCATGTCTAGCAGTAGACGACAGTGGCTGAAATTCTGATGATGATAATGGACATTACTTAGTCTAAAAAGGGTAAAAGTGGACTAACTGCCAATTTCAATTACGTATCTCAATCCTAATATCAATCCAAGATCTTAAACTGCTGCTTCTAATTCAACCTCTTAAGGTTGAATTTCGAAGACTGCAAAATCAGCCATTGACTGGTTACAAACAACGATCGCTCCCTCGACTTGGAATGAGATAAGTAATTAAAATTGGACGTTAATAGTCCTATCCTATCTAGAAAAGTGAACGTGAAAACTCGGACTAGGAGTACCTTACACGTAAGACCAGGTTTAAGCTCCGATAATTTTACTGAATAAATACGTGGCTCGAATACTTGATGTATCCAAATAATCCCGAGCCTAGTCACGACTAGTCGCTAGGGCTCGGTAAAAATATGTGCAAAAAAAAAAGTTATTAAACAAATTGCTGTGAACAGAAATAAATTAGTCGTTGAGGCCCGAAGAGACGCATTTGTTTGAAGTTTTTATAGAAAATACATACATAGCACACCTAATAACTCGTGACTAATGGTTCGTGTTAAAAACCTCTAATGATGAACGTGTCTACACCAGTATCCACTAGTGTACACACGATGAAGATCCATTTATAAAATGATGGAACAAAATGGATTTTGTAAGACTAGACAAAGATTTATCCGCTCATAAGGGTCGTAGCGTGATGTTAGTACGCCTGTAACCTTCCTCAAGGCAATCCTTGCAAAACTACAACTACAAAAATAAATATTTGTAATCCAACTGGTAGTTTCAGATATCAGCGCGGTCAAAGAATCTCTAAAGCTTTATTATAAGTAAAAGTATAGATTATTTCCAATCTTGTAAACACATCATATCATCATCCTCCTGCCCTTTTCCCAATTTATTTGCGGTCGGCGCAACATGTATTCTTCTTCCATACATTTCTATTCCCCTCATCTCAATAGTGACCTCCTTCTAATAGCCATACGAGTATCATCTTTCACACAATCATGTAAACACATAGGTAAAATGTAAAAAAAATGTTTCAATTAGATCCCTTCCTCATCCCATTTCCTAGATACAATAAGTTTATTTCTGTTACATTCCAATCATACCAAACGATCACCTGTGTTCCTTTTACACATATTATACGGATGACCGAGCCTTATGATAAGGCAGTAATCTCGAGCAACTTTTTCTAGGATTTCCAAGTAAAAACTGTTCAATGTTACGCGGTTTTTGTTGGAAACCTTTTTATGTTGTTCACGCTACAAATACATATGTATTTGAAACACAATACATATTTTCAAACTATATTTCTTATAAATATTACCCTCTTTCTGAGTCGGTCGGGTAATAAAGAGGATTTTTTTTTTGTTTTTTTTTTTGTAATGCATCCAATAAAATATTTCTCTGATCTCAAAAAGTACTAAATCGAATTTAAAAGTTCTTTCTCTTAAAGAAAGCTACATTATCAAAAATTCGCTTAAAAAGGGGTGAAGGTGATGTTTAAGTTTGAAGGGAAAGAACGAAATCCACGCGGACGAAATCGCAGGCGAAGTGTAAATAGAGTATCTTAAGAAAGCACGCAGATGTTTTGTGTTCATGTAACACTTGTAAAGATAACACAGAGTCAGCTGTTGGCCCACAGGCAAGGCAAGGGTAAAGGATAATTAATTCTAGCGGCTGCGGACGATTGACTGACTACCTCTCATTACTTATGTAGCTGCGGGCCCTGGCTTAACATATCACCGCAATTTAACTAACTGTTACATCACAACCGTGAGAGGTATTCCGTGTTTGCGAGTAAAGTTCACTAACTTTTTAAGCCTTATTTTATTTTGTAGTAAGTTATGGAAGTTGAGGAACTCATGGCTAAGTGACAGCCACACGTGTCAACTGAAGGTTAAGCTAACATCATCATCATAGGACAGCACGTTAAGCCATTGGTCCCAGCTTTAACTCGAAGATCTTTAACTGTCGTTACGGATAATCAGATTTTGTGTGATTAGAATATAGCCACCTGGACAGCTCTATTGTTGGCTTCATTTAAATAATTGAAGCTGCAGGTGGTTGTGCATGCTGGGCAGGAAAGAATTTGAGACATTATATTATACCAGCCTTTTACTGTCCCAGGCTGTACTGTGCAGGGCAAAGGCCTCTTCTCATATAGAGAAGGCACGAGCATTAATCACCACGCTTGCTCAAGACGGGTTGGCCATTTCAGACTTATATTAATAATAAAGTCTTGGTTTCCTCACGATGTTTTCCTTCACAGATGTCAGTGATGTCCAAGATAAACTTAGAAAATACATATTAATTGAAAAAGTCACATTGGTACTTGCCCAGGTTTGAATGCACAACCTCGTGCACAAGAGGCGAGGTCTAAACTACTGGGCCATCATGACAGGTTGAGTTGAGACATATCCTGTGAAGAAGCTCCTCACTGCCACTGTGATTACTGCACAAGTACCTAAAATACCTCTTACAAAAATTAAACCGACTGAAAATTACCATTTTAAACAAATAACCACCTCCATTAATGTATATAAAAGCGCCAGAAGCTATAAAACATTAACAGGGCGGTATAAAAATAACATGAGTGTAGCCGCGCCCTATGCACACTCGGCCAAATTAATGACAATAGTATTCATGGCGGCCATAATGAAGGGTGTAAGGGTCGGAACACACGGAGTACATTCACAATAGCCTGCTCGGATTTACACCTGCCTTTGTAACAGGTCTTATAACTGCCCACCATAATTAAACCTTTTGGTGTGGATACATATTAGTGAAGCGTGAATGGAGATGTTGTTGTGGGATTGCACTAAACTCATCATAGTTTACACGGCACGGTTGGCGCAGTGGCTGAGTGATTGGCAGCTGCGCTCCGTGTCGCGGATTTGATTCCCGACGTAACAATACAATTACTTTGGTTAATGCAATAGAGTTGCCTGAATTTGTAGCTCAATAAGTATCCCCCAGTCATTACAAATGGATAAGAAAGGTTGACATATTGAAATAAAATTTTAGGGGCGCCCACGTTTGTTGACGCGCGTCCACATGATAAATGATATTTATTTCTGTAAATTGTTTTTGACAAATACTTTTACACGTCAAAGAAGCAAAATATTTTTTTAAACTAGTGAGGTCGGTGTTACCACATTTGACTACTCTGAGAAGAAACACCGAAACATACTCGAAAGGTTTGTCTGCATCACTTCTCTTGGCGCATGTGAAGAGCGTGACAGAAGTGATACAATCGCTTGTTGTCATCATCGCGACTTACGCGCGTCTGATTCGGGCGCCATCGCTATATGCTACCTCGCTACGGTAGCGATATACGGCCAGTGACAGGTCAGGAATCGCCGTGGGCGCCGCGGTTGATGCGAAAATATAATTTATTTGTTTTTAGCACTTCATTTCAAAAGAAATAAAAAAAGAAAGAAAGTAATTTTGTCATCACCCACCATTCTTGCTTGCTAGTTTAATGACTGCGGAGTGTTGTTTTGGTAACGAATCCACCTATCCGAAAGTAGAAAGAAGGAATAAAGGTTTATCCGCCAGTTTCAATATCTGCCGTTCCCTCCACGACCGTGATTATCTAAGTGTACACAGTCTTTCAGTTGACATTCTGTTAAAGCCGCATTAATATCGAAAATCGATAATAACCATTAATATTTAAGTACCAATGGCGATAACTTTTAATTTTATGAAGCAGCAATTATATTTTCATAATCTAAAGCGATTTCATAAATAGGTTTATTATGGTGAACTTTTGAAAATTACATTAATCATTTGGATTTAGTAATTTTACAGTGTTATTGAAAAATATGATCGGACGGCGGTGTGGTAGGTTTTAGAAGTTAAATTTGTTAATTCAACTAGTTATGTTTTTGAATTAGGGAAAGAAAATTAAGTAAAATGCGTAACGTACTTCCAAAGTGTTGGACAAAGGTGCAGCTTAATATTCTCATTTCGCCAGTTAAATCCAACGTAATAGGGGGCGAGCCTATGGCCATCAACCGGGCACAGATCCAGATTACGAGCTGCTACTTAGGATAACGTCTTGTCCATCCTGGGAATCGAATCCAGGATCGAACACCACTTAGTCGTCGCGGTTGCGACTTACCGACCAAAGATGCAGTCCAGCTTACTCGTATATATGTTTTGTAAAGTTATCCCGTACAATTTAGTACCTGAACACTTAGCTTAAAGAAACAGATCTCTAAAAACCAATTACACCAAAGAAACTATAAAGTAACTTCATAAAGATAACACTAAAACTCGTTTATGGCAACATTCATTTAATCAGAACAAAATAAATATCACTCTAGACTTAAAATAGTTTAAAATCTACCATTTAGATTAGCTGCAAGACATTAGAGACCCAAGCAATATATCGTGGAGAGGGGCAACTATTGCCAACAGCCAGCAACAGTGAGCAATGGTGAGCAACGGTGAGCAACGGTGAGCAACGGTGAGCAACGTTGAGCAACGGTGAGCAACGGTGAGCAACTCAGTGTGAATGTTAATTACCGAGTCGTTTCTTCGGAATTTCCTGCAATTTGTCTGGATTCAGACGTGGCGTCACCCGCCGGGAATGTTGTATGAGAAAACAAATTCGTAGTTAGAGTTAATTGTGTCCAATGGAATTCAGCAAAAACGCAAGACGGATGAAATTTAACAAAACGGGACTTTCCACACTATTGCTATATCTTAAGATACGTTATCATAACAGCACGCCTGCGTTCCCTGAAGAACTGACCCGTCATCTGCTCATCATATTTTTCCAGTTAAGATTAAGTCTCATGTATAAGGGCGAGCCTTCAACCGGGCACAAATCAGGGAAAATTTCAGAATGAAAAACCCAATTACACATTCCCCGACTTGGGAATTGGAAACCAGGACCTCAAGCCAGTCCAGACTGTCTTAAGATGCTTATAGACAAGTAAATAATATGAAGTAATTCGTTGTTTAATAAACTATGGAGACGCCCAGCCGTGACTGCTGTAGGCTTATACAAGTGATCTAAAAAGAAAGGCCCAATTTCTTTTCGTATAACACAAATCTTTAATCTTTTCCAGTAATTTATCATTTAGAACGACGCGTCGCGCTTTCAAAAGCCGATAGTTTCAAACTTAATTCAAACCAAATTATCGCTATCTTACTTCAGGACATTTTAACAACCTCTAAGTCAAAGTATCCCAACTTAATTAAAGCTATAAACTAATCTTCGCGTAATATTTTTCCTTTGGGTTCTGGAGAGCGAGCCAACAAGACGAACACACTAGTAATTAGCTTAATAAATCAGGCGACGCTACAGTGACGGACGTACAGAAATACCGACAATGATTTATATAGCACTAACTAGTGGGGACTGGATAACTGGTATTAATAGAGTTGTTGTCATACTCGGGACGAGATAGGTGGAGGTATTATGAGAGGCATTGTTATTTCCACTTACACACTTACACAAACGTCTTATATACACAATATAACGCAGTAGTCGTGTAGAACACTGCAAGGAAACATATACCGACATATTCAGCAAAACGATGTCTACTGATGGACATAGGCCTCCCTCAAAGATATCCACAACAATCGATCCTTTCTTCGATCTTCACCAGATCCTAATTTTATTTTCTATCTGGATTGCCTTAGCAGCCTTTAGTCTGGATATGTGCCCGGTTAATATCAAAAGGTTCCAAGGTTGTGGGTATACTATACCTACACTTCTGCCTAACCCCTCGGGTTTCGAAATCGTGTGAGAACGGACCTCAAAAATAACCTTTATAAGAAAACAATTATTAGTCACCAGAGACACCAACTAGTCGTGATGATAGGCCGGCACACTATTGACATACACGACTTAGCTTATACGCTTTAGCTTATTTAGACTGAAGGGATGTTTTCACTAATTAGGTAAACATTGTCTAAACAATGAATGCAACTGTTTCTATGTAAGCAACACAACTTGTTTTATGTATTTACCAGCTTTTGCACCCAGCTTCTCTCGCGTTAATTTTTAGACGCCTCGAGAACAGTACTTTTTTTCTGAATCAAAGGGTTTTTTTGTACCCATAGCAACGGGTAACATACAAAATTTCATAATGATCGGTTGTGTAGGCTTGAAACGTAACAAAAAACTAACTCATTTATGATGTTAGTTAGTATTTAACTAACTAACAGTAGTTAGCAATACAATGTAAAATGTCTAAATAATGGATTAAATAAACAAGCAACAGCAGCTCTCAAAGTTGAGTTAAAACGATGCCACCAGCCACTTTGGCTGGATCTCTCTCGCCCCTTTGAGTTAAAAATGTGAAGTTAATGACTTTAAACTCGTTTTTAGTCGTCGCTAATCTCAAGATAATGGGGCAGCTGTAATAACATCAAATTAAACAGCTTTTTAATTAGGACACCGTCCGATTTTATAGCATCAGACAATACGGGTGTGAATGAAAGGAATGAAGAGAATATTGAGTGCCGGTGTCGAGATTAGAAGAAGAAGGTTATTATTGGCATTGTGATGAAAGACTGCCCCGTTGGTCGAATAGTGGCAAGCGCTACTGCTGAGTGTGAGGTTCTGGGTTCAATTCCCGGGTAGGGCAAAGTATTTATTGGGTTATTCCATCAGAAATTTCTTAATAGCATAACGGATTCTAGATGGTAATAGGCTCGCGCTTTATTGCATGTGACTTAAACATGACTGGCGAAATGTATGTGTACTATTTGTACCCTCCTGCCTAACCTAATGGGGTATACTGGCGTGGTGTTATGTTTTGTAAGGAATAGCTGTAAGTTCCCTGCTGGAACGGGTTGGAAATAAAATACGTTTGTCTTTCAACAGTTTCTGGGCACGACTCGGAAATATTACATTGTGAATTTGAATTTGTATTATTGTACGTTGCTGGGGAGTTTGTTTGACGTTCAAAATTAAATATATATCTATGTTTATTTGACTAAATGATTCTTGATTGCAAATTAAAAGTTCTATTCTCAATTTTTCGACAGTACATAATCTTGCGAGATAAATTTCGAATAATTACAGTTAGTGCTTATCCGGTGACAGAAACAAAACAGTTTATTACACTTAACCCTATAATCACCCCAAAAGGTAAAAATATAAACAGCACTTGATGGTATGTGTGTCGCTCGCTCAAAATAAAGCGACTATTAACCGCACATCGCTTGATGCGCGCGAGCACTTCATTTGCGTCGCCTGCGCATTTAATTGCTTTATAAATACTCTCGATCGCTTTGTGCTGAGTGCATTTTGTAAGTAGATAAGTCCTTGTCGTTATCATGTTAATAAACCGAGAGAGCTATAGGCTTCTATTTATAAGAATATAAAACATAGATGTAAATATTCAATCTGCTTTAATGTAGAGCGCTAAACATAGAAAAAAACCAAGGTGTTTGTCAGTAATTCCGTTTAGCCAACGATGATTTGACAAGTTCCAAATAAGTATTTTTTTCTGTATAGGAACAGACACCGTCATTATCCGCAGCTAAATACCAGCAGGTACAACTACATGGAGTACATGATGTACTGGGAGTGTTGGAGCGACTGCATCTCTGACCTCCAAAACCAAGTTACTGAGTAACCCTCTGAGGAAACTTCTGGGTAACTTACCAAGAGGTTTCCCCGAAGCCCGAAAAACTATCAATCCGTCGACGGAAAACGACTGTCAGAGATCGACGAATGACAATCGGGGTCAACGACTTTACGTGCTTTCCGAGGCACGAAAAGGTTTCGGTTAGTAAAGATGATCAACCTTATAGATCGATCTTCGTGATCGTGCTGTTATTACTTTGCCAAGATATTACGGCCCTCTCAAGCAAGACACATATTGTACAAATTCATAATAGATTTTACTCCATCATCCAGCGTATTTTTGGAAATAAAAAACTGTTTTCTTCAAGGTTATTATATCTTTTATAAAAACCCCTTCAAGTGGCTTTGAGTATCAACTATCTCAAGTCCGTTTCCATGGTGACCTCGAAATGAGAAACGTTTGAAGTATGCTTCTGTAAGCCTATGATGTTTGTAATGTTTCAGCATTAATTGTGAGAGAACACAAAGAAAATTCAGGACTGAAAAATAAAAACAATAAAATGTAAATAAACATTAAAATTAATATCGTTATAAAATAAAGAAAAAAAAAATATTTGCAGAGGATGTGAATATACTCGTAGTAAGAAGACAACAAAAAGAAAGAACCACCACTACTTAGTAACTTCTTAGGAGTTTCATAGATATGATTTCATTTATATCTTGCACTACATCATAAAACATCACGCCTGTAATCCCCGAAGGGTTAGGCAGAGGCGTGCCTATTGTACACCTACATTTCCTGAGCCTATTACCGTCAACCGGGCACAAAGCCTGGCTACCTAACCTGGAACCTACTACTACCGACCACTAGACCAACGAAGCAGTCTTCCACTATTAACCATTATTAGGTCAATGGAGCCAGTCCGCAGTGGATATGAAACCCACAAGTAGTAAGCAGCTCTTTGGAACTAGAGTAACATCGCAGAACATTCGATAATACTCTCAATACAATTCGCAAAACAAAAGCTTATGCCAGCTGGTTTGTACTCAACACAAAGATACTTAATTACACAGTGGCAGCATACAAAAACAGCCTTTATTATTCACGAAATAAGGTCGAGAGGTTGCGAGGTAATATGTGCAGTTGCAAAGGCTTAATGAGCACAATCAAAATGAGGCGTGCAGCGATCCAGCGCTTGTTATTACTCCCATACTTTGTTCTGAAGCGCTGTTCGCTTTAAGGTCACTGTTATTGAATAACATTTTCATAAAGGTAGGTCATAAAGTGGGTAATAGAGATATATATCATGGAAATGCCTGAATCCACAGATTATGTCGGTTTTATTACTAAGGACTGTATTCAGTTAAATAAAATATACCCTTCGTTAGTAAATGTTTCGGAAAAATTACCTACTTTATTTTATTTTACAAAATATGGGTCACATTAAGTATTATTTGGGGCAATGAGAACTTTGATTACGTTGAATAAAATTATCGTTTATTCATGAATTTATATTTCTGGTATAAAATTGGTATAACATTTTTCCAAAAGTAGATAATTTCACATCGTCACTACAAACAGATATCATAATATATTTATGTTTTCTTGGACTTAGTACCATATTCTTCTCGCCAACTGTATGGAGTGATGAGAAAGATGTAGGTATGCTACGCTCAGGTGTCTGCGAAGTCCTAGGATTGTTGCTAAATATCGGACTATTGAGAAGGTAATAAAAAAAAAGAAAAAATAAACGATCTTTGAACTATCCTACCTACTTATTTTAACGTTGCCCCTCTCTAAGCTTTTCTCCTGTATCGTAACTGAGTTTACAATCATATACATTCACATACACAAACAGCCGTACCCGGAACAACTACCTACAGGCCATACAAATATTTGTTCCTTGCGTGAATCGTACCCAAGAGACGCAGCACAGCAGCCAATCGCTGAGCCACTGCGCCAACCACATCATCATTTACATCACCTGTTCGGTCTAGTATTTTGACAGTCGTAAATCAGATAGTTTCCTACGAGAAAATGGTCTGATGATGATGAACCTGTCGCGGTCCTGCTGCTCAAATATTCGTTTAAAGCTCATGGTATACACTTTGACCATTACTAGAAACGGCACTGGAAGGCCAAGTATAGCAATAACGTTTACTAGTACATAATATGGATCTTTGCATATCGTTTTACCTAACTCCAACAATTTTAGTATTCTACATTGTACGTGGCACAAAAAAACCTAGTACGAACACTTATCTACCAAAATACGGGTACAAAGTAAACCCAGAATAACACAAGAGTATGAGACAGTTTAAATATAAAATGAAGCAGTTTTATTTGGGCGTCGTAAAGCGACAGGGCGGGCGGGAGGCACCTCGTTTGTTGCAACTTTTTAATGTTGCTCGTAATCAAGTTTGATTGTGTTGTCTACATTGTGGAGGTTGTTCTGTTGGCGGAATGATACGGTACAAAGTGTCGCTGGAATTAGTCGTGTACAGCAATGTTGGTGGTTAACTGCTTCCTGAAAAACTGTCCAGTTATGAGAGTTAGTTAATAGTAGGATATGCACCAAAGGGATAAAACAATATCCTATAGCGTAGTAGTTAAGATTAGAATCCTTAATGTAATAAGGGATTCAAGTTGGCCAAGACACAGACATCTTTATGCCCAAGGAGAACTTTTTACACCTTCTGTGAATATACTCATACCTAATAAAAAGCAATCAGATTCTCAAATGAGTTCGTTTCTGTACCTAAAAGGTTTTATACAAACTTTTACTAGAGGTTCCAAACCATCCACATTATCGACCAGAAAGTTATAATGTAATATTTACCATACAATAGGGCTGTAATGACTAACTTTGGCTTAGAATTGTATGACATATAATTTTAGAGAATCGAGCAGGTGGTGTGAAAAGAAAATAAAACATTTTTGTTTAATTTACTACCAAGAAGTTCATCATTAAAAACTATTATATAGTTTGCAAACATACTATAGTATACGAAAATTACAGAACAACAAGACATATCACTAAATACACGGCATCCTCTGGCGGTAAGCACACATGACCTCCAAAACATTTGCACACAAACTTCAAACGCAAAACAAATGCCTCTCATATTAATATCTAATGTTAATACGAAACGCCGAAAAAACCTTGAGAAGCCCTGACATCCGCGCAGGGCTGGCACAGCACGAACTCATATAGTATTCATTGAACTCAGACGAGGAACAAAGAGATTCGTACCGTGCAATTTATAACGCGAGCGTTGGAACCCTAACCCTTGCTGGTTTGAAAAAAAAACGCATCAAAGGAGGTAGATTGATTAGTATTGTGCTCGAAAGGTCAGAGGTTGTCAATGTGAGGACAGACTCGGCTGTGTAATAATTTGGAAACGTCGAACGTGAGGCACAATAGGTGAGTTCGAATTACATCAATAATAAAATTGTTTTTGTATGCTAAGTATAACGATCGAGTGAGCGAATGGAATAAATTTCAGTGGGTGTAGTCAATGAGTCGAAGAAAAATTGTATAACTAATTAGATCGTATCTGAGACGATACTAAGCTAAGATATTACAATAAAACGTAAAAGATATCATAGGTACAGTGAGCGAAAAAGGTACTGAACAGTATTATTCAAACATCGCAGTGACCACATAAGGTTACAAATATTGGTGATCGGCAAACAAAAAAATTATTCAAATACTTGAATAAACCACTTTATCCGGTTCCCATTTGCAAATATTATATCCAAGTCCTAAATTACAGTTATTTTGTTGCACTTCTTAAATGACACCTATGACAAATAATTTCAAGCCACAATCTTGGATTTCTATTTCAAACTCATTTTCTGCATTAACACCCTTGAAACTATGAAAATATCACCCATGACGAAGTAACTTTTTCTGGCTGCCATCTTGTATTTTTATTTCTCCCTGCTCAAATTAGTGCGCCAAAATAACCTGTACCAATTTAAATCCGATTCCGTAAACTAAAACTAAAATTTCAATTTGAACCAAATTTCGTGTAATTCGTAACATTATTTGTACATCATGTTATGTGGCAGACACTGTTCAGCAACTTTTATTGCCAAAACCGAATAGTGGAACTGTGAATGTCTGCTGACTGTACCTAGATTAGTCTACTAGAAGAAAAATATCACAAAGTCACATTTCTTTCAATCAACCATTCAAACATATCAGGAAGGTATACTTCAAACCACAAAGATTTAACAATAGCCCAGATACAAACCTCGAACCGCTTCAAAAGGCTCGACTAACAAAATAAGAATAACAGCCACAAAGCTACGTAAGGGAACAGTGCTCGACTGAACTGAAGAACCCTTTCTGATAAAACTCGAGTGTCTTGGCACGCAATATTTACCTGCTTCGGGTACTTCTAAGGCTACAATATTGGAATTCCGGGCCCCTCTGACTTCCTGTTTTTGGAAACATGATCTTGGTGTGCACTCATATTCATGGGAAGAACGGTGCTTCTAAATAAGGAACGTTAGAGGTGGGAAGGGGTTTTGGGAGTAAAGTGGAGGATGATCGTGAGAAGATTATGTTTACATACAGATTTTGGCGCGAAGTGCAACTCAGCTCAGCTAAAGGCTTCGCGCAACCTCTTTAAACGTCCCGGGAACAGACGACACAAGATGCACGTGCCCAGTATGTGCATACTAGACACGTGCTGGAAGCATGTAGGGCAAACCAGGACGAGAACAGCAGTGCTATTCTGTAAAATAGTAGGATGGATTGCTAGTTCACTTAAAACTGACTTATTTTTTACTGAATAGACCAGTAGGTGTTTCATGTAAGTCACTTTTTCCTAAGAGAAGCGTATGGTAGTTGGGAACTTGAGATTTGAGGTGTTTCCAGTGTACAGCATCAAAACAAACCTCTATTCAAGTAGATACAGAGTCAGTCCTAAACTCAATCATGCGCTACTCAAATCAACTCCCCCTCAGATTCCTACCGTTTCCCCATGAGGTTGTGTGACGTAACAGTGCACCACACGAGGGGAACCGTCGAGACAAATCTCTTACGATTTGTATCCACCAGTCAAATGTTCGGATTTATCCGCGCACGCTGCGACGCATCGCTCCATTTGTCATGTACGTACGTCACAGGCGAAAATATATCGGAAAATAGCAAGTCATTGTACAAGCGTGTATTTGAAGAAAGTAGAATGTATTAATTTTATTTTCTCAGAATATGTACTACTAACTACTTGAGGTACCTACTAACTGCCCCGTTGGTCTAGTGGCTACCAGTTTTACTGCCGAGATTGCTATTCTGGGTTCAATTGCCGGTATCGGGTCGGGCAAAGTGATATTGAGATATTCCATCAGAAATTCCTCAGTAGCTGTTCTGAATCCGGATTATTTTAGAGATCGGTTGATGACAGTTCCCTAAAATCAACCCTTCGTGAAGTTACAATATGTTACAGGTACAAACGTACTTTTAAACCAATGGAAACATTTTCACTTCCCAAGT
The DNA here is from genome assembly GCA_905147745.2 of Phlogophora meticulosa. Taxonomy (NCBI): domain Eukaryota; kingdom Metazoa; phylum Arthropoda; class Insecta; order Lepidoptera; family Noctuidae; genus Phlogophora; species Phlogophora meticulosa. The sequence goes on from LR990518.1 coordinate 540,885, forward strand.
TATTTTGCAGCATTTTACCCTCGGTAATTCTGCTTACTCCCGCAAGGATGTACCTAAGCGCATAATAAATCTCCGGGAAATCCTGCGCTACTTTATTCATCTCGAAAAATAACCTCTTCTCTTATTCAAATGAAAATTGAATTCGTAATGCTAATATTTTTATACGCCCCGAGTTAAAAGTAAGTTTATTAAAACTTCTCCCTTTTCTTGCAAAATTCTAAATGTATCTACATAGTAAGGTCGGGGCGCTAAAATGTTGCTAAACTTGCACATCGCCGAGCGAAAGTTACAAGTGAACGCTTCAACAAGTAACAACTAATAGAAATGTACAATTCGAACCGTTTACGAACGAATTAAAGTTTTAGATTGAATTTATATAAAAAGTAAATTGCAGAATATTAATAGATCGCTTCTAAAACTATCATTCTATCTTTAGAACGAAGAGAAATTCATTATTTTTACTTTAGTTTTCAGTGTTAGACAGAAAAGGTTTTTGTCATGTGGAACGAATTTGCAATTAGAAATCCAATATCAGCTTAAAAGTCCAGCTTTTAAAATGCACTAAGAGATTTAGATAAACGTTTGAAAGGCGATGAAAACGTTCAACTAAGAGATCACTTATGGATTTTAATGGATAAGAACTAAAATCTATCGATGTTTTTCTAACGTGAAAGTAAGAGCTCTTTAGTTCTGAGTTGAGCTCTACAATTTCTGAAAAACACTTGCACTGACTGGACAGGTTCACTAATAAGTATCTGATTTGGTTCTTTTCTTAAAAGATCATCTCAGACCCTCACATTATCTGACCAAGACAATTTCTGAACGTTAAAAGAGACTGACCTCTAAGGTTCTTTCTTTGTTTTTTCTCAGTTGTCAGTCAGGGAAATACCTACCCAGGTAACAAAATATTTTACATGTTGATGTGTTAAACTGTTTGTAGAAACGAATTTACAGAAATAAATATCATTCATCATTTAAAGAGCAACTTTTTAATACCGTGGATGCTGTATTTATTTTTCGTTAAGGGTAGTCAGAAGGCCGAAAGTCTGACAACCAGTCTTACTGTGGAATATTGTATTGCCCAGTAACTGGGTTGGGGAAGATGGACAGTCACTCCATGTAAAATAAGGCTAGGTAGATGTTGACGTTGTACCTCTTTAAATACCTGCATTGTTACCCACACAAAGGATTTCTCAAACCGTTAACATTATAAACACTTATTTGTCACGCTCCGTAAGAAGCGTGCCGGGACAGGGACGTCGGGCACCTAATTACGCAGTGTACCAAACTGTCCCCACGCGAGTATTGGGACGTGTCGTGACCTGTTTGTGAATATTACGTTTCGAGTGTCACGGCACACCGGCACTCTGGCGCGCTGACAGCGTGACCGTGAAAACAGCGGGCTTATGAAAGCAAAAAATGATTTTTTAATGTCAACAATCGCAGAAATATAAAGGTGAATATGTCACGCGTGACAAACTTGTGACATGACACCTCGCGGGACGTTTGATAAATAATGTGATGTTTACATCGGACATGAAAATAGGAATTGTAAAGAATTTACTAATGGATGACTAGCGACCTAGAAACGTGGGGTTTGCGAATAATTAATACGGCTTCTCTCTCGCTCTGAATAGATATCGCCAACAACACAATCGGGACATCCATTTCTGTAAAAGGTTTTAATTATTTAGGTTGTATACAGCTCTATCATCAATTCATTACATATCGGAATTTTAGCCTAAAATAATTATAACCTGTGAGTTTAGTTTTCAGTATCGACTATTTAATTGTAGGGAGTCGTGTCACTCTCAATCACTTTTCATTTTACATATTAAGGTCACACAATAGTAAAATTGTACCTATGGGAGCTGTTTAAAAGTGATACCTATGTAAGTACTTAAAAACAAAGGGGAGGCGCAATGGACAGGCCGATGATAATACTCCAAGTAGCAATATTTCAAGCACAGCCTACTTAAAACCGCATGACAAAACACACAAGTATCTCGTCACGATCGATCATAATCCGCGTGACAGCGACACAGGTGCGTGAATACTCAGTGTGCGCAAAGAATCGACTAGTGTGTACCCAGGCGTGTTTGTCTCGGTGAGGGTCACGCACGCCTGGTGCTTGTGAGGGTAGACGACTATGTGTTGGTGTGTACGCAGTCAAGTGATCTTGATCTGCTTAAACGATCATGGATAGTTTAGGCTATCGAAGATCGTGATATAACAAGGATACAAGCGATCAAGGAACCATTTTGTTAATGTTACCGTAAATCGACAATGGGTAATCATGGACGATATATGGCAGATACTTTACTACGTTAATAAAGACATTTTAAAGAAATAAATAATTGACAGTGTGATGATTAAATGCTCGTGCCTTCTGTCTATGAGAAGAGGATTTTGCCCAGCAGTAGGACAGAAATAGGCTGGTATTATTATTTATAATACAGAAAATTGTCAGCAGCTGTACGCAATACGTCATACGATTTAGTCTCACTTAAAACCTTCATACTATCATATACAGGGTGAAAGGGACACCATCACATGAACTGACACCGTGAGTTTAGTATTTTTACAGTGTAAAATGTCAGTGCAAAAATCTTTTTAAGCAAATACATTTTAATTCTAGAATCACGTACTGAACTTATGGTATCAGTTTGTGCGGAGATGTCCCTTCCACCGTGTATTATCTCATTGTATCTTAACATGTTATATTAAATGGCGTGTATAAATATAGTCGTTTGTGACAATATTTACCGGCGCCATGTCGTGTAAACCAGTGTAATTGGACAAATTAAATGGTATGGCCTGAAATTGTTACACGAGCGTTATTTATGAACATGTTGCAAACACACGGTCAGGCTGTAATTATAATACTGTGGTCGCAATACATCTAATATTACTAGTATTTAATTTGGGATTAGTTCGCTCTGCTGTCACGGAACATGTTTTGGATAAATATTTATTAAATAACGACTTTAAGATTTATTTGGTTTTTATATTCGGTTTTATGATAAGCCCCGACCTGATTGTGTAATACAACCTACGTAAATAGTTAAAAAAAATCTCGAGACACACCTTTCCTATCGTTCCATCCGACACGTTGTTGTTATGTTCTGTGTTTGAAAACTAAGCACCCGATCTCTATCTCAAGAACCTGATGTAATCAGCGATCCTCGAACATTACCGGTCGCTGATCTCGAGGCCCCACACTTAACCCGCCGCGCGCCGCTCACGCTCCACAGCGCGACTATTGACCCGCTCAGCGCCCGAGCCCGGTGCCCCACGGTGCCCCACGTCCGGCCCACGCGTCCACCACGCCTGCCAGACAGCTCCACCATCCAACTATGCAAATCGACACAAAAACTTTTCTAATAAGCGTCAAGAGTCCTTTGTTTTTCTTTTAAACGTCTTAAATTCACAGATGAAAAGACTCTCAGAATTCTGAAACTACAAGGGGCGACACCTTTTCATTCGGCGAGTGTACGCGCTTTATCTCCGCCCATTATTTAACGTTTAGGTGACAAAAACAATAGAAAAGATTTAATTTCCTGTCCCCGTCATAAAATATTATTTTAATCCGGGCATAGCTCCGATGCTGAATATTCAATGAATGCGGACCGGCCATATTTTATTTGAGAGTTTTTATGCAAAATAATACGGATTCGAAGCGGCCGTGCACACCGGATATTTTTTAATCAACCCCCAGTGGTTCAGGTCCCGGCACCGCGCGCCGCCACTTGGACAACTCACTACACTTGTTTCCTCGTTCCTTCCTCCTTCTGCAGAGCACTAACATTTTTATGTTGTATTGATGTTAAGAAAATGTAATGTATATTCATTGATATCGAATTTGCATTTGAGGTCGCGCCGCACCGATCAAACGATGAACTCTGATTATAGATGTACTCATTACTCCATTGACTACACAAGGAAACACAATACAAGTGAGCAGTGCGCGCTTTGTGTCTCTGCTATTGTTTAGTCTGTGGTGCGTGGTTTAGTTTCATTCTCACTACGCAAACAAAAGCATAACCCAATAAAAATCGTGCATAATAAAAAAACTTGCATAAAACCGGATATCGTAAACATTAAAACGTTTTCCCTTTCAAATCAACCTGGCAAAATAAACAGGAAACATAACCCTAAAAGCGTCACCGAAACAGATTTATATAGGGAGATTATCGACGCAATAAGTTGGTGTAGGCGCGACGCCCGCGGAACCTTTACAACAAGTTAAATCAAAAACGTGAGGTGGCGACAAACAAGTCGAAGGCGAGAGGGGGGGAGGAGGAAGAGGGGGGGGGGTCGAGGAAAGCAGAAAAAGTGTCCGCACAAAGATTTATCGCGTCCGCAACGCTCGCGAGAAGCGCGGAGCGTGCCAAGCGGCCGAGGTCAGCGCGCGGCGGGTTACAGCGCCTAGTTAACGCTATTAACTTAAAACTTTATCTGCATGTGCATCGTTTCAAGATTTTCGTACAGTCCGTTGTGCACCATTGTTTCGTTACTTTAACTTAATTAAATTGGGTTACAAGTTTTTTGAATAGCAGTTGTACGAAACTGTGAAAGTAAGAGATAATCGTTACAGAGCCTCGATATATCTCTCCCTATGCACAAAACTAAACTCCAAGAAAATAAAAGCTTTGCTACTCCCACAAGTATGTCATTTACAAGCACAGAGATACACACGAACGATTTGCAAACTTAGAATATTTTGCAGAAATATTCTGAAAATTCATCTTAGTTTGATAAAGCCTAGGAACCACGAACGTCGAATACACGGCACGTAGCGCTACGAACTGCGTAGCTCCGTAGCGTCGTAGCACGGCGTAGATATAGCCTACAAACAGTGGGGCTACGTGCCTGCCGTAGAAATAACCTACGCGTGCTACGATGCTACGAAGAATTCTATTTACTTGCTTGACAAAATAAAAGGCGTATACAACGTGTCCCAGAAATCAACGTCAAGCCGAAAACGGGCAATAGGCCAAGTCGTGACAGCTATTAGAAAAATATAAAAAAAAATCTTGGTCATGTATTTTTCGAATTATAAGCATTCAAAAATAAATCTCAAAAAGTGACACCCTGTGATGATTTTTCAAGTCCTGTGACTACATTATTAACATTTCGGTAGTTTTTTTCTCTGTGATGTAACCATGAATAACCCTTCTGTAAATTACAGTTAAAAGTTAAAACGTAACTGCCTCAGTTCTAAATTAAATGTTAGATTTTTGCCCAATATTGAATTCAAAATAATGACATCACCCAACTTTAACCGACTGTACTGAAAAAAAAATCTACTACACTATTTTGGCAAGTAACTTTAAAAGATGGCGCGTTTAGTCAGGATTCCAAAATGGTATAACACATACTAATTGCTACTTCTTAATTGAGGAAAAAAAGTACATTGTTGGTTTTAGGTGCGTTTGAAATAAAATTCAGTCGTTGGATTTCTTTTATTATAATTTTTATTAAATCAGATTTACGAAGTTTTATAACAAATGTTCAAACTGTTTTCCTTCAGCTGCAATGCAAGTTCTACATCTCTTTAAAAATGATCGCGTAATAAGACGGGCTATCTTCTTGAGTTGATGTATTCAGCGGCTTCTGCAATTCTTTGGCGCAGCTCGTCTAAATCTTGAATTGGTTTAGAGTACACTTTATCCTTTATCGTACCCCAGTAAAAAAAATCTATGGGGTTTAAATCGGGTGAACGGGCAGGCCACGAAATTGTACCACCCCGCCCAATCCACCTATCGGGGTATTCTCGATTGAGAAACTCTCGTACAGTGAGAGCATAATGCGCTGGGCAGCCATCTTGTTGATACCACATGCTGCCGTAAATGTTCAGTGGCACTTCTTCCAATAATTCTGGTAATTGGTTCTGTAAGAAGTTCAAATAACCCTGGGCATTTAAATTCTCCGGCAGCTCGATTGGACCAATAACTTTACCATTCAAAATTCCCGTCCACATATTTACTTTAAACTGGTACTGAGATCTATCTTCCCGCATCAAATTTGGATTTTCCACGTGCCATTCGTGCAAATTGTGGAGGTTCATGTAACCGTCCTTTTTAAATGTTGATTCATCGGACCATAGAATTTTTTCAAAGAATCGCGGGTCCTCTCGGTGCCTCTGCAACATCGTTCGACAAAATCGTACTCTCTCTGGGTAGTCTCGGGGTAGCAGACTTTGTACTCGTCGTACATGGTATGGCTGAAACTCGTTCTTTTTTAAAATACGATGTGCAGTACTTTTGGGGACTCCTATGCTCTGTTCAATTCCACGTACTGAGATACTTCTGTCTTCTTCAACTGCTTGCAAGACTTCGGCTTCGTAGGGCATAACGGGTCTTCCCTCGCTAACCATTTGGCTAGGAAATCGACCCTCTGATAATGACCGATGCACATTAATAAATACTCGATGATCGGGATGACGCTCAGCATTCGGGTATCTCTCACGATACACTCTTGCTGCAGCATTGGCGTTGCATAAGCATTCTCCATAAATGAGATGCATGTTGGCGTATTCCTGTGCGGTGTATCGAGATGGCATGATAAAACACTACACAAACACGGGGTTGCGATTAAAACAAGTCCGGGGTTGTCAGAAACGGTGCAGATAAATCCAAATCACAATGCAAATCAAGTCCAATAAACAAAGCCACAGTTGTAAGTACGAAGTCAATACGAATACAATTGCATTGCAGCTGAAGGAAAACAGTTTGAACATTTGTTATAAAACTTCGTAAATCTGATTTAATAAAAATTATAATAAAAGAAATCCAACGACTGAATTTTATTTCAAACGCACCTAAAACCAACAATGTACTTTTTTTCCTCAATTAAGAAGTAGCAATTAGTATGTGTTATACCATTTTGGAATCCTGACTAAACGCGCCATCTTTTAAAGTTACTTGCCAAAATAGTGTAGTAGATTTTTTTTTCAGTACAGTCGGTTAAAGTTGGGTGATGTCATTATTTTGAATTCAATATTGGGCAAAAATCTAACATTTAATTTAGAACTGAGGCAGTTACGTTTTAACTTTTAACTGTAATTTACGGAAGGGTTATTCATGGTTACATCACAGAGAAAAAAACTACCGAAATGTTAATAATGTAGTCACAGGACTTGAAAAATCATCACAGGGTGTCACTTTTTGAGATTTATTTTTGAATGCTTATAATTCGAAAAGTACATGACCAAGATTTTTTTTTATATTTTTCTAATAGCTGTCACGACTTGGCCTATTGCCCGTTTTCGGCTTGACGTTGATTTCTGGGACACGTTGTATACAGTTAGTTGCTTAAAGAATTTCCTTATGCTGGTTTTTTACTTACGAATTTTTTGGATAAAGGAAAATTAAATTGAGATCGTTGACTTGTTTTTTAGAATAGACGGAAACTTTTCATGATATACCCTACACATATAAAACTGGTAATGACTATATGTAGAGCCTTTACGTGTCAGCAAACTAGGGTCATAAGAAAGTCCTGGAGAAGGTAATAATATAATATCTCATAAGTTAAAATTAATGAAGACGTTATCTTTGATACTGCATATGCATACAAAATGTTTCTCAGTATAAGCCTTGTCAGGTAAAGTAATTTTCTAGAAATAAGCACTTTCTTTCAAACAAACTTAATTTAGTAGTAAACTATTTTATAATCTATTCAATCAGATTCTATAAAGTATAAATTATTGGAATTAATATTAAAGCGTCGGACCCAGTTATTACTCACTCTAATAAAATATACTTGTGACAAATTCATTCGGCTTTAGTAATAAATAATCGCGATATAAATAGGTACTGTCAGCAGGAAAAGTGGCTTAGCGCCACAAAAGGTTATTATTTCATTTTGTACTTAGAATCTAAAACAAGTCAAAAACACAAGTCTGGAAATATTTTATATTTGAAGAAATTAACCGTCGAGCTTCCACCAGAATTGACCGAGAATCGTATATTATCGTCTGCAAAGTTTAAACCAGTACAAAATGCCTTCAAATTTGAATTTTGAGTAACGATAGGAATGGATGTAGAAACTCGGTGTTGTTTTCTAATAGTATATTTTGCTACTTTTGTTGCCCACCATACCTACTCTGGTTATAGTAGTGACTTGGTCAGAGTAATGATTTTCAGCAAAAGCTGTTAAATTGTATCTGGATAGCTATAAACGTAGGCCTGTTAGTATCCCAGTCGCTAGGCTGTTAAGCTTAAAATCTTAGCTCGAGTAATAAACTATGTATTTGAGAAAGTATTTTTACAGAAGGCAGTACCCGTATTTTGGGGTGTAAAGATTTTAATTACATTTTTAATAAACTGTATCTATCTTTCTTTACCCTGGAACCAAACTAAGATAGTATTCAGTTTTAAAATATGCTGAAAATTTAAGTTTGGCAATGTTTAGATCAAATATGACGGACTGATAGGGGACCTCGTGGCTAAATTAAGATGGCAAAGGTCGATCGAAAGTTAAGCTACGCTTGCAGTCTGTGGATGGGTGACCGTTCATTACATATCAACACTCCTCCATGCCCCGGAAAGCACGTTAAGCAGTTGGTCCCGGCTGACATTTGTAGATCTTTGATAATCGTTACGGTTTGTCACCATCCGGTTAGACCAAAAGCCAACCCCAAAAGAGTTTAGAAAAGGCTAGGCAGATGGTTATTACTTTAACCGAAACTTAGTATCCCCAATCCAAAATCATACTCAAAACTGCTTAAGCCCAACTTAAAAATTCAACTTACTGAAAACACTTAAGCTATACCAGTGACAGGCCCATAAAATATTGTAACCCTGTACAGTGTACACTGCCGTAACTCAACTATAAGGCGACATACTCAAAGCTAAGTGGGCTCACAACATAACATCCTAACTTATAAGTTATTGACAGCGCTCCCAAGTGTCCAGGAGGGCTAAGTTATGCACGGTGGGTACAAGGCCTTATTATACGCAGGTAACCGACGGATTCAATAACGTTCAGCGAAAAAATGCATATTTTATAGAAAATGGCGAGAAAGCTTAGCTCGGTGTGCTGGGACGGTATTTCGATGAAGGTTATACGAGATTGGTGAGAGGCTTAAGGTGTCAGGTTCTTACTTTGTGAGGTAGGTTTGATAGGCTGAGTTTACAGGTTTTATATAACATCACGCCTGTATTGCTAGTACCTATCGTCCACATAAATTTCACCAGTTATGTTTAAGTCCCATATAATAGGGGCGAGCTTATTCCCATCAATTGGATAGTTATCCAGACTCCGGGTTACTGAGAAATTCCTGATAGAAAAACCTAATAGCGGTTTGCCCTACCCGTGAATCGTACCCTGGACCTTGTGCTCAGCGGTAGCGCTTACGACCACTAGACCGACGAAACAATAGATTTGGTATCCGAGTATATATTTATTGTATTGATTTCAACTGAACTCAGTAATAATTTCGATGGTAATTCTTAATCTATGCCTTTAATTAGGTGATGCAACAAGTGAGCGACTTCGCGAGCATGAAAGTAAATGGTAAAGCAATTTCTCAACATAATTATTTTCGAAAGCAATAAATTACATTTTCTTTAATTCCCAAATCAACATGAACGCAAACAAAATTGGTTTTATAAAAGCTAATGCCTCACCAGAAATATTTGGAGCCAGATTTTACGCTTTCAATAAAAATATTTCGTTTTCTTAATAAATTAGATTTGGAAACATATATAAACTCATAGAAAAAAAAAGTTATTTTACCTTGTAGTAATATCATTCAGCTATCAAAATATAAGTATACCACGGAATCAAACACCAGACCTGACGCCCGACAGCCCTCGCACCTAAGATCGATCTAAACCTTTGTTATGAAAACTGAATCTTTTGTTGAACTCAAAATGCTCATTGGTTGAGAAATGGCCTGTGAAGTGAAGATATGAAAGTTTTTCTAAAGTTGATAGATAGAGCCGAGGATTGAAACTGCTCGAAGGTTTTAGAGGTGGCCGCTTCATTGGTTCGTTGTAAGTTGGTTACAAGCGTTTTAAAAAACATCCTTAAAAAAGTTAGGTTATGTTATTACAAGCAATACCGATAATGTAATGCTAGGAGAATGAAGTAGAGAGTTTACTAAGTTAACATTTTTCTAAGTTTTTATATAGTCTGACATTGACAAATTAAGGCCAATACAGTTACAAAAGAGCCCGTGGATAAATAATAACAGCTAGATAAGAAAGCTTATCGTGTTTTTTGGTTATTGTAGGAACTTTTAGGCTTGTTCTGAATAATTAAAATCGATTGCCATGTGGGCAATGCATATTAATTATTACCACATATATGTGGGTTCATGAAGGCCTGGAAAAACTGATACGATTACAATAATCTGTTCTCTTCATCATCTGCCTGCCTTTTCCCATCTATGTTGGGGTCGGCTTCCAGTCTAATCGAATGCAGCTGAATACCAGTGTTTTACATGGAGCGACTGCCTACGTGGTTGTCAGATTTCGGGTTTCTGACTACCCGTAACGATTGTCAAAGATCTACAAATGACAACCGGGACCAACGGCTTAAAGTGCTTTCCGAGGCACGGAGGAGTCTCGATATGTTACGAACGGTCACCATCTACAGACTGACCTAGGCAAGCGTAGCTTAATCTTCGATCAACCCCTGCGGCTGTTTTTATTTAGCCACGAGCTCCTCCTCCACGAGATCTGTTCACTGTAGCATCGGATATAATTTTATGTAAAAAAACAAGAAATTTGTCGCGGGCACAAGCTAGTACTGAACAAAATAAATTTACATGAATATTCACCGATTTTTCCGTCCATTGTGAACCGATTTTGTAATTTATTTTTTGTATGAAAGGGTATCCTTTCGAGGTGGTCCCATTGTCACCAAGTCAGGATAGGATGATGGGCTCCTACAGTTATTTCAAACCTGTTAGTTTGTTTTTTTGGAGACGGTTAACATTTTTTTGTAAAAACTTTTCATTAACAACTTCAAGAAACAGTAATTTAATATACATAAGTACGTCTTCAAACAAAGCAATAGGACTTTCGTTGTACATTATGTAAATCCAGTAAACTATGACGTAAGTAATGTCGGAGTAGTTGGCGGCAAGTTCCTAGACATAGACTAACATAACAATGCTGGAGGCTGATCATGTAGATTCTATTGTAATTGGAATCATGCAACATTCATATTACTTACCACGAACTTTGAAATAGATAATTTTATGCTAGACTAGATATTGCCAGCTTCTCGCGCGAAGGCTGGAAATTATACTACTAGAACGGAATATTGAGATGAATAGTATTTGTATTAATTGTATTTGTTTTCGACGTTGCCTTTCACTAGGAATGTCTCCGGTATCGTGAGTGCTTTTAAACCCACATACACAAACAGCCACACAAGAAACAACTATCTGTACGACATACAAATATTTGTTCCGTGTGGGAATCGAACCCGCGACACCCAGCGTAGCAACCAATTGCTCAGCCACTGCGCCAAGCGTGCCAAAGCACGTATTGTAACGTATTCGTTCTATGTCCTAATCCGGGTCAAGGTCTCCCCGTGTGTCTTTCATCTCAACCCGTTTAGCTGTAAATTAAGTAAACGTACAGACTTTCACATTTCTAATGTAACTAGTTTTGCCCCCGGGGGTTTTACTCGCTCCTAAGTGTCCTAAGATTCCTCAAGAATTCAAAGAGAAAATAAAACAAAAACAAATCGATTCGTAAAAGATTAACGTGGTCAAACAAAACAGCTCTTCAGGTTTATAATATTACTGAAGATATATTGGATTGGCAATAAGACTTACAACGCTCGGTGTTTGTCGTTGCATTCACTCGTTCATAATCAAAATGAAGATGTGATATCTTATTTATACGTTTTTACTTTTACCAGCATCCAGGGACCCATCTCATTGCTTACACGAGACCCTTCACAAATAACTAAGTATTTATAAGAAAAAAGTATTTACAAGACAATAGACAAGAGTTTTATCAACTAGCTAAATTATTGTTCAGTACCTATCACTAATCTGCTTATATAATTTAACTTTCGCTAATATCAAGACGTCGGTATGAGATAAAAAACAGGGTGTGTCACGATTCGATGCCGGAGATCAAACAGTAAACTTTCCATGAAAAAGAACTTACCTTCGTTACTTGGCAAACTTTTTGTCCTTTGCTGAGAACCCGACAAAATACTATGAACACAAAGCTAACTTAAAGAAGAAGAACTTTACATGAAACAAGGAAAAATTTATTTCAAAATGCATATTTACAGAAAAAGGATTAACTTCTTGAGCACAAAAGTCTTTTAATTATCACCTGAGTAAACAATTCCATTTCAAATATTCTCAGGCGCCTGTCCCAGCAGGATTACATCTCTGTGAAACCCTTTGTACAGTGTGCTGGAAGCTTCACTTTACAAAAATAAATGAACACAGAGATGAGACCGACAGAGCTACTCAAATCTGATAAAGTCCACAGCGCCATGCTTAACTTAATTATTTATTTGTTAAATTATTTTGCATTTAACTTAAAACATTGTATAAAGTGACAATAGAAGTTAGCTTTAGTACCTATGCAACATTTTAATTTGATTTCGGAAAATATAAACTGTTATGTGTTTTTGGAAAATTAACTTTAAAACACAATCATACAGTTCAGTTTACTCTACGACTTCAACAATGATTAAGACTGCATCAATGGTACCTGCTCATTGTGAAATCAACTAAATTTACAATAGCAAAAAGTTGATATTTGTTTAGGTGCAAATAACATCAATTGAAGCTATGCACGTTACAAACCATAATTCTATCATCTATGGATGACTAAGTTCGTGACACGTATGTAGAAAAGGGCGTTTTAATCTGAAATGAGTATGTACTTCATTATTTATATTTAACTATACGATAAGACTACTCTCGTTGGTCTCGTGGTTGCAAGCTCTACTGCTGAGCATGAGGCCTTGGGTTCAGTCAAGTCGTCGCAAGTTGTTATTGGGTTTCGCTATTTGGAATTTCTCTGTAATAGACCGGAGTCTGGTATAGTGTCGGGTTGATGACAATAGGAGGAGGACTTCAACATACCTAGCAAAATGTGGATATACTATAGGCACACCCCGACCTAACCCTTTGAACAATACAGGTGTGACGATAAGATATGAATAAAGAAAAAAATAACATTTATCAGCGTCATGCTTCATCATCAATAATAGGAACAAATGTTTGTATTGGCAGACCACAAGTCCCTGACATGAGTTGTGCCATGATGTAGCACCGACCACAAATACGACAGAAATGTACCGAAATACAACACCCCTTGTTTCACAAGATAAGAATACCGGGAGTTGTGCTAGTTTTTTTTAATCTTTTCTCTTTCTCTTTTTAAAAAAACGTTGCCCCACACTAGGAATTTCTCCTGTATTTTGGGTGCGTTTACAAACATTTAAACTCACATACACAAACAGCCAGACCCGTAATATCTATCTGTAGGCCATACAAATATTTGTTCCATGCGGGGATCGAACCCGTGACACGCAGCGCAGCAGCCAATCGTTCAGCCACTGCACCAACCGTGTCGTCAAGTTTTCAAGTATCCTGCAAAGAAATTCTTGTAGAAACCAAAGAGTTTTATATTCTATACAGTACTCAGGGAATGGTGAATGAACATAGACTTTTACAAATAGCTTTGAACTAGATAAGCAGAGATTTCTGAAGTACTAAAAGTATTTTTGTTAGCACGTCTAGTTTGGTGTTAGCCTTGATTTGTCGGCGGCAACTAGAATTAGCCGAAAACCACCTTTTGGCTCAGTCTAAAAGAACATGCTAACAACTTGCTATTATTTTTTCTCTTCATAACTAAGAATAATATTATTGTGACCTGAATCTTTAAAATCTTTTTCCTGTATAGATAAAAATTTACCGCTTGAAAACAATGTGAATTCCATGTTATTTTTATAGCATCGTGGAATACGGCGGTGTTTACTTATTATTGTTTGCTACAAATAACAATCTATGTATGAAAAACATACTTCTCAATGTTTCCAAACCCCAAAATTATCTCTATTAAATGATCTGATCTATATATAGATAGTAGTCGATTTGATTAGCTAATCAGATCGAGTGAACTGATTATACACAAGCCTTTTCGTATACAAGGAATATTCGGCTATAAAGAAAGCTACCAATATCACATAGATACTAACAACACCAAACTCACACCAGCCGATATCCCATCAACTAAAGCCTAATACTATTATCAGAGAACTACTCAACAAAACACCTCTAGCTAACCCTTTGAAATAGCCAGCATTATAGTTATGTCTTAGAGGAGATCACCTACCGTCTCTCGAGCGGAGTCAACTCGACTATCTCTCAAATCGATCGGCGATTCGGACTATGGAAACCGAGGCTTAGTTATAGACGTTTATCGACGGGTACTAAGATAACTTAGTATATACTGTTTCGCCTACAATCTAAAGTTATCGTAGTGTCGATGGATCTAAGTTTAATTAAAGTAGGTACTCGCGTTCGTTGTCGCGTGGTTAAAAGGCTTTGAACTTCGACTGCTAGAGTGTAGTACGAGTGACTACTGAACCCTATCACAAGTATAGTTAACTTAGAGAGGTTAACACGTTGTTCTAGTCATCTGTAATTCACATCAGTAAGAAATAAGTAAAACGAGAGATCGACCTCGCGATCTGTAGCACAATAAACTAAGCGTTGCGATACTTTAGTCAAACAGCTATCGGAATAAGCTAGACAAATCAACACTTAAAATAAAATTAATTAATCAAATTTCCTACCGGTCTATACCCCGACAAACACTTCATCAACCAGACCCGAAGACACTCCGAGATGAACCCGATGACTGTAGTAAAAACACAAAGGTCCAATTTACGTGGGATAAGAAAAGGAAACCTCTTGGCCTTGTATAGAATACCTGATCTGCATAGGAATCCGCCCAGAATCCTATTCAAAAACCTAACGACTTTAATAGGGCTGACTCTCTGCGGATATTGACATTCGGAGCACACGTTTTATTACTTAGCATTTTGTAGTTGAGTTTAATTTCAGATTTTATCCGAAGAATGGTGAAAGGTTCATCCTTATCACTAAGATTCTTATCGTATAATAACTTATGACTTTGCTTTTATTTATAAGCAGTGATAATATCATCATAATTATGATTTTGTTTCGATATTCGTCTGTCTAATCGTTAGTTAAATGGCTTGTTATTGCTGGGAGCTGGCGAGTGTGGCACGCAGCGGTGGTCGGTGCCACGCACCACCAGACACAACCCTGCCTCTAATTCCTTCTAAAAACCTAATAAACCTTTGCCCTACTCAGGGTTGCCAATCCGCGGATAACAGGGATATTTGACAATATGTCAGCACCACTTAAAATTCTTAGAAATTGCTATGAGTTGATTACGAACGTAGAAAGCGAAGTGGTACATAAACTTTCTTAATTACTCGTATTGTTGTATAAAATTCTTACGTGGTTCTCGAAATAAAGACCCCTACCTCGGCTCCCTCCATTTCACCCTTCGTAACTTTAGTTACAGCATCAATAAGTGAAGGTAAAATTATTTTTATACAAATTGTTCCTGTTACCGTTTCCAGTGTCACCCCATTGATATCACAGCGATTTTCCTCTTACTACATCGGTATGTACAGCCAGAAAAGCGAACGCAGAAATACATTCCTTCAAGACGTTAATTGGTTTCCAAATCACGCGAACGTATCGTAAATCTACGTTTGTTATTTACAATAATATTTATTAGTTCATAAGTCCTAATCACGAACGCCTTACGTAAACATACGGCCAATTAATGATTGTATTCTTATACTCATCCGGCGTCGGGTTGACCACATACAGCTTATATAGATGGGCACATATGATGGCAATTCTCACAGCACACACACACAATTATATGCATATTTAATAGTAACACAGGCACGGCCGCGTACGTACAGAAGAGGTCGTGGTGTGGGAGCGGCTGGAGCGAGCACACACGGGCGGTCGCGGCGGGCGACGGTCGCTGACTGCCGGAGCCGGCGCCCTGAGCGCCGCGCCTGCCCCGCGCCTCCGCCGCGCCCCGCTGGAGGCTGAAAATCCCTTTCAGGCGCGAGTTTCGCTGAATTCGCCCTGTAATAAATTAAAAATTATGTTACAAGTACACTCTAAAATTAATCAATGGCTATTACTACCTGGGGCTAAATTGGCCTGTCTGTTTTTTACGCAGTTGAATTAATTATTTTTATATTTAGGAAATTACGTGTTCTCATTATATTTCCCTTGATAAATAAAATATAAAACACCCGTGGAGATTTTCGACTGTTGTTTACCCGACATATTTATATTTATTACATTGTTACAGTTTGCATATAAAACGAAAGGTCTATTGAATTATTTTTAACACAAATTCCATCTTGTCATCTCAAAACGTGATATTAAAATAGGTCTATCTAAAGTCTACGAAAAAACCTTAAGTTGCGAACTAGAATGAATTTTAAATAAATTCAGAGCTTGTAAGCTGTAAAAATTCAATAGCCTTTTAACCCACTGAATTAATAAGCAAATCAGTGGATTCTGTCTCATGAAAACCTCGGAGAGAGTAGCAAGGAGGGCATTTAAATTTAAATTAAGTGCTTGTTTTGACCGTGGTTTGACAGTCAAGTGGCGTCAGGCGTCTGAGCTAGACTAACCCTGACTGGGGGGGGGGACTTCACTGATGTGTCTCATCGCCTCATAGCAACTTCTCGATGCTAATCATTGATAAATTACTCTAACTTACTATTACAAAGAGGAAAGTCTTGCTTGTTTGTATGTTTGTCTGTATTAGTTAAACTCAAAAACCGATTCGAAAATCTTTTACCTGTAGTATAGCATTTTCTTTCAAAACTAGGCTTTAAAAGGGGTGAAGTTAATGGTACATTAGAAGGGAATACGCGAAGGCGCGGGCGTAATGCTTATTTTTTTTTTATACCTTACCCCACACTAGGAATTTCTCCTGTATCGTGGGTGCGTTTACAAACATTTAAACTCACATACATAAACAGCCAGAACCGGAACAATTACCTGTAGGTCATAATACAAATATTTGTTCCGGGCGGGGATCGAACCCACAACACGCGGCGCAGCAGTCGATGGCTCAACCACTGCGCCGACCGTGTCATCAATGCTTGTCGAATAATATTTGTAAGTCATAAGCGTGCTATTTAAAAATATAACTAGCGATGTGTGGCTGTACTACAGGCACATCTCTGCCATACCCTTCGGGGAATACAGGTGTGATGTTATAATTAACTCTTTCTTTTTTATTTTCCATTAAAAGTACAGAAGCTCTTTGTGAAATCTCGTAATTGATCGGAAATGAAATAACACTTAACGTGTGAGCTGTCAGCCATACGTCAATATTGTAAACATTCTTTTATTTCGAGAGAATATCAGCATGTTGCATGTTGTAAACCTGGCAAATATAACCTATTCGTAAAAGACAGACTGGTAGAATTGCCTAAGGTATTAAGTCCGCCTCTGTACATTAGTGTCGACGACCGATGTGGCGCAGCGGGCGAAGGTCCGCCTGCAACGCAGGAGGTTGCGGGTTCGATTCCCGCCTTGGGACAAATGTTTGTACGATCTACAAAGATTTGTTCCAGGTGTTCTGGGTGTTTGCTATGTATAATAAAAAATATCTATCTATGTAATGTATTGTATTAAGTATATCAGTCATCTAGTACCCATAACACAAGCTCTGCTTAGCTTGGGGCTAGATGATGCTGTGTGGATTGTCCAGAAATATTTATTTATTATTTATAAATATTAAATAAATAAATACACCCACACAATCTTGTAACACTCTTGTATTTGCAATTCAATCAATCATCCCGTTCTTTATGCCCTTGCCTTACAGTAGGACAATAGTAGGCTCGTATTATTATTCTCTTTATTCCTGAACCAAACATCAAAATTATGTAAAAAAAGTATATGCAAAAATAAAAAAAACACTTAAAAATATAAAAAAGTAGCCCATCGGCAACGAGAACACGGCGCGGTCGGGACTTTACGCGCCGTGGCCAAGAGGAGCGCTTTCTGGATCAAACCATTAATCCAACTGCCCAACGAGATCCTCCTCGGGTGTTGGTCGAAGTACAGCTATTGTATCATTGGCCGCAACGACTATCTATCGGCACAATGACTGCTATATTCACATCCCACATGTCAACCACCTCGCGAGCCAGACCAAGATTAATTAATTCTTCATTTGTTTCTCCTTCTCAGTTTTCACGACGCTCTCGTATTATTAAGATTATTTAAAGTTCATACTTGGCTTAACGGCTGTTCTTCTTAGAGGTCAAATGTTTCAAATTCAAAGGTTACCTTAACTTCGCATATTTTCCGAAGAAATTCTAAAGTTACGTTAATTGTGGCAATTAACATAGTTGCAGGGTGCTCCAGGGGTAGCTCGGTGCTCCGTCAGGCTTCGTGTATAGCCCAGTGTTTAATTTGAACTAGACCTAAACTCGATATTTAACAGTGAAGCCATTTTTAGTGCAGAGCTGGTTCTGTCAGGGATCTAACTGAAAATATGGGGCAAAACAAGATGCTTAAGTTAGGGGCTGTCAAGCTGGTTTACTTAAACAACTCCGGAATTTATGTGACACCGTGTATTAAACATTTTAGTTTTTATATAGGGCTGGTATTACCTTCCATTTTTCCTATTTTAAAAATAAATATTTCCCTTCTGGGAGTTGGGGATTACAGACTTATATCTTATACCTTTAAACGAGCAATTTTTGTACATATGTAATCTGAATCTCGAAAACGGCACCAACGTTTTTATGAAATTTAGTATGCAGGGGGTTTCGGGGGTGATAAATCGATCTAACTAGGTTTCATATTTAGAAAACGTCGTTTTATCCAAGCAAAGCTCGGACATCCAGGTACTTATTGATTATAACACACATTATATTTTGATTATTACATGGGACTTAAAAACATAACTAGTGACATGTGGATGTACTGCAGGCACACCTCTGCTCAACACTTCTGGGAATACAGCCGTAATGTTATGTTATGTAATATTAATTATGAGTCCAGGTTTCAGAGATCTCTTAGAATAACATAGAAACTGAAAAAGTCACATTGATACTAGTATGGTTTGAATCCACTACCTTGTTTATAAGAAGCGTTTGTCATAACCACTGGGCTATCAAGACTGTCTTTCCTGTTATTATTAATTCATTATTTAAGTTTGTATTATGAAGAGGAAAGATTTGATTGTTTGTGTTGGATAACCTCAAAAACTGATACCGATTTTTTTTTCACCTTTTCGAAAGCTATATAATTAGCGATACATAAAGACTATACTATATTTTCAAAACTATGGTTTCAAGGGGGGTGCATATTAAAGTTGGAAGGTAAAAGTACATTTCTACATAGTTTTAAGTACTTACTTACAACGATAAGACGCGTTATGTAAGTATCCATGAAATTATAAAACATTTTTTATAGTCTATTAGATTGACATACCATAAAATAAAGCCTAAAGTACTAAAACTTGCTCATTATATTATTTCAAAGCTATAAAAATACCTATAAAAGTGTACACAAGGTGAAGTGCTTACAATTTACCTTTAATATATTCCATATTAAAGCAACTTTTGCCAGGACTTGTTCATTATAAATCCCGAAAATAACTTATAACGTAAGCTGTACAAAAGACGACATTGAAATGTGGTATTATTACAACGAAGGTCTATAAAATAAAAATAAAACGAGTCCTCATTAAAACGTACAGAAATTATGAAAAAAAAAACTCGGACTCGCCAGGGTTCCGTACCATCGTAGGAGATTAAAGATACAATGATTGTCAAGGTTGAGCAAAACACACCGAAAAGATCTCGTTTCTTCCCTCGTTTGACACTTGTATTTTATTTGTTGTTATAGTGGCCATAGAACTACACAATCAGTGATCATTTCAATTCTCTACCCACTATGGTTCATGAGACTGCCAACAGACAGACAGACAGACGAATCGACTGGACGGGCGGACGCTTAGCGGAGGTTTAGTGACATGGTCCACCCTTTGGGTACGGAACCCTAAAAACATAAAATGTTCATCTGTCTATCAAAGTAGAGTTAGTAAAATTACGGCTTTTCATAAAACTTTTCGTGTCTATAGAAGGAAGGTTTTTGAAATGGAATTCAATGTCTAAAATCGAAACTTTGTGAAGCGGTCGAGAAGTGCTGTAAATATACATATTATACAAAGGATCGATGTTGAATGTAAAGGAAGTATACATATACGACCGATGTGGCGCGGCGGGCGAAGGTCCGCCTGCGACGCAAGAGGTTGCGGGTTCGATTCCCGCCTTGGGACAAATGTTTGTATGATCTACAAATATTTGTTCCGGGTGTTCTGGGTATTTTCTATATATATAATAAAAATATCTATCTATGTAATGTACTGTATTAAGTATATCAGTCATCTAGTACCCATAACACAAGCTCTGCTTAGCTTGGGGCTAGATGATGCTGTGTGGATTGTCCAGCAATATTTATTTATTTTATTTTTTATTTTATATATTTGGTATCACTAAAAATCTCACCAGATATCGAACTGTTAAAATAACAGCATGAATTAAACCAACAGTAATCCGGTATCATGCATGATTATTCTGATAAGAATCCAGTTTATCCAGCCCACAGTTATGTTGATGACATAACATTACGCCTGTATTCCTCAAAGGGTATTGCAGAGGTGTACCTATAGTCACCAATATTTCGCCAGTTATGTTTCAGTCCCATGTAAGCGGGGGCGAGCCTATTGCTACTCACCGCGCACAAATCCAGACTCCGGGCTGTTTCTCAGAAATGGGAAACCCAATAACACTTTGGCTGAACCAGGAATTGAATGCGAGACCTCATAACAGTAGGTACTTCACAGGCCAACGATATAGTGATAGTTAATTAATAAACTCTGTAAATTGTTAACAGTACAAAGAGCGTTGAAGTGTGACGTGATTGCATTTTTGAATATCCAGTTTTTATCGGAAAGCGTAAACTGAGGATACCGAAGGTATTTATGTGTTTAATTAAATAACAATCAACTAGCTGTACTCCGCGGTTTCACTCGCTCCTAAGAATGGTAGCGTGATGTACTATACTATTCATTTAAAATAACCATATTAATTTAATCCAATATACTTAATAAATATTCTGTATAAATATTATTACATAAAAAGAAAAGCGCTTTCATCCTCTCTCCTATCACCAGCTAACTTAACTTTGCTGTGCCCTACAGGGTCCATAATTGATTATATTCTTACCACACCAACTGTTTTATATAAAATCATGGAATGCAATAAAGTATTGAGTATGTTAAATAGCCTTTAATTATCCATCCTCTGACTGGTAGTTAGTAGATTAGCGCGTTCAAACAAAAAACAAACAAACAA
The DNA here is from genome assembly GCA_905147745.2 of Phlogophora meticulosa. Classification (NCBI taxonomy): domain Eukaryota; kingdom Metazoa; phylum Arthropoda; class Insecta; order Lepidoptera; family Noctuidae; genus Phlogophora; species Phlogophora meticulosa. Next base: position 562,341 of record LR990518.1, read on the forward strand.
ACTCTGTAGCTTTATTATAATGATTAGTATAGCCAGTGTCTGAAATAAACTGTTAGTGACGCATGCGCTGATTTCTTCCTTATTTTCTACGTTGACATTTCAATTTGGTATTATTTTATACTAGCACTTTGCCCGCGACTTCGTTCGCGTGGATTTCGTACTTTTCCCTTCAAACATTTACATCCATGCCACTACCTTTTTTTTTTTTTAATAAAAACATTGCCCCACGCTAGGAATTTCTCCTGTATCGTGGGTGCGTTTACAAACATTTAAACTCACATACACAAACAGCCAGACCCGGAACAACTACCTGTAGGTCATACAAATATTTGTTCCGTGTGGGGATCGAACCCACAACACGCGACGCAGCAGCCGATGGCTAAACCACCGCGCCACCCGTGTCGTCTTTAAATAGTAGTTTTGAATATAAAATATAGCTTGCTGATGATTTAGCTTTCTATTAGTGAAAGAAGTTTTTGAATCGGTTAAGAAGTTTGTGAGTTTACGGTTTTACGGTTTTAGTCATTTATTTTCTGAAAAGATTTACATAATCAATTACAGAGAAAATACAATATTATAATTTATAAATACATGAGGTCGATTTGCGTAGTGGATTGGTACAATAAGTCAATAACATCAGTTCGTAACAGTATTAGTAGACTCGTAAAAAAAAAGAAGGTAGGGTAATTGTAGAAATAAGTGCACGACATCTTATGCGCATCGCTAATGCGGGTAGAAGTGCATGAGCTGAGGAGTACAGTCATAGAAAAAACATAACATATATTAACATGTAGTGAATGTATATTTGGTTTTATTTATGTATACAATTTTGTATGTGTGGTTTTTATATGTTAGGTATACTATAATATTCCATAATAAATATAATGTAGTGTATTATAATCGTATGGAGAATTGCCGTGTGAGTAAGATATGTATATTTTGAATTGTGTCTGTTACAGTGTAAATGAAGTTAATGATTGATACCACTTAACCTAAATTTAGCTTTTATTAATAAAATAATCCTTTCACATGTGGCTTTATAATATTTTTTTTAAATGTGAACAGGGAGTATTCCAAACGAACACTAAAAATTTACTCTTTATAATATTAGTTTAGATTTACTGCAAAAAAGAAAGAGCAGCACCGATTACTTCGTCAGCTGCTTTATTATGTTAAATACTAAAAGCCCATAAATTTAAACAATGTCTAGACCATAAATCTTAATGTATCACACTTGCCACACTGGAATACCAAGCAATTATGCAAATGATTGTTTACAAAACAGTACAAGATTAGAATGATATTCGAGGCGAGCGCACGCCCAGACGAGTTTATCTCACTATTTTATTATCATCTTAACGTTCAGCTTCCAGAGGTAAATAAGGCCTTAAGTGAAGCGTTATCAACAATATAATAACTAAGTTTTAGCCTGTAATATTTTCACTTAAAGATGAAGAAACCATCATTGCATTGGGAGGGTCGCTAGGGCTCAGACCACGATGGTTTGTAAAAGTAACTTTAACACTTACAATATAAAATTCAGTTTGCGCTACACCTTCTATTTAGATTAACGACTTCTGCAATAGTTCAAGTCATTGTGAAATCGGCTTCATTAACACCGTACGACTATGTTATTTGTTTGAGTATTGGAAAAATGGACTTGAATATGGAATACAAAAAAATACAATTACTACCACTTTATACTGGTACTTACTATTCTATGTTTGTGTGAAATTAAATAATTTACTTATTTACTAACTGAGCTATTATCGGGTCGATAAAAAAACCATTGATTAACCCCCTATTTGATTCCTACCACTTCCCTTTGGAAGCCTCCTAAGAGTAACTCTATCGCTATTGGAAAATAACACAATCAGTAGTGTCAACTAACTTTAAAACATTGATATTCCTATTAGTAAACAGTTAAGGCGTTACTATCTAGTTACAATCCGCGCGCAAGCTGAATGAGATGAGATGTTACCTTTTGGAACTGTGGGTTTAACATCACATCCTACAACTCGCGGGCATGACGTGAGTTTGCCTACGCTACCGCTGCAGGATGAAATTCCGAGTCTCAGTTTGACAAAATCGCATCACAATATCGCGCATATTATATCCATAACCACAAAACTAGGACTACTATATATATATATATATTTATACGTGCTCATGTACACAAAGCTTTCCAGTATTGAATGCTTGGGTTGGTTTGGTTGGACGTCACGTTCTATAATAATTTCTGTGAATTTAGACCCAGTTGTCAGGCGATCTATGGCTTCAGAATTCGGTTTGACCGCGACTTTTGAGCCTAGCTCCGTTTTGTGGCGACTTACATCTACGATGCGTCCGCATCCTGCCTGTTGGTCGTTTTAACCTGTCTCTACAGATGCACTATGACCTAAACCGGTTGGTTGGATGGTTTGACTAAAAGTCTGTTACAGTTCGGGGGCCGTATTAATCCATTTTCCTCAGTAAGCACTCTTCTGTTATTTTAAATAAACAGTGACAGGTGGTGATCTGTTTCTGAATTATTTTAGAAGTAGAACTCTGAGTGTCTAAGAACAAATAATCAATTAAGTTTTTGGCTTGAATGGTGCATAGGCTGAGCACTGGAATTTCTAAGCTATAGATCAAGTCTGCGTAGTTGGTCTAGTGGTCGTAAGTGCTACTGCTGAACATGAGGCCCTGGGTTTGATTCCCGGGTCGGAAAAAAATATATTGGGTAGTATTCCATTTGGAATGTCTCAGTTGCAGAATAGAAAATGAATTACTTCCCATGCTCTCCCCCTATTACCTGGGACTTAAAAACACAAGTGGGCAAAATGTGGGTGTATTGTAGTTACACCTCTGCCTGACCCTTTGAGGAATATAAGCGTGATGCTATGTTATGTGGATCCACTACATATTTCAATGGGCAAACTCAGTTATTATTCTAAATAATACTAACTGTTACTGTCCCAAGGCGGGTCGGCAATGTCAGACGTTTGTATATATTTAATTATAACGCCAGATTTCCTCACGAAGTTTTCCTTCACCCATGTCAGTGACGTTTAGGATAAACTTAGAAAGCAATTCGGAAAGCCAAATTGGTACTCACCCGGAATTGAACCCACAACCACATGCGTGGCGAGGCCTAAACCACGGGACCACCATGACTTTTGATCATTATTTTGGATTCAAGGTATTCATATAAGTATCTATGACCTACGAAATATCAAAACTAGTACGCAGCAAGATTTATAAAACGCCAACGTATTTTTAGGGCGAGTTGTGTACCAAACAGTATCTAATAGATACCTACGGTACGTTTTCCCGTTTCCTTTTGGCATAACAAATGTGAAACCCTTCGGAGTGAACCTTCACAAAGTCATATGTGCCGTAAGTGATTCCCGCAAGTTGGCACGGAGGCACGACATCCACAATATAGCCAACCGGTCCCATGTGGGCGCCACTAAGAAACTTCTCTCTACGCAGAATAAATTGCACGAACGAACTTACGCCCGTACATATAATTAAGGAAAACTACAGTTTTGGAATTAATGTTAGTTTAAAATTTGTATTTTATGTGTAATTATCACGAATAGAGGACTAGAGAATCATTTACCGGTGAAAGGGATAAGGCGTCGAAATTATTCTTTAAAATAAAAAGAGTCGAGATACAACTAACACTGTTTTACTAACGTGATAATCTCCTTCAAAGTTTTGTTATTATTCACCCCTGCGTTGCAACTAATCCTGTTTTACGTTACATAATCATTTTATAAGTGTACAACGTACAAACAGTGTCGGGAAAAAGTGAAGCAAAATTTTAAACATATCGAGTGATACTATAAAGTAACCACAGCAGTAAATCTCACCAAATTGGGGCATTTATTGGTTACAAGCAAATTTTCAAGATAGGAGCCAATTATTTTAACTACTAAATCAACCGAGGTCAGTGACCGAACTCACACACTGAAGTACTTATCTGTAAATGAAACACAAATACATCTTTTAATGTAATATCGTACAGCCAAACATAACTCTATTGTATCAAAAATATTGATTTTAACAACAAAGCGATGGCATAGAAGAAACCGAGAACCGAGGTTGTTTCCAGAGAGATGACGGCCATCTCATCATCCACTAATTGGCTGTTAAACGGTGGATGCTCCGCGGAATACCTTGACGATTGTTATTTTTAGATAGACGGAATATTAGTTTTGAAGAGTCTTTAAAGGGTTGCCAATCGGTCGTGGGTACTGTAGAGGTTTTATTTGTTTTGGGTCGCTAACAACTCTATGGATATTTAAAAGTATATGGCACATTATGGAACAAGCACTATTCCGGATTTGAATTAAATTAAGTATTGTTTAAATTAACTATAGGATTTATTCCAACATGCAGTTGGAATAAATCCTATTGTTAATTTGTCTTTCATTGCAAACCCGACACCTCAAAAACTCCAGTTTCCTACTAACAGTACCCTATATTTTTGTACCTTATATTTTTGGAACTATTTCGACGTTAGAAAATAATAATCGTGTATACAGAGAACTTAAATACCGGAATCAAAAGGTCCAAGCGTCAGCAATATGCTTAGGTCCTTAGAGGGTTGCTAAGTTCTGGTTATCAGCTTAAACCCGTGACATATATTACAAGTCTTGTCCAGGTGCTTGCCTAGATTTTAAATATGCCATACAAAACAGTCGAAAATTCAGTTTTCTTCAAGTGAGCCGTTAGTTTCTTCAAGTTAAAATTGCAGCGTCGTTTTACGTTGGATTTATTCAAGACTCGATAAAATTGTCACCAAATTTTTATAAAATATTTATAAGTATCATATACACAACTCACATAACTCTCGAAATTAGATTTGCTTTAAACAAGACTACACAGTGAATGTAGGACATTTTGCCAGTGATGTTTCAGTTGCATTGTTGTAGCTATTTCTATCAACCGGGTAAAAATCCAGACTCCGGGCTGCTACTGAGAAATTCCAGATGGAAAAACCCAGTAACACTTTGCCCGATCTGGGAATCGAACCCAGGACCTCATGCTCAGCAGTAGTCATTTCCAATCTATCATGATAATACATAATCTTAGCCTAAACTATCGGTTTGTATTCAAGAATCCTTTCGTTTATAAAATAATACTAACCAGGAAAATTACAAACCTGTTACAAGAGCAAACTCAGAATTAGTGGCACAGTTAGCTTGCCTACCTGTACATCCAGGGAGGCTGAATCTAAAGCCTTTGTGGCAGACAACAACAGCTCACAGCATCCAATTGAAACCACACAAAACACTGCAGACTCAGCAATTAGCCACCCGCCTCACTGGCAACCCTGCAAAGGCTTAACATCGAATATAACTCGGTATCGAGACGCAATCGTAATCAATCATCGATTTAAATCGGAAAGTAATTAAACTAAGCGCGGCTTTGAACGTTACTCCCGATGTTGAAGTCGAATCATTTCATCGTTATCGATAAGTAGCAAATCATTGTAAAAAGTCAATCAATCTATACATACATACGAACAAATAAAACTGAAGGGTCTGTTTGTAATGTCCAAATTACAGCATTTTACTATATGCATATGAAAGTTTTTACAGTAGTTGTACAAAAGAAAGTAATAGTTATATGTTTAGTCGGTCTGTTTGTATGTTAGTTCCGGCTAATCTCCAAAATAGCTGAAGTGATTGTGACGGAACGTTAATTTGCAAATAGCTAATGTAATATAAGGAGTCACTGAAGCTATTTTTATTTTGGAAAAATAATGATAGTTTCGCGAAACACAAACATGTTAAATTTTGTTAAATTACACAGAGACCAAGTCGCGGGTAACAGTTAGTTCTAAATGGGATTTTGAAGGTTGTAATAAACTTTGAATATAAATGAAAGTAATAAGCAGTCACAAATATAATATTGAGCATATTTTATGAGCTACAGTTAGTGTTTGGCTTCGTTCGCTAGGACAGAAACTTTCACAAAATATGACTTGTGAAACTTTACATTACTGTGAAAAATATTGTAAAAATTTGAAGGCTTTTAACATTAAAAGTTTAGACACAAATATTTTGAGGTAGTCTAGAAGTTTTAATTAAGACATCTTTATTTTAATTATTTTCTTCGGGAACAAAAAATAAGGCTTCAAAAATTCTGTAAGACCAGATGACCTACTACTTGCTTTTATACAGGCATGTTAATCATTAGTGACCCGGTTGATTTAACAACTAGGTACTAATGACATCATTGTTCGTCGAGATGTCGTAAGCACGACTGCTGAGTGTGAGGACTAGGGTTTCAATTCCAGGTCGGGCAAAATTTTATTTTTTAGAGTTTTTCCAATATAAATTTTCTGGTTTTTGGCCGGAATCTGGATTTGTGCTCAATTGATGGCAGTAGGCTCACCTCCTCCTCGCATAGGTCTCATCATTATTGGTGATATTCAGCTGTAATATAATAGGTCTTTACCTATGAAATTGCCGTTTTGTATGAAAAAATTTAAATGAATTTTTTTCATGTATTTTTTATTTGTATTAATCGAAGTAATCACCCATGCAATCAATGCATCTTTGCCAACGCAGTGGCAGTTTATTGATGCCCTTCTTAAAGAAATCAGCTGGACGGGAGGCAACAAATTCTTCAAAGGCATTTTGTACTGCCTCTCGGGTATTGAATTTTTTTCCCGCCAAGAAGTTATCCAAATTCTGGAAAAAGTTGTAGTCTGTAGGCGCAAGGTCTGGTGAGTAGGGCGGATGACGGAGAGCTTCCAACCCCAGTTCTTGCAACTTGGAGACCGTCTGCTGTGCAGTATGAGGTCGCGCGTTGTCGTGCAGGAGCAGCGGAGACGAGCGATTGACCAATGCTGGTTGGAGATGTGCCAGCTTCTCCATCATTGTGTTCAATTCTTCACAGTACACATCTGCAGTAATGCTCACCCCGTTTGGTAAGAAGCTGTGTTGAATCACACCGGCGCTAGACCACCAAACAGTGACCATCACTTTTCTTGGGGTAAGTTTTCGTTTAGGGCATTGTTTAGGTGCTGAACCAGGATCCAACCAACTTGCTGAGCGCTTGCGGTTATCAAACAGAATCCATTTTTCATCGCAGGTAACAATGCGGTTCAAAATTCCTTCATTTGTGTGTCTGTTGAGCAGTGCAAGGCACGTCTCGACGCGTACTTCGCGCTGGCGATCATTGAGTTCGTGGGGCACCCATTTGTCAAGCTTTTTTACCTTGCCAATTTGACGCAAATGGACCAATATTGTTTTGACGCTAACGTCGAAAGCTGCTGCTAATTCAGCCGTAGATTGTGTATCATCAGCTTCCACAATCGCCTTTAATTCGTCATTGTCGACCAAAGTCTTCGGACGACCGCGAGGTTCATTTTTCAGGTCGAAATTTCCAGAACGGAAGCGAGCAAACCAATAACAGGTAGTGCGTTGGTTTGTAGTGTTAGCTCCGTAAACGTCGTTGATGTTGCGTGCCGCTTGTGCCGCGTTGCTGCCACGACGGTACTCATATTCCATAATTACTCGAATTTTTAACGTATCCATGATGACGAAAAAGATTTAAATGCGATGAAAATGTAACACTAATCAATAAACAAATGACTACTTTTGGAAAAAAAAAACATGTTTTTAAAATAAAATTAATTTGAAATTAGAATTCTTAGCCAAACAAAAATATTTTGATTTGAAATGGCCAGTACTGCAGAACGGCAATTTCATAGGTAAAGACCTAATATATATATATAGCTGTACTTCTGCCCAACCCTTTGCGGTGGTCAGGGTCACAGGCGTGATTTTATGTTAAAGACATCGCGTTTGCTTCAACACTACGATGCTATGTATGCATAGATGTACATACATATCTAACACCGGCTCAATATAAAAACCTACCTCCACCTTTCTCCACAAACACGTAGATAAACGCAATAATTTAGTGTTCCCGTCTTACGTGATCCAATTAGGAGCTGGCCTGATCTGCAGGAAAAACATCAGCCGAGAGATTGTGTGCCGCACCGCCCGCACCTCCCGCACTACCCGCACCAGTCGTAAACGTTCTCCTTACATACTAACTTATTATGTTTTCAGGACATTTAAGGTACCTATGTCTATTTTGTTTTCGGGAAATAGACTTAGAATTTTTTAAGTTTTCTGTGACTAATAATTAAATCAAGTCGGTTGATGATTCCAAGCATTTTATGTATATCGTTGCTATGTTTATGAACACATAAGTAGGCACATTATTCCTTGTATATATTGTTGGTCTAGTATACCCAAGCGCTATTGTTATTGCTATTGTCCTGGCTTCAATACCCGCGTCGGGTAGTATTATTAAGTTTTTCCATCTACATTGGCTTGGTAGCAGCCCGGAGTCTCGCTTGCTATTACATATGATTTAATGACGACGAATTTATTGACGACTGATGTGGTGCGGCAGGCGATGGTCCGCCTGCGACGCAGGAGGTTGCGGGTTCGATTCTCGCCCTGGGACAAATGTTTGTACGATCTACAAAGATTTGTTCTGGGTGTTCTGGGTAATTGCTATGTATAATAAAAAATATATATCTATGTAATGTATTGTATTAAGTATATCAGTCATCTAGTACCCACAAGTTCTGCTTAGCTTGGGGCTAGATGATGCTGTGTGGATTGTCCAGCATTGTTTATTATTTATTTTATTTAATTTTAATATTTTCAAGACTGGCGAAAAAGTGGGTGTGTTTTGGTACACCTCTGCCTAACACTTTGGGGATTACAGGCGTGATGTTATTTTACGCAGACTTGGGAAAAGAAGTAAATTGTTAAATATTCAAACATCGAGCTCAAACACCTCCTGATTATACCACGCAAACCAAAATAATATTATTTAAAGAAAAATATACACAAAATTAGCATCTAAATTAAATGTTGATAGAATTTGAAAGGCAATCTGGATTTATTAATATTCATCCTTACAAAGTATAAAAGAAAAGGTAATCCAAATTAATTAAAGTTTCCGTAAACAAGGAAATCCCTTAGGTGGTAGCATTAGCTGCTATGGCAACCAAGTGGGGGGTCCTGCCCCGGTTTGGGAAACAGAAATAGCAACCACGATTACTAAGAAAACTGTACATGAGGTTATGAATATAAGTAGTATATTTTATCGCGTCAAGCTCGATAAACATTACTTGAAATGTTAACAATCCCTGTAATACACGTATTCATGCAAATCAAAATACAATCAAAGGCTGGAATTTGGAATTCCACCTATCAAGGATCATATTAACAACAAATCCCAAGTCCCAACAATTTGGCGCCAGAACTAAAGTGACAGGAGGCGTCATGTGACATGGCGGCGCGGTGACGTCATCAAGTGCTTGTAAGTGCGTAGTTAGAACTTTGGCTGTAACTTCCAAGGTGGGTAATTTCGCATAACTACAAAAGTTTTAAGTTCATCTTGAATTAGTTATTCTACACTGTGTTTTGGTAACGGGGTGTAGAGGAATTCGAAAGGGGTTTACACGCAGATTCAGTTGTTATGGAAAGTCTACTTACAGCCTTATTTCTAATTCTCAATATAAGAAACCTAAGCTATCAAAAGAAGGAAGTTTAAACTCCGCTTAAGTTTAAAATATTAGATGTTCACAAGTACGTCAAAGAGTTGTTGGCGGCTGCGGTTAAAATATTCCAAAAAATACAAAAAATACAAAATGTTTATTGTGTCTCAAACATATGGTTTCATACAAAAATTGAGACCTCCCCAGTAAGTTAAAAAATACTTGTGTTGGGGTTGCCTCGCTACTTCCCTTAGTAACTAGTTACATAGTGTCGAGACAAACAACAAGAAAGGAAAAGAAAGAAAATACAAGATTGTAGCCATTAGCAACATTAGGTAAGTACATGTTATTTTTAAGTATATTTGCGTGTGCGTGTGTGTGTGCGTGTGTGAGTGGGCGTGTATGTGTGTTTGGGTGTGTGCATGTGTGTTATGTATGTGTGTGTATGTTTGTTTGTAATTCTTAGCTAACTCTGACCTGGATGGCTTCGGTTTCCTCATATGTTAGCGTTTTAAGCCACTTAGTTATAGTTTTTTTATTTTCATGAAGGACCTTGGGATATATATTTAACTTTTTGTTTAATTTATTATATATATAAGCAGATTGTACAGCGTATTGACGTCTAGCAAAGGCTGTACGTACCGGTGGGGATTGGGCTATTAGATAATTTCGCCTTTTAACTAGATGGTTTGAGTTATAGGGCAATGTCTTATGCAAGTACAGAGTAATATTTAGGTAATATAGTTTTCTAATCGTAAGTAGGTCACTAATTGTATATAGGTCATCGGTAGAATATCTGTACGGTTTGAAAAACATTACCTTTATAAGAGACCGTTGAGCTCTTTCTAGTTCGAGAAATTTGGTTTTTGTGGCTCCTCCCCAAATTGGGATGCAATAGGTGGTGACTGATTGCACCAGGGCGACGTATATGTTTTTTAGGAGTTCGGGAAACATTAGATGTCGAAGAGTTTTAAAGATCCAGATAAGTTTTCTGATACGTATCATAATCGTTTCGATGTGTGAGTGCCAGGATAACCTTTGGTCAACCACTATGCCTAAATACTTTGTGGAGTGAACTTTTTGGATAGATTGACAGTTACAAAGGTCGTGGTTGGCACACTCATGGATTCGGATTTCGTAGTCAGCACCTGGTTGTGATCGTATGTTTGGTGTAAAACACATGAAATTTGTCTTTAGGATGTTTAGAGTGAGGAGATTTGCTTTTAGCCATCCACTTATAGCAGCTAACCCATTTTCTGCAGCAAGTTTCACGGTTTCCCAAGTATCACCTGAGTAAACCACAGCCGTGTCGTCCGCATAGGAGAAGATCCGCCCAACACTGCTCCGCAGGTTACATAAGTCGTTTATGTAAACCAAGAACAGTGTCGGGCCTAGAACGCTCCCCTGTGGGACGCCAAAGGTGATGCCTTCCTCGTCGCTGATTGAAACACCGATTTTTACTTGCTGTTTCCTACCACTTAAATAGCTTTTAAAAAGGGAGAGAGCTGTTCCTCGTATACCCACTGCCTCGAGCTTCTGCACAAGGATAGGGACAGAAACGGTGTCAAAAGCTTTTTTCAGGTCCAAGAATACTGTTAGGCATTTAAGCCCTTTGTCAACTTTGGAGACTATCTCTGATGTCAAAGCTGTAACAGCATCTTGAGTTGAAAGCCCTTTCCTGAACCCATATTGTGCACATGAAAGGATGTTATATTTATTTAAATAGTTTATAAGTCGCTTATTTAATATTTTTTCAATTATTTTTGAAATTGATGGTAACACAGATATGGGCCGGTAATTATTGACATCATTTCTGTCCCCCCCCTTGTGCACAGGCGTAACGATGGAGCGCTTCAGGGCATCGGGAAAAATTCCTGTTTTAAAGCATGAGTTTACTAGCTGGCTTATTAAGGGGACTAAAAAGTCCCTAGCTAATTTGATAAACTTAATGGGAATACCGTCCCAACCAGAAGCAGACCCAGAATTGAGGGCCATTAGTATACCATCCACCTCCAACGGATCCGTCTCAAACAAAACAAAGGAAGAGGTCTGAGTTTGTGTATTGTACCTATAACTATTAGTGAGTGAGTGGGAACCGGTTTGCGCTGTAATTTCTTCTGCTAATGTTTTGCCTATAGTTACAAAAAATTGGTTAACACGATTTAACGAGTCTTGAGGGTAGGGTGCGATATGAAGGAGATGCAAATTAGAAGATTTAGGTGTTTTAAACTGAGTAATATTATTAATGTTTTGCCAGAGGGATTTAGGATTTTTTATTGAGCATGAAATTTGTTGTCTATGATATTGTCTTTTAAGTTTTTTAATTAAATTTGAGCAAAAAGTTCTGAAACGTTTGTACGTTATTTTTATTATTATGTTAAAAGGGTCAATTTTCACTTTAATTTGCATTTTATTCCTAAGTCGAATACATCTCAGTGCCCCAGGAGTTATCCAGGGCTTCAGTGTACGCCTGGAACTAGAGACCACCATGATTCTAGTGTTCTCTAATAGCGATGTCTTGATCACGTATATCAACCTATTAGCTATAATATTAGGGTCATCGCATGTGTTGAAGAATGATATTTCAGAATGAATGAGGCAATTATAGGCGTTATCAAAATTTGTTACAGATTTAAATTTAGTGTGGTTGTTAGTTTGTTGTGTTTGACTAATATTTAGAAGCACCATTGAATGATCAGTAATGGATGTATTTAGTACACCCACGAAGGCTGAGTTGGTAGACTTTTCAAGTTTTAATAAAACGTGATCAAGGCAGCTATTCTCCCTTGTGGGCAAACAATGTCCCGGGAGAAGGCCATGAAAGGACAGCATATTTAGAAATGATAGTCTGTTACTCCGTTGTTGGGATGTTTCTGTTGACTTTACGATTAAATTTATGTTTATATCACCTGTGATGATAATATTTTTGTGTGACTTTATAGATTCAAGATGCTGATTTAATGAGTTTATGAAGCTATCAGTATTAGCATTCGCGGGGGACCGGTATATACCAATGATGGTGAAGTTAGGGATGATTATTTGAATAGCTGACGCATGTGTTAGGTTTATTTCGGTTACACAGGGCATGTATGTGTTTTTAATATACGCCACTACACCATCATTTTGGTTTAATTTATTTATCGTAAAGATAGAAGTATAGTTATTTAGTTGAGGCAAAGGCTTGTTATAATTTAGTCTACACTCAGTCAAAATTAATATATCCACATCTAAATTTATTTGAGATAATGTTATCTGAAGGTCATCTAAATTACTATAAATACTTCTAATGTTCTGCGTCAAAACTGTAAAATTTGAGTTATGGTGTTTATTTATAGTTATGGTGTATTCCATTTTTACATTTTTATAATTCAGTGCGCAGAACAGTTTCAACTTGAAGTTTTATGGTGATTAATGAATAAATTAAGGATGCTTTGTCTTCGAATACAAAGAAAACACTTGTACAAATCGGAAGAGTAAATATAAGAATCAAGTTATTAAACTGTTTTGTCTTTGTCTGTAAAATATAAAATTAAATTAGTTGGGGTGGAGCTCGAGGCTGCATGGCCACTGAACCAATGAATGATAGGAAGCTGTTCCTAGCAACTCCTGTTTGTGGATGAGTGACGTTCATTTACGAAAAGCATTATTCAATATTCAATGGTAGTAATCCTATTACTATTAGCTGGCACTTCGCCTGCAACCTTGTCTGCATGGATTTCATACTTTACTCTTCGAACTTTAACATCCCGTCCACCCCCTACCTATAATTGACGACCTATGTGGCGCAGCGGGCGAAGGTCCGCCTGCGACGCAGGAGGTCGCGGCGTCGATTCCCGACAAATGTTTGTTCGATCTACAAAGATTTGTTCCAGGTGTTCTGGGTATTTGCTATGTTTAGTAAAAAAAAAAAAACTACCTATGTAATGTATTGTATTAAGTATATCAGTCATCTAGTACCCATAAAACAAGCTCTGCTTAGCTTGGGGCTAGATGATGCTGTGTGGATTGTCCAGAATTATTCACTATTTATTATTATTATTATAAGTCTTGAAAATAAAATATGATCTATGTTACTCGCTGATAATGTAGCATACTAAAGGCAAAAGAATTTTTAAAATCGGTTTAGTAGTTTTCGAGTTTATCCATTACAAACGAACATACAAACAAACAAATCTTTTCTCTTTATATTAGTAGTTTAGATTTACTATTACACAAATTGTCATTTGCTGAATATTCATATTTCTGATATGAATATGTAAGTACTCGTATAATTACATATTTTATTACTCTTATGGTCCCAAGTGCGACTGCTGGTGTCTTTGTTTGTGTTTTTTCCAATGGGAATTTTCACGTTAGCTTTCCGGAGTTTGGATTTGTGCACGGTTGATGGCAATAGGCTTGCCCCCTTTTATATGGGACTTAAGACGTAACTGGCGAATTGTGAGTGTAGGTATAGAAGAAGAATAGCTTCAACTGTGCCCAACCCTTCAGGGGATACAGGCCTGAAGTTATACCATTTTAATTATTTTAAACGTGAAGATTACGTGGATACATATTTGTTATCATTTAAACTTATTCTTTAGTCTGGCAGTTTCAGTACTTTGTGCAGCCTACCCAAATGGTCCTTTCATCGGCATTGTTCGTTGAGTCCTTGAGCTTCTTATGTTGAGAGTTGAGCTACACGATTACTGACGAATACGTGCCTTGAATAGATAGATACAGATATATCTGTGTAGTTCTTTTATTAAAAAAACCATCTCCGTCAAACGTTGGAGAAGACCTTTAAATTGAAACACTATCTTGGTCAGATCGACGGTGTAGTGACGATTCCTTATTGGGTTGATCTAAGCAAGATATGTTTGGTCCGAGTTTGTGTCGGTGTAGGCCAGTAGAGCCCCGGAGTGGCCCATGTTACCCATCACACTTGTGTCGGTGTTTCATGTTCATTTTCATGTCATATTTTCGTATATTTGCAAATAACCTCTTCAAATTAATTCTAAACGCCAACCATAATACAGGTACTACGAGGCTAATACTATCTACAAAAACCATTTCTGAAAGTAGTCCATCCATTCCCAAATCGCCTTTAATCTATTTCGTACAACTGAACCTCGCATAATACTTTCAAAGGCCGGAACTAATAAAATATAATCGTTTTCCACATGAACTGTAACTTCGGGATAACTTGAGCTCCATAACTTGGCCAGTTACCGTCCGGGCGGCCGGGGAGCGAGGGGTCCAGGGGCGGGGGGGGGGGGATGTTATGTGCCGGTTTATGCGGAGTCATTCGCGCCACTCAAATATTAAACAGTGCCGATCTGTGTACCGTTGTGTTACGTAACGCACTGGAAACGGGGTTTGTATTAAGCGCAGTGGAAACGAGTCGGGAAATTGAAGGTTACCTACGAAATTATGTGTATTCGATCCTAAACTGGTTATGCGAGTGAAATTCTGGAAGTTGAAAGGGATTATACCAGGAAGTACGTAAATCTGTTAGCAGTAGTTCTGGGTAAAAAGCAATTGTTTCTCCGTCCTTGATTTCACAGACTGGGTAAACAATCATACACAAATCTCACAAAACGCATATTTGTTCGGAAACAGTCCAAACGAGGAACGAGATCCGACGATAAGGACGCGTGTTAGCCAATCAGGTTTGACTTCCAGGAATATAATTACATGTTTCGTGAGAGGAAAGAAAGACCACTGTTTATTATTTTGACGGCCGAATAAATAATAACAAGCATGTAGTATGCCAGCCATTTCCGTCCACGACATAAACCTTCAAAGCACCTTTTCCTTACACTTCACACTAAACGCAAACAACTCGTTAATTTTAACAAGGCACTCACTGTTCAAAATCCCATAAAAACTCCAAAACAAAAGCACGATAAGTACCAATAAAATAATGTAATGGTTTTACCTGTCAATACACAATGTAATGAAGAAGTAATCCGAATTGAAAGCGGGTAATGTAATGATTTTGAATCGAATGATTTCACACTTGATTACATTTGAAATCATTTTAATTAAGCTGCGGGTGATCTGGCTCATTGTATTATCTCCGACGATCCGGTGTAAATGGTGTTGACAAATTACGGGTGGAACTATACAGGCTGTTTGTATGCACTTTCGCTCTGCGGGATAGCGTCAGTTTTATTTTATTTTGCAATGGCGCTGTAGGATTGAATCTGTAGAATCATAGGCAAAGTACGTTTTCAGATGACTTAATTCGTTTTTTTTTACAGAAGTAAACTTTAAGAATAAAAAACAGAAAGATAGAATGAAAACAGAAAATTATGGTCCGTGTTTTGACAATAGGTTATGTAATACACATCAGTTAGTATGCAGGTGACGCTACTTCTAACCCTATTGTCAACTCTGAAGCCTCTGGGGTAGAGGTCAATTAAACTGGAAAACTAATCAACAGCTTTTTTTTGTGGATACCTAAGTATTACCTGGAACCTGAATAAGCTTGAAGCCCTACCCCATTGGGAAATCACACATGAAAATGAACACTCAAAAATCTATCCATCGCTGGATGAGAATTAATCAGAACTGTACGTCAGAGACGCGGCTATAATTTAGTAATACCAGCATCATAACCGGCTCCAAAGTAGTTTGGTATTCATGAAGAGGCTAATTATTGTCGACACTCGCGTTGTTTTGTGAACTCACCGTGTAACTACGACTAGGGTTGTTGAGCAGTTGTTTCCATCACGACTAAGACCAATGGGTTTATTTAACTTAGCTAATCTTGCACGTACACAATTAAAAAGAAAGCATTTTTTCTATCTGTATTATATAAAATTTACTATCCACTAGCTGTGCCCCTCAGTTCCGCCCGCTCCTTCTCCAAGGTCGGAAAGGAGGGAAGGAGGCAGGTTCTCCAACCGTCCTCTTTCCCTACTTTCCTTATAACCTTCCTCAACAATTGGGCTATCAATTGAAAAATATTGTTTTACAAATCCAACTGGCAGTTTCAGTTTATTTTTTTTAATAAATTAAGAAGCCGAAAGTCTCATTCTTCCCGTTCCTTGTGAATTTAGTACTGGACCATACCTCTTCTGGTTACGGAGGTTACGGGTCAAAGTTCCAACTTTTCCAGCCGATTTTTTTTACAAAAACATTGTAAATGTTTTGCGTGCGTTACAGTACACGCTAACCCAAAAATAAAAGTCATTTAAGTGCCGGAAAAGAAAAAGCTCAATGTAACTTAGTTACGCATTCCTTACCACAGTGAGGAATGTGTAGATGACGGCTTTGTAATCGATATTCTAACATCCTGTATCTTAACAATGGCATGAAGTACTCTCATAGTTGAAAATATAAAAAAAAACTAAATCTAAAATGATCAAATAGGGCTGAGAATCAGTATTTTATGAACGTAACAAACCACAAAAGACAGTCCCCAAAACCAGTTCCTAGTATTCTACCAGCCAACTAACCTCCACAACCCAGTTACTGGGCAACACGATACCCCTTGGTAGGACAGGTTGTCAGACTTTCGAGCTCTTGACTACGACCACTGTCATATTTCTACATAAATGACAGCCTAGACCGACGAGACTGTCAAGTATTTTAATCTGTAATTAGATGCCATACTAACGACGCAGTTTTATAATGAAGGGTGCTCCTAAGCCCCTATTAGAAGGTCCAACAAACGCCCAGATACCTCTCCACTCGTTTATAATTTAGTGAACAATAAAAGCGGCCCAACTAGCCCTTACTTCATATAAATTAGTTTTAAGGACCACTCGCGTTAATCTCATATAATAATTTTGATTGTTTCGTAGTTAATTTGAACCTTTTATGGAGCATTAGTCAGATTTTGTGCTAATTTTATAATTAAATGTTGCCTGTGTTTAATTTCGTTTTAGTTTGTGTGTTTTGTGAATTTTAAATAGCTGTTATTATTACTGCCTCAATAAAACGTGTTGCTTCGAAAATAGGTTTAGTTTTGACAACAATAATTTTAAAATGTTAAAATCGTTTTCAAGTTTACCTTTTGAAAAGTTAATAATAATAAAGATAGTTAATACATTGAATCGAATAAATGACCAAGTCATTTAGATAGTAGTATGGCCGAACCCGTATAATATGTAGTTAAATCAGATGGTTCTGTGTCTGAATTTTAACCAAAATTGTTTTGAATAGTTGTATTTACATATTTATCTTACGTTCACTTCATGCGTTCATCCTAGGTCTCTGAACCCGGCCTAGGGTGGCAAGTCAAAAACGTCATGGATTCGTGAGAGGAGTCTATTTCAGTTATGTAAAAAATAATATAACTGTACTGATAAATTGATTATGTTAGTAAAAAATCGATGCTTTAGAAAATAATTCAGGCCTCGCGTGTATCCGTATTACTTTTATGCAAACATTTTGGTCACACTATTAAGCAAACCGGGTATGAGACAGAAACTATTGTTAATTTATGTATAAACAATCACTATTTAACAAGCTAGAGGCTACACGCAACTACAACCAGCCGGCAGTAGCGGGGCAGTCGCGCGGCAGTAGCGCGGCAGTCGCGCGGCAGTAGCGCGGCAGTCGCGCGGCAGTAGCGCGGCAGTCGCGCGGCAGTAGCGCGGCAGTCGCGCGGCAGTAGCGCGGCAGTCGCGCGGCAGTAGCGCGGCAGTCGCGCGGCAGTAGCGCGGCAGTCGCGCGGCAGTAGCGGGGCAGTCGCGCGGCAGTAGCGCGGCAGTCGCGCGGCAGTAGCGCGGCAGTCGCGCGGCAGTAGCGCGGCAGTCGCGCGGCAGTAGCGGGGCAGTCGCGCGGCAGTCGCCTCACAGTCGCTCGGCCACGTCGCGCGCTAAGTCCAGCGTCGCCACACTCAGACCGCGCTCATTTATCATTTAGTCGAGCATACAGCAAGCTCGACTCAACTTCAACCCGTTTGTTAGTGGCTGCGACTCTAAAGCCATTGTGGCTGTGCTCTGTCCCTGACTGGTGTTAGGATTTCTATTCTGGATACAATGTTTCTATTTTACCCTTCAACGGAAACGTTTTGCTCCGCAATTGTTATAAAATGGTGGCCATCTCGACACTTATTGTGTAATTTACATCTATATACTTAATAATATTTTACTACCGTAGTGTTATTCTGTAAGAAATCTGCCCGAGAAAACTTGGTTGAAGTGAGCTACTAAATACTGCTGCTGCTAATAATGTCCCCCAGCTTAAGTAAGACACGGGGAGATTCTTATAGAAACGACCGGCTGATTTAAATGATAATAATGATGTTCAAGCCCTCTTAAAGCACTGTATCTTCGAATGAATGTGTAGCAGCAATACACGTGTACATAACATCACGCCTGTTACCCCCGAAGTACTCAGCAGAGGTGCACTGAGAAATTCCAGGTGGTTTTTCCACCTGGAATTTCTCTATATTAGCCCGGAATCTGCATTTGTGCAAGATTGATGACAACAGGCACGTCTTCTATTACATGGGACTTAAACATAAGTGGCGCAATTTGGGTGAACCTACTATCAGTGCACCTCTGCTGAGTGCTTCGGGGGTAACAGGCGTGATGTTATGTACACGTGTATTGCTGCTACACATTCATTCCAAGATACAGTGCTTTAAGAGGGCTTGAACATCATTATTATCATTTAAATCAGCCGGTCGTTTCTATAAGAATCTCCCCGTGTCTTACTTAAGCTGGGGGACATTATTAGCAGCAGCAGTATTTAGTAGCTCACTTCAACCAAGTTTTCTCGGGCAGATTTCTTACAGAATAACACTACGGTAGTAAAATATTATTAAGTATATAGATGTAAATTACACAATAAGTGTCGAGATGGCCACCATTTTATAACAATTGCGGAGCAAAACGCCCAACAACACTTACTCGACCCGGGAAACAAACCCAAGACCTTATACTCAGAAATAGTTCTTGTACTAAATACTGGGCCAACCAAGCAGTTGGTACTTACACAAAATTAAGAAGAATATAAACAAATGGCTGACCTTTTCACAATATCAATTTCGACTTTGTTTCTCGAACTAAACGTTCACAATAATTGGACAAATTGGATCTCCTGTTTCAATTATTTTTTCTCAATATTACTTTTTGTTGTTCGTTAATAATATAAATATAACAGTCTATTCAATAAGACTGAAGGCTAAATGTGTTTTTACCTAGACCTTTTAACCTGAATGCATAATTGAATTATTTCTTCGATTTCCGACACTAAAGTAATTTTTTACATTGTGTCAGTTTTTTTGAAGTCGCCTGTATTTGGAGTAAAAAGTTATTTAGCTGCGTTGAGCGATTTTTAATAGGGGAATAACTTATGTGTTCCCATCACCGACATGACAATGTGACGTGTTGCACCACACTGACAGTTATTCCAAAGTTTTAAGTCTTCATTTGTTTTCTGAAATATTTTTAATTAATTATGTCTGTTCAAGTAACAGACATAATTAATTAAAAATATAGTATACATATAATATATTAGTAATATACATATTACTAATATATTATAGTATACATATAGTAATATATTATACATATTAAGGTCATATTTAATAATTGTAACTTTATTTCAGTGAAACACGTCATGACACGCTTTAATTTAAATTCGTCAAAATTTAACATGGCTGACATAGTTCAAGAGACTCAATATGTTTTCACGTGACACGTGTCAGTCACACCTCTGTACTGGCGGACTGTGGGGCCAAGTTTTCCAAGCAATAACCTACGAATTAAAATAAGGAAGCGAGCATATTTAAGTTAAAGAATGTGATCCCAATTATTTTCAATATTCACACAATCTTCAGGAAAGAATTCGTGATAATCAATAAAAAAATGTCTATAACATCAACCTAAATAAACATTTTTTTATGGATTGGAGGAATGAGGACCACGTTGTGAGGAAAGTTTTGAGTATGAATGTGGACGGTTACAAGAGTAGAGGGAGACCAAAGAAAAGATGGATGGATTGTGTGAAAGATGATATGGCTAGAAAAGAGGTGACTATTGAGATGACGGCAAGTAGAGATGTATGGAAGAAGGAAACATGCTGCGCCGACCCCAAATAAATGGGGATAAGGGCAGGAGGATGATGACATCAACCTATAAATAAAACAGTCTCAGAGTTTGGAATCACCTTTTAGGGAAAGATTCATTTATGTCAGTTGGTTCTTCCCTGACAGTTAACAGTAACTATGCTTGTGGGAGATAAAGAAGATTCCTGATGTGCGCATGCAAAGAGTCTGAAATGAGTACTGTCAAAATGCGCACAGAGATTCAAACATAACTGGCAAAATGTGTGTGTGTTCTACATAGGTACACCTCTGCCTAACCCTTCGGGGTAATAGAGCCGTGATGTTATGTTCTTCTGGATATTCCTGATCAATCAACGCAAGCTATGTGGTCTGTGCTTCGTGACTAAATCTGAGTAATGCTAAAAGAAACATTCAGTATTGAATTTCAATTTAGGTCAATATTTTCGTATATAGGTAAAAATAGATTATAATAAACAGAGAAAATTGTGCGTCTATGACCCGCCATAAATAGTTACAGTAAAAATACAATAGATAAAAATAATTAAGTTATTATACTTTTTTATCCAAGTCATTTATACCGACGGGGCATTAGATAACCATCAGGTAGGTTGGGATTCTGATCAATTTCCAAATTTAATATATTAAAAAAGTAGTTTCATCAACACACACAACTTTTCACTGAACAGAGTGAGAATGTATGATAGAAATGAAAAGATTGTTTGAGTGAAAGGAGTGAGCAGGTGGTGGAGTATGTGAACGTGTGTGTGAAACCATTTAATTCAATAAATCAAACAAAAACATTGTTCACAAACGCTTGATAACAAACCCCGTACGACATAAATCTTGCTGTCTATGTGTACTCTATGTTGAACAGTGGACACTTACCTAACCAACTAGTTGAACAAAACTTAGTGCTCGCTTGTGATTCACAAACTTGGTCAGTCAAGTCCAGCTAGATTGGTAATTTATGTTTTGTTACCCCCACAACACTTTGGATGGAAATCTATGTACTTACCTATGTGCGACCTATTTACATTTATACGAGTACATTTTGAAATATTATATGATGAGAAGGAATGAGGATCATGTTTTGAGGAAAGTTTTGAGTATGAATGTGGAGAAAAAACGATGGATGGATTGTGTGAAAGATGATATGGCTAGGAAGGAGGTGACTCTTGAAATGACAGTTAATAGAGATGTAAAGAAGAAGCAGAGAAGCTGCGTCGACCCCAAATAAATTGAGATAAGGCCAGGAGGATGACGATATGGATACAAATGACTAATTGGCCATTCAAAGGCGATGTTAGCAATCACTCTTAGTGTCTTCAAAAGCGACCATAAAGTTGTGTAAATAAATAAATATAAATAATAATAAATAATGCTGGACAATCCACACAGCATCATCCAGCCCCAAGCTAAGAGCAGAGCTTGTGTTATGGGTACTAGATGACTTAATATAATACATTACATAGATTTACCCGTAAAACCTTTGTAGATCGTACAAACATTTGTCCCAAGGCGGGAATCGAACCCGCAACCTCCTGCGTTGCAGGCGGACCTTTGCCCACTGCGCCACATAGGTCGTCAAGTTAAAATGAAAACAATGTTACTTATACCATTCTATGGGAATACTTACTGAGTAATTAAATCGCAATATTCGGCACAACTCACATTGCTTGCATTACTGACGTTGAATACTGTTCAAGACCTTTCAAAGGATTCGGATGTTTGAAACCGAATCGGGAAAAATGTACATACGAGTATGATGGTTACATTTCAGTAAACAAACGTACCGTATTAGTGGAGGTCGACTGTTTGTATATTGCTATTAAATATTTACCCGATCAGGCGGGTCATCCTTGTTAGACATCACCTTATAGCAACGTCTGCAATCGCAAAAAAAAAGGAAACAAACTAGAAATTGTAAATAAATGAACTGGGGGTCCGAAATAAATACCCCCACACTTCAAAAAATAAATGCACCTAAGGTTCCCGATAGCTGAATTACTCCGCCGCCTGTTTTCCTCGAAGGGTTAGGCAGAGATGTACTTTGTGATACACCCACATTTCGCCAGTTATTTTTAAGTCCCATGTGATAGGGGCGAGCCTATTGCCAATAACCGAGCACAAATCCAGGCTCCAGAATGCTACTGAGAAAAATCCAATAACACTTATCTCGACGCGAAAATCGAACCCAGGACCGTATGCGGTTGTAAAACTGCTAGACCAACAAGGCAGTGAAATCCAGTAAATATCCAATCAACTAGGGGGACAGTGTATTTCTTGCCAGACACCACGCAAATTCCCTGTATCTGTTGTTGTTTCTTAGATAGATGTCAAAGACAATAATTTGTTTTGGAATATTATTTAGGTACGCGTATGTAATCTCTAGATGAACTGCGTACGCCCCCACATGCTATTCTTTTATACCGGCGAGGTGTGAGGCCGCTAAGTAGGGCTGACAGAACAGATGATTTTTTTTTCACTTTGTTCAAAAAAACTTTACAACTTTTTAACATCACAGGTTTTACCAACTTTAAGTAGAGTTATTTATTTAAGCTACGAGAGTCTTTGTAATTTTCAGAGTTATGTTTTCTCAAATTCTCAGTCCCTAAAACGGAGGAAAAATTTATGCTTTCACAAGTTCGGTGTCCCTGCTTGAATAAAATCTATTTAAGTTTTCCAACTTTTATAAAAAGTTCATTAAGGTTTCTAAATTCTTATGAACAGATAGTACTATCGCCGTAACTTATTTTAACCTCAATGCTTGAATCGATGCTCACATAACAAGGTGCTCACATGATATGTAGGTACCTCATGCAATCACATTTTTATCGCACAATCTATTCAGCAAAGGCTATAAAGCCATTCTACAGAGCATTAAAACAATTCCCAACGATAAAAATACCGAATAAAACCGACTATAAAGCAGGCAACCCTAGGCAAGAAATGTAAGCGCTACTCATTAAGAATTAATTCCGACGATAAATCCGAGGATGCCAAGGTCGCCGCCCCTACCCTCGGATAAGCTGCTCATCTGCATACCGGCCTGGAGGCTGAGCACGATACTTTTTTGGCATCCAGCTTCCTTTTGTTGGAGAAATTGTCGCCTCTTTAGTTAACTGGGAGAGAGGTAGGATACTGAGAGTCGCCAATTTTTGTACGTGGCAATGGCGGAAACTGGTGAGTTCTTTACACTGTCTTAAAATAATTGTTTCTTAACAGTTGAACAGATCTGTTATGAGAGAAAGAAAGCAAAAATTATTTTTTTGCCGCAGAAGATGTATTTATTATAAGAAAACAAATACTTAAGACAACAAAAAATAAGTAAATTCTAAAGATAGTGTAACAAAATATTTTGCTTAAATTATGTTAATGAAGACACAACACAAATTAAAATAATATAACACAGAAAATCGTCGGCGAGAGATGAAAATATTCTTATAATGGACTCATTTTCTTAAAGAAAAGCTGTGGCGAAAACTTTTAGCAAAGATACCACACGGCTGAAGCAAACAAATTAGTAGAGGCATATGAAATTAAAATTAATTATATTTTAATTGACTTTCCTCTCACTTTGTTTGTGATGAAGTCGTAGATGAGGGCAACCCCGCGGTGTCTATAGCACAAGACTATCTACATTTAGACGTGTTAACATTAGTCTGTCATTAAAACTGCACGGAACAACTTGGTAAGGGACCAACATTTCATATTTATGATGATTTTTTCTTATATTCTAAGGCACTGTGTAGAAAGGAGCTATTATAAATTTTATATATTTTTCTTGTATTCATTATCTTGGTCAAATCGATCATATGCAGATAAGTGTCTGAGTTCATCTTTTGAGTACATTTGTGCTTAACTTGTCCCCTTTACCTTAACATTCTCTTTCTAAATTTACAATTCCCTTCACCTTAAAAGTAAGAGGAGTCTCACTGTATGTCTCACCATATTATCAGTCAGCCATGACCCCAACAGGGTATTTGACGCCTGTCAAAAATCGTGAACAAGTAATTTATTTTTAAAAGATTTCTAGAAAATTGGATTAGAGTTGACAGAATGACATCACGATAAACTCTTTATTTCTTTATAACGATACAACTATTAATATATGAAGAAATAAAATAAAATAAATATTCATAGGGCATCGAAAAATTCATGATTCATTCAATTGGATTAGTCAAAAAAGTAAAAAAGTGGTGGAAAAACGGTAAAGTTATGCGCTTTTGAATTTTTTTTTACATTCTTGTCACCTAGAACGGCCTTGTAGTGAATGGTGTGAATTCACTATGGTTTTTCTGTCTAGTGACATCAGATCATAGCAGTGTTATCTCTTTTCAGCATTGATTTCAAAATATTTACAAATTCGCCATTTTGTAAAATATTTCAAAATTTATGTTTTACCGTGAGTTAAGTTACGGCGAACGAGACAATTATTTAAAAAAAAATTGAATTAAAAAAATGTTTATTGATTGAAATGTTCTACAATACTGATTTCCAATTATAATCTTTCTATTAACTAAACTTTATTACTAAAACCAGTTTGCAATTGTGCAGTTTATTAGTGACGCACGGGCGCATCCGCTGCATTAGTCAGCGATTACGTTACTCAATTGATTGCCTAACTCGTGGCATTTTGTTTTAAGTTTCGGGAAATCTTTAAAAAAGAAACAAGTTAAATACCATATTCTATAAACTCTGATCATCTTCAAACGGAGCGGGTTTTTACAACATTTGTATAATAGAAACCACTTAACACAATCCCTAGTTTACTCGAAAACTAAATCCCAGTGGCTCGACTAATGTAAATGAGTCTTTACAGAGTAATAAGACAGTGTTAAGTGTTTAATAGCAATCAGTTTGAAGGAACGCATTAGATAATGTAAACACTGTAACGATAGCAAACGTCTGACGTGGCGCGCGGCCGAGAAACTATGAATACGTAATCGCAATTATTTCTATTAATCTCACTTATATTATTAATGCGAAAGTTGTGTGTTATGTTGAAATGTGTGTGTATCTTTGTTTGTTACTCCTACACGCTGAAACAACTGAATGTATTTGGATGAAATTTTATCCTGAAAATTTGATTATTGCCAAGAGAATTTCGAATCGTCTCGTGCTGAGTTTTTAACTGCGGCTAATATCGCGGGGCGCAGCTAGTATGAAATTATTCATTTGACTGCTTCGTGGGTACAGTGTCCGCAAGCACTACTGTTGAGTACCGAATCAGGTTTTGGGTTCAATTCCCGGATCAGCCTATCTGATATTGTCATTGGTCATTCCATCATGAATTTATCACTAAGGTCTGATAGTCTGGATTTGTGCCCTGTTGATTGCAATAGGCCTGCCCCTGTTATAAGGAACTTAAACATAACGGGCTAAATGTGGGTGTATCACCTTTGTGATACACCCACATTTAGCCGAAGGGTTAGGCAGAGTTGTACTTTTACAACTCTGCCTAACCCTTCGGGGAAAACAGGCGTGATGTTATTTTATGTAATTTCATCAAATAAATCATAAGGTATTTAGTCATTTAACCCTGTAAGTATAATTTGTATTATTTAAACAATGAAACTAATTTTCGTATTGAAAATGGTACCCTTGTGCAATATTTTATTTATGAGTTTAATATATTATTCACGATGATATTAATTTTAAATTCATTTTTGACCAATGATTTATCTGAAAAGATATTTATTCTGAATCATGGTTAATTAATAAGACGCTTTTTAAATCTTGCAATGGTTGTTTGACACTTTACGTTAGGATAATTTAAATTTTTCTAGAGAAGTTGGAGTTGAGAGGATTATTTGGCTAAGGAAGAGGCTAATATTGAGAATAAACATAATGATGATGGTGAAGTAATTTTTAACTAAACCCAATAAAAGCCTCGGGCTCGATACTAATATGTATACATTATTAATAAAAATGTATTAATTTACTACACAATAGGTCACACACACATCACATCATACTTTTATCCCGAAGGTTAGGGCAGAAATACATTGCACCTATTTTTCGCCAGGTGTGTATAACACATCGATTGCCACGCCACGAACACAATAGATAAACTATTGTTAAAACGAGTTTAGTTGTAGTCTGTTACAGGAGATGAGTCTACAGCTGTCATCCGGGCACAACTCCATACTCCGGGGAGCTACTGAGAAATTCCTAATGGAACATCAGATCATACTTTTCCCGACCTGGGAATCAAAATGGATGAGGTCAAGCTCATGCTCAGCAGTATCCTTTGCGACCACTACACCAAAGAGGGAGGCGAATACAATAGGATATAGCCTTTTCAAATAGTCAGATTATATTTAATTTTAATCTAAGTATGGCTGACGAATGAGTCTTAAACTTTATCTAAGTATTGGATATTTTCATTTAAAGACTATTTACAAACAGTCCAATTTGACCAATTACAGAAAAAAAGTAAACTCTGCCTTTTAATTTGAAACGTATTTTATGATTTATTTAGTGGTAATAAATCTTTATTACACATCATTGGTTTACAAGTTAAAGGACTTTCTGATTTACTTGATTGTTTTTGAGTATTTTAGATAAGGTCAAAGGTCATCCACAAACTTAGGTCGATTAGGTTTTTCAATTGTAACCTTTACAGGGTGACCGAGAATCTTTGGCAATCTTAACTCTAGCGGCCGGTGATACTCAAGTTTGAATTACAGCCGCATGACTGCAAAGATGAATTTAGAAAAATTAAAAATAAATTTGTGATTTAGGTAAACACAGTCGGTTCAGTGCCGTACAAAATTAACTAATGCTTTTTGAATGACGGCACGGTTGGCGCAGTGGCTGAGCGATTGACTGCTGCGCTGCGCGTTGTGGGTTCGATTCCCGCACGGGACAAATATTTGTATGGCCTACAGATAGTTGTTCTGGGTCGGACTGTTTGTGTATGTGAGTTTGAATGTTTGTAAACGCACCCACAATACAGAAGAAATTCTTAGTGTGGGGTAACATTAAAAAAAAAAGAAAAAAACTGTTTCATATGTTATGTGTACAACCATTGATGTAGCATCGATTCTTACATAAGTATTAGACATTAAATATGATTTAAGTGGCGACAAGTAAGTTGCAACTCACTGTACTTAACAGACACGAATAAAAATGTAGAGCCTGAAGCAAAACCAAGTATTCAGAAATACACACAAAATATTTTTGGGTTCAAAAATCAGTCCCGATTAAACCAGCCTTCTAATAAAAAAACTATATTGAAATCGGACTATTCGTTTGGCAGTTACGATATCACACACACCACACAGAGACAGGACAACAAAACCGTCAAAACTTTTAACATAAAGGAAATACTATTTAACCCCGGACCTTCAACACGGGGCTTCATACGTCAGGGGATAAAAATATATCCTCAATACCGAGTTACCGACATAGCCCACGCAAAACTTCAAACATAGGTCTCACAAAGGTTGAAAGCTAACATATTTTGCTTTTATTTTATTTCGGGAACCGCGTCGGAAACCAAACACCAAAAAAAGGATTTAACTGAAGCCAAAGCGCGTAGAGTGTAAAATGACGCGGCCCGGACCGGTCCTGCCGGTGCGGCCCGGTGCGGCCCGGCACGATCAGTTTAGCGTGTTCTAGCGCAGATTGACACGTGAACTAACAAAGAGCTAATAGTGTGTCGGTTTTTTTAGATAACAACCAATAGACATTTCATTTCATAGAAATGTCTATATATATAGAACATAACATCTAGGTTGGATTTCCACGTGGGCCAAAATGTTGTTTGGTCTCTATCATCCAGATTTTTTAGTAGCAGTCCGGAGTCTCATTTGTGCTCGGTTGGTGCAATAGGAGCGCCCTTATTACGTGTGACTTAAAATATAAACTGGTGAAAGGCGGGTGTTTCATAGGAACAACTCTGTCTTACCTTCCGGGTAATACGGGCGTGTTGCTATGTTATTATCTGTGTCGATTTTAGGTTGCTTGAAACCTAATATGACTTCAAGTAATATGATGAATTTAAAACTTCCTTGATATACAATTTGTGTTCTGAGGAGTTTTTGTCCTGAAAGCCTTCTGTCAATGTCGGCTTTAATAAAGCAACGTCCCCAAAAGTTGCTAATGAGTGGATCATAATCTTTATCTTTTTCTGGGTCAACACAAAAAGGAATGCCATTTGACCTTTGAAACTTTGTGAATGCCAACCTTTTACGTAAAATTGAGACCAGCTCCGAACACGCCCACACGAAACGGAATTCCAGTTATTTTCAAGTAACAAAATCTCTTAAAATCCATCACTCGAACACCCTTCACACATTATCGGACATCACGCGGACATCACACCCTCAAACCCCCGAATAGCGAGCCACAATGACCGTAATATCCCTCCAGCAGACAATGAATCAGTGCCTGCACGCACCGCCGTGACACGCCGTGATCAATACCGTAGGAAATGGGAGATTCATCCCGGGTGACGGCCGCGCGCCCGGCAGCCGGCGCCGGCCGATCCGATCCGTTACACTCCCAATCGTCTTTAACGAACATTTGAATTTAGAGTGAGGATTTAATTTTCGACGTTTTGGTGATTAGGTACGTGCGGAACAGAGTGAATGGCTAGATAATTCGGGCTCAGTACACCGCTTCCTGAAATACCTGTAGAATAGCTGAATTTACTTACATTCCGTCTCGCAAGTTTAAAGGAGCGTGAATTTCCCATGTCCGTTGCGAGTAAATGAAATAGATTCGCATACTCTAAGCTCTCGGAAATTCTCAGACCCAGCCCGAGATTTTAGCTGTCTGAGAAATTTACTGAAGTACTCGTAAGCGAGAAACTTGGGGTGCGAACAAGCCGTCAAATAGATAATTGATATTCCTCAGAATTTTATAGAATAATAGATAGCATTTGTTTGGAATAATACAGCATCAAAACAATGATAGATCACCCGATCACTTTGTAGACGTCCCTTACGGAGTATGGACGGGTTCGAATGAGTCAGTGATCCATTAGACTTAACTGCGCTAAGTGCAGATCTACCCACTACTGAGTTGGAATGGAACATAAATATAAGTCGTCCTCTGCATCAGACTTCTGAATAAGCTAGAGGGAGTTGGTATCTAGCGTTTAGTTTTTTTGTTGACTTTGGCAGTCGCTACGGGCATTCAGTAACCCGAAAGTCTGACCTGGTTGACAGACTTTTTCTTACCTAAAAGGATATCGTGTGACCCAATAACCGGGTGCTGGAGATCAGATAAGCAGTCGCTTGATTTAAAATACTGGTATTCAATAACATCCGGTTGGCCTGAATTCGCAACATAATTGGGAAAAGGCTAGGCAGATGATGACGAACTAAGCATACGTCATAGGTGACGAACGCAAATTTCATCGTTTTACTCACATATAAAAAACTAAATTAAAAACTGGTCAGAGGTTCCATGTCATGATGGCCCAGTGGTATAGGCCTCGCCTCTTGTGCACGAGGTTGTGGGTTCAAACCTGGGCAAGTACCAATGTGACTTT
Source organism: Phlogophora meticulosa (assembly GCA_905147745.2). Taxonomy (NCBI): domain Eukaryota; kingdom Metazoa; phylum Arthropoda; class Insecta; order Lepidoptera; family Noctuidae; genus Phlogophora; species Phlogophora meticulosa. The sequence continues at coordinate 592,383 of LR990518.1, forward strand.
TTCAATTCATATGTACTTTCTAAGTTTGGACGTGACGTATGTGACGACCGTTGTGGCGCGGCGGGCGAAGGTCCGCCTGCGACGCAAGAGGTTGCGGGTTCGATTCCCGCCTTGGGACAAATGTTTGTACGATCTACAAATATTTGTTCCGGGTGTTCTGGGTATTTCCTATGTATAATAAAAAAAATATCTATCTATGTAATGTATTGTATTAAGTATATCAGTCATCTAGTACCCATAACACAAGCTCTGCTTAACTTGGGGCTAGATGATGCTGTGTGGATTGTCCAGCAATATTAAAAAAATTAAGTTTATCTTGGACATCACTGACATCGGTGACGGAAAAGATCGTGAGGAAACCTGGACTTATATAATTAATAAAAGTCTGAAATCGCCAACCCGTCTTGAGCAAGCGTGGTGATTAATGCTCATGCCTTCTCTGTATGAGAAGAGGCCTTTGCCCTGCAGTGGGACAGTAATAAGCTGGTACTACCACTAGTAGTACTACAGAGGTTCCATCAGGTCACCGTTCCGTCAGGTCTGTGCCCAGCTGTTCGCATGGTCGCCAGGTGGCTCAGATGAAGTGACAAACTTAACTTTGCAGTTGGTAAAATCTTTTAACAAACTGGGGAATAGACTGGCATGAATAAAATATAGACTTGATGTTACTTCACGAGACACGGCCTATTAATTCCCAATTTCAAGATCAAAGACAAAGTAAACGTTGCAGTTGTTCTCTCATGCATCATTCTACATCACAAGTGATGCTTCAACTGCAAATGTAAGACGACAACAGATCCTCAAGTCGCAGCCGGGACAAACGGCTTAACGTGATTTTCGTCTCATTAAGTACTCGATGGTCACCCATTCACATACCGACCTCGGCAAGCGTTGTTTAACCTCAAAAATCGCCATTTTCTTAATACCAATTATGAACTTGATACAGAGGCATCAAGTTAGGTTAGAGAGGTGTCTGTCTAGACCCATTTTATCAGGGTCATGTAGCGATCTGATCCTGATAAAAAGGGTCTAGACCGACAAACAATAAATAAGGTAATACCATAAGGGTTTCATGTTTGTCCCTTTCAGTGACGGAACCCAAATAACGTCCCCTTGAGATTGAACTTCACTATCGAACTCTTATTATAATTCTGCCTACCCTTCAAAGATAGTTTGTTCAGCTTCATGATAGGTAAATGCGTTACCTATGTCCTGTCTATCTAATCAAATACTATATTAATTGAGACGAGTAAATATAAATAAGTACTTAACTAATTAGTGATTACAACAGCTGCAGCTGATTGATCGGTTCAACATTAACACAAGGACAAAGGCTGTGTCTAATACTACACAGCACTACACAACACTACACAGTAGTACACAGCAATACACAGAAGTACATGCCGAGTTAATCACTTCAATTAGTTAACACAACATAGATATTGAGAGGATGATGCGTTCTAGCCAAAGGTAAACGTATGGCTTTTGGAAGTTGTCCTGAGAGTGAACACTAAAACATAATACTTTTTACTGTAATATAACATCGCGCCTATATTCTCTTAAGGGTTAGGTAGAGGTGTCCCAATAGTACACCTACATTTCGGGGCTAGCCTATTGCCATAAGCCGGACTCAAATCCTACGGGCTGTTCCTGAGAATTTCCTAATGGATAAACCCAATACCACTTTGCCTGACCCGGATATTGAACACAATACCTCACGCTCGCGACACCAACTATGCACTCTCACTATTTATTAAATTACCTACCTATAAAGTAATTGTCACTATAAAGTAAAAAAATGATAATTAATTGTAATTGTAAGTATTATTTTAGATTTTGGACGGCACGGTTGGCACAGCGCCTGAGCAATTGGCTGCTGCGCTGCGTGTCGCGGGTTCGATACCCGTACGGAACAAATACTTGTATGTCTTAGTAGTTATTACGGATCTGGCTGTTATATGAGTTTAAATGTTTGTAAGTGCACCCGATACAGGAAAAATTCCTAGTGCGGGGCAACGTTTTTTAAAAAAGAAAGAAAGATTTTATTCTATCCTACTCATGCTATTCTTACTACAATTTATCGTAACACAGCGGGAGTTTCCACTTTACAATTTGCAATACAATAAGATGTTACCCACAAGTATTGTAAGTTCAAACGCCACTATTAGTCCCACAGGTGGGAAAATCTCGAAAGTCGTTTAGGCATCGTTACGATTTTAGTAGGGCAAAGTAATTACCCCACATATTGCGTTCTCGCGACGCTACGTGCGCCGCGTGCCAGTGTGGAGCCACCCTAACTCGTTAAGTCGTAGTGTGACAGTTATCATTATTATAAATATCTGAATTGAGTGGAAACGCCGGGATAGGACGCCTTAAAAAGACATACACTGACCTTATTGGTGATGATCTTCAGAAAGGTCAGGTGCGTAGTACTCGCAACCGGCGTGCGTATACACGCACTAGATGTATGAACGTAGATGATGTATGTAAGGATCGTATTCGAAGGGGTTAGCATTCGGTAATTTCTGCCTACCCCACGGGAAAAGACGTGAATTAATGTATGGATAAATTGTTTATCTATAATATCTGTCTGACTGTCTGTCAAGCGTGCTAGTTTTAGTGGTTGAGTATCACCGCTTTTAGTGTCGCCTTTTGTAAGCAGGAGGAACCTTAAGTTATAAAGAAGAGGTTCTCATTAACATAACACCTATAGTCCCCTAAGGTATAGGCAGAGGTGTATCTACAGTACGTCCACATTTGGACAGTTACTTTTGAGTCTTAATTATTAATCCTAATTTACTGCCTCATATTGTGTGTACGTGGGCACGCAAGGTATCACGTTCAGTCAGATGTCTAATAAGCACCAAATTCTATGATTTTAGATTGAGTGAGAGTATTATCTTTTTCCGCACATCGCAACCCAAAGCCACCTTCAATATACTTCATTCAGTAACTAGACAGTAAATGAATGAGTCCACATCCAATCACTCCCTACGAGTAATGGTGATGGCAGTCGACTCAACCAGCAGCATACACAGCATCAATCCCAGATCAACCAAAATGAATTTCCCGAACACAAAAAACATTCGACAAACAGCGCCGGAGCACGATTTATCACAATATATCAGCACAATGGGAGCTCACGTCGCTCAGAGCGGAGCTGAGCGAGCGATCACGGGTTTTAATTAAATTATATTCATTTTACTCCAACTCCAGAACCGTCAACAAGTGTACAGGGAACAAAACAGTTTAGTATGCAGGGTACATACGGATAAAAATTAAATTTAAAATTTAATAAAACCCCGACACAAAATAATAAAAATAATATGAACGTAAAAAAACAAAAACAAGTTTAAACAACGATGAAAAAATTGCCACAAATAGAACAAAATTTGTATAAATGTGAAACCCTATAAAAAAAAGTAACCTTTAAAGTTATGACCCTACGCAAATACGTATGAAATGTTTTGATTAAACGTTAAAAAACATGGTAAAACATAAAAAAGCTACAGTTACCTACTGCCTGCATACTTATCCATTTTGTTGACTGTACACAGCTAAGTAGTGCCCAGTTCTTTCAGTAAAGTTAAATTGGAATGACAGCCGTCAAAGAATAACGGAATGTATTTAAAAGTTAACGCAGTAAGCAGTAGACGTGCGCAGACATAATTACGAGAAGTTGTTTTTTGTTTTTAAACATTGTCGTTTATTTCCTTCCGGCAGAAATGATTGTTTCTATTATTTCTGTGCTTTTATATTAAGTACACTACACACAATTGTATTAAGTACAGTACACATACTTTCAACACTGTCGGCCAAAAGGCCTGAAGGATAAAATCTTCAAATTTCAACCCCAAGACCAAACTCTATTAATATGAAATCGCGCTTCTTGGGCTCAACTAACTAGGGCTTCATAAAACAGTGCAACAATATCGAGCTAACATCGGAGGTATGCAGGCATATTGCCAAGTATGCGGCTGTGTGCAGTCGTATGCCTCCGAGCCGGTGCTGGCGGCATTCTCGACGACCTCTTGAAGTCTCCCCGCATTCCTGAGCACACGCCGTCAATATTTTGTTACCTACGTTACGGCTAAGCGAAGCGGATGTGAGCTGATCACACAGACTAAGATATACCATATCATCATTGTATCAGTTAGCCTGGAAATTTCCATAATATTTCAACCAATTTTAATTTATAGGGTTCCGTACCTTGAAAGCAAAGCGGTACCCTTATAGGATGACTACTAGTCTGACTGTCTGTCTGTCAAGACCCTTTTTCCCGGTAACAAAATATTCCTGTATGAAAGGGAGATGGTGACAAAAATGAAAGTGTTAATAGAGATGGCAAACCCATCTCGACTATGAAGCTGCCGAACCCGCTCAACCGTGACCCTCAAGCTTAAACTCACTATCGTATTACCGCTTCGTAAAAAACTAACAAAAGTCGGTACGTGATCTAATTAAAAATTTCCCTTGCGAGTCCACAAAGTAACCTTCTTAGCTGAAAAGAAAACTTGTAGACACGAAGATAACAGAAAAGTTGTAGCGTGGCGGGCCCGCCTTCGGTAAATGGTAAGTGCTGGGTACACGCGCCGGCCGGCGGTATCGCCCATCGCGCTCCACGGCCCCCGCCCCTGATACCGTGATATCAGGCCTTTATTGTTTAGCGTTTGTTTGTAGCTGAGCCAGCGCGAAGCGTTCTCTTTTAATTTAGATTTCCGTACCCGATGCTCGTTAATCAGCTTGTAAAAGCTAAGTTTTCGAATGAGGTGTTGGAGCTTATGCCCGGCTCTGTTGGCAAAGTTTTTTCTTTATTTATTACTTTGACTTGAATTACCGTGAAAGTTTTTGGCAAGGTCCAAAGAATATTTTAGAATTTATTCCCAAATACATCGTAGAAAGAACCTATTGAACGCCACCTGGGCGTTCAGTAGTCTCTGCTTACCTCCATGAGAAAAACGCGTGAGTGCATATATGTAAGTAGATACATGAAAAAACAGCACATATTTAAATCAGACCAGGCGTACAAAACATCGTCCACATGGTTATCAATTCATAATAAAATTAAGTATACTTACATAGTTACATTCGCCGTGCAACAAAGCCTTTTATAGCCAATCTGCACGTCAACAAGCTCCAGTAAAACGCAGAGCATGCTCTCCTCATCTCCGCATCAAACCTGCTTCTCTATGCATTTCGTTCATACTTCAACAGCACACACTTAACATAAAAGAGCTTTCTAGCAACGTTGCCGGAAAGTAAACGTTAAAAATAATGAATTTTGGCAGAAATGCATCCGAAATATATGGGACACGTAGATGATGTACGGCTGCCCCCAGCGCCGGCGACAGCCGTGGGAACTTGGCTCCCATTGGTGGATTACATTATGCATGGCCGTTCTACTTCGCTATGGTGAATGTTGGAATCATTTTTGGAGACAGTGGTGTTTAAAGTACAGATTGAAGGGTTTTGGTTTTGTCTGGTTTTAGAGCCAATTTTAGTCTGTATTTCCGTCCGGATGCTACACAGCCATTTTACGCAAAAACTATAGACACTGATATGGATATTATAGTATGTCCAAGTAAGTTTGGGGTCTCAGTATTGTTTGGGGAATTACAAAAAATATAATTAGGCGTAGCACTCACTATACCTGTAGCTAAAGGTTAACAAAATAAATTTCAGTGGTCATAAGTATGTGGGTGTTTGTTGAAGAATGGGTAATTATAAAACAACATAACTTCGCGCCTGTATTCCTGAAGGGTTGGTTGGCCCCTTTCTAGCGTCGGGAGAACATCCATGAGGAGAAAAAAAAAAGATGCGCACGCATTTTGTAACGCTCACGATTAGCATGTAAAACTAAATAATAACCTTGTTCAATAAAAACTGCAATAATAAATTAGTTGTTCATAGTTTCTTTGAGAAATGTGGAATCATGACTGAATACTCACTTATTTGTGCAATTGATAAAATTGATACCGTAAACATTCATCCCAAATAAGGAACCTTTCACTGAGGGTGATCCAACACGCACTTGGCCAGTTTTTTTTGGTATATAATAAAATATAAAAACTTATTGTTTTAAAAAATACAATTGCTTGCGTGGTTCCGTTGTTGTTGTTGAGTGTAGGTGTGTTTTTATCTTATAGTGGACGTATACACACGTACGATACTGACAGACAGTATTCCCATTATTTTTGGGAAAGTAAGACGGTAGACAAGATAGAAATTTAACAAATAGGATTAGGTTGTACTAGGGCCAATTGGCAAATCAAGGTAGTGTGGTAAAGCTGCTACGGACTACGATTTCTCGTAGCGCTATTGGAAAGGTTAGTGCTACGACGGGAAGATCGTAGCGCTACGGATACTGCTACGTATTTTAATCATGCGTAGTAAGAGGTTGTATGTAGGTACATAATAGGGTAGTGTCCTTAAAAATTCTGATTGGTCCGAATGTTGGATTATTCAAAAATACTGGACACGTATTTTTCAATTGTCACGTAAAGCAAAAATGACGACGATATAATGCGTTGAATTGCGCGTGACGTCACGCCGTGCTACACTTTTAAAGTAACAGTGACGTCACAAGCCTCTTCTCCTGAACTTTGATGTGCTATATCATTGTCACTTTTTATTGATTTGAGTAAGCAAAAAATACGTGTGTAATATTTTTTGGTAATCTTACTGACGGACTAAATAGACTTAATATGTTTTTACCTAGGACACATCCCTATTATAACAGCCATTTTTTATAACTTAATACTAAAAAATAAACAAAAGAAGGTACAATAAACAAGCATTTCGCGCGCGAATCCGCGTGGATTTCATACAAACTTTAGAAACCCCTCCATCCATCCACTGATAATGTAGCTATGGAAGAATTATTTTTTATCGGTTTTTAAGATTGTCATGCAAGTGACATACAAGAATCTTTGCACTTTACAATACTATTGCTATAATACATGTTTTTCATAATACACAATTGATATTCATCATCTGCCTAGTCTTTTCCCATCCATGTTGGGGTCGGCTTCCAGTGTAACCGGATTCACCTGAATACCCGTATTTTATATGCAGAAACTGCATATCTGACTTCCACTTTCCAGTTACTGGGCGGGTTATACAACACCCTTTTGTAAGATTGGTTGTTTGGCTTAGCGTGCTTTCGGGGCACGAAGGAGTCTTGGTACGTAATGGATCAATATCAAACTTAATAACCGTAAAATTAAATGATTGGAAACACAATCCTTCTTATTACAAAACGATTTCAACTTAAACTGAGTTAAACTTTCGAGCCAGTTAAAGCAACCAGAATTTTACTGCTGCCGTAGTAAAGTTTAAAATACAACAACTCGGGATAATGTTTGGACTGGGAGCAAAGTTGAAAATCATTTTGTAGTAAGAGCGAATATAATGAAACAAAATACCCGCATTATCTCTCGCAAATAAATCACAAATATAAACACTTTTAAATATGAATTCAAAAGACAAGACAGAATAGGTGGTTGTTTCGAAACACATAAAATAATATTAATTGATACTTAACTTCTCTGACTTGCTCAGTGTTATAATGTGGAGATAAGTTACAATAAAAATGTATTCATATTCAAACGCACTGGGCGTAACTAGATGTAACAATGCAGAGGTTTATAGTAAATTTTAGATTAGAAAATCATTAATTAACTTCTACTGTTATAGTCATGAGAATCTATAACACCCGAGTACTCCCCGCAGGGTAAGTCAGACGTGTACCTATAAAACATCCACATTTGGCCAATTATGTTTAAGTCCCATAGTAACCAGGGCTGAAGCAACTGTCCCTTTTAACATTAAACACCAGCCTATTATTGGTCCCACTCTAACTCAATCTTCTCACACGCAGAAGCAGAACACTGATCACCACATTTGCTCTTTGCACTTCATACAATCAAGACCTGCCACATTTCTTCGCAATACTTTCCTCCCTGACTCTACTTCGACTATCTGACAGAAATCGCTTCGATCTATGTTAAAGCGTTACTTAGCGGATTGGTTCCTATCTCACCAAGTTTACCTTGCGCTGAGACCATGTTTATCTTGTGAATAGTTGGCAACTTTGCAATATATGAGATTTGTGTGGATTTGACTGACTGGAGACTTTGATTTGTGGAAACTATTTTGGGTTAAGGAGTAGGCAGATGTGGGCTTTTCAAAACTTGAAGTTTATCTTTGCCCTGTGAAACAAGAAGCCAGTGAAAAGTAATAGGCTCTCATATTACCATAGCATTTCATCTTAACAATCTTATCTATTAAATAAGCATCTGATGGAATTCGATTACTTAATTATTTCTTTTATTTTAAAGAAAGTTATTAACAATTTATCTGGGGTCGGCGCAAAATTTCTTCTTCTTCTATACATCTATTGGCCGTTATCTCAATAGTCACCTGCTTTCTAGTCATCTTTCAAACAATCCATCCATGTTTCTTTCGTCTCCCTCTACTCTTCTAACCCTCCCGTCACATGCTTAATGACTCCCACGTAACTTCTCGTTAACAGGTATGTCAGGATTATTTCAGCTCAAGAGCAGTTTCATTAAAATATTATTATTAATATTTTTATTTATTTTATTTTTATTAATATTACTAGTCTTTATACACTGCCTTGTAGGTGTACTGGCCAGGCAAAGTGATATTGGGTTTTTCCATCTGAAATTTCTCAGCAAGCGGAGTCTGGATTTGTGACCGGTGATGGGAATAGGCTCGCCCCCTATTACATAGGACTTAAGCATAACTTGACTTGACGACACGGTTGGCGCAATGGTTGAGCCATCGGCTGCTGCGCCGCGTGTTGTGGGTTCGATCCCCGCACGGAACAAATATTTGTATGACCTACAGGTAGTTGTTCCGGGTCTGGCTGTTTGTGTATGTGAGTTTAAATGTTTGTAAACGCACCCACGATACAGGAGAAATTCCTAGTGTGGGGCAACGTTTATAAAAAAAAAAAAAAAAAAATAGAAATAGAAAAAGAAAAGAACCGGTGAAAGGTGGGCGTTGGGACCCCTCTGCCTATTTCTTCGGGAAATATAGGCGAGATGTTGCAATGTATAGTTTATCAATATAAAGGCTTTCACATCCGTCAAATAGTTTCCTGAATTGAATCAATATAGTCACGTCTCACTGTGTGACACGTACCATGTTATACAGCAGCTCTTCAATCAAGTACTCTCAGCTTAATTGAATTAATTATCATTAATATATCTATATCTGTATCTACATAATTAGTCATTATGTATTCAGCATAAATTGATTATTATCTATATTAAATTATTGAAATTTAACGAGTATAGATTAGTGTGTGAAGCATTTCTGTGTGATATCTTGATAATTGTGTTGCACTAAACTGTTCGTGTAGATTTTGCTCTATACATACATAGTATCACGCCTAATTCTTCTAATAAGTCATATCATATTAAATAATATTTCCATATCAGGTATTTTGGAAAGTTTTGAGTATGAATGTATAGGTCGAGGGTTACAAGAGTAGAGGAGGACCAAAAAACAATGGATGGATTGTGAGAAAGATGATATGGCTAAGAGAATTGAGGTGTATGGAAGAAGAAGACATGCTGCGCCGACCCCATATCAATTGAGATGAGGGCAGAAGGATGACGATCAAAACATTAGACATTTGAGAAGAATTCCAGTATGATAAAAGATACAACAAATGAACGAACGTGTGTCTAACTGTCAACATTTTTATCTTACGTCTCACTTACACATCTAAGAAAGATACAGAAGAACAATTCCCGGAAACTCTAGAACGCCACGCAGGCGCAGGTGCTGATAATAAGAAATGATTATATAGAACACATACAGCAGATGCATCGCACACATTTACGAAAAATCAAACAGACTGGTGCAATTTTCATTATTAATACTCGTACCATGTGCTCAAAACGCAAAGAAAATTATATTGTAAACAAGATAGAATAGAACAGATGATAATGTCCCTTAAAGCTACTTAAACTGTTGTTGTTAAATTGCGTGGCAACGTAGGTACTATTATCATGCACTGACGCCTTCCTAACAATGGATTTACTGTTTCTCCTTCTATAGTGTTAAATATCTTAACCCTGACCCAATTAGTTTCTCGCGAAGACTACTAGCACTGCCTAACTACTAGATGTTGCGACGTGAAGGTCGCGCCCAAACACGACACGAAAATAGGCACCAAGTGAAACAATAGGCAGCGAGTGATGTAATACTAATAAATAGTTTGGTTTATCTATGGCAACACTAACTTTTGCTGAAAGTAAATTCGAGAGCAATTTCGGCCTCGATTAAATAGGTCACACTAATAACAATAATATATTTTTTTTTTAATATAGATAAAAATCAAAAAGCGATGTCAGTTGTAAATAGAATAATATAAATAATAGGTGGATTAAAAATTAATGGGTAAAGTGCAATTTAAGTGTCATTCAGATTATAGTAGCATTTATTACTTTACAAATCTTTAAATTCCTTTTCAAATCCAGCCAATTTTAACACTATAATTGATTTTTAAACATAGGTCTTTTGCACCGCTTTTGCGCTTTAAACGCGGCTTCCCTATTTGTACAGTTACCTCAAAATATAGCAACGTATAGTCAGAAAACTATATGAGTGAGTACCCGTATATTCGTTGACACGTATAGTTTTGAGTATGAATGTGGAAGGTGATTAAAAGAGTAGGTAAAAGAAGACCAAAGAAACCATGGATGGATTGTGTGAAAGATGATATCGCTACAAAGGAGATGACGGCTAACAGAGATATAAGGAAGAAAATAACATGCTGCACTTACCACAAATAAATTGGGATGAGGGCAGAAGGATGATGATGACTTATAGATCAGCGCTGGTGAACAACAGATCGTAAGTTTGAAACCTACGCGTGTCATTTTAAATTACTAATTTCACCATCAGCTGAAGCATATTTAAATGTTGTAAGGATAAAAAGGACTACTAGTATAAAGCAAACCCGGATAACATGACATGTCATAAATATGCCTTTTTTTTGCCAGCAGTTCCAGGCTTATTCCTGTATTTAAATTGACGTTTTAAGAGTGCGGTTAAAATGCAAAAATGTGTACCCTGCATTGAAATTACAGTCGTAACTTTGAAATGATTTTCTCTCAAGGAATTTTGTAATTCTTGGCCATATTTCCATTAAAGACAAAATAAAGAAAAACGGGGGCACACGATACCCCTTGGTAAGACTGGTTGTCAGACTTTCTGGCTTCTGACTACCAGTAACGACTGTCAAAGATCTACAAATGACAGCCGGGACCAACGGCTTAGCGTGCTTTCCGAGGCAAGGAGGAGTCTCGATATGTTACGACCGGTCACCCATCCACAGACTGACCTCTGCAAGCGTAGCTTAACCTTCGATCAACCCGTGCGTCTGTTATTATTTAGCCACGAGCTCCTCGAATTTACAAATATTGGTTTACACCGAGCATTAACTGGGTATTATAATGAACATGTTTACACAACTAAATAGCATTGTAGTATTTTGTTTGTTGGTAATTGGCGCAGAGAATAGCGGCGGTGTTAGTCGCGGGAAATTAAACTTCCGCCGTGTTTTGCTGAACACCTTCCATACTGAGAGCCGCACTTAATTATTACTGACAGACGCCTCATTTCAATTCGGTTTTGTTTTGAATTATAGCTTGTGTATTGGTGAATTGAGAGCTGCGGGATAATGGGATCTTTTCGGGATTGTTTTGTTGATAGGACGTTGTTTTATTGTCCAAGGTTACTGGCATAGAGTGATAAGCTATTTACTGGCAGTGGTGAGAAAACGGAGAAGGTAGAAATGTTGATTGCAATCAGACTAAAGCTATATAGAAGGAAGATAATGCGATCACAAAAAAAACACAACGGTCGAAATGTGGATGTACTTTACTTGCCGAACCCTCCGGACAATACAGGGGTTATGTTAACATTGCGCTTAAAGACACAAAGCTTTTTTGTGTGCTAATAAATGCTAGGTGATTTCCAACGTATATGTATTTCTTTCCCTGATATCAGCGATGTGTAACGTTAACTTTAAAAATGCATATGCATTGAATAAGTTACATTATTACTTGTCCGGATTTGAACTCACAACCTCGTGTATGAGAGGCGAGGGCCAAGTCACAAATAGCATGGGTAATGATAATCTCAAATCAATTATTTAGTCATTACGACAATGTTTTATTTAACATATGAGAAGTACAGAATTCAGCAACTTAATCAATTAATTGAATACATTCAACAAAGATAATTAAACAAAGCTACTTAACTATGAATTGAAATGTCAATTAATACTAAATTATCCATCCAGAAGGGATCTCAGCTGATAACAGGCATTGTTATGCATAATCAAAACATTATTATATAATGAATACCTTTGCTATCTTATAATATTAATCTGCCCTACGATTACCGCAAAACCTTTATAGACCTTTATAAACGGATATATTCAAAGATAACAAATATTAGGTAACTAGGTTTAGTTAGCTAATATAGCCTTTTCCCAACTATGTTGGGATCAGCTTTTAGTCTAACTAGATACATCTGAACACAAGTATTTAACATGGATCAACTACACAACCCAGATACCAGGTAACGACAAACAAAATGACAGTTGGGACCAAAAGCTTTACGTACTTTCCGAAGCATAGAGGCATTTCGATAGGTAATGAATGGCCACCCATCTACGAGCTGACCTCGGCGTAGCTTTGCAAGACCAATGCGGCTGTTCTTATTAAAATACGAATCCCACAACGAATAATAAGTAACTTCTTTTCTTTCTTTCTTTTTTAAAAACGTTGCCCCACACTAGGAATTTCTCCTGTGTCGTGGGTGCGTTTACAAACATTCAAAGTCACATACACGAACAGACAGACCCAGACTTAAAAGTAAGTGTCTAATATTTTTGAGAGAGAGAGATTCATGTTGTTTTACTTCATAGATATCGAAGCAAGCCTGGTAGTCATTTTGGTTAGTAATAAAATAATGACACATAGATTGATGATCATTTCTTGTAGTTAATAGCAGACCTGATTCAAAGACTGCGTATACTCATTATTATCTAAAGGTACAAACAGAGATATTCTATTCCATGCTAAAGATGTATGGACCCCAAATGAACAGGGCAGGAGAATATTATGATGACAAAAGCTTACGTTTAGAAACACATTTACCTACGTAGTTGACTGAACCATGTAGCAACAGCGATTTATCGGATAATCAAAGATTTAAGACCGTAACTAATTATCCTTACTACCATCACTAAAATAAAAGCTTTCACGAACCTTAAAACAAAACTGAAAGCACAACAATAGTAAAAGAAAGAAAGAAAATAAAATAAAACAAAGATAAAGAGGCAGTCGGAACAAATAAGTATTTCAATAAAGAAAAAAAATAAAACTATTTGAAGCGTTTACTCGAAGTCTTATAATTAAGAACACTCCACTCGCCCGCCGTGAAAAAATAGATAAGTTTTAATTTTATATTAAAGCAAATGAGATTTTACTCGAGTTAAGGCACAGGACTAGGAGACGTGTCCTCTTCCGAAGCTGAGGCTGAGGACCTGAGGAGATTACCATAACGTACCGTCGCCAAAACATTGAAACTCATATAATCACGCTAATATTATTAATGCAAAAGTTTTGACGATATGTGCGTGTGTTTGTTACACCTTCACGCTGAAATGGTTGAACGGATTTCGATGAAATTTGTTATTAAGAACTCATACCCTGGATAAAATATGTAGTCTACTTTTATCTCGAACAAGTGAAGTATTCCCGTGGGTTGGCATACGGAGACACCGTTGCCATGTTGAGTTTTAATCCGTGGGTATCACCAAGGGGCGCCACTATGTAGTTACGCAAAGAAACGGTGGAGTTTTTAAATTGCGCGATTTTGTTGCCAAGTTTGCCATATCACTGCTATCTTAATTTGTACTTATTAATGATAATAAAGATAAATACGTCGTTCAGTATGATCACAAACTGTTCACTGTCAACTTCCATCTGAGCCCTCATTATTGCTGGTCACGATTTCAGAATACATTTTCATTTTGCCGTGAATTTGTGATTGACCGATTTTCAGGCGCAGATAGCAAGGGACGAACCAGACCAAATAATTTGTAGAAATTTGAGAATATTTCTAGCTATGTAATGTGCTATTAACTAAAAAAAATAGCCTATGTATGTGAATGTGTGGTTGTGTGTTTGTTTGTTATACTTTCACGCCTTAATTACTCAACCCATCATCATGTCATTTTGCATACACGCTTTCACGGGGACAGAAAAGGACAGAGGGTATTTTTCATCCAATTACAAAAAACACATATAAATGTTCCAGAGGGATTGACCAATTCTACACTAACACGAGAAAAACTACTAATAATCAATAAAAGAAATATTTATACTAAGTAAAACACAGTATATCAAATCTGATAATTTAAAGATTGAGTTAACCACGATGTCTGTGTGTGACGGGACTGCGAGTTAGGTTACATTTCTAATGTCTTACCATAATTAAAAGAAACCCAAAAAACACTCATAAAATCGTGTTAACTGAATTGCTAGCAAAAAATAACTACTTTCCCAACTAACTAGACAAACCTCGTTAAAGCCATTCAAGTGAGTTGTAACTTAGTAAATAGCACATCAAATACTTAGTAAATATAAAATTACTCAATATTTAAAGCAAACTGAATTTGTTGTTTAATATCACAAATGAAAACGACGAGCCTTAAGCATCTCGGGCGAGTAATTAACACAAGTAGAGCGAAATTGAATTGAACGAAATTGTCGAGTCAGCTGGCGGGCGAGTACTCGCCACTAGTGCACGGTACAAGGGAATGCAGAGGGTTCGTCGGCACAAACACGTGCTAAGAAACTCACTGAGAACTCGTCGGTAGAAACTGACTGAGGGCTCATCGAGAGAAACTCACTGAGGGCTCATCGAGAGAAACTCACTGAGGGCTCATCGAGAGAAACTCACTGAGGGCTCATCGAGAGAAACTCACTGAGGGCTCATCGAGAGAAACTCACTGAGGGCTCATCGAGAGAAACTCACTGAGGGCTCATCGAGAGAAACTCACTGAGGGCTCATCGAGAGAAACTCACTGAGGGCTCATCGAGAGAAACTCACTGAGGGCTCATCGAGAGAAACTCACTGAGGGCTCATCGAGAGAAACTCACTGAGGGCTCATCGAGAGAAACTCACTGAGGGCTCCTCGAACGAAACACGTGTTAAAAAACTCACTAAAACTGGAAAGAACCCACGGCGAGTAAATAAAACAAAGAAAATACTTTATTCACTATTTTCTCAACTGCTTCGTTGGTACAAATTTTCATCTGAAATTTCTCAGTAGTAGCCTGGATTCTTGTGTCCGGTTGATGGCATTAGGCTCGCCCCCTTATTCATGGAACTTAAATAGAACTGGCGTAATGTGGGTAGACTATAGATGCACCTCTGTCTAGACCTTCGAATGATACCTTAACATTAATGCATCTCTCGCACAAGTGAAGTGAGGACGCTATGCACCGACTTTACCTTCTTCTTCTTTCTATCTGTTTTCATAAGTACTGGCTGCAAGTTACTTCGCCAGTGCGGTAAGCCAACCAGTGCGAGCTATAAAAATCTTATCAAATTGAGAAAGAAGGCAAAAGCAAGGAATAGCAACTAGTTCTTAGGCTTAATATTTCAAGCAGGAGATTTGCAAGTTCAATGATTTAAATAAACCACCCGTCGACCACAGTGATTGTCGAAACTGACAGAACTGAAATATAAATAGTTTTTTTGTCCAGGTCCACATTACAAACATAAGTACATGGTTGAGTAACTATAGTTTAAATACATATCTATAATGATTTACAATTAATGTAGCATTAACGTTTCCTAGTACATTCTGCCTTATTATAAAAATACAAATTTATACTGACTTACCAGCTAAGATATCCTGGACTGAATGTCAAGAAGTAATGCTGTGAGATATTTTTTTTAATTTTCTCTATGGTTCACAGGTGGCGTACAAATTATATTTTACGTAAACAAAGTAATTTTATAACCTCCCGTGCATGACAAGTTTTGATATTGAGATTTCATAGTTTATTTTGTGATGTCGTTTAACGTAGTAAAGAGACCCTAGAGATTTTAGATACATATACCTATCTCTGAATTGTCAATTGCTATTTCTCGCTATCAGTGTCCAGTCTGCCTAAGCGCATCCCACTAAGTTCTTGTGAAACATAATAACCATACCTCTTGGGACCGTAGGGTCACTGCGTTTAGTACATAATATGTTACTATGAAGTTTAAAGATAGTGTCAACTTTATCTGCTTAAAATTCTCAATTACAGAGAAGCTAGTGGCTACATAATACAAGCCACAGGGGTTACTTGCCGAGGTCGTTCCGTGGATAGGTGACCACGTTACACGTTAAGCCATTAGTCCTGGCTGTAATTTCGTTTTTCGTTTTGGGTAGACAAAAGCCCAAAAGTCTTACAATCAGTCTGACCAAAGAGTAACGTGTTATTCAGTAATTGGGTTGACGAGGTCAGATAATTAGTCGTTCCATGTAAAACACTGGTACTCAGCTACATCTGGTTAGACTGGCAACAGCCCCGAACAGTGTTAGGAAAAGGCTTAGCTGAAAGGCAAATTTACCACTTTAGCCCTACAAGGATGTCGATCGTTGTGTGATCTGAAATCACGAAACTTTAACGTTTTTCATAGTGTTACATGGTAAGATTGCCATCGTATACGAACTATAACTATAATATTCTAGATCGCGTTATTAAAGTTTTAGAGATTGAACATATGTATATTAAAAAAACTTACTACAACCGTTGGACAGTAGCCCATCAGACACAACACCCGTCAGAGGATCCTCCATTTTCAATGGTAGGTGAGGAAGGAAATTACGACAGTAAATAGAACAACAACATAGATATCTCACATAATACGAGTAAACAACCCTTCAACAATTCAGGGTTGTTAGTCACAGCGAAATCGTTTTCCCCCGAGCCACACGGGCGGACGGACAAATTCATTACATATTTATTTGAACGCACCACTTTAATACATCCCTGCCTATACCCCTGGGAACCTCCGTGAGTTTAGTTGGTTATGAATTTTCAACGAAGATTAATGATATTAACTGTGCTAGCTCCCACGTGTGAAAATGACCCTAAAGTTTGCGTTCCCTGGCTACCAGGATGTTCATACAATATCAGCTATATCTCCTTGTTTGGGGAACTGTAAGTCAATCAGGGAATTCAAGCAGAGGACTTCCTTTACAACGAGTCTTTTATAGAAAGTTCCATTTTGTCATCACAACATCACGCCTGTATTCCACGAATATGGTTAGGCAGAACTACAGTTCACATACTTTTCTCCAGTTATGTTTAAATCCCATGTAACAGGGGAGCCGATAGCCATCAACCGGGTGCTCATTTAGAGTCCGGACTGTTAAGCCTGCTAATGACAAATTCCAGGTATAACAACCTAATTTTACTTTTCCTGACCCGAGAATCGATTCTAGGACCTCATGCTTAGCAGTAGCGCTTGCAACCAAACCAACGAGGCTGTTATAAGAACAGAAAAATATTGGAATGTAGTTCATATCAATAAGCATAATAAGCAATAACTTTCGTAATGGATTGGCGTTTATCAAGCAATTCAATTCCCTGCGATATCATGACGAATATTGTTGATATTCTCATCTAGCAACTATCAGCCAGAAGAAACGATAAGGTCCATGCTTTGTCCCCACGCCGGCAAGTCAATCAAGGCCTGCCCAGCGTGAGGACAGACGATAGACATTACAGTTTGTGTACTATCACAGATTTCCATGAATGTGCTCGGTGTCGGTTTCCACGAACACTAGGCGACACGTATATGTATGCATTAATCTTCTCAAGTAGGGCTAAGTTCAAAGAACAAGTTTAGCTATGGATCCGCGAACTTGGGCTGGTTTACAAGTAGGAGTCATAATGGTGGATAGTCTGTCACAGCTGATTCGACACTTTAGTTAACAAGTCTAATACCTATTTTGAACACTTATTTTTTTCTATGCAAATTAAATATGTTTATATATAAATGATTAGCTTTTGCCAGCGACTTCGTCTGCGTGAATATCAGATAACGCGGATGACGAAGACTGGTCCAAAATCATACTGGTCAATAATAAAAGAAATGTAGGTACCTATGTACATTTTATTTTGTCCTATGACAGTCCCCCAAAACGCGCGCTTTTCACCACCTCCTTGTGTTTTTGCTGTCAGACAGACAGACAAAGTTTACTTTCATATCTATAATATTAGGATGGATATACGATCTAGATGACTTAACACTGCTGACCAAGGACACCCCGAAATATCTCATTTAACTCCCGACTCGTAGACAGACAAACCCACGCGCTGTGTATACATGCACCCGCGGTAATGTATGCACACACGCTATTACTAAGTGTTATGTGGCCCTATGGACCCCTCATTATAGCCGGGACACCGAGCTTCAGGCCAGGGCTGCCATTCAACTAGCTATTTATAAAGATATCCGGAAAACGCAAAGGTTTCTTCAGAAACGGACGATAGAAAATCAAAAATTTAGTAACTGCATGTTTTTGTAAAAAGTAGAATTCGTTTAATATAATAATACAGTCCAAAGTAGAATTCGTTTAATATAATAATACAGTCCAAAGTAGAATTCGTTTAATATAATAATACAGTCCTGTTATTTTGGTGATTTCACACTTATTTTCAATATAACTCTAGGTTTCCTCACGATGTTTTCTTTCACAGATGTCAGTTATGTCTTAGATAAACTTAGAAAGCACATTAGAAACAAAAAAGTTACATTGGTAATTGCTCGGATTAAATCTACAATCTTAGCATGAGAGACGAGTCCCTAAATAGTGGGCCACCACGACTTAAATTCTAGATAGTAATTATTATTTCTTGTCTTTCTCTCGATCCTGAAATTCTACCTCCAAGATAACTAAATCAGTCCATAATAAAATGCTTTCCTAACATTATTTGACACAAGTATCCTCACACTGGAAACCCTATTCCCGAACCAACATAATAATAACGAGAACATTAACATAAAATTTTACGCAAACACTTTGGACCCGAATAAGATTAGAGACCTAGGTAAGTAGGGAACTGGGAACTGGCCACTGTGGCGCTGTGGCGCTGGAAACACGAAATAACCGCGGACTTTTGATAACTAATTCCCTATTTTGTTTAAAGGTGGGGTTACATCATAGCTTTAAGCTGGGTCCAGACATATGTAATGTTACGCGAATGTGTCCGCTCAAGTTCGTGCTCGCGCTGATCCATAAGCTGTCGGTTTTTAGCGCGAACACAAATGCTCTCGCAGTGCTCGTTCGTGGTGAGTTTCTATGCCGTCCACACCTTTTGCATTACATTACACGATGTATTGCATTACACACGTCTTTTTTTTTTTTTTTTTTTTTTTTTTTTTTTGTGGTGGGAAAATCATCTTATGACATCCCCCGCTCTTGGGCGGGGCGGGAGATAGTGTCAGACTTTTACTGACTAAAAACCCACTCCTGTTCCTTCGTTGCCTTTCGTACCAGGGCCGAGTCTTCCTTTCAGAATCAGACCCTTGGCCCCGGTAGGCTTCGACCCTGCTGGGTCCCTACAGTTGCTGACATCTCCTTGAGGCGCGCGTGGAACAATACGCGCCGTCGACGACTTGGGCTCGGTCCGGATGGTTACCGGACGGGCGGACGACGAGCCACCCATTGCTCGCCGTCCGCAAGCCCGCGCCTACGGTGGCCGGTAATCGGGATCGGGATTACGGCGGCGGTTGGGGCGTGAGGACCGTTGCCTCACGCGATCGGCCGCCTCCTTTGCTAGCATTACTGCTTCGCAGAAGGAGGCGATCGCCTGCCACTCCTCCTCGCTCCGGACCATGGCCTGTACCAAGGCCCGGCGCGAGAGATTGCCGCCGCCGAACATTACACACGTCTGCAGCCGGCTTTGCATAATGTTGTTCGTTTCATCATTAGCTTTTGTAGAAGACACCTTGTCAATATATTCGGCGACGGTCAATCAGTCTATATTTGTAAACTTATGTTACATAAGATGCAAGATCTTACAATTGTAATATATAATAGGTTCTCTATGTTTTGACATTTTTAACATGATTTATTTTCATTTCAGGGTTATGCCAATTTTCGCTAATTAAATAGTTATATTGTTTTAAAATTTACAATGAAGTGCAATAGGTAGAGAAAAGAAAGAAAGAAAGAAAACGAAATATTCTGCACAGGCTCAGGCACACAACGACACACTACTAAAGAACAATATATATAATAGGTCTTTACCTATGAAATTGCCGTTTTGTATGAAAAAATTTAAATGAATTTTTTTCATGTATTTTTTATTTGTATTAATCGAAGTAATCACCCATGCAATCAATGCATCTTTGCCAACGCAGTGGCAGTTTATTGATGCCCTTCTTAAAGAAATCAGCTGGACGGGAGGCAACAAATTCTTCAAAGGCATTTTGTACTGCCTATCGGGTATTGAATTTTTTTCCCGCCAAGAAGTTATCCAAATTCTGGAAAAAGTAGTAGTCTGTAGGCGCAAGGTCTGGTGAGTAGGGCGGATGACGGAGAGCTTCCAACCCCAGTTCTTGCAACTTGGAGACCGTCTGCTGTGCAGTATGAGGTCGCGCGTTGTCGTGCAGGAGCAGCGGAGACGAGCGATTGACCAATGCTGGTTGGAGATGTGCCAGCTTCTCCATCATTGTGTTCAATTCTTCACAGTACACATCTGCAGTAATGCTCACCCCGTTTGGTAAGAAGCTGTGTTGAATCACACCGGCGCTAGACCACCAAACAGTGACCATCACTTTTCTTGGGGTAAGTTTTCGTTTAGGGCATTGTTTAGGTGCTGAACCAGGATCCAACCAACTTGCTGAGCGCTTGCGGTTATCAAACAGAATCCATTTTTCATCGCAGGTAACAATGCGGTTCAAAATTCCTTCATTTGTGTGTCTGTTGAGCAGTGCAAGGCACGTCTCGACGCGTACTTCGCGCTGGCGATCATTGAGTTCGTGGGGCACCCATTTGTCAAGCTTTTTTACCTTGCCAATTTGACGCAAATGGACCAATATTGTTTTGACGCTAACGTCGAAAGCTGCTGCTAATTCAGCCGTAGATTGTGTATCATCAGCTTCCACAATCGCCTTTAATTCGTCATTGTCGACCAAAGTCTTCGGACGACCGCGAGGTTCATTTT
This sequence comes from Phlogophora meticulosa, assembly GCA_905147745.2. Lineage (NCBI taxonomy): Eukaryota > Metazoa > Arthropoda > Insecta > Lepidoptera > Noctuidae > Phlogophora > Phlogophora meticulosa. The sequence goes on from LR990518.1 coordinate 613,676, forward strand.
TCAGGTCGAAATTTCCAGAACGGAAGCGAGCAAACCAATAACAGGTAGTGCGTTAGTTTGTAGTGTTAGCTCCGTAAACGTCGTTGATGTTGCGTGCCGCTTGTGCCGCGTTGCTGCCACGACGGTACTCATATTCCATAATTACTCGAATTTTTAACGTATCCATGATGACGAAAAAGATTTAAATGCGATGAAAATGTAACACTAATCAATAAACAAATGACTACTTTTGGAGAAAAAAATCCATGTTTTTAAAATAAAATTAATTTGAAATTAGAATTCTTAGCCAAACAAAAAATATTTTGATTTGAAATGGCCAGTACTGCAGAACGGCAATTTCATAGGTAAAGACCTAATATAAAAAACAATTACATGATAATATTTTTTTTTTCAATTATGTTTGTGCCTTACGGCGGCGCGAAATGGGTCCAGTTCAGAAAAAATGCCAGACAACTAGTGTCTGACCCTGGTTTTCAACTGTACGTGAGGTTGTTAGATGTCACGGACGGAAAATCAGTTGTAAAGGTAATGTCACTCGACTCGTCGTAGTCTCAGCCGGGACCCCTTACAGGGCAACATTTACATCACCACTGATTTTAATCATGTTAGTACTACTAAGTTATGCTAGCGTGTAATACCTTAAGCTTCGAACCTCCGTAGACCTACATACCTACCTCTTACATACAACGTAGGTTAACAGTTGAAGATCACATTTGAAGGTGTAACACATACATGGTACCCGTTTCATCCGATCTGGTGAGAAATGGATTGAAACCGGGCGCATCGTCGCACACCGGTTACCGTTTCCACGACGGCGACTCTGTCCGGTAGCTTGCCTATCGGAACGGGGTTTGTGTGATACAGGGTGACTCTTCATGAACTGGGTGATCATTCATAGGGTGAAAGTACTCAAAGATTTGGACAACTTACACTATAGGAATAACCCGAAAACCGCGACTAATTCAGCTGTTTCCTACATTCAGTCAAATTATGTTTGCGAACTTTAATGTACCGTAATTTAATGTACCAAAGAACCGTTTTCTTTTTAGTAAAATTACAAAGTTAATCCCATAGTAAAAGTTTTTTATTATGTTCATGAGCACTATAACCCCCGGAAATATATGGACTATTATTTACAGTCACCCTGTGTATAACTTTTGTATTAAACTCTGAACTTCCGTTTTGAATATTTTCTGTAAAAATGTCCCCGCGACCATTAAGGTGAAGTGAGCTGTCGCTTCACGATCACTTCACTTAAGTTTTGGCGGACATTTGTACATAGACCGGCTGATGTAACCGGTACCTATGTAAGTGGGGCTCCTTAATCCCCCTGTCTAGTACCCCCAACTCCCCCTACTCCCCTCAATTACCCGACAAGAGTCAGTTGATCAGATGCCTAATTTAATTTATCGTTATGTAAGGAATATAAGTATTATGACTAGTTAGTCTGACGAGCTCCGACGTAATACCGCCTAATCAGCCGATTCAAGTAAATTTTGTCCTATTGGTAACACGTATTTCTGATTTTCTGAGTAAATGGCGATTATTTGATGAGTTATGTAGGTAGGATATTAGTTATGGGAGTCTCTCGTATACTACTTTTAGCTGTCTGGGTGGTCTAGGATCGCAAGCCTTACTGCTGAGCTATCTGCTGCTCTTGGGTTCAATTTCCTAGTCGGGCAAACTGTTATTGGGTTTTTCCATAGTAGTATGATTTCAATTATGATCACAGATTTATATCCGACTCGAAGGACCAATGAATTAATGATAACGAAGGTTGGGGGTTGGCGTGAACATATCCATACAAATAAATAAAATTGAAGTGTCTGTTTGTGATCATGTAAAAACAACAGCTTTTTAGAGACGCTTTTTTAGCATGTGGGAGTCTATATGGTACGTATACCAAATAAACAATTTTTATATTTTTGTGTCTCTCTGTATGTGTGCCTGTTTTGAGTAATCTCCGAAAAGGCTGGACCGATATTTACGGCACATTCACTGGAAGATAACAAATTAATGTGGTATGGAGTAAGTTGGCTATTTTTATTTTAGAAACATAATTAGGTTAAATATGAAAACCCACAAAATTTAGTTAAATTTCACGTGGAATAAGTCGCGGGCACAGATATGTGCAATTAAATATTTTATTATACAATTGAAGCAGCTCGATGCCGTTTTATTGACTTGTCTTCTTGATTGATTGCTTGAATGGGCGTCCGTTGTTCTCGCCACTGAGCTGTCATTCACAACTATTATGTCGAGAAATGTACGGGAAGGGGTAAGGAACAACTTATTTCACAATAATTCATAACAATAGGGATGTCCTAGGTGAAAATTTTACAAGTCCATTTGGTCCGTCAGTTAGATTACCAATAAATATTGGACACATATTTTATGCTTACTCAAATCAATAAAAAGTGACACATCAAAGTTCAGGAGAAGGGGCTTGTGCCGTCATTTCCACGTAAAAAGTGTAACACGGCGTCATGTCACTCAAAGTTTCAACGCACTATATCGTCGTCATTTAAGGTTTACGTGACAAAAGAAAAAATACACCTCCAGTATTTTTGAATAATCCAACTACCGGATCAAACAGATTTTTTAAGGACACTGCCCTATTTCCGTGTTAGGAGAATAATGAGATCCGATTGTAACATTAACTCGTTACCAGTAATTACACCCCTGCGAATCCGATAACCCTGCAAATGGCGCCACCCATCACTACGGAACCCATCAGGGCAATAAATGGAATCATCAGGCCATCGCGTGCGCGCATCTATTGCATACTTTGCTATCAAAATTAATAAATCCGGCTTATACGGGTCGTTACACGGAATCTAGCGGTTTTTATCTATACATTTTTAAGGGGAGTTTATACTGTTGAATAAATCATGTACTCATAAGCATTTTTCAAATCCAGTGAAAAATGAGGAAATAATCACTAACTTTTATTGCTGTGAAGTCGTAAGTTAATATCACGATGGTCCAGTGGCTTAGACCTTACATCTTTGGGTTCAAATCCGGACAAGTAGCAATTTGACTTTTTCAATAAAAGTGCTCATTTGTTATTTTAAACATCTCTGACATATGTGAAGGAAACTATCGTGAGAAAACCAGGACTCATAGCTGGAATTGCGAACCCGTCTTGAGGAAGTGTAGCGATTAAGCAAATTGGATGAGCTCCATCAGCTGCCCAGCCGACTGACCTCTATTATTGCTGCTATTTTTGTTTTTCTGCCTTCGTTGTTGCTGTTTTGCGAAACCCTTTCAATTAGCCAACGATGCCTCGCATGGTTCGATCACCTCCACAGGGCTCTCCAAATGGCCGTGTTCTACTGGAAACGCGTTCGGAACCAGACCTTTCTCCTTCCGTTTCGGCCCCGGATAGTAACATCTTTGACCCGGCAAATATTACCATAAGGCAGAGTACCAAACGTTTTCGTGCCGAGGATAGCTACACGGTGCCGCAACCGGATGGATTCGAAGAACTTAAGAGTATGCTGCAGTCCTGGAAGGCCGATCAGGATAAAGTACTCAATAAGTTAGTCGCAGATGTTTCGGAATTAAGACAGCAGAATCTCTCCATTCAAGAGTCTAATGCAGAGATTAAAGAATCCATGAAATTTTTTAATGCGGAGTTTGAGTCCATGAAGTCTCGCTTAAATACCATAGAGGCGGAACATAGGGATTATGTGAGGCGCTTTCGCCAAATGACCTGCAACAATAGCGACACTAAGGTGGCTATCCTTGAAGCTAAAATTGACGCTATGGAACAGCAGGCGCGTCAGTTAAACATTGAAGTTTGCAATGTGCCAGAAAAACGTAATGAAAACCTTGTCACCGTTATGGAGTCCATTGGTAAAGCTATCAATTCACCTGTGTCGCAAAATCAAATTGTCTCCATTCATCGTGTTCCACATGCACAACTACAGGATAACACACCCAAGAATATAATCGTAAAATTCGGATCGCGTATCATTCGTGACAATTTACTAAGCGCTTACCGAAATACGAAGAGTCTCAAGTCTGATCAAATAGGAATTTCAGGTGCTACTAGTCTTTCCATCTACATGAATGAGCATCTGACTCTTAAAAACAAGGCTTTATTTCGGGAGGCGAAAGTTCTCGCCAAGAAAAATGGGTTCAAATATGTTTGGGTTAGAAACTCGACGATACTTGTGCGAGAACGGGATGGAGACAAGTCATTTGCGATTCGTTCCGTTGAAGATCTCAAAAGGATCACTGCTAGCGAGAAGTCCGGGACCGAAGCTAGCGAGATGGCTGGTGCCGGAAACTCAATGTAGGGACCTGAAATACGCTGCTGTTTTACTTCTTATAGTTAAGTCGTCTTTTTGCCTTTTGCTTTTGTTTGTAGTATCTGTTCTAATCTATGCTTTCTCACATACATGTATATACAGGTGTTGTTGTCCATTTCCGATTTGTTGTACCTGCTTGTTCCAATTTCATAAATGCGTGTTATTAGAATGCTTTACTATTGTACCTAGGTGCTTTCATAAAATTTTCTATAGTCATAATATACTGTACTTCGTACTTAATATCTCTTCAATGACAATATTTATTATATTTCAGTGTCATTATTGCTGTAAAATTGTAAATATCAATGGCTACTAGTAACATTGCGATTTATTACCAGAACTGTAGAGGGGTCCGCACGAAGTTGCACACATTATACATGAATATATTGGCGTGTTCCTATGACGTCATCATACTGACGGAAACCTGGCTGATTCCCAGCATCCAGGACAACGAATTTATTGACGATCGCTACGTGGTCTTCAGACACGATCGTGATCGTTCTGTGACGAATAAAAGTGACGGAGGGGGAGTCTTAGTTGCTGTTCTTCGGGAACTACGCCCTACCAAGTTGTCGGTACAATTCGTTGCCTCAGAAGTTGAGCAAGTTATCGTCCACCTGCCTGCTTCCCAACACAATAAACGCCATATCATCAGTGCCACGTACATACCACCACGTACGTGTGAAGAAACGTACCAATATTACCTAGACATGCTACAAGGCTTAGCTATCGATCCCACTACAGACTCCTACTTTATTATAGGTGATTTTAACCTACCTAACGTCGATTGGTTGGTCCAAGGGAATTATGCAGTCGCACAAGCTGCGAACTCTATTGGGCGTATTTTATTGAATTTCATTAATATAATTAATGGCTCTCAGTACAATATAACAAAAAACAAGTTAGGTCGGATACTAGATCTGTTTATTTCAAACGTTGATTGTCAGTCTATATCATGTAATGCTCTACTTGACCCCGATAGTTATCATCCGGTATTTTCTGTTTTGACTTGTCTCAACTCTCAATATATTCCACTAAAAAACCGCGCCGTCCGAAGACATAACTTTTATAAAGCTGACTACGAGCATATAAATTGTGAGCTGGGCAATATCAAGTGGGACATGGTGCTTTCTCAACCTGACCCTGATCAAGCTGTTGACATTTTCTATGAGACGTTATACGGTATTATCCAATCACATGTTCCGCTGACAAGAATAAGAAAGTCTGGTTTCCCTACCTGGTTTACACCTTCTCTAATACGAATCTTCAAGACAAAGGAACGTGTTTGGATAAAATGGAAGAAGTATAACAATCAGTCGGACTACTTAAGATTTTCTAACTATCGCAGGCTTTTCCACAGGGAGTCATTGCAATGCTTTCGGAAGTACATTAATTCGGTCGAAGACAGCATTCCTAAGAATATAAAGCATTTCTGGTCATACGTCTCGTCTAAAAAAGGAAAAGCCAACTATCCGGCCAGTATGTATCTTGGTAATGTTTCTACAGATGATCCCATAGACATTTGTAATCTATTTTCATCCTTCTTCTCTTCCGTCTATGAACCATCTACTTTGGATCCTGTCAAATGGCAACCATTTGATAGCTACTCAAATAACTCGCCTTGCTTATCCGACATTTATCTACCCATAGAAGTCGTACACACGAAATTAAAATCGCTAGATTCCTCTAAAGGGGCGGGACCTGATGGCTTACCACCTAGCTTCTTTGTGAGGACTTGCGATAGTTTGTGTACCGCATTACATATAATCTTTAATAAATGTTTGCATGAGGGTATTTTTCCGGCAACTTGGAAGCGTGCATTCATAACTCCTGTTTATAAGTCTGGCGACAGGAACAATGTAGAGAATTACCGGCCCATCTCAATCCTTTCTACTTTGTCTAAGGTTTTTGAGAGTCTTGTACACGGTGCCATATGTCCCCACATTCATCAGCTCATTCTACCCGAGCAACACGGTTTTGTCAAACGTCGCTCAACCACAACTAATTTACTAGAATTTACAAACTATTTATTTGAAAATATGGACCAAAGAGTTCAAGTGGATGCTGTGTATACAGACTTTCAGAAGGCATTTGATAAGGTGGACCACGCGTTGCTTTTAGAAAAAATTGCTTTCAATGGGATACGTGGTAATTTGCTTAGGTGGTTTGTTTCGTACATTTATAATCGTACACAAAAAATAGTAATTAATGGTTATGAGTCAGACCCTATAGTTGTCAAGTCTGGTGTCCCACAGGGATCCATTTTAGGCCCTCTCCTTTTTGTTATATTTATTAACGATATTAGTAATTGTTTTTTGAATTCTAAGTTCTTAATGTACGCTGATGATATTAAAATCTATAAAACTTGTAAAAATATTCAAGATTGTAATCTTCTGCAAGATGATCTCGATCGGCTTCATGTATATTGTAGGAAAAATAAGCTCTTTTTAAGCCTTCCCAAATGTCATACAATCTCATTCACCAAAAAAAGGAATAAAATTAGATTCAATTATTGTATTAATAAGACAAGCTTAGATAGTGTTACTTCAGTTCGTGACTTGGGCGTCACACTAGATTCATGTTTACACTTTGACATGCACGTCGATAATATAGTAAACAGAGCATTTCGGATGTATGGTTTCGTCATGAGATCATCAGGTGACTTTGTGCGGCCCTCTACGTTCTTATTATTGTACAAAACTTTGATACGGTCCCAATTGGAATACGCTACCCAGATCTGGAACCCTTTCTATGACAAATACTGCTCTCGAATAGAAATGGTACAAAAAAAGTTCCTGCGTTCCATGAATTATAAATGTCGACATTCAAAAGTTCCCTACACGCAGTTACTCGATCGTTATGGCATTCTGAGTTTGAAGTCCAGGCGTTTGCTTCTGGGCGTAATGACACTGCACGGCTTGTGCAACAATAGGTTTGATTGTCCTCACTTAGTAAATAAACTAAGCTACATAGTGCCCAGAACTGTAATCCAACGGGGGGCGCGCGTGCCTCGGCTGTTCCACACAGACATGTGCAAAACCAACGCCGGAGAACGTGTACCCCTTCGTCGCCTTGTAGAAGCATACAACAATAACTTTATGGAATTGGACTTGTTTGCTCTCTCAAACCAACTCTTTAAGAAAAAGGCTATGGACATACTTTTTAAAATGGAGTAATGTTAATGTTAATTTAAGCTAGTTTTAATTATGTTATGGCTACCACACACATGTTTTGTATTTGTATAAGTTTTGTCCTTCAATTCCACCCATTCTTTTTATTAATATGTGGACAAAGGTGTGGGTTACATGTTTGTAATGTTATGTTAAGAATTTATTGTATTGCTCTTAGCATGTAACTGTTTTTTGTCCCAAATAAATAAAATAAATAAAATAAAAAATTAATACTCTTGCCTTCTCTGTATGAGAAGGGCCCTGCCCTTCAGTCGTAAAATACAAACTACTATAATATTAATGTCGTTGTCACCTTTAAACAACGTCTAACTTGGTTACAAGTAACAGAAGCATGCCCTTAAAAAGGCTTATTATCGTAAATTATCTAAGAATTAGACCTACTCAAATAACTCTGGAACAGTCTTCGCAACAGACATACCGCCCACAGTTGCAGACGGCTTTTGTTCAAGCAATAGTTATGTAGGTCCCTAAATTACTGTATTATTGATTTATTATTTTCTTCAAAGTTACATCAATCATAAGAGTACCTCCAGCTACATTACAAGATTCTTGTGAAGTCTTAGCCTGATTCTACACATGCCATTCGTGTACAACTAGCGAACTCACGCCACTGTGTACATGTATGTACACAGTGGTGTACACATACTTGGCCGGTGCATACCAACCGTAAAATGTCGAGGAGGCAGTACGAAGAAATTGGATGTGACAACTTTTAAAACATTGGAACTACATACTGATCTTGGAGTAGAGGAATCGATGTTTCTGAAATATGCCTGCCCCTTAAAGTAATACTGCAGGGCGTATGCCTGTTTTTACATTGAGATGGGATGCTAGCTGATATTCAACGCGGGATGACGATTTCAGACTAATATTAATTAAAGTTCAAGTTTCCTCACAAAGTTTTCCTTCACCGATATATTGATTAAATGTGACTTTCTAGGGTAGTCTGAGACATGATTTCATGCCTTAGACTACCGTAAAAAGTCACATTGGTACTTGCCCGGATTTGAACCCACAACCTCATGCACGAGAGGCGCACCTTAACCAGTGGACCATCACTAGGTCGGACTTTTGAAACATCATAATTGAGCAGGGGCACTAGTCGATTCTACGCATGGAAAAACAATATCCTAATACTTGGATGGCACATTAAGTGTATAACGAAGACTCATTTTCTCGAAACCCTTGGAAACAAACCTGTTTATTTGTACAAAGAGCACGTGTCCATGACATCTGATTTTCTTTTGCCCATTCCCAGAGCAACACACGATGTTGTGGCACACAGCAAAACAGCGGCAACAACATGTTGGTACACCCCAAAATTAAAAACAAACAAAAAGATACCGTATCTTTTCCGTATCCTACATAGAGGTAGGGTCTGAATATCGCCATCAGATATTAAAATCAGGCCGACCCTCGGCTCTCATAAATAATAACGGCATCTAAATAAAAATCACTTTTATACGCTTTCCGTGCCGTAAAATATAAAATACACTGATTCTGCCTGCATAGCGCTGCGAGGCTCACACGCAAGTGAGCGCACAGCCTTATAATTAAAATTTGTCGGTACAGTGCATTACTGTGATTATAGAAGAATGTTGTTTTAGTAAAAACTGATTGCATTCTGGTTAGTGGTTTGTAGTTTTAACTGTTAAAACGTTTCATAGAATACGTTACATATAAAAACCATATTGTTTCGTTTCTATACGAGACCCCTATTTGCCTGTAGCACTAGTTTTCGCTGCTTTAATTATTTTACGGTGGTGGTTTTGGATTTAATTGGATTATTTTTAAAGGTAGATAAGCTTGTGCCCACTCGTTGCCACACTACTTGAGAAACCCAGCATTAATCGAATCTACTTCATACAAGAACTCAACGGAGCAGAATTTAAGATCCAATCACAGCTCCCCCCCCCCCTCCCAACCCGGCCCCCACTCCCGCCATTTCCCACAGAAATTAACCCAAAAATACAATCGTAAAAACTGAAGAGCCCACAAAGTTGTTGAAATCTATTTAACACTTTCATCGCTCAGCTTTTTCAGGAGCGGTCGGTAAAAATTACAGCTGAATCGTGTATTTTAGGTAAAAACGGGGAGTTATCTGACGGGCCTGCCTAATTCCCATGAATTTATAGTATGCGGGCTGTTACACCGGTTATTATTGCGGCCCCGGGTTCATTATTTGACCTGAATAGGGTTAAGCATTGTGTTGTTTTTGCAACAAGTCTTAAGTACACAAATGTGAAGAGGAATTTTAGAAAAACATACTATTAAAAGTTAATAAATTGGAGGTGTATTAGACAGAAAAAAAAAGAAAAAACTTAGTACAAAATAGGTCATTGGAATAACCGTGTATGTCAATATTTTACTTCAATTATATTTTATCAGCGTGGTTTAAAAATATGACAAGTATTTCAATCTACCTGGTAATGTATTCACAGCATTGGAAAACATTTTGTACCTTCTAAATTAAATTTGTCATACAGATTACGTAGGGAGCTCACCTTAATTCTTTACAGCACAGAAAATTTTCGACAGTTGCACGTCATGACTGTGCTGGCAAGAAGGATATCACTGGAAAGTACCAGGGGCAAAGCACCGCGCTGGTATTCAGTGGTCACCTGCGTATCATCTGCCTGGCCTTTTCTCAAGGTTAAGCAGATGATGATTTTATTGGAAACAATCGAAACTTATTCATTCTTCTCTCGTATCTTTCTCATCAGTCATCACCATGCAGTCAGCAGGTTCAGCCGATATTGATTGCTCAGAGTATATACTTGTAGATAGTAAATACTAAGTAATTGATAAATAAAAGTGGATACTATACTCCATGCAGGCTCCATTTATGGAACACAAGTTGGCCCAAAATTAATGTGACAAATTGTCAAACGCGCGTTAACTGCTGTGATTGGTGGAATGAGTTTTCAGCAGCCAATCACTTGTGATTAATTTGTGAACCGACTATTTTGTTACCAGAGTAAAACACATTGGAAATCCTTCAAAGGATCAGCTCGCTCAGCGTGCCCAGGACAAAGGATCAGCTCGCTCAACGTGCCCAGGACAAAGCGTTCCCTTTACCACATCATTGCATTAAAGTAAAGCTACAACGCAATTTTATATTCCTGCCATCTTATGATTACCTTGCAGGCAGATGAGCCAGGGAAGCAATCTCGTCGCGACTGAAAGGCTTCGCTGCTGATTAAACGAACGTAGATCTAACATTAATTCATTGAGGACCGGACAGGATGGAGGAGACCGAGTTGGCACCCCAGAACTTCAAAACAAGCTGGTAGGTAGATATATCGAACACTTAGACACCATACTTCCTGAAATGAAAATTATGGGTTTGGTCGTTTTTCTAATCCTTGGCTAGTGCCTGCCTCTTTGGTCTAGCAGTTGCAAGCGCTACTGCTAAGCATGAGGTTCTCGGTTCAATTCCCAGGACCAAGCGTTGTTGAGATTTTCTATCTGGAATTGCTCAGTAGCAGCCCGAAGTCCGAATTTGTGATGCTAAGACACTTTTGATGAAAAGGGGATGTTGTCAAGAGCAGGAATTCTTTACATTTAAGTACCTACACAAAATGTAAAAGTCGTTTTCTCGGGAAAAGATTAATTTCACAATAGCACGATTTTGGAAATACTACGTTTGAACTAATTTAACAAAATGTTTATCAAATTGACATACTACGTCGGCATGCTGAGCTATGGTCATTGCATACAACTGTCATTAAAGGACAGTTGTGATTTGAATAAACGTACCTATATATCAATACAGAAAGTTGCACACTAAAGTACAACATTTAATAAGAAGCAGTGTCTCCTGACATTAGAACCTGTCACCCAAGACTGTATTTTATTTATGCATCACCGTAGTACGTTTTTCAGTGTATTATGTGACATTAGTTCTGTCAATTTACTGCATCGAATTAAATGTCGTATTTTAGTAATCCTACACCCGAACGGTTTTGTAAAAAAATATTGAACCTGGAATCTTAGATGAAATGAGCGGTGAAGTGAACTGCAGTGGTTTGGGTGACACTGCTAGCTTACTCCTTCGCTCACTTGACAAGTTTTCTCGGGGAGATTTTTTATAGAATAGATACCACTACACATGAGGTAAGTAGTTACTGAGGTCGCTCACATAGGTACACAACTACATCTTAATTAGCGATGTGTTCAAGTTCAAAAGTGATAACTTGAAACAACTTTGATCGTAACCCGCAGTAACGCTTAGCATATTGTCTTACGAACAATTATATGTACTAATAGTTGGCGCTAACGAGACTTTCACGCTAATTCACTTCTTATGCGAAAGAACTTTGGCTTCGTTCTGCGGTTTTATCTAAGATACATGTTAATCTGGGGGCTCATAACTATTGTAGTATAAAATGGCAACAAATAAATACTCTTTTCACTTCTTGTCAAAGGCGTCTTTTCGTTATTCCTACTTAACTTTGAATTTAATTTTAATTTTCCATGTAATTTCAGATACAATGTAATTTTTGTTCATGAAGAAATGATTTTTAATGAAATCATTTGTTCAAAATAAAACAAATATTAACACACTTTGCTTTATTATCCTTTTATCAAAAATTTCTTATAAACTTTCAAGTTACATAAGGAAAATGTGAAGATCACTTCTTAAGTAACTTGTAATTATAATTATTGATAATTTCATTTTGCACTCTCTCTCTTTCGCGACATCTAGTGAAGCTTGTGAGAATAAAAACACTGCATAACGAAGTCTCTGGTGTGGCACGAGTCAAGTCCCGAATTCCAAAGCTAGATGGCGCTGTTATAAAATTATTTTGAACAGCAGAAAATCAAATGAGTACAGCGCCGTGTACAATCAAGGGAGTGAAATGTTAAGCCACAAGTCAAGAATAAAAATGACAGAATAGATGACGTGCACCCCATAGCATGTGGGAAAGGAATTTATACGAAGATTGCTTAACATTTTTGTACTTCAAACACGGACGATTAAGTAAGTAAGAAACTGATTAAGTATTATCATTTTCATTAGTTTTAAGGAAAAAACTATCCTTGACTGCTCTTGTCTCCATTAGTTTTAGTAGTACTCACTCACCATTTCACTAAGTACACTAGGTACTACGACAAATGCAAAATAAATGCCCGTTCTTAATAACTAGATGACACATAAATAAATACCTACGGAAATATTATGTGTCGGTTGGATTTTCAAATCTCGGTTCTGAGCCGAGCGTTGACAATATTTACTGTGCGCTTTTATTAAGGCTCGTGGAATTTAAGGCCTGACGTTTCTTAGCATATGTTATTGCGATCACCTAAGCTAAGATGTCAGAACTCCATATTGTTTCAAATAAATATCGGTAATCTCAGAGAACTTGTAAGAAGACTGTACATTTTTATGAAGAATACCTTTTAATTAGTAAAACGGGAATAAGTATTTTAATCTGTTTGATAAGTTAACACTGCTTTATGACGCTTTGAGATTTGATATTCGATGCTTGATCTACTATTTTTATTTTGTTTACAACATTTTTATTTTATAATCGCTTAATAATTCAGCTTCATCAAAACTGTCAGTACTCGTGTTAGATTGATAAATTAGAGAAGGAATGTATGAAAGTAATATAGATAGGTAACTATCTAACTTACTTTCATACATTCCTTTTTATAACAATATAAGTAGGTAATGGTGGGTTGTTTAAGTTGAGAGACCGCATCTGCCCAGATACAAAAAAAGTAACACTTATGAAGTACTTAAGAATAGAAAGAAAAAGGATTTGTGCTCGGTTGTTTCCTTTTTGTTTATTAATTTCCCTACGACTTATGCGCACGCGTAGAGGCAGCTAGCTGAATTCAATGTTCATAGCTTTATTACAATTTTCAGCTCATTATTATGTTGTATGTTACTGAAAAAGTTTTTCGCGACCGTAACAAACATACATTTCTCGAAATATAATCATTAAAATCACCATTAATCAGAATTTTGTACAAATGTAATGATTTCATGAAATATGCATTCAATCGCGTAATTTGTGGAGGCTAGCACATCAAGTTACCCTAATGTGTCAAAATTATTTGATAGTTTTTCAACTTCATTACAAAATAATAAGACTGTTAATAATAACTGTCTGACTGTTTATGTGGTTATAGCGAGCCGTCAGATAGTGGCGCGGGGGCGGCCGTGGCCGGGGCTCCCCCTGTCAGGTTCTCTGCTAAAGAGGTTGCGAAAATCATACAGAACATGGTGAGGGGAAAGTCCCCCGGTCACGACGGCCTCAGCGTCGAACATCTTAAATACGCTGGGGTACACTTACCGCGGGTACTTGCTATGTTTTTCAACCTTTGTCTAACTCATAGTTACCTACCTGTGGAACTTACCAATACGATTGTTGTACCAGTAATAAAGAATAGGACTGGTGACGCCTCCGATATCTCCAACTATAGGCCGATATCGCTTGCCACTGTCTGTGCTAAGGTATTGGATAGTCTGCTTGATAAAATTCTAGCTGAACACATCGCGCTCGAGGATGGTCAGTTTGGTTTTAGACCGAACTTATCAACTGACAGTGCAATTTTATGCCTCAAGCAGACTGTCCAATATTATACAGACAGAAAGACTCCTGTAATGGCATGCTTCTTGGATTTATCGAGGGCTTTTGACCTAGTCAATTATGACTTGCTCTGGCATAAGCTCTCACATGACACTGCTGTCCCGGCTGATGTTATATCACTGTTTAGATATTGGTACAGTAGTCAGAAGAATACTGTGAAATGGGGAGGCTCGTATTCTGACATGTATGGGTTGGATTGCGGGGTGAGGCAGGGGGGTCTGAGCTCCCCCCGCCTTTTCAACCTATACATAAACAAACTGATAGGTAGGCTCAGTAGCACTCACGTGGGTTGTCACGTGGACGGTGTTTGCGTGAACAACATTAGTTACGCTGATGATATGGTGCTGCTGAGCCCATCTATCAGTGCAATGAGAAGGCTTCTCAGCATCTGTGAGAGTTATGCAGTGGCTCATGGGCTCAAATACAATACCGCTAAGAGTGAATGGTTGGTTTTTAAATCGGGTACTTTAACCTACGAGCATCTGCCTGAGCTCTCACTCTCTGGGTCTCCTTTAGGTCGGGTTTCGAAATTTAAGTATTTGGGTCACTGGGTCACTGATGACTTGAAAGACAATCTGGACATAGACAGGGAGCGCAGGTCGTTGGCTGTCCGTTGCAACATGCTGGCCCGCAGGTTTGCACGCTGTACTGACTCCGCCAAGATAACGCTTTTTAAGGCCTTCTGCCAGTCGTTTTACACGTGCAGCCTGTGGACTAAGTATACCCAGCGGGCATACAGCGACCTGCGCGTACAGTACAATAACGCATTCAGGGTGCTTTTGGGGTTGCCATGGCGATGTAGCGCGTCAGGGATGTTCGTGGATGCGTGCGTCGACGGGTTCGCCGCCATCATGCGGAAGCGATGCGCTTCCATGATGGAGCGCTTGCGCTCGGCCTCCAATGGCATCCTGAATGTGTTCTCAGATCGGTGGGACTCACCGCTTTTACGTAAGTGGATAAGTGTTCAGACACACTTATCCAAATAAATTTGTGATGCAGTGTTGTTTATATGTAAATTTAATGTAATACTAACATTAGGCTAAGCTATTATTTATTATTACTAACAAAATATGGAATTTTATTCTGAAATAAATTATTTGAATTTTTTGAATAATGTCCGATTGAGAAAATTTGACGGAAAGCCGTATGTTCATGATTTTAGTTATTAATACTTCTTTAAATATACATTTTGTTCTGGTCGCGAATGACTTTTTATTAACAAACAACCTAATACTGGTATTATTACATTATTTATATTAAATAGCAAAAAACATTGAAATTTTGAATTTCGCAGGCTACCCCTACTCATTTCCTTTAAAAATATCTACCGATATATAGGTGTAATTTTGTACAGCTCTGTCTAAGCCATTGGGGAAAACAGGTGTGATGTTAGGTATAATTAAGAACAAAAAATTCAAAAAGAATATGTTATATAAAAAATATTGTGCGACTGCGCTCCATCACTTGCCCTCGTGGAATCTGAAGTCCTGAAAATATAAAACATTGTTATTTAATACACCTGGGTCACCCTCGATCTTAGCTAGAGCAACGGACCTATTCTGTTGATCTTCTGAATTGACCCTTAATAAGAAACAAGGTGATAAGCTACTTAAGTTTCTTTTTGTGTAATTAAGTTCTTAAATCCTAGTTACAACCAGTACTTATAACCTTTAGATTTACCATACATTTTGCGAAGATTAATTTTGGCTTAACTTACTCCGCGTTTATGTGTATATGATATTGGGGGTAAAGAATACATTGTCCGTATTGAGTCAAAAACAATGTGTTTTTTTTCATAACAGCCCTAGATCGGCGTGATGTGCTGGCGCTGCTGCTACTGGGACCTCAAGCGGCGTCGTAGATTGCCATTCGTTATATTTTCAAAATCTCATCGCGAACTCATATTCTATTCAAAGAGTATCGTGCATAGGTACTATTTTCAAAGAAAACTCGAATCGATTGCTTGACGCTCCTCTTGGTCTAAGGCCTGGCCACTACATTGGCCAGAGGATAAGCAATCATTGCCATTTAACGAGGCAATACCTCCAGTCTTGGAATCCTTACCAGTCGACAGCGATGCGGAGGAATTTTACTTTGCCACATTTTAATTGACTGTTGCGAGCTGGTGACCAAAAAAAATAAAATTGCCGCACTCGATTGAAGGTTAAGCTACGCTTTCAAAGGTCAGTCTGTGGATGTGTGACCGTTCATTACATATCGAGACTCCTCCGTGGCTCGGAAAGCACATTAAGCCGTTGGTCCCGGCTGTCACATGTAGATAGTTGACAGTCGTTACGGGTGGTCAGTAGCCTGAAAGCCTAACAACTAGTCTTACCAAGGGGTATTACCATTGATATACAATTAATAATTATATTTCAATGGGTATTGCCCAGTAACTGGGTTGTGGAGGTCAGATAGGCAATAGTAAAATACTGGTATTCAGTTGCAACCGGGTAGAATGGAAGCAACATAGTTGGGCTATTATGGATAGTCCAATACTAATTTTGGAAAAATTGGATAGTTGGAAAATTGGATATTTTAACAGATATTAATAAATAGGCTTTTATTAATATGCGTATATTGTAACAAACATCAAATTATGTCCAAATAATAAACTTGTGAAAACAGAAATGCCAATTTTCACTAACACTACGCGACACCAAAAGGAATGGATAAGAAAATAAAGAAGAAAAGAAAACACATCTGGTTGAAAACTTACAGCAAAAACGCAGGCAACGATGACAGCCACCTTGAAGTGCACGGCGAGGTCAGCGGGGAACGTGACGGTGTAGTCGTCATTGTAGGTGAACAGCCGAGTCTTCCAGCCGCGCTGCTCCCGGCGGACGGCACCTATGGTGAGCTTCGTGTTCGTCTGCAGCTGGAATTGGAGATAATTACATTTTATTATGCAGGTAGCGGAGTTTGGGGAACTTGTTTGGTTGCTTTTAAGGTTGCGGATTCGAAACGGGTTTTACTGAATACGAGTGGTTCCGCGTCGGATTTCTATAGTATACCTTCTTCAATATGGGCGCCGGCCGTACAAGTTTTATCAAAGTGGTCTTCAAAAGAAGGGAAGAAATGGAGGCCGTGTTTTTGCAAAGTCCATAATAATAACAATAAAATTTTCCCTGATGGGTATAATTTAATAGTAGCAAAGGAAATTAATTTCAGAAAGGCTTAAGCTGTCGATAGATTCAACTGTATACGAGTAGTATTAGAGTAATATGTTTCTAGCCCGTTCTTCTCTTATTTTAGAGTTCAGATAATTTCAGCTTATTGTAGATTCATTAACGGGAAAATAGGTTCAACTTTCTGACTATCAATACAACCTTGATACTGGAAAAGTTTCTGAATAGTGGTTGAATAAATTTGGAATTAATTTCTTATGAGTTTCGATTGAGAACCGAATCGAAGAAGAGAGAGAGTCTCAAATTGACAACCTAGAACTATACATATGTATGTATAGTTTTAGTTTCCCGTGGTTAAAAAGTCAACATAAGACAGTTAGAAATTCCCGCGGCAACACTTTTTTATCCAAATTTGTTGAGCGTTAAGAAGTAACAAACATACACACACATACCGTCAAATGTTCGCAGTTATAATATTATGTAATTACCTCTAAGTGACTAGAGTTAGCGACCGACCCCTTGAGCCTGAGGACAAAGTTGCCCTGTGGGTCATTGATGTGGATGACGGGTGTTAAAAAAGTCGTCTCCATCTCAACAACGCTGACCAGCACGTTGTCTAGGAACAGCTCCACCTTATCCGACATCCATCCGCGTGTACGCCGGAGTGTGAACACCTGCAAATGTAATAGAATGAATAGTCCTGTCGGTAGATTCTGTAAAAACTTCTTCTGAAAAAAGTTCAAGAAGGACAGCTCCTTAGACACCTTTAAAACAGCATAAAATGAACAATAAAACTAGCGTGAGAAAATATCGTATGGTAATCTCGATTCTTCTTCTTCAATCGGTGCCACATTACTGAGGATCGTGGTCACTCGACCCCTTTAAGCGTATAATCTGCTCCATCGACTCCGTTCTACAGTTGCTATCACCACCTGCAGAAATAGGTTTGAGCACATAGCTTCTTTCACTTAGTCAGACCATCGTGGTGCCTTCTGCTATGTTGTCGTCGGTACTGCCAACAATGACCAGCTTTTCGAGGCTGCTATCTCCACTTCTTCAGTAATCTCGACTATAATTGTGTTTATAGGTAAGTCTTTATCCAAAAAAAGACCCCAACGTCAGGTAGGTGTCTCACACAGCTCACACCACCGCTGTCTACACGGAGTTTTACAGAATAGCACTGATGCTGAAATACCTAGTAACCGCCTGGAGTTTGGAGTAGTGTGCGGTTCGTTATAAGTGTAACTATGCTCGTTCTATTAGTAATAGACAGAGGTGGTCCTAGGGTACAGCGAGACGTGCAGTCGCTCTAGGCGCCAGGTAGCCAGGGGCGCCAAAATGCCAAATGCGAAAAACAATTTCGAGGGATAAATATTATTTTTTCTAAAGGTTTTTTTTTAAATTTCGCGAAAGTGTCGACCAAAGGGCGACGACAGACATTCTCGCTCTAGCTCGATCAAGGGCGAGGGCGGTAATAGAGCAAGCATATACGCAGTATACGTAATAAACTATGACGTTTGTTGCGTATATGACGTAGTTACCAAACATATAAAAACATATATTTGTGTTTTCTGCAACAAACTTTAAATGATACATTTTTTTTTAAAATCTGCATAGTGTTTACTCCGAGTTAGTACAGTTGATGTAGATTTGGCACACAATCAAAATAACATTGTTTGTGGGTTTGTGGCTCTCTTAGGTTTCGGCAGAGGTCAAGAGAGGTTGGCATGACGTCATGCCACAGTATGAAAGTACCAACCTTGGGAAGTGAGGACACTAATGATATTAGTGTGTCGACCCCTCGCCTGAGTAACGAATATGAAGAATAAAATGTCTCTTGATAAATAAGGCCATCGATTAATAGGTCATTCTACTTTAAGGAGAGTATTATATAAAAATCTGGCATGCTTAATTATTAGGAATATTGTAAAACTAACGCTGTTCGTGTATGTGACTTTAAATGTTTGTAAACGCACCCACGACAGGGGAAATTCCTAGTGTGGGGCAACGTTTTTAAAAATAAAGAAAAAAAGAAAAGAATAAATAATCATTTAAAAAGTTGGCAGTTTCCGTTTGTGTCACTTCCAAGAAAAGTATTTTGATGGGTTCCCGCTACACTGCTTCCAATAATGAAACGGTACCTAAGGCCTACAGGAACTACTTAAAAACATGCAAAGTACGCCGCGATACCTACCAGCTACTAAAGCTTACTAAACGATAACAGCACACAAACCGGTCAAATTATTTGTGCAAATGACGTTGGTACGAAAGAAGAGTCTAAGGCTGCGTTCCCATTGAAGCGGAGCTGGGCAGAGCGGAACTTAGCGGTGGCCGGTGCGGGAATTAATCAAACACAATGCTCGTAATCTATGCTCTGTTTCATATTCCATATTGGTGCTGATTCCCTTGTGGACAAGCTAAATTAAATGTGGACTACTTTCATCTTTCTTTTCATCATTCATTTTAAACAGCTTTCAATTTTAGTTGCTCTGAAACTTCCGGATAAACATAGGTAGTTGACATTTATAAGGCATCGACCAAAAACATGGTCAAGTTCAAGGCTTAGACTAATTTGACTTCTCTAACATGTTACTTAACTGTTGCCGTCCTTTACTCAAGCTATCTGTCAGAAAGAGATGCCAATTCTCTAATTTAAGTTTATTTTGTGAACAAGGTTACATTGTGATTGGTAAATTCATGCACCGGTAAGCTCCGCTACGCCCAGGTCCTTCTCAGTGGAAGCGCAGCCTAACTGTACTGGTGCGACGAAATGACGGCGATTCCGGTGAATGGGGAAGCGAGAGGGGCATCGCATTCCAAACGACATGCACAGATATGACCACGTTGCAGTTTCGGCTGCTTCCACTACCCCTGTGCTAAAGGCATGACAGAACCTCAGCCCGGTGGAGCTAAGATTTACACATCATGACACGGGGCATATGGAGCAGGCCACTATGGATGTATAACTGCTCACCTTTCTCCCTGTGTTTTCCACGCCGTCTATGATAAACGCCCTATGGCTTCCACCTCGGAAGATGGTGTCGGGGACAACCTCATTCAGGTTGAACAGGACATCGCCCTCACTGAGGATCCTATAATTACTGCCATGGTAGCCTGAACTCGTCTGATTGATGGTGATGGTAGCCAGCTGCATCAGATGCTCCATACCTGGAACTGATTCGACCATGTTATAGGTTTACCACTATATCTAATAAAATATTTTTTATAATACTCGTCTACCCTTAGTCGTCAGTCGACTCATATTGCTGTTTGTCAGTCGTTTCCCGGGCAAATACAATACAATATATATATATATATATAGGTATGTAAAGCAAAACAATGTTTGGCTTGCTTTTACTGACTGGTCGGAGTGAATACTAACGAGGAACAGAACTTTCACCTCTTTCTTTTCTTCACTGAGCAGATTGAGAAGAGATTCGCAAGAGAAAACGTGGTCAGAGGAAGTAAGTATTCGGGTAAGATGCTAATAGGGATCTTGGCCGTGTTCGAGCTGCGAAACTGAGCCGTGAAATATCTCTCCAATCTCCAAGCGTTTAAGGTGCGTTGCAATCTTGTCACTACGTCAGTAAGGCGATAGCGACCGTTTATTGACTGAACAAGTGACCCTTTGCGAATGTATAACTGTGGATTTTAACAATGGTCAGGCAGGGGCCCATAGTCCTTCAATAGTTAGTCCACTATAGCCACCCAAATGGGCTAACCCATAGCCCAATATCTTTTGTTTTCATGTTCTGCAATAGTCCTGCACCAACCAGGGGTCGTCATTGGATGACCTACTGATGCTTATAACTGTATGAATTTTATAAAGTGTCTAACCGGCCTCTACGAGTTGGCTTCGCCCCGGTAACTTTGGCCCATAAATATACCTACCCATAGGTACCTACCTACCTAAAAGACTGGCATACATATTTTAAAAGTCAATAATACAATATCAATGGTAAAAAGACAAAAAAATACAATTAGTTTTAATATAAACTAAACCTAATCTGAACTCTCAACCAATTTCAGTAACACTGTACGTGAGCACGGACACAACACACATACAAATTGTGTGTGTGTGTGTGTGTTGTGTCAAAATGGTTTAATGTATATGTGGAACTTACCCTTGACTAGAGCAGCAGCCATTGTTTACCAACAAACAATTGTTACATCAACACACAACTACCAGGCAACACTCAATCGTCATATAAAATAAAACAGAAGGAACTTCAATATTTTTGCATGTCACATTTACAAACACATGCTTCTGATAAAAAGTCACAAAACAACAACAATTTAGTGGATCAAACTCAAGGTTTAAAACGAAATAGTTGAATACACAATTTGAGACGATGATAACGTAGAAACAGGAATCGATAGGGGTCAATTAAAACGAATTATGAACCAAAATGACGCCACCGTGGGTTATAACAGTATTCTTTGCGCGACTGTTTCGTCCAAGGCCAGACGTCTGACTGGCGAGTAGTGCATATCTATATGTACTCCCTAATGCATATACAACGTGACTCATAATTGTGTACCTAAATAGTATGCTGTGGTCTAACACCACCTATATTTGTCCAGGGCAATATTTTTATCACTTACCAGGATTTAACGGGGTGAGGTAAAATAAAACCAACCGTATGATACATTTTGTTCAAGTAGGTTGACATTTTTGTGAAACAGCAGAATTTTCTTTTGGGATTTGGGAGTTGGTCCGGTTGGTACCATTGTGAAAGTTGTTCATATTCATGGGTACAACACAGATACAAAGTAGCCCAGTGTAGTAACTACGTCCTGCTTCCTTTTCAGGCTCCAAGTGACCAGCAAAGCGAACCTGTTTGAATGCATTTCGTCGAATGGAATACACATTGACGTGATCACGTGTTAAATGAAATGTTAGTAGACCGAGTTGATTGTACTGTCGTTTGAAGGTCAAGTGTGTAACAAAAATATCTGTTTACAGATTCGTTTCCATGGTACCCGATTGTCATGTTTGATCATCACGACAATCTATATAAGTAAATAAGTCTGCCTCGTTTGCCTAATGGACCCAAGCGCGACTACTAAGCGTGAGGGTTTGATTCCCATTCCCGGGTAGGGCAGTGTTGTTGAATTTTCCAATAGGAAGTTTCTCATTAGCAGCCCGGAGTCTCCGGATTTGTGCCTGTTTGATGGTTGTTGCCACAAATGGCACTAATCCAGACGCACCCTCTATTACATGGGACTCGAACATAACTAGCGAAATATTATGAGTATAACTATAATGGTGCCCCTGCCCAACGCGTCGGGGGAAACAGGCGTGATTTCATAATAAAGTCATTTTTCGTCTGTCTGTGTGACCGATTTGTTCTTCTAGACCAAACAACAGGATTGATGCGGTTTATGTATGTGTAAACAATGCTAGCCTGTTATTTTCACTCCTGGGCAGGCTGGGCACACAACCACGCTTGCACAAAGCAAAATTACAATCAGCACAGTGACAGCCGAGCTCACATGTCGCCAATCTCGTGTGCTAAGTCGAGATATGTGATTTGTTTCTCGTTCTCAGCTTCCGCGAGGTTCTCGTCATACGGGATGCCAGTGACCACTGCACGGTACGCTAGTCGGTTTATCACAGACAACCGGGACCTACGGCTGAACGTGTTTTCCGAGGCGGGGAGGCGTCTCGGTATGGCCACTCATCCTCCGACCGACCTCGACAAGCCGGGCTTAAGCTGCAATCCAGCCGTATGCCTGCAATTATTTAGCCGCAAGCCCTCTATATCACTACATGAGTACAATGGGAATTAAAATAAAAACGACGTAAGTAGATTTTCTTTATTTTTTATTAATGGTCCTTAAATTGTGCGATACAAAATCACTATTGGAAAGTATACACGAAGGACACATACACAGCGTGCAAAACTAGTGAAAACAACATGTATAATGTATTAGCTGTTGACAAACTTATATTCATATAGCCCCCTTTTATGTATCTGGTGAAGATAGCAGGAAGTTGATGGATGAGGACAGTCCAGTAAGTATTTGAACACAAATCTACGGCTCAATCTAACACAGGTCAGTTTAAAACTAACTAAAATCATTCATATAAGATGATCGTAACGCTGATCTCGAGTATGTTTACATTTTTAATTTTGATCATCATTTGATTTGTTTGCGTTTTTCGAAGGCATATTGTTATATATATATTGCATATCATATATTCATTTAAGTAGACAGTTACTAATATTATGTACGTACTTAGAAGTACAAGGATAAAATTATGTTCAGCAGCACTCCGTCAGTTGAATTCGTGGAATCTGAAGTCCTGGAGATAAAAAAAAACAACGGTTCATTAACATTACTAATAACTAGCTATGCCCCGCGGTTTCATCCGCTCCTAAGGATCGTAGTATGCTGTTAAATAGCCTAAAACCTTGCTCAATACAGTACCCGAGGAAGGTAAATAGTTCCAGAGATTACAAACGCGCTAAAACAAACAAACTCTTTACCTTCATTGTATCTATTAAGTGTAGACCCATAATAATTGATGCTACGTTACAGCGGGTTTTGGTTGTAAAGGTATTGGTTTGCTTATCCAGAGGCACCGGCCTCGACTGATTAACCTAGCACTATCTTTAGGGATAGTTCTAGGTGGTAGTCCCTTTAGCTGCCAAAACCCGTAGGCTCATATCTTTATTTCTATTTAGTCTTCCACCAACCGGGGAAGTCTCTTGCATAGTGCATACAGGGATTGTACTCGTAGTCGGCTGGTGCCGGTTTCTTAAGGCTCTTTAGACTCGGTTATCATCAGTATCGGTACATCAGTAGTGTATCTATTTGTTCACAAACTTACAATAAGAACGCAGGCAGCGATGACGGCTACTTTGAGGTGCACGTCAAGGTCAGCAGGGAACCTGATAACGTAGTCATCGAGGTGGGAGAGTATCTCTCGAACCGAACCGTGAGTCTTCTTGTGGATGCTGCCTACGGGAGTCTTAGTACTTGTCTGCAGCTGAAATTATATTTTAAAACCAGTTATAAATAGATTATATTTATATTCATTCTTCATAGAGGTAGTACTGTATATAAGTAAGTATATAAAAGATATATAGGACTTGTTTAAAAGCATCGGGTTGAGGGTTTCATGAGTTCATCGTTTTCTTGCATTCCAAAATTTCAGTTACGGGTAACCCCTATATTTGGTGCCCGCATGAGTAGTGATTCTTTGTCAAGGTAGACCTCAATACCGTGTTACCAAATTACCTGAAAGTTAGCAGTGCCAGTGGCCTTCCCCTTGACCCTGAGGATGAGGTTGTCCTGTGCGTCGTAGATACGGATAACAGGCGTTAGGAATACGGCCTTCAGTCGTACCACGCTCACCAAAGCATCGTTCATGAACAGCTCCACCTTGTCTGACATAGACTTCTCCGGACGACGGAGCGAGAACACCTGCAAAAGCTGCAAGTTATGTTAGGGAAATGAATAAACCTACCATACCACATAGCTCCAACGGCAGTGGACCGAACCTCAATGACACATCCGGAAAGTTTCAGTTATTAATTGGAGTTTAGATTTAAGCCAATATGCTTCATGCTTTACCTGGGATTTGAGCTGGCGAAATACGAGTATGAGTTTTGGTACTATTCCGAGATTAACTACAAAGATCGACAAAGCGTAAATTACATAAGGTTTACAGAATCACAAACAGTCTAAGCCTCAGATCGTTAGACAATGAAGCCAGAGTTTACTAAAACCTACTCAGCCCTCACACATACCCTGTGGAACAGTTTACCGTGTATCATGATGACTTACCTTCCTACCTGTGCTATCTACTCCATGCATGTGAAAGCTCCTGCGACGTCCACCTGAAAATAAGCTGAAGTCGTGTCCCTCCTCAAACAGATTGAACAGGACCTCTCCCTCACCAAGGACATTGAAATTATTCCCCTTGTGGCTTGATACCAGCTGGTTGATGGTGATGGTTTCCAGGCTTGTCAGGCGCTCGAGACCCGAAACTGAAATGGAAGAGCTTCTTTTAGATTGATGGCAGCATTTAAAATATGAAAAAAATGTTCATAAACATTCGCTAGCACATAGTGACGTAGCGATCAGAGGGCTACATATCCTCAGGTTCTCGTGGAGTGGAGTGGTATTCCACGGCAATCAGTACAAAAGACAATTCCAGAGCTACCGGTAAGATTCCTACCACCATCTTACTGGAATATATCCTTCTTCGCAGCACGTTTGCTCTTGCGACTCTCCACTCAAGATGGTATGGTATTAATTTATAATTCATCTTTAACTCACCTGTGTCTTGAGTACCAGCCATTGTTCAATAAAAATAATCTAAAATCAACACATTGCTACCAGTCAGAATTCTTATCAAAATAGAAAGATACTCTCCTATCAAATGAGAGAGACAGATATTATTTCGGTGAGTATTCTGCTTATATAAAATTACATTACAATTAATTCGATGTATAATGAAACATGAAATAAAATATAGTTTTAACTAAGTATTTTGTAATATACACAAAGAGTTCTGCCTTATAAAACCAACGCACAATTTCTGAATACCTACTTTAGTGAACTAACTACCTTAAAGTAATCCAATACCTATTCTATTCCAAATTCAGTATCAGTGTCTGCTTATTACACAGTCAAAAGTTCAAAACCGTCCAATAAACATACAAAACTTATGCATAATACTGAACTGATTTAAAAATAACCAGTACTACTAACTATTCGAAATCATTACAATTTACTTTCTTCTGCAAATGGGACAAATCTTAATAAGCGTTGGTTATTTTAGGGGAACAGAACCAAGTTCATACATAACAAAGAAGATGATAATTTCCCGTTTGCACTAACACTAAAACACCTAAATTAATGTCAAAATATTATAGCATGCGCCTATTCTGTCTAAGGTCAAACATCTGACTGACGCCTGTAGATTTTTATCTAATCTAGACTCTAGTACAGTCAGACAATCAGTTATTTTTGCCTTGGTGTATGTATAGCTGTGTAACCTAACTTTATACAAGCAAAAACCGTATGATCTCAAAAATTCGCTTATTTAGTTACTTAGTTTAGTTTAGTGTAGAGATGTTTTATAAACCTAAATAGATCCAATACTGCCGATGTTAATTTGTATTGCGTGCTTCTAATAAAAGTGAACTACTCACATTTTAAACTGTAATTTGTTTTTGTCGTGGTTATTTTGCCAGTATACTTATCTATCTGTTTGAGTGTACATAAGAGATAACATGTTCAAAAACTGAACAGTAATAACCCTGTGTAATTAAGTGTTATTTACAGTCTTGTTTTGTTATCATGTAGCCAGCAATGGCGGTGATCGCCCGCGCCGCTACTTATCTACTTGCATTTTTTCGGATCAAACAATTATGTGGTCACGTGACATAGCGAAACATGTCGCGAGTTGATTGTGCTCGCTTTATGGATGTCTTTAATAAATCTTGATGGAGTTATCAAATAACGTTCCTCGATAATAATGTATTAACTATTTTGAACTAAATGCTTAAGTCACTCTCAATTGAAACTGTTATTTGGTAAAAGAATATAATAGGTATACTAAAACTCTCAATATAGCAAAGGAACATCAACTCTATCAAACAAAGTTCTGTAAAAGACTAACACATCTTAATAAAAAATGGTCGCAAAGCTGCTCTCGTTGTTTTCCAATGCTGAATCTTGAGCCCAAGTATGCTAACGTCCAGGCTCGGGATACAACAGCGCCAGCACTTCGTGTTGCTGTGGGCCACCACGCTGCTGCGGTGATGTCACCCTTAACTTTGAAAAAGCAGCTCAGCAATCGCGTCATTACAATTTTTTACATTGTTAACCAGCTCTTCTGGCACGCGTTCTGTCGCCACCTCATCTAGGAACCGCCGCGGCGGTGGGCAGCGGTCATTCTCGGGTGGTCCGTTGGTTACGCGGTGCTCAGCTAAGCGCCGTGAGTACAAAATCCATGAATGCGCTTTTATTTAGTTGGCGCCAAGTGTAAGTGAAAACGGTCATAGTTATCGTTCTAATAAATGGCTTTTAATAAAATAAGATGCTCACACTTAACCGGTATTTAAACTTTCTTGCACTTTTCCTGCTCTTGGCCAAAGGCCTTCCCAAATAGAGCAAATATGCAACACGCCTGTATTCCCCGAAGGGTTGAACAGAGGTGCACCTACAGTAACACCGACATATTGCAGGTATGGTTAAGTCTCATGTAATGCATGCATGTCATCTATGCGGCGAGGCTATTGCCATCAACTGGGCACAAATCGAGACTCCGGACTGCTAATGAGATTATTCCTATTAGAAAAACTCATTCACTTTTCCCGATCTGGGAATTGAACCCAGGACCCCACACTCAGCAGTCACACTTGGAACCAGTACACCAACGAGACAGTCAGCAAAATAAAACAACCAAATAACTACTTCTTTAACTTTATGGACCACTTGTAAGCTCGCTATCTCAGATACACTCAGTAATGAGTACTTAGGTATACAGTACACATATAAATTTATTCTGGAGCTGTTCTTCATCAAGTTCGACAACACCCTGTAGTGGAACAACAAACCCATCTCACTTCCGAATCATGTCTAGAATCTGTTTTAAAGAGTCATAACGAATCGTCTCTCACGCAGGTTCAACGTCTTCAAGCCTCCCAAGCCAGTTTCCGAAAAGACTTTAGCAACATAGATCACAACCACACGCTGCGGCAGGTCATGCAGAAGACCGATGAGCATAAACAAACATTATGTTACGCGACCGACTACCGAAAGAGGCCGCGTAGGAAGACCCCACACAAGGTGCGCCGACGATCTGGTGAAGATCGCAGAAAGCTGATAGATGAGGGCAGCCCACAAGGGGTGTTCTGAGGCCCCGTTCAATGCGAGGCCGTAGGAGACGTCTCACGTCGCCAACGGCTAGCCACGCCTCTGCTCGTGGAATCTGAAGTCCTGGAGAAAGAAAACTTCGGTTTATTTATGGTTGTACTAGCGAGGCCGGGACAGGAAACAAACTTAGAACTGGATATATTTACCCTCATATCATGTAACTAGGTATTCCCCACTATTTCGTCCGCGTAAATTTGATCTAAAACCGAATTTTAACCCTAATTATTTGTCTAAGTTAGTCCTATAATATAACACAGCTATGTCACTGAGAGTCCCGTTTTTTTGTCTGTCTGTCGGTTTATTCTGGTTAATATCCGAAACGGCTGGACTAAAATCGAATCATATATGCATTTAGTAAAATGCTATTATTTTGACATTACAAACAGACTCTTGAAATTTATTTATTTGTTTACATTAAGCTCGTGTATCTCTAACAAAAAGGTGGGCAAACAAAATACCAGTACTTTGTTTATCAACTTACAATGATAACGGTGGTTGCAACGATAGCCAGCTTGAAGTGCAGAGCGAGATCAGCGGGGAAGGTGATGACGTAGTCATCGTTGCGGGACAGCATCTCGTTCCGCCAGCCGCGATTCTTCTTCTCGACGCTGCCTACGATAGTCTTGGTAATTGTCTTCAGCTGGAATTTGGGATGATATTATTACACATGGACTTGCTTTAATAGCACTGGATTACGGATGCCAAACACGAATAGTTTCATTACTGAATTTCACTATTGTTCATTGTTTTTTTCTCATACATATCGCTAGCATTAAGGCTTAGGTATAACTTGTTATAATGTTGCTAGTTGTCATAGTACAGTCACAATAAAAAATGCTCTTATTCTTAAAGTCTATTTTTCCTTTATTGCGTTGTTGTATTAAATTCAAAATTTTAAATAGGGCTTTTTTTAATAGCCGATTTACTATCAAATCAGATGCATTACTCGGTCGTTATATTTTCTTGTGTTGGCGATCGCAAAGCTCCCTCTACAAAGTTAAGGGTGGCCCACGGCAACACGAAGTGCTGGCGCTACTGTATCCCGAGCCCAGACGTAAACATCCTTGATAGGCTCAAGATTCAGCATGGGAAAACAACGAGAGCAGAGTTGCGACCATTTTATATTAGGATTATTAGTTACTCAGTAAGTCTTCTACAGACCTTTGTTTGATAGAGTCGTTGTTCCTTTGTAACATTGAGAGTTTAAATTTATTATATCCTTTTACCAAATAATTGTTTCAATTAAGAGTGACTTAGTATTAAGACTAAAATAGTTAATACTTGGAACTTTAACTGCTCTTCCAACTTTAAAAGTCGCCGAGTTATCTTAGGATGTCAGTTAAAACAAGCATGTGATCAAATTACCTGATAGCTGGAAGCGTTAGTGCAAAACTTTCCTTTGAGCTTGAGGTGAGGGCAGTCTTCTGCGTCGTTGATGCTGAAAACTGGTGTCAAGGAGGTGGGCTTCATGCGCACCACGCTGACCAGCGCGTCGTTCATGTACAGCTCCACCTTGTCCGATAAGCACATGCTCGGGCGACGGATCCAGAACAGCTGGAAATGTAACAAATTGTTAAGGAAAATTAATGAATCCTAAGATGATCATTAAAAGCAGGTAGTTTGTATTTTTTTGGAATTTGGCGTTTGGCTGGAGAAGTGGAAATAGTGTTAAGCCGATGTCAGTCTCGCTTTTGCGGTGTTGGTGATGATCTACCACAAACCGTACGCGAACGACGTCAGCGCAGCACTTTTTATGAGTATTTTTATTATTATTTGTATGAGAACCACGACCTAAAAATACAAAAGAGAGGTAATTATCGGGTATTCCTACATATACGTCGCACTTTCCAGGGTCAAGTCCCGTCCATATCCATTTCTGGTAAACACATTTATTAAACTACTTTCTTGGAAGTCCACAAACATCGGGAGGTTGACTTGACATCAAACCTTGAGAAACCTTTTTCTACCTTTCTTTTCTCCTGCTCTCACATGGATAACGCGAATAGCCTCAATTATGGGTTTTGGAATCAAAAATCTGGCAGCTTATGTTTTTATCACATGGGAGAAACTTTATTAGGTCACGTCGATGCTACCCTTTTCTTGCCAACAAAAGCTTCATGCGTAAAAGCTGGAAAGGGAGCTGTAGACCAACAAGAACTATTGTATTCAAGAGGGCACAAGAGATAAACCAGAACCCTCACACACACAAGCACCATTCATGATTTGTGAAACATTCTACAATAGATCTGTTGCTGCTTACCTTCTTCCCAGTGTTGTCCACGCCGTCCATGCGAAATCCTCTGCGATTTCCACCTGAGAACATGCCTAATTCGTGGGTCTCTTCAATCAGGTCGAACAGGACCTCCTCCTCGCTAAGAACTGCGTAATGATTGGAGTTGCGACTTGAAACCCGCTGGTTGATGGTGATGGTTTCCAAGCTTGATAAGCGCTCGAGACCAGGAACTGAAATGGTACACAGCTGCTTGTAGGGTCTTACTATTGTTCTGGGGGACGGTTAAGATATCATCGGGATAATTCGCCTGTCTAGCAACAAGTGATGGTTTCCAAGCTTGATAAGCGCTCGAGACCAGTAACTGAAATGGGACACAGCTGCTTGTAGGGTCTTACTATTGTTCTGGGGGACGGTTAAGATATCATCGGGATAATTCGCCTGTCTAGCAACAAATTCTTAAATAACCCACACAACACAGGTATAGTCACCGGCAAATTAGATGGCAAGATTTTGGCGTAGTGGGGGTAAGTTCGCGCATCGTACACTTAGTGGCACAAAAAAGTGGTAACTTTTATTGATCGTCATTATTCTATTGTTATTGCCATCATTTATATTTAATCATGTCTGTATAGAACAAAGTTAAAGAAGGGAGAGGAATTCAAGTTTATTAGGAGTTATAAATAACGTGCATTTAAAATTCAAAAAAGTTTATATAAAAAATAAAAAAAATAACTAGTCGTCGTCACTATCCGTTAATAAAACTACCCTTGGCATCATATTGAAAGTCGCAATCGCAGAACACTATGGTTGTGTTCTGCAAGTGTTTGGTCAATGCTGTATGTTTTAAATTGTTCTTTTTCCAATTTTATTAATTTGTATAACTCTGGTTTGAGCATACTTTCCTCGTATGCTATGCCTTTTCAGGAACTCTATCCTAAATTTAAAAACAATAACAACACTTAAGTTTAACACAACAAAAACAAAGGGTTCAATTTTCGTGCACTGAAATGTAATCGGGAGCGAACGGGACGAAGGCGCGGTGCGGGAGGCAAGGGTCGACTGATGCACCAATCGCGCGCTCGGATCGACGCTACCTCATACCCCGCGTCCCGCTTGACCACCAAAGAGACCTAAAAAACGACTTGTGCGCATCTAACGACTTTTGCCATCTTATTTGCCGGTGATTATAACACAGGTAAAGATGGAAGGAGTAGAGTTAAGTGGGAGTTGAACTTAGACTATACAGATAGTTTAAAAAGCAGATTTCTATTAAAAATAAGTTTGTATTTCATAGTATATCTCAAAGAAACCTTTAAAAGTTCTTTTTGCGATTATAAGTAAAAACATTTCATATCTCTAAAACTACACGACCTAAAGCTTCTTCAATGCAACTTTATTGAAAAGTGATTTTTATGTTCTACTAACTTTTACATTCAAAATATATCTACCTAATGTGGGAAATTAGAGGGAAGGAAACACATTTGTGCGCATAGTACACCAACTCAACTGAGTTGGTGTACTATGCGCTTCTAAAACCCGAACCCTAAAAGGGGTAAAATATGGCGCCTAATATTATGCATTACTAGATCTTCATGTGTAACTTACCTGTGTCCTGGGTAGCAGCCATTGTTCACAAACAAACAGTCAACAGTTTTATCAAAAAGCAATAAGACACCTTAATATTATATAGAGAAACTTAGTCACATATTATTATACAAACACAGATTAATTAATTATTGGTAGTTTCTCAAGTCAAACAATGATTGAAGTACGAAACAAAGTAAGAACATTGACAAACTTAAATATTTGAACAAAACACACAATTTGAGACGATAATAACTTCTAAGCACGAGAAAGTTTTCGTTAAAAACTTATAAATACGCGAACGACACTGTTTATTCTGCGCGGATATGTGCGCGACTGAGGGCCAGACGCAGAGAGCATAATATACCTACATAATTATAACTCTACTAAAACCTGAAAGTCGAAACTAAACTCTAGTAGCATAACATAAGATATCATCACGCCTATTTTGTGGCCAGCAGCCACTTGCATGCATTTTGGGAAGAAACAGTTGACGCGATCACGTGGTATAACAAAACATCATTCGAGTTACTGATATAGAGCCAGTTGATTGTCCGCACTTATGAAGGTCAAGTGCATAATAACATAAATAATTTTATGCAGTGTTTTTTTGGATTTGGATGACGTGATTGCTATGTTTGGACATAGCCCGCACTACGTTAGTATGTACTATTATTTATTTTGTGACATCACCTCTAAATTATGTAGACCGTACCTTTCAAAGGTACCTATTTTTATGCGGTACAGTTATAGACAGCGTCATTCTGCCTGTAACTGTACCTAATTATGAAAATGAAAGTCAACAACATGATGACATGATGATACTGTACCATACCGCTTGTTTTGTTTGCCGTTTGAATCCTACAAGGTCGGTGAGTCACCAAAGGTTAGGGAGGTTGCCCACCGCGACTTTTTGCAGCGATTCAGTATCGATACTATCGCAAACGAAACCGCGTTACAGTGGCGACGCCGCGCTGCTGCC
The DNA here is from genome assembly GCA_905147745.2 of Phlogophora meticulosa. NCBI lineage: Eukaryota > Metazoa > Arthropoda > Insecta > Lepidoptera > Noctuidae > Phlogophora > Phlogophora meticulosa. The sequence continues at coordinate 646,611 of LR990518.1, forward strand.
AGCGATGTCACTGGTGATATACCTTCGCCCACGGCTACTGTGACATGGCTTGAGTCACATATTTTATCACAGTTTGGGCGATAAAACTATAGCATACCACCTTTAATAATGTCTTGTCACAAAGGTCTTGTACGGCTTTGCTCACCCCGCTGTATCGCTACAATAGTGAGACAGTAGGTATCTATATAGACGCGATGCTAAGGTCCGCCTGTCTGTGCCATCACAGCCGCGGGACCCGCCATTCTTTCTTTACCCATTGTCGCCCGAAACAGTCGCGTGTAAGCAGCAATGTAGCGATGTTAATTTTACTAGACCACTGTATCGCTACGCTCGTTAACGAAACGTGCGTCGAATAGCTATAAAAAGTTGCTACGGACGACCTTAGAGCTTACGACCCTTGAGCTGTTCCCCTTGGGTGCGGTCACTTCGCGTGTGAGTATCCCACGTTGTGTCTACGGTCCTGTCTGGTCGCTCGTTGGCAAGTCTGTGTCCCTACAGGCGGTGACTGCTTGTTTGATGAAACCTAGCACTTCGATCGCAACTTCATCCGCGTGGATTTCATACTTTTCCCTTTGAACTTGAATCATCATAAACATCCCCCGCCCTCAACCCTCTTAAAAGCGGCGCCTCATGATGACTTTTACTTTACTTTTACTCATGATAACTGCGGGTAACATCGAGGAACGCAGCTATAATACTGTACTATTTCTAAGTTTATCGGATAAACTGTGTTTTCATCATACCATATTTCACTACTATATTTTCTTACCTTATTTTACTAAATCTTTTCACAGATTCTACTCCCGGATAAAGCCCTGAGCTTTGGCGACGAGCAAAATAAAACAAATAAATATTTAGCACAGTTTAAATATATTTTGTTAAAACTCTCATGGAACTTTATTTATAAAAACTTTATGCGTCATAAAAAGTATAAAGGCGGACGTAATGCCTAAGGCAGTATGTACCACTTAACCAAGAGAGGTGTGGTCATAATATGGCAAGTTCATTGTTTTTGGGAACAATTAATTATATAAAAGCTATAAGTAAAATACACGTATATTAACAAAGATCTTACTTTTCTATTGTGCATGCGCATCCACCAAGTGGTTATATTGAAGTATAGTTAATATATTTGATCGTGGGTTTTTCCATCTGGATTTTGTCAGTAGAAGCTTCAGTAGAAGATTGATGGTAAATTACATAATATGGTACTTAAACGTAGCTCTATTATAGTTGCACCTCTGCCTAACCCTGGATGTAGCTCTGAATACAGGCGTGATGTAATGTATGAACAAAAACAAAACTGTAAATTTCATGCGGCAGCGCTCCATCACTTGTACTCGTGGAATCTGAAGTCCTGGAGAGAGAAAACAAGGGTTCATTAATTATCATAAATACGCTAGCACTTCACTCGCGACTTCATTCGTGTGGATGTCGTATTTTACCTCTACAAATGTCAACACCACTACCACCCATTTAACATCTTAAACGCCAGGTGACCGACAATCATTTTCTATTGTCTCTCGTTGTCTAGTGGTCAGTGAAAGTGTTAAAAATTGTTTTTTTTTTCTAAAATTTCATGATTCTGGACAAGTAACAAGTAAACATCAAACCAGTAAGATATAAAAGGTGAGAGATAGTGGAAGGAATTGTGACAGTGAAAGTGCTGGCTACTGTGTGCCTAGCACGAGTGCTTGTCGTAAACTTAACGTAAATCCGAACAATTTTGTAATTAAAAAATACAAATTTTCTGTACCATTAATGTTTAAATTTATGAGACAGGCACAATTAGTATCCCCTATAGTTCAAGTCTGAATAAATAAAGTGTTAAAAACAAAATAATATTACTCGTATATTCGAAACGAGTATTTTCAATGTCACAATCATTTGAATTGACGTCATGCTTACGTCAAGCACTCGTTCTAGGAACACCGCCCACAAACTTACAATAAAAACGCAGCCTACTATGACGGCTAGCTTAAAGTGCAGAGCGAGATCAGCAGGGAAGCTGGCGACGTAGTCATCTTTTCGGGACATCATCTCTCTTAGCGATTCGTGAGTCCTCTTGAATACGCTGCCTATGACGATCTTGTCTTTAGTCTGCAGCTGGAATATGAGAAAAAAAATCTTATTGAAGGATAGGTTTTTGAAAGACTTGCTGTTGAAGCACCCAGACCTGCACGCTGCAGGATTTGATGTACAGTACCGATGGTGACAAAGTTGTTGCTGCATTGCTGGGCCGACTCCGTATATATTGCCACTAACACGCCAAGATGAAGAAGCACTCGGTTGAGGGCTTTTGCGATAATCCCATTATATTTTCTATTCCCACCAGGTAGCGTTAACCAGAAAAACGTCGAGTCAACGGAGCTGGACGCGTCCCGGTGAAATGGATCAACTATCTTGAAACCAGCAACGAAATGAATCAGAAACGAAACAAAGTGGGAGAAAAAAGTACATCAATTCCACCGGGAAATAAAAAATAAACGTCTTCCCGGTTGCGGGCTTGTAATTACCTGATACTCCGCTTTGGTGGTGACCTTTCCCTTCAGCCGGAGGATGGGGCAGTCCTGTGCGTCATTGATGTTGAAGACGGGCTTTAAAAAAGTAGACTCCAAGCGGACCACACTGACCAGTGCGTCGTTCATGAACAGCTCTATCTTGTCCGACAGGGACATACTCGGACGACGAAGCGAGAACACCTGGAAATGTAGCAAATGTTTTGGATTTTGTTCTAGAGTGCCGGTTGACTTGTGGAAAATGAGATAGTGTTTCTATATCTGCTCACCTTCTTCCCTGTGTTATCCACTCCGTTTATGTGAAATCCCCTGCGGCTTCCACCTGAGAACAACCCCAGGCCTTCGGTCTCCTCGATCAGTTCGAACAGGACGTCTTCTCCACTGAGCACTGCGTAGTTATTTCCCTTGTAGCTTGAAACAAGCTGGTTGACATTGACGGATGCTAAGCCGTTGAGGCGCTCGAGAGCTGAAACTGTGGAGCAGCAGTATATCAACGCGCCCTTCTGGGCCCCACTGTAGAATCAAGCCAGCTGATTAAGAGCATCTATACTTTTTTGAGTGTAGCTATTCTTAAAAAATCATAATGTTCCAAAATTTTTATTTTTTATTTATTTACGTAATTAAAACATATTTATTTATATTTTACATCAATACGGATACATTACACACATTGCAGTTTCCCAATTCGATATAGTGTAGCTAATGTTATCCTTGGGAACTCGCTCAGAGAACATCGGAATAAATCTACTCTGTGAGCAATCAAATTTAGTGTGTGCAATGTTCACGGGTACCCATTTGCAACCAAACCAAAAAGAAAAGAAAAAAAAAACATATCTTGTCACAGCTCTAACGAAAATTCCACTACTAGGTGTTTAACCATACATAATATATCTATACATATATATGTATATTTATTTATAGATAGTAACTTCTATTGCAGAACTCTTGCACTCTACCAGACAAATCCGATCCAACTAAACTTGCACTGAAATGAAATGAAGTGATGAATTTATTTTCATTTCTGGAAATTCAATTATTTTTATTTCCGGTTTTAAAATAAAACACTTTTACATGTCATAAAATGGAATACATAAATTAGAATTAGATTAAGTCCCTACACTCTGCCTACCTACCATTACAACAAACCACTACACGAGATTTGGCAAAACTTGTTTATGTCCTTCGAATACGAATATAATATTATGTGTCTAGCATACTTGCCGAGGTTAATGAACTGTGAACACGTCACATAACACTATCATTATTAAGGTGAATGCGTAGAGGCAGTCTGCGAAATTCTAATTTTCATTGTTATTTTGCCATTTACAGCTCAGTATTAGCTTGTTTTTGTATAAAAAGACACCCTTCGACAGTAACAAATGTGTATTTCACGAAGTATTCATAATTAAAATGATTAATACGACTTCTTAAGTTCAAATTACGCGATTGATGACTATTTCATGAAATCATAACATTTTAGCACAATTCTTATTTAGAGGTTGCAGTGGTAATTTAAATTATTATATTACGAGATATGTATGTTTGTTACGGTCGCGAATAACGTTTTAATAACATACAAGCTGTTTGTAATTTGCAGCTTAGTGTAAGGACACTAAGCTGCAAATTACAAACAGCTTTTCGAGGGCTGCCACTACGCATTCGCCTTAACCGAGAACTTACCTGTATTTAGAGCAGCAGCCATTGTTTACAATCAAACAAATTAAAAAAAACACACAACTGTTTACACTTCAATTACTATAGTTAGGACCGGTTATTCAACCGCCTGATAACTGGGGAATAATAATAGCTAAATTTACAACGATATTTCCAAGGTCACAAACACAGTCCACTGTTAAAAAGTCGCAATACTAAACGATGTCAAACTCCACTTTAAACAGAAATCGTTGAACAATAGAAATTCTCTATTTGATACGATAATTAATTATTTATGAATTTAGTAAACATAGAAGCCACCAACACGGACGAAGCTCAAATATCGAATAACGAATGTATTCTTTGCGCTGAAAGCCGAAATGTGTTGACTCAACTGTTCAAGGCCGCGTCTGATTAGTTGACCTCGCCAACAGACTGCCGGCGACACGCGCGCTCCATAGACTAAGTAGATATTCGCGCGGTCTCACTGGCGCCTACTATTAATATATTTTGGTACCTACGTATCAACAAGAGACAAACTATACGGGATAAAAAGTGTCACATGTTTTAATATGCCATCCGGACCGTTAAATGCATGGGGTTTTGAGTGGAATCAATGACTTATACCTAAGTATCGTAAGTAATAGAAATGAAGTTTAAGTATTGAGGTAATATTCAAAACAAATGCAAATCATTTTTTTCGTGTTGGTATAACATTAAGTTATTTAATAATTTATAATGTGATACAGAACCTCAACTCTGTAGTCTCTTTTTGTGAGTACTGAATAGGAAGCCGATAGTAGATACCATAATCGTATCATTCATTTTCGTAAAAATTACTTTACTTGCATTTGACGACCTATTTGGCGCAGCGGGTGACGGTCCGCATGCGACGCAGGAGGTTGCCGGTTCGATTCCCGCCTAGGGACAAATGTTTGTACGATCTACAAAGATTTTTTCCGGGTGTACTGGGTATTTGATATATATATTAATAATATCTATCTATGTAATGTATTGTATTAAGTATATCAGTCATCTAGTACCCATAACACAAACTCTGCTTATGCTTAGATGATGCTGTGTGGATTGTCCAGCATTTATTTATTTTATTTATTTATTTTCATTAGAATGAGGAGGATTAGATAACTACTTTGTTGTATGTTGCTAAAAGTGTGATACGTGGTATTAAAAGCAAAATAAAACCACCAAATATTTCAGCATCTTCATATTTTTAGTTTATATCCTTATTTACAACATTATTTTTATATTGGGCTCCGCACATTCATATAAATTTATTTATCGCCCGTCCATAGCGCGCTGAAACAAATCTGATCTGAAATGAATCTGATGTTCTCGGTGTGAAATTCTTTTTCGTATTGACGGCACATCTAAAAGTGTTCAGATGTACGATGTTTAGTAAGTGACCAGCAAATTATTCTGAGTGACTTGCTAATGTAAAGACTTGCTCTTAATAAACGTTTATATTTAGTATAAATTAGTAGAGCCCTATCCTTGGTAGCAGTACAGAAGTACAGAACCCGGGACTTTCCTGGGTTCTGTGGAAGAACACAACTTCTGCAATACCGACCCACCTATATACATTTTGCACCCTCCATCTAATAACGATTACAAGGGGTGACGTAGGCAATAGGTCTTTGACACGAGAGGCGCACGAAACTTACGCTAAATGGTTTTATAAAATATTGCTCTGAGAACACTTTTTTTTCGTTATTATCACATAAAGCAGTAAACCTACATTTTGAATAAATACATATTTGGTTAAAAAAAGAAATGGCTATAACGTGTTTAAGACGATTTGAGCGATATTCGAGGAGATCGCTATAAATAAGAATCTTAGCTAGTACCTACATTAGATTCAGCTTTGCCAAGAGCGTCTGTTCCAATAGAAGCTTACTGTCTTCCTGTCACAGATATAATTTATGATTAAGCTTTAAAACTTATGATTACAAAATTAACAAAATCGTATCCTTAATCTGGTACGGCAGCGCTTCGTCATTGGTACTTGTGTTTTTTGAAGTTCTGGAGAGAGAAAACAACGGTTTAATATTTATTATTAATAGTCATACTTAATAAGACCTCCACTTCGCCCGAAACTTCATTCACGTGGATTTCGTATAACCCTACAATTTAGTAACATCTACTTTTATTAAAAAGGTTGAGGACAAATTTTATAATGTTGCTTCTAGTAATACAGCATACAGTGCTATTTAGTAAAAATATCGACATCAAAATGTAGATGAAGTGAAGACCACGTGAGCTGTTGTCCCATACTAATGTAAGGGATTGACAGTTCCCTTCACCTTCACTAGCAGCCTCTTTAGGGATCGAAGTATAGTTAAACTGATAGAGAACATGAACCAAAAATAGACATTCACCATACCCGATATGTAATACATTTCTCGTAAACAAACACTCCTAGAGATGCAATAATTAGTGATATGCTTTATCTTTTGAATATAACACGCCCGCATGCCAACACTGAACATTATACACGCTAGGGCGGATCTCAACTTCTCAGTCGAGCAAGTACTACTCGTATATGTACCTAAGTCTGCGGGTTGCTGCCAGAAATCTATCCATGGTGCGTAAAAACCGCGATACAGACCATATGGCGGACATTTCTAAAGATATTCAAGATGTCTTCGACACATAGATTTGTGGTTATTTGCAATAAGTTTAAATTATTTTGGATATTCGACGAAAGTTTCTAATGTATCTCATACAAGTTGAGGTTGATGTTTGATAATATTTGTAGTAATATTTGCTCTATTTGAGGTGAGTAACAATTCCATTATTAAATTAATTCATATAAATTTTGTTTATGAAAAATTATAGAACTTATAATTAATAAATATATGATACAAAACAGTTACTATGTAAGGTGCGAATGTTGGACTGTTTGTAATTACGATTAAACTTGTTTCATACATTCATACCGTTTGAAAAATTCATCAAATAACGCATTGAAAAGTTATTGCTTAAATGACAAAATGAAATGGGTTGTGATCGTGAGTGTATTACAAAACTAAACTGCTGGTTACAAACTCACAATGAGGACGCAGGCTGCGATGACAGTGAGCTTCAGGTGCACACCGAGATCAGCGGGGAAGGTGATGACGTAACTTTTATCGTTGCGTAAAGCCAACTGCTTTAGCATGCCGGCATTCTTCATGCGGATGCTGCCTATGATGTTCTTAGATTTATTCTGCAGCTGGAATTTGAGATAATAACATTTTAAAGGCAACAACTTGCGGCTCCGAAATTCTCTTATACTTTAGGAGAAAGTTTATAAAACAATGGGAAGACTGCTGTCTTTTATGGACCAGAATATTGGGCCACAAAAGGGATGAAGGAAAGGCAGTTGCATGCAGCTGAGGTAATAAAGCTAAGAGAGTTGCGTAGTGCGTAACCCTACACATCTCACACTCTTTCTTTATTCCAACTATTCACGAAACGAATAGTTATTATAAAAAGGGTCTGAAGGGTAAAGGAAGTCTGAAAGTGGCGCTGGTGACCGAAAATTAGTGTAGAAATAGGTCGTCGTCAAACGACAAATAAATTGGGATAGATAAAGGCACAAACAGGATGATGTTTCTGAAGGAATAATTCTAAAGCACCAGGTGGCGGGTTTATATATTACTTTATAGTCAGAAGCTTCATTGGACTCTCCCTTTAGCCGAAGAATAGGAGAGTCTCGTGCGTCGTTGATGCTGAAGATCGACTTGAAGAAACTGGACTGCTGGCGGACAACACCAGCTAGTGCGCCGTTCATGAACAGCTCCACTTTGTTCACCCCGAACATACCACCAGGACGACGGAGTGAGAACACCTGCAAATGTAGCATGATGTTGATAAGAGAAATCAAAATTTACTAAATTACATTTTAAAAGCCCTGGAACTTCCACCCCTGTTGACTTGTGGGACATGCTGCATCACTGGATCTATGTTTGCTCACCTTGCTCCCTGTGTTATCAACTCCATCTATGCGAAATGCCCTGCTGCTTCCACTTGAGAACAACCCCAGCCCTTCGGTACCCTCGATCAGGTTGAACAGAACCTCTTCATCACTGAGGACTGCGTAATTAAAGCCTCTTTTACTTGATTCCCGCGGGTTGACTTTGATGCTAGTCAGCCAGTTGAGGCGCTCGACACCTGTAAGTGAAACGTTATAGCCATCAATCATAATCAATACAACATCACGCCTGTATTTCTCGAAGGGTTGGGCAGTGGTGTACCTATAGTAACACCCACATTTCACCAGGTATGTTTAAGTCTCATGTAATAGGGGCCTATTGTCATCAACTGGGCACAAATCGAGACTCCGGGCTGCTAATAAGAGAATTTCTAAAACACAATAACACTGCTCGACCTGGGAACCGAACCTAGGACCTCACGCTTAGCAGTCGAGCTGGGGACCTCTAGACCAACGAGGCACTCATAACCGATCTGACCGAGATAATGTCTGGAGTTTAAAAGAGACTGTGACCAATGAGTTTGTATCGGTATCTTTTCTCAGAGTCGTCAGCTTGCAAACATCGACCTAACATAGTTCTATTTTTTTTTATTACCTATGAAAGGGTTTTTAATATGCTTTGGAATAATCATTTATCATTTAAACAAAGTGTCATTCTATCAAGCTTCACCGTGGGCTCGCTCAGATTATGTTTTGTTTTGTATTAAGAATCAGGTTGCCATAGACTTGGCAATCTGATTTACAGAATACGGTACATATTTCTTGTGCAACTAGTAAGTATCCGTTTCATCACTAGCTTACATGCTATAGATTTTAAATCAAAAGCCTATGAAATATGACCTAAATGAACGCATTAACCTGTAGAAATTAGATCGGATAAAAATAGGAATTAATAATGAAAAATACTAGCCTGAAACTGTCACAATGTGCAGGGAAAATGCTCTTACACAGGGAAGGCAGGAGCAATAATCATCATGCTTTGCTTAAATTTTAACAGCTTATATTGCTATTGTCTCTATGTTAGAACTTTATCTTCAAAATCGTATCATAGACTAGATAAAGCTGAACTATAAATATTCTGGAATTTTATCAATCTTCTAGTTACTTCCGTCTATAGTCCAATCGATCGGACTCTACTATTCTATTATTCTACTTAATCCGTTTACTCTACTAAAACCGATCTCTTTACTAAATCCGATCACTGAACTTGCACTCTTCTACACCATTTGACGAAATTAGGCGAGTCCTGATTCAGTCACTACTTACGAGTACCTTCGGAGCTTCCTATTTGTTTATTAGATCATCAGAACTGTTGAACACCCTGTTTCTAGAACAAAATTAAAGACCCGACACAAATTAAACGCCAGTCAATTGATGAGATTGCCTCATAAATCATTAATTTAATCAAACACAGCAACAAAACACGAAGAGACAAATTGGCAAATTCATATTCTGCTATAATTTTCGTTCCAGAAGCTGTATGTAAGCCAACGCATTCAAGATCAATTAGATCGCATACCTACGTTTGTTGAGGAGGGACGGTTTATAAGAGCTGATGATAATATCTTCCTGGCTGACACAGAGTCATACCAATGCAACACTTTATATTCTAACTAGCTGTTACTCGCGGCTACTTCCGCGGGGGCGCGTTTTATTTTTTTGCACGGTAGTTTTACTTTTTTTTCCAACGAGGCAGGCAAAGGAGACAAATCTATGTCATCTGCACTAGTAATATTTAATATAATATTATTAAGGGAAATCATTTGTATTTTTTTATGTTTGTAACGAAATAATTGAAAACTCTTGGGCCGATTTCAAAAATTCTTTCACCATTAGAATGCTAAATGATCCCACACTAATATAGGCTATATTTTATTTTCAAAATTACTCTTTACAAGGGGTAGAGGGGATGCCATAAAAGGAAAGGACGAAATCCACGTGGACGACATCCCGGGAGAAGTGAAAGATTTCAACAAAACTAAAATTTGTAAAAAACGTAGAGGAACCATGGTCGTGCCACGGAGGACCACACACTGATACCACCATGGAAGCTTGGGTGATCATAAATTTCAAAATATGTGTATAGGTACCTACTCACCCACTTGCAAAAGTAAATGACCTAATTGACACCAGAACACATTTTAAGAATCTGCCTATTATATTCCTTTGTTCATTTTATGTACAATTCTCTATATTTTTAAATATTTGAACACAAAAAAAATCGAAAACATTAAAAATGTTTATGAAATAATTGTGGTCAACCGGTGGCAGGCGCAGGTTCAAAGTTACCGGTGATTACGATTGCAGAAGCAAGAACCTACTCACAATTGGATCTGAATCTGTTTCCTGGATTGAAAAATGACTTGGATCAAAGGCCTGATAGTCATTTATCCAACCGCGTAACGTGAGCCTTTCCGGGTCGTCGAGGCTTTTAGCCAGCTGACTATTGGCCGTTATGACGATCGGCAGAATGACAGCCGACTCCTCACATGTCGGCAACCTCGTGTACTTAGCCGAGATATTTCATCTGTTTTTCTTTCTCAGCTTTCACGAGGTTCTCGTCATGTAGGATGGTAACATCGATTATATTTGCGCGGCGCGGTCTTCGGCCTATCACCACTGTCAGGCTTATGGACGACAATAGTCCTGTCAGAAATTGTAGACCGATACCAACGTGATTTAATCATTTTCGAGAACTGGGTACGGTACCTCATATTTCACAAGCTTATACTTCAACGCAAGTTGCTGGAGTGCACCAGGATTATACAATCCTGGCCACTTGGTTATGCTTGTGTAAGTACTCGCCATTAGCCAGACAAGAAAAACTAGAAATAATATGTCTGATGGTAGTATGCTCTACCCATGTCATCACGTCCTTCATTACAAGTTTCCGAAAATATTTTAAATCAAGATGTATTTATTCCAATTTGGCTGAGAATCAGCACTTTTTGAACATCCAAATTTATATAAGACAGTCCCCCAAACCGGCCGCTCTACCAGTCCCTAGTGTTTATGCTGAGAAGAAGTGGCTCAACAAACTCCTTAGCAATACATCTATCTGATAAGGTTATACAATTATTAATATATGAAGAAATAAAATAAAATAAATAATCATAGGGCATCAAAAAATTCATCCGCATCGTTGTCAACGGGAAAAGTGCCCAGAAGGCTGGCAGCATTGCCACGTTGAATGGCAATGGAATAACTTGAATCTATAAAATATAAATAATTATAATTAAAATAATTATTAGATAAATCAACTTCATAATTTATATAGCTAGTTACACTAAAACACCTCTGCCAAAATAATATGAATCTGTAACTTACCTGTGCCTTCAGTAGCAAACATTATTTATAACGAATGTAACAAATCTCGAATCACGCACAACTATAAGAAGGTATCAATAGGTAGCTCTATCAAAACCGATCCAAGAGAAACCTCAGTTATTTTACAGTTCCGCCAGAATAATGTGTGTGACAGCCTGACAGGTGACTGTTGACCGTTCTGTCCAAGGCACAGAACAACAGGTAATGTGTTCCTTGTGTTGGACACTATACCTAAGTATAGTGTAATACAGGCACTCTAGTGACCAGAGGCCAGATGTATGATTGGCGATGACGCCGTCTGACGCCTACCTAAAAGGCAATTTATTTAAGAAATCATACCACAATTGCACGCCATTGCTAACATAAATCCAGGTTATTGCACAGCACTGTTTTTACGGTTCCGTACCTAAAGGGTGCCTCCGCTGTCAGTCCCTTAGTCCATCTGTCTGTCAGGGGGCAATAGATAGTTAGTTAATATAGTAATATAGTACATACATACAATATAGTAGTAGTTAATATAGTACATTGAAAATGAAAGGGGGGCCCTATTACGAAAAACGTGAATTTATCGTCAAAGTGTATTGTAAACATGGTACGGATTCCTTCGTGAGCGAGCTGGAAGAACGAATAAAAATGGATGAAAAGCCGATGTTACTAATCTTGACTAATAACACGGCTTTATTCATGCTATCTAGTTTAGAAATAAGAAACTTGTTAGTAAGCAAAACTGAACATAAAGTCACTCGTTGTGAAACCTTGGTTAATACCAGCGAGTTCCTCAATTGCCACTGACAACAATCAGACATTCGAGATATGCATCGCCTGAACTCTGTATCAGGTAAGCGTAGCGGCTCTGTAATAGTCGACTTGACCCTTGTTATTGGCAAGGATAGACTCTTAAAGCCTATGAAGCGTATAACAAGAATTATGGAGATAATAAACTATCCGCAAAGGACATACTGGCACAACACGTTTGAAAATTTAACTGCTAGAAAAAGACGTTTGTTTCATCAGGCACAAGAGAAGATGAAAGCGCTTGAATTTGTATACTGCCGGGTGTCGTATGGCAAGATTTTTTTGAGGAAAAAGGGTTATAGAATGACTAAGCTTTGAAAGCGAAAAAGCCTGTCTACCTGTTATAATATTATTATCCATCCTTTTCTGTATCATCCACCAAGTATTTATCTAAATCTTATAACTACTTTAAAACTAGTATTCATAATAGCATACAGAACGCGTAAAATTCATTCACTTTTCTACACTACCAATTATACAGAAAATCATCAACTAACACACTTACTTAGGTCTATAAATAATTTCAATAGAACGAAACCATCAAGTCATTTTCGAGTACAATCTATAATAAGGCAACGTTTTCACAACTCGTGCATATACCGTAAACGATTATTTACACACATATGTTTTTCTCAATACGAAACTCACGAACAGGCGCTATTATGCGGGATGACCACAAGCATTTCTATTAAACCTCGAAATATATCTATAGACATTGAACATTGCTTCATCAGACATATAAATATAATGAACTTAAATTCTATAACTAATGAAATAGTTGCACCACTATGTTGAAAACTGTTATAAACTGTACTTTGTTATGCTATAAATATGTGTTCATTGAAATTGGAAATTCATACAAACTGTAAATGTAACTTAATTTTGTAAACCAATTGCGAGAACCCTGGCTCACATAACAGCAAATTCTTAGCTTGGATGCCAGTGTTCATTTAAATTAGTATAATATTTTAAATAAGTGCAATTATTTGTTTACAATTCATGATTATGAATGAAATAAAGTTCTATTCTGTTTTTTTTTTAAGTCAAAAATCTTTCGTTTTTTGACTTGAAAAAAAAAATCAACCTAATATGCCTTGGTCTAAGTGCTGATAAGATAGATGCACAAGCGTTGAAAGGTTTATACCTAGGTACTAACAGAGCGGTTCGATCGCCTGAAAGTCGCAAAGAAATGGTTGGAACTAGTAATTAATAAGTTACTGCAAAGGCTGATATGCAATAGTGAACCATATTACATACAGGCTGGTTTCAATCACTCAAGATATATATTAGAATAGCTTAGAAGATAGAGTGTGTCACTGGTCTGGTAGAAGGGTTCTTGATTGTGAAGTGTTTGTCTCCTCTTAATAAGTGCAATTTAATCAGCCGAGCCCTACAGTTTACAACAGTGATATCAATACCAACACGCATCGGAGGCAAAATGTATTTACTTAGATATAAACAAATACTTTGTATCTCATTGTAAGTGAACCTATGTATTATTAATTTGAGAATAAATTGTTTAAACCGTAACCGACATAACCCAGACCAGTAGAAGCCCAAATTCTACAGTAGGTACGTACCTATGTAATATTCTAACAATGTCAAGATCATCATCCTCTTGCCCTTATCCCAATTTCATTTGGGGTCGGCGCAGCATGTCTTCTTCTTCCATACATCTCTATTTCCCGTCATCTCAGAAGTCACCTCCTTCTTAGCCATATCAACTTTCACACAATCCATCCATCGTTTCCTGGGTCTCCCTCTACTCTTGTAACCCTCTACATTCATACTCAAAACTTTCCTCACAACATGATACTCATTCCTTCGCATCACGTGTCCATACCGTGATAGCCGATTTCCACACAACTTCTCTGTCACAGACACCCCTTTCAGACTTCCTCTTATATACTCATTTCTTATTCTATCCATTCGCGTAACACCATACATCCCCTTAGCATTCTCATCTCAGCTGCATGCAACTGCCTTTCATTCATTCCTTTTCTGGCCCAACACTCTGATCCATACAAGACAGCAGGTCTAATCATCGACTTATAGATCTTCCCTTTAAGTTTAAGGGGAACGTGGGAATCGCAGGTTGTTCCCGTTACCTGCCGCCACTTCATCCACCCTGTGTTTATTCTGTGCTTGACAGTCCGATCTATTCCTTAGTCACTTTGCACTAGTGAACCGAGATACCGAAAGTCGGAGCAGATCGGAAGGAGCACGCCATCAAGCGCAATGGCTTCAGGGCTGGAGAGACCACCGAAATCGCAGAACATATATTCTAACAATGTCAAGAGTGATGACATAAAGGTTATTGGTCGATAGTTTTCCATACTCGGTAGCTGAGCTTCTTTTTCAGCTTGCAGTGCAGCCTCTTACGTGAAGGTCTATAAATGACATTGTAGTTACTGAACAATTGTTCGCTAGGAAGATTTGCACTTTTCAAATCTTTCGAGCAAACAAGTGATGTTTTGTTTGTACTGCTCGCTCTATGCTCCGACCTGAACCCATCTTCGCAGCATAGCGCTAGCACTAATAAATGCGGATGCTTATCTTGATACTGATATTCGCACCAACTCTTTGTACATAGGTACAGACGCACTTTAAGCTACCCCAATCAATCAGATTTTCTCAATTGAACATGAACCTTATGCTTTCGTAATAAAGTTGAAAACCTATCAAAGAAACTTGACACATTGGGGTAGCTTGATGTACTGACTTACATCTACATCTCTACTTATAAATAAATAAAATTATAATATCTGTTTGTAATGTGAAAATAACAGCTTTTTAATCAATGCATAATGAAATAAATACGATAGTTATAAACAGAGGTCGGAATTAGGTAGAGTTATTTATGTAATTGCATCGAAATGTTGATATTAATACGGATCTTCCCGGGATTCATAATACAATCCCGAGTGGCCAACAATATTACAAATAAATAATAATAAAAACCTCAGAGATAGATAAGACATTCGGACATCCGATATCCGATGGTTTAAATTGTGTAAAAGTAAATAACTTTTTTATTTAATAAATCCCGAATTTTTCTGGTCTTTATAATAAATCCCGGGATTTGAGGCGTATCCACTTTATTCTTTCGCTGTTTGAAATCAGTGTAAGTACATAAATAACTCTACCTAATTCCGACCTCTGGTTATAAAGCATTTAAAAAAAATGTTTGCTTTGGCTAATCTACGAAATGGCTGGACCTATTGTGAAGGAAATTCCAATGGCAGATAGATAGCTGATATTAAAAGGAGTATCTTACTACTTAAATATTAGAAAAAGAGAAAAGGTTGCGCGCAAAAAAGTCAACGCAGTCGTGGGGGCAGCAGCTAGTAAGTCCTAAAAACCAGCTATCAGTACCTACCTACTATCTACATAAGTATCTATACTCAGTCACAACTTATCGAAATTTTTCTAACAATATTTGTGACCTTTAAAATAACAATTTCCTTGGGACCTCACTATGATGAGATTTAATTAAGTGGACACTAGATTATGGTCCCGGACAGTCCCGGTAAAGAAAGTACCGATTATTTTACGTGTTTTTAACCGGTTTCGGCGACAAATTCCTTGTACTTTCAGTATGATCGCCAAGTTTAAATAAATACAAATAATGCTGGGCAATCCACACAGTATCATCTAGCCTCCCGCTCTAAACAGAGCTTTTGTTATGGGTACTAGATGACTGATATACTTAATACAATACATTACATGGATAGATATTTTTTATTATACATAGCAAATACCTAAAACACCCGAAACAATATGTTTTGTAGATCGTACAAACATAATTATGTCCTATGGCGGGAATCGAACCCGTAACCTCCTGCGTCGCAGGCGGTCCTTCGCCCGCTGAGCCACATAGGTCGTCAAAAATGAAATTAATTTCCACTTTACGTCACTTATTTCATTTTGATTAGTGGCATGTTTTTAATTTGCGGTTCTCTCGATTAAATGTGGTTGCTATCGGCAACATTGTGTTGTCAATCATCAAATGCAATAAAAATGTCGTTACTACCATTATCGACTACTAATCAGTCTTCTTTATCTTTAAACTTGAATCAAAATAGATTACTGGAAATTACAATCCCGGATCCGATGAAGGTGTCCGTACTGCGTGCCCCATTAGGTACAGAGGTTTCGGGATTAGATTTACAGGGAAAACTTATTCAGAAGTGTATTTTAGTTTAATGATCGTATTTTAAATCAAACACTAAATCGAGTTTCTTTTTATTTATAAATATCTCTAGGTACGGTCAGCAACAAAATTCGATTAACATTTCGGTTTGTAATATCTAATTATGTAGCAAAATATTTATGTAAAATTTAAGGAGTACTAACTTTAGTTAATACATGAAATGCTGTAAAGCAATCTCTATCTTAATAATATATTTTTTGTCAATTCAGATGATATGTAATATCACACTTATTTACGATTTTGTTTTGCCTTCAGTGACCCTCCATTTGTTCACAACAGTTTATAAAAAAAAACTAAGAAATAGTTAAAACAATTTAATTATCTTTCTCGCAAAACATTTATATTAATTAAACTTACTAAATACAGTTACTATATACTAATAATAAGATATAATTATAATAAAAATACATTTATTTTAAAATTATAAAATATATTTATTATAAAAGTATTATTCCCAAACTCCTCTAAAATCTATTGCTGCTAAAAGATACTTACCATACTTTAATTCTCATATTTCTCCAAAGAATAGTTTAAAAAAAAATAGTTAAAATATGTTGCACACATACTCCTCTACTTTTATTTCCTAAGTATTCCAATGATCCTATTATTAATTCTTTAGCTCCTCGGAATATTGTTGAAACAATTTTCAACAAGTGTCATTTTAGTATAATATGTGGGTAGTCTGCAGTATAGTGAGTAGGTCAGTAATATACTTTTTGTCACCACCAGCTAGCAATGTCAAATTTTATATCATGCAATCATAACGTAAAGTCAGTCATTATATGTAGGGCCGGGAGCACAGCCGGCCAGTCATTTAGTACTGTATTTCATATCTATGATTTGGGTCAATAATTTGATTTGATTTTGGAACCTCCAATACTCCAATAAATTGTACCAACGCCCCCAATCAGTAAGTCGGTTATCGTAAAATCTAAATTTGAAAGGAGTAATTATTACCTGATTTCGTTGAATGACATTAATTCGTCATAATTGGAATATTGATGCAGCAAATGAAAGTTTTTTTTGTTTACTGTTGTTATTTATATGGAGTTATCTTAAACTAAAACCTAAAACTGTAAGTGTTTAAGAAGTCCTTTCATCTTCGTAATTATTATTTGGAAAAATGCAAAAGGACCATAGAAATTTACTTTGTTATAAAATTAATAATTAAAAAATGCAAACCTGTGAAGGGAGGTCACACAAATGAGACCAGCTGCGGCTAGAATGCGGTGAGACTAGAATCCAAAAATTGTGAAAAATGTGTGACGTAATTTAAGGATTTAAGATTTTAGGAAATAAGCAGCAACTCTGTGACTGACATTCAGACAGAACGACAGAAGAAAACTCACCATCAAAAACTCAATAGGTATCTGTGAGCAGCTAAGTTAATTACTTAAAAAAAAATAACGGTAAAACGACACACGAAAAGTGAGTATTTTATTAAATAAAATGTAGCAAAATATAAAACACATTCCGACATAACAAAATAGTACCAAATTATTTAAAACATATCTAGGAATTGTTTTCTTTTTACAATATTATTGAAGTAAAAAAATGGGTACAACTCATAATACTTCATAAAAAAGAAATAATCATCTGTCGCCTTTTCCCAATTATGTTGGGGTCGGCTTCCAGACTAACCGGATGCAGCTGAGTACCAGTATTTTACATAGAGCGACTGCCAATCTGACCTCCACAACTTAGTTACTGGGCAACACGATATCCCTTGGCAAGACTGGTGGTCATACTTTCGGGCTTCAGACTACCCCCGTAACGACTGTCATAGATCTACAAATGACAGTCGGGACCAACGACTTCACGTGCTTTTTGAGGCACGGAGGAGTCTCGATAATTATGTTACGAAAAGGGTCACCCATCCACAGACATGACCTCAGTAAGCGTAGCTTAACCTTCGATCAACTCGTGCGGCTGTTTTTATTTAGCAACGAGACCAAATAAATGCAAGTCTGGACCAGTAATAGTAGCTTTGGTCCCGAGTCACTATGTGAATATCGATATTTATAATCGTGCGACCTATTTAGTCAGCTACATAATTGGCATTCTTTTGATTACAGAAATCGTGATAACAATATGACAAGAAGTGCCATGCAACTTCATAGATTAGATACAATTTAAGTCTCTATGAAATGGTTTCGATTTGATTAGAAGCTTATGAGTAGTTCCACACTATAATGCCCGATATTTTCCGGGATAGGCACGGGTGTCTGAAAATAGGTGGGTCTCTTTTATTTTAGACTAACTTACACCAGCGGCTTCGCCGACACTGAGGTCGGAAATATTTCTAAAGAAACATACTACCGGCATAAAAAGTACCCTATGTCCTCATCCAGCACCGTCCTTGGTCATGTGTGCTATCTATCCTAACGTAAGTACAGATTTCCACATTTATAATATTAAGTATGATAATAATAGGTTGCAAAACTAAGTATATTTACCTGTTTGATAAGTTATAACTGCTAAACTACTCAATAGATTCTGATAATATTCACTAGATAAGCTCTTATCATTTAGAAGTTATGATAGGGTAATTATTAAAAACTTTTCTTATTATTTCTACCGAAAATAAAGCAGAGAAAATATGAAAAGTTGTCAATTTATTAGTTTCATCTTAATCTGTTTCTTTAAGTACATGATTTTAAAATTTTAATTAGTCTTTTTATTCACAGAAAGGGGTTGAGATTACCTAAGAAAACAAATCATCAGTTTAAATTTTTTCAAGAACTCTTGTTAGGTTATTTTCAAACCGAACCTTTACTCTATATCTGTTTTTCTCTCTCTCTATTTTTTTTACTCACTTTATGTATAAGTACTGTTATTCTATAAATATTAAATAGTTATAGTGGGATGTTCAGTTTTAGGACCTCTTGTTTCTTAAATTACTATAGATCTACAGTTGGTATCACGTAAGGTTGCCGCTCTGACAGACACCAAGGTTTCAGATCCGCGCAGCAACGCGAGTTGCTTTTGTTGTTTAGGATGAGATTTACTTCTGCGCAGTCATTTTTAGCCTATTTTCTATTAACACTTCAGAACGGAAAACTTAATGCCAGAAACTGTATGTTGGTTACTAAGAAACACTATAATTTAGGCTAGAATATTTAAAGCAAAAATATCTTTTTAAAACATGAGTGTGGTAGAGCTCCTTCACTAATTCTCGTGGTATCTGTAGTCCTGGAAAGACAAAAACAATAGATTATTATGATTATTCCTATTTTCGTGATATATATTTTTCCCGCCGTGAAACCGGCTTTTTGGCAATCGTGGACAACATGCTGGAAATACCTTGAATACTAAGTTATTTACAGCATGCAAAAGAAACAAAGGCTTCCGTACCGACATACAAAATTTGTGATAGAGCGATTGTTTAGGTCCAGTAACACGTAACACGTTTCTTGGGCCCTTCTATTTTTTTTATTATTGTTATAGCAGCAATAGAAATACACACTCTGCGAAGAATTCAACTATCGACCTGTTACGGTTCATGATAAACAGGCAGAGGGACGGACTGACACTGAGCACCCTGTCGGAACCCTAAAATGGTCGAGTTCACTCCATCTCCATTCTCCACCTTACTAAATGTAGTAAGGTGGTAGTACTAGCAGGAAGAGGGAGACTTTCTTGATTTTTGTAACGATATAGTATATCTAGTTCTCTAAAGCAAGATTTTTTGGTTATAACGATATATTGAATAAAGAACCGGAAAGTAGGTACTATGTTTGTTTAGTCTAAGCCCACGGGACCATAAGTAATCAAAGTTTTTTTTAAGGTAACGTTTACTGAAACTGATAGACTTACAATAAGTATACAGGCCGAAATGACAGCAAGCTTGAAGCGCACGTCAAGGTCAACGGGGAAGGTGATGACGTAGTCGTCCTTGTACGAGAACATCTCTTTCAGCAGGCCGCGGAACTTCTTGTCGATGCCGCCTATCAATCTCTTGTCCTTCGTCTGCAGCTAGAATGGGAGAGTTCTCGATTATTTATTTATTTCTTGAAAAGCTCACATCCTAAATACAAGTATGGAGTATCAACTTAAACTAATTACTTTGCAAGTTCTCACAAATCAATTGTCACAGCACTAGTATAAGAATGTGTTCCGAATTATAAATCATAATGTTGTCTAATAAGTAGAAAAAAGGAAAATAATATAGGAGTAGAAATTGCAAGAATACCTACGTAAGTATTAATGCAAAATCTGCAGCTTAAAGCACTACCGATCGTTATTTACATTTTATGTTATACTTTATGCACTCAGTTGTATTGCAATGCAAGCTGTAAGTTTTCTGCTATTGGTTGATATTAGATATATAGAGTTTTAGTTTTAGAGTTCCTTAACTAGGTGAAGGCGGAACTCAAAAGGTACGTTTGTCAGCAAATTACCTGAAAGTTATATTCAGTGGCCTCCCCTTTAAGCCTGAGTATGGGGCAGTCTTGCGCATCATTGATGCTGAAGATGGGCGTCATGAAGGTGGCCTCTTTGCGCACGACGGAGACCAATGCTTTGTTCATGTATAGTTCCACCTTGTCAGTCATGAACACACCGGGACGACGGAGCGAAAATACCTGGAAATATTGCAGGTAGTGAGAATTACAATAGTTTTGACAAAATGTAGTATATATATTATTCATTAAAACGTTATTTTCACTAACATTCTTCTCATTTAATACAAAATACCAACAATGGGCCGATGAAGTCGATGATCGTCAAGCTTCCGTGCACGTCTGTTTACTTTAAAATCAATGATATGTCAGCAGCAAACAACCAAATGTGGTTCATTTTTCACTCTGCTAATGCTCTCCACAGCTCTGTTTATCTTACCTAAGGTCTGTATTATTTTGTATCTATGTTAACAAATTAATAATGATTATGATTGAATCATTTATTAATACTAAAAGAAACAATATGGAGTCTTGAGGTAGCCCTATTTGTACTTTTAAATACAATGAATTTACACCATTTATAAATGAACTTTCTTCAGTCTTTCATTCAAATATAGTATTACTTAGCTAGTCGACAGTTCATCCAGTCTGTAAGAGTCAAGATTCATAACCAATGATTTGTGATACACACAGTCAAACGGGTTGGGTATGCCACAAAAAATGCCTATTGGATCTTATGCCTCTTCCTATGTGTTCAAGATGTGTTTTGATAAGGTGACACCAGCGTCAGTTGGAAAACATCCTTTGCTGAACCCATACGTCATGTAGGATTTTATTTTATTAAAAATTTTGATCTTATACCTTGCTGAAAATTGATTAAATATGGGCCTTACATACCTTCATGATAATATGCATAATAAGTTGCTTATACGCATTTATTAAATTAAGCCACATGATTTATTTTTTTAAATATAAATTCAACAAGATATGCTGGTACTTTCGTTGTCGTTTAGTTTCTTTTTCATTGGAATTTTCATAAACAATGTTGCATATTGCATATGAGGTCGCGGGAAGCCAAAATAATTACTATGTCTTATTTTCCTGTTTGTTTTAATATTAGAAGTAGTGTTACCCCTTTGTTCGAAATTCGACCGCTAAAGTCTGTTAGCATCTAGCATCAGCCTGTTAGTATGTTTACATCTTTTTACGTGTTCTCAACCTGTTATCAATAAATATTTTTAGTTTCTATCTTTGCATTTGACATTTGAACCGTCTGCCCTTGCTCAGACAGAATGTTGCTCAAATATCTATACACACCTACAGGTACAGGGTGGCCGAAACATTGACGTTCAAATAGAAAATTTAGGTCCCTCGTATCGCGGGGTATACGAATCACCTCATGTGTGTTCCTCGACTCTTCATAGTTCGAGCTATGATTATTTTTCGATTTTTTGAGAATTTTTGACGTGATGCTCTTAAAAAAACAAAAAGTAGAAGATTTATTAACTGAATCTACAAGAGTAGGTAGTACTTGTATGCATAAAATAATCAGCTTCGTAACTATAACTAAAGTTTATAAAATGTCGGTTTAAGTGAAAAATTTACGTTCCGTGAATAATTACCTAAATTTTCAACTTTAAATTAAATATCTCAACAGGTGAATTCATGGTTCTTAAGTAGGCTTCGAGAACGCGCCAGACTCTCAGCTTTCAAAATCATAAAAAATAACTTGACCTCAACCCCATCGATGTCTTCATTTAGGGCTATTACAAGGATATAGCACACCCTATATAGGTACGATTGCAGAAGCCGTACGTGCTGTGAGAGAGAATTTCTTACGTAGAAATCTTCTCCAACGTAAGAAATTGTCTATCAATAATACCTGTATAATACCTCAAGTGCCTGTAATACTCAACCCTTCGGAAAATACAGGCCTGTAATCAACACTTACTTCTCGCTAATCGGAATACTGATATGTAGCTGAAATTAGTACGAAGAAACTAGTAACTGAATCTAAATGAAAACTACTCCTCAGATAAGGAACTGTACTACTAAATAATATAGAAGACGTGAATTCTGTGTGTTTCCATAACAACTGAAGAGAATTCCAGTGTTATGGTCGCAAGTGTTGTTCATCTGCAACTTCTCACTAGAACGCCATAGTCTGGATTGGTGCCCGGTTGATGAAAATAGGCTACATGGGAAATAAACATAACTGGCGAAACGTGGCTGTACCATAGGTTCACATCTGCCTAACCATTCGAGAAATACAAGCGTGATGTTATGTGATGTGTAACTAAAGAGATGTTTACTCAGTAACCCACACACTATCCACACAAAACTCCATTACTATCTTTTAGGCGACATACGTATATGATTACTGAGTAAGCCTGTGTTATGGTATCTCACCACGAGCCCTCACTTAGTGCAATTTTAACTGTCAATTTTATTAATGGACATGACGTCATGCCACAGAGCCGACATCGACAATGCAAACGGAGAGGACGCTGATGACATTAGTTTGTCGACCCCGTAAAGAGGTAGCGATCAAACCCTGTTCTATGGGAAGTTTTATTTCAAGGTGTGCCCAAAAACTGATGCTAAACGCACCCCTGAATCCAGATAATCAACTACATAGACTGGAAAGTTGCTAGAAAACATTTTTTTAAACAAAAATTAGTGTGACATTATTTTATAACAATTACTTTAACGCCGTTGTCTCCAAGAGGGCCAAAAATCCTAGGTAGGAGATCAACGAGAACTGTTTTAGATTTAGTTGATGCAGACACTGTCATCCATTCTAGCTCGTAAAACAATTTCTTCCAATGACCCGTGTATCACTACCCACTAGAGCTGTGTGATCTCACCTTCCTCCCCGTGTTATCCACGCCGTCAATGTGGAAGCCCCTGTTGCTTCCATTCGAGAGGAAGGCCAACGCGTTGCCATTTTCTTTCAGGTTGAACAGCACGTGCCCCTGGCTATGGACTGTGTACTTGTTGCCCTTGAACCCTCCATTTTTCTGGTTAATGTTAACCATTTCCAGGCGTGTCAGCCACTCGAGTCCTGGAAGTTCTGAAACCGAAATGGATCGATTTCATTATCTCTACATGGAGGGTTGTGAGTGTTTTAAGTCATTCACCGTGCCCAGCCCCTAGCTTGGCGTAAGTATGTATACAAAATAAACGACTTGGTATGGAGCGCCTGCTTATCTGACCTCCACTGCTCAATTACTGAGAAACACGATACCCCTTGGTAAGACTGGTTGTCAGAGTTTCGGGTTTTTTAATATCTACCTGTAACGACTGTCAAAGTTCTACGAAACCAACCAGTAGAATCATTTATTCTTACTATTTTTCCTAAACAATGGTAAGAAAAGGTTTTTGTCTCGTAATATTATTACTCGCCCAACAATATAAATAGGACAAGTGCACTTGTATTCAGAAACACAAAAAACAATTAAAATGTCCGCGATATGTATTTAGTTAGATTACAAAACACAAAATAAAGAGTTCTGTTTAAAAAAATATTTATGTACTTTCTTGAATTCAATTTTATTGTAACTTTTGTGTCTGTTAAATCATTTTACACCAGTCCTATTCTTAGTGATAAGTTATATCTGTTTTCACCAAGCAATAGAGCATTATTTCCGATCGTGTACTTAACTTTTTTTCCCTAGAGGCACAGAAATATAAAAAATATATTTTGACTCGTCATATTCGATGTTGCGTTCAAATCCGGGCAGGCAGCAGTTTGAGTTTTTCAATTCATATGTTGGTACTATCTTAGTTTATCTTAGACATCACTGATGTTGGTGAAGGAAAAGATCGTAAGGAAACCAGGACTTCTTTAGGTTAAAGTTTGAAATCACCAACCTGCCTTGAGCAAGGTGGTGATTAATGTTCTTTCTTTCCCTGTATGCTGACTGCTATTAAATAGTATAAACTAGTATAAGTAACAAACAAACACAATGTCAAATTAACTGTATTGTGGATTATCTAAAGTATCTACTTACTCGTAGTTATTTTTAAAAGCATGCATTGATAAATTATTATAAACACAATATAAAAGAGAAAACATATTCTGTCAACAAATATTTAAATGAAGAACAAGTCATATATTTATATATAAACGTTCTTAATCGATTTATTCTAACTATGTTTTTTTATGAGAATTATAAAGTAACTAAGTAGAATCGTATATATATAATCGTATCGTATTAATCAGTAAGTAGGTTCTGGAGACTAGATAGGTAGTCGCTCCGTATGTCCAGCAGCTTCCGGTTAGACTGGAAGCCTACCCTAATATAGGTAGTTGGGGGCAAGGCAGATGATGTTGATGATAATGATGATAAAAAAAATAGGTTGGCATCTACTTAAATACCATTATGTATCACAAACACATCCCAAACTTCATAATTTTAAAACATTGTAGGTACGTACCTATTATTATTATTATAATCTAAAGAATATTACCTGTGTCTAGAGCCGCGGCCATCGCTTACAAACAAACAAAAGTAGGAGTCACCAAACGTATCAAAACAGATAAACGCACTTCAATTACAATTAAAGTCAAACACAGTCCGCAGTTTTAAACTCGTAAAACTCAGACAAAACAAACATATGTATATGACAACATATAGTTAATACAAGACGAACATAACACACTACACGGTAAGGGCCAATTAAAATCAAGTGATGACAAAAATAAACGAACTAGTAAATACGAGAATTATCGGTAATAATGATAAGGCAGTTTTTGTGGACAAAAGTGTAGATACGACTGTCCTTTGCAAGGCGAGCCAGACGTCTGACTGACGGCGTATGTCACCTAGTAGCCGTAATACCAGCTAGTAGCTGATTACGCCGACAAGAGACGCCGAACGTACGGCTCGCATCATTATCACGGCATACGATTAAGGACACGGATTCGTCCGGACGTGTCCGGCTTTCTGGTTCCCCGTCCTGACTTTGACCGGCGTTTTCATTTGTTCGGACCTTGACCTAAAGAGATTTTTTTTTCAAGTACCTGAATCCTAACTACGAGTTACCTATAGATACACATATTAAATAAACTAAATTAAAATAACAATGAAATTAATAAACTTAACAGTAAATTAAAATAAGGCGTCGAAAAATTTCGTCTTATTGCTGTCGACTGGTAAAGTGCCTTAAAGATTGACGGCATTGCCACGTTGAAAGGCAATGGCCTTTGGTCAAGGCAGAAGCCAGCCTTTCGGTCTCAGGAATTAAAGGATTTAAAAAATTCTAAAATATTCGGACCTCTACGCAAGTGTCTGACGTTTTGTAACGAATTTTAAAATTTTGGAATGGGAACCCTGTATGCGACGGGACATGCGAAAAAATGCCTTAATCATCATGATATTATGGTAGCTATTGGATCGCAGATACGCAATTATATAGCTACATACATAAACTCACGCTTTTTCCCGTGGGGGTAGGCAGAAACTACAGAACGACATCGACTACGATCCTCACATACTCCTTTAAATGAATTATGTTGCTGTTGCATTAGTTGATGTATTGTACAATTTAATTAAACATACTTATTCAAATTAAATTATATCGGATGTTCACAGATTAAGTATGGTAAGTATATTTAAAAAATACCGTGTTATCGATACAAATCGCATGTGTGAAGTTTAAATAAAATAATTCACATAGGTATATTATGTATGCTTTCTGACACTGAGGTATTTTTTCGGAAGGTATCGGTGACGCATAATACCTACCCACAAAAACTTATTTTCATTTAAAATGCCACAAAGCTGCAGCAAGGTTCGCAACCCCTGCTACGAGTATGTATGTTACGAGTACGAAATAAATCTTGATATAGTTGCCGGAATTTATCTTGAGCTCTGATGCTTAACTACTTTAAGCGATTTTGGACCTTACCCCTGAGACAATACGACGGGCAGATAAACCCGACCACTACGCCGAGAGCTCAAGTAAAACCCATGTACTCATCAACTTCACTTAGTATGCATTTCTGAACAATACAGTGAGGTTATCATATAAAAATATAACGAGTCAATTGTGCTCACTTTGATAAAGGTCGCTGAATGCAAAATGATCAAGGCTAATGAGTAGCGTCAGCTTTGAAATTCAATGTATCTACTAGTTTTTTTGCAATTTTCCCCAGCTCGGCATTAGGTAAGCATGTTATTGAAAAAGTTATTCACGGCCGTTACAAACAAACATGAGGGTTGTGCTCAAAGGTTTTTATGAATGTCTTTCAATCCCACAATTGGAACTACGTATACTGTTGGCGGTTCCTGAGCTCCCTTTACAAAGTCAAGGGAAACATCAATCGGAGCGGCATGGTGGCCCACGGCGATATGGAGTGCTGGTGCCGCTGTATCCAGACGTAAATATCCTCGATAGAGTCAAAATTCACCTTGGGAAAATAACAAGAGCAGCGCTGTGCCCATTTTAAAATAGGATTTGATGTTATGTACTATTATGTAGTTAGTTTTTAACCAGCCTTTGTTTGATACAGTCGTTGTTCCCTGGTTAAAATTAAAAGTTTAAATATATTAGAACCTTTTATTATTATATTACCTATAATCCGAGCCCGGACTTAGGTAAACTTAGTAGATTCAGCATGGGACAATAACGAGAGCAGCTTTGCGACCATTTTATATTAGGATGTATTAATTGGTCTTTTACAGACCTTTGTTTGATAGAGTCGTTGTTCCTTGGTTATATTGAGAGTTTCTGTACATCCTTTTACCAAAGAGTTGCTCCAATTAAAAGTGACTGAAGTATTTAATTCAAAATAAGATTACAATACTTCGTGAAATGCACATTTTATACGGTTGTGAATGAATTTTGTGGGCTGCAATGTTACATAATACGCCTGTATTACCCGAAGGGTTAGAGGAGGAAGGCCAGAGGAGTATTGATAGTAACACCCACTCCATCACCAGTTTCTTATAATAAATTTTAGAATTCATATTCACAAAAATCTTTAAATCCGTGGATGTGGAACATATATCTCTGTAAAGTGCTGGTAAACCGAAGACTTCCAAATTATATTTCGTATGACGTCATTTTCTAGAGCGACTGACCCTACCCCACGGTGTAGACCGGTCGCAGGTTTGATTCTTCTTATTATTATGAACTTTTCGAAAACTGTTTTGATCTGAATACTTATGTTTTGAAGAAAATCACAAACTTAAGGAATGAATCTGTTTCTGTCTAAATATTTATATCAAAATAAAGTTAGCACGTACAGCAGGAAAAAAAATGATTAAGTACGTAGGTACAGTCTAACCAAAAATAAACTTTTAAACACTTTTGATAGATTCATGCGCATGCGAAATATAAGTATTTTAGAATTCAAATTAATGGTATGATAAAGTCATGTATTATAATAGGTAGTACCTTATCCTTAAAAAACAATGCTAAATTTACCAGCTCACACAGCAACATACTTCCTGAAGCGAAATTAATAACGTAAACGCAACGTCAATTCGAACTATTTTAAATAAAACTATCCTGTAGTAAGTATTTAGGTTTGAATTTATCTGGCATTTTAAGGCAATTAATAATAATAGGTCTTTACCTATGAAATTGCCGTTTTGTATGAAAAAATTTAAATGATTTTTTTTCATGTATTTTTTATTTGTATTAATCGAAGTAATCACCCATGCAATCAATGCATCTTTGCCAACGCAGTGGCAGTTTATTGATGCCCTTCTTAAAGAAATCAGCTGGACGGGAGGCAACAAATTCTTCAAAGGCATTTTGTACTGCCTCTCGGGTATTGAATTTTTTTCCCGCCAAGAAGTTATCCAAATTCTGGAAAAAGTAGTAGTCTGCAGGCGCAAGGTCTGGTGAGTAGGGCGGATGACGGAGAGCTTCCAACCCCAGTTCTTGCAACTTGGAGACCGTCTGCTGTGCAGTATGAGGTCGCGCGTTGTCGTGCAGGAGCAGCGGAGACGAGCGATTGACCAATGCTGGTTGGAGATGTGCCAGCTTCTCCATCATTGTGTTCAATTCTTCACAGTACACATCTGCAGTAATGCTCACCCCGTTTGGTAAAAAGCTGTGTTGAATCACACCGGCGCTAGACCACCAAACAGTGACCATCACTTTTCTTGGGGTAAGTTTTCGTTTAGGGCATTGTTTAGGTGCTGAACCAGGATCCAACCAACTTGCTGAGCGCTTGCGGTTATCAAACAGAATCCATTTTTCATCGCAGGTAACAATGCGGTTCAAAATTCTTTCATTTGTGTGTCTGTTGAGCAATGCAAGGCACGTCTCGACGCGTACTTCGCGCTGGCGATCATTGAGTTCGTGGGGCACCCATTTGTCAAGCTTTTTTACCTTGCCAATTTGACGCAAATGGACCAATATTGTTTTGACGCTAACGTCGAAAGCTGCTGCTAATTCAGCCGTAGATTGTGTATCTGTAGTAGCTTCCACAATCGCCTTTAATTCGTCATTGTCGACCAAAGTCTTCGGACGACCGCGAGGTTCATTTTTCAGGTCGAAATTTCCAGAACGGAAGCGAGCAAACCAATAACAGGTAGTGCGTTGGTTTGTAGTGTTAGCTCCGTAAACGTCGTTGATGTTGCGTGCCGCTTGTGCCGCGTTGCTGCCACGACGGTACTCATATTCCATAATTACTCGAATTTTTAACGTATCCATGATGACGAAAAAGATTTAAATGCGATGAAAATGTAACACTAATCAATAAACAAATGACTACTTTTGGAAAAAAAAATCCATGTTTTTAAAATAAAATTAATTTGAAATTAGAATTCTTAGCCAAACAAAAAATATTTTGATTTGAAATGGCCAGCAAGTGCCATGCGAAAGCAGGTTTCTTTGTTTGTTTGTTACCATTTCACGCCTAAACCACCGATCCGATCCTGATATTTTGCATATACTTTGTCAAGTGTACAGAAACGGACATAGGGTACCTTTCATCCCGATACTAAGTACTGTTCCCGAGGAAAACAACTATTACGTTCTTATGAAAATAGATGGCGCCACGTGTCTTCCGAACCATGATTGAGTTATGTTACAAGCAGAGTAGTACCCGAATTGTTTGTCAAATTCTAAATTAACGCTAGCGAAGCCACGCGCAAAAGCTAGTCAACTATAAACTTTTTTTTTTAATCTAATGTTTGTATCCCAATTTTTAAGAAAGGTTACATGTTATTTAACACCACGCTACGACCCTGAAGAGCAGGTGAAACCACGGGCACAGCTAGTAGTATTTCGATAAAACTAGTCACATATCACAAATTCACAATGCAGGTTAGGACTCATGTGTATATCACTCATGTATACTGTATGCTATACCTATCT
Organism: Phlogophora meticulosa; assembly: GCA_905147745.2. NCBI lineage: Eukaryota > Metazoa > Arthropoda > Insecta > Lepidoptera > Noctuidae > Phlogophora > Phlogophora meticulosa. Next base: position 676,851 of record LR990518.1, read on the forward strand.
GTATATAACCCAATCAGTCTTTCTTTGATAGTTATTCAACTTTATTACTAAAGAATAAGGTTCATGTGTGTGTTCATGGTTTTGACGACCGATGTGGCAAGGCGGGCGAAGGTCCGCCTGCGACTCAGGAGGTTGCGGGTTCGATTCCCGCCCTGGAACAAATGTTTGTACGATCTACAGAGATTTGTTCCAGGTGTTCTGGGTATTTGCTATTTTTAATAATAATATATATCTATGTAATGTATTGTATTAAGTATATCAGTCATCTAGTACCCATAACACAAGCTCTGCTTAGCTTGTGGCTAGATGATGCTGTGTGGATTGTCAAGCATTATAAAAAAAAAAACTATAAGTGCCTTTAAATGAAACAACACGATTGCTCTCAAGGCGGTACATTTATTAAAATCAAATTAACCAATATTCATAATACTAATAGGTAGATTGGGAATAATACTAATCAGTCAATCAAAGAGTGAAAACAAAAAACTAAATAGTTCTCCTACGATTTTTCTTCGCTGCCGCTGGACTTTTCCTGGATAGGGATGGCTCGCTCCTGCAGGGGTTCAGATCTAAACGCCACCAACACCAGCTTTCCCTTGTCCAGGTGACACTCCACGCGCTCCGGTGGGAAACCTTCAGGCAGCAGGAAACGCCTCTCAAAATGACTCCTCGTCCAACCATCTTCTTTCTTAATCTCCTTCTTGCCTTCCACCATTATTTCGTTACCAACCGTCTTCACCTGTATCTGGTCTGGAGTGAAATTCTGGACGTCTAGATGGACTTCCACTTTCTTCCCGTCGACTTTCACTTCGTGGTCAGAAAATACTCCTTCAACATGATCAACGGGCGCAGTGATTGCCTTGGCGTATTTTACCGGGTCCCTGAAGAAGGGGTCTCTTGAAAACACTGCGAAGGGGTCCTCGAAAGCCCTGGCGATGGGGTCCCGGGTCGCCAGATTTCTCAGATGACGAAACCAATACGGTGCGAGTGACATTATGATCGTTTCTTGTTTACTCTGCTTAAGCTTCTTATCTCAGTCGCTGTCCAACTTTGAATACAGCCGGTTCCCGCGCGGCACCATTTATATACCCTGGCTAACAACGCTATCTATCTGCGAGATGAAGCACGAATAGACACGAATAATCTCCAACAATCAAGAAAATTTGAGCAAGTTGTCAACTAGCTTAATTTAGTGACATCTAGTGATGAGTAGCGAAACTTCTAGCATTCTTCATAGCCTTAAAAGTTACTTTCAGTTAAACAAGTTGAGTAAATATTTTTCTCCAAATGGGTATACATATTTGTTTGTTTGTTTGTTTATGCAAGCATCGTTATTAGTATACTAACTCAAAAAGCTCAAGATCTTAAAAAATATGTATAACACTAAGTAAATATAATAAGTATGGCTGACTAGTCACCACAAGATGACACTAGTTGTAGCATTTCACTATACGAAAATCTGATAACCGCGCCATCTGTTGCCAAGTAGTAAAACTATAATACGCTAACTAGAAAGTTCAAGCACGTTCATGAACGCAACCAAAATAGACAAGTCTTTCGAAAATCAATAATATGCAATGCAATATATATTTATATCTACTATTCTGTTGATAAATTAAACTACTCCTATGGCTGTTTATAGTTTAGGTGGAAGACTAAAATATTATTGTGCAATCTGGGGTGATGAAATCTTGACCGTATTTTCAGTCATTTTGTGCATTTTGCTAGGTACCTTAGTATTTTACTTAGCTACAGGCCATACCTACGTGCATGAATGAAACATATTCAATTTCCAAACAAAATTTACATCCCCTAAAACACAAATACTTATTTGGTATTCGTATTTCAATTAGGTACTTGCTTAAAATGTAATTCGTATTTCAAATACCTGACATGACATGATATTTTGTAGTAAGTTTTTCAAATAAGTACCTAGTTACTTCATCATCTGCCTAGACTTTTGCCAACTGTGTGGCGGTCTGTTTTCCAAATACTTATGCCTTCAAAATACAATTTAACATAAATACATTTAAACTTCATTAAGCGATTGTAGTAATTATGATTTAGCTGGTTTTATTGATTCTCTAACAAGGGACTGTTTTTTTTCTCATCTTACAGTTTACAAGTAGGTATGGGGAGTGCCAACCCTAATTATTATTTTTCGCGATTTCACAACGCCATTGTTTAGCGGTTTCTATAAAACACCTTTCTCTCAAGTTTGATCCGTAGCTGCGTAGGTACGCGTAGTGCTAAACTATTAGCACTGTCGGTACGGATGTAACTGGTTACAGAGAGTTAAATGGTTTGGGACCCGTTGCGGCGGAAAGTGGACGGACGGGACAAAATTATGAAGGGTCCGTGTTTGCCATTTATGCTACAGACCCCTAAAAAAGCTATCTACGTTAACAATGAATAAACTTACTTAATCTACCTCAGGTCATATCCGCATTCATCATCATCTACCTGGCCTTTTCCCAACTACTTATGTCCCAACAACAACAACAAGAGGTCGGCTACCAGTCTAACCGGATGCAGCTGAATACCAGTGTTTTACATGGAGCGACTGCCTATCTGACCTCTACAACCCAGTTACTGAGCAACCCGATACCCCTTGGTAAGACTGGTTGTCAGACTTTCGGGCTTCTGACTACCCGTAACGACTGCCAAAGATCTAGAAATGACAGCCGGGACCAATGGCTTAACGTGCTTTCCTAGGCACGGAGGAGTCTCGATATGTTACGAACGGTCACCCATCCACAGACTGACCTGGGTAAGCGTTGCTTAACCTTCGATCAACCCGTGGCGCTGTTTTTATTTAGCCACGAGCTCCTCATATCCGCATTCTTTACCAACAATAAAAACATATAAGACTTATTGAAAACACGTAAAACCAACTAGGTATTTGACCGTTTCCTCAGTATAGTAGAGGTGCATATAGGAGACTGTGCTGTTATCACAAGTAATTTGTACCTACAGTTTATCTCGAGCACACTGTGGGTAGGTACACAAGTCGCTGATACATACCACAAACACCACCGAATGGAACTGGTAACAATTGACGCATGAATTGTACTCTAAATACCTACCTATTATTAAAACTATAATATATTATGGAGGAATTGACGTCATGCTATGTCAAATAATAGGATCTAATGGAAACTATCGGCAATAGATTTGAAATAGCAATTGTAAAAGTATACCTACTTACTTGAAATCCGGAAATCTGACTATCATCATTTTACAAAGATGTGTAAGAGAAGTCTATTTGATAAAAGGTGTAGTGATTTGTCAACCCATCAATTGTACATATTATTATGCTGGGTAATCGTGTCTCGATAGATTACCATAAAGCGATTTTTATCTGGAGAGCAGTGATCCGTTTGCGACAGAAAGCAATGAGACCCTTTTCCACTATAGTTCCATAGATCTAGGCAGCTCAGTGATTCAACTCCACAGTCTAGTGTGTGTGTGATTACTAGAAGAATGGTTGGCGCTATGCCTAAGCAATTGACTGCTGCACCGCGTTTCGAGGATTCGATCCCCACACGGAACAGATATTGGTATGGCCTACAGGTAGTTGTTCAGGGTCTGGCTGTTTATGTATATGACTTTAAATGTTTTTAAACGCACCCACGACACGAGAGAAATTCTTAGAGGGGGCAAAGATTTAAAAAAAAAAAAGTAGAAAACAAGAAAAGAAAGAACCTAAGAATACAAGAAAATTAGTTCTAATTATTAATGTCTCTATTGTCTCGTGGACAAAGTGCAGGGAAGTCTACGGATCATGTTTGCCACCTCGTGAATCTCTAATATCCATCTTAGAATTATTTAATTGAAAAAATAAATATTAGGTAGGTAGATACAGAACTGTGATATTCAGGTTCCGTACATCGCCGTAACCGATGAACTGATCACATTACTGAGAATTCCTGGGACTAGAGGCAGCGGGGCAACTGTATACGGATGAAGGAAGAATATGAAATACCTAACCCGTCCCAGTAGCACTCCTCACGAGATATTGTTTTGGAAAATACAATAAGTATATAGGTACTTATTGGAATATAGGTATCTATTGGAATCAAATGTAACAGATCATCATTTAGGACCAATTAATTTAAAAAAAAAAAAAAAAAAAAAAAAAAAAAAAAAAAAAAAAAAAATCAGTGTTAATTTTAAACCGTGGTGCTAGGCAACTGGGCCAGTTGTAAACGTCCGTTTATGCCTATTGGCCTAGCTCTATTCTGTCTCCTGCTTGATATTGAGGGAAGTGGGAATTATGTATTTTTCTAACTCCTCCGCTGTTCTTTTCTGATTACTTTCGTTGCGGGATCCAAGACAGTTGAATCGTTTCTCCGGAATTCGTCGGGCGTCATTGTCTCGACGCTTTTCTGGTGGTCGCCACTGTTGATTCTGGATTTCAGGAGTTGCAGTAGTTTGGGAAGAGTGTGGCGGGCTTGTCCCAAAAAAAATATACATGGGTACTGTGACGTTTGTGTGCCAAATGGAAGCGTATGGTAGGTAAAAATAATGTTAGTTCAGGCTGGATTCGATAACTGAAGCGAATTAAGGATCATTAAAAATATAGAACGTGTCATTGGTAAGAGCGTAGCAGATTTGTTTAAGACGTGTTTACGTAAAAAACTACGTCGATCAGGACCCTATCATGATTAGTTGTAAGCTCTCGATCCGGCCCTGTGGGGCAGTGCTTACAAGTATACCACTTAGGTCTGTTGTTCACACACGTTTATTCGCCGTAAAAATCTATGGTTTCTGGGCCGTGTATAGATAGTCACGGACACTTAAGTTGTATGGGTCATTATGGTACTTGGTGACAGAACCTTTGCGTACGTCGCGGTACAATTACCGTACTGTGGAACACACCAACGTTGCTGGATACACATGTATAATAGTATAAGATCCCGCTATAGAACGACCTTCACCGAGATGCTTATTTAATGAAACGTATTTTATATTTAATTTAATATGTCAATAAACATAATCCATATGGGTTGCCTAGCAAATTTCAGTCCAGAGTATGTTTAATTAATAATAATTTAAAAAAAAACTTTTTTTAAACATTTCACCGGTATGATTATTAGATAAATTCTATACCAATTGAAAGTATGAAGCCCATAGAATATGCAAACGTTAGGTTGCCTATTCTTTTCCGGTCACAACTATCGGGTTGTCAGGTATAAAAAGGTAAATCTGTACTAGCATTTTGCAACGGTCTGTTTATTGAATGAAATTTAAATGAAATTAAAAATTATTTTATTCTGAACACGGTGGTATAGGGTTGCCTGCGAAAAATCAGTCCAGAATTGCGGTAGTCGAATTTTAAAAAGTAAAATATTGCTACTGACGTTACGTCTGATACTGACGTTTTGATAATTTTGTTAGGAAATATGCACAAACTTAACGAATCAGAAATTTGGCTTGCCTGTTCAGCAACTAGAAAGACTGTTTATGCATCATTAACAGATGCTGCTGATATTTTCATTGATGAAAAAATGAAGACCGTTCAAGAATTTACGGCTAGTATGTACGGTATCAGGAACTGCACCAGTGTGAAAAAAAAAAGATGTCATCCGGATTTTCAGTGACCTACGGGTATTCCGTGAGTAATTTTTACAATATAACAATGTTGACACAAACAACTAGAATTGGCCCCCTTCCTACAAAACTTCGCCCTTTCCGCATGGTATCGAAGTATAGAACCCTCCACCGTTTGTTGATACAAATTGTTAATTCTAGTTAGCACCACATTATGTGTGTATATTTATAATTTCCATTAAAGCTGCGATACGCGTCAGGACCTTCCGTCCGCGGGCAGCTCTTCTATATAATGGTAGGAGATCCGAAAATGCATCAGTTAGAATTTTGTAGAACCAATTGGAAGATCTTAAATATTTCGATATTTTTTTAAGTGTTGTGAAAATGCAAAAAATTAAAATACTTTTATTTGTAGCTTTATTTTATACAGTTTTGTGCCAGCCTTTGGATTTAGAAATCACTGGTAAGTTTTATTTCCGAGTGCATGGAACATGCTGATTTTTGTTACTTTTGTGTGCATCTATATTCACAATTGGCTTCTTGGCCAACTAATTTCAAACTTACCCTAGCGACCTGCCCCGGCTACACATGGGTGCAAACATTTTGATGATGGAGAATTTCATACAAAAATAATCTCCTTATGGATTTTCCAAAAAATCTTAAATAAAAACCTTGTCTTGACAATTACGAACACAACAAAACAAAAACCTCTTGGTCAAATTGTTCATAAGTGATATTCTTTCATACATCCGGTAATTGATTATTTTAGATCATATTATCATATTTATCATGTCTACAATCTATTCAGGGGTTTGAGAATAGAAAATAATAATTAACCGGAAACACAAATAGTCGAAAAATGGCTTGCAAATTTTGGCGACATCTTGCACACGAACATTGCAAATTAATATAAAGCTTGTAATACGTACAATAGTAGGTAACAGTCGTACAGCTTGCTGGGGTCGGTCCGTAGAAGGGTAACCATTAATAATATACCAAAACCCACCGTGCCTCAGAAACCAACAAAAGCGGCCGATGCCGGCTGCTCCATGTAAATGCTGGCATATAGCTACGTCTGGTTTGACTGGAAGCCGACCCCGAAATGGTTGGAAAAGGTTAGCGTTTGGCTATGATGAAGATATCATACAACCTTTTTCTGGAATAGGAGTTTATTTTTAACAATATTACATAACACATAACATCATGCCTGTGTTTCGCCTGTTTTTCCCATATTATAGGTGACGGGGTGTATTTTTTCCAATATTTGTTTTGAAATAATGCTTGTTTTAGACGATGAGTCGAAAGAGGTGCAACATCACCTAAGCAAGAGGTTTATTAACCCGATGTTCGCGCTGGGAGGGGCGGCAGACAGCAGCGTCACCAAGATGAGAACTAAGAGACAGTAAGTTTGTACTCCAGAAGAATAATCGAGTATTGATTTACTGCTTCACAGACCTCTCCTGATACAGAGACATTTCTTTGTTACAGAGCCGAGGAATGCGAAAAGCTATCGCTGTGCAAACTACATGCGAGATCGCAGAGTAACTTCTTAGCTGCTTTCCAACTGTACTTCGTAAAGTAAGTTACTAATAGTTTAAACTAAATCGCACAATTGGTGGTTAATCTGGTGTCGAAGATCAGCAATACCGAGTGCCTACTTGTCTTGATTGGTTCGGATACTTGAATTCGCTTTCTGCGAGTGATAACAGGTATTGGTGCCGATTCCTTTGTTGACAAGCTAAACTAAATGAGAAAAGCAGAAGTTCATAGAACGCTGGCATCTTAAACTTTAGCATATGAGTCGATACGCCAGCTCCCATACAAAAAAGTTCGAACCCCTTTCAACCTGTAGAGTTAACAAAATCCGTATTTATTTCCAGCAAGGAAAATGCGAGACTATGGGACCACCACTCAAGATCCATCGCTGATTGCCAGGAGCGCTACGGAGACTGTTACGAATAATTTATTTGATACATAATAGTGATGATATCTGCTACAGGTCGAAGCTTTAACTTCTAGATACTTGAAAAATTACTAGGTACTAAAAATAAATGATTTTGAACAATACTTAGTTAAGTTTTTTATTTTTATTTTATTTATTTAAGTTTTTAGCCATTTCATTTTCCAAAACAGTGGTTTCCAAACTTTTCTTCCGTGGGACCCCCACTTTTTTTTGTTAGCAAAGAACAGAAGGTTCGATAGAAATAAACAATAAAAATTTACTTCTATCAAAATTTTCAGGATATTCTTAAAACTCAAGTCCACTGATATTATTGTAATAGAAAACACGCTATTTCTAAAAGTATGTTTTATTCGGTTAACAATGTGATTTTTGAGTTGAAAATATTGTTATTTTAAACCTTTCGTGGTACATATTGCTTTTGCGGACCACTGGTTAGGAACCAACGTTCTAAATAGTCTTTTTCTTATATCTATAGCTAGTCACTTCATTCCATTAAAAAAAGTCTTTCTTTGTCGTTGCTCTACCGTATGAAACAAGATCCATATAAAATATTATAATTTGTAACACAATAAAGATGAAAGTATTTCAGATGTGTTGTGTAAAATAAAAACAATGTCATAAACAAACAATCCATTTTATTTTCCCCACATTTGGAACATACCTACATCACATAAATGCATCAACCCCCTTATTAATAAATTCGGAGTAAAGGCCAATGTAGAAGCGAATGCGTAGCGGCAGCCCGCGTTTTCATAGTTCTATTACAATTTGCAGCTCATCATTAGGTGGTACGTTACTGAAAAGGCTATTCGCGATCGTAACAATGTGTCTTCTACGAAGGATTTCTCACACGATAAAAATATTATTTCGTGAAATCATGACATTTGAAACAATTCTAAAAGTGAGTTGTAATGGTGATTTTAATTATTATATTTCGAGAAATGTTTGTTTGTTATGGTGGCGAATAACTTTTTCAATAACGAGCAATATAATACTGTCCTGCAAATTGTCAAAAACCTATGAACATTTTAAATTCACGGGCTACCCTTCGTATTCACCTTAAACCTCGAAAAATGTATTGTGAACAATTCAATTCAATTTAATTCAAATTCAATTCAATTCAAATCCAATTTCAAGAACCTGGAGATTATACAGGCTGTGGATTTACTCTCGAGTCTTATTAGTAAGTGGGTTAAAGTTAAAACAGTGCATAACAAAATCTAAATAAATTCACTCACTATACCTTAACCGAAGACAACTTGGTATAATTATATTAATACTAATAAATTATATCAATTGGAATAAAAAGATCGCCGGGACTTGATGATCAAACCACATGCGAAAACAAATAAATTATGATTTTATAAGGAAACAAAAAGCTCAAATTCATAAATCACTCAGCTGTTTGAGAGCTTCCTCTTGAGAGCCGTTTTTTCAACTTCGAGATGCTGTGTCAAAAAAAACAGATCTTAGGTCTCATTTACATTGACAATTAAGATTCTACTCTCAGTCACCACGTCGTTTATTAAGAACTCGGCTTTTTTTATATTAATTGCAGTCTTTTTTTCGCTTCAAAAGAAACGGTAAAATTCTGACTATTATAATTATTATAAAATTCCAGACTGATAAATTAATGTGTATGATTTACAACATTCTCATATTTTCACATTCGATTTTATGATTTTCAAAATGTTTTTAGTGTTGGTTTAATAAATAATTATAATTTAGAAAGATAACAATCATGGTATCGTACAATTTTGTTCAAATGAAGTTAATATTGTGGTTTCTTTCTATTTGAGTAACAAACCGGCCAAATGTGTTTGAAGAAATAATTTAACAACTTAACTGCCAGACAATGGGACACAATAGAAAATGTGTTGGCCGGTCAGACGTCGTTTAAGGAGTTAAGATTGAATTTTTGTGTACCTACATCTGACACCTTTTCCTTTTTCTTGACTGATAGAAAGTGACATTAGTCACTTTAAACAATTGTTTTTTTATTGTGTCTACTAATTATCACTTGATCCGATAATGGTACTAAAATAACATTATGATTGATTTCATAACATAGTTAAAGTTCATTGGAATTTACCAATCATTTCGTAAATGGTTATGTTACACAATTCTCAAACTCACTTCAGTATTAAACACACTTTTTCTCTCCTTCTCATGAATGTATCGAGCAGACACCTAACACAGTTCCCAGTCACTTGTACACATGTTACTGCTGCTTCTTCTTCGGTTTCTTCCCGGGCGGGTTCAGCGAGGACACGATCTGGTCGATGCTGGCGCGGTCCAGCGCCTCGCCGCGCTCGCTGCGCGTCGAGCGCGGCGCGCGCGGCGTGCGCGCCGCCAGCGCCTGTGCCGCGCGAGCCAGTAGGCGCTCGCGCTGCGTGTACGCGAACACTAGCAGGGCTAGGAGAGGGATCACTAGGAGGGACGTTTGACGGACCTCTTGCTCGCTGGATTTTACCTAAGGACAGAGCAATTTTGATTAAATACAAAACAAATAGTGGTAACTTTAACAATAAATTATATTTTAAACACAAACATAAGTTGCGATTAATAGGACGAACCTATTCAAAACTTTCACAAATTCTCATGATTATTATCATAATTATAAATATTCACAAAACTCACCTTAGCCTCAAAATTAAAAGTAAAATGCTTGAACGTTCCAACCGAGTTGAAATAATGCACCTCCTCGTCATACGAGTGCGTCGATTTAGACAAAGTAGAGTCTAACTGAATGACATAGGTCTTGTTGTCGGCTGGCAGGCGCGGCAGCACGTACAGCAGGCCAGGGTTCCGGTGCACCGAGTACCCCGCGGGGTCCAGCTTGGTGCTGTAGAGCGGCGAGTGCGGCGCGCTGTCCGGCGCCAGGCTGAGGCGCAGCGTGCGGTAGTGCTCCAGCGCGCGGGCCGTCACCAGCACCGTGCTGTCCGACAGCTGCGTCGGCAGGATCGCGATGAGCCGGACGTTCTCGATGTCTTTGTTGTCTTTCACCTGGAGACAAATTATACTTGCATAAAGGCGACGGTTTGGATGATTTGGATGTTTGCAAGCCAGTAGCCTCAGTGGCTGAACGGATTTAGATGAAACTTGTCACACCAGTGAACCATAAGGTCATAAGATATTATCTCGGTAGTATTTACTCGTACGATAACTTTCAACTTTCGGGCGAGTGCAATCGCTGGCGAAAACTAGTAATTTAATCAATCTTACCTCTATTACAGGGGGCGCTTTGGCTAGTTTAAGTCCCAATAGTTCTGGAATAGACGAGTCTTTCAACAGAATGTTGTAAACACAGTTCGGTAGTAGGCCCCGGATTCTGTAAATAAAATTCAAGTTCAGTTCAAAGTTAAAACTTAGTGTAGGTTTAAAGTTATAGACAAAGCTGAAATAAAACCACAGGTAGCAAAATTTGGGGCATGAGACGGGTGATAAACACGTGTACTTCATGTTTTCAGATGGCTTTCAACGAACATTCCGATCCATAGTGATGGGACAAAGACATGAAATATTGACAATTGATCGATATCCACTGTCGGTATTTCATATCTTTGTCCAGAAAACTTACAATTAAAAATGTACAGCAAATACGTACCATTTCAAGCACAAGCAGACTTTCAGAAGCAGTTTCTCAAATCCTTTTTTATTAAACCTACTTCCGAAAGCATTTTAAGCTGTTGGTCCAGGTAGGTTTGTAGATCTTTGACAGTAATAACGGGTAGTCAGAAGACAAAGTCTCAGCTCTGGCGAAGAGATTGTGCTGTCGGCTCTTACGGTGTCCGATATATTTGTTGGGCAGAAATAGGCGGCAGAAAAGGCTATGGAGTTCTGGGCAGTCGATTAGTCCCCGTAGGGTTTTACAAGCTACCGTAAGCTGACGAATGCCTTTTCTTACTTCTAAGAAGTTAAAGCCTAACATCCCTAACAGATAGTTGATAGGGTACATGAAAGGATAAAAGTTGTATAACCTTGTAGCGACATCTATCTCGCCACATACGAACTAAACCGACGTATCCTACATCGCGATATTAAAGTTATCCACGCGACTATATATATATATATATAAACTCGCAACCCTCTACCGTATGTCATGACGTGGCACTTGCCTATATTGAAAGGTAACTTGTTCACATTGCTTCACTCATAAATGGCATCAATATCCCTTTGTAGGAGTTTGCAATTCTCGTCCGTTCTGATTTGAGCAACCAGTTTTAAGTCGTCGGCGTATAGTAGGTATTTGGCAAATTTAACCCTTGAGATCAAGTCATTAATCATGATAAAGAACAGAGGCGGCCCCAGTATGGATCCCTGGCTCACGCCCGCGCGGGTGTTGTAAGGCTTAGACTCAAAGGAACCATGTCTGATAAACTGCTTGCGATCCCGTAGGTAGTCGGAAAAGAACCTGACGAATTCAGACGAGAAACCTATGGCCTCCAGCTTTGTCAAAAGTACATAGTTGTTAACTCTGTCGAAGGCTTTTCGGAAATCAAAATATAGAACATCGCGTCGACCTGCCTCGCAATGTCCTATTATTATCAGCAGTCATATTCTCCTTCTTTGGAATTGAAGAATCAAAGATATAATAAATTAATGTATAAAACTTAGCAGCGGCAGAGGGTGCGTCATCGCAACTAAGGACGTCTTGCCACGCAGCAGAAGGAATTTGTTCGCTTAAAAGTGCATAGTCCCCTTTACGCGTTGGTTTGACGCATATATCCTCAGCCCAGCTTTAAGCTGCCACCACGTCTCTGTGCGACCAGTTACCTGAAGGCTCCGTTAGGTTCCGTGGTGGCCTCCTCCGCGGCAGAGTGCGGCGGCTGCCCCGCCAGGGGCGCGGCCAGCAGCGCGGCGCGCCCCCAGCCCGCGCCTGCTAGTGACACCAGCGCGCCCCCGCACGACCACGTCTCTGTGCGCCCAGTTACCTGAAGGCTCCGTTAGGTTCCGTGGTGGCCTCCTCCGCGGCACAGTGCGGCGGCTGCCCCGCCAGGGGCGCGGCCAGCAGCGCGGCGCGCCCCCAGCCCGCGCCTGCTAGTGACACCAGCGCGCCCCCGCACCACCACGTCTCTGTGCGCCCAGTTACCTGAAGGCTCCGTTAGGTTCCGTGGTGGCCTCCTCCGCGGCACAGTGCGGCGGCTGCCCCGCCAGGGGCGCGGCCAGCAGCGCGGCGCGCCCCCAGCCCGCGCCTGCTAGTGACACCAGCGCGCCCCCGCACCACCACGTCTCTGTGCGCCCAGTTACCTGAAGGCTCCGTTAGGTTCCGTGGTGGCCTCCTCCGCGGCAGAGTGCGGCGGCTGCCCCGCCAGGGGCGCGGCCAGCAGCGCGGCGCGCCCCCAGCCCGCGCCTGCTAGTGACACCAGCGCGCCCCCGCACCACCACGTCTCTGTGCGCCCAGTTACCTGAAGGCTCCGTTAGGTTCCGTGGTGGCCTCCTCCGCGGCACAGTGCGGCGGCTGCCCCGCCAGGGGCGCGGCCAGCAGCGCGGCGCGCCCCCAGCCCGCGCCTGCTAGTGACACCAGCGCGCCCCCGCACCACCACGTCTCTGTGCGCCCAGTTACCTGAAGGCTCCGTTAGGTTCCGTGGTGGCCTCCTCCGCGGCACAGTGCGGCGGCTGCCCCGCCAGGGGCGCGGCCAGCAGCGCGGCGCGCCCCCAGCCCGCGCCTGCTAGTGACACCAGCGCGCCCCCGCACCACCACGTCTCTGTGCGCCCAGTTACCTGAAGGCTCCGTTAGGTTCCGTGGTGGCCTCCTCCGCGGCACAGTGCGGCGGCTGCCCCGCCAGGGGCGCGGCCAGCAGCGCGGCGCGCCCCCAGCCCGCGCCTGCTAGTGACACCAGCGCGCCCCCGCACCACCACGTCTCTGTGCGCCCAGTTACCTGAAGGCTCCGTTAGGTTCCGTGGTGGCCTCCTCCGCGGCACAGTGCGGCGGCTGCCCCGCCAGGGGCGCGGCCAGCAGCGCGGCGCGCCCCCAGCCCGCGCCTGCTAGTGACACCAGCGCGCCCCCGCACCACCACGTCTCTGTGCGCCCAGTTACCTGAAGGCTCCGTTAGGTTCCGTGGTGGCCTCCTCCGCGGCACAGTGCGGCGGCTGCCCCGCCAGGGGCGCGGCCAGCAGCGCGGCGCGCCCCCAGCCCGCGCCTGCTAGTGACACCAGCGCGCCTACGCACGACCACGCCACACGCACTCCTCTGCGGGACACACAATCAGTTTAACCACAAACACAAAATAGAGCAGCTGTTGATGCGACGGCCGCGGCACTGCTCGCAAGCGCGCCGCGAACCAGCTGTAGCACGCCTGCACGCGCAGCTGTGCTTGCCTTGCATTCATATTTTTAACCGACCGTTGTAACATAAATCATCGTGTCAGACACAGATAATATCAGTTATGAGCAGGTAGACGCTAATCTACACGCACAACGTTTAGCTTGACCGCCATCTCACTGACCGACCGACCAACCGATCGACCCCGACCGACCGACTGTCATTTTCGTGGTTTCCGGGGTCGCTAATGACGATTATGGGGTGAAAATCAAATTTCAAGATGGCGTCGACGAACTTTACTATAGGGATGGCAATTCTTTATGAAAAAGATCGAATGTTAAATCGATTCGAATCGTAACCTAATAAATCGATTCACAAAAAAAATCGAGGTCCAAAAGATCGATTCCTTAAAAATCGTTTTTTTTAAGTTTGCATTTACAATGTACAAACAAGTGCTTTACTTACCCTCAATTACTTAGTACTCCGTAACAAACACTACATAAAAATAAGAATAAACAAATAAATGACGCCATATCAATCAACAAATACAAAAAGTCAAAGACCACAAACAAACGTAACTTTTTTTTTTAATTAAAGAAAGGTGATGTAAACTAAGCACATAGCCATCTTGCGAATTTTTGAGCCATTAACTCTTTAACCGACAACACCGTAATATTACGGGTACATTCAACCAATCCTCTATATTATATTTATTATCATATATGATTTATAATATAATAGTAATAATAAGTATTAAAATAGATGAAATCAAAATAAGTGTAAAGTTAACTGAGTATCGAATTATCGCAAAAATATGGTCCCTGATTCTTTATTGGTTGAAAAATTAAAGCGCTCGAAGCGCGTAATTTAAATTCCTAATTGGAAATAATTTTATGGTTTTTACCAAAACTGAAAAAATCAAATGTCAATTTTCAAGGGTGATATCGATTCACTGAATCGATTCAGAACTACATATCGATTTAAAAAATTGAAAAAAAAAAATTTGCTCGAGAAATCGATTCTTCGATTACTCGATCTCAAATCGCCATCCCTACTTTACTATCTTTACGTCATGGCATGGGTGTCATTTTGTTTTGGTTTTTGGGTCACTAATAACGATGAAGGAGTCAAAATCGAAATCCAATATGGTGCCGACGAAATTTCTTGAGTTTTCGTCCTGGGTGTCATTTTCGTGGTTTCCGGGGTCACTAATAACAGTTATAGGGTCTAAATTGAAATCCAAGATGGTGCCTGCGAAATTTCTTCACTTTTCATCATGGGTGTCATTTTCATGGTTTTCGGGGTCGCTTATAACGACTAAAAATGATTTCAAATTTGTTGACTTATTGTAGGAAATTTTAAAGTTTTATGGATAAAAATTAAGTTAAAACTTATTTCTAGACATGGTTTTCACAAGATATAAAACTCAAGCTTGAAAGTCAACGCTATAAAAAATTAGGCAGTTTAAACGGCATATTTTGATACTTACAAGTATATAAAAACCTGAAGGCCATTCTCGTAGGCCAGAATCACGAAATTTGGTAAGAAGCAAAGTCTCACAGCACAAAATTTCTCTGTCAATTGAGAACCGATTTTGAAAATAATTGTATTTTTTTAAGGATATATTGTCGAAGTAGTCCCATTGTCACCAAATCACGATCTAATCATGGGATCTTGGAGTAATTAAAGTCAACAACAAAACTCTTCAAATATTATAGGCACACCATAGCGATTTGGGATTTTTTATTGTAACAGGCGCATTTGCTCTTGGAAATAACCATTTGGTGAAGTGGAACTGATAATCAAGACCACACAGATGGCCACCAGAACTACTCAATAATAAGTATTTCACGGGTCGCGATTCGATTACTATAGTAACCGAGCAATTGATGTATTTTATTTATTAATTTAAGCAATTTAGTGAAGTTCGTCGGCGCTATCTTGGATTTCAGTCCTGACCTCTTATAGCGACCCGGGAAACTACGAAAATTACACCCATGACGAAGTTACTAAAGAATCATGTCCAGTCTTGACCTGCAAATTTCTCAACGCATCTAGTGATGAAGAATATTTAAAAAAGGTGCATTTTTTTGCTTATATTTTATTGCGTTTAATTGAATTTTCAAATAAAGCCCGGAAACAAAGCAATGTCACTATCGCTATCATTTTCAATAGACGTATGGAAACGGAACTTGTTTTATGCACGTTCCCTTTCACAGAATATAAAAAACTTATTCGCTCGTCATGTGGTTAAAGATTGTTCAAAATAACTAATAGGTATTTTTTTTACTTCACGTATTAATTTATGGCTAGCTATGTTTTTTTATGATTTTATATTAAGGTGTGGAAAGAAACATAAGTGTACAGTCTGTTAACAGGTCGCGTAAAACGAACTTCTTTAGACGCTTCGTTTGACGTTTGGCAATCGTTTGTTTGTTTTGGTACTTATTGTACTGTGCGATTTTGGATTTTTTGATACAATTACAACTTTTGCATTTTCTTCGGACTTCGATACCTACTACTTACGATTACTGTGGCCTTGTTACACGGATACCGATTTAGTGCTTTTTGATTGGGATCATGACGTTATTGCTTTTGTTGGAAAGCGTTATGGAGCCTTCTACGAGATTGCGTAGTAAGTATAAACTGCAGTCTATGTCTTAATGGGCTTCGTCGTTATCGGGCCCTTCAGCTTGATAGCAGAGTCATCTTGCTAATTAGCACTTCGTTATCAGTAATTCTGAGTATAATTACAATCAAGTAGGTACCTAACGATTTAGTACTCAGTCAATGGATAGTGTGGTGATTGTTTTTTTTTGAAGGATTGATATTCAGAAGTGGTTAAGTATTATTTTTCAAGTTACATGAAAAATAGAAAAAGTACTACTTGAAATTGGTGATGCCTCTAAGAGGACCCACTGACCGAATGCATTAGTTACATGTAGATTTTCCCCATGTTTAGAAGTGTTTTTTTAGACCGTAGTTTAAACCAAATAAGTAAAAATGCAAATTAATATATGTATATTAATTTGCATTTTTGTCAGATCAGAAAATTAAATCAACTGTCAGATTTTAAAGCCTACAATGGAAATAAGTATGTACTTATTTCCATTGTAGGCTTTAAAATCTGACAATTGATTTGATTTTCAGATAACGGAAGAAGATTACATTTATGGAGTGTGTTTTGATGTATCCATGCAGAATATTCATGCTCAGATTCAATAAGTGAGAACCATCAGCTGGTTTATCTCACCGTGGTCACGCTCAAGTATGCCCTGTTTGAGTCTAATTACAGCTGATAATACTAATATTGAGTTTCCACGTCTAGAATTCAATTAATTAATATTATTTGCCTTGGTAACTTACCAAATTCGTAAAGCATGTTACTATAATTATATTAAGTAAACATGTATTAGGATAATAAACATGTATGGGAAAATTAATGGACGGAGAAGCATTATTGACTATTGCTGCCACAGAACAATAAAAACGGTAGAAGTAGCTTGAGAAAATGTTTGTACCAGAACCGGTGTCGCCAAACTCACACATTTACAATTTACTCTTACTGCAAACCCGAAGATACGATTGGCTAAACACAAAAAATGGGCGTAAGCGAAATACAAAAAAAATATTATACGAAATGCAACTTTAATTTCAAACAACCTATAAATCAAATTGACAAAAACAAGAAAGAAATTCATCTTGGACCGCCACTCGTCGCTAGATGGCATTATTCAGAATTGACATTAGTGAACTGTAACATCATAAAAATAAGGGTGATATTTGAATGGCGTATCGCTGATACGATTGCAAGTTGCTACTCAAATAGTGATGTAACCTAGTTCGATCGAAGTAATATCGATAGTAGTAGAAAACGTATTTAAAATGCGATAGTATTAAAACAATGGAATTAATATGTCGTAGGGCAACTTTTAAACGTATTTATTAAAAAAAGTATTTATTTACATGTAAATCAATAGTAGGTACATTGTTATAAAAGGGTGGAAGGTTTTTGCAAACGAGCTGACATTAACAAGCCCGAGCCGAAGACGAGGGTTTTTAATGTCACGAAGTTTGAATAACCTACACACCCACATACCACACTCACACGACGTTTTTCAATACAGTTGTGGAAAATATAAATTTATCACACAACAAACGAAAATTTTCAACAAAAAAAATACAACTTCAAAAAAAACTAAAAAATGCAAAATAATTTTAATTTCGGCAGTTCTTTATATCAAAAATTCACCAAATTTAAATGGGACAAATTGGCGGGTAAACTCTTTGAAACAAAAGAAGAATCGGTTTACATTTGACGAAGATATCGCTGAAAACGAACAAAAAAAAAATTCTAACGAATTAAACTATGTAGAAACTATTTTTAATATTCATATATTAGAGAAATCATTACATTAATTTCTACACACGTACTATGGATAAAGCTACTGTCCCTGAAATAAAACGTACTTACTAAGGACCTGCCGTTTAGATATTTTTTTATTTAATTTTAAAATGTGATGTATTCGCACATTCATATATTTTTCGGCGATTGCTTTAATTAGGTCTGTAATATGATTTGATGTTGGGAATTCATCAATCTGATGGTAATTAATATTTTCAAAAATGTTCGTCCCTATAAACTTTTTTATTATTTTGATAAGTAATGTTTCTTTTTTAAAAACTGTTCCCCCTACGCTTCGCACCACAGATTCAGCTGTTTTACAAATTTTGATTGTATCTGCTGACGGAAATAGTAGACCCCCTTTATTTTTAGCAATAATAAATTTATGTAAATCGTTACTTTCGTTTGTCGATAAAGCTGCTACACATATATCACATCTAATACTTTTAATTAAGACACGCACAACGTACCCTGCAATGTACGCAATTACTTGTAAACTAAAATCGGAAATATTTTCAATGGTTAGTTGAATATCAGGTTCAATGTTTTCTTCATTCAAATCCTCTTGTAATAAGTTTGGCCCACTAGTTTTATTTATTCGCTCTACTGCCGAGGTACAATTTAAAATGGATATATTTTCTAATGCTGTACAATTTCCTAAATCTGAATTTTTTATTTCGGCATGTATCAACAATTTTTTGTACGCCGCCACGAATTGACGAGCTGTGGGATTATTGTTGGAACCTCCATGTGCACGTATATTTCCAAAAAATAATTCTATATGATCTTGGCTCAATTTATAGAATGGTAAGTAAATCAAAATTTTTGTAACAATTAATTCATTATATAATAGTTTTAAGGCAGCAGCACATCCAATAAAACCTAAAAAGCCTGTTTTACGAGGGCTTTTTATTAGAGGGACACCACTTTCTGTTTTTAGGTTACTTATATAACTACAAGCCATATTTAAATAATCAAATATTTGACTTGCATTATTTTCTTTTAATGCTTTTTTAAACCCATATTGATGCAAGTTCTTTGAATTAAAAATGTCGAAAATATCATTTATAATTTTTATAAATTTTTCAGTAGCTTCACTACCTTGAAATTTTTTCATTTTCAAGTCTTCACGGCAAAACTTTAGAGCTTCTGCTACGCTTGAGCTAAATACTTGTGTAGCTAATTTAACCTTCATTCTTTCGTTCTCGAAGTTTATGTGATGGTGAGTCAACTTATTTGTTAAGTGAAATTTTTCACTGACCTGCACGTTATTTAATTCCTTAAGGAATTGCCACTCAATATTATTATTATCTTGGTCAATAATTATTGAATATGTTTGCAAGGTATTGCGCAATAATTTAATCATATGGCACGGGTCTAAAATAATTGCGACTGGAGATCTGGTCACAGGATGCTCAAATTTAATTTCGCTTTTTTCTAAATGGCAACCAAGATTAGTCGCCATAGCTAAGTTTGCAGCGCAGCCATCGAAAGTTAGGACAACTATTTTCATACTAGAGTTATGAAGGAGTTCGATGCATTGCTTTACTAATTCAGCACGTTGTACCCCTGAAACTCCATCTACTAGGAAATAGCCAACCGGCACTTTAAAACGACTATTAATTGCTGACACTAAAAACACTAACGCTTCTTTGGCTTCTTCCAGATGATCCCCTTCTAACCCAGTACCTATGTTCACGTAGCCATGCAGCCTTTGCCCATCCCACTCAATACGTCGACGAATAGCCATTTCGTCAATTATTAAAGCACCAACGATGCAGTGTTCTGAGTTTAAACATTTTAATTTAATTGCTTCAAAGGCCTCCTTTGTAAAGCCTGGTTCTCCGCCTATTTTGGAGTACCATTTTTTAAGCGTCTGTGGATGAGGCAGACTAGTATTGAACGTTCTTCTTACATAATCGTATGCCTTTGGGGAGTAATAATGTAAAGTCAAGGCAAAAGTTCGCAAAGTTGGCGAATATTTTCGTCTTGATATTACTCCTGACTTCTCATTAAGGGCTTGCCGAGCAATTAATTCATGAACCTGAAAAAATATGATAAAAATGATCCATATCTCTTTATAAATTGGATCGTTAGGAAAACTGAAATTATTAAGAAAGGAAAATAAAATCTAACAATTATCATCATTACCATCGTCCACTGCTAAACATAAGAATATTAAGGTATAATTCAAACGCCCTATGTTGTACCAAGTCTTTAGCTACATGTATTTAAAATAACATTAAAAATATCATACGATTTTTATTTTATTAACTTTATTAATTTAATAATTATCTGTATTATATTACTTACATACATATTTAAATACTTTTATTTAAAAAAATTAAAAAATTAAATTTAAAAAAAATGTAATACATGTCGATTGATTTTATCGATAAGTCACGCACTATTTGGATAGCGTCAAAAGTATAGGTAATCAAGCGAATATTCCAGAAAGGCTAATAACCGGGAAAAGAAAATCAACTTTGTTGCTATGACATTAAGGACAATTTTTGTTTGTATATCTTGTGCAATCTTTGAAGAAATTTTATTTTTTCATTTTATTAAAATAAATCCGAAAATAATACTTAACGGTGGTATGATACACCTCCATGAGTTAGATTTTTAGTCCGGCTATGGTTTTTACAGTCCAGTATGGCACAATAAGGCATTTTAATATTATTTTTCGTAAATGATATGTTGACGCAGTCTAGTTTGCGAATGAGAGCGCTTGAACAGCAAGTGCGTACTGCAGTTCTTACTAGCGGCGCATGTGCCACGCCTACTTACTATTTCTACTGTTTTTATTGTTCTGTGATTGCTGCAAATGCATTATAGGACGTCGAACTGTAGGTTGTTGTGCGTGTGTTATAATTGTGGTACTTGGATTGGGCCAGACATGAATGTGTCTTTTTTAATGTGTAGGTACTTACTTTCTAAGTTTATCTTGAACATCAGTGAAGGAAAACATCGTGAGGATACCTGGACTGGAAATCGCCAATCCATTCAAATATACAGTATTTAAAATTCAGCATTAGCGGAACATTACTGCTGTTTGAGATCGATTTGGTGATAATATTAAATTGAAAACGGATTTTAACTATCGTTAAGGTTTGAGGTCGAACTCTATACGATAATTAAAATTAAACCATATCTGACTGCTGTTATAACCTCAAAAAAATATTTACTGAATAATATTTTTCCCTGGCTTCTAAATGAAAAGATGACAAGTTATTGTGTTATTATAAACAATAATTGTTTTTATGCAACACTAGTTGTAGGTAGACGCGACCTTTAAAAAGAATCAAGTGACAGGTCAATCAATTGGAAAGTAGGCATGATTCTTTCATCGGCGCCATCTTGGATTTCGATTTAGACCCCCCATAATTGCACGCCCATCAGTGAGTTCGAGCCCGCGACTTGCTCATCCCCGATACATGTTTTACAGTCCGCTTATCTTTTAGTTGCTTTACCGCGATCTATCGTCGCGAACAGTGGCAGGACAATATGGACACAGAAAATAAATTTATTATGCTGTTCCTAAAAGCAGCCCAAGACCCATATATATTATAATTTAGTCTTGGGCTTATGGGTATACACATAAGCCGGCATGCTCAAGCTCGCGGCAGTGAAGGCCTGCCTGTCGCCTTGCAGGAAAACATCCTGGAGTACTTCTAGTGCGAGCCAAGAGTATTTAAACTGAAAGGTATCAGTGGATCGGCCGCGGTGGAACTGTGGCCTGGCCTCCGCTTTCGCCGGACCTGACACCCCTACAGTTTTATTTGTGGTGAGACATTAAAAAGTTAGTGTACACGGAGGAAGTGGTCAACAATTACGTGCTAAATTAAAAACGAATGTGTAAGTGTTGCGTAAGCTAAAAGAAAAATTCAAATAACCAATTTAATACACAAATAAAAACAAAATGATTTGGTAAGTACTAAAAAAAAATTACCTACAAAAACAGCTGTGCGACCCAGGTTGTACCTACCGTATACGCTCGATAACCACATCAAACAACTGTGCGACTCAGGTTAAACCTAAATCCTTCTTACCGACATGTTTTTATATTATATTATTCAGATCTAAGATTACCATAAAACGCAATAAAACAAAACTAACATTTTATCAATCGCATAATAACTGGCAAGCTTACAGTGTACTGAACTTTTCTTTGGGTCACTAGTACTGCCGCCATTAGTAAGATTTCCGCATTCTAATGTTGCTTAAAAATGAGTTACTTATCATGACAATAATGTAGGTGATTTTAGAATACGAACTGGGCTAAAAAATGGCCATGGTCGCTGTAGGTACCTAGAGCAAGGTCATACATGTTTCGTTTTATAGGCAGAAAGCGGCCGGCCGGTGCGGCGGCTTGCACAAAGCGTCAAAACTCAAGCACCCAGGGACATGTCGTGCTTGGGTAATTCTGTAATCTGTTTTTTGTTGTTGAAATTACTTTCGTTTTCATTCTGAAATTCTGTCAAATGTAAACAATTTAAAATAGCAGTTTAATTAATTATTGACCAGGTACCACAATTTAAATTGATTATTTATTTATTTTATGACAATCTCCTGAATTATGACGAGGATACAAAACTGCACCTTGTATAACACTAAGAAAAGGATAAAAAGTGGTAGAGTTACTTGAGTGTGATATGGTGCGTGTGGCCTTCCTCCAGGCTGACGATGTGGTGCGGCGGCTGGAAGCGGTACTCCTTCATGTTGGGCTTGACGTAGTACTGCGCCGGCGACAGCGAGCCGAAGCGCAGGCGGCCGGCCGCGCCGCTCGCCACGTTGCGGCGGTACGTGCCGCCCGACACCGACACCAGCGCGCTCTAAGCGCGAGGAGGTACACGTGACTAATATTACAAATGCGATACAAAGTACTTTCAAATTTATTTTCCAGTCATTTTCATTCGTATTGTAGGAAGTACAAATGACCATACCATGACCTACCGTCGTGTAAGATACAGCAATTATTTAGCTGAAGTTAAAAAAGCCTTAAATTTTTAAGAACATGACTGAATACCTATTATTATTTCTCACGAGAAATAGCCAGCTGTCAGACGGACGGACAGAAACGAAGGCTTATTATTGGGTCACGATGGCGTACTTTTGAAACGAAACTTTAAAAACCATCATCTAACCTGCAACGGCGTGCCATCAGCATCATCTTTCAACTCCACAATAATCTCCGCTAACTTGTGAGCGACGATGTCTCCATTGTCGTCCGGAGCACTAAACACGTAGGAATCCTTCTCGGCAGTGATCTTGTAGTGTTTAGACGCGTCGAGCGGGCCGAAGCGGTAAGTGCCGTCTTCTGATGTCACTTGGATTAGTTGTAGGTCGTCTGAAAAGTGGAGAGGTAAGGTCAGAAATTTTTTGGTTCAGTTATATTAGTAGATTTTGTCTTAATAAAATTACAATGTTTATTGCTGAAATCAGGGTTTTGCTAGAACGTTTTAATATTCATATAATTCATAAAAAATGAACATTACAAATAATGTATCATAAAAATTGAACACATTAATTAAACATAAAAAAAATAAAAATAAAATGAAATATTAAAATAAAATCAAAAACCAAGTCAATCATCATCATCCTCCTGCCCTTATCCCAATTTATTTGGGGTCGGCGCAGCATGCCTTCCTCCTCCATACATCTCTATTTGCCGTCATCTCAAGGGTCACCTCTTTTCTTGCCATATCATCTTTCACACAATTCATCCATCTTTTCTTTGGTCTTCCTCTACTCATGTAACCCTGCGCATTCATACTCAAAACTTGCCTCACAACATGGTCCTCATTCCTTCGCATCACATACCCATACCATGACAACCGATTTCCACACAACTTCTCGGTCAGAGGCGGACATCAGCAGGGTGGACGTACCTGACGTGAGCGTGAGTGTGACGTCGGCCACGGGCGGCACGAGCTTCCCCTGCAGCGTGAGCGCCAGGCGCGCGCGCAGGGTGAGCGCGTGCGCCTGGCAGCGCGCGCGGCCCACCACCTGCTGCGGGGACGCCGGGGACATCAGCAGGGTGGATGACGACGCCGACACCACTGCCACTTCACCCTGCAACCAGATAAATCGGTTACTTGTGTTAGCGTCTTTATTTTATATTACACCTTTTTATTTATTATCAGGCAACATTTCATTTCGCAACTTGTCAGACTTCAGTTTTTATTAACTGGCAACGCCGAATCGCTCTTATTGGTCCGTGGTTTCAATTGGCGCATATGTAACCAATCAGAGCGAGACACGCGTAGTGGCGGGAGTTTTGAGTTGTGAGGGATCATGTGTGGTATTTGGGAATCATCCTATCGTCAAGCGCGCTTTTGCGAACATCAAAGGAAACAGTGTACGCGTTTACTTGGTGTTCATTTTAAGGTAATAATGTATCCTTATGTTATTTTTACTGTGAAGTGTTTTGATATTAAGAAGTAAATATGTTTTCTGAACAGTTTAATAATAATACATTTTATTTCAGAATTACATACATCCATATATTGTTAGTAACATTGTTCTTATGGAGTCGTTCGTTAGCACTTGATATTGAAAAACTTTTCGTCATGGGTTTCATTGTTATGGTTTTCGTGGTCACTTATAACGATTATGGGGTCAAATTCGAAATCAAAGTTGGTAGCGGTGAAAATGACTAACTTTTCGTCATGAATTTCATTTTCGTAGTTTCCGGGATCGCTAAAAACGAAAAAATCGCTAAATGGGTAAAAATCAAAATCCCAAATGGCGTCGACAAAATTGCTAATTTCCGTCCGAAACTACTAATACAACGAATAAAAAAACTTGAGAGGTGTCAAGGGACACCCGGATGGAACGAAGTTCCTTTCGATTAATTAGTGAATTGTAATAAACTTTTTTTTTTAAGTTAATATAAAAATAAAGAATATTATGTACAAAAAACCTGTAGTATATCTATACACTCAACAAAAATAGTTGTCGCGACACCTCACTGTTCATCACAATGCGAAATAGAAAGACGAAACGAAAGAAGAGAATAGAGAGAGAAAGAGAGAGAGAGTGTCGTTACAACTTTTCGTCTTAATTTTTTCCAGTAAAGCAAAATTTAAAAAATAAAAAAGAATTTCTGTTTCACATCCGCCGACCGTTCCATGACGCCCAACTTCTTTTTTAAACTATCAAAATTCTACTTACATCAGCCATATACAGCGTATGCTCAAAGCCGTATCCTCCGCCGGGTTGTTTCAGCGGAACCAGTGGTCCCACATCTTTAGTAGCGTGGCCGTCAGTACTGATGTGCAGCACGAGGTCTTCTACGGGTTGCGGAGATGTCACTTTGATCACCACTGAATGGGCTGTTGCTACGAAGTATACCGTCTGGAAATATGAATTTAGAAAGGGATATAAAAATTGTGCACAGATTTATGCATTCAAACATGCTTGTATACAACGTGCTGACAACTATCGTTATTGCCCGTCTACACACTCCATCTTAATTGAGTAAAATTAAAAGCTTGAACAAGAAAGCTGCTTTGTAAAATGCCAAAACCTGTGTCAACTTTTTGCCACAGGGTAGACGTTACATGTTTGCACAAACCATTTGCGTATGCATGCTGCGTGTAGCCGATCCGTAATGCACACAATGTTCATAGAACCAAGAAACAGATATATTTTAAAATGTAATGTAAGGTATAGTGACCGTGGGCACGAGCGTGGAAGTGTCTGCGTGCGCCTGCTCCGGCTGGAAGCGGTGGCAGCCGCGCGGCGTCAGCGTGTACAGCTCGGCGGCCGGCACGCACTGCAGGCTGGCGCCGCCAGGCACCGCCACCACGCCGCGCGAGCTCGGGCTGCTGTACTCCAGCTGCGGGCCGGGGCTGCATGGTACATTGTACGACACGACTACGTATCGTGAGCGGACTATTATGCTCATATTAAAAACCGGAATAATATCATTTTAATATTCTAACAAAAATATATTTTGTTGTGAATAGTCAATGGTTTTTGTTTAGGAACAAATCAATTAATTCATGAGAAAGTTGCTGCCTATGGTTGGAAAAATTATGGGCAAACAACATAAGTACCGTTTTATCGTGTATTCACGCGTATAAACTTTTAATTAAGATAGAAAAACCAATATCAAAGTGATAGTGTTTTAAACCTCCTTACCTCAACCTCATGCGTAGAATGTATCCTCAGCACATAACCAGTATGTTCAAACGTAGGCACATTAGTGTGGTCCTGAGTGACAGCTACGTTATGCCGCGCCTCTGCCCAGCACAGTGGGTCACTCTCTACTGAGATCTCCACGCTGCCTGGTAGGACCTCCTCAAAAGTATACTTGCCATCTGTAAAAATAAACTATATATTACAGTTGCTGCTGCGAGGGTACATAATTCAAAACGTTTCTTATTTAGTGAAAAAAAAATCTTCGCTAACAAACAGTTATGAATAAATAGCAGCAAGTTGTGTATAGTTGGGTGATAATTCACGATAATTCATTGTAAAACTAGCGCCTAAAAAATGAAAAGTCCCTTGGAAGGAAGGGTTTTATGGAAAAGCTGGAGCATCAATCAATTCCAAATAAAGTTTATTTGAATTATCGATACTTGATCTTTGTCGGTACGGGCATGCTTTTTATGATTTAATACGTAAATTTTATTAGTTATTTATTCTCAAAGTTGCTTAAAAAATAGCAAGAAAAACGTACTCATAAGTTTTTAATGTCTTTTTATTTTACGATCCGACTACCGGACCGTAGCAATGAATGAGACAAAACGATATCATGTTTAACTTTGAATGTGATAATGTCAAAATTTTGGAGTAAAACCCTCCCGAAATTTGTATGGAAAAATATTGGGAGTTTCAACTTAAACCGGTTAGAGACCCTACGTGTATGGCTTACCCTTGGCGGTGGTGGTGACGGGCGTGCCGACGTAGCCGCCGTCGGGCGACAGAGGGCGCAGCGTGAGGCGCAGGCGCGCGCACGCGGCCGCCAGCTTGCAGCGCACGCGGCCGCTGAGCTTGCCCTTCAGCTGCGAGAACGTCACGCCGTCCACGCGCGCGTTGCCCACCGCCACCTTCTGGCTCAGGGGGTAGTATCTGTTGGACACTCATCTTATTAAAACGGCTTATTTAAAAGGTGACTTGCTAGAACTTCCTAGATTTGCTGCGGATGTCAAAATGACTTTGCACGATGTTTGTGAAATCTAGCTGTGTGAGGTTGGGTTTATTGCGGAAAGGATATTAAATGAATTAACAGGATTGCTTTTGGATACATAATATCAATTGGAGCACCTCGTGCCGGGTCCATAAAAACGATTAGGGGGTCAAAATCAAAATCCAAAATGACGTCGACGAAATATACAAAATTTTCGTCATCATTGTAGTTTTCACGGTTTTCGGGGTGTCTTATAACGATAAGGGGGTCAAAATTGAAATCCAAGATGATGTCGACGAAATTACTTAACTTTTCGTAATGGTTGTAATTTATTTTGATTTCTGGGGTCGCTAATAATATTATGGTGTCAAAATCGAAATCCAAGATGGCGCCCATAAAATTTATGAACGTTTCGTCATTTTCGAAAAGTCAAGCCAGTCGTCGACCAACCGACCGAACGTCTGTTTGACTACTACTAACAACAACATATATTTTACTCAATTTCTTTACTGGTTTTATTTTATTAAAAATTCTTTACACATTCTTTTGTATCGCATCTACCGGGCGTACCGTCATGGCCAAGTTCTTTTCTTATGTAATAATTGGACACGGACTGAATTCGATAACATTTTTATTTAAAATTGTGACACCTTTCCACGTATCACACACAGTTATCTTTATAAAAATATTGGTAAGTCATTTTTGCATGTGTCAGTAAACCAAAAAATATATACTGCACTGCACTTCAACTTTTCTTCAAAAAAAAATCTGATCGTATTCAATGACGCAACAGAGTTGTATGAAGTGTCTGTGTTTCCAATTGATGTTATTCCCACATAAACAATAACAACTCTATACCTGTATAAATAAAGTCAATTTTGCAATGGCGTCTATTACTGAAAAAAAAACATATTTTTGGGAGTAAGTGAATGCCGCCTACACAATTTTGAAAAACATTCTCACAGCATACAGATACTGTAAGTGTCTAAACACACTATGCCAAAGTTACGCGACCGAAGTTCAGCACAATTACGCCTGCAATGCTATTTGAATTACTGACGACACTATGCCGACATTACGTCGCGTCGTAGCGTACAGCCTAACTTCGGTGGGGCGTAAGTTCAGCGGCAACTTATTCTGTGAGCACACATTATACGCGACCGAAGTTCGGTTCGATTGCCGACGAAGACCCGGGGGCGGGGAGGACGCGCCCCGCGTGTCCACCCGTGGTTTTAATTGCGGAGCTAAATTTCTGCCGCGTAAGTTCGGCACTTATATTGTGTCATATCAGTCGAATACGTCGGAACGTAAAATCGGCCGCCGAACTTCGGTCGCGTAACTTCGGCATAGTGTGTTTAGACACTAATACCGTTGTTTACAGTGCAATAAATACTCACTGCAATCCGTCCCTCTGCTCCTGCTCCGACACGTCCACCCTGGCGTCGTAGCTGCCGGGCGCGAGGTACGTGCACCAGGCGCCCAGCTCGCCGTCCGCCGCCACGCGCAGCTGGCCGGCCGGCGCGCTCAGCAGCACGCTGCGGCCGCCAGGTGGCGTCACGGCGCCGCACACGCGCCAGCGGGCCGCGCGCGCGCTGGGGGCCGAGCGCGGGCCCGTGGGGGACACTACCAGTTGGATGTCGTCGAACTGGCATTGTTCTGGAAGATCACTAACTGTCAGTACCTGACATTTTTAAAGGATATTCGGCCAATATAGTAATAAAGTCTCTCTCTAATTCGTGGGACTTCAAATTGGATTTAAACCTCCTCTTGTCTTTCGCTCCAGGGAATACAGGTGTTATGATATTAACGTAAGCAGTCGATACAAGAGGGATACACTGTATCTCTTGATACATGCAAGTATGAACACTTCTCAACTTCAAAGACGCCTTGATTCCATTCAAACACATTAGGGGCCCTCCCTCTAGCTTTTTTTAACCCCCCCCCCCCCCTGGTGATGTTTAAAAAAAGTACCCCAAAAAAATCACGTGTATTTTAGTACCTTCTAAAAATCTTAAATTCTGACGAAAAAATGATATCTTACTACACCTCCCTCCTTGTGATATTTCGTGATTTTTGCCACCCCTCCCCCCCCCTTTCGAGCCTCACGCGATGAATGGACGGCCCCTTATGAATTCGTGACTTTTGGATTACTTCCTAAATGTTTGTGAAGATGTCAAACAAATTAAAGGAATTAGTATGATTTTCATGGCACTGACATGTAAAAAAAAACTACTGATATTAAATGCAATGCCACCCTTGTCTGACAAACGATATAACGCGCTAACTCTCTTTCACTCTAATCTATTAAATATAGATTAGAATGAAAGAGAGCTACAGCCAGAAATTTCTTTAATTTCTTGTATAAATACCTGATCAAAATACGCCATGAACGTATAAATGTAACAAAGTATTACCTGTTTACCTTACCTTTACCTGTATGCCAATAGGTTGCGGCAGAATGCACAATGGCAAACATCAAACATAACTTTCCAAGTTCTTTCATATATTTCTCTTAAATGTATTATATTTCATTTTAATACCTAATTAAAGAATTTGTTTGGAAATTTTAATTTAATATTATTTTCATTTTAAATAATAGTGGCCGTATTTGATTGGAATATTGGCAAAAATGTATTCCCCTATTTATATGCATAAAAAATGATTTAATACTCAATGAACGAGGAGTCTTGCAGCCGGATTCAGACTATAAACACATCTAATAAGCAAGAATAAATAAAAACTGAATGAGGACCATGCAGATGAGTGTCTGAGATGGCCTTTTGAGGAAAGAACCACACAGTTTTCAGTAGATCTGTCAGGTCATTGCATGCATTTGTCAGCTATTGTGTAACTGAAGTATTCCTTACCATGTTTAAACCCAAGTGTATACGTAGATGGCTGCAAGTTGGGCAGAGTGAACTTGCCGGCCGCATCAGTGTTGCCGATGGGTTTGCCGTCCATTTCGACACGGGCGCCTGCCATGCCCAGACCGCCTGTTGACTTGAGTACATTTCCTACCACTGTGAACCCAGTTACCTGTTGAAATAATAGGAAATTGATGGTTAAGTACTAATTCATATAAATTCAAGCCTAAGTTCAAACCTTTTTGGACCTATGTACGTACTGTGAACCTAACTGGTTCTGTGGAACCCAAGTATGGTTGAACTGTGGTAGTGGTTTTAAGAAAATTAAAATTGGTTTTTTCATTTCCAAGATATCAGATTTAAAAGTTTGTATGAAACACCATGCCCCATAAATGCTCATAGATGATCAAACAATCCTTAAATAATTGGGAAAGGACTGAGTTTTAAATAAAGGAATGCTTTCTTTGGATTTAGGAACAATTCTTCAACGACACTAGCATGTTTCTCTTTAGCGAAAACGATAACAGAGTGTTTAGATAATAAAGTTCCGATTACATCAGTGTTTATTGACATGTCAAAAGCGTTTGACTTTGTATCACACAATCTCCTTTACAAAAGCTTGAGAAATATGGTGTAAGAGGAAATGCTCTCAGCTGGATAAATACTTACCTTTCAGATAGATACCAATGCGTTGAAATTCCATGTTTAACAGGGCTACACAGAACATCACAAAGATCCGCCGATATTTTGAACAAATGCGGTGTACCGCAGGGTAGCATTTTGGGACCGTTATTATTTTTAGTCTACATTAATGACCTACCGAATTCGACCATGCATAAATGCTTCTTATACGCCGACGATACGACTTTGTTAGTAGAGTGTAAAAATAAAAATACCTATGAACAGAACATAAATACAGCATTACACGATCTCACTAAATGGCTAGATAATAATAATTTAAATATTAATGCAAACAAAACTAATCTTATTCAATTTCAGTCTTATAATAGTAAACCGCCATCGATAAATATTATGCATAATGACAAAACTTTAGAATTAGTAGAATCAACCTTTTTTTTAAAAAATCAAAATCAAAATCAAAATTAAAAAAAAAAACGTCTTTGACGTTCAAAAAGTGCTGATTCTCAGCCTAATTTGAATAAATGATATTCAAATTAGGCTGAGAATCAGCACTTTTTGAACGTCAAAGACGTTTACATAAGACAGTCCCCCAAAACGCCCACCCTTCACCACTTCCTAGTGTTTTTGCTGGGAAGAAGAAGTGGAGGAACAAACTCCCCAGCAACACGTCTGTCTGATAGGTTTGAAGAACCTGAAGCTATACAACACATTATGTCAAAAATAATAATTATGTCAATCATCTTTATACGTCATTCAATTAAATAATTTGCTACATGTTAGCTAGCACACACCAATATGCCAAAATAAATAAATAAAAAGTTATATATACCAAAATCGACAATTAACTCAAGCAAAGCCTGCTAAACTGAATACATAAAAAGCCTCCAAGGCAGTCCAAGGGCGTGCCCGCTGACATGCGCAATGCTGAATTATATCAATACAACTCATTCATACAATGTAATGAGAGGATCATGTCAATAACATAAAAATAAAGATAGTAGAAGAAACATACACAAAAATAAAGAACTATTAAACAGTAAAAGAACATAGTAACATTGTCCTGCGTTCAACAAAGCGACCAACTATTCTTGTCTTCTAAATAGTCGTTGATCGAATAATATGCTTTGGAACAAAGGTTTGATTTAACTTTAGCTTTAAACGCGTTAAAAGGTAAATCCAGCAAAGAATGAGGTAGCATGTTATAAAAGCGGATACCGAGCCCCACAAATGAGCTCAGCTTTAGGTATAAGTATTGACAAATATTGTAGTTGGAAGAAACATATAGACTAGATAGCTACGTATATGTGTTAAATAGGATAAGACGAATAGCTACACCTAATGCTGCCATCTGTGCATACCACGGATATGTCTCCTCAGTTCTGCGATACGGAGTGGTCGTATGGGGAAACTCTGTAGACATAGTGAGAGCATTTAGAGCCCAAAAGAAATGCATAAGGGCGATAACTGGTGCGGAATACACAGAAACCTTTGTTTTTTAAAACACAAAGTACTACCACTTCCGTGCCTATATATTCAGGAAATCTGTATATATTCGTCTACAAAAATCCGTGCCATTTCCAAAAAAAATACAGAGGTCGTACACAGAAGCACTAGATTCCCACACAAATTATGGCTCCCAGGACAACGCACTGCAATGCACAGCAAAAATTCATACTGTATGGCTATAAGAATTTATAATAAGCTGCCAAACTGCCTGAAGAGCCTTGACTTCAACAAATATAAAAGAAAATTGTTTGAATTCCTAATAAGCAAATGTTATTATTCAACAAAAGAATTCCTAGATGACAGAAATGTATAATGTATAAGAAGTGTATAATTCTATTGTATAAGCATAATTAGTTACTTAAGAGATTAGTTATTTAAGATCAAAAATTTGTACACCAGAAATGGTAGAATATAAGAAACTTAATATTATAACGTTAACATCTATTGTACTATATTCTGACAAATAAATCTTTCTTTCTTTCTCTCTTTGCACTCCCCAAAAACGTTAAATTTACATTGATATTTTTTTCTCTTTTGGTTGTTTACACTAGGCTTTCTGATAGATGATAAAATAGGCCATTACATTTATAATATTTACTTTGAGATAACCTGAAAACTTGAAAAGATAACAAACCTGCACTAAAGTTATCTGTATTATTTATCAAAACTCACCTCAAAAGCATGCTTGATGAACAGACTGTCATGTCTGACAGTGAAGGGCACGGCCTCTGGCCTCACATTGTAACTGACAGTGACCTGGCCTGGTGGTGTGGACAGTGCCAGGAGTTTGTACTCTCCAGCTGGTACCAGACCGAAGGTGAACTCTCCATTGGCGTCAGTAACAGAGTGGCAAATAGGAGCATCGGGTACACCTTGAAGGAGGGCTGTCTTGCAACCTTCCACTCGGAACTTTGGACTTTCCTAAAACATTTTTTTTCCCTTTATTTATTTTTGTTAACAGAAAAAGGTAAAAGTAATTATGTGAACTGCTCTATTGGTCTCGGCTGTGGAATAGAGGGTTTGATTCCCAGGTTGGGAAAGTATTGTCAGCAGTGTGCTACTCCTCTTATTCAAACTTATTATTCAATCTTTGTTGAGATTGGCCACTGTGATGGTTCTTTGGTTGGGAGGATTCCATTTCTTTGAATATGGTACCATATAAATTAGAAGCTCAAATGAAGATAAAGCTAAGTGGAACATGTACCTCTTTGGAATACAACAGCACATACAGGCCACCAATAGGGCTACCGAATGAGGTGACTGATCCTGTCACATCATAGCCTTTTACAGCAAGGACACCAAATGGCAAAGCAGTGTTGCCCTCCTTCACCTGAACCGCAGCTTGAGCAGGGTCTAGCTTCCATCTGAATAAAGCAATGTTTGTATTTATGTAAACATTCAATAATGAGTTTATCCAATGAAACAGAACGCTACAGTCTATACTAATATTATAAATGCGAAAATGACTGCTTGTTTGTTTGTTTATTATATTTTCATGACTAAACATAAAAGAAATACAGGTGTACCAAACACCATGTCATATAATAATGAGGAATGTAACGGGCCTTTGAATGTTTGTAAATTATTTTCTAGGTTTTTTAGCTCAGTTTATGAACCTACATCTAATAATAATAGAAAGTCTGATGCGACGAATGATAGCCAAGTAACTATAACGGATTTGTCATTATCTAAAGATATGATAGTTAAATCGCTGAAATCCTTAGATGCAACGAAAGGTTGTGGGCCAGATGGTATTCCTCCTTTCTTTTTAAAACACACTGCCGAGTCGATGAGCGTGCCGTTATTTTATTTATTTAATCGTAGTCTGCAAGAGGGTATCGTGCCTCAAGCATGGAAGACTGCTCATATCACGCCGGTATATAAAAGCGGCACCAAAAATGACGTTACCAACTATCGTCCAATATCATTGTTGTCTACCTTGTCAAAAGTTTTGGAGCGATTAGTCCATAATGCAATCTATCCCGTCTTACATAATATTATTATCCCAGAACAGCATGGCTTTGTTTTAGGTCGTTCCACTGTAAGCAACCTAGTCTTGTACTCTAATTTTTTATTCGAAAATATGGACAATCAGTTGCAGGTTGACACAATCTACACTGACTTCTGCAAAGCTTTTGACAAGGTGGACCACACTATGCTTTTGCAAAAAATCGAATTTAATGGTATCCGTGGGAGTCTGCTTCGCTGGTTTGCATCGTACGTGGAAAATAGAACTCAGAGGGTTGTGGTCCAGGGGTTTTCCTCCGATGTGATTAGCGTTACATCTGGTGTACCGCAGGGTTCAATTTTGGGTCCACTGCTTTTCGTTTTATTCATAAATGATGTAAATACATGCTTTAGAAACTGCAGGTTTTTGTTGTATGCTGATGACCTCAAAGTGTTTCGTAAAATAAGTACGACTGATGACTGTGTTAAATTGCAAGACGACCTGGATCGTTTTTCAGCCTATTGTCTAGCAAATAAACTTCAATTGAGTTTAACCAAGTGTAAATCTATCTCTTTTACCAAAAAAATTAATGTCGTTCATTTCACTTATTCGCTCTGTAGCACGAATTTAGAAAAAGTTTCCTTAATTAAAGACCTGGGTGTACTCTTTGACTCAAAGTTGCACTTTGATGCTCACGTTGATCACATCACAGCTAAGGGTTATCAATTTTACGGCTTTATAAGGCGGACCTGCAACCTATTTAAAAAACCTTCCACATTTTTACTACTATACAAATCACTCATAAGATCTCAACTGGAATATGCCACGTGTGTATGGAATCCACTTTATGATAAATATAGTGACCAGCTCGAATCAGTACAACGTAAATATCTTCGTTATCTAAACTACACATTTTTTAAGAAACGGTCCTCATATCATACTCTCCTTGATAAATTCTCTTTGTCAACTCTTAAATCAAGGAGACTGTATCTTGATCAATCATTCTTATATAAAGTCTGTCGAAATAAATTTGATTGCATTAACCTCATAAACCAAATTTACATTCGCATACCTAGTCGTTCCCAACGTATTCGCGATACTTATACGCATAGGCTATTTGCCCCCAAGCCGTGCAGGACTAACGCAGGCGAACGAGCTCCTCTACGGCGTATTATGAAAAGTTACAACGATGATTTTGCTGATATTGACTTGTTTGCTTTGTCACCTGCACAATTCAGGAAACATATCTGTGAAAAAATTGTTCACACTTCCTCATAATGTCAATATTGCACAGATTTGCTTGTTTATTTTGACCGACTTCGAAAGTTTTTCTGATCGAATGGGTTTTCTCCGTAATGGACATTTTGTCTTGATCTGATGGGTTTCGAAGTCGGTTGTTAAAAATTTGTCTCACCTTTTAATAAGTGTTGTGTAAATCATAATAATGGTTAATTATTTTGTTGCTTAAGTTTGCTTGTACCTAATTAAGTTTTTACTATATTATTTTGTGGATAACGGTGCTTGTTGCGTTATTACCTAAATGTTCTATAATAATCTATGTAGTAGTATTAAGCATTATTATGCAATTGTTTGTTGTCCCAAAGAAATAAAAATAAAATAAAATAAAATAAACGGCTGATTGGATTGTAACAAAGTTTGGCAAGGAAATAGATTACATCCTGGGACATAGGATAGTTTTTAATATGTGAGTTTGTCTGGATTTACAATAATCTTCATTCATACAGACAAAGTTGAAGGCAAAAGCTAGTATCCTATGAATTCTGCATGAGGGTTCATAGGATAAAGACAAAGACTTGCTACCTTCTTTAAATTTTAATTAATCGCTTTTAGTTTAAATGTAAATAAATTATAGTTTAAAAAAACTAAAAAAAACACGCTTTTATAGAAAATCCAACTAAAAAATAGAAAATAAAATTTAATAAATTTGGATTAAGAAAAGTGTAAATTAGAAAAAAATGTATATTAATGGAAAAAAGCGTGGGGTGCATAGTGTTAATATTGAAGAATACACGCCGATACATGGAGTCCGCTGTGAATGACAGTAACCATGGAAAAATAGAAAATGTTTATAACTATTGACACTATGCACCCCACGCTTTTTTCCATTAATATACATTTTTTTCTAATTTACACTTTTCTTAATTCAAATTTATTAAATTTTATTTTTTATATTTTAGTTGGATTTTCTGTAAAAGTGTGTGTTTTTAGTTTTTTTTCTTCAAATTATTGCATTGTCAGCATTATTATTATTTATTATACATACAGGTGAAACTAATAAAAGTGTGTTAAAAAGTAGGTAAGTTTACTGTGGTACTTCTGAGAATTCTTATTATAACTTGCGACGCAATATCTAAAATGTAATTAGAGTGAACACTATGTCAAAATCATTTACTTACTTTGCATGAGAAGCCTTCACAGTATATTTCCCTGGGATAACAGGTGTGAAATGGAAGTCACCACCAACTGTGGTGACTGTTTTCCGCACCTCTCCCTTATCATTCACCAGTTGGATGGCTATACCACTAGGCCCTTGCTTTTGACCAGCAGTAATCACCTGTCCCGTTATGCCGAAGCCATTGAAAGCGAAGTTGATGTCTTGACCAGAGGAACACCGATCTGTAGCACCATCTACTGATAACTTGACTTCAGACGGCTCAAAGCTCCACCCGGCAGGAGGATGGACTTTTAACACGTACTCCCCTTTCTCATATAGAGGCAGAAAGTAATAGCCATTTGTAGGAGCACTCTCAGTCTTCTCTTTCAAACTGCCTGCTTTGGTATACCTGGAAAAATAATTTATAAATGAAAAGTTTGACTGTAAACTTAAAAATATGTCACTACTAATGAAAGAATTAGTTCAAGCCACTCAGCTCAGATTTCAAGGTAATTTGCTAACGAAAACAAGGAAAATTTAATTAGTACAAGTTTTAGGTTAACTTACAAGCCAATTTCTATTTTAGAGAAATCCAAAGGAACATGACTTTTGACGAAACCACCACACCCTAAGATATCATTTGCATTACATTTTGTACATAATAATAGTAAAACTACTGGTAAAAATATTCTACCGATGTAAGCAATCATCGCCATTTTGAGATAGTGATGAGCCACGTTCATTCTTCTGATAACACCATCTTACTTTACGACAAAAAAGCAATCAAGCTTTGTGACATTAAAATTTACTCGACTAATTTGAGAAAATCTCTTTTTAGATTTCTATGATTTTTATTTCGGGCTCAGTTCAGTATTTACATCACAAATCTGTACCGTTGGATTAGTAACCATTTATTTACACGTTATTAAAGTACTGAACAAATATGACTGTACCTGTTTGTAACGTTATCCCGATAACACTCAATCGATTCAGCAACCAAGTCTAGTAGAGTTTAACGTAGCAAAAAGGTAACCCACCCGAGGCCAAAAGTGCTGATAATAATATTCTCCCAAATGAATTTCGTTCAGGTTTTTATAATCCGGCTAAGCAAAGGAGGGCCTGCGAGATGCCCTACCAAAAAAAACTTACAATCAAGAAGCTAGATCACGGCGTGCCACAGAGCGCCATTCTAATCGGAGATTGATTAGCCAAGTGCAGATGTTTACTTCGCATTGTCTGATAAGGTTGAAATGAGGATGTCACACTTCTTTCTTATATCTATGGTGTCATCCACCAACTTCTAAACTCCGGGTCAAGAAATCCATAACGGAAAAACCCCATGGAGAATAGATTTCAATACATACTCCCCGAAAAACCCTTCCTGGGAATCGAACCCTGAGCTACACGCTCATCCGTAATAGGGCAATAAAAAGGGCTTTAATACTACGGAGACAGATGATAAAAACAAAGGAAATAAACGAGCTTGACAGGTGGCGTTGTATATATAGCCAGATATTATAGACCCAGTGCAAATTAAAATTATCCAATTTTTGTTTCGATATTGCCCCAAATTGAACAGATGTAGGCATTTATTGCTATGGATTTAGGATGGGACCATGGTTTTCATTGAATATAAGACATTATGCCGTATGCAGAGTGGTGCAAATTTATTTCATGATATTATATTCACATAATAGTAAGATATAAAACAGAGGGGGTGTAGAGTGGTAGATTTGTACAATTAAATATAAATATTATAAAACAAATAAAAAATAGACTTAAAAATACATTTACTAAGTTAAAGACATTACAAGATTGTATCTTCACATTAAATAATTTTTATGTTGCCACCGCAGTTTTGGTCTTATTCTGAATTGGTAAGAATAATTTAAATTCTGCTGGAAGCTCATCTTCTGAATACAGTCTATCAGAGAAGTAAACCCTTCTGATTCTGCAGTTTGCGTGAATTTGTACCCTGAGGGTTTCGACATAGTTAGTACCATAAGCCCTTCGAGTAAAATCAGCCAGATTGAACTGGATTTGATTCCAACCTTCATCAAGACGCATGGGCATGGTACAGATGAAGGGCTTCACTCGAGTCGTTGACTGATAATTGCTGGCTCTGAATCTTCTGCGTACATTCTTATCGTCCAAAACCTGTAAACACAAAAGTTTGAGGTTAGAATAAGTTTGTTAACCTATGAGTATTGTATGTACCTTCATATAATGCTGTTATGATTCATCTTCTGAATGACAAGTATATTATGCTGGCTGGAATAATAATATTAGGCTCACCTGAACTTCGAAGGTAAAGTACTTCTTCAGATTCTTTATTATCATCACCAGAAAGGGTAGCTTGATGCCGAGCGTCTTTTTGGGATCAGCGGGACACGTAATATAGGTAGTGCTGACATTGGTACCAACTATTTCAAGCACAAGACTCTGTATATCATTGTCCGTAATCCTTTTTATGTGCCCATTTCGCACCTTTTTGTCCCAAATTTGCAAAGGTTTGCTGCCTATACTGTAAAGAATGGAAAGGAAACCGGACTGAAATGTGTTCTTGAACATTTCGCTCGAGCTTGCCCGCAACACACAGTGTACTCTTACATTTATCAGACGATTAACAACAACGGTTTGATCAATAGTTATCCCACATTCGCGATAGCATTGCAATTTGACACTTTGACAGTAAACACAGGAATTTTGAAAATGGCCATTGATTGGTCATGCGCTTGTTATCAACACTCTGACAGGATTACCATAGCAACGAAAAAGAAAAGTTCATTCCCTTAAACGCAGTAACCATAAGTAAGTCGTTTCAAAAAGCAATTTTGTTAACATAATTAATTTTGTATCTAAACCAAAATTTATATTTTCTGCTTAATAATTTGATGGAAATAAGAATATCAAAGGTTTTAAATTTATTGCATCAAAACAAATACAAACAAAATATTGCACGCTTTATGTGATGAAGCATAAAATGAAGTGTACTACTGAAATTGACAGCTACGAATATCTTATCTGTGCTTGTCGCAGTAAAAAAAACTCAAGCGGTGCATGTGCAGTGCTTGCGTATTTATTTCTGTACAAAAATATATCATTTACGGCCATATTTTTCACGTTTTTAAAGAAAATGTACCAAAATAATATTGCTGAGTGTTGATAAAGTATAATGAACGTTTTTCTTTGTGTACCTAGTTGTTGATTTCAGTAAGTGATATAGCAAATATGACGGAAATGTCGTCGAAGAGGTAAGATTACTTCGTTATAATAAAATGCCTGCTTCATCATAGTTAATTGAACTCTTTTCTGTATTTACCTGACAAAGTTGCAACAAAATATATAACAGTTACCGCGGTGCCGTGTTGGCTGGCCCTACACCAATATGATCTTGAACACAGCTGAACATTATTATAATGATCAAGTATTAATACATAATTCTTTAAATCGGCTTCGTTATTAGCAAGTTTCTCATTTACAATATAAACTAAACCGCCATGGATAAATAAATTTAGTTTTCGAAATATTTATGTAAAAATCTAGAAACTTGTTTACTGACTTCTGTCAATATTTTAAAATGAGAACTATTTTCGTGCCTTGTTATTTTTAGACTTAACTACCAAAGACAACATCCATCAGTGGATAAGAATGGTAATAGGCTTAAAGATTTTAATATTTCTTATTTCAGCATTAAAGAAACATTTTATTCCAATATTGCTGTTTAATACTAAATGAGGTCTACATAAGTTTGTTGACTTTGAAAACTTAAAGATATGCTGAATAATAATACTAGTTGGTTGGATTATTTGCACAACTGCAAATTATTGGGTTCTTCCTGGTTTGTCTTGTTCAACTTTTATTTTCAATATGTTACAGTTTTTATCTTCCTAGCCTGTATTTTCCCACTGGAGGGCAAAAGCCTCCCCATTTTCTTCCCACTTCTCTGTGTACGGTTATTTGGGGCCAGTCTTTGTTAAATGAGTCCAGCTTACTCTCAAGATGAGTTTGTAATAATTAGTTAAATGTTATTAACCCAGCATATACTTATGATCATTGAAATTTATTTGTAAAATTCCACTGCATCAATAAAGGGTTAAGATTATTTTTTGTGTCAACAACTCTGACACACACAAATTTCACAGAGACTTCCCTTGGTTGTCATGGAAACCCCATTGTTATTGAATGGGCTCACTCTTTTCAGTATGGGCCAAATGTACTCTGTGGTAAGTACAATGTCATGTGACTTAGTACAGTGAGGGCACAATTCAAGATTTTACTTATTTAGTAATTACAGGTTTAACATGATAAATAATTGCTAAATTGATATTTTACTTTGCTAAAATTACAATTTCAAATGGCATTTGTCAACAAACTATAATGTGTCAAAAATAAACCTAACACATTGACTGCCATGCCATAAACACAATAGATTAGTTATTGTTAACATAAGTTTACTTGTAGTCTAGCACTTAACATTTACATAACACAAGCTCTGCTTAGCTTGGGGCTAGATGATGCTGTGTGGATTGTCCAGCAATATTTATTTATTTATTTATTTATTTATTATTTAAGCCATTATTTTGTAATGAAGGTGGCATGCCAATCATGCCAACTTAATTGCAATATAATAAATCAATCACACTTTATCCATTATTACCCAATGTAATCTAATAAGCCGTAAAGTAACTCAAGGAGTTACATTACCCGGTATCAGTTGATCTGTTGAGCAATATCAGTAGCAATGACTTCATCATAATTACTTTGAAATTCACTCATATTCAGAGGGAATGTAGAACAATGGTGTAGTGGTACATGGTGAACACACCATGTACCACTACACCATTGTTCTACATTTCTACATTGTGTTGAATTCCAGAAGGCCCACTATGAACACATAGTGGGCCTTCTGGAATTGAAATTTGTTTTTGTTGACCAAAAAACTGAAATCTTAATGAAAATTCTGAGAATCAGTACTTTTTGTGGAAGAAGTAGTACAACAAATTCCCAGCAATACATCTGTCTGATAAATTGAAAGAACTTTAATCCATACAATGTGCTGCTTAAGCTAAAAGATATATTAAACAATACTGATACAACATGATGAATTGAATTTTGCCATGTTAGTTCATTGAGTTTATTAAGGAAGTTTATTTAAAATATATTCGACATGATTTCCTATGAATTGTACAACATTTACAAGTCCGTAAATGTATTCAAATTGACGTCATAACCACCAAACATCATCCTTATATTTATCCTCGATTTAAATCTGACAGGGTATTGTTATTGGAACATTGTGATTAATATACATACAGTAGGGAAAAGTACAAGGGCCGCTTTATCTACGCATACCGACACACGCACTTCCGTCGATATGGTCGTATGGCAAAGTCCTTCATATGACCGTCGCCCTGTGTAATAAGGGGCATGCAGAGATGTACCGTCGTGCATTAACAGTTACGTAAGGAAGTTCGTGTCCTTATGGTGAGGCGTGAGCAGTTGTCGCCTTTTTTCTGCTATTGGTTTTTTTAGACAGAAATTCGCAGTAGTTTTTACCGAGAAAGACCGTAAGTAAGTTCGACAGGATAAGTTGTGGAAAATCACCATTTGTACCAATCCTAACTAACATTGTAAATGCGAGCGTGAGGCTATTTTTTGTTACGCTTTCACGCAGTAACAGCTGAACATATTTCGACAAAATTTGGCACACGGATAGACCAGCTCATGGTTTAGTAGAACACAGGATTTTTATACCAGTAGTACTTCTCGGGGGATAATCTTCGGCCTTTACGAGGGCAAGCCGCAAGCAAAAGCTCTTTATAAAATACACAGTAGATGAGTCCTCGCCGTGGCCGTGCCCGCCCGCTCCTGGCCGGTTTTTAACGTTAACGATTGAGTCGTAAGTGGCGGAATGCGCACGAGCAGCTATAAAAGGAGAGGACACAATCACGCCGATTACACTGCGTCGTCGTCGTACTATCTAAGCAAAAATATCCTCGCAGTAAACAGTACTTTTCCATGTATTTCTTTAGAGAAACTCAATCTTAGAAATTAATGCAAGATTGAAATTCCTATGCAAAGAATTTAGCTTTAGCTAAGTAACATTAAAAAGCCAAGCGAATACCCCATTAATGCAACTGCACCTACCCGCAAGTAATGCAGGTACCGGTTAATTAGTTACTTTCTCTGCATCAAGGCGATACCAGTTTTTGCAATAACAATAAATACGAAGTTTTATACGCGAGTCGTTTGTTTTCTTTTTATTTGGCCCAATGAATGAGTCGGAAAGGCATCGCTTCGATTTTGCTCGGTACGGGGTCGCTCAACCCACCGCCTGCTTGCAGGACTATTCTGCCGTATTTAATACTCATTTAGAGTATGCGGACCCACTGTGCACATTTGTAGCTAAGTGTAGGTATTCGTAGGTACTTTAGTTAATGAAACGGTGAACACAGACATGGGGGGCTTGCAACAGTTCTTTTGTATAGTTTTATCAAAGGGTTAACACAAAACAATGATCAAGTTAATGCATAATAGAACATTACAGCTGCGATGCCCATGAATCAAGAGATAAAGTAATAAACTTTAAACCGTAGCTGTTTTATGAGATCAGAATCATGAAAACTTTTTATCAAGTTAACAAATTGAAACGGTTGGAAATCAGGCAAACGAGTGGTAATTGAAATAATCACATTACACGCTGCCGTCAGCTTTGCAGATCAGTTCAACTAACTAAGAGATGAATATTTTGGTTTGATTGGCGGAATGTATTAAAAAAAAAAAAGTTGTAGAATAACGCTCGAGAATTTCCGTGCGCGGTAAACCTGCGAATCATCGCATCGCCATTGTTCTCAGTTTTTGTGTTCACGAACCACCCATAATTTAGATCAGATTTATTTAAAACTTGTTTCTAATTTAAATAATTATTGTAATTTAGTAATTTCCTCAACATA
Source organism: Phlogophora meticulosa (assembly GCA_905147745.2). Taxonomy (NCBI): domain Eukaryota; kingdom Metazoa; phylum Arthropoda; class Insecta; order Lepidoptera; family Noctuidae; genus Phlogophora; species Phlogophora meticulosa. The sequence continues at coordinate 720,487 of LR990518.1, forward strand.
ATATGTTACGTTACTAGCCTGGATTTTTCCACTACAGGGCTATTTGGGACCAGTCTTTGACAAATGAATGTTTTCTGGTTTTAAACGTGTCTCAGAATAATGAAATCGCTTATTTTCAATGCCAAGGTGGCAAATGTGGCATTCTGCTTATGTAAACAGAGACTATCAGCTGATAAGTTCATACCTAATCATAATTATTTGTGTAGGGCGGAGATAAAGAGTACCCTTATCGTTGGCGCCAGTCGTGCAGTTTTCTATCAGATTTGCGGCGATTATGTCGGGACCAATTTTTTTACACCAATTAGGTATCGATTGTGGATAATAATTTAAACGTCCCTTGTCCGAACGATTACTCACAGGTATTCTGCATTATTAATGGCGCCGCGTAGCGTATTGTTTTATTGGGCAAGGCGGTCGAGCATACCACCAGTGAGTCAGCGGCCATCGGTGTCTCCATAGCCTAGATTACTGCCCATTGTTACGTGGGCTGATTCAATGTTTCGTTAAACCAGCTTTTTTGCATTCTATGTTGTTAAATAGATACATAGACCGTAAATCTTTCATTTGGGTGGTCGCATTCTCGCTAATTTTAGATTTCAAACACTTAGAACGTGTAAAACCCACACATTTTCAAATACGGTATGATTATATTTAATAAGGATATCAGTCATATCTAAACAAAGGCGGAACGTTGCACACCTTTTTCTGGTGTAAAAAGTTGTGATATACAACAGTTATTTACAAATAAACTACCTTAAAACTATAAACACACTCATTTACTGCCAGATCCTGGACAGTAGAACTTTTCGGACCATCATCTGCCTAGCCTCTTCACAACTAAGTATGTTGGGTTCGGCTACCAGTCTAACCAGACGCAGCTGAATACTGAGTATTTCACATGGAGCGACTGCCTATCAAACCTCCACAACCTATATACTTGGTAACCCGATACGCCTAGGACTGGCTGTCAGACTTACGGGCTTCAACCCGTAACGTCTGTCAAAGATCTGCAAATGACAGCCGGGAGAAACGGCTTAAAGTGCTTTACGAGCTACGGAAAGGTCTCTGTTTGTAATGGATGGTCATTGATCACCCATCCACCATCCGACCTCAGCAAGCGTTGCTTAACCTTGAATATCGACCCGTGCGGCTATTAACCACGAGCACCTCAATTTTTTTTTCAAAATACAACTTTAAATCTTAAACTGAAGGATGTATCAACTGGAGCGATATATATTTCAGGAATAATACTTATCTATTTTCAGCCACACTGAAAACTGCCATTCATCAAAAACATTAAAACGTTTATTTTGCCCGTTCTCTTGCAAAACTGGTTCATGTGCGAATAGTTGGCGGATCGCGTGGGGGTATATCGAAAAGCGGGATTATGAACGGCTTTATTTGTTCAGTTTCTGGGTCGTCGATCTTGGCTGACCTGCCTCGTTTCAACGCGAAAGTGAGTGCTCTTTTTACACGGCATCTCATGTCTTTGCGGATATATTTTAAATTGACATCATGGCCACGCGTTTGACCCACAATTAAAATGCAATTTGAACCATTTGGCTGTGATCAATGCAAAAAAATATTGCCTTTTCATATCGCGTAGACGTGATAGCAATTGAATTAATAAAAACTCATGGCCGCATGCACGATTGTGTGGCTCTGTATCGGTAGACAGTCTGTCTTCACCAAGTTCATTGCACGATGAATTGCGGACGCAGAAATATCACAAACGGAAGCTAAAATGTGTCAAACATAAGCGGTATGCGGTGACATCTTAGAATAAAAATAAACTCCGCATACAAACACTGAAGATTCTAATTAGAGCATACGGTTACACCTTTGCCTTTAAGAAATTTAACTTCCTTATTCACTAAGAAGAAGCGTTTGACAGACATTCACTGCGGGGTCCAATTCTAGCATCATCATAACGTCTTTTAAATAGTTTGATGCTCCAGCTAGTCACCGACGCAGATGTCAGGGCAGGAAGTAACAGATGAAATATCAAACAGAACAAACAAAATCTCAAGAACTTATTCAATACAGACAAAATATAAAGCAACTAACGAACGTGGGATCCCATTATCATATAGAGCGAAGGAGGAAGTTGCATGAGAGAATTACAGTAATAATAATAACAGTACATGTTACAGTAATTCTGACTAATGAATGTTAACTGTATACCAATAAAAAGGTCACAGTGTCGATGTAACGAGCAGGATCTGCGTATTATTTATAGACAGACCAACACGCGGTTTTATTTATCTAGAGCCGCCCACCCGGCCGACTCGGGCCCGTCAAGCAAACACGACATACACCACCATCTTAAAAAACTTTATGTTGCGATGTGATTTATGTGTTTTCGTAATTTTATCGAACTTCACATTATTTCAAGAACATTCTATGCTCCTTTTTGGCATGTTCTTGTAATGCAGATGAATCATTCTTACAGGTATGTTCAAATATCTGAGAATTGCCCACTTCAAATTAGCAAGACTTTTGACCGGTTTGTTAACTCGATTGTAACAAACTGCTAATGAAACGTTACATATTGGGTATGCAGTGAGCAAATAAGCCGGTGTTAAGTAACCTGATTTTTTCTCCTGTATGAAACGTCTCTTGTTTGATAGCTTACTGTAGTGTTGGCGTTTGAATTCCTGCAAAATCCAGATTTCTATACAAATTACTGTCCGACCGCTCGGAGGCCGGAGCAAGATCAGGTTGAACTTGGAACGCTGAGTTGTTGTCGAACATCAAAAGCAGTCTCGTAAAAGCTGTCGCTGTGGACAGACGCGGTGTCGCCCGCCTGCTTGCCGGTTTTAGCCCTGAAAGGATACGTATGTGTTTATTTCGGGACTGAAGTCTTGTTGATCACTTTTGTATGACTGCCGTGGACTTGGCTGGTTACGTAAATTGTAGGAAGTGCGTGTGTACTTGGCTCCGAGCTCATCGTTGAAAGCTCAAGTTTAATGGACTAAAGTTTTAGATACTCCCGATGTTTCGAGTCTAAACAGCGATCAATTTCAAAAGATAACTCTATCTAGTGTACACCACATGTGCCGTAACCCCGTTTTATAGATAGAAACGTGGTGACTGTTTACACGATAAACAAAGTTTCGGTCGTGTTTGTATATCGATGTTTTTTATTGAAAGCTTGGTGTGTACCTCAGAATTTTGTGAACACAGTGACATTACGGAAAACATTACAATTTATGGATTTTTGCTACGTTTTTTAGCAAGTCTAATATCGAGCAAAAGGAGAATTGAAAGAGACATCAAGGAACATTTCCCAAAGATGCTTCGATTATGCTAAAGATGCAAGAAGCCCCTCATGGATAGTGAGGGTAGACTGGTGTTTTGGAAGAGCGGTGTGTGGGAGGGGGGAGCCCCCACTCTAAACTGCAACACCTGTAAAAAACGACGCGCCGATAGAATGAGCGCCAACGAAACGCAACGCCCCCAGGGGTGAGTATCGGGGTTGCTCCACGGCTTCAACTTGGGAAATGAAAAACGAAGTAAAAAATGGGTCTTTCACACTGCATTGAATGTATGTTTCAATGCGTGAAGGTTGTTACAAATCTACACATTACAGTCACGCACTAAATGATCCGCAAAAATACCTGTTGCAGTCCAGACTCATTACTTATTACGGACAGACTAAAAATAGCAATACGAAATGAGGGAAACTCAAAGCAATGCCAACAATTTTTTCACGCAATGGGAATAGTCTGGCAAGACTCTTTATCTAAATTCGAAATAATTTTCTATTGAAAATAACTACCTAGAGACACTATTGTTGCTCATGATCATCTCTTGATAGACCTTAACTGATGAAAGCTGCAACGTGCAAAGTCATACCCTAACGCTCTATCTCTCGACACAAGTGCTCTGAATAAGTATATACCGTATGGACGAATCATTGATTGTGTACAAAACAAATCCGCTAGCACCACACAGTCTGCACGATTCGCTCTTGTCAAGCTTTATTATTGGAATCAAAAATAAACATTGCAAGCATTCTACGTCCCCATACAATAACATTCCTTCACTTGGCTCCGAGTTTGTACAGATTTAGTCAACTAAATGTGGATGTAGATAGTTTCTTTGCTTAAAACTACATTAACTGCTCCTAAGCTCACGTTTTATGCAGAGAACATTCCGTAGATATATGTATGTGTAGCTCTTCCATTGTTCGCCGCATTTCATAATGACAATAAAGAAGGTTTGACAGGTGTACTGATGACTCTATCTTCCCGATATTTGCCTTTTACATCACCTGCGAGAAAAACCTTTGTGATTCACGGGCAAAGGAAATTTAAAATTCTAAGTTATTCTCTGAGATAATTTGGACAAATAATTCACTTAAATAATTTTGGAAGTTTTGCTTCTCAAGGAATTTTCTATACAAAAAGCTCTTGTACACCAGACTTTAATCTCGCACAATTTTTGCGTGCTTGAAACCCAAATCCACGAGATTACTCTCGCAATTAAAGTGCGTAACTCGAAATACCAAGTCTGCACAGTGTTTGTACGTAAATAGATATTTATTTTGAACAAATTCTCAGCATTGTGTGCTTATTTTCGCCTTGTTGCATATAAGGGAAAATAATATTTGAATGAATCACCGCTCCCTTGCAATAGGTCCGGGCGTAAGAACCTGTTTTCCTTATGCGGACTGGAGCCATTTTTTAATTTCGCACGTACGATATTACGGATGTGTTGAGTTATTATTGGTTTAATATTTTTAATTGAGAACAATGGAACAATGACTGATCGACAATTTATCTCTCTTTGTTTTGACATTGTGAAGTAAAGAAAGATCTGTCCTTGAATTAGTTGAATCAACAAAGTAAGTCAAAGTGGTTGATCAAATTTGGAATGGCTACCATGATTATCAGTTAAAAACATCGTTTGTTAAATGTTGGAGTAGGTCGATGGCAATACATCTTTCACCCCGAGTATCTCCTATTGATTTACTGGCAGAAGAGCACCTTCTAGTAAAAGAGATAAATCCTAAGTATCATATGCTTCTCAAAAAATAAAATACAAAGCTAGAATTGCAAGGTATACTTTATTCGGAAAAGTAATCGTTTTAGAACAGAAAGCGACCTTGCCCTCGTACCGTAGAAACTTACTTCTCATTCGAAGTGGTTTCCCAGTTTAGTGCCACTTTTTTTTTTGCATTCATAATGCAAAAATATGCCGCCTCAGCGTGGCTTATTTTTGCATTTCTACGTCCAACCACCCCATTAAAGAAAACTGCGTGCCATTAAGTGAGCATAGTATGAATGTTTGATTTATTATCGATTCTTTGAGGTTGGTAGAATCGAAGAAAGCAGTTTTCTTATTGTGTAATAACATGTAGAACGGGGACGTGATAATAAGAATGAAAAAACTTAATACGGTTGACAAATTAATCGGCTTTGTTTCTGGCCTTTCTCCATTGCAAGAACGTCGTGTTTTTTTTGACCGATGGGTAAGACTGTTTTTGATCCAACGACTTTTCAATCCCTTCATTCGTACTTACTGACATTAAGTAATAAATAGTACCTAATCAATCATAGCAATGAATTTATCTACATTCATTATTTATACATCTGTCTAAATATTGTGAGTTGAGTTGTGACTTGAGTGATGTTTATTTGGATTGTAAATATAATCAATTGCATCAGTACAGGGTGCTTCCTCACTTTACACGAGAATAGATAATTGATATTGATTCTTGGAATTCCTTGATAGGTTTGTTTTGATTGGTTTTTGGACCTAAAATTCACGCAGAGTTAGTTTAGTATACGGTCAAACCTAAATAAATCTCAAATGGAATTTCGGAAAGTCTAGAGGTCTCAAAAGGTCTGGGGTTAAATAAAAATGCTTCAAACTTTTGGGATATCCTAAAATGGCCCCATTTTCGGTATAATAATTGAACGAAAGGGACATACTCGTAGAATCCAAGTCCATAGGTATAGGCTTTCTAAATTAGTTATTTTGGCCAGATAAATTATGCTTAAATAGTTGTTTTACTTTATTAGCTATTTCGTTCATATTTATTTTAAGTAGGTCTGTTTCGCCAATATATATTATCGTGGTTAATAAGCGGTTGACTTTCAGAAAGCATACTTAAATTTTTACTGCACTGGACAGTATTACAGTCGGGACTAAAGCTTTTACAAACCTCAAGATAATATCTTGGGTTTTTCAGCTTGAATATTTATTGAGAACTTGTCGTTTAAGGAGAGGGCTCGTGGCTAAGCAAAAACAGGCGGACTGGTCGATATCGGTCTGTGGATGGGTGGCTATCCATTACATATCGAGACCTTTCCGTGCCTCGAATAACACGTTAAGGCGTTGATTCCGGGCTGTAATTTAAGGAGACAATCGTCACGGGTCCCGAAATTTTGCCAACTAGTCTTACTAAAGGGTATCGTGTTACTCAGTAACTGGATTGTGGAGGTCAGATAGACAGTCTCTCTGTGTAAGATACTGGTATTCAGCTGCATCCGGGTAGACACAAAGCAGATTCCAACATAGTTGAGAAAAGGCTAGGCAGGTGAACTACCTACATAGATCATTGAAAGCCCATCTTGTTATAATATAAAATGCTGATAAAGTAAAATAATGCCTGCTTTCTTTTTTGAACAAACTTAGCTCAGTGTGCAGAAGTCTTCCTTGACCCTGATAAAATCGTCATCCATTCCCAATTTCCCTCGAGGCTTAGCATTGCCAGCTCCCGGATCCACAACATCAAATAACTGTGCCCATATTAGGTCAAAGAAGAACAATATATCTGTCATAACTATAACAGCTACACCGATTGTAATGTCTATGCAAAATAGTCTTCCTGTAATAGAGTTCGTCTCGATTGTATTCATATATGGGGTAAGCGGATATAGTTAATCACGTGTTACTCAGCGTAGTAAATGCTTGGCATACTTATTCATGTTACGTAGTGATACAGTGACTGCTTCCCGTGTTTGTTGTCTTTCCAAGTCCTAGATGCGAAGCAATTGTGTTCATTTCGGTAGTAATAATGTTAAACGGGCAGCCGCTGGTTATGTTTAATGACAACATTCTTTTTGTTCATCCTCCTGTCCTTATCCCAATTTATTTGGGGTTGGCGCAGCATGTCTTCTACATCGATACCGCCTCTTTCGTAGCCATATCATCTTTCACTCAATAGATCCATCGTATCTTTGGTCTTCCACTACTCTTGTAACCCTTCACATTCAAACTCAAAACTTTTCTCACAACATGATTCTCATTTCTCGGCTTCACAAGCCATACCATGACAGCCGATTACCACGCTACTTCCCGGTCACCGCGGCGTCACTTTCAGACTTTCTCTTACAACATTATTTTCTTTCGTACTTTTTGTAATTTCCTGAAAGCAGTTCGCCCCTCAGCAACTGGTCTTACAACTATACTTGATGTTGAAAACCAGTTGCATAAATTAAGTCTGTGGACAAATTGCCTCCGCCTTGATCCATATGCACGTGTAGTTCTAAGAAGTCATCTGAAACTATTTGCGGCGCCGAACAGAAATAAATCCGAACCACCTTTCACCTTTCGTCCAGTATCCAGACCTGCTCGTCGAGTCAACATTCTTACTGCAATAGTCCAGTTTGTAATACTAAAGGTGTATTTCACAGATGCATAAGTATTTTTATCTAGTCTCCAGGCAAACTCTTTGTGTTCATACGTTCACAATAATGAATACCGGTGATCCAGGTGTTGGCAACATTCAGTCACGTCATAAAGCCGGCATGCCAGTCATAAATACTGCCTATAAATCGTCACAGTGCATTATAATTAGTGTGTGTCGCATATCGTGCCCCAGTTTACGTTTTAATCACTTTTATCTACAATTTTTTTAGGTTGTATGAAAACTATTTAGTTCTGTTGATGTTTTCGCTGGTGTTAACTTGTTAGGGCCTGTCTCATCAATTTTGCAAAGATTGTAATCGATTCCGGTAACTTTTTTCCCATGATTGTATTTTATCCATGTTCCATATTGCATAGTTCCCATTAACTTTTAAGTTTGTGTTGCAAGGTTACAATTTGCGCTACTTTTCTACACTATCGTCAGATTCCTCTTACGTGTTTTTAAAAAGTCAGCAATGTTTCTCTTGCTGTATTTTCTGAAGGATCATTTAATAAACATGATGTCATGTATGTAAAAATATTTACAGTAACGTGTCCGCTTATTCAGTCACGTTTCCGATAGTAGGTACACGAAAAACTTTGATTTAAAATGGAATAGTTAAATGTCAATGTATTGTGTACCGTGTACCGGAAACTTGAATATGGAATCAAATATTTACAATCATATAGTTATGGAATTGTTCTGAATAATATATTGTAATTTATTGACTGACCCATACAAATATTAGATAAGGTCATTACATTTATATTAAGATCCGTAGAATTGCCTAGAGCCCGCTTGGACGCGGAACGAAATTCTCAGGAACACTATTCTTGGACGAGTGTTACAGGGCAAAAAGACTGAGACGGTCTATTGACCTTTAAATAATAAATCAGGAAGCTATTTCCGTCTTTAGATTGCTTTGCAATTTCTTCTTCACGTACTTCTACTTGTAGAATTATATATATATATATATTTTTTTTTTCTTTGTTTCTTTCTTCTTCTGATTAGCCTTTTATGATGCGCACTGTATGTTTGTTTTCCTTTAACTTTTTTTTTTTTTGTGAATTCGTGGACAATTGTGTGGGTTACATGCGTAGTAACATAAATATGGAATAGATTATGTATAAATGTATTTCCACGTTTTGTGCTAATTTAAGAATATTTAGTTAAGCTTAGCATGTAACTGTTTTTTGTCCCTAACAAATAAAATAAAATAAAATAAAATAAAATAAAATAAAATAGAAGAGTACCTTCTTCTTTTGTAACAACTGCTGGTGCTATTTTATTATTTCTCGGTCACGCTTTCAGTATAATATTTGATATTTATTTCCTTCCTTCCTTTATTCTGGTTCTATTCAGTGTATATCGATGTGTCATGTTGGGCCCCATATTGTAACATGTGCGTTTACCGCCGTCGTCCGTTCTTTCCATGAGTTTTAGTAGATATACCTTATTTTGAATGATGTATAGCGTTATTTATACATACTGCTGCGAATACGAACGATCAAATGGTAAAAGATTTTCGGACAGAAGCGGTTAAGCTAGTTTAAGTTCACAATAATATAATTTAATATATGTAAACAGCAAAACATGGCAACAGAAACAAGCTAGAATGGGACATAACCTTAGTTGTTTCTCGTAATAGTTTTAGGGACAACTGATCAACTGCGTGGGAGGGCGTCACACCCATATTTGATAAAAGTTCGTTAGCACCGCGTCGATATAGTTGATGTTACAATACATTTTTATTTAGTTATTACTTCTACGGTCATGTTTATTGACAAGCGGGTAACTCAATAAAGATATGAGAAAGCGAGCGGGTAATAATTTGTCTATGCTCTCTCTGATATGCTGAACTCTGGCCTTAGATTGTCGAAGACTTGTTTCGTGGGTGTTATTTGATTTGAATAGGAAACGGTTTGGTTTTATAAAGTTTAAAGAGAATAGGAAGTTCCACTGCTCTGAGGTGTGTTCAAGTTCTTCGTAATAATAATCTGTTAATTACTATAAGGGCCTTTATCCATAGGTACGGATACAGATACGCAGACCCCATTGTACCTTATTAACTATTTAAAACATACCTTATGTAACTACACATACTATCTGACAAAAACGGATTCATGCTTAGGCATCGTCACTAGGGTTTGTAAAATATATGTTAAAAATATTAATTAACCATTTCTTATCAAACACAGATAAATGTGATTCAGATGCTGACATATGCCTTATTGGTTGCAGTGAACTAAAAAAACTCTCAGAGGAGAGTTTGACGCGGCAACCGGAGGAGGTATTCGACATCATCTGCAAGCTCGGCGAAGGGAGCTATGGCAGCGTTTATAAGGTGAGCCTGTTTATAGTATACATTACTATATTTCTATTTAGGTCACGTCACATCTAAGTTCTCAAGACCCCTGAACTTTCTGGATCCATGAAGACTCGAGACAATATAGCCTGAGGGTACTCAGGCTATATTGTCTCGAGTCGTAACTAATAGTAGATATTCTTACAATTTCTTCTATGTTCTTCTCTTTAGGGTGTATAAACAACAGGAGTATGTTGGGATTGTAGCAGGTTGCGTTCTGCAGTTTCTGCCTACTTCCATAGGAAAAAGGCAGAGTTTTCTTTAAACAAGACATTATTAAGTTCCTCATCTTCCATAGAAAAAGGAGGATCTTACGACCTGACGGGTGTTGTGTCTAGTAGGCTTTTGTCTGAATGTTGTTGACTGGGTTCTTGTATATATTATGTATATCGCGCGGATAAGTTTGTTTTCAAGATCTAGGATACGTTGGTTTAGTTTGTATTTAGCGATATAGATGTAGCTACAATTCCATATGGATTTTATTTGGAAACTGGCATCTAACTCAATAAGTTTCTTTATCTTTATTTGTTTATAGGGGCTTTTACGCATAGCTTATGTCAGTCCTATCGTGTCCTAAACAAGACTACTAGACCTACTTTCACAAGACGTGGGCCATGAATTTGAACAAAGCCTTCGCATCGTCGCCGTTTGGTTGGGATAGAATTTTTTGGAACCATGCCTACATCGGTTCTGTTCAATTTTAGTGACCTTACTATAAAGTGAAATGAATAATGCATTTATTCATTTCAAAATTCTATTTCTAATGTATGTTCTAATTAGAGAACAAGAGCAAGAGACAATTAAATAGTTTAACCAAAGGAAGTGTCTGGCAAAGAACGACGTTCAGAAACTTGGCTAATAAAACTTTCTCGAAGTTTCTCAGGAGTTCTAGAAATTTACTAACTAGATTTTCGTTTCTTTCTTGTTATACTATTTCAAGGTAATTTAAATTATGCTGGTAATTTAGTTGTACGTAAGACAGCCCCTGTACTAATGTGATTAGCTCTAAAAGATCATTATCTGCCTGCTTGCCTTATTTTACATGTAGCGAGTGCCATCCGACCAACATAACCCAGTTACTGGGTAATTTGATAAGACTGGTTGTTATGTTTCCGTAACAATTGTCAAATATCTAGAAATGACATATGTGATCAACGGCTTGACCTGATTTCCGAGGCACGCATATCGCAGGTCTCTATAATATGTTATTGACAATCAACCATCCTCGCCAAACGTAGCTTAACATCCCATTACAAAGGAGTTGTTTATGCATGATAGAGCATGTTAAAGTAGCCAAGAATACTTAGAAATTCATTTGAATAAAATACAAGAAGTCAACATTAGCATCTCCCAGACTCCCAATATTTCTCCCGATAGCCAGCACTTAAAGAAATTCGGGAGGTAGAACCAAACTACAAACAGCAATGTCAATATATCCCAATCTATTACATCTTAGCATCTTCCCAGGCTCTCAAGGTTTCCTTTATCTAATACAATTGGTGGATCGTTCATTAGTAACCAGCAAGCGTCTTAGGCTACGCCGCGTGCCGCAATACACTTAGTTACTAACGAGACACCCTAAATTATATTCATTTGTAAATTAACACCAGTACTCTGTAGTGTTATTTTCTTGCGCCAGAAGCCATTAGTCCAATATTCGACTTGATTGCAAATTGATTTAGAATAGCACCCCAAAGACGGAAATTCCTAAACCATTGCTTAATATTTGAATAACTCGTCTGCTTGACAACGCAAGTAACGCAATGAATATTGTTGAATTGTCAAAATGAAAGTCTTTGCCATTGATCGTGTATAATATCATTACTGCACGGGTCTGATAGATCTCCCTAAGCATGGTCTTGGATAGTTTTTCACTCGGACTACCTGCTTTCTCTAGGGTGCAAAAACTTAACAACGCTAAGTGCCTAACATTCACATAAATGTACTCGTTTTGCCTCTTTCACGTCTTACATATAGCTTTAATGACTGAATGAATGATCAACAGCCAATCGTATCACTAGACTTGCGTTTATTTTGTAAAGCGATGTTTATCTCTTTCCGGAAACCAGGTGTTACTCACTTTTATACATTGATGTAACTGGTCATATAAATTCTAAGCGTGTTTAAACGAATGCAGCAGACTACCATGCTCCGTCAAGAATAAACCTTCATTATAACCCAAGTTACAAACCCCCTTTTTAAACCAATTGTTTTCTTCCAGGCGTTACACAAAGAAAGCGGCCAGGTCCTCGCAATCAAGCAGGTTCCCGTCGACACCGACCTTCAAGAGATCATCAAGGAGATCTCCATCATGCAGCAGTGTGACAGCCCCTACGTGGTCAAGTACTACGGCAGTTACTTCAAGAACACAGACCTATGGGTGAGGCATTCAGAGGTCACAATATGTTTAGTAAGTGGATACCACGGAAGTTCGTCTTCTTGGTTATGAGAGTGTATGTTTGTTGTTCTGTGAGGCTGTAGTAGTTAGCAGGTATTTGTGTAGAGATACTTTTATTGGTCGTAGAATTAGCATGTGTTGTATTTTAGTCCTTATGGAGCGCCCTGTCAAAGGTTTAGCCGACCGTCTACGTAATGAGAACACCGAGTTATATTTAATGTCGCAGAAGATTTCCGCATTTTAGCTGACCTTCGTCGGTGCTGTTAGACAAATAAACTGCTATGTTCGTTACGTTTATTAGTACACTAGATGTGCCCCATGGATTCACTCCTTTTGGGCCGTATCCTGAGTTAAATAGCCTATAACGTTCCTCAAGATTTTTTCAAATTCGGCTGTTAGTTCCAAGGATATAGAGAGGGATAAGGGCAGGAGGATGATTAGTTCCAGACAAACAATCTCTTCAGCTTTATTATATTGTACATTTATAATTTTGCAATTGTACATCGTAGGCACGGACATTCTTTTAAGCGGAAAAATGACTAACGCTAGCATAACTGTTCAAAGTGTTAGTCATATCTCCAAGAAGTTACCTAATCGAATGCACGATAACTTGTTTTGTGGACTTCAGCAACTATCTAGCAATAAATTAAGTGTCATATGCCGCCAATTCGTAAGTAAATGCTAGTACTTAAGGCACGTAGACTATCTCTCAAGTATCGCCGCTAATTGGGCGGTAGACAGGCTGCAGACGGACATTTTGATTGGGAAAACCTTCAAGGTTAAGACGAGATCGATAAATTGTCCAGACATACAGACATATAGGGGTTTGGACGTACGTATGTGTGATATTGTAAAAAAGGTTTACTCTTGACCTCCATTTTTTAATCGTCATGCGAATTCAGACGTATTTGGACGCGTAGAATTGTATTATTGATTTCTTATGTATCCAGGCAAAGTCAAATAGCGCAGTGCTAGTTTCTTCTTCTTTAGGTTTTTTTTCTCTAGAGGTTGTCTTCTACTGGTTGTCAACCAGGTAAACGTCTAAAACTTAACAGTAACAAAATAATCGGCTAATTTCCGTGGTCATAGAACATATTGCCACCACCGTCGCACTTGGCAGACGAATTTATTAGGGAACCCTTTCATATATTTATCCGTGGTTTCTTTTTTACAGACCAGCAGTCAGCTCCTAAGGTTGCTTTTGAGTATTATAGATGTAAATACACATGCTTGCTTTCCATCATAACGTTTCCATCATTCTTTAAGCGACCATAGTCTGAGATCAGGTATAAACACAACAATTCTCACATATAATCCCGTTGTCATTCTAGATCGTCATGGAATACTGCGGCGCGGGTTCAGTATCAGACATAATGCGGCTTCGCAAGAAGACGTTATCGGAGGACGAGATAGCCACGATCTTGTGCGACACGCTGAAAGGCCTGGAGTATCTTCACAGGCGGCGGAAGATACACAGAGACATCAAGGCGGGGAACATACTGCTCAACACGGAGGGACACGCGAAGCTGGCGGATTTTGGAGTGGCAGGACAGTTGACGGTGAGATGAATGTTTGTATTCTTTCGTGGAGGATTTCTTGTATTTTTTTCTGATTCAGTGGTATGATTAGATAAGTTTGTGTGTATTATGTGATGCGGAGGAATGATGTTCATGTCGTGAGGAGAGTTTTTACTAAGAATGCGGATGGTTGTGAGAGAACATGAAGCCCTTAGAAACGATGGCGGCAAATCGAACGACGTATGCAAGAAAATAACATGCTGCTACTTATAGACCCTAAATAAATTGGGATAAAGGCAGGAGAATGATGTTGTCGGTTGGCATTTTTAGACAGTCTTTTATGATGTGACTTTGGTTTATCTCGCGATACCTTATTTATATACAGCACCCGGACGTAAATATAATTGATTATATTGGCTTTTAAGAGCAGAAACTGTTAGAGAGGTGCTCGTTGCTAAATAATCTCCTCCGTGTCTCGGAAACCACGATAAGCCGTTGCATTGGTCCCGGCCGTCATTTGTAGATCTTTGACAGTCGTTACGGCTATTAGTTTGTGGTGTGTTGGTGTGTGAAATGTGTTCATATTGTTCTTTCATGGTCAATTTTCATTTCAAAAAGTGTAGTTATTTAGATCAATTAGTATGGGAAATCACATTTCCCAACAAACTGGTATTCTGTTTGGCAGAAGTGTAATTCTGGTGAATTAACGTTTTATTTTTTTGTCATTAAACAATGATGTCCTATTCCAGGACACAATGGCGAAACGCAACACAGTGATAGGCACGCCGTTCTGGATGGCTCCGGAGGTGATCCAGGAGATCGGCTACGACTGCGTGGCCGACATCTGGTCGCTCGGCATCACGGCGCTGGAGATGGCGGAGGGCAAGCCGCCGTACGGCGACATCCACCCCATGCGCGCCATCTTCATGATCCCCACCAAGCCGCCGCCCTCCTTCAGGTGACGATCTATCTCAATATTTATGTTTGCTGACAATCGAACATTTTAAAGGTTAAAAGTTCCTAGTTTTAAGGGCACTTCCTTAGAGGTTGCACTATGTTCAATCCCGCGGGATTTTTGATGGATTTACTCGAAACCAGTGGAATCCTGAAACATAAAATTATGCTGTTTCTAACTGGATTGCAATTCCTACGTCTGCTATACTTACACCTTATGCATTCTGTTCCCCAAAAACGGGAATTTCAAATTGATAGCATCGGAGTAAAGCTTGTGCAATTCGTTAGTGATTCCAGCTTAGACATAACATCGCGCCTGTATAGTTTATGGGGTATAAAGAGTTAGGCAGAGCTGTATACCTTGAAATCGAACTTAAGACCTCATTCTCAACAGTCGTGCTAGCAACCACCGAAACAATTCCAGTTAAGATTTTCCATAATCCAATTTATGTTCTCGGGGCCAAAGACACTTCTGCTGTGTATTTTATATTTCTCAGAATAAGCAAGTTGAAAATCATACATTCCTCTTCCAGAGAACCAGATCAATGGTCGCCAGAGTTCATAGACTTTGTGAGTCAGTGTCTTGTGAAGAACCCTGAGGAGCGAGCGACCGCCGAGTACCTGCTGACACACGAGTTTATTGGTACTTATTATATTGCTTTTATCACCTTTAATGACTTGACTACAAGGCCCATTTATGTATTGAACACAAATGATTGTTCTAGCAATGTTAATTCTAGTTAAAAGCAGGTCAAGTGATGCGATTGGTTTTTGTAAATTCTTTCAACCATCACAACATCACAACAGTTAATGCCAAGTTTGACAGTTAGTCTTATTTTTTTAGTTATAAGAAATTAGACCTTAGAGACCATTCTACAAAAAAATCGATCCCAAAAACCTTACTTTATCTGTTCGGACAGTTGCGCGTGCGTTTTCGCGAATTTTGTTTATCTTATTCATAGCTTACCACAAACTTTAATTTACGATTTTATCTCCCCAGCATCAGACGTAGGTAACACGAAGCACCCCAGCATCCTCAGCACGATGATAGCCGAAGCTCGTGAGATCCGAGAGAGTCAAGTGTTCAGGAACGCGCAGCATCATACCAACAACGCTAAGGCCTTTGCAGCGGTAAGTCTATAAAACCTTGTCTTTGAATTCACATTCTTAGCATTAAACGATAACTAACTAGATAGAAAATAGAGGGAGCACTCTTCTCTTTCATATTTTTGTGTAGGTATCGTAGCTTTCAGAAATAGTAATAATATTATTATCTTACAAAGTAGAGACGCCAGCGCATCAAGCTATCCCAAGCCGACAATTTTTCCCAATTGAACATGAAACGTATGTTCTTGTAGTAAAGTTAAAAACCCATCAAAGAAATTTGACAGCTTGGGGCAGCTTGATCTGCTGGCTTCTGTTCATATGAATTGAAACAGTTACATGAGATGCGACGCCTAACCTGGGCCTTCAATACAGTTTCACAAAGAAGGGTATATTGCCCTGGCCTTTTATTGTTCTGGATAGTTCGGAAATAATCTAAGATCTTTGCGTTTTACAGTGATTTTGGTTGTAAAATATACTTTAGAACAATGTGTTTATTAAAGATCACTTCCATTGTTTGAATGCACAAGAGGGTAACAGTATTACGGTATGGGGATTGTGTCTGGTCCTGGGATTGCATAGTATAAAGTGCTTGTACCGCAGGGCGAGGGTTACGAGGAGGCCACCATGAAGCAGCGCGGCGACGGCACGCTGGTGCCGGCGCGCGAGGCGGCCGAGCTGGCGGCCGACCTGGGCACCATGGTCATCAACGAGCCCGACGCAGACCTGGCTACCATGAAACGTGAGAACACAGTTTTTACTTGGCGTACTACTTCTTTTTCTCTAACGAAACATGTCGCACTGCTATGACAACTCAAAATTCAAGAATGTTTAATAACAACTAAAAAAATAATGTGGTGTCAACAAAAAGTATTGATTCCCAGTCCAGGTAAAATACACTTACATTGTACAACATGTTTATGACCTGATTTAAGGTCCTGTTTCATAACTTTACTGACAAAAAAAATGACAAATGCGTGGTTATTCATCAGAGTATTGAAGATATTTATTTTTTGAGTTGTCTCAGTTTTGATCTAAGTGTGCGATGTATTGCCAACTGCCAATTACAATAACATTTATCTCAATCCGCTACTTCTGATTCGCTTTTGTCACAAGTAAGTCTTCACTAGATTATGAAATTATTTGTAGGTCACGACACAGACCCGATGGACACAAACCGGCCCAAATACCGTCCTTTATTCCTGGAACACTTCGACAAGAAGGAAGTGAACCACCTCAACATCGGTGCGCCCACCAACGGAACCCTCACGCCGCACACGCGCCTCGCCAGCGACGATACTGTCAGGTATGGCCATAACATATCATTAGACGGTACTGTCAGGTATGTTCATAATATATCATATGACGATGCTGTCTGGTAATATGTTTATAACACATCATGTAAGGGTGCTGTCAAGTATGTGCATAATACAGGATGACAAATGAATCCCCTGCAGGATTTAAGAAAGTGAATCGGCCTAAACCCGAATCGTTTAAAAAAAACAAACAATTCTTTTCTTGTTTGTCAATTTTTTATCAACATTCCTATTTTATGTTCTAAGGCTGAGTCAAACGTGAAGGGAGTCCCGGGCGTTGACCTCATGCGCCGATCATATGGTATTCGCGCTCACGTTTAGGTGAAAACTATCCCAAAGACATGCACCCACCCGCGCATTTAACGCCCTTAGACTTTTTTGTGAGGGGCAAAGTCAAACGCCTTGTGGACGTGATCGTTATAGTGATATTGATAACATTGACGAACATAGACGGAGTGTCCGCGTTTCAGACGGTTAAAAAAAACGAATTGGTGTGATTACGGTGATAATCTCCGATGGCATACTAACGACGACGATACTGATGAAATCAAAATTTAACCAAAAAATTTGGGATAAAATGTAATGAAAAATGATAAAGAAATGTACTTTTGCAGCCTTAACTTAAAACAAATTTAAAAATATTTTTTTTTCCAAATCCTACAATCAAACAACATATTTTATACATTACCTTGATAGTTAGTTTCGATTGTGTTGCAGCGTTGGCGCAGAAACCGAAACCGAATCGAACCCCGCCCTGGCGTTCCAGCGCGCCTTCGTAGAGGAAGGCAACTTCGAATTCGTAAGTCAGCTCCACGTGGTGTCCCTCCTGCCGCTGCCGAGACGTAAGCGGCCACAGCTGCACAGCTGCGTCACACCTCCATACTATCTATATCTTACTCATACTAATACATTTTTGACTAAAATCTGGATTTTTGAACGAAAAAATCAAGCTCATGGAACTTGTTTATTGAATAGCTGGAGGGGATGGTGTGGTATACGCTTGCACGAGTAAAAAAGCGCACTACTGTGAAAAAATAAATCTGAGTTACGAATAATCTGACGTTTAATGAGATCGTATCTTTCGGGTGCCTGCTTGTGGGTTTATCGATAAGTACTTATTTCGTGACAGTAAGAAATTAACACGTGCATATCATATGCAATAAGACATTCTATAATTTATGTTCTAAAATCAATTTTGATGCATGATTAAAAATAAATTATCCTGTTGTTTTGACAGTCTTATCGTATGCTAAAAATAGCCTATTTGAGCATTCAGTTGAGTAGTTTAGCGCGTGCTTAGTTTGGAGGTGTCGACTAAAACGGATGAATAACGAAACGTGTGCACTAACCGCTTTACTTCTCTGTGTAGTGGCATAAGACCATTGATTAACATTTTATGTGCTTTTTAAATTATAATATATAAAAGAATATTATGAAAGTCGTTCGTCGACATTCAGAAGTTGATTTCTTTAGCTGAAAGATTTTGATAATGAAAAAAATAAGTTTTTGCTCTTCTGAAGTCCGAGATAATCGTGAAGTGTGTAGTAAAGCTGTCGATGTGTTGCAGCTGGGCTACCTGTCGGAGGGCGAGCTGGAGGCGCGCATGGCGTCGCTGGACGCGGAGATGGAGGCGGAGATCGAGCTGCTGCGCGCGCGGTACTCGCGCAAGCGGCAACCCATCCTCGACGCCATCCACCTCAAGCGCAAGCGCACGCAGGACTTCTAGCGCCGCACGCGCCGCTGTAGCCGCTGTAGCCGCTGTAGCCGCCTGACCCCGGCTGTACTCCTCGTACGGCTAAACTCTCAATTCTTAGCTTACTTTCTAATTCAGTCATATTTCAAGCGCGCTCATTTTTTCGACATTCACTTAGGTGCTTTTCATTAGAAAGTGCCAAAGTTCGAGATACGACTGTTTGAATGTTCCTAAATTATCTCTTGACGCATTTACTAGGAAACAATTGGGCCTAATATTTTTGAAAATTTTCTTATCTCTTACTGTTGGCCAAATGCCATTCTTGTGGATTGTTAGCTGTGTGCTCACTACTTGTACCGTTCAACGCAGGATTGTAGTTAACAATCTTCCTTGCTTCACTCTACGATCTAATATGTATACAGGAGGTTTGCAAATCGCAGATTGTGTTAAGGGCTTCGCCAAAATAATGATAAAGACTAATATGAACTGCCAAAGGGTTCTTGTTTATTATGATGCTTCAATTTTGATGAACAAATGCAACACAAAACCCTCTTTATCAATTACTTCAACTCAAATATTAGGCGTTGTTTGAGAGATAGCAGCGCAATGCAGTGCAGATGCAATCTAAGCTTATCAGCTTCTTTCGCTGACTGGCTCATCTACAACTGGAGCAATAGTCCGGCTCGTGCCGACACGAGATCAATGTTAACTTCAATCTGTGGTCTCCTCCATGCGTGTCACAAAATCAATGAAAGAGTTGGGGTCTGCGCATGTGTGCGCCCCCCATAGATATAGCGTAGCTTGTTAATATAGATCGTTATCGTAGTGTAAAGTAGCCCTAATTAACGTAAGGACACGTAAGGTTGCTGAAACATATCCCCGCGGAAAATGGCGCCACTGTTGACTGTTCATTACATCTTGGTGAAATGTGGCCAGCCTTGTGTGTTTTCTTTGTCTTCTAGAATGTGGAGCGAACGATGTGCAATTTTTTAGGGAGGTCGTGATACTTTATCTTGGTAATGGGCTGACAGACATTTTAAGGTTTAAATCGTTCTTATAGGTACCCAGAATGATAGCAGACTCACTCGCATTCAAAGAGAAAGGAAATACACATCCGCCTTGTAGAATACTGTATTAAATTCATGACAATATTATTTGTAGATATGACTATAATGTAACAAATAATTTGAACGTGAACTGTTTCGTTTTGTTTGATGTATTGCGTTCGAACAGTTATTATTAAGTTCCTTATGTTTTAGATCTCAGATGTATCTCGCAAACTGTATTATATATACGTATATATTGTAATTAGATTATATTATTCACTCAATTTGTACATTGTTTACGACTTTGTAGTAGGTTGTGAGATGAATTTATTGAAAAATAATTATAATACAAGTTACACTGTGAATTCAAACAAAAGTGAAGTGGAGGTAGCCGAGTGTGGGCACGTAGTGCATACGGACGCATTTAATGTTCAAACAAGTGTGGTGGACCGTCACCTGTAGTATGTAGTACGTCCCCATTCGGCCGCTAGCACCTGGTATACTATTTTTGTTCGTACCAGGCTCCGCTCTCATATATTTCCCGCGTGCCGTCTGATTCTCATAGTACAGATCGTAGCAATATTGTCCTCTAAGGATATTTACTCTATCTTCACAAGATTTTATGCATTTCTACATTGTAATGATGTAAAATAATTAGCTAATATTATGAAATACTAGCGTTAACGAGTGATTATTTGAGCTGGACATAGATAGCTGTTTTCTCTCTTCTGCCATAAGTAGAGTATTTTGCAAATATTAGTGTTCGACTTCATCGATTTGAAATTTAATAATACAAATTAAAGTTTTAGAAGTGCCATTAAATATAAATAAAAACATAGTATTTTCGTACTACAAGCAATAGTTGTATATTAGAAATCTATATCTTTTGTCAATGAATTAAAGAAGATCGGCGATATATTTTTGTGCCATTGAAGTTGAAAGAATTCTGCATAGTGTTGGGTAAAGTGGAAAATGAACTTGTGTGCTGTTGCTCTGCTCTCGGATAAAGGGCTATATCATTCTATTTTGAACGCCATATTGTTATAACGAATAAAGGTTTGCCACAAATCTGGGAGCAGGCAAACTTTTTGTGACATTTTATGTACTCGAAGTATCCGAACAAAATTATTATATCACCAGTATTATTTTTGTAAAATTTAACGATCAATTGCTGCATATTTTGTGCCAGAAATATCCTTTCGACGTTTTGAAACGGCATGGTTTACTAAATAATAATTTGCAAGTCATAAAAACAAATGCGAGTCGGCAGGTCCACCTAAGTGACAAAGCTGAGTAACTATTTCAATTTTTTTTTGTGATTGATCAATAATTGCTATTGTCGTGATTTATGAAAATAATATAATATGATGTGATTTCAGAAACCTGCTGGCTCAATTCAACCGGCCTATAATGAAATAATAATTGGAAAAAAATAATTCGTCTGTGTAAAATGTACAGGGTAAAATTATATGAATACTTTATGACTACGAAACTCGCTTGGACCGCGGTCTCATGCTTCGTACATTCAGTTCGACATTTATGAACTTATTCATTCGATTTTTACTCAAATTTTGGGAAATTAATATTGTAATCAATCTAATTTTTGAAGAAGTTATATATATATTTAATTTTAAGTACTGTAACTACAAATCTAGGATAAAATCGGCTGAAAATGGATGACAAATTAGCAATAACTACTAGTGTTGTTGAAACCATGTGCTATTATTGACATTCGGATGTAGGTAAATGACCTTGTTGGGAATGTTTCATGACGTTCTTTTTATTAAATTTAGTATATTTTATTTAGTTTGACATGTTTTTTTAAGAAATGGTGCTCCACTCGCGACGATGTGGTAAGACCCTTTATTTAATCATTATTATTTAGGTAAAAAGTGTTATAACTTGAGAAGGTTCAAGTATTTTTGTTTTTGTATCCCTGTCCAGAAATAACCAAGCAATAATAGTCATTAAAACATTTGCAACAAGGTTGGATATCGAACAAAACAGTATAGTGTTGTTGACGAGTGTTTCGTTGTGCGTTCGTTCTAGTAAGTTTGTTGTTGGAGACGACGCTGCTTTGATTATACAGCGTGTGTGTTGTGATGTACTGGCTGCGCACCAAGCGACACACGGCTACTGCCACCGACCAAGTTCCCAGCCCCCCTTAGATAATGTTTTTAATAAAGAAATACACATACGTCTACGGTGCCGTCTAAAAAGCTAGATTTTAACCAAGAAAAGTAGAAGTTATTGAATGCGTAATGTTTAGGTTTTCCGGCGTGTGTTGTGTGTTTTCCTTGTTATCCATTTATTGTTTGTTTGAGACTGACAATTTGCCTAAAAATGTCAATAAATGTTAACTTTAAATATATGTTTCTTATATAGCTCAATGTCAATTAGCTCAGTTCGACAACGATTTATTGATATATCTTCTGTGGCGTGTGTATCGCTGGGTGTGCGGCGGGCCTAATGCCTTGTATTGTAGTTTGTTAGGGTACGATGGAAGTGCACTTTGTAATTCTGTAGCCTGTTGACGAGTGTTGAATAGCTGCGTACGCATTATATTTTTGGACAGACAAACTCACTGAAATAAAAAGATAAATTCATTATAAAAAAAAAACTTTATTTTATTTCTCGTTCAACGAAGTTACAAATCGGTCAAGACTGTATCTGTACAATTATACACATCTTTCAAACATTACTACTCAGCCAATGATAATAATTCATTAACTTTTAGTTTTTAAACCTCCAAACAAATTAACAATTTACTCTCCTTTCAATAATCTCTTTGCTTTGACTAGTATTTTAGATTTTTACAAATCAATCCATAATAACTTTTATACTTAATCTTTTTACGAAACTTTTTTTTTACATAAAATCAAAACGTTATAAAAACAACCGAAAAATCACAGATAAAAAAAGATTCAGAAACTTATAAATATAGACAAAATTGGTAAAATAGTTAAAAATAATACTTGTGAGGGTTTCAGTGCAGGAGTATATAATAGAATACTTAATATTCGGTGGGAATATAATATTCCAGTCAGATGTGGATCTTACAGCCAGGAAGGCTTTTTCTTATAACTACGAGGATTTATTGATGGCTCATAGACATTGCAAATTCAGATTTTCTGCGAGGAAAATGTGAGTCTGATGCTAGTGGGACAATTTAGATACAATGTAACTGTAGTAGGATGGACGTGCTGGTAACAATTTTACCTTGAGATGACCTAGCGTAGTAGGGAGTTGCAATAGAAGGATGAGAATGCGAGGCCAGCTTATACTGGATTCGCAACGACTGACGTACGGCCTGAGAGTAAATCCTTTGAAAATTAAAATAATGAGTTCATATTACCTTTGGATCCGCATCTGACTATCTACATAATATTTATCCAACACTTAAAACTAGATAATACTAGTCTGCACTACTGCCTTACATCTAGTCTTATGGAAAAGTTAAAGGAATGTACACAACATTAGCAAGGCAAGACTTATGTGATAGGTACAGAATGTTCAGGTGAAGTTATCATACAGTGTGAGTTAGGTACAGTTTATTGTCTCCGATATAAAAACCCGCAGAGTTCATAAAGCGTGGAAAATTTTAGAAAGAGATATCAAATTAATGGCTTTCATATTTGGTTTTTGTGTTTCTAAAGCATATTATAATCTTAGCTGCCTACTGTCCGGTTACTGAGTTCCTCGAAAAAATGTCCTGAGCAATTGATTCGATATTGGGTAGGCGAAATGTGAGTGTTACTTTAGGTGCACCTCTGCCCAATCCTTGAGGGTATACAGGCGTGATGCTACGTGTTTATATGGTGTTTTTCAGAAATACAACGTTTCAAGATATCGAACCAATTATGACACGAACTCTGTCTAAAAATTACTTAGAAACCGGACATTTTAGACCTTCAACTAACAGGCTGAACCTGAAAGACTAAAAATCAGATTTCGATTAAATTCGTTACATTCGACGCTCACAGCTACAATGGAATGATAATTATATTTTATAATACATGTCTGGACAGTGTCCACTAAATCAGCATCGATTGGAAGTAATTATTACAGTGCAAATAGGTAGTGTATTAACTAGACTATTTACAAAAAATTGACGGTAGGTATAAGGTACCTCGGTCAAAAAACCCTATATTTTCGACAAATGTAGGCACAAATCTAATCAATGCTGTTTCAATAAAATACACAACAAAACCTATCGTTTTCTAACAAGAGGAAGACATCTTCCCCTTTTAAATGCATTGAACCTTTTTACAAGATTGCTATAAGTTCTTGTAAAACAAACAAAGATCAGCCTCTACGGCGGACGAGGACATCCTATGGATGGCCACTATAATAACGCCTAAATTATAGATGTTCGCCCAATACTAGTGTCGGAGTATCATTTGACAGTAGAGAAAGCTGTCCAACACTGAAAAAGAAGAAAAAACTGTTAGTAGAATTAAACACAGAATTGCAGGCGGCTTTGTTGATTGGCTGCATAAAGTAGGTACATACGTAGGTAAGTACTTAACCTTTACGCTAAGATGGGTAAGGAAATAGATAAATTCTACGAGACTCATTATTACATACCTACCCACCACATTTAAAATCTTAAATGAATGCGGAAGTGCACTGTGGGTACACATGGTCCCTATAAGATAGATTTTAACTGTAGCCAAAAGATGTGTGATAATGAGAAATGTAGATGTAAATAAATAAATAAATAAATATTGTTGGACAATCCACACAGCATCACCTAGCCCCAAGCTAAGCAGAGCTTGTGTTATGGGTACTAGATGACTGATATACTTAATACAATACATTACATAGATAGATATTTTTATTATACATAGTAAATACCCAGAACACCCGGAACAAATATTTGTAGATCGTACAAACATTTGTCCCAAGGCGGGAATCGAACCCGCAACCTCTTGCGTCGCAGGCGGACCTTCGCCCACCGCGCCACATCGGTCGTCAAAAAGATGTATCTATTTATATATTCTATAACTATTTCTTTGCAATATTTACGACAAAAAAAGTTGCAATGAATGAGGACCAAAATAAATAAAACCGGCCAAGTGAATATCGGGCCACGTGCAGGATTCCATAGCTGCGCGTCACGATATGCGGAATAAGAAGTTTTTATAGAATTGCAGAATGTTGATGATGACTTACTTGGCCAGTTTTGTAATATTATAAAAACACCCATTCTTATGGTTCCGTAGTAAACAAGGAATAATAGTGTTACCATGTCCGTCCGAGAATAGGGTAGTATTTTTACTACCCTATTCTCTGAGCTAAGCTGGACACGTATTTTTTCTTTTGTCAGGTAAACTAAAAATGACGACGGTATAGTGCGTTGAAATTGCGCGTGACGTCACGCCGTGCTACACTTTTCGTTAAAAGTGTAGCACGGCGTGACGTCACAAGCCTCTTCTCCTGAACTTTGATGAGCTATATCATTGTCACTTTTTATTGAATTAAGTAAACAAAAAATACGTGTCCAATATTTTTTGGTAATCTTACTGACGGACTAAATAGACTTAATATATTTTGACCTAGGACACATCCCTATTTGGGTAGGTAAACATATTGATCACATCAAAAAAATTGTAAAATAAAGTCTTGCAAAAAAAATGATCAGTTTGCTCCCTTGTACTTGCAAGGGAGATTGATATTATTCTATCCCATATTGTGGGCTGTCGGATAGGTTAATAATATGTAAACCGATGCTAAATTGCAGCTTTCTAGTACTAGCGAGTCTCTGAGCTAAGCGGTGGATAGACAGATAGACAAACGGACGGACATGGCATTACTATAAGGGTTCCTTGTTGACCTCGGAACCCGAAAAAGTGAATTCAAAAAGATTAAGTATAATGAATCACACTGCAATTTTAATAAACGAGGAGTAAAGTAACAACCAGTACCAATGATTAACTTTTTAAAGGATTACGTTTGGCACAACTTTATTCCGCGTTTAATAATAAGAGCCCGCATATTTTCAGCCAACATAGGTGTGTACTGCGTGTAGCACAATAGGCCTTGACCTACTTGCTAATGGTGTGACCTTTCACGGCTAGTAATCTTTTGTGCCATGAAGAGCGTGAACTCTTCAGTAGGGCGCGGAGTTACATAAACTATGGACAGTCATGATAGTACACACACGCGTCAGGGCTAGCGCAAATCGGCGGACGGAACAGTTGAGGGTTTAAATCTTCCAATAATTATCTAATTGAAATAAAATATTTCGACGCTCGGAGATCATTGGCCTGCGATGATCCTTGATGCTCCTTCCTGCTCCGTATCTGAATGCCCGTTTACAAACGGCCAAGGGCGTAGATTAATATTTATTTACTCTCCGGTTCGTGAGCATTCCAGGCGACATTTACACCTAAAGCGGACTCAAGTTTTACATCTTGGTTCCCAAGATAGCGATGGGTCACCATCGCGAAAAGTTGAACATCACAAATTTGAAAGAAGTCAAAGTTGAGCATCAATTGCTCTGCAGTGCTTCCTGCATCTAGTGTGGTCTGACGACAATGTTTACGCCGCCGGCTGTTTGCGTGCGCTATAAATAGAAATCCTTTTCAATACAATCTTTTGGGTCAACAATCAATCTCGTAAGTATTATGCAATCACTGGGCATAGACCCCTCCCAAGGTACGCGTCAATTGGCCAAACATGGAGGGCGTTATTTGCGCAGTTACAGCAAGCAATTGGTTTATGAGTTATGCGCGGCTTCGATTACCGGATGGGACGGCGGGTTGCGAATAATGTCTGTGCACATGATACAGGAAACAAGCGTATCTAATACGTACACAGTATACGAATACTTATTGTCATTGTTTTCTTCAGAGCGGGCAAGGTTTGGATTTTATGACAGTTGATTATAAGGCGAGAGACGAGAAGTACAGTACAGTCGGAAGAGGATATGCTGCGCCGACTCCAAACTAATTATCCTAAGGGCTAGAGGATTACGAGCGATTAGTGAACACAAAAAAAAGTTATACTCACGGTACTGCGCAGCACTGATCAACAGTTCATACAACTGCATTGGCCCCTTCCCTTTCAGCAATATTTCACACACAAACACGTACACAACTCGCGTGGTTTCAAACAGCGAGTCCAACAGTAACCACGTGGTTATATTTCGGCCCGTATTCTTGCTGGCACTGCGGTTCATCACCACACAGCTGTTCAAGAAACCTATGCCACTAGTCACTATCATTAGAGCTGATATGAAGTAGTGGATGCCTGTGGAAGGATAAGCTTTTTTTACATTAAATTTTATTTAAAAAGGATTTTAGGCATGAGATTGTGGGTGTGATGCTTTCAAGCACTTTTATAAAGTTCTAATTCAGTTTATGAAGCTTTTGGAATAGAATTTGATTGAAACTGGACATGGGCTTTTCCAGGTAGTGGGAGACCAGTTCCCAGTAGAATATAGTAGTAAATTCTCTCTGTAGCAAAGATTTAAGAAATAGATGAAGCAGCAAGATCTAAATGAAATTATGTCATGCAACAGCAATCTAAGTACAGAAGTATAGTATACCTAACGCATTACCTATTTCATTTCCTTCTAAAGGATCTAGGTAATACAAATCAGGATTGAGGAGGCGGATCAGTGCCAACACAAAAGCTGTTGCCGATGATATCTGAAAAATAAAAAATGGTTCAATGACCTTTACTTTACTAAAAATAAAATCTTTGTCATAGCATTCATACTAGGACTTGGTACTAGCTTTTATGGCAAAGATATATATATCAGTAAAACCCAGAGATCCTTGTTGTTTATTATTTTTCTTGAGCTATGTGCTTCTCAGTGCAGATTCATCCAACTCTCTATATTAAGAGTTCCTTGACCTCTTTATGCATTGCAATCTTCACTTTCTCCTTTATTTTCTGATGCAGTTTTATCAAGGTTGATCCAGCATGCTTTTTTATTATTATAATATTTATTCTTCCAATCGCAGATATATGTTACTAAGCAAGAATTAGATAAATAACGCTTATGTATTTTTTTTTTTTTTTTTTAATTATGCTATTCTAGTAAGAAAAGGAATACCTACCTAAATTTATTATCTCATTTACAAATGATTTAATCATTGTTACAATAACATCTAATAAAACTAATGATACTCACTGTGAACACTGGAAGATGATAAGTAAATAAACAAGCCACTGTCTCATTAGGCACAAAGATTATGAGCAAATAGTTATTAAGACATGGAATAAGATATTACTGTACACACATATAATTAATTAATCCTGTCTTATATTTAAATATGTTCTAGATACTACACTAACAACTTTCAGTTATCACCTTGCATATAACGTCTTCAAAGATGGATTTTAATACGATCAAACATGAGGGTATTATTCAGATTTTATGAGTTGCGATCACCAATTCTATACCAGGGTTATATATTATTGATATGATTTATAGAAACTGACATCTATAAAGAATATTTAGGTACAATTTAAATACTTTAAAACGATATTTACTTACAGAAAAAACAGCAGCGACAACTCTCACATACATTTTAAGGTCTAACATCGGCATCGTTTTAGACTGTGTTGACATTGAGACACGAAACTACACTTACTCCGAATCACTCTCACTGCATTGATTATCGTAACAAAAATGCGATATTTTGGCCAAAATCAATAATTCTATTAGAGCTATCCGTATTTACGCGCTCGATATCCTTGCCTGCAACCCGATCAATTTATCAATGAAATAATGACAATTGACTGCTGTCAAAACAAAGTCAGGCCAGACGTCACATTACTTCCACAAGAAATGATTACCACACATAAAAATAATAATTTTGTACGGCAAATTAAATTTTCATTTTAGATTTGTTATAATACCAAATGATTTGGTATAAATAAGCTTTTGGTACAAATAATGTCATAATATGATAATGTGCACAATATTTGACTAAAAAGAATGTAAAATAAAACAAAACAGCTGATCTGTTTCACACTGCCATCTATGCTTTGCTCTGTGACTCTACTTTTAGTTTTCAGATGTTAAGACAGATGCCGTTACTGATCGATACGGAGCCTTTCTGAAAACGCAGCCTTAGTCGGTTAACCCTGTTCCTACAGCAGGGTTAACCCACTAAGGCTGCGTTTCCACCAAAGATGTGCGTAGCGAAGGATGCGTTTATGAAGAACTCATAGAATCCGTTCATTTACCTAGCCTCGCTCAGGGCAGCTCTTGTGGAAACAGCGAAGACGGTGTTTGTTAGAGGTAAGAAGATGTAGAGTGTACAAAAAACAAGGTCCTCCTAGCACCACTCAGCTACCTCACACATCTCTGGTGGAAATTCAGCCTTAGAATACTCTGAAACCAGAAGAAAGAACTGTCGCGAAGGATAAAATTAAATCAACTATTAAACATCTATGTGCCGAAGTTATCAATTAAACGGTGAAATCTGGGTGCTTTGCCTACCGCTTTGGTGAATTGTAGGTTAGGTTAATTTTTAATAAAGTTTTCAAGTCTCTGCAAATCATGCTTGCCTTGCACTAAACGGTCTGTAGGAAGTACGCTCAAGTTAGAGATTATCTCCTATAGACCTAAACATTATGTATAATAATATTAACCGTTCTGAATGTTGTAGAATGGTATAGTTCCAGCGGCGGAGAATTTTGCCCAGTCGACCACTGAATTATTGACCGCGGCGTGTCGTTCACAATAAAACAGCATTAATTTAAATTCTTCATAGATGTCAGCACTCGTCACAATCGAAGTGTAAAAGCAATTAAAATCATTTGACAGCCTTTTCTACGGCTGTCAAAAATCGCATGACGGACCCATTTGCATGGGGTAACTTTTTATTTGATTGTTTAGGCAACAAATGAATATTAATGACTTACTTCTGCAAGATGTTTTCATACAATATACTTTTAATAATGTGCATTATTCCTAGGGGTAAGTAACGTAAATCTGCATTGCGTTTAACTTTATCAATCAAGGCTTTTATTTTGTGTCTAGTCTACAATAATTGGTGGATTTTGTCTAAACTGTCAATCATAAATTCATAACTGATAATCATGATGTTCTGTACCATTTTATTTTAAATAGGATAGACCATTACAACATTAGGTATAAGACGACTGAAAAATTTATCAAATAAAGCGGTTTCTTTTGTAAGGAGCTAGCCAAGTTAACTAGGAAATAGCACAAGTCATTGTACTGTGATCACAATAGAACTACCTACTACCAAAGTGACCAGGATGATAGTTCTATAATATTCTTAACAAAAAATTCGGGGTCCCCCCATTTTAGGGAAGTGGGGAGTTAGAAAGAGACAAAAAATATCTTATGTCACCCTACATCTCTTTGATTATATCCACTTAAAAAATCACAACATTCATCGCTCCGTTTTGCCGTGAAAGACGGACAAGCAGACACACACATTCCCATTTATAATATTAGTATGGATATGGATTCCCTCTTTATTTTTTAGGTCGGTTGGTATCTTCATCTATTGTTGATCGAACAAAACGAAATCTTAATATTGAAATGATAAAACACGGATAAAGCGGTGGTGTGGGTAAGTAAACAAAAGATCATAGACCTCGTGGGTATGTTTCCCAACCTTAATCTTCCCTGGTAACTACGTACCTACCTACTCCTCGTGGATACTAATGAGATTGAGTGTACGTCATCTGAGAAAAATCGATAGGTTTTTAACTTCTTATTAATTTTAAATAAATGTTAATAGCACCTTCTTACGTAAGATAAGTACTTACCTAGTGCATTCAAGTTTCGGTCATAGAGCATATTATTGTATTTAAAAATGGAAACTAAAAAAAACAATACAAAATTAAAGTTTTAATTTGGAGCCGCGGTGTTAGTGTGGGGAGTTTCACATAATGCGCGACGCACGCTCAATCATTAGCTCCCATTCATCGGATAGCCGTCCGATTCGATTAAACCGATTCTATTCCAATTATTAATCAGATTATAAAATTACGACTTGTTGGCTGTTATAAATTTCACTGATTCCACTATTGCATACTTTTATTGCGATTCTGATTTATTATTTGGTTACCAACTGGTATATTTACGATTACAGTTATATTATGGTAATGGATTTTTCATTAATTGCTCGTAAAGCTCTTCAATTTATTCGGAGTACGAATGTAGGCCCTTTAAAATATTTTTCTTTCGTCGTTTGAATACTTGTAATTTTATGGTAAGCCCAATT
The DNA here is from genome assembly GCA_905147745.2 of Phlogophora meticulosa. Lineage (NCBI taxonomy): Eukaryota > Metazoa > Arthropoda > Insecta > Lepidoptera > Noctuidae > Phlogophora > Phlogophora meticulosa. The sequence continues at coordinate 751,741 of LR990518.1, forward strand.
AATATTGCTTCATGTTGAAACAACAAGTCCCAAATCCTCTTTTTGATTAATATTTGCTTAAGGCTGACCACTGAAATTGCCTCTGCCTAATTAAATTTGTTCAAGTGTATACTGCTCAAACAATAAAAAGCACTTTGGTAGTTACCTATGAACAGTATCCTCATTGTTTTCACTGACCACTTGTCTAAGTGAGAGGTCAGTATGTGGTCAATTCTTTTGTCGGCTGTCACCAAAATGTAGTGAATCAATTGATTTAAATTGGACTTTATCCGATTGTAATAAGGGTCACGTAGTTTCGGATGTGACAATAGAGCTTGCGCCCCATCCCGGTAGCTAATTGTTGAGCAATAAAACGGTATGGTCAGTCGCGAGTGTATCACATGACAGGGGAACGTTTGATGCAATCTACTTTATTAAATAATAATGATTGCTACATTGTAACAGGTTCCAGTAGTTTTGGTTTTGGGTTTTAATTGTGCTTCTGTGTGTGTCTAATCGTTTTTTTTTTATATTAAAAAGGTAAGTGTTTAAGGTTTTTATAATACCTCAATGGGGTGATTTTTCTTATCACTATAGGTAAGTTCTAAACAACAAGTCACAGGCAGCAATTATGAGCTCAAAGAAAATAAATGTTGCACAAAAATCTAAAAAAATAAAAAATCTGCTATTACGTTACATTACAAAGTAATTCATGTAACAATCATAGGCCTAAAGTTGTTAGAAGGTTTATGAAATAAGATGTTACATTTACCTAAACCATATTAAATGTAATGTGTTTCGTTAAAATTTAGCCCGTGGTTCAGTATTTTTTGATAGGACCCTATCCACCGACAAAGCTGAGAAAAAAAAAAAATAATATCTAAATTATAAAATTAATAGTAAAACCCAATCTTGCGTCAATTTACCTACTTATCAAAGTTCTTAGCATTAGCCCTGTTCCTCTCTCCTAATGTTGCTGTGCCCGACAGGGTCCATTTTGATCTTTTACCTTATTACACCATCAATGTAATACATATGGAATTCAATAAAGATTTGAGTATTGAGTATTGTCTCAAGTCTACTGCGGCCAAAAGATTAACCTCGCAACAAATGCAACTGACAGGAATGTATCAAGTTGAATCGGTCGCACTTTATTATTTGAAGAGTGACAGTCGTCCACATAGATATGTCAATAATAGATGAATAATATTACTTATAATAATAATTATGAAAGCTCCAATGATTGTGTTGTGTACGTAATGTTTGTGTAAATATTTCATGCGGTCAATGTGGCGTGCGGACAGGGTTACTAAAACTGTCAATAACATGATAAATAATTAGCTCTATAACATTTTTGCGCGTTGTTTTTTATTCAGATTTAATGCTAATCAATTCGTAAGAGTAAAGGTATAACTATGTTCTCTAGTAATCTTAGTAGTTCTAAACTTCTAAAGGTATCAAGTTGGCACTTTAAGGCGTATTTGTATTTAGTAGTGGTTGTTCAGTTTTCAAAATTCGACTGTTTTGACTTTCTACACTTCTTCTGGGAATCAAAGAACATCGGCCAAATTTCTATAGACGCTGGACCTGACTTTAATTTTCAGTGTCCAGAAATAACTTATAGTGAGATTGGTTAGTTTTTATGTAGTAAACACCATCCCGTTCGAAAATAATATCTAAATAGCCACGATTATTTTAATAATGCAAAAAATAATTTTGAGGTTAGCATAAATAAATAAGGCGATTTAATGCTAGGCAAACGACTTAGAGTTTTTACTAGACTGTTAGATAATTATCCAGGACTGATCACGAAAAAAAAACAAGTGGGACATTTTCTAGCTAGCCCACCATGACTGATTTCAATTCTGACTGAACATAGGGTTAGTCGCTAGGTACTGTCTGTTAGTCTGCGTTGCTACTGGGTAAACGAAAGAAAAAAAGGGTTTTGATATAAATACTTTTTATTCATCATCCTCTCTTACAACTACAGCATCGAGAAATGCTGCTGGCGCTGATACCAGTCCGTAAAGTAATGCCAAGGTCAAAACAACAAAAGGAAATCCAAAATAGCACAGTTCGTATCGCAATTCACAACAACAACGGCAATGCGAAGGAAGCGAATGATCGCCGGGTGTCAATCAATGGCGCGCGTCGATGATTTGTGAATGTGCTCCGTTGTACGCAATTTAACAAAACGCTGATACTTATTATGAACCATTATTTTTCTAAGACAAGAATCCAATACATAATAATTTGATACCTACGTATTTGTAGAATTAAATTACATTAAATACCTTCAGAAAAACGTGAATAATTATAATCTTTGAGTACAAATTATTTTTCTATGCGAAACGAATCGTCAATAGGTGCGTTCTGAACATGATAATCTAAAAAATTCAAAGAAATTACTTAAACCAAAAAATATGAATATCTTTTTTTTATGGCTTCTTATGGAGATATTTGTTACATTTTTTAAAACCTTAAAGAATAACGGATTTTTGCATATATATGTCATATCGGGACGCCACCAACTTGTCGTCAGGTACGCTTTGGCCATCCTCCTTTAACTACGCCAGATCCCGCACTTCGTCCGCGCATTATTTTTTCATAAAAAAGATTTATTCCTAGATTTTTATGTTACTTAATTGCCAAACGCCTGTCAGCTCACAGCTATCTAATCTCTTTTAAACATGAATTAGCGTTTATCTCATTGATCTAGGGTACCATAAACTTATAAATATCCAAGAAGGTTCTAATGCTCACCTACTGACCAAATACATATTATTCGATGCTTATCTAGTACCAAACAATAAATATTTCCATCTAAGAACATAATAGGTGTATAATTCAATAAAATAAAAATTATAACTTTGGAATTGGCACATGTTCAACTCTTCCTATACGATTGTCTGTCGCTCCGATGATCGATGGTAACCGATTGTTATAATCGATTTGATTGGCATAATTCAATAAAGTCTCATCGGTCATGCACTAATTTGAAGTTTATATTTTGTATTTTCGTTATTTAATATTGAAACTATTTTTTTTATTAAGTCAAAAATTGGAGAATCCCTTTTAGGTTCTAAAATTAAGATAAGCTAATTTAATTATTTAGATCTATGCAATAGGAAAATATTAGTCTTCAAACGTTTCATTATGTATTTAAAGTTGTTTTGTAGGTACTTGTAGACTTTGTACGAATTTGTTTGTATAGTCCGACTTTCTTATAATAAAAAAAATGTACTTAAATTATAAATTGACTAACACACCAATCAACTAGCTCCAAACTAAGCATAGCTATATATACCATGGCGACTAGTTAACGAATATACATAATATCTACTACTATAGATCAGTCGTGGAGTTGTGGAAATCGGCCCGTCGAACAATACAATACAATATTCATGGCTCGGGAGCCAAACAATGCTCGTTCTCATCACAAAGATTTGTCCCTTACGGATTTCGACCCCTGGCTTATGAAGCATAGTCCGGAGCGCGAAACACTCGACCAAGGCGGTTGCCAAACTTACAAATATTTAAACAATTACGTATAAATCTAGATCCACAATTTCATTGCTAAGTTGCAACGGTTCCATGGTGTAATGGTTAGCACTCTGGACTCTGAATCCAGCGATCCGAGTTCAAATCTCGGTGGAACCTGTTCTTTTGGCACTTGTAAATCTTTCTTGAAGGTTTATATTTACTTTTACCCGTAGCAGAACACCAATATAGGCTTGTATTGACTTGACTTTTAAATAATTTTCTATTATTTGTTAACATGAACAACAACATTGTTTAGACAAAATTGCATGCTTATAACGATATCCCTACAAATAATTGCAGAACTAGAAGAAGAATTTCCTTTAAAAAGTGACATAAATAAGTCCAGTAAGCCGCATGTTAGCGGTTACACTTTGACCTTAAATTGGCGTAGCGGAACGAGTTTCATCATAATGCAAGATTAGCTTACACTGGATTGCTACTACTGACGCGCGGTCTAGTGTACATAGAAATTCCATTTAAAAATGAAATCCATAATCCATAAAAGCATGTATGTTTCATCTTCGCAGCACACACGCCGGGCGCGCGTCGCGCACGTGCCACGCGCCCGGCACGCGACCACGCGCGCGCGCGCTTATTTATTTTTTTGTATTTTAATGAGCAAAAATATTTAATTGCTCTTTGAAGCCATTGTGCCCTGAAAATAGTAATCTCCTGGAGTGCTTGTTAACTGAGATGAATATTGACGTTGTCTGGGCTTACCTTACGCTCAAACCCTATCATATTTTAATTTGCAAAATATGAAATAGATACAAATAACAATGGAAAATAACAAAAAATAGTATTAACTCTCATTCCAATTGCTTTTTTGATGGGAATAAGGTTGGCATTGCTAAAAATAGATTACTTAGGTATTACTAATAGACATTATTTAGCTTTAGAAATATCTAAGTCTGTACAATGATATCGAGAGCCTATTAGACTAATAACAAAATCAAAACGTAATGAATATTGTTGAATTATCAAATTGAAAGACATTGCAATGGCGAGTGTATTACGCAATTAGACTGCTGAACTTCAGTACAATACTAATTGCATTTGGCATCACTCCAAGTTGTTGCCGTGTCTGTTGTCACCGACTTCCAAGTATTTTAATCGTGAAAAAGATTGTCTTTAGTTGGCCAACATTCTGTTCCACTGCTGAGAAATTTATGAGACTTATACATATATAAATCTTCAATGGTTTAAGGGGCATTATAAAATGTTAACCATACCCGTATAACTGAAGCCCATTACTATGTTATCTTACCGTGAAGTCGTCCACTGACTGCAGACTGGTGCCAGGTCAAAGAATTTTGGCAAAGGATTGTTGCAGCATACTAGTTTAAGTGTGTTGGTAGAAATCTGTGTTCAAATAAGTACCTGAACATAGATTTCTATAACATTCATAATGGTGGGCCACCGCGACCTTGACTTAAAGGCCCCGACGTGGATTCCAAATATTGTGTGGCAAACCAGCGTGCGGCCCGCCTGCGGCCTGATCCTAGTATTGAGCAAGCATACCATTTGAGGGGCATTATTATCCTCAATACGAAAGTCCCAGGTGTCTTGATAACACCGGGACCCATACTCCTTGGTAGTGACCAAGATATTGGTTATCTGCCGCCAAGCTGTGTAGATGTAGGTCACACATCAACACAGTTTGGGGGAAGATAAAATCACTACAGCATAGGCTTGGAAAGAAAAGCGCCCCCGTGACCCTCCCACGTTCGTACGTTCCTCAAATTTTACTGCATTATAGTTTTCCGCCCAACTTCTTCACAAAGAGAGAAATTCCACCGCCGCGTCGTCCTTGGTGTGTGAAGCACCTTAGCCTTGACTTTTACAAACTGCGTAGGAAGAGTAACAGTCAACTGTTGACAGTGACATTCTATTTTGTTTGTCGCTTGACATTGCCGAGTTTGTGTGCTTCCGACGTTGTTATTCCGTTTTGTCTAGCAAGGATTTAACCTGTATTTATGATACTGACGTCCAACCTGCTACCATAAGTTCAGAACATGATCCATGACCCCCAGGGTTGAAATTTTTCGTCGGTTCTGCCTGATTTACTTGATATGGTTTTTTGCGTGCATATTGCAAGTGTTTAAACACACTACGCCGAAATTACGTCCCGTCATAGCGTACAGCCTAACTTAGGTCGGGCGTAAGTTCAGCGGCAACTTATTCTGTGAGCACACATTATACGCGACCGAAGTTCGGTTCGATTGCCGCCGAAGATCCGGGGGCGGGGGCCGCCTGCACACCGCATGTCCGCCCGTAGCTTCATTTCGCTTCTGTCAGCGCTCGAGACACTGAATACACACACAAAGTTGCGGAATTTCTGCCGCGTAAGTTCGGCACTTATGGTGTGTCATATCAGCCGAATACGTCGGAACGTAAAATCAGTAGCCGAACTTCGGTCGCGTAACTTCGGCATACTGTGTTTAGACACTAAGTCTCAGAATCTTTTAAGAATTTTTCATAATATTTTCGTTGATTTAATTAGATGTTTTCACGGGCAGGTGCCCCGGAGGTCAGCTAGCATGCGACCTCTTTAGAAGGTAGAGGTCTTAAATGTAGCGTGAATATGCGAACAAATGTTACATTGAGTATATGTGTTAATTAAATACAGTAACAGTTTTCGCAATATCTTTTATCGTGTTCTATTCTACAAAAGGATATAGTATTGTCGTTACTGGGGGTTCTAGATAATATATGTACAGCACACGAATCTATCACCTATCTATCTGCCTAGCCTTTTACGGTTACAGACATTTGTTTCTCAAAAACAGAACAATTAATTGACTTATAATGAGAAACACGAGTTGGTAGGTACAGAGGCCAGCACATAAAGCTACTCCAATGTGTTAAATTTCTTTGATAGTTTTTCAACGTTATCAAAATAGAAATAAGGTTCATGTTCAATTGGGAAAATTTGACAGTTTGGGGTAGCTTGATATGCTGGCGTCTGTACTTAGTCGTTTGAATATGAAACGAGAAAACAAAAAGGTATGTAGGTAATGAAGGTACATTTTTGTTAGTAATGCTCTTAAAATTATGTTTATGACTAAGTCTAATGAAAATTATTTTAAAGCACATTGTTATATTTTGTAGATAATAATGTGGTTGCTTGTTTTGTAATAAGCAAGAATGTGGGTATACTATAGGGTACACCTCTGCCTATCCCCTTGGGTATTACAGACGTGATGTTATGTGTGTACAAGTTCACAGTCCCTATTACATATCGAATCCCTGTTACAGATTAACAAAAAAAATATTGGAGTAGTGAAGTTAAGGTTCTTTTTTACGTAATCAAAAGATTACGTCGCTACATTTAGTTCATGTTGCATGACGTCACACGTATGTAGATTTTATACTTACTTGTGACGTAGCGAACCGCCACTCCCCAAGTATAATGCGTATCATCGAACATTTTTTTATTAATTTGGTAAATCAAAGAAAAAGTGACTCTTTTTTATTATATCTACCTATATATTTATACTACTAAACTAACTACTACTACTTTATACTAAACGACAAGACTAAATATATATTTTTCTACCCAGACATCACCCCTATTATGGGTTTTTCATAAGAGGAAATTACAGAGCGAAAAGTGTTCGCCATAACAATACAGTGCTGTAACTGTAACATGTCATGACATAACATGACGTCACACACGGGGACATTGTATAATTTCAATAATATTGTAAACCGTGATGTTGTCGTGTTGACATTGCGGAGAAAATGTGGTCATACATTGTAAGTAGAATTCGTAATAAGGATATTTCCATCATAGTTAATCATGCTAATTAAAATAGTAAGTGTAGAGTTTCTTGCCAATTCTTCTCCACACGAAACTACCATTTGGAAGGGGCTATTAGAATCACACATACATACGTAAAGTCAGGACTTTTTCTCAAGGGTGTAGGCAGAAACCACAGAACGACACCCGCTACGATCCGTACACACTTCTTACGCTTCGCTCACGTTCATACATCTGGTCTTAGACGGACGCCGCTTGCGTTTACTTCGCACCTGACGTTTTTGAAAAACATCACCAATAAGGTCAGTGTATTTTCTTCTGGGGCGTCCCGGTGTTTCCACTTACATCTGCCTTAACAAATACCTTTTGTTAGTAGTCTTTCATTCATCCTCTCAACGTGACAAAACCATCTGAGCAAACAGTTTTTCAAGGGTTCAAGCCGACGCCAACGTAGTTGTGGAAAAGACTAGGCAGATGAGAAGGCCAGACTACTTGTTTACCTACTATATATTATATTAAGTACTATTAAGTAGTATTTACAATCACCAATGAATTCATCTCCATGCTACAATTTTATTGCGAACTCATAAACTACAGCCACCATAAATACATATTATCAGCTATTGTCACACATTCCAATCATTTAATCAGTCATCGATAAGATTTTGATTTTTAATATGCCATTTCAACACCATTCAAAAACCTACCTTACCTTTGTTAACACACAATTCATTTTCGTACTTTTAGATTTAGTAAAGGTCCCACATTCAATATTTCACTTTACTATTCAGCAATAAGGTTGAACTTTGCCAATCAAGTGTGTTAATGTTGTGTATAGGGGGTGCATAATTCTCGCAGTGTAGTGATTACGTTCGCCGCACGCGCCACCCCCCGTGGGATCGGCGCGCGCGCTCGTTCCCACGTCATTGCGGGGAAAATTGTCATTTTCCCCGCGCTTTGTCAATATTGTTGAATGGACTTTTACTGTATGTATTTTATCGTAAACCGCAAAACAATATTTACTCCTTTATACAACTACAATGGGCTCGCCACCTATTACACGGGACTAGAACAAAACTGACGAAACGTGGGTGTACTATAGGTACAGCTCTGCAAAACCCTTCTCTTATTACAGGCGAGATGTTATGTGTACTATTTTTGGATAGAGTACCTAAATATTGTTCTATGATTTGGTTAAGGCAGGATCCCATCAGCTAACGTCTGCTTTCCTTCAAGAGCAACCGAATAAGAATTAAAAAAAGTCTTTTCACATAATTTAATCTGACATAGAACAAAAGAATCCAGGGCAAGTCCATTCAATAAAACTTAACCTAGAAAGAATAATTCAATGATTGTGATTGATATTAACAGTATCAGCTGAGTTGATCAATTACCTCATTATGCTAATCTATAACTGATCCCCGGCACGTGTTTTCAATAATTCTCGCAGTGTCAGTAGGTCAGACAAAGAGAGACGAATAGCAAGCGACCTATAATATCTTACTATTTGAGATAGATTTGAATATTTGAAATTTTTGCCAACCATTTGGGAGAGACAGACAATTAGAATTAGAAAAATCTAAATGGTTGACTGTCCCAGGATTGGAAATGCTTCAGCGAGACCTTTTAAAAACAAGTCTTTTTCCTATTTTAGAATTCCCGCACATTTTCCCCATCTTACTAATCAGTTTTGAGTCACATGATACCTACTTGAATAAAGATTCTATTCTATTAGTAAATACTCATAGACAAAACTTCTAAGCCTGGTTTTCAATTTGTTAATAATTGAGTAAAGTGAAACATTAATTTATATCAAATAAAAATATAAAAAATACTCTAGTTGCCCCATTCAAAAGGTAGTTTCATATAACATTAAAAAGAGTGTCGTCATGGTATTTGCGGCCAGGGGAAATTACACAGAAGCGGTACCTCCAGTTAAGTTGGGTGGTGTATCGCTTGTGAGGGTAGACCGCTTTAAATATCTGGGTCACTTATTGACCACTTTCCTCAGGGATGACGAGGATATTGACAGGGAGCGGAGGGCGCTGTGTGTGAGAGCTAACATGATTGCCCGCAGGTTCAGGCGTGCCTCTAAGGAGGTCAAGCGCACTATATTTAGTGCTTATTGCACTTCTTTTTACACTTGTGCACTGTGGGTACATTATACTCAAAAATCATACGGCGCCCTTCGCGTCCAGTATAATAATTCATTCAGGGTGCTCATGGGGTTGCCCCGATACTGCAGTGCATCAGGGATGTTTGCTGAAGCTCGCGTGAACTGCTTTTTCGCGACGATGCGAAAGCGATGTGCAACCTTGGTCCGTAGGGTGCGGGGCAGTGCCAACAGCATCCTGTCTATGATAGCAAGTAGGTTGGATTGTGTTTTTGTAAACCATTGCTGCAAGGTTTCGGCTGAGGCTGTAACCTTGCAGTAGTCATCATCTGCCGTCATCTGCGTTGTTTATGTTTTTATGTCTGGTTTTTGTATCTGTGATTGTTTTACTAACATAGTTTATAAGTATTATTGTTACTAACACTATGAGTCTTGTTACTTATAATAAATGATTATTATTATTCTTATTATATGGAGGATATCGGCAGGAAATAGCATTACAATGGGTTGACAGCTCACTCTTGGTCTTCACTTCACCTGTATTTTCACGGGGTGATTTTTACTGAATAGCTCTGCTGTAGCGCGTCTGTTTGAACATCCGCGTGATGCTCGAGCATGCTCGCGCAATTGCCGCTCTGCACTGAACCTAAAAGCTTCCATAACAATTCTAGAAACGGGTTTCAAATATACATCATGTATATACTTAAGAATACACAGGGATCACCCCTGTAAATGCTATACGAAGGGGGGTCCCCTATCAGTGGCCCGCAGTGTTTGCTAACTCCGGATAACACCGAATTTCTTGGTCACTAGCCGTAATGGTTTCACGTTAGAGAATTGCACATGGCATACAGCGCTCTATAAAAGTACAAAAAAACTAGTCAAGTGCGAGCCAGACAGAAAAAACACGTCTCTTGTATTATTTGTAACAGATAGGCAATACATAGACTATTACGGTTCATGAGATACAGCTGCTGGCAGACAGACGAATGGACGGACGGGCAGCTTAGTGAAGGGTCCTGTTGGAGGCGGAACCCTAAAAAACAAACAATTCCGAAACATGAAAAAACTGGTGTGCCGTATATAAAATAACCTAGAAAGTAGATTTTAGTTATGTTTAGTACAGTACCTTGCTAGTTACTTTACTGATGCCATTCGGTGATGAAAAAATAAAAATTAAACATACAAATAAACCAGTGATGTTACGAATGTCATATTTTAGACATTCGCGAATGCAAATGCGTATGCGAGTGTTTGGAAGGCGAATGTGCGAATGCGAATGCGAGTGCGAATGTTGAGAAGGAGCAAAAAAAGAAATATCAAGGTATGATTTTAACCATCGATTTTTATTTACTTAAGGTTATACAATATATATATCTAATATACACAATCAAATTAACAACAAACATATTTAATATTCGAATTTCAATAGGGGCGTGTCTACTCGTATGTGTGAGTATGTGTGAATATGTGGTGTGTGTGTCACCTACGTGTTTTAGAGTGTGTAAGAAAGAGACATGAGAGTGGCAGATTTATGCAAAGACTTATTTTACCACTTTAATTACATTTTTTCTGCTTCGTCATATGATAGATATAGTAGCCAGGATGTTGTATGTGACATTGGATCTGTCAATTTTGCTGCGGCCAATTAAAAATCGTACTTTAGTACTTATTGCCTTGAAGCATTTTTGTCTGGGTGTTGCACATATCGGCCTCATACTGCAACTAATTCTTGTAAGATTGCGTGCCTTTAGTCACCTTTCATAGCACCTCAACGTACCGAAAATATAGTAAATAACCTACTGAAGAAAACCTATGACACGGACATTGATATTAATAATACCAGCCTGTGACTGTCCTATAGGGTAAAACCCTCTTCTCATGCAGAGAAAGCACGAGCATTGATCAGTACGCTTGCTCAAGGCGGGTTGGCGATTTAATTTAAAGTACAGCGACCTTACTCTTGATTTTAAATCTAATCGATCGACTTTGGAATTTAGCCGTTTCGTACTCTGTACTGAGTTCGACGCAAGCGCCAAATTCGGGATCGGGCTTGCCGCGTGCTAGACGCTATCTTCTTCTGAGTTTATTTTGACAGCTGTACGCTTAATAATAAAATCACGTGACTGCAAAATTAGCCTTAGATCAGAATTAAAATTACTTAGAAGAGTAAGGCCCCAGGTTTTCTCAAGATATTTGAAGGAAAAAAGCCACATTGGTACGTGCCCGGATTTGAACCCACAACCTCTTGCACGATAGACGAGGCCTTAAACTTGGACATCACGACATGACACCAAATACGTCACCAGCAAGCCATGCGATACCATTTGTCTTTTGTTCGCCACGTGATGCGGGGACACACAGGGTCGCGTCACTATTGCGGTTCACCTCTATCCTCCCCGCGTCTACGCCTACGCGCCAAATGTCGATCCCCACAGATTGGTGATATTGACATATTATTTGATATGAAGCCTTACTGTATTAACTACGTATTAACCACGCACCAGTGAAGTGATTAGTGGAAAATTTTGTTTTAAAATGTGAGAAGGACCAGCCTTGTCAGTGGTTATAAAACTAATGTAGGTACTGGGCTAGTTTTTGAACACTTTCTTTTAATTTACCTAAGGTACAGTGCGACACAAAAGAGTAGAAAATAAATGAGGGCGCCACAATCGCTCAGGTAGCAACCCCGTTAGTACGACCTAGCTGATCTTGATACTTGATTAGTATTATTTATTTATTAGCTTTTAATGAGTAAATATAATATTAAATAAGTATGTTTATTAATCAATTGCTTTGAAAAAGTTCTGCGTAGATAGATAATAGATTTGGTATGTAGTAGTAATAAAACCACTTCACTCAAATATAAACAAAAATTTAATCAAATATACAGCTTGGCCAGAAAGAGTAGAAATTAAACAAATATGAACTAATTTTTGTATATATGACTTTGCACATATGTCAAAGTCGTCCAACACCTTTGGGGGTCGACCCTTTCTGTGTTTAGCTGGTGTCGAAAATTTTCCACTGGTTTCCATGCCGTGTTGCACGATTCTGCGCACTGTGCTTACAGAAACACCTAAAACAAACAAAGCTTGATATTAACATAAATTATAGATACAACTTTAAAACCAATGTCAGTTCGACGAAAGAAGTCCCGCGGAAAATATGTTCATAACGTGAAAATGTTTTAAAATTGTTTCTTTCGGTTTCCTTCAACAAATATCTTATAGCAAAAAATGTATTTCGTTATACGCAATAAATTACATTAATTGTTTTTGCCTTACTATCAACGTTGTTAAGTCGCGCTATAACTACAACGGTATTTGTTTACCTTAGCATAACCTCAAAAATGATACACAAATAATATGTAAATAATATTTAGTTCAAAAATGTTGCTTCCTGAATGTATTAATCATTTGTAATTAACGGTTAGTGCAACTTTCAATAGTTACTTACCAGTAAAATCTGTAAACATTTTCTAAGTTGGATAGCACCTTCCAGCTTGAAATTCGGCCATACTCCGCATGAAAACTTTATAAATTATTTCACGGGCACCTCCACGAATGACTTTATTCATCATAAGTCCCTGTTTTCCTTTCCACACTCAGAAATTACACACAAAAACCAAAAATCTAACGAAAAGCGAAACCGATCGAGAAGAATTGACAGCGCAACTACTCATTTTAGAAGTTGCCAGAAAATGAAAACACTTTAGTTCCCAAATATTTAATTTCTACTCTTTTATGTTGGACTATATTCTAACCATGAATATGAACAAGTTTCATTATGGGACCAATCCGGTTATCATGAATAAAAAGCTCAATACCTACTCTTTTATAACTCTAAATCCTTTATAATAAACTTATATTGTCAGTTAATACAATATTTATTTAAGCTATCTCATCTCATCCTCCTGCCCTTATCCCAATTTATTTTAGGTTGGCGCAGCATGTTTTCTTCTTCCATACATCTCTATTTGCCGTCATCTCATGGGTCACCTCTTTTCTTGCCGTATCATCTTTCACACAATCCATCCATCTTTACTTTGGTCTTCCTCTACTCATGTAACCCTGCACATTCATACTCAAAACTTTCCTCACAACATGGTCCTCATTCCTTCGCATCACATGCCCATACCATGACAACCGATTTCCACACAACTTCTCGGTCACAGGCGCCACTTTCAGACTTCCTCTTACATACTCATTTCTTATTCTATCCATTCGCGTAACACCACACATCCATTTACTTAAGCTATATAAATTAAAATAAAATAAAAAGAAAGAATCACATCAAAAATGAAAATTGCCAAGTTGAATGGCAATGCTAATTTTTTGAGCAAAATGTATGAAACTCATCATCCTCCTGCCCTTATCCCAATTTATTTGGGGTCGGCGCAGCATGTTTTCTTCTTCCATACATCTCTATTTGCCGTCATCTCAAGGGTCACCTCTTTTCTTGCCATATCATCTTTCACACAATCCATCCATCTTTTCTTTGGTCTTCCTCTACCCATGTAACCCTGCACATTCATACTCAAAACTTTCCTCACAACATGGTTCTCATTCCTTCGTATCACATGCCCATACCATGACAACCGATTTCTACACAACTTCTCGGTCACAGGCGCCACTTTCAGACTTCCTCTTACATACTCATTTCTTATTCTATCCATTCGCGTAACACCACACATCCCCCTCAGCATTCTCATCTCAGCTGCATGTAACTGCCTTTCATTCATGCCTTTTGCGGCCCAACATTCTGATCCATACAAGACAGCAGGTCTTACCATAGTTTTGTAAATCTTCCCCTTAAGTTTAAGGGGAATATGGGGGTCACAGGTTGTTCCCGTTACCTGCCGCCATTTCATCCACCCTATGTTAATTCGGTGCTTAACAGCCCGATCTATTTCTCCGTCACTTTGCACGAGTGAACCGAGATACCGAAAGTCGGAACAGACCGGGAGAAGCACGCTGTTAAGCGACACTGCTTCAGGACTGGAGAGACCGCCGAAATCACAGAACATATATTCAGTTTTGGTTCTGCTGATTTTCAAGCCTACACTCTCCAGCCTCTGTTGCCATTTCTCCAGTCTGCTCTGGATCTCAGGTCCATCTTCACCGACAAGAACAATGTCGTCGGCAAATAGCATGCACCCTGGTGCATGCTATTTGGTCGGACATACAGGAAGAGGCACCCTGGTGCCTCTTCCTGTATGTCCGACGTCAGAGCGTCCATTATCAACAGGAAGAGGTAAGGGCTTAATGCCGACCCTTGGTGCAGTCCTACAGCCACACTGAACTTGTCGGTGTTGCCAGCAGACGACCGGACATACGTCCTAGACCGGCTGTACATTGCACGAATCAACTCCACATACTTCCCAGGCACACCTTTCTCTTTCACGGCCCACCACAACACCTCCCGGGGCACCCTATCATACGCTTTCTCCAGATCAATGAACACCATATGCAAGTTCTTATGTGCACGTCTGTATTTCTCACACAGCTGACGGAGTGCAAAGGTGGCGTCCATTGTTCCTCGACCTGGCATAAACCCAAATTGACTTGGGGTAATTTCACTCTCATCTCGCAATCTTTTCTCTATCACCTTCTCCCATACTTTCATACTATGTGACAGGAGCTTTATCCCTCGATAGTTATTGCAGTCCTGTACATCCCCTTTATTCTTGAAAATGGGCACTAGTGAACTATTGCACCAATCTTGTGGGATCACTTCCTCGTGCAACAACTTATTGAGGAATAATGTCAGCCACGTACATCCATCTTCTTTTAATACCTTCCATACTTCTACTGGTATATCATCTGGGCCCATAGCTTTTCCATTTTTCATACTTCTAACTGCATTCCTAACTTCATCCATGCTAATTTCTCTCACCAAACCCATATTTACCTGTGTCTCTTGAAGCATACCATTCCATTCATTCTCCTCGTTCATTAACCTATCAAAGTAAACCTTCCATCGCAGTTTTATTTCATCATCTTCACACAGAACCTTACCAGCATCATCTTTAATACATTTAATATGCGTTATATCTTTTGCCCTTTTTTCCCTTGCTTTCGTAATCCGATAGAGTTCCTTCTGGCCCCAAAGCAAAATGTATGAAACTGTAGTTTTTATTTCGTGATTTCGTGATGTGTGTCCGATAGTGATAGTTAATTATATTGTTGGGTGGAAGATTCTGTGAAAGTTTGGAAAGTGATAAAAATTGCCCAGTATACGCTGGTCGCGTGTTACACTGAATCTCCGTACTATGTTAGGCCAGCTTAAGGTAGAAATGTCGACTGTACTTACAATAATATAACATCACGCCTGTACCCCCCAGGGTTAGTAAAGATGTTTCTATAGTACACCTATATGAGTATATAGGTGTACTATAGAAACATGTATTACCAGTTTTGGTTAAAATCCCATGTTAAACTAGGAGATGAGCCTATTGCTATCAACTGCATTGGGCACAAATCCAAACTGCGAGTTGCTACTGAGAAATTCCATATTGAGAAATCTCTAGCCAAGAATCAAACCCAGACCTTCAAGCTCAGCAGTATAGCTTGCGACCACTAAACCAACAAGGCAGTTGGAAAACTAGTATGCAAAAATACACATCAATGTTAAATGTTGGATTTTATATTCAAACACGTGTTGGGTCGCCTCGGTTGTTCAGAACCGTGCCTTCATTCTTTGGTTCAGAGGCTTTTGGTGTCAGACTTTGCTCCAGTAAACCAGGCAAAGGCTTCCTGTACGCCTGCCAAAAAATAAATGAGCGTCTAAATAGGGCCCATCCGTAAATTACGTACAAAAGTAATTATAAAATAGTATTATAGTAAATTTAAATTTTAACGGATATTTTA
This sequence comes from Phlogophora meticulosa, assembly GCA_905147745.2. NCBI lineage: Eukaryota > Metazoa > Arthropoda > Insecta > Lepidoptera > Noctuidae > Phlogophora > Phlogophora meticulosa. Next base: position 768,011 of record LR990518.1, read on the forward strand.
AAGTATTTGGTTTGAAGTTTTATACATTTTAGAAAAAGAAAAAGATTTTTAAACGGAACAATATAAAATCATAAACACAATCACAAACACTGTTTTCATTTAATTATTAATAGTCCAATAAAACACACAGCGTTGTTACCTGAAACACAGGTTTGAATAAACCTACATCAGGCAGGTCGCTATTGTTTTTCATTAGGCCTTTATCCAATATATTATATAAGTTATACCTACACTAGATTTATTTTAGGCATAGTTTAATATTTGCTTAATAATTTTAATATGTAACTCTGTACTGATCTCACTTCTATGTAATTTATATGTGAACTTATGAATAAAAAGTATTTTTTATTTATTTATTTATTTATTACTAAATTAGAAATTTAAAAATGTGTGACCCCTTTCCTGGCGTCACACACCTTTTGTTGTGGTGGTCACACAAATGAGACCACCTGTGACAAGGACGAGGGGTTTTAAATTTATAAAATTAGACGTAAGTTATGGATGGCCTCCATAAGTGACTACTTGTAAACGGCCGTTGTTGACGAAAACAACAAGAAATAATGAGGGAAGTTTTCTTTGTTTGTAGCGGTCACATCAAGGTGTATACCTATACAATTCGATTTCAATATGCTTTAATATTGCTTTGAGTATTGACTGCTGGAATATGGTTTCTTAAACAATAAATAAAGCTGCTTCAAATACTTACAGTAAAATAATTTCTTGTACTTTGTACCTAAGCGACAGATTTTTGGACTTTTTCCTTAACTTATGCTGGGCAACCTAGCTTCTTCTTCAACGGGAAGTATCCATACGGTGTTAAATTAATAATCTAGTGTCGCCGTCTAGTGATTTAGATCTCTTGTTTTTTTTTGAGCTTGAAATTTCAAGTCTGTTATCTTCACGCGTTCTAGAGAAAAAGGGTATTGACAGACATACGGACAATGAAGTGATCCTATAATGGTTCCGTTTTTTCCTTTTGAGGTACGGATCTCTAAAAACAAGTCCTGATGGCTCAAGATTTCCAACCAACTGTGAAAGAATGAAGTACCTCCTTAGGGAAAGTAATTTAAAAAAATAAATTCTAAGAAAATAAAGTCGGTACAACTTGTAACTTTTTGAAGAATATAAAGGTCAATTGAAAATTACGTAATAAATTATACATTTCCCGGTAAACCAAAATTGCCTCTTTGGTTTAATGCTTGCGACCAGCGCTACTGTTGAACATGAGGTCTTGAGTTCGATACCGGGTCGGACAAAGTGTTATTGGGTAATTTCATCTGTAGTTGTCGCGATAGGTCAGGTTAGGTTAGTTAGTTGTCCCATGTAATAAGGGGCTAGCCCCTTATTACATGGGATTGAAACATAACTGGCGAAATGTGGGTGAGCAATAGCCCTTCGGGTGATATAGGAGTGATATAACGTTTCTTTTAAGTGAAAACTTCCGAAGCCGCGTTGGGCGATTTCCCGTATAGGCAAAACTTATGGCTTCGCCTCACCGACATGCTAATGTGAGTGTTGACTGTCAGTTAGGTAGTTATAACATAGTTTAATGTTTTCAGTCCTGTCCGCAGTTCCATAGCTGTCTATATTATTTTCCATAAATAGTATTCAAAAATGAAAACTAAAAAAGAAGCCTTTTACCTACATCGTTTCCAAACAGATACACGTTTCAAACATTTGGAAAAACAATAGCAGACCTATATAAACACGATGTTTATCATTTCACGGTCGTGGGACGATCGGATAGTGTTTCCAAATATTGGAATAGTCCCGGATTCGACGCATTTATATAAACGGCGCAGTATGTCAAAGTTCAAGGAAAGATTTGCGGATCATAAAAAAAGATATAAGAGCCCCAGGCTATGGGGGAGTAACGATTGTTGATATAATGACGGTGGGTTATGGAGAAAAATCTATATAATAAATAAAGAGTGCCGTGTATGCAGCCTGACAGAAAACCACAGCAAACAGAAGCGTACTGACTACAGACTGTACACCATTGAGAGAATAAAATAAATAAAAAATAAATAATTCTGGACAATCCACACAGCATAATCTAGCCCCAAGCTAAGCAGAGCTTGTGTTATGGCTACTAGATGACTGAAATACTTAATACAATACATTACATAGCTAGTTATTTTTTTTATTATAAATAGAAAATACCCAGAACACCCGGAACAAATCTTTGTAGATCTTACAAACATTTGTCCCAAGGCGGGATGCGGACCCGCAAACTACTGCGTCGCAGGCGGACCATCGCCCGCCGCGCCACATCGGTCGACAAACCCATTATTTCCAAAAATGGTGATACAGTTTCTTTATTCTATATTAACTCCTAAAGGGTTGGTCAGCTATTTCTTTAAATCAATAAGCCAGAAAGAGATAGAGAGAGATTCATTTAAATTTAAAGGATTTCACGACGCTCAACCGTATAGTGCATAAATGTTGGGATGGGTACTTGGCTAAAACCTCGCCTCGGCAAATCCGGGAAAGTACCTACTGTTGTAATTTTATCAATATTCACATCTTCTTCCTAACTTTATCTTAGATATAACTAACATTGGTGAAGGATAACTTCGTGAGGAAACCTGGACTTATAATTATTTTACGGCACGGTTGGGAGAGATTAGCAGCTGCGCTGTGTGTCGCTGGTTCGATTCCCGCACGGAACAAATATTTGTATGGCCTATAGGTATTCCGAGTCTAGCTGTTTGTGTATGTGAGTTTAAATGTTTATAAACGCACCCGCGATACAGGAGAAACTACTAGTGTGGGGCAAAATTTGAAAAACTTTGAAATCGTCGACCTGTATAGAGCAAGGGTAAGGGTAAGAGTACTTCTCTGTATGAGAAAAGGCCTTTGGCCTACAGTAGGACAGTAACAAGTGTGGGCTAATATTGTGGGTCAAACGAGGTGTAGGTAGCGTCGGGTTTATTTCCGACCGAAGTCGTAGGCAGCCGCTAGCATTACTTATCTATAATATCCTTAGTTGCCTGTCATGCTGAGCATGTTATATATTACCTAATCAAGTGATGGCAGTACCTATTACACAGGGTGGTAAGATCATCTATCATAGCTTTGACGATATCGTGACCTTTATTGTTAATACATTATCTGTACCGGTTCACCCGGGTGTATGTTAGTGTTAGACCGCGAAAGAGGACAGGCAGGTAAACATGTCACTTAAGCTAACCGGGTTTCTGTAAGTATTCCTTTAAGCGCGACTTTGTCCGTCTATCGCAGCTGTTTGTTCAGGAACTACTAATGGTTTTCACTAGAAATGTGATACACTTATAAATAACACTATCGCAAACTGCTGTTGTATGTATTCTTAATGATACACTCTACAACTATAAAATAAGTAAGAGATATAAAAAAATAAATCTTCGACTTTGTGTGACTTTACAATACCTACTTATTTTGGAAGTAATCTTGAAATCGCGAAATCAATTGTTCAGTACATATCATGTGTTTTCATAAATGGACAAAATTGCAAATGCATTTTGTTTATACGCATCACAGCTGATATTTTTTCGAAGTTTACATGTTGACGGCAAATATTATTATTTCTATTATATTTAATGTAACTATCGGCATTTAACTTTAGTTATCAGTGGAGAGGTGGGGGTTGGTGAGCGCGTCTTATTGTTTCAGGAGTAAGTAAAGTAAATTAAAGTAAAGTACCAGCCTATTACTGTCCCACTGCAGGGCAAAGGCCTCTTCTCATATAGAGAAGGCATGAGCATTAATCACCACGATTGCTCAAGACGGGTTGGCGATTTCAGACTTATATTAATTATATAAGTCCAGGTTCCCTCCCGATGTTTTCCTTGACCGATGTCAGTGATGTCCAAGATAAACTTAGAAAGTACATATGAATTGAAAAAGTCACATTGGTACTTGCCCAGGTTTGAACCCACAACCTCGTGCACAAGAGGCGAGGCCTATACCACTGGGCCATCATGACTTATCATGACTGTCAGGAGTAAGGTCTATAAGTAATTGAGGATCAGCGCTAAAGATAAATGCCGGCAACTGTACTTACCTGATATGACGTACGCTAGTGCAATTAGACTCTTAAAAGTAATATTATTATGTATTTAATTTAAATTAGTTTTGTCTATTATTATAACAATGTGTGTAAATCTATGGATACTTAAATTTACTTGAAAAGAATATTTTTTTTAGTATTAATTCGTGAATACTAGCCGAGTCGTTACGTAAGAAAATCTGCCCTTATCAGCATCCTGGTTTTTCAGGCTAAAGGATAATACGTCGCGTTACAAGTGAAATTCGACTGGTGTTGCTGTAGTGTATGTAGCATGAATTTAGAACCTACCATTACATTTTTGTAGTACTTTCCACCCATTTGTCAATAATTATCTATTGGTACGTACAATATTGAGATAGGAAGGTGGTAGGTGGGGGTGAAACCATCCGGTAGTGTCACCCCCTCCCATCAATAAGCTTTTATAAGCATTCTTTACAAATTTCGATAAAACATTACTACCGAGACAGCTCAAGACCTACTTATATTAAAGTCAACAAGAAAAATATAAAAATATTTTTTATTTGCTTCGTTGTTTCTAAAAGAAATATCGACATGAAAAAGAAGCCTTAATGTTTATACAGGTATTGCTTTTATGTCAAAATCGGGGTCTCAAAAGGCAATATAAAAACCCACCAAGTGCGGGTTGGACCACATTTAGTGAAGGGTTTCGTAGTCATCACGAATGTACAATATTGATTTTACCTATCGACAACAAGGATAAGTTTGACTAGAACTAGAAGTTAATTAAAACATGCCTCTGCCATATTGTTAAGCGGTTCATACAATCAATACATATTACTTCCAAAATTAACTGTGCCAATCCGAAATGGAGAGGCGGGCGAGACGCAATTATGACATAACATCACGATTATATTCCGCAAAGGTTCAGTTAGACAACTCTAACTGAACCTTTATATGTACACCCACGTTCGTCCCATGTATATTGGGGCGAGCCTATAGCCATGAACCGAGCACTAATCCAGACTGGGGTGCTATATCCCAAACCAAGGACCTCTTGCTCAACAGAGACCATTTATGCCTGAGACCATTTATAGGCCAACGTGGCAGTTACTAATGCTACGTTTATAAGTGTTCCGTTTTTCCGTTTGACTGTGGAACACTAAAAAGTACTTAAATACCTAAATATTATAATTTCTGTGAAAGTTTTCCATTGCGATAAAATGGCTACACATCAAAAGCTCTACAGAATATTAAAATTTAGTCGACCGTCAGACTCAATATAGAGATCTGGAAATCTAGGAAATCCAATTTCATTTTCTGTGAAACGGGGACCGACGAGGATAGCAGGGAATCCAATTTGGCTGCGCCCGCTGCCGCTGCAGCCAATTGGAGTATAATTGGTACTGCAATAGTTGGTCACAATCCTTTACGTCGGGATTAGCTGGAGTCTAATTTGGTAACAAGGCCAGCTAGTATAACAGGTATTTCAAATCCTTACTCACTATTTTGGTGAGAAATAATATTTGTTCGAAGGCTCGACATATTTGTTTGCTTCATTTGGTTCTAAAATAACTAAATTTATTTATTATATATTTGCTACTGAGTAATTCCAGCTGGAAAAACTTAAACAGTTGGCCCTACCCGGGAATAGAAACAAGGATCCTCAGCTCAGCAGTAGTGCTAGCGACAACTGGACCAATGAGGCAGACAGGGTAATTCTTTTTCATACTTATAGTGATAATATGTAAGTATCTCAAATAAAAGTACAAACAATGTAAGGATACAAAGAATGTAAGGTATTTATTTAGGCCTTTGAATTGGCAACTGTAATCTAATCCATCTGCCTAGCACTTCTGCACTTTCCCAATAATTTTGGGGTTTGCCTACAGTTACGTTTTAACGTTACCCTAAGGCTTATTGTGGTTAGGTGTAAACATAAATTACTTGGGTTAAAAATATTGGTCCTTGGTTCCGCACGATTCAAATTCTAATATATCAAGACAAAGAATTGGTTTTTAGTTTTGCTGTCTCCGACCTAAACCTGCCTGTATTATATGTCGATCTGAAACATTCAGGTCAACATGATTGACGACTTGTTTTGATATCGTGAGCCAGATGTTTTGTTTGGTAACCATTGTTTTTGGTATATATCGTAATTCATAATGTAAGGAAAAGTTGTAAGTAAAAACCATGCGGACTATGAAAGTCAGTATACATATATAATAGTAGTCATTATTTGTAGTTCTATTCATGGTGTACAATAAAGATCATTCACAAATACCCCATATGGCCAAATATTTATAATATTGGTTAAAATGTAAGGTAAAGTTTTCCATGACGATTAAGTCACAAGCATTTAATTTAAGGGTAGGTACTGTAGGAGCATATTTCTCCTTGAGGATTATTAATTAAAGGCGTAATTATATATTATAATTAATAATCCTATTAAGATCGTACATTCTAATATGATTTATTCCAAATGTCAGCCAACGACTGCCTATTTAAGTACTCACTTCTAAATATGATCTGAGTGTTTATAAAACTCATGATGGGTATTCATGACTTTTAGAACTAGGTTCCTATACAAATTATTGCCTTTGTGGGGTTCCGTACCTAAGAGGTGTCAACGGGCCCAATTATCAAGCCTCCGCTGTTCTCAGTTAATCCTTCCATCTGACAGTCAGCGGGCTGCTGCTTAACCGTAATAGGTACACAGTTGAAAATTGCACAAAGTCTTTTTTCAATTACCGTTATAACAACAAATTATAAAATAAAGTAAAAATTGAAAGGGCCCCAGGCAGGCCAGGCCAGGGCACAACAAACGTGAATATTTCGGCGTTTCTTGCTCGTCATGGTACGGAGCCCTTCGAGAGCGAGTCCGACTCGCAGTTGGCCGGTTTTCTATTTAACGTATGAACGTTAATGAAGCGATAGTAGGATACAAGGATCTTGGCAGGTGGTTTCTTTAGTTTCTGCCTACCTCCATGGGAGAAAGGCGTGAGTTTATGTATATTTGCTTGTTAGGAAACTAGTCTTTAATGTATCATCTGCTTTCTCTTCATATTCCGCGGACACTGATATTTTATATTATTACAAAGCTTGTGTCCTACCACGAGCCACAAGAAAAATAAAATATTTAAGTGGATTTACATATTTAGATATCTACTCGTATATTCCTGACAAGTTTGACCGCACACTTTGGAGATAGAGAAAAGATTAAAACGACGGAAATAGATAATTCTGCACGAGGAAACATGGGTGATATTTATAAGGTCCCATTTTTATCCCTGATGCTTACTGAGTAAGTTGACAGGTACACGTGGGTAGTTCCATATTTCCTGGGGTCTGTGATGTAAGGGGAAAATGGTCCACTTGTTTTTAAATGTCGAAACTCTTCCTGTGAATATCATACCATTTATTTTTAGTGTTTAGTTTCATTTAAAACATTACCGGGCTTCTAGCAATAGTAGCCCGGTATACAAGGTGAAATTTAAAAACTTGTTTTTTCCCGCGTCAGAACGAAAGTACTCATGAAACACTGTAAACAAGTCTTACTATGAGAATATTACTTGTAATATCAGCCTGTTACTGTCCCACTGCAGGGCAAAGGCCTCTTCTCATACGGAGAAGGTACGCATTAATCAACACGCTTGCTCGGATCGGATGAAATCAAAAATCAAAACTAAATTCAGTCCCCCAAAACGCCCACCTTTCACCACTTCCTAGTGTTTTGTGAAAATGTATGTTTTTTTTTAACCTTTGTTTTTATTTTCTTTTTTTTGAAAAAACGTTGCCCCACACTACGAATTTCTCCTGTATCGTGGGTGCGTTTACAAACATTTAAACTCACATACACAAACAACCAGACCCGGAACACCTACCTGTGGGTCACACAAATATTTGTTCCGTGTGGGGATCGAACCCACAACACGCGGCGCAAAAGCCGATGGCTCAACCACTGCGCCAACCGTGTCGTCATAATCATTTCTTGTTCTTCCGCGAGAAAACAACCATTTACATTTCGCGCTCTATACAACCTTATTTTATGTTGACAGCCTCATAAGGGGACATTGTGCTCATTATTACGATCAACTTTTAATATGAGTCCAACTCCTGTAAAATATTGGTATTTATCAGCATCCGGTTAGACTAGAAGCTGACCCTAACATAATTATGAAAAGACAAGGCAGATGGTGACCAACACTGAAATCGCGAGAAACAATCAGCTGCTCAATACATTTTGTCGATTTAAAAAATAAGAAAAGATACTGAACGTCTTATTTGTTTTCTCGAAATTTTGCGTTAGTCCTTTGGTGAAAGTTCATAATGATGAGTACAATTACACTTTAGTACTAGTACTTATTGAGTACAATAAGGGGTAATTGTACTCATCATTATGAACTTAGTTTGGGTTTTAGGTTAGCAGTTATAAAAAAATATGGATTGATATAAATATTATTATATATTTATACTTGAAGCGAAAATTTCTGATCTCTTTTCAGAATATCGCGCGTCCATAGAAGTGCGAGATGTGACATTGTTAAAGTTCATATGGGGAAAAATGTTAAAAGCTATAAACGTAGAATTTCGCCGAACTCTGCTGTGCTGCTCTGCTTGTTTAAAGACAACATTCATCTCATAAAGAAGAATTAATTAAAATAAATAAAAAAACAGACGTGTAAAAGTGTTATCTATAAACAACTAGCTTTTGCCAGCAGCTTTCCTCGCGTAAGTTTAGAGTTTAACAATCAATTCGGGTTGTACTCTGATTATAATAATTTGAAAGACAAGTGGCGCCATCACAGAATATTACGGTTGTTTTCCTCGAGAACAGTACTTTTTTTGGTTTCGGCGTGAAAAGGTAACACACAAACTTACTTTCGCGTTTTTTTATATTAGTTAGGATTTACTGCATAAATAGTACCTATAATATATAATTAGTGACAAACCGAAGCTTCGTTTTCGTCCATTTGCGGCAAAAAATTATGATTCGGTAATTACTATTTTCATAATTATTGAGAGGATTTGTGCTGGTCACGATTTTTAATGTCTCCCAGAAATAAAAGTCGCAGAATTGTAGACTATTGGGCTTGTTTTTCTTCTTTTGCGTTTGTTGAAAGATAATTTTTACTCAGTAGAGTTTTTGGATTTTTTCAAATTTACAATTTCCCAAGTATTAACATTTTTAAATGTTGTTCAAAAAACAGTTTCACAATGACATTTAGTTACAAGGAAACACTAATGGTCATTAGTGTTTGTTATGTAACGTTGCAACATTATTCTGATACATGTTGCGCCTGCTAACGAACTGACCCGTGACCTTTGACCTCCGACCTCGGGCTAAAGGGGATTGTTATTAATAGCCTCTGAACTACTGACTCCGGTTGAGCTCTAGCCAACTATATGTATAGCTGCGAGTGCATGTCAGACATATGATCGGTTGTCATTGTATAGGTATGTGATGCGAAGGAATGAGGATCATATTGTGAGGAAAGTTTTGAGTATAATTTTTGGGACGACTTTTGAGATGCCTTAAATAGAGATGTATGGACTTAATCGGGATAAGGGCAGGAGGATGATGACGAACAATGATTATACAAACACAATACATTGTGGGTGTACCTCTGCCTACCCTCCGAGGAATACAGGCGTGATGTTATGTTATTACATATTGTTTGTATACTGTAGCAGTTAGCTGGAATAGCCATATTGAATACTTGCCACTATGTCCTAGTTTTTTTCTTAATAAATAAATAAGCATGCATAATTTTGGTAGCTATTAGTAGGTATACTTATACTTGTTTCCGGGTTGTGTGTATACCTACTAACCAATTTTTTTTTATAACTATATATAAATCAAGCTTCTAAATCAACGCAATGAAAAGTTAAGGCCCTATAGGCGACACGTTTTGATACTCGCAAATAAATCAAACCTATAGTTACTTTCCGTTGACCTTAAACGTCTGAAAATCGGTAATTTGTCGTTGTTTAATCCAATTTTTTTTGCGATTTCAAGCTTACACTCGCAGTTGGAGATTGACCGTCACGTATATCGATATGTGAGAGAACATTGTTTTCACTACACTACACACTACAAAGTTATGTTTTTCCGTTTTTCGTGGTACGGAACCCTTAATGTTTTTATTGTTATTGAGGTTAAATAAGATCGTCTGTTTGCACTTTATCTAACAATTTAACCCTATTATCTCCGCTGCAGTCCTGTATCTGTGTGACCCGGTTACCGTGTCCCTCGCTGTCAACAGTAGCGACTGCTTTTGTGCCCACAACCTTATGGAAAAATATCTCTTAAATAGAGCACTAGATGCGACCTGATAACGTCTGATAAGAGAGTGGGCTTACTTAAGGTAATGTGTGTCGATAGTAAATAGTAAATATTTTGTATAAAAGACCTTGAGTGACCCTGATTTTATGAGATTGAGTGATAAATAAATATAAATTTAAATGAAAAACGAAAAAAATATTTTATATTTTTCTTAACCAATTCTTAAACAATTAATATGAACTGTGGTTAAGTCTGTGTTTACAATTCTAAATGGACCCTAAGTCTAAACCAGATTGAACCTGTTTTTAGGATATTATTTTCTTTCCAGGATAATAAGATCAGATAAGACGTGTATTGATTTTATTTTACCAAGTGATGTGCTAAAGTGTCTGAATAGATCAACATATTAAAACAATTATTAATTTATTTTATTTCATTTCATTCCTTTGTTTGTGTTTATTTGTTTCTTTGTTTCGGTGTTGGGTTTTGTTTATCACATCGTATTTTCGATGTGATAAACCAAAAACAAAACGATTGCAAACTTACATTTCAGTATGAGAATTTACTGTGACGAATACATAGCGTATGGGACATATTTTTCAACTACAACGTTAAGTTTCTCCTTCAATCCTACTTATCTTGTCGTCAGAGTAATGATGACCTAGAGAGAGAGAGAGAGAGAGAGAGAGACCTATTGATCCTTTTATAGTTTATGACCTTTAGTTCTAGTGAATGTTATTTATTTTGGTGAAAGGCGTGCCCATGTTTTAATGGGGAGTTTTTTTTACAGAATAGCACTGCAGATAATTAAACGCAAATGAAGCAAAATGAGTATGTAAGAATCGTAGCAGGTGGCGTTCTGTAGTTTGTGCCTATCTCCGTAGAAAAAAAAGAGTCTTTTACACTTTTATTTGTTACTAAGCACTCCTTAATGCGGATATAAGCTTATCTCTCTGGATAGGACAATATCGCCACACTATTTCCAAATCACTACAAGATGTGGTGTATAAAAATAAACCATGTAATCTTTAAGTGATAAGTCTGCGTAAACGACTGTTGCTACACCTAATTAATTCAAAAAAATCTCCACAGGATCAAGGCGTGATTCTATTAATAGATATAATTTCATCTTCAAAGAACCTCAGGGCAAGTTTTTATTCATATTAAAGATTGAAAGAATAAGCAGAACATTTAGAGATCGGACGAGACATTTTTTTTTTTAAATCTTCACTGGAGTGGGTACTCAAGTACGCCCAGTGTGGGTACCTTAGAAAGTATTCACTTATAATAATAATAAAGTTTTCTTTTAGACTTTGTCCATAGCTTTGTTGGTAACAATGTTCTAAGCATAGTGTTTGTAAGTAAGAGGTCAGGCGCTAGCTCTCACATGTGAGCCCATCCAGTGCCCCATCAGTACAATAGAGTCCAATCGCCCAGCGTAAGTGGCCCTGATAGCGCTGTAGCTGCTGCGCACCAGTGCTATCATAGCGTTGTATGTCCTTTGCGTAAAATTGATCCACAAACTGTACGTGGATAAGGTAAGGCAGTATGCCAACCCTAAACTTACATCCTTAGTCTTTTCCATGCTATCTTAATCCGTGCGGTTCCTCACGGGGCCGGCAGAGTGCGCACCACCGGTCTTATGTTTTTTCAAGAGGCGTCACGTGTCCCGGTACGGTCCGGTAACGTTGTCTATTGACATCTCAGGCAGTCATTGACTTATATTGTAGTAAAACTGTGTTCCTTGAAGTTCTTGAAATGGTTGAATGAAATAAACTTGGGGTGACGTCAAAGGTTTGTTTGTAATGGTACAAATACCTATTTTGCTATAGTGGATTTTATTCTTTGTAAGTGAATCTTTACATATAATATCTGATTAATATTTTCAAAATATTTTGAAGAAACAATTTTTCAAGAATAAGTGTGGAGTTTCTTGCCCATTCTCCTGCACCCGAAACTATCTTTTGGAAGGGGCAAATATAATTATTTTATTACTTATTTCTATAATGTAATTTAGAATTACAAAAACGCCTTTTAAATGGTCTACTTAAAAAAAAAGATTTGTCTTTGACTTTGAATTAAGTAAAATATATTTGTCTTATTATGTTGCACCTCATAAAGTTATGACGGATTAAATACGGTAAAAAAAAAAGTTTTCTGCTGTCTCACAGCTGGTCAAAGGCGTCTTCTCATTGGAGAAGCCACGCTCGCATAATGCGGGTTGGTGATTACAGACTTATAGTAGTTATACGAATAAGTCAGATTTCCTCACGATGTTTTCCATCACCGATGTCAAGATAAACATAAAAATTACATATTTTATTAAAACTTAATGTTAGATTAGAGTTCAAATTTCCCACTGCAATTTAACTCGGACTTTTGACCTTATTATTTATTTATTATTATTGTTATACCTAATTTATTAAAATTAAATTGTCGCTGTGAACATGAGCTTGAGCGTAATAATTACACGGTTTTATAAAACTGCTTCATTATATTGTATCTGGGGTATGTAAGGCCTATGATTAGTCTGGCTGCTTACTAAAAGTAATTCCCTGAAAACCAATATTCAAACTATAAGTATCACATCTTGTAATTTTTTTGCGAGTTTTAAAGCGTCTGACGAAAATTAACGCCGCCGAGAAGTGTCTAGCTGTGTTGATTATTAACTTTTAACAAAATTCTATCATAAATCATATATAAACATCAGCAGTCAGACATCAAGAAAAGGTAGTAATGCTTGTACGTACCTTTAGCGCCTGGTGCCTATTAAATAGCAGGTATGCATACGTTGAAAGTACATACTCACACTACTCAAACCCACACAATTTGTTCCTCTGGCGTACCGTCTGGCGGCCCTGGGATCTTGGACTATTAGGCCAAGATTTTAGATATTTTTTTTTATTTTAAGACATTATCCTCAATGAAATCAATGAATGAATTATCAATATTACGTCACACTGATAACAATAAATGACATGTTTCGTAGCAGTGACGTAGCGCGTAGCACCTATACACTGCTACGCCACGTGCGTAATTATGTGACGCAGTGCTACGAAGCGCTCTGAAACGAGTCGTATTCATTTTAGTTATGGAAATTATTGTTTATTTGTTTGCATGGAATAAATTCAGGTCAGATGAGATAAACTGTTTAATAACAGATCGATTTCAAGATTCAGAAAGAGCAAATGGTGTTTGTAATGATCGGTTTCTGGAGTAGGTCAGAAGAATTGGCAGTTCATTCAATATCAACAAAACCATTGAAGTATGATTAGTCAAATACAATGGACTGCTGTGACCTAATTCTTTTAAACGGAGTTTTTGTGGAGCGTGGCCAATGACTGACGAATTATTGTTTTGGTAAGGCACCGTTTCTTTGAAATGTATTTATTATTTAGAAAGTGAATAAAAAACGGGGTTCGGTATATCTATACCTGCCATGTCGACTGTACTCGGCAGTGACTATTTTTCAATCAAATTTCTAGTAGGCATGAGACTCAACACAAGTTTCCTCACGGTGATTTCCTTCACCGTTGTCAGTGATGTCTAAGATAAACCTAGAAGTGGTACTCGCTCCGATTTGAACCCACTACCTCATGCATGAGAGGCTCTTTACCACTGGGCTGTCGCGACATTAAAGCTATATTTTTGTTAGTACACTTGAATTAATAGGAAAAGAACAAGCATGACCCCCTCCACAAATATGTAACTACCACACACTGAAACAATATCGCAATAATTAAAAAGTTTTTTAATTAGTGCTTTATTCAGCGCCTAATAAAGCTTTGGTACAAAATTAAACGAGACTCGTGTTTAATTATCTCCGTCATAAGCACTCACCCAAATGATGTGTAGTCCAACCTCTATCTGACCCGAACTCTGAACGTTCTATCAATAGATAGCTATGTTTAGACATAGACTACAAAACCCATCTAGAAGCGGAAACGTGTAAATCAATCTTGTTGGTCGAATGTCGACGTCGATCAATTTTAATTTTATTAAAAAAAGTATGATATACTTGTATTACATCTTACAAATATTATATTTTTCAGAATTTTTGTTATTTTGAGATCAGCTAGTTAATTATACATAAATTATTATATAATTTTATTTCTTTTTTGTAACTTTCTCTTACACTAGGAATTTCTCCTACATTGGGGGTGCGTTTACAAACATTCAAACTTATGTGAGTTATAATCCCCAAATAATATGTTACCTTATTTCTACTTGTACACAAGCAGAAATAAGGTAACATATTATTTATATCCTTAATTTTGTTGTTATATGTTGATGTGTATTATAATTATAATTTTATTGTTACCTTACTGTGCCCATATTGTACGTAGGTCCAAACACTTTTATAAAATCTTATGAATACTATGGATTCCAATAAATTTATATGAATATGATCAAAATCAAATTAACATTGATCGATCGTTATCAAACTTGCAAGCGCTACAGTAAATCGATCCGAACCACGATGTCATCGATCGATCGCATCCTAGTTGCGCTAACGTGGGTCACAAGCCTGACTATTGAACGAAACATTTCATTCACCAATTGACCTTTAACATTTTCGGATTCGGAGCGACCTTTCCCTTCCATGCATTCAAATTCTATGAGCCAGGTAAAAAAATCTGATGACCTAGATAGTCTATCGCACACGTACGGTAATTAACGAGACAGGAATGAACCTTGGACGTGACGTATCAGCGGCGTGGAGGTTTCATTATCAATCTTATTGATCCATCCGACCTTTGTTCTCTAACAAATTGGTGTGAAGAGATTCTTGTGAGACTAGCAAGGTTGCCTGCTTGTCTTCTACAGACTGTACTTCGGTGAGTGTGCTCAAGAAGTCCGGCCCCCGTCTACCATCGGACCGGACATCTAGACGCACTGCAAGTTACCATCCTTCTATCTATCTTCCTATATATCCAATTCGCACCAAGCGCACTGCACAAGAGTGGAACTCACTGCCTGTGTCTATGTTTCCGAACGCATTCACCCTGATTCGCTTCAAAGTCAGTGTGTACAGGCTCCTTCACCTCTGACCTAGACTAGAGTCAAGAGCATATCTATATCAAATAAAAAAAGGGGTTCAGCAATATTTTTTAAATGAAGGTCTATTTACTACTATTTACTGGGAGCTATTTAAATGCCTGTTGCATGAAATAAATAAACGCAAAAGTAATGGACTGGACAAGTCATGATGGTCCAGCGGTTAAGGTCTTGCCTTCGTGCATGACGTGTCTGAGTTTGGTGGTGATTCTTCTTTATCTTTGATTCCTTATGATTCTCTATTTTTCTTTTTTAAATGTACAAAATACTTACTTCGTTGCGTAAAGACGCTACATTTATATCTCTATCTATAAATCTTCAACAAAATATACAGAAATAAACATTATTTATTTTCCGAATAAGCAAATTTAATAAAGAAAAGTGTACGTGTTTCCATGCAACTCCCATACGCATCGCTTTTGTTACATTTCCCTAAAATGGTTGCTACGTCACGGCACAAATTTTCATGCACAATGTAATGTGCAACATTCGATTATAGCCCTATCTATAACCTTATGTCAGGTACGTCGTATGTATTTTACAATACCAGGTGGTATCGACATGACCCGTGCGTTCGCCTCGCCTTGACCGATTTACTGACATTATGTCAGTACGTATTGTACAATATGGCTGAGGTAACAGCTTTTTGCATTGAATATTTCCATGTACTTTCAGTGGTTGAGCAGCTTGTGAAAAACCTCGTCCAGGAGGGACGAGCGGTTTGTTTGCGGATGAGTGGACGAGGAATCTATTGGCATGTCCGAAGTACTGTGAGAGGGATCGTGAAAGTATTGTTTTTATTTATTAGATGTTTTTTTTCTGTTGTATGTATGTTTGCAGGTATGATTAAACTTTTCTTTAATTATATTATCATTGGTTTTCTACCATTATAAGTAAAGCAAAGTAAATAACTAAAATATTTTGCTACAATGCGTAATTTTGCCACTAAGCAAAATTTAAAAGCTTCAATAATAAAGAGTGAATCTAAAATGTGAATTCCTTAATCCTTAGGGCTTAGAGAGCTTAAAGGAAGATGAAGACACATCATAATCCGCCGCCTTTTCCCATCTATGTTGGGATCAGCTTCCAGTCTAACGGGATGCAGCTGATTTCCTTTCCAGTAAGTATTGTACATAGAGCGACTGCCTATCTGACTTCCTTAATCCAGTTACTAGGTAATACGATACCCGACAAGACTGGTTGTCAATAACGCCGGGACTTTCCAAGACACGATTTTTTTTTTAATTATTTTAATTAATTATGGTCATCACTCCACGGACCGACCTCGACAAGCGTAGCTTAACCTTCTTTCGACCCTGCTATATTAAGGACACATGAGACACTATTTTTTTAAAGTTGACAACGCCTTGATGTTGTCCTATTCATAGAATAAGCCTCCAATAATGCCCAAGCTTACACCAATGCGCCCTTCAGTCACAAAAATGATGATCCATCGCCTACTACCCGTTTTTACTAACTTCAAACAAAGCAGGATCTAGTTAGTTAATGCCCAAAAGTAAGCAGTTCACCATTTGTTTACATTACCTTTACATGTAAGTTTTTATAGGATTCCGTACCTACAGGGTGTTAACGGGACCCTAGTACCTACATCCGCTCTCCGTCCGTCTGCCTGCCAGTCAGCGGGCTGTATGTCGTAAACCGTAATAGGTACCTAGACTGTTGAAATTATCAGTGTGTGTATTTCTATTGATATAATAAAAAAAAACAAATAAAAAATTATAGGGGGCACTATTCAAGAAACATGATTTTACCTTTTATTTTATTTTGTTTTGTTCGACCATAATAATCACTACATTCTTCCTTTTACGATAGTACGCACCCTTTAACCAGCCATATATACTGCTTTACATTGGAGGATTTGTGCAAACGTGAGTGACCAGGTTTAGATACCTTTTAGCCACACTAACACACATCACTTTTAATTATTCTGTGACGTCAACAATGAACGAATTACGTAAGTCAAGTAATTATTTGCATTTATAATCAACGCCTTCATATTGTGCCAACACGTCTAATCTTATCGCGGCATTTTTAATTAAAGCTAACCTATTCAGACTGCTATGTGTCCCACTTTCTAAGTTTGATATGAATGCTTGAGACAACATTCACGTTTGATTGTGATAATAGAAATGCACTAGCCTCAATTAGTCGTCATTTGGAAATCCTGGTTCTGGTCACAACTTTTGGGTCTTAATTTGGTTTTACTCGGTGTCAACCTTCTTTCAAGGTCTTGGCGATTTTCATTATTCTTTTTGGCCTAAAAATCAGAAAGCTCGACTGCAAATCAAGGTCACTTTGCAAGCAGATGGTGAGTGATAAATACATTTTAAGAGTTACATCTGAGGAATCGTCAGCTCGTGCTCTTTAGTTTTATTTGATACCTCACATGACAATGCCTCAAGAAAGACGACTACACTCACTTTATGGCAGCGGCCATCTTGGTTCTTTTTCATAATCCGTACATGCACTGCCAATTTCAATAACATTTTTCAATCCCAATCTGGAGATCGATCTTTGTTTCTTACCAATCAATGGCTGAGTTGGCGATCTGTTTCCTTTAGAGGGTGAATTAGAAGCAGCAGTTGAAGATCACGGATTGAGATACGTTTTTGAAATTGGCAGTTAGAATGGCACTCAGAGAAAAAGAATGGAATGATAGTCCATATTCAAATTTATCAAGCAGTTAAGGCTTTAGAATTGAAATACATAATTTATTTTCAATGAATGTAGGTGCAGACGCCAGCACATCAAGCTACCTCAAACTGTCAAATTTTCCCAATTGAACATGAACCTTACTACTATTGCGATAAAGTTGAAAAACTATCAAAGTAATCTGACAACGAGGTAGCTTGATGTGCTGGCCTCTGTACACACATGATTTGTTACAGTATTATTTATTTGTTCCTGGTATATTCTACCATTTCTCATGCAAAAATGTATACTTGTATTGTATTGTTAGATTTCCGCAACTCCACGACTTATAGACGAAATAGAACTTCAATTAACACTAAAACTTTTCACAATAACTCAACAAATTATCTGGTAACAAAAACAAAATCTAAATAAAAATAATTTAATAATAATACATCTACATTCTATCTGGTAACAAATCTGATACAGAATACACATGAAGAACATTTTTGTATCAAAAGGGATGAAAGCTTTTCAAAAAAAATCTCAACATTATAGAACGTGCCAAAGAAATAGATTTACTCATATACATAAATTATTATTGGACGTTCGGATACTAAGGCCAAACATCGCACTCTACGTCATTACCGAAAAACAAATTTACATTTTCAAGAAGAAGGTTACATACCGATCTATGATAAAAAATGACTTTTCTGTGACGTACATTTTTATTATCAAAGGTCTTGCGTGACGTTTACTAGGAAGAGTTCGCCTGTAATCTGCAATTAGAAGAGATTTTCTCTCAGTTGGGTGTAGTCGCATCAAGTTTTATATCTTCCGCATTTAAGATAATATTTGCAGGGATTCTGTGAGAGGTGAGTGAAGACAATGTCATAGTTTCGAGGTTAAGTATTTCTTGGCTTGTTTATTAACATTTTGAACGTTACTCGTCATTTCGTCTTATTGTGAATTTATTTAAAAACTAGCAGCCACCCGGGATTTCGTCTGCGTACTATCTTCATAAACTATAGCCCATGAGTTATTCTGAAGTATGAGCTAAAATAGTGTTAAGTTTCATCAAAATTCGATCAGTCGTTTCAGCGTGACGGAGGAAAAATAACAAACATCCATACATATTCAAAAACTTTCACATATTACATAATATAACTAGCAGCCACTTGTGACGTCGTCTGCTTGTATACATACATACATACATATAAGTACTTATACTAACCCCTTTTTCCCATAGGGGTAGGTACAAAGTATAGAACGCCACCAGCTACGATCATAACATACTCCTTTTAGAAGTAAAACGAAGGCTTACGTTCATACATTACGGTCACACACGCACGCCGGTAGCGAGTAATATGCACCTGACCTTTTTGAAGAACATCACCAATAAGGTCAGTCAGTCAGTCCAGGGCTATTACAGGCATATTGGACTCTAGGTATAGCTAGGGTGTACTGGTTACTTAATTCTGTCTAAAGCCTGAGGCCCTGCCTCACCGAAGTTAATGCTAATGATTATAATCTGAAACTTCTAAATAACAGGATTACGGTAGGCACCTACTGCTGACGGGCGAGGCAATGTAATTGTCCCTCATTATTCAAAACTAGATCATTAAGGAGTATTACCCTAGTAATGTCAGAATTATGCTATGTTTTCTTGTATTTTTCTCTAGATAAAACACGTGTAAGCGAACTCATCACGATTAAGTGCCAAACAGTGGAGTTCGATTCTCGAAAGTCTGGGTATGAGGTCTTGGGTTCGATTTCCGGGTCCATCAAAGTGATATTTGGGTTTTTCCTTCAGCAATTTCTCAGTAGCAGCCCGTAGACTGGATTTGTTCCCGTTTATTGGCAATATGAGAGTACTAGGTAAGTGCCTATTACATGGGACTCAAACATAATTGTCAATATGAGAATGTGCTAGGTACCTGCTTAACCCTTATGTTATGTTGTTCATATTCATATTCATATTTATTTGCGTTCCACAAGGTATAAAATAAGATGTTAATGAAAGGCTTAAAGCTAAGAGCCGTTGTAGACCCCGACAGGGCACAGCAAAGTAAAAGTAAGTAGGAGAGAGGAGGAAGAACACTGTGTGTTTAATTATAGTAAATAAGTGAGGTATGAGGTGTAATATATTAGGTGAGGTATAATTTATTTGGCGCTTGTTTTGTTTTATTATTTAACAATTTATTTTTTGTATTTATGTGTATGTCCATACTGAGTATTTATTTGTTGGCAAATTATATATAAATTAAGTAACTTCATACTTACATGAAGCTACTTATAATTTATCATCTAAGTATTCACTTATACTATAGTAGCATTTGCTTACAAGAAAAAGCTTCAATATATTGATAATTGTTATCGTATGTCTGCCGGTATGTTTGTATGTACCGCACTCTCAACCTCATAGACGTTGATATATTTCATTGTTCTCTGAGTGAGTTCACAAAAAAATGTATTGTTTGTAATCAGTTACAAAATTTAATATTGTTATTGTACACTATCGCATTAGGTAACCCAGTAAAGATAGTCGTAAGTTGGATAAAATAAATAAATAAAAATTAAAAAATAAAATGTTTTTTTAAGAGTATAACTACACATGTATATGGCTTGAGAAGTATTTCTCTTTCGTGGTTCAACTCGGTACCCATCAGCATAGAACCAAATGACTAAATAAGCAGTAAGCACACCAACAAAACACGATGCAGCAAATCATCATCTGCTTAGTTTCTTCCAAACTACGTTGGGGTCGTTTTGTTGTATCAGAGGCACGTAGGGGTCTCGGTATTAAACGGATGGTCACCCATACACGGACTGACCCCGGTAAGCGGTGCTTAAACTTAAAGATGAGCCTGCGTGGCTATTATGGTTTACACATGAACCTCTTACAAAATTCAGCATAATATGGATGGCAGCAGGATGCAGCAGATTTACATCCGTGACACGTCACAACTTCAGGTCCAGTTGAAAACTAGCGTCAGACACTAGTTATCTGGACATTTCTGCTAAAATAGACCGATTTGACGCAGCCGCGAGGGACATTTGTATTAAATATACATTGTTTTTTCAACACAATATGTTTGTTTTGTATTGTGTGCCAAAACCGGTGCTAGATAAATCTTTTTCTTTCTTTTCTTTCAAAACGCTACCTTTTTAATCTGCCCAGCTCCATACAAGTGTGTTCATTCCTCAGGCTGCTGGTCGCTGACACCCATTGTTTAGTATTCACAATGGCCTCTCAGACGTCGTCAACAACATCAGTATTCATGCTACCTGTGCTCACTGGTGACGGAATGCTCTTCTGAAAGTGCCCTTTTTATAATCTACTCGCTAGGAGACGGTTAAATTAATCCAGGCTAATAATAAATGTTTCACGGTTGAATTGTTTTTTAGAATCGCCGTGTAGATGAGGTTGCCTATAATTAAATTGTGTTGTGATCATGTTAATACGCTAATATTGTTCTAAACCTTTGGATTCGGCTACTCTCGTCCAGCTGCTATAATCCCTCTGTGCAGACCCTGGTAGCCGGGGAGCTATCTGCGGCGTTGATCGATGAAAGATAGCCTCAATTTAACACCTCCAACTAAGACAAAGTAATCTTCCTAACTATACCTACCTAGAAGATTTCACTACATATTTTTAGCATGTGAGAATATCTGGCAATGCTGTTCTTTCAGTAGGAGCTCGTGGCTAGTAAGAACAGTTGCACAGGATCATCTTCAAGGTGGATTATTGGTAATTGGATTTCATTCCGAGACTCCTTGCCTCGAAAATCATAGATACCAGCTGTCATTTGTAGATCTTCGACAGTCCTTATATGTATCTAGAAGCTCGTGGCTAATACGGGTTGATCGTAGGTTAAGCGCCAACGAACCAACGCTTACCCGAGGTCAGTCTGTGGATGGGTGACCGTTCATTACATATTGAGACTCCTACGTGCCTTGGAAAGCATATCGCAAGCAAGCCGTTGATCACGGCTGTCATTTATAGATCGTTGACAGTCGTTAGGTGTAGTCAGATTCGACGCATTCACTCCCTGTGAGATACGGGTATTCAGCTGCAAGCCGATTCCACTCTCCTCCTAGTTGGGAAAACTCTAGGCGGATGAAGACTGCGCTGACAGAATAGAAAATAATAGAATACTCTCAACACTATTAATATCACCATAAAAACTTGCGAATTGAAGGTTGAAGGGTGGTTTGGGTTGGGAGGTTTAACAGCTATGCAACGTTATAAGGAAAGCCTCAGGGAAACCAAGTCTTATTTTGAAACTAATTATTAAACAACATGGCCTTCGTCATACCTTAAGTCCCAGATGAGTAGCTCGCAGGTCGGTGTGGTACGGTCCCACTTGTGTACATTGTCGATGACGGTACCAGTTCCCGCGAGAGGTCCGAACATAACAAGTTAATGAGGGATAGACTACTCCTTCTATTAATGCGTAATGTTATATTAATGTGTAATGTTATATTAATAATGATTTACTTGCGAGTTTCAAAACATGTAGCATAAACGGCCGTATTTTTTAATCACGTTGACTTAGAAGCTTGATTTTATTAGGCCTTTAAGGTACCGCAAACCTACGTATTTGATAATCATTTCAACTTGATATCTTTATGCGTTTCCGACACACAGACAAGCGGAAAATTAAGTGATCCTATATGTGTTCAGTTTTTTCCTATTATTAGGGACCGAAACTTAAACCCAAAAAAACTCTTCAGCTCTATTACTCATGAATAAATACTAATTTTTATTTTATGATAGCCCAGTGGTAAATGCCCTATTATGCTTAAGAATATGTGTTTAAATTCGGGTAAGTCCCATTGTACCTTTTTTTTCTTAAGTATGTGTAGTTTCCAAGTACATCGCTGGCATGTGTTTGATGCCTCTGATCATGAGCTAATTAACCTAAACTAATAATGGTCAAGTGATCAATGCTCATATTTTATTACTGTTGCAATGTTATCATATTTTTATTTTTCATTATTACATCTCTGAGTAACAATCTATGGTTGCAATATTTGTAATTATGTGACTAATCCAACATCATTATATGTATACATAATCTGACGACGACACGGTTGGCGCAGTGGCTGAGCGATAGACTGCTGCGCCGCGTGTCGTTGGCTCGATTCCCGCACGGAACAAATATTTGTATGGCCTGGTCTAGTTGTTTGTGTATGTGAGTTTGAATGTTTGTAAACGTACCCACGATACAGGAGAAATTCCTAGGGTGGAGCAACGTTTTTTTAAAAAAAGAAAAGAAAAAGAAAGAAGAATCTAAACAATATTAAAAGATTTTTTTTCCTTTTGCTTAGTTGTAATAATTTATACCTATTTTGGTGTAGTTTTTTTATTCTAGGTAGGCACATCGTCATCACATATAATTGGTAGTGTCCTTGAAAATTCTGATTGGTCCGAAAGTTGGATTACTCAAAAATAGACCCTAGACCCTTATTTTTTCTTTTGTCACGTAAACCAAAAATGACGACGAGTCCGATATAGTGCGTTGAAATTGCGCGTGACGTCACGCCGTGCTACACTTTTAACGTAACAGTGACGTCACAAGCCCCTTCTCCTGAACTTTGATGTGCTACCTATATCATTGTCACTTTTTATTGATTTGAGTAATTCAGTAATATCTAGGTATATTAGGCAATCTAACTGACAGACCAAATAGACTTAATATATTTTTACCTAAGACACATCCTTATTATGTATGCTTACAAAATGTTGTAAAAAAAACAATTTTAAAACAGTAAGTGTGGAGTGTCTTGGCCAATCTTCTCTACACGAAACTACCTTTTGGAAGGGGCATCTAGAATCATTAGTATTTTATTTTAATTTCGTATTTTACGTTCAATAGACCTTTTTGATGGTCGAATTGAATGGTTTGACTTAACTTTGATTTGCTTGTATGAGAGGAGACTTTTGCTCTACAGCGGCATGATGCACCGCATGTTAATATTTTGATTTTCGTTTTTGTTTTAAAGATTTTCACTTAATTTTACGAAATTATGTTGTACTTTTCTTACTATGTAAGCTAACTGAAATGTTCTTTTTTATCAGAAGTAAATCTCTTTAAACTCAAAAAAAACAGATCTCAAGGTGACAGCATATAGAATCTAGACATGAAAAAAAAAAAGAATGAGTCCTATTTAAAACAATACACTAGGGAAGCTGAATTCCGTAACATTCATAACTCATACTCATCTGACGTACACCCAGCCACACTGACAGGAAACTGGTGGTTAGTACAGATCACGTTTGCCCATACATGACGTATGTCCTGACGAGCCACGGCTGTGGTGAATGGGAATTCCCTTCAGTCAGTTCTGTGTGCTTATAGGAAAGCGTGTATACTTCTCGGAAACTATAAATAATAAAATGTGGTCTATCTATCTATCTACGGATTAACTTACAAGTAAATAAAATGTTCTTCACCGCCTTGCATTACATCACGATGGTATTCCTCTAAGAGTTAGGCAGAAGTGTACATATTTAGTATGGTTGTACACCTACATAAAAGGAGACGACCCAATTATACCTACTGATAAATTTCTAATGGATAAACCTAAAATGATAAAACGCTTGAACTAGATTATACACGGTGAGCTATTGAAATGTCACAACAGCTCCGAGTCGAAGCAATGGGAAGACAAATAATTTTAAAGAGATTGTGATGTTAGAATATGGTTCTTTGTTTATTGTTAAACATATAACCGTGTCTTTGAGAATCAAGAGCCAGACTAAAGAGGCTGGTTGTACATAAAAGAATGGCCTCTCAGCCCTCAGGTCCGATACTTATCGGTTCTTCTCTGACGCACCACCAACTGTAAGATGGGAGCTTTCGCTCTCCATATCGATATAACGCTGACTCGTTATCCGGATAAACACTATTATTACTTAACTCGATAGCAATAATTCACGTTCTATAAAGATTAAACAGAAACTTTCCAAATTTTCGAAGAAAATTAATAATAAATAGTAATGCTGGACAATCCACACAGCATCATCTAGCCCCAAGCTAAGCAGAGCTTGTGTTATGGGTACTAGATGACATATATACTTAATACAATACATTACATAGATAGATATTTTTTATGATACATATCAAATAACCAGAACACCCGGAACAAATGTTTGTAAATCGTACAAACATTTGTTCCAAGGCGGGAATCGAACCCGCAACCTCTTGCGTCGCAGGCGGACCTTCGCCCGCCGCGCCACATCGGTCGTCGAATTATCGAGAGACTTTTTTTCCGACTGTGAAAAGTGGCCCCAAGCGCGAAAGCTGCGCTGGCGAAAATTGGGTGTTACTATAGGTTTATCTCTGCCCAGTCCTTCGGGGAGTACATGCGTGATGTTATGTTTTATACTTCTCCAACCGCGTTTTCATCGAATCTCAAAAACAATAGAGAGTCGATTTTATCTCGGGGTACGGTGATACGCTTTACATCGTAGATCACACATGCCGCCAACAAGTGAAATATGGCGATCAGTTCCTCATTACCAGAGCACCGACCTCTTAGCCTTAGCCCAACTTTGATACTGCGTACGTCGTGGAAGTAAATTTCTACGGGATAGCGCGTAGAACACTTTATGATATAAAAAAATCGCTAATGTTAACTTTATGAATGTGTCCGTGCCTGCGACTTCAACCACGGGGATTTACACAGAATTGCAAGGGTTTAATTATTTTACGCGGGACGCTAATTATTTTACAAAATAAAAGTAATCTAAGTTATTCCTTAACATACCAGCTATCTGTCAGTGAAAGTACCGTCAAAATTGGTCCAGCTATTTCGTAGATTACCACAAACAAACAGAGAAACAAAAAAATTAAAAGAACAAACAATTAAGATATTGGTTTTTTGGTACAACTACTATAAAAACTTTCATATGAATTAAGTAAAAAGCTGTTCTTTTGACATCACAAACAGATACTCAAATTGTATTTATTTGTGTAGATGGACACTGCGGAACCTGTACTTTCTATCGGATACAGTACCTTTTTCAAATTGCCGTCTTGAAGGTAAACAAAATAATATATTGCTTTCCTCTCACCTTGGAAAAACCTCCAGAAACACCCTAATTAAAATCTACGCGTGGCTTAACGAATGTTTCTTTATGACGGATAAGTTACTGACTGGTTTAAGGTATCAAGGGTCACTGGGGGACGCCGCTCCTTGACCCAGTTCTCATGAATCTGGGGGCCACTGTTTACTTCAAGGCTACTTAAGACCTATATCTTTAGGTCTTAAGTAATGTATTGTATTAAGTATATCAGTCATTTAGTGCCCATAACACAAGCGCTGCTTAGCTTGCGGCTAGATGATGCTGTGTGGATTGTCCAACATCATTTATTTATTTATTTGTATCATGGGACTCTTAGTGCAAATGACTCAGGAATCGAATCCCAGGTTTAATTTTTATTAGTAGCATTTGTGACCACTGATCAAGGAGGTAGTCGAAACAGTCGAGGTATTAAAATATGTATCACCAATTATTTATAGGTGCCTACGTAACTATCTTACACATAGTACCTACACTATTATATAATTATAAATTCATAATAAATTACATGAATAATACCCAAATACAATAATAAGTGAATAATACTAGATATTGTGTGTGGTGTGTACACATTTTACTCTCTGATTCATCTAAGAACAATAGTCTGGGTCATTATTGTGGTTATAAAAAAATAAGTAAATATAGGTAAATAATAATTGTCAGTAGGCATAATGAAGTTGCTCTTGCGCACATTGATAATAAGAATAAAATGACCGATGCGTGCTGCAACTTACTGATTTTGTATTGTTGTGTGTATGTACTCGTACCTATATTAAATTGATAACAGTTATCAATTTTCATTTTGTGAATTAAATTAATTGTATAAAAACTTGTGCAATGACACATGCGTGATAGATAAGTTTGTTGCGTAAGCTTGCTATCTCATCACAATATTTTACCGAAAGGACCAATTATTTTAATTTGTAACTTTATTATCAATAACAGCAAGACTGGGTTCTGGGAAGCAAAGATCGACGCATCACAAATTGAACCTCGTCTCAAGTGGCACGATTGGCTGTTACAATTTTCTTTAACCAAACACAGCGGATAACGCGCGTTCGATAATTTGTCACATTCAATTTGCGAAAATTTTCGTTTGTAGCACTGGGCGTTAGAGTGATAAGATAATTTAACAGTACTCGCAAATTCACAATCCTACCCTTTGAAGTTCCCCTTTCATTTTGTGATACTTGGAAATATTTAATTAACCAACCGTATGATACAAGGTGTGCCATAAATAATGAATCAAACGTCTCGGGTAAGTAGTTTACCTGATTTCCAACAACTAATTAGAATAGTAAAAAAAGATCGCTACGCTAACCAATGTCGTGTCGTATTTAACCATTTTCTCTACCAGAATTCAGTTAAATTGTATCTTGGATTGGTAAGCTACTCGGAAATGTTTATCAAAAACAATACCTGAAAATGTCATCACATTCAGTGACAGCATTAAAAAAACTGGATTCTTGTAGAGAAAATGATAAAACATATATTTATAACATAACAACATAATGTGCGAAATGTGGTTAAGTGGAAATCAGGTAAGCTTCCTACCCGATACGTTTGATCCATTATTCCTCCACACATTTTTCAGACATCCTGTATGAAAATTCCTGAATTCTTCACATAAAATAACCCTAAGATAATATTGCGTGGGGGTTGGCCCACAATTTTGCTCGGATGTAACAAAGCCACCGCAACCTTGCAAGTGTTGAGTTATGTAAGCGATACTTCAGAACTTAAATTGAAGGCAAAAGAAGCAGTGGAAGCGAGGAAGTGGCTTCTTTTGAAGTATGAAAGGGAAATACTACCACATACCTGGTCCTGCTGCTAAGCAGCATTGCTGTACCAATTTGATGTGTATGGATACCAGTAGCCCTAGCATCAATATCTTGCGAGGAGTTATGAGTAGTCGATTTGTGGGAATTAACTTCGATAACTACATTTTTCACACTTACCTGTGTTTTAAATACATGGGGGTAGGAAAACACTACGGTATGTCACCTGATATGCCCCTTACACCATTTACTTCGTTAAAGTCCAAACTTCAGGTCATACACGTACGCCAGTAGCGAGTAATACGCACCTGGATCTTTTTGAAGAACATCACCAATAAGGTCAGTGTATGTCCTTCTAGGGCGTCCCCTCCCGGCGTTTGCGCGTGCAGTGTGCGACGCGTGCGGCTGTGTTTGTTTATAAATTAATTTCGGTGAAATTTGTGAGTAATCTGTTGCTGGACGACCTGTTACATTCCTAATAAACATTACAGGATTGAAGAATCTATGTCATAACTTCAGCCATTGTGGTTGGTGAGGGCTTGAAGTTGATTTTTATGCACTAAGGAAGGCTGCTATTGGTGATGTTCTTCAGAAAAGTAAAGCGCGTAGTACTCGCGACCAGCTCAACGCTGTTCTGGAGGTTGCCACTGTTGATTCTAGTTTTCAAGAGTCGCAGTGGTTTAGGAATAGTGTGGCGGGCTTGTCCCAAAAAAAAATATATCGGCGTGCGTGTATGACCGTAACGAAGCAAAAAGATTTTGCAAGGATCGTAGCAGGTGGCATTCTGTAGTTTCTGCCTACCCTAAAAAGGCGTGAGTTTACGTATGTATGTATAAACTGCGTATTTTTTTCGCATTTCGTTTAGGTATGATCCCAAATAAGAAAACCCCATGGTATATTAACTTCTATCCTTCGTAGGTGCGTAACCGCTCAGAGGTACAATTCAACATCAGCCGAGTTTTTTTTAATAATAGTCGAAGTTATTTCCATGCTAAGCGTCATACACCCTTTTCCACTTAATTTAATTGTTTATTTATTCATTCATATTGTGATATATTAGCTTGAAATTCATTACAAACCAAGACCTGTGAGGTCAGTCACCTAGCGGCAATACAAATTAGTTTTTCCTTATATTAGGTAACTAGGTACGAATATTATTTGTATATGAGTAAAAGTCTGCTTGTCCCTGTCCATCCCAATACCCGACATACGTAACCATAATTGTATACTACGTAAGTATTAGGTAAAACGTAATTATTTTCCTGTTTATAGGATTTGAGGACTTTTCACTGGTTTTCCTAATTAACAATAGGCTGAATAAAATGAAATCTTCCAATTACGCATTATTGACTGTCAAATAAAAGGTCAATTTTTCTTCAGTATTTTAAAAATAATTATTAATATAATATTGATAATAATACCAGACTGTTGGTGCAGACACACTGCAGGGCAACGCTCCCTTCTCATACAGAGAAGGCACGTGCATTTATCAGCATACGTGCTCAAGGCGGGTTAGCAATTTCAGACGTATATTAATTATGAGTCCACGTTTTCGGACAACGTTTTCCTTCCACGATTTCAGTGATATCTAAAATACAGTTTGAAAGTACAAATGAATCTAAAAAGTCACATTGGTAGTTGCCCGAATTTGAACCCACAACCTCGTAAATCAGAGGTGACCCCTCCCTTGACCACTGGGCCATAACAATATAAATAAATAATATAATTAAAGATGGAATATTAAGTCATGTCTGCAATTTTGTAACAATTAACCTGATACATTAATTAATACTAACAGTCATAATAATAGGTCTTTACCTATGAAATTGCCGTTTTGTATGAAAAAATTTAAACGAATTTTTTTCATGTATTTTTTATTTGTATTAATCGAAGTAATCACCCATGCAATCAATGCATCTTTGCCAACGCAGTGGCAGTTTATTGATGCCCTTCTTAAAGAAATCAGCTGGACGGGAGGCAACAAATTCTTCAAAGGTATTTTGTACTGCCTCTCGGGTATTGAATTTTTTTCCCGCCAAGAAGTTATCCAAATTCTGGAAAAAGTAGTAGTCTGTAGGCGCAAGGTCTGGTGAGTAGGGCGGATGACGGAGAGCTTCCAACCCCAGTTCTTGCAACTTGGAGACCGTCTGCTGTGCAGTATGAGGTCGCGCGTTGTCGTGCAGGAGCAGCGGAGACGAGCGATTGACCAATGCTGGTTGGAGATGTGCCAGCTTCTCCATCATTGTGTTCAATTCTTCACAGTACACATCTGCAGTAATGCTCACCCCGTTTGGTAAGAAGCTGTGTTGAATCACACCGGCGCTAGACCACCAAACAGTGACCATCACTTTTCTTGGGGTAAGCTTTCGTTTAGGGCATTGTTTAGGTGCTGAACCAGGATCCAACCAACTTGCTGAGCGCTTGCGGTTATCAAACAGAATCCATTTTTCATCGCAGGTAACAATGCGGTTCAAAATTCCTTCATTTGTGTGTCTGTTGAGCAGTGCAAGGCACGTCTCGACGCGTACTTCGCGCTGGCGATCATTGAGTTCGTGGGGCACCCATTTGTCAAGCTTTTTTACCTTGCCAATTTGACGCAAATGGACCAATATTGTTTTGACGCTAACGTCGAAAGCTGCTGCTAATTCAGCCGTAGATTGTGTATCATCAGCTTCCACAATCGCCTTTAATTCGTCATTGTCGACCAAAGTCTTCGGACGACCGCGAGGTTCATTTTTCAGGTCGAAATTTCCAGAACGGAAGCGAGCAAACCAATAACAGGTAGTGCGTTGGTTTGTAGTGTTAGCTCCGTAAACGTCGTTGATGTTGCGTGCCGCTTGTGCCGCGTTGCTGCCACGACGGTACTCATATTCCATAATTACTCGAATTTTTAACGTATCCATGATGACGAAAAAGATTTAAATGCGATGAAAATGTAACACTAATCAATAAACAAATGACTACTTTTGGAAAAAAAAAACCATGTTTTTAAAATAAAATTAATTTGAAATTAGAATTCTTAGCCAAACAAAAAATATTTTGATTTGAAATGGCCAGTACTGCAGAACGGCAATTTCATAGGTAAAGACCTAATAGATAGTAGAGAAAGACCAAAGAAATGATGGAAGTATTGTGTGAAATAAGATTTGGCTAGAAAGGTGAATATTGAGATGAAAGGAACAAGAAGAGATGACAGAAAGATGATGCTGTTGTTGATGATGACATGAGCTGACAATTACATCGATATTATATTTTAAACAACAACATAACATAATATTACGACCATTCCCCGAAGGGTTAGGCAGAGGAGTACCTATAGTACACTCACATTTCGCCAGTTATGTTCAAGTCTCATTTAATAGGGGGTGAGCCTATTGCAACAAATCCAGACTACGGGCTGCTACTGAGAAATTCCTGATAGAATAACCCAATATTACTTAGCCCGACCACTAGACCACCGAGGTATATTTTCATTTTTACAATAACACACATTATCCCGATTCACAGGACCAGAACGAAGTTATTAACGTCGCTCAAAGCGTGTGGTGCCCCGTATGTCTCCACATAATTACAATAACAATGAGTGTCTTCTATGGCGGGTGACTGGTGACTGCTTTGTCGATCACACGATAAGTTGGTCGCGTGTAACGGTTGCTAAGAGAAACTATTATTGTCCTTTAACCTTTATTTGTGTAGTAAGTGTTGTATAGCTTGTATTTTCACTGATTAGATCTTAGGATAAGATTCCAAGACCTTTCACATATTTATTATCTGGTTCCTTATCAAAGAGTTTCTTCGATGGTAGCATAATTTGTATGTTTGTTGCCAAACAGAGTTATAATGATGGCTGTGGCGATGAATTTACAGGTTCATGAGCCTTTCAACTCTTGTTCTAAGGTTAGCCAAACATACAAGTCCCCAGGTGCTACAGGTACACACATATGCTACGTTAACCAATATCCATTAGGGGTGTAACTGCATGGCTTGTATGTCAACATTTACCGTAAGGAATGGCGTTGGACGTTCTGCTTCTTTGTTTCCATATAAGGTAGTAACTAGGCGAACTTCGCTAAGCAGAGAATAGTGCGAAGATGTACTAGTTAGTGACGCTGTGATTTTACTGACGCATTGGTTTAATTACGGATAAATGGTCACGGGTTCTTTTCTTTAGAACAATTACTATGAAGAGAATTCTAAGATTACAGGTAATGTGTCTTTCCAAAATAATGCAAAGAGATACATTATTCACACCCTGGGTTGGGAGTGCTGGGACTATCATTTTTATTTCAGTTCTCTCTTAACCCAATGATTATTACGTACAAATACCCATTAGCCCTCCCAAAAGAATTGCAAAACCGAATCAATTAACATTTTAGTTTAGGGTCTCACTAATTGCATTAAAAACAGATATTTTTCAAATAAAAAAGACACATTTATCAACCACCCCTTTTGGAATCCATTTACTTGATTGTATTTTTTCGCCCTTTTTAATTCGATTATTAAGCAATCATAACCGCAGCCGTGTCCCTTAGGACCATAGGACCGAAACGGAGGGACCGCCGCTGGCAGAAGCAGAGTTGCGGAGGCGCGGGGGAGTGAGGGGGAGGAGACGTAGGATAGCGCAGCGCGGCCCTCCGACATTCCCTCAGTGACCGCGATCAGGCTCGCACGTCGTTCGTGACGCCAAGTTAGCTCGCACGCGTTCTGTCGTAACTAATTAATAAATAAACATTATTAATTTTACCAGTGTTGAAGATGGTGCTTTCCGATTTCTTGACTGAGACCAGAAGGCGATGGCTTAAGGTAAGCTTTTGTAGTCATTGTTTTTTATTATTGTTTTTAGTGACATAGTTTGCCGCATAATAATTTTGTTTATTTTAATACCAATAACATGTCAAATTATAAAAAGATACTAATGATTGTGTTTTGTTAAAATTTTTGCTAGTATCAATATAATGTCAATGGAGACAAAGTTTCAGTGCTTTTTAGTCGGTAATTAGAAACAAGTAAACATTATATTATGTAGGCATTCTATAACGTACTTACATAGTTTGTGTTATGTGATGTTACATATTATTAGCAAATATATTGTTCTTATCAGCTGGTTCGTGTTTGCTCTTACTTTGTGTAAAGAGAATATGGATACTGCGTACTTATTACATACTTTCACTATTTATAACGTGTGTCTCTCGATAACGCCTGAAAAATATTATTCCTGGAATAGATATCATAAGCTGATATTATGTAGTAGAGCCTACCTTGTTGTGTACCTACTCCTGCCTGATAATGGGCTAAAAGAAATGACATGACATCTACAATGGCATAAACATGCTAATGTTTGGAAGACAATTGCTTCATCGAGGGTGTTATGTTTCGTATTAGATTCTTACA
This sequence comes from Phlogophora meticulosa, assembly GCA_905147745.2. Classification (NCBI taxonomy): domain Eukaryota; kingdom Metazoa; phylum Arthropoda; class Insecta; order Lepidoptera; family Noctuidae; genus Phlogophora; species Phlogophora meticulosa. The sequence continues at coordinate 801,277 of LR990518.1, forward strand.
ATATCGCCCTGAGTGATATACTACCTGGGCGATAATATTACCTGGAAACTTTTATACATTTCTGTGTTTATCGAACTTGGTCCTAGGATCCGCATTACTTATTATACGAATTACACACGGACTAGTGACAAGTTAACGAACTGCTAGATTTATCGTGGACACGGCGAATTTAGCACGAGTCTAAACAAACATTTCATCTGCCACTCTGTGCGAGCCAACTATATTTCGTCAAACAGCGGAGTTGATGGGCACACTCTAACAATATTACTGCCACGATACGCACACAATTTACAGAGTTAAGTAAACAGTATTTCGTAAACAATACATTCCTTGGTATTTGACTTTTCTACGAAAGAAGTTTTAATTGCGTATATTTTGATATACTAGCACTTTGCTTACATTACGGGATACGCTGTCTATTGCTGGATATAAGTCTCTCCTTCCATAATCACAAGTCTAGATAAACGAGTTATACTTGGGAGAGTTTAGGCTGAAAACCACCCGTGGCCCCCTATGTACTACTACTAGTTGTTATACTTGAGACAATAGACATTTAATCTATTCTACTATATTATTTAGGGCAGGACTTTAGCAGATGGCACAGTAATGAGACAGTACCACACACAGTTGATTAGCACGCCGCCGCCGGTTAAGCAAGTTTGAGATGTTAGAGGATAGGTCAAATCAATACAGTATTCATTGTCCTTTGTTAAATCTAGACAAACTAAATTGTTAAACACAGGTCAAGAATACTAAACGCACTAATATGGCTAGAGCTATAATTTAACAAACAGTTAAAACAACAGTTATAGACAGAAGACATTACAGATTTACATCTTGCCAAACCTGCGCCTATTTTGTAACCCAAACAAGGCGTCACACGCGCCTTACTATTACAGTGTACACTGATAGTAATGTATGTAAATAATTAACAAACGGCCAGATAACGACAGCTACGTGCCGTTGACATAGTATAGTATAGCCACATGTCGATACCACGAAGATAATTGTGTACTGATTGCAGTAATGATTCGGGGAAAATGTGTCTATTTCGTTATGGCTGTTTACCTTATCTGTTGGTAAATATTGCCATGGAGTGCAAATTGATCTGACAATGTATATACTTAACGAGTTTTCATATAGTTATAATGGTAAGAAATAGGAAAGGAAGGTTGATACAGAAACAAAAGTTATTCAGATTTTAAAAAACAATATTAATACCTCCACGGATGAATTTCAATGGGTTTGTGTTAAAAAACCTCTCATAATCCTAGGACCAGTAATGATTCAGAACATACAAATTGAAGTTTTCCATTACTTTCTCAGTACACAAGTTTTCTACAAACATTAATTTGAGATCGTCAAACGAATCGCAACGGTTTGATTGCATCCTAGGACGTCTCGCAGCGTGAAAATAATCTGTTTGCACGAGTCCTTAGTAGTGTTTGTTGAACAAACAAAGTAAATACCTTGAGTTATCTGAGATCGGAGGATTTGTTGTGATCCCTTTATAAAATGTTCTTATAAAAACACTAATGGGCTACACGCAAGAATGTCAAGCTGTTGTATTATTTGCAGTTTATGTTTTGTGTAAGTGGACTATTCATTCGATAAGAATTGGCAAAAGCCAAATTCTAATTATAGCCAAAAGTTTAAATTTCCTAATAACCGCTCTTAAAATCATATCAAACTTGGAAACAATACAGTTTTGATAACTTTCTCTTCTCCGAATAGGACAGCTGTTGGACATTCCCAGAATGTATTAAATAGCGCATATGTACGTCGTCAGTGGTCGAGCAGTCTCCTACTTACTCATGAAATCCTAGTACATTCGCAGTTCAAAGTTGAGTAGGCAACCTGATTAAATACCAGTTGCTACTATCTGGACATCATTTATGCCCACTATCTGCTGCAAGCAACAACAAGCATAAATGAATAAATATAATGTCGACAATGTTAATGTACTTTAAACAACAATAATATCTGATAATTTATTGTAAAATTTGTTTGTTCCGGCCGCCATGATTGTTGTGGGAGTGTGCCAAAAGTCGAGTCTTGAGATAAAAGTACATATTTGCTATCGGTATAGGGATGAAACTTATAATTACGCTTAAGGTTGGTAAATGGATTACTGAACGAAACATGTTGTGTCTTGGTCTTTAGGTACCTCAGTGAAAGCTGATATAATCGTACCTTAAATGTAGCTACGTCGTTTGAAAGGTAACGTTTCTGTATTTGCGCCGAGCGTTTGGCCTCTGACCTTTGCAACGCTAAGACAAACTTTATGCTTTCACGCTTTTCCTGGAAGCCTTTCATGGGCTTCGTCGCAAAACTTTCTCTAACGTTTCCCCCAACAACGTTTATAGGGGTTGATAAAACAATTATTACTTACAAAAAAACCTTTTACGGGTTAAAGAGTTCATATTAAAAGTTTACATTTACCTGTTTTAATTATTATGTATTTTACTTTGTTTTAAACGAGGTGAAATGCTATTCTATGGCAATAAAATGGAGATTTTAAAAACTCTCTAAGATTTCTGGGATTCGACATCAGATAGATGTCTCAAAAATGTAATTAAAATAATTTTCCGTAAACGCTTTTCACAAACAAAATTAATTAAGAATATGCCGCTTATCCAATAAAATATCATCTCCGCAACAGATGTTTTCCAACGAATTTCTAGATTTTTCTATTCAATTTTAATAGTCCTTTGAACTTACGGCGGAAAGTGTAAGTCTTTGATGTTTTAAATTATTCATCTATCTGAATTTATAATATAAAGAGGTAAAATTGAATATTTATAGAAGGTAATCTCTGGAAGTACTGATCTCATTATGAATTTTTCTCTGATAGAAAGCTACACTATGGTTGAGTCTCATGGGCTGTGTTAAATTAATTTCAAATACACTTACTGCTAGACGACGATGTGAAAAGCTGAAAGAAAATTAAGAAATATCCTTTTTAGTTTTCTCCGTTTATTTTGTCTCATTAAATATTCAGTATTAAAGTACCCATATTTTGAAAGGTACGGTATCACAAAGCAATCTATTTACTCGTGCGACTACAAGGACCAAAATTAATGTCATAATAAATACGGCCTAATTTTTAATGTCGTCAAATAAAATATAATTTATTCAATTTGTAAAATGTAGGACTAAAATTAAATAAAGGTCTGTCATCGTTAAACATTGCTTAATGGATTGAATCCTAAATAAATATCTTCTTAGGTTCTAAGAAGCGATAAATATAGGTCTATTTCATTATTTCTTGGCAGCAAAAATATTTTACTCTCAAATATTTAAGATTTTGTACAATTTCTATTTTCAATATGATGCAGCGTGGAAACACAGATAATTTCACTCTTGGCTGTAAGGACCAGATTCTTGAATCGTTATGTAGTACAAACTCCAGTAGTTAGTTTCGGCTTTTAATCTGAAGTAGGTATTATTGGAAGAAGTTTTCAAACGTAAAAGTAATTCCGATCTGAATTACATTTAATTGAACAATTACAAAACAAAGCCTGTAATTATAATAATACAAGAATGGATTCAGGGCACTTACCGAATTCCATTAGAAATGTTGATTTACTTCATTTAGTTTCTACAGTATTTGGGGTGAACAAACAGTCACGTCTAGTCTTAGGATATTGACCTTTACTGCTAAGGGTTCCCTTAGACACATTGTAAATACTAATACCAACCTATCACTCTCCCACTGCTGGGAAAAGAAGGCCTCTTCATACAGAGAAGGCACAAGCATTGTTTGCTGGGTTTTCGATTCGACCAGGTCTATATTGATTAAAAGCCCAGGTTTTCTTACTTACTGCGGTTTTCCTCCACCGATGTCAGTGATATCCAAGACAAACTCAAAAAGTACAAAAGACTTTTAAGTCACATTGGTACATGATTTGAACCCACAACCTCATACGTAATCCACCTACGATACACACATTGTAAAAGTGACAGGCAGCATAATCTCCAGATTTACAATAAATTGTTTGAGGTTTAAGTTTGGCATATCTTGACTACGCGTTACTACGCGTTACCTACTAAGGGACTCGAAAGTTTACGGCAACGTAACGTGTGAAATTCGGTTTACTTAAAAGTTTGCAGATAAATAATAACCTCCTTAGTCAGTATGGACAGCTCTAAATTCCTTCAATTCTTAATTGTTTTTTTACTAGGAGCCACCCGCGACTTCCTATGCCTTATGCAGAAAGTATTAGTTATAATACTGTACAGTTTCATCAATTTTTTTTTTTTTTTTTTTTTTTTTTTTTTTCTTAAAAAAAACGTTGCCCCACACTAGGAATTTCTCCTGTATCATGGGTGCGTTTACAAACATTTAAACTCACATACACAAACAGCCAGACCCGGAACAACTACCTGTAGGTCATACAAATATTTGTTCCGTGCGGGGATCGAACCCACAACACGTGGCGCAGCAGCCGATGGCTCAACCACTGCGCCAACCGTGTCGTCAATAGTTTTTGCGTGAATGAGCAACATACATACATCCTCGTTTTTTATATTATTAAGTATAGGGCACTAGAACAGTGGTAACAGATTACGATTTTTTGTAAGCATACGGTATTTAGTTTACAGTCATAATTACTTATCAATTGTCCAATTTGCATAAACGATTTTTACTTGGCTTTACTTTTCGCAAACAAAGCTTTCCTGCTGGAAATTTGGAAGATTGTAACTAACCACAAAAAATAAAATTGTATTTTCCTTCCTTAGAAAACTTGGGGAGTTTAGAAGTATTCGCTAAACATTAATTAGTAAACAATGGAAACGTTAAACAATGAAGTTTTGTAAGTCTTCTGAACTTTGTCCTTGGCATGGAGTTGTTATCGAACCAATGAAATTAAGTTATTTGTTGCCACGTGACTCAGGCGAGGGGGCTGGGGAGGGGCTGGGGAAGCTCCTTTCTGACTAAATATGCGTTTTCTAGTAAACATCATGACGACAATCATAGTATTTAGTAATAATGAAAACTACGTAGGTATATTCCATGTTAGTGAATAAGGAAAACTGGTTGGATGTTGTATGGGTATTACGTTTAATTTTAGTGACGTAGGTAGTTGTGATGAGTGCATGCTAGGTATAAGTAAATATTCTACGTCCTTAAATGTACATAAATTAGGAGGCGGATGTGGTGATCTTTATGATACGGGAGTGGGATTTTCTGAAATCCAAGATTATATCGTGGTTTTTGTGGTTACCGTGATTCGTAGAAAGGAAAAGAGTTCAAAACACTACTATTATTTACTGTGTCCTTATTTCAATGAATGACGCATTGCCAGGGAAAAACAACAGAAGAAGTGAATTGAATATAAATAATAGAACTATTATTTAATTTCGAAACACAGACTTATTTCATTCGCAATTTAGGAATCGTTGTAAATAAAAAGAACGCACCTATAAAGACCATTTGTTTTTTATTAAGGACAATACCAAACATTCGTATCATCCAAAACCCCAACCACAATACCCCTCCTTCCACCCTCGGCAGACGGGTAAAGTTGTGTAGTACAACAGTGCAAATAACTGTAGAGCGCGAGCAGGTGCGCGTGCGCCGCCCCCTCTTTCCCACGCGGTGGCGCGGGCACACATGGTCAATGACATGGGAATACTTTTACTACGCATAGTATTACTGTTTTATAAACAGCATAGTTTGAATTAAGGGGTTTTATACACGCTTGACTTCCCCTGCATTTAGTAGGGTAGATTTTGTTACATAAAAATTGAAGCAATTCGATCGCGTGCTGAGCATTGCATGATCTATTAACATTTATAGGTCTTGTTACATAATTGGCGGTCTACAAATATAAAAAAAAACATTACTAGTATCTGGTTAATTAACCAAGAGTAATTTTTGGTCCTAAAGATTATTTTCTTAAATTCTATCCTACTCTGGTGCTGGTGGTCGGCTTTGCATATCTAATAGCAATGAGTATATCGTTTGACATTTGAGTTTCTTAAAGTACCTCCACAGTCCACTTACCCTTAATTTAACCGTAATTCGGTATAAAGCAGTAACGTACCAGTAACACGATAAACTGGTACCACAATATGCAAATAACTGTAGTGCGCCTGCAATGGCCGGGCAGGTGCGCCGGCGCCGCCACCGGTTCCCACGCGCGCAGTTAGCATGCGGCGCGCTGACAGTTCACACATGTGCACTTTATGAACTGACTTACTGAATTATTGCATTTTTACTTTCACTTGGGAGCTTGTATGAATTTATTAACAGTTTTAATGACGCAATTTATTATTTTCAAGTTTTATCGTAAAATTGACGGTCATTTTCTTAGATTATAAAAACGAATGAGAGGGTTGCACTATTAGAACAAATTACTTAAGTATAGCGATTGATTGAAATACCTTAAATATAATTCTAGCGTATACTTTAATAGACTGTAGTTCCTAACTCAGTAGTAAGCAGATTAGGTATGTACCAAAATGAAAACCGGCAAACCACTCGCGAAAAATGAAACACTCACGTTCGCGTCGCTTATAAGCTGACACGAGATTCGACGTTAGTAAGGCTTTTAAAAGCTGAGAGTGACAGGCTTTAGCTTATATCCTATGACGCGTATGGGCTTATAATGTATAGTATACAAAAATAGATGTGTTCGCTGTTCGTGCCTAAAGGGTCACCCATAAATTACGTCACACTTTAAGGGGGGGTCTACGAAATGTAACATTGTGTATTATGGGGCAGGGGGGGGGGGGGGGGGGGGACGAAAGGTTTGTGATGTCACATGTCAAAGTCTAAAGTTTTGTATCTCTTATAAACATAATTAATCGTCTTCCTTTTTGCATTTTATCTAAATAAGTATTTGACTGTAGGTTTTATTAAATATTAGGTAAAACTGCTGTTAAAATTTAATATGAAACTGAAGAATATGTGACGTCACACCAGGGGGTACGGGGTTTCCATGTAACATTTGTGTGACATAACTTATAGATAGTCCCTAATAGGTCAGTCAACTCACTCCGTAATATTATAATACACTTGAGCTGCTACGTAAGGTTAGCACTTAAGCTGAAATTCATGTATTCCATTAATATCTACAGGTATTGCCTCACGATGCCATTAATAATATCTGTGGCGTATTTCACCATCACGCGAGTCCAATCACGCGTGTATACCACTCCACCTGAACAAGTTTATTATCTCTTGTGATAATACTAACGCTATGAAAGCTGATGCAATGTGCACGTGCATAGTGATTAGTCAAATGACATCGTGAAATGCTGTAAAAGCTTAGTGAAATACTTCACTGAAAAACCACCCAGCCTAATTGTTCTATGAACTGTTTTCATCGTTGATATTTGGTAAATGATAAACGATATTTATTTTGTCAAAATGGGTATTTTACACATCAAAAATAGAAATGAGGTCGGTGTTTCCCTATTTGACTGCTCTGAGAAGAAACATCGAAAGAAACTCAGAGGTTACAGTCTCTCTTAAAGTACAGAAAATATCTTGGTCAGATCATAAATAGGTAAACCATCTTAATAGAAACATAACATCACACTTGATTCCCCAAAGATTAAGGCAAAGGTGTACCTATATAATAGTACACACACATTTGGCCAGTTATGTGTAAGTCTCATGTAATAGGGGGCGACCCTATTACCATGAACCGGGTACAAATCCAGACTCCGGGCTGCTACCGAGACATTCCTGGTGGAAGAACACAAATGCATTGCCCTATCTGTGAGTCGATCCCAGGACCTCATGCTTAGCAGTAGATCGAACCTAGGACTGCATGCCCAGCAGTAGATTAACGTACTTCAGTAGTAAGTCTCCAGAGAATTACATCAAAAACTGCGTGCGATCTTTTCTTGGAAACTTTTGCCAAATATTTGCTTAATGTATAAATTAGCGGTAGCTGATAACGGTAGATTTTAATTAGGGCCAAGGTCACTGTGTTATCATGACAAAACATCTCTTTCGCGGAAGGAAGCTGTTATTTGGCAAAGACTAGAAAAGAAGAAAACTAAAAAATAACAGGTTTATGGCGGTTCGAGGTTAGGGGTAAGACAAAAGAAATGTTAAAGGTTTCTTGTGTCTTACTGAACCCTAGTATTTTCCGTACAGTCATTAGATTTTCCCGAGTCTTACGAGTAGTTCATAGTTTGGAAAAGGGTTTCACATACTAAACTATCGAGTCGTCCACCACGATTCTATTGAGCGTAGGTAATCGTAACCATGAGTGGTACGAGCTGAAGTTAAATGGTACTTATTTCAGTAACTGTCACGTTGGTATAAATTGAATAAGTGACATTGGTACTTGGTATTTACCAATGTGTTTGTTCCCATTCATAATGTAGGTACTTTCTAAGTCCAGACCAGAAGACATTATTGACGTTGATGAAGGAAAACTTTGTTAGAAAACCTGCATTTATAATGAATACTAGCTGAGCCCAGGTCTTTGGCCGTTTTGAATTTAACTAAACAAAGATTCATTGCGAGGAATCCTAATTATTTTTCTAAAATAAAAACCTAAGTTGTTACTTATAACATTAGCTATCTGCAACTGTAAGTCTTGTTAAAATCGGTTCAGCAGTTTCGGAGATTACCTCAGACAAACAGACGGACAAAATTCACAAAATTATTTTTTAGTATAACCGTATTTAACTTCCATATGCATATTTAATAAGCTGCTATTTTAGACACTTCAATATTATTTATTTGATAGATAAGTCTGATATGGCCAACCTGTATTGAGCAAGCGTTTGCTCATTATGCTCGTGTCTTCTCTGTGTGATATGAGAGCGTGTGAACCCTGTATATCCCATATGCTGCTGTAACAGACTGGTGTTATTATTTATTTAACAAATAGTTATGTGACAAACGAGTCTTTTGTCTAAATATCAGAAATGTTCACATCGTTATGTCCATTCATCCACTCCACTCAATTGTTCGATGTTGATTGTTTTGTATTTAGTTATTTAATTACTGCGGGAAGTTGCGGTTTGTAATCCGTCATCATTGACATCAGTAGGGTTCCCCAATAGTTTGACAAACATTGTGTGTCACTGAGCGACTCATTTTAGCGGTAAATGACAGGTTATACTATATATTTATTCATGTGACATTACTGAAAAATGTAATTATGAATTCAGTAATAAAGTGGTTACTAAAAATTTGCTTTAGGACCGATTTTGAAATCATTATATGTATAAGTTTTATCTGAGTAATAATAATTACGGATAGACTTAAATAGATATAATAGAGAAAATATGTCAAACATCCATATTTATTCTTCAGATAAAATTTGTCTGACTATTACAAAATTGGGTCTTAATTCAATCAAGTCACCCTCGCGTTTTGCGCCATTATAAAAAATAAATAAATCATTTAGTTCAGGCAAGATCCATCCTTCAATAATCACAATAAAATTTAGATTTTGATTGGCACATTTATTAGCACATATCATAATCACAAAAATGAAAACAATATCTTGTTAATTACCTCATTGTCACAAATACAAGATTCACCTTTATTTCTCGAAGCCCTGAGAATAATTTCCATAGTCTTCTTAAATACCATCTTTATCTCCGTACTCTTATCTTACACAAATATTAGTGCAACCATCTCTCTTAGTGATAGCCGATTGCCCTAATTTTACTATCTGTAATGAATATTCAATTATTTATTAATGATCGCGCTACATTCCAGGCTATCTTACGATTACTTATTTCTGACCTGGTCTAGAAATCGGAAAGTTGTAGAATTTATCAGTTTCCAATTAATTCGTGACAAATTCTGGGTTGGACTTTTATATGTTTTATATTTCATAATAGCACATCACCCGCAGGATAAAAACTGCTATTTCCTCACTTCAAATGTCGCTACCAGTCCATGAATTTGACTGCTAACTGTCCCCATCCTGCTTTTAGGGTTCCGTACCAAAATGGTAAAAAAAAACCCCCATGGTGCGACTTCGTCTATCTGTCTTATCTGTCACAGCTACTTATTTCCGATACAACTAAAGGAAAAGTATTGATGGAATATTTGAAAACCTTTTTTTATAAAACAGCTCTTTTCTCGAGAGTTCTCCGACGAAGACGATTTTCACGAGATTCTTTTTAAAAATGTTGACAGTACCTAATTAATTTTCATCATCTCCAAGATTCCTATCCAACAAAATAAAGATCAAAGGACCATTTATGTTTTAAAATTCGGACCTTAGCAACCGACCAAGAAAACGCGTGGTCTAGAAGACTACCAACCAATTATAACACCCGTGTCTACTATGACTGTCATATCACAAGTATTCACCCCCCATAGCTCTAATGCGTAATACATGGATATTACATGATATACGCGTCAGTACATACGCGGAATGTTATCAGTCGTACCCAGTAATACCCAATTATTGGATATTATTATCTATCGAGTGTTGGGAGGTCGGATAATAACTATTAGTATCAGTTAAGATAGTTTTGGTAAATGGCTTAATTTTGTTACTAGCATCATTGTCTGCCACGCCTCTTGTGTCTCGTGTCTCGTGTTGCGACTTCACCATCAGGTATTATTATACATATTTATTACATTATCTTTTAAAGTATTAACAATAAATTAAACAAACTTATTCCTAATGCAAGTTACAAATTATCATAGAATAAATAAAAATATTGATTAAGGCTCGTTTTTATCTAATTTATTACAATATTTTAGGATTACTATTTGCAGTATTGTTGAAAGTTTTACTAATAGTTTGAAAAAATAAAGTATCAAGCTTTAATAAATAAACCTTCGAAGGGTACCTATTAAGTGACAGAGGGTGGTCGTGTTTGAGTGAGTTTGCTTACTAATTGCAGATAAAACGACTGTTGTGTCATTAGTATATCGTTTTGATTAGGCCGCCAGCGTGTGTGTGTATGATATTGAAGGGCATGTCATGTCATTAGCCCTGGTTATTATACGTACGGGCCAGACATATAATCATAGCAAAAATTTACGGCTATATTCCCGGAGGGTTAGGTTAGAGGTGATCTTGTAGAACACCCACATTTTTCTCATTATGTTGTAAGTTTCACAATAAGTAATTGGGGACGAGAATATTGCCATCATTGTGGCACATCCAGACTCCGGGCTGCTATTTGAAAATGATAGACGGAAATACCAAATTACACGTTGCCATTTGTTTTCTTGATCAATCCAGAATATAAACGTTAACATAGTCTATTAAGAAGCTCATTATCCGCGTATCTACTGAATGTTAATTGAAACCAGAATAGACCGCATCAATCGGTGTCCGATTAGGATTGTCGAAAATATATCGGTATAAATCGACTAATAATTTTTAATGTTTTGATGTATGTTTTCTATCAAAATAACGAGTATCGAAAACGTCAATGAAAAATGATATTATTACAAAGTTCAGATCTGTTAAAAAAAATACAGCACAATAATAATACAACGCATCACTAGGGTCAAAAATATCTGTCTCGATATACCTATCGTTTTTCTTAATGAATCGTAAGTTGTATCAGCAAATTATGAAACTAACTTAACAATACATGCGATAGTTTTTGACGCTTTCGACATCCCTATGTCCGACCCCTCTCACTCTTCTGTCTTAGTGAGACACCAAACGGCTGTACGAAAATAAATAGAAATAATGATGTTCGTATCTAAAACATTGGATGGTCATTGTAGGTTAAGTATAATACATTCATTCACTTATACGTCAGAAGCATCTATGAATCTAGAGAAAACCCTACTGAGTTCTCATATTCACAAGATAGAAAAGAAGCTATATAAAAGATAAAAAAAAAACTAGAGAATATCATGCTGTTTTCCATGTCTGTTTGTTCTAGCCCACCTATATTGTAATGCACCTATAAAAGTCAACCTCGATATAGTCAAGGCTTGAATGGTAACAAAATCATACTATAGCGATAAATCAAAACCCAAGGACATAATTCAAAGTGGTGCTTATGTTAGTGGTACCTAATAAGCGATAAGTTCATAATATTAGAATGTCGGCGTTGTGTGTCATGTCACCGCTTTTGGCCTAATGGCAGATACCTATATTTTGGTCTGATTATGTACTTACATTATTAGGTCGATGTTTTAATGTTTTGTTTTTGCGTGCCGTAAACTTATGAGTTATGTCAATCACGTGTTTCAAGGATAGGAAATAATCATCAGTCATTTATTCACGCATTGTTATATGTATGAATACGGCCAAACGAAGTTGTTGAAATAGGTTATAGCCTAAGCCAACAATGCATATCCTTACCCATTAATCGTCCCCGCAATTATGTCAATGAATACTAAACTAACCCCATATCTCTCTTTGCAGGCCTTCAAACTGTTCAAGCGGAACAAGAGCCGCAAAAACACACGGAACCGGATCTCTCCGGAGCTGTCCCGCTCGCCGTCCTACAGCGGGACTGTCGACGCGCGTTCAGACATCGACATCCAACGCTTCTGCGCCTGCCGGGCCTCGCTGCCACCGCTGCACATCTCCAGCAACGAAAATTACGAGAATAACTCTTACTACAGCAGTTACAACAGTTACAATAGCTCGAGGATCGACAGCTTAGAGAGCTATGGCACAAATGAATCCAACAGCGGCAGCGGTCGATCAGACTCTGCCTACGACTCAGCCAGGTCCAGTCCTGAACACGCCAGGGTCTGCTATGCTACCGTCACGTACTTCAACGTCAATGACAGCGAAGATAGCAGCAGCATCCGCACTGAGTACACACTCCTCGATGACAGCGAAGCAGACCGCATGGCCGATCTTGACTTGATGGAACACATGGACGAAGATGAACGAACACAGAACATGATCAACGAGAGCATTGAACTAGTTAGCACGTTATGAGCTGAATGCGAAGAACTTTGTTTTAGATTGTAATTTTATTTTAGTTAGGATAATTAGGGAAGCGTTTTATTCCGAATTTGGAAGCGTGTGTGATATTTGGTGCGTGGTTGGCGAATGTGACGAAATTATTCAGTTATGATAGGCGAGAAATATGAATTCATAATATTATAATCGTAACTGGTAACTTTATCTTCGTGTATACTTTGTATTTATACTCTATTGTAATAATCTGGCAACTGTAAGCTTTTCGGTAGAACTTAAGGTTTCATAATAAGTAGTTTTTGTGACTTTCTATCTGTTTCTTCAGCTTGTAGAAAACATAATAGTGTCTCAAGAAACTCACGTAAAAAAACAGTTTGTTTAAAATCTCTCAACACATTGACATAATTGTTCCATAAGCTTACACTAAAAGCCCTTATTATTGGCCAATCAGTGAAGCTAGAGCAATTTTTTCCTTGTCAATTTGCTGAAGCTTTCTTCAGTCAGTAAGTATTGCTCTCTGAAGCGCTTCGCGTTGAGACATTGGAAAGCGGAAAATATAACATCTCACTGAGTTTTGAAGTCTTTTAAATTTCTTTATATATTTTTATATGTACACTTATTATATTTGAAGCAGTCATGCGTATCCTACCTGGTGGCAAGAGTGGGTGGGTGCTTGATGAGGAAGAATTCCAATTATATTTGTCATTACTTTTTATTTGGTTGTCAAGCATGTAGGTTAAGTATCGTAGTACGACTTAAGACTCAAGTTTCTTGTACTAATACCTGGCTTTACATCCAAGCCAGCCTCTTAATAATATCCGTTGATCCCCGAATTAACTTCATCAAAACAAAATAAAACTTTTGATTGAAATGGCTGGATCTCGCTTAACTTCCTATAATTTAGTCAAGTCATGTTTTCAATTAATTATGAGTTTATATGTTATGAGAGATTATTAGTAGAGAATATTAATATGCTGTAGCCAGGCGGGAGACGGGGAGAAGCCACAAGGACGCAGACATTTCGATTGATATCAATGTAGATTAATGTGATTAATTTAACGGTAATTTGATTATTACTCACTGTATTATAACATATGAACCGACTAGTTTTGTAAATAAATAGTCTGGATATCATGAAATATTTACCAAAGGTATGTTTCTGAAACTATAAATTGCTTTCACTGTCAATATTTATCGCGATATCGAAGAAACTATGGATCTTGTTGACTTTTGCCCGTTTATTTGTAGACGGCATGTAGACCGACTATTAGTTGAAATTATAGTCTTTGTTTTATTGATTTTGACATTTTTAGAGACTAAACGTTTGTAATCAAATAATTTTCTAACGTTATAGACACTCTTTAGGTCCGTTTAGTAATCAAATGACCTTTATAAACCTATTACTGACCTGTCGAGGTTACCCTGTCCCAAGAGTGAACCCGATAGAAAAGCGGATTGGTCCCTAAAATATATAACTCGGTCAATCGGCTTAAAGTCTATTTTTGTGAGCATAATTTCAAGTGGAATGTACAATGAATGTGAATTTAAGGACGGTTATATTTACATTGTCCTGTCTATGGTCTGCTAAACACAATACTCCTGTATTCAACCTAAGGCAGAGGGTAGAGTGCCTGTAGTAACACCCACATTTCGCGACTCTTGTTTTAATAGCGGGCGAGCCTATGGCCATCAACCGAAGGTACTGCTAGAACGTTGTAATAGTGTACATATTGACCTGTCAACTTTTCACCACTCGCTGGTCGAGTGATTTATTCGTTACTTTAATGCGAAGTGTGATGCTTAAGTTGTATGTAATATTGTCATCAAAATCATTCATGTAAAAATAGTTGTACACAATACCTACAATTCGATGTTTCCTTCAAGTGTTTACCAAAGTAAATGTGATACTATAAGATTATGTAAGTTTAAGATATTGAAATTATCTAGTAATATTATGTCAGTTGATCTCAATGGTGTAAATTTTAACAGTATGATTGCGTCAGAAGCTGTTTCTCTATGCAGAGTAGTGATAAAGATCAGAGGCAACAAGTTTTTACGGACTGTCGTGACGCACACAGTAATGTATGTTAAAAATGGACACCTGCATTTTCGTAAATATAATAAATAAAATTTAAATTTTATTACGGTATTTTTCTTTGTTTCCTCACCTTTTAATGATTGTTTTTTTGTGTTAATTGGTGTTTTAATGGGTTTCGGCATTTTAAATTAACTAACGTAACACACATGATACATTTCATAGGTCTTTTTTAAGTTGCGAGCAAAAATAGGCGAGGGGCCTATTGTTGTAAAGCGAACATAAATCAAGACTATTACCGCAAAATATGAGGAATCCATGATCCTGGATCACGGTGCTCAAGTTTTGTTTACCATGAATGCATTTCACGCAACACGATGACAGTTTGCTGAAAGAATATTGCAATGTTATCAATCATATTTGAATTGTACACAAAATGCAAATAGTACAGACGCCAACACATCAAGCTATACCCCAAATAGTCTTTTCCCAATTGAACATGAACCTTCTTTCGTAATAAAGATAGACAGTACCTATCAAAGAAAATTGACACATTGGGGTAGCTTGACGTGCTGGCCTCTGTACAAAGACAGAGACATATATAATTAACTTGTACAGTGGTATACTAACCCCTAAACCACGCCAGCCTGAATTAATAAACGCAGCTCAACCAAAGGCTAATATATTTTTAAAAATACTATCGCATGTCGCTAGGTTCTGTCACAATTTTCACTGAAACCTGAAAGCTCAAAAACATTTTACAAAAATAAACAACCGACGAAAAACACTAAAAGCAGTAAATTAACTTAAATTTCTCTGAAGTCGGAAGTCTGCGGCTTTGGTTGATTTTGTTTGATTCATTTTTTGCCACCGACTTACGAAATTAAAGTTATTTTACACCGATTAGTGTTAAAACACAAAAAAAAAAATACTACAGAAAATATAACTGGGTCTTTGTACATACCTAGGTCTCTCCAAAACCCGATAAATACTCGTACCTGTAGATACGTAGTAAAACACTAGCGAACCAGGTCATTGTCCTCATCTGGTGACGTACGTACTGACCTGTCCTGATTATTGGACGGAGCTGACATCCTGGGATGCTCTAATTTTCACGAGCAGGGCTTGTAACCTAGTTCTAGTACCGGGAATCGTAGATTTGTTCCCGTGAGATATATCTAGGTCAAATTTAATTCAAATGCCAATACCTCTGACATCCAATAGGATGCGAAATGTAGGTGAGTGGGATCAGTTAACAATACTGATTGATTCAATTGTTCAGCTTGTCTTCTATGTAGGATTTCGTACCGAATAAGTCACTTCTTGTTATGTTGAATGCTGCAAAATTCTCCCACTTTGCTGGATGGCAATCCCTATTTACAGCAACTAACACCAATTATGACATTGTCGAGTCCTGACACAATGGCACGGCCGGTGGGGAACGCCGCGGGGCACAATGCGCCTCAACGTACCCATAATACTAATAGGCACAACAAACAGGTTCCTAAGAACTAATGGACGTATTGGGTTTCACTCAGCGGAAGAGGAAGCTTTGTCACATTAGTGTTTGGTAAATAATTATGTGAGTAATAATGTGGGTAGGTTTATTTGATTGATAACAAAGGAAGGTATGATGTGATTTCTGTGTGCTGTTTAGACAAATATCTGCAAATATCAAATTAACTGTCTCGTTGGTCTAGTGGTTGTAAGCGTTACTGCTGAGCAGGTCTTGGGTTCGATTCCCTGATGGGGCAAAGGGTTATTAAAAATTTCTCAGTAGCTGTAGTAGTTCCTGGTTGATGGCAATAGGCTCGCCCCCTATGACATGGGAGTCAAAGATGACTGGCGAACTGTAGGTATGTACTTACACCTGAGACTCCAGGTATGATGTGTATGTTTATGTGAATAGATAGGATATAACACAGATTGACGAGGCCAGGTAGATACATCAAAGCTTCCACTCAAAGAAAGGCGAACAACAAGACTCATAGAAAGAGCGATTTAACATAATTGTCACTTGAGAACGACTCAACTGATTTGGCTGTGTTTTTGCCGTGTTCGAATATAGGGCAAGTTATGTATGAAAGAACAGTTAAATACAGGAAGAAAATTTTGAAATTTTGTATGATTATTCTTTATGGGAATCTCAATAAAAATATATTTGCACATGTAGGAAGACGGGTGGGTCACTAGGTATCACCTATTTTCAGCTTCCTGTGCCATTTTACAGAAAATTTAATTACACATCGCAGCGCGGCTTCACATTGCAATTTTACGTGGAACTTTTGTCCTGTGGTCTGAAACTCCAGCGTGTGACGTCACACAAAGTTGGGTCAATTAGTACAGCTGACGACACATTTAGCTCCACCTACCTACATGAGGCTTAAATAATTCAATTTGTTATGTATTGCGATGGGAGACTGTCTAAGTTCTAAAATTAACTTAAAATATGTGGGATGATACTTAAGTTTCCATAAGTTTAAGTTAGGTGGTAGATAATGGAAGCAATCAATCGAAACGTTGGTGCTTAAACGTAGTGAGTAACTGTTAGATTTATTAAACCATTTCATACCAGCCTGTTACTGTCCCACTGCAGCAACACCTCTTCTCATACACAGAAGGCACGAGCATTAACCACCACGCTTGCTCGAGATGGGTTTTCGATTTCAGACTAATATAAATCATAAGTCCAGGTTTATTCGCGAAGATTTGTACATATACATCTAAGTACATCACAGTTTGGCAACAAATAGTACATATGGATTTAAAAAGTCACATGGGAAATTGCCCGGAATTGAACTCACAGGCTTGTGCATTAGTGGCGAGAGCTTATCCACTGGCCCATCAGGACTTTACTGTTTGCTTAAAAACTTACAAATTAATGAGGATTTATGTGCGGTTTATACGATGATAGCACAGTAATTATGTGAGCTGACGAGCCACTTTACCGAAGGTACCTAATGCGGGTCAAAATCTCCATTATTAAAGGTTATTGCACTTTCAACTTTAAAAGGGCGTCTTAGATTAAACAAAACTTCTAGTTCTCGTCTGTATAGTTAGTTTGTCCTAAACATGCCAAAGTTTCTGGCTAATCGACTATCGTTTAACTTCTAAAGCCCCTATGAGAACTTTATAAAAGCTGTCCATTCAGGAGCTTGATTATAATACCTTATTATTCGTCGCACAATGGGGTCACTGGGTGAACTTATTACAATGCTTAATTAATTCATCGCGATTATTTGGGCCGAGAGAATTAACTGTGTCTGGAGGATATTGCTAATATGCTCATTTTAATATAGATAGTGTTCTTGATCGGTTTTTTATTTAGTATTCCTTCCTTTTTTATTTGATTTCAAATTGTAATTGGACTAAGTAATGTCGGTAATAAATAAATAAAGAATTTGTATGAAAAAATACTGCAATTATGATTTCAATTTTAGTATTTCGCTCATTGCTTAAAATCGAACCAGTTTGGCAGCTTAGCGAAGCTGCCAAACAGGAAATATTAGTAATTTATTTTTGTAACAATCACTGCACATCGTTAATCTGTGTTGTTCCACACAAAACCATTCAGTTTAGTTGTTTTTTTTTTGTCAAAATATAATCCACAAATGTGCCATTTTGTATTGAGTACAGACAGTATTGTAGCTCCAAGTGAAAGGAAACCTGCAGAACCTGTTTTGTGGTGTCCTGTTTGGACTTGCGCAAGAGGGATCGCTGAGAGAATATCAGAGGACATCAATAGGGTAGTCCACACTGGTCAGTTCGTTATTGTTTCGTGTAAACCGGCTTTTGAAATAGTCTTTCGAGTGAGTATGTTATACAACAAGCTTATTGTAAGTAGATGTAAGCATGATACGGACATCAACAGGAAACGTGGAAAGGAGTTGCAAATCGTGTGACTTAGGTGAATTATACCTAAGTCATTGAGTCTGCCTTTGTGTGGTTTTTTTTCTTGTACATAAAGTTTTATATTGATAAATAAATAAATTATGCTGATTACTGTATCAAACTGCATTTCCGCAGTTTAGGAGAATTAAGCTGTCACGAAAACAGACTTTATACTACTTCTATATAGATATAAGTAGCTGATGACTGTATGTTGTTATTACAGTTATTTAACACATGAGTTTTGGCACGCAAACAGCTTGAGAGCAGCGCGTTATTTTAACTGAAGCGTGCTATTTTATGGACTGGCCTTCTTTGAAAACGCCTCCCGCTTTTATAAATAAGGTTAGGTAATACGCACCTCTATTGTTATATTTATTCTCTGTCCTTATTTTGTACCTCGTGCCATGGATTACAGGTAATTTCATATTGTTAATCCGAAGTACATTTTTTATCTCCGTTTAAAGCTTCTAGATTTACTGTAGTCTTGCTATAAGGCGGATAGAAGGCATTCCGCTCCGGTCTGCGCTTGACTTTGCACAGCGGCGTGTTGTCATACATAACTAATACGTGTTTTCAAACAAACTTAGGTGCAAGCGACGATAAAACCGCGCCCCGTGTCACGCTCCGGTATGCTTCCAATAAGACAAGGGTGGAATAGCTCACTGAAAAGAATAAGTGTGGTTATTATTATTAATTTAGAATAGAATACATTACCCTTTATTGTTTGAAAACCAGCGTCAGGCACTAGTTGTCTGGCATTTTTGCTGAACTGGACCCTTTAAGCGCAGCTGAAGGCACATACTTAATAATATATACTTATATATGTTTTTAATGTATTTCTTGTTACTCGTTTTTTTATATTTTTCTGTGTTTAGTATAGTCGTTGTGTGCCTGAACCTGTGCTGAATAAGTGTTTTTTCTTTCTTTCTTTCTTTTACACAATAAAAAATTATAAATAATAACTTTAAGAGCCACGTAAGACGTTACAATGGCCTTATCCTTAAAAGCGATCCCTTACAGACAATTTAAATGTAAACGTTTTTTTTATAACTTCGCCCCACACTAGGAATTTCTCCTGTGTCATTGGTGCGTTTAAAAACATATATACTCACACAGACAAACAGCCAGACCCGGAACAACTACCTATAGGCCATACAAATAGTTATTCCGTGCGGGGATCGAACCCGCGACACGCAGCGCAGCAGCCAATCGCTCAGCCACTGCGCCAACCGTGTCGTCAAGTAATATAAATTATATGTTTACTAAATTAATCGTTTGTTGTGTAAGTTTGCAATGTATAAATTATAAAGGAACAGTGTACTCATTGTTGAATATCCTTGTTCTTGAGTTGCCTAATAAATAAATAAATATATAAATGAGCTCTTTCACTATAAAGAGCTATATTCCTCTTCTAGCATACTAGCTCTACTATAGCTCAGTGACACAGTCACTCGGATACCGACTGTAAGCTCATTAGACACACACGACACGCGCGTCAAAGGAGACGGCTTGGCTCGCTCAATAGTCAATGGATTCAATAGCTCTTTGGAAGTTTGGACTCTGGAGCGGCATGTCTCATGCCATTTCGTCAACACTACCGTACTAAGTGCACAGTCGGTCGAGCAATTTGTTATTGTGATTTTTCATTAGACATTTTTCAATAGCAGTTCGTAGTCTGGATGTGTGCCCGGTTGACGGCAATAGGCTCACCCGCGATTACAGACTTAAAAACATAACTTGTGAAATTTCTACTGTAGGTAGGTACAGTTAACAGCAAAAGTAGATGATAAAAATCTGGGATAGTTAAAAAATAAGTATGGATGAATTATTTGCCTCAGTTTCATCATTTAATTTTTGATTTTAACTGTTCACTAGTTTTGTTTTTTTTTTCACTTCTTAGGTCTGATGCGAATTGAGTTTAAAACTTTTGGAGTCAAAACTGATCAGGAACAATTATGGCAGCTGTACTAGTAGTAAATGTTTGGTATAAGTTACAATCACATACTTTTGAATCACTTCGACGTCACACAGTTCTGACGCGAACTCCGTTCATCAGTATTTCTGATCATCTACTTTTGTTGTTGACTGTACACCTCTGCCTGACCCTTCACGGAATATAGGCGTGATGTTATGTGTGTATGCATGAGTTTCTTTTTTTATTATGAAGTTACAGACGGGGAGACGTACGAAGTACTGAGCTAGTGAGGCTGAGTGAGCAAGTCAGTGAGCAAGAGCGAAGTCGATCGAAAAGAGCTAGCTCATTTTATTATTCGCTATCGAGCTGCCGAAGTCTAGTTCCAATGTTATATCTGCCACACCATTAAGCATGATTACGAATCGTACCCTGATCGCTTTCGAACTCTATAGTACTCTCTATCACTTAAGAGATGATGATATGATACTGTTAAAATAATATCATAAGTTCTCAGCTACTGGTTAATCAAAGGACAGTATGCCGCACGGTGGTAACACTTTGACCTTGACCTTGAGCTGACCTAGCGTGTAACACAGTTTCAATGTAAGGTCCGTTTATGCCGGTTTTCATACCACTGACATGCAGCCCACTGTCCCTATCTTTCAAATTTCGCTTTGCTTGATATACCTACCCTACCTCATCAAAATAAGCTTGTTACGAGTATATGTCTCCATAGTACTGAAAACATTGAACAGTCACTTGGATTCATCTCAACTGCCTTATGATCTTGGAGCATGCTCCAGGAATAGCTTCAAAGGAAACGCGAACACAAAGGAAATACACGATCTCTGACGAACTTAAAAGAGCTTTCAGGCGTTTAGTAGAAATGGCATTCTGAGACATGGCTTTTGTAAGTTTAGGTAATTGTAAAGTAAGGGTGGGAGTTGTATAACACAAACATAATTAACAATAATAGTTTACTTTATTTTAATTAAAACTGTAAAGAACTAGTACATGAAGTCATTCCAGAGGTACATACTTATATAAACTTTTTTTTTTTAATATATAAACTCACACCTTTTTCCCATGGGGTTAGGCAGAACTCATACTCCTTTGCTTCCCTCACGTTTAATAATTTTATCTTAATTTGACATGATTTATAATTATTTTGATTGTAACTACTTTTTGAATTTCTTAAGTGTATTTGTTTAAAAAACTTTTAAAATTTTGTTTGCTTTAATGCGGGACACAGCGGCTCCTAATAACATCTATTGTATGTACCCTGTGTTCACGAAATAAATGAATTTGAATTTGATTCATCTGGTCATACACGCACGCCGGTTGCAAGTACTACGTAAGTACTTGTTTTACATAATTAAAGTTCACAGGAGGACACAGATTGCCATTGAAGGTCAAGTTCAGAGCTGTAGTACTCGCAAACGGCGCGTGAATATGATCAGATTTCACCAGATGAATGAACGTGGAAAAAACAAAAGGGTACCCGTGTAAGGACAGCTCGAGGCATTTAGCAGTGGGCTAGTATCGTTTCGGCACCTTCCCGTCTCGGCACCCTTTAATTAGTTCCTACGAAAAATTTCAGTAGCAGTTCCCTGTCATAAATTATTATTAGGAAAAGTCATCGACAAAAAGGAAAAACAGAATCTAGTTGGTAAATTAATCGTTATTGTTTAAATAATTTTAATTCAAAGCAGTTATGGTGGACAAAATTAAAAATCTTTATAGGACTTACATGGGCCTTTTAACCACCCCGTGTCTGCATCCCCTAAGGAAAATCGGCTTGAGATTATGTATGTTGTAAAATAAAATTTTTTACAACTAGTTAGTTACATTCAGTCTTTTATCATTTATCGCATAACCTTGGTTCCTCATTCTATAATTTATGCGAATGCAAACTAATAAAAAGCACCCATTTTTTATGTATCTTCATTGTTGATAAATGTAAATCAATATTAGTACGAAGGTGTACCGCTCTTAGCGAAAAATAAATCTCGTCACTAATTGTCCGTCGACGTGCGCCCCGCGTCACGTGCCGGCCGACACTATACGTACCAGTATGTAAGCCACTATCGTGCCGCTTCTTATTTCAATCTGTGTGATAGAGAATAGGGCTTTATTTATTCAGTTGGCGCCCGCTTTAGACGGTGCATTATGATTTATGAAGATAGACGTGCATCAAAAAAAATCATCATGGCTGGCAGTGTTTCCACCGATTGCTAGCAGACTCATTTCGAGGTAGACCTTGAAACGAAAACTTACGAACCAGTATCTGCTACTGGTATTCCTAATGAAAAATTCCAATAATGCATTGCTCGACCCGGAAAACGAACTCAGGACATTTATCTTCATAATTCATTATGTAGGTAATGATACTGATGATGATGATAATGTACTATATAGCGAGTAAGTATGAACGGTCCAATATGAAAACATTTGCGAGCGCCAGAAACAAGAACTTAACGTACGACCAACCTATCTATGCAAGCGGTAAAACACAGAGCTAAAATGTCGCACCGATTTTTTCACTATGTTGTATTTTTCTTTGACAAGCAGAGGCACCCTGAACTGCAAACTCCGACTGGGCATGCTGTACCAGAGTTTTATTTCAATCGGATGAATAGTATGGGAAAGTATACAGTTCTTTTTTTATCCTGCTCTCGGTGGCCAGTTACATATTCAAATAGTTATTGGTGCATTTCTCTTGGTAACAAATTTCATACGAATTTTAATTTGAGGTTCCGAATTCAAATTACATTATTGACTAGTATAATGACATTCGGTGCAATAATAATTTCTCAGCTACAGGTTAATCAAAGTACAGTACGCCGCACGGTGGTAACACTTTGACCTTGACCTTGAGCTGACCTAGCGTGTAACGCAGTTTCAATGTAAGGTCCGCTTATGCCGGTTTTTTACCACTGACATGCAGCCCACTATCCCTGTCTTTCTCATGGTATACAGAGCGTGCAGATTTCAAAATTTAATGATCAACTTCTGTACATTTTGAAGGTGACCGCAATAATCCGCTGTATAACCTTGATACAAATAGGCTCAAACCCAATTCACGTCGTAATAGGCACTGCGATGTTCTACATTGGGCTGTTTACACCGTCCAACTACGTCGTTGTAGTCCGAGGTGTAGACTATTTACATATTCACGAGACAGAAGTTACGACGCCATGTTGTGACGTCATAATAGACCTACATAATATTTGTTCCATGAGGAATGTTGGCGCAGTTCAGGCAGTACTTATATAGGTGTAATGAAATGCAAACAGAACCGGTATTTATAACGGGTGAAAAAATACGCTTAACGTAGCCGAGAGTCACTTTGTTCCTCCCGCCATTGTTATTTTTGTACTGTACTGACTTTTTTTTCTGGCTAGGGATGCAGCTAAAACCAACCAGTTTGAATTCTGTTGGGTCTCACATGGGAGAATTTATGTTCGCGAAAGACCTGGTTGTCCCCATCTGCAGGTGAAGAACGAGACAGATTTAGCGAGCATTGCGAAAACAATGTGACTAGTCATTATGGTATCAAAAGAAGTCGCTGTATGTCTAGTTCTTATGTCATTATATCTCCAGCTCATGCATGATTATCCTAGATTTTTGTTATATTCTAAAACTTCATTTAAATTATTATTTGTAGCCTTTAACATCACACACTCTCCACATTCACATTTTTCATTCACATGCTACTTACTTCTTCACACCCAACTTACACCCCATTTACTACAACACACACACACACTCATACTATCCACAACTTCTGTGTATCTATTCAGTCAGATAAGTTCTTAGCATATTTATTTACTCGATATAGGCGATATTACATAACTGATTCTAGAAAGTCAATTATTGTTTGCTTCTTTATACAATGCAATCCATGTCCCAGTTTTAGTTCCCCGGTTGATGATTTAATGTTCAATGAATAACTTAACTTATTTAACGGAAGAAGTCGAATGTGTTTCTGTTTCTAACTGCTACACGAGCTCACCGGAAATGAGTGGCAATTTTTTTAATAGTGCATTGCATGATTTTAAAATTTTTCATACTAACATACGTAGTCTGAACAGTAATTTCAATAATTTATTAGTATATTTGAGTAGACTAACATATTTACCTGATATTATTATTTTAAGTGAATGCTGGTTAAGTAAATGTCAAATAATTCCCTCTATAGGGAGATTCAACTCTTACTCCTCATCGTTTAAAAATCAAAATGATGGTGTGGTTACCTACATAAGAGACTGCTTAAATGTTATTGTAGAGCAACCGATGCTCAATGATGCAAACTGTTTATTACTTAAGTTTAATGGTATAGCGGCGTTTGTCGCCGTATACCGGTCTCCATCTATAAGAGATTTGACACAATTTTTAAGTAGTCTCGACCATTTGTTATCAATCTTATCTCAATATAAAACTGTTGCTGTAATTGGCGACCTAAATATAAACATTATCTCCAATTGCACCGACTCCTACGCTGACGAATACCTGACTCTTTTGGCTTCTCATGCAATGCTTCCTGCCCATAATTTTCCAACGAGACTTTCGAACTGCCTGGATCATGTGATTCTTCGCTCCCATACCTCTGCCACCACTCTTGTGCTTGACTCTCTCATTACCGATCACTCACCTACTGTTATTTACTGTAACCTGGAAATTAAAACTTATGCTCATAAACAGTCTATTAATAAAATAGACTTCCCCGCGGTGGTCGAATGTATTAAAAATACTAATTTTTCATCAGTTTTAGAATCTCAAGATCCTAACTCAGCTACGGAATACTTTGTGTTAACTATGTCCTCTGTCATTAAATCTCACTCCCACACCTCAGTCATTCCTAGCAAAAAACGTATTATTAAGCCGTGGATTACCCCTGGCCTTCTGAGATGTATACGGCACCGTGACAAATTGTATCGTGCGTTTAAAAAACACCCGGATAACGAGTCACATAAGTTGGTTTTTCATCGTTATCGCAATTTCTGTACCAATATTTAAAAAAAAGTTAGACGCGATTATGAACGCGCCGAGTTTCAGAAGGCCAAAAGTAATCCTAAAGATACATGGCGGCTTATTAAACAGATCGCGAACCTAAATCAAAACAGGTCAGCAGCTTCGGAACTATTAAATTGCTGTGCAAATCCCTCTCAATCGGTGGATAACGCAAATGACTATTTTTCTAACATAGGCAGACAATTAGCAAGTCAAATTCAACAATCGGACTTTTACAAAAACCTTGCTTCCAGTAATTTCAGCTCTTCTCAATCTCCTCCTTTACACTCAATGAGGTTGCTGGAAGTGGATAGTACTGAGCTGGAAAACATTATTCTCGGTCTCAAAGAGAAAAGTTCTGCTGGTCTTGATGGTATAACTTCTGCTGTTGTGAAAGCTACGAGATATACTATTATACCAATCCTTGTTCATATTTTTAACTTGTGCCTCTCTAAAGGTACCTTTCCCGACATTTTTAAAACTGCGATTGTTCATCCAATCTACAAATCCGGAGACAGAGACAGTGTCTCAAATTACAGACCTATCTCTGTACTTTCCACCTTTTCTAAAATTTTCGAAAAAGTTATAAATATTAGACTCACTAAATACCTAAACAAATTTAACATATTAGCACCAAATCAGTTCGGTTTCAGAAGTGGTAAATCCACAGATGATGCTGTCTTAGAACTTTCCGACACAATTGTGGACAATTTTGAAAAGAAGCATAAAACTATTGGTATCTTTTTAGACCTCTCAAAGGCTTTTGACACTGTCTCTGTCCCCACCCTTCTTTCGAAGCTTTCGAAGCAGATGGCATGGGAATTCGCGGTACTTCACATGACTTATTCAGTAGCTATCTAACAGGCCGTAAACAGTCCCTTAAGATAGAAAACTTTGTAAGCAGAGAAGAATCTCTAACTTTTGGGGTTCCCCAGGGCAGTGTACTGGGGCCAACCCTATTTCTCATATATGTGAATGAGCTGTGTCAGTTACACCTACCCAACTGCAAAATTATTACTTATGCAGATGACACAGCTCTAATAATTCATGGTAGTGATTGGAGTGAGGTTCAAATAAACTCAGAACTGGCCCTAACCAGTGTCATGAAATGGTTAACCAAAAATCTCTTAACCCTAAATATTAGTAAGACTAAATTCATTGCATTTTCCACCAATAGGTCTAGTCAACCTGCAATTCCTATAGTGATTCGTGCTCATACATGCGCTACCTCTTCACCAAATACTACTTGTAACTGTCCTAAACTTGTCAGTGCTCAGACTATCAAATACCTGGGTATTTTGGTGGATAGTCACCTTAAATGGAAACAGCAAACGGATGCCACAGTTACACGTCTAAGGAAGCTTATTTATGTGTTTAAGAAACTTAGATCGGTTGTTGATTTTGACAGCTTAATCACTGCATACTTCTCGCTGGCTCAGTCGGTATTAGGTTATTGCCTTGTTGTATGGGGAGGAGCTCATAAGACGACAATGTTACGAGTTGAACGCGGACAGCGTGCTATACTTAAGGTTTTGGCAAAGAAACCGATGCGATATCCAACAACGGCGCTGTATTCTCTGTGTCAGGTTCTCACTGTAAGAAAATTATTTATACTACAGGCCATACTCCGTAAACATTGCCAGCTTGCCTATGATCCGAATATCGGCAGCACAAAACGCCGGTCTGATAGGATATGTGGTATAGTAGTTCGCAGAACTGAAGCGGCACGCCGTCACTATAAACACATTAGTTCCAAAATGTACAATACAATAAATAAGAAAATAAATATCTACTCGTTAACTAGAAAAAAACTCAAAATTAAATTAAATATCTGGCTAAAACAATTAAATTATGACGAAACAGAAGAACTTGCGGAATATATGGATAGTTATACAACTATCACATTTTATCACATGCACACACACAAAACATAATTACACAAATTACACAAGCACTTACACACACAACCACTCTTCGATCCACACAAATCCATTTTATTTTACTTATTTTATTTTATTTTATTTTACTTACCATAGATTACTTTTATTTTTATTGATTGTTAACTAATAATTCACGTCTGCATTTTTGTTGTTACTATATAACTGTAACTGGAACAGTTTAACTTCCTTACCTGGAGAGGGGCGCTGATAACCGCGACACAGTTTTATACTACTGCGGTTATCATCGTTTCAATCTGTTTATATCTGTACGTGTTTCTTGTTCCAAATAAATAAATTTGAATTTGAATTTGAATTTGTACTTTTTTTAAATGAACTTTTTGATCCTCCGGGTTACAGTCATTACAGAGATCCTGGAGGTATCTAACAGTTGCAACATTTTTTGAATTTTTTTTAGAGACTACTAGACAACTTAAGAATTGATTTTCATAAAAGACCCCCGGTATGGAAATTGTATGAGGTGTGAAATTAATACCAGTGTCAACTCAAATGCGTTACGTTATGTTTAGCGCCAATATTGGCAAAGCCATTGCTGGTCGCCAATGTTGGCACCAATAGACGGTGACAACGCAACAATACTTCATTTTTTTCAATAAACAGGTTTCAAATGTTAAGATGTTACTTAAATTTAAATACACCCACGACCCTTGTAACGTTGCATACAACCATAATCACAATGCTTTGCGTGCGTTACATTGCACGCTCCCGTAGACGGCTATTTTCAACATAACATCAAGCCTCTATTCCCCGAAGGATTAGGCAGAGGTGTATTTTTAAAGTACACCCACATTTCGCCAGTTTAAATCCTATGCAACTAGGGGAAAGCCCATTACCAAATCCGATTCCAGGTTGCTACTGAGAAATTCCAGATGGACAAACATGGGATGCTCGTGCTTCGCAACAGCACTTGCAACCACAAGACCAACGAGACAGTAAAAAAATTCAACCGACTCCAGTAATACACTAAAAGCTGTAAAATAACTTCAGTTTCAGAAGTCTGTGGCATAAAATAAATCAAACGAAACAAGCAAAGTCACCGACTACCGAAACTAAAGTTATAACACCTTTTAGTGTTATTCTGAGTCGGTTATTTTATTTGTAAAAGTTTTTTCTTAGATAAATTATTTTTATCTTAGATAAATTTACAAAACGACCCCGCTTTGTATTTTATTTATGATAAAAGTCACGACGAAGCAAAAACTGGAGGACATATTTTCCAGCTATGTATTTTGATTTAAAAACCAAACTAATTAACCGATTTCGATAAAATGTATATGGGATCGCGTCTGAAAAATGACCTACTAAACAAAAAAGAATCACTAAAATCAATTCATAATTGGCGGAACGATCGCGTGACATACAAACAAAAAAAGGTCGAATTAAAAACCACCTCCTTTTTTGAATTCGGTTAAAAAAAGCAAAAAATAGACTTGACATTGATTATAAATCGGTTTGTTTTAAATGGCGCCTTTACTGGAAAATATGTGTTCCTTTACTTCCTTTCCTGTAACTCGCTTTTGATTGTCGTTATTTGATACGTTATTGACGGTAACGTTTGACGGCCTTCGACAGACGTTGTTTTGCCAAATATCAAGTTGAAGTTGATATAATGAGTCCTTGATTTTATTGGAAACATTTATTTTGTCCTTCAAATGAGGGAAAAATTTCCTCGTTTATTTTACACTAGCTGTGCCCCGCGGTTTTATCTGCTGTTAGGAATCGTAGCGTGTTAATAATAATAAACCTTCCTTGCGAATTGGGCTGTCATATGCAAAAAGACTTTTTTCAAGCTCAACTGGTAGTTCTAGAGATTAGTGTGTAAAAACAAAAACAAACAAACAAACTCTTCAGCTACTTATTTTTATATCTTAAAAATAAAACTTTATTTTTTGTCTGCACCCCAAATGTCTTTTTTTTTGTTCCTCGAGTCGTGATGCTTCTTACGTTCTGAGTACACACGCTACACGATTACTGACAAATTCATGAACGGATAGGTCTACTCACATTTGCGTGGTCTTTCTTCAAAAGACTGTCTCAAACACTAATCTGCATGGTCTTCGTATGATCAATCTGACTAAGGTGATATCTCGATATTCTGTGTGATCTCAGGGTTTGCGTCTGATGGGAAACACCGATTTCGTCTAGTTCAAAAAATGTTTGTGAGACTTGTAACGGATAAGCTATGCTTGCTTTTTACACACACTTTTGTATTTAAAATCTAATTTGCCTTTTTTAAATCTTTTTGACTTTTCCCGACTATAATTGTCGTCACTCACTGTATCCATGTATAAGTATATAATATTGTCCTTACCACTAATCACGTTGTTCTCAATTATAATACCTGGTCTCTAAGCTTTATGAAAACCTATTTGCGTCTAATTGGACAAATCTTATGCCGAGAAATAATTTGACACATTACATAACATTGCTCAAGTGTGTCTGTATAAAAAGTAAAATCACGGGTCGCTTGATTTCCTTCCTCCCTTTTTTTCTTAAATTTTAATTATTTTACAATAAGAAAAGACCAAAAAAGAACTATAACAATACTCCTAACAAAGGCCACCGCACCTACTTCCGAAACCCGCCACACGGCACACACACGAACATTAAAAAACGTGACGCTTTTGCACCCCGCGTCTTCCTACGGAAGCACCGCGTTAGAGAAAGGCGGAGATAGTGGGCCTATAGGAGGGAGCGAGAGGGAAGTCGTGGGAACCGCAGGGGTAGCGATATCCCATACGATCATTGAAGTGGGACGGGCATAGTGACCCTCCGGCGCATATGTCCGTCGGGACCATTCCGTAATACTCACAAGCGACACCTGTGTGATGTTATCGCTAATTTATGCGACAAATGGCGAATTCGTTAGTGTATTAATAGTTTAATTACAGGTGCATTAAGGGTTGGGCAATTAAAAAGAGTATAGTGTATGAAAATAGTTTAATTTTCTTTTTAACCGCAAGCGACGGTTATTTACATGATATGTACAGTTTAGTGATGTGCAAAATCGACTCAAACTCTATTGTTTATGAGTTGACTTTGTGCATCTGAAATTAGCCAATAAGCCATACAAATCACACATCTCTTCAGAACTAACCTAAGACAGGTTGAACATTCAATGGTAAATTCACAACCATTTTTTTCCGATATTTCATCGTTAATAATACTTAGGTAAAATCTATTGATTATTACGTCAAATGTCCTTGAATTTCCACATCAAAGTAACGGAAACATTATACCGAATTGGTATCAAAACATAATTCGATTCAACGATCTTTAAAGCTCAGTTTTTTGGTCCCAAAATACATCTAGTGACTGACGATAAACTTATACAATATAATATATAACTATCACACAACTTACAAAATATTATTTTGATATAAAACTATTTTTACAACAGTAGGTACAGTCTCCAAAAATATAATTTAGATTTCTTTTTAAACTCTGAGATCGATACAACAGTATCTCGTGGCTAGGCGACTAAGAATCAATCATATACACAGTGGGCCATGTTGGCGATACTTAAACGACCATAGCTCTATTTAAGAAACAAGAGGGTCCAAATATTTTAAAGTAAAACGTCAATGACCGCTAGAGGGTCCTTGAAACTTATTCCAATACAATTACCAAAGAATTACTTATTGGAAATCAATCGCAAACCCAGAAAGACTATAGTAAGTCTTACAATGGACCATTCAAATGAGTAAATTCTGTTCATTTGCCGCGATTAGCTCCTATCGCCAAGCCACAAGACAATAATTCTGGTAGGTTTTATGTATAACAGTTCTAATAAGCCAACTCAGCACCCCACGGCCTGTAGGGCTTCGAACTGTTTTGTGAGTACTGATGGTGAGGTGGATGAGGGTACGGAGTGGGGTAGTGAGGAGCGGGCGGCGCAGGATGAGGCCCTGGAGGTCCTGGGGGCGCTGGCGGCGCAGCGTAGTGAGGGTAACTCGGAGCAGCAGACAAAGGAGCCGCGATCGCAGACATAGCTGTAGGTGCGGTGATTGAGGTCGCCACTGGGGTAACAGGAATATCTTGCCGTGGACCTCCTAAGTCAGGATAACCGTGTTGCGGCTGAGGTACCGGCGTTGTCGGGTACTGAGGATAACCCCAGTTCGCTGATTTTGCAGCTAGTTCTCTTTGGGCAGCAAAGCATTGGAGGTGGCTCATAAGACGAAGCCGCAACGGATCTTGGATGTCGAGACCTTCGCAGCTGACGAGGTACCTCGCTACTTCAGCGGCACACTCCCGGAACCCAATGCTGTGGTAGTCCATCGCATACCTCTGAGGGTCGTAAGCAAATGTGTCCAATCCTGGAATAAAGGAGAACAAGGTTAGAACTCGTTTTATATAATCAGATTGATTAATCTATGACGCATTTTGTACAACATTAATTCAGTTCTACCGGGTTTAGTTAAAAATTTAAATGCCGAGAGCGCTGTGGAGGGAAATGGCATGTTTCTGTTTGAATAATTAACGATGTTTCTAAAGTTTGTCGCTCACACTGGGGAATTTCAACCTCCGTATTTTATTTGGCCCTTTTAAGCCAGCCATACGATACTGCAGATGTTATTTTGCATCTAAATAAGAATTAGACAATGGTGAGTCGGAATAAAGAACACAAAAGTTCAGTTCATTCAGGAAACGACCCTCTAGTTACCCTTGTGCAACTAGAAAGGGATGTGATATAAGCAATTGATCAAGTGCGCAAGGGATGGAAGCTTGTAGTAATGGTAACGGGAACCCCAAGTTTCCGGCCGTCTTCCGATAGGGAAGGAGACAAACGTAAGATGAGCTCTCAAACCCTAGGGACTTTAACAAAGTGTTTGAGAGAAAGATGATTCATTGATGGGTGCGGGGTCATGAGTGCTTGGTCCAGTCAGTGTGCCACCGGGCCACGAGACCGAAGGGGGAAAGAAAACTGTCTGCAGTGTTTTTTGTACTCGCTCAACCAGTTTAATTTCTTTTTAAACTTTTTTCTTTGTCTGCGTGTCGCTTCTTTTATGCTTTATTTCGTTTTTATGTTTGCCCTTTAATTCTGCATCGAGTTTTGTACTTATTAAATATAACTGGACAATATTATCAAGCTTTTTTTGTGAAATGTCTTGCTAGAAGAGCAGAGCGTCGGCGCGGGCGTGATGTTATGTTAAGTAGAAGAGCAGACCTCTGGGAATGTCAGATTGTCCTTTCATTATCATTTCACCCACAATCAGTTATTTAATTATACTATCTACTTTTAAATGTTATGGTAACTTTACAAAATAAATAAGGTCTGGCTGCTTCTAAATAGTGATTTTAATAAACCATTGTTTGATAAATTAGCATGCAAGTCTTGTTTTTAGAAATCCATATCACATTCTAATTAAATCTATCATTTGTAAGCAGATATCTTAACCCAAATCGTGTGTACAATTGTGTTCGCTTCCTTCCTTCCTCGAATCATTTTTTAACTCGTTTCTTGCGCACGCGCAGGTGCGACAACCCTTTGCGTTAGAATCGCTTCCGCTTGTCACGTGTAACACAATGGACACGTGATTTGATCGTAAGAATTTAGATTAAGAGGTTTTACTTTTATTGAAAAGGGTTTTGTGGATCGTAATTATAGGGTATTGAAGAGATACCAAATCCGGTATATTGTCAGAAACAGATTCTAGTAAGTACCTACATATATTTAAATTGCAATGCCTACTTGAAAGAAAACTTAACGAAGTAATTTGCTTGTTTTTATGAATGTGAAGACAAAAATCATGCGCAAATAAAATCATTAAGTCCAAAAATATAAAAGATTCCCACACCAGAACAACGGAATTATTAATTTAAGTCACCCACAATAATCACGATTTAAACATTCTAACAATACAAATCCCCAATCAGTGTGGTAACATAAGTTGCGATTAACACCCCAATGGGCTACGGAGGGTAGTATCATCATCCCTCGCTGTTTAGCAGCTAGCAGGGTGAGAGCGGCCCTACTATGTGTTCCCACGCACCCTATGCGCATGATTCGACTACTGATTGATTTATCTTCGCTAATCTGGTAGTGTGTGCGTGTGAATTTATTATGGAGTTCTGTCTTTGGAAGAAAAACAAGGAAATGTGTGAAATTAAATTCGCACATTTAGGGTTCCGTACAAAAAATAATAATGAAAAACTCTGATTCATCAATATATTCTTATTGGTTATCATAAACGTAATAATAAACATTATCACCTGAATTTCAAGTTTATAGGTCAATGGAGAGGTAAAAAATTCTTCGAAACAAAACCTGTGTGACAGACGACGGACAGACAGACACGTGAGTGATGGCGATAGGGTTCCGTTTGGACCCTTGGTGCGGAACCCTAAAAATACGTAATTTCACTTCTGAGTGTGTTTTTAACGGATTGATTTTCATCGTCTCTTGGCTGCTATTGAACAATTTCATATGAGGGTCAGAAATTCAGAATTGTTCCCGGTTGGTGACAATAGGCTCGCCCTCTTAAATGTAACTCAAAAACAACTGGCGACATGGATGCGGGTGTACTACAGGTACACTACTGCCTTACCCTTTTGCACATATCTTAAGCTAGTTGGAACACACAGCATATTCAGCTACCATTATTTACAGCTCAGTATAATGTATCAAGAAAAAACTACTATATAATCAAAATAAATATAATCTTCAGTAGTTATTTAAAACGCATTAAACTAACCACACAAACCCATATGGCCGGTAGGCCATATTGTCTGTTGACCGAGCACCAAAAGTAGCGCGTACGCATCGTTTACGTCACACCTGGCGCCTACAAAAACTCAGGAAGTTGCTAACTGGATCGCGCTGATCCAGTTTGTATCTCAGTCGCGCGGCGCGTGAGAGAAAGAGATAGAGAAAGAACATTGATAAAGTTGATAGGGTGTCAATGTTGAAATCGATATGAAGTTAATGAAGTGACACGTGTATTAGTATCCTGATAGCGTTTTACCAATTTTTTTATTAAAATTGAGTATGAATAATTGAAAGATAAAAAAAAAGAAAAAGGCACGAAACTTTGTGAAATAGACTGGGTTAGATAAGTGTCAAGTTACTGAAAAAATACGTCTTCATCATCCGCAAAGAAGGTTGGAACTTAGACTGCCGATATAACTCAAGACTTAAAACTTCAGGCACGTCATAATAGCATGTCGGTGACGCGAACCCTTATGTTTTGCCCCTAATACAAATCGTTCAACGCGGCTAAAACAGTTGTCACTTTAATCATGTGAATCCAAATTCGATTTCCTTGTATCTCACAAGATTTTATTACGACCAACTTCACAATGACGCGGGTAAACTTCTTAAAACAAAAGAACTGCTACTAAAGTCCAACCACACATCTCATGACGCAGGTTCCGGCTTCCCTCGGTCGTGACACTGACCTTTAAATGACTAAACTCGGCCACTCGTGTACAGTCGGCCATCGCGGCCGGAAACTACTCCGAACTGAAGAGGATGCGGTTGTCCGTACACTGAACCATGTAGCCATGATGGTGAACTACTTATGTAACAGTTAAAAGATAACCGCAAATTGATTTTAAACCACAAATTCAGTTAAAACGGAAGGATGGTTCAATTATTTTATGTATTATTATTTAAAAGCTGGAAGGTGGACGGTTTGCAGTCTGTAATATTTTTAGAGTAGGTACTTACTATGTGTGTATGTTTAGAAATGTGTGTGCCATAAAAGAACGTACGACAAAATTGTACTGCGACTCACCGTCGTTCGAATGTACGCTAGTGTGCCATGAATACTAAACTAGTTTTTCTTAATCATGTCTGAAAACCAATTCCTGTACTTAAAAGTATTAACAATCTAGCCACAAGCTCATCTTACTGACAATCAATGTCAAAACCTTATAAAAAATGTAAGTAGACGGATATTCGACGGAATTAGAACGTTCTTAAAAATACGTGACTTGCTTCGATAGCTCACATAGGTACACACTTTAACTGGCATATACCCATCTTTTATAATAAAAGATACGTCCGTCAAATTTAAATATGTTTCTAACAAAACATTGATTTTATTATATTTTGTTAATATACGCCTAAAGAGCGACTTCAAACAAGAGAATTGACTTAAAACTTTAATGTGAAAAATATAAGTGTTTTCTTTATTATCTCTATAATAATGTTGTGTTTATTTTAGTTTGGCGTGACTTTCAAAATTAGCCCAAAAAAAAATACGGAGTCTGGGTGGTCTCCATTGTAACAGATACGCAGAAAATCAATTAAAATTCCTTCAAAAACAGTATTAATTTCAAATCTTCCCTACACATACCCAATGCAAACTTACCGGCATTTTTTCTATCATCTCCACAAGATCATTTACTACACTACGTGTGTTGTAACAAAAACCTCTCAATAGTCCACCTGCCGCCCGGGCCTCTGGGACCCTGGCTCCCTGGACCCGGAAGCATGGCGTGGGAACACAAGGAATAGGCCATTTATAGATGAGCGAGATAGCGATATGATGAAACAGCTGACTTTGTTTATAGTGGATACTTTTTTTATTTATTGGGTTACGATGCGGTGGGTCAGCAGTAGAATATTATTGAAATGTAAAAAAAAAGAAATTTAGTCAGTTTTGAATCAACTAAACTACAAACTCTTAATATCCATTCTAATATTATAAATGCGAAAGTAACTCAGTCTGTCTGTTTTTTACTTTTTCACTCATTAAAGGCTTAACGGATTTGGATAAAATTTGGCGCACGCACGACCTAGTTTAGGACATAGGAGACTTTTTATTCAGGAAGTTCGTTCCCGTATGATAATTGGTGACCTCCACTAGGGCAAAGCCGCGGGCAAAAGCCAGATTAAAGATTATGTTGTAGATTACAGAGAAATTTGTGTTGCCATATTTTTCCTAACAAAAAATTGTTGGGTTCAGGGAGGGCCGATGACAGTATGAACCAGTTTTTTTTCAAATTACTTCGTAAATCCGCTTTAATAAAAATTTATGATTCATTAATTGGAAAAAAGATCTACTGACAGGTTGTTAACAACTGGTAATGGTATCAGGATATTATACCTTCAACCTTTTTTAAATCGGGTAAACAGAATAATTAATCTCCCAAATCTTTATCAGTACTTTTTTGGAGATACAATATCAACCGACGTTGTTTTGGTCTACATATCAAGTAAAATTTCTGCCATATATTTATTTAGCAAAATAACTAAGAATACTACTACAACAAATATACTACTAAATATAGGGGTACTAGACACACACTCTGCCTAACCCTTAAACGAATATGTTAATAAGCTTGGAAAGTATTTTTTTTAGTTGTTATAAGTACCCTTTGACCTTCTATTACTCATATATGTATACAACTTGTTACATCACCATAACATCACGCTTGTATTCCCGGAAGGGTTGGCAGAGGTGCACCTATAATTACACCCACATTTCGCCAGTTATTTTTTTTATTTCCATGTAATAGGGGCAAGACTATTGCCGCTAACTTGTTCTATTATAAATATACTTTCGAGGGAAAGTGAAATCCTGTTTTTAAAGATTCTCTTTCATATAACAGTTGCTAGCTTCACAAAAGACAGGAAAAGCGAATCAAATGTTGCTTTTGCTTTTTTTATTGTACTTTTTAGCGAATCACCGTAACGGTCCCATCTTTTATTAATTTAGCAGGAAACGGAAACGAGACGAACAGGTTTGTGAGTATTTAATTGTAGCGTGTAACGGAATGGACGAACCATTTTTTCGCATTTCTACTTTTTATTATGAACGTATTTTTTTTCTTTTTTCAAACTTTGCTATAGGGGTGCTTTTACAAGGGCTTCTTTCCCCGTAACTTGTTTTCGTGGTTTTTCGAGACTTTTGTGTGTTTTGCTTAACAAAGGGGGCATTACAAATTCTGCCTGTAACCAGGAGGAGTTTTCTTCGTAAAGTTGTTTACTAGGCTTCTTTCTGTACCTACTTACACACAGTTTGTTGGTTTATTATTTACTTAAGTATTTAATGTAATTTGACCTTTGAGACTGATACCATGTATATGGCTGGGGATGGGGGACTGTTGAGATGGCGGCAAATAGAGATGTATACACAAACAAAATAGGCTCCACCGACATAAGGGCAGGAGGCTGATGATGAAGATTTTGAAACTACCAACGCTACTAACCCCACAGTTTGATGTAGGCTCTCTCAATTAAGCAACCATCAGAGGACAGGCAGGCACTACTTTAACGAAAATTGTACCAACCTTTAGCATGCAGCATCTTCAAATGATCCACGGTCAGCTGGAGGATCTCAGCTTTCTCCAGCTTAGCACTGCCCTGCTTCTCGCAGGCGGCTGGCACCAGCCTCTTGAGCTCGGTGAGGGAGGTGTTGATCCGGTCGCGTCTCTTCTTTTCTATGACGCCGCGCCGCCGCTTGCGCGTCATCATCTGGCAGGAGTCACCGCCGGGAGACCTGGAATAGTGCGTGAGGGTATGTTAGTTACATACAGCTTACACTTTTACCCATGAGAGTAGGCAGATAGTATAGAACGCCACCTGCTACGATTCTTACATACCCCTTTTGATTCGTTTACGTTAAGACGCGCGTATAAAGATGCTGTGTTTCAGAATGGTCAGGTTCAGTACTTGCAAACGGTGTACGTGTATGACTAGGTGTATGAACGAATGTTAGATAAAAGGAGATAGAGGGTTTTTACAAAGAAGGGAGTAACGCTATGTTATCGGTTTTTCAATCTAGAACTTTTCTAAGCATGATAAATCTGAAAAGTTTGTTTGTTTTTTGTTTTAATGATCTAATCACTGGCACTGCCAGTCGGATTTGATTTTTTTTCCATTCTTGAGGAAGGTTAAGGTTATGACATCAGAACTTGACGGGATGGCCTACTTTTAGTTGATAAAAAATCCTATGACATGTTTATCCTAATATTATTTTTATGAAGGACAGTCTGTCACTGGGCAGAATGTGAAATGAGATAAAAACGTCTGCTTCCATGAAATTGTTTGTGTAAGACTGTGAGTCTGTCTGTCTCCGCGTTTCGGTAACCTACTTAATAATCAGGAAATTATTGGCCTGAAGCAATTTACATTTATAATATGAAGTAAACGTAATTGTGTGGACATTTTTCCTTTGACATACTCGTATTTATTTAGGAACGAGAGGTTGAGAGATTTGATTGTAGGTATATTTTATATCCTGTGGTGTGTTTCAATAATTTGGACTTTGAAAATTTCGCGTCCATGTTTGATAAAAGATTTATGAATCCATATAAAAGATAGGAATATTTACAAAACTCTTTGTTGTTCTATGCCGTCTCTGCCGACCTCCATAAGCATATTATATCCCTCACATTGACAACAATGAAAAGTAAACAAAAACTTTTACTAAGCCATAAAGAGATTGTTTTAGTTAATTTACGTAACTCCTTTAGAAAGATTTTTCAAAAGAAACGTGCTACGCGTAATAAGAATCACACATATTACGTAGCGTTTGCTACGTGCGTAGCGTGCTACGCGCTGTAGGTGCTACGAGTGCAGTAACAATGTACCTACGTATTGGAATCTTATGTAATAGGATTTCTTACTTTTTCATTCGAACTTCAACATATCCTCACCCCCTCCAAATGCTCAGTTTTGAAAATAAAATATAGCGTTACTCGCTGATAATTTAGTTTTCAGCAAGTGAAAAAAAAATTGAAATCGTTTAAGGTAGGTATTTTTAAGTTTATCCGTTACAAACAAACATTCAAATCCGTCCCTTTAATTTACTTTAGATCTGATGTTAATGATTTTAAAGGTTCTTTAATTACTATGTTTTGAATGGCATAACCATTCAAAACATAGTAATTAAAGAACCTTAATTGACCCTAAATAAGCTAAGCAGAGTTACAACAAGAAAAATAAAGTACGAGTATTGATTTTCCTGTTTTCTTTTCGCTTTCTGGTATTGTTGCTATGTGATAGTTTCAGAGAGCAAAATATTATCTCAGTATTACATGGGTATTCATAGAATACTCAGAAATTAATTTCCGTTTTTCATATTACTTACATTTATATTACAAAAAAATGCCTGACTGATAAAATTGCTTATAGCTCGCTCCTAAATATTAATCTAAGGAAAGTTACAGTAATAATATTTTGTAATTTAGATCAAGTATATCTCCGGCTTAGAATCTCAGCTTCTACCACGGTTTATAAAATAAATAATACTTGGTCTGGATGTAATCTTGGTTATATCCTTATATTATTTCACTGCTTTTTAGCCTATAAATTGTCGAGAAAAGGCAATGGGTGTAATAAGACTGTACATTATACAAGGCACAGGAACAATACAAGGTAAAAGAAAAACCTTGAAATTAGTACTCACGTCGCATCTTTACTGCTCTCTTCGGAAAAGTCATCGTCTTCGCTTTCAGAACGAGCCCTCTTGCTACGCTGCGCCGGCGCAGTTGGGGCTGGAGCTGGAGCTGGTGGGCCCCAACCGTACCCCCACTGGGATCCCTGACCCTGCAGCTGAGTACCCGGCTGTTCCATGTGTCTATGATGGTACTCCATAATCACCACTAAGTTTTCACCACTCCCTATTTGTCTCAAATAATCACAAAAAAAATGTAAGTTCACTGTAATGTGTTCTTGGCCTAATTTTTCAGTTATCAATTTGTTTTCATCGGAAGCTTGGTATGAGGAGGATCGTGTGCGCAGGTCGGTCACGTGCGCGCGCGCTGGGCGACTGGCGCGGAGTGTGTGGCCGCGTGGCGCCCCGTGTCGCCTCGTGTGCCGCCGCCCTGAGCGACCCACCCTATGCAAAATACTTTTTATCTATGACCTACCAACTATTCAAGCGATTTTCGATTTTATTCTTTCCAGCGTAGAGTTTTGACAACTATTCTGATTAAGTTGGTATTTTTTTTGACAGCCACGATTAAGTATGCGTTTTTATTTTGCAATTTTGTGCGTTATGTGGTTGCAGCAAGGACGCTGCAACTGCGTTTATGGGTCACTTAGCGTTATGAAATTTTATAAATTTTAACTTTTGAATCACTCGTCGTAAAACGAACTTTGTTATCAAGGAGCAGGGTGCAAAATACTTTATTAATTTTTTTTAAGGGTGTATTATAAGGCCGCGTGGCAGGCGTACGGTGGGAAACTACACACAATTAGGTAACGCAATTTACTCGCTCCAATATTTGTGAGAATGAATTCTGCAAACTATAGGGGAAGGGTTCCGGGGTGGACAGAGAAGCGTGGGACGACGGACCGGGGATTAACTAGTGGAAAACATTAGGTACTACTCGAGTGACGGATTACAGCATGAAAATAAAAATGCATTAGTATCATGTGCTTGATTTTATAACTTCGTAAATGTTTCAGTGGAATTTAAAATTGTTGGTAGGCTGTGTTTTCCAGTTTGGTTAGTTGAAATACATATAAATACTCGGATATTTCATTTCTACAGAAAACATATAAAGTTTGAAACCTTAATGTGCAAATCATTTAACAAATTTCGTTTTCGTTTTCCTTAATGTAAATTATATCAGCGCCAAATCACGTAATCACAAAACAATCTCAAAGTCATTAACGCCGTGTTCGGTTAGCTAATTGTTACGTAATCAGCCGGTTGTGTCGCGGCAGCCGGACGGCCGGTCACGAGCGACGGCGGCCGCCGGACATGATCGGCGGACGCCCGCTCACGGTCGGCGGGCGTTCGGTCACGGGACTAGCGGAGTTCAGACGTGTGTGGCACGCGACCTCCGGACGCCTGGCTTGCTGAGGTTCGATGGCATCTCGGCAAAACAATTGGTGTTACATTAATTTGAAGATAAGAATGTAATTTGTGAGGGTGCGATGATGATAATGATAGGGATCGGCCTCCTTGAAGCCGGGAGTTGTAGACTTGCTTATAAGAGGGTAGGGTAAGTGGGGCACGGGCTCTCAACTTTAGTAGGCCATAGGGATTTAAATTCAAAAAAATGAAACTCGTATTGGGTTTTTCCATCCGGAATTTCTCAGTAACAGCCCGTAGTCTAAATTTGTGCCCTCAAAATAATGCTTGCACCTCTCACATGCTGATTGATGAATTATTTCAACACAACCGCTGCCAACCTGTGACAGAGAAGTTGTGTGGAAATCGGCTGTCATGGTGAACACGTGATGCGAAGGAATGAGGATCATGTTGTGAGGAAAGTTTTGAGTATGAATGTAGAGGGTTACAAGAGTAGAGGGAGACCTAGGAAACGATGGATGGATTGTGTGAAAGTTGATCCTAAGAAGGAGGTGACATCTGAGATGTCGGGAAATAGAGATGTATGGAAGGAGAAGACATGCTGCGCCGACCCCAAATAAATTGGGATAAGGGCAAGAGGATGATGAACCGCTGCCAACCTGTCTGGCACCATTTTAAGCCTTTGACAGCTCTTAAGACTGACGTGGTTTTCTATTACATGAGATTTGAATTAAACTGGCGAAATGTGGGTTTACTATAGGTACACCTCTGCCTCACCCGTCCGAGAATACAGCCGATATGCTACGTTGAAAAAGCTGGTATTTTCCACAAAATATCCGATTATGTTGCCTATTCTATATGAATGTCATCACTGGTCAATCTAATCTCCTTCGAACTAATCGAACGGCCATTCTTACGACCATAACTCGGTAAGTATCGGTTTGAATGTGGTCGTTAATGTGTAATACATGTTACATCATGCTGTTAATAATGACACATATTGATGTTATAAGTCATTAACTGTCCCTTCAGAAATTCTATCTTTAGCCATGTGTAAATTGTGGGTTATTGACTGGATAGATGACAACCACTGACCAACACTGACCAACACTGACCAACACTGAAAACAGGAATTGGTGAAATGTGGCTGTACTGTATACACTACTAGGTATACACTTCTGCCCAACACTTCGGGGAATACATACCTCATCTACTTGATTAAAATTTAAATGTTATGCAAGAAAAATATTAGTGGAGGCTCCTTTAAAAAGATTTAAAACAAATACAAGCAAAAACCTACAGAATACCACCTCCTACGATCCATACATACTCCTTTTCTGGCAAACACGCTCGCCGGTTGCGAGTACATCTGACCTTTCTGAAGAACATCACCAATACGTTCAGTGTATGTCCGACCGGCGTAAGGCAACCTTTTGTTAGTCGTTACTTACCTCATTGTAATAGAACAAAAAAAAAAAAAAAAAAATTGCTGGACAATCCACACAGCATCATCTAGCCCCAAGCTAAGCAGAGCTTGTGTTATGGGTACTAGATGACTGATAGACTTAATACAATACATTACATACATAGATATTTTTTTATTATACATTGTAAATACCCAGAACACCGGAACAAATCTTTGTAGATCGTACAAACATTTGTCCCAGGCGGGAATCGAACCCTGCGCCACAGGCGGACCTTCACCCGCCGCGCCATTTCGGTCGTCAAAATACGCGTTCTTACCTATTCTTATAGCACTGTACCAATACCTTCTTCCAAAGTTAGATTCCACCATTATTTGGAAAGACCGCGACATCTTCACGTCAGTCACCATAAATCCTAAGCCTTATTGAGAAAAAGCCGATTACAGCCTCTTAAATCTTAAACAACTGTCCAAGTGCGTGTTGCACCACGCATTGTGATGGGTTCCGTAGTCGTAATGAATATTCACGCATACAGATTTTATTGACTGCGCAAATAAATTATATTTCATAGTATTTGTCAAAGAAATGAATTAAAACGAAGTCATTGTTGTAAATTAGGAAGCGTATAATTCACAAAATTTTGATTTAAATAAAAAAACACTATTGGCCGATTTTAATAATCCAATCTAGAGAGCAATCCTTGCATCTAACTTATCAATGGCCGAGCTTGCAATCAGTAACTTTAAGAGGGTGAATCAGAAGCAGCAGTTTGTGATCGTAGATTGAGAAACATTATTAAAATAGCCCGTTAATAACATCATAATTATTTTAGATGCTGGGATTTACATCATCATCATCATCCTCCTGCCCTTATCCCAATTTATTTGGGGTCGGCGCAGCATGTTTTCTTCTTCCATACATGTCTATTTGCCGTCATCTCAAGGGTCACCTCTTTTCTTGCCATATCATCTTTCACACAATCCATCCATCTTTTCTTTGGTCTTCCTCTACTCATGTAACCCTGCACATTCATACTCAAAACTTTCCTCACAACATGGTCCTCATTCCTTCGCATCACATGCCCATACCATGACAACCGATTTCCACATAACTTCTCGGTCACAGGCGCCACTTTCAGACTTCCTCTTACATACTCATTTCTTATTCTATCCATTCGCGTAACACCACACATCCCCCTCAGCATTCTCATCTCAGCTGCATGTAACTGCCTTTCATTCATGCCTTTTGCGGCCCAACATTCTGATCCATACTGGGATTTACATAGCCATACATAATTCTAGACTGCATTCTTCAAAATTTCATCGATATAAAACCACTCCGAGTAAAACCGGTGGACGACTCCCGCCACAAGGCAGACGATTAGGACGAAACAATAAAGGTTCCGTATTTGCCACTTGGTTACGGAACCCTAAAAAGCCAAGATTACGGTCACCTGCCTAAAGAGAATCTTGACACAATATCATGGTTGAGAGACCTGATCTTTTGCCAACAAGATTGCTATGAAGTAGGTACTACAAAACGGATTGTTGACGCAAAACACTGCAGAAAAGAGGATTTGAGTAATCTCTTCGTACGCTCGAGCACCATATAATGTAACGAGATAGGATCTGTGATACGGAGCGTTATATTTCTGTCAAGTCGGCCACAGTTCACAGAGGCCGCTTTTGGGGGCGCAGCATGGTTGTAGGGATTACATAATCTCCGAAGGAAAAAAACGGAACCCTTATCTCTGTCGGTCTGTCTGTCCTAGGACGAAAAAGAATTAACGTGTCATGTTAGGTTTAGTTACTACGCCATCACAAACAGATTTCATTAATGTCGTCTGGGTTTCTTTATCTGTGTTTTGTGTACTCACTAAGACTTTGCCAGCGACTTTGCCCGGCTGTAGATTCCCTATTCCCTAAAACTCTGGGCTTGTAACATAAACGTTAC
Source organism: Phlogophora meticulosa (assembly GCA_905147745.2). NCBI lineage: Eukaryota > Metazoa > Arthropoda > Insecta > Lepidoptera > Noctuidae > Phlogophora > Phlogophora meticulosa. Next base: position 846,026 of record LR990518.1, read on the forward strand.
GACTGCCATTCTTCATGCCATTGCGTTTGCGTATTCCCCGCAGGATAGGCAGCGATGTACCTATATGTATGTATCCTCGTAGTAGGTACACACACATTTTGCCAGTCCTGTATAATTCCCATGTAATAGGGGGCAAGCCAATTGCTACGAACCGAGCACATTTCTAGATTACGAGCTGTCACTGAGAAATCCGAGATTTTTGTAGGGTTATTTATCTGTGTTTTGTTGTTTCTAGAATTTTGTCAGCGACTTCGGTAAAAAATACTCAAAACATACCTACACTCACTCATATATGTACTTTCATACGTAAACATACAGATACTCTCTCACGACACCGACACCAATTAAATACCTGCTCCATTTAATTTTGGAAAACGGAAGAATGAGCCTGGATCTCACAACACAGGGAATAGTCCAGACTATGAGGTCTACGAATACAAACCACCTGAATGTATATATTTCGAGACGGTAAATTAATTTTATTTGTTCGACTGTGAATTCCCAATCCGGTGGGAGTTCCTAAAAATCCAGTCTATTTCCTTATCCACATCATAAAGGTACCTCTGTGCAAAACTTCAGCTTTCTAGGGCCAAGGGACGTGAGTGAGCCCTCTAAATTATATATGTAATTGATATATTGTTCGTAACTAGTCCAACCCGCTCTCTCTCGCTTTTTCAAATGTTTATTTTTTATCAAACAATTCCCGGGTGTCTCTCGTCTGCGTCACCCAGTCAACAAGAGCTCCTTTGTACAGTAATCCGTTTACAGATCATATAAAAAGATTCTTTGTTAAAGGTATTGTGCTGTCAAGTATGTATTTGGACTCTCAGCAAGTCTGCGATCTGTGAAATCAAAGGTTTGAAGAACTAGTTGTAGTTTGAATCGATATCTTCTATAAATAAAATGGATGTTGGACCGCGAGTTGGAGTCTGTCAATATTGTAGTGGCGTGTGGACATGCTTACGTCTATATTCACGTCTGTTTACCGTTGGGGTTGAATTTCGATAGGAATTTCCCCATATTGGAAAGGTCTTTGCCAAAGTTCTGTCTGAAATCAACGGCTGAAGTTTGAGTTTATTGCGTAGATGTCAACATCTTATGAATTCGTGCTCGTGTCTCAGCCACAGCCACGTGAATTGATCGAACGTTGAGCTACGCTTGTTGAGGTCAGACTGAGGATGGGTAAACATAATTGAGACCTCTCTCTCCGTGCTTCAAAAAGTACTTTAAGCCGTTGGTCCCGGCTGCGTTTGCGGATCTATGACATTCGTTAAGGGGATGTCCAAAAGCCCAAAACTCTGATAAAGAGTCTAGGCCATTTCTTTCATAGGGAGTCGTTTTACCCTGCGACTGTTGGGGATGTCCAGTTTACCTCAAAAAAGCAAGGCAGATGATGAAATTCGGACGTCAATTCAAAAGACAAACGTTGGATTTAAGTTTCGTTGTTGATTGACCAATAAAATATGCAACAATCTTTTATTTATGAATTTAAAAGTTGAAAGTGCTGTGGAACCTTAGAACCTTCATGGTTGTTGAACAAGTTAATGGCATGCGACGAACATTAATTCATATTTAGAATAAGAAAGAACTTAGACAGACAGTCGTTGGCTGACAGGCTATTTGCATGTAATATAAAAGTAATCTACTGAACGAATAAATTCTTTAATAAATATTGTTTTTAGGTATTTTATTTCATCGTATTTGGGTGGCTTACAGTTAACAATACAAAAGATAACCTACAAAAAACTATTACTCTTTTGCTAACTGTGGAGGCTTGCCACAAAAGAGTAGGTAATAAAAGTAACGTTTTAAGTAATAGCACGGTAGGTACCTCAGGGACATCTAGGTCCCTATAGGTACCTATCATGTGAAATAATTAAAGTCCGCTCACCTAGCCAAGGAAAGAAAATGTCCATAAAAGATGGATTCTAGGACAAAGATAACAGCACCAAGACCTTGTTTCATAAATTCATAATATATGTCAATGCTACGCTAGCTTCGTTATGTTGAGGTACTTATATCCTTGTGGAATATATTAATAATGTTAAGAAATGTTTTAGTTAAAGGAACGTTCAGCTGCCTTACAAGCGACAGTAAGCTGCTGTCTTAAGACCTTGGGAATACAAATCAATCATTTATCTGTGCAATTATTAGCATACAGGGTGCAAGGGACATCGTACACTCGACGTTCAAAAGTGCTGTCAGCCTAATTTGAATAATCGATTTTTATTTTCGTTTGATTGATGCACAAACTGGTATCGTGACTTCTGAACATGATTCCTAGGGGAAACCCAATGAACCAAATGAACAAAATGGAAGCCAATGAAAATTTCTTTCTGTTTAGTTTTTCAATTCTGCTTTTTTTTCTGTTTTTTTTTTTCATACAAACATGTTTTCTACCTAACCTAATGACATTTTAAATGAAACGTTTAATAATCATATTCAATTTTGGAAATCGTCATTTGTAAAAATGATGGTTTCATTGTATTAAATAAAAAACACATCCGAAAAAGTAAAAATGACGAAATACCTACGCACAATTTCGACGCTGCCACTGGAAGGTACTGGTATCAGATTCAGACAGGTTCCATCCTGTATTTATACACAAAGCGAGAACTTCGGATCCCTTTTTAAGAATATTGCTCGTACGGAGGTGTCTGAGAGTGAGTAGAGTATAGTATAAGTTTAGAGAACTAAAACGGTCGAGTTTCCACCACTGAGCGACCACGCGTAATAATAAAAGCTGTCCATTACGCGTTTCATATGGCGTCAGAACAAACACCATTACAACCTCTAATGTTATTACTGCGTTGTGGAGTGACGTCTTTCCACGGAGACTAGTTACCATAATGTAGTACAATCAACACGAAGGGGCAAATGTGGCAGAAATAAGTTTTACTACTGTGCTTGACCTTGTTCTGAGGTGATTAGTTGGCGGTGTGACGCGCGGTCATTCCCACAGGTGGTTTTTGCAAATGGGTCTGCTTTTTAGGCTATATTAGGTTCCCCTAGACTATATTAGTTGGAAGGCACAGCGACAAATGAGATAATTAATTTAAAAATGAATAATAAATTTACTTCCTTCATTAAAAATCTCAGAAAGTCATGATATTTTACAGTTTATTGTAGAAGATAAAACGTAAAAAATCGGGAAACAGCCGGCAAAAATTTCAACACTTGGAGGTCAATCAAATACTGAACTTATGGTATCAGTTTGTGCGTCGGTGCCCCCTTCACCCCGTAAACTTGAATTTTGTAACTTTGATATTTTAATCGTATTCAGTAACTTGACAGTTGGAGGGATACCAGTTTCTGGCAAAAAAAGAATAAGCGAAATTTAATGAACCTTAAAATGTATATAATATATGACGACCTTTGTTATTGAACTATAAGCTTTTACAGCTGTAGCTATTAACTTCTGTAATAATTATACCTAACGAATGAAAGATCAAAGCAACCCCTTGCGGCAATTTACTGAACTTTATAACGGCACATAAAATCAAATCGAAAACAAGTAGAAATATGAAACTCAACGCTCTACAGTACAACAATCAAATTATTAAAATGCGCCCACGCAGAGTCGATCATGTATCCACAATTCAAAAGACCGTCACATTCATTGTTAAATCCCGAAAAAATCAAAGCAAAAACTGTGAGAGTCGAGTTTTTGTACTTTTTCGAGTATTAACCCGTTTTTTTTGTGGGCGTGGGAGCCCATGGGACTTTTGAACAGGTGGTGGTGGGTTTAAATCCCATTGTTGGGGAACGCGGAAGGTTAGCTTCATAGTTTGCTTGTCAATGAGACTTTGATGTAGTCAGGTTTATTTTAACTGAGGTATTGGGGTGTTTGGTTAGTCTTGTTTATGTTTGTGGTTTCAGTCAATATTTTTGTTTATAGGCCTTAGGGCCTGTCTGGGGATTTTGATTGGGCACTTCTCCTTTCAAGCTTAAATTCTAGGAAGTGTTGAGGGGTGGGCGTTTCGGGAGAAGTGATTTATGAATTTAAAGACAAGATTTTCATGGATTGACTGCCCCGTTGACTAAGCGCTACTACTGAGCATGAGGTTCCGGGTACAATGACCCAGGTCAGACAAACTGTTATTGCCATTTTCCATATGGAATTTCTCAGTAGCAGCCCGGTCTCTGGATTTGTAGCCGTGTTGGCAAAAGTTTCGCCCCACTTCACATGGGAGTTTACTCCTCTACCTGACCCTTCCTGGAATACAGCTGTGATGTCAAGTAATTTTATAGGCTTTTCATGCTGCTAAATCGGCCTTGCCATATACTATGAGATCATTTTTTTGGATATGAAGAGGTACACAGATAGGTGAGTGAATGAGCCCTGCCACTTAAGTACCCTTATAATTAATGGATGTTTAATGCATCATTTCATTTTCCCAACTCTTTATTTATTTTTTATTTAACTATATTGGGGTCGGCTTCCAGTCTAACCGGATGCAGCTGAATATCAGTGTTTTACGTGGAGCGACTGCCTGTCTGACCTTCACAACCCAGTTACTGGGCAACACGATACCCCGTGGTAAGACTGTTTGTCAGGCTTTCGGGTTTCTGGCTACGTAACGACTGTCAAAGATCTACAAATGACAACGGCGTAACGTGCTTTCCTAGGCACGGAGGAGTCTCGATATGTTACGAACACCCATCCACAGACTGACCTTGGCAAGCGTAGCTTAATCTTCGATCAACCCGTGCGGCTGTTTTTATTTCACCACGAGCTCTTCTTTATTAATGGATATTTAATTGTATCCATAATTCTGATGGCATAGAATCTACAAAAGTATCCATTGGAGAGTGCGAGACAACCTCTGCCTTTATTAACTATGCCAATATAATAAAGGTCAAGAGTGTGTTTATTTGAAGTCAATAATCTCTGTAACTACGAGTCTGATTTGAAAAAATATTTTGGCGTTTGCTAGCAAAATTCTTAAAGAACCCTTAGGGGCAAGTGAAACCGCAGCGCGTAGCCAGTAAAAAAATAACATTGCCATGAACAGAACATGAACAAAGAAATAAGCAAATAAAACCCGCTAGTCATAATAAACCTCAGTAGGTACCTACATCAAAGTCTCATTGATGACGTCTTACCTTCCGTGGTGCACGACAATAGGACTACAATAGCTGCCGATCCCCTCCGCACAAGCTTGAAGCAGTGCACAAGCTAATAAGTTTTTATTTAAATATACCTCGCTAGATATGCCTCGCGGTGTCACGCGCGCCTTATGCTCGTGATTTTTTTGTTATTATCAATTTATTTATAACAAGAATTAAGTACATTATCTTACAGACTACTCTAAGACGATGTAATACACATATATTACTACATCTTAATTACTAACATAGGAAAAGTATTTAACTAACAATTTAGTCATGGTTGATTGAAAAGTGCATTTAAAGTAAATCATTTGACTTTGTCTTTATCATAAAATATCAGAAAAATCTTCAATAAATATTATTAGTAAGTAAGTAAGTAAGTATTGTAAGTTATCAGAGATATTAGTTCATGACATTTTTGCATGTTACCTATAAGCACTAAGCGAGTGATAACAATTGTTGGTGAACCAATACATAAATATCCTTCTTTTAGAATTGGGATATCAAATGCAAAAATATTTGTTTAAACACGACTGGTAGTTCCTTGTAGTTCCGACTCGTAGTTAGCGCCTTCAAACAATAAAACTCTTCAGCTTATGATAGTATAGATGGATATTACGGTTGTTTGCCAAGAAAGTAAACAAAATAATCAGAACAGATGAAGTAAAAAAAAATCTAACTACAGGTTTTATTGTTGTGAACCTTTTAATAAAGAACTTATGTCGTAATATGTTTCTCCATAGGGGCGAACTAGCGAAAGTTGGCACGAGTTCAAAAGGTAACTTATTCATAAGAAAAAACTTTACGGGTCGCCGCACGCCGTTCGGGTCAAGTTGAAAGGTGCTCAGGGTACAAAAAACGTATTGATAATCACCCATGAAAGCAGCCTGTAAGTAACTGCGTCGTTGATTTGATAATGAGGTCCCGGGTTCGATTCCTAGGTCGAGAAAAGTAATATTGTGTTTTGCTGGAATTTCTAAATAGCAACTTAGAGACTGGATTTAATGCCCGGTCGGTGTGTTTAAGCTCGCCCCCTATTACCTAGCACTTAGACATTACTGGCGAAGTGTGGGTGTACCTACGAGTAACATAGACATACGTTTGCCCTAACAGACTATCTAAGCTTAAACAGTATTTAGGTATCAGTTCTGATGTATATGTTACTGTTAAAGGTAGGTGTGAATATAAACTTAGCATTAGCCGGCTAAACTTAGGTTTATCTTCGAGAACCAGCTAGTGTTCGATAAAATGTTAATTTGCGTCGGGACATTTCATCTTTAGCCGGTTTATATGCACATAAACCAAACTTAAACGGCTAGAAATGTATTATATGTACGCGCGGGGGCGAAGATATCGTGTGAGGGGGCGGGGAGGGGACGATGCGCGCACGTGGTAATGTTTTTGTTTAGTTCAGCGACAGTTTTAACGGCGATTGCTTGCGCGCTTCCTATGTATTTGTTGCCAGATTTTCTGCATGATTTTCTTAAGTTAGTCTCATTACTGTATTAATAGCCAAAAGAAAACTTCGTCTTATTTGAGGCGGGGTGCTAAAATTTTGGTGTTCATTTGCTCGCTTTTTCATCTTACTTCATATTCATTGTGCTCATGCTTATTAGCAAAACTTGACCAAGTTAGACCTATTGACCTACCTACATGCAAAAAGTTTCGAGCTTGTTTTACTCGGCTGCAGATGCACCCCCGTGAAAATAATCCTGCTGGCGCCCATGAAGATAATCCTAAGTTTAGCCGGCTACTCTTAGATTTATGCCTACTTCGTAACATATTCAGAAATTCCAGGCGTATATAACATCTATATATTGAAAGACATAGGATGTAGACTCAAGCTACATACGAAACTAGTAGGCAGTAGAACAAAGTTAGAAAAGTAAACTAAGTAATAGTTTAGTAAAAAAAGTTAAAAAAATAGTAGAAAATGAAAGAAAAAACACATTAGTGAAGAGTATTGAAATGTGAACTAATATCATAGGGCAATGTAACTATTATCTTAATTATCAAGTTCTTTTGTTACAATACCATTTAATTAAAAACGAATGAATGATTTGTTTTCGAATATTTATTTGACTTTGTTTTTTTGTAAAAAGAGAAACTGTTTTTTTTCTGTGTCAAAAGATTATTGACCTTTGGAAGAAAACAGCTTGTGGTTAAGGAGGTTGTATCTAATTACTTACTTACTCGTGTAAGATTCTTGTAACAATTTGCTGTGTTTACTTTACATTGTACTAAGTAGCTTCCATATAAATCGGGACTTTTGGGATGAATATCCTGTAAAACAAATATCTTTTGTTCTACGACATACCTATGTCTTGGAAAAACGAATGCCCGGTTTTACTACTAATACGCCTGCCTATTTGCGCAGGAAGGTTGGCATGACACTTCGTGCAGAACTTAAAAAAAAAAATTAAAATAAAATAATTACATACACACTTATATACTTTATTAAAATATTGGTAAGCAATATTGAGTTAGCACACATCGAGGCATTTTGTCACGTTTCATGGTTTTTCAATTGGGAAGTTCTAAGTAGCAGCCCGGAGTCAGGGTTAGTGCCCGGCAGGTGGTAACAGGCTCGCACCCTATTTCTTGGGACTCAAACATATACCTCTGCCTAACCCTTTAGGGAAAACAGGCGTGATGCTATGTATTATACAAGCAAGCCCTTGCATGCAGACGACTTTAATTATTTTAATAGTTACTTAATCACTGCGGCTACATCAATCAACCCCAAACACAATTAAAACTGTCAATAACAGAAAATTTTACCAAGCACACAACATTTTTATTAAAAAGCACTACTTATTTACCGTATTATATTACAACAAACTAATCTACACACCTCGAAACACCCTTATCTTCTAGTCATAGGGTTTACTTTAGCTTGCTCGAAGTGGAAGCGCAAGTTGGTGTGAGGGTTCGTTCCCGTGTGAATATAGAGATGGGGGTGGTAGTGGCGCCCAACGTGGGACTCTATTTAACTTACAAAGTCATCAAATGCATTCGGTATGCATTGACGTAATTTGGCACGTCCACAGAGACACTAGATGGCTTGTGTGGAACTTTGATTATAACTAAGTATTTTCTGTTTATTTATAGATGTTAATCTTGTAGTTCACTCTTGGATGACTTTTGCAACACTCTTACTTATACATTAGGTACAGTAATTCGCACGTCAGTGGTAACAAAACCAGGATAAGCTAGTCTTGCATTCTAATGAACCTATCTTCTATTGTTACCCGTGTAGCCTAAGTTAAAAATGGAATCGTCCAAATCATTTTAGCTGCAACATGGTCATTTCGACGACCGATGTGGCGCGGGCGAAGGTCCGGCTGCGAGTGCTGCGACGCAGGAGGTTGCGGGTTTGATTCCGTCACGGACAAATGGCCGTGGCTTTTACGACTTATCAAGATTTGTTTCGGGTCTTCTGGGTGTTTGATATGTATAATAAAAAAAAAACATTTAATGGTTTGTATTAAATATATCAGTCATCTAGTACCCATAACACAAGCTCTGCTTAGCTTGGGTCTAGATGATGCTGTGTGGATTGTCCAGCATTATTTATTTATTTATTTACTTCTTGATAATTGTTTTACAAAAAGAATTGCAGAGCAGACTATCAAACCTAAACACTTCATTTCTACCAAAGTGAAAAAGGCTTTTCCCAAGGTTGGCAGAAAGTACAGACTTTACAGAACGCCACCAGAAACTACGATCCTTACATAGGTACTCCTGAAAAACAGAAGAGACAAAATGAGATCAAAAACCTTTTAATTATAATTCATGACACTACTTAATATTAAACTTAGTTTTAAAAGTTTGCGAAATTGAACTTAGAAAACTTCTTTTACTTCAATTAAAAACTTTCTTCGATAGTACCTATCCCTTTAATAAAGAACTTTTATATTACTAAACATGGGACTAATTCTTCAATTGTCACGGGATACACAAAGTTCACAGTTCGGCACACACAAGTCAAAAAACAATCTAGTATGACCAGATGTATTCACGTAAAGGAAGCAAAAGGAGTATGTAAGGATCGTAGCAGGTGGCGTTCTGTGATTTCTGCCTACCCCCATGAGGAAAAGGCTTGAGTTTATGTAGGATGTATATGCATAAGTTTTTCTAGTTGTACGAAAACCTTTTTTGGAGTTGGATAAGAAATAGGTACTTTTATTCAATGATTTCCCCAATTTTCTCGCTTGATTACCCAAAGCCTTTCAATATTGTGACGTGTACAATCACATTCCTGCGTCGTCGGTCCCCCACACTACTCAGCGTCAAGTGAGCGTCGCGTGCGCCGCGTGTGAGCGGGCGCGCGCCGCCGGTCGCACGCGCCGCCATCGATCGGAAGTGTTCGGAAGTGATGCGCGCGCACGATATTAGGTACACAAGCACAAGTCCAAATCAAGGGGACTCGGGTTTGATTTGATGGGTTATATGATATGCTGGGTGGGATTTACCAAATGCATGCTTCGTTTTGATATTCAAATGTAGGTAGAATCTTATTCATAGACTAGCTTTAGCTTAAAATTAACAAAATTTAAATGCCAGTGAAATTCCCGTCAAAATCATTCCAGCTGTTTCGGTGATTAGCTGGAATAAACAAACAGACAACAATAAAAAGTCGTCATGTTGACTTTACAAACAGACACTTCAATTTTATTTATTTGTATTGGTACCTACAGATAAAAACCTATCATAGTCACTATCTCTCTTGAGTCTCTTGCCTTTTTCCAACTATGTGTGGGCCATACTCCGGTAGCCTATTAATGCTTGTGACAGCCGATACCTAATAACTTTTTAACTTAGATAATAATAACATTAGTCATAAACATAACACAAAAACAACATTTAGCATCAAGTCCGACTCTGTACATTTGTATCTATGCTTAAAGTATTATACAAAAAACATAAACCTACTTCTGGGTCCGTAGCGTAATACCTAAATTACATAAAACAAAACAAATTTAGGATTTTAATTAACGTTGTCTTACACAAGTTAAAGTATTCACTACTCGAAGAGTCATTGGTGAAGAAAGTTTTGTCTCTGCATCAGTTACTAACTCAAACATCGGGAAAGTTTCCACCACTTCAGCCATCATCATCATCATCCTCCTACCCTTATTCCAATTTATTTGGGGTCGGCGCAGTGTGTTCTTCTTCCATACATCTCTATTTGCCGTCATCTCAGAAGTCACCTCATTTCCACCATGTCAGTCATTGACGCTCAAAACTTCATGATACTTGTAGCAAACTGATGTTGAACATGCGATATACTTTTTTGCATTTTTTTCTAGTGCTTCTAGTTAATTTAGCCTCAGATCTTCCCATTGCTCTAGAGATTCTTGTAATTTAAAGGAATCATCAGTATTATCAATATTTTCCTGTTTCCACCATTTATCTACTACTAAATCTCTTGCATATTATCTCATTCAGAATCAATGCCAGTACCTAGTAACCTATGGATAATTAAATTGTGGATAATTACTAATTAGGGATGCTTGTCTGTGTATCACTGTCAGTAATTTCTTTTGAGCGAACATTAAGTAGTTATGGTAACACTGAAATCAATAAAATACCTTAGCGAAGTTCACAGTGCGGATCTCTATTGCTTTACCTACTAGCAAATAATAAAACAACATATCTGCAAAAATAAAACGGATACCAGAAATATGATTTTTTAAATCTTCTGCGATGGTACGGTGTGGGTGTCTGACTCGCACTTTGCCGGTCTTTTTTATGAATAACAGTAGGTATACTATACCGTGTCTCTAGAGCATCTGATAATAAAGACTTTAGGTGCACATATCCACGTCCCACAGACTCTCTATGTCTTTTTATATTCTGAAACTCAGAAGAATATTCATTAAAAACATATTTTAATTTATTTTTCAGATATCTACCTCACATATATGCGATCAGTAGCTTTATAGTTTCATATATCGCATAATTACATATCCGTTGATCATCATCAACTCTGGAAGCAATGTGGAAATTTCTTGTACCTGTAGGTATATTTACCAAATATTACAGCAAATATTTAAAAGCAATCAGCGAAGGGATTTATTTCCAAATTGAATTGTCCATGCTGTGCGGCAATTGGTGGTAAATATATTATTATCATCAGCAATATTCCTAATTCCGGGTCTAAACTGCATCAAATATCTCAATTGAATGTAATGCAGCAGTCAGTAACTTATACAAAACTAGTAACGCCATCTAGTGTTGAATTTCTAAAGTATTTGCTGATGATAACGTAATGCCCTCTATCTTAGGAACTTAGAACTACGACGATACAATACGATGGGGCACCTAAAAATGTATCCTGCGTGCCCTGACATTTGAACGATGCAGGATTTGATGGACGCCACCTGTGGACTATGGTGCCAAACTCGTGGCTAATTTCGGGGCCCACTCTATGTAGATGGCCATCTACGCGCTTAGAAGAAGACTAAGAACTAATTCGGGGCTTACTCTATGATAATATAATCTGGATACCGTCCACTATGCACTATGCAGCAAGGTTCTTTTTTATTAGGCTGTGCTGTCCCACAGCTGGGCAAAGGTCTCCCCCACGTCTTTCCAAGTACTCTTTTCCCGCACCACCTTTTGCCAGCCCTCATAGTATGCGTCCAATCGTCTCGCTACCTTTTTCTGGGCCAACCACGGCCTCGGTAATAAAACCAGGCCGAGTACGCCATGAGATTTATCATCTGAAAAAAATTACGACCTTCCATACGACCGATCGGCCCTGCGCGGCGCTTGTCCATTGGTTTCCTGAGATCTCCACCAGATCGTCGGCCCACCTTGTGGAGGACTTACCCACGTTGCGTCTTCCGGTTCGTGTTTGTCACACGAGAATCTTTTCGCCTCAACGGCCATCGGTTGTGCGGGTAATGTGTACCACTTGGGTTTGCCTATTCTTCGGGCTAAGTTGGTAGCTTTGGTACCTTCAGTATACATATAAGGAACTCTTGCGCATAATTGTATGCTTCTAGACCCGCTAAAGCCCCAAGGGTAAGGTTGTACTGTAAGTGAGTGAATCAATTTACGATTTTGATATCTATTGGCGCACCTCGTGCTGTCACACGTCAGCGATTGCTAACGAATATGGGGTTAAAATCGAAAACCAAGATAGCGCCGACGAAATTTACTAACTTTTCGTCGTTGGTACTTGGCAGCATTTTTATGGGTTCCAGAGTCACTAATAACGATTACACGATGGTTTTCGGGGTCAAAATCGAAATCCAAGATGGCGCCGACGATATTTAATAACCTTTCATCGCCGATGTCATTATCATGACAGCACGGTTGGCGCAGTGGTTGAGCGATTGACTGCTGCGCTGCGTGACGTGGGTTCGATTCCCGCACGGAAGAAATATTTGTATGGCCTACGGGTAATTGTTCCGGGTCTGGCTGTTTGTGTATGTGACTTTGAATGTTTGTAAACGCACCCACGATACAGGAGAAATTCCTAGTGTGGGGCAACGTTTTTTTTTTTTTTTTTAAATAAATAAAAAATAAAATAAATAAATAAATCATCGTTTCCGGGGTCAAAATCAAAATCCAAGATGGCACCGACGAAATTTACTAACTTTTCCTCATTTCCTATTTATTTGGGGTCGGCGCCGTATGTGTTTTTCTTCCAAACATTTGCCGTCATCTCAGAAGTCATCTCCTTCCTAGCCATATTATCTTTTACACAATTCATCCATCATTTCCTGGGTCTCCCTCTACCTTTGTAACCCTCCACATTCATACTCAAAACTTTCCTCACAACATGATCCTCATTCCCTCGGATCAAATGGTCATTAATAACGATTATACGATATTATCAATATTTCACATCTGCGGGCGTCCCATGACGGTCAACTTTTATAAACCTATATAGATGTGCAACCTTCAAAAAGTAAGCAAATAATAGTTGATTCTCTGTATGAGAACAGGCCTTTGTCCTGTCCTGCAGTGGAACAGTAACAGACTGGTATTATTTTATTAAAGTTGTTTGATATATACTTTAAGTGCTACTTTGTTGGTACTGTTGTTATTATATTTTTGATCCCATGAAACTAGAATAAATAAAACCACGCCATAGATTTCTTATCATTTATAAATAATCCTTATCTATCTTTTATTATGTAATCAGTAACTATTCTTCTCGTGTGTTCATTTGTCGTGACTTGATCTGGAGTCAGGGTCTGACGCCAGGTCGCGGTGCTCGTTCATTTCTAGCTCAAAGTCATCCACGGCCATGGGGGTGTCTGGAAACGAAAGCATACCTATGATTAGAAAAAACAAGGGGTGTCGTGTTAGCCTCCTTTTTATAAGTCAGCAAGTAAAAGCACTCGGAAAGAATTCAGTAAGGTTTCAGTCATTTTCAAAGAAGTAGTCCATATTAACATTTTAACTAGTCTAGTGGAAAAATGGCCCGAGCTAGCCATATGTGATATAAAGGTTTCTCATGATATGGCTTCTCACCATCTACGAAAGATGTGTTCTAGCAATACAATCTTTATACAGTGGTTTACCAAAGTTTATGCAGATGTACATCGTTGCCCTATTAGAGGAGTTATTTTTTTGCACTGTTTCCTCTTCCCAACTCACGATCAGGGAGTGAAGGTTGAGTAAACGATTTCTGTAACCCTCTCTGTAATCGTAGCGGTAAAATAAGTGGCGTGGGTCCGCTTGTATAGAATGTTAGCAGTGTAGACACACTCACCCAGATGGTCGAGCGTGACGCCCATGGCCCGGCGCAGCGCGGCCAGTGGCGCCACGTGGCGGGGCGGCACGCGCAGCAGCATGCCGCGCAGGCAGCACGACACCAGGCGCGCCAGCTCGCGCTCGCCCGCCGCCGGCCGCGCCGCCAGCGCCAGGTGCCACGGCGGCGGCGCCGACAGTCTGCGGGCAGCGGCCAAGCAATAAGGTCAGCGAGATTATTAAAAATATTGTGCTTGTGTCATAACGTCTTTTGGCGCAACTCGTGCAGTCGTTTTGCGTCTCGCCCCCTCTACGCTACCGCTTTCGACTCCGTTGTGAGAGTGCGCGAGCGAACTATACACTCCGTTGCTTCTCATATTCATATTCATTATTTATTTGCGTTCCACGACGTAAAACAAGATATTGACAAAAAGCTTAATAAAACTATGAGCCGTTGTAGGTCCTGTCAGGGCACAGCATAACATATTCTCTGTATCAGCTGCCCACGGAACTACCGGCCGACCGGCAGACCGACCAGCCGACCGGCAGACCACCAGCCGGCCGGCAGACCGACCGACCGACCGACCGGTCTCGTCTATTACTAACTTTCGTTGTCATTCCTTGGTTAGCAAAAATACATGTCTAATATTTCATCAAAGCGTAATATGGCTAAACTATGCACCATCTAACTTTATGTAACTTCGTATGTAAATAATGCAAAAAGCAGATTCCAAAATACCGGTATTTGCAATATATGCGGATATGTCGAAAGCTTTTGACTGCGTGGACCACGATGTTCTCTTAACCAAATTTGACGTATACGGTATTCGTGGCAATGCTTTTAATTTAATAAAAACGTACCTCAAAGGCCACAGACAATGTACAGAGATATCAAGCCTGTGTTTTAAATCTAGAAAGGAACAAAAATCCTTATCGTCTTTTAAAGAAATTAAATATGGAGTCCCGCAGGGAAGTGTCCTCGGACCTTTACTATTTCTATTATACATTAATGACCTGCCACGTGTATCTGTATGGCTCCTGCTATCTTTAGTAAAATTCCTAATCAAATTAAAAACTTGCCATTGATGAAATTTAATTTTTGAATTACTCGTAGATAAATGTTTTTATTCTGTTCATGATTTCCTAGATGATATATTCCAATAACCTATATGCCCTATACTTTGTATAATAATTATTGTATTTGCATGCCAACAAGGCAGAATGTACGTTACCATTCTATTTTGTATATACTTGTATTCTAAGCAAATAAAGACATATTCTATTCTATTCCCATATTAGCAAATAAATAATTTTGGCTTGAATGTTTTATTATCTGACTGACGGACTAAATTTATTGGCCTTTTTTTACCCAGGCATCATTCCTATTGTACGAAAAAAGAAAAAAAACCATAACAATCTAATTTGAATGATGCAATACTGACATAGTTTTAAGAACTTTATAACTGACAATATTCACTTCATTTCAAGTATCAAAAAAAATTGTTTAACTTTAAGTATACCATTCCCAATTACTTCTCCAGAGAGACAAGCTGTTTTTTTTGTATGAATATTTCTCTCTTATTCATTTTTTAAATTAAAAATACTGCACTTCTACTGACCTGTCTCTCTGCTCCTTCTCCAACTTGGCCAGCAATTCGTGTGTGTGCCGCAGAGCGCCTGCAATGCCGTAGTCCTGTTGCGAGGCGGCCACCTCATCCTCGATGTCGTTCAGGTAGTCCACGTCGATACCTAGTTCTGACAGCGTGCGGAGCTGGTCTATGTCCACCTTTACTTTGGTTGGGTCCTGTAGAAGAAGAGAAACGGGGAAAATTAAACATTTAACACCGGAAGATGCCAGCTTGAGCAGCAAGCACTATTTCTATTTCAACTTCTAATAATATATTGAGCGTTCTCTGTCGACCAGCAACCGTTGTGGTGTAGGATTTGGCCCCAACCTTTGTTCATACAAAGGCAAGTTGTTGCATTGGCACGAAATATAAATAGCGTATAAGCCTGTATAAAGCCGACCGTCCACTGCTACACAGAATGTGCCCAGAGAGGTTTGCCACACTAGCAGCGAGGTTCATTTATTTGCCAGCCACCACACATCCGTGCGTAGCAAGGCCGAGGCTTGCAGTGGCCGCTCCCACCCGCATTTCCATACACGCGACAGCACTCCAACGTGTCCTACATTTATAACCTCGGCCGGATAACTCTTATTTTTGGGCAGAAATGAGTACTACTTTAACATTAATATTCAATGCTTTAGTAAACCCATTAATCAATAAATTTTTGATCACTATATCTCATACTTGAGTGTTTCATGTTCTGTAATCAGTAGTACCGTTACGCCAAAATACTATACGAACATTGTCGGCAGTGATGGGTTGTTCCTGTGGTTTCTTCTCCGGGAACAGTTTTTCCATGTCGTATATGAGTGCCCACGGAGAGTCCGGGGCGAAGCGAAGAGGCTCGTCATTAGCTTGACCAGTCTCGTGCGCTGAATACAAAGGAAAAGAAAAGGTCAGTCTGTTGCTCATCATTACACTATATGAAAACCTTTGCCCCAAAAAAATAAGAAATACATGCCTAGGCTTTTCTCTTAGTTAGATTGGAAGCCGAACCCAACATTGTTATGTTGGTTTCGGCTTCCAATCTAACCGAATACCAGTACTTTACATGGAGAAGCTGCCTATCTTACCTCCACAACACATTTACTGGGCAACACGATACCTCTTGGACTAGCCAAGAGGTGTCGTACAATGATTTGATCGGACGGAGACTGTTGAAGACAGTTAGAGGCTAGTTTTTACCTTGAACTTTACCAATTCTTTTATCGTTGCATTTGGAATGACAACTTTTCCATGGAAGGTTTAGTTCAACAAAAAATAACAGCTCTGCTGCTCCTTTCTTCTTTTATAAGAAAGGAGTAAATAAAAGTTGGAAATAGCCTCATTTAAGTTAAGATGTGAACTAGAGAATCTATACTAGTGGAGATTTAAAATAAAGGATTTTTGAAGAAAAATAAAATATTACAGGGTTTCTACTCACGTAACGTGTGATACAGCAGATGAGACTCCTCCTTGGTAAGTGTGGCGAAGGTACCGTCGTACGAAGGTGCGTATGAGCTGAAAGGACCATAATTCAAAGGCTTTACACCTTTGGCCACATTGCGGCGATCCTCGCGAGGTGCTGTGAACAAAGAGGAGATGAAAAAAAGGTATTTGTGTAGGGAATATTTTATAATGATGATATGACAGGTATATTTTAGTTGGGATTCATAGCGGCACTGCTTTGCCGAGCCAAACTCATTTAATCAAATAAGGCAGAAAATCAGCAACTTTTAGTGAACGTTAAAATTACATAAGACAGTCCCCAAAAGGCTCGCTCTTCACGACTTCCCGAGTGTTTTAGCTTTTAGCTGCGAAAAGTGGTGCAACAAACTTCCCAACAACACATCTGCCTGATAAGTTTGGAGAATTTGACAAATACCTATCGAACATTCTCTGAAACACTGTCGTATCCCAAAATAACAGAAATTGAGATAATCACTTTCAAAATATTAATTGAGATAATCAGTTTCAAAATATTTACTTAAGTTTTAAATACGGATGAAAGTTGAATAATTCGCCTTTCCATTCCACCATTTTGTAGCTTATGACAGTTTTTTAGAGGACGTGAAGATACCACAATAAACAAATACAAAATAGATTATTAGCATATTTTTTTGCATTCAGACGTGTTATGAGCCTCCTTTTAAGCTAAAGTATGCCTGTATTAGGAGACTCCGCTCTTCCATATCATTTCCCTATACTTATACGAAGTGTGAATTGTAAATAACACACAATGATCTTATGATTATCTTCCATTATGTATGCTGTATAATACGAGTACTCACTGTGCAACGTCCCATTGCCCTGTGTGAGCTTGCCGATGTACCGGCCAAGTGTGAGCGGCTTTTCGTCGCCAGACCCCTCCACCGTGTTGGTGACGAGGCACAGAGTCGTCTTGCCATCAGAATCCATGCGCGGGAACGCTGTTTCGAATACACAGAAAGTAATTTTTTATTTTATTTATATTATATATTATCTAGGTATTTAACTTCCTGAAATCAAAAACAAATAGCTAAAGAGTAAGGAGATCAGTTGCCAGAACAATATTCATTCACATATTAATAAATGTAGAAAAATTTCAGTAGACATTTTTAGGCGTGCATTCGGTATGCTAAATGGCCATGGTTAAGTTAAAATAGAAAGTAAGTTTAAAAATGTGTTGATAGACAAGTAATAAGTGCTATCGGAAGCTTAAAGTATTTTTAGACATTGATACACATAGGGCTATTTGTACAAGTTAAACAATTGTTTTAAAGCCACGACACCATATCACACGATATCGTAAATGAAGCTGTAAGTACCTTTCTTAGCCAGCCGCCGCCGGTGCTGCTCGCGCGCAGCTTCCATCTGTATCTTGAGAGCATCCCCAGCATCCCCCGCGTCCCCCGCGTGGGCCTCCAGGCCGCCGTCGGAGGCCGCCTCGGCCTCGGAGCCGCCCGACTTGATGGGGCTGCTGCGCTTCAGCACCTTGTGCTGCCACACACGGACAGGGAGACTGCAGTGCAAGCGCCGCGGACAAACAACTAACTATGCTACGCAGCGAGTGGTCAACGTTAGAGGAATGGAGTTTTTTTCTCTGCCCACTGCCCCACTGCTAGGCAAAGGTCAAATGCGATGGAAGACCAAATTCGTAAGCAAGCCTTATTTAAAATTGGAGTATTTTCACACAGTCATTTTTCAAAATTAAGGTGTATCATTGAACAAAATTAGTTTTTCAGAAATCGATGATACGGTCACTAAAATTATCTCCATTTAGTTTTATCTTTCAGGCATATAAGCTTCTCAAGTCAGGAAAGGCGGCGGCACGAGTCAATATTCTCAAATTCACCAAAACCAAGTACTCAACTATTCACTAACACACCTCAGCCTCCGTCCCCTCTCAACGTTCAACACCCGCGCGTGTACACAACATGCATTATGCTCAAACGCAGGGCTGTAGTCAACTCGTCCTACCCACACAACACAGACGCGTCAACCGACAGAAGCAAACAAAATGTCGCTAACCTCTAAACACGACTACCCTATTAAACCTCAGAATAGATATGCACAGAAGGCTGGCTCCACACAATGAGCGCCAACAGGCGCACGCGCACAAACGCGTACGCACGACTATCTCAAACAAATGCCTGCTTCGCGCGTGTGTATGTGTGCGTTTACGTTCATTGTAAAGAGCCCACCTTCTGTGCTTATCTATTTTGTGATTAAACTATTAATGAGTCAAAGTGTCACCTTTCTGCCGTACGTCCTAATAGGCTGCGATGCAAAAAGTCATTTCATCAACATGTTTAGTTCAAACGTCAATATAAATACAAAAAGAAGGTAGTTTTTATATTATCTTTTCTCTATGTTATTAATGACAGGTAGAAAAATGTTTTTTTTTCGTTTAGTGTTTGTGATTAGGAAAGGAATTTAAGTGCGCGTCTGGATTTTGCCCTAGTATAACAAACAATTTCATTGTTTACCTCGCAAAATAAAGTTGCACTATAGTCTATTTCTTTAAAAGTAACTAAAGCTGGTAAGCGAGACAATATTGTACATTACTAGCTTGTGTAAGCAACAGAATTTTATACTGCTTTTGATTTATGCTGGTAATGTTAGCAAATATTTGAATATATAAGAATGCGTACTGTCTACATTTCCAAAAACTATATCTGTCTCAATATAACTTAGCCGCTTTGCTTTGCGAGGCTTATCAGAACAAAGACAAGTGTTACTCACCACATCCATCTTCCCAATATCAAAGCCCAGCTCCTTAATAGGTATCTCGTACATGTAGGTGAGTATGTTACCCAGGGGCCGCAGTTTCTGTGGGGTAAGCTGTTTGAGGCCCGCGTGGAGAAGCCTACGAGCTGCCTTGTGGTACACCGTGCCTGGTTTGTTGTATTTCATTGCGTTGTTGCACATTAGTTTGAAGTCAGTCTGTGTTGGTGAAAGAGGAAGAAAAAAGGTTTAACTGAATGGGTATATAAGTAAATTTCTACAACGGGAATGGTTTGAGACCCCTGCCACTTAAACTGTAGTATTAAATTAAATTGTAGACTATTCTATTTTGTGATCTAAGTCCAAGATTGCCTCGTTGGTGTAGTGGTAAGCATAAGCAGTACTGCTAAGCATGGTTTCGGTTTCAGGTTCAATTTCATAGTAAGGCAGTGTTATTGGGTTTTTCCAGCTGAAATTCTCAGTAGCATCACTAGCTGGGTTACTAACTACTATAGGTATAGATCTGCTTTACTCTTATAATGCCAATGGTGTATTCTAAATATATTACCTAAAAATATAGTTATTCTAATGTTGTGATTATAAATGTACTCACAATAAAACAGTTGAGAGATTTGTACTCATTATCATCAATCTTCTGCTTCATAGTGGAGAAGTCCATGGGCCGTCTGATGATGTCCGAGTAGCCTGGTGCAAAGGTATCGTTGACAGGCCAAGCAAAGAATTGGTTGGGGTCCCGCTTCTCTAAGTTGCGGAGTAGCTGCTCCAGGAGACGGGACAGTGGGCGACGCTTCTGACTTGCCTGTGCAGTAGTATCATTAGGAAATTGTATCATGAAAATAAGCCTATTACAACACACCAGATTTACTGCTAAATTGAAGTAATGAAGATGTACTTGCCCTGCACTGATTCACATTCTCTAAGGATGTGAGAAATAACCTTAGCTACAGACTCACTCATGACTCAGTCCAACATTCCCTTTATAAGAATATTTTGTGAATAAGAAATAGTTCATCTTTTCAGAGGAAAAAGCAAAACAGTCATCAATTTTCACCACTAATAGGTACATATAAAATAACTATTCCTATTAGAGAGATCTTGAAATCATAAATAATATAGTAATGAAGTACCTACCTAACAAAGGCCATATTTAAACTTTTCTAGAAAGGTTTCCGAGGAAGAGGGAATGACTATGTGAGCTATTGATTTAATATTTTTATTGGGATCATAATTATTAGTAATGTGCATAAAACTGCGAGTTCATTCAACAGTTACCTTTAGCACACAAGTGCGAGGTTCCCTGTGAGAAGCAGGAGAGTTGGGTCCTGGGCCAGGACTGAGTCGCCGAATGAGCTTCTTGGCAAGGCCCTCATCATCTGTATCATCATCGTCTGACATTTTAATCTGGAACAATCCGTTTCAAGCAAATTGAGAGATTGAAGTGATGATGAGAAAGATAGACCAGGTACTCTGAGTAGAAAGCAGAATAGTGAAATATTTACTGAAAGAAGAATTTGAGTGTTTGTGAATGATGTCACAGAAAGATGAGCCCACATAGCAAACAAAAAATTTATTTATGATGTCACATTTCGAACTTAGCATAAATGGAAGCCATTTTTGTCGCGGATTATAAAAAAAGTTTGAGCATAATTGATCCCTATGTAGGTGATACCTTACGTTAGTGAAAATGTTGGCACTTTGTTAAGTAACCTATAATATAAGTACTAGAAATTTACGACATTTCCGAGAGCTGACGATAAAAAATTCGACCTTTTCTGATCTCGGAACTAAGTTGAAATAATGCCTATAGGTGTCTGTGTTCAGTGCAGTGAAGAGCAAGCCCCAACAAAATGGTCTCAATGTGTGAATATCGATCCTTACCATGTCTATTTCACGGCGTCTCCGTTTTCTTTTATTACTCGGTTTCTCTTCTTTGAGCTCTTCCGCTGAGTGTTCCACATCGCTTGCTTCCAACTCCTCTTCTGTAAAACATAGAATTTGTGTTAGCATCAACAATTACTTAAAAAAGAAGAACACGTCACGGTTTGTGGTGAGTTTTTTCGAGTTTTTACTCACTGCAACTCAATTTTTCTATGTCATCCATATTTAACATGTATGATTTTAAATAATCCACACTTATTTTAAGTTATGACTCTAGTGTTTATTCACAAAAATCAGAATTATTTACTAAAATAAGAATCTAAACAACCACCAAGCCAAGTGACACATGAATTCCAAGTTACAAAGAACGGCAAAGCAGTATCGTTTTTGCACGAGAGCGAAATAGCTATATGAACTTTCTTGTGTGTAAGACAAAGACAGAGATACTAGGGCAGGATGGAACGCGCTACAGCCGTGCATTCTCGTTCTGGATTACGTAAATCGTTATTCTGTGTGTCATTCGGTTGTTGCCCTTAATCTTTAATTGGTAGTTAATTTCACTGTAAACGATTGGTGGTAAACATTTGATTTTGATATTGTGAAAAACTTAATTATTTATTATTAAATAAATATCGTAAAGTAACGTTTTCTTGATGTTATAGTTCGTTTCTCATAACCCGATAACTTTAGATGCGTAGGTGATGGCGTAGTGCACAGACAACTCCATCAGGTTGCCTAGCAAGCAACATATTTTTGAAGTTTAGAACATTATTAGAACCGAACTTCAGACAAATAATGTCAAAAATGTATGTTCACTTACAGGCAGGTATTTTGCATGAAGTATAATATTATACCACCGTTAACCAAAGTGGTATTCTGCTCTGAGATGGGAGAAGATAAACGAAATCATGGTGGTCAGCATCCCAGCTACAAGGATTATTCAAGGGGCAACTGGTTGGGTGTAGAATACCTATTTGAAACAAAAATGCAATAAGCAAAAAACACCTGCACGTTTAACTGACAATTCCCAAATAAATAAAATAAAAAAATTCGACACGCAAGTATATTTTTCACACAATGTGAATTGAATAAGTCCATTGGTAGGTACCTACTTGCCTGGACTTGAATCCACAACTCCCCCATGAGAGGTGAAGCCTTATCACTGGGCTAGCGCGACTTAAAACATAGTAACAAAATCAAAATTTTCGCCGACTGATCGACACTTCTCGTAATTAGAGGTTGGCTCATTCTTTGCCCAGAGCTGCCTGTCTTCTGGGCACGTTTCCAGATGACAGCGACGCGGGGGAATAAGTACTTTGACGCCTGAGTAATCGTGGTCGGGTTTTTATTTAGTATTTCTCCCTTTCTTGTTTTATTTTGCTTTTGTCTAATTTGTATGTACCTACTTACTTTTATGTTGAAACTAGATTAAGAAATACTGTAAATATCACGAAATAAAATAATAAATAAATAAATATTGCTGGACAATCCACACAGCATCATCTAGCCCCAAGCTAAGCAGAGCTTGTGTTATGGGTACTAGATGACTGATATACTTAATACAATACATTACATAGATAGATATTTTTATTATATATAGCAAATACCCAGAACACCCGGAACAAATATTTGTAGATCGTACAAACATTTGTCCCAAGGCGGGAATCGAACCCGCAACCTCTTGCGTCTAAATAAATAACTAACTGGTTAAAATAAGATTTAAGTAAGTACTGGGATTAGATTATATTAGGATTTGGCTAATTCCTATGAGACCTTTGGTGGCTATGACATGGATTTTGACATCGCTAGCGCTTGCTTTACCAGTTTGTAAACTGAATTGAAGACTCAGTATAAGTACCGCAGGCCGCACGTCAGTGGTAACATACCTAGTTTAAGCTAGCCTCTTATTCTATTCAAACTCTGTAGCACTAGACCAGCTAAGGGTTGAAGTGCTACCACAGACGCGCGGTGCGCCATACTACTTGGACATATCCTGCGTCTATAATTTAGTTTCCGAACAGGTAAACAGTTGATCAGTCTCATGCTTCGAGCTGTTTCTCAACTTACGTTTAATTTGATGGCCCCGTTGACACCTCTGTCTAATAAACTTAATTTAAAATCTAATTAGTGTGACTTTCTCAGAACGACAGTTTTTATCAGTTACGTTACGATTAGTGAGAATTTGGGCGATTTCCATTGTATGGCGCTATTGAAGCCTGCAGAGCCTCGGCATTGTCACGCTAACTAAATGTCGTAAAAAGCAATATTTTGTGATGAATTCTCACAATTATTAGAGGGAAAGTGTACGCTTTAGATTGTTAGGTGATGTCTTATAAGTACGTTTAGTTTTCATGGAAATAAGAACTCGATAGAAAATAGAAAAAAGGCCTAATTTCAACATTTGACGGTAAACAAAAATAAAATGATAGGTTTCATTATTATTTTTACCTATAAATTTACTACATCCTACTTCCTACTGAAATCCTACTAATAATAGGTCTTTACCTATGAAATTGCCGTTTTGTATGAAAAAAATTAAATGAATTTTTTTCATGTATTTTTTATTTGTATTAATCGAAGTAATCACCCATGCAATCAATGCATCTTTGCCAACGCAGTGGCAGTTTATTGATGCCCTTCTTAAAGAAATCAGCTGGACGGGAGGCAACAAATTCTTCAAAGGCATTTTGTACTGCCTCTCGGGTATTGAATTGTTTTCCCGCCAAGAAGTTATCCAAATTCTGGAAAAAGTAGTAGTCTGTAGGCGCAAGGTCTGGTGAGTAGGGCGGATGACGGAGAGCTTCCAACCCCAGTTCTTGCAACTTGGAGACCGTCTGCTGTGCAGTATGAGGTCGCGCGTTGTCGTGCAGGAGCAGCGGAGACGAGCGATTGACCAATGCTGGTTGGAGATGTGCCAGCTTCTCCATCATTGTGTTCAATTCTTCACAGTACACATCTGCAGTAATGCTCACCCCGTTTGGTAAGAAGCTGTGTTGAATCACACCGGCGCTAGACCACCAAACAGTGACCATCACTTTTCTTGGGGTAAGTTTTCGTTTAGGGCATTGTTTAGGTGCTGAACCAGGATCCAACCAACTTGCTGAGCGCTTGCGGTTATCAAACAGAATCCATTTTTCATCGCAGGTAACAATGCGGTTCAAAATTCCTTCATTTGTGTGTCTGTTGAGCAATGCAAGGCACGTCTCGACGCGTACTTCGCGCTGGCGATCATTGAGTTCGTGGGGCACCCATTTGTCAAGCTTTTTTACCTTGCCAATTTGACGCAAATGGACCAATATTGTTTTGACGCTAACGTCGAAAGCTGCTGCTAATTCAGCCGTAGATTGTGTATCATCAGCTTCCACAATCGCCTTTAATTCGTCATTGTCGACCAAAGTCTTCGGACGACCGCGAGGTTCATTTTTCAGGTCGAAATTTCCAGAACGGAAGCGAGCAAACCAATAACAGGTAGTGCGTTGGTTTGTAGTGTTAGCTCCGTAAACGTCGTTGATGTTGCGTGCCGCTTGTGCCGCGTTGCTGCCACGACGGTACTCATATTCCATAATTACTCGAATTTTTAACGTATCCATGATGACGAAAAAGATTTAGATGCGATGAAAATGTAACACTAATAAATAAACAAATGACTACTTTTGGAAAAAAAAATCCATGTTTTTAAAATAAAATTAATTTGAAATTAGAATTCTTAGCCAAACAAAAAATATTTTGATTTGAAATGGCCAGTACTGCAGAACGGCAATTTCATAGGTAAAGACCTAATATTTAGTCTAAGTTTGTGAGGATGTATGGCTGTTTGTTACTCTTCCACGCAAAAACTTTGACAACCGATGTGGCGCGACGGGCGAAGGTCCGCCTGCGACGCAAGAGGTTGCGGGTTCGATTCCCGCCTTGGGACAAATGTTTGTACGATCTACAAATATTTGTTCCAGGTGTTCTGGGTATTTTCTATATATATAATAAAAATATCTATCTATGTAATGTACTGTATTAAGTATATCAGTCATCTAGTACCCATAACACAAGCTCTGCTTAGCTTGGGGCTAGATGATGCTGTGTGGATTGTCCAGCAATATTTATTTATTTATTTATTTATTTATTAAAACTACTGAACGGATTTTGATGATTCTTTACAGTTTTATAATAGCTTATTCTTCAAAATAACACAGACTATAGTATATAAAGGTCGCGGGTGGGTACTCATGAAAAATACAGAGTTATTCAGTAAAATAATATGTTCCGGGTGTTGATGGTGTTGTTCCGCTGCTGTAGCGCGAGTCAGTTAGGTAGGTACTTTTTAAGAAGACCTCGAAACGCTTAACCTTTACTACGGTGTATCGCGGCCAGCAGCAGTCCAGTCCTGCTTAAAAAAAGTGATGAAATTGTCATTTTACTAATTATACCTTCTACAACAGCTAGGCAAATAAATGACCTATCCATTTCTCATCTGTATTTGGTAGAATTGTCGACAACGGCACCATTATAATTGATAAAAATAGGATAGAATACTTACTTAGCTACATAAGTATATCTACACACAAGTAGCCACTTAAGTCACGGAATTAGCCACTTTGGGTACGCAATAATGGCTATACACACATCACGTAAGTAAGTAGGTACTTGTTTCTGCCTAGAAATGCCTCAAGTTGTTCGCTTAGATTTTGAGAACGGTTGAATAATGTTCTCGAAAGAATTTATTTAGTTGCTAGCTTTTGCTCGCGACTTCGTCCTCGTGAATGTCGTAATCAAAGAGTAATCGAAGATGCAGACGAAGTCGCTGACAAAAACTATACTATCTCCTACCTAGGGTGAAGGACGGGTGACCGTTCTTAACATATTCTTTTTTATTTTTATAACATTGCCCCACACTAGGAATTTCTCCTGTATCGTGAGTACCTTGTACAAAAATTCAAACTCACATACACAAACAGCCAGAACCGGAACAACTACCTGTAGGCCATACAAATATTTTTTCCGTGCGGGAATCGAACCCACGACACGCGCACGGCAACTGCGCCAACCGTGCCGTAAAATATTAATCAATATTGAGACTCCTCCGTGCCTCAGAAAGCATGTTAAGCAGTTGGTCCCCGATCTTTGACAGTCGTTACGGGTAGTTAGAAGCCCAAAAGCTTGAACACCAGTCTTACCAAGAGGTACTTATCGTTTTGCCCAATAACTGGGCTGTGGAGGTCACTCCATATAAAATACTGGTATTTAGCTGCATCCGGTTAGACTGGACAACTACGTTGGGAAAAGGCTATACAGATGTCCTTCTTAAAGTCTCAAGCCTATTATAGTTTTCCACTATAACCATACCAAATTTCATAATTAGGCATACTTAAATCGGTGCAGCGGATTAATTAAGAGTGAAAAGGGAACAGACGGATAGAGTTACTTTCACATTTATAATATTACTATAGATGTGTTCATGTTATATAGAAAATAGTTAAATAGGCAGGTAGTATACTTAGATAATATATTTAAGAGTTTAATGCCTTAAATATGCAAATCCTACGAATGCTTAGGTCATTCCGTGGATGGGTGATATGTGATGACATATCGAGAGTTCTTCGTGCCTCGCAAAGCATGCTCAAGCCGTTGGGCATTTGTAGATCTTTGACAGTCGATAGGGGTTGTCGATGCCCGAAAGTCTGACAAAAAATCTTATCTAGGTACCTAGCTGTTTTATATTACCTAGTGAATGAGTTTTGGACGTTAGATAGGCCATGTAAATGATGGTGTTTAGCAGTATCCGGTTACTGATATAGTTGGCCAAAGGTAAAGCAGATGATTATTTTCAAAGAACCTAAGAAGGAATCACTCGGTCCGCTCATGTGAAACCTGAAGCTGGGTCTAGATGAAGGTGTGTAATGTATCGTGCAATGTAATGCGATTAAAAATAAAATAAGTAATCATTAGATATTACTTTATTATCATTAAAAAATGCTACCTCTCTTGTTACTTTGATACATATCTTGTTGTGCCCAACAGGGTACATATGAAGTAATTGTAAGATTTACCACCTAAAAATACATGACACGATGCATTATTCCTCCCTCCATTCCTTCCATCGTTCGCGATTCTGCGCCACCTCTTTAAGACATCCAGATATTCCCGCCATCTTCGTGATCTGCCGCAGCCCCGTGTCACTGTTTCAAGGCACCAATTCTGTGTTTTACGGGCCCACAGCTCGATATATTACATTTCACATAACACACGTCTGGACAATTAGTTACGATATTAATTCTCGGTAAGACGATAATGGCACAAAATTATCGCTCAAGTCATAAATACCTCGGCTGATGATCAAATCACAGCATTGTGTCAACTTGCGGCTTAGTATCGATGTGTGTCGGGTTTCGATACTAATTGTAATTCTCGTCGGAATAGCTATCGCTTTCGGGAATTGTATTGTTTGCGAAAATTAATCGATGTCGTGATGACACGATTAGTTTTTTTTTGTAAGTATCAGACTGGAACGTGGAGGAAAGGAGAAATTGTGTATTTTTCAAATTTCTCCGATGTTCTTTTCTGATTAATTTTGTTGCGGGAGCCGAGACAGTTGCCTATCCCAATTAGAAAAAAATACCCACACACAGAAGACCGAAGAAGCTATGAAAGGATTGTGTGAAAAATGTTATGGCTAGAAAGGAGATGACTACTGAGAATCTGAGATGTCGTTAAACAGAGATAAATGCAAGTATACTCGTATGTTGAAAAAAATACATGATTTCCACTTCCCTCCAAATCAAGCAGACAGAACAGAGCTAGAGCTGTGTATGGGTAAATAAATAATATAGTAACTGAGGACTTATGATAACTACAATCCTTCTCCAATCTCCATCTCCTCTGGCAAAGATTCCGCAGACAGCCCTGAGCCCCGTGCCCTTTTGTGTAAAAAATAATATCAATAACAGTAAATCTAATACCATTGCATGTAACTTCACCTAACAAATCTAACACTACACAGTTTAATTTATAAGAATCGTGCGCGTTGTATTTGCAGCGCTGCAGCGCGGCGCGGGCGCAGGTGCGCGCACGAGCGATGATCGATACAGCGCCGCTATCGCTTTCGGCGGGTGCGCCCGCGCCGACGACCGACAATTAATTTAGAAGCACCATTTGTTCGCTGATAACACAGGTAATGCTGTGTGTTGTTTGTTACATAAAGATACGTTTATAATGGATTATGTTTAGATTTAATTCTTAATTAAAATCAATGTATTCATTATGGATGGACATTCAGGCCACGGATTGAGGTCCCTTTTTTGTATTCGCTTTATCATATAGCAAGACGTCAGTGTCTACCTGAGTCATTTCTATGTGACGGGCAGATGTGCAAAAGAGCAGAAGTGTGGAGAGCAGATAATTGATTTTCTAACAAAGTAGCTGTGGAGCAGATTGATTTCTAAGTAAGATAACTAAAGAAAACTTTGCACTTTTCCGAATTTTCTTGTAAGTTTAGCTGACTGATAGTTTGTGAGGTTCGACAGTAAAAAAGACTGGCCTATTGGATAAAAAAGAGTGCTATAAATTAAATTACTAGTTTATGCCCTGCAGATGTAAAATAATTCATCCACCTCACATTGTTACAAACAAAGATCGATCTCTAGATTTGGATAGAGATCTTTACTGAAATTGGCAGCATGTTAATATGGTTATAAAGTTATACGTTAAGATTGCATTTAATATTTTTAAAATTCTTAAATATTTAATGACATTAGTCTGATATGGGTACTTATTCACACTCAGGAAACATGAAGAATCAAGAAACGGTATTTTTGTTTTAGAGGCCTGGCATTTTGTCAATTGTTTTAGGGTCTAGAAATAAATGATAGTTACATCGGTTTCCGTAAACCGCAAAAAATCCTATATTAATTCCATCACCACGCTGTCGCAGTCTGAACAGAACCTTACCAAAAATTCAGTTTGTTCTGTTACCATTGCATCCTTCCGTGTGATCACCTAATTAAAGTGCCGCAGCTGGCCGCCTAATGGAAAATCGCGGCAAATAAATCTCTGGTCGCGTCGAGTTCCTCCCACCGGCTAGATACAGGACGCGCGTGCTGTTCCACGCGCGGTCATTAACGGAGATAGCTCAAATTCATTGTTTCACCTGTTGCTGGAATTGCTTGTCTGATCTCTGATTGTTTGTGTATCCTATTGGTCTTGTGGTGTTGAGCCAGTGGTTGGTATGCCGTCTGTACCGTTAGATAGGTACCATGATGGCAACAGATGGCTGTTTATAAATAAAAATTTCATGGATCGCGGAAAGTGCAGCTCTGAAGAGTAAATAGGTACTGAAAATTAGCTGTGATGATGGCTTTTGAATGCTGTAGGAAAATCTCATGGTTATGTCGGTGTCCTACCGATAAAATCGAGTCGGGGCCCCGGGAAATGCTCATACATTTCCGTCTACTTTCCACTGGTTAAACCTCATAGGCTGCCATACTTCACGGGCCTCGTCACCCAGTGCGCCAGAGTCTATGACCACACAAACTCCCGTAGAGATTCGTATGAAACACATTTGCGGCTTTTTTAGGCCGGACTGGTCGGGTGACGACTCGGCCCCAAGGTCGTTAATCCCCTTATCTGATGTGGGTGAAACCTAGGTATTAATGACTACCAGTTTAACGAAGGCTGATTTATGGGGCATAGCAAAAGAACCCTAAATTACTTATCTCAGATTTGTAATGTCGATAAGCCAAGTTAAGGTATTAATTCAATTTAAGTGTATTTACTTTTTACTTTGTAAAGCTACTATCTAATTCAGGAGAAGATACTTCACAGAGAATATATTTTTAAAACAACACTCATAAAGCAATCTAATTTATTTCACCGTAAAACCTTGTTTACTCGACGAGCAAAACAGAAAAAAATATCTCAACTATCTAAAAAATTCGATTGGGGTCCGTGGTGCCAATTAGCACTGCCGATGAAATGTGTGATGGTGTGATGAACAATGAGCATCTGCGACACTCCCGCGCAGATCGTCGATAATGGCGGCGCGGCGTAACTTAGCGCGCTCTACACCGCGCAGGCGCACACACGGAATTTCATCTTTCATTAACGCCTGCGTATTCGACCACACGCCACTCAATTTGCACCCCTAACAGAGAAAATATCCATAGAACTGCGATTCGGACTCATTCATTGAAAGTGCTAAGTTGTGACTAAGAAATTCTCACGCGAAACCATAAAACATTCGTCTTAAACTTTGAATAGGATTATAAATCTTCTGATTTCATAATAATTGAATAAAAACAACACCTGAGACGAGGTGAGATCATCTGCGTTTTGATCTCGTGCTAATTGCCAGTTTTGTAAGTCTTTACCTAAAACACTAATGACATAATAGTTATGTTCCACAATAATATCTGGATTGTGAAAGCCGCCGTGTGAGAACTGTGACATAGAAACGGCAAGACCGGTTCAATGATATAATAATCTAAATACCTTTCATTAGCAAGTTGTACCGATAAAATTATAAATTGTAATGTGGAATGTAAGTTTACTTGGGTACTGGGCTAATAAGCCTTTTATTGTGATTGTATGAGATTTCTATCTTGGACCGTCCTGTTCCTGTCCACTGCTAAGTGTAAGCCTCCCGTTCGTACCAGCTTTTCTGGTCTGTGGGAGTCTCCTCCGGGTCTCACCCACGGTCATTCGTATGTCATACAGCAGCTGTTGTTCAACCATTTCGTTAACCGTCTCACGGCCACCGTTTACGCAGCGCTGAGGTACATCTGGCATTACCTTTACATCTATATATTCTACTGCTAACTAGGCCTCTCTCCTAAGGTGCCTTAGTACCCTGTTCTTATAGGCCTCTTGTCTAAGGTGCATTAGTACCTTGGTCTTTTAGGAGTCTTTCCTGAGGTGCCTTGATACCCTGGTCTATGTAAATCGTATCCAGGTCTTGCCCGCGGTCTTTTGTTTGTCATCCACTATCTGGCAGATGTTCTGCAACCATTTCAATCGGCCATCTCCCGGCAACCGTGTAGCTAGTGCTCTGCTTCACCTGGCATCACCAGGTCTTATCCTCCGCTATCTTCATTTCAAAACCGATAGAGCTCCTGAATGGCTGTTGGTTATTGAAGATGTAAGGGTTTATATTGTAATAGTGCCAAATCAAATGGAAAGTTGTAAAAATTTTACGTGTACTGTATTGTAATATCGTAAGGTCGATGTTGTTGCAAACGAATGCGTGTTCAGAATTAACCAATGCATTGTATTGTAATACTTGTAATAGTGTTACGTTTTACCATTATTAAGTAAGTGTATTCCCAAACGCAACTTATTCACGGTGATTATTATCATGGCAATTGAAGAATGTAGCAAAGAGGTCACTTGAGAAACAGGTAGCGTAGATCTGCTACAGAATGTGAAGTAGTTGATGAAGAATCTAGTACCATACCTAGTGCTTGGAGGAAATCTATACCTGGAACAAGTTAAAGAAAGAAGTGTTTTAAAGAAAAACTATAGACAACCGTGACTATTAGAAATTCCATGTTTTAAGTTATTTGTCTTACAATATTGTAACAAAAATAACTTAAAACACGGAATTTTGACAAAAAGCAAACTGTGAAAATGTGTGAGTAGTTAATATAAGTACAAAAAAAAACGTAATCAGGGTTGTTCAATTCAATGTTTCCACAGACAGTGAATTGATGTTGACTGTTGAGCTGACTTTGATATCATAAATTTGACTCCAACTACTTGAACTTAATTGATTCGCTTTTTCATCTACGATGATATTAGTTCTACCGTCTATTTATCTATCCTAGGCCTCAGTGTCGCTAGTGCATCAAATCCCCCGTGGCTAGCAGGAGTGTAGCATCGCCCATGCACACATACCGACCTCGACGCGCTGCATTCCCTGCGTTCCTAACTCCTTTAACTATATAATTCGGCCGTTTACGCCCGCCTGATAATCTGGCCCTTTGTTTCGAGCCCTTCATAAACATAATTGTGGAGGCAAGCCGAGTTATGGATGTAGGGGAAAAATTCTACTGTTCTAACTTGCAGGAATTTCAACATTTTGTTAGAGATACCACGGTTATTTAGTGGGTAGTTATGCTGGACGGCTTGTAGGGAAATTGGCGCATGTGTTCTGCTTGTTGACTGAGGAAATTGTATTTCAAAACCTGCCTGCTTGTATTATTCTACTGTCGAATTGGGGGTACGTAGAGAAAAGCAATAAATTAAGTAAACTTTACCTAATTCAAACATTACTTTGATTTCCTCTGAAAATTCATGACCCTGTTGGGAATAGGTAGATTCTACTCGTAGTAGTAATACTTAAACATTGACTGACCCGCACCATCGTGATATGTATCTCTTACCGATTTCATATTTGATATACTTGTTATTTAATAATTACCTCGCAATTATTTTCTTTACAAAATATTGTAGTAATGGATTACTCTTCGTTTCGTTCAAATCTATTAGGTATTTTGTGATGTCTCTGTATTGTCCTTTTGATTTAAATCTGTATTTCATAAATTAAAATGTAATAAATAAAAAAAAGATTTAATGAATGAAGATAGGGATCGATTGTTTTCGTCTATCAACAAATATACGGACTGAACAATTATTGTCTCTGGTACTTACAATGTGTTGCGTGCAGTTATCAAGCACGTTCATACGTTAATCATAAACGCCATAATAGAATGCATGTTAGAATCCGGTAAATAATTACGTTACGTTTGATTAGCAGTGACGACTACATTATGTATTTGTAACGATGATGTAAGGGCGCCCTGTAATGTAGTGTAATGTTACAAAGAAATTAATCGCGCAAGTTGCGAGGTATCTGGTCATGTTGTAATGTAAACATTACGGAAATGCTCTTTGTGACCCTTTTCTTATTGTTTTATATAAATGTGGCGTATATGACATATTTTTAATGACTGTGTGAGTGTTACTGAAGATGTGGTAACAACCCCATTACTCATAGCTTGTGTGGTACGAAGACCTGTAGACGTTGGTTGGCCAAAGTTGCGTAAATGTGTGTGTATTGTATGCGGAATTTTGAGTTTAGTTTGTAACTTTTCAAATCGGGGTTTTTTGATTGCGTATGATTGGAGGATCTGGCAGGATCTGGCCTGGTCTGCAATAAAGACATTTTTTATTTATTTCTATTAGGGTACAATTATCTCGGTGACGTTTTAAAAGCGTACTAATTTCAATTCCTTAAGCGGATCAGTTTTAGATATTTTATCTGTAATGTTTTCTAGGGATTGTAATTAATAGCATCTTCAACCCCATCATCTGCCTAGCCTTTTCCCAAACATGTTGGGATTCACTCTGTTACTCTGAAAATAATCTAAAGTCTTAATTCAAGTTTTCATAAATCAATTTTGTACATATGTATGATCTGTCTATTTCTGAATATAGTAAAATATTGGTACCTATTGCAAAGTTTTTTTTAAATAAAACGTTGCCCCCCACTAGGAATTTCTCCTGTATCGTGGGTGCGTTTACAAACATTTAAACTCACATACACAAACAGCCAGACCTGGAACAACTACCAGTAGGTCATACAAATATTTGTTCCGTGCGGGGATCGTACTCACAACACGCGGCGCAGCAGCCGATGGCTCAACCACTGCGCCAACCGTGTCGTCAAAATGAGCACTATCGTAATATTTTAGTTCAAGTATAAATAAATTGTTGCACGCTCGTGTTTTCAGTAGATAGTCATTTAGCAATATTTTTGTTAATTATTTTATCAAAACTGAAATAACCGCAATGCGCAAGTGCAATAAAAACTGTTTTACACAACGCGCAATGTTTATATGGTAATAAAATTGCAGTTTAGGTGTTAATATGGATACATGTTTACAAAGTATTTTGGGTAATTAATCATTATACGGGTAATTTTTAATATTACGTGTAGTATTTAAATTGATTACCGCGGCAGCTTTTCCGAATAAAAAAGCGTAGTTCTCACAAAGTTTTTTTTTGTTTTTCTTGAATAAGATCAATCATTTATTGATGCATGTTCTTGCATGTCCTTTAGGCTAGCATTATTGTCTGTTTTGCGGGGACTGGCACTATATGCCAAGATACAGGGTCTGTCTGTCCTGTACGTACCACTATACAACTATACACTGTACAACCCGTTGTTTTATTCTGGAAGGAATTTACTATTACTCAACTTATTACAGTTGATATAGTGGTCCAACGCATGCCTTTACATAACTAAAAAAAAAGAAAAGCAACAAATTCGAAGGCTAGACTTACGACCTTCTGCTTTGATCCAAATAAACAAACCGGTCAGGAACCGCTTGACAATGAAATTGAGAAGATCAAGAGCCGTTAATATTGTCGCCAGCAAACGTCTCCATGAACGATATTTTATTTTTATTGGTGAACGATCTGGCTGTATGGAGCGGTGCTTATTGCTCCGTATTTAGACATGGCGCGACAGATCGGCTATCGGCGACGTGGGTGTCTAGTGTCACACCTCAGGGTTGACAGGATACGGAGCAAGTTTAAATGTTGGGTAATGCTTGAACATACATTTATCTCACGTCTTTTTCCCATGATAGATGTAGAAACTGACGACACGGTTGGCGCAGTGGTTGAGCCATCGGCTGCTGCGCCGCGTGTTGTGGGTTCGATCCCCGCACGGAACAAATATTTGTATGACCTACAGGTAATTGTTCCGGGTCTGGCTGTTTGTGAATGTCAGTTTGAATGTTTGTAAACGCACCCACGATACAGGAGAAATTCCTAGTGTGGGGCAACGTTTTTAAAAAAAAAAAAAAAGAAAAAAAAAAAAACTACAGAACCTACTACGATCCGGTACGCGCGCCGGTTGCGAGTACTACGCATCTGAACTTTCTGAAGAACATCACTAGTAAGGTCAGTGTATGTCCTACTAGGCGTCCCTTTCCGCCGTTGTTTCCACTTATCTGCCTTTCAAATAAAAAAAACGTGTCTCTGTGTGTGTGGCATCATAGCTGACGAACGGATGAACCGATTTTGATTTTTTTGTTTGAAAGGTGAATTAGTTGGCAGTGTTCTTACATTTTTGTCACTACATATTTTAAACCACAACGTTGTTTTATAACATCTTTCCTCAATATATTTGACCACAAGTACTTTGCGGCTTCTTTAAAATAGCCAGTTTACTTATGTATGTGTAAATATTAGAACAAATTGCTTGAACTAAAGTATAGCTTCAACTAAAGAGGTTTAATTTTGTAAAAAGTTGATAAGACATCAGGGTTTAGAGCAGCAACTCTATGGTCCGTCATCAGATGTTCAAAAGTCAATCTGTATACGTATTGAACATAAACCTTCTTGGTCATCATTACCGTCTGCCTAACCTACTTCCAACTATATTTGGATCGGCTTCAAGCCGTATCGAAAAAGGCTGAATATCAGAATTTAAATGAAGCGATTGCCTTGCGATCTTAGTTTAGGTTAGAATCTATTTAGTGGTTAACACTATACTTTTTGGTAAGACTGATTGTCAGACTTACGGTTTAGGAGCATATAATCTTGGTATTAGTAAAAAAAAAACACAATTACTTACAGTTGTTTTTCTAAACAACTGTAAGTAATTGTGTTTTTTTTCATCAGGATCTGTCACCACCAAACCTACCTGAAAATCGACCACTATTTCAATCTCCAAAGATCGTGTCTTTATTAATTAAGCACCTAGCAGCCCTAGCTCTCGCGGAAACGGCCTGTGGTGACGCAATCGACTCTTGCACCGATTTTATAATACAGATCACTTTTGTGCTATACCAATTAACATTGAAGCCAAATGGTTTGGAAGACAAAATTATATTGAGAGAGATGGTTTTAGGACATAACGGTTATTCGAGCTTGATGGCTATTAGGTTTGTGTTGAAGAATGTTTAAGGTCAAGGATAAGACTGACGATGTTGAATGGAAGGGAACCCCATTCAATATAGATTTGGTTTGTATAATCTATTACCATTGCAAAGATAATGAGCCAATACGGCTTCTGGTTCAGGCCTCGTCTGTCTAACACGGGTTTAAATATAGGCAAGTAGGTACCTATGTATGTGGCTTTTCAATTCATTTGTAACTAGCTTATCTTGGACATCACTGTCATCTGAAAAGGTAAACATCGTAACGAAAACTGGGCTTAAAATGAACAAAAGTCTAAAATCACTTACCCGCCTCGAGCAAGCGTGGTGATAAATGCTTGTACCTTCTCTGTATAAGAAGAAACCTTTTCCCTACAGTGGGAGAATAATAGGCTGGTATTGTTATACAGGCTTAGTTGCTTAAAATATATGCAACCGAGCAGTATTATATTATTATTTTGACGACCGAAGTGGCGCGGCGGGCGTTGGTCCGCCTGCGACGCAGGAGGTTGCGGGTTCGATTACCGCCCTGGGACAAATGTTTGCACGATCTACAAATATTTGTTTCGGGTGTTCTGGGTATTTGCTATGTATAATAAAAAATATCTATCTATGTAATGTATTGTATTAAGTATATCAGTCATCTAGTACCCATAACACAAGCTCTGCTTAGCTTGTGGCTAGATGATGCTGTGTGGATTGTCCAGCATTATTTATTTATTTATTAGTAAAACTTATCAGCACAGCCATATTCAAGTTCCACGAATAAATATGAGCCTTCGCTTGCAATCCATACTGTGCATAAGTCCATAGAAAACTACAAGTGCAGGGTATATTATAATACCGACATTGGTACTGTCTTTATAATTAGTCATTTCTCCAGCGTATTATTATTAAAGGAAAAGTATGTTCAGGTTTATAGGATTATTGAGGTAAATCTGTAGTTTATTATTTCAAAGTAAAGGGACTTTCATTAAGGGTCTGCATAACGCAGTTGTCCTTGTAGTCTTTGTTTGTGTATGTGAGTTTAAATGTTTGTAAACGTACCCAAGATACAGGAGAAATTTTACGTTTAAAAAAAAACAAGGGCTCGCTACGCGCAGGACGATCAGAGGGATGACTTTTTTTTTAAGTATTACATAGGCAATCATTGCAAAAATAACTGTACACTTCTCTGAGTAGATAATATTTCATTTAATATCCTGTAGCTTTTGAATGTTACCATGATTTAAAGGAAATGTGGAAAATGGTTTAAATCGCTAATACAGAGAGCACTGCTACAGTTCATTGAAATTAAAATATTTTTTCTTAATTTTAAATCAAGAGATCTGTGCTGCGTATAATGGTTGCAAGCGCGATTGTCGATCGTGAAGTCTCGGGTTCTATTCCTAGGTCGGGCAAAGTGTTATTGAGTTATTCCATGAGGAATTTTCTCAATAGCAATAGTTTGACGGTCAGCGCAGTGGGTGGTGAACGATTTACTTCTGTGCCGCGAAATGTGAAAATGGCGAAATGTGAGTATTCTATTAAATGCACCTCTGGCGAACTCTTCGGTGAAAACAGGAGGTCCGGCCTTTAATTGCAATAGTTATAGAGAAAAATAGTTTCACTGTACGTTATTATTTTACGTACACCACAATGCGTACCCTTAAAAGCACATATCATACGATTAAACTTTTTTATTACGTTCCACATAATTGGTGAGAATTCTTTAAATCCAAAATGTGATGTGGGAACTTCTAATCGGATTATACGTAGTAGGTAATATGAAGAAAGTTAAAAGTACTTCACGTCTTAAAAGTATCCATTATCATTACCAAAATCAGTAACATAATGCCCTTACTTTTGGATATATTATATCGTGTTTAAATTAATTGGATGCTTATGGAAATCCACGAAGAGATTCCTAACAGTGAGTGAAATTAGACCAAAGAAAAAAGTAACTTTAATCAATGAGGGTTTCGTGGCTAAAAGATAACAGTCCAAGGGGTCGACCTTCAAGGTTCTGCAACGCTTGCAGAGGTTGATCCGTGGATAGATGAGCATCACACATATTGAGACCCCTCCATGCCTCTGAAAGCATGGTAAGTCACTGGTCCCAACTGTCATTTCTAGATCTTTGACAGTTGTTACTGGTAGTCAGAAGCCCAAAAGTTTCAACTGGACTCAGATTAGTGTCAGAGATGGTTATTTTAGGAAATGTCACAAAGATATTACCTGATGACATATCTACTCAGTGCACACATTTGTCAGTAATCGTGAAGCTCAACTAGGAACTTCACAAACCTTAAATTAAAATTCTACCGTCTATCTTCGTTTGACGACCTATGTCGCGTGGCGGAAGAAGGTCCGCCTGCGACGCAATAGGTTGCGGGTTCGATTCCCGCCCTGGGACAAATGTTTGTACGATCTACAATTATTTATTCTGGGTGTTCTGGGTATTTTCCTATATATAGTAAAAAAAAAATATCTATCTATGTAATGTATTGTATTAAGTACATCAGTCATCTAGTACCCATAACACAAGCTCTGCTTAGCTTGGGGCTAGATGATGCTGTGTAGTTTGTCCAGCATTATTTATTTATTATTTTATTTATTTATTTAGAATCCGTTACATTAACAAAAATGCCGTTTTTCGAGTCATGTCTCTTTATTAGTAAGGTGCAGTATGTAAAATGAACATTTACGTCTGAGCCAGGCACTGAACGGCGTCCCACACGTCTTACTACCCTAAGGGCCAAGACACACTGACGTAGAGTCACAGCGCATCGGAAAGAATTGACGTTTCGATGGATAGTATGTGTTGACGCCCATACTTTATTGTAAATTAATAGTTTACTAAAAAATACATAGCATGGCTGCGCGCCAAGCAACCGGAGTTTTCTGGTCGCAGAGCGAATGAGCGCATCTTTTGTTTTTAATCGGAAGATGTTCTTTGTTCGTAAGTACCTAGATGTACGAGTATATATATGACGACCGATGTGGCGAGGCGGGCGTAGTTCTGCCTGCGACGCAGGAGCTTGCGGGTTCGATTCCCGCCTTGGGACAAATGTTTGTACGATCTACAAATATTTGTTCCGGGTGTTCTGGGTATTTACTATATATAATAAAAATATCTATCTATGGAATGTATTGTATTAAGTATATCAGACATCTAGTACCCATAACACAAGCTCTGCTTAGCTTAGGGCTAGATGATGCTGTGTGGATTGTCCGGCACTATTTATTTATTTATATATACCTTTTTTGTGTTTTCATAATTTTTCAGTCAATTACAAAATGATTTTGAAGCTTCTTTTGTTGTTTGAAAGGGTATACTATCAAGGTGTTCCCATTGATGCCAAGTCAGGATCTGATGATGTAATTTTAGTGTTTCTTTGGAGTCGGTTGAATTATTTTGTAAAATAGTATTAATCTCCATAGAAATATGTGCAATACTTTGTGGAGATAGAGTTCAATATGATATGTAAGTTTTTAGATTAACGCTTCGATGCGCTTCGACTCTGCGTCAGTGTGCCTTAACCCTAAACGTCATTATCGTTCCTTATTGATGAAGCAAGTAGTGCTGCACCACATAGTTGCTTATCTCCGTGTAATACTATGCTAATGTTATTTACATCTTGATAACAGAATCCTACCTTCATCTACAGAGTACGTATCGTCGAGATAAGCTTTAATTCTTCTGCCTTCGGTCTAGTGGTTGCGAGCGCTACTGTTGAGCATGAGGTCGGTGTCGATTTGATTCACAAGTCAGGCAAAGTGTTATTGGGTTTTTCCATCTGGAATTTCTCAGTATCAGCCCGAAGTCCAGTTGATGGCAATACGCTCAACCTCAGTTACATGGGAGATAAACAGAACCGGCGGGATGTGGGTGTGCTATAGTAACTCTGCCTAACCCTTTGGGAAACACAGGCATAATCACCTCATATTGTAACAGATCTTGTTGCATACAGGCTGGTAGAACTTTGATTCTCTATGAGTTGAAACACTTAAGATATAATTAGAATAGTTTAGAAGAGATATGTCACCCGTGACAAGGAAGATTCTGGTTTTGTAAAGAAGTTAATTATTTAAAACAGAGAAGCCCTATTTTTATGATAAGTAAAGATCTACGAGTCTGCAGTAGTCAGTTTTAGATTTAAATAAAGAATTAAATGTGACAAATAATCAATTAATACGTACTGAAAGCGGTGAATAAAAAAACGCGATGGACTAACGAGATTTTCTTAAACTACGAAAGATGTACCAAAGAAATACTCAATATCCGACGTGACTGCCGTCGCGGGACGTCTACTTACGAAAAAAGATTTCGACTTGGCGATGTCAATTATCGATTCACCGATATATCGATATTTTTGCCTATTACATTTCGATGTACAGATACATCTATATTAAAACAGCTAATATCGAAAACGTAATAAACACTTTATATTTTTCTTCTTTTCGCATCCTTAAAATATACAGAATCCACCAACTAGACTTGTCCAAAAAATATGGATGTGTACAGAGGCCAGCACATCAAGCTACCCTGTTCTTTCAAATTTCTTTGATAGTTTTTCAACATTATCTCAATAGGAATAATGTTTATGTTCAATTGGGAAAATTTAACAGTTTTGGGTAGCTTAATGTGCTGGTACATTGGTGATTTTTTGGAATGATTGTATCGAAAGCGGTTTCGATACATTTTTAGAACATCGATACTTTTTAACACTTCCGACATCCCTATAACGTTTGTTATAAGCTGAAATAAATAAATGTTAGAGGATACGTTTTTGTATTGCAAACGGTATGCTCCTGTTAGTTACGGTAACTGAAAAAGTATTTTAATGTTAACGCTTTGGTTAACAACAGCAGAAAAAAAATATTGAATTAAAAGTTGTTAAGTTAAAACCGTAAAATTAAAAAGAATTTTCCGATGTTAATATAATGATATTTATTTCTGTATATCGCTTTTAAAAAACACATTTTTTAAAACTTAATACGCAGGCTGGAAGAGACATCTACGCAAATCCTGAAACCATGAAGTTCAGTATGTAATTCTGGATAACCAGTGACATCGACACACGACCTGATACCATGAATATTGCAAGAACATAATTCTGAGCTCCCCAGAGTGGAAAAATTTCGTCAAAAATAATGATTTTACTGTATTGTTTTCAATAATTAATAATTATTATCAACTGTTTATTTTTACGTATTTTTTATTTATTTATACATTCAGAGCACGTATATCGCTGTGGTTACCTGTAATTGAGAATGCATTATAGGATAGTGTATATTGTATAAGTTGTAATTGTAACGTATTTCTCTTTGGTGATCCTTAAAATAAATAAATAAGTATTTCCCATTCCTCCCATCTCCTGTGAGATTCTACTTAGTGAAGCTGCATTTCGAAATCTATGACTCAGTACATTCTAGACAACTTTCAGTTAACGAGACATCTTCCATAAATCTAAGCCAAAATAAACTCTCACCAAGTCACCATCCGGCAATGAATCTGCATCAGATAAAACCTCGTTTGCAAAAATTTCTCCAACATTCTTCGGACACATCCTGATTCCTGATGACTTCACAAGTTTCTCCTGAACAGCCGGTTTCTTTGACCTTGATGTGAGATCAGTATGCATGCGCTAGGACCTGGAGACGTTTCCCCTTGCTTAGTATGCTGTGCGACGCTCAAGGCCAAGGCCGACGTGACCAGCGTTATGATGAGCGGGTTCTGTCTGTGTTCAATGGAGTTGCTATTTTGGTAATATGGGCGGCTGAATAATAGCAACTTTGAATTCGTGTAGTTTTGTTTACTCTACTTTGTTAAGTATGATACGGGTTTCTATTCTCTTTATTGTTAGTTATACAATTAATAATTAATTAATCATTCTATTACTTATACTAATAACATAACTCATAGTATTAGTAACAATTTTACTTAAAACCTATGTTAGTAAACTAAAATCCATACTATACTACATATAATATTATTAATGGGAAAGTGTGTGTGTCTGTTTGTCCGTCTTTCACGCCTAAACCACTGAACGGATTTCGATAAAATTTGGCAGAGAGATAGATTGCACCCCGGGAAAGGACATAGGCTTTTTTATCAACAAACTACGCGGGCGAAACCGCGGGTGGAAGCTAGGACAATATAAATTAATTAATTTAAATCACGCTGTAAAACCAGCAGAAACTTTGCAGCACCAGTTAACGATCGTGCAATCCAGTCGGACGGAGATCATTTTTAGGATGCTGTTGGTGCTGTCCCGCACCCTGCGTACCAGGGAAGCGCATCTATACTTTACGCATAAATACTTTGTTTTACACAAAATTAATAAACCTTGTCGCACAGGGCGAGCCCTTATGGACAATCTTTGGATGGATTGGAAATAATGGAGATAGATTTGGAGCGGTCTGTGAATAAAAAAATCATACATAATTATACATAGAAAATAATATAATGTAAAAGGTAATGACGGCACGGTTGGCACAGTGGCTGAGTGATCGACTGCAGCGTCGCGTGTTGTGGGTTCGATTCCCGCACGGAACAAGGTTTGTAAGGTTGACAGATAGTTGTTCTGGGTCTGGCTGTTTGTGTATGTGAGTTTGAATGTTTGTAAATGCACCTACGATACAGGAGCTATTCCTAGTGTAGGCAAAGTTTAAAAAAAGATAATGTAATGAACTTTGAGTATTATGAAAATATAATAATATCTAATACCTTTAAACGAGCAATTCTTGTATATATGTACTTATGTAAATATATAGTCTGAATCTAGGAAACGGCTCATCAAAATTTAGTATGCAGGAGGTTTTGGGGGCGATAAATCGATCTAGCTAGGTTTGATTTTTATAATTTATTATCCGAGCAAAGTTTGGTCATCCAGGTACTAACTACTAAAAGTATCAAATTTAGTTGGGATAGGAAAAGAAAGACTAAGGCGATTAACTGCTGCGCCGCGTGTCGTGGGTTCGATTCCCGCAAGGTTTAAATATTTGTATGGCGTAGTTGTCTAGTCTATTTCAATCCTTTTTCAATTGCCACACAAAATAACAGATATTTATACAAATGATCGCTAACTAGATACCGCAAGAATGCAAAGGCGTTGCTGACCTTTTAAAAGTGGCGAGAATGTACCTAAGTACTGGATCAATTACCTATTGCCGGAACCATTTGGCGCGGCCTAACAACGACTAGGGAACTCCATATAATTACGGTATTAGCGATGATAGCTGGGTAAAACGAAAGAAATTACATTTAGTCC
Organism: Phlogophora meticulosa; assembly: GCA_905147745.2. NCBI lineage: Eukaryota > Metazoa > Arthropoda > Insecta > Lepidoptera > Noctuidae > Phlogophora > Phlogophora meticulosa. The sequence continues at coordinate 889,691 of LR990518.1, forward strand.
GTCAGTCTGGCAAATGCTTGCACTGACTGAACAGTTCACAAAAGACCATCTCAGACACTAATCTGCATGGTCCTCACATGATCTGACTAAGATAATGTCTGGACCTTAAAAGAGACTGTGACCTCTTAGTTTCAGTTCTCAGAGTAGTCAGAAAGGTAAACGTAATAGTTAAAAAAAAAAAATTACTTGTGGACGTGTAAAAGTGTTTGTGAAAACCTATTTACAGAAATAAATGTCATTTATCATTTAGTCAGTTATTTAAAGAATGAGACACGTTTTTTTTGCTTTATCATATTAATAAAAAAATACTTGAAAGGGAGCGGGATCACTACGTCACAAGTGCGTATAAATTCTACATACGCATGACGTTTTAACTCAACGTATCGACGCAATCTTTTGATTACGTAAAAAAAGGAAAAATACGTGTACAATATTTATTAATTTTATTTATTATATTTTTCAATAAAAAAGTTTATATTCGTCCCTATTGTGATGGTGGGTAGGTAGGCAGCGGTACCTATCAACTGATTGTTCATCTATCAACACTGTGATTTACTTACAGTTATGGAAATTAACGGAGTCTTCCATTGAGCGGAATTTTAACCGCAGTGTCGGTCCAGTTGATTCAGGGCTTGAGGGAACTGGTCGCTTTTGTACTTGTCTATATCACTGCTATTGTTTATATATCTTGGCCGCCTCAATGGTCTAGTGGGTCCAAGTGCTACTGTTGAGCATGAGGGTCTATTCTAGGTCTTGGGTTATATTTCCAGGGTGGATAAAGCGTTAGGTGTTGAGTTTTTCCATCTGTAATTTCTCAGTAGCAGCCCAGTTTTGCTGGTCGATGTCGAAATTTGGGCCCGGTTGATGGCAATAGGCTCGACCCCATTACATGAGACAAAACATAAAATAATTGGCTGTACTGTAGTTAGACCCCTGCCTTACCCTTAGGAGAATACAGATGCGATATCATGTAATGTTTAACCTTCACATAAAAATACAAACATCAACTTGATTCATAGTCCCCCCCACACTTTGATTTCTAAATTGGGTCGATCGGAGGTAAAGCTACGCTTGCCGAGCTAAGGTCGGGGATGGGTGACCGTTTATAACATATCGAGAATGCTCTGTGCCTCGGAAAGCACATTAAGCTATTTGTCTCGGCTGCCATTTGTAGATCTTTGACAGCCGTTACGGGTATTCAGAAGCCCAAAGTCTGACAACCAATCTTATACCAAGGCAGATGATGATTGGTATTACCAGTACTGACCTGAAATACTGACTTTGTTTGAAGTTACAATAGTACAGTATTACTATCCTCATTCGTTTGAAGTTCTGTAGCGTCATTTTAATTTAAACCTATATTTGATTGAGATAAGGCTGAGCCTAAGTCTACATTCAACATTGATCGATTGGCACCTACAGCGTAGATTGATCTCCGAGAGCCTATAACAAAGACTCCGTTGGTTCAGACTTATCATGTCATCTTCGCCTTCGCAAGATCGGGATCTCTGTGTCGACCATAACCTAGGGTTCCCTTGACGTGGTCGTGCTGGCCACTTTCCCTCCGATCGACAGCTCCAAGATAACATCGACCATCTTCATTGATAACTGGCTGCGACATAGAGTGGGGTGTGCAGACGTGGAGGTAGGTAGAATATGAGGATAGTGGAAAATCTGGAAAATATATATTCGGAAATTGAGCAGCATTTGTACTTTTTTGCTTTTCGTATTATTAGTGTTTCTACAATTGTAACTGCCGTGCCAAATATAAATTATCAAATCCAATTTATATTCATTCGCGAACATAGGAAATGAAATCGAAATCTTGAAAACCAGTGAGTTCTGTGCGGTCATTTGGGTCGTTAACCCAGGCGAAGTGTCTATGACCCAAAATGCAATCAGTCATTTTTCAGGCATAACTCGCCAGAGTTATGCCTGAAAAATGACTGATTGTCAAATTAATATCAAACCTTACCGAGACGTCTGTGCAATTTATTATATTCCCGTTAATTAATCTTGCGAAATGTCATTACTTTTTTGTCACACAGTGCGAAAAAGAAATTAAAATGTCCAGTATAACATCCGGAATCTGTGTGGAAATTAATCAATTTTTTTTTGTAAGTCCGTTCTACGGTTGTACGTTTTAATCTTTGCGCATCAAACCGCGACCGCTTTCCACGCTGCGCGCGCGCCGCCGGCCCGACATAACGGCGCGACTGCCGACGACGCGCGCACGTACACCGACCTGCGCGCACGCCGCGAGTGAAACACGCGTGTGAACATATGCTTACGACAAAGTGACTGTGCCTGTGAATGCCCAACTTACCCAAGTCTTTGAGGTTCTGTTCTGGGTGCCCAGTGTTTGTATTGTGGAGACCAGCCATCATCTGCGGGTGAGTGTACACAGTTTCGCGTGCTATTTGTAACGTTTCGGTCTCTTTGATGCTGGAGGAATTGTTCTGCGGAATGTTATTAAGTATTATTGACTTTCTAATTGTGTTTAAATATGTTGATTTATACATTTTGTGAATTATTCACATCGCATTAACATAGCCTCGTTTTGTTGTGTTTTCTATTTTGCGTGATGCTTGTGAAGCCTACTTGATTAAGTGGTTACAGTAGCCTGATGATGAACTTAATTACTTTCTTGTAAGAACATATTCTATGAGATTCTCTGCTGTATCAGTTAGTTAAAATTCCGTAGTATTGTTGATCAATACGCATGAAGTTCACGCTTTAATTATTTGTAGTATTGGTACCCGCATTTGGCACCGCAAGGTCGACATTTAATGGGTAAAAGTTGTTTTATACTCAATTTCATTTTAGAACATAATTTGGCAATCCATTTATCATTTCCGAAGACATCGTGTGATCTTGATAATATCGTTATAATTTACCCATTAAGGAAAATTCCTACATCTGGGTGTTTTCTTATCAAAAATGTGTGTACCCTCAGAAATAATTTAATACTTTATACCCAAAATTATTCAAAGAGCTTAAATGTATTTCGACCGTTTTCAAGACAAACATAATTTGTCACCCTCTATTATACCAACTCAGGATTGTCAAAAAATGCATTACTTCGCTCACAATCCATTGTCAAATAAAGTTCGTTTTTTTTCTCAGTGCCTAGATCTTAGAAGGTCCTAGATCTGCCAATCCATGTCCCTAGTCTAACATCGCCTCCACATTCAACATTGTATTGTAACATGTGTAGGTGTGGAAATCTGTCAAACGACAATATTGGTTCTGCGCCGGCGCAGTAGAGATCGACGCGCGCACCTGTGCACATACGGAATGTAGGCTAATGTCTCATGCGACGCCTAATTTATATACTTTACACTTATTTTTGTGTTTTATTGTTAGTTTTGACGGTTCTATTGAGTTGTGCTGGTTTTCCGGGAGACGGAAATGGTACAAGAATTCCGAAGTAAACCTAAAACTTCACGTACTTAAGAAACGTTAGGTTTTCCCCTGTGTGAACATTACTTACCCCTTGAAAGAAAAGCGTCAGATTTGCAAGAACTCATGTCTTACACCGAAATAAATAGTTCAGATGGAGCTGGAAAATTTAACAAAATAACTTACTTAAGTATATATAAAATTGATATTGAATCATCCTTCCCTGTCTACACAGCTAAAACAACAAGAATAATATTATGTACTTTACCGTGTTCATTACATTCAATATTAAAATTACCAAAAACATATGAATATTAACCTTGATACGTGAATAAAACACAAGTAATTATAACGTTGCGTTGAAATTAAGTTAAATTAATTAAATACTTTACTCATATGGAACCTTAGAACTGGAATCATATGGAACTTTGGAATAAAACCCAAATATTTGGATGAATGAAAGTGTCTATGTCAACTCGAAACTACTCAAAATCAAAATCAAAATTCATTTATTCAGATTAGGCTGAGAATCATCACTTTTTGAACGTCAAAACGTTTCCAAAAGACAGTCCCCCAAAAAGCCAACCCTTCACCACTTCCTAGTGTTATTGCTGGGAAGAAGAAGTGGCGGAACAAACTCCCCAGAGACAGAGTACTTCGAGAGATGTGGTGATTTCAGCATAGATCCAGCGATCGATCGATCGATTTTGGATTAAGGTGTCACGCATATTTTCCCTTGTATCATTCTTTTTACTATTAATTGTCTACGCGTCAAATTAAGCTCAAAGAAAAATGTTTTTTGTTTCTTTCATTCTTATATCTAGGTTATAAGATTTTGGGTTCAAAACGGAACAGGACCTTCGGAAATTTACCAATGCTTAAAAGAAAACACCTAACATACTTAACACTGTTTTCATACAAAAGCCTATCGTTACTGTCATATACTACTTATGATGCAAACCAACTAGCTTTTTAGCAAAAACAAAAATGCAGTGGTTGCATTTAAAAACCATCAGTGTTTACCTGTTTAGTCTATTTCCGCAAGAACCACGAACACAATAGGAAAGGAAAGAGTCTATCGTCGTATCTCAACACACGACATACATATATGTCATAGGAAATACATACAACAATGACAACAATTATTTATTGCTACTACGAGTAGTTAGTAACTGTGTAGATAAACAGGAGAAACTTTTGGACTTCCGACTTGATGACTTTGAAGTCGTAGAAAAGGAAAAAAAATATGTCCCCATAAAAAGAAAGATTATTAGGGCGTAATTCTTCACTTTACCTGTATTTAAATAGCTGTGCCCCGTGGTTTTGCCCAGTTTTAAAAGTCGCATCGTGCCTATAATCTTCCTCGATAATGTAGTTATCAAATACAAAAGTATGTTTTCAAATCCTACTGAAAGTTACTGAAATTGGCGCGTTTAAACAAAAAAAAAGCAACAAATTTAACTTTATTTTACGTATATTATAACTCTTAAGTATCTAAGGTTACTATAGATTTGTTATTTTGTTCATAGCTGTTGGATATAGGGTCTAGAATATTTACGATTTCATTTAGGACCGTTCGTTATAATAGGCACTCCATTTTTGCGCTCCGATTTTTCATTATTAGATAGTGTCTATTTTCAAGCACTATTTAGGTTCGTATTCCAATGGCATCCTACTAATCCCATTACCAAACCCCTGCGTGATATTACCAAAGTACTTCAAAAAGAAGTGGGCTTGCATCGCTTTCCACGCTCCATATGAGCTGAAACATTCGCAATTACATACAATTAGTACATGATGGTGGTATGTACACTTGATTCCTTACTCGGTAACACTGGCTAAGATATCTTAATTAGAGAAAGCTAAGTAAATTGATCTGGGATTATCTCGTCGGTACTTAGGTCGGATGCTGTGCGAAGGCGACTATCGACGAGTAAAATTATGATAACGTCTTTGAAGATGTGGTAACGGGTTCATTAAGGCTAAGATTATCTCGGTGAGGTTTTAAAAGGGTACTTAATTTCGATTCCTTAAGAGGACGAGATCCAGAAATATAATCTGTATAATGTTTTCTTCAGATTGTATTTTTAAACAGTTATTCGACGTGTGTCTGTGTTTATTTCTTTTCAAACTATGATGTGATTTGTAGGTTTAGTGGTGATGAACGCTACTGATGAGCTAAGGATTTGATTCTAGGTTGGACAAGTGTTATTGTGTTTTTCTATCTGAGTCTGGATTGGTGCCCGGTTGAAGGCGATAAGCTCGCTATTTAATAGGACTTAAACATGACTGCCGAAATGTAGTTAGATATGATACTCGTACATAGGTGCACCTTTTCCTATTCCTTCGAGGAATTCTGCTGTGTTGTTATGCCACTATGATATAGTTAACTGTTTGCATTACAGTTTGAATGTATTCGAGGAAGATTTTGGCACGATTCCGGTACAATTTTGCGGTTACAACCGTAACGCAACCGTAGTCTGTTGCAATATTTCAATTCTCTTAAATGTTTTATTTTACTATCTAATAGAGTAATTATTGCATGTGGAGCATTAAGTCTCCTTTACTAGGTGATGTTGTTCGAAGATGTATTTCGAACAACATCATTGTTTGTAAATAGATAATTAGTTTTACTAACATACGTTATCATTTAGTTTTCTTACCCATATGGGTGTTGCTTATCCGAATAAAAGATTATTTTACTTATTTTATTAAATCAGCTCTAACACAAATGAAAAAAAAAAAAACAGAACATCGTTTTCAAAGTTATACCCTCTTTTCAGCAGTGTCGAAGCCTACTGGGGCCAAGGGTCTGATTCTGAAAGGAAGACTCGGCCCTGGTACGAAAGGCAACGAAGGAACAGGAGTGGGTTTTTAGTCAGTAAAAGTCTGACACTATCTCCCGCCCCGCCCAAGAGCGGGGGATGTCATAAGATGATTTTGCCACCGGAAAAAAAAACAAAAACCCCTCTTTTAATTTTTAACTGCTTCGTTGGTCTAGTGGTTTCAAGTGACTGCTGAGCGCGAGGTCTTGGGTTCAATTGACGTCGTTGTCGTCGTTGGGGCGGGCAAAGAGTTATCGAGTTTTTAAAAATAGAAATATTATTTTTGCCAGCTGGTGGCAATAGGTTCGCACCCTATTACATGGAACTATAGACATAACTGGCAAAATGTGGGTGTTACAATAGGTGCATCTCTGTCCAATCCTACCGGTAATACAGGCGTGATGTTATGTTTAATTAGTTCCCGAAAATACTGTGAGCAATCAATTTGTAGAAACAAGTTTTACTTGGTTCAACTTTAACTGTGTTAGTAAATAAACAGTGCTGTGATAATAGTTAGAGCAAGCTTTCCGGAAGTGCTTGCCGTATGTGCTAAGTAGCCGGCTTAGAGGGTCGGCCTTACGGTTTCTTAGTCGAGCTTAAGGCGCATGCGCATGTAGCCCGAGAAATTAAATTTTTCTTAGGTTTTTTTTTGCAAATTGCAGCTCATTATGTATGGACAAAAGTTATTCGCTACCGTAACAAACGTATATTTCTCGAAATATAAACATTACAGTTGTATTGGTGATTCCTTTACATCTCTATAAATGTTACATAGACATGAACATCACGCTTGTATTCCCTGAAGGATTGGGCAGAGGTATACCTACAGTACACCGGAGTTCGTTTATTGCCATCGACCGGACACACATCCAGACTACGGGCTGCTAATAAGAAAATTCTATTGAAAATACTCAATAGTAGATACTTTGCTCAACCTGGGAATCGAACCTAGGACCTCACGTTCAGCAGTCGCGCTTGGAAAACGAGGCTGTCAAAATACAAAAGTTAGAATTATTCAAGCTTTTGCTAAAAGCTAGCAAGTTTCGCGCCAACCGCACTGCTGCGACTACTGTCCTACTGACTAGCCCTGCGGACACTGAGAACCAGATATTTTGTTGCAATAGGTAATCAATAATTGTCGCAACTGCTTACTGTGTGTGTTACAAGTTTTATTTACTTACAATTTTTGCTTGGGCAACATACCGCACACAAAAAAAGTTGGTAGGTGCCATCCACATTAATAAATTTCTATTGCAAATCCTTTTTCTAAAAATACTAAAATAAATCAACTATTAAAAATAATTGTTTTGTTTTTGTTGTTTTAAAAATATTCAGTTTTTTATAAAACAATATTTATTCCGTGCGGGAATCGAACACACGACATGCGGCGCAGCAGTCAATCGCTCAGCCACTGCGCCAACCGTGCCGCCACAATAATCGAATTATTAATAATATTTTATGATAAAATCATACATAATTATTTCCCAAAATCCTCAGACATTTGGAAAACAAAATCTTTTTCAGTTAACTACCCTTCGACGTGCTTACCTTTATTGATTTGTCATACGATCCCACCTGGCACATATTTCCGTTGTTATACAACTGCATTATTTACTTCAATAGCTGACCAACCCAACCTCAAAAATTGTTCGTTTTCAACATTCCAACGTCTCTCATTTCCGCTGGAACACTTACACAGTAACAATTGGCATCAAATAATAAAAATAATAATACTTTTTCTCTGTTTCTCTTCTGATTACTGTTTCTCTGAAGGGCAAAAGCCTCTTCTCACACTGAGAAGGCACGAGCATTAAACACCACGCTTGCTCAAGACGGGTTGGCGATTTCAGACTTATATTAAATATAAGTGCAGGTTTCCTCACGATGTTTTCCTTCACCGATATCAGTGATCTCCAACACAAACAATTGGCATGCTTCATTTTCTTATGAGCAACCATGATGGTAATACTACCAAACTAAGGCTTTTCTCGTGATCTGCTATTTAGATTATTACTGATATTACATGGTCTGTATGAAAAGACTGCCTCGTTGGTCTGGTGGTAGCAAGTGAAACAGCTTCAATTGTCTGATCCGACAAACTGTTATTGATTTTTACTGGAATTTCTCAGTAGTAACCAAGAGTTCGGATATTAGCCTGTTTAATGGCAATACGCTCACCCCTTATAACATGGGACTTGAAAATGACTGGCAAAATGTGGATGAATGTATGTACATTCATCAACATTTTGCCAGTCATTTTCATATGTATGCAGAGGTGTACTACACTACTATAGTCATATGGTGTACATACACCATATGACTATAGGTACACCTCTGCCTGGCCCTTCGGGGAATATGCGTGATATTTTGTAACAAAATACAGTACACTAAACAAGACGGAAGTTACATAAAGACTTAGAAGTTCCAAATGAACTTAATACATATTAATGTAAGGCAAACCCATTCCAATATTATTTATTAATAATTTTCTTATCTCAATTACCTTTTAAATGGCTGATACCGACCGTAACAACTGCAGGCTAAAATCAAGATATCTTGTTGCAATACTGACAATATTTGTCGCAACGATTCGGTATGAAAGTGTGGAAATTATCGGTCTACGTTGTATGTTTGCAGTTAGGCTGTGTCGTGTTTACGAAAGGATTGATAAGTTGCTCGTATTGATACATTGACTGTCGTTGCTAATGATTGACACACGACTAGTACAGTAGGCCGCATGGCAGTGGTAACAGCACCAGTGTAAGCTGGCCTCTTATTTCATTGTAACTCGGGACCACGCTTGGTCACCTCAAGATCAACGTGTGCGGTCAAATGTACCAAGAGTTTAATCGTTTGATGCAGAGTTGGTTTTTAGGTCGAGATCAGATAGTTTTCTTACTAAGAAAGCCCGATCAAGCTCCACATTTGCTCACAAAGCTTTTAGGACGTTAGGACCTATAGTTTCCTCAATAACTGAATTACGAATTTTGGTCTTTTAGCGCCTCCTGTGATTTTCATATGCCAGTATTATGTGAACAATACACTATAACAATACATATACAATTTGGCTCCCAGGAGGTGCTAAAAGACCAAAAGGACCATACATGGAAGGAATGTTCTTCTTTTTCGACAGCACCTTGTAATTCAACATTATCCACGATCCTGATAAATATTGTGGGCCAATTTATTAAACACAATTTAATTTTCAAATTCTGTACCATCCGTAAACCAAAGACTTTCTATAAACGTGTGTAAACATCGACGCGGAAACGATCGGTTACCATGAGATCGTTACATGGTTCTGGACCCCCGATTTTTACATTTATTTATAAAAAACTAAACAGAGAAAAGCGTAGAAATTTCAACGCTATTGTCCATAATCTGCACTGAACCCATGTTATCAGGTTGTACCTCGATGACCCTACCATGTACTCAAGTCGTGGATTTAGAAAATTAAATGTTGATGTTACTAGTCGACTGAGTCAATAATTATGGAGTTAATTCCTTAGTCCTCCCATAGTCCTTCAGCCAATAATCTTATGAAATTAGACATAATAACAAATCACATAAGGTGAGAGGGTTACAAGATTAGAGGGAGACCAAAGAAACGATGGATGGACTGTGTGAAATTTGGTATGGCTAGGAAGGAGGTGACTTCGCAAATGACGGCTAATAGAAATGTATGGAAGAAGAAGACATGCTGCGCCGGCCCCAAATAAATTGGGATGGTGATGACCTGCACACAGTACTCGTACCAATTACCGAAAATTAAACTTCCCCTTGTATTCCAATGGAGCATCAACGTCTGTCCATACCGTTTAATAGTTTACAAACTGCAGGCATTGGGATAAGGGCAGGAGGATGATGATGATGACATAATAACAAATCATCACGCCTTCATTTCCCCAGGGGTTGGGCTGAAATATACGTCTGGTACACCCACATTTCGCCAGTTCATGCTACTAATAGGGTGCAAAACTGCTTACCAAGAGCCAAGTGGCTTATTATTTACAGCCATGGGAAATATCGTAACCTGTCTTATCAAAGAATTCAATTACATCAAGAACAATAAAATTCGGAGTTCATAGTTGAAACAAACAAAAAATCTGTAATACGTGTACATAACAGCTCCCATATCTGCACAAAATATATGTAATATACAGAACAATAGATTTTGCGTGTTTCTTGCGTTCAGTTTCTCGTGGAACAATGATAGACATTGTGGTCGTGTTTGTAACAATATGACTTCTCATACAGTTTGCACTCGTTCTTTCGAGCTGTCAAAAGGTCATTTTGAGCCTTTGATTGTATTATTGGTTTATAATATATCTTGTTTTCGCTTAACGTGTACAGACACGTTAAGCGAAAACAAGATATATTAAACTACGCAATGGATTTTGATGCGGTTTTCAGCATCGTTTTTAAAATTTATTTTCTGTGTGAAATACATCACTTTACATGCTTGTATTTCACGCGTTAGGCAGAAGTGTCCCTGTAGTACACCCACATATCGCCAGTTATGTTAATATCCCATTTAATAAGGGGCAAGCCTCTGTGAGCCAGACTCTGTGTTGCTATTAAGCAATTCCTTATAGAAAAACCCAATAACACTTTGTGTGACCCGGAAATCGAACCCAGGATATCATGCTCAGCAGTAGGTAACGCTTGCTACCACTAGACTACCCGGGCAGTCAATTAGTACATTATTGATAAACATTTTCTTTTTCTTTTGGAAAACCTGTGCGAGGCGGGGCGGGTCTAGTTGAAAGTAATCCAGCTGCTTTTGTGTTTCACTGTTTTGTGTTAAATCTGTTCACAAGACCAATTTTAACACAATCTAATTTTTTTTTTTTTTTTTAAACGGTGCCCCACACTAGGAATTTCTCCTGTATCGTGGGTGCGTTTACAAACATTTAAACTCACATACACAAACAGCCAGACCCGGAACAACTACCTGTAGGTCATACAAATATTTGTTCCGTGCGGGGATCAAACCCACAACACGCGGCGCAGCAGCCGATGGCTTAACCACTGCGCCAAACGTGTCGTCAAATGTAATGATAGCGCCAGATTTCAATCCTCAAAAGTTGCAACGGGGCATTAGCAATTTAGCTTCGGTTTAGATAGATAAATCTCTGCTCAAATTGTTATCTTAGACATCACTGACACCTGTCAAGAAAAACATCGTGAGGAAACCTGGACTCATGACAAATCTATCCATGAGTCTGTAATTGTCTACCTGCCTAGGGTAAGCATTGCGAGGAATGCTCATGGTTTTCAATATGAGAGGAGACCTTTGCAATGTAGTGGGACAGTAACAGTCTAGTATTATTCATTAAAGTTTGCTAGATATCCATGAAAAGAAAAAAAGAAAAAAAATCACAGGGCATCGAAAAATTCGTCCGCATCGGTGGCAACGAGAATCGTGCCCAAAAGGCTGGCAGCATTGCCACTTTGAAAGGAAATGCGGATTCTTTGGCCGAAAAAGGCCAGTCCTCGCGACACGAGAGGAGTCGAATCATTAATTAATCAATCATCAATCAAGTCAAAGATCACCATTGATTAATTCACAACGTATAAGTTGAAACAAGATTTAAGAATTCGAACAAATTTTTAAATAAACTTATGGTTGTCAAGTTATTATAAATGCGCAAGCGCTCAAAATTGATGTCACTAACCTTAATAATATTTTCATGAACACGCCATAGAAGATTCGTTATAATCTCTCTATGTGGAGCAAGCACAATAGTGACAGTTTTACAATAAGAAGAAATCGTTTCTAAGCCATTAACTTCGAATTATAAATCTAATACTTTAATTCTCACGCTGATCAAAATCTTCTTTAACTAAATAGGCGCAGTTTTTTTTTCAACTTTCCATCTCACACTTCATCTAGTTATAATAATCGTTTAGTAAATTCGGATAAAAACCTCGAGATACTTTTGTTTTTTTGCTTGGTAGGTACTGACCTAGGTAAAAAGTTTGTGTTGTGGTGTTGGCTGCGTGTAACCTATATCTTTTTGCCAGCATAATTATCGACATGAGTATCGATTTTGAAGTGGTTTGGCCTATTTAAATGACGCTGCTGTCGCCAATCTACTGGCACTGTCAGGGAATTATGTACCACTGTATAAAAAAAAACCAGGCAAGTGCGAGTGTAACTCGCGTACTGATGGTTATGTACAAACAAGAAAAGATAACTTATCTTTGTAGTTGAAAAAATGTTATTCCATATATATACGTCACATGTAGTCAACTCTCTCCTACTGAAAATATAAGTTTGTAATCTTTTTTTTTTCGCGATGTAACTACTAATTATGCATTTTTTGGACTTTTCCCTTTACTTGTGTTGTGAGACCATTCATTATTCTAGATACAAGGAGCACAATGACCCCTTACGAAGTTTGCTGTCAGCAAAAAAAAAGGTTTTAGGTAGATGCTATTTCTTTAAATCCAGAGTCTCTCGCAACAAGTCGTCACCGATATAAATAGCTCTAAAACTCACCCTGCGGCAGAACACACATAACAAACACCAGTGTATTGGATACAGTTATTATTTAACCAGGTGTTAGTGGAGTTGCATCATAGCCGCATAGTGCATAGCGCCGACAGGCCGGGTATCGACAAAAACCGTCCCGCGTTGGGTAACGTTACTTCTTGGTACCTGTATGTAGTGCGCGCGGCAATTACCGACTGCGCTGTTGTTGCGTGGCAGGATTATGTACTAGAACTTTAGCCGCGACTTCGCCTATAACATCCCGTCCATCCCCTTTAAAGTGTAGGTTTGGAAACGAAATGTAGCCTATGTAATGTAGCTACTATGCTAAAGCTACCCTTGAAGAGGTCAGTCTGTGGATGGATGACCGCTCATTACATATCGAGACTATTCCGTGGTCCATGGTAGATGTAATAAAGTAGGCAGACCAAAGGAAATATGAATGGATTTTGTGTAGGGAGGCAGTGAATAGTAAGATGATGGATGAAAGAGATATATGGAATAAAAGGATAAGATGGTTGCAGTACATACTTAACTCTACTACTATCTACGTTCTGGACCCCCAGCGTTTTAAACTTTTTGTTGGCTTTTTCCAAATCTTTACGTTTTCTGTGTTTTTTTTTTACTTTCAAAATCACTTATTGTGGTTTTAAATTAAAAAGTACATACAAATCTTCTTCTTCATCATCATCATGATTTGTTTTCAGTTTAAGGTAAACCAAAAGAACATAACAAAATATAATTATTTGACGACCGATGTGGCGCGGTGGGCGAAGGTCCGCCTGCGACGCTAGAGGTTGCGGGTTCGATTCCCGCCTTGGGACAAATGTTTGTACGATCTACAATTATTTGTTCCGGGTGTTCTGGGTATTTACTATGTATAATAAAAATATCTATCTATGTAATGTATTGTATTAAGTATATCAGTCATCTAGTGCCCATAACACAAGCTCTGCTTAGCTTGGGGCTAGATGATGCTGTGTGGATTGTGCAGCATTATTTATTTATTTGGAACAGCTGATCAAAAATTACACGCGTCCAGGATCATATACCGAACTCATGGGATCTCATGTCTCACCTTTGCTTTGCCTTAGTTCTTTTGACTTATTTTCTCAGCTCTACAAACAATAACGAAACTTTCCGTGTTATATTATAATCAAAACAGATATTTCCGTAACTGTAGAATTAAATGTTAAGGCTATGTTAAATAATTAGCCACGAATAATAAAGTATAGGAAGTGCTTAGAGATATTATGCAGTAATTTTATGAAAACGCGGAATTATAATTACACTGTTCATAATTTGATTCGTAATTGGTAATTAGGGATTGTTAATCTATCGTAGGCGGCATTTTACTTTATGCCTCTGATCCTCTCGATTTATTGAATCATCTATGGAACTTTCTTCGATTTGTGCAATCATTTTTAATTGAGCTTCGTCTGTGTTTTAATTTCTGGTTTCACTTAATTAAGTGAAACCAGAAATTAGCGTTCCTTTTTCACCATAATGATAGGGAACCTAATTAGGTTCCCTATCATTATGGTGAAAAAGGAACGCTTATGTGCCCACTTCATCTGTCTGTTTGTCTGTCACAGCTGTTTATTTCCGAAACTACTGATGCTATTGACTTGAAATTTGGAATAGTTATATGTTGTGCTGAAGTGGTGAAGGAAAACATCGTGAGGAAACCTGGACTTATATAATTTATGTAAGTCTGAAATCGCCAACCCGTCTTGAGCAGACGTGGTGATTAATGCTCGTGCCTTCTCTGTATGAGAAGAGGCCTTTGCCCTGCAGCGGAACAGTAATAGGCTGGTACTATACTATACTTTACTATAGGTAGTGCTTGTCAGCGGACATCGCCAGTACGCGTGAAATAATTGAAAATGTTTCCACCGAATGGGTAGAAAACATATCTGCAATATATGTCTATTGAGATATTATATGAAAGTTCTTCTTTAGCACATTAGAATACATGTTTTTATGTTTTCCGTGAAAACCTCCCCCTATCTCCAAAGTTCTGAGAAGAATCTGATATAAAACTTATTAATGAAGGCTTATGTAGGTATTACAAAAAATTAAAACGACGACGTCTCTAAATAGAGACGTTTTTTAGTAATCAGCAAAAAGCCTCAACTAAAACTTGGTGTGGCGTTCGCAAAAAATATATATATAAGTGTAATTGGAGATATGGTTTTCACCATTGTACGGAACCTAGGTGGGCGAGCCCAGCTTGCATTTTTACCGAATTACGGTGGTTGCTTTACTGTATCAAAAAAATATTTGACGACACGGTTGGCGCAGTGGCTGACCGATTGGCTGCTGCGCTGCGTGTCGCGGGTTCGATCCCCGTACGGAACAAATATTTGTATGGCCTACAGGTAGTTGTTCCGGGTCTGGCTGTTTGTGTATGTGAGTTTAAATGTTTGTAGACGCACCCACGATACAGGAGAAATTCCTAGTGTGGGGCAACGTTTAAAAAAAAAAAAATCGTGTCCTATTTCTTGATTTTTCCCTTTAAATTTCAACAGGCTTCGGGTTGTTTTCGCAGATGAGACAAATATTCAAACACGCTCAAGACATAATGCTAACAACAAATGGATTGACGGTTGCTCATGGTAAAAGTTGCAGCGCGCGCGGCGCGGGCGCATGCTAAATGATCGCATGTGCGAAGCGGAGCGTGCGAAGGGATGAATAGTCACGTGGGAACAAGACACGTTGAGTAAGAGTAACGAAAGTCTACATACAGTTTAATTTATTCTTATAGGCTCGCCCCCTATTACCTATATGGGACTTAAACATAACTGTCGAAATTTGGGTTTTAGTAGTAGACGGCGCGGTGGGCGCAGTGTCTGACCGATTGACAGCTGCACCGCGTGTCGTGGGTTCAATTTCCACACGGAACAAATATTTTTATGGCCTACAGGTAGTTGTAACTGTTTGTAAACGCACCTACGACACAGGAGAAATTTCTAGTGTCAGGCAACGTTTATTTTTCAAAAAGAAAAATTAAACTTGCACCTCTGCCCAACCTGTCTTGAGATACAGGCGTGATGTTATATATTGTTTACCTTTTATATCTTGAGTAAGGGTTACCCTTAAAGCCACAGTTCATCTTTGTCTCTATGACAACAAAAAATGACAACAACCCTGGATTCAGCGGTGCTAGACACATTAAATCAAATAAATAATGCTGGACAATCCACACAACATCATCTAGCCCCAAGCTAAGCAGAGCTTGTGTTATGGGTACTAGACAATTGATATACTTAATACAATACAGAACATATATGGATGTTTTTTATTATACATAGCAAATACCCAGAACACCCGGAGCAAATCTTTTTAGATCGTACAAACATTTGCCCAAGGCGGGAATCGAACCCGCAACCTCAACCGCAGACCTTCGCCCGCTGCGCCACATAGGTCGTCAAACTGGTTTACACCTCTGTCAAACCCTTCGGGAATACAGGGGTGATGTTGTATTGCTGGCTTCAAAGCACCTAATTAATAAAAATGATTATTAATAAATTTAGCAAAATTTGTTTATTAACACTACCACTGGAACTACCTCTTTTTTAAAGATTATTTTTGTCGTAATACTTTTAATAATATATTTAATACAATACTTTTAAACATTGTTTTTCTCTTTCTTTCTTCCAATTTATTCTAAAGTCTATTTACTTGGCCTTAAATTGTTTTTGTAAGCTGGTTTGTGATATCTAGAAATGTCACAAAGGGCCCGATTTAAAATACAGATGCGCCTGCCAAACGTGTTGTAATTTTATGAGAATTCCCAGTAAACCACTAACTGCAGAGATTTGTGAGTACATTTTAATCTTGACGACTATATAAGATTTCCATCTGACGCTGCATCTTGCGTTACCACTGCAACCATTGCAGTACAATGCTGTGATCTCCACAAATGACGCCACAGTCTCACCGTATCTGATGGAGAGCCTCCAACAATTAATCTTAGTTGAGATCAGCAATCAACAGAGTTATTACAAGTTATTATAAAGTTCTATTATAAATTGCATAGTGAAGGAAAAGCTGGTGTTAGCGAAATTATGTGCTTACGAAGGTTGTTTTGTTAACTATGATTTGTATCTGTATATCGCTCGTTTTCAATCTACAATGAAGTCATTGCGAGGACTTAATCTTTGCACTTGGAGACAGTAGCTTAACACAACATAAAGCTTGTTCCCTTAAAAGATTTAAGTAGAGGCCACATTTTACCACTTACATTTAATTCACATGTCATTGTAATGAAGTTCCCTATTGGCACCAAGTCTTAGAAATACCGGCTGGGAAAATACAAGTAATTTTTGATAGACTATAGAATCGAACCCGTGACGTCTTGCTTAGCAGTAGTGCTTGCAACCAACGAAGTAGGAGGAGTATTTTTAAGTTTTATCTATCTATATATTTTCCTAAAACTACTTCACACATTCAGCCTGTAATTGCTCAAATACATGGCAAAAAAATCGTCTTTGCTTGTAGTACAATTGTTTATGGTGTCTAGTCAATTTCAGAGAACATTTTTGTTCCCGATTGGATTGATGATAAATGCCATTTATTTTGCTATTTGATTAAAAAAAGCCTTTTGAAACGTTTAATTTGCTATTAGACTAACTAGAAAAGTTCGGTGTTTCCAACTCTTTGCATTGAGGCTGACATACATTTTTAAGTTAAAAGCCTCTAAATCAATAAAGGATTCATTTCCTTTGGAGTAAATCAGTGGCATTCAAGATTAACCAGGAACAAAATGATGGGACATTTCACTCTATGTCCAGTGCTTGTTTGCCATGTCTCACAACACAGCAGTGTGTCTGGACGACTTCCTGTAGCTATGCGCAAAGTTTTTGTTAAATTTTGTGAACTCTCACGAACGCCTTGCGTGCGCAGGCGCATTTACCGGTCCTTTTAGACTGTGGTCTAAGTAAAGAGCCGCAACGGACTCAATACGACTGGAATATTTGAAGTGCATTTGGTAGTAGTAGCAATGGATGTCTTTTGGCAGAATGTCGACGCTTACTTCATCGACACCAAAATGGGATGTTAAAGCCATTGGGTCATGATGATCAACCACGTTAAGTGATGAAACTTATTGATGTATGCAATACAAAGTAAGGGAGAAAGTCAATCTGAACTTCAGGATCTGTAAGCTTGTCGTCTTTCTTTACTTTTGGCCGTAAAGGACGTTGCATACGGATCTCGATCTCATCATCATCTCGATCTAATTAAGGCTACAATCTTCAAGGCCACCATTCTCTAAGCAAGCACATATACATGCATACATACTACATTTCGTAATCCGATCCTTGGTAACACAAGTCAATCGGTCGTATGAAACATCTGACTAGCGACAGATTAGATGGCCCACAGTTGTCTACCATTGTGTACAATAGTGTGACTGATGGCGCCATCTTTGTGTGATGTTAGGCCGTGTGGGAAAATATGATTGTAACTAAGTATTTAGGATACGGTGCCATTCGTTTCGTTGCATGATCTTATCCAGTGGTGCGTTTTGCTATCTTCTGTGTTAGATCCTGGCATCGTGTCTTATGACATTCGTGGATAGATATGGGTTGATAAATGACCTGGGAACGAAAGTAGAAACCACTTATGATCTGCTACTAAAACTTTCCTTTTCATCTAAACAAATGTTTCATACCGTTTTTTTTTTCTGAAGCATATCTTTTCATCGCCGTATTGGCCAATTTGTGTCTATCGCACACTCGGTAGTCGGCTGGTTAAATGAGAAAATGAGCTTTTACGTTACGAAGAAAAACCATAGTCGAGTTCGAGTTAGGCTTGTTGAAATACCGATGTATCGATATTTTATGGCGATTTTTTTTTGTTTCGATATTAAAATGACAAGTAGGTATCAAAATGTATCTTAAACGTCGTCGATCTTTACACCAATCAAAAATAAAAAGGAAAAATGAAAGTCAAAAATAAAATCACATTTATTTGAAAAAAAAAACCTTAGCTCATCAGGTCGGAGTTCAAAAAACAGACCATAGAGCAACGTATCGATTAAAAAACGTTTATTTTTTATGGAATAATTTATCGAAATCGATTTATGTAACTCTTAATTATTTCCGAAATTCTTAGTTTCAGTTGCATTTTCAAAGCTTAAACGTTCATTCTTCAATATCGTCCCACATCACACAAAAGCTAAACACTTACACTAAGTACCTATTAATAACTTTCAATAAAAATAACTTTCCTCTGTCAAACCCACAAACACAGGTACCTATCAAACAAGACTCGATTTCATTGGGCAACACGTGTAACCGTAGTGTCTGCGCGCGCGCAGCTTGTCGTTGCACTAACAGCGCCGTAATAGTGTCGCCAAGCAACTAACTGTTCTCATTGAGACCGGAGAAGCAATGGTTGCGAATCTTTCAGAGCTAAGTGGAAGCTTTATTTGTTAGTCTGGTCCACGGCTTAGCATAGACTTGTGGTACTGCTTTGTTGTTGGTATTACTGACACTAATTTGTAAGTTATTTTAAGTTACCAACAAATATGAGGTTTGTCTGACGTAAATCTTTTCATGTCAGACATGATATTTCTTCTTCTATATTTAGATATGTTTATAAAGTTGTAATTACCTACATTACACATAGCCTTAGTTTATTTTCTTAAATCAATTAATAAAATAAATAAATGTATCAATTGCCAATACGAAATTGCACACTTAAAATTTAAATAGCTTCACTATTTATACCATAACAGTTTTTTTTATGAGTTTGATGGTTTATGTATCACTCAAGTCTGTGAATTTCCTCATCCACCATAGAAAAGGGAGGATCCTCCGAAAAGATGGGTGTTGTGTATAGTATAGTAGGCTACGTACTGTCCGTCGATTGTTGGCGGGTTCTTGTACATACTCAAAAGGTGTACACATATGTATACCTACTCATTCATACACGAAATATTGTACAAAGTCATTGTACTCATGATACGAATAACATTTTTATAGAACAAACACTGAAATTTGTAAAAAAAAATATACGGTTCCCTAGTAAAGTTTAATACGGACATAATCAAAATGTACTGAAAATATATTTTCTTATTATATATTCCAGCTCGCGGATAACTTTACCATCGCTATCTAGGATAACGTCAGTTTAGTTCGTATGGGACGGGATAGATGGCGCTATACCACCCTTAAATTGTACCGACGCGGACGGAAGGATTTCTGATTTCATATTAACGCATATAGAACAAGATTAATATAAAAATAGATAGAGAAAAAGAGAAAGATAGGAGAGACATTTTAACTCCGACTCATTTGAATGGCTGAAATTACGAAACTTAATTGCTTCTTACTTATTAGATACACTTCGTGCTAATTAGCAAGGAGATATTCTGCACCATCACTAAAAAAAACATAAAATAATCCGCCAAAAGTCTGTTGTAGCGTAGCAACGCTTGCGCAGTGGGTTGTCGCATCGACTCCCGCGCAGCCTCCAACTGACACAGTTGAAATGAACGATCGATGCCGTTATTGTTCGTATCACTCGCGATTAGTCGACAATCGAGATGTACCGAGTATTCATGTTCTCCGATTTTATACGGTTTGAGGTAATCTTTACTGATTACCCCGTTAGGGAACATAACCACGGTGCTTAGAATTTTAGATTCTTTTGGTAATGTTTGTAGCAGTGTGTATGAAAAGTAGTAATGAAACAGACCTTTAAAATTAAGACGGTGAAAAAAAACATAATATCTAAGTATATAACCCAATGATATTTTAAAGTAATAAATAAAATGCGCAATTTTTTTTTTCATTTTTTTTTTCTTTTATTCGGTGTGTCAGTTAATAATTTATTTAACTTATAGGTAGGTATAGCCTAATGTCAAAAGGTGATGATCTTTTACAAAAATTATGTAGGTGTAAATCAATCATCCCCTATTTTCTACACAATTTTTGCAATCGTAATAATTAATTAATTAATTATTTTTAACATTTTTATTGTAATTCAATGTTATGATTTTTTATACTTATTGTATAACAAAAGATTTTGTATGTGGTGTTAGCCATATAAGTAATTGTTACACTTAATAATGTAGGCATAGCAATTAAAGAAATTGTGAATGTTTTGTGTAAACAATTGTTGGCTTACCAAAATAAATAAAAATAAATAAATACACTTAAGGGTCGATTTTATCGTCTTTATAAATACACATTTTTTACGGTCTCAAATGACTTTTTAATATAATGTATTTTTTATCGGTCACTTGGCGTTTAAGGTTTCAATAACATAAAACCTAATACCGAGTTGCAAAATTGCAGAACCTGAGAAAAATTGAATCTCGCAGGCTGCAACTACGCATGCGCCATAAACTTAGTTATAGTCACATAAAGATACCTCCATATATTCCATACGCGTAGTCATTTCGTTACTAAATGCGTCGTAATACAAGCCACCATTATTACCTATTAAGTCACATTTCACAGCGATATTACAATAACTGTATCAGTGACTTGTCAACAGAAACGTGACGATCGCTGTTTGTCCACGACGCACTTATGTACCTTACCTGCTTGCCTCAGCTGGACAAGGAATGTGCTGTACACGGACTTTTGATAAATATAATAGAATACTCTTTATTGGACACCATAAAATAAAACTTACAAATAAAAAGTTAAGGAGCTACATAGGGTGTTACAATGGGCAGCCTTGTCGCTGAAAGCGATCAGACAATCTTTGGATGGACTCGTAGAAAGAGAAAGGATGTGTTGTTAGTACGTGGTGAACTACAAATATGCATTCTAAAGCAAATTCATCTCCTATCTTGCCTTCTTAACCAAAATCAAAACTAGAGTCATGAATTATTTTGCTTTTTCCATTATTTGATAGGTCAACACCGCCCCAGAAGGTCATACACCGACCTTATTGGTGATGGTCTTCAAAAATGTCAGGTGCGTAGTACTTGCAACCGGCGTGCGTGTATGACCAAATGTATAAACGCAAACGAAGCAAAAGGAGTATGTAAGGATCGTAGCAGGTAGCGTTCTGAAGTTTCTGCCTACGTCTATGGTAAAAATTCGTGGGCCAATTTATTTTTGTATTGTATTATTTGATAGATATTTCCCTACATTCAAAACAGTATGTAAACAACCAGAATATTAGCGTCACTGACTAAGTGCCATATTTGACGCGAGCCAGATCGCGGCGCGGGCGCCACCACGCTATGACGTAACCGCGATCCAGCCAGCCTTATATGCAAGATCTATAAAGCCAGGTTTTGTAACTGATTCGTGAGAAATACATTAAGTTTAGATATCGTGATGTGTTTAATGTCTTAAGTCGAGCAATTGTCTACTGTGTGTAAGATATGCATGCTTAATGTAGTCGATTGTGGGGCAGAACATATCTGGGTTATCTGTTCTTGTATTAGGATGATTTAGATTGGTTCGTGTGCCTGTAATTTCACCGGAACCCGTAATCTCTACGGGGTAATGCTGCTCGGCTGCAGAAACGTTTAAGGTTTAGATCGTAACATAACTTAAACTACCGGTCGATTCTGTTGAATAATCCCGAGAAAACTTCGGTTTGTATAACCTTTATTTCTTTAAAAAAACACATACGAGTAAGCAGTTCACTTAAATATGATAAACTTAATAAAAATAACATTCTGAGTTAAGATACAAAGATCGTTCTATCTATCGAAATTGAGTACTTACAAATAATATTAATGGTTAAATAAATACAACTTCAAATTATTTAAAAAAAAGTTTACAGGTGAAGAGTTTGTAATACATTTCGGTAACTTATTATGAAGTTTAAGTTCAGTGAAATTAATGGTGAAGAGAGCTGTCAGTCGCTCACTTTACTTTTAATTTTCAAAAAGAGTTTTTTTTTTAAACCGTTGTCCCATACTGGAAGTTTCTCCTGTGTCGTAGATGCGTTTAGAAACATTTTCATTTTATTTTCACATACACGGCCATACAAATATTTGTTCCGTGCGGAAATCGAACCCACGACACTAAGCCACTACGCCAACCGACAGATTTGATCTCGGTCTGAAAATACAATGTCGATATTAATCCATTTATATGTAGGTAATGTTAGTACAACTCGCGTGCATATCGCCAAATTCTACTCTCTCTCTAAACACACAAACACGGATTGATTTTGATTTTACGATCTCAGATTTCTATCGTAAATATTTGCACGCTTACACTGGTATTTGGTGCACATGATTTGAGTTTAGATTAATCCCTTTTAATAAACTTGCTCCAATGACTCAGATGACTCTCAAAACTGACTGGGCACGTCTCCGAAGTATTCACCGAAAGGGTTAAGTAGAGGACCTCTATTAGTATACCCACATTTCGCGAGCTATGTTTGAGTCCCATGTAATTTAGAGGTGACGAGCATTTTGCCATCAACCACTTAATCACAAATTCAACCTAGACTACGGGCTGCTACTGAGAAATTCCAAAACCCCAGTCACATATCATCTGCCTAGCCTTTTCAAAACTATGTTGGGGTCGGCTACCAGTCTAACCGGATGCAGCTGAATACCAGTATTTTACACGGAGCGACTGCCTATCTGACCTCCACAACCCAGTTACTGGGCAACACGATACCCCTTGGTAAGACTGGTTGTCAGACATTCGGACTTCTGACTACGCGTAATGACTGTAAAACCCCAGTCACACAGTTTATGGAAAACCCCAGTAACACTGCCCGACACGGGAATGAAAATCAGAACCCTATGCTCAGCAGTGGTGCTTACGACCAGAAGACGGACGAGGCAGTCCTTACACTCAGTAATTATCTAAGCAAGCACACTATATTTTAATTTCACCCCCGGTTCACGACAAAACAACTTCACTCACTATATTTATAGTTTTATTGTAACGATAATTACCTCCTTAATACGGCATGTCGCATGCAAATCGTGCGACTTTTTGAACAAAAACTGTTGGTTCACGTTAGATTATGAAGTAACAGTCACATATGCGTTTTTTTTCTCACTGAACGCTTGGATATGCGTAACAATGCACCCTATTAGCTAGCTTTCTACTGACGACAACGTGACGTAAGGGTGTGGCAATTAATGATGCGATGCGCAAGAGTAGAAGATCTCACGGCATGCGGCATTTGTTTTTAACGCAAACATGCGATCCTACTGTTGTTACTCAGAATAGAAGTTGACGGGTTTTATCTAAAAGTCAAGCCATAAAAGTAATCCCACTGTAGGGTAAAATTCTCTTCTCATAGAGAGATGGCACGAGCATGAATTACTACGCCAGGTGGGTTGACTATACCAGACTTGTACTTACTATAAGATCAGCTTGACGGCACGGTTGGCGCAGTGGCTGAGCGATTGACTGTTGCGCCGCGTGTCGTGGGTTCAATTCCCGCACGGAACAAATATTTGTATGGCCTACAGGTAGTTGTTCCGGGTCTGGCTGTTTGTGTATGTGAGTTTGAATGTTTGTAAACTCGTCCACAATACAGGAGAAATTCCTAGTGTGGGGCAACGTTTTTTTTAAATGTTTTCCTTCACCGATGTCAGTGATGTCTAAGATAAACTTAGAAAGTACATATGAGTTGAGGTGCTGATTTTCAGCCTAATTTTAATAAATGATGGAACTGATTTGATGTACCTATCTATGGCCAATTGGCCATGTTGCTTGGTACCGCTATGCATTATGAAATCGCGGAAGGTCGCACCTATGAGCATGTCGCGAGAAATGGTATTGTGTGAACCGACCCTAGCTTCTCGATTAACAATTTGAACAACATATCGACATCCAATCAAGTTCTCAAGCTTTAGCAGACAACAAGTCTTTCTCTTTTTGTCGCGGGTATTCTAATTAAATTACCCGTGCTACGGTAAATATGCGAATTGCGTAATGTTAGCAAATATCCCGAGTACGAGCTGTATTTGTCGTGAAATTTGAAATAGTACTGTAAACAGTGATATTTAAGTAAACTGTTGTATAAGAGTTTGTTTACTTTTCGCGTGGGTAGGTAATCAATTGTTGAACTAGCCGGCTCGTGAAACTCTCACGTCCGTCATTCACTTTCTTTGTATATTTGCCGTTGTTACGCACGCTTCATTCATCTTGTTTTGTATTTTCTGGGGAATTTGGAAAAATTGTAAAGCCCTTTGTAGAAAAAGCTCTTGGATTCAACATGGTCTTGGACTCATAAGATAAAATAAAAATGTGACTTCTCCGACGTCTTTTAGATTATTAATCTCTTTAAATATAATTTTGCCATAGGCTACCAATGGAAATTCTCATAATGCATCATATTTTACTGAATATTAGCTCTTGCCTACCTCATACTGTGGACTGGGTATTCTTTCATTTGTTGTGGAAATTAGATAGGAAGTCGCTTCAAGTACAGCACTGGTATTCAGTTGCATTTGGATAAACTGCAACCGAATACTAGAGTGGCAGATGATGATGATCTTCTTTCATTTAATCCCAACAGTGGCATTTTACACAACTCAGCACTAAGTTAGAACTGAATACAAAACCTCTTTCGTTCTTATGCTTACTAGAACCTGTACGCTGATTCAAAACACAAACAATCACCATTGCCCACTAAAATAATATTCACTATGGCTGTTTGAATCTGTAATAAATCACCGGCACAATATTGGAGCGCGGTAATTGTTCGGTCTCAGCGGCCAGCGGTCGGTGGGTGCTTGTTGACCGGCGCGGGCGCACGGCGTATGCGCGGTATAGCGTGCGCCCGCGCACTTGCGTAAGGTGCAGGGAGTGTAAGGTAGAAGCGGAAGAGTGGGATGACAGAGAAAAATAATACGAGAGGTCATGATGAAACTTTTAATTCAGCTTTATTTACTTAGTTACTTTGAGCCTGCGTCGTCCCACTTCTGGGAAATTCCTCGCCTAATAAAAATATAATTTGAAGGATCTTTTTTTAGTTTCTTTTTTCATTATTTATTTACTAACTGTGACGATGGAAGCAGTTAGTTCCTAAGGGTCGTGGGGTTATGTTAAATAACCTAGAACCTTCCTCAAAAATTGGGCTATCAAATATACAGTACAAGAGGTTATTTTCAAATCAGACAAGTATACAAAAAAAAAAAACAAACAATTTCTTCAGCATTATTATATTATTATAGATTTAACTTGTGTTGTAGAAAAGCCCAACAATAAAACCCCATAAGAATCGCCTCCTCCCCTGCCTTGCCCCACCCGCCCCGCCGAATTCTCCCACGGCAGTCGAGAAATGGCGGACTCACCTTGGGCTGCAGTAACAATTGCCACAATTAGCCAATTGTGTTGCAACCTGCTGCCGCAGTGTAGTGGCTGGTCTGCTGCCAAGGATCCAGATCATGGTAGGGCTGGTGGACAAAATCTTTGGCGAAGATAAAATGAGTATTTACCTACTCATTTTTAATTATAAAAAAGAAATCACTAATCCCAAAGTATTGTTATTATTTTGTGCTCTAGATAAGAGTTCTTAGTTATTATTCCTATACTATTTAGCTACAAACATAAACTCACGCCTTTGTGCCATGGTAGTAGCCACCACAATCATAACATAAATACTCCTCTTGCTTATCTATTGTTATCACTAGGAAGTGGTGATGGGTGGGCATTTTGGGGACTGTCTAATGTAATTTTTGACGTTCAAAAAGTGCTGATCCTCAGCCTAATTTGAATAAATAAATTTTGATTTTATCTATGCTATTTCTCAAACCAAAACTAAAAGCACCTAATAGAAGTATTTTGTGTCGTGTTGTGTTGTTTAAAGACTTTTCTTACTATCCTGTTTTTATAAGTCTTCTGAGTAAGTATTCACTAAAAATGGCTCCCAGTGTGTGCTGTAAGCCTTTTAAAGTGTGTAAATAAGTAGTGAATTAATCGATTCTCTTCCTCCTTTATAAAAGAGCACAAGTTTAATTTGAAATGATTAAATTGAATGAATTAATAAAATGGCTTTCCAAAAATAACTCTCAGCTTCCTTATTCTGTAGTTTTATTTTAAATAACTGCTTACAACAAGACCATTTCTTCGGTTAATTTTTAAGTGGCGGTATCGAAACATGGAACAAACCAACAGTGCTCTTTTAAATTCGCTTTTTGCTTGCCGAAAGTATCCATTTCAGTTAATTAGACGTTTGAACCAGAAGCTTACTAATGATAGGCATACTGATTCACGATTTCATGAGTCATCATTTTTTGTTTCAACATTTACGCGATGAGCTTATGAGATTGATGTTGGGGTCACTGACCCGAGTACCTACTACTTACAGAATTTAGTATAGCTACTTGTTATTGTATGAACTCGTGGCTAAATAAAAGAACCGCACGGGTCGATCGAAGGTTAAGCTACTCTTGCCGAGATCAGTGTGTGGATTGGTGACCGTTCATTATACATCGAGACTCCTCCGCACCTTGGAAAACACGTTAAGCCGTTGGTCCTGGCTGTCAATTGTAGATCTTTGTAAGTCGTTAAGAATACTGAAACGCCCTGAAATCTGACAACCAGTCCTACCAAAGGGGTATCGCCATTCCCAGGAACTAGGTTGTGGAGGTCAGATAGGTAGCCGTTCCACATAAAATACTAGTATTCAGCTGCATCCGGTTATACCGGAAGCCGACCCTCAAACATAGTTGGGAAAAGGCTAAGTAGATGATGACTTGTTATTGTAGCTACGTAGGTACTTGCTAGGTACAAGAGTAGGAGGAGGTTTGAAAGTAAAAGAAAGAATTAGAGGTTTCTGTTACACCCTGAGGCTGTGTGTTGAAAAAAGAAAGTGTTTGCCCAAACATAGATTAAGTAATAGATATTGCGAATTAAAGAGAATTGGATTGTTAAAAGGATTGAGATGGTATAAGAAAGAAAAGGCATTTACTAAGCTTTGCTAGATAAATAAAAAACTACATTAAAGATAAAATTAAATTAAATTATGTTAATAAAGTATTTAACTTAAATATTAAATATGCATTGCGGCTGTGCTAAATAGGCACAGACAGGCATAAGCGAAAGATACAGGGTTAAGTACAAATGTACAAAAAAATAAAAACCGATCGTTATTGTCGATCTATGTAGGTACTGCGTTTTAACTACAAGTATCAATAAGATCTGAAAGGAGTTTCCGTTGTTAAAAATCGAGCATAAGGCGATTGGCACACTGCACCGCATCACGCAGCGTAGCGCGGGAATGCGTGTTCTTACGTTGTTTGTAAGTATCTGTGTTTGTATAGAAAACACGCGTAGTGCAACACACAGACAACGCATTCACGCGCAGTGTTCGTCGTTCGTCGCTGCGCTACCGCTGCGTGATGCGGTGCAGTGTGCCAATCGCATAAGTATCTGTAGGCTTCAAAAAAGCCAAGTGCGTAGTTTTCGCAACCGGTGACCCTGTATGACCAACGCAAAAGAAGTATCTAAGGATCGTAGCTGAAACTGAAGTTTCAACCTTTCCCAATGGGAAAAGGCATGAGTATGTATGTTTGTAATATTATTGACTTAAACACATCTGGCAACCCTGTTAATAAGGACTAGACGCCCTGTGAAATTTATTTAAGACGTCTAATTACACTTAGCATTGTTTGCATGCCTCTACATTATTTACACACGGTCAACTTGAAATAACTCACGCTAAGGTCGCGGCTCAAGTACATATATACATAATAGGTATATAATGACCTATGGGAGATCTGCTCGGAATATGTAATTATATATAATTATAGTGTTACGTCATGTAAAATATTTATTCTCTTTTTTTTCAATGACTGATTGTTTATTTTTTTGTTTGTTTGTACTTTTACGTCTTTAATTTTAATTGAGCTTATTATGAGTAGTATGTTGTGTAATTTGTTTGTTTTAAAAAGAAAGGCTTTTTGGGAGATGAAGGCGGGTGGTAATGTCGTAATAGGTAATCGTGTTGTCTTTAACGACGGAAGAAAAAAAAAAGGAAAGGAACACATTTATTGGGATACGTATAGGTGATATGTACTCGTATAACTAACAAAAACTAACGAGTACTATAATTTATCGTACAAATAAAAAAATCGTCTATCTTTATC
This sequence comes from Phlogophora meticulosa, assembly GCA_905147745.2. Lineage (NCBI taxonomy): Eukaryota > Metazoa > Arthropoda > Insecta > Lepidoptera > Noctuidae > Phlogophora > Phlogophora meticulosa. Next base: position 918,462 of record LR990518.1, read on the forward strand.
TGGCTCTATCTCTCTCTATCTCAGCATAAAGGAAAGATCTGGAGTGTCTAAGGCCCGCGTTACTAAAGCTCACACAGGACTCAAGCATCAGGTACTTAAGACTCGTTAAGAACTATTTGATTGGATGGACTAGATAAGTAATGCTTGAGTGAGTTTCTGAAATACTGTAATACCGGCCTTAGTTTCTGCTTCGGATACGCAAATAAGGCTAAGCTAGTCTCGCATTTGTGTTACTGCCTAATCTAGGGTCGGGCAAAGTAGAAGTAGTTGTAGTACTAACCATTGGACCAGTGTTGTCAAATTAAATAAATAAATTATTATTATTATTAAAGTGTTATTGGGTTTTTTCATCTGGATTTACTCATTAGCCGCCCGTAGTCTGGATTTGAGCTCAGGTGGTGGCGATCGGCTCACCGCTCATTATCTACATGAGACTTAAAGAAAACTAGTGAGTGTAGCTGTAGTATTGGCACACTTTTGTCTAACCCTTCAGGGTAAACAGGCGTAATGTTATGCTAGTCCTACATTTAAGCCTTCCTCTTTATTAGACTCAAACCCATAAAGATACGCATTTACCGATAGGCTATGTTCAAAAACATTTGAACCAAAAAGCGGTAAATATAACTTGTAGGTGCCCAGATAAGCATGACTCACTCCCAAAGAATCTAACAGTTCCTGGATCCCAATAATTACATGAGTTTATGTCCTACCACGAGGTTATCATCCTCGTCGCCGCCTGCGTGGCCCCGCGCGGCCATAACGTACGCAAGTAATCCCCGCTGCCGCTGGGGCCACGTTTGCGCTTATCTCCTTATATCGCATAAATATCGGAAGGACACGGACGCCAATTACACGTATCTATGTGTTTCCAGGGCTGGCAGATGACTAGATCCGGGTACCGTGAGAGCTGGAGCTTGGGGACCAGAGCTGTTCTGGGACCAAGGGTTTTCAAATATTTGGGTTGATGTGTGGAATCGTGTAGAACTTACCTTTTGTTTTTCTAAAATTAGTTCTGTTTGTTCGTTACCTTTACGTAATCATTGTAAAATTTTGCAACGAAATTGATCATGTCCCGGGGCAGACATAGGATAGTTTTAATCCGCGAAAGCTTCTGCATCCGCGATAATCAACAGCCACGAGAATGAAGTCGCAAAAAAAGTCAGTTCTCAAATAAATCAAACAGATGTATTGCTGGGGAGTAGTATGCGCCACTGCTTCCCAGAAAATGCTATTGTAACTTCTGACGTTCGCAACTTCGAATTTGAATAAACTAATTTTGATTTTGATTGCTAACGACCCCTCTGAAACAGTTCAATACAAGGAAGTAATGTTTTTGATATTTTGACTGCAGTATTTTGGTTTTATAAGTAGACTAAGCTTCCTAGTAGTAGGTACCTTATATATTGGCGTCTTGGTAGTAAAATATAGATGCCATTTCGGAAATCTCAGACCCTGGAAGATGTACCTATTTTAGCTACTATTAATACATTTGCGTTATAAAGAAACATCGATTTCCACGACGAAACGTATTCTAAGTTAATGTAGCATTTCATAAAAACATTATAGATCAAACTTTCTACGTGTTCCTGCTGGCAACCATAAGTTTTGGGCACGCACGGCTGCGCCCACGCACGCTGCGTCTTCTCACCTAGATCAAGCGATACAGCGGCTATCTGACTTACTTTGTTTTATCTAATGATCCGTCCTACTCTGTTATGATAGCTTCCTTAATTCGTTACGAAGATTACTGCTGGACACTTGGTTTGATGAAAAGACTAACTGATTAACAAATTAAATTGTAATTAAATTATAATAGATTTTTTTGGGTATTATAAATTGTTGGGTTATCCAGAAAACTCACAATATGTTATGTCAATCTTTCTGAGCGTTTCTTTCTATACCTTTATATCTTAAGTCTCCAAAAATTTGGTTGGCGTTTCCCGTGACCTAAAGGCTGGCATCGAATTTGGTTGGCGTTTCCCGTGACCTAAAGGCTGGCATCGAATTTGGTTGGCGATTCCCGTGACCTAAAGGCTGGCATCGAATTTGGTTGGCGTTTCCCGTGACCTAAAGGCTGGCATCGAATTTGGTTGGCGTTTCCCGTGACCTAAAGGCTGGCATCAATTTTGGTTTCAGGTTTCAGGATCATTAGCAGTTTACAGCAATGCGTTAGGTTGTTTTATTGATTTTAAGTAAAAATAAATATTGATCAACTTTGACAGTCTTACTCCCTATACGTCATAAGCTCTTTGAAAATAGCATTGCGTTGGAAATTACCAAAAACAATATTTTTTGGAAAAAAAATCAAAATTCCATGCAACGTGGCAATGCTGCCAGCCTTCTGGGCACTTTTCCCGTTTACAGATAAATTTTTCGATGCCCTGTGATTATATATTTTATTTTTTCATATATACTAGTTGCACCGTCGTTAAAGAAATAAAACAAAAACACAGAAGTTACATTACTAAACGAGGTTACAAAACGAAACATATCAAATTACATGAAACTAGCGAACTCCGTTACACCATTACATTTCACATCTAAACGTATCTACTACCTAAAAGGCAAACTATTAAAATCATCATAATGCATACTGAAGCGTATTGGCTATATGCTGTTATCGTAATAACAGCCTATAGGCAATACACTTTAATATTATACATGGCCCACCCACTTGCAATACTACCAACGACAGCTTTTCATAGCCATGTTAAATATTGTAAGGGCTCATTTACACGAGGAAAGTTTCTCGCCTCGAATCAGGCGTTGCCACAGGCAAAGATTTTGGGCAGGGTCACAGGCGGGGGAACGGGGTAGGGAGATAGTTGACGAAAAAATCGCAATATGCAAATGGAAGTATTTTATTTCGATTGGAACAAATGGAGTGTCATAATTTATTACAACAAATTGTAAATAATTGTCTAGTTTTAGGGGGTTTTCTTGGGAACGGTCTCCACCCCCCTGCTCAGACCGCTACTGGCTGAAATAGAACTCTTTGAAACAGTAGGTACATATAATACTTGCCGAGTGACGAATCAGCCTGGCTTTAGAGAATTGCCAGCGATCGGGTAAATCAAAAAGTTTATCGATTGTATCGCTTGAAGGAATTTTGTACTTAATGACCTTTAGATATCTAGGTAAGTTCTTGTGTTGCACTTGAGTGCAGTAGAGTGTGAAATTCACCCTTCGAGTCTCACTGACCCGCGGAGCCATATTCCCATCTCAAGTTCACGAGGGGCGAAAAACTCTACTCGTGCAAATTGGCCTTAATAGTCCGTCAGTCTATTACCTAGCACATTACTATATCATTTGTCGTCGCCTGTCATCGTTAAACATTTGTATTAGAAACCACACTAATACGTTTTCTATGTGGCCGGCAAACAGAGAGTTTATTACTCTTAAATGAACGATTTAGATCTCTCGACATATCGTTTGTAATAAGCTTTCTAGCATTATGGTTGTATGTGAATCGAAGAATTTTGAAATAGTACTACGCGAATGGATAGAATAAGAATTGAGTATTTTAACGGAAGTCTGACAGTGGCGCCTGTGACAGACAAGTTGTGTGGAAATCGGATTTCATGGTTTAGACATGTGATGCAAATGAATGAGGATTATTATGTGAGGAAAGCTTTTCATCTGAATGTGGAGGGTTACAAGAGTAGAAGGATACCAAAGATACGATACGATGAGTGGATTGTGTAAAAGATGATTTGGCTACGAAGGAGGTGGCTTTTGAGATGACGGCAAACAGAGATGTATGGATGAAGAAGACTAAATAAAATTGGGATAAGGGCATGATGATGATGATGATGATGACTATTTTAGTGACAAGTGGTTATGTTCTATCAATATAATTATGTAAATTTTATTTTAGGAGTTAGATGGACCTCTCCTTTGTGGACGGCTAAAATCTTCTTAAGCTACTTTACAGGCTAGCAGTATAGTAGGTTCAGGTACACACTTCTAAATCTAATGGAAATCAAATAAATTGTGTTTTTTCCTTCATGGAACCATTTAAAATACATTCTCACCACACCCACGTGCCTATAATCAAAGCTCAGATTAATAATTTCTATAATAAATTACAACTTTCTCTTAATGAAACTAATTGCTTTACAAAGTATCCTACGCTGTTGCGTAACATGGATAAGTTAAGGCCCTGCCTAACGCCCCGTTGACCTCAACCATACAAAGTCGGGTCGTGCTCACTCCAATCGGAGGGTGATTTAAGACCTACAACAGCGGGGTGAGCACGGCTACTGTGACATGGCTTAGTCACATATTTTATCACAGGTTGGGCGATACAACCTGCGTAGCATGCCATCGTAATCATTTCTTGTCACAAACGTCTTGTACTATGTATTTTTAAGAACGTTCGCATTCAAATCTCAGTTTTAATCGGTCAAAATAACGTTTAAATTCCCGTAATTTTTGTCAAGTTCCGATTAGATTTTGAACGTATTTTATTTACGGGAATTGGTTTTCTGGTAATAAACAATTGAAAAAAACAATACTTCAGGGTACTCTGAATACTGTTTTATTTATTATTGTGATCGTATTTACCGTTCCTGCAATTAATAAAAGACAGGAGAAAAATGATTTTATTAGTTTTAAAAAAGTAGTCTAGCATTTTCCCCAGTTATGTTTAAGCACCATGTAATGGGGGTGAGCCTTTAGCCATCAACCGGATTTAAATTTAGGCTCCGGGCTGTTATAGATGGAAAATCTCAATAAAACTTTTCCCGATCTGGGTATCGAACCTAGACCTCATGCTTAGCAGTAGCACTTGCAACCACTAGACCAACGAGACAGAAATACCAGAAGGTTAACATATTTTGCGATTGTAAGAAAAACGGTTTAAATGTAAACGTACGTCAACTTTCTTCCTAGTCTAGAATTCGGCCCCTTAAAGTTATCGAATAAATCTGACCCGACCATCTTAATGTTAAACTTATGTACATACATTGAATGTGCGTCTAATAGTCGAATAAACAGTCATATTTAGATGGAGTCGGATAACACGCATTAGGATAAAGTTTTTATAGATGTGCATAAAATCTCGATCTAGGTATTTTTAAACAAGTATGTACTAAGTACTTAGAATGATGTTAGACACGATAGTTGAAATATAAAACCTTAAGGAATATAAGTATGGATAGAGTAATATGTTCGAGTCGTAGAATTATTATTTTTTATCCGACTTACGACTATATTTACAGGGTTACCAAATGCAATAGTGTACAATAACAATATGACATTTTGTAACTGATCACAAACAATATTAAATAGTTATAAGTTGAAATAGGTGCTAGGACCATGGGGTCTAAGTACCGAAAAACTAAATAGGTACTTAGACCCCCATGGTCCTAGTACCGATTTAGTTTTTCGGGACATCGACAAGCAGTCCAGCTTTTGCACTTCGCCTTTTTTCGTTGAAAAATTGCGGGTGAATTTTTGGATACCTTTCCATCATTTTTTATACTTGTACATATTACTATTATTATTATTTTAAATCTGTTGGCTTATAGATTATATAGATATGAATCTTATTTAATATTAAAACGTACACATCTGTACAGAAATAGAGACATTTTCTTCCATAAAACTTAACAATACCATATGAATTATTCAATGAAAACTTCCACTAATAAATCTGGACTAAAATGTCGACTAACAAATTAGTTTTATCATAAAATCAAATCTCTCTTAATAACATAATAGCATATTTATCATAATTCGATCCGGCCATTAACTCCAATAAAATATACAACGAACCACTGGACATTTCCAAATAACATGAAATTGTAAATTGACTATTCATTTCAGGTGTCGAATTCCGCCATTATAGCCCGCGATTATTGTTACGTAAGTCACACGTTGTCGCGCGGTGAATGGGACGCCTTAATGCCAGTGAAAGCACGATGACCGATGCATGTTTATGTAAAAAACCGGCAAAGTGTGAATCGTCTTTGTACAGAAAAGGTTTCGTACCATGTCGAGTAAACAAAAAAAAAAGTAGACCGCTAATTCGCTTCTATGAAATTAAATAAAAAGTTATAAGGGTCCTTATAACTTTTCATCTCATTGAGTATTTCTTGCATTAAAAACAGTAGTAGTCATATAGTATGAAAATTGCAAATGTCTATTTACGATTAGTATAGTTCAGTTAAGATACAACCCGCCGACAGAGGGACTAATGGACGGAAAGCGTAGGCTTAGATTCTCACTGTCACTCTCTGGGTACGGTACCCTAAAAAACATTTTTTTTATGTGAACTTTGTTAGTGATAACAATGTCTTAAAAATACAATACAATTGACATGTGAGTGGTTATGCAATTCTGTTTGTTTGTGTATGATTTGTGTTTGTTTATAAAGGGCAACGAGATGTAGGGACGCGGAAGTGGACAGTTTAATACAATGAACGTTTTTCGTTGGTGATTTCTATCATTAACCTGTCAAACACGTTGTAAAAGAAAATAAAAGAGAGAAAAGAAATTTATTTAGCACAGACTCAGGCAAACAATGACACTATACTAAATATAGAAAATATTTTTTTATTAAGTTATGCTAAAAAAATCACAAGAAATCACAATATTTTTTTTTATTTTTATTTACTGGCCTTATTAACCAGTTCTCATTACTAAGAAAATTATTTCTCTTTCGTTCCTATAGAATTTATATCCTAACATTATTGTACATTACGCAGAACCGCTAAGGCTAATAATAACATAATCCGTAATCATGTCTATTCTAAACCTTATTTACAGCGTCATCTGAAATATGACGGTAATCTGGATCAGTGCTCTTAATCTAAGGTACCAAACCTGTACTGATTACACAATCATACCTTTATCGCAGGGGTGGTCAAACTTTTAGGTGATATCAACAAACATATGCTTTTTGCTTTGCATACCCCCACTATTAGTACGTAGAAAAGTGAAAAATAATCAAAATGCCGTTTGCTTAACTTAGATAGCATAATAAATGGGTTTTATTCGTAAATAATCAGTCGCGTGTTATATGATTTCACCAATTTCCTACACCGACGTAAAACTTTGTTAATTTTCCCTTTATATCATAAATTGAAGAAGACCCAAATAAGGAATTAATGCAAACTTCACATTTCTGAGCTTAACACGTTAAACGCCAACTGACCGACAAACTACATTTTCTTTTGTGTCTCGTTTTCTGGCAGTTAAGGTGTTAAACAATTTCCATACTGCAAACCATCAAAAAAATATTGAATTCTCCTAGCCTCATGTCATAAGTCCAGGTCGTGATTCAAAGGTTGGTCATCCCTGGTCTGGAACCAAACCTGCTACTTGATGACCGTGTCACTAATGTGCGGGCGGCGCGCACAAAGAGCCTGGCATATTATCGTACTACAAAAACTAACACCTCGACCAGTTTATCCTGACACAAGGGAAAATAGGGCACCAAGTTTGAAATGTACAGAGTTAATTGAAACGGATTTCTAGGGTGGCTAAGACCAACTGAAGCTAATGCTGGATGCTCTTCTTTATGTTGATTGACTAAGATTGCATTTTTTGTGGTGTTGTCAACTAAACTGCTTTTGTTTTTTGGTTGTGGGAAAATACCCAAAGATACCCTCCGTGTAGGGAGGATGTAGGTAGGGTTATATCGAACTCCTTCCGACCAAAACCCCACGGCCCCACCACTACCATTAATCGAGACCCCGGGAAATATTCGGAAATTCAACTACCCACTTACCTGTCAGTAAAAAAAATCGTAATAGTTATTCCTAATTTGATTTAAAATAATGAATTCACAGGTAGAATTGGCAAAGGGTCATCCGCTGTTCTTTTCTAATTAATTTCATTACGGGATCCAAGACAGTTGAATCGTTTCTCCAAGATTCCTCAAGCTTCATTGCCGGGACGCTTTTCTGGTATTTGCCACTGATGATTTTGGTTTTCAGGGGTTACAGTGGTTTGGGAATAGTGTGGAAGGATACCCGGAAAAGTAAAAATAGTTATGTGAGCAGTGCAGTGCCACTGTAAAGGGCTCAGGTTATTCTGGATGCCTTCTTATAGCGCCACCATGTCACGGCTCGGTAATAGGGTTAGGAATGCTGTCCCATTTCCGAGCGGCCATTTGTACCGCGGCCTGTTTTTGTATATCGTAGATTTAATGGCACAGGTGTAGTGTTAACTTGATGGTTTTGATGTCGACACGATTAAGAGTAAATGATAGTGGAACGCTTCGGGCGTACACTTCAAATACAGTATTGAAGTGTCTATCTATACATCTATATGAGTAAATAAAACTGGAGTGTCTGTTTGTAATGTTAAACAGCTTTTTATTAAATGCATATGGAAGCTTCTACGGTAGTTAGGTTTTCGAAAAAATATTATCAAGTTTTGGTCTGTTTGTTTGAAAGTCTTGTTTGAAAGTTTGAAAGATTTCGGTGGGATTTTCACTGGCAGATAGCTGATAACCCATTAAATTTTATTGAACTCCACTCAGACGACGTGACGGGCACAGCTGGTACTATTATACAAAACTGTTTTTTTTTGTTTGAACATGTTGATCCCAGCAACTGTAAAATTCTCATTGGATTTGATACTCAATTCTTATGGAAGGTTTTAAATCATTTGACGTCCCTCCACCCTCACTTAGAAGTCACTAAGTTATACGACTTCGATCTTAAAATTAAATTGCCGATTATTAATGTATTTCTCTGTTTCCAGGTGAAATTCATAGGAGTTGGATTTCCAGAGGCGTGCAGCGAATCGTAAGTTTTATTTATTTTTTGACTAAGTAGTATGTTAAATAATATAAACCGTACGGGTCGATCGAAGGTTAAGCTACGCTTACCGGGGTCAGTTCGTGGATGGGTGACCATGTATGAGACCTCGCCGTGCCTTAGATGGTGTCAGGAATTGATTCTAGATCGAACAAAATGTTCTTTCTCATTATTTTCTCTTTATTTAACGGCCTGAAAACTTTAACCACGTCCGCAAAATGGATAGCAGAGTCGACTGACACTAATCCAAAGTACCTATCTAATATTATAATAAAGAAAAAAGAGGTTTTGTAATGGATAAACTCAACAACTACTGAACCGATTAAAAAAAAAAAAAAACATCTAAAGAAAGCTATATGATCAGCGAGTGACTTAGGCTATATTTTACTATGAAAACTACGCTATAAATGGGCATGGAGTGGACGTTAAGGTTCGAAGGGTAATGGGCGGAATCCACGAGATCAAGGATCCCTATCAAAATTGCAATAATGGAACCCTAGGTTATATGAAAAATCTGGATGTTGAAGTTCGTAGGGAAAAGTATGAATCCACGCGGACGTAGTCGCGGGCAGAACTGTAGTCACATACAGATACTATAAAACTAGCTCAGATTGACAAGTCACAAGACTGAGCTTCCACAAACGATCTCCATTTAATTTTCTTCCCACATCACTATAAAAATCAAGCCACAGCACAAAAACAATAAAACAAGCGGAACTTTCATCTCATTAAGACATTTCACCCGGATTCTATCACAAAGAGTATCTATGTCAATAGATATACAGACCACAGCACATGATCAGACTTGCGTATGAGTCGTTTTTGTGAGGTGGTGTAACGACACACTGACTTCAATGACTGCTCGTATATAATCTATATGCATGCGTTAATCGTTCAGCACTGCGTCAGGTTTAACCAACTTCATAACTAATTGTAACCGTGTTCCAATACCTTAGGGATCATCCATTAATTACGCGAGGCTCGGAAGGGGAGGGGGGAGAGGGGTCGAAAAAAAACACTTAACATTAATAGTGATATCACTTGTATTTATTTCTTCGTTGAAGTCGCGATTTGTAACATGCATTTTAATATGAAATTCTCCCAGTATACAATACCTTCCGGTACTTATCGAAAAGTATTATAATAATAATTCTATGTATGTTTCCTTTGAAAACACACTCATATGCAATGAATACCAACTTCTTTCCGTAGTAAATACTATACGTACGTATATACCTACGTCCATGTATGTACATAATGTATCGTGTGTTGACTTTAAACTACGCAGCAATATTTTTTGCAATCGTGTTAAACTTCAATGTCATATGTGTTGAATGACAATGTGATATTATTTCATATTGGGAAACAGTGTTGCGGAAATCAATAATTCATTTTATAGTTATTGGAAGCAAGAATGTATTAAGAATAGAAAAGTACCTGGTATTTAAAGATGTCTGGGGAAGCCTTAAATTTCTTCCAACAGAGATACATTTCGATCGGATACATCTTATCATGCTTGTAGGTACAGTTAAAAAAAATTACAACCGATTTGATAACATCCTCCTATTTTTGGAGGCGGCTATAAAGTTAGAGTAACTTGCTGAAACAGATGTGCACTAAACTTGATAGGCAGTTTTCTTATCTTATCTGGCCCATCATCATCTGCCTACCAACTATGTTAGGGTCGGCTTCCAGTCTAACCGGATGCAGTTGATACGAGTATTTGACTTGGAGTCACTGCCTATTTGACCTCCACAACCCAGCTGATGGGTAGTACGATACTCCCGAGTTGATATCTCATCTCGCTGTGAGATATAATTTTAAAGAATGAGAATTTTAGATTTTAAAATTTAAACAGTAGATCAACTATAGAATCTTCAGTCAAGGAAATGTATCTGTAGTGTCTGTTATTATTTCGTAGCAAGGCCGATTGTTGTGTTACAAAAATAACTCCACACCATCACACCCTAACCCCAAGTCAAGGGTATTTACCACCTCCAATTTCCCGCCATTCGCGGTGACTGACAGTTCACGTTGACAGTGACAGCTACCAGACTACACATGTGATTGAGAGTCAGTGTTTACGTATGTATTAATTAGATACAAGACAGTTTCCTTTGTCTAAGATAGATAAATTTAGGATGCTGCTTCGAGATTTGTATATTACCGCGCCAATGCAATCACCGATTTGCCAATTCCCCGATTGCTCCTGAAACAATTTCCCTATCTTTAATTCAGTAATGTCACCGATAGACGGCGCGGTGGCCAATTGAGCGTGGCGATTGGTAATGGCGGGAAGCGAGCTGCGCAGGCGCTTAGCTTCCGCTGCTGACGACACAGATGCCGTTTTAATGGTCAGAGAACTCAGTGACCATCACTAATATGCTTGAATGTACTTAAGGAATAGGTCGACGAACGAGCGAGTTTGTTTGTATTTGTGTTTGTTTTAGAAAAAAATATCGATAGCTTTACCTAATTATAACGGATTAATTTTTAGAAAGAAGTCATGATTATTAATGCCTAACGTCAGATGAATTTTCCTAATTATTTAAAATTAAAATTCAGTAATCAATTACTTACTTATTAAAATTGACTTAAGTGAAGATAGATTTTTTCCGTCGAAAAAAACAAAAGCATGCATATTTTGGATAACATACAAGCAAGTTTGCTTTCATCAATAATAAGGGGTTTCTGGTGTCATACATGGTGAGGAGTGAATAATAAGCACATGTATGTAGACGCCTTTTCTCAATTTCCTAGTTATATGACTGGTTGTACACAATTTGCATAGGATCTCATTACGAAGCACGATAACTAAGCCCTTAATCAAAAAATTAAATCAATGGGGAAAAGGCGTCCATATAGACGACCGATGTGGCTCGGCGGGCGAAAGTTCGCCTGTGACGCAGGAGGTTATGGATCCGATTCCCACCTTGGGACATATTTTTGTACGATCTAGAAAGATTTGTTCCGGGTGTTCTGGGTATTATAATATAAATATAAATATAATTAAGTATATCAGTCATCTAGTACCCATAACACAAGCTCTGCTTAGCTTGGGGCTAAGAGGATGCTGTATGTTTTGTTCAAAAAGAAAAATAGGCAAAACTGCAGAACGCCACCTACTACAATCCTTACAAACTCCTTAAGCTTAGTTACGACTTACGTGTACACATCTCATACACGCACGCCGGTTGCGAGTACTATACACCTCTCCTTTCTGAAGAACGTAACAATCAATCGTAAACCGCTTCGTAATTAACAGTTACGTATTGCACAATAAGTAAATGATAAAATATATTTTCTAAGCATTAAAACAATATATATTTCTTCCGTTTCTTGAACATTTTATTAACTGCACGTTCAAGGTAACAGTGTGTACACGCGATGTTTTTACTTCACGACTTGTGGTCATACAGTTTGCTTTTAGATAGGATAACAACATAGCATTACGACTTTATTCCCAGCAGGTTTGGGCAGATGTGCACTTATAGTAACACCCACATTTCGTCAGTTGACGTTTCTAAAAGGGGTCGCGCCTAATGCCATCAACAGGGCACAAATTCAAACTCCGGGTTGCTAATGAGAAAATGTATATTGGACAAAACTAAATAATACTTTGCACGACCTGGGAATCGAACCCAGGACCTCATGCTCAGCAGTCGCGCTTGGGGCCACTAATCCAACGAGGCAGAAAACAAAAGATGTAATAGGGAGACCAAAAAAGAAAAATTACCTCTGCCTAGTCCTTCGGGGAATACAGGGGTGGTGTTGTCATGATAAGCAAGAGTTGATCCAATCCTACAATTCACCTTGACTTCTGTCAGGCCTGGGCTTCTAAAAACTTTATTACCACAATATTCAGGCATGTCAAGAGACTCGTAAAGTCGTAAGTAATCTCATTTACTTCGCCTCGCACTCATTGACCTCAATTTTTTCACTGATTTGTGGTTTTAGGAACGTGACCATTTTTAACTGTCTGCTGCACACAGTAAACATGTAGTTTATTGTTTGTTTAATTCGCTATTAAATACTTTTTGAGTGTTTCTTAGTCTAGCTGGAGTTTTGACAAATTGAGTATTTTCAAGGTCAAAAAAGAGTAGAAAACATTTTTAAATATCTAAAAATCTCTATAGTAATAATAAAGAAAGAAAGAAAAGTAATACTAAGCACAGATTCAGGCACACAATGACAGAATAGTAAACATGGGAAACTGAAACAAAAAAAAAATTAACAGAAATAATAAAAAATGTGTTTTACGGCTGCACCAAATGGGTCCAGCTCAGCAAAAATGCCAGACAACTAGTGTCTGTTGCTAGGTTTCAATTGGACCTTAGGTTGTCAGGTGACATGGACGCAAATCAGAAATTAATGATATTCGCAAAAATTTGGCCATACCATATGTACAATAGTTTTAATATTAACATTATTATCATAATAAGTATAAGTTTAAATTTCAAAATAATGCTTACAACAAGATGTGCTTCGCCATTTTACCCAGTCCTAAAGGTTGTAGAGTGATATAAATATTGACTTTCTCAAGAATTAGGGTATCTAATGCAAATAAGATTTTTTCAAATCCAACTGGTAGTTGCAGAGGTTAGCACGCTCTTAAAAACAAAATAAAACAAACAATATATTTACGGTTTAAGACATTTATTTCTCAAAAAGAATACAATTCACTTAATATGAGAAACACAAGTTAATCTTAAAAACTAAATATAAGAATTACTTAGCGTAGGTAGGTACTCGTAAATAAATAAGCTAACTCGTGAACACAATTTCTACAGTGTTGTGGGTAATAGGAAAAAGATCGTGCACAATTACATATCGATTTTTTAAAAGCAAGTCAATAGCAATTACTCATTTATCTGTTTATATGTACTGGTATGCTTCGGAAATATGCAGTAGGTATCCTAATTATAATATATTTACCTTTATTATAGTATTATGAGACTGAAAAACAGACCTCAAGCAAAAAGCTAGAACTCTTACATAACAACCCAATACAACTGAGACTGCTATGTGAAAAAGCGAACGATAAACTCGATAAATGAAAACGAATATAATAAACAGTTAAAATTCGATTGTTTGTTTGTAGTGGATAAACTCAAAAATCACTTAAACAATTTTAAAATTTTATTCACATACAGAAAGCTGTATTATCAACGAATAACATAAACTAAATTTTATTTTCAAAACTACGATTAAAATGGGGTGGAGGTTTCTTTTCAAAATGTAACATCTCAATTTTGAAAAGAAAAGTACGAAATCCGACGGATGAAGTCGAGGGCAAAGTGCTAGCGCATCATAAACTCTTTTTCTCCAAGATTTTATTAAATAAATAAAATTAATAATGCTGGACAATCCACACAGCATCATCTAGTCTCAAGCTAAGCAGAGCTTGTGTTATGGGTACTACATGACTGATATACTTAACACAATACATTACATAGATAGATATTTTTTTATTATACATAGCAAATACCCAGAACACCCGGAACAAACCTTTGTAGATCGTACAAAGATTTGTCCCAAGGCTGGAATCGAACCCGCAACCTACTGCGTCGCAGGCGGACCTTCGCCCACTGCGCCACATAGGTCGTCAAAGAAACAGTTCCGCTTTATTGGCTCCACACATCTTCCGTTATCAATGCGAGCACGATCGATAACACATTCCGGTTTAACAGTCACCACTGCACTCCGGTAGTGCGTGCGCGCAGACGATCTCATCAGCCACATGCCTGCGCGGGAGTTCCCACGAAATTGCTGTAACTATGTGCTAGAAAAGACATGAAATCATTGCAACTTTTCCGAGAATGTTGACAAGATGGCGTGTGTGGCTGTCACGTGATTATTTCAGAGATGCGAAGGAAATTGGAGCACAATGTAAAAGACATGATATGAGAAGGGTTAGGCAGATATACCTATTACAACTATATTTCTACGTACCATGTAATAGGGATGAGCCACTTTGAATCGTTTGGAATTCCATATCAGTGTCTTCTAAGGTCTAATATTAGCCTTTTCAAAACAAAACATAGCGCATTGGTGGGTTGAATCTATTTATGATTAGTTTCGGAAAACGATCTTCAAACGTCCTCCATATCAATCAGCTTATAGAAGCGTTTCCCGCATACTTAACACCGTGTTTGAAAGATCTGCACTATTAAGGATTAAGGCAGTGTGTGTGAGTCATAAACACGAAGGTTTCAATGTGTGCGTCTTTGTGTGATCTTGTAAAAAGAGTTTTTTATTATGTGTGATCTACCTACACAAGTACAGTCAGTTAAAGTGATTAATAAGCAGGCAGCTAACTTCCTCACTAATGATTTGAGTGTGTTGAGTTGTGAAGTACTCGTATTTTATATCAAACAAAGATGAAAACTGGAAGTCAATACATATTTTTTTAAGTAAGGAATACGTAAGTAGACTCGTTTATTTCACACCTAATTAAGAGGGAAACCTAATGTGAAGTCAGTATGAGTGTTAATGTATGAGATGTATACCTAATCCTTTTGCTGACTGTACACATTTATCATCTGTGCACAGTTGAGCATGTGTGCATGTGTATCGGTGCGCGACGCCGCAGCTTCTGCGTCGCGCTCCATTTCCTGCGCCCGCGCATTGCACAAGCCGGACAATGGTGCTCCTGTACATGTGAACACCCCTGCTTACCTACTTGTGGGGCATTGTTTGAATATCACTATGACAATGGATATGGATTATGACCTGACCGCCCCGTTAGATAGCCGTTATAAGGAATATTGAATTGTATTGTATTGAAAGTATTCGGAAATGTCCAAACTGATATGAAATATAGGTAAAGTAAAGTTGGAGCTTTTGGTTTGTGACTGTGTTACGGGTTCAAATATCATAAAAGGTGTAGCTTGATTAGGGAAAATAGCCCTTATGGTCGTGTCTACAATTCTTCCTGGGATATATATTTTTATGCTAATTTTTAGAGCAAACGCCGATCATCATCATCTGCCTAGCCGGCTTTTAGTCAGCAGCAGCTGAATACCAGTGTTCTACATGAATCGACTGCCTATCTGCCTTCCTCAAACCAGTAACTGGGGAACACGATACCCCTTGGTAAGACTGGTTGCATAATGATTCATTTTAAATACTGATATTCAGCTACATGCGGATAAACTGGAACCCAATACAGTTTTTTTATTTCTTCATAAACGTTGCCCCAAACTAGGAATTTCTCCTGTATAGTGAGTACCTTGTACAAACATTCAAACTCACATACCCAAACAGCCAGACCAGGAACAACTATCTGTAGGCCATACAAATATTTGTTCCGTGCGGGAATCGAACCCACGACACGCAGCTCAGCAGTCAATCGTTCGGCAACTGCGCCAACCGTGTTGTCTAAGTTGGGTTCTTTGTTGGATTTACCTTTTAACGCGTTTAAAGCTAAAGTTAAATCAAACCTTTGTTCTAAAGCATATTATTCGATCAACGACTATTTAGAAGACAAGAATAGTTGGTCGCTTTGTTGAACGCAGGACAATGTTACTATGTTCTTTTACTGTTTAATAGTTCTTTATTTTTGTGTATGTTTCTTCTACTATCCTTATTTTTATGTTATTGACATGATCCTCTCATTACATTGTATGAATGAGTTGTATTGATATAATTCAGCATTGCACATGTCAGCGGGCACGCCCTTGGACTGCCTTGGACGCTTTTTATGTATTCAGTTTAGCAGGCTTTGCTTGAGTTAATTGTCGATTTTGGTATATATAACTTTTTATTTATTTATTTTGGCATATTGGTGTGTGCTAGCTAACATGTAGCAAATTATTTAATTGAATGACGTATAAAGATGATTGACATAATTATTATTTTTGACATAATGTGTTGTATAGCTTCAGGTTCTTCAAACCTATCAGACAGACGTGTTGCTGGGGAGTTTGTTCCTCCACTTCTTCTTCCCAGCAAAAACACTAGGAAGTGGTGAAGGGTGGGCGTTTTGGGGGACTGTCTTATGTAAACGTCTTTGACGTTCAAAAAGTGCTGATTCTCAGCCTAATTTGAATAAATGAATTTTGATTTTGATTTTGATTTTTGGGGAGAGATTAGACAAATGATAATTTATTAACCCCTACAGAACCCATTTAAAGAATTATGTTCACTTTATTGTTCTTGGCAATTTATTTAACTTTAATAATATTGGTTGAAAATCGATCACAATAATGAAAAACACAGATAACAATTAGGTTTTAAGAAATACCAAACAATAAAAAGTTAACAAAACATTTTGATGAATCCGTCTCGCAGTATTTCTGAATGGCCAATAGAATCTACGTCCACACATTCGCAAACAAATCGCTTGGAAATATCGATTCATAGATTTTCTGAATGTTTCTGTTGATTATTCAGTGTATATTTAAACAGAAAGGAATGTGAGAGATATGGTTTGCTATTTTTAATAAACAAACAGTAATTGTATTAGTTTGGCATCATGCGACAGGAATGCGATGCGAGGATCATGTGAAATCAGGTTCGGGCATAGGTAGTCGTCTATAAATTCTGGTAGTAATAGAATAAAAAGAAATCAGCTGCACGACATTTTTTTTAATTAACTAGGTAAATTGGCCTTTTTTATCGCTCACGCGAATTTAAGACGACATGAATTCATGCGATTTTGTTGCTTTAGTTGTTAGTAGGTACAAGCAAAATGATTGAAACAAAAGTAATGAGTAAAACTTGAATCAGATTAACGAACAAGACCACGATGCTGAAGACCTTGAAACTTATTTCTTTATACCAAGAACCTTACGATTCTCTACAAAGATTACTTTAGTACTTGCTGTAGTGTAACCGAGGGTCTGTTCAGGTTTTGGCATACTTATCCTAACCACTTTCAGGCACACCATCACACATAAACAGACATACATACAGACGCACACACACACTTTCTGTTTTTGTTCCATGCTATATTATTTTTATTATGCTTATCTACCTTTTGCTATTGGTGGAATTCAACCACTGATAACGGTTTCCGAGAGGTGGAAACCTGGTGACCTGCAATACAGGCTTTTTAAGACCTACCGAAGATGCCTGAACTATTATGGACTACCTATGTGATTATTACTATGGACGACCTATGTGGCGCGGCCGGCGAAGGTCCGCCTGCGACGCAGGAGGTTGCGGGTTCGATTCCCGCCTTGGGACCAATGTTTGTACGATCTACAAAGATTCGTTCCGGGTGTTCTGGGTATTTTCTATGTATAATAAAAAATATCTATCTATGTAATGTATTGTATTAAGTATATCAGTCATCTAGTACCCATAACACAAGCTCTGCTTAGCTTGTGGCTAGATGATGCTGTGTGGGTTGTCCAGCATTATTTATTTATTAAACTTAACTGTCACACTGGTACACGACTCACGCCCCCAAACACATGATCAATCTAAACGAGGCACAACTGGCTAGACCGGCAGACAGCACTGGATCCCAACAGGCTAAACGTGAAAGTAAGACATTTCACTTTCAAATGTAACACGGGCTTAAGGTAAACAATATGCTCTCGGAAGATTTACATGTCATGAAAGATTTATGGGCTGAGTATTGTAAAATATACAGGGTTACATGTAAGATACTAATTAGCTTTCAGGGAGTGAAAGTACTCGTGGTAGCATTGACTACTAGACCACTATTGCTAAAAGACCAACCTTACAATTAAAAAAAAATCTGCTGTTTCATACAAAATTCAATGTGAACCCGATGAAAATGTATGAAACAGCTAATATTTGATCGGAAACTTCTATAGCGGCGTTGAGTGATTTTCGGTAGGGGCTAAAGTTATGGGTTCGCGTTACCGACATGCTGACAGTTAAACCAAAGTTTTAAGTTTTAACTTCTGTCAGCACGGAAGTGGAAATTATGTATTTTTCTAGCTCCTCCGCTGTTCTTTTCTGATCAATTTTGTTGCGGGATCCAAGACAGTTGAATCGTTTCTCCGGGACTCGTCGGGCTTCATGGTCTCGACGGTTTTCTGGTGGTCACCACTGTTGATTCTGGTATTCAGGAGTTGCAGTGGATTAGAAATAGTGTGGCAGGCTTATACCGATATGAAAAAAAGTCCCGATGACTGCCTATACATGTTTTTTTTTTCTGTTTTGGTCATTGTACCTACAAGAGGTCTGAAATCATGAAACTTTCTTTCAACCACACACACACAATGGTTTAATTGTTTTTCAAATAACCC
The DNA here is from genome assembly GCA_905147745.2 of Phlogophora meticulosa. Classification (NCBI taxonomy): domain Eukaryota; kingdom Metazoa; phylum Arthropoda; class Insecta; order Lepidoptera; family Noctuidae; genus Phlogophora; species Phlogophora meticulosa. The sequence continues at coordinate 937,459 of LR990518.1, forward strand.
TGTATTTGCTTTTTTCATTTATTTATGTAATAATTTTTTAGATTTCTCAAATGAATTGAGGATCAAGTATGTTACTACTGAGCAATATTCTTGCATAATTACTGACACTAAGTTTGGCGTGAGATAACTTGAGTAGTACCTGATCTGCTCTAGTACTGAGGTACTGACTAAGAACACAATAATAATACAAGCCTGTTACTATCCCACTGCGGGGCAAAGGTAATACAGAGAAGGCATGAGCATTAATCACCACGCTTGCTCTAGGCAAGTTGTCGATATCAGAGTCCAGGTATTCTCATGATATATTCCTCCACCGATGTCAGAGATGTCAAAGATAATCTTATAAAGTACATATAAAATACATACAGACATAATTCGATTGCCTCAGCTCATTTAATGCCGTTTAGGAATCCAATGTGTCCCAGATTCACAAAGCAATCGATACCAAAGATGGGAATACTTATACGGTGCTGCAATAGGAAGCTGACGGCCTTGGTATACGTAACAGTCTAAATATCTGGTACTAGTGGTGTTTGCCCGCGTCTTTGCCCGTGTGAATATCTAAAATTTATTCCACGTGAACCAACTGCCTGGATTTACAATATTCCATATCCTCAGCCAGGTCATGATCTACACGTGTGTCAAGTTTTATCCAAATCCGTCAAGCCATTGAGGCGTGGCATTCTCAAATATCAAAATCTACATTCATTTATTTATGTACAATATTAGTTGGATGTCATCCTGCGTAGTCTTTCCCAAATATGTTGGGGTCGGTTTTCAGCCTAACTAGATGCAGCTTACATATAGCAAACTTCCTATCTGACACTGGTAACTGTGTAACACGACACATTTTGATAAGACTGGTTGCCAGACTTTCGGACTTCTGACTACCCGTAACGGCTGTCAAAGATATACAAAATTAAATGACATTTATCAGTAAATATTTGATATGGTATCGGTTGAATATTTATTTCTTAGTTGCCCAGAGAACGTGGAAAATCTAATAGCAGTGTATATTTCAACGTGTTCAGTGGAAAATTGAATATCATTAGCGGCGTACTGGTACCTATCGGATAGAAAGAGACAAATCGATGGTACATCTGGTAGATGGAATTCTGCGCACGGTAAAAGCGGCGTGTTTTGCAAATATTTCTCATTCAGGCCTGTTTTCTCGGCATTAACAGTTTCTATCTCGATGCTAACTCCAACATTCAATACATTAGAAATAAACTATAATTACAAGACCAGCGTTATTGCCATTTTCATTATAATTCTAAGAGGCTCTCTCCAGCTTTTCATCGCGATATGTCGACGGAGATAGAATCTTTTAGTCACTCAGAAGTGAATCGTAATTATTTATTGAAAACACCAAGTGAAACCAAGTTATTAATATCTGATGGTATTACCTTTGCCTTATAAGCACCTGTTATAGTATTTTTATTATCTTAGAAAGTTAACTAAGTTCGAAAGTGGTTTGGTGTCTTATCAAATGGGAGTATGTGGTGCGAAATTACGTTTGCAGCTATAAAATGTTATGCCATTCGATTACGGGTTTTATTAATAGCAAGAGAAGGTTGATAAGTTGTTTGAGGAGTGGTAAATGTATGTTAGTGTGTATTATTTTGTAGATAGTGACAGTGGTTTGGACAAGGCTTGTTGTCCGTTCAATGCCACCGTTGTTTTTGTTTGGTAACTGTAATGGCTGCATTGATCTCCAATACGTTGGCATTTTTGTAATAGTGTATTGTGTTCACTGTCGGGTTATCAGAACATGGCGCTATCATCACGCTTTGTGGCACAACTTTGAAAAGTGAAACTAAATATGTCTACCTACTGTTGTTTTTTAAGCTCCGTTATGACAAGTTCTTTTGAAGATGTTTTTAGTTTGTTTGTTTTATGAACTAGATTGAAAATAAGCAATTGACTCAGTGACTCAGAGAGGCAATTGAAATTTCACGAATTATACAGCGTGTGAACTTTTGAAATGTTTACGATTTTCGGTATTTACAAGCACTTTTATGACGCCGAATAAATTTCAATCATAATTAAATGTCAGTATCAATTAAGAGGTGCGATTAAACACACAATTTGTGATACAAAATGGGCAATTCTACAGAAAAGTCGTGATTTTTCCGTCCTCTATTTATTTAATAAACTATATGGCGTCCATCTTTGCTATGATAATATACTAACTAACATGGCCATAAGCTCAACCTCGCTGTATATGACTTACATATTGACACGGCTTGACCCAGTAAGACAATGTTAACCGGTGTAATTTTATATGGTGATAAATAAATGATTCATGAACATAAAATGTTTTAGTTGGTATGATTTAATGAGTTTTGGTTTTCAGCTTATTCATTGATAGTATTTTATTGGTGAATCGAAGAGTTTAGCTGCCTTGTTGGTATTGTGGTCGCAATCTCTACTGTATACCATAAAGTCCGGAGTTTGAAAGCAGGAGTGTTGTTTTGTGGTAAATCTGAAATTTCTCAGTGGCAGCCCAGAGTTTAGATTTTTGCCAGGTTGGTGGCAATAGGCTGAACCCTATTACATGGTTCTTTAACAAAACTGACGAAGATTAGTGTACTTATAGTAATAAGTACACTTCTGGCTCATCCTTTGGGAGTTAAAGGCGTGATGTTATGTCGAAGAGTTTTAGAGATTTAGTGTTGAAGAACATTTCTGTGTTTTGTTTAATGATTTGAAAATTGAATATTGAATAGGTGTTAATATTTGTACAAGATGCTACGTGATCTTTCAATAGGGCATTAAAATATCCCAAACAAAACCCATTGTATTCAAATAACCAAATAGTATTGTTAATCCATTACATGTCACTCGTAAAAAACCACAGAAGCTTTCTATGTAAGCAGCCTCAAAATGTCCATCACCAAGATGTAAATATGTAATATACCGAGCTGTCCAATATATCTTGAGAGGTAATGGCGGCGCCACTTGTCACGTCCACCAGTGTTCCCCATTCCATACGTTTAGTTCCTCATCTCCCCGTCTTTCAAGTAACACTGGCCACATGTTGTCGCTCATATTTTGCGGTGTAACCAACAATGTTGAAGAGAAAAGCGGGTAATATTTTACGTTAAACTTCGCTGTAGTTGAGTCCATTAAGTCTATGAAAGTTGTATGAGTTTCGCTGTGGAGATAGAAATTGCCCAGTCATCCAGGGGTCTAATAAATACCACCGACAGGCGACAGGTGACAAGTGACAATACGACAATTTGTCAAATTTCCTAGATAAAGTCAAAGTCCAAGTGAAATCATTTATTTGAGTCAGCTCATTTAAAAGGTAATTTTGAACGTCAAAATTTCATTGTAAAAAAGACGTAGACCCCAAATACTAAAATAACTCTAGATACCGAGGGGCAACTAAGAAATTTGCAACGCCGAAAGGTTGCTTCGTGTGGAGAATAATTTGCGAGAAATCCCGCACTTAATCTTTTAAAATTGTTTCATCACAATATTTAGTATACATTTATCAGATAAATAAATATGAAGCATACAAACCACTTTAACAAAACACAATGAAGCATTGCAGCAAATAGAAAAAAAACATGTTGATTATAATAAATAATTTTCAGTTTCATTAAATAGTCTTATGAAATCGTAATAATGTGTAAATTTTGTTATTTTTGGACAAATGTGTCGCATTATAAGTTAAAGTAAACAGGCCCCTGGCCGTTAAGATATAGCTTAATAGATCAACTACCGGCCTCTGGGAGCGAATACAATTTTTGTTGGAAACTAGAAACTAGAGCCGTAAAAGAATTTGATTCAAATTTGGGTCTTGAAAAAATGGGAGGTACTTTACTTATCTAAACCGTCATCTTCTTTTTCCAGATCTAGTTTTAGTAGGTAAACGTTTTCATGATCGCAATCACGATGATTCTATAGTATAGGTATGAAGATTAGCTCTAGAGAACTATCATTCGTTGTTGGTAGCCACTCAACTAATTTTGATTTCCATACCTACATCTCTTGTAGCCAGTAAGGTTGGCAGTGAAGCTAGATATCAGTCATTCATACAGGGGCCCAATTAATAAAACTGAAAGTTGACAGGTGACAAGCAACAATTTGACATTTCGACAATCCGACAAACCGACATTTTTGTATGTTGCTTTAATACATTATCTTTATACAACACCGGGGCACGAGGGTTTAAGAGCGCTTGCTATTTCACCAAACGTGATGTGAGATAGAGATTAGGATTTAAAAGCTAATGCACACAATGGAGATGAGATGTACGATGATTTTTACTGAAATAAGGGCGTAAGTCATATTTAACAGTCCTTAGGAGAAAGGGTACTATTAAAATACTACTACATGTATTTTGTCCAATAAAGATATTAGGTCTTTACCTATGAAATTGCCGTTCTGCAGTACTGGCCATTTCAAATCAAAATATTTTTTGTTTGGCTAAGAATTCTAATTTCAAATTAATTTTATTTTAAAAACATGGATTTTTTTTTCCAAAAGTAGTCATTTGTTTATTGATTAGTGTTACATTTTCATCGCATTTAAATCTTTTTCGTCATCATGGATACGTTAAAAATTCGAGTAATTATGGAATATGAGTACCGTCGTGGCAGCAACGCGGCGCAAGCGGCACGCAACATCAACGACGTTTACGGAGCTAACACTACAAACCAACGCACTACCTGTTATTGGTTTGCTCGCTTCCGTTCTGGAAATTTCGACCTGAAAAATGAACCTCGCGGTCGTCCGAAGACTTTGGTCGACAATGACGAATTAAAGGCGATTGTGGAAGCTGATGATACACAATCTACGGCTGAATTAGCAGCAGCTTTCGACGTTAGCGTCAAAACAATATTGGTCCATTTGCGTCAAATTGGCAAGGTAAAAAAGCTTGACAAATGGGTGCCCCACGAACTCAATGATCGCCAGCGCGAAGTACGCGTCGAGACGTGCCTTGCACTGCTCAACAGACACACAAATGAAGGAATTTTGAACCGCATTGTTACCTGCGATGAAAAATGGATTCTGTTTGATAACCGCAAGCGCTCAGCAAGTTGGTTGGATCCTGGTTCAGCACCTAAACAATGCCCTAAACGAAAACTTACCCCAAGAAAAGTGATGGTCACTGTTTGGTGGTCTAGCGCCGGTGTGATTCAACACAGCTTCTTACCAAACGGGGTGAGCATTACTGCAGATGTGTACTGTGAAGAATTGAACACAATGATGGAGAAGCTGGCACATCTCCAACCAGCATTGGTCAATCGCTCGTCTCCGCTGCTCCTGCACGACAACGCGCGACCTCATACTGCACAGCAGACGGTCTCCAAGTTGCAAGAACTGGGGTTGGAAGCTCTCCGTCATCCGCCCTACTCACCAGACCTTGCGCCTACAGACTACTACTTTTTCCAGAATTTGGATAACTTCTTGGCGGGAAAAAAATTCAATACCCGAGAGGCAGTACAAAATGCCTTTGAAGAATTTGTTGCCTCCCGTCCAGCTGATTTCTTTAAGAAGGGCATCAATAAACTGCCACTGCGTTGGCAAAGATGCATTGATTGCATGGGTGATTACTTCGATTAATACAAATAAAAATACATGAAAAAAATTCATTTAAATTTTTTCATACAAAACGGCAATTTCATAGGTAAAGACCTATTATTTGATATTACGAGTAAATAAACAATACATATCGATAAACAGAGCCTGTCGCGAAAATAGGACAATGATGTAATATTGTGGCATATGATTCGCATTATCAGATACATTGATTTTAATGATCGTCTCAACCATATTGTTAGTACCTGCACCTTTTCTTAATAACGCGTTGATGTCTAAGCTATTGATTATACTAATAACATTGCCTCTTACATAGTTGGATACCCCTGGAAGCGTAGGCTTTATGAAGGATGTAAAATATCCAATTATAATTACTAGCTTAATGTTCTGTAAATCACTTAAACTTATTTATGAGACGTTAACAATATTTATAGTAATAAAAAGCGCAAATTTAATGTGCTTCAAATTTATTGATATTACTACTACGGGTCATTTCAGGTCAAAGTGGATTATACTATCACAGATGCTGTGAACTTACGTTAACAATTTTTTATCTGTAAACATGTGACGTCTGACATTGTTGATATTAAAAATAAATGAAGAAAATACATAATATATAATTAATGGGTATCTCCGATGATTTTCAACACATATTTTATCTATCCCATGACTTCCGATTAACCTTATCCTTCTTAGCCTTAATACCTTAAATACCAAGTGACCGACAAACAATACATGTTCTATTGTGTCTCGTTTTCTGACAGTTAAGGTGTTAAGTCAAAATTTCCTTAAACCACTAACACTGCCTACCACTTAGAAACTAGCTTAATCAACATTACAAATTACCGTACCAAACAACAATTTCAATACAGAGAGAAATCGTAACAGCCATGTTATTTACCTGTGTTTACTTAAAATTGTATCGAGAAAGTGTAAGCTATAATGCTAATACACAAGCTGAAGGAAAGCCTCGATAGTTTTGCTAAAAGTTGAGGTGCCTGTGATTGGTCAGCGAGAAGGTTGTCGGTGATTAGAGCCGTCACGACTTTTAAGGTGGAACGTTGTTGACTAGCTTTGAGCTTCAATCTGGGTTAAACAAACCCAATGGAAGGGTCATGCTCCTCTGCTTTAAAATAATGAGCAGTGAAATTTGAGGAATCTAGATGAGAGATGTCTATACCCAGCAGTGTGTTAAAAAAAGTTTGGTCGTAAACAACTATTTCGGCCCCATAAATACGAGTAGGTTACCAAAGAGGTTTAAACTAAAGAAGTTAGGATCGTGATAAAAAGGCACTTATAAATGCAGTGATTGCCGAATACTTAATGATGGTGAAGAACTTCAATATTTGGAGAGAAGGACTGACACAGATACATAAATATGTATGGGAAGATCATTGAAAACAAATTATGATCTGACCTTAACACATTCTTAGCTTGCATTTATTTTTGAAATCACGATTTCACCGGGCTTTTTAGCACTACTGCTGAGCATGGGGCCCTGGGTTTGATTTCGGGTCGGGGAAAGTCTTATTGGGTTTTTCCATCTAGAATTTCTTAGTAGCAGCCTGGAGGATTTTTGCCCAGATGGCAATAGGGCTCTTTCCCTTTTACATAGAACTTAAACATAACTGGCGAAATGTGGGTATACTCTAGGTGCAACTCTGCCTAACTATTCGGGAAATAAAAGGAGGATTGTTATGTTGATTTTACAGCAAACACTAGCAAAAACATATGATCAAGAATGCTTAATTATAAAAATTAACTATCGTCTAATTGAAAATCAAATGCATTCATAGGCACGAGGCACAAATCACGAGCTTGCGTGCGCAGGCGACGATTACAGTTATCAAGCAATTTGTCATGGCGCATGGCGGGAAAAAAATATAGTTTCAGAGCAGAACTCAACGATGAATACTAAGTAAGATAGTTAATAGAATGTAAATGAGTAACTGTTGGTTTAATTGCGGTGTTGCTAGAGGAGCGGTATTTGTATGTGGTTAATATGTGAAGTGAGCCAAGACGGTGTTGACGATATAGGTACACACCTTAAAGCTGTTGATATTATTTAATAAAACTTACATTCTTAATTGAATTTGACACCTCGCTGGTATAGTTGTTGCATGTCCTAATGTTCGGCACGAGGTCCGAGGTTCGATTTCCAGAACGGAATAAATTATTTTGACTTTTGCATTGGAATTCCTCAGTAGCATCCTGGAGTTGGGATTTTTGCTCGGTTGATAATAATGATAATGATGACATTTTTCGTTTATGTTAACGCTACTTTTTAGTATCCCAGACCAAATTTTTGACGAGACAAATAGAACGAGATTAATATGTGTCGCAGACGTTCGGTTACAAGAACTAAAAGCCAACTAAATCATAATAAGCCACAAACACCGCTGATTAAATCATTCACAGGTTAAAAAAGTCATAACATTCAATTTACATAACAATGATTAAAGCCGTGGGTGATCTCCCATCAAGAGGTCGACGGTGACTTTCTCGCGATGGGCGCGCCGGCTTTCACGTGGTTACACCTGTTCCCACGATGGACCACGATGGCCCATGCTGGACGGTGACTAGTCAAGAAAGAAAGTAGGGTGTTTATCATGGAAATTGTTAGGATTTTGGGTTATGCATGTATGTGGTCATATTTTCATAGTTCATATAGAAAAGGGAAGATGTTTATAAAAAATCTAGAGTTGTGGAACTCAAAGTTTTTGACGACACGGTTGGCGCAGTGGCTGAGCTGCGTGTCGCGAGTTCGATCCCCGCACGGAAAAAAAATTTGTATGGCCTACAGGTAGTTGGTCCGGGTCTGGCTGTTTATGCATGTGAGTTTAAATGTTTGTAAACGCACCCACGATACTAAATTCCTAGTGTGGGGCAACGTTTTTAAAAATTCGGCTACTAGTATAACCATTGTGTTTGGCATGAATAAAAGTGTCCTGATGAGCATTATTGCAGTTGGTAACCCACATTGACTGCGACTCCACAAACAAAAAGTAAAACTTTGGATAAGCGTTTAAAGTAACTTCTGATGCTGTTTCCATAGGTATGTCGTGAAATTGTTACAATGAAACGATTACTTAATTATTGGAGGCCTCGCTACTGTTAAGGATGAGCTCCTGGATCCTGAGTTATTTCATTACGAAGCCACCTGGAGACTGGATTCGGACCCAGTTCATTTACTGAGGTATGAGGCGAGCCTATTGCTATGGCTAATAACATGAGACTTTTATAATAAATGGTTAAATGCGGGTGTACTATAGATACACTTCTGCCTAACCCTTCAGCGAATACATGCGTGATGTTATGTTAAGGGATTATTGACGGGGTTTGATTGATTATCAGTAGCTCGGTTGTTCCGATAATTTTGACATTTGTATGTTTGAGTAGTTATATATATTTATTGTGTTTTAATCCGACACTCGACTAAAATCAATATTTGACGATATAAGATCTTATCAACAAAGGGATTTATAGATTATTATCATTTAAATATCACAGTCAGTCAGTATCAGAGTCAGTCTATGCTTTAGTCCACGATTTCCAGAAATCCTAACTAAACAAGTCGCGTCGTTGTTCAATATTTAACACTATCGATAAACCAAAGCCAAATACCCGATAATATGACACCTTCTCATGGCTTTTCAGGGTTGAAACAATACAAATACCTGGAATAACAAAAAAAGGAACTTAAGGGCCAGTTCATTTCTAGCAACGCCCAGCGCAGTTGTCGCTGGGAAACAAATGCGAACCGTGTCAATTATTGTAAATAAATAAAGTAAACGGTTAAAAAAAAACATTTTTCGGTTTACTATAAGTAGCGTTTATACTGTTGATATTTATGCGGCAGGGAAAACCGCGCTTCACTGTGCTAAACCAGGTATGCGCTGGCTTTAAAACATTTGGCATTAAAATTCATTAATTGATAACATACTAGATATAGATACTATCATCGATAATAGAAGGCCGCTTTTTGATCGAAGATTAAACAACGCTTACCAAGGTCATTCTGTAGATGGGTGACCGTTCGCAGCGTATCAAGACGGAGGACCGTGCCTCGGAAATCAAGTAAAGCCGTTGGTCCCGGCTATCATTTGTAGATCTTTGACAGTCGTTTCGGGTAGTCAGAAGCCCGAAAGTCTGACAACCAGTCGTACCAACTAGTTTCGTGTTGCCCAGTAACTGGGTTGTGGAGGTCAGATAGACATTCGCTCCATGTAAAATACTGGTATTCAGCTGCTTCTGGTTGGACTGGAAGCCGACCCAACATAGTTGGGAAAAGACGACTCAAAAGATGATTGACTTATAATTAGTAAATTTGGGAAATATGTTTAAAAAAATATACTTTTGATGTTTTTTTGTAGTTGCAAAAATTTTATCTATGCCAATCTTGTAGCACAAGGTCTCGCACCACAAACCTGGATTAAACGCTAAGTGGCAGCCCTACCCGCTCGTGTTAGGACGAAGGCGCGGCCCTTGGCGCGTGGTTCGTGAAATGTTGACCAAACCTTCACATTTACGTTATACCGACTGAATGTACTCAGAAAAAAACAGTTTGTTTGGTATGGCACTATAACGGAGTATTAGTAAGAATAGGTCCGGAGATAAGTGAGTTTTCACGTTTGAGCTTGGCTTATGAAGTGATAATAAAACACTATTTACCGGAGAAATGAGTTACCGGTGTACACACAGAGTACACCGGTAACTCATTCTCACATTCTGGGCACGACGCGTGACATGAGAAACTATTATAACGGAATGAAAATAAATAAAAATACTTAATTTCTACTACTTCCAAAATTACGAAATAAAAAGTTAAAAGTCAGTTAAAAAAACTCGTAAGCTTTTCTTAAAGATCTATAGTTTCATTCGTGTTGAGTGCATCGGAATGAAATAAAAATTAAATAATGGAAAAAATGTTTTCGAAAATACAACGTTCGGTACATAATTGCAAACACAATTGGATTGATTTATGAGACAAAAGTAAATTGTTTGTTTACACGCCTTCTGTGACATTTTCAACTAACGTAACTTACACCAACGACAAGCGAACATTGTCTAAATCTAAACTATATAATATTATAAATAAAAAGGAAATATTTGATTGTTTCTTTATAATGGAAAAACTCAAAAACGACTTAACGGATTTAAAAAATTATTTCAGCAAGTAATAGGCGAGTAACAACTACGCTTTAAAGAGGGTTTAAAAGATGTTAAAGCTCGAAGGGATAAGTATGAAATCCAAGAGGATACAGTAAAGGGAGAAGAAAATAAAACAAAAAAAATAATTAAAAAGTTACACATGGTCCCAAACTAGGCAAGCCTGTATCATGGGTACCAATATGGAGGGTTTACGCTTATTTTTTTTTATGAACGAATTGTTTGAGTGAGTTTTGTGCAGACATTATAGTACAGTCATTTGGTCAAAAAATAGGAAAACCTCGAAAGTTTTGAAAAAAGCGCGTAATAAATATTATACTTGACCAGGTGCATCTTGGTAGGCTGTGGTCGACGATCAGCACGATGCCTCCGACTCGCAGATCTGTGGCGCTTACGCAATCATTATTAAGTTAAACAGTTTTCGACTTATTTCTGCCTCACCACTGTTAATTGAAGCAAGTCGAAGGCCTATCGCTACACATCAACGCATCAAGCCACTGGCTCCCCAATCAGATGTAATGGACGCAGGCGGTGCGTGAACTAACAATGGAACAACAAGGTGAAACCTGGTGCCGTGGAATTGGTCCAGACGATCGACACAGATCACAGAGCAAATCTTATCATGTTTGGTGAATAGAGGAGCAAAAATAATGAAAAAAGGAAAAACAATTGGTGCTTCGTGTAATACAGCGCTAAGAATTGTCCGACAAAGGTTGTCGTAAATATTTCTTATGATAATGTATTTATTAGGAAATCAAAAATATTTAGAATGCAAGGGACTCTTCTCATAAAAAGAAGGGATATACATTTTACTGATTAAATACCCAACTTGCCTGTTTACCGTTTCGGAGACTTTAAAGCAGTTATCTCATGATTTTTTCTAAACGCCATTTTTTTGCTAACCCCATATGTTTTGACATTAATAAATTATTTTTTGTGTATACAATTAAGAAACTTTAAATTGAAGTACATTGAAGGAGAAACGTTACGTTTAAACATTAATTTTATCTATAACACGAAGCTTAAAAACTTAACTTCTAAATGTGGGTGTACTATAGGTACACTTCTACCTAACACTCCGGGATGTACAGTCGTGATGTTATGTTGATGTTACAAAGATTAACTTGATCCAATTGACAAAAAAAGCAGACCGGATATTCCAAAAAATCAATCCGCTATAACTAGAAAAACCAGTACCAAAAGTTATCACGTTAGATCTCAAGCGTAAGCGTCAGCAGACTTATGTAAATGAGTTGTATAATTTTACATTAAGATGAGTCACCAACAGAAAGACTTTCACCAGAACCAATGTATTAGGAAACCAGATTTATGATGAAAGTCGCGATGATTTACGATACTTTTCTTATTACATTCAACTTGACACGGGTTTTTAGTAACTTAAAACTACATATTTGATAAGTAGATTAAAGTTATAGATATGTGATGTCATTTTTAGATCTTTGATAGCCGTTACGGGTAGTCAGAAGCCCGAAACTGACAGCCAGTCTTACCAAGGGGTATCGTGTTGCCCAGTAACTGGATTGTGGAGGGCAAATACGCAGTCGCTCCATGTAAAATACTGGTATTCAGCTGCATCCGGTTAGACTGGGAGCCGACCCCAACATAGTTGGGAAAAGGCTCGGCAGATGATGATGACCCATTATTAATAATAACTCAAGTTTTTAAGCAAAGTTACTAAGTTTTTGAGATCAAATGGCACGCTTCCTCTAACTAATGCAAAAAAAGAATCACGTAAATCGTTCCAATATATCAGTGTACATATGTACATGAAAATAAAATGTCGCCGTTTGCATAACCTCCTCCCTTTTTACATCAGTGAGAGTAATTTTGGTTCTCACACTCGACTGCCCAACAACAGGCAATTATTCAGCATCAATGGCAGCTGATCCGCACCCAAGGATGCGCTGACCTCACTCTGTAACGATCACAAAAACATCGATAAAAACTGTATCAGTGTAAACCTATCGATTTTACGCCACTACTCAGATTACGCGCCACCATTTTTTGTTCAGACGATGAATGATTCGAGCGATCAGTGTGTTCGCTTTTATATTACTAAATATAGATGCAGATTGGTTTGTGAATATTATAGAGTAAAATGGTAACACTGAAGAGAACTTTTTTCATCTTTATTTCGGTGGCGACACCGTCTCCTTGTGTATAAATCTTCAGATTAACCTTACATTTTTTGGGGTTTAAGATGGGCATAACTTTATTACACACTTTATTAAAAAAGGGGTTTAAATTTAGGTATTTGCAGAGTGACTTTTGATAACTTAATAACTAGTTAAACAAATAAATGATGCTGGACAATCCACACAGCATCATCTAGCCCCAAGCTAAGCAGAGCTTGTGGTATGGGTACTAGATGATACACTTAATGCAATACATTACATAGATAGATATTTTTTATTATACATAGCAAATACCCAGAACACCCGGAACAAATCTTTGTATTCGTGTGTATCGGAACAATTATTTGTCATCGGTCGTAAAAAAGTTATAATAACTCTCGGCTTTAGTTTATTGAAAACCCTGTCCATTAATCACAATCGGTAAAATTGTCAACATATTTTAGCTGTTACCAAACGCATCTACCAACGTTAAGTCAAGATATTCGCACGTCTCACCTTTCTTCCTGTACCTCATACCGCATCGTAAACTCCGAAATGAACTGTCTATCATAACTTCAGCGTTCAATAACCATTGAGCGATCAGTTCATGTAACAGTCTATTTACGTCAAGCGTATGCAAGCGAGTCAGGGACCTGTCAAGAATGTACCGGTACCGCGTAATTATGAGGCAATCGAGTAATTGCCGTAATAATCGTAATACTATGGATTATCGATCGGCATCACGAGAAAAAAGACGATACGCTTTGTTATTTAGACACGTGTTCGGTAGTTTTTGTTTTTTTTGTCTTTCTATACAGCGTTGTAATTTCTCAGGAGCTTAAATTACTTTCCATTAACAATTAGTTGATTATCATCATCATCTGCCTAGCCTTTTCCTACCTTTTTTGGGGTCGGATTCCAGTCTTACTGGATGCAGCTGTGTGCACCAGTGTTTAACTTGCAGTGAATACCAATCTGATCTCCTGAACCCATTTAGTGGGCAATGCGATACAGGTTCGTTACATTTGTTGTCAGATTTTCGGGCATCTGACTACCCATAACGACTGTCAAACATAACACATGAAGGGTTGTCAGTATGGAATGGATGGGTGGTACATAACCCATCCACGGACCGGCCTCGTCAATGATCAACAATTAGTTTACCAGTCTGTTGTTAGTCTCAGTTTAGCATTTGTAGTTTTTATGTAAAACCATGACAGCGATTTGATTAGCTAATGATACTTTTAATTAGTGGTTTTTCAATTAAGTTTTTATTGGAATCATCGATAGATGTTCTACCCTTGCAAATTAAAACACTTGTGTTTTTATTTGTGGATCTACTTACCTTGTAATATTTGTACTTTACTCGTATTTAATTACTGAACTTCATTTTAAGTACTCAATACTTTATTGCATTCCATATTATGTACATATACGTGGTATAAATATGGTCAAGATCAATATGGACCCTGTCGGGCACAGCAAAGTTAAATTAATCTTTTGTGGCAGCAACACTATAATTTACCAAATGCCAATATGATACATATATAGGTATATGCCTTCTAACGCTGGAGATTAAATCTGCGAAAGAAGATAGAAAATATAAGTATTATGAAATTATTAAAACCCAAAAAAATCTTTACATTCAATCTAAACTCTCAAATAAGGATAGAGATTTCAACAATTACACAAACTGTCGCCATGGTGTCAACATAGTGTCAACGGATGGTCAACACTATTCATTAGCCTTCGTCCTTGTGTAAATAAATTTAAAAATATATATGACATCAGCTGTCAAAATTTTAGTGACATCTGTCAAAAATTCTCCATGGCTGAAGTTATAACGCAAAAGCAACCGGCGTTAATAATTACTGGCAGGTCGGTAGTCGCAGCCGTTGCCATATTTCTCAACACATTCGGTTTTGGAACGTGCGAATATTCACTACTGGTTTCATTCATAGTTTTTTGTTTGCTCTTACTAAATGAGGTTTATCTAGCGATAATTTCTAGAGAACGGCGTCTGTACTCGCAGTCGCTGTTGCAAAGATCGTGATTGTAACGTTGTAACAACTGGTCGTTTATTTTGTATTTAGTGTTTATATTGTTATTTATAAAATTAAAGTTGCGTAAAAACTTTTTGGAGTAATATTTTGATTGCTGCCATAATTACGGTAAACTTGTTTAAGATATACGCGATTTTGTATGACTGTACGAGTAAATGGCTTACAAAGGGGTACCGTGTGGATCAGAAAGTGTGTTATGCAGGTCAGATAGGCAATCGTTCCATGTAAAATACTGGTATTCAGCTTTATCTGGAAAGACTGGAAGCTGATCCCGAGAAATTTGGGAAAAGGCAGAACATTTTGTGTAAGAGTAGATTCATTCATATTATGACGTGAGCTTTCAAAACTATTTTCAGTTTTATCGGCTCGGTGATTGCAGTACGCAAATATTTATGTGTGTGTTCAATGTGCCAAGCAACAGCTGATCACCAGTGACATCTCAAAATCTCAGGTCTAGATAAAACCCAGCGTCAGACACAAGATGCATTTTAGCTGAAATTTAGCTATTTTTATTTTTTTGCTTTTTTGTTTAATCTGTTTTTTGCCACTTAATTATTGTTTATTTTTATGTGTGTCTGAGCCTGTGCTGAATAAATAGGGAGTTTTATTAATTGCTTTTTTCTTTCTATCTTTATGATTAATGAATCCTTGACAATTAATGTTAACTTATAAAACTTAAAAAACGAAGCTCCTCATTTCTTACATTTTTTTTTTCAACTGTTATTATTATTTTATTTATATTTTTTTGGGATGGTATTTATCCTTTTATATAACACATACTGATTACTCATTACATCGTAAACCTGACCACAAACAAACTGTATTGGAAACATAAGAGAGCGAGTGCACGTGTGTGTCCCAAACCAGTGTTATGCAATACTGGGTAACGTGTTGCGGTTGGTGCAAGTGACCGACTGGTATTCCGCAAAAAACTCCCCGTGAAAGAGTAGGTGAAGTGAAGGTGAAGTGAGCTGTCATCCCATAATAATGCTAGGGAGGGATAGACAGCTTACTTCATACTTTTCGCGAGGAGGTTGTCTTATGTCCAAATTAAATATTTTCCTCCTTCGGTCTATTGTGAGCCAGCATTGCAGCTGAGCATGTGGTCTTGGATTCGATTCGGCAATTCCTCAGTAGCAGCCCGGTGTCTGACTTTGTGCCCGGTTCATGGCAATAGGCACGCCCCCCACATAGGACTTTGGCGAAATATGGGTTAAGGAGAAATACAGGCGTAATGTTATGTTAAATAAATAAGCATTGACTACTTATATATATTACTACTTTATACAGCTTTGACCGAAACTTGCAAATAGCTGAAAGTTCGTGACTTGCGCCGGGCGCGCGGCTCCCGCGCATACTTGCGGTATGTAAGCAAAGTAGCCGACTATTATCACGGTGAAAGGAAATCAAAATATCACATGTTTGCACTACAGCGTGCTGTTGGGTTCCGTATCCTTGTTGGTAACAAACTGTTGGTTAGCAGTACTTAATGAGAACACAGATCGGGTTGCAGACTTTGACGCTGATTTTGAATTGCACTCAGAACAGCATCGGTGAATGGTCTTCGTCTCAATTTTTCTGTGGAAAATGATCAATGATATTGCTATTTTTTATCATGTTATATTGTAAATCTTGAATCCTCAATGTCGCCTTAGTTGTTTATCAGATTTAGAAACTCTTAACAAATCTACATAATTGAGAGCAAAACACAATAAAATAAAACACTAATGTTTATTCATTACGGTGGATGTACACTTTGCCTGCGACTTTGTCCGCGTGGAAATAAAATATAGGCTATGTTACTCACTGATAATATAGTTTTTGAATTTATCCATGCCCAATACAAACATACAAACAATCCAATTTTTCCTATATACAATATTAGTTTACACGCATAACTAATATATGTGCGGTTCTTTCTTCAAAAAAACCATCTCAGACAGTAATCTGCATGGTCGTCACATGATTTGACTAAGATAATGTCTTTCATCAATTAAAAAACATATAAATAAATTAAATTAAATATTTTATTTTTTTATTTTTGTATATATGTAAATAGTTAGTTTTATGTTATAATTGTATATAATATGTAAATTTGAAATTTAACATATCTACTCAGTATAAATTAAATTAAATAAAACAAAATAATTTTCACGATATACATATAATTGAGGATATCGTACCCATTAAATAACTATCGTAGCTTATAAATAGCGACGACATCTTCATCTCAATTAATCCCAAACCTTAATTGACTTCACAACAAACAAAAGTAGGCGCTCAAACTCATTTAAATATCATTATTCTACCACATTGATGTTCAATATATATGTAGGTTAAGTCGTAATAGTTATAAGAGCTAATTTGAGGTCCAATTAGTAAAGACTATAATGATTAAGACACGTGTTCCGACACTGTTCATGTTAATTTGTTGAAAGGGACTGGTATGTTAGTCCTGAATGTCAAAGTCACAGAATAAATTTGCCTTGACCCAGCAATAAGTTGACTGCCTTGCGACTGCCATTAGGTGTCGTGAAGTGTAACCAATGAATGATCAAGAAGACTGGGCAAGTGGGCATAGCTTTTTTCATCATCATCCTTCTGCCCTTATCTCAGTTTAGTCATAAGGTAAGCACAGCATGTCATCTTCTTCCGTACAGCTCTATTTGCATTCATCTCAATCGTGTCGTTTGTGTCTGCAGATGATATTGATAAAATGCTGTGGGCCAACATCTTTGACACCCGAACTAAGAATTTACTAAGTACTTTGTGTAAGTAAGACCCTGCCTCGGAAAGCACGTTAAGCCATTGGTCCCGGTCTGTCATTTGTAGGTCTTAGACAGTCGTTACGGGTATTCAGAAGCTGGAAAACTGACAACCAGTCTTACCAAGGGGTATCGTGTTGCCCAGTAACTGGGTTGTGGAGGTCAGATAGGCAGTCGCTCCATGTGAAGTACTGGTATTCAGCTGCATTCGGTTAGATTGGAAGCCGACCCCAACATAGTTGAGAAAAGGCTTGGCTTAGATGACTTTGTGTAAGTAAGATGTCTACAGACTTACCGCCTATTCAATAAGACTCAAACATAATTGGTGAAATTAAGGTGCACTATACATACATCTGTGTTTGTCCCTTCTGGGGATATAGGCGTGATGATTATATTAAGATGCCTTTGCAATTATCTGTATACGAAAACCAACAAGCCTTCAGAGTCTGTCTAACCAGCTATGTATGTCATACTCCGCCGAACGGAAGACCAGTCCTCGGCATCGCTTCCACATGTAATCTTCATTGCACAACCGATGTTGATTAATAGAAACCGGTCGCAGTTTGTTAGTTAATTGTTACGTGGGTTTCCTGCGAGGGTGTCCATGTGTCGGTCAGTTTTATGTAATGACTTGCAAGTCATTGGAGGCGGTGCGATCGTTTTCTAGCTTTGATTTGCAATTAGTTGGTTGTGGTTGTTACTTAAAGTTATATGATGTAGTTAAAATTTGTGTAGATGTAATTCAATGTGTTACTTCCTGCGGAACGAGAGTGTTAGTTTTAATTCAAGAGGTACGAAGCTTTTTATTGGCCTATGTGAACTCTTTTTAATGTAGGTATGTTCTAAATGTAAGTTAATAGTCAGGTCAATTTTACTATTACTTTTCATAGGTATATAAACTCACACCTTTTTCCAACGTTGGTTGGCAAAGTACAAAACGCCACCTGTTGCGAACCTTACATCCATCTTTTGCTTCGTATACGTTCCTACATCTGCTCACACGCAGTTATTCTAATTTTGCAAATAAATAAATAATAAATAATGCTGGACCATCCACATAGCATCATGTAGCCCCAAGTTAAGCAGAGCTTGTGTTATGTGTACTAGATGACTGATATACTTAATACAATACATTACATAGATAGATATTTTTTATTATACATAGCAAATACCCAGAACGATAGATCGTACAAACATTTGTCCCAGGGTGGGAATCGAACCCGCAACCTCAACAACCGCCACCTCCTGCGTCGCAGGCGAACCTTCGCCCGCCGCGCCACATCGGTCGTCAAATTTTTGCGAGGTTTTGGTATCAGACCAAAACCTGGCAAAAATATTTTACTATCTTACTATCTTAGTGGTATAATGTTAGGTCCATCTATTACTAGACCAGGATACCTTACATATTACGTGTAAATCACACAAACATCTTTAAAAAATTAAATAACAGTAAGATGTAAAGGTCAGTGACTGTCAACCTGGTCAGTATTCAAACTGCTGAGCAGTTCCGGCAGTGTGGGACCGCGGCAGTTGGCAGCCGGCGTGTGTGAGCCTGCCAACCACTGCGCCTACGGGGAGTCGCACTCCCGACTACTAAGTGGCCAGCACAGTTAGATTACACGGATTACTTAATAGTTACTACGTGTTTAGAATAATGGCGAGTTGAATGATGTTGTGGTAAGTGAACAAATTGTTTTGTTGATTTTGTTCATTATGTTTGATTTGGTTATTAACTAGCTGTGTCCGGGACTTCGTCTTCTTGGAATTGGTTAAAATTTAATGGGTTTTATTTTTTGGGTGGAACCCAAATTATTTTTCTTATATAAAAGTAGCCTAAGTCACTAACTACTTAATACATCAACTATTTGCCAGTGAAAATCTGTCCAGCCGTTTCTGAGATTATCTCAAACAAACAGACAGACAGCCCAATATAAATAAAGCCCATGAAATTGAGAACAAATCAATCCAGGCGGACCAAGTCGCAGGCGAAGAGCTATTTCTTAAATAAGTTTGTTCATTTGGTGAATTTCGTTCATTCCATTACATTCTTTGAGTTAAAAACATAAAATGACTGGTGAATGGTTAGGCAGAGGAGTATAATGACTGATGAGTAGTAAACTCATATTTACTCATTTTTACTTATCTTTACACAAAATTTACTTATTTATGAATCCCATGTAATATTGTGGCGACCCTATTGCCACTAATCTCCGATGTCGAGATCTGCTACTGAGAAATCCCAGATGGAAAAACCCAATAACACTTTCCCCGACCCAGGAATCGAACCCAGAACCTCACGTTCCACAGTAGCGCTAACGAACACTACACTAAATTAATGAGACAGATTTAATATTTCGAATTAAAAAAAAATGGAAATTACAAAATAAAGAAAAAAATAATTCTGCCATCCAGCCAGCCGCGGCCGTGCTCACAGCTCAATTAAAAAGAAAAGTAGGTAGGCATTGTGTCCCACGTGTATTTTGTGCCTTCACGCGGTCGTTGAACTTAGTTTTTCAATCACTCAGTGCTTTTCTGTGTACCTACTTAATTCATGTTGTTTCATTTTTTCTTCTTACTAACTGATTGCTATTGGATCAGTTCCAAGTAAGGGCACTAAGTTTTCCTCGTTAATTGTTTGATTAACCTCACTTGATTCGACACGCTTAAGAGTGATAAAAAGTGTCAAAACAATATTATAGATCACTTGGATGAGAAGTTTAAGGCCCGTATTACAAAACGTCACTCAAGACTTAGCATAACATTAACTAGTATGTAAGTCTTGACTGAGGTTTCATGATACGGGTCTAAAAATACTAAGCTCATATCTACCATTTCGAGGGCGTTCCTGAGGCCGTTGCCATAGTATGGGCATGTGATGCGAAGGAATGAGGACCACTTATGAGGAAAGTTTTGAAAATGAATGTGCAGGGTTACAAGAGTAGAGGGAGACTAAGGAAAAGATGGATGGATTGTGTGAAAGATGATGGCTAGACAGGAGGTGACTTTTGAGATTACGGTAAATAGATATGTATGGAAGAAGAAGATATGTTACACCAACCCCAAATAAATTGGGATAAGGGCAGGGAGTCGAAGAATTTCTTTCAAACGGACTTGAAATATTTATAAACTTCCGGAAGAAATTCGTTTATCTTTATTGGATTATCCAGGAGAAACTATTTTATTACCACATACATCATCAACATCATTCTCCAGCAAGGGCTAGATGTTGATGTTAATTAATTTGGATGAGGATCCCAATGTTTTTCTTCTTCCATGAATTTATATTTGCCGTCATCTGTGAAATCACCTCCTTCCTTGCCATATCATCTTTCACATTAAAAACTCCTTCTAAACTCGTCGGCCTTGTTATTACCTGACAGTTATGTCGTAATCGTTAACATATTTTCTATTTACTATTTATCCATCCTCCAGTCTGTAGTAAAAGTGAAAACGTGAGAAACTCTTCGTTCAAGCCGCAAGTAGTGCTGCCTTGTTGACAAGCATAACCTCCGATGGTATGGAACGAACTGAGGTGTTACACTGCTTGCTCCCAAACCGTGGAGCACCATGGTGCGTAACCATGACCAGTGATGATGTAATGGCATTCTTGGGTACCTACAGTTTCTTTTGATGTTTATATTTGTGATCAAGACAAGGGAGGTATACATTTGTAATAATCAGCATCCTCCTCCTGCCCTTTCCCAATTTGTTTGTGGTATTCGCAGCATGTCTTCTTCTTCCATATACAAATGTATATATTTTTGCCGTAATCTCAATAGTCACCTCCTTCCTAGCCATATCATCTTCCACACAATCCAGCCATTGTTTCTAACGTACCTGTTAAATAGGTTTACCAGTACATTCAATTCCTCATTATATGCAGTGATGTATTAATTTGTAGTGCATGCATGTGTAGCTGACAAGCGCTTGATTCACGTTTATAACCTGTAGTTTCGCGGCTCAATAGAGTTATTTAGTTGTTTGCATGTGATGTCTCAGTAACTCGGCCGTATAATGCCAGGCGTCGCACTTAACCTTACAAGCTTACAATACAATCAATAGCAAATTATCTCATTGCTCTCGGTGCCGCGTCTGACGTAGGTTAGTTTATTACCGGACAAAGAAGAGTAAGTTAGAATTAGATTGGATATCTGTATGATGCCTGAGGGGCAATAAAAATACGGGTTTTTAGGAACGTTCCCATTCTAATCTCAGTGTCAATCTGTCAAAAATACGTCTAAGTTACAGACCTACATTTTATCTTGACTGGCTAGATTTTTAAAATATGAAGTACGGGAATTTGCCTTCTGTTAAAAGACACTTTAAAACAGTACTCCAGACCTTGGAAGTGCAACCAAAACCGAAGAAGTGAGCAGGAGACTTGAGAAAATGCTTTTTTTAAATCATCATGAGCTGATAGCACAGCCTTGCCAGTAAAAAAAAATTGTGAGCCGTCATGAGACGCCTTATTAGAAGATTATTTTGTACAAGTAATATGCTTAAAATAACAGATTGTTGGGTATCGATATCAAAAACAAATGAAACAAAATAAATCTAATTTTAAAAATGTTGCATTTGTTTCTTGACAATGCATCGCCACGCCATCAATCGGTATTACCCTCGCCTATAGATTTTTCCAACCAAGTTTTTAACCAAGCTTGACACCAAACTTTTGTGAACATCTGAAATTAATACCATGTTGCTGCCCATTTTATGCGTCCATTCAATGAAAGTAATACAAGGTGTGACAGCTTCTGTACACAATGATAGAATATTTTTTGTCACTTTCACTCTTGACTTGTCTTCTTATCAATAGAGTAAGATACGTGATTTCATTGTGGGTGCTACGTGAGCTCCTAGAGGTTATGTCAATAACAGAGGTTTCGCGGTGAAAGTTGGGAGAGCATTATTTATTTGTACAAGGGCCTGGCAGAATGAGATTGTCATATAACTAAGACATATTTATAAAGTAAATGAATCAGAGAGTAGTTCGGTAGATTTTACTTGCAATTTTTTTTCTCATGTCTGTACAAAGTAAAAGAAAACGAGTTAATAAAAATACAAGGGTCAACAGAAACAATGTTTTAAGGGGATTATTACGTTGTGTGTAGTGCAAAGATTCATTTTCTTTTATGAATTGGAATTTAATTATTTCGACACCTTGTCAGTGACAAATAATATTGATTTTACGTGATAATCCCCTTCCAAGATAAATACCGATTCACCCCTATTTACCCGTTATACCAATACTTGAAAATAACAACATATCCAATCATCAGGGATGGTAGCAAGACTGCCACGGCACTGATCACCAGTAGTACTCTGAATACCCAACAAATGCAATCTGCAATGCTGTAACCTCTCCGTGAAAATATAGGTAACATGAAGGCGCAGCGAGAAGTCACCCCATTACAATGGTAGGGATCGACTGCCTGTCTATTAATAAATACCCCGGAAAAATTAAAAATAATATCATATCAGCCCTGCTAAAAATCACCCGAATAAAGTTAGGTTAGGTGAGCGTGAACTGTCAATCAAAATTTAAGAGAGTTAATTTCCCCTTCACTCCACCTTCATGTTCACTGGGAGATTTTTTACAGAAGAAACCGGCTGGCACTAAACACAATGTTTTATTTAAAAATAGAATACGTTTCCTCTATAAGCATAATACAATTAAAATATTGTTAACGTTTAACAGTAATCCAAGAATAATATCGAATGGAAGTCTGTTTTAAAAGACGAAGGTAACTCCCGATGCAGAGAGCGTGTCCAACAGTCTGTTCTCACCTGTATATCAATAAACTAACATTACGTTATGAGAATCAATGTTAAGTAAATAAATACAATCAAGTATACTGCACGCAGCATTAAGTTGTTTATCAAAACAAATGTTGATAATTTAATGCAACACATTAACGTTACTGTTGTAATTAATATTTTATTGGAATTTGATCGAAACTGTAATTTTTAATAATTCAGAAATGACGAGGTTAGCTGCAGCTTAATCCGTTTTCAATTGCAGTATATATTTTTTTACTTATGACTTAGGAGGTCGGTCAGGGTAAGCAGCACTTGTCAAGGTCAGTCTCTCAATGGGTGGCCATACGTGCCTCGTAAAACACGTTAAGCCGTTGGTCCCGGCTGTCATTTATAGATCTTTGACAGTCGTTACGGGTAGTCAGAAACCGAAAGTATTACCAATAGGTATCGTGTACTCCAATTACAGGATCGTGCAGGTCAGATAGGCAGGAGCTCCATGCAAAACGCTGATATTCATCAACGGTCAGGTAGACTTGAAGTCAATCCTAGCATAGTTAGGAATATTCTCTCAAAAAATCTACTTTCCTTTCGTGGCGTAGGCCGCGAATAAACACGTAACTGAGAGTTGGTTTCGTGTTTTTTTTTATGGAGTTTAATTGTAAATTATACGATTATCACCTGTAAATACGTATCATGTAAATGAGATTTTCTCATGTGTGAATGGTGAGTGGAATATTGACATGCGCAGGAATTCATGAAGTACTTATTTCCTCGACGACTGCACTCGTAATGCACTGAAAATTCCTTAACGGCTGAATCGATTTTAGTTCATTCTTTTGTGTGAATTTGACTGGACCCCTCGATGTTTTAGATTTACAATTGAACCCGCTAGGTAGTGCTGCTCGAGTAGAACACCATCTGTCGGTTCCGCTAGTATTTTAATACATCGTTTATCAGTCATTGTTTTGGATAACTGTTGCTACGAAAACTATTATAAGCCGAATTAGATCAATCTGCAGATCGTGCAGTGTGTCTCACGAGTATACTAAACAGGTGTTTCGCTTACAATAGACCTAGACAATGTTAGACACTAGATTCTTTAGACAGAACTCAGTTAGACACTAGATTTTATCGGTGATTTTTTGTGGCAATTAGATTCGATTACAGTTTCTATTTTACAAATTATTTAGTTCGTTTGAAAACATATTATACAGGTCTACCCCATCTAGCGCAGCCGCAAGGCATTTTTTTGTAACAAAATTAAACTATTTTTTATAATGTTTTGTTTTTCTTTATTTAGCATTGTGTGCCTGAGCTTGTGCAAGAAAAAGTATTTATTTAAATGTTCTCCGATGAAATACCAATAACTCCCACCTTTTTTATGTTAAGTTTTTAATGCCAATTTACGTAAAATGCTCCTAACACGTTATTGAACTATTTATCCCATTAAATACTAAAACGGTACAAACGTACAACTACCAAAAAAATACGGTTTTTTCGTCTCCTGTAAAGTTGTAATGTTTTAGATAGTAGAAATGATAGTTGATGATTAATTGTTAAAAACATGCGTTTACACACCGACTGGTCATCGTGCATGCAGGGTATTTAAATTTGAAATAAAACACTTTTTCCTGTCGAAATCAAATTATAATGAAATTGTGTTTAGTCTAAAACAATATTAAATTATCAAAAAGTATCATACAAAAATTCATTTACCTAATAGTAACATGTACTCGTACATATATTGGTAGTTAGTACATTAACTAAGTACGCAGATACACTTAAAAAAGATGGGTATTATGTTCCTCTCCAATATAAAATGGCCGCATAACAAATGATCGGCACTTCAGTGGTATCGATTGCACCGCACGCTCATTTCTATATCACGACGTTATAACACGAAATATGTTAATATTGTTAACAGATTACCACAATAATGTTAGTTGATGACCTTGTAAGAGCTAAGGCTAGGTTGTTACTGTTTGTTATCTTAGACATTTTCTAACAGTCTACCTTAGGGTGATGCATCGCCCTAGAGAAGGTACTCTGAAGGTAGTATGGTCAAAATAAAACAAACCATCACGCCTGTATTGGGCAGAAGTGTTTGTTGGTTCCATGTAATAGGGGTGAGCATATTGCTATCAACCGGGCACACATCCAGACAAAACACATGGCTCGACCTGGGAATCGAACCCAGGACCTCATACTTAGCAGTAGCCTTTGCGAACTCTCGACCAACGATGCAGGTAACCGTACAAAGGCGGACTTAATGCCTAAGGCATTTTCTGCCAGTCTATAATGCAGAGTTAGATCATGGTAAAATAAACCTGAAAAGATACAAATATTTGTTCCGGGTGTTCTGGGTATTTGCTATGAACTCGTATACTAAAAATATATATCTATGTAATGTATTGTATTAAGTATATCAGTCATCCAGTACCAATAACACAAGCTCTGCTTAGCTTGGGGCTAGATGATGCTGTATGGATTGTCCAGCATTATTTATTTATTTATTATTTATAAACACAAATAATAATAAGAATTGCCGTTGTATGTTTGTAAACTTTCGCCTTAAGGCCCCCGTGGACAGGTGGGAAGCGAAAATGTCACAACGATACGACATCGCGTTTTCATAAGATAAGAAGTTGATCTTCAGATGATATCCCCGTATAATATTTTCTAAACAACAAGTCGCGTTGTTGCATTGCGCAAGTTTGTTAGTTTGATGTTGTTATTGTTTGTCTTTAGTCTGTTCGAATCTTTACGTGTATAACAAAAATGTCAATATCTAATTATATTTCCTCCCTTTTTACATACAATAATCGAATACTATAATAATAATACAAGCCTATTACTGTCCCACAGCAGGACAAAGGCCTCTTGTCATACAGAGAAGCGTTCATCATCACGCTTGATCAAGACAAGTTGGCGACTTCAGACTTATATTAATTTTAAGTCCAGGTTTCCTCACGATGTTTTCCTTCACTGACGTCAGTTATGTCCAAGATAAACTAAGAAAGTACATACGAACTCAAAAAGTCACATTGGTATGCCCAAGTTTGAACCCACAATCTCGTCCACAAGAGGCGAAGCTTAAACCACTGGGCTATCACGACATACGTTAATAAATACTATTTACACTCATACAAATGGGTGTGGCGATCCAATCAATACGTTGGCACCTCATTAACAAGTAATAACAAGCTATTGTACCTGTCAGCTGTCACTCATTGCTCAACAGTTCTTGTTTCAAAATTAACACTGACTCTTATACGTCAACTGATTTAGGTCCACTCGAGCCACTAACTACGTTTAACATTAAACATATTGTTTAAAACTAAATGCTACTCGCGACTTTCTCTGGGTGGTATTCAACAATTGTTTCTGACAGAGATTCTAATTCTTTGTCAAAAATAAAAGTAGCTTAGGTTAGTCCTTATAAAATCAGCTATCAAGCAAGTCTACATCCTTCCCGTTAAAATCGATCCAGCCGTTTCGGAGATCAGCCGAGACCGACAAAGAGTCAAAATTAAAAAAAAAACGATTGTTATGACTACCGTATATACTTTCATTAAGCATTTAGTAAAAATGCTATTCTTTTGACATTAAAAAAGACACTTCAGTTTTATTTATTTGTATTGATGTCATTAAGTCTCCAAAATCCTCAAATGATTGACAGAAACAGAACGATCTTTTAAATGCAGTTAGCGTTAAATGTAGTAATTATTGATTTGTGGAGCAGACGGATAACTGTGGCTTTACTGTACCGTCGAACGAGGTAAGTAGAAACGGAGGGGTCATTAGAAACACTACTTTGGCGGGGATTTTCACGCTAGTTAAACATTTGACGTATCTCCGCCTGCAACGCAGGAGGTTGCGGGTTCGATTCCCGCCCTGGGACAGATATTTATACGATCTATAAAGATTTATTTCGGGTGTTTTGGGTATTTGCTATGTATAATAAAAAATATCTATCTATGTAATGTATTGTATTAAGTATATCAGTCATCTAGTACCCCTAACACAAGCTCTGCTTAGCTTGGGGCTAGATGATGCTGTGTGAATTGTCCAGATTTTTTTTTTTTAAACAATTGTCTATTACATACAGGGGCTCTAATAACCGTTTTTTATTATATAGTAAATATAACTAGCGAAATGTGGGTGTACTAAAGGTACGCCTCTACCTTACTCATAGGGGATTACAGGGTTATGTTTTGTTTTTACTTTTTTGGTCCACAAATCCGTGCAGTAAAATTCGAGAAAAAAAATGCGTACATCGTAACCACATTACATAAACTGATATATACCAGATATTACCAATTAAGCTTAAAAATAAATCGACTCACAAACTTGTCAGTGCAAATGCGAACAGGTTTTATCATATGATATATTATGTGTTACATAGCTGCTATATACTATGTGTATTATTTATTTATTTATTTATTTATTTATAGTTAATTAACACGGCATAGCACCAATTACATTAATTAACATAGAAACAAAACAAAAACTATACAATGCAGACAATACAATCAAAAACAACTATTCTCTACTTACTAACATGGAACAGTAGACACCCTTGCATACTGTCTCTCACAGAACATCAGACATACGCGCTTAATTTTACTCCATTCGTCCGCAAACACATCACATTCCGGGTTGGCCGTCAGGAGAGTATTGAGCATCCTCAAGGTACGACACACTGGCGATTCAGCTCTGGCGACGGTTCTGCAAGGCAGTTGCGCGAACAGATTGTGTCGGCGGCTTTGGCGGTGACAGATGTATTTGTCCGGTACGAATAGTTGACAGAAGAGGTCATGGAGCTCAGGGCAGTCGATGCGACCGTTAAGGGTCTTACAAGCTACCGTGAGCTGGTCAAGACCTCTTCTTACCTCCAACGAGTTGAAACCCAAAGTCCCTAGGATATAGTTGGTGGGGTACATGTAAGGGTAGAAATTGTAGGTTCTTTTAAAAAGATACCGAAGAAAAGTTTTCTGCACTTTCTCGAGCATTAGTGTTTGAGCCGTAGTATAGGGATGCCAGACACAACTACTAGACTCCAGCTTACTGCGAACTAGGGTGGTGTACAGTAGTTTAACAACATGCGGGTTGTGAAAATCACGAGCATTTCGCAAAACAAAACCTAGGCGTCTGAAAGACTCTTTAGCAAGGGTCGAAACGTGATCTCTGAAAGTCAGAGAGCGGTCGAAGGTCACTCCTAGGTCTTTTATGTTGGTGACTCGGGTTAGTTTATTACCACCTAAGCTGTAGACAAAGTGGATTGGTCGTAATCCTCGACCGAAAGTCATGACGAAGCATTTATTTGTGTTAAAGTACAGCTTGTTGAGAATGCTCCACTCGTAGATAGCGTCAATGTCCCTTTGCAGGAGTCTGCAATCTTCATCCGTTTTGATGTGAGCAACTAGTTTTAGGTCGTCTGCATATAGCAAGCATTTTGCAAACTTAACCTTATTAACAAGGTCATTGATCATAATAAGGAATAGAAGTGGCCCAAGCACGGATCCCTGACTCACACCAGAGCGAGTATTATAAGGCTTGGACTCGAAATAGCCATGTCTGACGAATTGTTTGCGATTTCGTAGGTAGTCTGAGAAAAAGTTAAGAAAACTAAAGGAGAATCCCATGGCCCCTAGCTTTGACAGGAGTATATCGTTTTCGACTTTGTCGAACGCCTTGCGAAAATCAAAATAGAGGGCATCGACCTGCCCGCCAATGTCCAAACCGCGAGATAAATACTCAGTGTGGATAAGAAGATTCGTGTTTACGGAGCGACCTGGGCGGAAACCGTGTTGGGCATCTGAAAGTAGCACATTAATCTTTTTGTAAATATGTGCGTGGAGTATATGCTCAAAAGTCTTGGCAACGGTAGGCAGGATAGCGATGGGTCTGTGTTCCTCCACAACTTTCTTGTCACTTGTTTTAGGGATGGGGATGACTCGCGAGATTTTCCACTGCTCTGGGTATACACCAGACTGGAGAGCCAGATTAAAAATATGACAGAGAGGAGCCGTAAGGATATCACGACAACCCTTCAGTATAAAGGCAGGAACATTATCAGGACCGGTGTATACCTATGTGTGGTCGAGGTCAACGGCCGATGTGCCGCGCTCTGAAATTTCACTTTCGATCGCTGTGTCTGGACCGAAGTCGCATCAGTGGTAGGGTTACCCCGCCGTCATGGTGTTTCTTGCATTTTCTTTTCCGATAGTGTACATTGCATGCGAATAGTTTTACAAGTTTAATCATTGTTACATACATGCAAAAACTTACGCCTTTTTCCCATAGGGGTACGCAGACACTACGCCAGCTGCTACGATCATTTTTATTAAAAAATAATAACAATATCAGCCTGTTAAGGTACCACTGCAGGGCAAAGGCCTCTTCTCTCACAAAGAAGGCACGAAAATCACTGCACTTGCTCAAAGCGAGTTGGTAATTGCAGACTTGTCAATGTAGACATCATTGAGAAAAACTTAGAAAGCATATATTAATAGAAAAAGTCACATTATCAGTTCCCAGATTAGAACCCACAACCTCGAAAGGCGAGGTCTTAACCGCTGAGCCATCACGACATTGACATTGTTATTTGAATCACAAAAAATATATTTTAAGATGTGCTACTTATATTAATGGTGATACAAACTAGTAAAGTCCCTCTGTTGGGCAAAGGCCTCTTCTCATTCAGAGAAAGGCCGTTTGGCTATTTCAAACCTATCTATCACAGTCGTATTTTTTCGTAAGTATTTCAGCCAGACATAAACTCAGATCAGCGAAAAGTTTCAAAGGAAACGCACACTTATTTCAATCAAATCAATCACTCAATATATTTCCTATGAAAGTTCCCGGCGGTAAGGAAGGCAGATATGGGCGCACTGATAACGTCGACAGCCCTGCACGGTTGCCAACCTACGAAGGAATGCTGTTAATTAATTATCCGAATGTTTGCTATCTGTACTTTCTAAATCTGAGAGTTCTCATACTAATGACTTTTAAATCTATGTAGGTACCTATCTACAGTCTTCATAATTATACTCCAACCCTTAAACCCATTAATTTGGGGTCGGTCTTCTACTTCCATACATCCGTACTTGCCGTCATCCCAATAATCATTAGTCACCTCCTTTCTAGCCATATCAAGTTATACACAATCGCCTCCCGTACTCTTGCAACCTTCCAAAATATGACAAGGAGCTAGTTTATACTACTTTATTGATTACTACTACTCGCGACTACGTCTGCTTAAGTATGTATCTATAAATTGTAGTTTAGTACTTTTTACGGAACAGAGTAACAAACATTCATGCATACAACCTCACAAACTTTCGCATTTATAATATTAATTTACTGGTAGCATATCGTAGGTACAGCCACACATCAAGCTACCCCAAATGTGTCAAATTTCTTTGATAGATTTACAACTTTATTGGAAAACAATAAGGTTTATGTTCAATTGGGAAAATTTGACTGTTTGGAGTAGTTTGATGTGCTGGCGTCTGTACCTGTAAAACTTTTCTATTTTCCTGTTAATTTCCGCGTTAATATGTCGAATGCAGCTTACGAATTGAATTGCATCACTATAATATTTTATTATCTTTTATCGAGGGTTACGACGTTGCCGGTGTGATAAGTAGCTGATACGATTATTTATTTTATGTTATTCATTTCAATATTACCGTGGAATCGATTTTATTTAATTTCCTTCGCATTTTATTACTCTTTGTGTGTTCTTTTAAATGTGTATATGGAGTATTGGTAAATATTTGCATTATCGGTTGCAGTTCTGAGTTGAAATTGGTATCTTTGCTTGACTAAAATCTGGTCCGATAATTTCTTCTGCCATACTGATCATATTATCATCGTCCTCCTGCCCGCATCCCAACTGATTTGTGGTCGGCGCAACATGTCCTTTTCTTCTATACATCTCTATTTGCCATCATCTCAAAAGTCACCTTCTTTCTAGGCCATATATCCATTTTAACAAGGTGTCTAAGCGACCCAATTGCGATATAAAATCACCGACAAAATCTAGTGTCTAACTGAGTTCTGTCTAAAGAATCTAGTGTCTAACATTGTCTAGGTCTATTGTAGGCGAAACACCTGTTTAGTACACTCTTGAGACACACTGCGCGATCTGCTGATTGATCTAATTCGGCTTATTATAGTTGTTGTAGCAACAGTTATAAAACAATGACTGATAACGATGTAATCAATACTAGCGGAACCGACAGACGTTGTCCTGCCCGAGCAACGCAACCTATAGGGTCCAATTGTGAATCAAAATCATCCAGGTACCCACACAAAAACACATAAAATCGAATTATATTCAAACCAGCCGTTTAGGTCAACTTCAGTAACACAAACACGTACAGAAGAATGATTAAATAAAATAAAAAACAAATAAAAAACAACCAAAACTAAATTAAAAAATATACCATTATTTCTTTTTTCAGCGAGATCTCAAGTTTTCTTTTCGTACCATAACCACATTAAAGTATAGGTAATTGAGCGGCGATGCGTAACGAAAGCGAGCGTTGTGCAAATATGCGCACGCGCAGTCTGGGGGGGTCAAGAGCTGTTACGTCATGCGATTTGGGTGTGAGTGCAGTTTGGTGCATAACACGTTACGATGACCCAGTTCGATCAGATGCGTGAATGGTTGCGTGCGGACGATACGTTCTTTTATTTTGGCAACTTAACCTTATGGAGCTTTTATTATTTGGGTAACTCATAAAAACGACCGTCAAAGATCTACAAATGATAGCAGGGACTAACGGCTTAACGTGCTTTCCGAGGCATGGAGTAGTCTCGACACGTCATGAACGGTCACCCATCCACAGACTGACCTCGGCAAGCGTAGCTTAACCTTGCGGATATTTTTATTTAGCCACAGCTAAGCGTGTTTATGTAATTGATCTGAAATCGCCGCCTTATTAATTATAATTTCACAATGACTTAAAGAAAAATCTGAACAATTTCTTGTAATTGTATATTGTAATGTTAATTCCAATATGGCTAACACTATGTTCCCTTCCGCAGGTGCCAGGCATCGGGTTACGGCCGCCACGCGCTCAGCTACGTGACCGAAGACGACTCGTTAAAGGTAACCAAAGTTTAACTTGTAAGTTACATTGTAATACGCATAAGTTAAGGTGTATTAGGAAGTTGGTTTTAAGTGCTCTAAGAACCTAAGTAGTTCTAGAGATATATGGCTAGCACTAAAAGACGTGTGTCGTGGTCGCCCAGTGTTCGATATTCAACTGTTTTTTGGCTTTCTATACTCCAGCTCCATGTAAACTTTTTTTATTAATACGTTGCCCCACACTAGGAAATACTCCTGTGTCGCGGGTGCGTTTACAAACATTTAAACTGACTTTCACAAACATCCCGACCCAGAACAACTATCTGCAATACCATACAATATTTGTTCCGTGCCGGAATCGAACCATAGGCAGTGCATCAGTCACTACGCCAACCATGCCGTCAACTTTAACCACCTATGCCAATTCTCACACTCGGGAAGAGTGTGCGTATAATATTCTTTAAAAAGTCATCCGTACTTTTTGATTTAAGTATTACCATAATAAATATAGACTTTATTTCTAGATTTAGGTAACTGCTTTTTTTAACATGCCAAACTCCTTTTAGCCAATGGCTGTAATCATCAAAAGATGTACCATAAACTTATAAATATCCAAGAAGGTTTGATTGCTCGCAGTTCTTGGCTGTAGCAATTCGTTTCGGTTTCAAGAAAAAGTAAAATAAAGAAAGAAATGGGATGTTCTCGTTTCTAATTTGAGAGAATTAGATAGTACCTAAATGGGTTTTCTAATTTATTATGCTTTAGAAAATCACTGTTATATTTTAAAGTTCCGCTAATTATTCGATCAGGTACCTTACGGTACCGGTTCCTATAGCAGCGGTTGTAATTAAATAATTAACCGAATCCTTCCTTGTTAGACATAATAAATGGTGGAGAAAACTGTGAAAAGAACCAACTAATATGGATAATTAAAGATATTAACTTGGACATACGGAAGAGGTTGTATCGGAAACAAAATTAGAAGCCGACAAAGAAAAATCAAACAATGCAACAGGTGGATTGATTGATGTTGAATTTATACATCCAACAATTAAAACAATTAGTGCTAATAAAGAGTTATGTGAAGATAATCATGCTGTTGAAGTAGAAGTAGGTCAGATACCAGGTCGTGGGTACCACAGTCACACAATAGCAGTTCGCATTACGCCTGGCATGCTCGCAGATCGTAATGTGAACTGCATTGTTGAGGCCTGTTCCTTGGCTTATCTGGTGCCAGATCCGGCTGCCATCACTGACTTGTGAGACGGTAATTGTTGGAAAATGTGCTCGTAATTACACCTATTAACAGTTATTTAAAGAACCTTGATACGGTTTTGAAGTGCTTACATCTTGGAAATGTGAACTCCTGTATTGAAAACTTGTGCGGTATCCAGATAAGATCGAGATGCTTATTAATAATATAAAATGAGCCATAATTGCTGGTTCTTAATTTTTTATTGAAGATCTATATTGTATGCTTTAAAATGAGTTTCCTTATGTATCGGCAATCGTTGTACTCTTTTTTGACTTCTCTGAAGATTTTATATCTTTCTTTCTCTCGCTTTCTGAATCCAGTTCGAGTCAGCCAGCCTTAGATCTTTAGTAGATCCTTATTAGTATATTAAACGGCATGGTTGGCGCAGTGGCTGAGCGATCGACTGCCGCGCTGCGTGTCGTGGGTTCGATTCTCGCACGGAACAAATATTTCGTAGGTAGTCGTTCCGGGTCTGGCTGTTTGTGTAAGTGACTTTAAATGTTTGTAAACGCACCCACGACACAGGAGAAATACCTAGTGTGGGGCAACGTTTAAAAAAAAATATATATATGGAGAATACAATAAATTAAGATTCTTAAAAAGGTAATGTGTAACGGGCTAAGTGCAATAACTGTCATGTCGAACGTATTGTTACAAATGCAAATGAAGTCCAAAATCAATACAAAACCTGACTTAGCTCCAAATCAAACGGCGAATAATAACATATTTCACACGAGAACATTAATCAATTACTTGTCAAATATGAACTGAACAATAAGAGACCAGTCAAAATTTCAATGAACAAGTCTTTATGCCCAGTTACGCAAATAATTTACGACTCCTAAATTTTGCTTGGTCCGAGATTTCCAAACTGTATATATTCATGATTGTGGATAATTTACCGAGGCTTCGACTTTGATCTGCGTAAAATGCTTACCATTGTGGAATGTTGTGAGCCAGATTGGAATTGCAGCATTGGCTGATATTTTTCCTTTTCTTTTTATTGACACTTTTATTCACTGCACTTTATTGCATCGCCAGTCTCATGTTTACAAATAAATATTACTACAACATTCTGTTATTAAAATATGAATGTAATATTCTTGTGATATTTGTTAACATTCCATCTTAGCGGATTTTTTCTAAGTACGCGATTTAGATTAAAACAATAGGATAGTGTCCTTAGAAGTTCTGTTTGGTCCGAAAGTTGGATTACTCAAAAATACTGGACACGTTTTTTTTCTTTTGTCACGTAAACCAAAAATGACGACGATAGTGCGTTGAAATTTCGCGTGACGTCACGCCGGTACTACACTTTTTATGTAAAAGTGACCCCTTCTCCTGAACTTTGATGTGCTATATCTTTGTCACCTTTTAATGAATCGAGTAAGCAAAAAATACGTGTCTAATATTTTTTGTAATCTAAATGACGGACCAAATAGACTTATTATATTTTTACCTAGGACGCATCCCTATTCCCTACAACTTGCACCAAACTTATTCAATGTCCCTGCTCTAATCTCTCCATTCACAACATCACTGCTAACTTCTAGCTCAACATTCTCGTCGCAAAGCTGCTGCATATTAATTAAGGCTTCATTTCGCTCTCGGAATACCAGAGATAGTCAATCCCGAGATGTATCGGGTTCCCACAGGCTGCGCCGGAGTTTTTACGTGTTATCGCCACCTCGCATCTGTGGCCGCCGAGTGATTGGAATGGCCGCCAATATCTGTAACACCGAGTGTGGGATAAGTGTTGGGAATGTGGGGATACAGATGACTACGTGGATGCGCTTGGTACATTGCTGTACGTATGTGTGGTGTGGAGTACTTTATTTTTAATTGTGTAAGAATGTCTTTGTTTTGATTCGTATTCCAATTAGCAGCTATTGCAGTCTGATTTATTAATTTAAGCGGTCAAATAAATTTGCTGATTTAGATTTGAGGATTTGTCTTCAGGTGAGTAATAGCCCATCTCCACCCATCATATAAAAAAATTGTGTTTTACAAATCGTGAATCTCGAGAAATATTACCTGTGACTTTTTAAATAAAATGAATCCCAAACGCCGCTGCTTGTAACCCAGCCCACTCACTATGTAACCGTCCGGGCCGGCGCACGCGCTCCGCGTAATCTCAGCCATCGATCCTTGTTAATTGATCACCCGCACCTGTCCGCTGTCCGGCGTCTCGCACCGGACGCTCTGTCCGGTGGCACGCCATCTGGCCGCGTGCCTGTGTTATCTCATCTTCCACCTTTTAATATTAGCCGCGTGTTATCTGTCCCTTCTACTTCTCCTTTTATGATCAACAGGTTTTATATTGAATGAAGTTTTCTTGGTATTTGATGTTTCATGTTAAGTATTAATGTTTTACTGCAGGCATATGTTGTTAAATGTTTTTTTTTAATTAGTTCTGCTGAGAATTTTCCGATATGTTGCATCGGACAGTATTACAATCCTGACCTCGGATAGAATGTTTTCTTACGTTACTAAGTTGGAGTACCACATGGGAGTATGCTTGGTCCGGTCCTGTACCTCCAGTACACCTGCAATATTCTGAGTTAGAAGTACATTTTGGAAGTTTTTAAATGAACTGTACAGTTTTCTTGCTTTCAAAGTACAATGTTGTAGTTTGTCAATAACATAATTACTCATAAACACACGTCAAAGCGCGGTAAATTTCACAACGAAAAGTAGAAATACAACAAAATCTATGAATGGCCAAAGTGGGTCAACCGCGTGGGTACGCTTTAAAATAAAATGCCATGAAGTATCAATTTGTAATTCCTGCGACACGGTATTGAGTAAGCTGTTACCTTTACCTGCCAGTAATTGCATGGTAGCATACGAATACACAAATATATGCGCTGAGAAGTTTCAATACAAACAAAACTACACTAGATAAAAAAGATAAAAGATAATTTATTTGTCAAACATGCATTTACTGACTAATCAGACATGCAAGATATTACATTAATATTTTGTAAGCGTCCATGTTTTGCCAATGACGTCGTACAAATTGTGTAGGTATACAAATTACATTTAATAGCATTTACTTAAAGTCATTTAAAATTTCATTACAAATAATACAACAAATAAAAAATAATTGATGTAAAGATGTAGTATAGGTATATTATAGTCAGAAATAAATTAAATTATGTCCAGTATATTCATAATTATGCAGTCAAATTGTGTCATTCAAAAGTCTATTGATTTAAAATTCACATTATACCAGCATCATGTTCAGCTTGAGAAGTCCAGTGCCATATGTTGGACATAAGCTTCCCCAATGTCAAAGTACTCGATCCTCGGCTTCTCTGATCCTACGGAAACTATACAATAATAAAATATGCCTACTTTATCGTCTAATGTTTCTATGACGTCGTTTAAAAGATCAGTTGATTGTGTCTGTACATCTTCTATTTATAAAACCGGCGATATTACTTGTAGTCCTGTAAATATCTAGTGTCATATTAGAAG
Organism: Phlogophora meticulosa; assembly: GCA_905147745.2. NCBI lineage: Eukaryota > Metazoa > Arthropoda > Insecta > Lepidoptera > Noctuidae > Phlogophora > Phlogophora meticulosa. The sequence goes on from LR990518.1 coordinate 974,739, forward strand.
TGTACCTTCTAAAAACTTTTTACATAGGTTCTCGTACAGCAGCGAGCAGGGCGGGCCCAGCGCGTGCGCATTGCAACACAAGCCTTTCTGATTACCGTCGCATACATATGTCCAGCGTTTTGTAATTATCAATTGCCGCTGTTAATTGCCCTGTGTGTCACGAAATTTTGTAACGTTCGTGATTTTGATAGAAAATCGTTACACGCAAAACTACCGAGATTAGTCCATAGTTTTATACAACGTTTACTATTGCAATCGTATGAACAACGCAACATCTAATAAACAAGCAATAAAACTAACACCTTGTAAGTTGTATGTAACATACGAGCCACATTCTCATACAATTTACATACAAATTGCTTGGTAAGTACCAGTCATTGAATCTGGCAACATTCGGAAACAAGAGAAGTAACAAAGACAATACATTACAATCAGGATATTAAATGGATACATAGATACAAAGTTACCCTTGAATAGAGCGAAATATAATTGCATAATGGCTCACGCAAGTTGAATGCGCCATTAGTAAAGTGGTGAAGTGGCGAAAAAGTTGTGTGAAACAATAGTTGCGCGCGCGCAGGCTGGCCGAGCGAACAATGAGCGAGGACCGCCGCGGGCAGAGGTGGTGCCGACCATCTGACCACACCACGAGGCGGTGGAGATGGCATCTCAAACACTGAAGGAATTGATTTTTTGAAATCTAGAGAGTTGTGGTTGGTTGATTTTTTTTTCGAAATGTGGATTTGAGTGTCAATGTACTTTCAGATTGGCACGGACATGAGTAAAGGAATGACCACTTTTTGGTATTGATAATCAGCAGTGAATCAAATGATATTGATTAAAAATATTAAAGTCTTCAGATTAAAACATTTTTATCTTTCTTCTATGAACTGGTTTCGAACCACTCCTTATCATTTTATGCTTACTTACTGAAAATTCTTAGTTCCCTTTGCCGCATCGACCATACTTCCTAGCTCAGTTGGTTGCGAGCTAGCTATTAGAGCGTTTGGTAGACAATATGGGAGATGTTAGATTGCGCCCATTGTTCCGGCGTCGCCTGCCGGCTGCTGGCGGCAAAAAGACCACGCTGCGCCGGCGCAGGACCACACCGAGCTGTGGGTCACTAGAGAACACCATGTATAGTAGTTGTAACATTCCTAGCCATTGTAGTCCGGGAATGCAACTAAGTTGTTTTACCTCCGCCTTTTGTGGTCCATTCTTGGAATAGCTATTGCGCCTGAAACATCGTGTCAGTAATTAGAACAATCTTAAAGAGATTATAGATGTACGGACACAACTGGAAACTGCGCTAGTAGTTTTCATTGATTTATTAATAACAAAGCATATAGTATCTGGAATAGAGTTCAAAATAAAAGAGATAATTTTCTTCTGGGATGTGTGAAGTCGACTGTCTGTCACGTATGCCATTTCACAATCTATTAAAGTTGTTATTTTTACATTTTATTAATGAAAACGGCTATAGCTGTTCGCAGATGTAACTGCGCTGACCATGACAGCTCAAGAAAGTTTAGCTTAATATTATAACTTGCACTTAATACATTACTTATTCTAATTTTGAATCCAACTATACAGTTATATATATGTACATTTTACATTTGGAATAGACAAGCTACCAAGTTTAATTGAAGGCAAAATCACGTAAAATCTAAATGCTCATGCTGACTAACTGCCACTTACAGCAACCCCTTATTTTAACTACCGCATGTAAGGAAATGTCTGCTCAATCTGTCCATACCGATATCCTCCATTGAGAGTCCATTACATCTTCACTGAGTCCACCTGGTGCCTCAAACTGCAGATCTTTCATTAGATTCGTCCAAGTCTCGCTAATCTTAAGAAAAATCTCAGCAACATCTGTCGGTACTAATTCAAACTTCTAAAATTTCCTGTCTACGTTTCCTGGTTTCCTGATTGACAAATAGATATGGACCTTAGGGTTGCCAGGTAACAGGACTTATGTCCATTGCGTGCACGATTAATATCAGTTTTAGTTGAATTTAATATCTGAGCTTGAAAGTGACTATAATATTTTGAAAAAGAATTTTGAGAAGAATTGATGTATTCCAGAAGATACTTGTGCCTTGAACTCTAAGGACGTGGTAAATTACGAGCGAATGGTGCACTCCTCATAAATAGGTGGCCTGTCCTGGCCCAGCATTGGGATTAATTTAGGAAACTTATGCTTATGCTCTCCAGTCCGACTATGAGTCAATCAAAGATAGGTAACCTCTTTCAATTCTGCGTACCGCGTCACCGAATGTTCAGTCAAATTCGAATTTAGAGTTCAAAGACATATGCTTGAAAACATCTGCACGTCGTAAACCAAGGCGTACCTCAGAATTTTGCCACTGTCGGCAATCCTAGCTTACCGTCTGTTGAAGAGGAAGGGTATGCGGTAACCTGAGCGGAGCGTCGCACGCGCAGCGATTGATGTGCGAGCAGGAAGCGACGTGTGCAGATAGGGCGGCTCAAGTTACTTGCGGCTGGCGATTTTATAGGAACTCTCGGGTCGCCTTCCAGTGGCGTTGGTTATTGTTTCAAGATTTTAGATTGGTCATGTGCTCACTGTAGAGGTTAAGATTTTTAGATACTCCAACAGCTATATATACACTTTTGGAGTAAATGTAATGAATTAATGAATTAATGAATGATATATTTGACGACCGATGTGGCGCGGCGGGCGAAGGTCCGCCTGCGACGCAAGAGGTTGCGGGTTCGATTCCCGCCTTGGGACAAATGTTTGTACGATCTACAAATATTTGTTCCGGGTGTTCTGGGTATTTGCTATATATAATAAAAATGTCTATCTATGTAATGTATTATATTAAGTATATCAGTCATCTAGTACCCATAACACAAGCTCTGCTTAGCTTGGGGCTAGATGATGCTGTGTGGATTGTCCAGCAATATTTATATTTATTTATTTTTATTTATTATATTTATTTGTTAGAAAATAGGTAGCAAACATATTAAGTTCTTAAGATAAATGGCTTTCGCTATATTCGGCATTTCAGCCGAACAAATTTTAAGGGTAGTTATAGCATGCAGTACATATTTAGTCATTAGCATTAACAAATAGGGACGACGCAAGATACGGTTTTCATGTTGCAGTCAAAAACGAAAATATCGCACTAAATATGGTCCTGAACATGGATATGCAGAAGTTCTTATCTTTAATAAAGGTTTGAGATCTGGAATCTCATATAATAACATCGTATAGTGGAGCAAGGATCCAGATACAATCTTAAAAAAAGATAATTGCTAATATCACACTGCACTGCACTGGAACATGATAATTTTCTCTTACACTTCCATCAGCCCGATCCTATTGTCTGTCATCGACAGCCCTGACACGTCCATTTTAACATGACCCTTTTATCTCATACTTCTGAGAACGTGAGTACCTATCCTTGCAGGTCCAGATAATTTAGGCACTTTCATCTTCAACCCTTTTGTGTGGCATTTTTAATCACCAGCACTTGCATCGTCATTGATGTGTTAATATTGATTTAGTACCTTAATTTAAAACCTTATAGTCATTGGATTAAAGTTTAGTTTATTGTACAGGTCGTTTATTGTTGTTTTAATTCCAAGATTATCGCAGAGTCGTTACGAGAATGAGTAATCGATTTTTGGGTCTTTTGTATCGAGAAATCAGAGATCATTTTAATTATCGATTACATGTGGGTGATTTTTATTCAGTGTATTGTATGGCCCACCTTTGGAAGCCGAAGGAAGAATAATAACACATTTGGTTGGTGCATTGCTTTAGATTGTATCGGTAATAGTCGTGCTGTGTTGTGTCGAGTGGTGCATGCTTACGGAAAGGACCACCACGACGCTTCTCAGGCTCATGGATGCTGTAAGTGGTGACTAAGGGATAACGTTCAGATGCAAAATTGGTCAAAAATTAATGATAATGAGAGAGAGAGAGAGAGAGATTTAGTAAAATACTTAACTGAAAAAGAAAAACTACATCCTTTTTAGTGTATAAAAGTATTCTTATCTGTATACTGACGTGTCCACGTCGCCATATTAAAAGGCCTCATTAAACTGTACTTTAAAACAAAAAAAAACAAAGATGCAATAAAGATGCCACCGTGAAATTCACCCTTCTGCGTGGCGCTGCCATCTTGCTTATTATACCATGTTTATTGCCTGACATTTCAGCCGGCTTAACTCACGTTTAACTACAGAAACGCATGTAGACAATTCCCAGTACCCTGTGTATTACACCAAGCACAGATTAAAAATAAATCTTAATATACTTATATAAAGATTCTCACGAAACAAAGCCGTATTAACGTATACAAAAGACGTTATGTCCGTCCGTCAGCGGTACAAATAATGTGACATTTTAAAATAATTGCTCGACAGTTTTTCTAGAGATTCTCATTGTTGCCGCAGCACGAATTACTATGTGGAAGAATGCTCGTTTAATCACACCACGGTGTAATTATTAAAAAGTAAGCAAAGTTTTCGTCTGGACGGGTTTGTGTAATTAGTGCTATGTGTATGGGGGGATTAGCGAGCTTCGTTGGGCATTGCGTGAGGGTAATCGACGGCGTCTTTTATTTTTAGATTGCCCCCAAATTGTGGGGAACTCGCCTTGAGGACTTGATGCGTGGAATTATCTCATATTCAAATTTTTCAATTTGTTGCTGTAGATATGGGAGCCGAGCGAGGCTGCTTGTTGAGTGTAATTATTTATTTGTGTGTCTAAATTTATATTTGGTGGCAGCAGTAGTAAGAAAGTTATGACATGAGATTTAGATAGATAGACATAAGATATCAAACCAATGAATGTTTTTGCTGGGAAACTTCTATAGACGCCTCGTGCCGTCACGGCAATCATACCGTCATGCCCCCACTATGCCCGCGCCACCACTCTCAAATCCCTTATGTGTATATGATAGAATGCGCATTCTACAATATACTCCATAGCATCTCTGTATGAGCTGCTTAACATATGCCCCCTCCATTGACCGACCATCCAACTTATAATTATTTATTCATTTATTTTTTTATTTTTTGTTATTTTAGTATTCCATATTTATTTATACTTCTGTCGGGAGTCTCGTTATAGCATATTCATTTTTCTCCATTTTCTGTTGTACCTACCTACAAGTTTTAAGTGAAAAGAAGGCTGCAAACCATAATGAAAAGTGAATGAAAGAGGAGTGGCTCGAGACAGGTTTATTATCATAACAGGGACATATTAATACGTCCATGTCTTATGACGCACCCACTCGTGCGCAGCGCGGCGACACTGAGTAACTGACACAGTAGACCAAGAGAAAATTTAGAAGACAGTGGATCTTGTTTTATATTTAATAGATTTTATCTGACAATTGAACAGTCAGCTCTTAAAAATAAAAGTTGATGATGTTTTGAACTTGCTATCAAAACAACTAGGAAGCTGCAAGAACTCTCTTCAAATATTGTGATATAGTAAGTTATGCGGTTTGTTTATGTGAACAAGAAATCGATAATGTGTTGTTACAAGATCTTTCTACGTTTACTCTAGTGAATATATTTCATGGATCCAGATACAGGTCTGCGTACCTACTTTACGGGCCCGGAATCCAGTATCTAAGTGTTGAATGTACTTTGTTCTTATGTACAAATAAACCATTATCCACTATGTTTTACACAGGTACTAGTAAAATCGTAAATATCACCATCATTATCCTCCTGCCCTAATCCCAAAGTTTGACGACACGGTTGGCGCAGTGGCTGAGCGATCGACTGCTGCGCCGCGTGTCGTGGGTTCGATTCCCGCACGGAACAAATATCTGTATGGCCTACGGGTAGTTGTTCCGGGTCTGGTTTTTGTATGTGAGTTTAAATGTATGTAAACGCACCCACGACACAGGAGAAATTCCTAGTGTGGGGCAACGTGTTTAAAAAAAGAAAAAAAAAATGTATTTGGACTTGGCGCAACATGTGTTCTTTCTCCATAAAATGTCTTTTTTATTTTCTATCACCTCAATTATCCTCAATATACCTCCTCCTTTCTAGGAGGCTAGAAAGGAGGAGGTATATTGAGGATAATTCATCCTCCAGTTCCATCCACCGTTTCCATGTACATATATGTCATGTTATTCAAAACAACTACCCCGAGAAACAACACATCTACAAGTCATTAAACTCCAATCATTTAGATATCGCAGGTGCGCTTAAAACGAAACCACACAACTGGTTTAGTTAGACAACTAAGTTTCATAACATGTAGTGATAGTGAAAACTGAGCAAAAACTCTCCGCGCTCAAATCCGTCAGCATTGCGTAAACTTAATCAATCGAGTCAATAATCGATTGAAACTCGTTCTACTATGCAACTGTCAATTGAAATGTGTTCAAGTTGATTAGTAGATAAACAGATAATAATTTACCTTTTTGTTTTTCAAATTTACATTTTTTTTTTAATGTATGAATTTTGTGGATAAGGAAATAGGTTTGATACTTCGAGTTAAAAAAGAATCGGAGTTTATTAATGTGACGATTTTTATAGGTACCCTACTTCTTTTTGTAGATTAAAAACTGCAGTAACATTAATTGTAACTTTCTTATCAAATTTATCATTGTACAATTTTTTATTGACCTGTACAAATAATGAAAGCCGCCCCTAACGTATCATTGGATGGTAATTTTGGGAAGTCAGATACAACAATCAATCAATACAATAAACTTCATTGTATTCAATATCTAACTAACACAAAAGAGGCCGGTGTCCTATCCTACTTCTTCAACCATAAAATCTCAAACGATGACATATTCAAATTACCCTACTGAATCCATTGTGCTGTGACACTGCGCAGTGTACCTGCCCCGTGAAAGTCAGAAGATGCTATTGTTACGTTACTATCACTTTATGAACTCCTGGTGTATGTATTAGCATACCCAGAGTGCCGACTTATTGTTTAAAAGTTGATGGTTTTGGTTTATGATGGGGAGAGTGGGAGTTTCGCTTTTTGCTGTCTTGGACTTTTCTCTCCCGGTAAGGATTAAAAAGATAGTGCAATGGGTGTTTGAAGGATTGTAGAAGATGTTTGGTGTTGTATTGTTAAACTGTATGCAGACCAAAGTAGCGTGGTGATTGATAGTGGTTCCAGACGGTAGGAGAATCATCGTCTGCCTAGCCTTTTCCCAACTGTTTCAGGGGTTCCAGTCTAACTGGATGCAACTGAATACCAATATGACACGGTTGACGCAGTGGTCGAACGAACGACGGCTGCGCCGCGTGTGGGGGTTCGATTCCCGCAAGGAACTAATATTTGTTGTATGGCCTACAATTGTTCCGGGTCTGGCTGTTCGTGTATGTGACTTTAAATGTTTGTATAAACGACACAGGAGAAATTCCTAGTGTGGGAGAAGTTTAAAAGCAAAAAAGGAAAGTAAAAAAAGAGGAAGTTACTGAATAACACAATAATTCCAGAATGCAAGAAGAACTTTTAACTCAGAACGAGATAGAGATGATTCGCGTTGTCCGGCTTGGAAAAAATGCTTACCACTAAATGGAGATTTATATTCCGGAAACGGATAAATCAAAGCGATCAATAAACTGCGTATCACGATTTTATAAATAGCGTAGGTGTATATTCCCCGTATTTGGAGTTTGGTATCATCAATACGCCTTTTATAGCATCAGAAGGCTTTACAATAGAATTTATCAGAATTCGCATATCCTTTCAAAGAACTGGCATAATTATATTTGATTACATACAATTTGGTTACAAATTAAGGACAAAAACAGCACGCCTGATCCACTTCGCTGCATTCTCAGACAAACGTGTGAATAATTTATGACATAAGCAAATTAAAAAATAAACTGGCCAAGTGCGAGTTGGATACGCACATTAAGGGTTCCGCACCATCACACAGGAATAGAGATACAGCGATTGTTAAAACTCGAGGACGAGTAAAAAACGCCGCCTAAACGTTTTTTTTTGTATGGGGCTCTATAATTCAAATTATATTTTTAGTACTTATGTGATGTTATATGCATATTCTGTGAATATTTCAACTGTCAACCTATTACAGTTCATGAAATGAAAGGATGGACAGAGGAGGCTTAGTAAAACGTTTCCGTTGACATCCACTGGGTACGGAACCATAAAAATGAATAATTAGCAGCATGAATGATGGAGCAGCTTAATATGAATAACAAATGCAGTCGTAAATTAACCGCTAATAAATAGGTTACCGTTATTTATGACTCTTCAAGCTGTTTTGCATAGTTAAGACATAAAGATTGCTAATGCGATCAAATTCTTGTGGCGTCATATTAAATAAGCGACATTAATTTCTAGACTTAATAAAAACAGCCGCACAGGTTGATCGAAGGTAAAGCTACGCTTGCCGAGGTCAGTCTGTGGATGAGTGATAGTTCGTAACAGATCGAGACTCCTCCGTGCTTCGGAAAGCACGTTAAACCGTTGGTCACGGTTGTCATTTGTAGATCTTTGACAGTCGTTACGGGTAGTCAGAAAACTGAAAGTCTGACAACCAGTCTTACCAATGGGTATCGTGTGGCCCAGTTACTGAGTTGTGGAGGGCAGATAGGCAGTCGCTCCATGTAAAATACTGATATTTAGCTGCATCCGGTTAGTCTGGAAGCCGACCCTAACATAGTTGGGGTAAGGCTAGGCAGATGATGAATTCCTATAGTGAGGTTGCGGAATGTCAAGGTCGTGAGTACTAACCCCACTTCTTTTTGTTTTTTTAAACATAGCAGCATACTAGGCATTTCTTCTGTATGTATCGTGGGTGCGGTTATTAAATTTTAAACTCACATACGCAAACAGCCTGACCTGGATCAACCCGTATACCTTTCCACACAAAAATTTGTTCCGTGCGGTATTCGAAACCGCGACACGCACCGCAGCAGCCCATCGTCTAGCCACTGCGCCAGGCACGCCTTCAAATGTTCCTTTATTTACCCTAATCTACTTCTTATGGCTCGTATTGAAGCTTTTGAGCTGAATTTATGCCTGGTTAATGGCAATAGGCCGTTCTTTATTACATGGGACTAACCCATAACTAACCAAATGTGGGTACACTATAGGTAAGCCTCTACTACTACCTCTACTTCGGAGATTACAGGCGTGATGTTATGTTTCTGTTTAGAGGGTAGTTTTAGGATATAGTTATTTATGAACTGAGCTTTAAAAACATAGCCTCGTATCACTACAGTCTTGTACTAGGTTTCGGACCTTATTATTTCTCTCATAGCCAGACGAAATTCTTAGTTTTAATGTTAAAAATGCGCCACATTAAGCAATGATACTTATTTTCTTAGTAAAGAAGCTGTTGGCTGAGAACCCAACAGTTCCCAGGGCGTGTCGCAAGGTTCCGTCCAGCAGCGCAGGAATGTGGCGGTCAGCACGACGCCGGCGCTGCGCGGTAATGCACGTAATCATTACAATTATATGCGCCCGCGCCGAACTTTGTCGACCAATGCAAGCGCCGTCGATTGAATTTGGTTAAGGGGAAGACAAATGTGGGAAAAGTCTTGACAGCAAAAGTGTCTACTTCTTCACTATACAAATTCGAACCTATTTATCACGCTACAAGTACTGTCAAAATATTGGGTAATCAGACTTTTGTTGTATTGAAATTATTAGAAACTAGTTTTCCTCCGCGGTTTCGGTACCTGTGACCTATTCCACACATGTGCATATTTTTTTGATGGAAAGATGCCTAGTGAATTCGGCCTAATTTTATTAATATAACCAGAACATATTTCAATTTCATCTCATTATAACGTTAGCTTAGATCATAGCGTTATTCACGATTAGTAGTAGCATGATGATCGTTGATATTATTGGTAATAGCAGTGCTCTTAACATAGGTTTATGCTTAATTCAAGCGGAAACCGCACTTGCAATTGTAAAGTTGTGAGATTCTTCCCTTGCAAATAAGTGATTCAATGTCGGCATCGTTTCTAGGACGCATTTCGTGTTTACGTTCCGTTTCAAGCGCAACATAAAATAATGAATTGTAATATAAGTAAATACATTGAAAAAATTAAAAACTATACCGAATTTTTTTTTTTTTTTTTTTTATTTAAGAAAACGTTGCCCCACACTAGGAATTTCTCCTGTGTCGCGGGTGCGTTTACAAACATTTAAAGTCACATACACGAACAGCCAGACCCGGAACAACTATCTGTAGGCCATACAAATATTTGTTCCGTGCGGGAATCGAACCCACGACACGCGGCGCAGCAGTCGATCGCTCAGCCACTGCGCCAACCGCAATTGTTTCTTGATTCCTTATTGTATACTTTCCAAGTGTTTTTGAATTACTTATGTACCCCTATTACTAAAGTTAATAGATATGAGATTGTTTATAGTTATAGATGTTAGTATAAATAAGCCCATTTATCACATTGGGTGATCCTGAAACGGTAGAGATAAGTAGATAGATAAAGAAATATTGTAAGTGGACAACATCGCCTTAAGACATCAAGTGTGAATTCCCACAGGTGGATCGTAACCACGATGCTCTGTGGTTTTATCACTTAGGTGCTATACTAATTTAATAAAGCTGGCGCCACACTGCTCACGCCTAATCTGAATCAGATTATAGAGTGAAGTTTTCTATTGCCTATTGTTGATCGATAGAGGGCGGGAGGGGTAAGATAAAAAAAAAATTGGAAAATCCAAAAGTGCACGTCTCAACGCTCATTTTATGACAAAAATGACTTGATTGAATTAGACGGTAATTTTCAATAGGCTATTACTCAGAATGATACTGAAGCGGATGAAAAAAAAAATGACTCAAAAAGTGAAGTTTTTTGAGTCATTCAACTCACGCTTCGCGTTGAGACGTGCAATATCAAAGAAATTATGGTCGTATTGGGTGGAAGATGAAACATATGGAAAAGAAAGAAAGATAAAAATAGTATTGGCAATAGTTTGTATATTTTTAATTTGAACGCGCTTATCTCTAGAACTACCAGTCGGATAAGAATTCCCCATTTGAAAGCCCAATTGTTGAGGAAGATGATAGGCTATTTAACATGTCGCTACGACCCTTAGGAGCAGGTGATACTGCAAGGTACAGTTAGTATTACGAGATAAGCTAATGAATAACAAATTACATTCGTTTTCAATCCAAATCTGATAATGCCGAAGGACCAAGGTCTACATTCAAGCTAGCTTGCATTAATTAGGGTTGGCATAAGTAGAGCTATGAATGCATTGGTTATTGGTTACCTTTAAATGGTGAGCGTATGTTTATTGGCATTTGAATTCATTGGTATTTTATTAGACAACCTGGTGCAATCTATACTTAAATAGGTATTACAGTGGAAAAGCTCTTTATTTTGTTTTATCCCACCACCATAAAGTACCCTTTTTTACTATTTTGGTACGGAATCCAAATGAAAACTTACTACACACATTATAATCAAAGTGTCGGAAAATAAATGAAGTACCAGACGCTTGATTTTCTACTACTTTTTTTATAACATTTCCGTTTTTTTAACAGGTTAACCTATCATCGCACTAGCGAATATGTTGAAACCTTTAAGAGTATGTATACCTTACAAAGTTTTCTAAAAATCTCGAACAGGAGTAACGCCAACAGCTTCATAAACATTTTTATGACTACAATTTAATTATTATTTATTACAAGTTATGTATGTAACGGCAGCTTGAAAACGACACTGCGCGTGCGATTTATCACCAATTAAAATACAAGCTGCTGCCGGCCGACAACGATTATGAAAGATCTCGGTCGGACCGAATCAAGAATGAATGAAGTTAAGTAAGTAGTGTAAGTAGGTACACATCATTGATATGGCGGTTGGTCACCTTGGCCACATTACACTACCATACGGACCGAGGCCCGATCTGCTCGCATACCACGAAAATAAACGGGTAATGGCAACATTCTCCGTGTAATGGATGGCATTTGGCCAGTTTAATGGCGTTTGATGGTATTGCCAGCGTTTGGAGTGGAATTGAATGAGATCTAGCGCAATTTTGTGTGTTTATGTGTTTGTGTGAATGGTATGATTTACTGTTGTTTTGCATTCATTTGCTTGTTTAGCTTCTTATTGCGTTATTCCGAATGGACTTTCTCAATAGCAGCGCGGGATAAGTCGCATGTAATAGGTTCGAAACTTAACTGGCGATTGGTAGGTGTATCATAGATATACCTCTGCCTTACCTTACCCATACGTACGTACATACATAACATACTTTGCCCATTAAATTAGTTTGGTTTATCAAAAGATAATAATCTCTATCTCACATTTTCAGCCACTCCTAAGGATCGTAGCATTATGTTAAAAGACCTATAACTTTCCTCAAAAAAACAGCTGGCAAATTCTTTAAATCCAACTGGTAATTCCAGAGATTAGGGCTTTCAGCATTATTACGTATATATTAGTATGTATAGACCCGGCGAACTTTTTTTTCGTGGGCTTTTCCATTTTTTTAATACTTATTCTACTATTCGCGGCGCAAACAAATCCATCGAATTAATGATCATAAAAATTGGTCCAGCCGTTCTTGAGTTATAAGTGGTGTGACTAACCTGACTTTGTTTTATATATGCATATATATATGTTGATTGATGCAGGAAATCAACAAATCATAATTTTAAAGGTCGTCTAAGCAATATCATCAGTACCAATCAATTAAATAAGAAACAAATCATATGAAAAAGCCACATTTAAACGGTGCAAACAAACCGTTAACCAGAAATGAAATCGAAAACAACAAGGTACTAAGGAGTTCATTCAAATTTATATGCAAATGATATTATGATCTACATCAAAATTAATTTATTAAAATTATGCTGCTTTTATGTACGTCAAAATTACTTTTGGCAGTCCCCCAAAACGCCCGCCCTTCACCACTTCCCAAGTGTCAAATGTTTGCCTGTAGTTGCAAGAGCTACTCTTGATCATAAGGTTCTCGATTGGATTCCCGGGTCACGCAAAGTTTTGAAAGGAATTGCCATCTGCCACTGCGCAGTATCCGCAGTAACCTGGAATCTGGATTTGTGCCCGGTCATGGGCAATACGCTTATCCCCTATTACATGGGACTGTTACATAACTGGTGAAATGTATGTGTACTACAGTTACACTTCTACCTAACCCTTTGGAAAATACAGGCGTGATGTTATGTGATGTGTCCCGAGCTTTCGTCACAGACCGGTTTCCACAACTGTTGTTTTCAATGGTTGCAAAACAACAGGTGTAGTTGTTGAGATTAGAATGCGTCTGTTTACGTGTGTTGGTGCGTGTGCGCAATGATACGGTGTCAAGATTTTATCGAGCATATAAGTAAATGTTATTGAGATGCGATTAAGATTAAATTGCGATTGGAGCTTGTGTAATGTGTTTTATTGAATGTTTTAATGGATTTTTCACATTTTAATATTACACAGTGCCCCAGTGCTTTGTTTAGCTAACGGCCTTGAGTGTCGGATTTAGTTCCTAGATCCGACACGGTCAAAGTTAAGATAGGTTAGTGTGAATCAAATGTTATATCTGATGTCATGGTGGGAAAAAAAACATTCTTGTTAAATAAATTTAAACTGTTTTAGTATTTGTAGCTCGTGGCTAAATAAAAACCAGCCGCATGAGTCGATCGAAGGTTAAGCTTCGCTTGCCGAGGTCAGTCTGTGAATGGGAGACCATTTATTACATATCGAGACTCTTTCGTGCCTCGGAAAGCACGTTAAGCTGTTGGTCCCGGCTGTCATTCAGTCGTCACGGGTAGTCAGAAGCTCGAAAGTCTGAGAACCTGTCCTACCAAGCTATCTAGTTTTCATTTAAAATAATACAAAATAACCTAACCATTTACTCGCAGCTTACAAATGTGTAAATGGAAAAAAACTTGCCTTTTAATGCAATTTTTGAAGATAAAAACATATAGTTGTACTCTTTGTGGCGAGTACGTCCAGACACGTGGAACCATTTAACACCTATAACTACCATAAAACGAGACAATAGAAAATGTATTGTTTTTGTATCACTTGGCGGTTATCGTGTTAGAGGGAATGGATACTAATCAAACTCAACAGGTGTGACAAATCATATAATGTATAGATTTTTGGGGTCGAAACACTAGGGCCATGGGACCCGTGTGCCCATTTAGTTTTTCGAGAAATCGCTAAGCGTTTGGTCGACCCTTCACGTAACCAGAGGGCTGGCCTTTTTTTGGCCAAAGAATCAGCATTGCCATTCAACGTGGCAATGCTGCCAGCCTTCTGGGCGCTTTCCTGTTGACAGCGATGCGGATGAATTTTTCGATGCCCTGTGATTATTTATTGTATTTAATATCTTCATGTATAGATAGACTAACCCTTTCAATATCTACGTAACAAAACTATTAAGTCCGAGTTTTCCTCATCACATCAGGTGCTTTCTCCCGTGACACAGAATACAAACAAAACTTCGTAAAAGCACAACAAGCTTACATCACTGTCGGAAAACATAAAAAGCGATGCTTAATACCTTAAGAGGCGTACAATAAATTGTTTCTGCGGTTACGTCGGCGTGGTGCCATGGTGCGGGTGTGTACGTAATATGTCATGCGTCGATATCCGCTCTCCCTGGACCTGTCGTTGATACCATGTCACTATGACGCATTCGTACCAGAATCCGTGACGACGCGTCGCGCCATTTTGTGGGTAGGGTTGCCAGTAAAATGGAGACGGGACATCTTTTATCTCTGATTGCCGTCATGAGAATTGTCACCTCCTTTCTTGCCATATCATCTTTCAAATAATCCTGTCTGATAGCTTCTGTATTAGTTATTATTGTCTACTAGCTTTTTCCCGCGAGTTCCGCGTAAATTTTGGCGCGAATCGCGGATGCAGACGGATTAAAATCTATTATCTGTCCTTCCCCAGGATATAATCTATCTCCATACTAAATTTCATGTAAATCGGCTCAACGGATTAAGCGTGAAAAGTTAACAAACAAACAGACAGAGTTACTTTCGCATTTATAATACTAGTATTGATTACAAACTATCAAACACACTTAAATCCGGGCATTTTCCCATAACAAAACCGGACGACAGAATCTACCAATAAAAAAAGTAAAATTCCGGATGTCCGACAGCCCTGCGTCCGGCGAAAGCTATCACATAACATTACGCCGCTGACACACCTAGCGGGATGGGCAGTATTCGGACATAAACTTACGAGAACCACGCGAGAGATTGTCAAGTAGCTTTTAATTCCGAGCTTTTACGGCTAAAGTACGAGCTTCAGATTTGGAGGGCATGTGTGCCACTATCTTGCACTTATTTTATCGATAGGTGTAAAAATATAGTTTATAATACGTCTCAGATACTAGTTCTTTTGATATATCGAGTTCGAAATATTATAAATCTTCAAAATAAGGAAGATTTTTTAGGTCTACTTTAAATTTAAGTAATGCATCCAACATTTACTCACATATATACACTGTGTGTGTATATATGTGTACAGACAAAAATACACATACATACATCACCCCTATTTGCAGTTTTAGTTGTATAAATAAATAGTGGCATATAACAGTGTTCTTTGCGATGGGACACTGATCTCTAAGATTCAGGGACACCTAATTTAGAGATCAGCGTTTCAATGTCTTGTAACCAGCCAAAGCTTTTCGTCTATCTTTACTATTTGCGAATCCTGGTATATGTAACCTTTAGTTCAATTGAGAAACTTACTTTAATGTACCTTTCGCAAAAGCTCCGGAAAGTCTTTCTGTGGCTTTTAATTTATAGTCTTAGCTTTAACCTTAGAGTAAGCTTAAGAGAGCTATAAGAGAAGTCTGGTAGGTAAACAACACACTAACCTAATTCTTAAATATTTATTTAATGTTGTGGTGTGTAAAAGTTTTAGTAGTTTTAGTAAAAGCTTAACAAAAATAAATTTAATTTCATAATTATCATTTCATCATCATTGAGTAACATTTCTTCAGTTCATCACCTTTAACACCTAAGAGAAAAGAAACAATCGTAACTTTAATTGATGATGGACCAACAAATTATCTTAATTGTAATCAAAGTTATTAACAGCTGGCCTCATGAAATACCAATCAAGAAGACGCACAAGTGTCTGACACTCAATAAATAATATGTACTTAGTTAAATATTGCATCAACGCCTGATGGAGATAGGATGACAAACTGTGAGTATCACTTAATCATACACAGACTAAAGTGTGTCAAGCATGATTTTATATTTAACCCTATGAACTTTAAGCTATTATTAATAATGATACAAACTGCTGCATCATAATTGTACATAATATTGACAAAAAACTCCGTATAGAATTAAATTATGTTCCTGTTTACATCATAGAATAAAATCAGGTTTCGGAAATCCTATTAAATTGAATCTGTGTTACTTGAAAATGATAATTAATTACACATTTAAAAAAAAAACAATATAAAATATCCTAACAACAAATTGGTAAATGGCATCGAAAAATTCTTCCGCATTGCTGTCGACTGGTAATTTTCTTAAAAGACTTGTGGCATTGCCACGATGTAGAAGGTAGGAACCATCTTTTGGACCACAGGATACTGTTGGCAGATCATATCAACATGACACTCCGGGCTGCTACTGAGAAATTGAAGAAGGAAAAACGTACAAAAAGAAAGAAATGGGAAAATAATATGCGTCACATTGTTATATGTTTCACCTTGTTTGCCAAGTTACTGGTGAAAGAACAAACAAAAAGTACCTATAGACTAGCTGGGCACCGCGGTTTCACCCATTTCTGAGGGCCGTAGCGTGATGTTAAATAACCTCAAGAATTGGGCTATCAAATGTAATAAATTATATTCTTATTCGACAGGTACTTCCAGAGATTAGGTTTCCAAATCAACTCCAGCTTTAAAAAATTATATAAGTACAATATAATTATAGGTTCACTATATTAATATACCCAGACTAACAGCATTTTAGTCAGTTTTAGTGTTGATCAGCCTTTCGCAGGCCGGCTGCTAGCAATTGAAGGTGTATGTCTCGCTGTAAAGCTTTTGGTTCGTCTCTGAAGGGAAGTAGGCTAACAGTCTGCGCGTTTATCTGCACAATCATGCCTGGTGTATCAAGAAAGCAATAAATTAAATAACTTTACGCAATGTACAGTTTCGGGCGCGGACATGTACGGACATGGGCGGCACCTTTGTGTGGACTCACCCATTCACCAGCATCTTACGTCAATGATGAGTTGACGAGAATAAGTATTACACAATACATGAATTCCTGGTTTTTGTTTGGTGAAATTGACTCTACGTAAGAGTGTTTACGCATCGCCGTAATGAATCGACGCTAAAAGCCTTTGCTAATTAGTTTTATTGTCTGTGAATTAATCAATTAGCATTTTCCTTTATTATAAGAACTTACCGCATCAAAACTTATTTAATTTATTTTAAGATGACTTATCGTTTCTGGAGTATGGAATTTCTAGCATATTCTTCTCCATACCAAACTCCACAACAAAAAATAAAAAAATTCAAGAAATATCTATGTAGAGGTGTAATCTAATGTAAGGTGAAAGGCACTTTTCAAAGAAATAATTTGTCTTTGAAAAGTGCCCTTAATGGTACTTCACTTTAAACAATTCGATATTTAAAATTAACGCTCTCGATAACCCTCACACGTGCGACATTCAAATCCCCATTAACGGTTTCTGTGAACGTTCATCATCACACTTACACATAATTTACGCAACCCACTTAAGTCCGATCCCATTTATTTTTTCCCCCACATTTCACCAGCACACAACATAATCTGCAAACAATCAGACGAGTGGGAAATCGGTGGGCAAATACTGCATAACTTGGGATCATCACCGCTTTGCTCACAAATTATCCCCGGAATGACACCATAATACCCCCAGGGTCCACTTTTTAGAGCGGTATTAACTTGTCGCCCCATAAAAAGTGCTTGTAATTATTTTTTCCCCACGTCTCGGACAATAATACAGTAAATCTGGCCTCATTTAACTATCATTAGTCGACTTGCTCTATTTTCTTGTGATAATCACCCTTTAACTTGTACGGCGGTGATTTTTAGGCATTTTTGCTCGTATTTTCATTTGTAATTAAGTACATTTGTTTGTTGTTTACAAGATAAGTGTTGAGATATTTATTTTAACTAAGATGTTCTTTGAGATTGTATTAATTGCTTGCTTTTAATTTTGCCTTAATCATGTTTACATTACAAAAATATGCAAATTGGTAACTTATCCAGTTTGTTTCTGCATCAATTTTAATCCAGTCTGATCTACAATTAATTATTTGATGTTTCAATCAATTCTGGGCTGTTTGTAGACGGCGCGTCGATATCCATTATGGGTCATTACTAGTCTAAGTGGTCAATTAGTATATTATAGCTGTATAAAACGATTGACGTAAACGGATGGCCGCCTTGATACCTACTAGATAGGTCGGTATGCAGGTCTAGGTACTGTGACGTCTGTATGCCAAGTGGAACTTAATGCTGGGCATATAAGCTGGCAGAGTACTATTTCTGGCTGGTTTTAATTCCGCCACACTATGATGATTGGTGAATTCGAAATCACAAGCGATTTACGAATCGTTTAAATATAGAACGGGCCGTTTGTTTGGGGCCCGAGGCTTTGATTGTGATAAGCTAATACGTATCCACCTTAAATAAATGTCGCTCAGTAGTCTTAATTCAACTGTTTTAGCTTTTTGCATTACTTCTTCATATAAACTTTAATTATGCCAAATCTCACACTCATCCGTGCGCACAAAAATTATTTAAAAGGTATCCAAAGTTTTAGCATCACGTATAAAGATTAAACCATATCTTTTCTATTTGTAAGGTCTCGAAGCAGTGCTCCCAAGTGAACTGTCTTACAGTATATATATTAGTATCGCGATCAGAATGGGATGCGAACTTTTGGAACTGTTACAAAATGTCTTATGGTCTCGCGAGCATCGAGGCGAGTTTTCCGACGCTACCGCTTCCAGGCGGACAGCGCGAGTCTCAGTTCCAAAACACCGTATCTCGTATCGTATAGTTCTGATCGAGCGTGGATTATTTAATAGTTTGAATTTATTTATGTCTGGGAGTGGCCTACCACCAAATTCACATTATGGAATGCAATAGATATTCTTATTAAACATTCAATAATTACGCAGTACACGAAAATAACAGCAATACCCATTACTAGATATACCTAGTACACAACCAGTCAGCGATATCCCACGCCATATCTCACGATTAGATCGGCACCTGCGCGCGCGCCACTCCTTTTACATTAGGCAGTAGGCTGCACACGTCGCGACCTTTGCCTCTAACAATACAGTTCACACTGTTGTGAAATTAATTGAGGCTTTGTTCGTCTGAAGGGGTCTTTAAAGAGAGCTAATTTAATAATCAAGGTTAGGTGTTTGAAGAGATGGGTGTCATCACTTTGATAGTTTTCTTATATGATAGGTCATGTGGGAAGGTAGCAACTTACATCCTTCAGCCAACTACAATAGAACTTATAAGTATTGCTACCTACTGTACAGGGCAGTGGATACGCCTATATTTCATTTGATATTTACATTCCTGGAAAACTTTTGTATACGTTTTGACGTTCAAAAAGTGCTGATCCTCAGCCTAATTTGAATAAGTGAATTTTGATTTTGAACTAACTTCATCAAAATACGCGCATTAAATTCACTTTGCATCAAGTTCAACAGCAAGTTCTACAACTTACAAAAACAATATGACTTTAAAACAAGTTTTTGTGAAATTGGCTTTATTTAAGCACATAACTAACATCTCTTAAAAAAAAAAATTACACATCA
Organism: Phlogophora meticulosa; assembly: GCA_905147745.2. NCBI lineage: Eukaryota > Metazoa > Arthropoda > Insecta > Lepidoptera > Noctuidae > Phlogophora > Phlogophora meticulosa. The sequence goes on from LR990518.1 coordinate 994,558, forward strand.
CACACAAAGGATAAAATAAAGGTTATTAATAAATAAAAAAAATGCTTTTGTAAAGAAATGTCATGTCACCATCTGAATACAAGTCTACCCACAGCCCCCACATCTTATTACACCACGCAGTTTGGCCATAGGGTAGCATCAACGGAAGTTGTGTCAGTAGCATCATTGTTTGTAGGTACACACTGTACATTTAACTACTAAGTACTTCGTATAATTTGTATACAATGTTATCATAAGCCTGCGCTTTTAGTGAATAAAACCTTTTTTATGGTTATTTGGTTTTACCTCGGAACATAAGGTTGTGAGTTCGATTTCCGTGTCGAGCTAAGGGTTTTACCATCCATGGGATTTCTCAGGAGTAGCCAGGAGTCTGTGCCCGGCTGATAGCAATGAGCAAGCTGTATGAGCACTTAAAAATAATTATAACTTGCGATAAAGTATTAAAAACAGAAAAATATACAAACATTTCTTAAATATGCCCGAAAGTCTGACAACAACAACTAAAGGTTGTCAGACTTCAGACAACACTATAGTGTTGCCCAGTAACTGGGTTGTGGAGATAAATTAGGCAGTCGCTCGATGTAAAATGCTGGTATTCAGCTGCATCCGGTTAGACTAGAAGCCAGCCTCAACATATTTGGGAGAAGGCTAGGCAGATGACGACAGATTTTTTTTTAAAGATACACTGAATCTCATATGTGCCTACTGTAAAGCCTAAAAAGTCTTTAACGTATAAGGCCACGATTCATATAACCGAACGAGCCAACTATTACAGTCTTTTTACAATCTGCTTCCCGTTACTTGCATATCAAGTCTAATCGCTCAACATATATCTAACCTTCATAGTTCAAACCATTGTTAAAACGATAAAACTTTAGTTAAGACATTAACAAAACGATTCAGTTACACAATCAAGTTAATTTTTTTCGTAACAAATTCGATATAGTTTTGTTATATTTCGAAACACTACAAAATCGTAGTTATCACGATATAGAATTTACAACATAACACCACGACTGTATCCCCTGAAGGGATAAGTAGAGGTGTACCTAATTGTACACCCTCATTTCGCCAGTTATTTAATAGGGGGCGAGCCTATTGCCAAAACACAATACCAAACTTCGGGCTGCTACTGAGAATAAGACTTCTAATCGGATAAACCCGAAAACACTTTGTCCGACATAGGAATCAAACTCAGGACCTCATCATGCTCAGCAGTGACACTTGCGACCACTGGGCCAACGAGACAGTCTAACTAACAAAAACATGTAGTATTGAAAGTAGGTACTACATTACGATAAATTTCGAAAACACCCAAGAGTTTGTGTTAAAGTTCACAAATTTCCGTACTAAATCATCGTTGGTGTCAACGCATTGCTCAAGCATAGAACCTGCTTACCCACGGTCGATGGGCGCGGCCAGCCGCTCGCTTTTCGGACCCATTCGTAATACATATTATTTACTACTAATTATTTATATTAGGTAGCCGACGGGCTCAATTGTGGCTATTTAAATCAAGTGCAGTTTTCATTATAGCTGACATTTGGAGTAACAAGCTTGTTATTTTAGTGCGCAATCTTTGATCAGTTCTAACGGACAGTAAGAGTTGTTGTTTTTGGAAGCTTTTCTTAGAATTATTAATAATACTAGCTGGCTCGTTCCTTATTACATGGGACTTAAACAAAACTGACGAAATGAGGGTGTTACTACAGGTGCACCTCTGCCTAACCCCTAAAATACGAACCTTTACCAAAAATACGAACCTTTACCAAAAATACGAACCTTTACCAAAAATACGAACCTTTACCAAAAATACGGTCTTTTAATTATATGCAGTAAGTTGACAGAACGAATGTCACAAAACAAAACCCTGAAAAATTCACCATGGTGGGCCATAAATAAAAAACCAGCAAGGTACTGTACTAAACTGTACTAGAACCTACTTTTGAGGTCATTATATTTAAGGCACACCAGTTTTTTTCTGTTGTTATAGTGTCTTTAGTGACACTAAATCCTGTCGAGTTACTGCAGCTAATTAAAAGTAGTAGTACTTTAGGTCACAAAAATGTATACTCGTATACTACTTACTTAAGTACTAAAATACTCCATACAAAGTCAATAAACCCAGCATACCTAATACCTATTCTTGTCATCAATTACTGACGCTACTACAGTCCACCTTCAGCCTGGCATTTGACCTTCACGCCTGTTCACTTAATAGGTAGGCAGGGAGCAAGTTTATTGACACCACCACGTGCTGTGACGTGCTGGGTCAGAGATTATGGCCAAATATAATCGTAACTATTGGTAACGAATTGGAAGACTGCCAGTCTTTTCTTAAATCGCGATTCATCTTTACTGATAAAAATGTATTCCTTTCTGTAATAAATACTTACCTAATTAGTTTATCGGTAAATAATAATTATAGTATCAGCCTCTTACTTAACCGCTGGAGAGCAATTGCCTCTTCTCATACAGAGAAGACATAAGAATTCATCGCCACGATAGTTCAAGGCGGGTTGATGATATCAGACACAGTACCCTCTCTTACCCTACAAATGTTGATTAGCTCACCAACCTTTACCATCTTTGACCATTCCATCAACTCAATCGGCTCCAACATCAACCATTTACACCATAACAACAAGTCACAACACTAGAGAGGTGGGCGTGCCCTCGCCTGCGCAGTCGCAAGGCCGTCCGACTCACGCGCACTTGTCCGCGGTTCCCACATCATGCCAGTGCCGCGCCGGCTCGCCCACTGACCTATTACTGACCCCGGTTGGACACAGCCTTATCTACGGGTAAGTTCGTACGTAATTGGGCGATATTGATGGCTGGGAAGTTGATCGATATGGTTATTTGCGAATGTTTGAATTTGGAAATGTTATTGTTTTGAGAGTAATGTGAGAACGAAAGTTGTGATTACAGTTATGTTGTAGATTACTGTGGGCTCGTAAGTTTGTTGATTTTCTCAGACTGTAATTTGGATCAGGTTACATTTATCCATAATAATACGTTTATGTATGGTTTCAAATAAAGTCGCTTTTCGTGTCTGTTCTGGTCGGAGCTCATGGCTAAGTACCTAATAGCAGCCACACGCGGTCGATCTCTATGGTTAAGTAACACTTGAAGAGCTTGGTCCGTAGATGGCCATCCATTAAATATCGAGAACCCTCCGTTCCTCAGAAAGCACGTTAATCCGTCAAATGCTTTCTCTCTCCTTACACACTTGTGTTGCTGTATACGGCAGGGTCCATATGATCTAATTATAAGTTTACCACCTAAGAATACCTACATGTGGAATGCAATAAAAGTATTGAGGATAGAGCTCACTCGTCAAGCACTCCAATCCCTACTAATATTATAAATAGGAAAGTGTGTGTGTTTCTTTGGCCGTCTTTCAAGACAAAACGGAGCGACTAATTGACGTAATTTTTTAAGTGAAGATAGTTGAAGAGATGGAGAGTGACATAGGCTACTTTTTATCTCTTTCTAACCCGGGGGGGGGCGGTAATGCGAGCGAAGCCACGGGCAAAAGCTAGAACCAAATAAAATGATAAATACTAACGATCCTAACCTCTTAAACAGATAATAATGGCTGTCGGCGCGTAATCTAATAGATCACAGCTTTGCAGATTAGTACACAATGACTGAATGGGTTTCCTAGTAAATACTGCTTAACTATATAATGTCACGGTCACTTCGGTAAAGCGAGAAAAACACCAGTAACCTCACCTTGCCGTGTGATCTGAATTTGTAAACGTGGATTAACTATATTTACTTTCGGTTATAGTCAATGTGTGTTTAAGAGATTGTTTTATAACTATAGGTACCTATATTCTGTCTTCTTAAGATGGCAGCAAAGCTGAGGGGTGCTTTGAAGCCTCATGAGTGTTCTTGGTTTTACGTATTTAATACTAGTTATTGTCCACGACTTCGTCCGCATGGAAATTCATGGGCTTTAATTTTTTCCGCGGAACCGTAACTATTTTTCTTGAATAAAGGTAGCCTAAGTTACTCCTTGTAACATCAGCTATCTGCTAGTAAAATCGGTCGAGCCGTTTCGGAGATTACCGCAGAAAACAGGCACACAGACAGACAAAAAATAATATAAAACTGTTTTTCGGTGTGACTACCGTATAAATTTTCATATGCATTTAGTAGAAAGCTTTACTTTTGACATTACAAAGACACACTTCCAATTATATACTTACATGGTTGGCTTCCTTGTTGGTCCAGTGATTACAAGCGCTACTGCTGACCACGTAGTCCACGGTTCAATTCCCAGATGGGACAAAGTGTAATTGGGTTTTTCCATCTGAAATTTTCAATAGCCGCCCGGAGTACGGATTGATGGCAATAGAAGTGACTTAAAGCCAAATTGTTTTCGCAGTGTTCTTTATCTCCCATTTTATTATTGATGACTTGACCACAAATAAGGCAACTGTATCTTCAGTCCAAGAAGTATGAACGTTAAAAAATATAACATTGACTTGTCAAAATAATTTCACATCTCTCATTATTTAAGAACAGCCATGATTAATGACAGCATTGTTTTGTTACAGGTGGGTGGTCCGTCCTCTAATCACAGAGAGTAATTAAACGTAAGTAAATGAACTAATGAAGTTTTTAATTACAAAACATAATAGGTAAGTAATTGTTCTGTAACTGTGAAGTAATCAGTCGTGGCATAATAATGTGCCCGTCAACACGACCCAACTCTTGGATGTGACTTTTGTTCAAGCCTTTGTTTTAGTTATAAATATATGTATAGTAAGAAATGTAGATATGTCTGCCTCATTGGTCTAGTGGTACCATGCGCGACTGCTGAGTGGGTGGGGGTTCGATTCTTAGGTCAGGCAAAGTGTTAATAACTTTTTCTTTACGAATTTTCTCAGTAGCAGCCTAAGTATGATTTGTAGCCTGGTTGGCATATAGGCTCGCCTCCTATTTCATGGGACTTGAAACAACTGGTGAAATCGGATGTTACTATTAGGTGCACTTCTGCCCAACCCTTCGGGAAATACAGGCGTGATGTTATGTATTACCAGTATGTTACTGTCCCACTGCAGGGTAAAGGGCTATTCTCATAAAGAAAAGTAGTCGTCATCGTCATCATGATCATCATCATCATCATCATCATCATCATCATCATCATCATCATCGTCGTCGTCGTTGTCGTCATCATCATCATCATCATCATCACGATCGTCATCGTCGTTGTCGTCGTCGTCGTCATCGTCATCATGATCATCATCATCATCATCATGATCGTCATCGTCGTTGTCGTCGTCGTCGTCATCGTCATCATGATCATCATCATCATCGTCGTCGTCGTTGTCGTCATCATCATCATCATCATAATCATAATCATCATCGTCATCATGATCATCATCGTCGTCATCATGATCATCATCGTCGTCGTCATCGTCATCATCGTCATCATGATCGTCATCGTCGTTGTCGTCGTCGTCGTCATCGTCATCATGATCATCATCATCATCATCATGATCGTCATCGTCGTTGTCGTCGTCGTCGTCATCGTCATCATGATCATCATCATCATCGTCGTCGTCGTTGTCGTCATCATCATCATCATCATAATCATAATCATCATCGTCATCATGATCATCATCGTCGTCATCATGATCATCATCGTCGTCGTCATCGTCATCATCGTCATCATGATCGTCATCGTCGTTGTCGTCGTCATCGTCATCATGATCATCACCATGATCATCGTCATCATCATGATCATCATCACCATCATCATCATCATCATGATCATCATCGTCGTCGTCATCGTCGTCATCATGATCCAGCTTCCCTCGCGATGTTTCAGTGATGTCAGTCATGTCTAAGATACATTGGTTATTATTAAGAACGTCACATTGGTCAATTTTGAAAATAAGATACCTAATATGGTATTTACCAACCTACCTTATTTTAATTTTATACAAATTGAGTTTTAGAGATTATGTACAGAGTAATTGAATAGAGAATAAAATAATGTTGCCTTTCCCTGAAGTGCCATTTCATTACTCAGAAGGCTGCAATGCTAAAACCAGAGTCGTTTGCGCATTATATTTTTATGTAAGTAGGCTACAAAAGCGATGGACTACAGAGGCGTCACCCTGCTTGTTGTAAGTTCACGCTGCGATCACCAACTTGTTTTTAATATGAAAGTTCAAATAAATAAAGAAGGCGACATTTACGAGCTAAGGGAACATTAGCTAAGCTAACTGTTCCCTGCAACTTGATCCCCGTGGACTTAAGTTAAAAAAGTCGAAGTTCCTGGTCATATTATTTTTCTCTCTCTTTCTATTTAGTTTTGTTTTTGGGTCGTTTCATCTGGAATTTCTTGGTAGCAGCTCGGAGTAGATTTGTTCCCGGTTGATGGCTAGCCCCGTCATTAACATAGCTGGCGAAATATGGGTGTATCTTATAGATAGGTACACCTTTGCCTAACCTTTCGAGGAACACAGGCGTAATGTTATGTCATCAACATAGCTCTGGACTGGATAAACTGGATTCTTATCAGAATAATCATGCATGATACTGGATTACTGTTGGTTTAATTCTTGCTGTTGCTATGATGCTTGATGTCATTCTTCTGCCCCCATATAATTCCAGCAGTTTCGGTCTGATTGGATAAGGAACGTCTAAACTTTCCCACGTACAATAACGTCTAGATAAGCTCTAAAATGATTGCGTGTCTAAAATACTCGTTGATTACCAAAAATCCCCCAAAGGGTAGTAGCTACATCGACAGGCCCTGTCTGGACGACACGCGAGCTGAATGCTACATTCCTGTGAGGTAGCCGTAGGCGCGGGCGCACGACATTAGAGTTTTTGACGGAGACGCTGTACTTACCTGCATTCTTGTACCTTTTACAAGTAGATTAGAAATAACAGACTTATTTTTAAAGTTACTGAAAATAATAAGTCTTACTTAAATTGACTTTTTGTCTTTTCACATCTCTGACTGCACTGGCTATTCCATATCTATAAGTATACAGAGTGGAAGGGACGGATACCATGAGTGCATATGACGACACGGTTGGCGCAGTGGTTGAGCCATCAGCTGCTGCGCCGCGTGTTGTGGGTTCAATCCCCGCACGGAACAAATATTTGTATGACCTACAGGTAATTGTTCCGGGTCTGGCTGTTTGTGTATGTGAGTATAAATGTTTGTAAACGCACCCACGATACAGGAGAAATTCCTAGTGTGGGGCAACGTTTTAAAAAAAAAAAAAAAAAAAAATATCCTGGACCGGGGGGTCCAGGATATTTTTTAGTGTTGAAATTTTTAACACCGTTTTAGGGGACTGTCTTTTGTAAACGTTTATTTGACGTTTAAAAAGTGCTGATTCTCAGCCTAATTTGAATAAATGAATTTTGATTTTGATTTTTAACTTTTGTTCTGTTGTCATTTAAACTTTAAACTGTAAAAGGCAAAGGTTTATTAAACAAATCTCACTTGTTAACATTTTAATGGAGAAGTAGTACAGAAAGCTAAAACTGTCGAATTTCATTGACCAACCAAAGTGGGCGACCACAAGTAATAATACTTAAATTAATGATGTTCATTAAATATTTCATCTTACAAGATTAGTTAATGGCTCTTGGCTTAACCGGAAACGAATGAAAAACAAAAAACGTACTTAGCAAACCCCTAAGGAGATATTTTAAAACTTATTCGGATTGCTTTTTTTGAATTAGATCCATAATTTGTCCGCCATCATTACTTATGATACTTATCTACGAGTACGTGTTAAGTTACACAAACTATAACGATTTTATAATAATACTTACTGTGTAGTTGTTAAGCTTTTTACTTCTTATCTAGTTTCACGATGTAATAGTTGAACTTCTAACATTATCTGCTTTAGTTTTTCATCTCATCGTGTTCATTTTACTGTACTTATAGGAAATAAAAACAAATTGAAATAAACAATAAAATTTTCGAATGTCTACCTATGAGACCTACCTATGTCTACCTATGAGACCTACCTATGTCTACCTATGTATGTTTATTAGATACAGTCCGTGGACGGACGGACGTATGGACAGCGGAGGCACAGTAATAAGGTCCTATTGTCCACCTTTGGGTACAAAACCCTAAAAAGACATGATCGATTAATGGTTTGGCGTTTGCATATATTCACGGTCATTTATTTTTGACAATAATTTAAATGAAAAGGTAAAACCAAAATTGTGTAATATTTGTCTTGAATAATATTACCTACTGGGAAAAACTGAATAATTATGTGGTCACACCAAAGGTTATCCGTTCCCATTCCAAAGCTAAGATGTTTGTTCATTAACAAATCTCTTATGTTGTGCTTGTGCAAATATTTTATCTTAAAACTTGTCTCTAAGTATTTGTCATGAACGCGTCGAAGCATGTATGATGTAATCAAATATAATGTAACTCGGTTGACCCTCAGAATGTGGACAAAACTAGCGACTTTATTATCTAGACAACGAATGTAGGACATCAAAACGCAAAGAACTATAAGTATAGTTAATAAAATCAGCATAATTGTACCCACTTAAATACACCATCCTCCTGCCCTTATCCCAATTAATTTGGGGTGAACGCAGCCTGTCTTCTTCTTCCAAACATCTCTATTTACTGTCTCAATATGCACGTCTTTCCTAGCCATATCATCTTACACACAATCCATACATAGTTTCTTTGGACTTCTTATATTCTTGTAACCCTCCACATTCGTAGACAAAACTTTCTCTAAATCATGGTCCCTAAATACCTTTTTTCTTTTTTTTTAAGTCCTAATATTAGTTGTCTTGTAACATTTCTACAATTCTCTGATTAGTTCCCGCGTCAGTCCGTCAAACCATCAAGCCGTCCTGACAGGCAAACTTGGCGATCTAATTCGTTGTTAGATCATTTATAACTGTTGCGTATGCTTGACATTACAATAATGAACAGTCGTGTGATGACCGGCGGCAGTTCGGTGCTGAGTGGGTGCGTGATAATCACTAGTTAGCTTTGTAAGTAATCTAAATTTTTAAAAGTGGCAAACGTAGGTATTTCATATTTTTAATTTTTGCGGCGTTACCTTTAGGCGATTATTAAGTAGTTCTTAGTAGTTCAAAAATTGTTGCTTACTGGGTACTGAACTTTCCGCCATTATATTAAATTATATTCACTTACTCGTAGTTACTGCCGATTTTATACATTAGATCTCCACTAAAAACTTGCAGAAGTTCCGCATTTGTGGAGGCAGCCGCAAGGTTCTGGTACAACTCTTATTAAAATCATCATTCAAAAATCAAAATCAAAATTCATTTATTCAAATTAGGCTGAGAATCAGCACTTTTTGAACGTCAAAAACGTTTACATAAGACAGTCCCCCAAAACGCCCACCCTTCACCTTCATTGAGGTTGATGTTAAGATACCTATTTACTTATGTACACATCACAAGCCAAAGTATCGCTGATTGCAATGAAGCATTGAGTCTCTAAAGTCTACTAAAACAGTTTGGATATAAAAATGGCACGCAACAAACTTTCGAGCCAAGTCGACTTACCTTTATGAAACTGCCGGGAAGAACAAAAAGCGACACAAAGTGTGCGTGTCTCTTTCTACTTATTCCGGAGAGAAGTCAAGGAAAGAAAGTACTAACTAATAACATTGATGAATACTTCAACATTCACCGGAACCAAAGGGCCGTCATTCACTTTTCTAACGGAGAATCTGCCGAACAAGTTGGTTATGTAGGTACGTACTGTCATCGAGTGTCCAAGGATGTGTAGGCTTTCTGTTTTCTCATCCGTGGCGCCCGAGACGTTTCTATTGAATGGTTTTTCTCCAAAGAAATACACGTTGACTTGGTTGGCTTTCGTTTACAAGATATACGGATTTGACGGCACGGTTGGCGCAGTGGCTGAGCGATTGACTGCTGCGCCGCGTGTCGTGGGTTCGATTCCCGCACGGATCAAATATTTGTATGGCCTACAGGTAGTTGTTCCGGGTCTGGCTGTTTGTGTATGTGAGTTTGAATGTTTGTTAACGCACCCACGATACAGGAGAAATTCCTTGTGTGGGGCAACGTTTTTTTTTAAAAAAAAAAAAAAAAAATATTCAATAAGATGCAGTACATTAAGCCGTTGGTCCCGGCTGTCATTTGTACATCTTTGACAGTTCTTACGGGTAGTCAGAAGCCTGAAAGTCTGACAACCAGTTTTACCAGTAATTGGGTTGTGGAGGTCAGATAGACAGTCGCTCCAAGTAAAATACTGGTATTCATCTGCATTTGGTTAGACTGAAAGCCGACCCCAACATAATTGGGCAAAGACTAGGCAGATGATGGTGATTCAATAAGGTGCAGTTCCTTAAAGATTGCAAAGAAAACAAATGAAGTCTGAGGGAATGATTGATCAAGTTTGTTAATAAATAACGTGGATTAAGTTATCGTGTTGAAGCTTCAAATATTTAATGCTATTTTCATCGATATCCTGCGATTAAGATTACTATCGGCAGACAAGATGCCGTTTCCCGACTAATGAATACAGTTGGAATGTAAAAGGAAATATTTCTGTCGCAGAGTACATAATTGAATGAAATTTAAAGCTTCACCTTTGGATTACGGATTGACGACACGGTTGGCGCAGTGGTTGAGCCATCGGCTGCTGTGCCGCGTGTTGTGGGTTCGATCCCCGCACGGAACAAATATTTGTATGACCTACAGGTAGTTGTTCCGGGTCTGGCAGTTTGTGTATGTGAGTTTAAATGTTTGTAAACGCACCCACGATACAGGAGAAATTCCTAGTGTGGGGCAACGTTTTTAAAAAAAGATGAGAAAAGATGAGAAAGATGAAAGATGAGATTAAGATACACCAATTTGTTTGTCTACTTGTTTTTTTTTAATATTTTCTTGGGAATTATTGTTTAGTAGTAACGTTGAAGTAATATTGTCAAGATAAAGAGAATTTCCCGACAGCCACGAGGCTCGCACCTCCTTGGTCTAGTGGTCCCAAGTACAACTGCTGAGCGTGAGGTCCTGGGTTCAGTTCCGGGGGAAGTGTTAATTTCCAATAGGAATTTTTCCATTAACGACCCGGAGTCGACGTCGACTCGTCGTCGGACCTACTGCCTCCAACCGGAAACAAACATATATATGTCCGCTTGACGGCGATAATCTCGACAACTATGAAAAAATACTTAACTGGCTAACTCCTTCGTTGAATACAGGCGTGATATTATGTAATGCTTTATAAAAAGGACTTCATTTTTTTAACTCGCTACAAAATGGCGCGTACCTAGTTAAAAGCTTAACATTATTTTCACACGTACACGAATATTGTGTCTATATCAATATCTTGTCCGTCTTGAGATACTACAAACAACACTTGAAGGCAAACGATTGTGTAAATCAATAAACACAGTGTTTAAAGTCAAACATGACGAGCACACAGACACGCAGACAAACAGACAGAACCAGTCGGTACTGTGCCACAAGGTCGCAGGGCCCGGGTATGGTAATCAGTTGGGAAACCTTCGGATTAACTCGTCATCTGGTATTTTGGGATCCTTGCGTGTTATTTCATTTGCAAACGCACCCACAACACAGGAGAAATTCCTAGGGTGGGGCAAACTTTAAAAAAAGAAAAAAGAAAAGAAAAGAAATTGCATGCTGAGCTTGTCTGATAGCAGCAGTGTTACTTTTAGTTAGGACGCAATGAACTTCTGATGTGCTAATTGCGTTTATAATTATCTAGGCAATATCTATCATCCTGAGAGTGGAATCTCCTGACAATAAGCGCTGTGGACAGGGCGCGGAGTACCGCTAGATCCAACTGCTTAACGAGAGCCTCCTCATGTGTTGGCAATCGGCACAATGGATAAAAATTCAATCAAGACCATGTTGTGAGGAAAGTTTTGAGTTTGAATGTGCAGGGTTACAAGAGAAGAGATGGATGAATTGTGATGATATGGCTAGAGAGGAGGTGACTTTTAAGATGACGGCAAATAGAGATGTATGGAAGAAGAAAACATGCTGCGCCGACCCTAAATAAGTTGAGACAAAGGCAGGAGGATAATAACTAATAATTACAATATGATTACTCCGTTTAAGTCATTTACTACACACGTAAAGTAGTAAAATGTGTGTCTGTTATAGGTACAACAACCACGATATATATTATTATACTATGTAAAATATATTTTCATAATAATCGTGATGTACAGTATTGAGGGCATGCAGATCAAATAGCTCATTACATATGCCATGCTCAAATATGTGTTTAACCAATATTTGACCCAAAACATTGGAACTGGTTTGCGCCATCACGCTGGTGTTAGTCGTCCGGTATTTGGTAAACATTCGGGACCCGAGCCATTAGCACCAGCCCGGCAACCGGCCCAGCCCTGTGACACACAGACATACTGACACCGTCACTGATAACGGGCCCTTCGGATAGTATAAATTATTGGGAGATGTTAACGACTTCTATTGAATTAAGAATATTTAAGTTGAGTGAAAGCTCAAATCGTAAACATAAACGATTTTAGCATGTTAGAATATGTTAGAGATTTTAATCTGTGATGTTTTATTACCTTTTCACCAACGCACCTTGTCGTTTGAAACACGTAAGTATTTGTCATTGCACTCGAGGTGGGGTGGCAGCCTGAGCTGAAGTTGAGGGCGCAATGGACCCGAAATGGCAGACATACTACACATTGCATCAAAGTGTACTATTTTTAGTATTGATACTGTGGTGGCTGAGCTCCACTTTTGAATTGTATTGTCTATCTATCCTAATTTAAGAGGAGAGATTTGATTGTTTATTTGTAACGGATACACTCAAAAACTTCTTAACCGATTTTGAAGAGAAAATGCATTCTCGTAAAGAATATGCCATATATCAGCGAGTAACATAGACTACATTTTATTTTTTTAGCTACGCTTTAAAGATGGCGGAGAGGATTTAAAAGGTTAAAGTTTGGACGGCTTAGAATGAAATCCACGCGGACGAAATGCGTACAATTCTCATAAAAAATATTTTAATACGGCCCAATGTCGTGTGACGTATGAGTGTTCAATACGTTTGGCACAAAAAAAGGTACTAAACAAAACACTACGTTGTGTGTCACAAGCCATGTTATACTTTTTTGAGCTCAGTAATTATGTAGATAGCTTTAGTATTCTTTAAAGAGCTTTCACTTTTATCCAAAAAGCGGTACAGTAGCAAAACAATCGGGTCGCCAATGAAAAGCTGAGCGGTTTGAGAGCGTCCCTACGCTCTGATAGGCGCAGTGCGAACCAGTACAGATGCATAGATACGTATGTAAATGTAACACTAAGCAGGGAATACACAGTAGGACAGAGCTGAACAAATGAATATCAATTTTTTAGGTCATTTCCCATAGTCACAAAAGGTTTAGAAAAAATATTTGGATGTCCTACAAAAAACTTGACCCAAAAAGTTGATAAAAAATAATCAAAACTCCATAACGATAAAGTTAAAGCTAGATTGTTTTCCTCCACTGTAAATTATCATCATCTGCCTAATCTTTTTTATCTGCCAGTCTTGGACAAGGAATTTCTCCTGTATCGTGGGTGCTCTTCCAACATCCAAACCCACATACACAAACAGCCAGACCCGGAACAACTACCTTTAGGTCATACAAATATTTGTTCCGTGAGGGAATCGAACCCACGACAAGCGGCGCAGCAGTCAATCTCTCAGTGCTGTCATGTTGTTGTTGTTACTGGATGCATCTGACTACCAATATTTTACATGGAGTGACTGCCTATCTGACCTCTACAACCCGTTCATATCTCCACAGCCCTGCGTAACACGATACCGTTCAACAAGATTTCCGGGTTTCCGACTACCCGTATCGACTGTCAACACGACTGTCCGTAACGATCTAAGATTTTTTTTACTGTGAATGAAAATACCAACATTAATTCACAATCAAATAAATATAAATAACTCTAACAAACGACATGTCCATATTAATACTTATATGTATATATACATATATATAATATTATAAATAGGAAAGTGTGTGTGTCTGTTTGTCCGTCTATCACGCCTAAACCACTGAACGGATTTCAATAAAATTTGGCAGAGAGATAGATTGCACCCCGGGAAAGGACATAGGCTACTTTTTTTATTTACAAACCATGCGAGCAAAGCCGCGACCAGAAGCTAGTAAAAACATAAACCATAAAGCACCGTACTACCCAAGAACGATTCCGATTCCCATAATAATTACAAAGCAATACGACGCGCTTGATTGCGTCCGCGTGAGCATCTCCACAGCATACAGATCGCTAAATATCGCTGAACCAGTCGTTGGTAATAGGAACACGTAACTACTGATCCCCCAGATAACAGATCAGAACCGCTGGAGTAACTAACGGGACGATATTGCATTACTTGATCGGTACAAAACGTTATTTAATAGTGATAATGTTGCTAGGCAATCTACCGCTAAGTAATTTGAGCTACGTGAACCCAGTTTTTTTTTTTTTAACAAAAAAAACGAAATGTAAAATAGACTGAGTGATTGAAGTCTTTGACGATAGCTATCAAGCGAGCTAGGACTTTTAGCGATTGTCTGGCATAGATAACATCACGCCTATATCCCCCGAAGGGAAAGTCAGAGGTGTACCTATAGTACACACATTTCGCCAGTTATGTTTAAGTCCCTTATAATAGGGGTCCGCCAATTGCCATCAACGGGGCACAGATCAAAACTGAGAAACTGTAGATGTAAAACAAAAACTTTCTTTGGGAGAAAAAATCGAAAAAACCTTCAATATCGCTCAGTAATTATTCTTGTACTACAAGTGACTCTCAGTTTACATCCGTTACACTCCCGGGTACTGTAAATCATGTGTACTTGTCAGTTACACTTCTGTGTGTTGTCTACGTTATGGGCTGCGCTTACGCATGCATGTGAGCAACAGGTGCGCGGCACGCGACTACTTGTAACACTGTTTCTTCGCAGGTACTGAGGTTACTGATGCCTTCATTGGGATTGTATTTAGAAATAGTGGTATAGAGTAATGTTGAGTTAGATTTGGTATTTTGTAGACGGCTTGATCTGAGGCTTGATACCTTGTCTACGGAATATCATGTCATGAATAAAAGATCACAGAATCAGTTACGATAACGGGGGAAATGACTGTTCAAATTTTTTAATATTTGCATTATATATAACATCATCACGCTAGTATTCTTCGAAGGATTAGGCAGAGGGTGTACTTGAGTACACTCACATTTCGCCAGTTAGGAGGGCAACGCTATTGCCAGCAACCGGCTTCGGCCTTCCGATCTTTTTGACCCGTCCCGAGAATCAAACCCGAGACCTCATCAGCAGTAACGCTTACAACCACTAGACCAATGAGGTAGTCATTCTGCAGAATTGCATTTTATACTCCAAACTAATATTTTAGTATTCAACACCACCGTCTAAATTATTATTTAATTCACCATTTTTGCTCAACTATATAATGGTAATAACTATCTAATTACCAGCAGTAAAAACTCACTAATCACCATCAATTAAAACCCAATACTCCATAAACGATCAGTTCTCCGTCCGTCAACCTTTTGTTTTACGAGTACTGATTACCTACAGTAGTGGCGTCGCGTCGTGGCCACTGGCAATGAATGGGCAGTACGTCCGCCGCGAAGTGCCACTGCGCGAGTCGATGAACTGACAGGCGCGGGCGCACGCGACGCGCAGTCTGGCCGGCGACAATACCGGCTTTTTGTTGCTTTAGCTAATTTTCTTTATTTGTTTTGGAAAAAGGTTAAGGAAAAATGTCGAAAAATGTAATAATTAGGGTTTGAAAAAAATGATCTACTTTCCTAATCCCGTGATCCGTTGCGCCGTGTCATCTCGTTTGGTTCTGTCAAATAATATTCTTATTTTGAAGGACGTAGGTACTGTGAAGGTTGTATGTAAAAGGGAACCTTATTGCGTACAGGCTGGAGAAACATTAGTTCTCGCTGGTATAATTAAAAGAAATATCTTTCACAGGGCGCATATGCATTTATTTGTGACTGCAGAAACGTAGATTCGAGGGCAGCTACTGCTCCATTTTCGACAGCACATCTTGAACAGATAACAAGCAGCAATACGAGTAGATTGATCTAAATTATTTATTTTTTTACTTAAGTCTTTAATCCCCAAAGGGTTGGGGGAGGTGTTCCTTTAGGTAGTTCGCCGACATTTCGCCCATTATAGTCCCATGTAATAGGGGGCGAGCCTATTGTCAAACGGCACAAATCTTACGGGCTCCTTCTGAGAAACGTCAGGAAAAAACCCAATAACACTCTGCCCGACACGGGAATCAGACCCAAAACTTCATGCACAGCAGTAGCGCTTGCACTCACTATACCAACAAGATAGTCAAACTTAAACTTAACTTCAAGTTTAAACTTAATAATGATGAAGATTACCCTAGCCATCTGGAAACTGCGCCAAGCCAACGACCTGTCGTCTAGTGCGACACTGGCCGGCGCAGGAGACCGACGCTATCTCTCATCTGAACATCGGAGATGCGCCGATGTTCCCGCGCGGCGCAAGCGCATCTCACTACAATGGGTGCAGAAGGCTCACTTCCGTGTGATGGGGAATTGGCACTCATTAACATATTAATGGAACAGTTAAGACTTTTTCCCTCTAACGAGTGGCGCCTTTCTATTAAGAAGGTCTCTACAAGTTGCATGAAATAAATGGTTTCTTTGGGAATCACACTTAGCTGAATAGCTTTTGACCCGTAAGAACTAGATAAGCGCGTAGACGGAATTAATCCTTACAATTGCAAAACCATTAATTTTGACAATTCAACAACATACATCGCGCTACTTACGTTGTCGAGCAGATGAACTGTTCAAACATATGAAGCATTGGATTAGGGATTTCCTTCAAAACCCATCAAAATGTGATGCCATATATTTGGGGAGCTGTTGACGTCTTTTTGCAACGAAGTGAACACTTTCGGAATGACGAAGCTATAATATTATGAACAGCCCGTTTCTACCATCTTAATTACCTTTGAATATACATAAAATTTCAAAGTCTGGCTACAAGATTTTATTACTAGTACAATTTATGCACATATATAATAAACCACAGTGCGATAGAGTTTGCAAATGGGGGATAGAAAAAAGTGCATTTATATAGTTAAGTAAACTAATATGTAAATAGCACACAATATAGGTATATAATAATACCACTTTGACTATCTACCACTGATTATTTTTCGAGCCGGGAAGAATACTCCTCACAAACTCACAACAAATCCCACAGCGACACATCTCAGGTTCGCAGTCACGCATATTCCTTCAATGGTACTTCTCCAGCCTCTTATTTGCGCGTACGCAGTGCGCGGAAGCGCGCACCTCGGCGAATAATTTTCCACGTCCGTGCGCGCGCATAACTGTTAACGTTATAATGATCCCCTCCGGGCCGCGGGGTGGTGGGCGGGTACCTGCTCATTGCTATTAATGCCCAGCTTTATAGATAATGGATAATTGTGGCCCACGCAGGGAGATCGCACTGATCTCCATGATACAGATCATATCGAGATGAAGCTGATAATCTTATTGAGCACAAAGATAGAATAATTTAAGTTCATTTAGAACAAATGCTGCATTGCATTTGGTGCTGTCTCTGTTCCACCATTTACAGTCTTTAAGATCAGCGCTCCATTCTTGGCGTGGACCACACAAAGTCTGTGCGCGATCCTTATATTATTTTCCTTCACGCAATTCAAGTGACGTACAGCAAATAAGGTAGTTTCAACATATTGGATACTTAAGAATGGTTCTTCAGATACTTTACCTAATTGCGAAGGGCCAATAGATATTACTTATTATGTGCTGTCAGTTTGCAAATATATTGTTATTAGTTGGGCCTTTTCAAAGTAAACTCATTACGTGTGATCAATTTATGAGCCAGGCCTATACTAATACGATTAAGACGGTCAACTTTCTTAGAGAGATTCTATTAGATAAAAACTCATAACCACTTTCGTCTTTCTTTATTATTTTTGTAGATTTAAAGCTCCATTAGGTGATAGAATATGTCATCACTCTTTTAGCTAAAAAACATCCACTGTTGCCCTTAGTGCTCACCCCCAAGGATTGCCACAAGGGTGGTTCCAAAGGAGGAACAGCAAAATAACAACAAAAAATAATCATCATCATCTGCCTAGCCTTTCCCCAACTATATTGGAGTCGGCTTCCAGTCTAACCGGATGAAACTGAATACCAGTATGTTACACGGAGCGACTGCCTATTGGACCCCCAAATCCAAATGACTGGGTAACATGATAACCCATTGTAGTAAAGTAAATAATTAAACTACAGAAAATTTGCTTGAAATCTGTAAAATTAATGGGACAAACATTGCAGTGCCTCGTCAGGGGTCAACTGTTTCTTATCGAAGACGTTCCGGTTCAATTGCTGCGATGATCCGAAGAGAAGAGAGAAAAATACTTGCTTGTGTAAATGCGCCTGCGCCTAGTCACTGATGCAACTGCTATTCGCAATAGTGAAATTACTACGATCTATGTAGTAACTAGCTTAGTGCACAAGTGTTTATAGAAAGAAAGATGTTTTATATTTGTTTTTATATCTTACTAGCTGACCCAGCAAACGTTGTTTTGCCATATAAAATGTTATATAAAATTCTCGTGTCACAATGTTCGTTCCCATACTCCTCCGAAACGGCTTGACAGATTCTTATGAAATTTTGTGTGCATATCGGGCAGGTCTGAGAATCGGCCAACATCTATTTTTCATACCCCTAAATGATAAGGGTGGTCCACCCCAAACATTTTATATGGCAAAACAACGTTTGCTGGGTCAGCTAGTAAGATATATAAAATTCTCGTGTCACAATGTTCGTTCCCATACTCCTCCGAAACGGCTTAACCAATTTGTATGAAATTTTGTGTGCATATCGGGTAGGTCTGAGAATCGGCCAACATCTATTTTTCATCCCTTAAAGGATAAGGGTGACCACCCCTAAATCTTGTTTTTATTTTTTTTGGCTTAAAATGGCAAAACAACGTTTGCCGGGTCAGCTAGTATTATACATAAACTTACGCATTTTTCCCATGGGGGTAGGCAGAAACTATAGAATGCCACCTGCTACGATCCTTACATGCTCCTTTTGCTTCGTTTACGTTCTTACATCTGGTCATATACGCACGCCGGTTGCAATTAGGTACTACGCACTTGACTGCTTTGAAGAACAATTATAATTGCACCCAATATGTATTTAATAAAAATTAATTACAAAACAACATCAGCCCTGTATTCCTCGCAGAGACCGACAGAGATGTACCACTTCTGTTGAATATGAGTTCTTTTCTCCGGATTTTGCAAACTATAAGATAACTATTACATAACAAGATAAAGTATTGGATTTTCTGTCAGAAATTGCTAAGGATCAGCCTGGAGTCTTCATTTTTACATGATAGCAATTGGCTCGCCCCTATTACATAGGATTTAGTCAAAACTCGCGAAGGAGTGAGTACACCTCTGTCTAACCCTTACGAAAGTCGTGGGCGTGATGTTATGTTATGGTTATAATTGATATTTCCAGCAGCGGGATCCTTAGGCATACCATGATATCTGTAGACTATTGCAATTGAAATATCAACTTAAATTTTCAACATTATTTTAGCACCATTTTATGTCACCATATAGATGAAAAACAGCATGATTACTAATGATCAGACATGACATAAATCCAATGTAAATAGTGATTACGTGCGTGTCAACGTCCACAGTTCCGTCACACACACACCGATTGTTAGTAAACAATTAAATCGTCGTTATTAATAGTTTGTGATTATGTCATAATTTTCTCGTAGCGTGTTGGCTCCCACGCTTTTCCTTCGCTGTGTAAGCAGGTTTGACACATTCAATAGGTTATCTATCTATAGTAAACAGATATCTACAGAATTATTATCATCTGCCATCAAGCTTTCCCAACTATGTTGAGATTGGCTCCCAGTCTAACCGAATACATTACATGAAGTATTACAGCACAGTTGGCGCAGTGGCTGAACGATTGACTGCAGCGCCGCGTGTCGTGGGTTCGATTCCCGCACGGAACATATATTTGTATGTCCTACAGGTAGTGGTTCCGGGTCTTGCTGTTTGTGTATGTGAGTTTTAATGTTTGTAAGCGCAACCACGACACAGGAGAAATTCCTAGTGACGGGCAGCGTTTTTCCTTAAATAAAAAAATAGTTACTGTCCCAAACTTCCACTATCCAGTAACTAGGCAACACAATACCCCTTGGTAAAACTGACTGTCAGATTTTCGTACTTCTGACTGCGCGTAGCAACTGTCAAAGATTTATAATTGAGAGCCGATATGATTTGGCCACGGACTGCCCTCGGCAAGCATAGTAAGACCTTCGATGTACCCGTGCAGCTGTGATTATTAAGCTACGAGCCTCACTATCTAGAAGAGAAAGAAAGAAAGATCGTGTTGCCCAGTCACTGGGCTGTGGAGGTCGGACGGGGTGTCGCTCCACGTAAAATACTGGTTGAGCCGACAAGCCGAACCCAACATAGTAGAGAAAAGGCGACGCAGTTAATGATGACCTAAATCTACTGAATTAGTGATAATTAATTAATTGAATACAAGTCTTCAAATGTAGTTTCTTAGTTGTGGGTTTGAAGTTCGATTAGCTAAGGTGGAGTAAAGCTACGCTTTGTGTGATGTTATTCTCAAGCTAAATTTCCACTCGAAACAAATATTAGTTGGAACTACACATAGTTGTTCCGGGTCTTGGTATTTGCACGAGTGAGATTTATATGCACACACACTACTTAGTGTAAATTCTAGTGTAGGGCAAGATGCTAATGAAGTTTCTATTTGATACCAATGATGAGTGTTATTGTCAAATTGAGGAACAGCTGCACAGGTCGATCGAAGGTTAAGCTGCGCTTGTCGGGGTCAGTATGTGGATGGGTGACCGTTAATTTGTATCGCGACTCCTCCACGGCTCGGAAAGCACGTTAAGCCGTTGATCTTTGGCATTCGTTACAGGCAGGCAGTGAAAAGCCCGAAAGTCTGACGACCAGTCAAGGGGTATCGTGTTGCCCAGTTACTAGGTTGTGGAGGTAAGATAGGCAGTCGTTCCATGTTAAATACTGGTATTCAGCTGCACCCGGTTAGACTGGAAACCGACCCCAAGATGGTTAGAAAAAGGATAGCCAGATGATGATGGTGACTACCATTGTCATCGTGTGCGAGAAGACCAATAAGATATACATAGTTTGTGTAATTAAATCCCTGTGCCAAGGACTGCTGCTGAACATGAGGTCTTGGGTTCAACTCCCAAGTCGAACAAAGTGTTCTTTTTATTTGTCCCTTCTGTAATTTCTCAAAAGCAGCCCGGTGTCTGGATTTGTTGGCAAGGTGTCAATGAGCTTGCCCTCTATTAAATGTAACTTAAACGTAAACTTTCAAAATGTCGGTGAAGATACTATAGGCACATTTCTGCCTAACCTTTCATGCATGCGTGATATGAATGTGTCTTTTGACAATTCTATTTAATTCGAGAGTAAAATTTTAACGTGAAGTCTTGATGATTCTTGAGAAAATATTTATATGTATCTGCATAAAATAGATATTCATTCAGACTCCAACACCGGAAATCATTCTCCCGAGTGCCACGAAGAGAACGGTTTCTCGGGACCAGTTTATCTTTATGTAAATCATTGTAATCCACAATTCTGAATAATAATATTATAGCTAGATCTTTGTTATTTCAGACCATTTAAATAATTAAATTACTAAAATATTCAAAACTAAATACACACATATCTACAATTTCAGTCTACCTACTATTTACAAACTTTCATTTGGACAACTATCGCGTTTCTAGAACATTTACTTTTATATTCAGTAATAACAATTGTTGTATGTTGATCTTGATATTACAAATGCAAATATAGCGGGATCTAGGAAAAGCTTTATATGTTAATATTACAACGAAGATATTCCGACCTCAGTACGTAGGTACCTGGTTTTAACGTGCTAGGTAGCTAGCCATAGAAATACTTTAACCCCTTGATTCATAAATGCGAATTAAAGTCACAACAAACAAACAAATATGGTTTGGTCATTTTGAGAGAATGAATGAAAGACGACTAACAAAAGGTATTTATATATAAGGAAAATATAAGCGAAAACTCATACATACACTGACCTTATTGGTGATGTTCTTCAGTAAGGTCAGGTCCGTAGTACTCGCGACCGGCGTGCGTGTATGATCAGATATATGAAGGTTAACGAAGCAAAAGGAGTATGTAAGGATCGTGGTAGGTGGCAATCTGTAGTTTCTGCATACCCCTATGGAAAAGAGTCGTGAGTTTATGTATGTTTGTATGTAAGTTACAACCGGTATAACTTTCTATTCTTTTTTCTATTGGCCTATACTGTCCCACTGCTGGGCAAAGGCCCCAGGTCCATCCAAGTATTCTTTTCCCTCACCACCTCGTGTCAGACCTTATAGTATCCATCCAGATCGTCTAGCCACCACTGTCTACCTTCTGATTAACTTACAATTTTTGAGGAAGGAGTTCGGCATATATATATATATCTTCAGTATCTTTTATAAAGTGGGCAAGGGAGAGTAGTACCCATTGAAACAAATAACTTTTAGTATAGAATCAAGTCTGAAATATTAAAAAATGCTGATGTTTCCAACATTTTGTCGGGTTATGCAAACGATAATGTTTTAGACAATGAAAATAGGAAACTCGCTATATACAGAGGCCAGCCCAACAAGCTACCCTAATCTGTCAAAATTCATTGATAGTTTCTCAACTTTATTATAAAAAAATTAACAGTTTGGGATAACTTGATGTGCTAGCGTCTGTTCAATTATGTTGCCAAAAACATCTTAAATCTTTCATTTACATATTTATAAGCCAGTCAAGTTGTATCCTCCATAAAAACGCGTCATTGTAGTCTACGAAGAAGACAGTCAAATATCAAAATACCACTAACAGCGTGGGTTGCACAATGCCTAAATTTGTATTCTTGTCTTGACAAATATGTTAAAGACATAACATAATAACAATATCTTCATAGACTATATTATTTTATCTGCCGAGCCTTTACCCAACTATGTTGGGGTCGGCTTCCTGTATAACCGGATACAGCTGAATACCAGTATTTTATAAAGCAACTGCATATCTGACTTCCACGACCCACTGCCTGCGTAACACGATGGAATGAAAAAAATATTTTAATTTCCCAAAAAGCTTCATAAACAATGAATTGTGATTGGAGCCTCATTTTAGGCAAACAATGCCTGTGTAAGGAGACTCTTAAATGATACCTTTTTTTAGACTAGTTGTCTGACTTTCGGGCTTACGACTATCCATAACGACTGTCAAAGATTTACAAATGACAGCCGGGATCAACGACTCAACGTGCTTTGCAAGACCAAAAAATCCAAGTCCAGACGCCTATGGCAGCTAAAATGGAGATCGCAATAACAGTAACAGAGCAAGCAGATAACAATATTGAATATAAATCATGTATCATAACTTGAGGAGGAGGAGCTCGTAGCTAAATAAAAACAGCCGCACGGGTTGATCGAAGGTTAAGCTACGCTTACCGAGGTCAGTGGATGGGTGACCATTCGTAACGTATCGAGACTCCTCCGTGCCTCGGAAAGCACGTTAAGCCGTTGGTCCCGGTCAAGTTTGACAACCAGTCTTCTCAGTCCAAGAGGTATCGTGTTCCCCAGTAACTGGGTTGTGGAGGTCAGATATGCAGTCGCTCCATGTAAAACACTGATATTCAGCTGTATCCGCTTAGACTGGAAGCCGACCCCAACATAGTTGGGAAAAGGCTAGGCAGATGATGAT
Organism: Phlogophora meticulosa; assembly: GCA_905147745.2. NCBI lineage: Eukaryota > Metazoa > Arthropoda > Insecta > Lepidoptera > Noctuidae > Phlogophora > Phlogophora meticulosa. The sequence continues at coordinate 1,018,469 of LR990518.1, forward strand.
GTATCATAACTCCGAGATTTAACTTGCATTTAGCACTAACTGTAACCGAGTTATCTTGTTATGAACCATAATGCTGATTATTATGTACATTCGCAATTACATGCAGCTAGGAATTACAGGTAAATGCCAGTAACGTGTAGTTACCGAGGCAACCCATTAACGCTCTGTGTAACTGTATCGTTCAATTCGATGCGTTATTAATTTATTACAGTTAACCGTTTACACGTACTTAGTTGGTCACTTTAACTATGGTTTAACCGCTTCATTGGCCGCGGTTTTTGTGAAAATGGTGGTTAGTTACATTAAATTATCAACCTTTAAATAAATAGGTACTAACTCTTCTGACGACACGGTTGGCGCAGTGGTTGAGTTACCGACTGCTGCGCTGTGTGTCGTGGGTTCGATTCCCGCACGGAACAAGTATTTGTGTGGCCTACATGTATTGGTTCTGGGTTTGGCTGTTCGTGTATGTGGGTTCAAACGTTTTTAAACACACCCACGACACAGGAGAAATTCCTAGTGTGGGGCAACCTTTTTTTTTGTAAAGGTTGTAAAAAGACACTTAACAAAGTCAAGAGTCGGATGTTCTTCGATCAGATCCAGCCTGTCCCTTTGCTGTCCTCTCCCAGCGACGCCCTAATCCGAGGTCCGTAGACCATAGGGGGTTTCCTTAGCGTGTAATCACTTAGCTTGCAAGTTTTGGATACTAACGGCTGGAGGCCTTAATTTTTATGAAGTTCCCACATGAAAGTTCGGTTCTACTGCGAGATGCCTTTTTCAAAAGAAAAAGAAAGTCGAATATTCTAATTTTATTTTTTTAATACTGCACCCTATCTGTAGAGTACATTAGTGATAGAAAACCTTCAACAAATATAACAGTAGATTTAAAACTGTTAACACAAGGACGCGCCATGTGATTCAACGGAGCTCGATAAATATCCCGCGGACGCCGATACTGGATCATTAATCGTTATTTATAGCATTCCTTCTGCTAGCCCCCTCGTAAATCATACGCGATAATTGTCCACCGATCTACGATTATGGAACGGTAAAGATAATGTTGCCAACAGACGTGGCAGATGGTCAAAAAGTGCCTTTCATGCCTAGTGAACTGTATTTCAGAAAGGTTAGAAAAGGGTCAAGATCTGCCTTCGTTGGTCTAGTGGTCCCACGCGCTATTGCTGAGCATGAAGTCCTAGATTCGATTCCCAGCTCGGGAAAATGTTACTGGGTTTTTCCATCTATATAATTCCTCAGTAGCAGCTGATTTATGACAGTTGGCGGCAATAGGCTCGCCCCCTATTACACGGCACTTACATAACTGGCGAAATGTCAGTGTTTACCTCTGCCTACCCATCAGAGAACATAGGCATGATGTCATGCTAAAAATAAGGTGTTATTAATTTATCTGCAGACAATTTTCGTGGGTCTCCATCTCAGATCCTTAAAAAGTTACTCAATCCTGATTGCTATTTTAATATCATTTCCTGGCTAATTTCAAAGTTCCCTCCAGGAAAATCGCCGTTTCATTGGTTGGTCTGTACGTAAAGGTAAACTATAATCACTCTAAACTGGATGCAAATCCAAATAATAGTACTTATAGGAAACTAGATACCTAGTTATCTCCTGTCATCAAACCAGTTCGAGAAACTATCAAAGACGACAAAAATAAATAAATAAATAAATAAATAAATAATGCTGGACAATCCACACAGCATCATCTAGCCCCAAGCTAAGCAGAGCTTGTGTTATGGGTACTAGATGACTGATATACTTAATACAATACATTACATAGATAGATATTTTTATTATACATAGTAAATACCCAGAACACCCGAAACAAATATTTGTAGATCGTACAAACATTTGTTCCAGAGCGGGAATCGAAAGGCATGAAAGTAAACCACAGTAATTACACATGTCTATAGTCTATGTCAGAACTGTAGGGGATCATTTACTGTGTACTAATCGTGTAATAAACGGATGTTTCTAAGCAGTCTGTGGCTAAATAATTTTCCACAACCAACTAGGGTAGTTATTACATGAGAAACGTGTATGTATCGCGGTGATCTCGCGAGGAATTCCTGAGATTCTAGGAAGAGATGCGCCGGAGTCTCGTGTGAAGCGAAGTGCAGTAGTAGGGCTTGTACGTAGAAATAGTGCAAAAATCAAAACAACATAATCAAAATTCATTTATTCAAATTAGGCTGACAATCAGCACTTTTTGAATATCAAAATTTACATAAGACAGTCCCCCAAAACACCCACTATCACCACTTCCTAGTATTTTTGCTGGGGAAATGAAGGCGCTACAAACTCCCAAGCAACAAGTCTGCCTGATGAATTTGAAGAACTTGAATATATGTATACAATAAAAGTAAAAAATAAAATATAAATCAACTTTATGAATCATTAAATTAAATAATTTTCCACATATTAGCTAGCACACTACAATGTGCCAAAGATATAAAAGAAATAGAAACTGGTTACTGTTATGTTGAATACTCTCTTTTATCCATACTAATAAAATAAATAATTTGTTTGTTTAAACGCGCTATACCTCTGGAAATGCCAGTCGGATTTGAAAAAATCTTTTTGCTTTTGATAGCTTAGCTTAATTCTTCAGAAAGATTAAAGATTAATGGCAAAACTGCGGGATACAAGATAGTAAGAAATAAAAGAGCCAGATGCTAGGAATTATTCTTTTTGCCATATTAATTTCCAACTTCTTTGACAACTTCGTGACTTGTACTTGACTTTAACTGAGAATATTCTCGCAACCTGTAGTTCGAATTCTTAACTAAGATAGAAACAGAGTAAGATGTAAGTAAGACATATATATTTCAGACAGTTTTGGAGCATCAGTACAACCCTAAATACATCACATATCTGACTAACGATCACGATAAAGCAAAGACAATCCCATATAAAATCCACATTATTATAAAACTGAATGAACCCCTGAACTACATCCGAGCCATATGACTCATTTATCAGCCGGTGTTTGTCTTGCGCACGCGCGGATTATCATAAAGAAAGTGGGGCCGCGCGCGCATCCGCGTGGCTTCCCCGCGAGAAAACAAACAGACATCGCACTTTTGCCTTCGATGAGCAGGGTAGGTGATGTATTTGTCATTGCTAGGTCATGGGGATAGCATGGAGATACGGCTCTTGAAGGAATCATGTTTGATCACTGCGATACCACTTAATATTAGTGGTTGTCCAGTGGTCGATACCTTAGGCTTGTTAAATAGTCCATGAGTCGCATAGGGGAGGAGCTCGTGGTTAAATAAAAACAGACGCACGGGTTGATTGAAGGTGATCGTTCGTAGCATATCGAGACTCCTCAGTGCCTCGGAAAGCACGTTAAGCTGTTGGTCCCAAGTAGATATTTGACAGTTGTTACGGGTAGTCATAAACCCGCAACTCTTGTACCAGCCTTACCAAGCGGTATCGTGTTGTCCAGTAACTGGGCTGTGGAGGGCACGTAGGCAGTCGCTTCATGTACAATACTGGTATTCAGCTGCATCCGGTTAGACTGGAAGCCTGACCCCAACATAGTTGGGAAGGCTAGACAGATGATATATAACTAGATACTGCTATTTACTTATGCGTTAAACTCACGTTTTAATCGACATTGAAATGAACGCGGATATTATGTTTCTGATCTGCGTTAGTTACCGGCACTATCTGTGTCACGATCCTGATTAGACTAACTACTACATATTCATAGCGGTATCAGCAGTGTTTGTTAATTGTTTGTATATTATTAAGCCGTTAGATCGTTTACTTTACACCGCTTGTTAGACTCAATGGGCTGAATTCATTAATCGTAGATTTCGAATGACTATCGTGGGAATCTTGTGGGTTTAGTCTGAACTAAGTATATGATCGTACGATACCTTGACTTCAATAACACCATAGATCTTGAAAGGTTGAACTCATGTTATTTACTTGATCGACTTTATCTTGCAATTAAATTGTCTCTACTCACCTTTAGTCGTTCCAAACTTCAAAGTAATTATACAGGTTTAGAGTAACTGCGATTCAATTCCCATAATACACTTAAGACCAACAGTGGATGAATCACATAACGCTCTACAAAGTCCTTGGAGGCTGTTTCTTACTTGTGAACGTTTTACTTCAAATTGAAGAACACTCCTTGTGTTCTAATATTGATGAAGGCAGAAAATGTGAGCCAGAAAAAAAAATGATTTAAGTAAATGTTATGTTAAATAATATAGCTATTAAGTACTGCGAAAAGTGTCAGTTAAAGGTGTACACAGCGCATGCATATTTATATGTACAACAATCAAGCAGAGATTACTAATTGCGTCTAAGTTAATCATTCCTAGCAATCAACATCAAGTTTAACATGTTGTGTGTCAATCCTTTACTTTTCATTCTTCTTTTCTTTGTTGTGTTGCTTACATTTATATGGACAATGTTGACATCTGAAGTGTTTAAATCAATCTCCGTTGTCTCCATGACGTGGAATCATCAACTAAGTAACTTAGTGGGTATATAGACTTTTGTTGCATACCAACCAATGTAGGTCTTCGGTTTGATAAACAGAACGGGATTCTTCCGCAGATAAAGCTACCGCTTTGGTATATTTTCGAAGCATCTTCCCAAACCCCAGATCAGGTACCTACTGACCCTTTGACCTCACTCAATGCAATCTCCCGTAGATCTAAGAACCTAAAGCTTAACGAATGTAATCCGAGAAATTCCATCTCATCGACCCCTAGGGACTACCCACACTAACACGAAAGAGAAACTGAGTTATTTTTAAATCTCTCATTAGAAGACTCGACAGCTTTCCATTCCCATAAATCTAAGCTGTACTGGTTACCATAAATTACCTAAATTGTCGGTGCGGGCCGCACACGGCGCTCCGAGGCCTGTCCTGCTGACCGGCCCTGAGATATGGGGCCCCCGGGTCCTTATTATACAGCGGCCAGGGGTACTTTCAGCGGTAATAGATATGAATTAGCCGTCGGTAGTGGAAGAATAGACAAATTGGACAACCCGAAGTAATGAACCAACTGTACGTCAGTAGAAAACAATTAAAATCTCTATGGTTCATTTTGGACAGACAGCGAATGTCAGGCTCCTCGGGGTTCTCAATTAAAGTGAACAATTATCACAAATGATCGGTGTTTATCCAAAAAGATCTTCGTGTACGGAAGCCATAACAATTTCGAATATAATAAACTATAATCAAGTGTACTTTAGCTGCGGGTGACTGAATAATTACAGAAAGTTAAGCACGAACTAATTGCCCTGTCAAAGGATTAGTTTAAAATATTGGTAAGAGTTCAATAGTAACATACCATTACTGATAATTAAACTTGATTATGATCGAATTAAAATTAATTTTAGGTACCTACCTAACAAGTTTTTGAATGAACAAATTATTGTTACCGTCAATGAGAAAAGAAAAATTTGCCTTCATAATTTTCTGACATGAAGATTGAATGGGTTCAAGACCTTTGCCTGCCTACACAACATCTGCCAAAGACGGGAAATGTGACATGTAGGTCGAGCACAGAGTAAAAATAATTGCGTTTTGTTATCGATCGCTAGCTTTTCAAATAAGGAAGACCATTGCTAGTATTGTGGGATTATGTAATAACTTTCTCTGCTAAAGTTTAATATCGTAGTAAAATGTGTAAAACAATAATTGGCTGTCGTATGAACACTAGGGTTACAGCTTTATAGGTGTGTGTACACTACCTACTAAGTGAATTTTAATGTTTTGAAGGGAAAGTGAAAATGTGTTAGGTGTTTATTTTGTTTCTTTCTTTAAGTGCATATCCTATTTATCGATGAAGCTCTTTGGAACTTCTAATAGGTAATAGCTAATGAATTAATTTATTCACAATTAAGTGTAGTTTTTAAAAATATAACAATTTTCCTCGTTTTGTTTCAGATGTGTGTGTAGAGGAGTGGAGCGGAGTGGCGCGGCATGGGCCAGGCTGGCAGCCACGCGCCGCCGCCGCAGCGCGGGCGCCGGGCGCACACGCTGCCGCAAGACCCGCCTAGACTCACGTCCAAGGTGAGCTCATCATCACATACCACTACTGGATTCCTAGTTGCTATAACAAAAGCATAGCGGAACCGACCTGGCAAGCTAAGCACTGATGCGGACCACCCAAATCTGCATCGGCTTAGTCTTAGATTTGGTAGAGAAGGCCAGATGCTCTTGCATAACATAAACATTACGCCTAAATTCCAGATGTGTAGCTGGCTCATTTATTCCTCTGCTTTGAGAAAACTCATCCTTTTAATACTAATCTCGTCTGAATATTTACGACAAGCCACTGCGCTCACAGTGTCTTGTCAATTGTTATACGACTTTATTTCACAATCAGTACTTTCAGTTATATTTTACTTGTAAATAAGACGTTCTAAAGCTCCTATTGAACATCAAATCTTATTAATAGTCTATTTGTAATAAATTGTTTGATTTCGAATAGAATACAGTTTCGTTAGCACTGTTTACGAAAAGCAAAAAATGCCCATCAAGCCTTTAATAAAATCATTCCTCTATTCCCCGACGGGTAAGGCAGAAGTGTACTTAACATATACGTAGTACGCACTCGTCAATAACCTAACATAATTGTCCCATGCAAAGTTAATTAGAAGGATATAATAAAATGTTCAGACCATAAATTAATAGCCACGCGATTATGGTCATTATTTACAGTAAGTTAATCGTTATTTATTTTATAATGACAATATATTACTGTCCCATGCCGGTGCGCTGTCAACCGATTCATTTATTATACTTTCACTGGCTGTAGTAAAATATTATAATTGTTATAATTATGATCATCTACACACACATCTGCTTACGTCGTAAATAATATAAGTCTTGTTGTTTACATTTATTAGTGATACTAAGATATACATATTTTCATTACTTTCTCTAGGTAACTTGCGCGTCTCACACGACTTCGTCCGCGCAGATTTTATAGTTTTCCCTTCGGGCTCTAACACTTCCCTCAACCCTCTTCAAAGCTCAGTTTTGAAAATAAAATATAGCCGATGTTACTTGCTGATAATATAGGTTTTTATAAGTGAAGTTTTTTTTTATATCATCAGGTGCTGCCAACTCTATGCGAGTCACCGCGCCTGCGCAGTACAGACAATGGCGCGATCCTGCACTCTGGTGGCACTATCAGCGGAAGGAGACCCAACACTATGCACGAGAATGTGCCGCACGGACATGTGGTAAGATAACACTTCCGGTACTATTTGCATTTTATAGATTTAATAGGATTTTAAAATATCATGATGGCCCAGTGGTTTAGGCCTCGCCTCTTGTGCACGAGGTTGTGGGTTCGAACCTGGGCAAGTACCAATGTAAGTTTTTCAATTCATATGTACTTTCTAAGTTTATCTTTAATATCACTGACACCGGTGAAGGAAAAACATCGTGAGGAAACCTGGACTTATATAATTAATATAAGTCTGAAATCGCCAACCCGTCTTTGAGCAAGCGTGGTGATTAATGCTCATGTCTTCTCTGTATGAAAAGAGGCCTCTGCCCTGCAGTGGGAAAGTAATAGGCTGGTACTTTTTCTTTACTTTAAAGGATTTTGAGACGATTTTCCTACAAAGAAGGTGACTACTGAGATGGTGACTCATAAAAATGTATGGAAGAAAAGATGCTACATCCCCAAATAAAGTGAGATAAAGGAATGATGATGATAATGTATGTAACGATCTCCAAAGTCATAATAAAAGCGACAAGCTCTGAAGTACTTCTGCGTACTTAGTCAATGGTACAATACGGCTAAGTGATCATCTAAAATGTGATTAGGAGTAATAAATAATTTCGCAGCCATCTTCTTCACTGTAGATATAAGTAACAATGGGTAATAGTTTTTCATTATCAATAAGTTATGTCAAGTTCGTTTCACTTAACTTCATGTTTTATTTTCCAGCACGCTAACATGTACCGGTCGCGGTCAGCGGGCACCTCGGGGGAGAACACTGAGATACGATCACGGGAGAGAGATCCTCTCCACAGGTCACACACCAACCTGGAGCTACGCCATGACAGTGAGTATTACTACTTGGGCGAAGTTCTACATAAGCAATTGTTTTTGAAGTATATAATCCCTTTGGCGCTGACTCAAATTAACAGCCGTCACTAACGAAACCTATTGCTCGTTATTTCAGGCAGCAGTATAAATAAGCGATTTGGATCTGAACCAGATCTAAGGATAGAAGAGGAACAGAAGACGAGAAATGGAAACAAACATTTTCGAAAAAAATACAGAGCACCCCCACCACCCACCAATGACGTAAGTAGTGAACATAAGTGGTTCATATTTATTCATCAATTGTCTTGGTCATATATGACATTGATTTTTTTAAATATGTTGTTACAGAACTTCGAGGGTTCATCGCCAGATTCCAGCGTAGGGAACGCGAGACCTGAACCCCAGAGGAAACTAAGACTGTTCAAAACGAGAAACGAAACCAAAAAACTGAACGGTCAAGAAAACTTGCAGTTCAGAAACTCATACCACGAATACAAGTCACTCGACATGAGTGACAACGCAGCATTCGAGAGACGATACAGATCGCCTTGCAAGGACAAGGAGCAACACTTCAAGTACCCTGACAACCAGGACATGGTGCAGAGCACCGCCTCGCTCAAGAGAGAGGAACGACTCATACAAACGAAACAAGACTACAGAAAGACGAGAATAGACAGGATGAGCGGATGTCGAGCCAAGACATCCAAGAACGAACACAGCGAAGCGTGGAAGACTCCACTACTAAACAGGAATTTCAGGTACTCCGAGAGGTTCAAGAAAGATGACAATGAACTGCCCACGCTCAGGAGAGAGAGGACCTTCGATGAAACCTTGATCGCAAGCGAAAGGGAAAGCGAATCCTCGAGAGCGGCGCACGAGAGCAGGACGAAAGCCATCGCAGAACAACTCAGAGGGGGCAAACTGAGCCCCCTGGCGGAGACCAGCAAGCCGTTGAGAAAATCTCTTCCTTCACTATTGTTGAAAAATAATGAAGAAAAAGATGAATTTCAAGCTGAACTTAAGAAGGCTACGAGTAGAATTAGAAATCAATTAGGAAGTAAAGTTAATGATAGTGAAACCAAAACTAGTCAAGAAAAGAAGGATATGAGGAGCCCATCGAAAATACCGAGTAAAGTCAAAAAGTCTAGTCTGCAGAGTGCTGCCAACAAGCCAGAAACAAAGGCTAATAGCAGGAGGCCTTTGGGTCGAGCGAATGACGACAAAGCCAGACAGACGAATAACAGTGCTAATGCTAAGATACCGGACAATAAGTATAAGATGAGTAGTAAAGAGAACAGCCGCCCGATGCCGGACAGAGGGCAGGCCTCCGGGAAAGAGTCCACGCCTGAACATTCTCCTACTAGGAAGTTGGAATCATTGCTAAACCAACCTTCACAAGAAAAGTAAGTTTATACACATCTCTGCTATCTGAATAGATTTTTGTAGCGTACATGCTTTTCAGTAAAATTTGGTTTATTTACTATTTGGTTATTCTTGGTCTGGTTTTATTTATTTACTGCTTATCGAGGATGAGACAGTATAAATAACCAATTTTTTATTTTATCAATGATGATTGCTGCATCTTTTTCTACCTACTACTAAAGCACCTGTCACCCAATCATTACTTATTTTCGTGCCATGCAAAATCTCATCCTTCTTTTATCTTTTCTAAACACAACTCTGAACTTTTCTAGACAAAAGCAGCAACCGCCATCGAAACAGTTCTACTTCGGCATGATAGAGAGCAAGCATACGAACACACACGAGCACCTGAAGGACTTCCCTGGACTGGGAAGCCCCATCATCGAGGAGATCTCCAACTTCCACCTCATAGAACAGAAGCTGCTTAACTATCATGAGGAAGATGACGAATTTGAAAAGTTCAATGCCAAGATGAAGGAGGAGTGCAAGATTAAGAATAGTAAGTGAAGTTAAGATTCGAATAAATTGTCAGGACTATTCGCAATCTCTGTTATACATTGTGGTGGTTTTAAGTCAACATTTTAATTTGACAGTGCCTGCCGATATCCTTTACCATGGCTTCGTCCATTTCGTACTGTAATATCTGTTTCAATTATCTACCAAGACTCAATATTCTAGAATTGTTACTGTTTCATAATCCAGTCAAAAAATCCTATCTGTCCTTTTATCCGCCTGGCAAAACCAGACAACTATTTTCACACTGCATATCACAAAACATTTAATGATGGCTAAAAAGCTATAATAAAATGCTTTGTGATTTGAGGTTCAAGGGTCGCCTTACCTATCTAAAAGTAGCAAGCTGATGCAAAATGGTGTCTAGCTAAGACGAAAGGGTCTAAATAACAGTGAATTTACTGAACAATAATCCTGATCCTCGCTCACAGTATCATCAGAGTCAGCGCTATCATCGGACGGGTCGGAAGGTTCGTGCTCGGAAGGCTCGCTGGGCATAGCGCTCCGCCTGCGCCCCACGCTGCCCAAGAAGCAGCGCGCCGTGCCCCGGTTCTCTCCGGCCGCCGCGTGGAGACAACTGGCTTCTCTGGATGATCATCTTGCTGCAGGTACTGGATTTTATTCCTTTCTCCAAACACATATTCAATTAGGACCAACTTCTGTGGTCTGATAAAACCCTAATCAAGGTCAATAGGGATGAAAAAATATTTATTTTTGTTCGTTAGGTAGATTATTAAAAAGTATTGGACATGTATTTTTTCTTTTTTTACGTACATTGAGTAAAAATGTGGCATGACGTCTCGTTTATGTAGATTTTATACATAAGCGTGACGTAGTGAGCCCTTACTCCCCAATCAAATGCGTTTGATCTAAGTCATATTTCATTATTATGGTATGAATATTATGCTGATGGAGTGAATATTATTTCTTTCTTTAAATAGGCGTCATCCCTATTGTTTGAACGTTTTTTGAGTTAAGTAATTTCTATGAACTTAAAACATTTGTTTCCACGCTTATTATATGGAACCTATTTTATGAACAGAAACTCAACCACTAGCAGTAGAGACGAAGATGCCGGGCGACATATCGGCGGAGTCTTCTCCCCGGTCGGACCAGTCGGCCGATAAGTCGGGTGACTCCGGCATATCAGGCGACCATGCGCACTCCGATCACAGGATAGACTCACCTTCTAGACATCATGTAAGTCATTTTTGATGCTATGGATCCAGAGGATATTTTACCTAAGACGTAAACTAGACACAAACCTAAGAATTAAAAAACAAATTCTGAGCTTGAGCTTAAGACATGGATAAAACTTTTCGCAACGACCAAAAATCAATATGTTCTTACTGCTCAAGGTTCAGGACAGCAGTCCCGCCACCTGGACGCCGCAGCAGGACCTGGGCGACAGCAGCTCGGAGGGCGCGGGGGGCGCAGGGGGCGCGGGGGCGGGGGGCGCGCGGGGCGGCGCGCTGGCCACGTACAGCCCCGGCCAGCAACCCTTCAGCCTGTCGCTGCCGCGCGACCAGCAGCGGGTGAGTGCCGCGGGGAGCGGGCCGCGGGCTGTTAGGCCACGAGAGGAGCTACACAATACAGATTAGGACGTACCTAGAGTCCTTCCAAATTTAATTGTCTATTTCATATACCTTTATAGTTTTCCAAAACTAAAAATATCGACTCAAACTGCTACCTTACCTTGTATGGGCAAAATAACCATATCTGCCAAATTATCAAACCATCTCCACTTTCTGTGGAAGAGTCAACGGACACAATTCTGACGGGAGACCAGGTTCGTCCTCCAAAGAATTTCACTGTTTTTTGTCTGGATGTGTATGTGTTTGTGCATTAAGGGATTGGTCCAGGCTGTCATTTGTGGCTCTTTGACAGTTGTTACGGGCAGTCAGTGGCCTGAAAATCTGACAACCAGACCTACCTAAGGATATACATAGAGTTGCCCAGTAACCGGGTTGTGCCTCCGTGTAAAATTCTGGTGCTCTGTCTGACTGGAAGCTGACCCCAACAAAGTTGGGAAGAGGCTAGGCAGATTATGATTATTGAAAACTACTGAATTTTCTGTACTCTGAAAGATTTTTTGATTTTACATCTTGGTACGTCTAAATCTGAATTTAAAAATGGGTTATAAGTAATGGTCGTAGTAGAGTAATATTTAGATAACTGTGGTGACTAACAATTAACAAAGACTCTCTCCTAACCTCCCGCGGCCGCTGACGAGGAGTAAAGGTACTCACATGGTCTAAAACTTTGTATGGTGTTGGGCGGTAGCAGTGGTGGTGGTTTGATTTCAACGTTCTTCTTTGAACCGACTTGAAAAATATGTTTAATATGTTTATAAACTTACGCGATTGGAACACATCATATGATAAAACGTCTAATAAGTTATGTATGTACTTCTAATTGTCACTATAGACCTTTATCTCCTTCATGTGGAGTATAGTTACAACCAGTATAACCTTCAGATTACAAGACCGATGTGACTGTTTCAATTAATGTTTATTTTCCAACTTTATCTTAGACATCAGTGACATCGGTAAAGGAAAACATCGTGATGATACCTGAACTTATACTTAAATAATATAGGTCTCAATAGCCAACCCATCTTGAGCAAGTGTGGTGATTAATGTTCTTACCTTTTCTATTTGAGAGGAGGCTTTTGCTCTTCAGACAGATGTATCGGACTGGTATATCTTTATTTATTTTCTGTCTATATTAAGCTTACCTTTAATCCACGTTCATTAAAAAGGGGGTAATAATGTTATGTAAGGTGTTAAAGGCTTAGATTATCTAATCTTTGTATCTTTAAATCGCTTTTATTATATGCTTGCATGGGATATTTGTGTAGCTTTAAATTTATTTTATTTTGTATGTTCTGCTCTATTTTACTGTGTCTTGATGAGTTCTAAAAGTTTATCTTTAACAATTACATACCTGAACTTGATTAAAATAATTTCAGCTTTATATTAGCTTTTTCTATTCTATATAATAACTAGCACTTCGTGGATGTCGTATTTCCCCTGAAAACCGTTAGATTCTCCCCATGGAGATAGTAATAATTTATTTTTATATATACGTATATTCCCCCAAAAAATTGAGAATTTTTTGGGGGAATATACGCAATTCTCGCTAACTCAGATACGCGGGCGGAGTGTTATTTCTTGAATCAATCCAAAACTTATTACTCCTTCATTTGCCTCTGACACTCTTTGCAAATTCCTCTTCGAATGATGAATGACCTTTATTCCTCATCAGCTCTTGATGTGACATCACTACACAACACTCTTCCCTTAGTTTAAAGCGATGTCGTGTTTCTACGATTGCTTCCAGGGAAAGCAGTTGACGCAAGGCTTTAACAGTCTCCAGAAACTGCGGAAGTCGGTATCCGGGGCATTAGGAGCCGCCCTAGGTTCCAGAAGATTCGATATTGAACACGAACCTATGCTGGAAGAGCCGGAACAGAACTGGTTCTTGACGAAGTCTGCGCCCAACTCGTTGAGCAATCCACTGCTGTTCCAACAACCGGCGAGAGCGAAAGGATCTGAAGAAGATGTTATAAAAGAGGAGGAGTCTTTGCCGCCGTCAGAAAAGGTAAGATTAAATTATCTGGATATGATTGGATTGGATTTTTTGCTGATGAATGGAATACGATTATGCTAGTATGTTATGCGGTTCAGCAAAAAGACGGATATTTGAAAAAGTCTATGAAAAGCCTATATCCTTTCCCGGGGTGCAATCAATCTCTCTGCCAAATTTTATCGAAATCCGTTCAGTGGTTTTGACGTGAAAGACGGACAAACAGACATACACATTTTCCTATTTATAATATTAATAGTATGGATTTAACCGATGCTACCGTTTAAATTCCTAGGAGCGTCATTTAAACAAGTTTTTCTTTTTTCAACTAATAATATTATAAATAGGAACTTTCATACCATTCTTCATGATGCAAAAGAGGATGTGTTTGCGCTTGTGTGCATTAACACGTCCAGGCCCGACTACGAGTTAAGTTTTGTTAACAATAGTTTTCCTACTGTGCTATGCCGTGCTCGTTAGAGTTAAGTAAGGAATAAAACAACAGGAGTCTGCTACCAACATCACAAATAGTTTTACCACCCATTAAAAAACCCATTTTCAGTCTTCATACAACAACATACTTCTTCCTCATACATTATTTTATGTATCTGACAATTTTCAACAGTTACCTATAACATAATAAGCTATTGTTTCTTTCAACATTTGCTTGAGGAAGTTTCAAATTTCCAAAGAATATTTCACAGCAAAACACTCTTACAGTGTCAAACGGAAGTTTATCATAAGTAGTTCCATAAGTTTCCTCGTTAGAGATAGAATAAATGCTACTGAACGTTGCGAATGGACCATTTGTTTTACAACTCTTTGTGTTGGGTTAAGAGAACTGTTCAGACCTACGTTGGATTCCCACTTAGCTACTGAAAATGTGAACAAACTTACGTTTAAAGAGTAATCCACCTATTGGTATCTAGGTACATGAAGCTGAAGATATTGTTTATTTTTTGTTTTAAGCACTAATCTCTGAAACTACCAGAGAATTTTGCTAAAAATCTTTTTACATTTGATAGCTCATTTCTTGAAGAAGAGTTTAAGGCTATTTAAAATTATACTACAACCCTTGGAGCGAATGAAACCGCGGGGCATACCTAGTTAAAGATACAAATGATAATTTCAATTTTAGCTGTCGGTACGAAGATATGAATGATTTAGATAAATCTTTGATTTTGAATGATTTTGATTTTATGAATTTAAATGCCTGATTATTTATTTTATATTATTTCTTCATATATTTAAAAGCTAATTTTAGAAGTTAATTGGTGTTTCGGTACAGGAGGAGCTGGGTACGTGGCGTCCCGGCACATCGTACCTATCCTGGGGTGGGCACGTGATGTACCTGCCGCCCGCGCCCGCCGCCGAGCAGCCGCTCTCCATGCTCGGACCCATCGATAGACCTATCAGGTTCGTATCTAACTAGTACTTATTATTTCTTCTATTACGCTGACTTGCCTGAAATCACTTCGACAGGAAAAGACATCAACGCGTACTTTATTTACGCAAAAAGTCTTTGAATGAGCTTTAATGCGAGGACTGGTAGTATTGACTGTAATCTATAAAACCATAGATAGTTAGACATAGGTACATTTCTGATACAGGCTTAGGCAAAAATAAACATCAACTTCATCTGCCCGACCATTTCCCAACTATGTTGGGGTTGACTTCCAGTCCCATCCGATGCAGCTGAATACCAGTACTTTACATGGAGCGACTGCTTATCTGATCTCCTTACCCGAGTTACTGGGTAACAATACTAAGACCAATATAAACATGAGTTTGTCGTATATTTTTTATAGGCAATAAGGTAATCTGAGGTGCAGTTCCCGTATTTTTAAGGACTTTTGTGTTCTAATCTCAAGTCTCAAATAATCAAAAAATTTTGATAATAAGTTTTTGATATTGATTGCGAGTATCATAGTACCTAAATGATATTGGAATAATTGTGGTGTCTCTTTCACTACACCCATTAATGAAGAGTCGAAGTTGACATTGTGATTAAACCTTCAGATATTCAGTGAAAAAATGTGTAAAACCCATCGTCTTTGTCCTTAGGAGCAAATCTAGTGGTTGTCTTGAGGCCTCAGCGCGAGCGGCGCGTGCGGCGCTGGGGGCGGAGATGCGCGAGAGAGAGCGGTCTGCCTCCCCCGACGTGGCCAGGGCGCTGCCGGCCAGGGTGCTGCCCAGCAATAACGTGAGTACTAGCTAACTTGATGGATATATAATATGTGTTATATAGGTGTTAAGGATTTATAGCTGCAGAAGATGATCGTGATGCATTCTTCATATAAGATTCCTGGTACGAAATTTCAGTGTATTACAGAGAAAGCAAATAGTTTTGAATGGTTAATGTTATAACTTTTATTTATGGGTGTGATTATTTAATACACTCATGATTACTTTGATGAACACACGTTTATTAGCCAACCAACAATACAACAAAGATGGCGTTCTATCACCAAACACTTTTCGACAGCCAGTGTTATCCACTCGCTAAGTAGGTACATATTTACAAAAACTACATCACACTATAAGTTAAAACTTATCTTTGGAAATAGCTGCATCCCGCGGTGTTACCCGCATTTAAAATTCGTGTTCATCAAACGCGCGAACTGTCAAACGCACGAAGTTAAAATATTTGTTAAGTTTTTCAATTTTCTGAGATTTATTTCTTTTCGCAAGAACTTTCTACAAAGTATTAAAAAACTTAAAAAAAGATGAATGAAATCATTAGAGTCGTTCTCAAGTTATGGCTAGACCAAGGGAAACAGGGATTCACTCTCATATACAAAAGATTATATACGTTATGAAACATTTGTAAAGAAAGATAACTCGAACAACACTTAACAATCAATAAAAGCCCTTGGTAAGAAATCAGGCACAATAATAGCTTGGTATACAGTACACATCTTTGAAGGTACCCAAAAATCCCTTCAATGACTGATCTTTCAAAGCAACCTTATTTCCTAATCTTCGTATTATCCAAACTCACACATAACTAATTACAGAACCACGATCAAATGAAACAGTACATCAGATTAATGTCTATCTCATGTCGCAGCCCGTCCTAAACGTTACCCAATACTGCCAACCTTTATTATTAATTTAACAGCCATCATTTGTAAAGACAACTGATTTGTTGTCTTTACAAATGATGGCTGTAGATTATAAGATAATAAGATTTTATTGATCACCTTTAAATCTGCAATCGTGAACTACATCTACTTCAAGTAAGGCATTCGTTTAGCAACTGGAGATTGGTACATATCTCAAGGATTATTTTTTGACAAGTGAACTAATCTCCGATTTAAAGAAAATTGATCATCATCTAGCCTTTTTCCCAACTATGTTGGGGTCGGCTTCCAGTCTAACCGGATGCAGCTGAATACCAGATAGGCAGTCGCTCCTTGTAAAATCAGTATTATACAAGGAGCGACTGCCTATCTGACCTACACAACCCAGTTACTGGGCAACCCGATACCCCTTGGTACGACTGGTTGTCAGACTTTATGTCTTCTGACTAACCGTAATGATACCAACGGCTTAACGTGCTTTCCGGGGCATGGATGAGTCTCACGAGCTCCTCTTAAGAACATTGATGATATCATTATCATCTCAGCCGAAAACATCCAGTACTATACACAGGTCTTTCCAAGCGTGTCTCCACATCGATCGCTCCTGTGCTTCTTGCATCCAGTGGACTTCTACGTCTTTGTGAGAGGCCGGATAATAACATAATGAGCGGTGTCTCTACCAAAGATAGAAACATAAAGCTAAATTAATCTGCTTTATTTCATGCCTGAAATATACCTTGCCAACAGGTAACAGAATGGCTTTTTGTGTTTATGTGTTTTAATGCTAGTGCACGGATAAATATATTTTCACTTTGCATCGACTGACTGCAGCAGCCCAAAAGACTAACAACCAGTCTCCCCAATTTCCCAATAATTGGGTTGTGGAGGTCAGATAGGCAATTACTCCATGTAAATACTGGTATTCAGCTGCATAGGATACGGTCAGATTGGATGCAAACCCCGACACGGTTGAAAAGGCTAGACAGATGATGTATCATATCGACAATTTAAATATCTTTACATTTTTATGTCAATAAACTAGATATATTATAAGACTAACTTACAGCCACAGTTCCTTAAAATGATCTCCGACCATCAGTTGCACGTACGTGCCCAGAAACCTGAAGCCTATATCGCCATAATCGTAACAAAACTTACATTATTTTAATACAGAAATCCTTCAACAACTGAATAACAATATTCCCACATGAACAGGAAAAATAAACAATCTGTGAATTGTTAAGGCAAGGTCTATCGGCCCATACTAATTGACATTGATTTTAAGAGCTCCGTACATACATGCTCAAGACAATAACTTCGATTTTGTTTACATTGCAACCATGTTAATGATCGCTGTGATGTATTTATTATCAACTGGATTATTGAGTACAAGGTGAGGTGGAACGAATCAATTAATTGTTTTGCATAGTTTATTTTACTTGGGAAAAATACCACTTGACATATTTCAGGGTAGGGGACATCGAAGCCACAAACAGATTTATTTTAACATTGGGAGGTTCAGAATCCTGAATTAACTTCATGTCAGGTTATGCGTCAATTTCCTTCCACCCTAAATGTATGGCTGTAACCGACTAAACAACATTAATGCATTCTGCAGTCACAATTTTGTATCCTGAAATGAAAACATATTAAACATACAGCCTATCAATACCTCCATTGTAAAAGACAAAAGACGTTTTCTCAAACAGAGAAGCCATGAACATTAATCACCATGTTTGCTCGAGATGTCAACCCACCTCGAACAAGCATGGCAATTTCACATTGATATTATTATGAAAATATACCTTTAATTTAACACCGACACGTTAAGTTGAATTTCCGCTACAACTTTAAGCATATTTAAGAGTTTTTCAATACCTCTAATAATTATGAAATCAACTTAATTAACACAATCATAACGTTGATTTTAGTTTAACATCCATTGGAAAGAACGATTTGAACATGACATACAATATAACGTCTTTGCAATTCACTTGGCTCTTTTTTCCCCCACTAACAGCGATAATGACCTCCACACTCTGACCACCACTCACTCATCTTAAACCTCCGCTCTCAATACAATCATCATTTCATTTTATACCATTGTCATTCTGTCCTACTTCCTCACATCAGCCAACAACTTCATTGAACGCATTACCAAGTAATTTCCTATAGAATACATTCAGAAACGGTTATAAAAATTAACCTATTTTTGGTCGCAAGACTATTGTGTCGCGCGGTTTGGCGTGCGCATTGTCATTGCATTTTCCCACGATTGTTTCCGCATCTGTCTGTCTGTCCATGTGTTTGTGAGTTGTAAGCCGAGATGCGGGGTGTCGGAGATATCACATGGCCTTGTTACCTTCCGTAATTTGAAGATCTAGTTGTGGGTGTTACATCTACTTGTGATTGTTATGTAATTGTGTCTAGATATTAACTAGGTGTTAAATTCTTGGCTTGTTGGCTTTTGTTAGATTACTTTAGACTTTGTAAGCACAATATATACCTACTGCGTTTGTATCTTCTGTTGAATTAGTCATCTCCTATTTTCGTAGTGATTATAAATAGTCAAAATAAATTACCTACCAAAACTTAGCAGACGATATAAAAATACAACAAAAAGAAACCAAAATTTTCATTGACTATTTCATCGTCATCATCAAAATGTACTAACGTATGTAATTTTGGAATCAATTGCTGCTGGTACCTATAATTGTGACGAGATTATTGACATTAGATATACTACCTATCAAGTGTGCAAAGTTATACTAGTTAGTTTGACCATGTAGGTAGACCCTTCCAGGTAGGCTTCAGTGCTAGGTATATGATTTTAATAATTTATAGATGGCCCCCACCAAAATCGATGATCAGTGAAACAAATATTTGCCAAATATGATACTTTACTTTTCATTCGTGGACGAGTTAGTGTCCCGTTTTCCTTACTCATCCACGGATCTCTAACCAAAGTTTATTGATCTACGATCTCATTACCATCGATCAAAACACGATAGTCGCCAATCCGCCAGAAATTGTATGTAAATGTAGGAATAATTCAAACTAGTACGCTTAGTATGCGCGTGCGCAGCCTAGGGACATGTCGAACATGTTCCGAGTCGCTAATACCGCTCACGCTTTGCTCCTGTTTCTTAGTCGTGACCCTGCAGTGTGAGGAATATGGTAGAAAACAATGGAGATGTCGTGTTCACCTGTCACTCGATATTTATGACTTCTTGTGGATGTTCAGACATTTTTTCTCATCATGATGCGTCTACTCTACATCCTTAGTCCCAGACTAGAATAGTGACGCACATTACCATCATCATGCACCTGCCCATATCTCAACTTATTCAGATTCGGCGCAGCATCTCGTCTTCTTCTTCCCTACAGCTCTATCTAGCAACATCCCAATAGTCACCTTTCTAGCCATATCATCAAACAATCCATCCGTCGGTTCTTTGGTCGTCCTCTAATCTTGTAATCCTCCACACACATACTCCTAAGTTTCCTCACAACAAGATCCTCATTCCTCGTATAGTTAAAATTCGCAGGTTACAATTCATAACCCCTCTATATTGGGGTTGGCTTCCAGTATTTTACATGAACCTATCTGAACTACACAACTGATACCATTTATTAAGACTGGCTATCAGACTTTCGGGATTCTGACTACCCATAACGACTGTTGAAGATCTTCGTATTACACCCAGGTACAACTGCTTCACGGTTTTCGAGGCACGGAGAAGTCTCAATATGTATGGTATATGGATGGTCATCCATCCACGGACTGAACTCGGCAAGCGTAGCCTTAACCTTCAATGACCCGTGCTGTTCAAGTGTTAAATTTGACACATACTTAAGGACAATAAAATTCCCCGATTAAGTAGTAAAAATATAATATACTTAGTATAATATGGTAGTAATTAATATATCGTCTATACGTGAAAAAACTAATGAGTTGTGTCACATCTAATATTAAATATAACAAAACGAGCACTACCTGGAATTCACATATGCAAATGTTTTTTTATTTTATTTTATTGCCATAATTATTTTTTATTCTCGCTACCTTTCGAGTTTTACTACGTTCATAGATAAACATGGATTCTTGAATGGCGCCATGTCTCACATTCACCTTTTATTCACGTTACATTTTTATACCTGCCTTGTTGATCTAGTGGTAAAAAGCGCTACTGCTGAGCATGACGTCCTGGGTTCAATTCTGATCGGCCAAAGTGTTATTGGGTTTTCCATCTGGAATTGCTTAGTAGAATCTTTTTTGAATTTCACTTGATACTAGATGACTCGCACGTGACTGCCTCGTTGGTCTAGTAGTCCCAAGCGCGACTGCTGAGCGTGAGGTCCTGGGTTCAATTCCCAGGTCAGGTAAAATGTTAGTCTTATGTTTTTCCAATAACGTTTTTCTCATTGGCAGTCCAGAGTCTGGATTCGTGCCTGCTTGGAGGCAATAAGCTCGCCCCCTGCAACATACGACTTAAACACAACTGGCGAAATTTAGGTGTCATAAAGGAACACCTCTGCCTATCTTGAATACAGCTGTGAATATATGTAACTTTATATTTATCCTTAATACAAACGATTACACAAGAAACCCTACTATAACTATGTATATATTTGTTAGCTTATCTGATTACTCCTGCCCTTACCACATAAGGGCAGGAGGATGAAGATGATGATGCTGTAGTCTCCTTCCTATAAGTGAAGGAGTACACCTACTTACTATATATCTGTATCCATGTGTCATGTATTGTGTACATCTTTTGTTGGAAATCCTAAATCATCAATAAATATATAAATAAATACTCCAAGGTGGTAAAGCGTGCCGCATGCACCCCAAAAACCCTCTTTAAACACATTTATTTACCAAAACAATCATGCATGACGTAACCTACATAAACAGGTTTACTTGGAACATACCAATAAGTAGATACACCTGTTATAATCGATTGAAACATGCATTTAGCGCCATTGTTGTCGGCACCACGCGAATTCCTGACCCCAAGCAGTTTATGCTATTTATCTATTCCCCTTGTTAGTATTCTCTGTACACGAAGATCATAGTGAATCGATTGGAAAGCCGTTGTTTTTAAACGGTGCATGGTGGGGAAAGACGAGCCAAATACATAGTGTGGCGTACATGATAGTATCAAAAGAATATGGTTGTTTATTACTTCCCAAGTTTACCTTGGATATCACTGACATCAGTGTAGGGAAATATCGTGAGGAAACTTGAACTTATAATTAACTAGCATTTGCCAGTGACTTCGTCCGCATGATTGTCAGTTGTCGTGGATGCAGACGAAGTCGCGGATTTAAAACTGTTTTATTTCCTTCCTCAGGATATAATCTATCTTCTTTTTTTAAGCTTAGGATATAAAATTGGTTGTGTACATTATGCATTAAATAAATAAATAAAATTCATGACGATCCGATCTGCCATTTAGTAGTGAAAAGGTAGCAAACAAACAGTTACCATCGCATTTATATTAGTGTACGGCTGAAATTGCCAACACGTCTTGAGCAAGCGTGGTGATTCATGCGTGGTGCCTTCTCTGTTTGAGAAGCGGCCTTTCGGCCTGCAGCTTGTGCTGTGTGGAACAAGCTGGTTTATTTTATGAATCCTTGACTATGGTCTTCTTAAATCGTGTAGATGGGTGATACCATATAAAAATAAAGTATTAATGCAGTCGATCGTTTGACTGTGGTTCATATTTTAATCCAGCAAATTCACAGTCATATATCAAATTTCGTTTTTAACAGGACATGTGATAATTATGACTTCTATGTAGATTTTTTTTATTGATATCAAATCTCGATTGTAGCTTTTCAAAAACGATCGACGAGTGCTATATATAATTTATAATATATGAAAATACAAACGCAGACGAGTTCACGGGTGGCTCCTAGTTTATTATAATTATGTGTAAATTGTCCAAAGTATAAAATAACACAACAATCCCCGGCGGAATCCAACTTATTTTTTCGATATTTTGGTCCCATTATAATATTTAATCACTTTTCGCCGCCTTTCCAAACTAGTTATACTAGATTGGATGAATAAACATAGAAACGTTTTAATTGATTTATCCGGTTCTTATGTTATCCTAAAGCGTCATTATTTTTAAATATTTTTTTATATAATCATCAACACAGAAATTCCATTCTCTTTTTTTACAGAGATTTAATTTTCTAGATTTTTTAAATCATCCAATAGTAGTATGGCCTTTGTCACCCGGCTACATACCTATGCCAACTACGTTGAGGAATACAGTCGTGATGATATATTACTGTGACTTGGAAAAATAATAATTAATAATAAGTTACCCAAATGAATCGCCACTAGACCAACTAGTGGGAAGCCCTGCTGCTGAGCACGAGATCCGTTATTGGGTTGCCACTGAGTCTGGATATGTAACTGGTTGATGGCATGAGGCTCGCCCCCTATTACATGGAACTTAAATATAACTGCCGAAATGTGGGTGGACTATTATATACGTAGGTACGCTGCTGCCTAACCTTTCGGGTATAACAGGCTTGAAGGTTATGTTATGTTACCCAAATAATACAAAAAAGAGATTGTTTGACAAAAAAACAATTACTCCAATATGTTATGTTACAATACTGCCTTTGTGTAGCAACCTCGTAGCAGTTTCGTAGCAAGTCAATACATTATTTTGTAACGTTCTATAAATCAATTAATTTTTCAAACTGTCCGTTTTTTTTAACAATTTCTGCAACCCCTAGCGATTTATTGCCGATAAGAAGCGCGCAGTTGCAATAAACTTGTAATAATGACATGCAGTGTGTGATGCGTGAATGACGTAGCGCCCGTGGTGGGAGGATGCGCGCGCCGAATGGTCTGCGCACTAGCGCGCACGTGGGTCGGCGCGAGCGCACCTGTACCGCGCATCTGTACTATTAATATATTGTTTTTGTCGACGCACTTGTACAGAAACGTACTGCCCAACATTGTTAAGTTAGTGTGATTTGGAGCGGGTTGTAAGGTCAGTGATCATTTATTTAATATTTAAATTACAAATATTAATTTAGATTGTTTTGTTTATTTGTTTTTACAAGTAGTAGTTTTATGTTTTGAAAAGCTAAATCATAATTCTTTGGATCTCAGTGTTCATTTAAATTAGAATTTTTAAAAATAACTGCAATAAATCGTTTTATTATCATAATATATAAGATTTTAAATGAAATAAAGTTCTATTCTATTCTAGAATTTAAAATGCACGTTTTATAATATCTAAATGGCTTCTGAAATTTAAACTAGAAGACTTTTCTTTAAGTAGCATAAATACATATAACATCAAACAATTGTATAGCGTCGTAAAAGCGCGCTATTAAAATGAAAACATACAATTAAATGAAGTGAGAGTGAAAAGACTTATGTACAACACTTACTAGTAATACATAAGTCCATCAAAAGCATCTTATCTGATGTGCAAACTAATATAATCCCACAGTCGGATGCACACGACGAGTCTCGCGGAAGACCAGCGCAGGCGCACTTCCGCGCAATTATTTACAATAAATATGATAGTGTATGCCTCTGCTCATCCCATTTGCATAATGAAAGCGTAGCGAAGTGCGCACTAATCTGAACATCACTTTTCGTTTATTGTGGATTTCTTTGTTCACTTTATTTACGCACTTGTTTTTTTTATTTCTTTTTGTTGGTTGGAACTTTTTCAAGAAAGGTATAATAGATTCTTTGTCACTGCGGGGTGGGGGAGGTGCTCGTGGCTACTAATAGTAGCCACAGATTCAATCTGCAAAGTTAAGGATGGCTTGCTGAGGTCGATTAGTGCATGGGTGACCATCAATTACATACTGTCGTGTCTTGGAACGAACACACAAAGTACACTAAGTAGGTCACATAACATCACGCCTGCATTCCCCGTAGGGTAGGGCAGTGGTGCACCTATAGTAACACCCACATTTCGCCAGTCATATTTTAGTGTCATGTAGTAAGGGGTGAGCCTATTGCCATCAACCGGGCACAACTCCAAAGCCCGGGCTTCTATTGAAAAAAATTATATTGGAAATACTCCGTAACACTTTGCCCGGATTGGGAATCGAACCCAGGACCTCATCATCGGACATCAAAATCTAATCAGTTTATAATGAAAGACATGAACTATTTAATTTCTGAGTGAGATTTTGATTACAAAGTGATATGTCCGAATGGATTTTTACAGTTTTACGAAAACACATAAGAAAAAAAACTAAACTGGTATATATATGTATACAGGAGAGATCCGACAAAAATTTCAACTCTGGGAGAATTCCAGAATCATTTCAAGACAGCACGGTTGGCGCAGTGGCTGAGCGATTGACTGCTGCGTCGCGTGTCGTGGGTTCGATTCCCGCACGGAACAAATATTTGTATGGCCTACAGGTAGTTATTCCGGGTCTGGCTGTTTGTGTATGTGAGTTTGAATGTTTGAAAGCGCACCCACAACACAGGAGAAATTACTAGTGGGGAACAGTTTAAAAAAAAAAAAACTTATGTCATGGTATCACTTTGTGTGTAGGTGTACCCATCATTTGTTATTTACGAATCCCAACGAAATATGCTAATTTATGCATACCTTTTTATTTACAAAATCGATTCTGTTTATCATTATTATATTGTTTTAATCGATATCTTTTATAGTAACCCATAATTATGTTGATAATCGTGACATCTCTTTGGGTTTCCAAGTTATAAATGTGTGATTATTACAATCTGATTAACCTCAAAGTAAGGTCAGGGTCTGAGATTGTAAAGAACAGGATTTGCATAACACTTAATGTTTTTAATAAATATCATAACATCATCACGACTTTATTCCCTGAAGGGATGGGCTGAGGTGTAAGTTTATAGTATACCAAAATTTATTTAGTTATTTTTGAGTCCAATTTGATGGAGCGCCTATTAACACCTACGGGCACAAATCTAGTCTCCTGACACCGAATACTGACATGTTCCAGATGGAAAAAACTCAAAACGATTGCCGACCCGGGAATCAAATACCGAACCTCAAGCTCAGTAGTACTGCCAGACAGTACAATAAATGTAATCCACTCGTTGAGTTTTTGTACAGTTCTGGTTGAATTTATACACTTACTGTACTAATACAAAAACAACAAAAGACGAATGAATATAAAAACAACAGAACAAAGTCAACTTCAAAGGACACTTGAAAAATTAATGTGATCAAAACAAATGCACGTCATTAATGACTGTCAAGTTTTTGCTGCGAAATCATTTGATTAGGTAGTTTTTTTCTAAATAACCATGACAGTCTTGACTAATAACAGAGTGTCAACGATACAATACCAATTAATATGACAAATATTGGTAAGTATATGTTTTATAATATATGTGAGAAAAGTTAAAAATAAATCATAAAATCTATATTTCACTTTGAAAGTTAAGAAATATCTTCAAAATGTAGCTCTCTGGGTTAAGTGAAGTTATATAAATGCTATTAAAATAAGCAAAGGCCTACTTATTAGCATATTTTTTATATTTATTAGAATTGATACTCGTGCTACTTCAAACTATTTCTTTAAATGTAATTTTATGGGACATGTTTGAATTTATAAAAAGGTTTAAGTATTATAATTTCCTTAACATAAAAACGGTTTTTAAAATTCATACACAGAATTTAAAACTAGAGACGAAATGTTTCCTAATAAGAGTTATTTTAGACGTCAAACGTTTCGTGGCGTTTATGGAAGACTAGTAGTCACCCGCGACTTAGTCTGCGTATGTTCTTTCATAAATTCTGGCCTATGTGCTGTTCTGAAGTATAATGTTTTTGCGTGAATGAGTAACAAACATGCACGCAAACTTTTACATTATAAATGTATATATTGTTATATTAGTTGGATTTGCCGGAAAAGATAAAACACAGAATTGTGTTTTATTTTGTTATATCATTAAAATGTGAAGGAAGATTTTAGTGTAGAGGGATGACGCTTGGGTAAAAAGAAAAGAAATTATATTTATTCCGTTAGTCATATAATAATAAAAATAGACTTTTATTTGTTGCTTTTTTATACATATTAAAAAACTACTTAGATAACGCGCATTCAAGTTGGGGTGTACAAGTAAGGGCTCGCTACGTCACAACTCAGTATAAAATCTATAACGGCGTGACGTCATGCCACATTTTAACTCAATGTATAGAAGTAATCAGTAAAACAATGTAAAGATTATCTATTATTTCTTAATAATCTACCTATTGGACAAAAAAATTACGTAATTTTTTTTTACATTTGCGGGTTTTTTCATACCCCTTAAATAGTACCAACATAATCAACATGGAGCTACTAAAACCCTTTGACAGTTGCAAGTGCACTGTATTAAGGTTTGTAATGTAAATGAAAGGGCTACCGCTGTCGTGTATTTACACAAACACTTACGAAAACTTATTGTACGTGCCTTTAATAATAGTCTATGTTAAACGCTATGTTATGCTAATACCACAGCACTTTACTCACGGCTTGGAATCCAACTCGTTTTGCTGGAATGCGTGACAATACTGGGACCAGATACGTCAGGTGAGCTCCTTGACTTGATCCACACGAGTACAGACAATTGCGTGCACTGGCTGGACAGTGGACATGTCCAGGTTGCATTCGCAAAAGTGTTTTTAATAAAATACAACTTCATACTAAGCTGCAAATCGCAAAAAAATATCAAATTTGAATTTTGCGGGCTGTCACTAGGCATTTACTCTAATACATATATTTTTGCAAATTGTTTCAGTCACTGACTGACGAAGCTTTAGACTAGCTAGTCTCTTGAATATTCGACGATCGGATTAAGTTTTTTGTTTTGCCCTGGGATTTAATTAAATCAATTTATTTTAAAGCGGTCAGTAAGGCAAGGTATTCGACAAGTAAGCCGTTGTCAAATGCCTTGCGTACAAAGGCTATGAGATCAATCTAGCCATGAGCATCTCGTGTAAAACAGAAGTACTTACTTATTAAATCGTCTTATTTATTATCTCTTTCAAAATAAAGGTAAAACAAGGTTTAAATTTCACACAGCAATAAACCTGTAAACCTGAAATTGATTTCAGCAAGAAATGCCAACAAGCAATAACAAAACGCTCTGTATCACATAATACATACTGTTGCGCAAG
The DNA here is from genome assembly GCA_905147745.2 of Phlogophora meticulosa. Lineage (NCBI taxonomy): Eukaryota > Metazoa > Arthropoda > Insecta > Lepidoptera > Noctuidae > Phlogophora > Phlogophora meticulosa. The sequence goes on from LR990518.1 coordinate 1,046,297, forward strand.
CGATCAACGAATAGAAGCTACATTATTTCATATCTAACGTTACATCACGCCTGCATTCCATGAAGAGTTTGGTAGAGATGTGCTGATATTACAACTACCTTTCGCCAGTTATGTTTCAAGTCTCATGAAGTCGAGGCCGAACCTAATTACATCAACTAGGCACAAAAAAAATATTAGCTACATGGAGTCTAGATTTGTAACCGGTTGATGGCAATAGGCCCGCGCCCTATTACATGGGACTTAAACATGAATGGCGACATCTGGGTGTACTATTAGTATATCTCTGCCTAACCCTCTGGGAAATACAGGCGTGATGTTAGGTATGTAATGTAATATCTACATTATCTTCATGGTTACAATTATAACAGGATTCCTAAGTTTTTGTGTGACATACTCGACAGTCGACGGTGATGATTTCATAGCTTATTTAAATACAAGATGAGGCGCAGTTACTTGCGTAATAATCACGTGTTGGCTCACCCTTAGATATAGCAACTATGTTAATTATTAGAGAGATACATACATGATTACCTGTCACTCACTTTATTTGATGATGGGCTTGTTACGAAGAAGAGGTCTCTATATTATAATGTTTGTGTGGAAACTTGCCATAAAAATTGGTGAAAATACAAAAACAAAAGCAGTCTTTTATTCACAGAAATATTTTTTTACATCACAAATTACCTCTGCCTAAGTATAAAGCAGTTTGTTGGCAGACGTAGCTCCCTTTTTGTACATATTAACATGTATTTATGTCTTATTGACACTCTTTCACGAAAAAGATAATGAATGTACTCCTTAATTTCTTAAATTAAATAATAAGCAGAAATATTTTTTTTAGATATTCTATGTATGTATTATATATTATTTATAGTTAATAATCTATTTTTTTTTCTGTTCCCTTTTCTTTTAAGAAATTGCACGTACCACTGTTTGTCTCTGCATTACCCAAAGTTTGACTTGTAGAAAATACCTATTGCCATTAAATCCGCCTCATTCTATTCCTTCTATAATTTTCCAAACCAAGTCAGATTTGTACCGTCTACTCATGTAGTCACCATTCACCACGACTCTTCCCTAAAAGACACGTACTTACCTAGGAAGTACAGAAAGAACTTTGAAAGGGCCCTTTTGTTAAATTTACTGCATCCAGCTTAACCTCGAATAAATTCAAGAATGTCACCACAAACCGTTACATAAGAAAAATCTCGACAAAACCGTATAATTTACAACGTAAACACTCTAATCGTAAACGTGGAGTTTACGGTTTTATGTGACCACACTATGAATACCAACTAGCTTAGGGACTGGAGACTGGCCTATGAATTAAAATTCCTATCATGTAGGGGCCCATTCACACCTCAGTGCTAAATAGGTTCATATATTTGGTTAGGGCCATAAATATCGATGTTTTTATTATTTATGATTGCAAGGTTGCAATTAAGTATCGATTCAGTTTTGAAGTGCGATGTTCTAGTCACCTTAATTTGATGAGGAAATAAGTTATAAATTAAAATTCGTGAAAGTTTAATCAAGTCAACTTCTGATTGTATATTCTATTTGGCACCTTTCATTCAACAGAACATTCGGTTTAATTGTAAAAAATCTGATCACCTAACAAGAAGTCTACAATGTAGAATCTGCAATTACAGTGGTCCCCTATCACCAGCCTTGTGTTTCCGACCCTGTTTGTCTATCCTTAGACAAGTTAAGTCCTAAACACCGCACGTTTTTATCATTCTCGTGAAGCCTCACAAGCACAAAATTGAAAGACGACGCCAGCCTGGTGTGCAAGTGCGGTGCTGCTCCTCAAACGATGGGACACCTGATAACGTGGCCTACGTGCCCACATACGTGCATGCTGAAGGATTTGAAAGACGCTATTGATGACACCAAACTCAAGCTAATTTCTGGACGGACTACATAGATTGCCAGCGACACGGCAACAAGACGAATCACAAAATTCTTAAGACCTACCGATTTTATTCCTGGGATGCCCAACAATTTAAAAACAAAACGCGATAATGATAATTATAACGTGTACTGTAGGATGCACCACAGTTGCAACAAAACCAGTAAAAGCAGGCCTCACATTCTAGGAACTCCGTGCTATCACGCCAGTCTGGTAGTGAAACTATTACCATCGACGTGCAGCCTACTGTACCACGATACATAACTGTTTACGATAATCATGTTATGTGATTTGATGTGCTATAATTGCAATCCAATCGACTCCCAATTACCTAAGATTGGTAGCAAACAGTTATTTTAACTCACATTCGTTACAATTAGTGGCGTAGCTGTTACTGGAGGTAAATGGTTAATTGTTAACTGTTCGTTATCGCGGGATGAGCAGCACGAGACGTACTGACGCTTTTTATAACGGTCCTGAACTTGGCTGGTGGAGGGCCGGGAGGCACAAAGCTCCAGAAGGTTCTGTTAAAATTGGTACATTTAAAAATGTTTTATTGCAATGAGACAGAATTTTTTGAAGGGTCAAAATTTATAATGAACCAAAACGCCTATTTCACTTCTGGAAGAACTACAGTTTCTGTCGTATCGTATCGTAATAATGGAAAATTTTAGCCAATATAATGTGTGAGCGTCTCACCTTTTAAATACTAAGCTATCCTGATTGAGTCCCTACAGTTGATTATATACTTGTCCAAATTATCCCGCTGCTGGGCGAAAGCCTCCCTCCATTCCACGCACACATGGTCACGATTAGGCGCTACATCATTCCCATTCTCAAGCTTTAATCCAGGTCATCCAACCGTCACCTTGGTGTCCTGCAAGGCTCTGTTGCCGTTTCAATGCTTTTCATCCTATAAATTACGGGCCCACAGCTCGTTCAGCATACGGTAGATATGTCCTGCTCTCTCAATGACAATTTACTGTTAAAAATTGATGTAATGCTATTGCAATTGTGAAGAGATCGACAATAGCCGGAAGTTTTGAAGGATAGTGTGGGAACCAATCAGTTGGCTACCGGGTTTATTGAGGACTAGGAAATGGAAGAGTTTTCAGAAGACAGGCTGGCATGAATGAGTTAAATTAGTGGATGACGAAGATCAAAGGAAGTCCAAATCGTTTAATTTTATCATAATATGGCTAATGCGAAGAAAGTCTAAGGAAAACCTATAAATTTTGTATATTTCTCTCTGTTTTTTCTGTCATGATAAAAATGTTGATTCACGAAATTTTATTTGACTAATCCTTCTATGCACTTACGTTTTAGAAATATTAGATGAAATATTCTTATGTTAATACTTTTTGTCTATTAGGATTACATTTAATTTCTAACCACCTATTTAAATATCTGTAACGCGCTGACTCTTAATTTGAATTCCAATCGACATCGGAATTTAAACATTTCCTACTCTTGAGTTAGAGTTTTTTTTGCCAGCTGCGTATTTCGCCAAACAATATAATCACGTGACTGCAACACTGGAATCGTATTGGCTTAGCATCGGAATTAAAATTAGTTCGTAGAGTAAAACCCCTGTTGTATCACCAAAAATCGCATTCATAAATACTTTGATTTTGACTTTTTAGAATATTATACTTAAATTAGTAAGAAAGATATATGGCATTGTATCTTCCTGGCATAAAGGTTAATCGTCAGCCAACTATGCAGTTGTCAAATTGCTAACCTTTGAATTAATTTACTATTTATTATTGACACTGCATGCTTACTCACATCTCATGTCTATTTTTAACCATGTTTCGTACAATTTATCTGTTACTGCGATATTAATAATGAGCTCAGAAATTCGCGTGTAAACAAATCATTTTTAGAGGAGTACGATGAAAAATAGAGAAAGTTATAACGATGAAACAGTGTAGTAGTTAAGCCACTCACGTACGAGGTTGTGGGTTCAAATCCGAGCAAGTACTAATGTGACTTTTGTGACCCCCCCTCCCCCCCCCCCCTTCTCGAGCAAGCGTGGTGATTGATGCTTGTGTCTTCCCTGTATGTGAAGAAGCCTGTGCTTCGTTTACGTTCATACATTTGACGACCGACGTGGCGCGGCGGGCGAAGGTCCGCCTGCGACGCAAGAGGTTGCGGGTTCGATTCCCGCCTTGGGACAAATGTTTGTACGATCTACAAATATTTGTTCCGGGTGTTCTGGATATTTCCTATGTATAATAAAAACATCTATATATGTAATGTATTGTATTAAGTATATCAGTCATCTAGTACCCATTGGGGCTAGATGATGCTGTGTGGATTGTCCAGCAATATTTATTTATTATTATTATTTATTTGGAGATCTTTTTGGAGAACGTCACCAAAAAGGTCAATGTATGTCCTTCTAGGGCGGTCCCTCCCGGCGTTTCCACTTACATCTGCCTTATAAATACCTTTAGTGAGTCGTCTTTCATTCATCTAATCATACTCTTTTCAATACTTGTAGTGCTACATGTTTTAATCTTTTATTAATATAATATAATACATATCAACCAAGCCACCAAATACACCTATTGAAAAGTTTTCCACCAACAATTTGGTAACAAGACAATTTTCCTCGCTACACTTACTCGCTCCAACAGTGTCGTGCACAGCTAGCTGGTCGGCACACAGCTGAGCAAGCACACACGTGTTTGCTTACTGACGCTCTGTTCTGACGTTGACACTGTTCCATGTATACTTGGAATTCGGCGGCAATTCGATATTGGGAAATGTGTAACGTATGCGTTACCTTCGGAGTTAGTGTTTGAAGAGGCCTCAACGATTTAACTTGGGTTGTTAATCCCAACACTAGTTCTTCTTACAATACTTCTGGACTATCAAGCATGATAAATCATACACACACATACATACACACGGCTTTCTCCCATGGAGGTAGGCAGAAAAATATATATTTTGCATGGTCATTTTTGTTTGTATGTCAATTGATACTATGATAACTCGCCTGTGACTGCCTCGTTGGTCTATTGGTCCCAAGCGCGACTGCTAAGCTTGAGGTCCTGGGTGCAATTAACGTCTCGAACAAAATGTTTTTGAGATTTTCTAATATAAATATTCCGGTAGATTTTCCGATAGAAATTTTCTCAGTGGCAGTCCGGAGTCTAGATTTGTTCCCGATTGATGGCTCGCTCCCTATAACATGGGACTTTAACATAGCTGGCGAAGTCTGGGTGTTACTGTAAGAATACCTCTGCCCAACCCTTCGGGAAATACAGGCGTAATATTGATACTCAATGACATCAGTGCTTCCTAACCGACTACTGTGAACACAATAAGTATATCATTTATCAGTTAGCCTTATTATGTCTTACAAATAGTGTGAAGATACAAGGTTTTATAGACACACTATTCAGAAGTCGCAGAGAGAGTCGTCCTCCTCCATATCTCAAGCAGGCTCATCAAAGAATAAAAGAACGGCTCCAAAACTTACCACCACATACCATACCACCAGGTCATTGGTCCTCCGCTCAAATATTTCATATGTGACCATTTTCGTACCGCCACACCAGGGTCGGTCGGTCGGTCCGTCTGTCACACTATTGTGTACCACAAAGGAGCGACCTTGACGCGTCCTGTATTCGATACGACCCAAGTACATGCCATAATAATAACTATGGCACTGCTATAGAATAACTATTGACTATTGATGTCACGGAAAACTCGGCGCGACTGTTTGTTGTCTTGTTAGATGCGGCGCGCGGTGTCGTTGTTGTTCTCTTGTTTTTCATTGGAATTATGCTCACTTGAGTAGTGTGACATGCATGTTGGGACTGGCTGATATTTGTGTATTTAAATAGTTATGTAAAATAAATAAATTTAATTTAAAACTACAAATATTTTTTTACATAAAATGGCGCCTTATTTGGTGTTAAATAAGATTATGTGCGTTATAAGCTTATACTGTACTGTAAAATAGTATACCACGGACTGTGCCTACATATCTTTTGCCCTTCTCTATAAAGTCCATCCAAAGGTTCTCTGTTAGAGATCGTATTTAGCTGAAAGGAATTGTGACACACTATGTAGCTCTTAAAGTTATTCATTGTAAGTTTTTATGCTGAACAATAAAGAGTATTATATTTTAAAACAAATGGTTGTGGCCATAAACTTGCTTCTTCGAGAAAATTAACTCAAATACTGACTTTTCAGGAGTGGGTTCGAAGTTAGTTTTTTATATGTTCAATCCTCATCTACCGAGCCTTATTCCAACTATTTTGAAGTCGAACACAAGTCTTATCTGATCTCACTTAATATATAGTAAAATGAAGCTACATGGAGTGGCTCCCTATCAGATCAATGGCTTATGTTGCTTCTCAAGTTATGGAAGGATCTCGGTATAAAATGGATGGACTGACTTCAACAAGCGAGGCTTTTTTTATAAAAACGTTGCATCATGAATGCGTTTACAAACATATAAACTGTAATACCTTTCTAACCGATTGGTTAGAAAGGGTCAAATATTTCGGCTCATTCTGATATAGAATCCTATATCAGAATGAACCGGAATATTTGAAAAGATATTTAGTTAGTCGATAGTTAGCGAGTTACGTTAAGTTTTACTTACCTACTCTACTTACCTGGTTGCGGATCATAAACGCGTAAGCATTTAAGGAAATAAACTGAACTCCATTAAAACAAAAAATCTCTGTATTTCACTAATATTGTGTAAACATAACGACACCATTTCTAAGCACATACCACTTGACAGGTGTCAACATAAACCAGTATTAGTTGAACTAGCATAACTTAAAAAACTGACCATACGAGGAAGTAACTAGGGTTCAAGATAACTTGGTAGTCTCATCTTCCATTGTCAGTCATATTACCGCACTACATTTGTTCGGGTAGGCAGCGGTGTAGCTTTCACAATGCGTTACTTAAGCGTTCTACTTTATATTGAGTAGGTACATTAGCTATTGTCCCTTAAGTGTATAAATAAGAATTACTTAATATGCACTTAACGGTGTATTGTTTGCGGCTTCATAAAATTTAGCAACATGACAATGGTTTTAGTTGTGAGGAGTAGTGACGCGGAAGAGGCACTAGATTCACTCGTAGAACAACTACCTCCGTTTATAATAATGTGTTTTGTGTCTCGAGTCTTGCAACATTGTTTAAAATAACAAAGACTTAGATAATCGTATCACACGATACCTACTTAGTTATGCACAAATTGGAAGATAAATTTGATTTATGCTCTTGGTGTCGTCATTGCCCAGTGGTTAAGATCTCGCCTCTCGAGCATGAGGTTGTGAGTTCAAACCCGGGCCAGCACCAGTGTCTCTTTTCAATTCAGATAATCGTGGGTGGATGAAGGCATCGTGTGGAGAACTGGACTTTTAAATAATAAAAGTCTGAAATCGCCGTGCCTTCTCTGTATGAGAAGAAGCCTTTGTCCTGCCGTAGGACGGTAACAAACTGGTATTTTTATTGGCACAAACAGAACAGTTGAACTAACTGAGTGCAATTTTTAGTCCGTAGTAAAATTCCCAAAGGAATTCAACTACATACCTACAACAAAGCCGGTTGACTCTCATGCCATTCAACCTCTTTGTTCATACAACTCTCAATTTCTCAAGTACACACTTTATTCCCAGCTTGCGCGTCCTCTCCAACTGTCACGCCGGCAGATCACGCTGCTAATGCCCCATGACCGCACAGATGTATTTTGCGTGCCCAATCTTGATGCACGTGAGAGCATTTACGTTCAACCGCATGTCTTAGGGGGAAGACAGACAGAAGAGCCTTAAGAGGACGAATCGTAGACAGAGCAGAGACAGCGCACGGATGTACCTTTTTAACACCTTAACTGCCAGACAACGAGACACAATAGAAAATGTATTGTTTGTCGGTCACCTAGCGTTTAAGGTGTTAAATTATATAAGAGACCAGACGCTGGCACAGATATGCATTTCACGCGATATTCGCTCCCGCACCACGACTGTGCCCGGTCCTCGCCTCGAATTTACCTCATCGCCTCTGTGTGTTTTCAACAGGACAAAAACGATGAACTTTCGCGTCTGCCCGCCGTCCTCTCTATACGTTTTACATTGCAAGACGTCCTTACATTTTATATGAAAGTTCATGTAAAGGACACCACGTCCGCGCCCGTCCACGCATTAAGTCCTTTCTGTATGGCCTGCGCCTTAGTTACTAACCGTCTTAAACTTGAGATCACAATCGCGGTGGATCCTTTGTTAACTACTCTACACATTTCCGATGCTGTGCGATGTTGTTTTTGTCCGTTTTAATCATGGCTTGACGTGTTGTTAACTAATGAGCAGTTTTGATTGTTTTTACAATTTCATGATGATTTGCTGGATGGAATCGACCTAATTAGGGACACAGCAAGCATAACATCCATCAACTGCTTGATTTATTGTTATTGGATTCTTTTGTAATCAAAAATTGCACTTAGCTGCCCTGTTGGTCTAGTGCTCGCAAGTGCCACTGCTGACCATGTGGATCTGAGTTTGTATCCCGAGTCGGGTAAAGTGTTATTGGGTTTTTCTATCTGGAATATCTCAGTAGCAACCCGGAGTCGGATTTGTGCCCGATTGTTGACGATATGCTCGCCCCCAATTACATGAGACTTAAACATAACTGGGTGTGCTATAAGTACACCTCCGCCTTACTTTTTGGGGAATACAGCCGTAAAGTTATAAAAAAAAAAAGTTTATTGCAATTACATACATTGTTAACACACATGAGTTGGAGATCACTTTTTAAGCAAAGAGATGCTTGTGTTAGGTGAACTCCGCTCTTCCACATATCGCGACAATAAAAGTATGCAATTAAAAAAAAGACAGAAAATCAAATTAATATAAAACAGACAACGTTATGTTAAAAAAAAACTGTTTAAGCCAAGTTAAAACCTGAAAAGGTTATTTTTCGATGTGTCATTCAAAATACATAACAATGATAAACGAGTCCTAGTTTAAAGGTGATCATTTGGAAAGTGATAAAACAGTTAAATATTTCGTGCGCGCCATTGACGATGTAATGTAAGCATTTGAGTGTTTGTCCTCAAGCAGCACACCAGTCAATATTAGCTCGAGCCGTGTCGTGTGCTAGAACGAGGACAATATCGCAATTAGTTTAGCTATGAAGATAAATATTAACGTGGAATATTTACCTGTTAACATTATCTACGGATTTTAACGTTCTCAGCACGTGTAAATCATAAAGTCTTGTAGAATTAAGGTTTTTGTTTTGTTACTTGGTCGATAAGGAGTGTGTACGGATGGGAGCAGGTGACCTTCTGTAGTTTATGCTTCATAGGAAAAAGGCGTGACTTATAAGGATGTATGGACTTAATCGGTATCATCATCATGATCTTGCTGCCCTTATTCCAATTTATCTGTGGTTGGCGCAGCATGACTTCTTCTTCCATACATCTTCATTTGTCGTCACCTCCTTCCTAGCCATATCATCTTTCGCACAATCCATCCATCGTTATTGAGTCGATATATCTACTATCTAGAAATAGATGAAGGTTCAGTCCTAGCGTTTTCTTTCTTTATATCTATAAAGAACCTATTTTTATGTAACACGACAGATGCTCATGTCTTTTTTCAATTGTTTCGGTTTTCATTTGTTTAACATCGTTTTAAATTGTGTTATACATTAAGGGATCTCAGATGCTGGATGCGCCAAGCTGAAGACAGGGCGCTATGGCGCTCATTAGGAGAAGGCTATGTCCAGCAGTGGACTAGTATAGCCTGATGATGATGATGATGATTAAGGGATCTCTGCATACTATGCTTTTATAGAACAGCGTACAGCGCTGTTTTAGCTGGACGAACACAATGCCAACACTAGCCTTTTTCAGTCAATTTTATTCTACATAATTATGGTTCATTCAAAATTCAAACGAAACAGTTGTATTAGCTACTTCAACAAATGTAACACAAAGGTCGGTTGCGCAAGCGACGCCGCGGCGAGGATGCAACGTGCGCCGATAGCGATCTATAAATTAGCGCATCATAGTGCGGCATCCTCGCGCGTTATCTATGACGTGCACTTCCTACACATTTATTGTTTGTGGTACACCATCGAAATTGTTCATAGATATTAGGTATGCGACGTTATTTCAATGTTATAGTAGTGGAAATTATAGACAGTGTTATCACACGATGAGATGAAGATGGTGATGGTGGTTTGCTCGAAACCCCATCGAACATACCGTTAAGATGACCTTGTTTCTCGGATAAGGGTAGAACATTTTGCCGGGGAGTTTATTGCGCCACTTCTTCTTCCTAGACAAAACAATAGAAAGTGGTGAGGAGGACGGGCGTTTTAGTGACTTCCTCATTAAATCATCAAGTGGAAATTATGTATTTGTTTGACTCCTCCGCTGTTCTTTTCTGAATAATTTCGTTGCGGGATACAAGACAGTAAGTTAAAAAATAGTTTCTCCAAGACTCGAGCTTCATCATCTCGAAGCTTTTCTGGCTTTTCATCTGGAAGCCCACTGTTTATTCTGGTTTAGGGAGTTGCAGTGGTTTGGGAATAGTGTGGCGGGATAGTCCCATAAAAAAAGACAGTCTCATGTAAATTATGACGTAAAAAAAGTGCTGATTCCCAGGCTGATTTGATGGTTTGATTTTGATCGTCTTTCTAAGGAGTTTGAAGACTGTTAATGTTTAAACTACACAAAAACGTGGTAAGCGTTATCCTACTGCCCCTGATGAAACTGTATCAACATCTAATCCAGTTCTTAACGAAACACAACAACGTACAAATATAATCTTAATTACGATTTCTGTCTCAATTCATCTAATTACAAAACACATTAGCAAATCAGCGTGTCTACTAGACTTCCTACTCCTACTCGGTGCGCCGGCGCAGGTCGCACGCTCTGAATACAACGTCGTAGTCAAACTGAGCAATCTTACTAATATTCACACCTTTTACTTTCGTTGTACTTTACGTTGGACAGTTAGGAAAGAAGTTCCAACCGTTATCAAGAAAATATCTTATATTATGAACATAGCTTCTGCGCATGCGGGTACTAGCTTCTTAAAAATCACTTCTACGGCCAACACTATTGCAAAAATAGCCATTAAAATCTCCCCTTTAACTGATTAAGAAAATATGAAGATAGGATTCAGTACCTTAATGGTCTAGTGGGCGCAAGCGCTACCTCTGAGCATGAGGTCCTGAGTTCAATTCCGAGGCAAACTGTTAGTGAGTTTTTCCATCTGGAATTTTTTGAAGTCTGGATTAGACACCGGTTAACGGCAAAAGGCTGAAACATTACTAGCATGAGGTGAGTACACCTATGCCTAAACGTTCAAAGAAATCAGACGTGATATTATGTAGTAAGATTCACCTTTCTCTCTCTGTTCATCATTGTACACATTTGCGTCTATTGACGCTAAACTACCGACATATTTTTTTGTAAGGTCAGGAAGCGAATTCTTCGGAATGACCCTTCTTTCTTTTTCTATCTTATATCCGTAATCACCAGTTGCTAACCGACCTCAAAGGTGTGAATCACCGCTCATCAGATAACTTGCGCCTTTGTGGTACAGAAACAGACACACAATTGATTTTCTAACCTGATTCCATCTAAATTATCGTCTTTTCAGTAAAGATAAGTAGGTAGATAGTAGATGAAATGAATGTACTGAGATTAAAGATGGCGCCATTTGGAAATTGTCTGATCTAAATAGTTTTAGAAGGTAATAATGAAATGGTATTTTTATTGGGGTTGCTGGTACGGTTTCGTATTGGTTTTGAGGAGCTCGTGGCTAAATAAAAACAGCCGCACGTGTCGATCGAAGGTTTACTACGCTTGCCGAAGACAGTCGGTGGATGGGTGACCGTTAAGCCGTTGGTCCCGGATTTCATTAGTTGATCTTTCTTACCAAGGGGTATCGTGTTGCCCAATAACTGTGTTGTGGAGGTTAGATAGGCAGTCGCTCCATGTAAAATATTGGTATTTAACTGCATCAGGTAAGAATGGAAACCAACTCCAACATAGTTGGGAACAGGCTAGGGTTGGATGATGATCATGATGTTATCTTCCCTCGATGTTCCGTACTACATATACAATTTTATTTCTCCTCTCTTTGATTCTTAACTAGAAGTACGCTATATTTTTTTAAACTTATCTCATACGTGCTTTTTTCGTAACAATGAATGGAACCCATGCATAGTAACATAATGCCTATGTTTCACAAGGTCGGTATGTGAGCGGGGCGCGGCCGCACATGTCACTGGAGCCGCCGCTACTGGCAGCCGTGCTATCTTGATGTACAGGCTGATAGCTGGCCATAGGTCACATAGCCACATGGATAGATATGGAAGAGGGTTACCATAATGAAGGACTTTGAACGTTACGTGTAATTTGACGATGTAATGTTTAGTTCTTGTAAAAGATGATACTTTTATCTTCTTTTGTTACGAAGCATGTTGATCTTTCTAGTTAGGACTTTATGGCAATTAATTGAATATGCTAGGTAGGATCCTATAAGCGAAATAAGTTTGGTAGCAAATTTTGTTTTCAACTGAAAATTAAAAGTGGTTTTCTTTGTTTCTTCAAACTATCTGATTTGTTATATAACTAGCTGCGCCTCGCGGTGTTACTTGAGGTTAAAAATTCAACATGAGACGGCGTAATTCCCACGGGAATAAAAAGTAACTTAAAGTATTTTTTCGGCATAATAGTTCGGCCTTTCTGTTTATCCAGAGTATGAGCTACCTTCGTACCGAACAAATTTCATTCAAATCTGTTTAGCTGTTTCAATATGGAGGAGTGACAAATATATACAGACAAACTTTTACACTTATAAAATTATTGAGATAATTATGCTTCAAGTTTTCCTCCTATTTTGTAGGTGCCTTTACAAACATAGATCTTAGAAACAAGAAAATCTAAGAAAATCAATGGGCTAAAGAATTTGCCCAACGTTTCTGGGATGCCTGTCTTCCACATAGTACTGACGACCTTATCTCTTGTTACAGCGCTCCTCAAACGTAGCAGGTCGTGGCAAGCGCTTCACCTTCCAGTCAACTGTCAGACAGCTGGAGCGACGGCGACTGGCTGAGAAGCTGTCCAAGGAGGCTGATCTGAAGGAGCAACAGAGACGCACCGAGCTGGAGGCCATGAGAAGGTATGTTTTGTTTCGTTTATCCAACACACTTTTGATAAAAAAACATAACATCACGCCGCTGTGATGATATGAAGGGTGATAGAGGTGTACCTATAGCACACCCTAATTTCGCCAGTAGTGCTTCAGTATCATGTAATAAGGGGCGAGCCTATTACCATCAACCGGGCACAAATCCAGACTGCGGGCTACTACTAAGAATTGCCCGACCTTGTAATCGAACCCAAGATCATACTCAACAGTAACGCTTGCGAGCTCAATTAAACAACAAAACAGTCCTGATCAATAAAAATAAATAAATAAACTTAGCCATTTTTATAAATCCCAATTCATGCTGGAATATTCTCACAAATAATACATGGCAAATATTAAGTGTATTTTGTATTTGTAGAGATACTACCTTGTTCAGTACCGATACAATGTCATACTTTACAGCATCCTAAAAATAGATCTATGATCTAACCTCTTCGTTCTTACCATGACACCTATTAATCATAGTACTAGTTAATCACAGTAGGGCTGGTCTCCACACGTTTTGAGTGGACAGGTCTTTTCATATCTGTGTGGTTATTTCCTCAAAAGACATCTCAAACACGTATCTGCACGGCCCTCACATGAGGTGACCAAGTTAATGTCTGGACTTTAAAAGAGACGGTGACCTTTGAGTATTCAGACAGGGAAACACCAACCTCACTCCCCCTTCTTTAACGCTTAAAAGTATCTGTTAAAACCATTTTTGCAGAAATAAATATCCTTTATCGTTTATCACAGAGTTGAGGAGGAGTTCCAGCGGAAACGCGCGCGGGAGAAGGCCAGCATACGACAGCAGCTGCGGCTGGTCAGCAGCGGCGCCAACAGCATGCCCACACCCACCGGACATCACAACAAGGTGAGCTGACTGATGACGAGGTTCCTCTACAGCACATCATAATCGCTAGTCGACTGTCATCAAGAAAAAAGCAGAAGTCATCTTGAATTGAGCTAGATATTAAAGTTAAGATGGCGTCCTATTTTTACAACACCACATCAGTTTTGAAATCTGTTTTGAATTCGTCCAAAACAAATAACAGAAGGTCTTATGCCTACATTGACTCTTAGATGGATTGAATTCGTTGTTGGAAGATAATTAGGCGCTCTGAGACGCATCAATCATTTCTGTCACACGTCCTTATACGTAAGTGCCTTTAACCAAGGTGACATGCCACCACCAGACGTATTATATGAACATAATGAGCAGTATAAATGATGTAATTACTGCATGTATAAAATTGAGGATGATACCATGAGTGACGGTCACCTTGCAACTTAATAGTGTGTGAACTTGCACGCGTTACCTTTAGGAAGATCTTGGTGTTTTTTTCGTAACAGCCTTAATGATGCATGTGCACTGATGTTACTTTTTGTGGAGCAAAGTTTGCAAGTGTTAGGGGCAAGAACAGTGTACAACCAGTGTGCTACTATCTTGTACAATTTTAAAACAAGTTAGTTAGTCACTTTTTTTTTCTATTTAAAACGTTGCCCCACATTAGGTATTTCTCCTGTATCGTGGGTGCGTTTACAAACATTTAAACTCACATACACAAACAGCCAGACCCGGAACAACTACCTGTAGGTCATACAAATATTTGTTCCGTGCGGGGATCGAACTGTGGGTTCGATCCCCGATCCCCGCACGCGGCACAGCAGCCGATCGCTCAGCCACTGCACCATCCGTGTCGGCAATTTTAGACAAGCACAATTAGTGTTACCAACAGAAATAAATAAAATCTTAAAAACAATTTAATATTATATTCGAAACGAGTATTTTCAATTTTAAAACCATTCGATATCCGAGCTAGACAGGATAAGAAAAATGTTGAAAATAACAGGAAGTGGCCGCAAAATTACAGAAAGGTGCAAATTTAATTCTTCAAAAAGTTACTTCATTGAGGTTGCACCATATCCCAGGCTTGTAACGTATAGTTTAAAGAAATTATTGATATATCTATTTATTGTGTTTCATTATAGCACAAGGAACGCATATAATTTTACTGATCTAGTGCTGTAATTTCCTTATCCGTATATTAAATATCCAATTGATAAGCCAGAGGACCTTTGTTAAGGCTTTTCAATAACAATCTTCTTCTTCTTCTTTCTTCTTTCTTCTTTCTTCTTTGTTAAAAACCGTTAACATACACAAACAGTCACACCCGGAACAACTACCTGTAAGCCATGTTCTCATGGCAACCAATCACTCAGCCACTGCCCCAACCATGCAACAACAACAATATTGTAACAACTTTGCCTCTTCCAGTCGCGCGACTCGCCGGACGGGTCGTGTCGCGAGTCCCCGGCGCCGGAGCGCTCGCGCGAGTCGCAGCGGCACAGCAACGCCTCATCAGACATCAGCGCGCGCAGCAAGAGTACCACACCTGTATGTATAGCAGTATTACTATTTTTTTAGGCAATGCACACTGTCCGCATAACGGAATGCCGACGTGATGGGACAGAGAAGATCTGAAGTTGTGACTGCGTGTTAGAAGGTGCAGCCTCAGTAGGTCTCCCACTAGGTGATTCGATAACTGTCAAGGTCTGTCAGAACTTTGTCCTTACAGAAAGTACACTGGAAGTATTTCGGCCAAATACTGATTACTACGTGTTAGAATGCGCATTAATTTCATGATTGTTACGCATCCTATTTTGTTACCTTTATTTTATGTTTTTATTTAAAAAATAAATATGAAAAAACCGCCCGCAGCGAGGGTGGTGATCTCACAATGCGTCCCGTGTCCAAGACAACCGCCTTCTGCATCTGACGTCTAATGTGCAGTTTACCTAAAACCAGCTATCCACTTCCCGTCAGATCCGCTCGGTGGAGCTGTCAGCATGGCGCACGTCGGGCGGCGCGCGCGTGTACCGCGACTGGTCGGCGGCGCACGCGCACCCGCCCGCCTGCGCGCGCATGCCCATCGCTTCACACACCATGTACAACGGTAAGGAAGCCGCTGGCATGATCTCTTTACCTTAGGATGGAACCCATGTAATAGAGATAATTATACCATCAAAATAGGCCATTAGCTACCAGCTATAATTGGCAGGTTTGGACCTATAGTTGGGACAAAAGCCCAAAATAAAACCATTTTTGGATTCCCAAAAATGTGAATAAACACGTTACAATAATTATGTAATAAGCATGTTTTTGTCAAACATTTTAATTCAAAACCAGCTTTGTTCTAGTCACTCTAATCAATTGTACATTTGACTTGTGCGTCCCAAAACAAAATCGATCGTCTACAAATGATCTTTTATAAAATCATAACCAATCTATAATAAAATGGAACTCGGTAAACTGAAATTTTACGAACTTGTTTTTTTGATCCACTAGAATTGCCAAATGTAATGATCAATATTAATATTCAATACTCAATTCTTTATTGCATTCCACAATGTAGGCTTAAGTAGTAAACAATTTCCAAAAGAAACAATAGTAGATCCTAGTATAAGAAGGTAGATAAGATAAAGATGTAAAAACAGTTTGATGGAAGCGTACGAAAATAAATTGAGATCATAAGGGTTAAATGAAAAGCACCCCGTATTCCATCACTGACCAACTTTACAGATATATTTTATTATAAATATGACAAAATTAAAAAGCAGCATTGCTTAAAAAGATGTTCCATTAAAATTATCATATTGTTTTTTTTAATTATCTCGTTTAATTAACTAGGTGCCATCGTTTCATCGCTTTATTTCTGAGGCTATTTTTGTTGGTATTTTATAATATAAGACCTGATCACAACAGTTCATAATATCGACTAAGTCTTATCATTATGTCACTTTAGAAAGTCTAACCTACGAGTTTCTATATGGGTAATCAAATGCAGGTCTCGCCCGTTCCCATTGTATTGAGATCTAGGACATTCGCACCATAACCGTCTTCTTTGAACACACTTGAACTGTCACTAGTCTGGATTGATATCATCATAAATATACTTTGAATATAGTAATAAATGAAGACACAAATTAATGAATTTTTTGACGGCACGGTTCCCGCATGGAAGAAATGTTTGTATGGACAGGTATTTGTTCCGGATCTGGCTGTCCGTATATGTAACTTTAAATGTTTGTAAACTCGTTAAAAAAAAATTACCTAAATAACTGCGAAAAGACTCGGTAAAGTGTAAACGGTCTAACAAAACACATTAATAATCCAGGTTATTGATAAGTAGTAAGTTTGTAAGTAAGTAGAGGGGTCAGGGCCATCGGAAGTAGCTACATTAAGGCTGCGACGCCTGACAGTTGTTGGGGAGTGTCTGTTACTTCGAAAAACTTTATACTAATACAAATATAGGTAGGCATATTTTGTTACTTTATTTTACTTTTTATGGTAAACAAATGAAGAACAATATACTAATGGATTGACGAATTCGAGTCGACTTGAGAATTTCCTTAAATGTTTCAGGAATACCTGTGCTAGGTCGCCGTAGCCCAATGCGTAGCACTTGATTAAATCTTTAAAAGGGTAGTAATATCAATATTTCCCGCAGGCGGCGCGGAGGCCTCAGCGTTCAGCGGCAGCCCGCGCTCGGACAACTACCGGCTGGAGTTCGCGCGCGGCCGCAGCTCGGCGTCCCCGCGCACGCCGCGCGCGCCGCGCCTGCTGGCGGCCGCGCGCGAGCCTTCCTCCTCGGGCTCCGAGCTGTCGCTGCGACAGCCTATTAAGATCAGGTATGGCAACCTGACCTCACTAAATAAACTTTACTTTTGAACCTTTGTAGCTGGAAACACTTTTCAGAAGTATTTTTACTGGAGTTTGTAGTACGTGCAAGTCAATTGCAGGCTTGCAAGCCTCGCAATATAGCTTGTGCAGCTGATTTACTCTGTCCACTTCTGCGAGAAAAACTCATATTCAAGGGAATAAATCCAATTTCAAAGAAAGAAATCAATATTTAGAACATTTAGGTGCCTTTGAAGTATCGTTTTGTGCATGTAACATGTTGGTATACTGTATAGAGCATGCAAACAAAATAAAATGCTTTATTTAAAAATTACAAATAAACTACCTTGTTTGAAGCCAATTAATAATAATTAGCTTTTTGAAAGAATTGAGTAAAAAAAAATGGCCATTTACATGAAGTTATTTATTTTGCCTGTTGTAATCAAGAATATGACATAATTCAAAAAACGTGTTGGACTATATTCATTTAAGTAGTTTTGTAAAAAAAACAAAAGTAATACAACTTTTAGTAACATGCTGCGGGCATTAAAATAGCTCTGTGTGACGGCAGACGTATGATGAAGAACTGTTAAATAATAAGCTAGTTGTAATAATGTTGTTGTGTGGTATTTCCGAAGGTGGTGATGTGTGGGAGTAGCGCTATTACCTAACACTAACCCTGCGCGCGCGCATCAAGGTGAGTGCTTGCCGTACGCTTACATCCCTTACTCAGTATGAAACCTATCCAAAAAGTAGAGTACAGTAGGTTTAATTCCATGTAGTTCCGATTTATTACTGTTTCTAGATTCCATTTTCAGCTATTGGTAACTTTTAGACCTAACGCTTGTTGTACCTGATAGAAGTAGACACCTACCTAGTAATTCATAAAACTGCATGTACCACCTCAGTAGACAAAGGTTCATACATAACTAGATTACTAAAATAATAAATCCTTAAATAATTCTGCCCTGCTTTAATGACTCCAATCATTATCTACCCGAATTTAACTCTCTTTAACACAGCATATTTTTTTGCACGAAAAAATCATTCGAAAAAATTGGTCATATTTTTAATCGTTCCCTCGCACCAACAGTGAGCCAACAAAAGAGGAACCGGAACCGGACGAGCCCGCCATAGTACCGACGCTGCGACCGGCCGGACCCGCGCGCACCGCTCTGCTCACCCACTGACACTGAGCCGATCACACTCATAAGGTCACCTACACTCATTGAGTTTACGACACTCACTGAGTTACTGACAGGATCACTTACACTCACTGAGTTACTGACAGGATCACTTACACTCACTGAGTTACTAACAGGACCACTTACACTCACTGAGTCACTGGCACTCATAGGGTGACCATCACTGGGTTAGCTACACTCACTCATAAACACCGTTTAGAGTTACTTACTCTCACTGAGACACCGACACTCGTATTACTAAACAGCGTTCTGTTTTTGTAATAATCAATTCGTGATGAATGATTTATTTTGAGAGGAACTTCGTAGAATATTCTCAAAACCCAGCAGTTTATTAATACGGCTCTTAAAAATGAGCCTGAGTCAGTGAAACTCAGTGACAAAACGACACTCACACAGACACATGCCAGAACTAAAGCATAAAACTTGTAAATGTTGAATTGTAATCTATGTAAAACTTCTATTTATTTACCTTAAATTCTTATTAGGAGTTTGTTACCTGATATATTATTGGTTTGGAGTATTTAGAGACTTCGTGAAGATGGCCAGCGTACGTGCCAATCCAAAAAATAACATTAATATGTAAGATACTAAAAAATGTAAAATTAAAGAAACCCTTTTTTAATTTGGAAGTCATTACTGCCGCAAAGGCATTGAATGTCCGGTGTTCGTTGGAAGCCGGAATGGGAGTTAGTAATCTGTATGTAAGCTCGTCACGCGAGCCTGTGCTGCTGAAATTTGGGTCGGCGACCATGTATTGTGCTATTACATTTACCCTTTTCTTGTCTTGACCTAAAGCTTGTGGGGTCAGACTGTCCATAGAATTTGTTCAGACTGTTATTTAAGCTTATTCTTTCGTCTTTATTTGCTGTTTATTTTACTGTTTGTAGTATTTTTCTTGTTCATTAAATTTTACATACCTATCAGGCAATTTGTTGAGATTGTTATTTAAGCCTGTTATTATATTCTTTACTTGTTGTCTATTTAACTGTTTTCCTGTTCATCTTATTTTACAAGTCAGCTGGCTCGCGTCATTTACAAATATGATTATTATTTACTGTTCCCTTTTGATCAATTGCTTGACAATATATTTAAAACAGTTTGAATTTGAACGTTAAATTTTAATACAGTACTTTCTAATAATTATACAGAGTGATAGGTAGAATGATGGACATACTTTAAGGTAATGTAGTAATCGTGAGAATGAACAACTTTGACTGGGGCAATACCAAAAATCAAAATAAAAAAACAGCTATTTTTAGTATCACCAGGTTTATATGTTTGAGATTCCAGAGTTGGTCTTATAATAAAAGCTTTTCATTTTCATGAATACTTATCTCCTTATACCCTATGGACTCCGGTCTGAAATAAAAACTTTCTATTCTATTCTATAGTATTCCCATATTTCTATTTAATGTTCTATCTAATGCCCTGTATAAACCTTGACCGACCAAATTACTGTTTACCAGAGGGTTTCACTTAGGGGATAAATATTAATATCATACACTCAATTTTACATTGAGTGTAGAGTGCTCCTAACATAAGTATAATAACGACCACAGTGTTGTGTTGTTATTGACTCCGAAGAGTGCTTTAAATCACTTCTGTTATGTACTTAAGCTATGTAAAACTTTGTATTGTATTTAATCAAGTTTAAGCTTATTTTTCAAGCTGTTTTCCCAAATAACAGCCCAGGAAACAAATTTATTTTTGGAAAATCTTTTGTGAAAACAGCTTTTTCTAGAAATACTTAGTAATAATTCCAATAGTTATGGTCTTCCATTGTATGCTAAATACTGAAGCTTTAATATAGACTTAACGCTAGACTTACGTAGTGGTGCTATCAGCGTCAATGTGTGATGATGACGCTACAATGTCAGCGTCACTCGCTACAGCTTGACGCTTTTACTGATAGGTGCTGAATTATACTGATTTTAGACAATGTGGAGACAAGAATACGACAATAATTTAAAACACTTTAAGCACAAGTGCATGGGAGTAATTTTAAACAATCGAATAACGTCTCCGAGCGTTTATTTTTATTTTTTATAGTGGTGAATGGATAAATGTAGTGAAAAAAAGTTTGGATACCTATTTTAAATTTAATGTAATGCAGACTGGAAATTTCATTAGATAAACCAAATTTAAATTATTGTCGTATTGTTGTCCGCACATCGTATATCTATGTAGTCTTACTTACATTTGAAAATGTTATTATTTTACAACTTATGTATACAACATTACAAAATACTGTCCTAATTGTTCTTAATAAAATGTCAGTCAACAAACCAACGCGAAATCCAATTATTAATGTGAGTTTTAGATAAAAAAGACATCATATAATTCTTAATATAAAATCAACTTTTACTATTTTCCTCTAGCCAGACCAAACAATATAATTACTTACGATTCAGCAACAACCAAGCCAGCCATATTCCACAACTCCTACCATCTCCATTGTGTCTCCTAATTGAGACTTCCCCTCGGCACAACCTTTAGGAACGATCAATCATTACGAACAGTGTTCCGGGTAGGATAGTCCGGGGTGCGCCGTGACCGGGTTACCCGCGGGCCGCCACGTGGTCAGTGCTGCTGATCGATTGTCGCAACTAAGTTTTATGACGTGTTAAGTAATATTGGGCGGGTTTCAATATTGTATACTGTTAACGGCCGGCTAACAATATGAAACATGGTATTATGAGTTGTAAAGGTCAGGGAAGTTTGACAGTCGAGCCATGTTGCGGGTTAAAAAGCGACTTGAGACAGCCTCGTAAAAGCGCAAGCTACGGAATATAGAGTGATATGAGAATTGACCATTGAATTATACAAAATCAAAGAAAATTTAAGACATTCACATAAACTTAATAAACATTCGCATAATAATTTTAATATACATATGTTTATTTATCATACAGTCCCATAATTCTGAGATAAAAATATAAATCAATACTTACTATATCTTATTAAATTAGTATAATAATACGATTAATATAATATACAACACAAGAAGTATTTTATATGTAAGAGTAAAAATATAAATCTAATATAAAACGGCTCAATTGTATATAACTTAATGAATAAGCATTATTAATATCATATTCATATTAATTATGTGTAATCTTTATTCAAAATATACCTTAAGATGGCGGGGATATTGATTGTAAACAGTTTTTATAATAATAATACGTTTATATACGTTTATATAGTATATTT
Organism: Phlogophora meticulosa; assembly: GCA_905147745.2. Classification (NCBI taxonomy): domain Eukaryota; kingdom Metazoa; phylum Arthropoda; class Insecta; order Lepidoptera; family Noctuidae; genus Phlogophora; species Phlogophora meticulosa. The sequence goes on from LR990518.1 coordinate 1,068,497, forward strand.
ACGTTTTTTTATACGTTTTTGGCGTTCTTTTCTTAAATATTAATAAAAACCATGTTTACATTCTTTTACCGGGAAATGTGGAGACAAAATGGTTTACAATTGATTCCCCGTCATTATTTTAGTCCTAAAACTTGTAAGATAAGTATAAAGCATAGATTACTTCTGTATATAATGTAAGCTAAAGTTCGGTGCATGTATATAGAGTAGAATGTAAACCGTTTATCCACGAGTAATAAAGATTTGTATAACGATTTATTTTTGTTGTTTTATTATAAGTAATCCTTAGTATTTGAATGGACAGTGAGTGCGTGTTGCAATCACAATAAACTCATAACTCATTGCGTTAGCTACAGTCTAAGAGATTCGCCAATTTTTAGAACACATGGAGCCATGAATACTATTTACAGAATTAGGTTGGTAATTTCAAAGTGATAAAAGTCGTATAAAATTGCGTATTTACACAGAAATTGATATTGCGATGAAAATAAAAATAAATAAAAAACTAGAAGGAATTTGTGGCAATCAAATTAGTCTACGAATTATTTTATCACGTCAATTTATCGCTCCGTTTTACCGTGAAAGACGGACAAACAAACACACACACTTTCCCATTTATAATATTATAAATGATAAATATATTAGTACGGATGACCATAAATCTTAAGTATAGATGAAAACTGTGTTGAAACCAAAGGTTCGTGACGATTTCCTATCGAAGATTTTTTTTCTTTTGTGTGCCTTCGAAAATATAATATGGTTACTCATACAATTAAAATCCCATTCATATCTTACACTAGAAAACGCTAAAATCTTAAACAAACGGCTGCGGACTAAAATTGTAGCAATATTTTAGTAGAAAATATTTTAAAATAAACGCATAGTTTAGGACTTATATTGAGAATACCATAAAAAGTGTATACATTTCGCGGTTATTCCAGTGCAAAGTTAGCACTAGTATGGAACACTGGGGTGGTTTTTAGTCAGTAAGAGTCTGACAGACCCCTTCCCCTCAGGGCAGAGGACATCCATGAGCACTTTCCACGTCGAATAAAAAAATAAAAAAAGGTGTACGGAGCTGCAAACTTGGATATACGCTACTGGTTGTGATTAAAAAATTGGAACTAACCGTTAATTAGTTAATTAGTGTTCGATATGGCCGGCCCAAAAATTTAAACAATAATCTTGCTTAATCATATAGTATCAAATTTACAATTGGGTATTTTGGTTTGTACTCCCATAAAGTAACTACCTTACTTATTAAAAGCAGTGGTTTAGTGTATTTGTGAGTTGAGAGTGAGTGATGAGTGAGTTATAAATACCCACATGTTTTATGTTAATCTCTGTTAAGCTATCAAATCGTGCGCAAAAGATAACAAGCAAATACTCTCAGAAAGCTTTTAACTTTATCTCTGGATTTTAGTGTTTTTTTTTTGGTAATTAGGTGTGGCTCGTGTTCACACATACATCCATCATGACAATAGTTATTACCTACGTATATAACTACTTATTATAATTTTCTAGTTTATTTCGATGATTCTGGAATGTGTGAATACGTCCACTAAACAAAACAACATGAAAATAAATGAAGATTCAAGTTTGAGTGGTACATATCACAACATCACGCCTGTAATTCCCGATGGGTTAGACAGTAGTGTACCTATGGTGCACTCAAATTTCGCCAGTTATATTCAAGTTCCTTGCCATCCGGGCAAAAATCTAGACTCTGGGCTGCTACTCAGAAATTCCAGATGGGAAAACCCAATAACACTTAGTCAAACCTGGGAATCGAACCCTTTTGCTCGGTATCGGTTGCTGGATATTCGAAAGACAATTACCGAAGGAGCACGGATAGGTTTTATTTAATAAATAAATAATAAAATAAATATTGCTGGACAATCCACACAGCATCATCTAGCCCCAAGCTAAGCAGAGCTTGTGTTATGGGTACTAGATGACTGATATACTAAATACAATACATTACATAGATAGATATTTTTATTATACATAGCAAATGCCCAGAACACCCGGAACAAATATTTGTAGATCGTACAAACATTTGTCCCAAGGCGGGAATCGAACCCGCAACCTCATGCGTCGCAGGCGGACCTTCGCCCGCCGCGCCACAACGGTCGTCAAATAAAAGCCTGACACCAGCCGCCCTCCCATTCCACCCTGAACGGGAGAAGTCATTGGATGAATTCTCATCCTTAAAAAAAAGGGACAGTAGCGCTTGCAACAACTGTACAAACGAGGAAAGCTTAAATTATTCTTTATATGCGACGCGTCACGCTAAAATGTAACTTAGAATGATAGATGAATGGGTTCAACCCAAATATCTGTATAGGTAACTCACAGGACTGACCCATTGTTCGTTTATTACATACAGCAGGTAAGTAGATTGTTAATAACATAATCAGAGTAAGCATCGCCTGACTCTCACCGATTACTCTTCCCTACCCTACGAGTACCGGAAATAATTTTATTAAAAATATATGACATATGGGAGCATGCTCAAAGTAGGCAATTACCGGTCAACGCACTCAGTAGCCGGCTGAAAACTTCATAAAAACAAAAGACAAAAGTCCATACCAACCTAACAGAACGTGTACATTGCCAATTTAGTACGAAAGACAGTCCTGTAGCTAAAAGGAAAGCGGCAATGTACATCGTGCACGTTGATATTTACAGGCGTAAAAGGTAGACATGCGCAAAGGGGTTTCAGAAGTAAAGCTTCGTGAAAAACTTTCAGTTGTAGCGCGAGCTTTCAGTGAAGTGTACACATTACTAGAAATTGGACCCGGACAAGTGAGTGTCGGTGTCCAAATAATAAAATTGTTTGAAGTACAGCCGTACTAAATAAACATTCCATAAAGAAACTGTACTTGTATAAAACAAAGGTTCAACTTCTTGTTGTTTTAAGACAAAATTGGATCTAAAAGTGTAATTAACTGAATGTGCCGTAGCTAATTACTTAGCCGACTATATATTTTTGTGATAAAGTACGATTATAATCAACCTACAAAAATAAACCTCAGTTCGTTGTTAAAATAACTTTAACTACTCAAACTTTTACCCACAAAACTTATAACATCTGAAACAAGTTACTGAAAACTCGCACCAAACTATTCTACTTAGGACAATATAAAGGAGTTCACTCACTATCCTTTACCGTGGCCTTCGAGGACGTCCCGCTTGGGTCCGGCGGCGCTGCCGTCCCGAGCCTTACCCGGACGACATCACGCCAGTGTCTCGCCTGTGAACACAAAGCCAAGCTGTTGCCCGACATCCCCGAGCCGGTATCGGCTCCTCCGGTGCTGATACCGACAGCGGTACCGGTAATCCAGGAACAGCCGGCCTTCGCGACCGGCCGCCGGACCGTGATGACGACGAAACCGGAGGGCATGCACGAAGCGCTAGAGGACAGAGACCCTAACAGTCTGAACCAACATGTGCAGGTTTGTTTGTAGACGTATAGAATTGAGACCTTGACTGTTATTATTTAAGGGGTTGATTTATCAGCAGATGTCACTATTCATATAAGTACAGGGGTATTTTAAAAGATAATCGATACTCGCATCGACCTTGAACATAAAACTAGCTCTAAAACATACATTAAAAATGACGTTTGGAATCGTAATACTTTGTTATAGCAGAGCTTACTCCATCACTGGTTTTGCTCGAACGGAGAATAAGGATAGATACCAACTTAAAGTCTCTAGAAGTTACAAAAGAAAAACGATAAGACTTGCAGATTAATGATATGTAAAACTCCAAAATCTTCCGAGACTATCCCCAATTAGGTCGGAGTCACCTTCTAGTCTGAACCGTTGCAGCTGAACACCAGTATTTTACGTAAGGAGCCGCCTCTTGTAAAATACTAGTCTGCTGCAATGGTTTAGACTAGAAGGCCTATCTGATCTCCGCAACCCAGTTACTGGGTAATACAATGCACTTTAGACCTTTGGGCTTCTGCAGCGATTGTCAAAGATCCACGAATGACAGCCGTGACTACTGTTTTACGTGCTTTTCGAGTTACGGAGGGGTCTCGGTGTGCTATGAGCGGTTACCCATCCAAGGACCGACTGCGGCAAGCGTAGCAGAAGCTTCGATCAACCCGTGCGGCTGTTATTATTTATCCAGAAACTCTTCGAAAGATGACAGAATGTTAACCAATCAAATATTATGCAAATATACCACGTATTAAAAAGAAAACCTGTGAAATGTGGGTGTCTACTGCTATCGGAGCACCTCTGCCCAACCCTTTGGGGAATACAAGCGTGATATTATGTTATGTTATCTACAACGTATCATTACTATCAGCAAACACTGTAATATTTTCTCATTTCAACTTAACTTTTATTTTAAAAGAGAATTATTTAGTAAATAGATTAACATTTCTACCACTTATAGAGGGGTTGTTAAAATTGTATGACGTGTACACAATAAGGGAAAAACCATTTATTATGGTGTTATTTATAGTAAAAAAATGGATACCTTGAAGTTTAGAGTGCTTATTACATGTAAAAAGACCTTGGACCTACAACTTATGTAAATTCGCACTAGACTTGTGACGTCACTGTACGAATGTAATATGGTAACACTACAAAATTATTACCATAATAATAAATTACAAAGATTAAAATCAGTTCAGTGGCAAAGCCAGTGGAAATGTCACAAACGGACAGCGAGTCAGACACAATTTATAATCTATTATTTTCTATTCTATGGCAAGATACATTATTTAAGAAAAGCAATTGATTAATTCCAAATTTTACCAGTAAAAATACATACATTCAATGTACATAGCATTGACCATATCCTGCCATAAAAACTATATTAATTTGTGGTCGGAGTAGCGTGTGTATCTTAAGTCTCTGTTTACCGTCATCTCAATAGTCACGTCCTTTTTAGACAAAAGTATGATCTTTTGCACAATCCATTCATCATTTCTTTGGTCTTCCTCTACTCTTATAACACTCCACATTTATACTCAAAACTTTCCTAGTGAGATGTTCCTCATTCCTCACATTCCCATACAATGACAACCAATTTCCACACAACTTTTCGGTCACCGGCGCCATAGATGATGCTGTGTGGATTGTACAGCATTATTTATATATGTATTTATATATTCGCGAAACACCAGACATGCCTCTTACATTCTCATCATACAAACATCTAAAATAAAAAAATAACATACCTATCCAAGATATCTTAAGATCTAGGTAAACAATTTCACCCCGATATTAAATTCCGTTTCTTTCCGACTATAAATCAGTGTCAGTGGAAAAATCAACTCACTTACACGCACAAACAACCATTTGTTATATATATGGCGCCATGAAATTGGACCATAACAAGGTAACCCCGAAGAGGCTTTAAGGGTTTCTAATAAATTTTAACAACATAACATCAGGATTGTATTCCCCGAACGGTTGGGCAGGGGTGAACCTGCAGTACACCCACACTTCACCTGATATGTTTGAGTCCTATATAAAAGGGGGTGACACTACTACCATCAACCGGGCATACATAAAGAAATTTGTAATGAAAAATCCCAACGTCACACCCATCATCATCATCATCATCATCAGGCTATACTAGTCCACTGCTGGACATAGCCCTCTCCTAATGAGCGCCATAGCGCCCTGTCTTCAGCTTGCCGCATCCAGCATCTGCCTGCAGTCTTTCGCAGATCGTCAAAGTCACACCCGGGACAGTGGAAATGTTTTTTTTTTTTCTAACTGCTACGCTGTTCTTTTCTGATTAATTTCCTTGCAGGATCCAAGGCAGTTGAATTGTTCCTTCGGTACTAATTTTGCTTCATTATCTCGACACTTTTCTGGTGGTCGCCACTGTTGATTCTGGTTTTCAGAAGTTGCAGTGGTTTGGGAATCGTGTGGCGGGCTAGTCCCATAAAGAAGTACTCGACCCGGTAAACGAACCCAAAACCTCATGCTTAGCAGTCTGCGTATGAGACCACTAAAACAACGAGGCAATCCATGTCAGAACTCATACAGAAACTTAAGTCATAACTACCAAACTATTTTTATGTTATCGTGTTACTAAATCGTGATGAAACACCCTACCTCAATGTTATCAAATATGCAAATTTTCACAAAAACTAAAGGTTTAATTAAAAACTTAGCTTGCCACCACTGGACAAAGAGCTCGAGACGTTTGCGTGACTTGAGTACCTACCTAGCTCCTCGACTATACACTACGAGCCACGGGTCACTCGCTCCTGTACTATTTAATTGTTCTCCACTAATTGACTTTCAGTGCATTCACCTTTGGCAAATAAATTGAGAAAATAAAAGCCTGTACCTAGGAATCGGTGATAGTCTAGGCTTTTTATTATGTGAGTAGGATAGAGCGTGGTAATTTTTTTTTTACATATTTAACTAAATACTTTACTACCAATAGCCATCGTTTAATTATAAAAAATTAAACATTACAAGTAAGTATCTTTAGCCTACATATTGGTGTAGGGAAAATAGGACCGCTATCGACAATTTATAATGCGCACTTGTTATGTCCTATAGATTGATATTTTATCATTATCATCCTCCCACCCTTATCCCAATTTATTTAGGATCGCCGCAGCAGGCCTTCTTCTTTATTAACAGTCATCTAATTGGTCTACTTATTTATATTACATTTTTCACTTAATCTATCCAACGATTCTTTGGTCCTCCGCTACTCTAAGAATCCTCCACATTCAACCTTCCTCACAACATGCTCATTGATTGATATAATTTATTATCTTTTAAATTTGTACATGCATGTGACATACATAAATAAATAAAGAATGCTGGACAATCCACACAACTAGCCCCAAGCTAAGCAGAGCTTGTGTCATGGTTACTAGATGACATTACATAGATAGATATTTTTTTATTATACATAGCAAATACCCAGGACACCGGGAACAAATCTTTGTAGATCGTACAAACATTTGTCCCAAGGCGGGAATCGAGCGTGCAATCTCCTGCGTCGCAGACGGACCTTCGTTGTGTAGTGTCTATGCACGGCGTTCTTGAGCTACTAACATTGACACACTGACTCATAGAAAATTGAATACAAGGGGATTGCCAAAACTATGTCGTGTTCACAATCGGCAGTCAATTCGATTACAATTGTGATTGATTTCGAGGCTTTTTATAAGTTCACCCCTACAGAAACTTTTTTCAATATCTACTACTTAAGTTGATTACCTACATACCGAACAAAAAAAGCAAACCATTTACAAAACAAAAATTGATACTGGTAGCACATTAAAATGAAGAGCTTATTATTTATGGTCCACATTCATGAAATGGTCAAACAAAATAAGTAAACAGTACACTCGTTAGATATGAATCTGTTAAAATGACTGCTGGCTTGACCCGTGTGGCCTTACACGTCCACAAATAGTAATTTACACAGAGCAACTACTAGCACCTTGGAAAAAGCCAAGCTAGACAAAAAAATTAAACTGATCCATCGTTTCACATCTATTAAAAAAAAAATGGTTATGTAAACCACTGACACAAAAGAGTGAGAAGTCACTGACTCCATCTACCCGTCTCCCTCACAGATAGTTTGGGATGACATAATAGGCGAGCCGGAGGGCGCGCGCAGCCCCGAGTGCGCGTGGCGCCTGAGCCACGCGTGCTTCCGACACGCGCGCAACTGGTGCTACACCATCCTGACCGTGCTGCTCGCGCCGCCCTGCGCGCTGCTGCTCGGCTGCGGGTTCGCCTGCCTCGCCTTTGAGGTAAGTATCAGCCAGGGACAAAAGGTATACACCATAGTGTGTTGCATTTTGATCATAAAAATTAGGTATCTATGGTTTCGATCAACGGACCTGACTTTTTCACTACTGCAATTACAGCAGTTTGGAGATTGCCACAAGTACTGAAAAGCCTTTGTTTAGCAGTGGGTTAATTTAACCTGTAGATATAACGAACACTAGTGATTATTTTCGGGCAATACTAACTCTGAAGTTAGTGTTACCAGAAATGAGACGAAATATAAAGGTTTTAGAAGCCCAACTACCTATATTACAAAAGTATTTTAAATTAAACTGACTTTAGTTCTCCAAAATCAACCAACCATCAAGTCCAATATTTGAATGCTTCTTTAAAATGCAAACTTTAAACAACTCACATTCTTCTTCACCTCTTTGTGTGACCTCTGTCTGTGTGTTTGTGAGTGAGTGTATGTCTGTGTGTGTGAGAAATAGAGTGATAATGAATGAGTGTGTTAAGAAAATGACTTCTTTACAGCAAATCTGGTGCACCGCCCCCTGCTTGCGCTGCGTGAAGATCTACTTCGCATCACTCCGAACCATGATAATGGCATGCATGGCGGCCATAGTGGTCCCTGCAGCCAACGCCATCGGCCACGTCTGCAGGCACATCAGGGTCAACTTCAGAAAGGAGGCGCCTGAGGATAAGGATATGCTGATTATTTAAAAAAGAAGATGAAGTGAAAAGGTGTGGGCTATTCGACCAATGTGTTTTTCAAAGGCCTGGTTAAGTGTGCCATAGTAATCATTATGGCGATCCATACTGTCCATGAAACCCAACACACATAAAAAAAGTTGTCTGTTTTATGAACTGAAAATAGTAATGATTATGATAAATCGCCGTAAGTGCCTTTTATATTGTTAAATTATTAAAGATTCACAAGGTTATGTACCTACCCATATGTTTCTGCACTAAATTATTAATATTCATAGTTTTACAGCTAGTATGGTGATAATGTTAAGACAATTTCATAATTTATTAAATTAAATATGGTGTGAGAAGTATTTTCTAAATAAATGCCATAAATTCCATTTTCGTTTCATTAATTTAAAAAACATTCACTTAAATTTAGCTTGTACACAATGGCCCATGTCGACTCATTCGATGTGTTGGCAAGGGCAGACCTATATTCAGCCTAGTTAAAAACTTATTTTACAAAAGAAAAACATTTGGTGCTACACCTATTACAAAAGATTATAAGTACTTGCTCCTAATTATTACACGACCTTTATTACCTACAGCATGGTGATTGTGATTAGCGTAAACCCAAACAAAGCAGGCTATTGACCGCATAAAGTCATAACAAGCCGTGAGTGTCGAATGTATAACATCACGCCATATTTCAATTACTTGTATGTAACCGCTGAATATTTCATGAGAAACAAACTATTGGACAATAATATGAAAGTGTTTGCATAGGCGTTCTAGTTCTGGTATCTAAATAGGTTGATACACAATCAATTTTGATATTATTATCACTTAATGGGGGCTTTCGAAAACCACAATCAAAAAAGGAACGTCAATATATATTTAACCTAAACTGGACTTCATCGTAACTTTTTTTTGAAAATTGATTTTCTCGATTTCTTGATGTGGCTGTATGGAAGCTTCCTTTGTCAAAATCCACAGATAAGTAGTGGAACTAAAAAAAGGAGCGCGCGGGAAAAGCTGACTGTTATTTATGAATTATTTTGTAAAAGTTCAATATAAAAAGAATAATGGAGGAAACTTCTTCGGATGTTGCTTCATTGCCAGTGCAGCGTCATACAACCAGCAGTTCATACAACTTGAATTCCAAACGATCTGAAAATCATTTTGTCATAGCGCAATGCCGAAGGTTTGTAAATTTAACAAAATTATTTTTTTAATAGATGTTTTGATTGAGGCAACGTTTAATTGTAGGAATGATGATCAGAGTACGAACGGCCAACAAGAAACTAGTGAAGAATCTGAGACAGAAGAGGTGAGAAAGTAATTAGGTACATAACATGGCCGTCACGCAATTAATTCCCACAAGTCATGTAGGTAACGTAAACAAATCCCTATTTACAAGCTTTATTAATTAAACATGTTGTGACAGCACAATTATTAATAACTAAAGGGTGTTGCTACTTTTGGCTCGGTATTAACGGCTGGGTGTGGCCTAACAGCGGTAACTTTAGTCTATCTAGTTAGTAAGGTTTTAAATTATTTCCTCACAAAATGATTTTTTTGTTGGAAACTGATAACGATGAAAACTGATCCATCGTAATACAGTTTATACTAGTACGGGGGACTGGCGAATCAGTCTCAACGACCTTTAATATTTTGTTATTACTAATAAGCAATAATATTAATAATATTCTAAACTTTTAACAAATAGGTATAGTTATGTTAAAAAATATGGATTCAAAAAATAAAAATTCTAAATAAGAAATACGATTCAAATAAAACTTTACCAGCCTGCACCTATTCCAAATTCAAATCCGTATTTTCTATTGACATTATTTCTATATGTAACAAATATGAATTTTATTGTAAGTGTTAGCTAAGTCGATTTTACATTGGCTAGTAACAACTATTGATAAAATCATAAAAAATGGTGTGCCGCGAACTGTATTTTATTATGGAGGGTAGAGGTAAGGAGGATCATCTGTGTATATGAAAAAGTGTCCGTCAAAATGTATTAAATTAGGATGGCGCCACATTTGCATCAAGGTAACTCTTAAAAGAAGCGCCATATATTGTTAGAGTAGGCTTGAAAAATAAACAAGGAAAGAGAAACTTCCGCTAAGTTATGGCGCGCTTTTAAAAATCCGCATAAAGTGGGAAACAATATATGATTATTTTTTTACGTATCATTTAACGATTTAACGCTTATGTGTGAATATCAAAACATAAATTAATATATTAATAAGAAGAAATAACTATGTTGTACAAAATAAATAAGTACATAAATATAATAAAATAAACAAATGAATGTGTTTAAAATTAGAGTACAAAAGTTCATCAGGAGCAAAACGAAATTATAAAAATTGTTCAATGTCGGCTAATTTAATTTTCATAATTTATAATTTCATAATTTATAAAAAATTGATTTACATACTGTTGGTTGGAAATACGAAAGAGGCTGAGGTGAACTATTTTTTTTGTTTTGGGATTTACGTCCACTTGGAGAACTTTTCACAACACAAATTTTACCCATAACTGTTCTGTTATCACTCACTTTTTCATAAAATTAAATGTTTATATATCAATAACCGTACTATTTACTGTTTACGAAATAAAATCACTCTAAACGCACGTTTGGTTATAATAAATCTGTAAGGTTATGTTTACCACAATATTTTGTACAACGTAAGTTGTTGGAATTCTCAATAATTAACTACTTTAGTCGATAATGACATTAAATTTTTTAACTCGGCATACTTCAATTCATCTACGATTGCTACATTCATACCATACCCTGTGCATCCACCAGCGCGATTGTGGAGGATTTTTGAACTGTTATTTAGCGCATACAACTGGACACTTTTTCAACTTTTCTCCCATATAAGATGACTCTCCTTACCTCTACCCTCCATATATTTTATGTGCCAGTGTTGAAGTTATTAGTTGCAGATACAGTATACGTCATATTATGAGCGTAGTTCGCACTAAGGCACAAATTTATCTACTACTCCAGTTTCGCTCTTCTATGTGATGCTAGACGTTGGCCCAACGTGCACCAGTATTGACCACAGACTGTCTATATTACAACGATAAATTTACTCCAATGACGATAGGTCAATGTTCTGGTAAAAAGTTTCGTATACTGTGGCGTACATTGGCTTACGTTAGCCTAACATGTAGAGGAAGGAGGCTTTATGTATTCCTCACTTGTTTTGACCATTTTCCAACACCATGCAGTATCGATACAGATGTCTTAGTGCAGACTACGCTCAATTACCTTCGAAAGCCATTTAAGTTTCGGGGGAACGCGTCTAAGTCGATATAATAGCTTTATATTAAAATGTCATAGAGGGTGTTGGTGGCCTACTGTCGCTCAGGAAGGCTAGGAGCGGCCTACTGCACCCCACACACCGGCGAGGTGGGTCCCATTTGTAATCTAAACATTTATAGTTCAGCCTTTATGGGGTTTTAAATTAACCTCTGCATTTGGGTCATCATGTCTCCTTTGTTTAAGGACTTTTTTTCTGTCCAGCTATAAGGTATTTAACGTGATATCTATAGGTACAAATAAATAAAATTGAAGTGAGTGTTTTTAATGTCCACATAACGGATTTTTACATACCTACCTATGAAAGTTTACATTAGGAAAACCAAAAAACTTATATTAAAAAACAACGGTCTGTCTGTCTGTTTGATTAAGGTAATCTCCGACGACTTTTAGGTATTTTAGAAAAAGAAATAGAGTGCCGCACAAAAAATAAATCCTTTAAATTTTGTTAAATTTCACGCGGACGATGTAGTGCACAACAGCTAGTCTATTATATAACATATAAAGCTGAAGAGTTTGTATGTTTGAACGCACTAATATCTGGAACTACCAGTTGTACCTATTTGAAAAAAAAATACATTACTTAGGCTATTTAACATTACACTACTACCCTTTAGAGCGGGTGAAACCACGGGACACAGCTAGTGACGAATATTTTTTTGTTTATTTATTTTACCCGTTTCACTTTTCACAATTCCTATTTCGTCTTCAATGCTGACCAGCTCTTCATCCTAGAAGAGATAGTAGACCGTCCCCCAGAGTACCAGATGTTCGCGAGTCTGTTCCGACAAGTTGAACCCATCTGCATCCTGCTGGATGGCAAGAACCAGGGTGCCTTTGTGCAAACTGTCAGGAAGACAGTCTTCGATACAGATGCCAATGATGAGGGGAGATGCAAGCTCGTGTTCTTGTCTGCCAAGGAGTACAGTAAGTGCACAAAGTATACGCATTATTAACATCTAATCAGTGTAATTAGGAGCTCTTGGCTTAATAAAAACAGCCTCACGGATCGATCGAAGGTTAGGCTAGGCTTGCCGCGGTCATTCTGTGGATGAGTGACCGTTCATTACATATCGAGACTCTTCCGTGCCTTAGAAATGACGTACCACTTTATTATTATCTAATTAGATTGTCGTGGTTATACTGAGCTATATATAGTATATTATTTAGTAGATAATGAAGAGTCTTTTGGTAACAATAAGTTCAATGCGGTGTATCCCTTCGGCTTCTACGCTACCAGAGTACATTTCTGTAGGTACCTAAAGAACAAAATAAAAATATTATGGGCCTTCAGATAGCCTTATCTATAATTCTGTATATATATATTGTACGTATGAGATGGTTTATAAAACCACTCATGATCAAGAAACAATTGAACATGACACTAGCTTTTTCCCCTAACAAAAAACTTTTCTCTAGGTTTCGAAGCTTGCAAGAGACGTATCTTCACCCTATCCCTTCCCACTGAACCACCAAACGTTTCCGAGGAAGAGAGGTCCCTATACCTTCGAACAGTGGTGGATTTCTCGCAAACCCAGAGTGTGCACGCCTTGGGTGCTCTGCTACGATACCTTGATCTCAACTGGGCTAACTTCAGCATGGACCTGTACGGGAAGCCGCAGTTTTTAAGTCTGAGGATTATTTCGCTGTAAGTTGTGGAACTTTGTATCTTCATAACTAGATACTATATATAGAGGTATAATATGTACACTTTAAAATGATACCTAATACCAGCCTGTTACTGTCACACTGCAGGACACAGGTCTATTGCCAGAGAGAGAAAGTGAGAGCACTAACCACGCCATCTTTACTATCGCCATGACGATTTTAACCTTATATTAGTTTAAAGTACCTACAGATTTTCGCACGACGTTTCCCGTCACAGATGTCAATGATGTCTTAAACTTAGAAAAGTACATCTTAATTGAAAAGTCAATGTAAGGCGAGGCTATGTTAACTTCCGGATTGTGGATTTTTCTTTTTGCCATTTTCAAATTGATGATCCACCTGAGCGAAATGTGTGAATGGCTGAGAAATAACTATTTAGAAAATAATTGTTACTTACTGCTTTTTCTTTGCCAATCAGTGATTATTTATTTATTATTATATATTTAGTACAGCAAATTAGCCACTAAAACTAAATTTAATCAATCCTTCCAACCCGTCATCTCACAGAACCGCAAACGTTCTAACATTATCGTCTTCTATTCATCAACAAACAAGTTCAATCCAGGGTTGAAATCTACGAGCGATCGAATCGCAGCGATCGTTGTATACATACACGGTATAGGAGAGTTAGATCATCTTACTAAACCGCACTGCTCTAATAAGCCCTGGCCCTCCTCAGTGCAGACATAGTAACAGTGGACGAGGACACGTACCGCGGACTACAAGTGTTCAGCGCGATGGCACACCCCAGCGCGTTCAAGCGCGGCGTGCGGGGCTCCAGCCGCGAGGGACTCAGTCTGTTCCAAGTGTTCAGCAGGTGCAGCTCCAAGATGGGACAGAGCCGGATGAGGTTTGTACATAAGGAGATTGATTTTCAAAATAAGCGACAAAATTGACCAAAACAAAAAAAAATGCACTACCTTTTTAATCTGTGGTGTACTAGGTAATTTTACTAGGGTGCAGTTGATTCTTTTTTTTATAATTCAGTGTTCATTCACCCAAAGTAAAAGTTGTTCGTATTCATAAGTAAAATGACTTCTTTAAATAAGTCTTGTATGAATTAAATATCTCTTAAATACGTATTATTCTGAATTTAAAAAATATTAACACTGACCAGTTGTTACGTGATGCAGCAAATATTTGCGACAAGACATGATTGTATTGCAGGGTTTTGCTACAACACCCGACCTCGGACCTGGCAGTTCTTAAGAGTCGTCAGGACGTCGTAGAGTATTTCATGAAGCCGCAGAACGATTCTCTCATGAGAAACATCTGCTCTTCCATGCGATTTATCAAGAATGTTCACGTAATATGAAATTCTTATGCAGTATGTCTGGGTATAAGATGTATAAGAATGTCTGAACTTAAGGGTTTATGTATTTCAGGGAATTTTGGCGAAAATCAAAGCTTTGTCAGCAAAACCATTTCAGTGGAAATCGCTTTATAATGTGAGTGATCCAATACATTACTGAGATCAAATCACTCTCTTGCACGCATATCTACCTTTTCTAAAAGACTAGCTGCCTGCTGCAGTTGTCCGATCAAGTTGGTTTCGTGTAATACGTGCAGCTGCTGATGAGTATAACATCATCATCATCATCATCATCTGCCTAGCCTTTTTCCAACTATGTTAGGTTCGGCTTGAGTATAACATTCATCATATATTGGCAGACTCTGTACAACGCGGTGCTGATCTGCGAGATGTGCGAAAGTACGGGCAAAGTCAGTGAGTTTTTGGAACAACTGGCCTGCTTCGATAATACCAAGCTCTATGAGGTATAGTATGCTACGTAAGGCAACTTCATCATCATTCTCTTGCCCTTATCCCAATTTATTTGAGATCGGCATAATATATTCTTTATCATCTATATATAACTATTTGCAGTCATCTGAATTGTCAGTCACTTGGATCAATTTGTAAAGCTTATTTAATAACAAAAATTAACAGCGCTGCCAGGCAGGTCCAATTGTGGATCTAAACCATCCAGGGCTCCACTCACCAAAAAACCACACACCAAAAAAAAACAATGAGAGCTGTCCAACCGTTTATGGAGGGGTTTAGTGCCCACGTTGGTACAGTAGATATCTTATGCTTCCAGATGGCGTTATATATGAACAGGATCATAGACTTTGATCTATCAAAGACTGAGGGCAAGTTTACCGTGAAGCCTGGGGTTGACGCGGAACTTGATAGAAGTATTGTTTTATCCTACCATACATTTTTACCTCTCTATTGATATTATGATAACCTAGCATATGAAACCTGCAACGTCTACGTTCCCCAGAAAAACAAACTATGGCAAGTCTCCACGGCCTGATGTCAGAGACGGCGAAGGTGGAGATGGAACGTCTTCCGACCTACATCCAAGAGTGTAGCATGCTCTACATGCCACATCTCGGATATTTGCTAGGAGTAAAGGTCTGGACAGACAACCTGACCGCAGACGATAAGGAACTGCCTGATATGAAGTTTATGGTAAGATCAATTGATGGAAAACTCTAGAAACCAGAGCTAAACTAATTTCAATGCCCGACAGCAAAATTAGAGATATACATATATGCTGTTTCTTTGATGCATGAGCTCAAGTATTTAAAAACAATCGACTTTGTCTTTCAGTTTCAAAACAACGACTATATCCATTACAAAAGCAAGGGATGTGAAGGTATGAAATTTCGGAGTATTTATGAATGTGTGCACGACAATGAATGTTTTTTGTGTAAGATGAAATGGCTAGGATAGTGACAAGGAGATACTGAGATGAAGAATGATAAAGGACCAGAAGCCTTAGGTTAAGAGCATAGAAAGATATTATATCCTATCTAGCCATATCATGTTCCACACAATCCACCTATCGTTTCCTTGGTCTTCCTCTCTTGTAACCCTCCACATTAAAAACTTTCTAATAATATCGCAGAATTCTTGGTCTTAAATTATCATCTACGCTACGTCATCAGAGCTGGACGTGATGATAGGCGACACGTACCCTGAGATAGTGGCGCACGAGACCCGCATCATGATGCGCCTCACCAGCGTCATGCTGCAGCACCTGCACAGCCTGGCCGCCGTCGTGCACAAGTGCGCCGAGCTCGACTGGTAAGCGGAGCGCTAACATTTGGTGGGAGGACACAGTACAAACTATTCATTAAAAGGCACGCCATAAAGTCACCCTGTACTTCCTGCGATGGACCCTACCAGCCAACTTTTGATGCATCAGGTGACGGCAACACATCTGCTTGCAAATATTGAAAAACTCGATTGCAAAGACAACAATTTTTTTTTAATAACATGTGTACAAGAACACTTTTCAATCGGAATAGAAAAAGTGCAATCGGAGGCCTATCACACTCTTTAACATTCAATCCACAGCCTGATAGCCATTTCCAAGGTGTGCAAAGAGTTCAACTACGTCCGTCCAACCCTGACCCCTGAGAAGATCATCAGCATCAAGCAAGGCAGCCACCCTCTGTACATGCTGACGTGCGACAGCTTCGTGCCGAACGACGTCGAATCCAGTCTGGAGGCCGGCTGCGTCAAGATACTGACTGGACCCAACTCTAGTGGGAAGTCGGTATTTATGAAGCAGATTGGTGAGACCCTGACTTTAAATAATTTGGACCAAGTGGGCTGCTCTGTACTGAGCGTGAGGTCTCAGTCTCTTTTAAAGTCAAGGCATTATCTTGATCAGATCAAATGAGCACAGATAAGTTTCTGAGTTCTACTAAGGAAAGAACCACACAGATTTGGATGGACCTGTCCAGTCACTGAACGCAACTGCCAGGAATCGTATAGCTCAACTCGGAACTCAGTCACCACAGTTATTTCGTAATAAGCAGAGTTCCTATTCACCACCGCAACCGCTGTACTGTATTAAGAACTTCATAATAGCAACGTCCCAAAACCAAGTAAATATACATATCCCATCTTTAATAGGTGATATTTTTAATCTAGGTCTAATAGTATACCTGGCCCACATCGGAAGCTTCGTCCCGGCCGAGGCGGCGACGATCGGCGTGGTGCGTCACATCCACACGCGCATACACAGCACCGAGTGCGTCGCCGCGCACATGTCCGCCTTCCTCATAGACTTGCGGCAGGTAGGTCTGGACATCCGTTTGATGTTCCTCTTCATGTCACAGATTACTTCGTGAATTGGCAAAGACGTATCGTTACTCCACTTCGCTCGCAAAAAAAAATTCTCTTACAAATACCAACCGTAACCACAGAACATTTTTTTACTGGTGAATGGTAAGATGCACCAAAATTATTATCATTTACAAACAGACGTATCTCACAAGTTTCGTTTGCTCCTAATTTGCTGTTTACTCCTATTACAGCAGAATCAGTTCTTTACAGCAGATGAATATTCTCCTACCTTCCAGATGGCCTTAGCACTCCAAGAGTCCACGTCCAACTCTCTCCTGATCGTAGACGAGTTCGGCAAGGGCACGTCGGCGACCGACGGGCTGGCACTACTAGCGGCCTGTCTCAACACGTTACTGTTCAGAGGAGACAACTGCCCGCATGTGTTACTGGCCACGCACTACCTGAATATTAAGGAGTATATCGTTGACACGCCTATAGTCAAGTTTTTGGTGATTTTTTTGAAATATATTCTTACTGTAGCTGATCTAAGTCTCCTCTATATGTACATTTTTGGACCCCACGAGAAAGAAAATGTACAATAAAATATTTTTTTAAATGTTAATGTTTCTCCCGAAGATTTTAATTATCAGTTTCAAAACGGAAGCTTAGTTTTTAGCAGACCATACCTTTTTTTCCACTACTTAAAGGTATTTTTTTGTCATCACGACCACATACAGAATTAATTACAATTCTTTTCCCGTTAGAGATTTGAGTTCGTCCTTCAAGACGGCGAGCCAGTGTTCTTGTTCCGCGTGCGGGAAGGGGGCGCGGAGTCCAGCCTCGCGCTGGCCGTGGCGGCCGCCTGCGGGCTGCAGCCGCGGCCGCTCGCACGCGCGCGGCTGCTCGTGGGCCAGGTTATGGTAAGGGTATATGCCGAATGATACAAATATAGTTGAACCCGGCAAAATGTACACGGTGTTCCACAAGGCAGCATCTTAGGACCACTCTTAATCTTTACATTTTGTTCTATGGATTTCCTTACTGGCGTTATATATTAAGAATTTAAGATGTTGCTTTTTTTATAAAAGTTAAAACTTCGCTTTTCTTCTGAAAAACTCACGCAGTTGTGTTATTTTTCAGAGCAATTCCCTACCATTAGAGAACAAACGGATCACGAGCAAGCTGAACGCCTGCGTGGAAAAAGTCAAAAACAAACTACTCACAGACAATATTTAATAATAATAAAATTTGTTACACTACAATAATATGTATAATGATATTCAGCTCAGCGTAGCTAACAACAATATTGGTATAAAATTTTAAACACATCAAAAAAATAAATTTACCGCTACTTATGCTATCATTGGCTCTTAAATAAATAATGTAGTTTATACAATAAAGCTGGAATGTTTAAATACATTGTCAGGAAGCTTTTCGATACATCCATGTTTACATTTAGATACATTTTTAAAATATATTTTAGATCCGTTCTATGCGACACTAGCCCCAAGCTAATACTTGATCACAAACTCAATCTGATAAAACCAAATATCTTCGGAATCTTTCGTAATTTCATCACATCGTTTTGCACTTAGGTATTTAAAATCGTACATACACATAAATACATAATTTATTATTATATTTAAGTATTCACAATCATTTGGACTGAACAGAAAACTAGGAAATACTTATCCCGCGGTCACTTTCATAAGAAAGAATAGTTCCTGATGCACTTGTGTACATGTCCGCGACGGTGGTAGAAGTAATTGTGTGTAGCTTCATCTACCGTAAAACTATTATTTTGCAAGTTTTCTTAGTAAACAACAAGAGATTTAGGAATCGAGCAGCAGTCATTGTATGCTTGAAGAGGCTGACTACTGGTTTTACCCCACATGTGTCGACAATGTGAAAGGTCAGCTGCGCCTGCGCATAGGGGTGGTTCATCAATCTTCGTGGTACCTGTGATGACATTGGCAAAGGTTCGACCACAATGGCGATAAATGATCAGTCCATTCGGACGGTTTCACGATGTTTGAATATAACCGTATGTGGCGCACAATAATAATGCTTAAGTACAATGGCATAAGAGTCACTTTTCAATGACAAGTGACCAACACTTTTGTGATCACACTCATTTGTATTCAGTCCATTTTAAAAATGACCATTTCAAATGACCGTGAATGACTAGCTTTAACTAGATAAACATAATAATAATATTAATTAATTTGAGCATTGTAACCACATTCGATACAAAAAAGTCTAAATCACTTTCGAGGCCAATATTTTTTAAATTCTCCTTACTCTAAAAAAACTTAACATTCTTTTTAATTATTATCATGAACGCTCTTATTAACAACCAAATATAAATGCTCACGTAACAAACTCATCCTCAAATGATATGGAGTGGACAAAACACCGTAGCATTGCCCAGCATTGGGCAAGATCACGCATCCCTTGGCCAGTTGGGAGCGTTACATGGACTTCATCTGCTGCATCAGCTCCTCGAGAGACAGCTCGGACGCTGCAACGGCACCGCCCGTGCTGGACTCGGGGGTACTGTTGTCCACAGGCACGCTGTAGGCCACCTGGAGGGACAAGGGAGGTATATTTGAAAACTAGCGGCAGACAGCACCAGGATTATTGGCATTACCGCTAAAATCGACGGTTTTGGTGCAGCTGAAAGCCATAGCTACCGTTTTTTATTTATTTATCGTGCATTTTTAAATTTCAACGTGTTGCTAATAAATGTTCTTTCTTTATGTCTAAAGTGCGAAAAAGTATAGTTATGAAATTCAGCTGCCCACAATACCCGTGAGGAATGAAAAGAATGGGGGGAGGTCAAAGCCCAGCAATGGAGCACCATGGACTGATAGTATTTATGCCAGCTATTACGATTCTGAATAAAATCATTTTTTAATTTGTGTTTTACTTGTGTAAATAGACATTTCAACACGAATTTGAGACCTGTGTCGAAAATCCTTTAAAAGGATCCCTGGATCTACCGTCATGTTTTGTCAGATGGCTAAACAGTCCGATGGCTTAAAATCTGATATCAATTGATTTTAATTATTAAAGTAATTGATAAGAATGAGAATGTACCTGTTATTTTCCCAATGCAGGGCAAAGCCCTCTTCTCTCACAGAGAAGCCACAAGAATAAAATAATCACGTTTGCTACTTATATTACTTTTAAGTCGGGATTTCGTCACGATATTTTCCTTCACCTATGTCACTTATAAGATAAAAATACACACAATTTCACTTCCGCGGGTTTTAACCCCCAACTTCGTGCATGAGAGTCAAGGACCTAACCACCATGACTTTATAATCTTTGTAGAATAAACTATGTACTACGTAAATTATATTTAAAAGCGTACCTGAACTCCATCTACTAATTTAAGGTGAGAGCAGTCGTCGTCTTCTGGCGTATTTTCATCAACTAGACTGATTCCTGTGAAAAAGAACATGCATTCGTTATATCACAGGCGTGATATTATGTTGTGTTTTAACTCGACATATTGAAGAAAACCGATGTATTTTTTTGGTGTGTCCCTTATTAAAATTTGATTTATATGAATACATTTGTAGATCTTTGACAGTCGTTAGAAGCCCGAAACTCTGACAACCAGTCTTACCAAGCGGTATCTTGTTGCCCAGTAACTGGATTGTGGAGATCAGATAGGCAGTAGCTCCATGTAAAATACTGATCTTCAGCTGCATCCGGGAAAAGGCCAGGCAGATGATGATTTATATGAATACATTTATTCGTACTTGAGTAGGTACTTTCACCCCTTGAAAACAACCGAATTTCCATGTATCTGCAGCCTAAAGACTCGGTAGCCAATTTGTCACACAAATACAGCCAAGTTTCACAACAAAGCGATTTCGCGATTACTCATTTTAATTAAGCTTTGCAAAAAAACTTGCGTATAAAATATGGATGGAACTTTATAACAGTCCTATTTAGCCACATACCCCATTCGTTGTCAGCATGCACGGGCGCCAGGTCCTCCGTGACCTCGGTGGCCAGCTCCACCACGGGCTTCGCGAGGAACTCCGCCTGGCGCGCGCGGCAGTAACTGTCGTCGCATTGAGTGTTGGGCTGGAAGATGAACATGATAGATACTCGTACTAGTCAGAAAAATAAATTACCTTTTTAATCTATTTATGTTGACTTTCGACCGTTTCAGCTTTCTGCACTCCTTGTTAATATAAACTTATCTATACCAAATACCACAGTCCACCATGCGCGCAATTTTCTTAAAAAGGGATCCGAAGCTTTCGCTTCACGTAAACCAATATAGAATAGACTAGTAGAATTAAATATAAATAAATATTGCTGGACAATCCACACAGCATCATCTATCCCCAAGCTAAGCAGAGCTTGTGTTATGGGTACTAGATGACTGATATACTTAATACAATACATTACATAGATAGATATTTTTATTATACATAGGAAATACCCAGAACACCCGGAACAAATATTTGTAGATCGTACAAACATTTGTCCCAAGGCGGGAATCGAACCCGCAACCTCTTGCGTCGCAGGCGGACCTTCGCCCGCCGCGCCACAACGGTCGTCAAATTACCTTTTGTGTTATTAAAATGTTGGTCAACACAAAGCTAATTATTTTTAGCTGTGGTTGGTAATTTATAGTTAGGATACGCTAGCATGATGACTTACTGCCAATTTCAATAGTGTACCTAAATCCAAATCTAGGGGTTAATCTTTGTTTGTAACCAATCAATCACCGAGTTTGTAATCCGTAACCTTGAGAGGGCGAATCAGAAGCAGCTGTTGTTAATCCCGGATTGAGATACGATATTGAAATAGACATATAGAGTATAATAGGCAGATAGAGGCGCTTAAAAATATTACTAAGAAAAAAACACTTACCTTTAACGCCATCATGGGGAAGAAATCCGTCAATGCACTATATCCTAAGTAATGGCTGACCGTTCCAAACTCCAACAAATACTTCAATGTATTTTGCACTGTAACAAGAGACAAACACGTATCAATATTCATTCCTATTTCCCTGACAACAACGTGCAATTTAGAACAATACAACATACCTAAGAATCCTGCCACAATACCCATGGTAGTGGGCAGACTGGCTGCACAAACTCCTTCTCTCTTCAGTGTCCTCTCGTCGATTTTAGATGCAACCACTAACGGTGGCGCGCACTGCAATGAATGACCCATTGGCTATTCACTAAATTTCAAAGTCTTATAATTATCAGAATACCATAAAAATAATAAAAGCCAGATTCTTTACTGTTTAAGTTTGTATGACAACAAGTACGTTATAATACGCGGGTCTGCAAGATTACATATACACATAAATTATCAGCATAAAAAAGGTATCTCACATATATATATACTTCGGAGACGCAGGCGGAAGCCAGAACTGATCGCCCCAGTCCAGTAGTAGATTACTTCGCCCATAAAAAGGCATAGAAGGGTATTTCCTTTAAAAGCTTGTCCAAAAATGCCCATGAAACGGTAAACTTACAGCGAAACAAGCAGTCTCTCCAGGCACAATGAACTGTATGTGTCCAGACACAGCATTCTCACTGACTCCAGACTCGAACCACTTCTGGTTGAGCTCGTTGCAAGCCGTGTTGATCGCCATGCGCGCCTCGAAGTTATCCACACAGCTGAGGATTAGGTCTACTGGACCACCTGTCAAACTGCCAGTCCTGAAAACACGAAGCATAAAAGTTCTAGGTTTATCATATTCCTATAAAAGGATATTAAAAATAAAATTGAGTTTGTACTGAAATCATCATGATTTCAACCTCTTCTTACCATATAAATCAATGCTAAAAAGTTCAAATATGTTTGTCTCTAAATTCAGTTACATGAACTCCCCTCACTGGAACTGCACTTATACCTAATACTTGGAAAACTGAATAGCACTTGACTTACCTGACTATGACACAAGCTGCAAATAAGTATAACTGATAGCCACATAGGCTATTTGATTTTGATGTGAAACATCTATAGGCGCGCCTTGACGTCACGGTCATGCCCTATCTACGTCACTACTCTCAACTTCGTTAGTGTTCTGTGTGTGTGCGCGCACACACACAGAACACTATTGCACACTATTCACTCTACACTTCTCTGTATGAGCTGCTTACAGTATGCACCCTCTCCACCAACAGACCAACCATCCAACTGATTGACTGACCGACCGACAAACCAGTTGAGAGAACGAACATCTGACTGACTACAACTACTAACAACTTATAATCAATAACCATCAAGTTCAATATTTCACATCTGCCAGGCTTCCCGTGTTTCTTACCTAATAGTATCGCAAAAGTGCTGAAAGTTGTCAACAGTGGTAATGTTGTAGTTGTAAGCATCAATAGTGACATCTGGATTGATGTTCTGGAGTGTGGCAGCGGCCGCATCCACCTTACTAAGACCAGCCTGGTGTGGCTGGAAAAACAGCCGGTTCATGTTGGCAAGCTCCACCTTGTCATAGTCAAACAGGATCAACTGAAAGAGAAAGAATGTTTTATTTTCACACAGACACTATGCAAGAGGGGCTTGTGGCTGAAGGCTATAATTAGACATTTGCTACACCCGTAGCAACGCTTCAGGCCTGTGGCACTTTCAGAGAGTACCTAGTCAGAAGCCTGACAGTCTGACAACCAATTTTACTAAGGGGTATCTTATTACCCAGTAGTTAACTGCTATGAAGGCAGTCCATCCATGTAAAATATTGTTATTCAACATCCTGCATGATAAATATACTAAATAAAGATCATGTCTGAATGTTATAAACTCAAAATTGATATGATAACCTTGCAAGCTTAATACTCCAAAGTATTGTGTTATTAAAATTTTTTGTATTTTAAAATAGTAGCACTGCAGCAGCTGCATTTGATTAGACTGGAAGCCACGCCCAACATAGTCGGGAAAAGGCTAGTGGAGATGTTAAGTATTTTTAGAATATTCTTCAACTGATTTTACAATTGACAAATGATTCTATTCTATTTAACTATTCTTCTTACACGGGACTAATAAAATATATTCTAGGAATTATGCGGGAAGGCAAAGTTTTGGGAAATTCCTCTAGTTTTAATTTTCTAAAGAACTGTTTTTTTTTTGTTGTAATATGTATTCTGTAACCTTTATATTTTCTTGAAATATTAAATAGTTTTACCTTTCCAATCCCGCATCTGGTGAGCATCTCAGCAGTGACGCTGCCTACTCCACCGACACCCACCACAGCTACAGACAACTCCCGGATCTTCTCATAGTTGTCTACAATGCCCATCCTCTTCAGAGCCATCAGGCGACTGCAAACGATTCAACTCGTACATTGCACTATATGTTAAGTACTATACTACTAAACTAAATAGGATTTTAGTTGTGAAGTCCAGACTGGAAATTTTCAGTACCAAATAAACAACAGGTGAGTAGAGGATACAAAAATCTGTAAGTGTTGACAGAATCACAACCACGATGTCGATTTTTAAAGCAACTTGGTAACGGCAACATATTGCCTTAATTTCTCTTTGTTTTACGCAATTTATAACGATATTCTGAGCTGATATATTCTAAAGATATCGCATTATATTTAAAAAAGCTGAAGCTATAGATTTTGTAGCTTTTTTCAGAATAATATCGTAAAATACCTGTAAGGATTGGAATCGACAACTTCGGACGACATGACTTCGATTTTCTGGCGTACTGGGCCAACATTTCCTTGAGCAGCAGCTAGCTGGGCTTCCAACTCCTTCACTTTCTTTTGCAACTGCTCAACAGTAGACATTTTCACTTATTTTTCACAAAATCCGTATACAATCGAGAGACTGCACCACGAACTATTTCACTCACTCTCACTTTAATATGTCAAAGTCAATCAAAGTGACGTTTCTTGCCACGACGTAGGATGCGTTCCGTTCAACTTAAATCTTATATCAACGTTTACTAGCGAAAGAGTTTTGTTTTTACTTTTCGATTTATTTGTCTTCTTCTATTGACTGTAGCTTAGCTTGTAGTATGTCTACAAAGACGCTGATTAAAGCGTGCGGAATAATGTATAACTTACCATCCAATAAAATCTAGAGTTTCGGAAGTTTCTTTTTTTCATATGGAGCTACCTTACGCTTGTATGCTGTACAACTGCAACAGCTACACTAATGATTCTTCTTACCTACCTAACATGATGTGCACCTCATAATACTAGCAACCTGCATGATTACATAGATTGAAAGGCAAAATAAGACTTACTTTCTTGTTAATCGGAATATCAATCGCTATTAGTTGGTTCCATACACGGAACGATATCAGATTTGAGGATCTATATATCTGCAAATCTTTAAGTTTCCTTTTTACTTCCAAAAATAAACAAAATCAGTAGGCAATATAAAATATGTAAAATTGAAAGTTAAAATACCAACGACCTTCACTAAGTTCAACGAACATAAAAGATTTTGACGACTGGCCAGCTAACCATCGTCGTTATCACATTCCAACCGGTATAGGCAAACTAGTGGCAAGTTGTTATTTCGTAACACATTGTATAATGTATATCATTAGGCCAGATATTTTCTGAAGAACTCCTAAAGAACGTCTTTGGAAATGTCGCAAGTACTTTAATATTTAGATAGGTATTCAAAAACAACTAAGTGAGGACGTGAGTGACTAGATACGAGTACCAACTAGTTTTATTTCAAACCGAATTTACTCACACCCTATTTTTTCAATACTTGCACCAAGAAATTTTATGTCGTAGGTGGTGTGTGGGAGTTGGACCTGCTTGTAGGTATATATCCACATGAATGGGAGCTTTATAAAAGGTGTTCCCGTAGAATAATCAACACTATTTGTGTCATTCGTTAAAATATTTAGAGCTGTCGAACCTAGGTGATAAACTAAAGTACGACTTTAGTTTTTTTTAACAAATGTCACATAAAACACTGAAAATGTATTAAGTATGATGGTACAGAAATAAAATAACCAGTAAGATACTGTACATACTAAACTTCACTAGAATCTACTTAGTTTGTTGGTTATTTATTTACAGGACAACAGTTATTTTGTCTCAGACAGAATCTATTCTGTCTTACTGCAACTAATTAAAAGTCGTGATAATAATGGCATTTATTTCTGTAAATTGGTTTATAAAATACTTTTAAAACAAAAAAAAACTATACAGGTGCGACGCTCTCCTGCCCGTTTTCGCTAACATTAGGCGACACTTAAATTAATCATTGTAACGTCAATAAAAAACTTGACAATAAAAAAAAGTGTGAGCAGATGCCTAAAAAAATCAACAAAAGTCAATTTGTTGATTTCTTTTAGGCATCTGCTAGGTGTCGCTTTAGCGCACTTTTTTTAAGTTGAAAATCTAGGATCACTGGCAGTCCTATGGTGGCGGCTCCAAATTATGAGTTGTAGGATGGGGTTAGGAACCCAAGAAATGTAAATACATTTCTTGGGTTCCTAACCCCATCCTATCAAAGCAGTCATGATGAAATCATCATGACTGCTTTGCAGGGGGCGAGGAAACTGGCACGTCCTAGAATACCTACATCTATAATTTCGAAGACATGTGACGTCCACTAACCCACACTGCTCACACTTTTTTTTATTGTCAAGATATTATTGAAATTAAGAAAATTGAAAGAAATTTATTGTGTTAAAGCGTCCGCCAAAGGAGGCCGAAAGCAAATCGTGCTCTACCTTGATATAGCTAGGGCCGCGCCGGCGTAGGTCTGAATCGCAGCAGTAGGGACGTTAGAATTATTAATTTTAGTGTCGCCTAATGTTAGCGAAAACGGGCAGGAGAGCGTCGCACCTGTATAGTTTTTTTTTTTGTTTTAAAAGTAAGTATTTTAAAAAACAATTTACAGAAATAAATGCCATTATTATCACTATAAAAATTCTTACCTATACCTATTTACAAATCAAATTAACTAACTGGACTACCTCCTTGGTCTAGTGGTTATTAGAGCGTGAGGTCCTCGGTTAAATTAGCAGCTCCTACAGTGTTATTGGGTTTTTCCATCTGGAACTTCGCAGTCGCAACTCGTAGTCAGGTGCCTGGTTGATGGCGATAGGCTTGCTCCCTATAACAAGTCACCGGCGACAGGTAGGTAGGCTGGCACACCTCTGCTTATCCCTTCGGAGAATACAGGTGTGATTTTATGTTTAAATTAAATGGCGCTGATCAGACTGTATAATAATACATAGATGTCAAAATAAGTTCAAATTAGTTGTAAGGTCAATTCTTTCAGTATAAGTATCTGCGTATGAGCATATAAGTAGATATGAAGTTAATATTATCTTATCTAAAATCTAAACGTCACCTACGTTGCATCGAGTCGTTGTGCATCGAGCTCATGACGAGTCTCTACCTTCCTCAATGTATTTTATTCATTTGTTTAACACGTTGAACGCCAAATGACCGACAAATAATATATTTTCTATTGTGTGTCGTTGTTTGGCAGTTAAGGTGTTAATACTAGGTATGCACAAATGTACATAGGTTGACTAAATGTCATATGCCTTTTCTACCAGGCAACCTTTGAATTATGCATAGACAAACAGCGGTAGTTGCAATTTCTAAATTAAAGGGATACCTATCTATGAATATATTTTTGAACAGCAATTCATGAAATAAAAAATGTCGTGATTTGTGTACTAACTTATCTAATTTATCAAT
Source organism: Phlogophora meticulosa (assembly GCA_905147745.2). Lineage (NCBI taxonomy): Eukaryota > Metazoa > Arthropoda > Insecta > Lepidoptera > Noctuidae > Phlogophora > Phlogophora meticulosa. Next base: position 1,096,714 of record LR990518.1, read on the forward strand.
TTAGTATTTATTTTAGAACTCATTTTCACTATTTACAACCATCATCAATAACTGTAACTATTTTTCCAATAATTATATTTTATTTATTCCCAGCGAAATAATTACAATAACAAACATATTCCTCATATTTCATAATATTATGCATAGTTATAAATCACCTATAGGGCTATAACCCGGCAGAATTAAAAAGCCCTACCTACGATGCCGCAGATCAAATTGATAGCATACATTAATATCAGCTGGGTATTGTGAAGTCTCTTCATTACTTAGTGTTAATCAATACCGTTGACTGCGCGGATGCAGGCCGGTGCGCGCGGTTAGTTGAAGAAAAAAAAAGTTAGTTCCATTTTTGATCTGCCTATTCTTTTTTTATTATAAACGTTGTCTTTAGATATTTAATGAAAATAATGAAGTGAAGTAGTGTCTTTTTTAATTTATATTAAAAACAAGAAAAGTGATTCAAGTAAGTTGCCTGCCGATTTAAAAAGTTCAAAAATTTTGAATTGTTTTTTTTATGTACATACCATAGATAATGCACAGAACTTATTAAAAAATTGTGTCGCATTCATTTAAAAAAGTTACTTATTTAATCTGCATCTTCTTTTTAGCAACAAATGAATGATGTTTCCACGTAGAAAAATAATGAAGGGGATAAAACTAGATAGCTATTTCAGTTAGATGTTAATTATTGTTACTTATTAGGTGTTTTCTCCCGTCGGCTTTCTCTTGCTTTAAGTTCTTCTTACTTATCAGAGAGATATGTTGCTGGGGAGTTTGTTGTTGATGATTGAATGCCAAATGATTTTAAAAGCTAGTCAATGGTTGCGCCCCTTTTTCTTTCCAGCAAAAAATAGTTTCTAGTCAGTGGTGAAATGCGGGCTCTTTGTGGGAATCTCTTAAATATAGACGGAAGATCGAAAAGTAGGTACCGATTAATTATCAGCCTAATTTGAATAAATTTTATTTTTATTTTGACTCTAACTTTCCCCTTTGACATTGTCAACAAACTTTTGAATGGTAGGTTACAGTAATTTATTAAAGTAAATTATTGACAATCACACTAATTATTATAACTAAGAACGTCTGTATGTTTATGTGATTCAATCACGCTGAAGGGGCTGAACGTTTTATGATGAAATTTGTAATGAATTAAGCTCATTTTATCCCGAAATAGTAAAGGATTTCTGATGTTGACCTTTTAACCGCGAGTTACATCGCGGGGCTAAGCTAGTTATTTATAAGTACGAGTTAAACTTCAAATGGATCTCGTCAAAAATACTTACTTGAATTTTGTTTATCCTTTAGTAGGTATCGATTAAATTCAGCGCCGACCTGCCCAATCGATAAGTATTCAGCGATCCCGGCCTATTAAAACATTGATACCATTCAAGTGCTGTTAATTGCCACGAGCTTATACCAAAGTAGCTTGATATTAAACCAAGGGAATGGTTAAATGTAACTAAAAAAGGAAAAGAGGGGTTCCGTACCATCGGAACAGATTGGAGATAGATGTAGCAATAGTCAAGGTCGAGCAAAAATTGCCGAAAATATCACCTCTGTTATGCGGGGCCCCCACACAAGAAACGTGATTTTTTTGCTAGAAGATACACGTGCTTAAACGACCTGAGGTAGGACCCTACTTCTTAATTGTATCTGTACTTGTGTGTTTCTGTATGTTTATATTTCCTGTGCATATTCCACATAAATGTCTATCGTTCTTTTTTTCATTATTTGTTTAAGCGTTCTTAAACAAGTTAAGAAAAAATAATATCTGTTGATAAAAAAGCTTTACGAGTTAACGAGTAGTAGGTAATGATCGACCGAGTACTACGGAAAACTTCGTACAGATTCAATTGAAAATTACATAGATGAAGTTGTTTTTGTTTTACCTCATCTGCCTAGCCTTTTCCCAACTATGTTGGGGTCGGCTACCAGTCTAACCGGATGCAGCTGAATACCAGTATTTTACATGGAGCGACTGCCTATCTGACCTCCACAACCCAGTAACTGGGCAACACGATACCCGATACACGTTGTACCTACTGTAGTTTAATGTTATAACAGCAGTAATAACTTTGTTTTTCATAGTTTCTTCGTTAAATGGTTAAGTACTTAAAATAAAAAAATAAAATTGTTGCAATCGAAAAAATCAATACTGTACAAGGGTAAATACTCATCCCGGTGTGTGTGATCCAACACATACTTGGCCGGTTTTAATTTTTATTACCGCCTCATTAATAAACACATATCACTTCGAAAAATAGATGGCACATATGGTACAGACGCCAGCACATCAAGCTACCCCAAAGTGCCAAATTCTCCCAATTGAATATGAACGTTATTCTTTTGTTACAAAGTTTCAAAACTAACAAAGAATTTTGACATATTGGGGTAGCTTCAAGTGCTGGCCTATGTACATCTAATAAGTAGGATAAAGTCAACTAAGAGAGTTTCTTCAAAGAGTAAGGCAATATAGACATACATACTGAGGTAAAGGTACCTATATAGCAACACCATGTATGAAGTAAAGGAGCCTTAAAGTGCCATAGTAGGCGCAGTGACTGAGCGGGTGGCTGCTGCGGTGCGTATCGTAGGTTCGATTTCCATACGGAATAAATATTTGTATGGCCTACAGAAAGTTGTTCCGGGTCTGGCTGTTTGTGTATGTGAGTCTGAATGATTGTAAACGCACCCACGATACAGGAGAAACTCCTAGTGTGGGGCAACATTTGTTTTTTCAACACACAAGCCACAAAAAAAAATTACAATAAATACCGGAAAATGTCTCTCTTCATTACTACTCTTTCTTAAAGAAGAAAGAGTAGTAATGAAGAGAGACATTTTCCGAACTTCTGATGATCTTCTGATTTTCCGAACATCATGTTTTCTACCGAAAATGAGACTAAAGCCTGCATTTTTGGCTAAAAATCTATTTTCTGTCGGATACTTGTTCTTAGTGCTCACTTCGTCATGAACATAAATAACTCTTATTCAAACTTCCAAGTTTCTAGCTAGACCCATCGGTTTAGCTGTGCATTGTACGCGAGTGAATGAATTTAAGATTTTTACTGAGTTGATTTTGAACTGGTTTTACGTCGGCTTGCATAACTAAGTAACAGTCATTTCTAATCGGCTCTGCTTATCATGCCCTTTAAAAATGTAAATAATCAACACCCATACCAGAACCAACAAGGCGACATAAATAATACTTGAACCTTTACAGAGTACTCTAACAAAATACGTACAGAACTTTAAATTAGGTTGAGGTGAAGCATCCTCAATGATATAACAAGGCAATACCAAAGGAACCCTGAGAGCACCCATCCTTATACTATCGTAATCATAAACATAGCAGTGCTTCACGGTTTACCCTCACCTAAGAATTGTAGCGTGATGTAAAATAGACAGTAACCTTCCTCAAAAATTGGGCTATCAAATGCAAACATATTTCTTTCATATCCGACTCCCTTCCTGAGATTAACGCGGTCAAACAAACAAACTTTTCCGGTTCGTTATATGTTAATATTACAGAATGTGTATTACGGTTCGTAGGTAACTACAAAGCAACCAAGGATTTTAGGGACAGTGTCCCTTTGTATAGATAACTAAGACATGATTCACAGTCAACAATATCGTTATGGGCCTCAGTTATAACAAAATAAACTGTTGACGGTAAATAACCAAGTTATTGAGATCGCTAGTTCACCAAGCAGTTGGTTTAAAGGTCACAAAAAACCTTTAGGCGGAATGGAATGCGTTTTAATTATAATTTGGTACGATATGAATAAAAATACAAGGTGTTTAGGGCTAGGAAGGAGGAGACTTTTGAGATGGCGGCAAAAAGAGATGTATGGAAGAAAAATACTTGCTGCGCCGTCCCCAAATAAAATGGATTAAAGGCAGGAGGATGATGATGAATTAGATTTTTTTTAACGTTGCCTCCCACTAGGAATTTCTCCTGCATGGTGGGTGCCATTACAGACATTCAAACTCACATACACAAACAGCCAGACCCGGAACAACTACCTGTAGGCTATACAAATATTTTTTCCGTACGGGAATCGAACCCACGACAAACAGCGACTAGCAACCGTGCCGTCAAAAGATATAATAGGTTGGGATTACACGTCAACATCATACAACAGTATGATGTTGACGTGCATAATGCTAAAAAATTGCCGTGTGATCCCAAACGAATACTGTATAATATCGTACTGAGCATCGCAGTGTGAACGAGTAGTTAGACCAATACAGTAATCAAAGGTGCCTAACTACAGATTTGCGTCACTTCTCATGCATGTGATTGCGGGTTCAAATCTGGGCAAGTACCAATGTGACTTTTCCAATTCAATTCATATGTGTGAATTTTCTAAATTCATCTTGGACATCACTTACATCAGTGAAGGAACATCCTGGGGAAACCTGGACGTATATAATAATACTAATGTTATAAATGGGAAAGTGTGTGTGTCTGTTTGTCCGTCTTTCACGGCAAAACAACAGAATGGATTCTGATAAATTTTGGCAGAGAGATAGATAGCATCCCGAGTAAGGACATAGGCTACTTTTATCAGCAAACTACGCAGGCAAAGCCGTGGGCGGAAGCTAGTTTAAAATAAGTCTGAAATCGCCAACCCATCTTGAGCAATCTGTGGTGGGTTAATGTTTATGTCTTCTCTGTATGAGAAGAGGCCTTTGCCCTGCTGGAGGACAGTTATAGTGGTATTATTTATTTAGTATGTTAACAATGAAACATACATAGGTATGAATAACCGAATACCGTAGTAAAATATGGTGTAATAAACCGGTTTTGAATATTTAATTATGGCAATCAAATTGTCTTTAGTCAATGGGTAAAAAAATGATCAAATAGTTTTGAATCGTGTCATGCAACCAACGAGTTGTTTTTTGTTATCCCTTTACTATCAGAAAAATGTGTTGCGTGGGAGTTCGTTGCACCACTTCTTCTTCCCTATAAAACACTAGGAAGTGGTAAATGGGAGGCTTTTGGCCCTACCGTCTGATGTAATTTTGGACGTTCAAAAAGTGCTGATTATCAGCCTTATTTGTACAAAAATAATTGTAATAATTCATTAAATTCCTGATTTGACAATTCAAAGTATTCCTTGAAAAAAGATATGAAGTGTTGTGTTTACAATTTATCGAGAATTTGTAATTTCGCGAGATTTACTTCAAATCTATACGGTTTTACAATTATCTGGAGACATACAGGCTGGAAGGGATATCGACCCACAGCCTGATACTTACCTGAGTCAGCCTGAGTTCAGTACATGATTTCTTACAAATTTATTGAAATAGGTTTACCAACAATTGTTCACACTGAATACAGTTACATAACAGATACTTAAAATGAAGTTCCAGCGCAACAATTACTTATAGGTACACACCACATGCACAATAAAAAACATAGAAAAATAAGCTACTAAATTAAAGTAATAAAACCTAGAAATTATGATAAGCCGACGTAAATTTCGACACACTTCGACACTCAAGGCCGGAATCCTAAACAGAACTTCTATAATCCTAAAGTGGTATCAGGTTGTACTTCGATGTCTCTTCCACCTTGTATTTGTACAAACTCAAATAATATACTTTTATAGAAACCCGCGGAATGATTCTGAAAATAACTACTGCTTGGCTAGGCTTGTGTCACAACATGGAAAATTTTCGATTGCGTAGGTTTATCAAGGCTTCGCCATGGGGGCAATGTCCCAAGACATCGGTTATACGGCTTTCTGCATGGCTTGAGTATAATTAAGGCATTGGAAATATACGTAAAACTTTCCATCTGGTTTTCACCTTTAAGCCTTTCGGAGCCCTGATCTGACCACCAGTCCATCAAATACTGCTAATTAAATGATTTTTTAACTTTCTGCATTGCAATCAAGTGTCCAAAAGATTGGACTTCGCATTCACGTTAAACGGTAATAGGAAAGAAAAGAAAGAAAGAAAATGTGTGTAGGTTACACACACACAGATTTTCTTTTCACTTGATGCTGGAAAGGGGGGACACGAAACATCACAAGGTGGGAGGTAGGTAGTGAGATACCACGTGTATATTTCTTTTTTGTTGAACGATCGATTTCTCATCTGTATTTAAAGATCTTAATTCTGTTTTTTTTTTATACCATAAAAAATACACTTGATTTTGCCACAAACGTCTCGGGTGCGCAGTGCTTGCCCCGCGGAATGACTCCCAGGTCCTATTTAGGTACTGTTACGTAATTAACAAAAGTGGCATATCACAAAGCACTGCCCCATTATAATAATTCCAGAAAAAAACGAAGAGTGATCAACAAATGATAATTACTTCGCTGTTGCCGATTATTGAAACTTACAAAAAGAATTTTAATGACCAAAAAACCTCTTCAATCCAATTTTTGTCTATTATCTATTTCACCCACTTGTATAATTCGATATAATGAGTCAGTTAATTACGAAATGGAATCATTACATTAATTACTCTTGAAGTCTAGTTACACATGGTTTGAATTACATAGAGGACTTCTTTGATCGAAATATTCTTACTACGCCAGTCTGCTTTTAACCGCGATCAGTGTCAAACTCCATAGGAAATTTGAAAAAGAAATCACTTTAAAGTCCAGTGAACCCAAAAGTTTATTCCCGTAAAGTGTTTCTTAATCAATATCGTGGATCCTGAAAGATTTATGTGTAAAGACTTCTTATCTAGTAACATAATCGAATAGAAGTTAGCTCATAAACTCCTAAGAAACGTTACAAAGGCATTTGATCCGAGAGAGACTATCCATTCAAAGAATATAGAAGGTAAATGTTGTACCTCTGTTTTTGACGCTGCACTTATGGCCTTAACGGTACGCCCACGAGGCGCGACTACTGTGACATGGCTTGAGTCACACATTTTATCACAATTTGGGCGATAAAATCGTACCACCGTAATCATTTCTTGTCCCAAACGTCTTGTACGGCCGTGCCCTGCATTCCCGAAGCATCGAAGGTACGTCACTATACTTAGTCGCGTACTTGATTTGCCTCAACAAATAAATAAGTAGATAAGATCGCTTTAATCCATATGCATGCACGCTTGCAAGGAGTTAACGCGTGTTAAATAGCAGATAACATGAAGAATGTCAATACCCTGTGTCTGTCTGGTGTGTGATAGTTGGTGCTACCATGTTTCAACATGCTAAGTAGATACCCTGAAATTTTCACAATTCACTTATGAAGATTGGTGTTTTGTCTGTGGAAAAAATGGCCAAGTGAGTGTCTGACTCACACTTGAAGGTTTCCGTACCATCGTCCAAGATGTGTAATAGAGCCATTGGTTAAGGGGAGCAGTAAATGCCGAAAAAAATCACGTTTCTTGCATTATTTGTTGTTGTAGCGGCAATAGAAATCCAAAAACTATGACAATTTTAACTGTTCAACGGTTCATGAGATACAGTCCCTGACAGATAGATGGACAGGCGGACAGCGGAGGCTTAAGTAGTTAGGTGTAGGGTCGTTGGCAACCTTCGAGTAAGGTACCTTTTCGTGTGTCTACGAAAAGGTACCTTGCTCAAAGGGTGCCAACGGGACCCTTCCGTCTAGGAAAACGTAACCAGTTTTGAGATTTGACAACCCGAGTTGTCTTTCTACAGCCATGGAAAAATGAGAATCTATAGTAGTACTCGTCGTATAGTGAAGATAAAGCGTATTTCTGACTGACTACGATAATCTCTGGAACTAACAGTCAGATAAAGAAAAAACTATTTTCATTTGATATCCCAACTCTTGATACCTTACTTGGAAAGTTATAGGCTATTTAACATCACACAGCGTCCTTAAGACAGCTAGAAGATTAATAATATTGAATATTATTGTGTTTTTGTGAGCAGGATAAGATGCAGGCTTCTTCAAGCAGCGAGCGCACGCCGCTGGTGCAGCCAACGTACGTGTTCGAGTCGAGTTTGGCGCGCCGCTACCAGAAGCGGCTGCACCACTTTCAGTGTGCCATCTGCGTATTTGTCATGTAAGTCAACCAAAATCAATCTCATCACATCCAGGGTAAGCAATATTAAAGCCTGCCTCGATTGACTGTTTCGTTGGTCTCTTATAGTTGCAGGCGGTATTGCTAAGGATGACATCCTGGGTCCAATCCCCTGGTCGGTAAAGTGTTATTGGGCTTTTCTTAGGCACTATGCTCGCCCCCTATTACTTAGGACATATACATATATTATCTGGCGTCTTGTACAGACGCCAGCACATCAAGCTACCCCAAGCTGTTAAATTTTCCCAATTGAACATGGACCTTATATGTTTGAAATAAAGTTGAAAAACAATAAAATAAATTTGACACATTGGAGTAGCTTACTGTGCTGGCCTCTGTACGCCCACCAAGAGGCGTTATGTTATGTTCATGTAATATTAAAAAAATTGAAGGCTAAGTCAAAAATAATAAAATAAAAAACGCTTTTAAATATGACAAACACAAACGAAATAATTTTGAATAACAGAATCCCAGTTCTAGATTGTAATATCTGACCTTTTGCTGAAGCTTTGTTTCTACATTCTATCATTAATATACTGATTTCTTTATCTAGAGCGATCCTGGTGGTAGCTCTGCTGGTGACGATATCCTATAACCTCAGCGAAGGCCCGTTTGATGACGATGACAACTCAACAGAACCAAGTGTGCCAGCCTTGCCCCTGCCGCCAGGCAACCTGACCATGTTGCAGATGTTCCCGGGTATGATACCACCTCCTGGTTATAAGTGGAATGTGACGCTGATGGCAATGCCACCGGCCTTGCAGCCGCTGTTGGACCTCAAGTGGCCTTTGGAAGGTACCTAAGTCAATGATCCTTACATGCCTAAGTTTTCACTATACATGCGACACCTTATAGAATGCCTATATGTATGTTTTTGCCCTCTTGGATTTTCTAGGCTCAACGCTGAGCCGAGTGTTGGTCATATAACAGTGAATTTCACGACATTTCATGGGTTTTATTTTATTTGCGCCGATTTCCAATTATTTTTCTGAAATTAAAGTTACGCCTTATAATATCAGCTATCTGTCAATGAAAGTCCTATAATAGTCCAGCGGTTTCAGAGATTAGCCTCAACGAACAAACAGACAGACATCATTCATTTTTTTTCATGTCTGTCAAGTCTGGATTCGCCAACCCGCCTTCAGCAACCGTGGTGATTGATGTTCGTGCCTTCTCTGTATGAGAAGAGGCTTTTGCCCTAAATTGGGGCAGTAACCAGCTATTATTATTTTATAAATTTAAGATCGCTGTCTTACTGTCATCCTGTAATAAGCGGGACCTGAACGGTTAATGTACAGAGGCCAGCACATCAAGCTACCCCAATGTGTCAGATTTCTTTGATAGTTTTTCAACTTAATCGCAAAAGATATAAGGTTCATGTTCTATTGGGAAAATCTGACACATTGGGGTAGGTTGATGTGCTGGCGTCTGTACTTTAATTTACTTAAGGAATATAAGATTCAAAGACGAATCCTGATCTTGTTAAGACCAGTCTGTCAGTCAGTGAGTCTTTAGTGTGAACAGAAAATTTAGAAATAATAATAATACGTTTTGAGAACTTCTTGTATATCTCTCTATCTTCTTCTATCTTTTCGCGAATCAGTTTACGAATGTTTGTTTACTTTGTTCTTCCTCCGATAGCAATCAAAACGAATATAGTGTTACAAACTGCAGGTGTAATATAAAACTAAAATTCTAATACAGAATCAATTAGTTCTTATTTAATCATTATATTCTTAACTCTATTTAAGACAGCTTCCGCATTAAATTAATTTAAAAAATTGACGACTTTGACGTCAATAAAATATTCTTGACGTACTTACCTAATAATAAAATCATGTATAGTGTCAAGGAACAGATAAAAGCTGTCCATAATTTCCATTGTATTTTCAAATTTGTTATCTACAATATATTCTTAGCTGTATTTAAGACAATTTCCGCACTTAATTAATTTCTAAAATTGACGACTATGACGTCAATAAAATATTCTTGACGTACTTACTAATAATAAAATGATGGATACAGTGTCAACGAATAGATTAAAAGATGACTATAATATTTTTTTTGTTTAGAAATCTTATTTTCATATTTGTTTTCGAACTACATATGTAGGCTATTTTTATTTCCGTCATTTGACAGTCGTTACGTGTAGTCAGAAGCCCGAAAGTCTGACGACCATTGTACCCCAATAACTAGGTTGTTGAGGTCAGATACATGAGGGCAGTCGCTGCATGTAAAGTACTGAAATTCAGCTACATCCAGTTAGACTGATGTTAGGTTATTTGAAACTAACTAACAGAAAACAACTGAAAAACTACAGTGGGCCATACGTGGGAGCACACATATAAACAAATGATCAAATTATTTGCGGATTAAAAAAAAAATCTACACGAATATTATAATAACCAAAACCTGACCTGCCTCTTTATATTCTTTTGGCCACAACTGGTCTAACATTGTACATAATAAATAATATTATGTAAAATGTTGGTCCATTTATCGGGAGATCCGACCATGAAACCAAGAACAAATCTACCTACTTCCTCATAATCAAAGTATTTTTGTGCATCTGCGTGCACGGATTGACGTCATAGACGTCCAAATTAAACTTATTGCTATTTTAACGAATAAATAAATGGACACCCTCATAAATACTTAGTTAATTATGACTCTAGTTTTTACATAAAAAAATAATTAAATGTGAACAATTCATGGCGTTCACCATAAAAATTATCAAATTAGAAATTCGTCGTATCATTTCACTGTCAATTTTTATTGAGATCAGTCGGTCTATTCTTTAAAGATCTCCGCGTGAAAAATCAGGTGAAGTGTCAGGTCAACTTTCAATCCTTAACTTTAGAATGGGATGACAGTTTATTTTTATAGGCCAGCACGTCAAACGGTAACATTTTTTTTTAGTTTTCTTCTTTATGAAAAAAGAAAAGGTTCGTGTACAATTGGGAAAATTTAACAGTTTGGGGTAGCTTGATGTGCTGGCGTCTGTTTTCTACCAGTCAACCATTGGGTGATGAAGAGACAATCAGTGGTACAGCGTTCACTTCACCTACATTTTCACGGAGAGATTTATACAGAAGTGTAGTGGAGGTGTTGGTATTGCCCCAGTTTGGGGCCGCATCCCACTGCTCCATGATGTTGAATCTCTAATAGTATCTCAAATACATAACATCATGCGCATATTTCCTGAAGGGTTGAATGTACTAAGGGCAGATGTGTACTGCAGTACACCGACATTTCGCATGTTACGTCCATGTAATAGTAGGCACGGGTATGGCCGGGGCAAATACGAACTCCGGGCAGCTCAATCTGGGCTGAAGCTTGTCATGCATTTTGCTATATTATCTTATTTTACATTATACAATGAACTGGTAAAAGTTGTATGTTACGTAAACTTTTAAATTAGTACACAACTTATAATTGAAATTATTTATTTTAGATTTGACTCCATAGGGTTAGACTACCAAATTATTTAGAGACTAGTGTTAGTAATGAAAATAAAAAGGGTCTCAACTGGTGTGAATCATTACCCAGTGGCATATGTATGTATGTAGGCATATGAGTGTATAAAGAAGTAAATATTTGTCTTTTGTCCCTGGATGTCTCTGGAAGTACTGATCCGATGACAAAAATTCTTTATATCCCGGAAAATGTACGGTTCCCGCAGGATAGGCTACGGGAGCGAACCTCGTGACATACTAAGCTTGTAAAACATATAAAGCCGATAGATAGCTGTATTTTTACATAATATTTCCCATCTTTAATGAACTTGTTGCCGGTGACACTTGTACCAGGTTGCAAATAGTAAACAAATTCAAATATAACCTTGATGTAACGTTCGCGCTACTACAAGATCACGGTCAAATGCAATTATCTTTTTTCTATGCGAAATTAATTCTACTTAATTAAAACCTATCGTTGGATTAATTTGAATAATTTGAAGTGAAAATAGAATCCATTGCGTGGTGAATAGTTTAACCTTGGTCTAGGCTTTTAACCTGTTTCATATTGACAGTCCTTTTGCAAAACACCATTAGAATCAGGATTATGTTTTTTGTACAATATGGAGCTTTTTATGCCTGCCTCGTTGTTCTTGAGTTCGCAAGCGCTATAGCGTGAAGTCCTGGGTTCGATTCCCGGGTGAGCAAAGTGTTTTTTGGTTTTTCCTGTCTGAATCTATGTCCCTTTAATGGCAATAGATTTAACCCTTATTACAAAAATAACGAGCGAAATAGGTATGCGTGAAGTACACCTCTGAATTACCCTTTTGGAATTGCACGCGTGATGTTATGTTATTATGTGAGCTTATTATGTTAATTATTATGACAACCCACAAAACTTCTTTCTAGACCATCTGGCGAATACTACGTATGTCGCTTAATTTATGTTACTAGTATTTATAATCTAAGTATGATACGGTCAATATGGTCATTGCAAAAGTCGCAAAACATAAGGTCGACGACGAACTACCAATGTCTTCTATCTAAAAATTGCAAGATTACAGGAGATGAAGAAAAAAGTCTCATTTTATTAGGCAATTTAAAGTATACCGTACCGTAGTAGTGTTTAATGTAAGAAATAGTGGAATATCGTGTTAGGTTTTGCCAGTATATGCGAAAAAGCATTTTACGTGGATTGGCAATATAAACTAAAAATCGTAAAAAAGATAACATACCTACATCTGAATCTGAATAACATAAACGCCGCAAACGCCGGCAGGACACGCCCTAGAAGGACATCTCTAACCTTATTAGTGATGTTCTTCAAAAAGGTCAAATACGTAGTACTCGCAACCGGCGTGCGTGTATGACCAGATTTTTTAACGTAAACGTAGCAACAGAAGTGTTTAAGGATCGTATCAGGTGGCGTTCTATAGTTTCTGTTTACCTCCGTAGGAAAAAGTTCATGTCTATGTCGTCGATATGCTTTTCTGCTCCGTGAGCAGTAGACCCTTCCAGCAATCTTCAGTGTTCAGACTGTTCTCATAAAATCCATCTGTCCTTAGCACAACCATCGGCTCCATGGGCAAATGCCAAACCAAGCAAGGCACAAATAGCATCAGCACTGCTAGAAGGGAAGGCTGCCTTGAAGGAGCTGACGAAGGTGGAATGGAAGCGGAGACCACTGGACATGGATACTCCGGCGAACAGGGCGCAGCGAGCGGCTGCCACTTCGGCTGATGTGAAGCCGCTGGCTGACGCTGCGTATGCTGCTGAAATGGCAACTAAGGCACTCATAAATGGGTAAGTGCTGAATCATCATTCTCCTGCCCTTATTCCAATTTGTTTGGGATCCCTATCCCAATGTTTTCTTCTTCCATACATCTCTATTTGCCGCCATCTCAAGAGTCATCTCTTTTCTAGCCATATCATCTTTCACACAATCCATCAACCTTGCACATTCATACTCAAAACTTTCTCACAACATGGTCCTCATTCCTTCGTATCACATTATACCCATACCATGACAACTGATTTCCACACAATTTATCGGTGACAGGCGCCACTTTCAGACTTCCTCTAGGTAAGTAAGGGTATGTGCTGAATGCTATCTAGAATCTGATAAAACGCAATCGTGGCTGGCTACATGACATTACCAGTATGATGGGTTTATTCCGAAAATAAAATATTGAAATCAGGCTGAAAATCAGCACGTTCTGAACGTCAATAATTACATGAGACAGTCTCACAAAACGACAGCCTTCACTACTTCCTATTGTGTGCTGGAAAAACTGTGATAAACTCCCCAGGAATACATGTCTGATAAGTTGGAACAAAACAACTTGATTCTATACAATGTAAGTAACATAAAAAAACATTAAATATATTAAATTAAGTATTACCGACTTCAAATACCAAGACTTCTGGGTCTTGTAACTCTTCAAACGACAACAGCTAGTACTCAAGGCAAGGACGATATAACAATCTTGCCTGGACATAGATATGTATCTATAGAATATGGCGTTGGAACGTCCTATTAATATCACAGTAAGAAGTATTATATTACAGACCTATAAATAATAAGGCAAAATGTCAATTTCGCATTTAATTTATGGTTAAAATTTCCACTCCAAAGCTTGTTCAAAAGCTTTTAAATTCATCTGAAGATTTTGAGATAAGCGTTCACCAAAGTCGCTACATGCTCTATGCATTTCTGATGCTAGACCATCATCATAGTCCATCCAAAAGTTGTGTGTAAGAGATCACTTTTAGCTATAAGGTCGCTCATTGTAACACCCTATATAGCTCTTAATTATTATTTGTAATTTTTTATGGTGTACAAATAAAGAGTAGGTATTCTATTCTTTTACATCATTGGATCCTCAATACATGACATATGTTGTATTGATTGAAGTTCTTCAAACCTATCAGACTGGCGAGTTTGTTCCGCCACTTCTTTCTCCCAGAAAAACAGTAGGAAGTGGGTGGGAGTTTTGGGGAACTGTCTTTTTTAAACGTTTTGACGTTCAAAAAGTGCTGATTCTTAGCCTAATTTGAATAAATGAATTTTGACTTTGAATAGGTTTACAAAACCTATATATTACCTTATTTTTAGCTTGTGCCTCTTAAATTGTTTAGCCACATATTTCCACAAATAATTTACGTCCTTGTTTTCTCGCTAGATACTTCAAATAATTAAACCGATTCAGATCATATTTCGAGTCCGACATTTAATATTTCTGTGAATTTGATACAGTATTCCAATCGAGTGGTTTCGGTAATGTCCAAGGCGTAATTTATCTAGGGTTGCCATACGTCGGGGTTTCCCGGAATCGTCTTTCTTTAAAGGGTGTCCGGAGAGCGTCCGGGCTGGATTTCATTTAATGTTTTTATAGTTTTAATTTGTTAGAATATTTTTTTGTGAATATTTTAGTGAATGTACAGCTTATAAATAGTTTCTTAAGACTTCAAAAATGATCTGTTTTGTTTCTTTAGGAGCCCTCATTTCGTTTAATATAGTACGAAGTTTACTTGGAACATGTCATGGTTTTGAACTCCAAAATCTGTTAATTTTGCGCTTCTTGTCCTGTTAGAATTTTAGAAGTGGCAACCCTAAATTTATCAAACAGCAAATTCATTTTAATCTCTCTATAATACCCCGATTGAATGTGTGCTGACCTATAATTGGTCGGTATTCTCACACTTATTTGTTTTCAATCTTCAACTTAGAATCTGACATGTCTGAGACTGGATTATCTGATCACTATGAATTTATTTAATATTATATTTATATAGTACAGCTATTGCCATTATAACTAAAGTAATATCAGGTTGACGGTGACCCCCAAACTAGGCGTTGGCACAGGCCAACGTAAATGAACGTGAAGAAGACGGATTTTGACCCCCAGGATACAGATCCTGGGGGTCAAAATCCGTCTTCTCACAGAACTTCAAACATTCTAACATAAAAAAAAAATAGTACCAGCCTATCTAGCCTATCTCACTGCAGGGCAAAGGCCTCTTCTCATACAGAGAAGGCACGACCATTAATCACCACGCTTGCTCAAGACGGGTTGGCGATTTCAGGCTTATATTAGTTTTATAAGTCCAGGTATCCTCACGATGTTTTCCTTCACCGATGTCAGTGATGTACAAGATAAACTTAGAGAGGTTACGAGGTTGTGGGTTTTAACATTATCGTCTTCCATTCATCATTTAACAAGTCCAATCTAGGCTTCATATCCATGAGCGCGTTGAGAACCATCAACATAAATGATATGGCAAAACAGAGGTGCACCTATATTAACACCCACATTTCGCCAGTTATGTTTAAGTCCCATGTTATAGGGGGCAAGCCTATTGACAAATCGATACTCCGGGTTGCTAATGAGAACATTCCTATAGGATAAACTCAATAACACTTTGCCCGACCGAAGAAGCATATTAGTCATATTCAATGTTTACTAGCATGCTACCATGGTATGACACGAAAACTTTCCATTCGTCTTCTAAAACTAATACTCCCTTATTTACAAGTAGTTGTTACGCGCGACTTCGCCCGCGTTTAAATTCTTTTTTGGATTTTATGTTTTGTTCGCGAAGCTCTAATTCTTTTTCAAAAATAAATGGAGATTAGTTACTCCATATTATATAAGCTAACTAATTATCTGCCAGTGAAAATATCGTCAATATCGCTCCTGCCGTTTCAGAGATTAGCCCAAACAAACAGACAGAAAGACAACAATTTTAAATATTATTATTTCGGTACAACTACCCGAAATACTTTCATATGCACTTAGGTAGTAAATAGTTGTCATTTTGACATTACAAACAGACACTTCAATATTATTTATTTGTATAGAATATAGATCTTTCTCGTTACTCATAAATCCATCTAGCTCAATAGATTTAACAGTCAGTCTTCAATTGCTGGCTAGTCTTCCGGTCACCTACATTCGTTCAATTGGCATCCCGCCGCGATGCATCGCTGCAAGTACCAGACAGACCTCGTTCTAATACTAACAGATTACAAATGTACATAGGGGAGATGTATGTCAACGAACTATGTACAGTCGAATCTTTCATAATAAACCTCGTCAGATTTTAAATTCTTTCCTTCCTTTTCTTGAGTCATGAATCAAATAAAAAATCAAATCAAAATCAAATCAAAATTCATTTATTCAAATGAATGTCAAAACGTTTACAAAAGACAGTCCCCCAAAACGTCACTTCCTAGTGTTTTTGCTGGGAAGAAGAAGTGGCGGAACAGACTCCCCAGTCCCATGGGACATATTAACACCTTTCGAAGACACCCATATAAGGCAAAGTCTTAGCCGCTGGGCTTTGACGACATATTGTCTCTTATCCATGCAAGACATAAATTCAAATTATCTACGTCGCTTGCATATATCCTCAGAAGGTCTCAGATCCCGGAAGGACTGAAGGACGAAACCTGCACAAATAATGATCTTAATTTTAGAAGTGTCTATGACGTTTTTGAAATTCAATAAAAAACAACAGGTGCCTGACATGCGTCATAGATTGCACGTCCGCTGACCCAAAATATCATTCTCTTGGTTTCCTTGAATTAATATTATTGACTAGCTCGTTGGTCTAGTGATCGCTAGCGCTACTGCTGAGCGTGAAATCGTAGTTCGATTCCTAGTTCGTGCATCATGGTATTGGGATATTCCATCAGGAATTTTTCAGTAACAGCCCGGAGCCTGAATAAGTGATCGGTTGAAGGCAATAGGCTCGCCCCCTAATACTTTGAACATTAACATAACTTGTAAGATATGAGTTTACTAAAGTTACCCCTCTGCCAAGTCCTTCGGGTCATACAAGCGTGATGTTTTCTTTACATCTTAAACGCCAGGGGACTGCCGTTTTCTATTGTGTCTCTTTTCTGGCAGTTAAGGTGTTCATATAATAGACAAAAATATCGTATGTCAGATGGATTTAGGACAAATACTGGTCTTGGTAATATGATACACGATCTATGTAGAATTAAACCACGTAACACTATCCATGCGTTGGTTTGGCTTCACGACCGCGACGCCTCAGTGAACCCGGGTTACCGAACTCCGCCAAAATATATCGATCCATAAGACTTAAGTAAAACTTTTCCTTAGTTCTGAGTTGAGCTCTACGATTGCTGACAAATGCTAGCACTGACTGGACAGGTCCACTCATATCTGCGTGGTTCTTTCCTCAAAAGATCATCATCAGACACTAATCTGCATGTCCCTCACATGATCTAATCAAGATAAAATAAAATAAAATAAAAATTCTTTATTTTCACCAGAAGCCATCACAGTACAAGATCCACGTACTAAGACAATATAAAGCTTATAACTAGGTCACAAAATGATATACTCTGACTCCTAAACTAGGTGTATGTGCCTGTGTCTTAGGAGTCAGTGATTCTCCGTAACAATCAAAGCCATAGTGCACTAAAAACGGAACGTTACAGCAATAAACAAATGGTGTAAAAGAAAGAAAACGGATACAATCTATATTACAAAATGAGAAAAGTCTAGCTGTGTGGTGAGGTGAATAAATGTAGGGTCAGGGTGTGTGAGGGTGTGTGTGTAGCGAGTATGTGTGTAGGATGCGAGTATGCAGAAGTGGTGTGTTGGTGTAGTGTGTGTAGTGAGAAAGGATAGGGTGAAACCAGAACATATCCTGAGATGGTTAGATTTTTTACACTTATATTTGTGTAGTGCAAACATAACGTGGTAATGTCTGGACTATTAAAGAGACTGTGACCGCTGAGTTTATTTCGGTGTTTCTTCTCAGATTATTCATATAGGGAAGCACCGACCCAATCTTAACCTAATTTATTTATTCCATTTAGCACATGTAAAAGTGTTTTTTTTTAACCGTTTTACAGAAATAAATTTAATTTAATTACGTTTCATCATTACGTGTTGGATCGTAGATTAACTATCTTTTGACTATATTTATTATCTATTTAACTCAATTTAAAGATCAGTCTTTGTTCGTAACCAATCAATGGCCGACTTTGCAATCTTGCGATCGCAGATTGAAATTAGGACTGAGATACGTTATTGAAATCGGCCGTTAGATAGTAGTTTAATGTAGGAAATAGAAACTGAAATGGTTAGGCTGTCTGCAGAGTAACAAGACTTAAAATCAGAATCAGGTATATTTATCTGCCAACAATGTAGGTTTTAAGTTAGGTGAAGTGACCTGACGGAGCTGCCTTTGCCTTCACTTCACCTACATGTCCACGGGTTATTTCTATGGAACACGACTATAGGTTTAAGATGGTACAGAATTGGGTGTTTCCGCTACATTCTACCTTATGGGATGCACTGCTATTAAATTTAGAGAGAAAATACAATACAATGTCATTAACTAAACATTAAGATGGCATCGAAAACAATACACATTAATCAATTGTCACTTACAAATTCATTTAGATTTATAGTGAGATAGTGGTCAAAGCTAGCCTATCATTTTTTTTTAAACAATGGGTTTACTGCCCGCGCTGAAGAATTATTTTTCAATTAAAATTGACAGTAATCTTCTGCGTTCCTATGTCACCTTATGCAGTTGACTTCTTGATGTGATAAATTATACGGTTTACTCTTTAAGAAAATTGTATTCGATCAAAGAGAATAAAATTATTCACTGCATAGAGGAAAAAAAATGTAAGATAAATGTGACGATATCGCTAGATAATAAACTAAAATTAAGTTATACAAAAGTTAAAAACTAACAATTCATGTATTATTCAGGAGGTGCCTAAATGGCCTTTTAAAAGTTGGAAGTGACTTCGATTCTTTAATTAATACAGTTATAGAGTTCATTATAATTAATCCTTTGCATCTACATCATCATCATCATCATCTGCCTAGCGTTCTCCCAACTATTATGGGGTCGGCTTCCAGTCTAACCGCAGGTAGCCAGTATACTAAATACCAGTATTTTACATGAAGCGATTGCCTATCTGACTTCCACAGCCGAACTCCTGGGCAACACGATACCCCTTGGTAAGACTGGTTGTCAGACTTTTGGGCTTCCCTCTTCCTTTGCATCATGAATCATTAATAAATATCTCGACAAGAGATAACTTCAAAGTTGCGCACGCGCACGCAAAGGTATCATGGCAGCTAAGTAACTGGAATGTGTGGTACTGTTCACACTTCATTTGACTCGTGTCGCTAAAGGAAAATATCAGTTTCCAGCCGGAGCCCATATTGTGTGAGCAATACTACTTCCTTGATATTATTTATGTCTTACATTCCAGAGGTATAATCTATACTAATATAGTAGATAAAGATGAAGAGTATGTTTGTTTTTTTTTGTGTGAATGCGCTATAATAATATCTGTAGAAGTACCAGCAGAGCAGTTTTTGCATTATTTTGATATTTCAGTTATTGAGGAAAGCTATTTACGACCGTTAGGAGCGGGTGAACCCGCGGGGCATAGCCAGTGTCAAGTAATGTAAAGAGTGAAGAAAATGTCAAAATGTCCTGCCAAACCTTCTAATGTTGTAATTTCTCCATTTCAAATCTTACGTAGTGCGCAGTAAACAACGCCTAACGATTTCAAGTTTGATATCACTAACAAAGTTGGAACATGTTGCTATTGCATTTTAACTTCTCGTTTGTTATCAACCTGGGCATCGTCTTTACCAGTAACTGTGTGGAGGTTAGTTACAGTCCAGTGGTATCCAGCTGCATTTCAGACTGGAAGCTACCCTAACATAGTTGGGAAAAGGCTAGTCAGAGTATGTTTATTATTTACCACGTCGGACCTAGGCCATATATCACGCCTGTATTCTTTGAAGGGCTGGGCAGAGGGGTTTCTACAGTACACCCACATTTCACCAATTATATTTTTGAGTCCCATCAGTGAGCTGATTGCCATCAATCCGGCACGAATGTAGACTTAACTGCTACTGTGACATTACTAATAAAAATCACAATATCTCATTTCTCGACCCGGTAATTGAACCCTGATTAGCAGTAGTAAATGCGACCACTTGGCCAACGAGGTAGTCAGCCATAAAACTTACTAAACTTACTATTATTTCCAGCACGGATATATCCAAGCGACCCGGCGGATCTGGCCTGGGTCCCCGTCTCAACGGTTCATTCCCGGAGCAGCCGTACTGTCTGGACAACCCCCCACCATGCCAGCTGTCCAGATACAGGACAACGGACGGCACGTGCAACAACCTGAAGAACCCGCTGCGATATGGAGTCTCCAAGACTCCGTTTAGAAGAGTTCTTGCGGCTGATTATGGTGATGGTAAGTAATTGTATATTTTGAGAGTAGGCAGTTTGATTGACAGAAGAATGTCGCTTTTTACTCGACTACAGCGAGGTTATGATTTCGACCGGAATGTTTTTTTTTTAAAAAAAAACGTTGCCCACGCTAGGAATTTCTCCTGTGTCGTGGGTGCGTTTACAAACATTTAAAGTCACACAAACAGCCAGACCGGGAACAACTACCTGTAAGCCATACAAATAATTGTTCCGTGCGGGAATCGAACCCACGACACGCGGCGCAGCAATCGATCGCTCAGCCACTGCGCCAACCGTGCCGTCGTTTATATGTAGGTATATTCATCTGTTCCCTCATAACACGGCGGTAATATATTCTTGTTTCATAGTTTTTAGAACGTCAGTTTTCAGTAGTTGGTTCGTTTTAGTTTTGAACTTACTTTTTATTATTTTTCGACATAGCGTTGTGATTATTCTACATCTGTTTGTGTTACTTTATGCGTCATCATTGCGACGAGAAGAAGAGGTAAAATTACCGGGAATAAAACCCAGGACCTTATGCTCAGCTGTAGCACTAGACTACCGAGGCAGTCAAGTAACACATAGTTCAAGATCAGATCTTAAGCTGTAAGTTCATGGTTTCCAATCCCATTTCCCCATTCCAGGCATCAGCTCCCCCCGCACGGGAGTAGACGGGGCGGCACTGCCCGGTGCTCGTGACGTCAGCGTGACGGTGCACCGGCCGAGCTACGCGCACGACTCCGCCTTCACCGTCATGCTGGCGGTGTGGGGACAGTTCCTAGACCATGACATCACTGCCACTGCGCTCAGCAAAGGTACGTAATATTTAACAGTAGCAAAAAAAAAAAGTCTATCCAGTTCTCAGGATCTTGAGATACACGCTGAAGTTTTAATGGCTGTTTTCCTTTAGCGAGACGATTTTATCTTTGTAGCACAATCGATTTATAACATATGTAAAAAAAAACAAAAATGGTCTATTTCCAATATTAGTGTGAACTCGAAAGCGATCTTAAAAGAAAAAATAGGAGTAATATCGCATGATAATCCTTTATTTTTTAAGATCGTTTATCTCTACGCTCCGGTAGTACTGCTGAGGATGAATCGTTCTGACGAGGGAAATCAACCATTAGAATTGAATGGAATAGAACAATCTTAACTGTACACCACGAAAACTTACCAATAATGACTTTAAGAGCTACATAGGGTGTTACAAGGGCGACCTTATCCATGTGTCCTCTCATTTACACCGCGATGAGGCAGTGAAGCGATAAATTTCAAGTGGCCACTGTTAATCTGAACCTGTCTCTGTCTTCCACCATAGGTCAGAACGGCACAGCCCTGTCCTGCTGCGACCCGTCCCAGATCTCGCACCCGGAGTGCTTCCCGGTGCGGCTGGACCAGGACGATCCCTTCTACCAGGACTATAACATCACTTGCATGGAGTTCGTCAGGTCCGCACCAGCGCCTACTTGCCATTTTGGTATGTTTAACTTATGTTTTGTCTGCATATTGAAGCTTTTGTCTACCTCTGTAGCATCTACAAGCTGTGTTTTTGTTTACTATAAACCTCTTGTGGGGTGATTGTAAACTGTAAATGTTCTGCTATAGAACCAAGGCTAATTTCACGATACTAAAATCTATAGTTCAACGTATGGGAGGTTTTTCTCGGAAATAAATAAAACCAAATTACCCATATTTAGTCCGTCAGCCAGATAATTATAATATATTGGTCAAGTATTTTTTGCTTTTTCATATCAATATAAAAATACTTAGGTAAAACGCATTAAAGTTGGACGTGAGGACTTGCTGAATTTCATGCCTGATTTTAACTCAATGTATCGACGTAATCTTTTGACTACGTAAAAAAGTATAAATACGTGTCTAATATTTTTTAATAATCTATCTGACGAACTAACAATTTTTTTTTCATAATTCCTATTATCCCTAAAGAGGTTTCTAGTATACAAATACTAAGGTTGCAAAGAAAAACTATCTTTCTTGTAGCGTCTATGTTACTTTTAAAAATTCTTTAGCATTGATACCTAAGTCATCTCAAGACTTACCGCCTTCTCTTTCCTTTTTCTTCTACATCTTTTTGTCTTCTACATTTGAACAAAGTAATTGGTCACGTTCCAGGTCCTCGAGAACAGCTCAACCAGGCCACAGCCTTCATCGACGCGTCCACAGTGTACGGGTTCATGGAGACCCGCAGTGCTAAACTCCGCTCCTTCGTGGGAGGCCAGCTGCGCATGCTGAAGATAGGAGCCACCCAACTGCTGCCGCCCTCCACCGACCCTAACGACGGCTGCAACACTGTCGAGATGAACGCCAAAGGACGGTACTGCTTCGAGTCAGGTATGTCGTAGTTAAATAAATATTGTGACATTTAAAGAACTACCATAAATTTAAGTATACTAGTTTCCTTTAATTATATTAGTAATGTGTACATGTAATCACAAATCAGGCACAAATCCAGAATTGAAAAACTCAATAACACTTAAGTATCCCGACCCGGAAATCGAACCCAGGATTTCATGCTTAACAGTAGCGCTTGCAACTACTAGGTCAACTATAATTTTGATTAATAATAATGATAAATGATATTTATTTCTTTCAATGGCTTTTTATCCAGACATTATCTTGGCCAGTCAGTGCAAGTATTTGTCAGAAATTGTAAAGCTCAACTCAAAACTACGGACCTCAACGGGTCAAAGGGAGATAAATACAAAATAAAGAACATTTGGGATATTTCGATATAATAGAACATCAAACCCTTTATAAAACTGGTCACTTATCGTTTTCTGTATTTGTCTCTTCAGGCGACGACCGCGCCAACGAGAACCTGCACCTCACCACGATGCACCTGCTCTGGGCGCGGCAACACAACCGCCTGGCCGCCACACTGCGCAAGCTCAACCCGCTGTGGGACGACGACATGGCGTACCAGGAGGCGAGGAAGCTCGTGGGAGCTCAGATGCAGCACATCACTTACTCAGAGTTCCTGCCTAGTATACTTGGTGAGAGAGACTCATTATTAGATCGTAATAAAAGAAAAACCGCATGTTACTTACGAAGACAGTGATACATATAAGGTCCTTACATCAACATTTATATTTATCATTCTCTCTCTTTCCTTCGACCATAGAAAATATGGTCAGATTGTCTGTGAAATGAGGATGATATCAAGGTGGTAAATTAGGTGACGTGACAGCTCACAAAGAAGAAAAGCAAGGACTTGAGTTCTATCTGATATTGTTTCATCATCATCATCATCCTCCTGCCCTTATCCCTATTTATTTGGAGTCGGCGCAACATGTCTTCTTCTTCCATACATCTATATTGCCGCCGTCTCAATAGTTACATCCGTTAGCCATAATTATCATCTTTCATACAATCTTTCCATCGTTTCTTTGGTCTTCCTCTACTCTTGAAACCCATATCTGATATTGTTTACCACACTAAAATGTCGAAACTATTTAGTTACCAGTACTTCCATTCGAGCATCTAATTTCATCTGGTTGTGCTTATTCTATCGTTGTCGCTTCAGGTACGGACGTGATGTGGTCTCTGAACCTCACGGTGCAGGAGGAAGGCTACGCGGACGTGTACGACCCGAACGTGGACCCCTCCATCGCCAACCACTTCGCTTCCGCTGTCTTCAGATTTGCACACACTTTGTTACCGGTAAGATTCTACAACGAATTATGGTTTGCTATTATTAAGCACTAGCTTAAGCCTGCAGGTCCGCTCGCGTTCATGTTAATAGATTTTATCATGTCCTCGGAAACAGTACTTTTTTTTATTAATAAACTTAAGTAACTAAACTCCAGGTCTTTATTCCTGACAATGCAATGCAACATTTCATAAAGATCGGTTGAGGACTTTATTTGGCCTGAAAGAGTAACAAACTTACATTCGCATTTATAATATTACGCAGAAAGGTCGCAATGTGCCTACTTAAACAGCATCCATTTTATCTCCTTTAATAAACTAGATTTTAGGGTGTGTAACGTGGGCATTTTATTTCTGTTTTAATTTATTTTCATTCGTTCCCTGCTCTATATTTAACAGTGTATTCATTTTGATTTCGGATTTGGTTTTCTTCATTTTCTGGTCTCTTGTAATTATTATCTTTTGTAACATCAAGAAAGCCATCACCCATCCAAAGTTCCTAAGTAAGTTCTACCAATTTTTTCCTTCCAGGGTCTAATGCACAGCACTGACAAGAGCACAGGCACGATACAGTACACCCACCTACACCAGATGCTGTTCAACCCGTTCACTCTGTACACACGCAAGGGACCCAGGGAAGCCGTCTCCTCCGCCATGGACACCCTCGTGCATGCTGTGGACCCGCATGTTACTACTGAGGTAATCACAACTAACTAAGACATTTCGGCTTTGATCTCAAAACAATATTGTATGTGTTATCTTAAGTAGTAGCTGTATAATGCTTTCCCACTCGCATTTATTACACGATTGCACTACTCATTTAGTCGAGGAAGAACTGCGAACAAGAAATAGAAGAAAACTGTATTGAATTCTATAAATATCCATGGTCGATGATCAAATGAGGTCCTTGGAATTATGTTAGGAATAGCAACACCATTAAAAAAATCAGAATCAAAATCAAAAATTCATTTATTCAGATTAAGCTGAGAATCAGCACCTTTTGAACGTCAAAACGTTTATGAAACACAGTCCCCCAAAACGCCCACCCTTCACCACTTCCTAGTGTAATATAAAGTATAGTGTAATATGCCGTAATGTAAAGCTACAATTTGATGTGGAAACGTCAAAACACAATCTCTAGTATATGTACGCGTTACTAAAATACGTTTCATCCATTTCCAGCTAAGCAACCACTTGTTCGAAAAGCCCATCGACGCTAACAGCTCATCAGCAAACACCACCCAGAAGCCAGGTCCGTGCGGCCTGGACCTGGTGTCCCTCAACATCCAGCGCGGCCGGGACCATGGCCTGCCTTCCTACCCGCTGTGGAGGGAGCACTGCGGGCTGAGCAGACCGAGGAACTTTACTGACCTGAACCAGATGTTCGATGCTTCCTCGCTTACAAGGATTTGTAAGATTTACAAGTGAGTGAACGATGGACTAAGATTATGTTTGTTTAAAACCTTTCTGTGGTTGTGGAACGAGTTTAATTATCGTTACTTAACACATGTTCTGGCTGAGATATGTTCTCGTCTCTATATTGTAATTTGACACTACACTTGCTACATAGGAATAATAATTAGCACGTATCATTATCACCCCATACATTGCTCATATGTATTTTTTTTGGCAAGTCAAGTCTGCTGATCAATTTCTACAGATTGGCAAATCCAATTGGTCATCGTTAACCCTATAAAGAATAATTTTTCTAATTCACCATTTCCAACTATTATTCTCCTCATTCCAGTTCCGTAGACGATATCGACTTATACACAGGCGCGTTGGCCGAGGACCCAAAAGGCCGTCTGCTAGGTCCAACCCTCAGCTGCCTCATCGCTGACCAGTTCCTGAGGCTCAAGATCGGCGACCGCTTCTGGTATGAAACCTCTGATGCTACCATTGGATTTACTTTGGGTAAGATTTAGTTTTACTATTAACTATTAGTTTGCTTCAGTTAGTTACAAGGTTACAAGATTTCACTTGTGTCGTCAAAATATTTTGCCGAACCGACAAGTTAGCACGTGCACTGCCAGACTACGAGTTAACTCGTGTTAACAGCAGATTTTCTGTTGTAGTTATGGCGTGGCAGTCAATATATTCAAGTTGTGCATAAAATTATCAATCTATTAGATGATGAACGTGCTTCTGAACTAATTTTAGGAAACGGTAAATAATATCTACAATATAACTTTTTAACACCCACAGAACAACTAACAGAAATCCGCAAGACAACTCTAGCCGGAGTAATCTGCGCAAACGAAGACCTACTCGACCAGGCACAGCCGCGGGTCATGGAAGCCGTCAGCGCTACCAACCCGCTGGTGGACTGCAAGGAGCTACCGCAACCCAACTTCAAGCCCTGGTACAAACTCAAGTCAAAGGCCTAATGAGTGAAGAACAAGGTGATGTAGTGATAGCTAGTCTCATACAGTATCGGCGTTAATATGGCACAAAGACTCCTAGGAAGAGACTAACACAAGTATGAAGTGACAAAGACGACGTTCTACACAGACGATTTTTTTGTGCCATATTAGCGGTTGTGTACAGTCTACTGTCTGGATGTTTGAACTTGATCTAGCTTCATTAAGATGCTGATTAATAAAATTAATAAAAAAATGCAGGCTAACAATTTCAGAACGGGTCCCAAGATACGCCCTGAGGAAATCCTATTTATTTAACAAACACTGGTTTTTCAAATGGATCTAATAAGAAATGAGTCTTGGAATTAAATTTTAGCTTGGCCCTGGAAATGTTTTTTGAACAAATATAACGGGATCAAAATGTTTTAACTATCAATTCAACTCTTGGCCTGTGTCAAAAGCCTGATTAGGATCAAACATTCTGCTAGTAAACTCATATCAAATTGTAAATAAAGTTAATCAACAAAAACTTACATAAGTACTGTTTGTCAAAAAACTATCCAAATAATGTCGATTGAACGGACCAAATGTAAAATGATTTTTATCTTTTATTTTCACAATGAAATGTTAACGAGATGTATCTCCAAAATATGTTACAATTTCGTTTTAAAATGGGGTTTAGTGTGTTAAATTAAGTATATTGGCCCTGCTGTAGTTTGTTAATTTAATCTAACTTAGAGTTCTATACTTTTCAATATAATACTCAGAGCCTTGCCTAGAATTAATGTTAAGTAAAGTTTTACACTTTTGTCATAACAATGCTTGAAGTCTTGTAGTGTTAGATTTTAAGCCCGTCTAAAAACAAATCAACGTGCTTTTCTACTTAGCGTATCGATGGTAGGCTAAATTGAGTCGGCCTAGAACTTTGCGACGTGTTCGGCACCATCAGTAGGGTCCATCAAATATCGTATAATCGTCTCATCGTTAGTAAATCAGAGATTTTTCTTAAACAAATGCATAACTGGCAGA
The DNA here is from genome assembly GCA_905147745.2 of Phlogophora meticulosa. Taxonomy (NCBI): domain Eukaryota; kingdom Metazoa; phylum Arthropoda; class Insecta; order Lepidoptera; family Noctuidae; genus Phlogophora; species Phlogophora meticulosa. The sequence continues at coordinate 1,124,538 of LR990518.1, forward strand.
AGGAATAATAAGTGTATAAACAGCACCGGCAGATAATATTTATAACAGTTTTTACTTTAAATAAAGAATCATCATACCCGGAAAATAAGGACAAAAAGCCAAACAAATTTGACAAACATTTGCTCAACAAATTACCTTACTTATTTGTACAAAAATTTGCTCAACCTTTTAAAAGATATGTCCGAAGGAATAAGTGTGAGTCAAGTCACATAACGGTATAAATAAATATTGATCGGTGATTTGTATTCCACAACCCAGCACTCGTAAGGTCTGCGACTCTTTGAATCATTGTCAGTCAACAAGATAAGTGCACGATGTTTGTGATAAAGAAAACGTACATGAAGTTATTAGTTCAGAAACTCTTAGGTTTATTTGCTTCAACGTTGGCGCGCGAACTTCATGGACATAATTTAATTAGTCATTGTATTGTCATTGTGCTCGGTAATTGAAGTTTTCATTAGCTGCAGCTGAGCCCTTTTCTTCAATTGTTTGCAGTTTTATAACTTTGTCGGCGTCAATTAGTTGTATTCTACAACAATGGGTCAGTTAAAAGTTAAATCTTGGATGCTGTCTCCATATTTGCAAATAAGCACTAAGGCCTTAGTTTCTTCTTTGTGTCATTGTGTCATACCTTCAGTGGTACAATTGTCATCTTATCCCACAGCTGTATACAAACCACCCTAGATATTACATGCACCAGTGGCAAAGAGTCCATACAACTCGATTCCTACCGGTTTTCCTTCGGAGGGGAGGGCAACTCTACCGCTATTGAATAATAGTACAGTGACTGACGCCAAATAAAATAGGCAGTTACACTTAAATTTATATAACCTTTGGCATTTTACACCATTATATCGAAACGACAAATAATCGTAAGATTTATTTGTTAGCCTACCTAAGTTAAGCAGTACCTACTTACCTACTCTATGTTATATGACTTCTAAAAAGGAGAAGGTTCCCAATTCTTCGGAATCTTTAAATTCACGTATATTTAGCAATAATTCTTTATCAGGTAGACCGATTTCGATGATTCTATTCATATACCATTATGGTCCAGTTTCGGGAACGAAATTTATCGCAATTTAAATGGGGGAAATTGTTAAGCCTAATGCGTAGTGGCAGCCTGCGAAATTCAAATTTTCTTAGGTTTTTTCACCTTAACCGCTGTGATTGGATGAGTTAATTATAATTAATTAACTCATCCAATAACAGCGGTAAAAAAAAATAAAGCGGTAAAAAGTCCGATGATGCGAATGGCTATTGATAATTCATCATAATCATAATTCACGCATCATCGGACTTTTTCGTTTTATTTGTATCGCGTCGTAAATATCGTTCTAGAAGCCGGGTGTGAACAATAGTTTTTAAATTCACTAGAAATATTATTTGCTCATCATAATTATGTTACGATTTTTTTTGTATTTTATAGGACAAGTCTAGGCAGAGATCGAAAAAGAGTGTTAATACCTTTTTTATTGTAGGTATACTTACTTACATTTATTATACAAAGAATTAAAAAAATATTACAGTCTAATTCTGCCATGTTAATAAGTTTGTTAAAATGATTATTTTTAAGTATGATTATTAGCTAGTATTGTAAGTTTATATTGAATCTATGCTTAAGTACACACAATCATTGTACTGATTGTTTTTTCCATTCCCTGTAATTAAAGCCATTGAAATTAATATTAATTGTTGCTTTTATTACCCTTGACCTATAACCCAAATCTTCTAATTCATCACGATAGTTCGTCACCAAAGCTTTTTCATTCTACATCTGTAAATTTAACACGAAAAGTATTTGTATGTCGTACTTTACGGGGATTTCTTATAGCTGAAGTTGGTAAAACATGTACAGACGCCAACACATCAAGCTATCCCAAAATGTAAGATTTTTCCCATTGAACATGAACTTTATATTTTTGTAATAAAGCTGAAAAACTATCAAAGAAATTTCACAGAGCTACTGGGTTCTTTCATCTGAAGTTTCTCAGTAGCGGCTCGGAGTCTGGATTTGTGCCCAGTGGATGGCAATAGGCTCTTATTACTTGGGACTTGAACGTAACTGGCAAACTATGGGTGTAAATACTATGGGTATCTACGCCTCTGCCTAACTCTTCGGGGAATACAGCGTAATGTTATGTTATGTGTAAATCTGGAGATTATGATGGTAGAAACTTTATTCCTTGTTTATATATTTAGCGCTGAAGCTGTGTCCATTAATTAGTTTCGGTCGATTAACATAGATGGCACTGCCTACCATGTAAAACATTAACCGGAGACTCTATGACACATTCTACTACGAGTAGTATCGTCGTTTACATAAAGAGCTCTTATGATGGTAAATCCAATCCAATTTTAAAGTGAAATATTCTACACATTAAAATCCAGCAAAACGGTCTCTACATATCACTTATTTCTGTGAATCTAAGTTTAAGGAAACGACGCCCTAGAAAGACATACACTGACCTAATTCGTGATGTTCTTCAGAAAGGTCAGGTGCACTCACAACCGGTGTGCGAGTCGTACGACCATATGTATGGACCCAAGGAAAAGGAGTAATTCAGGATTCTTATAGGGGCTGTGGTTTCTGACAACCCCCATGGGAAAAATTCGTGAGTTTATGTATGTATGTACTCATAAAAAAATCCTGACCAAATGAAACCTAGCAACTAACTAAAATATGGCGTCGATTTATTACTCTGCATCGCTGCCGTCTGGTAATGATCTCAGATGCCTGGCACTGCCATGTTATGTTATGTAAGGGACAACTAAACGGAAATCTATTTAAAAAGAATATCAGCATTCGGACCCCACGGCTCGAGTGTATAAACCCCAAACGGCTCGAAAATATAACTAGCGACTTTGATAACATATTTTAAAAATTAAACTCATGAAATTATTGGCCTAGCTACTTTTTTGTATTATCTATTATAAATTTAGGGGCTTTTGGTCACAACACGACCATTCCAGCCCCATCATAACCTAATTCACTAAAAGCTTTACACTATTCAGATTTCAAAACCTTATATACTATTTTATAAAGTAATAAAGGCATAGCTACTGAAACCAGCATCGCAGACGACTCATTACATCGTCCTTATCGGGAACGATTAAAATGTAGTGCAGTCATCCTGTTACAGCTACTACATAATACTGTATATATAATGGCGCCATAGTGTAAAGCCTATTCCTGTATATATACATCATCTTTATCTTACCCATATAAACAGTTATTTATTTGTAGTCGGCGTAACATGTCTTCCATACATCACTCTCAAGAGTCACCTTCATTCCAACCATATTATCTTGCACCCCATCCATTCCAATGATGTTTCATTTACCAGATAAAGTTCAGCCCAAAGACAACAATTTTACAAACAAATGTAATTAGAAAAAATAGTTCGTGATCTATTTCTAAAAATATATCACGCATAGATTGAATTACAATCACGCCCATTATAAGTTCAGATTCATAACAAATTAACCAAATTAATGTGGTTACCGCGAGGAAATCCATTACCTCCCACTGTGACATATAAAAAAGAGTGAGGTATGTAAAATACGTTGGTTGCCATCTCGGTATGATAAGGTTTAGTGATGCTCTTTTACATAAATACCCACAATATTGGGGTCTATAAGTGCCTATTAATTCTTGTCAAAATACTGTTTCTCTACCCTTATTAGCTTTCTGCGATCCACCATTATCTTCTCGACTTCTGTAAATCATTATAGTTAACAATTAACAGTAAAAGCGTCACCTACAGCTATTTTACACAATTTATATTGAAAGTGAGACAAAAGCCCCAAAGTCTGACTACCAGTTTTACCAAAGGGTATCGTGTTGTAACTGGATTGTGGAAGTTAGATAGGCGCTACGTGTATTCACTTGCATCCGGTTAGACTGGAAGCCGATCCCAACATAGTTGGGATAAGGCTAGGCAGATAACGATGACGATTGAAAGTGAGACAGCATCTTCAATTTAACGTGAAATGTCATAATAATACCAGGAAACAGGTGTTAGTCAACTGTGAATGAGTGACTCATAGTTTTTTCTTATTTCTGTCTCTAAACCCAAACAGGTTAAGATCTGAGGAAGATCGTTACCGCAACAGACGAAACGACGACGTATAATTAATACGAGTAATATGATCTCATCTGTGTTTACCAGTTTCCCAGATAGACATCGGAATCGGAAATACCAGAACACAGTTCACCTAAGATTTCTCCTGTACGCTAGAATGTACCTGAATGAGTAGTTTTGTTGTATTTTGCAGATACAGCTACATATGATCCTGATTGTTTTTCCCTTCATCCATAAAACAGGACAAAGGGGACTCTTGGTCTTATTTTCAAGGAAACACTACATTTTCTATTGTCCTGCAGACAATAATCCTTGCGATCTTGGAAACTTCACATCACTATACAAAAGTGAGTCAGTAACTACACATTAACATTGTTATATGGGTGTCCGTAGGAGGACGGTGGCCTTGCGGCCTCTACCAACTTTGAGCTTGTCGACAAACTTACATTTACACCTTAACCATTCACTTGCTACGCTATCATACACTCTAATCACATACAAATAAGGCGAGGACGATTTTGGAAGTGGTAAATGACGTGGTTGTATAATTATGAAGGCCGTCTGATGTCAGGACTTGTTAGCGTGTCCTGTGCGTTTCCCAGGACCTTGATTCCACCTGTCTTTGGCTTACAATTGGCTAATATCCAGTGAGTTACGAGCAATAATTCTGGCATTACCTCACTTCAAGGCAGGTTTAGTAAGGAAAGACAATGTGGTCGGCCTCAGAGGTGCCTTTCTTTCCTTAAAGTTTAGCGATCATTATCTCTGTCAAATTAGTAGTGACCGCTTTGTTTTAATTTATGCCTCACTTACTCTTTACTTGGAATACTATTAGTAATTGTTTACCTGGAGCCCGATTGTGTTTCTCGTTAAGGTCTGCAGGTTAGAGCGTCGCATAATAAGTGTTGAATTTCCTCCAGTGCACATTGGGACCTGTTTATGTTATGCATCGCATGACACCTTCTCATTAATTGTTTATTATTTGTGTGGAATTGAGTTGGTGGTAGCAAACTACTGTTCTAACTATAGATGGGGACTTTAATCTGCGCGCCATAATAAACAGATGTTAGTTTTATTACTGCGTGCCACGTGGAGATGCATCTAGACTAGATTCATTTCGCGCAGTCCATATTCTAGTAAACAAAACTGGGGTTTTAGATACAAAGATAGGTATGTCAGCTAGTGAAAAAAAATCATGTGTTTGGGGAATGCCGATAGAGGTGAAAACTAAGTAAGTTGTGAATTGTATCGTCGATATACCTGTGTATATCGACGATACAATTCACAAGTTACTTACTCATCGTCACCGAACGCTTTCCATGAGCTATAGGTATGTATACTGTTATACATATAGCTCATGGAAAGCGTTCGGTAACGATGACGCGAGTTCCATGATTTTTATTCACACAAAAAGTTATCAACGCGCCTAACGAAGTTTTCACTTCAAAACTGAGAAGTATGTGATGTCTTGTTTAACTAACACTAAGCTACACCTAAGTATTGCTCTATTCTGATTGTATTCTTATTAGTCGTGTGTAGATTGAATGATTCATTCCGATGTTATTCACCTTTTGGTCATTTGATATCAGTTGCCGTGCCCCCAGCGTGCAGCATCTAAATAATCAGTAAATTTATCATGTAGTCTGAATTAAGCTATTTTTAGCTTAAATATAAAAAATATAAAAAAGTCTTCGAAGACTTCAAAACTAAATAAAAAGGAAACCATAGTAGACAGGAAGCCAATCATAAGTCCTCAAAGAAGGAACAAGAAATCAAATTGTTGGTTTTATTTTTGTACTATAAATACGACTCAGGCGGAATGGATACGAAAATACTTATCGGATAAAACCGTCTTGGGCGGTTAATGGGTCAATGCATAAATTTAACTAAAAACTATGAAATTACTATCAAGACTCCTGACGCCCAGTTACTTAAGACGGTCGACCTCTCGGACACATGTTACAGATGACGAACATCTGCTAGGAATTAACACAAGACCTAGATAACGTAAGGCGCGACCAACGACCTTATGTTGGAACGCCCAAGTGAGACGTCAGCTTTATTTAAAGCTACAGTTGATGTATCTAAGTAAATACCGAAAACTTACATAGTTCAACTGTGTCGTTGATCTAGTGTTATTGGGTTTTTCCATCTGGAAGTTCAGGGTAGTAGTCCGGAGTCTGGATTAGTGCCCATTTTTTTTGCAATCGGATCGCCCCCTGTTACGGTACTTAAACAAAACTAGCAAGATGTGGGTGTACTACCTAATACACAAAACATCCACACCACACACCACCCTCCACCTCACACCTACACCCCTACACCTCTGCCTAACCCTTCGGGGATTACAGGCTTTATGTTATGTTACATAGTTCAAGTCGAACGAAATTGCCACTGTACGACTGACTGAGATCCCTACACTCATCGGAAATGAGCTGATTATCTTTAAAACGGTTGATCATATTTCCATGAAACATTGATAACAAACATCTTAATTTAACTAGCCTTCTTATTAATGAAATCGTATAGAAAATGGACCACCTGTTTGGAAGCTACGAAACCACAGGCAGACACGCAGAACGATAACCGTCGAACTGCGAATACCTCTTGGAGAGTTTAAACGACATAATTGAGTGCATGCACGGTAAAGTGAAGCCCCTATTTAGCTATACAGCTTAAACATATGCGCAGACACCTACTTGCACGTACGATAGTACCTTCTAGGAGTCTAGACAGACATATCTACATTAGGTAGCAGCTAGCCACGAGGCGCCGCATCCACGTGTACAGAACAAGGACAAAAGAAATACAATATCGCCTGTACAAGCCACTGCGTCCCGCTCACACCCTTCACAGAACATGTTACACATACCTGAAAGAAACCTTATGTTTTAGAACTCATAAGCGCAAATAATCATACCGAAGTAGCCATGTATGACTGACTGATAGGATTGTTGAAGCTATTTATTATTTTAATAGAGAACTTCAGATCAAAAGATAGCAAAACACCTACAATTTATATCCATCGTACTATCTTCAGTTTGGAGCTTGCTGAAATTCTGAAAACGATTGTTTACAATTTAGGAAAAACCACTAGATATTCTGCCAATACTAATAATCACTAGTCGTGATCCTATGGTTGTGAGTTCAAATCCGGGCAAGTACCAATGTGACTTTTTTAATTATGTATTTTCTAAGTTAAGCAACACTGACTTAGGTGAAGGAAAACATAGTAAGGAAACCCGCCTTGAGCAAGCGTAATCAATAGCGTAATGTAATAATGCTCGTGCCTGACTATTGTCAGGGAGTTGTAACTTTAATGACGTGTAAAAGTGTTGTTTTCAACCTATTATTTTCTGTGTGAAATGAAATGAAATGATAGAATCACCATTTCATTTTATTACAACGCAAGAGTAAGGCCGACCTAGGCGAGATAACATTACAACACACATATCAACATAACATTTCTGCATCCCGTCGCGGATAGGAAGATTTTCTTTTAACCATTAAACGAGTATATACTTACATATAGAATACATATAGGTATATATAATAAGTATTTACACAAAAATAGATAGTCACTTTGTCGAGATATTATTGTCCCGAAAAACTAGAAGGAGAACTAGACCCAATTAGTTCAGAGGAATTGATTCATAATTTGAAGACACGTGGATAAACGAAACAAAAGCTAGGGAAGCGAGCTCAAATATGTTTGCATTCCGATTACCGTCATGAAATAACAGCAGTTAAGTGCAGCACACAAAATAGCTGGCCTAGCGTTCTTCGTTTTCACAAATCAACGCCAGGAAAGTTAGCGATGAATGTCAAGGTCATGGATGTATGGCGCGGAGGGGTGGCTCCGTGGCACGCTTTGAGATTATTTTTAGCTCGGTCTTAAATATTTTAGTTGCTGAAGAAAGACGATACCTACCCTCTTGTTGACGTATTCCATGGTACGTCACGGTGCGTCCTTTGTTAGAAAAATTGGCACATGGTTGTAATAAGACTGCCCATTCCTGCAGTATGCTATGCCATTATTGGCACTCATCCTGATAGTAAATCGCTGCCCAGTTTAGCCGTGACGTTGCAATACGGGCGTGAGAAAGTTATTTTTGTCCAGAATGCTTTCATTGCATACTCTTTTAACACTATTTGTACTATTTTCGAAGCAAGTTGGATATATTTGGAATCAATTTACATTTTAAAGGAGGTTACTCGTACGACAAAGAAAACTTTCTGTTTTTTTAATGTATGACTATTGAGTCACTTAAATGTAGGTAGAGGTACTGAGAAGTCAATAACTTAACAATACTTCCTGGAAAGCAAGATGGTTTATATGAAGATGAAAGTCACCTTGAGCAAGTTTTTTCACAAAAATCCAAGTTTCTTTTAACATAAATCATTACCGCATTAATTAGTCATCATGCATTTCCTCGTGTGTTTTTCTCTGTCACTAAATTATGTTTCCTTAACTATAGATCTTAATAAAAATAACTTCAATTTTATTTGTGTAGGTACTTGCTTTTGCCCGCTACTTCATACGCGTGGAATCTTGAAACAAGTATTTAAAAAATAGAACCATAATTCTGATAGACCTCTACTTATACATATATCGGTGAAAACTGTATTCAATATTTTTAAATTAATTTATTTTTTAAACGCAGGGTAAACTTATTACATCAAAAAAAAACAAAATCAAAATTCATTTATTCAAATTAGGCTGAGAATCAGCACTTTTTGAACGTCAAAAATAAATAAAAAAACGTTTACAAAAGACAGTCCCCTAAAACGCCCACCCTTCACCACTTCCTAGTGTTTTCATCATCATCTGCCGAGTCTTTTTCCCAACTATAATAATAATAATAATAATCGTTTATTTGGAACAAAAACAAGTACAGAAGGAAACAAATATGAAACGATGGTAGCTGCAAAAGTCAAAAACTGTGGCGCAGCTAACCAACGCCCGACTCCAGGTGAGAGGGTAAGCTGTTCCAGGCTAATGCATAACACGGGTATTTTAAACAGAATAAGTAAAACAAAATAAAATAAAAATTACAATAAATTATAAAGTTAAATTATAAAGAATTGATGCGTACCGTGAGTAAGAATGTAGGGTTCGGGGTGAGGGTGAGTTGTGATGTTGAGTGAGTGTGAGTGTAGTAGTGTGAGTGCAATAGTGTGAGGTGTGAGTGTAGGATCGTGAATGTTTATACGGGTTACGGTTTGTACGGGGTTCTATATTACAAATACGATCAGAACGACGTCTGTTACTATGGATGTTTGGATCGTATTTGAGTAGAGCATGTTTACGGAGCACTGTCTGAGAGATGAATAACTGTCTGACAGTCAGGACCTGGCAGAGGGAGAAAAGTGAGGTGGTAGGGAAACGAATTGGTTTCTTCGCAAGGACCTTCAAAACCGCTCTTTGCGCCCTTTCAATCCGCAACATACCTGTTTTGTGTGCCCCACCCCAGGACGTCAAGCAGTATCCAAGTACCGACTGTGCAAGTGCAAGATAGACAAGCATTAAACTTCCGAAGTCCATTACAGCTCTAAGTTTTCTGAAAATAAATAGGAGCTTCCTAAGACGAGACACAACAGTACCAATTTGTTGTTGCCATTTAAAGTGACAGTCGATCACAACACCAAGATATTTGATGGTCTGCGTGCATTCTAGTGGCGGACAGTCACAAATCGCATCAGGGCCGGGTTCTGGACAAGTGTGAGCGTGAAGTGATAGCGGTGTTGGCGGTAGACCTGACTTATTAATGGAGAAACAAACGAACTTGGTTTTATTGACATTTAGTGTTAACAGGTTTGCGGCTAGCCAGTTCATGACTGAATTTAGCACCAGCTCAGCACCATCGCGGACCTGTTGCCACGTCTGGCCATGAATTATCAGAGCTGTGTCATCTGCGTAAGCGAGTATCTTGCAGTTAGGGAGGGATAGCTGACACAGCTCGTTAACATAAATTAGAAAGAGACTCGGTCCAAGCACGCTACCCTGCGGCACACCAAAGTCAACTGACTCCTTCTTGCTCAAGTGGACTCCAACCTTTACGTATTGTCCACGACCCGTCAGGTAACTCCTGAAGATGTCCTGAGCAGTACCACGTATGCCAATGTTCTCCAGTTTAGAGAGTAGTAGGGGGACAGAGACAGTGTCGAAAGCTTTGGATAAGTCTAAGAATATAGCTAAAGTTTTTTGTTTGTTTTCAAAATTATTAATAATAGTATCAGTTAGTTTTAACACAGCGTCATCAGTAGATTTACCACTTCTAAAGCCAAATTGATTCGCTGCTAGAATGTTAAATTGAGTAAGAAATTTAGTTAGTCTAGTGTTGATCACTATGTTCGGGTAATGCAGCTAAATACCTGTGTTTTACATGGAGCGACTGCGTATCTGACCTCCACAACCTAGTTATTGGGCAACAAGGTCCCCTTGGTTCAAATTCAAAACTATAGGTAAACTTATTAAATGTCATACAAAAAATAAAACAGTTTTTGGTCAATACTACGAGTATATCCCGCCAGAAGGCATGCAAAACAGTTTTATTCAATGCAGTAGGTTCTGCGCAATGCGTGTAAATCATACATACAGACAGACAAGCAAAAATTCTAATAACTTGTTGTTTTGGCTTATATTGGCTGCTTGGCTTAGCTTGGCTGTTGGTATAATAGAGACCCCCCCATATTAGTTTTTCTTCAATATCTATAATTTACTGAGGCCATCACATCAAGTTAACCCAATGTGTTGAATGTATTTGATAGTTTTTCAACTATATCCCAAAAGATATAAGGTTCATGTTGGAATGGGAAATTTTGACACTTTGGGGTAGCTTGATGTGCTGGCGTGTGGACAGACATCGGCCTGTAACAATTTTATTCAACTTCAACTCTTCATTAGTGGCTTTTGTGTAAAACACACCATAATTTCGCCAATATCACGTACGTACTATGATAGACCATCAAACGCTGGAGATACTATCCGAGAATATTTTATAAGTAAATATAGAGAGAAAATAAATGTACTTAATTAATTACTAAAACATTAAAAAAAAGTTTTTTTGCACTGAGTTCCCAGTGTTTCCAGAGAAAAATAAATAAATAAAAAGAGCTCAAAATACAACTTGTGTTATGTTACACAATTTGATTATATGTGTCGAAGATAAAGCACGTGTTGACGATATCCTCGTCCTAGTACATAAATTGAGGTCATTCTAATTATGAAGACTTCATACAAAATGCTGAACAGTTACATAGACAAACATGACGATGTGCCTAAAAATATACGATGAGCTTCTGACTTTGTTCCCAAAGGAATTCAAAAATCGTCTGAAGCAATCGAATTGTTTGTTTTTTATTTGAACTAATCTCTAGAACGACTAGGTACTAGTACAGAATCTCTAGAAATCTAATTTATGAAATTCTCGTGTCACGGTGTTTGTAATTATACTCCTGCGAAATGGCTTTGGCGATTTTCGTGAAATTTTGTGTGCATATCGGTTACGTCTGCGAATCGGACAACATCTATTTTTCATCCCCGTAAATGTTAAGACTTGATAGAGAAGAAGGAAGACATGTTGGTAGTATGTGGTGTACTAAATACCTACATATACTTTTATCCTATATTACTGTTTGAATACATACTCGTACATTATAATACATAAAATAGAAATATGAACATTACAATTATAGGAGATAAAAACTTATCATCATACAACGAACTGTTAAATTCGTTATTATATTCGGTAATATTTTGGAAGCAGGAATTTCTCCGGTGTCGTGGGTGCACTTACAAACATTCAAACTCACATACACAAACAGCCAGACCCGGTACAACTACCTGTAGGCCCTACAAAAATGTGTTCCGCGCGGGAATCAAACCCACGACACGCGGCGCATCAGTCAATCGCTCAGCCACTGCGCCAACCGTGCTGTCAAATAGTTTGAGCTCGTCTTACCGACATGGAAAAAGCATTTCCATAGCCGTACTGATAACGATTTACTATAGAAACTAGCGGAATATATAGAAGAATATACCTATAGCCTGAAGTTTACTGATATCTAATACATTTAAACAAGCAATTCTTGTATATACATATATATGTATACATATAATCTGAATCTCGGAAACGGCTCCAACGATTTTCGTGAAATTTAGTATGCAGGGGATTTTGGGGGCGATAAATCGATCTAGTTAGGTTTCATTTTTAGAAAACGTCGTTTTATCCGAACAAAAGCTCGATCATCTGGGTACTATAATGAATAAGATCAAATTTTCCAACACGGTAAAGCTGTTATCTGTATGTTTATCATACGGGTCACAGCGCCGCAGCGGTAATTGGTTCCATTCCGGAATGGATTTTCCCAACATATTGAGGGAAATCGCGTGTGAATCATTATCGATTCATTGGGTGTATGTAAATGTCACGCCGTCCACTGTTATGGTGTTAGTGGGCAACTGGGCAGGCAGTGGGCGGTAGGTTAACGACCTTGAAGGTTCGACCGGTGAAGAACCCCATGGGGGGCGTGAGTCATTCCAAAGGGTATATTTAGGCATGGGTTTGATGGTTTGTTGGTATTTAACTGTTGGGTCAATACATATGGACTTTGAATACTTCTATCTTTTATATAAATATTAGTCCACACAATAATATCACCTTACATTTACCTATTCATTTATTTCCGCACTATCAGCCACCCGCGAATCGTCTGCGTACCTAGGTATGTATCTTTATACATTCTGGCCTATGTTTTTCTCACTTATAATGAATATATAATTTATTTTATGAACTGTAAAAGTGTTTTGTAAAATCTATTTACAGAAACAAACATCATTTAAAACGCTAAAGTTTCATCAAAATTCGGTCAGTAGTTTTCGCATGAAAGAGTCACAAACATCCATGCCTACATAACATATACACATAAAATGCACTAAAGAAGAATTACGCAAATATTTAATTACCGAAACACACATTTTTTTTTTTTTTAGTAAATATTTATGTAAGCTTCAGTTCTTTGTTCAATAAACATAGACAAAACGGAATGATTGGCACATGCACTAGACGCCATTATGTCATGGCCTCCCACATACGGTCCGCATCGTTGTGTTATTAAATTAGTAAAGCTGTTTATTGATCTGTTGTCATTCGCGACGCCACTCGTATGGTCAAGGGCAGCTCAGCTCAGCTTCATAGTTAGAAATAACTCCTGATGGTAAACTATAAGCAATGTATCGGAGAATTCTGCATTGAGCTATTTATGTTACAAATAAAAATAAATATAATTTATATTGTTATGTTTATTTTTATGACGTGAAAGGTATGTTAGTATTACGCCTTTAATTATTATTAATCGATTGATGGACATCTCAAACACGTTGCCAGATACCAGAGACTTTTATTGAGTGTCAGTGACAGAATCACTGGCTAGATTTTTAAATTTGGTATTTCTAAACGCTTCACAAATTAACACGATAAATCATTTTGGACTATGAATAGACTAAATTAAATATTGGAAAAATATATACTTATGTTATAATTTCGTTCTTTGGGATAAAATTGGACAGATGTAAGAAAATCCAATGGAATGCTTGACGTTCAACTGTTCCAGCAATGAATCTTTTTGTAAGACGTGATTAGTTTTCATTTAGAATCATAGATGGCGCTACCTGTCCTTTATTAAAGATATGAGAGCTATTAATAACAGCTAGCATGAACACTTCCATTGAAAAGTATTTCCTTGTAAGTGACTCTTTCGAGAATGTTACTATCGTGGAATCTTGTGGAGTGTTTATATTATGTAATCTCATGAAGTGGTATCTAGGTTTCCATAAATCCTTTTTAACGAAAATACCTAAAGAGGCATTGTTTTCTATGTAAGAACCAAAAATTTAATCTGATGACCTCGAGAGTGTTTCTGTCAGATACTATCTGAGCATTAGATAATCGAATCATTATTTAGTCGGTAGTGAATTCTAGATTGTTAAGTAAAGATAAGGTGAGGGAAGTCCTACACAGTAAGAAGTTATCTATTTTTATCAAATGTCTACCTCACTTCCGCTTATTACTTTCTCACTTAGGTGTCACCTACCTCTATAACCTAGTGTAGTGGATCGCTGGCTCTTTGAAATTCTGTTAATGAGGCATGATAAATGATGAAAATTGGTTTTAAAAACACTTTTACATGTCTTTGTGTTGTTATTTGATCTATGTTTCCTAGCCGAATGCTCGTGAAAAGAAAGTTTGAAGCAGAGGTCGCCTCTTCGATGGTCTAGGGAGAGATTATCATTGTCAAGATGTGAGTAGGGCCATAGGTACAGATAAGTGGACAAAGGTGATCTTTTGAGGAGAGAACCTTACCTGCATCAGTAGACCAGCAATGACTGAACTGCTATGTAATTGTTCAGTAATTGAGTACTTAGGTACCACTAATAAACATAAACAAGGAGTACTTATTAGTTTAGTAAGCAAGAAAATGTTCAGTTTATTTTTATTAAATTATGTTTAAGTAAATATCAGCTGTTCGGCAATAAAGCATTGTAGCTGTGGTCAATGAACTGTTATTTTATCGTTCAATAGAAACTTTTGAAGGTTGGAGTGGTCAGGACATCCCCGGATGAAAACAAAAATGGCGGACTGGCGCGCGCCTGACGTTCAAATGGTTTGCAAACACAACGCGTGGGTGTGAAAGCGTCTCATAAATACCTACGTAGGTAGGTGTACGTAATATTGCACTGAATGCATCTGGGCTAATGACACTGCGCATACTTTCTCACGGTAACTTGATACTCATGATCGGTAAATTTGGTACCTACCTACTAAAATATACCTACAAATACACCAATGTCTTATCACTTTCAACCATTTACAACTTCTGGAAACTTGACATTTTTTTAGCAAATTAATATGCAGTTAAAAGCACATGTTATATTAGGTACGGTTTGAATTCATTTGTTTCTATTACAAATCACATGTGCAGAAATAAATACTAAATTTACTCGATTACTACATTTTGTTGTCCAGGAGTACCTAGCAGGAGCTTAGAGTGTTAATTAACGTTGCTAATAATTAATTATTGAAGTAAGTACCTACTTAATGACAAAGATCACTCGAAGAAAATGACTCGTTGTATATTCCAACCATCACACAACCGCAAGTGCTCGTTGTTAAACGTACAAGCATACATCACAGGTGCTTTGTGCATGATATGCATCCTTTAAGTTTTGCTCATCACCATCCGTCCATCTATCATGTCAGCAAGACATATGGGAACAAACGATTAGGTGCAAATCAGCGTAGCAAGGCCTGCGTGGGGATGGCGACAACATTTTAAACCAACGTTGATGCAGATTAGGTAAATATAAATAAGACCATTCTACGAATTACAAGAAATTGTAACCTGTCTAAGATGATGTGCACAAATTTTCAAGCCCGCTTCGCTCTCTCTTGCAGCCTAGGTCCCTTTTTTTTAATCTTTAACTTTTCTGCAAGCTCGCTACGGTCTCCGTTACCTCTTTTTAAAGGTACGGCCCGAGCGGCAGAAGCTACTGGTGCGACTTAAATTATGCAATATAAACAAATTAGGCAAAGAGCGTACCAAAATAATAAAGAAGTTTATCATTAATTTCAAGTATTGATACCTAAGGTAAGATATGAAGTTTGTCCAATGTCTTTATTTCCAAGGTTGACGAAAAAGAAACAAAGAATGGATATGGATTTACGAATAAAATGTGAATACAATATTGGTACTTAAATATAGTACGTACCTACCTACATTTATACTAACCCTAGTCATTAAGTTATTTTGTTGTTACTAACACTATGGACAATTGTCTGAAATAAACAGTTTGAATTGAATTGAATTGAATTTGATTCTTTTTACGCACAGATTAGAAAGGTAAAAGAACATTTGTTTTGTTTACATGTTGCCATGAAATTATTACTGCATTGTTATTTTACCTATTCATATAAGTCAATGTAGGTATATTTTTAATTATTATAACGGGGTACTTATATACATATACATATTTACAATAAATAATATCAAGTACAAAATTGATAGAATAAAGCATAAGGAATCAATGACCACGCCTCTTCTTGGTTTAGCATATCTAATAGGTAGTTTATGGTATTTATTAATAACCTACCTGTCCATAATGTCCGTTTCAATAGACTCAATAACACAACACGTGTTTACGTACGTGTGCAAACTCGTAAGTAGATAATGTTTATGAAAACAGGCCCTTTTGTGTCTTGCACATACAATGTGTTGCCATGCAAATTGAAAAATGAATACAATAACATTATAAATAAGTTCACATAAAAACCTACTGATTAGGCACATTTGCCATTCATACATGACATTCAAAATGAGTTTAAACATAAAAGGCAAAGAATAGGTAGATTTTTTGCACGTGCTATATTTGTTTATGTAAAGATGACCTTTACAGATCCTTTTTAAAAGAGTATCATGAAATAGAATAGATTTAAAATATTTTCGTTACACTTGGTAGTAACAGTTGTATTAAGTACTCTTGCTGTTGTGAATTTACTTTTTTTGAAATATCTTTCACAACCCTCGCAACTCGCAACGTTGTATTTGTTGCGGTAGGCATTTCACGAACCGAACCATCGACAACCCTACATAACTGCTTATCAACACTACAATAAACCGGGTATCCAGAATATTCCAAATTATCTGAAGCACGTGAGATAATACTTATCTATTGTAATAACAAAATCTACGGCTACTTAAATTCTAACTTTATTTTTTGTATTAAATAAAGATTGCTATTTTGTTTACGCATGTAAAAATAGTGGTTGCCACAAAGGTTGGCGCTCCGGTGGAATGAACTACGACTGCGACACTGCGTTTTGGCAAATGTCCGCAATACGCAACGCCAATGCGCTAAAAATGAGGTATGCATACTGAGTCTTTAAAAATGTGTTTAACAAATGACTATTCATAATATAAAACACTGCTATCTCAAAAAGTATAAAAGGAAAGTCAACCTCTGAAAATATTTTACCTTTAGTTTTTGAATTAGTAACTTGCTAACTTATCAGTACACAATAATTACTTACCTACTTAAAGATATCTAGAACACTAATTTCCTAATAAATTAATAGTATGTAGGTGAGTTGTTACCTACTTGCTAACGCTCAGGTTACAACATTTATAAATTGTAAGTTTGAATAACAATTGCTTGCAAAACAAATAAACAATCACTTTAGAATTAAGCAAAACTATTTCTACCTTCTTCTTCTATAAATACCTACATTTGCCAAATAACTCAGTATACCTACTTACGAGTGCAGGTGACAACAAAATAGTAGCAATAAAATAAATCTCTAGAAGAATAAAACATTTATTTACTTTTTATCACTACACTCTACCTAGTCTATTGTGAAAACGTCACGCGAAGATAAGGACAATGATATACCTATTTTGGAACAGTAAGTACTTAGTTTGTGTTTGGAACACCCGTGCGACGAATCTACTTAGAAAATGTAAAATTATTATGATATAACTTGGACAAGGCAAAACACATCTCTCAACTTTGCAATGTATGCAGGCGGAGTATTTTTAATTCGGTCGGGGTATTCGGAGGTTGGCGCGAAAGCGTTGCTCGCATATCGCAGGTCACCGATCACGTTTCTCGAACACGTGCCGTTCCAGCGCACGTGTCAATGTTATTCCGCTGTGTGCTCACTTCCAGACGGTTACCAGACGATTCGGGAAACTTCTACAACTTTCTAGCTGTTCGCTAATTGCTCTAGAAAAAAAAACGACGCCGTTGTGCACAAACGTGTAGCATAATACCTACTGTTATGTTGTTGGCATGTGTGTATAATTTCAGTACCTATGTGTTTTTGTAATTTGCATAGTTGCGTTTTGTTTGTTTGATGTTATGTTTTTTTTTTTTTAACTTAGTGTTACTTAATTAAGTAGGTTATGTTTTGATATGCTAGTGATACCTATCAAATACAAAATAAGCAATAAATATTAAGAAACGCAAAGTAAACAATAAAATGTAGGTTTGTCTCCTTTTTAAATGCTAACTTTTTTATTTACACCATGGAAGTGTAAATCAAATCACACCGCTGGCAACCCGTTCTCCAGTCTCGTCTAGAATGGTCGGAACAAGTTCGGGTAACTTCGTGTATTCTCGACGTTTCTCAACAGTGCTCCACTGTGGTTCTGTTAAGCTCGGACGCGCTGCCGCCGCGGCGGCATGCAGCGCGTCCGAGCTTAACACGCCGTCACGCCGTGTAATCTACCGCCCGACCAACTGGGTTACCCTTTTTAGTCTGTAGATATAATCCTAGTATCATAATATTAGGTCTTTACCTATGAAATTGCCGTTCTGCAGTACTGGCCATTTCAAATCAAAATATTTTTTGTTTGGCTAAGAATTCTAATTTCAAATTAATTTTATTTTAAAAACATGGATTTTTTTTTCCAAAAGTAGTCATTTGTTTATTGATTAGTGTTACATTTTCATCGCATTTAAATCTTTTTCGTCATCATGGATACGTTAAAAATTCGAGTAATTATGGAATATGAGTACCGTCGTGGCAGCAACGCGGCACAAGCGGCACGCAACATCAACGACGTTTACGGAGCTAACACTACAAACCAACGCACTACCTGTTATTGGTTTGCTCGCTTCCGTTCTGGAAATTTCGACCTGAAAAATGAACCTCGCGGTCGTCCGAAGACTTTGGTCGACAATGACGAATGAAAGGCGATTGTGGAAGCTGATGATACACAATCTACGGCTGAATTAGCAGAAGCTTTCGACGTTAGCGTCAAAACAATATTGGTCCATTTGCGTCAAATTGGCAAGGTAAAAAAGCTTGACAAATGGGTGCCCCACGAACTCAATGATCGCCAGCGCGAAGTACGCGTCGAGACGTGCCTTGCACTGCTCAACAGACACACAAATGAAGGAATTTTGAACCGCATTGTTACCTGCGATGAAAAATGGATTCTGTTTGATAACCGCAAGCGCTCAGCAAGTTGGTTGGATCCTGGTTCAGCACCTAAACAATGCCCTAAACGAAAACTTACCCCAAGAAAAGTGATGGTCACTGTTTGGTGGTCTAGCGCCGGTGTGATTCAACACAGCTTCTTACCAAACGGGGTGAGCATTACTGCAGATGTGTACTGTGAAGAATTGAACACAATGATGGAGAAGCTGGCACATCTCCAACCAGCATTGGTCAATCGCTCGTCTCCGCTGCTCCTGCACGACAACGCGCGACCTCATACTGCACAGCAGACGGTCTCCAAGTTGCAAGAACTGGGGTTGGAAGCTCTCCGTCATCCGCCCTACTCACCAGACTTTGCGCCTACAGACTACTACTTTTTCCAGAATTTGGATAACTTCTTGGCGGGAAAAAAATTCAATACCCGAGAGGCAGTACAAAATGCCTTTGAAGAATTTGTTGCCTCCCGTCCAGCTGATTTCTTTAAGAAGGGCATCAATAAACTGCCACTGCGTTGGCAAAGATGCATTGATTGCATGGGTGATTACTTCGATTAATACAAATAAAAAATACATGAAAAAAAATCATTTAAATTTTTTCATACAAAACGGCAATTTCATAGGTAAAGACCTATTATTAGGGGTAGATGTACCGTTATCATAATTCGAAAAATGTTACATTTAAATTTTAACACAAATGCATTCACATTACTTATTGCAATAAAAAATAATTAAACCAACACGTTTTTGTACAGTTAACGTTACCTACCTACGAAAACGGATAGACAATGAACTGGTAATCTCGAACTTTCCATAGGTACTTAATGTTATGGACTGATATACACATGGAAGTTTCGATGTTTCTAAAAATCTGAAATCGAAAATTTGATCTATTATTCTCCACTCATGGGGAAGAGTGGAGAAGTAGTTTTTTATGACAGTGTGTAAATTCAGAGCAAATAATTAAAGTATCAAGTATCATCATTCAGCCAAAAGACGTTCACTGTTGCACATAAGCCCAAAGATTTCCACAATGGCACTCTGGCTAAAAGCATAATGTATTATAAAATATGTAAATAATGCAGGAATGCTTACGGTACATTCTTTGGAGGGTCCTTAAAGTATAACCGACTTATATAAAGTATTTAGATATCTACTTATAATTCAGTCAATTGTTTGGTACATATTTAATAAATACAAATATAATGACGCTAAGTCCATGAACGCACCTATTATTATAATTTCCCCCATAAAGTAGGAAGATTAAACAACTGGTAACACTACAAGGGGATTGTTTGAATGACGTCAATCTTTTGAAGGCCATTCTACAACCGAGTTCCGACCCCATGAACCTCTCCCTAATAATATTGAGCTACGAGCACACACAACTAGGCATAGCACATTATCCTGTTATTTGTAGCGGTGTTGTTAGCTCATTGAATGATTCCATGACTAACCAGTAACGACGAGCCACAGTAAGTTATAGTTAAAAAACAATAGGTAAGTAGATTATTTCTTTTAAATCATTAGTTATTCGGAGTAACGATCGGGAAAACACGCGTGGGTGATGCGCATGCGGGAACCAAACGATCAGTGGATCTCTTACACCTGCGAGATCTCAAATAATAACTGGACTTATCTATTTACAAATAGTTTGGTATAATCAGAAAAGCTGAAGTAGGTAGAACATGGAACGGGACGCATGTAAATTCAATCATGGAATATTCGAAAAATAAACATTTGCTTGACCTCGAATAACATCGTCAGCAACAAAATTTCCGGTTTTGTCTGCTCTAGAATAGCATCCATGGCTAAGGCAACAGACTGCTATGTTCCCGTATTATTAATATATACTCTTTGCTGCTGTGTGTACCTACTAGAACATAATTTTAAACCCTAGATAGGTTGGTACCGTTATTTTCGCTTTTACAGAGGCCAGCACATCAAGCTACCGCAATCTGTCGAATTTCATTGATAGTTTTTCAAATTTATTGCAAAATAATAAGCTTCATGTTCAATTGGGCTAAGTTGACAATTTGGGATAGCTTGACGTGCTGGCGTCCGTAGTTCCGTACCTATCTATCTTTCTAAATGCTAATCGGCTGAAATGCTAACAATATTTAAATTCCTAAGTATACAAACGTACCACAAGGTCCTCAGATCCGCTGACTTGCCGTGAAGGCCGCGATTTCAGTATTCACTGTTTACATTTCTTACAAAATCTAGCTAAGTTGTCGCAAACCCGACATTGGCTGTATGCCAAGTTAGTTCAAATACTTAAACATTTTTTTTTTAATGAGTAAACATGTACATAAATTTGCAGAGTTCAGTTATTTATTGGAGTTTCCAAAATTCCTGATCATCGCAACTGATTCTGGCTAGTGTAGGTACTGTACTAGTTTTAAGTGTTTACAGTTTCTTTACGTTCGGACATCGGTGTGTTAGATCGAGATCATTAACCTTTGGCTTGGTCTTTCAGGTGTCTATGATCAAGTCAAAGGCGGCATCCAATCGAAACTTTGCCGAAAATAAACTATAATTGACGAGCTGACCTCAATTTATTTCTGGACAATATTCTTGGCATTGTCAGTTTCGGTTGTTACAGTTAGGAACAGGCTTGGATCTGGAGCGCTGACCTTGAATTGCGCAGTAGTAGATTTTAGTATAAAATGACTATTTACGATCTTACACCCACTTCAGCGTCCAGCGCTCAAGACGCGTGTCGGTGCTTACAAAATGCCTGACTACCCGCTACTAGCCAACACTGACACTGACGAGAGTCGGGACACTCTCGTCAGAGGTGACCCGTATAGATGATGGTTTACAACCAAATTTCGTTTGACCTTGGTTTAAAAAAAAACTGCGCTAGCGAGCAAAGGCGAATAGAGGACGTTGGGTCGGCGGCCGACCGCGTAGATAGCGGTTGCCAACTGCGAGTACCAACGTCAGTCGTCTGCTGTCAACCGCCGCGCGATACACACGAGTTACTCGCTCAAGTTTTACAAGTTCACGTAGGTATTAAGAAGTGCAAAATGGCGGAAGAAAAAGAAATTGTTTCAGAGTTGATAGAGATGTACAGAGACTTACCCTGTCTGTGGGATCACAGTTGCGAACAGTACAAAGATAATAACAAAAAGCGCCTAGCTTGGGAGGTTTTGGTTGCTAAATGGAAGACATTAGATCCAAACGCAAATGAGACATCGGTCAAAAAGAAAATTGACAATTTAAAGGCCTCGTACAAAAGAGAGTTAAAAAAAGTAAGTATTATGACGACTTATTTTTACTTACTTTAAAGAAATACAAAAATGATTGAATTACAGTAGGTACAGAAGCTACCCCAGTACATCCAGCTACCCCAATCTGACAAATTTCTTTGATAGATTTTCAACTTTAATGCAAACGAATAAGGTAAGTTGTCAATTGGGATAATATGACAGTTTGGGATAGCTTGGCGGGCTGGCGCCTGTAATATCGGCAACCCTTCTCGCGGTGAACCTACTTTACATTAATTAATTTGCTCGCTTGTTTGACGCTGACTCAAAATTAATTAAGTACTTGGGTCCTTTACTTAGAGTAAAAGCGTAGTTATAAAGACTAAAAAGGTTTATTTTATTTCTCCCTTCCATTTCTGCGACGGTTTAGTTCTTTGTTAAAAAGTGATGTTTTTTTTTATTCTTCTACTCTTTTCACAGGTCAATGATTCGAAAAAACGGACAGGTTCTACCGTAGACGAAGTGCACAAACCAAGTCTGTGGTATTTTGACTTGATGTCATTTTTAGATTATAAGAAAGATGCGCAAAGGAGAGGGATCGATACACTGTCGAGTGGCGATGTAAGTAAATAGGTACCTAGTCCTACACTATGTTTCTTATGTAGTACCTACTTGCTTTTGCCCGCGGCTTCGCTCGCGTTAGGTAGTGAGGGGTTAGAAAGAGACAAAAAGTAGCCTATGTCACTGTCCATCCCTAAAACTATTACCACTTAAACAATCACGTCTTATAAGTATGGATGCATTAATTTCGACATTGTACTCAGACCTTAGAATATACATAGGTAGGTATAGACCAGACCACATCAAGCTATCCCAAACTGTTAAATTTTCCTAGTTGAACATGAACCTTAGCGTTTTGTAATAAAGTAGAAAAACTATCAAAGAAATTTGTCATTTTTTTTTTAAACATTGCCCCACACTAGGAATTTCACCTGTGTTTTTATGTAGGTGGTTTTTCAAATACTAAGATAATTGTTTTTATTAATGCATATCCTAAGAAACTCTGTGTATACCTACTAGCTTTTGCCAGTGGCGGCTGTTTCACTCGTACTGTCTTCCTTTGCACAACTGGCCAAAAACATTTGCGTCTGTTTTCAAGTCCAAGATTTATAGGTCTCTTGAATACTTTATCGTGATGCAAGAATACTAAAATAGTTTTCAACAATTCTTCTAGCTCGACTTGGCCTGCTTGAGGTTCTTTCTTGTCTTGAAACAGCTCCAGGAAAGGGTGTCGTGATAATAATATGTCTTTCAAGGGCAAAAAAGAATTGCTCAAAAATACGAAAGGTACTATTTGCTACCGGTCACAGGGTATCAATTACCTCTGTACCCGATAGCAAATAGGATTAAAGCTGTCCTAACTCTTGTCTTGTTCAACAGAATGAACATACATAAACTCATGTTTTACATTAAATCGCAAATAAGACGACACTGGATATTCCTTTGTAGAAAACAAATAATGATCTGGTTTTAGGCGGATTTTCAATCAAAATGTGCTTCTTGTCTATGTATCCTACGCAAGTTTTGGTATGCCCTTGTTTTTATAAACTTTGCTGTTGAATAAACGACAAGTAAATATTCAATTTGTTTTAGGAATCACAGGGTATCCAAGTTGGGAAGAAAAGGAGACAGAGTTTGTTAGAAAGAAACAAACAAAAACTCGTAGAAACAACAGCACACGATCTGCTTCAACAAAATAAAGCTAAAATTAATTCATTTGGAGTTTATGTGGGAGAACAACTGGACAGTTTATCGACAAATCAACGCCATATAGCTGAGAAATTAATTTCGGAAGTACTTTTCCTGGGCAAAACGGAAAACCTCAATTTTGATTCAAAGATTGAGACTCATAATAACAGGCATCGCTCGACCTTTAGCAGTCATGGCTCATCACAAGTTCCATCGCCTCAATATATTACTTCCTCTCTTGAATACACTTCTTCCACTCCTCAATACATTAAACCATCTCCACAGTACAATAATTCTTCTCCTCAACACAAAACTCCCTCTCCACATTACAATACCACGTCTTCACCTAAATATGATACAAACAATACTCCTACACCAAAATATGCTTCTCTATCTAGATTATCTACTGAAATTAAATTTTTACCACCTTCCTCTTCACCTAAAGAGATAGAATTTATTCAAGACCAACCAACAGTTCAGTTGATACAGTACAGTTCCCCATTGCAGCACGAAACAAAAGAAGAAGCTATAGAATCACCATCTTCGCCTACATACCAGGCATTTCCAATGGAATTAAATCCAGACCCATTCCAATCGCAGCACCAGACACAGACTACAGATGCTCCAACAATAGTTCTGCCAACTGGAGAAGTTTCTCAGAGTTTAATAGAAGGTCCACCTCCTGCTGGTACGCTGTTGAAAAAGCTGTTAATTGTCAAGAGTCAGCAAAATTAAAGAAAATAATCATTTGTTGAGTTAAACACGGTTCATATAGGGTTATGTACATATGTATAATATGTTCGTTTGTGAAAACACAACGTCAATACGTTCTTAAAAAAGTAAAACTCAATTTTATTGTTTTCTTTAAAACCTTGTACCTACCTATACCTAGTTACGGAAGTCGATGGCATGAAGTCAACGAAACAACCAAAGCCTCTGAATTCCGAAACTATAGTAATTGATTTTCGGACGTTGAAGTAAGTAGGTAAATCAGTAATCTTTTCAATTGCGACTTCTACAGCCATGATTTCATGATTTCCATTCAGTTGCGAAATATTTTGATTGGGCAATATATTGTAAAATGATACGAAACATAGTTACATGATAACCTACTTTGTTGTTAGTACATACAGTCATTAATGAGTAGGTGGTCACAAAGTAAAAGCACAGATTTAAAAATAATAGTAAAAGTAACATTCACTCTCAAATAAGTAAGTTGGTAGTAGATATCCACCTACACAACTCCCACATTTTTTCTGTCTATGGATACTAAGCCAACGACACGAAAATTTCTTTCTTGATACAATTTATAATTGCATTGACTAGAAAAAAGGACATCTAATCTAAATCTAAGAAGAATAGGTAGCTATTCTTCTTAACACGGATTAGAATCTTTTTGCGCCTAATTATAATCATCTTTATCCAAGTGTACTCTTAACTTCTCCATCAATTTTTGTTCTTATAAATATAAACTCTTGTAGGCGTACATGTGGACGTCTGAGCAAATGAAATAATTTACAGGATTAATGTTATGTGACTGACGACCTTCTGAAAGATTTCGGGTATTTTAGTGTGTTGACAGCCGGCAGGGGACCGCTACTTGAATCAGACAAAAGAGAGACAGAATTGGGTACCTATCTAGATAAAACCTATAAAAAACCTTGTTAAAACCACTGACATTTACGATTAAAGTTGCTTACGCACTGCGTATGAAATCTTGTGGGCCTGTCTTCCGGTCTTGATACTTGAGATACGCACCTACGTATAGTGATAATCGCAGGGAGGGAACCGGCAGTAATCACGTAGGTATACTGGTATACACGTTGTATAAGCATTTCTCCAGCGTGTGAGAGCGCGGGCGGGGCGCCGCGCGTATTTTTACTCGGTGACGTCAGAACTCGGCCTTCGCATGTCGCTCGGTCATGAAAAGAACCGTCGATTTAGCGGAAAAAGGACTGTTCATGTCTGTTTTCAATTCGAAATATACGTAATGTAGGTACCCAACCTAACATTATTATTTCCTGTTACATTTTAGCGTAGACTAAGAAGGTACCTAGTACCTTTACCAGCTAGTAAATTTTGTAATACATTGCTAGTTATATTATCTTCTTTCATTGCAGTTGGGTACCTACCTAATAAGAAAGTAGTGCGTAGCCATACAGAATACATTGGACTCGAGTGAGAGCATATTATGACGTCGTCGCCGCCGTCGTGGCCACACTCACTCTCAAGGTCCACAGTGGTGGCCATGTCAACAGATTGCCGCATCGCAGCTGTTAATACACAAAGAAAATCGTATTTATAAAGCCCATTAACCACACTATCCCATATTTTAAATCAGTTTCGTAAAAACGCTCAAGAATTTAAATATTTCGTAGGTACCTAGTATTCTTTTATTTCAGGGCATTTGGCTTAGGTGTGCGGCATGGTACCCTACACAACCCTAGATTTGCGTTTTGGGCACTATCGATCTGTGTGTACCTACGTCAACGAGATATAGGATACCTAACTACCTACCTAGGAATTAAACAGCTCTTTTAGGTACTCATGTATGACGTCAAGTGTGATGATGGAATAATTTTCCAAAGATAAATCACTTTGGCGCCAACTTTGTACATAAGCAGATTTATCTGCATTATGGGGACAAAAAGTTAAATCAATATTCCTTTCGAAGCTCATCGCACTGAATGAATATTTATCAGATTGTTGTTTAGGTATGCGAGCGTAGATGGGCATCTTCTGTTGTGTATCCGCAGACACGTGTGAGGAACTGGTTGAGATTATAATGTAATGTTACGACTTTTATGAGCGACTGTATACACGTGAGTGAGGTGTCGTGAGAATCACAAACTTGACATTCACTTCATTACATAACACCCTACATCATCTTAGGGAGTATTAAATCAAACAAAACAAATAACGTAGTATTTTGTTTATTAATCAGGTTTAACAGCAATTATAAGTGATAAGTAAAATGTCACTTCCAATGTCACTACACAACTAACACAATTAGAGCATCCGCCGTTGTTCAGAAAAATAGCATGGTAACTGATCGACAGTAACAAACATGCTACATTTCATAAACATGTCCATCGTAATTGTCAATTCCAAGTTTCCATTGAAACCTAAAACTTACAATCACTGCTGTCATCAAAGTATTTACAATAAAATATATTTACAACTTAACATCATTAAATACAAATAAACACATTTGTTTTGTCAGTCTCGCTTAGCTCTCCGTACTAAAACGCATGGAGCCCACCCATTCAAACTATTTTGGCTAGCCATTCATAAAACAATTACAATCAGTAACGTAATTGGGCAACATAAATGAGTAAGTCCCTATAACACTAGTAGGAATGTCCCATCACTAGTTTTGAGAATATAATCCAAGTGGTTCTGGCAGACCTTACTTGTTCTGTAGTAAATAAAATCTTATTAATACCAGAACAAACTTAACAACTGAGTATAAACAATTGGTCACTGGTTCACTAAGTACTATGTTGTGTAAATATGAATCAAAACTATGTCTGTAACACAAGTGTTCAACTAAATCGTACCAAAGGCCTTTCAGTATGACTTTCTCAGACACCATGACTTCAAACAAGTATTTTCTGTCGAAACCATCTTCATTATACACTGAAATCCACTAATGAGATTTCCAGTCTACTATCAATTGGGTAGAGTGTCCATGAGAATCTCCTTCACTCCTGACGAGAGGCGGTCAGGGAACTTGATGTCAAATGCAACAAGCAAGTCTCCTTTCCGCGTTGGTTCCTTAGGTAATGGTAGACCGTAGCCCGGGAACCTCTTCACTGTATGAGGCTTCACTACCTCAGCTTGAAGGTTGACTGACAGCTTCTCTCCTGACATGGTTGGTACTTCGATGATGGTGCCACAAAGAGCCTGCAACAAACAAATAACATAATTATGTTACTGTGATGTCACTGAGTCATAATATAAAGGGATAGTTAAAGAGGTAAGCTTATCTCTTTGATTGACACACAAGAATAATTCCATTAATATGTGGAATGGAGGACTCTGCAACTGTATGAATTATTAACAACCATTATTTAATTACAATTATTAGCAAAATGATGGGCAAAATGAACTTTGGAAAGCTCATGATAATTCTTGTTACTCATTAGAACTACTAGACTAACTAGACTATTCTAGAGTGTTGGCATATTGGTTGCATGTTTATCACCAGTTTGTAAACAACACACATGCACAACAATATGTAATCAATGTCAATAAACTATTTAACAAGTCACTGATGCCTACCTGTTTGAGTGAGACCTTGGCTGCAAATCTGATGTCACTGCCTTCTCTCTTGAACAGTGGGTGTGGCTTGTCTCTGATTATGAACACAATATCTGCTGGAATCTTGTTGCGTCCTTGATCACCCTCCTTTTGGAACGTGATCTTGGTACCAGCCTTCCAGCCTGGCTTCACATGGATGGTCAAAACCTTGTCCTCCTTCTTAGAAGTGCCGTCAGGCTGCAGCACTCGCCGCGATATCTTCATCTTCTTGACACACCCACGCGCGATATCTTCCAGAGATACGTACAAGTCGTGTTCGATCGGCGGGTCTTGGGTCTTCTCCTTCCGGCTCGGGGATCCATGGAAGTTGAAGCTGTGGCTGCGGAAGGCGCCACCGGGTCCGCCGGGCCGCGTCGTCCCCATGCCCATGTTGGCGAACGGGTCCATGTCCACGTCCATATCGCGGTCGAAGAACATGTTGGGACCTCCCGTGCTACCGTTCAAGTCGAAGAACGCTTGGAAGGGGCTGGCCGAGCCGAAGAACTGCGCGAATGTCGCCCTCGGGTCCCCGTGGAACGTGTACGAGAACGACTGGCCGCCTCCAGGTCCATTGTGCGATCCCATTCCTCCCTTGAGTCCCTCCTCGCCATGGGCATCGTAGATCTCACGTTTCTTCTTGTCAGACAGCACTTCGTAAGCCTCGGCTACCTCCTTGAATCTCTCCTCGGCACCAGCTGCTTTATTCTTGTCCGGATGGTACTTCAGTGCCAGCTTACGGTATGCTTTCTTTATGTCGTCATCAGAAGCACTTTTCGGTAGTCCCAATATTTTGTAGTAATCTTTACCCATCTTGAATCCTTATCCTAGAACAAAAACGATTCCCGTTAGCCTTAACGCCTGACACCATTTTTGGAGATGTGGAGCGATGATACGCGCAACATAAAATATAGATTTTACTAAATAAATACAAACGCAAACGACTCAAATAACATTCTGGAAATAAGGGCAGATTTTATAGAACACTTACCTATTCAATTTAAGCTCCAATGAAAGTCCAAATAGTTAAAATAAGCGATATTTTAGAAATATTCACACACAACACTTTACACCTTACAGTAGCAACTTCACGTTAAAATGAAACGCTGCGCCTTCGTTGCGCCAAAATATATACATTAAAACGTCTAGAACGTTCTAGGGCCTTCAACCTCTGCGAAAACGGGACAAAATATAAAAAATGTTATTTGGTTGCGCATATGTTAGAAAGAGATGAATATAAATTTCATTGTTCAGAATACAAGAAAGCAATGGAGTTCACGTCATTTTATCACGTTCCGATTGAGGGGAGCAATTCGTTCTCTCTGACTTTTCTAGATGTTCTGCGTTAACAGTTTGTTCTCGTTGATTTGTAATAATACTTTTTAGTGTTTTATTTTATACGAACTTTTGAACATGGAAGATGGAAAATATAAGTTTAATGTACTGTTATTTCATTATTATAGCTTTTCCGTTGCAAGTAGTTCATTTTATTTTGTTTAAAAAAATATTTTAGGGCAGCGATGAGGTTTAAGAAGAAACTGTTGGTGCAGCTGGTGCAGTAAACGTGACGGATTATCAAATTCTAGCAGTGTGAATTGATAAGTTCACAAATATTCAACTTATTTCAAGCTAAACACCAAGCAGATGTATAAATAAAATTAGGGATTACTTCAGTCAGTAAACGGCTGCGTCTGATCTGAAATCTAGAATTTACTTTTCTTAAAGCGATGTCTTTTACCATAGGAAAATACAAGATCCCGTAATTGAAATCACTGTTTTGAAACAGTTATTAACATTATTATTTTTGCCGATGATCGACAGAGCAGTTTAAAATATGTCTTTACGTCTTTTTACTCCTATCAGTTTATAGATTTCCTGATTTATTTTTCTCATTTTATTTCCTCATAGCCCTGATCACATATATATATAGTATGTTGTGCAGGCTTGTTATTTGAATTGGTATCAAATCGTGAATAAAATCCATTTATTCAAATTATGTCAGATTTTCGGTCTTCTGGCTACCCGTAACGACTACCAAAGATCTACAAATGACAGCCGGAACCAACGGCTTAACGTGCTTTCCGAGGCACGGATACACTAATAAAATAATTAAAATAATATCCTACACTTGGGTTCTGCAATATTTACGTCGTTTAAAACTTTTTTACCTAATAGCAACATTTCCTCATATCTAACTTCGGCAGACTGACGATGACAGCTGTCAACTCCAATGTTACAAATGTTTCATGTTTTCATACGGTATTCATGTTATTTATAAATAAAACGAGCCCGATAATTGATAGTTTTATTCATCTTACAAGTCTTAGAAACAAGGCGTGCCGACAGCCTTTGAAATCTATGTCGAAATACTTTTCGTAGAAGTCCTGTATTAGTTCCTCGACCTGAAAACAATGTCAAACGATATTACATTACAGTGTAAATGCGACTCATGCGGCGAAATAGCGCACGAACCGTTCATAGAATGTGTTGAATGTGAGGCTAATTTGTGTACCGCCTGCTTCGCCTCCGGCCAGGAAGTGGGTGCTCACAAGAACGATCACAAATATGCTGTGCGACGGAATGATTTCCCTTTGTTCGACAACTGCAACTGGTCTGCTAAAGAAGAATGCAAGCTGCTCTCTGCATTATCGACATACGGCTACGGAAATTGGGAAGAAATATCTAAGAGCGTACACACACGTTCAAAACTAGAATGCCAGGAGCATTACAAAAAGTATTACATAGAAAATGTTCAGTACAACGAATTGCAGCTGTTACCTGAGACAGAACAATCTTTGTTTCCAAAACCAGTGATCCCTTATCTTTACAGTACAGAAGTTAGCAGCAACCCACCGAGGAACAACAATGCAGACCAGCACCTGGCTGGCTACAATGCTTACAGGTCAGAGTTTGAACTCAGTTATGATCACAATGCAGAAAACATTTTCAACATAGAAGACAGTTATTCCGAAGATGAAGATGAGGATTATGATGATGAATGTATGGAGTCACTAAAGGTGTCACTAGTCAGCTCATTGAATACTAGACTAAGAGAGAGGCGAAGAAGATACAAGATTATACAAAATCATGGTTTAATCCTGCCAAACAAATTAATCTCTTGGATACAGAAGTATGACAAGACTCTGACAAGACAGAAGGCTGAGAGGATGCTGTCTTTCATGCAGTTTATGTCTGGTATGCAGTTTGATGCATTTATGGAGTCGGTTAGTTTAGAACATGAACTAGTGCAGAGGATATCAAGACTGTCAGAGTACAGAAGGAATGGAATCAAAACTTTATATGCAGCAAAGTTGTATAAACAGTTGAAGAAAGAGAATGATCTAGTTGTTAAGGAGCAGAAGCATGCTACAACTGTAATGGCGAAGAAATATGAGAGCCAATCACCTGTGAAGAACACATTGATGTTTGGGAAGAACAATCAGTTACTCAAGTACAAGAGAACATCAATGCCTCTAGAAATCGTCGATCTACCAGGTTTCAACAGACTCACAGAAGCTGAGAAGGTCCTGTGTTCTAATTTAAGACTGGTGCCAGAGAATTACTTAGAGATTAAGCAGCAATTGATAACGCAGAACGGGAAAATGGGCTTCCTCCGTTTGCTAGACGCAAGAAGGATAGTGAAGATAGATGTAAACAAAACTAGGAAGATCTATGATTACTTGTTGTATGAAGGTTTTATATCTAAACCGCAGTAAATAAATAAGTTGAATTTTTTGTATTACTTTTGTTTCTTTGATTTTCATGAAAAACACTAGTGTAGTATTTAAATTGTAAATAGCTTTCAACACACTTGACATTCAACTGTGTTGAAAGTTATTTACAATTTAAGATTAAACTCTATATATCAGCACTGGGAGGTCCAGGATCCTTCTAGTGCTTTTATCCTATATGAAACCCATTGACTAAATACTATAAGGAGTGAAATATTGTGGGAAGGGATATAATATACTCACTTTAAAACCAAACTTCTGATACAGAAATATGGCCGAATTAGTTGGAGAAACATGCAGTGTGACATCCTTGCCTGTACAAGTCTGTAAAATAAAACATAGTTGGTAAAATAATTAACTTGAATCTTGATCATGGGTGTGATCCCGCAATTTGTAAATGCCATTCATTGTCTTTAATTGCACTCCTTTACATATTATACAGGTGGAAGGGAGATTGATGCAGTGTTGAAATTTTTTGTCGGATTTCTTGGTTTTGTATTTTCATTTTAAACCGAAAAACCGAAAAATGTATGATTTCTTTTTAATACAATGAGAGATTTTAATTCAGCAAGTAATACACATCTTTGATTAAAAATCTCATTGATAGAAATCAAAATGACTAAAAATCTTATAGAAATCATGTTTTGTCCAGTTGAAAGAAAACATTAATTAGGAAAGAGCACACGAAAAATTTCAATGCTGCAGGGGTTCAGAAATATGTACTGAACTCATGGTATCAGGTCGGCGATGCCCCTTCTACCGTGTACATTATACTTACCGGCTTAAACTATGAGGACGTCATTTACAAAGATAAATTAAGTATACATACTTGTAGCAAGTGATAAAGCATGAAGGTGGCAATCTTCGCGTTCCGCCACTCCGGCCGCGTGAGCACGAAGGAGATGTACGCCTCGTTGTGGCCCACGTCGGGCACCAGGAAGGCGCAGCCTATCACCAGCCGTTTGTACGTCACCACGCAGCTGAACTCCGGGTACTGAAGGGCTTCTGTCACTGTCGGAGAACATATAGTTTTGGTAGGGGACGACTTATAGATCAAAGAATAAGAATCGCGCAGGTTTCGGTATTACAAGCAGACCGCGTAGTGACTACTCAAAACTTGACTTCAATTCATCAGTTTCGAAGCATTCAATTTCAAAAAGTTACTAAAGGAGGCTCGTGGTTGAATCCTAACAGCCACACGGGCAATATGATGAGAGGGGCAATTCTCGTATTTTTAAAAATGTTGGCATTCTAAACTGTCTGAATCTGTCAATATTACGTCAAATTTACCTACACTTTGACAACTATTTGACATTAATTGTCGCTGAGATAGGATTGGGACTAGATTTTGAATGTTTTATTTACGGGAATTTTATTGGTCTTCACGTTACGCTATGCTAGCCGATAAAGATCTTTGGATGGGTGACCATCTTTACATACCAAGACCCCTCCATGCCTCGGAATGCCGTTGGTCGCAGTTTTTTTGTGTATTTGTCGATCCTTGACTGTCAGAAGTTCGAAAATCTGACTTAATCAGTCTTAATATCAAACGGAGGTCAGATGGTCAGTGGCTCCATTATACTGGCATTATACAGATGCATTTGATTAGACTGGAAGACGACTCCAATATACTTGTGAAAAGTCTAGGGAGATGTTGATGATTCAAATGAATGATTGAGTTCTGCCAAAACGATGGTCGTAGACATCATAGAGTACTTACAGTCGACGCCGGGCCAGAAGAACTGTGCGCAGAGGTTGTTGACAGCGGCTATGTGTTGCGGTCTCACGTACGAGTAGTCTATGGTCGCGCGGGGAGGAGGCTCGTAGTCTTTTATGTGTCTGCACAAAAATACTAGCTTTATTAAATTGCATATACATCATTATGAACCTCACCTCGAAAATGTTGGACGTACCGCATCTATATAATATAATCTATACATAGGTACCCGGAACATTTTTTTTTTCTGCATTTGACAGGTTAACTGCCCGTATCAGTTGCCTGATATGAGCTGTTTTTGGGTAGAACGTAAATAAAAAAATCAAATTGTACAAAGGTTATTATAGTATACTTAAATACGACTCAGACGGAATGGACACGAAAATATTTGTCGTATAAATCGGACTTGGCCGGTAAATGAGTTAAGGTGCTTTCAATGCTTTCGTATATAAAAATATTTCAAATAAAAGCTAATCACGGCGTATCATACGCCGCAAAGCTGTAGTGCGATTTTGAATGCGTTAACAGAAGTTACTAATGTAAGTTACCTGTTAGTTTTCCTCAGTAGCTCATCAGTGAGTTTGAGCCACGTGGGGGCGGAGTCTCCGTCCCGCCGGATGTAGGGCTTCAGCATGGCGCCCGAGTACACCGAGCGGAAGGGCGCCGGCTCTATGCTGGACAGCAGGAGCGTGCCGTAGTTGGTGCTGGCTATAGTGCCGCATAGGTTGTCGATCAAATACTGAAATTAATTTAAATATTCATATTTTTAGACCAATAGACAATTAATATTGGGGGCGGAAAAAGAGACGTGAAAGTAGAATAATGTTGAGGTTTAATAAGAGATATAGAGACAAAAATTGAAAAGTATGCTCAGATGGTAAGGTCATTTTAAGAGGATGAATGATAGGCGACTAACAAAAGGTATGTATGATGCAGATGTTTGTCGAAACGCCGGGATTCCCGAAAAGGACATACACTGTAAATAGTTTGACGAACTACATGGCGCGGCGGGCGAAGGTCCGCCTCCGACGCAGGAGGTTGATTTTTGGGTTCGATTCCCGCCCTGGGAAAAATGTTTGTACAATCTACAAAGATTTGTTCGGGGTGTTCTGGGTATTTGCTATGTATAATAAAACATATCTATCTGTGTAATGTATTGTATTAAGTATATCAGTCATCTAGTATACCCATAACACAAGCTCTGCTTAGCTTGGGGCTAAATGATGCTGTGTGGATTGTTCAGCATTATTTATTATTTAGATTTGTTGTTTTGTAAGCTTACCGATCTTTGGAACCGATCTAGAACTCTTTCAGCATTGATCACGAGCCTCGGATCTTCAGTCATGTAGCCACCAAGCAACTTTACTTCCCTGCAAAAATAAAACAAATTAATGTTAGTAAGTATATACGTGTGTAAATAACTTATAGAACCTATATGAGACTTATTTCTCGTGTGTTTATGAAAACAAAAGTTATTGTTCTATTGATGTCAAACAAAATAAAAATAAAAAAACATATTAGGCTGAGAATTAACCCTTCGTGATCTTAAAAAAATCATGGAACTGTTCTCCAATAAGTTCGCCGTTCGCCACTTTCTAGTACCTTTGTTTGGAAGAAGTGGCGCAAGAAACTCCCCATCAATACATCTGTCTGATAAGTTTAAAGAACTTGAACACTATACAATGAAAAGCGAGGGAATCTATTTAATTTAAATATAACAAAGCTGTGCAGTTTGGTTGTTAGAACGTGCTAATTTGAAGAACTACCGGTCGGAGTTAAACAAATATTTGTGCATTTGATGGCCCAATTCTTGAATAAGGTTGCAAACCGTTAGGAGCGGGTGACACCACGAGGCACAGCTAGTTAACATTATAAAACATAGTCAAACAAAAGCTTAATAAATGTTATAAAAGTCACATAACTCGCGCTCGCGTTTTGGAACGACCATACAAACTTTGGACGCAAGCCTATCTATACAAATAAATACAATTGAAATATCTCTTTGTAATGTCAAAATAACGCTTTTTATTCTAAATGCATATTAATGTATACAAGGTACATATACCAAACAAAATAATGTATTTTTACGTGTTTGCCTGTTTGTTTCAGGTAATCTCCTAGACGGATGGATCGATTTTGACGGGGCTTTAACTAGCTGATATTCTGAGGAGTAACTTTATTATAGAAAAAGTTTAGGGTTCCGCGTAAATGAATAAAACCCATGAAATTTAGTTGAAATTCGTGAAAGTCGTGGGCACAGCTACACAGCTAACTATGAACGAAAAAGTGAGAAAACAAAAGAAGAAAAGGATGTAAAAATGGAGTTTAAAAGTAAGGTGTAATGGATAATCAAATAGAACTCACTTGTCCAAATCAAATATAGGCAGATGCTTATGTCTCTTCAGCCGCCGGAGCGCCAGCTTAGCCTTCAGCCTGCACAAGTAGGCCTTCTTGTTAGGATCCCTGACCTTCGGGATCAAACCCTCAACTTTCTTCAGAAGCTGTATCTCCTCATACTGAGACATTTCTACCAGATCCGGTTGTGGTTTTGGCAGTGGGTCTTCCCACGGTGTGTCTATGGAGTTCAGTTCGGTGGAGAAGAGAGATTCCCTTCTGATTGGTTTTTCTTCTTGGACTTGCTTCTTGGGTCTGTCGAAGACCATTTTTCTGTTGTCGTGTTCTGATCCACTGCGGGAGTCTGAGTCGTAGTACAGCATTGATTGTTGGAAGGAGTGGATGCTTGAGGAGTCACTCTGGAGCAGAGAACAAGTCGTTTTAGCCAGGACAAGTAAGAAGAAAGTACATATGCATGAAAATGTCATGATGGTCCAATGGTTTAGGCCTCGCCTCTTGTGCACGGGGTTATGGGTTCAAACCTGCGCAAGTACCAATGTGACTTTGTCAATTCATATGTACTTCCTAAGTGTATCTTGGACATCACTGACATCGGTGAAGGAAACCTGGACTTATAATTAATATAAGTCTGAAATCGCCAACCCGTCTTCAGCAAGCGTAGTGATTAATACTCGTACCGTATTTATAAGAAGACGCCTTTGCCCAGCAGTAGGACAGTAACAGGTTGGTATTACTTTATTACATATGCATATCTTGAAAAGACGTGCTGGTCGCAGTAGGCTTAGTATATGATATAAACAGAAAGTAGACGCCTATAAACAATCTGGTTACAAAGTTTTCAATTGTGGTTACTCTTAAAAATATTAATACCGCTTTGAGGAATACCCCAACTAAGTATTGAATTGTAACTTGATCTGTGCCAGCCTAGTCAGTGCTATATGCAGTACCCGGGTACATAAAACATAATTTGTGCCAACTTCCCCGTTAACCGGAACAACGGGGTAGTGTCCTTAAAATTTATGTTTGGTCCGAAAGTTGGATTACTCAAAAACACTGGACACGTATTTTTTCTTTTGTCACGTAAACCAAAAATGTTTACGTTTTGATTTAAAATTTTGCGTGACGTCACGCCGTGCTACACTTTTCACTTAAAAGTGACGTGACTAGCCTCTTCTCCTGAACTTTGATGTGCTATATCTTTGTCACTTTTAAGTAGTTTTTTGTAAGCAAAAAATACGTGTTCAATATTTTTTGGTAATCTAACTAACGGACCAAATAGAATTATTATATTTTTACCTAGGACACATCCCTATTATACTAGATTTGTGCCAACCTCCCCGCTGAACGCCGACGAGGACGCTACCGTATTCTACTAATATACTATAACTATTTTTCCCGTCTGCCCCGTTGACGGGACAGAGCCAGCGGGGTGGATGGGACTGAGTCCCCAATTAAACCCTGTTACTATTTGTAAGTTTTTAAGTGTGCAAGAAGGAGTATTCTATTATATTCTGATTAACTTACCTGTACCGGCATGATGCGGTTGGAAGGCGTGAAGTCAAAGCCTCGGAACTCCATGTCTGAGTAGGAGTCTTTGGGTGTCAACATGTTCAGAGAGTCGTCGAACGTGCTCTCGTCTCCTATTTCATTCCTGGATATGACAAAATGTGGTTATCATAAAACAGAAGGTACTTTTAAGGGCATCCGACAATCTTTGTACAAGAAATATCGCCTTGTGAACTCTGATTTGTTGGTAAGAGCTTTTTTTTCAAGATATTTTAATAGAACGCGCTGACGAGAGCGCTCCGCATTCTCAACCTTGACTGGACTTTGAATTTACAAGAATAGCTACGTCTAGAATGTGCTATGGTGTGAACAGTGACACTATTAAATGTTGAGTGTGCTACAATATCGCATTGGGTTTAGCTTGTAAAATATTTCAATATTGTAAATATAATAAATATTAAAAAAAATGAAAGTCGACGAGAGAAGTCGAAGAGTGAAGTTTGACAGCACGGTTGGCGCAGTGGCTAAACGATTGACTGCTGCGCTGCGTGTCGTGGATTCGATTTCCGCACGGAACCAATATTTGTATGGCCTACAGGTAATTGTTCCGGGTCTGGCTGTTTGTGTATGTGAGTTTGAATGTTTGTAAACGCACCCACGAAACAGGAGAAATTCCTAGTGCGGGGCAACAAAAAAAAAAAGTCTTACTTTTGAAGCCTATTTTTTTTTTACGAATTTTCCGATCGCTCCCGGGCTCTGGGGATAAGACTGAGGTAGTGAACCAACCCAGTGGTCACTATCAGCACACGGCAGAAGGCACCGTATCCTACTCAAAGACCACCTGGGTGCACCCTCTGTGCAACGCCTGTTAGAGCACATCTCTGCGGCGACTGTAGAGGGCTTCCCTTAATATTCGCTATTTACGGTAGTAAGTGATCAGTGTGTCGCTGTCTCAGGTCACTCGGTGGGCCGACAGAGTCCCACCTGCTTTAAATGACACAGGCACCAGGCGTATTAGGCAGTTGCCTCCCTGACGCCTTCTTCGGGGTCAGCCCTCTCACGAGCCCTCTCGGCGGTCTCCTTTTCGCAGATAGAAGCCATTTCCCCCTAAGTGCTTGATATTATTAAGACTAAAAGCCCAATGAGGAAAGACACGCTAAGCTTTACCTGCTATCTGAATCCAGCTGGTCGTAGAAAGAGGTGCTGGACACACCGCTGAGCTCATCAGAATCAACCCTTCTCTTCTTGCAGGGTATCAGATCAGGCCCCACCGTGTAGGAACTGCTGTCATTGTTAATTAGCTCTTTATATCCTGAAAATGTTTAAGGGTTGAGTTCTATGTCCATTATGCAATGGTCTGTACCTATGTACATATAATAAGTTAATAAGCATGGTCTATAACCATTATGTATTTTAATCGTTCTTTATTTGTATACATTTTCTTCTTCTTTTTCTGTTATTTCCATGCCTTATGGTTAAACATGATACCAAATTATATGCAGCTTTGTATTTTGTTTTTATCTATGCAATTTTCTATCCATATTTGGAAATAAATTATTTGGATTACTTAGATATTTTGGATACATACCCATTTCAGTAACTTTGGCAACAAAGAGGTTTTTGTCAAAGTACAACTGGTTTCTAGGTCGGACTTTGGGTTTGTCTCTTGCTATTTCTTGAACTGAAACACAAAAATTACTATTTTTAAAATTATATTATTAAAACATCATTGTTACGTATACGAGGAAGCATGACGAACTTCTGTCACTTGATACGTTTCTGTAAAACGGAATAGTTTTTTTTTCTTTTTTT
This sequence comes from Phlogophora meticulosa, assembly GCA_905147745.2. Taxonomy (NCBI): domain Eukaryota; kingdom Metazoa; phylum Arthropoda; class Insecta; order Lepidoptera; family Noctuidae; genus Phlogophora; species Phlogophora meticulosa. Next base: position 1,163,999 of record LR990518.1, read on the forward strand.
CCTTTTTTACCCATCTAGGGCGCGAGAAAACTCCAGCTAATCTTAGATCTTAGCTTTCTTATCTTAGTTTTCTTCGCAAAATATTTGAGGAGAAAAACTTACTAATATGAGCAGCAACTGCAGGTGAGAAATTGTGCAGTAGTTTCCACCAGCCCGTTTCTCCAAGAACTGCTGATCCTGACTTGAAAAACAGTTTGTTGTACACGGACAACACTCCTGCTATTGTGCCCACCCAGTTCTTCTTCTGCTTGCTGTAATCATTATCAATGAAATTGAAAAAAAAAACGAAATAAGTTAGGTAAATTATCACCACTTCCATGTCAAAAATTACATAAGTCAGTGTCCCAAAATGCCAGCTTCACCACTTCCTAGCGTGACTGCTAGGAAGAAGAAATGACGCAACAAAGTCTTTAGCAAATAAAGCTCTAAAAGCTTCAAAGATTTATAGTGTTACAGTTCAAAATTTTGTGAAAAATGGATATTTATAATTTAAAAAATCAGATTGAATATTACAACTTTACTAAACAAAGCTTAACCAGCCAACAGCTCTTCAGCAGCAAGCAGCTTCCTCAGACATGGTTAAAGTTAAACAGTGAGACTATAGTACTTACGTATGTGCCCCAAATAGTGACTGCCAGTAGCGGTCAATAAAAGAGCAGATGTGTGTCTTGTAATGGAAGTAACCATGGTTACTGATGCCGTACGACTGTATGTTGAGATGGTGGAGCGTCAGGTGGATCACATTGACCCTAAAAACAATTAATTGAAATGATTCAATTTTTCATTACTTTGCATTATTTTCAGATATATTGGGCTTATAAGTCAGTAGGTTGTACAGGTTGATCAAGGGTACACAGGTCAGTCTGTGGATACATATCTAGACTCCTCTGTGCCTCCTGAAGCCGTTGGTCCCGGCTATCATTTGGAGATCTTTGACAGTTTTTACCGGTAGTATAAGCCTGAAAGTCTGACAACCAGTCTTACCAAGACGTATTGTGTTGCGCTGTAACTGTGTTGTGGAGGTCAGATAGGCAGTCACTCCATGTGAAATACTCGTGTTCAGATGCATCTGGTTAGTCTAGAAGGCAACCCCAACATATTGTAGAAAGGCTAGGCAGATCATGATGATGATTAGGTTTATAAGACTAAGTTAAATATTGGTATGGTGACACTCTCCTTATAAACCATTTAGCAGCAGCTTGTTTAGTGCTTAAAAGTACAATGGTGGTTCATGCCCATTTGGGTTCCCCATATTGACACTCAGTAAGTCCTTTCAAAATTTTCCAGAAAACCAAAACAGCTTACTAGGATTTTTAATGGTTATTTGTTAATGTATATATAATGTATATATATATATATATAATGTATATATATACCAGCCAAGTCAGATTTTGCAACAAATATTTTCGTGTCCATTCCGACTAAGTTGTATTTATGTGACGAAAAATAGCAGCTGGTGTTTGGATGTGGGCCTGGTTTATGCCAATAGGCAAACCTAACCCTATTAAATAAAATAAAACTGTACATTATAAATTCGACAATTTTAAAGTGCTGAATAAGCACTTTAAAATTGTCGAATTTTTAAATGCTATAAATGTTTGATTTTTGTCACAGGACTTCCGAGTCCAACGACAGCAACACCAAATATAGCATTCACATGCTTACCAGGGAAATTTATTCCTCATATAGATTTCCTTATTACTCGGGGAGCAGTCTTCGCAAGTGAAATCAAAGAAAACATCGCAGGTAAAATCGCCAGGAGTGCCAGACCTTCGGAGGCAGCTGAGATGTACGAAACAGATACAGTTATCGCAAATAAGACCTGGCCGCTCCTGTTTGTTCTCAAATTCGTTGCAATATTTACATGTGGTACTCATTGTGCCCATTGTAATTTCTTGTAAACAAACATCGTTTTCGGATTCCATGGTAAAGCAATAATAACATAACCTCAAATAAAAAAACAAATTATTGAATTGACAAACAACTAACTGTCAATCTCAATGTCAATGTCATCAGTTTACTTTTTTTTCCGCATCGGTTTTTATTATTCTGCCTAGTTTAAAAACTTTTTATTTATTGATTGAGGGCCTTCAACATGGGTTTGATAGTTTTAACCCTAATAAGGCCTGAAATTGCCAATCTGTTTTGAGCAAGCGTGATGATTAATGCTCGTGTCTTCTTTGTATGAAATGAGGTCTTTGCCCAGTGGGACAGGCTGGTATTAATATTATTATAATGTAATATAATCTTCATTGAACCATTTTACAATTGTTGCCTTATAATAACCTTAACTTAATATCTATCTGTAGCTGTAAGTGAAGTTCATTCAGTCTATACGGTGGTTCCCAAACGAGGCAGCGCCTGTGTCTTGGGGACGGAGCAATTTATATTAAGATTTTTTATCAGTATTCTTTACATAAACAAAAAAAGAGAGCTTTGGTTTTTTTTTAAAAAAAAACGTTACCCCACACTAGGAATTTCTCCTGTATCGTTGGTGCGTTTACAAACATTTAAACTCACATACACAAACAGCCAGACCCGGAACAACTACCAGTAGGTCATACAAATATTTATTCCGTGCGGGGATCGAACCCACAACACGCGGCGCAGCAGCCGATGGCTCAACCACTGCGCCAACCGTGTCATCTAAATAAAATATTACTTGTGTATTAAAATAGTGCTCCATACGCAACGCGATGAAACTAACGGTGGGGATATATATAGAATGATGAACCACCTCAAAATGCGTGCCGTGTCCTAGGCGTTCGCCTTCTGAATTTTGACTTAGCTGTTTAGTGATAGTTTTTCTAGATGTCTGGTCGAAACTCTTCACTATCAAAGCATAACCTGATACTATTCTCACTAAAATTGTTGAGTCCACATTCTACATGCTGGTAACCTCATGAGCAAGATTGAGCTACTTCATGATCTTTTTTTTTCCAGCTTTTACGAGGTTTTCATTAAGGGGAATACTGACATTAAATCAACAAAAAAAAACCCTAGTAAAAATATCACTTAACTACTTTTCTAGATTGTCTCTCTCTGAGCTTTTTCTCATGCAGGCATTCAGGATTCAAAGAACGGCTATGTGATGATTATTAATTATTTAAGTCCATTTTGCATTGTGCATGCGTTGGATATAGAGGACTAAGAGGAAATGACATATGGTATATTTGGTACCGTACCTTTAATTCACTACGCTTCATATTCCAAAATACGATTTTAGTCAGTACAAAATAAAAAACGTATTTTTTTTAACAATAATTATATTTACATCACAATAGTCAAGTTCTACGCGTAGAGGCCATCTGTTCACTGAACTGCTGGATCCACCTGCTGATGTGCTGCCTGTGGATGTTTCGGGCTATCTTCACTGGCTCTGGATCACTGGGGTTGCTGGGCATCAGGTCTAAGTGATGGGCAGCATCTACTATTACCACTGCTCTCACCGAGTCACTCAAACTGTCAAGGATACCACCTACAAAAAGAAAGAAAAGTAAAGCGTAAGTTTTATGTTTTACAGAATCGAAAAAAGGGCAGTTATGGGATTAAAATAACATACATGATACAATCGTGCCTCTATCTATACTCCGAAGACGTAGGCAGAGGCATGTTATGCCAGGTATTTTTTACCAGATCCTAAGGCATATGTATTCAACCAGGGATGTAAAATGTCAATACCAGGGTGATAGAATGGTGATTTTGCATATTTTACTTACCTACTCTGAACCCGAACAGAGTAGGTAAATAAAATATGCAAAATACGCGCAGAGTCGTGGAGTTATGGATATCGGCCCATCAAACAATATAAGAATACAATACCTCCTGTCCAAGGATCGCGAAGTCCATTACTGAATACAATATTCGAAGCTGCCTGCAGCCTATTGCCTCCATACTCCACCTTTGCCATGTCTTCACGAGGGTACACGTTGTACTTCTTGTGGCACTCCTCAGCGAAGGTCGTGAAATTCCATGGATCTGGTTCAAACATGTCATTCTTGCCGTTGGCACACATCGGCATCACCATCTCTGTGCAGGCCTTTGAAAGAGAAATGCAGGTTTTAGTACGGAAATTTGCGTAAGGACAAAGAAAAAATAAATATACACTTAGTTACCTGATAGTCCCATCCACTAGCGTCGAGGTTACCGTAGTTATCTCCCTTCTGATAATCAACGCACTTATTTTTCTTCTCGTAATTACTAAAAATATCTATCACTTTCGCTATCGCCTGAAATCAAAGATTTTCCATCAGTTCATCAATTCTTGTCACTAGATTATTTTACAAGGGTTGTGTATATTTTATCTGTACCTGTATCAGTTTATCACCAGTTAATTTCTCATCAAGGTACTGGCAGACGACCCTCACGGGTTCTGCAGGCAACGGAGTCAGGAAGTCTGAGGAGAACGGGTAGTTCACCATGGCCAGCGTGGAGTACATGGACTCTAGGAATTCTAGCAATACATTCAGGTCTGTCGCGTTCTTTACAGGCGTGCACAGGTTGAAGGTCTTATGCAGGAACTCAGAGCCGTTTACGGTTGAGGAGTAGTTTCTGAAATGGTAGATGATGATTATTGATAAGTTTGTTGTATTCTATAAATAAGATGGCAAATGGGGTTTTTTTGGTCACTGATCCATCTGCTTGCTACCTAATCATATTATCCCAATCGTGGTCATTGTAGAAGTCGACTAGAATATTCCAACATGTATTGGTAGAAGGCACTGGTATCTCAGTGAATTGGTTAGTATTCAACATAGTCTAATTAATTGTCAATCCAATGGCTTTTAGTTCATCTTTCATACATCATTTCATCATTAAACAGTATTTAAGTATAATCCTTGATACCTAATCTGACATAGCATCGCGTTTATTCTGGATCATGAACCCTTTTGTAACTGGCAAGGTATTAGGTAACCATGTCATTAGAAGAGATTATATAACTTCTTACTTAATAACGCTCCAAGACTCTCTTATGTTGGTAGAACAGTTGTTATTGACTATTCTGAAGCTGGAAGTCACGAGCCTGTTGAAGACTCCACAGGGAGCCATGCCGGTGAACATGTGCACGGGGGCCGAGGCTGCGATGGCGCCGGTCACGATGTGAGGGTACTTCAGGCGGAAGTAAGCTGCTAGCATGCCACCGTAGGAACCTGGAGGAGAAGATTAACCTTCAAACCACCTGATTTTGTAATTTGGCGTGCCCCCAGCGCACAGCTTATTAATCGTCATTACATTTATCATCTTGACTGAAATGAGCTACTTTTGCGTAGAATAGGGATGTTTCCTAGGGAAAAATATATTCAGTCTATTAAGTCCGTCAGTAAGATTACCAAAAAATATTGGACACGTATTTTTTGCTTACTTAATTCAATAAAAAGTGAGAATGATATAGCATTATAGCACATCAAAGTTCACGAGACGGGGCTTGTGACGTCACGCCGTGCTACACTTTTCGTTAAAAGTGTAGCATGGCGTGACGTCACGCGCAATTTCAACGCACTATATCGTCGTCATTTTTGGTTTACGTGACAAAAGAAGAAATACGTGTGTAGTATTTTTATTATTTAGTATTTTTGAGTAATCCAACTTTCGGACCAATCAGATTTTTTAAGGAAGTGACCCTATGGTTGGAATTGGTATATTGGAAAAGCGTAAAAGGTTTTTGGTAGTAAAAACGACTAAGTAATAAATAAATAAATAAATAATAATATTTGTCGGATAAATCCGAGTTGGGTTAGCCCTAAAACGAGCAGTACGAAATACTCTGACCACTGCTGAATGAGAACGTCATCACCATTCGAGGGGTTCCAACCCATAAGTTATGAATGTTGAACGTACTGGAAGTTTGAATCGTACTAGGTACTTACATGTAATGATGTAATTAACTTATTATTATTTTTCCAATATTATCTTTGAAGAATAGATGTACACTGAACAGTCAGCTCGCTCTATTGTTTTCATACAATAGAGTCATAATAACCGTCACGCGTGTCATCTTGATTATGTCTCGGAAGCTGTTGCTAACTGTGATAGGTGATGGCGATATTAGGTATGTAGGTAACTTTGTGATCTCGCACACGATGTTACTACAGATAGAGATACATCAGACTAACATTCTGTCCCGATAAGGCGAAAAGCGCTATCTCAATAGGCTTAATTTTTTAAGAAAATCCATTTTGAAAAAGAACACCTAACACACATAAGCAGGTAAGCTGGGAAGAGATTTTTAAAATTCGTTCTTGGGAAATACTTAAAACACCCTGAGCAGAACACCCAGTGTACAATATTTTTCATATCCCGATAGATCATACGGTTACAGCATCCCTTATTAACTTAAAAAAAAATGAAGCTCATAGACCAGCACATCAAGCTACCCTAACCTGTCAAATTTCTTTTTATGTTTTATGTGAGATATCGGGGCGCAGCTACTGGCAGCTAGTAAGATAAATATTTATTGGGCTACCATCACGTCTTGGTAGGCTGCAACGCTTCCACCTACCTATATTGATTAAAGTCTTCGACTTGGAAATCACAATTTGTACTTATTTATCAAGACCAGCCGGTCTGCATCCATTGTCTTACCGCAATCTTCATGAAGTCATAAATTGCTTTGAACTCACCTCCAAAAGCGATAACCGGATATCTAGCCTTGATGATGTTGCCCTGAAGGTAGTTGATGAGCTCTGCGTAGTCTGCCAGCGCTTGCGCCGACGACAGGTACCCGATGTGCTCATTGTCGAGGGACTTGTTGCCGAAGGGCATCGACTCTCCGTAGTATCTGGAAATATAATGTTTGGGTATGATGAGGACAGAGAAGCCATTATGGATGGAGGAAAACCACGATCCAGATCCCAACTAAATGGTTACTATGCGTAAAAAGTTTTCAAAGAAGAAATTGGCGTTTTTATTTGATTGGTTACTTACGTATGCTTATCGCGTAATAAACGCGCCTAAGCTGGAGATCTTCTCGATAATAATGGTGAAGACGAGCAGGTAGATTTTTGACAAGTTATAGTGCGCACTGATCGATGAGGAAATTTTTGAGAGAGATCTTATCCAGCTGCGGATGCTTTTTGGCTGGAATCATGATGATGAAGGTGTGCACTGCGCACTAATCTCATCCATAATCATCTGCCTAGCCTTTTCCTAACTATATTTGGGTCGGCTTCCTATCTAACCAGATGCAGTTGAATACCATATTTTATATGGAGCGACTGCCCATCTGACTTCCACTACCCAGTTATTGGGCAACACCCCTTGGTAATTGGGCAATAAACCTTGGTAAGACTGGTTGCTGGACTTTCGGGCTTCAGACTACCCGTAACGACTGTCAAAGATATACAATGGACAACCGGGATCAATGGCTTAACGATGTCTCGTTAAGCCATTGATCCCGGTAGTCCACGTAGGGAACTTTGATATGTTATGAACGGTCACCCATCCACAGACTGACCTCGGCACGATTAACCTTCGATCGACCCATGCGGCTGTTTATAGTGTGTACTAACCTATGCTCAGCAAATACAAGTTTCGCTCTGTACTCCTCTGCGATCTCCCACATGAAGCCTGTGTGCTTGGCAAACACTTCTATTTGACCCTGAAATATTCAGAAAAATAAAAATGATTAAGGTATACTCACTGTTTGTTGTGATGTAGGTAAGGGGAATAGGTATACTTTGTATATAATGGGTATACTTTGTCAGCATCAGCAAATTCTTTCGAGTTCAGTGACTTTTTTTTATCAACCGTCTACTTTGAATTTCGAACGAAAATGGTACTTATAAACGGAACCTTTATGGTGCTCTTTTGTCTGTTTGTCACAGCTGCTTATTTCAGGAATCTCTAATGCTATTAGCCTCGATATTTAAAATGGTTCCAAACACTGCTTCTTCGATTTTATTGGCAAGTAAATGAATTTAAAACTTTATATATTTTCATTATAATAGGAGTTGAAATGGTTTACCTATTTCAACTCCTATGAATTGTCCTTTTAGGTCAAGTGGGGTATCTTAAGAAGGTGCTATTTATTTGCCCATTATAAACCATTCTTTTTTGTAGCTGTAACAAGGAAAAACACGGAGGGGGGCTCCAAGAATCATAGAATTCGTGTGACGTAATTTATGGATGGCCCTTAAGAGTGTTCAAATGCTTGCAAGGAGAAATTTGAGTCGCCACCTAATTGGTTAATCAGGCTGGAAAGGACATAGATGCACAAACTGATACCATGAGTTTGGTACAGAGGCCAGCACATCAAGCTACCCCAATGTGTCAGATTTTCCCAATAGAACATGAACCTTATTTCTACTATGATAAAGTTGAAAAACTATCAAAGAAATCTGACACATTGGGGTAGCTTGATGTGCTGGCCTCTGTACATGATTGTAGACCCCCCAGGGCCCCAGCGTTGACATTTTTCGTCGGTTTTTCTTAATTTCTTATGTGTTTTTTTCTGATGTTTCTATCACCTTTAAAATATATGATTTCTAACTAACTAATCCAATGAGATTTGGAACAAGAGACACAAAACAACACATATTACTTACATAAACAATCAATTTAATAATGCAAGTGGATACTTCTCATTATAGACTATTGACATATCAAAGTTTAATTATTGATCATGCAATTAAACCGTAACTCGAGTCCATGTTATTAATATTCTGTAGCTAAATAATATTTATACCTATTCTTTGTAAAACTTAGTCAATAAGTGAATCATTTTTAATAATTGCATTGTGCCTTTTGTCAAGTTATATTGATGGATGAGTAACGCTGAATAATTGTACCTAATATTTTTTTTTTATTTTTTTTAAACGTTGCCCCACACTAGGAATTTCTCCTGTATCGTGGGTGCGTTTACAAACATTTAAACTCACATACACAAACAGCCAGACCCGGAACAAATACCTGTAGGCCATACAAATATTTGTTCCGTGTGGGGATCGCACCCACACACAATTATGTAGGACTAGCTTCCGCCCGCGGCTTTGCCCGCTTATAAAAAGTAGCCTATGAGAGACATAGACATATATAGAGACATAGATAGCATCCCGAGGAAGGACCTCGGGATGCTATCTATGTCTCTGCCAAATTTTATCGACATCCGTTCAGTGGTTTTGCCGTGAAAGACGGACAAACAGATACACACACTTTCCCATTTATAATATTAAGTATGGATGCATGAGGATTTATGGCAAAATGAAAATAGCCGCACGAGTCGATATAAGTTTAAGATACACTTGACGAGGTCAGTCTGTAGACAGGTGATCGTTTGTCTAAGCCTTCACAACCAAGTGACTGGGTAATATTATACACCTTGGGTAAGACTGGTTTGTCAGACTTTCGAGTTTCTGGAAACCCGTAGAGACTCTTCTACAAATGACAGCCAGGACCATGCTTTCAAAGGTACGGAGGGTTTTCGAGACATAATGGATGTAGTGACCTATCATGGACCGAACTATATAAACGTAGCTTAACCTTCGATGGACCTGTCCTGTTATTATGTAGCCACGAGCCTGCTCATTAATTATCTAACAGCCTGTTTTTATTTAGATAAGACCGTGTCTGATTATAAATTCAATATTTTGGTAAAATGGCGACTTTAACCAGAGACCAATCCTGTTTTATTGATTATGTTTTAAAAAAGAGTGGCTGTGGTACTTTAACACATAGCTGGTGATGTGGGTGATACTATAGGTACAGTCCTGTCTAGCCCATCGGGGAATATAGACGTGATAATAGGTCTTTACCTATGAAATTGCCGTTTTGTATGAAAAAATTTAAATGATTTTTTTTCATGTATTTTTTATTTGTATTAATCGAAGTAATCACCCATGCAATCAATGCATCTTTGCCAACGCAGTGGCAGTTTATTGATGCCCTTCTTAAAGAAATCAGCTGGACGGGAGGCAACAAATTCTTCAAAGGCATTTTGTACTGCCTCTCGGGTATTGAATTTTTTTCCCGCCAAGAAGTTATCCAAATTCTGGAAAAAGTAGTAGTCTGTAGGCGCAAGGTCTGGTGAGTAGGGCGGATGACGGAGAGCTTCCAACCCCAGTTCTTGCAACTTGGAGACCGTCTGCTGTGCAGTATGAGGTCGCGCGTTGTCGTGCAGGAGCAGCGGAGACGAGCGATTGACCAATGCTGGTTGGAGATGTGCCAGCTTCTCCATCATTGTGTTCAATTCTTCACAGTACACATCTGCAGTAATGCTCACCCCGTTTGGTAAGAAGCTGTGTTGAATCACACCGGCGCTAGACCACCAAACAGTGACCATCACTTTTCTTGGGGTAAGTTTTCGTTTAGGGCATTGTTTAGGTGCTGAACCAGGATCCAACCAACTTGCTGAGCGCTTGCGGTTATCAAACAGAATCCATTTTTCATCGCAGGTAACAATGCGGTTCAAAATTCCTTCATTTGTGTGTCTGTTGAGCAGTGCAAGGCACGTCTCGACGCGTACTTCGCGCTGGCGATCATTGAGTTCGTGGGGCACCCATTTGTCAAGCTTTTTTACCTTGCCAATTTGACGCAAATGGACCAATATTGTTTTGACGCTAACGTCGAAAGCTGCTGCTAATTCAGCAGTAGATTGTGTATCATCAGCTTCCACAATCGCCTTTAATTCGTCATTGTCGACCAAAGTCTTCGGACGACCGCGAGGTTCATTTTTCAGGTCGAAATTTCCAGAACGGAAGCGAGCAAACCAATAACAGGTAGTGCGTTGGTTTGTAGTGTTAGCTCCGTAAACGTCGTTGATGTTGCGTGCCGCTTGTGCCGCGTTGCTGCCACGACGGTACTCATATTCCATAATTACTCGAATTTTTAACGTATCCATGATGACGAAAAAGATTTAAATGCGATGAAAATGTAACACTAATCAATAAACAAATGACTACTTTTGGAAAAAAAAATCCATGTTTTTAAAATAAAATTAATTTGAAATTAGAATTCTTAGCCAAACAAAAAATATTTTGATTTGAAATGGCCAGTACTGCAGAACGGCAATTTCATAGGTAAAGACCTAATATTATATTGTGATGACTACCTATGACACTAATTTAATTTTGTTAACACCAGTTTTGTTTGGTAGATGAGTGGAGTCAGTCATGATATTTTTATTGCTAATATTATAAAGAGGAAATATTTGTTTGTTTGCTTATAAACCCAAAGACTAGTTAATCGATTATAAACATTCTTCTACGAAGAGAAAGCTACATTATCAATTTATCAGAGAGGTGAATAGGCTTATCTGACCAAGATAATGTCTGGAGTTTAAAAGAGACTGGAACCTCTAAGTTCCTTTCGGTGTTTCTTCTCATAGAAGCCAGACAGGAAAACACAATCCCAGTTAAAAAAACTAAAAATTCACTTGTTTCAACACACATTATCAAAATTACGGTAACAGGGAGGAAGATGATATAGTTCGAAGGCAAAAGAAGAAACACTACGGGGACCAGGTCGCGGGCTAAGTGCTAGTAATAAATAAGTAGCACTTAGCAGTAGTAACTGCTGAGCATGACGACCTGCGTTCGACTCCCGGGTCGGGCAAAGCGATATTGGGTTTTTCCATGTGGAATTAGTAGCAGCACGAAGTCTAGATTTGGGCCTGATTGATGATAAAAGGTGCGCTTCCTATTACATGGGACTTAAACATAAGTGGCAAAATATGGGTGACTATAGGTACTCCTCTGCCTAACACTACGGGGATAACAGGCGTGATGTTATGTAATTAAATTATATGGTTCGAGGAAGCCCCTTGGAATAATAATGCTTAGGTACTTATTTACATAAGTCATTACTAATGTTTGATTAACTTTGTCAGTGTACAGAAATAAAGCTGAAAAGCTATCAAAGAAATTTGGCAGATTGGGGCAACTTGATGTGCTGGCCCATCAAGTTACCCCAATCTGTCAAATTTCTTTGATAGCTTTTCAGCTTTATTACAAAAGAACAAGGTTCATGTCCAGTTGGAAAATTTGACAGTTTGGGGTAGGTTGATGTGCTCGCCAGCACGTCAAGCTACCCCAAACTGTCAAATTTTCTGTACGTAAAGAAAGTACTCAAACTACAAACGCTAAATTAATCCTTGAACGCACAATCAACTTAACACAGTTGTCTGTCAGTTTTTCCCCGGCCATTGAACTTGAGATTAATAGAGCATTGTTTACCACTCGACCGAAGAGAACTTTTTTTATATGGGGTCAAAGTAATCGGCAAGCGAGCGAACGTCCTATTTTATTCAAATGTAAACAGACTCAGATAACAGAATATTCAAACTGATATGGTTTGGCGTTTGACGCTAAAAGTGGTAGATAACGTTCCTGTGTTGAATAAAATCAGTCTAAATGTGTGATTACGCGGCAGACGGCATGCGGCAGGGACAAACGGTATCAGTACGAGTATGTGCGCGACGTTAGTTAATTTGCTCGTACTTTGTTTTTTAGTATTTATTTGTACGAGACCGATTCCGACATACGACTGCAAATGCTGCGCGACAGTTGCAGTCGTATATAAATAAATATATAAATACATGCTGGACAATCCACACAGGATCATCTAGCCCCAAGCTAAGCAGAGCTTTTGTTATGGGTACTAGATAACTGATATACTTAATACAATACATTACATAGATAGATATTTTTTATTATACATAGCAAATACCCAGAACACCCGGAACAAATCTTTGCAGATCGTACAAAAGTTTGTCCCAGGGCGGGAATCGAACCCGCAACCTCCTGTGTCGCAGGTGGACCTTCGCATGCTGCGCCACACCGGTCGTCAAAGTATATCGAGAGTTGCAGTCAACAATGCCGCCTGCAGTCGTGGCACATGCCGTCGCCGTCTATCGTCACCGTCTGCCGCGTCCTAGTGAATCGTACTTACACTTCGTGTCTAAAGTTATCAATAAGTACGGTAACATTAAGTTACATTGATTCATTTTGAAATAAAAACCCATCCATCTTTTACAATTGTAAAATAAAAAAATCTAAAAAAAATACGGTCGACGACACTTTAAATCTCAACTAAATAATAATTTAATTTAATAATAATAATACCAGCCTATTACTGTTTCACTGCAGGGCAAAGGCCTCTTCTCATACAGAGAAGGCACGAGCATTAATCACTACGCTCGCTTAAGACGGGTTGGATAAATAAATAAATAACTAAATAACGATACTTTAATAAAGATAAATAAATTGAAATTCAAAATGGGGCTGCTTAGATAACATCCATTATTTAATTACCATTCAAAGTCACCCCTATCAAGAACGCATTTTAAATAAAAAAAAAAATTATCGTCTATTACTAACAAACTGTATTAGCTAAAGTATTGGCAAAATATAAACTAGACTTGGATTGCCAATAGCCGAATTGCGAATAGAGTGCATTCCTTTTACGGGTAAAATTGAGTAAAATTTCAATTTGGAGCGATTATTAAAGTCGCCCAAATGTTCAAAGTCACATCTAGCGAGCACGCGTCATACAATTCTTCAACACATTAATTAGGTAACCATTAAAATAAGATAAATGTAACACGTAAAACAAGTAAACAATTTATAAAACTAGGTTAGGTCGGTGTTTTCTATTTGACTACACCAGAGAAACACCAAACAGAGGTCACCGTCGCTTTTAAATTCCTGCCATTATCTTGGTTAGATCATGTGAGGCCCATGCAGATTTATGCCTGAGATGGTCTTTTAAGGAAAGAACCACACTGATACGAGTGGATCTGTCTCGTCATATTATTAATTTATTTCTAATAGCTACCCACATCAAATATAACTACTTATGTTCAAACTTATTGGTTAGTTAATCTTTAACTGGTACCTAATATTTGGACGATTGAAACCTCATGAAATAAATGTACACAAAATAATCTTGTTCTCTTGTTAGTTGTATGCAAGTAATATCAAATACAGTCACGAGTATAAATACCAATTGTCAACGGAAGATTCAAAATAGATTTTGTTTAAAGCGAGAAAGAAGTTTTATGGTGTTAAGTATTTTTGAAACACAACGTTGCAATCGTTACCTCACGAGAAAATCGCTAAATTGAATTTATAGTTTATTGGAAATTCAATTAACAATAATGCAGTTGTTCGGTCATTCATATTCACACGTCCCAAACAAAACAATACCAGAGACAGTATTGCAAAAGTACAATCAACAAACACAACGACAACTTTAAACTATATAGTCGTTTTGCTAACAATTGTTATCGATTTACATAATTTAATACCTATATCCACTTGAAGGTATAATAAGTACCTATAATTTTAATTAACAAGACTAATGTCCTTTAGTCTATAGTCTTTGTAATATAAATCCTAACAAGTGTTGTGCAGTGAATATGACTCTTATAAGAATGACACATTCACTCTAGAAACGAAGTCTTATCGTAAAAGTATCCCAAAAATGTATTAGTGATTAAAAAATCACAAAAAACGCGAGCTTTTTCCAACAAAAATGAAGGTATATATTTGCAAAACTCACCTCGTTCCCCGTGTAAAAGAAGATAGGTCCACTACCTCTATCCCAGTTGTCTTCATTCTCCAAATACTTTATTTGAAACGTTTCATTCCTCTGAAATCCAAAATGGTCGAGCGGTACTTTGAACCATTTTGTTTCATACTTGTACTCTGCCCGCACCAGAGTTAGCGTCACTACGGTAAATAATATTATTCGTAACATGTTGAATTATAAGGCCACGTCCATTCCGTTTGGCAGCCAACGTGATAATGAGTAGTGATCTCGCTAGCAGCGAAGCGTTTACACGGTTATGCAATGTGATGTACAGTTGTTAGGAAAAGTCGTGCAAATGTGTTTCAGTGTTCACTACTTACATTATGTATTGTGATTTTCTGATGAATTGTGCAAATGGATATTGATTATGTGGTTGTTTTGTTAAAACGATGTACGAAATGCGAGTTGCTTTAATACCTCTTAATGCTCGCGTAAGTTGTTTTTCTGTAGGTGATTTATATAAAAGTTTGTATTACCTAACCTTACGTTGTGGGTAATTTTGTGTATTTGTATTTTTTTTATGCTGAGACAGGAGCCTTTATTGACCTCCCATAAGTATTTTTGGAACTGAAAACTTCTTTAGCTGTGTTGAGAAAACTTTAGAGTTTGAGTCACCGTGATGCGATGTTAATATGGCGTGTTTCGCCAAAACAAAGGAAAACACAGTTATTTCAAAGTTCAAGTTTCACTTCTGTCAGCAGCAGACTGCATCTATTTCGGGTTCCGTACCATAATGGTCAAAGGGAACCCTTATGGTGGGACCCAATCTTTCTGTCCAGCTGTCACAGCTAGATATCTCGGGAACTACTAATGAAACTGAATTAACTACATTTGAAATTTGGAATAGTTTTAGATGACGTTTGCCCAACTATTTGTAAATAAGAAAGAAATAAAAATATGTATGTATTTTTTGAACAGGGACTGAAAATCTAAGTATAGCCCATACTTCGATACTAGGGCTATCATGTGAAAGAACGCAATTTGCACATTTTTTTTTATGCCGAGATTTTTGTTACGACGAATGTAAAAAAGAAATATCGCTACCCCCTCATACCTCCGAAGTTTGCAAAGAGAAACATCTCAAACTATTCTAAGTGATAGAAGTTTAAAAAGTAGTAAAGAATACAGGAAAAATAAAACGGTGTCTCTGAAGAGCACACTTATTCATTTATATATGATGGTGCGGAACCCTGGGTGTGCAAGTCCGACTCGTTTTATTTTATACTTGCTAGGTTTTCGCGTTTGCATTCCCTGTGCGTGTCCCAAATTAGTGTTTTTCTTTCTTTCTTTTTCTCCTACACAGTACCAATAACAATTATTTCGTCATACCCACTTCATTGTCTTTTGTTTTGTAGATAATGTAGTTTTCTCATCAACTGTAGAATATATGTTGCAGCTGTGATAATAACAATTTAAAATATTAATGATGTTTACACCAATACTTACTCACAGAATTACTCATTGTTATTTCTCTAGTAACAGTTTCACTCAGTAACCTATTTAGATACATATATTTTATGTATTAAAAAGGTCGAAGGTTAAGCTACGCTTGCCGAGGTCAGTCAGTGGATGGGTGACCGTTCGTAACATATCGAGACTCCTCCGTGCCTCGGAAAGCACGTCAAGCCGTTGGTCCTTTGTAGATCTCAGAAATATTTTACTGCAGTTTTTAGTTGTTTTTGGTATTGAGCTACGCATAGCTATAAAAATATAAGTAGAACACGCCTGCCAATAATATAAGAGGATAAGAAACGCTTATTATTGAAATTCATTTAACTCCATTTGTAAATACCTAGGCGAAAAACAAGCCGTAATACGCAGCCTGTAAGGCACATAATTATTACTTACTGTTTTTTTTTAGTTAATTAATGTTTTTCTTTGTTTAGTATTGTGTTTTCTTTCCTTATTTATGTTCAGTTTTTACGACACATTTTCATAGCACTTTTGTAAGCGTATACCCCGTATCGTTATTATCTGAGTTCATTTGACCCCTGTCTCGGCAGCCAGCAGGATGTACCTAACCTACTCACTTCACATACCACTAGGTGCTCCGAGTACATTAGGTACAGTCAACTGCACGTTTATCTTACAATAGTTCAACTCATGATATAACATAACATCGCGCCTGCATTCCTCGAAGGGGAAGGCAGAGGTGCGCCTATAGTAACACCCACATTTCGCCAGTTATGTTTAAGGTCCATGCCATCAACCGGAAACAGTCCCACTCCGGGATGACACAGACTCCGGGCAGCTTATAAGAACATTCCTATTGGAAAACTCAATAACACAAATATGGCCCACCCTGGGAATCGCACCCAGGACCTCGCACTTAGTAGTCGGGCTCGGGACCAATGTGGCAGTCATGAAATGTGTATACAGTCTTTATTGCTAAGAAATGTAGACTCAATCTATTGCTTGTTGTTACCATGCAACGTATGGCTAAATAATAAAAACGCACGGGTTGTTCAAAGGTTAAGCTACGCTTGTAGAGGTAAGTCTGTGGATGGGTGACCATTCGTAACATATCGAGACTTCTCCGGGTCTTGGTCAAGGCGTTGGTCCTTTGTAGATCTTTGTCAGTCGTTACGGGTAGTCAGAAGCCCGAAAGTCTGACAACCAGTCTTAAACTTAAATGGTATGTTCACACCATCCTATTCAGTCTGTTTTTTATAAGTGAAGACTTGTAATTGGCTGCCAGTTTCACTGACTATTTTCTGATTTGTTTGCTGTACATATATAGTATAGTTCATAAATAAATAAATAACAAGGCGTATAGTGTTGTTCAGTGACTGGATTGTGTGTGGAGTCGCTCCATGTAAAATACTGGTACTCAGTTGTATCCGGTTAGACTGGATGCCGACCCCAACCTAGTTGGATAAAGGTTAGGCAGATGATGATGGACGTGTGGCCGACTGTACGTGAGTGTTACGTTAAAATGGACCATTATCGGGATCGGTTTATCTACAAGGAAAATATTAACATTTGGTTTTGTGGTTACAATAAATTCTCGTGTTTTGCAATTGTAGACAGCCTCGTTAGTCTATTGGTTGCGAGCGCTACTGCTGTGCATGAGGTCCTGGGTTCGATTATCGGGTCGGGCAGTGTTATTGGGTTTTTTGATCTGGTTTTTTTAGTAGCAACATGAAGGCTATCTGCCCGGTTGATGGCAAAAGGCTCGCTTATATGGGACTTACAAGCTATAAGCTTATAAACTACCCGAAGTAATAAAGAATGTAAAAAAATACAACATCTTTATCAATAAATTGAAGCTTTTTCTTGTAAGCAAATGCTACTATAGTATAAGTGAATACTTAGATGATAAATTATAAGTAGCTTCATGTAATTATGAAGTTACTTAATTTATATGTAAATTTGCCAACAAATAAATACTCAGTATGGATACGCCTACACTTAAATACAAAAAATAAATAGTTAAATAATAAAATAATAGAAGCGCCAAATAAATTATACCTCACCTAATATATATATATATATATACTAGCGGACCGAACAGACGTTGTCCTGCCCGTACAGCGCCACCTACTGGGTCCAATTGTAAATCTAAACCATTCTCGAATCTCCACGAACACACACAAAAAATTTCATCAAAATTGGTCCAGTCGTTTAGGAGGAGTTCAGTCACATACACACGCACACAGGAAATATATATATTAAGATACCTCATACCTCACTTATTTACTATAATTAAACACAGTGTTATTCCACCTCTCTCCTACTTACTTTTACTTTGCTGTGCCCTGTCGGGGTCTGCAACGGCTCTTAGCTTTAAGCCTTTCATTAACATCTTATTTTATACCTTGTGGAACGCAAATAAATATGAATATGAATATAATATGAATACTTTTAACATAACTGGCGTAACATCGGTGTACTATTATAAGGTGTGTTATTATCATTATGTACACCGCTACCTGACCGAAAACTTGCTTAGGTGGGAATTCGTAGAAGACTTCACCCTGGTGTGCAAGTATGGTGCTGCTCCAACGACGGGAGTCTTGATAACTGCACGCTGCAGGATTTGATGGACGCACCGATGGCGCCGAGCTCGTGACTGATTTCTGGGCATACTCTGTATAGATTGCCATCGGCACGGTAAGAAGATGACTGGTATTGCATTTAAGTTTGACAATTCAACAATATACATTGCGCTATTTACATTGCGAGCAGACGAACTGTCCACACATATGAAGCAATCGATTAGGAATTTCCTTCAAATTTTTTTCTTTAGTGATAGCGTGTTACGCAAATAGTGGTGCGGGGCTATGTACATTCGTAAAGAATCACTAAGGAGGAATGAGGGTCATGTTGGTTGGAAAGTTTTCAGTATGAATGTATGAGTAGAGACTAAGAAACGATGGATGGAATGTGTGAAAGATGATATGGCTAGAAAGGAGGTGACTATATATTGAGGTGATGGCAACTATTGCTGCGCAGGCCACAAATACATTGTGATAAGGGTAGGAGGATATAAATGATGATGATGATGATGATGATGATGATGAAGATGATGATGATGATGATGATGATGAAGATGATAAATTAAATGATGATCAACAATAATACACATGATATTATATCAGTAGGTAAAAGTTTCATTTAATAACAGCTGATTAAAGTTAAATATAATAAATTATTTTAAGAAAGTATATAAAATCTAGTAACTACTTACTTTATTGCATTTCAATAGAGTTCAATTTTGTATTACAATTAATATATTAAACAAAGTTAAAGTTGGTACATAAATATTGATTGTAATTTTATTGAGTCGACATTAGAAATATGATAATATGTAATTACCTATACTAACTTAAATTAATGAGATCATTTTTGTTAACATTAATTGTAAAGAAAGAAAGCAAGTGCAAGTTTCTATCAGTATTAATTTATAGATGGGAATCCAAAAGGAATGATGTCTGGGTAAAAAAAATATATTTTATTGGTCCGTCAGTTAGGTAATAAAAAAATATTAGACTCGTATGTTTTGCTTTACCATATTTATCAAAAATGACTTAGATATAACACATTCATATTGGGGAATGGAGGTCGCTACGTCACAAGTATGTTAAAAATCTACATACACGTGACGTCATGCATCATTTTAACTCAATGTATCGATACATTGAGTTAAAATTAACGTAACCTTTCGATCACATAAAAAAACAAACGTATCCAATATTTTTTAAATAATCTACGAGATGGACCAAAGAGTTTTGTCATCATCTCTATTGGCGTTATTTACACACTACTTGCTACTTTACAAGCCAACTGACACTCTAAATTGATACAAAAGATTTCCAAAAACTGTTTAAGCATTTCATATAAAAACGTGTTCTAATATTTTGACATATTTGGTAAGTATATGTTATATTCTTTACTTCATATTTATATTAACTACTTATTAAAAAAAAAAAGTGACAATCTATTTTCTTAGTGACTTTGCAGTTATGATTTTCATGGGATGCATTTTGTTTGTAGTGAATCATTAGTTCATAATGGAGAATATAATATAGTATGAAAGTAGTGGCTAGGATGAATTAGATAGAAAAATCTGTGTTAGGTATAGGTTTCAATAGACCAAAAATACTGATTGGCTTTAAGACTATTCATAACTTCTAATTAGGCTCAAAGTGGCTAAACAGTGTGGTCTTTGGCTTCCTATTAAAATATTTAAGGTCTGTTCAAGCAACCTCAACAATATTGCGACAGAGATTATTGTGAAAAGACTTACTTGGTTTGAAAATAATTAAGCAAAATTTTTGAATTCCTAAGAGATTTTATTTATTCCTAAAACACGGCTGATTGCATATTGTTTCTAGCTGACCCATTGGGTTAAGTCACCTCAAGCCGACACAGTCAGTTAAGTCACCCCAAGCCGACACAGTGAGTTAAGACACCTCAAGCCGACACAGCGAGTTAAGACACCTCAAGCCGACACAGTGAGTTAAGACACCTCAAGCCGACACAGTGAGTTAAGTATCCGAAGCCGACACAGTGAGTTAAGTCACCTCAAGCCGACACAGTGAGTTAAGACACCTCAAGCCGACACAGTGAGTTAAGTAACCACAAGCCGACACAGTGAGTTAAGACACCTCAAGCCGACACAGTCAGTTAAGTAACCACAAGCCGACACAGTGAGTTAAGACACCTCAAGCCGACACAGTGAGTTAAGTCACCTAAAGCCGACACAGTGAGTTAAGTATCCGAAGCCGACATAGTGAGTTAAGTCACCCCAAGCCGACACATAGAGTTAAGTCACCTCAAGCCGACACAGTGAGTTAAGTCACCTCAAGCCGACACAGTGAGTTAAGTCACCCCAAGCCGACACAGTGAGTTAAGTCACCTCAAGCCGACACAGTGAGTTAAGTCACCCCAAGCCGACACAGAGAGTTAAGTCACCTCAAGCCGACACAGTGAGTTAAGTCACCTCAAGCCGACACAGTCAGTTAAGTAACCACAAGCCGACACAGTGAGTTAAGACACCTCAAGCCGACACAGTGAGTTAAGTCACCCCAAGCCGACACAGTGAGTTAAGTCACCTCAAGCCGACACAGTGAGTTAAGTCACCCCAAGCCGACACAGTGAGTTAAGTCACCCCAAGCCGACACAGAGAGTTAAGTATCCGAAGCCGACACAGTGAGTTAAGTCACCTCAAGCCGACACAGTGAGTTAAGACACCTCAAGCCGACACAGTGAGTTAAGTAACCACAAGCCGACACAGTGAGTTAAGACACCTCAAGCCGACACAGTCAGTTAAGTAACCACAAGCCGACACAGTGAGTTAAGACACCTCAAGCCGACACAGTGAGTTAAGTCACCTAAAGCCGACACAGTGAGTTAAGTATCCGAAGCCGACATAGTGAGTTAAGTCACCCCAAGCCGACACAGTGAGTTAAGTCACCTCAAGCCGACACAGTGAGTTAAGTCACCCCAAGCCGACACAGAGAGTTAAGTCACCTCAAGCCGATACAGTGAGTTAAGTCACCTCAAGCCGACACAGTGAGTTAAGTCACCCCAAGCCGACACAGAGAGTTAAGTCACCTCAAGCCGACACAGAGAGTTAAGTCACCTCAAGCCGACACAGTGAGTTAAGTCACCCCAAGCCGACACAGAGAGTTAAGTCACCTCAAGCCGACACAGTGAGTTAAGTCACCCCAAGCCGACACAGTGAGTTAAGTCACCTCAAGCCGACACAGAGAGTTAAGTCACCCCAAGCCGACACAGAGAGTTAAATCACCTCAAGCCGACACAGTCAGTTAAGTCACCCCAAGCCGACACAGAGAGTTAAATCACCTCAAGCCGACACAGTCAGTTAAGTAACCACAAGCCGACACAGTGAGTTAAGACACCTCAAGCCGACACAGTGAGTTAAGTCACCTCAAGCCGACACAGAGAGTTAAGTCACCCCAAGCCGACACAGAGAGTTAAATCACCTCAAGCCGACACAGTCAGTTAAGTAACCACAAGCCGACACAGTGAGTTAAGACACCTCAAGCCGACACAGTGAGTTAAGTCACCCCAAGCCGTCACAGTGAGTTAAGACACCTCAAGCCGACACAGTGAGTTAAGTCACCTCAAGCCGACACAGTGAGTTAAGTATCCGAAGCCGACACAGTGAGTTAAGTCACCCCAAGCCGACACAGAGAGTTAAGTCACCTCAAGCCGACACAGTGAGTTAAGTCACCCCAAGCCGACACAGTGAGTTAAGTCACCCCAAGCCGACACAGTGAGTTAAGTCACCTCAAGCCGACACAGTGAGTTAAGTATCCGAAGCCGACATAGTGAGTTAAGTCACCCCAAGCCGACACAGTGAGTTAAGTCACCTCAAGCCGACACAGTGAGTTAAGTCACCCCAAGCCGACACAGTGAGTTAAGTCACCTCAAGCCGACACAGTGAGTTAAGTCACCCCAAGCCGACACAGTGAGTTAAGTCACCTCAAGCCGACACAGAGAGTTAAGTCACCTCAAGCCGACACAGTGAGTTAAGTCACCCCAAGCCGACACAGTGAATTAAGTAACCACAAGCCAACACAGTGAGTTAAAACACCTCAAGCCGACACAGTGAGTTAAGTCACCCCAAGCCGACACAGTGAGTTAAGTCACCTCAAGCCGACACAGAGAGTTAAGTCACCTCAAGCCGACACAGTGAGTAAAGTCACTCCAAGCCGACACAGAGAGTTAAGTCACCTCAAGCCGACACAGTGAGTTAAGTCACCCCAAGCCGACACAGTGAGTTAAGTCACCTCAAGTTGACACAGAGAGTTAAGTCACCCCAAGCCGACACAGTGAGTTAAGTCACCCCAAGCCGACACAGTGAGTTAAGTCACCTCAAGCCGACACAGTGAGTTAAGTATCCGAAGCCGACACAGTGAGTTAAGTCACCTCAAGCCGACACAGAGAGTTAAGTCACCTCAAGCCGACACAGTGAGTAAAGTCACTCCAAGCCGACACAGTGAGTTAAGTCACCTCAAGCCGACACAGTGAGTTAAGTCACCCCAAGCCGACACAGTGAGTTAAGTCACCTCAAGCCGACACAGAGAGTTAAGTCACCTCAAGCCGACACAGTGAGTAAAGTCACTCCAAGCCGACACAGAGAGTTAAGTCACCTCAAGCCGACACAGTGAGTTAAGTCACCCCAAGCCGACACAGTGAGTTAAGTCACCTCAAGTTGACACAGAGAGTTAAGTCACCCCAAGCCGACACAGTGAGTTAAGTCACCTCAAGCCGACACAGTCAGTTAAGTAACCACAAGCCGACACAGTGAGTTAAGACACCTCAAGCCGACACAGTCAGTTAAGTAACCACAAGCCGACACAGAGAGTTAAATCACCTCAAGCCGACACAGTCAGTTAAGTAACCACAAGCCGACACAGTGAGTTAAGACACCTCAAGCCGACACAGTGAGTTAAGTCACCCCAAGCCGTCACAGTGAGTTAAGACACCTCAAGCCGACACAGTGAGTTAAGTCACCTCAAGCCGACACAGTGAGTTAAGTATCCGAAGCCGACACAGTGAGTTAAGTCACCCCAAGCCGACACAGAGAGTTAAGTCACCTCAAGCCGACACAGTGAGTTAAGTCACCCCAAGCCGACACAGTGAGTTAAGTCACCCCAAGCCGACACAGTGAGTTAAGTCACCTCAAGCCGACACAGTGAGTTAAGTATCCGAAGCCGACATAGTGAGTTAAGTCACCCCAAGCCGACACAGTGAGTTAAGTCACCTCAAGCCGACACAGTGAGTTAAGTCACCCCAAGCCGACACAGTGAGTTAAGTCACCTCAAGCCGACACAGTGAGTTAAGTCACCCCAAGCCGACACAGTGAGTTAAGTCACCTCAAGCCGACACAGAGAGTTAAGTCACCTCAAGCCGACACAGTGAGTTAAGTCACCCCAAGCCGACACAGAGAGTTAAGTATCCGAAGCCGACACAGTGAGTTAAGTCACCTCAAGCCGACACAGTGAGTTAAGTCACCCCAAGCCGACACAGTGAGTTAAGTCACCTCAAGCCGACACAGAGAGTTAAGTCACCTCAAGCCGACACAGTGAGTAAAGTCACCCCAAGCCGACACAGAGAGTTAAGTCACCTCAAGCCGACACAGTGAGTTAAGTCACCCCAAGCCGACACAGTGAGTTAAGTCACCTCAAGTTGACACAGAGAGTTAAGTCACCCCAAGCCGACACAGTGAGTTAAGTCACCCCAAGCCGACACAGTGAGTTAAGTCACCTCAAGCCGACACAGTGAGTTAAGTATCCGAAGCCGACACAGTGAGTTAAGTCACCTCAAGCCGACACAGAGAGTTAAGTCACCTCAAGCCGACACAGTGAGTAAAGTCACTCCAAGCCGACACAGTGAGTTAAGTCACCTCAAGCCGACACAGTGAGTTAAGTCACCCCAAGCCGACACAGTGAGTTAAGTCACCTCAAGCCGACACAGAGAGTTAAGTCACCTCAAGCCGACACAGTGAGTAAAGTCACTCCAAGCCGACACAGAGAGTTAAGTCACCTCAAGCCGACACAGTGAGTTAAGTCACCCCAAGCCGACACAGTGAGTTAAGTCACCTCAAGTTGACACAGAGAGTTAAGTCACCCCAAGCCGACACAGTGAGTTAAGTCACCCCAAGCCGACACAGTGAGTTAAGTCACCCCAAGCCGACACAGTGAGTTAAGTCACCTCAAGCCGACACAGTCAGTTAAGTAACCACAAGCCGACACAGTGAGTTAAGACACCTCAAGCCAACACAGTGAATTAAGTAACCACAAGCCAACACAGTGAGTTAAAACACCTCAAGCCGACACAGTGAGTTAAGTCACCTCAAGCCGACACAGTGACTTAAATCACCCCAAGCCGACACAGAGAGTTAAGTCACCTCAAGCCGACACAGTGAGTTAAGTCACCTCAAGCCGACACAGTGAGTTAAGTCACCCCAAGCCGACACAGTGAGTTAAGTCACCCCAAGCCGACACAGTGAGTTAAGTCACCTCAAGCCGACACAGTGAGTTAAGTATCCGAAGCCGACATAGTGAGTTAAGTCACCCCAAGCCGACACAGTGAGTTAAGTCACCTCAAGCCGACACAGTGAGTTAAGTCACCCCAAGCCGACACAGTGAGTTAAGTCACCTCAAGCCGACACAGAGAGTTAAGTCACCTCAATTCGACACAGTGAGTTAAGTCACCCCAAGCCGACACAGTGAGTTAAGTCACCTCAAGCCCACACAGTGAGTTAAGTCACCTCAAGCCGACACAGTGAGTTAAGTCACCCCAAGCCGACACAGTGAGTTAAGTCACCCCAAGCCGACACAGAGAGTTAAGTCACCTCAAGTTGACACAGAGAGTTAAGTCACCCCAAGCCGACACAGAGAGTTAAATCACCTCAAGCCGACACAGAGAGTTAAGTCACCTCAAGCCGACACAGTGAGTTAAGTCACCCCAAGCCGACACCGAGAGTTAAGTCACCTCAAGCCGACACAGTGAGTTAAGTCACCCCAAGCCGACACAGAGAGTTAAGTCACCTCAAGCCGACACAGTGAGTTAAGTCACCCCAAGCCGACACAGTGAGTTAAGTCACCTCAAGCCGACACAGAGAGTTAAGTCACCACAAATTAAGAAATATATCAGTGATTTTCGGGCACTGAAAAGTTCTCTGGTTTTGCGTGTAGGTATAGTCTACGGATGAGTCAATGCTACTAATTTGTCCAGTATTTATGGGCGAGGACGAAAAAAATCTCGGGAGATATAGCTTCAATTGCATCTTCCATCTTCCCGCCTTTATTGGTACACTTAGCGAATCGTCCTTGATTCTCTCTACCTATTACTCAGCTGTGTCTGCCCGGCGACGTCATTTTCTGAGTCAACGTCATTATGTTATATAACACACATAACATCACGCCTGTATTTCCCGAGAGGTTAGGCAGAGGTGCATTTTTAGAACACCCACATTTTGCCAGTTTTGTTTACGTCACATGTAATAGGGGGCGAGCCTATTATGATCAAAAATTCCGGATTGAAAATCCCAATAACACTGCCCGAGCCGGGAATCAAGTTCAGGATGCTCAGCAGTAACGTTTGTGACAGTCAACAAAACGGTCGGTGTTATAACATTGTTATTCATCTCGTGATCCGAGGCCTTTAAGAATATGTGCATATCAATTCTATGTAGCATCAATATTGTATTCTAATCGAGCCGGAAAACAATGGCAAAGGTCATGTCCTGCTTGGCCCCGTTCGTACGGCGATGATCAGTATAGTCACCCACAGCAGCTACTTTTTGCAGCGCGTTTCGTGAAAGCGCGTTTCCTGAACGCGCGTCGTATTTCAACGCGCGACAGGGTGTCGCGGCTGTGATGGGACAAACAGGCAGAGTATTGAATCGGTACTGTCCCGCTATAGTAGCGAGGAAGAATCGTGGTAATGGCGGGCGAAGATATACGACCAGCGACAGTATTGTGTCTTTTTGCGATTGTATCGCAACTGAATACCGGCAACAAATTTCCGTTTGTGACCTACCTCCCTATGATATTTTTCGGTTAAAAGTTGGGATCACTCGTCAACATACCACTGTTCATTAAGGGTTAAAACAAATGCAGTATGTAACGCCATGTGATCCCAAAATTATATGACAAAATATCGTTCTCCTTATCGCCGTGTGTAAGGGGCTTTTCGGTAAGACGTAACGTGGTTTCTTGACAGATCAAAAATAAATTCAAGTTAGGAAGCTAGAAGAAGTGATAGTAGTAGATGTATCTCTTTGAAAGATAAAGGACACCGAATTAGCTTCCAGAACAAACAGGAAGGACGGGTTTTGTCTGTAGAGGAATTGGTTATTGTTGCAGCAGGAAGAAATTAGCCAGGAGAAGGTATTTCACGAAATAGAATATTGGATCGATAGGATACAGAAGCTACTGGTGGTCAAGTTGGTGGCTGCATAACTTACCTCCACATCAACCACTACACAATGTGGGTACCTATTCAACGAAGTTGGGGTTAGTTGCTGTAAAACTTTTATTACAAATCAATAGAACATGGATAGTATTTGTTTATGAAGCAAATTGGTTGCGTCAAATTCGTTGAGAGATTTAGTTGGTGATGATATAAATGATATTTATGTTGTCAAAGATATAGAATGGAATATATTAGTAATATATTGTACAACATGATTTGAGCCGGTACAAAATAGTTGTATTTTATAAGATGGATTAATGAGTGAGAGACGCAAGAGAGTTTTCTTCTAGATAAATTAAGTGCATCAAAAATTCCTAAGAGCTGAGAACTGTTATGGTGTCGTGTCTCAAGATTGCAGTCGAAGGATGATCAACCGTTCAGTTGTATCCTTTTGTAAATAAACTTTACTTTTCTTGACGTCGGTTATGTCCATTAAACCACCTCTTTAAATTATTATCGCCATCAATTTGCACCCTAACAACCAGCTTTATCACATCAACCGATATCCATTCGCACAATTTTATAGTCATTGTTCTAAATTATAAGTTCGGTGTCATTTTCTGTTGGATGGACTACATCCACCAGTCCAATCACCTCCAGATTCTGCAGGTGTTGTCCTTGGATGCTGTGATGATCGCATCTCCTGCGTATGAGAAGGCACACGAGAAGATTTCGCCTTGGTGGCCAGACAGGACCTGTAAACAAGAATAAATAAGCTTTGGGTCGGCAAGGAGGTTCATGAAGAAAAGGTTCTAGTAATCATAGACATGCACTAATGCAGTATATTATGTGATTCTTTTAATTTAGCAACCTCGTTGGTCTAGTGGTCGCAAGAGCTGCTGCTGAGCTCAATTTCCTGGGTTCAATTTCTGGATCGAGAAAACTGTCATTCAGTTTTTGCATCTGGATTTTCTCAGTACCAGCCCGAAGCCTGAATTTGTACATGAGATAACAAAAAGTTCGCCTCCTATTACATGGAATATCGACATAACTGGCGAAATATGGATGAGCTATAGGCACGTCTCTGCCTAACCCTTTGGGGAATACAGGCGTTATGTTGCCAATGCTATCATCAACTTTTATCGTTTCAGTTGCACCTCGAAACTGTGTTATTTATAAACGAATCGTGGGTTGAAGGAAAACGCGAAATTGGTCCAATAACTCTTCAAGGATGTAATGTTTTTAGTGGGTGATGTGGGTGCTGTAATGGATTTATGGATGCAGTAAGTGCATTTAAAGTCCGCGTAGGTTACAGGTTAGAAGTAAAGTGATATATTACCTGAATACAGTTGCCAGTGCTAGTGTTCCACACTCTAGAGCTCCTGTCAGCTGATGCCGTTAGCAGGCACCCGCCAGCTGGACTGAAGCATACCTGTTTTTTATGTAAAGAAGAAGAATTAGAAGAAATTGTCTTTCAGCTCTCAAACCCCGCTAAGATAAAGACCAAGATTTTTAATTGTGTCTCATGAGCTAGAGTTTGATAAGTTTAAAGAAAATAAATCGGTGGTTAGTTAATTTTTTTTTTTTTGACGTGACAACGTCTTATAATTCGATGAAGCTGGCTGCACGCACGAAAAATCATGACGCATGCGGCGTTACCTCGCTCTGAGGCGTTCCATTCAAGGTTTGAAGTGCAAGCGAGAGCGCGGAACGAGCGAAAAAGAGGCACAATCGGCCTCCACGTTCGGCAGCGTTCGACATCTGTGTTTCTCCTACTTGAGTGAGCGATGCGTCCGCGTGGACAGCTGCTATACAATAATACATCATACAAAATATCTATCAAACAAACAAAATTAAAATTTTCTTTTGAAAAATGCAACCATTCCATCAGTATTTTCTTATGACGTTGTCACGTTCAACTATCGTCAGTAAAACGACTTTACAGACAGCCGTTTTTTTTTAAAAACGTTGTTCCACTAGGAATTTCTCCTGTATCGTGGGTCCGTTTACAAACATTTAAACTCACATACACAAACAGCCATACGCGGAACAATTACCTGTAGGTCATACAAATATTTGTTCCGTGCGGGGATCGAACCCACAACACGCGGCGCAACAGCCGATGGCTCAACCACAGCGCCAACCGTGTTGTCAAATTATATCATGGCTGCAAAGCCGTACACCTCGTTGTGGAAAATATTAACATTATAAAATCAAAATTCATTTATTAAAATAAGGAGAATTAGAAGAAAGCAAAAGCGTCAATAGTCCAGCAACGCGCCCACCCTTCACCACTTCCAAGTGTTTTTACTGGAAAAATAAGTGGCAAAAACAACTCCCCAGAGCCACATGAGCACATCTGTCTGATAAATTGGAAGACATTGAATCTGTATGACATTATAATGTTATCATCGTCCTCCTGCCCTTATCCCAATTTGTTTGAGGTCAGCGCTGCATGTCTCTTTCGTCCATACATCTAACTCTATTTGCCGTCATCTCAAAAGTAAGCCTTTTCCTAGCTATATCAACTTTCAAACAATCCATTCATCGTTTCTTTGGTCTCCCTCTACTCTTGGAAATGTATAATGTTTTAAAAGTAATTAATATATATATGTTGTGAGGAAAGTATAGAGTATGAATGTAGAGGGTTACAAGAGAGAGGGAGACCTAGGAAACGATGGATGGCTTGTGTGAAAAATGATATGGCTAAGAAAGAGGTGACTTCTGAGATGACGGCAAATAGAGATGTACGGAAGAAGAAGACATGCTGCGCCGACCCTAAATAAATTGGGATAAGGGCAAGAGAATTATGAATGATGATGACATAACGTCATGACAGTCAAGTTTGACATGTGTTTGTAAAAAGCAACTTTTAGAAATACATATCGTTTAGATAATTAAATGCACCCTTTGTTTTTTAGATTTTCTCGTGTATCGTGGCTGCAGGTTATTATGATTGTGGTGTGAGTATAACTAGCACATACCTAGGCATACAAAAACCGGTGAAAATTATTGGTGCTACACTTAGGCTGCGTTTCCACTGAGGCGGAGCTGTGCGGAGCGGAGCTTAGCGGTGCATGAGTTAACCAACCACAATGTCTACACAGTGGTTTAGGCCTCGCCTCTTGTGCACGAGGTTGTGGGTTCAAAACTGGGCAAGTACCAATGTGAGTTTTTCAATTCATATGTACTTTCTAAGTTTATCTTGGACATCATTGACATCGGTGAAGGAAAACATCGTGAGGAAACCTGGACTTATAATCAATATAAGTCTGAAATCGCCAACCCGTCTTGAGCAAGCGTGGTGATTAATGCTCGTGCCTTCTCTGTATGAGAAGAGGCCTTTGCCCTGCAGTGGGAGAGTAATAGGCTGGTACTGGTACTGGTAATGTCTACACTGAAGCGGAGCGGAGATTTCGAGAAATGCGATTGGTTAATGCACGCACCATAAACTCAGCTCCGCACAGCTCCGCCTCAATGGAAACGCAGCCTTAGCCATGCTTCAAAATTGACTTCAATTAGATGAGATAAGATTGGACATCAAAATGGTTAAGCATTTAATAATAACTAGTAAATCCTGATACAAAATGAAAGTTAAAAAAACTTACGTCTTTTGCAAGTGTACTGCCGTAAAGCAACGTACAGTACGACTTCGTCTTTCTGTCTATGTATATGTCAAAATATGTCAATCACAATTCCAAAAATCCTGTGGAAGTCCTCTATTCAACTTTATACACTTACACGCCCACCAGTTTGGCTGCTGCGCTGCGTGTCGTGGGTTCGATTCCCGCACGGAACAAATATTTGTATGGCCTACAGGTAGTTGTTCCGGGTCTAGATGTTTGTGTATGTGAGTTTAAATGTTTGTATACGGACCCACAACACAGGAGAAATTCCTTGTTAAAAAAAAATAGTCTAGTACTAACCTTGGACACCTCAGCCCGATGCCCCTTCATGACGGCGAGCTCCTTAAAGTCTGACTTAACGTCATAAACCCGCGCAGAGCAGTCGCTGGACGCTGTCGCCATCCGCTGGCCAGCCCAGTCAAAGCATATGTCCAATACCTTAGAGAGAATAGACAGTAAGATTTTATATGAGAGGAAAGAGTTCCTTCGGTCTCCTTTCTCCATTCATGAGTTCCCATGGCTGCTCTGAAGCTGAAAGCTAGTTATTGTTGATAAAGATTTCAAGTAGAGAGAAAGCTTGTTAGATCCAAAAGGTAAAATTAATTATTGATAACGGAAATTTTTTAATTTTCTATGGGGCTATTTTGCAAGTCGATCATGATAAGTATACTTACGCTTGTAACGTGAATACCATTGACGTTATTATTCGTAAGTAAGAGAGTGAGGACACTGGATTTCTACTTACTTCATCGGTATGTCCCGACACGGTGGCCAGACAGGTGCTTTGCCGAGCGTCCCACAGTTTGGCACTACCGTCCAGAGACGACGAGCCCACGAGGGAACTGTCCCAGTTGAACTGTACATTCGAAATCTCGCCATCGTGTCCTCGTAGCACTGATACGCGGCTAGACAAAAAAACATATCGATTTGGTGCGAATGAAAATCAATGAAACAAGACCACATAATGTAATAGAGTTAGCAACATGTTGTCAGTGATGAATTGCTCATACATTTAGTATAGGCGCTTACTAGTTTTTCATTTTACAGAATTTGAATTATTGACTAGAGGATCACATATTGGGATGGGATGTACTTTGTTCAATATTTATTTAAAAAACCTTAAAATAAAGATTCCTTAAGATCCTATTCGAAGAGAGACACCCACGCTTCTGCCAAACATGAAGGATAGTTTTAGCAATCACTAAACCTTCAACTTACTCTTCAGCCCTGGTGTCCCACAAGGATATGGTGCCATCGAAAGATCCAGTGATCAGCCTCTGACCCTCGTTGGGGTCAAACTGCAGTGCGATGACCTCCGCAGTGTGGCCGGTGTAGGTGTGTATCTCGCTTCCTAATAGGCAAACGCATAATTATTTACCTATTGAACTTTTATAAGTAGCGATAGTAAGCGCCACTGCTGGGTTGGATATCCAGGTTGGACAAAGTGAACAAAAAAGAAAAAAAGTTTATTGGGATAACTTTCGGATTCATATGCATTAAGTAAAAAGCTGTTATTACATTTAATATTACATTACAAACAGACACTTCAATTTATTTATTTGTATAGAGTACCTATAGATAGCCATTATAGGATCAATGCGACTACAATTTTGACGACACGGTTGGCGCAGTGGTTGAGCCATCGGCTGCGCGTGTTGTGGGTTCGATCCCCGCACGGAACAAATATTTGTATGACCTACAGGTAGTTGTTCCGGGTCTGGCTGTTTGTGTATGTGAGTTTAAATGTTTGTAAACGCACCCACGATACAGAAGAAATAACTAGTGAGGGGCAAAGTAAAAAAAAAAACAAAAAACCTTACAAAGACTAACTTAAAAGTTACTTTTAAATTGAATGAATAAAGATGGAAGGAGAGGAGGTAAGTATTTACCAGTGCGAACATCGAAAAGTTTGGCAGTATGATCCATGGATCCTGTAGCTGCCAGGTCTCCCTTAGCGCTGAACTGACAAGCCACCACCTCCCCACGGTGCCCCAGCAGGGTAGCCAAGCACTCAGATGTCTCTGGGTCCCAGATCCTCGCCGATTTGTCGAAAGAACCAGTCAACACGCGATCGCTGAGGAAATAGAAGTCTTAATATAAAAATCAGGTATCGTATGTTTGTGTCCGTAGATCTAAAAAACCAACTGATGGATTGTCTTGAATTTTTTACACAACGTTGTAATTTAATAGAAGCACGTTCTACATTTTTTCCGAAGTACAGACGCCAGCACATCAAGCTACCCCAAACTGTCAAGTTTTCCCAATTGAACATAACCTTATTTCTATGGCAATAAAGCTGAAATCTATCAAAGAAATTTGACACATTGGGGTAGGTTGATGTGCTGACCTCTGTACGTTCAGAAATGGCAAATACCAAGCGTTTTGCGATGTTAAGATAGAAACAATTTCAAAGAATTTGTTCTTTGAGACTGAACCCGACGAAGCATGGGTCTGGCTAGTTAGTTTATAAGTGTGAGAGAGCTAGGGGTCGTGACGAATTTTTTTTTTTTTGCTTTCTTAATGCAATTTGCAGATCAGTATTAGGTAGTATGTCATATGTCCAGTTTGGCATAATCTTCAGGAATATCGAACTCCACGTCAATACTGTCCTGGTTTGGCAAGTCCTCTTCATCGGACATATCTCTAAAGTAAAAACAGAACCCGTATTGGTCACCGCGTTGACTGTCTGTCTGTCTGTCAAGACCCTTTACCTCAGGATCCTGTGAAGTTATCAAGTTAAAATGAATGCCAAAAACGTAGGTCTACGGTCCCTTGGAGGTAAAAAAAAATAATCATAACAATAAATCAAAACCTTTTAGGGTTCGAAACCCGTTGAAATAGAATCATGTAATTTTGGCAAGAAGCAAGATCTAACAGCACGAGTGAAGAAAATACCGAAAATTGATAATTTAAAATTTTATCATATAAAAAAAGTTGCGATTACAAACTTACATTTGCAGTGAATTGACCGTGACGTACTGTCATGTTGTGACGTCGACGTGATATATTCGGCGTTGTTTGCTCGATATGGAACGGATCTCTACGCGTGAGAGTCCGACTCGAACTTGGCAGGTTTTAAAATGATTTAAAAATAAGTTTAATTTAACTTCTTCGTAAATTGTACTGTCTTATAAAATACAGGACAATCATTTACTTATTATTGGTTGACCAACCAAGTGCACGATAGGCGGTCTTAGTACAATGACGGCTAGAGAGAATCACTATTAAGAAGCTGACTGGTGACCAATCAACTTCTTCTTCAAAAATTGCAAGTAACACTTCACAGGTGAGTAGAACTAGTCGAAGGGCGTATAAGTACAAAGCTCGGTAACGAAACCATAGCGAGATCTAATTTTCCCTGTGCTGCCATCTATCGACTGGCTATGTAAACTTTACGCTTCGATGTTTTTGTTTTGTAGATGATAATAGATGATGGTGATTCTTGAGCTGTTTAGTAGCTAGTCCTAGTTGTACCATTTCGCCCTTATTTCCTGAATATTTCAATACTGCCGCGATTGCATGGCGCACAACTCGATTAACAGGGGAAATTGTTAAATTTCCTCATCTTCTTAACACTTCTTTTGCGTTGTAAAACAGTTTGAATTGAGTGGTTATTGAAATACATGGGCGTGCCGGGGGGGGGGGGGGGGGTCAGGGAATGGTATTTACCCCTCCCTGGAAATCTCGCAGAAATTATATGAACTCGCTATCACTAATAAAAGTGTAAACGAGGCCTTATGTGCACACTTTTGAACAACCCGCGTAGTAGACACTGGCAAAATACACGGTGCAATTACCATAAAAAAAAAAACTTGAGAGGTGTCAAGGGACACCCGGATGGAACGAAGTACTTTTTGTTATTATTTTTTATTATTTATTATGAAAAAACTTATACGGTATATTTTGATAAGCACCCCGACAAATACATATCCCCCCATTTAATAAATAAATTTAAATGAATATTATATACAATAACTATTAATTTTATTTATTTTATTTATTTATTTTATTATTGGGACAAATGTTTGTACAATCTATAAATATTTGTTCCGGGTGTTCTGGGTATTTGCTATGTATAATAAAAAAAATATCTATGTAATGTATTGTATTAAGTATATCAGTCATCTAGTACCCATAACACAAGCTCTGCTGAGCTTGGGGCTAGATGATGCTGTGTGGATAGTCCAGCATTATTTATAAAGAAGTTGAACTGTGGAGCACTTTTTGGGTAACAAGCAGGAAGACTTCGAAGATTTGGGGGTAGCGGAATTAATCCAACAAGCAGATTCTTTTTATACGAAAGTAAAAAGAGCGCTAGAAATTTTACGGGCAATGCCTTATTCAGACGCGAGAAAACGTGGCTGAAATCAACTATGATCGAAAATAGGTTAAATAGACTTTGGATACTCTTTTTGTACATAAAATACTTTTTTTTTTTTTTAAACGTTGCCCCACACTAGGAATTTCTCCTGTATCGTGGGTGCGTTTACAAACATTTAAACTCACATACACAAACAGCCAGACCCGGAACAACTACCTGTAGGCCATACAAATATTTGTTCCGTGTGGGGATCGAACCCACAACACGCGGCGCAGCAGCCGATGGCTCAACCACCGCGCCAACCGTGTCCTCAAAAACAACAAAACAAAACAAAACTTGACAACAGTATGGGCGAATCTTTCATGGAAGACGTCATAAACCATTTTGCTGAAGATCCTCGAAAGGTACTTTTGAAGTAGAAGTCGAATTAAACAATTTAAATAAAATAAAAATGCAGAGCCCTTTATTTTTTATTTATTTAATTACCTATAAAGCATGATCATTTGCGGCTGTTTGCCCTACACACCACACTACTTTGTGTAGTGTGTATGACAAAACAGCCGCGGAAATGGCTAAGCAGATGATGAGCTCTGGGAATACTCACCATGCTGGAAAGTTGAACCCGACAGAGTACACGACATTCTGGTGTCCTGAGAGCGTCTGCTTCTCAGTGCCGGACTCCACGTCCCACACCTTGCAGGTCCGGTCATAGCTCCCTGATAGACACCTGTGAATAGAAATCATATCACTAAACCAAAATTTACGCATTATTAACGTACAGAGGGCAGCACATGAACTAACCCAATTTGTCAAATTTGTTTCATACTTTTACAACTTTATTACAAAAATGTTAGGTTCATGTGGGAAAATTCAACAGGTTGGGACACCTGAATGTGCTGGCGTCTGTACATCAATGGAACAAAACTAAATTGCTGGGAAAATAAATTAGAAAGATTTTTTTTGTATGAAAAATCGCTGTTGTCTCTATCGTGTCAAAATCTTAAGCCGGGTAGTCATTAGCGAGCTGTAACCGTAACTTATGTGATACAGTAACGAGGTTCTAGTGTGTACGCGTTTTACAATTACGGGTTTAGAAATGAGTACGTTGTAAACGTCGGGTCGCTGCAAGCCGCACGCGTACCGCTCGCAGCAGGTTTGCGAACCACGTACACACTATGTTTTTTGGTTACAGTACATGCAACGGTTACAGTTACAGCTCGCTAATGAGTACCCGGCTTTAATCTAAAAAAGTATAATAAAAGGTGACAAGAAAAAAAAAATCAGTTTGGGAAGTCGGTGAAAAATATTTTTTGACACGTTTTTTTTGGGACAGATGATTCTTTTTGTAAAAATGTTTAAAATCAAAATCAAAATTCTTTTATTCTAATTAGGCTGAGAATCAGCGCTTTTTGAACGTCAAAACGTTTACAAAAGACTGTTCCCAAAACGCCCCCCTAAACTTAAGCAAAGCATGCTAAACTGAATAAATGTTTATTATTTCTTGCTTTTCTAGTGGGTCGGTTTGTAATGTTCTCCATCATCAGCTCCACTTCACCATATGCATAGTGACGAGCATAAATTGCCTAGCAACCATATTAAAGTAATCGAATGGCGACGCGTGATATACTGATTATTGAGTAGTTCCGGTGGCCAACATCACAAACATCTTCAAGAATTGGAATCTATAAC
This sequence comes from Phlogophora meticulosa, assembly GCA_905147745.2. Lineage (NCBI taxonomy): Eukaryota > Metazoa > Arthropoda > Insecta > Lepidoptera > Noctuidae > Phlogophora > Phlogophora meticulosa. The sequence continues at coordinate 1,200,554 of LR990518.1, forward strand.
ACGTCTGTTTAGTTTGAAACCGGTGAAATAGATGTCGCTACGGATGAATATTTTATTTCTCAAGATCTTTTAAATCCACTTGCCTGTCCCCAGTTTTATCGAAGGCTACATTGGTGAGAGGCAGCACATGCGTCATCAAGGTCTTGTAGATGTAGAACCTCTTGCCCGTGGGACCTTCGTGCTCGATCCTCTTCTTTAGGATGTCGAGGCATTGCTCCAGCTGATCTCGAACGTCTTCAGTGATAAGGGGCTGTTTTTGGTATAGGTTTAGAGCCACGGCTTGGATGTCTGAACTGTAAGGAAATGTTAGATTGACTTACTATAACGCGGAACTCTGTCTGACTTCTTACACACATAAACATACATAAACTCACACCTCTTTCCCATGGGGGTACATAGAAACTACAGAACACCACCTGCTACGATCCTTACATCCTGTTTTTGCTTCGTTAACGTTCATACATCTGGTCATACACGCACGCCGCGCCGGTTGCGAGTACCCACTACGCGCCTGACCATACTGAAAAACATCAGCAATAAGGTCAGTGTTTGTCCTTCTAGGGCGTCCCCTCCCGGCGGCGTTTCTATTTACATCTGCCTTATGCCTTTTGTTAGCGGACTTTCATTCATCCTCTAAACGCAACCAAAACCACTACAATTTCCAATTTTTGACACTACATCTTATTATGAATCGTAATTTCCGTACAATATAATATAATTTGTGGACATGATACAAGCCTGTTACTGTCCCATTGCAAGGCAAAGGTCTCTTCTCATACAGAGAAGGCACAAGCATTAAGTACCACGCTTGCTCAAGGCAGTGTGGCGATTTCAGACTTATAATAATTAGAAGCCCAGAGTTTCTCACGATATTTTCATTCACCGATTTCAGTGATGTCTAAGATAAACTTAGAAAGTGCATATGAAGTGTAAAATTCAAATCGGTACATGGCTCGATTTCTTATGAGATGGCTGTGACAATTCTGATGAGAGGCCAGCCATCATCAGGACACATTGGTCAGATTGATTGGTTGGTATGGATTCTTTTGGGACGTATTTACTTGTGTTTGAACGCTTCAAATAAGTACAGGGTTACTTTAAATTGATTGGCAACCTAACTGAATGGTAAAAAAACTTATAAACACACCCACTGAAGCCATGAGTTCAGTTCTTGATACTGAGACTCTCCCAGGGTACAAATATTTTGTCGGCTTTTTCCCAATTTTGATGTTTTTTTCTCATATTTTTTTCATTAAATTGCAAATAATCACCAATACATCATATTACCTATATAATATATTTAAACACAGTTTCAAGTAAAAAAAGATCTGAAAATTTCGTAGGAATAGGGAAAAGCTGACGAACAATTTCAACACTGGGGGATCCAGAAACATGTACTGATGTCATGTTTACAGGATGGGCGATGTACTTTAGTTTCCACCCTATGTAAACATTGACGTTAAATTCTTAAAATCCAAATGGACCAAAGATTTGCACTGCACATACTTACTTGGAGTTAAGATCCAACAAATCTATTTCTTTTTTCTTGACCTGGCCCTTTTGCAAATATTCCAGTATGATGCCTGGAGGGTGATACCTCAGGTGAAATTTTAATAATTTCATCATGTAATCAAGTAAAGCATTCACTTAGAAAACCATTTTTTTGCGATTCTTTTTTATTCGGTGTAAAAATGAAAACTGTCAGATTTTTGTCAATAATGTTGTTACCATGACAACCGGGATAAATGTTTCTATTGAATTAACAAAGAGTATTGAGGTCATAGGGTCAAGGTAAGTTGAAAAAAATATTGTCAGTGTCCTGGCAGCTTACTCTACACAATGGCGCTTACTACTGACTTAACACCTGACTGCTGCTTTTGAGTTCTTTGAAAAACTATTGCGTGCGTGTCAAAGAAAACAGACAACTATTTAAGATACAGTAATTATTGCTAAAAAGAAAGATGGCCGTCACAGTACGCCTGGAACGGTTTTATATAATTGTTAATTATGTAAAACCAATAAATAAATATGGAGTAAATTATAAATTGTTATTAGTAGTAACAAGATTGCTGTTAGCACGGGCTTATATTACTCGTATTAAAGTAAGGCGATAAATGATCTATCGTCAGTTGCTTTGCGACATCGCTAATAAACCCGTGTTCCTTGCCACCATATTGCTCAACCCCCGGTCAGTTAGTCAGTTTCAGCGGCTTCAGTTGCAAACTTGTGAAATTCACACCCGTCCGGTTGGTCAACATCCTATCATTGGGATAATTATATCGTATAAGGAAGGGCGAAGTTTTGAAACTGTATACAATTATAACGTGTTATTTACACAACGGTGCTGATTCCCTAGTTCAAAAATTAAAGCAAACTGGCTATTTCTATCTTTTGCTCTCTTATAAAACAAAAAAGAGACGGACATTCATAAAAGCTTCATTCAATACAAAAGAAAAGTTGACATTGTTCGCATCGACCATTTTTTGTTTTTCGGTATTCTTAATTGGACATCTCTACCTTTATTCATACTCTGTCACCAACAGTCATCGTCCTTTTCTAAAGCTGAATGTCAGTTAGAGACGACTCATTTTAATTAAGTTTTTGGACAAGCACTTTCTACGAGTATTTCGATTCTGATCGTAATTCCTAATCTATTGCTTCATTTGATTGAACATTTCGTCTGCTTGAAAACTTAAACAGCGGAATGTATGATGTAAAATTGTCAAAAGGAAAGGCGTTGCTATTTATTGTGTACGCAATTACCCCGTGGAGAATTAGAACTACAGCATTTAATCTGAGCGTAGTGTCGAATTGTCTCAAGAGTAAGGTCCAAAATCGTTTAAAATAATTAAAGATCAAAGCTCAGATAAATGTCGGAACCCATATCAAATTATCAAATGTTTTTGGGATAGAGTTATCAGAGTCAGGGCTGTATCCTCATGACGTTACTGCCTGCATTGAAGTAACCAAATCCAACAAAACCATGAACAAATTCGGCTGCACCCAGGTTTAACTGTGATTATAGGAAATAGATTCCATGCAACCTCAGAGAACAATAAATTCAACAAAAAGCCGGATATCCATGCGAATCCTACTGTGTGATGTGATTGTGACATTATGTAACGTAAGAGAAGCGAATGAAAGCAGTCAACTGGAACTCAACCGATAAATTAAGCAATCTACTTAAAGTACCAGTTTTAATATTTGACGACCAAAGTGGCGCGGCGGGCGAAGGTCCGCCCGCGACGCAGGAGGTTGCGGGTTCGATTCCCGTCTTGGGACAAATGTTTGTACGATCTACAAAGATTTGTTCCGGGTGTTCTGGGTATTTGCTATGTATAATAAAAAATATCTATCTATGTAATGCTTTAAGTATATCAGTCATCTAGTACCCATAACACAAGCTCTGTTTAGCTTGTAGCCCCAAGCTAAGCAGAGCTTGTGTTATGGGTACTAGATGACTGACATCATCCATTTATTAATGACATTATACCCAACACACAACAAGAAATCATTTCAAAATACCCTCATATTAAAAGAAAGTAAACAGCACGGTATATTAGCTCGGAAACAAAAGCCAGGTGCCCCATATACGAGCCACACAAAGGTATGAAAAGGCTGGGAGATGGAGAGATGGACCGCTTTCATGTCGCGCCACATATTTGTCTAACGTTCGAGAATATTGCGGGATGTTTGTGGCTACGGATAAGTTTTTCAGGAACTGAACTTACATGTAGATCACGTACGTGCAGACTTGCTATTTTTGAAATTAAATTACATGATCATAATGGAAATGAAATGATGTGAAAAGGAATACTATAAAAATAAATTTTATATAAAAATTAAATTATACGAAATGTTTATGATGAAATTATATTTGTTTCTCTAAGTAGATCTTTCCTGAAACTTTTACACATCAATGTATGGCCAATTAAAAAAAAAAGTAGAGTTGCGCTGGGGCCTGCATTTCCTATCAAACTAATCCCTGAGAAGAATACCAGAACAAACTCACAGGTCATGGTTTCAGAAGAAAAATCCAGAGGTAAATTCACCTGCTATGTTTTTTGTAAGATTTCCAAAATGCAATAGGGGATGCCTTTATTATTAGCCGTTTTTTATTTAACCGTTTATTTATGTATAAAACTTATTAAATATAGTAAACTTATTATTCAAATAGTTTTTAATTAACGAAGATCAATGAATAAGGTAGTAAGCAGCTCATACATTGAAACAACGGAGTGTATACTAGGAATTTCTCCTGTATCGTGGGTGCCTTGCAAATATTTGTTCCGTGCGGGGATCGTACTCACGACACGCAGCGCAGCAGCCGATCGCTCAGACTGTGCGCCAACCGTGCCGTCGTTTATTTTCCAGAACTATTATAGATACTTTCCTTTAATATTATTGGAGCCTCATCTTTTGAATGGAGAACACATGGTAGTTATGAAGCATATTTCTAGAACCAGTTTTAAAACAATCAAGTAATTAAATAAAAGCGCGAGTATAAGCGAAGGCTTCTCTCATTTCTCAGGCTAGCTCATTGTTGAGCAATTTCCGGCGCTCGCGCAGGCCGCAAAATAACCAGTTTTGCTTGACGCAGGAATGGAACCGGACCTCAAGTGATGAGAACTTGACATCTGACGATGATGCGTGAACTTTTTAGTTGTTTTTTCATTGAAGATATTTAATAGCATTCATTGTTTTTTATTTAGTGTTTAATTTAGTGAAAGTCGTCAGATGGTTATACAAACAGTTTGTGAGATCTATTTTGCATAGTTAAACACTACTAAAAGAAGACTTTCAAAAGTGATTCTCTATGCACTAATTAGAGGATAAGTAGGTTTTTAAAATGAATCGGAAAGAGATACATAACCTTGGCAATGGTAAGCACGTATGAAGCCTAAAATAAAATCGAATCTGTATTGCATTGTCAATATAAGCACGTTCGACAATTTAATATGCCATCTGGGTGTAAAGTATTACCACACTGACACATACTAAACAGAAATCAAATAATGATTTATTAATAACAAAACACGATAACTTTATTGGACGAAGTAAAAGTGAGTAAGTAGATAGGAATAGACCTAACTAATACTTCGCCCGCGACTTCGTCTGCTTGGATTTCGTACTTTTCCCTTTGAACTTTAACATTCCCTGCCCTTTAAATTGTATGTAGTTTTGAATAAAACATAGCTATGGTTACTAGCTGATAATGGACCTTTTTATAAGTGAAATAATTTTTGAAATCAGTTAAGGAGTTTTGGAGTTTATCCATTATAAACAATAACGTGTATTCCTAAATAATAGTCTAAGATTAAGCTACTATTGCCGAGATCTGGCCGTGGATGGGTGACCATCCATTACATATTGTTGAGACCTTGGACAGAACTCGAAAAACACGTGAAACCTCTGAGTCCGACATACTTACTTACGACGTTACTTCTACATAGATATTTGACAGTCGTTACGAGTAGAGAGAAACTGGAAGTCTCACAACCAGTCTTGCCTAGGGGTATCGTGTTACACTGTTACTGGGTTGTGTAGGTCATTTATAGGTTGTAGTTGCTAGTTATAGGGTGTAGTTACGTTGTGGTAGTTGCTCCATATAAAACACAGGTATTCAGCTGCACCCGGTAAGACTGGAAGCTAATCCCAACCCATGTAGTTAAGAAAAGGCTTGGCAGATGGTGATATTTTATCTCTTCGTTCACGCTGCGGTATTGGTAGATAGCAACCTTTTTGTTGTTTTCGTGTCTTGCTACCAAACCACGTCTCAAGCCGCTGTCGACTAGCGGTCTTGAATGTCTAACAGTTAATTAATTACTGTCATTAATTTTCCGTTAGGTGGTAAGCGTTTAGATGGGTGGTCTGATAATGATATCAAACCCATCTGTTAGGTATGTTAAACAGATTGAGTAGTATTATCATAGTTTTTAAATTTAAAAGATTAGTGTCATATTACGTAGTAGGTAGGCAGTATATTATCTCTGACATACGAAGACATTGTGTTGTTTTGACTTGAAGGGTTTGGCTTGGATGTACATGAAAAATGGTGTTAGTCACTGTTTTTACGACTGATTATTATTAAGCACTTCTGTGATTTTACTGTCATACATATATGAAATACTTAAGTTTACTTTAGTAAGTAACTTTTAATTGATTTATTTCGAAATTCAATTATTTTTAATTAGAATCAGAATACTTAAAATCTGCAACAGCAAAAATAAGTAGACCATATGTAAACTATGTTATTATGTTCTATCTTTATTATTATTTTCGAGTCGTTGAGCTAGTTAGTAAGTTCTGACTTATGCTCTATGATCTGACCACTGCGTGCTCTGACTGGACTGATATATGGATAGTATATGAAATATAGATAGTATATATAGACAGTCCACTCAGGGCACGCAGTTGTCCGAACCATAGGGTTCTTACCTCAAAAGACCTCTCATACATATCTGTATGGTCCCCAATCACATGATCTGCTCACGATAACGACTTTATTGTGAATTTTGTCGCTGTTTCTTCTCAGAATAGTCAAATAGCAAAACACTGAGTATTGTAAAAACGAATTTACAGATTTTTTAATCAACATATACATATATTAGGACAAATTTATCATTAAAACTAGCCTTATCAATATAAAATTACAACTTCACAAGTCAAGCTCTATCGCACAGAATTAATTATCTCCACTATTCCACCATTTTTGGGTGGTGGAGCGTGGCACCCAACCACCCATAATTTCCCTTTGGCAACCCTACGAGTATAGCGTCCGGTCAGCTTGCTAGGCTGGTTGCTGGGTCCTTGACCGTTGGCTACCGGAATACCGGCTTGGGAAACACTACCTGACTCTATCGCAAGATGCTATTGTTAAATAATTTTACCACTTTTTGTGGGAATTTTTGACAATCCTGGGAGTTTTTTTTATCTAGTAAGTCATGATTGGCTTGGACTTTGGTTCATTTGATTGGTATTTTGTTTTCTGCATTAGACATGTACATGTACATGACAATATTTCAATCACACGATTGAAATATTGTTTTGTGAAATGAAGCTTATGTATTTTAAGTATGTTTTACTGATGTCGCTAGAGAGATTGTTGAGTTTTGTGTTAGTACTTAATTATGTGTAGTTGGGTGAGTAAATATGATAAGTCCTTATCTTCAATGCTTAGTTAAATAACTAGCTGTGCACCACGGTTTCACCCCCTCCTTAGAATTGGCTGGTTGGTGATGAATAGCCTATAGCCTTCTTCAAGAGTTAAGCTATCAAAAATATGAAGATTTTTTAAATGAAGACAGTACGTTTCAGATACGTACAAAAAAACGCTTTAGCTTTCTTATATTAAAGTATAAATAAGCATTGAAAGTGAGGACTTTTGGAACAATCAAATATTTGTAGATGAATTTTGTTAGATTATTCAAGCGTATTATGAAATGATAGTATAGTCAATGAGTCACAGTATTTTCCTAAGCAATAGCGTTTTAGAACAATCAAGTCATAAAGTTCCACAATCAGTATATAATTATTTGCAGAGTTAATTAAAGAGATTAAAATATCATTCTATGGAAGTTAACAGTCCTAAGGCTGGCAACACTCCGATGCGCGCGCAGTCTGCCGTGCGCCAGGTGAGCGCGCGCACGTAACAAACGCTTCCAAATTCAAAATTCGCATCGCGAATCCCGCGCACGATAACTTTTACTTTCTTTTTTTTTTTAATATTACGTCACAGTCGTGTTACGTTTAGTAATCGCCGGTCGTTCTGACGCAACAGTGCTTTTAGTGCAAGTGAAGTGGTTCCTTTAAAGTTTTTGTGAGTTCCACAAATGGGATTGTGACTCGCTGGAGAGCGAAGGAACATGTAAGTGGGAAGAGCTTATACGAGAAAAGTCAAATAAATAAATTAGGTTGGTATTTAATTCATAAGGAGGTCAATAATGAGCCATACTGTGCCGGCTTGCTCTATCGGCTCTGCTCCACTTCACAAACAGCTGTGAATTTAATTGTAACATAAAAATACCACGTTAAGCAAACTTAAATTGGTTATTTATTTATTTGTTACTTTAAGCACACAAATGTACAAAGGCGGACTTAATGCCATAGGCATTTTCTACCAGTCAACCTTTGGGTGATGCAGAGACAAACAGTGGTAGGTGCAATTTCTTAAAAGAAAAGGGAAAATAAAAATATATATGCTTATTTCCATGCAATATCATCATCATCATCCTCCTGCCCTTATCCCAATTCATTTGGGGTCGGCGCAGCATGTTATCTTCTTCAATACATCTCTACTTGCCGTCATCTCAATAATCACCTCTTTTCTAGCCATATCATCTGTCACACAATCCATCCATCTTTTCTTTCCAATGCAATAATATTCGTAAGTTAATTATTCACAGCCTGACTCATGTAGGTATTTACTTAGTTGTACAGCCAAGAGATATTAGATTACTACCAAGTTTATTGCTAGCAACGACACACCTGTATATACCTACCTTTAATACTTACCTAAGTATTAGGTAGCAAGTACCTATGATGACTGCCTCGTTGGTCCTGAGTTCGATTCCCGGGGTTGGCAAAGCGTGGAATTTCTCAGTAGCAGCCCGGAGTCTGTATCCGAGCCCTACTGATGGCAATAGGAATCAGAATCAGAACGCTTTATTTGTGTACATAGGTCAAGTTGCACATAGTGTGGGGTGTTATAAATAGGTAGATCCCCCATGTTTTGCCCAGAGATCATTGATATACAAAAAACCCCAGAGATAGATAATGTCGAACAAAATTCAAGGTCATTAAAACAGGTCAGGTAAGGAGTTCTAAGGCAGTAATTATAGAATTGTCGTCTAAATAGACCTTTATTGAGTAATAGCATTTATTAGTCAACATTCTAAATAGTTCTCTTTTTAATTTGTCCATACAAAATGTGCTTCTATTCATTCATTCATATTTCATTAAGTCTCGTCTAGGCTCGTCCTCTATTACATGGGACTTAAACATAACTGGAGAAATTTGGGTGTATATAGGTACACCTCTGCCTTACCCTTTGGGGATTACAGGCGTGATGATGTTATGTTACCTAGTAAATGATTTGCACATTATAACCAGTTTAAATACGTTATCATACGAAGCATTTAATTTGCAAAAGCTGTTTAATTATGTCAGGGAGGTGATTGGCTCAAGGGTCAAGGCGTACCACTCACACACACACACACACACACACACACACACCACCACACACCTTTCGATACGATTCCAATATATTTAAGTGTGTATTACCACTCACCCCAATTGCTTAATACACTCACAATCACAATCCCAATCCACTTCATTTTAAAGAGAAGTCCCAAGTAAGAAGTTAATTTAAAAGACTCGCTTGCTCGAAAACTTACGTAAATAAGGCAATGAAATAATGTTAGAAAGGGATTTTGATTGTGAGTGTGTTATTATTGACTAACTTCCGCCCACGGCTTTGCCCGCGGGATTTGCTGATAATTAGCCTATGTCCTTCCTCGGGATGCTATCTATGTCTTTGCCAAATTTTATCTTAATCCGCTCAGTGGTTTTGCCGTGAAAGACGGATAAACAGACACACACACTTTCCCATTTATAATATTAGTATGGATTTCTTTCTTTCTTTCTCCTTACAACTTTCTTTGCAGGCCCTAACATAATGCGAAGTGCAGTTATCAACTAATATGTACTAGATTTTAATGAACAAAATAATCTTAATACTTGTTACTGTCCTACAAACAATATGATTAAACTTTAAATACGTTTTACTCTGATTACCTTACATAACTAACTACATTTAATAAATCAATACTATCTTCTACACTTCTAAATATATAAAAAAAATATAAGTAATGCAGTCTTTGCTGTATATGAACATATTCGTAGAAAAACTATATATTTGCTACAAAGTATAGCTAAGCTGTTCTGTTGAACCGATGTTTAAGCTTAATAATGTCTTATGTTGGCGTCTAGCCCCAAGCTAAGCAGAGCTTGTGTTATGGGCACTAGATGCCTGATATATAAGTATATCAGTCATCTATATTGTATTAAGATACAATTCATTACATACATAGATATTTTTTATTATACATAGCAAATACCCAGAACACCCGGAACAAATCTTTGTAGATCGTACAAACAATTATCCCTAGGCGGGAATCGAACCCGCAACCTCCTGCGTCGCAGGCGGACCTTCGCCCGCCGCGCCACATAGGTCGTCATACAGTATTCATAAAGTTCATCAAACCTCAGTAAGACGATGACTTTACAAGCGGTCTGTTGCAATTGGTGACATCAAATCTGAAATTGTTCTAATATAGGTAACTGCCACCAACTTCAACAGAATGCTTGAAAAGTCACCTTGTTAGCAGTTCCAGGGTGACTCCTTAAGCATTCTGTCAACGTCAATCAGCAGTGAGTGACGTTGGTTTTGAACTAATTGTATAGCAATTGTAAATTGTATTCCAACTGAATTGAAAATCAACAAAAAATCATAATTGGTATTGCAACGCCAAAACTTTAGTTTTGGCGTTGCAATACCAATTATGATTTTTTGTGTAATAATCTCAAAGAGTCTTGTTCCTGGCGTAATGTCCAGGTTCAACGCCTTTCACTGTTTCTTTTAACTCCAAAGTTTGTAAAGCGAATAAACTCATTCCGTCCTCGCCGTCGAGGCCCGTCGCGACGACCCCGTCAATGCCCTCTCCCCGACCCTTTGCTAGAGCCAGCCCGCGAAGCTGAGCCGGTAAATGTTTAAAAAGCCCCTAAATTATATCTATTCGATCTCCCAGCGACGCGGCGACGTCCTAAGCCGAGGCTCGTACCCCACAAAACTTAAAAACTAAGCGACCAATCGCTAAGGGCACCCGCCCTTAGCGATTGGTCGGTTTTTACGCCCTAGCTGAAGGCCTTAATTTCTAATTAAGGCCCCCACAGGAAAGTTCGGCTAAGCAGTAGATAACTGATAAACTGCGAGATGCCCATTCCAAAAAAAAAGCGAATAAACTAAAACAAATCTAGTTGATGGAGGTTTAAGTGAATATTACAGGAAAATTTAATGATTTTTCTAATTACCACAGTTTTTTTAGTCATCACCAAGAACAGGAATAAACCTGGATACGATAAAAAGCACAATGTATCTTAGGTTAGTGGTTACCTGTCTGGTTTTTTTAAGATGATGATGCAACTCGGAACTTGCAGACATGAATGTTCAAGAATCTTGATCCCGGGAGATGCTATACCTAACATCTCCCGGGATCGAGCGATATTCTTGATCATTTTGGTCTCATAGATAAAAAATAAATAATAAATAAATAAAGCTGGACAATCCACACAGCATCATGTGGCCCCAAGCTAAGCAGAGCTTGTGTTATGGGTACTAGATGACTGATATACTTAATACGATACATTACATTGAAATATATTTTTTACTATACATAGCAAATACCCAGAACACCCGAATGTTTGTAGATCGTACAAACATTTGACCTAAGGCGGGAATCAAACCTGCGTCGCAGGCGGACCTTTGCCCGCTGCGCCACATAGGTCGTCAAAGATACAATACCATATTGTACATTGGATGCCGATTACCTTCACGATCGGGCCGTGGACATCACACAGCCTACTATTATTTCCAGCCTTGATGTGCCTTTCCAATCTCTGTTCATAAGGTGTCGTCAACACGACCCTTTTGTAGCTACTTATTAAATTAATGCGTTGAAATGAGAGACATTTTTAATAGTTTTAGGCAAAATCTAGCTCATTAATAGGTTTTAGTATATCAATGGTTGTATGTTATAATAAAGGTAATTCACGACTGTAAAAAAATGTGTATTTCGCGAAGTATAGTTTTTTTATTTTATATTTTCTAAGTCAAATTACGCGATTGATTGACTATTTAATGAACTTTATACATTTGAGCACAATTCTTAATTAGAGAGTAGGAATGGCGATTTGATGATTATTATATTTGGAGAAATCTATGTTTGTTACGGTCGCGAATAATAATAATAAGTATTTATTTCACAAAAACATAGCACTTTGCATTTTATACATAGTGTGAATATACTATCTTTTAAACTAGAACTAACCTGTATCTTATAAGATAGGATTCGGCCACATCAGTTCGGTTAATATATACAATCAAAAATCAAAAACAATTGAAAATAGTGTCAATGGTTTGTAATAACAGTCGACAGAAGAAAACATTAAAGAATTACTTTTTCAATAACACTTAACTAAAATTTGAATTTCGAGCGTATTTGCCTAAAATAGTATCCGTCAAAATCGGGCAAGCGTGGTGATTAATGCTCGCGCGTTCTCTGTATGACTAGACGCCTTTGCCTTGCAGTGGGACAGTAACAGCCTAGTATTACTGTATTCTAAATAATTTAGATAATAAAAACATGTATCACATTTGCATGTATTATTTTATTATTAATTCTACATATTAGGTACCCACCTATCTCGCGAGTCCTCACGACTATGTTCTACACACATTCACCCATCATAAAAACCGGCTGTCACGACAAGAATACAAAACGTGATCTCTGAAATAAACTACTAATAATAATCTACGATGAAATTATCTCTAATGTAGACGCATTACATTCTAATCTTTATTTATTTGCTGTTTGTAATAATTATGACATAAACCGTGTAAAGTCACGTTGCTAAATTAGCAGCATATTGCAAGATTACCGCGTTTTGTTAAAACTGTTTCAACTTTGGCAATGTTGTTGTAAATATGCGGAATGTGTGTTCAGCTGCAGTTGCTCAAGGCTTCTATGGTTTGCAGGTAACAAAGTTGCCAACTTTGAAATAGTTTAAACACCTGTCTATTACTGTCCTTAAGGGCAAAGTCCTCCTTAGAAAAATACCTCTTTTCACACAGAGGAGTAATAATACCATCGTCCTCCTGCCATTATCTCAATTTATGTGAGGACGGCACAGCATGTCTTCTTCTTCCGGACATCTCTATGGGCCGCCATCTCGAAAGTCACCTTCTTCCTAGCCATATCACTTTTCACACAATCCATCCATCGTTTCGCTGGTCTTCGTCTACTCTTGTAACCCTCCACATTCAGACTCGAAAACTTTCCTCACAACTTGGTTCGCATTACTTCGCATCACAAGTAATAATAATAATAAAAAATCTCATCTCATCAGCAAATATCATACACGCTAAAGGTAGAATTAATAGAGACTGGGGTCTGTTGTAGGTAAAGCCTGAGTGACAGGTCACTAGGTTTTCAAATAAATGCAGAGGCAGAGGTGTACCTATAGTAACACCCACATTTTGCCAGTTATGTTTAAATCCTATGTCATAGGGCCTGAGCCTATTGCGATCAACCGGGCTTCATAAATTAAAGAAGAAAAAAAAAAAAACTTGTTGGAATCAGTGTTTTTTTTTTACTTCTTTGGCAAGAAACACCCAAACAAACTTAAAGGTCAGAGACTCTTTTAAATTGATTGTAATTGTAACCTCCATAAGAGTAACATCCAGTCGGTACATGTACGAGCAGGTTGCATCTTCATTCAAAGCAAAATCCAAGTTTTCTAAACTATAATTTGTATGACAGTTGAACACAACTTTAATGACATTCGTGCACAGAGTAACAAATACACAGAGAAAACAGAAAGGAGAAGTTTTAAGTAAAAGTAAATACTAATTAAATATTCTGAGCCAGTTATGGATGTTATAAAAATCCTCACGTACCTACACACTTCACAACGACTCCACGATGGCGAATCTTGGAGGCGTGTGCTGCTCATTAAAAAGCGCTTGCGCAAGGCCCATGCGGGATATTATCAATAGATAGATATTGCTGACCATTTTTTTTTTTCTTAAAAAACGTTGCCCCACACTAGGAATTTCTCCTGTGTCGTGGGTGCGTTTACAAACATTTGATTCGTCACATACACGAACAGCCAGACCCGGAACAATTACCTGTAGGCCATACAAATATTTGTTCCGTGCGGGAATCGAACCCACGACACGCGGCGCAGCAGTCGATCGCTCAGCCACTGCGCCAACCGTGTCGTCTCGGCGATCATTAGATGTTTATTATTGCGTTAAGCTTTTTCTGAATTCCGATACCAACGTGGGGGTAATGACATTGCGGCATAATTTATAGCAGAATAAAACAGAATCATTGGCACTAGCGGATTTTGCAGCAGGCTCAGTAGGCTCTAGCTTAGGGTGACAGATTTTAGGGGCGGCAAATTTGGGTATTTTTTTGTTGTACAGACGCCAGCACATCAAGCTACCCCAAACTGTCATATATTTCCAATTGAACATGAACCTCATTCTTTCGGAATAAGGTTGGAAACCTATCATACAAATTTGACACATTGGGGTAGCTTAATGTGGTGGCCTCTGTACCTATTACAGAATAAATAAAACCACATTAATGAAAATAAAATACTAATTGTTATGAGCTAGTAGAGGTCGGTGGTTAGCAAAATTTGAATAGCTTACTGGCAGTAATTGCGTAAATCCAACACTGCATTGGAATAATTTCAGGTTCGACTTTCAACTTCACTAGATGCTGGAAACAAGTACAATTTATATGAGACTAACAGCCATCCGCGACTTAAAGTAAAAAAAAAAGTACCAGCCCATTACTGTCCCACTGCAGGGCAAAGGCCTCTTCTCATACAGAGAAGGCACGAGCATTAATCACCACGTTTGCTCAAGACGGGTTGGCGATTTCAGACTTATATTCATTATATAAGTCCAGGTTTCCTCACGATGTTTTCCTTCACCGATGTCAGTGATGTCCAAGATATACTTAGAAAGTACATATGAATTGAATAACTCACATTGGTACTTGCCCAGATTTGAACCCACAACCTCGTGCACAAGAGGCGAGGCCTAAACCACTGGGCCATCACCCGCGACTTATGTGGTCAGAAGTATCAAGTTCTGCCATACTAAAGCTATAATACTGTAAAAAAACAAATGAACGGATTTCGATGAAAAGTAGTATTTACGTGTAAGAGTAACAAATATGCTCACAAACGTAGGATTTATATAAAATTAGTAGGATGTTTACTTGCGTGTGACGCATCTGTTCCTAATGAAAGTAGTCTCCAATGTTAATAGAAAGAGACAAAAGATCACAATAGTCTACTAGCCTACTTTGTTTAAGTATTAGCGCTAGGCGTTAAGTACTTAGTACTCAATCATCGTCTTTAGATAATAGAGATACTCATTATTTCGTATCTAATACTATACTTATTAAATTGCTAGAGATGGCACATTGCTGTCATTTGTAGATCCTTGACAGTCGTTACGGGTAGTCAGAAGCCCGAAAGTCTGCCTGCCCTGATTCAATTACGTACCTTGAAGGAGAAATCCTGTACTGTAGCTAATTATCGACTTGTTGAAAGTCATAACAATTATGATTGCAAGCCCACACCATTTTGTTATCAGTAACTAAACATGCCAAATAAGTAAACATCTCGATTTGATAACGTTTTAGTTACAAGAAAAGACTCGTTGGTCCAGTGGTTGCAAGTGCTACTGCTGAGGATGAGGTCTTGGGTTGGATTCCCGGGTCGGGTAAAGTTTTGGATTTTCTTGGTAAGAGCCCGGAGCCTGGATTGTCTCCGGTTAGTGATAATATACCCTAATTACATGGGTATAAAAGCGAACACCAAAACCAGAACACCTCTGCCTAACCCTTGGGATAATACACGCGTGATGTAACATGTTATGTTAACCACATTCCAATGCATGCGTATGATTCGATAGGAAATGGGCACGGTTCCAAGTAAGACCAACATGTCAGTGGTCATTGACATTCTACACTCCCCAAGGTCAATGCAACTTAGAATAAATGCAATCAATGTTAGTAATTATTTTCCGAGGTATAATTATAATAAGTATCACTTAAAACGTAGTGAGATAGTGCTCAAATGAAGTGTTAAGTACTAGCACAGCGGGGAACAGTGGTCTGAGGGGTGAGAGGTGGGGGGGGAGACACCTTCACGACCCCCCAAAATCGTCACGACAGGCAAAGTAAGTAGGTAATTATTTACTACAAATTACTATTTTTAGTAACGAACGATTAAGTTAGGAAACCAGACTTAAGTCTCAAATATTATCACCCCATTTGCCAATGATATTGTGATGGTAGAATTCTTGCATTTGTTTTGTGATATCTAAATTTTATATCTCCTGAATCTTTGACTATTACCGTTCCTGGCGGGGAATCGCCAACCCCGGCAGCATCACGAGATCGAACTAAGAAGAAGCCGGCCATATACATATAACAGCTGTCTGTGATAATTTCAGTTGAACCTAAACTTCCAAAGAATCATTGACATTAAAAAGTCATCAAACAAAAACATGGTCAAGTTCAAGGCTTAAACTAATTAGACATCTCTAACTTATTACTTAACTGTTGCCGTCCTTTTCTCGAGCTATCTGTCAGAAAGAGATGTCAATTCTCACCACCAATATGTATAGAGGGAAGCACATAAACGTACCCGAAAGTATTTCAACTTTATTACAAAATTATAACGTTCATGTTCAATTGGGAAAATTTGACAGTTTGGGATAGCTTGATGTGTACGTATGTATATATATAGGCCATTGTTTTCTGAGAGAACAGAACACAACTATTTATGGAGTCATATACTGGAATAGCATGATAATAATGCGTAAGAGTTGCGCATCCCTGGTACGCAGGGTGCGGGGCAGCACCAACAGCATCCTAAAAATGATCTCCGACCGATTGGATTACGAGATCGTTAACCGGTGCTGTAACATTTAATGATGGACTTACAGACTTGATAAAAATTTGTTTATTTGTATAAATAACATAGATTTTAAATCAATTTGTTACTAATAATATGAGTGATGTTACTTGAATAAATAATTGAATTATTTATAGTTACTTATTGATTATTTTTAATGAGTTCCCTGGCTCTTCTTATCAGTCTAACCAATAAAAGTCGTTGACATTGAACAGAAATCGTAGAAGATATTATTATGTGGTCAGAGATGTCGGGAGGGTCAAAAAGTGTTGTTGGTATTATCGATATTAAAAAAAAAGTATTTGTGTCGCTTTCGATATAATAGGTCTTTACCTATGAAATTGCCGTTTTGTATGAAAAAATTTAAATTAATTTTTTTCATGTATTTTTTATTTGTATTAATCGAAGTAATCACCCATGCAATCAATGCATCTTTGCCAACGCAGTGGCAGTTTATTGATGCCCTTCTTAAAGAAATCAGCTGGACGGGAGGCAACAAATTCTTCAAAGGCATTTTGTACTGCCTCTCGGGTATTGAATTTTTTTCCCGCCAAGAAGTTATCCAAATTCTGGAAAAAGTAGTAGTCTGTAGGCGCAAGGTCTGGTGAGTAGGGCGGATGACGGAGAGCTTCCAACCCCAGTTCTTGCAACTTGGAGACCGTCTGCTGTGCGGTATGAGGTCGCGCGTTGTCGTGCAGGAGCAGCGGAGACGAGCGATTGACCAATGCTGGTTGGAGATGTGCCAGCTTCTCCATCATTGTGTTCAATTCTTCACAGTACACATCTGCAGTAATGCTCACCCCGTTTGGTAAGAAGCTGTGTTGAATCACACCGGCGCTAGACCACCAAACAGTGACCATCACTTTTCTTGGGGTAAGTTTTCGTTTAGGGCATTGTTTAGGTGCTGAACCAGGATCCAACCAACTTGCTGAGCGCTTGCGGTTATCAAACAGAATCCATTTTTCATCGCAGGTAACAATGCGGTTCAAAATTCCTTCATTTGTGTGTCTGTTGAGCAGTGCAAGGCACGTCTCGACGCGTACTTCGCGCTGGCGATCATTGAGTTCGTGGGGCATTTGTCAAGCTTTTTTACCTTGCCAATTTGACGCAAATGGACCAATATTGTTTTGACGCTAACGTCGAAAGCTGCTGCTAATTCAGCCGTAGATTGTGTATCATCAGCTTCCACAATCGCCTTTAATTCGTCATTGTCGACCAAAGTCTTCGGACGACCGCGAGGTTCATTTTTCAGGTCGAAATTTCCAGAACGGAAGCGAGCAAACCAATAACAGGTAGTGCGTTGGTTTGTAGTGTTAGCTCCGTAAACGTCGTTGATGTTGCGTGCCGCTTGTGCCGCGTTGCTGCCACGACGGTACTCATATTCCATAATTACTCGAATTTTTAACGTATCCATGATGACGAAAAAGATTTAAATGCGATGAAAATGTAACACTAATCAATAAACAAATGACTACTTTTGGAAAAAAAAATCCATGTTTTTAAAATAAAATTAATTTGAAATTAGAATTCTTAGCCAAACAAAAAATATTTTGATTTGAAATGGCCAGTACTGCAGAACGGCAATTTCATAGGTAAAGACCTAATATTAATCTAGCGACAATCTATGAACTAGCCTAGTGGATGTATTCTTTTTACGAATCCGATGTCCAACCTTTCGAACAAGGGTGATATTTTTTTGTTTTTTATTTAGGAAATGTGTTGTTTGTCGGTCATCTGGCGTTTAAGGTGTTAATAATAATAATGAAATTTAATTTCACTAAAAAAACATGGTTTAAAAAGTTGTTTAAAGACATATTAGTAAAAAGTACACAGATAGATAATGACTATTTAAGCGTGCAAATAGCCTGGTATAACAAATTATCAATGACCCCCTTACTAGACAAAGCCTGTGCTATAGGGGTCATCCATCCGTCGATTCTGATTATTATAGTGTTTACTTACAAATTAGTAATGTGCAGTTTTGTGGAAAATATACTAGACTAATACAATTAATTTTGAAGATAAGAAACGAGGGGAAGAAGGTAAAAAGAGTTTTAATGAGTTGATAACAGAATTATTCCTAACTATTAACTCTCTTCGATAGGTATAAAAATATCTATTTTATACATTTCGATACTCGTTATTTTGGTATAGATAAGTACAGACGCCACATCAAGATACCCCACTGTAAAATTGACCCTTTTGAACATGAGCCTTATTTGTTTGTGATAAAGTTGCAAAACTATCAAAGAAATTTGACAGACTAAGGTAGCTTGATGTGATGGCGTCTGTACATCGAATTGTTATATATCGCGAATGAATATCATAACAATAACGACAGAATATTGTATCGATGTATTTCGACAAGACTATATTTGTAAATTAATTAAAATATATGCATGCATATCAATTAATTTAATTAAGGAAATGCGTTCTGGCGCATTTCTATTCCGTGACAAAGTTACAATCGCGATCACTTTCATTTCGACAATACAGAAAAACTAATTTCACCGTTTCTTAAGGTTTATAATGCTATCTCCTTGATTAATCTTTTGAACGTAAGTATTCAATAGATACTCGTATACTTCACGCCAAGCCGTTGGTACCGGCTGCCATTCGAGGATCTTTGACAGACGTCGCGGGTAGTCGGGCAACCAGTCCTAACTGGCTGACACTTACCTACTTGACAGACTCACTTTCTGGCCAAGGGGTATCGTATTGCCCAGTTACTAGGTTCAACTGGGTTCTGCAGATCAGATAGGTGGCCGCTCCTTTTAAAATACTGATATTCAAGAGAGAAGCTCGTGGCTAAGTAAAAACAGCCGCACGAGTCGATCGAAGGTTAAGCTACGCTTGCTGAGGTCAGTCTGTGGATGGGTGACCATTCATAACATACCGAGTCTCCTCCGTGCCTCGGAAAGCACGTTAAGCCGTTGGTCCAGGCTGTCATTTGTAGATCTTTGACAGTCGTTACGGGTAGTCAGAAGCCTGAAATTCTGACAACCAGTCTTACCAAGGGGTATCGTGTTCCCTAGTAACTGGGTTGTGGAGGTGGTATTCAGCGGCATACGGGTAGACTGGAAGCAGACCCACCATAGTTAGAAAAAAGCTAGGCAAATGAAGGATAGGTGAACTCTCAAATTGAGAGTGTGTTATTCTGTTTTTACTTTCGATATCCTCATTCATTCCGTTGTGATGTTGGCGGAGGAGTCAGCCAAAACATAAATAGTGTGCGAAGCTAATCTAACCATATTCCCATGGCATACATATTTAGAAAACAGTCTCCTTGATCCAGTGGTTGCAAACGCTACTGCTGAGTAGAGGTCCTGGGTTCGATTCCCGGATCCGACAGTGTTAATATTTTTTTCCATTTGGATTTTCTTATTAGAAGTTTGGAGTCTGGACATGTACTTGATTACTCGCAAAAGGCCCGCCGCAAATTACATGGGACTTAAACATTACTGGCGCTTTGTGATCGTACTATAGAAGTACAGCTCTGCCTATCCCTTCGCGGCACACAGGCGTGATGTTATGTTAATTACTTAAAATGCTCGGTAATTTGAATACTGAAATTACTTTCCTGTCTCTGTCAAAACGTAACCCAAGTAGCCAACACGTAATGACTTTTTCTGTTCCTTTTGAAATTACAAAAAGTAACTAACTAGCATGTCAGGTAGCGGCTTAAATAAAAACAACATTATATTAGAGAAAACAGAGTTATTTTTAACGGCACCAGTACACCATGAATATGCATAGGGCACACAGACGCATGTAAAACACGCTTTTGTATACACCTGCCTTACGTAGTTAGTAACATACGTATAATATTGCTAATTTATGCAAAAAATTCTGTTTGACCATGAATAATTTTATGTTTTAGTTTAAAAACTTGAGAGAATCGGGAGAATCTGTGTCATCGTGCTGAGATTTTTTAAATAATTCGAATAGCTATTCTATTATTAAATTCTCGTGTTTTTTTTTTTAACTTGATTTTGCTACATAATTAATTTTAGAATGATTAGATAAGTATAAAAACTTGACGGTCACACAACTGAAACCGACTTTCAGAATAAAACCTGTTTATTATGATACCACCAGCCTGTTACTATCCAGCCGCAGGGGAAAGTCCTCTTCTCAAACAGAGAAGGTGAATGGTGGAAAGCCGGTGAATGGTGTAGTGGTGATTAATGCTCGTGGCATTAATCACCACTACACCATTCACCGGCTTGCTTAAGGCGGGTTGGCGATTTCAGACTTATGTGTATATATTAATCACCATAACAGTGAAAACATTTTTAGAATTGGATCATTATTTCTGGAGATTACCCTCTACATACAAACTTACAAATAAATTTTACCTCTTTCTAATATTACTACAGACAAGTCCGGGTTCCTCATGATGTTTTTGTTCACCGATATCAGTAATGTCAAAGATAAACTTAGAAAGTACCTACATAATTATGAATTGAAAAAGTCACGTTGGTACTTTCCCGGATTTGAACCCATAACCTGGTGCATGAGAGGGCCCAACCACGGGGACATCACGATGTCATCTTAGGTCTGTTGTTTTTAATAGGTGTATTTTTATACGAGAACCATGCTTACTTAAAAAGTCCAAAGACTCCACATTTTAGGGTTCCGTAAACATAGGGTGCCGCCTACAAGACCCTTGCTAAGGCTCCGTTGTGTCTAATAGGTAGTCAGTTGAAATTTTCACAGAGTGCTTAGGTATATAAATAAAACGACCAAGAAACTTAATATTTTCGGCGGGTTTGACCTTAATAATAGGGAGCTTGTATTTTTTTACATGTAATTTTCAAAACGTAATTATACCATTTAAAGCTGCTCTAACAACAAATAAAGAAAATATAATAAAGATAGTTAAAAAGTACATGGTGTTAAATCTTATACCAGGCAGGAACCATACGTGTGCGCATTCTACTCGCACTTGACCGAATTTATGATATCTTTCTTTACATTCACTTCAAATCGACATGTGCTTTGAATTCTTGAGCCCATATCGTGAGAAAGCGTGAATAACTGTCGATAAGTCAAATAATGTTTGGCCGAGTGAAGAGAATCGATGTCACGGATGGCTGCAGGCCGATAAGTACAGACGCCAGCACAACAAGCTATCCCAAACTGGCAAATTTTCCCAATTGAACATGAACCTTATTCTTTTGTTATAAAGCTGAAAATTAAAAAGTATCGAAAAATTTGACACATTGGGGTAGCTTGATGTGCTGGCCTCTGTACCAAGTCGTTGATAGTCGGCTTTTGTGCTACATGACACAGTTCTGGTTGACGGGACGCGAGTTGGAGATCAGTGCGGTCCTTTATCTGATCTGGGTTCAGCTTCCGGTATTGAGAGGTATTTGGATGTCAGTGTTTTATGGGTGGAATAGTTGCGCCCCGCGGTTAAAAAGTCAATATGAGACGATTCGGAATTCCCCATGGGAATACTTCCGTTTTTCGGGATAAAATGTAGCCAGCCGTCTCAAAGCGTTTTATACATAGAAAGAAGAAAGAAAATCACAAACCTATAGATACCATTAGTTAAATACCTCCATGATTCTGGACTGGGGAAATTTTTTGTTAGATTTTTCTTTAAATTTACGTTTTTTTAATCCCCGAAGTAAAAACGACGGGGTGTTATAAGTTTTGTCTGTGTGTATGTGTGTGTCTGTCTGACTGTGGCATCGTAGCTCCCGAACGGATGAACCGATTTTGTTTAAATTTTTAAAGGTGTCTTTTACTTAAAACAGTGAAAACACATGTTACTATTATCATTTCTACCTAACCCACAGATTTTTAATTTAAAAGTTAAAACTTTGCGTCTTTCATAAAAAAGTCTCATTGGGTTAGGCAGGCATCATGGCTTTGTACAGTATTATTAAAAATAAAACATGAAAAGAAATTAGAAATTAAGTAAAACTTTTTGAAAATTTACTTCAATTTTTCTTTGGTCCAGAATGATGTACTGAACTCGAGGTATCATGGGATGTCCTTTCCACCCTGTATTAGAATAGATCATAGGCGTTTCTATAGTCATTATCGCGACGATAAGGCGCTCAGACCCAAAAAATCACAAACCAGAAAAAAAACACAGGTAACACAAATTTACCTCAAGAAGTCATGGTTAGAATGGTACCCAATTCACAACCTCACAAAAACGTATACTATATTCCCAAAATAAGCCACTACCTAAAATGGGTGCTCAAAGTGAGCCGTCCGTTTACATAACGCAGGTAACACTACAACAGTGTAACAGGTGTGTTGTGCTTGCGCAGTGACACAGAACCGGATCGATGTGACGTCACGTGTAGAAAGGCGTGCGCTCGGCGCGTGCGCTCCCACTCGGATGTGGCAGTAGGGCTGGCAACACTGCTGCACTATGATAAATGTCTCTTTTATTGATTGACGTAATTAATGTAAAAGGGTGAAGGGGCTTGGGGCTAAACAAAATGGCTGCGCAGATCGATTATAAAAATGTTATGTTACGCTTGCCGAGGTCGGTATGTTGCTGTAGATTTTGGCAGTCGTTACGGGCCGTCAGAAGCCCGCAAGTTTGACAACCAGTCTTAAGGTAACGTAACGTAGTAACGAGGGTATGGATGTCATATGTATTCAGCTAGATCTAGTTAGACTGGAAGCTCACCCCAACATAGTTTGGAAAAGGCTAGGCAGATAAAGAATTAATACAACATAGGATTTGCTTTTATATAGTATGGAAAAAAGTATAGCATAACACAGTAGACGGCAGGATACTTACTGCCTACTGACAGGGATCCATAGATGTCCATACTTCTGCGAGTATTTCCGACTATTGGTAGGTACTTATATAAAACAAATGAAGATGGTAGTTCCGTGCCTGACTAATTAATTGTTTGACTGGCTTGGCTGTTAAACAAAGCGACAAAACGAAAACATGAAATACCTACGAATCGGGGACACGAAGTAATTATCAGGGGCTTTAAAGAAAACTCCAGAAGCCCTGTTATTCTGATATTCAAGTCGATGAACCGCGGGCAGGAGCTAGTTAACATAAGAATACGCCTGTTTTCACCGGGGGGCTAGGCAGAAGTGTACTTCTATACTACATTAATCTTTTGAATTGATTATAAAATTTAAATTTTGTCGAAATTTAATTTGCTGGTCTAATTATATTATGACGAATTTATAATTTAATTTAAGAGAATAATATTTTTTTAATATTTGTATTTCAATTGGCAAAACATAGCGCAATTTTTGAACATCTTGTTTGTCAACAATTGTCACCTATGTTTACGAATAAATGATTTTGATTCTGATACTACAGCCACATTTCACCAGTTACGTTAAATTCCAAGCGAGCATATTATCATCAACTGGTCACAAATCCAGACTCCTGGCTGTTCCTCCGAAAATCCAGATGGAAAACCCAATCACGCTGCACGACTCGGGAATGAACCAAGGACCTCATGCGCAAGTGCCTGCAACCACTAGACCAACGAGGCAGATCTATGACAATCAGTGTGTCAAGACGAATCCAATGATACTTCATTTGTAAAATTCTATGAAGCTGTTAAGGCAACAGAGCGTGCCTAATAAATAGACATGCAAACATCCACTCAAAACACATTACCCTCCTTCTGGGGCAGTCGGGTAACAAGCCAATCAAAAGCAAATTCCGTAATTGTGTTCCGTGAATAGTAGAAAGTGTGCCGCGGTTATCATTGTCGAACATTATGTGATCAATGAGGATATGAGATCTCATTTGTTTTTCTACATACATTTTACTCTCAACTGCTCAGCTGAAAACTACGTACCATCATCGTTTATATTACATTCCTAGGATGAGGATTAGGCTTAGGATTCTTTTTAATTCTGAGAAGATTGGAAATACATAAATATGACGAGGACGTACTTATCTAAGCGATTGGTGAATTAACTGAAATTGGATACAGTAATCATCCAAATATACTATTGAGAAAATAATATAGAAAATAAAGTTTAATAAATTTGGATTAAGAAAAGTGTAAATAAGAAACAAATGTATGTTAATGGACAAAAGCGTGGGGTGCATAGTGTGCATAGGGTCAATAGTTATAAACATTTTCTATTTTGCCATGGTTACTTTCCATTCACAGTGGGCTACATGTATCGGCGTGTATTCTTCAATATTAACATTATGCACCCCACGCTTTACAACAATATTTTTTAATCGAATTATTGCATTGTCATCGGTCTTTGACAGGTATGCAAAATTTGAATGAAATCTGACCGTTTAAAGTGGGTCAGAATAGCGTCCAAAGGAGTCGGTTACAAACAAACATACATACATACAAGTGAAGCTAATATAAAGCGTGTAAAAAATAGAAAGCTTCATTATCAGCGAGATCATAACATATTATTCGCTGATAATGAAATTTTCTGGGTATAGGCTGTATTATATTTTCAAAACTAATGTTAAAAAGGGGTGGAGATGTTAAAGTTCGAAGGAAAAAGTGCAAAATCCATGCAGACGTAGTCGCGGGAGACTTTCTAGTTGCCAATAATAATAAGCAACCACCAACTGAATCTGTATAAGGTATAAAAAGTACCAGTTATAATGGAAAAGTGCTAGCTAAAAATCTTCACTCTATCGCTGTAGTTTATCTTCATCATCATCATCCTCCTGTCCTTATCCCGATTTATTTGGGGTCGGCGTAGAATTTCTTATTCTTTCATGCATGCGACGTCATTTCAAAAGTCACCTCCATTCACACAATCCCTCCATCTTTTCTTTGTCTTTCTGTTATCTTATAGGTACGAGTAAGTTGTAGATTGTCATTTGCATGGTAACCATAATGAACCCTGATCATGCGACGTATGGCTCTCATGGAATTTGTCGATTCCCATGACGCGTGAGCCGTGACGCCGCCATTGTTGTATTGTGGGCTGCGGGCATAGTTCTCAAATGACACTTTTTATGGGTGCCTTCATTGTATCTTATTGTTGATGTTTGGACATATGAAACGGTGATTATATGTAAATTAAAGGAATATTGGGGTCAGGTTATTTTTGGAATGTGTCTAAAGGCACAGTAAAAATAATAGTACCTACAGACGCCAGCACATCAAGCTACCCCAAACTGTCAGATTTTCCCAATTTTTTTTTTTTTTTTTTTTTTTAAAACGTTGCCCCACACTAAGAATTTCTCCTGTATCGTGGGTGCGTTTACAAACATTTAAACTCACATACACAAACAGCCAGACTCGGAACAACTACCTGTAGGTCATACAAATATTTGTTCCGAGTGGGGATCGAACACGCGGCGCAGCAGCCGATGGCTCAACCACCGCGCCAACCGTGTCGTCAAAATTGAACATGAGCCTCATTCTTTTGGAATAAAGTTGAAAATCTATCAAAGATATTTGACACATTGGGGTAGCTTGATATGCTGGCGTCTGTGCCTACCTACTAACGGTAGGTACTAATGAAGACAGAAATATTAATTTTGTCTTCAGCTTTTAGTATAAGCAGGATTTTACATCTACTATAATGAGTGCGCTTCTGCCTTACCCTTCGAGAAATACAGGCATGCTGATGTTCTGTATTCAGCTTTTCAAAGACAAGTCAGATTATTTGTTTTAAGCTTAGAATAGTGAGCTTTCCTAACACCTACTGTCGTATTACCAACATTTCTTCAAAAGAATCAATAAAGGATAACTTAGGGCATCTTATTTTGCATTCGATCCGTGGCGTTGAGCAGTGGTATCAAAACCAGTATAAACTGGTCTCCAGAAACTCCAGACAACGCTAGGACAGCTCAAGTTCAAAGTGTTAACAAAAACGTGCGGCCTACTGTACACATCTAAGCTACTTAGTAAGGTGGAGCAGAACTGTTCACTTCAAGCATTAAACTATTGATTACCAACCCACTGAGCATGGGTTACTAATGTCATTGCGTGTCATTGCCCTCAGACAACGATGTCGACCGACACCAACGGGGGGTGTGTGAACAAGGCGTTCGAAGGCGCCGACGATGGCTTCCACACCATAGACCTGCGGACTGGCAGGCGGGAAGACGACAACCAGACCAGGACACAGGTAAGCCATCAAAAAAAAAAAAAACTTTTTACACGTTGTACATTATACAGTTGGTGGCGTCTCCTTTTAAGTATATAATATAGATGCCTGTGCCAGGAAGCGCCGCTCTTTTATATCTTACAATTTTTAGTGAAACATGTTACTAAAAAAAAGTCTATTAGTGTGTGTTTGTATGTGGATATGCATATATGTGTGAGTGCGTGCGTGTATGTGTATGTGTCTGTGTAGATGTGTGTGTGTGTGGTTGTTTTATATGGTTGAAGGCCATGTCTATTGTATTTTTTTTGGGACAAACCCGCCACACTATATTCCCAATAGTCAGAAAAGTTGAAAAGCAAAAAAGTAAAAGCAGGAAAACAGAGTGGAAAAGTGGAAGTGGGAAAGTAGTAGTTAGTAGTTCAGAAGTTGCAGTGGTCTGCAACTTCTGAAAACCGGAATTAACAGTGGCGACAACCAGAAAAGCGTCGAGACAATAAAGCCCGACGAGCCCCGGAGAAACGATTCAACTGTCTTGGACCCTGCAAAGAAATTAATCAGAAAAGAACAGCGGAGGAGTTAGAAAAGTACATAATTTCTACTTCCCTTCATATCAAGCAGGAGATACAACAGAGCTAGGCCAATAGACACAAAGGGACATTTACAACTAAGTTCAACCCAGTTAGTCTAGCACCATGAATTAAAACTAAAGCTGATATTAATGTATCCTAAATTATGAGCTGTTACATTTGATTCCAATAGTGTATTGTCTATATATATTGTATTGTATAACAGGCCAATATCCGTAACTACACGACTCTGCCCGTATTTTGCGTACGGGTGTGTACAATAGCTCATTTGATCGACCCCAGCTCCTCAAGAAAGGCTAGCAGCGCCGATCTTCCGGAGAGTATCTGGGTTACCAAAGTACTTTGGCCTGTATGCAGCGACCTCTGGGCAGTTGAGTAGCATATGGGCTGCTGTCTTATCTCTCTCCATAGTCTCTGCAGAGTGGGCTGTCTGCAACTCCTATGACAAAGAAATGTTTGTTAAATGAGCCATGGCCGGTTACGGCGGCTGTGACTGTACGCAGCTGCTGCTTAGACCGTCGCATGAGCATGCCTATAGGCCATGTCTAAATTAGATAGGTATTCAACTATACAGGGTGAAAAATAAATACTATTCAAAGCCGAGAGTCACTTGTTCTTCTCAAATGGCGATAATTTTTTTAAACAAAAAAAAAGGAGGAGCTTCTCAAGTCGAAACGTATTTCTGTTTTGTTTGATCACGCATATTATTTTAGGATTCCGTGCCCATAGGGTGACTAAGACTCCGCTGTCCTTCCTTCAGTCTGTCTGTCCGTCTGTCAGGCTGTGTCTCATGAACCGTGATAGTTAGACAGTTGAAATTTTCACAGATTTATGTTGCCGCTATAACAAAAAATACCATACAACAAATGTGATTTTTTTGCCATTATAGGCTATTATATTATTATCATTCGATAATTATCGTACCATTGTACGGAACCCTTCGTGCGCGAGTCTGACTAGCCCTTGGCCGGGTTTTCACAGTGCAATGGTACGATAAAATGATTTCGATGTTTTTTTTTTAGAAAGGTTACACCTCAAAGTTTGTCCCATTTAAATTTAAGTGTAACTGTAGAAAATTTGAACGATTGATTTTTCACCTACTGAATTTTGTAAAAGGTGATGAGTAGTAGACATTAGCCTATTGTAATTAAGATCAGTTACAAACCGGCCCACTCAACAGCGAGAAATAAAAGGGACTTACTTTTCTGAAGTCGCTGGCAAAAATCATCATCTGCCTAGCCTATTCCCAACTTTGTTGGGGTCGGCTTCTAGTCTAACCGGATGCAGATAAATACCAGTATTTTACATGGAGCAACTACCTATTTGACCTACACAACCCAGTTACTGGGCAACGCGATACCCCTTGGCAAAACTGGTTGACTTTCGGGCGTTTGACTAATGACTGTCAAAGATCGGACAGATGACAGCCCTGACCAACGGCTTAACGTGCTTTCCGAGACACGGAGGAGTCTCGATATGTTACGAACGTTCACCCATCCACTGACTGACCTTGGCAAGCGTTGCTTCATCATCATCATCCTCCTGCCCTTATCCCAATTTATTTGGGGTCGGCGCAGCATGTTTTCTTCTTCCATACATCTCTATTTCATCTCAAGGGTCACCTCTTTTCTTGCCATATCATCTTTCACACAATACATCCATCTTTTCTTTGGTCTTCCTTTACTCATGTAACCCTGCACATTCATACTCAAAACTTTCCTTACAACATGGTCCTCATTCCTTTGCATCACATGCCCATACCATGGCAAGCGTAGCTTAACCTCCGATAAAGCTGTGCAGCTGTTTTTATTTAGCCACGAGCTCCACTTTTAGTCCCTGGCAAAAATGAATCAAACAAAATAACCAAAGCCGAAATGAAATTTATTTTACAACTTTAAGTGTTTTACTGCACCATACCTGGGAACTCTTTTAATTTGTTTTGGGAATGGCATCTCACACATTTAAAAATAGAAGCAGTTCAGCTTTAATTTAATACAGGCGCCAGGACTTCAAGCTATCCCAAACTGTTAAATTTTCCCAATTTAATTAGCAATAAAGTTGAAAAAGTATCAAAGAAATTCGACAGATTGGGGTAGCTTGATGTGCTGGCCTCTGTACATAAAACCTCTCGTGTAGGACGTATGACACTAGATACAGAACAAATCTGAGCGATATTTGACGAGTTGGTTATAAGAAGTAGATTACGATTTTGTTCGCTTGCCCCCGTCTGTCGTAGAGATTTGATTAAGAAGTCTATGTCCAATTCTGATGGGTCAGCTTTGGGAAGACGATGTGGTGTTTTTCGCCCACTGTTCGGCAAAGGCCTTCACTTATCCTTACAAGACGTTTCTGCTTGTCCTGCATACACGTACTTATAGATCGAAAAATAACATTTATAATCTGCAGTCAATCGTCATATTTTTACGAAATTCTCTTATTTGCGGCAATCATAATTATGAGATGATTATAATTAATAAATTGATTTATAATAATTTGATCAACTTGTAATGTAAAACAACAGTTGGGTTTCATTAAAGAAATCACCTTAACGATGACTTTATCTCTTACTTATATCACCATAAAATAATAATAAACAATTCCTCCAAGATTATTAAAATTCTCTTTCTCAAAGTACTTTAGAACGTGTAGAAGAGCACCTAAGTACCTCTCGCCAGCCATTCTCGATTTCCCTCCTAAAGCCATAAATATGGCGCGAATTTCATTATGTTCCAAATTCAAATTAAAGTCACGTCAAGTTCGCACGTGCGCAGTAACTATGGCGGAGTACAGATTAAAAACTAGAGTGCTCTTCAAACCCAAGGAGGCTTAATTATTTCGTTACTTTACTACTTCCGTTTGATATTAAAAGCTGTTTTTTCACTAGTATTTTAACTCAAGAAATATATAAATGATAATATTAAAAGACAGTTTGACTTTTACTGACGTGAACACATCTATGTTACAATTGATTACGTTTATAATGTAAATAATTGAAATGATTTGAGTTATTTTCTTGGCAAAACCACTACATTTATTTTGACTCAAGTACATAATTATTTTAATAACCGTTAACTACATAATATAGTTGTTAATCGATATTAAGTAGTTTCAGTATAACTAATTTGAGTTAAATTTTAATAAATTCTATAATTACTAGACCATTGACTACTCTCTAAGTATTTGATATAGCCTATTACTAATAATATTACACATTACTAGTCATCTTTTATTAATTTTATTTAATAGGCAATTAGATTAAGTAAATGATCACTGAGATTTTCCTAGTTCTGTCTATCTATGTACTAAAACTGGCTCCACATACCCAAATCTCTTTGACATGGAATAACATGTTACATTATTTATGGGTATACTGTGTAAGCATTAACTATGTATTTCATTTTAAAAAATCGAACGTGAAATTTTCGAAGATTTAATATATCTTTTTAATCGAACTAAACAATCGAGATTAGATTTGGTTTGAGGTGAAAGAAAACCCTTATTTCACCCTCAAACCGTCAAAAACATACTCCTACTCTACACTGTACAAAAATAACGATATCTACAAAACTAGCATATACTACGTTCCCTGTTTATAACCGGTGGTGTGCCGGTGTAGCCCTCAGTTGCCCTCGTGGGGTCGTCCCGCCCGCCCATAGCGATCGCGCGTCGCTCCGTGTCACGAAACTTTTACGACAACCCGCGAACGCGTATTCGAAGTTTAAATTCAAACACGGAATGGTTTGAAATAAGAAGTGAAGGTGGACGACGGTTGTTGTTTCAAAATGGTAAATTGTTGTTGTTTTTTTTAATTACTTATAGGGCTTTTTGGTGATAGGCATTTTTTAAGTGATACAAAGAGAAGTGGGAAACATTCAGATACTATTAAATTAAAGCATCACAAAGTTTTAATTAATTTATAAAAACTTTTTAAAAAGAATATGATGGTCCATGACTTTCTTGCCAACTCTTCACCTTACGAAACTACCTTTTGAAAGGGGCATCTAGATTAATTAGTTTATTGTATTTTACTTGTAAATTTGACGTTCAGAAGTGCCTGCGGTCTAATTTAAATAAATTCTTTGACTTTGCCTTTTAAAAGAAATAATTCAGTGTGTCCTGTTAACAGAGGTATAAAACGATTTTTTAGAAGAACTCCCTTAAAAAAACCCTTCTATGTTAGTGATTATTTTATAGTTTTGAAGGAAACTTAATTCAAAGAGAAACATTTAGTGTGACGAAATTTATTCCAGATTATGAATCCCTAAAAATTTAAGCCCTTAATATCCAGGAGCATTTAAAACCCCGTTGGTTAAAAAAAAACCACTAACATGTCAGGCGTTTTATGACTACCTCTTAAACAATATTTTTTTCAAGTTGCGTGCGATCTTTTGCCCTTAACCTTGACGTCATTTACTCTAGGCACCGATAAAAAGCATGACATTTCCTATGTACGTAACATTTATGATATAATGCTTCATACTTTTCGTATTTGCTTATTTTAGCTAGAGATTATAATCTAGAAAAACCACACATAAGTTATTTATTTGTTTAATCGTGTACACGCAACAAACTTAAAAGAGAAATAAACATGGAGATAAATAGGTAGGTACTGCTCATTTTAACAGAGATTCTTCCAGCATCTCTTCGACTGGAGAGTTGTATGAGAAACGTAACAACAGTGTGTACAAAGACAAAATAATAAATGGCACTACTTATGCATTTTAATAATTTCAATTGCAATTCATAATATATAAAAGGGAGTTCAGTATTATTATCTTACTCTTTTTCCCAACAAAAACACTAGGAAGTACTTAGTGAACGGTGGGCGTTTTAGGGGACTGT
The DNA here is from genome assembly GCA_905147745.2 of Phlogophora meticulosa. Lineage (NCBI taxonomy): Eukaryota > Metazoa > Arthropoda > Insecta > Lepidoptera > Noctuidae > Phlogophora > Phlogophora meticulosa. Next base: position 1,232,815 of record LR990518.1, read on the forward strand.
CTTTTGTAAACGTTTTTGACGTTCAAAAAGTGCTGATTCTCAGCCTAATTTGAATAAATTAATTTAGTTTTGAATTTAGATTTTGATTTTGATCTATTTTTATTTTGGACTTTTTTTGTTTTTTAATTTTAAAATTTTCATTGGCTTTTTCCTTATTTAACGTATTTTTCTGAGGTGCTTTTTATTTGAAAACTGTAAAAATTCATAATAAATTTCCATCTACCAAATGAGATTTTTAAATAAAGCAATTTAAACTAGTCTTTTTCAAAAAAAAAAACAACGGGTAAGGAAGAAGATCATAGGGTGAACACGGCAGGCACGGTCATACCTACAATAAAACATCATAAACTCATAATAGCATACCTGTATTTTCCGAAGGGTAAGGCACTACCTCTATAACAACAGTAGCCATATTTAATTCCAAATTCAATAGCCCATAACATATTTGTACCTTCACAATTTTCATAAATAACCTAATATAAAAAATAGCACTAACTTCTGTCACAATCAAAAATAATTGTACCCCACTTACTTATTAATACTTTTCATTAGTACTATCTCTTCCGCCTACACTTAATATAAAATAAACCTTTCTATTTATAGCTATTTCATTAAGATATAAAAGCTTAATTTGTGCCTACCCACATAACTAATAACCTCCTACCTTCTACCTAACTAACGACGGTCATTACTCCTAGATATTAACTCGACCTAGATGCACGAGATAAAAATCAATACTAGGATTAACATACCCTAACATCACGCTTGTATTCTCTAAAGGATTCGGCAGAGAAATTTGATGAAGATTGTACTTAAACATAACTGGCGAAATGTGAGTGTACTACAGGTACACCTCTGTCTATGCCTTCGGGTATACAGTCGTGATGGCTGTCATGTTATGTATTTAGTTGGAACAGTATATGCAAAAAAAGATGACGTTTGAATGTAAACGAACAAAACGGAGTATTAAAGGATCGTAGCAGGTGGCGTTGTGTAGTTTCTGCCTAAACCCTTGAGTTAAAGGGATGAATTTCATAAATTCATCTATGTATGTATATGCAATCTTACAATACAAAGTTTAGGTTAAAACATGAAAGAAAATAACACTGTCATAAATCCCTCTCACAGTACTCCACCCCCGTTGTAGTTCATTGCTATAGATTTCCCTCCTTGCACAGTAATTATCAAAATCAAGATTATGCGTGATTAGCGTCCTTGGTTCGATTCCCAGGTCAGGCAGTGTTATTGAGTTTTTCCAGGAATATTCTCAGTAGCAGCCCGGAGTCTGGATACGTTAATGGCAATAGGCTCGCCCCTTAAAGACATAAACATAACAGGCGAAACGTGGGTGTTACTATAGGTGCACCTCTAACCAACCCTTTGGGTTATACAGTCGTGATGTTATATTGTGTAAGATTATTCTATTTTGCCAGACTGAAACAAACATGGTAATTAGTAATTGGCCACGTAAAAAACAAATGACTAACGTTATCTCCTGTAACGTAAATCCTGTAATTATAGGGATTTATTATAGTTCTACAAAAACAACTTGTGTAAATGTACATTTTAATTATACTACAGGCTTATTGGTGATGTTCTTCAAAAAGGTCAGGTGCGTAGTACTCGCAACCGGCGCGCGTGTATGACCAGATGTATGAACTAAGCAAGCACTATGTAAGCAAGTGGCAAGTGGCGTTCCGTACTTTCTGCAATGAAGAAAGGCGAAAGTGTATGTATCTGATTTCCACAACCTAGTTACTGGGCCTCACGATACCCCTTGGTAAAACTGGTTGTCAGACTTTCGGGTTCCTGGCTACCCGTAAAGCTCAGAGATCTTAAAATGACAGCCGGGATCAATGGCTTAAAGTGATTTCAGAGGCTCGGAGGAGTCTTGATATGTAATGAACGGTCACCATCAAGTTTCATTAAAATTCATTTAGTAGTTTTTGAGTGAAAGAGAGACAAACATAAACTGTCATCACCGACTTTCGCATTTATAATAATTATGATAAAAACACAGCAATGGTCCAGAAGCTTTGGTCCCGAATCCCGAATATACGCTAGTTTGCTAAAACATTGAACTTTAGAAAATTCCGGAATAAAAGTAATTTTTAGTAAGTTATTCCAACACGCACTTCATTCCTCGGGTTCCGTATGCAAAAGATAGCCTGCTATTCGTCGGTCGGTCTGTCTGTAAGACATAGAATGTATCTTTTCAATCGTAATAGACAATTGACATCACACACTTGTGTGTATTTCTTTCGCTGCTATAACAAAAAATAAAACAAAAAATATGAAGAAAAAAAATATATAAGACACCTGTTTTTTTTTATTTTTGATCTTACACAAGAAACCTGTTTTATAGTTATTTTTGCTCCACTCGGTACGGAACCCTGCGTGTGCGAGTCCGACTCCCACTCCGCCAGTTTTATTGTAATCTCGACAAATACTACAAAATTGATAAGCTATTCTACTGGCAACTTGAACCAGCCTACACAGAGTGTTTCGAACTCAAGACCTTGAAACCTGATTACCTGATGGTAACGACCTAGCCATGAAAGGACCATGGAGTAATTTAGCTGTCGACTAGACATGTGATTATGTAATTTTTATGGCATATTAATTGTGGTAGTTTGGACCACACAGGCTTTGATTTATCAGCATAGCAAACTGTCTTATTGATCCAGTGGTCGTAAGCACTACCGATAAGCATGAGGTCCTGGTTTCAATTCAGGGTCGAGCAGAGTGTTACTGGGTTTTTTCCATCTGTATGTATGTGATATACATCGAAAACTTACTAGTTATTTTCCCAATTCTTCACCAAATCCAGAACTAGCCATAAAACCTATTTGTATCATATCCAGGAGTAAAGTATATTTATTTTACTTTTATTATAATAATTGTTTCGTTGTTTTATCTTAGAATTAGCATTATGCTATGATACGAGGAAAATAAGAAGTCGTTTTTGTAATTTTTAATTTTACATTTGTTTTTTAATATTGCTTCTGCGTGACCCAAACAAATGTATTTATTTCTATATTTATTTTCTTTCATAGCAACTCCTTGGCCACACCAACCATTTAGGTACCAACAATGCTTATCAGACTTCCTTATTAAACCAACGATACATATTCAATCCGAGTCCATTCTTCAGTCAATGGCTTCAGAAGGACCCTGGTGGCGAAGTATTAAGTACTTGAGCACAAAGCGCAGGCAGGATACAAGCTGTTGTGACATATTGTTGGTCTACGAGCCCATTGTGTGGCCTGTATGGGCCCATTTGGAACCATTCATGGCTCACACGTGACGTACTAATAGAGTGAAGAGATTTTTGCTCTGCAATACATTCGACTTTAGGCTCGAATTAACATTATATTGCATGACTTTTGTTGCGTGTGAATTGAAACCGTCTTGACAATAATGTGCTTGGACATTCGGTAGGCCGTATTGGTAAAATAATGGTATTTGTTTCGTTGTTGATCGAAAGTTAAGCTACGCTTGACGAGGCCAGTCTGTGGATGGGTCACCGTTTGTAACATAGCGAGACTCCTTCGCACGGTAAGCCGTCGGTCCCCGCTGTCATTTGTAGTTCTTTGACAATCGTTACGGGTAGTCAGAGGCCCGAAAGTCTGACAACCAGTCTTACCAAGGGGTATCGTGTTGCCCAGTAACTAAGTTGTGGAAGCCAGATAGTCTGTCGCTCCATGGTAAATACCTTTATTCAGATGCATGCAGTTAGATTGGGAGTCGAACGTAACATAGTTGGGGAAAAGCTAAGCAGATGATTATGGGTTCTAAAAAACACTTTTACAGGTCAAATAAAATAAATAATAGCTACTCAGAGAAGAAACACCGGTACAAACTCAGAGCTCACAGTCTCTTGTAAAGTCCAGACAATATCTTGATCAGTTAGATCATATAGGACCACGCTGATTCACGAATCTGCATGATTCTCAATAGACAAATGATGATGATTGGGGTCGGCTTCCAGTCTAGTTGGATGAATCAGAATAACTAGTATTTTACATTTAGCGACGTTACGTCTAATATAGTCTTTTGAAGAAGAAACACATTTTGGGTGGACCTGTCCTGTCAGTGCACGTCATCATCTGCCTAGCCTTTTCCCAACTATGTTGGGGTCGGCCTCCAGTCTAACCGGATACAGCTGAATACCAGTGTTTTGCATGGAGCGACTGCCTATCTGACCTCCACAACCCAGTTACTGGGCAACACGATACGCCTTGGTAAGACTGGTTGTCAGACTTTCGGGCTTCTGACTACCCGTAACGACTGTCAAAGATCTACAAATGACAACCGGGACCAACGGCTTAGCTAGCTTTCCGAGGCACGGAGGAGTCCCGATACGTTAGGAACGGTCAACCACCCACGGGCTGACCTCGGCAAGCGTAGCTTAACCTTAGATCAACCCGTGCGGCTGTCTTTATTTTGCCACGAGCTCCGTATTTGTCAGTAATCGTGTCGCTTCGCTCAGAACTCTCATCTCAATCCCACACACTCTTTCGTTCTTCTTCTTTTTCTATATTAGTGTATGTTAATAGTTAAGATGCACCTGTGTATGCATGTCGATCGGTCACCAATATCGATGGAGTAAAACAGAATTTGTTTCAACAGTTTGCGTCAATCGGACTTGCGCAAAATTGTTGTACCAAACATATTTACAAGATATTGCTACGCTCAGTCAATAAACTAGCAGTTTCCCGCGACTAAATCTTCGTCAATTTGACAAAATCTCGGTATTCTTTCGCGGAATCCTAATTATTTTTCGAAAGTAAAAGTAGCCTTAGTTACTGCCTATAACATTAGCTTTTCAGACAGACCGATATATATCCCGGTTTATATCACGCGTGCTATTTTTTTTGTGATAACTGCCATATAAACTTTCACATTAATCGTCTAATGAAAGCCCACACTTCGTTCAAGTGATGCTAATTGAGCTGATACGTTAAATAGCAATCAATTTGCTTGATCAACTTAATCGTTGGCATCCAAGAATGCAGGAGTCATTGTCTTGCAATGAACTTGAGCAAAATTATCTTATTTAATAAATGACTTTGTCGTATCAACGGAGGTATGATTCAAAGCGGACTCAGTTTTAAGTCGGAAACGCCCACTGCGTCCCGTTTTAGTCTTTGAGAGTTAGTTGTTCTTATTTTTAACACTTGAATTGTAACCCATACAGTTCAAGTGTTAAATAGCTAAAATACTAGTATATCATCATCATCCTCCTGCCCTTATCCCAATTTATTTGGGGTCGGCGCAGCATTTCTTCTTCTTCCATACATCTCTATTTGGTGACATTTCAATAGTTACCTGCTTCCTAGCTATATCATCATTCACACATTCCCGCCATTGTTTTTTAATCGTCCTCTACTCTTGTAACCCTCCACATTCATGCTCGTTGGTCCTCGTTCCTCCACATCACATGTCCATAACCATAGCATTATATATGCAAAATTCCTAGGATTTTAGCAAAAATTCGATGCTTTGTTTTGACACCATTATTTATACAGCAAACTGACTGCGAATCCTTTTGTCAATAGTAGCAACAGTTGCCTTGATGTGATATTAGTAACGGGTGTTCAGACACCTGAGATTCTGACGATCGATGTTATTTAAAATTCTAGTCCTTCCTCGTTATGATTGCAGATTTGATAGAATAGTTATTATAATCCAGCCGCATTTTGTACAAGAAGTCCGATCCATCATAGTGGGGAAACTTTATACTCTTCTTAATTCATACCTTGTTTAGTTTGGCTGTGTCAGTACCCCTACACTGTCTGACGTCAGCTACCCTGCTCTGTCTAACGCCAGCTATACTTGCAACTGAAGTTACTGGTTCATACCAAATTACATAGGTAACCTGATTACTAGCATAAGTTCCATGTTACAAATTGTACCAAGCACAACTATGTATATATTTAGTATATAATTTAATGGTAGGTTCTGTTGAAAAAGCACGGCATTACGACATCCAGGTCAAAGGTTCGTGATGCATGTGTTTAAGGTTATAGACACGATGGTGCAGTGCCCTAGTTAGGCTCGACTTCTATGACCTACTAGAATTCATTAGTAACGAAATTCGCATTGCTACATGTCTATTGTCATATTATCATACTACTGTTGTAAATGTGAAACTTTGTCGGTCCACACACAGTTTATTTATTTAAATAAATAAATAAACTGTGTAGGTTAGGTGTTAGTCATTCACGCTGACATGGATTTGGATGAAATTTCTTAAAAACTTGTTTTTTTTTATCCTGAAAAAGTAAAGTATTCCCGTTTGAATTAAGAATCGTCGACTTTTAACCACGGTTAGCACCGCGGGTGTTGTATTGTTTGACAGGCCGGTATCCGCAACTCCTCGACTCTGCCCGTATTTTCTATAAAGGCAATTTGGAACGTCAAACCAAGACAAATAAAAAAAAGTATTGTAAATAAGTACCAAAATATAGTTTCTAATGGAGAAGAATGGAGGAGGAACTCCATACTCTTTTAAAATTGCCGAAAATATGTAGTGAAAGACAAAACAGAACCTCTTAAATAAAAATTAAGAATGTCAGAACGATTAGAAGCATCCTCAAGCACAGCTTTAAATCTATCGTGACCCATAATTTATCTTACATTGAATACAATAACTTTTATTTATTCATCCAGTGTCTACCAGTATCACCTTTAATCATACTTACAAGCACATAACTCATGGTATCATTCAAATCCTTAAGTCGGATACGCCCACACTCCACAGGCTCGTATGTTATCTTAAGTATAGCTTGTTTTGATTTGTGTATATTTTAATGCTTGTATTATATCTTTATTTAAACGCCGTCTGTTCCGGTCTGTGATGGTTTTATTTCAATTTGAACTACCTATGAATCATTTTTTTGTTTAAGTACTTTAGTGTAAGTAGTCTTTGACTGCAGTTATTTCTGTGGGTGTACTACGAGTAAATGGGTATTTATTCGATGATCTTTATTTACGCTTTCACGCTCTAACTTTTGCGTATACCAGATAAAAGGGAATAATGGCGCGTGGGTTAATAATAAAAGCTGCACGGGTCAGTCGTAGGTTAAGCTACGCTTGACGAGTTCGGTCGATGGATGGGCGATCTCCTATTACATATCATGATCCCTACGTGCTTCGGGAAGCACGTTGAGCAGTTAGTCTTAGCTGTTATTTGTATTTTTGAAAGTAGTTACGGGTAATGAGAAGTCTGAAACTAACAACCAGTCTAATTAAGGCGTATCGTGTTGCCCAGTAAGTGGGCTGTGGAGGTTGAATAGGCAGTTGCTCCATGTAAAATACTGGAAGTAACTAGTTCCGAAATAAACGAATTTTTATTGATGAAATAAAGCTTATTACTGTCTCTACTTTATGGTGAGACAGAAGATAAGGGGGGTGTAGCAAAAACGTTTGATCAAAAACAATTCAAGATTCAAGTATTCAATATTCCTCATTTTCGAACTAACCTATTCTTCTTTTCTCTCCAGGCCACAACAGAAACTGCTCCAGCATCCCCAAAGCGAACCGCCCACGATGAGGAGCAGTTGCTCAAATGCGGCTGGGGCATGTTCCGCCCCTCGTGGCTGCAGCGCTTCCGTACTGCCAAGTGGGCGCTCTTCTGGCTGTGCTGGGCCGGGGCTATACAAGGTGAGTCATATAAACTGTTCATGTGCCTATAATGAGGAGCAATTGTTTTAGTGCGGCTGGGGCCTTTCCACCCCTCGTGGTCCGGGGCAATGTCAAGTGAGTCATCGTGAGTTCTCATGGGGATACATTTATTTGTATGCGGCAATTGCCAGAAAAAAAAGAAGAACAATTGTTTAATAAGTCTGACAATAATGGTTTTAATTGATGGACCAAGTAAACATTGAGGAAGTGATGAAGTTTAGATGCTCGGTCCAAGCCTGACCTGGTCATTTGTCATCTAGGATGTGTCAATTTATTACCTTACTCTTCAATCAAAACGGGAATTTTCAATTTACTGGCATGACATCAGATTTGTCAAACCGGAAAAAAGCAATGCTTAATGGTGGCTTAGAGGAAGCTCTACTGGTGTTACGCAAGAGCATGAGCCCCCAGACAAACTACGAGTTCGTTGACCTTGACCTTGTCTCTAAATAGGTAGGTAGTAAGTTCCTATGATTAGCAAGACTACGTAATACATAGTTCAACAATATGGAAAAAAAAACAAAATCTTTAAACATATTATTGAAACTGAAGCTAAAGAATAGTTCGTGTATTTTACGGAACTCCATACGCACTCACATATGATACCCTTGCACACCCACAGAGGCACACATACATACTACATTCATACATACATACTCCACTGACTTATTATAGTTATTTGTTACTTTATAGAGATTTTTTCGAAGCACGTTGCAAATTTTTGCCAAAAAGATTTTTTAGCCTTTCAACCTTTCCCGATATTGTTCTGAGTATTTATTATGTATAATAAAAATATCTATCTATGTAATGTATTGTATTAAGTATATCAGTCATCTAGTACCCATAACATAAGCTCTGCTTAGCTTGGGGCTAGGTGATGCTGTGTGAATTGTCCAGCATTATTATTTTTTTTTAGATTTCATAATCTTTATTTTGTTGTTCTTCTTTTAAGTGAATGTTATTTTTAGAAACAGATTCTTGTTAACGAATCGGCATTTCACCTAAAATCCAAATGATATTGCATTGACGTCATAGTAACAGCTACCAAGTTTGAAACAATAACAGGCGCGGCCATTTATAATCAATCTTTTGTTTCGATTATAATTAGTTATGATGCTATTAAGTTTAATAACAGCACGTGCAAGTTTAAGGAATGACTCAATGATAGGGGTATTTAGATCAACACTGATTTATATGTCAATAGAATATATGTATCATGTTATTTGCTGCGTTGGTGGTTGGTGGTTTTGAGGTCCTGGGTTCTATTCCTGCGCCGGGCAAAGTGTTATTGGGGTTTTCCATTTGGAATTTCTCAGTAGCAGTCCGGAGTCTGGAATTGTGCCCGGTTGTCGCCCTCTATTACATGGGAATTGAATATTACAGGCGAAATGTGGGTATACTATAAGTGCATTCCTGCTTAACCCTCCGGGGAACAAAAGCGCGATGTTACGTTAAGATAAATACGAAACACATCGGTACACGGTTCATTAATTCAAATCCATATTTCCAATTGTTGTTATTCTCAGTCAAGCAAATAACAACTTTAAACTGGTAAAATTAAGTCCGTTTCACAATGAAAAAACGTTAAGAAAAAAAAAAATTAAATATATAAATAAATAAATAAAAATAATGCTGGACAATCCACACAGCATCATCTAGCCCCAAGCTAAGCAGAGCTTGTGTTATGGGTACTAGATGACTGATATACTTAATACAATACATTACATAGATAGATATTTTTATTATACATAGGAAATACCCAGAACACCCGGAACAAATATTTGTAGATCGTACAAACATTTGTCCCAAGGCGGGAATCGAACCCGCAACCTCTTGCGTCGCAGGCGGACCTGTATATATGTATTTGTAACACAAAATTAACTTTATGTGTATTAAAGGTATTTATACAAAACCACATTTTTATTAAAAGTGTTGGAAACTAAATTGCAAACTCAGAACTATCTCCCATTGGCCACGCAAGAGACCACATAACCAATCAGATATTAATCTATGCAAATGAGCATAACCAATGATCTAGAGACAATACCAGCTGTTAGAAAGCACGCATATTGCGACTGTGGAAACTATGCTACGATCACTACGAACGCGGATCACACACTTTCCATATGAAATTGGCTTCCGACATGAAACTGTACCGGTAATATAAAAATAGTTTCTAGAACAAACAGTATTTCTTCTTTCCGTATATACCATACATGGAGATATAGATTTACTGCCAATTTTAATGGCGGATCTCAATGCCAATCTAGAGATCGATCTTTGTTTGTAACTAATCAATGGGCGACTTCGCAATCTGTTACTATGAGCGGTTGAATCGGTAGCAGCAGTTAAAGATCGCGGATTGAGATACGTCATTAAAATTAGTAGAAAGAGGAACGGGATTTACCGCAAATACCTTTTGAAACAGTGAAAAAGTCTACAGGTGGCGCCAGTAACTGAGAAGTTGTATATTAATCGGCTGTCATGGTATTGGCATATGATGAGGAGGAATGAGGATTCCCAAGGCGGGAATCGAACCCGCAACCTCTTGCGTCGCAGGCGGACCTGTATATATGTATTTGTAACACAAAATTAACTTTATGTGTATTAAAGGTATTTATACAAAACCACATTTTTATTAAAAGTGTTGGAAACTAAATTGTAAACTCAGAACTATCTCCCATTGGCCACGCAAGAGACCACATAACCAATCAGATATTAATCTATGCAAATGAGCATAACCAATGATCTAGAGACAATACCAGCTGTTAGAAAGCACGCATATTGCGACTGTGGAAACTATGCTACGATCACTACGAACGCGGATCACACACTTTCCATATGAAATTGGCTTCCGACATGAAACTGTACCGGTAATATAAAAATAGTTTCTAGAACAAACAGTATTTCTTCTTTCCGTATATACCATACATGGAGATATAGATTTACTGCCAATTTTAATGGCGGATCTCAATGCCAATCTAGAGATCGATCTTTGTTTGTAACTAATCAATGGGCGACTTCGCAATCTGTTACTATGAGCGGTTGAATCGGTAGCAGCAGTTAAAGATCGCGGATTGAGATACGTCATTAAAATTAGTAGAAAGAGGAACGGGATTTACCGCAAATACCTTTTGAAACAGTGAAAAAGTCTACAGGTGGCGCCAGTAACTGAGAAGTTGTATATTAATCGGCTGTCATGGTATTGGCATATGATGAGGAGGAATGAGGAACATGTCGTAAGGTAAATTTTGAGAATGAATGTGTGTGGTTATAACAGTACCTAGAGGAAGACGATTTGGCTAGGAAGGATGCGACTATTGACATAATTGCAAATAAAGACGTATAGAAGAAGAGAAGACATGCTGCACCGCCCCCAAATAAATTGAAATAAGGGCAGCAGGATGATGATGATGATTTAAGTAATAAAAAAGACTAAAGTCACCTTGAAACCCAAATACGCGACGCTACACGACTCATGTGGCCCGCGATGTCCGTAAAGTTTGTCAACAAAGGTATTTCCAAGAGGTCTCGTGTAATTTACTAATTAAAAAATAAATTGAAAACCGTACAAAAGCGGACCTAATGCCTCGTATTCTACCAGTCCACCAAAGGGAGGTCCACCCTTTCGTTTTCCCAGTAACTAGGATGTGTAGGTTGGATGCCTTAGCGGCTCCATTTAAGTATTTGTATTCAGCTGCATCTGCTTAGGCTGGAAGTCGACCCCGACGTCGTTGGGAAAAGGCTAAGCAGATGATAATACGGTTCTTACGAGTACTATAAAACTTTCCCGAGTCCCGTCGGTGCTATTAAAGGGGTAAGGTGAAGACATTATAATTTGGGGAATAGTAGTTCCCCTTAAGGATGCAATTATGGTATCTCATACAGTTAATAGGGGTTGCCTATGGAGCTGGGGAGAGTCCATTATGAAGCGATAATTAAATTAATTAAATATACCCGTGCCTTGTCGCCACGTGGGTCTAATTGCAACTGCTAAGTGAGAGGAATGGGTTACACGCTGCTAGTAAACGATTACTAAATGTATTAGAACTTAATTTCATTAGGAGTGTGAGCGCAATTTGCGAAATACATATAATATAATCAGTACCGTTCTGTGGCCCTACCACGAATTTCTTGCGAGTAGTTTACCAACGGAAAATGTCATATTACTTACTTATTTATTACCTACATATATACAAACATAAACCCACTCCTTTTTCCCATGGGGGTAGGCAGAAACTACAGAACGCCACCTGCTAAGATTCTTACATACTCCTTTTGCTTCGTCCACGTTCAAATCTAGTCATACATCCACGCCGGTGGCGAGTACTACGCACCTGACCTTTTTGAAGAACATCACCAATCAAATTAGGGTATGTATGTATGATATAACTGTTGTCGGTTACGGCTAGGATTCGAGCACGGCTACTGTCACAGTCACACATTTTATCACTCTTTGGGTGATATAACCGTAGCGTACCACCGTAATCATTTCTTGTCACAAACGTCTTGTACGGCCGTGCTCGCCCCACACTGAGCCTAGCACTAATGCTTGTTGTAAACGTCACGACAATTCGAACATTTCAGTCTAAATTAATGCGTCTAGCACAATAAGTAGGTATCATTAATAAATGTAATAAAATAAATTAAAATAATATTCATAACGAGTACTTACATGTATTCAATTTGAAAGTCGGCTTTCGCTCATAAAAAAATCAAATGAGTATTTTTCTTTACAACTCGATGTACTCGTAATGCTTTCAATATTCAATGAAATCATGAGTCACCACCACAGGCGTGCGTTATTATTTATCGTTTGATATTTACATATTACTGACTTATGGTTCAAACATTAGAAACTGCAAACACTTTTTTTTTCCAAGTTTCTTCTCTTAAGATTTCTTTGTTTCTCCAACCAGCACAACCATTTTGAAATCCATGTTTCTTATTGATGTCATTATCACTCAAAAAAATCATCAACGTCATCCTCATCGTGGATCATGGGTAATGATGATGATGACTATAATGATTTGTATAAGATCCCTTACCCCAATTTAGTAGGGATCGGCGAAACATGTGTCCACATGAGCAAATATCAACTCTATGTGAGTGTAAATTAAATCGGTTCTACTATGGCTGGTAATTCTTAAAAAGTCAGTAGCGCCGACCCCAAACAAATCGGGATGGCAGAAGGATGATGATGATGAAATACTTTTTGATAAGTTCTGAGTATTAATAAAGATGGATATCTTAGTTATGGAAGACCAAAAAAGCGATGCATTGATTGTGTTGAAAGATGATATGACTAGGAAGGAGGTGGTTATTGAGATGACGGCTAATACGACGGCGTATGGAGAAGTAATAGAGAAGTGTGGTAGAAGAAGACATAAATAGATGTTATAGTACATGTTGATGGCCATAGGATAACCTCCCCTATTACATGGAAATTAAACATAACTGGTGAAATGTGGGTGTTACTATATCAAAATCAAAAAAATCAAAATTAATTTATTCAAATTAGACTGAGAATCAGCAGTTTTTGAACGTCAAAACGTTTACATAAGACAGTCCCCCAAAACGCCCACCCTTCACCACTTCCTAGTGTTTTTGCTGGGAAGAGAGGTGGTGGAACAAACTCCCCAGCAATAATAATGCAATATAATAATAAATATAAGTGCACCTCTGTACAAACTCGTGCAATACAGGCGTGATGTTATGTGTATGTTTAAAAAAAAAGATATGGGGAATGAGTATTCTATATACCATTAACATTGCGATATCCTAAAACGCAATATGTAGCTGTTATGCATTAGAATCAAGAGTCACGACAAGCGATATTTTTGTTAGAATTTCACCTTGGCATTGCTCAAGGTGAAATTTTACAACACATCACCGTTTTATTATTGGTTTACGATAATATTTGTTATTATTGCACTACTTGTAATGTATTGGGAGAGGTTTTTACGTCACTTGTGTGCCGCGTGTGGGATAGTCTCAATCCCGTCTTGGCAATGATCGCCGACAGGTTGGACTGCCCTTATATCCGGCATGGCGGTGACAGGCATGCTCCAGTCCCAATGGCGGCTAGAACATAATAAATATTATCTTTTATTTGCCTTATTTTTTGTTATTTAATGAGTTCTCGATAAATAAAGGTCCAGGAATCCTTGAAACTGGGAATAGACTTGACACACATTATATTCATTTCATCTATCTAGACTTTTCCCAAATATGTTGGGGTAGGCTTCCAGTCTTACCGGATGCAGCTGAATACGAGTATTTCACATGGAGCGACTGCCTATCTGACATCCACAACCCAGTCACTGGGCAACATGATACCCCTTGGTAAGACTGGTTGCCAGACGTTCAGGCTTCTGAATTACGTAACGTAATTTTTCGGAAATTATGTATTCTTCTAACCTCGTCCGCTGTTCTTTTCTGATTAATTTCGTTGTGGGATCCAAGACTTCTGGTTTTCAGGAGTTGCAGTGGTTTGGGAATAGTGTAGCATTCTTGCACCAGTAATAACTGTCAAAGATTTACAAATGACAGCCGGGACGAACTTAACGCTTAACGCGATTTTGTCGATATGTAACGAACGGCACCCATCCACTGAATGACCTCGTCAAGCGTAGCTTCGAATTCAAACAAGTTTTTATTTAGCCACGAGCTCCACATACTCATCACTTGACACGTATCTACAGGGGTTAAAACTACTCATGATTAAAAAAACTTCTACTTCAAAACCAGCCTGAAACATTAAAAATAAATCACCTGTTTCTTACATATTCATCAGATAAATATCGCATATTGTATGAATCAGCTGTTTTCTAAATATAAGTATAATAGGATTTGTTTATAATCTTCTTTGAGTTCTTTCACCCCACGAAAGATTGTAAGTGTTTAAAAAATATGCCTGTATAATATAAAATCAATACCTACATAGGACTAAGCGCCTTGAATTTTTGTCCACATTGGTAATTATGAAAAGTGCCTACCTAATATGAACAGTACATATGTCCTGTCTCTACAGCAATGAACTATTGTGAGAGGAGGAGTACTGTAATAGGGATTCATGATAGTGTTGTTATATTATTTTATATTTTTACCTAAACTTTGTGTCTATCTGTTATTATGACCCGGGAATTGAACCCAGGACTAGCGCTACTCAGCAGTAGCGCTTCCAACCACTAGACCAACGAAGCAGTCGGCAGTTGAAAAAGAGCATAACACAAACCCATAATCGCATTACTCAGTCCGTCGACTTCTAACAAAAACACTTAAGTTCCCCTGAAGCCTTTGTTGAACCCAAAACAAATAAGGAAAAGGGTTAATGAAATAATAAAATACATTAATTAATATAAAAAACAGCAACTCAGCCCACCGGGACCGGATAACTAGATTTACACGGCGATTCGCCCACAAAATTAACTGGAGGTCTTAAGCTATGAAAGGTAGCGATTTTTGTGTGGTAAAAGAAGCATTATAAACTACTATTAGTTTATAATGCTCAGACACCTGTGTCTCACAAAGTTATTCCCGTTCTCATGGAATACTTTTAAGCTTTAAGAAACTTGTGTAGATTAAATAAACTATTTTTAATTTAATTTAATTAATGCTGCCAGCCTTCTGGGCACTTTTCCCGTTGACAGCGATGCGGATGAATTTTTCGATGCCCTGTGATTATTTATTTTATTTATTCACGTATTAATAGTTGTATTATTTAATTTAATAGGATTGGTTTACCTGACGGTTGATGGTTATTTGTCATTCCTTATCTTGCGAGTACTTAATAAAAGGGCTTTTTGCTTCGTAGAATTTGTAACGTTGTGGATTTCTTTTCCATATTCAGGTTTAGGTCCCCTGTCCTTAGAGTAGCGTCTTCAAAGAATACCTACAATTTTGGAAAATAGGCACATAAATCAAAACACAAAACGCATGTGGGGTAATGTGTTGAACATTACTCACTTTCCACCCCTTTCTTTTCTGAAAGAGCAATTTTCTAGTCACCACCGGTAAAGACAACGGTAATCTTGGCAAACTCGCTTGACATGCTAGCTCATTAGGATGCGTTGTTATAATAACCGCTATCAGGCGGATTATATTAATGTTCTAACTTTTTCCCGGGACTTATTACGCGTAAATATCGGTATTCACAGATGAAGTCGAAGATTGAAAACTATCCTATGTTCTTTCCAGGGTCTCAAACTATCTCCATACCAAATTTGACATAAATCGGTTTAGCGAATTAAGCATGATAACGTAACAGACAGAGGTCACTATCAGAGTTACTTTCACATTCATACGAGTATATGTAAGTATGGATGGTCTTATCTCTTCAATTAAATAATAAGCGTTCAGCGTTTTAAAAAAACATCGTTCCCCGCTTCAGCTTGTGCCTTACGCCCATCATAATACCATGCAAAAACACTCTATAGTCATTTCGCAGAAAAAAGGTTAAAAGCCTGAAAGCCAGGAAAATACCTGCAAAGTGTTAATATCGTTGCTCCGGCGCCGGCTTCTTAAATGTTACAAATGGGGATGCATTATTATTTTTCTTCTTTTCCTTTGTTTTGTAAAAGCAGCGGTCTTTTTTAATATAATTTTTAAATATGAATACAAACTCGTTCTTTTATCAGGTGGTAGGAAGGAAAGGTTTTGGTACATGTAGGGTAAAAGTGTCTATGGTGTTAAACATATCATCAATATTTCTCGAGTTGTCAGATAGAGGTAGTGTACGCAGCTGTAGCAGTACCAAATTCCTATTTAATACGGGGTGAGTCTACCGCCCGCAAATTCAGACTTCAGATTATTACTGAAAAATTAAATATGGGAAAAACCCAATAACCCTGCCTGACTAGGGAATTAAACCCAGAACCTCTTGCTCAGCAGTAGCGCATTTTGTTACCCAACTTCATGATCCAATTGGCTGTTAAAACAGTTTTGACGTGCATACTTCCGTATTGCATACATTTATCGATTCGAAAAGATATCGGTTCCCAGCGATCACGTGACCGCACTGCGTTTACTACGCTAAATAAGTGTGCCAGCGTGTAGGACGGTTAATATCTTAAAACTAGCTGCGGCCTGCGGTGTTACCTGCGGTTAAAATTCACATTCATCAAACGGGCGAACTGTCGCGAAGTCAAAATAGTCGTTAAGTTATGTGAAATTTTACAATTTTCTGTGCAATTGTCTTATTTTTTCTTTCCGTGAGAACTTTCTACATAGTATAAGAATCTTAATAAATATATATGAATAAAACCAGTAAAGTTGTCCTCGAGTTATGGCGTGACCAAGGTAAACAGGTACACAGGTAAACAGTACCACAATTCACTTTTATACATAGAATAAATAGTGATAAATAAAGGAAGGTTGCATTTGACTTTAGCCAATGCAATCAAAACTAAACCTAACACCCAGTGTCTGAAAGGCATATTCTAGTCATTTTTTTTTTTTTTTTTTTTGGAATGGGCATCTCGCAGTTTATCCTTTAGGGATATTTACTGCTCAACCGAACTTTCCTGTGGGGGGCTTAATTAAAATTAAGGCCTCCAGCCAGGCATAAAAACTTATAAGCTAAGCGACTATCGCTAAGGGCACCCCCTGCGGGGTACGAACCTCGGCTTAGGACGTCGCTGAAGAGGACAGCAAGGGACAGGCTGGATCTGATTGTTCCATTATTTAGGGACATTTTAAACATTAATCGGCTCAGCTTCGCGGGCTGGCTCTAGCAAAGGGTCGGGAGGGGGGCATTGACGGGGTCGTCGCGACGGGCCTCGGCGGCGAGGACGGAATGTCCGTTTTTGTCTGCGAACAGTGCTGGTGGCCTTATCGCTCTCCTGGAGGAGAGTGATAGGATCATCTGGCTCTGTGAGTGTGTGTTTCGGTCTTCGAACTGTGCTTATTCGCGAGGGAGTGTATCGGACGGCCGATGACACTAAGGGGTTAGGATGAGCGGTAGAACAGTCCATGAAGCGCTGGGTGAGTCGCTTCATGAACTGTTTCACCGTAGGTATTTTGAGATCTACATGGAGAGTCTCATTTCGGACGTAGAAGGGGGCTCCCGTGACTCTGCGCAGGAATCGGTTCTGGACGGTCTGAAGCCTATGAATATGATACGGCTTGGCGTGAGCGAACACTGCGCAAGCGTATGTCATGATTGGTCGGATGACCGAGACGAAGAGCCGCAATTTGCACCTGAGTGACAACTTGCTTTTCTCGTTGGTCATACAATAAAGCCTGCCGGACGCGAAGACGGCGCGCGAACGCGCCGCCTTTATGTGTTCGGCGAACGAAAGTCTGTGATCGAGTATCACACCTAAGTATTTGGCTCGCTTATCCCAAGGGATAGGCTTGCCGTACATGGCTAACGGACTAGGCGTGGGGACATTGCGGCGTCCGGGTTTCCTAAAGAGAACCGCTTGACTTTTGTCGGGATTGACCTCGACTCTCCATTTCCGGAACCAAGCGCCTAAGACGTTTGCGGAAGTTTGGAGAGTGCGAGCTATGGTGGTAGGGTTGTGACCGGTATAGTAGATGGCCGTGTCGTCGGCGAAAAGCGCCAACTGGGCCTTTCTACCCCTAGGGACGTCGCTAGTGAACAGCGAGAACAAGAGAGGAGACAGCACGGATCCTTGAGGGACGCCCGCGCGGATAGGGTGAGGTGACGATAGCGTACCGTCTACGCGATATCTAAACGTACGATTCGACAGAAAATCTCGCAAGATGAGCACGAGACGATCTGGCACATCGAGTTGGTATAGCTTGTATAACAACCCGTTGTGCCAGACCTTGTCGAAGGCTTTCGCAATGTCGAAGAAGAGGGCGCCGGTGAGCGCGCCTCTCTGAAAGCCCGCGCTGACGTGTTCGACTACGCGGTGCACCTGTTGAACACACGAGTGTCCCGGCCGGAACCCGAACTGTTCGTTCGGTATCAGGCTCTTTGCCTCGACATAGTCCTTGAGTCGCTTATAAATAAGCTTCTCGTAGATTTTGCCGAAAACATTGAGCAGACTGATAGGTCGGTAGCTCGTGGGCTCAGACTTGGGCTTGCCAGGCTTGGGGATGCCAATAACCACGGCTTCTTTCCACGATTGAGGAAAGATATTGTTGCTCAGAGCGCCATTGAAGATGGCGGTCATGAGCATAACGAGTTGCGCGGGGAGGATTTGAAACACCCTATTGGTGATACCCTCCTTACCGGGGGCTTTGCGTGGTTTGAGCCCTTTAATGATGTCTTGCACTTCGTCCGGAGTGACGGGAGGCAGAGGATCATCAGGGTTGTCGACGGGAGGGAGCGAGGACCTACGTTCGACTTCGGCGTCTACCTTTAAGAGGTGAGCTTGGTCGAACGGCTGGGAGCTAAGCGAGCATTGAGTCTCTAAGCTTTCGGCTAGGCATTCGGATTTTTCCGAGTCGTCGAACGCGACGCTCTTATCTGGACGAGTGAGGGGAGGCATGGTAGCCTCTACGGTGGACCGGAGTTTCCTCTGGAGGTTCCAGAAGGCATGGTGGTTGGGCTCTAGCTCACTGATCATCTTGTCCCAGCTCTCCGACCTATGCTCCGCCACGCGTTTGCTGACAGTACGCTGTAGCATTCGCATGTGGGCTTTGTTCGCAGAGCAGGGAAAAGCGCTATAGGCACGGACGGACGCGTTCTTCTCGGTTATCAGAGCCCGTACATCGTCCGGTAGGTTCCAGCGCTGGGCATTCAGCGCCGGAACCCGCCTTGAACAGTCGTTCAGGACTGTCTGTACGTGCTCCGTAAACGAGTCGACTGCGCCCGTGGTGTCAGCGACTGAGGTGATTAGATCGGGGATGGAGTCGAGTAGAGGCGACGAGGAGGATTTCAGCTTTTCGCTTACCTTCCTCCAGTCGGTAACTAATTGAGTCGGGGGTGGCTGATCAGGGTCAAGCGGACCCGTACGGGGAACTAGCGTCATCATCACCGGACGATGGTCAGAGTTAAGCTCGTGGAGCGCCTCTATCGATTGTAAACGAAGGTTTACATTCTTTAGGAGCGCTATGTCCAGTATGTCAGGTCTATGGTCAGGATCGTGGGGAAAATGGGTATGAGTCATCGGGGCGATGACGTCATAGTTAAGGGAGGCGCCCAGATTGAGGACAGCCCTCCCTCTGGCGTTGGTTACATTACTATTCCACGCGGGGTGCTTGGCGTTGAGATCGCCCGCTATGATAACGGAGTCACTCAAGCCGAGAAGAACCGAGATATCGTGGGATAAAGCTGGGATGTCGTCCCTCCCACGAGCGGGAGGGCAGTACGCGGATACAATAGTAATTGGCTGATGGCCAGTCATGCCGAGCTGACAGATAGAGTACTCAAGGAGCGAGGTCGGGGGAGGAGAAGTTAAAGGGACACAGTGCAATGAGTTTTTATAATAAATCATTGTACCGCCCTTGTGGCAGCGGGATCTATCATTGCGCACCATACGGTAGTTTGCAATTTTGGGGTCGCGGTTGTGCGGTTTGAGGAACGTCTCCTGTATGAGGAGGACGTCCGGTTGGTGATCGCGGAGGAAGTTGGCAAACTCAGCCCGTTGCTGGAGTAAGCCATTTATATTGACGTATCCTAACTTTAGGGATCGCGGTTTCAAGGTTCTGGCGTTAACGTACCTATCCATTGCGGTTATTAAAGTGGGCTTCTAGGTCACGGAGCACCGAGGGGGCCTCCATGAGCGCTTCGATGCGCTTCTTAGGGTCTGTGGTAGCCTCTAAGCGATCGGCTAGACGATCGGCTTCGCGGTTGCAGAAGATTAAGTACACTGGCAATATGACGTTCATATTGCGCTGTGTACGGATCTTATTGTCATAAAGAGCCTCCGTAGGCTGAGCACGGAAGGCGGAAACCTCAGCCTCTGCGGTCTGGGTAGCCTGAACTGCAGGGGCTGGGGTCGGCGCCGGGATGGGTGAATCCATCAGCGCCGGTGGGTGGCTGCGTTTAGCCGCCAGGGCCGGGAAGGCCTTCTGGTGGTTCAGCTTGTTCCACGGAGATGACCTCTGTGGGCTAAGGCGCTCAGGGAGCGCAGACGATGGCGGGGGTGGCGCCCTAGTAGAGGGGCATTCCCTTTGTTGACGAGCGTTTGCACGTCTCATCAACCTTTGGGAAGACGACTTTGGGGCTCGCGGGCACCCTCGGAAGTTCGCGGTATGACCGGACTGTCCGCACAGAACACAACTCGGTGGTTCAATGCACTTAGTGCGGTCCTTGGGTCGGTCGCATTTGCCCGTGGCGTGGTCGCCCAGACACTTGACGCATCTGGGCCTGGCGAAGCAGTTTCGCTGAGAGTGGCCGTACAATTGGCAGCGATGACACTGGCCAATTAGATGGGGACGGTACGGTTTTTCGATTTTAATACCGGACAGGGCACACACCGTTTTGATGTTGAATATGGGGTGGTGCCCTTCTGTGGGGTCGCAAATTACTAGGACCATATCATAAACTAGCCCACCCCGGGCCTTATGAAGGCGGTGGACGGCGTACGCGGGGACACCTTGGGCGCGGATGTCGGCCAGGATGTCCTCCGTTCGGATCTCCCTGGGGATACGCCTGATAACCACACGGGTTGGCGTCTCCTCAGGGAGGGAATAGGTGTGGAAGGAGATGGCCTTCCCACGTAAAAGGGATACTATTTCCCTGTAGTCATTTGCTGACGGCAGGGTTACCTTGATACCCAGAGGGGTAGCTCGGGCGTTGGTGTAGTTGATCCTGCGATCAACACACATTTTGGAGACGGCTGTCCACTTCGCCTTGTCTTGGATGAAGACAGGGGGAGGTGGCTTCGCCTTACGGGTGGCGGTGCCGTTAGGGCCCGTACCGGAGGCCTGTGCCAGGGGTACGGGGGAGCGGGGGGGAGAGGGCGCGGATTGTCGACTGAGGACGGGGCGCCGATTTTTTTGGCCTTGGTGGCCTGTGAGGGAGCTTTAGAGGGCTTCCTCTTTCCTCCTTTTCCTACGACTTGGTAGTCGTCTTCGGACGAGGAGGAAGGAGACTCCTCTGCCTCTGAGCAGCTGCGTGAACGAGGGACAGTCGTGTCCATCCTATCTACTGATTCATCGGAATTGTCATGCGCGGGGGCTGGCATTCCGAGAATCGGACTATTGTTGCACCTGGCGGTAATAGGCACAAAGGCCGATGCCGGACGGGTCGCGGGTTCCGGGTATTTCGGTGCCTTTGTCTTTTTGGACAAAGGCGCCGGACTACCTGCGTTCGTGGAAGAGGTCGGCGATAAAGGGCTATCGACCGTTGGACGGGGCGCGGGTTCCGGGTATACCGGTGCCATTGTCTTTTTGGACAAAGGCGCCGGACCACCTGCGTTAGTCGCCTGTGGTACCGGACTATCGACGCGAATAATAATTCGCTCCGGTTGAGCGGCCAGCCTGTCGAAGGCGGCATTTTTCCCGCAATATTTTGCGCGAAAGTCCGGGTCCTTTAAGAGGACCTCTCTGACGAACGCTGCTAAGTCAGCGTCCGTCATGGCTGAACTAAGAGTCCCGTTAGGGAGCAATTTTGGGGCCTACGCCTAAACCTATCTCTAACTCTAACTCCCCGGGTGGGTACGCCCGGGGATGTGTGACCAAACCCTCGCTGCCGGGTGTAGGCAGGGAGGTGAGTACCTCGGGTGAGCCCTAAGCTTGTGATCCCGTCGCAAATCTTATTGTGCGAACGGGGCCCTGACCAGTCTGGTGCGAAGGGGTAGACACACCCAACCGACACCAGGTGAGTTGCTGGGGAAGGAAAACAGAGACTAGAGCTGACTAGGAGATCCCCCAAGGCCAAGCTTCTAGCTCCCTGCCGACTTGACTGCCTCACCCTGAAGGGGCTCGGCCGGTGTATCGGGTCAACACCGCACTCGGCTTCGTTGGCACCGTAAGGTATCCACCGAGAGACCACGAAACTGTGGTTTTAGCCCTGAAGGGGCCAAAGACGTTAGACGCACGTTTCCGTTAACGAAATAGCGAAATCAGTAACCCACTGTCTTGAAAAAGACGGCTCTGATGCACGGGATTCTTCGTAGTCGGCGACTACGGCGGAGTTGCGCGGAGGCGCAACAATGGCGGAGCGTGAAGAGTCACGCAGCGAGCGAGGAGCGGGAGCAGCGAGAGCGGCACGTCCGTTCGGGTCGAGCGCGTGAAGCGAAGTGATATTCTAGTCATCAACACAAAAGTAAGATACATAAAATCACACCTGTATTCTCCTAAGGGTTATTCAGACGTGTTAGTATAAATAGTAGGTACACCCACATTTCGCATGTAATAGTGGGCGAGTAAATTGCCACAAACTGGGTACAAATCCAGACCCCGTGACACTACTGAGGAATTCCAGCTGGAAAAACCGTCGGTTGATATAAAATACAGGTATTCAGCATCACTGATTGTACTGCCTTTTGGCTAGGCAGATAATGATGAATGCCTGTGAACTACAAGACAAGATTAAAACAATTAGATTGACGTAAGAATCATCAAAATCCGCCCACGCGTTTGGTCTTGCCTCAAAGGAACACACATACATACATAGTCTGATGAACACAATACCCTCTTTACGTTGCGCAGTCGGGTAAAAATGCACACTCTAAAAAATTACTTAACCAAACTCCCCAGGCCACAATATAATATGTCCTGTTCACTGCACAAACATTGAGCATACGTGAAATAAAATATAGCACATTATAGTGGGTAAAAAGTTGGTATAAACAATAGCAACAGTGGCCGTGCATGGCGGCATTCGAAAGCCATTACGTGGTGGAACACGACACCATCCTGCCGCCCCGTGCTAGCACCGAGGATGTGGGGTCACTGGATCGGCTTTTGTTTTTTAACTGGTCACTTTACCGAAACTTTTGTCAAAAAGATTGACGGGACAGATCTGCTTCAAAAAAGGAATGTTGAAAACAAAAAAAAATAACTCTAAGCAGAAACCATCAAAGAGGTCTTAAAATCGTTCTTTACGTAATAGTGTACGGGTCTGTCAGCTTATCTTAGAATCATTCATTCAGTCACGGATCTGTGCCCAGATTTATCATATTTCTGGCTTCCTAATATTTCTCTCTCCCTCTCTCCGACTAAAAGTTTAATCTCTTCTTCTAATCTATCTATTCTCCTCTATGATGACTTGTTATGCGCACATCCAGTACCTCCGAGTCCCTGTAAAAAACTTTGTTTCCCATAAATCTGCATTAAGTTTTGCGTGGCGGTGTGCGCGAGGAGTTATGGCTCGCCAGTTTCGCCAACAGGTGTACACTGCTGCTTTTATTATAATACGCAGTTTTTTAGAGTTCCGTACCAAAATGGCAAAAAAGGAATCCTCATGGTGCTACTTTGTCTGCCTGTCTGTTTATCACAGCTTCATATATAAGAATATGTAGTTCCTGAAGAACTACGATGTTATTGACTTCATATTCTTAATGCTTTGATCATTGTATATTTCTTATTATATAGAAATATACAATGATCTTTAATCGAAAATTAAATTTCTTATTATAGTCAGCTGGCAAGAATTTGAAGTCAATAATAGTTCTTCAGGAACTACGATGTTATTGACTTCATATTCTTGCCAGCTGACTATAATAAGAAATTTAATTGTAACAGTAGCAGAAATTGTAACAGTAGCAGAAATTAAAAAATAAAATGAAAACCCTCCTATGAGTTGAGATTTTTAAGTTAAGAACTAGATGAAATAAATGACACCTATATATACACACATACACGCACACATTTACGAAGTCACATGCAATGAAAATGTAACTTTGGAAAATCGAAAAATATCTTTCCAACCAAGGTAAGGAACCAAGGTGTGGAAGGCCGAGTCAGACTTTGCTGGTTTTTGATGATGTGTGCCCCTGAAAGGCATGAAACTATTTAGTTACGTGGTCCTGCATAAGTTACTTACATTGTACAGCAGTATACAGCCTGTGGCCGGAAATAAGCATCGCAAAGGGTACAGGTTCGCAGTGCGTTGTCTCCATCACTCATATAACCTACGGTTAAGTTAGAAATAGTTCTAACTTAACCTACGAATAATAATAATTATTCGTTGAATTTAACCCTTAATTTATTATTATTAAAAAAGACACCGACTTCCAAAACATTGTGTCTATTTCATTTCCAACTAGCTGTGCACCGCGGTTTCATCTGTTTGGATTAAGTATAATTTTATTGAGATAAATAAAATTATCAGACATTATTCCCAACATAAGCTATCATTTATCTTTATTAAAAAATTAGAAAACTGTTGCCATCATTTCCACCTCAGTGCAATAATACACCCTCCCCCTAAATTGAATTATCTATGGGCTAGGGTGCGTTTACATTGGGTCAGTAGTTGAAATAAAAAATATATTTTGGAATTTCCCAGCCTACAGTCCAGATTTGTTCCCAGTTAAGGGGGGGCGTTTTGGGAGACTGTCTTATGTAAACGTTTTGACGTTCAAAAAGTGCTGATTCTCAGCATAATTTGAATAAATGAATTTTGATTGATTCTCCCTATTACATGGAACTTAAACATAACTGGTAAAACGTGGGTGTACTATAGGTGCAACTCTGTCTAATCCTTTGGGGCTTACAGGCGTCATATTATGGCATATTCTGTTAATAATAGGTCTTTACCTATGAAATTGCCGTTTTGTATGAAAAAATTTAAATGAATTTTTTTCATGTATTTTTTATTTGTATTAATCGAAGTAATCACCTATGCAATCAATGCATCTTTGCCAACGCAGTGGCAGTTTATTGATGCCCTTCTTAAAGAAATCAGCTGGACGGGAGGCAACAAATTCTTCAAAGGCATTTTGTACTGCCTCTCGGGTATTGAATTTTTTTCCCGCCAAGAAGTTATCCAAATTCTGGAAAAAGTAGTAGTCTGTAGGCGCAAGGTCTGGTGAGTAGGGCGGATGACGGAGAGCTTCCAACCCCAGTTCTTGCAACTTGGAGACCGTCTGCTGTGCAGTATGAGGTCGCGCGTTGTCGTGCAGGAGCAGCGGAGACGAGCGATTGACCAATGCTGGTTGGAGATGTGCCAGCTTCTCCATCATTGTGTTCAATTCTTCACAGTACACATCTGCAGTAATGCTCACCCCGTTTGGTAAGAAGCTGTGTTGAATCACACCGGCGCTAGACCACCAAACAGTGACCATCACTTTTCTTGGGGTAAGTTTTCGTTTAGGGCATTGTTTAGGTGCTGAACCAGGATCCAACCAACTTGCTGAGCGCTTGCGGTTATCAAACAGAATCCATTTTTCATCGCAGGTAACAATGCGGTTCAAAATTCCTTCATTTGTGTGTCTGTTGAGCAGTGCAAGGCACGTCTCGACGCGTACTTCGCGCTGGCGATCATTGAGTTCGTGGGGCACCCATTTGTCAAGCTTTTTTACCTTGCCAATTTGACGCAAATGGACCAATATTGTTTTGACGCTAACGTCGAAAGCTGCTGCTAATTCAGCCGTAGATTGTGTATCATCAGCTTCCACAATCGCCTTTAATTCGTCATTGTCGACCAAAGTCTTCGGACGACCGCGAGGTTCATTTTTCAGGTCGAAATTTCCAGAACGGAAGCGAGCAAACCAATAACAGGTAGTGCGTTGGTTTGTAGTGTTAGCTCCGTAAACGTCGTTGATGTTGCGTGCCGCTTGTGCCGCGTTGCTGCCACGACGGTACTCATATTCCATAATTACTCGAATTTTTAACGTATCCATGATGACGAAAAAGATTTAAATGCGATGAAAATGTAACACTAATCAATAAACAAATGACTACTTTTGGAAAAAAAAAACCATGTTTTTAAAATAAAATTAATTTGAAATTAGAATTCTTAGCAAAACAAAAAATATTTTGATTTGAAATGGCCAGTACTGCAGAACGGCAATTTCATAGGTAAAGACCTAATATATACGTATAGTGTTCTTTGCAAGCGCATGTCGTATATTCTAAAACCATTGGATGGCCACATAAGCTAATGGAATTGATAAAACGCAATGCAATCGTATTGTTATCTATTCTATGCAATACGTCAACGGCATTCAATACACTTATTATTGAGTAACTTATATTAGTTTCCGAACCTATGCATGTCCTATGATTTACGCAATGATAATGTCCTCCGCTACTTTACGCATGAGCAATACGCGAATAGCTTCAGATAAATTGGAGAAAATTGCCGGCGAGCCAGTTTGACTTCGGGTTGATAATTAACCAGTCTTACCAAGGGGTATCGTGTTGTCCAGTAACTGGGTTGTGGAGGTCAGGTAGGCAGTCGCTCCATGTAAAATACTGGTATTCAGCTGCATCCGGTTAAACTGGTAGCCGACCCCAACATAGTTGGGGAAAGGCTAGGCAGATGATGATGAAGTTGCTCAAATTTTTTTTTTTCATATTTACTCACGTGACACCATTAAATAGAGCATTTTTCACAAGCGAGTAAACAAACAAGGTTTCTATGTGATTGATAGCTTACATAATAGGTCTTTACCTATGAAATTGCCGTTTTGTATGAAAAAATTTAAATGAATTTTTTTCATGTATTTTTTATTTGTATTAATCGAAGTAATCACCCATGCAATCAATGCATCTTTGCCAACGCAGTGGCAGTTTATTGATGCCCTTCTTAAAGAAATCAGCTGGACGGGAGGCAACAAATTCTTCAAAGGCATTTTGTACTGCCTCTCGGGTATTGAATTTTTTTCCCGCCAAGAAGTTATCCAAATTCTGGAAAAAGTAGTAGTCTGGAGGCGCAAGGTCTGGTGAGTAGGGCGGATGACGGAGAGCTTCCAACCCCAGTTCTTGCAACTTGGAGACCGTCTGCTGTGCAGTATGAGGTCGCGCGTTGTCGTGCAGGAGCAGCGGAGACGAGCGATTGACCAATGCTGGTTGGAGATGTGCCAGCTTCTCCATCATTGTGTTCAATTCTTCACAGTACACATCTGCAGTAATGCTCACCCCGTTTGGTAAGAAGCTGTGTTGAATCACACCGGCGCTAGACCACCAAACAGTGACCATCACTTTTCTTGGGGTAAGTTTTCGTTTAGGGCATTGTTTAGGTGCTGAACCAGGATCCAACCAACTTGCTGAGCGCTTGCGGTTATCAAACAGAATCCATTTTTCATCTCAGGTAACAATGCGGTTCAAAATTCCTTCATTTGTGTGTCTGTTGAGCAGTGCAAGGCACGTCTCGACGCGTACTTCGCGCTGGCGATCATTGAGTTCGTGGGGCACCCATTTGTCAAGCTTTTTTACCTTGCCAATTTGACGCAAATGGACCAATATTGTTTTGACGCTAACGTCGAAAGCTGCTGCTAATTCAGCCGTAGATTGTGTATCATCAGCTTCCACAATCGCCTTTAATTCGTCATTGTCGACCAAAGTCTTCGGACGACCGCGAGGTTCATTTTTCAGGTCGAAATTTCCAGAACGGAAGCGAGCAAACCAATAACAGGTAGTGCGTTGGTTTGTAGTGTTAGCTCCGTAAACGTCGTTGATGTTGCGTGCCGCTTGTGCCGCGTTGCTGCCACGACGGTACTCATATTCCATAATTACTCGAATTTTTAACGTATCCATGATGACGAAAAAGATTTAAATGCGATGAAAATGTAACACTAATCAATAAACAAATGACTACTTTTGGAAAAAAAAAACCATGTTTTTAAAATAAAATTAATTTGAAATTAGAATTCTTAGCCAAACAAAAAATATTTTGATTTGAAATGGCCAGTACTGCAGAACGGCAATTTCATAGGTAAAGACCTAATATTAACTTATGACGTAATATGACTTAGGATTTACAGAGACTCTTTGGTGGGGTACATTAGTAATTATTTTTTGGTTCTTAATAAGAGATGCGTAAAATGAAAAAAATACTTTAACTTTGATACGGTTTTTTAAAACCCGTGCAATACCGTATAGTGACAATAACCAGGAAAAAAAAATGTCTAAAATACTGTACTAAATAATAGACCGCCAACTCTACCAATGCAAACACGTCCTCGTACGCGTGTGGGGCTCGCGGCTCACCGCGTACATTTTATAAACCCATGATTTGTGGCCGCACCCCATTGGGGGAGTTCACTTAAAATGTTTTACGAAATTCGAAGCCGCTCTGTGAGTGATTATTGCATTTTATTTGCAAGTTTGGTTGCCTCTGCTGGTGAATTATTTTATATTGTTATTACTAGAATCGTCCCACTACTGGGCAAAAAATAATTTATTGAGCACAGATTCAGACACACAATTACAGTACTAAATATCGAAAACAAAGAAAAAGAAAATAATAATGATGGCAGAAGTAATAACGAAAATATAAATTTTGAAAAATCCCCCTCCACTCTTTTCATTGGTTTCGATTCTGCGTTACCTCTTTCCAATTCTCAAAGAAGACATCCAGGCCGTTTCAGCATTTCCTTCGCGGTCTCCAAAACTTAAAGTTTTAAGAATTAAACCATGAAGTACCTACCGATCGATTTTATATAAAAAAACCTTAAAAACTTAGGTGTCATGAACGGTGAAATGAGCTGTCGTTCAACCCAGCATAGGTAGTAATGTTAGGACACTTAAATACCAATTTTGAAATAATATTAAATTATCAAAAGCATAAGTATGTAAAATATTAGGTATCTGGATTCTAGATTATGATTTTAATAATGCAGTTTCTTGTCAATACTTCATCGCTAACTTCCACTAAATTTCCACGAGGATTTTTCACAATATTCAATCTTCAGTAGACAATTGAGTAGCTGACTAGCAGTTATTTCATGAAAAAATAATTGCAAATACATTCGCATAAAATAATTGAACAAGTATCATTCTCTTTTCTTATTACAAAAAATAATGGAAAAAACTATCAATTGAAGCTGTTTTTGCACACTTCGCACCAATGCATAATTTAAATCTGCACCATACAAAAAAAAACTGTAGAAGCTATATGCAGCTAATTAGTTTTATATCACCCATAAATAACACTTACTAAAGTACTTTTAATCAGCAAATGCAATAAATATAGATCTTTTCTCCGCTGTTAAGCTAAAGTTTAAAACAAGAAAGCTATAAAAATGTCTAAAGTTAAATGAGCCACGCTGCACACCTGTTGTCGTACCAACTTGGACGTCGAGTTCACCATCCGTCCGGATTTACCCGGGCATGTCCGGCTTTTTGACCTAACATACGAACTTGCCCGGTATTATTCAACTTAAGGAGTAATATTCAAGAAAAATTAAAAGTTAAATTAAAATGAAAATCTTCACCGTCTGCACTTTTTGCAAATACCATGCGTTTTCTCAGGACTTTTCTTACAAAATGTGTACCCTACTACGGTGAGGCTAACTTAGAACAACGTCATGTTAAAGTCGAGAAACTTTTGTCTAGATTTCTTTTGTTTTTCCTAGATTTGATTGTGTCTCGAGTTTTGTTGTGGAAAGTACTTGAAGGAAAAATTCTGATGAGATTTTTTACTAACATCATTATGTTATTTAGATTGCTGACTGGATAACTAAGTATTTTTACTTAGGTACAACTTGGGCTTTAGAGCTCGTGTGGACACGATACATTTAGGAAAACATCGTGAGGAAACCTGGACTTATTATATTAATAAAATTCTGAAATCGCCAAGCCGCCTATAGCCAGCGTGGTGATTAATGGTCGTGCATTCTCTGTATGAGAAGAAGCTTTTGCCCTGCAGTGGGACAGTAACAGCCTGGTATTTTTTTAAGAACAACAAAACAATATGAAGAACAATAGTCAAACGATGATAGTTGCTAAAGTAACCAGTTTAGGAAAATATTTGTTAAAAGAGAGAGAGAGAGAGAGACACTAACAAATAATAAAGATGGGGCTGTAGATATAAATTTATGGAAATAAAAGTTCTCTTTAACCCAATTAATCCTAACATGACACCTCGTAACCCATAAAAGGACACAAGAGACAAAAAATTAAAACTCAAAAACTCAATTATGACACCAAAAACCTCCTAAGCCCTGTCAACTTGTTTCAAATTAAACTCTGGTAACATCATAAAAATCCACCTAATCCCTTAAACATGACGTGACGGGGGTACATCACAACTTTTTTAATTAATTCGGGCAAAGGTACGTAAGTGAGGTGCCAGCACAGCCAACTAATTACCGCGTGTAAATGTACGCGTCAAACTTATGATTAATATCTTGCATTATTCAACTTTGTCGGGGGTTTGATGAAAATGTGGACGCAATACATAGGTATTGCGGAATTAATCATTTTGTTGCTAAGTTTTGACACGGGTATTAATTGTGGAGGTTACTCGGTACACGACCTACATGATTATGTATCAGGCATGACTTTTACGATCTATCGTTCACATATTTACCGCCAATTTTGAATTTAGAACTGGTCAAAATTTAAATTTGTTGGAATTTAGAATTAAAACAATAGGGATGATGACAAAAAAAATTTTTTTGTCCGTCAGTCAGATAATAAAAAAAAACATTAAACACTATTTTTTTTACGTAATCAGAGGATTACATCAATACATTGAATTAAAATGTAGCATGACATCACACGTAAGTAGATTTTATACCAACTTGGCCTGAGTCAGGCTTAACAGTAGCCCTTGTGATCTCTAGACAAACTAGGGATTCATATTTATTACGATAGTTTTTATAATAATTTAATTTGTAGTGACCTAATATACGAAGACCTAATATAAAGTGCATACACTTTATATTAGGTCTTCTCTGTACCATGTATGATATTTTTGTTCACTGACAGCCCAAAATCTATCTCCTTTCATGGGTTATATCTTTCCACTATTGGTACACCTCTGCCTTACCTTCCGGAAGAAACAAGCGCGATGGTATGGTAGGTATGTTAAATAAATAGGTAGATACGTAATTACCTCCACCGGGCATCCGAAATATGCACTTAATATTAAGTTGCATGCTAACAGCATAAGTTGCGTCAAGTTGAGTGTAAGTTTAACCGAGCAATTTATCAAGTGACAGGTGTTGGCGGCTAATGTAGCGCTCAACTTAGCCAACTTGTAGCTATGAGCCGAAAACTTAGTGCTTCGGGGAATTTCGGCAATGTACGTAGCGATGGAATGCAATTTGGTAATAATACAATGTATGAATGTGATTTTCGGAATATGGGACTCATTCTCATGCCTTTATCCCAAATTATTTGGGGTCGACGCAGCGTGTCTTCTTCTTACATTAAACTCCATTTGCTGTTATCTCAATAGTTACCTCCTTCCTAGCCATATTTCATACGATCCAACCATCGTTACTTAGTCTTTCTCTACTATATATATGTATATTTACGTAAAGTTGCATTGCTGTATACATAAGTAGCTGAATCAATCATAGTATTCTTATGGATGGGTGGCTGTGGAATGTAACTGTCATCTGTAAGTCGTGCAATCTAACACATCTATGACACTAATCACCATTACTTGTTCAAAGACGAAACGTAAGACAACGTCTTTCTGCCCATCTGTCGGTTTGTTATTGTACTTATGACTTTAAAACCACTTAACAGATTAAAGTGATTTTCTTTTTAATTCGATGTTATCTTTCAATTCCAATAATTTATTCAAATAATCTGGGTAGATAGGTGGGCATGAATGTTTAAAATTAGGATCCACATATTGACCATTGTAAGTATGTGAAACTTAATTTACAAATTTAATACTGGTTGCAAAACAATAGTTTTATCAGTTAAATTGCTATTATTGAATTGTCGGTAATAGAAACACATTATGAGATAACATTTACTTTCTAGTCTAGTTATAGCTAAGATATTTTTAAGTTGTGTAGAATCATTTGCTTATGTACAGAGCCTAGAACATAAAACTACCCCAATCTGTCTAATTTCTTTGATAGTTTTTCAACTTTATTAGAAAACAATTAAGTACGTGTATGTTCATTTGGGAAAATTTGGGAAAATTTTACAGTTTGGGATAGCTTTGTGTGCTGGCGTCTGTAGGTCACCAAGCCCATAATATTCCTTTTTCCAGAACAGTTTGTCAGATCAGATCAGTTTTAATGTTAGGTAAAGGAAAGCCATTGGGGTATAGGGCTCAACTAGATTTTAGTCTACGCGACCAAAGAAAGGAACAACAATCTATCACTATTTTGTAGTCAATTTGTGTCTGCCACCTAAAACAGGACTACCTTCATTGACATAAGAAACAAACAGATAAACAAATCAACTTCTTCTCGAAGTAATAAACCCCTCAGTACACATAGCTGGATATTGGACGATCCAATAACTGTGATATCTGATTTAGTGTCATAAAGAGCTCTAAACATGAGTGGAGCAGCTCTCGGCATGATTGAGTTCAGTGAGCCGTGTGAGCGCGAGTTGCAACTTCTGTAGGGGGTGTATCGCGCGCGTGCTTGTTCAGGCGTGGATAAGTGTACTCGGAATTAAGTTGTTAGTGGAAATAATATGTTTGTCTACCTGTGTTATTTGTATCTTTACATCTAGTGACTTCGTTGTTTATTTATGCTATTAGCCTCAATTTCATCCGCGTGTATTTTTGTTAATCTACTTGACTATTTAAATCACACTTTGTTCACAATTTTTGTGTTGCTTTTTAGTTTTTTTTTTTTGTTTTAATTTTCTTGCGCGTAATCCTATTTTTTTTCTTACATAAAAGTAGTCTAAGTTACTTCTTATAGCACCAGCCAGCTTCTTATAACACCACATGTATCTACCAGTAAGTGCGGTCTAAATCGGTCCAGCCGTTTCAGAGATTAGCCGGAACAAACAGACGGACGGACAGATAAATAAAAGAAAAGTTTTTTTTGGTATTACTAAGTACTTAATTTTTTTTAATAATATGCATTTAGTCAAAAAATCTGTAAGAAATTTTGACATTACAAATAGACAGACAGAAATGTGATACTATACCTACATATACACATTATTTTTAGACTTGCACGACTTCTTCATCCTGCAATTAATTTTGAAGATCAATTTAGTCATGTATACGTACATATAAGTAACTAGGCAAGCTGGACGCGCGCAAGATGGACGCGCGTAAGATGTACGCGGGCAAAATGGACGTGGGCAAGATTGACGCGGGCATGATGGACGCGGACAAGGTACTTTAGCATAAAAGCTTTCAGTAATTTCTTAAAATGAGCCCCTTTCCTATGATGACGTAGTGGCGCGGCAGACCATATAAAATGGGTATCACAAATCACACCACGCCGCACATCAAGGTCAAAAGGTGCTATAGGGTCATCAACTAATAGCACTGTTGTTCACACAACACATGTGTTTGGACCTAATACTAACATATGGGGCTACAAGACGGCTATGTTGGTTTGAGACCAGCAAAGCGTGAAGAATGGGGTTACACTGAGAGGAACTAAATAAAATACTGAGGACTATAAAAATATTTGTTAGACCTGTTGTATCTCCAAAATTCTAACTAATAAACTTTGACATAGAAATGAATTAAAAATATTAAGAACCATATCTATTTAGCACTCTGCTGGCAGACATATAAAAAACCCACCAATAAAAAACTTAAACATAAATTGAAGACATATTCTTTAGAAATGTGTGATCATTGTGTGTGGGGAAAGGGAATTAGAATTTCAAAAAATTCTTTGAAATTTTAAAAGAAGTATTCTTATTCTTGCATGTGAGTTGAAGGGATTTTTCAATTAGTTTATAAAATAAAGGCAAATCACCAATATTTGCAACCAATTTTACGAAAAATCACATTTGAGGGACGTTTACCATCGATTTACAAGAACCTCAAACCAAAAGGAATGGTTTGAGTGTAGACTCAAATCATTAATATGGTTTTGTGGGGCTTAGTTTATAAGTTACTTACCATATTGTGAACTTGAAATAAATCAATATTTTTTTCTAAATAGATGAAACAAATATTGCTTATGGTATACTACTTAGTTACTCGTATATATTGCTCGCGGTTATTACAAAAACTATTTGCCTTCGACTTTTACAAAAGATCTGGCATCAAATAATAGGTCTTTACCTATGAAATTGCCGTTTTGTATGAAAAAATTTAAATGAATTTTTTTCATGTATTTTTTATTTGTATTAATCGAAGTAATCACCCATGCAATCAATGCATCTTTGCCAACGCAGTGGCAGTTTATTGATGCCCTTCTTAAAGAAATCAGCTGGACGGGAGGCAACAAATTCTTCAAAGGCATTTTGTACTGCCTCTCGGGTATTGAATTTTTTTCCCGCCAAGAAGTTATCCAAATTCTGGAAAAAGTAGTAGTCTGTAGGCGCAAGGTCTGGTGAGTAGGGCGGATGACGGAGAGCTTCCAACCCCAGTTCTTGCAACTTGGAGACCGTCTGCTGTGCAGTATGAGGTCGCGCGTTGTCGTGCAGGAGCAACGGAGACGAGCGATTGACCAATGCTGGTTGGAGATGTGCCAGCTTCTCCATCATTGTGTTCAATTCTTCACAGTACACATCTGCAGTAATGCTCACCCCGTTTGGTAAGAAGCTGTGTTGAATCACACCGGCGCTAGACCACCAAACAGTGACCATCACTTTTCTTGGGGTAAGTTTTCGTTTAGGGCATTGTTTAGGTGCTGAACCAGGATCCAACCAACTTGCTGAGCGCTTGCGGTTATCAAACAGAATCCATTTTTCATCGCAGGTAACAATGCGGTTCAAAATTCCTTCATTTGTGTGTCTGTTGAGCAGTGCAAGGCACGTCTCGACGCGTACTTCGCGCTGGCGATCATTGAGTTCGTGGGGCACCCATTTGTCAAGCTTTTTTACCTTGCCAATTTGACGCAAATGGACCAATATTGTTTTGACGCTAACGTCGAAAGCTGCTGCTAATTCAGCCGTAGATTGTGTATCATCAGCTTCCACAATCGCCTTTAATTCGTCATTGTCGACCAAAGTCTTCGGACGACCGCGAGGTTCATTTTTCAGGTCGAAATTTCCAGAACGGAAGCGAGCAAACCAATAACAGGTAGTGCGTTGGTTTGTAGTGTTAGCTCCGTAAACGTCGTTGATGTTGCGTGCCGCTTGTGCCGCGTTGCTGCCACGACGGTACTCATATTCCATAATTACTCGAATTTTTTACGTATCCATGATGACGAAAAAGATTTAAATGCGATGAAAATGTAACACTAATCAATAAACAAATGACTACTTTTGGAAAAAAAAATCCATGTTTTTTAAATAAAATTAATTTGAAATTAGAATTCTTAGCCAAACAAAAAATATTTTGATTTGAAATGGCCAGTACTGCAGAACGGCAATTTCATAGGTAAAGACCTAATATCTCAGTACAGGAAACGTCTAATCTGTTAGGTGACACAATAGAATGCAGCTAAAAGCTCTGTCCCAGCTGCTGTTACTGTACATTTAATAAGACCTAGTCTTATTATTTTGCACCCAGTGTGGCCTCAACTCAATCGCTCTCGATGTAGTGTATCGAGTTGGCGACACAAATAGTTTAAAAGTGTCGGACACAGGCGAGTGGCGCTGGCAGCTAATATTGTGCGGTATCGAACTACAGGCTACAGTCTACAGGCTATCCAGGCTATCGGGGGTAGCCGGCGGACGACCACAGATTGTGAGACTATTCATTGCAATGTCCAATTCATCATAACATGAGCTTTTGCAGGTTTGTGTAGTCTCGATATACGAGGTTGTATGTAAGACTGTTATTTGTAATATTTTAGGGCTTGAAAGGACTCGTGATGGTAAATAGGTTTTGCTAAGAGAGCCACCCTGTATACCATACGTACCCTGAATACCGTACATGGAATATTTAGTAACTAGTTATTATCTTAGGTACATCGTCTTCAAATGTACTTAATATCTGATGCAAAATGGTTATTATTTTACAGTATTTTGTATACAGTAATACAAAATATAGTAAAAAAACTTTATAAAAGAACAAGTGTGGTTTCTTGCCCATTCTTCTCCACACGAAACTACCTTTTGGAAGGGGTAGAATCATTGAAAAAAATAATCTTGATATTCAAAAGTGCCTTTTTAATGGCCTTATTGACAAATATGATTTGACTTTGACTTTGAAATGTACAAACAAATATCAACTGTTTCATGCAAAATGCAATATCCGAATAAAATTTTCGGCTACAATTCTCCGAAGAAATTCGTGCTTTCACATCACTAACATAGAATTCGTACCTACGTATTGTTTGTTACATAATAACACGCTTGTAATGCCCGATGGGTTAGGCAGAGGTGACCTATAGTACACTCACATTCGCCAGTTATGTTTAAGTCCCACGAATAGAGACGAGCCTATTGCCATCAACCGGGCACGAATCCAGACTCCGGTCTGTTTCTGAGAAATCCCAGCTGGGAAAACCCAACAACACTTTGCCCGACCCGGAAATCAAACCCAGGACCTCATGCTCAGCAGTAACGCTTCCGACCACTAGACCGACGAGACATCACACACACACATACATACATTATATTCGACGACCTATGTGGCGCGGCGGGCGAAGGTCCGCCTGCGACGCAGGAGGTTGCGGGTTCGATTCCCGCCTTGGGACAAATGTTTGTACGATCTGCAAAGATTTTCCCATTTGTCCAGCATTATTTATTTTTATTTATTTATTTATACATTCGCAACATACATATATTATATGTTATCTTACTAAAAACTACTACTTGTAGAAGGTATTCGTTCTTAAAACCTGATCCAATTAACTTCAACACCCACACAAAAAACCAATCTGCAAGCCAACAGCTCGTGCCTCTAATCCAAACATCCAATGTTTTTCAAGAAGTCACGAAGCTCCGTCATCACAAAAGGGCCATAGTAACCGCGACTGCACACACACATCATATACAATCGTGTTAATTAGGCAAGTGAATGATCTTGATCCTTTGAAGCTAATTATGTGTTATTTACTCCGCAATCAGCGACACTCCCTTAAGACTGATTATAAACATGTCGGTTGGAGCTGCGAAATAGGCGGGTGGCTCATCGGTGGCCATTCATATTAATATGGACGATTCATTTCTGATCTGAATGTAACAAGAAGAGAAAAAATGTTACTTAGACACATTGTGGTACATCAGACACACATTGTCCAGTCATTTGGGAGTTTTGCCTGGTTTTCCGTTAGTTTTGAAATAACAATTGATGTGCTGTTTGCTCCACCATATTGGAAAAATGGCGCCCAAAAAGAGTGTTATAGAAGTGACCATACTATCACTTTCCCGATTCCCGACGATTTAAAAATGAAAATAGTTGTGTAATAAACTAAACTAGAGAAAAAATCCTGCAAACGACTGTACAGTGTTATAGAAAAAACATTATATTAAATACTGCTACGGCTTGTATAATGAACGGAACTGCAATTATGATCACATATCATTTTTAAATAAATTGGAAAACCTAGAACAGGCTCATTTGAACCATTTACAACGACAGAATCCAGAACTCGAATGATTTTGCCAAACATGGCCACATCTTACGAATTTCACGTAACTTTAGTACTCAGAGACCGAGACACGGGGAGATTGAGCATTTGTTTTCTGTGGCTATGCTTAAAAAAAAAAGAATGGGTATTCTACAATATTCAGTTTCAATTGTCCATGGGAAAGGAACTATTCCCGCTGGTTTAAGAGCCCCAGTATCAGGTAAATTAGCTCGCGAGCTTTAATAGCGACTTGATCGCGGTGTGCTCACATACTCACCGTGCCTACCGTGCCTATCGTGCTCAGTGCTCAGTGGCCGTGCACGCTAAAGCAAGACACTTCAACCGTGAACTTACTTCATAACTTGTTCTGATTAACTTAGGTAAAGTACCTTTTTTAGTATTCTTGTAGTTAATAGGGGAGAGGTCGTTGCCGGAGGAGAAGGTTATTTTCTTTGTGACAATGACCTCGCAGTACTGAAGCATTTAACATTTTACTTAGCAGGTCTTTTAGCCGAAAAAAATGTCTATGTCGGCTTGAGTTGGCTCATTTTCCAGTATTTTACAAAGAGTGACTGCGTATCTGACTTCCACAGCCCAGCTACTGGGCAAAACAGT
Source organism: Phlogophora meticulosa (assembly GCA_905147745.2). Classification (NCBI taxonomy): domain Eukaryota; kingdom Metazoa; phylum Arthropoda; class Insecta; order Lepidoptera; family Noctuidae; genus Phlogophora; species Phlogophora meticulosa. The sequence goes on from LR990518.1 coordinate 1,271,514, forward strand.
ATCCCTTGGTAAAGTAAAAGGTCTTCCGAGCTTCCGACTATCCGTGACGACTGTCAATGTTATGATAAGTAAGAAAAACAAAAGAAAGCCTGAAGACAGAACTATTCTAGCACAATTGAGTATTTCACTATTTCGCATAACTATTAAGTAGGTATTAGGTAACCAATTATTTGTTCATAATATTTTTTTTAGTCCCTAGTCATACTTGCATTCATCTGGTAAGATTTTTAAATATACCTAGTTTAAAATAAGTCAGAAATTAGCTATTATTGTTGTTATTTATTGAGGGATGTGGTATTTGCGACGACGACGGCATCCTCCAATGTTCTCAATTTTTCCTTATCTCTGTATTGTCACCTCCAGTCTGGCCCGGAGAGAAAGAGAAAAAAGTAGTCTACATTGTTTTTGCTTGTCCAAAAAATAACCAGCACCATTACCAGTCTCTCATTTCTAGCTGTTCTATTAACCCCAAACCAGTTGAAAAAGAACCAGCATCTTCATTGTATAAAACTTTTTACTCTCTACTTGAACGAAAGAATTCTAAACGACTGGCATCAAAACAGCGTCAGGAAGAACTCTATTACGGAGTACATCATTTTCAAACTAATTTCAAGTTAGCTTCACTCGTGAATAATACTGGGCCAAGTTGGCGACGGCCGGGGTGAAGTAAAAGTAGAACTGGGTAAAATTATGCGTCGGTAAATATGTCACTTGCGAAGTAAGTTTACGTACGTTACGTTATTAAGTACAGCTTGTTTGCTTTTTTAACTTTTGATGGTGTCATATTTTTTTAAATCGACAAAAAAACAGGAAGAGGATCTCAGCTCGACCCGTTTTTTTATGTTTTTACAACGCGTACTTTTTTACAGTGACGTTCGATTTCGATGATTCTTCTTTTATTGGATGGGGTATACCTCAAAGTAGGTCCCATTTAAAATAAAAATCTGCCCCTAAGTGTAAAAATAAGGGGATGATTGATTTTTCACCTGCTGTATTTTGTAAAAGGTGACGAGCAGTTGACATTAGGCTGTTGTATCTTAGATGAATTGTAAAGCAACCTACTGAAAAGCGAGGAATAAAAGCTTTTCATAAAAATAAATGATATTTTTTTTATAAAGTTTTAAAAGTTTGTGAACTAGGTTTTGTCCGCGACTTCGCCCGCGTGAATTTCGTATAGTATTGCGAATTAAATAAATACGAAATACTCACGATGTAATACTTCACCGATATCAGTGATATTTAAAATAAACTCCATAGGTAATTTTGAGAATTTTATTTCTTTGTCTTCCGTTGGCCTGTAGATAGATATTTCTTTTATACAAATCACCGTTTTCAAGCATTAACCGACACCTAAATGTCTAAATATAATTGCACTGTTGGATTTTCAACTCACGGTGCTGGGCCGAGCGTTGTAAAATCAAATAGTGCTCTTTTATTTTAGCATTTATTAAGGTAGGTAGGTAGGAAAACAGGCATAAGCCATGTTAGCTATCATACTTTATAGTTTCAATTATAAAGTAGACTAGCAAATCCTTCGGCCATCGCGGACATACATCACGCGCCGTCCGGGACCTCTCCGGGACAGTCCCATTGATTCCCGGGATTTCCGCCGAGTCCCGGTAATACCCAACATTAGTTTGGATTCCAAACGGACATATTACTGTACTTTGCGACTTTCTTTGTAATTCCTACTATTAGTATTAATGTGACTTACTAAATGCTTCCCCAGAGGTGAAATGGATGGTGTTATTTGAGAATTTATATCTAGTTTTAATATCTCGTGTAATAATATAAGGTATTGTGTTGCCCAATAACATTTAAAGTACTGGTATTCAGCTGGAACAAGACTGGAAGCTGACGCCAACATAGTTTGGAAAAGGCAAGGGAGATTATATTTTATATAAATTTTAATGGCTTTAGGATTTAATAAGCTAGTTCACTAACGCAATACCACAAAGCTATCTTGGTTTCTAACTATACCTTTGACAAGTATAGACGCCATCACATCAAGCTACCCCAAACCACAGATTACTGAATAGTTATGCCCAAACTGTCAGATTTACCCAATTGAAGATGAGCCTTATTCTTTCTTAATAAAGTTGAAAACCTATCAAAGAAATTTGACTCATTGGGGTAGCTTGATGTGCTGGCCTCTGTACGTGAGTATCTTAAATTAGTTAATATTAACTTTTTAAGATATTTTGCATTATATTGAATAGATTCAAGATCTTCATTCTTATCATACAGATATGTTGCTGGGGAGTTTGTTCCGCCACTTCTTCTTCCCAGTAAAAACACTAGAACGTAGTGATTGCTGGGCGTTTTGGGGTTTATTATTTGGTTGATTCTTATGTTATTATATCCGTACAAAAATGTTCACCTTAATATGAATAAATGAACCATGATTTTGAATTAAAAAGCAAAAATTATATGCCTTAATGCTGTGTACCGTGCTAGCTTGTGAGATGTCACAGACGTAAATCATTTGTATAGTAAGCGGGATTACTTCATCTCGACTCACCTACACTCAAATGTACCTACTCAAGTAAATCGCAGCGAGTGCAATGAACACCATAGATACGTAAAGTATTCAGGTATGCAGGTATGCTGCAACACACAAGTAATAACAGGTTATTAAGCTGGCCACCACACCATAATAGCACATTTCCTACAACTGTTACTATTCTTGTGCAATCATCATGTGTTTGATTATACATTGTGGCTGGGGATGTATCTGTTCATGATTTGCTGTTCGTACTTTTTTGTAAAGAACAAAAGTAGGGACCGTTAAGCAGTTCAATGAAACACTGCCTCATAGGAACGGGTCGAGAGCAACTACAAAATTTTACAACAACAACACACAACAAACAACAATAATAACAACTATGAAATGAAATGAAATAATTTATTTGCTATTAATGTAGGTACAAAAGTATGGTGTTAAGTAAGAGCCAGTACGTTCTACCGTGAGCATGCAAGCATTTTTATAGCAGAATTAATTATGAAATAATCTTAAAAATCTAATATATAATGAGTATCATCATCATCTACATCATCTACCTAGCCTTATCCCAACTGTGTTGGGGTCGGCTTCGGCTGAGTATCAAATTATTAAATTAAAACAAAATATAAATCATTCAATTTGTAAGTTCATTTAGTGGTAAACAATGTCAATAATAAGTTAATAATTAGTAAAAATGCAATGAAATTTGAAAAATCAAAACGCATGGATAATCATTGTATATAAATTTATATAATATAAGGCTTCGTATCTAACCGAATGCAGCCGAATACCAGTATCTTACATGAAGCGACTGTCTACTGACCTCCATAACCCATGACTGGGTAGTCGACACTTTCAGGCTTCTGACTACCTTTAACGACTGCCAAAGATCTACAGATGACAGCCGGGTCTAACGGCTTGTAACTCTCGCTATGTAAGGAACGGTCACCCATCCACAGACTGACCTAGGCAAGCGTAGCTTAACCTTAAAATCAACCCGTGCAGCTGATTGTATTAAGCCACGACCTGCTACTAGAGGAAAGTAGGTATATCATAACCAATTCATCAGCCAATACATTCGCATGATTCCTACCCTCGGGCAGACCACGCATGTCATCCCATATAATCGGATTACAGAGGATTACCCAACGTTGAAAAGATGCATTTTGATATTGGGAGCGGACTGCACAATGTAATCGATATGAGCTCTCGAGTGATCCGACGAGTTGGACAATCGATTGTTATGTAAGTGTGAAAGAGAAAGCTAGTATTTACTTGTACCTTAATTTTTTAACTGAAATGCTTTGTTCTTAGAGGGAGGATGCGCGGCTGCCAACGAGAGGTAATTTCGGGTTCGATTCCAAGGCCTGTCAACGCGTTATTTAGTTTCTCCATTGGGAAATTTTTGATAGCAATGAATCGTCGTTTATAACATGGAATTAGCCTTTTCCCAACTACGTTAGGATCGGGTTGCATTCTAACCGGATGCAGCTGTATACCAGTATTATACATGGACCGACTGCCAACCTGACCTCCACTACCCAGTTAATGGGCGACACGATACCGCTTGATTAGACTGGTGATCAGACTTTCGGGCTTCTGACTACCCGTAACGACCGTCAAAGATCTACAAATGACAGCCGGGACCAACGGCTTAACGTGATTTTCGAGGAACGGAGCAGTCGGTATGTTACGAACAAAATGGAACTTAAAACATAACTGGCGAAATATGGGCCTTCTAAAGGTGCATCTCTGCCTAACCCTTAGGGGAATAACAGGCGTAATATTATGAACGTGAATGTTTAAAACAGTTATGTATGTGTGTTTGAACAATATACAGAGGTTAGCACATCAAGCTACCCCAATGTGTCAAATTTCTTTGATAGGTTTTCAACTTTATTACGAAAAGAATTAAGGTTCATGTTCAATTGGGAAAATCTGACAGTTTGGGGTAGTTAGGTATGCTGGCGTCTGTACAAATGACATTGAGGAAGTTATTGAACTCTATTTTTGTACATATGGCGGTAACTGTGGATATATAAAAATATATACAATATGTAACATAATAGACACAAGACCAAATGAAATGAGAAAATTAGAGTATTGAGTTAAAAGCATAATCAATGGCAAAAATTTATTTTTTAAGAAAATCGTTCAGAATCGGAATCAGAATCATTTATTCGTAAACATAGGTGACAATTATATACAAGATGTTCAAAAATGATGTAGTGCGCTATGTTTTGCCAATTGACATACAAATTATTAAGAAAAAAAAATATACTCTTAAATAAAAAAATATAAATTCGTCATAATATAATTATACAAACAAGTGAAATTTCGACGAAATTTAAAATTTATAATCAATTCAAAAGATTCATCGTTAAAAATAAATCGTTGTTATTACCTACCTATTGAAAAAGTCGTAAAAATAGATAGAGTTGTACAAACTGAACTTTCTAAAAGTGTAGTTAGAGTTCGTTTTTCAAAAATATTTAGGCATGCATATTTTTACATTTTTAGAAACAAAATTGCAATAGGGATGAAGCCTGAGTAAAAAAAAGGAATTATATTTACTTCATCACACATAGATATTTTTTTGCTTTATCATATTAATAAAAAAATAATTGGATAAAACGCATTAAAGATGGGGACGGGGGGCTCGCTACGTCACATGTGGGTTTAAAATCTAATTACGTGTGATGTCACAGTACATTTTAACTCAATGTATTGACGTCCTTTGATTATGTAAAAAAAGAAAAAACACGTGTCCATTTTTTTTTAAATAATCTACCGGACGGATCATTATTGCAGACACTAGACAGAACTGATTCTGTCTGCTGTCTATAATTCGGTAATGACATGGCTTTTTCAATTGATGGGAACATGGACCATCAATGCTACCGTTAGCACTTTCACACCTCAGCTTGTTCATCGTCCATTGAAATAGTGTCGGACCTGAACATTAATCTTGTTAATGAAAGCTCTTGCTTAAGGCGCTGAGTAACGTGACGAGCAAATACCATAGCTACATTACCTGAGGAATATCTATCGAGGCTCACGCCGCCAACCCCGGTAAAAGTGAAATGCGAGAATTTATAATAAAAAAAAATTGAAAAGAAAAAGATAAAGAAAAATAAGAAAGGAAAAGAAAGAAAAAACGGAAGAAGATTAATTTAATGACAAAAGAGCATGCACACATCATGCTCTACATTAAAAGGATTTTTTATCCATTCACTATAAATAGTATTTATTAAAACCGCAGATCAGTCCGTCGAAAAATCTTGACAAATCTAAGAAAACCACAGGATTCTTTATAAATGTAATTTGAAAGTAATTCGGATGTTTAATTAAAGACAAAAGCAAATCTGAATCCTTGAATCGATGTCAGTTGGAATATTTCATCGAGCAAAAGTAAATCGATAAACAATTCATAAAAAACGACAACACACAGTATATTCTGAAGGAGATAATTTCTTAAGATTTTTTATTACAATTAACGCAACGGATAAGAAAAAAATTGCAATTTGGGATACAGCACCCAGCGCCTTAATTGAAATCTGTTATTCAGGCTAGTTAGGATGATGCTGCGGTTCTCATCTCCTCAATGGGACCTATTAATCACGCCAACTAGATGATTCGGCGAGTAGGCAGACTTGATTGGCTTTCATTTAAGATATTTTGTAAAGTGGATTAAGTTTAGTGCACATTAAGTTCTTTATTTCAAGATAAGTTACGTCCATAGATGTCAGAGGACCTCTTTTATAGGCTTCAGAGCAATGGATTTTCAAGGATAAGCAATGCTTTCCTAGGTCATGCTGTGGATAGGTGACCATCCTTTACATACCGATATTTCTCTGGGCCTACGAATACTCGTTAAACCATTAATCCCAGGTGTCATTCGTCGATCTCTTGACATTCGTTACGGGTGATCAGAAGCCTGAAAGTCTGACAACCAGTCTTGCCGTATTGTGTTAAACAGTTACTGGGCCGTGGAGGTAGAGGAGATAGGCAGTCGCTCCATGTAAAATACTAATAATCAGCTGCATGCGGTTATACCATCCTTTGGGAAAAGGATAAGCAAATGATGAGAGCAATGGCACTCGCCAAGTATCCGTGTATGTGAAAATTGGAAAATACTGCAACAGAATTAGTAATATATTATGTGCCTGGCCAGTAAAACAGTCAGGTTATCAACCTGCATTTATTATAAAAATATTAATTTAAATAAAAAGAAAAAAAAAATGACCACACATGTCTATAATTAGGTACTTATAAGGTTCGTGTTTATCGCTTGAAAAACCACTTTAAAAAATCTTCAAAATACCTATGTAAATGAAACATTAGCATTTCTAATATAAATAACGGTAATTGCCAGTCGTTTAGTTTCGCGATTGTACGTAATTCTTCAACAGTAATCGTATGATAATGTCGTTCACCTCAGATTGTATAATTTTATGCAAAAACTACTCAAGTACCTACTTGCCACTAGTAATTTCCATGTAAGCTGGTTTTTAAAAGGAAGTTTACTGTCTTTCTTTTTCGGGTGCCAACGGAACCATATTAGGGACGGCATCAGCTGTCAGTCCGTCGACGGTTAAGATGTTCACAGAATGTGTATTTTTGTTGCCGCTTTAACACCAATCAATGAATTAAAATATAATAGGGATGTGTCCTAGTTAAAAATATAATAAGTCTATTTGGTCCGTCGTAGATTACCAAAATATATTGGACACGTATTTTTTGCTTACTCAAATCAATAAAAGGTGTCACAGATATAGCACATCAAAATTCAGGAGAAGGGGTATGTGACGTCACTTTTAAATAAAAAGTGTTGCACGGCGTGACATCACGGAAATTTAAAAAATACGTGGCCAGTATTTTTGAGTAATACAAGTTTCGGACCAAACAGAATTTTTAAGGATAGGAACCATACATTAAACACTACTAATAGTTCCGTACCCAAAGGTTGCTTACGGGACCCTATTGCCAAACCTCCGCTGTCCGTCTGTATGTCAGTAGACTGTATCTCATGAACCGTAATAGGTAGATAAATGACATTTCCATGGAGTGTTTATTTCTAATGCCGCTATACACCAAGCAATACAAAAAAAATAGTTTTTAGTAGTAGTAAAACGTAGTTTTTTTGGCGTTTGATACTCGACCTTAACAATCACTGTATCTCTGATCTTGTTCGATACGGAACCCTTCCGGTGCGAATCGGATCGCACTTGGCCGGTTGTTTTTAATACCCATGTAATTAATTGGCTATAAAACTGGTTTTTTGTTACAAAATTGTAATTCAATGTCTTTCCACGTTTTGCATATTAAGTAATGAATAACAGGAAAGCTAGTTTTAATTTAATACTTAAATTGGTAATGAACTACTTAGTCTATTAAAAAATAAATGTTTATTATTATTTAAACTTTTGCGTCGCGATGCTGTGGTTAAGGCGACTGCTTCTATTTTACGTGGTTTTGGGTTCGAAACCGGGCATGTTCCATTGTGACTTTATCAATACATTATTGTATCGTAACATAACATCACGCCTGTAATACCCGAAGGGATGGGCAGAGGCGTAGCTATTGGACACCCACATTTTGACACATTTCCCAGTTATGTGTTATTGTATAACAAAAGTATAATAAAGTATTATTACTTTATGGCACGATATTTGATATAACTGACATTGGTAAAGGGAGATATCGTGATGAAGCTGCCAACCGCCTTGAGCCAGCGTGCTAGTGCTCGTACCTTCTCTGTATGAGAAGATGGCTTTGCCCTGCGCTGAGGCAGTAACACCAGCGTGTTACTGCCTCAGCGCAGGGCAAAGCCATCTTCATTAAAAAGAAGGGAACTTATTAAATATACGTGTGTTTTTCATTATACCTCACCGTCGTTAACCCGTAGGGGCGATTATTAAAAAATAAACTAGCGTCTCTTTCACTCTTTCTCTAACCACGAACTATACACCCTTTAATGAACTTCCCTAGTGCCCCATTATAGGGTCAAATATTAATCTCGGTGTATCGCGGCCCTCGACAATATTTTCGGCTTGGGACGTGACGTCGCATCAAAGTGACGTATCTAAACGTTTTGTACCCTCTGTTTGTGCTTACCCTCCGCCATTTGGCGTTATAATAAATTTTATAAGCACAGTTTTATAAGTAAGTGGCCGTTTCAAGGACTTTCGAAGAAAATTCTGTACACATTGTTTTAATCTCAGCTCATGGAGGAGCAAATTTATTTAAACTTTATCACAAATTGAATGCCATTGAATATTAAAACAAAGACGAAGTGATATTGGGTTATTCCATCAGGAATTTCTCAGTAGCAGCCCGGAGTCTGGATTTGTGCCCAGTTGATAGCAACAGGCTCGCCACTTACTACATGGGACTTAAACCTAACTAATAATAATAATGCTGGACAATGCACACAGCATCATCTAGCCCCAAGCTAAGCTGAGCTTGTGTTATGGGTACTAGATGACTGATATACTTAATATGATACATTACATAGAGAGATATTTTTTTGTTATACATTGCAAATACCCAGAACATCCAAAACAAATGTTTGTAGATCGTACAAACATTTGTCCCAAGGCGGGAATCGAACCCGCAACCTCTTGCGTCGCAGGCGGATCTTCACCCGCCGCGCCACATCGGTCGTCAAACTGGCGAAATGTGGGTGCTACTTTACGTTTTTAAGTTAATAATAGGTCTTTACCTATGAAATTGCCGCTTTGTATGAAAAAAATTAAATGAATTTTTTTCATGTATTTTTTATTTGTATTAATCGAAGTAATCACCCATGCAATCAATGCATCTTTGCCAACGCAGTGGCAGTTTATTGATGCCCTTCTTAAAGAAATCAGCTGGACGGGAGGCAACAAATTCTTCAAAGGCATTTTGTACTGCCTCTCGGGTATTGAATTTTTTTCCCGCCAAGAAGTTATCCAAATTCTGGAAAAAGTAGTAGTCTGTAGGCGCAAGGTCTGGTGAGTAGGGCGGATGACGGAGAGCTTCCAACCCCAGTTCTTGCAACTTGGAGACCGTCTGCTGTGCAGTATGAGGTCGCGCGTTGTCGTGCAGGAGCAGCGGAGACGGGCGATTGACCAATGCTGGTTGGAGATGTGCCAGCTTCTCCATCATTGTGTTCAATTCTTCACAGTACACATCTGCAGTAATGCTCACCCCGTTTGGTAAGAAGCTGTGTTGAATCACACCGGCGCTAGACCACCAAACAGTGACCATCACTTTTCTTGGGGTAAGTTTTCGTTTAGGGCATTGTTTAGGTGCTGAACCAGGATCCAACCAACTTGCTGAGCGCTTGCGGTTATCAAACAGAATCCATTTTTCATCGCAGGTAACAATGCGGTTCAAAATTCCTTCATTTGTGTGTCTGTTGAGCAGTGCAAGGCACGTCTCGACGCGTACTTCGCGCTGGCGATCATTGAGTTCGTGGGGCACCCATTTGTCAAGCTTTTTTACCTTGCCAATTTGACGCAAATGGACCAATATTGTTTTGACGCTAACGTCGAAAGCTGCTGCTAATTCAGCCGTAGATTGTGTATCATCAGCTTCCACAATCGCCTTTAATTCGTCATTGTCGACCAAAGTCTTCGGACGACCGCGAGGTTCATTTTTCAGGTCGAAATTTCCAGAACGGAAGCGAGCAAACCAATAACAGGTAGTGCGTTGGTTTGTAGTGTTAGCTCCGTAAACGTCGTTGATGTTGCGTGCCGCTTGTGCCGCGTTGCTGCCACGACGGTACTCATATTCCATAATTACTCGAATTTTTAGCGTATCCATGATGACGAAAAAGATTTAAATGCGATGAAAATGTAACACTAATCAATAAACAAATGACTACTTTTGGAAAAAAAAATCCATGTTTTTAAAATAAAATTAATTTGAAATTAGAATTCTTAGCCAAACAAAAAATATTTTGATTTGAAATGGCCAGTACTGCAGAACGGCAATTTCATAGGTAAAGACCTAATATTTAGTATTTGTACTTTATAGTAAAGTTTTGTTTTAAAGTTAACAATGCAATTACCAATACCAGTTTAACATTTAACAGTCTTTTTGTTTCAATACCTAAACCTCTGGACCCATTTGACTGACGTGAAGGACAGTTTTTATACAGATTACTAATTAACGAAAATATTTCAAACGGAATATCTTGGTAGAACAAGAAAAACTACACCTTTTAAGGGTTCCGTACCCAAAGGGACCATATGACTTAAATAAATAAATAAAAATCTTTATTTCGGACAAGTACATCCATAGGGGTTAGTAAAAAAAAGATATCTTAAAACTATGTTAGTACTACTTACTACGTACTTAGCCTCCCTGTCCGTCCGTCTGTCAGCGAGTTGTATCTCGTGAACCGTAATAGGTAGACAGCTCAAAGTCTCACAGTTATGTATTTCTACAACAAATACAAAAATAAAATAAACCTATCGATATTTTCGCGCGAATGTACGATGGTACGAAATCCTTCGTGTGCAAGTCTGACTCGCACTTTGCCGGTTTTTTTGCATTTTTGACGAAGAATTGAAACAAAAGTTCACGACTTGCAAATATATTTGCTTGCTAACTATGTATAATGCTGCCAGTCCGTTGGGCACGTTTCCAGATGAGAGCCATGCGGAGGAGTACTTTGACGCCTGAGTGTTAAGTTCGGCTTTTTTTTTGTGTATGTAATATATATTGTATATGTATTATATATGTAAATATAAAAAAAAAACTACCTATGTATAATATATTCAAACAATATAAAATAAATAATCATAATATAATGTGATGATGGCTCAGTGGTTTAGGCCTCGCCTCTTGTGCACGAGGTTGTGGGTTCAAACCTTGGGCAAGTACAAATGTGAGTTTTTTCAATTCAAATGTATTTTCTAAGTTTATCTTGTACATCACTGACATCGGTGAAGGAAAGCCATCGTGAGGAAACCTGGACTTATATAATTAATATAAGTCTGAAATCGCCAACCCGTCTTGAGCAAGCGTGGTGATTAATGCTCATGCCTTCTCTGTATGAGAAGAGGCCTTTGCCCTGCAGTGGGACAGTAATAGGCTGGTACTTTTTTACTAAATAATCATAGGGCGTCAAAAAATTCATCCGCATCGTTGTCAACGGGAAAAGTGGCCAGAATTCTGGCAGCATTGCCACGTTGAATGGCAATGCTGATTCTTTGGCCAAAAAAAGGCCAGCCCTCTGGTCACGTGAAGAGTCAACCAAACGCTTCGCGATTTCTCGAAAAACTAAATTGGCACACGGACCCCATGGCCCTAGTGTTCCAAATAATATTACATATATTTTTAATTATAATACAGACCTATTAAAAAATTCTGATAAACTATTACTATGCCGAACCATTATAAATTCCCTGGTAGAGATAGACTGCTTATTTCTACGAAAAGTTCCTGAAACCTACGAGTATAAAGCATCGGTTTTATGTTAAAATTCTAGGAAAGATCCTACAGTAAGGGTACGCAGAATACTGTAGCTGTGTATAGTTACTGTAGTTCTAAGTATGTAGCGCAACTGTTCTACTTTTTAACCGACGAAATTGCAATCCTGATCAGGAAATTGTAAAGTCCCTTTAAAAGATAGAATGGAAATCAAAATCAAAATTCATTTATTCAAATTAGGCTGAGAATCAGCACTTTTTGAACGTCAAAATCTTTACATAAGACAGTCCCCCAAAACGCCCACCCTTCACCACTTCCTAGTGTTTTTGCCAGCTGCTAGTTTCAGTTGGGAGCTAAATAATAATAAGAAATATAATAATACCAGCCTAGTATTGTCCCACTGCAGGGCATTATTGTCTCATACAAAAAAGCATGATCATTGATTGCCACAATTGGTCTCGGGGGTTTGGCGCTTTCCGACTTTTGTTACTTATAAGTCCAAGTTTCTTCAACTGTTTTCTGACGTCAGAAATTTCGCACATTGATACAGACAATTGAACAGGAATCTTGTTCGTTCAAAATAAAGTTGAAAAACTATCAAAGAAATATGACAGTTTGGGTTAGCTTGATGCGCTGGCTGGCCTCTGTACCTGCTCGAGATTGAACCCACAACATTGTGCACAAAAGCGAAGAGTCATCCACTGGGCTGTCCAGTCAGTGTTCAGATTAAAACAAATGATTAAGCCTACTTATGCTGACACGAAATATTCCAAATTGTCCCTGATTCGTATGACATTGATAACTTTACTTTCAAACCAGCACACCTTATCTTTACCAACCATCAAAAAATTGGAAAAGTTATACAATTTACATTTTTGAAAACAGAATACCAAAGCAATCATACTTAGATTTGAAGGTTATAGATACGTATGTTTTAAATTACAGGATATATACGGACCATTGGCCTAGAATTTTCCTGTTTTTCATGGTAATTATCAATATTATTTTATGACAGTGGAATGACATTTATTCGCCATCAAAGTGGCCCATTTTATAGCGATCAACCGATGGTCAGTTTTGATAAAAAAAAAAACGAAAGAGATTTGTATCTGTCATGTATCATTTTCAGTACGAGTATGTTCAAGGTTATAAGTAATTCAGTAATAGCTATGGTGTTTTGAAATTTCGCTCGATGATCGTCACTTTTTAATCCCCACTTTCCCCCGTGGTGAGGCTTTGGACTAACTCTCCCCTGTCCAAAATCACGTGTTCATTTTTAGTACATAGGTCAGCCCATCAAGCTACCCCAATGTGTCAAGTTTCTTTGATAGTTTTTCAACTTTATCGCAAAAGATATAAGGTTCATGTTCTATTGGGAAAATTTGACAGTTTGTGGTAGCTTGATGTGCTGGCGTCTGTACAAAGTACCTATTTATTGGTATGCTAGTGGTATATATACAAAGATAATACAAATGGACGACCGATGTGGCGCGGTGGGCGAAGGTCCGCCTGCGGCGCAGGAGGTTGCGGGTTCGATTCCCGCCCTGGAACAAATGTTTGTACGATCTACAAATATTTGTTTCGGGTGTTCTGGGTATTTACTATGTATAATAAAAAATATCTATCTATGTAATGTATTGTATTAAGTATATCAGTCATCTAGTACCCATAACACAAGCTCTGCTTAGCTTGGGGCTAGATGATGCTGTGTGAATTGTCCAGCATTATTTATTATTATTTATTTTTTTATTTCTTAAATAATACTAAGAATAATTTGTCCACTCCATATATATCTCCGTGTCACGCGGACGTCTGGGTCCAAATAAACTAAATGATAACTAGATTGGCCTAATAAGACACATAGGAACGTAATGGAAAACGACGTGTGTCTATGCCAGTTAATACGGACCGTCCGCCGGCCGTCCGTCACCGTCTATCGCCGGACGCGAACCGGAACGTGAAACATTAATCGACGGCTAGCCTGGCCGGTTATTTCTGTACGACTATTATTGAAAATCGGAATTGGTAACTGAAAATTGATTTGATTTTGAAAACGTATGTTTTTAGCTACTGTAAGGCAGTTTGTTGAGGACCACTGCGTCACAGGACCGGGTTGAGAGCTTACTACTATAAATTATAGGCTCCGATAGGTAGTTTCGTATGGAGAAGAATGGGCAATAACCCCTCAGTTCCTCTTTTAAAATATTTTTTACAATGTTTTGTATACATTTATCAGATAGATATACATAGGTATGTGAAGACGATGTACTAAGAAATGAACTATTAAACCATTATAATTACAAATGATTATCTACAAATAAAAAATACAGCAGATATGTATAATAATATGTTTTATTATACATAAAATAGAAATATTGATAAAACAAAAATAAAAAAAGCACTAAAATATTAAAAAAAAACTAAGTATTGTGTTAACAATGTCTGCCGTTTAGTTAAGGAAACAACTATGTTTTGAGTCTAAAATCAGATATTTTTAAAAGAGTTATAGTTTCTAAAAATTCTTCTTTGAGCTGCCGGTCTAGTGGTCGCAAACACTATTGCTGACCGTGAAATGTTAGGTACGATTCCCAGGTCGCGAAAAGTGATATTGGGTATATCCTATCTGGAATTTCTTAGAAGTCTAGATTCGTGCCTTGTTGATGGCAAAGGGTCGGTGTACTATAGGTAAACCCTGTCAAACCCTTCGGAAAATATAAGCGTGATGTTCGGATGTTCCTTTAAAAAAGTGTTTATTTGTCTCCAGGTATGGTGGTGAACGGGTTCGTGAACGTGGTGATCACCACCATAGAGAAAAGGTTCGGTCTAAGGTCGATGCAGACGGGAGTCATCGCTGGCGGGTAAGTTAAATTTTTACGTTTTTGAAGCTAATTGGTGCAATGTCCGTGGATGTCCAAGATAAACAATTTTATTTTGCAAATATGGGTGATAATGACCAAAATTGAATTGTAACAAATTGAAACCGTTATAAAATCACTTCCTATCCGTCACAGGGGTTTTCACGAGATCTATGCAACGCTTTAGGTCCACCACGGTGACTATTTGTTGCTATTCTGTAGTACGTTTCGTTAACGCGCGTCGATATCGCTACTCTTTGCCTTTTGTTGTATTTTCAACGCGCGACAGAACCGATAAGCACAGTAGTGATACAATCGCTTATTTCGTTCCGCGCGACGCCTTCGAGGGCCATCAGGTATAGGAAGAGAAGGGTGCCGCCGCTGTGATAGCACATACAGGCAGACTGTTGCATCGCAACTTTACCGATACTCCAGAATTGTAATACTGTGGGCAAAGATATACGACCAACGACAGCATCGCGATCTTTTCGCGATTGTAACGCTGCAAAAAGTAGACCGTGGCCAAATTCCCTGAGGTTCTAACAACATTTTTCTTTCCAGATACGACATGGCCTCATTCGCGTGCCTAGCGCCGGTCACGTACCTGGGTGGGCGCACCGGCTCCTCCAAGCCTCGCTGGCTAGGTCTAGGAGTACTTCTCATGGGGACAGGCTCCCTGCTGTTCGCGCTGCCACACTTCCTCGTACCCAATTATAAGATAGCTGGCAACGAGGCTGCTGATCTTTGTACACCAAATCGAACGGTAAGTTGCGTTATATTTCTTTCACTTCGTGCTTTTCTCTTTTCTTTCTGTTGATTTGTTCTTTCCTTTCTTTCATTTCTTTCTTCTCTTTTTTTTCATTCTTTCTCGTACCTGTTCCATCTTCAAATCCAATCCAATGGATATAGTTTTACTTAAACAAATATCAACTTTAAACCATAACGTATTAAGTTGATTTCAGAATAACTAGAATAACTACCATTGAAAAAATCATAAAAGTGTTTGAAGTGGAAGCCTAAACGAAAATTGTGGGAGACAAAGTATTACTTTAAAAATCTTTTTTTTCATTTTTGGAAAAAAAAGATGTCGTTAGCAGAATAAGTGACTTTGTATCGAATAAAAAGATTTACAATTTAGACGTAGATTTTTAGACATTTACAGAGTATTCAAGTTGCAAAAGAATATTCACACTTGTCTCGAGAACTACAAGACTTATCATACAATTAAGTTTGAAATTTACCAAATATTCTGTGAATTTTAATGATGACTCTTGTGAATAGTTGACCTAAGAACAACAACCAAACTTAAGGTAAAGTTTAAGTTTGTAAGGGGTCTGTAAACCATAACAATTCGAATTCATAGAGACCAACTAAATCCACTAGAACCTGTCCAAATTAATTAAGATCATAACTAACTAATAACAGTCCATTTTCAATCAAAACTTTGCCGCTCAAATGTTCATTCAATTTTACGTTCAACGCAAACTTTAGTCTCTTGTCTATGGTGCCTAAATCTGAATGAATGAACTTGAATGTGGGCACCGGCACAGGCGAGATGCATTCAGCCAGCCGACAATATGCGGCCTTCGTCACACAATGCGACCGGTATCTGTGATTAATCGGATTGAATCACCATAATATTCACCAACCATATCTTCTTGGATGTGTCTGAACAGCGGGTAGATCGATAAACTGCTAAAATTGACTGTTTTAATTGAATTTTCAACTTAATATTAACTCGTTTTTCTAAGGATCATGCAAATATTAGGTCTTTACCTATGAAATTGCCGTTCTGCAGTACTGGCCATTTCAAATCAAAATATTTTTTGTTTGGCTAAGAATTCTAATTTCAAATTAATTTTATTTAAAAAACATGGATTTTTTTTTCCAAAAGTAGTCATTTGTTTATTGATTAGTGTTACATTTTCATCGCATATAAACCTTT
Organism: Phlogophora meticulosa; assembly: GCA_905147745.2. Lineage (NCBI taxonomy): Eukaryota > Metazoa > Arthropoda > Insecta > Lepidoptera > Noctuidae > Phlogophora > Phlogophora meticulosa. The sequence continues at coordinate 1,288,240 of LR990518.1, forward strand.
TTCGTCATCATGGATACGTTAAGAATTCGAGTAATTATGGAATATGAGTACCGTCGTGGCAGCAACGCGGCACAAGCGGCACGCAACATCAACGACGTTTACGGAGCTAACACTACAAACCAACGCACTACCTGTTATTGGTTTGCTCGCTTCCGTTCTGGAAATTTCGACCTGAAAAATGAACCTCGCGGTCGTCCGAAGACTTTGGTCGACAATGACGAATTAAAGGCGATTGTGGAAGCTGATGATACACAATCTACGGCTGAATTAGCAGCAGCTTTCGACGTTAGCGTCAAAACAATATTGGTCCATTTGCGTCAAATTGGCAAGGTAAAAAAGCTTGACAAATGGGTGCCCCACGAACTCAATGATCGCCAGCGCGAAGTACGCGTCGAGACGTGCCTTGCACTGCTCAACAGACACACAAATGAAGGAATTTTGAACCGCATTGTTACCTGCGATGAAAAATGGATTCTGTTTGATAACCGCAAGCGCTCAGCAAGTTGGTTGGATCCTGGTTCAGCACCTAAACAATGGCCTAAACGAAAACTTACCCCAAGAAAAGTGATGGTCACTGTTTGGTGGTCTAGCGCCGGTGTGATTCAACACAGCTTCTTACCAAACGGGGTGAGCATTACTGCAGATGTGTACTATGAAGAATTGAACACAATGATGGAGAAGCTGGCACATCTCCAACCAGCATTGGTCAATCGCTCGTCTCCGCTGCTCCTGCACGACAACGCGCGACCTCATACTGCACAGCAGACGGTCTCCAAGTTGCAAGAACTGGGGTTGGAAGCTCTCCGTCATCCGCCCTACTCACCAGACCTTGCGCCTACAGACTACTACTTTTTCCAGAATTTGGATAACTTCTTGGCGGGAAAAAAATTCAATACCCGAGAGGCAGTACAAAATGCCTTTGAAGAATTTGTTGCCTCCCGTCCAGCTGATTTCTTTAAGAAGGGCATCAATAAACTGCCACTGCGTTGGCAAAGATGCATTGATTGCATGGGTGATTACTTCGATTAATACAAATAAAAAATACATGAAAAAAATTCATTTAAATTTTTTCATACAAAACGGCAATTTCATAGGTAAAGACCTATTATTATAAATTTGATAAGTAGTTGGTCGGTATGTGTGTTTATTACTACTTCTCGCTATAACGGTTGAACGGATTTGGATGTAATTTGTTATGCACTTAGCTCATACCCAGGATTAGCATAAAGACTAGTTTTTATCCAGAAAAAGTGAAGAATTCCCGTGGAACGGCTTCTTATATATTCTATTTAAACATCGAAACACCACGGGCCTAGCTAGTATCGTATAAATTTGACACCTCTCATGTAGGAGGATCCATATCCTCTTACATGAGGTGTCCAATTTATCCTCTTACTTCCTCAGATTTGAGCCCATGCTCAAAACTGAGCTAGAAGTATGCAAGGTGACTTTTTCAATTAATATTTTCTTACTACGTTCATCTTAGACACGGAATGGGTTGTAGGAAAATCGTAAAGAAACCTGGACTTACAATTAATATTAGTCTAAAATCGCCAGTCCATCTCGCATATGCGTGGTGAGTTATGCTCGTACCTTCTTTGTATGGGTAAGAGGCATTTGACTTGCAGTGGTATAGTAACAGCCAGCCTGTTACTATGTTGTCCTATGTATAATGCTATAAAAAGAAAATCCTTATGCCACAATATTAAACACTAGCTGTGCCTCGCGGTTTTACCCGCGCCTCCGGGTCATACCGTGATGTTAAATAGCCTATTACAACCTCCCTCAACAATTCTGTAAAAACAAACACAGTATTTTCAAATCCGACTGGTACTTAGTTTAGAGATTGACGCGTACAATAAAAATAAAACAAACAAACTCCTTCAGGTTTTTATATTACAGTAATAGGTCAGTATAGATACTCGTAGCATAGACTTATTTAAACTAAAATCTGCCAGTAATAGATCAGTATAGATAGCATAGATTTATTTAAAGTAAAATCTGCCAGTATTTGGAAAGTTGTCGGTGCGAAATATATAAAATATTCATTGTTAATTGAACACGAAAGCCCTGTAATGCGTTCTAATTGGCAAGCTTCCAGACAGGTTTTCAATACTCAGAAATACAGCTAGATAACATTTGGCGATATTTACGTTTATTTGCCCCTGATTCATCTATTACCTATGTCATGTAGGTATAGGGATAAATGTATGTATTGTAATAAATGTCAAAAAGTATTGATTACGGATATCGTAAGGATTATTTCAAAATGTACCTTTTATACATTCATGATGACGATCTGACATGATGGCCCAGTGGTTTAGGCCTCGCCTCTTGTGCACGAAGTTATGAGTTCAAACCTGGGCAGGTACCAATGTGACTTTTTCTATTTATATGTACTTTCTAAGTTTATCTTGGACATCACTGACATCGGTGAAGGAAAACTTCTTGAGGAAACCTAGACTTATTATTAATATAAGTTTGAAATCGCCAACCCGTCTTGAGCAAACGTGGTGTTTAATGCTCGTGCCTTCTCTGTATAAGAAGAGGGCTTTGCTCTGCAGTGGGACAGTAACAGGCTGGTATACCTTAATTACATTAATTTCATTACATTAATATCATCATCTTCCGTGTGAACATTTATTTGGGGTCGACGCAGCTTGTCTTCTTCTTCCATACATCTCTCTATTTGCCGTCATCTCAATAGTTACCTCCTTCCTAACCATATTATCTGTCACACAATCCATGCATCTTTTCTTTGGCCTTCCTGTACTCTCAATAATCCCTTAAGATAGCTTTAACAGTTTTTCTAAGCTTGTTATTAAACAGTATTAAATATTGCCAAAAAATGACGATTTACCGAATGAAAAATTTCAAATTATTTATTGATTATCTTTCGACAAGCGTATGTAATATTACAATAAGCTTGCTTCTGACTTAGCTTTGAATTTCTCTTGCTCCTCTTCCTCTCAAATCTGATGATGATAAGATTAATTGATTTAATTAGTGTAATTGCTTCAGTGGGAACGTAATCTAACCCCAAAATTACTCAGTAAAACGTTTTTGTAATAATTAAACCCTCTGATTTTATAATTACTTTTATAACAAGTATAGCAGCCACCTGCGACTTTGTCTGCGTCACCACACCCAATATTCACTTCCATACATAATCAAAAATGAGAAGCTCAGAAAAACAGCTGCTCGTGTCGGTCGAAGGTAGTCGAGGTCTGTGGATGAGTGACCGTTCATTACAGATCGAAAATAAAAATTATTCATTTATTCAAATTAGGCTGAGAATCAGCACTTTTTGAACGTCAAAATGTTTACAAAAGACAGTCCCCCAAAACGCCCACCCTTCACAACTTCCTAGTGTTTTTGCTGGGAAGAAGAAGTGGCGGAACAAACTCCCCAGCAACTCGAGACTCGGAAAGCATGTTAAGCCGCTGGTCTCGGCTGTCGTTTGTAGATCTTCGACTGTCGTTACGGGTAGTCAGAAGCCCTAAAGTCTGACAACCAGAATTACCAAGGAGTATCGTGTTGCCCAGTACAACCCAATGTTGTGGAGGTCAGATAAGCTAAGTCGCTCCATGTACAATACTGGTACTCAGCAGTATCCGGCTAGACAGAAAACAGACCCCAACACAATAAGCGTTATCGCATATCCAGAGAATCCAAGGATTTCTCCTACAGCCTTTATCCAGGTCTTCTATAACCAGGTCTATTTTCAGTTGACAGACAGTTGCGACGGCAACGTGTCCTCGGAAGGCGGCGCGTGGGCAGTGGCCGTGTTCGTGTTCGCGCAACTGTTGCACGGCGCGGGCGCAACGCCGCTGTTCACGCTCGGCGTCACCTACATCGACGAGAACGTCTCTAAGAAGATGTCTTCCGTGTATTTGGGTAAGTAGAATTATAGACTAATGGACAGCATTTACTGTAGTAGATTGAAGAATCGGCAAAGGTACTTAGTGACTATGTAATTTTTGACGGCACGGTTGGCGCATTGGCTGAGCGATTGGCTGCTGCGCTGCGTGTCGTGGGTTCGATTCCCGCACGGAACAAATATTTGTATGGCCTTCAGGTAGTTGTTCCGAGTCTGGTTGTTTGTGTAAACGCATCCACGATACAGGAGAAATTCCTAATGTGGGGCAACATTAAAAAAAAAAAATGTCCTAAAAGCAAGTAGGTAGGTATTATAATAGTAGTTATTGTCCGAACGTGCTCATTGCTCAGCATTAGGTTGGACTTTTCCAACTGGTATTGCTCAGCAGTCCGGAGTGTGGATTTGCGCAAGTTTAATGCAGTAGGCTTGTCCCCTGTACGAACTAGTAAAATACTATATAGTGGGTAAACTAAAGGTATACCTCTGCCTTACCCTTCGGGGAACACAGGCATTATGTCATGAGTAAGGTAACAAAAGTTAGCGATCCCCAATTTAAAAAATAATCACACCAAGCTTGGAAGCGAACTTCTCGGTTTTAATCAGTTAACTAGCATTAAATCACGAATAGGAACATTAGTACATATTTCTCACGAGAAAAGTAACTGGCAACATTATAACAAGGCTGTATGAAACCAACCATAGCTAATGATATCAATTTCCCGCCGAACCGTCATTTGAAACCGTAATGTTGGTATGCCGGTCAACTAAGTGGTAACGAGTATATGTGGTAGACCCCGAAGAAATTTTCTTTAGTACCTAAGTAGATTGTAACCTTACTATGGTACGGATGGTCCCATACTTTTATACCAGCAGCGATGAGAAACAGATTACTTTATAAAAAAACAAAAATAGTAGGTAGGCTATTTGCAAACAAACATAAAAAATGGAATATGTTGATCATAATATTGCACTACCTGTCCCGGCAAATTTCGTACCGCCTCAAAAGTTATGTTACACTGCCATCTGTTAGAAACGTATGGAACTTATTGTAGGAAAACATTTAATTGGCAATAAAAAAATATTCAGGTCAATAATCGAAATAAAAACTGTCCTACCTTTTAAGTGTGACCAAAACACATGCTATGTGCAAAATTTTATTAAAATCGGTTCAGTAGTTTAGGAGTCCATAGCGGACAAACAACGTGACACGTAATTTCTCAGCGGTAATTTACTGTACAATGTGTAGATGACTGCTTTGTGATTGGTCTTTGTAACACCTTGTATTCAGATAAGTTATGTATTTATTGATAATAAAGTGCTGACTACTGTCAGTCAACTTTCAACAGAATACTTATGGCGGTTTGACATATTTTCCATTTACAGAAGTAAATTTTTTATTTCTAATATAACAATTATCTGTGACCAGAGGGCTGGCTCATTCTTTGCCCAAAGAATTAGTATTGCCATCCAACGTGGCAATGCTGCCAGTCTTTTGGGCACGTTTCCAGATGACAGCGATGCGGAGGAATACTTTGACGCCTGAGTGTCCTTGTCGGCTTTTTTTTTTTTTTTTTTGTTTTTGTAAATATGTATGTAGTTAGTTTTATAGTATAATTGTATATATGTGAATATCTAATTTATGAAATAAATAATTATCTGTAGATTGAAAAATTAGGTAATTATTAATCAAGCAACCTTAACGTCCTTAACACTTCTTTAAAACTGCACTTTCTTAAACGACGCCATTTTAATAATATAAGTACTCCCATCACGTGTTCCATGAAAATAATAAAATATCACAAAAGCTTTCTAAACGGCTCCATATTCAAAGTTATTAACCCTCATACACCGCGCGGGGTTGCCAGCTATGAACACAAGAAAGCACTCGCCGATATAGCCGCGTTATGACAATCGTACGGGTCGAATGGACCCCATTGCTCGGAAGTTTAGTGTTGAGAAAAATTGTTTTTACGAAAATGGAATTTATTGAGTTATGTTAGGGTTAAGTGATTAGCTATTTGTTTGAGCGTTGACAGGTTATTGTAGGGGTATTTTTTTTGGGTGTTGGTGCATATTGTATGTCTTATAATTACAGGGTGGAAGAGGCAACGATCCAGAATTTGATACCATGTGTTCAGTAGATGATTCTGGAACTGGAAACGTTGAAATTGTCGTGTATTTTTTACATTTTTTTTCTAATGTTATTTTTTACAGTAAACTGTACCTACTTAAATCTATAAGCAGTCATGAGTTTTATCCAATTCAAAAAGATTTAGAATGAAAGAAGTGAATTATATACTTTTTAATTTAAAAACTCATTGGGCTAGAAAGCAATGATGATTTTGTGATGTTTTTTACAGTTCGTAATTAAAAAAAAACGAAGATATTAGGATAAGCCGGTTTTCGTCCAGAATTAAAAAAATAAAAAATGAAATAGTTTTATTGACACAAAGAAATATACATTAGTATACACTGTTTAACATGAAGCTAATTAACGCTGCAGTAGTTTGTATACAGATATTGTGAGCCCTGCCTCTCAAACTAGGATAACCTAAGAAGACGCCAGCACATCAAGCTACTTCAAAGTTTCAGATTTTCACAATTGAACATGAACCTTATTTCCATTGCAATAAAGTTGAAAAACAATCAAAGAAATCTGACACATTGTGGTAGCTTGATGTGCTGGCGTCTGTACAGAATCATGATATCAGGCTGTGTGTCAATGTCCCTTACACCCTGTACAGGTACGTCTAGCAGAAAGGTACATTTCCTAGTATTAAAGAGCAGACCTCGCTTTCCATCTGATTAGGTAATTCGGGTCACGTATGCTAGATTATCTTGCGTGTACCGTTTTATCTTTTCTGAAATCAAAGCAACAAATAATTATCTTAAACAAAGGAGCATTCTTTTTAATTCCTTGTAACAGAACTATCATAACATACTTTATGTCTTGAGAAAACTAACCATACAACTCATTGTGTAGAACCCACATAAGGCTGGGGTTTTGATAATAGCGGAAGAGCGGTTTTGAGCAAGTGGTTTCATTCAGGCCGCGTAAAACACAATATCCTTCGTCACGGGTCGTAGGGATAGTTATACCTCCAAAATCGTTACATCAAATTGAAATCCCTCCCTAAAAAACTCGTAGTAAATAATTTCTTTTAGTTTTTATTTATAAGTTCCTGCTTAAAACGTTGGAGACCTAACGAGACTGACGTCTCAAATACTATCATCCCATTTGCCAATGAGGATAGAATACTTCCCTTTCTTTTGTGATTTCTGTTAGTCAACTTCTCCCTTCACCGTGATCCTTCAGACAAAGTCTTCGGCTGCGCCAGATAACAGCAAGACTAGCAGGCAACCCACATTTAAGCATCTTATAACACCGCATGTTGAATTTTATTACTGTCAAAATGTAGCTTCACAATATCCGCTCCGCTTGTCGCTAGCATCAAGACAGCAGCCTATCACCAGCTTTCGAGTCTCCAAGTACACATGTGTCGGAACCGTATTAATGCATTTCCGTGGTCTGACTCTATTAATTGCACTCGATAGGCTTTTGGAAGCTGCGATTATTTGCCAGACACTTCATCTTTAATGGGATTCTGTTAAGTGATCGTGTGCGATGGGATGTTTGTTCAGATGTCATGAGATTTTGCTGATCGATAGATAGGTACTGTAATGAGTGGGATTTTAGCAAAGGATTGTTCACTGTAATAGCGTTTGCTTGTTATGTTTTTAACCGAGTTCTAAAAAGGATATGTTTCTCAATTCGTCTGTATTTTTTATTCTATAACTGTTCGGTTATAACTTATTTGTTTATAGACCGATTTTAATAAATTTTCTTGCGTTGGGTTCAGTATGGGTTACATTGTGGACTACGAAGATATAACAGGGAACTCAAAAGTAAATACAATAGGTGACGAGGAATTGAGGTCTACGAGTATTTAGGTTTGGTTATGGTTTTTAATAAGTTAGAAGCTGGGGTTTACTTTAAATGCTGTAATTGCCTAATTCAATTCTAGCACAGAAGTTGTGTAAGGTAAGTTATCACAATCATGGAAGCATAGATACGGTGTTGTATGTACTGTCGTATCTGTCTGTGTCGTACTTGATGACAAGAGTCGTCGGATTTGGGAGTTCAAAATATAATTTTGACGAATTCGATAACACAAAAGAACAAAAATGCACACATTTTTGTGCCCATAGGTAAATCATTTGTTTTTTAGGGCTTTGGTTTAAAATGAAAACTTTTCAACTAAAAACTCATTAGAGATTTAGTCTTTCTATTACAGTGAGTAGTGTTGTTTTCTGCGTGTTGATGCATACATTAATCATGCCACTTTTCAGATAAATGTACGTGTTAAGTTTTGACATTAGTTCATTTTTAGGTTGATAAAATTATTTTTCTTGAAACCTGGTCCCCGCTAACAACAAAAAGTTGAAAGTGGTCCCAGGTTAACAAAAGGTTGAGAACCACTGGTTTCAAGAGACAAACGTATTCGTTAAGGACCTTTCAAGTGTCTGTCTTGTAAATAAAGCGCTATCATCATTTCTAAGTGTCAAAACTTCAAGAGTTTTTTCATCTACCCTCCATCAAAGACCTCCGCTCTGAAATTTTCAATCTTAAACCGTTTACCACTTGAGAAAAAGTAATTTTTCCTTTCCAATCTCGTATGACAAACAGACGGAATGAATCTGGCGGTCGATCCTCCACTCTCTTCCCTCTGGAGAGTCTCCGAGGACAAGGAAACGTATTCAGAGTGCCGTTAGATGGCGCGATGTGTGCCCCACTAGAGGTATCGAGGGTTAGGGTTAGGCACACTACGAGATGTGGGATAAGATATACTGGCTATGTTATAAGAGATAAATTAAGAGAACAGTGATGGTGTTATAAATGGTTTTCGTTAGGTCATGCAACTTTGCTTTGAAACTCCTTGAGCTTTAATTATGTCATTGCGTTTTATATAGAAAACCCAATAGCACATGGAACCCAGGACATCATGCTTAGCAGTAGCGCTTGCGACTACTAAACCAACAAGGCAGTATAGTTTATTACGTCTTATAAAAATGACGTTAAATATATCGATGGTCAATTTTAATCGCGGTTGGCTGCTGCGCTGTTTCGATTCCCGCAAGGAACAAATATTTGTAGGTATGGCCTACAGGCCATGGTCTGATTGTTTGTGTATGTGAGTTTAAATGTTTGTAAACTTACCCACGATACTGGAGAAATTCCTAGTGCGAAGCAAAATTTTTTTTTTATATTAAAAAAACTGTGTTATCACAGTTCCTGTCTTAACTAATCTAACTCATGCGATGTTTTTACCTGTACCTGCCGCGATCGCAAGCTACAAAAATCTCCCACTACGCTCGTACCCTAACCACTTCAAGTCGCAGCTTTTAACTGTGAAAACAGGGCGCCCGCTAAGAAATGCGATACTTATGCTTTTTACACTCCACGGGTTATTTTCTTGTGTTTGTCCGTGGCGTGATGTGTCGCAAGTGTAATGGTGGCATCGATGTGTGTGTTCCGTGCGATCGAGAGGGTGAGAGGTTAAATTGTTTCTTTCTTTTTGAGAAAATTATGAAGACAAAAGAGGTTTTGTTATTGTTTTTTTTTCGATTTTAATGGCGTACGGAAGTTGTAGTGGAGTGTCCTTAGCGGTTGTTAAGAGGATTTTCAGATGACAAGAAGGTCCGTATACTGTTAGGTAGAACGGTGTACATAATTATACTTAGGTACTTAAAGGGAGTGGTAAAAAAGAGAATAAACGTGAAATCACGAAAAAATTAAACAGGTGTTTCCTACATTTGGTCAGAGTTGTTCCTATGGTCAAATACGTTAATTTTCACAACAAATACGCGCCCTGTATTTTTATGTTGCAAAATTTTTTGTTCGTTCTTCTATAATTTTAAGTGTAACTACGTAAGTGTGCCTGTTTTGACTGATTTCTTTGTTCCCAGGTGTATACTACACGATGGCGGTGGTCGGCCCTGCGATGGGCTACGTGATCGGAGGTCAAATGCTTACCATCTACACAGACTTCATCAGTGTAGACTCAGAAACGTAAGTAAAACGTTACTTTTTTACTAGTTTTTATTAGCAACTCACCCTTAGAAAAACGTAGTACATACCGACCGGTTTTTTTTTTGGTTTGGGCATCTCGCAGTTTAGTTTTCAGGGTTATTAGCCGAACTTTCCTGTGGGAACTTAATAAAAATTAAGGCCTTCAGGCACGGCATAAAAAACTTAAAAGTTAAGCGACCACTCGGGGATGGGCAGAGATGGCCCTGAGAGGTACGAGCTTCGGCTCAGAGTGTCGCTGGGTTACCACCTGGGTAGGTGGCATTTCGCCAGTTAAGTTGTGGTGTGCCCGATTTATTTATTAAATCCTTACTAAATGAATAAAAATGCTAATTTAAATAGCAACTTAAGTCACGTGACTGCAAACATCAGAGCTCATTGAGACATAATTACCTACCCTATGTCTGTGGCTGTTATAACAGGGAAAAATCTGTTATTCATCTAATCTACTGTGTGTCCGGCTAAAATGGCGTACCTAAATCAAAGTCAGGTAACAGCTGATCTCACTGTTTTAAGTGGGAACTTTGAGAAATGACTTTAACCTACTTATTTCTTTTAATTTAACTATTTTTTTTGTATTAATTAGGAGACTATCTATAAAATAAAAGCAGTTTTGTTTTTTCTTTCAAAATCTTTCATTCATATAATTCGCACGGGACGCATTTATTAATTTGTATACAATGTATTCTGTTTCCGTACTACAAATGCACCAATCAACTATTCCTATCCTCAACGACAATAACCTCGGCCGTGCGTTTCCCGCGCTTTCCACGCCGCACGCCGCGTCTTGTTCACATTTTTTTAATATTTCATCTCGGCACCGACACGGCTTCATTCAGCCAACTTGGCCTCTCGCTTTCATCTCATTGTGAACCACGTAGGTGCGCTGCTCAGCCAACTTTTCAGCCAAATTAATTCCACCATTTTATATTTTCATGGCTTCTGAAACGAAATATGATTTTCCGCGGGACGAGTTTTGAACGACCTCTTTACCATGGCTTACTTTTAATTTATGAGTACTCTCGTTTACTGATTAAAATATAACCGACGAGAATCCTTAGATATTATTATACTTTGATAAATTTGATTACACACATAAAGGGTATTGACGTTCCGTTATTGAAAAGCAAGATTATTAATATTTGTGTGATCGAAAGGCACAAAGGGATTGGGAAGTAATTTCAATTTGGATTTTGCTTTTAATATCTGCGTTTTACTTAAAATTATAACAAAGTAGGTATCTAGTAACTAGTAAAGTAAAAACAATTAAACAACTAACAGGTTTAAGTAAAAACTGATACGTGGTTTCTTAAGAAGTGATGAATTATTATCGTGGTTGTTGAAAATTCAGTCAAACCAATCATAGTTCACATGCGTTTGACAATTTTTTTGGCAAAATTCTAAGTGTTGATTTATTCTGCCATTAGCTGCAGTAACTTGACAGGATCTAATTTCACTTTAAAATACTAAATTATGAAAAAAAAAATTGTGCGCTAAATAAAATAACCTACATACAAGATCCTAGTACAGTTTGGTAGAGTACCTATCTGCATAGTGCATTTTTCAGTGTTTTAATCTGTGACGTAAGTTCTGCCAACTTACTGATTCGGATTAAAAGTAATACTTTAGATTCTATCAGTATCTACATGGGTACAGAATCAGATGAAAAAAAAACAGTCTAGCGACTTTCGTTAAAAAAGTATTTCATTTAAAACGAGTTTGCGTAGCTGCCTATGTACGAATAGCGCATTGAAATGCGTTAGAGTACATTAAAATTATAATTCAATCAAAAGGCAGGCAGTAAGAGCGGTTCTATTATTCTTATTCATTATAAGAGAAGCATGCCCACTTGAGGCCTCGTTGTGTTAGTAGGTACAGGGCCGGATTCGTGGTGGGAAAGAGGGTCACCGGTGCATGGGGTGCAAAAGCCGCATTTACAATGCTGGAGTTTTCAAATTCATGTTGTGATTCCCCCGTGCCTCGAAAAGCACGTCAAGTCGTTGGCCCTGATCCTGACCTCTTGATCTCTCCCCGCTCTGACCGAAATCATTTAAAGAATGTCATAGCTTAAATCGTTCTGAATACGATTGTACTCACCCCCGTTCCCGTAGCTTTATGCAAAGAATAGTAGGTGATTAATAATACATACAACGAGAAATGAATAGGTAATTTATAATTCTTCAACAAAACGGACAAGATATTTAATGTCAAGTCCAATTAATCTATCCCTAATTCCGACCCTGTCCACTCATGCCTGCCGGTGCGAACCGCAGAGCAACGTTAGATTGTTGAGTAAACGTTCGATTTGCATAAGAAAACAATTGGGCATCGCTACCTAATAACGTATACATCGCAACACGGAATACCCCTCTGTTTACCCACCTAATAGCCCTCGCGAAAATAGCGCCTACAAAAGTTATTATCGCAATAACGGAGTTTACAGTACTGTTGCTCGTTTTTTGTCTAGGGACATATTCAAAAAGGGGTAACGTGAGTTAAGCGAGTATGAAAGCGATATTATGGAGTTTTATTTGACTTTTAATGCCATTCGAGGCAGGTTTTAAGCTGTTGAGTTATTTTCTTTGTGTACTTTAGGGAATAAAAATTAGCTACGGTGTTTATGGGCGTAAATGGGTAACGTAGGTACTTCATTTTTGCACTGAAATATGGCTGAATGTGGAGTTCAGTGGTTGAAATGGCAACGCTTACCTAGGTATACTTATATAGATTAATATGCAGCCGTCTGCGTTGTAGGTTTTGGGAATGGTCTGCCAAACTATGCAAGCCAGTTTCCTTTGGTCAAGTATGTGGATTGTGGGTGCGTTGTTTACGCATCTTCTCTTGATCGCAGCGTGCTAGTGACAATGTTTACTGCACTAGGTAGGTATGTTTACAGAATACTTACTTACCACAAGTAGGAATAAAGTTATAACTTGGATTCATCGTGCATCCTGCCTGTACCTTTTGTCTGCCCTGACATAGACGTACATGCTGTTACTGTCTTGAGTTCAGTACTGGTATGCACACCTGTGTGCATCGATGCCCGTTCCACCCAGTATTTATCTTAGAAATAGGATCTTTTGTTGGTGAAAGTGGTGTTATCGGAAATATTCGAATTGGAGAAAAAACGCCAGTCTAACACTGTTCCATTTTCTGTCCAGGTTAGGAGTAACTCCCGTCAGCTCAGTGTGGATCGGTGCGTGGTGGATAGGGTTCATCCTGTCTGCTCTCTTATGTCTCATCGTGTCGATACCACTCATGGCTTTCCCACATGAACTGCCTGGTAAGTATCATACCTTAGTAGTACGGAACTGTTTTATTAGATCCGCATGAATACTTTAGCCAGCGCCTTCCGACCCTAGCTAATCTCCCACGGTCAATTCAGATAAATATTGATTTTGCAGAATAAACATAGTTTGTAAATACAGTTTGTTAACAGCCCAAGGTCGTAAACCAAAAAACTCATTCAATGCAACACAAAATTTTAGGTGCAGCCGAAATTCGAGCTTCGAAAGTATCAGAGGCGCACGAGGGTGCTGCCTCCAAATCTGCGGCCTTCAGCGCCCTGCACGAACTGCCCCAAGCTGCGGCAGCCTTACTGCGGAACCCCACCTTCCTGTTCCTAAACCTGGCTGGTGCCAGCGAAGGCATGCTCATCTCAGGGTTCGCTGCGTTCCTGCCGAAACTCATTGAAAACCAGTTTGCTGTGAACGCATCAGAAGCTGCTTTGCTTTTGGGTGAGTGCGGGGATTTTATTGGTCTAGTTCTTTCTGGTAAGGTGAACTCCTTGACATTTCCATCAGTAATCTGATGCACATAAAAGAAGAGTGGTCGGTGGTGAATAGGTGGTGAAATAGTTTTCAAATTTCTCGATTGCAGAACAGTTTATTCTTAACGTAAGATCTTCCATCTTCCAGGTGTAATCACAGTGCCAGCAGGAGGCGGCGGGACATTCCTGGGCGGCTGGCTGGTTAAGCGCTGGGAACTCGCGTGCGCCGGCATCATCAAGCTGTGCGTGGCCGCCACCGTGGTCGCAGCCGCCTTCACCTTCAGCTTCGTGCTCACATGTGATGACTACCCCTTCGCTGGGGTCACTGTCATGTATAACAGTCCTTCGGTGCCGGGGTAAGTGGATGAGCTACTATATTTTTTTTCTAGTGAAATGTCATGATTCTGTTCTATTTCTTGAGGAAGACTTTCTGCCTACATTCTTCAGATGATCCAAGTCTTAGAGAGGTATTTACAATGTGTTTCCTAAAATGTTTAATAAAGAAGAGCTCTTCGTTAATCTTTTGGTCACATGATAATTATTAGCAAAGGTAGTTTCACTTTTACATTTCTTCAGCTAACAAAATCTGGAAGGCGGGCGACCAGAGACCATAAATTGTGTTGTTTTGTTAATATCTAGCTTACCTTCCAGTGCCGACCGACTGACAGCGATGTGCAACACGGATTGCGCGTGCAGCAGCGCGCCGTACTCGCCGGTGTGCGGCGCGGACGGCGCCGTGTACTACTCCGCGTGTCACGCCGGCTGCACGCGCCGCACGCTGGCCGGCGCCGCGCAGCTGTTCCACCACTGCTCCTGCGTCGGGACCAGGGACAACATGACGCTGCCTACCTATGAGCTGCAAGGAGGTGAGGTGTATGCAAGGCGTGGCAATGTCACGTAATCAAGGACGATCTATAACTGCAGCCACGAAGCCATACATAAGCAGTGACGTAGTTTGTCTATCGAAGTCAATCGGTGATGTTGTTAATGTAAATTCTTCCCGACTATTCCTTGTGTCATTTTGAATAAAGTAGACCGTCTAGAAATCTAAAAGTCAAACTATAAATAATAATCCGATGTCTTTTCTTCCAGAATCAAACTCGACGATCACGTACGAGGCCATCAACAGCATCTGCGCGACAGACTGCCCTTACCTCTGGGTGTTCGTCTGTTTGTCCTTCGGTGTCATGCTGTTCACGTTCCTGGCTACCATGCCCGCGCTGTCAGCTACTTTGAGGTATGTTATCATATTAAGAAGAGGGCATAGATTTCGTAATTCAGACGATCTAGTTGCAAAACTTGAGTACTCAAAGCTGCATATTTGTACTCAACCGATTTCTCTCTCGTCAATAGATGTGTCCGCGAAGACCAGCGCTCGTTCGCGCTGGGTATCCAGTGGATCAAGGTGCGGCTGCTGGGCACGATCCCGGCTCCCCTACTGTTTGGGTTCCTCATCGACCTGTCCTGCTCGCTGTGGTCCACGTCGTGCAACAAGACCGGTGCCTGTTTGCAGTATGATAACATTAACATGAGCAGGTGAGGACCATGAATAGACCAAGTATAATATTATGTGGAAGCAGGTTTATTGAGACTCTAGGTATTTATTTATTTATTTATTTAATACTTTAAGCACACAAATATACAGAGGCGGACTTAATGCCATAGGCATTTTCTACCAGTCAACCTTTGGGTGATGCAGAGACAAACAGTGGCAGGTGCAATTTCTTAAAAGAAAAGTGAAAAGAAATATATATATTATTATAAACTATAAATATAATACCTACATATCAAAAATGGTATCAAATAGACACGTCAAAAAAAACAATATTTTCATTCGAAATATCTATATTTCTAGCTCAGATCCGTAAAAAACAGCACCTAGGTAGTACTAGTCATAAGCCTAGTAGATACTGTCTCTCAAATAACTTCTGTTACTTGGACAAAAACAGTAGGTAGTGGTTCAGTAGGTAATAGGTTCTGCTGTTGATTACTTCACTCCTAGAATCCTGGTATATTTAAATAGTTTTGTTTCTATTATCCCCCCTTATAATCTTGTCATTTTTCTTTCAGGTACATGCTAGGCATCGCACTGGTAGGCAAGCTCTGTTCCGTTCTTTTCTTCTCCCTAGCGTGGTGGTTCTACCGCCCGCCAGGAAGCAAGAACGGGAACGCCATAGTCCCTTCAGTAGACCTGGTGGTCTGTGCCGAGAAGACCAATGGAAACGTTACAAATGTAGCCAACGGGACAGTTGAAAGAGGCAGCAATGGATACTGCAACGCGGCTTTGGAGTGTAGTGATCACTTGTAAGATAGTTTTGGAAGTTTTTGATGTAAATCTGGTTGCAAGATTAAGCCAGCGATTTAGCCATAACTCGCCTGATGTATTTCAGGCCAGTTACTGGCTTACAATAACGGGTTTATCAGTAAGGCCGGCTGCAAAGTTGTAGAGTCTAATAGTTATAGAGGTCATAGGTTGAGATGTAGGAGAAATATATCTTGCGGGAGTCTCGAGTTTTCGATGTATTTAAAATATTGTTTGTTGATGACCACTAAGCGTAACTGTATGGACATATTAAAACCAATGATTTCTTACAGTTGAAGCCATAGCTGAGTAAGCTAATTGCAGATTTATAATTTTATGTACCTTCTTTGTTAATTATGAAATAGTTATCGAGTTGTGTGGATAGTATGTGTACACTCCTCACGTTAGTGGTTACAAAACCAGTGTAAGCTGGTCTCCTATTCAATTGAGCGTCCGTACAACGCTCGGCCAGTTCAAGGTCAAAGTTACTACCGACGTAAGGTCTACTACTGTACCATTATAATGAAAATGTTTGTTTACATTCCAAAATAATAATATAAATAGTTCTGTTGTAAAATATCTGTGATGTAATAGTTTTTAAATATTTGTAAGTAGGAATATAGCCGATGTGAGGTCCTTATATATTAAGATCTTAAGGTGTGTGTAGACCTGGACACCTATTTAAGTATTAAAATGGGGTATGTATTGTTTTGTAAAATTATTAATATATAGATAGACAGGCTTTAGTCTCTCGAGAAGAGTATGTTATTTTTATGTGAATTTAATTCATTTATTTATAGCTATACCAAAATTTGTAGGTAAAACAATAAAAACCTACCTACATAATTAGGTAGGCACCTATTTTTATGCAAATTTCCTCGTTGGCCTAGTATTCGCCAGCGCTATTGCTGCGTGGGTTTGATTCCCGGTTCGGGCAAGTAG
Organism: Phlogophora meticulosa; assembly: GCA_905147745.2. NCBI lineage: Eukaryota > Metazoa > Arthropoda > Insecta > Lepidoptera > Noctuidae > Phlogophora > Phlogophora meticulosa. Next base: position 1,305,221 of record LR990518.1, read on the forward strand.
TATTGGGGTTTCTCAATCTGGTATTTCTCAGTAGCAGCCCGGAGTGTGGATTTGTGCCCGGCTGGTGGCAATAGACGCGCCCACTGTTACAAGAGACTAAAAACTAACTGGCGAAATGTGGGTGTACAATAGGTACACCTCTGCCAAGGTCGTCGGGGAATACAGGTGTGATGTTATGTTAAGTTTTGCAAAACATTCGCACCCCAATGTAGTGTGTATCTATCTCTAAGTAGAGTACAATTTGAGAAGGCACAATTTTTAAAATACTTTTAGTTTTAGCAAGTTTGAACATCATCAAGATAGTGGTTTACTAAGTAGGTATAGGAATAGATAAATGGACTGATTGTTCCCTGTACAGCTGTGAAGTAAATACGTACAAGATAGTGCGAGAGAGACAAAGCGAATGTGCGGCCAGTAGTTACCTATCAAAACAAAAAGACAGTTATTGGGCGCACGGTCTGTTTGTCTCTTTCTAACATCATCATCATCTGTCTAGCCTTTTGCCAACCATGTTGATGTCGGCTTCCAGTCAAACCAGATGCACCTGAATACAAGTATTTTACATGAAGCCACTACCTATCTGACTTCCACAACCCAGTTACTAGGCAACACGATATTCCTTGGAAAGACTGGTTGTCGGGTTTTCAAGCTTCAGACTACTCGGTGACGACTGTCAAAGATCTCAACAGCTTAAAGTGTTTTCCGAATAAAGGAGGAGTCTCGGATGTAATGAACGGTCACACCCTGACCTCTCTTTCTAACAAAGTGGAGAGTTTTTTTAAGGGTATTGCTCAGTCTATTCCTCTATATCTATGGGTTTAAGGTACACTTGTACATAGTTTTTAACTTATTCGTTGTTATTGCAAAATCAATAGTTGTTAAAAGTTGTATTTTGGTTGAAGACTGATTGTTTACTAGTAATAGTTAAATTAAATTATAAGTGTATGTATAAAATAACTGTATTTTACTGTTCTTTTATTTAATTAAAGGATTGTATAAGTTACTCTGATATTCGGGAATATAATTAAAAGACTAGCTATTATAATATTCCAAATTTGACTGGTTGTCCCGGAGATTATTTAAAAAAATATCCTCCACAGCTTTGTTATATTAGTATCGATAGATTAAAAGATCCAAGAGAAACATAAAATTATGAAGGTAATGCTGACATTTCGACAAATCTTTACAATCCTTTAATTCTAGATAGATCGGTGATACCCACTGGATGTTTTGCTGGATATAAATAAGGCTGTAGGTGGTAAAACTCTGGATGTAAAAAAAAAAACAATTTATAAACTGCATTTGGCCTAAAATATTCACCTAGACCTGGTCTTTCGATCAATTTCGGATCTCTCAATTTAATTATGGATCCCAGATTTCATTTTGGGATTCTAAACTCTAATAATGGATCAACTACACTAAAACTATGAAAATATGCAACTGTAATTAGATTTTTATAAAAATACAATTTGTAATAAATGTTTACAATTTTTTCTAATGTAATTTGTGTATCATATAATGTAGGTGATCAATTTTGAAATTGTACAATTTTACACGGATTGATTGAAATAAAAATAATAAAACAATGCGTCTATTATTCCCAGAAAGTTCCTCAGTTCTAGTAAATACCTTTTTATTATCGAGAAGTTTGTAAATAAACCAATTACAATAATTTTGCACATACATTTGAGACTAATTAATATCTACCGGCTCCCAAACTAGGTTTATAGCCTGTTACTTGGGAGTAATAGTGATCTGATGACTTGCAATGTTTGTACTTGAATTTCAATGTGTTCTTCAAGTCCAATATCATCATCATTCTCTTGCACCCTATTTACCGTCATCTCAGAAGTCACCTCTTTCTTAGCCATATCATCTTTCACACAATCCATCCATCGTTTCCTAGGTCTCCCTCTACTCTTGTACCCCTCTACATTCATACTCAAAACTTTCCTGACAACATGATCTTCAAGTCCAATAATGGATCCCAAAACCTAACAACCACCTCTATCTATGGTTAGAGATAAACAGGACAAAATCAGAACAACATATTAATGAAAATACGAATCAAATATATATTCCAACATTAAAAACTGCTTATAACTTAACAAAATGCTTATAACACTTTCATATCTATATTAAAAATTGTGTACTTATTATATGTATATAGAAACAGAGCTAGCAATCTCATAAGGATCTCAGAAAAACTTAACGCCTTGGCTATCATCAAACTCCATCAGTTCACATCTGCCCTTCTGTTCTAAATTCTTTAAAGCCTTCAGTAGCACGCTCATATCGAGACCATGGAACTCTGAAAAATAACAAAATATTCTGTTACAACCTTGTGACGATAATTTTTATGACCAAATTTTTAATTTTATATTGCCAAGCTGCTGTCTATCAGCGAATCAGCCATAGTACGGAGGCCAGCACATTAAGCCACCCCAATCGGTTAATCGGCATGTTCAATTGGGAAAACTACACAGTTTGGGATAGCTTGATGTGCTGGCCTCTGTACTATGGCTGATTCGCTGATAGAGAATGGATTGGCAACATAAAATAAAAAAAATTGTCAAGGTCAGTGGTTATTGTCATCAGTCATCCTCATTATAATATATTTTATCTACCTTGTTTATGTTGATAATGTTATACTACCTCTTACTACTGCTTATTAATACTACCTACTAGTTAAGGACAACATCTTTCAGGTCTGCTAGTTAAAAACATAAAATTGCCAAAAATTAACTAAACATAACAGCCAAAGCCACTGACTTTCGAAACTGTAGTTAATTTACGCCTTGTAACGTTTCTTTTTTAACATGTTTGTATGTTATACAACAAAGTTTAAAAAAAAATAGATATTAATGACCCACCTTGGTCAGCCGTATTTTCGCCTTCCCTCAGTTCAAACAGAGTACAAACTGAGTTATTCATTCCATTATTACAAGCCCAGTTGTACACCAGATTGCCCCATTCATCAAGTGAGTGCCAGTACACCTCCCACACATTTTTACTTTTATCCATGGGTGCTGCTCGCCCAGTTCTCGCCATATCCTCTAGGATAGTAACAATGGCTTCCTGGGACAGCTTCCTCTTAATTAATTTGTTGTTAAATAACGGACTATTCTGTGATTCTCTTATGTCTATTGTTGATTGTTTTGTTGTTTTTAAGTATTCTGTGATCAGTTGCTCCCATGCCTCTAATTGCTTTGCTCTTGTTTCTGTGTGGGGCTGGATTCTGGAACAAGGAAATATGTAATGTTTAGTTTTCTTTCTTTCATTTATTTATTCTCTCTTAACAATAATGCTTCCTTTAAAAATTAACAATGTGTAATGTTATATTCCATCATTGGAAGAGTCTGGAGAATGAAGTATGTTTTTGAAGAAGTCTGTGTTAGGAGGGGGGGGGGGGGGGGGGGGACAGTTTCTGCATGACTTTAAATCATTTGAATGCAGATGGATTTAGTGCCTGCCTATGGAGAGGGCTCTTATTCTATGAGAGATGACTCCAGTAGCACAAAAATATCATGTTTTCTTATTTTGTATAGGTATTTAAATATCTTCCAGATTACTTCAAATACTTACATGCTCCTTCCTTATTTATAGAAGATTCCATATGCTTTTCGTAGACCTCAATCAACTTCTTCTCAGTATCATGTCTTTTGAACAAAGTGGCAGGAGATTTTGGTTCCAAGTCAGTCAGAGCCAGTTTATAAAATATTTTTGAATCCCCAACTTCAACATACGGGAAATTTTCAACATAATTAGTTGAAAAACTTATCATTACTGAACAGTCTCTTGCTACTGCCGATATTAAAGCCAAATGTATTGGGTCTGTGGTTTCTAAAAATCGTTCTCTATCATTTTGGATGTGTAGATCCAAATTCTTTGATTTTACTTCTTCTATTAATTTTGGAACATAATCCGTGTACTTTGTTTTGACATCTTTTAGATCAAGAGTATTTGGTTCAGATAATTTTTGTAATTGCAACAGCTTGTAAAGAAATGTGTTGCATTTAAGATTGCTGCCTTCAAAGCATTCATTAGATCTATCTTTTGTTATTATTTTAGATTTCTCTAGTTTAATGTAAGACACATTTTTATCACTCAATAAGACATCTATGATAAAATCCAAAAATAAGTGTGAGTCACTAAAATAGTTCATGTTTTCTACAAGACTATCCAAATCACTTTGAGAAGATTTTTCATGAAATTCCAATGTTCCATCTTTGAATATTTTAAAATTATTCTGTGGATTGTTTATCATATTAAGCAGGGAATGTTTCATTCTCTCTTTGACCCCAGAAAATAAGTCTAGTGGACAGTAGTGGCTGGTTGCTTGTATGGCTCCTGTTTGTAGTTTTAAATATTGTTTCAAACAATAATAACATTTGGAATACTTTCGAAGACTAGGTGATATGAAACCTTCTTTTGGTTTGATCTCAATGCAATAGTTGGTTTCGCATTTAGGATTGACAACTGACAAGTTTGTAGCTTTTATGGCCACCTGACTGAGTACTGACTTGAATATTCTATTTGCTGGACGAAACGGTAGCAGAATTTTGCTTAATTCTACTAAATCGTGTTGAGGTATTTCTATTGCTTCTTCGCTGCCATAGAATTTGTTTTCTAGCAATGGCACCATGATCAAATTTACGAAATTAACGGAGTCAAACACATTCTTCTGATGTGCCGTTTTCTCGTCTTCTTTAATGAGACGTAGTACATAACCAGTATCTAATATTTGGACAACAATGTGGGCGTTCCCTTCGTTTATATACTTCCAAGATTTGCCTAATAACTTCATGTTTTGTGATTTGGAAGTTTTTTACAGTACAAAATAATTAAGTATTACTTACGTAAAAAAGGGAGGGAAGTTGTACTGCCAGGGCCATGTAATATCTGCCATCACGATACACTAATGTTTAGCGTACTTTACTAATTCAAAGTCTAATAATTAAGTAATTATTTACGTTACATTAGAAGGCTCGCAGCTGATTAATCGTATTCGGGTTTTTGACATGTTGTTGACGTAAAAATAAGTGAACGGAGCGAATAGACCGAATGAAAACTGGTTAACTTCATTAGGCAGACGGCCAGAACAAAATAATGAACGAACTAAGCAGAATGAAAGCGCGTTCCAGGGCCTACATTTGTAAGAAAACAGACAGAAACTAGAGGTGCAGCTAAAAGGTAAGGATTCAAAGTAGCAGTTTCCATACGTCATTCAAGATTAAAAAGACCACTGTCATGATTTTGACATATGCGAACAAAATTTGCGTTTTGCTTTCTGCAAAAAAATCGCATTTCTAATTTATTTTTTACTTCTGCTATGTTATAGTTTCTCCGAAACAACATTCTGTATATATTCAAGCTATGATTACACTTAATAGGAAATTGAAGAAGGAGCCTATAGCCCCAGAGCCTAAGAATATGAATGGGTTGACTAGTAACGAGTCAGTGGTCAGAAGAATATCAATCAGGGATAAATTGTTGATTAAGGAAGTGCAGGAGATGAATGAGAACCTCCCTGCGACGTGTAGTGTACATTTCGAAGACCCTAACGTGTTGAGTGAGTTTATATTGACTGTTGCACCTGATGAGGGATACTGGCAGGGAGGCAAGTTCAAATTCAGTGTAATAGTTACCGACGAATATAATATGGCTGTAAGTACTCCAATGATTTGCGTATCATAACTAACAAAACTTCAATAAGACTATAATTAACTATATTTAACATTGACCTAAAGGTCATACAAATTAATTCCCTATTTTGTAAAATAAGTCTTCAGTACCCACTGTTTTTTATTCGACTGTCGTCACAAAGAAATTGTGAAATACAAATCCTTTAAAATATCTTTCCTCTTTAAGCTCCAAATTGCAGAGTTTGCAGAGGTCATAGACTGTTCTAGAACTATGTAGAAGATACCTTTCGAAATAATAGATTGTGTCATGCTAAGTGGGAACATTTCATTATATAAACTTTAATTAAAACAGCATGCTATGACATGTTTTGCAATCATTTAATTGAAGAGCCATGTTTTCCATGTCATGTCAGATATACTCTCTCTCTCTCTCTCCTGTTGTTTTCCATATAAATAATTTAATAAGTAATAATAAAATAGTAATAAGTAAAAAAGGTACATGTATCAATACTTCCTTATTTCTGTATAAATTAATAAAATGGTTGAAGAAAGGAGGTTTTGAAGACATCCTTCTATCCTTGTCACACAAAACATTCTTTGTACTAAATGGTGTAGTCATTAAAGTGTTTATGTACTTATTATAATTTCAGATGGAAGTCTTATAATTTCTCTGGGGCTTATCATTTAAGTAGGTTTTCTGAAATCACATAAAATAATCCTGTCAAGTCCCCTTATATGTTAGAAAAGGTTCTACTATGTTCTATACAACTGTCATTTAAAATTCATTATTAGTAATGAACATTGATATTTTTACTGACATATTAATCAATGAATCTTCATTAATTTTATTATGTCATTCACATATTTTCCACTTGATTACTTCCTTGATAAACTGCCTATCTAACTCATCTGCCTAACCTTTTCCCAATTAAGTGGGGTTGGCTTCCAGTCTGATCGGATGCAGCTGCTACTGTCTATCTGACTGCACAACCCAGTTAATATGATACCTTTTGGTAAGATCAGTTGTCAAATTTTCGAGTTTCTGACTACCTGTAACAACTGTATAAGATTTATAAATGACAGCTGAGACCAATTGATTAGTACTTTCAAGTGAAGGCTCTCCATCCCCACCCATCTATGGATTGACCTTGGATAGTGCAGCTTCACCTCCTATCATCCTGTGCCAAATAAGTTAAATGAATTTGCCTAATTATATTTAATCTATTTCCAGCCACCTCGAGTAAAATGTCAAACATGGTTGTGGCACCCAAATATTAATGTGGATGGTGATGTGTGTCTATCACTACTACGACAAACCTCAATTGATGAGCATGGGTGGGCACCTACTCGGAGATTGAAGGATGTTGTGTGGGGAGTTAATGCTTTATTTACTGTAAGTATTACTATAGAAACAAGTTTAATTTCACAAGCTTTTATTTAACTTGGCATGTGTAGATCAAATGTTGTAACTGAATTTTCAACCATTTCGACGGCACGGCTATCAGAACAAATATGTATGGCTGTATGATTTATATTTAGTTTTTCCGTGCCTGGCTTTTTGTGTATGTGACTTCAAATATATGTAAATGCACCCACGACGCAGGAGAAGTTCCTAAGGTCGGGCAACGTTTTTTAAAAGGAAAAAAGAAAGTCGTTGAAATGAAATAAGATGGATTGACTGCAACCACCTCAATTAAATCCATTACTTTACTATCATGTTATTGCTTGAATATCTGCATTAAGATACAGTTTTTATGTATCCATGAGTTCACACCAAACATTATGTACTTAATAGGCAATAATGGTTAAATAATTGATGGTAATTTCTCATTTCAGGATCTCTTAAATTTCGAAGACCCATTAAACATAGAAGCAGCGGAACAGTACAACAAAAACAAAACAGAATTCCAGGCTAAAGTGCAAGAGTACATCACTAAAGGCAAGAGATGAAACTTACATTATCAAGTTACTATTATAACACTAGAAAACTTTATGAATGATGCAACAGTTTTTACCACATGGGAAATTTAATATGGGAATCATTAGAATTGTAATTAAATAGCCGCTTTGAGTGCTTCCTATGTAATTTTTAGAGTACACTTAACAACACCCTAACCTAAATTGAATTAAGTAATGGTTATTAATTAATTACTTAATTATTATTAATTAAATAATTAATTAAATTAGACATTCAGCAGTTTACGCTAGATCTTAGACCAATAATATGCCTGAACTTTATTATTAAATAAAGATACCTTTGTACAAAATATAGTAAATCTACAAGCAATATAACTAGTGATCATAGAACTCTAAATTAAGTATATATAACAGATTTATTGAAACATATTCTAGAAGTATTTTGTCATACTTACTAATAATTCAACCAGTCAATGATAGTGATGCATAGCTAATATTATATTTATATTGTAAGTATAATATGTAAAATAATTATATTCTATAAATTTTTTGTAAGTATTTTATAAACAATAGTAGAAATGAAATGAAATACGAAAGTGATGCTCAATAAGGCTATGGAATTTACTCAGCTGCCTGATAAATTGTTAAATTTAATACTAAATACTTTAAAAAAATGATACATAAAAATACTGTATATCCCATGCTAGATTTCCCAATTGTATATTATGTTACTATGATTTAATAAATACTCCAAAAAGCAGTGATAATAATGTTATGTAATTTCGTTTGGAAAACTGGTGTATTTTTTTATGGTCTGATAGATAAATTTGAAAGGGTCAAATAATACCAGGTGATCTTTAAATAATCATGGCAAGGAATTTGCTCAGAAGAAGTTTAAAAATGGAAGGTTTTGGAAAGATCTATGATGGTCTAACAGGGATTAATTTTAATGTCTTCTTCTATTTTAACTCTGTATTCTTATTAGTATTTTTTTAGTGTCTTGTTCATTTCCACTGTCATGATCTCAGTAGCAAATTAACCACAATTTTAGGCCCACATACCTCCCTCAAAGTGTATGACGGGTAGACAGTTGGAGTAATGTAATAAACTAGGTGTTCCTCGCGGTTTCACCTGCTCCTAAGGGTCTTGGCGTGATCTTAAATAGCCTATAACTTTCCTCATTAATAATTTTAATGCCTATCAAATGCAAAAATATTTTCTTTTTATCCGATTGAGGTTAGCGCGTTCAAAGAAACAAAAATTTCAGTGTTATTATATTAGTTAGACTTGTGTAAGTAATGCGATTGTTACATTGCGCGTCATGTAAACCGACCGCGTAATGTATCATTGCGCATGACTCGACCAAATTAACATGGCGCATGACACTAAAACATGACGCGTTCGCGCGCTCTATCTCATCTCATGTAATGATGTATACTTTTTTTTTACGCGAGCATTTCATTACAATAACCATTTCGTGTGGCGCTTCACTATGCGTCATGTCTGGAGTCATGGTGTAATGAAACATATCTCGGTTCTAAATGTAATGTCATGTTTCATCACTTTATAACGCACTGTTTTGCGTATGTCTAATATTAGTATAAAAAAAAATCACTTTATCATCTTCAGATAGTGAATAAAATCAGGTTTTCCAATCATTTAATATTTAGTATCGAAGTTTTACAAAGGACTGTCACAAAAAATACACCAGTACATGATTACCATAGAAAGTTGACAGAGAGTAACGCGCGTCTATTTAAAAATTATATGTAATTTGTGCATGTACACTGAATAGGTTTTTTAAATAAAATCAATTTTAATATTATACTGAAACCTATCATTTTGACTTCTACTTTACGTCATAGTTATCTTGCATGCAATGCGATTATTCAGTTGTATTTTATGGTAGCTATAATATTTATACAGAGTACTAAGTTCAAGGATCTGCAGGGGAAGTACCTACCATAAATATTGTTATTTGTTTTTATAAGGAAATCTGTCTAACATATACACAGACCTAATAGTACCCTCAAATAACGACCGATGTGGCGTGGCGGGCAATGATCCTCTTGCGTCGCAGGAGGTTGCGGGTTCGATTACCGCCTTGGGACAAATGTTTGTACGATCTACAAAGATTTGTTCCGGGTATTTTCTATGTATAATTAAAAATATCTATCTATGTATTGTATTGTATTAAATATATCTGTCATCTAGTACCCATAACACAAGCTCTGCTTAGCTTGGGGCTAGATGATGCTGTGTGGATTGTCAAGCATTATTTTTTTATCCAACCATCAGTCATAATAATGAAATACACTTTTGTTATGGTCGCAAATGCCTGTTTTAATAGTATACAACCTAATACTGAGCTGCAAATTGCAAAAATCTATTGCTACTAAGAAATTCTAGTTGGAAAGACCGAAAGACCAAAATCACTCAAAGATTCTGGAATCGGACCCAGCACCACATCCCCAGCAGTTGTGCTTAGACCAACGAGGCAGTAATAGGGTCCTTAAAAATTCTGTTAGGTCGGAAACTTCGATTATTCAAAAATACTGGACACGTATTTTTTCTTTTGTCACGTAAACCAAAAATGACGACGATATAGTACGTTGAAATTTCGCGTGACGTCACGCCGTGCTACACTTTTTATGTAACAGTGACGTCACAAGCCCCGTCTCCTGAACTTTGATATGCTATATCTTTGTCACCTTTTATTGATTTGAGTAGATAAGCAAAAAATGCGTGTCCAATATTTTTTGGTAATCTAACTGACGGACCAAATAGACTTATTATATTTTTACCTAGGACACATCTCTTCTATCATATCTTTTTCTTTTTATCTTTTTCGACGTTTATTTAATTCACTAGATCTGTGTTTGGGTTATCTCTGAAATAAAATGAAATAAAAATACAACAATACCAAATCAATGCTCTTTATTAATTTAAATTAATACTGGAGCATCAATATACCAATTAGTATAAATAATTTAATAAATAAATAGTAAAAATTTGTATACAATAAATAGCTTAACAGTAACAAAACCGTCGTAACATTTTTTTCATTATGACTAGATTTTCGTTTGGATGACGTAAATGTACATGAGTTTTTATGTGAAAAGTGTATTTTGTGGTCACACTTGGGATTTTAGATTCAACCAAAATGGATAGTCGGGTCACCCTAACAGTCAAATCTAAGTCCAGATTACTAAATATTAAATTGATTGAAAGTAAAAAATCTATGGGACTCAAACTTGACCGTTTTAGACTTAGTATTTAGGTTTAAAATTGAGCTAATACCTAACGATGTGAATATAAAGAGAAATAAGATATTTTATTTACTTATAAAGAATATTCTCACTTTGGCTGCCATAGTTATTCAAACGGCATTATTATTTTAACTCGTTAATAAAAAAAAGAAAGAAAGTAACAAGTCTCATTCATCTACATAGTAATACCGACTCTATAATCGTACAATTAAAGCCTAAAACCCCAAGCGTGCGTGTGCACTCAATGTGAAGAGAAGTTGGTGAGCAGTTCGTCCTGGATGCTGTTGGAGCGCACGAGGTGCCGCGCGCCGCCGAACGCGGCCGACAGCGTGTCCGCCTGCGACGCCTCGCGCGCCTTGCGCTCGTGGTACGCCTCCGAGAACTCCTGCGGGGACAACGTGACGTGCCTAAGTGTTCTCTGTACGCTATACATATTCAGGATGTTGTTTAGACTACCTCGTTACTGTAGCGCGTCGGAAATGTTTGCGCAAGCCCATACCGACGTTTTCAATGCGATTATACGCAAAAAAACTGCATCGCTACTGAGGAGAGTGAGGGACAGTCAAAACAGCATTCTGAAAACTGTAGCGGAGACTTTTGGCTCTCCGATTATTCAGAAATTTGTGCAAAGATTGATTGTTACTAACACTATGCAATAAGATTTTTATTTTATGTTACTAACACGTTTTATGGATCTTTATGTCTGAAATAAAAATATTATTATTATTATTAACACATTCAGTGCCCAGCACCCGGCTCCCGTGTCGAAAATAGTTTGTTCATGTATCCAGAACTCGCTTCCCGAGTCGTACATGTTAAAAGCTATAGATGATCTCATCTATAGCTATATACATAGGGGGTGATAGGCATGTTCACATCTGTGAACATGCCTATCACCCCCTATGTAATTTGCCAAACATATATGACATACAAGTTGAATCGTATTTTTGAACTGGGCAGCGAAAGGGTTAATAATCGATCCTGCTAAGTGTGGTCTATAGCGTATATTTAATTGGCTAGCGGATTAAGCGTGGATCAACCGCCAAAATATCAATTTTGCCTTCAAATACTTAAAATGTAGAAGTACCTTCAGTCTGTTGCCTAGGAAGCGTGCCCTCTCCCTCTTCTTGTTCATGAAGTCGCTCTGCGTGAGCCACCGGTGCTCGTAGCACTCCTCCGCTAGCGGCCTCTTCAGAGGGACCTTCTTGAATAGGAACATGATGAACCGGGTGGCCTCCTGAAAAGTGAGAGATGGTATTTAGTATTTTTTGTTATTCCGTAGATCAGCGTAAATCTAGGCTACAGTGGAACAACTTTATATAATATTTGTACTTTTTACGGCCTATTTCACCAATTCTAGTTAAGCGCCGGTAAATTTATCTGGCAGATAATTCCCACATTCATTTTTTAACTGGTACTTAGAGCCAATTTGGGCATTGTCCCACATGTCTTAATGACCGAAGTTTTGTTTTAGAGCTTATTTTTAAAAGGACGCTATCAAAAATTTTCAGTATGTTTTTTGACTGCAATAGTCGTTGTTTATTTAAGCAGGAAGTGGATGCCGGCTATTATTCTTACATCTTAGACAGTCGTTATGGGTAGTCAGAAGCTCGAAAGTCTGACAAACAGTCTTACTAAGGTACTTATCGTGTTACCCAGTAACTAGGTTGTGGAGGTCCGATAAGCAGTCAGCCCATATAAAACACTGGTATTCAGCTGCACGGTTAGAGTGGAAGCCGACCCCAACATAGTTGGAAAAAGGCTAGACAGATGATGAGAACTCGTTGTCCGTACCGGTGTGATTTCCTTATACAGATGTTCGAACCGGAACCGCACGAAGGAGATGTTCTGCTTGGTCTCCAGGTCGTCGCTGCCCCTGAAGGGCGACACGCCGGACAGCATGATGTACGTCAGCACGCCCACGCCCCAGATGTCAGTCTGCGGGTACGCCGGCTCGTCGTTGATAATTTCTGGTGCTGTGGGAACGAGAACGAGTGTTTAGTATAAGTAAAGGAACGTAACATAACGCCCGTGTTACACGCTTACACCTAGGTAAGTGGTATGCGACGGTCAGCATAATAAAAATTCCATCATGCAGTGTTCAAATTATCTGAACAACTTTGAAACTAAACTTTAGCAGGTTGTGGGTACAACTGCCATTGTGATTTCTTCAGATCATAAGTTTATCTCCGATGTCGCTCACGTCGGTGACGGAAAATCTCGTGAAACGGAAACCTGGATTTATAATGAATGCAAGTCTAAAATTGCCAACCTGCCTAGAGCAAGTGTGGTGATTAATGTTCGTGCCTTTTCTATACGAGAAGATGCCTTTTGTTATTATAATTAAATACTGTTATTTCTCACCTTTGTATTCCAAGTCTCCCACTTGCGGTACACTGGTGCCCAGCTTCGTCACTTTGTGCGCAGATCCGAAGTCTACCAGCTTGACCTGTATGGACCTGACGGAAGCCATCACAACGTTGTCAGGCTGTAGGTCCAGGTGGCAGTAGCCTCGCCAGTGGAGGTACTGCAGACCGTCCAGCATCTGGGTGACGATGGTCGCCACCATCTGTTCCGTGTAGTCGTGGCGACTGGACAGGTAGGTGAGGATGTCAGCGCCTTGGAGCTTTTCTAAGATCAAAGCAGATACAGAGGATCCAGGGGCTTGGTAAGCAGCTAATAGGTTAGATATCCTCTCGTGCCTCAGCCTCCTCAAGCATTCGAACTCTCTCTGGATCTGGACCTCAGTATCTGCCCGCTGTTCCAGAATCTTGGATACCACAACGTTGTCGTTCGTCTTGTCGATACCCTTGACGACGATCGAGAACTTTCCGCGCCACAGTTCAGAAATAAAGCTGTAGCGTTCAGTGAACTGTTGTGACGACACCCATTCCACTGGTCTATCCTCAATCGAATAATCCAGCTTGGGTTTGTTCTCGTCTAGCGTGACTTCCTCACCAGATTCCGTGATTTGTTGAAGGTGTCTCATGGCTTTAGTGACTTCTATTTTTGGTCCACCGGCTGTCTTGGTCTTGACTAAGTGTGTGGGGATGCCCTTGTCGCTCCATCCGATCCTGTTGCGTGAGGAGAGTCGGAACTGGTAGCTGGTGTCCGGGGAGAGGTTGCGGACCACGAAGAACTCGTGGTCGATGTTGTTGGCGACGTCTCTCCACTCCACGCTGTCTCCAGCCTTGTATTGCAAGCTGTAGCAGATGACGGTGGAGTTGCCGTCGTACTTCGGCTGCTTCCACCTGAGGAGCACCTCGGTGTCGGACACCTCAGCAGCAGTGGGGCTGTCCGGTGCGTCCGGAGTTGTGGCTTCGACAATCCTTGTCCTCGCGACTGTCTGTCCCACTTTGTTCTTCGCCACGACCTTGTAGAAGCCGATATCGTGGTGTTTGGCGGGCTGGAATTTGAGGGTGGACCTACCATCATCGTCTTCAACTATTTGGATGCGCTGTCCTTCGGCTATGACCATGTCGTTTTTGAACCAGGTGATGGATGGTTTAGGGTCACCAACAGCGTAGCAGGAGAGTTGAGCATTCTCTCCCTCCCTGACGGGGAGTAATTGAGGTTTTTCCCGGAAGAATGGCAGCTGTCCGTCTTTCTTGGACTCCATGAGGGCTTGTGCCTCGGCATAGGAGTCAAGTCTCGTGCCCAGCTCGTGCCGCAGTCGGCGGATGGTATACGACTCTGTGCCGTAGTTGTTGATCCTCTCTCGACGCTCGTCATCTATTTCCTCGTCCATTATGTCCGTGAAGCGACGACGCTCGCGGATGATGGGGGTCTGTGGATGTCGGAAGAAGATATTTACATAACATTTCTACCCTAGGTATCTTATTGCAAGTGTCATTAAAATTTTAAAACAAACATTTGGTTGTACATAAATGTGTAAGCAAGGCGAAGGAAACTGCCCATCTGTATCACATAACTCTTTAATCACCTATTGGGACCTATAGAACATCCCACCTGTTTTCACAGAAGGGATGGGTAGACCTGCCTGTACTGCACCCACATTTAGTCAATGATGTGTTACTTAGGCTTATTATTCCCATGTCATAGTTGAAGACTTCACCCAAGCATACGTACCCTGGGGTCGTAGGTGTCGAACACGTTGAGGCTGTACCCGGGCGAGCGGTCGCAGGCCACCTTCATGTACTCGCGCAGGCGCACCGGGAACTGCGTGTCGCGCAGCTGCAGCAGGTACGTGTCGGGCCCGTTCTGGTAGCTGGGGAACACGAATAAGAGATGGAGAATGAAGGAAGATTTTGTCTAGCCAACCAGCTTTCCGAATTTTTGATGGCTTTCGTAATTTTCTTATATATTGTTCGTTTCTAAAAGCCAAAAAAACAATCGCCTGGCGACAAATAGTTTTAATAGTTTTTTGCGATTTAGTTATTCCTTTAGGTATCGCATAGGATTAGTGATACGGGTATTAAGCGTATGATGTGGTAACTTACTGGCTCTCCGACGTAGCGGACACTTCCCAGTCGGGATGGTCCCACTGCTTGAAGTTCAGTTCGTGCTCGCCCGGCTCGCGCTCGTGCGGACCGCGGTCCGGAGTCGCTGGGGGGTAGTTAGGAGTGCATTTTAATTTTAAAGTGAAAATAAAAATAGTCTTGCAGGTTCTGAAAAGGGCTGAAGAAATAACAATGCAATATTTTTAACTGACTGGGAGTAAGGAGACCATAGACAACGGCTATAAACCACTCTTCTTCTTTCTGTTCTCGCATGGATACGTAGAGAGGGCAAATTACCATAGTTACGCCTTGAATGAAAAAGGTTATGGAGGGAAAGATCTACAAGGTAAAAAACAACTCGACGTATAAGAAGGTCAAGGAACTCCCTCAATAGATAGGTACGTGGAAAGTGACGCGCTGTCTTTTTCTGACGTTGGTAAATGATCAAGGTGAAACAGGAAGTTTAAACTACTGGACTAACCTTCAGGAGTGTAAGTCTCTCCGGGCGGGTACACCATCTTGGAGGGATGCTCGTAGGCCCCGCTGAGCGGCTTGCGACGGAACCAGTTGCGGCATTGTGCATTGCTTGTCCAGTCCCTGATCCAATCAATCACTCCTTTAATAGCCTTCATTGTAACACACACGAATAAAACACAATTTTTTCTCTAAAAATTATCGTTTTTTTTATGCACTTAATTTTCCTCCAAGACGTTACATACTACTGTTTGGCTTCCTCTCAAAGCCACGTCCAATGCGTTGGGACTAACATCACAATCACATGGTCATTGATAAAAATGTTTACCAATGTTTGTGATGCGTGGGCGCCGATGCCAACTCTTATTTTAGTTATTGGCTCAATGTGATTGATTGAGGACAGCGCCAAATATATCTATGTGACATAATGCATTGGATC
The DNA here is from genome assembly GCA_905147745.2 of Phlogophora meticulosa. Lineage (NCBI taxonomy): Eukaryota > Metazoa > Arthropoda > Insecta > Lepidoptera > Noctuidae > Phlogophora > Phlogophora meticulosa. The sequence goes on from LR990518.1 coordinate 1,321,425, forward strand.
ATTTGTGATTTTCCGGCTTCAGTTAGGGCGTGTGTAACACAGAACATGGGGATGTCTCAGCGGCCGCTGTGAGAAACGGCGTTGTCAAACCAAGTGACAGTATCGTGACAACATTGTGCCCTCAGCGGTAACTGCGCCTAAACGATCTTTTTTCAGTTAATCTTATTTAGATCAAATTTATTTGCTTTCATTTATTTTACTTTTATTTAGTTTTAGAATTTATTGTATATTTGGCTGTTTTTTTTGCACAATTAATTAGCATTTAATTATGGCACTAGAGCAGAACAAGTATCTGTTTTCAGTAAACGCGTCACTGTCATATACGCACGCTGCCCGCGCGTTTAAAATCGCGCGTTTGTCGCGCAACAGTACCTAGTGTATGTACATCTTTATAATTGCATCAATATTAATCAGTAGTAAATCTAACGCCCACGCGACAACACAGTAATCTCGACACATGAAAAATGTTTGCGATATTTTTTTGGAGGCCAGAAATGTCATCATCATATTCGGATTTATAAAACTTTGACAGGATTGAGCTATTTTTAGAGTGCTCTTTAACAAAAGAAATTCTTTGAAAACAGTTTCATTGACATCTCCAGCTGACCATTTTTGGCCTGATATGAGGAATGCACATTCTTAAAGTATGTCTTACAACTTTAAAACGTGTCAAACTGAAGACTACTAGCCAAAAGTGTGTTAGACAACTTGTAGCCGTGACGTTACCTTTAAATATATCGGGCATGGATATGGCTTTGGATTTCATGAGCACAGGTCGATCATTGCAATTTAAACCTTATGTTAATGATACAAAACTCGTATAACCAGCGTTGATGATTCGCTACTATTAAGATTGTGCAAGTCTGCTAAATCAAATTTGTATCGCGGCAGGATTTTCTACAAGACTGTTAGCAAGTCGAATCGGTTTCGGTCAAGAGAACGCATAGCGCCTCGACATTAAAGAACCCATAGATCACCGCGACGCCAACTGGACTTAGTAGCGAGCTACCTCCTTAAGCGGTCAGGGGTCACTTTCCTACATCCATTTGTCTTAATTTAGACGTCTTATCCAAAACTAAAAATGTTACATATCTCACCTATACAAATTATAGTAATTCCTCAACCTATCAGTAGTGATCTGGTACTCTTCTTGGTAGATCTTATCAGCCAAGCCTAACCAGGGATGCGACAGCGCCGAGTTCACATCCATACGCTCATGCCAGTTGAAGACCAACAACTTGGAGATAAAGTCCCGGCTCTCAGTGCTGAGCCTGGACCACCACTCTTCGTCGTGCCACTCCCATCTGCCTTCGCGGATCCTGAAGAGGGTCTCGCGGTCGTTGACCCCTCTGAAGGGCGAGTGTCCGCTGAGCAGGATGTAGGTGATGATGCCGACGCTCCACATGTCGGCGGCGAAGGACACGCCCTCTCCGCCGGCCACCTCGGGCGCCACGTACTCCGGCATGCCGTAGTCCAGGGACGCGTACTTGCTGAACTGGATGCGGCGAGAGAGACCGAAGTCGCACAATTTTAGCTCGTCGCTGCCGGCGTGGGATAGAAGAAGCTCGCCGATCTGGGGAGTAAGGTTTGAAAAGTTGTAACCCGGCTTAAAAATATATAAAAAACGCATCATGACCCCGTCAATAACGAAGTTCACGCATACCTACACACACTCGTATATGAGAGAGAGAGAGAGAAAATCTCATAGAGCACAGCGCTATTTCCTTACGTGACGGTTTTTACCAGTCCACTGCTTACGCAAGCCGTCTTAGGAACTTCGTTTCAAAATCTTGATTTCCTGTTCATAAATAGTGTTAGGATAGGGTCTCTACCCAATGAATTAAGAAGTGTGTTAACCAGAATTTATCTCAAGGATTTCTAAACTAAGTATAACCTAACTAAAAAACTGCAAGTTCTTAAAAACAATACCGTTCCGGCGTGATTTAGAACGCTATGAATTTCTTGATTTAGTCGTCGACTCCATTTTAAGAACGTTGGGATCAGAATTTACAATGTTACTAAAACAGAAGCAACTATAACCGCCTCTCAAGTATTAAAATTAGACAAAAAAAGAATCCTTAGAAGATTAAGATGACTGCGAGTATTGAGATGACTTCAAAAAGAGATGAATCGAAGAAGAAGACATGCTGCATCGACCCCAAATAAACAAAGATAAGGGCAGCAGTAGAATGATGATGATTTAAGTGATAAAAAAGGCGAAACTCACCGTCAAACCCAAATGCGCGACGCTGTTGTCATGCATGTACTTGAGGCCGCGCAGCAGCTGGCGCATGTAGCCGGCGATGTCCCGCTCGCTGTAGGCGGCGCCGCGCAGCAGGCGGTCGCGCACCAGCTCGCCGCCGGCCGCCAGCTCCAGCACCAGCGCCAGCGTGTGCTCGTGCTCGTAGGCGTCGTGCAGGCGGATCAGGTGCCGGTCGTTCAGGAGGTTTAGGATGTCTAACTCGTTCTTCATGAAAGGTTTCAGTTCTGAATGGCCGTGCATGATTTTCGCTGCGTAGTTTCGACCTGAGGAGTAAAAAGTGGTGGGGTTTTGTGAAAGGTGTAGTCTATGACTCGGGACGCTGAACGGAGATGAGTATCGCTACTGTACCGAGTAAATGCAGTTTTTGTTTTCTTTGCAGTGCCACAACAACAGGCTGGTATTTCTGTTTCATAAAAATCGTGCCTTAAAAATACACAAGTAGTTCAGAGTATGTTACCATTAAGTCTCTCAGCAGCATGGTACGCGACCCCCTGCACGCCGCGGCCCAGCTCGTCGCCGAGGTCGTAGAAGTCGCCGAACGGCTTCGTGCTCGGCTTTATACGCGGAGGGTGCTCGCGGATTCTGTGAAAATATAACAATCAAATTAGTAGTAGCTTTTCTCCATCCGGTCGGTTGCTATTGAAGAGGATCATTCGGAACAGTGCACCTCTTTCTGACATCTGATAAGTGTGGGTCTAAGTAAAATAAAGAAATATAACATCAAGCCTGTATTCTCCGAAGGAAAAGAAGAGGTGTAGCTCCTCCCCCATTTCACCAGTTATGTTTAAGTTTCAAGCAATAGGGGGCGAGTATATTGCTTGGAAAAAATTCAGACTCCGTCTGCTACTAAGAAATTCCAGATGAAAAATCCGAATAACACTTTGCCCGACCCCGAAATCGAACGCAAGACCTCATGCTGAGCAGCAGCGCTTGCGATCACTAGACCTACGAGGCAGTTGAATAAAATATATTGAATTTGGTGGCCTGGTTCTTATCCATACGAAACTACCTTTTGGAAGGGGCAACTAGAATAATTTTAGTATTTTATTCTAATTTTAAAGTTGACGATCAAAAGTGCCTTTTTAATTGTGTTATTGAAATAAATGATTTGACTTTGACTTTACACCATCATTCTTCACCTATAATATTCCTACTGCAAGGCCATAGTCTATATTAGTCCACTGCTGGACATAGCCCTCTCCTAACGAGCAACATAGCGCCCTGTCTTCAGCTTGCCGCATCCAGCATCTGCTCTGTTAGTAGCATTTTCGTTCTTCTCGTTTCGGTGAAAGGGACGCCAACCCACACTGGAACCGGTGAAAGGGAGTGGGCTGTGTCCTGGGACACAGCCCACTCCCTTTCACCGGTTCCAGTGTGGGTTGGCGTCACATAATTCCTCGGTAATCCCTCAGGATCCCTTGCTATCTTATCACACTAACCTGTCTGAGTACTCGTGCTCGGACTCTTCAATGTGCAACATGGCGGATGTGCTGACAGAACCAGCCACGTTCCTCGCGGAGATGGAGTATAGACCCTCGTCCTTTAGGATGGCGTCATGGATCACCAGCAGGCAAGTATCAGGCTCGATGAACTGAATCTGGATATACAAAGGAGATATAAGATTTTGTCTGATAACCGCGAAATAATTGAGCAATTTTTTACTGCAAATTTGATAGTGAACAAAATTACTAACACAATAGAGCGTGAAATGTGGCTTATGTGGCCCCGTAGGGTTTAGGGTAACTACACCTAAAATTTTAATATTGAGAACACGTTCAAGCATTTTTCTGTTCTGTGAGTGCTTTCCGGAATACGACTTCGTTAATATTATGGCTTATACAGAGTGATACGTAGAACGATGGGCACACTTTAAGGGAGTGTAGTACCTACTCACAAAAATGAACAACTTATACTATGGTCTCTACATTTTGTTTAGTCATGTGAACAATGTAGCTGATTTTTCTTTCGCGATTTTAGGGTTTGTTTCGTGTTATATTCATGAGTAACTGTATACGTAGGTATTCATAAATATATTGACAAGATATATTTTGTGTTTGTAGACCATCCTTTCAAGTTACCTTAGTTCTGCTGCTAGGCGCGAGCGGCTGCCAGTCCTTGTACCACTTGATGTCAGGATACGGCACACCAATGACCCGCGCCTCTATCCTGGCAGTCTTCCTCTGCAGCACCACCACCTCCTCAGGCCGGCGGATGAAGGTGGGGTACTCCGCCACCTCGAGGCGCACGCGCTGTCGAGCCTGGCCGTGCTCGTTACTGGCCACGGCCTCGTACCAGCCGGCGTCGCGTTCTAACATCCTGGGGGACGAAGGTGGTTGAATTTAGGGTGTTAAAAGATACAACACGAAGCCGTCATCTACTAATTCTAAACATTATACTTTGTAACTAAAAGGATCGGCAGTAGGCTCTATAGGTTTTACATAATGTAGTTAATGTAGTAATTATTGCTAACAGCTTGTTTTTATTATGTAATATAGTAATCTGTGGAAAATGTTGTGGGTAGTATTGTTAAGATTAATTTTTAACCAAATTTTTAATTAATAGATAGGAATAACTACTATGTGTGATGTGAAAAATAGCGCGTAATTATCGCAAAAAATGACACTATTAGTAAAGCGTATAACGCTGGGTTGGCTTCGTAATAATCCGTGAAGTTTTTTAAAGAAAGAATAATTGGAAAAATTTCCCGGGAAGTTTGGAAATTCGGGCAAAAAAGATAGTTCTTTTTCCGTGGAAAATTTGGACATGACAACGTCTGTCAGCTAGTTAATAAATAAAACAATTGCCGAAAATACTCACTTGTTAATAAACAGCGTGGCCTGTCCGTTCCTGGTGTAACTCCAGTCGTACCTGCCTCCAATATCAATGGGCTCATCGTTGAAGAAGTACGTCATCTTCGGCTTCGGGTACCCGTACACGAACCAGAACAGGTTCACATTGTGGCCCTTGACTCCGTACTGAGAGTCATACTCTTGGCGAAGGAACTTAGGAGCTTGGGCATACCCATCATGAGGAGGACGCTCAATATCAAAATCTCTAGGGAAATATGGCGAAGTCTCCGGTCTGAAGTCAATACCAGGTTCTAGGTACGGTATGAACTTCGGCGGGTCAGGTTCAAGCTTGGACCTGTGTGTGATAGCGAATGGTGAGGGGTCACTGACGCCATATTTGTTTTCAACGCGGATGCGGAACTTGTAGTCGCGGAAGGGCTCCAGGTTGCGGATGTCACACACACACGAGCGCAGGCCGGTGCGGGCCGTGAACCAGTCGCCGTCCGGGACCTCGCACATCTCCACCTGAGGAGTAGAATGGAGTAGGTGGAGTTATGTAAGAGATTGATATGGTTCGTGAAAATAACAAAAGACCTCTGTATCGTTGCTCTGCAGAGTGCGGGACAGCACCAACGGCACGGTTGGCACAGTTATTGAGCGATTGGCTGCTACGATGCCTGTCGCGGGTTTGATTACCGCTCGGAATAAATAGTTGTATGACCTACAGATAGTTGTTCCGGGTCTGACGGTTTGTGTTAGTTAGTTTATATGTTTAACACAACACAAGCTCCCAAGCTCTGCTTAGCTTGGGGCTAGATGATGCTGTGGGGACTGTCAGCATTATTTAGATATTTTATTAATTTATTTGTTTGTAATCGCATCCGGGACACAGGAAAAATTCATCGTGCGTGCAAGAAAAACAAAAACTGCATCTTAAAGATAGCAGGTACTATAGTAGGGAAGTACGGCTCCACTTTTAAAAGATATTGTTCGCAGATGCATTTCGAACTAACATAGGTATAATATTTTATTACTTAGTGACCCACCATGGATGCGATGTTGGCGGAAATAATTATAATTTAATTTTATTTATGTTTTTACCTGATAAGTGACCGGGAACCTTGGTCCATGAGGGATGGATGGCTTCCAGCCGAGGGTGAGATGCCTGTCCGCCATGCTCCTGATGATAGGTCTGTCAGCCAGAGGCATCGGGATGCCAGTCTTCTTCATCTTGTCGAAGTCTGAGTACTGGTCGCCGATCGGCCGCTTGCTGGTGTGCGGTTCCAGGGCTGGAGAGGAAGTTATTATTTTAGAAATCTTCATAACACACCTGTTTTCCCCCAAGAGTTAGGCAGAAGTGCTCCTGAAATACACCCACATTACACGACTTATGTTTAATTCCCAGATGAGCCTTTGCGTCATTATTCTTCTTTTCATCATATAATTATATTTTTTGTAGTCACTTATTTGAGCGACAAATCATCATCATCTGCCTAGCCTTTTCCCAACTATGTTGGGGTCGGCTTGCAATCTAACCGGATGCAGCTGAATACCAGTATTTTGTTTGAGAGACAAATAATTAAAACAATTGTTACGATCTCTGTTGGGAAATTCTAAGCATTAAATTGTATTTATATATTTTTTTTAAATATTTCCTCTTTTTTTTTTTTTTTTTTAAAACGTTGCCCCACACTAGGAATTTCTCCTGTATCGTGGGTGCGTTTACAAACATTTAAAGTCACATACACAAACAACCAGACCCGGAACAACTATCTGTAGGCCATACAAATATTTGTTCCGTGCGGGGATCGAACCCGCGACACGCAGCGCAACAGCCAATCGCTTAACTACTGCGCCAACCGTGTCGTCAATATTGAAACAATAGTAAAGCAAAATTAGTTTGTTCTGGTAAAGAACATAGCTTCACGCCTGTATTCCTTAAAGGGCTAGGCATAGGTATATATAGGATACCCAGACTTCACCAGTTATGTTGAAATCCCATCTAATAAGGGGCGAGCGTATTGAAACTGGAAGAAATCCAGGTTACAGGAAACTTTTGAAAAGTTTTAGATGGCAAAACCCAATAACACTTTGCCCGACGGAAATCAAACCGAGGTTCTCATGCATAGTAGTAGGGCTTGCTCGGTATTAAAAACATCTCAAAATAAGCCTTCAGTAGTTGGGTCTACTACACCAAGCTTTACTCACTATCATAAGTAAGCTGTGCACTGCAGGAGTCCTCTCCGTGTGGGTTGTAGATCCTGCAGCGGTAGGTGCCCACGTCCGTAGGGTCTACCCCGCTGATGGTCAGCCGCAGTAGTCCAGTGGTTTCCTTGTCCATGCGGATCCTCTCGCATGGAAACAGCCTTTCGTCGTTACGGAACCTAAAAAAAACATTTTTAAATTTTTCTGGCTACGTTATCTTCATCATTTGAGACAAATGCCTCGCTTTTTTCCCCTTCAAGGATTACCACAAGGGTCGATCCTGTTATAGGCTGTTCTACACACAAAAACATACACTGTCAGTTTATCATCATCTGCCTAGCCTTTTCCCAACTAAGTTGGGGTCGGCTTCCAGTCTAACTGGATGCAGCCGAATACCAATATTTTACATGGAGCGATTGTTTATTTGACCCAGTTACTGGGCAACACGATGTCATGATGGCCCAGTGGTTTAGGCCTCGTGTTTTATGCACGAGGTTGTGGGTTCAAACCTGGGCAAGTACCATTGTGAGTTTATAATTCATATGTACTTTCTAAGTTTATCTTGGACGTCACTGACAGCGGTGAAGGAAAACATCGTAAGGATACCTGGACTTATGTAACTAATATAAGTCTGAAATCGCCAACCCGTCTTGAGCAAGCGTGGTGATTAATGCTCGTGCCTTCTCTGTATGAGAAGAGGCCTTTGCCCTGTAGTGGAACAGTAATAGGCTGGTACTACTACTACTACTACAATAACCTTTAGTTAGACTGGTTACCAGTCAGTATATAAGGTCGATATTTTATATCTAAATGGTGCCGAAATTTCCCAGCTGACTGATCGTCTCCCTCTTATATCTGGGTGCCCGTGTACGCACCATTCTACATCGGGTTCCGGTGTGCCGGTGGCGCAGGCGGTGAACTTCGCGCTCATGCCGCGGAACACCTCGATGTCGCCGATCTTCTTCAGGAACTCGGGAGGTTCTACCTTCTGCTTGCGAGCACTAGAAAGAGAGAATAATGAATTCATGATTATCATTCATAAATAATTAAAGGACACATTATATTTATTTATATTTGATATAGGCGTGGTGTATGATAATGATTTCTGTAAATTGGTCTTAAGAACAATTTTACTCGTCCAAATATTTTAAAAAATCGGTTGAGGTCTGTGTTTTTAGCCGACTATTTTGAGAAGGAACACCGACACAAACTCAGAGGTCACCAGTCTCTTCCAGAGTCTAGACACATAGGTAATCATGGTTAGATGGAATGATCCATCTAATTAGTGTCTGAGATGTCCACACAGATCTTAGTTGACCTATCCAGTCAGTGCACGCATTTGAAAGTAATCGACTCAGAACTTAACTGAATTCTAGTTGTTCAGTATAGCACACTCACATCTTATCCACCACGTCGAGCGTGGCCTCGCAGCTGGCCTGTCCCTCGCGGTTGCTGGCCACACAGCGGTAGCGGCCCGCGTCCGCCGGCGCCAGGTCGCGCACGTACAGGCAGCACGCGTCGCCGTCGCGCTTGAGGTTGTACTTGTCGCTGTGACGTAACGGGGCGCCGTCCTTGTACCACGTGATGTCCGGGAACGGGATGCCGAATACCCGGGCCGGGAATTTAGCGTCGAATGTTGGTAGCTGGAAGGTGAAGATTTTGGATGTTCAGTCTTTTTTGTGTGATTGTGGGATGTTGTGACTGGTGGGACACCCCACCAGTCACAACAACTATAAAAGAACGATTCACGATGTTCGCAAACTGTAACAAGATGTTCGTGTTGCAGTACTACAGTAACTGTAACAACAACATGTACAGTAACTGTATAGTTAAGTTAGTAAGCTATAATCACGCCAGTGCACAAGGGTGGAGATAGAGACGATATCAGTAATTATAGACCAATTTCAGTCTTGACTGCTTTATCAAAAATTACTGAAAAACTAATAAATACTAGACTACTAAATTATTTGAGCAAATTTAATATATTATCCGACTCTCAATACGGTTCCAGAAGAAATATGTCTACGGAAGATGCTGTTAGTGCTCTATCCTCTCTAATAACCAAACATCTAGACAATGGACAAAAGTGCTTCACTGTCTTTTTAGACCTCAAAAAGGCGTTTGATACCGTCTCTACCACTATCCTTGTAAACAAACTGGAAAAGATTGGTATTCGGGGAATAGCTCTTGACCTTTTAAAGGACTACCTTTCAAACAGGACACAAAGAGTGAAGATTGGCCAGCACATCAGTGGCTACGCGGCTGTATTGTACGGAGTCCCTCAGGGGAGTGTATTGGGTCCAACCCTTTTTTTAATATATATAAATGACCTCTGCAGTATGATTATACCCAATGCTAAAGTTTTCTCCTACGCCGATGATACAGCCGTTGTCTTCTATGGGAGCTCTTGGCACGATGTCAAGCATCATGTTGAGACAGGTATTTCTCGTGTTGCTGATTGGCTAAAATTCAACCTCCTAACGCTAAATGCCTCCAAAACTAATTTCATATGTTTAAGCATTTAAGATACACAATTATACATACATGTAAGGGTGAATACGGCAAAAATTGTAACTGCCCAAGTATTCGAAAAGTTACCGAAATTAAGTATTTGGGTGTAGTAGTGGATAATAGGCTATCCTGGTACCCTCATGTAGAACAAGTTACCGACAGAATTAGAAAGTTAAGTTGGTTGTTCAAAACCCTAAGATATGTTGCGCCAATGGTAAAAGCAAACAAAAACTGCCCGTCTAAAAATTTACTCACACAAGTTTACCTTGCACTTGTACAATCTGTGCTCGGATACTGTATTCCGGTTTGGGGAGGTACAGCAAAGACCAAATTGATACAACTAGAACGAGCACAACGTGCACTCCTAAAGATTATGCATTTTAAAAGACTTAGATTCCCTACTGTAGACCTTTATCACATTGGTGATGTACTCTCTGTCAGAAAGCTGTTCATAGTCCAAACAATATTAAAAAAGCATAAGTCTTTGCCCCTTAATGTGGGTATTACCCCGAAAAGAAGGAATTTCAGCATTTTGGTTAGCATAGACTTAATATTCTTTTACATTTTAAAAATATTGTGTTAATTATCACGCTATACAAAACAGGGAGGGGCGGAGTCTTCTACTACAGGCATTGTTTGTCTAAAGGAAGATTCCGAACACAACAATTTGTAAGACCAATTATTTGACACAATTTTTTTTTTTTTTTTTTTTTACTGTAACAACATGTTTGCATTGTCGCGTTATTTGCATTCTATCACAATGTTCGCGATATCATTCAGCATGTTCGCAGACTACCTTAGTATGTACTCAAAATATATCATGGAAGATTACTCTGCAACACTTAAAGAATTGAAAAGAAATGTATTTAATTCCTTACCTGTTGCAGATCAGTGAACTTCTGCGAGAAGGTGGGTGCGGAGTACACCTTGCGGACGTTGATGTTGCCTTCGGAGGCATCCTCACCCAGCGGGTTCACCAGCTTGATGGAGTACACGCCCGCGTCGGGGAGCTCTACCGAGCCGATCTCTAGGCCCACCTGCATGGAGAATAATACATATTTTAAGAAGGTGAATAAATACATATCAAACATAAGGTCATCTTAATAATCTCTCCAGAAATAGCTCTATAAGTTAGAAGACGGAAAGATAAAGGTTATAATTTCATGCCTGTGTTCTGGGCACGGCAGAGGAGTGCCTATAGTACTACCTACTGCCATCAACCGAGCAATAGACTCCGGGCTGCGGCTGGAAAATCCAGATGTAATTCAGATGGATAAACCCAATACAACTATGCCCGAACTGGGAATTGACCCCAGGGCCTTATGCTCAGCAGCAGCATTTGCAACTACTACTAACTAGACCAACAAGTTCAACAATCGTACGATTAATTCTTATAAGCTTTTACTCTTGTTGCGTTGTGTGTAATTTAATTATGCAGATACATATAGTAGATACAATGCTGATTAAATACTGACCCTCTTTCCATCACAGGTGAGCCGTATCCTCTCGTTAGGCGTGACGGGCAAACCGTCCTTGGTCCAGGTGACCTCAGGGATGGGGTTGCCGACGAAGGGCGCAGACACGGAGAGGGGCTGGCCCTCCTCAGCCGTGAGGTCCCGCAGGCCGTGGATGAAGCGGGGACGCTCCTGGGGGTTGGAGTCGTCCGTGCGGCCTGGGAGGTACACTTATTATTATAGTAATCAAGTAAATTAACTATATTGTAGGGTCTACTGTGCCTAATGCGCACAGTGACTGACAGCGCGACACTTCTACAAATACCGACATTGGCAAATATCACGGAAACGGGTGAAAATATAAAATTTCGCGATTTTGTCTTTTTTTAATTGATTCCCACAGCTGATGGCGTCATCGAATTATCTGTTAAAAAGTGATTATTGATTCCGAAACTTTCACATATTACATGATGTATAAAAATAAGTAAGGAAAAGGAAGGAGATGACTTTTGTAGAAGAAGAAGAAATACTACTCTAGGAGTATGATGTAGAAATAAGTAAAGCAGCTGTCTTTTCCAAAGAAAATGTTTTGCAAGAGCATCTACCCCAACAACGTAACATCACGTCTGTTTACCCCAAGGAGTTACGTACAGATGAACCTGTAGTACGAAACTTGAGGTAAAATATAAAATTGACAGAACAGATGTAACGTCCCTTTCATGTTTTATAAGAGATAAAAAGATGGAAATAGCCTAAATATAGTGGAACTTGATAACAAGGGGATCAGCATAATATTTGATGATCTTTTATGTCTTGGATCTATGACTCACCAGCAACAGTAAGATCAGCATTGCTGGCAGTCTCTCCCTTTTCGTTGATGGCTACGACGCCGTACTGTCCGGCGTCCGCTGCGGTCGCCTTGTCGATGAGTAGCGCGTGCGTGCCGTCCGGAAGTGACACCACCCGGACACGCTGGCCGTCGGGGACTATCTCGTGGCCATTGTGAGTCCTGGGGACATGAAAAAAAGTTTTGTTAAATTAGATGAATCATCGATTCGTGAACTAATCATCTGCGTAGCCTTTTCCAACTATGTTAAGGTCGGCTTTTAGTCAAATCGGATGCAGCTGAATACCAGTATTATACATCCAGCGACTTTCTATCTGACCCCCACAACCCATTTAAGACTGGTTGTCAGACTTTCGGGCTTCTGAATACCCGTAACGACTGTCAAAGATTTACAAATGACAGCCGGGACCAACGGCTTAGCGTGGTTTCCGAGGCACGGAGGAGTCTCGATATGTAATGAATGGTCACCCATTCACAGACTGACTTTAGCAAGCGTAGCTTAACCGTCGATCGGCATCGAACCCCGTGCGGCTGTTTTTATTTAGCCACGAGCTCCTATTCGTGAAGGGAAAGGTATATTCATACTATTCTTATTCATACACGTTATATACAGGTTGTTAGGTAGAACGAGTGACATACTTTCAAGGCGTGTAGTACTCATGAAAATAGAACATAGAACAATCCTAAAATAGCGAATCAGCTACTCCATACATTTATGTTGGTAAAACTTAACAAAATGTGAGAAACAGCTATTTATTTTTTGCGATTTCAGTGTCGATCCCGTAGTAAAATTGTTTCGTTTTGATGACAACTAGCTCCCCTTAAAGTATGACCCTAGTTATGCCTAACACCCTGTATATATGAGAGGTCATTGCACTCATGAATAAGAACGACTTTCACTACGATGCACGATAGGACTAACTATGAAATATGAAAAAAAAGCTGTTCAGCACATTTTGATCGTGTAGCTATTAAACTTTATCAGGTATTCCCAGGTTCCTAGGTGTTGCTAGTTTATTTTCATATATCAGGGCTGGTCACTTTGGCAACAAATTTAAAACCATTCAACTACCAACAACAAACACCTATAACACCTATCTACATACCAAACAAAAAGCTTTCTATTTACAAACTGACCCTGCATAAATTAAAGCAGCGCCTTAAGCCATGGCTACTGTCGCTGAACTATGAAGAAACAGAGAAAATTATAGTATCCATTTCGTAACATTATTGCTAATATATGAACCGCGATTGACTGATAAACCTGCTCATCTTGATCATTCAATGCACACTCAGCTGCTACTCTCTCTCACAAACACTCTCACACACACACACACACACATCACACACACACACACATACTCACACACACACATACTACAGGTTTCTTTTAAACGCTTTTAATTTATCTTTTTTTTTTTTGTTCCCCTAGTTTTTATTTTATTTTTTTGTTAATCTTATTGCATAAGTTTTTGTAATATCTCCTTTTGGGAGAGGGCACTGTCTCCTGTAACACAGGTTTATTACCTAGCACAGGAGTCAGGGACTTCACACATTTGTAAACCTCTTTCTTGTGTAATAAAGATTATTATTATTATTATTCACGCCACTTACCATTTGAGAGTAGGCTGAGGATGTCCCAGGATCTTGACTTCCAGTTTGACGGGGAAGCCTTCGATGACCTTGGTGGGTTGCAGCTCAGCGATGAACGCAGGCTTGCGCTCCTTCTGAGTAACTTCTACCTTCGCTTCAGAGCCGACCTACAAATAACATAAATAAATAACAATGCTGGACAATCCACACAGCACCATCTAGCCCCAAGCTAAGCAGAGCTTGTGTTATGGGTACTAGATGACTGATATACTTAATACAATACATTACATAGATATATTTTATTTTACATAGCAAATACCCAGAACACCCGGAACAAATATTTGTAGATCGTACAAACATTTGTCCCAAGGCGGGAATCGAAACCCGCAACCTCCTGCGTCGCAGGCGGACCTTCGCCCGCCGCGCCACGTCGTTCGTCGTAATATAGAAAGGGCATCTTTAGTGACAGAATGAAGGATTACAAAACATCTACCTTTCTTGTACATATATTCAAATAAGAGCTAAAATTAGAAACCAATCTTCAATAGTGCTGTTTCTGATATGCACAAGCTAATTTTATTTTGAGCTAATTTCGTCTCTTTCTCTCTTATGAAACAAGCAAGGGGTGAACTTATTATATTGTAGCTTTCAATTTTAGTTGACCTAAATCTCCCATACAGAGGTAGTTATTAAATAAGGACGCTTAGATAAGATACGGTGAAGTTCAAAGTATAAACTAATTTGACATCTCTAACTCATTTCCTTTCTGTCATCGTACTTTTCTCTTGCTCTCTGTTAAGAGATATCAATTCTCTTATTTACGTATAGTTTAGTGACAAAGGGTTTTTATTCTAAATTGACAGTATGATGTTCATCATTATTATGTATCCCTACATGCCACAAAGTGCGATACTAAATGCATAATCGAGGTTTGAAAATTTTCATTGGTTGAATAGCAAACATTTGGCAGAGTTAATTGTGCAACCCCTTGTGAAGACAGAGTATAAACATTCATAGCTTCAGGAATCCGGTCAAACCCCGTGGGCACATGTGTACCACGCGCCCCAAACTATTTCATACCCTATTAGTATCTGTTTACGGGTTAAAATCGTGCGTTTGAAAGGCAAGTGATTACTGCGGTTTTAAGACAAGTCTAACAGCAGGCTCTGTGTTCTGACAAGGATAGGCAGTACCTCTCCCAGCTTGTTGGTGACGGTGAGCGAGTACAGGCCGGCGTCCTCCGGCTTGCAGCAGTCGATGCTGAGCCCCACCACGCCGCCCGGCTGGTTGATGAAGTTGATAGCCTGGGACGGGCGGACGGGGAGACCTGGGAACAAAGCACTCATACAATTTTATAATCTTAATGTAAAATAATATTACATACATACATGAACTCATGCCTTTTCACCACGGGGTAGGCAGAAAATACACAACTAGCCTGGGGTTGCAAAGGATCGTACGTTCCCGCGACCCCTAGCGTAGGTGTGAGATGGAACACCGGGGTGGTTTTTAGTCAGTAAGAGTCTGACAGACCCCTCCGACCACCCCAGAGCGGAGGACATCCATAAAGATATTCTATCACGGTGAAAAAAAAAGGCAGTAACTACAGAACGCCACCTGCTACGATCCTTACATACTCCTTCTGCTTCGTTTACGTTCATACACGTGGTACTGGTCATACACACACGCCGGTTGCGTTGTAATACGGACCTGACCTTTTTGAAGAACATCACCAATAAGGTCAGTGTATGTTCTTCTAGGGCATCCCCTCCCGACGTTCACTTAAAACTAAAGAGCCATTAATGAAACTTCTCATCACTAACCATCCTTGAACCACTTGATCTCCGGTGCGGGGAAGGCCATGACCCTGGCCTCCAGTTTGAGAGGCTGGCCCACGACCGCCTTCACGTCTTCCAACTCCTGGCTGAACGATGGTTTTCTTGGTGTGGCTGTAGAAAGGTTTATGGATTTTTATTGTTGGATTCCGAGGTCGAGTTTATTGTTATAAAATTTAAGACAGCTGAGACGCATATTTATTGCATTTACTGTTGAGGAGCTGCCAAAGAGTATAAGAGAGAATAGGGTAAATAAATAAATAAATAAATAATGCTGGACAATCCACACAGCATCATCTAGCCCCAAGCTAAGCAGAGCTTGTGTTATGGGTACTAGATGACTGATATACTTAATACAATATATTACATAAATAGATACTTTTTATTATACATAGAAAATACCCAGAACACCCGGAACAAAATATTTGTAGATCGTACAAATATTTGTCCCAAGGCGGCCTATTGAACACCCTATATACCTACAGTCAATTTACTGTGATTTTAGGGGTTGATCAGAAATGGTGTAGTATGCTATTATGAAGTAATATTTTATACTAATCTGCATAATTTTTAAACCGAATAACAACAAAATACATGAATTGAAGGGTAAAAAATAAGAAAAAAAATGTTTTGACTTATACACCAGTCAACTAACCCCAAACTAGGCATAGCTGGTATTAGGGTCACAATGTTTCTAACTAAAAAAATACTCCGGCCTACAGAGTTCGGGCTGAAAAGCTCCACATTGAAAAACCCAATAACACTTTTGCCCGACCCGGAAATGACACCCAGGACCTCGTGCTGAGTACCTTTTGGAACTACTAGACCAATGAGGCTGTTCTTGTTTTTGAAAAAATCTTTTTCCATTTTATACTTCTTTGACGACACGGTTGGCGCAGAGGCTGAGCGATTGGCTGCTGCGCTGCGTGTCGCAGGTTCGATCCCCGCAAGGAACAAATATTTGTATGGCCTACAGGTAATTGTTCCGGGTCTGGCTGTTTGTGTATGTGAGTTTAAATGTTTGTAAACGCACCCACGATACAGGAGAAATTCCTAGTGTGGGGCAACGTTTAAAAAAAAATATCCCAATTCTTGGTGTATAGGGTCTGTAACATCGCGCTGCGCCCCTTAGGAGCAGATGAAAACGCAGGGCGCAGCTAGTTATAAGATAAATATAAGACTCACGGTTAACAGCGACGGCACACAGCGCCGAGCTGTCCCCGTGCGGGTTGGAGATGACCAGCTTGTAGGCGCCGCAGTCGGCCGGCGTCACGCGCGCGATGCTGAGCTTCACCGTGCCGTCGGGCAGCGCGCGCTGCTGCACGCGGGAGTCCTCGGCCGATAGGGGGGCGCCGTCCTTGAACCTGGGGAGTTACATTATTGAGTTGACATTATGAATTTAAATTGCTTACTGGAGAGTTTGTTGCGCCACTTCTTCTTTCCAGTAAAAACACTAGGAAGTGGTGGGCGTTTTGGGGGACGGTCTTATGTAATTTTTGACGCTCAGAAAGTACTGATTCTGAGCCTAATTTGAATAAATGAGTTTTGGTTTTAATTTTCAACGTTTAAACGTAATAGTCAAAACAAGTCTCACTCGCTTATAGCCGCTTTGCGGCTAAAGTGCCCCCAGGGTATGCAAGCATAGACAAAAAAAAATCTGGAGCGTAAAACACGAGACGCTTATGACATTAAAAAATATGTGGAAAGGAGTAACGTGACATGTCTAAAGCTAATGTGAACTCCATAAAATTTGATCTAGCCGTTGGCGTTGAAGCTTACAGAAAAGGGATTGTCTAGGCCCATTAAGCAAAGTTTAAATTCATAGCTAACTCAGTCGTCTCTAATCTATACTTTTTGCTATCACACAAAAGAACACATGACAGCAAGAAATTAAGTTCAGTAACCAATTCTTCAAAAATAACCTTTGATTCGCTTCGAATGTCAGCTTCATTGACTCACCACTTAGCAGTAGGAATGGGACTGCCGTCCAGCTTGGCCTTCAGTTCCAGAGGCTCTCCCTCGTCCACGTCCTTCTGCCGCTCCAGCTTGTGCGTGAAGCCGGGCGTCTTCTGCTCCAGGGTGATGGCCGCCTCACACACTGCCTCGCCAGCCAAGCTCACGGCGCGGACTTTGTACTGTGGGGGAAGATAGAAGGGTGAGGATAGAGATACACCTATAGTATACCCACATTATTTCTCCAGTTTAAGTTTTTATAGTCCCATGCAATTGGGGGCGAGCCTATTGCCATCAACTGGGCACAATATGACATTGATACAAGATAATCATAGTTAAGATAAAACACGTACTGAAGGTATAACCAGAAAACGGTAACTGTTATCACAAACTAATAATAAAATAGGCATATTCTTTTTGATATCAGAACCAAGCAAGTACTATAATAACAAAATTTTACCTTGCCAGCATCCTTGGCTTCGAAATGCTTGATCTCGAGCTCACTGTCCACCTGTCCTCCGACCTCAGTAGTAACTTTATGCCGGTCATCATTGAGGATCTCGTCTCCGTCGCGGTACCACAGCACGTCGGGCTTGGGCACGCCGTCGCAGCGCACCTTCAGCGTCACGTCGTCGTAGTCCTTGACTGCTTGCTTCTGAAGGGGCTTTGTGAAGACTGGCACACCGGCTGTGAAGAGGATATTGAGTTGGGTAAGAAGTTAAAACCTTCATCACACCTGTCTTGCCAGACGGGTTTGAGATAGGAGTACAAATTTTCACTTTTATGGGACAAGTCTGCCTCACTATTCCCAAACCACTGCAATTCCTGAACACCAGAATCAACAGTGGCGACCACCAGAAAAGCGTCCGACGAGTCCCGAAGAAACGATTCAACTGTCTTGGATCCCGCAACGAAATTAATTAGAAAAAAACAGCGTAGTAGTTAGAAAAATACAAAAGTATATATAGGAGTAGATATAGTACCAGATTCAAAAACCCAAATCCACGTTGCCCGTCCTGGAAATCGAAACCAACATCTCATGCTCAGCAGTAGCGCTTGTGACGGATAGACATACGAGGCATGCAGAAAGATAAACTCCATAGCTCTGCGCTTTCCACTAACAAGTACATTGTAGCACAGAAGCATTGCTTTTGGACAATCGTTGAGTTTTTAATCTGTATTTTTGTTAACACCTCTAATCTTGTAACAAGTTCACGATTAAAATTCAAAGGAACGTTCAGAAGTTTCGCACTCTTCATAAATCTCTTCAATTTGCTATGCCCTAAGCTCATTTCTTTATCCTAAAATCTTCAAGGACTTTCGATACTTACTATGTACACTTAGCCTGGCCTGCTGAGAGGACTCTCCGACCTCGTTCTTGGCATGGAGGGTGTACACTCCGCCGTCATCCACACCAACCTTCTTCACTGTCAGCTTGTATGTCTCGGTGGCCAAGTCTTCCACTATTTCGTGACGGGACGACGGCTGAATTGCGTAGCCATCTTTGTGCCTGAAAAAATAAAGAAAAAACATTCCTCAATGCCTTGTGAATTCTGACTCTGTTCACTTCACATCTCGATATTGATTGTCCAAAAACAAAAACCCGATTAAGGCAAATGATAATTTACCATCTGCCTTGCCTTTTTCCAAATATGTTAGAGTTGACTCCCAGTCTAATCAGATGCAGCGGAATACCAGTGTTTTACATGGAGCACCTGCCTATCTGACCAGCGCCTGCACTAAGTAACTGAGTAGCACAAGGGATATGGCCCTAGCTAAGATCGGTGTAGGTTTTATGATTTCAATCTGGTCGTATGATAAGTCAACCAATAATTTTTATTTTAACAGCATCTATGTAAGCTATAAAAGTCACTGCCAGAATACAGCGCAATAAGATATGACGTGTTACTAAATGGGCATAATATGGTTTGAATTCTGAAGCACTCACCACTTAACCTCAGCTATCGGGTTTGCCCTAACGTTGGCGATGAAGGTGGTCTCCTCGAAGGGCACGGCGGTGACGTCATGCAGTCCCTCGATCTCCGGCCGCAGCAGGATGTCCAGCCGCGCTGAGCTCTCGCCCACGCCGTACTTGTTCTTGGCCTGAATGGTGTATTCACCTGTGTCGGTGTGGCGACCTGGGACACACAGATGAAAATAATGATGCGGGTACTTATAAAAAAGGGTTTTTGCACAATCGATCAAATCCTTACATTACAACAAGTCCTTGAAAGGCACCAAGAACGTCAACAACCATCATACCTAGCTTTTATTGACTATGCAAAGGCCTTAGACTCCATATCCCATGACAGCCTATGGCTAGCACTAGACCATTATAGGTCATCATAGGCCTTTGTGATGACACTTCGAATTTTAGAAAAATATCTTTGTTTTGTCTCTTTTATTCCAAATATTTTCGCCATCGCAACATACCAGTAGGAATAGACAGAGTGAAAGTGCACTCCTTCAATCCATGGTCCAGATCCTTGGCATCGGCTGAGGTCACAATAGTGGCACTGGGCTGCAGTTCCACTCCATTCAGCAGCCAGGATACGTGAGGCTGAGGGTCCGCGGTACAGACAGCCTTCAAGGTCACAGGTTCCTTCTGGAGAACGCGCTGCGCTTCCAGGGGTGTGGTGAACTTGGGCTTGCGGAGTTCGGATTCAGCTGGTGATGATATAATGATCCATTACATTATATTTCTTAAATAGAAAAATTATAGCCACTTCTGCCATATGGATTTTGCAAAAAACGTATGTTGCCCTAGATAAATTAATGTTGCCAATAGCTTTTTATTACACTAGGTTTTTTTTACTAAACATAGCAATACACAACGTAAACCCAGACATAATTGCAAAAATATTCAAATCATGACTACCCTATAGTGAGTAATCCTTTTCCAAATACCCTTTAATCATGATTTCTGATTAAATCCTTTATCATACTTATCGAGAATTTGGGGACTCAAACATAAATATACTTACGTGAAACTGAAAGCTGAGCCGTCTGCACTTGCGTTCCAAGGTCATTGATGATCTCGCACTGCCATTTACCAGCATCCTTCATCTGGACGTTGTCAATCTCCAACTTGAACAGATCTCCATCGTTGGTGATGTGGACCCTACCACAGGGCTTCACTTCCTTACCGTCGTGCAGCCAACGGATGGTTGGTTTCGGGGTTCCAGAGATTTCTACTGAGTAAACTAGAGGAAGGGACTCGAAGGCGTGGCCGTCCTTCATACTGCTGCCTTTGACTGCGGGTGGTGCTGTAAGATTAAAATTTCCGTGTTAGATATGGTAAGATTTTGGTCCAACTGTCAGTGACAGATGACCTTCTTGAAGCTGAAAAGTAGCATAGCAATAGGCTGGGAGGATAACAGGATGAAGAAGAGGTGGTGGAACATGGATAGAAGTTACAGCAGATTTGTTTGTCTCTAAGTACAGAAGTTTACCATCTCCCAATATTTATTGAATAGAAAGATTGCTAAGGGATATGGAAGCACGCTACTCGTATTATTATCGACAAGATTATTTATTTTCTCATCAGCAATAGGCCAGAAATGCAAGAAGGAAACAGTGGAAGTGACTATAGAAACAAATCGAATGTTGTAACTTAACGTTTCATATGTACAGAAAAATATAGTTCGAAAATTTATTGACATCACATTCTTAAGCCTAGAATTGAGGAAGCCCTTTTAATAAAAGAAGTGTGTATTTACATAAAATGTTGCTCAACAATTTTGCAGTATATACAGCAGTTAACGCCCTTTTACTCGATCTTACTTGTGGATACTTACAGGTTCTCGTATCTAGGTGTACACATAAGTACTTATGTGTTGTTGTTCTTAAGTGTGTATACTTACCAATGAACGATGTTTGGCTTAAAAATAAGGTCCATAAACATTAAAAGCATAAGTACCATGCAAGCGACGCACTACATTTGTAAAATATTTCGCTTACCTTGATGATGTCGTGGTGATTTATTTGATCGGACTAGTATCTCTGCCGCACCGGGCCCCAAAGATTAGTATGCCAGAAGGGAATGTTATTACGCATGCGTGCTAAAACAAACATACGACAGCATTAGTCAAATGTGGAGAGACATTTAGAGGACAATTAAATGGAAATAATCTGCCATTTTCTTAAGAGGATGAAAAGTTTGAAGAAATTAAAGAATCAGTTTAGTTTGTAGTTAAGAAGAAAATGACAGATCGAATGGAGTCAACATCAGCAATTTCCGATTTCGGATTTAAAGCGTTTACTTTCATGTTATTCTCCCCTGACATACACTGCGTAGCGTTACGTCATCAAATGCCAGCCTCTTTCACCGTACAACGTTCCCCGTGTGTTTAATATTTTGATTTAAAAATTACCTTTTTCATCTTCCACATTTAGAATATCATCTAGTATGCTCCTTTGTCTTTGGCTTCGTTTTAGAAGGGCTTCTAACTCGTCATCCGCTTCTTCTTCCAGCTTAAATAACTTAGCATCGTTCTTTCTCTTTCGCTCAACAGTCGTCTCTGTTACATCTTTCGTAATATTATCAAAGATTTTCGTGGGGCTTAATACTAGTTCTTCTATGATTCTATTTTTAACATTATCTATTTTTTTATCGACGGATTTGTAATCGTTTTCGTCGAATTCCTTCGATATGTGTATTAGTTTCTCTGTGATGTCGTTCTCGAATATCTTTTGCGTCTTTTCTTTTACGATTAAAGATTCTTCTTCGTCCTCGCCTATGATGTAGTCTTCTTTGTAAGAAGATTGGCGGACGTAAGAATCTTTACTAAATACTTTTCTCGTGTCATCAATGTCGAAAATGGATTTTGAAAGGTCTTCGATCGATATTTCTCTAGAAAGAGGTTCGTTTTGCCAGCTCATTTCGTCTTCTGAGACTGACATGATGGAAACAGTACGGTTCCCCCCTTGCCGCCCACCTTTCGATCCCGTATCAGCATCGGAGTCTGTCTGCGGCTCTTCAATGATACCGTAAGTACCTCTCCTCACATGATCAGGAATGGTATAATGGCCCATCTCCGTCAAGAAATAACTATGGCTGGCTATTTCTTCAACTTCCAAAGAAGTTGTATGTGGTTTGTTTGGTTGTATTAACCGTTTCCCTCCGAAAAAGTCATCGTCATCATAATAAAGTGATTTTGACGTCATTTTGTGTAAAGTGTGCGTTTCAGCCGGACCTACCAGTTAAAATAGTATTATGTTGATTTTAGGTCATTCAACGGTTTAGAAGGTAAGGTTAGAAGAGATGAAACTAATGCGTTAAGACTTTAGTTTGAAGTTTTATAAGCAATCTCGTTTAATGATGGAAAGTTAGTTGATGATTGATGGATATTAGAACTGGGAAGAGAAGGTAGGAAGCTGGATACTGACCTGTGACTATAGCGCCATGAGACTTAGTGCTGCTGACTTTAGACATTATAATAGCTCCGTTGTCGCCTGTCTTGAACGTAGTTACTGTTTCGAAAACTCGGCCTAAACATAACAAATCACACTTGGAATGTTAAAAACACGGTGTTAACAGCATGCATAGTGTGAGCGAAAACGTGAAATTCTCGCATAGGTAGGTACTAAAAGCTGTTTGCTGAATTGAAGAGAAAGCGTCGAAGCGTTCAATGTTTATACCTTCAGTTTCAGCACTTAACGGTTCTTCTACGGGTTGTTTTTTAATCGATTTACGTTTGGGGGACTTCAGATCTTCAGGAATGGGGACTTCTTCGATGACCTCAGGTTTGCTGGAACTCTTTTCTCCAGCCTGTTTCTTGGTTACTACCTCTTCAACTACTGGTTTCTTGTTCTGTTCATTGTGGTTTTCGTCCCAGAAGGAATTTTCTTCGGCCGTCTCGGGTTCAGAGAAGGACTTCTTTCCAGCGTCAGAGGGTGTTGAATCAATTTCCTCTATGGTTGGTTTGCTCGATTTATCATCGTCGTCCCAGAATGATTTCTCTTCAGCGACTTCAGGTTCGGTGACGGACTTCCCACCTTTGTTACTGATTGGAGTCTCTGGCTCTTCTACAATGGGTTGTTTGGACTTGCCATCTTCGGCGTCATCCCAAAAGGATTTTTCCTCTACAGTCTCTGGTGCAGAGACGGATTTCTTTCCTTTGCCTGGTTTGGTTTCCACTTCTTCAATTGAAACCTTTTTGGATTTTTTGTCATCATCTGCATCATCCCAGAAGGATTTTTCCTCGGCTACTTCAGGTTCTGTGATAGATTTTTTAGCAGTGCGAGTTGATGGTTTGTCTACCTCATCAACACTTGACTTTTTTGCTTTGCCATCTTCTTCATCATCCCATATTGACTTCTCCTCAACAGTTTCCGCCTTGGCCAACTTAGCTGACTTTTTCTTCCCCGTGTCCACGTCATCTTCGACAGCTTTTTTCGGCTTTTTGCTTTCGTCATCAACCTCACTCTCAACAACAGCTTCTTTATTCAATGTCGTATGAATCTCTCGCGCTATTGAACACAATGAAAAAAATGGTAACAATAAAAAAATGAATTATTAAATGGGCAAATGTATTAAATTAAAGACGTCACAAATGGTAATTAAAGGTTTGTGCGGGACAAAGTGCATCGATGGTCGTGGGTGACTACGTCAGCATTTCAGTCTATTGAATGCTTCGATGTATAAGTACCATATCCTAATGGTCGGTATCTAGGGACACCAAAAAAAACAAAACTAACGTGCGGATAATATGGTAGTACTAGTAATCTAGGTTTCATTATCACTACTTCGTTAATCCAAACTACTTTACCCGTGTTATCCATCGACGTGCCAATACTGTCGTTTCTTGACAGATTCGTGTCGACGGGTCTCTTGTGGGCTTACCATGTACTTGTGTAGTGTATGTGTGTGTGTGTGTGTCATTCTGTGTAGTGTTCGCTGGAACTCTGACTCGTGATCAAATCATTCGAATGTGCTATAAGTTGATGTAGAATTTCAACCTTATTTTTTGGTGCGTAACTTTCTAAAGAATTTTTTTTTGATACGTCCTCAGATGATGATGGTCAAAAATGGTCCCTATGGTTTGCACATAAGTTTGATATTGGAGATTGCGAGTACTTACTGTGAACGGTGACCGTGCTCTTAGAAGAGACACTACCAAACTCGTTTTCGGCTCTCACTTCGTATTCGCCGCCATCTTCTTCTTTCACCAGATTCACTGTTAGATGATAGTTCTCCAATCTGAAGGTAAACAAAACGTTACAGGGCTGAAACCAGTGACTACACGAGAAGTTTATTTTATCATCGGAGATTATAATTATCTGTTCAGATAATTATAATTTCAATAGCTATGAGAATAATTTACCCAACCCTGAATTAAAATAATGTTGATTGATGGTTAGGATTTTCTTTTAATTTGAACTATGGCGAGGGTCATACATTCTAGCTTCTAATGCATAAAACCAACCGAGCTCAGCAACTATTTGACCCGTTTCATAGTATTCAACTATTTCTCACGTACAATTACTTTGATAATGTTCGGGTGAGATCGATGTGCAATTGTCCAGCTCTCACCTCTTAGTATCCCTCTCGATCTTGATCCTGGCATCAGTGGTGACCTCTTTGCCGTCCTTATACCACTTGACTTTGGGTTCGGGGCAGCCTTCCACCTCCACGTCCAGCTTCAGGGTTTTCCCAGCATCCACCGTCATGTCAATCAGGCTCTTGGTGAAACGGGGTTTTCCTGAAAATAATGGTGATGAATTTAAGTAATTGATAAAAATAAAGGTAACGTATGTTTTTGCTGGGTTCAGCAGTGTGCTATTATTAAAAATCTTCTCGTGAAGTAAAAGCGAAGTGAGTTCATCCCATATTAATGCTAGGGATAACAATTTTGTTTGATGTTTAACACCTTGATGGTTTGTGCAGTACGTTAATGTTTATTACAAGTCTTGGAAATGTTTTGAATAAAATAAAATAAAGTTCACTTCACGCCCCCTTAACCTAACTCTTACATAGGTAGATTTTTACAGAATAGCACTACTGGTATAGACTTTTAAATTAGGACATAATCTACCGCTTCATTAAATTTTTTGAATCTATCCGTTAAAGTTTACTTCGAGCCAGCGGTGGTTACTACAACGTATAATACCAAAACATAGCACGCTAGGTGAAAAATCCGTTTAGCGTTTGTTATATCGGCTCTCGAAGTGAGAGCCGATATAACAAACGCTAAACGAATTTTTTCGCGTTATTATAGCACCATTAATAAGTTTCGAGGTGTATGATTAATTTGACAAATTATAAATGTATTTATTTATTAAATTTTAAAACTAAATATCTAGTAGCGACGATTTGTTTGATAACGTCTTCACATTTAGACGTTTTGGGAGTAACAAACGGACTACATAAGATATTATTACGAACTGCCTTTAAGTCATTATCACTTACTGTTGACAGTGAAGGTAGCGGAGCAGGAGTCCTCTCCCAACACGTTGGACACCTTGCAGGAGTAGTTGCCGGAGTACTCTGCCGACACCTCCTTGAGGATCAACTTGTGAGTGTTGCCGCTGTCCACGCGGGTGAACACCGACTTCTTTTCTGTTATCTCTACATCACCGAGATACCTAGAAAAAAATATATGGTAGGATTCTTACAAGAACTGATTATGACTTTTTTCACTATGAGTTTCCAGGGGGCTGTGATCCAGAATCAGGTTTTTGGGTATTTTTTTTTACTAGTAGGGGTCTCCCAAGGGCCAAGTTGGTGTAGTGTGACTGCTTAGCGTGAGATCCCGAGTTCGATTCCCAGGCCGGGCGAAGTGTTATTGAGTTTTTCTTATAGGAATTTTGTCATTAGCAGCAAATGCAGACTCCGGAGTCTGTATTTGTGCCTGATACGGATGATGGCAATAAGCTCGCCCCTGTTACACAAGACTTGAAGATAACTGGCGAAAGGAGGGAAGGACTTTTGAGTATCTTTTATAATGTTCCCCACATTATAAAAGATACTCAGAAGTCCTTATAAAAAAATGTAAATGCGAACGCCTTGAATATGTTTAATACGCCATTTGCAATTCCTTTTCTACATTTTTCCAGGAAGCGTTATTAATACTGAGTAAATGAACATTCTTTATTTTCTAAAGCCTGTAATTCTGACGCCTTACCATTTAACAGTGGGTTCAGGGAAGGCCTCTACAGCAACAGTGAACTCCACGTTGACGTCTCCTTCACTGGCAGATGTGTCCTTTAGCTTCTGAGTAAACTGCGGCCCGGTGCGCACGTTCAGCACGCACGAGTCCGACGTGCTGCCGTGGATGTTGCGGATCTGGGGGGAGATACATTTGTGATAGTGGATATATTTTGTTATACAGTATGCTAAATAACAGAGGGCGTTCCCTTACACTCTTTAATCTATTATCATTAATAGATACAATAAGACATATCAGCATAGAAAAATATGTATAAAAAACCGATTACAAACAAAAAAAATGAACAAAATCTGTTTTATATCTAAATATCTTAATAAATATATCAGTGTAAGACTGACCTCGCAGGAGTATTCCCCAGCATCAGCACGCGCAGCCGATGTGATGACCAGCGAGTGTGCCTCGCCTGCTGATGATATCTTCACGGCGGATGACTCGGACAGCTCCACCTTGTTCTTGAACCTGGACACAGAATTGAATCATAAATTGGATTAATCATATTCGGAAAGGTTGGGTGTTAGATTTGAAATGTTTTGAATAGTTTTTATCGATTTGACTTAAGTCAACAACTTTTTTTACCCAGTGTTTTAAGAGGACATATTTTAAGTGTTATAAAATGGCAATACAGCAGGTATTTCTAGTACTGTATTCCTGTCGAAACTATATTATTGTATATGCTCTATTTCTGTCTAAAGTATATTCTCATAATAATAAAAATAAACGTTTAATTGGAACAAGTAAGAGGACACAAATTTACAAAATGAAACGAAGATAGCAAAAAAGCTAAAACTGTGGTGCAGCTATCAACGCGCTATTCACGCCAGATCCAAGTCAGAAATATGGTGCATTTGCTCCAGACTAAATAATTAAAAAAAGAAATAATTTATTTAAGTAAAAGGCTATGTGTGTAGTGAGTGTCAGTGTGGGGGTGAATCTTGTAAAATCTATTCCTACCTATATCCTGTTTATGATGTCTATCCTTGTATATGCTGTATTCCTACCTTTATTCTATTCCTGTCTATGCTATATTCCTTTCCATGCTCTATTCTCTCTAAGCTGGATTCCTATCTATGCTCTATTCCTATCTATGCTCTATTCCTACGCTTATGCTTACTCACCAAGCCACAGTAGGAGCGGGTTCCGACTCGGTCTCGACCTTGAAGGTGACAGTCTCCTTCTCTTCGCAGACCTTACTCGCTCCCATCTTCTTGAGGACCTTCGGAGGTGACGTCACGTGCCACTGCCAGAAGTCCGAACATTGGTTCACTTCGTTCCTGGAAGAAATAATGTGGATAAGAGAGAGAGAGCGATATAGCATACCGCCGCTAACGGATCGAAACGATTGATCACGTGACACTTCGAAAGCTTATGTCAATTCCACACATTTTTGATTTATCTACTTCCGTTATCGTTACTGAAAATGTGACTTTGTCTAGGCCCTCAGAATGACATAAATGTAAGGAAAAAATTACGTTACAACAATGGATTGATTTCTCAGCAACCACTGTTATGAAATATCTCTATAATATATAAAAACGAATCACTGTTTCCCTTGGTCACGCAATAACTTGAGAAAGACCAATTTCATTAATATTTTTTTTTATGTTATCTAATACTTTGCGGAAGGTGATTACGGAAAGAAAAATTAACATAATTGCGCAGAAAATTAGAAAATTTCAGAAAACACCGCGGGGCGCAGCTAGTTTTAGATAAAGTCGTTTTTGTGGTAGCCTGTACGGCCACGAGGTTCGTCTAAACTACGCAACGGATTTAGATGTGGTTTTCACCATCACTTGGAGAATTGAATCCTGAAGGTTTGCACAAGAAATCTAGATGCTTTGTAAAGTTTTGAAAATCACGTGAAGAAGGGACAGGTTTCTAGTCCCCAATAACTTACTTGGCAACAACAGAGTATGACCCGGTGTCCGTCAGCTTGGCGTCCTTGATGGTGATCTTGTAGATCTCTTCAGACTCCTTCACGATGACGACGCGGTCTGAGCTCTTGATCACGTTGCCGTCTTTGTAGAAGGTGACCTCGGGAGCCGGCGTGCCTTCGATCTCAATTGTCACTGTGTGGGTGGAGGACACCTGGAAGAAGATGAATGGTTAAGTAAACTCTATTAAGATTAGGTTTCATGGGGAGAACGCCATCTGCGTAGCCTTTTACCAACTGCATTGGGATCGGCTTCTAGTCTTACCAGATACAGCTGAATAGGTACCAGTATTTAACCGACGATAAAAAAGGAGGAGGTTCTCAATTCGACACGTACCTATTTTTTCTTTGTTCGTGACTACACATAACTTTTTACAGTATAGTCTGATCTCTATGATTCTTTTTTTAGTGTATATTGTCTCCCTTTAGGTTGATTCTGTTGAAATTCGAATCCCTAGGTGTAAAAAATAGGGGGTCATTGACTTTTCACCTACTCAACTTTTACGTGGAGCAAACGTTCTACAACCTACATTTTCATCTCTAAAAAGACCCTTATAAGTATGCAACTGTCTGAAAAAATCTCTCTCACCATGCAAGTTTGGTTCTCAATCTTCTTCTTGATCTTGGGAGCAGCTTTAACAACCAGGTGCAGTGTGGTGGTGTCCTCGCCCAGCTCGTTGGAAGCCGTCACGTGGTAGTCACCTGCGTCCGCCTGGGTCACGTTCTTGATCACCAGGGACATGGTCTCTTCGTCCTCGTACAGGAACCTAGAAGAATAAGTTTTTATGTAATATCATTTGCATAGACGATTAAACGAAGTTTAATCATCAACCGGGCATAAATCCACAATTTGGGCTGCTACTGAGAATTCAAGATGTCTATCTTGAATTCTTGGACCGAATAACACGTTATCTGATCCCGGAATCGAACCCAGGGCCTCATACTCAGCAGTAGACCAATAAGACAGTTTGATGATGAATGATACTTGTGATGATGATAAGCAAATTTACACAGTTTTTATTTCAGGTCAATATTTCTGGAATCGCGGAACCAGCTTTTAGCTCAAAGGGTGATCTTGGACTAACACTGGGTACTTGGGACTTTGACGACCTGGCAAGTATATAAGACTAGTGGCAGTCGATGCAAGCATAAAGTCAAGCAACAACGCATGACGGAATAAAACAGGATTCCAATAGGGTCCTGATGAATCACGACACGTGACGTCGGCCTGGAGATAGACTCTGTGATCCTAATAGTGCCAAAAAATGAAGACGTGCTAAATAAACACCAGTAATACAGCTTTCAATCGATGTATACACTTAAGTCACGTAATTTTGTGAAATAACAAGTTTTAGTTTTTAAGTCCGCTACTGCAAAGCCAAAAGGAAGGGTTCTGTTCTTAGTAGTCTATGTTTGGAGGCATAAGGAACAAGGTGTAAAGTTCCTCATCCGCGATTGAAATGGGAGGATTCACTGACCAGACGAGTGTTGTGTCTGGTGGGTTACTACCCGACGGTTGATGTCGGGTTCGTATATATTATATATGCTCAATCGCGTAGATAACTTTAATATCGCGATGTAGGAGACGTCAGATTTTAGTTCGTATGTGGCGAGATAGATGTCGCTACATATGTATATACGTCTGTTCCACCGTAGCGCCTAAACTGCTCGTCCAATTTTGATGAATGAGGTGTTAAAATGTTATAATACTTACTTGTGCCTAGTATCGGCTTCTACGTCTTCCCCGTTGTGCTTGAACACGACGGTGGGCTTGGGGAAGCCCTTGCAGGTGAGCTCCAGCATGGCGGATCCGCCGGCCGACACGATTGCTTCGCGGTGCTCTATCACCAGAGTTGGCTTCTCAGGTTCGCGGTGCAGCTCGTGGACCGCGCCTGTGCGAATAATCAAGTGAATATCATCAAATGTCTATCACAACCAGAGGAATGAGGAACGAATAAAGTTTAACTTCTTCTTTAAAAGAACGTTACCCCACACTAGGACGTTACACACATTTCTCCTGCATCGTGGGTGCGTTTACAAACATTCTAACTCATACACTAAGCCAGACCCGGAACTATCTGTAGGCCATACAAATATTTGTTCCGTGCGGGAATCGAACCCACGACACGCAGCGCAGCCGCGAATCGATCAGCCACTGCGCCAAAAGTGACGTCACCGTGCCGTAACCGTCGTCAGTTTTAAGTATGAATGTGGATGGTTAGAAAAGTAGAGGAAGATCAAAAAAACGATAGATAGATTTTGTGAAAGATGATGTAGCTAGAAGGGAGGTAACTATTAAGATGACGACAGATCCGCCGACCCCCAACAGATATGATTAAAAAACATAACTTTTAAAATTAAAACAAACTGTGGGCTTCAAGCATTTCTAAAAGTTGAAACTTGAGCTGTCGAAGGAACATTACAAACTTAAGTTTAGATCTTAATGTGCGTCCAGACTATATAATATAACATGTTATAAAATATAGTTATATAACGTTTTGCAATTAGATACAAAACATGTTATAAAACTATGCCATGTAGGTAACATGTTTTATGTTACATAACATGTTATATAGTCTGGACGCACCTATAGAGTATTTTAAATTGAAAGTTGTAGTAGGTACCTTGAACAGTAAGTTCAGCAGAACAGGAGATGTTTCCGGTGCTGGTCTTAGCGACGCAAGTGTAGATGCCAGCGTCCTCCGGCTTCACGTGCTGGAACACCAGCGCCAGGGAGTCCTCGTCGTCACCAAGGAGCACCTGTATAGAATTGTGAAGTTTAATTTTTAGAGTTGGGAAGTTTAAAATGTAAAGTTTTTAAAGTTAATCAACAATACTGCGTTTTGGTCTAGTGGTCTAGTAGTCACATGCGCGACTGCTGAGCATGAGGTCCTTAGTTCGATTCCCAGGTACGGCAAAGCGTTAACTACTAACCTGATTGTGATCACTACAGCTACCAAGCGTAATCGAAGCAAAAAATAATATGAAAATACAGTAGAAACTAATGAGATAAATGCTAATCGAAATTGGCATTATTATGGGTGCATTTCTTTGTTTTTTTTAATACGTGAGGGTCGAAAAACTAATTATCAACATATCTAGAAGCGCCAACAATGAGAGGTCCTTTGCAAACCGCAACTAGATAAAGTAGAATGTTATATTGGTATACCTTAAATCTTTCTTCAGGGTCGAAATCCTGTCCATCGCGCTTCCACGCGAAGGAAGCCTTCTCTCCCTTAGCCAGCAGACCCTCGCCACCGGGAAGGAGCTCTCCGAAGATGTTCTTGTCATCTGAAGGAATAAGAGATAACATATTGTATCGTAATGAATGTCTTCATTGATAGTAGATAAACATGATCTAAAATGTCTACAAACATTTTAGATCCTAGACATAATCCTATAAATTTTCGACGCAGGAGGTTGCGGGATCGAATCCCGCCTTGGGACAAATGTTTGTACAATCTACAAACATTTGTTCCGGGTGTTCTGGGTATTTGCTATGTTTAATAAAAAATATATATCCATTTAATGTATTGTATTAAGTATATCAGTCATCTAGGTACCCATAACACAAGCTCTGCTTAGCTTGAGCAAATATTTTAATTAAAGCACATGACAAGACTGATAATAATTATATGATTAATCAGATTTCCCTTTCAAATGAAAACCTTATATCTTATTATAAGCAGTCCAAGGCATTTGAAAACAGAAAGAAACTTGTTTCATGTCTTGACATGAATAATTTAAGTCAATAACACCCAAATCTATTACAAGTTCAGTCTAATTCTAGTAAACAATATTTATAGCACAGTGATCCATAAACAAGCGCTGGAGGATGTCCAACTGTTTACAAAAATGTTACATTTTATATATAGCCCTTCACACAAATTCTTCATTTATTACGACACTATTAATGATATTGGCAATAAAGTTAAATTACGCTTAAACTTTTGATTATTTAGGCGATTTTATGACTACAGAATATTTAATTTGGGTATTCATTTTAGTGGGTAGATGGCAATATTCCAGGCCATTACATAATTCGGTGAAGTCTAGAGTATACTATAATGCGTTTAGCGGCGTCTATAACTCATGTAACGATTACAAATACTTATAATAGATCCGTAATTTAAACGGAAAAGATTTATGATAGTGACGTATCATTTAAATTGAACTTATGAATGCATTAATAGATCAATGCATGTTGCAAACACAGCTATTTAGTAGTAGCAGCTATCTAGTATTCCGTGACGTAGTTTTGTTTTCGAAGACCAGAGCAAAATTTGGCTAAACTTTCCTTGGTTGCATTAAGTTTCCCCTTAAAGTACCAGCCTATTACTGTCCCACTGCAGGGCAAAGGCCTCTTCTCATACAGAGAAGGCATGAGCATTAATCACCACGCTTGCTCAAGACGGGTTGGCGATTTCAGACTGATATTAACTATATAAGTCCAGGTTTCCTCACGATGTTTTTCTTCACCGATGTCAGTGATGTCCAAGATAAACATATGAATTGAAAAACTCACATTGGTACTTGCCCAAATTTGAACCCAAAACCTCGTGCACAAGAGGCGAGGCCTAAACCACTGGGCCATAATGACATATATATCTCTTCTTATCATAGTGGTAAACTTACCAACAACAGTGACAGTAGCTTCCGACGTCACGTCCCCATAGATGTTCAAGGCTCTGCAGGAGTACTTCCCAGCGTCACTAGGCTGAACGTCCGCGATGACGAGCTCGTAGCAGCCGCGCTCCGCACGCGTACGGATGATGGACACGCGGTCTGACTCTGAGGTTGTGAGGATTTCTTTTTCGTCGCGGTAGCTGGGGAAGCAAATTTGGTGATTTTGAGGTCAATTTTGCAGTATTTTGCAGAAAAAAACCTTCATGTGCCCTTTATTGATCGTCCATAATGATCAAATTATACTTCAGTTACGAAAAACTAAGAATGAATAATCTATGTTTGTAAAAATAATTCTGTTTTAAATATTTCTGGATCTCCTAATGTAAGTGAGGTTGAGAACTAGAAAATTGATATACACTCATGGACTTATTTAGAGGAACGATTCATCAATCAAAGAAAAATACTAACATACGTACAATTTTTTTTTTAATACAAACTGGCCACATTAATATTTAGTTTGAAAAAAGAATTACTTCAATATTCTTTTGTTTCTGGCTTTCATTTGGTTTTTTTACTAGTCTATTGGAATAATTTTGCTGACGTAGGCGTATTGATTTCATAAAATCTGTCTTTTTTCAAGTTTTTTTTTCAAATACGTATCGCAATGGTGGTTCTTACACATCAATGAATACCTGAAGGCACAATGCCGGATCTTAGCGTAGCTCAGGTTTCCAAAGCTGTTACTTTAATTGAAAATGGTCGTAGTTATAAAGAAGTGGCTCAAACATTGCGAGTTTCCAAATCCGTCATCTTCCGAATTGTTAGACTGGAGAATACACGAGACGTGTAGGGCAAGGTCGCAAGAGAGTCACATCACCAAGAAACGATCGATTTATGACGAGCATTGTTCTGAGAAATCACACTTTGACTTCTTCTGAAGTCAGATCTACACTCCAGGACGTTCGACAGGTGAAAATTAGCACTAAAACCGTAAGAAGAAGACTTAAAGAAGCTGCAATAAAGCCAAACTTGCCAGCTAGAGGACCCTTACTTACCACAGATCATCGAGTAGCTCGGGCTAACTTTGCTCGCTCATACCAAAATTGGAATGATGCTGACTGGGGGAAAATATTGTTCACTGACGAGTCTAGTTTTTGTCTTAAGCCAGATGATAGAATGGTGAAAGTTTGGAGATGACCCGGAGAAAGATACGCTCAGAGTAACATTGTCGGAAAAGAGTCATATGGTGGAGTTTTGGAGTTTGTTTTGTATCGTTCCTCTAATTATGTCCATGAGTGTAGTTGAGATCGCGAAACACAAGAGTATAAACACACAAGGTACACGCACGTTAGCGTAAATAGTCATGGACTAACATAAGTAGAGAGATCATTTATAACGGATACTTACAACTTGACTTCAGGGTTAGGATCACCCTTGACCTTGACCATGAAGCGCAGGTAGGTGTTCTCCATGATCTCAGTGTCCTTCAAGGCCACTAAGAAATACGGGGCCTTCAAAGCGTTTCTCTCCTTGCGTTCTTCAGGAGTCACTATAGTTGCCACACAATAATTCAAATTAGAATGATGTTTGGATAAATCGGACCATTTGAGGCAGCTGTAATTTGGTATTATTGAAATTTAAATTGACTAACAAATAAATACGATATATAGGCACAAATAATATCTGCCATCAAAGGTAAATTGCCGAAACGTTGGTTTTTTGATCTTTTATTCCCATAATTTTAGGGATGGTGCCTCAAATGTAAAATTAAGATTAATATTATTTGGGTTATATATACTATGTGAGTCAATAAGTGTACATCAATACTGATAAGTGCAAAATACAGGAAAATTAAAGAGTAAACGGATCAGATTTCAAACTACGTGTTATACGCCTTACAATGTCTTAATCGGTGATCGCGATGAGCATGCATAGGTTCATTTAGAGATAATAAATCGTTAAATTTGATTTGAATAATCATAAAAACAATATTTGTATAACTTGGTGATTGAGTTTGAGAATAATAGGTAGTAAATGGTGGAATATCGCCACCAAAAGGTGGCGTAGAATTAATAAAAAATTCAAGAAAACATGAAAGATTTCTCGGAATTACCACAATTACAAAAATAAAAAGTATAATATTTTGCAATGCGGCTATCGTAATTTCTATGTCAAAAATCGATTCTGTAAGATCAACTTTGCAATGGACTCAACAACAGGTTTCCACCAAATCTCACTATTTCTCTCAAACCCATGGAATAAATAGAAAAACAACACTTACACTCCTGCACGACTAACTGAGCGGTACAATGGGCATTCCCCTTCGGGTTTTCAGCGATTGCTGTGTACACTCCTGCATCCGACTCCCTGCAGTGCTTCAGTTCCAGCTTGAAACTGCCATCATTCTCATAGGAGATGGAACAACGATCCATGAGACGGTCGGCTAAAGGCTTATTGTCCTTAAGCCATTTAACTTGAACGTCAGCAGCGTCACTCAGAAGACATTCGAAGATAGCGTTCTCACCAGCTGGGGATTCAGAGCTTGGTTACGAGAGAGTTCGCACGCATTGCTTTACCTCGATGGTATGCTAGTATTATGGTTTTATTAAATGGAACAAGAAAGACTTATTTTTGACAAATTGGTTGTTCAAGTACCGATAATTTGCAAAAATGAAGTTGGAAATGATTTTGTTCACTTGAAATTGCAAGATAACAGTATTGTTTCATGAATAAGTTTACCGTACGAACTCCTACATTCAAAGAAAGGAAAAAGTGTTTTTAATGTATAAAGCTTTGTTAAAGTAATGTGTGGTGTATTTTAGTTAACTAAAAGCATTATGTACAAGCACTAATAGTGTGTCTACTTCTATGTGATGTGTTCTACGTTTGGGTGCAATTACTTACGCTCAATGTTCTGGCCTTCCAAGGTTTTCGAGAATGTTGGTTTTCCATCTTGAGATTCAGATTTTGAGATGGACCTGGCCGTTTCGTAGCCAGTGCTAACTGAACCGTTGGCTATGGATTTCTTTGAAGCTGAATATTTGCTCTCATAAGAGGAGTCTCCATTCTTAACGGTTTCATAGCTGCTTTCGGTCTTGGACGAAGTTGACTCGATCTTATCACCATCAATGCTTGCTTTGATGCTATTTCTCTTTGAAGCGTACTTAGACGCGATGCTGTCAATTTTACTAACAGAGTCGGACTCAAGTCCATAAGCAGAGCTTTCAGTTTTACTTTCATATTTAGCTTCGAGACTTGACTCAATTCCACCTGCAGCGCTAGATTTGATACTGTTTCTTTTCGAAGCATACTTAGAAGCAATGCTGTCAATTTTGCTGACAGTGTCACCCTCAATGGCGTAAGTTGATGCTTCAGATTTACTTTCGATGTTAGATTCGATGCCATACTTGGAAGCAATGCTGTCTATTTTGCTGGCGGCATCGTATTCAATTCCGTATTTTGAACCAGCTTCAGATTTACTTTCATAGCTGGACTCAATTCCATATTTGGATCCTCCTTCGGTCTTAGACGAGTATTTGGATTCATAGCGTGAAGATGCAGTACCTTCAATGCCTGTTCCTGAATCGTACTTTGAGGATTCTAAACGAGATCCGCTTTCACGTCGGGATTGGGAAGACGTGAGTCCACTGCCATCGTATGTAGATGATGACTCGTAGCGACCGCCACTTGATAATTTTCGGCTGCTACTGGAGTACTCTGTAATGAGATAAAATAGTTTAACATGTGAAAAATATTGTTTTATACATTATTTCTATTGGTTATTTTACGTGACTATGTCAAATAAGAAACACTCAGGTACAAAGTTTACAAAATAAAAAAAAAGTATCCAATTTAGATCCTTGCAGTAATAATGTGTTGGAATTTCTATAGAGTTTTAGTAGTATTATAAATAATAATGACAATCTTACCTCCAGAGAGCCGCGAACTGCGGCTATACCTAGACATCTCGTCTTCAACAACTTCCTCCGCGGTTACAGTTTGACCGTTACCAACACCTTGTTGCTTAGACTCGACGCCACTTGAACTGACCTTCTCTTCTGATTTCTCTTTACTTTCTTCTACCACTGATTGTTGTGTGGTTACCTCTTGAACATTAGTAGAAGATGCTTTTACAGTTTCTTGAACTGTTGTTTCTTTGACAGATGCTTGTGTTTTAAGTTCTGTAGCAGTTGCTTGTTTAATTTCCACAGACTTTTGTTCAACTGATTCTACACTAGTTGCTTGAGTTTGCAATTGTTGAGCAGTTGTTGCTTTTTGAGCAACTTGTGTTGTACTTTCTACTGAAGCTTTTGCAGACTGTTCTGTGACAAATGTCTTTTCAGAGCTTGCCTGTACTTTTGTCTCTTGAGACGACTGTTCAACAGTTGTGCTTTGAACAGATGTCTGTTGTATCGATTGCACAGACGTAGCTTGGGCAACCTTTACTTCTGATGCAGCCGCTACTACAGTCACTTGGCTAGTTTGCTCGGAAGCTGATGCGGTCTTCTCAGTGACTTTAGAGCTTTCAACAGTCACAGATGATTTAGTTTCTGAACCACTGATGACTTCACTCTTTGAAGCACTGACTGAACTGACTTTTACAGATTCCTGTGCCTCGCTGACTGAAGAAACTTCAGTTACTTCAGATTTGGAGATTTTAGTAGCAACCTCACTTTCTATAGACGCTTTTCTTTTAGTTTTGAGCTGTTGAGCTTCCTCTGTGGTTGCTACTTGAGTAGTTTCTTCTACACGGGAGCGTTTTTCTTTGGTATCTACGGCTTCTTGCGCAACTTCTGCGTGGTCTCTCTTCTTCTTCTTCTCTTCTGGTTCTGCTGGGGCAGTTTCTGGTTCTAGTTGGAGGTCGTCAGCTGCGTGTTCGGCTAAAGCAACTGAAAGGACAACGAAATAACGTTTCATACAAGCGTATAATATGTTCAATAAACGACATTATAAAAAAACAATTGAACAAATGAAATATAACTGAATGCCTCTTACCGACGTCACTAGCGTGTTTTCTGATCTCAGTGAGCCAATTGGTCTTAGTCTGCTCCTTATGGGCAGTGAGAGTAAAACTGAGCGGTGGGTCCTTCTGGCAAAGTTGGAACTTGTTTGGTTCGCTAGGGTTCTCCTTGATTTCAACCAATGGTAGCTGGAAAAGAAGAATTCGACATTAATTCTATATCTAGCTAATACTCAATCTTAAAACTATGCTTAGGAATGCTGTTTGCTTTATTACGATAATCCAATTTATATAGAATCGCATAGAATATTTAAATTTCAGATGTCGTGAGCTCGCCTTGCTCTAAAATAGCGACTTCAATGTCGTCAGAAGCAGCTATTTCAATGACACGGTGTCAATGTCTTCTTGAGACAACGTGTGTTCAAATGTAAATTTTCTCTAACAATGTAGCAAATTTAATTTGAAATGATAAAGGAACTACATAATACTCGTACATTCCAGATGTAACTTTGGAATATATCCAAATGGTTATTTTTTGAATTGACCTATTTTTGGAGTTGTTTTCAAGATCGTGCGAACTAGTAATGAATGGAGATAAAGTTAGAACGTGTAGGCTGATTGTGGGAAATGGAAGTAAAATCAACGGCACATTAGTGAAAACAATTTGACATTCAAAACGCCTTTATGCCATAGCAGTAAGGGCGATTGTGCACCAGCGATGTTTGGTTAACGGTACATTTTTTTTTGTATGACATCGCAGTCATTATCGTCTTAGTTCTGGGGCTACAAAATGATGTAGATTTAGTAGGTACACAAGAAATTCTAAAGCTCATAATAAATAATGACCTGAAACAAGCATTATAAAAAATAGCTACCAACCTTGACAATATCCTTTAGTACAAAGACAGAGCGATCATCAGACACCCTCTTGACTTTACAGATGAGGACTCTAGCTTTAAAGAGGAAGACGTATCTCTCTCTAGCCTTCCCTTCAGAGTCGGTGACAGTAAACCAGTCGTGGGTTAGCAGGCGTCCAAGCTTGTAGATGTTCCCACGGAAGCCTTCGATACTAGCGATGAACTTATTGTCAGTAGCGCGGTTTGGAACGCTGAGGAAGAGTTCCAATGCTTTCTGGAGGTCGGTGCAATCTTCGCCTAGCCGTTTGGAGTATTTTACTAGTTCCTGAGTCAGAGAAAATTAGAGTTATATAGAAAGGTGGAGAACCAACAGCAGTTGTGGCCACATAGAGGATCTATGACTCGTTTTAATACGTTGAAGTTTTTATGATTCATTGTAGAGGTCAAAAAACGCTGTCGTTTTTTTTCCCCTTCGATTTTACTCATATTTAAAGTCCCTCTGAGAAAGTCCTCAGATGACATTGCTGTTTTGACGGATTTGAAAAACACGACTTATAAGAATTTTATGTTTCGACGTAAAATTAGGAGGTTTGCAACAGTTTAGTATATTCTTCATTATTTCAGTTTATACAAACCTTAAGCAGTAGTTGGTAGTCGTTGATTCTTTGAATTGGAAGCTTCAGATGTTCAGCGATACCTTTGTCGTCCTTGAGGTTGTCTGCTAAATCCTAAAAAGAAATAAAAAAAACTTAAAATAAAAATTCATTTACTCAAATTAGGCTGGGAATCAGCACTTATTGAACGTCAAAACGTTTACAAAAGACAATCCCCTAAAACGCCCACCTTTCAGAAAAATATAATTCAATCAAAACAAGAAATATCCCATCATCAAAAAACATAAAATCCATAAATAAATGAAGAATTTTTTTAATACTATTAAAAAGCCACAATTTGGCGACATGGTAGATAACAATAAAAACATCAAGATGGCTGCCAAAAGAGCTTGTTGAGATGAACCAGACATAGTAACACTCGTATTACTTTAATAACATACAGACGATGAGAATATTTCTATCTTTTTCAAAATACAAATGAACATTACGATTTTAAAATATCATCGGCCTGGTTTTTCTCCTAAATATGTTGGGGTCGGCTTTCAGTCTAGCCGGATGCAGCTGAACACCAACAACATTTTACATGGAGCAACTGACTATCTGAATGCGCCAACCCAAGAACTAGAAAATACTATACCCTTTGATAAGACTGGCTATCAGGCTTCTAACTAACCGACGGTCAAAGATCTACCAGGTAGCCGGGTTTAATGTGCTTTTCGAGGCACGGGGAGCCTCCATATGTAATGGATGCATCCTTGGGTCAACCTCGGCAAGCGTAGCTTAACCTTCAACTGACCCGTGAGGCTGTTAATATTTAGCAATAAACTAGAGACGATTTTAAAAATAAAATAAAAATATTGTGTTGATTTTTATCAAAATCAAAAGATTAAGAATGAGCAAATCATAGCTTAATCTATCTCATTCTCTTAATCTTCATACATGATTGTATGCTAATTCATACATTATATGTTAAAAAAAAGTCAATAAAGATCTATCTCCACCGCCGAACTATTCAGTAAACAATTTGAACCGAAGGCTACAAATACAAAACAATAAAGTTACTGATGATCCACCATTCCATTACTCCATGAATATCTTGAGGACGATAAAATTAAATATAAAAGTTTATTTATAAACGTTTCCACCGTTGGCCTTGCGACGACATCTTAGATAACATTTATAGCATTTTTGTGGGTCGCTGTTCTCCTGTTCAGTGATGGCGACCTTTCTAGGTTTTTTATTGATGATTTCGCTATAAATTTACCCACGCGAGCATAGCGCGTTTGCATGAGATCGTCAGATGCAATACTTTAGATTTCACAGCAGTCAATTTCGTATTTCTTCAGTGTCTATACTTTTTTGTAAAAGGTTTTTATTTATTTTTTTATACGTTAAGTAGTTTTTGGGTTCCAATGAGAAATGTTCGTAAAAATACCATTCAAGATTTATTGTTAAGCTAAGAATTAAAAAAAAACAAACATTATTAGCCATGAAATGATAGTGTTTGGTCAGTTAACAGTTTTCTCCAAATAGAACGCCGATAAGGCTCGGTTAAAACGTCGTTTTCTAAAAATGAAACCTAGCTAGATCGATTTATTGCCCCCGAAACCCCCCGCCTACTAAATTACATGAAATTCGTTACGTATATAATCTGAATCCTTTTAAATTCTTGCACATATGTACGTATGTACATATATACAAGAATTGCTCGTTCTAAGGTGTTACATTAGTGTAATATGACACATTCCTCTTAACATTCTCATCTAAGCTGCATGCAATTGCATTCCATTCATCCCTTTTGCCGTCCAACATTCATATCCTAACGAGACAGCTTAACAG
Source organism: Phlogophora meticulosa (assembly GCA_905147745.2). Lineage (NCBI taxonomy): Eukaryota > Metazoa > Arthropoda > Insecta > Lepidoptera > Noctuidae > Phlogophora > Phlogophora meticulosa. The sequence continues at coordinate 1,362,871 of LR990518.1, forward strand.
GTCTAACCATTGTTTTATAAATCCTCACGTGAAGTTTAAGGTAAATGTGGGAGTGGCAAATACAACGACTACATCATCTGATTTTTTGCAGCATAGCCATGCCGGTCAAGATAATGTCTGACGTTGCCCCACAGTAGGAATTTCTCCTGCATCGTGGGTGCGTTTACAAACATTTAAACTCACATACACAAACAGCCAGACCCGGAACAACTACCTGCAGGTCATACAAATATTTGTTCCGTGCGGGGATCGAACCCACAACACGCGGCGCAGCAGCCGATGGCTCAACCACTGCGCCAACCGTGTCGTCGAAAGGACTTTAAAAGAGACTGTGACCTCCGAGTTTGTTTCGGCGACTCTTCTCAGAGTAGTCGGCCAGGAAAGAACGACCACACGTAGTCTATAAAACATTGACGTGTATGATTTATCATCATCATCTGCCTAGGCTTTTCCCAACTATGTTGGGGTCGGCTTCCAGTCTAACCGGATGCAGCTGAATACCAGTATTTTACATGGAGCGACTGCCTATCTGACCTCAATAACCCAGTTACCGGGCAACACGATACCTCTTCGCAAGACTGGTTGTCAGGCTTTCGGGCTGACTACCCGTTACGACATAATCTTTGCTCTACATAAAATACTGAATACCCAACCGCGAAAATTCTATCGTAAGTACTACAAATATCAACAAGACGCTTGTCAATTGAAATCGAACGTGCATAATTAATACGGCACGTGCCCAAAACATTCATAGGATGTCAAGCTAATTGCTCGCCGATGTTGGCACCATCTCAAAAGCGATATCTACTGAAGAATATTGACACCGTTGCAATTTTATCGCTCCGGTAAACTATTGTTGATATGTTGTAAAATGTTTTAATTACTTCAAGATTTAGGTGTATTGAAACACTTTAATGTGCAATATAAAACATAGTCAATTTGGTTGTTGAAATCACCTCCACATAGCTTCTTAATTGCATTGTATCAAAAGTTATGGCTAAACATCTCATGTGAATTAACTACTATTGACAAGAAACTACTATTGTAAAAGTGTTTTTTTAAACATGCCCGACAGTAGGAATTTCTCCTGTACCGTGGGAGCGTTTACAAACATTTTTTTTTTTCAAAACGTTGCCCAACACTAGGAATTTCTCCTGTATCATGGGTGCGTTTACAAACATTTAAACTCACATACACAAACAGCCAGACCCGGAACAACTACCATACAAATCATACAAATATTTGTTCCGTGCGGGGATCGAACCCACAACAGGCGGCGCAGCAGCCGATGGCTCAACCACTGCGCCAACTGTTCCGTCAAATTCAATCAATTTAATAGTAAATTAATTAATTTAATATCTGACAATTTATATCTCGTCCTCGTCAGATGCCAATAAAAGAAGATTTAAAATACAGTGTAATTCATTATGGCTTCGAAGCAGAAAAGCTTAAGGAAATAATGTAAGACAAAAAAGTGAGACATTTTCATTGTTGTGGCCGCATTTTTAGGTTTTTTTAATAGTTTTGGTGATTTGTAAATAACTGTGCAAGTTACAGATACGGTTTTATAATATTTATATAAACCTGCGTCTCCTAGATTTATTTAAGATTATTGGCTTTGCAAACTTCAGAGATAAGGGTAAAATAGTATAATTATATTATTATTCTAGCTGACCCGGCAAACTTAGTTTTGCCATTTTAAGCATAAAAAAAACAAAAAAATAAAAAAAAAATGTTTGGGGTGGACAACCCTTATCACTTAGGGGTAGATACCCTGGTATCTGATTGGTTGTGCAACCAGCCATACATACCAGGAGTGTACCTCACCTGTGAGGTACACTCCATAGAATTGCATACATTTTGTTAGTAGCGCTATTGGTTGCGCCGGTACTGGTATCCTAGTGAGATATAAACTTAGTACTTCCCATAGATATACGAAAGAAGGTAGGCCCTGAATAAAGTTGCTGTGACGGACAGACGGACAGAAAAATCCATTAAAATTCCAATTTTAGCATTTTGGTACGAGACCATAGAAGCTGAGAATGTAGGATTAAATCCAGTCCGAAACGGAGACTAACTGTACATTACAATGTGGCGTCTGTTTAGCAGACACGATCAAGATACAATTCCTCTGAGTCATCAATAACCTCAAGTAGGTATTCTGAAATCGCTTCAGCTGCACTCAGGGTAAACAGAATTTAGTTCACTTCTTAGCAATAGCTTTTACGTCTGATTTACAACTATATAACAACACGCTTGTATTCCCCAAAGGATTGGCCAGAGGTGTACCTCTAGTACATCCATATTTCGTCAGATATGTTTATGTCCCACGAAAATATTGAAGTAATAAAAATATGGAAGAAAAAAACATGCTAAGTGGATCCCAAGTAAACGGCAACATAATGAAATGATGACGATAAACTTAGATCAACTTATGTAAAGACATCTATAAAATAAGACACCTTATAAACATCTTCAATTCATTCATTCACTGGTAGACAACGCACAACCTAAACCTCTAGGTCTAGAAGCAAGAAATTTTGCAATAGAATTTCATATAAAACAAATGTAAGCACTAAAGAAGGATTTAAGAAGATGTATCCGCTACAAGAGTTAAATAGGGGATAAAAGTCTGTATGGAAGGCCCATCAGGTACACGGATTGTAAAACTATAAAATCACAAGTTTGGCACAATGATCTCCGGACGCCATAGGGTGTGGTGGCCTGCGGGTGATAGATATGGGAAGTCTGCCGCCTGATCAGAGACAAGCCCGAGACTACGATGCGTCGCGTTCTGTGCGCGCCTCTTAAGAGTATCTGCGGCCGTACCGTAACCACCGCAGGGGGTAAAGAAACGAATTTCACTTTCATCGTCATCATCATCATCATCAGGCTATACTAGTCCACTGCTGGACATAGCCCTCTCCTAATGAGCGCCATAGCGCCCTGTCTTCAGCTTGCCGCATTTCACAATTTCACTTTACTAAGAATCAATATCTCCGAGCACGTAGAATTGAAGGTCAACTTCAGCAAACTCATAACGATTCCATGACGCTGTCTACTAAAATTATTAGAAATGTATTCTTAATTTTCGCTGAAGCATTTCGGTAAACAGCAATGGATCATGACGTCAGTAACGAAAGTGAAGATCGTCAGCATTAGCCTGTCTCTCTCCGATATCTCAACTACTTATGACGTTATTCGATCGAGATGGATTTACGTCATAAGTAGTTTCTAAGGTCTCAATAAATGTGTGACGTAAACAAGATTTTATTGCAGTATGTTACAATTCTTCTACTTCTTCATTTTTTTCAAAACGTTGCCCCACACTAGGATTTTCTCCTGTGTCGTGGGTGAGTTTACAATCATTTATTGTCACATATACAAACATCCAACAACAATACAACAGCAATTCACAACACTTAGAGATAAAGTATAAAATATTGCACATGAATAGAGAAACAATACCATATCTTCGAAATAATCCAGGACTTTAGAAAAGGCTTTCCAAGAAATCTTTATAAATGTTACTTTAGATTCGGCCCACGATTTCGTCCGCATTCATTCACAAAATTCGTAAGTATATTGGAACCGGCATGAGTGTTTAAACGAAGCACAAGGAGTGTGTAAGGGTAGTAGAAAGTGGAGACTTGCCGTTTCTGCTTAGCCCCAGGGAAAAATGTGTGAGTTTACGTAGGTACTTATATTATGTATCCTAATGCATGTATGTTGGCTTGATATGGGCTGTAATTGTGATAGTGTAGCTTTCTAGCAGTTACATAATTTTTGTAATCATATCAGTTCTTCCAGATATTACTTACCTCCTACAGACATTTATAAAAAAACGATTTTAAATTAATATAAAGCAGCAGACCGAAACTCGTGTCCAAGATAGATCCAAGTACCTTGAAAGGAACTCCTTTTGTCTCCTTCTTTTTGTTTCCTTTTGTTTGTTTGAATTATTTTTGTGTGTATAAAAGTCTGGTTTAATTATACCGTTCAAGTTAATTAACTTGTATAGTACAATTAAACCAGAATTTTTAGGATTTCTATAGGCAACTATCTCATAATAAAGATGGAGTTGTAAAGCAATTTATATTTTTTTAAAGATACTTCATAAATAAAATTACAAGGGACTTAAACATAACTGGTGAAATAAGGCTGTGCCATAGGTACACCACTGTCTAACCCTTTGGAGATAACGGGCGTGATGCTATGTTACAACAGAACAGAAGATATTACAAAGAAAACGATATTCCGTCAAAATTCAAAATTTCAAGTAAAATTAAAACGGACGATAAATCAAAGTAGGCACACACTAGTTCGAGATTATATATAGTGCACCTTGACATATTGAGCCAGCGCTGCCCTGTTTCGCTAATACCGAGCTGCTGCAATATTTGTTACTGAAAAAACAAGAACGAAAAGCAAAATTGGAACTGAAAACATTACAGTTTTCATTTGAGTGAATTTCAGCCGAAATATCGATTCGAGACTAAATATTTGCGAGGTCATTTTCCGTTGAACAATTTGTGATGTTTATTTTGGCGTTCCTTTATATTCGTATAAGCATCCGATGGATATATGTATACATACATAAAGTAACGACTTTTCCCATCGGGGTAGGTAGACACTATAGTAAGCTACGACCATTACGTATGTTAGGATCACAGCAGGTACAAAAGAATACTCTTTTTGCTTCGTTTACGATCATACATCCAGTCATACATGCACGTTGTTTGCGAGTAGGTACTACGCACCTGACCTTTCTGAAGAACATCACCAATAAGGTCAGTGTATGACCTTCTTGGTCCTTCCCCGGCGTTTACGGTAAATTCTGCCGCATAATATCTTTTATTGCCTTTCATTAATCCTCTCAACAGGACCAAACCATCTAAGTAACTTTTAAATTTTAATTACTATTTTTTTTCTTTAAGTCACAACGTTGGTTTAACACCGAATGGTTTAACTACCGGAGATAATATTGTAAGAATGTCTATAACGCTTGTATGAAATAGACGCCTTCCTCATACCAAAGGATTAACGTTTGATAAACAGCTGTCGTTGCCAGGTGATATGGTATTTCAAAGTTTGCCACAGCAAAATTAATGCAATAGGGATGTGTCCTAGGTAAAAATATATTCAGTCTATTTGGTCCGTCAGTTAGATTACCAAAAAATATTGGATGAGTATTTTTTGCTTACTCAAATCAATAAAAAGTGACAATGATATAGCACATCAAAGTTCAGAAGGGGCTTGTGACGTCACTGTTACGTTAAAAATGTAGAACGGCGTGAAGTCACGCGTAATTGTCACGTACTACATCTTCTTAATTTTTGGTTTACGTGAAAAAAGAATGTCCAATATTTTTGAGTTATCCAACTTTCGGACCAATCAGAATTTTTAAGGACACTACCCTATTGTGTTGCAACGATATTATTAATTTATCTGAATTTATACCTCCCCATTTTGTTTAATGAGTTATAAAAACCGGGCAAGGAGAGAGTCAGACTCACTGAAGGAGAGGGATCCGTACCTTGGTAGGATAAATAAAACCATAATTCTTAATGAATGCAAAAGTAAGATGATTGATATGTGTTTAAGATAAGTTATTTGTTTTACTGATTTCTAACAAAATACTAGTAAGATACTCACTCATTTTATTTTTCCTTTAATATTTACATAAATCTTCACCTTTTAGATTAATTATATCAATAATAATTATATAATTATATAATCTTTTTGCGAAGTAATCTTTGCAGATAAAGACGACGGGGAAATGGTATTATTGCGGTTATGTTTCATCATAATTATGTCTAAAACTATGTGGCATTAATAATCATCAAAACATGATTTACAACGCCTAATTACCTGGTTTTAAAATTTCAACTCCCTATATCAATTCCTATTGCATTTAAAATAACAATATTTGAAAACGGATCACTTCCACCTAAAGAACTGGACAAGCAATGTGTCAAAATATTTCTAATTTCAAATCGACGGCATTAAGTTTTTTCCCATTTTGGTACAACAACCTAATAAAACCATATCGGCTCGGTTAATTTACCTTTTTAATATAATTTAGTTTACTACCACAGCTTTAAAAATATCGTATCAAAACCAGTATTATCCTATGGGTTTTAATAAGAGGTTGGCAACAAAAACAGCAAAATCAAAGTAGCACCATCACAGTGCATGTAACTTTAAAGAATAGTCTTCTCCCGCCTATTCAGTGAAATGGGATGCTGTTGCTTTCGGTTCCATATGACTCAGTTCCTTTTTGCTAATCTTTATAATCTCTGCAGCATGTAGAACAATCAAACTGATATTTAGAAGTGTAATCAAAATGTATTGTGCGGGATTAGCGTAAGAATCGCGATGTTGTAATCTCTATAAATAATTAGGGCAATGACTGTATAACATTTGTGCCTGTTCATTGATCTAACGACAAGCTACTGTACGCTCTATGTAAAAGTAATACAGTTTACAATCGATGTACAAAGAACAGTTGCGATTCAAGGCTTAGAAGAAAATAAAAATATTTGAAAAGCGAATTTTATTTTTTTCTAAGCGTCTCGACTGTTCTCGTCAGCCTGCCTTTGATTTGAGACGTTCCGTCAGCATAACAACGATGTGAAGCGAATTGTGATGGCTTTGAGGTGACATTTTAAATGTATTTTTGTAAAAAAAAACGAAATTTGCGTAAAACATTGGGCATCGTAAATGCTACAAGGATTTTTATTAGCCGTACAAAATCATTGTACTAACGTATGTTGTCAACGATTTGACGGATATTCTCTTCGAAATACTGACAGAATGCCAAAAAGCATTGGCTTGTATAATTTAACTAAACACGAATTCATTTTATAGTCAAAGCATGAATAATACTGTTAGCTCTACTTGAAATTGAAAAGAGAACAAATCAATATCGAAACTTTAAGTAAAAACTTTTGATGAGCGAACTAAAATTGATTTTACATAAATCAATGAGGATCGTAAATATCTTATTAGACTTCCATATTAATTGTTTATGGAAGTCACAGACAAGACAACCAAACAACATGTAACAGAGCTTTGGATTCATAACTGTTTGGATATGGCCTTTTGCACAACAATATGCAATGACAAGCTTGCCTGACAACAAGTTTATTTTGATTGGTGCTAAAATACTATTCAAGAGATCGATTTAGATAGAATCACGAACATGTAAACATAGGGGAGGACATGATCATAATTCATAAACAAAAGAGGTAGGAGGCAGGAACTGTAACCATTCAATGTTTTGTTGTTAGTCTGAGTGCTACATGTGTATGCATCGCTAGAGATGCAACTCCAAGATATAATTAGCTCCACTAATCCCTAAAAACATATGCAAAAATTGGGTCAAGGTCATCCCGCGCAGCTTTAGCACAGATCCTGCGCGCGCGCCGCTCGCACTGGCACCGTGCACACAGCGCGGCGCACCAGAAAAATATAACATTGCCGCGAAACTCATCCACCCACGCCGCACTAGAAATAAACCAGACGCGTTGCCGGTAACACTACACCCGTAACATTGAAACGAAGGGGAAAAAATCACGATATTTTCGCCACAGCCCACAGCCGGTCTAATTATAAAGCGTCCAATGCTAATTGTGATGTTAAGTCGTACCTGAGCGCGAGGCGGTCGGTAAAGGTATCACGAGAACACAATCACAGTCACACACTTCACTCGGGCGAGTGGTCGAAGGTCGTACATGCGCTGGAGCGAGCGAGGTGGTCGCGTCCGCGTCTTCCAAGCGACTGTTCCTCTCCTGGCCCTGTACTCTCCGCCCGCTAAACATAGAACACCCGCACACACGATGATTTTTAGAGGATAACGCCATTTCACCGGTGACGTGGTGTGTTATCTACCGGGGAACACGGGACGGCTCGTGGCAAGGTCGACAAACAAACATTGGGACATCCTTGATAAGAGAACAGCGGGACGTGGGCGATGTCAGCAGTGTCCCCTTTGTTGTGAACACGTAAAGCAAGCATATTCGAATCTCGCAGGTGAACCACAACAGTACAGACTAGCAATTTAATTGAATTGACACGAATGAGATTGAGATGCCAAGTCGAAGTCTGTTTATAAACCGTGATACATATAAATCAGCTACGTTTTGTTTTTGACAACTGTTACTGGCCCTTTCTCTTAAATTAAATTAGGATGGGCTGAAAGATTCTTACAGAGTTCTACTTTGCGTAAGATACGGGACGTTCAACGCAAATTGATTCCAGAACCCGCGTTCTGGAATATTCAAAAATGTGTGAGTGAGAGCAGTTTCTGTATCTTGATCATCGGCTGACTATATATTAAGACGTTAAACGCTCAATTTTTAAACCTTCTGTCTCTTTCATCCCCAAACGATCGACACAAACAGAATAATGTTTTTGTAAAGCGCTAAACGTAATTAATTATTTTGTGTAAGCACAAAACTTAAAGGGAAGATCTATAAGACAATGATTAGACCTGCTGTCTTGTATGGATCAGAGTGTTGGGCCACAAAAGGAATGAATGAAAGGCAGTTGCATGCAGCGGAGATGAGAATGCTAAGGGGGATGTGTGGTGTTACGCGAATGGACAGAATAAGAAATGAGTATATAAGAGGAAGTCTGAAAGTGGCGCCTGTGACAGAGAAGTTGTGTGGAAATCGGCTATCATGGTATGGACACGTGATGCGAAGGAATGAGGATCATGTTGTGAGGAAAGTTTTGAGTATGAATGTAGAGGGTTACAAGAGTAGAGGGAGACCCAGGAAACGATGGATGGATTGTGTGAAAGTTGATATGGCTAAGAAGGAGGTGACTTCTGAGATGACGGGAAATAGAGATGTATGGAAGAAGAAGACATGCTGCGCCGACCCCAAATGAAATTGGGATAAGGGCAAGAGGATGATGATGAAGCACAAGTAGACCCAAGTGTATCTAATATGATATTTTTCGGCCTCAAAATTAAACATCGTACTTCATTTTGGGTCTGCACAGAAATATCTGCAACCAATCATTCTGGGAGCAGTGACTTTTCAACTACGCTGAATGATAGCAGTACGATAATAATTATTTAGACTGGGTGGTCAGATGTAGCCGTCTGTTTTCCTGATTGCAACTTACAGTTGTCGCCGAATCCAACACCCACGAAACCAGTGGAACAGTCTATTTGCAGTACAGAAAACTTTGCAATGCAGGCAAGTGCACTGAATTAGAAACTGTGAATAATCGCGTGCTTAAATAACATGTCTGGATTATTGATAGCCAGCTTCTGAAAGCTTTCAGTACTAAGTCTTTGGCTAGGTTTCAAAGTTCAGCTAATTGAGACACAAGCAATGAAACCAAAGAATGCCCTGCTCTGTATTGTCGCACATTCGTGTCATCACAACACCGGTTCTTCTTTGAAATATTAATTCAAAGATGTCGTGATGGCCCAGTGGATAAGGCCTCATCTCTCATGAAGGAGGATGTGGGTTACAATCTGGGCAAGTGCCAGTGTCAGTTTTCAATTCACGTGTACTTTATAAGTTTATCTTACAAAGCACTGACATCGGTGAAGAAAAACATCGTGAAGAAACCTGGACTTGTAATTATTGACATAAGTCTGAAATCGTCAGCCCGCCTTGACCCAGTGCAGTGATTAATGCTCGTATCTTCTGTGTATGGGAAAAGGTATTTGCCTTGCAGTGCTTTATTAACAGGCTGGTATTATTCGATCTGTGAAATGTCGGCTATACTCAGATGACTTGACTCTGTTAATTCCAGCACAGAATCCAATCGAATTACTATGATTGTAATCGGAATAAGCTTTTTAATAATATAGTAAGGGACAAAAATAATACAAATTGAAGACATTAAAGAGTTCTGAAATGAAATTGTTAAGGACCAGAGCTGAGACCGAGGCTGTGTAAGAAAAGACCGTACATAGAGTAAGATATTGACTAAGATACCAATTTTTAATGTTCCGTTCCAAAATGATAAAATATGAACCCATATAGGAGGTGCTGCTGCTGGACTGCGACTGTCTGACTGTCTATCTATCATAGCTGCTCCTTATTTCAGGAATCACTTATGCAAACAAAATTTGGGTCATTTTTATAATTTAGTCTTGCTCATCTTGGTATGTAACAAGTGAAATAATTATAAATATATTGTAAGTTTAATTGCAAGAAAAGCCGCAATGTAAATTCAAAGTGAATCAACTATGTGAAAGATAAAATATTTTGTTTTATGATCAAATACGTCCGTAAAAGTACCTTCTCTCTGAAGTTTTTAAAACAAAAAGTATTGGTTAATATAAATAATAAAGGAAACGAAAACCCTTTAGATACAAATTTAATAGATAAAAACTTAGTTTTACCATAAATAATACAAAGCTTACTCTTATCCGTTTTTCATTTCTAAAATTCAAAGAATGAAAAAACATTTATTTGGGACACGCACAGGTTATAAAAAACACAAAAGAAAAAAGGAACTAAAATCTAAACAATAAAATAAAAGGACCTGTGCGAGGAAAAAAAGGCTCCTTCCTAGCTCAGCATATTTTAACAAGAAGTAAAAATACCGCAGCGCTGTTCTTCAGATAGGGCCCGCTGTGATGCCACGCAAATTCACGGATGTGCTCTTGCATACATCATCTGATTGTAATTTTATGATTTATTATGTCCATTAGATGCTATTAGTAAGCGGGAATCATTCGTCATGCGTAACCGATGAATATGGCGGGCATAAAAATCGCACAATAGAATCATAGACACAGGAGAGTAAATACGGCTGTTACTTTATTCCTGGGGTTGACTCAACCATGACGACTTTGAGTTGCGTAGGATTTTATATTGAAGCAGCTTATTTTGACTAAATAGTCATAGGTGGGGCATTTGGAATGTTTCGTTTGGGTGCTATTAAATTGTAGTATTGATTGAAATATTAGTAACATACGAGTACATAAACATTGCGCCGAAAGTTTGACAGCTAGTCTTACCCAGGGGTATACATAGTGTTGACTAGTAACTGGATTGTGGAGAACAGATAGGCAGTCGCTCCTTGTAAAGTACTGCTATTCAGTTGCATCCGGTGAGACTGGAAGCCGACCTCAACTTAGTTGGGAAAAGACTAGGCAGATGATGATGACATAAACATCACGCCTGTATTCCCCAGAGGACTAGGCAGAGGTGTAGATACCTATGGTAAAAACCCAAATTTCGCCAGTTTTGTTAAAGTCCCATGTAATAGGGGGCGAGCCTTTTGCCATCATCCGTGCACAAATCCAGTCTTCGAGTTACTGCGACATTCCAGGTGGAAAACCCCCTTGACCAGGGAATCGAACTGACGACCTCAGATCTTGCAGTCGCGTTTGGGACCAGCACCAACGAGACAGCCAAAATATAAGTACTTTATTTTAAACAAGCTATGCGCCGCGGTTTCACCCGCTCCTAGCTGTCGTAGATGTTAATATCCTACAACCTGCCTCAAAAATTGCGCTATAAAATGCAAAAAGAATTTTGCAAATTCAGCTAGGAGTTCCAGAGATTCAAAGAAACAAACTCTGCAGCTATATTATACTAGTATAGATACAGAGTACCCTCATATTGGGGAAATATTCGAGATATACTCGCTACCCCCTCATATCCTGTTGATGTAAGCATACGTCTTATTGGAAAGTGGGCAGCAGTAGACACACGTAAGCAAGCTGCTAATATTTGAGTCTGCGAACCGATTCTTACTTTTAGCTATATATGGTAGGCTAAATTTAGTTGTGGCCGGCGCAGCATATTTTCTTCTTTCATACATCACACTGTTTGCCGTCCTCTGAATAGACACGCTGATATCGCTAGAAAAGAGATGACTCTTTTCTAGCGATATCAGCTTTCACACAATCTGTCCATCGTTTCTTTGGTCTTCCTCTACTCTCGTAACCCTTCACATTCAAACTCAAAACTTCCCTCACAAAATGCTTCTCATTCCTAACATGGCAAACTGTCTCCACATAAATTCTCGTCGGCGGCACATTCAGACTTCCTCTTATATACTCATTTCTTATTATACCCATTCGAGTAACACCACACATCCCTATTAACATTCTCATCTCAGCTGCATACAATGGCCTTTCATTCATCCCTGTTGTGGCAACATTCTGTTCCATACATGGCTTAAGCGTGGTATAATGCTAATGGTTATATATATGGGTGCTCCAGTGCCCCTGACAAAATTACTAATTCTCCAGGCTAGTACTTGTTGATCAATAAAGCCGACCAGACGCAATTACGGTACTACATAATTATATGAGGATTTTATTCGGCTCGTGCTGTTCGGAATCTATCCGCGCTAAATCAAGCCGACCTAAAAGGTTCCGGAATATATATTTACATACGTATATTCGATTTTGCAATAGCAGACTGCAGACCGCTTCCTAGAAAGAACACCCAACCAAATCAGCTAGATCAGTCTTTTTAATTAGTAAAGATGATTTTTGATGCCCTAATTTGTATATTCAATGAGATTTTAGTAACAGTAGGAACTACAACGCAAAATGCAAGGTTCCACGTGCTTAGAGTTTAGAGGTCAGTCGTCTTCCCGCGCCGTGCCAGTAACTCCTGTTCTAGATAGGTTATGTAAGTCAATAACAATATTAATAGACTTAATCCTGGAGTTTAGAATTTTATTTACAACCTTCTCCAACCACAGCAATCAAAGGTTCCAACAGTAAGAAACAGAATTATCTTATTGGCATGCCTCGTGTCAAAACCAAAATTAAACATAACAATTCTGTCGTTTCAATGTCGCAAGCCTGATCTAGTTACGTCCAGAAAAAGTCAACACGGGACATAGCTACGCTAACACAGTTCCACAGTTGGCATAAATCCACCGGACTCTGTAAACAGTACAGTTTCCCTCACTGATTACGTACTTGGCAGTAGCCATATCTGTTTTAACGAGCGTCGAAAACCGTATATTGTTTTAAACTACGGTTTTCATAGTTGTTGGAAATGGTCTTAAAAATTTATGACCGGTGGTTAATTGTAGAAGGTTTTGGTGGAATTGGTGCCATTGTGGTTATAACAGATTGTTATTAAACATATGATCGATCAGCTGGTATATTCTTATACAACCTTCCTGTGAACAGTTAGGTGAAGTGAACTATCAATCCTTAGGATGATGAGAAAAAGTATTATAATCATCATCATCTGCCTAGTCTTTTCCCGTCTATGCTGGGGTCGGCTTCCAGTCTAACCGGATGCAGCTGAATACCAGTATTTGAAAAGGGGTGACTTACTGGCCAACACGATACCCCTTGTAAAAGTGTTATATTAAACCAATTTACAAAATAAATAATATATCATCTATTAATAAGATAAATATGTGAAAATTAATGAATGTAATGTGAATGTATAAAAATGACAAATAAGTATTGGGCGTGTTAAAACCTCAAACGGTGGAGCTCAATAAGCAGAGTTGATTGTCACTCGTAGTACATGTAGTCAAACCAATGGAACTTATTATCAGACCTTAGAGATCAACTCATTTTAGTTCGTCGTAGAGCGTTCGTCTCTTTTTTTTCATACTTTTTTTATAACCATTATGATGTTACAGATTTTAGCATTATATCATACTGCCAAAAAAAGGATAATTTGCGATTCGATTCTCGAATGCAGGATTTTATAATAACACCATCAACACACTTCATTAGACTAATTGCATCTTCCATCGGATTATTAAAGTTACAGATGTTTATCAAGTTTCAGTTTGTAGAAAACAGCCCGATATTATATGAAATAATAATTATTCACAAACCACGCTCCATCTCCCTCAGTATATAACAGTCCACTCCAGGGTCAGCTCTTGGCATTTGATATACGTGCCTTCATATCCAATGTGTCATCTGCTGTCGTAAATATTTCTTTAGTATCCTGAATTTATGCTTTTTCTTTTAAATGACTTGTTGATAGGTACGAGTTCAGCGATATTTTGGTAGATTTAAGATATTTTTTATTAGTTGTAGACCCTGATAGAGATGATAAAAGAAAATATCCCATGTAGCATTTTTTCTTTTATCCGTAGTGTACCGCCTAACAGTACCTTTACCCGGTAATGGTTCACTCGGGAGTACTGCCCCACATGATAGGGTCGAGAGCATACAACTATAATTTATAAGGTTCCGCTGATTTCGTCATATTTATTAGCTGTGCACGCAACTTCGCCCACGTGGAATTTAATTTATGGGTTTATTTTTTTTGCACGGAGACCTTAAACCATTCTGAAATTATTTGAGTGTTTGAATCCAACCAAAACTAATATTCTTCCATCCTGTTTTCAGCTCCTAGGTACATCAGCTTATGAAGTTACCTGCCCATTATGGGATCCTACTACTAAAAGATAGATCGCAAAGGCACATTGCTGAAATCACCGCTAAAAATCGAATCGAAGATAGATATTTTCAAATCAACAGAACTTGTGTCCATAAGCCTCACATTTCCAAATAACACGTGTCAACAGTTTAAAATACTTTCAAAGTTTTTAACAACATATTTAACGTGTGCGAACGTAACCGTTACGTAGTTTGTTGAGTCTTGTCATTTCACACCTTCATCGCTCGCTAAGTACAGGCGTAAAAGTGTTTTGTTTATTTCTTACCAGCGAACCGCCCCGGCTTCACACGTGCAAATATGTATTTTTTTATTATAGTTGCATAAAAAATACCATCTCGATTTCCGGTGGATCTTCCAAAAAACATCTTTTATCCAAACCTTGCCTTGCCATTGACGAACACAGCAAAAAACACCCAAATCGGTCAAACTGTTCTCAAGTGAAAATCTTTAGTATATGCGGCAACAGGGATTTTATCCACAAAACTTTAAGAACAGTTATTTCAGGTTATGGTATCAGAATGAATGTGGATGGCCATAAGAGAAGCGGAAGACTAAACAAACAATGGATGGATTGTGTGAAAGACGATTTGGCTAAAAGGGGGAGCCCAGTGGAGATGGCCGTGGCTTGGAAATTGTAAGGTTCGAACCCAGTCAGGTAAATAACTTCGAGTAAATTATTTTATCCACAAATGGTGAATGAGAATAAATAATAAATAAATAATCAAAATTGCTGGACAATCCACTCAGCATCATCTAGCCCCAAGCTAAGCAGAGCTTGTGTTATGGGTACTAGATGACTGATATACTTAATACAATACATTACATAGATAGATATTTTTATTATACATAGTAAATACCCAGAACACCTGGAACAAATATTTGTAGATCGTACAAACATTTGTCCCAAGGCGGGAATCGAACCCGCAACCTCTTGCCTCGCAGGCGGACCTTCGCCCACCGCGCCACATCGGTCGTCAAAGAATATCGTGAGGAAACATGTCATGACACAAGGATTCGAAGACATCTGACACCATCAACATGAACTTTCTCACGGAGAGATAATGTCCTAGCATTGGGAAAGTTATAGGCCGATTATGCACTCTCAGCTCGATAAAACCCTCTCCATCAGCTCGGGTTGTTGTTGTAATACCATATGCATTTAAATTTATTGGTCCATTGGTACGAGACTTGGAAAACAGTTTTAAGGTTGTTCTGAAGTTAAAAAGAAAATGTGTAGGCATTTATGCCCGAAGATAGGTAGGACCATCAATAAACCCAAAATGTGTGTATTTCTAAACGAATATCCTTCACAAAATACTGGCGTAAGAAAGGAAGACACTTTTAATACTAAAAGTAAAGAGCTCAGTGTGTCACCAATAGTCACCATGTCATAATCATCATCAATTTTATTCGCAAATTGTTTTTTGTTAATAAAATGCTAATCGTCCCTCTTTCCTAAACTCCCACAATCTCAAGTAGATCTATCTAGAAACCTTACGTAACCGCAAAGCAGTCAGCTGATTTATTCTATCTATTTATCATTTTCTGAGCCAAAGTCTTCTAATATTATCGTGTTTATAGGCGAAACAGTGTGATTGCCCTCGATATGAGTAGTCGAATTGACAGCACTCATACCGCGGCCCGACGTGGCATCCGAACTATTCTAGTTCTTGGCCGATTGCCTAACTCTCAAGCCTGCCGGCGCCCAGCTATCCTCACGCCGACAAACACTGGGGCTAACAGATCAATTGTTTAGGCGGAGTCGGAATTTAGATAATTTAGTAACGGATGCTACAAGCAGATTTCTAACATGAGAGATGAAAATAGTTGGATGTAATTCGTTCAAGATAGAAACAGTGTCGTTTCTATCTTCAATCGATATTTTGTTATGACAAATCAATGGGTAACGAAAATACGTTATGAATTTAACGAAAAGACTTGTAAGATATCGGATGAAACTAGCACCGCCACCTAGGGTAAGTTTAACCAAATAATTCAGATAGAAATCCAATATGGCGGCAGTTTCTGGCTACCTTATAAAGCGTATCGGTAGATGGCGCTGCTTCTGTGTTTTTTGTAGTATCTTTAATGCAAGCTAGATGGCGTGGTAATGGCGACTTCCAACAAATTTCCGTCAGCAAACCCAGATGTCAGTAGTAAAGCTGCTATTAAAAGTCTTTGCTTTTCTCGAGAACTCTCTTCGATATCAAAATGCTCTGACCTGGAAGTACTTGTTGACCACGGGATCAGTGGCCAGCAGATGCTGTGCTCGTGACTCGTCGCGGCAGTAGCAGACGTGCTTGTCGAATTCGCGTTCCATTCGTAACAGTGCTCGTCCGAGCATTTTCGGTTCGCCGGCGTAGTATTTTATGCCTTCTAGAAGGACCCTGAAAATATAAAATAGTGTAAGAGATTGTACTAATAGACTAATTTATAAAAATTAACAAGAGTGGGTTATTTATCAACAAAACTGATAGCTGCGCTAAATTAAAATATTCAAGTTTTAAATATAATTACCTACAGTAAAGTATACACGGTGGAAGGGACATCGACGAAGAAATTGATACCAGGAGTTCAGTACATGGATCTAAACCTAATCTAATAAAATCTAAATAAAATCGTTTTTACGTTTTTCTCTGAATGTGTTCTATACAAAATAGTAAAAAGTCATGAGAGAATCATAATTCCTATCTAGCCCAATGACTTAATAAAAAGCTCATAATTTAGGTTTCTCATTAAAATCTCATTAGGTAAGGCAGAAACAACTCTTACAGTTGAAATAAAAACATGGGAAAAAAACGTAGAAATATGGAAAACCCGACGTAACTTTTCAACGTTTGAGGGTCCAGAATCATGTACTGAACTGCTGGTATCAGTTTTAAAAAACTAAATAACTCACGTATTATGAAACTCGCAGATCTGCCGAAAGTTTGAAAACAGCAGCTCTCGGTTGTCGAACACGGCCTTGGGAGTGGTCGCCTTGTCCGTCGGCTTCATGTAGCGGGACACCACCTGCTGCATGTCGCGACCGAACTCTTCTTCCGTTTCCACCAGCTCGCGTACTACGGCCCTAGAAGTGAGGGTGTTTGTTAGTCTGGGCGTCGACTTTTGTATTAGACCCGAAAGGTAATGTTACTGCTTAGGTACTAGATGAGACTATATAGATTAAATTTAGTTAAAAAATAAGAATAAAAATAAAATATGTCGTGGTTTTGCCCACGACTTTGCCTGCGTGAGTATAGGTTATCCTGGATGCAGACGATGTCGCGGATTAAAAACTATCCTATGTCCTTTCCAAGGACATAATCTATCTCCTTGGCAAATGTAATTACGATCCGAACAGCCGTTTTGTCGTGAAAAGGTAAAAACAGAGTTTCTTTTGAATGTATAATTTTGTATGGATAAGAGAAACACCAATTTATAACGTTGACTGACAGGATTTGTCATGGAATATCGAGGTACAGTAAAACGGGGTGAATCGAAACAAAAATGAGATTATAACGTTGATTTAATATTATTTATTAGATACTGACAAGATGTCGGAAATGATTCGTTACAATTCCTTAAAAAAATAAGAGTACTTATAGAAGCAAACACTGTTTCCTCTTGATATGGCTCAAGCGACCAAGATTCTATTTATCAGGCGGAAACTTTAAATTACTAAACGATGTTATTTTTATTAAATGTGTATAATTAAGACTTTTGACGACAGGTTTAGTGTCTATTAGATGTGATGTATTAACTTAAACATCATAAGAAAATTAGTTCCCATCAGACCAGAGGCAATTTTAGCCAATTTTTCAAAGTACCCAAACGAATATGAAGGCTATAAATTCTAGTAATCTGAACTAAAAATATCATACATCGGTTGCCCAACATCAAACCACCGAAGCTTTCAAGATCAATAGACACATATTTCGATCACCACTCGACTTGCGATTATGACGTCACAGCGAGGGCTTTGGATGATAAACATTTTAATAAATTAAAGAGTGTTTTCCTAGCTCTTGAGTCATCCGGAGAGCGCGCGGAATAGTTGCCAAAAGGTGAGGACGTGGGAGCATCTATAATAGTGGATGTAGAGGTAACACGAGGTTTGGAAGGTCGTGATTTTCTGGATGACAAGGTAAGAAGCCCATTAACTATTCCAGTTCCCTTCTCCAAATAAGTGGTAAGCCTTTAGAAAAGCGGGGCTACATACGCGGGCTGCATTTGTTGAAGCTCCAAATCTCTAGTGATCAGAAATTAACGGACGCATGAGACGCACAGAAAATCTGAACTACTGAAGTAAAACGTAAATGTTTCTACGTCTTTTTGGCAGAACCAAGTAAGGACCTAGATAGGAACGGTATCGCTAATACATTGTTAAAATTTTTACAGCACAATATTTCTTAATATAGACATCGAGACTCCCCCGTGCCTCGGAAAACACGTTAAGCCGTTGGTCCCGGCTGTCACTGTCATTGATATGTAGATCATTGACTGTCGTTACGGGTAGTCACAAGGCCGAAAGTCTGACATCCAGTCTTACCAAGGGGTATTCCACAACCCTGTTACCCAGTAACAGGGTTGTGGAGGTCAGATAGGCAGTCGCTCCATGTAAAATACTGGTACTCAGCTGCATCCGTTTAGTCTGGAAGCCGACAGGCCGACAGAAGACAGCCGAAGGCTAGGCAGATGATGATGATGATTTCTTAATATAGAGAGCCAACTTGTCACTGCTTTTACAACTTCTCAAGCAAAGACAGGTCTTCGGACAAGCTGTCGGCAGTTTTGACTAAAGACCTAACAATATAGTTCTGGCATGATGCAACGGCAAGACAAGTGGGAATAATTGGACAAGCTTTTGATATATTGCTTATCTACGTCTGCAGTCTGCACGTGCATTTCCACAATGCGATTTATATGATCTGTTTATTGCACACTTCAGTGGTGTGTTCCTAATGGTATGTGCTGAAATATAAAAGCAGTGTGTGACAGAGTAGTATAAATGAATGAACATTTAGGGTTATTATTCACTGCCATTTTCATATCTACATAGAAATGGGTAAGGTTGTATACTTGGTATATTAGAGAGAAAGGGCTATAAAGCAAATTAGAAGAAAGATTCAAGATGTGCGTGAGCATGATCGTAAGAAGTTGGCACTGGTTTCATCACAGCGCTAATGTTTTCTCATTAACTGTTCTTATTGTTTGTGTATATGTTTATTTGTGTATATATTCTATGTCGGTATTATATTTATAGTTTATAATAATATATATGTATATATATACATTTATAAATATATATTTCTTTTCACTTTTCTTTTAAGAAATTGCACCTGCCACTGTGTTTGTCTCTGCATCACCCAAAGGTTGACTGGTAGAAAATGCCTATGGCATTAAGTCCACCTCTGTACATTTGTGTGCTTAAAGTATTAAATAAATAAATAAATGTGTACGGTGTGTGTCTATATTTATTTATTTATTTAATACTCAAAAAAAAAAAAAAATTAGAGACAGAGTTTGTTGCTTACTTAGTCGATCCATGATAGGCACGGTGGAGAAATGCCGGTTGAGATCGTCTAAGTTAATAGAGGTTGGCAGGTCTAAATGCCGCGGTTTGCGTTTTGGTTATTGAGGTTGTGTGCTTTATTTGTGAGCCAAGATTATCTAACTGATTTAATACGACAATCTTACAGACCGTAAAACATAAGTAAGTTTCATGATATTTGAAGAAAATACAAAGACAATAATATCATGAACTTTAAGAACACATCCATTTTACAATACCTTTATTTAAGACTAGCACTTCGACCGCGACTTTATCGGCGTGGATTTCTTACTATTCCCTTCGAACTTTGACACACTCTTTAAAGCATAGTTTTGAAAATAAAGTATAGCCTATGTTTTACGCTAATAATGTCGATTTTTACAAGTGAAAATTTTTTCAAAATCGGTTAAGTAGTTTTTGGGGTTATCCATTACAAACAAACATACAAACAAAAAAAAATTCCATTTGTTAAAATTGTTGAGATTTAGATTTGTTACTTAAATCATAACAGTGACTTATTTGGCTTCGATTAAATTGATATTTATTAATCTATTAATAATAATCTACTAATAATATCTCAGGTATTTTCATCGAACAATTATCATTCATCAGATAAAATTATGGTGTTTCAAAGGGTCGGCAGCAGTCCAAGTTAATTATCAACATAGTAAGGCTACATTTGAAATAATTATGAAGAAACGACTGAAGATTGGTAATGTGTTCCTTTTTCAACTTGAGACGTAGGTACTCAAGTTCAAAATACCTTAGTACAAGTAAAATTCCTTCTCCAATTTACTACTAATGCAAAAGAATATAAAAGAAATTGCAAGATTTTACAATATCTAATATCTTTAAACGAGCAATTCTTGTATATCTGTACATATATTTATATAATGTGAATCTCGGAGACGGTTCCAACGATTTTCATGAAATTTAGTATGCAATAAATCGACCTAGCTACGAGTAGGTTTCATTTTTAGAAAACGTCGTTTTATCCAAGCAAAGCTCGGTCATCTAGGTAGTATGCATACGTAGTATGTATGAGTACAGCAATGTCAACGCTTCCTCCAAAGAAAGAATAAAATAAAGACAAAACATGAAAATTCAATGAATCAGACTACCAATTTCCGAACATCCAAAAATAAGATACCAATAACCTTTCCGTGAATACGGTTCCAATAATGCCAAACACAAAAGCTGAAACAACTAAATATGGAATCCTGAAAACCAGGAATGTGATCCTTCCATCTTAAAACAAAAGATGAGCGGTTATTTCGAAGACAGTTTGTTGACACATTAGGGAAGCAAAATCTCCGGCCAAATTATAATGCTGACGATAACTTCATGCATCGCATCGTCCTGAATAACTTGGACATGTCCTCGGTTGCTGTCATATTTTTGTTACGTTTGTGTATCTTGACGACGTTTTGACTGGCGTCACACTGTTTGGATAAAAATTAAGGATGCTAATGATGCAGATTGTGATGTGTGGTTTCTTTTATAAGCTGCTCTTACAAAAGAAACGGTTGACGTTTTAATTATTGTATTTGCTGTTACACATGTGATTTGTATTGAAGCTTAATTTTAAACAAAGTTTATACAAAGAGAAGGGAAACAAAAACTTCGGATCTCTTTTTTAAAACATTGTGCGCACGTAGGCGTGTGTGTGTTAATACTTGGGCATTGCTAAAGGTTAAAATAAAGGTGGTCAGAAAGTCAAAACGAAAATTTTGACCACTGACCGACGCGGCGACGACTAGTTTTAAATAAACTGTGTTTTTTAGATTTTTAACTTTATAGCGAGTATTATTTGAAGAGAAAGATATGTAGTAATGGTCTACAATCAACACTTCATCACCATCTAAGCCAAACTAAAGGTAACTTTTGCAAATAAAGACTGTCCCCACATTCCAACAACGTCACAAGTACCAATTTAACATCGGAAATCCATTCAAAACCAATAAACATTTGGACTATTATTACCCACAAGATTTGTCACAGTTTCACGACCACTCAAAAGTTTTATCAAGCCTTAAATCAGACTCCGCTAAAGTCTAGCCAAGTTATAAATCCGACCGTAAAGTGGATTACAAAGGACACGTGTAAATATGGCGAAAGTGGCACCTAAAATTAGGGCAATAATTTATAGCCTTTGCAATGGAAAGAGCCTGTCGAGGTAAAAGCATATTTTACGAGAACAGATATGCAGAAGAATTGCCAAACTCATGTGGCAGTGGGCGGGTGGGGGCACATTGCTCGCAGAACCGATGACTGTTGAGGCGGAAAAGTTCAAGGGTGAGAAGAGACGAAGCCTGGGTAGGCCACAGGTGGACCAACGATTTGATGGAGATCGCTGGAAGCCAATTGATGAGGACAGCACAGGACCGATCATCAACATAATCAATTATGCATTAATAACGGCCGTGCGATCTCCCCCTCGGATATAAGTCAGGGAAATGCAAAAATACTTCTAAGAAGTTTCAATGATACAACACTCTCACGTGCTAGCTTATTTCTAGTCAGGCATCAAAATAGATTGCAACAATATTAGGTACAGGTGTGAAATTCTTTAGAGCTATTCTGCTGATTTTCTCAAGTGCAAGGATTTTTGAAAAGGGGAACTTCCGTGAGACTGACCTTTGCAATAACAATAGAAGAAAGGACAAGGTTATAAAATATTCCATTTATTTCGATTGTGTAAACGGAAGAAATATATAATAGGACATTGACTCATAACCAGAAACCATAAATTCAGTACATGATTATGGATCCCCCAGCTTTGAAATTTTTCATCGGCTTTTTCGTAATTTTGACGTTTTTTTCTGATGTTTTTTGAATATCCCGATTTCTATCTAACCCACTGAGATTGTATTTTATTATACGAAATATTTCAGCGCTTGGTGGAATCACGTAGGTACTGAAATTATAGTATCCCAAATCTGAAATGCTCATCATAATCACATATTTTTACAGTCGCACACTAGTTAATGACTTTAGGCAACTGGGCATAAGCCAGTTGTTAACGTCTCTTTGTGCCTAGCTTTGTTCTGTCTCCTGCTTGATAAGGAGGGTAGTGGAAGTAATGTATTTTTCTAACTCCTCCGCTTTTTTTTTCTGATTAATTTCGTTGCGGGATCCAAGACAGTGTTATCGTTTCTCCGGGACTCGTCTGGCTTCATTCTGTTCTTCATCGTTCTGTCTCAACGTTTTTCTGGTGGTCGCCACTTTTGATTGTGATTTTCAAGAGTTGCAGTGGTTTGGGAATAGTGTGGTGGGCTTGTCCCAATTAAAAAAAATAAAATAGTCAACGACTTGAGGACATTGTTAAAAATCTTTACATACTGACATGAAAGTCGCTGATCCAATTTCCTTTTCTGATTGAAGTCACAATAATAACCCGATGTAGATCTCATTTCACTTTACACGTGCCTTTTGATGATGCACATGTTGAAACAATATTTGGTATCATGCTTACGTCAATTGAGGATGTTTTTAGGTTTCCAGTATGAAGGAAAAGTTGAAAGACTGAAAGCTTTATTATTGGCCTAATTATGTTTGAAATTAGCATCGTGTTTGTGGAAGTCTGATTAAGTATGAGATAAGTTAGTCGGCCGTAAGATTAAATGTTGGTTATTTTCAGATTATCCAGGAATAATGCAGATGAGTGCTGCTCTTTGTGGGGTACTATAAAGAGTACGTTTGACGACCGATGTGGTGCGGCGGGCGAAAATCCGCCTGCGTCGCAGGAGGTTGCGGATTCGATTCCCGCCTTGGGACCAAATGTTTGTAGGATCTACAAAGATTTGTTCCGGGTGTTCTGGGTATTTGATATGTATAATAAAAATATCTATCTATGTAATGTATAGTATTAAGTATATCAGTCATCTAGTACCCATAACACAAGCTCTGCTTACCTTGGGGCTAGATGATGCTGTGTGGATTGTCCGGCATTATTTATATACTTATTTATAAATATGCACTGACATGTTTCTGTTTTCCACTAAGGATTAGGCAGAGGTGTATCTATAGTTTACTCTCATTTCGAAAGTTATGTTTAACACCTTAATTACCAGACAACGAGACAGAATAAAAAAATGTATTGTTTGCCGGTCACCTGGCGTTTAAGGTGTTAAGTATCATGTATTAGGGGGTGAGCGTATTGCCATTGGCACAATCAAAATTCAAAAAAAAATCCAGAGTCACTGTTACTGAGAAACTCCATGTGGAAAAACCTAATAACACTTTGCCCGACCTGGTAATTAAAACCGGAACACGCGCAATAGTAGTGCTTCCGACCGAGGAAACACCGATTACGGTTTGAGGCATTCAATATCAACTGGTCATCATCGATCAAAGGCTAAAAGGATCAAAGCCAAATGTTAAACTAAAACCGTGTACTCACTGTCGTCTTGCAGCCATTGCGGTCTGGTCCTCCTCTGCGGTCTGCTTCTCCTGCAGCACATGCGCGGGCAAGTAGCCCTGGCGCGTGCGCAGCTCCCCGCCCTGCACGTCCTCTATCACACGGACCAGCCATCTGGAAACAGGGGAGAATCAACTGAGTAATTCAGATATGATATATAGAAAAGGAGAATTCACGATTAAATACTGCATAATGTACTTAGTTGAGAATAAATGGGAAATTCCGATCTTTTCCAGCAATAAATCAGATTAAGTCATAAGATATTCTATTGTGTAAGTTGTAAGATACGTTGGAGTAGTGAAACCAAAATATATGTATTATTATTATAATTTTGTCTCGGCTCTGTAGAGAGTGTTAAAAGTGTTGACATTTCCTTGTTCTGTACTGTCTTTTTAAGCCATCAGCCACTAGTTGGATGAACTATGGCCCAGCCGTAAGGCAAACTATTTTATTTTCATAAATAACTAGCTACGGCCCGCGGTTTTGCCCGCGTGGTTTGTTGATAAAAAAGTAGCCTATGTCCTTTCCCGGGATGTAATCTATCACTCTGCCAAATTTTATAGAAATCCGTTCAGTAGTTTAGGCGTGAAAGACGGACAAACAAACACAACACTTTCCCATTTATAATATTAGTATGGAAGTATGGATTAAGAGTCATTTTTTATCTTTGTTTAGGTACGTGTATTGTACTGTAATCTGCGTCGAATAAAGTTATGTCTTTCATCCGTTTTTCATCCGTATGAATATCTTAATATATATAAATAAGGTGTCACGTTGTTTGTCCGCTATGACTCCTAAACTACCTACTAAATGTTGCACACTCTGTGTGTTTTGGTCAAACTTAAAAGATAGGATACTTTTTATTTCGATTATTGACCTTAGTATTGTTTTGTATTGCAAATTAAATGTTTTCCTATAGTAAGTTCCATACATTTCTAACAGATGGCATTGTAACTTAACTTTGAGGCGGTACGAAGTTTGCCGGGACAGCTAGTAAATTATATTTACGACCACTGGAAACTCACACGAGATAATAAATCGTATTCCGAGAAAGGCGGCACCTGAAGCGACGGTTGACATTTAGGCACGAGTTAGTACTCCCTCCATTTTGAACTATTATTAAAGTGGCATTTAAATATATTAATGGAATAGTCGCAAGACGCGAGTTCCCTTCCTTATCGCTTCAACGAATGATAACTGTTAGGTACATTACTTCACCTGGCTTCAAATCTAACCGAAGAAATGACGAGAGGCGAGAGAATCGTGAAGATAGTCTTGCCATACCATCACATTCACTAGAATAGAATATTTGCCAGAAACACGATAGGTACAGAGTTGTTACAGAAATTGTTTTTAATTTAGGGAATTAATCTGCCAGCAAAGAATCGACAGGCTGGTGAAAATAAAATGGTCAGACGAATACTATAAATTTATTTAAAAAAGTATTATGTACAGACGCCAGCACATCAAGCTACCCTAAACTGTCAGATATTCCCAACTGAACATGAATCTAATACTTTTGCAATAACGTTGAAACCTTTCAAAGAAATTTGACACATGAGGGTAGCTTGATGTACTAGCCTCTGTACATGAAAAGAAAAAAAAGGCTGGCAGCATTGTCACATTGAATGGCAATGCTGATTCTTTGGCCAAAAAAGGCCAGCTCTCTGGTTACGTGAAAAGTCGATCAAATGTCGTGATCTCCCGAAAAAAGTAGGTTTACTTAGCATAATATTAATATAAATAAATATTGCTGGACAATCCACACAGCATCATCTAGCCCCAAGCTAAGCAGAGCTTGTGTTATGGGTACTAGATGACTGATATACTTAATACTATACATTATGTACATAGATATATATTTTTATTATACATAGGAAATACCCAGAACACTCGGAACAAATATTTGCAGATCGTACAAACATTTGTCCCAAGGCGGGAATCGAACCCGCAACCTCTTGCGTCGCAAGCGGACCTTCGCCCGCCGCGCCACATCGGTTGTCGATATTAATTAAGTTCCGCTTCAAGAAATGAGGCCACAATTTCATCGTCATTTTCACTTTTACATATTTCATTACATCGATGTCCCACCAATCAACCTAAATTCAATAATTGCGGTGGCAATGACGACACGGTTGGCGCAGTGGCTGAGCGATCGACTGCCGCGCCGCGTGGCGTGGGTTCGATTCCCGAACGGTAAAAATAATTATATGGCCTACAGTTTTTTCCGGGTCTGGCTGTTCGTGTATGTGACTTTAAATGTTTGTAAACGTACCCACGACACAGGAGAAATTCTTAGTATGGGGCAACGTTTTTCATAAAAAAAAACATTGCGGTACCTTTCTACTTATATAAGTACTTAGTAACTTGTCTTACATACCGTATGGTATCTAAGACAAGTTGATGAAGTTGAAGATTGTTCCTTAAAATTGTCCTCCTCTCTTTGTTAAACAAAAATTCGTATGCATGTGCGTCACTTTCACGTGAATAAACAGCTTTTCTTTCTTTCTTTCTTTAAATACCATCGAAGTATATAACCATAAAATTAAACCAAAAGTCATTCATCGTCGTCTGGCTAGTCTGTTCCCAAATATGTTGTGGCCGACTCCCAGGTAGTACCAGTAATGTACATTGAGCCTATCTGATCTCCACAACCCAGTTACCGGGCAACATGATACCTCTTTGCAAGACTGGTTGTCAGACTTTTGGGCTTAAAAAAGTCTTTATTGAAATTTAAAAATAGAAGACAATATTAGATGAACTTTTCTAAGAAGCTTTTCTCCTGTCAATCACATCTGATGATGACGTCACCCGAACATCGCCCTGTGGTTCATTAGCCCAGTCTAGATTCAAAGTCTTTGTCTAAAATCTAAGATGTTTATAGCCTAAATTGTAGCCGTACCGTGACATAGGGGTATTGAGTGTTGTCTGTGGTTTGAATGACAGTGATGTGACGGCTTTCTATTTAAAGTAATTAACGGAAGATAAAAATAAAAATGGTTTCCTCTTAGGTATTTAAATTTAAGGTTATACAAGCTGTGTCCTACGGTTTCGCCTGCTCCTCAAGAATTGGTCTATCAATTAATACAAAACTAGTTTTAGGTCCGACTGTAAGAGACTTGCGTCTTCAAAAAAAGAATGAAAACCTTTTCAGCTTTGTTGTATTATTATTAGTATACTAGCGATCCACCACGGCTTCGCCAGTGACAAATTACATACAAGAACCCTTCTCGTTTCTCACTCTTTCTATTGGTAAAAACAGTTCAGTAGTTTTACAGTACAGACCCGGCGATTGACTTTGTATGTAGGGAATAGATTTTTCTCGTGGAGCAATACTATT
This sequence comes from Phlogophora meticulosa, assembly GCA_905147745.2. Classification (NCBI taxonomy): domain Eukaryota; kingdom Metazoa; phylum Arthropoda; class Insecta; order Lepidoptera; family Noctuidae; genus Phlogophora; species Phlogophora meticulosa. The sequence continues at coordinate 1,390,542 of LR990518.1, forward strand.
ATTTGCTGTGAACAGCTACCGCAACGATAAAACTACACGTCATTTTCCTTAAAGCATTCAAATGATCACTAGTGGGTTGCGCGTTTCATTGACAATCATCCGTCTAGCATTTAGTAATTCCAAATATGCTGGGGTCTGCTTCCAGTCTAGCTGGAGGCAGCTAAATACCAGTATATTACACGGAGCTACTGCCTATCTGACTTATCCACAACCGTTACTGGGAAACACGAAACCTCTTGGTAAGACTGGTTGTCAGACTATCGGGCTTATGGCTACCCGTAACTACTGTCAAAGATCCTTGAATGACCACCAGGCCCCCGAGGCACAGACTTTTGTTGATAGTCGTATTATATGTAATGACTTGTCTATAAATGTCTGCTGTTAGTTGATAATATAATAAAGTAGTACATTCAATGTTCGAACAGACAAGCTGACAGGAATTCCTCTTTCAACATCTTGTTAAATACTTACGACACACAAAGTATCACAAGAAAACGCTTCACGCATTCAACAGAAACGGTTTTCCTCCACATTTTTATTACATATTTACATATCTATAAAACGTAGGTTTATTTTTAAAAGTCGTTCTTTATTCTTTAAAGATTATTGCGATAATCACTCGGAACATTTATTACTTTTGTGTTGGAAAAACAGCGGTAAATCGAAGTAGGTGACCTTATTCCAGGATACTCATGCATGAATATGTCATCCGGATCATATCGGAGGAAACGGTGCCTCATTTGTTTCGACTTCTTAAAAAGTTATTTCAAATGATTCGTTGTCTATTTCTAGGTCGTTCAGGAGTTTTTATCAAAAGGAGTTTACATCGGTTTAAAACAAACTGTATTTTATATTATTTTTATTACTTGTTAAAGTCGTAATAAAAGTGTTTTTAAGTAATAATGATTGTATTTTATTCATTAATAAAATTATTTTAATTTTTTGTTTTTATTTTTAAACGGAGAATCATCGTTAAACTCGTTCCGCAGTCTTTAGGTTCATTAAAAACCAGTAAAACCTAAAACACTCGTGACAACCCAGATGACATTTACGCCGATCGTAAAAATATAACAAAAAAAACTGTCGTCGGTGATATAAGTACCTGAGTACTACATAGCTACATGCATTAAAATAAAATAAAAAACAAAAATACAGTCAGCTCATCTTGTTGATAAAAAGGAATATTTATCCATTTTGCTGGCTGAGTTCAACCTCCGTCTAGCATATATTTTTTTTGGTACGTATCCAAACGAAAGAGTTAAAATTGTTTGTCTGTAATATAACTTAGCTCTAGCACGAACGCGGGCCGTAAACGTAACGTAAATTAAAACGATTCTTCAATCGATTATAATCTTTATGGTATTTAATATGTATGTTAATAATTATGCAATAAGCACAATAGGGATGTGTCCTAGGTAAAAATATATTACTTAAGTCTATTTAGTCCGTCAGTAAGATTAACGAAAAATATTGTATTTTTTGCTTACTCAAATCAATAAAAACTGACAATGATATATTATATATAGCACATCAAAGTTCAGGAAAAAGGGCTTGTGATGTCACTGTTACGTTAAAAGTGTAGCACGGCGTGACGTCACGCGCAATTTCAATTAGCTATATATTATATTTTATTATTATTTTTGAGCAATTCAACTTTTGGAACAATCAGAATTTTTAAGGAGACTGCCCTATTAGTAACAGCCATAGATATGATTGAAGTCTGAAAACTCAACAAATATTATGTGTGAAACGAGAACCTACTTTAAATTTAAAAATCCGTTCGACCAAGTCCAGTCAAGCCAAATAGATTATTTCGAGTAAGTATACCATTAAAAAGCACCTTTGAACGTCAAAATTATATTTAAATTAAATTACTTACAAAAATGTTTCTAGTTCTGATTGTAAACATCTTTTACTGGTGGAAATCTACACTATTGCTGAGAGCTATACGACAAGATTTTTTCACGATGAAGTCGCGAGTAGAAGTTAGTTAGTGACAGAGTATCTTTTAGTACTCAGTACTAATCATATCGCCTGTACTGCCTAGTGATCCCAAGCGCGACTGCTGAGCGTGAGGTCGCGGGTTCGATTCCCAGGCCGGGCAAATCGTTATTGAGTTTTTCCAACAGAAATTTTCTCATTAGCAGCCCGGAGTCTGTGCCCGATTTATGCACATAGGCTCGTCTCTATTACATGGGGCTTAAACATAGCTGGAGAAATGTGTGTGTTACTTCAGGCGCATTTCTGCCCGACTCTTCGAGGAATACGGGCATGATGTTATGTACATAACATATATGTATATCATTTTGTAACTTTCCCTTTTTAATAACGAAACAAGTTGAAATACTACATAAAAAATCCTATTATTATGAACAGCCGTTGTGTGACAAATTATCTATATTATGTGAACCAGAAAGGGTTTACATAATTTACTAACAATATGTCATGATGGCCCAGTGGTTAAGGCCTCGCCTCTTGTGCACGAGGTTGTGGGTTCAAACCTGGGCAAGTACCAATGTGAGTTTTTCAATTCATATGTACTTTCTAAATTTATCTTGGACATCTCTGACTTCGGTGAAGGAAAACACCGTGAGGAAACCTGGACTTATATAATTAATATAAGTCTGAAATCGCCAACCCGTCTTGAGCAAGCGTGGTGATTAATGCTCATTTTTTCTCTGTATGAGAAGAGGCCTTTGCCCTGCAGTGGGACAGTAATAGAATAGAATAGAATAGAATTTTTTTATTTCAGACCGGAGTCCATAGGGTTAGTAACAATTTTACTTAAGTTCTAGTGTTAGTAGGTTACAGACATGAAAATATACAATTAATAATAAGCTGGTACTTTACTTTAATAGCAATATTCCTTCCAAGAACTACAATACATTCATATATTTCATAGTAGATAAACATAAAAGAATTTATAATAAAGCATTACTAATCTATTACATTTGGAATAATTTCAGATAGTCCCCAATTAATCTAAACGGTGGAATAACGCCAAGTCGCTATATCATAATTTTTGAATAAATGTCTGGGAGTGTGCTTTAGTGGGTCGTACGTGTTTTGCAGAAAGTGATTTGGACTAAAAGATGTGTTATTTAATGTAAATGTTAGCAATAATAGAGTAATAACAGTGAATATTTCATTGTAATATGCAGATTTACTTTGAAGACTAAGCTAGGTAAGTCTTGTAACAGCAACAGACGAGGTGGCTAACGATTTATGTAGATTTTAAGATTAATAAAATGACATACTTGTGTGTTTTGTTTCTTATTAAATAAGTACTTACATCATCAAACATTCTTCATCAAAAAACTGAGAGGTGGATACTTCTGTTTTTGTGTCTTCAACTAAATAATATTCTTTTTTTTTTTTTTCTTTTTTTTTTTTTCTTTTTTTTTTTTTAAAAACGTTGCCCCACACTAGGAATTTCTCCTGTATCGTGGGTGCGTTTACAAACATTTAAAGTCACATACACAAACAACCAGACCCGGAACAACTATCTGTAGGCCATACAAATATTTGTTCCGTGCGGGGATCGAACCCGCGACACGCAGCGCAATAGCCAATCGCTTAACTACTGCGCCAACCGTGTCGTCAATATTAAAATAATACCACCCTGATACTGCAGGGCAAAGGTCTCTTCTCATACAGAGAAGGGACAAGCATTTATCACCACGCTTGCTCAAGGCGGGTTGGCGAATACAGATTTATATTTACTGTGAGTCCAGGATTCCTCACGCTGTTATCCTTCACCGATGTCAGTGATGTCTAAGATAAACTTAGAAAATAAAATATATATAAATTAAAAAAGGTCACATTGGTCACATGCCTAGATTTGAACCCACAACCTAGTGCATGAGAAGCGAGGCCTTAACCAAAGGGGCATCACTTCATCGTTTCCACTATCAAATCGGTTTTCCTCTCCAAGGATTGTTGTAGATTCCTAATAGCTAAAAGTTACCCTGAAAGTCCAACGACCCGTAACCAATGACGTCACAGTATGCGACTTTACAAGGCTGCTCACGCGCCGGATGCAATGTTATGATGCAGAGTCTTGCACAAGTCCGCAAAGTCGGGTAACCGCAGTATTTCTGGCCCGCTATGACGTAACGTTAAAAGGGCAGTACATACTTGTAATCTAAATACTACCTATGACAGAAGCATTATGGAATGAAGGATTCATTCAATGATGAAATAAACGTTCGTTTTGCTTTGCGTATAATCGTTTTCATCTTTAAAATAGCGAAAGAGCAGATAAAAATATGATTATAAAACGATTAACTTGCTTCAAATAAAATCGTAGTCGTGCGCCTAGCCTTTCTGCCTCGATCCTTGTATAATAAGCAGCTGAATACCAGTCATATACATGGAGTGGCTGCTTATCTATCTGACTTCTACAACCCATGATGGATGAAAGGCTACTAACAAAAGGTATTAACAAGTTAGATATGAGTGGAAACGCCCTAAAAGAATAACACTGACTATATTGGTTATTTTCTTGAGAAAGATCAGGTGCGTAGTACTCGTAACTGGCCTGCATGTATGACCAGATGACCATAAGCATTAGCCTATTACTGCCCCACTGCAGGGCAAAGGCCTCTTCTCATACAGAGAAAGCATGAGCATTAATCACCACGCTTGCTCAAGACGGGTTGGCGATTTCAGACCTATATTAACTATATAAGTAGTCCAGGTTTCCTCACGATGTATTCCTTCACCGATGTTAGTGACGTCCGAGATAAAGTTAGATAGTACATATGAATTGAAAAACTCACATTGGTACCTGCCCAGGTTTGAACCCACAACCTCGTGCACAAGAGGCGAGGCCCTAAACCACTGGGCCATCATGACATGATGACCATAAACGAAGCCAAAAAATAACGAAGAATCTTAGTAGGAGGCGTTCTGTAGTTCTGTGCCGACCCCCACGGGTAAAATACGTGTTTTTTTTTTAAATCGGAGACTGAAATTCAAGAATAGAAAGTTTTCCAGGGCACTGGTTCAATTTATTTTCCAGGAGTGAAACATATTGGAGTAATGTTACTGCTCACCCACTCGACTATAATGTGGAGCGACACGAATCAAGGGTAAACAAATGTATTATGTGATGAAAGCACTAATGTGCCCGCCACGGGACCTAATTAGGTACAAGACTGCTGATTGCTATACTTAAAGGATTTAAGATTCAGTTTTCATTGAAATTTTCAATAACGTTTTGTGTGTATTTTAATTTGTTTCCACAAACACCTTATCTAATATTTGTTTGTCAAGGGTGCTACTTCTTATAGGAAATGGATAACGAATATTTGTGAACAATTTAATTATAGAGTATGATATGCTTCAACCATCCAACCAGTATCACCTCTAAATTTACTATACATATTTTTCAAGGACTATCTACACTAATTATTGAGCTCAATTCAGCTTTTTTCCATTGAATAGACGAGTGTAGTGTGGAGATGCGTATGGCAGTGCCATTTTGTAAAAAAATGTGAGTGTCAGCTAGGACGTTTGCTGTTTATTAAGTGCGATCTTCTGTTGGCGCCAACAGTGGCGACCAACATTGACTTTTGCGCAAAACATAACTCTTTTGATTTAACACTTTTCTTGACACGTTGAACGCCAAATGACCAACAAACAATACATTTTCTATTGTGTCTCGTTCTTTGGCAGTTAAGCTGTTAAGGAATAAACTTGAAAAAATCCTCGTGAAATCTAGAGTGGAGTAAACGATGAAGTAAGCTGGTAGTGTCATATAGTTTAAGGTAGACACTGACGACTCATTTCACCCAACATTATACAAAAACTGAAATGAGCAGAGTGTGTATGTGTATGATACTCTCTAAGTTTGGCATAGCTTTACTCTGCGTTTATATAAGAAGGCAGCTATTACCTACTAGTCTACTAGGTACCTACTTTTACTTGTGTGTTAGTTCTTCTAGAGACCCCTTGAAATCTTTAATTAAGAAATTGGTTCAAATCACTATAAACACGGTTAAACGCCATTAAGCGTTTAGCGTAGCATAAAGAAAGTATCAGTGATATTATCCGGATCAAAGTAAATGGGAAAAAAAAAAATCGTTTATATTCTGAACTAATTTATGTAGTGGGTAGTCGTTTTAACGTAAACAACGCTGTAAAAGATTCCTACTAACCTGAAAACACGGTCTTTAATAAAAAATATAATCATCTGTTATTATAATTAAAATAATAACTGTCATAAATAATCTTAATGATAAAAATGGGTAGGTTAACACTGGCAAATACAGATAAAATAATATTATCTCTCGAGTTTGCATTGATTATGTTCTATAAATTCATCTAAATTGTCAATATCCGATATGGTCTAGTGGCTAGGATACCTGGCTCTCACCCAGGAGGCTCGGGTTCGATTCCCGGTATCGGAAATTCTTTTTATACATTCTAAACAATCTCACCTACTTTCGCTTTGCTAAATATAGTTTTAATTGCTCAGATACAAGGTTGAGTATAGATTTTTGTAGCTTTTTATTTTAACGTACGTTCTCTAGCAACTTCAGAGGATTTATTAATACGATTTATCTATTGTTTTCGTGAACTTGAATTAGTAGCAACCGATTTATAACGAACAAAATTAAACTACTATTGTTACCATCTGAATCGATTGATTTTATTTTTATCGATGTTCTCGTGTTATAAGCGGACACACGGACATAGTGTTTTTGACGTGCAACTTCTAAAGGAGCATGTGACGGCAAACGGTATGGCTCTCTGTTTTGCCGTTATGCCCCCTCTCCACCGCCGCGCCGCTTACTACCCCCTTGTATGTGTATGGCGCGTACACTACTTTTATTTGTTTTAGTTCATATTTATTAATTGATTTAATTTAATTACCTTTACATTATTTCAATATCCATCAATTTTCAACCATGTTTGCAAAACGCACCCACAATACAGGCGAAATTACTATTGTGGAAAAGAAGGAAAGAAAGAAAAGAAAGAAAAGAAAGAAAAGAAAGAAAAGAAAGAAAAGAAAGAAAAGAAAGAAAAGAAAGAAAAGAAAGAAAAGAAAGAAAAGAAAGAAAAGAAAGAAAAGAAAGAAAAGAAAGAAAAGAAAGAAAAGAAAGAAAAGAAAGAAAAGAAAGAAAAGAATGAAAAGAAAGAAAAGAAAGAAAAGAAAGAAAAGAAAGAAAAGAAAGAAAAGAAAGAAAAGAAAGAAAAGAAAGAAAAGAAAGAAAAGAAAGAAAAGAAAGAAAAGAAAGAAAAGAAAGAAAAGAAAGAAAAGAAAGAAAAGAAAGAAAAGAAAGAAAGAAAAGAAAGAAAAGAAAGAAAAGAAAGAAAATAATTTCTGTTTCACATCTGCAGGGCGTACCGCGAAGACTAACTTTTTTTAATAATGTCAGAGTAAGAATTAAGTACATCTCTGAAGCAGTAAATAAGATTTTACCAACTAAAACAAAAGCGCCTATATATCACGGGTTTGTGAGTGAATTTCGAAATCGTGTGGAGTGTGTAGACGCATCCCACTTTCGTTAATCCCTCAGGATAAAATATTATACCAAATAATTTAAGCTTGAAAGAAATAACGAGCACAGAGTGAATGCAAACGAAAAATATTAGTTTACGCCACAAGAGTATGAGTTGTGGATATTTTTTGTTGTTGGTGTTTTTCACTTTTAATTTTATTCAAACCAGCACTCGTAGCAAGATCTCATATAAACGGGTTTTGTCGATAGAAGAATAGACAATATGACAGATTGTTGAAAGATTACTACCGTCCTTAGCATGGCGATGTTAAAACTGAAGACAAAAAAGTTGTCTATTCTCCGCAGTGTACGGGGCGCCCCGTGCTTGGGTAGAAGAAATGTCAAGTTGGAAAGAAAGAACGTTGTCTATTCTTGGTAGAATAGATACTCATAGAAGTGGTCATACACGAGCAGCAGTGTCTATAATAAAAAAATAAAAAAAATTGAGAGCTTTTTATATAAATTAATTGTTGGAAGTGGTGAAGGGTGGGCGTTTTGGAGGACTGTCTTATGTAAACATTAACGTTCAAAAAGTGCTGATTTTCAGCCTAATTTGAATAAATGAATTTTGATTTTGATTTTGTTGTTTCTCTTTATGTATATACTTGACACAATTTAGGCTTAGCATCATCTGACATGTTTTGAAAAAAAAACTCATTTATTAGTTACTTGTTTGGTTGAGGAGCTAGTGCCTAAATAAAAACAGCCGCACGGGTTGATCGAAGGTTACGCTACGCTTGCTGAGGTCAGTCTGTGGATGGGTGACCGTCATAACGACACGGCTGGCGCGGTGGTTGAGCCATCGGCTGCTGCGCCGCGTGTTGTGGGTTCGATCCCCGCACGGAACAAATATTTGTATGGCCTACAGGTAGTTGTTCCGGGTCTGGCTGTTTGTGTATGTGAGTTTAAATGTTTGTAAACGCACCCACGATACAGGAGAAATTCCTAGTGTGGGGCAACGTTTTTTTTTTTTTAAAAAAAGATAAAGATAAAGATATGGAGAATCCTCCGTGCCTCGGAAAGCACGTTAAGCCGTTGGTCCCGGCTGTCATTTGTAGATCTTTGACAGTCATTACGGTTAGTCAGAAACCCGAAAGTCTGACAACCAGTCTTACCAAGGGGTATCGTGTTGCCCAGTAACTGGGTTGTGGCAGTCACTTCATGCAAAATACTGGTATTCAGCTGCATCCGGTTAGACTGGTAGCCGACCCCAACATAGTTGGGAAAAGGTTAGACAGATGATGATGATGTTTGGTCAGGAACTCAGGAAATTCAATAAATAACATTATTTTCCTAAAACAAATGTTGCTGTCAAATTCAGCCACACTTACACGTTATGTGCCTATACACTTAATGTAGGTAAAGATATAACACTACGGAAATGTCCGAGCTGTCTATCTGTTCCCACTGGACATGCCAGTGTCTAGTCCTCATTGTTCTTATGACAACTTATGACGTCCACTAAATATACCTTTAATTTTTTAAAGTGAATTGCTCATACGCTGTATGACATTTACGCCAATCACAATATTTTGTCCCATTTCTGCTTTTTAGAGGGAATTTAAAAAAAAACATTGTACGTACGGTACCAACGAGGTTAAGAAAAATTATGATCTCAGCTATAGATGAATTTTCAGCACTTCATAACTTTGTAAAGTTAAATAGTTCGGACTAATTAACTTTTGTAAGGGTTGATTTTACAAACATCAGATATCATTTATCTGAATAATAAAATGGAGGTTTGTTTGTTAGCAAAAGCTGTCAAATCAGTAATTTTTACTCCTCAGATAAATCAATAATATTTTAGTTTTTTTTTGGAATGGGCATCTCGCAATTTATCCTTTAGGGATATCTACTGCTTAACCGAACTTTCCTGTGGGGGCTTAATTAAAATTAAGGCCTCCAGCCAGGCGTAAAAACTTAGCGACCGATCGCTAAGGGCACCCCCTGCGGGGTACGAACCTCGGCTTAGGACGTCGCTGAAGAGGACAGCAAGGGACAGGCTGGATTTAGGGACATTTTAATCATTTACCGGCTCAGCTTCGCGGGCTGGCTCTAGCAAAGGGTCGGGAGGGGAATATTTTAGTAGTGTAACAGATTACCTGCCAACTATTAGAAGACCTTTTTTACGATTAAAGATTAAGTTCCTATCCGGGTTGGATAGGAAATTATAAATTGAGATATGGAAGATGATCATAAGTTCTTATTATATAAAAATAATTTAGAAAGCATTGATAAAAACAAATGAAATCACACGTTTTCCAAATTTAAAATAAAAATAAGTTTACAGCGAAAGAAAGCACATGAAAACTGTAAATCGGAAACTCCAATCAAACGCGCCAATTACCGCCATGTTTACGAAACACCATTCCGTTATAAATAACACATCACTTTTCGTTCCACATTCGGCATCTACTCATCTCATTCGGGTTCATGGCACAGGGTTAGGAAAATAACCTCTAAACACGATCCCACTATCCCACGTAATGGTCATCAAAAGAAATCGCCTATAAATCTTTCCGAATGATAATTTATAATAAGCTGAGACGGAAGAAGTGTTCTACTATTCTAGATTGTGCTGATCGAAATCAGTGTTCACTTGCATTTTTTGAGTGAATTAGATCAGTTTGATTCTCATATTTTTCGTTTTTATGACTTGTGTGTGACATAGTTCGTTGACCACTGTCTTCATGACTGACAGTCGTGGTCCACCCACTGCACGAGTGTATGTTTCCTTTTTGTTGCGTTGTTTTTCTGTAGCTACTGTGCAAATATTCGATTACCAGACCAAATTCGAACTGCAATTTTGCTTAGGATATTTGCAAAAAAATACGAATTATTGTAATCTAAGAAACATTTTAAATAAATAAATAAATAATAAATATTGCTGGACAATCCACACAGCATCATCTAGCCCCAAGCTAAGCAGAGCTTGTGTTATGGGTACTAGATGACTGATATACTTAATACAATACATTACATAGATAGATATTTTTTATTATACATAGGAAATACCCAGAACACCCGGAACAAATATTTGTAGATCGTACAAACATTTGTCCCAAGGCGGGAATCGAACCCGCAACCTCTTGCGTCGCAGGCGGACCTTCGCCCGCCGCGCCACAACGGTCGTCAAAATACTAATTTTCGTCATAATACTTATGAGCTGAAATAACGATTATGGTAAAACCTAGTCTGTTGAAGACGATTGGAAACTTGAATGCTGATAAGCTAATGTAAGAGTCAATGTATTCTGACTCGTCAAAAGATGGCTCAAAAGTAGCTGTTAACCAATCGGCGCGCTGCGCATCAATTTTTCATAAAACTTATGACGTTCGCCTTGACGTACAAAAAATATGGGGAATCAAGTTAAAAACTTTTAATTATTTGGCTATTTCACGAAAGTTCTAGGAGAATAATAAACACGTAATAATTAGTGAATGAATATTTAAATGTTACGAACTATTGAGAAGTTTCTGTACATGCCCTGAGCATGTCGACCATACTTTATTTAGTCATGTTATTTACCAGTACATCAACTCATGCTTGATCATAGACCTGCTGTCTGAAATCTGGCGAGTTCAAGCTCCACCGAACTTTTGCTCACTTTTCTAGCAGTCTAGATTTTTCCTAACTCTTTAATTAGAACACGTAGAAAGCACACTAAACTTATTTGGCTAGAATTTTCGTGTGGTAGGCGATTGGCCGGCTGCCCTATTTATTTTGGAAAACTAACGAGTTGCTAGTTTTTTAAGCTTTACTTCCTCCATTTTATAGCACCTGCAACGTTTTTCAGATAAAAAGATTTTTCTATCATTTAACACTGGCCTCACTGCATGGGACTTAAAGAGAAATAACAAATTATGGATGATGATGTGTAATATCTTCTTGTTATCTTGTCGATGAGAAAAATAACAAATATGTTTAGCATTGAATTCAGTTTTGCGAATTCTTTTTACTGACGCATTCATAAGATCCTGAAGAGCATGCGACGCAAGATGGAAGGTATAACATTGTCTGCGTACGCACACGCACCGGAGATCTGAGCCTTCCATGTACTTCCATCTATGGAGATTGTCTAAGATCTGGCCGACATGGGTTCAAAATCTATTGAGAGATTTCTGATATGTTTATCTGTAGGCAGTTTACTAGCGGATAGCTAAGGCTTTAAAAATATTAATTTGGAGGCAGGTTCAGGTAGCAAGAGGTTTCCAAAAAACCTAAATACGACAGTTATATCAGCCCAAAACGATCAAGTAAAGCACACTTCAAGACATATCGAACGAAAATAGGTAATTTAAATACCACTGGAAAGAAAAAAACAAATTCTCAGGTACACACATTAAACCACACACCATCGCCACCAGATCTGACTTTAATAAGCGATAAAAGATAACGATGCCATTATTCTAACGCGCTCTTTCGAAATCGCATAAAGCAGTAGTGCGATTTAGTAGCCACGTTGCTAATAGAAGACAGGTGGCTTTGTTCGCTAAAGTTATTCAATTTCACAACGCTTTCAGTGGGCCCAACAAAGACGTAAGAGTTTTGAAAAATGAGAGGAGAAATGAAATTCATCCTTTTTAATTAAACTTTAAATCATAAGGATGAATTTCGTTTAGATGTCAGTCCATGAGTTTAACAGTTGCACGTTTAGGAGTACTGTGGGGTGGTTGTTGGACCAAGAAATTACATATATTAATATAAATCCAGAGCTGAATGTAAGAAATGCTAGAAGCAGCTATGACGCCAGTAAACCCATCTATCAATACGCAACCCACAAATCAAAAATATAACATCCAATATAAATATAAAAATACCCAAATTCTAGTCTCTTTAAAATTGAAGACAAGACAGATTTTCGTAATCAAATTCACTCGCAATAACGAAACGCATAAAGCAACCATCAAAACGGAAAAAACAAACATCGAACTAGAAAGTCAAAACATCAGGAAATCACGACTGCATTTAGCAGAAGCATAAACAAAAGAAATAGGGCGAGACAGCACACGATGAACTGCCAATTATAAACATGACATTCAAGATGTAGGAGCTTCCAAAGTTGAATTTAGGCCTTCTCCAGCGTTCCCAAATTAGACGCATAGGTAGATGGTAACTGGGGCAGACAGTAACAGAATAGTGAAACGTTATATTACAGAACGTTTTGTCCGCGAGTGGGTGCGCAAGCCATCTTAATAACGCTAATAATGTACCGGGAATATTTTAAGAGTGGCGACCACGCCAATTTTTCAAACCACTTTACTTCGACCTGTGCCTTCTCCTTTGATGTTTTATAACAATGAAGTGTCAGTGGAGATTTCATACAGGTTGGCAGGCCGCCTGAAACTGGTGGCTGCTCACGTATCCGCGAAATGATTATGTAGTTACGAGATTTTTTTTTCTTGCACGGAGGACGTTGACCTGATATGAAGTATTGAAATAATGAGATTATTTATGCAATATAAAAATGCATCATCATTTTTCGTTTAGTTTACAAGATTTACGCGCATGAGTTGTTTATGATACATTAGTTTATAAACGGAATCTTTATGTTGTTATAATCGTTGTTTTTGTAGGTCGTATAGAGTTCCTAGTGGTTCAAGTGAGGAGTTATTGACACGATACATACACCGTATATCTTCCTACTACAGCTATGTGGTGGGTTCACTGCACATAGTACAGAATCAGGTCAAATGCAGATCCTAGAATGAGACCAAAACTTTCTAATACCTACCTCTTATCCTTTTAAAAATAATAGGGCTACAAAATCTTTATGACTGCAAGCAGTATGAACAAAATTGGGCAAATGGAACATTAAGTGGGAAGCAGATTCTGGCAAGCAGCCAGATCATCACTAAGATATAGATATTACTATAAAATTATGAGAAGTGGATACAGATAAAGCTTTCTTATTCACTTTGGTAGGGAAACATAGATTTTAATAATGATTAAAACGTATTTACTGACTTGGGACAGACCGATACGCCTTCATCATTTCAGTAGAAGTTGTATTATTGAATATTTTTGCAACTAGTGTTATTTAAATTGCACGTTAACAGTTTATTTGTAATGCAATGAGCGTTATTTGACAAATATAATGATAAACAAATTTTAAATATTGAAGAGCACGACTGTGTAAAAAAAGTCAAGCTTAAGGAAAACGAAATGGCTAATTTTATATACCTACACACTGGGCTAACCAAATCTTCTGACAGCTCTTTACTCAGTGAAATAGTTGACTAATAAGAGGTGATATTTGTCACAATCAATGACATGGCATGTTGATTGCATTTGTGAAGGCTCGCCAACGCACCTGGCCTGGCGCTCTCACAAGACGATGACGTCCAGACTAAACTACTATATCAACATCCTATCGATTTCACATAATAAAAAAACATATCCAAAACAAAAGGATTAATTAACGGTCCTTGTCCCTAATCTAGGATTCAAGAATAACAAACGATCGTTGTTATCTAAGATCCTATCAGCTCAAATCAATAAATTTGCGCGTAGATTGAACTAAGCATTTAGGTGTCTGCAAACATCTGCATTGCTCAAAAGGTATGTAAGTATATCAATCCCTTCCTCATTGAGATGGATCCAGTCGACCCAGCCGTTACGCACGAGGCGACTGACCGTCTGGTTTTTATCAGTTAACATTACGCAGTGCGTTATGGGAAAATACGCGTCTGCTTCTTTATCTGTAGGTACTGTAACTTTCAAACTCTCAACTGTGTCTGTAATATGTACTCGTATAAAAGCAGACTCATCAATCATTCACGCCTGTTTACATTCACCTACAACTGTAGCAGTAACTAATACAAAGACGAATGTTAGAAACATTTGACGACCGATGTGGGGCGGCGGGCGATGGTCCGCCTGCGATGCAGGAAGTTGCGGGTTCGATTCCCGCCCTGGGACAAATGTTTGTACGATCTACAAAGATTTGTTCTGGGTGTTCTGGGTATTTGCTATGTATAATAAAAATTATCTATCTATGTAATGTATTGTATTAAGTATATCAGTCATCTAGTACCCATAACACAAGCTCTGCTTAGCTTGGGGCTAGATGATGCTGTGTGGATTGTCCGGCATTATTTATTATTATTATTTATTTATTGGCATTGCTTACCAGAAAAAATGCTGAATTGTAATGGTCTTAGTTCATCATTTGTGTCACAGTTTTATGTGGTATTATGGAGCGTTTTTTTTTTGGCTGACAAGTGGCTTATACATAAATCTTTAAGTTATACACCTACTAGCTGCCGCCCGGGGTTTCGTCGACGTGGTTTTTTGAAAAAAAAAGTAGCCTATGTCCTTTCCCGGGGCGCAATCTATCTCTCTGCCAAATTTCATCGAAATCCGTTCAGTGGTTTAGGCGTGAAAAGGTAACACACAAACTTACTTTCGCGATGCCAATTTTTTTTCAATTTTAATTACTTCGCATACTATTGTATGGAATCTAGTTCTTTTAAAATTGATTTATTTATTTAAAACTCTTATACTATCATTACAAGTTACAAACCTAATGCGATAGCTAAGACTACTTGTAATAATTATTAACTATTTAAAAGAACATAACAGCTAACAATTACACAATATGTACATTAATACAAAATTACTAAGATGACAGACAGAAATGTCGCTGGCAGTTTGTTGAGCCACTTTCAATTATTTCTGAATTTCAATGATTCTGACATGGTTAATCAACTATTACGCCTATAAAGACACGGTGGATAGACTAAAGCATAAACACTTGAACTGAAAAACACAACAAAAACGATTGGACTAAAAGTAGTAATTATTTTCAGGTAACAACGTACCTGAATATACCCATACTCCCGTGAATTTACCCCATTCAAAGTCACGTAACTGTTCCCTTTTGCGACTGATCTCTTAAACTGATTTATTTTTCTACGGTTTTTCATTTTTATATGTATAGGTATTGTACAGTTGCACCGCTGTATTATCAGAACTGATTCAAATGCAACAGAAAAATCACCCTTGTTGAGTCTGCCACACAAAAAAGTTTTCGCTAAATCGGAATGTAAAAATGTATGACTGTTCCAAATCTGTCGGATGAATGAACTTGAACCACCTACTAAGTCAAAGCCATTCCTTGACCATTGACGTACATAAACACCTAGATAGGATTGATAAGCAAACAAAAATTAACAAGAATCAAATATGCCAATCAAGTACAGACAGAGATAGACGGATAAGACAAGAAAACTACAACAGATAGGATAGATGCGAAGTTCTTGGTAGCTCAAGTTGACTCCTCTATTTTTGGAGACTTAGACCTAGCTACTATAAATTATAATAATAATACCAGCCTGTTACCGTCCCACTGCAGGGCAAAGGCCTCTTCTCATACAGAGAATGAAACGAGCATAGCCACCACGCTTGCTCGAGACGGGTTGGCGATTTCAGACTTAAATTAACTATAAGTCCAGGTTTCCTCACGATGTTTTAATTCACCGATGTCAGTGATGCCCAAGATAAACTTAGAAAGTACATATGAATTGAAAAAGTCACATAGGTACTTGCCCAGGTTTGAACCCAAAACCTCTTGCGCAAGAGGCGAGGCCTAAACCACTGGGCCATCATGATATTGACCTAGCAACTGCAGATATTAAAATTCTGTACGCAAAAACGCATGTAGATGACAAACCCATAAATATTTAACAATCCGCAAAACTTGTTAGCAATCAAATAAATAAGATCAAAGCCAGAATGTTAGTTTTATATCTTGAAGTATTAGATATTGGGGACGAACTATTAAAAACTGCATCGGGCATGGCCGGTCACGCTCGGATCTTGACCGATATACTGGAGTGGTTACTCGTGTTCTCATATTTTCATGTCAAACTGTTTGGAGCGGAAACCATTACTAGGTTGTCAATGATGGCTAGACGCTGCTTAGCTATATAGAAATGGGTGGAGACGGAGATGTATGTTTGTATTTTCTTGTTATTTTCATTCACACTCTCCCACTTATGTTAGCTATCACCAACTATAACACTATGCACCCCACGCTATTTTCCATTAATATACATTTGTTTCTTACATACACTTTTCTTAATCCAAATTTATTACATTTTATTTTGTATTTTTTAGTCGGATTTTCTTTAATTATCCTTATTAAAATGATTATTTGCAACTTAGGCTTCTCTATTTTTTTTTGTCCGCAGTTACTATACCTTTAACTTGAACTTAGGGTCTATATTGCTATAAGCTCAGCATGTTTGTGCTAATCTCTGATTTTAACTTAGATTACAGGGCTTCAATCAATTCACGCTCAGAATTTTAACTAAAGTTCAACCAATAATCACATTGTAGATGTATATCTACAATGTGATTATTGGTTGAACTTTAGTTATACCAAAGTACCTACGAACTTTGTAATTTTCTTGATTATAAGTGGACTCAACCAAAGCCAGCTAGTTTCAACCAAACAGATTATCCAAGAGACATCGCGCGTCTCCACTAAGCGCGCCTTTTCGCAAATCACGTATTTCGTAACAGCGAGTAATGAGGTCACGTAGCTTTTAACCACAACACTAATATACATCATTGTTGTGTAATAGCTGGACTACATTATGTACTGAATTATATACTGAAAAAACATACGACCAACTGTTAACACGGTCACGCCATATGATTTTTTTTGCGAGTGAATTGAGATTGACAACTCCATGGGGAGTTTCAGGGTTAGGTAGTGACGTCTTCATTGTAAGTGATTGGTGTAGTTCAGAAAGAGATGCAAGGAATCCATAATCTTTTAGTTTTTCGAGTATTTCTGTGTAGTAAAAATGGTGATTATTATGCTAGCGTATAGAGACAGAAATCGTTGATAAGCCACGGATAGCTTCTGAAAACTTTGTCTTAACTTCGCATTGATACGCGTTACTAAGATATAGTATACAGTATCCGTATCTTCGCCAGAGACCCTAGAATTCTCTTCTCCCTTCATTATGTTTGTATATAAGGTACCTGTTGACTTCTATAGCACTTTACACAACTTATGCCATTAGACTTACCTCCCTCCTTCGGCGGTCTTTGTGGTCACGGTCTTTTTTCTGGGATGGTTCTTCTTGGGCCGTACGGCTATCTTGTGCTTGGCAGCTGTCGCGTCCAAGAGTTCAGAAGCCAGTGCCTTGATGTCCAGGTCAGGATCGAGCCGGGGCTTCCTGGACGGGTAGGGATCATGTTAATGGATGAAATGGTGGTTAGTTAACACGCAAGAGGGGATTTACACATACCGAGAGAGAAATATGGAATTTGTAAAGTGTTGGATTGTTTTTGTCAGACAGAGTTAATTTTAATAGTTCGTAGTGAGTATATATTTGTACAAATGTTTGGTCATAATGTTCATTCACAGGAATAATAAAAATATCTATGGTATCTCAAGGGTTCACTTGATGGTAAATGGTTACCTACTTATCTGATTTGCGTCATTATTGTTTCTTTCTTTTCTTTTCTTTCTTTTCTTTTTTAAAAAAACGTTGCCCCACACTAGGAATTTCTCCTGTATCGTGGGTGCGTTTACAAACATTTAAACTCACATACACAAACAGCCAGACCCGGAACAACTACCTGTAGGTCATACAAATATTTGTTCCGTGTGGGGATCGAACCCACAACACGCGGCGCAGCAGCCGATGGCTCAACCACTGCGCCAATCGTGTCGTGTTTAATTTATAAGTGAGTCGTATAGAATATTAATTACTTTAGGATTTGAAAATTAATAATAGTTTCTCATTTATTTATTTATTACTACGTGAACTGAAAACTTGGTACCCCTTTTGAAGCATATTCCGCACACGGCGGTTCGTGAAATTTGTCATAGTCAAATTTTAGGTTGAGTGCATGAATCTAAAACGGTAGAATATCGACCACTGGGTGACCACCAGAACCTATGATCAATTCTCAAATTCATTTCAATTTATAAAGACATGTCTATTTGCTTATTCAGATTATCATCGTAGTTACAAAAGTTCAGATTCGTTGCGACATCTGCAAGTTCCTCAAGTGTGACTAATTCTAGAATAATTTTCCTCCTTTTTTCTCATTATTTATTATAACAACAATTATCTCCCACTATTTACACGAATAATGACTAGCCAACGTACTCAGAATGACCCATAGGTACCGTGTGCATTTTATCAGCTGACTCACATACCTTCTCGTCCAATGAAGAAGAAATATCTTTCAGTTATTGTTGAGGAAAAATTCGAAACGTATGCCAAATGAATTTCAGGAAACTTCTTAACACTGTCTTATGTAGGTACCTGGGTATGTAGGTAGCTGCGTGTGTATTTATTTATTTGAGAGTAAATATTTAAACATACTTTGAAATGTTCAACTGAAGTTTGGAAAAACATATCGAAATATCTTTTTCCTGGATGATTTATCGCTCTGTACCTAGAAATGATTGTACTCTAGGTATTTCCTGAGCCCCCGATTTGAGGTAGCAGGAGGGACATGACCCTTTGTTGATGATACAGACTCCCCAGAGCGAGGTCCATAAGTATTTCGCCAGCGAACTAAATAGTTCCATCCACAAAAGGTGCACCGATTTTTTTGGTGAAGATCGACATACCTAGCAGAAAACACGGATGTGTTTTCTGCTAGGTATGTCGATCTTCACCTTACCTATGCTTGAATTTTTACCCGCAGCAGAAGTTACCATTGAAACTTTAATTTAGCATCTAGATTTAGAAACTATAATCCTAGTTTTTAACAACCATGTTGGGGTCGGCTTCTAGTATTACCGGATGCAGCTGAATACCAGTGTTTCGCCTATCATGACCTTTACAGCCCATAACTGGGTAACACGATACCCTTTGGTTCGATTGATTGCCAGACTTACGGTTACGGCTTACCATAAATTTTTGGCTTATTTCCTTGAAATCTAAAAAGTTGATTGCACTAAATCTTTAGTGAGGGCAGTGACATGATGGGCCGTACCAACATCCATGGATACTCATAAAACATAGTGATTAACGGGACCTTTTTGACAAACAATACGGGCAATATTTTATCATAAATAATGCCCACCGTGCGACAGGCAAGGTCGTGACGTGCTGTCTCGTTTCAAAGACTTGTAGTTATAAGAGTTATAAGTAGTGTCTCCGTCACAAAACGGTGGGACATTTCACTGTCAGGGTTCTGCTGGATCAGGTTGCATCATGTGACACTCACACCTGATTGAATATCTTGGCAGAAGAAATGGCGACCTTACGTATAGTAACGTTTCTTTATACTTAACCAACGCCCCGTGGTGTATCCCACTGGTAAAAGTCAACGTGAGACAATTCGATAGTAAGAAACTTGAGTTTTTGGGTATACAAGTAGCCTATGTAGTAATCCAGAGTATGAGCTACCTTCATAACTAATTTTATCCAAATCTGGTCAACCGTTTCAGCGTGAGGGAGTGACAAACATACACACGCACATACCGACTAACTTTCACATTTATAAGTATAGTGTAATAATATCTAACTGAAATAAAGGAATATCCCTGAGCAATATATGTAGATACCTTCTTATTCATATTTTCCACACAGTTGCTGTACTGGATCGCTATCCAGTACAGCAACTGTGTGGAACAAAATATTCAAACAACAAACCGCCGTTTGTTGTTTGAATATTTTGTTCCATTTTTTTTCTCATTGACGTGCGAGATGCTCGCTCTAGTAAATTCTTCAATGATGTAGTAGTTATTAAGGGCGTAATGACATATTTCGAGATTGACGACCATCTCATGTTGAAGGACATTGATCCGTGGCTATTTATCATTTTAGCGGTCAACGTGCTACATCTCTTTAAAAATGACGCAAATTATAAAGATTTCCGTCAGTGGAAAATATTTTATTTCGTGTCTGATAGTCATGTCTACCTAGATTCAAGCCACGCATATATAAACTCTCGCCTTTATCCCATGGGGACGGGTAAAAACTAAAGAACGTTAGCTGCTACTATGTTATCCATACATACTCCTTTTGCTTCGTTTACGTTCATACATTCAAACCATTACTTGTGTAATGATGGTATCCCAAATGCAGAATGACAGTTAGTATTTTGTCAACTTTCAAGACGTAGGTAGATCAATATACAGATGTGTAAGTATTTCCTGCTGGATGGAGCAACGTCGATCAAATTCTTAGTTTGTAATAACTGGAATATACCAGTTATGCGAACAGCAAAGTTTTAAATACTATTATCATTAACTGTACGTACGGTACCTACTATATAACTATCGTAAATAAAACTAGTTATGATTATAGACCAGGCAACTGGGTCATGGGTCGTGGATTAACCATTCGTTCAGTTGATCTACCTATTACTCAATTGGTTGGCGAGTTTCATCATTTCTTCTTATAGTTGATTGAACAAAAGTTTCCTATTCAAAACTGTTGCTTTATCTTAGCTCGTGTAAAAGATAAGGAAAAACATTTTTCCCTGAGTTTCCATCATTAATCTTTTTAGGTTTATTAGTCATCACCTGGCAAGTTTTCCTCTAATTTGGGGTCAAAGGTAGCTGACACACTTCCATTTTAATTTCGTTTTCACGCCAGATCACACGTCAAACAGTGTAAGTAGTCATTTAAGGCACAGCGCACATCCTAAGTTGGCGTGTGCGGCTATTTCGGGCTGGCCCAGAAACGAAGTGACGTCAATACGACACAATTCGTAACGGGGTTAAGTCATAACTGTTGGTTCTGGACCGTGGTTCTGGTCCACCTCCCCTTAATAAACTTGTACAGTATAATATTATGAGGCTGTTTCAGTTTTACTACTATGTTCTGTTGCTATTTCTAGCTATGGTTAATCTTAACGTATGATTGAAACTATTTTGTATGTCGTGACGAGAGATCTATAAAGAACTTCTCTAAGAGCAAATACATATACGTTTGTGACTTATATATTATATTTCATAGTGTTCAATGAAATGGTGCTGAAGTATATTCACCTCAAATATACCGACATCCATTTATAGTTCAGGGGCATTATCCATTTCTACTTTTTCGTTGTATTCGAGACTTGAAGACTTAGAAACCCTTCCCCGATAGCCAACGGAAATCCACATTTCCGTAACAGACCATAGGGGACGTCCAGGTGATGTGGATTATGCTTACCCCCCCCCTCAATACAAAATGACGTGTAATTATGTTTTGGGTATAAAGTGTAAAAAACAGAATATTATCTTCAAATATAAAAATCATATCACCCGTTCAAAGAAAAAAATGAATACACCTGATAACTCATTTCACTCTCCCCTCACCCTATGTTGATGTTTCGTGATTTTTTTTTCCGACACGATCGGCCTCACGCGACTAATGGACGATCCATACCTATTTCCATTACCTCCTAGACGTCATCATAATCTACCAAACCTTGTATGTTTGAAATTACAAAACCGAAACCAATAAATCAGTTGAACGTACATAAAAGTACGTACTAGTAGTTCATCATGAGGGAACCTTGTACAAAGGAAGTTTACAAACGTCGGTAAACAAGGACACGGTGTGTTTTGTTCGACTTATCCGGTTAGGTTAGGTTAGTTCTTTAATGGACCATTAGCCTACCTACCTACTCAGCCAATATAGAATATTGATTATCGTTTTGAGTATCGGGAGAATGAGTTCAGGACTGCGTATACTATTATTATTAATTCTATAAATAGCCCCTTTTGATTTGACTTGATTTTGATTTGATCGAAAAGTAGAACTGCAAAGGCAATAGCTGCGTCTCTAGGCTATAATTTAAAGGGGTTCATGTCTAATTACAGTCGCACAGGACAATCAAGGTTAAGGTATGTTTTCCAAGGTCGTTCCGTGAATGGGTCACCATCAATTACCTACAAATTCAGATCCCTCCGTGAATCTGAAAGCACGTAAAGGCATCTCGGCCGTCAATCGTTGATTTTTCACAGGCGTAACGGGTAGTCAGAAGCCCAAAAGTCTAAGCACCAGCCATATCCCTTGTGTAACTCAGTTATTTAGTACAGGCGGAGGTCAGATAGGCAGTCGCTCCAAATAAAATACTGGTATTCAGCTGCATCCGGTAAGACTGGAAGCCGACCCCAAGTTGGGACAAGGCTACGCGATGATGATGGGCAAGGAGTTGTTGTTTTGCAGCATCTACTTATTAGTTGGTCGGCTAAAGTGTGAATGCATAGAATACCACAAAATGATACTAACAATAAATAGTCTTGTATGTATGCAACCGTCTCTGGCAACCAATTTAATTACAGTAAAATGTTAATTATTGTGGTAATTAATTTCCATGTAGACGTTAAAGTAGTGGGACGTCAGAAAGTCCATTACAGTGACGTGTTTAAAGCACCAACTATTTGATATGAGACTATAGTTGTAAGTGGTATTGCCAAAAGTGTTACCTGGACGAGTGTTGGCACTCGCCCAGGACCTGCTCTGCCTTAGTGCCTGGCCTGTGGCTTTGTCTGGGGGTTTTCATATGCTTACAATTACATGTGTTTTGTTTATCAGTTTTTTTATGACTGCTGGACTTTCCAGGCACAAGAGTACTGAGAAAGAAATGATAGTGTTTTTATGGGCTCATTTAAAATGACGTGCGTTTTTATAACGTAGAACTTAGAGGAATTAAATAGTGCTAATTTTATTTCTAAGTACTCCGTTTCAAGGTATTTTATAGACGAAGACAATATAAATTCATAAGTTTATTTTCTCAATTATATTCGTCAGTAGTTCATACGTGACTCATTCCCACAAATAATTCAATATTACTCAGAAAAGTCGCCCATAAATATTGTTGGGGAAACTCGAACACGGCGTAAACGAGTGTTTCTGTGATAACTAAGAATAATAATAAAATCATCTGAATATACTAAAATTTATTTATACTCTATCACAAGTGCTCAGTATGTTACTCTTAAATAATAATATTAAGAAGGTGCTTCATACTAACAATGCTATTGCGAAACATTATATGTTAAGTATTATGTAAAAACACAAAATATTTTCTTATGGACTTGATAATATCCAAGGGCGAGGTCTTTAAGGCCTCTTGAAGAAAACATAAACTATTCTAATATTACATTGGGTAGTCTATTTAATTTTCCACTCTTGGATGTCTCACTATCAGAATGATAGAGCAATAACCAGAGCTATTTATTAGAGGATACATTACATTTGCCTAATTTATGTTAGTTTTAAATAGGACAACCAGTTACCATCAAGTGAGCTATATCATAAATTGAAATCATAAAATAACATCCTAGAATAACGTCCAATAAAATACGTTGGCGTTTCGTCGTGTGCAATGTTGATGTAGTCTGAGACTGACAAATATCTTAGCACATGAACTAAATAAGAATGATATTGAAAATATATTTACATAATGAAATTATACACTAGCCTACCGCAATCTATTTTGAAAAGAAACTCCGAGAACTTTATTACCTTTATTAAATAAGATCCTAAATGATACAAAAACGTTTAAACATTATAACATAATGAATGTGTAAAGCCATGTCGGCGTAATGATACAAAAGTTATCACAATACAAAATATGTCGATCACAACATAAAATGATAATATACAACATAAATGACGATATGCAAGCGAATATTATATACAATGCAATATGAGTCCGATCTTCCGTCTTCAGAATCAATGATAGTACATTTTGTAGGTCGGAACGCTAAACACATAGTCCATGTATGGACCTCTGGGTTTGAAGAAATGATTCTCGTAACAATATACGCGGCCTCTGTACCTGCATCAATAATGTTTACTTTTATTACGTCATCAGCAGTGATTATGATTGCATGGATTGTGATGTTTATATGTTATGAATGAGGTGGTTTTTATTATTGCCAAGGTTTAGAGTTATGATCAAGACTATTGGTTGAAGTGTTAGAGTCTAGGCAGCTGAGTGCATTATCTTGGCTACAGGTAGACTTTGATTTTCATCTCTAAAATTTGCATCAGAAACTTACTTATTAAGCTTTCGATACAACAAAGCAACTTCTGAAATGACCATCTAAACTGTAACCCAAATCACGCGATGCAACAAGCTGTCCCTTCGATTAAATCCAGAAGTCGTTATTCAAAGGCGTCGAAATGATAATGGAGATTAATGTGTACAAACGTGTAAAGAAAAAAAACAAACGTGTAAATTAAGATATATTATAGTGCGTTGCGCAAACGGCGGTGCAACGAACCCGCTGCTAAAATTATACAGTATCGAAGTCACGAGAGGAATGCTGGACGCATTGGAGCTATTAAAATGCATTCTTGACATTTATACTCCTTCCGCAACACATTTCCACCGGCGAATATGACACTGCCACTTGGAGCTGTCAGCGTTGGCTTGTTATATTTTACATGTGGAGTTTAAGTGTATCGTGTTACGGTTGTTACCGCATTGAACATTTCAGCTACTGAAGGTAGCTTATGACTTGAAGGAGAAACATGTGTTCATGGATCGGGTGTATAAAAAGCTTAACGTAGATCATCAGAGAATGAATAGTGCAAAAGCCTTATTAAATACGGGGAGTACAGATAAAAAATAAACGATGATGATATTATTATGACGGTTATTTCAAAAAGGTTTACATAAGTTTAATCAATTATTACACTGATGAATTGTTAGGAACGCTTTGTATTCCTGCCAGTTATTTGGATCGGATGAAAGTTAACTATGAGTTAGTGTGTGCAGACGATATCTTACTAAAAATATTATTCTCGTAAATGAGTATAGAGCTGGGGTAACGATCGGTTACACATCGCGCGCATGTCCGTACAGTTTATTTACGAAATACATCAATGAGGGCACAGTTGTGCAAAGCTCATGCCAATAATAAATATGCACTCACTTTGATCCGAGGGCTGACTTGGAGTCGAGAACTTCTACAATGTCGCCGGCTTTTAGAGATACTTCATCATCGGCAACAGCTGAGTAGTCAGCTGATGCTACCACAACATCTTCTACCTGTAACAAGAGAAAATATACGTTTAAATACATTCTTAAAATAGTGACTTGTTTCGTGTGTTGTTGACAATATTACCTTAGGCGGACTCCTACTACAGCTAGACCTAGATCTAGAACTCGACATTGATCGAGAAGGGTATCGTTTGTAACTTGGCGTTGTTTCTAAACTATTCATTCGACTTCTAGTGTTCTCTCTGTCTAATAAAACGCCACTGTATCTGCGTGACCAGCCACCGAGTCTAGTGATCTTCTGATTATTACTTATGTTGCAGTATCCGGTGAAGGACTGTAAGTCCTCGTCATCATCGTCAACGACTGGGCAACTGTACATAGAGAAACGATGGGCGGTCGGCTGACTAAGGTTTAAAGCTGAAAATACGTGTAAGGGTTCAAAGTGTCGGATGCCACACTCATCCAGAACAGTGTAGGCAACTTCACCAGTCAATACGGCGCGACTAGCTTCGCGAGGTACAACCGCTTGCAAACCTTTCTTCATAATCAGTAATGCGCCTCTCTGTTTTCTTCTTTGAAACAAAAAGTCCTCCATGGCAAGACTATTCTCTGGGTCTAGCAAGTTTAGTGGAACGTCTTCAGAAGTCATCAGAGGAGTTTCTTCAGGCACAATCATTAACGCAGCACTTTCTCTTACTAAATCCCTTAGTTTAGGATCTGTGCGAGCCAGTGCTGGATCAGTCTGTAGTTTGCGTAACGCGGAATGCAAGCTCGGCGTCTTATCTGCTAGTTTCCGCATGACAGTCAGTCTCTTTAGAATATTTAGGCTTGTGGGGTCAGACGCTATTTTAGACATGCTGTCTTCGTCGTTTACGACTGACATCAAATTAGCGGCAACATCTCTCATCCCGAGTATTCTAGCGAGTCCAACGGACTGTATAATTAACTCTTTTAGGTTTTCTTTATCTTTGTCTTGGAACATAACTTCCAATTCCTTGCGACTTGCTTCTTGCACTGCGCATACTATAGCTTTCTGTAGAGTTTCTGTGACTTCGCGGTCAGTTTTCACGAATGAAATGGATTCTGAAATGCGTCCAAGCACATGTTGGAGTAGGCCAGAGTCAATCTTAGAAATGTTTTTAAATGCTGGACCCAATACTTCATTTTCACTGCTCAAGTAGTCTCCAAATTTCTGAATAATATCGTCTTCAGTAAAGGAATGTTTGCGCAATGCGCTGTTCAGGGCAATTTTAATTAACTCAACCTTTGGCTGAGAGGAGTTCTCAAGAATTTCTTCACGAAGTAGTTCTTTGTCTTCTTCTTTTTGAAGAATGTCAAACATAGCAGACACGAGATCTTCATCAATGGTCTTCCCTAAGATGGTATCAATTGACTTTAAAATCATCCGGTATTTTTCTTTACTGTCATTGTTATTGACTTCTTCAAACTGTTCAGCTGTAACCAATGCAGCTAGTACAGCAGCAGCAATAGAATTCTTCACATGCTCTTGATGAGCAGATTGACCGTTGCCACCATTAAAACCAACGTGCTCCTGCATATCCATTCGTTTTTTGTTACTTTTCTTTTTCGTTTCATTTAGCAATCCATTTTCTTTGTTATTTTCACGTATTTCTGATTTTAAATGGGAACTCATTTCAATAATAGAAGTAATTACGTCCATTAATTGATTAGCAACATCATCTTTTAATCCAAAATCTGTGACAAAGGCTTTCAATGCTTCTGCATTTCTAGTTTGATTTAATACGACATTGATAGCAGGTAATTCAGCGGGCACTTGCCTGCCAATAGACATTCCAGCTTCAGAAAGTTGACGCAGCATGTTGGTATCAATCGTCAATTCCCCTTTTGTAGAAGTAGTGTCATTCGGGTTTGTCTTAACCTTTAATAATTTTAATTCTTCAGGGGTAACGACAAAACTTTGGACAGAAAACTCTAGTCCCTCATCACCCTCAGTAAGGTCAGGGGCAACAAACTTCAATCCATCTGGTGTTTGTACGATTTGCCCAGGGATAAATGTAACACCGTTATCATCTGTCTCTATGACTCTACCGGGAACGAATCTTGGACCTTCTTCAGTATCAACCACCTGACCAGGTACGAACCTTGATCCTTCATCTTCCGTGGAGATTACTTGGCCGGGAATAAAAGTAGGGCCAGCTTTAGTCTCAATAATTTGGCCAGGTACGAAACGTGGACCATCAATAGTGTGTATTGTTTGACCAGGAACGAATTTAGGTCCAGATTTAGTATTGACTACTTGTCCAGGAACAAACTTGGGCCCTTCAGCAGTGTCAACAACTTGACCTGGCACGAATTGCTCTCCATTTTCTGTAAACACTATTTGACCTGGTACGAAAATCCCCTCTACCATCATTCCTGGAACAAAGCGAGACTCATTTGCTTCGTTCTTTACAAGTCTTCCTGGTACAACCTTGCCTTCTAACTTAGACATTCTTGGGCCAGGATAAAATTCAATTCCTTTCGCTGATTGCACCATATGTCCGAACACGTACAAAGAATCCTCAGAAAGGGCAGACGTTCTTATATCAATCGGCAGACCGACTGGAGCACCTTCACTAAACGTAATATCTTCTATGGACTTGGCAACAGAAAACTCAACGAGTCCGTCTGCTTGAACAATAGTTTTTCCCGGCATGAATTTTTCACCGCAATCAGTGTGTACTATTTGTCCTTCAATAAACTTTGGCCCGTCAATGGTTTCAACAGTAGTACCGGGAACAAACTCTAGTTTATTGTTACTTCTTGTTTTCGTAATACCAGGGATAAAACAAGTTTCACCATCAATAGCAACTGTTTGACCGGGAACAAATTTAAGGCCATTCGGTGTAGCTATTGTGGCTCCTGGTACGAAATGTATTTCGTCATCTTGATGCAGCACTTGGCCGGGCACAAACTGCCACTCATTGTTAATTTTAGCGTTTTGTCCAGGGGTAAAAGTAATACCAGTATTTTCTGTTATTGTTTGACCAGGAACAAATTGTACTCCGTCTGGTGTCATTATAGTTTGTCCAGGCACAAAAACTTCTTCAGCTCCAGTGTTAATAACTTTTCCGGGTATGAATTTGAGTCCCTCTTCCGACAGCACTGTTTGCCCTTCAGCAAAGCGATACGTATCATCTTTGTTTTTAATAGTTTGTCCACATACAAATTCTTCGCCGTTTGATGTTTGTAGTACTTGACCGGCAAGGAAGAATGGTTCATTAGTGTTTTCATTGGTGACAATGTGTCCAGGTATGAGTCCCGGACCGGCAGGAGTGTTTACGCTTAAACCAGGAACAAACACGGGGCCGCTAGGCGTGTCCACTGTTTGTCCAGGTACAAAAATAGGTCCTTGGGGCGTATTGACTACCTGGCCAGGAATAAATGTCTTCGCCTTATTTATGTCTAACGAAAGCCCGGATATCTTAGATACTTTTTCTCTCTTGCCTTTTTTTATATTTTTAACAACTTCAGAGAGATTTTCCATTGTTGGAAGTAGATCAATTTTATCACTTTCCACTAATTTTTCAATAATATCGGCTGTATCAGTTAAACGATCTTTAGGAATTTCTTTAACGGCACTCAAAATAGTTTCAGCTGGACGAGTTTTAATCGGTTTTAACGGATTCACACAAGGCACTATTTCTAACGGTATGGACACCTCGCCGACATTGCGGTCGACTTCATAAATTTCCGCATCACAGTGGTGTGGAGTTATTTTTACCGGCGTTGGTAACTTCGTTGCTTTAGGTACGATATGTTCGTCAGTTACATCTTTCTCAAATGTTTCCCAATCCCACGTCTCAATAAGTGGATGCATTTGGTCCCTCCATTCACTGGAACATGTAATGATGCTAGACTTTGAGCGCATATGGTGCGCATCAAAGCTATTAGAACTAAATGTTTTAATGTCATGCTTTTCATGTCTGATTTCTTCAAATTTAGCCTTTTTCGATTTCCGTTCGACACGTTGTTTTTCTTCCTCCAACTCCTGTACTTCTGCTAATTTCTCTTTGTTTTCAAATATTTTCTTCATAGAAGAAAGTCCTGCAGCACGCTTCCTTTTCTTCTTTCTTTCTGCTAATTCTTCAATTTCTCTTTGTTTCAGCACTTCGGCATTCGGGCCTTCGCCTTCAAACATTTCAATATCTTCAGTGAAATCCTTAAAATCCATAGAGACACTACGACCATGTTTTGTTTTGATTAACACAGTGTCAGAGTCCTTAGCTAGCATGACGTCTCTGACGTCACCGTCTCGCACTGCCGCTTCCATCTGAGCGGAGAATACCAGGCTGCATCTTCGCTCTTGCACAGTATAAACATAACGTTTGTCTTCAGCCACATGTTTACCCAACAACAATTCCATTAAGCTTTTCTGCGCTTCCGTGGAGCCATCGAGTACAGGGAATATATACCTGTAGTCTGGATGAATTTCGTGTTTTCGGTTGCCGTAATTAATCTCAGGTGAGTAGTGATGCGGTCCAAGTTCTCCGGATACGTTTGTTATCTTACATTTTGACTTCGACGAGCGGGCGGTTAGTAGTACTGGAATGTAGTGGTGTGTAGGCAGCCCATACGATTTTCCGGTGATCCTGCAGCATCGTTTGGCGTCAGCCGGCGAGATAGGCGCGAGAAGCGGGAAATAATTAGGCTTCGGCAGCCCTCGACTGCGACCAGTTATTCTACAGAACGACATCTTGATTTATTTGTCTTGATATATCAGGCAGGCATATTTGTTTACTAAATTATTTGGAAACTAAGTTTATATTTGTTTGATAATCGCGATCGTACTGGCGGGAGATTCGCGTGCGCGTTTGGGCGCGTGTGCTCTGAGCGGAGTGTGCAGGGCGACTAACGCCGCGAAGTTTTGTGGCTGAGCTTTAGGCGCCCGCGCATCGATTCGCACCTTCGTCTCAGACGGTGTGCTGTATATTTGTTCCGGTTACAGGTTATTTATAAACAAAAGAAAGATTTATTTATTCTTTAAGCCAAAATATATGACACAGTTCCACGTTAAAAACAACGAAACGCGAATTGAATAGCTTAGTCTTAAGATTAGTCTATGTAGTCTATGTCTACTACATATTGTTGAATTTTACTAGAGTTTCTGTATTATTCTTGATATTTTTAATTGTATAAATCTATTTTTCCTTCAGATACTAAAAGCCCAAGCTCTAAAAAGGAAAGCCTTGCCATTTGCACTAAAGCTCAGCAATCTAATAAACCATATTTCATTGAGTCGTCTGCTTGTCACGCCAGTCAGTTGTTAACCTCGTCAACAAACGGTTATTTTTAATTTTCCAATCTAAACGCGGACCTTCGCGGTGATTGCAAACCGACGCGGTCACAACCACTGTTTATTTTCGTTGTAGAAATTAATAGAAAGTCGTCAACATAATGTAGGTGAAGTACAAATGTTAATGATTTTGAAATAAACAAGAAATAAATGAATTTTCATATGATGAAAGCGGCTGGAGGCATCGAGAACCCTCTAGATTGTTTACTAACTGTACGGTAGTAAAATAAAGAGCTATAGAACGACTTCACAAATCCTTACCTACTCGGTTTACCCGGTCATAACCGCATTTAAGTACTGACAACACACTGATCACACCCTTGTCAATAAACCTGGACAAAATTATGCCAAACTTAATCCTTGAAAAATGTATAGTTAATCTGAGGGTCACATTGGTTGTAACTGTACTCCACCTTCATTAAGAAATGGGTGCAGTAGGAGGTATATGTAGTTACATCAAAATAATATGCAATGCATGAGGTCTTGGGTCCAATTCCCAGGTCGGACGGTGTTATTGAGTTTTTTCATTTTGAATTTCTCAGTAGCAGCCCGGTAAAATATGGGTGTATTATAGGCACACTTCTGCCTAATCCTTCGTGGAATACAGGCGTGATGTTACGTTTTTGCATGTAATATAGAATTTTAAAAATATACCCATCCCTTTGACATTGACACCACTTTGGAACGGATCAAATCAATCACATCTAAGAAGTCTATTTTCATAAATAGAACCAGCTTTATTTCATAACCGTTACCTCACCTTGATATAATAGCATATAGGTAACACCGTTTCCTGTTACAAACGGTTATTGAAAACATACGTATTGCTCTTCAAAGACGTTTGGCGAATGTTTTCAAACAAAACAAACTATTTAAAACCTGTAAAGTTTTACTACGGCAACTGGATGTGTTTGTAGTAAACTAGTTTGGTAAATACTTAATTCTTTTCACCTGATTTTCTTTTGTGATCAATGTCTTTCTACACTGGTGCTGTTAGAACGTCTTATGCGTAATCATTTGAACGACTTAGGTTCAAAAAAGCTAAACACCTAAAAAAAATCTGAATAACCTTAATTCTCAAAAACGAAGGTTAAGCTACATTTCATTGGTTAGACTAGAAACGGACCCCAAATAAAGTTGGGAAATGGCTAGACAGATGAGAAGCATTACTTTTCCTATTCTTTTAGATTGATAGAAATGATGACACTTTTCGTAACATTTACCTATATTTGACTTGTTTAATACCAAACGAAAATTCACCATAGACTCGAAAAAAAAATGCATTATCAGTGATGTAGACACACATTCATGAATACAAATATGCCTATCAAAAACACACACATAACATAACATCACGCCTGTAATCCCCAACGGGATAGGCAGAGGCGTCCTATAATACACCCACATTTCGCCAGTTATGTTTAAGTCCCAATTAAACGCAAAAAAGACAAATATTCTATACACCACTAATGTGTATAACTACAAAAAGGGCATAACAATATCGATGTGGGCGGCCATTTTCCGGACCGTTTAGCAAATGGGGTCGCAAAATAATGTTGACAGTAAACAGATGGGTGTACAATCCTATATAATTTCACACCAGATTCCAATGGTCAGGCTGACAAATCGCTTGCAATTTTTCTGCTCCGATATAATGGAAGAGAAATGTTAAAACACTTTATATAAGATTCGTTAAGAGTGTTTGATAAATGCTGTAACGTTATATAAAACGTTCCTCTTATTTATGAAACTATTTTAGATGTTACCGCGCCAATTTCTTAGAACTATTAACTACAAATTTAACCAGAGGAAGTAACAGTGAGATAATGTTGCAACGGTAATACAAAAGGTATTTAACTGGAATAGCCACAGTTAAATATTACGACTGGTTTCTGGGCTACGTTTGCAACTATAGTCCACTGGCCATTGCCCTCGGAAGTTTCAACATTTGTCCTAACGTAGCCTATTTGCTGTTCTGTATAACAATTTCTATCGCTATCTCTATTTAAATCGAGATTATGCTTTGAATCAATTATGGTTTGGGTATGTAGAAATATGGGCTCATCCATCAGTACTGTAGCAGCTGGAGCAGATACATCCGCATGACCTGTACCTATCATCTAGTGCCAAGCTTTCATCGTGTTGACTTATATTTAATTAGGTATCAAATTGTTACGGTCCTAATTAGATTAATATGTTTTCATCACCTCCTTCTGCACGTGGGTATCATTCCAGTTTTGAATACGTCATTATAATTCTTCCGCTACCATATTTGGTGACGCTTTGTGAGTGAAGCACATTGTATTTCGCTAAATATTTACTATTATTTATAAACC
The DNA here is from genome assembly GCA_905147745.2 of Phlogophora meticulosa. Lineage (NCBI taxonomy): Eukaryota > Metazoa > Arthropoda > Insecta > Lepidoptera > Noctuidae > Phlogophora > Phlogophora meticulosa. The sequence goes on from LR990518.1 coordinate 1,423,640, forward strand.
TGCAGAGATTTGCTGTCCAGCACCACATATTAGGATATTAGGTACAGAACTACATGAAGACGTATCAATAGAAAGCTTCGTAGAAAAAATGCACATTTACATTCAACACAAACCATGTGTTAAGAACATTACAACTAGGTACTTAGCTCAGCCTGTTTATATTTGAGTGACCTAACTCCTGACGTAGAACCTTGAATATATTTTATATTCAGTATTATGAAAATAAATACAGGAACATTGTATGTAATTGGGTCAGGTGCAGTATGTGTTAGATCATGTTTTCAATCAAAAACATTAGGATTTTGAGAAGATTGGAAAATACTAGATGATTCTACTACGTCACTTCAAAAGTCGATTATGAGTTCAATAGGAATTAGATCAACATCTGTCTGAATAGTGTTAAAACGTAAAAACATTCTCAAATAGAATGTAATCCACAATAGAAATAAAAGACTCCTATATTTTTTTTGGGAAAAACCATTATATTGTAGGTGTATATTCAATTTTTGTAACTTATCAGACAGAAGTGTTGCGTGGGAGTTTGATACGCCAGTACTTTTCCCAAGCAAGAACTCTAGGAAGTGGTGAAGGGCGGTTGTTTGTTTGTTGTTTTCATTTGTTTAAATGCATTTAAATTCAACAAATAGTACTCTACTGGTTTAGTTAATAGAAAGAAGCAAATAGGATCCTATGCTTCTAGAACTGTCCGAACAATGATTGATTGCACAAATGATTTCATTATACCTCGTTCGACCACTATCCTTAAATCGTTAATACAAAAAAAGCTCTAGCTCCCTTTAGAAGAGCATAACATTAACACGATTCGCTGAATCAATAAACTCGCCCACAAAAGCCAGAGCAGGCTATAAAGGCCATATTTCAGACGATTGAACTTAAATTGATAGCCTTTTGAAAGCTTCCATACTGCGTCGAATGCTTTGATCAAGTCACCTTGGTTGGTTTGCGGACTTACAAGGTCAGTAAGACCTTAGTTGTTACCGGGTCATTTGTCAACAGCCTGTCTTATTGTGATGTATGGAGACTTGGCTGGAGGTATAAGATTTGTTGTTTAACGCAAAGATCAGTTGGCCAGTAAGATAATCGTAAATCTTTGTTCATTTTCATAATCCATGAGAGCTACTTGTATGAATATTGAAAAGTCTAAAAATAGGTAAGGTTTTCAGCAAGGTACAACTATGTTAGACTATCGAAGTATCCAATAGTAATATAGCAATCGAGAAAATAGATGGAAAAATAATTCAGGAGTAAGTTTTTTCAATGAAGTTGCAAGCATGATAGTATTTTAAAGGGATTGCAATTTAGCTAAGTAAACTTTAGCATTCACAAAAAAACAATGGAAACAAACTAATTCAGAAACAAAACTGTAAACCTCAGTGTTATTTTAACCCGAGCCAAAGTGTCGACCATCGAGCGTCCATTGAGAAAGCGGAAACGTCGACCACTTCGAAGTAGGCGACACCTGCGCGCGCGCCACTTCCGGCGGACGTCAGGTGCCGGCCGAGGTAAGAATAGACGACATTGCTAGAAGTATCAAGTTCAATCTAGAAGGGGGATTTTCTTCTTAAATTATTTTTGATGAATCATGAAAACTTAATACTATAACGATTTATTTTTAGATCTTCTAGTTATTATACAGTTATTTAACGTGGATATTTTGTTTATTGTACCTACTTGTTACCTACGGCAGTCCATAGAAACTTTATTTCGTTTGTGGAACCTTTTTGTTACCGCCCATATATCCAGCAGCAAAAGGAGTGAAATGTTTATTGTTTTATCGATAGATATTGTAAGATCTTCCGTAAGATTTTCGCGGTTTCTCGGGGAAACGGGCTACAGAATTTTCGACACCGCCCTGATAGGTACGTTAGCTATAAAGTCCAAAAGTTCCGAGAAAACTATATCGCATTAAAAATCGTTTCGTAGATTTTTATACAAACCACGAGAAAAAAAAGATGACGCAATGAAACGAAAAGTGTCTATTCACCTAAATGATAAATCACTATCCCATTGGCTTCATTGAGTCACTGTTTTTTTAACTTACAGCGAAGTAATAAAAGGAGAAGCGATATATCTTTTCTGTTTTTACAAAATAAGTAATGGGTTCTCTTAAAAAATATTGATACAATGTAGTGTGAACTACTTATAGTGCTGTGCCAACAACGTTTAGGCACCTGCTGAACACGTAATGCTTCCCATATTATTATGTCAGCTCTTAAAGAAGAGTAACGGATAGACAAAGTGTTTGCATAAGCATGTCTATAGCGTTCCCATTGCTGGGGCACTGGCCTTCTTTTTTTCTGAGGGAACAGAGAGGAGAATCTGAGTTGTCAAAATAGTAGATTATTCAGCAAGAGGATAGAGCAGTATCTCATGTTACGGGCACCGTATGTAATCCTGCGCATAACGAAGTATTCTAGGGGTACTTACTGTAGAGCCCCCAGTAAGGGAGTTTCGAGTTCAGACTATAATCCTTAGTGCTGCGAGGGATTCAAGCAAGTAGATTCACCTTCTTCGAAGACAAAACTATACTTCTCACAACGGGTTTCTAATAAGTTATTTTTGGTTGAAGTTTTTAGATCAAGTTTTAATTGAGGGTCCAAATTCAATCAAATAACGTCAGTTATGAACGATTTACGTGAAAACTCTTCATTCCACCATATAAAATGACAAGAACAAGAGTAATCTGTATGTTATTCTACAGATGACATACATGTATTGTATGGTTAACAGCAGCGATGCATCATCTCGACTTTATAGTGCTGGCAATTTGTCTCATTTATACAACCGTCCTATTTACATCATTACAGCGACACCTCACGTGCGCAGTATCGACTAATGTCCGCCCAGATGCATTAAACATGTTAGCACCTCAAATAAACACCTAGACGTACAAGTGGGTAATTGCTTTTCTTCAAAATTATGGTTGTTCTGTAAATTAACATTAAGTGTGTATGTGATATTTCACTAAAATAGACAGCCCTTGGCACTGTGAGTTTCATAAAGACGTATTGTGTTAATATCTAGTGAGAGAGTTCTCTTTTTAGGTATGATTCAGTATATCATTTATATCACTAGAAGAGTCCCCTTTGAAGACATAAAAAAAAAAAGATAGTGAAATAAGTAAGGTAGATTTAACACTAGCGATCGACACGATATAAAAATCTTTCATAAAGTGTTAACTGACATTAGTGACAAGACATTCATCATCTGCTTTTTCCCAACTATGTTAGTGTCGACTGTCAGTTTAACTGAATACTTGTATCTAAGTACCACAACCAATAACTAAGTGGTTAACACGATACCCTTGCAGTAATTATTGTCAAAGTTCTAAGATTGATATCAGGGAACTGCTTGATATAATAATAGATGGTCTCATACCTACACACTGACCTCTACAAGCGTAGCTTAACCTTACGGACGATGCGTGTGACCAAGAGTAACTCCAAAAAAGCTTAAGCTTAGAAAACAGAATAAATAAATAAATAATAAAATAAATAATGCTGGACAATCCACACAGCATCATCTAGCCCCAAGCTAAGCAGAGCTTGTATTATGGGTACTAGACGACTGATATACTTAATACAATACATTACATAGATAGATATTTTTTATTATACATAGCACCCAGAACACCCGGAACAAATCTTTGTAGATCGTACAAACATTTGTCCCAAGGCGGGAATCGGACCCGCAACCTCCTGCGTCGCAGGCAGACCTTCGCCCGCTGCGCCACATAGGTCGTCGAATAATATGTGTCTAAGCTTCAAGTTTCTTACAAAAGATACATCATCATCAGACATCTGTAAAAACGTATGATCAGCTTTCAATAATATACGAGGAAAACCTTTACCCAGAACCCTATATTAAAGATTGCACGGCAGATTTCCGTCAAAAAATTACAACTTTCATTACTCATACAATATTTTTTCACGTGTAACTATGATGGACATCGTGTCATTAACCGCTTCCCTGAAACGCTTTACGACTGGCATCTTCACAGAAAAATTACGGTGATTTTGGCACTAAATTATAACTGCTGGGGACACGGACTGATCGAGATAAAACCTCATTTCTCTGATTTGAGCCATTTGTTTACGGAACATGCAAAGAGGTGATGCTATAAAGTTTGTGACACATTGTCTTTTGCTTTGATATTCTTATGTTTTATAATGCCTGTATTATTTATGGTGAATGTAGGTAAGTTGGTATGACAATTTTAATATTTTTGCTATTCAACTGGCTGGTACATGATTGATAATTTTGCTTACAATGCATATTGCATCAATGCATATTTTCGTAATTATTACACTGTAAATCATTTTTATCGTTAAAATGTGTCCTGGTTTTTTTTAAATAATAATGATTGCCATTTATAATGACAAAAATATCTCTCCTTTTCCTTGTTACACAGACACCGTTTTTAGGAAATCCCCAGTCATGGGCGGAAAAATGTGACATCTGTCATTTAATTTGCACAGATAAGTGTAAAGACGAGCAATGGAAGTAAATCTTACAGCCTAATTACATCGTGATTTAGAACATCGATAAAATTGCGGAGACGTTTTGATCAATGAATTAGATCAAAAGCGAGATGAAAGAACTCATTAAATAAAACAAGACAATGTTTTGAGATTTTTAAATTAAAGCGACAAGAGCTTTGGGCGGAGTATCTATCTTATTGGATGGGATTCAAAGAGACCTAGTTGCGTGGACAAATGCAGACAGACACAAAACTAGTGCAAGTATTTAAAGGTTTCTTAGAAAATGCCGTTTCTATTTCGTTGTTCTAGTGCTTATTTCTAGAACTAATTCTCCTAAGTATATTATTTTTAAGATTGTATCGGTGCTTTGTGGTAAATATAGCACTCTCTACCAACGCAATATGCATTGTGTGTAAGATTTAATTTTGCGGTGCAAGTATTTATTGTACAACAGAAACAGTATGGTGATACGTTCGTTTCTAATAACATTTGAGAACCGTCGGTTTGTTTAGGTTATTGAACACGTTACAAATTGTGATTTAGATCAAAAGCTTATAACATTTCAGACATATTACAGGAGGCTAAATGTTTTGCTGCATTTGTGGAGAACAGCCATAGTGCGGGAAACATGTTTTATTTCACGGCTCCAACATTATTTAGGTTAATCTGATGTAATAATATATTATTTTGGCAAGTTATATCCGAGCAGTGCTCATAAGATTGTGTCGTAAAAACTAAGATATGATAATAATCTAGAAAAATATTACGAATTAGAGGTGCTGTAATTATTTATCCACTAGCAACCGACGCCGATGTTTGAAAGGATGAATATAAAGTGGTAAATAATATTTAACAAAATAAGTAAAAACTGTGGATATTGTAACATGAAAGATGTCAACCGGTAATTCTAGATCAGTTCTCAGCGATAAATCTAGATTTGAATCGAATTTAATGTTTTTGCTCATTTTATTGCGGGGACAACAAAAAAATAGTACTGATGCTTAATTTAACCTAAATCATTGGTAAAAAACTAACTATCGACCGATGGACAATGGGGTGGTAAGACGAAGCGTTTGTGCCTAAAGCCCTACACAAAGAGAACCGACGATCTGATAAAGATCTCAGAAAGCCAAAATCATTGGAAGAGGCCTATGTCCAAGCGTCTACGTGTTTTGACTGAAATAATTGCCATAAAAAAGAAGAAGAATGAAATTTACTACTGATATAAGAAGTGAAAACAATGTAACATTGCTAATAATTATGAATTTCCATTATATGGCTCCCGTCGGTAGTATTTATCTATTAACGGCATCTTAAAGCAGACATCAGCCAGTGGGGCGCCTGATTACATAAACACACTAATAACATATTGCAATAACAGTACAGTAGGTAAATATTAGACCGCTTGCATTAGTGTTAGTGTGGAGTGATGTGACGCGACCGTCACTCGGCACCAAAATATACAATCCATTGGCAGACGACGACTTTTGAGAGCCATTTTTCTATTCGGACGAATACCATTAAAATATTCCTTAGGAAATACAGGTGGGTATGACTACAAACAATACTGTTTTTGCAGTTACTGTTGTTGCTCACAGGCTACTAGTATCGTAGCGTTTACAACAGCTGCCCCGGTGGATTTCATGTTTTTTTTTTTTAAACGTTTCCCCACACTAGGGATTTCGCCTGTTACGTGCGTGCGTTTACAAACGTACAAACTCACAGAAACAAACAGCCAAACCCAGAACATCTACCTCTAGGCCATACAAATATTTGTTTAGTGCGGGAGTCGAACTCACGACACGCGGCGCAGCAGTCAATCGCTCAGCCACTGCGCCAACCGTGCTCTCAAAAAAGTTGATCGCAGGACAAAGGTAACATTATTACCTTGAGTAGCTATAGTACGAAGTTTCAATATAACTGAAAGTGTACTGAAGTGGCCAGTTAATGCTGTTTCTTGTACTAATGACGTGTGGCCTATCATACCCATAATATACGAAAATAGCTATACCTAAAGGTGATTATTTAATTACCTTTATAGCTACTATCTGTACTTTCTGTAATTACCGAAAACTCCAAGTTTAACACGCAAAACAATCAGCACGAGCTATGCCTAAAAGATGATCGTGTTCACGTATCTCCTCCCTGTCATACTTAAATCTTTCACTAGCGACAGGTCTCCCTCTTTCTCTTTGTTTGCCAATATTATTACCTGCTGTAACAACAACAAACCTCTAATGTGTCAGCTTTCGTTCTGCGCTATAAACTCTACAACATCTGTATAATAACTAACTGAGTACCTACCTCACTGGACGTACTGACAGATTTAAGTGTGCAATAATATCCTTTGTGAAAGTGCTGCTTGTAATGGCTTCTTGGAAAAGGAATATGTTTTGGTTTAATTATACGGAGCAACATAAATCGTGGGATATTTCTAGAAAGGTAGGTGAGAACTAGCAAAATGAACGGTGAGAGATGCCGTCTGCGATTGTAAAACCAGAGCGAATGTAAAATCTTTATTTGGATATATTGTGATCATAGTGATACTCGTAATTTTCAGGATAAAGGTAGGTTTTGCGGTCGACGCATGAGTTCAGTATATGATTCTGGAATGGGACCCGTACCGTTAAAATTTTTCGTCAGTTTTTTATCCTAATAATTTCGTTTTATCTGATGCTTTTTAACTTTAAAGAACTAAAAAGGAAGGATTTCTATCTCACCCACTGAGATTTTAAATCTCTCCTAAAGCGCATTGAGCCGTTGGTCCCTATGGATCTTTGACAGTCCTTAATGTCTGCCCGATTGGAGGTTGACGTTTCAAGTTATTTTTATAAGGCTTCATTTGCATATCCCAACCTGCTGTTGGCGAGGTTTATGTTATGTTTTCAGCTTATTTTTTCTGTTTTCTGGAGTACAAAAAGATTTTGCCAATAATTTTCCTGGTAAGACTTTTAAAACTTGAAGTAATGACAGTTTCAATCGACTGTTTCGACTGCGGTGATAATAGATGGTTACACTACAGTGTTATTTTTTACCCGACTCCAACGAAATAGAAATGAGGGTAATGGTTGTCACGTAATGAACAAACAGGTTCATACAGGTGCTCGGACATAATATTACGCAAGAGACTAAATTGGTTTATCCGTTTGGGAGCTACGCTGTCACAGACCGACAAATACATCCGTTGAGCATATGGTACTCCTCTGATTGCGGTGGGGGGTTTAAAAGACCACGATAGTTATTTAGTGGCATTGCTTAGTTACAGAAGTAGGGTGTACACTACTCCATTAAACCTTTAGTTAATGTTTAAGGGTGAGCACCTAACTGAAAATCGTATCCCCATTTAAAACGAGCGAATAAGACGATCAAACAAAAACTTCAGTTGCCTTTTAAAAACATAGTGTTTGGGCAGGGTCAGAACAGCGTCCCCTAAAACCTCGCGGTTAAAATTCACATTCATTTAGAAATTAAAATAGTCGTTAAGTTTTCTGAAATTTTCCATTTTTCTGCGCAACTGTCTTATTTTTTCTTTCCGCAACAACCTTCTTCAAAGTATTTGAAAACTTAAAAAAAGATGAATCAAATGAGTTATGGCGTGACCGCTGAAACAGGGATTCATTTTGATATTTATATATAGATTACAGATGCCGTAAACTTACTTTTTTCCTTCACAAGGTATCTTAACATATACATACTAGCTGACCCAGCAAACGTTGTTTTGCCATATAAAATGTTTAGGGGGGACCACCCTTAACATTTAGGGGATGAAAAATAGATGTTATCCGATATGCACACAAAATTTGAGGAAAATCGGTCGAGCCGTTTCGGAGGAGTTTAATAACTAACACCGTGACATGAGAATTTTATATATTCGATATTTATTTAATACCTGTCATTGTTTAGGGAACCATTGAGAACAAAGCAACACTATAAGATGATCACGCTGAGAACACTGTCAAGACGACGATTAGTAAAATATAAAAAGAGCAACGACTAAAGCCAAGATTTTTTATATTTATAACCGTCTGAGTTAGCTGTAGTTCAGGTTCAAAAGTAACACAATATGCTTGAGAAGTTGGCCAATCTCCCAGTTCGGAGGGTTTGACTAATGTTAGCGATTATATATCGTAGTTTATGTCGGTAAAATTGGAGACTGGCAATAACTAATTACTTAGATACGCAAAGAAATGGTTATTTAATGGCTGTAGGACGTACATACTTTGGTCGTTAACACATACACGCATTAATAGAGCCCAACCAATATAAGGAGTAGTCTTGGTTATATGTTCAATATCATAATAGATACGTCTTTATCTTTATATTTATAAAGTTCTTATAATAATATATTTATTACAGCACTATTAACATACTATTAAAAGAGGCTTACAAGGTTATTTTTCCAAGCCTGAGTCTCCCATAAAAGCTAAAAGCTACTGTAAATATATACTTATGAATATAATATACTGATGAATATTACTCAGTGACTACTTACGATGATAATTTGGATCAGAAATAATTGGTTCGTAGTAATAAGTATTCATCGTTTGAAGTAGGTAATTTCAGTACTAACTACTGCTACTGGAAACTTGAAAGTGATTCAGAAAATTAGACCTAAGCAGCCAAAAAAATCGTCCGCCGACATCCAAAACACAAAGCATAATTTATAACAACGAACATGATGCATTTACAAACACTGCACCGAATTGGGACGCCTCCAAACTAATTATAAGCCCGTAAATTTGTGAGTGCCACCATACTTCACCCGCCCCTTCGAAACACAGCGCATTAATTTAAAGTTGGACGTTACAAGGAAAGCCGGGTGACAAATATGTGCAAATGTTGTTAATGTGCAGCACCGTTAGGTAAATTAATTTATGAGGGAGTAAATCTGTGACAGGCTGGTGGCATTTCCTGATTTAGGATTGAAGAAGAAATGAAGTTGTCAAGTGTTTTCGGTGTAATTTGTGAGTGTTGGCTTTGGCATCTGTCTTAAGCACGTGCATAGATAGAAGAGTAAATGTGGAGTTTCTTGACTATTCTTCTCCATACGAAACTACCTTTTGGGAGAGGTAACTGGAATTTGTTTTATTAGTAATTTTGACGTACTAAAGTACATTTTTAACGGTCTGAATCAAATCAATCATTTGACTTCGACAAGAATCTGCGTGACAAAAATTGAAAAGAGTGTGCTTAGATGGCTGGGTTACGTTGAGAGGATAAGGAGGTAATTTTATAAGGAAACGCCAGGAGGGGACGCCCTAGAAAGACACACACTGACCTTATTGGAGATGGTCTTATTAAAGGTCAGGTGCGTAGTACTAGCAACAGGCGTGCGTGTAAGACCAGATTTATGAACGTAAACGAAGCAAAAGGAGTATGGAAGGATCTTAGCGTCATGGCGTAAGTTTATGTAAGTAAGTATGTAAGAATCTGTGTTTACTAGTATACTATGTACTCTAAGTACTCATAACAATCTACGTTTTGTAGATTGCGATGAGTTCAGTGACAGCGCTGCATTTGCATTTAATGCAATATGACCAAGAGCTTTACGAAATCCTTCAGACATTCAACAGTCGTAAACTTTATTTTTGTATAAAGAATCACTTGGTGAAAACGTGGCATCCTGGTTCAGATATCACTCCGCGCGTTACTCCAAATTGTTTACCGCATCATTATTTATTATGCAAAACATATTCGGAATAAACTTTGCTCCTGCTGCCTTCTGGTCGCTCAGCGAGTTTTAGGGTCACTATTTAAAAAGAAGACGCAAGATAAAACAAATTGCGTGCACCACAAAGAACATTGTCCGAATTACCTTTGAATGTGATGGATTTATTACACGATTCAAATTAGCAGACGTTTATTAAAACGACACTGAAATATGGGTACGAATTTTTATTTGTTTTGCTTCTTGGGACCTAGTTTGCATCTGGTTAAGGAAATGAAAAGAAAAGCTCGGATTTTGTAAGACATATTTTAAGAAACCTGATGAAAACAGTTGTCTGCTTAAGTTAAATGTTGCGCGCCAGTTATTTCACACCACACAAAACAAACGTCGACAAACTAACGTCGGCAATGCTTCTTCGATCATTGGCAAGAAAGTTCGCTAACCATTTATGAATATTTAACAGAAGTATGTGTAATGGTTTTCTAGATTGTATTACTAACACAAGTGAATTCGACCCATGATCATTGTCTGCCTATCCTTTTTCCAACTACGTTGAGGTTGGCTACCAGTCTAACCGGATGCACCTGAATACCAGTATCTTACATGGAGGGACTGCCTATTTGACCTCCACAACCCAGTTACTGGGCTACATGATACCCCTTGATGACGATGGTGATCAGACTGTCGGGCTTCTGACTACCCGTAACGACTGTCAAAGATCTATAAACGGCAGCCGGGATGCTGGTCCCGGCTGTCATTAATAGATCTGGGCTTAACGTGCTTTCCGAGGCACTGTGAAAGTGAATTCCACCCACAAGTAACATTTTCCTTTTATAAAAGAAGAATAAACATTGGAAAATACTGTGGGGTTTCTCACCATTATTAGACCGATAACTAAGTAGCTTTTTAAAGCAACAAACAACACGATATAGGCCTGAGTGTTCCCTATGAATCTTAACTGTTAACAATCCCATTAGTTCGCCTATTTCGTCAAGACGATTAACTAGTTGATTAATGTAGATCCCTACACTAGTTGGCAAGCGCAGGCCGTTGCGAAACACACGTTTACCTAATTATACTGCTGGGTTCATGGTTGAGTTTAAGATTAACAAAACTCAAAGCATTGTGAATCGACTGTTTTAAAAGCTTTCGTAATTGATCTTAACCGGCCAACAATAAGCAATTGTAATATAGATACATATAGTGTAAGGTTACTAAACCTATTAGTTCTTAGTCTATTGTATTTTTATAAAATCCTATCTAGCATACGATATGTTAGTAGATATGTAAATAGCAGTTATCATTACTCTTGTTAAATATTAAATCGATTATTCAATTGTATCGAATCAGAGTTGATTATGACAACACTTTTGCATAACATTTTTGACGTTTGAAAGCGAGTTAAAATGAATGCATTTTTCATTCCAACAGAAATAAATCCGTTCATATAATAAGAATCATCATTTAATTCGAGGGATTAGGAATAGATCCTTTAAAAGGTACCTAATTACATAAATTATAAATGATATTTTGTAACACCACCTGTCAGCTGCGAAGTTACCTCTTATAAAAAACATACAAAATCGATTTATCCGTTCGGAAGCTACGATGCCACAGACAGACAGACAAACACACACACAGACACGTCAAACTTATATCACCCCGTCGTTTTTGCGTCGGGGGTTAAAAATAAATGCATACTAAAATATTACATAATAATACCAGCCTGTTACTGTCCCACTGCAGGACAAAACTCTCTTCTCATACAGAGAAGTGACGAGCATTGATCATCACTCTTGCTCAAGGCGGGTTGGCGATTTTAGACTTTACCAAAGTATGACATTGTGTGTCTATATGGTTGTGGCAAATGGTGGTTTTTATATACATAGATTACCTACACATGGAAGTCGAAACCGGAGTTTATGAGGCTACTTTATACATACGTACGTCTATCTATAGACTCACTTACAAAAAAAAAATATTGAATTGTAATCCTAATATTTAATGAATAATTATTACCTACAAATTTGATGAGTATTGTCACGATTTATACACCATCTCTTGATACCAATTTGCACGCCACGATATGCGGCTGAACATGTTAGAACTTTTCTGTATGCCAGTAGTATCCTGCATGCAATGTGTCATGTACAACATGTTAACAAATAAATACTTACTTACTCACTCCTTTACCACTAGGGGTGGGCAGAGCTAATTTATAATTAGAAAATACTTGTTTACGTTTAAACAATATTTTTCTCTCTCACAACACAAACAACTATTTTTACCTGAACAGGTTTTTCCAGCTCACTCTAAACAAAACACAAACAGTCCGACTTTCCCTATCTCAGCTTATTTTCCGTGACGTAACATGTCCAGTCTCGTTTGGTAACTGGTTCAGGGCCGTCAGTCGTGGTTGTGTGGTTGTTCAGACAAACTGGAGTTCTAGGAACCCCTGGCGAACACTGCCAAATGTTGTTGACACCGATGTAATTAGATGTCAGCGTTTGTTTATTCTGTATTGATTACCGAAATGTTGGATACAGTATCTCTTGAATTTGTGACCTTGAAAGATCGAACACTTTTAAAATGTCTCTGGTCATAAGAAAATGTACCTATTAGTTAATATGATTAAGCCAATGCAGACTGGAAAGACCCATATTGACTTGAGAATACTTACAATGATTGTAATAATTCAGGTGTAGCAAAACAAAGTAGAAATGCGATATACTTGGTAGCTAAAATAATTCAGTTTTGATAAACTAGTGTTGAGTAACTCCCAATTTTAATAACTTATTCGCGACCTTAACTGCCGCTTCTGATTCGCACTCTCTAGGTATTACCTAGCCAGGGATAGCAAACTCGGCCTATGATTGGTAACAAACAACGATCGAGATTTGGATTAAGGTATGTCATTGAAATTGGCGGTACTTACCGCCAATTTTGTGATTTTAACATTTTATTTTTTTAAATTAGGTCTACGATGTCATCCAAACCAAACGTGTTTACCTCAGCTCAATCAGTTGGGGATAACTGGTTTAAAATTCAGTTGCAGGATTTACCCATACTTACATATTAACTAACATGGCAAGTTAAAGAAAATTTGTTAAAAATGTTCATTCAGAAAACAAGAAACTACCACATACTAGCAGAAATTGTGCAAATGAATTCGTGGTCACGGCCCAAAGTTCAATAAGAAACGAATTATTACATAAACGCGGCGCCATTGGAATGCGGCATATTACTAAAATAAAATGGCCGGACTGATACCACCCACGGAGTGTCCACGTGTGCGCATTGATTTATGCCAGAATGCTTTCGTAGGTAACTAGTGCTCTGATTGGCTACATAAACACCAGACTGTTTTTACGGGAACAAGAACATCATCACCTTTTAACCTTATCCCAAATCGTTTGGGGTCGGCGAAGCACGTTTTTTCATCCATACATCTCTGAAAAATGTCATTATGGCCCAGTGGTTAAGGCCTCTGCTCTCGTGCACGAGGTTGTGGGTCCAAATCCGTCCTAGTATCAATGTCACTTTTTCAATTCACGATGTTATATTTATTTATTTTTTTATTTATTTATTTATTTAAATCGAACACACGTGATTCATATTGTTGTTAGTAATCCTTATAAAACTATGTTAGTAACATTTCTAAAGAAAATAAGTATAACAAAACAGAAACAAAAATAAAACTAGTTTAAAAACCTATAATTACGACCGCTTCCCGCTGCACCAGACCTGCAGCTGTGCATACGGGTCCAGTGCCCCAGGAACGGGCAATCAGGCTTATTCACTATCACCCTTAGAATGCTGTTGGTGCTCCCCCGAATCCTTCGCATCAGGGATGCTGTTCTTTTCCGCATAATAGCTTGAAAGCTATCTATGTCTGCTTCAGCAAACATGCCCGATGCGCTACAGAACCGCGGGAGCCCCAACAGCACCCTAAAAGCGTTGTGATACTGTACGCGAAGAACGTTGTAGGCCCTCTGCGTATGTCTAACCCACAGGCTGCACTACTATATACTGTATATACTTTCCAAGTTCATATTAGACATCACTGACATCGGTGAAGGGACCTGCCTTGAGCAAGCTTGGTTATTATAGCTCTTGCTTTTTCTGTATTAGGAGAGACCTTTGCCCTGCAGTGGGTCAGTAACAAGCCGGTGTTATGATATTATTACTTGGTACATCTCTATTAGCCGTCATCCCAGAGGTAACTTTTTTCTAGCTATTGCATCTTTGACACAATCCATGGAACTTTTTTTTTGTGTTATATAGCTTTTATACTTTTAATCAAGAGCAGGATTTCCAGAATGTATAGTTGTTGTTTTGTATTTCCACCCGAATAAAAGTGATTCAATTCTTCCGAAAAACATAGAAAGAGCACTAACACACATTCAGTGGAAAGAGGTATGTCATGAGATGAGCTTATTCTTAGCCATTACAACTAAAGTAGGTTTATATCCTTGGCTACGAACTCGTTTTTGAAACTGTATCGCTAAGCATGATTGCTGGCCGCATATCATATGAAATAGTGCTTGAAAGTGTGATCACCGGAATGTAATGTGGCGTGACTCTTCGTTTATGATGCTAAATCAATATGGTTCACTCGTGTCTGGACATGACTAGCAGACGCTTAGTCACTGGTTAATGGAGTACGTCTTAGTTCTGTTTATGGTTTCTTTACGACGGTAAACTTCCTTGCCGAATACGTGTAACGTCCAGTTTACATCATCGGCGGCGATCGTTATGCCAACACGGATGCTTGAAGTACACGTAACGTCAAATGGAACGGTTTTACAATTGAACATAAAACTATCCTGTAACATTATGTATCAACTATATATATAAATAAAGTTTTTAAATTAATTATTATTATATCCATAATATTATTTAACAAAGTAGTATTAAGTAAATAGAATAATTGTTGCATAAGTAAATAAAATATTGCATGCCGTGAGGCAGAATGTATAAGGATCAAAAACATTGTAACCCCTAATTGTACACATTAACTACACTCTAAGCAAATAAATAAATCTATCTATCTTTTCATAACGACTATTTTCAATTTAAAATCGTTCGATTTGATATTAACTTTACGAGATGGATTCCTGGTAGGCACGACGTGTTCTCAAGACTGCCGTACACGGTTGCAAAAAAATTGCAATGTTTTTAACAATAAACTATATCTTAAAATAAATTACAATCACTTTGGTTAGGTACTCGGGGGATTACGATACCCCATGTATCGTTATTTGTAATATTGATATCGTTTGACTGTTAATTTTATGATATTATTCCAATATGGCGCACTTATGTCTGGCAATGACTGGACTAGCAGACTCTTAGTCACTTGTTGATGGAGTACGCGTCAGCTCTGCTTGCGGTTTCTTAATGACGATAAACTTCCTTTCATATTGTTTAAGTTTAACGTCCATTTTATATCCTCGGTGACGATCGTGTTAAGAATACTGAACGCTATGGATGGATGCGAGAATTTTATACTAATATAATGAAGCTGAAGTGTTTATTTGTTTTTAGGGTTCCGTACTCCAAAGGGTGCCAACGGTACTCTATTACTAAGTTTCCTTCCGTCCGTTTGTCCGTCAGCGGGCTGTAATTCACCAACCGCAATTGGAAAATTTTGACAATTTTACGGAGTTAACCGCAATTGGTAAATTTTGACAATTTTTACGGAGTTTTTTCTATTGCTAGTGTTACCAAATAATAAAATAAACGTTTACTGTGTAAACGAGACTATATCGTTGTTATTTGTCGATCTCAAAAATCGGTGTATCTCTACTCTCGTACGAAGGAATACGAAATCCTCTGTTTGGTAGTCGCACTTGGGCGGTTTTTATTATACCGCGCTAATATCTGGAACATACCACATCAGCAAAATCTTTTAACATTGGGTAGCTTAATTCCTGAGTAAGTTTATAAGTAATTTAACATCACGCTACGATCCTTAGGAGTGGGCTAAACCGCGGGGCTACTCGCAACAACATATTTATGAACGCTTGAAATCGCAATCACTTTGTTTACTCACAGGAATAAGCTTATCTTAATGTGCCATCGTAATTCGTAATATAGCTTGACTGTTCGTTTTATGATATTAGTTCAATATGGCGCACTTGTGTCTGGCAATGACTGGACCGGCAGACGCTTACTCACTTAGTTATTCGTGATATACTTACGTAGTTTGTGGTTCTTCAAGATGGTAAACATCCATACCGTTCGCAGCGGAAGTTTTAATAGCTAGGTAATTTAGGTAATCCCGAAAGCGTCCGGCTCATTTATTAAGTAAGTACCTACTGGACATCTATGTGGCGCAGATGGCGAAGGTCCGCCTGCGACGCAGGGGTTGCCGGTTCGATTCCCGCCTTGGGACAAATGTTTGTAAGATCTACAAAGATTTGTTCCGGGTGTTCTGGGTAGTTCCTATGTTTAATAAAAATATCTATCTATGCGATGTATAGTATTAAGTATATCAGACATCTAGTACCCATAACACAAGCTCTGCTTAGCTTGGGGCTAGATGATGCTGTGTGGATTGTCCAGCATTATATATTATATCTGGCGTCTTCGTGTGAAATGTGTGGCTGGGTGAACTTTTGTAATTTTTCCATAGAAATGGATAGGTGACCGTTCATTAAATATCGAGATTCCTCTGTGCCTCGGAAATTACGTTGAGCCGTTGGTCCCGGCTGTCATTTGTACATCTTTGGCAGTCGTTACGGGAGGTCAGAAGCCTGAAAGTTCGACAACCAGTCTTACCAAGGAATATCGTGTTCTCCAGTAACAGGGTTCTAGAGGTCTGATAGGCAGTCGCTCTTTATAAAATAGTGTTATGCAGCTGCATCCAGATAGACTAGGAGCTGATCCCAACATAGCTGGGAAAAGGATATGCAGATAATGTGTTTTTCTAAAGAAACTATACTACTGTAGAGTTTAATCAAAATCATTTCAGCAGCTTTTGCGTGAATGAGTAACTAGCATCCATACATCCTCACAAGCGCATTCTTCAAATTTATTACATTACCAAGATGAGCGATTTTTTATCGAGCTGGCAAAATAAATATCTGGACTTTAAAAGAGGCCTCTAAGTTTATTTCAGTAGGTATTTATATACTCGGGTAGTCGGATAGGACACACAGACGTGTTAAAGTGTTCAAATTATTATAAAGGCATTTTATTTAGGTGTTGCCTAGTAATATTCCCCTGTATTTTACATGGAGCGACTGTCTATGGTACCTCCACAACCCAGATAAATGGTAAGACTTTCGGACTTCTGACTACACGTAACGAACATCCACATAAAATATAATCGTACGAGCGACTAATTACGTGGACATCTGTCAACAGTCGGACAAGCCACAACAATGTACGCACCGAAATAGACTGCACTTCAAAATAGAACCCTTGGGAGTGGCAGGAAATATCTCTACTTCAGTAAAATATTAAAAGTAGGTACATAGGAAGGTAGCGCATACATCAATCAATGTGTCTTTTTACTTGTAACTGTCTAGCGGTGGACGTAAAACATCTTTTAGCAACTGTTGGTACCAACATATCCTACGTGGTTACAGGGGCTAGGTAACTACTAATTTTACGCTGTGCCATATTCAACATTTTAACTTTTAATAGTAAAAATAATTAACCTCCCGAAAAATTTCGGTCGCGGTGGGAAATCTCAATCAATCATGTTCTTTATTGTGTACAGAATACTGACCAAGTGATTTGCTACTTATGCCTATCCTATTAGGCATATAATAATTAATTCAGTCCATGTCAGTCATAAGTTTTGACGACACGATTGGCGCAGTGGTTGAGCTGTCGGCTGCTGCGCCGCGTGTTGTGGGTTCGATCCCCACACGGAACAAATATTTGTGTGACCCACAGGTAGTTGTTCCGGGTCTGGCTGTTTGTGTATGTGAGTTTAAATGTTTGTAAATGCACCCACGATACAGGAGAAATTCCTAGTGTGGGGCAATGTTTAAAAAAAAAAAAAAAGTACAATGATTGTAAGTATTACAATAGTTTAAGATTAAAACTTAACTGGCAGAAACAATGCTAGATAAAAATACGAGTATGTATCATGGGTTAGCTAGATTCGCATCAGACATTAAAGTGCTCCTCATAGTCAGATCTGACAGCAGTCCGGGACGACCAGGGAGAGATAAAACGCAGGATCTGCGGCTTTATGTGCTTTCATAAGCACGGAGATCACACAGTACCACCTTCCGAACTCCGAGGTGCTACTGAGAAATGCATAGTGGAAAAACCAATATGACTTTGCCAGAAATGGTAGTGAAACCAACGGCCCCCGCTCAGCAGTCCCGTTTGCGATAAAGAGTGTTTCAACAGGGTAGTTAAAATGGCTAGGTATGGTATACCTTATTGTCAGAACCTGCCTTTTAAAGAGTGTGATCTAACTATGAAGTTCACAACAGTCTGTAATGGAAGAGCATTGCTGAAAGAAGAATTAGGACAAAAGTTTCTCCCAAGGGAAAGTTTTTCCGAGGGGAGATATTTCCCTGACTGAGGCAACTGGGTTGCTGACCCGTCCGCCTGGGGTGGTAAATATTTAGGTTGGCAGACACGATAGTCCTGCCATCTGTCTGTTGGTGTTTGCCAAACCTACTTATCATTTTAAACTGCATAAAGGTGGTGACTAACCCCACAAATCTTGTTTGTTATTTTTAAGCAACATTAATTACTCAAAGGGTAATTAAAAGTTTCACAATCTGGGGTTGTCGTGAAAGATAATCAAGTGTTGTCAGACCAGCTGAGAGATAATTAAGCAGTAACATAAAAACGGATGTGACTCTCTGCTTTGTTAAGAGTCTTACGCTTAACAAAGCCGAGAGTCACTTGAAGTACTGAACCAAATCTGAGAGCTTTCTAGTCACAGAGATATTGAAGGTCAGAGATCAAAGTCATTTTCCCGTAATGGAATTTAGAATATCTGCTTTTTTTACTTTCAAGTTACAAGAAGGAATTGTTGACACAGATACGAATTTGATATTAAGCGGCAAAATCCTGTAATTCACTGCAACAGCGCCATCTTCTGAGTACGTTTTGGACTACTGCCAGTTACATGAACGGTTTTGCGACTGAAATTTTCGTTTCTTACAAAACATTGCTACTTCGTACAATTTGCGCTAGATGTCGCTGTTCGAGATCAACTCATGAGCAGTATTTTCTTCACATCGCGTCTAACTCCATCTAGTATAGACTGTCGGAACCAACATATTTTCTTCTGTGTTATTTATGACTACAATCACGAACGTTATTGAAAACGGGGCGTGCAAGTGAACAACTGGTGCAGTTTCGAAAGTAAAGAGAACCGTATTTATTTAAATAAGTATATATTAGTGTTCCCTGGCTATATTCATATTTTTTCTACAATGAATAATATACTGGACGGGTTACTCATATATTTTGAAACAGAAATGGAATACTGACTTATCGAGGTTTTACAAGAGCACAAAAATATCTAACTACCTACTCCCATGGTCACTGGCATGTTCAAGATGTAGAAAAGCTGATGACCATCATAACATAGTGTTATAAAATGGTGGTTTAACAATGATAGCTCTAAATCATACCTAATTTCCTTCACCCAGCTATTTAGTATGAGATGCGATTAACGCCACCCACGAATAAAATATGATGGTGTCCTATTTTTACCAACGGATCGCCACGCAAGTAATCCTCCCGCAGCGCCACCTATATTTATTGATTCGTCATCCGCCCTACAGGGAAAGCTCTCTCACCATAATTGATGCGATCTTAATTCGGGTGATTATAAATAGAAATATAGTCTAGAAATACGCGCTGCATTGTAAAGATCATTTTGGCAGTCACCGGCAGCTTCGCCGACATACCCCGCCTGCATGTGATAAAATGTTATTTATCGTCAACGGCAGATGATTTTATGAAATTAATAGTTTCGACGACACTGAGACGAACGACTTCATAATATCTAGTGTTGCCAGATTAAATAACTGCTATTTGTTATGTCAACGGTTTTTATGAGCAACAGTTATTGTTCTAATGATCACATTAAGCGGGAATAGATCATGACTTCTTTAATTGACAGCTTGGCATTCAGTTTTTTCTGTGAACTACAAGCTGAGAGCCCTTATCAAGGTAAACATTAAAAATATCACACTAATATTATAAATGCGAAACTGTATCGGTACGTGTGTCTATGTTTGTGACTCCTTTACGCCGAAATGGCTGAATGGACTTGGAAGAAATTTCTTATGAAGGCAGCTCATATCCTGGATGAGCACATAGATTACTTTTTTCCCGGGAATAAAGTACTCGCGTCGGAATCTCGAATCGTCTCATGTTGACTTTTCAACTGCGGATAAAACCGCAGGGCGCAGCATGTAAATTGATAAAAGAAGAAGAAAATATGTTTTAATCTTGTTCTTATAAAAATCATGAACCACTTGTAAAAGAAACAAATTTGGCTATTAAATACACCATAAACAATTTTACGAGGAACTAAAACCGAGTACAAAACAATATTCAGTCTACACTACAGGTAGGCCGTTAAACTAGGAATAGGTTATAAAAATCAATACCACTCTAAAACAACGCCACATCAAAAAGGAAAGAAAACAAACAGTGTTGATGTTAACTCATGAACTTTCAGTAATTTGGGACTATAAAGAATAGTAAAATTGTTTTTTTATATGTCTGTTTGGTATGTTTTTGGCTCATTTAGTTGGAGAAATACTTGGTAGTAACATGGCTCAAAACATTACAAGAAGTGGGAAGTAATGCTAATGCACGAATGCATGTACATATATGCAAGAAGCTCTCATAGTGGTATGAGAGCTTTTGAACAACAAAATAAAGCAAATGGGACTTAGAAGCCAAACAGTATTACAACGAAACAAAGATTTTTTTAAGAAATACTAATTTATAACACTTTAATAAAAGAAAGAAGAAGAATGTACGCTGAAGTAGTCGTGACCTTCACTAAAACGAATTAATTCATCAATGCTAAATTAGCATTCAAAATTCAACGCTAATTAAAAATACCTACTCAAAGCGAATGCTCGGCATTCTTCTGTGAAGTTTTCGTAGAGAGTCTGGGTCAACTAAAAATATTACGACATTGACAAAGGTTGACCTGGCTATTTTGGATACCATCGCGTTAACCTAGAGATGTGACTCTAGTAACGAGATAATATATCGGAAAATCTTTTCACCGTAACTTCAATATACTCGTACGTAATTTCGTTTGATTTTTATTTTATTCGAAGACGAGTGCTCGATGATCTATTTTACCATACACATAAAGTTATTTATTTAAGTGTGCAATAATTTTGATTTATGTCCGTAATGTTGTGCATGTGTTTACATACATACATACATAAACTCACGCCTTTATCCCATGGCATGGCATGGCATGGGGTAGGCAGAAACTAAAGAACGCCCCAGTTACTACTTTTGCTTCGTTTACGTTTATAAATTTTAGAAGAATATTTGTTTTCTCAAATAAATAAAAATATCTCTTAATTCTACCTCTTTTTCTGTTTTACCACAAAAAACTCCATTTCCCAAGCTAGTTCCTTGAAAAGTGGAGTGTAGATTGGAAAGTTATTGGGTATAGTGGCTTTATAAAACACTTCCAGCGTCATAAACATCACCATTTTCGACACATTCAATCATCATAAAATAAACAGAATATAAGTATTCTTACTATTGTCAATTTATAACCTCATTTCTGCATTCAAATTACAGTAGGTTTACATAATATGAAATATCTTTGGTGACAATTTAAATGATAAAAATACTCTTTTTTGAGCCAGTAAATCTCATTTCATTATTATCGTGCAATGTTCGCTTGTTTTATGCACGTTTATGACTATTTAGCAGGATTTACGATGGACAACACTAGCGCATCCGGCAGTGTTTCATTATGTGTATCGCGTTTAACTGTTTCGCTGATAGAAATACGGCTTGCACGACAAATCCTTGCCAACTATAATGCTGCATTGGCTGTAAATTTGCGAAGGGAAATAGATTAACGTATTAGCGTTACTTACGATGTGAATATCTGTCGACCACGTAATTTATACGGTTACGCTAATCAGACAAATTGTGCTATACCTACATATACATATTTGTCAGATCCAACAGCGATGTTCTAGTTGGGCCAGAATATCGTTATCTACAGCAGTTTGGTGAGGTTCTACAAATTTGTCATGTTCGACTAGCTGCGATTTGGACCTGAAGGGCTTTTTCCGTATTTTTTAAAAACGATCGCATTCTAACCTGTCAAAAATATGTAAGTCCAATTTATGTACATTTTTGACATTAATTGTAGATGCGATGAGATTGTGGCTAGATTTGAACATTTTAATTACGAGAACTGTTCTTCTGATGACCTCGGAGGACAGACGTCATGACACTATACTCGAAACGTAAGCAAGTAATTAGTTATGTGTGTAATAAACGAAGTTTAACGAACAAAGTTTGTTGTCATTGCAGGAAACCCATTTTCCTGTACACACGATTTCTACAAATAAATCCCGATCAAGAAACATAATTATTATAGATGTGAAAGTCTATGTCTTTGGATATTTGTAAAACAATCATTCCTCAACAGCTGAACGGATTTGTATGAAACATACTGGTAGATGACCTAGATTAGAACATATTCTATGGCCCAGTACACATCACATTACATGCCGGTAGTGTGTTCCCGCAGCATCGTTCTCAACCAAGGGCGAAGCCGCTATCACAAGATTCGAAGTACATCATAATTAGCAGACGACAGATGTGGCGCGGCGGGTGAAGTTCCGCCTGCGATTGGTTGCGGGTTCGATTCCCGCCTTGGGACAAATGTTTCTACGATCTACAAACGCTATTTCCGGGTGTTCTGGGTATTTCCTATGTATAGTAAAAATATCTGTCTAATTAATATATTGTATTAGTTGTAAGTATATCAGTCATCTAGTACCCATAACCCAAGCTCTGCTTAGCTTGGGGCTAGGTGATGCTGTGTGGATTGTCCAGCAATATTTATTATTATTATAGCTTACTCTGATTCACTTGCTATAGTTTATAAAAATGTTGAATTAAAATCTTTACGTAACATACGACGATATCATATAATTTGGCTATTTTCATTTGGTTCATGGCGACAGCCTCCGCGGGGAAAGGAGTTGGTGGTTGGAGCATAAGGCCAGTCGAAAAATAAAAAATAAAGGTGAGTTCTGATTTTTTTATATGTTTTTAGGGCTACTAGCGTATGTCCAAGTTTGCAGCTTCGGAAGACCTGTCCTAACTTTGCAGCAGTCGAAAAACCACGAAATTTTCCCATCCTTTTATAAAATGTTTCTACCTTTCCATTTTTAAAATAGACTAAAATTACTAGAATTTGAGGTTAAATTATAAAATCAGAAATAGCCCTTGGTTTACCGTTTTCTAGTGTTAGATATGGCTGGCCTGCATTGGACGAAGGAAATAATAATCTGTCTAAACACAGTTAACCACGTAGCCTACCTTGGAGGTCAGTACTTAATCCAATAACTACATTAAGAAAAGTGTTAGAATCTGCCTGTGCTTAACCATAATAGTAGGATGAAACCCATTGGAAAAGGAAG
This sequence comes from Phlogophora meticulosa, assembly GCA_905147745.2. Lineage (NCBI taxonomy): Eukaryota > Metazoa > Arthropoda > Insecta > Lepidoptera > Noctuidae > Phlogophora > Phlogophora meticulosa. The sequence continues at coordinate 1,447,450 of LR990518.1, forward strand.
AGAATATAACAAAAATGAAAGGAAGAATAATTTACGAACGATCTAAGGTCGGGAAGTGGAAGGAGGTGAGTTACTCAGAAAATAGAAAAAACTAAAACAACTCAAATTTATTTTTTTAAATCATTATATATAGATTAAAATAAATCATCAATTACCAATATAAATCAATGTGGGTCACCAGATTCCAAGGTCAGAGCTATTTTTATTATTAATAATAAAACACGAGTATTACTAGAATAGAATATAATAATCTTTATTGCACACCATGAAACCTTACAGACAGCCTTTGGATGGACTCGATAGAGAAGGAGAAAATATATATTGGTGGTTTGTGGTATACTATTTAAATTTAAACGAGCTCTTATATTATGACATTATTGAAGAGAGCCAATAATTATTGATTATAATTTTAAAAGAAAGAAAGAAAAAACGTTTATTCAGCACAGTCTCAGGCACACGACGACACGATACAAAAAACGAGTAACAAGAAATACATTAAAATATATAAGTATACATAATATAGTATTAAGTATGTGCCTTACGGCTGCGCTAAAAGGGCCCAGTTCAGCAAAAATGCCAGAAAAAAGAAAATATAATTGAAAAAAGATATTGTTTGATCCCGCACCATAGGACCACTCAACACGTACCATTGTCCACCATTAAATACCTTATCAGCCTTTTTCAACGGCACCGTCAGTGCCGTCAGATACTTATAGTTGCCTAATTACTTTGACGCTTTCCGTACATACATTGATGCTTGCACGCATGCATTCCTAGAGTCATTGGCAAACGTAGCATTGGAATCGAATCTCAAGAATTTATGAATGGCATGGATTTGGCATCCGATGCACCCTGGATGCGAATATAGTTTATTCGTGTTTTAAAGTACGGCACAGTGTCCATTGATAATAATTTGTTAATCCACGATCTGGCATACAGGTCTACAATACACAGCATCTACATACTCAGTCAGAGTTGTACCAAAACTGTCTGATAATCCGTTTTGTGCTCGCCTATAGATTGTTTCTGGCAAATCCAAAAAATTGTTTGCCTTTAAATGCCATTCGATACTTTTTCGGTAGCTAGATCTTTATCATTCCATCAAACTAAAGTAACTTGAAGTCATTTTTGATAATTACATAAATTGTGTGATTAACACAAATGCAGTGACAACTAAAATCCTGAGCTTACGTATATCCAGCCTATCCTTAACAGGGCTCCCGCTGGGTTCTATTCTAAGTCCTACCCAGACACGTTATCTTTTTTTAATCTACCCACGAATATGTAATCTTATGGAATTAATATTCCATCATAATCATCATAGTCTACAGTCCAACTTAACCCACTGCTGGGCATAGCCCTCTCTCCAATCCCTACGTTCCTATGCCGATTTTATTTTAGTTATACTCGTGATGTTTACAATGTTGTCTGCCCAATTTGACCAAGTAACATTCGTATACCAAGAATAATACTTGTACTCAGAATCAAGAAAATAAAAATGACGTCTTGTAATACTCACATCCATGTTCTGCCGCAGTGTCCGCGCGCGGGCTCTGGTCTCGCTGAGCGTGCGCGGTCTCAGCGCCGGCACTGCTTCCCGCGACAACCACTCGCCGAAAGCTGTGCACACAACACCGTCACACACCGGTACTTGTCTTGACGTAGTTAGTTGGAGATTGCAAGAAATGTTAGAGGAATGAGGTAAGTATATAATGTTGCGGGCCTGAGTGTTTACTTAGATTTTAAAATTTTGATGTTATTACAACTCTTAGAAGTATCGATTGAGAGATCTCACTTTTTATAACTATGATTATTTTAATGAAGTCATGATTATACAAAACGTCAGCTTAACGATATTCTATATAGATACGTTCTGCGAAACGATAAAGACTTACCTACAGGTACTACGTGATGTACAAAGTTTAATATGGTATTAAGGCCAGGTACACAAGTCGTAACGTACAGCAACGTAGTGTATTGATTCCAAACTATCAATCACAGGTAATAAACAAGCCCAAAACATTACAACAGATGGAAGAGAGAAGCATAACAGAGAAATAGTGGTTATTGTAAAACAAAAGGAAGACATAGAATATATAAATTTTACACAAGAACAGAGGCAAGTTGTATATTCACTGGGCTGCTTTTTACAGAAAAGTTGTTTGAATACAAAATAATAGGAGCTAATTGTGTGTCTAAGATTGTACATAATGCAATGGAAGAAAGTAACCTAGTGAATAGAACTTGCGAGTAACACGAGTAATATTAATTCACAATGTTAATATTATGAGAGGAACAGTTAAAATGGCAGTTAAATTACAATTAGACAAAGAGTTAAAAGTGTATTTGGTATAGTGTAAGTATTGAATATCTAGGAAAATCCTTCGTATTATACAGTGCTGTTGCTAAATCTACCTACTACAACATTCGTAACGTGTCGATAGATAAATTGACCGTTTCATTTGTGGAAGTAAGTGTTATTGTTTTTAATGCACTGCCTAGAGGGTAATCAGTAGTGGTAATAATGTCGTCAATGATCCTCACATTGGCTGTGAACAAGTAATCAAACAAAAAAGATTCCATAGTGAAGAGTCATAGAAATAAGGTAACATAGAAACAAGTGATTATTTTTTCATGATGTTGGCATGATTTCTTACATCATCTTCACTTGCTCGATAAAACTATGTCATCATTTGTCAAAAAACAGTCTTTTTCTATAACAATGAAGTCACTTCATCTATTGACCTTGATAGTAGTAGGACTAGTTTTGTGTAGTCTTTATGTAGAAAATAGAGGATAAGAAAATAGTATGTAATATATTAACAGACGGTCAGCGCTGAAGATAATTTTGTTAGAAAGTAAATAAAAATAAAATAAGTCCAATTAATATTTTTAAGAGGAAGAATGATATGAAGCCATATTTTCTTGTTCAAACAGAAACTATAAGTAATACTATTGTTGAATACTTCTTGGAAGTGGGTGGTTATATAAATTTGTTCAATGCAATATTTGTGGAAATAACATATGGTTTACATTAGCTTAAATAAATTCATCTCTTGCTTATAAAACTCCATTTTTTTTTCAAGCTAATGCTAGTTCTACAAATTTCTACATAAAATCCAAGATGGTTCTTCTGAAGACTGTTAGGTTTTCTACATAAGATATCATTGTTCATCTCAAGTTTCTACTGACCTATCGCTTCCGCTGTCATAATGTCGTGTGTGTCGTGTTCCATGGTGTATGTGTGTGCACTTTTGCTATACAATATTTATAGTGGATGTGTGTGTGTGATCACCGCACTGTAACACTGGCACTGAGTCGTTTGTCACTTTGTTAAGTTTTGTTACGTTTGTTTCACTGTTTTCGCTTCGTTAGCATGCGTATCGTTATGTAGTTCGTTTTGTTTAAGTATCTCTCTAAACTAATTTTCATTATCTATAAGAACAATTGATATGGCTATGTATATAGTTTTATTCAACGTTTTTATCTTAGCATCTGCAGATTTCTTTCTTGTCACCGGATAAAGTATTTTGTTTTTGTAAAGAAGTTTGTAGACCATTGGCGCCAGGAAATTTCAATTTACTTAATTTATAGACTTTTATAAATTATGTAGTTCGAAATTTTTCATCATACACTTATTTCTCTGACGTCATCGGAAACCAGTCATAGAAATTTCAGCGATTATAAATAACATGCGGATAAAAAGTAAGACAGACGCGAATATTGAACCTGTCTCGTCTATTTAATGTAACAGCTGATCGTAGTTACATTGCGGCGAATAGAAGTGATCTCATTGGAGTGACAGTCTCGGGAATGCGTGAGCGCCTCAGTATATATCTAACGGTTTAAGATTTAAGAGACAGTTTAATGTATGTGTACAAAAATGTACAACGTAAATCGTATAATCGATGAAAAAAAATCTGATCATTATTATTAGTATCTCGTATTAGAGCTGCTTCTGTAATTATTTTGCTTTGATCTAGCTAAACATATTCATTAACTTGATGAAATAGTACAATCTTACGTTTAAAACTAAAACAATTACCTCTGATTTATGAATAGAATCTACTTTATGACCACTATCTTTTATCTCGCTAATGTTTCCATTTCCCCCTAAATCGTCCACACAGTCATAAGATCCATTTTGGCAATACTCCCTTCACACCTGCACGTAGTTAATTCGTGAAGAATCATACATATGCACCGCGGTCCGCTGCGCCCGCGTCTGGCGCAAGCGTTAGCAATGTGCCAGCGGACACTGCCAAATAGATGACTAGATACTTGAACTTGCTGGTTTTATTTGAGATTTTAGGGGTTCCGTATGCCAAAAAGAAAAATCGGAACCCTTATAGGATCACTTCGTTGCCCATCCGTCTGTCCGTTAAGACCCTTTTCTCTGGGCCGCGTGGAGGTATAAAGCTGAAATTAATATCAAATACGTCTACTGTCACTTGAAGGTCAAAAAAGCTTCTAAATTTAAGCTTCAAGTTTCCAAGTCAACGCAATAAAAAAATACGGAAATTTATGCAACATAATTAATTTTATACTCGCAAAAAGACCAGAACCTATAGGATATTTCCCGTTGACAAAGAATAATGTAATTTGGAAAGAAGTAAGTTATCAAAGCAAAGTAAAGGACGAAAATCCGAAAATTGTAAGTTTGTGGTTTTATTAAAATATTATTTTGTAATCTTAATTGTTTTGGTACGGAACGCTCGGTGCAACAGACAGACTCGCACGTGTCGGGTTATTTCTTTTTTAAATCATCTGAATTCCTAAAAAAATAAGAAACTTCAAGAAAAAGAGAGAAGTGATACCTATTACCCCTTTCTTTATCTTGACAAAGCTAATACGATACAGATTACGGAGAAACTGAAGTTCGCTAAGGTCCAAGTGGGAACTGATGAACCGACAAAAACTCAAATTAATGGTTTTTTTCCCTTTTTTCTCAATAAATATAACTAAGTACTAAATAAAAAAATGCACAGATCTAAGACGAATATTTTCAACTTAAGTCCTCTACGGCGGATGCTACGTAACTGCTACGGCGCTACGAGAGGACTACGAGTCTCGTAGCAGTCGCGTAGCTAAAATTCATCAATCAAGTTATGGGCGCAAGTATATAACAAATCAGAGTGACGGGGTTATTTATTATCAAGTATCAGTATATTATCATTAGTTTATCGTCAGTCATCGTATTGTTAATAAAATTAATGAGTCCGACATCACGCAGACGTGCGTTTACAATGTTCTCGACCATCTGTCACGATGACTGATTCTAAATCTTTGTTTACCTTGCAAAAGAGCTATTTATCTACTTCATTCTTCAATCAAAACATTCTCGAAGGTGCCTGGCAAAGATTACAGCGATAAACATCTTAATTAATAAACTGTTATCCCTGAAAAGTTCCGAGCAAAGATACTATTGGATGCTGTCAAAACACTCGTTTTTACGATTATTCGATAAAATTACTTAAGCTTCAGAAGCTTCGTGTAAAGGAGGTAAACGTGTGCCATTGATAGTGGAAATTATATGATTGATTGTAAGAGTGTGACCGATTAGTCACACCTTCCCGCGATTACATACTACTAAGCACCTTTAACGCCAATTGACCGACAAACAATACATTTTCTATTGTTCTGTTTGGCAGTTAAGATGTTAAAACTTATTCGATGCTTGAATGAATAAGTACCTACTAAAAGTGTCCAGAAACCGAAATTCATAGCTGCTTAAACATTTCTTCTGACGCATTAAACTCCACATACATCATTAACCCAAGCCATTTTATCACAGATTACGTCAATCTCAAAATCAGATACAGATATGCCTAATTAATATAACAATTTAATGTGCAATCTATGACCTCTCAGAAATAGATCCAAGGTCGGCTGCACTTGCACGGCATATGGCGGCTGGAGTGACGTCACAAGAGACAGCTATTCTGTCACATCCGGTTTATCCGATTTACGAGATGTGCACGTCAGGGTTAGACTGGCGCTGGAATGCTGGGATCAGCCAGTCGTGGAGAGATACGGAACAGTTGGAAAAGATTACTGTTAATCAAGATGTTTGGAGGGATTAGTTTCGACAGCTGTGGATCGATTCTGCACTTGAGAACTAGAAGGAAGATTTCGGGCATAATCTTCTCGTTTTTAAATTTAGTAAAGCAGCTGAAGATTATGTTTTTTTTTATTTTCAACGCGCAAATCTCTGGAACTACCAGTCAGATTTGAAAATATATATTCGCATTTGGCAGCCCAATTCTTTGAGGAAGGTTATTGTCTATTTAACATCACGGTAGGACCCTTTGGAGCGGATTAAACCGTGAGGCAAAGCTAGTCTACTTTATATTTTAAGAGCCCCTGATAAATATGTACGATGGATATGAAAATTAATGGAAGTGTAGTGTTCATCATAGAAGTAAATAATTGTATTATTTTTGAGCGAAATACATATTAAACCGTAAAATTATAGTGGGTATGTAAAATGTTTCATATAGAATAAAATCTCTCTACAGCGTTCTGTTTTCATAACATTGTAAAATAGGATAAATATCTAAACAAACAAATACTTCATCCAATCACACCTCGTAATTCAAACAGTCATTTATTTCTCTCTGTACTGAGGCGATGGTTTGGGTTTAACTATCTATTCTAGATTCAAATCAATAAGTGAAGTAGGACTAATAACATTAATAGAGGAATCTAAACGAGTCATCCCTTATCCCGATTTATTTGAGGTTGGCGCAGCATTTCTTCTTCTTCCACACATCTCTATTTGCCGTCATCTCAAAAGTCACCTCTTTCCTTCGACACCTTGTCAGAATTAAGTTATATTGTATCAACGTTAAAATCTCTTTCAAAGTTTTGTTTCGATTCACCGCGTTTTACCGTACCGAGTCGGGTGGGGTATACTGGGTTATAAAAGGCGCTTAACTAAGTCGAGACTCACTTGTTATTCCCGACATTGTGATCAAATTCTGTAGATGATCATATTTGGGAACCTTCTGGGTACGTAGATTTTCAAAGTTCCTACTTATTTTGCGTTTTTATTCGAAAATCTGTTGAGTTTCAATGTTATAATTTAACTTTAAACACACCTATGAGCCTTGTGAAGTGGCATGCACCTATAAGCACAGCAATGTTTTGCATACGCTTCATTGTAGGCCACCGTAAACAGCCAATCTTTCACACCAAAAATAGTCGTTTTCAGAAATTATATTTGTGCTAAGTTACTTAGTTTGATTTATAGAACGTATAGAAGATGATGGCGTTTTGATGGGTATTATTACACCCTTAACAACTACAACAGGAAAAAAATACTGATCGCCTATAATTTAAATTCAATAACGAATCCCCATCCGATAGATGGTGCGACATAATAAATGTGTGAACTTGAAATAGCTGCGGTTATTCTTAGCGCCGCCTACGACGCAAGCGCAACTCTAAATATGTGTAAATACACTGCCGAGTTACTGAGTCATAACGAAAGTGTCGCCAACCAGGCTGAATGGAATTATGGCGTGGGAAATTAAGAAATTCAGATGCATCATCGTCCTCCTGCCCTTACTGAACATTATTTGAGAACGGCGCAGCATGTCTTCTTTCCTACCTACTCATCAATTTTCTCTACTACTACAATATTAACGATACTATAATATTACAAAGAGGTAAAATTTGTTTGTAACTTTGTATGTAGAGGGTAATCTCTGGAACTAATGATCCAATTCTAAATAATTATTTTTCACTGGTAGGAAGCTACTTTATTCTTGAGTGCTAAAGGCTATTATAATTTTGAAATCTACGCTTTAAATCGGGTGGAGCGGATGTTAAATATCGAAGGGAAAGTAGGAAATTCACGAAGACCAAATCGCAGGCGAAGTGGTAGTATGAGATATAGAGAGAACGATTCAAAGATTGAGACTAATGTATTTTGCATTCATTTGAAATTATACATAGTAGAAGATAAGTATTGAGAAGTTTTTAAATTAGTTAGAAGCATCTAAATTCGAGGCTTCACAGAATAAATTATTCAAACTGTCAGCACAACACAAATCATTGGTCACGTTGGTGATAATTTAACAAATCAGTTAAGTGTGTCAAACAACAACATAACGTAGAAAACCAACTTTATTTAACTTATTTATTTGACGACCGATGTGGCGCGGCGGGCGAAGGTCCGCCTGCGACGCAAGAGGTTGCGGGTTCGATTCCCGCCTTGGGACAAATGTTTGTACGATCTATAAATATTTGTTCCGAGTGTTCTGGGTATTTCCTATGTATAATAAAAATATCTATCTATGTAATGTATAGTATTAAGTATATCAGTCATCTAGTACCCATAACACAAGCTCTGCTTAGCTTGGGGCTAGATGATGCTGTGTGGATTGTCCAGCAATATTTATTTATTTATGGAATATATTACAACATTATAAAAAAGCATATTCGCAATACAAAGAACACAGCAGTTTATGATTCAGCTGATTCGACGAAGAATTAAATAAAATGACCAATTGGAAAGTACAATGACTAGAAAATCTCAGACTAAAAAGGTCTCCTCAAAACAGAGAATACACCAGCGATCCTGATTGAACCTATCAACCAAGAAACAAATGAACCGATAAAAGACAATGACGTAGACGAAGAAGTGCTAGACGAACCACGTCACTAATGAGATATAGTTCGATATATCACAATCACTCAGTGCACAGTTCCCAGCCGGAAATGTCACACGCTGCACAGTTAATTATAAACCAAGCATCATGCTGAAAGAGATGCGGGCGTGACGGTAGACGTTTCTCATAGATTGTCTATTGATGACGAGGAACTTGGTCATATAATAAGATACACGCAGAGACTAGTGCTACTCATATTTTCAAGTATGTAGAATTGTTTCTCTTGCAGTAGTGTCGTTCATGCTTACAACGAATACCAAATTTCTTTTGTTTTGGGTTTTACTGATCGTCATTTGTCACATATTATAGAAATAAACACTTCTTATCAAGTCAGAGGAGACGGTGAATCTCATTATCTTTTATCAAAGTACTGTCAGATTCTGGTACAACAATAACTCGATATAGTGTTTTGCTCTTCGTATTTCCATCTATTTTACCACAGGAAACGTCTCGTTATTTTAAATGATTATTTTTAATACTTCCTGCTTTACAGATATTACTTTACAAATATTTTTTTCACAATCTGTCTAGTGGTCTGCAGTACAAATAAACAACGTGTGAGTGTTTTACATACAAAAGTCCATTCATGAACACTATCGAATTCATATTTTACATACAAGAGTCCATTCATGAACACTATCGAATTCATGTTTTACATACAAAAGTCCATTCATGAACACTATCGAATTCATGTTTTAATTCATGAAGAATAGTCGTCTATTGTACGCATTAGGAAATAAAAATGCCCAACCCAAAAATGTAATCTAGCGATGACCTATATATTGCCATTGTGTATCGAAAACAGATATTCATAAATATATGAAAAATATATGACAAAAAGTTATGAGAAATGTGCCTATGCGCAATGATTGACAGATGGCCTACTTACAAGCGCCGCATTGACCTATTTTCCTGATCATTACACCCAGTGTGGAATGACAACTACCTAGACAAAGTCTTAAAAGTTTACTATTTAAATATCTCTATGGAAACAGCATATCAGCGAGAGTAAACATATCTCTTCAGAGAGAAAATAGGAAAAAAAAAACAAAAATGTCTTCAGAAAATTATAGGAAAAAAGAAGCAAATCAAAACTATTGATTACAGATGATGTCATTCAAACGACAGTTCTAAAAGTTGATACTAAGAACGAAAGAACTGTTCGACGTCCAAATGTCAGTGTACGGCGCGCCAATCAGCTCCGCGTTCCTCTCTGTTTATTACTCTACAACTTTAGCACTACATTTCCAATCACTCTTACATCCAAGCAATAACACCTACAATCCCTTGATTGACGACGAGAAAAAGTTTGTCGAAGAAAAAGACTGCGAATTAATCTTTGCGAATGTCGAAGCTCTTATGACTGGGTAGTAAGGTCCGTTGTACATTGTTTGGTGTGCGAAGAAAGTTTGTGGGAGTAATACAGGCCCGGTAGGCCGGTCTAAATGCGTCCGCGTCTTTGGCACGGCACTGGGGCAAGGACGCAAAGCGCCTATGCAGTCGGCAGATTGATTGACCGATTAATCTTAGCGAGACAAGACTGGTAAAATGAAATATTATCGATCTTATTACGTGGAGTTTCAATGTGGGACGCTTTTTATTCCCAACTACAATTTAGATGAAAGGAGAATTCATTTTAAACGGAAACAGCAATAAATGTTTGCCAATGTTGAGAATCATTTGTATACGAAATAAAATGAAAGAAACTGAGGTTTTTGGAGACGATAGATTAAAATGCAGACACGCTCACATATTCCCAGAGATGTAACTAAAACATACGCTCGTTAGCAGACAGTCGGAAGTCATGTTATTAGTGAAACGGTAGATATTATGTGCACTTAGTAACAGATATAATGTCTACTGTATAATTTCTGGCTTAATTAAAGCTAAAAACTAACTCGAGAAAAAACTATGGTTAATCTCATCGTGGTTTTGAATGCAAATCATTAATGTTTAGTTATAATTATCGATCCTAACAACTAATAATTAAATGATGTAGCTTAGAAGAGCCAGCTTTTGAATCTAATTTCACGATAATTATCTGAATTTCAAGGTTGATTGATATTGTAATCTGCACAACTGATGTTATTTATATGCCGTAAGTAAAAATGATTTCTTCATTTATTTCAGTAAACATTTCATCATTTGTAGGAGTTATGTGTTTATTAATGAATCCTTTTAATTTCGTTGACAGCTGTATTTTCAATGTTGTGGTTCTACATTTTATAATATAACGTTGTTTTCGTAGATATTTATATTTACATTATGATGCTATTGCAAGTTGTCATATAACCAGCGTGTTATGTACATACAATACCTGAAGTATTTTTACATGTTTTACTTTGTATTTCTTTAATGTATTTTATACTGGTTATGTTTTGTTTTTACATGGTTTTTATCAAGAGATTTGTACAAAAATCCTGTGTTCGTTTAGTAAGTCGTCTGTGATGAGACAATCGTTGTTAACGTTCACTTCACTTCACACACGAGATGGTTGGGATCGTGGGTATGTACACATGAGAGGTCGTGTCAATGGGGTCGATGGCGACTATTACAGGAGTATTACGAAACGGTTCGATCGCCGAACTATTGGTGTCGACGCGCGCGCGTGCGTCTCTCGCCCAAACACAACCGTGACTGCGTACACGCGCAAGTATTTTGATACCGTCACTACGTTCCTGACTTCCAATATCCTATCACGTTTATATTGAAATCCACTTGAATCGATGGCATTTGTATCAATTGAAAGATAATGAGTTTCGTTTTCGGTGGTATGCGAACTATGTAGCGCCATTTTGGGCCTGCATAGTGTGCAATACTCGTCTGGGCGTCAAGTGCCAAGCATTATTGACACACGTAATGACAAATGAGTGGCGATGAAAACTTTTGTCAATGCGTTTAAATAAGAATAAAACAATTAAATACAATAACAGAACCGGATGAATAAATAAACAACTTTAATTTACTTAAATACATATAACAGGATACAAAAGGAACAGAGCTATTTGTTGACAGTCACGTAGTGGGGTAATCTGAAATGAAGAAAATATTTTAATTTTCGTAATTACCAAAAAAGTGTAGGTAATTTTACGGAGAACACGATATTCACTATACAACGATTAAAATCTTTTTGAACAATACTTAATTATGTTTTAGGTAATCTATGTATATCTTTCAGATTCCGTTTCCGTGACAATAAAAGTCAATCTTACACAATTAAGAATTTTCGAGAATCGTTTCTAGATTTCCGAAAATTGTCTTTTGCGATCTTCAAACAGTTGAAGTAATGAGCAGTAACCACGTTTTGGCAGTTACCACGCGCGACCTTATCATTGTCACTGTGTTCGGTCTACCTTTTAAGTCCAAAAGCTTTAAAAAAAAGGCACTCAGTATATGTACGTACGTTCGACTCTTTTAACCACACTTAAGACCTTTTCATCATGCGAATGGGGACGTCAAATATGTGTTGATGACATTTAGAGAGGAAACTGAGTGTGAATCTGAGTACCATGCCGGGTAGACAGAACAAATGTGTCTTTAAACAGTCGAGCAGTTCTTTAGTATTTCTTATGTGGTGTACGCAAAATGTCCTGCAGATCTGGTAGAGTCGTAAGTCGTAGTCGTAGAGTGTAATAGGTTGTTGAGTTCCCTAAAATAGGGTTGAACTACACGATGATGCATGCATGCTGTCTGTCGGGACAGGTCAACTCAAAGCTGCAATGGCTTTTTCTTCTGAAGGAATTCCCAGACTTCGCCCGTAATCATTAGACTCACATAATATCTTCGTATAATTATAATGTTTGGACCTTAAAAGAAACCATGACCTCTTTGTTTCTTTCGGTATTTCTTCTCAAGGAACAGTCAATTTGGAAATGTCGTCGCCTTTTTTTTAATATTGACGTGTTTTTAATATTCATATAATTTCATGTGACCTATTATACAAATTGACAAGACAAATAACAAGTTTAAATGTGACGAAGTCCAGTGAGCAACGTTTCTGTGTATGTACTTACTTCAAGATTTGTCTATGCCAGGCGTCGCACGACGTCGAGCCCGTCGAGGCGCACGGCCAGCACGCCGCACACGTCGGCCGGGCCGCGCGCCGCCCGCACCGGTATCACCTCCGTGTAGCCCGGGCTGCCGGAACTGTACGCCAGCAAGTCGCCCAGGTAAAGGGCCGCGTACCTGACCGGAAAGTTTATGACTTCGAGCAACGTTAGTCAGAAAATATTCATCTCCGTTAAGAAAGTTACACCTTATGTAGGTACTCTTAAGGTCATACATTTTTTTTTTTTTTTTGCTAACGGTGGGAAACCTTCAAAAGGCGCCTGGACTTTTGGGGAAAAGACCAGGGAGTGTGGGATTCTTACCTCACTAAAACCACCCCGGTGATCACCATCAGCACATGGAAGGCGCCCCGTTACCTCTTAAGAGACCACTCCGGGACCCCCTCTGTGCAACGCCTGTTAAGGCACATCCCATCCACGGCGACACGTGATCACTATGCCGCCGTCCTTCCCTAAGGTCATTCGTTGGGCGATCAGAGTCCCCACTCTGAGCACCCGTGACCCGAGAATCCCACCTGCGTTAAATGATGCAGGTGGGGTTTCGGCATGTTAGGCGTTAAGGCGGTTGCCTCCTCGACGCCTTCTTCTCCGAGCGGGATCGGCCCGCTCACGATCCCGCTCGGCGGCCTCCTTCTGGACCATCACGGTCTCACAGAAGGAGGCAACTTCCCTCCAGTTTTCTCTCTCCGCCAGCATAGCCCTCACTACTGCTGGCAGAGACAGGTCTCGCCCGATCCTGGTGACCAAGAACTGCCGCTTGGAGGCCCACGCAGGGCACTTCTCTAGCGTGTGCTGTGCAGAATCTAGGTCACCTCCGCAATGGTGGCAACATACCTACATCACCATCATCTGCCTAGCCTTTTCTCAAACATGTTGGGGTCAGCTTTCAAAATGTGGTCCAAAAAGGTGTCCACTTATTGACTGTACAGACTTTTACAGATGAATAAAATATGTTTAAATGATGCTCATTTGGTCGTGATAGTAAATAATAATAAATAATAGAGTTTACTACTCACCCAATATCTTCGCAGCTTTCAATGCCAAGTGGGTCTTCGGCCGGCTCGCTGACGACGGAGAAGACGATGCAGTCTTTGTTGTTTTCGATGTCGACCATTGTAACGCTTTCGGAGCGGCACCGTGCCATGTGGCCTAGCTTTGCAAGATCTTTGTCCTCCAGTTCAAACGCTACAACATGTTAAGGCAAAGACTTTAAGACGAAAAGACGTTAAGGGTAGTCTTCTTACATTTTTAGCAATTTTCAGCTCTGTATTAGGTTGTAATCATCCTCCTGCCCTTATCCTAATTCATTTGGTTCGACGCAGCTTGTCTTCTTCTTCCATACCTCTATTTGCCGTCATCTCAGTAGGGTGGCTATTGAGATGATGGCAGCCATAACCTTCCAGCCATATCAACTTTCACACCATCCATCCATTGTTTTTTAGGTCTTCCTGTACTCGTGTAACCCTCCAACATTCATACTCAAATTTTGTGCATGGCTAGATAGCTTTTATTACGCAAATATTAGCTCTCTGGTCATGCACAAAAATTCTCTCTCCGGTCATTAGTTTTTTTTAGAAAAAACGTTGCCCCACACTAGGAATTTCTCCTGTATCGTAGGTGCGTTTACAAACATTTAAGCTCACATACACAAACAGCCAGACCCGGAACAACTACCTGCAGGTCATACAAATATTTGTTCCGTGTGGGGATCGAACATATTATTATGTACACGCGGCGCAGCAGCCGATGGCTTTAACACCGCACCAACCGTGTCGCCTAAGAATTTAGAATTTAGAATTTTCCTGCTGGAAAAACGCAACCCCAGCAGGAGGTAAAGTTTTTTCCGTATTTTTCCAAAACGACATATCTCACCAGTTTTTTATGTGGTGCACATGCACAGCAGATTATGCACTAATTATTCGTTCTACTCATAGTTGCCGTCTAGGGTAAAGTACACCGCGAATACTTGACTGTTTCGGGAGAAAAAGTAGCCTATGCAAGGTCACCTAAATGAGAAATATCATCCACCTTCTAGGAATCTATTTCCTTTTTAGCCATATCAAATTTTACTTTTACCTTTTTTCATTGGATATTTGGTTCTTTGGCCTTTTTACATTGACACTTGCGACAATTCAGTTTAAAAAGAGGGCATCAATACTTACTTTTCTTAAAGTTGAAGTAGCACTTGTCCACATAATGTTTGGGTTTGGGCAAGCTGACCGGGGTCTCCAGCTCAGCGCCGGCCCTTCCCAAGAAAGAATATGCGACGTACAACCGCTGAACATACGGGTTTATCATGGCTTCGCACTCATCGTTCAGGGCTAACCAGAGAACTGTGATCTCCAACTTTTGGGTGTTTTGTTGTTGATTTCGGTTAATTGTTGGAGCTTTAGCTACATCCTGAGGGTAGGGAACAATGCGTCATGTATGATCGAACTTCGAGTAACTGCTCAGTTTTTGTGACCACAAATGATACAGACAATATTTTTTTTAAACCAAATGCTGTCTAGGCAGGAATACCAAGTGGTAAATTCTCTTGGTCATGTCTGACAGATGCCAACACAGCTGTGGGCCCGAATATCGCAAGACAGGAACCCTAAGACAGCTAGTCGGGTTCGCGGCAGACCGAGGAGAAGATGGCGACCTTGGATCGCTTCCTCGCGAATTGGCGAGAAAAAGCAAACCATCGAGAGAAATAGAAGGAATGGAGGGAGGCCTTTGCCCAGAAGGACAACACGGGCTAACAAAAAATTTGCGTGGTCTGCCTCAGCGCGAAAGAAGTGAAACTTCGTAACGTGGAAATGAAAATAGGAAGGGGTAGAAATTGATTTTTAGTGAAATCATTAATTTTTTCGTTTCTTTAAGACAAACTTTATTAACATTGCTTACAATTCACAATTGATAGCATCTTTTCATTATAATTTTCGAGTCGAGAAATATCAAAATCTATAACATTTACAATGGGATTATGATAACTAAAGTAAGATACGAAATGTTTGAGTCCTATGAAATGTCTCTTTCTATTCCCCCTCCCCAGGAGCGTTGAACGTTTAACGCAACAGTGCTTTCATACCCCCTCCATGGTAGCGTTAAACTTTTAACGCAACCTTGTTGGAAGTCGCATTAGAAGTTTCACTTCAAAAATCTCTTGATGGAGCATACGTAAAGTAGTAATGAATCGGGACTGCGGTTCGAATTTCGTTTTTTGTTAGCCTGTGGAGATGTAAATTTCTCGGGACTGTCGAGATTTTCGTTCAATGTATTTTTATTTTGTACTTACCCTTTGCGGCACGTCAATCTGCGAATCAATTAGTTTTGGCAAAATTGTAACCTTTTTAGATTGGTCTGCCTTATTTGTGCCTAAAATAAAAAAAAAAGAAAATAAAATTGCTTATTTCAGACTAGGTATGTCCATATTTTTTAGTAACAAATTAATTATCTTAAGACTAAGTTAGTAGTTATAAGGATTTAAAATAAAATTAAAATGAAAATGGTAATAAAAATGAAAATAACTTGACCAAAAATAAATTAAAATGAAATAGAAAAGATAAACTAATGCAAAATAAATTAAATTACATCAATTTAATTTATTTTGCATTAGTTTATCTTTTCTATTTCAACTTTTAAATGCATGCTGGACAAAGGATATTTTTTTTTTCTTAAAAAAAAACGTTGCCCCTCTACTTCTCCTGTATCGGGGGTGCGTTTATAATCATTTAAAAACTCACATACACAAACAGCCAGACCCGGAACAACTACCTGTAGGCCATACAAATATTTGTTCCGTGCGGGGATCGAACCCGTGACACGCAGCGCAGCAGCCAATCGCTCAGCCTCTGTCATCCGTGTCATCAATAATGTGTAGGGCAGGTGTGATGCGGGGTAGGGCTTGATTGACTTGGTATACGAGTGTTATATGATTATTAGGGTGAAGGGTGGGTGTTTTGGGGGACTGTCTTATGTTAACGTTTTAACGTTCAAAAAGTGCTGATTCTCAGCCTAATTTGAATAAATGAATTTTGATTTTGAATTTCGATTAGCCTTCATATCTATCTTAAATCAGTCCCAGTAAAGACATTTTTTCTGTGTAACCAAGTTTGTAGCCTAGCTGGTTTTTTTTATATTTATGCAAGGTGGAAGGGTCATCAACGCACATCCTGCTATCTTGGGTTCAGTACATGATTTTGGACATGAGTCCAGAGTGGAAATGTATTGTAATTTTCTCCTGATTTTTATGTTTTTTCTGTTTTTTTTTTACTTTAAATTTTTAAGTAATCATAAGAAAATCACAGTTTATATCAAACTCAATGAGATTTTTTATTAAAAACTTAATAATTCTCTTATTTTCATAAATTTCATTGGGTTAGATATAAAGATTTTGAAAACAGATTAGAAAAAGTTAGGCCTTAAAAAAACCGACGAAAATTTTCAACACTGAGGGGTCCAGGATCATGTACTAAACTCATGGTTTCATGATACGCGTCGATGTCCCTTCCACACTATATACTTCACACTAGGAGCATTTCCCTTCATCTCTGCATGAATACCATTCAAAGGCTAACTCTTACAGGCTTTTAAGATATAGCTTTTAGCGATGAGGCCGCCCATTATAACACCCTATGTAATGTAAAGAGAATCCTATTCTGGTCACAGTGCTAACAATAGGGATCTGTCCTAGGTAAAAATATAATAAATCTATTTGATCCGTCAGTTAGATTACCAAAACATATAGGACAAGTATGTTTTGTTTAATCAAAACAATAAAAAGTGACAAAGATATATCACATCAAAGTTGTAGAAGAGGCTTGTGACGTCACTTCTACGTAAAAAGTGAAATACGGCGTGACGTTACGCGAAGCTTCAACGCACTAACGTCGTCATTTTTGGTTTACGTGACAAAAGAAAAAATACGTGAGTAATTCAAGTATCAAACAAAACAGAATTGTGTATTAAAATAAAACAAAAGGTACTTCACCGATTGACTTGGTAATATTGTCATATTTCTTATTTATTTCCATATCATCCGCCTTTTCATTGTTTGTGATGTTCATTGGCTTACTACTGGTCCTGCCTGTATTATTGAAATGGTTCTTATTAATTACTAGCGACCGGATCCTGTTTCGCAGTGAATCTACTGTGGTGGTGCCATGTTTTCAAACCTCGTGATTTCTGAGGTGTGTAGTTATTAAATCGTTTGTCCTAGATACTTAGTCTAGAAAGCTGACAATTGAAGTGTAACTTAATTTAATAATAATTTTAGCATACTCTATGAAAGTTGAAGTCTGTTTGAATAAAGATAAATAAATAAATAAAGAATGCCGGACAATCCACACAGCATCATCTAGCCCCAAGCTAAGCAGAGCTTGTGTTATGGGTACTAGATTACTGATATACTTAATACAATACATTACATAGATAGATATTTTTTATTATACATAGCAAATACCCAGAACACCCGGATCAAATATTTGTAGACTGTACAAACATTTGTCCCAAGGCGGGAATCGAACCCGCAACCTCCTGCGTCGCAGGCGGACCGTCACCCGCCGCGCCACATCGGTCGTCGTCGTTGAATACCTCAATAAAAAGAAAGATTTCACCCATGCGCATCCGGGGCGGGTCGCTGGTATAATTAATCTTTACATTTTAATTCTACTGTACGTGTGTCACTGGACTCTTCCTAAACGGCTGGACCGATTTTAATAAGAATAATTATGAGTGTTCGAGTGGGTCCCTGGATGGTTTAGATTCACAGTTGGACTCGGTACATCTACCGAGTCCAACTGTCGCTGCTGTGTGCGCTGTTCGGGCAGGACAACGTCTGTCGTGTCCGCTAGTTGTAATATAAAAAGCTGAAGTTTTTATTTTTGTTTGAACACGACAGACGGATCTGGAACTGCTAGTCGGATATTAATTATCTTATTCAAAGTATTATTATGTTTGATAACTCACTAGCTTTCCTTAGTTTTGCGATGAAAGAACGCCGCTCACCGCTGTGTGTTTGCTACAGAAACATAATATTATATGAAATATAATAATTTCACATCGTTTATTTATATGCTAACATAAGTACAACTGTAAATGTATTTTATTTCATTTATAAACATGTTAACTACATACACATATTAAATAAATAAACGTCAAGTGTCGCACTCGAGCGCCGTTGAAAATTATGGGTAGGTACGGAATAACTACCCATAATTTTCAAGGTTTTTTTATTGATCGGAATTTTACCTTGCTTTTTACCAAGTTTCGTGATTCTAGGTCAACGGGAACTACCGTATAGGTTTTCGACCAAAAACCTATAGGGTTCCAGTTGATCACGTAAAAACTATTCTATTCTAATCTAACGACAGTTTACTTACGGTAAATCGACTGCCTTTTTGTAACCGGGTCAATACGCTCCTCTGAATAAAAAAATATGCGATAGCGTCATTAATTTTAGACAAGTGTAGCGACATCTATCTCGCCACATACGAACTAAACCGACTTGTCCTACATCGCGATATTAAAGTTATCCACGCGACTGAGTATATATAAACGCGCCCGACAACAATCGTCGGGCGGCTGGAGGCCTTAATTTTAATTAAGCCCCCCACAGGAAAGTTCGGTTGAGCAGTAAATATCCCTGAAGGATAAACTGCGAGATGCCCATTCCAAAAAAAAAAAAATCGTCGGGCAGTTGCCCACCAGACACGACACCCGTCTGGTCGGAGGATCCTCCCTTTTCTATGGTGGATGAGGAACTTTACACCCTGTTCCTCATACCTCCAAACAAGCAATTGCAATATTCCTTGGGAGCATTTTTTTTTGCTTAATTGAATTGAGTACCATATGCATTTGAACTTTCCTGCATTACTGAAAAATATCTATAAGAATCCTGCTGTTTTAAAATGTCATGTACTTACTAAGGAGCCATGACTGCTTTGCGCTCCAGATACTAGATCCTGCCAACAACACAAAATAACTATTTGGAAATAAAGAAAATAATATTTTAGACAGGCATTAAGGCGTACCATACACTATAATAATACAAAGAAATCTTCTTTTATATATAATTCTCGTGTCACAGTGTTTGTTATTAAACTCCTCCGAAACGGCTCGACCGATTTCGTGAAATTTTGTGTACATATCGGTTAGGTCTGCGAATCGGACATCTATTTTTCATCCCCCTAAATGTTAATGGTGGTCCACCTCAAAAACTTTATATGGCAAAACAACGTTTGCTGCGTCAGCTAGTCTAATATAAAAAATTCTCGTGTCGCAATGTTTGTTACCGAACTCTTCCGAAACGGCTGGACCGATTTGTATGAAATGCTGTGTGCATATTGGGTAGGTCTGAGAACCAGGGCCAACCAATTTATAATTCAAACCCCTCTGTGATAAGGGTGGTCCACCCAAACATTTTTTTTTGCTTTAAATGGCAAAACCAAGTTTGCCGGGTCAGCTAGATTTATTATAAAATAGTATTGTGTGCCCCACGGCTGCGTCGGCTCAGTTCAGCGGAAATGCCAGACAAATTATATGGAGACATGTATAAGTAATGACAGAATCACACACACATTCTTCTAGGTTAGGTCGGGTAGGGTTCTAGGTACGAACATTCAGATTGAGTATAGTGATCAAATGCTTTTTTTTGTTACCAATAGCAATGCAGCAGCATACATTTGACACTTACTTAAGCTATATGTCAGGTACAGAGGCCAGCACATTAAGCCCAATCTGACAAATTGCTTTGATAGTTTTTCAACTTTATGACAAAAGAATAAGGTTCATGTTCAATTGGGAAAATTTGACAGTTTGAGATAGCTTGATGTGCTGGCGTCTGTGTAAAGTACAATATTGAAACAATAACTCACATCTTCTGATTTAGGTAACATGGACCTGGAATCGTTTAGGCGATTGCTACCCTGCAAAAAGACAATAATTCCTGATCTTTTGCATAAACTGCATTTCAATGCTCCCCACATTGAAATGCCGTTCATGCAGAAGATCAGGACAATCGATCTCGTTAGATATAATACAAACTTTCAATTGTGCCTGATTACTAAAATATGCTTGAGCTCGTTGCAAAATAAAAACATCTGCTTGGGTTTATCGAACGTTACGCTTCGCTTACCGAGGTCAGTCTGTGGATGGGTGACCGTTCGTAACATAAAGTCGTTGGGACCGGCTGTCATTTGGAGATCTTTGACAGTCGTTACGGGTATTCGGAAGCCCGAAAGTCTGACAACCAGTCCTACCAAGGGGTATTGTGTTGTCCAGTAACTGGGTTGTGGAGGTCAGACAGGCAGTCGCTCTATGTAAAACACTGGTATTCAGCTGCATTCGGTTACACTGGAAGCTGACCCAACACAGTTGAGAAAAGGCTCGGCTGATGATGATACTAAAACCTGCTTTAATTATTATTATTTTCTGGACACTTACTTCTAACGCATGTTTCATGTCTCCCGGTGATTTGATTTTAGGATTCTGAAACCATGAAAATGTTGTCAAAACTAGACAAGAGTGACAGAAGTAATAAATAGGTAGTTAGCGCTACATCTGAGAAACTCCCGGGTTCAATCTAGGGTCGAACAGTGTGTTTGGTGTTTTCGTGCTGGAACCACCCCGGAGTCTGGAATAGGCTCGCCCCCAATTAGGATTAAAAAAAAAAAAAGTTACCACTTCGCTGATTATCACTTCGGACCGACGACGCTGAAAATTAAAGAGTTAGTCAGATCCGGTGAAATTGCAGGGATGTCCGAAATATTAACAAGTATCGATATACAATAAAAAAAAACATTTATTTCTCTTCCACAAGTCGCCTTAAAAATGGCACTACATCTGATAAATCCTCTGTGGGAGACTGTTATCTGCACTGCACTCCCAAAAAACAATGATTGAGTGACAATGATAACAAAGTATTTTGACTTTTGTTAGGAGGACACTGTAAAAAAAGGGGGAATAAAGATACGTAGGTATGTAATGTATAAAAAGTTGCTTAAAAGCATCATGGGATCAATGGACAACCCCAAATTTAGATTGAATTGTGCAATGCGGCGCGACCCTGCCATATACGGGCCGGTTTTATTGGTGGGTGCCCTGAAACCGGCATATCCTAGACGCATAGCATGACCAATTCTATATTTATTCTGCCAAGAATTGACAACAGAGATGCCAAGATGGAAAGAATCTTTCTTTCCAACCTGAAATCTCTATCGTCATCTCTTCTATAAAAATATAGAATAAAAAACTTTCTCCTCTTCAGTTTTAACATCGTCATGCTTAGGATAGCAGAAATCTTTCAACAACAATGTCTATCCTTCCGTCGATAAAATCCGTTTCTATGGTGGTCATGCTACGAGTGCTAGACGCAAAAATCCCCTCTACTCCCCTCTCACCCCCCTGCTACGACACAGTCTTACCCTCTCATCGTCCTGTGTGGATGTTGGCCCTGAAATCGCTGGATTACTCCATTTTCGTTCACGTAAAGGCGGATACTTGCTGGGCTGGAATAGACTGGACCATCAGGTTAAGGAAACTACATACATAAATTCGCGTTCGCGTTTAAGTGTTATTGGGTTTTCCATCTAGAATTTCTCAGTAGCAGGATTTGTGCCCATTTGATGGCATTAGGCTCCTATAACATGGGACTTAATGTCTAACTGGCGAAATGTGGGTGTACCTCTCTGCCTAACCCTTTGGAGATTACAGGCGTGATGTTATGTTATAAAGTCCTCCTTTTATAACATAACATCACGCCGAATTTCCTGTATTACCTACATACCTCATTTTTTTTTAAATCAATTTACAAATGTATTGTGTCATGAAAGAAAAAAAAGAAAGAAAAAAAAAATAGGGACCCACACAGGGTGGTAGGTGACATTAGATCCTGTCAAGTTACTGCAACAAATTAAAAGTCGTACTTTACATTAGTAAAGTAACTACTAAGTTACTTATGGTTACTTACATCGTATGTATTATCTGTGGCGGTGGTGACTGTTTTCGTGGGTCCGTTCTCTGGGGCCCGCTTCACTCGTGGCATGTTGCTCCACGTATTCGACGTACGAGTGTACTCCTGCGCAATTTATAGACACCTAATTAATGTTCCCACTAGTGGAACTCGCGCATCCTCGCCGAGTGAAGGAGTGAGCCGGGATCTATTGCACTGTATTGTCACTTTGAGGGTTGGAATTGAAACGGCTATTTCTATCTTCATAACTGAACAGTTACAACATAACGGAATGTGCGAATGAAGTATTCTCATCTTCATTTGACCAAGTAACATTGCAATAGGAGTTCCTATTGCAATGAAAATACCATTTTCAATTGCCTGTAGCTCCTGAAATAGACAGCTGTGAAATACAGACAGACAGACGAACGCAGGGTACCTTTTCCCATTTTTACGGAACCCTAAAAATGTCCATCACAACCAAGACCATGCCATGTTACCATGACCATATTGGCAATCACCGACAGTCAATTCTGCATATAAAGTCTTATTGGAGCTCGAACACGGAGCAGTCAGGAATTTGCCAAATACTGCACGTAGCGCAGCATGGCTCCTACTAGGCTGCACAATGAGCTGGAGCTCTTACAGCAATGCAGTGGAAGGGCGGGCAATTTGACGGCACGGCGGTTTGCACAGTGGCTGAGCGATTGGCTGCTGCGCTGAGTGTCGTGGGTTCCGGTTCTGGCTATTAGTGTATGTGAGTTTGAATGTTTGTAAACGCACCCATGATCCTAGTGTGGGGCAACGTTTTTTTTATTAAAGAAAAACAAAGTATATCAGAGACGAGCTATACCTACTCACCACATTGCCGTAGGTCTTGTTCTTCCCGGCCGCTAGCTGCGTGGCGGCGGGCTCGGCCCTCGGCATGGCGAGGTCGAGCTCGTTGTAGTCGTCGAGCGCTTGCGACAGGGCGTTCGAGTGACGCTCCTGCATCGTCACGGGTCCGGCCCCAGGCTGGTGGAAGCATCGTTCTTGTAAGGTATGCTACCATATTCATCTATTGTCTGTCTCGATAAATCAGTCCTAAGCCAATTACTGTTCTGTAATACTTGTTCTGGGTATTTGCTATGTATAATAAAAAATATCTATGTAATGTATTGTATAGTACCCATAATACAAGCTCTGCTTAGCTTGGGGCTAGATGATGCTGTGTGGATTGTCCAGCATTATTTATTATTTATTACTGTCCGAGGTGACAAGGTAGGCAGACCCTTCCACTGGACCATAGCATTTACAGCTTACTTTATCTACTAGGTAGGTGTTCTATGAAGCTTCGAAATACCATGTAGGATAAGGTAGGAGACGCCCTAGGAGTCTAGGACATCCACAGCCGTCGTTTCGTTTAAGAACATCACTACTTTCGACGGTTGGCGCAGTGGCTCAGCGATTGACTCCTGCGCTGCCTGTCGTGGGGTCGATTCCTTCATGGAACAAATATTTGTAAGGCCCACAGGTAATAGTTCTGGGGTCTGGCTGTTTGTGTATGTGAGATTAACTGATTGTACATGTACCCACGACTCAGGAGAATATCCTAGTGTGCGGCAAAATTCTTAAAAAACAAAACTTACTGGTGATGGTCTTCAGAAAGGTCAGGAGCATAATACTCGCAGCGAGTTTCACCAGATGTTTGAACGTGAATGAAGTAAAACTTATAAAGTATGTTAGGATTGTAGCTGATGGTGTTCTATAGTTTCTGCCTACGCCCGTGAAAAATGCATGGAATTATGTATGTATGTTTTGTATTAAAAAAAATGACATGTATTAATTCAAACTGAAAAATGAAAAAAGAATGTTGGAAAAATGGATGGGTGACCACCCTTAACATACAGAGACCCCTCTGTGCAGCTCAAAGCAAGTTAAGCCCTTGTTAGCGGCCGTCAGTCGCAGATCAGCCAGTTGTTACAGATAGTCATGTTATAGATAGTTGATAGATATACGCTGTGGATAACGGTGTGAGTTTCACATTTATATAATATCTTTGTTTACATTATTTGAGCAGATATAATGTGTTACTGTTTGTTTGTCCCAAATAAATAAATAAATAAATAAATAGTCACAAGCCCGAGTGTGACTACTAGTCTTACCAAAGTGTTTTGTCTTACCCTGTAAATGTGTTGGAGTGCCCAAATAGGCTAGCTAGTCAGTCGCTGCATGCAAAATGCTCGTATTTAGCTGCGTACGGTTAGACTGCCAGCTGACCCCAACATTGTCGGGAAAATGTGAGGTAGATAATAATGTCTTTAACAATTATATTTAGTGTCTTTTGATTTCAAGTGTATTTTTGGGGAGATTTTTGTAATCGGAAATTAGCCGCAGGTTATTAATAAATAAGTAAATAAATACTGCTGGACAATCCACACAGCATCATCTAGCCCCAAGCTAAGCAGAGCTTGTGTTATGGGTACTAGATGACTGCTATACTTAATACAATACATTACATAGATAGATATTTTTTATTACACATAGCAAATACCCAGAACACCCGGAACAAACCTTTGTAGATCGTATATTTGTACCAAGGCGGGAATTGAACCCGCAGCTTCCTGCGTCGCAGGCGGACCTTCGCCCGCTGCGTCATATAGGTCGTCAAAAAGGTTACCTGCGCGATGGCGAGCTTGATGCCGGGCACCATGCGAGCGTCGGCACGCAGCAAGCACCACAGATCGATGACCCCAACCTCGTCACCGGACTGTATCGTGTCCTCCTTGTCCTTTCCCGCCTTTGCGGCCAGCCGAGGATCTGCCACCTGGATATTTAATCAGGTAGGTATACGAGACACAGAACAGAATGTGACTGTGGAAGTGATCTTCAGAACAAGGTCATACCATATAATATGGCCTTGGCTACCGTAGGAAACGCTGTGGAGATGAGAAAGAGTCTGGGACTTGCAAGCGCGAGTTTGAAATGGATTTCGACAGGTACTTCGTAATAAAAAAAAATAGAGATCATCGAGACTGCCGACAGAACAAATACTTAAAGCTTTGAAATAACTTCCAGTCTGGCGCAACACATTACATTAGCATGACGGTGACGCAAAACCATAGTTTTTACCCCTACCAAAGATCACTCAGCGCGGCTCAAGTTTACACTACAAAAAACATTTGAACATCACGCCTATTTCCTGTAGTATTAGGCAGACTTGATTTATAGTACATACACCCACATTTCGCCAGTTAAGTTCAATTCCCACATAATAAGGGGCGAGTCTATTTCCACTTGCCAGACATTCAAACTATGGCCATGGGCACTGAAAAATTACAGATTTAAAATCCCCTAAAACTTGAATAATTAAGTGGTAAATTATGAATAAGTAAACGTACCATAGCTAGTGACATGTCGGCTCTCGTGTTGATGTGTAGCAGCGCGTCTCTCAGCGGCAAGGCACAGCTCGCGAAGGGCTGCTCCTCACGGCCTACCTCGCAGATTACGATCGGCATCTCCTCCTGGTGTTCACAAACACCATTTTTGAAGTGTCTCAAATAGATTCTACTTATAGTGCTAATATACCAGCAATTATTTGACGAAAACGCTGGACGCATTGGCCACCATATTGTTCTGTGGCCATGACGTCATTATTTGGCTACGTAAGCAAATGCGTTGCGTTAGTTATGAAAATAATAAAAGTATCCGTTGACAGTTGACTCTTTTAAGTTTACGCAGCCGTATGACGTAATAATATTGCGACTACTATTTTATAGCTTTAAAAACAGATTTTAAAACTGAAAACTTTGAATTGAATTCAGCGGCGGACTAAGCCCGTCGGAGGCCCGGGGCGGCAAAACTTAATGAGGCCCCCCAGCAAAGTTAATAGAATATTTGTACCGCGTAAAAAGCCTAGATGGCTGTTGTGTTTTGATCTTGATGAAATGATGTAGATACATGATACACTAAGCACATTTTTTAATTCTTGTTTATGATTTGATCAAGGGAACGCGGTGGCATTAGGGGGCCCTCTAAAACCGGAGGCCCTGAGCGAGCCGCCCCTTCCGCCCCCCTGTTAGTCCGCCACTGACTGAATTTTGAAATTGATTTTGTTATTTTATGAACTAAAACTAATATTTGCGACTGCTTTTTGCCTAAGCTTTCTCAATAATACAGGGTAACAGGGAAATTCGACCTATTCCTTGCAAGGGGTATTCTAGAGGACATTGGCAACAAATTAAATCCAGTTAACTAGGGGTCAAAACTGGTTAATTACCGAGCTATGACGGTACTTCGTTTTTTTTTTTATATTTTCCGACTTGTGATCAAAAACAAATACTAATAAAACAGCTACACCACTATAAACATTGTATTGATACTTTTCTGAAAGCTAAACAAGTGACGATTTAATAAAATATTTGCTTGCCCAGAATTTACTTCATTTCGAAATAAAAGGTCTTCAGCTGGCTAGCACATTATTGTAAGTGAGTTGTTAATGTTAAGACGTATGTATATTTAATTAAAGCTATAACATCAGCGGAGCCCTATTATTGAAGTCAATAAGCATCATATCATCATCTGAATACATCTTGAGTGATTTAAACCAGCCTGTATGCAATAAGTTCCGCGATTGCATACAACCTTTATAGTACTTACGTTCCTAGATTCGCCAGACTTTCTTTAATTTTCAATCTTCCACTGACTTCAAAACTTGCAAGCTGACTCACATGTTTCAAATAATCCAAGAAGTGTTCGGTGACCTTGATGTCGTACTGAGTGGAGAAGTCGAAGAGCACAACACGTCCGGCGCGCATGCGGGCCATGGTCACGGCCTGGTCGTAGAATTTCCACTTCAGCACGAGGTTCTGGTTTCCGAAGTTACGAACAGCCTAGGATTAGGAGACTGTTGTACTAAAAATTCATTGATAATTGTTTGTTTGACTGGATTTAGAAAACCAATTCTCTGATACATCATCATCATATATCAATAGTCTGATAAACAGGATGGCGATTTAATCACCTGCAGGATTAAAGGAGGTGAATCAGACCACGATACCCACCCGAATCAATAAAAAATAAAAATCGACAAATATATTGAATGATGTTAGGCGGTTATGTCTATTGTCTAATTGTCTACGCACCATGTAATATAAAAACCTTTTGATATTTTTTTAATGGGGTCTATACTCATTCCCACTGAAAGCATGTTAAGCCGTTGGTCCCGGCTATCATTTGTAGATCTCTGAGAGTCGTTACGGGTAGTCAGAAGGCCGAAAGTCTGACAACCAGTCTTACCAAGGGGTATCGTTTTACCCAGTAACTGGGTTGTGGAGATCAGACAGGCAGTCGCTCCATATAAAACACTGGTGTTCAGCTGCATCCGGTTAAATTGGAAGCCCTCCTCAACATGGTTGGGAAAATACTAGGTAGAGGATGTGATGATTAAATCACCACCATCTTTAATATTTTTAGTATTTTTGTCATGACTATTCCAGGAGCCAAACTCTCTTGAGTTCAGTGAGGTTCTCGTTTTTAGAAATTTGCACGTTTTAGGATCACGAAGAAAACGCTTCATAAGCACGGTTATGTGGCTCGTATTTCATAGCAATAAGTGTTAGGATCGATGCGCTTTTGTGAAATGCAACATGTGAAGCCAGTTAGCTATAATGTATGTATCAATAAGCAAGAAGTATTCACCTCGTCACACAACACGACGGTTCCGACGTGCAGCGTGAATATAGACGTGGGCGTGTACGTGTTGCCGATACCCTGCGTGCCCGCCGCGGGCCGCAGCGCCAGCGCGCCCGGCGCCTGCGTGCTGCACGACGCGCGGAGGGGGTGCTGCGGGGGGGGGACACAGGTATCAACCTTGCGCTAGTTACAATTAAATCTAAATTAAATAAACTTCTAATAACCCAAGAGGACTCACGTCAGTCCGGTATTTTATTTTAAGGTGCGCAAGGTTGATAGTTGTATGGCAGGAAACCGCACTTCAAATGCCTACTTTTGCGTGGATCTGTGCTTGAGTTCACGGTAAACGTAGGTGGGGCAACCATTTTGTAGATGTATTTTCTTACTAAGCAAGGACTGACCGGCGTTACGGGGCGTAATGTTACGCGTTACACAGCGAGCTTTCGTGTAGTCAGTACGAGAAAATAAGGCGCTCGTAACGTGCAACGAGTGGCTCCACCCCGGTGTCGGTTTTTTGACGAATCCTTTGAGTGTTAGAGTGGCAACGAAACTGAGGCACGGGCAAGGAAAGAGTTTGAAAAGAGCATGTTACACGGAGTCTAGAACACGGACTAACGTAACATGGCTCGCTGCGAATGGTACATTACGGCCCGTAACACCGGCCAGTACCGTAAGGATTACGCCTCCGTTTGTTGAGAAAAAGTATGGAAATAATAATAAAATTACTTTTTATTCATTACAAATATTTAATTTACACTAAGACCTACATTACTAATAATATTTTTCTTTTTTTCACTACAGGTACACATAGTTTTAAAAATAATACGATTCCAATTAATTATCTGCTTACATTTATTTTGAATTTATAGATTTCAAATGACAATAATAATATCTACAATTTTTTAATTGAGAGAATATAAATATATCTGAAAAGAAGATTTCCATAATCTTACGACAACCAATAAATTGTTAACTCTGTCTACTATTACGTATTAATTACTTTTTATATTACATACATTTAGTAACTACAGCACTACGTACCAAACCACATTACGTTATACATATTTAGTTAGATGTTTCTCGGTATATTCTACCTTGTAATTGTTTTACCACACTTATTTGTCAACGGAGGGTACGTCGACCTCCACCGACCCGTTTCTAGCTGTACCAAAAGTCTGGAGCCCGGAAAAAACTCATAACTTCGCGCGCATCCCTGACTGGTATGAGCCCGCCATGTCTAGCAGGCTCCATCACCACCCTACCAAACAGGCGCGCATGGAACACCGCGCAACTGGTCAAGAACCGACCCAGCCCTGTGTGCGCCAACCGCAGGCCCCTCCTCACAGTCGACAGAGATCGCCGAGAACATGTTCGCCATCCGGCTGCTCTTCTGATTTGAGTGGTAGAGTTATGAGAGGTATGCTCTTTCTCTTTCTCCACCGCCCCCTTAGCATGAATCATCTCCACGCGCAAAGAGGCGACTGCATCCCATACTTTCTCGCTTCCGACCATGACCTGAACCACCACCGGCAGTAGTATTGCTTTAACCACCCTACGCCCTAATGTGACTAACAAGTCTTATAACGTTACGGTCTATTTTAGCTTTCAGCCCAAAGTGACAAGCTAATAGTTTCACTCTCACTGAAGTAACAACTTAGTGGGTGATTTTGTAAAAAAGTGGTAACGCAATTACGAGGTGGGCCATACTTGAGGATATAAAGTGTAGCGACATCTATCTCGCCACATACGAACTAAATCGACTTGTCCTACATCGCGATATTAAAGTTATCCACGCGACTGAGTATATACAAACGAGCTCGACAACAACTGTCGGGCAGTTGCCAACCAGACACAACACTCATCTGGTCGGAGGATCCTCCCTTTTCTATGGTGGATGAAGAACTTTACACTCTGTTCCTCATACCCTCAAAAACGTAAGACTACAGTATGGCAGTGGGCCGGGTCACCTCAGCAGGCCGGTGCGCGTGCAGCAGGTTCTTGCAGCGCCGGATCTCTTTGGTGATGGCATGTAGCGCCGCCTCCATCTGCTCCGACGGCGGGGCTTCCACCTTTTGGGCTAAAGCGCTGAAAAATCAAAGTAGGCTGAGAATCGGAAAGTACGCTGCGAAAGAGAGATAAATAATAAAATTAAAGCAATATATATTTTTGCTTCAAATCTAGTAGTTTTCCGTAGGCGCTTTTGTGTTAGATATTAGGAAAATACTGAAAACACAGGCACATCTAGTTTCAGGACATTTTTGCACTTACGGGTTTAAAATCTGCTTCTGTTTGTCAAGTTTCAAGGAGTTCCTTCGTTCTGTAACGTATCAAGTCATAAATAATTAACATTTACTTCCAAATATGTATTTACAATAGCTTGAAATACACACAAGATCAATGTGAAATGGCAGGAACGCACAGCTGTTGTTTACGTCATGTAAGTTTTCTGAAGAAATAGGCTGCAAATGACTGCGTCATTGTAAATCCCATATAGAAACAGCAGGCATCAGCCTGTGCGCATCGAAACGTGGTTTCAGATCGGCAAACTTAGGTGAAGCGAACTGTTCATTTACTTTAGTTAGGGACTAACGCATACAGAGATTGTATTAATGTTCAGCTTACAATAATAGTGTTCCCTGTAAAAATTGTTCAGGATTTTGCTTGAACAGCTTACAATCTAACTGGATGTAGATGGGCACCAGTTTTACATACAGGAACTGCCTATCTGACTTCTACGACCTTTTTCGGGCTCCTGACAACCCGTAACGGCAGTAAAAAAATCTACAAATGACAGCAGCGACAGATTCACGGATGAACCTCCGCAAGTAGTGCACTGCAAAAACGATTCCGATGAACCACTGTAAGTATTTAGACTGTGGAGTAACTGACTGCTGGCAGTGGCCGGCATCTCGCCCTCGCTGAGCGAGTAGGTGGGCGGTGAGGGCGGCGAGCACGTGCTGCTGCGCGCGGCCGGCGGCGCCTCGCCCGGGGACAGCGACCGCGACTTCAGCGGACTTTTCTCTGCAACAAACGGGTTGAGCTTTATTGTCCATAGGAAAAAAAACGGAATTTATTTAATCAAAATTCAGGAGAATCAGCACTTTTTAAATATGCGTATGACATGAAGGCCGCACCTGTGCCACTTTTGTACATATGTGTGCTTAAAGTTAAAGTATTAAATAAATAATAATATTGACTAACCTATAATCATATTGACGCGAGACTAAGCGGACGTGTTTTTCGTTGATTATAACGATATTGATTTGAGTAATTACGAATAATGTTATTTGCAATAATTTGTTGAGTCAGTGTTTTGTGTTAATGTCGAGTGTGACTAACAAACCGTTTTCGTTGTGAAAGATGAACTAGATAGTTATTAGACAATCAGCGTTTTCGGTGTTAGAAGAATGTCGAACCCAGGAGATAGCCCCTTCGGCCGCAGCCAATTGGTAAGACGAAGTCCCCCACCGACGCCATCGCCTGCCGATCAAAGTCAGACGAGAGAACCAATACCGCCAGCAGCCACGGAGAACGAACTACCGGCTGAAGTCGTCTCTACATCGGAGATTCAGAAATGGCTAGGGTCCATCGACACAATTTTAAATGAAATTTGCTCGATTGTGGCGGAGGGAAAAATGATTTCCGACCAAAAACTCCGTGTCACCAATCTCTGTCGAAAAGTGAACCATGGGACGTCTCAGATGGCCGTGTTGTACCAATCACTGAAGCAAAAGTCCATCCAAGCGCACACAACCATCCAGCACCTTCAAGTGCAGCAGAATGTTGCGGATTCCCTGTGTCAATTTAAAGAAGTCGTGGAAACGAAAATGAGCCGAAACGAACCAGCAAATACTTCCTACGCTAGCATGGTGAAGAAAGCCTCTGATAAATTTATACGCCCACTAAATTTCAGTGCAGTCGCTATTTATCCCAGCGACAAAACTAAAACCAGTGACGACACCAAAACGTTGGTACAAAAAATTATTTCGCCTGAGGAAATGAAACTCCATGTCCGCGGACTAAGAAAAATTAGAAACGGAGGCGTCATCATAAGCACGGATAACAAAGACGACATCAACAAATTAAAAAGCTCACAGAAGCTAGTTTCCTCAGGCCTTACAATTGAAGAGCCATCCAAACGCCGTCCTAGGATTGCTGTTATTGGTGTCCCCGTTGCTTTAACCGAAAAAGAGGTGTTTGATTGCATTTTCTTGCAAAACTTGGCCGATAAATTGCCGAACATCACTCGTGAGTCATGCCATGACAAGCCAAGCTGTTCACCATCTGACTAATTTTATAAGCACTAACCTAGATAACGGCATGCACACAATAGGGATATTTTTAGACCTAGCCAAGGCTTTTGATACAATTTCTTGTACCTTGCTTTTATCCAAGCTGGAGATGATGGGAATACGGGGTGTACAATTGCAACTGTTATCTGATTACCTCAGCGACCGCCATCAGTGTTTAAAAATAGGTCAGTGCATCAGTTCTGAACTTAAAAATACCTGTTACGGAATCCCACAAGGCAGTATTTTGGGTCCTACCTTGTTCTTAATATATATAAATGGCCTATGCAATTTGACACTTCAAAATGGTGTCATTATGTCATATGCGGATGATACAGCTCTACTATTCGCAGCTAAATCAACAGTCGATGTCTATGATGTTGCACAGAAAGGTTTTAATACTGTGTCTAATTGGCTTCATAAAAATCTCTTAACACTAAATATAGACAAAACAAAATACCTATTATTTACAATGAGAAACACTTATCCAACTCTTACTAATCTAAGCATTCAAGCGCATAACAATTGTAATTCACATTATGCTGACATTGCATGCACTTGTCCCACTTTAGCGAAAACAGAACATATCAAATATCTAGGTATTACGATTGACTCAAATCTGAACTTCCGCAAACACATCGATATATTATGCAACAGAGTGCGTAAACTAATCTACATTTTCAAAAACTTACGTCACATTGCCCATTTTCGATTAATTAGACAGGTTTATTTGGCTTTGTGTCAATCTATTATTACCTACTGCATAACATCCTGGGGTGGTGTCGCTAAATCAATTTTGCTGCCCCTAGAACGCGCCCAACGAGCAGTTTTAAAGGTTGCTACTTTTCGCCCATTCAGATTTCCTACACATCAGCTTTATATAGCATGCAAGGTGCTAACAGTACGTCAATTGTTTGTTTTGAACGTAATCTTATTACAACACACTGAACTTTATTTTAACCCAGTACCCTCAGATAGGAGGAGAAAAGATTTGGTTTGTGCTAACCTTCGGACGAAACATGCTTTTGCTAATCGTTTTTACTTATTTTTGGGACCCTACTTATATAACCAGTTTAACAGAGTACTAAAGATTTATAGTTTAAGTTATAATAGGTGTAATCTACTAGTTCAGGAATACCTGGCAAAACACAATTATGCAGACACGGAAAAATTACTAGAAATTGTGAAATAAAGTCTGTATGTACACACTCTAATAAAAGTCTCACTGTTTACCTAATCTACTCTATCTACTTTAACATTATTCGTTAATTTATTGTAACATAATATATATCTTACATTCGATAATGTAACATAATAATTAATAATATAGAAGTCTTAATATTATATACCTAAATAGTTACTTGTTAAGTCATTGAAAATAATATGTCTTCTCTATAAGTTAGCTACTAACAAAATTTACTAATGTCCTCTTTTTAAAATGTTTGAACTAAATTGATGGCCTGAAACACAGGTTTTCATAAACCTAGCTCAGGCAGGTCTACATTATAGTTAGAATTAATTTTCCTCTATGACGATTAATGTAAATCTTAGTTTTACTTATATTTTGAATAAATTTTATTTATTATTTATTTATTTATTTAATAAAATTCACATAATAAGACAATCCCCCGCCCGCTCTTCGCCACTTCCTAGTGTTACTAACTCGCCCCTTATTACATGGGACTTTCACGTAACTGGCGAATTGTGGGAATATTAAACATCTAAACTCATTGAGGAAGTACAGGGTGGAAATGATCGACACCCAACCTGATACCACGGCTTCAATACATTATTCTGGACTGGGGAGAAGTTAAAATTTTTAGTCCAGCTTTTCCAATATTGTACTTTTTTCGGATGGTTATCTAATGCAATGAAATATTTAAAAGCAGATAATTCACTTCTTTCATTAAAAATTTCAGGTACAAATCATGTTGTTTATAGTTTTAAGGTAAGAACTTACTTTCCTTCTCCATAGGCAGGTCTGAGAGGTAGGACATCTCAAGATCGGTGTTATCTGGCGAGGTGTCAGTCTCCTTCGAGGCCACCGTGTATGTTCGGGGTTCTGACGCTGGAAGTCCAGGACGCTGATTCAGCGAAAACTTGGTCTTGTCACTGTCTTGTACTTGGATACCTGAGGAATAGACTCGTTGTTAGGAACAGCCTAGGAATCGCGTGAAGAAATGAAAGTGTGTTTGATGGATTGGTCAGAAAAAGCGTTACGAAGGAAAGTGCGGAGAGTTTTGTCACCCTGACTTGACCAGTTGTTTTAAAAAAATGCAGATAGCATAATGAAAGATGTCAGTAAAGGGGGTCATCGCTTTTAATATAGATTGCCGTTATATTAATTCCGGCAAAATGTGTTGTTACCGTTATTGTACTAATGTGGAATGCGTGTTTTGTTCTATGGTTTGTTAAGATAACCGTAAATGTTCCATGGTTGGTTTGGAAAAGCGTATAGTGATGTGCTATGTGTAAGAACCTTTATTCCTGGGCTTGTCGGTGCAGTATCCGTCCTGCTGGCCGATACAGCGGCAGACGGGCAGGCCCTGGCTGGCGGGCACGGCGCGGAAGCTGAGCGATCCGCTGCGGCGCCGGTACATCGACACGTCGTGCTGGCACATGTACATGTCGTGCGGCCGAGGCGCCTCCCCGCTGCTGAGCCCGGCTGAGTCCGCCTTTACTGCACAAGGTTCGCCCCATGATATGATATTTCATGATCGCCCCACATTTCATTCCGTTTTGCCCCGAAAGTCATATCAAGAGGACAAAACGAAGCTCTTACGCGTGGTCCGTGTAACTCAAAACTGAGTGTTAACAGTTTAGACGGATACTAATAAATAATGATTTTATGGATTTTTCCAAAGTCAAGTCCTGACTGGGCAGAAAGGGGTGAACTTTACTGAGTGGCTTGACTATCAGAAGAATAAGAATAATGTTTTAAGTCAAATAATGGAACGTCAACAAATCAGCCCCAGAGATGATAGAAGGGGGCTTTATAAGAAAAATCTTATTCATTAGTTTGAGCTTGAAACTTTGCTTGAATACTTATCTCAAAAAATGATTAACATCGACACCATTAATTTTCGAAAACTACCCTTTACAGGGGTGGACAACAAACTGCTGGCCCCAAATAAAAACTCACCTTTATTAGTTGTTTCTGGTCTCGGCTTCTCTGGAAGCTTTTGATCTGTGTTCCGTGCCACATCTGCCTTGCGTTCAACTTGTGTGGCGCGATTGGGCGGCGCCGACATAAAGGGCATCCGCTCACTACGTGCTGGGTAAGTGGGGATTTTTTCATCACGCAGCGGAGGTTTCGAGTTAACGCCTTT
Source organism: Phlogophora meticulosa (assembly GCA_905147745.2). Lineage (NCBI taxonomy): Eukaryota > Metazoa > Arthropoda > Insecta > Lepidoptera > Noctuidae > Phlogophora > Phlogophora meticulosa. The sequence continues at coordinate 1,483,417 of LR990518.1, forward strand.
GTTGGTAGATTCCGCGCCACGCTTGGGCCTAGGGTCTGTCTTACCAAGGAGTGGCACGTCGGGCACATCGATCGGTCCATCTATCGCATCGCATGTCTGCTGTGCGTACATCTGCTGTGCGTATATTTTCTGATTTACGATCAAGTCCTCTTTGGTAAGGCTTCTTTTCCTCTGTTTCATAGACTTATCCTTATTGTCGTTTGTTAATTCTATTTTGTCCATTTCGACAGAGTCCTTGCCAAGCATATAGTCGTCGGCTATCCTCAGTTCTCTCCTATCAAGGAGTGGCACATCGGGCACAGTGATCGGTCTATCGGTGACAGCACATGTCTGAGGTGTGCACTTTTTCTGATTAGCGATTAAATCCTCTTTGGTACGGTTCCCTTTGTTTTCTTTTCTAGGATTGCCATTTTTGAAATAGTTCAGATTTTTTTTCTTTTTATCTTTTTTATCGTTATCTGACGTTGGTATGGGACCTGGTATTTGTAAACCGTTGTATTGATCGTGGTTTTTAGCTTGTCCCTTTTGCATCCCAAGTGCAAGTTTATTTTTTGTAGGGCTGTTAGCTTTTTCATGTTTTAATTCACACTCTTTATCAAAGGAGCATCTGAAAAGAATAAGAATAGTTGTCATCACGCAGTGTTTCGTATTATTAAAATGAGATGACGACTACCTGGCTTAACATTTTACAATTTTTTCCACAAGAATGTTTTAAAACGTAATAATAATAACATTAATCGAAAAACGCTTGTTTGCTAAGGTGAGGTCAGCTTAAGATCGATTGGATGGCGAACAGAGACGTAGACAAAGACTTAAGAATTGTTAGAGTGAGAAATTAGAGAAAAATGGAAGAGATACGATTGACCAGGCTTACTCCCACCCGCTTAGATGATGATGATGAATATATAATCAAAAATATCGTAAAAACTTACGCAGCACAATACTCGCAGTCCTCTTTCTTCTTCTTCGTCTCGTCTGCCAGTCTCGCTGCCGCCTTGTTAGCTACCAACGCTTCTGTCATTGGTAACCTCAGCTTGCCGGGCAAAAGCTCTATGTCGTCATCACGTACTTGCTGCGGTTTCTGACTGCTTTCAGGCGGTGGTTTTGATTCAAATTTCTGTTTGTTCTGGCTAGCTTTACTCGCTAACCTTGGAATGCCGAATCCTAATTCTGGATTACTCGGTATACTTTCAGTGAGGGATCGAGAGTCTTCTTTCAAGTCTGGCATGTCTTTTCTTACTTCCGGTTTTGCTTGGATTCCTTCAGCCTCCAAATACTTTATCTTTTCTGGGTTGAATCCGAGGGTGGGTGACTGCAGAATGCCTTCTGTTTCCTGCTTCTTTTTTTCTACAATTTTAAGCTTGTAGTTATCAGTCTTCTGTTCTCGATTATCAAAAGAGCCATCGGGTGAGGGTTCGTCTGATATCGCTATCATACCATGAGAGTCCTCTTTAGTCTTAGCTCGCGTATCCGACCTACGCCTTCGCCTAGGACTTTCCTTTTTAGTACCGCCCTCTTCTGGGTTGTCTAAGACATGAATATTTAGTACCTTTCTTGGTTCATAAATCTCTTCAGATAGCTGAGGTTGAAACAGTAGCGGTTTTGTGGATTCAATCTTTTTATCATTGATAGGTGGACTATTTTCTGTAAGATTTAAGCGTGCTTTGGCCTGGGAAATTTAATTATTCAAAGTCAGAAAAGAGAGATGAAGTAAAATTTGTTTTTTTGGTATAATTGAATGAAAAAACTAAAAGGTTTAAAAAAAATAACTCGGTACTTATGCCAAAAGGGCCTCAACTCAGCATAATATCAGATGGCGACACTTAGGTGATGCTGATATTTAGCAGCAGCCCACGAGTGCAATACGCTCGAATACGTTTAACAAATTAATAATACAAACATTTAATACGCTAATACTTAAATAATAATCAAAAAGGTTAGCAAAGAGGAAAGGTTAAAACAAAACTATACGAGTAGGCATTAAAGTCAAAGTAATATAATTTGGAAATAGATTACAAACGCAGTTATTACCAGATACCTGTGATGATTCTCCTAGCAAGGGGGGAGAGTGAATCGGCGCCAGCATTGCAGTATCCTGGGAAGCACGTCTGGTTGGTGGCGCGCCTGGCGGCTCAGTTAGCTGAAACCAAAAGCGGGTATCGGGGCCCATTTCAATCTGACGGCACGGTTGGCGCAGTGGCTTGGAAATCGGCTGCTGAACTAATATATGTACTGCCTACAGGTCAGAACTTAAATGTTTGTAAACGCACCTACTACACAGCAAAAGTTATTCGTGTAACATTAAAAACAAAACAAAACACATATGTACTGTAATTGCGAAAGATAGTCCGCGAGTGTGCGCAAGTGTATGTAGGTATACACCTTCACGCTGAAACGTCTATTCGGATTTGGATGAAATTTGTTATGAAGATAGCTTATGCACTGTTAACGCTGTGGATCGAGATCAATAACGTATTTTGAGCAAAAAAGTATAATTAACAGAAAGATTAGACAACAACGACTACCTATTATGTTACGAGAGAGTCCATTTCTAAGTTTAGTTTATTTTTATTTTTGTTTCTTTATCGTCAGTCCAGTTAAAATCAAAATAAGATTGTACGAGTACCTATTTTAATTCATAAAATGTTGTACTGAAAGTGTGTATTTTGTGCTTAATCGTACATATGCGTCAGACGAGTTGGGAAAGTGACGAAATACAGCACGAGACGAGTTAAGAAAACTGACCAGACGCACGCACAAGGTGACGTATTAGTGAATGTGACCTGTTAGGGAAAGCGACAAAATGGCGAATGAGACGAATTGTAACCACGGGACTTACGCGGGGCGCAGCTTAAATTAAAACAGGATCCTACCAAAAAATATCTTTCAGTGTACAAGATTTGTAATTGAAACACTTGTAAATAAGCTATTTTTGGGTAGGCTGTAAAGTAGAACTTAACAATCAAATTGGACAAGCAAAACTTTCTTGTCGCATAAATACAGCTCAGTCGGAATGGACACGAAGATATTGGTTGAATAAATCCGACTTGGGCGGCTAATAGGTAAACGTAGACTGTTTTAAAAAGTGCAGATGAATTTAAATTTAATACAGTCATACACTATACCTTTTTTATTCCTGCGAGCAATTGTGGAGATACAATTGGCGCAGTGGTTCCAGTAGTTTTATCAATGGTCTTCTTCGGGGTTCCTCCATCATCACTAAGTTCGTCAGTTTTTAACATTTCATACTCCTAAAATGGGGGTTGATCATAAAAAATATAATATAGCATAGTAAAAATAGCAGTAACTAATCAAAGTATATTTTGTTACGTACCCCCGCAGTTTTCGTACTGTTCAGCTGATTCTGCAGTTCCAATACCCTTGTTTTCAATTCTTTATTCTGTTTAATTATATCCCCCTAGAGAAAATACACATTTATTACATACATTTTAGAAGAAAAGGCAACATTATGCACTTATTACGAGTACCTTTGGTTTTGGCTTTTGGGTGATAAGCAACTAATTATAAAAACCTGGTGATTCAAGGAATAATTTTACGAACAAGTTACAACTATAGTTGTTACTTATGCTGAGGTAGGAGCCTTTTTGGCCACGCACTGGTATTTTTTTATTTTTTGTTTGTTAATAATTTTTGGTGTTTAAAATACCTGTGCGTGTCCCAAATAAATGTTTTTATTTCTTTTTTTCTCTTTTTACGGTCTTAAGAGCGTGCATAAACAAATGATTATTACCTACTCCTTATTGTGATCGCGATTATATTACTCTATGTCTTTATTTAAACAAAGTACAGTTCAAACAATTCATAGTCTGGCTCGACCAGTACTGAGCGCTGCTGAGCTTACGCACGCGCAGAAACATTGTATACGTGTGTTTTTGGTTGTTTGTGGTCACTTTGTATCTGTGTGCGTGAAGGTACATGAGATGTGTGTCATGCACCTTCACGCACACAGAAACTTATACGTGCATTTAAAACCCTACACACACACACTCAAGGCCAACCTGCCTTCGTTAATTGCAAGAACTATACCCAAAAACAGCATCAAATTTATTTTAATAAAAAATAATTGCAGATGAATGAAATGATTTGTTCTTGAAAACGGCCTGCCGATTTAGCTGTTTTTTGTTGTTGTGCTTGTAATCCTGACAACAATTGTAATTAGGACTTTAGGACCACAACAAAAAGAACAGCAGACAAGGTTTGTATATGGAACATATTTTAGAAAATCCACCCGAAAAATCGAAAATTTGGACGTTGAGTGAAAACTCAATAAAAAAAATTGCAGCCGCGGGCTAGATCGCTAGTGACAACCAAAAATGTGTTTTACGTAAAACTAGATACAAAAATTACCATGGTGTACAGTTCATCCGTATCCTGGTATCCAGAATCGTCACCTTCGTTGTGTGTTATAGTGCCATCTCTGTCTGTGGCCGTTGAGACGTTCGCGGCTGTGCTCGGCGGTAACTTTTCGCCGGGCTGTTGAATGTTTCTGTTTCACTGTACTAAATGCCGGTTAAACCATAATGTATTGTGCAATAGAGTACTTGGGACACACAAGCCTGCCACACTATTCCCAACCACTCCAACTCCTATTGCTCAACCTTCTATGGGTGGTCAGGGTGGTATTAATGACAACAGCTAGGTGCCAAGAAGTTTCTGATGCAGGTCTAAATGCAAATGCGATTCCACGGTAGGTCCCATCATAGCTCGCCATACGATCAGAGACTAGGCCTGAGTCAACGGCGCGTCGTGATCCACGCGTGCCTCATAGGCCTCGGGCCCAATAGGGGGCCGCAGGCTGCCAGGGTTGCGGGATGTTCGAAAGAGTTACCATGACCCCGGAACTTAAAGGGCAGGGGCGGAACACGGAGATAATCCCCTACCCGACCAATATGCGGGTTGGTGAATAATAAAGCGCTCCATAGGTAGGTCATCATGATCTGCCTAGCCTTTTCCGAAATGCCCAAATGCAGCTGAATACCAATATTTTACATGGATAGACTGCATATCTGACCATCACAACACAGTACCTGGGCATCACGAAACCCCTTGGAATGACTGGTTGTCCAGACCTCCTCATGAAAAATCCCAATAACACATTGCTCGACCCAGAATACGAACCCAGGACTTCATGCTTAGCAGTGACGTTTGCGACTACTAGACCAACGAGGCCGTCACAATCTCCTCTAACCTCGAAATATAAACAAATAAATAATGCTGGACAATCCACACAGCATAATCTAGCCCCAAGCTAAGCAGAGCTTGTGTTATGGGTACTAGATGACTGATATACTTAATACAATACATTACATAGATAGATATTTTTTATTATGAATCAGTGAATATCACATCATGCCATAAACTTATAATTCCGACCTCTTGCGCATAAGTAATTATTGAAGACGTTAGTATTTATGCTTTCCGAATAAATACGGCAGTATATTTTGACGGCACGGTTCGCGCAGTGGCTGAGCGTGAGTGTCACGGAACTAATATTTGTATGGCCTACAGGTAGTTGTTCCGGGTCTGGCTGTTTGTGTATGTGGGTTTAAATGTTTGTAACCGCACCCACAATACAGGAAAAAATCCGAGTGGGGCAACGTTTTTAACAAAAAAAAACATTATATTTTACAGCGACTGAACCTCCTGTCGAGTGTTAGAGAAGACATTCTAGAAGTGAAAACAGGTATTTGAAAGAATTGGACATAATGTCATGCTGAATTAAAAAACCTTTCATATTAGGGTTTCTCGGAAGATTATTACGTGTGGAAGAGCGAGGAGAATTCTTAATATGGCATAGCTGGCGGAGAGTTAGAAAAGTGACAGAAATATACAACACAAGTTAGATCTTACTTTGAGTAGGTACTAGAGTTCGAATTACGCTAGTTTTGAAAAAAAAAACTGGTTCCACAGCTCTTAGCTTATCATAGTTACTAGTGTTATTGTACACTTTTTTGTGAAATAAAGAATTATTATTACCATACATTTTTTGCGCATGTGAGTGAGTAATCATCGCGTGGTTCAGGTAAGTCGGGAAGATATGTGTAACGATATTAGTTCTCTTTTACATAAAAATCTATTAGTACTATAGCGCCGAGAAGTTAGTTTGACAGATACAGAAATATCGTTATTTGCTTAGTTAATATATTTAAACATGACATAACATGACATCATCTTTTATCCCCGAAGGGTTAGGTACCTGGCGTACCGGCAGAGGCGTTCATTTCGCCAGTTATGTTTCAAGTCCCATGTAACAAGCTGGGGCGTGCCTTTTGCCATCAACCGGGCAAAAATCTTGACTGCGGGCTGCTATTAAGAAATTCCAGGAGGAAAGCCCAATAAACACTTTGTTCGACCCGGGAATCGAACCCAGTAACTCGTGCCCAGCAGTAGTACTTCCGACCACTAGCTTAGGCAATATGTAATAATAAAATAATTATACTTTGCATTCAGCCTCTGCGAGCTCATCTTTATAACAGCATTTCAAGCATTTTGTTCCCTGAAACAAAACAACATAATTTTAATATCTAATTAGGATTTGGAGGTCAGTGGAACGGGGATTAAAGATCCCCAACCAAAATAAAAAGGGTGGACCCTCCGGCCAGACGGCTGTTGTCGGGTTCTTGTTTATATGTTCAATAGCGCGATGTAGGATACGACAGATTTAGTTCGTTTGAGGCGAGATAGATGTCGCTACAGTAAATTTAGATCTATATCCTCTCCTACTCCATATGATAGTGTTTTTTTTTAAACCTATTTACATAAATAATTATTTATCATTTGACTAACGGCCGATTTCAATAACGTATCGTAAACCCACTCTGAGGAGATGATGGCGGGATGCATTGGAATGGGGGAGACCTTTGCCTAGGAGTGGGGCTAATTAAGTAAGTAAAAATTAAAAAAACCACTCTAGAGATCGACATTTGTTTGTAACCAATCAATGGCTTAGTTTGCAATCTGCAACGTTGAGAGGGCGAATCAGAAGCAGCATTCGAAGACCGCAGATTGTGGTAGAGATACGTTAGTGAAATCGGTCGTTAAATATCATTACTACGAACAAAGTATCGTAACACCGGCAAATAATATAAGAATATTTTTTATATTTATGTATTTATAAGAAGAAAAATACTTAAGTGTATTATTAATTTGTTGATGGTAACCCAAAGCAAACAACCATTTCGTTTGGATATTGCATTTTAACTGATGGAATTCACTACTTAAGTGTGTCACTAAATTTTTTGTTTTGGTTGACAGAGACATACATTTTGAGAAGTTTTCTTTTTTATTTGCGATACGTTCGTTTTTTTATCGTTGACAATTGGAAAGGTTTGATCGTTTCAGGTGTAAACTAAATGATTTTTTTATCAATATTTGACCGCTTCAAAGATGTATGATGTAATCAGAACGTTAGGTTGTGGTATGTCTGTCCAAATAGATTATTTTATATTGATTATATATTATTTTCGGGCATGGCCTTCGTCAAGGTACAGCCGCCAGCACATCAAGCTATCCCAAACTGTCAAATTTTCCCAATTGAACACGAACCCTATACTTTTCTATGTATTGGGGTAGCTTGATGTGCTGGCCTCTGTACCTACCATGTAAAGAAACCTAAGCAAAATCATTACGAGATCTATCATTGAATGGAGTAGTAGGGGTGATAATCCAAAGTTCTATTCCACAAAACTAACAACGACCAGCAGTAAGAGGTTAAACGGAAGCACAATGATCATACCATCCAGGAAGGGCAACTGCATTCGACTTCATTCTGGCTCTCCTGAAATTCAAGGATATTTTACGGTAATTGTTTGGGATACCAAGAGAAAGTCTCGTGACGTTTGTTGGGGCAGTTCTTGTTCTCTTTAAGTGGGGTTTCAACATCTACTTGCATGAACCCGACACGTAAAAAGGCGTCCCGGGTGCGATCCCCAGATCGTGCAGTGTTATTAAATTCTTAATTGCAGATAACCTGCAGTCTGGCAATAGGCTTGTTCATACTAAGTGGGACTGAAACATTACCGGCGAAATGTGAATGAGTTTTCCATAACTGCTTACATCTACGGGAATACAGACGAGGTATTGTTTCACTATGTATATTGTTAACACACGTGAGAGCACCATGCCGTCCGGGCGTTTCTGAGCCCAGAAAGCGGTAACTTGTTATGTGTGAATAAAGCGTTACAAAAGTCACGAGAATAATGAAAGAGATCGTACTGTGAGTGGCTTAGGCCGGTATTTTGGGTGAGGACATTCACAAACATCGCATCTGTAGGTATTCTGGAATAAATCGAAATAATTAATTCAGAGGCCTGGGTTCGAACTAACAAAGCGATCATTTTCAAGATAAATATATATTGATAAATTCTTCTAACATAAATGATGGTAGGTAGACAGCCAAATACCACATACGGATTGAAAAGTAAATTATATTTTATCACGTTAGATGTCAAGAGGCTTAGACCTTGATAATTTCGAACCCCGCTCAGAGACTCGGTAAGAGATTGTGATACTTGCCCTTTTTGGGGCTCATGTTGTATTTTTAATGGCTGATTTTTCAATAGTCCAATAACTATTATCTACAGAAGAAAAATAACCGTTTGACAGTTATTCGGAAATCCAGAAATCGGGTGTTATGTGGAAGAATCTTTAAGACAGGTGCACTCATGGCTATTCTGATCATAGGTAAACCCTAGAAGGTAGGCAGACAGCGACATGATAGGAGATAAGTAATACAGGTGTGGTCAACCCCATGATGGCGCTAAGGAGTCGTTTTAATCTCTTGACAGATATCTTATGACTAACTTTCGTAGCTGGTACACACTGCAGTTACTTCTTAGGATAAATAGAAGCCAATTTAAAGAATGAATGACTTAGGGAATAATACTACGTGCTCCACGATCGAGCAGTTTGATCCCACTTAAAAGGGTATACTGCAAACCAGGGATGTTTAAAAAGTCGAGAACTTTTCGAGTCGATGGCGGAAATTGGCAACTAGTATAAAATCAAAAGAAACCGCGGCGATCACTCACTCAACGACCGCTGTAGTTGCTAGTTGTTTTTGTACTATGCTTGAAGTAGTAAAATTTGTTAGTGTATTTCGGTAAACACACATAAATTTACTCATTCTATTTGGGTCAGGCGATTGTGAGCTTAACACCTTAACTACCAGACAACGAGACACAATAGAAAATGTATTGTTTAAGGTGTTAATAGTGTTTTTTCTCCGCAGTAGTAGGTTAGAAGCGCGAAAGTTTGACACCCAGCCTAACGACGACTAAAAAGAAGTATTAGGCTATCCAGCAACTGGGCTGGGGAGATCAGATAGGCAGTCGCTCCATATAAAATACTGGTCTAGCTTAGCTCTAGCTTCATCTGGTTAAACAGGAATCCGATCCCAAAGTAGTTCGGAGAAGTTAGGCAGATGATGATAATGGGTAGGTTAGAAGGCGATGATTTGCTACGTAAACATTTTGAGGTAGATTGACAGTAAACGTCTGAGCTGAGCACCCCTGGATGATAAATATATCCATATTTACAAGTTTTTTTAGGATAAACCGGAGAAGAAGCTGTGTCAAAACTTATTTGTTAAAAATAAAAGTTATATTTTCATACTAAATCTTCACTAGTAGGAGTAGAAGTGCGCGTCAGTTCTTTCATGAGCTGGTGTTTGCAACCACAAGTTTCACAATCGTCCTGTAAAGAAACAGTTATTTTTCTATAATCTGTATACTTTTCAGGTATTGGGGCTGAGCTAGACCTAACCGCTCATATTCACATTTTCGGTTGCAAGCGGTATTTCTGCTGCAAGCGGTATTTTTGCTGCAAGCGGTATTTCTGCTGCAAGCGGTATTTTGGTTCTACTTACTGCTAAGTATGAGGAAACAACTTTTGGGTAGTGTAAAGTGTTGTTGGATTCCGCCTGGATTATCTTAGTAGCAGCCCGGAGTCTGATTTTGTGCCAGGTTACTGACAATAGGCTCGCCCCCTATTACACGACTTTGACATAAGTAGAGGAATACAAGGTACTATAGGCACGCTCTTGCTTAGCCAAAGCCTTAATTTTGTGTCAATGCCAACATTGGTCCGTCGCAATAAAGAGATAGTGGTATTCGTGCTATATAGCTCCATCTCTCTCTCACACGCGAACAGCGGTTATGTACATCATGTCATAGTACGTGTCCAGGACCCTTTCAGTTGATAATGAAATCGAACCGTAATACTTAACTTTTTGAGGACGATAGATATGAAGAGACTGCTGGATGCTATATATGTACTGAACAATATATATAAGTATATATATTATATACTATTTGATAAATGGCTCGCCTACTATTAGGCCCAATTATAACTATATACTGTATAACTATTTTTTTTATTTTTTTATATTATATATATATAACTATATTATAACTGGCTCAAGGCTTACTGAGGGGTATCTTGTTGCCCAGTAACTGGGTTGTGGAGGTCAGAGAGTCAGTCGCTCCATGTAAAATACTGGTATTCACCAAGATCCACTTAGACTGGAAGCCGACCCCAACATAATAGGTCTTTACCTATGAAATTGCCGTTTTGTATGAAAAAATTTAAATGAATTTTTTTCATGTATTTTTTATTTGTATTAATCGAAGTAATCACCCATGCAATCAATGCATCTTTGCCAACGCAGTGGCAGTTTATTGATGCCCTTCTTAAAGAAATCAGCTGGACGGGAGGCAACAAATTCTTCAAAGGCATTTTGTACTGCCTCTCGGGTATTGAATTTTTTTCCCGCCAAGAAGTTATCCAAATTCTGGAAAAAGTAGTAGTCTGTAGGCGCAAGGTCTGGTGAGTAGGGCGGATGACGGAGAGCTTCCAACCCCAGTTCTTGCAACTTGGAGACCGTCTGCTGTGCAGTATGAGGTCGCGCGTTGTCGTGCAGGAGCAGCGGAGACGAGCGATTGACCAATGCTGGTTGGAGATGTGCCAGCTTCTCCATCATTGTGTTCAATTCTTCACAGTACACATCTGCAGTAATGCTCACCCCGTTTGGTAAGAAGCTGTGTTGAATCACACCGGCGCTAGACCACCAAACAGTGACCATCACTTTTCTTGGGGTAAGTTTTCGTTTAGGGCATTGTTTAGGTGCTGAACCAGGATCCAACCAACTTGCTGAGCGCTTGCGGTTATCAAACAGAATCCATTTTTCATCGCAGGTAACAATGCGGTTCAAAATTCCTTCATTTGTGTGTCTGTTGAGCAGTGCAAGGCACGTCTCGACGCGTACTTCGCGCTGGCGATCATTGAGTTCGTGGGGCACCCATTTGTCAAGCTTTTTTACCTTGCCAATTTGACGCAAATGGACCAATATTGTTTTGACGCTAACGTCGAAAGCTGCTGCTAATTCAGCCGTAGATTGTGTATCATCAGCACTCCACAATCGCCTTTAATTCGTCATTGTCGACCAAAGTCTTCGGACGACCGCGAGGTTCATTTTTCAGGTCGAAATTTCCAGAACGGAAGCGAGCAAACCAATAACAGGTAGTGCGTTGGTTTGTAGTGTTAGCTCCGTAAACGTCGTTGATGTTGCGTGCCGCTTGTGCCGCGTTGCTGCCACGACGGTACTCATATTCCATAATTACTCGAATTTTTAACGTATCCATGATGACGAAAAAGATTTAAATGCGATGAAAATGTAACACTAATCAATAAACAAATGACTACTTTTGGAAAAAAAAATCCATGTTTTTAAAATAAAATTAATTTGAAATTAGAATTCTTAGCCAAACAAAAAATATTTTGATTTGAAATGGCCAGTACTGCAGAACGGCAATTTCATAGGTAAAGACCTAATATTAGGAAAAGGCTAGGCATATGATGATAAAATATAAAATAATAAAAAAATGGTACATCGATCGCGCCGGCTTTGGTGATTTTACTGGCACTTGAAGAACTTTTACTCGCAATATATTTAGTTGGACTACTTTGAGCCGAAAGTTCATCTGCGTTTCTTCTTCTGGGGGGGGGTTGGGGGGGCGAGATCTGAAATTATATATTTATGAAGACTATGAAGAAAGATTGAACAGCTTTACGGAAGCATAAATATCTATTCTTTCTGCTTCCGCGAAGCTGTCCAAGCCTTGTGTATTCAAGTCTTGTGTCCCTAGATATTTTATGACAATCCTATGCATACCGTGATTGAGGGAGATGCTACATATGTGTGTAAAACACAATGGTGCCGTAATTGATTAACAGTATAAAAGCATCAACGCGTGGAAATGACGAAATATATGACCGGCACACCCTGGAAAATCGTACTGCCATCCCTTTTAAATCTCAGATAATTTATGTAAACATAGGGAATAACATAGCTAAAAAAAAATACTTCTAAATGACACAAATCACTGGAAAAAAAAATTAAGCTATACTTTTTGGTCATGATTTTATACTATTATTTGGGCTGATGTCAGCCACGCGTTTTTTTCGTACAGCTGAGAAAATAGGTTTTTCCATCCTCTCCTTATACTCAAGATAGGTCAGCAAAAACTCGCTGTTACTGATGATCTCACGGATAGTACCTGGGCTACCGAAGTACAGCAACATCAAGCTACCCCCAATCTGTCAAATTTCTTTGATAGTTTTCCAACTTTGCTACAAAAGCATAAGGATCATGTTTAATTGGGAAATTTTACAGTTTGGGTTAACCAGATGTGCTGGCGTCTGTACTTTGCCCTGCATATGGCGACCCTTGGGTAGTTTAGAAACAAATGAGTTGCTGTTTTATTTTCCTTCATGCAGGCTCTGCACAGTGGGGATTCTGTGATTCCTATGGCAAAGAGGTGTTTCTTTAATGACCCGGGGCCAGTTATGGCGGCTGTACGCATCTGCACTAAAAAACACCTGCGTACAATCACAGGACATTTAATAAACAGTCGAACAGCCTCGTTTGTGAAGCGGACGGCATTAACGGGGAGTGCCTCCTTGGCCTGCCTGCACTCACAGTCACAGTCCTACCATAGTTTGTGATGTTGATCCCTGGTACGTTTCCTCAGGTAAGTACCCGAAGAAGAGGCGCAGTGGGTTCACGTCCCATCGCTACCATACTCGGTCCCTTTCTGGCGAGCATTGTTGCCTCAAGAACCGCTGTGTACTCTGATCCATTAAATGGTTATGTTATTGAGATTACCCACCTGGTTGTCGCGTTGGTGGCATTCGCGTATTAGCCCCGAGTTCACTGCGTGGCTGTTTAGCGGTTGGTCAACAGCAATGCTGACTGAAAGTAAACGAATTGAGTGGTCCTTAACCTCCCTGGTCAGCCATGGTCAGATTAAGATTATTTTAAATAGTTTTCTTCATTTTACTTGTTTTAAACGAAGTTTTAACTTTATTATACTGGCAACAGTGCTCCTTGTAGTGTTGCCAGTATAATAAAACATCTTTTGAATTTAGTTCAAGATAAAATCACTCGGTTTTCTTATGATTTTCAATCTTTTTTTCCGATTAAAATCGAATGTTTTACGGTGCGTACACAATCATTGTGTGGTTAAACATATTTTTATCTATGTATATTTACTGTGGATATTAGCTAGCGCCGTTACACTGGCCATACTAAACTTGTAGTCGGCCCATAACATTATCCATATCAAAACAGTGTGATTGAAATAAAATGGTATCCTGTATAATTACTAGGTTTCATTAATCTAAACAAAAAACCGAAAAAAACAGTTCATAAAAGACGGTTAGCGCGGCGGGTGCGAGGGAATCAAAGCGCAACAAATATTCCGAATTACCAAGGACACCGGAACATCACCGAAAATAATGATCGGCCTGGCCAACTAGTCGGCCATTCGGCTAGTTTGCACATCACTAATTTTGCACCTACCCATGAAAACATAACGTTTCGTTTTTACTATTCCGCAGTCGAATAAAATCACGTTCGAGTTTGCTAACGAAAAAATAAACCTACGTGTCGTGGTGAATTTTCCTAATATTTCTTTGTTTACATAAATAATCTGAGATTCCAATGCAATGGCAATAATGCACGATCTATTTTACCTATAGCTAAAGAAGATTAATAATGAACTCACGTGTATATTTGACAGATGTTTGTCTATGGCCTTGTTGACTTGTCCCGCCTTGTTTGCGGCTCTTAACTGTGTCTCTAATTCTGCCACTTTCCTCTTTTGTATTGACAGCTCAGTATTGAGCTCAGCTGTAATGTTGAGGGCTCAAAGTTAATATTCTTTTTATATATAAATAGGAGGATATTAAAGACACTTTATTTTTAATAGAATAAAGTTTAAAGTTCAAAGACGCTGTTGATACGCTACGACAGGTATGCGTATGCGTTCGCGGCATGTTGGTGGTCAGGAATAGAAGGTGGTATAGAAGCCGTGGATGCTGGCTGGCTGTATGACTCGCTGCTTGAAAACTTGAGGAATTGACGATGACGTCACGCTGACGTAGCTATGTACGAACGCTGCACTGACGTTCATGCTCGGAGTCACCACTTTTGGGTATGAGGAGCAGGGTGTTAAGTTTCTCATCCACCATTGAAAAGCGAGGATTCTCCAACCAGACGGGTGTTGTGTCTGGTGGGCCCGACGGTTCTTGTTGGGTTCTAATAAATATTATTCAATCGCGTGGAAACTTTAATATAGCGATGTAGGAAACGTCAGATTTAGTTCAGAGTAGAGATAGATGTCGCTAAATGAAAAATATTATCCTGTTGAACATAAATATTGACCTAAAATATAAATGACGTAAATTAGCACATTAATTTTGACATACACACACACACGCCTGTGTTTCCCAAGGACACTGCTATCTTTCAATTCTTAGCCCTTTATCAGCACATTAATTTTGACCGTCCTAACGTGAGGTAGTGTAAACTTAATGCATTTGGTTTTCTTTCCATTTAATAGTAAATTTATTATATTAAACCATTTTTCCACTGTGGGGATAGCATTATTTACATCATCAGTAACCAGGCTGACGTTTAAGTTTAAACAAAAGTGAAGTGTCATCTGCAAACAACACTATATCATGGCTGTCTTTCATAAGGTAGGGTAGGTCATTGATGTAAACAAGAAACAAGAAAGGGCTAAGAATCGAGCTCTGGAGGACTCCCATCTTTAATAAAGATCCGGGAGATTTTGTTCTGTTGACGTCAACTCTCTGAATCCAATACTCAAGTATGACGTAAGAAGACCCAGAGAGTTGTCTCAGATCCCATAGTGGTCGCAAACGTGACTGCTAAACATGAGGTCCTGGGTTCGATTCCCGGGTCGAGCACTGTGTTAGCCCGGAGTCTGGATGTGCGCCCGATTAATGGCAATAGGCTCCCCCTATTACGTAAGACTTAAAAATTGGTTGGTTGGTTGTTACTATAGGCGCACCTTTGTCTAACCCTTAGGGGAATACAGGCGTAATGTTATGTATGTAAATTTGTATTATATAAGTATCGAGTAAAGCTTTTCTTTAGTTTTAATACTTTATAAGTTCACATTCACACCACGTGACGTCATTTAATTTATGACTCGTTCCCACACTCTCACATTTTGTTGACCCCTTCCCTTCCCCTTTAATGTGTGATGTCATTAATAGCAATTTATTAAAGAAAAACGTTCTAACCTTACAAGGAAAACGATCTCTTTAAGATATCACTTCGTGTAAGGAGTTTGTTTATTAAACACAACACTTACCACATTTAGCTTCATTAAGTCTATACTGTGCCAGAATGTTGGTGGTTCGGTTGATGCTGGACTGCAGTTCGTGTTCGCTCGCCGAACGTTCGGCGACCACGCGAACGTTCTCTTTGCGGACCTCCGCCACTTCGTCCTCGAGGCGACCGATACGGGAGGAATACTCATTGTGTACGTTGAAGAGCTCCTGCAACCCAAAGAAGATTCTAATATTAGGAATAAAATTACAGAACAGTTCTTCGTGTCCAGGCGTGATAACCCAGTGGGTAACGCCTCGCCTGTCCTTCAGAATATGAATGCAATTTGTAAAGTCTTTCTCAAGTTATAGCGTGACGAAGGGAAACGGGGACACATTTTTAAACATAGACCAGCAGTCGTGCCCGCCGCGCCCGCGACTTCTTTCGCGTGGATGTCGGAAAACTGTCGTTAACTTTGATTCAGAAATCTTGAAATTTTCTGCGCAATTGTCTTAATATTTCTTTCCGCAAGAACCTTTTACAAAGTTTAAGAAAATTTAAACAAATAGATAAATCGGTAATGTCGTTCTCAAGTAATGGCGTGACCAAGGGAAACAGGGACTCATTTTAATATTTACATATATTTAGTTTATTATGTATCTCTTACCTCTTGTAAGGTGACAATTTTAACTTTCAGTTCTTCCATGAGAGATCTACATTGATTTTCAACACATGGTTGTTCTGCTCTCCTGAAATATTATTTCAAAATTCAACGATGGTTGAATGAAATGTTGATTGAAAAACAAAAGACAGTGTTTGCTGTTTTCTGAACTATCGTGATTAGTCTTATATTATATTTAAGTTATTACCCGACTAAGGCGAGGATATGATTTTTACCGGTATTTATGTATGTGTGTATGTATGTGTGTGTGTATGTATGTATGCGTGTGTGTATGTATGTGTGTGTGTGTATGTATGTATGCGTGTGTGTATGTATGTGTGTGTGTATGTATGTGTGTATGCATGTATGTATATATGTATGTATATTAATCGGTTCCCTCATAACTTATTTAGTACTACTCTTATTTATTTATTACCTTTTTTCTTATTTTTCTTACGTTATTCATTAATTAGTAACTGAGTAATAAGCTGACTCGATCGACTGGACAGCATGCGTCCACGGCAGTAATATTTTCTAATTTCATACTTTTTAGAGCATGATTTTTCAGTAGCAGGGGTTCTAGTTTTTAAACCTACTTTCTATTTAATTAAATAATCAAAACACACTTACCTCTCAAGTGGTACAGAGATTTGGGTTTGGGTAGATTTCTTTGGACTCCTGGAATGTATTATCTGTTATTGTATAATCAATAAAATAAGTATTATGATTTAACAAATAAAATGATTAATATTAATTTATGCGTACCTTTCTTCCCATTGACTTGATTCAGACAATGTGCGGACCGGTTCAGTCTCTTGGCCTTTACTAAGAAAAACGGTGATTGTGAGAATTGTGTTTTATTTTCATCTCTTTTTAACTCTATCGGAAGTAAAGAGGGATGCAAAAAAATCATTCTATAATAATTATTGTTATGCTAGTAGTCGAACGCTGGTCGACGGAAATTTTACCGGTTTCTACTATGCTAACGAAGCCAAACGTATCATACTCCTTCGTGCGCGCTATGTTTTAAAGGGGTAGAAAACTCTTTATAAAAAAAATATATAATTTAATAATAATACCTTTTTTTTTCATTTTCCATAATTTCTTAGAGTTCGGAAATCTCGATAAATAAATTATCCGTTTCACACAGTTCAAACCTTACTTTACGATGGGGTTGGCGTATCCATGTGGATAAAAACCCCGTGTTAAATAAATAGATTAAAAAAAAATATATATTTTTAGTGATTTTCGACTTCCCTAAGAAAATTTGGAAAATGTTAAAAAAAATGTCCTGTACCTTGAGAATTACCGCTTAGAATTTGAAAAAAAAAACTGAAGGAAATACTTTTATACCCCCTTAAAGACAATACTGAAAGTTGTTCATACTCATGGGTAGAACACCCCGTGAAAATTTGGAAAGTGATAAAAAAGTAGCCCATATAGATTTGCAGTTCCTGCTGTCCCACTAGTCTAACTTCACTTTCGACTCAATCTGAAGTAGTTAGGACCATTCGTAACGTATCGAACTCCTCCATGCCTCGGAAAACACGGTAAGCCGTTGGTCCCGGCTGTCATTTGTTAATCTTTGACAGTCGTTACGGGTAGTCAGAAGCCCGACGGTCCGACAACCAGTGTTGCCCAGTAAATGGGTTGTGGAGGTCAGATAAGCAGTCGCTCCATGTAAAGCAAGCTTAGACTGGAAGCCGACCCCATATTGTTAGGAAAAGGCTAGACAGATGATTTGAGTTCTTTAATAAATAGCTAAATTACACTTACTGCTCATGTGGCACTGTGATTTGGGTTTGGATAGATTTCCCTGGAGTTCTGGAATGTATTGTGTTATCAGTAAGATATAATCTATCAAAGACAATTTTAAATTTTATTTACACGTACCATTCACTTGAGGCAAAAAATGTGAGGACAGATTCAGTATCTTGCCCTTTACTAAGACAATCATACTATTCGACGATTAAGTAGGTACCAATACCTACCTCTTAAGTAACTTTTTTTCGAATTTTAGTTTTTAGTGCCAATCGACATAAAATGCTATTTCGCGAACACTGGCAAAACCTCCTAACACGATATTTAACTATTTATCCCATAAAACGCCAAAATAACAAAAAAATGAAACAATACTTATTTTGGTCTCCTGTAAAGTTGATTTTTTTTAAATGAAACATATTTGTAATTCGTCGTCGTTATGAGATATTTTTCGTTGCATCTCTTTTTAACTTTATCAGCGAGTGATGCAAAAAAATATCTAGAATAGTGATTAGTACCTAACAGTTGGAATTAGAGTGTTTTTCACTGTACAAAATCACACACTCTTGCGTGCGCGCAATGTGCTTTAACAGTGTTAAAGAGTGAAGGGTGGGCGTTTAGGGGGACGTAAACGTTTTGACGTTCAAAAAGTGCTGATCCTCAGCCTAATTTGAATAAATGAATTTTGATTTAAAATGTGTATAACGTTTTCTCTTTACGTATTGTTGTATAGATTAGCAGTCCTTGTTGTCCTACTGCAGTGTTTGTTGTAAATAATTTAAACACACTTACTTCTCAAGTGGTACTGTGATTTGGGTTTTGGCAGACTTCCTTGCATTTCTGGAATTTAATGTCTATGTTAGTGTAAAATCTACACACTTAAATACAATTGAAGTGCCCGTTTTTAATGTCAAAATAAATGCTTATAAAGATTTGTAAGACCAAGGAAAGGATGGATGGATTGTGTGAAAGATGATATGGCTAGAAAGGAGGTAACTTTTGAGATGACGGCAAATTGAGATGTATGGAAGAAGAAGACAAATAGTTTGGGATAAAGGCAGGAGGACTATATTAAGATTTATACGGTAGATACTAATACCAAAATACTATTATTAAAAAAAAATGTGTGTCTGATTGTTGGAGGTAATCTCCGAAATGGCTGGGCGAATTTTGACGTAATTTCATTGGAAGATAGCTGATGTTATAAGGAGTAACTGAGGTTTACTTTTATTTTACGAAATAATTAGTGTTCCGCACAAGAAAATGAAAACCCACGGTTTGTTAAATTTCACGTGGACAAAGTCGCGGGCCAACCACTTAATGAAATATGATGTATCAAAAACAATAATTTATTTTTAGTTTAACTCACAGATACCCATCTTCCCATTGGCTTGACCCAGAAGATTTGCGGGACGGTGAAATTTCTTTGCCATGGCTAGAACAATCGTGCCTGTAAAAATTTGAAAGGATTTTGAAAGAATTGATATCACATTAAACACTGACGTGTTCTTCCTCCTCTCTCCTACTTGATCTATGCTATGCCCGACAGGATCTATAATTGTGACTAATATACAGTAATACCCCGGACTTACGCGATAGGTGGGACCAAGAGATAGCCGTGTAAGTCGAATTCGCGAAAGTCGGGGTTCAACATCGCATATAAATATGTATGTTCAATGTCTTGATCATGCTCACGCATTTCTATAACCTCGTCAATTGTTAGCTCTTGATTGTGTAAATCCAGCAAAATTCTTGGACGTCATCAACAGCCACCTCTAAATTTAAATGCCGCGCGCGATGGTCAAAACGTATCTCCAGAATCGCTTAAAACGGTGTAGCGTAAGTCGGGGTTAATTACTGTATATTATTTCCCCATAAACTATACAAATGATGGTACAAAGTCATCAATGGTACGAAGTAAAGAATTGAATTGATGTTAAAGTTCGAAGGAAAAAGTACGAAAGGGGGGCAAAATCGCGGGCGAAGTGCTAGTACGTAATACAAATACGGTTACTTCTTGGGTGTCAAAGAGCCGCTGGTGCGCGGTCCCCTGGACACGCGCTGTGGTGAGCCCGTCTTCAGGAACTGCTTGGCGGAGTTCAGCCTCCTATTCAGCTGCTGGTTCCGTTCCAAAATGCGCTGGTTTGTTTCTTTTAATTCTGATATGCTGCAAAATACATACAAGCCTCGTATACAACGGGAACAAAATTGCGCAAAATGGCAGCTGGCCACATGGAGTGTTGCTTACATCATGTTAGTGTTGGGTATTTATGAGAAACAACAGAATATCTGAATTTTCTTTAAATTATCTCTGTCCTAAAATGTCATTATAACAGTTCGTTTCTTTGCATGAAAATGTAAAAATGCCCTTATGTAATTTACATATTTACATAGTTATGTATTGTAACATTTAAATAGTATACCACGAACTACCAACAAATACCTATGTTCTCCTTCTCTAGCAAGTCCATCCAAAGGTTCTCTATAAGAGAACGCTTTTAGCGATAAAGCCGTAATCTCTTAAAGTCATTATTTGTAAGTTTTTATGGTGTTCAATAAAGAGTATATTCTATGCTATTCTATTCTAGCTCGCGTCGGTATTTTACAAATATTATATCGGTATTTTAGGTATTTTTTTACAAATATTAGGTCTTTACCTATGAAATTGCCGTTCTGCAGTACTGGCCATTTCAAATCAAAATATTTTTTGTTTGGCTAAGAATTCTAATTTCAAATTAATTTTATTTTAAAAACATGGATTTTTTTTTCCAAAAGTAGTCATTTGTTTATTGATTAGTGTTACATTTTCATCGCATTTAAATCTTTTTCGTCATCATGGATACGTTAAAAATTCGAGTAATTATGGAATATGAGTACCGTCGTGGCAGCAACGCGGCACAAGCGGCACGCAACATCAACGACGTTTACGGAGCTAACACTACAAACCAACGCACTACCTGTTATTGGTTTGCTCGCTTCCGTTCTGGAAATTTCGACCTGAAAAATGAACCTCGCGGTCGTCCGAAGACTTTGGTCGACAATGACGAATTAAAGGCGATTGTGGAAGCTGATGATACACAATCTACGGCTGAATTAGCAGCAGCTTTCGACGTTAGCGTCAAAACAATATTGGTCCATTTGCGTCAAATTGGCAAGGTAAAAAAGCTTGACAAATGGGTGCCCCACGAACTCAATGATCGCCAGCGCGAAGTACGCGTCGAGACGTGCCTTGCACTGCTCAACAGACACACAAATGAAGGAATTTTGAACCGCATTGTTACCTGCGATGAAAAATGGATTCTGTTTGATAACCGCAAGCGCTCAGCAAGTTGGTTGGATCCTGGTTCAGCACCTAAACAATGCCCTAAACGAAAACTTACCCCAAGAAAAGTGATGGTCACTGTTTGGTGGTCTAGCGCCGGTGTGATTCAACACAGCTTCTTACCAAACGGGGTGAGCATTACTGCAGATGTGTACTGTGAAGACTTGAACACAATGATGGAGAAGCTGGCACATCTCCAACCAGCATTGGTCAATCGCTCGTCTCCGCTGCTCCTGCACGACAACGCGCGACCTCATACTGCACAGCAGACGGTCTCCAAGTTGCAAGAACTGGGGTTGGAAGCTCTCCGTCATCCGCCCTACTCACCAGACCTTGCGCCTACAGACTACTACTTTTTCCAGAATTTGGATAACTTCTTGGCGGGAAAAAAATTCAATACCCGAGAGGCAGTACAAAATGCCTTTGAAGAATTTGTTGCCTCCCGTCCAGCTGATTTCTTTAAGAAGGGCATCAATAAACTGCCACTGCGTTGGCAAAGATGCATTGATTGCATGGGTGATTACTTCGATTAATACAAATAAAAAATACATGAAAAAAATTCATTTAAATTTTTTCATACAAAACGGCAATTTCATAGGTAAAGACCTATTATAAAGCATCTCGTAGTTAGTCGGCTGCTTAACACCTTGATTGCCAGAAAACGAGACACGATAGAAACTTCATTGACTGTCGGTCACCTGGCGTTTAAGGTGTTAAGCGGACTATCCTATGTGGTTTTTAAAAGTTGAAGCTTCCAGCCAGGCCCTAAGACTTGTAAAAGAACTAAATGACTACGCGCTAAGAGCTTCCCCAGCGAGGTACGGACGGGCTTCGGCTTGATCCTTGAATTGAAGGTTCCAGGTGTAGGTACCTACAGTACCTACCTATACGGTGGTTGACATTATATCACCAATCTGGGAGTGCTTTAACACCTAAACTGCCAGACAACGAGACAACAGAAAATGTATCGATTGTCTTCAAGAATGGTTATAGGCAGGTGTGTCGGGCAGACGTATATTTAGGTAAATATATGTCTGCCAATGTATAACCAGCTAATACTCTCGCAACTCTCACATATTGTAGGTGTGAAGAAGATATTGTATCAATTTCATAACGACCAGCGATGCATGTGATTTCTATCAAACTTAGGAAGACGAATTTAACAATAAGCATGCTAAAAAAAATCTTTAGTTTATTGCATAACTAAAATCCATGTATCAAATAAACGCCTAGCAAAACTATTAGAGCAATTTTTATGTACCGCGTAGGTACAACTGTACAGTCAGTGCCTACATTACTTAACCCTTCTTAGAAAGACGGAAACGGGGAAGAGGGGTCAGGTAATGTAGGGAACTGACTGCGTTATTTCGTATATTTATTATAGTTCGAAGCGGTTGTTTAGATTATCACAGTACAGGGCGCTTATAAGGGTCATTTTTAAAAAGAATTCGTCAATGGGCACAATACTAGAGTGTAGTTGCTACTGAAGAATTGTTTTTGGGAAAACAACAATCCCCTGCCCAACCTAGAAATCAAAACTAGACTCTACACTAATTTATCGCCCTTGCAACCTTGACTTACTTGGACTTCTATCCGTTTTCATTAAATTGACTGCTCAAAGCAAAAGAATGCTACAATACTAAAAACGAATTTGCCAACATAGTGAATGGTAAAAAATGGTTGGGAGAACGAGGGGCAGAAGTCTTGCGCCACGGTCCTTGTGGACAAACAAATTAAATTTGAAAAAAAGTGTTTAATCTTTATACTCGATCATTTATTGTATTCCACTGTTTCCACAATCTATATGCTGAGGTGGTAAGTAAACATTTGTTGTAACAATCGTGGACCCTGTTGGGCACAGCAAGTAAGAGGATAATGATATGTTACGAACGGTCACCCATCCACAGACTGACCTCGGCAAGCGTGGCTTAACCTTCGATCAACCCGTGTGGATGTTTTTATTGAGCCCTCTTTTTTCTTTACTAATACTAACTATTCTTAATTACGATCAACATCGCTTAATGGTAAAAGATTGTAATCACACAAACTAATATTTTTAACGATGTAATGACAAAAACGTTCCATTTTCCATTCTATTGAAATATTGCAAATAGCCTAATATGTTTCAACATTTGAGTATTTGCAGTCAGACATTAAATCATTTTTCATGAATCACTCATTGATCTAATACAATGTGTTACAAATATGATGTGTTTTAAGTTTAAAGTTAACATTAAATTTAGATAAAAACTTTGCAAATACATACTTACAATATAAAGTTAGTAAAATTTCAATCTAAATTATTACTAGCTGACCACCCTTAAAATTTAGGGGGATGAAAAATAGATGTTGGCCGATTCTCAGACCTACCCATTATTCACACAAAATTTCATACAAATCGGTCCAGCCGTTTCGGAGGAGTTTGGTAACTAACATTGTGACACGAGAAATTAATATATAGGATTATATAATTTTTCACTTTACCTTTTTGCTGTGAGAAAACTGTGCATATAATACTGAATATAATTACATAATTCTAAGTATATATCAGCTTCAAATAAATCAGTGAGTTAAATCATACTTACAAATCTTTCTGTCCATCCACAATAGCTTTGGTGCCCGTGCAACATTCTTTCAACTCTTTAGACATGATCCTTTCCTGAGTGGTGGCCATTCGCTGTACTTGTGTAGAGAGGACTCTTATTTTGTCTTGCTGCCCATTGATAGTCTTTTTGAGTTCCAAGTTATCCTCCATAAGAGTAAAGTATAGATCTTCTAATTCCCGCTTACATAATTTTGACGGACATATTCTGTACATCTCTGGAAATGTTTGTTTATTCTTATATGCAGCAATTTTTTGTAATTATACCTACATGAATTTTGTGTGTTAAGAAAGTGATAAGTAAACTATTATATGTTTTTTCTACTTTATATAATAAGCCTTTAGGAACTGTCCTTCTGCTCAACAAAGGCCTTGCCATTTGTGTTCATATGTCATCATATTATTGATAGTACTTGGATGACCGAGCTTTGCTTGTATAAAATGAGGTTTTCTAGAAATTAAACCTAGCTAAATCGATTGATTGTCCCAAAAAGCCCTTGTGCATACCAAATTTCTGAGATTCAGATTACATAATATATATTTACATACAAGAATTGCTTGTTTTCCACGCTAACAGCATTCTCCTTTGTTTTACTTATTTAAACACCAACTTAATCTTTAAGTTAGTTGAAATTTTACTATCTGTATCCATATCCAAAATTATCATTACTTGGCTTTAATAATTCATATTTGATTAAGTTCTTAGTTTGACCAAGTTTCGGTCAAGGTTTGGATTTTGGTTGACATAAACCGCACTAGTCAAATGCGTTAAAGGCACCAGGTTAATACCAATCAACCTACATCACCAAATGACTAAATTGATCATGGTATAATACATAATATATGGTATAATATATACTATGGCATGTGAGTTAGTAGAAACTTAGATAAAGTGTTACTTACCCCGATCTGGTTTAACTGAGTGAGTATTGTTATCATTTCTTTCCATTTCTTTTTACTGTAAGTCATGAAAACTTGCACTTTCATTCACTAACAAAAATAATTTAGTTCTTGTGTTATTGCCTTGTTTATCCGAACATCGCAGGTGAAGTGATGTGATGGCCGCCCACGATTACATTTCCACACAAAAAATATTTACGCCACATAATTTTAGCCCGATATTGTCATGGATAATGATTAAAATTTCACTTCAAAGCAAAATTCTTCGCCGATAAAATGAAAAGACCGCCATAGCAACTACTTCCGAAATGTCAACAAAGCAACTGTCAGTTGCTTGATTTGCTGATTCTCCAAAGTATGTTTTACTCTCTTACAATAAAGTTCAATTTCTGTCATGGAAAACCACAAGTTTTTTTTAATGACAAAACTCTAGCCAGTCTGTGGTTTTCTAGGAGAGGTTGCTTCTTGCATTTTTATTATTTTGTCAAGCAAGGAGGCCAGTGCAGCTATCAATTTAATTTAAAAACAGGTGAAATCATAGCTCAAACTCTAATTAAGGAAAATATTAGAAATGTATCGTGTCAATAAAATTAAGTAGGTCAATTTGGGAATCGTGAAATGAAATGAATAAATTAATCCATCAACAGATTTTATTGAACAATTACTTAGTTACATAAAACATTCGTTAACACATAGATTAGATACCTAGTTACTTAAAAGTTAATACACACCTACTTAAAAAATACCGGAAAATAGCAGGTTGGACTCACACCAAGGGCTCCGTAGCTTGGTAAATAAGAAAATCATTATTTCATTTTCAAAGGTACGCAATTCATTTTTTGCGACCGTAGTAGGTAGATAACTAAGCTTGACTGCAAAGGATTTTTTTATGATTACCTAAATAATTTGTTATAGGTACTGAGACATCGTTATATTTGTGCAAATCTTCATTTATATTTATTGATGTTTCTGATGATATAATATAGGCTAACAATGAATACAATTCTTTCACTTGCAATAAAGTTGGGCAAGCATTATTAAGAATAGTCCCCAGATTCAAGTCAGTAGCATAACTACCTACCTATCTAGTTTCCTGAACTATGCAGTCATGACATACAGAGATACACAGATGATTTCACACCATAGGGGTTCCTATTTACCATTAAGATCCAGAACTTTAAAAAAAACTTGTTGGAATGACATTATGCAGGATTTACATGTTTTTTTAAAATGATTATACCATTACTTGTTTTTGTAGAATCATACCTACTTTGTCTGAAAGGTTTCTGTTAGTTACTTTATTTTAGATATTTTAATGAAAAAGTAGGTAGGTACCTACCGGTGTAGACCTAACCCACTAGTTGTGCTCTGGAAGTATTTTGTGAACATTTTTACTAGAATTACATCATCACGCCTGTATTCCCAGAATGGTTTGGCAGAGGTCATGTCGCCAGTTATGTTTAAGTCCCATGTAATAGGGGCGAGCCTTTAACATCAATTCCGACCTCATCCAAACCGGGCTACTATTGAGAAATTCAAGATGGAAAAACCCAAAATCATCAATTAATCATCCCTCTTTGCCCATCCCAGAAATCGATCCCAAGACGTCATGCTCAGTAGTACCTATTGCTTGCGACCTCGAGATCAAAGATATGTTATCATTGATGATAATTATATGCATTTTTGGGAGCCTTAGGCAACACATCGAATCTAATTTGGTAGGTACCTACGTTTTTGGTGATAAGGTCACAGGTGTACAATCAACATAAAAGTAAGTGACAATAAGTATACAGAAATGCGAGTTGCTTGCTTTACTATAAATGCCTGAGCCTTCTCTGTATGAGAAGAGGCATTTACCCTGCAGTGGGACCATGACAGGCTGTTCTTTTTTATTGTTAGGTTTATTGCCTGCATATAAGTTAGTACCTAATATTTTAAAACTGTCCGACATTGACTTTTGACGCGCATTGTACTACCTCATTGCACATTGACCTACTTTCATTGGCGATCCGTATATAAATTGAAATGAATCAATATGCTCTGTTTTCATTAAATGCTTCGTTTATAACAAAAACAAAAAGCCTACTCACCTTGTTTATCACTTCAGGTTTTTACTATAATTATAAACAAATATAATAACTTCATAATTTATAAACGTACATCTTAAAGGCTAACATAATACGTAATTATTATAAGTATAAAAGGATGTTCTAATAATATTAACACAAGCCAATCTAGATAATAATACTGGATAACTCACAACAAAATCACAATAGTATCACGTACAACTACATTACATATGTATTGGCACGCATACATACACATATACTTATAATATTATCATTTCGAAATGCAAGTAAACTAGTCTGATGATTATAAAGGTTCGTGCACACAAGCTGAGGCAGCCAAGCAAGACGCCTCAGCTCGAGGCATGCGTTTGCTAGACAATTTGGCGGGCATATGTATTTACAGTGCAGTAAAAACGTGTGACATGCCAAAAACCCTCTACAAATTTGTCATCTGCATAGCCTTTCCCCAACTATGTTGGGGTTCGACTGTGTCGAACATTATCTAATTTGGTACCTATAAAACGTTTATTTTATATTTTTTCCATAACTAGCTTACTTGCACTGCAAAACAGATCTACCTTCACACTTTTCGTCTATAAAATTACTACTTTACTTTTAACACGCAGAGATTACACGATAGAAGCCAAAAATAAATCCTTACTAGGTCACGAATAAGATTCTGAATCCTAAATAAATTATAATACATATTATTTAAATTAGGCAGATTCATGGGCATCTGTCTTATGCTTTTTCCTCAAAATATAATACGTAGGAGAAGGTAGCCGCACGCCTGTTTTGGATTTTACAGTACCGCGTTTTATTCCGTAGCAATAAGAGCGGTTTTCGTAGTCCAAGTATTACTAATGGCGTACGGTTGACCATAACTTATAAAGAAATTAATTGTATTGTAATAATATAACCATATACTACCTACTGTTCTAAATGCACAATATATAGATATATTTATTTTATTAGACCTTTTAGGCCAAACGTTTCAGGTATTTCTTTGGGCACATGCTCATTTCATTCCAAACGTGGATGCTATTTATTACAGCCTCACTTAAAGCAGTCCTATAATTAGGCGCTATAACACTTTTAGGCAATCATAATACATATAATGGAGATCTAAATCATGTTTTTTTCCTTAACTTCTTTACTTTTTATTAACTGTATTAGTTGTATGCTACCTTTTTATTATCTATGGTAAGTGAACAATCAGGTGTTCTAATGCCAAACATTTATTTTATAAATATTTAATGCAATGTGTATATTGCATGTTATTAGAAGAGTATATGGTTCCAAATATATTTTTCCAACATCAATTTTTTAACAGACAAATCCTGTTATTCGTACACAATAGTAGGTACTTAAACCTATGCATAAACAGTAAACAAGCAATTTAGAAGTTTTTTCCCAAATATAAGCCACCCTCTACATCAAAGACTACGATTTTATCTACATTATAGAATTCAAATAGGTACATATAATTTAGCTACGTCAATAGTATAGTGTAGGTATGTATTTAAAATATTTATTCACAATTTTCCATCCAAAAGTTTTTTTCATAAATATCCCATCGATCTACAACGTCAATATAATATATCATTCCGTAAGATACGTCTCAATCTATTCTAGTTTGTGGCAAATACTACCGTATAGTTACAGTCACACAATTATTGTCGTGATTTCCAATTTCCTAGCTCTATATTTTAATCCTACATCGTTTCGTTAGATTTCCAGGATACATAATATTGAAAAAGTTCATAACGGGGTGTAGGTACTTAATCGGTACACTCTTTCCCTTATTCCTTTTGCTCAACTAACACGTAGATTTTTTTCCATTTAAATTTTTATCTCATTGTTGATCGTAGGCCTACCTGCCATATCTGTAGGCTTTAGTCGAGGCCACCTCAGTTTTCGTTACTTTAGTTATTAGTAACACAAATAATTGCAATTTGTTTTCATTACTGACACAAAGGGTTTTGTATTTTTCTTTCAGACCGCCTTTGACTTATATCATAACTGTCTCAGTGTTTACATATTTGTGTCGCTGACTGTACCTATCTGCCTCGTACCTATAAAGTGTGCCTCGAAATGAGACAAACAGTCAGTGCCTCGAAAAGAGTTCAAGTATCTTTGGTTACGACCGCTTCATTTTATTCACAGCCTAGAGCAAAGCAACTTCAGAATGTATGTTTTGTTGATATACAATTAAATACCTTGCAATATAACATCTTGACGTCACAAGGCAGTAAAATAGCAGCTATCTGTTCGCTGAGATCGCATGCTCACATTGCTTACAATTTAAAACTTTAGAAGCGAGCACTCATGTAACACAAAATTGTTGTGCGAGTCAATCAATACTAGTTAATGTCGAAAAGTTGCCGAAAGTAATAGGTCCTATGACGTCACGAACTCCTCACAGGAGTTCACAGGAGCTCGTCATACATTTTAAACTTAGAACAGAAGAAATGACGTCATCAAGTTACTCTTTAGAGTTGTTCTGCGCAGCCTGTCGCCTCAGGTCTGATCTTATGGCGGCTGTGATGGCCGTACCGAAGGCCAGGAGAGCGCAGAGAGTGAGGTTCGCCCAGCGGTCACCCACGGAGCCCAGCATCCATTCGTACAGGAGGGTTGTTATTATGCCGAAGATCTGAAATGAGGATTATGTTGGATAAATATTTAAAATAAAACCTACTGGTTAGTTCAATACATCCAAGAAAATGAAGACGGCTGGACTACTACGTGCAGTCAACTGAGGGCGGTTCTACGACGTAAGACACGTAAGATAGTAGAATTCTATGCTTACCTGAACTACAGCATTCAAAATTCCTGATGTAGTGCCCTCTGGTTCGGGATACGTCACTTCTGAAGCAAACTCGAAGCCTACCGGCAAATATCCTGTCATGAAGAATCTGGAAATGAAAGGAGTAGGTTATAGTTTATAAGTTTAGTATTGATTTTCAGTATCTTTAGCATTTTTTTTATAAATAAATACATTTTTAGGGTTCCGTACCTAATGGTTACTGTAAGAAAATGGTATCAGTAAGATCCCCTATGGTGGTACCTATTATGCGACACGGGGCCGCGGCTGACCACGAAGAAGATGGCGGAATGACCTGGATGTCTTCCTTAAAAAATGGAAAAAGGTAGCCGAGAGTAGCGACCGATGGAATTAATCGAGGGACTTTTCCCAGCAGTGCGACAATACGAACTTATAATAAATAGTAATAATATCAGGCGATAGTTGCTTTGTCTGTCTGTCTGTCATTCACAGCTGTTATTTTAAGTACAATGCGACAACATCAAATTTGGAACAGTTATAAAATAGCTTGTCCATTTATTTCGTGAATTAATTTATAAATGTTGTACTTTCATTTCAACAGACGCAATTTAAAGAGGGGGTGACTAGTTTAAGGGCATGAATGCATTTGCAGATTATATATTATCTTCTACTATTTGCATTTATGCCACATAACCATTGACTTGTTGATTAAAAAATCTTAAAAAGGTACAGAACCCCTGTTGTGCGATTTCCACTCGCTTTTTACCAATTTTATATGACTAATATATACTATATACTGTAGAATGTATGCTGTACTGTAGATATAATGTACACTGTAGTAGTACCTACTTCCGACATTCTGTTTCTATTACACATATTCCCAAAGTTCCTATTAATAATTTACCTCCAGTCTTCTGAAAGCTACGTGGCTATTCCTAAGTCCCACAGAAAATTAACATACCCCAGTAAAATGCTGCTCAAATAAACGACGGCGATATATCCACAGTCCAGTGTGAAGGTGAAGATCAACATTCCAACAACTGAGGCGGCGTAGACAGAGAGGGTGGTCTCCTTGAAGCGATGAGTCTTGTCGAGGATGAGGCCGCAGACCACGGACCCTGCCATGCCTGCTACCACGATTACCAGCCCGATGCGGCCCGCGTCTATGTTGGCACCCTGGAAGCGAAGAAACGAAACAAATTAAGTTTAAATAAAGTTTAATCGTTATAGTAAAAAGTAAAAAAGTTTTATAAACCTATTTTGTAAGAGATGGTTGTGAATTAAGGTTTAGTTAAATAAATGATATAGTTGACAAAATAGTTAAGTAATTTGATCAAATATATATTTTTATTTATTATACTTTATTTATTTGCACTGTTAATTATACTATATATTTGCAAGTTTTCAAGGTAATTGTTATTTTCACGTGCCTAAGTGTTGGTAAATACTAAAGAAAATTAAAAAGGCAAATGCAAGAAAATAGACGACTTTTTGTTTTAAATGTGACACAACATGTTTAAAAATGTATTGAACTGTTGTCAGAACTAATAATTAGTGGCTACTTCGCACAGTTTATACGATCATGGTCAAGGATAGCGTACATTTTAGATTGCTTCTAGCAACTTTAGACCTGTTATTGTCACAAAATTTAGTTTGTAGTGCGGTTTTCATTAGAAATTATAGCCATATTTATTTTCTATCCCCTTAAACATTTTCTTCTACGACCTGTAGTTAAGGACTCGCCCATACTGGCCAGAAATGCTCAGTGGTGCACGTCTCCGCTCTAATGTGTGAAAGTACAGAGCACAGCTGGCACACCAAGCTACCCCAATGTGTCAAATTTATTTGATAGTTTTGCAACTTTATTACAAAAGAAATAAGGTTCATGTTCAATTGGGAAAATTTTACAGTTTGGGGTAGCTTGATGTGCTGGCGTCCGTACGTGCGTATGTTGTTGTTGTGCAAAAAAAGCACGCGTGTGCACGCTTTTAGATTGACAATTTGTATATCAATAAGTCATTGCGAGCAAGTGTATACAATTTTTTTTTTACCATAAGTAATGCGCACGAATCTGAATTTGAGCCTTCGTGAAACACAGCTCATCATCATCATCATCATCATCATCCTCCTGCCCTTATCCCAATTTATTTGGGGTCGGCGCAGCATGTTTTCTTCTTCCATACATCTCTATTTGCCGTCATCTCATGGGTCACCTCTTTTCTTGCCATATCCTCTTTCACACAATCCATCCATCTTTTCTTTGGTCTTCCTCTACTCATGTAACCCTGCACATTCATACTCAAAACTTTCCTCACAACATGGTCCTCATTCCTTCGCATCACATGCCCATACCATGACAACCGATTTCCACACAACTTCTCGGTCACAGGCGCAACTTTAAGACTTCCTCTTACATACTCATTTCTTATTCTATCCATTCGCGTAACACCACACATCCCCCTCAGCATTCTCATCTCAGCTGCATGTAACTGCCTTTCATTCATGCCTTTTGCGGCCCAACATTCTGATCCATACAAGACAGCAGGTCTAACCATTGTTTTGTAAATCTTGAAACACAGCTCATATTATTATAATATTGTTTTGTCTCAAAGAAAGGCAAAAGTAGAAATCTGTGAGACAGATTTATGTATGTAATGTACTTCTGATGTCGATTGTCGACATTAATATTAGAAAAACTTTGATCATAGGCCCAAGGGAAATCTTTTGTTCGACAGTTTGAGTGAGATCACAATACCTTCCAATCGTATTGAATGCTAGGTATCTCTCGAACCTAAATCTTTTGATGACGATTGTACTTTGTTATTTTATTTATATTCAAGGAGACGGTACCAAAACCGTGCACGTCAAGTTTGTTTGTATAATATTTAACATTTATTTGTCACCAATACCTTCATAATTCTTACTTACCGGGTAATAAGTGAGTATGACTTGGTTGAGCAGCGTGGATATAGCGTAGAACGTGCCGACGTTGAGTCCGTAGGAGATGAGGAGCAGCACATAGTTGCGGTTAGTGATGAGCTTCTTCAGGGACAGCAGGAAGTTGGAGTCCAGGCTATTGCCAAGGTCGGCGGCGGCTGAAGGTGGCGTGGGGGGAGCAGCTTTGAAGACTGGACAGAGGAAAAGAGACATATATTTTAATAAGTTGGTTTGTGGTGTGAGATTGTTATAGGTTGTTGAATAAAGATAACGCGAATTTAACAGGGGTATGAAATAAACAATATCTGTCTTTTAACTCTCGTTAATCATCGTTCAGATCCTGACACTTCAAGCATTAAGTTAAATCAAGTAGGAATATGGTTAATACAAGGGTTCTGGAAGTGTCGCTATAGTGAAAAAGAGCTACCGAGCTCAGAACAAAAAGTAGGTGACCAGGGTAATCGTGAATGTTTAAGCACGCTATGTTAGCTTACCAAGGGAAACACCCACGGAGCTACAAAGCTATTAAGAAACCCCAACTCTGGGGTTTTCCTTAATAACCAGCACTCCTTAACGATGAGTCGTTAGATAAACATTTTCTAGAGAGCACCTGTATATTTTCGAATTCAATGGAATTGAAACGATAAGTATTAAATTATTATAATTTTAATTTTTGTTTTTCTGGCTGTTTGGGTAGGTACTTAATGCGTCCTAGCCAAATGTCCTTTCATTGATATTGTTTGTCTAGTTGTTAAACTCCTTAAGTGTAGAGTTGAAATACACTATTACTAACAATTGTGTGCACAGGACTCGTGCTTGCACAGGTCCACATAAATCTGTGCGGTTCTGATCGCCTCAAAAGACTAACTCGAACAGTAATCTGCATGCAGGTGCTCACATGATCATCATCCCCCATATACTCCTGCCCTTATCCCAATTTATTTGGGGTCAGCGCAGCAAGTCTTCTTCCATACATCTCTTTTTCCGTCATCTCAAAAGTCACTTCCTTTCTAGCCATATCATCTTTCACACAATCTATCCATATTTTTTGTGCTCACATGATATGATCAAGATAATGTCTGGATTTCAAACGTGCAGATCTCTGAGTTTGCCTCGGTGTTCCTTCCGAGAGTACTCGACTTGAAACACCGACCCTATTTTTATCATCATTAAAAGTTATAAAGACATAACTGTATTGCTGCTTGAGGAACTAGGTGTCAAGAAGTATATATTTATAGTGTAAGTTATCCGCTGTTGCAGGAGTTAACGCGGGAAATAGGTTTAGTTAGTTGTTAGTTGTTCGTACGATGCAGTATCGTGTCTTTGCAAACTGTCTTCATTTATGAGTAGTCAGTTTATAATCAACTTTAAATGCGATCTCTTTGCTACGGCTTAAGATCTTTTAAGTGCTTGATGTTATTTCACGACAATATTAAGGTTAAACTAGTTTAATTAAAGAGTTTATTAATTATATTTCTTTTAGCTGTCTATTTTAGGAACTTATATTGGAGGTGAATCTACACAGAGGTGGTACCTATTAGTACCTACACCTACATTCCGCCAGTTATGTTTAAGACCCATGTAATTGTGTGTGTGCCGATGTGGCGCGGCGGGCGAAGGTCCGCCTGCGACGCAAGAGGTTGCGGGTTCGATTCCCGCCTTGGGACAAATGTTTGTACGATCTACAAATATTTGTTCCGGATGTTCTGGGTATTTGCTATATATAATAAAACTATCTATCTATGTAATGTATTGTATTAAGTATATCAGTCATCTAGTACCCATAACACAAGCTCTGCTTAGCTTGGGGCTAGATGATGCTGTGTGGATTGTCCAGCAATATTTATTTATTTATTTATTTAATTATGAGCGAGCTTATTGCCATCATCCGGACACAAATCCTGACTCC
Organism: Phlogophora meticulosa; assembly: GCA_905147745.2. NCBI lineage: Eukaryota > Metazoa > Arthropoda > Insecta > Lepidoptera > Noctuidae > Phlogophora > Phlogophora meticulosa. The sequence continues at coordinate 1,518,021 of LR990518.1, forward strand.
GAGCTGCTCCGGTGAAAAAACTTAACAACACTTTATCCGCCTTAGTAGATCAAAACCTCAACCACAGGAATTCAAGCTCAGCATTCGCGCTTGCGACCACTAGACCGACGAGGCCTCTACCTTCAATAATCTGATTTAATATCAAAGCTATTCTCGTACATCCCCAATGAACCGTTCGTAAATGAAACCTAATTGAGAGTGGAGACCGCCTGTGAACGAAACATACTTTATTTGATCACATTCGTCTCATAAATGTAATTTTCTCCAACAGATAGTTACCCAAACCTGCCATTATAGTAATTTCATTGCACTCTACAAATGAATGACTTTTCGTATTGTATTTCTAGTTTTTATTAAACAATGTGAGTATGAATCATACGTAGTGTAAGCATCATCATACTGTATGATGATACTGACACTCAGTGACGGATTAACCCTTAATCAAATTAAGCAATCGCCTAGGGCATCAAGTTTGTTTAACTAAAAAATATATTTGCACTCGATGTTAAGATTTATTTGACGGTTTCAATATACTCCTAGTATTGCCAGTATTTTTATTTGTTGTGGTATCTATGGCCCCGCATTGTATAATATGCATTTAGTTTAAAAAAATCTAGTAGGACGAATGCTGTGTACGGGCATTTGGATAACCCTCAAGAGGTATAGCAAGTTGAACCCTCCATGTCCAAATATTTTCAACCTTAAGTGCCCCTCAATCAAGGAATTCTTCTACTACTGATAAACGTATACTTACACAACAGAATGAAGACGAACAGCACGCTAGTGAAGCCAGCAATGAGGTAAAACATGAGTCGGAAGTCGGCAGCTATCTCCGGGATTGTGCCCGAAGCACGGACCAACATCGGAGGAAGCACGAAGCCAACAGCAACGCCGAGCTGTGGAGGAACAAAAAATATCATTAGGAGCAATAAGGTAAAAGAGAAGAGTAGAGAGGTATAGAGGTGGAACAGAAACGGGGTTGGGTAGGACGTGAGGCAAGGCGCTGTAATGGCAGGTGGGGTAAGATTGAGGTCGAGGAACGTCCAAGAAGTGGATGGACCAAATGGGCAGATGACACATTGCCATCGTGAGTAAAATCTGGATGAGACTGGCACTAGTTCTAGTTAAAAATGAAGCCGGTACGGTACCGACCTGATATGAGTGTGATGACCTTTAATCTTCAGTTAATTCAATAATATTACGGATCCCGAATTTAATGAATGTAGTACGACTATGTGGGTCATGAATTTTAATATGCAACACAGGATTATTTTGTGATTCAGGGAAAACTTGTTAATGAAGTCGGAACTACTTAACTCATTTAATGATATTCAGTGAGGCTGACGAGTTTCTACGTATAACTACTTAATCCTCTTAACATACGGCTTTTAGTACAGCTTGTGTAGTGTACTTACAAAGGTATATTGCACCTATTTTGACGTTATAATTAAGATCTATTTCAGCTGAAAGATTTTGATTTGCGAAATTAAATTTGATTAAATCTGGCATTTAGTTAGTATTATCTCCTTTATTAAATGTACATTCTTATAAATTACATTTTTAAATATTTCAATATAAAGAATACAAACATTAAAAAATATAAAAATTAGTGGTCAACCGATGCCGCGATGGTGGGAGCAGGCAGCTACCCACGGTTAGGTTTACAGAGACAGGAATCTCCTCACAATGCGAGCCGTATCGAGGAGTACTGTCTTCTGTATCAGGCCTTTGATCCAACCGTGTAACGAGAGCCTCGACAGATGGTCGTCGAGGCTTTTAGCCAGTAGGCCATTGGCCTTTACGACGATCGGCACAATGACCTCGTGTGCCAAGTCCAGATATTTAATCTGTTTTTCTTTCTCGGTTTTCACGAGGTTACGTCATGTGGGATGGTGATATCTACTATCACTGCGCGGCGCGCTATTCGGTCTATCACTTCTATGTCATACTTATTGGCAACAATAGTCCTGTCAGTAATGATAGACCGATCCCGATGTCACTTTGTGTGACATGGTCATCTTCGAGAACTGGGTCGGGCACATACTTGTAGTACGGTACCTCAGATTCCACAAGCTTGTACCCCAAAGCAAGTTGTTGCTGCTTCGCCGTTAGCCAGAAGAGAATCATTATTATTATTTTACAATCAAAATACATTTATTCAAATTAGGCACAGTATCAGCACTTTTTGTACTTCAAAATTAACATAAGACAGTCCCCCAAAACACCCGCCTTTCAACCTTTCGTGTTTGTATAAACTCGTATTTGCGTAGTTGTAACTACGCAACATAGGCGCAGCTTAGTCGCAACTACGCAACGAAGTCGCTGGTACTGAAAGTAGCCGTTCCTGAGGATTGTGTAGATGTCTGTCGGCAACGTTATTAAAGTATTGACCCTTGCGTCTCATTACAGCTCACTACAATGCCTTGCAATAATAATGTCAGCCATGATCGGTGACTGGGTAGGCACTTACCGTTATTGAAACTAAGTTATTACTAAACTTATCTCTATCTTTCGTGTTAGATATTGTTTACTTACAGTAAAACCTATTGTTAATACATAACAAACAACATAGTAAAGTCTATTTTATAACAATTTATCCACTAGGATAAATTGTTATAAAATAGACTTTACTATGTGCCTGTCATTGTGTTATTGTGATGTGTTAGCCGCGTGAAGAGCATAAGATATATTATATTATATATTATACACTTGACGAACATTTATTCATGCAACAGTTTGGTGAATACGTGAATTCAAACAACAAACAAACGAATATCCGTTTGGCGAATGAATGTTCGTCGCGTAACAAATGCTCGCGCTAATAATGACCAAATGTGATTCCGTCTCGCACACGAAGTGTTCAGTAACATGTCGAGAAAATCACACCGAAAAAATTATTGTTCTTGTGAGGAATTTACTTTTTTTTATTTTGTATTACGGTTTATGAGATACAACCCGCTAGCAGACAGTAATAGAGTCCCGTTGGTAACCTTTGGGTATGGAACCCTAAAACTGATGTGATTCCTCGCGGTGTGTACCGTCTACGAAGTCCGTCCTTTGAAAACAGAAGATAAGAAAAAACAAAAGAAATAAACTGCCACCAAGGGTCATTATCTACCGGCTCGTACTTTACACAGTTTGCTCTGCAATAAACAATTTAATTGTAATTACATACCTACCTAAAGAGCTCATAATCCTCTCAAGGTTTCGTTTATAATTTTACGACCAAATACTCAGTGCTATCGCGAAAATCTGCAAATCCTTTCTTAGAAGTGTTAAAGATTATACTAGTGAATAAACAAGTTGTTGAAACACGTGACTTTTAATTAAAAACACTTTCGTGGTTTTCTCTCTTGGCTTATTGGCCACACATTAAGTACTCACTAATTGTTCCTTCAAGTCTAGCCCTATTTGCACATTGGGTGAGGCAATGAAAAAAGTCGTAAAAGCGAAGTCGTAAAGGTTCTTTAAATAGAAAATTCCCAAGTTATGACAATAGTGAAGAGATGAAAGATTGTGACTTATAAAACCGAGTAAAATCGACAAAAGAAACCAATTTTATTTTCCTTCTTAATCCTGAATGAGTAGAATGTCAGAGAATTTGAATATTGTCGGCCGCTGTGGATCGTTAATCATTGCACACTATGTAGGTTCACGGATAAAAGATATTTATGTGATTAATAACCTTTTGTCGCAGTATACGTATAAAAAATAAAATTATTCACTCAAGTGGCTTCATGTAGGTGTCCACTGATATTTAATCTCCTTTCAAAATGGAAAAAAGAGAGTTTTCGGTAACTGAAGCCGTTATGGTCGTGGAAAGTAAAGATACCAACATTAGCTATCTCCAGTGTCCAAGACACCGATTAATTATCAAGAGCTCCAAGTTTTAAGCTATTTACATAATCGAATATCAAACTTTACATTGCAGAAAATCTTGGACGGAAAATTTTTCAAAGGTGTTGAAACATTCCAATCAAAAGCGTATACAAAGTCTTCTTGAGGCAATTAACTTTGGTTACAAAGATTTTGACGACGGAATAATGTATGCATTGACCCGTTGCTGTGCTTGCGTGGCACAATAGGTACAACTAGACTATTCTTACTTCAATCCCAATACACTGAATCACCTAAAAATTTAACTCCAATTCACCCATCAAGCGGGTTCCCTTTCCACCCAGGCATCACGTCCGAAAAAAGTAAACTACAATAAAACGCCAGTTTGTCCACAATACGAAGCGTTGTACGACAGACATTACTAACAACTGTGTGACCATACGTTTGCCACTGAAATATTCGCGGCTGTAAATTTTTTCACGAGCTGCGCGGATGAAGTGTGTGTTTTCATTAACGGATCTGTTTCATGTAGGTCGTCATTTTTGGCAGAATTATAAAAATTTAAGCCTCCAGCTTCCCACATTGTTTCCAGGTATTAGCATCGACAAATATATTAACACAAAAAGATGGCTGCATCTACCCATTATTATTTACCGCAGGTAAATGAGATAAAGTTGCTGCAAGTAACAACTTAAGTTCCAAGCATTTTGCCCTGTAGAAGGTAGTTATTATAACCCAATTCTGCTTGCACAAATACCTTTCAAAAAGGCTTAGTCCGTACTGACGAAGATCTGACATTCTAAGCACCTTGACAAGTTGAATAAGGATCGTTTTCCTATGATAAAGCCCATGGATATAATAATTGCTAGAGAAAATTTAAAAATCAAACAACCCTAGAATACTTCAATCTTTCAAGTGACTTCAAAATACAAACAGTCCTTGCAAAATAGAATTTACTCTTTTAGGATATTATTGGAACGGCATCGGCATTCAGTTACGGTAAACCTTTTACTGAAGTGAAATGCAAAGAGAAAATCGTGCAAAGTGAAACATTTGAAAGGAACATTGGTGTATCTGAATATCGCATGCATTGGGGACTGCAGACGGTCCTAAATAACCGCCACGACAATAGGCACTCTGCGAGCTGAATATTTTTAGGTACTAAATAGACAGAGCATTTTATGTGTGGACTGAAATAAACCGTATTGATTTCAGCTTTTCTGGTATCTGACCGGTTCAAAATATCTGAGTTGGTTTGCAGCCATAAAATGTGCACTTGGGAAATAACCTAGTGACAGTGTGGTCATCAGACAACAGCTCACCAACTCGCACACACAAAGGTACGGGAGGCTCCTGGTATCATAACCAGGAAAAGCCGGTCTAAGCATTCTTTTGAAACTACGTACTATAGTAGACCAGTTCAAGGTTAAATTGTTACCACCGACTTGCTTTCATCTTCACCTAGAGATGTAAAACTATTTAACATAATATGATAACAAGAGCTAGAAACCACCGCCCTGGTAGAACTTTTTTTGGGACAAGCCCACCATACAATTCCTAAACTAATGCAATTCCTAAAAGCCAGAAAAGTACTGAGTCAAGTTCAAAGAGTCCCGGAGAAACGATTCAAATGTCTTGGGAATACTGCCACAAAAATAAAATAAGAGAACAGCGGAGGAGTTAGAAAAATATATTATTTGCCCTTCCTTCCACATCAAGCAAAGGCATATTAAAATTAACACTAATAATAATGGACCCTAAATTTTGAACGGTTATATTTGATGATTTTTGGAAGTGTCATAGATCCACAACACAGCGAAAGAACGAGAAGATTGAATCAGCTAAAACTTACATCCATACCATAGCTTATATAACAGTAGTCATACATACAATTGCACAGTTACATTCAATTTGATCAATGATACAAATCGTGCAGTGAGCCCCCTCGCGAGTAAATTGGATGATCGTTTCCTAGCTCAATCACGGCAGTGGAACATTACAGCATCACGTGGAGTGTTTGTGTAAGTGTTAAGGAAGGTTATCAGCGATAATAGAACAGCTGTACGGATTCATCAAACACCTGAAGTGTTGATAGTGACACGAATAGTGGTATTAAGGGTTGAATACATTACATAAGGGGCCATGGACACGTCTTATTGACCTACTCTAACTTAAACTACGTTTTTGGTAGGAATATAGAAGTTTTATGTTATGGTATAGGCAGGTAATGATCGTCAGTAAGGTACGTCATTCTAATTAACCGATGATGGTTGGTAATCCTCACCTACATTTCGAGATAGTTCAGCGGATATTATCAGCGTCTTTGGTAAAAGACCCGACTCTGTGGGTGCCAACCTAGCTCCCCTGGTATAAACCTAAATTATCAATCGTAAAGATTTAACATGAAATAGGCAAGACCAATGTATAATTTAAAATCTAAAATTAAAACGACCAATACGTTGATCACAAACTTAGAATCCTCTGTCTCGCTCCTGCATTTATCACGAGGAAAACAATAAAAAAGGACCAATTACTTGCCATGCAGGTCAGGGCTCGAAGGAGGAAAGTAGTCGCGAATAAGCCAAAGACGTCGGGTTGTCAACCTCGTGCCGCCAAACAAGACGTCCAATTTGTTTCGAAATAGCGTGAAGATTATTCCATTAGCGGAGATTGTAAATGTCGTATATTTTGATACAGATGTCAAAAACGGAAACATGATTATTGGAAGGTAACTATTTTACGATTTCTACTCTTGTGTTTTCTCTTGAGAACCTAGGTAAGTACCTAACTAGTTTTTTTTTGTTATGCATGGAACAACTGTCGTTTTTACTTTTTCAACTACATATTAAGCGTAAGATTTTTCTTTGGTTGATCTGTTGCAAAGCTTGATTTAGAGTTTTGCAACCACAAACCATGTTTATGCGTCTGAATATGGTATTTAATAGGAGCTCGTAAATCACGGCTAAATAATTTATCACGGCATCACGCTCGGTTAAATAAAAACAGCCGCATGGGTTGATCGAATGTTAAGCTACGCTTACCGAGGTTAGGCTGTTGATGAGTGACCGTTCGTAACAAATCGAGACTCCTCCTTGTCTCGGAAAGCACTAAGCCGTTGGTCCCGGCTATCATTTGTAGATGTCATATATGACTGTCGTTACGAGTAGTTATAAGCCCGAAAGTCTGGCAACCAGTCTTACCAAGGGGTATCATGTTGCCCAGTAACTGGGTTGTGGAGGTCAGATAGGCAGTCCCTCCATGTTAAATACTGGTATTCAGCTGCATCCAGTTAGACTGGAAGCGAACCCCAACATACTTGGGAAAAAGGCTAGGCAGCTGATGGAAACTATTGTGTTTTGAATTTATTGTTTGTGCTACAGAATGATGAATTAAATAGTAATAGGCACATAAACACTCTTTTCAAGACATGCGAAGCAAAACACATGGTTTCTAAAAAAAATCTCAATAAAAATACACGTGATAAATTTTTCGCTCGTGTGATAGATTGTCATCGAAATTGTACAGAGGCCAGCACATCAAGCTACCCCTGATTACCTGCTATGTGTCAGATTTCTATGATAGTTTTTCAACTTTATCCCAACAGTAATAAGGTCCATGTTCAATTGGGAAAATTGGACACTTTGGTAGCTGGATGTGCTGGCGGCTGTACAAAGGAGGGCAGTGTAAAGTGCCCCAAGTAATGCCAGGTGGCCTTTTATTTTTAAATTGCGATGGGAAGTCTTGCGAAATACGAATGGAGTAGGTAATAAATTACCATGACTACGATTCAAACAGAGGGCTCCTTACTAACTCGATTTCTTTTAAAGAAATGGTACAAGAGCTTCATGTATAAAATTCTGAGCCCTTAACGCACAACTGACGGCAAAAATTGAAAGTGACAGCCTGAAAGATATTTAAAAACTCTTTAACATTCCGAATCGTAAACCTAAACGTTTTACGTTTACGTTTCCAGTTTATAACCCAATATAAATTACGCGGGCCATTCCTTCAGTGCACGATAAAGTTTAAGTAAGGTCCTTTGAGCATTTAAAATATTTTGCTCTCTTATCAAACACCAGACAGGCGAAGAAGATGAGAATTGGCCATCAGCTTCTATTACAGTAACTTTTATTGCCTTGAGTTAAGGTTTATAATTGGCTGACTTCCTTGTCGAGGTCTATTAGGGTTTTAAACCTTGGGTTTGAATTATTTCTATTGACATTTCCTTCTTCTTTATTGGGATAAATGTGCGTGTGCCCAATATTTGGTTAAGAATGAGTTCTAAGCAGGAAGGATTCTGTCTCAGTCGCTTTATGTTGACTTAAGATATCTAAATAGATAAAGTTTATATTTGGAAGTTATTCCAGCTCGATAAGTATTTTAAAAAAAAGAGAAGACAGTTTGCTTCCAATTTTAAATGTTTAAAATAAATGTTTATGGTGTTCTAATCTAACGTTCCGTAAAACGTGGTTAATCGAAATAAAAGTAAGAATGAGGTTTTGCACATTAGCTAAATTTTGTTTGTTACATACTGTTACTCTTTCTCTTAACTGAATTGAAGTTACTAATTTAGATACTTTGTCAGTAACAAATAATATTGAACTCAACATGTTGGTCCATGTTGGTAACAACCATAGATATAAATTTTCTTTGGTAACAACCAAAGAGCATGTGTGGTGCATTAAATGTGCAGTTTTTATTACCGTTTCGAACTTTATATCCGGATCATAAACTTGTTATTCAAGGTTTAACTTCTGCAGGTTACGATTTTCCTGGTAGGTTGTTACATGTTGTTATCTGGTTTGTCGTCTGTGCCACAAAAATCTTTCGCAAGTTACATATACTAAATGAATTTATTCAACGATTTCGCTAAAACTTATTCGTACCCAAATTAATGTTGTTTTACTTTTGAAGGCTTCGTTAGATTGGATATTAATAATAATTGGCTTAAGATGTAGTAGGTAAAGTTTTTTTTCTCTTACAATCACACCCATGTCATTGGTCCATTGGTCATTGAGAGCCCTTTCCACTTTTCTATTATTCTCTTCTAGGTAACTGATAACGGTTTCGATATTTTTTTATTAAAACGATGTAGGTAGGTATGACAGGTAACTAATTAACAAGCTACTCGTACGCTAACATTCATTAATTTTATTTACAAAAAACAACTTATCAAAGTTGTAGGAGTATGTTTAAGTTGTTTGGAAAAATTAATCAATCCACGCGGACAAAGTCGCAGGCAAAGTGCTGGTATTGACTGAAACGATGGATGGTAACACTGGAAGGAAAAGGCGATGGTACTGTGCCTAGTCCAAATGTCTAAGGCATGGATGGTGGCACACCAAGGTGTTGATAGCTTTGAAAATATTCACGTGTAAAACATCAAGCACCTACTTGGAACTCAAGCAGGTAATGAGTATGACACAATAACACTTATGTAAGATCGTAGCCGGCTCATTAAAATTGTAAATGTACCTACACAGTACATAAGTACAGCACGGGCAATCAAATCGTTATCGCCTTTATGAAAATCCTCTAGTGTGCATTGGTACCACCTTTGTTTGAGTATTTATAGACAGATTTTAGGCTTTGTGGATTGGCTTTTAAATTAATGTTAGGTCATCGTCTATGACTACTTACTTCCTACAGTGGACATATTTAGGGACTGCGATGTTCTTACTCTAAGGCAAACATTTGTACTACGTACGGTGCTTAAGGAGCATTCCTTATTTTGCATTTCGATCCTAAACTATGTGTAGATACGCGCCCGAAGGGTAGAGTTAGCCAAACACATACTACTAAAACTGTCGGGAGATAGGGACACAGCACTCTCTTTACGTATGTTTCTGCTGATTTTTGCGATCACCCATACGCTCATACCGTTCTATCATCATTCACACATGCATCACACACCCATTCCACCATCATCCACACATGCATCGCACACACGTAGGTATTTGCTCAATCATTTTAATTTTTATATGATTTTTATTTTCTTCCGTTTTCCTTTTTTTCTGCACTCTACTTGTGTCCTAAAGGTGCAACACCCAATAAGTACGACTTAGCGGGGAATATAGCCGCAGATAGACGCTGGTGTCTTTAAAAACAGGTTCTTCTAGAAACCTACTTCAGGCACCCGTCTCTCAGAAAGTTATGAAATACTAACACTTCTTTGTGGACTACTGTTAAGCCCAGCATTAAGTTACTTGTGTAGGGAAAACAAACGTTTATATATAACTAGCTGACCCGGCAAACGTTATTTTGCCATTTTAAGCCAAAAAAATCCAAAAATTTTAAAAACAATATTTAGGGGTGGTCACCCCTAAATGATAAGCATTTAGGGGTATGAAAAATAGATGTTGGCCGATTCTCAGACCTGCCCGATATGCACACAAAATTTCATAAGAATGGAAATTTCATATGGGAACGAACATTGTGACACGAGAATTTTATATATAAGATATTATTTGTCTATTATAGCTTGTACTCCAAAACCCAGGCCTACGCCTAGTTTGGGGGTCACCGCCCAAACTGATCTTATTCATGTTACAACAACATTTTTTTTTGTGAAATATCTAGAGGCGCACTTCGTGCCGTCACTACAATCGTGCCGTCATGCGTCCTCTGAGCTACGTTCTCGATTCCCTTGTGTATGTGCGCGGACATGCTCTACACTCTGTTGATTCACTGAATGAGCTGCTTACTATATGCCCCCTCTCCACCAAACGACCATATTAGGTACCTATTGTTTATTTTTATTATTTAGTTCGGTCAAAATCCAATTAGATACCTAAATAATAGACCCTTTATAGTAAAATTATGTCAAACTACCTAAAACCACTCATAGTCTGTTCCTCTGTTACTTATGTATCCAAGACCTGTGACTGCACAGTAACTTTTGAACATAGGTAACGTTAGAAGATACCAAGCATAATATTATTATATCTTTTCGATTCAGCGATCAGAAACTTATGCGACCTTTGGGACTGAGAAACGTGCGGTCCAGCCGGTAACGGAAACATTGGCAAACCCGCGTCAATGTTCGCGGTGTGTTGATTTTACAACAACCGGACCGACCGCGCGTGACTCGTTCCAAAACTTCAAATCCCGTTGCAATCGCGCGTCGATTATACCTACATGCATTTACAAAAGAAAGCTTATTCGCATCCTTTGACTTGTCCGGATTGAGCGATTACCGCGCGAGTCGCGTCACACGTTTTATTTACCGTGCGACATTTGCGCGTTTACGTTCCGGTAAGTTGACAGCGCAACGTACCAATATGCGATTCGCGCGCGAGCAGAAAACCGCGCGTTTGTATGTGGACGGAGTGTACGATCTTGTGGTATTTCACGATCGCGCGATTTGATAATCGTAAATCGCTTCATCCGGACGAGCATTAACTGAGGCTATGAGAAGGGCTTTTCATTTAAAATTCCATTATCGGCCGCTTAGCTGAAATAGAGGCTCTTAACTGAAAGTGCTCATCCGGTTCTTGGACAAAGAGTTTGGTCTAAAACAATATTACAAAGAGGAAAGCTTTGATTGTTTGTAGGTAATGGATAAATTCAGAAGCTTTATATTGATTTAAAAAATTCTTTCACATGTAGGAAGCTACATTATTAGCGAGTAACATAGGCTATTTATTATTTTCAAAACTACGCTTTAAAGGGGTGGCGGGGGTGTTAAAGTTTGGAGGGAAAAGTACGAAATCCGACGAAGATGAAGTAGCGAACGAAGTGCTAGTATTGAATAAAACAAAAGAATAAGATTTTTACCTGCAGGAAAAACGGGTGATATACACTTAAAGACCTTTGTTAAAGGAATTTAGACGACACGGTTGGCGCAGTGGTTGACCCATCGGCTGTTGCGCCGCGTGTTGTGGGTTCGATCCCCGCACGGAATAAATATTTGTATGACCTACAGGTAATTGTTCCGGGTCTGACTGTGTGTGTATGTGAGTTTAAATGTTTGTAAACGCACCCACGATATAGGAGAAATTCCTAGTTGGGGCAACGTTTTAAAAAAAAATTACTTGAACAGTTTCGAGTTCAATTTTCCTGTTATTGAATGCAAGTAATCGTGCTCTTGTCAATGAAGGGAAAGCGACACTCAATAAATTAAATGGATAATAAATCGTAGCCTTTATTAATTCATCGCTATGCCATTGGGATGACAAAGAGCCTGAATAATATTACCAGCTTGTTACTGTCCCACTGCAGGACAAAGGCATCTTCCCATACAGAGAAGGCACGAGCATTAATCACCACGCTTGCTCAAGACGGGTTAGTGATTTCAGAGTTATATTAATTTATAACCGATGACTTTACCGATGTCAGTTATGTCCAAGATAAATTTAGAAAGTACATATGAATTGAAAAAGTCACATCGGTACTTGCCCAGGTTTGAACCCACAGCCTCGTGCACAAACCACTAGGCCATCATGAGAAATAATTTGAATAAAAACCAGTATTTTTCTCTTTATAATACAGCTGCCGACATGTCAAGCCTATTTTCTTGAGGCATGATACTTAAAAATCCTTTGTTTTAAACAAAGGATTTTCACCTTCACTTCGTTATCATACAGTACTAATACTTGATGAAAGATTAGCAAATGCTAATCTTTCATCAAGTATTAATACTGTATTAGTTCTTGTGATTTGAAGTATCTGAGTATATAAATAAATACTCAGATACTTCAAATCACAAGAGTGAAAAACCACTTCAGAAAAGAACTGTTTATTCCATACCAAGAACACACAGGACACACATGTTCCACCCGACGCTATCCCACGCATTCTTATTGGTCGAATGACAAAACCCTGGCTACACGATTTTAAACGTGACCAATGAACTCACTACATTGTCACGGCGTGAGATAAGTCTGTTCCCGGCGCTGAAGCTATTCTATAACACATCGCATATTTTATGGGCCAACGATTTCCGATTGGTTTGAAGTATTTACTGGGATGAATATCATGGGATATTCATCCCAGCGAACATTTGCCTTCTCGAATTCTGTCGAGAAAAGGTTTAGGATTACGGGACTATCGGAGCAAGCGAATCAGAAATGTGTTAAGGATTCCATGTATTATGGAGATGAAGAATAGGGTCTTTGACTTCGAACACAAATATACATGAACGAATTAATTATATAAAAAGGTACTATTACTTATAGAAAATACGACTTGTCAAAGAACACTTCGCCATTTCGTGTGGTATTACAACAATTATTTTTCATCGTGGCTTTACTTTTTCTTTAGTTTCGACTTATCTTAAAAAAACAGTCCCTATTGTACAGACACCATCACATCAAGCAATCCTAAAGTGTCTAATTTTCCCAATTGACAATGTACCTTATTGATTTGTAATAAAGTGGAAAAATTATCAAAGAAATTTTACAGCTTGGGTTGGCTTGTAAATAAGAAGGGATTTTCCCCGATGATGATCAACTTCTTGTTTGTGGTGACGGTTATTACGACGTCACCTAAGATTCAGGTACTTAATAGTGCGTCATTGGGAAACGCGCAGATTGGAAATTGGTCATTACATGACACGACAGACGTCAGTTTGAATAGGTATTCATTTCATGAAATAAAGAATTATAAAGATTGGCGTTACAACGAAAACTTAGCTTTTTAAATAATTAGGGGGCATTTTGAAGATTGTTTTTTGATTCTTCTTCTTAACGACTCGATGGTAACCTAAAGTCGGCCCAGAACTAAGTTACCAGCCTGGCGTCATCAGTGCCGTCCATCAAATCCTGCAGAGTGCAGATATCAAGGCACGCAGGACACGATATCAGGCGTCACATCATTTGTGGAACAGCACCACACTTGTTCTCAAAGCTGGAGTCGTGTGTAAATCTCTAACTAAGCAGGTTTTCCGTGTTTCGACCAACTTGTGTTCGAGGTCTGTTATGAAACTTTTAGGTTGTTTCTTTTTTAATTCATTTTCCTTTTTCCTATTTATTGTAACTTACAAATTTCATATATCAGGTTGAAATACCAATGATACCTACCTATGGGCGCGATTTTTTTCCGAAAAAAAAACTGATTTTAACTTCCTATTACGGGTTTTTATCTTCCAATAATAAACAGAACGAAAGTTCTAATAACACGTCATATTAACGGTGAATTATATGCTCCAGGGCAAGGGCTTTTAATGTGCTTTGTTTTTTTCTTTTTGTTAGGATTTCGTTGATATATGACTCTTTTGGGTTAATATATTTTTGTGCCATATATCCTGTAAAATATCTACCTATACCTATACATAAATACCTTATTCCAGGATTTGAATTAATATTTTTACTAGCTGCGCCCCGCTGTGTTACCCGCGGTTAATATTTTTATTAGATTCCCGCCCTGGGACAAATGTTTGTACGATCTACAAAGGTTTGTTCCGGGTGTTCTGGGTATTTGCCATGTACAATAAAAATATATATCTATGTAATGTATTGTATTAAGTATATCAGTCATCTAGTACCCATAACACAAGCTCTGCTTAGCTTGGGGCTAAATGATGGTGTGTGGATTGTCCAGAATTATTTATTTATTAATATCCACATTCACTAAACGCGTGAACTGTCAAACGCGTGAATTTAAAATAGTCGGTATGTTTTTCTGTAATTTTCTGTGCAATTTTCTTACCGCAAGAACCTACTCCAAATGTTTAGAAAACTTTAAAAAAAGATGAATGATATCGGTAAAGCCATTCTCAAGTTATGACGTGCGTGACCAAAGGAAAGAGGGATTAATTCTTTTATATAATTATAGATTATATTTTCCAAATATATTTTTCTCCTATCATCTCTTACATTAATTTGATTATAATACTTATTTATTTTTATTTATTAGAACTTATTACAAAAGTCCTTATACTGGCCCTTCATAAAGAAAACTGATAAGATATGGACCGGCAAGAGCATAGCGTAGAGCACCATAAAATGTTTCCAACATACCTGATTCCCGAACACACCAATACTGCAAGCAGAAGACACCTGGTCAGCTCCGAACCATACAGCAGCCAGCCTTGGTGGCACGTTGAGGATGAAGACCTGGGAGATGGCCACCACTGTCTGCCCCATGAAGCCAAGCCAGAACATGTCCTGAGGCACTGAGAACACCTTCAGCCATGCCCCCAAGCATGTTCCAAATGAGCCGATGATTGTTGTCACACGAAGATTCTGGAAAGAGAAAAGAGATTAAAGTTGATATACAGATACATACAATAACTCACTCCTTGTTCCATAGGGGTAGAAACTATAGAACGCCACCTGCTACGATCCTGACATACACTTTCTGCTTCGGTAACGTTGATATTTAAGGTCATACACGCACGTTGCAAGTACTACGCACCTGACGTTTCTGAAGAACATCACCAATAAGGTCAGTGTAATAGTACAAAGTCCCCCACATAGCGTTTCCTTTTTGCATTTGCCTTATAAATCCCTATTGCTAGTCGCCTTCCATGCACCCTTTCAACGTGAACAAACCATCTAAGCATAAATGCTAACTGTTTTCAATAAGATTTAAGATTTACTTGGTTTAGAATTAGGTTTGGTTTTTAAATGTTAACAGAACGGTAGCTGTCAATGACATTAATCCTATGAGCCCGTAAAAGCTAGGTTATTACGAGTAACTACTGAAAGATTTAAGTTCAATGTGAAGGATAAAACTGATTTTGTACTTCGGAACATATCACAGTCGTGATCCTCATGTAATTGTGTTAACCCCTTCAGATAAAGATTCGATCAAGTATTCAGACAGCGGCATATGATGTTAATAAATACCTTGTTGCTAAAAGGACATAATAGTTTATTGACACGTATACTATAACTAGGCAGATATCAACTGTATACTGTAACACTTTGTATATCAATTCGTTCGATTATTACAGACTCACGCGCATCTAAATAAGCGCGAAACGAATGACGCATTGAGTCATTGCACGTAACAGAACTCACACCTTTTGCGCAATATACCAGTACGATGAGTACTAATAAGGCAATCATTATGACCGTTTCAATTCTACATGAGACTTAAAACTAACTGGCGAAATGACCGTACTATCTGTAACACCTCTACCTAAACCTTCTTGGAATACAAGCGTGATTTTACGTGTAAATATGATATTACATAACTACTATGTGATCGATTGTGTAGATAAAAGAAGCCTATTGATGTATACATCTTTTCTAAGTCTGAAAGTGGCGCCTGTGATAGAGAAGTTGTGTGGAAATCGGCTGTCATGGTATGGACACGTAATGCGAAGGAATGAGGATCATGTTGTGAGGAAAGTTTTGAGTGCGAATGTAGAGGGTTACAAGAGTAGAGGGAGACCCAGGAAACGATGGATGGATTGTGTGAAAGTTGATATGGCTAAGAAGGAGGTGACTTCTGAGATGACGGCAAATAGAGATGTATGGAAGAAGAAGACATGCTGCGCCGACCCCAAATGAAATTGGGATAAGGGAAAGAGGATGATGATGATGTATACATCTTTCACAAGAACAACATCAGTGTAAACGCCTGTTTAGTAAAAATCTAATACCCCTTTTATTACCGTTGTCAAAACTGGAATATTACTCTCATTTTAATTTCGAAATGGACCGCAATATCCGTATAAATAAATAAATATTGCTGGACAATGCACACAGCATCATCTAGCCCCAAGCTAAGCAGAGCTTGTGTTATGGGTACTAGATGACTGATATACTTAATACAATACATTACATAGATAGATATTTTTATTATATATAGCAAATACCCAGAACACCCGGAACAAATATTTGTAGATCGTACAAACATTTGTCCCAAGGCGGGAATCGAACCCGCAACCTCTTGCGTCGCAGGCGGACCTTCGCCCGCTGCGCCACATAGGTCTCTGCGTCACATGCGTCTGCTGATTATGATGCAAATAAAACCAAAAAATAACAAGGACTCGCCTGAAAAACAATATACACTAACATTTCATTAGGGTGAGAGGATGCCATACCAAGGGGGATATATCCATATCTTGGAAAATATTATTACATAACATAAGCAATTCTAGAAAATGAAACACTGTGGGTAATCCCCTAGTAAGATACAGGTATGGCAAAACAGGTGTGTTTTGCAGTTATACTATGGCTTGTAATCTAGGTAAGTCGTCAAGAGTAGAAGACTGGTTTACCTAATTATGCCTACCCAAGTTGCACGAGGTGCGAATTTTAATTACGCAGCTTAGGATCGTCAACATTCCACAAAACTTAATGTGTAGCAATAAGACATCGTCTTTAAAGTAACAATAAATTACACTGTTGCTAAAGACAATGGTTAATACGACCTTATGGATTTTTTCAAGATAATTAAAATATGATTTAACAAGATTATTATAACAGACCATGAAAACGTGAGGATAATTAGTTGAACATCCTTCTTTGTCTTGCTGACAGTTTAAATTTACCTGTTAATGGGCCTACAAACATAAATGCGTTGGCTAATACGGAAAAGAAGCGCTTTCCTGCTTGTTGGTCTTCGTGGCAGTACCGACAATATCTTGAGTTTATTCGCAGATAGACGGGATAGCATCCAATCATGCGACATTGGATGAAACTCTATTATGAGTAAAACATGTAAGTCTACTAACACTAGTATTTAAGACCATTGTTACTAACACTATGGGTATAGCCCAAAATAAATGCTTTATTACTAATAACTGCTCAAAAATTAAAAAGTATAAAGAAATACCCTTTCGTAAGTCGGTGAATCGATTTAACGAAGACCAGAAGAAAGTAGATCTAGACAGGGCTAACGGTGATGGAATTATTTTAAATAATCTACCGCGGCGGAGAGCCGACAGATGTTGATGTGAAAGTTGGTGTAAAAAATTAAAATAAAGTTGAAAAAAACATCACTGTAGACACTAGGTATATTGCTTAATTCTCTACAAATCCTTATCAAATTATTCGCAAACATAGACACAAAAAGGTTATAAATTTTTACAAATACTGCAAAAAGTTCGCAAGGCTGTCCAAAATAAGACGTTTTGCATTTTATGTGGAGGACGATATACCCTACTTAAAATAACAGGTTTATTACACAAGACTAGATATCATAAACTAAAAAAAATATTAAGTATTAATTACTATCATCTGATATGAATCTTAACGATTGCGATTGAATTGGTACTGCTGATTTTCTAGTTATGGCTACAACTGTACAATAAGAAAATCATTATGTTACCCAATGTGACTTTTTATTGAAAAGCAAATAATTCACTGTCATCCAATTTTTAATAGTTTCGATAGAAATCATGAAATTTTGCAGCCAGCGTCCACACAATCATCTAGATACTGAACAATGAACATATATAAGTAGGTATAGGAACTGTTATCTAGGTACTGAACTCATGGTATCACATTGTACATCGACGTCTCTTCCACCCTGTATTTAACTTGCCCTAAAATGGCGCTTTGAGATGATATGATAGCATAATTATGTGCTATTAGTAAAGTATCGAATGGTTGATTTTGTTAAATATTTAATTTGTCAAGCAGCTTATCAATGAATGGCAAGAAATCCTTTCAAAGATCGTCCTATCCCATTTTACATTAGGACTACTAACTACGAACCTATAACAGACGAAAACATCAATGATTTTTATAACGTCATGTATATAAATACGAGAGAAATGATTCAACTACTTTTTTAGAAAATGGGTGCTTTCAAAGTGTCAACCGAAAATACGACACTCTAAAAAATAATAATAAAGAAATGAATGCGTATTAGTAGCGACAAAACTGTTGTTAATTCTTATTCTACTGCAGAAATATAATAATGTCCATACCATAAGATGATCTTGATATAAAACGACCGACCATGTGAATTAAAAAGTTAATACTATTTTCAAACGTGACCAACGCTAAAAATAGCACTTTACAGCCAAAAAGTTGTCTGTAGATTTACATTATCAGTATGTAAGATTCATTAGTATATTTAGCTCTATCCTTATACTACATCATTTAGTACAGGCAAATGTAAACAGCCTTCTGCCAAGGCCGTTAGTTTTTATAGTAATACGGATCTCCTAATCTGAAATTACCTTACGTACTAAAAATATTAATGGTATCTAGTAATAAAAAAAATAGCGTAAAATTGACGTAGATAGTAGTAAATGAAAGTTGCATAATACAGTGCAGCAGGCAAATAAGACGATTGGAGAGATGCGAACATGGTACAAAAATTAGAAAGTATAAACATCATAATACCTACATAGACATGTCTTTATAAATTACTAGCTGACCCAGCAAACGTTGTTTTGCCTTATAAAATGTTTGGGGTGGACCACCCTTATCATATAGGGGTATGAAAAATAGATGTTGGCCGATTCTCAGACCTACCCCATGTGAACACAAAATTTCATACAAATCGGCCCAGTCGTTTCGGAGGAGTTCGGTAACTAACATTGTGACACGAGAATTTTATATATAAGATAAATACATTGTAGGTAATAGCTTACTCCACTTATAATACCCGGAACAGATAGGTACAGACGGCAGTAACTGTTCTTTCAGACAATCAGATGTAGGTAATGTTGAAAACATTTAACGACCAATTATCAGGAGTGCAATCTTGTAGTAGGAAATAATGTTATTAACACATTAAAACTATGTTGCAGAACCAATCGTGGTATTCTAGAAGAACATATTATGGGGTAATCATGAAGAAAAACAATGTAGAATCAAGGGGCGCAAATACCTTATTTACCAAATACCTTATTGATAGCTATTGTTTTGAGCCCTCTTCTGGGGTGTAAATGCATGGTTCATGGGGCCCGAGTGCGCGCCCCCTTTTTAAGGAAATTTCTCGCCGACTGGTCGACACTTTGCGTGACCAAAGGGCTTTAGAAAGAAATCATTTATTTGCTGATAATGTAGGTATACATATAAGTTGGAATATTTTTTGTCCTGATACATTTTACCTTACGGCATGCAACATATTATAGTCTGGCTCATTATTTGCTCAAATAATAAGCATTGCCATCCAACGTGGCAATCTGCTAGTCTTCTGGGTATGTTTCCAGTGACAGCCTGCGGTGCGGAGGTGTTCTTTGACGCCTCCTCCCTTTTTTTTTATTTTAAGCACTTTGATTTTTGAATATATTGGTAATTGTATATTTGTTATTATCTCGAAGTTCTTTGAATGTAAAATTGAAGTGAAACATGTTATGGATGATATTGATGATGATCGAAAGGCATAGACAAAGGCCCATTATTGTTCAACAAAATTCTGAAAGTTTCACAACTAAATGAACATTTTGCCGTCAGCTATAATTAGGCCGATATTATGCATTGATAAAAGTTTAAATAAAGGGTTTTCCAATTTAGAAGTTGATTCTTCCCACTCTTTGTATTTTGTTAGTTATTTCGCGTTAAGCTGCTTATCGTCGTGGAGCTCTTTGTAACGAGGGTTTCCGCTGGCTTTATCTTGAAGTTCAAAGCGGATCTGTGTGCCAACTCTTTTATCAATTGGAATGTCAGCGTACACCTAACCAGAAAAAAAAGTATTAAAACATACTTTACGATCTACAAAGATTTGTTCCGGGTGTTCAGGGTATCTGCTATGTATAATAAAAAATATCTATCTATGTAATGTATTGTATTAAGTATATCAGTCACCCATAACACAAGCTTTGCTTATCGGGCTAGATGATGCTGAGTGGATTGTCCAGCATTATTTATTTATTTATCTTGTATGGTGAAAAGATTGTTTTAATTTAATACTATGTTCGACAAATATTGGCTATCATGGGCTGTAACGACTCTGATAACTGCCGTTTCCACTAGCTTATCTTGGATGCCTTTAAATGCACTTTACCATACTATCAAATTTGACCTACCTAGCTTATGCTTTGGTGTTAGTTGCCTAACAATAAGGAACTTATTATAATATTATTATATCCTCTTTTCATACATTTTTTAGACATTTAAATAAATAAAACATTTAAAAATATAAAAATAATAGCCCACTGGTATCGGGAACAGGGTCCAAGCTACAGGCGGCGGCGGTCAGGGCTCCAGAGACAGGAATCGCCTTACAATACGAGCCGTGTCCAGAAGTACTGCTTTCATATTCATATTTATTTGCATTCCACAATGTATAAGAGATGAATGATGTAGCTGCCTAATGAGAGCCTCCTCCAGTGTTATTGTTATTTGTAATGATTATCATAATTATGCAATTAAATCATCATAATATTCCATGCATTGCATAACACGATTATCATAGGAACGTGAATACACTTCATAATTACTAATCGATCACCTCATTCACTTTGCGCCCTGTATTATGATAACCTCTCTCTAAGCGAATTCTTATCAAACTGATAGCCTTTAAACCGAAAGATCACATAGCTCGTATGAGAGAAACATTTTGTGATTATTGTTTTCAATAAGTCCGGAATGACAGTACTGTATTGACTGTTTCATTGTTTTAGATAGGTTAATATCATCTGGTGCTCGTGAACCGGGCCGACAATAGACGCAGACTTGGACACAATGAAGATAAAGAAGTAGTTGTTGACAATGTTCATGAAAGAGAGATTAATTCACGAAATTAATGTCTTTCATCTAGAAGTGAGTAAAACAAAGTTGTAAAAAAGGAACTTAGCGAAACCTTCATATGAATGAGTACCTGCAGAGTAAAATTACAACCACTATAACCTTCAAATTAATCATACATTTAATCCGCGTTGAAAAACACGAGGGGTAAGAGTATACTTGTTTCAAAAAATAAATTTTATAAATTCAGATGATACTTACAAACTTAATTCAATATCTATTGCATTTCACGACGCAGCCGACACACATCCCTAAGTACGACAAATAAATTTAATTAAAACGCGGTTTCCAGCGCTGAACTTGATGAACAAAAACACGAACACCCCCACAAAACATCTGGCATACAGCGTCGCATACATTTTAATTAAACCCTCAACGGTTGTAACACAAGGACAAACATCCTTTTGAATACCTATGACATACCTCGCAGGTACTATTACTAGTCTGATAGCTTGGAATTTTTGAATGGTCTCCAACGGAGTTTATTTAGACTTTTGCTAAAAATACGTCTGGCAGACTTATAGTTTCCTATTATCTCAGATTATCATACCAGCTTCAACCTTTTATGTGTAATTAATAGCAATGTTATTTGTTTTTGTTCAATAAAAAAGAGGAAAAGTAAGAAAGCAAAGAAGAAGAAGGTATGGTATCAAGTCTACTAGCAGATCAATCACCTCACAAAGCCAATATACGCTTTTATTGGCTCACTATACCAAGCTAGGTACTTAAGGATTTTGCCTCCAACCATGATTCCATCCATAACATCCTTGTAAGATCAAATACACTGTCAATCCAGACCACAACCCATGTCAGATTAGTGAAAGCAATCCATCAATCCATTGGATTAAACTTGAGATAGCGGTACCCTATGTATATGTGTAGGACAGTGTTCAGCAGCCCATGTCATGACGTCATGTTAGAGTTAATTGTACAGTGACTACAAGCCCACATGTTGGAAGTAAATTGCGCACATGAGTTTAATAGTTTGCATAGAATATGGAGTTAACTGCTTAGATGGTAACAAATGGATATATCAGGCTTGACGTAATTGATACTAGGTTAAATACTAGACGCAGCGTGGGTAGGCCCCACACAAGGTAGACTGTCGATCTGGTGAAGATCGAAGTACAGGAAGCCGATGGATGAGGGCAGTGCAGGAAATCTTTGGGGAAAGCCTATTTCCAACAGTGGACGTCTTCTAGCTGAAATGACGATGATGATGATGAAATACCAAGCAAAGCATTGCCTAGAGCGAGCCCTAAGCTCGATGCCTCGAGATATTAACGTAACATTTGGTCAATTAATCGTATTTGCCTTGCTCGTAATCTGTTTGTTTAAGGAAATCAAATTGTGCTTGGATTAGTAATCCCTAAGCGGATAAAAGGTCTATTACGCTACGAGAGATACGGTACCTACTTATTCGTTGATTATTAAGTATGACTCGTTGATTTTCTTAATAACGGTAGGTGGCTTTAAGAAACTATGTAATATGTATGTATTTCTAGGCGTATGTCTTAATGCAGAACAAGATTGTTAAATGAGCCAATGTGGCAGCCTTATATGTCAATGCTTTGGTAAAGTAGGGGTCTAAATAATAAATTGTTGTTTAGGAAAAACCCAGCGAATAGAATATTCAACAAACATTTCAGCTTGAAACGAGTGGCCAGAAAAAAATTATGATTTGTGTTCTGCTACTAATGTGTATTAAGAAATTTATTTCCAGGTACTCAACCAGGTACAGCATCTGATAAACATTTTCGTGAACTCCGAAATATTCATCAACTTTCTGGTCTTGTCCCATGTTATTTGGGGTTGGCGCAATACGCTTTCTTCTTGCATTCATAGGAGTGATTGATATCGAGACAGTTGCCCTGGCAACCGTCACGCTATCATTCATTCCTCCTTCCTTTGACCTTTCTCTCTATCTCTAACTTTCCATTTTTAACTTCAACACTTCTTCATCGATGTTTAAAAAAATAATTAGTGATTCCCATAATTTTCAATTCATGTTTTTTTACATCGAACTAAGTTTCATCGATAAAACGATTCACATTCAAATTTGTCTCGGAACTTAGAAAAACGTTTCATTGAAAAAACATTTCATAGAACCAAACAAGTCAAAGAATCAAATTATCGAAACGTAACTGACAGAATTTACGATACACATTTTCATTGCAGTTACGTTTCATGAAATTAGTGATCGCAGTTCTAACCTTACTAATATTTATACGACTAATACTAGACGACCGTTGTGGCGCGGCGGGCGAAGGTCCGCCTGCGACGCAAGAGGTTGCGGGTTCGATTCCCGCCTTGGGACAAATGTTTGTACGATCTACAAATATTTGTTCCGGGTGTTCTGGGTATTTGCTATGTATAATAAATATCTATCTATGTAATGTATTGTATTAAGTATATCAATCATCTAGTACCCATAACACAAGCTCTGCTTAGCTTGGGGCTAGATGATGCTGTGTGGATTGTCCAGCATTATTATTTATTATTTATGCGAAGTAAGAATCAGTGAATGAAATTTTAATAAGCTTTCCCTATATTAAATGTATTATAAGTCGACTCCTCCCGGTCCACGAATCGACGAAAGTAAGAGTTAGTGTTGACCGAAAATGGATTTCCAGCCGAAAATGAAAAATAAACTTCAGCTTTAGTTAACTTTTGACCGAAAGTGAAGGCGAAAACAAAAACGGTTCAGACATAAAATATTAATATGTCTGCTACAGGTACACTGAATTCTTGTTTGTTTTTTGAAAGAGCTAGTATAGGCTTTAATAGAAATACAACACTATAATTCCATTAGAGGTTATAACATGAGGTGATCTTTTCGTGTCTTTGTTTGCAAGCTTTACGAACTAAAAGGCGCGGGTCTATTCGCCGAACTTAAGATATTCGGCTTGGCCGCAGCTTCAGCTGTTTTATAGCCGAAAACGAAAATAAGGCTGAATCATGTTTGTTTGGCAGAAAATAAGCGAAAACGAAAACAAATCTTCGGTCGGTCACTAGTAATAATTTAACTAACAAACAGGACTTTATGGACAGGAGTTCCGGTATGCGGGATCGCGGGAATTGAATTCTGTTAGAACTTTGGTTTTGGTGGTAAAATATTATATACCTAAATAGGTACTAAAAAGTGTAAAATAACTTGAATTTTGGAAGTCAGTGGCAAAAACTGAATCAAATGAAACAACCAAAGCCACCGATTTCCAAAAGTATACACAGTTATTTTACACTTTTAAGTGTGTTTTAAATTTATTTATATTTGGAGCAAATATTTTAATTTTTCGCTTTTTCAGTGGGTCATTTATTTAAGTTACAATAGTATAATGGCAACTGTTGCTAAAAAGACGATGCTCTAACAAAAAATGTAGAAAATAAGGGTATTTTCTACACACACATTTTGGTGGTTGGCAACTTTGAAGTATACTTTGTTCAAAAAACAAGAATGATCGAAAACGGACTACACCGTAAAAAGTTATACGTAGTCATATGTAAAAATAAAAAACAATCGTGTCGAATTCAACAGGAGCCTCCTCCTTTTTTTTCGTCGGTTAAAAATAAACTTAATTAAAATTTTACCATAAAATGACACGATGATCTCTAAAACGTATACATACAAGAGATTTGTTAATTTGAAGCTATAATTTTGCCAACTAGTACTATTACCATTGAAAACGTTGGTTCAAAAACTAATAAAATTAAAGTCTGTAAAGCTCTGTGTTAATATTTCAGCAGTACAATTTATTTTTCACCTTTTAAATCCCTGCTAGGAACGTTGAAAGCGTTTTCAAAGAAATTGATTACAGCTTACAGCACATCTCCGGGAATGAAGAGTTCTCGTATTTTCCTAGTGGTGGTGTAGGATGCACTAATGTAGAATATAGACTTCGCTATGCAGTTTAAGTATGTTAAAAAAAAATAAGAAACACCATACTTTTCAGTTCAGTTATTTCGTATGCGATACAACTTTGGTTTCACTCAATTCAAAGTCAAATTTATTATTAAAATTATTATTTTTTTAAACATATTTGAAAATATATAATAGCCATAAAACTTAAAAAAAATAACAAGATTATATGTATATTCTACTAAGTTGCCTCTTCTAAAAGCTACTTTCGTATGGAGCGTTATGGGCTTGAAACTACTTCATATAAAAAATCTAACAAACAGGTACTACCCAAAACCAGGTAAATTCAAAGACTCCATTTTTAGACAATAATATGATCGAACGCAAAACATCACCGACCACCAATAAACAGTTTAGAAAACATCGATATTAACTGTACTCCTAAAACAAAGATGCTAGCAAGGCTTATTTCGAAAGTTATCTCCAGCATGAAGCTCCGAAGCTCCAGCTCAAACCACAAGAGTGAATTTTAGCACCCACCTGACCTGACGTAGTTCATGACTACGATCTGCAGTGTATCGGAAACTCATATAGCAAGGATTATCGATAAACCAAAGCGAAAGTTGGGATGATCGGCTCTGGATAGTAAAATCTGTAGGATGACTAAGCATTTTTATGACCTCAATAAAAAGAACTAAATGTCCTTATAAAAGATTTTCGTTATTTCGCATAAATCGCATTTACAACCAAACATGTTGATTAGACGAGTTATGTGACGTCGTCTGTTGAGGTTCTAAATCTTGAAGCATGTTGTACACACAGAGCTTTTTACAATGTTATCACCAGCCTGTAACTGTTCCACCACATGCCTCTTCTCATAGAGAGAAGGCACGAGCATTAATCAAAAATCACCTATGCTCAAGGCGGGATCGCGATTTCAGGCTTATATTAATTTTAAGTCCTGGTTTCCTCACGATAATTCCCTTCACCGAAGTCAGTGATGTCTGCGATAAACTTATAAAGTACAATTATGGATTTTAAAAGTCACATTGGTACTTGTACGGATTTGGACCCTCAACGTCGTGCATGAGAGGCGGGGTCTTGATCATGCGTCATCACTAGTATTGCATTAAGCAAGACTGTCTTGAGAAAACTTTAAAGAATATTGGCTATAGATTTGTATTATTTCAAATCTGTACAAGGATGCAAGAGCAATCAGTGAAGCGGGATAAAATATTGAAGGAATTTTTCTTAACGTCGTCAATGCGATTGCAGTCTCAGATAATGGCTGTATGTAGTCGCTAATAGATTAAAGTTGTTCCGGGTCACGGAGCGCTGGAATCTCGGCGTTCCGGAGTTAATTGCCTGGTAGAAATCCGAGCTCCTACTGAGATCGGATCTCTAGGATTTTTATTGTATTAGTCGGATCTGTAGCCATACAGTGAATGAATGAATGAAATGAATATCTATTTCCTTTTGTCACGCCATAACCAATTTCGTTCATCTCTTTTTAAGTTTTCTAATACTTTGTAGAAGGTTTTTACGGATAGTCAAATTAAGATAACTGCGTTTGACAGTTCGCGCATTTGTTGAAAATGGATTTTAATCGCGAGCTTTCGGAGCGATACAACGGAATGATTGAAATGATGGGCAAGTGCCCCAGAGTGATAACTAAGTGGACCCAAAAATTCAAAGAGGGCAAATATGTTACAAGCAAAAGTGGGGCTTAACCTAGGACACTCAACCTGTGTTACAATCTCTTTTCAAAGCTTCTAGTGGATGAGATTTTTTGTTTATGCTTCTTATTTGTGTTTTGTTTTTTGCGTCATAATTTCAAGCGTCATTACGACATTACTCGTGATTGTCCTGAGGCCTCGCGACTTATGCATGAAGTTGTGTCTACAAATACGGGCAACTGTGCCTCCAGCTTTCATTTGTGGAACTTTGACTGTTGTCATGGGCAGTCAGAAGCCCGCTAATCACCCAATCAGTCTTACCAAAAAGGGTATCGTGTTGCCTAGTAACTAGGTTGTGGAGGTCAGATAGGCAGTCGATCCATGTGAAACACTGGTATTCAGTTAGACTGAAAGCCGATCCCAACACAGTTGGGAATAGGCTAGGCAGATGATGATGTACTATCTAAGTTTATCTTAGACATTACTAAGAACATCGTGAGAAAATCTAGAGTCATAATGAATATACCTAAGTCTGCAATCGCTAACCCGCCTTGATAAAACGTGGTGCTGAATGCCTTCTTTGTTCGAAAAGAGACCTTTGCCCTATAGTGGGGCATTTACAGGCTGGTATTATCATTATAAGAGTTTAGAACATAATTCTGGACCACCCAGCGCTGATATTTTTCGTCGGGTTTTTCCTCCTTTTTATGTGTTTTTGTTTATTAGTTTTACAAATTTGACATTTACCGTCTGTTGTTTTTTTATGATTTCTGTGCAAAGTTATTATGATAAGGAGGATATTACTGATGTGCATGTGTGGGTAAGAAGTTATTACGTCTTGTTACGACAGCAGTATAGGGAAGCCAAAATACCTGACATTACAAAGCGGATACTATTGTTCTTGTGTTTTTTGTTCCTTTATCTTTTCAGATGATTATCTTCTCACGATTATTTTTTTATAGCCTGTATTTAAGTTAGGTTTTGGCTATAATATAAATGTCATTAAAAACGTTTTGTTAATGGCAATCTAGCTGTGTAGAGATTTCAGGAAATAAAAATTGTGTTATTAAAAACAATGTGAAGGGACCCGATTTTTAACAAAAAGGTCTTCAGAGAACAGTTGAATAAAAAATAAAACAAAAGTTTATACAAAAGATCGTATGGAAACCAACATGATATTCAAAGAAACAGTAGCATACAAAGTTACTGATATGCAAAGCTACAGATAAGGAAAAAAATAAGCAATAACTGCAATGTTTCATACAAATACAAGTCATCCAAAGAGAACACGAAAAAAAGAAATAAAAAGGAAAAACAACAAATCACGATTCTCAGCAGGAAACATAGTAGACGATAATACGAACGCCATAACGGTTAATAACATAGAAGTCGTGTTTGCAAATATGTTGCTAGTGTACTCGTAAACTTTGTTGGGATATTCTGCATAATATCACGCCTTTAGTGCCCGAAAGGTATGGCAGAGTTGTGCCAATAGTACACCCATATTTCGCCAGTTATGTTTAAGTCCCAAGTATTAGAGAGCGATCCTGTTTCCATCAACAGGGAACTAATCTAAACTACGGGCTGATACTGTGAAATTCCATGTGGAAAAACCCAATAACACATTGGCCGACCCGGGAATCGATCGAAGAGGATCTCGTGCTCAGCAGTAGCGCCAACGACTAGACAATACGATGCCGCCTATTCTATTTCAATTGTAAAGGAGATATATTTGACGGCATTTAAGTTGAGCTCTCGGCAGAGCGGTGGGGGTTTGTGTGCGGGTCGTAGTGTTTCAGGAGTAAGGTT
Source organism: Phlogophora meticulosa (assembly GCA_905147745.2). Lineage (NCBI taxonomy): Eukaryota > Metazoa > Arthropoda > Insecta > Lepidoptera > Noctuidae > Phlogophora > Phlogophora meticulosa. Next base: position 1,546,799 of record LR990518.1, read on the forward strand.
AAAAATCGCTTACAAGTAATTAAGGTACAAGGGAAGGTACAAACAACCGACGTTGTTCTCTCCACGTTTCATATGTGTCTAAACTTTAATATATGGAGCAAACATTGCTGTTTGTTTCGGAGCATTCGCTTGTACTTTGCTTACCTTTTGAGCAAACTAAGATTAATGAATGTGGAAGAAATCTACGTAACACCAACTCGTCTTTCTAACATTGCTATTGTATTCTAGATTCTACATTAAGGACATCCCTAGTTTTCAGACATTAGGATAATTTTATATCGACTGTTGATCAGAACTCCTTATTTTTAAACCGCGCCTTTAAGTTTGCAACATATTTCAAGCTTGCGCTCTCAGTTACATAACCAGTATGTTAAGTAACAACAAATTGTCCTTGTTTCATGTAAGGCAAAGTGGTTTTTGTGCCAAAATTAGCATAGTCAGCTGGCACGTGATGCTAATTAGACATCATAAAATCATTTATTCATAATTTGCAACTAACATAACTTTTAATATTTCAAATTGACATAAAATATGTAATTTTTAAAGAACATAAATATTCCGGCGACTCCGAGTCTCTGGCTTATTAGTATCTCAGCCTATGTTAATTCATCATTAACTAACATAGTTTATACATACTGTAGTTACTGATGAAATATGGATTATATTGTTCAAAATACAATGTTTTAATTTAATTATGAACTGCATCCCGGTATGTAGTGGACCCTACTGAACTGCAATAATCTATGTTGTTAAAGTGGTGCTTTTTATAAAATAACTAAGGGGAAATTATATGTGCGGCAACAAAAGTTTTCTTTAGCACCTGCAACCTACCTTCTTTTTTTATATGTAGGCGACGAGTTAATAGAACAGCTTCAATTATATTAATTCATCATCTTTATTATTCCAACAGAATATCATAAAACCAGCGTCAATTTACGAGCGTAAATTAATATGACTCCGAGCTACCGATAAATATATTTACTTCTGATTTGATAACTCAGCGACTGATGTTGTAAGTGAGCTACTTTATATATTTTAGAGATTCAACCTCTGTCTGCTAATAGAATCAAATTCCAGCCTCAAAATTAGAAACCAAACTAGTACTTTTTTGTTAAATTTGATGTCATTTGCGTATTTCTTTGTAAGCTTATGTGCTTGAATTTGTCTGAAACAAATCAAATTTATGGTTACTAGACATTAGGTTATTTATGGAACTAGTTACAGTAGGTTATTAATTAAAAAAAAATGGTTAGGTTAGGTTAAAACTGTGACCACCTACGCACGAGCCGAGCGAGCGAAGCGAGCGGTGCCGCGGTAGCGGCCGGCGAGTGCCAGAAACGACTAGATTATATAAAAAAAAATATGGAAAAAAAGATTATTTTTAGGAGGCTATCGAGAGAAATAATATAATTATAATAACATTATTATTACCTTAACCTTATTATTATTACTATTAACCTACTGTAACTAGTTCCATAAATAACCTAATGTCTAGTTACCATAAATTTGACTTGTTTCAGACAAATTCAAGCACATAAGCTTACAAAGAAATACGCAAATGACATCAAATTTAACAAAAAAAAGTACTAGTTGGTGAACAAGTTTTTGTTCAAACGTTCACTTGCCAAACATAGGTTTTCGTAACAATTATTTGTAAAGAGATTTTTTGGTAAGTGATAATTTGGCAATTTCTTTTCGGTAAAACAAGGGAGACCCGTTCATTTGGGTAGGTATAATAGTCAATTACTTATGGTAACTTAGTGGAAATTAGAGCTTTCATTGACCATTATTTGATGACAATAATAAGGAAATTTTATGTTCAAATATAGTAGATTCACTCATCAATTACTTATGCTAAAGTATAAAAATAAAGGTGACTCTATGAAATTAGAGTACGTTGATATTATTTTATAGATGAAGTTGATACACTTATTAGAAGCTGGCAATGAGTAGACATATCACAAATTTTGTTGCTTAAGAATTATCACCATGTTGCGTCATATTAACAGTAGCTTGTTTTACAATATACGGTCGCTTATAAATCATTTATTAGACGCTAAAAGTTCGTCGCTGACCTATTAATTCATTAGACAACTAAATATATTTGCAGACGAGAATGACATTTTAAAGAAGCTGCCTTAATTAGCACCCATAACTAAGTACCTACTATATGACAAGACAGAAAATATGTTGGTGATTGAATCGTAATTCTCACTGAATGTCAACAAAACACACACACATAAGTACTATCACATCCACACACCTACTTCACTTATTGTCTACATTGAACTCTTACTTACTGAAATCTCCGAGTCCTAAGACACAGGTCCTCGTACCTAGTTTAGCGGCCGGAGATCTCACAGACTGCTACCAGACTAGATTGTACAGCTTTCTGTTTTCTCGTTTCCTTAGATAAATGTAATATCTTAAAGTACGCGCATATAAATACGCGGGGGCTTTTCAAGCATATTACGCGCACATTAGACTGTTAGATTTCGCATAGTTACGTTTACATGGAGAAGGAGCGTAGAAAGCTAAAACGCTCGAATTTAGACCACAGACTGAGCAACCGCTAATGATCATAAAAGGACCCGAGAACTAACTCATTTCTAAGTCACACTTACTTCACAAAGCCGACATCCATTCGACAGGAAAGCAGTATTTCGAAAATTTGCATTCATGTTTACCCCATTCAAACTCATACTATCTGTATTTTCACAGCAACTAAGTTGTTTGAAAGGGCCTGACACGAGCCCGTCAACTTCATAATCCATATTATGTTAGACCAACTTTTGTCCTCGATGGCTTTTGCATGAATTTGGGAGTTTGGAAAAGAATTCGGCCAAGATTTGTGATGTGACAAAGATAAGTTTAAAATTGTTTATTGATCTCACATAGAAAGAAGTAATAGGTATTTATCTACTTTTTATATACATTTGGCATTGATAGGTCTTTGACATTACTGACATCGGTGAAGGAAAACATCGTGAGGAAACCTGGACTTATATAAATTAATATAAGTCTGAAATCGCCAACCCGTCTTGAGCAAGCGTGGTGATTAATGCTCGTGCTTTCTCTGTATGAGAAGAGGCCTTTGCAGAACAAGTGAACTAAAAAAAAATAAAGGTGTACTACAGCGCAGAATAAGTATTGTATTGTTAGATGGGCCGATTTCCGCAACTCCACGACTTAGCGCGTATTTTGCGTAAAGAATAAGTACTAGTACCAACGTACAGAAGATGCACTTCTTTGATCTTGAAGAAACTCGCTTTTATAATAGCCTACAAAATTACTTCCCCCAATTTGACGATAGGTGTACCTCTACCTTAACCTTCAAGCAAAAATTCTATTCAAAATAAACAAACAATACAACCTCTGTACAAAAGTATTAATACACAACCGTTCAAACCTGACCGGGGTCCGCGGAAACACTTTGAAAAAAGAACAGTTGTCAGCCGTAAGCTACACATGAGATGCATTTCCTCACATACACAAAGCGTCACAGGATATCCGTTGAAGCATTCGACGCGAGTGAAGCGAACGATGAGGCTTTCACCAGCTCTATTCAGCCCGGTTTAGGTCTTAACACTGTTTGCGAGCGCGCGATACTCGGAAGCGTATGAATGCATTCCTCTATGTTGACATGCGAAGTATTAATACCGTAATATTATGCAGATACAAAATATGTTATAAACGTAATAGGAATGATTATTAAAAAATTTAAGACAAGTATTTTTTTTCTTTTTTGACGTACCAAATCGAAAGATTACGTCGATACAATGAGCTGAAATGTTGCATTACGTCACGTGTTTTTAGATTTTATACATACCTACTTGTGACGGAGTGACCCCACTCTCCAAATTTAATGCGTTTTATCTAAGTCATACATTATTTAAATGATAAAGCAAAAAATATTAGTCTATTTTTTTTTTAATCTGACCCAGGCATAATCTCTATTAATTTCATAACATCATCAAGCCTGTATTCTTTGAGGGGTTACGCATAGGTGTACCTATAGTTAGAATACATTTCACCGGGTATGTCTAAGTTACATGTAATGGGAAGGGTGCGAGCCTAATGCCATCAACCGGGCACAAGTCCAGGCTGCAAATGAGAAATACCAGATTAAATAACCCATCATCACTTGGCCTGACCGTGGAATCGAACCCGCGACCTCGCGGTCCACAAGACTAACGATATAGTCAGTATTGAATATCATGAAGCTTTAATAACATAAAAAATATGCATGATGATTAGAGTACATTTTCCTGCACAAATATCCGATTTTGTGACCAACAGGCAACAGGGTGGCTGACAAGAACATCTCTCCTTGAAATATTCCCCTTCTATTATCATTTTAACGGTAGGATGGATACAGATAGCCAAGTGTTACAAGCTGTCACAAAAGCGTGGGTGAGATAACCGACTCCGACCTTGAGAAAACTCCGGCCTTAGATCCGGAATGAACCCGGAACGAAAGTAAAGTATGCACAAACGTATTATGATTGTGTGAGTAAAATATATTATATTTCTTGCAAAAGATATTTGGCCGAAACAGGATTAAAAGGCTTTAATCATTTTGCTTCAGCAATTTTTTGTGTCACCCAGTCAACTTCCGTCGAAAATCTGCCTCAATCAAATTATGTCGTCATCCAAAGCGGTGCACGAAGAAGGAATACAAATTACGCTACAGACATAACAAACCGGGTAAGTAAGAGTCAAACTGGCAAACGAAAGGTCCCGTACCATAGCGAGCAGAAAACTCCGAATTAATCATGTGACAATACATGTCATATCAGCCCATTGCCTGCAAACGTTAGTTCGAAATCGCAAAAAATGAAAAGTACCGTATAGGATTTGATTTGTTTATGAGTATCAAAGTAAGGGTTCCGATGTTTCCTTTTGGGGTACGGAACTATAAAAAGGGCGAGAAACATACAAAATGTGGCTGTACGGTATTTCGGAAGGCTACTGCTTGACGTATAAGAGAAATACCGATGCCATACCTTTGGTACGGAATTCCTGGACGCATATTTGGGTTGCTTCAGTGGCGTCCTCTCGTCATTCGGTGCATTCTGCCCGTGATAGAATGGTATACTATTTAGTCATACGATAGCCTGACGACAAGGTTGGCGCAGTGGTTGAGCCATCGGCTGCTGCGCCGCGTGTTGTGGGTTCGATCCCCGCACAGAAGAAATATTTGTATGACCTACAGGTAATTGTTCCGGGTCTGGCTGTTTGTGAATGTGAGTTTAAATGTTTGTAAACGCACCCACGATACAGGAGAAATTCCTAGTGTGGGGCAACGTTTTTTTTTAAAAAAAGAAAGAAAAAAAGTCACAATTTCTTAACCTATATGGGCAAGAAGGCCGTGACAGCCACTTTAAGCTATTGCTATGTATAAGTAACCTATGACTTAAACAAATCTAGGATATGTCCCCTTTGTACTGTAAGATAACTCATCCACAAGTTAGCTTTATTCAATGGTTCGTAGCGTGAACACGGGAATTTTATTATAGACCCTTTGTCTTCTCGGAGTATTTAGAGGACAGTGTGAATGATTGCCAAGAATTAAACTTAAACACATATCACTAACTATCATCATCATCTGCCTAGTATTTTCCTAACTATGTTGGGGTCAGCTTTCAGTCTAACGGGATGCAGCTGAAAACCAATATTTTACGTGGAGCTACTGCCTATCTAACGTCGCACTTCTCACTAACCAGTATATTTTATTTCACTACTAGCTGAGAGTGACAGATGACGTCCTGTGCAAATTTCGAATCATTCAAATATTTCAAAGAAGAAGCAATATCAATTTTTCCCGAATTTCTCAATTTCCGGGCAACTTTTCCAATGTTTTATTCCTTTTATGTTTATTCAGATTGCTACAAACATATTGGAAAAAAGGCTATATCGGTCCAGGCGTTCTTAAGACTAGTGATGCATCTACCAACGTACAGCCTTTCATTATTATATCAATAAAGTTTTCATTTTGTCATTTGTAGATCTTCAGACAGTAGACAGTGGTTACGGGTCAGAAGCCCGGAACTCTGATGACCAGTCTTACCAAGGGGTATCGTGTTGCGCAGTAACTGTGTTGTGGAGCTCGGATAGGCTGTCGCTCCATGTATATACTGGTATGAGGCTGCCTGGAAGCCGACCCCAAAATAGTTCGGTAAAGGCTAGGCAGTAGATGATTAATAAAGTTTTCTTGCTACTCATGACTTGCGAAGACATATGCAATTTGTCCTATACGATTCCCCACTGTCATATATCAGTAACTTAACCCCAGCACATAAACTCAGAAGTTTAGTGTATCTCACAACTCAATACTGATAATGTCTTCAGACACCATCAATATTTATAGAAACGATACAAGGCAGCAATCTCGGGAAATATTCTCCGAGGAAAATGGAGAAAAATCGGTGTACCTTGTGTGTTCATAAGGAAATAGTACTCGTAGAGCAGGATGCGTTTATTGCTTTTTGTTCCTTTGAGCCGCAATATTACGTATAATATGTGTAAGTTTATGGTCGACTTGCTGAGAGAAAGTTACACAAAATATGAGAGATTGTTAGGTTACGAGTTTCGGGGCCTTGGGGCTAGCGATAGTGAAATTTGGACGACTTAATGGCGGCTATTCAGTAGTAATATGTGGTTTTTATGGTGGCCACTTCACCGCGAGATTTTATTTTGTTCCTTGTGCCCAGTAAAGATAAGAGAAGGTTATCGGATTTCGTTGATAAACTAGTAACGTTGCTACTCTTTTCCCGCACAAACACAAGCTTGGTCAATATGTCTCGCTATCCGTATGTTATTTGACTAAATCACAAACAAAACGTACAATTTCCAAGCTGTCATTTACAACAATTCACTCGACTATACGCGCGAATCCATGAGATGTTGCTAAACATTTTACGTACACATCCTCTTTACTGCGTCGTAACTAACATAAATACACTTACCACTATGACACCAATAGTTGTTGATTGTTATTTAAAAGCAATAAATCCGCAACACAACAACTATGTTGTGTTGCGGATTTATTGATTTTAAAGAGCGTAGTGATACATTAACTTACTGCTTCCACTAGGAAGCAGTAAGTTAATGTATCACTACGCTCTTTGTAAAACATTTCATAATGGATGTTCTGGAAAGGAAATGGGGAAACATAACATTAAGTATGCTTGTCAACGAAGGAGATAGTGTCATAGCTAAAACTGGTGAGTATAAATTGAATCTTTACCTTTATATAATATTACCTTTTCTTCACATTGGGGTTAGCTTTTAAATATTTAAGTAGTAGAACAGTCAATTGTTTCTTTGGAAAAGTTAACATACACTCCACTAATGGTCCATAAATACTTATTTGTGCCACGTAGGTAAATCTACCAATATAAGTATATACGCACTAGGTTATGTATGTATGGTCGCGAAAGCCTTTAGTAACAACCGCTTACCTTGCAGTAATTTACATTTTATATTAGATCAAGAACTTTTACTAGAAGGACCAATTTTAAAGGTTGGTCCTTTTGATCTGCTACCTGGAATTACATTTTACGGCGACATGAAGTTAACTCGAAAATTCTATCACACGTCTTTCACGACGGATTTACACTCAATTACGCATATGTACAGGGTGTGTCTCTAAGAAGCACCACACAAAGGTGCTCAAGTGTGTAAATCTTCAGGCGCGTTTCCCTGACAGGTGTGTTCTCAAGGGCATGCAGATGGAAACACCTACGATTCTCGTTCCTTATACGAGGTAAAATGTAGGAAATGAGACAATCATTTTGATTAGTTTATTTGAGCTTGGAGCGGTTTTCGACTGAGATGATGATGATGATATAACTTGGGTTCTTAGGAGACTGGTAAAAACGAATTAGGTCATCGTTTCTTATCTTATGAAACTGAAGAGTTTGTTTGTTTGAAAGCGCTAATACCTGAAACTAACAGATGGATTTAAAAAAACCTTTGAAGTCGTCTAAAATTTAAGTCTGAAATCGCCAACCCGCAAGCGTAGTGATTAATGCTCGCACCTTCTGGGTATGAGAAGAGGACGTTGCCCTGCAGTGGGACAGTGACAGGCTGGTATTATTGGTATATTATTTTTATTTATTTCTTACAATATTTATTTATTACATACGTTTTTTTATAAAATTTTAATATAAAAACAATATTTAAAAATATTAAAAAATAGTAGCATACCAGCATCAGAAACAGCGTAGACTTTAATATTATTATTGAATTTGCTAACCCAATTCTCGGAGGAAGGTTGTAGGCTATTTAAAAACACGCCAAGACCCTTACAAGCGTGGAGCCGCGGGGCACAGCTAGTTATTTTATTTAAGAGTCACTTATCATTGAGGACAGCACGTTCCTCTATTCGCAAAGAGATAAAGCCAACTGGCTAAATGCGACTTTAAACGAAGAAGGAAAACTAAACTGAACTAAGTAATTTACTATGCAAATTGTGAAGCTGGACGGTGGTTAGAGTAGAATAAAGAAGTCAGTACTAAAGAGATTATAATCAGTGGAAACTTGGGGAATGACGACTGGCTCTCAAGCTAATTATCATCGCCATTTTCTTTTCATTTTTCTTTTACTTGAATATTTGTTCACCGTGCGTTATTCAACCTGTTGCCAATCAATATTTTTGTTTCTTTCTTTTCTATAGACACCGTAATTTAATTTAAACCATCATCTAATTTCGGCTTTACTTACTAAATCGTTGAGGAAGGAAACAACATTTGAAGTTTTTCATTACTTAATCTTTTCCCGGAACGTCGAAAAAGATAACACAATTCAAGAATACTAGTAGATTTTGAAGATCTTAGCACTCATAAAAATATAATACGCCAACTGCCACACTACGAGTTAACCTCGTGTTATAATAGTTTTCGATTGTGTTTATGGCGTGTTTACATTGTAAATGTGTGATTTATGTGATATAATCCAGTGTCTTCTAAATCTTAAAGATAAAGAGACCGCGTCTAAAAATCAAATAACTATACTTACCTAAAGATAATTTTGAATTGAAATCCATACTTACAATACTTATACTTAGAATATTAGAAATGGGAAAGTGAGTGTGTCTGTTTGTCTGTCTTTCACGCCTAAACCACTGATTTCGATAAAATTGGCAGATAGATATATTGCACCCCGGGAAAGGACATAGGCTATTTTTTTTATCATCAAACCACGCGGGCGAAGCCCCGGGCGGAAGCTAGTATTCTTATAAAGATGTCGCTTAGGGACATCACATTATTTTTTCCTTTGACCCTTACTGTCTCACTGCTAGGCCAAGGTCTCCCTCCCCCATAGATATCCGCTCATTCCTGTGAGTTGTCTCCTCTAGCCAATCTCCCGTAAACCCCTCTAAGTCCTCACACCAACTTTCACTCCCTCCCATGGTAACGACGTACGTTTTCTGTCTCCCATTGAGTGACGTGATTAATTAATGGGATCTAATTAATAAACCCAAACCAATAATAAATCAAGACGCTTAAGAAGCAATCAATGTAAAAGCAATTATTGAGAATAACTGACTTATCAGCTGTTAATGTAAGTCAATCGTAAATTATTATAACAATGATGATATTGAAGGCATAATAAATTAACATTTCATAAATGAATGATAAATTAATAAAGCGTAACGACATCGTATTGTTTTAATAGACTGGTGAGCTGTCTGTTTTAAAATTACGGCTTAATTAGTCAACAGGTTGGTACGTACGGAACAGTCAATAGAATCTAAGACTGGATTCGAAAAATGGCTGCATTTACGAGGTCATGACGCAACCGTTATTCTACCAGATTTTTTAAATATTATGTTTCAGATACATTTTTTTATAGCAAATGAAAATAATTTAAATACCGACGTATGTATGTACAACAGTCGCAATAATTAATCAGTAAACATTAAATTGCATTTCCCAGAATTTCAGTGTCCGTTTACGGTACCAATTAAATTTTCCAACCAAACTTATTTACACAATATATAATGTAATGTGAGTTTTTCAATTCATATGTACTTTCTAAGTTTATCTTGGACATCACTGACATCGGTGAAGGAAAACATCTTGAGGAAACCTGGACTTATATAAGTCTGAAATCGCCAACCCGTCTTGAGCAAGCGTGGTGATTAATGCTCGTGCCTTCTCTGTATGAGAAGAGGCCTTTGCCCTGCAGTGGGACTGTAATAGGCTGGTACTGGTACTGAGATGGAAATGTGAAATTGCTTGATTATAATACCAACTAGTTGCGTATGTTGGATCAATAACCGCCAAATTTAATTCAGTGCCGACATGATCAAACCAACCAACCAACCAACCAACCAACCATGACCTATCTCCTAAAGAGTCATAATATAACACTTCTATGCTTGATTAAATCAGCATATATGTATTGTATTTTTATACGTATATAATATAATATACGTTATGGATTCATATGGTTATGTATTGTAAATAGAACACCACGGATTAAGATAACTTGATAAGTGATAGACAAGGAGAAAATATATGCAGGTAATCTGTGGTGCCCTTGGGATGAGCTTCGATTTAAAGGTTTTCAGTGTGATATCTTATTTTTGCTTTTAGCAATAAAGTCGTCCATTGTAACACCTTTTACACAAGTTTTAATGGTGTACAGTTTAAAAGTATTTTGTTCAATTCAATTGTGGTGTACTGGGTATTTCATAATAAAACAACATACTTATAATAAAAAATATATATGTATGTAATGTATTGTATTAAGTATATCAGTCATCTAGTACCCATAACACAAGCTCTGCTTAGCTTGGGGCTATGTGTTCCTGTGTGGATTGTCCAGCATTATTATTTTATATATTGCAATGGGTGAAGATTCGCAAGGTATGACCAACAATGTCGGCTCAACATTAACAACATTACAAATTCAAAACTCTTGTACGGTATGACGCACGTCAGTGGTAATAAAACCAGTACAAGCTGGTCTCTTACTATAATGCAACTCAGTACTACACAAGGCCAGGTAATTCATGAGAAAGATAAAAAATTGTATGAGATAACACGTGGTAAAGAAACAATGCGGCTTGTAAATCGGTTCTTTTCACGTGTTTTGTATGCAAAAATGTATTGTTAAAAAACATGTTTACGTGTGTTTTAAAAAACGTGTCCAAAGGAATTCCTTCAAGGCATACAAAACAAAACACGTGAGATACCGTCGAAGGCCATAGTCATTGTTAGAATGTGCAAAACTGTAGTACAATGTCTGTACTATTGAAATACTATACATTGATGCATGAATAAATAAAATAAATAAATAAGTAATGCTGGACAATCCACACAGCATCATCTAGCCCCAAGCTAAGCAGAGCTTGTGTTATGGGTACTAAATGACTGATATACTTAATACAATACATTACGTAGATAGATATATTTTACTATACATAACAAATACCCAGGACACCCGGAACAAACATTTGTAGATCGTACAAACATTTGCCCCAAGGCGGGAATCGAACCCGCAACCTCCTGGGTCGCAGGCGGACCTTCGCCCGCTGCGCCACATAGGTCGTCAAACACTTAAAAAATCATTTTGTGGAAACTCATAATGCCTGTACCCGCGGAGGGTTAGGCGAAGTGCACCTACAGTATACCCACATTTCGCCAGATATGTTTATGTTACATGTAATAGCTAGCGAGCCTTTTGCCATCAACCGGGCACAAATCTAGAGAAATTCCTGATAGATAAATACAAAAACACTTTGCATGACCCGACATCGGGATCGAACCCAGAACTTCATGCTCAGCAGTAGCGCTTGCGATCTTTAAACTACCGAAGCAGTAGTAACCCCATATTGTATACTTTAATAACTTCTAGAAGAAGGCGTATCGGATCTCAAAGATGGAAAGCCGGATGTTGTGCTGCATCTTGGGATAGTCTTCCAGCGGACTCGGATAGGCTGAGTGAAGGGTGGGCGTTTTGGGGGACTGTCTTTTGTAAACGTATTGACGTTCAAAAAGTGATGATGCTCAGCCTAATTTGAATAAATGAATTTTGATTTTGATTTCTCTTAGAAATTACTTCGTAATTTTATGTAATCATACTTACGTTCAAGTTATAAACTGAATAAATATGTATTGTATCCGTTTACTTAAAAAAATGCACCGACCATTGCATCAACCAAAGATTGACTGGTAGAAAATGCTTAGGTATGAGGCATCAAGTCTGCCTCCGTAGGCACATTAGTGTGCTTCAGAGATAAGTAAATAAACTAGACACCTAAAATATATTTGTAAATATACATGTATATAAGAGATATGTATTCACTTCGTTTATCCGTAATCTCTCGTATAAAATTAAATATCATCATTCCAAAATCCATTAAGGAAAATCGAGAAAATATTGTTTTTATTTGCATCAAATTGTTTACCGGCTTGGATCTAAATAGAGGTTTTTTGCCAATAGTACCTTGATACGTACCTTTCGTACCTACTGATAAATACAAAAATATTATTGGTTCCGTGAGAACCAACCTCTTTTGTTCGGGCACTATAGTAAAACTAGTGCACAAATTCGCATACAACAAATTTTTTTTTAAACTACTCGTTCTACGCGCTGGTGTAAAACATAGGCCCTGGGCTCGATTACGGGATCGGGCAATGTGTTATAGAGATTTTTCAATAATAATTTCTCAGTAGCAGCACGGAGTCTGGATGTGTGCACGGTTGATGGAAATAGGCTCGCACCTCATTAACAGGGACTTCTACACACCTCTGCATAACTCTTCGGGAAATAAAGGCGTAATGTTATTTTAAATATAACTAGTGGACCTGACAGAAGTTATACTACCTCATAGCAGCGCCACTTACCGGGTCCACAAGAAATCAAATTTCTTTAAAATCGGTCCGGTCCATAAGCAATTGATTTTTATTATACATAGCAACCTGTAATCCCCGAAGGGTTAGGCAGAGGCGTACCTATAGTACACCCACATTACGCCAGTTATGCTTAAGTCCCATGTAATAGGGGGAGAACCTATCGCCATTGACCATAAACGAATCTCAATATAGCTAAAGTTAGGAGTCATCCATAAATTAGTATTATTATAAAGAAGATAGAATAGTCAATTGTATCTCACCACCTTCCTAAGGCAAATATCATCAAAATTTAGCGTGGAACTTTGAGATAAGGTACCACCACAGCCAACTGAAGTTTCTCTTAATTACTTAAATCATTTTTTATGAGTGGAGACGGTACTGAAAATAAATTGAAAGTGAAGATTTGCGAGGCAAATTGACAATGGACAGGAAAAATGGTCCTCCCAAAATGAACTAAAGAAATTTAATTTTATCTGATCTTTGTAGAGGTCTTGACTCAATTAGCAAATTATTTTTAAAGTCAACGTCGCCATTCTGATTTGATTGTTATTCAACTTTCATTTTCGCATTTTTGAATGCGAATACTTTTGACTGGAACACCTTTTAAAGCCTCAGAAAAATTAGTGTCAACGAACTTGGCTTTTTTGAAGACCGGTTTGGTAATGAGTCTGTATATCGTATTTCGAATAGGAAGAAATTATTCATTGTATCTGACGAGATAATGATGTCGAAACAAATGAAACTATAAAGATAACCATAAAGGTAACTAGCTTTATCCCGCGACTTCATCCTCTTGAAAGTCAGTTACATCGCTGATAAAAACTATACGTGTCCTCCCATAGGATATGATCTATCTCCTTGCTAAATTTTATAACGATCTGATCAGCCGTTTAGTCATGAAACACAGTTACAGATTTACATGAGTATTTATAATATTAGAATAGTATGGTTGTTTGTACATTTTTCTTATTTTAATATCTATTTTTCTGGCATTACAATTTCCAGCAATACGGTCGCATCCCCTTCTGAGAGGTTTTTTTCAAAGATTGTCATAAATAAAACCAAAAAGGACTTTCCATGAGGTCTCACAAAATCTCCTTGCTAAAGATTAAAAAAATACTGTGAAGTCGGAAGTTTTAATAATCCTAATCTGGAGTGTTGCTGAGTCTGTTAAATATCCGAAGGACATAAATAAGGGACCATCCATAAATTACGTCACACTTTTAGGCTGGGAGTCACTAAAGTGAGACATCATGACGAGTCATTACCTTAGTGACGTCAAAAGTATGAATTGAAAATTTTAAAACTCTAAACTTCAACTCTTACAACAACATTAAAAGAAAAAATACAAAATTAGAAATACTATAAGTTTTGTAAAAAGTACATTAAAGTGCTGTTTTAAAATACTAACTTCTACCACTAGTCTATAAGAACATTGTTACTAACAAAATGGACACAAAGTTTTATTATTATTATATTTAAAATTGCAAAATTTGACGTCACACCAGGGACAAGGACAGAGGGCAGCTCCGAGAATGAAGTTAATGTGTAAGACGTAATTTATGGATGACCCCTAACTTTAGCTATATTTAGATTTATTTCTGTATTAATTTGAATTACTTAGGAATCATGGCCATATTCCGCCTTGGGCTGAATCCAAAGTTTTTCTATGTCTATTTTAAACAGCACCTGGCTGGCTCGTTTTCTACACCTGGTTTTTAATCTCATTATACCCAGATAAGTAAAATTAAAACTTGTTGTTATTCATTGTAAATATTCAAAACTATTCAACTAAGTTTATTTAATTTAGTAGGTCAGTACCAGCTTTACCACTTAGTGAAAATTATCTTCTAAAAATGTTTTTTCCCTTTAAATTCAGTATTCCTACCAATCGCATCAAGAATCTTTGTGTTGACTTAATAACGTTATTGATGTGAAACATTCATAGCCGAGGGTAAAACCGATTGTTCGCGTGGCGACGCGTCACCAAGAATACAATTAAAATTAGTTTTTTTAGAAAACTTAATATCGATTTTTTCTCATCTGTCAGGCTTCCCGTGACGGTTCAATTTTTTATTATTTATTCTAATATAATACACCTGAATAGTTTGTTTAGTCAAACGCGCTAATCTCAGGAGCAACTCTACTCCATTTTTACTAAGATAATAACGGACAAATATCTATTGTGAAACTGTTGTATTGCTGCAATTTAGTGGTACTAATTATATGCAAATAATAGGTCTTTACCTATGAAATTGCCGTTTTGTATGAAAAAATTTAAATGAATTTTTTTCATGTATTTTTTATTTGTATTAATCGAAGTAATCACCCATGCAATCAATGCATCTTTGCCAACGCAGTGGCAGTTTATTGATGCCCTTCTTAAAGAAATCAGCTGGACGGGAGGCAACAAATTCTTCAAAGGCATTTTGTACTGCCTCTCGGGTATTGAATTTTTTTCCCGCCAAGAAGTTATCCAAATTCTGGAAAAAGTAGTAGTCTGTAGGCGCAAGGTCTGGTGAGTAGGGCGGATGACGGAGAGCTTCCAACCCCAGTTCTTGCAACTTGGAGACCGTCTGCTGTGCAGTATGAGGTCGCGCGTTGTCGTGCAGGAGCAGCGGAGACGAGCGATTGACCAATGCTGGTTGGAGATGTGCCAGCTTCTCCATCATTGTGTTCAATTCTTCACAGTACACATCTGCAGTAATGCTCACCCCGTTTGGTAAGAAGCTGTGTTGAATCACACCGGCGCGCGGCGCTAGACCACCAAACAGTGACCATCACTTTTCTTGGGGTAAGTTTTCGTTTAGGGCATTGTTTAGGTGCTGAACCAGGATCCAACCAACTTGCTGAGCGCTTGCGGTTATCAAACAGAATCCATTTTTCATCGCAGGTTGCGGTTCAAAATTCCTTCATTTGTGTGTCTGTTGAGCAGTGCAAGGCACGTCTCGACGCGTACTTCGCGCTGGCGATCATTGAGTTCGTGGGGCACCCATTTGTCAAGCTTTTTTACCTTGCCAATTTGACGCAAATGGACCAATATTGTTTTGACGCTAACGTCGAAAGCTGCTGCTAATTCAGCCGTAGATTATGTATCATCAGCTTCCACAATCGCCTTTAATTCGTCATTGTCGACCAAAGTCTTCGGACGACCGCGAGGTTCATTTTTCAGGTCGAAATTTCCAGAACGGAAGCGAGCAAACCAATAACAGGACTACCTGTTATTGGTTTGCAACGCACTAGCGTTGGTTTGTAGTGTTAGCTCCGTAAACGTCGTTGATGTTGCGTGCCGCTTGTGCCGCGTTGCTGCCACGACGGTACTCATATTCCATAATTACTCGAATTTTTAACGTATCCATGATGACGAAAAAGATTTAAATGCGATGAAAATGTAACACTAATCAATAAACAAATGACTACTTTTGGAAAAAAAAATCCATGTTTTTAAAATAAAATTAATTTGAAATTAGAATTCTTAGCCAAACAAAAAATATTTTGATTTGAAACGGCCAGTACTGCAGAACGGCAATTTCATAGGTAAAGACCTAATAGTTAACAGAATTCATTGGCTTGTATTAATCGTGATATCACAGAGCTTATCAAACGCTGATAAGGAAATAACGACAACGTTATAACGAAATTTGTCTAATGTTATTATGAATGGTGTAGGTATTGTCGGATTTGAAAAAAGTTTTGTTTTAAGATTTGCAAAAAGCGCTTCAAACCGCGAAGCACAGCTAATAGTTCTAATATTTGCAAGCTCTACCAAAAAGTACCTACAAAATTTACCCTAAATAAACAAGTCAGAAACCAACACAATTTTATACCTCTAAGCATTTTCGACAAGGAAATTGTCGAAAATCAAAGCGTATTATTATTTATACTTCAAAAGAAACGTAAATCAAAAACAGTTACTTACAATTTGGTACACTACAAAGAAAAAAAGGTTTCTGCCCTGAAAAAGATACGAATTGAAGATTTTAACGATGTTCGTTTCGAATACATATGTACATAAATAAGTTTAATTTAAGATAATATATTGCACAGCAGTTATGTGAAGTGTAGTCAGAAGCAGAAGAGAATAAGGGTAGGAGCTCGTGGCTAAATAAAAAACCGCCGCACGGATTGATCGAAGGTTAAGCTACGCTTGCCGAGGTCAGTCTGTGGATAGGTGACCATTGGCGACATATCGAGACTCCTCCGAGTCTCGGAAAGCACGTTAAGCCGTTGGTCACGGCTGTCATTTATAGATCTTTGACAGCCGTTACGGGTAGTCAGAAGCCCAAAAGTCTGACAACCTTAGTCTGTCTTACCAAGGTGCATCGTGTTGCCTGGTAACTGGGTTGTGGAGGTCAGATAGGTAGTCGCTTCATGGTATTGGTATTCAGCTGCATCCGGTTAGACTGGAAGCCGACCCCAACACAGTTGGGAAAAGGCTAGGCATATGATATTTTATTTTTATTTTATATTACACATGATACCTATTGAACAGTTTACATTAAAAAAGATATGAGATATGTAAACCTTAATATGCGAGTAACGCATTATATAAGTTTAGTTAGTTACATAATATCACGCCTGTATTCACTAGACGGTTAGGCAGAGGTGAACCTATGGACCCACATTTCGCCAGTAATGTTTAAGTCTTATGTAATGTCCGAGCTCAAAATTGAACCCAGAATACCATGTTCAGCAGTTGCCCTTTCAACCACTACGCCAAACAGGCAGTTAGTTACGTACTTAAAATTACGTTAGAAAAACACGAACTTTTTCTTTCTTATAAAAAGGGACCAAAAAAAGTTATCTTTTGAAAGAACAAGGTTTTGAAAAGTCTATTGTTTAGATTCAGATTATAATCGAAAAATAATCTTCGGGGGTTTAATTTTTAATTGTTTTTTTGGGCAATTTTAACGATCTTGATTACTTGACATGACTCCACGTGAAATTATCTTTGCACTGTAGTCAAGTATCGATAAATTATCATTGTTTCAAATTAATTTATCTGACACAACGTACAATAGCTAGTATTTGATGATTTTTAATAGTTGAGACTAAAAGAACATTAGAAAAAAGTAGTAATAAGTATGTAAGGATCATAGCATATGTCGTTCTGTAGTATCTGCTTACCGCCATTGGAAACAGGCGGAGTTTATGTAGGTATGTGTGTATGTTTGTATGTATGTATATATTAGAAGACCCAAAAGTTAACATCCAATAAAAACTACACATCAAATTCGAAAATTATTTGAAAAAAATTGGATTTATGAGACTATCGGATATTATGCTAGGAATAGCATGAGGCCTCAACATATTATAACCTATAGTATAACTTATTTTACTTCTATTTCTGTTGTGTGTACTTGTATTTGTGTTCTGGGTATTTAGATACTATGTATAGTAAAAAATATCTATATATGTAATGTATTGTATTAAGTATATCAGTCATCTAGTACCCATAACACAAGCTCTGCTTCGCTTGGGGCTAGATGATGCTGTGTGGATTGTCCAGTTGTTTTTTTTTATATTCTACTGTTAATTTAAGTTGATTTATTTTACAGTACAGTACTTGTGGCACATCTATTATGTTTCTGGGGCATGCGGTGCCAACCTGTTAGATTTGTACACTAACTTAGATAATGGTAGATAATCACTTAAAATATGAATAGAGTAAGCAATTGTTGGTTGGAAAAAAATATAAAAAACCTTAACTTCTTTTAAGGAATAGGTCGGATTTCCCCGTCACTCTGTAGAGTACTGTACAAATGGCATTGCATTAGATGCTGAGGCAGCAAGAGTAGAAACAGGACCAGCCATCTAATATGATACAGTGTTTATTGCCTCAGTGTCATTTACTGCCTGACTGGAAGTAACACTACACAGTCTCCGTTAAGACAGGTAGATGAAACTGATCATAATTTACCAGATTTAATACCAGATGTATGGAAAGGGGTGTCACAAGTTTGATGGTAAAAATAATCTGATGATGAAGCAGGATATTGTTTATGAGATTGGAGGTTTTTAAATTGTGAAATTTTATCACATCACTTTTTTTTCTATCATTACTATCTTGGTCAATTTATACAGTCTTTGATCAATATATTTTCTGTAATAAAATTAAATGATCATGATGAAATGGTATTTATTTCTGTCAGTAAATCTTTCCAGAGACTTTTACACGTCAATGTACATATGATTGTCAGTAACTTTTATATATGTCAATGAATGGTCGATATTTCAAAAGCGAAATGGCAACGGCATTTTATATCTCACTGAAGAAATGATGAAACAAACTCACAGGTTCTAGCAGCTGAAGATAAGATCTGCTACCAAGTGATATACTAGACGAAAGACTTCCAGCTGAGCTGAAGAGTCTAGTCCGTCAATTCGAGGAAAGATATTCTCAACATCA
Organism: Phlogophora meticulosa; assembly: GCA_905147745.2. Classification (NCBI taxonomy): domain Eukaryota; kingdom Metazoa; phylum Arthropoda; class Insecta; order Lepidoptera; family Noctuidae; genus Phlogophora; species Phlogophora meticulosa. The sequence continues at coordinate 1,566,077 of LR990518.1, forward strand.
CCTGTCTTGCTTTTTTTCAACTATTGTGGGGTCGGCATCTTGTCTAATAGGCCCCAGCTGAAAACCACCATTTTACATAGAAAGATTGGTTGTTAGATTTTCGGGCTTCTGACTACCCATAACGACTGTCAAAGATTTACGAATGACATCCGAGCAACTGCTTAACGTGCGTGGTCACGGTATGTAACGGATGGCCACCCATCCACGGAGAGATCTCGGCAAGCATAGCTTAACCTTCGATCGACCCGTGTGGCTATATTTGTTTTTATTTATTTATTTAATACTTTAAGCACACAAATGTACAGAGGCGGAATTAATCCCATAGGTATGTTCTACCAGTCAACCTTTGGGTGATGCAGAGACAAACAGTTTTATAAAATTATGTAATTTACTCAGTGCAGTTGCATAGGTAGGGACTTTCCCTGTCGTGTTGCTAACAATTTACTTACTTATACCTATATAAGTATGTGGACTGCTAGGCGTGTGTATGTTGAATGACTAACTGTCAATGCAATCATTTTCCCGTACGGATGTTATTGATGTTAAGAAAACATACAATTTCTATCTGTTTTTCTTCAAAGTCTCCACAAACTCCTCTCCACAAATAAATAATTGTTAATATTTTAATTTTAAGTATTAAGTTTTCTTTATATTTATTTGTGGAAGAGAAATAAATGTATTTTTATTTATTTATAATTTGTGCTATACTGTTATCTACTATGATTTTTGATACAGTGTATTTCCTTATAATTATGATTTAATACTGACTGATTTCTCTTAGTGTATCGTTAGAACATCATGGTTAGAAAAGAGGTGACTATTGAGATGGCGGCCAATAGAGATGTATGGAAGAAGAAAACATGCTGCGCCGACCCAGAATAAACTGGGATAAGTGCAGGACGTATAAGGAGGAAGATGATGATCTTTAGAAAATCATGAAATTTTTCTTCTTTTTTAAAGAGTTACAAACAAACGTATCTTTTGACATGGGTCTGAAAAGTCAATTTGGTTTGAATAAATTAAAATGAAAAAAATCATTGTGTTCTTTTTGGGCAATTTCAGCGATCTTCGTGATTTGCGTCTTTATAATATGTAAAATTGATATCCGCAATAATAAGTTTTAATATTAGCAGTTGTGTACACATCAAATAAAAAGTGAATATAGTCGTTTACATAGTTATGTATCAAAAACGTTTTAGTGTGATCGTTTTGAGACACTCTGTTTTGACTTTTCGTTATGGTTAAGAATATTAGGACCTCCACTCTGGCGTTAAAATGTTCCTTATTGTCTATTTTTTCCTTTAAACTGCCTCTTTGGTCTGCTGAGCGTAAGGGCCTGGGTTTCCTTTCCCGGGTCGGACGAAGAGTCATGGTGTTTTCCATCTGGAATTTCTTAGTAGCAGCCCAGAGTTTGGATTTGTGCCCAGCTGGAGGCAATAGGCTCTCCCCCCATTACGAGGCAAAACGTGGGCCGTGTACCGTCGGTACACCTCTGCCTAATCCAGGGACTACAGGCGAGATGTTATGTTTTTCAGTGTAGACGTTTTTTTAACTTACTGATATTATTATAATGATGTTGTTGCAATAAATTAGCAAATTAACTTCTTTTCTTTTTTGTTCCGTTAAAGCCAGTACGAGTCCGGTTATGAGTTTTGATTGCGTTAAACCGGTAATCTCGATATTGATTCTGTTTTTTCCTCATATGTATTTAGATCAAGATGTTCCATTTATAAAACGGAATTTAAAATACGAATTTAAAGTTTTACGCGCGCTTTTCAGTATTTGTGTAAACAATGTAAAGTAACAGTTTACTTACGGTCTTGTCCAAGAGCCAGCTGGCGGGAAATATAAGGGGGATGTACGTTATCATGAAGATCATCGAAGTCCAATAAACTTGGATGCTCGACACCCCGTAGTACTTCACGACAGCATCCTGAATGATGGTGTACTGTATCCATTGCATCGAGTTAGAGGCAGAGTTGAAGACAAACACGAACAAAACCAGCCAACGAACAGGAAACACCGTGTATTCCGTCGCTCCCTTCTTAGTGGGAGACTCCAACACGCCTCCCTTTTCAGCGATCCCGTCCATAACACTCCCGCAAACTTCCATATTCTTCTGATCAGTCATATTTTATACGTTTCTGAATATATTAATATAAAATAGAATCTCTATATTTTATTGTCAAAATTTTTCTCTGATTTTTGGCATCTGAGTGTTACACAACTATAAACTACGTTTAATAAAATTTTAAATGATAACAAATTTTAATTTTATTTATTGTCAGTTCTCCCGCGCGCGCGGTCTTTATAACTGTGCGAGGCACAGGCGTGTTACTCGCGCGGCGGCCGGCCGTCGACTGTGTTTTCCATTTTCCTGCAATCAGAGGCTGAATGGATGCTTCCCGTGCGAGCACCCTCCGTCCGTAGCGTGACGATAACAAAGATGCCGCCGACTATCAACAGCACAATCAAATGATTGCTATCGTAAATAGGATATAGATAACTAAACAGTTTTATTGGTCGAACTTAGTACCTAATAGTTGTAAAGTAGATGCGTGTTAGTTGTTATCTTAACGCGTCTGATATTTGTGGATTAGAATGCCTAACGGGTGACTTTAAAAGTGTGTATTAATCCACTCACCAAGAGCATGATAAATGTTCTAAAAAATGCGAATCTGATATAAACCAACTAGATGGAGGTTTATACGACTTTAAAATGTCTTGGTAGAGAATTTAAAAACCCTACCTATTTAAACCTAACCTATTTTCTGGGTCTTGAATTTCATTGGTAATTCGAATACCTATGCTGAAATTATTGTCATTTTGATAGTTGAAACATTCCAAGTTAACAATAACTAAACTATTTAAACGATAAACTTGATTTATTTTTTAAAATCTCTATAACGTTATCTATTGTTATATAGCAGTTATCTGTAGCTGTCCCTAATGTCAAGAAACTTCGTCCACGGAAAGTGCCCTGTGGATTTTGGATCCAAAAGTATAAAATGATGATCAACATCGTGATCTTTGTAAGGCTTAGTGGAGAATGCTCCTTTTCACCGACAACGTAAGGTACATACCTCATTATCTCCTTTTGCGAAACTAACACTTTCTTTGCTGGATTTGCCTTTTAATGCGTTTGTAGCTGAAGTTAAATCTAATCTTTTCTCGAACACATTATTCAATGAACTACTACGTAGCCGACATGAATATTTGGTCACTTTGTTGAACGCAAGAAAATGATATAATGATCTTTCACGTTGTCTTTCTGACAGGTAATATGAGTTCATATATAATTTATTTAACTGTAAGTAAACCCGTGTTATTTTATGTTATTGATTCAATCCTTTTATTGCAATGAGTTGGTTTTGTAATGAGTTGTATTGCCATGTGTGGTTTACTTGTGAGCTCCACTATAGATAATGTTGCCTGAGCAACCGGTAGCATGTTCGTCATGCTCCTTTAGATTCTTCTTCTTCTGTCTTCATTTTTTAAATACACTGCATTTTGCATTTCACTGCTAAAGGCAGCGTCGGGGAAGTAATGGCTGATCTGTACATTATGCTCGTGATCAGGTACTGCTTGTGGTAACTGGACATTTTGCTGGCCATGGTTTTGTTAATGTTATAACAATTAAACGTTTCTTGATTTACCTTCAAGGGTCCCAGTTTATCATTTGTGCCGACGAGTCACAGACCTATAGGAAGCTTTTATTAATTCAGTTTTGTAGGGTTTTTTTTGGCGTTTGAGTTTTTAGTTGACATTGTCTTTTTTTCTCATTTTGTTGTTTTGTAGTGTGTTTGTTGAACAGTGGCAAAACAATTCAGGTCAAATGCTTGATTTATATGTGAATTACTTAGCATTATATTGTAAAGATTCAAGTTCTTCAAACTTCTGAGACAGATGTGTTGCTGGGGAGTTTGATTGCGCCACTTCTTCTTCCCAGCAAAAACACTAGAAATTGGAAGGGTGGGCGTTTTGACAGAACAAACTCATATATACAGATTAGGCTGAGAAAACTTCAAAAAGATCAGAATGTATTAAATGTCCAAAAATACACGCGGCGAATGAGTCATTTTGTTTTTATTTGATCTTTTGCTTCAATTTCGTCTGACTTGCTACCGCGCTTGATAAAACACGTTTAACTGATATCAAGTGTTTTGATAATATAAATACATATTTAGGTCTGTAATCTCTAAAGTATACAACATAACAATGATAATGACGAGTTAAAATACGCATTTATGTATGTAAACGATTTATGATCTTCAAAGATATTAATTTCATCTGAAAGAGACAATGGCAATATCCCATCTTTTAGATATTTTATTTATGATAGAACTATCAAGAAGATATTCAGGGTCGAAGCGACACCGACACAGCCTAACCCTGAATCTGAGTTCAGTATATGTTTCTGAACACCCAACATTTAAATTTCTCGCTGGGGGCCAGAATCATGTGTCTCCCTTCCATTGAATAAGTAATTAAACACGAATTTTGTTTCTATAAGTACCAATTGAAACAAACTAATCATGACACGCCTATGATTTAAGCAACAAGTGAATGATGGATGCACATACGAATGTATAAAGAAACGGATGAATGCATTGTTTTAACAAGAATTCTAACCCAAAACAGAACGGTGGTTTCCGTCGAAATGGCATCGCTTCCCACGCATTTGTCAACATGGCTGGGATGTGCCTCGTCCTGCCACAATGTTGGTGTGACATGCCTACCCACAACATATAGACTTATAAGCAGACATATAGGCTTCATAAGGTCCAGAGCTCATTTGTGGGGCTCGGTATCCGCTTTTATGACATGCAACCTCATTATTTGCTGGATTTACCTTTTAACGCGTTTAAAGCTAAAGTTAAATCAAACCTTTGTTCTAAAGCATATTATTCGATCAACGACTATTTAGAAGAAAAGAATAGTTGGTCGCTTTGTTGAACGCAGGACAATGTTACTATGTTCTTTTACTGTTTAATAGTTCTTTATTTTTGTGTATGTTTCTTCTACTATCCTTATTTTTATGTTATTGACATGATTCTCTCATTACATTGTATGAATGAGTTGTATTGATATAATTCAGCATTGCACATGTCAGCGGGCACGCCCTTGGACTGCCTTGGAGGCTTTTTTTGTATTCAGTTTAGCAGGCTTTGCTTGAGTTAATTGTCGATTTTGGTATATATAACTTTTTATTTATTTATTTTGGCATATTGGTGTGTGCTAGCTAACATGTAGCAAATTATTTAATTGAATGACGTATAAAGATGATTGACTTAATTATTATTTTTTGACATAATATGTTGTATAGCTTCAAGTTCTTCAAACCTATCAGACAGACGTGTTGCTGGGGAGTTTGTTCCTCCACTTCTTCTTCCCAGCAAAAACACTAGGAAGTGGTGAAGGGTGGGCGTTTTGGGGGACTGTCTTATGTAAACGTTTTTGACGTTCAAAAAGTGCTGATTCTCAGCCTAATTTGAATAAATGAATTTTGATTTTGATAGGTATACAAATCAATTAAAAGGAGGATGGACCAAAATATAGCACGATATTGGCGGAGTAGATATTTCATCCAACATCATTACAACACCTTATCCCCTACAGAAGCATTTTATTTTTTTGGAATGGGCATCTCGCAGTTTATCCTACAGGGATATCTACTGCTTAACCGAACTTTCCTGTGGGGACTTAATTAGAAATTAAGGCTTCAAGCCAGGGTCCCTGATGAAGCAGAATAAGGTGTATTTAAAGCAGAATATTTCATATAAATTTGTGAAAGTACCCATTACGTATCTATATTTTTAATGTTATAAAACTGTGTGTAAGTCTGTATTCTTATAACATTGAAAAGTATAGGTCAAGGCACTCTAACACATTTTTCTGAGATAAAAATTTTGTTTACAAATCATAAACAAACAACGGTCATTGATATTAATTATGAAGCAATTACCACTTCAGTTATCACACAAATTTAATTATAAGTACTATGAATAAATTCGAGCAAAGTGTTATTGGGTTTTCCAATAGGAATTTTTTGATTAGCACCCTTGAGTCTGGATTTGAGCCCGGTTTATGGCAATAGGCTGGCCCCTATTATATGGGACTTAAACATAAAAACTGGCAAAATGTGGGTGTTCGTGTTACTTAAGGCGCACCTCTGCCCACCTCTCCGAAGAATACAGCGCGTGATGTTATCTCACTAAATTATAATGCATGGCTGAGGAATAAGTTCAGATAGGTTTCCTCTTTCAAATCGAACTGTGCATTATTTTTTGCAGTGCACAAAAATTGCTTGGCCATTTTGCTACATTCTCATGGGTGTAGGGTGAAAAATGTACTGCACTGTTCTTTACTTTTCTGTTATAGAATAGTTCTTGTATTCTTGAATGAAATGACCAAGCTACATATTTTGACTAACATGTAGAGCTTGTGAAGTTAGAGCATGTAGAGTTGTAAGCTTGGCTCTACGTGAGATCATATAACTTTTTGATAGTGCGAGCCGCATGGTCTCATCTTGGCATCGTTTAGCATGAAAATGTTTTTAGTGGGATAAAGTTAACTGATTTTCAATATTTGAATCTCCATACATACAGATTGAAGCTATCGAGCATCAACAAATCAATTAAATAAAACGAACAGCCTTGTTAAGCAAATTAATTTCGTTTCCCGACGAAGCTTCGTATGTCAAAAGCAATTTATATTGATAATATTTCACAAGCAAAATATAGCTTCATTGTTGATTTCGGACTACGCCGAAATCCGCATGATAGTGATGTAATATGAATAAATACGAATGCATATCACAGGAATAAGTTCAGATAGGTAAAATTCTCTTTCGAATTGGACTCAACATTATTTTTTGCACAAAAAAACTATAAAGTTATCATATTTCTGATGTTTTTATCTCCTAACTGGAATTTTGGGGTTAAATTTATGAAGTTATCGAGCAACAACAAATTAAATAAATAAAACGAACAGCCTTGTTAAGCAAATTAATTTCATTTCCCGACGAAGCTTCGTATGTCAAAAGCAATTTATATTGATAATATTTCACAAGCAAAATATAGCTTCAGCGTTCATTCCGGACTACGCGGAAATCCGCATGATGGTGATAAAATATAACCTGTCACGTCCGGGGAATCCGTGATCGACAATTGCTGCTTAGTAACGACACGTGCCAGTAATTTTATTGAATGAATAATGAGTTTCAGTATACGATTTATAAAAAATCGGTTTGCCGACCCACTACCAGTCTTATCAAGGGGTATCGTTTTGCCCAGTAGCTGGGTTCTAGAGGTCTTATAGGCAGTAGCTCCCAGTAAAACTCTGGTATTCAGCCAGTTACCAGTTAGACTGGAAGCAAACCTCAACTTAGTTGGAAAAAGGCTAGGCAGATGATACTGACCTACAGTAAGTTAAACTGAATGTAAGATTCATCACTAACAACAGCCAAAAGGCATAGGCCCAAAGATTTCTACAACGGTCAGTCCTGCGTTGCCCTCATTCATCGGCTTCTTGCTAACTATACCAGATCGCTGGTTCATCTTAAGGGAGGCCACTCAGACCGCGTCTCCCACACGCCACACAATGATCAGAGAAAATGCCCGTTATCATACTACACCACCCGAGGAATGATTGTGTAGTTATGTGATCTCCCGCCTAGTAAAAACTCCGTCGTCTAAGCTCACATCCGCTGCTTACAGTTCTTTTATGTTTATGAGACACCTCCGCCAGAAGCTCTGCACACGGCCTGCCTTAAGGTAGACTTCCGAGACTCACAGCCGAAGCGTTAGACGCGCGTGGCTATATTCATCATGTCGTGGCTATATACACCTATAGTCATCATGAAAATGCATGTCAACGCTTCCGAGCCCCCAGCGACAGTCGGCTGTAGCGTCAGTTCCTCGCAAGTTTTATAGTGTCAAGCCACGCGGACACAAGATGTCAGGGAAAAACTTTTCTCCGTGAAAGGATGAGCAATGAATCAATCCGGTGGCTCAGAAACCTTTTTTATTTGATTTACAAAATCTCATCGGCCAAACTTCCGAGACTTTCAAGTGTCTTTCAGTTAAAATGAGATAAAATCCTTGGTTATTTCTGCTTTTGAACATCAGATGAAATGGTTTTCTGTTATAGCTTTCATTATAAAACGAAGAACGACGTCTGACACGAGCGATAGACGCTCTTCATGGAAACGGCCCCACCGTTTCCATGGCGAGCGTCTATCGCTCTGGCAGGGTTTGACGCTTCGGCCGCTAGCCTCGAAGGTGTACAGCATAGAAAGTTTATATAAAGTAACTTCAGACGATGCATGTTGAATTGTAACAGCATAAGGTAACCGACTTTTTATGTAAAGGGATCTTATACGCGTATCAAAAGGTAACACTCCCTTAAGTTGCCCCTTACTTCCTTAGTTACCCACTTCCTGAGCTAATGGCTGCTCACGTAAAAGGTATAATAGATAAGTGATTATAGCCGTGCGTTAATGAGTAGTCAGCCATCTCAGCAAATTGCCGCTCGTTAGCGACACAGCCTGTTGAAACTGTTGTGATGGGTAACCATCAATTACCTCTAACCTTTAAACGTTATCCCGGAGTTTATTTTTTAGTAACATAATTTATTTAGTATTTGCAGGTTATTGCTTGAGTTTATTTATGAATTTTGGTTATTTTATGGCATAATGGGGTGTGCTAGCTTACACGTGGCAAATAATTTAATAAAATAAAAATCACTTATGTCAGACTAAAAAGTCCATACTTAGGTGCGTTAAGTTTGTTAGCTGTAGCAAGGCGATAGATGATGAATGATTTATAAAGTTGATTTATATGTTAATTACATATATTGCATAGATTTAAGTTATTTAAACTTATCTCACAGACCCGGGAATCTAACCATAGACATCAAGCTTTGTTAGGTAAGCGCCTATTAATATAACGCTCTTCTAAATTGCAAAAAGTTTGAATGAAACAATCACACTTTTTATCCCAGCTTTATTAAATATTTACAGCTGGTAACCCTACTCGACAGCCTGTTGCCATTTCACTAAACAAGTTTAAATTCGATTTACATTGCGTAATTCCTTTAACGTCGTTAGCGAGGTGAATTACCAAAAGGCAATGTAGGTAGTACATAATGAGAAGACCTTTCTTTGTCTCTTCGGGAGATGCTCCGGTACCGTAATTAAGAAGTCTAATAGAAAGAAAATGAGTCGGTTACTTAATTATGTTAATCTTAATGAGCTCTGGATACTTAAGGAACTAATGATGACTGACCCTGAGTTTGTGAGGAGGGGAACTAATCTTACAGGTATTTTCATTTCTGTGTTGATTGGGTCTTGACGTCGGTAAGAGTAAATAACGTTAGGAAATCTGAACCTATCGATCTATACAATTAAATACAATAGAATTATCTGTTGTTTTTACTACTGTATATGAAAGTTTATACGGTATTTAAAACAAAAAATGTTGTATGCCTTGTCTGTTTGGGGTAATCTCCAAAACCACTGAACCTATGTTGATGGGACTTTTGCTAGCAGATAGTATAACGCTACGAAGATTTTAGAAAAAGAAGTAGAGTTTCCCGCAGAAAATTGCAAACCCATGTTTTGTTAAATTCCACGCAAACAATACAAAACACTTCAAATAACAACAAGAAAGGGTGGAAACTTTATCACTTGGAGAAGAATAAAAAAGTGGTCCTGGGATCCGAGGAGGACGAATCGATCATCAATCTTGAGAAACCAAGAAACAGAAAACAAGAAGTCAAATAGCGACCTCTATTCGCACTTGTAATTCTATTTCCAAAGAGCCATGACTAGCATTTCCAGATGTGTCTAGTAACGAGAACCGCTTACCTCGCTTGTTTTTCGTTTTCCAAGTCACTTTAGCATTAGTAGAATGCTAAAGTGCTGCGGGGTCCAGATCATTTACTGAACTCATTGTATCAGGGAGTGCGTCGGTGTCCCGTCCACCCTGGATTCTCATTTTCATCATCATCTCATTATCTTACAAGCGTAAATATCTATTGGACCATATCTAATTAAAATGACATAACACCAATGTACCACTTGCACCGTTTATACAATTCAGTCTTTTGTTCCGCAATACAATTAAATTTAGTTTTGTATTGTCAATGTCATGCGCATTGATCATCTCTATTTATGTTTTATTCTGTTCCAGGAAATGCAAATCTGTCGTTTCTTACAAAAACCTTTGAATCGGATCTATTTACATTTGTTTGTGCTTTTTTACGTTTCTACAAAAATACCTAAAAACTGCTCAATGTGAATCTGCACCTTAGCAATCAGATAAATAGATATAACAGCCGTGACGGCTCCATTTAATATTGGCTTCTTAAGACTAGGTACAATATAGGCCATCATTTGCTTATCTTTTCCCAACTATGTTGGGGTCGGCGGCCGGTCTAACGTATGCAGCTGAATACCAGTATTTTACATAGAGCGACTACCTAGCTGACCTCCACGACCCCATACAGGGTGACACGATACCCTTTACGAGTGTAAAGATCTACAAATGACGGCGGGACCAACGGCCGTGCTTTCCGAGGCACTACGCAGGTGTCTCGATCTATTGTGATGTATGGTGACCCATCCGCAGATCCACATGTGGAAGCGTGGCTAATCACTCAATCGTCAAACATATAGGTATACCACAGTATTCTTAAATATTTAGATATCTAATGAATAGCAATTATTAAAACTAAACAACATTCTGCTTTTGATTTTGACATTGAATCGAAAAAGAAAATACTAACAGCCATAGCACGCTTAGTTACTCTTTGAACCATTTTAATATAATTAAAGCGTAGCTACTTTTCTTAACGGGAAACAAATTCCCCTGAATCTACGTAAGTAAATAAAGGAAAGCAAGCATGTAATTTCTAATTATTTTCAGGCCCTTCCATTTAAATTTCTTAGCTGCGTTTGCCATTCTCACGTCGTGTTTCCTAAAATATGCAAAGTGCCTGCCAAAGGCAGAGCTAAGCGACTGAGAGCGAAAGGAATCTGGTCCTTTACCCCCATAAGAAACAGTAACCTTGAATTCCGAAGTAATTCAACTCAAATAAGGGGATTTCATGCATTAGCATGCGTTACACGAACAGGACACGGGACTGCCTTCCGAAATCTATGGCGTTGGTCGTGCTTATAAATCCCGGATGGATCGGGCCTTTGTGCGGAAGCTTGGGCCTTTTGGTAAAAATGAAATAAGCTAAACAACCAAGCTTACAGAGGATTGTATTTGAATCATGCAGGGCAGGTAGTACATTAAAGTAACCTAACGTTCCTCAGGCTTATAATGAAACACGTATTTATAATAATAATAGTATATACCTATCAAATCCTACATTGAATGACTTTATGTCACACACAAGCCGCCTGTATAATATGAATAGTGTTTACGTCATTACATGTCATTAACTTATGAAATATACATGGAGGTTCAATTAAAACTCTACATTACCTTATTCAGGTAATCGTGATAAATAAAATAAAATGGTTTTATTTAGACAAAACTAACGTCAAAGTTGGAAGACCTATAAATATAATTATTGTATATCTACTCAACATGTAAATTTCACCAGGATTTCTGCATTCATTTCGTTTACTAACTCAAATAAGTTTGACTATACCTGTTGTAAACTTTGGGTCCCTTGAGTAAAAGGGACTGGCCTCAACCGCATGCCAACCTTGACCTCCGACCTTAGTTGCCGGTATTAGGTTATGAATACAGAGCTATTCAGAGAGGGACCCATTTAGTTTGCAGATTGCCTGATTTGTAGACCAAGTGTTGGCTCAGTTACCGGTAGTTAAATGAGTGACAGATTTAGTACGTGAAGGTGGCGTCTCGGATATTAGGACCAAAACACTTAGGTACGGTCATGCGTAGCAGGGTCTTTTGAAGAACAGATATGCACTATTCATATGGCAAACAGGTAGGAGATAGGGATACGATGAGATTCGTGGTACACATTAGAAAACTCATGTGTATTTTTAACCCGCGAGAAAAAAGTGGGGTTAAGCAAACGTCGTAAGGTTGGGGGACCGCTTAACACTACCCAGAAATAATGAAAGTTAAGCAGTTGTAATAAGAATAGCTACTGTTAACTTCCTATTATATTTTAATTACTAAACGTTCATATATACTTACAATTTAAATGAAACTTAGAAGGCCTATACCTGTTAATCTTTTTTATTTATTTATTTAATACTTTAAGCACACAAATATACAGAGAGACAAAATTAATGCCATAGGCATTTTCTACCAGTCAACCTTTGGTTGGTTTGGTTTCCGTTAACCTTTTTTTTCAGTCAGGGGTTGTTAAATTTTCAAAATTGTTTTTAGACACGTAATAATTATTTGTATACTATTTTTTTATTATGTTATAGTACGGTTTGGCTTTATCATATGAAAAACTGTAATTATTAATGACGGATGAGGTGAACCTACATGATAGTGTGTTATGTAACAACGGACAATGGCCTGTCCTGTCTATCCGCACAAATCCCGACAGCTATTGAACGTTTTTAATAAACGCACAAACCACTAACAAGAGCTGGACGCTACCAAATGAAAAGCCTTTGTCCATCCACTACACAGGACGGCATTAAATGAATAGAATGAAAATGTAAGTTCAAAATATCGCCGCACCCTTTGTCGAAAGCTTACGCCATTAATAACCAAAGTTCCATTGTTTTGTTTCCATCAAAACTCTCGGTCATTTTTGGTCCTCTGACATAAATTTGTTTGGAGGACAATATGATTAATTCGTGAATTTCTGGTGGACAACAACCCTTTTGAATGTTAATACAGTTTTTGTATTATTTGTTAGCTGTAAATTGTCCTGTTTTGTGCGACCCTTTTATTCCTAAACCTAACAACAGTTGAAAGTTTAGCACATTTCAGTTTTTTTAAATCCATGTTTCTTTCTTTTTCGTTTGAATCTGTGTAATATTCCAACATAAAGAATTAAACGTGGGTCAATACCCTTTACAATTAAAGGGTTCATCAGTGATCCTTGCTGCTTTAGCCTGTTATTCGCTGATAGTATAGCTGTCTATAGGTGAAATAACTTTTACAATCGGAATCGGTCAAGGACTTTTTGACTTTATCTGTTAGAAATAAACATACAAACACACAAATGTGTCATCACCAAGTAATAAGAGTAAATTAATAGATTCTAACAATGGTCACTCGTGGTGGCAAAGTAGACACAACGCGATCGTTGTGTCTATTCGGTACTAGGCAACAACAGCCAACAACGTACGTAACCAGATCTAGATTTTGCATAGTCACGATAAGTTCCTCCTAATTTTATCTATGAATGATAAGAGATGTCACAGTAAAATTATGTCATATTGATAAAATAAAAGTGTAAAAAAAATACCGGCCAAGTGGGTGTCGGATCACTTACAGTGACCGGTTCCGTAGTCCGGATGAATATTTACTTATTTATTTATATATTTATTGACGACACGGTTGGCGCAGTAGTTAAGCGATTGGCTGTTGCGCTGCGTGTCGCGGGTTCAATCCCCGCACGGAACAAATATTTGTATGGCCTACAGGTACTTGTTCCGGGTCTGGCTGTTTGTGTATGTGAATATGAATGTCTGTAAACGCACCCACGATACAGGAGAAATTCCTAGTGTGGGGCAACGTTTTTAAAAAAAAAACAAAAAAAAATTACACATACGTTTAAACAAAAATGATTTTAGTGACCGCAATATTAAGTGAGTATTTCACTGTATTTCTTAAAAACAAACACCAAAATCTAATAAAAATGTTCTTCATGCATTTAGTTAGCGGTACGTAGAATACACTTTTCACATACTTCTAAATTTAATCTATAGCAGTGCTAAGTCTCCAGAGTAAAAAAGCTGTACAATATCGGGAAGGACAATCTTTTAATTAATAACACAGAAATCTAACTAACATTTTATTATGTACAGCATTAATTATTTGAATCAAATTAATTTGATACGGACAAAACATCAATCATTGAAACAAAAGCCACACAATATTCAAACATTAATCTAGCGCGAATCAAGGCAGGAATTAATGTGTGTTGAAGTGTTTATAAACCATTGGTTAATTATGTCAATAAAGTACCAATGCATACGAGAACCTGCTTACCCTAACCAGAAATTGGTCCTATGCTTCCTACTCAATTGCAACCAATGATGTCATCACAAGTCATGCATAGATCTTTGTCAGTCCTTACGGGTTCTTACTTAGTTAAACCAAGGATTATCGTGTTACCAACTAACTGGGTTGTGGAAGTCAGACAAGCAGTCGTTCCATGTAAAATACTGGTATTCAACAGCATCCGGGTAGTCTGGAAGCTTAGCAATGCGAGGAAATGTTTAAATTAAATTAAAAATAAAAAGTTGTCGAACTGTGAGTAATTTACAACCGATACCAACGTTGTAAATTACTCACAGTTCGACAACTTTTTATTTTAGGTACAGTAACAAAGAAACATTCGGAACTATCATTTGATCCTAAAACAGCCTCAACTAAGAGAAGAACCACCGCGATCTGTACTACCCATAGATGTAGGAGTAGTTTGGCACATAATTTTTACATTTTCTTGGGCAGGGGCCCAAGAAAATGTAAAAATTATGTGCCAATTAGGAGTTCTTTATTAATTTTGTTATATAGGTATACCTATATAACAAAATTAATAAAGAACTCCTAATCTATCCTCTCTCCACAAACGAATGCAAGAAAAAGGTTTGTGCTTGGCTTCAAGGTGTTGACTACAGTATTACAGAATCTCTTTTAAAACCTATGAAGTAAATCATTTCTTATGAATTTGATCTAACTGCTTACTGACCATGAGCATCCTGTGTGTTTTGTAAATTGATCTAATTTAGCCTACCGCATCCTAAGTAAAGAAACTTGGTAAAATTGCCAAAATCGTTTCAGGTTTCTTATAAGGGAGCAAAGGTCCCTACCTAACGGACACATAGATTTTCCAATAGCAAACACGCTGTTAATTTGATTCCTTATTAGCTATACGAAAACATCCTCGCAACATTCCAAACACTGTACCGTACCTGACCCATTATTGTTCCAAGGGTTCCATGATTAATGTTATATCCGGCCCAACCGCAAATCGATTACCCCACAGGGTTGACTTGACCACAACTTCCATGGTCTAATTGGATGGGACAGCTTAGATCCACCCGACGTCCATTGCATTCACTATAACAATTAATTCGTTTACAACCGACCACAGTTGAAACTTCTTAACTCCCATGAGTGTAGTTACTACTAACGCCATCTCGTTGACGATAAGGTACTAATTTGTGGTCCTTCGGTACGGGAATGTCGATTTATTATGTTATATAATTAATTGTTTCTGCGATGTTGAGTAAGGACAATTTCTGTCAAGGTGAGCTATATCTTGCTCTATAAGCAATATTTCAGTTTAGTTTCCGTGGGGAAGAAACGTTTCCTTTAGCCACTATTTACGCTTTGGAATTTTTGTGTGGATTTAAGT
This sequence comes from Phlogophora meticulosa, assembly GCA_905147745.2. NCBI lineage: Eukaryota > Metazoa > Arthropoda > Insecta > Lepidoptera > Noctuidae > Phlogophora > Phlogophora meticulosa. The sequence continues at coordinate 1,581,614 of LR990518.1, forward strand.
TAAGTATTCTAAACGAATTTAAGACTTATATAATCCGCAACAGTCTCTGTTTTACCTGTGTAGCAAGGATTAGATGTGGCAAATATTGCTAATTGTTTTCTGTAGGCACGTCTTTTGCAACAAGCTTTATAGCCACGGTCAGTGTGCAAAGAATCAAATTCTTATTCTAGTCAAATTCAAAGGCCTCTAACAATAATGCTAAATATTAAACACATTTTGCTTAATACATTCTATCTGTGAGTATGATTCTGGCCATTAATCTTCACACTTCGTTTCACGCAGATTTAGCACGCATCGCCTTCGTTCAATGTACTTACTCATCGCTGATTTATAAAAAAGAGTTTGTGTATTCAAAAGCCAAACAATAAAAATTGGCGGGAACAAAAAATGCGTTGCAGTAATTGTGAGAGAGCAAAAAGTTTACGCTTCGGGTGACAAACGTGACTTGCCAATGAAGGGGACTTTGAAACGAACTAAGTAGGTATATTAATACAATGTAGGGACCACAATACGACAAACAATAAAAATACTGTCAACACTACTAGTACATAGGATACATTTGAAAGTACCAAATTTAAAAAAAATATTTTTGAACAGTCTAAATAGTAGTGATAGGCCAACCATTTGTTTTACCCATCCTTGGCTAGTTATTAATACGAGTAGTAACTAAACTATTGGATATAATTGATTGAATTTTCGTAAAATTGTCTATCTTTTTTATCTTTACAGTTCTGGAGGTAAGCAGTACCTAATCCACAAACCAAAAAGTATTGAACTTGAGTCCAGACATCGTGTTAATGGATAAAGGCTTTGTATGGTGAAAGATCCTCCAATGCAGGCTGGATTGGATTGGCTGGGATGCCGCGGTTTTACCCACTTTTAAGGGTCAAAACGTGAGGCTTCCGAAAAAATAATCCATCAAATGCAAAACAGACTTTTTCCCGATTGGCAACTCCTGAGATGAACAAATGAATAAGTACCACGGTATTTATTTTGGTATTGACGAATGACGAATTCTTCCTAAATGCACACGTGATATGCACGCGATCATCTCACGAGCCTTTCATGAGGTGTGACTTATTTACACGTATTATAGTGCATGATTATTGAGATTAACTCCCCCCACATAGGCAGCTGATAACCAGCAAAAGTACACGCGATAAAACAGTCAAATACTAAGGCAAAAAAATATTATGAATCATCTACGTTGTGTCAACAATATTATCAGGTAAGTGTGTGATCTTCAATTTATTGGGCTTAACCAGAAAATCTGGATCCAAAGTTATGTACATATAGTTTAATTTGATAACTAAGATCAGTGATCTACTAAAATCTGTCGGATTTAATGTAAAAAATGTTCCATCATCGCACATGTCGAGTACTCAGACAAATGATGATGAAGAGATTAATTTGTCATATATAGGCGTGAAAAGGTAGATTAATTTCGCTACCAGCCTCTTATGGATTTCGTCAGTTATACGATACTCCGCACGTCCCAAGCATACAAAAAACATCAAACCTGTATTGCACGAAGGGATTGGCAGATATATGGCTACATACGTAGTAATGAACTTCAGTGGTAACAAAATTAGTATATACTGGCCTCTTATTCCATTGAACTCCGGATCACGCTAGTCCAGCTCAAGGTCACTAATCGACATAGGCATGTCGATTAGTGACCTTACCTATGTACCATAAATTGATGTTTAACGTACACATACATAAATTCAAGAAAAGATAAATTAAGAAGTAGAAACTAGCTATTTGTAGTTTCTACTACAAATAGCTAGTTTCTACGATACTGACATACTCAATAATTTGGTATCATACAAGCACGCTGGTTGCGACTTGCGTTTACTAAGCACCAGAATTTTCTGAACATCACAATAAGGACTGTGTATATTTTACAAAGGCGTCTCGTCCGTTGGCTTTCATTGTCAAGATACGTCCATAGGTCAACAAGTTTAATGGTACCCACTTGAACTTGACATTACAGTTGTTAGTTTCTTTATAATGTTTAAATCTGTTGTAGATTGGGAACTTCTTTCAGGCTAGCTTCTTAGCCTATAGTGTCCCACTGCTGGACAAAGGCCTCCTCCATAACGAAATGATTAAATGATTATGTTAATTAACCACCCGCGGTTAGAAGACCTAGAACCAGTTGAGTAGTGAAGTGGATTTTTATTTGACATAATTATATATTTATAATTATAATAAAAAATCAACTTAACCCAACTTCTACGAGGGGCTAAATTCAGTGGTTAAGCCAATCAAAGTAACCCTAGTGATAAATAAATAAATAAATAATGCTGAACAATCCACACAGCATCATCTAGCCCAAGCTAAGCAGAGCTTGTGTTATGGGTACTAGATGACTGATATACTTAATACAATACATTACATAGATAGATATTTTTACATAGGAAATACCCAGAACACCCGGAACAAATATTTGTAGATCGTACAAACATTTGTCCCAAGGCTGAATCGAACCCGCAACCTCTTGCGTCGCAGGCGGACCTTCGCCCGCCGCGCCACAACGGTCGTCAAAATACATATACATGATACTGTGTTACTGATCTTCATGTGCCCAGCCTTTCAAAACTACGTCGGTTTCGATTTCCAGTCTAACCGGAGGCACATAAATACCAGTATTTTACACAAAGCGACTGCGTATCTGTGTATCCGCTTCTGACTACCCGTGACGACTGCCAAAGATCTACAAATGACAGCCGGGACCAATGATTTAACGTGCTTTCCGAGGCATGGAGGAGTTCCGATATGTACTTTATGAACTGTCACCCATCCACTGACTAACATCGACCAGCGTAGCTTAACCTTAGAACCGTACCGCTGTGTTTATTGACCCACAATCTCCCCTTCTATAAACGGTCTTATGTACAACTTAGACTATGAAAGCATCTAACAGTTGTATTTAAATTTATCGTCTGTTCAAAATAACAATTACACGTACCTTAGTTTATTATCGACAGCCTTTTAGTAAAGATTGTGTTTTCTCGGATAAAGTTAGATAACAATATTTTACGCATTAATGTTTATACTACATGTTTGGTTTCGCTCCAATGGATTTCGATTTAAACAATTTTTTTGTACATGTTAAGTATTATTATTACCGGGAAAAAACGAGTAGATACATCGAATCCACATTATAACAAAATAATTCGTTTTTTTTGTGGCATTTGCAAATAAATAACATTGTATTGTAAACAATCTCGTTTGTTATAACATATCCTTGAAGGTACTGAAAGACTGTTTTTTCTGTTGTTCACTACAATATAGGATATTTTTTCTCTTCGAACCAGTATAGTTAAGTTATAATAAATCAATGTATGGGTCAATGTGTTACTATTATTAAATTAAACGATATAATAAAATTAAAGAAATTAAGTGCCTGAAGTGTTACGTAAATTGTAGTTTGTGTTTTGTTTGCCTTTATATTTTGTTCTTCTATTTTGTAACGTGAATACTGTATTTTTCTATTACTTTGTTTTGAATGTTGTGCACGTCTGTAATTATCGTAAACACTAGCTTTATGTCTCTGTTTCGTGTCTCTTATTAATGTTTGTGTTTATGATGTTGATGTGCCTTAATACTAAATAAATAAATAAGTAATCAATAGCTTAGAGATACCATGAGCTCAATTTCAAAGAAGTCATGAGTTACATTAAAATTCATAAAAAATATAGTAGGTGCATACTATGTTTTTTAAGATTACCATATTTTTTTAAATCAGCCTTTACATTTTAATGAATTTGTAATTTCAAAACCGTTGCCATTTCTAGATTTTTTTAATTTAGCCTAAGGTTAATTTTAGCGCTTTTCTCTAGTACTTACTGAAAATAATCTAAATAAACTAGCTCAAATAAAAATCCACCTGTATACTATTAAAAGAAAAGATATACCGAATATTGTATGGTGGTATAATACCTCTAGCTAACCCAGAAGGGTTAGGCAGAGGTATTGTTCCACTCAAATTTCACCAGTTATATTTAAGTCCCATGTAAGACGGGGCGAGCCTATTGCAATCAACCGGGCACAAAATCAGACTCCGTGCTGCTACTAACAAATTACAGATTAAAAAACCCACTAACACTTCAACGGGAATCAAACCCAGGACCTCACACTCAGCAATAGCGCTTACGACCACCAGACCAACGATACAGTCAAGGCAAGCCGAGGTAGTAATAGTATACAGAAACTCAACAATCACAAAACAGATAAAGCCAAGCTGAAACACAACACAAGAAAAATCAGCTACATTTCATAATAGAAATATCCCAGCATCCATACCTACAACGACACAGTTGAACACACACAACAATCTCTCAGATACAAACGATATATCAATACTAAAAGGATACGTCCCGTATCTGAGAGTTCTGGACTCTGGAGCGATGGCATTATGTGACCGCCATTTGTCTTGGGAGCGCACTTCCACGGGAATTAGGTCACTCACACCCCTCTCACTTGATGCGATGCTACTAGAAGTGGCATGAGTATAAGGGTCGAAATTAGGACTTCCTTCTTGATTTAACAACTTTTTATTGACGGCACGGTTGGCGCAGTGGCCGAGCGATTGACTGCTGCGCTGCGTGTCGTACTGGGTTCGATTCCGGCACGGAACAAAAAAATATTTGTATGGCTTTGTAGTTTTGTAGTTTACAGAAATCTGTATGTGAATTAAAATGTTTGTTAACGCACCCACGATATAGGAGAAATTCGTAGTGTGGGGCAGCGTATTAAAAAAAAGAGGTGTGCGCTTACTTAACTGACAAACATGAATGTACCTACTCTGTCTACATGTGTCAGAGTAATAGTACTATTTATTACGTCAGTATTTATTACTATTAAATATTCTATTGAATACGTCTGTAGTTTTATACGCTTTAGGTTTTTCAATACCATTCCAAATACTGGGTTTTTGGCTTTCGGAGGACAGCTTGGGGCGAGCTTTTGGGCAGTAACGATTTCACATATTGAATATTCACATTTAATATAAACATAACCAGCCGGAATAATGATGAGGAACAGAGCTCGCACAAGTATCTTGCCTTTTTGGACACCGGGGTCCCGAGAATTGTCAAAGACACAAATAATAATAATGTCTGCAAAGATGCACTTTTTAAGTGCAGAATAACCAATTTTTAATCTTTATTTTATCACTTTAAAAACCCTTTTAAAATTCCCATTAGAATAGATATTATGAAGACTCTTAATTGTTGGTTGTTTTAAATACTTCTGTAGTGGTTTATTGTGATGTTGCAGTCTACTTCTTCCCATTTCCGTATTTAACCAGTGCAGACTATCTACGACCACCTGTCATTCTTCCCAGCCTTACCTCGCAAGATCTTAGAAGTCTCTTCTAGCCCGTTCATATCTTTGGTGGTTTTATTGTTTAATGAGCGTACCCTGATTCAGCGTTTATCATCACTGACAGTTAATAGTCTTTGCGAACAATATTGATTTATTCCAAGAATGTTTAATGCAACGAGGGCAAGGGAATCACTCTTCAAGAAAGATGCTAACATAAAAAGTAATCAAACTGTGTTTCGAACTGGGTTGATTGTATAACTTTGCAAATGAAGACGGTAAGTTTTTTTTTAATTTCCTTTCCAAGTGTCATGAAGAGGCGCGTGGTGAGCGATAGTTTATGGGCTGATTAGAATATAAAAGTAAAGTAATTTTACACAGGCCTTCTTTATAGCAAGGTGATTGTGTTTGTCATCGTATAGCTATTATGTGTTAGGGTAAGTCACGATAGTTCGATACTTTGACTTATTTTGATCTTTTCTTTGATTTTATTTTCTCTGTTTTACATGTTTAAAGTTATCATTTTATCAATTACATTATGTAATATTTAACAGACATTGTATAGAACTGATTTACGTCCGCAACACCACACAGTTCGAGGTCCACATCAGGTCTAGTTAAAAACCAGCATCAGATACTATTTGTGTGGTATATTTTACTAAACTGGGCCTTTTTGGCGAAACCGCGAGGTGGTGGACTAGCTTTTCTGTTAAACATCTGTAGGCGGGCCTCGTGCCGTCATGTCTTCTCTGCGCCAGCGCTCTCTTCTTCCTTGTGTGTGTACGCGCACACACTAAACACTCCGTTGTTTCTCTGTTTGAGCTGCTTACTATATGCCCCCTCTCCACTGACCGACCGACCGATACATACTTTTATCAACATCAATTTCGATGTCTCATATCTACGTATCCCGTAACGGCCATCTTTCTTTTTAAAGCATATTAAATTTATTAAATAATTAGTTTCATTATTTTTTTTGTTTTCTCTTAATTTAGTTTTGTGTGCATTGTACATGCAACATAAATCCTTTTATTTCGATATTTACCTACACTAAAAAACCATCTGTTAAGTCTAAATAAACGCTGCTTAGAAAGTATCCTGTTAAAATTTTCCAGAGAATATATTCTCTATACCCTAAAAGACAAAGTCAAACAAAGTTACCGCACAATTCTTTCAAACGAACATCACTCAGTTTCATCCCTAGACAAAGACCATTATTAAAGTTGACATATTCTCAAGAAAATTCATGTTTACTTAACTTTGCAACACAAACGCTACGAAGAGGAGCTGGGACAAACTTAATTACACAAGCTTACTAATGCGTCCAGTATAACTTGAGCCCTCTCGTGAACTATCGGTATTTGTTACTGTTGTATTGGTAAACAGTGCGCCGTGATATCGGGGTCATCTTAGAGTGGTGCTGCAAGATCGATGAAGGCGGATAGTCAACAAAGGGTGAAATGTACCCAACGACCGAGGTCCGGTTAGGTGACACACATAATGTATGTTTTAAAGTGGAGCGAATGAAGGATGATACCCTCCGTGTCTTGGAAAGGCTGTCATTTGTAGTTCTTTGGCAGCCGTTTTGGCACTTCTACCTGGAGGTATAGGTGTCACGCAGTAGCTGGGTTGTGGCGGTGAGATAGGCAGTTGCTCCATGTAAAATACTGATATTCAGCTGCATGCGGTTAGATTGAAAGGTTGATACTATATAGATATATGTATATAGCTTCATTCACTTTCTATCAGAGTAAAAGTGGCATATTTGCCGTCAAAGACGCTAATTTAGGACCTTAATTAGGAAATTATTTCGTCTCCCATCCACCATCGACTAGTCGACCTTTCTGCAACCAGCCAGTCGGCTAGTCAGTTAAAGTCATCTCCTGAGTGGGATACCAGTATTTTTTTACGTTTTAACTCATAAATTAGGCAAAAGCCCACGAAAGATTTCAACTCTGGGGGGTCCAGAATCATCATGTTCATGTTTTCAGGTTGTAAGTCGACGTCCCTTCCACCCTATAATTATGCATTTTTAATGTGTACGCATTATATTGAGGTATTATTAATGAAAACATTCACAAGTCTCAGTTAACAACACCGCTACTAAATCACTCAACAAATCTGAGTTTATCATGTCCCGTGTCTCACCATGTGATTGCATACGAAACGGCGCCCAGACGCGACCCGTCCCACCAAAGTTATGTGCATTTTACGACAAACATGAGCATAATGAATTTACATTTGTTAACCTTGCCACTGGCCCAGGTGTTTAACTGGGTGATGGGTGACAGCGTGCGCAGGGTTGACGTTAGAACACGAGTTTGGATAATTCATCATAACTTTCGGCGTAAGTATAAAACTGTTTGACTCTTCGTGCATGACCACGGTGCGTACGCTTTTTTGCGATGAGCGTAGGCAAAAAATCTACAGTGTTACCGGGCAATGACTTCTACAAAAGTATAGTGTTACGAACTACGATTTCTTGGCAATCGCAGCCCGTTAAAGAACGTCGAATAACTACGCTGTTTAAGGTTATCCGCAGCTGCAATGGCACTTTCAGCAAAGCCCGTTAGTAAAATAAACTGCCTACAGTTGGCGTCACGTAAGTTTTGCCGCTCTGAAACCAGCGCACTAACTGTGTAACACAGTTTCTATTACAATCCGAAGGAAACTCATATTTCTACTTTTTATAAAATCGCGGCAGCCCCAACACTCTCGAAACGTTAGCTGATAGGTGGGACTCTCCGATCTTGGGGCGGTGGATACGGCTGCATGCAGTCAAGTAGACACTCCCTGTGTCGGCGTGCCTCACGCTTACAATAATAATGTTACTAACACTAGTTTATAAGCTTACACTGTTACTAACAAATATGGATTCTTTTCTGAAATAAATGTTTATTATTATTATTATTATAAGTTTAAACAATTCGTCTGCTCGACTACGAAAGAGAAAAAAGATTTCATATGCCACAGTTTCCGTAAAACAGCTCTTGTAAACACAAACCAGACTATTCTCGAATACTAATAACGATAACCGAATACTTTACATAATTTCAGCTTCGGCCAGCGCCAGTCAGCTTAAGTAATATGGAAATACCATTTTAAATCCTCATTTATTACATTTTACGTGGTATTCATATTTAACTACCTCGTCTAGTGGTTGCCAGAGCTACTGCTGAGAGTGAGGTCCTGGGTTCGATTTCGGGGTTGGATGAAGTGTTGTTGGGTTTTTCTATCTGGGATTGCTCAGAAACTAAATTCGCGTCTGGCATGACTTAATGGCAATAGGCTCGCCCCCTACAACATGGGACATAATCATACCTGGCGAAACTTTGGGTGTATTTACTAAATAAAAATCTCTGCCTATCTCTCTTGGGTATGCAGGCGACATGTTATGTTCATGTTTCAGAAAGATATAAAAATGAATTTTAACATTTTTGGTGGTTGCCAGTACGCTCGAATTTGGGTCGAAAAATTGCAAGCTAAGCCGGAGCTTACTCGTGCGTGATGTTTTTAGTTTTTCATATATTTTCTGTGAAATAAAACCCGAATGATGAACAGCCTTGCATCGCAAAACTACGCGGCTGTGTGAGTGCGATATGCCGTGTTTTGCGTTGTAGCTTTCGAATAGGGATGTGTCCTGGGTAAAACCATATTAAGTCTATTTGGTCCGTCAGTAAGATTATCAAACAATATTGGACACGTATTTTTTGCTTACTCAAATCAATAAAAAGTGAAAATGATATAGCACATCAAAGTTCAGGAGAAGGGGCTTGTGACGTCACTGTTACGTAAAAGTGTAGTACCAGCGTGAGATGACGCGCAATTTCAACGCACTAACGCCGTCATTTTTGGTTTACCTGACAAAAGAAAAAATACGTGTCCAGTATTTTTGAGTAATGCAACTTTCGTACCAAACAGAATTTTCATTTACATTAACACGGAATATCTACTAAATCTTTTTTTATGAGAACTTCGTATTACTAGGTATAGGTACTGTAGAAGCACTGGGAGCTTATTGATACAAATAATAGGATTCCGCTGACTTGTATATATTTATAAGATCTGTTTTAACATGAGCCCGTCACTTAGAAGAATCCTTCCTTTTTTATTGTAGGTAGGTATTATTGTAGGTGGAAAACGCTATACGTTTTCCACCTGGACTTTCTAAGTAGCAGCCCGGAGTCTGGATTTGTGCCCATTTAATGGCGACATGGGACATAAACATAACTGGCGAAATGTAGCTGTGCTATTGGTACCGACACCTCTGCTTAATCCATCAGAGAACACAATAGTGGTATTATGTTCTCAGGAACTCGGGATCAATAAGCAATTACTCTCCGGATATCTTGTATGACCCAAGTTGGAGGTACAATCACAATGACAGGCGTACATTCTGCAAATCATTACGACATAAAAATCTTATCGATATTATTAATTACATTACTGTACACAATCAGGTCGTTAACGAATAAATGCAACTACTGTTGATCATTTCAATTAAACTGGCAAAGAATCAAGGTTTCTAAAATAAACGATAAAATTAATCGTGTACGAGTAGGATTAATAAGTATGTGGTGAATTGGAAGAGAAGCGGTTGGACTTCTTTGGTAATAATAAGCATTTTACTGTCCTACTACAGGGCAAGACCACCAGGCACGTGTGAGGATTGGTAGCGAAGGATGTGTGTGATACCCACCAATAGAATTAATTAATTTTCCTAGTTCCACACATCGCAGCCCTGTTGGTAAAGGATCCAACAAAACAAAGATGCGAGTAATGTGTACTGACTATCTCGAGTCGTTTGCAATGTATATGGGAGCAAAAATGGATTCGGCTCCGATTGAGATGTAGATTCTAGTTGCCGCTTCCACGGAGAAGAAAGGGCAAGAAACTCCACAAATTCTCTTTTAAAATAGTTTAAAGGAAAGTATACAATTATATTGATCTCACTCACTCTCGTAGTTTTTGTTCAACCATTTTAAAAGGTAATATGTTCCCACGGGGAGGCCGTCTAAATAAAAACCGCCGCACGGATTGATCGAAGGTTAAGCTACACTTGCCGAGGTCAGTCTGTGGATGGGTGACCGTTTGTAACATATCGAGAGTCCTCAGTGCCTCGGAAATCAAGTGTAGATCGCATTTGTGGTTCTTTGACAGTCGTTATAGGTAGTCAGAAGCCTGAAAATCTGACAACCAGTCTTAGCAAGAAGTATCGTGTTGGGCAATAACTGGGTGGTAGAATTCAGATAGGCAGTCAACCAGCGTCAGGCATTAGTTGTCTGGCATTTTTTGCTGAACTGGACCCTTTTAGTGCAGCTGAAGGCACATACTTAATAATATATACTAGTATATGTTTTTAATGTATTTCTTGTTACTCGTTTTTTTATGTTTTTCTATGTGTAGTATTGCTGTTGTGTGCCTGAACCTGTGCTGAATAAATGTTTTTTCTTTCTTTCTTTCTTTCAGTCGCTCCATGTAAAACACTGGTATTCAGCTGCATCCGATTAGACTGGAAGCCGACACCAACATAGTTGGGAAACACTAAGCAGATTATGAGGAAATAAAATTTGTTTAAATACTGCTCGACCTATAATACCATCACTGTACCTCGCGTTGCTGCCACTTACAAAAAGACGAAAGGTACTCCACTGAAATTATTTGAATACTGAACGAAGTAGGTATCCATAGCAAAAATTATCATCAATAACTCAATATCGAAAGCTTTTAAAAGGTAAAAGCTTTCCATTGTGCTTGTTAACTGGTACCATTATTATTTTAACGTTACGTACGAGGAACCTAATTGAATAAAAGCTGTCATATATAGCCAAGACCAATAAGGACCACACCATGCAGGTATTGTTTTGGTTGTAGCACTAAAACAAGGTAACTTAACATAAAATCATGCCTGTTTTTCCCGTAGGGTAAGGCAGAGGTGTATCTATATAAGCCCACATTTCGCCCAGATTTGCTTAAGTCCCATATAACAGGGGGCGAGACTTTTGCCATCAACCGGGCACCTATCCAGACTTCAGTCTGCTACTGTGAAATTCCTTGAGTTGTCAACTCCGGGAAAGAGTTCAGAGGGCTCTCAATTGATGGTAGCCCATCACAACAATTTTCACACAAATTCGCACGTATCCAAACTTCAGGCTGCTACTGAGAAATTCCATATGAAAAACCCAATAACACTTTGCTCAACCCGGGAATTGAACCCAAGACCTTATACTTAGCAGCTACAGCACTTACGACCACTTGACCAATGAGGCACTAAAACACGGAATGTTGCCAATAAACTGCCTTTATTAGGAACAGAAGGCCGCACGTTAGTGTAACAAAACCAGCATAAGCTAGCCTCGCATTCAGTTAAAGCTCCATACTACTGAAGACCAGCTCAAGGCACCAACAATGTGCCACTTACTATAGCTCTCGGCGGAGTGGTGGGGGTTTGTTTGCGTGTCGTATCGTAACAGAAATAAGGTTCAAAATCGATTATAGCAATTAAGGATCTAGCTAGAACTATTTAAACAGAAACTATGTATAGGTATGGCAACAACATTGTTTTCCATGAATTTAAGCAATAAATAAATAAATAATGCGAAAAATTCATCCTCATCACTGTCAACGCGAAAAATGCCCAGAAGGCTGGCAGCAATGCCACTTTAAATGGCAATGCTGATTTTTTGGCCAAAAAAAGGCCAGCCCTCTGGTCTCGTGAGTCATGTCTCGCGAAACTGGATCCGTACACGGACCCCATGGCCCTAGTGTTCCCAATTTTTCGATACCCTGTGATTCCTTATTTTATTTTTTGCTTTTCATGTATTCAAACAAATGATAATCTCCTCATTTCACACACGCGCACGCTATTGTTTCAATTGAGTAAATTGTTCCTTGAGCGTTTGAATGTTTGTAACTAGTTTAGATTATTTTAAATTGCGAGATTTACATAATTTAGTAGGTATTAGAACCCTTGTTTACATAGGTAAACATGAGAAACCAGATCGTTTCTAAGAAACCTTTACGTAATAACAGTTAAAACAATAGTTTAATAAAACCGACTTGCTATGAAAGTGGACAAGATATTATTGTTTTAACTAGTGATATCGTTAAAGTTCAGGTATATGGTAGAAAAAGTCTGATATCGACTACTGAGTCGTCGAAATCTTTCAAAATGAAATGTATACAAGTGTTTTAAAACACTAGTGGTCACTAGTGTTTGTAAATATCACTAATTTCAAAACAGCATTAGTAATTCCTGGAACAAGCAACGGTCACAGACAGAATAATATGAAGTCGCACAATGAGGGTTCCGTATTAAATAAACTCTTTGTACAAAACCCTAAAAACGTAAAACAAATTAAAAATCACTCACCGTTTTATCCAGAAACCAGCTCTCCACAAGTATCAAAGGTATGTAGGTGATCATATAGATCATAGACGTCCATGACACCACGTTGCCTGACACACCGTAATACTTCATCACAATATCCTGGATGATGCTGTACTGTGTCCACTGCATAGAGTTCGAAGCGGAATATATCACAAACATACCGAGAATTATCCATCTTTTTTTAACCACATTGTAATCTTGTTTATTTCTAAGCGTCCCTATGGATATGTCATCCATGACACTGCCAGCTAATGAGCTCCTCCTGGAGCCAGCATCACCAAGAGTTATCTTTGGTACTTCAGGATCTTCTGGGTCCAATAACCCGTTTGCTTGTGACGAGCTCTTCTTAGTCATCTTGGTTTTCATATTGTTCTTATCAGATAAAGTTTGTAAGGCACAGTTTCGTTGTTAAGATCTCACTTATCACATCATTTGGTCCCTAGTTCGTTGACAACGTGATATAACTTCCTATGTATATTATTATTATCAGTCTTTTATGATACCGCTGTGTTGCTACCTGTTTAGATAATCGAAAATCATATGTCAGTTCACTGGGTTAAGCAGTCAATTTTCTCTAATTTCAGATAGCATTTGAAATGTTAAGAGTATGTATATGATGATAATATATTATCTACTTGACTATTTCATTTTCTTCAAATATTAATAAGTAAGAATAAATATAATAGAAATGTATATACTTATGTAAAGTACTTAATATATTTATTTTCAAGATATTTTTTTTATTTTGTTGCACCTAGCATAAATAACGATTTTTATCTTATGGACAACCTTTGGATGGACTTAAAGACAGTAGGAGAAAAGATATTATGCAGCTTGTCCGTGACGAAGGTACAGACGCCAGCACATTAAGCTTCCCCGAACTGTCAAATTTTCCCAATAAATAAATAATAATAATAATAATAAATATTGCTGGACAATCCACACAGCATCATCTAGCCCCAAGCTAAGCAGAGCTTGTGTTATGGGTACTAGATGACTTATATACTTAATACAATACATTACATAGATAGATATTTTTATTATACATAGCAAATACCCAGAACACGCGGAACAAATATTTGTAGATCGTACAAACATTTGTCCCAAGGCGGGAATCGAACCCGCAACCTCTTGCGTCGCAGGCGGACCATCGCCCGCCGCGCCACATCGGTCGTCCGATGTGGCGCGGAATGGAACATGAACCTTAATATTTAGTAATAAAGTTCTAAAATTATCAAATAAATTTGATCGATTGAAGTAGCTTAATGTCCTGGCTTCTGTACTACTTACACATACATTATAATACACTGATAAAATATATGCATATCAAAATACAATCAATGTATAGGCAATAATGATCATGAAAGGCCAATAACTGTAATATCATGACATGTAGATGTTCTTCTTATATCTCACAGTTGAAATTATGCTAAGGACATTTTAATTGTACCCATGGACTATTTAGATGTATAGTCTATGATACATAGATTGCTGTCATTTGGAGATCTTAGACAGTCGTTACGGGTAGTCAGAAACCCGAAAGTCTGATAACCAGTCCTACCAAGGGGTATCGTGTTTCCCAGTAACAGGGTTGTGGAAGTCAGATAGGCAGTCACTCCATGTATAATACTGGTATTCAACTGCATCCGGTTAGGCTGGAAGCCGACTCCAACATAGTTGGGATACGGCTAGGCAGATGATGAATCTCAGATTCTAGTATCAAAATTTAGGCAACCGTTGATCTATGTCAACTTCATATTTCAACTCCAGTCGCCTATGCGACTGGAGTTGAAGTATGGAGTATAGAGTATGGAGTTGCTTTTCAGAAAATTAGGATCCTACTTCAGGGAACACGCAATAACATGCGCAGCAGTCCACCATACTTTTGCCAAACGTAGTTTCAGAAAAGTACATGAAACATTTGATAAAATTAACTGCAAAACGTTATTATCAGCAATACCATAATCGGATTAAACCATTATATTATGGGTATTTATTAAGGCACTCAATTTACGGATCGTTAAGGAGATTATCAACCAATACACACGCCAAGATAAAACGGTAAATACCATATTTATGTAATTGTTAAATATTAGTTTTGATAGAACATGGTTATGGTCAAGTACGAACACAGCCTATCTACAGAATCTACAAGCAAAATTATTTAAAATATGTCAGCAGATATAAATGACATGATTAAAATTCTGGAGGATCAGCAGTAGCATCTTTTTCATCATCGTCTTTATAAATAAGCTTTAGGGGTATGAGGAACAGGATGTTTAGTTCCTAATCCTCCATAGAAAAGGGAGGATCCTACGACCAAGCAGGTGGTGTGATTGATGGGCTTCTGTCTGAATATTGATGAAAAAAAGGTTGTTTTAGGGACCTTTATTGACTTAAAATAAGCATATGATACGGTAAGTCATCCAAAGCTCATCCAGAAACTAAATAATATAGGTATCACAGGCATCGCCCTCGATATGTTCACATCATATTTACAGAATAGGCGACAAGTTGTTAAATTAGACAATTTCACTAGCTCGGTTCAAAACATTACGTATGGCTGTCCCCAAGGCTCGGTTATTAGCTCATTGCTCTTTCTAATCTATGTTAATAATATCAATAAAATAGGACTTAAAGGGCATTTAACTCTATATGCAGATGACACATGTCTATTTTACTTCAATAAATCTATTCATAACATTATAACGGACGCACAAAAAGACCTTGACCTGCTGAACGAATGGCTAAAATGTAATTTACTAACTATTAACGCCGCAAAAACATCTTTTATGATTTTCTGTGCCAAAAACAAACCGTTACCGGAGTTCACACCACTCACAATAGATAAAGAAGTTCTCAGACGATCAACCTATGAAAAATATTTAGGATTACATGTAGACGACAAACTCACATGGAAACTTCACATCAACCATATCAAAACCAAGTTAATGTCATTACTGACAGCATTACGTAAGGTTTCAAACTGCATTCCAAAAAAAGTACGTAAAATAATATATAACTCACTGGTTAAATCTCATCTTGAATATTTAGTTGAGGTATGGGGATCAGCCGCGAAAACTTACCTAGACCCACTACAAAGAACACAAAACAAAATTATAAAAACATTATTTCACTATCATTATTTAACTCCGACAATAACACTATACAAAAAAACCAAACTACTCAATATAACTCAACTTTACAAATACTACACCTGCGTCCTTATTAAAAAAATCATCACCAAATCTATTCGGTCAAACATACAGTTACATAAAAAGAATATAACATACAACGTTAGGAATAAAAACAAAATCCAGTTACAACCAGCGCACGCTCGCACTAATTATGGCAAAAAAACAATATTGGTTGAAGGAGCACGACTGTTCAATAGTTTACCGGAGGATATGAAAAAATGTGACAATATAAACTTATTCAAACGTAGATTAATACAATACATAACAACACTTGAAATAACATAAAACAGAATATTACTACTATGCTAGTATAATGTCTCCAACACTCTAGAGGTAACTAATTAAAATAATACTAGATATAATCACCTACATGTATCTCATTATAAGCGAACTGTAAGTTCTTATGAGAAATAAAGTTCTTTAAACCTAAGTTTAGTCCATATTTGGCGAGACAGATATTGCTACAGAGCTATACAGTGCATCACGCATACACACAATATTTTAGTTTTGTTATTTTTAGTTGACCTGCCACCTTATATTTACTCCTTGTTTTTCTTTCCCTTTAATTTTACCCGAACTAAAATAAGCGTTTGATGATCAGTCTGTCTTATTATAAGTAGTGATATGTGAAATGTTTTATGTTAAGAAACTTTATCGATTCTTCGTATACTACTGTTTGCTTTCCCTATCAAATAAACAAATAAAAAAACAATTCAACGCTACCCAAGAGTCTAGAGAATTCCAATGTTTGCCTAGGTAATCTTTAACACTTTCTAACACTACATTACTCAGTTAAAAATCTTAATTAGAACGTAAGCAATACCAAAAATATATACACAAACAGCTTCCACTCTTCTAGAACAAAATAAAACCTCACGTTTATCACCTTTTCACAAAAAAAATCCAATTAAACCACGTCAAGGTATAACCAGTAGCCAATATATACTGCAATGGCGGAAAAACACATGACCTAATGAATGTATGAGTAGAGCGGATGGCGATTACAACCGGTCGGTTAGTAATGCGACGATAACTTTGTGATAAGAGATGCAGCGGAATCACATCTCTTGGCAATGACAGTGATATTGTAAACATCTCGAAGAATTATGTAGAGACGTTCATTGATATAAGCAGTCATGTCAAATATTCGTATGGCTTGTGTAACTATTTTTATGTTTTTCAATATTATTTATTTACTGATCGTTACAATTAGTTGACGCCGTGCCACATTTAACCCACCGCACTATGCACTACTACGGACATGTGAGGGATAACGATTCACTATGACAGCCCTCGAGCTTACCCAGTCAGTCAACAATATTCTAAAATCTCTGTTACATTGGTAATAAGGCAATAAACATAACATTTTGCACGTAACGTAACGTATTACGTTATAACATATTGTAAAGAAGAAATAATTGATTGCTCGTATGTTTGATTGTAATAGACAAACTCTAAAACTACTCAACCAATTTTAGATATTCTTTAACCTATTGAGAACTACATAAGCTATATTTTATTTTAAAACTACGCTTTGAAGGGGATGATGAGGATGTTAAAGTTCGAAGGAAAAAGTACGAAACCCAAACGTAATAAGTCGCGGGCGAAATACCAGTCGGTAATATCAGCTTTGTAAGCGGAAACCAAGAGGATGAAATGGTTACCCATTCGTCGGCGCAGAGCGCTGGCTTTGAATACCTTGCCTGCCATATCTTGTTTCTGCATCACCCTAAGGCTAACTGGTAGAAAACACCAAGAGCATAAAGTAATAATCCGTCAAAAAATCCAACAGAAAAAGGAATACCTACCATAGAAGTAGAACTGTCAAAGAAAATTAAGTTTCTGACAACTGGAGATCAAAATGTTTGTTTATCGACGATGCATGGTACATAGACTTGTTACTAGGTGGCTGCATTATTATAGACACCAAGCTGGCTTTATATATTGCACGAATCCAGTAAGAACCTGTACAATTTTGTAGTCTGTTTGCGTGAACTTTGTACCTACGCCTGAAGAAACGACCTTGACATCCCAACCAAGAGTGCCTATTTTAGAACAAGTGTATTATTATGTCACAACGCAATCTGAGTACTGAATGCCAACTGTTATATATATACAAAGTATACACAGTATTAAGAGGGCGTATAAAGACGCCAAAAATTCTCACCACCGATTTGTGAAAAACTGTAAGTATTCTTGAACAAACGTGACGAGAGTTGACTTCTTCCTCGGAATATAACTTTGGGTAGCAAACTCGATTCTAAGCTACCTACACAAATAAGGGTTCATGTGAGTAAGTACCTTAATACTTAGTAGGGTAGTGTCCTTAAAAATTATGATTGGTCCGAAAGTTGGATTACTCAAAAATACTGGACACGTATTTTTTCTTATGTCACGTAAACCAAAAATGACGACGGTATAGTGCGTTGAAATTGCGCGTGACGTCACGCCGTGCTACACTTTTCGTTAAAAGTGTAGCACGGCGTGACGTAACAAGCTCCTTCTCCTGAACTTTGATGAGCTATATCATTGTCACTTTTTATTGAATTATAAGTAAGCAAAAAATACTTGTCCAATATTTTTTGGTAATCTTACTGACGGACTAAATAGACTTAATATATTTTTACCGAGGACACATTCCTATTTTAGAAAGTAGTTATTGTTATCGTAATAGCTATTGCCTATATAAGGAATATGAACGTAGTTAGTGCTGAAAGCATTTTCTATACAAATAAATAACATTGCAGCGTCTGTTTGTAATATCGAAAGAAGAGCTGTTGACGAAATGCATATTAAAGTTTATAAGGCAGCTGAATTAAAAATATGTTTTGTATTTTTTTGTCTGTCTGTTTGTTTGAGGTAATCTCTGAAACGGCTGAACCGATTTTGACGGGACATTCACTGGAAGATAGCTGATATGTTAAGGAGTAACTTAGAATTTTTTTATTTTAGAATAGTAATTAGGGTTCTGCGCAAAATATTAAAAACCGTGAAAAAATGTAAAATTGTTAAAAATAGAAGTCATTTTAAAAATACACCCAGTAGCAGCCCTCTGTCATGTATGAATACAATTAGTTTATCATTTTTATCCTATAACTACCCAAAATTATATAAATCATTTGCATACTTTATTATTAAAGTATACAGAGACGTTCACGTTTCGCAATTGAAAGGGTTTTTGCAACGCGGCAGAACGATTTGCCCCTAGTAATACCATCGTAACACAATTAAACTTAAAAATAAATAAAGTTTTCGCGCGATATTTCTACTGGTTCGAGGATATTTTCGAGTGTAGTTGTTCAAGATGTTTTTCTTATAATTATTTTTGTTTAAAAAAAAACGGTGCCCCACACTAGGAATTTCTCCTGTGGCCTGGGTGCGTTTACAAACATTTAGATTCACATACACGAACATCCAGACCCGGAACAACTACCTGTAAGCCGGTAAGGTTTGATTCCCGCACGGAACAAATATTTGTATATATTTGTTCCGTGCGAGAATCAAACCTACGACACGCGGCGCAGCAGTCGAACGCTCTGCCACTGCGCCAACCGTGCCGTCATTTGCCATTTTGAATCTAAAAAATATATAAAATAAATCGATTATGCTACCACAACAAAATCGTTTCGATGCGGGAAAACAACCATTACAATTTCAGCGTGTGTATTGGAAATGCACTGAAAATAGAGGCAAGTTTGTGATGATTTTCTGTAATGGGTTTTTATTATATTTTGTGTAGGGGCCCTCTAGACATCATGTGGTTACTCATAAAATTAAAATGTATGCCCATTGTGCCCCTTGCCCATTTCATGTGCACGATCAAAGTTATGTGGTTTTGTTCGTTCTTCTAAATGACTACTAATCTAAAGATTTGCATGGTCCTCACATAATCTGACTAGACCTCTGAGTTTATTGGGAAATGGGGTAACACCGACCTCATTAGTTCAAAAAATATTTTGCTTGTTTGACGTGTAAAAGTGTTACATCATCATCTGCTTAGCCTTTTCCCAACTATGTTGGGGTCGGCTTCCAGTCCAATCGCATGGAGCTGAATACTAGTATTTTACATGGAGCGACTGCCTACCTGACCAAAATCAATTCATAAATATTTTAAATATCATTTATTATTTACGATTGCCAATTCTGCTTTGGGCACGCTCTTAACGAATTAAACAAATACCTGAATTCTTACAATAACAATCCTTTTGGTAAGGCCTCCGCAAACAAGCAAGTTGAATGGAAAGATTATGATATTACTGTCGCTTCATTAGGTAAAGAACACTGCTGGCATCGTTTTGGTGATAACATGATTTATTTATCTACTTATAATGCTGGAAAGTTTAGATAATAAGTATATGGGACATTTGATGTTCCCGGTAAAACATTTACTGTGACAGATACCACCTTTTCAATAGATATATAAGTGCTTCGGCAGTCATGGGGAAGAGAAAACAGAGATACTTAATTGACGGCACGGTTGGCGCAGTGGGTGAGCGGTTGACTGCTGCGCCGCGTGTCGTGGGTTCGATTTCCGCACGGAACACACATTTGTATGGCCTACAGGTAGTTGGTCCGGGTCTGGCTGTTAGTGTATGTCACTATAAATGTTTGTAAGCGCACCCACGACACAGGAGAAAATCCTAGTGTGGGACAACGTTTAAAAAAAAAACACGGGTTTTTCCTTCTGAAATTTTCAGTAGCAGCCCGGAGTCTGGTATTGTGCCTATTTGATGGTAATACGCTTTTCCCCTGTTATATGTGCCGTAAGCATAACTGGCAAAATTTGAATGTAGCCTAACCCGAATGGTAATACAGGCGTGACTGAAATAAAATGGAAGATGACAGATTTAAATGTTTACTTAGCACGTATATTGGTGTTCAGAGCACTTGGAGATCGAATAATAAATAGCAATCAAAATCAAAATTTATTTATTCAAATTAGGCTGAGAATTGCACTTTTTGAACGTCAAAACGTTTACAAAAGACAGTCCCTCAAAACGCCCACCCTTCACCACTTCCTAGTATTTTTGCTGGGAAGAAGTGGCGGAACAAACATCCCAGAAGAAATTAAATGTTATTTTTTATTTAAGTCTCAATTAAATTATTTATAAAACTCTATAGGATCTTCTCGTCTTTTTAAATTCAATGTGAGCACGAACCTTACTATGATTGAAAACTTCTGATTATTTCGTTTTGAGTTGAATTATTTTTTGGCAAGCCAGTGGAGGCACCAACGCATGACTGACATGATCTTAGTTACCGAGGTACTGCGAATAGTTTGCATAATATGTCATGGCCTACAAGTTTCATTATATTTTTAATTACTTTATGTAGGTACCGACCAATATAAAGTGTTTAACGAGTATGGCCACGAGGGTGAGAATAAATAATTGAATAAATAAAGAATGCTGGTCAATCCACACAGCATCATCTAGCCCCAAGCTAAGCAGAGATTGTGTTATGGGTACTAGTTGACTGATATACTTAATACAATACAAATACATAGATAGATATTTTTTTATTATACATAGCAATTACCCAGAACAAATCTTTGTAGATCGTACAAACATTTGTCCCAGGACGGGAATCGAACCCGCAACCTCCTGCGTCGCAGGCGGACCTTCGCCCGCCACGCCACATGGGTCGTCAGAAGTGTGAAGAAGTGTAAGGTACATAGCAGTGTCAAGCAAAAAGTAATTGGCACCATATATCAATAAACTCACGTCTTTTGCCCATGAGTAGGTAGGTAAGAACTATAGAACGCCACCTGTTAACATCCTCACATACTACTTTTGCTTCTTTTATCGTTATTATGTTTATATTATACATCTGGTCATACACGCCCACCGGCAGAATAAACTTTTCGATGTCGCAAGTTTACGTTTGCGCAGTTGATTATTTCAAATATTCAATTTTCTAATATAACAAGTCATCAATCAACTTTCAAATATTCAGTATTCAATTCTACTAAAACAATTGTAATCTACAAATTTGCCTTGAAATATTGAATTGATGGGTGGATTAATATCAACAAGTGGGCTTTAATATTTATGTATATCCATAAACTAAATGGTGGTTCGATGAAATTGTCATGTCACGCTATGCTATAGTAGTCATCATCTCTCTAGCCTTTTCCCAACTATGTTGTGGTCGGCTTCCAGTCTAACCGGATGCAGCTAAATACCAGTATTTTACATGGAGCGACTGCCTATCTGACCTCCATAACCTAGTTTACTGGGCAAATGACAGCGGGGACATTAGTCCCCGCTGTCATTCTTCTTGACTGACTGACTGACTGACTGATTCTTCATGACTTCTCCGTACCTCGGAAAGCACGTTAAGCCATTAGGCTTAACGTGCTTTCCGAGGTACGGAGAAGTTTCGATATGTTACGAACGGTCACCCATCCACAGACTGACCTCGGCTAGCGTAGCTTAACCTTCGACCAACCCGTGCAGCTGTTTAGCCACGAGCTCTACAGTAGTAACATCATATAAAGCATTAAAAAAAAAAAACATCGCAATAATATACAATGCATAATTACGATTACTTACATGACATGTCATCCAGACCACATTCAATCAATTGTAATAATTAATTAATTAATAATTCTGGATAACCCACAGCATGACCTAGCCCCAAGCTAAGCAGAGCTTGTGTTATGGGTACTAGATGACTGATATACTTAATACAATACATTACTTAGATAGATATTTTTCGTTATACATAGCAAATACCCAGAAGACCCGGCACAAATCTTTGAAAATCGTACGAAAATTTATCCCAGGGCGGGAATCGTACCCGCGATCTCCGCCCGCCGCGCCACATCGTTATGTATGTATTAACTCGATTAAACAATGCACCTTTGCCTAACCTATAGGGGACTACAGGGATGATGTTATGAAATGTGTAACAGCGAAACCTAAAATTGAATTTTAATTAAGTCTGGTAGGTATAAACCCACGACCATAGCCAACAGGTGATTTCTATGATGACTGTTTTAATTACCCAAGACAATCTACCTACATAAACACTTAGTCATCATTTAAAGGTAACTCGATCACGATAAATGACGTCATTTATTTACGTAGACCACACAAAACATAGAAGTTGTTTGTCTAGCATTTGTAGCTCCGAAACTAGGGCTTATCTTATGATGACTCAACGTGCATTGAGCTCTTTTGTAAGACTTTAGATTAAAGTTGCATTTTTGTTAAGAGAGTAAACTAGAAGGTTCATTTATAAAGCGCTAGCACATCGCCCGCGACTACTACCATTTAGCGCGACTTTTACCATCCCCTACAGCCCCTTTTTATTATTATTTTAAGGATGGGAAATCATCCAATGACTTCTCCCGTTCTGGGTGGAACGGCCCTCCGGTTTCAGACTTTTACTGACAAAACCCATCCGAGTTCCGCCCTTGCCCTTTGCTGTCCGGGGTCACGGTAACTGTTTCTAACATCCCGCAACCCCGGCAGGCTTCAGCCCCCTATTGGGCCCCGCCAATTCTACTGACACGTCTCGATGAGGCGCGCGCGGAACACGACGCACCGTTGTCGCGGGCTTGGCCTCTGATCGGACGGCGAGCTACCCAATGCTCGTCACCCGCAGGCCTGCGCCTACGGTGGCCGGGAGTCTACCTGCGACTCCCGACGCCCAGGGCGTCTTTTGCGGCGGCTGGGGTGTGAGGTTTAGATCTCCCTCACGCGTTCCACCTCCTCCTTCGCTAGCATTACTGTTTCGCAGAAGGAGGTGACTGCTTCCCATGCCTCCTCGCTTTGGACAAGGGATTGGACCAGGGCCGGAAGCCAGGGAGGTCACCGCCTATCGCCTCTACAAGGATACGGCGTTGCTCTGCCCAGGCGGGGCAAACCTCCACCGTATGCTCCACCGTGTCCTCAGGGCGATCCTTGCAGTGGTGACACCCGGTCCCCTACACCCCCTTCATATTTATATTTTATAGCCCATGTTTCTCGCTGATAACTGATAACGTAGCATTCTACTAAAGGTGATAGTAAATTTTAAAATGGGTTAAGTAGTTTTTGAGTTTATCCACAACAAAAAAACATACCGAGTTCAAACAGACAAATCTTTCCTCTTTAAAATATTAGTTTAGATAATTATGCAAGTGGAAACGTCGGGATGGGACGCCATAGAAGGACATACACTGACATTGTTTATGTTCTTCGGAAAGGTCAGGTGTGTAGTACTCACAGCTGGCACGTGTGTATGACCAGATTGTTAACATAGCAAAAGGACTATTCAAGGATCGTAGCAGGTGGCGTTCTGTCGTTTCAGCCAACCCCCATGTATGTATGTTTGTTATTAAACCGACAAAAAATACATTTTCTATTGTGTCTCATTGTTTGGCAGTTAAGGTGTTAAGGCAATTGGCACACTGCACCGCATCACGCAATTGGTTGCATGGCGAAAAACGACGAACACTGCGAGTGAATGCGTTTTCTGTGTGTTGTACTACGCGTGTTTTCTATACAAACCCAGATACTTGTAAACAACGTAGGAACACGTACTCCCGCGCTTCGCTACGTGATGCGGTGCAGTGTGCCAAGAATAGAATAGAATACTCTCTATTGTACACCATAAAAACTTACAAATAACATTTTTAAGAGCTCAAACGGTGTTACCATAGGCCTTTTCGCAAAAAGCGATCACTTACGGAAACCTTTGGATGGACTTGATGGAGAAGGAGAAAGATATGTTGGTAGTTTGTGGTGTACTAAATACATATACCTATATACAATACGTAACTATGTGAATACATACATTATAAAAATGCATTAAATATACATACATATATATTATATATATGAAAATTACAATCGGACATAAATACAACAATTCATCTTACCTATCCAATAAAATATATCTTACACAATCAGGTGCACGCAAATCGACTTTTGATATTCTGAATGAATAGGGTAGTGTCCTTAAAAAATCTGATTGGTCCGAAAGTTGGATTACTCAAAAATACTGGACACGTATTTTTTCTTTTGTCACGTAAACCAAAAATGACGACGGTATAGTGCGTTGAAATTGCGCGTGAAGTCACACCGTGCTTTTCGTTGTGTAGCAAGTGTAGCACGGCGTGACGTCACAAGCCCCTTCTCCTGAACTTTGATGTGCTATATCATTGGCACTTTTTATTGAATTAAGTAAGCAAAATATACGTGTCCAATATTTTTTGGTAATCTTACTGACGGACTAAATAGACTTAATATATTTTTACCTAGGACACATCCCTATTCAGTTTAAGATCATGTGCATATATTTTTCTTACCTTCCCACTAGCCGTCTGATTGAGAAGAGGTCTCAGCTCAGGATGGGACTGTTACCCAGTACACCTACTATAGTTACCAAGTTCAAGTAGATAATGAAGCGTCTAGTCGACTCGTGGGTAAAAACAAGTGGGTGGAGATAAGTAGAGGGAAAAAGTATGTTCTAGGTTTGTCGAAACAACATCGATGTATTTTTTATTTATTTTTTAGTTAGCCTGTTTACTCCCACTCCTGGGCAAAGGCCTCCCCCCATTCCTTCCACGTCTACCTATGATTTGATTCTTCTCGCCAATTCGCGAGGAAGCCATCTTAGCCATCCGATGTATTGATATATCGATATTTTTGGTGACATCAAGCATGGAAGGGACATCAATGCCGAAGAAAAATTTCAACGTTGGCGGACCATGAATGGGACATTCATGGTCCGCCAACGTCCAACGTTCCACCCTATATAATATTTCGATGTATATCGATATTAAAATAACGGGTGTTAAAAATCGATATGCTTATTCGCCTACTGACAAAAAAAACACCCTGCCTTAGAAGGCTGAAATTCAGATCTGTAAAATAATGTGAAGCACTCTCTAGGCTTATCCAAAAAAATATCGAGATACTTATAGATTACTAGCGGATCCAGCAAACGTTGTTTTGTCATATAAAATGTTTGGGGTGGACCACCCTTATCACTTAGGGGTACGAAAGATAGATTCGACCGATTATCAGACCTACCGAATATACATATAAAATTTCATACAAATCGGTCCTGCCGTTTCGGAGGAGTTTGGTAACAAACATTGCGATACGAAAATTTTATATACTACAAATATAGATATCGAAAGCAATATCAATATAAATGTATAGTTAAACAAACGATCATAAAATTTAATATATCGATACTTTTTAACAATTTGTACATACCTAGCATGTTCTATTGTGCTGTATGCATAATTTATTATACGTATCTAGGTACCTACTTGTACATATAGTATATATAGTCCGTTAGGTTCGTATAGTAGGTACTTACCTATTATAAAAACTCCTTAGAAGTGTTAGCGTAAAAAATGTACCGTATGTATCATTCTATAGTTAAAAAAAGAATATCGGGAGGCCCAGTTGGTGATATGATTGTTAGGAGTCTATGAAAAACGCCATACCTACATAAATTAATTGAAAGATCTTCGAGTACATTTGGTTTAAGTATGGTGGCATCGATAAATTAAATTGGTTGTAAGGAAAAGTATTGCGAAATTGATCAGAGAATCAAACTATGGTATGTTTTGTTTTTCTTAGCACTTTTTGCCCCACTGCTGGGCAAAGGGGGTCCTTTGCCCACTTCACCTGGAAGTACTTTACAAGTACTTGTACTTTACAAGTACTTTACTTCCAGGAACAAAAAAAAGTTAAAAAGTATGACGTTGTATTTATTATGATGATATATTATTTCATACCAACCTTAGTTTTAGCTACCTATGTAGGTTGAGTAGGTATAGTAATTTATTATAATTAAGTGGGTTACCAGCACAAAAATGCGAACTTGTTGGTTATTTGCTGACCGTACTCACAAACACCGTGAAAGCGACAAAACATAACCTACAAAGTTTGCCGCAACATTGTTAAAACTTTACACTGTTAAAACTTCAATATTATACACAAAATCACTATTAAAACACTATTTATATTGTTGTACTTAGATTTTATCACATATATCACCGTAACAACACTAAAATGTTATTCTTTCGTCATTATAACGGGCACTGATTCGCAAGCCGTGTTGTTCCTTAACAGTTCCTCATTTGAGGCAATGGTACGATGCCGGACAGCCAATAGGAAAGCCGACACACACACGCTAGTCCATTTAAAAAATTACACGATACAAAATAATGTTTACGAATTGATCCCCTTTTAGGTTATGTGAAGTGACAGGGTGAAATGCCCGCGCATGCGTATTTTACGTCTACCCGACGTTAAAAATAAATAAGGTCGAAACAAACTGTTTGGTTAAGAAATTGCTTCTTAATCTGTGGCCGCGACCTTGAGATATTTTTGGCGCGTTTTCTTCTTTACAAATAGGAAATTGATAAGTTTTAATTAATTGTACGTTGTAAAAGAGGCTATTTTAGCACTGAGTCTAAATTCTTGATACGCTAAACGATATTAGACTAGAGTGGAACGTACTGTGGTCAATAGAAGACTGCCAGGCGGGGTGGCAATTACCTCGACTTAGTTTCAGCCACGTTATGGCAGTTTATGGGGTGGCCTATCATTAAATTGACCATGCCTTACTGCGTTGGGAGCTTTTGATATATGTGGAACTGGTGTTTATTTGTTGAAATGTTTATTGAAACTCATGACTCACTGACCTACCTACTTATTGAATTTCTTCTATTATATAAAAACAATTTCTGTTTGTTGGTCTCGCAAAATCTCGAAAATGCCTGGACTGATTTTAATGAACTCTTTTGTGTGTGTTTGAGTGGTTGCCGGTTTAGAATAGTTTATATTCACAATTGGTCACATCACAGGGCAGCGTCTGTCGGTGCCGCTAGTCGCTTATTAATAGTTATAAACGTACACCCACACTATAATTTAAAAATTATACATATTAATTTCTCTCTTCAAGAAAAACTCTTTTCAAGAAAGTTATTGATAACAATGTTCCCATTGCTGAGATCTTTCCCAGCAGTGGCCATGTCTCCGTGATAGACTATGGGTTGTGATCCACCACGTGGGCCTTGGGCTTTGAAGGTTGATAACGAACAACAGGCTTGTATCCAAATAAAACACTAATTTCAAACATTCGTACCTATTTTATGCACTGAGCACCATCGACTAGAAACACAATCGATTACACTCAATTGAAAGCTGAATCAGCCAATTTCGCGAAACCGACCCTAGCTCAGTAAAATAAGGTTCAAAATCAAACTGTAATGGACGCTTTTAACTGGACAACCATGACTCTGGTCCAAGGCGATGATGAAAATCAATCAATATATAGTCCATCGTTGATTATGAAGTAGTGAGTTTATTTATAAATGCCCGTCGCGTCTGCAACAATGTATCAGGATTATATAAGTAGGTACTAACTACTAGTAAGGTTCTTCGTTTCATTGCCATGAGATTCAATGTCAAAGTCAAATCATTTATTTTAACTAGACCATTAAAAGAGGCACTTTGTCACATGCAAAATATAATGAAGTAGTGTAGTTTCGTATGGAGAAAGTAATATCGTACGTATACATATATGTTACCGCTAGAATGTGCGTAAATCAGTTACAGTGCACATTAAGTCTTTGATCGGCAGATTACCTGAAAATGTTGAAGTTCTTATATCAACTAGATAATCTGCAGACTTCTTAGGTAAACTGCAGACTAACGGCCAAGCATACGGTTAGCTTATAAAACAGGTTCTTTGCTTGAATAAAATATTCGGATTAATTAAAATTATTTTATCGTTGCAGTGAAGGACGAACACTGCGCGTGAATTGGTTTTCTGTGTGTTGCACTACGCGTGTTTTCTATACAAACACAGAAACTGGCAAATAACGTAAGAACACCCACTCCAGCACTACGCTGCGTGATGCGGTGCAGCGTGCCAAACACTTAAGATACGAAAATCAAAGCTGGAACTTTTTCATTCACATCCACAGCTACGGAACCCGACGACTTATATTCTGTTCTTACAATTTGGAAGGTCAAAATAGGGAAGAAACCGGTTTACTATTTACAAATCCTGTTCCCGACTGGTCCTATTATATTCGTGATCTGTCTTCCAACAACATGGCGGATGCCACGTCTGTGATATGACAGATGTGTTATCGATTGTTCGTGTATGCGTTACTTTTTATGATTGGGGTTCTGGTTTTGTTCAACGTGTGGATCAAACCACATAGCAAAACTTATACAGGGAATTTGAAGGGTTATATACGATACGTACTACTAACCGATTCAAAAATAACAATCCGCACTAATATTGTAAATGCGAAAGTAACTCTGTTTGTTTGTAACATTTAGTATGGAGATAGATTATCCTGGGGAAGGACATAGCATAATTTAAAACTGCGACTTTGTCGGCATCTCAGGCAAAAGCTAGTTTACTACAAAAATGTAAAGTTTCTTAAGCAGGTACTTTATTTGTATGTGTACAAAGATTTGCGTTACGAAATTAACACCTTGTAATATTAATATTTTCATGTCAATTAATGGTGAAATGTCTCAATTCACTTAAAATATATGCATGTACCGAACTACCATCTTCTATAGGTCGACTTCAACTTTGATGTTGACTTCAGAACAGTAGTTTAAGCCTTTTTTTAATGTTATCAGATCCGATTTTCCAAATAAATCTCATCTTACACCAAAGCCCTTTCACTATTTACCTAGGTACCATTTCAAAACATAATTAGGACCTCGAAGTTATCAATAGCAGTTAAGCAGTTCAAGCACTTTTGAAGAGTTGTGACAAAAACAACGCTTTGTCTTTCCCGATAGCTTTTATTCGGCGTTGGATAGCCGTACTTTATCAGGCACTAGCTTTTAACTAAATTAAATGCCAGCGAGAACGTTCGAGCAGCGCTCTTTCAAAATTCAAGGACGCTCTCACTCCACCCTTTTGACGTTCGTTTCGACGAATATGTAAATTACTGTTGGAAATATAAAAACTATATGGCCATGATAATTTAAACTATATTTAATTTTATTTTATTTTTTTCAAATATTCAGATAACAGAGATCCGTAGTGTTAGTAAAGTACCTTATACCTAGTGTTAGTATATGCATTAATTGAAATAACAGAGATAACTATCTACACTTACTAAGCTGAAGAGCTTCGTTTGTTTTTTTTTCTGTTTGAACGCGCTAATCTCTGTATCCAGCCAGCCGGGTGTGTTTTTTATCAATTTATTGATAGGTTAAGTCAAAGTAAAAGTCAAAGATTGATTGCAAACGAAGTAGGTATACATTTTCGCTTATAATTGAAGAAGATTATATAAAGGTTATTAATCATCACGCTACTAACCTTCGAAGCTGGTGAAACAGCGGCGTACAGCTAGTAAAAAATATATCTTAATTTAATTTGGACTTCATTTATAAAGTCTACCTCATTGCTCTTGACTGCCTCGTTGGTCTAGTGGTCGAAAGCGCGACTGTTAAGCTTGAGGTCGTGGGTGCGATTCCCGAGCCAAGCAAAATATTGGTGGGTTTATCCATTTGGAATTTATCAGTAGCAACTTAGTTTGGATTTGTGCCCGGTTGATGGTAAATGCCAATACCCCAGCGGTGGTCGGTTCTTCGCGAGGTATGGCCAGCCCACTGCCACTTCAATTTGCGAATTCTTTGAGCTATGTCGGTAACTTTGGTTCTCTGTAGGATTTATTCGTTACGAATCCTATCCTTCAGAGAAACTCCGAGCATAGCTCTCTCCATAGCGTCCTCTGACTAGGTGGGATGACAATCTGCGAAAGATTGCAGGCAGATGCTGGATGCGGCAAGCTGAAGACAGGGCGCTATGGCGCTCATTAGGAGAGGGCTATGTCCAGCAGTGGACTAGTATAGCCTGATGATGATGATGATGACTATGGCAATAGGCACGCTCCCTATTAAATGCGTCTGTAACATAACTGGTGAAATATGGGTGTCCCACTGGTACACCTCTGCCCCTGCCTCTTCCTCTTCTTCTGCCTCTTACCCTTTGGGGATACAAGCGTGATATGAAAAGTGTTTGTAAAGTAAAAAAAAACTCCAAATAAATTACAGCTAAAATATCTAGTACTAAATGTACCTTTGATAATATGCACGTAGGAACTTGTGTGGCGAATTATCCATGTTTCTTTTTTCAAACTCGAGCCACAAAGAATTATGGAACTATATCAATATATCAATAGTGTTTTGTTTAAGTACATACATTTTCCTGAAGGACCTAAACTGGCGGAGAACTGAATGGGAACAAGTTTATCCTCTAAGGAAAATAAACTTAGTGCTACCGACTTCTATAGTAATTAATTGTCCCGAAGTGCCAAATAACTTACGGAACAAGTTGATAAAGTTTTGCTTTTCCTGTTCTATTGTTATTGCAACGCAAGCATGTTATTTTAAGCAGCCCAAAAATATGTTATCCTTAGGTTCACTTTCATGGTATTACCCTAACCTACCTGGTTGAGCGCTGAGGAAATGAAATGATAGTAATGAAGTGATATTTCATTGTAGAATTTAAGTAAATATTTTCAGACACTTTTACGCGTCAAAGTTCGGTCAATATTTAAGAACTAGATAGCACCAGCATTTTCTAGGTGACCGATGCCTGAGAAGAAAACAACTCAAAGGTCATGGTCTTTTTAATAAAGTAAAGTAAGTACCAGCCTATTACTGTCCCACTGCAGGGCAAAGGCCTCTTCTCATACAGAGAAGGCATGAGCATTAATCACCACGCTTGCTCAAGACGGGTTGGCGATTTCAGACTTATATTAATTATATAAGTCCAGGTTTCCTCACGATGTTTTCCTTCACCGATGTCAGTGATGTCCAAGATAAACTTAAAAAGTACATATGAATTGAAAAACTCACATTGGTACTTGCCGAGGTTTGAACCCACAACTTCGTGCACAAGAGGCGAGTCCTAAACCACTGGGCCATCATGACATTAATCATGTAATAAGTCTAAACGTTAAAGGATAATTGTTTATTTGTAGGTATTATCCATTGTGCAATTTTTTGTTGTTCCAAATTAAAAAAAGTACAAAAAGAAAACATAATACCTAAGTATGTGATTCTAACAATACAGGGCAATATCTGAAAAGGCAATTAAAGACAGAGCTATTAACGCAGTTTTCAGTTGAATTTGAATATGTAATGATTACATATTCATGAGAAAACCTGCACAGGAAAGTTTTTAGTACAAATTAATATGTAGACGACCATGTATAATTTGACCAGAGGAAGACCAAAGAATCTACGTAAGAATAGTATAAGAGTTGTTAGTATAATGTTATGACTGATCGCTTTCTTAAAACGTCGTGCATTCATCATCATCATCATCATCAGGCTATATTAGTCCACTGCTGGACATAGCCCTCTCCTAATGAGCGCCATAGCGCCCTGTCTTCAACTTGCCGGATCCAGCATCTGCCTGCAGTCTTTCGCAAATCGTCATCCCACCTAGTCAGAGGGCGTCCTACACTACGTTTGGCGTGCATTATAACTATGTAATTACTCTCATGACGGCTCCAAGATGGCAATTGGCACTATCCCAGAAAAACAAGATAAAATCAGGAATATGGTGATGACGGCTTGAGAAGCTCGCGGGTGAATAAAAACAGCCGCACAGGTCGTTCGTAGGTTGCGAAGGACAGTCTGTGGATGGGTAACCGCTCATTAGGTTCATGTCTGTGGCTTACATTTGTACATCTATAACAATCGTTACGGGTAGTCGGGAAGCACGAAAGTCTGACAACCAGTCTTGCCAAGGGGTACCGTGTTGCCTAGTAACTGGGTTTTAGAAGTCAGACAGGCAGTTCCTCCATGTAGCTTCCTGAAATTCCGCTGCATCCGCTTAGACTAGAAGCTGACCCCAACACAACTGGGAAATTGCTAGGCAGATGATGGGTGATGACGGCTTTTAAAAGAATTTTGATACAAAGCGCCTACAAAAAATTACTTAGCTACATTTATCACGTCAAGAAGATAGAGATGGAAAACTAATTGCGAAACTATCAACGACTCCATGATTTACGTTAACCACAGATATGGAACGAATGGAATAGCTTTTAAAACTAGGTCAAGCTTTTTAAGCACATGAATTATCGGTACCTCTGAAAAACCGCCTTTATTAAAATAGTTTTGATTTATTCAATATTGCTGCAATACTCCTTTGCTGCGATGCATTGCGGAACTAATTCTTTCAGGGTGAAATTATACCGACTCATTTAGGCGCTAATAATGTTAAGAAAATGTTTTATATCCAATCGCCATTGCTATATCGATACAAAGTCGTGCTATTGACTGTATCCATAACTCCAGTGGCTAGAGACAAATTGGTCAAATATAACATCGTAACATCACGCCTGTAATCCCTGAAGGATTAGACAGAGGCATACCTATATTTCGCCAGTTATGTTTATGGCCCATGTAAAACGGGGCGAGCCTATTGCCATAAACCGCCACAAATCCAGTCTCCGGGCTGCTACTGGAAAAGACACAATACCACTTTGCCCGAACCCAGGACCTCGTGCTCAGCAGTGGACCAATGAGGCAGGTAAAACACATTGACACAGTGACATTGGTCAAAATATCTTCTTCTTTCACACTCCTCATTTTTTTTTTTTTTTTTATAAAAACGTTGCCCCACACTAGGAATTTCTCCTGTATCGTGGGTGCGTTTACAAACATTTAAACTCACATACACAAACAGCCAGACCCTATTAGCGACAGCAATCTCAATAGTCACCTCCCTTCTAGCCGTACCACCTTGCACACATGGCATTTTTGGTTTTCTCTCACGTTACTCTACTATAACTTTATTATATTTTTCCTTTCGTTCTAGCTTTCGTAGCTAGCGTAAGTAGACGTACTTACACTAAATAAATATAACAAAATCAACGATCTGCCTCACAATACCTTCACATTTGATTTTCAATACAGTGCAAATCAAACAAAGCGCTATAGAATTGATCTCCATGATTCACCACTCCACCGAGAGACGGGAGCGAATTGCAAATGAGTCGGAAAGAGCTTTTACCGAGTCCATTTAATCGGAAAACTAATCGAGAACCGATTTATCTTTCTTGTCCAATCTTTGTAGTTACGTATGCCTAAACCTCTTTCTTAGTTTACTTAGTTTCTCGCTTGTGTTGGTGTTTGAAACGGGAACTTAAGGAAAACTTTCTGTGCCTATTAATCAGGAGTTCCTTAAGAGATTGCTAAACCACAAACACTGCGAGAGGGCTTTGGAGGTAAGAGGAACAGGGTGTTGATTTCCTCATCCACCATAGAAAATGAAGGATCTAGCGACCAGACAGGTGTTGTGTCTGGTGGGCTACTGCCTGACGATCGTGGTCGGGTTCTTGTATATGAGTTCAATCGAACCCAGGAGCTCATGCTCAGCAGTAGTGCTTGCGACCACTAGACCAACCAGGTAGTCAACTAAATATTATTACCCAACCAGATAACATAGTGTGAGTCTACCAACCGACCATGTGAAGATGGTATCTAGGTAGGTACACAATTTCACCCGTGTCCGGGATTATTGGGAACATGTTTGCGGACGTCCACACGCCACGAGCGACACGAGCGATATGAGCGATACGAGCGAAATGTCGGTGACGGACGTGCATCCGTCCGGCGGCGTGTTCTGAATATCTGAATATTCCGTTCTAATTTAGTGATGTACCGTATCCAATGTCTGTATTCCGTGCGGAAACTAGTTTTTTTTTTTATGCCCTATGATTCATTCCTTTTTTAAATACATCATCAGAGGCAAGCATCAAGCTACCCCAAAACTGTCAAATTCCTTTGATAGTTTCTAACTTTATTACAAAGGTATAAGGTTTCATGTTCAATAGTGATAATTTCACAGTTTGAGATAGCTTGATGTGCTGGCGTCTGTACATCCTGCATGATTATCTGCCTAGCCTTTTCCCAGATGTGTTGGGGTCGGCTTCCAGTCTAAGCGGATGCAGCTGAATACCAGTATTTTACATGGAGCGACTGCCTATCTGACCTCCACAACCCAGTTACTGGGCGACACAAGACCCCTTGGTAAGACTGGTTGTCAGACTTTCGGGCTTCTGACTACCCGTAACGACTGTCAAAGATCTCTAAATGACAGCCGGGACCAACGACTTTACGTGCTTTCCGGGGCATAGAGGAATCTCGATGTGTTACGAACGGTCACCCATCCACAGACTGACCTCGGCAAGCTTAGCTTAACCTTCGATCGACCCGTGCGGTTGTTTCTATTTAGCCACGACCTCCTGTACATACCTACTTGCATATTATGTTTATCACTACTATTACTGTGCCAATGAAGGATCATTTGAGTCATAGAGATCTTTGGGTGTTGAATTTACTTTGATACATAAAGTATATAGATAAAGACGACACGATTGGCGCAGAGGCTGAGCGATTGGCTGCTGCGCTGCGTGTCACGGGTTCGATCCCCGCACGGAACAAATGTTTGTATGGCCTACAGGTAGTTGTTCCGGGTCTGGCTGTTTGTGTATGTGGGTTTAAATGTTTGTACGAACCCACGATACAGTAGAAATTCCTAGTGTGGGGCAAAGTTTTTGGAATAAAAAAAATAGTCACCGTTTTGACTATGTGCGTCGGCAGAAACTACAGATCGCCGCCTGCGATCCATAATCTGGTCATAAACGTACGCCAGTTGCAAATAACACCTGACCTTTCTGAAGAACATCACCGATGAGGTCACTATATATCCTTCTAGGGCCCTCCTGACATTTTAATTTACTGACTTTGATATCTAGGAATAGTAACACGCACATTTCGCCAGTTATATTTAAGTCCTATGTAATAGGGGCGAGCCTATTGCCATCAACCCGTTACAAATTCAGACTCCGGGCTGCAAAAGAGAAAATTCTTATTGAAAATACTCAAAAACTCTTTACCCGGCCTGGGAATCGAACCCAAGACCTCACGCTCAGAAGTCACGCTTGTGACCATCAGCCCAACGAGCAAGTAAGCAAATATTACTATTATTATTTTAAAATCATGTTTAAAAGCAAAAAAAAAACAAAATTCAACTACTCATCTACGTGTTTTGTCATCAATTTCTGACCACGCCATTCGTGGCTAGGTACTCGTATGCTACAAAATTTCGCAACTGAAAATTCAATTCTTAGCGAGAAAGAAGTTTTAATAGACGGGAAATAAATAAAAAAAGCTTAACAATTGCACCTGCACTTGAATGCCATCATCATCATTAGTAATACAAGAACAGTGTTCCGGCGTCCACTGCAAGGAGGGTGACCATTTCAAAATATTGAATAGTCCTATAAACGATAACGCTGGACGCTTGCAAAGAAGACAAAAAAATAAAAATAAAAGATTAAAATAATAAATAAATAATTCTAGACAATCCACACAGCATCATC
The DNA here is from genome assembly GCA_905147745.2 of Phlogophora meticulosa. NCBI lineage: Eukaryota > Metazoa > Arthropoda > Insecta > Lepidoptera > Noctuidae > Phlogophora > Phlogophora meticulosa. The sequence goes on from LR990518.1 coordinate 1,617,930, forward strand.
TAGCCCCAAACTAAGCAGAGCTTGTGTTATGGGTACTAGATGACTGATATACTTAATACAATACATTACATAGATATATTTTTTTAGTATACATAGCAAATACCCAGAACACCCGGAATAAATCTTTGTAGATCGTACAAACATTTGTCCACGGACGGGAATCGAACCCGCAACCTCCTGCGTTGCAGGCGGACCTTCGCCCGCCGCGCCACATCGGTCGTCAAATGTTTGGTATTTAACTCCTTTATTTTATTTTTTTTGTTTCTGGAGCTCGTGGCTAAATAAAAACAGATACACGGGTCGACCGGAGCTGAACCTTCGTTCAGCTAAGCTTGGCGAGGTCATTCTGTGATTCGTAACATATCGATACTCCGCCGTGCAACGGAAAGCACGTTAAACCATTGGTCGCGGCTGTCATTTGTAGATCTTTTACAGTTGTTCAGAAATAGTAGTCGGTAGTCAGAAGCCCGACAGTCTGAGAACCAGTTTTAATAAAGAGTGTCGTGATGCCCGGTTGTAGGGGTCAGATATGCAGTCACTTGCATCCGGTTAGACTGTAAGCCGACCCCAAAATAGTTGAGAAAAGGCTAGGCAAATGATTATTTATATATAATAAATCTTTGAAGTCAAAAGTTCGTAATAAATAAAAAACAGGGCTAGATAAAGGGGCTAAAACACCGAACAATTCTGGACAAATCCAGACGGTTGGTCACCTCAATTGCAAGCCGCTCTCATAACCACGACACTTGCCGTAGCGGTCTCGGATAGTGATGTTATAATGACCACATTCGCAGACGGATTTAATGATCGATGTGGGTCATGAGTGCCACACATCACTATACAGAGGTTTTAGTACTTAATTCTCGTCGTAATAAACCATTCTCGATTTACAGGATATGGCTCTGAGTTTCGTTGACAATTTTTGTTTAGTTTTTTTTTGGCATATTGGAGTGTGCTAGCTAACACACACTAGCTAGCACGTTACAAATAATGTAATTTGATGAATTCCAAAATTGATTTACCCGTTAGGTTACTTTTATTGTATAAATTGTATAAAACTCTTAAAACTTATCACACAGATTTATGGTGCTGGGGAGTTTGTTGCGCCACTTCTTCTTCCTAGCAAGAAAGAAACTTCCAAGGAAGTCTTAAAGGCTGGGTGTTTTGGGAGACTTTCGTAAATGTTGACTTTCAAAAATTGTTTGTTTTCAGCCTAATTTGAATAAATAAAAAAAAATCAAAATCATTTACAAATTTGCGAATATGAGTACAAAAGAAAAGGTCTTAAACATAATTATAATAGGGTCTATTAGCCATATTCTACCATAAGGCATGCAAATTTACAAATACCTATTATTTTATTTAAGAAACTAGAAATTAACTTAAAATACATTATTTAGTATATCATATAAAGTAACATCAAATAAGATTATTCTGTAAATATTCAGTTACAGAATAATATTCTTTTTTTTAGCAATAGAGTTTTAATGTTGTTTTTAAAACATAGTAACTAATGATTTTGTTATTTTTTATTCTAAAAATAAATAAATATTAATTCCAGCCTGTTTAGTAACATGCTTCAAGTACTAATGTGACTTTTTCAATTCATAAGCTGTTAATCGAAGGTTATTTTAGACATCATTGACATCGGTGAAGGAAAATATCATGAAAAAATCTAGACTTGTAATCAATCTAAGTCTAAAAGCGCCAACCCGCCTCGAGCAAGCGTAGTGATTAATAATAAAATAAATAAATAAATAATGTTGGACAATCCACACAACATCATCTAGCCCCAAGCTAAGCAGAGCTTGTGTTATGGGTACTAGATGACTGATATACTTAATACAATACATTACATGGATAGGTATTTTTTATTATACATAGTAAATACCCAGAACACCCGGAACAAATATTTGTAGATCGTACAAACATTTGTCCCGCCGCGCCACATCGATCGTCAAAAATATCATTGGTTTCATCTGAGGATCTAAACTGTTTAAAGTGTAAAAAAAGTGCAATACCTACGTATTGCACTTTTTTTACACATAATGTTAGAATATTACCTTCGAATGAAGCGACTCGTATAATATTGATCGAACTTTGTTTCATTAAATCATATCATAAATTATAATGTTCATTATTTTCCATTCAAAAGTAGGTGGGTAGGTACTGAGCAAACAAAAAGCTATTCTTACGATATCGTTATCTGTTTTATCAGGCACTTCAAGAAATTACCACTTCAAAGTCAATGGGACAGTAAAAATAGCACCCATTAGTGTGGCAATAGGGAAAATGTTAAATATATATGTAGATAATTATTGTTTGCTTGCCTTAGGATGGTATGTACATATTGTACATTGATGGCATTCCATACATAGCACTCATTACCATATTTTTCAGTATGCGTGTGTCATCGTTTCAGTCAATAGACATAGGCCTCCCCCAAAAAATACCACAACGATCGGTCATGCGCTGCCCTCATCTATCGGCTTCCTGCGATCTTCATCAGATCATCGGTCCACCTTGTGGGGCTACCCACTCTTCGTCTTCCAGTACGTGGTCGCTACACTGGAACCTTTCTGGATTTAAGCCCGGTTGATGGCGATTAGCTCGCCCCCTTTTACATGGAACTTAAACATAACTGATGAAAAGTGGGTGTTCCTATAATGTGTACGTTCGAATACAGGGGTGATGTTATGTGTATAAATTTAATCATAAGTGTGATTAGATTATAGTTCAAATTATTCACCGCTCCTGTGTGTTCAGTTCAATTACGTACATATCCTTTAGTTCTCTTGAAAAGTGAACTCAGTAAACCACCACCCACTGTTACACCGTCGTTTATGAAGACATTGATATTGATATAAATAGAGCAGTTACCCTCCGCGGCATGACATCGTGACGGCTGTCGCCGACATTCGCATGTAAATCTTACTCATTCATCGTCTTTTATTGTCTTATGTTCAGGCTTTTGTACTGAATTGTAAAGGGAAATGACTTCAGTGTTGTTCAAGATCTGTTTAAATATGAGTGCTATGGTATTCATATACAGGCCTAGAACACATTGGTTGTATTATGTTCTTGACAGCGTTCTTGACAGATTTGCCAGAACAGGCATCTTATGGGGCGAATTTCTGGGACGAATATTATCTATCTATATAAATAAAAATGAATTGCAAAATATGTTGCTAAGCGCAAAACACGGCTGGACCAATTTCAGTATCGTTTTTTGTTGTTTTTGTTATTGTAAGGAGAAGGTTCTTATGAAAGAAAAAAAATAGAGAAAGTTGCGAGGAACATTGGAAAATTTAAGAAAACTTAATGACTATTTTAACTTCGCGGATTTGACAGTTCGCGCGCCGCGGTTAAAACCGCAGGGCGCAGTTAGTCGCGAAATAAAACAAAAAAGTAACGTCACGCCTATAATACACCTCGAATAATTTGGCGTAGGTTACTACACTACACTATTATACACACATTTTGACAGCTATGGATAAGCCTCAACCCAAACGTGGGTGGGGGTATGGTAATGGGTACACATCCAAACTCCGGGTTGCTACTGACAAATTCCAGCTTGATAACCCCAAAACACTGTCCGACCACTTCATGTTCGAACTCAGGACCTCATGTTCAGCAGTAGTGATTTTTCGACCACCAGACCAATGAGGCAGTCTTGCGAAATGAATGTGACCTTTTTTTTGGCACGTTTGGCGCAGTGGCTCAGCTATCGATTACTGCGCCGCGTGTCGTGGATTCGATTCCCGCACGGAACAAACATTTGTATGACCTACAAGTACACACGTACCCGCGACACATGAGAAATTACTAGAAAGGGGCAAAGATTAAAAAAAAAACTAAAAAATGAAATAAAATGAACGAAACGATTGGTAAAATTAATTTGGCACCCAACCACAATACTTGACTTATTTATTTATTTAATACTGCACACGAATGTACAGAGGCGGGCTTAATGCTATACTTACGCTTAATTAGTGACGCGTTGATAATTTATTTTCAGGAACCGGGTGAAAGATAACTGTAGAATGCTACAGAGAAGATGATTGAACAGGTAGAAAATAAAAAAGATACCTAATAATCCATATAATTTAATAATGTTAATTATATAAACGTGTCACGGAACTGCTTGTCAAAAAGTCTCGACAATGATTGGCAAATCACGAAAGCTTATCCTGGTCGATCAATAAAGTCTGAAAATGTCAAAAGATTTCAGTACCCTTACCTAAGAAAAGATTTTCTTTAGAGAAAGACCACTATATTCCAGCCTGTACCTGAAATAGAATAGAAAAAAAAACCTACGTACAAAAATGAAACGTATCGAAGAAATGGATGCGTTGTCGTTTTTGGTTTCTTGTTTTTTTTTATAGTCGTACACCTTTTTTATACGGCAAGCTGAAGACAGGGCGCTATGGCGCTCATTAGGCTCTTCTAATAGGCTCATTAGGCTATGTCCAGCAGTGGACTAGTATAGCCTGATGATGATACCTTTTTTCGATCTATGAAGCAGGAAATGTCCTGACCACCTGTTTTTTCACCGGAATTCAGCGTGTGTCCCTTAGTAAAAGTTATTTATAATGCTGAGTACAATCCTTTAAGAGGAACAAAAAAAAAGGTTGTAAAAGCACTTCTTACTTTTCCCTACTTACCTTAGCCTTTCTTGGACAATTTAATAAATGAAGACACCGTTGTCTTCATTTCTTCCTTGCTTCCGGGCAATCTGATGCGATAATTCCGTAATTATCGCATCAGATTGCCCGGAAGCACTTACCAGTACTATGTCATTATATGATTTGCCTATCATGTTTCATAACATATCGTAAGTAGTCACTCGAATGCAACAAACGATGGTGTCACGTTACCAATACATGTCTGCGTAAATGCGTGTGCGCAAGTTGTTTGTGCAAGAGAAAGGGCTTGTTAATTGAATTAGTGGAATAGAAAATACAAATACGTGTGGATAATGTTTGCGTAAGGTTTATGCTATCATCAATTGTTTCGTTTATTTTGACCATGTGGAATAATGATTCCTATATATAATGATAACTGAACAGTTACATCATAATGATGATGTAACTATTCAGTTACACAGTTTTTAATTAAAGTCTAAAAAATTCAGGGCTGGCACAACCACGCACTGGTTAACGAAACGTCAATTCGGTAGATTTGTTGATAGTTAAGGGCGTGGCGGACTGTCTTATGTAAATTTTGATGTTCAGAAAGTGGTGATTCTCAGCCTAATTTAAAACAAATTGTTTTTTATTTAAATTTTGTATTTTTTTTAAACTCAAAAGCAACTATCTGGGGAAACTCAACTGATCGAGATACAGCTTTTAAGGCCCAAAAAAGATGTGTTCGATCATTGTTTAAACTTAAATCTACAGACAGTTGCGCGCCCTATTTTAAGCAACACAATATGTTGACACTTCCTAGTATTTATATTTTTGAAGTAGCTATGTTTGTTAAGCAGAGTCCATCTCGTTTTGAACGCCTGGCTGACGTATTCCCAAGAAATAGGCGTGACAACAGTAAATTATGTCAAGTTTCATGTCAAACCGCTTTAATGCGCAAGAGCGTTTTTTGCATGGCCCCAATTATTTACAATAAGTTACCAAGCAGTTGGAAAGCTTTGAATACAGCACTGTTTAAGAGTAGATTACGGAAGTTTTTGATAGACAAAACATACTACAGTGTAACTGAGTTCATATCGGAGAAAAATATTTGTTAATGGATAACATTTTGACATTTTAATCTATTCAATGACAATTATAATAATAATGTTATTTTAAATATTTTTGTTTTTATTAATAATCATTTATATTTGTGACATTCTTATCTATTCTTTGACAATTATAAATAATAATGACATTTTAAATAGTAATGACATGTTATATATTATTTTTTTAATTTAAATAATAATTTATATTTGTGTTATCTATTCTTTGATAATTGTAATAATAATGATATTTTAAATTAAATAGTAAAAACATGTTATATTTGTAATAGTAATGATATATTATAAAATTTATGATAATAATAATAAATATAATAATACTTTTATTTCGGACCAAAGAATCCATATAGTGTTAGTAACATAAAAAAGCTTACTATCTAGTGTTAGTACCTATCACCCTCCCCACAAACTGCTTCATTATCTGAGAGCTGAAGCTCTCTCCTACAGTCCTCAGGATGCTGTTGTGACTGCCCCGCACCCTCCTCAGAAGTGAAGCTGTTTTTTTGCGTAGAACGGCATGGAATCCGTCCGTACGAGCTTGCGCAAACATTCCCGAGGCACTACAGTAGCGAGGCAGTCCCAACAACATCCTGAAAGCATTATTGTATTGGACGCGCAGGACATCCAGCGATCTTTTGGTATATCCAACCCATAGATTGCTCGTGTACAGACTCTGGCAATAAGCCTTGAAAAGTGTAATTTTTACTAGGTCCGTACACCGAGCAAATCTACGGGCCAGCATATTGCTCCGGACCGCTAGAGCCCTACGCTCCCTCTCAATATCTACATCGTCTTTAAGGTCGTCGGCAAGAACATGGCCCAGGTATTTAAAAGTAGTCACCCTATTGATGACTAAACCGTTCATGACCAACTCGGGTCCGTCCTCACGGCACTTGCCGCCGACCTTAAAGACCATGTATTCACATTTCTTAATATTATATATTAAGCCATGTGCGGCAGCGTAGGCTTCACAAGTTTTAATAAGCTCTCTGATTGCCCCCGCCGACGGACCCAGCAGCACCATGTCATCCGCATAGCTGATGTTGTTAATGCTAACCCCATCAACGCTGCATCCGACACGCATGCTGCTGAGTTCCGCTATGAGCTCATCCACGTAGAGGTTGAAGAGCCTGGGAGACGTCAAACCTCCCTGTCTCACCCCGCACTCCAACCCATACGGCTCAGAGAGTGTACCGTCCCATTTCACCTGATTGGTTTGGTTGCCATACCAATACTGGAAAAGCTGACATATCTCCGCAGGTATACCCCTGTCTCCCATCTTCCTCCAGAGCACATCATACGAGACAAGATCGAATGCCCTGGAGAGGTCAAGGAAACAGGCGTACACCGGCGTCTTACGATCTATATAATATTGAACTGTATGCTTGAGACTCAAAATTGCACTTTCAGTTGAAAGTCCGGGTCGAAACCCAAACTGCGCGTCATGGAGATGTATGTAATCATTAAGGTAAGAATCAAGCACACCGTCCAATACTTTTGCAATTATTGTCGCAAGGGAAATGGGACGATAGTTTCCCTTGTCCGAGATGTCACCTGTCCTATTCTTCACAATGGGAACTACGATGGTCTTCATCAGGTTAGTGGGTAAGTACGCGTGTCTAATACACATTGTGAAGAACATAGACAGGACTCTCGGCAGATGGATACCTGCGAGCTTCAAGTGCTCAATACTGAGCTCATCATGCCCCGGAGATTTGCCTCGTTTCATATTTTTTATAACAGCACTTACTTGTTTAGCAGTGAAAAGTATCACAGGTTTCACTCCACGGCTGCTGGGCTCAGTATTGTTTAACAAAGATGAGGGACCGAGTGGGGATTGTACTCTGAAATGTTCCTTGAACATATTCGCGATGCCCCTAGGTTCACTCATCCCTCCGACACTCACAGAGAGACCAGTCTTCGCATTTAAGTTACTGGTGGACTTCCAAAATTTTCCAAAATTTTTACTAGCTCGTTCTTCAGCTAACCTATCCATAATCATTTGCTCAGCGTTGTTTTGACAAGATTTCAGACGGCTTTTAAATGTTTTCCGCTTTTCATACATTTCATCATACACAGGACCTGAAGAGGGACGGTTGTTAAGTATCCAGGCCTGAAAACTAGACCTGGCCTCTTTGTGAGCGTCTCTTACATATTCATTCCACCCACACACGCGCCTGCCCCGTCTCGGCCCTCCCTCCCGTGTCAACTTAGATTGCCTAGCCGCCGCACTTAGTATATCTACAATCTGTCCATACAATCTATCCAGAATAACTCTATGTTCGGCCAAGCTGCATGACCCACTACCACAGTTCTCAAATTCATGAGGGAAGTCAACGTCACGTAGCTTACTATTACATATATTATGGTAATTTTGCGATTCCGACTTAGTTCTTTCACCCCACACAACAGAGCTGCGGCAGTCACCTCGTTTCATCAACTTAGGTCTCACTATTTCTAGATTGCATTCTAGATAGACAGGCAAGTGATCAGACACATAAACATCCTCAGAAACATTAACATTAGTGATAGTGTGCCAAGCTGACATTGATACCACACAGTGATCCAACCATCTCCTACTTCCGTGAGCATCACTAATAAAAGTATAGGTATCACTATCCACCCCTCGTTTCTCAATATCAGCACATATCCAGGATTGGTCACTACAAAATGGTATGACATTTGAAATAGTGCGAGATAAAAATATGTAGTAAAGTTAAATATAGTAAGTAAAAATATGTAGTAATAAGAATTGAATAATAATAATGTGTAAATTTATCTAGTAATTTAAAGAAAAAATTTAAGTATAATAATCAGATAATAATTTTTAAATATTTGCATGCTGAACGGTAAAATGTGGCTGAGCTGTAATGTAATCCTAAGAACTATGTACTACCCATATTTGCAAAATAAAATTCCATTCTATTCTATTCTATTCTATTCTATTCTATTCTATTCTATTCTATTCTATTCTATTCTATTCTATTCTATTCTATTCTATTCTATTCTATTCTATTCTATTCTATTCTATTCTATTCTATTCTATTCTATTCTATTCTATTCTATTCTATTCTATTCTATTCTATTCTATTCTATTCTATTCTATTCTATTCTATTCTATTCTATTCTATTCTATTCTATTCTATTCTATTCTATTCTATTCTATTCTATTCTATTCTATTCTATTCTATTCTATTCTATTCTATTCTATTCTATTCTATTCTATTCTATTCTATTCTATTCTATTCTATTCTATTCTATTCTATTCTATTCTATTCTATTCTATTCTATTCTATTCTATTCTATTCTATTCTATTCTATTCTATTCTCTAGTTTTTATTGATTCCCTGAACGACACTTTACAAAACCTGTCATCCATTAAAAACACGGTTGTAATCGGAGATATAAATATCAACATTCTTCCAGGAAGTGCTGATTCGTCAGCTCAGGACTACCTCAACCTATGCGCCTTTCATGGCCTGCTCCCAGCACACAGCTTTCCTACACATCACAGTGGCTCCTGTTTGGATCATATTATGCTAAAATCGAATTTCCCTTCACTTGCACTTGTTGTTAACTCAACAATAACAGATCACAATGCTGCCCTACTAACCCTAAATTGTAAATTACCTAAACAAGGCACTCGCAAAATGTCACAACTGAATATAAATAAACTTGAAGAAGATTTACGCGTCATCGATTTTGATCCAGTCTATAATTCCGCTGACCCGCAGTTTGGCATGTTGTATGTAATTGAAAACTTACGAAATGCTATTCAGAAAAACACAGTCCTATCCCACTTGAGTAACAAAAACTACAATATAAAACCATGGATCACACCTGGTCTCATCCGCTGTATGAAACATAGGGATAAACTGCATATGAAGGCTAAATCTTATCCAGATAATATAGTATTACAACTTTCGTACAAAAGATATAGAAATTACTGTAACGACCTCCTTAAAAAAATTAAAAGCAACTACGACAAAGTGGCATTGGAAAAGGCTGGAACAAATAGCAAAAAGATCTGGAAATATATTAGAAACGTGACGTATACTACGAAACAGTATGAGTCATCTTCAGGTTTATTACAAGCACACTCGTCCCCGCTGGAATCCGCTAACATAGCAAATAATTTCTTTGTTAATATTGGAAAGAGTCTAGCAGAAAAAAATACGAATCAATCTCACAACATAACAAGTACACCATCAACATGTAACACTGCTTTAACATCCTTCGCACTGTTAGATACTGATGAGACTGAGGTAGAAAGTATAATAATGACCTTGAAAGAAGATTGCGCTGTTGGCTGGGATAACATCTCTAATAAAATTATTAAAAAATTCAAGGACATTTTGGTACCACCTCTAACTTATATTTTCCGCATTTGTTTGTCTTTGGGTCATTTTCCAGAGTGTCTCAAAAAAGCTGTAATTATACCTGTCTATAAATCGGGAAGCAAAGATCAAGTGACAAACTATAGGCCTATTTCTTTACTGCCTTCTATGTCAAAAATATTAGAGAAAATTATAAATAAAAGATTGTTAAAATATTTGGAAGATAAATCAATTCTGTCTAATCGGCAGTTTGGATTTAGGCCTAGAGTTTCAACTGCTGATGCGGTACATCATCTAACTGACTATCTTGCGCAAGAACTTGACAGGGGTAAACATACAGTAGGGATTTTCCTGGACCTAGCTAAAGCTTTTGACACAATTTCCATTCCGATGCTGCTGCGCAAGCTTGAGATCATGGGTGTAAGAGGCACCCAGTTAAAAATTTTCCAAAGTTATTTGGAAAATCGATCCCAGTGCGTAAAGATTGGCAATGTTGTCAGCGCTTTTCAAAATAATACATTTTATGGTGTTCCCCAAGGAAGTATCTTGGGGCCCACTCTATTTTTGATCTACATAAATGACCTTTGCGATTTAAAACTAGAGCGCGGCACTATCATAACTTACGCTGATGACACTGCTTTGCTTTTTTCGGCTGACTCAGAAAACGAAGTCTACAATCTTGCGCAACACGGATTTAATATTGTAAATAAATGGCTTCTAAATAACTCACTAACTTTAAATGCAGACAAGACAAACTTCATTAAGTTTTCGATGCGCAAACAAATACCCAATATCCCCTCAACATTGCATGCTCACTGTTGCCAAGTGCCTACAGAAAGTCAATGTAAGTGTCCCAATATTAAAAAGACTGACAAAATAAAATACCTAGGTATTATAATAGATGAAACCCTTTCCTTCAAATACCATATGGAAGCATTAAATAATAGAATTCGTAAGTTGATATTCGTATTCAAAAAACTACGGATTATTGCAGATGCAAAAATAATTAAGCAAGTATATTTTGCTCTTTGTCAGTCAATTTTGACTTATAGTATTAATGCATGGGGTGGAGTGAGTAAAACACTGTTATTGCCCATTGAACGAGCTCAAAGAGCTATTCTCAAGGTGGCTACTTGTCGGCCTTTTCTGTTCCCTACTAATCTTCTGTATAAATCCTGTGAGGTACTAACAGTTCGACAGTTATTTATAATCAGCACTGTACTAAAACAACACACAGCTCTTCCTTATAGCACTGAATTTACTAATAAGAGACGGAAAGATATAGTTTGTCCTCAAAAAAGTACAAAGCATGCTTTCACAGCCAAATTTTATATGTACCTTGGACCGCTACTTTATAATAGGTTAAATGAAAAAGGAAACATCTACTCCTTAAATTTCAGTAACTGCAAAAAAATCCTTAAGGAAGCTTTACAATCAATGTCCTATGAAGATACAGAGAAGTTACTACTTGTTCTTAAGTAACGATTGGTCAAATTATTGTAATTTTCTATTTATAATTAGTTAACTAAGTTAAACACCATAATTTTTAAACATCCTATATTGTATAGTCTATAGATTATTATGCTTATTATGTGATTATTTAATAAATTAATGTTACCTCCCTTTCGCCTGAAACACAGGAATTCCTAGTTCAGGCATAGATTATTTCTGAACTTGACATAGAATTAAGAAAATTGTATTTAACATATACCTTATGTTTTTTGAATAAATTTATTATTATTATTATCCCCTTTATTTAAAATCTTTCTTATAAATTATATTTTTAAATATTTCAATATTAATACAAAAAAAAACATTTAAAAATATAAAAAATAGTGGCCCACCGGTATCGGGAACAGGGTCCAAGCTACCGGCGGTCAGGGCTCCAGAGAGAGGAATCGCCTAACTATACGCGCCGTGTCCAGAAGAACTGCTTTCTGAATCAAGCCCTTGATCCAGCTGCCTAACGCGAGCCTCCTTAGATGTTGGTCAAGGCTCTTAGCTATTAAGCCATTGGCTGACACGACTATCGGTACAACGATTGCTGAGTCGACATCCCACATGTCGACAACCTCGCGAGCCAAGTCAAGATACTTGATTTGTTTATCTTTCTCGGCTTTCACGAGGTTCCCGTCATGCGGGACCGTTACATCAATAATCGTTGCGCGCCTCTCGATTCGATCCATCACCACTATATCAGGCTTATTGGCTACAATAGTCCTGTCAGTGATGATGGATCGGTCCCAATACAAAGTGACACTGCCATTTTCAAGAACTGGGTCGGGCACATACTTGTAGTATGGCACTTCCGATTCTACAAGACTGTATTTTAGAGCAAGTTGCTGATGGATAATCCTGGCTACTAGGTTGTGCCTATGCAAATACTCTTCGTTAGCAAGACGAGAACAACCAGAGATAATGTGGCGGATTGATTCGCCTGGACGGTGGCATGCCCGACAGATGTCAACCGTACCATCCTTCACAATAAATCTCCGATAGTTATTCGTCATGATAACTTCGTCCATAATTGCACAGACAAAACCTTCGGTTTCCCCAAAGAGGTCACCGAAACGCAGCCAAGATACGGACGCTAACTGATCTACATCAGGCCCATGTAGGGCCTGGAAAAAGCGTCCGTGAAGCTCCTTACTCTGCCATACTTACTTGCGATCGTTAGTGTCAAGTACTACAGGTTTGCGCCAGTTCTCTTTAGCCAACGAGAGCGGGGTGAGGCCCTGGTCCACCGCGACTACATCTCGATGCATCCCCACGTCGGTTTCTAGGAAATAATCCCTGAGACTACATATCTCGCGATTATGGAGGGTCTTAGCATTTAAAAAGCCTCGACCCCCACACTTTCGCGGGATATACAGTCTCATAACCGATGAACGTGGGTGATGCATTCGAGATGCCGTCAGGAATGTACGGACTCTCCTATCCAGGGCGTCAAGTTCTGTTTGAGTCCATTTAAGTATGCCGAAAGAGTACATCAAGACTGGCATGACCCAACCGTTGAAGGCACGCACCTTGTTACCGCCTGACAAAAGACTATTACATACTTTCACAGTTTTTTACAGGCGGCCAAAGAAGCGCTCCTTCAACGATTGCTTCATGTCAGCAGCATTAATGCCCAATGCTTGCGACATACCCAAATACTTATAGGTTTCGATTGGAGAGAGGGCTCTAAAGTTTATGAAATCCGGGAGTTGGGTTCCCACGGATTCCACAATCTTCCCTCGCTTTACATGCATGACCGCACATTTGTCCACACCAAATTCCATCCTGATGGCGCTACTAAAGGTTTTTGTTACCTTCAGTAGCTCCATCAGTTGCATATCACTGGGGGCAAAGAGCTTTAGGTCATCCATGTAAAGAAGGTGAGATACAACCTGACCACCTCTCTTCAACCGATAGCCTAGACCCGAATCCTCCAGTAATGTACTTAGAGGATTCAAGGCTAAGCAGAACCAAAGTGGACTCAAACTGTCACCCTGGAATATGCCTCGCTCAATTCTTATTGGTTCGCTATTCCTCTGAATTTGTCGACATCCTGGATAGCGAAGTACGGTTCTCCATTGCCCCATACACGACGTCAGGAAGGTGCGCAGAGTTGCATCTACTTTATACAATTCCAGCACCCGCTTGAGCCATGTATGTGGTACCGAGTCATACGCCTTCTTGTAATCTATCCAGCATGTCGACAGATCCTTTCTTGAACGACGAACCTGTTGGCTTATGGCAGTATCAATGAGGAGGAGCTCCTTAGTACCGCGAGACCCATTCCTACATCCATTTTGAGAGGCCGACATGATCGAATTGCTGTCGATATGGTTGTTAATTTTAACTCTCAAAATGGATGTAAGAACCTTATAGACCGTTGGTAAGCAAGTGATCGGTCTATAATTTTTGGGTTCCGCAGTACTACCAGATTTGTGGAGCAGGTGGGTAATTCCTGTCGTAAGGAACTGGGGTAGCGATCCAGTCTCTAAGGCCGACTGGAACTGAGATGCCAAACGACCGTGCGACTTTTGTAGCCATTTTATCCAAAAATTGTGCAGCCCATCCGGCCCTGGCGATTTCCAGTTCGGCAACGGACGGACTGCACGAGCTACATCTTCGGGGCTGATGGTTATTGCCCCCATTTGCGGTATTGGATCGCACGCTCGTTCGACCTCTCGAGTCCAATCACCCTCTGTGTGACTGACAGGCATCGACCAAATGTTACGCCAGAAAGAACACATGACGTCATCATCCGGTAGGTGCGTATCAGTCACACCTTGGACCGGTCGCTCCCAAGCTCTATACACCCACCTCTCATTGCTCTGGAAAGTGCGATTTTGAGTGTATCGCTCCACTCGCCGTTTGTACCTACGAATACGGCTTGCCCATGCATACACCTTCTGCTTCAGGAAGTCGATGCGCTCTGTAACACGGGACATATAGTCTCGAGGGCTGATATCAGTCCCCAAGAACGCCCGTCTTACATAGCGCATCACTCTAGGGCGAGTATTGCCCTCCCTGTAGCAAACAAGCTTACCGATGAGTGCTCTAGCCCCAGCGATGCGACGCTCAATCCTGCACTGCCAAGCCGGTACAGCTGGTTTCGGTCGTGTAGCTATGTCATTAGGAAATTTGACGTGAGCTACACGACATGCCGCTACAGCCGCGCAGTACAAGCTTGAGTGAGCATCGGTGAGGTCATCGCAGTTATCAAAATAGTTTGACAACTGCGAATCCAGAGCAGCCACCAGCGCCCTATTTTTATTATGCATGGGCAAACGGGGTAAGCGTGGTCGTAGTGCGGGTAGCATGAAACGATATTCCCGAATCGCACCTTCCAAAGCACTCCTCAATTCCTCATTGTATTGGGTACTTACATTTGTAACCTTGTCACTACCCTCTCCGTCAGCAAAACTAGATGATACCATGTTGTACTGTGGTGGCACTACAGTGTGCGACGGCGAGGTAATGACACGGCTACTCTGCATTTCCGTTCGGAGGCGATCAAGTACAACGTCATCCAACATATGATTACGCTGAATGACCCGCACCTGATCCGAAAGTCGTTGTGCCGATACGTTGACAGCTGGCTCAAGCACCTGAAACAGAGAGAGCATCCGAACACGGTACGCGGTCAGGTTACTTCCTCCCTCTGTAGCCCCATAGTATGAGCGCATGACGTTTTCGTTGATGGATTGTGTCCATCGCATGCGCTGCACACTTCCGCCGGGAGCTGGGACCCTATCAGAGGCCGGAGGGCCTCGAGGTCCTAAGCCGTCCGGCGGCCGGCGTCCTCTCCGTCGACGTGCAGGTGGTGGCGACGTGGGCGGGGAAAAATACTCGTCGCTCGAGCTCGACGCGACTGGCACAGCCGGCTTCACAGTACTCACGATGGTGCTGGGTTTCGGCGGTGACGAGGCGGAGCTGAGCGACGAGGCCGGAGGTGGTGGGCGTGCTCGACGTGCTGCTGATCTTGTTAACATTTCATCAACTATTATAAGATAATTTTCTTTGATTTGACATCTGTCAATTTCTGTTTTGATTTTGTGAACTGCATTGTTGGTGAATTTTTGGACATTTTGGATTTATTTAAATTTCGTGGTTATTTCCGTTATTCTTCTGGTGGTGTATAAATAAACTGCGTAGTGGTAAATGAAAATTAGATATAAAATTTGCGGAAGAAAATTTCTGAGTGATGTCAACTGTGGTGTTGCCAGCTTATTTATTTTATTATTATTATTATTATTATTCTATTCTATTCTATTCTATTCTATTCTATTCTATTCTATTCTATTCTATTCTATTCTATTCTATTCTATTCTATTCTATTCTATTCTATTCTATTCTATTCTATTCTATTCTATTCTATTCTATTCTATTCTATTTTATTCTATTCTATTCTATTCTATTCTATTCTATTCTATTCTATTCTATTCTATTCTATTCTATTCTATTCTATTCTATTCTATTCTATTCTATTCTATTCTATTCTATTCTATTCTATTCTATTCTATTCTATTCTATTCTATTCTATTCTATTCTATTCTATTCTATTCTATTCTATTCTATTCTATTCTATTCTATTCTATTCTATTCTATTCTATTCTATTCTATTCTATTCTATTCTATTCTATTCTATTCTATTCTATTCTATTCTATTCTATTCTATTCTATTCTATTCTATTCTATTCTATTCTATTCTATTCTATTCTATTCTATTCTATTCTATTCTATTCTATTCTATTCTATTCTATTCTATTCTATTCTATTCTATTCTATTCTATTCTATTCTATTCTATTCTATTCTATTCTATTCTATTCTATTCTATTCTATTCTATTCTATTCTATTCTATTCTATTCTATTCTATTCTATTCTATTCTATTCTATTCTATTCTATTCTATTCTATTCTATTCTATTCTATTCTATTCTATTCTATTCTATTCTATTCTATTCTATTCTATTCTATTCTATTCTATTCTATTCTATTCTATTCTATTCTATTCTATTCTATTCTATTCTATTCTATTCTATTCTACTTAACCCAAACCGTTTTCAATATTAATTATCATCAAACGTATGCTGTGCGAAACAAGTGTTTCCAATTTTAAAATCCATTAAAAACATAGCTGGTGAAATGCGAGTGTACTGTAGATACACTTCTGCCCAACCTTTCGGGGAACACAGGCGTGATGTTGTGTTCATTCCAACTTGTACAGAAGATGTATCTTCGAACATGATTTCTGGAGACCAAGAAACGGAATTTAGTCTTGGACACCACACAGCTAAAGGTTAGACCAGAGATTTCGAGAAGGCTTTGTTGACAGAGAATACTGAGTTGTGGTGCTACTTGGGAGAGGACATATATAGTGCGCAAGAGAGTGGCTTCCCTGATGCATCGTGTGCGTGGCAGCCCCAGCAGCCTTCTGAACACCATAATAGACAGCGTGGAGTGTCCTATACTGCGGCACTGGAATAAGGTACACAGCTGGGTGTGTCCTTTTTAATGTAAGGTAGTTATAAGTTGTTAACATAGTTTAAAGTCGTACTAACAATTTTATAAGGAAATATGTTCTGAAATAAATGAAATAATAATAATAATATAACCAGCAGTGTACAGGCTGTGAGCATTCTTTTGTTACAAAGGCGGTCATATCTACAAAATTGTGTTCATGTCCTTTATCATATTATCTAGCAGAGCCTTATCTATCGGCGCCACCTATGTAGCTAAATAATGTATTCGTCATCATCTGGCTAGCCTTTTCCCAACTATGTGTTAACAGGATGCAATGGACCAATATTTTACTAGGAGCGACCTGCCTGTCTGACTTGTTGTCCGACTTTTCGGATTTTAATATGTGTGTATGTATAAAAAAAATACCAACCTATTACTGTCCCACTGCAGGGCAAAGGCCTCTTCTCGTATAGAGAAGGCACGAGAATTAATCACCACGCTTGCTCAAGACCGGTTGGCGATTTCAGAGTCATATTAATTATAAGTCCAGTTTTCCTTGACCGATGTCAGTGATGTCCAATATAAACTTAGAAAGTACATGTGAGTTGAACAAGTCACATTGGTACTTGCCCAGATTTGAATCCATAACCTCGTGCACTAGAGGCGAGGCTTAAACCACCGGACCATCATGTGTGTATATATCACAGCATTTTGCTAAGATAGGAGTCTACTTGGCCTCGCACAGATCTTTTTATATTACTCGTATTATTTGTTCATTTCAGTTGTAGTTGCTTACATACCGGTGTATTTATTTATTTAATACACCGGTAGCACACAAATTTATAGAGGCGGACTTAATGCCATAGGCATTTTCTACCAGTCAACCTTTGGGTGATGCAGAGACAAACAGTGGTAGGTGCAATTTCTTAAAACAAAGGGGAAAAGAGTACGCGTACGTGTGTCAAATAAATTATATTCTTTCTTTTTTTATATTCAATACAGATACGGCCGAGACCAACGGCCCTTTGATTGACCGATGTCTCTCTTAGAATAGTCGCGAGTAATAATTTAATTAAGTTCGTTTTCACATAATTAATATAGGTCTGAAATCGCGAACCCATCAAGAGCAAGCGTGGTGATTAATACTCGTGACTTCTCTATAAGAGAAGAGGCCTTTGTCCAGCAGTGGGACAGTCACAGGCCGGTATTATTATTATTTTATGTTTACATTGTACATGTCACCTATTTGATTTGATGACGTCGCTTTATTTCAATCTGGTTTGGGTCTCATGACGAGCTAAGCCCTTGTTTGCACTTCTTTCGTCATTTTGCTTTCTAATAACTTTTGTTCGTCATCTTTTCCATTTGACATTCAAACTTAGCTTAAATAAGGCACTTTTAGAGTATCTCCGCACCCATAACAATTAATAATTATATTTAATTTTTATGTTAATAATATAATAGTAATAACGCTGGACAATCCACACAGCATTACCTAGCCCCAACCTAAGCAGAACTTTTGTTATGGGTACTAGATGACTGATATACTTAATACAATACATTACATAGATAGATAGTTTTATTATACATAGCAAATACCCAGAACACCCGGAACAAATCATTGTAGACCATTCATAACATTTGTCCCAAGGCCGGAATCGAACCCACAACCTCCAGCGTCGCAGGCGGACCCTCGCCCAGCGCGCCACATAGGTCGTCAATATCATGATGGATTAGTTCATTCTTTGGCTAAAGAATTAGCATTGCCATCCAACGTGGCAATGCTGCCAGTTTTCTGGGCACGTTTACAGGCGACAGCGATGCGGGGGAGGGCTTTGATGCCTGAGTGATCTTGGTCGGGTTTTCATTTAATATTCCCCCTTATTTTCTTTTCATGTACAATAATATTTTTCCTTCCCTTTGTATTTAATTTGGATTTTGTATATGTTTGTATTTACTTTTAGTATGAATATGAATTTTGATATTGTTATTAGAGTAAGTAATTCTGTACAATATATAAAACATTAATCATACTGGTATCGACTGGTATTCAGCTGCGTCCGGGGACTGGAAGCCGACCCCGACATAGTAGAGAAAGGCTAGGCATATGATGATCTTAGAATAAAACAGTAATGGGTTCGACCGCCGAGAACTCTACCGTTAACCAGGCACGAATGTAGATTCCGGGCTGCTACTGAGAGATCTCAGATGGACAACACTTTGCTCAACCCGGGAATCCAACCCAGGAGCTCATGCAAAGCAGTAGCCCTTGCGACAACTAGACCAACGAGGTAACCAAAATATTTATCCTACCTCTTTTATTGGCTGTACGGTGATGGTATTAATGTCGAGCAGTTTTAAAACACGTTTTTAAAACAGTCCCTTGCTTCTACATATTTCCGTTAAAACTAAACAAAAAGACTTTTCATAAGCATTCTATGTTAGTCTGAGTTAGATTGACGATTTTTCTTCTACTTCAAAACATAATAAATTAACTGCCATCAATGTATGAACTTATGACGATGCCGTAATAAATTATCGTTCTGTAAGAAGACCATACAGAAACCCACCCACCTGCATTGTGATTAAAAAACCCTTCTAAACGTATTTTTGATTCGTACTTAATGTTGGTAAAAAGTATATATAAACGTTCGTATAAATAAGTGCAAGCCAATGCATAACTTAAGGTGCTTGACCTTATCTTTCTTAAAACATTAAACGCCAGCTGACCGACAAATAAAACATTTTCTATTGTGTCTCGTTTTATGGCAGTTAAGGTGTTAAACTGTACACTAAAATAGGTACTGAACTGTAAGATGCAATATAGGTATATAATAATCTTTCAATAGGGATGTGTCCTAGGTAAAAATATCATAAGTCTAGATATGGTCCGTCAGTTAGATTACCAAAAAATATTGGACACGTATATTTTGCTTACTCAAATCAATAAAAAGTGACAAAGATATAGCACATCAAAGTTCAGGAGAAGGGGTTTGTGAAGTCACGTTTACCTGAAAAGTTAAGCAGGGCGTGAAGTCACGCAAAATTTCAACGCACTATATCGTCGTCATTTTTGGTTTACGTGACAAAAGGAAAAATACGATCTATATAATCCAAATAGATTTTTTAAGGACAGTACGATGACCTTAATTTTACATTTACAATGCAAAGATAGATTTAAATACATATATACGGACGTGACGTATGCCCCTATGTTACAGATAATCTCCAACATTAAAAGTGAATTCAGAAGCGTATAAATTGTACTTCAACGAATAATCATAATAACTACGTTGCTACTCACGAACACGTGAATGTGTGTATAATTGTTTTCTCTCTTAGCCGCCAGGTGGCGTCACGTAAGCGTTGTTCGCATATTAGAATGTACTTTCATTCATCTTTCTACTAAGGTGACCACGTACTTAAGGCGCATTTTGAGTCTCTTACTAAATCAGATGCATAAACGAAGTCTCGAAAAATAACCCTGTTTATCAAAAACAGGGTTATTTTTAAACAATAACAACCTTTCAGAGTACCTACCCTGAAAGTTAAAAACTATTTCGTACAATATGTAATATTTACCCATTGAAAATGTATGAAACGCCTGATATTTCATTATTTTTCAGTATTGCTCTCACAGCAAAATTAGTTTATAATCTTGAGAAGTTACTTTCAACCCCCGAAAAGTTGTTAACGTTTTACAAATAATCCGTTGGGTTTACCTATAGACGTCTCCCTAAATTAAAAATACCTCATCCAATTAACTCCCTTTCTCTTCTAACGTATTCTTCTCCAAACCTGATTGTGGTGCTGATGATCTTTCATCATCACCATCCCCCTGCCCTTTTGCCAATTTATTCGGGGTCAGCGCAGCATGTCTTCTTCTTCCATACATTTGCCGTCATCTCAGAAGTTACCTCCTTCCGTTAGTTTTTTTTTTAAACAGTTTTTTTTGCAATTCACTTTAGACATTAGCAGAATATTGACATAGGCCTTTCTTGCCGAACTTCAAAATTGAATAGAGTGGAAGGTACATCTTTCATGGACAACAACTAATTGATTCCTTAATTGATTTTGAGTTTAATTAGTTTTAAGACATTTTAAGTTTCTGCTTGGGTAATCCATACTCTGAACAGATTTTGTATAATCATTTGTATTTTTGTATACCTTAGAACATACTACGAGAGCTGTCTGAGAAGAGAAAAGACTTTCTGGATGGATTTGGAGAACGCCTTTGCCTGGGTCTGCTGTGGGTCAGTACCCAATAATAAAAAGAATTGTAGCCCTACTTATGCATATTTATATTTGTAGGCATAAAATTTAAATTTAGTCTAAAAGACCGCTAATCAAAACAGCTCCATTGCCTCATAAAAAAAAACAAACACATCCATTGTGTACCCACAGAAAACACTTAACAAACCCAAATTGAACTATTAACATAAATTGAAACATAAATTACAAAATCTTTTCACAGTTACAAATCGTCATTACATTTCAAATTAAAAGTAATTTCCCATTACCTTGAGTGTGGTCACACCACACACTCCGGTACGAAGCCTCGTGATAAGAACTAAGTCATCCGCGCAAGAGCACCGGCCTTGCGCACCCGCGTCTTACAGCCACTGCCGCCGCCACAGATAAAACTACACCCTACCGACCCGCGATAAAGATGAAATTAGAATAACACGGAAAGTGATAAGGAAATTATCTCCAAGACAGTGTCAGTGAGTGAACAAAATTATTTCGTTTTGTGAAATTAGTGCTGTGAGTTTGCATTATTTTCGTCTTTTTAAACCACTGGTAAGCTTTCTTTAATCACTTGTGTTTAAATTAGTATTGTTTGACAAAATTGTAACCTAAGTATGTGCATAGTTTCATTTTAAATAAGAAATGAAAACCGCGGAAATTGATACAACCATTTTGTAAATTACGATGTTGTTTATGTTAGAAACGATTGCATGGATAACTTCATGAATGCGCATACGCAATTTATTTGTTGTGTTACACTATGAGGGGTTTTTAGGATATTATAAAATATATGGAATAAATTACTTAGTTAAAATACTTTACGTCATTTACGATTTAAAGTAGATAAATATAATGTATATTGAGGCTCCTTGCTCATTCTTCTATATTTTGGGAAAGGGCAGTTAAAATATACATATTTTTTCGTTTAAATTTGACGTGAAATAAATTAACTGACTTTGATTTTAGTTCAAACTATCCTCATAATTATCGATCTAGTCCGAGTAGTCAATATAAATTAATTTTTACCTCTTATTCATCTGCTAATACCTACAACACAGTCAACCTTCATCGACTCCGGTAAGTTTTCAATGAGACCAGCTTTTCCGCCATTTTGCTATTTATTATATATTTCATACTCTTTGACTGGCAGCAAAAGCCAGAAATATAGTTCTCTTTTTTCCGGGCTAATATTTGACCTTCCTGTTACGTCACAACCACAGAGCAAGGAATCTCCGATAAAAGGCTCCGAGGCATCTCTAAGCTCTGTGGCTACAATCAGTGCCGCATTGCGTTTACAAAAATATAAACACCAAATGTTTAAACAAGATATGATGGAGAAAATTATCATTTATCTCATATATACATATATCTTTTATACAAACATTCTGTGTATGATACGGGTAATCAGCTGCATCCGATGAGACTGGAAGCTAACCCCAAGACAATTGGGAAAAGGCATGGCAGAAGATGATGGTGCAATCAAAATTGTCACTTGCATTTTCCGACACCTCTCTAAACTTGAATATCTAGAGGAAAACTTCGAAAACTAGACAGTAGTCACGAGACTGCGTCGGAAATCCCGCGTTTGTTTTGCACAAACATTTTCTGTATGTGATCAAGTTTCGACTGTTTCAGACAGGGCTGGCAAACATACGGGATTGGTCACGTAATAGATTAAATTATTATACGCATCAAAGGATTGATGGAACAATAATAAATACTGGTCGCCAAGAAGTCAGAATTGGACCGTTTCAGCTTTGGGCACTAATCACTAATTCAAGTTTAAATCATTTATTGTCATAAAAGACAAAATCCACTTACATGAGAACATAAAAGAAACATTCAGTAAACTTATTTTAGGTAACCGTCACCAAAGTATATGTATAGTATTATATTATAAGAAATTATTGTATACTCATTCAGCAGTTCAACTCTCAACCATTATAGTGTGAAGAACGTTAGTCAAGGCAGTTTTCAAGTATGTGTTTGGATAGCCGAGATTTAAAACTGCCGAGTGAGCTAACACTTTTTATATATGTTGGAAAATTATTAAATATTTATTAATTCTCCATATAAACGTTAACTGTGCCCAATCTTACGATCCTCCGTGCGCGCAATGTTTCTTTAAAAAAGAATCCGAAGTTTTCGATTCACGTATGAATAGGATTTGCAAATGATAATGTAGGTACAGTACGTTTATAACGATTATATAAGCGGCTAGCCGACTCGTCAGATACTGCCCTGTGATTTTACCAAATGTGAATCTAAACTATTCCAAACCATCCAGGGAAACGCTCGAACACATGAAAAAAAAATCATTCCAGTCGGTCCAGCCGTTTTAGAGCTTAAATATTTTTTATGAAATTTTGCTTACTGCGTGTAATTAAGTCAAACTAAAGAGGAATTTGTAGCCCCATTTCGTCTTCCCAAAAAAAAACACTTTATAAAAACAGGGCGTTTTTAGGGATTATCGTATTAAATTTTAATGTTCAAAAGTGCTGACTGTCAGCATAATTTGAATAAATGAATTTTGATTTTGATTTCAAATCACAAGTGTTGAGCATCTCTGGAGGATAGTTTGTTTGAACGTTCAAGCTAAAAGTTTTGAAGTGGCGTTTACTTGGAACGACAAACAGTAAGCTGCCAGCTTCAATTCTGAACGGAGTATTTTATTGCCCTATCGCTTCTTTAGTAGTTTTCTGGTTGAAACAATACAATGTTTTGCCGATCATCTCAGTTTCCTTTGCCATTCTGGTCTAACGCCTCTGTTGTCTATTGTTTTATGTTTATTAGTGTTTGAGTAACTATTTAGCTCAGTTAGAATCAGTATTTTTAATGATTCTGTATTTATTTAATAATAATATAAATAACAGTATGTTACTGTTCATCTGCAGGACAAGGAACTGTTCCCATACAGAGAAAGCACGAGCCTTATCATCACGCTTGTTTGTAATTTATTAATAGTCCAGATTTCTTTGTGGTTTCTGAATGAAAGTAATCCTGTGTAAAATTGTAGCATACACTGTATGTAAATTGTACAAGATATAACATGCACACAGAATATTATAAACCGTACCTTCCTATAATTGATGACACGATATTATAAAACAACGATGTGTTCATGTTGAGATAGAAGAGAAGATGTAGTGACAACAATTTTGGTCATGTTGAGCGGATAAATGAAAGACGAAAACAAAAGATACTTATAAGATATAAGTAGATAGGCGGAAATAATTAGATAAGCGGAAACACTGAGAAGGGACGCCTTAGGGACATACACTGGCCTTTTTGGTGATGTTCTATGCAAACGGCGTGCTTGTATGACCAGATGTATGAAGGTAAACGAAGCAATAATAATAAATGTGTAAGGAGAGTAGCAGGTGGCGTTTCGTAGTTTTTGCCCACCCCCATGTGAGACAGGCGTGAGTTTATGTATGTACCTACCTATTTTCCTCAATACACACACTTGCTAATTATCTTATCTAATATGTTTTCCTTATCAACTAATGAACACTTATGGATTTGTGATACTAAGTTGGTTACTGTCTCAGTAGGTTTGGAAATGCATCAAGTACTGAAGTGACATACTTCTGAAAGAGTACTATAATAGTGCTGATAAAAGTGCGCTCGGATTCTCGTTTAATTATAATAATAATACCAGCTTGTTGCTCACCCATAGCAGGGCAAAGGTCTCTTCTCGTACAGAAAATACGCATAGATCGAAAAACTGACACTGGCACTTTCCCAGTTTCGAACCCACGACTCCGCGCATGAGATGCGGGCGCTTAAACCACTGGGCCATCGCGTCATTATTGTTAGTTCTATTTTGATTGCGTCTGGTCCTAGAATAGAATAGAAAAGAATAATTGATTCGTTATACATAGGAATTTACATATACCTGAAGATCTTAAGAAATAAGGTATTTCCATATATTTTGCTGATGACGCGACGTCACTGCGTTCATAATTTGTTAACCAACTTAATTTTACCACGCTCAACAAATTTAATTTAAGTTTAAATATCAGAAATCCTAACAACATAACAGCCTGATCACAAATCGATTCGTCATAAAAACCAGCGCAGGTGTTCCTAAGCATGTCAAATCTATTGAACAACACAAATTAACGCAAGGAGATTACGTAGGTATTTCGTGAAGCCTGAAGTGGTAGATATTTTTTTACACTATTTCAATATTTTGTTACTTAAATCTTGCACCAGACCTTACTCGTAAATGCTGATTAGTGAAGCAGGAACCTATTTGAGAGACTGCTGTAACCGAAAATCATAGTTTTTATATTGTTGTATGAAATGTTTTTTAAAGTAATTAAAGTTTGTACGTAGAGGTGATAGAAGGTTAAGCTACGCCAAGGTCAGTATGTCGATGGTTAACCTTTCATTACATATCGAAACTCCTTCGTGCTTCGGAAAGCACGTTAAGCTGTTGGTGCTGGCTGTCATTTGTAGATCTTTGACAGTTGCCACGAGAAGGCAGAGGCCCGAAAATTCGACAACCAATCTTACCAATTGGTATCGTGTTGCCTAATAACTAGGTTGTGGAGGTCAGATAAGCAGTTACTCCATGTAAAATTCTAGCATTCAGTTAGACTGAAAGCCTTGATACAGACGCCAGCACATCAAGTTATCCCGAACTGTCCCATTTTCCCAATTGAACATGTACCTTATTCGTTTGTTATAAAGTTGAAAAACTATCAAAGAATTTGACAGATTGGGGTAGCTTAATGTGCTAGCCTCTGCACGTCTTCCGTCGCTGTCCTCCATAGAGTTATTTTCGAATATCTTTTATTCTTTAGATGGTTCTATTGATATTTCAAAACCGTCAGTGATAAATTGTTCATTGTTTCAAGTTTATATATTATCATATTATGCAATTTGTTTTATATTTATTTGTATCTATTATCTTTGTTCAAAGTCGTAAGATTCACGAGATAATAGTGCTGATAATAGTATTTATAATTTTATATTCACTACAACAAATTAAGTACGTACAATGTGTAACAAGGCGTGACGTCACGCAAAATTTCAAGGCACTATATCGTCGACCCTTTTTGTTTACGTGACATCATCATCCTCCTGCCCTTATCCCAATTTATTTGGGGTCGGCGCAGCATGTTTTCTTCTTCCATACATCTCTATTTGCCGTTACCTCTGTTCTAGCCATATCATCTTTCACACAATCCATGCATCTTTTCGTTGGTCTCCCGCTAGTCTTGTAACCCTGCGCATTCATACTCAAAACTTTCCTCACAACATGGTCCTCATTCCTTCGCATCACATGCCCATACCATCACAACCGCTTTCCACACAATTTCTCGGTCACAGGCGCCACTTTCAGACTTTTGTTTAAGCGACAATAGAAAAAATACGTGTCCAGTATTTTTGACTAATCCTACTATCGGACCTAACAGAATTTAGGATACTACCCTATTATTCGACGGCACGGTTGGCGTAGTGGCTGAGCGAATGAGTGCTGCGCCGCGTGTCGTGGGTTCCAATCCCGCAGGGAACTAATATTTTTATGGCCTACAGGTAATTTATCCGGTTCCGGCTGTTTGTGTATGTGAGTTTAAATTATTGTAAACGAAGGATACAAGAGAAATTCCTAGTGTGGGGCACATTTGTTTTTTCTTTATCTACCAATTTATATATCTTCTGTGTCACGTCGTAATTTCGTATATTGTTCGGCAATAATAGACACCATTAAATTATCTAGTGTTCAATGGCGCTAGAGTTGGTCTTACGAACCTGCAAAGAAGAATCGAGTTGTATGGACACTTCGCCACTAGGTTAGGTGGCATCATTATACTTATGACTAGCATATCGCATATCTCGCTTTTTTTTTCTTTTTTTTTAGTTGGGCCACTCGCATTTCAGCACTATAAGGCTGTTTACTGCTTAACCGGTCGATCCTGTGGTGACCTTACAAGAAGGCCCCCAGCCAGGTAGCATATCTCGCGCGACTTCATCCGCTTGGATTTCGTTATTTTCTATCGAACTTTAACACCCCCTCCAACCCCGAAATTAATAATATATAGTCTATATTACTCGCTGAATGAATGCAGGTTTATATGGGTGAAAGAATTAAAAAAATCGGTAGAATCGTTTTTGAGTAATCCATTACAAACAAACAAATCATGCCTCTTTAAAAGATTACTTTGGATTTATTTTAGTTCCAATGTAACATTGCACAAAATTTCTTACAATATTAAATCTGTAGTTCATTGGTCACTAACCAGGCATATAATTACGTTATGTAAAGTATCTACATTACCAATATAAAAGAAAGTGATTTTGATAGCGATTATGTGATCAATAGAAATATAACATACACTCTGACAGGCAAATACGATTTCACGCACGTTTGTAAGAGTAGATAGGTAGGTACCTATCCACCATATCGACGGAAGTTGCGAATTATATGTAATCACTGAAGATAATGAGGTAGTAGTAATATCTCATAGGCTTGTCGAAGAAATATCGATGTATCGGTATTTTTTATTAGGGTACCTATCGAATTCGTATCAAAAATTATATTATTCTCAACACCCATTAACAAAAAGGTTGTCATTCAGATCCGTAAAAATGAAATAGAGCATTTTATTACTTACTTTTTTTATAGTACCGGATAAAACAGGGTGAATCGAAAAAACCTTAAATGTTGAGTTAAACGTTGATTCAATATTATTGACTATCGACAAGATGACAAAATGATTCATTTCAATTCCTTAAAACCCTTCCTTGGTCCTTGGACCTTGAGTAACAAACAATATTAAACTAACGCGGAAATGCCCTTCAAATTTTAGTTTCTCTTCACCGCTGCGGTTCCATTCAACCCGTTTGGCTGTATATCAAAAGCGATATAATATAATATAATAATATAATAATGCTGGACATTCCACACAACATCATCTAGCCTCAAGCTAAGCAGAGCTTGTATTATGGGTACTAGATGACTGATATACTTAATAGAATACATTTCATAGATAGATACTTTTTTATTATACATAGTAAACACCCAGAACACTCGGATCAAATCTTTGTAGATCGCACAAACATTTGTCCCAAGGCGTAATCAAACCCGCAACCTCTCCGTGGCGATGTACATATATTTACAAAATATCCATACAATATACATAAATATCTATACGTGTCAACAAATCGAACATCACTAATATCTCAATACTTGTACGGATGCAAATTTTAATACACTCACGACCGTATGAGGCTTGTATAGATTTTGTGATGGGTAGTGTTCAGTTGTTTATGTGCATTTAAGTAGCTATTACGTATACTGAATTTGAATTGTCAAAAAAAAGTAATGCACCCCAGCACATCAAGCCAACCAAGCCAACTCTCAAATTTTCCCAATGGACATGACTCTTATTCTTTATTAATTCAAAATCAAAATCAAAATCAAAATTCATTTATTCTAATTAGGCTGAGAATCAACACTAATATAATAGCCTAAGTTACTCCTTATAATATCAGCTACCTATGTACAGAGGCCAGCACATCAAGCTACCCCAATGTGTCAGATTTTCCCAATAGAACATGAACCTTATTTCTATTACAATAAAGTTGAAAAACTATCAAAGAAATCTGAGACATTGGGTTAGCTTGATGTGCTGGCTTCTGTACCTATAGATAGGAATAGAGAATTATGAAAAAGAACATTAAATTAAATCACATGCGTTGCCTGAGTTTCCCGTATGAATCTTGGGCTCAGATCCTTAATTAGTTTAAGCGATTTTGAAACTTACTTTTGAGACAATACGACGCGCACACAAACCCACACTGCACCGAGAGAGAGCTCAAGTTAAATTCCGGCAACTATTCTTGCTATACAATATACTTAAATGAGTCCAATAAGATCTCTATTAACATTTTACTAAACAATTTTCCATTTTAGGCTAAATCCAGACACCCAATTACTGGGAATCTAAAAGGTTTAACCTTTCAGAGCCCCCAGTAATTGGGTTGATGAGTGAATGTCAAAAGAAAAACTCTGACAGAAAAAGGTTTCGGGTATGAAAATAGACTCCGAATACGTAAAATGATGGACTAATGATGTCATGTAATGTAATTCCTTATGACGTATGTAGGCTTTGAAATAAAACAGATATAAAGCAAAAACCTAAGTCTATACAAATAAATAAAATTGAAGTGTCTGTTTGTAATGTCAAAATAACAGTTTTTTACAACAAGTAACTACTTATACCAAAAAATTGTTTGTCTGTCTGTTTGTTTCGGCTCATCACCGTCTCCGATCCGTTAAGCGATGGGAAGGACAAGGGATAGTTCTTAATCCGCGACTTTGTCTGCATCATTAATTCGCGGGCAAAAGCTAGTAGGTTTACAATAAAGAGTATTATGTTCTATTCCTATGAATACGTTACGATTACGGAACATACATACGTTTTGATCTATAATTCAGTGGTTCTCAACAATTTTAAGATCAAGGACCACTTTGATATATTTGTTGTTGACCAAGAAAAAATACTGTGTCGTTTAGTTCAACAGTTACATGCATTAAGAGTACTATTGTAACAGATACTCGTCATTTCCAACAAAAAAAAATTGTGTTCGTCATGTAATTTTCGAGTTAAACATATTGTAATATTACGTGTCGCGTTTATCCTTTTGGCAACCACTGGTGGTCTTTGGACCACAGGTTGGGAACCAATGATCTATATCAAACGTATATTTTAATGTAGATTCAGTACATAAAATACAGTTGAAACTTCAATAAAATATCCAAGTGCAGATACCACAAGCAACGTAAAGCAATCATTTTGACGACCGATGTGGCGCGGCGGGTGAAGGTCCGCCTGCGACGCAAGAGGTTGCGGGTTCGATTCCCGCCTTGGGACAAATGTTTGTACGATCTACAAATATTTGTTCCGGGTGTTCTGGGTATTTTCTATGTATAATAAAAATATCTATCTATGTAATGTATTGTATTAAGTATATCAGTCATCTAGTACCCATAACACAAGCTCTGCTTAGCTTGGGACTAGATGATGCTGTGTGGATTGTCCAGCATTATTTATTTTATTTTATTTTATTTGAACACTGCAAATGTATGCATTTTGTTTTCCATGTCAAGGCGACACGCAACATGTCGTAAATTATAATACTCTGCGTGTACCGTCTGTGTCCACAATAAGAAAATTGAGTTTGTCCTAAGCACACTTGGTTCCCACACAAAATTAGTACTAAGGGTCTTAGCAGACGTGCCACTTTGAGCATCAGCGATTAGCGATTCACCTCCAGTTTTTGGAACAGAATTATCGACGCGAAACAAATCAAACGCAAGTGACGCCCGCTTGACACTTTAACACATTAATTTTGCGATATTTTTAAAGGTTACTGTGACATGCCATGGCTTGAGTCACACATTTTATCACAGTTTAGACGATAAAACCGTAACATAGCACCGTAATCATTTGCTGTCTACAAACGTCTTGGACCGTGTTCGCCCCGATTATTAAAACTACAGAGGTGTACTCTATGGGTACACCCACATTTCGTCAGTTATGTTAAGTCCCGGCGATACTATTGGTATCAACGAGACATAAATCCAGACTCCGCCGGCTGCTACTGAGAAATACAATACACATACCCCTATCCGCGAACCGAACCCACAACCTCATACTCAGCTTGCGACCACCAGAACAGCGAGGTTGTCTTATAGAAACAGCGTAGGTAATTGTGCTTAAATGCATAGAATCGCCAAAATGCGCGTCAACAATTGTTCAAGCACGCGACTATGCAATTTCGCTCAGATGCGAAG
Organism: Phlogophora meticulosa; assembly: GCA_905147745.2. NCBI lineage: Eukaryota > Metazoa > Arthropoda > Insecta > Lepidoptera > Noctuidae > Phlogophora > Phlogophora meticulosa. The sequence continues at coordinate 1,649,030 of LR990518.1, forward strand.
GAACGCCGAAACGGGTTACAGCATTGATCTGCTGCCAATTTCAATACCGAACCTTAATCCCAATCTCAATCCGAGAACTTCGTCTCCTGCTTCTGATTCGCTCTCTCATGGATAATTGATGGGTAAGTTTTTTTATCGATTGCAAACTCGGCAACCGCCCATTGATTGATTACAAACAAAGATCGATCTCTAGATTGGGATTGAGATGCGTAATTGTAATTGGCTGTTAGTCTCATGATCGCAGAACGCCGATACTAAAAGTAGCCCGTCTGCTAAGGCCTTAAGAGGTAAGATAAATATTGTGTGTGAAGGGTGAGCGGTTAACCAAGTCGTGGTCACGGGTTTAGAGGCTTCGTATGAATATTTTGCTTTGAAGATTACTTTAATAAGTAAACACCATCCTGGGTTAAGGTCCCCTTGTACGAGAGGAATTTTAGCTACTCTGGAAAAAGTAGGTATGAATTAATTTAGATGACTACTTGGGATTCTCGTGTGGGCTCGTACTTATGTAGACAGTTACAGTTCGCTTGGATCGATCTTCAAGGTTAAGCAACGCTTGCCGAGGTCGGTCCATCGATGGGTGACAATCCATTGCGTACCGAGATTCATCCGTGCCTCGGAAATCATGCCAATAGCGTCATTTGTAAATCTTTGACAGTCCTTACGGGTAGTCAAAAGCCCGAAAGTCTGACCACGAGTTTTACCAAGAGGTATCGTGTTATCCAGTAGGTTATGGAGGATGGTATAAAGTACTGATATTCAGCTGCATCTGTTTAGACTGCAAGCCGACCCCGCATAATTGGGAAAACGCTAAGCATGGGCTTGGAATTTTGCACTTATTGAAATTGTATGATTGACATTTGAAAATTAATTACACACAGCGATTTAGTAAGCAGTTCAAATGAAAATAACGCAACAATTTAATGGTTTACTTAAAATACCTAATAATTAACGTAAATGTCAGATTCTCATGCGATTTGGGAGATAATTTTGCATTACCGATTTATCTATTACACTGCATTTATTGCGTGATTCAAAATGTCAGATAACATTGCAATATTTTACTTTACATCAATACAGCTGCCATTACAGTTACAAGACCAACTAACTAGTTATCAGTTAATTATTTCCTTTCGTCAAGGAAAATCGCTTGCGCTCAATGTTACTGTCAGGCAGTGGTGTCTTCATTCCTAGTTAGTATTTATGCGACCCTGTGCTTTTTCTTTCTTTGTGAGTGCCTTTTGATAGATCAACAAATATGGTCTACTTAGGGCCGGTTTTTCAATTGCCAGTTAACTTTTACCTGAGGAATAAATGTGACGTTTTGACAGATTGTCTATACAAAAACTGTCAAAATGACAAACTTATTCATCGGATAAAAGTTAACTGGCAATTGAAAAACCGGCCCTTAGATATTTTTAGATAGAGGAACCACGTAATATACCTACATAACGCATCACGCCTGTATCCGTCCAAGGATTAGGCAGAGATGTACCTGCCTATAGTGCACCCATATTTCGCCAGTTATGTTTTTATGTCCTATGTAATAGGGGGCGAGCCTATTGCCGCTGACCGGCTTCAACTCCTGACTTCAGATGGAAAATCCTAATAATGCTTTGTCCGACTTTGGAATCGAACCCGGGACTTCATGCTCAACAGAAGCGCGTACAACCACTAGACCAACGAGGCAGTACAAAATAGAAAATGATTTCTGCAGTTCACCACATCACCTTGATTCTCTGCCTTCTTATCAATCACCATACATCACATATCGACTATCTCCATTTTACAAGAAAATCTTACACGTATATAAATACCTCACAAAGGTGATAATGAGAACGTCGTGTGTACTATATTATCAACACTGGCGTCACATGTTTACACTCAGGCCATGTCTATCTGAGCTGTGTACACAATGGCCTCAGATTGTTGGGGCCGTCACATCTAACTATGGGGTTTCCACATGAACGATGGCGTTTTGTTAAGTAGATAGTGTTATCAAGAGCGTTAAGATTTTGGGTAAGCTCTGGTTAATCTGTTGAATGTGGGACAATGGCTTCATGATGAAATCTTACGGGAAGGGACTCGGTTATCTTTTAAGTTGAAAGCCAACTTTTGGGCTGCCCTGCCTATAACCCGTCGGTTTTTAAGTTGAATATAACATCACGCCTGCACTCCCCGGAGGATTGGGCAGAGGTGTACTTATAGTAACACCCACACTTCGCCAGTTATGTTTAGTCCCATGTAATAGGGCCAGCCTATTGCCATCAACCGAGCACAGTAAAACCAGTGGAGGTCGGTTATTCTCTGACTGTAAAACCGAAATCAAACTTGAGAGTTCAATCTCTTTTTGTAAAGTCTAGTCATTATCTTAGTCAGGTCATGTGAGTACCATGCAGATCAGTGTTTTGAGGAAACCACAAAGATATAAGTGGACCTGTCCAGTCAGTGCACGCATTTGTGAGTAATCGTGTAGCTCTACTCAGAATTTAAGTTTTTTGAACAATTTGAAAAAGTCTATCAAGCTATTTTCATGCCAGAATGTTTAGGCATCTATGTATTTGATTTCTACTGATACGCTAGAATGTTCTTCTATAGTATAGGGTCGGGAGCGTTCTTCTACCAATGATATGGCTCCGCTTATTGTATAGTATATATTAAAAATACTACTTTAGATTAGCACACTAATCTTGCTAGGCCCTAGACGAGAGTCACGTTCTATAAATAAATAATTCTAAAAAAAAACAGTGTTTGAAACCAGCCAGAACTAATATTTTCCCAGCTTTTATTTTCTGTATGCAATAAGGTTCAATTTTGCATGCAACCTTTACAAAACTAAGCTATGTTCTTCATTAATTGCCTGTCTATATAGCCATTAAAAAGAACTTAAAACTCAATAGGTATTATTTTACCAGTGACATCGAAGTGCTTCGAAAGAAACCGTTTGAATTTAGAATGTATTTCCTGCCGGAAATAAAATTATGTTGCGAAGAAAATATGTAGTGCAGGGAGATAGAATCTTGTCATCCATATTATGTGTGACCTGATTTCTTCCTGAGAGCAGGGACTTGCTATTTCCTTTAGTGGAATGGCAACTAATGGATACTATAAAAAGGTTTCCTCATCGTTTAGTGTCGGAAGATTGCCTGCTAAGGTCGTTATGATTTTGTGGTTGGGCTGTGTGTAAAGCGCAGTTCAGACTACGCTTTTTTACGTAGAACACTACGTAAAAAAGCGTAGTCTGAACTGCGCCTACGGAATTACGTAACAACGTAATTCCGTCATAATTCAATACTTAACAGCATAGCATTGTTTAAACGTAGCCATAGAAAATGTATGTATTTTTATACATGCTTTAAATTATAGCGTAGTCTGAACTACTGAATACTTTATGTTGCAGAGATGTCAAGTTCTTGCTTCGTTCTCTCTCTCTTTCTGTCTCTCTCCCATTCTTTCTCTCTGTTTCTGTCTCTCTCTCCGTCTTTGTCTCTCTCTCTCCTCTCTCTCTCTCTTTCTCTGTGTCTCTCTGTCTCTTTCTCTCTCCCTCTCTCTCTAACTCTAACTCTTACGTATTAACGTATTTCTTCTTGCGGAAAATCTGCATTTGTGGTGGTGAAGGATCAGTTCCCTTAATGAAAACTAAATCTAGAAGGTATCACGAGGTAGACAAACCTACAAACTTCGTTGCATTGTCACCACACTACTTAAAGAACCACATTATCAAAGTCCCACGGCAAATTAGAGATGCGTCAATTTGTAATCTTTTGTAACTCTGAGAAGTAACGACACGATACAATTGTCCTGAATTATCTGATGTTGAGCAACTTGGGTGAATATAGAATTTTCTGCAGTTGATTGGACGACTCCACGGTCTTGGGACCATGTCATGGATTGCTTAGTAACATTACACATAACATCACGCCTGTTGTCCCCATACGGTCAGGCAGAGATGTAGTTATAGTACACCCACATTTTGCCAGTTATGTTTAATGTAATGGAGGGTGAGCCTATTTTCATCGACTGGGCTAAAATCTGAGCTCCGGGCTGCTACTGAGGAATTCTAGACGGCAAAACCCAATATCACTTTTTCCGACCCGGGAATCGAACCCAGAACCTCATGTTCAGCTGTATTGATTGCGATCACTTGACCAACGAAACAGTCATCATCGTTAGTGTGCTAATAATAATAAATAAATAAATAATTCTGGACAATCCACACAGCATCATCTAGCCCCAAGCTAAGCAGAGCTTATGTTATGGGTACTAGATGACTGATATACTTAATACAATACATTACATAGATAGATGTTTTTTATTATACATAGCAAATACCCAGAGCACCCGGGACAAATCTTTGTAGATCGTACAAACATTTGTCCCTGGGCGGGAATCGAACCCGCAACCTCCTGCGTCGCAGGCGGACTTTCGCCCTCCACGCCACGTCGGTCGTCATAGTGAATATTAGCAATTTAACAACTATTTTCGGAAAATTCAATTAAGTTTAGGGATATGAGGAACAGGGAGTAAAGTTCCTCATCCGCCATTGAAAGGGGAGGATCCTCCGACCAGACGGGTTTGTCTGGTGGGCTACTGCCCGACAATTGTTGTCGGGTTCTTGTATAATATGTTCAATTGCGTGGATAACTTTAATATCGCGATGTAGGATACGTCAGATTCAGTTCGTAAGTGGCGTGATAGATGTCACTCCATAAAAAAATATTACAATGAGTAACGGGTAGCTACTGCAGTGTTGTTTAGATAAACAGCAACCACAAAATAACTCACTAGTTAATACAAAATGAACAAAAAAGAAAATGTAAAAAAAGACATTTATAAGTACATACATCTAAAAATAAAACAACATTATATAAGAAATATCACATTACAAAAACTGATCTAAAATTGACAAATCACGATTTATGAATACATAATACTGCTGCAAATAGACAGGAAGCCTTGTTACTGGGATGTAGATCCTTAGTTAACTCACTTATAAAAAAAGAATTGTGAGCCGTCACGGGACGCCTGGGAGTTTAAAAACATCGTTATTATTATGTACAAGTAATATGCATAAAATAACAGATTGGGTATCGATGTTAAAAACAAATGAAACAAAGAAAATCTAATTTTGACGGCATGGTTGGCGCAGTGGTTGAGCGATCGACTGCTGCGCTGCGTGTCGTGGGTTCGATTCCCTCACGGAACAAATATTTGTATGACTTACAGGTAGTTGTTCCGGGTCTGGCTGTTTGAGTATGTGAGTTTGAATGTTTGTAAACGCACCCACGATACAGGAGAAATTCCTAGTGTGGGGCAGTTTTTATAAAAAAAAAAAAAAAAAAAAAAAAAAAAAAATATTGTCATTTGTTTCTTGGCGATTCGTAACCACGCCAACACTCTCGCCACGCCAACAATCTCGCGACGCCAACAATCGGTTTTACCCGCGGCTCTAAATGTTTCACATCAAGATTATACTATTTGACCCACTAAATACGAGGCTGGAGTGATGACAGGCATCTCCTTAATGCCCTGTTTGTTGACGATCTTGACTAGGAAGTTGGGCAGGCTGATGAACAGCCTCTCGTGAACCTCGCGGACACACTGCTTTATAACCTCGTATGCTTCGAACTCTGATAGCTCTGAGAAAGAGGGTAAGGATTATAAGTAAGTCGTGTCTTATTACAGCACAAACTACCTACTTGGGTTCACTAGGAGATTCAATAAATACATAGAAAAATACGAGATTCGTGACGAGATATATTTTGAGCGACGGAAAAGAATAAGAAGTGACGAATAGGTTAAAGAGTTCATTGCGTGACAGAATAAATAAATAAATATTGCTGGACAATCCACACAGCATCATCTAGCCCCAAGCTAAGCAGAGCTTGTGTTATGGGTACTAGATGACTGATATACTTAATACAACACATTACATAGATAGATATTTTTTATTATACATAGCAAATACCCAGAACACCCGGAACAAATATTTGTAGATCGTACAAACATTTGTCCCAAGGCGGGAATCGAACCCGCAACCTCTTGTGTCGCAGGCGGACCTTCGCCCGCCGTGCCACATCGGTCGTCAAGAAGATAGTACTTTAATTGAAATATTAATGAACCGTTCCTAAAAGCAATAATTTGGAGATTTTCCTCGTATTGTATTAAATATGAACAATAAACAGCTACTTACAATATGTAATATTACAAACAGAAAGACAGTATTATGTAACAGCGCTGTTCACAGACTACCATTAATTAATAACAATAAAACTGTAAGTCGCTAAGAGGTAACGTGTTCATGCATAACACTTTTATGACAAAGAATCAACTTGGATATGTAAGAATGTACCTAAGTCTCAAAGCTCAAGTCGCATCAGGCGCGGTCGCAGCAAAATATAGCGTAATAATGTTGACGAATAGACGTCACAAAACAAATGAAGCATTCTATTTTCATTTCAGGTGATAATATTTGGGACGTCAGTCTCGTTTCGTATGCTAATGATTTATTACAAATAATAGAAAATGTCTTGAAGTTTTTCAATTTGACGTGACGATTATGGTGTCCCCTTCGGAACGCCACTGTGTCGCATACAAAAGTCTACAAAACCTTTTCACAGAGCATGAAGTATATCGACATATTCGGATGCTATATTGAAGGTTGCTGCCATTCGCTGAATTAGTGAAGGTAGACCAGTGTTACACTGGCAGGGACCTACTGCAAAGAGTTTGCCTGCACGCAACTGCCTTGCATAGCACAATACTTTATTTGGTTAAATGTAGTCCAAACTGCTACGCATACACACATTATCATCTGCCTAGTCTTTTCCCAACTATGTTGAGGTCGGCTTCCAGTCTAACTGAATACCAGTATTTTACATGGAGCAACTGCCTATCTGACCTCCACAACCCAGTTACTGGGCAACACGTTACCCCTTGGTAAGACTGGTTGTCAGGCTTTCTGGCTTCTGACTACCCGTAACGACTGTCATAGATCTACAAATGACAGCCGGGACCAACGGCTTAGCATGCTTTCCGAGGCACGGAGGAGTCTCGATGTGTTAAGAACGGTCACCCATCCACATACTGACCTCGGCAAGCGTAGCTTAACCTTCGATCGACCCGTGCGGCTGTTATTATTTAGCCACGAGCTCCTCTTCTCCTGCGCATACACACATGTAGGTACATAAACTCACGCCTTTGTCCCATGTGGGTAAGCAGAATCTACAGAACGCCGCCTGGTACGATACTTACATACTCCTTTTGCTTCGTTTACGTTCATACATTAGGGCATACGCGACTGACCTTTTTGAAGAACATCACCAATAAGGTCAGTGTATGTCCTTCTAGAGTGTCCGCTCCTGGCGTTTCCATTTACATCTGCCTTAATAACTGCTATTAAACATTATAAAGGTACATTATTATTGCTTTCAATTGTTTCCGTCTAGAGCTTTTCGTAAAAAGTTTATAGTTATTAAGCAACTCATATACCAGATTCTCCCCTCACTCTTCTCCAGTGCTAAAAACTTACCAGGTTTATAATATCTGTCAAGTATGCCCATGCTGAGCAGGCCTCCGAAGCCGTGGACTCCGTAGGGCACCCTCAATGCACACGCCAGGAAGTCGACAGTGTACAACTGTCCCCCGTCCGCCTCGTCGTAACTCGCGACCAGCATGTTGACCATGGATGGGGTCTGTGGGAGAATATCTTGGATTCAGGGACCCATATTTGCTTGATCTGCATTTGACTTGATTGGAAGACGAAAAAAGAGGATTTAAAAAAAATACGACTGGCAAAGAGCAAGTCAGACTCGGACACCGTTGGTTCCGTACTACGTAGGAAAAACATTTACCCACTTTTACAGTTAATATGACACTTTTTAGGATGAGATAACAAACTTTGTTCGCCAAAGGATTTTGATGATTTCTAGATATTTAAATTATACAAAAACTATGCAGCATAATTGAAAACAAAAATATGGTACAAAATGTGCAAATACATTTTCATACTATATCTCAGTTGACCTATATATATTTTTATATATTGCGTGACCGAGAAGTTGTGTGGAAATCGGTTGTCATGGTATGGGCATGTGATGCGAAGGAATGAGGACCATGTTGTGAGGAAAGTTTTGAGTATGAATGTGCAGGGTTACATGAGTAGAGGAAGACCAAAGAAACGATGGATGGATTGTGTGAAAGAGGATATGGCAAGAAAAGAGGTGACCCATGAGATGACGGCAAATAGAGATGTATGGAAGAAGAAAACATGCTGCGCCGACCCCAAATGAAAAATTGGGATAAGGGCAAGAGGATGATGATGATGATCTCAGTTGACCTTGTTACTGCACTCAAAAATCCAAAATGTATGGTTGGAACCATCCATTTTGGATCTGAAGTGATATTATAATTTCCAAAACATAAAAGGAATGAAAACGAAACGACCATAGCTACGGACTTCGGAAACTAAAGTTATTTCACACTCTTTAGTGTTTTCTTTTAAACGGATGTTTTTTTTTTGTTTTTGTGTTTCAATACACACTGTTAATAACTACATACAGACAGACGAATTCGCACCTTTCGCTGTTTCTTTATCGCCATATTGGTACGGAACCCTAAAGAGAAGAAAAAAAAAGAAATTGCTACATAAGTCAACTAAGAAGAAAGCAAATCACTGACAATATAACAGTACATTGATACACAAGTTCAGCGCAACAGTTTAAAACTGACATAATTAAAATATAAAAGCGATTAATTGTTAAAAAGTTAATTAAATAGCCTCGAGGCAATTAGCGCTGACATTAACATTCATACGGACGAAAGTGTTACAGAACACGTCATTATTATGCACGGACGAAAGTGTTTTGCATCTTCATTTAACCCACTACAAGTTAGACCATGGTTGTAATATAACATCACGCCTGTGTTCCAAGCAGGGTTAGGCAGAGGTGTATCTATAGGACATCCCCATTTTGACAGGTATGTTTAAGTCCCACGTAATAAAGAGGCAATCCTATAGCCCTCAGCCGGGCACAAATCCAGAATACGGGTTGCGATTGAAAAAATCCAGATGGAAAAATACAAGTACACTTTGCTCGATCCGGAAATCGTACCCAGGACCTTATGCTCAGCAGTAGTGCTTACCGCCGCTAGACTAATCAGGCATGAAGACTGCCTGCAGCAGCAACCATGGTTGTGGATACTTTTAAAGTATTACTCATTAATATATTTAGTGAGATTCTGATTGCTAAGTCTCCAGCCTGGCTAACTTTTCCTTTTGAAGGTTAAGACGAAAGAGGCGTGATCGGTAAGACTATAACTTAGCGGGAAACAATATTAGCTCTGGCTGGTTTCGAACACTCCAAGTGATTTTAGAATCTTATTAAATATAGAACGTGCCATTTGTTTAGGGTGTAAAAGGTTAAATCAGCGGAGCCCTACTATTTATAGTTGTTAACTGTTGACTCGGTACTGTGAAGCAGTAAACCCCAGGTAACTTGCTTTACGAATAACATCGCAATCTAATTTACTTACTTTACTTTACAGGAAATAAATCAGCTTGCAGACTCATACAAAGTTACTTTAGACGTATGTAACAAAGTTACCAAACCAAAGTCTTACCCACAAGTTTTTATGGAATTAAGCAATGAAAAACATCTTTTAAAAATATGATCAATAATCATCTATCACTTAAAATAACATAATAACAGTTCGTTGCTTTGCATGATGTGATTAATAGATGTACATACATGCATGTATGTAGGTATTATAATTGTTGTTTTACATATTTTTATGTGTAATGATATATTGTACGCGAATAGTTACGTCATCATCATCATCATCCTAATGCCCTTATCCCAATTTATTTGGGGTCGGCGTAGCATGTCGTCTTCTTCCATACATATCTATTTGCCGTCATCTTAATATTCACCTCTTTTCTAGCTATATCATCTTACACACAATCTAGCCTTCTTTTCTTTGGTCTCCCTCTACTCTTGTATCTCTGCACATTCATACTCAAAATTTTCCTCACAATATGGTCCTCATTCCTTCGCGTCGCATGCCCATAGTTATGTATTGTATAAAATAGTGAACCACGGCCTACTTGTATATCTTTTCTCCTTCTCTATCAAGTCTCTATCAAGTCTCTATCAAGTCTATATATATATAGACTTGATAGAGAAGGAGAAAAGATATATAATAAAAGATATAAAATAAAGCGATCTCTTACCTATGGGTAAGAGATCGCTTTTATTGATAAGGTCAGCCATTGTAACACCCTATGTAGCTCTAGTATTTGCAAGTTTTATGGTGTACAATAAAGAGTACTCTATTGTATTCTATTTTTAGATCAAACGTATGTCCTTTGTGGATTCAGGTCATAAAATATCATTGAAACTTCACAAGAATATCTTATTGCATATACCACAAACCACGTAAAGCAGTCACATCTATTCTATTAAACTTATACTTCACTAAGATTCGCTTAAAAACAGGCTAAAAATAAAAACAGGTAATTAATATAACCGCTCAGACAATGTATTCATAAGTATCTACTTCGACAAAAAAATGAGCGGCAAGATTAAAATAAAAGTAATAATTACTTAACAATTACAAAACTCATTAACTCAGGTTATCTTCAATTGTAATATTGAGATTATAATGATGATACAAAAAGTGCGGTTTGATCATACGAAAATGATTTAAGGATGCGTTATCACCAGAGCTGAGAGAGTTTATTGGTGCAAGGAGGAGTAGCTTAGGAAACAAGTGACGCACGATAGGTCGTACACTTGTGACCACCAGACCAACAAGGCAGTCACTTGTGTAGGGTACCGTACCCAAAGGGTAAAACGGGACCCTCTTGGGACTCCGCTGTCCGTCTGTCACCAGGCTGTATCTCATAAACCGTGATAGTTATACAGTTGAAATTTTCACAGAAGATATATTTCTGTTGCCGCTATAACAACAAATTACACACAAAACAACAAAACTTAAAACAGTATAAAATAAATATTTAAAGGGGCTCTCAGGCAACAAACATGATTTGTTTGATAGTGTTTGGTTAATATTGGTAACGGCAACAGGAAGACGCTTGAAATATTTAGAGATTATTTAGTTTTACATTCACTTTAAAAATAAATAATGAAATGGGGGCTCCCATTCAACAAGCGTGGATTTTGTGCCGTTTTTATAAATACGGAACCCTTCCTTCGAAACTTAATTTTCCTCGAATCTTGTTTCGTATGCACAAAACCTCACCTCCGCCCTAAGCCCTGTTCTATCAAAGCTGTTGTGTGCGAGTCTAGAAAAATTCCGGATTCCAAAAGGCAACTTATTGCAACTATCCCTCGCTACGTATCTTCGCCCCTCCCATGGTGTTTGATAACGCAGCCGCTGCGTCAAACGCGTGTGCGCTACATGCAGCGAGTAACGTTATCAGATTCTATGCAACTAGATAATTTACATAACGAAAATCATCAAGGGAATTCCAACTGTAATTGTAAAAACATTGACTACTTAATGGGCCCAAGATTTCGACTTTAATAGCATGGTTTTCCGAAATTGTATCATTCTTGTCCTCCATGTTATGATTCACTGTTGAGATTCTATGCGATCGCTAAATGATTAACATCTTTTGTTTTGGGACAAATCCGCCACACTATTCCCAAACTCCTGAAAACCAGAATCAACAGTGGCTACCGCCAATGAAGGCCGACGGGTCCCGGAGAATCAATTCAACTGTCTTGGATCCCGCAACAAAATTAATCAGAAAAGAAGAGCGGAGGAGTTAGAAAAATACATAATTTCCAAGTTAACCCTGCCTTTCCGTTTACTCACAGAACCGTAAACATTTTAACAATATCGTCTTCCATTCATCGGGAAAAAGTCGAATCAAAGGTTGACATCCACGAACGCGTTGAGCATCGTCAGCATACGCGGTACAGGAGAGGTGGATCGAGCAACAGTGTGACAAAATGGTAAATTATATCATTTATCCTTTCAAGAGCAATACCGCTCCGCACGCAAATTATAAAAAAAAAACTAGATAATGTAGATATTATAGTCTCTATAATCTGTGACCTTGACGTTTTCCGACGTCACCTTACGGTGTAAAAAATACAAGTGTGAAAAGTAAAAGTAAGTTACTCCTCAACACATCAGCTATCTTCCAGTGAAAGTCCCATCAAAATCGGTCCTGTCGTTTCCGAAATTACTTCAAACAAACAGACAGAGAGACATGAAAATTAAGATTGCTTCATTTGGAATAAACTACCGTATAAACTTTCGTATGCATAAAAACCTGTTCTTTAGAAAATTACAAGCAGACAATAATAATTGTACAACAGACGTAGTGTAGGACGCCCTCTAACCAGGTGGGATGACGATCTGTGAAAGACAGCAGGTAGATGCTGGATGCGGCAAGCTGAAGACAGGGCGCTATGGCGCTCATTAGGACAGGGCTATGTCCAGCAGTGGACTAGTATAGCCTGATGATGATGATGATAAATAAATGATTATTTATTCAAAAGGTGCCATGAATACCGATAAGTATCCATGAAAGTTCTCCAGTACTGACCCCGCTCTTCAAACACTCCATCATGGTCTTCCTCGTGAAGTGTACGGCAGCTGCAGCGTTCAGCTGGTAGCCGTTCTTCGTCTTGTACAGTTGGAAGTTCTTGTCAATGAACTGCGCGAGCTGGACCCTGTCTCCTGGGTCTCCGATGGCACCCATCACTAGTCTGTTTGATATCTCGTACAGTTTATTCTCGTCTGGAAATTAGAGTGATGTTATATGTAAAGAAATCTGAATAAATCTTTTTCATTAAAAAAATCAACTGACTTAAAAAAGCACGAGAAAATTGAAAATAGCAATGTATAATTTCGGAAGTTCATTTCCGATTTGTTGCTTTATTAGTGGCTCAGTTAATAATGTATTTAAGTTACAATAGTCAACTGCTCATCACCTTTTACAAACAATTAGTAGGTGAAAGTCAATCATACCGTATTTTCTACACTTGAGATGGATTTCTTTTTTCAAATTTCATATGGATCAATATTGAGGTATATACTCTATTCAGGAAAATAAGAATGATCGAAATCGGAATCGGAATAGGTACTCTGTAAAAACTTATATTATGCGTGGTCATACATAAAAAAATTCGCGTCGAATTGAGTACCTCCTCTTTTTTTTCGTTGGCTAAAAATGTACTAGTCGAAGGCCAGAACAGCCGGTCTGTAAAAATCTTCAGCAACATTTTATAATTTATTTCTAAAACACTTATATAACAATCTATTTTCCAGTATGGTTTAAGCCACACCACGGAGACCTCTCAGGGTGAAATGTATGTTAAATTGGTAAATGCCTTTAACTTGACCGTGTTTTCGTTCGATACCTTTTAAATGTCAACCATGTTTGTTTGGAAGTTTTGTTCAATCATAATTGGCAGGTCTTAAATTTCTGCCCCTTTCTTGTTTTGTAAGACAGAAAGAGATGAAAGTAGACTGAATGTAGTGTAGCTTGTTACAGGGGTATTGGCACCATTATCCAATAACTTGGTGGCTCTTCGTTATTGCCCTGTAATTGGTGATGGCTTTTTGGCAGTAGCCAAGACCAGAACCAGGCCTGCCAAATGGCAGGATAGGATATGCTGGATGTTACTGCATACCAGCAGTGCCTATCCTGCGTTACCAAATCCCCAGTAACGGGGAGCATTCCTTAGGACTTCACTTACACAATCAATAAAGACTTTTCATGGCTGTCTGTTGGACCATTAAAGAAGTTTCCACCTCATTACAGGTGATAAAGTTAGTGTTATGTGAGAATGCTATTTAACTGTGACCCATAAAAATTCATTACCATGCTATTACGACTTGAGCATGTAATTAGAAGCCCGTATGGGTGATTGTGGTCAAGGTTACGCTGATGGATTGAAAATATAGCCCATATGGATTACTAGCTCCGCCACGCGTTGTCACCTGTGATTAAAAACTAAACGTAAGACGTTTCTGAATTCCCGCGGGAATATTTCACTTTTGGGATGAAAAAAAAAATAAGTTCTAACCCAGGTATGAGATTCATAACACATTTTATCCAAATCCCCTCAGCCGTTTCAGCGTGAAGGAGTAACAAACATGCAGACACACGCACTAACCGACTAGATTTTGCATTCATAATATATGGCTAAATAAAAAACATTCGCCACATCGACGACCGATGTGGCGCGGCGGGCGATGGTAAGCTTGCGACGCAGGAGGTTGCGGGTTCGATCCCGCCCTGGGACAAATGTTTGTACGATCTACAAAGATTTGTTCTGGGTGTTCTGGGTATTTGATATGTATAATAAAAAATATCTATCTATGTAATGTATTGTATTAAGTATATCAGTCATCTAGTACCCATAACACAAGCTCTGCTTAGCTTGGGGCTAGATGATGCTGTGTGGATTGTCCAGCATTATTTATTTATATTTATTTGTATTTATTCGTACGGGTTGATCGAAGGTTAAGCTACACTTGCCAAGGTCAGCCCGTGGACGGGTGAGCGTTCGTAACAATCGAGATTCCTCCATGCCTCGGAAAGTATGTTAAGCCGTTGGTTCATTTGTAGACCTTTGATAGTCGTTACGGGTAGTCAGAAGCCCGAGAGTCTGACAACGGTTCTTTTCAAGGGGTATTGTGTTGCCTAGTAACTGGGTCGTGGATGTCAGATAGGCCGTCGCTTCATGTAATATACTGATATTCAGCTGTATCCAGTTAGACTGGAAGCTGACCCCAAAATAGTAGGAAAAACACAGGCCGATGATGAATGTTAATGATCACTATAAAACCTTTACCTGGTTTTTGTTGTCTGTCTATCTACCTTCTACAGTATGACATACGTCCCCTTCTCACTCACCACTTATTAATCTTTCCTGTATCGTGGGTGAGTTTACAAACATGCAAACTCACATACACAAACAGCCAGACCCGGAACAACTACCTGTAGACCATACAAAGATTTGTTCCGTGCGGGAATCAAACCCACGACACGCGGCGCAGCAGTCAATCGCTCAGCCACTGCACCAACCGTGCCGTCGTGTTTGTGCTAGCTCGTCTTACCATCTTCACCTTGACCAGTCGCAGTGGTCTTCTACTTTCAGTCGACATTCATTCATAGTAACACAATGGACACTTATTTATTAATCAATGCATTTTTTACACGTGACTGTACCCATTTCGACCAATGACAATGTCAATAACAGGAAAATTCAATGAAATTCAATTACTAAACAATTGAAATCTAGCACTTACTTTAATAGTCATTGTTTCAATTCTAAATGTTATGAATTCTTTGCGGACAATGGCGGTATAGGCTAGGTAGATAGATAGATTGATAAATTATAATGTACTAGCTGACCCGGCGAACTTCGTACCGCCTCAAAATTTAAGTGCCATCTCTTAGAAATGTATGGAACTCAGTATATACATCGAATGCACAATAAAAAAATATTGAGGTCTATAATCGAAATAATTACTATCCTATCTTTCAAGTTGGACCAAACAGCCCACTGTGTGCAAAATTTTATTAAAATCGGTTCAGTAGTTTCGGAGTTTCTCCCGAACAAATTTCGTGACACTGGAATTATATATATATAATAGAAAGATTTATATTTGGTGCACACAAAAGATATAGCACAACAGACAAAAAAACACATGCTATGAAGATCTGTTAGTATATCAGATGCATACTGCCTCTGGGTACCCACCCAAAGATAGTAATCTGATGATCTGAAAGATGATGATGATGATGGAACGTCATTATGACGTTCCATCATCATCATCATTATAACATTGTGTGCAGAAAAAGATTTACACTTTTCTTATAACATATCATCGTACATATCACTTTTACTGATTAAATTTCCCGCGTTTTATGGACTACCATAGTACCTACGTGATATTGGCAAAATGATGGTGTCTTTTCCACAAAAGCCATTAATGAAGACTTTGAGGAGAATCCGCAGTAGCAGCCCGCGAAATTCTGTTTGTATTGATATATAACCTCTGATTGTATTGTTGTATTTGCTAGGAAAACAACTATGCGCATAATAATCAGAGTTAACACGAGTAAACTACAGACGCCAGCACATCAAGCCATCTCAAATTTTCCCAATTCAACATGAACTTTATTCTTGTCGAATAAAGTTGAAAAACTATCGCAAAAAATCGACAGATTAGGTAAGCTTGATGTGCTGGCCTCTGTACTAAATTCTGTCATCAATAAGGAAAATAAAAGGTTAATGAGACTAGGTATAGTACCGTGTTTCATGACGATAATGCTCTGTGTGTTGGTCTGATCGGCGGCGATTATGGCGAAGTCCTTGCATTGCATGCCCACCAAGCATTGGAAGTAAAGAGTCGAATTAGGCATAATTATAGGCTGCAATCACAATTGACTTATAAAAACGGAAGTAAAAAAATAATAATCTCTGTATAAAAAAATATTCCTCAAGAACACGTTGACATTGACGTATCTCCTAAAGTAAACAGTGACATAGACGAGGACGCTGATAACTAGAGTTTTTTGACCAAACAGGTTATAAGTCTTATTTGCAAACTTATTTTACTCAGTCATCACGGAGTTTTGGGACAGATCAATGATTTCAAAAGTGGTAATAAACTTGTATAGCAAATTATTTAAATAAAAATAAAATTGATATTCCCATCACTGTACATATACTATGAACTAGCATTCTTTTCTATATTTTTTAACGTTGCTCCACACTAGGAATTTCTCCTGTACCATGAGTGCGTTTATAAACATTCAAACTCACATACACAAACAGCCAGACCCGGAACCTTTAGGCCATACAAATATTTGTTCCGTGCGGGAATCGAACCCACAACACAAGGTGCAGCAGTCAATCGCTCAGCCACTGTGTCGTCAAATATTAGACATCATTGGACATTAGAAAAAAAAAAATTGCGACGTTAACAAGTACCAGGTTTGGCAGTACACTTCGTGCAATACGCCATAGAACGGTTATGTTAGACAAGAGTCGATTCTCTATGGGCCCTAAATTATATAATAAATTACCTAGTCAAATCATCATCTGCCTAGCCTTTTCCCAACTATGTTGGGGTCGGCTTCCAGTCTAACCGATTGCAGCTGAATACCAGTGTTTTACATGGAGCGACTGCCTATCTGACCTCCACAACCCAGTTACTGGGTAACACGATACCCCTAGGTAAGACTGGTTGTCAGACTTTCGGGCTTCTGACTACCCGTAAAGACTGTCAAAGATCTACAAATACTTAGTAAAATAAAGGAAGAACATAATTTTATATCATTTAAGTATAGATCTCAATAGTCACCTCCTTTCTTAACATATCATCTTTTACACAATTCATCCATCGTTTATTTGGCCTACTTCTTATAACCAAAAACGCAACCGGCGTGCGTGTATGACCAGATTTATAAAAATAAACGAAACAAAACGAGTAAGGATCGTAACAGGTGGCGTTCAGTAGGCTCCGCCTGGTCCCATAAGCCAAAGGCGTGAGTTTATGTAGTATGGACGCTCTTTTAATTCAATAATATCTCCAGATCATCCACCAATCTATACTTATAATATCATAAATATGAAAGTACCTCTGTCTGTCAGTCTGTTACCTTTTCACGCTTAATCCGATTTATATAAAATTTGTTGTAGAGATAGTTTGAGACACCTAGAACAGACAAAAGATAGCTTTTAATCCGCAAATTTTTCTACAACCGCGATAACCGATACTAACGTGGACGAAATCGCGGGCAAAAAATAGTAATCTATAAAAGTGTAACACCGTTAGCCAACAATCTGATTTATAGATATGCCTTCTGCCGACTTGCGAGCCCGTTAGTGCGGCTTCGATAGAATTCCAACTGTAATTTCCTTCCTAGCTCTGAACATTACTTACGAGTCACGGTCATAAGTTCTATTGCAATAAATTTAAAAAATGCAATGTTAAAATGCAAGTCTGCACCACATCAAATCAAAACAAATCAAAATTCATTTATTCAAATAAGGCTGAGAATCAGCACTTTTTGAACGTAAAAACATTTACAAAAGACAGTCACCCAAAACGCCAACCCTTCACCAGTTCCTAGAGTTTTTGTTGGAAAGAGAAGTGGCGTAACAAACTCCCCAGCAACACGTCTGTCTGATAGTTTTGAAGAACTTAAATCTGACAAACTTAAATCTATGTCAAAAAAATAATTATTATGTCAATCATCTTTATACATCATAAAATTAAATAATTTGCTACATGTTAGCTGGCACACACCAATATGCCAAAATAAATAAATAAAAAGTAATACATATGTATATACCAAAATCGACAGTTAACTCAAGCAAAGCCTGCTAAACTGAATACATAAAAAGCCTCTCACAAAATCTGAAATAAATATACTCTTATAGATTTAGAGAATTAGAAGAAGAATCAGAGGAAAATAATAATTTAGACACGCACAGGAAACATACAAGCGACCAAAACAAACACGTACAAGTATACTAGTGAAAATAAAACAGGATTAGAGACAAATTGTTAAGGTCGAGAGTTAAAAAAACGCCAAAAAAACACGTTTCTTGCATAATATTAAAATTAAAAATTAATTAATTTTTATTATTTGTTGTTATATCGGCAATAAAAGACTAAAAAATTCAACTTTCATACAACCCGGTGACGGACGAACGGACAGCGGGGGATAAGAATAGAATACGTCTTTATTTGCTTAGAATACAGGTTCATACATAAAAGGATGGTAAAATAACTTATAGTAGTAGTACTAATAGTAGCTAGTACTAATAGTACCCTAAAAAAGACCTGTGATAGGTCACATAAGCTCCTACTTAAAATGTAATTCACGTCTACTGTACATGTCCGACTATTTCTAATTAAAAAAAAAATACGGGAATCGGCAGCGTTAATGAAAAATCATAAAATCATGTTTGTAGGCTAACACTTATTGTACACTTGCAATCATACGGAAAAAGCATACAAACTCCTCCATGACTGTACGAGTATAGTAACGCCTTCAGAACAAACAACAACTTTTCTGCAGCAAAAAACGCCAGACGCTATCGTCAAACTTTACAATGACAATTCGAAGAATTTGATCTTTCCGTTGGCGTTGATGCTTATAGAATAGGGTTTTATCTAGCCCCCTGGTGTGGTGGACGAGAAACACGAGTTATCGATTGGGCAGCAGTAGAAATTGTCAAACGAGCGCTCCCCTCCTCCCCTCGTAGTGCGCAGGCTGCGCGCCACAGTGCGCAGGGTGCGCGGCAAGTCTACGAGCTCGCTGAACGTACAAGCTTCGCAGAAGCTTTTGTGGGACGCCCGAGAGCGGTGCCTCCCATAAAAGTTTCCGGTGAAAGCACTCATGTAACAAAGTCTTGATGACTTCTGTGTAATGTTTTGAATATTGTGTATGTTATTTTATTTTTAGGGTTTACTACTCAAAGTTTTTAATTTTAATTTTGAAGATTATTTTATTACTTAGCCTCCGCTGTTCATCCGTCCTTCCGTTTGTCTGTTAGCGGGCTGTGTCTAATGAACTGACAGTAGACATAAATCTAAAATTATATGGGGTGTTTTTTACTGTATTAATTAGTTTCCAAAAACTGTCTGTAATATTTGATGTCCAGGGACCTTACGCTTTTTTGTAATCAAATTACATAAAATCACTTAAATTGCTTTAGAACAAATCGTTTAGTTCGGCTAGCTATATAATGTGTTTTTGAATTATAATTTATTATAAAGTAATGGCTGAATTCGGTCGGCTACAAAAAAATGTTTTTATTTTTGTAAATTTTGCCATATTTTATTTAGGAGTGATTTTTCAATAGTCGGATAACTTTTATCTACAGATAAAAATGGCAGTTTGACAGATTTGGTACAGAAAATATTATGTCAAAACGGCATTTCTAATTTTCAGATAAACGTCAAACGACCATTGAAAAATCAGCTCTTATAGTGTTCAAAGGACATAATTTCTCCAACAGAAATTACAAACATTTCTAAATAATGTTTAGTAAACCCATCTTTTTAGGGTTCCATAACCAAAGGGTAAAATGGGACAATATTCAAAACATTTACACAGAAGTCATCAAGACTTAGTTACATGAGTGCTTTCACCGGAAACTTTTATGGGAGGCACCGCTCTCGGGCGTCCCACAAAAGCTTCTGCGAAGCTTGTACGTTCAGCGAGCTCGTAGACTTGCCACGCACCCTGCGCACTACGAAGGGAGGAGGGGAGCGTTCCTTTGACAGTTTCTACCGCTGCCCAATCGATAACTCGTGTGTCTCGGCTATCACACCACGGGACCTCATTGCTAAGACTCCGCTGTCCATCCGTCCTTCCGTTTGTCTGTTCATCTGTCTGTCAGCAGGCTGTCTCTAATGAACTGACAGTAGTCATTTAGATTTAGATCGGTAGACAGTAGAAATCTTCACAGAATTCACTTTTATTGCCGCTTAAAAGTAAACAATAAAAAATGTATGGGGTGTTTTTACTGTATAAAATAGTTTCCAAAAAACTATCTGTAATATTCGATGTCAAGGACCTTACGCTTTTTTATAATCAAATAACATAAAATAACTTAAACTGGTATAGAACAAATTCTTTAGTTCGGCTAGATATATAATGAGTTTTATATCAGTTTTTCTCTACATAGTATAAAACAAAGTCGCTTTCTCTGTCCCCATATCCCTATGTAGGTATGCTTAAATCTTTAAAACTACGCAACGGATTTTGATGCGGTTTTTTTAATAAGTATGGTTTATATGTATAATAATATCCATTAAATAAATAAACAAAATAAATAAATAATGCTGGACAATCCACACAGCATCATCTAGCCCCAAGCTAAGCAGAGCTTGTGTTATGGGTACTAGATGACTGATATACTTAATACAATACATTTCATTTAGAACCAGCACACCCGGAACAAATCTTTGTAGATCGTACAAACATATGTCCCAAGGTGGGAATCGAACCCGCAACCTCCTTCGCCCGCCGCACCACATCGGTCGTCCAGAATAAAAGTAATAAGGTTTCATGAGTAGATAAACAGAACAGAGACATAGCTTCTTAAGAACGTGCAAAATTGTAACCTATTTTGGTAAATATTAACTCACCTATTGTACTCCTTGGGATGGTTAAAGTATTATATATCTTTATTTTTTCTAGTATTATTCATACAAACAGTACAATAAACAACCATTATTTATAATAAAAACCACCATTTTTTACCCTGAGATTGTCAACTGGCTGTGCAAGCGTAAACCGGTTTTTTCAGTCTCACCGCGTATGCGACAAGCGGCCAGTTGTCATACACACATGCCCCGTGTGCTTGTAGTAGTGCAATCGATTCGCGCGGTTGTTTGAAGTTTTTTCTCTGTTCCGTTTATGTACTCGTGTGATAAGTTCACGTGGTCAGGTGGCCACGACACACGATTAATCGATTGGGCAGCGGTAGAAACTGTCAAACGAGCGCTCCCCTCCTCCCCTCGTAGTGCGCAGGCTGCGCGCCGCAGTGCGCAGGGTGCGCGGCAAGTCTACGAGCTCGCTGAACGTACAAGCTTCGCAGAAGCTTTTGTGGGACGCCCGAGAGCGGTGCCTCCCATAAAAGTTTCCGGTGAAAGCACTCATGTAACAAAGTCAGATGACTTCTGTGTGCATGTTTTGAATATTGTGTTTAAGTTATTTTATTATACTTATTATTTTTAGTGTTTAGTACTCAAATATTTTAATTTAAATTTCTAAGATTATTTGATTACTTAGCCTGCGCTGTCCATCCGTCCTTCCGTTTGTCTGTTCATCTGTCTGTCAGCGGGCTGTCTCTAATGAACTGACAGTAGACATTTAGATTAAGATTGGTAGACAGTAGCAATTTCCACAGAGTAAATTTCTATTGCCGCTTAAAAAAAAATAATAAAACATGTATCGGGTGTTTTTTACGGTTTTAAATAGTTTCCAAAAAACTATGTGTAATATTTGATGTCAAGGACCTACGCTTTTTTATAATCAAATTATATAAAATTTATTTCATTAAAATGATACAATTATTAATATATGAAGAAATAAAATTAAAATAAATAATCATAGGGCATCAAAAAATTCATCCGCATCGCTGTCAAAGGGAAAAGTGCCCAGAAGACTGGCAGCATTGCCACGTTGAATGGCAATGCTGATTCTTTGGCAAAAAAAAGGCCAACCGTTTCGCGATTTCTCGAAAAACTAAATGGGCACACGGACCGCATGGCCCTAGTGTTTCAACCCCAAACGGCTCAAACATATAACTTCCAATTAGGTTGTTGTATTTTCACCGTTTGAGGTTTTCTGCACCTGCAGCAGCCGCACCTGCACAATCCACCGTACTAGGAAGATGGAATGGCGCAAGGGTGTCGACACATGTTTCATCCCACACCAGAGGCCTACCCGTCTTCCAAGGTATTATGGTCATTCCATCTGGTCTCTTACCATCGTCGCGTGCCAAGCCACTGGGTTTTAAAATAACTGGTACCCCGGCGGTGGCAAGAGCACGACGGATGATGTCATTAATACTGGCGTGTCGGGCTATGCGACCTGCACTCTTACTGCAGGATATATAAAATATTATATAAAATAACTTAAATTTCTATAGAATAAATTCTTTAGTTCGGCTAGCTATATAATGTGTTTTATATTCTTTTTTTAAATTATAATTTGTTAAAAAGTAATGGCAAAATTCGGTCGGATACAAAAACATTTTTTTTTGCCATATTTAGGACTGATTTTCAATCGTCAGATAACTTTTATCTGAAGAACAAAAATAAACAAATAAAAAAAAACAGTTTTAGGGCTCCGCTCCCGGACATCGGAGTCTTAGTAATGAGGTCCCGTGGTGTGGCGGCCGAGACACACGAGTTATCAATTGGGCAGCGGTAGAAATTGTCAAACGAACGCTCCCCTCCTCCCCTCGTAGTGCGCAGGCTGCGCGCCACAGTGCGCAGGGTGCGCGGCAAGTCTACGAGCTCGCTGAACGTACAAGCTTCGCAGAAGCTTTTGTGGGACGCCCGAGAGCGGTGCCTCCCATAAAAGTTTCCGGTGAAAGCACTGATGTAACAAAGTCTTGATGACTTCTGTGTGAATGTTTTGAATATTGTGTGTGTTTTTGTTATTTTATTATATTATTTTTAGGGTTTAGTACTCAAAGATTTTAATTTTGAAGATTTTTACTTAGCCTCCGCTGTCCATCTGTCCTTCCGTTTGTCTGTTCATCTGTCTGTCCGCGGGCTGTCTCTAATGAACTGATAGTAGACATTTACGGTAGTAAATAGTTTCCAAAAAACTATGTGTAATATTTGATGTCAAGGACCTACGCTTTTTTATAATCAAATTACCTATATAAAATAACTCAATTTTCTACAGAACACATTCTTTAGTTCGGCTAGCTATATTATGTGCTTTTTATTCAGTTTTTTTAATTATAATTTATTAAAAAGTAATGGCAAAATTCGGTCAGCTACGAAAACATGTTTTTTTTGTACGTTTTGCCATATTTTATTTATTACTGATTTTCCAATAGTCAGATAACTTTTATCTGGAGAATAAAAATGGCGGTTTGACAGAATTGAATTGCAGAATATAGGTATTAATTGCAGACGGTAATAAACACACATAAATAAAAAAGAGTTTTAGGGCACTAAACTAATTTCTGATTAGCACGTACATTGCATTTGCGAGAAAGCTTAAATAAAAAAAAAACCGTTGTAAAATCAGCTCTTTTAGTGTTCAAAGAAAAATTATTAAATAAATTACAAAGATTTCACTTAATTAAGGCCATTTAAATTGAATTACGAAGAATGTTAAGTGAACCCATCTTTTTAGGGTTCCGTACTCAAAGGGTAAAACGGGAGCTTATTATTGAGACTCCGCTCCCGGACAGCGGAGTCTTAGTAATGAGGTCCCGTGGTGTGTGTGATAGCCGAGACACACGAGTTATCGATTGGGCAGCGGTAGAAACTGTCAAACGAGCGCTCCCCTCCTCCCCTCGTAGTGCGCAGGCTGCGCGCCGCAGTGCGCAGGGTGCGCGGCAAGTCTACGAGCTCGCTGAACGTACAAGCTTCGCAGAAGCTTTTGTGGGACGCCCGAGAGCGGTGCCTCCCATAAAAGTTTCCGGTGAAAGCACTCATGTAGCGAAGTCTTGATGACTTCTGTGTAAATGTTTTGAATATTGTGTTTGTTATTTTATTTTTGGGGTTTACAACTCAAAGTTTTTAATTTTAATATTTAAATGATTAGCCCCCGCTGTCCATCGGTCTGTCACCAAGCTGTATCTCATGAACCGTGATAGTTCGAGGTTGAAATTTTTACAGATGACGTATTTCAGTTCCGCTGTAGATATAAAAAAATAAAAAATACTAAAAAAACAGAATAAAATAATTATTAAAGGGGCCGGTTTTTATTTTTATTGCAGGATTACCCGATCATTCAGTGTGTTTAATTTTTTTATTTACTTTTAAAATTGAATTGAACTTTAAAATATTGAAGTAGGTTTGTAGTTCACCTTTTCAGTTTAGCATACCTATACGTTATGAATTAATATAATACTAGCCTAGCATTACTAACTACTAAACATTTGATGGTCAATTTAGCACGTTAAGTTAGGATTTCCCAAGAGTATGTAAACTAAAGTGTATTTGCTGCTTCGATATCCACATCTCAAACATCAACCTTTCTGTGATTTGTGTACAGACGCCAGCACATCAAGGTATCCCAAACTGTCCGATTTTCCCAATTGAACATGAACCTTATCCTTTCGTCATAAAGTTGAAAACCTATCAAAGAAATGTGACACATTGGGGTCACTTGATGTGCTGGCTTCTGTACAAACACGAACATAAACATAATGATTCAAGGATCCACACTAAACTGTCAATCCCTCGTGAACAGGGTATTAGCACTTCTCTGACGTTGGGATTAGTCTTTATTAACCTCAAATTTTTCTTTTATGAAAATATTGCTCGATTTTCTAGTGATCGTAAAATCATCTGCTAAGCTCCCATCTGCTGCATTCCCGGGTTGATCAATGTGTTATTAGGATATTTCAGTAGGAATTTCTCAGTAGCAGCCCGGAATTTGGATGTCTGTCCGGTTGACGTCAATAGGCACACCTCCTATTACATGGGACTTAAAAAGGGTACACCCTTAATGGCAGAACTTTTTAAGTCATCGTTTTTTTTGCATAAACCTCTTTTCTTAGAAAATCCTTTGGCTACACTTATTTAGCATACACTGAAATCCATAATTTTGTAAGTCAGAATCATCTTTAGGGATAAACCTTATATTCATAATAAGTAAAAAGTATAATCATCATACCGCATTAAGTTTACAGCCACAATCATCTTTTGGCATACATTTCATATCCATGATAAATTGAAAGATTTTGATTATTAATTTTTCACTCAATAAAACAGTTGGCTTTGAGCATTATGTGGTTTTTATTTCCCTGCCTGTAAGCATGCAATATGCATGGTTTCTGTCTCCGGCGCTATGGGGCTCCGGCGGTCCCACGCGAGATAATCGTCGCAGATGGTTTCAACGTACGCCGCCGCGGCTGAGTCTGGCCGACGAAGCTAGCCAGTAAGCCGAAGCTGCGGCCCTCAGCTCGCGGGCCGCCTCGCCTGTTCGCGCCTGCGCGAGCTTAGATTACACTCTGGGGGTAGGGCAGACAAGACTACTTTAAGTCGGTTTTGAAGCGATTCATTTGTGTCACTAACTCTCGTAGCACATCAGAATGTTTTTTTTTATTATTTTTTATTATGGCTAATAAAATTATTCCAATTGAAATTCTGTGATCTTCGCAGCATGTCAAGTCAAAATACAAAATATAAACTGATATACTTAATACAATACATTACATAGATAGATATTTTTTTATTAAACACCCAGAACACCTGGAACAAATCTTTGCAGATCGTACACACATTTGTCCCAAGGCGGGAATCGAACCCGCAACCTCTCTCTTACCTTCGCCCACCGCGCCACATAGGTCGAAATATTTATTTATTTTTACCGTCTACAATTTATATATTACTAAATAAATATTGGTATTCACGGAATTCGTTAGAACCCTCTAACGAATTCCGTGAGTACCAATACTTATTTCCAGTAGAAAAATTGCCTACGGATTTTCCTATACCAATATCAATCATCAATTCAACATCACCTTCAATTGATTGAACATGAGCCCACACTTCACACATACCCGCGACCGCTATCTCCCAGATATCTTAAGCAACATTCGCAGTTACCTCACTGATAGACGTGTCAATTTTAACACCTGACGCATTGCAGTCCCACTTCTAAATATACTAATTGCTTGCATAACTTGAATGACACCTCACACCTTTGTGAAGATCACAGAATTTCAATTCACATGAATGGGAATTAGTGTTGATTGCTTTTGAGATAAAGAAGTTAATTAAATAGTTGAGGCTTGTAGAAAACACTAAGTATAACAAAAGACAACCAAATATAGTGACTAAACCTGAACTAAATTGAACTTGGGAACTAAATGCGAATTTTTGTTGGTATGTGTGTGTATGTATGCTTGTTACTCCTTTACGCCGAAATGGCCGAACAGATTTGGATATAAAAAGAAATATGAAGGTAGCTGCACATACACTGGATTCTACTAATTTTCTATGAAGTTTGTTAGTAAGGCTCATACACTGGATGCACACGTAGACTACTTTTATTCCAAAAAAGTGAAGTGTTCCCGTGGGGATTTCCATTTTTCTCATGTTGACTTTTAACCACTGGGTGCAGCTACTCTTAGTAATTTATATAAGTCTAAAATCACCAATATGCATTGAGAAAGTGTGAGCAGAGGAGACCTCTGGTATTATTATTAATTATTATATAAAAAGCATCATAAACACAAACTACATGAACACACAAGGAACTCAACACTGATACGATGGCAGATAGAGACCTGGCCACAATACCGACAACACGTATTTAATGCGTTTAAATCAGGAAAGGAATCTGACATAACACTATAACTTTCCAAGCACGTTTTCCACTATCCAAACAAATAAGTCTTCGACTATTATTTTCAAGTGCTTTGATAAGTAATTCTAAGACACGAGCCACGTGAATAGATTGCAGCAACGGGGTAATTACATTATCATTATGTAATGTAACGTCTGTATCCCTCTTAGAGTTTGGAAAAGGTGTACTTATGGGACACTGACATTTGTCCAGATACGTCAAAGGTAGACCCATGGTAATCAACCGGGCACAAATCCCCTACAACACTAAAAAGATCCTGACGGGAAAACCCAATAACTCTTTGCCTGACCTGGTTATCTAACCCAGAACCTCATGCTCAGCAGTATTGATTGGCATCACTTGACTCACGAGGCAGTCATCATCATTAGTGTGCTAATAATGATTATTAGCATATCTGGTTACGGAAAATTCAATAAAAATAAGAATGATTAATGTGACTAAAGGGTACTGCTGCAGTGTTCTTTAATGATCAACGGCATGCACCAAGCAATCATCAGATGCTTGTCATCCATTAATTCAAATTCGGCGTAGAACCAGCAGCCTGATTAAAATGATATGTAATAAAATGAAATGATATATCTGTGAATGGGTTTGAAAAAAACACGTCATAAAATATAAAAAAAAAATTGGATTAGCACGGTGTTTACCTATCTGACTACTTAGAGACGAAACACCGAAACAAATTCAGAGGTCACAGTCTCTTTTAAAGTCCATACATTATCTTGGTCAGATCATGTGAGAACCATGCAGATTAGTGACTGAGATGTTCCCACCAAAATCTCCTCAAAAAACCATCCAATAACGATCTATCTAGCCTGTAATGTCATTAATTAATGAAATTACGGGACAATACGGGAGGTCCAGCAAAGGCTTCCGAAAACGAAACCCAGACTAATTTTGAAAGCTAAGTCAGGCATCTTTTGTTTCTCTCGAAGTTTCCAGAAAGCGTTCCCGCGCTTACTGCCTTAGTGTTGGGAAGCTCCCATGACTTTTGACTCGCATTGTGCCATCCCGTTGTTACGATGGGAACCGCATTGTTGCCACATCACTTGCATCCATCAGATAGTGTGTGAAGCTTAGCCTGATCTTATTGGGTTGGCTAACTGTGGTTGATACCAGTGTTGTATTGTTCGTTTGTTTTGCTTCGTTGGGGAGCGCTTCGCTAGGTTAGCGGGTTGTGGGTGCAATGTTAAGTGCAACAGTATTGTTATAATTGTTGTGCTTTTCTAGATCTGTGCTTTTGAGACATTCAGTGAGATTGCTGCTTTGTTTTCTGTGTCTTACATTTTCTCTGTGGTTATTATCGTTGGAAACTGGTGAGATTTCTTCTGTGGTATTAACTCATGCGAACATATTTTAATGCCTATCAGGGTCTCATCTCGGTATACGTTTTTCATTTAAAGTATCATTGATATAGACATCAGCATATCGAGCTATCCCAAACGGTCTCAAAATCCCAATTGAATATGAACCTTATTCTTGTATTTTAAAGTAGACATTTAACCAATTGGGGTAGCTTGATGTACATTCTTCATTGTATGTAACTTACGTAAGATAACATCAAGCCTGTAATCCCCGAAGGTAAAGGCAGAGGTGTACTAACAGTACACGTATATTTCGTCAGTTAAGTCTAATATCCATACCCTTGGGTCGATCCAAACACGCCGTCACAAGTTTAAGCACCGTATTAAAACATTACTAACTCGAATTCTTTGGGAGGCAGAAATGTTGACCATGCATTCCTACTTCTAGGAATCACAAGAATTTAGTGGGAGCGACCCTTTAAATAAAACAATCATTATGAAGAACAATTTGCTAGGTATTTTGACCCTTTAAGGGACTGACCATGGAATGAGCTGATGAAGGAAACAAACGACTTCCTGAATAGGGGACATAATTTTTAGCTTAAGCGATTTACATAGCTGTCTATAAAATCTACGTCCCAAGAAAAAATGGGTGAATATCTTGGAAAGACCATATACCAGGTGTTAGACATCGACGCTCACCCTGATACCATGACTTCAGTACATGATTACTCACTAGATCCTTGAAATTTTTTGTCGGTTTATTCTTATTTTTTAGATATTTTCTGATGTTTCTTTTTCAATTAAAACTGTACAAAAATTAAGATTTCTATATAAACCAAAGAGATTTTTAATAAGAGAAGTAAAGTATTAATTTTTTAAACTAAAAATCTCATTATCTTAGAAAGAAATGATAGAAAACTATTATCGACGACCGATGTGGCGCAGCGGGCGAAGGTCCGCCTGCGACGCAGGAGGTTGCGGGTTCGATTCCCGCCTTGGGACAAATGTTTGTACGATCTACAAAGATTTGTTCCAGGTGTTCTGGGTGTTTGCTATGTATAATAAAAAATATCTATCTATGTAATGTATTGTATTAAGTATATCAGTCATCTAGTACCCATAACACAAGCTCTGCTTAGCTTGGGGCTAGATGATGCTGTGTGGATTGTCCAGCCATATTTATTTATTTATTTATTTATTTCTATAATGAGATTTTTAGTTTAAAAAATTAATACTTATGATTTTAAACTGTTATAAATAAAAACAAACCTATTGGTATCAGTTTCATTCCACCTTGTATAATAATTCCTATAGCATAGTATAATATTTCCTTAAAAATTAAATGCTTCATAAAAATCTGTGACTCTTGGTCAGAAGTCAGCACTAACCGTAAGTAATTATTTTGCATTTAATCAACCATATCCATCTGTTTCCAGGTACTCCACCAAGACTACAAAGATGGAAGGCCAAAAATCCAAGCATTGATCGGCATAAGAGTGAAAGTGACAGCTAATAGTGATCAGTGAAGGTTAGAAAGAGACAAAATGCCGGACACATTGTCTTTGTCCGCTGGGGTCAGCTTTGGTCTACTGGCTGGCATCGTGTCAGGAGTATGCTACCTTGTAGCCAATGGAATGTCATGGCCGAAGTAAGTGGAATTTTGGTTCATATTTTTCCATATTCATATACATGTCGAGACTCCTCCGTGCCCCGGAAAGCACGTTAAGCCGTTGGTCCCGGTTGTCATTTGTAGATCTTTGAAATGACAGTCGTTACTGGTAGTCAGAAGCCCGAAAGTCTGCCAACCGGTCTTACCACGGGGTATCGTGTTGCCCAGTTAGGGTTGTGGAGGTCAGATAGGCAGTCGCTCGATGTAAAATACTGGTCCTGCTGCATCCTGCATCCGGTTAGACTGGTAGCCGAACCCAACATAGGATAAGGCTAGGCAAATTATTATTATTTTTTCCATATTCATTGTTTTAAACAAAGTGATGGCTTCTCTTGGTTCTATTACAGAGTACTGGATAGTAAAATGAGGAATATAATAATTAAATAAGTTATAATGTAGGTACGTCATTGAAGTAGCTTTTTGCAGCTATTGTCAGCGGTGTGTTTGACCTGACCTATGGGAAACCTTGGTAGCATAATCTGTGTATTCAATATGTTTAATAACTTCTACTCGGATAAAGACAAGAAACTTTTCATGTTTTATAAAAAAAGAACTTAAGTAGTTATTTATTTATTCGTTTTACCATTGAAATTATACTTATAGGTATAGCTTCGTGCTCACACCTTCGGATAGCAGCAGCAGCAGTGTAGCACACGACATAAATAGTTTTTTATTGCGGTGGAAAAGCGCGGGAAACCAAACATACATTTCGCATGACAGCGACATCTATTAAGGCTGAAGCAAAGTAGTAAGGGCGTTCTAGGTCCGTGTAGTTTGCAATCACGTACATAGATGGCGCTGTCCATTTTTAGATTTGTTTGTTCTTTTTTTCTATATTCAAACAGCCATTTACTCGAACGAAAATTAAGCCATTATATTACGGTACTCAAACCGTTACTCACCGAGTTGCAAAAGATGCACCTTGCAGTTTCCCAAAGAGCGATAGAGGGCATTCTGGGAGTAGAAAGACAATACAAGATTACACGCAGCATCCTAAAACGGGCATGATGGACGTAGGCAAGAGCTGCCAGGTACAAATAGGATTAAACGGATCACGTGAACCCCAGTATTGACAACAGTACCCACACAAAAGGAGCCTCTACCTGCAAATGGACAGAGCCCCGTGGACCAATCCTGATAGAGATGGCGAGATTTGCCCAGTACAAACGCATAACATAAAAAAGTAAATTAGAAAGATGTGAAAATTGAAAATACAAGATTTACACATAAGTTTTGTTTATCTTCCAGATTTTGTTAACGTAACGTTATTGTGCTTGCCTCATCCATCAAATCCAAAATCTACAGCATAGTTGCATGTTTGAACAAAACCGATCCAATTTACTTAACGTTTACGTTGAGCGTTCGTGCTAGGACCTCACTTCCCGATACAGTTTGGTTTGAGGTGGTGCTAGAAAAAAATCTAGGAAGGAACCTTTTAGGCAGCTGTGAAGAAAAAAACAACTTTTCTTAATTTAACATATAACATTACGCAGGCCTGTATTTCCCGTAAGCTTGGGTACAGGCCTATTGTACCTAATTGCCACATTTCGCTATTTCGTATTTTTTCGTTTTTTTTAACAATATTATTATGCAAACGCGGTCAAATAAAAACGTTACCTACCTAACTAATCATTGTTTGATAGGTTAACGACCTTCATAATAATGCTAAGTATTACATTTTGTTTAATTATGCATTTCAAAATTGAGATAGCATCGGGCCTCGCGTTAATTTCGTCACATCCAGCCGTCCGCGGCCGCCGATGCGTTCACAATAGGTCCGAAGCTGCGCGCGAACCGTGACCGACGAGTCGCGACGTTCGCGTTTTTATTTTTTTTGCGTTTTCGTAATTCAAATGTCGCGTCAGTCACGTTCGGGACCGTTACGAATAGGGTTGGCGCGACGTGCCTCGTTTAATGGAATAAATGTAGGGTTCGGCTCTGTTTAGGCGCCACCCAGAAATACAATATTTTCACCTATGTATAACATTTTCGATACTTTTTATTTTGTGAGGATAGTTGTTCATTTGTTTTTATTTGTGGAATTTAAAAGTTATTAATCATAAATAATAATAATACCAGCCTGTAACCACTCCACTGCAGGGCCAAGGCCTGTTCTCATGCAGTGAAGGCACAAATTCCAATCACCACTGTCAGACTTTCGTGCTTTTGACTGTAACTTTAAATACATAGAATATGAATTATTTTATTATTAATAATTCACATTGGTACTTTCCGGATTTGAACCTACAGCCTCCTAAATGCGAGGCGAGGCCTTAACCACTGGGTCATCGCGACATCATACTTGGCGGCAGGCTTTCGTTGTGGTAATGGAGAGATAAAGTGGAATAGGGTTGTCAGTTTTGGACTAGAGTTAGTCGATTATTTAGTATCTCGAAGCTCTTGAGTTGGCACTTAACCTGATAATAAGCTTGTGTAGATAGGTGCTTGATAGAGGTCCAATAGGTAGATACCTACATTAAAAAAGGTTGTCCTAATCTGCCTGGCTACAGCGCTGCAGCGACCCTTAACCCAATTTATTTGGAGTCGGCGCAGCATTTCTTCTTATTCCACACATATCTATCTGACGTCATCTCAATAGTCACCTCTTTTCTAGCCGTCGTACACACATTCCATATTCAAAAAAAAAAAGAAAGAAAAAACGTTTATTAAGCAAAGGCAAAAGGCACGAAAAGAATATTAAAAAGAAACAAAATACGATTAACAAAAGTAGAAATAAAATCATTTTTTCTTATCGATTATGTGCCTTAGAGCTGCGCCAAAGAGGACACTATTAATACCCCTAGGAATATCTTGTAACCCTCCAGACATTCATACTCAAAACTTGCCTTACAACATGATCCTCATATAAGGATTTTTGAGGCTAGATATAAATAAAAAGATTGACTTACATAAACATAACAAAACATCACGCCTATATTCTCTGATGGGTTAGGCAGGGGTGCAACTATAGCAACATCCACATTTCGCCAGTTATGTTTAAGTCCTATGTAATAGGGGGCGAGCCTATTGACACCAACCGGGCACAAAACCAGATTCGGGGCTGCTATTTAGAAAATGTCTTTTGGAAAATCTCAATAGCTCTTTACCCGACCTGGGAATTGAAGCTAGGACCTCACGCTCAGTAGTTACGCTTGGGATCACTAGACCAGCCAGCTAGACAGCCATTTGTAGGATTGACTTTTTACATACTTATTTGTATTCCAGTACTGTGTAAGTTACTACAACACACACACACACACACACACACACTACGGTTGAACACTTACATCATAGACAGCCTTTATGGGTGGCCATGAGAGTGAAAAGCGTTTAGCGTTAAATATTGTAAAATAATTAACATTTTAACGCAATATCATACTTGTATTTAATTGCTTTTAAACGCCATTTCTATTTCATAACGTCGATTGTAATTGCTTATGAAACGTGTATATTTGTATACACACCGTGGCAGACTGAATTTTAAATGTTATCATACAATAAATTAAATTAGTAATGTTATGTTAGAGTTATGTACTTCTCCGTTATACCAAGTATTGCCAAGATTCACTGTTAGATAATGCTTAAGGAATTAACTGCGGCTTTGCACAACTGTACGCGTTACTTGTACATAAAATTTTAATATTTTTATTTCTTTAACCATGATAAAACGATTAATACATGAAAAAAATAGGTAGAATAAATAATCACAGGGCATCGAAAAATTTATCCGCATCACTGTCAACGGGAAAAGTGTATAGAAGGCTGGCAATGCCACGTTGAATGGCGATGCTGATTATTTGGCCAAAAAAAGGCCAGCCCTCTGGTCACGTGAAGAGTCGAACAAACGTTTCGCGATGTCTCGAAAAAGTAGATGGGCACACGGACCCCATGATCCTAGTGTTTCTACCCCAAACGGCTCAATCATATAACTCCCAATATGGTTGTTATATTTTCAGCTTGAGGTTTAATTTAAATGAATCAGCTATAGCCTTTTTTTTTTGTTACCGAGGTGGAAAATCCTCATCGATGTCCTCCGCCCTGGGGTCTGTCAGACTCTTACTGACTAAAAACCACCCCAGTATTCCCATCCTACACATGAACCGGGGATCATGGGAACTAGTACGCCTTCCACGATCCCCAGAAATCAACTGTACCCATCCCAAGTAAACAAATATAGAAACTCAAAACTGAACTAAAATAAGTTCACACAATATTGCACTACATTACTGTCTGTTCTATTTCATGAAGCGACTAGCTGTGCCTCGCGGTTGCACACACTCCTTAGCCTTACCTTCCTCTATGATTGGGCTATCAAAAGCAAAAAGAGTTTTTCTTATCCGAGTGGCTAAGATCTTATCCGATTGGTAGTTCCAGAGATAGGCGAGTCCAAAAAAAAGCCCTAAAACTTTATTCTATCAGTATACAAAAGATGACAAGATTTTTAGTCAAAAATCATAATTCCAGATTTGTGAAATGGTAACAGTTTCAATTTGTCATTTTCCATGAATATGAATTTAGGCTTGCAATTGGTAAACTCGTAGTGACAATCCGATATTTACATTTTTCTCTACCCGAGCTTACTTGTGTAGCGACATCTATCTCGCCACATACGAACTAAATCTGACATATCCTACATCGCGATATTATAGTTATCCGCGCGATTGAACCCGACAACCTTTGTCAAGCAGTAGCCCATCAGACTCAACACCAATAGTGGATGAGGAACTTGTACACCCTGTTACTGATATTCCCAAACTTGTTAGAAAGGTTTTCACTTAGAAGGTGGGTGGAGTGAACTGTCAATCCCTTGCATTAGTATGGAACGGCATCTCACTTCACGAGATTTTCACTATGCTTTTTACAGAATAGCACTGCACACGCGTTCAATTCGATACCCAACCCACTGATCGCCATGCCCTCTCCTATATTGCGTTTCAATACCCGGTTCTCCGTCTCCAGTCTTTCTATCATCAATTTGGCGGCACGGTTGTCGCAGTGGCTGACCGATAGGCTGCTGCGCTACGTGGCGCGGGTTCAATAAATGTTTGTATGAGCTACAGGTAGTTTCAATGTTTGTAAACGCACCCACGATACAGGAAAAAAATATAGTGTGGGGTAACGTTGAAAAAAAAAATAGTCAACGCTATTACAAGTTAATTCGCCATCTGTCACCGTTATGGCATAGCCGCATGCCGAGCAATGTTGAGCACCCATTGACCATATTCAAAATTTCACGGTACACTGAACAACCGTTTG
Source organism: Phlogophora meticulosa (assembly GCA_905147745.2). NCBI lineage: Eukaryota > Metazoa > Arthropoda > Insecta > Lepidoptera > Noctuidae > Phlogophora > Phlogophora meticulosa. The sequence goes on from LR990518.1 coordinate 1,684,347, forward strand.
GAACATGAGTACTGCGTCTGTTTGAGAGAGAGTTCTGTATAACAAAGTTCGTTGTTTAATAAAAACTACATAGTAGACGCTCGGACCATGTTGTAAGGAAAGTTGCGAGTATGAGTGAGCTGCGTTAAAAGGGAGACCAAAGAAAAGATGGATGGATTGTGTAAAAGATGATATGGCTGGAAAGGAGGTGACTTTTGAGATGACGGCAAATAGAGATGTATGGAAGAAGAAGACATGCTGCGCCGATCCCAAATAAATTGGGATAAGGGTGGAGTGGTCGCTCAGCGGGTGGAGTTCAACTGTTTTAGTTTTCTGCACTTCTTCTTCATATAAACTTTCACTATGTCAAATATGTCTCTTCTCCGTGCGCGCAATATTTTTAAAATTAAAGGAGTCGAAGTTTTTACTTTACGTACCTATTAATATATTTATACATAGATGTTAAAGTGTGAAACGAAACATTATTTATACTTTTATCTGACCTCCACAGCAAAGTTACTACATGTCTTGAAAGTTCAATGTGTTTTATTTTTTAATAAAACTATGTCTTCGCAAAATTAATGAAGAGAAAGAACATCTTGGACAATCAACAAAGGATTTAAAAATCATTAATACCAATTAAATAAATCAATAAGACCATTATTGTAACCAATTTCAGTTCTGGTGCACTTGTAGATATATCACGCACTGGCTATACCACGTCGTTTCACCCATATCTAAAGGTCGTGATGTTAAATTGTCTATGATCTTCTTCAAGAATCAGGCTATCAAACGCAAACAGATTTTTTTCAAATCCGACTGGTAGTTAAACAAATGAACTCTTCAGTCCGACAGACTGTAGAACTGTCAATAAAGTACCACTATCACACCTCATTTGATTGAACTATACTGAACCCATTCAACTATGGAACTCCAATATCATTCAAAAGGGGCGGCTCCATATCGACAACGCGTCGAGCATATCGCCGCCCGCGCCACGCGCCGCGTTCAGTTCACTCCATTCACTCACTCCGCGCTGATGCCGTCGAACGGAAGTTCGGAAACGATCGGCTGCTTCCGACACATTTGAATTTGGATTTTGTGATCTAGTGTTGTGTTGTGTGTGTGTCTGTGGAATAAAGTGAATCTGTGTGGAATTTTGGACACATTTTTAAGGTAGGTACACATAATTGGGTATCTGTTTTCGTAACTGATTATGACGAATGAATGAAGCTGTACCCACGTACAGGATGTTATAGGTTGCAATACATGCAAGTATAGTCTCTCAAAAATTGCTAAAAATAATTGGTATATCAATGCAAGAATCTAGGTACTGCAAGGCCTTTCTCTTTCACTTAATTGTTACTTTTTAGTGGTAATTAAAACTAGAGAAGACGAGTGACGAGTATTACTTTTCAGTATAGTATTTCGTTAAATATGTGAGTCATAAATTACTGAACAAAAACAGCATATGTCATAGCGGTCACGCCAGAGATCCGCCGAGGGTGAGGCATGGTACTAGCAAGTACCATCGCTAATTATATATTGAGGGTGATCTTCAATGAACTGGAAAAGCAATACCCAGTTATATAGTATATCGCTTTTTTGAGTACCAAACTTGGGGCTAAGTCCTAAGAAACTGCTACCTGTGTTTACCTGTTATAGAGCGCATAATCATATTAGAGTAGAATAGAATACTCTTTATTGTACACCATGAAAACGTCAAAATAATGACTTTTAGAACTACACACATAGGTGTTACAATGGGCGGCCTTATTGCTACAAGCGATCTCTTACGGATAACCTTTGGATGGAATTAATATTCCTATTTTTCTGTTGATGACTATTTATAAACCGGTAAAAAAGGGTGAATATATATTATGTGAAATGACAAAATGTGCTGAAATTATTAATTAAAATTCATTTTAAAATTAATAAATGTATGTAACAAACAATGTTTGACTAACGTGACAACACCCTTTAAAGTTTTGTCTTGTTCACCCTTGCGTTTTAATTAACCCCATTATAGGGTACTTCATGTAAATAAATTATATTGTTAAAAGACATCATCACCGTACATCCTCATTCAACCACTGAAAAGCACTTCCAATAAAGACCATTTTAAACTGGCCTCGCATTCCATTGAATATCCTTACTACGCAAGGCCAGCCCAAGGTCATAGTATTACCACCGTCATGGAGTCTACTGTACAGGGATTAGTGACATAAAGTCAGCAGTGAAAGCTCTGTGAGATTGATAACCTATCACGTACGTAAGCCGCGGTAACAGCGTGTCAATCAATTTTCATGGACAACGCAATACTCGTGCGCAGGCTGTGCCCAAATCTGTGTGAAAGCAGAGAACCTTTGGTAGATGTACTTATTTGACAGTTATCACTGTGAATGTGGCTGCTTCGTTGGTCTAGTGGTCGCAAATGCTACTGCCAGGCATGAGGTCTTGTGTTCATTTCCTGGGTCGGGCTAAGTGTTGTTGTGTTTTTTCTCCTAGATATTCTTAGTAGCAGCCCGGAGTAACGGGGGGTTGCTGGCAAAAACTCGCCTCCCGTTACATAGGACTAAAACTTAACTGGAGAAAAGAGGTATACTTATAAGTACACCTCTACCCAACCCTTTGGTGAATACAAGCGTGATTTTTCACCATAGATAAGTCATCATCATCACCCTCCTGCCCTTATCCCAATGTATCCGGGTCTGGCGGCGGCGCCACATATCTTCTTCTCCCATACAACCCTATTTGCAAGCATCTCAGTTATCACCTCCTTTATAGACATATCATCTCTAACACATTGACTTTTAAAAGTTTCCTCTCGTAGATTGCATCAAATTCGGGAAAAACGATTTCTGCAAGACTCTGTCTGATGTACTAACAGGGGCATCCCATTGAACAATCACACAATAAACTATGATTCTTATGAAATATGGTCTTCAAAACAATACTACATATATTGATTACTGAATAAGTACCTACTGTTTTCAGATAATGTAAAATCTGTGAATGCTGATGATGCTATGCTTGCCAAGGTCGGTCCGTGGATACATAGACATGTGGAGGAGACATTGCGCATCGAAAAATAAAAGTTGCTGGTCCCGGCTGTCATTCAAAGTTAGATCCGTAACAAATGATCTTTGAATTGGTTGTCACACTTTCGGTCTTCTGACTATCCAGTCAGAAGCCCGAATATCTGACAACCAGTCTTACCAAACGGTGAGACGGGTTGTGGCACCCAGTAACTACCTATAGATTGTTGTGCTAGAAGTCTAGGTACACAGTCGCTTCAAGTGGAATACTAGTACCTATTTAGCTGCTTCCGGTTAGACTGGAAGCCGATCCTAACATGCGTAGTGATTATTTACTTCATCATCATCGATGAAGTAGTTTTTTTTTTTTTTATAAAAACTTTGCCCCACACTAGGAATTTCTCCTGTATCGTGGATACGTTTACAAAGATTTCAAGTCACATACAAGAACAGCCAGACCCGGAAAAACTACCTGTAGGCCATACAAATTTGTTCCTTGCGGGAATTGAACCCACGACACGTGGCGCAGCAGTCGATCGCTCAGCCACTGCGCCAACTGTGCCTACCTGTCACTACTTGTACTTCAAGCTGGAAGACCTTACTGCGATCCTTCAATACAACTTGGCACCCTTCAAAGCCAAAATGTCGGCCTTTGTGCGTTCCATGGAGGTCATATAATTAACAAACCACTCGTGATTCCGTTTGTGTCGTGGTCACATAATTTACACATCGAAAATTAAGCTTCAATTATTTGTCTATTGAATTTACATCACGACTGTTTTCTTGAAAGGGTTAAGTAGCTAAGGTACTACTTCCATTTCGCCTGTTATGTTAACTCCCACGTAATAGGGTGCGACCCTCTAGCCATCATCTGGGCACAGATCCAAACTTTGGGCTGGTATAAGGAAATCCTCATGGAAATACCCAATAACACTTTTCCCGTTGACAACGATGCGGATGAATTTTTTGATTATTTATTTTATTTTATTTCTTCATATATTAATAATTGTATAACACTTAGTCCGAGACTTGGTCGAACTCAAGACCTCAAGCTCCAACCAACCAGACCAACGAGGCTGTAAAAGTAAATTAAAGTACCAGCCTATTACTGTCCCACTGCAGGGCAAAGGCCTGTTCTCATACAGAGAAGGCATGAGCATTAATCACATTAAAAACGAGGCTGTACTATTTATTTAATTGAACAGAATGGAAAATATTTTATTTAATGTATATATATTTTTTTTTTTTGTACGATTTTTAACATTTTGCTGTGCCCTGACAGGGTCTACAACGGCTCTTAGCTTTAAGCCTTTTGTTAACATCTTGTTTTACCTTGTGGAATGCAAATAAATGAGCATAAATACGAATACGAGTTTAAAAGATCATTGGTCTGAAATCAGAAGTGTTTATAATATTATCAGACATGGATGGCTTGTTCGTCTAGTGGTCACAAGCACGGTTAGCGAGCATGAGATCCTGGGTTTAATTCCCAGGTCGGTGATACGATGGGTGGTGATGCATCAGGTCGAATTATAGTGCAGACATATATTCATGAAATGTAGCAAATCTTTGTTACATTTTCTATTTCCTACTGCCTTGTTGGTTTCGTGGTTGTACGCGCTACTGTTGAGCATTAAGTTCTAGGTCGTAAAAAAGCGTCGTTGAGTTTTTCATCAGATTGGTGGCTATAACATGGCACTTAAACATAACTGCTGAAATGTGGGTGTACTATAAGGTACACCTCTGTGAAGAACACAAGCGTGGCAAGTACAAAGCATCACAAGTAATACAGCAATCAGACATTGCTGTATTTAAAACGAAATAAAAATACAGTTTCAAAGAAAAGCGACTATTTAAAGTTGTAAAAAGGCAGATGTAAATGGAAACGCCGGGAGAGGGCGCGCTTGAAGGAAATACACTGACCTTATTTGTTCACTTGTTCCTCAGAAAGATCAGGTGAGTAGTACTCGCAACCAGCGTGCGTGTATGACCAGATGCATGATCGTAGACGAAGCAAAAGGAGTATGAAAGAATCGTAACCGACAGTTTTTCTGTTGATTCTGCCTACCCCCGTAGGAATAATCCGTGAGTTTATGTATGTGTATGCATGAAAACAAAAGTTACAAAATACTTAGCCTACCGTTCCAAAAATGGTGGGTTAATCTCATTTTAATAGTTCCGTATCGTTATTACAAGGAGACACTGAACACAGTTCAGCAAAATTTTGCAACAATACTGTAACAGACAATGGCTGCCCAAATAAAACACAAAACGCCGTGTAATTAATACGTAATCGATGTCAACCGCAACTTTTGCAACGTTCACGCTTCCAACTTGAATTAATTTGAACACAGAAATACACCCGTGTTAAAAAAAAACTTGCAAAGAGCGTATAGGACTCGAATACTGAGGGTTTCGTGTCCTACTCAATAAACCCTTGATACCAAAATTTTATTTTTATTTTATTCATTTGGGAATATAAACAGTTACACATAACATATTACATAGTATTTAAATAAATAAAAATAATAAATAATAAATAATGCTGGACAATCCACACAGCATCATCTAGCCCCAAGCTAAGCAGAGCTTGTGTTATGGGTACTAGATGACTGATATACTTAATACAATACATTACATAGATAGATATTTTTATTATACATAGGAAATACCCAGAACACCCGGAGCAAATATATGATATAATATATAAATAATTATAGAATATGGTTAAATATGTAACCAGCGCCATTTTCCACAGAATATAGATGAAAAATATTTTTTTGAAAACGCCATACAGTAAATTTAATAATATCTACTAAAAAGTAATAAAAAAAAATTGGTACGTATAAATAAAACACATTAATTAATATGTTGATAGGATACATTTCCATTTTCAGATTTGAATTTTATTTTTTAAGATTTTTTGTGATTGGTTTAGCTGATTACTTACGTGCTAGTCAAACATTGCTATATTAACGTAAACTTTCTAGATTTATTTCAGGTTATTTACTTTCCAAGGGTATAAGACGAGCCTTTTTACCATAAGTCAAAAACTATGCGGTATCTGTGAAACTACCTTTAAGATTTGCAATGTAAAAATCTGTCTGACCAAGCCATCCCATTTTTACAATTTAAACCCTCCATTCAGGCTCCTATATACAATTAATATCGTAACATTTTTTTAAATATGTATGTTAGTGACAAAGCCGTGTTTATTAGTTTCCTTAATTTCAAGCATTAAATTCGGAAATAAGTATCTATTGGAGACAGACAAACAGCCGAAGTCTCACCATAGTGATTCTTCTTTTACCATTTTGGTACGGAACCCCAAAAACAAATCATTAAAGTACAGAGTCACAGTTGAAACACAGTTATCTTATATAAACCAACTAATGTATAACGTAAAATTTCATTAAAATGATACAATTATTAATATATGAAGAAATAAAATAAAATAAATAATCATAGGGCATGAAAAATTCATACGCATCGTTGTCAACGGGAAAAGTGCCCAGAAGGCTGGCAGCATTGCTACGTTGAATGGCAATGCTGATTCTTTGGCCAAAAAAAAGGCCAGCCCTCTGGTCACGTGAAGAGTCGACCAAACCATTCGCGATATCTCGAAAAACTAAATGGGCACACGGACCCCATGGCCCTAGTGTTTCAACCCCAAACGGCTCAAACATATAACTTCCAGTTAGGTTGTTGTATTTTCGCCGTTTGAGGTTTTCTGCACCTGCAGCAGCCGCACCTGCACAGTCCACCGTACTAGGAAATATAAATATATCTGTATAAATAGTATACATAAAAGCCACTTTTCGTGTCTGTCTGTCTGTCCCAATGCTTTGTTCTTCTAAACTATTCAATGGATTTTGATATGGTTTTCACCATAATTCAGAGAATTTATTTATTTCTTATTATCCATCAGCATCCTACTGCCTTTATCCCAATTCATTTGGGGTCGACGCAGCATGTTTTATTCCATACAACTATATTTGCCGACATCTCAATGCTCATCTTCTTTGCTGCCATCTAGATACACTTAGCCTTTTCCTAACTATGTTTGGGTCGGCTTTCAGGCTTTTTCTTTTTTTTTCATTACAAAAATGTTGTCTCACACAAGGTATTTTTCCTGTATCGAGGGTACGTTATGAAACATTAAAAGTCACAAACACAAACAGCCAGACCCGGAACAACTGACTGTGGGCCATACAGATATTTGTTCCGTGCGGGAATCGAACCCATGACACGCGGCGCAGCAGTCAATTGCTCAGCCATTGCGCCAACCGTGCCGTTAAAAGTCTGAAAGACAACAAATTGAAATATTATTATACTTTTATATGCATTTAGCAATAAGCAAACAGACGCCTCAATTTTATCTGTTCGTAAAGATATAAATTTGGGGATACCGGTGACGTTTTAATTTGGTCGGTTGTCAACTGTTTTGACGTGTTTTAGACTCGCCAGCAGCACGTCGACACGGTTCGTTGCGCGAACAGTCCGTTGTTCGAGATTTCAATTTATTTTGGTTTATTATGGTTTTATGGAATGCCGCGGTTTTATTTTGTGAGAGATGAAAAAGTAAAATGTTTCCATTCTTCGAAACTTAGGAGTTAAAGAAATTGGAATAAATACCACATTACTGAAAAGAGAAAACAATAAAGAGTACGCTCAGATGATTTGGTCATGTTGAGAGGATGAATGAAAGGGGACCTAACAAAAGGTATTGTAAGGCAGAAGTGAGTGGAAACGCCTTTAAAAGACGTCCTAGAGAGACATACACTAACCTAGTTGGTGATGATTTTCAGAAAGGTCAGGTATATAATTATTATGGTAGTACCTACTCGCAACCCGCGTGCGTACTGCGACTGATGTTCAGTTTCTGCCTACCCCATGGAAAAGAACTTACATTTATGTATGCATGCTTCTATCTGTAACCCACCCAACAGACGTGGTAAAATAAAGTATCAACAAGTGCACAAGTCAATGAAAGTTTATAGTGAATTATCCGAAATAATTAAAAATGAACCATAATTCGATTCATTTATAAATAAATTAAAACAGTTTTTTTTTTATAATATACTAAATGCTATTATAGTATTAAGGAATACTTATTTAAATCAATAGGGTTCACTAAATAGATTTCTTTTTTGTTGTTGTTTATATTGCTACTTTTGTATACCAACTAATTAGTCAAATTAAAGCCCTCTCACACTACTCCCTAACCCTCTCCTACTTTGCTATGCCCTTACAGGGTCCATATTTATGTACAGGCCAGTACATCAAGATACCCCAAACTGTCAGATTTTCCAATTGAACCTGAATAACATGATAGATTTTCAACTTTATAGAAAAGGAATAAGGATTCTTTTGTTATAAAGTTGAAAACCTATCAAAGAAAACCATTGACATTTGACACATTGGGGTAGCTTGATGTGCTGGCCTCTGTACCTAGCTTTAAGCCCTTTCTAACATATTTTTTATAATATGGAATGCAAAATAAATTAATAAGATTATCTTGTTTTTAGAGTTGAAAGCTTGTACCTTCCAACCTGTTTACTCTAAGAGCTAATCCTGGCTGTGACAGCTCAGACAGAAAGTAGAGCTCAACAATATATTTTGTTTTCCATGTAATCAGTAATTACAATTACTTTTAGATTCTAGTTCTTCAAACTTATCAGACAGGTGTGTTTCTGGAGAGTTTGTTGCGCCACTTCTTTTTTCCAGCAAAACCACAAGAGAGTGGTGATGAGCGGGCGTTATGTGGGAGTGTCTTATTCTAGACGTTCTTCTAAGATATAAAAATGGGCATGGGAAAAATACTGTAAAATAAAGAATCCAAACCGAAGGATACAAAGTTAGAACACTATTACATAAGCCCACTTGTTATTCTTGTAGTGTCGGCTGAATTTCCTGCGCACGCGCTGCTAACTTCCGTAAAGACAGGCGCGGGCAGGATTGAATAAAAATTGAAAGTACCTACATAGAGTGGGTAAACAATAGACAATCATAATGAGTCAAGCTGTTTGAGCTGCCGTTTTCGTTTGGAAATAAAATTATATAAAACGGCTTTATTTCCTCCGGAAGTACCTTAGTAAGTACTTACTGTGATAGGCTAGTCGATGACACGATCTCGTTTGTGCGCGTGCGCAAGTGTCGAACCATCTTTAGGTAAACAAATTTATTTGATGGAAAGTGTCCAGATCGCAATCACAATGTCATTCCTAGTAAGATGACAAATGTCAATCCACGGCGAACTCAGAAGCTAAGGTGACTTAGAGAGGTCTTAGGTAAGTCTCCTCAGCTTCTTCACCAAAAGACTCCTTCCATTGTACAAGACAGTTAATTTTGATCCTTGATAAGGTAGTCACAAGTCTGACAACCAGTCTTACCGAGGGGTATCGTGTTCCCAAGCAACTGGATTGTGGAGGACTACCAGGCAGTTCCTTGCATATAAAACACTGGTATTCAGCTGCATCTGCTTAGACTGGAAGCCAACCCGAACATAGTTGGGAAAAGGGGACGTAGATGATAGGATTGGCTAAATAGTATTACAATATTGGAAGCTATCGGTGTTTCTCAAAAACATCAAAATACATCGAGCTACATGCTGCAAAGATTTTGGAGTCTGTCAGTATCACCACTTAACCATAGTAAAATGCAAAGCCTCTACAATTACGATGAGTAGAATAGAATATATGGTACACCATTAAATTTTACAGACAATGAATTTAAGAGCTACATATGGTGTTACAAAGGGCGAATTTATCGCTAAAAGCGATCTCTTGCAGACATCCTTTGGATGGACTTGAAAGAGAAAGAGAAAAGGTATTTTGGTAGTACCACAACTAAAATAGAAGCCTTAACGTCAACTGTTCCTCATAACATGACGCCTGTATTCCCCGAAGTGCTGGGCAGAGGAGCCTGTAGCAACACCCACATTTCGCCAGTCATGTTTAAGTCCCATGTTATATTGGACGAGCCTATTGCCATCAACCAACTGTCAAGTGGTCCCTACCAATTAATACCCACCACAGTGAACCTGTCTCACTATATTTGGTCACGAGCTACCGACTCTATTACTGTGTACCTGTGTGTATACCGGAAGGTGGACAAACTATAATACTCTGCGATACGTGGCTATGTGTGCCCCATCAATAATTGAGGACAGCTCATTATTGTATGGTAAGTAAGTACTCGATAGTATTAGTAACTGGGAAGGTTTTGGAATTTAGCAAAATACCTATATCACACAATCGATATAGCGAATGTGGAGGGTTACAAGATGATATGGCTGGAAAGGAGGTGACCTTTGAGATGACGGCAAATAGAGATGTGTGGAAGATGCTGCACTTGTAAAATATAATGTATGAATGGGGTGAATCCTCCCGCAAGATAAGGGCATGTATAGATTGCTTAACCCCACCTCCCCCTGGAGACCCTTACGTAATTAATGAATGGAATGAAATTACTGCAGAACAAAAGATTTCATGGTCGAAAATAATATGCCAATATCTTCGATATATCTAGTTTCACAAAACAAGGACACTTTCCTTTTTTTGTATAACTTGAAGCTGTTGAAGGTTGTATAAAAGTCGCCTGCTAAGCAAGCAATAGCAGAAACACTTGAAAGAAAATAAAGTACATTTATAAGTAGGCGTTCTGACTTTTTCATTAAATAAAATCAAACTACTTTTCATTTATATTTTGTATTTATTCAATAGTAGTACTGATTAACAACACCATTGATATAAATAAGTAAGTTTCTTTTTTTATTAAAAATACTCATGGCAGCTACAAATTATATCACATTTTACAAAATAAGTGACGGTTCACCACAGCCTTTCGAGGGAGCGAAGCGGTGAGCGAAGTTTATGGTCAGCTATGAAACTCGATTCGTGCTAGAATAACGTTTGACTAACTGCCAATTTCAATCCAAATCTCAATACGCGATCTATAACTGCTGCTTCTAATTCGCAAAGTCTCCAATTGATCGGTAACAAACAAAGACGATCTGTAGATTGGCATTAAGATACATTATTGAAATTGGCAGTCAGACGGTGTCCGATGGAACTCCATGGAGAAAGGGGGGTACCTAGTTTAGTATGGTGGTTTTTATTCTAGTTAGGTGCATCGTCTTCACATAATTATAATTATCTAATTAATGTATACAAAAAACTGTTAAAAAACTATTTTAAAAGAGTAAGTGTGGAGTTTCTTGCCCATTCTTTTCCATACGAAACTACCTTTTGGAAGGGGCCACTAGAATGATTTGGATATTTTTATTTTAAATTTGACGTACAAAAGTGCCTTTTTAATGGAAATTGAAAAATTAAATGACTAGGCTTTTCCATAAGAACTGAGCTAAGATAGCTCTAGAGCTAGGGTATAAAAAACAAACGATCTTATTGGTGGAGTAGCGAGGGATGTGCATGAGAGCACATCCCTCACTACGCACTTTAGCACTGTATCTCTGGTAGAAAGGCAGTTCTAACTTCTCCATTTTTCTCTTCTTCAACTTCTCATTTACACTTTACTACCTTTCCCAACGATCTCATTTATTCTTCGCCGATCCCTTAGCCGATATGGAGGCGATCATTTGCGGTGACGTCACCATCTTCATGGGCAGGGCGGCGGTGCTGGCCTCCGATGTCATCATGTACTTCATCACCTTCGCCTTCAGGTCAAAGTATAGCCTGTTCTCTTGGTTCACTTGGGGCAGCACGGAGCAGCGTTTCTCTGTTTCCTGGGAAACGGTAAGATGGATGTATCGAAGTTAACCGTAACTGCCAGACAACGAGACACAATAGAAAATGTATTGTTTGTCGGTCACCTGGCGTTTAAGGTGTTAGTCCAAAGTAAAGCTTCTTAAAGAGAAAATTGGAAGCGAATGGAAAACTGGGAAATTTTAATTAGTTACTGACATCATTACAATTTAACAAGAGTTCGTAACAAGCTGTAGGTATTTCGCCAGATCTTTGCCTCGCCGAGTAAAGTTATGCCAAACTTAATATTCGGAAAATGTATAAGATGAGTGTCCCCAGGAACTACTTGAAATCTAGTTACTGTTCTAGTCTCTGTCTAGTTAACAAATTACAATGTAGCGCTCGCCAAATTATACTATATATTTTTGGGATTTTTCGTTAGGCATTTCTCAGTAGCAGCTCGGAGTTTGGAAGCCTATTACATGGAAGATACTCCTCTGCACAACCCATACAGGCGCAAAACATCACGCATAGCATACATAGCATATATATCATATCATACATAGCAAAATTTTCTATGACATATCTTCTGATAGCCTCTCTATAGATTCTAAAACACTTCTTCCATAAAACAAACACAAAATCATACGTACAATCTTTAACACAATCACATAATAAATCTTCTTATGCTCAAAGTTCTCTGTCGCGTAAGCATAAGTGTTATAAGCGAACAATCCCATCAGGGCCCCGCTCTCATCACACAGGTCGAACTGGGTGAAGATGCCCAGACGGCACTTCTTCCTTATATATTCCAACATGATCCGAACGGGACAGTCTGGGTTGACCAGCAGCAGCTTTTCCACGGAAGTGTCCATTGACTCAGTAGAAGGACGTCGGCTGGATAGTTCGGGGGCATCTTTGTATGATACGTAAATGAACATTGTGTCTTGTGATGGTATCACAGTGATCTGTATGTAAATGACAGTTGACAAGTGAGGTTAGGATTTTTTTTCAACTTTAAAAAAGGTTAGTGTTTTGAGGATTGTTGGTGCTTTCACGGGGACCGTTGGATCGTGTAATCGGGTAGCCGACGTGATTTATGTCTGGAAATAAAAAAAGAAAGAAAATAATGTATTTAGCTCAGCTTAAGGTCATAGGAGTAATATCAACTCGGGACTTTTTCACGATACGGTGGCGATCAAAGGATCGCCACCGTATCGTATTCAACTCGAGACGTGCAGTATTCTTTGTATGAAAGTCCCTACTGCAACGCACACTAATCGGAAACGTTATGTAATCGCCTCGCCTCGGGACAAGCTTTAGGCGAAAGGCGACACGGTGACGATCCCTTTCTGAGTTGATATGATTGTGTGCCTTTGTGTACTTTCAGGCTGAGGCCCGCAATGACACTACTCAACAACGAAAACATAATGATAGAAGTATTGAATTAGACAGTTCGTATTGTCATATCATTATGAATCGATTGGTATTTCGAATCGAATTTGTATTCGCGGATCAATTAAGCGTTGTTTGTTTACAAAGCGTGCAAATCTCCCGCGTGCCGGAACGACTGTGCGGGCCGTTATCGCGGTAGTCGTGGGCTGCGAATGCATCGGCGCCGCCAGCCGCTGTTGTAACTCTCTTATGAAATATGAATCGCTTTAGTTAGATTCTTTGAGTTGAGAAACGGTTGAAATGCGAGTGAGCGCAACTGTTTTGCGGTCAAGGCTGCGCGGGTCCAGTGCCCGATGACCTTTACGTGTGACGTAGTGCATTGTAGTGGGTTAGTGTCCGTCGTACCTACGATGTGGGGCGGACTAGTTGCGATACACCTGCTAATTTGTATTGTTTTGCGCCTGCACTGATTCCATTACACCTTATTAGACAGTCGAAACAGGTCATGGTTAGTTTTAATAGTATTTTCTTTCAATAGTTTCGTTTTGAATGATTTACTTGGTCTTACATGCAGAGGATGTGAGTTGTGTGTGTATGTGATAGGAATGATGACTTTTATTCCGTCAGGTAGATTTAAAAAAAAACGTATTGGACACGGTATTTTTACTTTTGACATACCAAATCAAAAGATGACATCGATACAAAAATCATGACGTCACGCCTAAGTACTCGTAGATCTTATACCTACTTGTGACGTAGCAACCCCCACTGCCCAACTTTAATGCATTTTGTCTTAGTCACTTTTTATTAATACGATAAAACGAAAAATATGTGTCTATTATTCTTTAATTATTTGAATGTTATGTAATGTATATTTCAGATATTTAGTTTGATTTGTTTTTTGTTACCTAGATATTCATCCCTATGAATAAATGCGTCAAGTCTGCATGAGAGAACTTTCTGATTTCGGTCGCTAGTTACAAGTGAACAAATATAAAATTGCTTATTATTTCTAGGCTAATGAACTTCCTTATTGGAGTGACTACCCGATGACATTCATCTAAGGCGCGGCAGTGTCCAGATAAAAAATATAAGTAGACCGTACCAACTTTCACACAGATACGATAACTTTATCGGTCAAAAGCCGTTATCGATACATTTTGACCGATATATCTACCTATTTACCTGTCTAGCATGAAATCAGGGTATCTATCTAGGTCGCACTCTGTATAAATATAGATAATGATACTTGACATATCGAACTGGCTTAAAATCTAGGATATTATTTCGACTGACAAAATTGGTCCTTTTCTCCGAAACTTTTTTAAGGACCAATGTTGCTACGAAGATTTAAATCGTTTTTGTTTGGGCAATTTTTCAAATGAGTTTTAAGAATTCTAAATTGTGGTCGTATCTTCTTAATTAAATTATTTAAAGTTCACATTTCTTAAGTCAGGAAGATAATGCCTTTTGAAGCTATGGCAATGAGTTAGCTTCTGCATAGAAAACTTTATTTTATCACTTATTAGCAGAGGTCAAACTAGCACAAACCATGTACCGACTCATTATTTTACATCATTGTTTTTATTTATTTTAATACTTAATTTCTTTTTAACATCAAATACGCAACGAAGTAAAAATATGACATTTGAAATTATGGCTGACACGAAACCTTCTAACCTTTTTTTATTGATTCCTCAAGTGTTTTTTGAAATAATTTATAATACTCAAGGGCCGACTTTTGATAATAAGTAAGTTGCAGACGAGATAACTCACTAAGATAACTTTATTTAGATTTTTATAAAGGATATTAACCTCAAAAAACACCTTTTTTAATATAACAGCCATACCTTACTTTTTACTAGCATAACTAACTAATGTACGACTTTTAATTCGATGCATTAAGTTGACAGAACTAATGTAAGTGTCATATAAAACACAAAACATTGACTATGTACCAGCCTATTACTGTCCCACTGCAGGGCAAAGGCCTCTTCTCAAGCAGAGAAGGCATGAGCATTAATCACCACGCTTGCTCAAGACGGGTTGGCGATTTCAGACTTACTCATATCAATTATATAAGTCCAGGTTTCCTCACGATGGTTTTTCCTTCACCGATGTCAGTGATAAACTTAGAAAGTACATATGAATTGAAAAACTCACATTGGTACTTGCCCAGGTTTGAACCCACAACCTCGTGCACAAGAGGCGAGGCCTACACCACTGGGCCATCATGACACTACACTACAAAAAATGGATTGTGGTGGTGCATAAACAGAATAACCAGCAGGGTAGGTACTGTACTAGAATCTACTTTGTACATTATTCTATTTACAAATTACATTATTCTATTCAAAATGGTGCCCATTTTATTTCATATTTTACGGTCTCAGGTGACAGTTACATTGTAAAGACTGACATGTCACATTTTAAAGTTCCACACACACACACGTGTGAGCAACTAAGATTCAGATAACTAACGCTGTTGAAACCAAACGTGTCTTGCGTGTTGTTTTATGTGATTAAGTTAAGAAATTATTGATTCGTGCAATAAGGTAACAAATCATAAAGCAATATCGAATTCTGTCAAGTAATAATCGTCCCATCTGTTTACTTGTTGTTGTGAAACCAATAATAATGATTAATGGATATTGTACTCTCGAAATAAAATGGAAAGATATTATAAAGTTATTATTACAACCGCATTTGAAGTCTAGGTATTTTAGTACAATTCTTAGGCCGCACACAAGTGGTAACAACATTTTATTGAAACTCCATACTACGCTAAGCATAACTCGAAATCTTAAAGTTACCACAGACGTCAACGATTTCGCCAAGTTATAGATAAAGTCCCATGTGATATCAGCCAGACGCTTAGAAGTTCTGGAAATGTTGCTACACCAACGTCGGTCGCGTTTTGTTGACCAGTGACCGACAGCTTACTAACTACACACAACACTGACAAACCGGGTTCTAAGCTTTTCGGAACGTCTGACCGTCGCGACACTCTAATTATACAATTTCTGATTTACGTCCATCCTGTGACATCTCACAACCTCAGGTCCAGTTGAAAACCAGCGTCAGACACTAGATGTCTGGCATTTTGGCTGGACTTTGGTTTGGCTGATCCATTTGGTGCGTCTCGAGTTGAATACGATACGGTGGCGATCAAAGGATCGCCACCGTATCGTATTCAACTCGAGACGTGCAGTATTCTTTGTATGAAAGTCCCTACTGCAACGCACACTAATCGGAAACGTTATGTAATCGCCTCGCCTCGGGACAAGCTTTAGGCGAAAGGCGACACGGTGACGATCCCTTTCTGAGTTGATATGATTGTGTGCCTTTGTGTACTTTCAGGCTGAGGCCCGCAATGACACTACTCAACAACGAAAACATAATGATAGAAGTAATAAAAGAATAGAAAGAATGTGCCTTACGTCTGCACCAAATGGATCAGCCAAACCAAAGTCCAGCCAAAATGCCAGACATCTAGTGTCTGACGCTGGTTTTCAACTGGACCTGAGGTTGTGAGATGTCACAGGATGGACGTAAATCAGAAATTGTATAATTAGAGTGTCGCGACGGTCAGACGTTCCGAAAAGCTTAGAACCCGGTTTGTCAGTGTTGTGTGTAGTTAGTAAGCTGTCGGTCACTGGTCAACAAAACGCGACCGACGTTGGTGTAGCAACATTTCCAGAACTTCTAAGCGTCTGGCTGATATCACATGGGACTTTATCTATAACTTGGCGAAATCGTTGACGTCTGTGGTAACTTTAAGATTTCGAGTTATGCTTAGCGTAGTATGGAGTTTCAATAAAATGTTGTTACCACTTGTGTGCGGCCTAAGAATTGTACTAAAATACCTAGACTTCAAATGCGGTTGTAATAATAACTTTATAATATCTTTCCATTTTATTTCGAGAGTACAATATCCATTAATCATTATTATTGGTTTCACAACAACAAGTAAACAGATGGGACGATTATTACTTGACAGAATTCGATATTGCTTTATGATTTGTTACCTTATTGCACGAATCAATAATTTCTTAACTTAATCACATAAAACAACACGCAAGACACGTTTGGTTTCAACAGCGTTAGTTATCTGAATCTTAGTTGCTCACACGTGTGTGTGTGTGGAACTTTAAAATGTGACATGTCAGTCTTTACAATGTAACTGTCACCTGAGACCGTAAAATATGAAATAAAATGGGCACCATTTTGAATAGAATAATGTAATTTGTAAATAGAATAATGTACAAAGTAGATTCTAGTACAGTACCTACCCTGCTGGTTATTCTGTTTATGCACCACCACAATCCATTTTTTGTAGTGTAGTGTCATGATGGCCCAGTGGTGTAGGCCTCGCCTCTTGTGCACGAGGTTGTGGGTTCAAACCTGGGCAAGTACCAATGTGAGTTTTTCAATTCATATGTACTTTCTAAGTTTATCACTGACATCGGTGAAGGAAAAACCATCGTGAGGAAACCTGGACTTATATAATTGATATGAGTAAGTCTGAAATCGCCAACCCGTCTTGAGCAAGCGTGGTGATTAATGCTCATGCCTTCTCTGCTTGAGAAGAGGCCTTTGCCCTGCAGTGGGACAGTAATAGGCTGGTACATAGTCAATGTTTTGTGTTTTATATGACACTTACATTAGTTCTGTCAACTTAATGCATCGAATTAAAAGTCGTACATTAGTTAGTTATGCTAGTAAAAAGTAAGGTATGGCTGTTATATTAAAAAAGGTGTTTTTTGAGGTTAATATCCTTTATAAAAATCTAAATAAAGTTATCTTAGTGAGTTATCTCGTCTGCAACTTACTTATTATCAAAAGTCGGCCCTTGAGTATTATAAATTATTTCAAAAAACACTTGAGGAATCAATAAAAAAAGGTTAGAAGGTTTCGTGTCAGCCATAATTTCAAATGTCATATTTTTACTTCGTTGCGTATTTGATGTTAAAAAGAAATTAAGTATTAAAATAAATAAAAACAATGATGTAAAATAATGAGTCGGTACATGGTTTGTGCTAGTTTGACCTCTGCTAATAAGTGATAAAATAAAGTTTTCTATGCAGAAGCTAACTCATTGCCATAGCTTCAAAAGGCATTATCTTCCTGACTTAAGAAATGTGAACTTTAAATAATTTAATTAAGAAGATACGACCACAATTTAGAATTCTTAAAACTCATTTGAAAAATTGCCCAAACAAAAACGATTTAAATCTTCGTAGCAACATTGGTCCTTAAAAAAGTTTCGGAGAAAAGGACCAATTTTGTCAGTCGAAATAATATCCTAGATTTTAAGCCAGTTCGATATGTCAAGTATCATTATCTATATTTATACAGAGTGCGACCTAGATAGATACCCTGATTTCATGCTAGACAGGTAAATAGGTAGATATATCGGTCAAAATGTATCGATAACGGCTTTTGACCGATAAAGTTATCGTATCTGTGTGAAAGTTGGTACGGTCTACTTATATTTTTTATCTGGACACTGCCGCGCCTTAGATGAATGTCATCGGGTAGTCACTCCAATAAGGAAGTTCATTAGCCTAGAAATAATAAGCAATTTTATATTTGTTCACTTGTAACTAGCGACCGAAATCAGAAAGTTCTCTCATGCAGACTTGACGCATTTATTCATAGGGATGAATATCTAGGTAACAAAAAACAAATCAAACTAAATATCTGAAATATACATTACATAACATTCAAATAATTAAAGAATAATAGACACATATTTTTCGTTTTATCGTATTAATAAAAAGTGACTAAGACAAAATGCATTAAAGTTGGGCAGTGGGGGTTGCTACGTCACAAGTAGGTATAAGATCTACGAGTACTTAGGCGTGACGTCATGATTTTTGTATCGATGTCATCTTTTGATTTGGTATGTCAAAAGTAAAAATACCGTGTCCAATACGTTTTTTTTTAAATCTACCTGACGGAATAAAAGTCATCATTCCTATCACATACACACACAACTCACATCCTCTGCATGTAAGACCAAGTAAATCATTCAAAACGAAACTATTGAAAGAAAATACTATTAAAACTAACCATGACCTGTTTCGACTGTCTAATAAGGTGTAATGGAATCAGTGCAGGCGCAAAACAATACAAATTAGCAGGTGTATCGCAACTAGTCCGCCCCACATCGTAGGTACGACGGACACTAACCCACTACAATGCACTACGTCACACGTAAAGGTCATCGGGCACTGGACCCGCGCAGCCTTGACCGCAAAACAGTTGCGCTCACTCGCATTTCAACCGTTTCTCAACTCAAAGAATCTAACTAAAGCGATTCATATTTCATAAGAGAGTTACAACAGCGGCTGGCGGCGCCGATGCATTCGCAGCCCACGACTACCGCGATAACGGCCCGCACAGTCGTTCCGGCACGCGGGAGATTTGCACGCTTTGTAAACAAACAACGCTTAATTGATCCGCGAATACAAATTCGATTCGAAATACCAATCGATTCATAATGATATGACAATACGAACTGTCTAATTCAAATTACGAACTACGAATAAAAAAAAACTTTTTCGACAGTGATGTGAAATAGGAGCATGAGTTTATCCAGTGTATCGAGTTTAGTGACTTTTGGGGTGGCAGCCTGGCCACCACCAGGGCCATTGTCGGCGTCCTTTCAGTTCCACCACCAAGGGTCGAACTTTGCTGTATTCTTGATACTGTTCGCTCTCTGCATGATGGAGGTGGTGGTCCTCAGGATCATAACCGAAGAGCAAGCGCGAGAGCAAGGATCAAGGAGTGTGACGTCAATGTGGTTTGACTTGGACGATGAGTGAAAGGCCAAAAAATTTGGAAAAATAGTGATGTGACTGCTTACAGTGTTCTAGTTAATAGTACACGTTAAAATTAAGATAGTTGTACACTATAGATATACACTAAATAGTTATTAGTTAAGGCTGAATTAGAATAGTTTTGTTTGATAAAATCGCCCAAGTTTCTAGTAGAATATTTAATTAGCTCTCTATTTAAGGTCCTTGCTAATGCGTATCTGTATATAAAAATGTATTTACGTGATACAGCAAAATAGAATTCCTGTGCCAACATCGACTAGGTTTTTATAATGCTTAAATAAACTTAAAATGCAAAATGCCTTTTTTTATTAATTTAACTCAACCAAAAAGTAAGTAAGCCAAGATTAAATTGTCGACTAACTGAATTTTAGACAGATTTATTAATACAACTATAGTATTAGAATTTCCCTTTCCAAGCAAGAATATGATAAAATTATTATATATTGTTTAAAACCGGCTCGTCCTATGAAAACTTTTAATGAATTTGTCACCAATTCAACTAAAACTAATCAACTGCCTAGCCTTTTTCCAACTATGTTGGGGTCGGCTTCCAGTCTAACCGGATGCAGCTGAATAATAATTCATATAAAACTACATATGATAATTATATCGTAAAACGGTTAAAAGTAACATCTGTACATGTCTTAGATGAGTTTAGTGTTTCCTACCAGACTACTCTGAAAGGAACACCGAAACAAACTCAGAAGTAACATTCTATTTTCTTTAAAATATGTAGAATGTTACCACAGAGTTTGTCTGTGTTTGTCGGGCCTTTGCCCGTCATTATATTTGTCAGATCGATCGTATGAGGACCATTCAGAACAGAGTCTGCGATGGCCTATTAAGGAAATAACCATACAGGTTTGAGTGGACCTTTGTCAGTAATTGTAGGTTATTTCTTCCACTATTTATATCTATCTTATACTTAAGTTATAATTATACTTATAACCTTCTTTGCGCATTGCTTAGTTAATACAATTACCTATACAATATAATTTAAGTGAATTCGACGTAAAGTCATTATCTACCGAATGCGGAAAATTTAATTTTTCCGAGAAAATTGGCTTAGATAAACTAATTGGTTTGTTGTGGGGTTCAATTAAGCAATTTACGTTGGTACATTATTTTTAATGTCCTTGTTTACTCATTATTATAAAAAAAACTTTAATGGGTATATTTTGTGGTACAGGTTTCATAACTACAATAAAAGCATTCGCACAAAATAATTTGTCAAAAAAACCTCATTATGAAATTTAATTTTGAACAGACATAAACATAACATGACATCACGCCTATTTTTCTCCGTAGGGTTGGGTAGGGGTGTCCCTATAGTACACACACATTTCACCAGTTATGTTTTCAAGTTCCATGTAATAGGGGGTAGTCTATAGCCATCAACTGGGTACACTTCCAGACTCTGCTGAGGCTGTTATTGAGGAATTTCTAATGAAACATCCCAATAGCACGGATTAATTAAAGGTATTAATTAGTGTATCAGTTTTTAAGACAAAATTTTAATTAATGATAGTTAAGTAAAGTACCAAGACATACGGACGAAGGCTGAACTAAACGATCATTAACGTCTATCTCTAAAGACATTTATTTTGGTCCTTTGCTACGCCCTGAGTTTTTATAATTATTTCATCTCACTTCATGCGTCAGTAATTCTGTGATTCCTAATTAATCGTTGTCAGTTTTTTTGACTGTTTTAATATTCATACCGACTGACCTTGAGAGATACTCAAGTATAAATCTGGGTAAAAATAAATCGTATCCAGGACTTTATTGCTCTTCCACAAGATCACAAGATCTTCTGAAGGTGTAATAGATGTATTTTTCATCATACTCTCATCATCCTGCAAGAGGATCCTTATCCCAATTTATTTGGGGTCGGCGCAGCATGTCTTCTTCTTCCACACATCACTATTTGCCGTCATCTCAGAAGTCACCTCCTTCCTAGCCATGTCATCTTTCACACAATCCATCCACCGTTTCCTAGGTCTCCCACTACTCTTGTAACCCTCTACATTCATACTCAAAACTTTCCTCACAACATGATCCTCATTCCTTCGCATCTTGATCTTCATTTCTTCGCATGTGTTTTTATTACAATTTAATAAGATCCTATTATATTGTAAACAAGACTGCGGTAGTAAGTGCATATTACCACGTGCCTGCATCGGCTTCAGTTGAACTATATCACCACAACATGATCTTTCACCCCGGCCCCGATGTGACGTGTGTCATTATGTTAATGATTAACGTGTGACATTTAAAATTATAATATTTCTATAAATATTACTTAAAACTGGTTTTGTTGTCTGTCTGTGAGATAGCTTGGATGGTCTTAAGTACGCATAAGATTTTGATGCAGTTTTCACGATAATTTAGAGAGCTTATTCTGAAAGGTGTGGTTATAATATATTTATATTAAACTTCAATATAATTAAGACCTATCTGACTGCCTCGTAAGTTTAGCACTTCTGCTGAGGATTAGGTCCTGACCACGATTCCCAGGTCGGGAAAAGTTATATTGGGAAAAGTGCTAGTAGGATAACGAAAAGAGTAAATCAGTGCAAATTTTTTAACTGTAAGAAGTTAAAAAAAAAATATTCTAGACTTAACTTGCATCTCGTTCTCACTATTGAACGGTTCTGTTTCAACTTGTATTGTGTCAGTACTGAGCATCGGTCTTCCTCGTAGCCTTCTCCAGTCAAAGTCCTATAAACGCAGACTCTTTAGCGGGACTTAAAGAAGTCACGTCTATTCGAATTTCGAATTAAAAATAACAACCTCAACTATATTTTTGAGAGCTAGGTTAGCAGGATCAACTGTTATTTGAGTGACAATGACATTTAAATTAAGTTTAATTCAAAACTAAGTATTGACCTCATCGTTTGAAACGTTTCAATGTATGTTTAATCTAGATTCTAAGGTTTTTTTTTTTTAACCGTTGCCCCAAAATGTCGAAGAAAATGTAAGAAAATGTACTCTGTGCTCTTTTTTTTTTTTTAAAACGTTGCCCCACACGATACAGGAGAAATTCCTATTTCTCCTGTATCGTGGGTGCGTTTACAAACATTTAAACTCACGTTCACAAACAGCCAGACCCGGAACAATTACCTGTAGGTCATACAAATATTTGTTCCGTGCGGGGATCGAACCCACAACACGCGGCGCAGCAGCCGATGGCTCAACCACTGCGCCAACCGTGTCGTCAAATTCGCGTATTCGTATTCGTCGCTCTCTGCACAGAGTAATCACTACAAAAGATTACCTGCTCGCTGGGATGTTTCAAGACGCCAATCAAATAAACTGTTGCAGTAAAATCAACATCGCAATGAAGACAAGCAAACGCAACGCAACAGGAAATCAGACGTCTAAACTTCCCGACGTGCGTCTGTCAAAGGAAAAACGGTATCTCTCCTTTCGTCATTGCAACGAATCACTCTAACAGTGAACAAATAATTTAATTATATTATTTATCTAGCATGTCCAGAAATTAAGCAAAAGCAATAACTTTATACTGCAAACTGTATTTCATAAAATTATTTTGTCGTACACAATTACGCGGCTCGAAGGACCAAAAAAATGGCGTCAAATATGATCATAATTTTGGTGAACAGTATTTTCTCAAAACACATAACTCTTATTTGGAAACAATTTCTTCTGCAATGTACGACGCAACATGGCAACACACATTCTGCGCTCGAGCATTGTAATATGAAATACTAATGTAATCGGATATTTTATATTCGATTGAAGAAATAACATGCTAACGGATATAATATTCAAATATCCTTGTTCGAGATAACATAATTACTCACGCAGATGTTAAATCATTGAATATTTAGACGCATCTAGTTGCTTGGGCAGCCACTCATTACATAATAATATTTGGGAAAACAGCAGCTGAATATGATGCAAAACAGATGATATTTGGAGGCCTTGTCAATAATGGGGTATATCCTTCAAATAAAAATATCGTGACATTTGCACACCTGAAGCTATCCAGGATTGAAGCAGAAAATAATCTTGCATTATTTAAGCATAGTGTACCTTAAATAGGACATAGAAATTTCACCAGTTATGTTTAAATCCCATATATCAGAGAGCAAGTCTACTGTTATCAACTAGGCACACATTTAGACTACAGGATGCTACTGAGAAAGTGGAGATGGAAAATCTCAACAACACTTTTTCCGACTTTGAAATCGAACTCAGAACCTCATGCTCAGGAGTAGCCCTTGCAACCACTAGACAAACGAGGTAGTCTCTCTCCAAGGATTGCAGGCATGAGTGGTATGAAGATAATTACATTTTAAATTTAAAAGGTTAAAAATACTTTACATTACGGGTCTGTACCCAACAACTAGGCTTCTGCTAACTGGTAAGGACCATCAAAGCTAATATAATAATACTAAAGAGTTTGCTTGTTTTACGCGTTAAGAGGAAGAGTTCTCTAGAGCTCCGATTTAAAAAAATATTTGTGTTTGATAGCCCAATTTATTGAGGAACATTATAGGCTATTTATTATCATGCTATGACAGTAACGCTGCCTGTCCACTGGAGCGGAGCGAAGATGCGGAGTGGAGAAACGGTGAAATATTAACCAATGATCCCTTTCCATGGAGGAAGCGGAGATTTTATACAATTCTATTGGTTAAAATTTCTCCGTTTCTCCGCTCCACATCCTCGGTCGGCTCCAGTGGACAGGCGGCCTTAAGAGCTGGTGAAACAGCGGGGCACAGCTATAATTTACTACACCGGACGTTGACCTATTACTATTGAAAAAAACAACAATAAGTTAGCCAGATTTTATTCTCACAGTAAGTCAACATTACCGAGCAAGATTCACTATACAAATACAAACTGATAAGACGTTTTTTGGACATAATCATTTAATTATACAACGCTAATTGCTTACGACAATGTTGTTATCAGTGCAATATCATTTGCAGTCATCATATATCATCTCACAATGACCCGAGACTTTCTGCAATATTAAATTTTAATCGTTACGCAACGTATTGACCTTGGCACGACCTTGACGTCGAGATGAAACCAGTTCTGTATAAATATTCATGAAGCTTGAATTATGTGATTCTGTAATATATAATAAACCTGGTGTATTTTTACTGAATCACTAATGCAGCAGGGACGTGAGCAAAATGCGTCGCCCCAGTAGGTCACTCTTAAAATCAGCCTGTAACTGCCCCACTGCAGGTCAAAGGCCTTTTATAAGTATAAGTCAGAGAAAAATAAAACACATATCATAACGCCTATATTCCCCGAAGAGTCGGGCAGAGGTGCACCTATAGTAGCACCCACATTACGCAAGTTTATTTAAAGTCCCAAAGTGCGAGCCTATTGCCATACCGGGCACAATACCAAACAAATGAAATTGTTCGTTTATTTTGAAAGAAATTGTTCGTTTATTTTGAGGCGCAGCTACAGGTATCAACGCCCAACTAAATCAAGAACAACATTTGTTCCAGACTATCTTACAGGACTGCCTTAAAGGGAGAAGGCACGAGTATTAATCACCACGCTTGCTCAAGACCGGTTGGAGGTTATTGCATTATATATGGCGTTAAAGAAAAAAGAATAAAATAATATTAAGATGATGAAAACTGAACGAATTTTGGAGAGGAATTTAGCCCCCCCCCCCCCCCCTACCCCCGAAAAGTAGAGGGCCAGTAGTCATGCCATTGCTCGAAGCTCGAGAACACTATTATTTAGTTGGTAAACATGCATTTTATTCCTGTGCAGCGTAGTAACCACACAAGACTAGGTATCTGTTTAAATTGTAACCTATAGGTTATTCTGAAGACTAAAAGATAATACCGTAAAATTACGTCAAAATCTTTTCAGTACTTTTGCGTGAAACTTGAACAAACATCCATATATCCTCTCAAACTTACACGTTTATAATATTACAGACAAAGATTTAATTAATTATTTTAAGATAATAAAAAACAACGAAGTTTTGAACACTCCATAGTTTTAAATTAACATATTGTTACAAAAAAATGTGCGTGTTAGCTCTAACGCTCTACTAGAGTTTATTTTTTAAATGCAATCATTGGCGACCAACATTTCAATTGCCAATTTTGGGTCAAAACGTAACGCTTCATCCTTATAAAATGTCTATACCTTATAATGGCATTTTATTCTAAAAGAGTGAACTCCAATAATATTACTAACTCAAACATGTTAATAAATAGTGATTACCCAATTAAAAGTGCGTAAACATACATATAATGAAAGACCCGTAGTGTTACAAATTGCTCAAGTGAAATGAATTGCTCGCTCGTTATCTGAAGGGAGATTTGGTAAGCACGGCTCCCAGTATGTCAAAACCTCGGCTAAGTTGATCTGCGATCGTTAAGGCTGTGTGGCAACTGGTCGCTGCAACTGTTGGCCGCAACCAGTTGCAGAACTTGTGTAAAATCTGCATACTCGACACGATGTGAAAGGCAATCCCTTTAGTGAGTAGCTGCGTAGGAAGGAACGTAGTAACGTACCTTTCCTCTGACTGCATGATGACTGCCTATTAAATGTACCACATGTGTTTGGCTTTCTTAATTATTTGAATATTTTAATTATATTTACTGGAAATAATAGCGAAAATATGAAAAAAAAAACAAGATCCTAATAAATAAAAAACTATTATTAATAGTATTAAAAAAAACTTAAAAAATCCTCGTATTAATGTTAATAAAACATCTGTAAAACAAAAATCTGTTTTTGTCAAGCTACAATCCTATCCGTTGTAGGCCTAATAGTAATACTCATAAATGCTAGATCCCCTCACTCTTCATAATTATGTTTTAAAAAACACAACGATAATTTTATTTTATATATAATATAATGATTAAGTCATATAAAAATAATAATTATTACCGTTTAAATATAATCGCCGCAGAATGTATTTTAATAAGTATAGATCCTGACATAGTACTGCTAATAGATAAAAATATAAGAAATGATGACTTTCGCAGCTTACATTGAATTACCTTTAGACAAGACTGGCGGTGGAAAGGTTGCAAGTTCGTTACCCAACTATTCTGCAGCATGACTGCATGACCTAAATCTGTTATTAGCACACGAAATAATTTAGAATGTAAACAGTTAGACAGTTTAATTTCGCCACCTAACTCTAAGCGTTATGAAGAAACATATCGCATTAAAAAGCTACGGATCGTCGTTAGAAGCGCACGAGGTGTTGCAATCTGAGGAAAATCTCATCGATAATAAGTTGCGAGGAAAGTTTGGGGTTTGAAGGTCTTCCTCTACTTTTGTAACCCGTAGAGGCCTACAAGAGTGGGAAGTAGTCCTAGTAAGATCAAAGAAAAGATTGCAGAATTGTTCGAAGTATAATATAGCTAGTAAGGAGATGGCGGCAAATCGATATGTATGACAGAAAAGGACATGTTGCGTCGACCACATAATAAATTGGAATTAGGCCAGGACCACCGCCGGTGCTTCCATGTGTTATTGAGTTTTTCCATTTGTAGTTTCTCAGTAGCATCCTAGCGTCTGGTTTAGTGGCCCAAAGTCATTCCAAGTGCATAAATCAGGAGGCCGTCTGATGTCTTCGCTTTTTTGTGATGGTCTTAACTGAAGGCTGTTTAACGATCAATAAAAAAATACATAAACCTTTCTGACCTTACCCTCGTTGGTATAGCGGTTGCTAGCGCTGCTGTTGAGTGTGAGGATCTGGGCTTATTTCTCAGGTTGGGAAATATTGAAATCTTCTGGAGTTGAGCTTAATGGACAACAGACTGGTCCCCGATTAAATGGCACTAAAGCATGTACATGTACTAAAAATACTCCTCTACCTTACCCTTCTGGTATCGCAGGTGTGGTATAAACATGACTAGTGATGGTGCGACCCGATCCTTAGGTTATTTAGCTTAGCTGCCAACCTTACTGGTTGGGCTTATAGCAAAGGTGGGGCAACACACTCTAAGCTAAAAGTCACGACTTAAGCCTGCTAATATTTCCTTTTAATATCATAACTTTTGCTTACAAATTCCAAGTTGCAGTGAGTATGTAGCAATATTTTCGTAACTCCACGGTGAAGCCAGGTCTTGGGAGCCCATTAGTATTTTTCCGTAGCAGGGAGGGGCCTTGTCTATGACTCAACGCGTTTCCCAATTACATACCTACAAGTATTTGCAAGTAAAAACAGTAATGAAAGATTTATTTGTCTATTGCACATCTTGTGCGTGCCAAATGTAATGATGGAATGGTCTTGACATTATTATTATGCTTGAATTTGTAATGGTGCTTTATGAAATTTTTGGTCCTTATGGGCGAAGATTTAGTAGTTGCATCGCAGCAGTGAGAGAGTCGTGGGTTTGTTGATATGATACATTTATTTGTTTAGCTATTAAAAAACCTTATTTCGTTGGTTAATTTACAACTTGGCAGATGGCGTATTTGTATAAGTCGACATGGACGTACGAAGAAACGCGAACGATACTGTTTTCAGTTTTTTTAACATTTCACAAAACAGGTAAATTTGACATAACGCCTCTGTGCCCTGAAGGGCTAAGCAGACGTAGTACCTATGTGTATACGAAATTCAAAAAAAATCGTTTAATCGCAATATGCAAATAAACATACCATGCCACATTGTTCATGATAGTGAATAATAAAAAGTAAAAATATGCTTACGGTCGTAATAATGTCAGGATGAATGAGGCAACATGATTAAGTACTTTATTTGAGCAACACAGAGAATAAATAGCTAAAGTTACACACAATAGACATTATGTTTTATTTGGTAACAATAGTAAAGTAAAAGTACCAGCCTATTATTGTCCCACTGCAGGGCAAAGGCCTCTTCTCATACAGAGAAGGCACGAGCATTAATCAATAACATTAATCATAATCAATAGCATTAATCATAATCGATGTTTTCCTTCATCGATGTCAGTGATGTCCAAGATAAACGTAGAAAGTACATATGAATTGAAAAACTCACATTGGTACTTGCCCAGTTTTGAACCCACAACCTCGTGCACAAGAGGCGAGGCCTAAACCACTGGGCCACCATGAGGTAACAATAGTAATATGTATCATCTGTATACACAATACACAGATGAAATTTTTCATTAGCACTTCGCCCGCGACTTTGTCCGCTTGGATTTGCTACTTTTCAACTCAACCTTTAACATCCCCTCCACTCCCTTCGAAGCATGATTTTGAAAATGAGATTCAGTGTGGAAGGGACATCGATGAACATCATGATACCATGAGTTCAGTACATGGTTCCTGACATGGTTCCTGATTCCCCGAGCGGAAAATTTTCGTCGGGTTTTTTGTAATACTAATGTTTTTTTCTCAATTTTTTTAAACTTTAATTTGTAAATAATCATGAGAAAATCTAACCTAATGAGATTTTGAATAAAAAGTAAATAAATCACTTCTTTCAATATTCAAATCTCATTGGGGTTTAATAAAAATGATGATTTTGTACAGTATACGTATAGTAGTAGTATACACCCACATTTCGCCAGTTATGTTAAAGTGCCAACAATTAATGGGCACCAATCCAGACTTCAGGTTTTGCAAGGATTGACTGCAGGTTAAGCAATCCAAGATAAAGTTCCGATTACCAATTAATAATAGGTACTAGCACAAAGGGTGTACGGATGCACGGTTGGCACTGAGGCTGAGTGATTGGCTGCTTCACAGCGTGTCTCGGGCTGGACTCCAGCACGGATCAAATATTTGTATGTGCGACAAGTACTTGTTCCGGGTCTGGCTGTTTGTGTATGTGAGTTCCAATGTTGGTTAATTCCTCCAGCTACACAGAAGAAATTCCTAGGAAAACGTTTGAAAATACCTCCACTCCTCACGCCTCTCTTTTGTTTTAAACTGTTGTTTATTATAGGTACTTTGTTTCATATTTTTTTATAAAACTGGAAATTCACACGAACTGTACCTAGATAATCAACTAAATCCAATTTACTTACACAACTTACAGATTTGACATGTTTATTCTTACCTAGATTGCCAGTGTTCATTTAAATTAGTATGTTTACAATAAATGCATTTATTTGTTTATATTTTCATGTTATTCAGAATGAAATGAAATTCCATCCTTAAATCTATTCTTTTTTTGTTTCCAGGAACGAGCCCAGAAGATGCATCACGTCTGCGCAGGACGACGGCGTGTGTCGTAGCTGCGGAGGGGACAAACACGGCGGGTCGCTACCCTGCATCTGTTATCCGCACGAGTGAGTATACGCCTTCACCTCAAATAACTTGAAAACGTCGAGTTAGTCTAAGGAAAGATTTTCAAACATCGCCATCTGCAAAGCCTTTTCTCCTTTTCTTTTTTTAGTCGGGACGACTGCCTTGCAAGGCAGTCGTTCCACGTACAATACTTGTATTCAGCTGCATCCGGTTAGATTGGAAGCCGATCCATACGATCCGAAAAGGCGAGGCAGATGATGATGTGTCTTAACTGAAAGCCGACCGATAGGGTAGTGCCCTTAAAAATCTGATTGGTCCGAAATTTGGATTACTCAAAAATACTAAACAAGTATTTTTTTCTTTTTTCACGTAAACTAAAAATGACGACGATATAGTGCGTTGGAATTGCGCGTGACGTCACGCCGTCCTAAACTTTTTATGTAACAGTGACGTCACAAGCTCCGTCTCCTGAACTTTGATATGCTATATCTTTGTCACCTTTTATTGATTTGAGTAGGTAAGCAAAAAATACGTGTCCAATATTTTTTGGTAATCTAACTGACGGACCAAATAGACTTATTATATTTTTACCTAGGACACATCCCTATTGGATACTGCAGAGCCATTTCACTGCTACATTTCCCTGCTGTGTATGTGAATGTATTTTCAACTCCTTAAATAATGCTCCTTGCTCTATAATATCTGCGTTGCGTTGTTTCGGCAATTCAGACAGTATTGTTAAGTTGATCATCTTGAACTCGTTACTTACTTGCATTCATTAATCATTTAACACCGTTTATCATAATAATTATTAGCATGCGTTCAACCTAACGTGTTGTGAAAATCCTTGATGGAGATTTTCACAGAATACCTAATTTTTGTCTGCTTATTTGGTATGGGTCAAGGTACTAATTTGTGTATGATGTCGTGATGGATCACTAAAAAATCCGGTGGATTATATAATTTTGCAATATTTCCAAAATACCTTAAGACTGCCTCGTCGGTCTTGTGGTGATGCGCTACTTACTGATGAGCTCACAGTCCTGGGATCGATTCCCGGGTCTGACGTAATGATATTGAGTTTATCCACCTAGAATTTCTCATTGGCAGCGAGGCGTCTGCATTTCTGCCAGGTTGATGGCCATAGGCTCGCACCTTATTGCATGGGACTTAAACATAACCGGCAAGATATGGGTGTAATATTGGTACGCCTCTGCCTAACCCTTTGGGGAATAAAGGCGTGATGGTAATGGTATCTTCAAACTCTAAATAAATATAACAATATCGATGACGGCTCGGTTGGCGCAGTGGCTGAGGGATAGGCTGCTGCGCTGCGTGTCGCGTGTTCGACCCCCGTGCCGAACAAATATTTCTATGACCGAGTCTGGCTGTTTGTGTATTTGAATTTAAATGTTTGTAAATGCATCTACGATACAGGAGAAATTCCCAGTGTGGAGCAACCTTTTTAAAAAAAAAAGTCTGGAGCTCATATGAATGATTAACCATGTTTTATTTTACTTATTCCAGGCCGGTAAAGTTCGAGACAGGCGCGTGGTTCCTGCATCAGGTGCAGCGAGCTATCAGCGTCATGCCTTGGAGCGTCTCCACCGACAAACTGGAGCAAATAGGTCAGTAGCCATACTGTTTCGCTTAAAAAATCGATTCCAAAAAAACAATCGATAGTATTGAAAAAAAATACCTACGCTGAGTTTGAACTTGCACAGGTCCTTTTTTTGTAATTCTATACTTGTTAGTTGTAGTAAAAATGTCATGATGGCCCAGTGGTTTAGGCCTCGCCTCTTGTGCACGAGGTTGTGGGTTCAAACCTGGGCAAGTACCAATGTGAGTTTTTCAATTCAAATGTACTTTCTAAGTTTATCATAGACATCACTGACATCGGTGAAGGAAAACATCGTGAGGAAACCTGGACTTATATAGTTAATATAAGTCTGAAATCGATAACCCGTCTTGAGCAAGCGTGGTGATTAACGCTCGTGCCTTCTCTGTATGAGAAGAGGCCTTTGCCCTGCAGTGGGAAAGTAATAGGCTGGTACTTACTTACTTACTTGATAGTTTTAGATTTTGGCGTTTTTATTCCCTATGTGTGTCCCATTTTTCTTTCTTTTCTATCTCTCTGTAAGTACATCGATATTTTATCGACAAGCCCACCGTGTGTTTTGCGCCAGATTATGGATACCTACTACAGGTAATTGACAAAAACTTGTTTACCCACTAGTTTATCTTTAAACTGGCCAGTACTTATATGCTGTGTTTCCTAACTCACATACTACTTGCAGTATTAGGTACATGTAGTCAAGGAAATATTTCTCAACGTAGGCAGGCTTACTTAGATGCTGTGTGTGGGCACATAATATCAGGCCTGCGTAGTCCACAAGGTTAGGCAGAGCTGTATTTATAGTACACCCACATTTACTCAGCTATGTCCCATGTAATAGAGGAGGAGCCTTTTCCTATCAACCGGGCACACTTCCAGACTCTTGGCTGCTACTAACAAAACCCAATGACGGTTCGCAAGACCCGGGAATTGAGCCCGGGACCACATGCTCAGCAGTATCGCTTGTTACCACCAGACCAACGAGGCTGTTTGTGGAATTGTGTAGCGTTGTATGTGATATAACTTGTCTTCCTTCAATTTCTTCGACTTATTGCGTATTTCCTGTCGCTGACCACACATGTCGTCATTACACTACTCCTAACAGCCTGAGCCCCTGTATATTAATAAACCTTGAAGACGTGAACCAACCTAATAGCATTTTGTAAGGAATTGTAATGTGTCTGAAGTAAAGACTCGTTGGTCTAGTGGTCGCAAGTGCTACTGCTTAGGTCTTGGGTTCGATTCCCGAGTCGGCCAAATTTTGATTAGGTTTAGGGTTCTGTAACAGCCCGGAGTCTATATTTGTGTCGGTTGATGGTAAAAGGCCCTATTACGTAGGATTTAAACATTGCTGGCGAAATGTGGGTGTACTATAGATACACCTCTACCTAACTCTTCGTGGAATACAGGCGTGATGTTGTTTTGTATTTTTTATCAATTACGAAAATGGGACAAAATGCTTTAGTATGTGTGTTTAAAAATGAGCGGAGACGGATTGATGCTGATTGTATTATTTTAGCAACAACACCATTATAATTATGTATGTATTAAGGGTAACACCTACATTACATTCTGGTTTTATTTGAGGTTTAAGGAAATATATTCAACTGTTCAGTCAAAACTTACACTGCTATTTCATAAACCATGTTTCTTTATTTACAGAGGAGGAATGCGACGAGTATGACATGCCAGGGCCCAGCGATGCCACTCGAGGAGAACTTAAGAAGATCAGAGAGTTCCTGGAGACCATCTCCGCGAAGTTAGCTGGCGGTGCGCTAGAGGGCACTAGAGTCGCGCCGCTGTACGACCATCCGGCCTGTAAGTAGTAGTTCTTAGTACCGATAACAGATGGCGTTGTTTGTTTCTCGATGTTGACGATAGATGGTGTTACGTGTCCTGTTTCATAGGATTCCATACTACGGTTGAGTTTGTAAAATACCAAAAGAAGTTGTGTATTTCAATCAATTTTCCAAAATTGAAGTGGTTTGAGTAATTAATAATAAATAAGTTAGTGTAAAGTAGTTAGATTACTGAACAGATATTTATTATTTCAACAATAGATTTTTAGAATGCTGAGATCTGCACTAGCCCAATAAATTGCATTGTAAATATCATGTTTTTGTAGATTTATTTTTCAGATAAGTGCTATTTCTAATGCTCTAGTATCCAAATACTTCAGTATTATTACTAGAACGTTTTTTTCGAGTTTTAGCTGATAATTCTTATGTGCATGCATACCATACTCAGCGTTAACCCTGCGTAGATATTCGCATGTTCGAGCGATACCACGCGGGGCTGCGCGGCGCTCTGACGTCACTTGCGATCGCGCTACGAGACGCGCTCACACGTAAGCTGTATAGCGATAAAATATAGCATGCACTGTGACATTAACTTTAGCTACTTTTACTATTTGCAACATTTCTTCTACAGTTTAAAAAAAACGACTTTGGAGTGTGTTGCATGTAGGTTTGTGTTGTATTTTTTTCATGATTGATGGGATTAACGGAATATAAGACAAAAGTAGGGTAATATCTTGCACTTGCATGCTTTTTGTTTTCTGCATTCTGTAATAACAACAGTTGAAAAAATTATCAAGGAAAATGCACTTTCTTCTAGTACATGTTACACTATGATGTTTCTTATGCCGCGAGGAGGTCACTATCACTAAGAAAACGTAAATATTAGCGAGATAAAAAGTATCCTTTGTCCTAATCCAATGGTATGTATATACATGCGCCAAATTTCATCCAAGTGAATTCAGCCGTTAGGGAGTACAAAGTTACATTCGCATTTTTAACTAGTGACCGACCGAAGCTTCGCTTTTGGCCACAAATTTATGGTATGGCCATATTTTCGATTAACTTCGACCAAGCCGAAAATGAGCAGTTTGTGAATTGTTGAAAGACATTTTGCCTATGACGTAAAGTCCGGTGTTAAAAAATACATACATTGTTAGAGATGTGTACCCGAAGTTTTGTACATTAAAATGAAATTATCGTGTTTAGTTTCTGTTATTTACCTACATTTGCTCTTTACACATCCAGGATTTCTGTGTACTGCGGTAATATTTATATTTGTCTAGATTATTTTCTAGATTTTTTACGAAAATAATACTAAAGCCGAAGCTTTTTTTCATTTTTTTGGCTAAATATCCATTTTCAGTCAGACACTATTTACAACACTAGAGAAGTTTGAATTTTTTGGGAATATTTTGGACAATTTATATCGGATGGATTGTTTGCATGAATCGACAATTTTCCTATTAAAAGTAAATGAGAGTGTACAGTCGAACAATCGATGAGCGCTTCATTGGTAGGACGCCTACGCAGAACTTACTTTACGACTACGTTCTTACGTTTTTTGCTATTCATATTTTGGTAGGTACTTACTTAAATCATGCATATTGTTTCTTTCCATTTTAGAACAAGGTGTGTGGGCCTACAAACTAGCAAGGAAAATTTGCCGCTTTTTAGTAAATTATTGCGTCTATTTTATAACACTAAGATTTCACTCACTTCTAAGGGTCTACCTTCCTCAAGAAGTAAGCTATTAAATGCAAACAGATTTAAAGATTTTAGTCCTTAAGAATCGATTTTCATTTAAGGCACCATCATGTAAGAACATTTCATGAGGATTGCAATTAATACAATTGTTAATTCAAAAGCGTTGTGGTTTTCGCCAATGTTGGTAAAGCCAGATATTTTTTATACCTGATTAGTAGTTTAGAGTTAAAAAAGCAAACTCTTAAGTTTTAGTATATAACTATAGATATAACTTATGTTCTCCCACTGCAGGGTACAGGCATCCCTAAACACTCAACTCGATACTGCGTCAACCCCCCATCTACGCCTTATAGGTCTTCCGCGATGCTGTTGGACTCTATAAGATTCTGCTCGTCCCCTGTACCCAGCAGGGGGCGCCCTTAGCGTGTAGTCGCTTAGCTTGTAAGTTTGTATTGCCCGGTTAGAGGTCTTAATTTTTATTAAATCGCCACTGGAAAGTTTGGTCAAGCTGTTAAATGCCCATTCCGAAAAACAAAAGATTCTGTTGAGTGTTTTGTTTGACTGCTGTTTGAGTGACGTCAGCGATATCTGGCTATTCTAAATACCTACTGATATTTACTTAGCGGCAGTCCACGTGTCCGACGTGAAAAGAGATAGAAAATAAAAGGTGACTATTAAAATATGAATTGCCATAAATTGTTTTCACATCAGGAAGGATGTTGACCCTGAAAAAGACATCAACGCGTTGCGTTTTCAAAAAAATGTTCGGAGAGCAGCAACAGGGACTTTATTTTCAATACACATATTTCATTTTTGCATTCCATATATACATATTTTATAGAGGAGAACGTGGCTAAATTGAAACAGCCGTACGGGTTGATCAAAGGGTCTGTGGATGGGTGACCGTTCGTAAAAAATCGAGAATCCTTCGTGCCTCGGAAAACACGTTAAGCTATTGGTCCCGGCTGTCATTTATAGATCTCAGACAGTCGTAACGGGTAGTCAGCAGCCCGAAAGAGATAAATAGTCTTACCAATGGGTATCGTGTTGCCCAGTCCAGTGACTGGGCAACACGATACCCATTGGTAAGACCTCCACGACCCAGTGGTCGTGGAGGTCAGATAGGCAGTCGCTCCATGTAAAATACTGGTATTGAGCTGCATACGGTGAGAATGGAAGCCTATCCCAGCATAGTTGGGAAAAGGCTAGGCAAATGATGTGCATATTTTATAGATAGTGTTACAAAGTAAAATATCAATACGGACCCTGTCGGGCACATCAACATTGGGAAAGAGGAACAGGGCTAAGTAGCAATTCAATAATAAATATTATCGAAATAATATCTTGAACTACTCGTCAATAAATAAATTAAAAGCAATTTTGACTTGAGTTATTAAATCAATAGACTGCATTATAAATTAAGATGTTTGATTTTTATTCGACGAATGAGTAAACAACTTTTTTGGGCAAGTCGTTCACCTCTGAAATCGCGCGAAGGATATTTAGTAGGAGAGTAAGCAAAACAATTGAACAAGGTATATATTTTTGAGAAAATATATCATCGTTTTTTAAAACGTTGCCTCACGCTATGGGAATTTCACGATTGCAAACATTTAAACTCACATATACAAACAGCCAGACCCGGAACAACTGACCCTACATAAATATTTGTTATGCGCGGGAATTGAACCCGTGACACGCAGCGCTACAGCCACTGAGCCAACCGTGCCGTCCTCACACACATTTAGGTACCTTAAACATAGACAAACAACGGTCTTAGAAGACTGGTCCTTAATTAAGAAATACTATGAAGTAGAATCATGTTGAAGCTGTCGTTAGAGCACAATCGACTACCACGGACTCTTCACTGTGCATGCTCCGTCACGCAATGGCTGGAATATTTATTTTGCAATCACTACTTTGCACTATATTCTGCTGCACTATCTACAATTATGCCATAAAACTAACTACATATATGTATATAATATATTAACAAAAACAAAATAAAATAAAAAGCCGACCAGGACACTCAGGCGTCAATGTCTCCTTATCGCTGTCACCTGGAAACGTGCCTAAAAGACTGGCAGCATTGTCACGTTGGATGGCTATAGATACCAATTCTTTGGGCAAAGAATGAGCCAGCCCTCTGGTCACGCGAAGTGTTGATCAGTCGTCGAGAAACTGCACTACCTTTAAACGAGCAATTCTTGTATACACGTACATTTAAATATAATCTTAATCTCGGAAACGGCTCCAACAATTTTTATGACATTTAGTATTCAGTGGGTTTCGGGGGCGATAAATCGATCTAGCTAGGTTTCATGTTTAGGAAACGTCGTTTTATCCGAGGAAAGCTCGGTCATCCAGAATTATTATTTATTCCTTGGCCTAATTTAAATAACTTAATGAGTATTGTTTATTTTTTTAGATTTAGAACCCAAAAATAATATCGCCCGTTTGAATCCACGTGGTTATCGCTATGAAATTGTTTTTGCAAACCGTCCTGTATTTTCTTCTTTATTCTCAAGAAACTCTAAACACATAACACATCGCTTTCAGGTTTATCCATGACGTCAGTAGTAACGTTTTTACCGACTCAACTTTGAACCTTACTTATTGTATGTACCTAACGTAACAAAAACAACTTGTTTGGACGCAGTAACAGTGTGCCACAAAAACACGTAATTTATGTAGTTATTGTTGATGCTAAAAGAGACGAGACAAATTTCCCGTGGTTTTGTATTGTTTGATTTTTCTGTTTTCCAAGCCGTGGGCCATGTGTTCCTTATCCGACTGCGGCGAAGCCTAAAACAGGGTTATTTCGGAAGGGTTTCCCATCAGCAAAAAAGACAAACTTACCTACGATACCTTCTTTATTAAAGAAACTCTTGTGCTAAATTGTTTTTTTTTTCAAAAACGTTTCACCACACTAGGAATTTCTCCTGTACTCACTCCGTGGGTTAAAAAAACATTTAAAGTCACATACACGAACAGCCACACCCGGAACAAATACCTGTTGGCCATACAAATATTTGTTCCGTGCGGAATTAAACCCACGACACGCTGCCCAGCAGTCGATCGCTCAGCCACTGCGCCAACCGTGTCGTTGAAAATTTCATGCTCCTAGATCCAGCGCTGTGCTGGACTGACAACCAGTCAGTATTTTTTTGTCTCTTCTGTTTTACACGCACCTTTTGTCCCCTTCTCTCCCCTTAAAGCTTACGCCTGAACCAAATTGTGCCTTAATTCTGTTACTCTGTCCTTTTATAAATAGCACATTTAACTGTTACATTCATGTGGTATAGCTGCAAAAGTTATTACTGCAAAATCAGTGGTTTAATCAAAAAAGGAAGAAGAAGTTTCTGCAGAACTTTGTTTCTTATTCGGTGTATCACATCACATCATCAGGCTATGTTAGTCCACTGCTGGACATAGCCTCTCCTAATGAGCGCCATTCGGTGAATACGACGTATAGATTGAGACAGCAGTATTGTAACGCAGTTTGATTGCTCGTTATTCAACGTGTTAAAACCCTCTGTTAAGTCAAAAAACCTACCACACAAGTTACCCCTTGCGACTATTGTCATTAACAATGTCAAATCTCAATAAAAGTATTCAATATTAGCCACGTCTTACGTGTTAATTTACGTGTTGCTATGCAGCCAGGGAAGCAGTTTAAAAAGTACCATCAATAACTACGACCAGGGGTTAAGGCTATTTGATCATACCTTCTACCTTGACTGCTATTATTATTAATTTATTTATTTCAGACATTGTCCATATGTACACAAACTTAGAATCAAACCAAATAAAACGTTACAAAAATAGACATTAAAATTACATACACAATGTTAAATACAATTAAATTAAATACACAATGTCATAGATATAATTAAATTAAATAAAAATGAAATAATACACAATCACATACCAAATTAGAACAACACAATAATTAATACACATATAAGGCATTATTTAATTATGAACCATAGCCAAAATGATCCCATGACTACATACCAAGATATAGATGGCGTTTAGCACTTCCTAAAGAAACAAGAACGGTTTTTCGTACCTACCTAGATTCACGAATTTTGACTATACAGTTTCTACGTTGCTTATGAAGTATTTGTGGTGTTACTTTGAAAGATAGATTGAGGAATGATGTTATAAAACAACTTTGTGGTTTAAAAGAAGATGTAGTGACAAACATTTAAAAAAGTAAGCTTAGAAGATTTGGTCACGTTGAGAGGATGAATGAAAGACGATTTTCAAAAGGTATTTTTATATATAAGGCAGATGTAAGCGTACACGCCGAAAGGAATGTCCCAGAAGGAGATACACTGACCTCATTGCTGAGGTTTTTTAAACAGGTCGGGTTCGTAGTACTCGCATCTTGCGTGCGTGTATGATCAGACGTATAAACGTAAACAAAACAAAAGGAGTATGTAAGGATCTATAGTTTCTGGCCACCGTCATGGTAAAAAGGCATGAGACCTATGTATGTGGATTCTACACTTCTGAACTATCAATGAAAATCTCGGTGACGACAAGTTATTTTTTTTTCATTTACATATTTCTTCCGCGTCTGACCCAGAGTGAACTGACGTTAATTACAATGTAGCCAGTGCAATAATTATAATTAGTTCATATCGTTCCATGGGACTGTACATGCTGTGTTGCCAGCACTTACAGAATTTAATCGGTGGCATTTCAAATGAAATTGGTATGAAGGCTTGATAAATCCATTTAATCATCTTGAGAATTATCATAAGGAAGAGGAAAAAAAACGATGTGACTTATCTTATATTCAAGCAATAACTTATTATTTAAATATTATTTTATTTATTTACTAATAATTTAAACACACAAATGTACAGAGGCGGACTTAATGACTACTCGTACTTACAAATATGAAGATATTTGAGCGCCATTGATCTTTACTAGGAGTAAGTTTTTGTACTCGTTGCCTTCCAAACGCAACATTTTGAGTAGCCGTCTGATAGAAATAAAACTTTGGAGGGCATTTTCGCTTTAGTCTAACATTGATTATTACTACAAGGACTCTTTTTTTTAAGAAATTGAAATAATCATTTCGACACCTTGTCGGTAATAAATAATATTGAATCAACGTTTAAATCTCATTTAAAGTTTTGTGACGATCCACCGTGGCGTTTCAATTCACCCCGTTTTACCGGTACTGTTTCTTTCAGTATGGTCGACGACATTAATCTATTTGCTAATTATCTAACGTTTAACATGTATAAATAACCCGCCACTTAACTAAATACAGATCTTCATCAGTAGTTTTCCAATCCACCGAATTTTCAAGTTTCCACCCAGCATTTTAAAACCTGACAACATCTTACTTAGGTTACCGACCGTGCCCGACTTCGGCCGAACGCATCCGACACGCTTCATTCGTAACGAGTATGCCCATAGAATAGCACACGCTAATTAGGTATAATTTAGCCGCTCATAAGCTGAATACGTATACTCACAAATGCAGATCAACGTACACTTTGTATGACAATGACGCTAAACTCTGCAATAGAATTGCAACTCACGTCCTGTGGTTTTGACTGTTTTTCTAAGTATTTATATTTGGACGTGTTCCTCTATAGGGATGTCGAAAAGGTTTAAAAGTATCGATTTATTTAAAAAATATTGTTGAAAGTAAAAAGGAAACACATTTATTTAGCCACAGGCTTAGAGAACAAAACGTCAATAAAAAATATATACAGAAATAGAAGTAAAAAAAAAAATTGTATCGCTTTTGATATATGCCAAAAAGTATCGGTAGGTAAATCGGTACGCGCATAGTTTTTTTTTTTAACAAGCCTATTGAGAGCTGAATCTATTTTACGGATTATGAACTAAGGCCTGATGAGCTACAGTGAATTCTTTTAATAAGTATAAAATTTCGTTATAGATATATTTCAGATACTCGGTATTTTGATGTCGATTTTTTCGATAACGTACAAGGGGGTAAATAGAAATTCAGGGGTGAATAGAAACATAACTTTGAAGGGGATTTTCGCGTTACATTTTGTTTACACATTGTTTGTTGTAACAAGGACTCTATTTTTTTTAAGGAATTGAAATGAATCATCTCGACATCTTGTCAGAAATAAATAAATTTATATCAACCTTAAAATGTCATTTAAAGTTTTGTTTTGATTCACCCCGGCGTTTAGATTCACGCACCTCAAAATATGATGTGTTGACAGAAAATATCGATAGATCAAAATCTATTCGACAAGCCTATTTCTTTAATTTACGTTTCTTAACTAGGTTACTGGTAGACAATTAGTTAAAGTAGGGTAATATAAAAGCGAAGTACAATTAATTGCTCATGCGTAGGCAACCGTAATTACTATAAAACCTATACGTAGCATGGCATATAACATCACGCCTATATTTCCCGATAGGTTGAGCAGAGGTGCACGTATTACGTAACACCCACATTTCTCCAGTTATGCTTAAGTCCCATGTAATAGGGGGCGAGGCTATTGTTATCAACCGTGCACAAATCCAGACTCCCGGCTGCTTATGAGAAAACTCCTATTGGAAAAACTCAATAACACTTTGCTTGACCTGGGAATTAAACCAAAGACCTGACGCTCAGCAGTGACTCAACATGGCAGTATCAATTATCTAAGTTTGTATAAAAATAATATTTTTCAACATTGAAAATAAGGTACCGGAATACCGATAAATCGCGGGTAGACCACGTAGTCAAAACCAGTGATAATGATCCTCCTGCCTTTATCCTAATTTATTTGGGATAAAGGCAGCATGTCTTCTTCTTCTATACATTCTTATTTGCCGCTATCTGAAAAATTACCTCCTTTCTTGCCATATCACCTTTCACACAATTCATCCATCTTTTCTTTGATCTCCCTTTTCTCCTGCAACCCGATACTCCACGAAGCCAGTCGAAGTTATTAAAAACAAACGAATATTAAGTCTTGACTCTTGATAGAGTTCAAGATTACGTCATGAGCAAACATTTATCTAATATTTGTCCAGATTTTTGACGGATAAGAAGTAATATATGCGATGTTTCTCAAGTGTAGTAACTGTGTACTCGTATTTGGAAAAATACTCATTTCTTACAATATTTACTCATCGAAATCCTTTAATGGCATTGCAAACTGACGTTATGTAAGTACTTATGTAAGTGTTATTTAGAATATTATAAAAAAGAACCAGTCATGATCTTGGTCCAACAACATTATTGCGCCAATCCCCACAATGGCCTATAAATGCCTTTTTCAATCTGTAGAACCAGCCCTGAATTCATCACAGGAAAATATTTTGCGTTCTTCTTAACTGTTGTTAAAACACCAAAGCGAAAAAAAAACATCTTCAAAAAAATTAATATTTGTGTGCTTAGATCATCTTCATCTCCCTAGCCTTATCCCCAAAGCTTCCAGTCTAATAGATTGCCACTAAATACCTGTACCACTAAATACTTCACATCGAGCGACTGCATATATGGACCTCCACATCACAGTTACTGGGTAATACGGTACCCCTGGTACGACTGGTTCTCAGACTACAAATCTACAAATGTTAGCCAGGAGAAACTGCTTGTCGTGCTTTCCGAGGCACAGAGGGGATTATTAGTATACAGTTATGTAATGGGTGGTCTCACCCATCCATGCACCGACCTAGGCAAGCTTAGCTTAACCTTCGATCAAACCATACGTCTTTAATATTTCTAAAACATGACTCACAGAATGATTATTTCCATAAGTATTATTTTATTAAACAAAAATAGATAGACGCGTTAAACTTTTTCAATTATTTTTAAATTCAATGGGACAAAGAGAAATACCATTGATATTAATAGATGAACAATGCCATTGAAAAACCAAGACTATTGTCATGTGAATAGCTTGGCATTCTTGAAATTTCGACCGAAGATAATGCGGAAAAATGACGTGATTCAGGCAATGAGGGCTGCTGTTTTTGTGCTCACCAGTTGGCGCCACTGTTGAATGTCCTTAAGTATAGCTGTCAATGTTTGTTACTGCGAGTGTGGAAACAAAGTTTATCCACCGTTTCTTAGGCCGTCCTCTCCTCTTGGAAACTTCCACGTTCATACTGAAAACAAAATATAGCACTGCAATAATAGAACTAACACCTCCCAAACGCAAGAAAGATTTTTAACATGAGAAAACAATCCTTAAATTTAATATTTATTATACAATATTTACAGAATTATTTAATATATGACAAGATAAAACAGACAAACAATACATACATTTATACAAAAAAAAAAGGAATACTAAATAAAAAACCGACAAAGTACTCCTCCGTATCGATGTCATCTGGAAATGTACCCAGAAGACTGGCAGCATTGCCACGTTGGATGGCAAATCTAATTATAAATAGCCAAGGAAAAATCTATCGTCTGCTTACAATTAGTTAATTAATTACATTGCAGATTAGTTCATCTCTCTTTTGACGACACGGTTGGCGCAGTGGCTGAGCGATTGACTGCTGCGCTGCGTGTCGTGGGTTCTATTCCCGCACGGAACAAATATTTGTATGGCCTACAGATAGTTGTTCCGGGTCTGGCTGTTTGTGTATGTGACTTTGAATGTTTGTAAACGCACCCACGATACAGGAGAAATTCCTAGTGAGGGGCAACGTTTAAAAAAAAATCTGTCACAACGTTGTTCTCATCTCTTAATTTGCTTCTAAGTTCCGCATGCCCATAAGAAGTGAAACCAGCATGTAAGCTGAACTACGCACGCGATGTACATAAACAGGCCAAGTATACAATAATTACTATTAAGCTGTAATCATACGCAATTTCAAGTAATCGTCGTTCTGAAGCGTCATTATTTTTTCACTTATCATTTTAATTGTATCCTCACCTGACAGTCATCATCATCATCCTCATCATCCTCTTGCCCTTATCCCAATTTTTCATTTGGGGTCGGCGCAGCATGTCTTCTTCTTCCATACATCTCTATTTCCCGTCATCTCAGAAGTCACCTCCTTCTTAGCCATATCAACTTTCACACAATCCATCCATCGTTTCCTGGGTCTCCCTCTACTCTTGTAACCCTCTACATTCATACTCAAAACTTTCCTAACAACATGATCCTCATTTCTTCGCATCACGTGTCCATACCATGACAGCCGATTTCCACACAACTTCTCTGTCACAGGCGCCACTTTCAGACTTCCTCTTATATACTCATTTCTTATTCTATCCATGACAGTCATAAGCGTGAAATTATTTGTCAAGAATTTGTAAAACAATGTTTTGTTTAGGAATAGTCGATGGGGTAAGATGAAAAAATGAGTATCATCATCATTTTCATCATCCTCCTGCCCCTATCCCAATTTATTCATCATCTTGTCTTTCATGCTTATTAGAGGCCTAGGAAATTTTAATGTGATACGAAGACTCACAAAAACAATCATGATGGCTCAGTG
Source organism: Phlogophora meticulosa (assembly GCA_905147745.2). NCBI lineage: Eukaryota > Metazoa > Arthropoda > Insecta > Lepidoptera > Noctuidae > Phlogophora > Phlogophora meticulosa. Next base: position 1,729,095 of record LR990518.1, read on the forward strand.
GTTTGGGCCTCGCCTCTTGTGCACCAGGTTGTGGGTTCAAACCTGGGCAAGTACCAATGTGAGTTTTTCAATTCATATGTACTTTATAAGTTTATCTTGGACATCACTGACATCGGTGAAGGAAAACATCGTGAGGAAACCTGGACTTATATAATTAATATAATTCTGAAATCGCCAACCCGTCTTGAGCAAGCGTGGTGATTAATACTCGTGCCTTCTCTGTATGAGAAGAGGCCTTTGCCCTGCAGTGGGACAGTAATAGGCTAGCCATATCATTCTTCACATGATCGTTCCATCGTTTCTCTGGTTCCTTCCTTCTCTCATAAATATTTAAACTAAACTTCCTTACGACTTGTTCCTCATTTCTCCGGATCACATGCTGACGTCACCAGTATTTTTGCTTTCGACACCAGCCGTGTTATCCGGGGGCTTCACCCGCACCACAAGAATTGGACAAAAACAATTTTTCAGACTGATAGTTTTAGAGATTACCGCGTTCACAAAACAAAGCGAACAAACTTTAGCTTTAGTATTATCTAGATAGATAAAAGATTTTCCCACACTTTTGGCAAGTCATATAAAATATTCATATATAAAATTACGAGCAAAGATGCCCATAAAAAACCATCCCCAACCAGTCAGTGGTCATGGCAAATCATTCAAAGACGTCGTTGAAAATCACGAACACAAATTAGTTATAATTTATATTGTACAAAAAAGTTATAATTTATATGCCAAAGTTCATTTAACATCCGTACCGTAATGATGTACAAAATAATTACTGAAGTAGTAAGATTACAAAATACTTTGTAATCATCCCATCCATACGTGTTTTTTTCTAGTTACTGCTGCCGTTTTCGATCATCATCGTCATCTGCTCCTTGATAAGCTTAAATTTGTGTATGCTTCTTCTTTCCCAAAATTCTTGTTGAATGGTTTAGCGCTATTCACACCCAGAACCTACCCTCCACGTGTTTAAATTTGGGAGCCCTCCTATATCAGAGGTTTGATTTGGTCACTACGTTGAGAGCGACTAAATTAAAGACTAAAAATCCTCCAGATCCCTCAATTACTAATCACAGTCACATCTTTCAGACTTCAATTGTCTCGTTGGTCTAGTTGTCGCAAGCGCTACTTTTACGAGGTTTTGGAATCCATTCTCAGATAAAGCAATACGATATTGGGTCATCTAGAATTCCTCAGTGGCAGGCTAGAGTCTGGATTCGTACCAGGTTGGGACTAAAACATGACTGGCAAAATTTACGTGTTACTAAAGATAGGTTAACTCTGGCTATCCTTTTGTGAATAAGAAGCGTAATGTTTGTATTGATCAGCTAACTTTATTATATTAACATACCACACAAGCAACATCTTCTTATAAATAATATCTACTATCCCTTTCATGTTGTTTTAGAATAAAATGTGAAAGTCTAAGCAGACAGCGTAGGGCAGAGGTCAGGGGCCCTGTATCTGATGCAGCCATACCCGCGCCATGAGCGTTGTTTTATTTTCAACATTTTATTACTTATTGCTTAGAATGTGAACGCGTGTTGTGGGTTCGATCCCCGCACGGAACAAATATTTGTATGGCCTACAGGTAGTTGTTCAGGGTCTGGCTGTTTGTGTATGTGAGTTTAAATGTTTGTAAACGCACCCACGATACAGGAGAAATTCCTAGTGTGGGGCAACGTTTTTATAAAAGTAAGAAAGTAAGTAAGTAAGTAAGAATAAAGCCTACGTTACTCGGACGGTACGATGTTGTTCTAAGTCGACTACTTGATAGTTGAAATACTTTGAATAGAATAGATATATTTATTTGCAATGAATGTAGGTACAAAAATCAGGTGATGTATCCTGTTAGCGTTTCCAGGTACATTCTGCGTTATTACAAGCATACAATCTTTTACACAGTTGGTTCAGAATAAAAACTTATACTAACTTATCTGCTAAGTTATTGTATCTTAAGGTTCCATACCAAAATGGTAAAAAAGAACCCTTATGGTGTGCGACTCAGTCTGTCTGTTTGTCATAGCTGGATATCTCAAAAAACTTGAAATTTGGAATAGTTGTAGACGAAGTTTGCCCAACAACCATTTGACGACCGATGTGGCGCGGCGGGCGAAGGTCCGCCTGCGACGCAAGAGGTTGCGGGTTCGATTCCCGCCTTGGGACAAATGTTTGTACGATCTACAAATATTTGTTCCGGGTGTTCTGGGTATTTGCTATATATAATAAAAATATCTATCTATGTAATGTATTGTATTAAGTATATCAGTCATCTAGTACCCATAACACAAGCTCTGCTTAGCTTGGGGCTAGATGATGCTGTGTGGATTGTCCAGCAATATTTATTTTATATTTATTTAACTATTTTGCAAATAAGAAAGATATAAAAATGTACAATTTATTTTTTGCAACAGGTACTTAACGAGGGTCTTGAAAATTCGAAGTGGGGCTACTCCCTAGTGGCCCCACTTCGAATTTCAACTGTGGAGGCTCTTTCAAATGATACCCCGCATACCCTTATGGGGGATATCATTTGAAAGAGCCTTAATTCCCAGGCCGGGCAAAGAGTCTGGATCTGTGCCCAATTGACAGTAATTAGGCTTGCCCCATTACATGGGTCTTAAACAAAACTGGCGAAATTTGGGTGTACCATAAGTACACCTCTGTCTAACTCTTTCAGATATGCGGGCGTGATGCTATGTTTCTATCTCGATACTCAATGCCAATTAACTATAACAATTTGTACTAGGTACTACTGCACCAGCCGATATGGTTACTTAAAATACCAAACTTACACAATACTACGCCGTCATTTATACGTGATCGACACTAAAACAATTTCAAACAGCATCTCAACCACATCTGCCGTCCGCATCGCAGCAACCATTACCATATTTCATCATCCATGTCGTTTTTTGTTGCGCAGTTTTATCACCATATCGCCATAAAAGAGCAATGTAACACTCAGACATATATTTTGACGGTGTAATGGCAAGCAGCGATCGGCTATTGAATAATACTGAGGCTATCGGGGTACTCATCATTACATCTGCCAATAAAATCTTTAATAGCACTACGGTTGCACGTCAGGCCGAGAAAAATTGCACAGTCTGGAAAAAATTGGTAAATACTTCGGTGCTAAGTTTTTAATGCGTATTTCGCCTATGCGGTATCGTTATGGTGGTATTTTTGTTACGCAATGCTTATGTGGTATGCAGTTTTCTGATTAAATGTTACGTAAATATGTGTTTTCATATTTAAGTTACTAGTAGTTTAGTACTATTAAATTGCACCCTACCCTCATCGCTTAAAACTTCTGTTACTTATGTGTAACTACCTGTTTCTGTTGTTTTGTTTGACACATCTTTATTTGAGTCGAAATGCTATATATTAGGTCTTTACCTATGAAATTGCCGCTCTGCAGTACTGGCCATTTCAAATCAAAATATTTTTTGTTTGGCTAAGAATTCTAATTTCAAATTAATTTTATTTTAAAAACATGGATTTTTTTTTCCAAAAGTAGTCATTTGTTTATTGATTAGTGTTACATTTTCATCGCATTTAAATCTTTTTCGTCACCATGGATACGTTAAAAATTCGAGTAATTATGGAATATGAGTACCGTCGTGGCAGCAACGCGGCACAAGCGGCACGCAACATCAACGACGTTTACGGAGCTAACACTACAAACCAACGCACTACCTGTTATTGGTTTGCTCGCTTCCGTTCTGGAAATTTCGACCTGAAAAATGAACCTCGCGGTCGTCCGAAGACTTTGGTCGACAATGACGAATTAAAGGCGATTGTGGAAGCTGATGATACACAATCTACGGCTGAATTAGCAGCAGCTTTCGTCGTTAGCGTCAAAACAATATTGGTCCATTTGCGTCAAATTGGCAAGGTAAAAAAGCTTGACAAATGGGTGCCCCACGAACTCAATGATCGCCAGCGCGAAGTACGCGTCGAGACGTGCCTTGCACTGCTCAACAGACACACAAATGAAGGAATTTTGAACCGCATTGTTACCTGCGATGAAAAATGGATTCTGTTTGATAACCGCAAGCGCTCAGCAAGTTGGTTGGATCCTGGTTCAGCACCTAAACAATGCCCTAAACGAAAACTTACCCCAAGAAAAGTGATGGTCACTGTTTGGTGGTCTAGCGCCGGTGTGATTCAACACAGCTTCTTACCAAACGGGGTGAGCATTACTGCAGATGTGTACTGTGAAGAATTGAACACAATGATGGAGAAGCTGGCACATCTCCAACCAGCATTGGTCAATCGCTCGTCTCCGCTGCTCCTGCACGACAACGCGCGACCTCATACTGCACAGCAGACGGTCTCCAAGTTGCAAGAACTGGGGTTGGAAGCTCTCCGTCATCCGCCCTACTCACCAGACCTTGCGCCTACAGACTACTACTTTTTCCAGAATTTGGATAACTTCTTGGCGGGAAAAAAATTCAATACAAGTTCAGTACAAAATGCCTTTGAAGAATTTGTTGCCTCCCGTCCAGCTGATTTCTTTAAGAAGGGCATCAATAAACTGCCACTGCGTTGGCAAAGATGCATTGATTGCATGGGTGATTACTTCGATTAATACAAATAAAAAATACATGAAAAAAATTCATTTAAATTTTTTCATACAAAACGGCAATTTCATAGGTAAAGACCTATTATTATTAGAAATGTTAATTTCAAGATAGACCTACTTTGTCTACGCTTGTTGGCAAATACGCTAATCTTAACCATGTTTACTCTGTAAGTGAATTCTGTAAATTCTTTTGAGTAAATAAAATATCTTTAACCGTAAGTTCACTGAGTGTGCTTCGAAATCAGGAGCAGTATTATATAAAGCGTCACTCAAACCAGGAGCCAAAGTATTCAGCCTGTTTCTATCCTTCTGTAGGGCAAAGGACTCTTCTTACAAAGATAAGGCACCAGCATTATAATCACCATGCTTGCTTAAAGTGGGTTGACGACACAGTTGGCGTAGTGGCTGAGCAGTTGACTGCTGCGCCACGTGTCTTGGGTTCGATTCCCGCACGGAACAAATATTTATATGGCCTTCAGGTAGTTGTTATGGGTCTAGCTGTTTGTGAGTTTGAATGTTTGGAAACGCACCCACGTACAGGAGATAGTTAGATGGGATACGAGAGGCCGACGCCAGCTCGCATTGGACGCTTTTAATGGAATGAGGTACCACCGTACCTAGTTTTATTAGATATTATTAAATTAACATTATTTGATTTTTTACTAATCATTGAGCCCATGTTATCAAACAATAAATAAATGAAATTGTGACCTCTTCTTGTTTCATTCAAAAAATGATATTATGTCAAGTAATACTATGCAAAGGGTTCGCCTACTTAATATGCGTTAAAGGTTATTCGTAAAATTTCTCCAAAGAACATTAGGCTGGCTTTCATTTTGATGTTTGCTGTTAATTACCGATACTACACAGTGCGGTACTTAGGTACATAAATATTGTCCACGTTGAACTTTCCTAAACATTACATTATCACTACTTAAGGTGTACTGTAAAAGGTACTAAATAAAAGTTAACTAGTACTTGAAATTTATATAGAAATATCAAAACTGCTTAAGTAGTCGAGAGGTAATACGGACTTTGAGCTGGCTTAGTACAGTGTTTAGATAGAATAAGAGGCCAACTTATACTGGTTTAGTTACCACTGACTTGGGGAAAAAATATTTTCAATTTAATTATCCAATGTATAAGTATGTACTGCTTCACTGTGATTTTGTCTCCAAGTGTAATGTTGACTTTGTAAAAGGGCCTGCTTACACCACACATTACCATTTTTGTTACGTTTAGCGCTCAACGTGTAAAAAACATCATTCTATTTCTCTTAATTGTTTGAAGGTGACAAAGACAAAATGATTGATTATTTAAATTGAAATCAAGATTGGCGCAGTAGCTGGGCGATTGGCTGCTCCGCTGCGAGTCGCGGGTTCGGTTCCTGCACGGTACAAACATTTGTATGGCCTACAGGTAGTTATTCCGGGTCTGGCTGTTTGTGTATGTGAGTTTGAATGTTTGTAAACGCACCCGCGACACAGGAGAAATTCTTAGTGTGGGGCAACGTTTTTAAAAAGGAAAAATTGGTTGTCTGTAAAGTCGGTTTACGGACGATAGATTTACGTGATAACGTCATAATCATACATATATGTGTCACAAGCCAACGCTTAGGCCTATCTATCGTTTGTTTTATCGTACCTCTCTATCGCTTGTTGCGCGCTCTCGCTTGCACGCACAGGCTCAGGTGGAACGTTACGCGGAACGTTACTATTTTTCATGAGTGTTGCTGGTATTCATCAATTTATAAGACGTTATCACGTCAAAAATATATGTTTAGCGCCAAATGTAATAGGTCTTTACCTATGAAATTGCCGTTTTGTATGAAAAAATTTAAATGAATTTTTTTCATGTATTTTTTATTTGTATTAATCGAAGTAATCACCCATGCAATCAATGCATCTTTGCCAACGCAGTGGCAGTTTATTGATGCCCTTCTTAAAGAAATCAGCTGGACGGGAGGCAACAAATTCTTCAAAGGCATTTTGTACTGCCTCTCGGGTATTGAATTTTTTTCCCGCCAAGAAGTTATCCAAATTCTGGAAAAAGTAGTAGTCTGTAGGCGCAAGGTCTGGTGAGTAGGGCGGATGACGGAGAGCTTCCAACCCCAGTTCTTGCAACTTGGAGACCGTCTGCTGTGCAGTATGAGGTCGCGCGTTGTCGTGCAGGAGCAGCGGAGACGAGCGATTGACCAATGCTGGTTGGAGATGTGCCAGCTTCTCCATCATTGTGTTCAATTCTTCACAGTACACATCTGCAGTAATGCTCACCCCGTTTGGTAAGAAGCTGTGTTGAATCACACCGGCGCTAGACCACCAAACAGTGACCATCACTTTTCTTGGGGTAAGTTTTCGTTTAGGGCATTGTTTAGGTGCTGAACCAGGATCCAACCAACTTGCTGAGCGCTTGCGGTTATCAAACAGAATTCATTTTTCATCGCAGGTAACAATGCGGTTCAAAATTCCTTCATTTGTGTGTCTGTTGAGCAGTGCAAGGCACGTCTCGACGCGTACTTCGCGCTGGCGATCATTGAGTTCGTGGGGCACCCATTTGTCAAGCTTTTTTACCTTGCCAATTTGACGCAAATGGACCAATATTGTTTTGACGCTAACGTCGAAAGCTGCTGCTAATTCAGCCGTAGATTGTGTATCATCAGCTTCCACAATCGCCTTTAATTCGTCATTGTCGACCAAAGTCTTCGGACGACCGCGAGGTTCATTTTTCAGGTCGAAATTTCCAGAACGGAAGCGAGCAAACCAATAACAGGTAGTGCGTTGGTTTGTAGTGTTAGCTCCGTAAACGTCGTTGATGTTGCGTGCCGCTTGTGCCGCGTTGCTGCCACGACGCGCGACGGTACTCATATTCCATAATTACTCGAATTTTTAACGTATCCATGATGAAGAAAAAGATTTAAATGCGATGAAAATGTAACACTAATCAATAAACAAATGACTACTTTTGGAAATAAAAATCCATGTTATTAAAATAAAATTAATTTGAAATTAGAATTCTTAGCCAAACAAAAAATATTTTGATTTGAAATGGCCAGTACTGCAGAACGGCAATTTCATAGGTAAAGACCTAGTATTAAGTGTAAAACATTTTTTTTACTCATATTATTATGAATTTATGATTAGCGGTGCAAGCGAGCCTAATAGCAATAGCCGTAGGTTCAAAGCATAGCATATTAGTAACTAGAAACCATAAATTAACATGGCTAAGTATAAGAGAAGGGGTCTAAATTAAAATTTCCGTAAATTAAAAGTAACCATTTAATGAGACTAACTTAGCATTCTTACAGATCAAAGGGGATTTATCCTAGGTTTGTTTATGTTATAGGTAACTAATACATTATAGTAGTATAGTAGACAGACAGCAGATCTTAAACCTAGTTTAAAAAAAATATTTTAAGTACTTGGTGACGTGGCGAAGTGTTTGTAAAAACTTATTTCCAGAAATAAATATGTATAATAACAATAGGTAAATGTGCCCGTCGCAGCCTTCCTACCCAAGCTTCGTTCAAGAAGTTTTCACTACAATATTAAACCACGCGATACTGCCCTATATAATGCACTCTTTTCTTGCTCCCCAGTGTACTCAATCGGCCATAAAACGGGGTACAATTCCCGACACCGGGCTAGGCCATGGTTTAATATTCAGGCTTTTTATTGCGTCCACCCGACCGTGGGACCGCGAAATGAAAACAAAAAAAAATGGCCGTCTGCGCACTTATTGTTGCCAGGCCGGGTGTGCGTAGGCGCTCGTCTATTTCACTGAGCTTCGGCGCATGAGTAAAAAGCTGTGGTTATGTTTGAAAATAAATAAAGTTAAATAAGTCTCAGAAAAAAAGGTGTTTCCTGGTTTTTCGGGATGATATGGTAAAGGTTTGGTCTCATATTGTCTATAGGTGTTTAAAATTGACGACACGGTTGGCGCAGTGGTTGAGCCATCGGCTGCTGCGCCGCGTATTGTGGGTTCGATCCCCGCACGAAACAAATATTTGTATGGCCTACAGGTAGTTGTTCCGGGTCTGGCTGTTTTATGTATGTGAGTTTAAATGTTTGTAAACGCACCCACGATACAGGAGAAATTACTAGTGTGGGGCAAAGTTTAAAAAAAAAAAAATGAACTTCAGATCTTTGTTAACCAAATAGTAAATATAATATCACGACTGAATTCCCCGAAGGATTGGGCAAAAATGCATAGTATACGCTCACTAAGCCAGTTATTTTAAGTCCTTCGTAATAGGGAGTGAGCTTATCGCCATTAACCGGGCGGAAATCTAGAGAAATTCCAGATGAACTAACCCAATAACGCTTTGCTTGACAAGAAAATTGGACCCAGGTCCATAACCACTGTGCCAACGAGGTAGTCCACTGGACATCTAAATGGCATTACTGATTTATAAGGCAATCTTATCACTTCTTGCAGCTGCAACTTACATACATTTAGTTCAAATATTAATTTAATTATAACTCTGGACTCTGGCGCGTTTTTTGATTTGGTTTTCCTATTTTTTACAGTATTTTTCTAATGTATGTTCTTGCCTTAAACTGTAATAATAGGCTCCAGAATTATTTACTCATACTAACAGGTTGTGTGTCGATGTCCCTTTCACTCATTGAAGTGATATTATAATAGAACCACAAAAAAGAGATAGATAGGTACGGTAGGCCGCCCCTCAGCGGTAAGAAACCCAGTATAAGTTGGCCTCTTATTTTATTCAAACTACGTACTAGGCCAGCTATTCATCAAATTATTACCATCGATGTACAGCTTACTGTACACATTCTTTTAGCTAACACTTTCAACCAAACTAAGGAAGTAGGTATCATGCATGCATGCATGCATCTAAAAAACTTTTCTCACCTACTAAAATATCTTAGTTACAATGATTGGCCTGAGAAATCACGAGACTACACACACAATACTACTTATACTTTTAAACAAAGTTGTCTAGCATGCGGATCATGCGATTAATAGAAGAAATTAACTATTACCCACTTTCACAAAAGACATCGTTATCGTGTATAATGTGAATCTGAAAACAATGTGTAATGTGGGAGATTTCGTGGTTTCTATCTTAAGCCTCCTTTATACCAACGTAGGTAAATCTATGTAGGTACGCCAAAGTACACTTAAACTATAATGAAAACATTGTCTTATCGTCATTTTTGTGAACTTATTGTAGTAATATTAAAATACTGTGGCCAATATTGACGCATGTTGAACCAATATTGGCGCATGTTAGGCCAATACATTCAAGGAGCATCACAGTTCAGTTGGTGTCTTAGCCAGAGCTAGGTAACAAGAAAACAACTTGCAACACATTGAAATTAAATAGTGTTAGACCGAAGATTCGGGTTCGGTTTCGGCTCAAAAGTGACCGATTGTTCCCAACCAAAACTGACATTTGTAAGCTGACGATTTTAATGAGTACCAAAGGCTGACTGCCTCTTTGATCTAGTGAGTTTAGTGCCCAAGCCTTATGATTATCAGAAAGTAATTATATTATAGACTATTTGAAAAACTCTAAGCGTAACTTCAGTTTCGGTTTGGTGTTGGCCGTAAATAAAAACGAGCCGAAAATTCGGTTTCGGTTTGAATTTCTGATGAAACACATGTTCGGTTGGAAACTAATTGTGACGATCAAAAGTTGTTTTATGATTGCAAACATGCTACTTTTTTTTCATTTTAGAATTTATTTGTGTGTGTGTGTGTGTGTGTGGCATCCTATAGCTCCAGATGGATGAACCGATTTTGATTTTGTTTTTTGAATAAGATTTGCTAACTAATACAAGTCATAACAAATTACAAAATGTAATAAATACCGAATACTCAAGGACACTTTTTGCGGCATAAAATTTCCTGATAACAGTCTCATCAGGAAAACTTCATACTAGCGTCTAGTAGCTGAAGTGACAGTTCAAATAAATCATGGCAAAAGAATACATTTGCGTCTGCATTGTCTCTGGTACACCGACTCCCATCAATCTGTCTACCTGCCTTCCATTCTAAAAAAAATTAACTAATTTAAAATCATGTAACAAAATCATTTGTTTTAATTAGTCACAGAATGATTCAGGTCTTTGCACAAGCGAAGTTAATGGTCGTAAGAAATCTAAGTTATTGCCTAAACATTTAATGTTTGTTACGTATCTAGTTATAGACCCAGACTGTCTTGTACAATACCATTCTCACTAACACTAGGACACAACTAAATGAATCATCCTTCTGTCGAGCCTTTTCCCAACTATAGAAATAAAGAAATAATGAAAAAAAAACAGTTATTTGGGATACGCACAGGTTATAAAAAACACAAAAGAAAATGGAAACTTAAATCTAAACAATAAAAATAAAATAAAACGACCTGTGCGAGGCCAAAAAGTCCTAAAAACTAAAAAAATGAATCCCATCTCAGCATACAAAGAGTAAAAATACCGCAGCGCTGTTCTTACGATAGGCCCGCTGTGATACCACGGACATACATTACAACCCTCTAGGGAGCAAAAAAAAATGAGACAGTTAAAAATAACAAATTTAAAAGAATACAAAAAAAAACCATCATACTACATATGATGGTTAGACTGGAAGCTGACCCCAAAGTCGGCTTCCAGTCTAACCGGATGCAACTGAATACCAGTATTTTACATGGAGCGACTGCCTATCTGACTTCCACAACCCACCTACTGGGTAACTCGGTACCTCTTGGTAAGACTGGTTGACAAACTTTCGGGCTTCTGACTACCCGGCTAACGGTTTAACGTGTTTTCCGAAGCACGGGGGTTTCGGTATGTAATGGATGGTCACCCATCCACGGACTGACTTCGGATAGTGTTGCTTATCCTTGAAGATTAAACCGTTCATCAGAAATTACTTAGCCACGAATACGCCACACATCTAGATAAATGCCTTAATATTAAAGCACTGTTGAATTTTCAACTCTCGGTGGCGAGCGGAGAGTTGAACATCCAATAGGTAGGCATTAATTAAGGTTTAAGTGTGAGTGGAAATGCGCATAGAATAATTACAAATAAAACGCCTAATACTACGTAAAGTTATTGTTTTTAAATGCTGTAGCAGTTGATTTTCCGGAACCAATTTATTTATCCGTGTAATTCTAAAAAATATCGTAATCGTGAATAATAATAATAATTCTGGACAATCCACACAGCATCATCTAGCCCCAAGCTAAGCAGAGCTTGTGTTATGGGTGCTAGATGACTGATATACTTAATGCAATACATTACATAGATAGATATTTTTATATTATACATAGCCAAAAGCCAGAACACCCGGAACAAATCTTTGTAGATCGTACAAAGGCGGGAATCGTACCCGCAACCTTCTGCGTCGCAGGTGGACCTTTGCCCGCCACGCCACATCGGTCGTCATATGGCTAGGTTATACATACGCACATCCCAGCTAAGTGGCTCTCAAGATAAGTGGCCTGTAACACACAACATAACATGCTAAATTGTTGGTTGTACAACAATTGAAGCCTCAAGTATGTAATAATACTTGTTTACAGCCTCTGATACAGCTGCCATCACGGATCTAACGAGTTTCAATAACAGTAATCTTCTAAAGGTCGTCAAATGACGGGTTAATTTACGTTAATCTTAGTTTAAAGTAGTCTCTTGACTGTAATGCCGGCTCTGAAGTTGCAATCTAGTTGTTAAGTCTTAGATATAAATATTTATAGAGATGACTTTAATATTTTTATTCAATTTTCTAGTTTAGTTCGTTCGCATACAAAATCTTACTTCTTAGGTACATATATACAGAAACTAAGTAAAGTAAAAAAAGGAGGAAAACTATCAGGCTTCAAATGGAAATGTAACATCGCGCCTGTATTCCCCAAAGACTTAGGCAGAGGTGTACCTACTTCACATATTTATCTTTAAGTTTTCAGAGAAGCATCTATTAATAAGTTTGCACTCCCGGATATACTTGGAATCCGTAAATTATTGCCATCTTTGAACAATTGTTAGTCAATTGTTATAAATATCAATCTAAGACATTTAAAGTCATTATCAAGGTTGTCGTGGGAACTTCTTATTAAAAGAAAAATAAGCCTCGTACTCGCTAGGTAAATAAAATAAACTGCTGTAAACGTTGGCGATTCCCCGACGTGACGAGGCTTATTTTTAGCTTTGTAGAGGTTTTTATGACGGGATTTTTTTTTAATTTAATCTAAAAAATAAATTAATTAGTTAAGTATTTTAATTTTAAATTATTAATTTAATTTTTATTTCATGCTTTTTAAACTACATATTTAATAAGTATTATTACATACCTACTAGTAGGCGCTCTTCAATCGATAATCTATCGAAACACGTAATTACGACACGTTATCTTGCAAAATAATTAAATTCAAAGAGTAAAAATACGGATCATTTTTGAACGGCTAAACTGATTTTCATCAAACATAGTTAAATACGCTCCCAAATAATTCACTTTTCAAACAAAAACAAACAAAATCAAAATCGGTTCATCCCTTCTAGAGCTACGATGCCACAGAAAGACACACCACGTCCATACGGTATAACACCCCGTCGTTTTTGCGTCGGGAGTAAAAAACCATTAGTTTCTTTTACCATTACCATTTTTCTTTTGTCTTAGTTCAGCTGTTTCTAAGCAAAAGTACCAATAGACCCAGTTATTTCACTCTCTTCGTACTAGATGCAAATTAAATGAGTGAACATCATCAATAATTGTTCCACATTACAGCAATTAAAGTTTCGTTCCACGTATAACACATACTAACATATTGTTTAATGTGTCAAAATTGGAAAATTATTCACAAGTATGGGGCCACAAAAGTAGTGGGAACCACGTGAACCAATAAGCCGTTAAACTATTATTTTATTAATACGTGAACCGAGAACTTCAAATTTCCTTTTAAAAAGAATATTGTGGACACGGAGAAGTGCGGGATTTGTTAAAGTTAAAGTTAAGTACCTGGATGACCGAGCTTGCTCGGATAAAACGACGTTATCTAAAAACCAAACCCGATCGAAGATCGATTTATCGCCCCCGATACCTCGTGCATACTAAATTTCATGAAAATCGTTGGAGCCGTTTCCGAGATCCAGATTATATATATATATATATATATGTACATATGTATATACAAGAATTGCTCGCTATTAGAATTGGATATGGAGAAGGAGTCCAAAAAATGCCATGATGGCCCAGTGGTTTAAGCCTCGCCTCTTGTGCACGAGGTTGTGGGTTCAAACTTGGGCAAGTACCAATGTGAGTTTTTCAATTCGTATGTACTTTCTAAGTTTATCTTGGACATCACCGACATCGGTGAAGGAAAACATCGTGAGGAAACCTGGACTTTATCTACTTAATTAATATAAGTCTGAAATCGCCAACCCGTCTTGAGTAAGCGTGGTGATTAATGCTCGTGCCTTCTCTGTATGAGAAGAGGCCTTTGCCCTGCAGTGGGATAGTAATAGGCCGGTACAGTACAGTAAGGAGTCCAAATACTAAAACAGTTGAAATTCGACTGCTAAGCGACCACTAGTAAAAATAATCCACCGATGAAATTTAAATCATCTTTTCATTTGTGGATAATTCCATGCTTTCATATACCCTATGTGCTAACAAAATAAATCAAGCTGTTCCAACAACAGTAATTTTGACATTTTATAAATTGATCGAGTTATAAGAATCCTCTTTATTTGCAGGCCTAGTTATATACGCTAGATACACATTACGTCATTTATCATTGTGATTGACACTTAATTTAATATCATTTGAAATAGACAGTGAGTAAGGTAAATAACAGAGTGGTGTTTCAGTTTTCACTGAAATTATTTAGTCATTAGGTTGAACTTGACAATGATCTATTTTTCAACCAAAAGATTTTCCATCCGATAAAACTCACACCCACACAGTACCTATGCACATTGAACCTACATACGTTATTCAAGCAATAAATAGCAATTAATTTAACGATTTCATCTTCATCTTTAACGCCCCTCCTAACCTAGCTAATTCCGTTTCTCACCGCTCGTCACACTATCGCTTACTTCGTGGCCCAAACCCAAACATCAAGCAACAGTTATTTGAAACACCAAAGAGGTTCGCAACTAGATTGTAACGATGTAGATTAACCTTTATATATCAAGCAAAAATGCTTAAAATCATAGCACACTGAAGTCATTCAACGTTATTTAAATCGAATGTAAGCAATAAATATTACTGTGGTTATTGAATTTTATAGTTATCTAAGTTCAACGTGCACAGTTTAGCTTCAGGAATTGAATAAAAGGCTTGTAACGTCAAATTTGTATCACTGCCCCGCACTAGAAATTACTCCTGTATCGTGAGTGCGTTTACAAACATTTAAATTCACATACGCAAACAGCCAGACCCGGAACAAATACCTGTAGGTCATACTTACATATATTTATTCCGGGGTCATACTTACATATATTTAGTCGTGGGTTCGACCCCACGTCGAACCCACGACACGCAGCGCAGCAGCCAATTGCTCAGCAATTGCGCCAACCGTGGTGTCTAACATCGAGTCAAATCAAATATGTTTATTCAACTTAGGCTGGGAAAAAGTCAAAAATACATAAGATAGTCCCTCAAAACGCCAGGCCCTTTACCACTTCCTAGTGTTTTTGCTGGGAAGAAGAATGTATGGTCAATATTTTAATAATAACTAGATGGCTTTTCCTATCTGACTGATCCCTGAAAAGAAATGCCGAAACAATCTCAGAGGTCTCTCAACACAGAAACATATGTATATACAAAAACAAAATAAAATAAAAAAGGGAAGAACAATTTGATTGCTTGTTTGTTTGTTTGTAACGGATAAAATTAAAAACTTATAAATTAAACTTATTTTAAAAATTCTTTCACATGTAGAAACCTTTCTTGCTTTGTCAGCAAACGTAACAAAGGCTATTTTTAATTTCAATACTACCCTTAAAGGGGGGTGGAGAGGTTGTTAAAGTTCGGAGGAAAAAGTTCGAAATCCACGCGGACAAAGTCGCGAGTGAAGTGCTAGTGTGATAATAAGTCAGTATATGTGGTAAAGTATGTCATGCTAAAATATGAATGCATAGGTACCTACATACCTACATAAATGAGTTTATGTACGTATTTTTTCCTTTTTCCCATGGGGGTAGGCAGAAACTACAGAACGACACCCGCTACGATACATACTTTCGCTTCGCTCACGTTCATACATCTGGTCATACACGGTCATATACGTACTCATATATCCATATCCTACTATAAATGGGAAAGAAAGTGTGTCTGTTTGTCAGTCTTTCACGCCTAAACCACTGAACGGATTTCGATACAATTTCTCAGAGAGATAGATTGCACCCCGGGAAAGGATGTAGGCTACTTTTTTATCAACAAACCACGCGGGCGAAGCTAGTGTACGTATAAGTATGTTAAATGAAATTACGATTACTTCACTTACTTTGAACTTTAAAGAGTGCTGACCCCTACAAGTGATGACTACACTCGACTCCAGTAAAACTTAGTCACCTGTCTCAGATTGGTAACGCTACACCGTCCTTGCACACAAGTGTGTAAGGTTGCTCGATAATCACTCACGGTAAACTCGTACTGTAGGTGGCAACCTATCACACCGATACGTAACGATATTTTTGCCTCATCTTACTGTCTCTTTGTCGTAAATGCGACTGCTGAGCATGAGGTTTTGGGATCGATTTCCAGGTCCGGCACTGTTTATTGTGTTTCTATTAGAAATATTCAAAAAAGCAGCTGGAAGTCTGGATTTGTGTCCGGTTAATGGCGATAGCCTTGCCCCCTATAAATGACTTAAATATAACTGGCGAAATGTGGGTTACTATACATACTACAGTACTACATAATACAGTATACATGCACGTGTGCTCAATCCTTCAGGACATACGTTACATAATGTTATGTAAATCATCTGCAATCGCCAATTCGCCATTCTCTGTATGAAAAGAAGTTTTAGTTCAAAAATGTAGATCAATCTGTAAATTCAATATATTGAAGAATAACTACTATGGGGATGTACTATTTATTACTAGAACAGAAGCCAAAACATCAGTTTTAGAATTTTTGTCTGCATGTTTGTACAAGCATAATGCAAAAACTTCTGCATGGAATTGAATGCAGTTTTCACCGATGTATTACTAGAGGTCTAAATTAATATATAGGTCCCATTTTATTGGTATTTAATACTCAACTGTCTGCAAAAATAAAAATACTTACTAAATTCCACGCTTAGGAAGTCGCGGGAAAATCACATTGCACATATTATAGACCGATTCAGACTGAGATAGGAATGCGACCGTTCTTGAAATACGGGAAGTCCCTGCATTGGGGATTTGGGGCCATAATGGGCTGATATCTAATTTAAGGAAAATACTTTTTATCAAATGGGTATTTACTTATTAGTAATACCATTACAGACAGTTGTGAAATGGCTTGGTAGAGGATGAACGGGATATGAGAAACTATTTTTACATTTTGCGACATATTTTTATCACATCTGTGGCGGTTATAAGGTTAAATAGGTTATCATAGAAATACTACAAAACTAGTAAAAATATAAACATAAAATGTAACGTTTACTTTTTTACACCAAGTTCAAGATTAAATGTTAACAACTGATAAAATGCTGCTGTAACACGCGATTTTGTCCGCGTGATGATTTCATAAATGAATGACTCTACTTGCCCTTTCTAAAAAGAAGTTTCCTATGGATAAAAATGGCAAGAAACTCCATACTTATTCTTTAACCAAGTCATCATCTGCCCAACTATGTTACGGTCCGCTTCCAGTCTAACTGGATGCAGCTGAATATCAGTATTTTAGATGGAGCGACTGCTTGTCTGACCTCTGCAACCCAGTAACTGGGCAACACGATACCCATTAGTAAGACTGTTAGTCAGAATTTCGGACTTCTGACTACCCGTAACGACTGTCAAAGATCTGCAAATGACAGCTGAGTCCAACGGCTAAACGTGCTTTCCGAGGCACGAAAGAGTCTCGATATGTTACGAACGGTCACCCATCTAAAAACTGACCTCGGCAAGCGTAGCTTCGATCAACACGTGCGCCTGTTTAACTATAGCTTTTTTTTTTTTTAATGGGCATCTCGCAGTTTATCCTTCAGGGATATTTACTGCTCAACCGAACTTTCCTGTGGGGGGCTTAATTAAAATTAAGGCCTCCAGCCAGGCATACAAACTTATAAGCTAAGCGACTATCGCCAAGGGCATCCCCTGCGGGGTACGAACCTCGGCTTAGGACGTCGCTGAAGAGGACAGCAGGGACAGGCTGGATCTGATTGTTCCATTATTTAGGGACATTTTAAACATTAATCGGCTCAGCTTTGCGGGCTGGCTCTAGCAAAGGGTCGGGAGGGGGGCAACGACGGGGTCGTCGCGACGGGCCTCGGCGGCGAGGACGGAATGTCCGTTTTTGTTTGCGAACAGCGCTATTTACTTTAGCCACGAGCTCCTTTCTTTTAAACAACTTTTCTTTCTCAAAAAAGAATGGGCAACAAAATCCACACTTCCTTTTTTA
Organism: Phlogophora meticulosa; assembly: GCA_905147745.2. Classification (NCBI taxonomy): domain Eukaryota; kingdom Metazoa; phylum Arthropoda; class Insecta; order Lepidoptera; family Noctuidae; genus Phlogophora; species Phlogophora meticulosa. The sequence goes on from LR990518.1 coordinate 1,747,261, forward strand.
AAATAGTTTTTTTTGCAATATTTTGTGAACATTAATCAGATGTGCGATGTGTTTGTGTGTGTGATTAATCACATAATTATAATTATATGTAAAGACGATGTGCCTGGAATAAAAACCACTATGCCAAAATGGGCACAAATTATTACAAATAACTCTTGTTCTTATATCACGGTGTGACAGGCATCCGCAAGAACCATCGGTTATGTATTAACTTTTTAAGGCTACCCAGTTGTAGTATTTGTGAAAATTACTTGCATAACTGGTAATGTGTCTTATGTACATATATTGGTAACACTTGTGGCACCGATAAGCAGTTATTTTTTATATCGCAATTTTACTTTCTATCAGACAGCGTTCGTTTAGTATGGATTGGTATTTATTTGTATATAGCGATGGATCTGTTGAGAAAATACCACGTTATCAACTATACATACATACATATATAAACCCACGCTTGTTTCCCATGGAGCAGAAACTATAGAACGTCACCTGGTTCGTTTCAAGTTCATACCTATTACCGTTTATATCTGTTCATACACGCACGCCGGTTGCGAGTATACGCACCTGACCTTTCTGAAGAACATCACCATTAGATCAGTGTATGTCCTTCTAAGGCGTTCCCTCCCGGCGATTCCACTTACATCTGCCTTACAAATATACCTTTTGTCAAGCGCCTTTCATTCACGTTCTCAATCCATCTAAGCATACTTTTACATGATCAACTATTTCGTTAAGTATTTCACTGTTAAAATCCTAAACGAATATTTTTCCCTAACATTTTTTTAATATGCGGAGTACCGACATTAACTACAGTGGTTGCTTATTAGCTTTATGAAAGCTTTACGATTTAATCATAACTTTTATAGATTGTATATTTTTGGGCCTCTTCCAGGTATAGCTCCATTTACCACGAAAACTCATAACATGGGCCATGGGGACCGAGTGCCTCTTCACTTGAACAGAGATCTGGCCTTTTTTTGGCCAAAGAAACATAATTCCTCGTCAACGGTGCAATTCTGCCAGTATCTTGGGCATTTTTTCTATCTATATATACAATACACTACATAGATAGATATTTTTTATTATACATAGCAAATACCCAGAACACCCGGAACAAATATTTGTAGATCGTACAAACATTTGTCCCAAGGCGGGAATCGAACCCGCAACCTCCTGCGTCGCACGCGGACCTTCGGCCGCTGCGCCACATAGGTCGTCGAAATTGTTGATGCCCTATGATTCCTGCATTCTCTTTTTATACGTGTAAATATTAATAAAAAAAAAATATCACACTATGGTAATCATTCGTCTAGTGGTTTTAAAACATAACAATATCTTACTTTCTAATTCAAAAACAATTATCATTCTAACCAAATATTTACACGTATTGTGTGATTGTTACATTACGCAATGCACAATAAGTTACGTCACCTCACGATAAACAATAACGACTGATTGATCGTCTTCAAACACGGCAGATATCTAAACTTAGAGAAAATATTTCTTTGATTTTATTTACACTAAATATATACATAAGTAATTGATAAGCTGAGAGACTCCAAACAATAAGTTTATCAAAATTTACCCTCGTAAATCTTGACAAACTGAAGTATGCGCCTTTGATTCCTTCCTCCCTTCTTTATCCATTTAAAGAAAGTAGGAAGGAACCAAAGGGTGTTAAAACATTTGTCCGTATCGCTACCCACGGAAAAGTGGCCAAAACGCTGGCAAACAAAGAATTTTTTTCCCAACTCAGGTTTATTTATGGTCCTTTGTTAACAAGTTATACTAAAATTAAACTACTTTCATCTCTTCTCTCTTAAAAAGAAAGAAAGAGACGAACATTTATAAGAGCTATCAATTTCACTCGAACTGAAACTTCCAAACAATCATAGTTGACATTTAAAAGGCATCGGCCAAATACATGGTCAAGTTCAAGACAAACTATTTGGACATCTTTATCTTAGTACATCACTGTCGCCGTCCTTTTCTCGAGCTATCTGTCAGAAAAAGATGTGCATTCTCTTATTTCATTTAAAGTTTTATTTGCAAACAAGTTAGTATATCGGCACCAATTTTTTTCATCTTGAGAACTAAGGGTTGCCACACGCAATTGGCACCGTGAAACAAATAAAATTACTGAATTAACTCTGAAGCTCTGGATTGCATGAATATTTACCATTCGATTCGTTACACTGCAACGGTTTGTATCAGTCACAGTGACTTGTTTTGGATTAGCTAAGTCCTAACGATAACTATATTACATTTTTCTATTAATAGTTTAAATTAGAGTCGCTTTTCGTGTCTGACTGTGTGACACCATTCTTCTTAAACTACGCAACGGATTATGATGTGGTTTCCACCATCATTTGGAGAAATTATTCTGAAAGGTTTACGTGTCCAATCTTAGAAAAAAGTGTCCAATATATTAATATTGAATTAACATATTAAACACAAATGCTGATGTTTTGTCTAGTCGTTAAAACAGTGTGGTTCAGGACCCTGAATCAAGAAGAACACACACACCACGAGATACATGACGGTGGCACCGGTATCTTATATTGAAATTAATAATAATAACGGACTTTTGAACTCCTTTGGAAAAGAAAAAACCAGTTATTACGGAAAGAAAAATGGTATTCAATTTTCAGAAAATGAGCAAAAAATCCCATATTTTTTCATTTCTTCAGCAATAGAAACAGCCAAATAATTGTATTACCGAAACTAACCGAATCACCTACCGATAGATAGTTATCATTAGATAGTAAGTAAACCATACAAAGACACGGGAAAATGTAACTACCCGCATTCCTTTTACAAATGTCATGGCTTACGTAACCGTGAAAATTTGAAGGACCGCGATCCGATTGTATTAAATCGATTGGTAACACCAACCGATGCACGTGGCCTTATCAATTCCATCGGCAATCGATTGATATCGTAAAAGTTACATTGGCTTTCCAATGTCAGGGAAAAATTTATGATTTGCACTTACTTGTGATACGCTCATTTTCTCTTTATAAGATGTTTTGTTTTGACGTGATCTGTTTCTTATAAACAAAGGATACTAGCTGTCTATCTGTATGCATGTTTAAGTACTAGATCCCTATTTTCTTAGAAGGTAACATCCCTACAACATCATCATGGTATATGTGGTGTTAAACGAATGGATAGAATGAGAAATGCGTATTTATTTATTTATTTAATATAACTTGGAAGACTTACAGCTAGAAAATAAAATTAAAATCCTATGTAAGAGGAAGTCCAAAGTGGTGCCTGTGACCGGAGTAGCTAGATCAGAGAGACATCGGTTGTTATGGTAAGGGAATGTGATGCGAAGGAATAACGAACAGGTTGTGAGGAAAGGTTTGAATGTAGATGGTTATAAACAAAAGAAGACCTAACAAAAGATGGATGGATTGCGTAAAAGACGATATAGCTAAAAAGGAGGTGACTATTGAGATGACGGCAAATAGAAACGAATGGAAGATGAAGACATGTGCGCCGATCTAAAATAAATTGAGATAAAGGCAGAAGGATAATGAATTATCCCTATCACTGCCTGTACACCACCTGACGCACCTTCATGAGATCAGCTGGCAATAGTAGCCGCTTAGCTAACTTCCCAGTTCCTACCACGTTTTTTTTTACAAACTGCACCCGTACTTATCTTCCATAATCTTTTACGTATTTAGCCATTTCCTAAGATTGCCTACGTAAGTAACAGATCAAGAGAGAGTTCAACAGACCGTGTATGTAGAAATATCCCTTTCTCTTCCTCGATCAGTCTCTTAATAGACACATACGAATGTTTTCGGATACTTCTAGGTAATAACAATAAACCCTTCCGATATTTCAATTGTTTCAAGAGATATCAAGAATGCAAACACAATTACAAACGTACTGCTGAATATTTAAGCAAACATCTTTTCTCATTCTTTTGTTGTAAATACCTACATAAGTACTTACATACAAATTACATTTTATAATATTAGGTCTTTACCTATGAAATTGCCGTTCTGCAGTACTGGCCATTTCAAATCAAAATATTTTTTGTTTGGCTAAGAATTCTAATTTCAAATTAATTTTATTTTAAAAACATGGATTTTTTTTTCCAAAAGTAGTCATTTGTTTATTGATTAGTGTTACATTTTCATCGCATTTAAATCTTTTTCGTCATCATGGATACGTTAAAAATTCGGCACGCAACATCAACGACGTTTACGGAGCTAACATTACAAACCAACGCACTACCTGTTATTGGTTTGCTCGCTTCCGTTCTGGAAATTTCGACCTGAAAAATGAACCTCGCGGTCGTCCGAAGACTTTGGTCGACAATGACGAATTAAAGGCGATTGTGGAAGCTGATGATACACAATCTACGGCTGAATTAGCAGCAGCTTTCGACGTTAGCGTCAAAACAATATTGGTCCATTTGCGTCAAATTGGCAAGGTAAAAAAGCTTGACAAATGGGTGCCCCACGAACTCAATGATCGCCAGCGCGAAGTACGCGTCGAGACGTGCCTTGCACTGCTCAACAGACACACAAATGAAGGAATTTTGAACCGCATTGTTACCTGCGATGAAAAATGGATTCTGTTTGATAACCGCAAGCGCTCAGCAAGTTGGTTGGATCCTGGTTCAGCACCTAAACAATGCCCTAAACGAAAACTTACCCCAAGAAAAGTGATGGTCACTGTTTGGTGGTCTAGCGCCGGTGTGATTCAACACAGCTTCTTACCAAACGGGGTGAGCATTACTGCAGATGTGTACTGTGAAGAATTGAACACAATGATGGAGAAGCTGGCACATCTCCAACCAGCATTGGTCAATCGCTCGTCTCCGCTGCTCCTGCACGACAACGCGCGACCTCATACTGCACAGCAGACGGTCTCCAAGTTGCAAGAACTGGGATTGGAAGCTCTCCGTCATCCGCCCTACTCACCAGACCTTGCGCCTACAGACTACTACTTTTTCCAGAATTTGGATAACTTCTTGGCGGGAAAAAATTCAATACCCGAGAGGCAGTACAAAATGCCTTTGAAGAATTTGTTGCCTCCCGTCCAGCTGATTTCTTTAAGAAGGGCATCAATAAACTGCCACTGCGTTGGCAAAGATGCATTGATTGCATGGGTGATTACTTCGATTAATACAAATAAAAAATACATGAAAAAAATTCATTTAAATTTTTTCATACAAAACGGCAATTTCATAGGTAAAGACCTATTATTTCAACATAAAACATTTAAAAATGTAAAAAAAATCGTGGTCCACCGATGACAGGCCGAGGGTCCAAGTCAAAAGTGTTCCTAAAGCGTTTTGAGCGTATTGGCGAGGATTTTCACCTGTATAATGGTGGAACATCGCCGTACGTCTCGTTTTAGCTTCTTAGAATTGCATTTACTCCATCACAACAGTAACTATCTTCAATAACGAAGGAGATCCTCGATTCAACTATTTCGACGAAGTTAACGATCCTTTCAGTCCATCTTGGATTGTTCTAAGATTTGCCAAATACGAGCTTCACAATGCTCCATCGACCCTTGAACAGCTATGTAGGTATTCATAGTATACATAAGAATATAACTGACGTAAGTTAGCTCATAAAAAGTACAGCCATTTAACGATAATTTCGCTAAAGGCTAGTCGTCACGTGCGAACGCACCTGACCACCCGACCGCTCGCGTATAAGACCCGCGATCTTTGACTGTGTATACTGACGCGCAAGGTCACGGTGAATAAATTATGATGTAGGAAATTCAAAACATACCTAGTTGGTAAATTATGTTTCATGTACATCTTTAACAGAAGGGGCTGGTGGTGAAACGGTTAAGCACGCTTGCCGAGGTCGGTCCGTGAATGGGTGACCGTCCATTACATGGACCTTCACGGATCTACTTCGGAAGCTAAAATATCGCGAAGTCTTTAATTCAAATGACGCATTATTCAGGGTTTTATGAGCACAACACATTTGGTGCCAAATCATTTACAAGTAAAATGACCAGGACTGCAGGAAAATAGTGGAGGTTACACGTCAATTGCCAAGCCAAGACTTTCATACTAAATATTGTATGAAGCGAGGTTGTAGTGACCACCCAGTGTGTTCGCCTGGTAATCTACTACTGCGGGGGATATTCTTGTACCCAGTTGATACACATACCATCACGCCTGTGTTTCCCCGAAGTACCTAAGTACACCCACATTTCACCATTCCTGTTTTGAAGTCCCGTATAATAGGGGCCTATTGCCATCAACCGGGCACACTTCCAGACTCCGGGCTGCTACTGAGAAATTTGTAAAGAAAAATCTCAATAACACATTGCTCGACACTGGAATCGAACCCAGGACCTCATGCTTAGCAGTCACGGTTACCCCAGTTTTTGTACTTATGATATTTAGCGTTACTAACAACTGGGCGTATTTATGAGAAGATTAGAGAAGATTTGGCGCATTGATGTATGATCTTGGAGGAGGGAAATGGAGTTCCTAAGTAAAGAAGTAAACACTTGGTATAATATCCGACGTCCGTTGTGGCGCGGCGGGCGAAGGTCCGCCTGCGACGCAAGAGGTTGCGGGTTCGATTCCCGCCTTGGGACAAATGTTTGTACGATCTACAAATATTTGTTCCGGGTGTTCTGGGTATTTCCTATGTATAATAAAAATATCTATCTATGTAATGTATTGTATTAAGTATATCAGTCATCTAGTACCCATAAAACAAGCTCTGCTTAGCTTGGGGCTAGATGATGCTGTGTGGATTGTCCAGCATTATTTATTTATTTATTTATTTAATATGTTTTTTCATTGGCAGTTTTTCAAGGGGTAGAAATCCCTATGAGTATTCCTACTATACACTATTCTATACTACAGGCACTAAAATCGACATGATCTGATTATGAGTAGTTAATTTTTGCAGCATTGGATTAAAAAAAAAAACATTAAAAACTACTTTAAACATTTATTTTCTAAATATGTAATAATAAAAAAATACGGGAAAATAATAAAGCTTGCTATTTTATGGAAAATCAAATGGCTCCTAAACAAATTCAGATACATTCTTTTGAAATATATTATCTGTCAACGGCCACAGCGTAAAATATTAAGAATAGAACGTAATGTGCCACACAAAATAATCCAATTATCTTCTTCGAAGAGCATCGCGATTACTGCTCTTATTAATTTTCTGACACGCGTCTTACGTGAAAACCGCACCGGCCGGTTACATCGATCGCGGATTAACTTGGACGAGGCTTAAACACGGATTAATATTGACGGATGACTCACATAGCTGGCCATGCGTTTCTTGTTTCACTTTTTTTTTCTTTTGTCGCGCGTTGCGTTTGCGCTCCAAATAGGTTTTAATCTGCCCTTTTAGACCTGTTTGGATTACTTTAGCGGTTAGTTAACTTTTGGATGACTTGACGAACATGCAAACACCTGTGTGCAGGATACCTGACATAGTGCCTTAACTATTTTGCAATATCTTATCAGTGTACTCAATACAGGTATGTGGTAAGTCAGGATGTTGTATGAGTGGTAAGGTGTGCTCACTATTATCAATGTAGTACCTTTATAATGCGTCTGTAAGTAACAATCCTTTTCCAAATACGAGCCACACACAATGATGTAACTCGTCATTGAAGAATACTGCTGATAAATGCAAAATAGCTGTTATCACTTCATTATAACAGAAATATTCAAAGTGGTCCTCTTTGATTGCCAGTTACGTAAATATTGTCTATTGTTGGGGCATGACGTCAGAACACACAGAATATGTTATTTATAGTCTTATTACACATTTCTGCCTGTCATGATAATGTCAAAAGTAAATTCCCTTAAAATGTTAGTACCTAAGCTTGCATTTCATAACTAGATAAATTAAAATAATCACATACAAAAATGAAAACAGCAACAGAATCATATTTTAATTATTTTATCGCCATTATTTCAAAATAAAAAGAACATTAAAATTTCAAAATGGGTCAATACTAATGAAGCGTCTAATCTAATAATTGCCTAAGTTATGAACGATCGCATCGTAAGCCAAAACACGTCTAATGGCCGTGATTACGTTACAAGTAATTAAAAAGTTTTAATCTTCAGGTTAACACAGTGGTGTCACCGCGTTGGTTTCTATAGTTAGCGCGCACGCATTAACTTAGTCGTCTTCGCACGCGACGCTCGCATCTACCGTCTGCGCGCTCCGAATTTTTCGCGCCACCGCGAATTCCGTTTCCGAATACAAACCTTTTCACCGCGTTCTGTTTTTATTTTTTTATCGGAATAAAAAAAAGTAGCTGTCAAAATTTTACCGCCATATTTGTGTAGTGACATTGTGTGATTGTAATAGTGTTCAAAAAGTGAGTTTTAACTATCGAAGTCGTGTATGAGTCTGCGTATTTGAACAGGTGATGATAAGGTTTAATTTCTATTGTGGCTGATAGTGTTTTGATGGGACGTCATAGATTTATGGTGATTGCAGTTTGATAACATGGGTCTCGACAGCTAACTTATATCTGCATAGCGACTTTTGTTGCGATGACCTGTCAGATATTGTAAGAGAAAACTATCGTGTATCATTTTGTAAAATTAAACTCACACTGATTTTATTTAAAAATAAGGAAGACTTAACTTGTTTGCCACAGATAATATGCACATTGAAAGGCAAAAATTTGTATGATAACAAAAACAAAAGAGAGTCGTTCCAGGTATTCCCACCATAATATCACGCCTGTTGGTACCTCCCGCGGGTTAGGCAGAAGTGTAATGCAATTAGTACACATTTTGCCGCTTCTTTGAATTTCTTCACATTATAATATTTTATATAAAATTAACTGCCAAATCTCGTGTAGAGTTTACTGATATCTTATCAGTACAAACTTAATCAAAGTCATTTTATCTCGTCGGTTATGTACCTACCACACCGCGAGAGTTTTTAACATAGAGATAAAATATGCAGATATTGTAAAGGCTTGAACATGTTTTGAAATATCAATGGATGATAAATGGTAGACAATATACAATATATATTTTCGGATGAAAAAAAACACTTTTAAATCGTTTTACAATTAATTTTTCCCATAAAAAAAATGCGTTTTAGTTTGAGGTAAAACTAAAGGCTACATATACGGATATACAATAAATAATCTGAGGACTTACCTCCTGCGCCCACATAATTATGAAAAAACGAACAATACTCATTATATTCTCAAAGTTATTCAGTGAGTCTCCTTAGGTACAACTCATTGAGCTAACCCTAAATCTATCAAATTGCTTTGATAGTTTTTCAACCTCATTTCAAAAGATTAAGGATAATTTTCAATAACGAGAATTTGTCAGTTTGGGATAGCTTGATGTACTGGTGTGTGGCGTCTCTACAGTAGACATCACCACCGTACGGGGGTTCAAATAGGAGGCGAGGAAAGGGGAGCTTATAATGGTTTCGTTACAACTTACATGTAGCCCACAGTACCCATTGGTTTCCAACCGACATAATTTAAGTAAAAAAATCTATATAAATATAGTTATATGTATCTATTCTAATATCACTACATAGTATAAAATAAAGTCGCTTTCTTCGTCCCTATATCCCTATGTATTCTTAAAACTTTAAAACTACGAAACGGATTTTGATACGGTTTTTTTTAATAGATAGAGTGATTGAAGAGGAAGGTTTATATGTATAATATATATATTTTATACCCGTGCGAAGCCGGAGCGGGCCGCTAGTATTTTAATAAGTGAAGCGGAAACTTCGGATCCCTTTTGAAAATGTTACGCGCACGGAAGTGTGTAATTTTTGGCATAGTTCAAGTTTATATTGGGAAGGAGTGCAGTAAGTTAAACCAGTTGAATTTCGACCTTACAAGGCGATCTGTTGTATTAAATAAAATCACGACATTGGCCCAATCAGTATTCGCCACCGTATCTTTAAAAATAACATTATTTTTGTGTTCATATCAATAATAAAACAATTCCATTCACAAACACTAATTAACCACAAGTTCAACTCCTTATCACGTGTATTGATAACAAGCAACAAGTAAGGTACAAGATAGATATCTATCGAGTGCTCATCCATTATCTATGTACAAGTAGTGGCAGTACCACACACGCTCTGATTGTTAGCTACTATATTTTTTTTAAGAATAGAATACTCTTTATTGTACCATAAAAACTAACAAATAATAACTTTAAGAGCTAAATAGAGGGTTACAAGTTGTGGAAGTTGTTCTGAAGATTACTCATTTTAATGAGTTAAATTTAAGGGCATTTTAGGATTCCGTAAACAAAAAGTACCAAGGGGACCCTATCACTAAGCCTACGCTGACCATCCGTCCGTGTAAGCGTCTGTGAGCGGACTGTCTTTCATGAACCTAGGTTGACATTTGAAATGTTTACAACAAACTAAATTTAAAGTCTTCTACGATGATGCGGAACTCTTCGTGCACGAATCTGACTCTTAATTGGCCGGCTTTTTTGTGGTTATCGCCATCAGCGGCTCTCTTGCCAACGCGCAAAGTAAAGGTAACGAGACTATCCTTTACATATTGAAACCCTTTCGTACCTCGGAAAGCTCCCTAACACGTTGGTCCTGATTGTCATTTGTCTCAAATGTATCTTGACAGTCGCTAGGTACGGGTAGTCAGAAGCCCGATAGTCTGACAATCAGCCTATCCAAAGGGTATCGTATTGCTCAGTATCTGAGTTGAGGAGAACTGATAGGCAGTACATCCATGTATTATACTGGTATTCAACTGTATTTGGTTATACTGGAAGCCAACCCAACATAGTTGTAAAAAACTTTATATGTACTCTTTTACCTGGTTTATGTCTATTGTTAAAGTATTTGTATCGAACCGTTATCGACAGTTGGGAGGCTTTTTTAATGGTTTGACCTTTCCAACCCCAAGACAAACACATATCATTATTAAAGGTTAAAATAAAATGGTCCCTAGTTTTAATACCGATCAAAATGTTTGTTTAAAGTAGCTTTTTTCACATTTCAGGGTTAGTCCCATAATTAAAGTTGTTCGTATTCATGAGTGCAATGACCTCTTAAAATATTTCGTGTATGAATAGAAAAACCTTCCATATGTAGTAATATTGTAGCTGCACCTTATTTTATAAAATTTTCAACTGTTTTCCACACTTTTAAAAGCAAATACGCGTGTTAATTTTATTGAAATTACTCACACGTGTGTAATATTAAATTTAGTATGTTAATTCAAGTTATATTTTGCCGCAGAGGCCTGTGCCACTAAGACAGGGTGCGATTGTGAAAGAGACAGCGCTATACAGTACATAAAGCTAGTGGTTCCTTTTCTATTATACCAGATAATAGAGAAATCTTACATATATTTCGTTCTTTCCCAGCACTAATCAGGAATAATACACACATACTGATTCGTTGAGGTAATGGTACGAATATAAACAGCTTATGATAATCTCGAAATATAGGTTATACCTACTGCAAAATGTTTTGTCAAAAAGTTTACAAAAGACCGTCCCCCAAAACGCCCACCCTTCACCACTTCCTAGTGTTTTTGCTGGGAAGAAGTGGCGGAACAAACTCCCCAGCAACACGTCTGTCTGATAGGTTTTAAGAACTCTAATCTATACAACATAATAATTATGTCAAAAAAATAATAATTATGTCAATCATCTCTATACAACTTTAAATTAAATAATTTCCCACATGTTAGCTAGCACACACCAATATGCCAAAATAAATAAATTAATAGTAGGAATGTGTGATTTGGCTAAATAAACAAAAAATACTAAGTTAAAGGAGAGATAAATACACGTCGATGGCCAAACATGGTATTTTTACTTCTTGTTAAAATATTCATATGCTGAGATAGGACCCTTTCTGGCCTAGCGCAGGTCCTTTTATTTTATTTTGTTTGTTTAGATTTAAGTTTATTTTTTCTTTTGTGTTATTTTATTGCGCGTTTCCCAAATAAATGTTTTTTCTTTCTTTCTTCTTCTTTCAAACACTTACTTTACAAACCAACAAGATTGTTTTGTTAAAGGTGAGATTGATGCCCCTGACATTTTTAATCTATTTATTTTTTGTGTGTAAGGAAAACATAAGCAATTTCTAACTGTATCATGTCCAAGCTAATGGCGTGTCTATAAACTAGGCTAAGTAAGTTTTAAGTGCGAATAGATTGAAAGAAAGTATATTGAACTACACAAGTTATTTAGTATTTACATTAAAAACTCATTGATCTACCTTGTATAGAAGAAACCAAATGGCTTTCCCATTTGATGCCTACATTTGAGTAATTAAAAAAAGATGAACTTTTATGGACCTATAGAAACTTTTTCTTCAAATTAAAAGAAAGTTTTTCTATACACGAGTATGATTTGCTATCCAATAACACCATTATAACATCACGCCTGTATCCACCGACGGGATGGCAGAGGTTTACCTATAGTACACCCACATACGAACGATAAAACAAATGATATTGCGCTATCAAACGATATTGGTATCAACCGCTGAGTAAACAGGAAAACCGTTCTGAATAATAATCTTAAAAGGGATAAAAAGTGTAAAACCTTGTATGCAAAACATACGAGTAAGTACCTGTCTGGTTTTGGTCGGCTAAAAAAGCTAAATAATCACGATCTCGCAAAAAAAAGAAAACCGTTGGAGAAATAAAATCTAAACTTGAAGGATTGTTTGTATATTTGTTTGCAATGTATATACTCAATCAATTAGTAAAATCCTTAATACCTTTAGACAGCTACATTATCAGCGTGTAACATAGGCTTTATTTTCTTTACCACGCTTTTAAAGGGATAGTTCCAGATATTAGCGCGTTTAAACAAAAAAACAACAAACAGACTCTTAAATTATATTATATTAATACAGATACCTAATATCTTAGAGGTGTGTTACCAGAGTGTTATGAAGTCGTTTAGTAAACAAGCAAATAAAATCCAATTTCTCTGTCACCGTGTCTTATGACGTAAGTATGTAGACAGATCAAGTTCTTCAGTAAGCTTCCTCAGCTTATCATAATCTGAAAACGGTTTTAGAACCTTGAAAAAACAAAATCAAACTCTTCAGCCAGCTTTACTTTATTAGAAACAGGTGTAAGACTAACAAACTTATAACTATTGGCGTCAGACGAAGAAAAATTGAGGGAAACATCTATCATTTACACAATAACAATTAAAAGTTAGTAAATTACGTTTATTGCTAGATCTAATTATGATCTCACCATAATAGGAAATAATTGAGACTAACCATAGTTATTTGTTGATTATTATAGCTCGTTTCACTCGTAATAGTTTATTATGAAAAAAACACTGCACTTAGGAGGTAATATTATTGTTTACTGATTGTAAATGTAAGTAGTTGTATCCTCACGAAATAAAACAGCTAACTTTTATAAGTTAACTAGCTGCGCCAAGCGGTGTTACCAGCGGTTAGAAAGTCTACGTGTGACCATTCGAATATTTCACTTTTTCGGGATAAAAAGTAGCCTATATACACAGGGCATGAGCTACCTTCAAAATAAATTTCATCGAAATCCCTGCAGCCGTTTCGGCGTAAAGGACACCCATACCGACAAACTTTGGTATTTAAAATATAAGTGTCATTGTTTTGTTTTGTAAACAAATCTTTTATTCATACAAAATATCTATTTGTATTTTTTCCAAAAAAGGTAATTAATAATTTTTATTTGTTTACATGAACTTCATTTTTAATGTATGTGTTTATATTGCATCAAACAACATGCATCGAAAGATGGCTTCTTCCTCTGATTAGGAATGTGGTTAGTGTTGAAAGTGATGCATCTTTATAATTAAAAAAAAACAGAAAAATGAATATAATTAATTCATGAAAATTATGCACAATCAAAACCCAGCGTTATGTACCCATAAGAATACTTTTAACTTTATATTTTTTATCCTAGAAGTCACCATATTAAATAAAAATAGAAAACGAATTAGAAATTGTTCTGAGATCTTTTCTTTTCTTTCTTTTTTTAAAAAAAAACGTTGATGATGATTTAGTATTGAGTACTAATTTAATTGTTTATTAATCATATATATATAAATCTCCTGTCACGATGTTTGTCCGCTATGGACTCCTAAACTACTGAACCGATTTTAATAAAATTTTGCACACAGTGTGTGTTTTGGTCAAACTTAAGACATAAGATAGTTTTTATTTCGATTATTGACCTCAATATTTTTTTATTGCAAACTAAATGTTTTCCTATAATAAGTTCCGTACATTTCTGACAGATGGCAGTGTAACTTAACTTTTGAGGCGGTACGAAGTTCGCCGTGACAGCTAGTTGTTTAATATAAATCAAATTTAAGATTTGTTTCATACCTAGTCTTAACACACCACTTAAGAGCAAGGTTCTGCAATTAATAAATTATTAGTATAAATCATGCATCAACAATAAACAAAAAAACTAACTCATCGAGGTTGTCGGGCAGCAAGTTTTTCATCCATACAAGAAAACATTATTAATAGTTACACTAACAGAAATTCAATTTATTTTATGTTCTCATGACACGTTTATCAATCGCGAAACGTGTTTCGCTATGAAACAAAAACAGCATAACATCACGCTTGTATTCGACGAAAGATTATGCAGAGGTGTAACTCAAAAATTTTGTCAGTTATGTTTTTTTATTTTTTTTTTAAACTTTGCCCCACACTAGGATTTTCTCCTGTATCGTGGGTGCGTTTACAAACATTTAAACTCACATACACAAACAGCCAGACCCGGAACAATTACCTGTAGGTCATACAAATATTTGTTCCGTGCGGGGATCGAACCCACAACACGCGGCGCAGCAGCCGATGGCTCAACCACTGCGCCAACCGTGTCGTCGAAATCGTATGTTTAACTCCCATGCGGGCCTATTGCCATCAACCAGGCACAAATCCAGAATCTGAGATGCCACTGAGGAGTTCTCACTGAATAAACTAGCGTCATCTATATTGCTTACAAACGAACTAAAATTGACGTATCCTAGATCGACAACAACCGTCTGGCAGTAGCCCACCAGACACAACACCCGTCTGGTCGTATGGTCCTCCGTTTTCAATGGTGTATAAGAAACTATATACCCTGTTTTCATAACATCAATCCTGTATTTCTCGAAGGGTAGGGTAGAGGTATGCTTACAGGACTCCCATGTTTCACCAGTTATGTTTTTAAGTCCCCTGTAATAGGGGGTGAGCGTATTGCCATTAACGGGGCACATGGTCCGGGGTCTTTATACCCTTAAAAACCCAATTAAACTACCCGACCTGGGAATCGAACATAATACGTCATGCTCAGTTGTAGCTTGCGACCACTATACCAACAAACCAGTAAAATAAAATTACGCCTTTTACGTACATCATAATCAAAAAATCAAAAAAATTTCCAGATTCGACCCACTAACGAGAAAGGTTTTTTATTACCATTATATAATTAATTATTAATAATAATAAAGTTATGTGTCCTGATGCAATGATACGCTTGTTGCTTTTACGATGCGGTTTATAAATGCACCCATCGTGTTACGCGTGATACTAACTTCGGACACGCAATGCTACTGTCAACATTGACAGTATTTCTTTTATCGAAGTATTTGTTTATGAGACTGCTTTCTTGTTTATTTGTAAACTGACAAAATATACAAGGTATTAGGTGAAACGATGGACATACTTTAAAAGCATTTTTTTAAGTTATGCAATTGTTTGTTTGCCTTAACAAAATGCAGGGAACTGCTGTTTTTATTTTCGCGATGTCATGGTTAGTTCAAAAGTTAAAGTTATTTGTTTATATGAATACTATACTACCTACACACCCTTAAACCAATGAAAATAGTTTTACCCTAATACCCTGTATAATGATGTTGAACACATCATTAAGTCTAATTAAGTAGAAACTTAAAATTCCTTAATACTATTAGGTATATTCGTTATCTCTGGTTTAGTCGTTACATAGTGGAATTAAATAGTTCAATATTTATTTGACACCAATATTGATCGAATAATATCAATAATACGTAGATAATTATAGAATTGCGTCGTGTCGTGTTGGTCATGGACTCGTGGTACAGTGATCTAATATCAGTTCTAGGTGAAGGTCGGTCCGCAGAGACGGGGTCAATGCACTTTAAGTTGCGTGTTATAAGGTTTTCATTTCTCTGTTACTCTCTCTGAGAGCGAGAGAGCGGTATACAAGGTTGAGGTTAAAGAAATATACTTTGTTGCATGCTCGTTATATTTAATTTTAAGACCATAAAAACTATAGAACTAGCCCCCAGTGACAAATTGTCAAGCGATCGTAAAAAGCTGTAATTGGCTGATGACAATTAATTTAACCAATCACAGCAGTTTACGCGTACTTGATAAGTCACTAGGTAATTTCTTGAGCAATTACTCAATATTTCCAATCGCTGACTCATTTATTCGCTATAAGAACACTTCGCAGAAGCTATCGCTATCAAAAATCAAATTGCCCCTTCCAAAAGATAGTTTCGTGTGGAGATGAATGGGAAAGAAACTCTTCATATACACAAAGGCGCTGTTAATATCGGTATCAAATGGAATAAGATTTTTTCAAATCCGACTGGTAGTTCTAGAGATTACTAGCATGTTCGAACAAACATACTCTTCTGCTTTAATATATGAGTACTTTAATATTTTAATTAAGCCCCCCACAGGCAAGTTCGGTTGAGCAGTAAATATCCCTAAAGGATAAACTGCGAGATGCCCATTCCAAAAAAAAAAAAATGTGGTTTCGGATACCTTACACAAAATACAACCAATATGTGTTATCCGTAGCCGTAAAACTCGTTCTAAGACTGTTTATTAATAATAATTTTAAATGTTAATTATTTCTTAACTCACAATTTACAAAAACCAGCAACGCTACAACCTTTTTTATCGTTCAAGGTTAGAACTTATAACACGTGACATCAGCAAAACAAACAGAGCCGTAGATAAACACAGACGGTATCAAAGGCTTTTGATAAATTAGGTAGGCTTTATGAAAAAAGCCGGGTACACCGGTATAGTTTCGCGGTCATAAAGTAGAGTAGAAGTCAAGTACTAAATAATTTATTAACTTGATAACGCGGAAATACCATCATTTAAAATAAACATACTACTTAATTGAATCCAATTTACTTAATAAACATTCTGTATATATATTAATACATAAAAAGTGCTTTCATCCTCTCTCCTATCACCAGCTAACTGAACTTTGCTGTGCCCGACAGGGTCCATAATTGATTCTATCCTTACCACACCAACTGTTTTATATAACATTATGGAATGCAATAAAGTATTGAGTATTGAGAAGTAGTTTCAGAGTAATCCATCACTGGAATAGTATTAGTTCAGTTTGTGGGGCTCATGGCTAAATAATAACAGCCCCACGGGCCGATTGAAGGTTAAGTTACGCTTGCCGTGGATTGGAGTCCATTTATTACATACCGAGATATACGCTGGTGTCGTCCCAGCTGTCATTAAGAGATCTTTGACAGTCGATCTAAGTCGTCAGTTAGCCCACAAATTATAGTGCCCAGTAACTGGGTTGTGGACGTCAGATAGGCAGTCGCTCCATTTTAAAATACTGGTATTTAGAAGGAGATGATGATGCATTGTTAGAAAACTATACTTGTACTATACAATTGATTTATCGATTTTTTCATTGCATAAGTTGCTTTAGTTTATGACAAAAATGGCACATTGATATTTGCCACCGTCTGCAATGTCTAGTTAGTACTCCATGACCAATACTTCCCTGTATTCTGATGGATGTGTGTTATGATGTGCTACAGATACGTCTCTGATTATAGCTTCGGGAATAACAGGCCTGATGCTATGTCATGTTGTTACTATAGAAGCAAAATTAACTGGGCAACAGATAAAATAAGAATAAAATGCACTGAACGTGAGATAATTATACGCAAAATGTATTCAGATGATGTCCGTATTATTACAATTTTATGCAAATTATCATTCACAAAAAGTTAATTAATGCTCTCGACAAAAACAAAACTTATTCATTGCCAGAAAACAAAAATTAACAATTAGCAAAATATTTTAAAAACGACTTCGCTGACGGTAGTCTCTTTGCTGTTCCTTTTTCAAATAAATTATTTAAAAAAAGAGAAGAAACTGGCTGTTTTTTAGCCACACAACCACAGTTGAAAAACATGCACCATTAACGTAAGTAATAAATGGGTCTCATGTTCAAAATGTATAAGAAGTGCTACAAAATAATAGTTGCCTTGTACTTTGAGCACAGAAGACCGGTTGGTATCCTTACGTCAAAGTTTAAAATAAATAATGACTTAATAAGTAAGGAGCCAACGATTTGCGTCTGTTTTTTTTAATGTTGATTTTAAATTTTGATACAAGAGCATACTTTTACGTCAATTCACCGCGTGTTTAAGTAATTTTGCCGCAAGATGATTCGATAAGGTGATAAAAATTAAAACAAATAATGCGTAATTTCATAATTATGAATAAAGGTTTATTGTTTGCTTATATTAAAGAAATTGTACGACTGACAACTTATATTAATCGCACACATATGTCACTAACATTATCTTACACTTACACTAACACGATCATATCAAGATATGTGTGGACTTTAAAAGACCTCCGAGTAGACAGATAAGGAAACCCCGAAATCATTATTTAAAACAAAATGTCAGCTTGTTTCACGTAGAAAAGTGGTTGCAAAAATCAATTTACAAAAAAATATAAATAAATTAGAAAAAAATGTATATTATAAAAAAAAAAAAGCGTGGGGTGCATAGTGTTAATATTGAAGAGTACACGCCGGTACATGGAGCCCGCTGTGAATGACAGTAACCATGGAAAATAGAAAATGTTTAATTGACACTATTCACCCCACGCTTTTTCCATTAAGATACATTTTTTTCTAATTTACTCTTTTCTTAATACAAATTCTATTTTTTTGTTGGATTTTCTATAAAAGCGTGTTTTTTAGTTTTATAAACTATTTTTTTTTTCGAATTATTGCATTGTCACCGGTCTTTGACAGGTGTGCAAAATTTGAATGAAATCTGACCGTTTAAAGTGGGTCAAAATAGCGTCCAAAGGAGTCGGTTACAAACATACATACATGCAAACATACAAGTGAAGCTAATATGAAGCGTGTAATAAATAACATTCGTCATGTATCATTAACTATCTATCACCTTCACCAAATTAATTTAACTCCCGCATCTTTATTAACGATATGTTGAAACCGAAACCATAGACCATGGACCACAGTGGACCATAGACACACCGGCGACCACGCATCTCTCATAATCATACGTAAAGTTACCAAATGGAAAGTACTGGGTGTGTCCGTTTGGTGACTAAATCAAACAGGAAGTGTTTCTTGTATTAAAATATGTAACAATGTGGAACGCTTGTGTGACTGGTGTCACATCTCGTAATATTAGGTTTGTGTTCCGCTATGAGATGGGAGCTATGCTCAAGCTACGTTAAATAGTCTGAAGATTTTGATTCTGATGTGAAAGGTCGTGGATTTTTTGTGAAAAAATCTAAATTTATACGTGCCGACGCCTATTTAATTGGATACCTATTTAATTGATTGTTATAAACAACACCAACGAGTTAAGTACAGTAAAAAGAATAACTAATGACGACCTATGTGGCACACCGGGTGAAGGTCCGCCCGCAACGCAGGAGGTTGCGGGTTCGATTCCCGCCTTGGGACAAATGTTTGTACGATCTACAAAGATTTGTTCCGGGTGTTCTGGGTATTTGCTATGTATAATAAAAAATATCTATCTATGTAATGTATTGTATTAAGTATATCAGTCATCTAGTACCCATAACACAAACTCTGCTTAGCTTGGGGCTAGATGATGCTGTGTGGAATGTCCAGCATTATTTATTATTATTATTATATTATTTAATGATTTTTAAAATGACCTTCATTATAGCTTTATTATCTGTAGCTTAGCTTCCAGTACCTCACATACACAACCAAGTGTAATGTTTGGGAAAGCGCATACGCTAGATTTTCGCTCATATAATTGTTGTGTGCAGTTCCCACGTCGCTGCGTATAATCTAGGATTGCTAGAGTTTCTACCACACATTGTGTTATCTTGTGAATCTGTTTTTATTTATTACGAAGATGTTTTCTGCTCTCATTATGATGTGAGGATGATCGATTGTGATGTAAGTCGTGAGTGTCATTTAGTTAGATTACATTGTGGTTTGTTAGCGGTTTTTGGTTATTTGTAATACTTGTCTCCAATTGTTATTACGCCTCTAGCTATAGAATATAACCCCATAACCATATATCAGTGAAGTAAATTTTCATTGATAGTTTTTTTTCTTTTAGTGGGTTACTTTATAAATGAATATAGTTACAATAGACCTATGTCAACAGTTCATACCTTAAAAAAATCATAAAGAAATCAATCATCCCTATTTTCTACACTTTGAGGTGTTTTTTTTTTACAAATACGTGGTCATACATAACAATAAATTACCTGTCGAATTTAGAACCTCCTACTTTTTAGTCGTCGGTTACTTTAAGGGAACAATTTTTTTTTCACTTATTCCAACAAAATACATATTATTATATAAAACACTTACTAAACACACACTGGCCCAGTTCTCCAAATATAACTGAAACAAAATTACTTAAGTAAGTACATATAACAGTCCAAACACGAAATCCGCTGATTTCCACTAAGTGAATAACTGAATCAACGACGCCTGAGTGACGATACACATTCTTTAACACTTGAAAAGCAGTTTTTAACGTTGTACACACAGCTAGAAACAACTTTTTGTTTGCTCTCTCACAATTCTGCGACATCGCTATCCCTTTTATTTTATAAGCCCCCAGAAGCTTTTCAAACAGACTCAAGCCTAGGGCTTCATAGGTACGTAGTAGATGGGTAAGTACTGTAAGGTATATCAGCTGAAGCAAAAGAAAAAAAAGCAGTTATGGCTGGTTTCCACCGGTTTAATTACCAGTATTTTAAATAGAATGACTGCCTATCTGAACTGCACAACCCACTCACTAGGCAATACGATACTCCTAAGTAAGACTAGTTGTCAGACTTTCGGACTCCCGACTACCATTGTCGACTGTCAGAAATCTACAAATGACAGCCACAGCGAACATCACAGTTTAACATTCTTTTACGAGGCACGAGAGGTCTCAATATGTGATGGACGGAGACACATCCATGGACCAACCTGCACTGGCGTAGACATTGACCGACTGTTATTGTTTAGCCACGACCACCTCTTCAAGTATGACCACATAAGAACGTCATTAACTTTTTGTGGTCACTACATAATGTAGTGCGATTAACACACATTATTGTATCGAGTAATCCATTGCGGTCAACCCAATGAGCTACTATTCAATGACTGAAGCAATTTACACAGATAAGCAAGGGCCGTAACTGACAAGTTAACATATATTCACCCAACGTAACCCGCCTATTAAGGTGTAGTTTCGCCTTAACTTAATCCTGAATGGTAAACTTGGAGTCAAGTTACAACCAAAATAATCTCCGTAGTGACTATTATTTTTATTACTTTTAAGTTTGGCATAACTCCGCATTTGTTTAAATGGGGGTAGGATAACACTTCTTCTTTTACATAATTATCTGTTATTTTGTACTATAGTCAATATTTTAATACGTGAAACGAAATTTACGAATCCCTTTTTATCATATTGCGCGCACGTTGGTGTGTGATATTTGGCATAGTTTAAGTTAATATGAAGAAGGATTGCATAAAACTAATCTGATATTTATAATAATGAATAATTTGTTAATAATAATAACACATCAAAATTACTCAAATAATTGTATGTTTAAAAAATGACAATATTATTAATGTTCTATTTTAAAATACTTAGTATTTAATTGTTTGGTCTGTAACGTATTATGAATTTTGTATGCCTCAATGGCCAGACATAGCAGACCTATACTTATAACTATATTGTAACATCTTACTTTACCTATTTTCTACAATAAATTAATTTGAATTTGAATTTTGAGACCAAATTTGGAGAGAAAATTTGTAGCTAAAACGGTCGAATTTCGACCACTGGGGGATCGTATCTGCTGGCTGACCTTTTTGTAAATAATGGAAAGTCTAATATGTAATGATTTAGTTGACTTCTAAAATGTTGAGTGACCACACACACGATTATTTTGCGACCAGATTATGATTACATGATTGTGTAACACGCCTTAAGGTGTGGCCTGTCTGATGGTCTAGTGTGTGTTTTTTTTTCTATCAAATCACGCCAAGACACAACACGCGTCGAATGTAAGCCATCATTTACGTCTCTCATGAGATCATCGTGATTTGTTTCGTGTCCGTGATCATTAATCGTTGATCGTGGATCAAAATTCACATGTTAATCATTGATTGGAAACTTACCTACTTGATTTGCTAATTTTGTAATACATTCAAATAATTTTCTACGCGATCTGTTGAGAGTAAGAAAAAAGAAAAGATTTAATGGAATTGTGTGTTTGATTTTACGGTTTTATTGTTGAACTGTTATTAGTCTTGTGGCGCACGGGTCGCTCGAAAGTTAAGCTACGTTTGCTTGAGGTCAGTTCGTGAATGGGAGACCATCACGAGCACGTTAATCCTGTTAGTCCCGGCTTTCATTTTCGTCTTTATAATCAGAAACCCGAAAGTTTTCCAAGCGGTTGTGGAGGTCAGATAGACAGTCTCTCCGTGTAAAACACTGGTATCCAGCTGCATTATGCTAGACTGGAAGCCAACCCCTACGTTGGGAAAAGGCAGGCAGATGTCGATGAGGTATTTTTTTTTAATTTAATGAATTTTCAGAATTACTGTATGACGTTCGTAGCTGTATAGTTTGTATTGCACCTGATTTACATACGTATGCTTAAAACTTAGACTCGACACTTTTGATGCTGACTTTCAGGAGTTGCAGTGGTTTGGAAATAGTACCTATAGAGAATATTGAACATCTACTTATATAACTGTTCCCCACATCATGAACCTAACCACGCAATTACAAAAATCATTTACCAAAACAACCCGTAATTTACCAAATTGAATTTGAAGACACCTGACCCACAGACATTACCGAACTTACGTCATGCCTGACACGAAAACGATTGCAACTCGAAGTCACGCGATATGCTGATGCTGGTACAATTGTAGGTATACTCGTTCACTCGTTAGCAATTAACTAAGAATCCACTGTTTCGGATGAGCAGCCTCATAATATAGCATTACCATGTGATTATTGTGACGTACGTTAGCGTTGTGATGACGTCAATGGGGAATGTGTGAGTCATTGTAGAGGTGTGTTGTGTTGTGAGAGATTTTGATTAGTGTTAGTAAGGAGGTAAACGTTTCGTATGATTGGAAATGGATGAATTTACCATAAATTTCATAAACATAGCACCGCTCCTGTAATTCCCCAAGGATAACATATAGTATAGTATACCCAAAGTGGACTTTAATTTGGACGCCAATTGCGGAAAAACATGTTGAACTAAACACTATTTTCTACTTATCGATCACATACTCGTATATTATGCATATATTACTTACAAATAAATGAATCTTTATCTTTACCTACACTTCGCCAGTTATTTTAAAGCCCCAAGCAATACGGGTGAGCCTGTTGCCATCAACCGGACACGAAACCATGCGCTTCTAAGACAATTCAGATGGAAAAACCCAATTACTTTTTGCCCGACCCGGGATAAATCAAACTTTCATGCACAGCATTAGCCCTTGCGACCACTAGACCAACGATAGATTTAATTGGTTTCAAAAACCTGTAAACTTGGAAAATGTTGTTTCTATGTCAGCCTATATTATTTCCGCTAATTTGCTCTTATCAAACGCCAATACGTTATGATTCATGATTCTCTAGAAAACTGATAATGTTATCGTCATCGTAGACAAGTAAGAAGTTTCATTTTCTAGATTAAAAAACCATCATCATCATCCTCCTGCCCTTATCTCTGGTCTCGGTTGGGTCGAAGCAGCTGTCTTCTTCTTCCATACATCTCTATTTGCTGTCATCTCAATCGTCACCTCCTTCCTAGCCATATCATCTTGCACACATTGGCCTACCTCTACTCTTGAGACCAACTACATTCAAACTCAAAAATGAATATCTACGTAGGTATATATATATATGTATGAATACATATTTCATTTGGTCACGCATCACGCGTGAACGGCTGGACCTATTTCGCTGATTCTTTTTGTGCTTTGTTATTGTATGGAGCAGGTTCTTACGGAAAATAAATAAGAAAATAGCGCAAAAGACTGCAAAATTTCAGAAAACTTCGACTATTTTAACTTCGCGTGTTTGACAGTTCGCGCCATTGACAGGGCGACGCCGACGTCTGCCAGGTCAGCTAGTACTATTTAAAAATAATTCGTGCTCGCTACATACTACCCATAAAATATAATAATACCAATACAATAACTGAAACGATGCCCAAGGACACATTAAATTATTTTTAACACGATGCAATACAAGAAATTTCTAACATTAGGCAATTCTGCTCACTACTCAGTAACGCAAGGGTTACTTTGAATTTCAAAATGGCTGCGATATTAAGTATGGAGTAATTTTATGTAATGTGGGGTCAGAGGTAATTTTACACCGTTCATTTATTGATCTATGGGGCAATTCCCACCATCATAAGAAGCTCAAAGATGTTGAGAAATCAATCACATAACATCTAACGAAGCAACCGTACCCATCACACAGTAACGCCAATGACAGGTGCTGTCATCGCTAACCACAGATAATAAATTTCGTAGTCAAGAATGGCTGAATCATTTTTTATTCAGTCTTTTGTAATCCACTAAAACGTAAAAGATCAATCGGACAGCACTACTTATTTAAATTGTAGTAATTAAAACTGTTGTTCTAAAATAATTAGGTACTTATTGAAACCTTAAAATCGTAATAATAATTCTATTGGAGGAACAAACTGCCAATTTCTTGATGTTTAGGCAATGCAGACAATGATGTGAGATAGGAAATTAACCGCCAACATTCAATACTCTTTTCCGAAAACATTTAAAACAAATTAGCCAACCCCGCCTTGCTTTGCAGTGGCTCAGTCTTTTTTTCAAATTGTTTAATCTATGTATAATCAAAATAATACCAGAGACGCCTTGGGACTATTACTGTCCCACTGCAGGGCAAAGGCTTCTTCTCATACAGAGCATTAATCACCACGCTTGCTCAAGACGGGTTGGCGATTTCTGACTTATATGAATTCCAGGATTCGTCACGCTGTTATTCCTTCACCGATGTCAGTATTGTCCAAGATAAACTTAGAGAGTACATGTGAATTAAATAAGTCACATAGGTTAGAACCCACAACTTAATGCACCACTGGGCCATCACGACATGTTTTATCTAAACCTCGTAAATGGTTTCGCATTTCCCGTTCCCGTAAAAAAATCAGGATAAAAGGCTTGTATAAATACTCTTAGGTAAAAATACAAAAGCCTGTCAAAATTTCAAGTCTATCCATCGACTACTTTTTAACGGACTAAAAAAAAAGACGATGTTTCTCAATTCGACCGTTTATATATATTTTTATGTGTGTTCGCGGATTACTTCGCCGTTTATGAACTGATTCTTCAGATTATTTTTTGTTTGGTAGGTCCCATATTTTTTTTTTCGAAATCGGTTCTGTAGTTTGGTTTTTAAATCAAAATAGCTGAAGAAATATGTCCTCCAAGTAAATGAAATTTCGTATTTACTTTTTTTATCTTAGATAAATATTACAAAGCGATCCACTAAAAGGTCGCAAAACTCCAAAAACTTAGTTTCAGAATTCGGTGGATTTGTTTGTTTCGTTTTATGCCACCAACCTCAGAAACTATTTAAAGAAGTTATTTTAGACTTTTACTGTTGCCTGGCTGGAGGCCTTAATTTTAATTAAGCCCCCCACAGGAAAGTTCGGTTGAGCAGTAAATATCCCTGAAGGATAAACTGCGAGATGCCCATTCCAAATAAAAAACTTTTACTGATTTTTTTGGAGTCCGTTGAATTTTTCGTAAAAAGTTTTTAGAGTCTTTACACCAAACATACAGATGCTGTTTATTATATATATAGAGAGATTACACCAAATATCATTAAACTAATTGCTTATCAACCACATTTTCCATGGCATTTAACCACATGTTTTTAAGTAACATGACGACATAAATAATAACAGTCCCTTCTAGATAAATATAAGATTAAAAGTGTTTATCTAATTCCACCAAGATGCATTACAACATGGAGGTTATTTAAGTTGCATTATATGTGGGACATGTTATAGTGTTGGGAAAACCTTGGTGAAATATTTACACGGAAATTGCATTCTACTTTTGAAATCTTGATATATTTGTGTTTGCGATGGTTGCGCATGAGCAGTTATTACGGGAAATTTGTATTTTTATCTGTGGTTTGTGATATTTCATTTGTGTAATGAGTTAACAAAAAGAAGATGTCTGCCTCGTTGGTTTAGTGGTCGCAAACGCTGCTGCTGAGAACGAGGTCCTGGGTTCGATTCCCGGGTCTGGTAGAGTGTTATTAGTACTGTAATTAGTAAACATTACTGGTCAAAAAATGGGTATACTATAGGTACACCCCTGCCGAATCCTTGGAGGGATACAGATGTGTTTTTATGAAAATGATGATTCCTGATCACTTTTTATTTTCGTGTTTTCATTACTTATATAAAATATTGATGCACCATGTGACCTCCTTAGAAACGATTCATATTCAATTAGATACGCCTATGTACTTATGTGTTAGCCACCTTGTCCTTAATTAAGGAACTAATAAATATATATAAGCGCACGCTTCTAAAGAGTCAAAGAACTCAATAAAACTGGCTAACTAAGTCAAGCATAAATTAAGTCAAGCCGTTTAAACCTAGCCATTTAAGCCATCCTGGATTCCATGTAAGTCTAGCTATTTCAAACCACATAGGTACGTACGTTAAAGGTAAAGTCACAGTACTGTAGAAAGTGAAAAGGTACGTCCCTGCTGGACGTGGCTGAGCGGAAATAGTTTTCCTTTTAGTGTATTGACGGGCGCCTGCGACGATGTGGTGTATGTTCCAAGTTATAAGTGGGAAAGATTGTTCTTTATTTAATTTATCATCTGTTTTTGTGCTACTGTTACTAAGCCAATTTGTCAATGATTTAGCACAAGTATTCGTTAGGTGTACCAATTTTATTAGTCGGGGCTAGTTTCATCAGTAGCTAGCAATCTAGCCGATACCATCTACCTATTGTATTGTAGTTCTTTTTTTTGTAGTCATCTTTTAAGATCTTGATGGAGAAGGATCTAGTAGTTTTATTTACGTTGTAGCGTCATCTATCTCACAACCTACGAACTAAATCTGACGTATCGTACATCGCGTTATTAAAGTTATCCGAGCGATCAAACATATATACAAGAACGCGAATAAATCTTCCAAGACATAATCTAGATGCTTATTTACTTTTTAATCTTAGACTGACATATCGAATAAGCTTCCGAATAATAATCGCTGTAATCGCATTATCAATCGTTCAATGCGTTATTATCGATGAAATCTCCTAATTAACAATAATGTTAGCAATTACATCTACTGCTTGCAGTTTCATAATAATACAGGTATTTTATGTTTATCAGCCATTATAATAATTTCAAGTAGAGATTGCGAGGTTGATACAGACATCGTTCGTGTTCCTTCGTAACGTATGATTAGTCTTATAAATGGCATGTCCAATATTATGCGCTTGCGTTGAAGCAGTTTGGCGGCTTCATTTAGATTCAATGAAGACCTTTATAAACTTGGATATAGACGTATTATCATTTTTATATAAGAAGCTATGAATTTTTATTCGTGGTTTTAAAATAACTACGAGTTTGAAAAACGACATAATTATCAGACCAGTACAAAAAACGGATTTAAGGATTTATGCATGTTTTTGCACGGTTCATTGGGTTCAATTAATTAGTATTTAGGTATAGATTGGGTAAGTAGTTACCTAAATCTAAAGTTAATGCCGAAAAAACACAACTATAAGAATTAAAGACAAACTCTACTGCTTATCAAAAACATATTATGTTAAATATTTATTCCAAATTCATTTAGAAACAATAAATAAGTAAATATGTTCATTTTAAAAATAACAAATAATAATACCAGCCTGTTACTGTCCCACTGCAGGGAAAATGCCTCTTCTCATACAGAGAAGGCACGAGCATTAATCACCATGCTTGCTCAAGACGGGTTGGCTATTTCAGATTTATATTAATTATAAGTCCAGGTTTCCTCACGATGTTTTCCTTCGCCTATGTAAAAATAACAAATGCTTGTTTAAATTTATAGAGGTTCTCAGTGCAGTGTGTATGCAATGTATTGTATCTATGCTATTCTACCGTTTTAGCGATAAGGCCGCCATACGCTGGTCGCTATCCGCTTCTATCTTACACCTCTAACGCGGCAATACCCAGCCAAGCTCGTTCAACATACAAGGGAATATGAAGGTATTATGATGCGTGAGGTGAGCCAGACGAAAGTGAACGACCACGGAAGAGGAACCGATGGGTCGAGAGTGATCACGACTCGCTTTGCTTATGTTTTTGTTAGTTTATCTGTTTGTATGTACATAGTTACGCAGTAAGGTCTTCCGTAATGACTTGTGGTTGTAAGCTATTAATGTTCGTTACATGTGATTTGGTTAATAAATACCTAAACATATTTTTTATTACATGGGACTTAAACATAACTAGCGAAGTGTGGGTGTACTATAGGCTCGCCTCTGTATAACCCTTCGGGGATAACAGCCGTAATGTTGTTATCATTTTTGAGCAGGAGTGCTATTCTGTAAAACTACTTACCGTAAAAACTTGGCTGTCAATGTCACCTACCTGATGTTAGGAATTGGCAAAGAATTTCATTATTACAATCATAATCGAGAACCGAGATTTTTCGGTAAAACTTTGAATGTTATATATATTTTATATTATTTAAAAGCTAGTTAAGTGTCTAAAAATAACTAGTTAAGCTATACAGCAGTTAAGACACTTCGACGATCCCCGTTTGGTGGATCCATTCATGGGTTACTAGTACGTCAGAGTGTCTGCAAACCTTCCCGTTGACCTGCAGACTTTCCTGTTGTCGAAAACATTCGTCTACAAGTTGCTCTTTCACATATCTCCTTGTGACAACTTGGGTAAGACAAATATCACTGTCATACACAGTAATAGTTCACTTCATTTTTCATACACAGTGATAGCTCACTTTAGCTCACCATTTTTACAGAATCGACGGGTACTGAATGATGTCTGAATATGGTATTCTTTGCTAAACAATGAAAAATAATAAATTTGAAAGGATTTTTTGTATAATTTTACTTGGTCAATATTGTTTTGCGCGATAAGATTAGCCAAAGATAAAAAGTTATCATTGATTTGCATTTGCATACAAAATTATAACTAATCGTTATCACTGACAACCTTTTTCCACTCTAATTAGTGAAGACCTTCCATCGTCTGTCATTCCTCATACTTCACCGGGCATTTCACAATAATCCTAACTAATATTATAAATGCGAAAGTTAGTTTGTTTGTTACCTTTTTACGCCTAAACCACTGAACGGATTTCGATATAATTTGGCAGAGAGATATATTGCACCCCGGGGAAGAACATAGGCCGTCAACAAACCACGTGGGCGAAGCCGCGGACGGAAGCTAGTATTACTTATAAATGCGAAAGTTTGTCTGTACGTGTGTGTGCTCATTCACGCTGAAACTTGTTATGATGAAATTTGTCATGATGGTATCTCATACCCTGGAGTAACTACAGGCTACATTTTATCCAGAAAAAGTGAAGTATTCTGGTGGAAATTTCGAATCGTCTCATGTTGACTCATTTTCACGATGATTCAATTTTATTTGTTACTAACGAGCTACAACAGTTCAGTAAAATAATAAAGTCCTCGTATGCCACAGACAATATTTATCTAACAGAGATCCATTTTAAAGTTTTGTTCCAATGTACCCCTGCGTTTCTATTCACCCCGTTATAACTTTATATATCCTAGTATTGTATTGTTTTTTTTTGTTAGACGGGCCGATTTCCGCAACTCCACGACGTAGCGCGTTTATATCCTAGTAACCCGAATAGACAGTTTTCTTACAACACAAGGCTCGCACATCCATACGTGACCGTTTAACATAACGTAAACCGTTACGTTACGTTATCAGTCACCCATTGGCTTACTGCGCCGGCCTTCGTGCAATGTCACAGATAACTATACTAGACATACTCGCAGTTATATAGAACATTGTGTCATTTACATACATACCTATTTGTATTATACTAGAGTACACTTTTCTCGCGACTTCGGAAAAACAGAGATTAAAAAAAATGGGTTTTTGACAGTGAAATCTCACTGCCACAGTTCTCGCCATTATAAGTCGATATGATAAAAAATGCATGTTCTTCCTTAACTCTATACCTACTTTAAGCTCTATAATATACTGCGGAGTCACAGTACGGAATCACAGTACACAAATAAAAAAAAAGTTTTAGGGCTCCGCTCCCGGACATCGGAGTCTTAGTAATGAGGTCCTGTGGTATAGTGGCCGAGACACACGAGTTATCGATTAGGCAGCGGTAGAAATTGTCAAACGAACGCTCCCTTCCTCCCCTCGTAGTGCGCAGGCTGCGCGCCACAGTGCGCAGGGTGCGCGGCAAGTCTACGAGCTCGCTGAACGTACAAGCTTCGCAGAAGCTTTTGTGGGACGCCCGAGAGCGGTGCCTCCCATAAAAGTTTCCGGTGAAAGCACTCATGTAGCAAAGTCTTGATGACTTCTGTGTGAATGTTTTGAATATTGTGTGTGTGTTTTTGTTATTTTATTATATTCTTTTTAGGGTTTAGTACTCAAAGATTTTAATTTTGAAGATTATTTTATTACTTAGCCTCCGCTGTCCATCCGTCCTTCCGTTTGTCTGTTCATCTGTCTGTCAGCGGGCCGTCTCTAATGAACTGACCTGTCTACCGATCCAAATCTAAATGTCTACTCATTTAGATTTGGATCAGTAGACTCAGACTCTGTAGAAATTTCTACTAAATTTCCACAGAGTTAATTTCTATTGCCGCTTAAAAATAAATAATAAAACATGTACCGCGTGTTTTTTACGGTATTAAATAGTTTCCAAAAAACTATGTGTAATATTTGATGTCAAGGACCTACGCTTTTTTATAATCAAAATATATAAAATAACTTAAATTTCTATAAAATAAATTCTTTAGTTCGGCTAGCTGTATAATGTGTTTTGTATTCTTATTTTTTAAATTATAATTTATTAAAAAGTAATGGCAAAATTCGGTCGGCTACAAAAACATGTTATTTTTGAACATTTTTCCATATCTGAAAAATCATTCCTAAATAAATTTAGGACTGATTTTTCAACCGTCAGATAACTTTTATCTGAAGAATAAAAATGGCGGTTTGACAGAATTGAATTGCAGACGGTAAAAAAATACACAAATATAAAAAGTTTTAGGGCACTAAACTAATTTCTTACGAAGTAAATAATTTGTCAAAAATAAATTAACAAAGATTTCACTTAACTAAGGCAATTTAATTACAAATAATGTTTAGTAATCCCATCTTTTTAGGGTTCCATACCCAAAGGGTACAACGGGAGCTTATTATTAAGACTCCGCTGCGATATATTTATAGATTTGACGACCGATGTGGCGCGGCGGGCGAAGGTCCGCCTGCGACGCAAGAGGTTGCGGGTTCGATTCCCGCCTTGGGACAAATGTTTGTACAATCTACAAATATTTGTTCCGGGTGTTCTGGGTATTTCCTATGTATAATAAAAAATATCTATCTATGTAATGTATTGTATTAAGTATATCAGTCATCTAGTACCCATAACACAAGCTCTGCTTAGCTTGGGGCTAGATGATGCTGTGTGGATTGTCCAGCAATACAATACAATACAATACAATATATACACGAAATATAAGCAGGCGAGTCCAACTTGGTCTTTGACGATGTCTGTAGGTAATGCCCGGATCCGCATTGAATAATTATGTAAACAAGATTAGGTGCTCACATTAGGCGAAGGTCGATGTAAGTTATCACCTGTTTTGTGTTGTATTTATTGCTTGTTAGTTTTGGTCAAGTGGATTAGTCTCACTGAAATTTTAAGTACGTATTTTTTGCCAACATTTTTAGGTAAAAACCCTTTTTTTTTTTCTAAATTAACCTACAGCAGTCGCCTGATTACGTAGACAACTAAATTAATCAATCCTCCATAAAAACAAAGAAACGAAAGAAATAATGTTTTTTTTTATTCGGCACATAATTTAAACGACAAAATCTTTAATTGTAACTAAAATTAGAAATATCAAAGTATAAAAACAAGATGTGGTGAGTTGTTAGGCAGTAAGGACAAAACCTCTTAGATTTAAGCAGAGGTGGATCTATAGTGTAACCCAATAGCGCCAGTTATGTCCAAGCTCCACGTAGGTTATAGGGAGTGAAAACCAGGCACAATTCCAGACTCCAGGCTGCGATTGAAAAATTCCAGATGGAACTTCCAATATAATTTTGCCCAGCAGTAACGCTTGATACTACTAGAACAAGGAAGCAGTCACAGTACTAATGACGTAAATAAAGACTCTTCTCATTTTATCAATTTTTATCTCAGCAACGTTTTCAAGGTACACAAAACCTTGACGTTCAAATCGAAATCAAATGTTACTACGGGAAATACCACTCCATTAGAAACAACATGTCTTCCGAATACCTTAGCACTTCATATTTTAGTAGGTACTTTAATACCATAGTCATTGAAACGTGTTTTGTTTTCTTAAAACTAGTAACAAGGTCGGACGTTATTCCTCATGAATGGAAGTTATCTCATTTTCATAGTCGTAAATTCAGTAACTGTTAATACTAGTAGGTGACGCAGTATTTTAATATAGGCAAAGGACGTGTTTTTGTGTAGTTATATTGGTGTTTTTAGGTTACCTCTAGCCCCTAGCACCAATCTTTTTCTTCTTCAAGAATTTGTGAATTGAATTTGAATACTAAGAATGAAACAGCGCCTCCACATTATGTACGTTGAACTAATTTGACGTTTTCGGTAGAGAAGTTTACTTACTTTCTCGCAAGAAATTTGTGCTAGGGATACAGGACTTCAGATAAGAACCACTAGACAACCTGACCCAACAGAATACCAGGTTTTTAAATATCCCAGCATTGTGCTGAGATAGAAGCCTTTTTGGCCTCACAGGTCCTTTTTAAACATACCTACAGTTGTTGGATTTTTGTTTCTTTATTTCATGTGCGTGTCTCTAATACCTAAACGTGTTTCATTATTTTTATGATATTAGCATGATACAGTAAGCACTTAAAAAAGTGCTTGGTACACACAGCTTAATTTTTAAAACATAATTCTACTGATAAACTTAGAAAAGTTGGGTGTGGTAGCGTTATGTATAAATGTGTAGGAAGTCACGATATACAATAGTTAGTTGTTTAAATTAGTCCCTAAGTAATATCTATCAGATCCAGCCAGTCCCTTTGCTGTCCTCTCCCAGCAGCGCCCTAAGCCGAGGCTCGTACCCCTTAGCGTATAGTCGCTTAGTTTCTAAGTTTTTACGCCCTAGCTGAAGGCCTTAATTTTTATCAAGTCCCACAGGAAACCTCGGTTGAGCAGTTAATAACCCTAAAGGTTAAAATGCAAGATGACCATTCCAAAAAAATAATATTTAAATATACAACTGATAAATCATTGTAAATTCCGCTATTTTCTTGAGTTTTGTAAATTATGTAAAATATGACTTAATATAACGGTACCTACTCGTATAAGTGATATTAATGCAATTTATTATTTGACAAACAAAATCACCGTATTTTCATAACCACGTGAATTGTAAAATTATTTATCATGATCATGATTAGACCTTCAGGCTACGGGCATGATTATATGGATTTTAATTTAATAATTCGTTACGTGGGCTTGTTATTAATTAAGTTTAAAAAATCTTGAGACCACGACAGTACCGCTGTGGGGTAACCTGGTATGATAGCTGTGTTGTGAAAATAAAGAAAAAACAATAAAGAAAATATGTTTTGTACTTACTGTTTCCAACAAAAATCTGTCTTAAAAAACGGAAAACGGATCACGTTATTAAAGAAAAATCTAATGCAGCATCAAGGTGATCCGTATTACTCAATGAAACTTGGAGGATAAAACATTTTTAATTCTTAAAGCAGTTGGTTGGTAATTTCCATACGGATTTTCCGTTACCAAGTTTTCCTCACGATCATTACCACACGTTTAACCTTTTGACAGCCATCGTCACAAATACATGACAAGCGAACGCATGTCCTGTACTCCAACGTCACAAATACTTGGCAAAAAAAAAACAAAATTGAACATGAACCTTACAGTCTAAGGAATAAAGTCGAAAATCCATCAAATAAATTTGACAGATTGGAGTAGCTTGATATGCTGGCCTCTGTACCATAACACTAAATAGATCATTATTTGTGTGTGTGTTCATTTATATATCTTAACAGTTGAATCTCCCGTGCGTATTTAAAATTGCATGAAAATAATTAAAATAGACTACGTATATTGATAAATTTATGTTGACAAAGAAGGAATTTAACGTTTTTATTCAAATAGCTTGGCGTGGAGGGTGCGTTGAGGTTTATGGTCTGGCGGTCAAAAGGTTAAATAAGTGAGCAGTTTTCGATTTTATTTTATCGACTTAACTGTACTCTATTTATATTTGGAAATATGTCGGCTCAATATTGATAGTCAATGTTTTATATTGCTAAAATACCAGCATTTTAGTGTTCAATTTTATAGGCTAATAGTAAAAATAATTGCTTACATTGCTTTGTATTTATCGCGAAACCAACGGGCTCTTCAAATGCTGACATGGAAATAATCTTATTATGAATAGAGTACAGGATGTCCAGAGTCGAATTAGATCAGTAGGTAGGTACTGTAGAGCCGTTGAACCTCCATAGAATAATAAGTTACTGGCATGTTTTGAAATAAACACTAATTCATATTTAGAATAAAAAGAAATGAGAAAGACAGCCGTTGGCTGACAGGCGGGTGGCTTTGATTTAAATTAGTACCTGATTGAATGTAGGCATACATCTTCTTAGGCACTATAATAACATCACGCTTGTATTCCTTGAAGGGTACGTCAGAGCTGCATAGTACCTACGATATATTGCTAGTTATGTTGAAGGAAAGGATCGCATGGACAGAATTCCAGACTGGGTTACTACTAAAAAAAATCAGATAGTAAACTGACCCGAAAGTCGAACGCTGGACATCATGCAAGCACTCAGGTGCAACTACTAAACAGGCAATGAAATCCCATTTAAAAATAGATAGCCTTTCATTTTCAAATTCATTTCTCAAGATCCTACGGTAGGTTCCTACGGTACCTACATACATTTCATAATGCAACTTGACACTCTATTGAGACAGAAGCTCTTTAATGACCGGTCTGTACTTCTGTAGTGCAGTTAGCGTATTAACTGTTCCGTGACCACTACCGTATCAATTTACTTCATGTCAAAACAACGCGTTCTATATTTGAATCGATTCTAAATTCGGTCTCACAGTACCTGGTCAAGATTTTCCAATTATAAATGACAGGACTACGCTGATTCAAATTTATTCAAGTAGTAAGAAAAATTACGTATTTATATAACCACGTTCGAAACTCAAATCTGACAACCTAATCACTGGGCCGACACGCCATTGTCAGTGATTTTGCCAAACATAATTTTGCTTACAAAACACTTTTAGGAAGGAACAATCAATATGTCATTGGTAAAGAAAAGTAATAACAAATGAAAATACATGCGTCAGTGTTTTGGTTGTTCGCATCCAAAATGCTTGCCGTCAAATATTTTATATGTTTACCAACACGTGACTGTCGGTGCATCTAAACAATTAAACTGCGCTTCTGTTTATCTTCAAAATAATAACAACCGAACTATATCGA
Source organism: Phlogophora meticulosa (assembly GCA_905147745.2). Lineage (NCBI taxonomy): Eukaryota > Metazoa > Arthropoda > Insecta > Lepidoptera > Noctuidae > Phlogophora > Phlogophora meticulosa. The sequence continues at coordinate 1,783,351 of LR990518.1, forward strand.
AATTTGTATGTCATGACGATGACATAATTTTGAATATTATTCATATTCGGTCAATAGAAAATTATTATTGTCAGTTAATAATATAAATAAGCCCATTAGCGAAAAAAAATGTGTCTTGTTTGATTAAAATCGACCAGTGTTTATGGTTACATTGACGCAGTAAAAACTTTTTTGAACCATTCGTAAAAAGAGCACGAGACATTGTGACAGATGAGCATTGTTTGATTCGCAATTTAGGTACAAGTTATTGCCTTTGCGTAATCGGCTTTTATTTTTTATAACTCTTTTGATTTAACAATCACATTCTTTGTTATATTTATTATAAGTACGTCATTATTTTTAAATATCAAGGCCGAAAATAAAACACGTAAAACATACTCGTATTGTGTTCGTATTTCAAAATATTTGTAAGGTTGTTATTATGAAAGCTTTATTATTTAACGTTTAACTTTGTTTTTACTTCAGTGCCAACGATTTCATTCCATCAAGTGTCCTGACAAGAACTTTGAAACTTAACTAGGCTTCTCGAGTAAATATAGACGTATTGATTCATCGATACGTTTTATTCGATAGCTCGATATTGTTGGCGATATTGAAAATTCGATGTATTGGTATATATCACAATAAAAATAGCAAGTTTCGGAAACAAACCAAAAACTATTTTCAAGCGAAAATCTCGTCAAAATCGGCTCCGCAGATTCGGAGATTAACCAATACAAACAGATAAACAGACACACAGACAAAGAATTTTAACTTGTATTTTTGGTATAAGTACCGTGTGTGTACTTTCATATGCATTTAATAAAAAGCTGTTTTATTAAAATTACAAACGGACACTCCAATTTATATGTATAGATACCTAAAAATAACATGACAGCCTACTTATATAGAATTAAATCATCATTATCATCTGCAATAAGGATGTGTCCTACGTAAAAATATAATAAGTCTATTTGGTCCGTCAGTTAGATTACCAAAACAGTATTGGACGCGTATTTTTTGCTTTTTTAAATCAATAAAAAGTGACAGTGATATAGAACATCAAAGTTCAGGAGAAGGGGCTTATGACGTCACTGTTACGTTAAAAGTGTAGCACGACTTGACGTCATGCGCAATTTCAACGCACTATATCGTCGTCATTTTTGGTTAACGTGACAAAAGAAAAAATATGTGTCTAATATTTTTGAGTAAGTAATTCAATTTTCGGACCAAATAGATTTTTTAACGACACTACCCTATTATCAAATACGCAAACTCAAAACAAACCTTTCCCTCACAGGAAATTCAAAAATGACATAATATTAAAAAAAAAACAAGTGAATTGCCTCTAGTGATGTGCCAAAACAGTGAGTGCTAACAAACGAAAGCTAGTGATGTAACATAAACCATGTGGGAGTACCTTGCAGTGTTGCTACTCGGCTTCTGGCTCGGTGTTGCCATATTCTTGTACATTTCCTGCTACTGGCTCGAGGAGATTTTAGGTAAGTCTTGTAATGACAGTTTGGATTCTTTACATTTTAAATATATAGTGTTACATTAAAACCTTAAAATACTTTTCTTGATTATTTTCACCTAGAGGAGACAGTAACTTCTCCATACTTAGTTTACATTTAAAATCCAAGTTGAAGCGAATAATACATAAATCAACAACAACAAAAAATGCCCAAAAATACTAATAAAATAACCCTCTGATCTGTTTTTGATACACATACTTAGTATAGTTACCGGCACGGATCTTGAGGGCTGACCTTGAGATGGGCAGTAGTCGATTTTAGTAGAAAATACGTGAACTTACCACCACTACTGCGTCAAGCGCTCAAGATCCGTGCTGTCAATTATAATTTCGTTATAATAGGTCTGTCCATAATCCGATCTTCAAATTGATTACTGTCTCATTATTTCACGATTGTGTCTCTCCTTTTTAAATATTTTCACTGAAACTTTCAATCACAGGTCTGATCTTGGAATCAATTCGCGGTAAGCAATGTCTTATTTTAATGTTTCTCTGATTCAAAAGTATTTTACCGTTTCCGCTAGTATGTACCTAACTAGAGCTCTACATAATTTAAAACTTCAAATTTAAAAATTACTATTGCCCCGCTGATTTACCTGCTCCTAAAGATTGCAGCGAAATGTTAGCCTATTAACTACTTTAAAAGAGAAGAATGTGCAAGGAACTCCACACTTAGGTGTACGTTGTCGGTAGCGGTTATCTCTGTAGGATTTTACTTGTCTTGATATACCTACATATAATAAAATTGTAACAGACATCGGTTCATTATAGATATTGAAGAAAAACAAATATGGCCTTTATTAGGGCAACAGACGCCAATACAACAGAGTTTTTATTTATTTGTCTGTCTGTATGTACACGCTTAACGCAAAAACTGCTGCATAGAATTTAATTCAATTTTCACCGATGTATTAGAGGTCTTACTTAAAATATAGCTGCATTTCTTTTTCAAAATTTTGTCACGTATGAAGTCGCGGGCAAAAGCTTGTTTATTTATAAATAAACAGGTGCATCCATATATGAGCATCTACTGACAGGCCTCGAGGTCAGAGAGCTGTCTGATTGAGTCCACATCTTGCTTAAGTAGCTAAGTTTTTTCATCACAGACTTACTTAGTTTAGTTTGTCGAAGGCAAACATCATCCAGAAACCCGAATTACAATGAATACAGTAGTGGACAGATCCACTCATATTTGTGTGGTTCTTTCCTCAAAAGACCATCTCAGACACTAATCTGCTTAGTCCTCACATCTGACCAAGATAATATTTGGACGTTAAAAGATACTGTGAATTCTGAGTTTCTTTCGATGTTTCTTCACAGATTAGTCTTGTTTAAAAAACATTTTACTTGTTGGCGTGTAAAAGTGTTTGTAAGAAACGTTTTTACAGACAAAAATGTAATTTATCATTTATAATACAAGTCTGAAATCGCCAGTCTATCCTTGGGAAAGTGTGGTGAATAATGCTCGTGCTTGCTCTGCATGAGAAAAGTCCTTTGCCCTACAGTGGGACATTACTAGCTGGCTGTAATTAGTAATTCAGTTTCTAAAAAAAGCTGGCTTGAACTCCTTATATTATGTCCTAGCTGTACGCTACGGTTGCACCTGGTATCAGGGTCATACCTTCCTCATAAATTGGGCTATCATATGCAAAAATAATCAATTTTAAAAAATAGCCTTTTCTCAACTATGTTATGGTCGAACTCCAGTCTAACCGGATGCTTCTGAATACCAGTATTTTACATGGAGCGACTTCCTATCTGACATTCACAACCCAGTCACTGGGCAACACGATACCTCTTGATAAGGGTTTGGTTGTATCATTTCAGTCATTTTTTGCCACCGACTTCCGAAATTACGGTTATTTAACACGTTATAACTTTGCCCAAAATTAACACATATGCAAACATTTTTGTTAATAACATTTATAGTTACACTGATTACCACGTTCAAAAGAACAAACAAACTCTTCAGCTTTATTATTTTAGGATAGATTTCTAATATCTGATCTTTACATTGACAATACAACCAATTGATTATTTATTCGCCTCCATTGCATTGACAAATTTTGATTTATATACGTACTTTCAAATTAACTAAATTAAATCAACGTATGCTTGGTCATGTCACCTCGAAATTTTACTAAAATGGTCACGATCGGTTGGTTGTTGGTCTAAAGGACAACCAGCTGAGATATTGGCAATAACTGCTTTATCTCATTATTATCAAGTACATTCCACGCTCATGTCAATACATAAGAAATATATTATAATTAACTTTAGCTCGCGACTTCGTTTGCGTGAATGTCGGGTATCGCGGATGGAGATTAAATCGTGGACTATTCTATGTATATATCCCCAGGATATAATAATAATAATTTATTTATTTAATTTGACAACACTGGTCCAATGGTTAGTACTACAACAACTTATTAACTAAAGATTAGTAGTATTAATTAAATTAAATTAAATCAAATCACGTTAATAAAATAATCAAAAATAACATAATCAAAAAAAAATATATATATATATATATAATCTATCTCCTTGCCAAATTTTATTACGATCCAATCAGCCGTTTATTCGTGAAAAGGTAACAAACAAATAGACAGAGGTACTTAAGCATATATGTTATTAAATATAGATGTATGATAGATGGTTTCAACAGGAGTTTTTTAAACGGAAAAGTACTTTTACAAGTTATTATTGCAAACGTCATTGAGAGTTAAAACTAAAGACAAAATATGTTTAAATCGTCCCGATCCGACCTATAGAAAAACCTAATTATACTTTGCTCAACCCAGGGAATCGAACCCAGGAGACCTCATCCTCAGCAGCATCGCTTACAACCACTAGACTAAAGACGCAGTAATCTAATTTAATATTAATTTGTCGCAGCTCACGGAAGAATCTTTCTTGTTAATTAAGTAATTCCTGATGTCCAACGAAGATACATAGATAAGCACTAAGCACGTTAGTCATATCTGTGCGTGAGAAGTCACAATAATTCCGAGGCGAAACAATAGATTATAGTAAATAGGAACTCGGAGGAGGCAGTGGCACGATTATAATTTCTTATGAGTTTGCAAACGGAATGCCAGAATGAAAATATTTTGTTTACCATCCACCTTTGAGACAAGATGGCGTCGTGCGAAAGTAACATACAGGGTTGAAGAGACATCGACGTACATCTTAAAACCATGAGTTTAGTACATGATTCTGGACCCTATTGGTTTTTTTATGTTTTTGTTACTTTACATTATAAATAACCATGACAAAATCATCACTTCTATCTAACCCAATGAGATTATTGATTAAAAGGTAAACACTTACAAATAATAACACACAAATAACTTAAATCAGTTATTTCATGAAAAAACTTATTGCGTTAGATAGAAATAATGATTTTGTACTGTTTGAATTAAAAAAAAGATTAGATTAAAAATTGTAGAAATTAGGAAAAGCCGAAGGATATGCGTTAGTATTGTGGCAAATTAAATACGCACAAATAAGTTTCTTAATGGATTGTAGAACACCCATGTAGATTCGTCTTACTATAAATACAGGGATTTCGTGAGTGTCAAAAAGTATTGATATCGTTTTCAATATATTCAAACTGTGAATGTGTTTAATCGATCCTGTATTTTTATCAAAATATCGATTCACATTATACCATGTCGCCAAAAATATCGAGATATTGAATGAAAAATATCTAAATTTCAAATGAAAAATATCCTTATATCAAAAGTGGATACTGTTTCAACAAGCCTACTATAATGCCCATTTAGGGATCCGTATGATCTTCGCATAGACACCGAAGGTTACGGTGACTTAAATCGAATCGTTATCATAAAATATGTTAAAAGCAATTAACACAGATGCGTCAACTAAGCATAAAAACATAGTTAAACAAGTAGGCCAGGATCACTAGAACTTACATTCGTTTTAACTATTATTAGTACTCGTAGATTAATATGATAGACCTTAGTAATAAATAATAATAATAATAGATGATTAATATATTAATTTGACGACCGATGTAGCGCGGTGGACTTTTCGAGGTTCGGGTTCGATTCCCGCGTCCCCCTTCGGACAAATGTTTGTACGATCTACAAATATTTTTCCGGGTGATCGGGTATATTTCCTATGTTTAATAAAAAATATCTATCTATGTTATGTATTGTATTAAGTATATCAGTCATCTAGTACCCATAACACAAGCTCTGCTTAGCTTGGGGCTAGATGATGCTGTGTGGATTGTCCAGCAATATTATATTATTATTATTATAGTATTAGCAGGACCCCGCGGTTTCATGTATGTTATTTACCATCATATTGTATGTACCTGCATTCTAAGAAAATAAAGACATATTCTATTCTATTCTATTCACCCGCTCCTAAGGGTTGCAGCGTGATATTAAATCGCTCTTCCTCAAGAATTTGGCTAAGAAACGCTAAAAGATTTTTTCAAATCCAATTGGTAGTATCGGAGATTAGCGCATTTAAACATACAAACCTTTCATCTTTATTACCTACTAGCATTTCGCTCGTGAATTCATCCGAGTGAATTTCTTACATTACCCTTTTGATTTTAAAATTCCCTCTACTCCCTTTCAAAGCGCTGAAAATAAAATATAGCTTATGTTACTCGCTGGTAATGTAGCTTTCAATAAGTGAAAGAATTTCTTAAATCGGTTTTGTCGTTTTCGAGTTCAGTCATTACAAACAAACATACCATCAGACACACAACAAATATTTCCTCTTTATAATATTGCTTAGTTAAGTTATTATTATAGATACCATGATCAAGAAAAATATCGTTTAAAATACTAAATTATGTTGGTCGCACATTTACCACTATAGTTACTACACCAATTCAAATTCGAATTTCTACAATCCACATTTCAACATGTTAAATCATTGCTAACACGTTGTACCATAAACAGCATGATTAATGTACATCATTACGTATAATTATGTTGTTACATGTGCCTTACCATTTCTGCCACCTCTCGCTAGCACATTATCTCAAGATCTGTCTGACCCCAACATTAATTACGTTGTTTTATCATTAAATCCGCCATTTTGCGGCTATTGTCTGCCATTTTTATTTCGCTCATGTCGAGGCCGGCGGGTAACCTCTCCTTATATGAACTTAAGACTTTGCACTTTAATGATAAATGAGGAGCACGTGTTGTGTCGATGACAGATTGATGTACAATATCAGTTGGTTCTATCAATCAATCAATCATCTGCTAATTATAGTCTGTTACGCACAGGTTTCTCGTAAAAGGAGATATTGCTAAAGATAGTCGTTGGTGACTGTATGGATGACCATTTTGAAATAGACATTAATCACAGAATGTATCAGGTTTCGCACCTTATTACATGGGATTTAAACATAACGGTTGTAATACTGGTGTACTATACGAGAGGTACACCTCTTCTTAACCCTTCGGGGAATAAAGACGTGATCATCACCATCCTCCTGCCCTTATCCCAATTTAGTTGGGGTCGGCGCAGCATGTTTTCTTTTTCAATACATAGAGATGGATTGAAAAAGAAAACATGAGATGACGGCAAATAGAGACTTGCCATCATCTCAATAGTCACCTCTTTTCTAGCCATATCACGTTTCACACAATCCATCCATCTTTTCTTTGGTCTCCTTCTACTCTTGTAACCCTGCACATTCATACTGAAAACTTTCCTCACAACATGCCCCTCATTCCTTCGCATTACTTGCCCATACCATGACAACCGATTTCCACGCAACTTCTCGGTCACAGGCACCACTTTCAGACTTCCTCTTACATACTCATTTCTTATTCTATACATTCGCGGAACACCACACATCCCCTTCAGCATTCTCATCTCAGCTGCATGTAACTGCCTTTCATTCATCTTTCATTCAATACAGACGTGATGTTATGTTGTATATCCAAAGTAATAATGGCACAGAAGGCTCTACGAATGAGCGCCATTGAACGTACGGGAGACTAACATCTATATTCTTAGCCAATTTATTCCAGTCGACTCCACCTCGTCTCATCCTCCCTATTAACTCCTAATTCAAAGTCTGGGTGTGTAAAATATTATCATCATCAGCATCCTTATTATCTATCATCATTATCCTGTTTATTGGGGGTCGGCGCAGCATATCTTCTTACTCCATACTCTCTCGTCTATGTATATTTGCTGTAATCCCAATAGTCGCCTCATTTCTAGCCATATCTCATTAGAGTTCTATTAAATGTAGTTAGTTATGTAAGGTCACTATAGTAAAACGTTATATTTATGTTTAGGTATGTAAATAATTATGTTTAAAGTGTTATAACATTGTTTCTAGTTGATATCTACACTGTCGCATTAGATTAAGGACTGTAAAGATAGTTGTAAGGAGAGAGAGAAATAAATATCATCTCTCACACAATCCATATAATTGTTAAAAATAAATGCTTAAATTGTCTAACCAAGCTATGAATTGGCAACTTTTCTTTTTATATTTTTTCATTCTATTTACACTTCGTAGCACGCGCCATGTCTAGCGTGTACGATTCGCGTTATAGATAAACAGCAAACATGAACGCCTATGTAGTTAATTTATCTTTACATCATATTTGAATGACGGATAACGATCAAACGGAGGCGCTTACACACGGCCCGACACCTTTCAGTCATTTACCGCTATTATAAGCAATTAGGTACAGAGGCCAGCACATCAAGCTACCCCAATGTGTCAAATTTCTTTGATATGTTTTCAACTTTATTACTAAAGAATAAGGTTCATGTTCAATTGGGAAAATCTGATAATTTGGGGTAGCTTGATGTGCTGGCATCTGTACATTTGATACAGAAATGTTTCTTCTTTAAACAATGCGGGAAACGAGTCAATGCTGGGTATAAACTATCATAGGAATGAAGCCTGGGTAAGCCTGGTAAAATAAGTTATATTAAGTCCGTCGGTCAGATAATCAAAAAATTTTAGGAACAAATTTTTTGCTTCATCATATTTAAAAATATAACTCATAAAATGCATTCAAGTTGTGGACCGGGGGCTTACTACGTCACATGTAGGCAATAAATCTTTCTTTCTTTTTCTTTCTTTTTTAAAAAACGTTGCCCCACACTAGGAATTTCTCCTGTATCGTGGGTGCGTTCACAAACATTTAAACTCACATACACAAACAGCCAGACCCGGAACAACTACCTGTAGGCCATACAAATATTTGTTCCGTGTGGGGATCGAACCCACAACACGCGGCGCAGCAGCCGATGGCTCAACCACCGCGCCAACCGTGTCGTCTACTTTGACGTCATGCCACATTTTAACTCAATGTATCGACGTCATGTTTTGGTTGCGTAAAAAAGAAAAATACGTGTCCAATATTTTTTATGAATCTACCTGTCGAACAAAATAAAAGTAAATAGTCATGTCCCCATTACCAACAGAAAATTTATTTTGAGATGGAATAGACAAGACAAATGTATAAAATTAATCCTCTCCCTAGTCTCAATTATCCCTAGTCATGCTGTCCCTAGTGATCTTTGACAGTCGTTACGAGTAGTCAGAAAATCTGATAGTCAATCTTACCAAGGGCCAACCCATAACTGGGTTGTGGAAGCCGGGTAGGCAGTGCCCTAATTAAAACATTGGTGTTCAGCAGCATCCAGATAAACAGGAAGCCGGCTCCAATCCGACAAAGTATTAGAGATTATACTCTTTATAATTGTCTTTCAACTCTACAGACATTATGATTTTATACCAAGTAAATACGTAAATAAAGAATGACCAAGAACCAACAATATGAGAGAACTGTGAAGATTGTGAGTTGCTCAAATAGTCATAACATTACTTGGTAATGTTTGGTGAGTGACCTAACATGACATGTTGTCACTTCAAGTGCGAATTGACGCACTTAGCCGGTGTTGCACCTGTGAGGCTGTGACACAGGGCCGTATTAGGACGGTCGTGGGCGCAAGGTACTTTTGTACTAAAAGTTTGAAGTATTAATTCGCATGCTCGTTCGTATTCGTTCGTTAATTTGATTTCGCATTGGATCGTAGCAGGTGGCGTTCAGTAGTAACTGCTAACCGCCATGGGAAAAACGCGTGAGTTTATGTACGTATTAATTCTTGCAGTGCAAAGAAAGAATGAGTCTATGAGACGTTTTTTACATGATAGACACTAGACAGTCAAAATCAAATTAGGCTCACAATCAGCACTTTTAGAACGTCAAAATCTACATAAGGCACTCCCCCAAAACATCCGCCCTTCACCATTTCCTAGTTCTTTTCAATATTCGCACTTGTTGCTCTATAAGCTTCTAGCTAGCTCTAGATATCAGTATTGTCGTTGAAACCTTTAAAGAAATTGATAATTAATAAAAATACAGAAATAACTGCCGATGTAAATTTAAAACATCATATTGCACAGATCTTAAATATCCTACTACAGTTTTAAGTGCTGGCCGTCTCTTCTGTAAAAATCTCTCCACGAAAAGGTAGGTGAGGTGAGCGTTAAGTGAACTGTCAATCCCTAGCATAAGCATGTTATTACAGCTCATTCAACTCAGCTCACTTCATTCAACTTTTTGACGACCGATGTGGCGCGGCGGGCGAAGGTCCGCCTGCGACGCAAGAGGTTGCGGGTTCGATTCCCGCCCTGGGACAAATGTTTGTACGATCTACAAATATTTGTTCCGGGTGTTCTGGGTATTTCCTATGTATAATAAAAAATATCTATATAATTATGTAATGTATTGTATTAAGTATATCAGTCATCTAGTACCCATAACACAAGCTCTGCTTAGCTTGGGGCTAGATGATGCTGTGCGGATAGTCCAGCAATATTTATATTTATTTTATTTATTTTAACTTTTTGCGAGGTTATTTTTACAAAACCAACCGCCTGTTGTCAAACAAACCAAATATTTACCAAATATCGTCATTTTTACGATATGTACACTTTAATTCCATTCAGATTCTTTGTGTCAATGTATGTTTAATTATGATTTACTTCGTTCCGTCACGTGGAACCTGAGTACACATCGATAAATAATTAGTATTAATGAGTAATAAGTGAAATATTTTCGTGACTTACTTGTTATTAAGGTTCGACATGTGTATTTACTTAAGTGAATCATGGAGTACGCACCTGTGCAAACTGTGTGATTTTGCATTAAACATTCTAACATAACATCACGCCTGTATTCCTTGATGGTTTAAGCAGAGGTGTATGTCATGATGGCCCAGTGGTTTAGGCCTCGCCTCTTGTGCACGAGGTTGTGGGTTCAAATCTGGGCAAGTACCAATGTGAGTTTTTCAATTCATATGTACTTTCTAAGTTTATCTTGGACATCATTGACATCGGTGAAGGAAAACATCGTGAGGAAACCTGGACTTATCTAATTAATATAAGTCTGAAATCGCCAACCCGTCTTGAGCAAGCGTGGTGATTAATGCTCGTGCCTTCTCTGTATGAGAAGAGGCCTTTGCCCTGCAGTGGGACAGTAATAGGCTGGTACTGGTACTGTTTAAGCAGAGGTGTGCCTAATGTCCCTATAGTACAAGGTACCCACATTTTGCCAGTATTGTTTAAGTGCTATGTTATAAGGGGTGAGCCTATGAACCAGCACAAATCCAGTTTAAAAACCGCTACTGAAATATTCCAGATGGAAGATTCGAAAACCCTATGTCCGACCCTAGAATCGAATCCAGGACCTCATGCTGCTCTGATAATTAGTGATAATAAATAATAAGTGAATATTTTCTTGGCCTGCTCGTTATAAAGTTCCGTACACTTCTTTATTTATGTGAATCATGGAGTACGCACCTGTATATGCTGTTTGACTTATGGGTAATCACAACTACGAAAATAAAACATGTGGATTGACCAACTTATTCATCATCCTCTTGCCCTTATCCCAATTTCATTTGGGGTCGGCGCAGCATGTCTTCTTCTTCCATACATCTCTATTTCCCGTCATCTCAGAAGTCACCTCCTTCTTAGCCATATCAACTTTCACACAATCCATCCATCGTTTCCTGGGTCTCCCTCTACTCTTGTAACCCTCTACATTCATACTCAAAACTTTCCTCACAACATGATCCTCATTCCTTCGCATCACGTGTCCATACCATGATAGCCGATTTCCACACAACTTCTCTGTCACAGGCGCCACTTTCAGACTTCCTCTTATATACTCATTTCTTATTCTATCCATTCGCGTAACACCACACATCCCCCTTAGCATTCTCATCTCAGCTGCATGCAACTGCCTTTCATTCATTCCTTTTGTGGCCCAACACTCTGATCCATACAAGACAGCAGGTCTAATCATTGTCTTATAGATCTTCCCTTTAAGTTTAAGGGGAACGTGGGAATCGCAGGTTGTTCCCGTTACCTGCCGCCACTTCATCCACCCTGTGTTTATTCTGTGCTTGACAGTCCGATCTATTCCTCCGTCACTTTGCACTAATGAACCGAGATACCGAAAGTCGGAGCAGATCGGAAGGAGCACGCCATCAATTATTGACCAACTTATTGTTAAGGAAAATGTGTTTAGGTTGGGTGTTGGTGCAGCACATTGGTTTCCAGCCCCGTGCTCCACAAGAGTTGAAATATGGTCCGTAAAAAAGACAAAAAGTTTAACACTACAAATCACATGGGCATCACGCAATTTTTTTGTTCTGTTACAAAACTAGGTACTGTTACTTTACTGTGTGTTGAAATATCTTGAATAATCTTTATAAGCCTTTTAGTCTAAACTAAATACTTATACAATACTAGCGGACCGAACAGACGTTGTCCTGCCCGTACAGCGCCACCTACTGGGTCCAATTGTAAATCTAAACCATTCTCGAATCTCCACGAACACACACAAAAAATTTCATCAAAATTGGTCCAGTCGTTTAGGAGGAGTTCAGTCACATACACACGCACACAAGAAATATATATATTAAGACAAGAAATATATATATTAAGATAGTCAGAGTCACTCTTAATCGAAATATTTCGAATTCAACAAATATTATCATACAAATATTTTGAATTCAAATATTTGTATGATCTACAGGTTGTTCAGGGTTGTTCCGGGTCTGGCTGTTTATGTATGTGAGTTTAAATGTTTGTAAACGCACCCACGATGTAGGAGAAATTCCTAGTGTGGGGCAACATTAAAAAAAAAAACAATTATTAGGTAGGTAGTAGGATATAATAAATTAAAAAAAACACAACAAAGGATCAACGACTCTATCAAACAAAGGTCTGTAAAAGACTGACTAATAATCCTAAAATGAAATGGTCACAGCGCTACTCTCTTTGTTTTCTCAGGACTCAAAGGTGTATGAAGATTATTCAAGACATTTCAACTATAATATTCCAATCACGGCAGGAAGCTGCTTAAGCCCGCGAATTGCGGAAAAAAATACCTAAAAGAATCTCTTTGTTTTTACAGCCTCAGAAGTCAGACTAGAATGATCTCAGTTCACATGAATTATAAATAAAAAAACTAATAAATGCAGAGATTACACGATCGTGAAACCTGTTGAGACATTAGCGGAGTAATTATAATTATTAAAATAATTATTTTCGTGTAATTATGTCCTGGGTTCCGCGTTAATTGACTTTTTTTTACTGATGGCAACAAAATGTATCTAGGTAGTATTAAAAGCTGCAAAACGATAAGAAGTTTAGCAGGTAAACGTTATCTTAGCTAAGAAACTACACTTCGAGTATTGACGAGGATAGTATTATATATTTTTGTGGGTTTGATTCCTGGTTTGGGAAAAGTGTTATTGAGTTTTACCGTCTAGAAATCAGTAGCAGCCAGGATTCTGGGTTTGTGCCCGGTTCATGGCAATAGGCTCGCTATGGAACTTAAGATAGCCAGATAATGAGTAACATAGGCTATTTTTTTTTTCAAAACTACGTTTTGAAGTGATGAGTGGATTGGATGTTAAAGTTCGAAGGAAGAAAACATAACTGATGAAATGTGGGCGTACTGTAGGTAAACCTCTGCAAAACCCACCAGGGAATGCAAGCGTGATGTTTATGTAAGTACCTTCTTTCAGTATGTATAAGGCCCGGGTACCAATAGGTATATAGTAACCTTACGTTCCTGAGGAACCATTTCGCTCCACCACACTTGGGACCACTATACCAACGATGCAGTCGAAGTAGGTACAGAGGCCAGCACATGCAGCTACCCCAATCTGTCAAATATCTTTGATAGTTTTTCAGCTTTATAACAAAGGAATAAGTTTCATGTTCAATTGGGAAAATTTGACAGTTTGGCATAGTTTGATGCGCTGGCCTCTGTAAAGATTACGTTAATTCAAAACTCACTTTGAAAATCAACACCAACCCGTATTGATTTTACTTGAAGCTTATTTCTCTAAATTATTTGCCACCAAGTTTCCTTCTTACACCTGAATTTACATAATTTTAATCATTTTAATGATAATAAACATTGCACCTCTTTATATCAGTAGATATTTATAGTAATCTATGTATAAAATGTCATTCTACTATCAAATCCGGGTCAAGTCATTCTGATAGTAAGATAGGTACTCAAATGTACCTACCTATTTTAAGGTATCGTTACCTACTACAGATTAGGCTTGTCGAAATGTATTGATACGTTTTTCTTTCATTAAATATATCGATATAAAAATAACGAGGACCGTACCGAAAAGGAAAAAATAATCATTTAAAAAATCGATTTTTTTACTCCTTTAAAAGAACAGCTGGGGCTACTCCGTAAAAAATACAGGACTTACTAAACTTGTCCTGAAGTGTATCGGTGGATATTGTTCTTGGAATTTATTTTCAAAACATTTATACAGGGTGTTTAGTTGGATGATAAACATACTTTAAGGCAGTGTAGTACTCGCGAAAATGAAAAACTTTTAATATGAGACCAACCCTGAAATCATAAAAATAAAATTTGCTATTTACCCTACATTTTGTTAAGTTTTGCGAACATAAAAGTATGAAGCCATAAGTCATTTGCACATAAGACAAAGTTGGTAATTCTCATGAGTGTCCATCGATCTACCTAACACCCTGAATATCGAATTATTTTTTAACTTTTCCGACATCCTTACTACAGCGGGAAAGCAAAACGATCAATGAAGATATTTAAATTAAAAGCGTTACCACGAAGCCCGGATGGTTACTTTGGGGCTTCTAATTCTAAACAACCAATATGAAAACCCCGTGCTTCCCTTGATCCTGGAAAACTTGATGGAGCCACATTATTGTTGTTTGCCTCAGGTTTTTTGTTTGTTTTACGACGACGAACTTTATAAACGACTTTTCGTCACTATTTATTTGGCATCGGTGAACGAAAATATCGTGAGGAAACCTGGACTTATAGTTGATGTACGTCTGAAATTGCCAGCCTTGAGCACGCGTAGTGATCAAAACTCGTGCCTTCTCTGAATGAGGAGATGCCTTTGCCCTGCAGTGGAACAGGCTGGTGTTATTATAATTTGAAGAACAATTTCTATCACACCGCGGGTCTCGCTGTTGGGTCGCCACGTAAATGTTCCTCCTTATGTGGCAGCTGAGGCTACGATTTCCAAATCTATTAGATAATTTAGCACCGTCTTACTGCTTACTCTTTTCTTTAAAGGTCACGCTTTTCTATCACCAGGTTGTTCACCTCTTCTGTTTTAAAAATATACACGTTTACAGGTTGCAGGTTTACTGTCCCTTGAGGAGTTTCCCTCCAAAGATTTTTATCACATTCTAAAAGTCTCTTAAGTTGCCAGAATATTGTAATGATGCTACACTTATTACCAGCCAGTATTTTACTTAGAAAGTCCTCTAATTCATCCTTCTGTACCTTCCACAGATCTCCCCGCGCAACGCAGTGTATCACCGTCCCCAGCTCCATCGGGCCACAGCGCTAGCGGTGCGCACGTGCAGCTCAAACGCCTGGTCGCCAGGGTCGTGGAGGAAGCCGCTTCGTTACCAGCCCTCGCCAGATATGCTGCTGAGCCTCACACGCCGACCATCGAGAGTTCGACGTACGAGGACTTGTTGGCCACGGCTATTTTGAATAAGGTGGGTTTGTGTTGATTTTACGTGGCATTATAGCAGCACACCAAGGTAGCCGTAGTACCGAAGGAATAATAAGATAAGCATTTATCAAAAGCCCGAAAGCCTGACAATCAGTCATACCAAGAGGTATCGTGTTACCAAGTAACAACGTTGTGGAGGTCAGATAGGCAATCGCTCCATCTAAAATACTGCTATTCAGTTGAATCCGGTTACACTGGAAGGCGATTCCAACTTGGTTGGTAGGTTAGGCAGATGATGATTTAAATCAAATTGTATTCAAATATATCAGGAAACCACTCATCCAAAGATTATGTTATCGCTGTCAGCCTTGAGCAACAGACTTGTCAAGACGGCCTACTCACACAGATTCAGATTTTCCTAAGCGTCTGGTTCTTACGCACGCAAGGATAAGCAATTACATGGGTCTGTGTTTTAAATCTTTCAGCAGATAAAACAAAGATAAACAAATCAATAGATGGCCTTCTCTACTATTTGAAAATATCGATCAGGTCTGGCATATTGTTGCTAGACTTCTTAAGCCCGTCTGCATGTTCCCAACCTGATCCATGATATATATGAATTGTCTATACCGCAGCATAATTATGCTGGGATAGGAGCCTTTTTGACCTCGAACAGGTCCTTTTTTATATTTCCTGTGCGTGTCCCAAATAAATGGTTTTCTTTCTTTCTTTTATATGCCAATAAATGATTTTCCTTTCTTTATATTAGTGACTTGGGTCGCGTATTTTAAAACTAGGTATATTCGTTAAACTTTCAAATGTTTTCGTCCTCAGTATCCGTATTCTTTAGTATTCGTTCTCAGTAGCCATAGACAGTTTAAAATCCAAGCTAAAAATCAGGCCTTCCTCTATTTTTAAAGAAACAAGGTACTAATTAATGTTCAAGTCATATTGATTGCACACAAATCCAGAGAAATCCAATTCCGTAACGTGACTTCATGTAAACATAGCCTTATGCTCGCGAATCCTTACAAACGCTTCATTAGTTCTACGCTAATTTAGGGCTGCCACAACCCTTACCGTGTTATCTTTCATACTGTATACATTTTTAATACATACAATGACATGAGTATATATTTACATTTCATAGTAATAAAAAAAAGAAACTTTTTATTTCATTAAAACTATACAATTATTAATATATGAAGAAATAAAATAAATAATCATAGGGCATCAAAAAATTCATCCGCATCGTTGTCATTTCATAGTATTTTATTATTATAATTATTGTGAAATAGCTGTGTCCCACCTGCGGTTAAATTTACATTCATCTAACGCGCGAAATGTCAAACGCGCGAATTTAAAATAGTTTTCTTAATCGTTCTCAAGTAAAGGCGTGATCAAGGGAAATGGGGATTCATTTCTATGTTATTGTGAATGTCAGGACCGAGTGGTTTTGACCGACGACCCATTGAGCTCCTCAGCTCTGAGTTGAGCACTACCATTGCTGACAAATGCTTGCACAGACTGGACAGGTCCACTCATATACGAGTATGTGTCGTTCTTTCCTCAGAAGACCATCCTCAGACACTTAACCACGCGTTCGTCACACAATCTGACGAAGATAATGTCTAATGAGACTGTGACATTTGAGTTTCTCACGGCGTTTCTTCTCAGATTAGTCAGATAGGCAAACACATTTATTAATTATTTACATATTTTATTCTTGCAATACTGGCAAAGGGTTTCCACTATATCCATAAATGGCCAATGCTGAAGATAGGCTCATAGAAACAGATTATTTGATGATTCAACTATAACAACAAAGTTTGGACTTAGCATAGATATGATTAGACAATTTGTCATCATAAATTAACCAGACTGAATAATGAATCATTCATGTTATCATCATCAGCCCTATTTACCATGACTCTGTAAATCCAAATTCTTATTGTTAGAAGGAAAAGAAACCTAAATACTGTACCTTCTATTTGGATGTCACACAACACATCAAAGTAAAAGAGACATCAGGAAAAACGTAGAAATTAGGAAAAACCGAATAAAATTTCATCGCTGGACGATCCAGAATCATGTACAGACGCCAGCACATCAAGCTACCCCAATGTGTCAAATTTTCCCAATAGAACATGAACCTTATTTCTAATAAGATAAAGTTGAAAAACTATCAAATAAATCTGACACATTGGGGTAGCTTGATGTGCTGGCCTCTGTACTGAACTCATAGTCATCAGGTTGTGTGACGATGTCTCTTCCACCCTGTATATGTTGGTTGTTATTTTCCTAATATCTTGACTATAAGGTGACAAAAATCATATTAGGTAAAACTATATAAGTGGGAATAAAGAAGAATCTTATCTAAAGCGGTATGTTCTTAGGTAGCTACGCAAAATTAATTTTCTTATCTATATCCGACGGCGGAACAATTATATCTTCCTTATGATTAAAATAAACTAAAATTCAGATAAAGGGTAAGTTTTTATACGGAAACTCCATAAGATCTTAACTAAATGCAAACAAATAGAGGTACTAAATTGGTTTTAGCAAACACTTTCAACACGTCAAATAAGCATAAAAATCTAGCTGAGGTAGATGTTTTGAATCCGACTACTCTGAGTAGACATCATACCAAATTCAGAAGTCACACAAAGTTCAGATATTGACTTGGTAAGATTATAATAGGTCTTTACCTATGAAATTGCCGTTTTGTATGAAAAAATTTAAATGAATTTTTTTCATGTATTTTTTATTTGTATTAATCGAAGTAATCACCCATGCAATCAATGCATCTTTGCCAACGCAGTGGCAGTTTATTGATGCCCTTCTTAAAGAAATCAGCTGGACGGGAGGCAACAAATTCTTCAAAGGCATTTTGTACTGCCTCTCGGGTATTGAATTTTTTTCCCGCCAAGAAGTTATCCAAATTCTGGAAAAAGTAGTAGTCTGTAGGCGCAAGGTCTGGTGAGTAGGGCGGATGACGGAGAGCTTCCAACCCCAGTTCTTGCAACTTGGAGACCGTCTGCTGTGCAGTATGAGGTCGCGCGTTGTCGTGCAGGAGCAGCGGAGACGAGCGATTGACCAATGCTGGTTGGAGATGTGCCAGCTTCTCCATCATTGTGTTCAATTCTTCACAGTACACATCTGCAGTAATGCTCACCCCGTTTGGTAAGAAGCTGTGTTGAATGACACCGGCGCTAGACCACCAAACAGTGACCATCACTTTTCTTGGGGTAAGTTTTCGTTTAGGGCATTGTTTAGGTGCTGAACCAGGATCCAACCAACTTGCTGAGCGCTTGCGGTTATCAAACAGAATCCATTTTTCATCGCAGGTAACAATGCGGTTCAAAATTCCTTCATTTGTGTGTCTGTTGAGCAGTGCAAGGCACGTCTCGACGCGTACTTCGCGCTGGCGATCATTGAGTTCGTGGGGCACCCATTTGTCAAGCTTTTTTACCTTGCCAATTTGACGCAAATGGACCAATATTGTTTTGACGCTAACGTCGAAAGCTGCTGCTAATTCAGCCGTAGATTGTGTATCATCAGCTTCCACAATCGCCTTTAATTCGTCATTGTCGACCAAAGTCTTCGGACGACCGCGAGGTTCATTTTTCAGGTCGAAATTTCCAGAACGGAAGCGAGCAAACCAATAACAGGTAGTGCGTTGGTTTGTAGTGTTAGCTCCGTAAACGTCGTTGATGTTGCGTGCCGCTTGTGCCGCGTTGCTGCCACGACGGTACTCATATTCCATAATTACTCGAATTTTTAACGTATCCATGATGACGAAAAAGATTTAAATGCGATGAAAATGTAACACTAATCAATAAACAAATGACTACTATTGGAAAAAAAAATCCATGTTTTTAAAATAAAATTAATTTGAAATTAGAATTCTTAGCCAAACAAAAAATATTTTGATTTGAAATGGCCAGTACTGCAGAACGGCAATTTCATAGGTAAAGACCTAATTAGCACCATGCAGATTAATATCTGAGATTTTCTTTTGAGGAAATACTTAACCGCCTCAACGAATCAAGGGCAGTGGTTACTGGATGGTCACAGCGTGTCTAATAAAACAAGGTTTCGATGCTTATTTGAATACAATCCATATGCATCACATGGACGGCCTGGCTCGATACCTTATCTATCTTATCTGCCGATAGCTGTCCATATCTCATCGTGGCCAGTACAGAGATAGTTTGCCACCCAATCCAATGTTTTCCAAAGAAATGGTAAGTCAATAAATTAAATGAGATTAATGAATGTAATTCTTTGGCACTTAGTGCTAATCAGTTATCCGAAATGGTAGTGTGCATATGTGATGTGAAATAAAATGTAAATATTCAAAAATGTCCCTCACTGTTGCTTTGGTGGGATTCGTTGTGTTTCTTTACGTTCTTGCGGCCCTAACTGTGGTGAGTTACGTAAATCTGCGCTTGCGTTCGAACGTTCGTTTTTGATGGGTGATTATTATAGTTGTGTTTATTACTGTGATTGATAGAAATCCGGAAAGAATTAAGCGTATGTTAAGTGGATGTTTCTACTATCACTTTTGATTGTTATGTAAACAAATCGTGAATTTCGGAGAACTTTTGGAATAAACCTACACTTTTCTAAGACAATTAAATTGTGGAATCTGTAATATCGCAGCAGTGCAAATCGCCAACCCTAAGCCATTCGATTGACCCCATACGCTTCTCGACAGCGCAGTGCGAACCAGCGCCCGTGTGAACCAGACCTTTTTTTAGAAACACTCCATCTCTCCCCAAACTCGTATCACGTCCGAATAAAGTTCAAATTTGTGTTGCAACTCGTGAAAATGTACAACTTCTTCAGTTCTATTGTGAGCTACTTTCCCGAAGCGAACGGCGAGGTTTGAGGTTTTTTCATACGATTGTCAGTTGTTATGAATTCATGCGTTTAGCAGTATTGTTGCTCCACTGCCTCAGATACGGCTGAGCGAGCGATGTTCAAATTTTCCGAGCTAGATTATCGCTATTTATCATCTGGGTGATTTAGTGCTAGATGTTTCCTGTGTAAAATCTTGAAAGTGAAGAGAAATGTGGTGCACAGTTTGGATTTCGGTTTCTCTTGCATACCAACTTACGAAAGCCTAAATATATTTGTAACTTTATCTACTCATTGTCACGATTTTGACGGCAATGTTTGATGTTCATTAACAACTTTAGTTAAAATCATACCGATACTTCAAGTAAGTAAGTACCACTAAACACCGTGGTACTTAATCAATGGATGTATGATGGTGTCTCAGGGATGAAAAGAAAGTTTTCCAATTGGGTGGATTTAAAAAACTTCCAGTGGTTACTTAATGTTCCCACTGCCTTCCGTTCTCATTGTGCTGCACAACATCTTACATCTACATCTCTTTCTCTCTCCAGGTGATAGAGCGTTACCAGAACGAGAATGGATCCGGTGGCCGCAGCAGCGGCATCCACTCAGCGAGTGCGAGCCCCACACCTTCGGAGCGGTCCTCGCCGCGCTCGCTGCACACACCACCACGCTCGCTTCACTCCCGACACAATAGGAATATCACTCCTCCCGTAAGTACCTTTACACCTTTTTGTTCTTATTAGAGAGGCCCTCCATAAGGTGGACCCAACTGGTAAAGGTGAAGGTGGCGGGAATTCGCTGGAAGCGACATGCACCAGACTGGTGGACTTGGGAACTTGGGGACGTCTGTGCTAAAATGTAAGAGTAATGGCTGAATGAGGACTTATACAGAAAAAAATTGGCTCTTTTTGAAACGCCAGATACATCTTTGGTTTTAGAATGAACGAACCCGAAGAGAATCCAGCATCTATCTTCGAGAAGTTCCCAGATATTGTGTAGCTAGAACTTCTGTTAACCCGCCTGCCCGCCTCCTGTTCTTGATGCTGCATAACCATGATCTACAATCGGATTTTTACATACGTCATTTGTTTTTACAGCTCCACGAAGAAGACGATGTGTCTGACTGGGAGGAGGGGGATGCGACGGATGAAGCCCTAGAGGTGCCGCGACGAGTGCCCTTCCCGGAGTTCGGAGGCGACATAGTGCACAACACAGGTAAAGAACACATCTATCATTAGTAGGTAGTAGTAGTTCTGAATAGATAAATGTTATTGTACACAAGAAAACACTTAAATAACTTGGACCAAAGCAGGTTAAGCGACTGTCGTTTAAGTTTAAACGACAGTCGCTTAAAAGCTTGAAAGCTTTCAAGTTTGAAAGGGAAAACTTAATCATACTAGCGATGCAAATCCTGCAGCTTAGATAGTCTGGTAAAAAATAAATAAATCAATAATTAGACTTAACAGCTTAGTTATCAAACATAATCAGCTGATAGAAAAGTACGGGGCGATGTTAATAACCTCATTTTAGATAACCTTCTTTATCAGCTTACACGATGTTATGCAAAAATTAATTTAGCAAGGACATGCACCTACAGTTTTTCCGCCCACGTTGCAGATAATGAGGATCGAGAGTTCGACGAAGTTTCCAGTAGCGACTTGCAGGCAGTCGACGGTACTTGGGAAGAGAACTGGCTCTTCCAGAAAAAGAAAATCAAGACAATACAATCAGTGCCAGTGCCCATGTTAGTTCCTAACTCCAACACTGAGTACCGAGCTTTGATCGGCGACAGAGACGCCGACGACACTACAGACCTATCAGATAATGC
This sequence comes from Phlogophora meticulosa, assembly GCA_905147745.2. Classification (NCBI taxonomy): domain Eukaryota; kingdom Metazoa; phylum Arthropoda; class Insecta; order Lepidoptera; family Noctuidae; genus Phlogophora; species Phlogophora meticulosa. The sequence continues at coordinate 1,805,586 of LR990518.1, forward strand.
AAGCGACTCAGAAGAACAAGCTGAATACAAGAGTGACATGAAGAAAGTTCTCGACTCTAAACATGTCATAGGTGGCATACCCAAAGTAGAAGAAAATGACTTTGAACCAGACAGCCTCACCATTCTTGAAGGAGCTGACGACTTTGACAAACTCGTCGAGAAAATAGACGATGACGAAACAGTAGACGCAATCATTAACCAAATTAATGACAACAACGTTACTATTGTTGAAACTATTAATGTGAACGCAACAGACCAAGTCGATAATGGCAAGCTAATGGTTGGTATTGAAAGTGGACCTTTAACGAAAGCAGAATTCGCGGTGAAAGAAGACATACACCGGACACTAATGAACGGAAACACAGAAGAATTTATGGATGAGTTGTGTGCGAAGACTAATGGAGATATTTTATACAATGGACATGCAAATGAATTGCATAGTGTTGATAGCTTCACCAGTAACAAAGGTCAGTTAAAAATTACATAATACTCTTCACTATCAAAATAATGATTCCTTCTTAAAATAAATTATGACAATAGGAAGTAATGATACCATTTGTCCAAAGTTTAATCGGCTCGGTAAATATAAATTAATGAAACTTTGATTACAATTTATTGTTTCTAAGATACTCAATATACACATCAAGATAATTGTATAATAAAACAATTCAACTAATTTATGAAATGGTAATATTTTCAGAATCGACTAACACACTGAGTCACCACGAACGTATGGGGGAATATGAGGAGACGGTGACATTGCCCGTGCAGAGGTACGCAGACAGTCTGCGCAGGAAACACTTCGATGACGGCCCTCATGAGTAAGTATACCACTATACAAGTTCAGGAGACCGATCATGGTATGAGATCAAAACAAAACATTTATTTTGAAGTGAGTTTATGCCTACTTCATGTTCAGTATAGATATAATGTATAATTCATAAGTCTTGGTCACTTAAATTAAAAAAATGCGAACCAACAACATTAACAACTGCTTGTAGCTTAAAAATGATTTAGCGTCTGTTACTGTTTGAACGACACGGTTGGCGCAGTGGTTGAGCCATCGGCTGCTGCGCCGCGTGTTGTGGGTTCGATCCCCGCACGGAACAAATATTTGTATGACCTACAGGTAGTTGTTCCGGGTCTGGCTGTTTGTGTATGTGAGTTTAAATGTTTGTAAACGCACCCACGATACAGAAATTCCTAGTGTGGGGCAACGTTATTTAAAAAAAAAAAAAACTGTCGCGGTCAGGTTCTGACGTCATTTCGCCACAAATCTGCTATGTTTATATCTCTTCATTAGCCCCAAATCAAATAAAAAGGTATGTTATATTTAATTAGAATTCGCACTTACAATGAAAACCTAGTGAGATTCGAAGCAGTTTGCTACTAATAGACGGCATTGTCGAGGATTGTTCTTCCGGTTTTGGTTACGAAAAAAGCGCAACCTAAATTCGTGTTTTTTTTTAAATGCAGTACTTTATGAATTCAAAGAATTAAAAAAAAACAAAATTGTTACTTGAGTCCTGTAGAATGTACTTTACATAAATAATGATAAAGTTTTGAATTATTTGCATATTCCCTGCTTTAACTGCCGCAGCTATCAACGATGCATTAGTTTCTTTGCATGAGCCATGTTCTTGTATGCAACAGTATGTTTTGTGAAGTTCCTACTCGCCCTAACTCATACAATACGGTCTTCACCTTTTCAGGATTCCAACTCGTGATACTGACCAAGACGGTGAATTGATACCAGGTGAGTCATACATAATTATATTTGCTTCATCAAATATCAATAGCATGAAAGTATTTTTTTTTAATAATTTATATTGTAGTCTTATGAAGGGGATTATTTATACAAGGAAAGCGAATACGGAACAAAATCAAACTTGCATCAATTGTATGCACAAAACGACATACCTTTTCAAAAAAATATTTCATCCATTCCGGGTACACAGACATTCAGTTAAAAAAACCCCTAACCCCCTAACATTATTACAGGTTCAATAGCCTACAGGGAGCGTAAGAAATGGCTGAACTACGTAGAAATGCCGAACAACCCATACTCTCCAGAGGCCATTCAGAAAAGGCTATCATCCAAGAGTACATCATCACTCTTCGACATGTTCACAGCCAAGAAGGAATCTGAAGATGACAACCTTGAAATAAACGAAGAAAATGATGATGAAAGCGAAACAAATGATCTTCCAGTTAAAGATAATCAACACAATAAATTAAGTTTAACTATGAGTAATGATAGTATTAATAGTATTGATAGAACAACTAAAAGTCCGTCGCCTAGAATATTAAAAGATGTGATGGCTGAGGAAATCCCACAATATAAACGGTGGGTTGTCGACCATGAATAACCAATTGCATAAGCATAGACTCGTAAAATAGAGGCTGGTACCTACTAGAATTCAACTTGATAATAAAATTGATTGATTTTGTTTTCAGTTACGGACGTGATTATTACATAAGAGAGGCGAAGGCGTCGAGCGGCGGTCGTAAAAAGACAAGTATGGACGAGGCAAGCTCGGTGTCGTCCGTGTCGATGACGATGAATAAATCCACCAGTTTAGACAATTTCGACGCAGAGTTCGCGTCGCCTGTAAGTGCCAGCAGTTCGTTGAGCGACCTCGAAGCCTCTGCCTTACATCACAACATCGTCCGCAACGTACTCAGCCCTAGGAACGCAAGCCCCAACTTCGCCATAAACCCCATTTTCGAAAATCCCGATAGACAAAATGATAACGCTGACGAAAATCATGCGACAGACGAACGTTATGTCGGCCAAAATGCCAACGTAAGACAACAATGTAGACCTGTGTGCGACGGTGACGGTTATGTGGAAAACGAGGATATAGTTAGACTTAAAATACCGAAAATACCCGAGATTACCGAAGACCTTTTCGAGACGTACACTCATGTTAGGCGAAGCAACACGATGCGCAGCGAGGACCTGTGCGTCCGCGCTAAGCGACGACCGAACCTGAATTTTACGTTCGGTGGCAGTCTCAGGTTAAGCAAAGGCTTTCGTACCGATATCTGGTGATAGCACCCTTTAGTTCCGACAATCTCTCGTAGTCTAATACACCCTCCGCTCTCAATGGCACTACCACTGACCATCATCTCTCAACATGTGAATCTCTTACTGTGTACGATACATACATAGCTTCGGGACCAACTCGACTTAGAATACGATAGCATAGGTAACTGACATCACGGTCACTTTCCATAAAATATGGTGAAAGAACTCTTTCTCATTACTAAATCGAGCATAGATCTAAAATATCTTCGTTTGACACACAGTAATTGCCTGTTGTGTGTAAAGTTGGCATGTTTTTGTTGGATTTGAAGAGGCTGACTAACAGCACTGTGCACTATTAATACAAAAGTTACCTACTTAGTACTGCACTCATAGATATTTGTTCTTCTTATTAAACATTTTCAGTACTACAGTAATCCTCAAAGACGTTAGTGGTGAGTGTGAGATTTTGGCAACCAAAATTATGACTAACCGCATCTGAACGCTTGCCACTTGAACTAACGAATATAAATATTAATTCTACTTCTTCGACTACTAACTCATTATCAAACACTTCACACACATTCATTTCATCTATTGCAATTTTTATTGTGTTAATATCTTCAGATTTATTATTTATCAACACTCTAAACTTATTCTTAGTCAAACATAACGTTGCACGTTTTAATGCTTACAAGGGCACCTTTGGTTAATTATAAAAAGTAACCCCAATAACTAAGTTAATTTACTAACATTAACATCTATTGCACCAGTAGCAACTATTAGTTATCTCGTGTTAATTGTACAAAAATAAAGCAATGGGGACTTTTAGATGTAAATATACGTCCTGAACATACCACAATTTAAAAATAAAACTAATTACATAATGATAATGCTATCAAAATTTTCAGGGATTACTTATAAACCAATTCAACACGATAGCGACGAACCAACACTATACTAAATTCGCAAACAAAGAGGACATGGCATCGTTAACAACGACTATAAACAATAAAGACGAAATTATGATTGAGTATGAGGATGAGGACATCAGTGAACACACGCTATTCGCCGCAAAGCCTGTATACGTGGATGACGACACAGACAAACAGTTCGAAGAAATCCTAGAAACAGCTTACAAACACGTACCAACAGAACCACCACCACCTATACCAATAGTAGATGACGACGATAGAATCGATGAACCTCTCAAATCCCCTCTCAGCGTGGACACATCTTACATAAGCACGAGCAGTTTAGAAGACTCTATAAAAATCTACAACGTGCAAACAGGAGAGATAATTAAATGTAAGCCTGATAACTTATCACCAAGTTACGAGACTGACACGAACGACAACATCGATATTGTTGATAAGAGCATCTCGGAACCCGATAGTGTTAGTTACACGGATGACGTGCATGAAGACACTACTGTTCAAAACGTTAGTACAGTTTCCAAATTTGAGGCGATAGAAACAGATGATATTCTGCAGTACCTACCCAAAGTAAAAGAGCTGGCGAAGATATTTGGTAGTATGGAGAATATACAAGAACCCATTAAGGTACGTGGATAGATAACATGTTATGTTGGTGTGTGAGTCATTATTTGCCGAAACTAGGCGAGGTGTTGATAACATGAAGTTAGAACTCGGAAAATGAGTAATTAATCAGTAAAAAATCAGTTACCATGGCTTAAAGACACACACGTCACGCCTACATTGCCCAAAAGACTTTTATTTTGTTTTACGTTATTGTTAAGTAGTCTGGTCTAGTTTTAAAAGCCAATTATTTAAAAAATAATTACCATGCCGTTTAAAGAATAACGACCGATTGAAACCGAGCACCTAGTTTCTGATGTTTCATAAATGCTCATGGGCAGTTAATTATTTTGAATTTAGGTCAGACATGGGTGTACACTGTACAGTTGCTACACCCGCATTTCGGTAATTAGCGTCACATGGGTTCTAAACTGATGTAACGACAGACGAGCATCACATGAGTCAGACTTTTTGACAGTCAGTGTCGTTTTCAAGTATTGTTACGTTGTCTTCCAATACAAACACGACGTAACAATTGTACTTTCATCATCTGCCTAGCCTTTTCCCAACTACGTTGGGGTACGCTCCCAGTCTAACTAGATGCAGGTTAGTACCAGTATTTTACATGGAGCGACTGCCTATCTGCCCTCCACAACAGTTACTAGGTAACACGATACTTTTAGTGACACTGATTGTCAAACTCTCGAGATTTCTGACTACCCGTAACTACCTACTGTCAAAGATCTTAAATGATAGCCGGGATCAACTGCTTAACATGCTTTCCGAGACACCTCACCGTGTCTCTCTGGGCAAGATTAGTTTAACTTTTGTCGACCCGTGCAGCTGTAATTATTAACCCATAAGCCACTCACAACAATTCTATGAACAAAGCGCAAAATTGAGCCAAAATTTGGCCCCAAGACGAAACCCATTTCGACAAACATATCTGAACTTTTTATAATTTCCATTTCAGCCAGTACAGCCTTACGTAGGTCGGCGGAAGAGCAAAGAGAACATCCTCTCAGAACCCAAATCAGAGAAAAACAAGCACATCTACATGCACAGTCTGACAGCCAGAAGCATCTCTAAAGAGTTCCGGGAGGAGCTCAAACTCTCCATGTCCACGCCACTAACCGTCCCGGGAGGCTCCAAGGAAATTCCCGAAGGTATCGAGGAGGTCTCAAAAGAATCAAGCAGACCAGGTAGCCCCGTACCAGAACCTGGCACCATTAAGACGAAGCTAGCCTTCTTCGAAAGTCTCAAGTCTAAATTCAGTCATAAGTGAAGTGTTAAGTTGAAAAGCGATGCCATAGACCCAAGTTATATTAAGTTGATGTAGATTTTTGTTCTGAACAAATGTATGCTAATTAGGAATTTAATTGTGTAAAGTTAGTGTACCAAATTGTATCGAATAACGTTCAAATATGATCAAGATTCACTCTGCTGTCGCTTTTCAGTGTAACAAAACTTCACTAAACATAGCTAACATAAGTGGCTCACAGCCGAAATTACGCGACGGAAATTTCGCGTGTTTACGTTTATTAGGCGACGTTATTTCGGCCTAAGCATGGCAGGCGTAATCACGACGTACTTTCCTTCGTGTACTTTCCGTAAATTAGCCATTCATTCAGACTTAGTAACATCCAGTTTTAGGAACGAAAATTTGCGTGACCAGTTGTCAAGCACGAATTAACTACTGTCATTGGATAAAAAATTATAATCAGACAATGGCATCACTTGACTTGTGTTAAGACGCGTCGATAACTTCGTTCCCGAACCGGGTAATAGTCATCAAAGTCTCTTAGGTACCCGTAACGCGTAGTAAGAGAGATATTAGCATGATTTTCAGTTCATTGCGTGCTGTCTATCGCAGTAATTTAACTACAACTTGTTTGATTCATACCAAACAAGTGATGTAGTTAAAACACTAACCGTGGGCAGGATAATTTCCTTTTAGTTTATACTGTAGTGCATAATAACTAATAACGGTCACATTATTTAAATAAATTAAATGGTAGGTTACGGTGTAAATATTAAGTGCCATTATGTAATCATTATTTCCCATTTGTTTAAGTAAAACGAAATCCATGTTCTATTGTGGAAGAAATGTGCTCATATTTTAGGTTTTTATCTGTCAGCTGTGGGCATTATTTTCATTATTATTTATTTATTTTAATAAAACTGAAAACTAGCCCCTGAAAAACTACACCCAGACCTAAAATGTTTGACTGGAAAGTTGAAAAATCAGAAAAAAAATATACTCTTAAAACTTAAGACTATTTTTTTTAAACGTAATTCAACTGTGCCTTCATTTGTTTAAATACATACTATAGGAACCAAACGTCTCTGAGGTACCGGTATTGTTATAAAAGGGGTTTCTATATATTAATATATCATCTCTATATCGCATTACTGACTTTATAAATGCACATCAGTGCGCCTGTCAGTGTCAGCCAACGGCTGTCTATCTGATCTTTTTATTCTAAATTTGAATAAGTGTTTATCATATAACATACCATTGACTTTACAGGCTACAGTAAAAAAAAACTTAAAACCTAATCACATTCCTTCATCAAAATTACATGGAACAATTTAGCTAATGCCAAAGTTGTAAATAAATAATATAACTGGGTATATTTGTATAATGTATAGAGGTTGTGTATTATTGTATAATGTATTATTGTATAATGTATAAATGTAGTCATGTCTTAAGATGTGCAATAAGTTAACGTAGGGGACCACAGTACTATTGTGATAGGCGTTATGCGAAGCTTATTCAAACGCCGAGATATTTAATATGTTTGGATATTGGATAAGGGTGGCATAGAATAAAAATTTAACATAATATAGTCTGTGTTTTTATTTATTATCATAATATATGTCCATAGTACAAGTACGAAACATTACTTACAGTAAAGTTTCGGTTATTTAATCAATGTATATTCGCAGGATTATTAAGTAAATATTTTTTTCATCTAACACCTAGGAAGTTTACAAAAAATCGGATTAGTAAAAATTAAAGGATATTTACGTAATGAGGTGCCATTTTTTTAAAATGGATCGTTTGATTAGCACATATTATTAACGTAAATACATAAATGCAAGACAAGAACTTATTTCGTAAGTATATTAACAATATTTTTTCAGTCACTGTGGGTACTTGTGTCTGGGACAGGTGGCACCACGCGTCCCAAACTATTTTACATTCTATTCCTGTTGTTTTACGGTTTTATTTAGTTTAAACGGTTGCGAGGTTAATAAACAAGTCCGTACCTACTGGGTGATTATAGTATTACAAGTCTTATCATTTTAATTCCACAAAAATAGAGCTAGCTTAGCAGCACCATGTTCTTACTTCATTTATTTATTTCACTTTAATTATAACGGTTTAAAACCAATAACAATAATTACAAACAGTCTACACAAATTACAAAAGAAAATTATTAAAATAACATTAAGATTAGCAAATATCATCACCACCAAAAAGGTTAACACACTACAATGATTCTCCCCCGCAGTACTTCGGACAAGCCAATAGAATCTTCGTCCACTCATCCGCAAACAGATAGTAATATAGATCACAACATTGATCCATAACCTATGTGGCATGTGGTATAAAACTCAATAATAGATACCAAGAGTCTTATGAAAAGGTATACTTTCCATTTCATCAGCATACTTCCTCCTATAGCACCACAGATAATAATCTATTAGACTGGAGTTAGGTACCTCTACCTTCTGACCTCTCAGTTTATCTTCTATCCTCTTCTTGAGAAGCTCTACGGCGTGGATGGAGCAGCCGCGGATCTCTACTTCTTCTTCTGAACCGCTTGCGAGGAGAACATCTGAAATTATAGTTTTAACAGCATTTTGAGTAAGTATAGCCTAAGGGTCATGATATATCTTGGAGAAGACAGTGGGAAGACTTCGATGTGGTAATTTCGAGGGAAATGAAGAGAAGAGAGAAGCTCCTGATCAGTCGTCTGTTCATGAGGCAATATAAACCGAATAAATAATTCATGGTACTTTTAAAATATAGTTAACTTTCTAATCTGCTTAAAGCCTCAACTATAATAATCTCACAAGCTAAATTGAACTGTAAACAAATGAAATAGAGTGTAAGTCTAGGGTTCCAATTTTGCAACCATCATGCTGACTCTTTGGTATAAAAGTGGATTATGAATTTAGTATCAGGATTATAAACTCTAGTGTCATAACCAAAGGTCGGAATTATTTTGAGTTATTTATGTACTTGCATCGAAATGTTGATATTAATATGGATCTTCCCGGGATTTGTGTGGCCAACAATATTACAAATAAATAATAATAAAAACCACAGAGATAGATAAGAAGAGTTTAAATTGTGTTAACTTTTTTATTTAATAAATCACGGGATTTTTCTGGTATTTATATTTAATCCCGGGATTTGAGGCATATCCACTTTATTATTTCGCTGTATGAGATCAGTGTAAGTACATAAATAACTGTACCTAATTCCGACCTCTGGTAATAACCATAACTATCTCCTAGAAATTTTTAGGTAATAGGGAAAACCCATTCTGAGAAACGAAGATAAATGGCTTAGTCATAAATTTACATAACACAACAAAACTTTATCTTGTTTCATGAGATGGGGAAAACAGATGATACAGATATGCGAGAGAAATCATGATAAGATATGAACATTACGCTTATCAGGTCAATTATGAGTGGCGATTAAATTATTTGAGGGCACTTTCAAAAATAGTTCTTGCAGGAAACATAGGCACTTAAAAAAAAGGGAAGTGTCCTAGGTAAAAATATAATAAGTCTATTTGGTCCGTCAGTTAGATTACAAAAAAATATTGGACACGTATTTTTTGCTTACCTACTCAAATCAATAAAAGGTGACAAAGATATAGCACATCAAAATTCAGTAGAAGGGGCTTCTAACGTCACTTCTACTTAAAAAGTGTAACAAGGCGTGACGTCACGTGAAAATTCAACGCACCATATCTCCTAACACAGGCATTATTTGCTTAAAAGGAGGCTCCAAACACAAATGACCCTTTTTGTAAATCTGAAGCATAAATAAATATTTTGTATTTGTATTTTGTATATCTTAGTGATTTTTGGTTTACGTGACGAAAGTAAAATACGTGTCTAGTATTTTTGACTAATCCAACTTTAAGACCAAACAGATTTTATAAGGACAATACCCTATTATCTACACTGATATGTGTGTTTTTGGAAAATAAACCTTAACACCAGCACATAAAGTTCTGATTGTGCTACGCCTTCAACAATGTTTTGACTTTTTGACAGTACTACTCATTGTGAATTGTTTTATTATTTGTTATAATAACTCAATGGATGATATAAAGTACTGTACCTTCTTTCAGTTTAGCCATCAGCTCATCACTGTAACTTAAAGCACCAAAATAAACAAGCACTTGAGGAACTCTATAATCCGCAAACATTGTCATTCTATCAATGTCCGTAAGCTCTCCCCAGCCTTTAGAACCAAAGAAATTCCACAGATCTGCTATGAGGATCTGTGCTCTTTTGTATAGTGCTACTTTCTGCCCTTTGAACACAGCTTCATCACGAAAACATGGGAAATTATCAACGATTATCTGAAGCAACTTTACGGCGGACTTATTAGCTTGTTTCAAACATGTTACAAAGGTGCCGTTGTACTTTTCAAGTAGGATAGCACCAACTTCGTGCAGCACGGCTATGCGTTGCTCAAACAGTGGTATTGTAGCGTCATTGTCACCTTTCATTATTGCACGAAGTTCGTCTTCTGTTATCTTAGAGTAGTATTCTGGATTTGTTATGTCAATTCCATTCTGTAATGAGATGGTGATCGTTTTTATAACATTTTTTAAGTAAGCTGTAAGTTTATTTGTAATATATTTATAGGAGGCTAAAAAAGCAACTTATCTGCTAAGAAATTGCCGATAGAACATTTTAAAAATATTTTGCCCAAGAAAATTTTTTCATACTCATCAGTAGCCCTTACAGCCGCTAGAACAATGCAGCAGCGCAAAAAATAACACTGGCCGTTTTTTGCTATTCTTTCTTATTGGCAGAAATAGTGTTTAAAATAGTCCATGATTATAAAAAAGTGTAGTTCGAAAATTTTACCTTGATAGCTCTAGCAAGTGCCGCCTCCAAAGCATAATACCCAGAATGGCCATCCACAGTCCACTTCTCAGCTCCAGAGTAGGACCAGAAGCAGAAGTTGAGGGCATCAGCCACAAACACCCAGTCTGCTGCCTTCTCATGGTTTTTATTAGGATGTATGATGTCTGCACCAGTGTCTGGGATCTCTAGCTTATTGGTTATGGATTGTAGCATCTGAAAATATATTAATTCTAAATTTTATAAAAAAATCAAGTTTTTCAGTCTAAGATTCTAAACATGTACACAAGTAAGTACCTAGTACGTACCTAGTATTTACAGACATAGTAGACCAATTTTATTTAAAGATAAAGTATTAAAACTTACCACAGTAACACTTAAGATATTCGTTATCTTACCTCTTCACAAAGTTTTTGCAGACCTTTATCGTGAATGTGAACATGTTGCGCATTATTAGCAATAAATTCACCGGATTCTGCTGGCGGTAATACTCCTTCACGAACCATTTTGGTACAGAAATGGTAATCTTGTCACCTTTTTCAGTAACTGGGCTGATTAGTCAACTTTTTACAATAACATACAGAATAAACAAACGTATATTCATCCAGTATCAACTGTACACAAGCACAGCCACACATAAAATAAACAGTCGATTTGACACTGACTTTCTTTAAACCGTTCAGTAACAGTACTCTTAGCAAATGTCGTCGTATTAACACTGGTTATCATTTATGGCACATCGGACTAAATACATGTAAAATTCTAGCTGATTTTATGCGTTGATCAGACGATGAGATAATAATTATTCTTTGGGGCTGGATTTCGGGCCCGGTCACCATTCAACAGAGAGTAGAGACAGTCAGAGACTAATCAAATAGTCAAGGCATATTAAACTGCACTACTCTTTTCTCACTTTCTTAATGCTATGGGCTGGCAATTTTACGAAAGAGATCAGGTTCAAAACCAACCGCTTTATATGCTTTCCGATGAGTATCACATCTCCAACTCCCTACTCTGAGCTGATAGGATCTGAGAATTTTCTAATAGAAAAACAATTAATACTTTTCCGAGCCAGAGAAACAAACCCAGAACTCCTCGCTTTGCTCGCCGTATAGCAAAATTCTGCACATAAGCTACATTTCCGAACGTTTGTAAACGTCTCAACATTCCATTATACTCATAATCATCAGTCTCGTTTTGAGTCTGGAACGGGAAGAAATATTAATTACACGTTAATTTGCTAAAATGTGATTTATTAGAGCAGCTAGATGAACTCCATGATCTTTGCAGGTTTCAATTATTTCGAACAACATGATATATGTTTTGTTACTTTAATACTGTATATTGCGAAAATATTGCGTGTACTGAAATGAAAAATTATAACCTCATCTTTTATTTCATCACAAAACAAGCGCCAACGATATTTATAAGAAATTAATACTAAAACTGCTACTAAAATGCCAGTTAATGTGCAAGGAACATTTGTATCGCAGAAAATTAACAAGATAAGATGGATAGCAGAGGATTATGTGGAAACTAAGTCCTTTTTCACCGGCAGTTGGGATGACGATGTAAACTCCGTTAAAGTTTGGACTTTTGAAAGTCCTCACGAAGAAGATGAGGTGGAGTACCCTCGGCAGTTGTCTGAGTATCCTGTAGACGGTGACGTCACGGAGATAAAGTTTACAGAGAAGAACAAAATAGCCGTTTCATTGTCTAATGGAGATGTGAAAGTGCTTGAAGTGAGTGTATATGAGAAAGAGTCTCCTCTTAGAGAAGTATTCCACTGGAAGAAGCTACACAATTACGGGTAAGTTTTCCTTCTAACTTCTTTATCAACTTATAAAATATTAATAAGAAAATTTTAAAAGTACTGTTTACTTTTCTTTTGTAACTTTCTTATTTATTTGTGGTTTACTAAGTGATGAGGATGGTCCACCCCAACATCTTATATGGCAAAACAACGTTTGCTGGGTCAGCTAGTTATACTATAGCTAAGTCATTCTGTAGGAAAAGTTTCAAGACGCACTTATAACAAGTAATCATATCAGTATGAAATACAAAATTCGTTTATTTAAAAAGTCCACCACCTTTCACCACCGTTTGAATATTAAACACCCACCCTACACCACTTGAAGAAGTGGTATTAAATTCTTTCACATCACATGCCCATACCATGACAACCAATTTCCACCCAGCTCACAGGTGCCACTTTCTGACTTCCACTTACATAATCATTTCTCTAGAACAAGAAATTCACATAACACAACAGCATTCTCATCTCAGCTGCATGTAACTGCCTTACATTCATCCCTTTTAGGTCCCAAATTAATTCTTGTAGTAGGCGTTAAATTAACCTATAAAATTTTCCAGTGAACAGCCATGTTCTTGCACGTCATTGGACACGTTGGAAGGTGACATAGCCACCATCGGAGAGGATGGGAATGTGAACATACTGAGTGGAAGGCGTGGGGAGGTCATGCACACAATCAAAGGAGCTGACAGCTGCTCCCTACATTCCGTCTGTTTTATTAAGCACACTGAGGTGAAGTTTTATTCCACATTCATTTGTAATAATTATTAAGTTAGGTAGAATTTCCTACTGTTGGTGTATTTTTATTTTTCCAACTAGCTGTACCTAAGACTTGGTCCACATGGAATTTAGCAAAACATAGGTATTTATGTTTTTTGTGGAACCCTTATTCTTCTTACTCCTTAACACAACAGCTATTTGCCAGTAAATATCCCGTCTAAATCAGTCCATCCATTTTGGAGATTACCTTTTGAAACAACATTTTGTTGTCGCTACCGTATATACTTTCATTTGCATGTAGTAAAAACTGTTATTTTGACATTACAAACTAAAACTTCATCTTTATTTATTTTTAAAGATATTCATGTTACAGTTACTTGTGTTACTTATGTGCATTGCTTGATTTAAATTAAACCCCCCTGCTGACATGCCAATGCACATAGACACAGTCTTATCTATGAAGTTTTTTAAAGGTAGGCACTTTAACTTATTGAATTACCAACCCAACTCATAATCCCACCAATTTGCTGGCACGTCAAGCTACCTTAATATGTCAAATTTCTGTGATTGTTTTTCACCTATATAACATAAGAATAAGATTTATATTCAATTGGGAGAACTTGACAGTTCAGGGTACCTATTATAAATAACTATCTTGAAATCACTTCCAGGTTATTACTGGAAACATAAGAGGCCACATGAAAATATGGGATCTAAGATCAACCAACAACAAACCAGCCGCATCATTCCTACTAGCAGGCGATGAGCTTGCCGCTACCTGCATCATACACCACCCCACACAACCACACATCATCCTCGCTGGTAGCGAATCAGGCTCACTGGCAGTCTGGGACTTGCGTATGAATCAATTCCCCACGTCTCTAGTCAACGCACACTCGGCAGGCGTCACAGAAATGCAGTTTCATCCTGAAAATCCACATAAGTTACTCACAAGTTCAGTATCCGGGGAATTATGGGATTGGAACATGGAGGCTATGACAAAGAGCTCTAAAGGACCAGACAACCAAGTTACGTGGATGCCATTAGAGGATAAAAAGGCTATGATTGTTAACTCCTTGATACCAACCTTACATAAATCAATTAACAGCCTACACTGTGACAAAGACAGGATTCTTTGTGGGGCCGATAATGAAGCTGTCTATTTGATCAAGAATTTTAAATATTAAGTTGTGTTTGAATTATTTCGAGACTGTTTTGATGTATTTTTCCTCTTGTGGAATGAATGTGATAATAAAAAGGATTGTTTGCCCAAATTGCCTTGGAAAGTGAGTACACAAAAGTGAAAAATGTAAAGATTTTGAAGCTTTCCAAGTGCTTTTATTTATATGCAGTGGAGAGTTGTGTTCTAATAAATACACAAGATTTTAAAAATACGATTGAGTTTCTGTTTCAAGTTAGATTATTTAAATAATAAAACATTTGGATAAGTTATATGCATTTTTATTAAATTCTGAAAAGTAGATACACTTACAAAATAATATTATATAATAATAATACACCAAGTCAGTCTTTGCATGCTTAGTATCGGTAAAATATATTACAAAAACCGAAGTATATAGTATTTACATGTTTTATAATTAATTGTGCAACTTAATATCAATGCAAGGCACCATTATTACAACCGTTAGATTACTTTATTGCCAAAAAGGTTACATCCAAACATTTTTAACACCCTTTGCATATTTACTTGTGCAACCCCAAGATTATTATTTGATTTTTGTAGATGCCCAAATATATAAGGTGCCACTTTTACATGTTAAATATATTGACATCATTGAACTTAATTTCTTTTCCATAATACAATAATCCCAAAATTAATATCAAGAATTTTATTTTAAATCGTCTCCAAATCTGTAATATAATCACTTGATGGCACCAAGCTATTTCAAAGTTTTTCTTAAGACCTGGAACAAATTGCTTGTTCTCAATACAATCTAAAAACCCATATATTATTTAACCAATTATGTATATATATAATAGTTATCATTGATTTAGACTTTATTGAGAGCATATCACAATTTATTCGGTTCCTAGATTTTGGGTTTAAAAAACAGCTGTGGTTCAAATAATATGTTGGAAGGTATATCAGCTAGGCTCAGCCTCTAAACTGGAATAACATTTTGATAATAACACTAAATTAAGAAAAAAATGGTTGAATATTTGGCATCTTATTCACATTATTATATAAAATAAAATAATGGAGTATAATTATTGTAGGTAAGCATATAATAATTATCACTCGTCTATAATATTGTTCAAGAATAAAATATAATAAACACAGCACAATTTGACTGAAAATAATATTGGATATATTTTTAATTGTTCTTATTCGATATAATACTTATTGTGAGCACCATTTAATGAATAACCTATTTTCCATTAATTCTGAAGCGACACACTCTTGAATCCAATCGACCTTGACCTTGAGTTCTCAAGGTCACTCATTTAACTTAATGTCCATACATTCACTCTACTAGAACTGGCAGTCAAATCAACTTTGACTTTGACCGTTTCAATGTCAAGGTCAAAATTATTGTTCACTATACGTGAAAGCCAGTTCGTCCCCTTCCAGGGGCTAGTCTTGACTATGTACAATCACTTGGCGTGTGAGTCAGGTGTGGTGGTTCCTCCTGTGAGGCGGCGGTTTCCTCTGCGCGGCGGCGAGCAGTGAGGCAGGTAACAGCCACAGTTGGTCGCACCAACGCATCAATGCCTCAGTCACGTGGCAGCTGTTTGCAGCTGTGGCGAGCTGAGTTTCGAGACTGTCTGATTGCTTGATCAGGAGACTGGAAACAGAAATATTTCGTTGAATTTTACGTTATGATGAGCTTTGCAAATTTCAAGGATTCGATAGACATTGTAAATGTGTGAGGTTAGATGTTTTTAAGTATATCTCGACTTGGAAATATAAGAGGCCCAGTAATGAACCTTGGGGTACGCCCGGTTTACCCTTAGTGCCTGTACTGAAGTTTCGAAACAAATTACTTTTTGCACCTGTGGCAAACATGTTTTTATTAGCTTCTGCTCATAAAAACATCTGTCAGTTCCATTGAATCTCGAATTTTAAGCCCAATCGTGATTGATTCAATCAAATGCTTCGGAATGTTCTCAACAGATTGTTGTAAAAAGTTAGTTCTTGTTTCGTACAACTATTTAAATTACCTGGGCGGGAAGAGCGTAGGTGCAATGATCATGGCGACATTGTGTTCCGTCATCTTGTTGGTGTCTTGTCTGGCGACGATCTCTCGCACCAGTCTCATCAGTTCGCGTAAAGTCGCTCTCTGTTCTGCCGGCAGCAGTAATACCAGTAGATTGAGTGCCCGGCCTTGCGTTGTGCCGCTAAGAGCTGGAGTATACAAAACAAATTGGATTAGTTAGTATGTTGGTACTTTAAAATTGTGAAGAGCACTGAACTTTATATTTAGTATCTCATCAGTAAAAGAGACCCAGCAAATTATGTAGCATTTATTTTCTAGGTTCCTAGTTCTAGTAATGAAATGTGGTCTATAAACCATTGCTCGTGCTGCGTACAAAAATAGTTTCCACTAACGTTTGGAAAAACGGTATAGAGTAGCGGTCGATTCTTCTGAGCATTTGCTCATTTGACTTCTTGAAATCTTTCCAACTCACCGTATGTATGATAGAAGAGTCTCATGAGCTCCTGAGTGAGCGGAGGTTGCGGCAGTGCCCGCAGCAGTCGCTTGAACACGGCGCCGAGGTCGTGACTGCTGGCACGAGCCAGTGCAGCCTCCACGCCCGCGCGGTCCGAGTACCACTGGCGCTCGATCATCTGGCAGAGGGCTTCAATCTGAAAGGGAAAGTGGTTTAAAAATAAGAAACGATTTTAAGTGAGTTGAGTTTTTATGGTTCAAAAAGTTAGGCTTTTGCAAGTATTATCAGCCGGATTATAAGAGATGGATAAGTAACTTTAACATTTATTAAAGCGAGGCCTTTAATAAATGTTAAAGTTACTTATATTAACGCTTACAATGACTACCAAGCTATGCTGGGTATAAATACTGTCTCTAGTGCATCAATGGTCGTTAGGTCGCCATCATATTACCAACCAAAGCAGCTTTTTGGACTCTCTAGAAGACGGAAACGGTTTTAGGTTAGGACAGTTCTGGAGGATTTCTTACCTTCTGCTTATTCCCGGGTACTCTGAGCAGTCCCTCGTCAGCGGTGCGTTGTGCCAGCGCGGTGGCTAGAGCTCGCACTATGCTGGGCGCACAGCTCCACGTTTCCTCCCATAGGATCATGTCTTTGCGCACCAGCGTCTCTAGAGATACGCCGAATACCGAGCCTTCTGGGAGATGGAAACATTTCGATATGAGTAATAGGAAAAGTCTTCGGCAGTTTTTAAAGCCAATCAGATGCACTTCAAAAGTTCTTAAGTATACTTAGTCCATATGATTGCAAAAGAGGTTGTTATAAAACCATATTTTTTGTAGTGGTATTTTGGTGGTTTCTTCTTGGAAGCGAAATCTTTGGCTGTAACCTCCTTCTTATGATGATAAAATCTTAAGTAAAGTTTACCTTCTTTCCTCTTCTTCTTGGGAGACTTCCTCTTCTGGAAAGGCAGTGAGTAGCGATCGAAGAGAGCGGTGAGCTCCAGCCACAGGAGAGGCGGGAGACGCTTTAGCTGCGGCTCGCCGATACTCTCAATGTCCACTGTGCTGTCCTCTTCGGGCCAGTCCTGGTGAGATGACACAGATTTGTTAGATCTTATTGTAAAGGTTGGATCATTGCAGTACACCAACTCCCAACCACTGCTAGGTTTAGTTCCTTTTTTTTTATTCGTATCCAGTCTATACATTCATAGGTGCTGTGTTTAAGGGTAACAATCTTAATCGATCCAGTATGCTGAGTGAACGTTTGGTGATCACTCTAGATTGTACAAGCGAGTACGAAACTCGATAAATCAATCTAGAGTAATGCGTCTTTCTTTCGTCCAATGTGATACTTATCCAGTGTTGTTGATTAGCTTTTGTTCAAAAGATTTATGAGAATTTTAGGTACTCTAGTCATTTTAACATAACATTCTTCCACTTGGGATGATTATTGTAGTTGTTTTAACATAGTGTACCTCCTCATGGTCGAGCATCTGTCTGTCGAGATTGAACTTGTGTTCGAAGCTGAGCGGCTGCTGCACCGCCGTGGCACTCTTCGCGCGAGACACGGCCGCATGTTTGTTGTTGCTGTAAAATAGAAATAGTTTATTAGATATAGCTATGTCTTTGAAATCTTGACCAGCCTCAAGCCACAACATTGTACGTAAATGAATCATATCATGCCAACAAATTTCACAAAGCACACCGTGGGTGTTTCCAAAGGTCGAACATTGAGATTGATGTGGAATATATTAAGTCAATGCAAGTTCTCGATTATTCTTCAGATCTGTCTATCTATGTTGGGTTAACTATATTGATTATCAGTCGGTGGACGGGTGATTTACTTATTCAAAACTTGTGGAAATTTTGAAACTTACATGAATGGATCGTTGTCTTTGAGTATGGATCCATTGATTCGTTCTTTTCCTATCCTCGGTCCCTGGACTGTGCCGTATCTTTGGTAACCTAGGAGCTCGATGCCCTCTGGAAATTAAAAATACACAATTAGATAGGTAACTTTGGGTTTTGCAGTGCATCAGGCATGTTTGCAGAGATAAGCATGCCTGATTTTTACGGACTAATTGGTTTATGGCTTCTTTGATGCGGCAAGTATGCGATAATTCCAACAGCCTGGTTGAAATGAAGTGAAAAAATTTCCAGACACTTTTACACATAAATACTTTTGTCGTCTAGACTTTACTATGTGTGTGTGTGTGTGGTCTAAGCAGACGCGTCGGATATCAGAAAACCATTACTTACCGGTATTACTCGCAATATCAGCCCAATGCAAGTCATTAGGCTTGAAGAGTTCGTGCATGGGCAGCGGCGGGGAGTGCGGCTCGGCCGGCGGCGACAGGCGCGCGCGCCGCCCCGCGGGCGCGGACGGCGTGCGCGCGAGCGGCGCGTGGGCGCCCACCGCCACGGGGTAGCTGTCGCTGTAGGGAAAATAACAAGTTAGCTGAGATGGTATAAGAAAAAATCTTCGGGGAACTGAACGACTAGATTATTGTTCTCCATTTTTCCAGTGCATGGAAAAGGCGTCCCTGCTCTCCTTTCTCGTCTCTCTGCTCAGGGCCAGTCTTAATCCCCACATCTCCGATGAGACGTGGAAATGATTCCAGACAAGAGCCGATCTTTTCTCCTGTTTTAATCGTATGAAGAAGTTACAGGGACTATGTCCTTAGGGTGGGGAGATGCTGCGTAATGCGATTAGCAGTCCGTCTATCAATCAAGGTGATTGTGGAGATGTCTCTCGCAATAGTGGATTGTATTGCTGTAGATATTTAAAAAAAACTAAAGAATTGGTCTCATGCTGATCATGAAGAACCCACACAAACTATTAGTGAATGATCGTAAAAAACCTGGAATTCATACAAAATGAGATGTCTGTTTGTTATGATTGTGCATCAAGCAATAGGTCTGACAGAAATATCCTCTGCCGGATAATCCTTCATTCCACAGAAACCCCTCACCATATTGACGACGATGGACATTAAGTTTTAATTTGTACTCACACGAAATCCGGCGGTGTAGCGGCATCGGCCCACTCGGCCGGCGGGCTACCGGAGCCGCCGCTCGGCAGAGAATCCAATGAGTCGGGAGTCGCACTGCGCGACCGCGGTTCACTACCACTTGAGTTCTGAGGACAAGAAATGAACAGGTTACATCCAGTGCATAAGCTAGTCATCCCAAAAAAAAAAAAAAAAAAAAAGAGCAAACAGGAAGAACCGAGGACAGTATCCTATCGCTACGTCATTCAGGTAGATGTTGCTGACCAACGTTTTAGACAAAACTTGTGTAGTGTTTGATAGAACTATTCATAATAAATGATGAGCGTGCCATTCATAAAAACGTCAGTCCTATTCTAAGCTTCTCTAAGACGAGCCTACTGCCTACTCCTCCTATTACTTTTGTTCCACGATCGATCAGCGCCACTAAGATAAAAATAACGTAGTGACAAATAGACGATCGACTTCGAGACACATTTCCGTGTCTAATCCTGTATCGGATGATTAATATGTACTATGTTTGAACATCCCCACACGAGACTCCTCCGTGCCTCGGAAAGCTCGTGTCACTTGCCGTACAAATGACACGTACGAAGCGACTGTCAAAGATCTACAGGTCTACTCGTGTAGATTTTAGTAGTCAAAAGCTCGAAAGTTTGACAACCAGTCTTACCAAGGAGTATCGTGTTACCCAGTTTCTGGCATGTGGAGGCCAGAAAGACAGTCTATCCATTTAAAATACTGGTATTCAGCTGAATCCGGTTAGACTGGCAGTCGACACCAAGATAGCTGGGAAAAGGCTAGTCAAATGGCTGAGAAGTTAAAAAAAGTTGACGCAACTATTCGAGCAGAGAGCGTACTCACTTCTATTTTTATCTTGCTATTCATTAAAACACAATTAGTAAGACGAATGTGATTGTTATTAATTTGTATTATTTATTTGGCAAGCTAAGAATGGGGTCTGCCCACGTGACCGGAGCCAACGCACAGCAGCAATGACTCAAAGCAGGAGATTGCCATCTCTACCTAGGAACTAGTGTAAACGTACGCTAATCAGAGATTACTTAGTTTCGTTATTGTTTACGACTGTTTACGAGTGTAGCCTACACTTAATCGATTTAATCACTCATTAACATCCGTTTCTAGTCGTAAACAATAACGAAACTAAGTAATCTCTACAATCGATATGGATAAGGGAAGGCGAATATTCTATTGGTAAATATACAATATATATTCACCTACGTGTACAATATTATAGTATCGTACCATGTAAACATGCAGCTTTCAGTGACGGATTTGGATTTAAGCTACTAATTATACCTATACTTGACAGTTTTGCATGTACAGAGGCCAACACATCAAGGTACCTCAATGTGTCAAATATCTTTGATAGTTTTTCAACTTTATTACTAAAGAATGAGGTTCATGTTCAATTGCGAACATTTGACAGTTTGGGATAGCTTGGTGTGCTGGCGTCTGCCTACCATATCCTACGAATAAATGATTCTGTATTTATCTTGTCTCTTTGATAATTTGAAATAAAAAAAAATAAGCTCACTCATAATTTTAATATCTTCACGATTTTAAAACCATTAACATGATTTATGCATACATATATTTTATTTTATGTATCGAGCGGACATGGGGAAAAGTACAACTTTTTCGCATTCTTAAAATAACAACGAAGCGTATCATCAGCGCCTTAAATATTTTGATAAACGCGCATACTTTTGATAACCTTTTCAACACAAGTTAATGTAAACTAATCACGATCGCATGCACACGATTGTGATTGGTTTCCCTATGAGTAGTTTCATACTTTATGCACCTGTTTTGCACCGTTTTGTCCCGCGTCTCTTCGATGCGCGTGCGCCAGTCACTGGGAGATGAACTGTGTGAACGTTGTATTGTTCGACGATTACGCTGTTACCGGTTGTAAAATACAATTGCTATTGATTGCTGAGTTATTACACGACAGTTTTTGTGAGAAAATTTTCACTGACTATGGAAAAAGTATAATTTCCCATTTGCGGGTAGGCAGGTATTATAGTTTTATTGATCTATATCCGGGTAGGTAAGTTATGTCGCAGACTGTCTAGTTGGTGTAGTGCCACAGCACTACTGCTGAGCATGAGCTCCTGGATTTGATTTCCGGGTCGAGCAGTGTTATTAGGGTTTACCCTCAGTAGCATCCCAGTGTCTGGATTTATGACCGATTAACAGCAATAGGCTCAACCTATTACATTATAAATAACTGGTAAAATGTGGCTGTACGGACAGAAACTAATTTTCCCAATTGAACACGAACGTTATTCCTTTGTAATAAAGTTCATAACCTATCAAAGAAATTTGGCTGATTGGGGTAGCTTGATGTGTTGGCGTCTGTACAACATGTACAGCTCTGCCTATCCCTTCAGTGCATATAGACGTGTCGTCGCAATTAAGTGGAGGATTCATATTGTTATGGTACGGAACGTAGCCAACGAAGCCAAAATGTAGAACAACGGCCGTATTAACCAACATAGCATAAAAGTGTAGTTACTATGTAACGCAGTCATAACGCCACGATTTTCTCTTCCTTATAAGGCTAAGAAATCGCAAAACACCGTGCTTGAAGTGACATCTATGAACACAATTAAGTTCCCAGATTGTTATATAAATTATTTTAAACTGTGTTACTTTTTAATGACACAACTTTTAAGAAATAAACTTAGTAAAAAAAACGGCCAAGGCGAGTCGGGCTCGCACACGTCAAGGGACCCGTACCTACCTACCCACTACCACGTTTCTTGTATGGAGGCCTTACATACTTTATTTTATTTAATTACTTATTTGTTGTTAAAGCGATATACTCTGTGAAAATTTCAACTATCGACCTATAACGGTTCATGAGATACAGTCTGTTAACAGACAGATAGACGAACGGACAGCGGAGGTCAAGTTATAAGTTCCCGATGTCACCCTTGGGTACGGAACCCTGATAAACATTCCCATGCTAAGTCACCATTGTCCCAATTGTACTTAAAGACATGAGTTTAGTTAAAAAGAGAAACTTAATATTACGTATTGTTTGTCCACACATTACACAATCGTCAGTGAAAGCTCCTAAATTAATGACTGGCTACTTTTTAGAAGAATTTCAATGTAATTTCTACTTATTAATGATTACTGTGTCATTATGTAATCAGTCATTTATATAATACTTTGAAGTTCACTGACATTTTACACAAAAATCATAATTCTATTAGATTAGGTCATCTTTTCTTTTGAATTCTTCCTTGATATTCGATACTATCGCTATAATCTTATTGGTGTTTATGTTAATTAGATCGTTAGGTGATGAATCAATAACATTAAAAGAAATCTCTTTTAAAACTGTGAATAAATATTTATTTTTTAATTGTGGTGCTAGTGAGTGAGGTGCTTCTGGGTACATACTAAGAGGCGCACTGGTAGATTGAAGGTTAAGCTAAGCTTAACGAGGTTGATCCGTGGATGGATGACCATCTCTTACAAACCGAGACATCTCCGTGCCCCGGAAAGCACGTTAAACATTTGACAGTCTAGAAATAAGTCTTTACAAAGGGTTCCAATAGGTAACTAGATTGTGGAGTTCAAATAGGCTTTTAATCCTTGTAAAATACTGGTATTATGCAGCATCCGGTTAGACTGGAAGTCGATCCCAACATAGTTGGGAAAGGCTAGGCAGATGGTGATTGATCGTACGGTAAATTATATTGCTTACGATTAATCAATAATATTTAAAAAAGTGCTTACTTCTATTTTTACATAAACTATAAGTAGTTCACATAGCGCTTCAATTTTAATTACTTTTAATTTTACATACAAAAGTGTCAGTTTCTTCGATTCGGACCATTATTTAAATAAAACCTATGCACAAGAGTGGTTTTGTAGTTCAACAACATTTCGTTACAAGGGCATACCGACGTCGTCGCAACGGCTAGTAACAACACAGCCTTGGGCAACCAGCCTTAATTAAACCCAACCAGTGATTAGATATCAATCAACCCGTCACAACGGATACACAAGTAGCGGATATTGCGGAAGCGACATCTATTGACAGTCCCTTAGGATTAGACATGGGCATGTGTGTCACCGGTGCGGCTGGAACCGGTCGAAATCAAGTCGAACCACCGCCCCTTACGGAGCAAGCGATAAATATTGATAAGGCAATCTCTGCAAGAAACCTACGGCTATATTAGGAAGTATCGAGAGATTGACTGAAGCAAGTTTATTTAGATATTAGATAGCAATGTGAAAACTGTGGTCAGATATTTCTTGGTAACGGAAGTGATATCTTGGGTTTCGAACGGTATCCATTAACTTCATTTAATTATGTCAGTTATAGAAAGAGTCATATAGTAGGAATTGCTTCAGAACATTATCAGAATGAGCCAAAATTAAAAAAAAAAACATTGAAATTTTTATAGTGAATGGTAACGTAATGGCTGACTGGAAAAACATATATCCTAAGAAACATGGAACCAGGACAGAAAGAGTCTTGCAATAGGACGATCAACAACTGAAAAAGAAGACGATGATAATAATTTTATAGTTTATATTCTATATACCAAGATCAAACAAACACAGCACATACCAGGCAACACAATTGATGTCTCCAAGGTGAATGACATAATCCTTATAATCTAAACATGTATGTACTAAGAATTAACTGTTGCAACAGACGACAAGCATGTTAGAATAACAATATAATATTATAGGCGACGGGAATGTGAATCAGTTTACAGTGAAACTATTCATATGCAATGCAACTGATGTTATCATAGGGCTTATTGTTACTAGGACCTTCCAACGTATGAATAGTACGGAGCACCTTATAGGAATACCAATGTTTGTGAATGGGAAAGATAAACCTGTTGTACCAACACTTTACCCAACATTCAGCCAATATTGGAGTGTTTGATAGTACCAACCTGTTCCCTAACAATTTGTTATCTAACCAACTCGTAGCGAAACATAATTCAGAAACGAATTATTTTCTACAGGTTGTACCAACGTATTACAGTTTACTAATAGCAGTAGAAGATCCTAATGATGAGACTTTAGAAGGCCTTGTAAGGAACTAAGTTGTAGATTTCCAATCTGAGCGTGAAGTACAGCAATTATATATATATAAAATGCTACTTTGTAAAGCAGTCTTATCTTCTAGTTGTCTATAAGAAACATAATTGATCAACAATTATCTATGTGCAGATGCACACAAACATAAACAAAACTCAATCAAATCACCTGATCGAATGCTTCAAAGATTTGTCGCTAAAGGCAAAATGATGAAGAAGATGATATATCCCGAGCCCATTAAACAAAGAAACACCGTAACACCTGAGAACACCAAAGCATCTGTAAGACCTTGGCACCTAAACCGGAAAACAGAATAGAATAAATTAAACAACGTATCCACGATTCGACCGATATGAGATGCGTGCTTGAGCCATGATCCGTGAAGCATTATACACAGTAAACACACAATCTTTACAGCCCATTAGAACATTAGCTGCTAGTTTTACCTTGGACATAAAAACACTAGAAAACAATGAACGATCGGTGTTTCCTGCACGCTCAACTTGATTGAGTCGAGCCAAATTCGGCGTTCTAATGATATTATGCTTAATTGAATATAATAAGCGTAGAATATGGTTTTTTTTTGTAAGCTGAACTCAATTTTTTTGAATTGAAAACTGCTGAGTAATTTTAGTAGGAAGTTATAAATTAAAAGGTTAGCAAAGTAAATTGTAGTAAATGACACATAATTTTCAATAGTTCAATGGACTCCCTATATATCGAACAGTACAGGGGTATCAATATCTACTAATGTAAAAACAACATTACTAGATATGTATCCGTATCTGTAATATAGATTAAATTCTTAGAACTAAAACAAAACGAAGTCACAGTTTATCAAATCACAAAATAAGCATATCAAAATTATAATATATTCAAAGTAGGTATCTAGCTGACGAGTCGTCTATCTACAATCGCATTTATTTGCCCCACTTTATGCATTGTTGGTAAACAATGCGTATAAGTAGATCAAATCAATGTATCGATTTATCGCGATAGCAAACTGACCTAGGTACCGATAATTTAATTAAACACTAAACAATATCTAGATTACGTAGGTACTAACTATGAATATTCTTGAAATAATTGACATGATTTTAATTCCAGAATCACGATCAATTGTTAAATTGGATACTTAAAAGAAATTACAACACACAAAGCAAATAGATTATCATAGATAGATAGATTAAATAGAATCGTATACCCTAAATCTAAAATGTGTATTACTAAACGTGATTTCATAACAGTACCGCATTAGTTAACCGATAATATCGATAAAGATATTTACTTAGATAACTATCCAAATGCCGTGGGGGCCGATTGAGTCGATAAAACGGTTAGTACAACTCTATGCGTAACATAAGCTGAAATAGTCACCCATAAAACTAATAACGGCCTGTACATGCATAAATAAACTAATCACAGACTGGAAGAAGTTCTAAGCAAAACCGATCATAAGAGACTTAAGGGCGTTAAGAATAAGAAAACAAAGATAAACGAGATGAGCAAAACATACAAATCCAACAGTCGAATCTTATCGATAAGCTACCTACAAACACTTATTTTTATCTTTTGGGAATTTTAATCCTCGATCACATGATACTCATAATCTTTTGTTTAGGTTGTGTGTGACCAGGTAATCTCGTATTTATCTTCCACACGCCAGAAGATATATCCTGAGACTATTGATGAAGTAGGTACATGGAGTTAAAAATAAAAACAAGTTTAAATCTGCCCTGAATCAACAATAACATGGTATTAGTATGTTTAAAGAAAACAACGGTGCACTTAACAAACAATGAAGAAATATTTGAATTTAGAAATAAAGGCCTTATTTTGCTTCTTCCTTGAGCATGACAACTATGGAACCGTCCAAGATAACAATAAAAGGTCAGACCCTTTTGGCCTTTTCCAACCTTTCCCAACTTTCCAAAATGCTGTCGCAACTGAGTTCACTCACACTGAACAAATTACAAATATTTACCAGAGCCTCGATGTAGGAGCGCACTAACGCCAGCCCCTTGCAGTTCACCACTTTCTCGCACACCTTCACCCGCATCGTGTCACAGATCATGTTCACTGCGCATGTGCGGAGCCGCTGAGCGCACTGCACAAAACACTAACACCACTACTGAAGCCTGTACGCACTGCAGTTTGGAAACCTACGGACGCAACGCAACGCGTCCGCCACACCGCACTTAACACTGCTATCGCTTGAGTAATTAACATTACCGTATTACTAGATATTAATTTTGCGTAATTTTTTTTTTAAGACACTTAAGACTTACTGTCGCAATCTTGCGCCGTGTTTTGATTTTCACACGTTATTACGTATGCTTTCACTGTCTGCGGCAGGAAATTGAGTGAACGGACATTGTAGATATAATCAAAATTATTGTCGCGAATTATGTTTAAGTTGGCATTGCAAATTAATGTTTTCACAAGAAATTTTAAGAGGCACGTCACATTCTTGTTCAAGGAAAAACATTTCGAATCCACGCACAGCGTTCTCATTAAAAATGTTTTGACGGAAGGCACTGCATCCAAAACACACTAATGACTCCCAATTTATTTAAACGAAGTAAACATAATTTACAACAACACTTAACTTAAAACGTACAATTATCTCTTAAACCAAATGGTTCACAGACACGCGCGAACGCTTCAACGTTTTGAACTAAACAGGTAACTATCCCCAAAAACCTTAATTGCATGCTTATCTAACGAGCCATTACTACCAGTCCCTAATGCAGTGTACCAAGTAGTTTTAAACATATTTCAATGTGCACGTCACCGAGGTAATAATGGTTTCTTATTAACAGTTGCATGATCGAGAGCGCGTGATTCGATGGAGCGAATATCGTCTAGAGATTCCGAAATTCGCTTTTTTGCGTGCGAAGTTTCACTAAGCATTTTTGGGATGTCGAGTGAGATTGATAATTGCATTGTTATTAAGTTTCGCTAGATTAATGGTACAATCATTTGTTGTTTTATCGCGTGTAGTTATAAGACAACCGGATAGATTTATATGAGGCCTAAAGCATTGTAACTTGAAAGGTTCCGGTGATTAATTTTGAGAGAGCTGTTACTTGCGATTTACATAATCCGAACAATTCATCAAAAGTTGATAAGAAACTTATTTGCCAACAGAACTGTCACGTGAGCTCATCCACGTGAAAACCCCAGAATATACTATACGATAACCAAAGAGATAAATATTTCACATAAGACAATAGGCTCAAACAAGCTACCGAAGAAACATTTGAATAACAAAACTATTGTTAACCAAAGCTAAAAAGCAGGTGAAGACAAAACAGGATACCCCACTGACCGACTGTTTAAAAGTACAAAAGTACAGTAACAAACAGAGACAACAGAAGTGCACGACGGGATGACAACAGACAATAACACCGCTTTTACTTTACCGATTAACCCAGTGCTCGTGAAACTAAATGTAATGATTGCGTTCGCGGCTAACCACAAGCGATCGGGTGCGATCAGCGATCAGGTGGATATAGGCTTAGAAAGTATCAGAAGAATTATAAGAACATTTCATACTGACAGTTTCATTTCATTCAAATGCGACTTCTCTAGAGATATTTTCATTGAGTTCAGTAGAGTGGAATAGTCATTAGAAATGGCGTTGATCGTGGGTGGTTTGAGATTGGTGATATCTAATGCTGCAATGGAATGAAAAGAAGATAATGGTACTAGTCATGATTTCACTCATTGTAAATGTGACGGAAATTAATGTTTGTTTTTGGGTATGACATGTCGCTCGTCTACCTGTTTCAAGTGCTAGTGAATATTAAGTGGCTACGTGGCAAGCGCACCCCCTGTGAGGTACCGGACCCCAGGTCAGGACTAGGAAGTCGCTGGGTATGTGAGGGCAGGAAGGGACCAAAATTATGTGGGGACGAATTTAAAGCTACAGGCTCTGCGACGGCTTGACTCCAACAAGGGTCGGGGTGGGACAAACTAATTTTCCCATTACAAAAGCTAGAACCATTTTGTATATCTCTCACTCATGTCTTTAATATTGGCCATTCTGTCATGTACCGTTGAACCGAATGCGAGTTTAATTCGATTAGTAATTTCGCAGAAAAATGCAGCAAACACTCCAAAAACTAATAAATACCGTGATGAGTCTATTTACTTAGCAATTCCATTCTGTATACTAATCGAAGATGCTATGTGGTAGGTAGTCGATAATCTTTCAGTGATTCATTGACATACAAAGAACATATTTATTTTTTAACAACAATACTTGAGCAGGTGATTCATGATTGTGTTCTATCTTTGTTAGTAATTCGTAATGCAGTTTGCATGTTTGCGGATACCTCATAAATAAATATATTTGGATTTGGAAAAATAATTTAGCTCTTGCGAAAACGTATTTTGGCTGTTCTTCTAGATTTCCCATAACTTCCTCGCCATGTTCTGATTTGTTATAATTATTCTTTTCTTCTTCGTTTACGAATGTATGTGACAACCATGTCATGTCATGTCAGCCATGATGTAAACAACCATACAAATCAAGTGATTTGTATGGTTGTTTTCTGGCGTATCAGACCAGCTGTGTAGCTGGGGACTATGTTGCGCCACTTCTTTTTCCAGCAAAAGGGACGGGCGTTTTGGGGTGTCTTATGTCATTTTTGGCGTTCAGAAAGTGCTGATTTTCGACACAAACCTTATGCAGTTCTACCACTATTGTCCACACCAAGTTTTAAGTGATACTTCATTCTAATAAATTGGTATGCTATGTTCTGTCGGTCCCCGTACTACTATATACACAACTAAAACCCCAATCTATAAGATATCTTCACTAATCACCAATTGCTAACAAATCCTGCCATCTATCAATCTGGGCTAGCACTATCGACGCGTGCGCCGGCGGTTCGTAACAGTAATTGATATACGATTAATGATCCTCATTTATCGCGTGGGTCTGACAGCAGAATACAAACTCAGGTGTTAGTTCTGAATGGAAGCTCTACAAGCTTTCTGATAAATGTATATGTTATAAATTAAATGAGAAAGTTAATCTTGGATATACCTAGAGTTGATTAAGATGATGAACAGAGTATAAATAATACAAAAGAAAATAAAACTTTCGTTATTATAAATTATTAAAGAACCGCCATTGATTCGCACGGTATTTACGACTTGACATCGAGATTTCTTTATAGGTAATTGAGAAAAAAATCAAATTCCTTATAAAAGTTTAAATTGTATCTATAGATCATGAAGCTGAAGAGTTTGTTTCTTTTTGAGGAATTGGTAATCTCTGGAACTTCCAGTCGGATTTGAAAGATTCTTTTGCAATTGATATACCTATTCTCCAGGAAGATTATAGACTATTTAACATCACGCTACGACCCTTAGGAGCGGGTGAAACGGCGGGGCACAGCTAGTGTTATATACATTATATGAACGTTCCGAAATAAATTCTCTGAATTTATTATGGTGACAACTGTGATGCTACTCCATTTTTTAAATATATATTTTTGTTATTTATCACATCTTTAAAATAAAATAACATGGAATGGTAGTCAGAGGCTACTATTACATTTTTTATATTTTATCGTTCCTTCTTCAATAATAGTATTCTACGGACGTTATAACATAACACATATAAAATAATATAAAACTTACAAGGAATGTATACAGCGGAACACACATGATAAAAACTGTGAGTCTAGGTTGATGAAGGTGCTCGGAGCACAATTCGCGTCGAGCTTCCGATGTAGACTAAAGCTTTTGTGAATGTCACAAGAATACAAAAAGCTAAGAACATTAACAGACACAATATAAGCCAAACAATTCAAGGAATGGGAAAATCCATGCGCAGAAAACTGGGAATTCGGTGTTGCGAGATTTTAACATGAAAACTGATGAAATACAGTTACATAGTATTTAAAGAAATTGTCATCAGTCCCGATTACTAACGTAAGTACGTTATAGTGGAAATGTTTTTCCTAGTGACAGTAATAAGTATAAATGTGGATCATTAGAGTAGAGGAAGACCAAAGAAACGATGTAGATTGTGTGAAAGTAGATATAGTTGGTAAGGAGTTGGCTATTAAGATGAGAAATTGAGATTTATGGAAGAAGAAGAATTGGGAAATAAATTGGGATAAAAGGCTAAGATGATGATGTTCTTTGAAAGTGGATACAGTCAAACAGTGAAGGTTAAAGATAAAATTAAAAAAAAACTCTTCAGCTCAACGCCATGCATCTTCTTAACCTAAGTACAAGTGCGGACTTTGATAGGGAAAATATTTTTGCATAACATCACGCCTGTACCTATTCTACGAAGAGTTGGGTGAGTGCATCTCTGCTCCTATAGTTGTACGTCCACAGCCTATTGGTATAATTTGGCAGCAACCGAGCACCAATCTAGACCCCGCTGTTATCGAGAAAATTCTCTATGGAAGCACTTAATAACCCTTTCCCCTAACCTGGGAATGGACCAAAGACCTAACGGTCAGCAGTCACGCTCAACAACCACCGACCGACGGGATAGTTCACTATGTCATGTGAAAATTTGCAGTGTTCAGAGGCGCATCTAATACTGGAAGCTAGAAGAAAACGACCAAATACCAAAAAAGGAAAAGTGAAATCTTACCTCCAAATCCCTAAAGACATCCCTGATGTCTGGTTTCCTGGCTCTGGAAGCGGCTCGCTTCCTCCTCACTGTCCTGTTAAGTCTTCTGACACGTCTGCGCACCGCAGCAGCCTGTTCTCTGGGCAGGGGCCGGACGGCTTCACCCAGCTGGGCCTCGGTTACCTCCAGACCCGCTTGGAACGGAGCGGCCAGGGATCCGAGGCCGGCCGCTTGTAGCCATTCTGTTTCCAATTCGCCTTCTGTTTGGACAAAGAGATGGAGATGGTTAAAACATTTGTAAAAGGGTAATAATTTCTTACTTTACTGTTTTTTGATAATAAACAAACTAAAAAATACCAATCTCATCCTTTTCACAAGATTTTTTGTTAGCTACAGGCAAATGACCTAAAGAATCTCACAAAGACGTACTTATTGCTTAGTCAGACACTTTGAGCTCGCCTCATAAGTTTTTGTTCGAACCAAAATCTTCCGCAAAGGTTTTTTGTTAGCACTTAAATCATGAACCATTAACTCGATACCAATGTTAATTTGCGTACATTCAGGGGTAAAATCAAATGGAAAATGAAGTCATTTTTAATCAGTTTTTCGAAAAAATATGGTAAGCTTCAAAGTAAGGATCACGTTTTTTTCCTCTTATTTCACAGATATTTTTCAATGAACGACCAAACAAAAATCTATTGCCTGAAGAGGCATTATTTTTCCTTTGTTATATTCAAATTAGCATCTCAGAACAAAGCTTCTGTTTCGTTGTTGTACACGATTTTTTTAAAGACTACACATAAAACAAGGTTGCTAGTTTAAAAAACACAAGGTCAAAGAACTTATTTGCACGCACATAACGCGCTCCTACTTATAATGTAATGGTAACACCATGACTATTGATTACAGAGTCTGAACTAAATAAAGTAGGAAGTGATGAATCTATTGTCTTTCTTTTTCTTTTCTTTCTTTTTTTAATAAAAACGTTGCCCCACACTAGGAATTTCTCCTGTATCGTGGGTGCGTTTACAAACATTCA
Source organism: Phlogophora meticulosa (assembly GCA_905147745.2). Lineage (NCBI taxonomy): Eukaryota > Metazoa > Arthropoda > Insecta > Lepidoptera > Noctuidae > Phlogophora > Phlogophora meticulosa. The sequence continues at coordinate 1,838,200 of LR990518.1, forward strand.
AACTCACATACACAAACAGCCAGACCCGAAACAACTACCTGTAGGCCATACAAATATTTGTTCCGTGCGGGGATCGAACCCGCAACACGCGGCGCAGCAGCCGATGGCTCAACCACTGCGCCAACCGTGTCGTCAAAACCGTGTCGTAGTTCCAGAGGTGAACATACTAATTTTACCTCTGTATATTATTACTTATGAAGACAGGGCGCTATGGCGCTCATTAGGAGAGGGCTATGTCCAGCAGTGGACTAGTATAGCCTGATGATGATGATAATTTTTAAAACTATGCCTTAAAGGGAGTGGAGGTGATGTTAAAGTTTCAAGGGAAAGTACGAAATCCAGCAGACGAAGTGCTAGTAACAAATTGTATAGGATTAGTGTAATTCGCAATCCCATGACACAATATTCGTAAAAGAGAGAGAGAGAAAGTAAAGTTTGACGACCGATGTGGCGCGGCGGGCGAAGGTCCGCTTGCGACGCAAGAGGTTGCGGGTTCGATTCCCGCCTTGGGACAAATGTTTGTACGATCTACAAATATTTGTTCCGGGTGTTCTAGGTACTTTCTATATGTAATAAAAATATCTATCTATGTAATGTATTGTATTAAGTATATCAGTCATCTAGTACCCATAACACAAGCTCTGCTTAGCTTGGGGCTAGATGATGCTGTGTGGATTGTCCAGCATTATTTATTTATTTATAAAGTCTCATTCAACCCTTTAACGTCAAAAGCATGACAACTTTCACAAATGAGTGACTTCCGAAGTGCCGTATCGTATGTACAACTAACATGTTAACCGAAGCTTGCTGCGACAGGATGCTTGTATTTGCGCTTCGTTCCTAAATATAGTCCGTCTGTCTGTTTGTGTGAGTCAGCGCTTAGCGCCACCGCTAACAGAGTGCTGAGAGCTTTTTGTACCATTTGTTGCGGCTGAAGTAGTGTTTAAGGTGATTGCTTCGTTGCTTGAATAATTATTTTATATTATTCGGCACACAGCTAGCAAGACACAAAAGTTAATTCTTTTTTCACGTGTAAACTGGCTGTTGGCCAAAACTTATGTGAAAAGTGAATCTGAAGAATGGTCAATTACAAGATATATATAAATCAAATCAAATCAAATTACTTTTATTTGTGAACACAGGTACAGAAATACATATCAAATGTCGTATATATGAAAGATCGTCATTTACGAAGCTTAAACGTTTTGGCTGATTTCTTCTTGTTTATATTCGTTATTATCAGGACGAGATCACGACACCCTCCGGAATACTCAGCATTTGAATGGTGTGGTATTTGTTCGAAAATCTGAGTTAAAAAAAATGTTTACTCTCAAGCGAAGCCGCGGCAGTTCGCCAGTACAACAACAATTATTATGTTAATTTGGCGAAAATAACAGCGTTTGAGTGCCGTTCACGGTTTTTGTAAAAATATTTTCCAAGTCAAACTGTCAGTTTACTGTGTAAACATCGAAGCGTTCACCTTAAGGAGTTAAAGCAGATTTTGCGATGGGGATGGAGCGCAGAACTTGTTTGAATTACTAAGTCGTTCTGAAGGATTTATCGTGTGTTACTTGTTCCCTAAAATAGGTAGCAACGTGTTAAGTGTTTACGTGTATTAAGTAGGGATATGGAGTTCTTAGTCATCGGGAAACAGTGAATGTTTGCACTCAGTGGCAGTTAGAGAATTAGTGGAAGTGGGTATATCTAAACATAACACAACAACACGTCTATATTCACAAAAGGTCAATATTCTATATTCAAATTGGGCAGAGCTGAACTCATATTAAGCATATCCCACATTTCGCCAGTTATGTTTAAGTATGTATGCCATCAACCGGACACAATTCCAGACTCCGAGCTGCTAATAAGAATATTCCTTTTGGAAAAACCCAATAACACTTTGCTCGAACTGGGAAACGAACTTAGGATCTCGCTTAACAGTCGCGCTTCGGACCATAAGACCAAAGAGATGATCAGTACTATTTTAATAATTTACTTGATACATGGAACAAGGCACAATGAATTACTACATTGAATCTTACTATCTGATATTTTTCAGTGTCAGCCCGTCTTGATTTGTGCCCAAGTGATGGCAATGGGTTCAACACCAATAGGGGTACACCCACATTTCGATAGTTATGTCCAAATTTCATGTAATAACGAGGAATTTAAACATAACCAGAAACACGTCTGCTTGACCCTTCGGAGATACAGCCGTGATGTTGTGTTATGAAACATTACATTTAACACAATGTTTATGGCTGTTTGGGTATGTGAGTTTAAATACCCATAATAACCTCAATACAGGAGAAATTCCTAGTGTGGAGCAATATTATTAAAAAAAACTAACGCGAAAATCGCCTTCAAAGTTTTACTTCTATTCGCCCCTGCTTTTTTTAACGTACCTAGCTGTTTTTTACTTTGTTTCAATAAGATTATAAATCAAAATTAATTTTATTCAAATTAGGCAAATAAGGCTGAGAATCAGCACTATTTAAGCGTCAAAAATTACATAAGACAGTCCCCCAAAACGCCCACCCCTCACCACTTCCGAGTGTTTTTGCTGGGAAGAAGAAATGGCGGAACAAACACGTCAGCGATTCAAGTATCAATGACCTGAAAAATACTTTGTATCCGTGTCGACACAAAATGTAAGGTTTTCCATTCAAAACACAGTGTGATGTTTATTTCAGTCTCCGACCGGAATCTTTAAGGATATTATTTGTTTAGTTAATCTCTCAATTTGACTATTACTATTTATAGTTAAATAAATGATAAATGTTTGTGAGCTTAGTATTTGCGGTTGGCTCAAATTAAAATCACACTTAAATAAATAACGCTTAAGTAGGTTTTTGACAAACATTAGGCAAAATAAATGCAACAGCCCAATTAAGCCTGACAGTTAGGTTTTTCCTAAATTTAACAATTTATACAATCCTACTTACTACTGTGGAAGTTTGTGAGGATATATGAGTGGTTGTTACTCTCTATCACTCAAAAACAATTGAACAAATTTTGATTAAACTTTACAGAATCATAGGACATAGCTAATACTCCAGAATAACACATAGGATATAATTTATAAAGAAATATAAGCAGACGAAGTCGCGTGTGTCCTCTAGATAATAAGTATCTATGAATTTTAATAACTAAGTTGATATCGTCGGTAAGATCTCTTTTGTCCGAACAACCTATAGAGCTGTTCATTCATCATTCACAATTTAATTACTAACTGAAAGAATCTGAACACACGCAGTTTGTTTTAAACTTAACGTTTAATTATAAACATTTTCGTTTAATTGCTGGACTGAACGGACCACACACACAAAGGGCTATTTTAGATATAAATAAGTTGGTAAACTATAAAATAGTCGTCAAAAAAAAAATCACTTGGAGCCAATAAAAATAAAATTACACATTTATTTATGAGTACTAATTTACTGTAAATAATATAAGACCTTTTACAGTAATAATTTACTGACTAAATACTCACTATATAATTACACAATTATATTATTTTGACTTTAAATTTAGAATTTCATCCCGTGTTTTATGTTTTTTGATTTTAAAAAATAATGTTGTTCCTTTTATGAGTGAATATTTTAATATTCTTTGGAAAAACAAATTCTTGACGCAGAAATAAGTAAAAAAACACTCACCTATCACATATTTGGCTTGGAACCGACATAATGCACCCATAACACACATGGATCACAGCCCAATGACAAAACTAAAATAAAACTAAACACAATTTCACCGGAATATCAGCAATTAAACAAATTACTCTTCATTAAACGGAACGAGGGCAACACTGGATCAACTGCAGTTCATGTACATTCTACCACACAATAACAGTTGCCAAAACGAAGATAACACAAGATTTTTTCGTGACGCCTTGTGTGGGTGGGTGTATAGACGTCACAGGTGACTGTTCTTACGTAGAAGAAGTATCGATAGCCAGTCAGTCTGGTCCGGTGAATGATTGAATGAGTCATTCCAGTATCGCGTTATGATTTCATGAATGAATATCATGAAAGTGATCAATGGTTTGCGTAATATTTTTATTGTACGTTACGTGGTGTGACGAATCGTTACTTATCTGTGGTTCAAGTGTTTTCTTGTAGGGATAACGGAACTGTCGACGTGCATGACCAATTATTTTTACCTATATCCATGCTGACAAGTTAAATAATATTGTTATGAAATTTAAAATCTACATTTTGAATTGGGCAATAAAATGCCTAATAATCAAATCTAAATAATATTGGATAGGTACATATTTAAAGCGTTTATTTATCACCATAAGTAAGCATTTTGTGTGCACTTAAAGACTGACCAAATACTGCAATACTGCACATTTGGATAGCAATAAATACATCGAGATAAAATAAAAATAAAAATCCAAATTAAGATACTAAATATCAGATACTTACCTACTAGCTACTTTAAAAAGATTATTAACGAATACAAAATAATATAACTTTCAATGTTATCTCCTTTTAATTATGAATAAAATAAGTAGGAACTTGAACCAACAGATAAACGTTTAAAAGATAAATATTTTATCTTTTTACTTTAGCGTCATTGAAAAAGACAAAAGACTATTGGAGATAGTATATAACACGCGCATTCCAAATGCATGCATTTGTCATAGAATTCTTGTTCCTAATCGCACGCATTCCTGGAATTTTCACAGGAAATCATTAGTTATTTTATTTATTTTTAAATATATACTACATTTATAGAATTTTTTAAGTGAAGATAAACCCTAATCAGACATAATATTGATTAAGCGCTCCCGTACAACGCAACATCAGTGTTTACCAACAAATCTCACAATAACGCGCGCAATTTGACACATGTCATGCCAAATTAACTGTCAAAAATGACGTGACGTCGAAAAAATTGCGCACGATGCACGAGTGACGTCGACGTCGGCGCCGGTCGTCGTGGCGCGGCAAACTGCGCGTGCGCCCACAATCCCGGATTATTATGGTCACGTAAGTATTTATAGATCGGATCGAAACACGGGATGGAGTTCAATTATTTCCGTTGAGTACCGAAACTATGATTTTTAAGGAGTTATTTGGAGTGAATAATGTTCTTACTCTTGTTGAAGTTGGGATAGTTGCAATGCAATGCATGTATGAGGTGCTTTCATTTTCTACGTGTTTCCCGGAATTTTACCATGTAACTCCACGAGTGACTCAAAACTTTTCTTTCAATACGTGCGTAAAACTACAAAAACAAAAGAGCACAAGCATCAAGCTATCCCAAACTGTCAAATTTTTCCAATTGAACACGAACCTTATTCTTTTGTAATAATGTTGAAAAACTATCAAAAAAAATTGTCTGATTGTGGTAGCTTGATGTGCTGGCCTCTGTACCAACTCGCACGCTCTTACAAATAACAAGTATATGAATGGACGGAATCATCAAACTGTTGATTCTATCTATCATAATGTAATCAGCAATCTGAATGGTGAGCTTGTGGTGCTTAGCAATCAATTACTTATCAATTGATTGAGTGAACAATTAAGTACCAATGGATGTCTGACGCCAGTAGTATCTCCCTCCCTCAGTAAATATGTTAAATGTTCTCCGATGACTTCAAGTTATTGATACTCTTTGCTTTGTTAGAGAAGCTTAAGAAGTATGTGCTGTAGCCGACGAATTAACGAAAAACATACAGTTTTTTTTTTTAAATAAAACATAACTATGGCTCTGAAACTATGTTAGCTACAACATAAGAGTATTTCGTGAAAATAATGTAATTTCGAGAGCTGTTTTAATGCTTTAAATGATAATAATTTAGTGCCTATTTTGACGTTCAAAAGAGCCTTTTAAATTTTGTAATTTAAATAAATGAATAAAACAGCACTCCAATTAGCAAGAAACATGAGATAATACGCGGATAACATTAACAGATCCCCTCAATGAAGAATGGTTTGAAAACGAGTCTGTTGTCAAAAGCTTTTCTCAAAGACGAATCACCATTTATCCTGAATGCACTTCCCTCGACCTCCAGATAGTCACGGACGGGCACCTAACTATTTGTGTCAACGCACTAACACCGTCTAGACGGGTTATATTTATACGCGGATTCACTCGCACGTCACACGCTATTTACCGAGGTGTCATACGTCAATTTTGACGTTTGGTAATAGCAGCCATTGAAGAGGTTGAAACATTTAAATATGTTAAAGAACATGAATGTTTTGTCTAGCATAAGTTAAAATGAAAGACGGTTTTCACACTACATATCTAATGCCTATAATAAATATAAGTTTGTTTGTTTTTTTTTGTTTGAATGCGCAAATTTCTGGAACTATCAGGATATAGGCTATAGGCATTAGATATGTAGTGTGAAAACCGTCTTTCATTTTAACTTATGCTAGACAAAACATTCATGTTCTTTAACATATTTAAATGTTTCAACCTCTTCAATGGCTGCTATTACCAAACGTCAAAATGATATAGAATATAGGCTTTAACATCACGCTACGACCCTTAAGTGCGGGTGAAACCCCGGGGCATGGCTAGTCTGTAGTAACTAGTATAAAACAAAGCCGCTTTTCGTGTATTTCTGTATGACGTCAAGTTCTTTTAAACTACTCAATGGATTGTGATGCGGTTTCCACCATCATTTTTTTTCTGGGAGGATTAGGCATATACCTTGATATTTAACTGAGATAAAGTCCTGAAAACTAAATGTTTTGACAGGTGGCTTCATTAGTTTATTGCACCTATGAAAGGCATGGGCGGTTGGCTAATTGGAAAAGGAATCGTAATCAGTGTAACGACTGCGCTTTCTACTGATAAGACGGTATTTTTTTTACTGTTTATCAATATCGGTTAAGTCGTCTGGCCTTGGAATTGAAAAAAAAAGTCCCACTCACCACCACTGTCAGAATCATACAACGTTCTACGCCGATATCTCAACAACACCACCATTTTCGTATAAATCCAATAGAAATTAAATTCCAGAAATAATCACAATACTGTACTTCGGTGCACTCGTCACTAAAGCAAGAAACAAACTAACCAGGATAAGACAAAATTCGAAATAAGAAGCCCTGGTGTCCATAGATAAGAGACAAAAGGGCTCTAAATCACTAATGAGGTTAAAGTATTTAGAGAGTGTATGCGCGCAAACAACAGAGATTAAGATGCATTAGTATTTCTCTATGTAAATAACTGTAACAATTTGGAATTAAATATCATTGCTTTTTTTAAGAAGTAACGGTTTTTGATGGCCTGTGATTTGTTAATCACATTGTTTTTGACACTTACTTAGTTAAAATCAATGCTAAGCTGCCATTTCTGTTTCACTTTGAAGATTTCGATTTCGTTAAATTATTATTTAATCAGTTGCTTTACAAATATAATGTAGCTCGTTGCTACTTGAAGAGTAATTAATTAAGAGGCAACCTGTTTAAATAAAATAATTCAATGTTCATACAAATATTTAAGTTGGTTAATTTTAAGATAAGCTTACTTGAGTTAGATGATGGCGCCAATTCCCTTTTCCAACTGATATAATTATAGAATTGACATGTCTTACTGACAGACGGTGACAAGTAAGAATTAAGTTGGCGATTTAATTAACACATTTTATTCACGACGTCCCTTTCCAGTTTTATAAGTGAGAAAAGGATGGATGCTAAGCAAATTTGGGTAACCAAGGTAATCGACACGAACATGGTTCTTGATGTAATATAAAATCAAAAAATTCAAAGTCAATATAATTTTTATCAATTCACGAAACTAAACTCGCACTTACATCTTAGATAGGTAAATAAGATAGGTACTTTAGACTAATCTCATGGTGGAAAACTACTGAAAAGATAAATTCTTAAGAAAAAAACTAAAACTATATGGATTTAAAATAATTTCACATCACTTCGGACGCCTGCCTTCCATTTCGCCAGTTATGTTTAAGTCCCATGTATTCAGGGGGCGGGCCTATTACCATCAATGGGGCACAAATCCAATCATTTATTGTTAATAATTCAGTTAATTATTGTTAATAATTTAAGTATAAAATATTACATATAATAATGTAAAATATTTTTAGTATCTACATTTGAATTTCATTTGAAATGAAACTATATTCCAAGAAGGATACACGTCAGTGCAGAAACATAGTCATATCCTCAATAAAATACGTAAAAAATAATCTAAGTAATCCAATTATTACAATTATAATGACTCACTTAATAGAAGAAGATACGCGCTGTACAACTGCATTTTGGGCGCCCATTAATTTCATTAATAATATTGATAAAACACTTTTTTCACGACTGGTAGTCACAAAATGTTCTTTCGAACTGCTATAATATCTGTTATTCTGTGCTGAACTGCAGATAAAGGATGAAAGATAAGTACTACATTGGTGTCGGATTTAAATATAGAAACAATCTATGTAGTAACATGTCTAGATTCTATATCTATGGCATATGAAATATATTATCTTTTTGCGCATTTGCGTAGGCCCTTGAAGCGATTATTGACTATTAGAAATGACTATTTTTATCGATCTGACATACTTTTAAATAAAATGGAGCCTTATGCTAAATAAAAGACAATTCAATCTCAAAACGATTGGTTGACGCGTCCCGTGGCCAAAGGGCTAAGCAAGCATAGTTCATTGTTTTTATTTATTCAATATGTGTATACATAATAATATGGTTAAATTCAATAAAATTAAGACACATTTCTGTGATAGATGATGAATTACCTATGGCTTCTGCTCTAGGATTATTTACTTGATTCAGTAGCTTCAAAATAAGTTTAGATAAAAATAGGTTAGTTCTTCCTTTGAAGGCGCACAAGAATACGAAGGGCTTGCATTGTGATGTATGGATATTATTATAATTACCAAGATTGTAGACAAAAGAAGATGTGTTAAAAGATCAATAAAACTCACAAGCTGATTGTTGTTTGCTTGTATTAGAGATCACGATTATCACGAGACAAAATAAATTCCAACTCACAAGATAAAGATATTTCCGTCATGTCTCCTGCTGTCAGATGTGAACAAATCTATTTATCTATGCATAACATACTAATGATGTAGGAAGCAAAACAATAGTTCACAGATATACCACCTGTTAACTAAGAGGATTTATTACCATTTAAATTATGAGGAAGCACATTCCCATATATGTACACTGTTAGGAATCTTTTTATATAAGTAAGTCAAAATCAAAATTCATTTATTCAAATTAGGCTGAGAATCAGAACTTTTTGAACGTCAAAACGTTTACAAAAGACAGTCCCCCAAAAAGCCCACCCTTCACCACTTCCTAGTGTTTTTTCTGGGAAGAAGAAGTGGTGGAACAAACTCCTCAGCAACACGTAGGTTTGAAGAACTTTGCAGTACTTTGAAGTATTTTTGCAATCTTAGTTTTAGTTGATAGCAAGCCACATTGTGCTTAATATTACGATCTACTTTTAATATGAGACCAACCTAGAAATCGCGAATAAAAAAATCATCAATCATCAATCTCTATATATTTTGTCGATCTAAGAAATAGGAAATGTTCTGAACTTATTGTTTCTTTTTCGTTAAGTTTTAAGTTAAGTTTGCTGTTAACAAAAAATAACGTTGTAAATAAAAAACAATTTCTGTATGTATGAAAGATCATCACTTGGGAACGGATCTACCAGTTTGGCAGATTTATTTGTTGTGTTCGTGATTGTCAGTACAAGGTATGTATGAAAGAAAACTTTTGGAAAATCCACGAGAAAAGCCGTATGATATACTTGTGAGAAATACTTAATTTTAAAAAAATGCACCCGTGCGAAACCGGTGAGAATCGGTAGTATTGAATAAATATCTACCAATCTATGTTCTTAGACACTGTCTGTAGACTGTATTATGTCAGTCAGACATGTGGAGAATGTCAGTAAGAAGTATACAGTTGCACTTAAGTAGGCGGAATAAGTGTCTGCCATGTCAGTTTTTGAATAAAATAGAGTTTTAATTGGCTACTGCAAATGTAGGATAAAATATAGTTAACGTCTAAGCAATAAATATACGAGACTAAAGTGTGGGCGCCTATAATTAAGTATAGACATGACATTAACGGACGTATAAAAAGATCTTAAATACCGGGTGTAAAAAGACGTTCAACGAAGCCGAGAGGCAGATGTTCTCCCCGTCATTGTGCTCAGTTTAGTATACTGGACAATACTGGGGATTACGGTGTAATTGAAATGTTTATATTTTACTAGCTGCAGCCCCGCGGTTTTACCTGCTCCTAAGGGTGGTAGTGCGAGTCAAATAGCTCAAGGATCAAACTAAAAGTCTGTTCCCAACAAATATTTTTGTAGAGACAATTTACACTCTGTAAACCATTGGTTCCCAGCCCGTGACGCGCGATCCACCAGTAGTCCACAAGAGCTTATTATGTATTATAATATTTTCGACAAAAGGATACAAATACAAAATGTTTAACTCTAAAATCACATAGATACACACGAAATTGAATTTTCTGTTAGGTTAGATCTGTTTTCTATACTCTAAATGTATGTTTTAATGTTAAGGAAATATGCAAAACATTTTGAATAACGTTTATTTTATTGGATCTTTTGGTCACTGTCAATATAAAAAAAAAACCAAGTGGTCCCCCGTTAAAAAAAGGTTGGGAACCACAGCTGTACGCCATACATCATCCGTCAAAATAAGTATACCACGATCACAATAGAGCACAATGCCTTTCAAAATAATGAGACAAACAAAATCACACCACAATAAAATAAGGATGTACCGTTACAAATGCGGCTAAATAAATTCGCCCACACGGCGATCGGGGATAGTATGTTAAGTACTCGAACACTACCTGACGAGAATCGATTACGATTACGGATCGCGGACTCGATTTCGCTTACCTATTCGAATGATCCACTTTTTTATTGAGATGACATTCGGATTAAGGATGCCATAGTACTTTAAGATTCTTCCTTCTTCCTCCGATATTTTATGAAGTGTTTTTTGAAACCTATTTACAGCAATAAATATCATTTGATTTCACGACACTTTACCAAAAACAGACATTGCTGGTTTGTAAAGTCAAACTCGACACACTTTACTTCACTGATTTGAATTGATTAATAGAACTTCATCTTGACTTCTCCTTTTTTTGTTTTTTTTTAATTAAAACGTTGCCCCACACTAGGAATTTCTCCTGTATCGTGGGTGCGTTTATAACCCGGAACAACTACCTGTAGGTCATACAAATATTTGTTCCGTGCGGGGATCGAACCCACAACACGCGGCGCAGCAGCCGATGGCTCAACCACTGCGCCAACCGTGTCGTCTTTCTTTTGGATAACATACAACAGTTTTTATTGCCTAACCTAAGGTAGGCGGCATAAGGATCATAATCAAGCAACTAACATGTGCATCATGTACACTGCAAACTTTCAAATTTTCCCAATTAAACATGAACCTTATCCTTTTGTAATAAAGTTGAAAAACTATCAAAGCAATTTGACACCCACTCTCAGAGCAAATAAAGAACTATTCTAATCTTAAAAAAAGAACTATTTTAATGAGAAAGCATTCATGTTAATTGGAGTAAAAACATCATAAGTGGTACTGTGATACGCGCGAATTTGTGTAATTAAATAAATAATAGGGCTTCCCACTGTACTTAGGTATATAGATCACATATCTAAGTAGTAGGTATCCAGCATTGCGGCACGTCCGACTTTTCAAAGAGTGGTAGTCTTGATTAGCATCGCTCTTGATTTCTTGTTAAGGCCTACTTACTGCTGTATTTTAGGTTATCGTTCTTAGGGCTTTTGTTTTTTTTCTTGGCAAGTCCGATAACTAGTATTACCAAGGGGTATCGAGTTGCCCAGTTACTGGGTTGTGGATGTCACATAGGCAGTCGCTCCATGTAACATTTTGGTATTCAGCTGATTCCGGTTAGACTGGAAGCCAACCCGATCGCTAGGCTAGATGATGATTCGTAGGGCTGATTTTTCAATAATCGTAAAACTTATATCTGAAAAATAAAAAAAGCGTATATGACATAATATGTCAAACCGCAATTTCTTTTTTGCAAGAGCTATCAAACCGCCATTTTTATTCAACAGAAAAAAGTTATTTGACTGTTGAAATATCAGGCCTTAGTATTCCACGCATACAGTGATATTCTTGAATAGTCACCGCATATTATTATAAAAAGTATGATGCACGTCGACATTTAGTTGCGTGCCGCGGCGCAGGCGCATGCGAGCATACCAACGCGTCCGTTGCTAGGCAACGGATGTGACAGTCTGGAATTTGGTTTTCATATCGTGATTATATCATATTTATGACATCATGACATAACTTAACTGTTAATTGTTTTTTTTTTAATTTAAATAGGTGTGATGGACCAGTGGTTAGGGCCAGCCTCTGAAACAAGGTTTCGGGCCTAACTACGGGCAATATTTGCCCGTAGTTGGGCCCGAAACATATACCATATACACACAGACAATAACATATACCCAGAACATATGAATTGAAAAAAACAACATTTGTGTGCAATGTGCACATGTTAGCAATGTGTTTTTTTTTCAATTCATATGTTCTTTCTAAGTTTATCTTAGACACCACTGAAATCGGAGAAGGCAAACAACGAGAGGAAACCTGGAGTTTTAATTTATAAAAGTTTATAAAAAGTCTAAAGTTTATAAAAGTCGCATCGAGCAAGCGTGGGGATTAATGTTCTTGCCTTCTTTGTATGAGAAGAAGCCTTTAGTAAACGGTAACAAGCTGGTATTTAAAATAGGCCTAATAACTATCAGGTACTGTCCATAAATTAATATAATAAAACAAAGATCGTTAATATTTAAAGACAATGTGTCGTAAAATGCAACGATAAACTGCATTATTTATTTCATTTTTACGCAACAGAAATAAATACCCATATCTCTGATATAATCTGTAGTTAAAATGCTATCAACCTCGTATGGCATAATCAATTCCACATTGAAATCACACCGAGGACGCTATCAAGTCGCAATAGCGAAAGATAATAATGAAAATAAAAAACGAAGCCCCATTTAAAGCTACCGATGCAATAAAAACTCTAGTTGATAAACTAAACCTGTAATTAATCTATTAAACGATACATCGCGCTACTGATAGATATCTTTATTTTATATTACGAGAGAGATACGCGTATTTACGACGTCTTATGTCAACTACAGAATGTTTCAATATTCATAACCTTATTGGTAACTACTGTTTTGAGCCATTTGGGGTTGAAACGCTAGGGTCATGGCCCAAGTGCACGTCTCCTTTACAAGGAAATTTCTCTGATCGGGAATTCGCGTGACCAGAGGACAGGCTCATTCGTTGCCCAAAGAATTAGTATTGCCATCCAACGTGGCAATGTTGCCAGTGTTTTGGGCACGTTTCCAGATGACCGCGATGCGGAGGAGTACATTGACACATGAGTCTCTTGGTCAGATTTCTATTTCATTTTCATATATGTATTTTTATATTACAAAAAGTAATTCTGTAAACATTGTATAATAAAACAAAAATAGTATATTTATTTAGTTTATATTCATAAGATTATCAAAAAAAAAATGTGTCTTTAACTATTTTTAGCTCCATATCTGTACGTTAAAATTTAAAAGATATTGGCTTTATTAACAAAGATGATATTTATTCCAAGATTAAAAGACTACTAAGGTTTAAATTGCTGTACCAGTTGTTTATTTCCAGTCTCCTCAACCAAAGAATCTAATAACATTTCTAGTAGGTACCTGTAAATGCATTTTGATTTGTAATCTTTAGACACAAAATGGAATTTAAATCGTAAAACAGACACTGAAGTGGTAAGTGAAAATATCTAGAAACTTTCTAGCGTGACTAACGAAACATTCCACAAACGCTGCGACTTTAGAATTAACAAGACTGAACATCAATTTCTACCAGGATTTAGTATAATCCAAATTCACTCTTCAATGCGTGAGAGAGAGAGAGAAGGAAGCAAAGATATGCAATCATTAATTGTCGTTTCCCACAGCGGTCACAGTTCGTGCCTGAGAGGACTCCAAGCTACCGACTGCAGCTTGAACCCACCAATTAAAGTCTACAAATATGTAAACAACGCCAGGCAGGTAGCGATACGTGCTACTACCATAGCCATCACTTCCCACGCCCATGTGATGAGAATACTCGTTCAGCGTGACGACTCTTGCCTTTACTTCCTGAAGGAGATGACAGGCCACAAAAACGGTTGGCTAACAGTCCTGAGAATAAATTGTTTTTAATAGATTCACTGACTCAAAATGTCTTAACATTTGTGTTCAATTCCAACCCAAAAAAACCTTGCCCCGCACTAGGAATTTCTCCTGTGTCGTGGGTGCGTTTACAAACATTTAAAGTCACATACACGAACAGCCAGACCTGGAACAACTACCTGTAGGCCATACAAATATTTGTTCCGTGCGGGAATCGAACCAACGACACGCGGCGTAGCAGTCGATCGCTCAGCCACTGCGTCAACCGTGCCCTCAAACTCTCTTGCGTTGAGGTGAAGTCGCTCTTGCCAAAATATGTACTTTACTGACTTTCGTAAAAACAATTGACAATCAATTTAAGCCCGGAGTGTGAGTTGATCAATAGACTCGATGTGGGCTTAAATTAACCGGCGAAATGTGGATGTACTATAGGTAGGACGCACCTATACCGTATACACGAAGGGTAGGCACCTTCGAGAAATACAGGGGTAATATTATGTTATGTTGGCTTAAAGTTCAAGTTCTACAAAGAATAAATCAGTCGTCAAGTAGTTTATTTCACTTCATAAATGCATATCAACTGATTCACTCCTTTGTATTTTCTCCTCTCGCTCTAGATTTCTAATGATCTCTTTGAGCTAATGATACGACCATTTCTTTCCATGTCGTGCTGCAAAAAGCGGTAACATCGGCCATCTTCATCGGTTCCAGAACTGTCCAGCCGTCATTCCAACATCTGTTTATACAGTTACTTTAGGAGATAACACTTTCCAACTGATTTTTTGCCGCCAAATGCTCATCTCGCGAGTTTCCCAAGCAAAACCAAAGAAAGTAATGCGTTGTTTTCATTATCGTGTATCGGAACAATGGCGGCGGAGACAATGCGCATGCGCAGCCCCCGCTCCCATGTGAAAGTGCTTGTCTGTTTGTATGTCACCTCGTCCGTTTCCAAGACCGCTGAGAAACTGTCCGCTATCTATAAACAGCACACTATAAATCATGCATGTTTTGACGGAAGATTTAACCAATTTATTATGCACTTATCAATATTGATTCGAGCAGATTTGCTCCCGCGCAAATATTTTACTGCGTATTGCGCAGATTGCATCTTGACGGATGGAGTCGTTACATCGATTAATAATTTCTTAGAAACTTTAAAAGCAATGTAGTCGGCGACGTTGCAGAAATAACTGCGTAATAAGTATGAAACGGGTTACCAACTTAAAATAATATTTTTTTGTGTCCCCGGGTGTATGTCAGTGATAGTTTGTAATTATCTGTCATTTGTGGTATCCTGAGAAGGACTGTGGTTATAGGCTTCTTTGCTTCTCGGAAGTTATTTACCCATAATAATAGTTTAGTAGTTAGCGAGGGAGTACATTTGTTTTGGTATTAATTTTTCTGTGAAATAAATAATCTGCTTAGTACTAAAGTACCAGCCTACTGTCCCACTGTAAGGCAAAGGCCTCTTCTCATACAGAGAAGGCACGAGCATCAATCACTACGCTTGCTCAAGACGGGTTGGCGATTTCAGACTTATATTAATTATGTAAGTCCAGGTTTCCTCACGATGTTTTCCTTCACCGATGTCAGTGATGTCCAAGATAAACTTAGAAAGTAGGTACATCTGAATTAAAAAACTCACATTGGTACTTGCCCAGGTCTGAACCCACAACCTCGCTTGTAATGCGCAATATTCTGCTTGGTTCTCGTAAATACATTTTTTTTTTTTTTTGTTTTTTTTTTAAACATTGCCCCACACTAGGAATTTCTCCTGTATCGTGGGTGCGTTTACAAACATTTAAACTCACATACACAAACAGCCAGACCCGAAACAACTACCTGTAGGTCATACAAATATTTGTTCCGTGTGGGGATCGAACCCACAACACGCGGCGCAGCAGCCGATGGCTCAACCACCGCGCCAACCGTGTCGTCAAAATTAATATATAAATAATTAATTTGTTGATTGTTTTTTTCTAGGTACCTATATACTTATGATTGGATGCAATGTTTTTCATTATTTACATACAAGTTATAATAATGCCAACCCCGTGCATTAAAACTTAAATAAGTAATGTTAAGTTACCTAAAATGTCTGTCTTACATTCACCTCTAATAATAAAGGATAGAAAAAACAATTGAATAGTTCAAGTTTTTTTCATTGATCGAATTCAACGAAACCGTAAGCAGCAAAGAACCAATTATTAATGCATAAATTAAATTGAGCAAAAACTGGCATCTAACACTAACACCCAATCGGACGATGACGTTATCCCGCAAAAACTTTACTATTGCTAATTAAAATAGTTCCACAAAAAGAATTCATAAGAAAAACCTAATTACAAACTTATCTAATACAATTCAACAAAAGATAAATAAAACGAAATTGTTTGGAGATACAAGCTTTAGAGCAACAAATAAAAGTTGGTTTCTGAATAAAGTTACCTCCTACACAAACACCAATGAAGGATGCTTATGTAGGTGGCGACCATTTGCAGTCAAATTTGGACAATTACTATAATTTGTATGAACTGGGTCAGCTTGAAGCACCCAGGACATGTCATGAGTAATGGCAATTGTCAAAATAATGAGCAATGACAAACAGAAATTATCAAAGTAGGTTAAATACCCTATTATCTGATTGTAACAAATGAATTTCACTTGAAATATGAAACAAATGAAGTCAGTATAAGAATCAAGATTGATATTGATGGTCAAGTTGAACTTCCAATCATTAATATGAATCAAAGTCAATAGGACTATTGAGGACCACACACACAGTTGTAATAAAACAAACTAACCAGGAAATTCAAATAATGCCAGTAGGTGTAAATATAAATACCAATAAAATGGGCATACTGAATTATAGACAGGTAGACACAACAATAGAGACAACGACCATAAGAAACAAGAAGTAATGAATTGAGACGGTCTTGAACTAAAAACAATTGCTTTATACTTAAAATTGGCATTGGTATGTTTATATTAGCAACGGGTACCGTATTTCAAGAATGTGGTAACTGTCAACAGTCACTACTTACCTAGCTGATAGTTGTTCTTTCCTCTTCATTATCAACGCCATTGTTAATAACTTATTCATAATTAGTTGGGGTCGCAGCTCGCATGTGATTTTAATTTACAATAGTAACTGCTGCATGTGCGGCATTGACCTGAGATCGAGAGGTTGTGACTGTGTAAGTTTAGACTATAGCTGCTATAATATTAATATGAACCTAGGTATCTAGTGGAATTAATTCTTAAGTATTCAGAAAATTATCAACGGATATTATATCCACTTCTTCCTCACTTGAATTTGTCTCAGTCTTTTTACATTTGGCCTTTTTGCTATTGCCTCTACTTCCACAAACAAATTATTTTTAGAGTTTTTCTTGACAGGTGTTCCAAATTAGAAACAAGACTAGCTAAATTCAAGACCGTATGCAATTTTATCTGTGACCAGCAACTGCGATGTATAGCGATAAATATTCAGAGCACCGATAAAAACGGTGATGATCTAATTTATGCGAATGACATTATATAAAATTGGGACAATGACACGGGTAGATTGCATCTGGTTCGTGGCGATCGTACTGTTGATAATGTTTGGGGCGACCTCAGGACCGTGTTAGTGATGTCATGTTTTAATGTGTGACAATGAGTGGAATGACGCTTAGCGGTATCGTAGATGAGCAAGGTTGAATTTTGTAGGAAATAATGTAGAAACTGCTTTATTTGATGCTGTTGCTAAAACATTTACTAATATGCTCTGTGGTATAGAAACCAATAGCGTATTGGCCGATATATTTAGCTCTATTACTGCACTAACTAATGCTGATTTTGGTGTACCTACACCATATAACAAAAAATAATTGATAAACAAGAAAATTAAGTCCGATGTGATAGGGGCAAGCCTATAACGCCAAATATATAGCCTTCAACTCGGCACAAATCCAGACTCCGGGCTGCTACTGCAAAATTCCTGATGGATTAACCCGATATCACTTAGCGATACTTAGGAATCGGATCCAGGACCTCACGCTTAGCAGTGCGCTTGTGACCACAAGACCAACAAAGCAGGGAGTGAAATAGACGACTGGTGATTTAGTAAGTAAGCCTCCCAATCGGACAGGTTGTCATGCCGATATGCAAAGTTTTAATCACAATTGAAATCAAACCATTGAACAATGTCGACCGTACGTTCATCCTTCACAGCTCAGACCAGATTCATATCTACGCGAGCTCATTTAACTTGCAGATGACGGCCCGTCAAACAATACGAATAAGATTCGAGAAAAAATCGAGTATCTGTGACGCTGGACTTGTTCTGAGATTAAAGATAGTAATGTTATGTAGATGACTGGCGATCGCTATGCAGAATTGCGTAGTGGAAACAAAATACTCATGTAAATCAGTTTGAAGTTGGAACAGGATCTGAGGTCAGAATCGGTTGGCCGCCATTTTGGTGACAAACAAATGAATGTTGGCTTTTACTCAATCCTGAAGAAACTAGGAAACAGAATAGACTAGGTACTTAGTCTAGTGCTGAGCATGTTCTGGGTACAATTTCCAGGTCGGGCAAACTGACATCCATCAGGAATTTCTCCTTAGCAGCCCGTAGTCTGCATCTGTGTCCGATTTATGGCAACATACTAGTATTACATGAGACTTAAACATACCTGGAAAAATGTGGGTGAAGGTGGCTATAGGTGGGTAGCAGAGGGGTCTGCGTAACCCTTCGAGGAATACAGGCGTGATGTTAAGTTATAAGTAACAGAATTCTTTAACGTTTATTTTTAGGTCTAATTCCCATTAAAATCTCCGATAGACTCCAAATTGAAATTCGAAGCAAAAGTGCAGGAACTGCAAGATCTCACTGAATACAAATCTCAACTTTGGAGCTAGTGTTGTTGCCAATGTTGGCACAAAGTTTAACTAGACGTTGTTGGCCAAACATTTTAGAAGTGTAGGTTCAAACATTACATCACCACCGCATACAAATTCGCACCTTGTCGCCACACCCGGGGGCAATGGTGGACAAATCTTATTTGCTTAGATTGCGAAGGAATTTAAGTTTCAAACCGATAAACTCGACAAACCAACACAAACCTGTATTTTATTATGATTTTCTATCTTTGTTCAACACAGGTGGCAGCAAACAGTGATTTATTTACTTAAAAAAAACAGCTGTAATATCAGAATGTTTTTCTTGCCTTTAAATACATTGATGACTATGGAAATAAACTTGGGATTTCGGAACTCCATCAAAAGATTTAGAATTTTAATTCATGCTGAGGTACAGACAATGCCAGGACATCAAGCTGCCAGATTTTCCCAATTGAACATGAACCTTATTCTTTTGTAATAAAGTTGAAACATTATCAACGAAATTGGTGGATGTGCAGTCCTCTGTACATATAAGAATGTTGTGCACGATTTCGACGTGTAATTGGTGGTCTCACATCCACGGACTGACCTAGGCAAGCGTTACCTACGAACGAACGGACTTAACTTTGAAGAAAACTTTAAAAAAAATTACGAGTCTCGCAACATAATTTATTATTCATTATAAAATGTGCTGTTGAAATTAGGGAACACCATGTTGTGAAAATCTTACACTGATGCTAATGATTTTGTAAATAATACGAGTATCTAAAGCAGTCATTTTATTGAGTCATTCAAATATTATGTCAATTAGGAAAACCCTATTAATTTAAAAGCTTATAAGAATAGATAAAGATAGACAAGTTACCAGAACTGCTATTCTAAATTTGAGTTAACCATAAAAGCAATGTTGCCAATCAAAATAATTAGATTTTGATTGAAATTGGAACCCATAAGCAATCAGCAGTAAGGAGATGCCGACATCATATTGAAGAGACATGCACCGTTACTGACTGGCAACCACAACCGTTGCTCGCAAATAATATACAGCAAAAACTAGTTTATATTGCCAATAGAACTAAAACAAAAAAAAAGTAATAAAAATAAGGAAGAATATTAAATTAGGTATTGATTTTTATGTGTAGCAATCATTCTATTGTCGATTAAAAACTAAGGTGAACGACCCGCAAAATTGTTTTTTTCTAGGAAGTGTTGTGGAACGGAATGTGTCAGGAAAACAATAAAATAAGTAACAAGAAAATTAATTTAATAATATAAAATAAATGTCTGCATGTGCATTTAGTAGGAAACTTCGCTAGCCTCTAAGCTCAACAACATCAAACAAACCAATAAACAATACAAAATTAACTGATTTTGTTTGCAGTGTAAAACAAACATAGTATTTCATACATTATGACCGCCCTGACGACAGTAGCGCCACGCCAGTTGGCACTTACAGAGTTTTTTTTTAATGAATGAGTTCCTTTGACGGTGTGGGTGTAAAAATAAAATACGACGTAAATAAAAAGATAAAAATAACGGTAGTGTGACGTAAATAAACTCTAGCGAACGCTATGCTTACGATTTCGAATTTCAAATGTGGAAGTATATTGTTGTTTTTTTTCTCTCATGACTGATTTATCCAACGATTAAATTGACGACCGACATTTTTTCGGAAGAACTGAACAAAAGAAGATTCGAAATTGCTCCTCAGATAAAGGTATCCGGCGTTGGTTTTGGTTAAATGTTATAAAATGTATTGGAATTTGAGTACCTACTTCGTTTTTTATTATTATTTAAATTAGGTATCTCAGTAAAATATAAAAAAATGGAGCTAAGTTTACAATAATTCACCTTCAATCTGAATATAGAACGATATTATTTATCAAAGATTTGTTTTGTATCAAGGTTGTAGATACGAAACGTGCTATGTTTAGAAGGGACACAATTTAGACGACGGAAAAGTTCCAAATTCAAAATAAGCATTTAATTTTCTAGCAACACCGATTTGCACCATCCTACGATGTAACTGTCTAATTACGAATATTGGGCCATAGCAATAGCCTGAAGCGATCTTGCATATAATTAAAATTAAGGTCGTTGATACTTCAAGATCAAGTTAAACTATTTCCATAAGTAATTGAATTTCATAAGTGGTCCAAGACCAATTAGATATTTCGATTGTGTGAAAAAATACAAGTCATTGAATGTTGCAACAAGGTCGTAATTCGTAAATTAGATCCAGTTAATTAGAGGTCTTATTATAGCAGTAATGTGATTTAATAAGATTTCTTTTCTACGAGAAACTGTTAAGTTAAAGGCATAGATAACCTAAGCTATCAGAGCCAAAAGTACCTACAGAGGGCAGCACATCAAGCTTCCCCAATCTGTCAAATTTCTTTGATAGTTTTTTACTTTATCACCAAAAAAATAAAGGTTCAAGTTCAATTGAAAAAAAAATACAGTTTGAGATAGCTTGATGTGCTGGCGTCTTACTTTCGTACTTTTTTTTTTGTAACTTCACTGACATCGGTGAAGGAAAACATAATGAAGAAACCTTGACTTAAAATAAGTAAAATTTGGTAAGGAAGTTATTATAAGTCCGAAGTCAAGATCCTTCTTGAGCAAGCCTGGTGGTTAAAGCTCGTGCCTGAGGCCTTTTGCCTTAGCCCAACGGTAACAGGCTGGTTTTATTAATTTTTATTTTGAACATTATGTAAAATCTCTAGTGTCTCTAGCCATCAAAGCAGATAACATCCGACAATTTTTTCGTATGTCGTACCAAAACCACAATAGTGAATGTACTTGTACACAGGCCAGCAGATCAAGCTACCCAATCTATCAAGTTTCTTTGTAAGTTTTTCAACTTTATTACAAAAGCATAAGGTCCATGTTTAATTAGGAAAATTTGACAGATAGCTTGATGTGCTGTCTGTACATTCCCAATAAAACATAAGAGTTATAAAAGCAAACAGTTTTGGGGGTATGAGGAACAGGGTGTAAAGTTCCTCTTCCACCATAGAAAAGGGAGGATCCTCCGACCAGACGAGTGTTGTGTCTGGTGGGCAACTGCCCGACGGTTGTATTTAATTTTTGGAATGGGCATCTCGCAGTTTATCCTTTAGGGATATCTACTGCTTAACCGAACTTTCCTATGGGGGGCTTAATTAGAAATTAAGGCCTCCAGCCAGGGCGTAAAAACTAAGCGACCAATCGCTAAGGGCACCCCCTGCGGGGTACGAACCTCGGCTTAGGACGTCGCTGAACCGGCTCAGCTTCGCGGGCTGACCCTAGCAAAGGGTCGGGAGGGGCCCGACGGTTGTAGTCGGGCTCGTTTATATATACTCAGTCGCGTGGATAACTTTAATATCGCGATGTAGGACACGTCGATTTAGTTCGTATGTGGCGAGATAGATGTCGCTACACAGTGATTTTAAAACTTATGTAACACTGTGAGCCATATCCATCTACTTAATAAGGTATTTTTTTTACTTCACTTTTACCATAATTCGTAAAGTAATCACGTTAACACGTGTCCACTCATATGTTTACATAAATTAATTATAATGAGATTTTTCGTTATGTAACAAAAGGAAGGAAATATTTTACGTAATCTGCGATATGGTTGTGACGTGAACTGCAATTGGTAATTAGTCGCGTATTGTTTTAACAGGTTTGAACAAGCTGGTTTTTAGGGTTCCCTAAACTAAGGTTGCCAGCTGGACCTTATCCATCTGTCTGTCAGCTCTCATGAACCGGAATGTGTACAGTTGAAATTTCCACAGAGCGTAAATTATCGCTAAAACAATTCAAATAATTATAAAGGTGGCCCCATCAAGAAACGTCATTTTTTTGCTCAACCTTAACAATCTTTTTAAGTATCTCTAATCTTGTTCGATGGTACGGAACCCTTGATGTGCGGAACTCGTAGTTGGCCTGGTTTTACAGGTATAGCTGCCTATTCTTGAACATAAGGCAAATAGAAAATGAAAAGTGCTTTATTTGCTTTAACAAAGAATCATTATCCTATCATACGAACACTACATTAATCATATCCGCATTAAAGCCTACTTCGTTACAAAATAAAAGGGTTACAATTATGTCTATTACGCAATTTCATTCACAGACATTTTCTATTAATATCTCCATAGCAACGGCCACAACAACCATGGCAATATAGACTCTATTCAATGGCGCTTACTGAACTTATTTCTATGCAAAATGTTTGAGTGTAACGATATGTATTTATTACATGAATCAAATCATATGAGAATCAACCTGTAATTTTCCTTTCACTGTCGGCAAGTGATTTTACTATTTCTATTGGACTTTCTATTTAATACTCTACGTGCCCCTCTATTACGTACTCTAATAAAAACATTAGTTTGACAGCTCTAATATAAGGACGCTAACGATTGGAATAATATGTCAATAAAATATGAACCTGCCTTTTTCTTTATATACAGGGTGGAAGACGTAGACGCACAAAATGATACCATGAGTTAAGTACAAGATTTTGGTCTCCCCTGGGTCGAAAGTTTTTTAATGTTTTTTTCGGATGTTTTTAGTTAAAACTGTAAAAAAATATGATTTCTATGAAAAACTTATGAGCTTTTTCGTAAAGTATTAACTTGTTAATTCAAAATCTCATTGGGTTAAATACTCGTAGATGATTTTCTCATGATTTTTTCAATGTAAAGGAAAAGTAACATTACAAGAAAAACGGAATAATGAGTATGCCGACAAAAAAATCCACTGCTTTGCTTGCTTCAGAATCATGTACTGAACCCATGGTGTCTGTTTGTGCATGCCAAGTCCCTTCTACCCTATATACCTAACGTTGCTGACGTATTTTTAATGTACATATTTTAACAAAAAAAAAATACAAAAAGTTTTTTTTTTTAATAGTGCTCCGCCCGCAGCGAGGTGGTAAGATCCAAGCTAACGGTGGTAACAAGTAACTAACCCCAACGTTATTTTCAGGGAAAATTCAAAGAAAAATCGTATTAAAATATAAGTTCTTTACAATAATTGCAAAAACTACAACCCATTAATATATTCATCAACATACAATGTTGTCACAAATGTTTCAACAGTGTGGCACAGACAAAATAATCAAACAGTATTAATATGTACCATTCAACACGAGACCTTATTTCAAACACAGGCACATACTTAATTAACTATATTTATAACTAATTTATAATTAACTATATTAACAATATTTTTTTTAATTAACAAATGAAAGCTGTTGTGCCTACATAATACACAATACAGAAGAAATTCCTAGTGTGGGACAAAGTTTTTTTTTTTAAGAAAGAAAAGAAGAATATAACGTCTGTATTCCCCGAAGAGTTAGGCAGAGGTGTACATATAGTACATCCATATTTTGCAAGATATGTATAAGTCCCATGTAGGGGCGAGCCTATTGCCTTCAACCGGGCACACATCCAGACTCCGGGCTGCTACTGAGCAATTCCTTATGGAAAAATTCAATAACGCTTTGTACGACCTGGAAATCGAACCCAGGAACTCTGCGACCACTAGACCAACGATGCAGTCGAGTTTAAGTACCTTGATTGCTTCTGTAC
Organism: Phlogophora meticulosa; assembly: GCA_905147745.2. NCBI lineage: Eukaryota > Metazoa > Arthropoda > Insecta > Lepidoptera > Noctuidae > Phlogophora > Phlogophora meticulosa. The sequence continues at coordinate 1,862,928 of LR990518.1, forward strand.
TTTGCTAGAAAATTATCGTTTATTTCTTATTCAAGTTCTTCAAACCTATCAGACAGACGTGTGGCTGGGGAGTTAGTTCCGCCACTTTTTCTTCCCAGCAAAAACCCTAGGAAGTGGTGAAGGGTGGGCGTTTTGGGGGACTGTCTTTTGTAAACGTTTTGACGCTCAAAAAGTGCTGATGCTCAGCCTAATTTGAATAAATGAATTTTGATTTTGATTTTATTCAATAAATGTCAGACCACGAAAATAGTATAATTCCACAACTTAATAAAAAATATACATAATAAATATAAAAACGATATCAAATAAAATCAACAAACAAAATAACGTCCAATAAACTCAAGATCAGAAGGAAGCTCATTAACTGACAATTGATATCAATACCGTCGAACACGATACGTAATAACTGCCATCACTTGGCGGGTAGGGAGGCGACCGTCAAATTAACTTACTAGTGTTGTAATCAGTTGCGCAAGACACCGAGTACCGAGTACTGGTACCGGTACCACGCAGGTGGACAAAGCGTGCGTAGATACTTTTTGTTTTGGCACGAACTTAATGTCAACCAGGTGAATATAGTTTATGGTATGTAAAAAAAGAGCAGTATGCATTTGTTTTAATGAAGAAGCCGATCTTAAAAAGAGTGCTATTTAAAGGCGGACAGGTGGTGGTTGTTGATACAAATAGCCCAAGCACGAACGCTTAATGTAAACATAACGAAAATTCGATCGATTTTTGAATCTAATATAAAACTAACCTTTAGCTTTTGTTGTTGTTGTGTGTGTTTAGATCTATGGGCAACCACATTGTGACATCCATAGATACGAAAACGTCTCAAAAATAAATAAATATTACATTTGAAAATAGATTTCCAATTTTAAAATCGTTCCAATTGACGTTAGGTACGTGTGTCATTTACTTAGGTAGATACACATTATGCTCAAGGAAAATCTTTAAAATAATAAATAAGCAAGTCTTTGATAAATCATTCAAATAAATTGGAAGCAATACATGATAGACAATAATAATATTTTAATCAGTCTATAAAAAACCTACCATAAGTACTCACGGCTAAATATCAAGCTTTAATTTCCAGTATAAGCTGACCGCTCACTGTGTAAGATTTCCATACAGTGAGAGGTCACCTGGAAATTATAGCTTGATCTGAAGCCGTGTGTACCTATAACGTATCAGCATCCAAAGTACGGGAAGTTATAATTTCGATGGCGTTCAAAGGTATCACTTATGAATTATTAAAACTCGATCCATCATTGTTCCTGTATATGTCTTAATGGCGGAAAGATCCTCGACCTTTACCAAGGCATTAACTTGTCACGTTTAGCGGGAAAATTACACTTTATTGTATTTTTTTTATAATAACCGTGATTTAATTGGTATTTAATTGTTTGGAAATAACTGTTATCAGGGTTCTTACTGTTACTTCCGTTCATGGGGAAGGCTTTGGTCCACAGAGTATTTGAATGGTCTGCAGTAGGTAAAGAAAATATGTGTATGGTAATGTGATACAACCCTATTTTATATTCGCTGCCTTTGCATTTTGCGTTTGTCCTGCGTAACAGTGGCGGCGTAGCGGCGGGTACGTAGCGGCGGCGTAGCAGTGTCTACGCGGCGTCTACGAGGTCTTGTCTCGTCGTGCTATAGGTGTGTACGTAACCATGATGATAAGTAATCTTTATGATTGATTTTATTTATTTCTGTAATTGGGTTTAAAACAAGCAAAAGTGAAATTTTGAAACTTGAAGAGGTCAGTGTTTTCAATCTGACTACCTTGAGCAGAAACTCCGAAACAAACTTAGAGGTCCAGATAACATCTTGGTAACTGTTTTAGACCTTTCTTCATGGTTTTGATACACCAAGAAAAAATAAAGAAAAGCTTGGGAAATGGGCTCCGGAAACAAAAGCACAACTATTTGACATCAACGCACAAACCACAGACTAAAAAGCATAAGACAAAATCTATGCAAATCCATAGACACATTACCGTTTGCAACGCATCATAAACTACCGCAGAACAGTAAAACTTAATAGACAATTGGTTAAATTGAAGCGACAGTGACTTAATAGCCCGAATCAAATTATGGACAATAAAACTCAAGGTGGGCTGGGTGCCTCTGCGCATACAAAATATACTCTTAAAACAGCTGAGAACAAGGTCTCTAAATAACTAACATACTAGAGCAAGGAAGCAGTGGTGGCTCAGTGGTAACGGCCGCGACTTATGAGTTGTAGATCGTAAGTTCGAACCCAAGCAGGCACTTTACTTTGTGTAAATTTTGTTTAAATTGTTATTTTATTATTCTGCAAGTGCTGTGCATTTCTATAAGTGACAAATTCACAATAACTAAAACTGTTTGCTATTTCTGTTTATGTATTTTGTAGTGAGTAATTTGTTGAAGTTCAAATTATTTCATCACCACTACTCTCAAAAGTCAAAATGATGTAGACATAAAATAATATAAATATGTCCGCTGTAAACTGAAACCTTGTGTGATTTTTTTTAGGGAGAGTTAGAGCCAATATAAGCTTTAAAAAATTATTAAAACACCATAATTCCAATAAGCGACCCAATATGTCGTGTTTTTCTAACACTGAGCTCTACATAGTAGGCCGAATCATGCGCGATAATTCACGAACTCCTAATTTTCGGCTAATTTATGACCGAAAACGAAAATAAAGCATCGGTCAGTCACTACATATAAGCAAAAATACAAAGAGTTGTAACACATCAGTCTACCAACGAGCTATGTACCCCAGCAGTGGGAACATTATAACCTTATTAAGTATACTAAGAAAGTTCTTCATAGCCAACTATTACGAGTAACTTATCCCCACGTTGCTCTTGTAATGGCACACTAAATTCGATCAAAAACAGGCTCGTAATGTGACCCAGTAATTCGCCAACGGAGATTTTATTTTCTTTTAGCAACTAGAGCATGCAGAATAAAACCACAAGACAAACGTGAAGATTCAATTCATATGATTTCGCCTCATAAAAAGAATTCATATAATAAAATCTCAAAACAAAGATAATCGCTGAAAGAACGCTCTTTCTCTCTCTTTTGTTCCTTGAATAAATCTAATAGAATAATAACCCTAAAGCTCATCATCATCCTCCTGCCCTTATCCCAATTTATTTGGGGTAGGCGCAGTTTTCTTTTCCATACATCTCTACTTGCCGTCATCTCAATAGTCACCTCTTTTCTAGCCATATCATCTTTCACACAATCCATCCATCTTTTATTTGGTCTCCCTCTACTCTTGTAACCCTGCACATTCATACTCAAAACTTTCCTCACAACATGGTCCTCATTCAACCCTAAAGCTATTGTGATATAATTAGTATTTTTCTAAATATACAGGAGGATGAATGAATGAATACCTACATTGATAAGAACCACCAAATAACTTTGGGAAATTATATAATGATGGTTTATGTTGTTAAATGACTAAATATAAGTTATTATTACGCACAAATCCATACTCACGGCTGCTACTGAGAATATATAATAAAACTGCCAGACCCGAAAATCGAACCTAGGATCTTATGCTCAGCAGTAGTGCTTTCGACCACAAGACCAACGATGCAGTCGATTCTTATTGGGGAAGAATTAAAATAGTGATCATCATATCGCTTAAGATACTTAAACTATTTCTTTTTTCCTTATTTCCGTAAAAGCCTGGATGTGTACTCTGAAGTGACATATCCGAATGTTCCGGAACGATCGAAAAACGAAGTTTGTATTGTTGTCCTACTATGATCACAGTTAGGAGAGGTAAATTAGGTCGGCACCATAGTCAATATTCGGAAGAGTGGTGGAGTCTAGATATGTTTTATTAGTCATTAATATTCATTTCGATACAATTTAAAGCTGTTGAATTACAGACCAATATTATTTTTTATAATAAGGAAATTGAAGTATGCTAGAAAGATCTTACACCATCAGTAAGTAAACAACAGTGTCAGAGACCTCGCCATTAACAAATTCCCTCAGCTGTCTAATCTCACCTTGTACAAATCTCTCTAATCCTATCACTAAGGAATGCTCGATACTAAGGTATGTCATTGTAAAATTCTAATCCTTGATACTGTTTCTAATTAGAACGAACAGATAATTTCATAAATGATATAATACAATATCGGCCATTAGTGATATACTTCAGATAAGAGACAGTCTGATAGTAAACTAATATAATTAAAGTTACCAAGTAAATAATATAAATAGAATTAATAGGCTCGTCCCCTATTACATGGAACTAAAACATAACTGGTGAAATGTGGGTGTACTATTGGTGCGCCTCTGCCCAACTTTTAGGGAATACGGGCGTTATGTTAGGTTATGAATCAGTGCTGTGAATGACGAGAGACGTCTATCAGAAGTAAGTCTACATTATAGGGTCATATAGCGACTGGCTAGTGGTTCCAAACCATTTATAGTACAAGCCCACACCAATAAGAAGACCACGCAAATTAACCACAGTACAAACGCTAATGATATTCAAACAAATCGCGGTCTCGACCTTGTGAGACAAACCCGTCGGGCAGCGTATCATCGGATCGGCGCAAACGCAGTCCCGTTACCAACAATCTCATTCGGTATAACGGGTGCCGCCGCCCGATTGGCTGCCAGCACTGGACATGCGCACTTGCACGCTAGAGTAAACATTTCGTTGTTGACTGCAATTGAAGAAGGTTGTCACGGATGTATGGCTTGTATGGCTGTATCGGATGAACCGTGAATGAAACCGTAACTCTGAATGTGATTGAAAACAGCATTGTTATAATTGTAAAGCATTCGCTATGGGCGGCTATGATGATTACTCGCTCGTTCCGGAAAATCGGAACAGACCCTACAATTAGCCTGACTGATTACGTAAACAGAATGATAACACGTTGGGACACCCAAGAAGATCCATATATCAAAAGAACGAATTAATTATGCATATAGCTTGAATGTTGTAGAAAGCGAAGCCTTTTATTTTAGCTAAACCTACAGAGTGAATGAAATGGCAATAAGGCACAGTGATATAAAGACTTACCTAAGTCATGAATAAACTTAAGTCTTTCTAGACACGTTTTTGCACGACCATTCGTCGCGATTTGCAAATGCACACAGTCACTTGAGATCTTCCGTTATAAGTTAGTCTGCTAGCTCGAGTGGTCTTGCCAAAGTGTCCTCTTGTCAATGAAGGCACCCACGCTTCCAATACTTAAACCAACGAATAAAGAGAGGGTAGGAAGGCGTACCAATATCATTGAGAAAACAGAGACTGACAAAGTTAACATAACCATTGAAACCAAGCTTATCGATAGCAGTGGAAGATTTGAAGCAGTAGATAATGATGAAGAAAATCCAAATGTTAAACTAGAAGCTAAGGCGACCTTACCCTCTGCACTTATCTATTCTGTGTTCATAACTGTAAGGCTAGAAGCCTGTATTATCGAGGTATGCCGCATTACTAATACTATCGTTTATGTATGCTATACAGCTACCCTCTTCTAGTTTTCCTGCCTAGTTTGTCATACTGACCCATTTGCGAATGATTTCTTTCTACGTGACTGTCGATCAGCTGATTTTACAGCTGACAATACTTTAGTGGCAAAAGTAATGCTACTTTATCGCCAGTTTTATAAAAGAGATAACAAAATGTAAATGCAAAAAACACCCCTTTGCCAAAGTTTCTTTTACTTCACTGATCTTTCATATTTCTGTATATTTATCTTTAAGGTGTTCTGTGTGTACATGTTTAAGAAAGAAAGAATTGAAACAAGTGAAATAGATATCCTCCGTAAGTGTCTTGGAACTTAAGCAAAATTGACTCTTCGTGTTTTGTAAAGTGAAGACTTTGAAAGAACTCGTGTTAACATCTATAGACCCGGCTGTCAAAGGCTTTTAAACCGTCTAGTGTTCGTCTTAATCGTTAGCTGCGGCAGGTTTCTCTTAGTAATCCTAAGTGCAATGTCCTCTAGATACGCCATTATCTGCCGCATCATCCTTTGTGGAGCTCGTAATAGTTAATTTAGCTTTATCTTTTGATGCACTTGTATTCATTACATCAATTTAAACGCTGGAAAGGATTACATCATTGTTAATTTTATAAGAATCATTCCTCGTTAAGAAATAGTATAATGTATTTCTATGTTAAGAGAGTTTTAGTTGAAAATGAGATTAAGGTGTTATTTAAAATGGATCTAGTTTTCATGCATGATGAACATAAAAGTAAAAGTAAGTTTTGAGAGTAAAAGGCAATTTGGCGAGTTGAGCCGTCAAATTCTTCAAGAGATCTTGACGAGCCGGCTATCAATTGCGTACGTAGATTAATAACCTTCAAGCTGATTTGCAATACCAGAGGTGCGGCTGCGGCTTCAGAACTTAAACTTGAGAAAGGAAGGTTATGTGAAGCTTCAGCAAGTTGAGAAATTGCGATGGCAGCATTGGTTTCGAAGCGTCCGGTTTTCTCAACAAAACCTGTTGTTAATATGGAATGCGGGCCCAACGCTGACGTACGAAAGTTCCGATACAAAACGCCGTCGTGTGTAATGTCGATTGCTTTCTTACAACCAATTAATCGATTCTATCTGAGTGCACCGAGATTGTAGATTTCACAACCGATTTATTGGATAATCTCGATTTACGGCGAGCGTGTCGAGCAACGGAAGATGTTTACGAAGGTATAAATATACTGTCTATGGTACAATATGATGATGAGAAAAGTATCGGAGGTGTGAATGATGGCGAGCAGTCCATAATTGTCAACGGTTAGACGTGCAACTGTTTGCAATGCGTTATAATAAGACCGTTAGTTTGGCGTCCATGTGCGATACATATTTGATGTATTGCTGTGTATATTAACCGAACTGTTTGCAGTTCAAAGCACCGGTGTACAAGTGCCAGTCACTTAGTGATTTGGTACGGCATAAACACTAAGAAGGCTAAAAAAATCTATTAGATGATTAGAAAAAACAGTTGGCTCAGACAAAAAGTTCACATAGAACCCAAACTAAGTTAAGTAAGTAGCACCTTCTATGAATACAAATTGATATGAAGCAATGAATGAAATTGAATCGTTTCTCCAATTCGATTCTATTGAAGCAAATACAAACACCGCTACTGAAGCGGTTGTGACAATCGGTCGCTTGGACTCTGTAGGCACTCGATTGCGATTACTTCACAGAAGTTTTGGCGCTCACGACTTTACTAGTTCATTGGCCCCAAGATTGCTTGGACTGTGCTTTGAGTAACCTATTCCAACATTGACTTATAATACATTAAACATCAGTGTCGAAACTAAAGCTTCTGGTAGTATGTTTAGCAAGAGAGCGGTGTGGTTTCGCAGGAGATGGTATCTCTCATCAGTTTCATCACCCTTATTCAGGAAGTGACGAAAATATTCTAGCAATGATATCCAATTTCTTCAATGAATCTATCTCCAACGGCATATTTCATTCAACACATGAAACTATTGCTCTGCTCTTTAAAGTTTGACCCTATTTGTTGAGTGTGGTGCAGTGATATGATAGTTTCAATATGCACAGTGCTGTGGTTTCCTTATCAGAATATGTTTCACGATATTATGTGTTTATAGGTAACGGTACAACACCATTTATAATAATTAACACATCATCATCATCATCTGCCTAGCCTTTTCCCAACTATGTTGGGGTCGGCTTCCAGACTGACCGGATGCAGCTGAATACCAGTATTTTACATGGATCGACTGCCTATCTGACCTCAACAAACCCAGCTACTGGGCAAAACGATACCCCTTGGTTGTCAGACTTTCGGGCTTCTGACTACCCGTTACGACTGTCAAAGATCTACAAATTACAGCCGGGACCAAAGGCTTATCGTGCTTTGCGATGCACGGAGGAGTCTCGATATGTTACGAACGGTCACCCATCCACAGACTGACTTTGACAAGCGTAACTTAACCTTCGTTCAATCCGTGCGGCTGTTTTACTTAGCCTCCTCTGACAATAATTAACACAAACACAAGTAAACAGAAACTACTCGTATAACAATGAGAACATACAATTAGCAAGCAAAAAGAATTGTTACGGAAAGAAAAATTGTGTCCAATTGAAGCTTCTTTCGTAGATAATATATGGTGGGAGGGAGGGTTCAATCTTGAAGAGATCTTCAATGACTCGTATGAAATAGGCTATGATATATGTGACATTAATGACATGTCCAATGATACGATAATAACTAACTTTGTTAGGCGGTTCTACAAATTGTTTATTTCATTAAAATGATACAATTATTAATATATGAAGAAATAAAATAAAATAAATAATCATAGGGCATCAAAAAATTCATCCGCATCGTTGTCAACGGGAAAAGTGCCCAGAAGGCTGGCAGCATTGCCACGTTGAATGGCAATAATAATAATAACTAGAATGAAAATGACATATGTGTGATTAGCACTTCGCCCGCGTGGATTTCGTACATTTCCCTTCAAACTTTAACATCCCCGCCAAAAAATATAAGCCATGCTACTCGCTGATAATGTAGCTTTCTAACCGTCAAATAATTTTTAAATTCGGTTAAGCAGTTTTTGAGATTATCCATTACAAACTAACATTCAAATCTTTCTTCTTTAATTAAAATATTATTTCGATGAAGTGGCAATGAAATCCCAATAACTCGAATAAAACTGATCACCTGTTTGTATACCGACCATGCCCCAATAACTACAGCTCAATGAAAAAGCAAAATATCTAAGTGATGTACCTTCCTCACCCAAAAATATAATAATACACAATTTACGGTTGTGCGTAGCGGTTGCATGTGAAAACGGAGAAACGGGCGCAGAAAAAGTGAACGAAATGGATTCGATGCGGTTTAGACGGTTATTGATACCGATACCGATACCGGTGTTTTGGATGAAATGTTAAATGTTTATGCCCTTTATATCTAGTCCCCGAGTTATTAACGTGCTTATTTCGTTTGAAATAACTCAACAGTTTTCTCTTGGTCAGTAATTCTTGACAGTAAAATCCTTTTTTATTGAATATATGTGAAAGTTTGGAAGGATGCCTTTGATATTCTTTCACGTAAAAACTACTAAACGGATTTTGATTAAACTTTACAGTATTTATGTATTTGGCTCACCAACTATTGAATACACTGCTTCAAAAACACGAGATACATACAATATTACAACTTGGAAAAAACAGGCTAAGATTTATAAAGATAGATAATTATACAAACAAAGCTGCGGGTGGCTGCTAGTAGAACATAATAGACAAGATAGCTTTTACTTTTCTAACAAAAATCATCTTGAAAGCACAAAATACAGTTTCAGAGCAAGCAAAATACATTATTCTACAACATTAAATCTTCATGAAGTTGACAAACGATTTGAGTTTGCTAGTTGATAACCTGTGGTCGACTTGTCCAGCCTTGTCAAGCCGGACCTAGCACTGACTTATTTAGATTATTTGTAGGTTTAACTGACGGCACCATGATAATATGTATGCACTTAGTGTCTTGAATGAAATACCCTCGTGACTGACAGCAGGTAATGTTATCATCATTAAGGATATATAACTATTGTAGGATAGAATAGGTTGGTAAAGAAAGGGGTATTCATACAGGGTGGAAGGACGTCGACGAACAATCGGTGAAAACAAATTGGTGTGTGCTAGCTAACATGTGGCAAATTATTTAATTCAATGATGTATAAAGATGATTGACATAATTATTATTTTTTCGACATATGTTGTATAGATTCAAGTTCTTCAATTCCCATCAGACAGACGTGTTGCTGGGGAGTTTGTTCCGCCACTTCTTCTTCCCAGCAAAAACACTAGGAAGTGGTGAAGGGTGGGCGTTTTGGGGGACTGTCTTTTGTAAACGTTTTGACGTTCAAAAAGTGCTGATTCTCAGCCTAATTTGAATATTTAATTTTGATTTTGAATCTGATACCATGAGTTAAGTACATAATTCTTTGGACAACTGGGGTGAAGATTTCCTCATATTGTGTTCCTTCACATGGTGTGAGGCAGTGGTGAAGTGTCCATGCAACTCGATTCCTACCGGCTTCCGTTTTCCGGAAGTTCGTAAGACCAAGTCTACCACCATCGAGAAATTGCATAGCCAATAGAGTCGTCTATCATTGCCAAATGACACTGAAGATATATGGTTAGATGGTTACACCATATCCACATAAACATTCAAATGACAAAAACTTTAACATTACTAATTTTAAAGTAAGTCTCTCTAATCTTATGCTTCCCTTTTACAAAAATTGACGCCTCGCCATTATAAAGTACATGTGAAATGTAATTTACATTGAATATACTATAAATCGTAATTGCCCATCACGATTCACACAACATCATAGCACAAGTACAAAATAATTATTAAGTGTCACGAGTGTTGCCACGTTTCTTTTGTTTTTACACTGGTTATGTTGATTACTATAGCATAACATCATCACACCTGTATTCACCGATAGGTTAGGCAGAGATTTACCTATCTATTTATACACTACACCCACATTTCGTAAGTTTTGTTTAAGTCCCACGTAATGGAAGACGTGCCTATTGCCCTTAATCAAGACTTTGGGCTGCTACTAAATAATTTCAGATGGAAAATCCCAATAACAGTGCCCACCTAGATAAACAAGGCAGAATCACGATGAACATTATATGTATATTGTTCAAGCACTTCTTCGCCTAAGTGAAGAATCACCGCGGTTGCTCAAGCGCGTTTACGATTTCAGTCAGACGACACGGTTGGCGCAGTGGTTGAGCCATCGGCTGCTGCGCCGCGTGTTGTGGGTTCGATCCCCGCACGGAACAAATATTTGTATGACCTATAGGTAGTTGTTCCGGGTCTGGCTGTTTGTGTATGTGAGTTTAAATGTTTGTAAACGCACCCACGATGCAGGAGAAATTCCTAGTGTGGGGCAACGTTTTTTAAAGAAAAAAAAAAAAAGTCGCATATTCATATAAGTCTCGCCTCCTATTACATGGGACTTTAAGCATATCTGGCGAAATGTGTACGCCTCTGTAGGGCCCTTTGGAGAATAGAGGCGTGATGACGTTAGGTTATTAATTCTAAGTTCAGATTTCCCTTCGACGATGTCAGTTATATCTAAGATAAACTCGGAAAGTACATATAAATTGAAGAAATCACATTGACACTTACAAGCCACATTGGTCCCGGATTTGAACCCACAACTTCGTCGCAAAAGAGGTGAAGCCACACCACAGGGCCATCACGACATTCTTAGGAGGTAAACAATATAGAAATTGCGTTGGTTGAATTCCGCGAATCTGTTTAGTAACTCGTCGATATTTGAGTTCAGCCATCAATTCCGCTTGACTGGCATAATGACGCAGTTATATCAACATAATGTGTCGTTTTGTTTATACTTTGTCACGAATTTGTGTTTTAAGGCGCGTCCTCAATGACAATTATTTAAATTATTCACTCTTATTTGACACGTCGACTAAGAGAACAACAGTACCAACGTGTCTCTAAATTTATCGTGGGCATCATTGACATCGGTAAAGAAAAACGTCGTAAAAACCTGAACTAATGTACAGGGTGCCCGGCCACCGACTGTTAAAACTTTAACAGAACACGGTACTCATAAATTTCGTCTTGGGAAAAACAGTGTAATAAAAAAACCGTTGTTTCAAAATTCAAATACATGGAACACTATTTTTTTTTAATGTTTCAGCGTTCCCAGGACGAAATTTGACGACACGGTTGGCGCAGTGGATCAGCGATCGAGTTATTCGCCGTGTGTCCGCCTATTCGATTCCTGCTCGTAACAAATATTTGTATGGCGTACAGGTAGTTGTTCCGGGTCTGGCTGTTCGTGATTGTGACTTTAAAAGTTTGTAAACGCACCCACGACACAGGAGAAATTCCTAGTGTGGGGCAACGTCTTAAGGAAAAGAAACAAGTATTCTTCTAGAATTAAAATGTTAGTCCGAACTTCATAAATAATACCAACAATGATTTAATTAACATAAAGACAAAATATCTCCATCATCAATCTTTTTAACATGGTGTTCACTGACCAAGCGACCACACCTTACGAACTTTATAGGTAGAAGAGATTTATCACCACGAAAAATAACTGGATTTAAACAAGTTACGAAGCATTGTACATCAATAAAAGGATCCATTGACGTAGCAGCTGAACGAATGACATTTAAACGACCTTGAGCTTCGGCAATAATTTCGTATCGTAAGGCAAACCTGTTCTGTTTACTTTAGGTTGCTTACCTTATGTGAAATGTCGCAAAGTACGGTTCTTATTTTTTTTTTTTTTTTTTTTTTTAAAAAAACGTTGCCCCACACTAGGAATTTCTCCTGTATTGCAACACTGCTGGCTGTCGTGAACAAGGAAATTACGAAAAAGACTTTCACATAACCTCCTTGACTTGAAAATAAATCTAAAAAAAAGTGGGAAAATAAATCAAAAGAGTTCCTCTCATAATAACGTTCCGGTATCTATCTTGAAATGAAAAGACGATCTCAAAATAGTTTTATTCCCGCTATAATCATAAAATAACGTCTTGCCTGTAAAAAAAACGATAAGTTTTATTCAACATTCAGAAAACAACTTTTTCTTCAAAGCAAAAACATGATCCCCCACAAATTAAAATGATACCACAAAATTGGGTGCACAAAAAATTCATTAAAAAAAATGGCAACACAATGCCGAATTTCTATTTCGTTTTACTCTTATGTCAAAATAAAAGTGGCTCGTTTGTCATTTGAAATAAGAATTGGGACAAAAGAGCTGTCAAACAGTGTCTATTTTTACCAGATGTAATTGCCAACCAAACAATACTTCTATTGTGGTGCCGAATGGGAAAATTAAAATTCTTCATACACAAGTTTCTGGCGAAGGCCGTTCTTATGAACTAGAACATGTCAAGGCTTCTACAAACTTCAACACTGGTACTTATATGGTATTTAAGCCAATTGGTGAAAAAAGAATGGTTTTTGGGCTTAAATTCAATTGATTGACAAGACTCATTTAGCAGTCTTGAACCAATAAAAACAGTTGTAAAAACCAGGCACATCGTGCCAAATTTGCATGTTATCCTTTTATTTTCAATGATTTTTTAAACAGATCTAACACGAGAAGAAACATAAAAACATCTTAAGCAAAACATTTTCTTCTATTTTTCAAAAATATTAAAAAAACCTAGTGACCTCATCGGCGACCATCTTGAAATCCAGTGTTTAATTGCAAATATAATTAACGCTCACATTAATGCTATTAAGGCAACGAGCGTAGTAGCCCGACCTTGGGGTCTATTTAATATTACTCGTTAATTGCGCAAATAACGCCTAGAGCAAATATCTTGAGACTCTGTCAAACCTGTAAGTAATGATAATATATTACGTTTTATTTGACCGCGACATTCTTTATATTGGGCCTCTGGAGAATTTGCATTAATTTGATTAATGCTTAATTCGTCTTATAAATTAGATTTATAAAAAAGCTTTGGCATATGTGGATTGTCTATGATTTTACGAAATAGAAATCAAATATTACCTGCCTAAACTATGCATGTTTTGCAAGTATTTAAAACTCCTTTCGGAAAAGAACGGCGATACGATTTAATTTTGAAAAAAGAACGTTCTAAATGGAAATCAAATAAAGCTATACAGTCTCGAACGAAAACCACTTTATGAAAAGGCGGGAATTATAATACCTTTAAGTTATTTCACTATTTTGGTAATACGATGTAAACCTAGACCAGTTTAAGTTAGTGCAGTAATAACGCTAAGTTTCTGCTATTTTTATTTTATTTAAAACTAAAGTAACCCTTCGGGGAATAACAGGCGTGATGTTTTTTTTTAAATAAACGCCATAATCAAAAGATAAGTGGCTAAATATAAATGTTTGCAAAACGAACGATAACCGCTTATCGTATACCTCGATTGGGAAACTCGCACTGGACATAAATATGGTTAGGTATTTGCAAAACGGTTAATGTGCAATGTAGGTAATATGTAGAATAAATACTTCGGTATTTATTGCAAAACTGATGTAAATATCGCTCACGCTTCCATATTTACGCTGTAGTTAGAGATGTGGAATTATTGCTTAAGTAGTCTGGCAATGTTAGAAGAAGATTCCTGACAGTCGTTCATGATTGAGACATGAAGAGCTTAGAGCAACTGCACGATTTTGTTTCAGTTTTCTTGTGGCACTTAGGACCTTAATGAGCAGGGCCGAAAGCCGAATTTGTGTCAAAGGGAAGCCGAAGCAAGAATTGCTTGATTAAAGTTATTTTTTTTATTTTATGATTAATCATACTAATTGTATAAATGCGCAAATTTCTCGGGATTTGCGTGTGTATGTGTATATATGTCTGTAACTCTTTCCCTCTGAAAAGTCTGAATGAATACGAATAAAAGTTATGAAGGTAGCTTATAGCCTGGATTATCACCAATATGCTACTTTTTATCTCGAAAAAGTAAAATATTCCCGTGGGAATTTTGAATCTTCGCATGTTGATTTTTTAACCGTTAGTACCACCGCGGCTCGCAGCTAGTACCTTGTAATTATGTGACTGTGGGTGTACTATATAATTTGGCAATAGTAAAGTTTTCGTTCAAAAAGGAATCAAGTGGACCATACAACTTGATTCCTTTTCTTGGGCGCCTGATACCGAGCCTAAAAGGGAATAGTCAGGGAACGCGGCAAAAATACCAGTTCCCCTTTCAAATTTTTCATCAACACGCAAAAAAAAAACGAAAGGAATAAACAAGAGAACAGATTTAAATTATGTCACAGTTATTCTTATCGACATTTCGTTCTGTGCACCGTTACAAATGAATTGTCATGCTTTGGTAATGAAAGAATAACTTCAATATCACCTGCTTATCTTCCAAACAAAATGTTCTCGACGACTGATCGACACTTCGCGTGAGAGGTCTGGCTCATACTTTGCCTAAGGAATTAGTATTGCCATCCAACGTGACAATGCTGCCAGACTTTTGGGCACGTTTCCGATGTGGAGGAGTACTTTGACGCCTGAGTGTCTTGGTCGGCTTTTTTTATTATTATGTTTTTGTAAATATGTATACAGTTAGTTTTATGGGATAATTGTATATATGTTACTCGGACTTAAAATATAAAAAAATAAATTATTTTTTTATGTACAAAATGTAATAACCGATGTTAAAAGCTACAACGGGTACATTGAACAAGTGGGCGATAAACACGACAGTTATAGGAATAATGTGGTTTGTAGTTATTTGTGTCAGAGATACTTCGAAGGGCATTGATATATTGTTGTTATGATTTAAAGCTATTCACACCGTATTATTTGTGTCACTAAACGTCGTACTGTCAGCAAAGGAGTTCGGTTTATGATCCAAACGGAATATTTTTCCATTAAGCAGGCAGGATTATTTCCTTCAAAAAGGTCAGGTACGCTGTGCTCACAACCGGCATGCGTATATGACTGAAAACGAAGCAAAAGGAGTTTATAAGGATGGTAGAAGATGACGTTATATCGTATCTGCCTACCCCCATGGGAAAAGTTGTGAGTTATGTATGCAATTTATCATCACACCCATATATATTAATGGGGTTGCGCCAGGACGGTTCATCAACATCCTCCTGACCCTTTCCCAATTTATTTAGGGTCGGCGTAGCTATCTTCTTCTTAAATAGATCTCTATCTGTCATCATCTCAATGGTCATCTCCTTTTTAGTCATATCATCTGTCACACAAACCATCCATCGTTACTTTCTAATGTAGAATAGACCTCAAACATTGTTTTCATGAAATACTTAATATATGAGGCCAATTTAAACTTATAGAGTTATTGATGATTTAAATGATTATACTTTAGTTATTATATACTTCTTATAATTGCATACAACTTTTTTGTTACCTAATAATCTAATAATAAACTGCACATTGCAAAAAACGTAAGAAAAATCTAATTACACGGGCTGTAACGACCTTTGGTCTTAAGTATCTAAAGATCCACTCAGATGATGAGCGATATGTTAAAGTTAATACTCATCGTGAACATGCAAATAGGTTAAAAAGAGGAAAATAATCAGCTTCCTGCAAACTCATCTCTTATGCTGTCTGATAAAGCCAACAATATTTCTGACAGTTTACAAATCCTACGCAACAACAATTTTAATGCATCGCTTGGTACTATACTGGATAGGAAACAACAGCTGTCAACAATAACAAAAACCTACCTTCGTAATGGTTGTCATCATCGTCGTGTGCGGCACAGATCTGTCGACAGAGATCTTCGTACTCTGCCCAATAGGCAGCCAGCGCGGTGGGGTCCGGCGCCCGCGCAGACAGAGGCATCGCCATGCGGACCTCTGGAGACTCCTGCGAAAGAAACATAGGTTATATAAAAAAACGTTTTTTTCTTTTTTTTAATGTCCCACACTAGGAAATCCTCCTGTGTCGTGGATGCGTTAACAAATATTTAAAGTCACATACACGAACAGCCAAACCCGGGACAAATATCTGTGGGTAATACAAAAATTTGTTCCGTGCGGGAATTGAAGCCACAACACGCGGCGCAGCAGTCGATCGCTCAGCCACTGCGCCAGCTGTGTCGTCGCATGTACATTGCTTACATATTTAAAAGGTACTTGGAAGCAAGCGATTTATGATTACGATGACAAATGAGGTGATTGATATTTAATTGTCCTTGTTTCTTATTAACCTATAAGATGCTTTGTATCTTCCAATGTTTTCATTTGGTTAAGGCGGTATAACTCACAAAGACCAAAACTATAAAAGTATTAAAAAATAGGTATATAATTTAAGTTTTTTGTCCTGTCTGTCTGTGTAAGGTTTAACTAATTGAATTTCTGTCCTGTCTATTTAAGTTTTTATAAATTAAGTTTCCGTCGGAATAATTAATAGGTCCTTGTGGAGTACATACGCACAAAGACAAAACGTTTCTGTTCTGCCTCATAAAATATAACAACCTCTTGTTTTTTTGGCTCATTGTACATTAATCTACGAATAGTCTACTGCTTAATCTACTGTATCCAAGCGCTTACATCATCGTCTTAGAAGGCGCACCAAGAGATCAACATATCTTAAACCAGTCCGCCCAAAATCAACATAATCCCTAGGCAAACAATGATTAATGCAGAATTAATGAGAACTATTTCATAGACTACCATTGTACTCTAATATTCGTCACAAGCAAACAATGTAATATGAATTATAAGCAATCTGAACACTGCGAGCACTTTGCGAAACGGTTGACCAATCTTTTCTAAGCCAGGGGTAGACAATGATATTACAACATCGCTTTTGTACGCATCTAAATAATATCGTAATTTGTAATCAAGCAAACTGGAATTAAAGCTTAATTATGAATCGAGATGTGATGATAAAATGTGGCTGTAGAGGCCAGCATCAAAGTTTTAAAGTTTATTAGACAATTTTTAAACAAGTGAGCGGATAATAAAATTTGTTTGACATTCTGCGTCTGTGCATTTTTACAGGGGATTCAATCGCGATAAAAGTTGACGTGGAGTTTGTAATGGATGACAAAGTTGTCTATGACATATATTCTCTATTCGAAATTCGAAGGAGACATAAAAAATAGCCACCTACTGAGTTAGCAATGGCAAGCAGATTAAAAAAGAACGCCGTTGGTACTGGCCACTGCAATAGTAACCTTACTTCTGATAACTGTTCATGTCTTTTTCTTTATACAAGAAACGTGGCTGTCGCATACCAACTTGACGGCTTGATAATTACTATGGCAGCATGTAATTTATTGTAAAACAATCGAACAAAATATATTCAATTCACATTCCTCGTCGTTTTCCTGTACTTACAGACATAATAAGGAAAATAACATATATTTTTCAACTTGGCAACGAGAAAGCTAAGTACCACCAACAGAAGTAGTTTGTCGAACGAAATATGTTTTTACTGAATTAAATGATAATTTAATTTTTCTACATACACTTTTTATTAGGGATAACCCAAACTTAGAAATTGAACGTCATAAGGAAAACCTCCTTAGTCCGGCTCTAGAGATTTCCACGAACGATTTGCGAACTGTGGGGAACCATAGTGGGGAGGTAGCTGAGATTAGCTTGTGATTAAAAACTATAAACAATGATATGATGATACTAAGATTAACACAACAGAAAAAGACAGTCATGAACATACACATTTCGTCTCTAAATTAAAGGTCAGTCTACAACTTCTACAAGGTACAAGCGCCCAAAACTCAATTAGGCGTTTCTTATTTGGAACATTAATTAAACACGTCCAAAGGGCTAGGTTAATAACCAACACGAAAGACAACGACGCTTATGAGAACAATTAAAATTTCAAAACTGACGACGAGTGACGTCACTCAATTTGAACAGAAATTAAGTGGGATCTGAAGTAATCCTACCGCATTGCGATAGAGTAAGTGTTCTAGATGGCAGAACAAACATGGTGAAGGAATTTGAAGAAAGGTATTATTTTTAACAAACGGTTTGTTTGACGTCTTAATGATACTAATGTTTTACGCCATAAGGGGGTGTCCATTAAATACGTGAGGCGTTTTGAGAATTGTTCGAGCCCCCTCCCCTCTTGGTGAGATATCGTAAGATTTTGCTCAACTCCCTCCCCCCTCTTTTTGACAGCACTTTTTCGTCTTGTAGACGTGTCTTTTACGACGTAAGCATTATAATATTCTTGAAAACTCATTTTCAATTATTAAAAACGTCCAATAATTACGTGATATTCGCCAAGACGGGGGTCTTGGCAAATATCACGTAATTATTTTTTTCTGAGTGAGATTTGGATAGATTTAGCTTGAGCCCCTCATCCCCTAGAACACCTCACGTAATTACAGAACAATCGGCCTCTACGTTCGGCAGCGTTCGACATCTGTCTCTCTCCTACTTGAGTGAGCGATGCCTCCGCGTGGACAGCTGCTATACAATAATACATCATACAAAGTATCTATCAAACAAATAAAATTACAATTTTCTTTTGAAAAATGCAACCATTCCATCAGTATTTTCCTATGACGTTGTCACGTTCAACTATCGTCAGTAAAGCGTCTTTACAGACAACAGATTTTTTAATTCTTCTTTTCTTTCAATGCTATGTCAAAATTAGTTTTAGTTGATCGCTGTTGCTTTCCCAAACAGCTGTCGCTTGTCGGAATTGTAACCACATAAATCGTACCACCACTTCCGTCCCTGCTCTTATCAGCGTCTAAAATACAAAGGCCCGCAGACGACCACACCACTCCATTCAAATCTCACGTAACTTCTTTATCAGGTGACGTAATGCCATTAGCAAATATACGATACAGCAAGGTCGAGTATGTACTCATAAGTTTACTCGAATATAAAATTTGTCGGATGATTAGGTACAGAGGCCAGCACATCAAGCTACCCCAATGTGTTCTATTTATTTGATAGTTTTTCAACTTTATTTTAATAGAAATAAGGTTCATGTTCAATTGAGAGGAGCTCGTGGGTAAATAAAAACGATCGAAGGTTTTACTACGCTTGCCGAAGTCACTCTGTGGATGGGTGACCGTTCGTAACATATCGAGACTCCTCCGTGCCTCGGAAAGCACGTTAAGCCGTTAGCCCCGGCTGTCATTTGTAGATCTTTGGCAGTCGTTACGGGTAATCAGAAGCCCGAAAGTCTGACAAACAGTCTTTCCAAGGGGTATCGTGTTGCCCACTAACTGGTTTGTGGAGGTCAGATAGGCAGTCACTCCATGTAAAATACTGGTATTCAGCTGCATCCGGTTAGACTGGTAGCCGACCCCAACATACTCGTATTTGGGAAAAGGCTAGGCAGATGATGTTCAATTGGGAAAATCTGACAGTTTGGAGTAGCTTGATGTGCTGGCGTCTGTACATAACGCCAGAAGCCCCCAAAGGGGTAGACATTGGTGTACCTACAGTATACCCACATGATGATTAGGTGGTCGTTTGAATTAGTATCCTTTACATCTATCTTCTATCTAATAATTATATAATATAAAATTCTCGTGTCGCATGTTTTGCTACCAAACTCCTCCGAAACTGCTGTACCGATGTGTATGAAATTTTGTGTGCATATCCGGGAAGGTATGAGAATCGGCCCACATCTATTTTTCGTACCCCTAACGGTGGTCCATACCAAAGTTTTATATTCCCAGTATAAGCTGACCTCTCAATGTATGTAAATCCTATACAATGAGAGGTCAGTTTGTACTGGAAATTTTACTTTGACACGTAGCCGTGTGTACAATTTTTTTTTTAAATTAATTAATCATTGTTCAAGACAGGTGGCTTGCTTTAAGCATGGATTATTCAAGTCGTACAAACTTCATGGTAATATGTGCTCAAAATTTCAGATTTTTAAGTCGATATATTTGAATATCGCTCATCATACTCATCATGAACGATACCTATGAAAGTATTGACGACGGGGTTAATCAACCACGTGATTTTTCATGTAAGATAGTAAATAGAGGAACGAATGCTACTTGAATGAGATTGTAATCTTGTCTCCGCCCATACCGACCTCCGCTTACGAAAGCTTGCATGGTTATGAATGTTTCCTCCGCGGCCCACATACGAAGAGACAAAGACAGAAGCCACCGGCATCCTGCGCCCGCGTCGTTTCCGGAGCACCCACTGTGATAATTTGTATGTATATTATTGTCACAGGGACGAATTTAGAACGGGCGACTGTTAGTCGTACAGCGATTAATGTAATTTATTGTTTAACACACATTAGTGGTTTTCCTCGTAAGTTTAAGGAAATAAAGATACTATTTACATTATTGTTAAGTATATATAAGGACTAATAACAGCCTGTAGTCAAACTCAAAATTCTTTATTAATACATGTTTTTTCCTTGAACGAAAACATGTGTCGACCAAGCTCTTGTAATACGTTAGAAGTAACAGACAAGATCCCAGACGAGTTGACCTATATTTTACCGTCAAATTTAAATTCTGTGCGTAGATATATGTATATCAAGGTACTGTTATTGCCGTTAAAACTACGGTTAAAGAAAAGGCAAGAGCTATAAAGGAAATCCTCTCATCCCATTTCCTCTAGCACAAACCAACAAAATAACATACGACGGTTATTTTAACGAGCTTATTAGAGGCCTAGGATTTTTTTATGAGATTCACAAAAACAGTCATGATGACCCAGTGGTTTAGGCCTCGCCCCTTGTCCACGAGGTTCTGGGTTCAAACCTGGGCAGGTACCAATATGAATTTTTCAATTCATATGTACTTTCTAAGTTTATCTTAGACATCATTGACATCGGTGAAGGAAAGCCTCGTGAGGGAACCTGAACTTGTAATTAATATAAGTCTGAAATCGCCAACCTGTTTTGAGCAAGCGTGGTGATTAATGCTCGTGCCTTCTCTGTATGAGAAGAGGTCTTTGCCCTACAGTGGATTTATTTATACGATGATTCTCTAAAAAATTTAAGTACCCCACTAAGAAAACTCTTCAAGGAAACATGATTGGATGATTGGAACCAACAGATGATGAAAATCACAGCAAAAGTTCTTCTACCAACAGCAATGTTGAAC
This sequence comes from Phlogophora meticulosa, assembly GCA_905147745.2. Classification (NCBI taxonomy): domain Eukaryota; kingdom Metazoa; phylum Arthropoda; class Insecta; order Lepidoptera; family Noctuidae; genus Phlogophora; species Phlogophora meticulosa. Next base: position 1,884,509 of record LR990518.1, read on the forward strand.
AGCATTGAATAAATAATAAAATTTGAAACAGATGTCGTAAGCCTAAGTGCATTCATAAAGCCATGAATATTATCTGAACACATTCTCGGATCATTTACAACATACAAATAATTTGTAAAATCGTTACCAGAGGCGGACTAAGGTTGATATGCGCGAGATAAAGTACCGGACGCAGTTGAATAATCCATTAAAATCACATTTAAAGTCACGTTCATTTTGTTAAGCAGAGACAAAGCCAAGCATGTCAGGTATGTACGGTTTCCGGAACATGCAAAAATATACAACGGAGGAGCATTATTCTGACAGCTGTCAGATGAATCAGCTGGCTATAAAACGACAAACATTTGGAATCTCATTAATATACAATCTTAATGGACCATGTAAATTAACAAACAGTGTCAACAAACAGAACAGGAAATTCTATAAGATTACATCGAATGGTGTTAAGAAAGCTAGGCATTAAATTAATGAAATAGATATATTTAGGATAGTTAATCATTCAAGATTTTATAGAACACTGTCTATTATGGTTCAAGCTGACCATAAACTTGATTATCTCACGACACTCTTCGACCATGAATCTCACAGCCATAAATAACTATGTCTGAAAGAATGATCTATCACGCAACTACTATACCTACTCATCATACTCGTAATCTTGCGCCCAATTACTGCCCTGTGCGTGACCATAGACCATTTAAAGTTGACTTTGAAACACCTAAATAATTCAACAAGTAACATTAAACTTGATATATTTGAACCTTAATACAGATTTGGCAAGTAACCTCTGCGTATCAAGGAATTTAAATGTCGCATAGTCCATAAAAGACCTTCGATATTTACATAACTTAGCATATAGAATGGAATTTCTGCGTAATCGTAAATTTAATAGTATCACCGGTATAAGTTTAATAAGTTGTCGAGTATCATCAATGGATGTGTGTGATGGAAGGGTCTAAAAATAAGTACCTACTATTCTTGAGAACACTGATTGTTGTCACGAGATCCGTGTGTTTGGTTCATGTATTGTGCACTATGACGTCATCAATGCAGTCAGCCTCGTGCGTCAGATACTTTACATCGATCTTGGATTTTTGTTCTTAGAACATACTAACCAGCTCATTATTTTGTAAGATGTCGTAGGCGTTTTTTTTATATTTTGTATATACTAACTAAGATTAATTAACGAAAATTAACGAGGCTATGGGTTCAAACCTGGGCAAGTACCAATGTGACTTTGTCAATTCATTTGTACTTTCTAAGTTCATCTTGGACATCACTGACATCGGCGAAGGAAAAGATCGTGAGGAAACCTTGACTTTATAATAAATATAAGTCTGAAATCACTAATCCGTCTTGAGCAAGCGTGGTGATTAGTGCTCGTGCCTTCTCTATATGAGAAGTGGCCTTTGCCCTGCAGTGGGACAGTAAAAGGTTGGTATTATTATTTATTTTATAAATATATTTGATAAAGTTGAAGTATACACTTAAACTTTATCTAGGTTCTACATAATTTTGTATGAACGCGTTTATCTCTAGAACTGACAGTTGGATTTGAAATATTCTTTTTGCATTTGATAGCCCAATTCTTAGGGAAGGTTATAGACTAGTCAATATCACGCTACGACCCTCCGGAGCGGGTAAAACCACGAGGCACAGTTAGTGTCCCCAATAAACTATAATTCAACAAGTTCTAACCAATGACTTCCGATAATATCAACTATTTTTCTTATCGATTGTTTCCTAATATTTATATTTAATTCTTCTTAAAAGATCTTATCTTTTTATACTTAAAACTGTTTTGTATAAAACCTCACTTAACTCTATTCAGCAACAGTTTCTTCGAATCATCTCTTCACGATTTACTTTCTTTCTTACTCTGTTTGATCATCAATACTAAGAATAGGATGTAACATTGGCGGCAATAAAATAATTTAGAAACTTTTATTAGATAACTTAGCATCTGTACCTGGAAAGATTCAGTCATCTCTTGATTGTCCATAATATTTAAAAGGAAAATGTTTTTAAGTTGCAATAGGCTTGTCTTGATACATCGATATTTTTATCTCGACTCTCGATTCGAATAATCGATATATCGACCTCAGAATAACGATTATCGAATGCGTCTCATGAACGATATTTTTACATATATCAAATGAAAATATCTGCTTAATCCATAAAATTACAATAATACCTATGTATCGTTTTTTTTAATATATTGAATGGCAATTTTTATTTTTTTTATTTTTATATCCATTGCAAAGATTGAAGTTTGTAGCACTAGTGTGTTATAAAATATACTTGTGTTGGGGCTGCCCCGCATCTTCCTTTGGTGTTTATTTCATAAAAATGTGTAAAACCTTAATAATTATAAAAAAAATCAGTGCCTATACGTTTATCGATACTTATCACACTTCCCACATCCCTAAGTTCGAAGACCTTACTGATCGACTAATAACGGATGTGTAGGAATTTGAATTTTATATTCTTGTTACAAGAGACGCGGAATGTGACTGATGATGTCACTCTTCGAGTAAGTGACGATGAAGGTGCTGCGTTCTGCTCTGAGTGCATTTTTTATCAACATGTTTATTTTTAATGGCAAACGAGTAATGTGACGTAAATTGGAACGCGGTGACGAGTTGGTATTTTCGATTTATTTGACTGTAGTGACCATTGAAGTGGTTGTAGGTGTGTGTGTGGTTGGTGACTAGTTCCCTACACTATCATCATCATCGTTCTTTTTTTTTAAACGTTGTCGCGCTTTAGGAGTTTCTCCTGTATCGTGGGTGCCTTTACACTCACATACACAAACAGACAGACCCGGAACAACTACCTGTAGGTCATACAAATATATATTCCGCGCGGGGATCGAACCCTCAATACGCGGCGCAGCAGCCGATGGCTCAACCACTGCGCCAAACGTGTCGTCAGTTGTGATGACCCAGTGGTTTAGGCCTCGCCTCTAGTGCACGAGGTTATGGGTTCAAACCTGGGCATAAGTAAATATGAATATAGTAAGTAGCAAAGTACATATGAATTGAAAAAGTCACATTGGTAACAATGTGACTTTTTCAATTCATATGTACTTTCTAAGTTTATCTTGGACATCACTGACGTCGGTGAAGGAAAACATCGTGAGGTAACCTGGACTTATAATTAATATAAGTCTGAAATCGCCAACCCGTCTTGAGCAAGCGTGGTGATTAATGCTCGTGTCTTCTCTTTATGAGAAGAGGCCTTTGCCCTGCAGTGGGACAGTAATAGGCTGGTTTTATTTATTATTTAATTTAATAAGTTAGGTTAAATTTTAATATTAAACCTTGTTCTCTTCTCTTTCTTCGTACGCCTTGCCAGTCTACCGCCAGGGTCATTGATCTAGCTCAAGACTGAACCCTTGAACAAGTGAAAACTTGTGTTCTTCGACTTTGAAGCTTTATCAAAACTAGGTTATTATTATTATCGTTATCAGCTAATTATTATTGTGAAACAATGATGCATACTTAGATATGGAACAGAAGCTAATCTTGAATATACCCTGTTTTTTTATTAAAAAAAAAACGTTGCCCCACACTAGGAATCTCTCCTGTGTCGTGGGTGTGTTTACAAATATTTAAAGCCACATACACTAACAGCCAGACCCGGAACAATTACCTATAGGCCATACAAATATTAGTTCCGTGCGGGAATCGAACCCACGACACGCGGCGCAGCAGTCGATCGCTCAGGCACTGCGCCAACCGTGTCGTCAGCAATACCAAGTATAGTGTATTTTAAAGATCGTTAAAGACCTCGCAGGGTTAAGCAGAGGTGTACCAATACTACACCCACATCTCGCCAGTTATTATTAACTTCAAATCCAGACTGATGAAATAACCCAAGAACACACTACATCACCCGTGAACCGAACCCAGAACCTCACGCTCAGCAGTCGCACTTGCGACCACTAGACCAACGTTTTTGGTATTAATTACAACTCTTACTTACAATTGGTCTTGACACACAGACGGACAACGAAATTATCCTAAGAGTTGCGGTATTATTTTTGTGGTAACCCTAAAAATGGGTAAAAATGTATTTAAAGTGAACACAAGACACATTGCGTAACCGACACATTTACTTGTCGCGTCACTTTTCCAAGCAAATTGCGTAACAGCAGTAACTCAGTAACGAACTAATTAGCGGCAATGAAAGCTGAATGCGATCCTATTAATTATGAATAACCTGAAAACGTTCACTCACTGCAAATTATATGTATATTTCGACATAGGAAATAATTAATTTTAGTTGGAACAAAAATGAAAGAAAAAGGCTCAAACGGAAATTATCAAATTAAGAGCATCTACACCTTAATACACACATTAAGTTACGCCTTTTTCGCCGTGGGGTAGGCAGAAACTACAAAACACCATCTGCAACGATCCTTACATACTCCTTTCGCTTGGTCTCCGTCAATACATCTGGTCATACACGCACGCCGTTATCGAGTACTACGCACCTGACCTTTTTGAAGAACATCACCAATAAGGTCAGTGTATGTCCTTCTAGGGCGTCCCCTCACAGCGTTTCCGCTAACATCTGTCTTATAAATACCTTATTTTAGTCGTCTTTTATTCATCGTCTCAACGTGATCAAACCATCTAAGCATACTCTTTTCAAGTTTTGTCACATCATCTTCTACAACCATAAGAATACTATAACAATCTACAACTATAAGTCTGCGTACGCGTAAGCAAGAGTGGTGATTAGTGTTTTGCTCTTCTGTTCTTCTCTGAATAAGAAGAGGACTTTGCTCTGCAGAGGAACAATGACAAGCTGGTATTAGTAGAGTAGTGATTTGTCTTCTCTGTATAAGAAGAAACCTTCGCCCTGCTGTGGGATGATAACGGGATGGTATTTTTAGAGAGGGTAATACGGACTACCGGCAATTATATATCTCATATAGATGTAGACCAGTAAAGTTATTCTGATTTACTTATTGTTGAACATTCTAACTCTTACTGAGTTTGTTCTCGTAATGTCATCAGCTTGAAAAATACTAGTGCACTCTAGTTTTAAAATATTGACTAGTAAAAGTCTCTGAAAAGATCTACTTACAGAAACTTATATCATTTAAGCAGTTGATCTAAATCGATCTGCAAGCTTAACGTTTTCATACAACTTAATTTCAAATAGGAATACATAAAAAATAAAATTGCAGCTAGCAATGTAGCTTTAGCAGAAACGACAAATTAGATAGTGAATCAAGTTGCTTAAGTAAATCTTACAATCTTTAAATTAGTACGAGAGCCTAGCAAATTAGTGAGATAAGATGAACATCAAGAATTACACTAGGTTTATGTAATTAAAATTGGGATTAATCAAAATTAACTACAAGATTATGTTAATGAATTTGGGTAACGGACGGATTTCAGTTGCATCACTCTGTCAGATCGAAACTGTCAGATTATTTTATATTAAAAACCATTCTTTAAAACAATTATAATGATTCATGGTTCAGTGATTACGAAATCTAGTCTAGTCTTCAGATATAATTTTTTGCTGGAAGTATTTTTTGAAAGTGTTATACTTAGTGTAGAGACTTTTTTTTTTCGAATAAACACTTTTGGTTTTGATTGGAACAATCTAAAAGAAGTAAGGTAATTTTAAATGATGAGACATAGATATAGATTGATGGTTAGATATATGTATAGTACCTAATCGTCTGACACATAAGATGAAGGAGTAAGGCCCAAAAGGTATCCACACAAAGATAACAACGAAGGCATTTATCAGCAGATAAGACAAGATATACAGATCTTAGATCACTGGATATCAATAACCAAAACAGGCACTGATAAACTTGTATTTGTTTTTCATTAATCCTTGGGCAGCCCATCAATGTCAACGTGCTCTGGTCAAGTTTCAAGACATTTTCAGATTACTACTGTCCTTGTTTGCCCAATGTGTCAGTCAATGTCACTGCCGTATCTACAGATTCTATTAATACCATAGATAATGTTTGGATTAAACTGGAAAACAAGAGTGCCTATAAAACTGTCTGTAGACTGTGTGTACATTGATAAAATCAACTCTGAGATTCCTGAGTGAAGTTAGTACTGGCGTTTGAAATCAATGTATTGTTTGCTTGAGGCAGCTGCAGACGTATCATGTAAAATATGTCCCCGTCATGACTTGGGTGAATTCAGTGTCACCCACCCAGGGATTGACAAAGACATTCATTATGGGGTACAGAGGCCAGAACATCAAGTTTCCCCAAATGTGTCAAATTTCTTTGATAGGTTTTTAACTTTATCACGAAAGTATAAGATTCATGTTAAGAGGACGCATTGGAAATTTTGGCATCAGTGATCTCTATTTTTGTCAGTAATTACGAAACGAATAAAAATATGAGTTGGTGACCTGAACAGTTCATGATGAAAACCTTATTTTGTTAGTTTTCATTACATGATTAAGTAACTTTTGTAACAGAGAAAAAAATATCAAACATACCTCTTTTTAAATAGAGATTCACATTTTATGGGCAAACGTGACCGATTTTAGCCTCTCAACTTGCTCTGTAGACAAGTCTATAAATACTCCTTAAAATTGTAGAAGGAATTTCTCAAGTTATCATTTCCGACTAAATAAAATAACAAAAAGCATTTTGTCGCTTACGTCGTTTTGTTATAAGCTAACGCGCATATGCAATCCTCGCCCCGCGGAGACGCTCAGTCCCCTCTTGACCATTGTCAGCGACGGGTCTGTGCTAGTCGGCTTCCGGACTGCATCGGCGATTGCGTGATCAAATTTAGCGGTTTTATTAAATAAAAATGAGAAATAAGAAAGAAAGATGTTCCAAAAGGAAAAGAAGAGCATGTCTTTTAGAAAAATGTGCTAATATGACGAAAAGAAAGTAAGTTTTCATACTGAAATGTGAAGCGGTGGTAGTTTACTAAAAAAGATGACGTTCAAAAAGTCACTTTGACTGTAACTTCAATGATGTTCATGAAACTATGGAGTCGTCAACTTGCAACAAAAATAAAGAAATGACAGCTTCCTTTTTAGGGTACGTATGAAAAATTCCTAAACCTCCTAACGTTTTATAAAAGCTATAGGCATTATTATTATTATTACTAAAACACTTTTTCTGGTATTTTCTAGAAATGAAAACGACGCTTTACCGAATTATGCAGAGTTGCAAAATGTGTTGCCCGCGTAAGTTTTTGTTGCTATGTATTATTCAATATTACAATCAATATACCTAATTCAACGATGAAGTTAAAATTAAAGGACTTCTTTTATTTTAGAAATGCTGATACTAATGAAACTAATATATCACAAAACGAGGGCATTCCTGCAGCTACAGTGTGTATATTAGATAATTTTGTTCTTTATACATAACCGACGTATTAGTCGAAATATGTTATCTCTGAATTTGGTACTAGGCTCTAATTTATTTATATTTTCAGATTAGCAGACAGTGTTCGAGTGATAAAGTTTCTACAGAAATGACAATTGAATGCCCTACTGAGGCACAAGTAAGTACTCGGGTTATAAAACACAATATTTTGTCTGATTGGAGTTGGAAGCAGTTTTCAATGGTTGCCTAGATATGAGAACCAAAAAAATATATTTATACATAATCAATATCTGTGAAGTGATTGATGTAAATAAATAAATAAATACACAATGGGCAAGACAAACATTTTCCTGCGCCATGCTATCACATTCCATGTACGATATTGATACTTAATTTTTACATTTGTTTCAGATGGAGCCGGAGGTACAAGATATAGGCCATAGAATAATAGATGTGAACCACTTTGTAACAGAACTTATAAAGTTCTCTGAGCACAAGTCTTTGTTTAATTGTGGATAAGCCACATTAAAATTTGAGTCTTAACATCACGTAGGCTTGCAATCAGAATTTACATATGTTTGTTCATTGTGTGGTTACAGAAATAAAATAAAATTGTCATTGGCTGATGTAAACAAAGACGCCGTCGCTGGAGTTATGGCTGCTGGTTGTGGTCAAGTACAACTCAATCAATTTTTGTCTGGAGTAGGTTTACCCAACATGTCCGATTTTACTTACAATAAATTGCATAACGATATCTGTGATGACTGGGAAGAGACTGCATGGGATGAGATGAAAAAGGCTGGCGATAGAGAAAAAGAAGCTGCAATAAAGGAAGGGAGAGTCAATAAAGACGGAATACCGCTAATAGATGTTATTGTAGATGGCTGTTGGTGTCAGCGATCTTACCGGACTAATTATGCGGCATTATCAGGGTGTGCAGCTATAATTTTAGACGTTTCGGCCAAGTACTATATCTGTGCGTCAAAAATAAATATTGTATAATAATAATAATACACACGAAGTGTAATATGTGTTTGATTGTAAACTAGCTTTTGCCCGCAGCTTCGCTCCCGTGAACTGACTACTATACCCTATCCTACCCTACTCTACCCAACTCTCCCATACTATACCCTAATGTTTTTTCTTCATAAGTACCTTCTCCTGACAATATCAAACACAACAAAAAAGGAATTAGCGAAATCGGTTCAGTTATTCTCGAGTTTTGCGCTTACCAACACATTTTGCGATTCATTTTTATATATAAGAAGATAATATCAATGTAGAATAAATTATGTTCCTTGTTAAAATAAATAAACACACACACACTCACAATAATTTAATACTTACAAGGAAAAGGTTCCAGCCTTAGAATACTTATGTAAAAGTAAATAAAGATATTTTGATCGTATAAAATATTATAAAAAAATATGATTTTTAAAAATATTTTACTTTAAAAAGAGATGTGCTAGTGTGTTTCAAATCACGAAAATCTTAATTTCGTTATTTGAATAACACTAGCACGTGTTAGTTTATTTCCGAAAAGACAATCAATTAAAAAAAGTCATAGGTAAATTCATAAAAAAAAATATAAGACAACTCTAAGGTGTCTATGTTCCGCGCCGCCACCGCCGCGCGCCGCTCGCCTGCGCCGCCTGTTGCAATGCATACGTTACTTACCGGGGTGCGTGCGGGTTGCGGGGTGCGCGCGCCCGGTTTTAGAATTATTGTTGAACAATTCGTCGCCTTAAATCGGGAAAATCGGACAGTTTTGGGGTAGCTTGTCGTGCTGGCGTCTGTACAATTAAATTTGAGAATCGAGATTATCCAAAAATATATGTTATACTTATTCTATTAATTATTTTATATTATTAACTACAGCTGGGTGACACTGTCAGCTCACTTCACCGCTCATCTCATACAAGTTATCACAGATTCGAATGGCAGTACTTTTAAAGTACTAAAAGATGACAAATAACTTAATATCTTTTGAAAGTTTAATGTTGAGAATTTCGTAAACTTCACTGCAAGGTTTCGTGTCGAAATAATTTGCATCCTCCTCTAAATGCTCAAATGAAGGTATTCTTTGACATAAAATAACGTCACGTGTCACAATAGTATACAAATAGTAATTATTGTGAAACTTTCCGAGCTTCTAAAATGTCAGTTGAGAAGATTGTAATCGGACTGTTTTAATAGACTAAGTTAAACAGAGGGAAAGGATAGAGATATCAAATTATAAGGTCACAGTTCATTCGTGCAATCTGAGCTTTACGAAATAAGGGCAAGTTACACAGCATTTTCTTTGCGTAGTAAAGTATACGTTTCATAGGAATAAGATCTACAAAGATTTGTTCCGGGTGTTCCGGGTATTTGCTATGTATAATATAATAAAAATATCTATCTATGTAATGTATTGTATAAAGTATATCAGTCATCTAGTGCTCATAACACAAGCTCTGCTTAGCTTGGGGCTAGATGATATTGTGTGGATTGTTCAGCATTATTTCTTTATTTAAGTACCTACCTAATTTTTATACCTACACTTAATGATCATATTGGTATAAGGGATTATGAGCTAGCGTTTCGTACGAATACGAACGTTCAAACTAAATGAATTAAGTTCATATTCAAATGCGAGACTAACATTACTTAGCACAGTAAAGTTAATTTTAGATTGTGGCAAATATAGGAACATTGATGTCAGGCCACACCAAATCTCACCTAGTAACAACACCAGCCTGTTACTGTCCCACTGCAGGGCAAAGGCCTCTTCTCATACAGAGAAGGCACGAGCATTAATCACCACGCTTGCTCAAAACGGATTGACGATTTCAGACTTATAATAATTTATAAGTCCAGCTTTCCTCATGATGTATCCTTCACCGATGTCAGTGATGTCCAAGATAAATTTAGAAAGTAAATCTCACCTAGTAAAACATAAAATCTCTTCCTTTTGGCTATTTCGATGGCAAACTTTAATGAGGCCCAGAGCTAATCTCTATTTCACGTGTCCCATCAAAGACTTACATTAATTCTTCTATCTTGTCTTTGGTTTACAATGTATAATTATGTTTATTTCCATGGCTGAGTATAAATCGTCCTTAGTACAAGTACAAGGAACAAACATAGATGGCCCGTGGGGTAAGGAAACCAGATCGGAGATGGCTGGAAATCCATTCAGCAAGAACAGATCTTTGCAATTTCCTCAGCAATCTTAATATCAGATTCGATTAACACAACAAGTATTGTTCTTGCAATAATCGATTGGATTAACCTTTTTATTATATGGCAGAACATGACCTTTGCGTATCTCAACAAGTTTCTCAAACGAACTGTATGTCGCTGTCAATTGTGACAGCAACGTAAGTACGACTCGTTAGATAGATACATTTGCTAATATTTGTGACGTCATTGTTAATAGAATCTTTTTGAATTGTATGTTGTGGCGGCCGTGTGGTTAGGGCCTGGCCTCTTATGCACGCGGTAGTGGATTCCATTCCGGACAAGTACCAATGTGATTTCTATCAATTCAAATGCATTCTTTACGGTTTACTTAGACATTACTGATATCGATGACGGAAAATATCGTGAGGAAACCTGAACTTATAATGAAGATAAGTCTAAAATTGCCAATCTGTATTGAGCAAGCGTGGTGATTAATGTTCTCTGTATGAGAAAAGGCCTCTGTCCTGCAGTGCAGTAATAGGCTGGTATTATTTTTGAATTGTATGAATCGAATCAATATGGTGTGGGTTAGCGCAAAGGCAATCGCGGACAATATCCTTTCTACAGTATCGTCACACATTCCTCGAGTTACTTTCAAAAGGTTTCTTCGCGTGCCAACTGCATTACGTTGCATTGTCCTCCTTCCCTCACCGTATTAAACTTCTTCTCAGTTTATCGATGGCAAAAGTTCAAATTTGTTTGATCCAAAATTCTCCATTCTCTCTTCATTTCAGACTCAGTCATAAGATTATCAACAGCACATATGCCAAGATGGAAGTCGGATCAATGAGTTGAAGTGGCCGACTTTTAAACCCCTTGATAGTCTTCGAACTCAAGTCACTAAGACACTCAGATCTGCGGTGCGTATGCGGCGCCTCTCCACATAAAAACTTTACCTATACAAATATCAGAATTATATAGTGCTTCCTCTTCATACAAAGCAATAGCTTGATTAAGAAATCAATGAGAGTACTTCACCATACTCACAGCTCCTATCTTAAATTTTCCTATTTTTTCCTATCTTCATTTGTTTAATATGACTTAGGTTACGATGATTTACGCGCGATTGTAAGATACAAGATAAAATTGAAAAAATGATGGCCCATTAGTTTAGGCCTCGCCTCTTGTGCACGTGGTTGTGGGTTCAAACCTGGGCAAGTACCAATGTGAGTTTTACAATTCATATGTACTTTCTAAGTTTATCTTGGACATTACTGACATCGGTGTAGGAAAACATCGTGAGGAAATCTGGACTTATATTAGGTCTTTACCTATGAAATTGCCGTTCTGCAGTACTGGCCATTTCAAATCAAAATATTTTTTGTTTGGCTAAGAATTCTTATTTCAAATTAATTTTATTTTAAAAACATGGATTTTTTTTTCCAAAAGTAGTCATTTGTTTATTGATTAGTGTTACATTTTCATCGCATTTAAATCTTTTTCGTCATCATGGATACGTTAAAAATTCGAGTAATTATGGAATATGAGTACCGTCGTGGCAGCAACGCGGCACAAGCGGCACGCAACATCAACGACGTTTACGGAGCTAACACTACAAACCAACGCACTACCTGTTATTGGTTTGCTCGCTTCCGTTCTGGAAATTTCGACCTGAAAAATGAACCTCGCGGTCGTCCAAAGACTTTGGTCGACAATGACGAATTAAAGGCGATTGTGGAAGCTGATGATACACAATCTACGGCTGAATTAGCAGCAGCTTTCGACGTTAGCGTCAAAACAATATTGGTCCATTTGCGTCAAATTGGCAAGGTAAAAAAGCTTGACAAATGGGTGCCCCACGAACTCAATGATCGCCAGCGTGAAGTACGCGTCGAGACGTGCCTTGCACTGCTCAACAGACACACAAATGAAGGAATTTTGAACCGCATTGTTACCTGCGATGAAAAATGGATTCTGTTTGATAACCGCAAGCGCTCAGCAAGTTGGTTGGATCCTGGTTCAGCACCTAAACAATGCCCTAAACGAAAACTTACCCCAAGAAAAGTGATGGTCACTGTTTGGTGGTCTAGCGCCGGTGTGATTCAACACAGCTTCTTACCAAACGGGGTGAGCATTACTACAGATGTGTACTGTGAAGAATTGAACACAATGATGGAGAAGCTGGCACATCTCCAACCAGCATTGGTCAATCGCTCGTCTCCGCTGCTCCTGCACGACAACGCGCGACCTCATACTGCACAGCAGACGGTCTCCAAGTTGCAAGAACTGGGGTTGGAAGCTCTCCGTCATCCGCCCTACTCACCAGACCTTGCGCCTACAGACTACTACTTTTTCCAGAATTTGGATAACTTCTTGGCGGGAAAAAAATTCAATACCCGAGAGGCAGTACAAAATGCCTTTGAAGAATTTGTTGCCTCCCGTCCAGCTGATTTCTTTAAGAAGGGCATCAATAAACTGCCACTGCGTTGGCAAAGATGCATTGATTGCATGGGTGATTACTTCGATTAATACAAATAAAAAATACATGAAAAAAATTCATTTAAATTTTTTCATACAAAACGGCAATTTCATAGGTAAAGACCTATTATAATTAATATAAGTCTGAAATCGGCAACACGTCTTGAGCAAGCGTAGTGATTAATGCTCGTGCCTTCTCCGTATGAGAAGAGGCCTTTGCCCTGCAGTGGGACAGTAATAGGCTGGTACTTTACTTTACTAAGATATTTACAAGAAACTACCAACAATCCACTTGGCAAAGACGGCTAAGCAGTAATTACCAGGGCACGACCGATAAAGGGCACAGTCTCAATCGCCAGTTGCGACACTTCGCAGTCTATTTGTCGGAGAACAATCAGCCAGTGACGCAAGCTGCGCGTGCTCAATCGCCACGCTGCTATCACTGCGATAAGGTACACCTTGGAGACTTCAGGCTTCAACTTACGTATACAGAAGTGTTGTGTTGACAATCTAGAACCTCTATTGCTTTGCTGCCGACTTTATTTTTTATTTAATTTTGATGTAATTTAATTTTGATTTAATTTTATTTGTAATTCTTATTTTCTATGGACCCTGGTCTGAAATAAAGTTTTATTTATTTTATTTATTTATGCGGAAGAGAGTATTTTTCCGTCATGTTTTTTTATTTCCCCTTTTTTAACGGTTTCTAAAAGATGGTTTTATTACTGCTTAGTCTTCTATTGGTGACATATCATTGATATGCCGTTAGATATTAGAATATTATCGACATATTCTGTTACATCAAATTAAATACTATGAATTAAAATACTTAACAAAATAAACTGATTGCGATAGAGATGGCATTGCTAAAAAGGGGTTTACCACTTAGATGACGGAAAAATAGAAATTGGAATAGGGGCAGGAAGCTGATGATGATGATGATCAAAGCATAGTATAGTAATTACCAAAATACCCAGAACTAATTTTACTTAAGTCTGGGTATTTTGGTAATTACTACCAATACTCTAATACTCTCCATAGCATTGACTTCCGTTACTCCGAAACGTATCGGTTTTTGCGACACTCTAATCACACGGTACGTTACAATGATTGCGTCAATAATATCTGTTACCATATATTGCTATCTAATTTCGCGCGTAATATCTATAATGGCCGGCAAAACTAAGATATTACATTATTTACAAGCAATTTGAGCGATGGAGCGGATCGGGGCGCGTATCATTTGCGGTGGGTATGCAATATCTAATGCTCGTACCAAATTGCTATGTCAGCAATGTGTCCGTGTGTTGGTCCGTCTTGAAGCCTAGACACGTACGATGGGCTCCATGTTGTAGGTAATGGGATATTGCTGTAACTGAATGGGGGCAGAGTATTGGGTAAGCAGCTCTTTTTAACGAGCTTTTTGTTTGATTTAAGGCAGATTTACGATTCATAGGCGATCTTACCTTGTTTAAATTAGAAAACATGAACAACTTGGACACAAAATATCTTATGCAAGGTGGAAGGGATGTCGAGGCACATCCTGATACCATGAGTTCATTGCATGATTCTAGAAACGTATAAATTACGAAAAATGACTGTCCCTCCCACCCTATACGGTAAGAAAGAATCCAACATTGTCTTTGTCGTGTCTTTTTTTTTAAACGTCGCCCCACACTAGGATTATCTCCTGTATCGTGGGTACGTTTACAAACATTAAACTCACATAAACAAACAGCCAGACTCGGATCAACTACATGTAGGCTATACAGATATTGGTTACGTGCGGGAATCGAACCAGCGACACGCGGCCTAGCAGCCAATTGCTCAGCCACTACGCCAACCGTGCCGTCAAACAAATGAATTCAATGATTCAAATGTCAAAATTTGACCACCCAAAGTCATTGTCAAGATGCAGTTGTTTATAAAGGTGTAACTCGTTGTAAGCAAAATCACTGAGATCGTGCCACTACAGTTAAATCAAGATAAATATTATTGCAAGCTCTCCAACTTTCATTAATGACTGGACGTGATGTCTACGAAGGTCAGTATTGGCTGTTTTGGAACTTATTTATTGCACATAATGGACAAAGGACAATAATATATGTATACTTTTAGAATTATATGAAAATATGTTATCAACCCGTTATAAATAATCTGTTTCTATTAAAACCTAAAACTGCGTAAATATAACAACCTAATTGGCAGTTATATGTTTGAGCCGTTTGGGGTTGAAACATTAGGGATGGGTCCGTGTGCCCATTTAGTTTTTCGGACATCTCGAAGCGTTTGGTCGACTCTTTACTAGCTGGCCTTTTTTTGGCCGATGATTCAGCATTGCCATTCAACGTGGCAATGCTGCCAGCCTTCTGGGCACTTTTCCCGTTGACTGTGATGTGGATGAATTTCTAGATGCCCTGTGATTCTTTATTTTATATTTTCCTTTTCATGAATTAATAGTTTTATCGTTTCTATTATAATCACTAAGATACTCGCATATCTTAATTTGCAAATATATCGTATCAGACCACCTGATGTTCAACTTAGTAATATGCACGGAAATAATGTTTATCAATTAACAGATAAAACAAGATATATGTCTTACTGCGTTTTACATTAATATGTTTTTAAATGAAATCTGCATTTCTATTCTCAATACATTGAGTAATATTGGATACCATAATGAGTTACACAAAAATATCGTGGGTAGTAGTACCAGCCTATTAATGTCCCACTGCAGGGCAAAGGCCTCTTCTCATACAGAGAAAGTACGAGCATTAATCACCACGCTTGCTGAAGACGGGTTGGCGATTTCAGACTTATATTAATTATATAAGTCCAGGTTTCCTCACGATGTTTTCCTTCACCGATGTCAGTGATGTCCAAGTTAAACTTAGAAAGTATTTATGAACCCTGTCGGGGGCAGCGTAGTTTGTAGGAGAGAGGAGAAAGAGAGCATAAGATATGAGATTCACACACAATGGATATTATAGACAATATATTATACAATGTATAGTTCAGTTCATTCAATCTCACTTTGAGGAATGCAACAGTGTTTAGGACCGAAACATTAGCAATAAGACCAAGTAAAAAATCTCCCCATACATATTTCAACTCAACAGAAAAAAAAATCAGCCGGGTAAGGCACTATTGGTAAAATATCGACAAGGAATCTGCAACTTGTACCATTTCAATCTCAACATGTTATCGACGACAGAGTCCAACAGAGACCTCCCAACTTTCTACAAGAACTAACCAGTTTTAATTAAGTAAACTGATAGTATCTGTCGTAGGTACTTGCTAATAAAATGGTGGAATGCTTTAATCATGTTAAAGACATATTTTATGTTCTTCAAGTAGATAAATTACTAAAATGAAATGTCTGGATTTATAATCAACTCAAATGATTCTCTGTTTATTAACACCTTAAACGCCAGGTGACCGACAAACAATACATTTTCCATTTCGTCTCGTTTTCTGGCAGTTAAGATGTTAATTAATAAATAATGCTGCACAATCCACACAGCATCATCTAGCCCCAAACTAAGCAGAGCTTGTGTTATGGGTACTAGTTGACTGATATACTTAATAGAATACATTACATAGATAGATATGTTTTATTATACATAGCAAATACCCAGAACACATACATACATACATAGAAAATGTTTGTAGATCGTACAAACATTTGTCCCGAAGCGGAAATCGAACCTTGCTCCGCCGCGCCACATAGGCCGTCACAATGGAATGACCAGAGTAACCATATCTCTTAACAGGGCTTTAGCCGTAATAACTGGAAGCTACTACTGTTTCTGAAGATGCTGCTCTACGATCAACAGCTCAGCCTGTGGCCTTGGATTCCTCTCGAGTTATTCAAAGACAATCGTGGCTAAAACAGGGATGTAGAAGCCTCGAAGCGTTGAAGATATACCCCGTGTAATAAGCTTGGTGCCTAACTGGATGAAAAAATTAGAATGTGGTAATAACTATTAAATAAGCTATTATATTAAAAGCTAAGAATGCTTAAGTAAAACTATTAAAACTGTACGAGAACAATAATTAAGGCACTGAATACAACAAGAAGAACGCGATAAAAAGTGTCCGTAAAATCGTAGTAACAACTTGTCTCAGTTAAGTATCGCGATGATTTGCAGTCACGACAAAACATAACAAGAGCACTGTGAACTGAAAATAGAAATCTATGCCTCCACACCTACAATTTTTACGAGAAAGAGAAAAAAGCAACAATGGCAGTTCAGCGACGCCATTTCCTTTTAATTATTTGCTTATCTTGTGTAAAGGTGCGTTTAAGCGTTAAAAATCTTGACTGTATAAGTAAACAAGACTTACTACCAACTTATGTTTAGAAATAGCTGAATCTGCACTATTTCTTCCCAGCTTTAAACATTAGGAAGAGGTAAAGGGATTTTTTAATTTTGGAGACTCTTTTGTTACTTATATATTTTATTGAAGCAATTTAATTCTATCTAGGTACCTATTTGGTGAAACATTTTGTATGTCTAAAGGCGGGATATTTTCTGAAATTTATATTTTAATGTACCACCTACTGTTCACATAATAAATGAATTTGAATGTATTATAAATGTTATTAGTGTAATGACGACACGGTTGGCGCAGTGGTTGAGCCATCGGCTGCTGCGCCACGTGTTGTGGGTTCGATCCCCGCACGGAACAAATATTTGTATGACCTACAGGTAATTGTTCCGGGTCTGGCTGTTTCTGTACGTGAGTTTAAATGTTTGTGCACCCACGATACAGGAGAAATAACTAGTGTGGGGCAACATTTTATGTTAAAAAAAAAGAAAATATCAGCCTATTAAAGTGATGTAAATCTTCACTGTGATAATTGAAAAGTGTTGGATAGTGTAATGTAAATTAATAAATACATAAAAATAATAAAACATATCTTTAACAACAGAACTTACAGTCATACATCGTCTTACGAGTCTACGAAATTCGTTAAGCGATATAGTTTCTGTGTTATGGTTGAGTTTAGTTCAACTGCTTTTTGTCACGTGTGTGTACCATGTGCTGCCATATCAGAATTTCATAAGACTGCCATTTATTACCCATTTGTTAGTTGCTCGTATCACCTGACTGCCCTAGTATGTATGTTGTTGTAGCTTAGGCTTGAGACATGATAGGGTAAAACGATACTCATCGGCCTAGCCTTTTCCCAACTACGTCAGGATTCGGCTTCCAGTCTAAACAGATGCAGCTGAATACCAGTATTTTACTTGGAGCAACTGCCTATCTGACCTCCACAACCCAATTACTGGGCAACACGATACCCCTTGGTAAGACTGATTGTCAGAGTTTCGGGCTTCTGACTACCCGTAACGACTGTCATCATCATCATCATCATCAGGCTATACTAGTCCACTGCTGGACATAGCCCTCTCCTAATGAGCGCCATAGCGCCCTGTCTTCAGCTTGCCGCATCCAGCATCTGCCTGCAGTCTTTCGCAGATCGTCATCCCACCTGGTCAGAGGGCGTCCTACACTACGTTTGCCGAGTCGCGGTCTCCACTCAAGAACACGTTTACCCCAGCGGTTGTCGGTTCTTCGCGAGATATGGCCAGCCCACTGCCACTTCAACTTCAACACGACGACCGGTATTGGATCAATGTGGCCATTGATCATGACTTTGGTTTTATCCAAATTCATGCCAAGACCGATACGTCGCGAGGCTGAAGCTAGGCCGTCCAGCATCTGGTTCAGCTCCTCTAGCGACTCCGCCATTAAGACTATGTCATCTGCGAATCGTAGGTGTGAGATGTAGTCGCCGTTTATGTTTATGCCCTTTCCTTTCCAGTCCAGCATCTTAAACATATCTTCCAACGCGCTTGTGAACAGTTTCGGGGATATAACATCCCCCTGTCTCACTCCTCTGCGCAATTGGATCGGTTTAGACTGCTGGCCCTGTACTTGGACACTCATGGTCGCGGCTTCGTACAGACATCTCAACACCTCGATATAACGATAGTCTACTTGGCATCGCTGTAAGGATTCCAGAACAGCCCAGGTTTCGACAGAGTCAAAGGCCTTCTCATAGTCCACAAAGGCCAGACACAGGGGCTGATTATACTCTTCGGACTTCTGTATAATCTGCCTCACCGTGTGAATGTGGTCTATGGTGCCATATCCTCCTCGAAACCCGGCCTGTTCCGGCGGCTGAAACTCGTCGAGTCTCCTGGCGAGACGATTCGTGACCACTCGTGAGAACAACTTATAGACATGGCTCAGGAGCGAGATGGGTCTATAATTTTTAAGAAGGGCTTTGTCACCCTTCTTAAAAAAGAGCACCACCAAACTCCCGCTCCACGCCTTTGGAGTTCTCCCACTGTGAAGGACGGTGTTAAAGAGGTTCGTTAATTCCTTTATAACAGGGGCTCCTCCAGCTTTCAAAAGCTCTGATGTTATTCCGTCCTCACCGGGGGCTTTTCCATTTTTAAGCTGCCTCAGAGCTAACACGATCTCGTCTTGACTGATGTCAGGCAGTTCGTCGGTGTAGTGGCGCATCAGGGTGGCTCTGGAATCGTGGTCATCTCGTCGGGAATGAGGTGCATGTGCAGCGTATAATCGGCCATAGAAATCCTCTATCTCAGCGGAGATCTCTGGTTTAGACAATACGGTCCTCCCATCGTTCGTTTTAAGCTTCGTCAGGTGGCTCCTGCCAAGCTGCTGAGTGAATACTTTGGACCCTCGGTTTCGCTCAATCGCCTCTTCGATGAGGCGTGTGTTGGAGCTCCGAAGGTCGCGCCGTACCATCTTCGCAATTCGCTTGTTCAGGTCTGACCTCTCCGACGAAGTAGCTTGGGTGGTTTCCCGTCTTTTTGTCATCAACCCGAGAGTCTCAGCCGAGAGTTTGGATTTCCTGCCCGTCCGCTGCGTTCTGCAGAACTTGATGCCCTCATCCTTCAGAGTCTCGACCAGATTGTGTAGGCTCTCGTCAGCGTCGTCAGTGGGTTCCAAGGCAACAAATCTATTCCCGAGAAGCTGCTGGAACTTCTCGGTACCCGCCATGATATGGATTGGGTTAGGTCGGAGCGTGGACTTCATCAGTCGGTTTCTTTCAAGCTTTAAGTTGATATTCAGAGAGCCTCGGAGAAGTCGGTGATCAGATCCGGTATTGAACCTGTTGATCACTGAGACATCTCTGAATATGTGCTTTCTATCCGTCATGATGAAGTCGATCTCATTTTTAGTCACAGTGTCGGGGCTTTGCCACGTCCACTTCCTTTGAGGCTGTTTCTTAAAGAAGGAGTTCATTAAGAACAGCCCCTCCTTCTCAAGGAAGTTGACAAGCATTTGCCCCCTGTGATTCCTAACTCCATAACCATGCGGGCCTATCCGGGATTCGTTGCCAGTCTGGGTTCCCACTTTGCCGTTAAAGTCCCCCATAACAACATTGAAGTGGGCCTTAGTGGTGTTGTGCAAGGCTTTGGATATGTCTTCGTACATATCCTCCACTTCATCATCCGAGTGTGTCGAGGTCGGTGCGTAAACCTGAATTACCTTCATGCTGTACCGCTTGGACTGCCGAAGGATCAGGTACGCTACCCTGGTCGACACACTGGCGATTTCTTCAACGTTGCTAGAGAGGGCCCTATTGACGAGGAAACCTACGCCACCCTGGGATGTTTTATCACCCTCGCGAAAGTAGAGAAGATGGCCCGAGTCTAGGGTTACGGTGTCCTCCCCCTCTCTACGGACTTCGCATAACCCCAGAACATGCCATTTAATGTTCTCTAACTCCACTTCCAACTGCGCTAGATGGTGATCAAGCCTCAGAGTTCGTCCGTTGAACGTTGCCAGGGTCAATTCATTGAGGCAGCCTGCCGTAGCCCGGTGATTCCTAGCACCCCCTGCCTTGCCGTTACCATGGCCGCTGCCATGGCCAGGAATAGCGAGGCGGCCGGGAACTGGGGGCCATTTTTTGTGCTTGTGCATCATTGGGAGGGTAATGCCCATAATCCCCACGCTGGGCATGCGGGTTGGGGATCGCAGTTTGGTTGTAGAGTTGTTCTGCAGGGGGCGCTGCTGCCCACCCCCCGGTTTGTGTCCCTTAGTCGCCTTTTACGACACCCGCAGGAAGAGTTGGGTTGGTGCTATTCTTTTAAGGCCGACACCACACAGCCCTGTACTAACGACTGTCAAAGATCTGCAAATGATAGCCGGGACCAACGGCTTAACGTGCTTTCCGAAGCACGGAGAAGTAAAACAATACTAGAGTATTGTTTTACCCTTTCATGTCTCTAGTCCAACAGTAGCTTAGTAATTGTTTTTTCAATAATAAACAGCCTTACTCATTCACTGGCAACAGCCAAGTGGTGTACAAATACTTTATATGCAAGCCTCGTGATGTTTACTACAGCCTTTGATTGATCGGATGACGTAGTATCAATGAGAACATCGGAGTCTAGAAACGTTACCTTTTTGACAATACCATCAATAACCATGTCAGTGTCAAGACTATTGATAATGTTATCTTGCTCTGGTAGCAACAATATCTACTGTGCTTCGTCATAAAGAACATAGCTTCATACGTTGTACAGAGGCCAGCAGATCAAGCCACCCCAATGTGTCAGATTTCTTTGATAGTTTTTCAACTTTATCTTAATAGAAATAAGGTTCATATTTTATGGGGAAATTCTGACACATTGAGGTAGCTTGATGTGCTGGTCTCTGTACCTTCCAGATGTGTCTTTTTGTTTTTCATATATTACAACTTTTTTTCTACTTCCTTTGTTAAGTCTTAAATTATTTAGACATATATTTAGTTTTGACGACCTATGTGGCGCAGCGGGCGTAGGTCCGCCTGCGACGCAGGAGGTTGCGGGTTCGATTCCCGCCTTGGGACAAATGTTTGTACGATCTACAAAGGTTTGTTCCGGGTGTTCTGGGTATTTGCTATGTATAATAAAAAATATATATCTATGTAATGTATTGTATTAAGTATATCAGTCATCTAGTACCCATAACACAAGCTCTGCTTAGCTTGGGGTTAGATGATGCTGTGTGGATTGTCCAGCATTATTTATTTATTATTTAGTGCAACGGTATATTTACCTAAGTATATTTATTTTTCTGAGTTGTCTCAGTAACTAACTAACTTCTTTCATTAGTTAGTATTAAGTAAATATGTTTTTAAAATAAAACCACGATCTATAAATAACATTTTAAATAATCGAGCGTTAGTAATAGCTAATTAATAGTTTGCTTGAATATAGACACGTACTTGTGTTATCAAATTTAAATATTTATTGCTCTCTTGTGGTAAGTTTAGTTGTTATAATTCCATATACAAAAAAACCGACATTGTTTCAATTGCTTTTACTTAACCACTTTCCAAGTTGTGTATACCTACATAGGTATACATATAAGTTGGAATATTTAGTAAGTGTCCCGATACATTTTACCTTACGGCATGCCACATATAATAGTTTTAATAATCTATAATTTGTATTTTTTAAGCTGTAGAATTGGAATAGAATATTGAAAATGATATCCATCTTTTCGACAAGGATAAAATCGAAAATGTAACAAAACTTTTACGTAATGTAAATTTCTCATTCCAAACCCTTAGAAATCGTTTTAAAACATTATCACCAACTGTCTAAGAATATTACTATTATACGTCATTATCCATATGACGCACTAAGTCTTAGCAAACTTTATGACTTCTAACTCTAACTCCGCTGCCATTAATGTTTTTACGATCTGACACAAAGCCTCTACGTGTTTTCAATTCAAATATAAATTGTGCCGATTTAATTGTTTGCCTTTCAAACAGTAAGCAGCCTTTTATCGACCTTACTTGGTGAGATACGAACTAAACTGGCATTGAGAAATTGTACCTATATAGAATTGTATATGTTAGTGGGAAAATTAACAGTATTTTGGCGTACCTTTTTTAAAAAAAACAGTGATGTGAAACAACATTGTTTGACTTGAGGCTGCTTTGGAGTAACCCTCGTCTCTTCAACCCGTGATTTAAACCATTCAGTCAGTCTGTTATCATCATCATCATCCCGCCCTTATCCTAATTTAGTTGGGGTTGGAGTAGCATGTCTTCTTATTCCATATTTGTCGTCATCTCAATAGTCACCTCCTTTCTAGCCATATCATCTGCCAGACAATCCATTCATCGTTTCTTAAGTGGTCTTACTCCGCTCTTATAACGTTTCATTCATACTCAAAACTTTCCTCATGACGTTATGTTCCTCATTCCTCTCCATCTCAGCAATCTATATGAGGGATATAATGAATAAGCTCACAACACTACGGTTGTTACTATTATAAACAGCAATTCAATCGGCAGGAAACAGTCATTGCAGTTAAATTGATAAGAACTCTAGTGATTGCATACGTGTTGGATAACATTGGTATAATGAGAAGAACATAAAAGTATAAAAAAAATGTATACACAGCACGATTACATGCAACAAGGTTTTAATCAAAAATCTAAACGAACATGATCAATCACCACGTCGTATTCATATTATATTCAATCAATTAAAATAAAGTAATCAATTAAGATCTGCTAGCCGTCCCAATTACCTCGATAGACTCATCAGTAAAATAAACAAACAAACAAACGCAGTCAAGGATGCGAATCTTATAATTATCACGTATTTAATAAAAACCATCATGTGTAAGACAGAGGAGAAAGCGAAGAACGAAGCTGACCATTCCGGCAAGGAGAATCCATCATGCTCAATAGATGTAATTGACGCACTTCTAATGAAATATCACTCTTAGGAGAGAAAACCAAACGACGTTAGGAACACGATAATTAATGTGGCGATACGTTCTCCTATTAGTGGAGTAGTGACAGTCGACACGCAATGCTAAAAATACACGAAGAAATAGGTGAGTGGAACAAATGTCCAGCCGGAGAGAACAGCAAAAACTTAGCCAATGAAAAAATCAAGCAAGTGTTCAAGATTAAAACAAATTGGCGTAATTTTATGCAGGAAAGCGTCAGTTTTTTTCATCTCACAGCTGAAAAAGAAATTATATTTAGAAACGGTTTGGGCTTGGAACGAATTAGATTTTAGATATGGCTAAGTTTGTGTATAACGCTAACAACAACATGGTTTCAGAAAATTTAGTGGACGTCTTTATAAACATTGATTGAATCCTTAAACAAATCTCTATATTATTTGGAAGTGTAAGTTATGTAAGGATCAGTCATTCATCAAGTCATTTTTTTATAAGAGAAATCATTGCGTATGGCCAACCTAATGGTAAGAGCACGTTAAGAAAGGTATGGCTATAAAAGACTGAATGAAAATTAATTATAAATTTTGAAGATAGATTGTTGATAAATTTTAATGTTATAGGGAATGTTGATGAAATAGTAGGCTACATTCAGAATCAACTTATAATTACTAATTATTAGTAGAATGTTTACAATCGATAAGAATACAGCAATCAGGAAGGCAATTTAGTAGTAAAATATTATTAAAAGTTCAAGTTTACTTCTTGACTATAATGAACACTGTAAAAACTGCCTCATGAATAGGTCAACAGATGCCCTTTACAGTGACCGATACAAAAACATTACAGTCTGTAAATAAATAACATATCCACATAAGAGCTCGTAGTATTAAATAATTATGTACTCGATATAAAAACACTAAGAAAAGAATTCTTGTTAATTGTCTTTTAGCACGATATAGACAGCTGATTTGATATAATTGGAGCTGTGTATAAAATTGTGGATAACTTACAATATATAGAAAGAACCCATAACGAATTTGTTGAAGTTCATGCTTTCAATTCCGAACTGAATGTTATGAATGGAGTTTTTGACGAGCCAGAGGTTGGTGAAGACGATGATGCAGTAAGTATTCAGAAAGCATCAATAAAATATAATCCAAGCTGACATAACCGTACTGTGGACACACATAATCTTAACTAAATTTGCAGAATTGCGTAACCAATACAGGAAACTGTTGTTCAATATTATACGAGTATATTAATAAGGAGTTAAAAGTATATTATTATCGAAGCGCGTCCTCGTAAGTGAACGAGTAATCGTATGAACTACACAGGAGATACTAAAGCAATTAGGTGTTACTATCGTCACTGTCATCTGATAAGTTGTACGATAATTTCAGATTATCTGGAGTTGCAAATTAATTGATAAACATAACGTGAACGACATTATGTTTTATTGTAACCAATGTGATCCAATTAAAACAAAACATTTGTAACAAAGTCTTGTACAACTCAGATCACAATCACTTCATTTAAATGAACATAATGTTAATACGGATAATAACTGTGACGATTAGTAGTTAGATCTAATTAGGGAATGAATCATGCAAAATGGCACTAACCAACTTCAACATGTGTAATCCGTAGAAAGAGCCGATTAAGTGAAATGATGGTACATACGAAAGCTTAATAAAACAGTTCTAATTGAACCATCAAGCGTCCACAGCACACACACTCACTTTTACCAAACTAATTATTGCCGGGGACCATTCGAAACGCGAGACGAGAGTTTGTTTTTATGTTCCGCCACGCGTCGGTCAGGTAGCTGTTTACAACAATCGATACACTTGTTCACAACACCATTCAATTCGTTATTCGAAAATAATAAAACAATTCGTTTACTTTTATTGTTAGCAACTTTTCAAATCACACCTCGAAAAGAATTAAAAAAAACTTTTGTACAATGAGAACGAAACGCGACGGGCGATAATGTCGGCGGTTCGCGCGGCACTGGTGAGAAATCGAGAATGAATCGAGTAGGCTCGAGTCGTGCCTCTCGCTCCGACGTACAGCCTCAACACAAGCTGCCCCCAGAATGTTTTCTGTTGCGACCTCACGCGCACCTAACCTTTTTTTTATTGCTCCAGGTGGTTTTGGAATAGTTCTAATCCCACGAATTAAAAAACGAGCAACAACAAGTGCCCGGTTCTTAAGACTACTTCGTACCTTCCTCCCTTTCTTGAATTATTATAACGATGGCAGAAGTGATTAGCAAGATAAATGAGCAAATACTAGGTTAGGAATAACAATGGAAATGTCTGAACTGAAACAAAAGCATATTAAAATGATAACAACTATCGTAGAGTGAGCAAGAGCGATTAACATAAAACATGTGAAGGAGATGGATATAATAACACTTGAATTGACAATGAATCACAATGGTTCTATTGGAAACGTGTAATATAGACAAATGGTGATCGTGTTAGATGATTTGTTATTAAAATCGTGGTTGCGTTAAAGTTTAGACTAACACCGAAGTCAGACAAGGTTGTGTTTGTTGCTGTCCTTGGCATGTGAAAAGGAGCATTGTTAACGACTAAAGAAAGGCAATACGTCGCCACTTAGTCACTTAGCTCAAGACCCTTTGAGTATCTCACGTCTGTTTTGTGACTAGACATGTAGGCAATATTTCCTTTTTGCTTGTTTCAAAAAATGGCATGGCAGATTTGTGATCCAACATTGATACCTGATACATTCTATCCTATAATGCTTAGTAAGTAAGTATGTCTTCTTCTGTGCAATTTTGCCATCCGATAAATCAGTATTCAGCCGCTTTCTAGGCCTATGTATACATCATCTGCCTAGCCTTTTCCCAACTATGTTGGGGTCGGCTTCCAGCTAACAGGATGCAGCTGAATACCAGTGTTTTACATGGAGCGACTGCCTATCTGACCTCAACAACCCAGTTACTGGCCAACACGATACCCTTTGGTAAGACTGGTTTTCAGACTTTCGGTTTTCTGACTACCCGTAACGACTGCCAAAGATCTACAAATCACACCCTATGTATATTATATGATAGTCTTAAATTTTCTATCTCAGCTTCCAAGCCATTCATTGTTTCTATTGTCACCCTTTGCCGCATTCATGTTCCTCATATGTCGGCATAGCATGTCCATACAATGGCACCCGATATCCTAATAAGGTGAATTCGAACAATTGCGATTTTCCGCTGCATTCTGTTGTTTTCCTGCATTCTAATCCACAAAAGACAGCAGGTCATACCATTACCTATGTTACGTTGTGAGTGTTTATCTGCCCTTCAAGTGTAAAGAAAATATGAAGCGTCTTGTTCACGAAGAACAAATTATTCACCTAACCTGTTTCCAACTATGTTGGTGTTGACTTCAAGTCTAACCGAATGCAGCTGAATATATATTACATGGAACGACGGACCAGTTCTTGGTTACGGGGTAACACGATACCCCTTGACCATACTCGTTGTCAGACTTTCGGGGTGATAAAGCTTATATGTATCAGAATTAATAAAAGTGTTCAAGGTCATCAAAACCTTATATTACTAATAGTTGAACATTCAGTTTATATACGCTGAACGGTATTTAAGAATATAGTTAAAAGTAAATGACGCAATCCCGCTTTGGATTGCCGCAAAGATAATAAACGAAATGCAACACTTCATATACTTACACAATCTGAAATGAACTGAAAATTTGAATACACAATATTGAATACTGCATTCAATTTACTATTATTTGAACATAAATCTATTCAAGTCTCTAAACAACAAACATTTATTCTTCTTAGATTTCAATAAGACAACTGATTCTGAAAATATTTATACAATTCAATTTTATTTGACGACACGGTTGGCGCAGTGGTTGAGCCATCGGCTGCTGCGCCGCGTGTTGTGGGTTCGATCCCCGCACGGAACAAATATTTGTATGACCTACAGGTAGTTGTTCCGGGTCTGGCTGTTTGTGTATGTGAGTTTAAATGTTTGTAAACGCACCCACGATACAGGAGAAATTCCTAGTGTTGTTTTTTATTTGTAGTGTAAAAAATCTGCTGTTTCATAAGAAAAACCAAAACAATTTAAATTTTCCACAGCTGTCAATCTTGTTTAAGATAATAGATAACTAAAAACTTGTGACATAATCTAAAGATATTTTAGTCCCAAACCGGAACAGTGTTTTGTTTATACCATTCATATATGGAAATGTTCCCGCCGATAACAAATCAGTAATCATAATGGAGGTCAAATCAAAACTTCTAGAATCGACATATATTGTTATCAACATATCAAATAGACTGGCTTTTAAAGTAATAAAGAAATTAAAGAAAAAGGATTTATCAAGCTGAGCTTGTACTTGATAAACCCTTTTTCTTTCATTTCTTTTCATTTTTGCCCAAAACACTAAATAAAAAAATAAAGAGAAATAGCGAGAATATATGAAAAAAAATATCTGACAAGACGAACGTAGTCTTGCCATATAAATTATTTCTAAGGAATTTATAGATATGAAAAAAAAACTGTTTGGTGTGGACCACCCTTATTACTTAGGTGTATGAAAAATATGTAGATAACGACTGATTCTCAGACCAACCGATTTTAAAATTTCTTAAAAATATAAAAATCGATCTAGCCGTTTCGGAGGAATATGGCAACTAACTAACACGAGAATTTTATATATATATACGTAGATATAAAACTGTTTGCTAAAGAAGTATGACTGCCTCACGGCATGGTCTAATAGACCCACTGGATTTCAAGAACACCTGAGGTTGTGAGGTGTTGCGGACGTAAATAGGTAAAAGTGTAAAATGTATTAATGTAAAAAATAAATAAATAAAGTTACCATTAAGTGTTATTAAGTAAAGTTAAGTGAAAAGTGTAGAAGTTGTCGTGAATTTTAATTTTGATTGTTGTAATTGTGATTTTGATTTTAAAATAGTTTCAACTATTTATATTTTTATTTATATTTATAACTTTTACGTACTTTAGTGAACGTATACTTCTAACTTCGTTGTAAGTTCTTTGTACTTCTTATACAAACTGTATTACAAAATAATATCCGAAATAAATGAATTGAATTAATTTCCTTCAGCGATGCTTTCGTTTAACTGAACTCAAAACAAATATGTAGTTGAAATAATTAACACTATTACATTGAACAGGTCACTACTGGTTCCTATGGTGTGTAAGGAAGATCCCGGATTCCTTATTTCTCTGGGTGAGCTGATTTATATGAATTAGGTATTTGATAGTGACACTATAAGCAAACGCTATTGTACACAGCAACTGCGTATTAGGGGGAAGCTGGTGTTTGCCATACATTTATCTCGCTGAACAAATATTTAGTTGAAGTTATCTTGGAGTAATAATAAGGAGATTGTGTAACATCGTCGTGATATTTAAGCCTCTGTGATTTCCGCATTAGTAACAATGGAAGTATGAAGTACACTTACCCAACAATTTGTAGATAGAATTTGAGTTTACACAATATTACATTAATTGTAAACCTTATTTACTTACAGGTATTTATAACTACATACGTAATTACGTATGTAGTTATAAATACCTGTAATATACAACTGCAGAGCGTGAGGTCCTGGATTCGATTCCAAGGTCGGACAAAGTGTTATTGAGATTTTACAGTTAATTTTTGTTCATTAGCAGCCCAGTGTGTGGATTTGTGCCCGGTTGATGGGCTAGGTTTAGTTTAGTTAATGGGGAAGTATGGCTCTCCCCCTATTTCATGGGACTTAAAGATAACTAGCGAAATATGGGTCTTACTATAGATGCACCTCTGCTCAACCCTTCGGGGAATACATGCGTGATGTTATGTATGTGTGCGTTATTATATTTGTTTTAGTAAACACAAATAACGGGATTGTTGGGACTTGTTTGTAAGGTTTATTCTTTTAAATTGTCAATAAACTTTTTGTATTTAAACCTTGTTTCAGGTACTGGCTATTTTACTGTGCCTACTAAATATATGTATATCGCACTGCTAGAGTAAAAACTAGGACCACTCATAATTCCATATATTTTTTTGTTGGAAACTAACAAACAAATTATCGATCAAAGGTATTGGTTCCTAACTCCGGTTAATGTAGGTACAGTGAAATTTTACTACATATTTATGACCTAATTTAAAATTATATTTCATAACTTCAACAACAAAAATAGAGAAAAACGTAGATATTTTTTTAATTAATAAATTTACAAAAAAAAAAAAAAAAAAAGTTGCCTCAGTTTTAATCTAGGTGAGCGTAGAATGATAAATAAAAAACAGTGTAAAACCAATGTGGTCAGAGTTTAGGTTTGGATCGTTTAAGAAATCTGTTCATGACCTCATCGTTTTCCTTGCTCCTTGAAAGTGGAACTCATAACAGACCCATAATAATGCTGCCATGATTCACCGAAGCGGTACACCTTAATTTGGTAATCGTCTGCATTTTGGCTGCAGCGAATGACAGTATTTCTAACAGTAACCTCAAATAGCAGACACAGTAATTATAATACATTTTCCTGCTATCACAAGCGTTACGCACGGAATTCAAAACAAACCCAAATCAACGCGTACTTAGATAGCAAACGATTTACAATCGATTTTTAATTATATGCTCGATTTGGCGAGTGTTTCCAGTGTCGATGCGCGAGAGTCAGCGACCGCAGTTCGGCCAGCTTTTTGTTCAATCGAGTCATTAAACCTTGGTGTTGTACAGTAATTGATTCTGGGAACAAACAAGGCCAGTTTGCTCTGGGGCCATTAGATCTGCGGTGGTACATATATCGGTGTAGTGTTTGATATTTTCCGCTTACATTATCTAATCTTCCTCTTTCTAATATATAAAATTCTCGTGCCGCAATGTTTGTTACCAAACTCCTCCGTAACGGCTTGACCGATTTGTATGAAATTTTGTGTGCATATCGAATAGGTCTGAGAAACGGCCAACATCTATTTTTCATATCCCTAAGTGATAAGGGTGGTCCACCCCAAACATTTAGTTTTTATTTTTTGTTTTATGTTTGGCTTAAAATGGCAAAAGTACGTTTGCCGGTTCAGCTAGTTTGTCTATAAATTTTTGAAGCGATGACGTTTCTCAGAAGATGGTAGGAGAACTAAAATAAGTTCAGTAAGTCAGTACAGAGAGGTAGTACGAGTACAAATGACGATTTATGACAATCGTCATGATCACGCTAAATGCGAACGTTAGCTGGTTATGTGTACGAGTATGTATATTGCTAAGCTGAACTTATTTGGATGTTTTTTAAAGATATCTCATGCCTTACTTTAACTCATAGATATTTTACCCCGAAACACTAAACACCCGAAGTATTTTCGCGGAAATCTCGAATCGTCTCATGTTTACATTTTAACCGCAGGTACGGCTAGTAATATGTTCTATAACAATAACTTAATGATAGATTGGAAGCCCATCATTTTATGCTTGATCATTTAACGTGATCAGACCTTCTAAATCCCCGCCATTCCCATGGCCTCAAGTAAACTGATGAAGTCTGAAAATCAACCTCTGTTGAACTCTGTGTTCCTGTAAGCGGAGCATTGTGATCGCGTCCGGGAAACAAAAACTAGCCTGCGCATCCGCCGATTGAAGAAAATGTTTGGGCAACACTCGCCATCAAAGTTTACATATTATACCACTTCGCAGTCTGTACTGACGTGTCACATTACGCTCGGCGTTACCATTTCTTACGCAAATGTTTAAAAATCTATCCGTAACAATGATCAATATTGAATGTTGAAGAAATCTTGCAGCGATATTGTGATAGTGTTATGGTATCTTTGCAGCAACAAGTGCGACTATTTTTTCCACAATAACTACATTTTCCAACAATCTAACGTAATTGTTAATTAAAAAACAATATGTGCTATTATTTTTAATTCCTGTTATATATCATATTTTCTTCATTGTTCCGATAGCTATACTGGTCTATATTTTGGGGTATAAAACGACTGGCAGTTCCAAAGATTCCTTCCAACAAAAAACAAATGAATTCTGGAGCTCTAAAACAAATTGAAACGCAAAAGGTCACGAAACCAAGTAAAACGTATTTAAATTTCCGTAAAAATGTTATAACTACACTACTACTTAAGAGGGTTTATTCTGAAAGTTGGCAACGTCGCAAATAGATGTCAAATATTTCGCTGTTTTGATTAATTTGATAATATTTCTGTATGGAAATAAAAAATGTGGCTAACTAGCGAACTAGAATATTGATTATGAATTGCAATAATTAATATCGTAACACCGAATAGTTAGTTTTAGATGTAAAAAAGTATTTGGTAACTTTTCAAATGCCTTTTTTTCACCTAAAACGGGTTCAACATCAAATTCAATGTTATAATTGCAATTCATTATTAATATTCTAGTCAATTGGTTAGCCAAATTTCTTATTTCCATACAGTATTATTTCCAAATTAATCGAAACAGGTAAATATTTGACAGCTATTTACGACGTTGCCAACTTTTAGGATGCACCCTCTTAATACATGAAATTAAAAAAAAGAATCACAGGGCATCGAAAAATTCATTCGCATCATTGTCTTCGGGAAATGTGCCCAGAAGGCTGGTGGCATTGCTACGTTGAATAATAAATAAATAAATAAATAATGCTAAACAATCCACACAGCATCGTCTAGCCCCAAGCTAACCAGAGCTCGTGTTATGGGTACTAGATGACTGATATACTTAATACAATACATTACATATATAGATATTTTTTATTATTCATAGCAAATACCCAGAACACCCGGAACAAACCTTTGTAGATCGTACAAACATTAGTCCCAAGGCGGGTATCGGACCCGCAACCTCCTGCGTCGCAAGCGGACCTTTGCCCGCTGCGCCACATAGGTCGTCAACAGAACGGCAATCCTGATTCCTGCTCTTTTTAGCTTCAATATATGAGAATAGATTAAATATGGGTTTCAATTCTACTAAGTTATCAGAGTAACTTAATAACTCAATTGCAGAAAGGCGTCAAAGCCAAGCTACAAGACCCTAAAACATTCAGTTCATCATCTGCTTAGCCTTTTCCCCACTACGTTTGGGTCAGCTTCCAGTCTACCCCGATGCAGCATGCCGATCTGGCCTCCATAACACACCCACTGGTTGTCAGACTTTCGGACTTACAAACCCTAAAACTTTCACGATAAACCCAAATCAGGTCCCAACAAATTCGTTCATAGCGACAAGTATTCTTGTATTATTTTATTTCAGCTTAGGTACTATAATTTTCACATATTTTCCATTGATTAATTAATAGAGACGGAAATTGGAGGCACGATTGGCGCAGTAGCTGAGCGATCGACTGCTGCGCCGCGTTTCATGCGTTCGATTACCGCACGGAACAAATATTTGTATGGCCTACAGGTAATTGTTCCGGGTCTGGCTGTTTGTGTATGTGACTTTAAATGTTTGTGAACGCACCCACGACACAGGAGAAATGACTAGTGTGGGGCAACGTTTAAAAAAAAACATAATTATGTATATGAAGAGCTTCCTTGACTTATGTGACGCCTTTCAAGATAACAAAGAGTTTGTTATTACTTTTACAGTATTAAAGAGTGTCATACTTTCCTAAGACATTGGAGAATTAATACCTACCTTTCTGACTTTCACAATATTTAACGCATTTTAATTATTTGGTATTTGATTCTTTCCATTATATAGCATTCGTCTCCAACCATCGTGGTCTTATTTCTTTCTTACTTCCCCGTTGAATCATTCTGAGTCATTTATATTTTCTGGTAAGTTATCCTTATTTGGGTTTTCGTGTACCTTCATTCTCCTCAGGTCGTACGAAACGGTCAATTCCATCATCACAGCTGTTATGCGTAACTTGGTTCTTAAAAGCCTCATTTTTGTTGCAATTATCATCAAGCGCGCACTTTAAGCAATAAATCACCTCCAACGCAAGTGTAAACACCATTGTGAAAACTGATCACAAGACAATACCATTGACGTCTATAATTCCCTCTAATTGACTCAATTGTCTGCATTCACACTGTGGGTTAGACAGCACAAATATAGAAAACAAGCATCTTCAAGTATTACTTGCATCTTTATTTTCATAGCAGCAAGAACCATATTAGCTCCTCAAAGAGTTTGAAAGAAGCAATGATAATATTGTCAATGTTTAATAGATGGGTGATAAAGAAACGTTAAAGAAACTGCAAATTCTTGGTCAAAATAAAGGAAATTTGAATAACGGCATTTCATTTTCACTATCCATCATCCCGTCATTATGGTTTGATCTAGATTATGATGAGCTTGATTTCACTGCTATTAGTGTCTGGCAAATGTCAAATTAAAAGTAATAGCTCTGCCAAATTCAAGAGCATTATCTTTTGATGAGAATTATAATTGGCTGACAGCGCGGTGTTACCCGCGGTTAAAAAAACACTATTAGACGATTCGATATTTCCACGGATATACTACTCTTTCGGGGTAAAAAGTCGGGGTAAAAAAAAAGAATATGTTAATCCTGGTTTTTAAGGGAACTCATTTCCCTTAAAAATCATCTTAATTCGTGTCATTACAGCGTGAAGAAGTAACAAACATACGCACACAAAAACATACCTACAAACTTTCTCATTTAAATTATAAGTGTGTTTTACTTGTCATTATACAGGGTGACATTAGACAGGATGACTGATAATTCATTGGGAATCTTTCTCTTCATCATTATCCTCCTGCCCTTATCCTAATTTATTTAGGGTAAGCCCTATGCTCAGCATGTTTTCTCCGTTCATACATCTCTATTTGCCGTCATCTCAATAGTCTCTTCCTTCCTAGCCATATATATTTCACTTAAAACCAACAACCAATACTGACATAATATAAAGAAACAAATCTTCTGTTCCCTATAGTTTGCCGAGTTCTGCAGACATAAATACACTTAAAAGAAGATATTTTGAATCGTGGATGGTTATAATAACTGTTTATATAATTAAATCGATATCTGTATTCCCTTTTTACGAACAAAATATTACAAAGTTAAACCAAAAATACTGACTTGCTTACAAATTATGCACAATAAATAAATGGGGGAGTTTGTTCCGCCACTTCTTCTTCCCAGCAAAAACACTAGGAAGTGGTGAAGGGTGGGCGTTTTGGGGGACTGTCTTTTGTAAACGTTTTGACGTTCAAAAAATGCTGATTCTCAGCCTAATTTGAATAAATGAATTTTGATTTTGATTTCGAAATCAAATTGAATACTCTGTTTAATGGTATTTGCCAACATAACATAACCTATCCTAAGCTTTGTATTTTTTGACCCTGTGAAAATTCTCATGGTCAAAAAAATAACCTAACTACCATTAAACAGTATATTTAATTTATTTTTCTCGTTTGTGTGTTTTTTTTTTGTGTTTTATGCAGGACATGTTTAGTTAATCAATTGGTTTGATTGCACTTAGTACTATTCGGTTGTATTTCTTAAATTTAAGGTTATTTGAAGTATTAACTGCTTTGTTGGTCTAGTGGTAGTAAGTGCTACTGCTGGGCATGAGGTCCTGGGTTCGATGCACGGGTCGGGTAGTGATATTAGGTTTTTCTTTTAGGAATTTCCTTTACTAAAACATATTTGGCGAAGTGTGGGTGTACTACAGGTACGGTGTGATGTTTCATTATGCAATGTTAGTATGAGAATGCTTGTCTGTTGGTACTTGCATTTTGCTGCAGTAATATGTCACAATGCATTCCATTCATTCAATGGTTTTTTGACTGCATCACGCCTTCCATTCTTCTTCTCAAGAATTCAAAACTCAAGATTAGATAATTTTTTTTTAAAGATTTTTCAAAAAAAGCAAAAATAAAAAAACTACCAAAAATAAATTATGTTACGCTACAAAATGTTTCAGAAGATCAACTCTAGAGGCTACACTGTTGACTAGAATTGACTTGATGTATAACAATACATGCTTTATGAAAACTAATAATCTCCCGATGAATGAAATAGCAGAAAAGTGAAATTGAATGCGTTTAAACTTCACCAATTTGCATGTTGCATGTTTTGCGTGGATTTTTTAGGGTCCCGTACGTCAAAAGGGAAAACGGAACAGACAACCTATTGGATCATTTCATTCTCCGTCAGACGTCAAGATCCATTTTCTCAGGACCGGGTAGAGAGTTTAAGTCGAAATTAATACCAAATGATAAAGTCTGCAGTCCCAAATAAAGGTGTAAAATGTTAGCTTCAAAGACAACGTAATCAAGAGATATACGAAAAAAAAATCTTTAGATTAACGGTATATGGTAGAACACTTCTTAAACCACAAAGTTAATTTTGAGCTTCAATCAGAAATTAAAAATATCCTTGAATATATTTCATTCAATAAAGAAAATAAAGATTCCATCAAAGGTTAATTTTCAACTGCCAAGTTAAGTTTGGCGACGGAACCCTCAGGGTACGAATCACACTCGCACTTGTTCAGTTTTTATGAGATCATCACATGGAACCAGTAGCACTGTACCAGGGATGAGGCTTACCTTGTAACACTGTGGGAATAACTGGATCTTACATTCTGAGCAAGTAATCGAATACTAATTATTCGATTACTTTCTCAGAATCTAAGATTATTTTACGAATACTGTGGTATTCACCTGAGGAGTATTGTCTGATTTGTATTCCAGTATTTTAGTTT
Organism: Phlogophora meticulosa; assembly: GCA_905147745.2. NCBI lineage: Eukaryota > Metazoa > Arthropoda > Insecta > Lepidoptera > Noctuidae > Phlogophora > Phlogophora meticulosa. The sequence continues at coordinate 1,920,941 of LR990518.1, forward strand.
ACATAATTTGCAGTTACCTTTTAAGCAATAAATTACTTGTATTAAGTGGCATTCCGTATCAAATCAAATTTTCTTGAGTTAGCATAGAATCTTATACATATATCTTATATGTATTTCATCTCGAAAAGTGCCACGGAGGAGTACTGCATTAATTCTAAAATACCACTAACTCTTCAGACGTTAATACAATTTGAACCGACGCATTATTGAGGTAGCATATCGTTATAATACATGTAGAAGTAATAAATCGCTATCCAACACAAGATCTCATTCGACATCATAGTAACCTGCGTGAGAGGACAGCCGGTGACTGATGGTCACGCCACTCCTCTCGTTGTTGGCTATCACTACCACTTCTGAATCCAGACAACGTTAGCATTTCATAGCATGTCGTCTTGGACATTTAATATTTTATTGTACGTAAAAAAAAACAAATATTTCAGTATGAAAACTACATTCTTCGTCATTATCGCGTTTGACAGTGCCGTAAAACATATTTCTCATTTAATAAATCCAGCCGCTGCAACGCTTTCTGACTAGATGCTTAATATAAATCAAGGTTACGCTTCAAGCGATAGTGCTGTCATGACAAACTTTTGCTCATTACAGCCAAACATTCTTCTTTTAATTAACAATTTCTCCAGTGGTTCATTGCGCTACGTTTGGAATGGGTGCTATGCAGATAGCGACAAAGTTGTGGAACTACACTAAGTTCGTACAACATATGGATGTAGAAGGTAAAGAAATGAAAATGACTTCGCTATCAGCGGAAGAAAACGTAAGCCATAATAGAGGAAATGAGGGAAATATATTTGCACTCTGAGAAACAACGTTAATCTTAAAACTGAAACATATTTAATTTTATTACTAAAACTAGTCGTATTTTATTCACAAAAGGGGACAACAGTTCGCTTTTAGAAAGCAATTATCTTCCTTGTCCAATCGTCCGTTACTAAAATGATGGGGCTTCCTAAGTATATAGTTTTGCGACGGCCCACTATGCAATAACATTTAAAATGCCGCAAATGTATAATTAGCATTACTTAACCAATATTCTTACGTACGCCAAACCTAGATAAAATTCTAAACAAACTATAAAACTGGCAAAGGATGATGTATTACTATATACCGGAGTAGCTATGGGCATAACCAATGCGTGGTCTGACGTAACTGACCTACAGAGTATAACACTCAATCATCAAGTTCTAAAAGTAGTTGAACTCGTACGAAATATTCATGATTTGCCAATTTACATGTTGTGTCGTGATATAATGTTACTGTGGGGAGCTAATTTTACATAACTTCATGCCTGTTGTCCCCGAAGGGATAGGCAGAGGTTTACCTATAAAACACTCACATTTCTCCAGTTAAGTTCAAGTTCCATGTAATAGGGACGAGCCTATTGCCATGTACCAGGCACAAATCCAGATAGAAAAACCCAATATAACATCAATGATAATTATATTAATAACAAATTAAGATATACTACATAATATAAATATGTTTTTAAGATCTTTTAATTGCTTAACTCTATTGAATGTACTCGGTGTCATAATCAGTCTAAATATCACCATCTCATTTCTCGAAAACATATTTTGAGTAGGGAAGTTACGATTGCCTTTTCCCAAATATGTTGGGGACGACTTCCAGTCTGACAGGATGCAGCTGTCCCACCCAGTCACTGGGCAACACTCTTTACGATAGCCTTTTCCCAAATATATTGGGGACGACTTCCAGTCTGACAGGGTGCAGCTGTCCCACCCACGATACCCCTTGGTAAGACTGGTTGTCAGACGAAAACAAAGACAGCAACTGACAGCTGCTGTCATTAAGTACATATTTGCGTGATTAATTATTAATTGTCTCACATCATAGATCGGTCTACCGGTCTAATCGCCACATTCCTCTACTAACTGCCGAAGACCTGAAGAATATGACTTTACGTTTATATATTACGTATGAGGCCATAAGCAATGTGATTTACGACACATGTTCAAATTCGCTCCTATGCCCAGTTTCGGAGACTGAAATTATGACAGTATAGTGTAATACTTTCTTTCATGGTGAGCAGAGGACGACTAATGAAATGATAGATGGCTTGTGTTTAAGATGATATAGATAAATAGGAGGTGACTATTGAGATGACGGCAAATACAGATGTATGGATGAATAAGACATTTTTTACACAAGTCTGCTTCACTATTCCAAACCACTGCATCTCCTGAAAGCCAGAACCAACAGTGGCAATCGAGCCCTCCGAGAGAAGAAGAAGACATGGTTCGCCGACCCCAAATAAATTGGCAGAAAGGCAGGAGAATGATGATGATGACTTTCTTTCATGGTGCGTTCTTTGCATAAGTTTCGTGACTGCCATAATCTGTGTGACGTACTTTAGGATCATAAATCTTCTGCTGTCACTGAAAATATGCAGGGATATCTACGTTTTCTATTAGGCTTTTTGTTTAACGAGATATATTTAGCTTCCTGCGAAACCAAGATCTTCAACTTACTGATTTCGAAAGAAAGATAACCCATGCATACAGCATCAAGTTTGACAAACAAAGACATTTTACAAGTTTACAAAGCAGGGAACCGAATTCACCAAACATTGACTTACCTACAAATAACATACATATATATAAGCCACGCCTTTTTTCTAAATGTAGTTTGAATTTTAAATAGCGGTGGTGGGGGGGGGGGGACTACAGAACGCCACCTGCTACGATCCTTACATACTCCTTTTGCTTCGTTTACGTTCACATATAATCCATAACAATAATAATAAATACCATACCCATATCAACAACTGAGTTCCACCACTAAACCACCATAGAAACCCAACAGAAGTGGAACACGTTAATGATGTTAAGTAAACATCTGTAATGACTCGCCTTGACCTCGGGCCGGCACTGCGGCGCGGCGGCGCTTGCGCAAAGTTCACGACCGCGAACAATGCAGTTTCGATTTACGAGTATTGCCAACTTGTGAGTGAGCCAGTTTTTCTCACGTCCGAAGGTAGGTGTTCTACATAGATTGATTTTTGACACCGTTGATGGATTATGGGGAATTGTTTCACATGTATTGAACATGTTTTGCCCGAATGTGCAGGGTACAGGGTGCATATTTCACGACCGATGTGGCGCGGTGGGCGAAGGTCCGCCTGCGACGCAGGAGATTGCGGGTTCGATTCCCGCCTTGGGACATATGTTTGTACGATCTACAATGATTTGTTCCGGGTGTTCTGGGTGTTTGGTATGTATAATAAAAAATATCCAGCTGTGTAATGTATCGTATTAAGTATATCAGACATCTAGTATCCATAACACAAGTTCTGCTTAGCTTGGGGCTAGATGATACTGTGTGGATTGTCCAGCATTATTTATCTATTTTTTATTTATATGTGAAGTAAAGAACGAATAATCAGCTTTTTTATCCACTTACCGGTTCAGTTTTGAGACTTCGCCAAGAAGTGAGACTACTGCTGCGGCGGAGATGTGCCTTGCTCACGCGCATTGTATAGTTGTCCTGGAACAATAAAAAAACATTGAATAATGTTTTATTTATAAGGTATTTATTATCTTATTGTTCTACCTAGGTATGTCCTTTTACAACTTAGTCGCATTCCTTTGATATGGGTCAACGCTTAAGAACTTCAATCTCAGTAAAACCGAAAACGTCAAATTACCTAGTTAGGTATTAGTCAAACTAAATTAATTTTACGCACGTAATGTAGAGGCGTTGTTTCAATCTTACTACAAATTGTTGACATTTTCAGTTAATACTGGTCATAATCTGCCTACAGTACGACTTTCAATAAGATGGAGTATTTTGACAGGATCAAATGTCACTTACAACCAGAGGTCGGAATTAGGTAGAGTTATTTATGTACTTGCATCGAAATGTTGATATTAATATGGATCTTCAAGGGATTTCCTGGAATTTATAATACAATTCCGTGTGGCCAAAAATATTACAAATAAATAATAATAAAAACCTCAGAGATAGATAAGACATTTGGACATCCGATGTCGGATGGTTTAAATTGTGTAAAAGTAAGTAACTTTTTTATTTAATAAATCACGGGATTTTTCTGGTCTTTGTAAATAATCCCGGGATTTGAGGCATATCTACTTTATTCTTTCGCTGTATGAAATCAGTGTAAGTAAGTACATAAATAACTCTACCTAATTCCGACCTCTGCTTATGACACTGAAACATAAAAATAAAAACTGGTGTATATAAAAATAGGTAGCCTACAAAGTATAGGTCTGGTCTGCCTCTTGCCACGACTCATAAAAACTGAACAATCATTAAGTAAATAAGGAAGTAAATAAAGATTATGTGATTTCCCGCTCTTGTTACATATTTATCATCTCTAATCCACATGAGATGGTGAGAACATGCGGAAGCGGCTGTCAACTTGACATCGTGTTATAGAACACGAATTATCTATCTAGATACTAATATAATGTAATGAAAATTATGAGTTTCTTTGTTTGTACGCTAATCTGTTGAACTACCAGTTGGATTTGTATTTTTTTTTATATAAAACGTTGCCCCACACTAGGAATTTCTCCTGTATCGTGGGTGCGTTTACAAACATTAAAACTCACATACACAAACAGCCAGACCCGGAACAATTACCTGTAGGTCATACAAATATTTGTTCCGTGCGGGGATCGAACCACACGCGGCGCAGCAGCCGATGGCTCAACCACTGCGCCAACCGTGTCGTCATTTCATATCCCAATTCTTGAGGAACGTGTAATTAATACTAATTAAAAAAAACGCGTATGTAATACCGCGGGGCACAGGAAGTATACTATAAAGCGCCAAGTTTCAAATTTTCGAATTTGGCCCAGTTTGGTGCCAGTGTCAAATTTTTGTAATAATTTGTGGTAGTAAAATTTATTTCTAATACCGATGTGATGATACGATATGATCCTATTTGGTAGCTCTTCCTTCTTTAAGTTTATCATATTGGGAGATCAGGATATCTCATAAGAATCATTCTATCTAACTATTAAGATGTTGTTTGTAGGTACTTCATATAGCATTGCTTAAAACATGGTATGGGTACATACCATGTTTTAAGCAAATATACACAATATTCTATTGGTACGGCAAAACTCGATCAGAATCGACTGACAGTGACACAAGTTTCTCTCCAATGTCAATTATTGACAGGTATCTAACACATCCTAATGCCCGTTACACATAATGAAAATATGTGACACGGCCGCTAACGTTAAGTAATACGGTAGACCTCTGCGCCGAATGCTAAATTCGTGAAAGTGTCGTGAAAGCGCGCGGCTGATGCGCGTGAGCACGGCGCCTGCGCATCGGCGGTCGCGGACCGGGCTAGGGTTGCCGAAGTACAAGACAAGTAAACCAAGAATAGTAGAATTACTTATAAAGGGTTGTTTGTAAAATACTAACAACCATTAAAGAGGTGACAATAGCCATGGTAATGAACAAGTTTTACTATGAGACCGATCTTAAAATATAAAAGGAAATAATCAGATGATTCGTACATTTAGATCTGGTAAATTTTGCATTTTGTCGGAGTCAACTATACTTTTGTATACCTGGGTACCAACTCAGGTATATAACAGTACAGTGGACGACCATATGGACCACCATATCGTCATCATCATTGCTTATAGTCATGAGTACTTTTACGCCCTGAAAGGTCACGTCCTAACATAATAACCGTGGGGTGGATTTAGGGCGACTTCCTCTCATAGAAAAGTCGACCCCTAAGTACAAGCTGTGGGAACTTTATCCATACAGTACGATCCGTACAAGGTTAGGTATTTGAGTTGTCTGTTGTAGACATGGTATGTCGTAATAACTTATTTTGTGTTTTACTCATATTTTACAAGCTTTTATTTACCTTGCTATGTTAGTTAGTATGTGTGGGTCAAATCTTGCAACTGAATTGTATACCAGTTATCCCCAACCGATTACCATTAGTAAGTATTGTCATTTTATTTATTTTTTTCGTTACTAGCTCACCTGACAGACGTCGTCCTGTCAATGGCGCGAACTGTCAAACGCGCGAAGTTAAAAAAGTCTTTACCTAAGTTTTCTGTTTTTTTTTATTAGTTTTTCTTTTCGTAAGAACCTTCTCCTTACAATAACAAACAACAACAAAAAAAAGAATTAGCGAAATGGGTCCAGCCGCGCGTGATGCCGTGACCAAGGGAAATAGGGATCCATTTTTATATATGTATGTAGATTGGAGGATTTCACAGAATGAAATCACTGATTTATCTAAGCTCTGCATCATTTTGTGTCATGTTTTGTTTTTCAGAGTCGAAACAATGAATGAGATTTCATATTGATATGGTTTGTTTAATAGATCGTTGAGATTCCCCTGGGCTACGTGTGCGAGCTCAAGTATTTACTCATGCGTCTTTATCTAAACGTTATGTTATTCCATCAACAGATACATCAAAGTCAACTGATCAGAATGTTATGTGAATCACAAATATTGAGCAAGCTTACGACATTTGTTGCTGTGCAAAACTAAATAAATAAATAAATAATGCTGGACAATCCACACAGCATCATCTAGCCCCAAGCTAAGCAGAGCTTGTGTTATGGGTACTAGATGACTGATATACTTAATACAATACATTACATAGATAGATATTTTTATTATACATAGCAAATACCCAGAACACCCGGAACAAATATTTGTAGATCGTACAAACATTTGTCCCAAGGCGGGAATCGAACCCGCAACCTCCTGCGTCGCAGGCGGACACTCGCCCGCTGCGCCACATCGGTCGTCAAACACTCCCGATAGTTTAACATTTTCAAACACACAAACTTATAGTTTGTTTAAAAACAGTCAGATCTATTTGTAACTTACAGCCACCCGTGACTTCGTCAGCGTATCTTTATAAATTATTGCCAGGTGTTTTATATAAAGTTTCATCAAAATCCGTTCAATAGTTTTTGCGAGAAAGACTAGCAAACATACATCCATTCATTCATCAAATTTATAATATAAATAGTATTATACTAAAACAAATGATTCGTACTTTTAGAAGAGTGAAACAGAAAACAAAAGACAGTAGGGATTATTGTCTTTTGTTTTTATATCTTATGTTTGCTCGTTTCAATTTAAAACAAGAACAATGTCAGTGTTTGCCAACCCTACCATGATGTCGAGCGGACCGCCTCGCGACTCTCAAACGAAAGACTGTAGATAATTATATCGTTTATTAGCACTGCTATTAGACCACTGAAAGTGTCGCTTATGACAATCCTCAAAATTGGGTACAGAGAATGGAACACTGAGATTTAGGTAAACCTCGAATCGACAGCGAGATACTGCAATAAGATAATATTATCAAACATATCCAAGAACATGCCTTTAGGTACTCCCCGAAAGGTTCGGCAGAGATGGATTTACCCACATTTCACCAATTAAGTTAAGTCCCATGTAAATGGGGGAGAGCGTATTGCCACTAACCTAGCACATATCCCGACTCCAGGCTGCTACTAAGAAAATTCAGATGAAAAACCCAATAACACTATTATTGCCTGACCCGTGAACGCGAACCCAGGACCTCAAAAGTTCCCAGGGTTGTTAGATGCTCGAAAGAGTTACCGCGACCCTGGAATGTAAACGGCTAGCACAGAACACATATAGGTTTTAGTCAGTAAAAGTCTGACACACCATCCCGTTCCACCCAGAACAGGATAAGTCATTGGATGATTATTACCCATACATACAAAGTCTGGTCTGTTTTGCCAAAATAACAGCTTTTTACTAAATGCATATGAAAGTATATACGGTAATTATACCAAAAATCTCTTTTTTTTTTTAAATCTCTGTCGGTCTTTCTGTTTGCCTGTTTGTTTGAGGCAATATCCGAAATGGCTGGGCCGATTTTGAGATGGCTTTTACTGCCAGATAGTTGATGTCCTAAGGAGTAACTAAGGCTACCTTTGTTTTAAGAATTAGGGTTCCGAGGAGATAAATAAAAACCCAAGAAGTTTCACGCGGGCAAGTTCGCGGGCACAGCTAGTACTTATATACATATGTATATGGTCGTTTTGTATGACATTCTGAAAACAACTAATCCAGCTACCTACAGGCAAATGCTGAAAATCTAATTTCAATCGTTACTCTACAAGCAAAATCAAAATTCATTTATTCAAATTAGGCGTTTGTGCGAGAATCAGCACGTTTTGAACGTCATAACGTTAACAAAAGATAGTCCCCCAAAACGCCCACCCTTCACCACTTCCTAGTGTTTTTGCTGGGAAGAAGAAGTGGCGGAACAAACTCCACAGCAACACGTCTGTCTGATAGGTTTGAAGAACTTGAAGCTATACAAGCGAATGCTCGTCCGTCAGGCAGAAAGTATTAAAATGTAATGCTCAAAATCAAATCTGAAATGTTACCCTACAGACGGATGTTGAAAACCCTGCTTTAAACAGAGACACAGTTAATAATCATATTGTTTAATAGCACCGCCATTACACTGAAAGCGCTTGTAAACAGTGAAATTACTGTAATCACTCCCAAGCAATAAACTATTTACTTTCATTTCAGTATAAATGTGTGTCTCATTTGGTGTAATTTGGAGTTTTGCGAATGTTGTGATGGCCCAGTGATTAACACCTCGCCTCTCATGCACGAGGTTGTGGTTTCAAATCCAGGCAAGTACTAATGTGAATTTTTCAATTGATATGTAATTTCTAAGTTTATTTCAGAATCGCAGACATCGGTGATGGATAACGTCGTGAAAAAACCTGGACTTCATCATCATCTACCTTGGCTTTTCCCAACTATGTCAGGGTCGGCTTCCAGTCTTACCAGATACAGCTGAATAAAAGAATTGTACATGAAGCGACTGCCTATCTAACCTTCACAACCCAGTTACTAGGTAACACGATACCCCTTGGTAAGACTGGTTGTCAGATTTTCGGGTTTTTGAGTACCCGAGGAAACCTGGACTTATAACTAATATAAGTCTGAAATCGCCACCCGGCCCCGCCTTGAGCAAGCGTGGTGATTACTTTCTCAGAATGAAAAGAGGCCTTTGCTCTGCAGGATAGTAACTGGCTAGTATTATTATTACACCATGTAAATGACGTAGGAAATTAACAACCCTTTGTCATCCTGTCATCACGGGTCTATTTGTAATATGACTTCTCATTCGTCTGAATCTTGGGTACATACACGTATTTAACTTTATCAGATCTTATTTACTGTCAAACTCTCAAGTGCCTGAAGATGATTTGACATTACTGATTCATAGAAGGAAGAAATTTCAAAAACCCCTGAGAAGTATTACAAAACCTTACGTTTTTGAGTCATGAAAAGTCGTTAGCTGCGTAAGGCGATATCATAATCTGATATCCTACTGAAAACTAAATAGAATGGTATCTATAACATTTGGAAAACGCCTAGATATTAAAGATTAATACTATGATTCATTTTCAGAATCATATACTCTGTTTATGACTTGTAGCTCTAAACGAATTTGTTACGAGAAGTTTACCTACCAAAAACGTCAACAGTTTGTACTAAGATTGAAAAAGCGCCTCTACATTACGTGCATGAAACTAATTTCGTTTGACAGATAACTAAGGGAAATTGACGATTCCGTTTGATCAACTTCTGGCAAGAAATTTGTACTAGGACTACTAACCATAAAAACTCTACTCGAATTATTAAGAGCCTCTGACCCCCAAATCACGAGCACAACTTTTTAATGTAATCCCAAGGCAACAAATGTAAAAGTAGTACCAGCCTATTACTGTCCCACTGCAGGGCAAAGGCCTCTTCTCATACAGAGAAGGCACGAGCATTAATCACCACGCTTGCTCAAGACGGGTTGGCGATTTCAGACTTATATTAATTATATAAGTCCAGGTTTCCTCACGATGTTTTCCTTCACCGATCACAAATGTAAGGCCAAAATATATTTTTCTTTTAACACACAGATCACTCACTCATACACCCCTACTCACCCACAGATACACATTTACACAAAAACTTACTAACCATACTAACACCTGCAACAATAAATGAAAATGTAAATTCCTGCACTTCCAACTGTATAAGTACAAAATCACAGAATGTAAGCATTACCCAAGGGGTGGAGACCTGGTGTCCTGAAATACAGACTTTACGTCTAGTTTAGGCACCAGTCTCCCACAGTATAATAATATAGTTCAAGGAAAAAAATAATGGAAAAATGCAGTTTTAAGAGCCCTCTACGAATGCAAAATATAAAAGTAGGTTGCTGAAATTTTCGAGCTCGTCCGTCACGTCGCGCTGCGCTCGCGTTTCTCTTAGTTCTCAACTTACAATAATCTTTATAAATATACAGGGTGGAGGGGTATCGCCGCACAAACAGATACCATGGGTTCAGTACATGATTCTGTTTTTTTTATTTATATCGACCAAGTAACGTTTATTTCTCTAGCATTCTCTATTCAGTTTATACGTGAGTCCGCCGCAACAAAGAGTGAAATAAAATAACAATTAAAAAGCAATGCATCATAACGACAGCGATGCGAAATGGCTTGATTTACATCGATTCAGCTTTTCTGGATCAAAATTTTACGGATTCTAACACTTTTCGATTAACTCTGCTGGGTTCGATTGAAAAGGGTATACTAGACCTTTCCAGTATACAAAGCTGGACTGAAGTCACCACTGAAGGGCTATTTGCCGATTCAGTGTGATACATTGATCCAGGGTTTATTACCAGGGTACATTTGCCACTTGTAAGACACCTCTGGGCTTTCCTTCCACTATCATCCTTTGTATACTTATACATACTTCAAGAATGTTAATCTAAGATCTACTCACATGTTTAACAGATCGTGCGTCTGCGCAGGAAATCCGGAGAAATGCGTCAGCGATCCTTCCCTCGACACTACACTATTTGTGGACCACTTTAGAGACAGTGATTTAGTGCCGTCCCTTCAAAGTAAACTAATTCAGAAGGGATCTTGTTGTTATTTTAAGAGACACTGTCACTGTTTGTAGTTTAGAAATGGTGACAACAGAAACAAACACCTATTGTTTGAATGGATACATATTAACTATTTACTATGTATGCATACATTTTGGCTAGGGACTTTGTTGCGCCACTTCTTCTACCCAGCGAAAACACTAGGAAGTGGTGAAGTGAGGGGGTTTTGGGGGACCGTCTTATGTTAATTTTGATGCTCAAAAAGTGCGGATTCTTAGCCAAAATAGAATAATTGTTTTTTTCATTCAATACATTGGCAAAGGATTGACGAAACGTGGTTTGTATGTTTTGTTAGAATCGTGTGGCTTTTTAATGGGACAAGCTATGACGGCACACTATTCCCAAACCACTGAAACTCCTGAAAACCAGAATCAGCAGAGGCGACCACCAGAAAAGCGTCGAGACAATGAAGCCCGGCGAAACCCGGAGAAACGATTCAACTTTCTTGGATCCCGCAACAAAATTAATCAATCGTGTGGCTTCTATCAACATGCAAAATGCCTATATTTTGTTCACAGACATAGCTGGTTAGATCTGTGAGGCGCTCGTAGCTAAGAGACAACAGCCCCACGAGTCAATCTTCTAGGTTAAGGAACACTGGTCCAGGTTGGTCGCTGGATGAAATAACCTTCCATGAAATACCGAGACTCTTCCGGCCTCGGAAACTAAGTTAAACCATTGGTCCCGTCTGTCATTTGAAGACCTTTGATAGTGGTTACGGGTGGTCAGACGCCCGAATGTCTGGTAAAATACTAGTATTCAGCTACATTCAAGTTAGACTGGAAGCTAACAATAACATAGTTGGGATAAGGCTAGGCATATGATGATGACCTGGCTTGATCAATGTCTGACCAAACAGTTTCTCTTTACAAAACTTATACCTGTCACTACTAGTACACACAAAAAACTATGAGTTCGTCACCTAACGGTAAGATCAAGAAAGTAATATTGCAAGAGCAGAATTTAAGTATCAAGAGCAAAGAGCTTGGCAAACCTCTTTACGGAAAATAATAATTATAGGCAGGTCATGGGGACTGCCGACACAAGTGACCAGAGGGCTGGCCTTTTTTCTGGTCAAAGAATCAGCATTGCCATTCAACGTGGCAATGCTGCCAGCCTTCTGGGCACATTTTCCGTTGACAGTGATGCGGATGAATTTGTTGATGCCCTGTGAAACTTTTTTATTTCTTATCATGTATTAATAGTTTAATTGGATAAAGTGAAAACTTTAAACTTTGAAATAACTTGTCGTCTGGCGCAACAAGTCACATAAGCATGTCGGTGACGGTTTTACCCCTACCAAAAATCGCTCAACGCGGCTAAGGAAGTTTCCACTTCAATAATAAGTGTATCTAAGTCAAGTGGAAACCCAGACCTGAGACCCAGACCTACTGACATGCTCCTCAAGAGCATGGACAACTTCATAACGAACCTCCTTATACGGTAACTTATGATAACATTTAACAAGTGCGCGCAAAAAATTGCACAGATACATTATTTATTAGATTGCGTAGGCGACTCGTGACACATACGAATGGAATATGTAGGTATTTCATTGATTTAAATTGTATCGATCATACGTCATGCATACTTCCATACTAATATTATAAATGTAGAAATTAATCTATTAGTCTGTCTGTTACCTTTCCATACTGGCTCCTGTAACACAGGTCTCACCTAGCTCAGCCAGGGCTTCCAATATAATTGTACCTCATTTTTATGCCAGTAAAACATTTTTATTATTATTATACTTACTCGTAATTTGCTGTACCGATTTATATCAAATATTTCTGCAACCCCGATAAACGACATTTACTCCGACGAAGTGGCAGGCATAAGCTAGTATCTACTTTTATGAATTACTTGACATGCATGTGCCTCCCAACAAATGTAATCACACCAACAGATTGTTTAATCAGATATTAAAGGTTTCATTAAGTTTCTTTTGCCATTTGCATCTCAGTATTAGGTTGTATGGTAATAAATTGAAAAAATATAACTTTAGAATACTTTCACATTTAATTTATAATATACTCAGGCGTCCAAGTACTCCTCCGCACCGCTGTCATCTGGAAGCGTGCCCAAAATACTGGCAGCATTGCCACTTTGAATGGCAATACTAATTATTTGGGCAAAGAATGAGCCAGCCCTGTGGTCACGCGAAGTGCCGATCAGTCGACAAGAATAAATTAAATTTATAATATTAAGTATGGATGTTTCACAAACGAATGCACTACGACGGTATATCTTGAAAGTGTAAATACAGTTATTAGTCCTCATAATGTTGGCGTTTTGTGTTGGCACATTTGCAAAGAAAACAGTAACGTGGATAAAAATCTCTGAATTTCTGCAATTTAGATTAGTGGCACGAAACTTTAATTCTTGGACCACTGAGCGCAGTGAACCAACAAAATACTAAACATTAAACGCAATGAATTTCTCATTATGACGTCTTGCTAACGGGGGACTAGGCAACGTCTCATGTGCCAAGTTTAATAACCTACATACTCCATCATTTGTAATGCTATGTCATTTTACGGTCACTATTTACAGTTTTCCACATTAAATAACGTCAAATAAACTCTTTTTAATGACAAACAGTTGGTTTTTACACAAATAAAGTGAAGAAATAATGGAAATAACTAACGGGGTAGGAAATTAAAGACTTCCATGGGAAAACTGAAAGTGGAGTGGTCCAGTTTTCAACTATCTTGTTGTTAAGGATGACTAAATCGTTTTATGAAGGCGATTCTTGTTCTAGAATCTTCTATGGGAAACTCTGCTGGACAGCGACCATATTACAGATAATTGAGGATAACTTTTTTTCTATGGTAACATTTGCTTTCGCCATTGTTGAGAATACGCAAAGAAAACCCCTTTTTTCAGAAGGGAAAAGACTTAAGAATAGAATACTTTTTATTGTACACCACGAAAAGTTACAAATAATAACTTTAAGAGCTACACAAGTTGTCACAAAGGGCGGGCTTATCGCTAAAAGCGACCTCTCGATCTCTTATAGACAACCTTTGGATGGACTCGATATAGTAGGAGAAAATATATGCCAGTAGTTGGTAGTGTTCGTATACTTATGTTGTATACAATACGTCACTATTTGAGAACACACAAATAATATTATTATTAGAAAATTGATGTGTGTATGTTTCTTATGGACTCCAAAACGGCTGGAACAGTTTTTATGACATTTTCAAGCAATCTTTAGAAAGGCCCGTGAATGAGCCTGTGGATTTTAGTAGTGATTGGATCCACAGATTATTTGATCCGTGCGAAGCCATGTCGCCAGTGATACATAAAAGATAAATAAATAAAAAAATACATTCATGTATCATATTATCGTGCAAAGCAACGAACTCTTTATTATGACATTTTAGGAGAAAGAAAGTAATTCTTGATCACATAATCTAATATGTGAATATTCTTGGTAATAATTATTAGCGTGCCGTCACCTACCCTTTGACCATCCAATCACAGTGTCGTATTATGCTGCACCACGTAACAGGTGCCCATTATGCCTAACGAGTAGCTTCATTACGTTACGTCATGCGTCAAACCGTCACACATAATTAGTCAGCAGTATTCAGGAGACGTTTACTCAGTTAGGTAATATTATAGTAGATCGCATTTCCGAAATGCGCTTGCGTCGCGTCTCTTCGGCAATCATCGGCTATTGTCGGCAGTAAGGAAGTATTTGTAGATGCACGGTCCGTATCGAACTGATAGGTGAACGGAGGGACACTTTCTCTGTCAGGGTTCACACATGAGGGAGAAGATACTTTTGGGTTTACTGTTGTCATTTTGACGACCGATGTGGCGCGGCGGGCGAAGGTCCGCCTGCGACGCAAGAGGTTGCGGGTTCGAATCCCGCCTTGGAACAAATGTTTGTACGATCTACAAATATTTGTTCCAGGTGTTCTGGGTATTTGCTATATATAATAAAAATATCTATCTATGTAATGTATTTTATTAAGTATATCAGTCATCTAGTACCCATAACACAAGCTCTGCTTAGCTTGGGGCTAGATGATGCTGTGTGGATTGTCCAGCAATATTTATTTATTTATTTATTAATTATTCGTGAGGTATGGTGAACAGGCTTACGGATCGATCTAAGGTTTTATCAGTATGTGGATGGGTGCCCGTTCTTTACATATCGAGACTATTCCGTGCTTCGGAAAGCACGTTAAGCTGTTGGTTCCCTCTGTCATCTTTCCAAGGTTCTCTTTTTTGTCCAAGGGGTATCGTGTTACCCAGTAACTGTAGACAATGATGCTGGTTTCATGATTCTTTAAGTGTTAACGTTCTCAGTACATTGTTACGCATTTGTTTATTATCCTGGATAATTAAAGAATAAATAAGTATTCAGTTAATCGACCAGACTGCTAAAACCAAATTAAAGAGATCTGAAAAACTGAAACTCAGTTCCAGGATGGTGTTACACAAAATTAAATGAAGATTACATGTTTGGTAAATAAAATCGATGCTTAAATTCGACGAATGTTTTGACAACGTCTAAACGTCATGTAAATGTCGAGTTCAAATGACAGCTCGCTTGACTTGTTCACTTTGTCTGTGGTCTTCTCCACGAACGACACGATTTGTGTTTAAGATAATCTTATTCAATGTCTAAGAAACTCCACTAGAGCTTCTTTATTTCTGCTTGATCAATTGGGTTAAGAAACCACCACCCAACCACCATCCCTATGCAACAGATCTCCAAAGATTTTACTCCTTTTTATAGGTAGTTTGTGGTAAACAGCAACTTTGCCACCCCTATCAAAATTCAAATGTCAATCGTACTCGTAATTTGTTCGCCGATGTTTGCCAAAACAATCTTATTATGAAAATCGTGTCACTATCATTTGCCTCAATTTCGGAATACTTCGGTCGTTTCCGTGGCCACTTCGTATTCTGCTGCAGTTTCCGAACTGCCGAGTTGCGTAGCCACTTGACATGTGTCGAAGCCAATCACTGCATGTTCCGATTTTATATATAAACTTACTTGAGTAACGGCTTTTATGTTTTTGGAGTCAATAACTGTTATTAAGTCTCGCAGTGGAATTGTTTTCAACTTATGTGAAAGTATAAGGAAAATGTGAAGTTTATATACCTTAGCTTAGCTTACAATATGGTTCTATCTCTTTTGTCAGCTTCGTGTACACGTTTCGTTGACAGTTATTATTTAAAAAAATTGAATCTCCATTTAATAACCTTATCTAACTACAGTAAAGCAATAAAGCTGAAGAGTTTGTCTGTTTGTTTTATACGTGCTTGTCTGTGGAACGACCGATCAGATTTAAAAAAATCTTTGAGGAAAGTTATAGGTAATTTAACATCAACCTACGACTCTAAGGAGCTGGTGAAACGGCGATGCACAGCTGGTCTACTATTAATATAAAAGAGCTTAAATCTATTATCATTCAATATTATACCATCAGACCATCAGCAACATCATTAATCGCGAATATTTTTCAAAAAACCAACCAAAAAACTAAAAATTATTTTGGATTAACTCGTAAGATGAGATTTATAAAGGCATCGTAGGCACTTGTGTTTAATAATGACCAGTTCCAAGGTTGTGTAGACTTTAGACCACACTTATCTCAGATGACATAACAAGTTACAATCACAAGAACAAACACGTGCTGTCTGTAACAACAGTTTGATTTATCGAAACTTTTCTCACAGCTCCGCGAGACCATCACTTCTTATTGTTCTCCCGCTAATTCAATTGACTGCCAATTAGGGTTGTCACAGAGCCTGTTTTTTATTACCTGAGATATTTAGAAAATATAATTTTTTCACAGAATACAACAGTCTTTGGTAGATTGAATAAACCTAAGTATATTGATATTTCTTTATTATTTTTTGTTATTTGTTATACGAGTGATACAGCTCTTACTAGTACGGAGGTCAGTGTGAATTAATAATGCGCTACCATTTTGTTGTTTACCCTATACTGTACCACTGCTGGGCAAAGGCCTCCCCCCTAAGTCCTTCTACCACAAGAGATCTTATATTTTATCTTTAAATCTTTTATTTTTTCTTTTCTTGATAAAGAAAATAATAATTTGTAATTCTTGAGGTTTTTACTGTAAGTATTACATTTTTATTTTAATAATTGTAGGTGTCTCTTCCGCAAAAATCATTGATGAATAGTTTAAATTCAATTTGAAATATTATATTTCTTTCAGAATCACTTACCTACATCTAATAATACCTTTAAACGAGCAATTCTTGTATGTACATATACATATATGTAATTTGAATCTCGGAAAAAGCTCCAACGATTTTATTGAAATTTAATATGCAGGGGTTTCGGGGTCGAACCATACCGAAACCATAGATAAATGAAGTCGTAGCAGACTCTTGAATCTAATGGAAGGTTCTTAATAGTCCCCTAAAAAATCATCCGCACCAAGTCTTCCCCAAGTAAGGAAATTTATTTATAAAGACGTTCCTACTGGCCTACCACAGATGCAATATTCTGCATTATTTAAAATGCTGCTACAAAGATATCCGTTTGCGTCAACCCTAAGCTGCCACTGCTACTGAATAATAGCGATTTTGTTCCGTCAATTTAGTCTGTAAATTGCAGTAATCTCACTAAGGCTGGCTATAAATGGTGAAACAGTGTGCTTTATGATTTGGTAAACAAAATAGGGAATATGAACCGTTCTGTGATTGAAAAAGTATGGAGAAGTTTTCATGTTATTATTATTATGCCTGTTACTGTCCCTCTGCAGGGCAAAGGCCTTTTCTCATATAGAGAAGGCATGAGCATTAATCACCACGCTTGCTCAAGACGGGTTGGCGATTTCAGACTTATATAAGTCCAGGTTTCCTTACTATGTTTTCCTTCACCGATGTCAGTGATGTCCAAGATAAACTTAGAAAGTACATATGAATTGAAAAACTCAATTTCACACAATAGATATTAAACAATGTTGTAATTAGTAAGTTTTCTGAGTTGAAGCGACACGATTAGACTGGACTTCAGGCTTACCCAAGTTGATAATCTACAGTCGTTAACGCTTATAGAAAAATAACATTTTGTACTGGAATGACACTACCTCGACACTAAATCACGAGGTCAGAACATTCGTAGACTAGTTTTCATTCATATCTTTGTGATACTTACCTCAGAAGATTTTTTATTCTGGACATAAAAAATGAATGTAATCTCTTTGGTGTTCCTTTGCATAGCAGTCTGGTATTCAATACTGACCACATATAGTTTTAAAAAAAATGCTTGCATGACGTGTTCAACTGTTCGACAAACAAATTCTTAAGAAAAGCGTATTCAATGTGAATGTTACAATGTATTTGGTGAACAAAGTTGCTGTGAAAAACCGGCTAGCCATAATTAATTAGTATTCACCTAACGCCTCTCATTATTATCAAGATGGATGCTATCTGCGGACCTACTCCCGATTCGCTACCTTCCGACCTTGAAACCCACATGCACGCATAATGGAATTAATTCCATTGTAGGCCGAACTCAATGTTGATCGTAATCGATTCCATTTGACATTCGGACGTAAAGTATCGATTACGTGCAATGTTATCGATAACTAAGTAAGAATCGAGTAATTAAAATGTACGTTAACGCAGAAATTTAACGGTTATATAAGTTATGGATGAATAACCATTCACATTCAATTTAAGATAAGATGTGGGTATACATAATAACGTAATAAGTCCCATCGTGTACATTTCACGACATGAAGTTCTCTGAGTTCATGAGGTCCTCTGATGACTCTGAGGTAGGCGCAAATGACTGCACAATATACACTTTTATTTTATATCGTTTGTTTTATTTTTTTGTTTAGAATTTAGTTCCTTGTTTCTTTTGTGTTTTAATACCTGTGCGTGTCCCAAATAAATGTTTTTTCTTTCCCACTATTTGACTAACTGAATTGAACGAGCGAAGTCGTGCGTAAAAGCTAGCCATTAAACGAGAATGGTGCAGTCTTATTGGCGAAGTTTTTCCAGCTATAAATTCTCCTATATTTGATGTGGCGGGCGGAATTAATGTTTTGTTAAATTATACCTGTTTCATTTCTTCTCTGTAAGTGAGTGGAAAGGACTGCGTAAGGCTACGGCCAGGGAAGGGCGGTAGCGGTGGCGATTCAGTGGATTCAGTAGAGCGTAGACGTGTATCCGCAGGAAGAAACAAAAGGCAGTCGCTAGCTAGCTATTGTAAGGCGCTCAGTTCTACACGACGCACGACGCTTTCATTATATGATACTCAGTGATGGCTTTAACACTCGCGTAAGCTCCTCACCCTGACCTAGGCCTTAGTGAGTGAATAGAATCGTAAGGTTCCGTTCTTCTTTCTAAATAAATAAATAAATATAAAAGTAGCTTTTGCCCATGACTTCGCCCATGTGATGACAGACGAAGCCGCGGATTAAAAACCAACTTATGTCCTTCCCTGGGTCTCAAACTATCTCCATACTAAATTTCACATTAATCGGTTTGGTCGTAAAAAGGTAAATGATACATAATATTAGTATGGATTTTAGTGTCAGTTTGCAATGTTAAAACAACAGCTGTTTATCTACTAAATGCATTTGAACGTTTTACGGTATTAAAACCAAAAAACATTATTTTTTCATTTTGTCTGTCTGTTTGTTTCAGATAATCTCCGAAACTGCTGGAGCAATTTCGACGGGATTTTTATTGGCAGATAGCTAATGTTATAAGGGGTAACTAAGGCACCTTTTCTTTTTTTTAACATGTAATTCCACGTGGATGAATGTGGTAGCAGATAGTTTATACTAAAACACCAGCAGTGCCCTTTGTTCACCTTTTAATACGTCAATCACACAATTCATCATCTGCCTAGTCATTTCCCAACAATCGTCATGATGGCCCAGTGGTTTAGGCCTCGCCTCTGGTGCACGAGGTTGGCCGAAAAACCATTGTGTCAGTAACAGAAAGACTTAAAATAAAACTATGTTAATACGTAAGCAAATGAATTTGATTTTGATTTTGTGGATGATAAATCTGTACCCTGACTTTACTTTTCGTCGCCTCTTGTGCACGAGGTTGTGGGTTCAAACCCGTTCAAGTACCAATGTGAGTTTTTCAATTCATATGTACTTTCTAAGTTTATCTTGGACATCACTGACATCGGTGAAGGAAAACATCGTGAGGAAACCTGGACTTATATAATTAATAAAAGTCTGAAATCGCCAACCCATCTTGAGCAAGCGTGGTGATTAATGCTTGTGCCTTCTCTGTATGAAGAGGCCTTTGCCCTGCAGTGGGACAGTAACAGGCTGGCACAACTACTACTACTAGTCATTTCCCAACTATGTTGGTGTCGGTTTCCAGTTTAACTGGTGTAAAATATTGGTATTCAGCTGCATCCGACATATTAGACTGGAAGCCGACCCCAACACAGTTCTGAAAAGGCTAGGCAGATGATGATGTTTTATTTTATCATAAATGATTTTATAATTTTAAGTGTTGTAGTGATTATAATAAAATGTTCATTGATAGTTTAACCACCAATTCGCCTGTCAGTACCGCAAGCTACCAGTTGAACCCTACACGTGTTCTGTTTCAAATACTCGTGTATCCGTGCTTAGATAGAAATATAAGCTTAGAAATATAATATTTGCTACATAAATAGCTGCGTACACAAACATCAGTCATTTCTATCAATGTCTGAGTACTCATGGTTGCTCACTTGTGAATGGGCACTCACGTCTGCTACCGTTACATTAAAAAATACATACGCCATAGACAATGAAACAATAGTTCATATTGTTTATGGACATTGAATTTCGACATGATTCGTAGTTTCTTGTAGCTAAATAACTGATGTAAGATTATGATAACGTGGGTAATCATAATATAAAATGAGAAAAAAATGGTTTCCTCCCAATATAGGCCATTGCAGAATTTTGTAATCGTATGTTTAATACCTAGAGCCGACAGAAAGAAAAGAAAGAAAAAACATTTATTCAGCACAGGCTCAGGCACACAACGACAATACCGACTAAACATAGAAAACATAAAAACGAGAAACTCGAAATACATTAAAAACATAATATAAGTATATACTATTATTAACTATGTGCCTTACGGCTGCGCTCAAATATATATGTGCTTATAGCAGCCTATTATAAGGCTTTCTGCACTCCACAAACATTTCGATCAGATCCAGCGTGTCCTTTTGCTGTCCTCTCCCAGAGTCGGCCCTAAGCCGAGGTCCGTACCCTGAAGGTGCCCTCAGCGTGTAGTCGCTTAGCTTGTAAATTTCTACGCCCTGACTGGAGGCCTTAATTTTGATTACTTAAGTAGGACATGAAAGTTCGGTAGAGCAATTAATAGCCCTAAAGGTTAAACTGCGAGATCCCCATTCCTAAAAAACTTTATGATCCGTTACAGATTTATGTTTAAAAATACAATGATAAAACTCCTTTAAACGTCATGTGACCATAGAGCGAACTGCCACAGTGAGCTACTGTTTATGGTCAAACAAATGTACAGTATGACACTACGGTGACAGTTCCGCATGCTCCGATCGTAACAAAGTAGTGTATCTTCTTTGAACTGGCCATAAAAGCCAAAGATTCAAATAGATAAACATTTTAAAGTCAGTAGTAGTAGTACCAGCCTATTACTGTCTCACTGCCTTTGCCTCTTCTCATACTGAGAAGGCATGAGCATTAATCACCACGCTTGCTCAAGACGGGTTGGCGATTTCAGACTTTTATTAATTATATAAGTCCAGGTTTCCTCACGATGTTTTCCTTCACCGATGTCAGTGATGTCCAAGATAAACTTAGAAAGTACATATGAATTGAAAAACTCACATTGGTACTTGAACGGGTTTGAACCCACAACCTCGTGCACAAGAGGCGACGAAAAGTAAAGTCAGGGTACAGATTTATCATACACAAAATCAAAATCAAATTCATTTGCTTACGTATTAACATAGTTTTATTTTAAGTCTTTCTGTTACTGACACAATGGTTTTTCGGCCAAAATAAAGATTAAAGGTGTTATCGGTTTGATCAGACCACTATTTGAATCGTCGTTACATATCTAGGATAGTGACACAAACATTGAGCATGCGCTGTTCGTCCGTGCATTAGCTTTTCAAATGTCAAACTCTGCCATTTATAGGGTTTTGTAATTCGGCGCACGAACTAGGAAGCATGCCGGGTACCTTGCATAATCCTATTAAATATAATGTAGACATGAATATACTTTAGCTGCCTCGTTGGTCTAGAGGTCGCAAACAAAACTGCTGAGGTCCTGGGTACGATTCCCCGGTCAGACAAAGTATTAGCATCACTCTAAGGGAGGCTGTATAAAACCTTTTTTTTACTTGTGCTTTAGTTTTAATAAATAAATATTTATTAAAACTCTATGCACAAGTAATAAATAACGGTTGTCTATATTATAATAATACCGGTTTATTTTCACTTATTCAAAATCAGAACGCATCAGAGCTGCCAATACACGGAAACAAAAATAGCCCGCGGAAGTGCGTACAAAATAATTAGCGGTCGACCGAATTCGGATGCGTTCCGTTTTACGTTGCGTAACCTGATTGTTATCTTCTGTTACATAATAAGATGAGCAGTGTGTGAACCTGGATTGAGAAATTACGTTCCAATCTTCACAGAAGCCAACCATTGTTACGTGTAAGAATCTATTGTATGTTTGGTGGTTTGAGAATGATTATAATATTGAATGAGCTCATCCGTGTCATTACTAATGGATATATTGTATACATTCATTCACATACTAAGCTTAGATATAAGATATCTAATTTTGTGTTGGTTTTGGATTTGCTGACCTAGATTTTAGAAAGATAGAAATCAATGTTTATTCGCCACAGAAACACTTCCATACAATAAAGTAAATGTTTTTACAAATGGAAGTAGCAATGCATACTTTCGGTAGATTTCTTTACACTAACTATTACTAGAATTTTGTTGTGTTCCTAAAAACCGTTGGATAAAAACAAATAGGTGTGCCTATAATATTTAAATAGTTCACTCGATTTCTCCCCTCATTGCAACCTGGCTTGATGACAATGGAACTTAATAAAAAAGTATTTTCACATTAGTCTAGCCATTTTCGATTAATCGGAGACATACATAAAAAAGAGATTACGACGAACTCACAACCTCAACCTTTAAATCATTGCCATTGACAAGTTTTTAAAGTAAAAAAAAAAAATATCATATAACATTTCATATCATTATCATTTATAAATAATGTAATTATGGAAATGATTAGCTAATCTTTATCAAGAACGGCCTTCCCAATGACCTACGTTACGTCACATCCGCTTTCCATAACGGATGCGTTCAATACAATGGTAATTTATGTTAATATTAAATGTTTCATCGCAAAATATGTATGTTATTGAATACCAAATATGAACATGATGCATTTATAATTAATTTAAATCTTCAGATTTTCTAAGAAAAGAAAGAATTGTTTTGTTGTGAGATAACTTGAAATTCTTGCAAATATAGCCAAAATGTTTCGAATCTTAATCATCCCGAGCGCCGCGGCGGCAATAGAAATTCGAACAAATAAAAAACGATAGAAAATAAGTTGGAAAAGGTGCCAAACAGTCAGAGCACGACAAAAAGGATAAATAGCTCTAATCATTTTCTCTCTGCAATAAACGCTACAAGCTAACATTTCTAAGGACACATAACAAAGTGCACATCTGATGGCTGAAAATCCCTTGGGCAATGCGGCAAGCACCTTTATTGAACCCAAAAGAAGTTAGCAACCTCTAAGTTTATCTTAGTTTAGACATCACTAGGATCGGTGAACGAGCACATCGTGATAAAACGTAGATTGAAGTCTGTTTGTAATAATGACATTTTCTGTTTGTAATAATGACATTTTCTGTTTGTCAAAATGACATTTTCACAAAAAATATGCGGTAGTTATACCATTTTTTTTTTAATATTGTTGTCTGTCTCGCACCCTATTACATAGGACTAACTATAAGTACTCTTCTGCCTGACTCTAAAGGGTATACAGGCGTGGTGCTATGTAATAGAATGGATGAAACTGGGTTTAGCACCCAATTTGCATTGCTTTAAATTAAAATGTTATGAATGACGTCATCATTAATATAAAATCACTTTTATTAAAGAAGAAACGTTGCCCAACACTAGGAATTTCTCCTGTATTGTTGGTGCGTTTACAAACATTTAAACTCATATAAACAAATAGCCAGACCCGGAGCCTGGTGCTACTATACTACTATACCAGCCTGTTACCGTCCCATTGCAGGGCAAAGGCCTCTTCTCATACAGAGAAGGCACGAGCATTAATCACCACGCTTGCTCAAGACGGGTTGGCGATTTCAGACTTATATCAATTATATAAGTCCAGGTTTCCTCACGATGTTTTCCTTCACCGATGTCAGTGATGTCCAAGATAAACTTAGAAAGTACATATGAATTGGAAAACTCACATTGGTACTTGCCCAGGTTTGAACCCACAACCTCGTGCACAAGAGGCGAGGCCTAAACCACTGGGCCGTCATGACATGGAGCCTGGTGGCCATGACAATATTTGTTCTAAGCGGGAATCGAACCCGCGACACGCAGCGCAGCAGCCAATCGCTCAACCACTGCGCCAACCGTGCCGTCAAAACTAAATAAACAAACGAACATCACTGTTAAGGTCAAGTAGCAAAAAAATGGATAGTGAACTGTGTCAATGTCTGTCATAATGATGTGGTAATGGTGGATGCGTGCGCGCATCATTTGCGGCGAATGCACGCCAATTTGTTATCTAATGTGCTACATCATTATAGACTTCATTGAACGTTTTAAGGTGCACGATTTTCTAAAGAAAAGAAAAGAAAAATATTTAGTAAAACAAATGGCATCCAATTTTCCAAACACAACGGCTGGCAGTTAGCTTCCACCGCGCATCGTTCGAAAAACAAATTTGTGACCAACACAATTCACATTTTCTTTTTCAGTTTTTGTGCATGAATATGAACCTTATTTCTTTTACGATAAAGTTGAAGAACTATCAAAGAATTTTAGTAGCTTAGGGTAGCTTGATGTGCTGGCCTCTGTTGATGTACAGAGGCCAGCACATCAAGCTAATTCAATTGGGAAAATTTGACACTTTGGGGTAGCTTGATGTGCTGGCGTCTGTACATACATACTCGTACGCCACAATATACTAAAACTATTAGCAGAACATTGACCTATCGTCATTTGCGTGAAATTAATATCGTTGAAATATAGACATTGTGCGGTCAATATTGGCGCATATTGGGCCAACGTGTAAAGGGTACTGAAAATGAAGGGGATAGCAAGAGTGGAGTCAAGAAACTCCTAAGGTCATCGTAACATTTGTCTTACTCTAGCTTTTTAAGAATTACAACTATATCCAAACTAGACTAATCATAGTAAAGGATGCAATGTGCAATACAGAACAAGTAAGAGGTATTCGCAAATGCTTAATTCACTCCCAGGATTTATGCAGAGCGATAAGCTACCACTGCCACCAGTCTGAAGAAACCAATACAGCAATGGTTACTTCTTCTTTTTCAATAATTGCAATGTTGCGATATGACGGATGGATATGTCTATCTTTTCCAATATTATTAATAAAGAGGAAAGATTTGTTCATTTGCATTTTTGTTTGTAATGGATTAACTCAAAAACTACGTAACCGATGTTAAAAGCTCTTTCACCTATGGAGAGGAAAGGCGGGAAAAATATTACTTTTGTATAAATATTATATAATGGCGCAGTCGAATCTCTAACATGGCGGTAATAAAGATGGGATGGGGGAAGACCCAAATCGGACCAATTCTTTACTCTTTGCAAGTCCATTTAGAATATTAAATATGTGGTCAGACTATCTATAATATATTTACTTATAATAGAATAAAGCGAAAAAGATTGTTTATTTGAATGCGCTAATCTCTAGACTCCCAGTTGGATTAGCATAAATCTTTTTTCATTTGATAGCTCAATTCTTGAGGGTGGTTATAGGCTATTTGACATCACGCTACGAGCCTTGAGAAGCGGGTGAAACCGTGAAGCACAGCTAGTTAGACCGTAAGCATAAGAATCTTACCATTCAACGTCATTGCTGTACCGACACTTGGTAATGACAGTAAAAATTACATCCGCGCGCCATTTCCTAAGTCAACGCTTATATGGTTTTTATTTGCACCTGCTGATGACGATCTTGAGAGGATAGGCAAGCTTGAAAGCGCCAACATACTTTCGTATATCATTGGTTTTTCTTTTTTAACTAAGTTGAATCATAGATTAAACAGCGCGCCCACTCTTGATTTTAATCCCGCTCGATCGACATTGGAATTTAGACGTTGCGTACTCTTGATGTCGACAACAAATTCGGGATCGGGCTTGGCGAACGCTAATCGCTACTCTTGAGTTTATTTTAAAATGTAAAAATCACGTGTCTGTAAAATTAACATTGGAATCGTATTGAGTTTAGATCGGAATTAAAATAAAAGTTGGAAGTGTAACAAATTTTCTAGTTGAACATATGTTTTTGCATCAACAATTGATGCAAAAACATGTTCAACTAGAAATTTTGCTGCGTGAGATGTTGGTCCTGCTAATATGCTTAAAAAGGCCTCTTGATCTTAATTATTTATGTAGTGAGTACAATATGGCGCCAAAGGTAATTATTTCCTTTATACAACGCTAGCAGTGAGCCCGGAAAGCGTTCCACTAAGGAAGAAGATCTTTTATGCTCTCCGAAGCAGGCCCCTGACATCTCATGAATGTAAAACATCAAAACAAACAGACCAGACACGCGTCAATAATTTCTGAAGGTCCCTCTATAAGGGACGGTACACACACTATGCAAAACAAAGATCTTTATGAGTCAGACGTGCACAACATTGTGGCACGTACCAAACACTTGCAGCCAGAGATAATAAACATATGCGCGCCAATACTGATACGTAGACAAACATGCAGGTTGTGATTGGAAGACACAATGACAGGAAAATTCCGTTAACGAGAATTTGTGGCGGAAAATGTTAGTGTTAGCAAAGCTGAATGAACCAAAGGAAAGCAGTGTGGGATGTTGATGTTGTACGTTCCACTAGAAAGAAGTTTTGTCTGATTGTCACCACCATTGTCCTTTGAAAGAAAGGCAAAACGAAGAACAAAACCGCCATCTTTTTTATTCTGAACTTAAATTGACAGAGAAGCCTCAGTACTGATGAGGTATCGAACCTCCATGGATATTAAATAAGTTATTATGGCATGTTATGAGATAAACACTAATTCATATTTAGAATAGAAAACTAGATAGACAGCGGTTGGCTGACAGGCGGCTTGAAATAAATAATTAGCTCAATATAAGCACTTTTACAACACATAAAATAAACCATCACGTACACACACACACGCACCCTCACACGCACTCACCCTCACGCAGCCCACTCACACACACACCCTCACACACGCACTCATCCACACACACCCACACGCACCCCACTCACACACACACCCTCACACACGCACTCACCCACACGCACCCCACTTACACACACACCGACACTCCGTTAGTCTCACATACACTATTTAAATAAGTTCTGTATCACTTTTAAGATAATTTTAATTTTAAGTTAAGGAAGAGCGGAGTCTCCTAATACAGGCATTATTTGCTTAAAAGGAGGCTCCAATCACAAAGTAATGTTGGAAATATTTTGGTACAGAAAATAAAACATTTTGTATTTTTGTATTTTTTTTGTATAAGAGCGCTGCAATTATTTTTTTAAAGTGCCTTTTTGGTTTCGCACAAGTCCTTTTTTCATAACTCTTTACTTGTTAGTTTTAGTTATATATAGACTGCCGGTCTGACTGGTCGGGCAAAGACAGCACTAAGTTCACCCCTATTACATAGTGAAAAGTGTGAAATCTTGTATAATAGTAATGTATAAAAATGGTATACTGTATAATAGGGGGTTGGATGGACATCGTACGCGAGCGTACAAAGATACCAGGTAACTTAACATAAATATTAAGGAACTTTCCAAGCACTAGAATAACTTTAAGACAGGAAAACATCAGTTGAAACAAAAGATCTAGCTTAACACCTGAAGCATGCAAACAAACCAAGCTGCCAGTACTTTATGCAGAGCCACAGATGCCCCTTGTTACCCGCTGCACGATCTGTTATTTATACATGCGCCCGCGCATTTACATAACAATTTAGCGCATTACCGACGTCACTTGCACGACTTAAGACTTGAGGAGCATTCTTGACACGTGATGAGGAAAATCCTTTGAGCAATATCTTTGTTAAGATTCGTATCTGCTATTTAGCATGGGCTGTGTCTACGGAAGTCTTCAGTAAGTTAAAACCATGCAAAGGTAACGTACACATACCTTAACTTAAAAAAAATGTAGTGAGACTAAGTAAGTACAATGTGACGATTTCAAGTGAAGCTAGGCAAGCAATTTAAAAGGCGTACTTTGTTCTGTAGCTAAATATAACAGGCCTCACGGGTTGATCAATGGTTACTCCAGTTGGAATCAATCTGTGGATGGGTGACCGTTCATTGCATATCGATACACCTCCGTGCCTCGTAAAATACGTTAGGTAGTTGGTCCCGGCTGCAAGGTGTATCGTGTTGCCCAGTAACAGGGTTATGGACCCTTGTGGAGGTTAGATAGGCAGTCGCTCGCATGTAAAATACTGGTATTCAGCTGCATTCGGTTAAACTGGAAGCCAACCCTGACAATCAAATATACCCATAAAAAAACCCGAAGCCAATCTCGCGCAGGTCAAAAAAAATTGTCTTCTCGGAGGACCGATCCATTAAGACCAAAAAAGGACCCTTTATGTTTCCATGAAGATATATTGAGGACACAGAGCTGTGCTTAGCAGTAAGACTAATAAAACTAAATCCAGCGTCAGTCACTAGTTGTCTGGCATTTTTGCTGAACTGGAACCATTCAGCGGAGCCGTAAGGCACATACTTGATAATAGTATATTTGATGATAGTATATTTTGTTTTTATTACTTCTGTTTATTTAATATTTCTTTTTTGTTCCTTTTTATGTTTCGTATGTTTAGCATTGTGTCGTGTGCCTGTACTAAATAAATATTTTTTCTTTCTTTATATTTTATTTAGATGTCGATTTCAAACAAGATCTCTAGAATTTCATAAAGCCACTTCCTCTCATCCTACTGGTACAGACACAATGTTACCGGCACACAATTTATCATTGTAATCAGAGCATCACAGAATCACAACGCGATTCCACTAAAATTGCGCGTAATCTACAGTTTAGTTGCGTAAAAACTTTAACAACTTTATGTTTACCGTACAAACACCACCAGCTTATCTAATTTAAACCCTATTTACTTGCAGATAAGGGTACTATGTACTTAGGCAACTGCATAATAAGTTTTATTCATTTATATTTGTATGTATTACGTGAAGTACTTTTCGTGACATTTCATACGGTATCGCTCCCCGTTTGTATGTAAACAAGATTAATACGTAACTATAGTTTTCACGAAACTTGTGTAATATTAGTTAATTGTATGTAACTTTCTGTTAAGATATTACAAACATTTTGATTAGGTGCGAGGGTACCTCATCTAATTAATGTCTTCTTTCCAAAGACATTTGTAATTAGGAATGCTAGAACAAAGTCCTTTCTAAAAAGATTGCACAAGAAAGCATATTTTTAAAGAGGTCGTTGCACTGCATCCGATCCTAAATCAGAGAAAGTTGGTAATTACGGACAATAATTATGAAACAAAGTTTTTCTAGTTTTCGAGGAGCTCGTGGCTAAATAAAACGAAGTTGATCGAAGGTTAAGCTACGCTAGCCGAGGTCGGGCTGTGGATGAAAACATATTGAGACTCCTCCGTGCCTCGGAAAGCACGCTAAGCCGTTGGTCCCGGCTGTCATTTGTAGATCTTAGACAGTCGTTACGGGTTGTCAGAAGCCTGCAAGTCTGACAACCAGTCTTACCAAGGGGTATCATGTTGCCCAGTAAACTGGGTTGTGGAGGTCAGATAAGCAGTCGCTCCATGTAAAACACTGGTATTCAGCTGCATCCGGTTTTCACTGGAAGCCGACCCCAACATAGTTGGGAAAAGGCTAGGCAGATGAATTATGAAACAAAGTTCTACAAAGATGAACACGAACTTTATTTGAAGTATACACACGTCGTCAATTAAAATGTTATGCAAATTAAATCAAATCTAATAAATTTACTTATACATTTTAAAATGAAAATACAAAAATGAAACTACAAAAATGAAATGGATTTGTATATTACATTCTAATCTTTTGCATGCACTGTAAATGAAATTGTACTATGAAATGCAAACTATGATATGCAATGCGGTACCTACCACATGTCAGTTAAAATGTTCAATAAACTTCCCGTTGATATAAAATTATCACTATACAAAAGGGACTTCAAAACTACATTGAAGCTTTACCTACTGGAAGGCTGCTATTATTCTCTTGATGATATTTAAATTGTAAACATACATATATTATACTAGTTTATCATTATTGTTGGTTCTGCTACTAGTAGTCTAAAAATCTTATAAGTATTTGTTCTTTAATTAAGTGGCATGTATTTTGTTATATATATTTTTTTTGTATAAAATCATTTTTAATCGGTATTCGACAATGTAAAAATTGTTATGAATAAATAAATAAATAAATAAATAAACAAGAAATAAAAGGCTTTTTATTTTATTTATTTATGTACACGGCGAAAGGGACAACCTGATACCACGAGCTCAGTAAATGATTCTGGAAAACCCTGCAATTGAATATTCCGGAGATTTTTCAAATTTTCAAGTTTTTCAAATTTTTCTTTACTTTAGACCGAAAAAAGTATGATTTCTAATTCAAATGTAAACAATTCACTGCTTTCAATATAAATCACTGGTTTACATAGAACTCATGAATTTATAGTTTCGATTAAGAAAACCGTAGAAACTGGGAAAGGCTGCCGAAATATTTCAACACTGGGGAGTCCAGAATAATGTACCTATTGAACTCATGGTATCAGGTCGTATTGTCCATACCACTCTGTACATTTCCATGTATTGATTTCTCGACAAGTTATCTAGGACCTCATGCAAGAATGCAGTATAAAACAAACAGTTTCAGACCTCAAAGCAATCAATAAAAGACAACTACGTATGTAAGATTTTCCATTAGTTTGTTCTAATTATTTAAGTAAATTCGTGTTTTTATGTTATGAATTTGTGCATTTTTTTTTTGGACTAACCCCTCCACTCTATTTCTTAATCACAGCAACTCCTGAAAAACAAACAAGAGTACAAGAGTAGCGACCACCAGAAAAACGTCGAGGCAATGAAGCCGGAGAAACGATTCAACTTTCTTGGATTATTTAAATGGAATCTTTAAAGTACGTACATACATAACATCACGCCTGCATTCCACACACCATATTACCCAGTTCTGACAAACGATAAAAAGGGGGTCCATTGCCATTATCAACCCGGCACATATCCATCCTTCGGGCTATTACAGACCCAATAACACGTTGCCGGACCCGGGAATTGAACCCAAGACCTCATGTTTCTCAGTAGCACTTGACCAACGACGCACTCCAAATTTAAATAATGCACTATATCGATGGAAAGAAGAAGATGGAAAGTAGAAATAAACTTTCCCATAAACCTCCAACCTCGCACAACGTATTACTTAAGTAAGATGTCTCAGAGATAGCCCGCTCAATCGTGGTCATGACATCACCACTGATGCCATCCATCCACCACACACGGCACAC
This sequence comes from Phlogophora meticulosa, assembly GCA_905147745.2. Classification (NCBI taxonomy): domain Eukaryota; kingdom Metazoa; phylum Arthropoda; class Insecta; order Lepidoptera; family Noctuidae; genus Phlogophora; species Phlogophora meticulosa. Next base: position 1,952,778 of record LR990518.1, read on the forward strand.
ACAGGCCGCAGCATTAATATTAAAACAACACGATCATAATCGATTCGAATAATTAGTATAATGATTAGGTATCGATTAACATATTAGAGTGGCCTCTATGGATGTCCACGCACTGGCATTGTTGACCATAGAGTATGACATGGCTGATTAATTTTTATGATGTTTGCATGATTTATGAACACGCAAATGTGGAGCTATAACATAACATGACGCTTGTATTTACCGAAGGGTTAGGCAGAGTTGTACCTACGCCAGTTATGTTTAAGCATCCACTTCACTTCACTTCAAGCACTTGGTCAGACTTTCAGTTTTCTGACTACCCGTAACAACTGTCAAAGGTCTACAAATGACAGCCGGGACCAACGGCTTAACGTGTTTTCCGAGTCACGGAGGAGTCTCGATATGTTATGAACGGTCACCTATCCATAGACTGACCTCGGCAAGCGTAGCTTAACCTTCGATCAACCCGTGCAGCTGTTTATTACTATTTAGCAACGAGCTCCACCAACAAATGAATGCCATAAATTTCTGCCAAAGCCAAACTGTATAAAAAACATGCTGTATATGATATGCGATGTCGAGCTGAACATGTTTCAAGTTCATTGTCGTAATGTTATGATAGTCCTGAGCCCCTTAACAAGTAAGAAAGGGGCGTCACTATAGCGAGCATGATTGATTTTATCACCTATAATACAAGCGTCGTTGATTCTTAGATGCCACTGATATTCAAAATTAAACCTTCCAAATTTAAGAAATAAAGAGACCATGACCAAACTATTTTCTTGTCCTCCTTGTAGATTGTAAAGAAAATATTGGACACGTATTTTTTTCTTTTTTACGTAATCAAATGTTGCATGACGTCACGTGTATGTAGATTTTATACATACTTGTGACGTAGCGACCTCCACTTTTACCAACTACCAACATATCTTATCTATTTTTTATTAATATGATATAGCAAGTGGAAATCTGATAGACAGTCACTCCATGTAAACTATTGGTCTTCAACTGCATCTGGATAGACTGGAAACCGACCCCAAGTTAGTCAAGTAGTTTCAGAAATAGAAATAGAAATAGAAATTGTTTATTTGCCAATAATGTAGGTAAGTATACAGATATGATGGTTATTTTGATGAGAGTCCCGATACATTTTGCCTTGCGGCATGCAAAATTATTTAATCTAATAGGTTTAAAAGATTAAAATAAAAAAATAATTTAACAAACATAAAAAGAAAAGCATTCAGCAACATTACTATCATTATTAAAAATATTCATTTTATTAAAAAGAAAAAAAAAAAAACTTGTTTTTTAACTTGGGAAAAGTTAAAAAAAGAAACTCCTTGACTTTTGACCTTAGGAATTTCTCTTGTTTCGTCGGTGCCTTTACAATCATTTAAACTCACATACACAAACCGACAGACACGATTGCCGAAACAACCTGTGGGCCATACAAATATGTGTTCCCTGCGGGGATCGACCCAATCGCTCAGCTACTGCGTTAGGTAGATGATGATGAGACACACATTCTAGAATGACACATAGAGACATACAAACAAACAACTTTAACAAAGGACGGTCTACTTCATAACATAGAGAACAATGTAACTCCATCAACGGTCAGCTCCTACATGACATATGCAAATCTAATACCATTATAAACAGTTTTAGCATACCTTACAATGTACATAGATCATAGATGATTCTAATCAAACAAGGACTTTGTTCGAATACATATAAAACTAGTAAACTGTTACCCCGACTTCGGCCATATTCAGTTTCGGCATCATCAGCTATCTGCTAATTAAAGTTCCGTTCAGCCGTTTTGGAGATTAGCCGGAACAAACAGATAGACAAAAAAGTTTTGAAGAATTGTTTTCTTCGGTATAACTATGGTATATCATTTCGTATGCATTTAATAAAAAGCTGTTATTTTGATCCTTTAAACAAATTTCAATTTTATTCATTTGTCTCTATAGATAAATTAACAAAACACGTGTAGAATTATCGAGAACGTTAGCCAGTGCAAGGACGCGGCAAATTGTGGGACCCCTAGTGCGCATGCGTGGCAGACATCTTTGTTTCGCTGCGTCACAGTACGAACCTTGGAATAGTAAAGGATAACTCCATAATAGTTTGCAAGATGCGCCGGACGAGTTTATTGTCTATTAAGTTATGCTGGTTCTTGTTATACAAGTTATGTAAGTTATTTATACGCAATGGAGTTACGTAAGTAACTGCTATTTAACATTCTTCTCCCTTAAAAAGAATCTGGATTCTCGCTCTTTATTATTTGAGCATATAAGGCAAAAGGAATGTGATCTCGTGTCAATAAAAATCTCTTAGTTAGTGGTATTATCTCGAGTTCTTTTAATTCCTATATGTATATTCTTATTGATTGTAGTACACGCAACCGGTGTGCGTGTATGACCAGATGTATGAACGTAAACGAAGCAAAAGGAGAATGTAAGGTTCGTAGCAGGTGGCTTTCTGTACTGTCTGGATACCCCCATAGGGAAAAGGCGTAATCTTATGTATGTCTGACCAGCACTCACTTAAGGGCACACTGTTCAAAGTAGGTCGTTATTGGCACGTGTTACCATGAGATATTTATGCAATAAAATCGTAGAGGCTATTTTAATTTAGTTTTCCAATAAACGTGATCTTGAGCGGAATTACTAGAGATCCTTGGTCTGTCACAAACTGATTAGCTAAAGGATAGACCCATAGTACCCATTTCCAACGGTTAGGTCCGCCGACGAGTCGATCTAGATCCCCTTTGTCCACAACACTGGCAGAGCAAACGTCATTGTCATAAGAATTACAAACAGCCCACTATGCAGAGCCTCTATGGAGGAGGATGAGACTGCCCAGAGGTTGCTACATATAGAGCAAAATACTTTGGCAACCCAGAACACCAACCACCCAACCAACCAACCCACCCTCTTCGGGAGACCGCTGGCAACGACAAATCGCTGCTGGCCTTTCTTGAGGAGTTGGGATGGATAGAATGAAGCATTGTCCCAACTGCACGCAAAATATGCTGAGTCGTGGAGTAGCGGAAATCGGCCCGTATTTACAATACAATACAAACACCGACAGGGCACCGGTAGTTTTAAAAGTAGAATATTCTGAAGGACGATTCAAAATGTACTTCTATTGAAAAAGCGGGTGCCGGCAGGTGAGTCTAGACAACACAATAGATTTATATAACAAAAACAAATGAAACACGGTGATACTCACAGAACCGGTCTTATAAGATTGTAGTAGAAATCTCTCGGTTTACTCAAATAGCGCGTAACTTTCTAGCTAACGTGCGTTGACGCAATTTTTAAGTGTCTATTATGACTTGAGTGAAATCGTTTCACAATCCTTAGATGGGCTTTAAAAGGAGATCACCAGCTGCTCCCCTATTTAACTGTATTGACCCCGAATTTGACAAATTTAAATCCCCATTTTATTAAACTACAGACATATGTGGAGTTTTTTCTATTTAAAAAAATTACTGAATTTCATCTTGACATGGTAAACTTAAATTGATTTGATTGTATGTGTTAATAATATATATGTAATATATAATTAAACAAGCAGACCGAGCAGACGTCGCGTCGTCCTGCCCGTACAGCGCCACCTACCGGGTCCAATTGTGAATCTAAACCATTCAGGGCGCCTCCCAAACGCATACAAAAAAAAACATTCAAATCGGTCCAGCCGTTTAGGAGGAGTTCAGTGACATACATACGTACAGTACAGTACATATATGTTAAGAAGAAGACGAAATGACAAAAGCTTTTTGTAATTTTTTTATTGTTAAAATTTGAACAATAAAAGAAAACGAAAAAAAAAAATACTGAATGAGTCTTTTTTATTAATCTTTAACTGTTTGCATGCCTTAGTTAAGGTAGTTAGTATAAGGGTGGGTAGTACCCCATCATGTAATATTTATATATTTTTATCTGTCTCGTGGTAATGGCCTAAAAAACACACACACCGATGCTTTAATTAAGGTAATCCAGAAGAAAACTAATAATTCATCGATCGATTTTTATTCTAAAAACAAAGGTCTGAGCATTTTGAAACCTGGTGGTGGAGTACGAACCACTCTATAATAATTTTAAATCATCTGCCTAGCCTTTTCCCAACTGGGTCGGCTTTCAGCCTAATCGGATACATCTGAATATCAGTGTTTTACATGGAGCGACTGCCTATCTAACCTCCACAACGCAGTTACTGAGCAACACGTTACCCCTTGGTAAGACTGACTACCCGTAACGACTGTCAAAGATCTACAAATGACAACCGGGACCAACGGCTTTACGTGCTATCCGAGCCACGTTAAGCTAAAAACTTAATAGTGAAAATAAAATTTGAATTTCCCGGGGTGCCTCTACGCATTCAGCTTAATGGCTAAGCCGCTTTCTATGTTTTCATTCATTGGTAAATGGAGCCACTAAGGGCCGGTCTATGACGTCACACGTGGGCAAATAGAGGTGTGATAGCGATAAGATAAAGGGTGATTAGTCCATCACAATAGTCATTATCTACTACTTATCACAAAGTCAATAACCGCGTACGCAAGTGTTCTAATCTGTGTTTATGTTTACGGCGAAACTAGTTTGTGAGGTGGTTTGGTATCAGGTTGATACAGTTGGTCGTGATAATGAAGTTCTATTTCAGTATTCCTTACTTACTGTTGTGTAAGCTTGAGTAATGATAGAGGATCCAGGGATCGGACTTAGTCATTTAGTCAGCTACCAATAGAATAAGTGCTTTAGAATAGAATTTGTTTTTATTTGATTCAATAAAGCAATAAAAAAATTAATATATTTAAAAAAAATAAGGATAACAGGGCATCGAAAAATTCATCCGCATCACTGGGAAAAGTGCCCCGAATACTGGCAGCCAAAGAATCAGCAATGCCGATTCTTTGGCAAGGGTGTTTGTTATAAAATGTCATTTGTCTGTATATTTTGTACACTATATATTCTTTGGAAAAAAAAACCTCTCTGGTCACGTGAACAGTCGACAAAACGCTTCAATGTCCCGAAATAGAGTAGAATTGAAAATCTTTCCAAGCAAGCTTGAAAGTACCAACATACTTTCGTATCTATAGGTTGGCGCTGATGATATATCACTTGTTTTTCATTTACGATCCGTAAGAGCCGGTAACACCATGGGGCACAGCTAGTCAGAAATGAATTTCAAGCGACTTTTTTAAATAGGACAAGCCCGCCACACTATTCCCAAACCACAGCAACTACTGAAAACCAGAATCAACAGTGGCGACCACCAGAGCGTCGAGACAATGCAGCCCGACGTGTCCCAGAGAAACGATTCAACTGTCTCGGATCCCGCAACGAAATTAATCAGAAAAGAACAGCGGACTTAGAAAAAAAAATCATGTGTACAATTCACACGTGGTAGAAGTGAAACCTTCAAGATAATGAGACGAATGTAATATTTTGGGAAGAGGATAATTGTAGGTTTTAGTAATGATCATAGTGATACAAAGTTTGATAGTTATTTTACATTTTATTTGTATATATAAAATTTCCACGACATAAGAAACACTGCATAATGCTTCCTATTTAATTTTCTCCCACGTTAAATGTTATGAATTTATGTGTCTGTCTCTTTTTACTGTCGCTTTTTCGTTTCATAAATTTTCAAGTCACAACGATGCTAAAGAAGTTTTCACTTCAAAAAAAGCACCTTACCGCAAAAGTACATAATTTTTAAAGACATTTAAATGTAAATCATATCAGAGGTAAGCACACAATGACTTATTAGAAATATACCGGGGCGTTTAGTCACGGTACTTTCTCTGTCAGGGCAATCTACCTTCGCCTGACAGCGACAGTAAACTATGTCAATAGCGGGATGTGTGGACACTCTGGCTGGCTGGTGGCGAGTATGGAGTAATAACATTTATGGTAGGAAGCGATAGACTACTAGGACTACATGTAAGATATACTTTTAGAAAACAAAAATCTCAAAAGATTTACACAATCATTTGTATATCTTTGACAGTCGTTACAGGTAGTCTGAAGCCCGAAAGTCTGACAACCAGTCTTACCAAGGGGTACCGTGTTGCCTAGTAACTGGGTTGTGGAAGTCAGATAAGCAGTCGCTTCATGTGAAATACTGGTATTCACCTGCATCCGGTTAGAATGTAAGTCGACTTCAACATAGTTGGGAAAAGGCTAAGCAGATGATGATGAGACCAGTAACAGGTAGAGTAGTGGCTGAAAAGGTATTCTTGCAAAACTAAGTGAACAAAGTCTATACAATGTTATTTTGGAATTTGCAATGCAAAACGTCCCAACGCAAATCGACTTATAGACACTCCTAAGTTCTACAATCTACAGCAATGCAGTGAGTGAACGAAAAGGAACAATATTTAGTATTGTGTACTCACTCCATATTAAGGGCTGCTGTTCCTACCCTCTACGGCGTAGAGAGCACGTTGCGTAGCTACTTGCTACGTTCCACGTTACGCTGCACTACCTTGCGCGCGATCATAATGGGATACGACTTTTTGGAACTGAGACATATGCGGACCGCCCGGTAGCGGTAGCATCGGTAAACTCACATAGGATATGACGTGTTGTTACCGTAAAAAGTCACTTCACAGTCAGATTTTGCGATTAAAGAGCACCACTGCTCCGTATCATTTGGTACCAACATTATAGCAGTTAATGTTACTTTCGCCCGTCAATAATTGCTGATAAATTTCTCGTGTAAACACAACTTATGCTACTGAAGGTGTCGACGCCTCGAACAACGCTGAGGGAAACATATTCATACACCAACTAGGCCTTTTACGTGCAGCCGCGAGGCACACAATTCATTTTTTGACATATACAGATAAAAATAATAATATTACCAGTCAGTTACTTTCCCACTGCAGGGCAAAGGCCTCTTCTCATATAGAGAAGGCACGAGCATTAATCACCACGCTTGCTCAATGGCGTTGGCGATTTCAGACTTATATTAATTATAAGTCCAGGTTTTTCTCGCGATATTTTCCTTCACCGATGTCAGTGATGTCCAAGATAAACTTAGAAACTATATAGGAATTGAAAAAGTCACATTGGTATTTGCCCAGGTTTAAACCCTTAACCTCGTGCACAAGAGGCGAGGCCTAGACCACTGGGCCATGACGACATCTCAATTTAGACATTATAATGACATACATATATAATATTTTTTATTTTGTTCTCGACACGCGTGCAGGTCGAGAATAGGGTAGTTTCCTTAAAAAATCTGATTGGTCCGAAAGTTGGATTACTCTAAAATACTGGACACGTATTTTTTCTTTTGTCTCGTAAACCAAAAATGACGAAAATATAGTGCGTTGAAATTGCGCGTGACGTCACAATCCCCTTCTCCTGAACTTTGATGTGCTATATCATTGTCACTTTTTATTGAATTAAGTAAGCAAAAAATACGTGTCCAATATTTTTTGGTAATCTTACTGACGGACTCAATAGACTTAATATATTTTTACCTAGGAAACATCCCTATTACCCCATGGAATCGTACTACCCAGATAAAAAATCTATGTTGTAATGTAACCCAGGTCATGGTCTATCCATGAGCCAAATTTCATCCACCTCCGTTCAGCTGCTAAGCCGTGAAAGCGTAACAAACAAACAAGCTTACATTCGCATTTATAATATAAGTTAGGATTGTGCCTGAGTATGTGCTAAATAAATGAAAGAATGGAAGAACAAATGTTTAAAACACGGTCTGAGGCAGACAAAGACACAATACCAAACGTCAAAAACCAAAAATAAAACAAAATATCTTAACAGAAGTAAAAAAAGAAAAAAAATATGTGCCTTACAGCTGCGCCAAATGGATCCAGTTCAGCAAAAATGCCTGACAACGAGTGTGACGCTGGCTTGGAAAATGCTTTTTCTTTCTTTACACAATCACAGAACAAAGTAAGCATGTTTATGTACGAAGTATACCTACTGATCAAATGATGAATGATGGACGCAAAAAAAAATGTGTTAATTACGACAAACAGCTCCTACGATGACGACCCGCCCTAGAGATACTCGTATTGCTAACGAGCTACAGGCGCCAGGACTTCAAGCTATCCTAAACTACCTGATTTTCCCAATTGAATATGAACCTTATTCATTTGTAATAAAGTTGAAAAACTATCTATAGAGTAGTTATATCTACAAGATATTTGACAGGTTGGTGTAACTTGATGTGCTGGCCTCTGTATATACATATGTATAAATTACTCGAGGCTAAAATAATAACCTATCTTTACCTACCAGTAGAATTAAGTTGTAGAAATGGTTTTATTTTGACGACCACAGTATAGTTTGTAGCAAAATATTTTTGCATTTGATACTCAAAATCTTGCGGAAGGTATAGGCTACCACTAGCCTTAGAAGCGGGTGAAACGGAGCGGGGCACAAAGGACATCGGTAAATTTAAGAAAATGAAAAATCAAATACGTACTTTTTTCAGCATTCCTTTCCAGGACGCCAAACACGGACACAAACTTAGTTTAAGCTCCACTTTTAAATCTTTCTGACACACTAAACAAAGGTAAACTTAGAATAAACTCGGCTATAACCTGCCCATAGACAATCGGCCGCACTACTGACATAACACACGACATAGTCTACGTGATCAATTTAATATAACGCAATTGAACGTTAATGTTATACATACTAATGTGGGCTATGTGGAGCTGCGCTGCGTGATACTGGGTTCCGTCTAAGAAAACATACCTACCCACATAATATCTCACTTTAGTATAAGTACCTGGATGACCGAGTTTTGCTAGGATAAAACGAGGTTTTGTAAAAATGAAACCTAGCTAGATCGATTTATCGCCTCCGAAACATCCTGCATCCTAAATTTTATGAAAATCGTTGGAGCCGTTTCCGAGATTCAGATTATATTTATACATACTACATACGAGTATTTACAAGAATTGATTGTTTAAAGGTATTATTTAGATAATAGTCCACACGGTGGACCGACAACCTGGTGAAGGTCGCGGGACCGGATGGATGCGGAAGGCGCAGGACCGGTCATTGTGGAAATCCTTGGGGGAGGCCTTTGTCCAGCAGTGGACGTCTTTCGTCTGAAATGATGATGATGATGATGATGATTTAGATAAGGTAATATCAGACTGTTACTGTCCCACTGCAGGGCAAAAGCCTCTTCTCCTTCAGAGACAGCACGGTTGGCGCAGTGGCTGAGTGGCTGGCTGCTGGGCTACGTGTCGCGGGTTCAATAGTCAAAGCATTTATTTCAAATAAACCAATTAAAGTGTCATACCTATGGGGAAGAACGGGCAAGAAACTCCATGGGCCACTCTTTTTAAGTCATGATTTGGTTACAAATATTTAGTTACATCATTTATGTTCCGATTCCGGGCTGCTACTGACAAATTCCCAATGAAAAATCCCATTATCATATTGCACGACCCGGGGATTCGAACCCAAGATGTCATGCTTAGCAGTCACGTTTGCAACCACTAGACGTATAAGGAGCTAGTCACTAGAGCAGAGGTAGTCTGTCCAAACTTTTGGGCGTAAAATTCTCTCAAAGCTGTGTTTCGGACCAGAAGTAATGGACTTTTAGGGCATATTTGTCCATCATTAAAATCAACACCAATCAAGATACTATGTCGCTTTTAATTGAACGTATCAAATCTATAAACACATTACAAAATCACACATGACCGCCTTTTTCTCAGCGTAGGAGGATAGTGAATTATCATGATTCAAGGGAGCGTCTCATTCCCATTGTCTATGCTATGTATGTGTCACACCTCTATGGATAATAATAGTAGTTTAAGAAACTATAAAACAAATTATGTGTTTAGTATAATTTGTATTGTTTAGGACTGGGTCAATTGTACCAGGGCACGGTTGTAACAATTCACCTTCAAGTTTAGTCGGCTTATGGAATGTTCAATGTTTAAAAAACATTGCCCCACACTAGGAATTCGCCTGTGTCGTGGGTGCGTTTACAAACATTTAAAGTCACATACACAAACAGCCAGACCCGGAACAACTACCTGTTAGCCATACAAATATTTGTTCCGTGCGGGAATCGATCGCTCAGCCATTGCGCCAACCGTGCCATCATTACGATATATATCTGTTTATAACCAATTATATTGGTACTTTAATAACTTACTGTAAGAACTACTCTACGACCTTCCCCAAGAATTATATGAATAATTCCAAAGATTTACGCGGTCACACCAATAAACAAGCAAAATCGTCAGGTATATAGTATTTATAAACATAAGAATCTATTTCTATGTACATATATTAATTATCATTCGTAACGACCTTAAGGGATATGAGCTCATGCAACATCCGCTCAATAAGGGATCTACATAATCTATCGAATCACAAGAATAGCTGTCGATCAATCAATCATCTACCTGTTTAGCGCTGAAAATGGCGTCTGCGCAAGTCATGTCATAATCATAGTTCGGTCTGAATATTTCATCTCGACTCGGCTTGTAAGAAGAGATTAGTCATCGTTACCAGACGTGTTTCTTCTACCATCATCAAGCCTATATTCCCAAATGTGTTGGGCAGATATGCATTTTATAACACACTCTCTCTCACACTCACCTCAGTAACACATTTCGCTAGTTATTTTTAAGTACCATGAAACTCCTTCATGGGTACAAATCCAGACTCCGGGTTCCTAGTGAGAAAACTCCAATTGGAAAAACTCAATAACACTTTGCCCGACCTGACAATCGAACTCATGACCAAGAAAGGTGTTGTTTGGATTTTCCAACTGGAATTTCAGCAGGAATCAGTAGCAGAAGGAGACTTCATTTGTGCCCGGTTACTCTGCCTAACTTTTCTGGGAATACAGGCGCAAAGTTATGATGGTAATTAACACTGTTTTATGAGAGTTTAACTTACCTTCAAAGAGTCCACCTCACAATGCAACATTTTTCACAAAAATATCATAAAACACCACTGAAATTAACTATTTCACCAAACGCACAAAAACCAACTAAAACATGAGATGTTTTCAGATAGCTTCAGATAATAATATCATGTTTCTGAAAAACCTCTTGAAAATTGTCTTCCAATGTCATTGTGAAAGATAAAACAAGATGATATCATAATATGTCATTCATATTGTATAGACGGGTAAATCCTGGGTATTTTGGTATCTAATGAATGTTTTGAAATTATTATCGCATTCAATCTTATACAATATGTAACATAATTAACGCACATCCTGAAAGTAGTTTGATCAGGATCGTTTATCGATTTCTATAATTTTTTATATAGGTAATTTTATATCTCAAAAATAATTAAAACAACGTAAATTACAGTCACACTACCCTGTACAGTCAAAACAAACTGAAATAGACCGTAACTCAAAGCTATGAGAATTCTGAAACTGCAGTTTTATTTGTATCAATACAAATTCCGTCATTTAATACAAAATAAAGAAAAATTTGTAGAATTAGTAAAACTAAATAAATAAATAATTAATGCTTAAACATGATAAACTAAAAATTCAGTGTATGTATGTATTATGATTATAACATACTCGTAATATACTAATTGGGGTGTCTGAGAGTGTGCGTTAATTACGTTACATGTTGTATGAATAATAAAAAAATCACATTAATGACTCTTACAGAACATACTTGACTTGATAACATCCTTAATTCCACGAAGGGTTAGGCAGTGGTGTTTCTATAGATACACACATTTTACCAGTTATGCTTAAGTCTCATGTAATATAGGATGTGTTTATTGACATCAACTGGCCACAAATCTTGACTCCGGGCTGCTACTGAGAAATTCCAGGTTGAAATACCTAATAATATTATTTTTTTTAGTAACAGCTGCCATGTCGTTTAACACCATAAACGATCGTTAGTAGATAGAAAAATGACACTTCCTGCGATTAGTACTACGTCTACCACCATACTTGCTTCTCGTTTACGGCCACCGTAACCAGTGGTAAGAGGTAATGTTACCATTCCGAACGGAAACAACTCGTAAGTGCAGCGAGAGTCAGTAGTTAAAGCAGGAACCTGTGTCTGAGAAATTATCCTATTTGTACCGGAAGATATCTACTGTGACGGATGCTGAGCGGGTTGTAATCGACGTGTGCGCTAGCGACTCTGGTTGAGTGCCCATCAGCGGTTACTTAAAATCAAGATTTTAATACCGATCGGTATTGGAATTTAGTCGTTTCGTACTTTTGAGTCCGACACTAGCTCCAAATTCGGGATTGGGGTTGGCGCGCACCAAACTCTTGAGTATATTTGACAGCTGTGTATTTCCCCAAATAATATAATCCCGTGGCTGTGAAATTAACATCGGAATCGTATTGGCTTTAGTTCGTATTAAAAGTTGTCGTTGCGAATATTCAGAAGCCCGGAAGTCTGACAACCATTCTTACTGTATTGTGGAGGTCAGATATACTACATGTAAAATACAGGTATTCAGATCCATGTGGGTAGACTAGAAGCCGACCCCAACATATGTAGATGGGAAAATGCTAGGCAGATGAAGTTAATGATTGGCATTATTAATTATGAAATTAGAACCAATATAAAAAATAACAAACTTACAAAATTTAAACGTTACAAAGGGTGTTACAATAAGCGGCCTTAACTCGAAAAGCGATCTCTTACAGTCAACCTTTGGATGGAATTAATAGAGAAGGAGAAATATATGCTAGCAGTCCGTCCGTGGGGTATTATTTACATATATCCAATACATAACTATTTAATCATTGAGCAGTAAAACGGTATTTTCTAAAGGTGTCCTACAAACACCCATTGATGTGAACACAAAAGATACTAGCATATCCTACCTGGATCTCCTGATGTAAATCAACGACAAATACGGAAAACGGAATGTTATCAATCGAATAGCCAACAGTGTCCACCTGAATACCAGTCAGATAACATCAAAGTCCGCTAGCCGCCAGCTAGGCATAGCTCTGTGTCCTCAAGATCAATCTTCATAGAAACCTCGAAGAAGGTTCGTTTTGAAGACTAGACTAAATACTTTTGTTTGGTTTAAGATATTCAGAAATTAAACCATAAAAATAACAGCCTATTCCTGTGCCATCGACAGGCCAAGGCCTCCTCTCATACAGCATTAATCACCACGCATGCTCAAGGCAGGTGATTTCTGACTTATATTTATTACTAACTGATCTGACAGATGTTGTCTTGTCAATAGCGCGAACTGTCAAACGAGCGAAGTTAAAATAGTCCTTAATTTTTCTGAAATTTTCACAATTACGGAACAAATATTTGTATGTCCTACAGGTAGTTGTTCCGGGTCTGGCTGTTTGTGCATGTGAGTTTAAATGTTTGTAAACGCACCGACGATACAGGAGAAATTCCTAGTGTGGGGCAACGTTTTAAAAAAAAAAAAAAAACTTCATTTTTCTTTCTTTTCGTAAGAACCTCCTCCTTGCAATAACAAACACAACAAAAAAAGAATTAGTGGAATTGGTCCAGCCGTTCACACGTGATGACGTGACCAAGGGAAATAGGGATTGATTATTATATATATAGATTTACTACAGTTTTCCTCACAATGTTTACCTCCTTCGCCGATGTTGCTAGCCCGGATCGTAACCTACCCTGTACTATAGATACTTGTAGATGAGTCCTAGACCACTGGGCCATCAACGTAACTGGCGATTTATGTATATAAATCATCATCATCTGCCTAGCCTTTTCTCAACTGCTGGGGTCAGCTTTCAGTCTACCCGGATTTCTGGACCACTTTTCTGGTGGTCGCCTCTGTTGATGCTAGTTTTCAGGAGTTGCAGTGGTTTGAGAATAGTGTGGTGGGTTAGTCCCATAACAAAAGTCTAACCAGATGTAGCTGAATACCAGTATTTTAGATGGAACGACTGCTTATCTGACCTTCAAAACCCAGTAACTAGGCAACACGACATCCCTTGGTAAGACTGATTGTCAGACTTCAGGGCTTCTGACTACCCGTTACGACTATCAAAGATCTACAAATGGCAGCGTGCTTTCCGAGGCACGGAGGAGTCCCAATATGTTACGAATGGTCACCCATCCACAGACTGACCTCGGCAAGCGTAGCTTTTCCTTTGACCAACCTGTGAGACTGTTTTTATTTAGCCACGAGCTCCTCTGTGTAAATGAAAATATAACACAAACAAATAAGTAAGTATGTAGTACTTTGTTGATATGCATATTACCCCATTTCCCAGACGTTACGGACGAGACAGGCTGACATAACAAGCCATTTGGAGATCTGAAGCACCGCTACCATATCATAGCCATCTCATAGTATATTATGACTTGCAGATGTTATCTATTAGTAGGAGGATGCTTGATGAAGCGGTAAACTGGCCCCATGAGGAAGAGAATTTATTTGTGAAGTTAAATTATTACTTGCTTTATGGAGATACTGCTGTCCAAGTAAATGGTTGGAGATATGGTCTTTACCACATAATATGTTTTCGAGCTATAAAATATGCAAAGGTAAGTAATGATTAACATATCCCACACCTAGATCAAAACTGACACAACTCCAAAAACTGTTTTTTTTGTAGTTTCAGTACTCAGATGAAAAATACCCATTTTTCTAGATTTTGTAAGACAAGTTGAAACGTAATTTTATAGTAGGTCATTAACATGTTGTAGAATGTCACTGCATATTAAATGGGGCTAGGAATCAGTACTTTCTATTGATAAATTAGTATTTTGGAGTTGTAACTAAACAATCTCGTATTTTGAGTTGTCTCAGTTTTAATCTAGCAGTGCGATATGGCTTCTAAACTAGAAAACAGAAAGTTCAACAAAATAAAAGCAATTTTAAAACTAACGTGGCCAAGTCTAGAATGGAAGAAGCCTGCGTGTTTGCTGAACTAAATGAAGTGAGTAAATTCTAAAAGAAGTAAAATAGCAAACACGTGCAAAAACCAATCTTAAAATGAAATATTAAATTAAGCGTCTAGATTTTAAATCTTGTTTTTTGACAGTTTTATTCTAGCATCTAAGAGTCTTATCAATAATATGTACTATTGGGATCGCAGTTAGATACTATACTGGATCGAACAAAACTCTATAGTATAACAAACAAAACATACGTTAGAGTCAATCACAAGACCTACTCTAAAGTCTAAAACCACTAACACAATAATAAACAAAACTAGCCAGATACTAACACCAAAGTGACACCTATTAACAGCCACGCAGCCTATAAAACGTAACAGCGCTTCCTAAAGGGTCCTATCAATTACAATGGAACCTGCTGGCCGACACACTTCGCGTCCAGTCCACATGCAAATCCCAGAGACACCGCCTGCATTCCAACTACTGCAGTGTAACGGCACATGCGCAATTATCGAAGGACCAGTTTCGAAATATCGAGGGAAGGGCACTGCAGAGTGGACACTGCAATGCTGGTGTTAAACATTGGTGACTCCATAAAATTTAAATGTAGTTTTGTAGAGGTTTCCTTGATTAGTCTGAAACTGATATAATAATACGGTAGGACTACGTTATTTGCATTTTTTTTATTTAGCAACATATGTTTGCCTTCCCAGTTTGGTTGGATTAGCCACGTAGCAGGTAGCAAAGGCTACAGGACGTGAGACCCGTGGGGCGCGCTTTGCAAAAAGTCGTGCTACCGATACTGTCGGTAGTTCCTACGTAATATTATATTTCAATGGTCAAAAAAAATGTTCACTTCTCCGAGGTGGGACACTAAAACAGTTCAGCTCGCTTCACTTGTTCATCGCTTCGCTGGTGCATGTTAGTTACCTACGAGTTTAAATGTTTGTTAACGTAGCCACGAGACAGGAGAAATTCCAAAACGTTTTGTAGGGGCTTGTGGCTAGATAACAGCCGCACGAGTCGATCGGACGTTAACGCTACACTTGCTGAAGTCGGTCCGTGGATGGATGACCATCTACTACATATTGAGACCTACCATACCATACCTCTGTGCCTCGGGAAGCAGGTTAAGCTGTTGACCCCGCGGTTCGAAGATCTCTAACAGTCGTTACGGGCAGTCAGAAACCCGGAAGCCTGATAACCAGTCTTACCAAGAGGTATAGTGTTGCTAAAAGGACATAGGTATGTACACTGACCTAATTGATGATGTTCTTCAAAGAGGTCAGGTGCGTGGTACTCGCAACCGGCGTGCGTGCATGACCAGATGTATGAACGTAAACGAAGCAAAAAGAGAATGTAAGAATAGTAGCAGGTAGCGCTTTGTAGTTTCTGCCTACCTCCATGGGAAAAAGGCGTGTTTATGTATATATATGTACCCAGTAACTAGGTTTTAGAGGTCAAATAGGCAATTGTTCCATGTAAAATAATGGAATTCAGCTGCAAAAAGCCGGCCCCAACCTAGTTGGAAAAAGGCTGACAGAGATTATGTGTTTTCAAAACCTTTATTTTTAGCATGAAACTAGAATAAATGAATCATCCACATAGTGATTTTCAAATACAATAGAACCTATTGTATCCCAAATGAACCGAAAACTTACATGCTGTTGAACATTTGGCACAAGCAGTACAATCGCCGGAAAATCCTATAAAATGTATATACCATATCAACCGTTACAAACCAAATCTCAATACTCAATACTCAATACTTTATTGCATTCCACATGTAGTACTTAGGTGGTAAAACTTAAAATTAGATCACATGGACCCTGTCGGGCACAGCAAATAAGTGAGTTAGGAGAGAGGAAGCACTTGTAAATTATAATTATTATACAGTAGGTAGGTAATTTCTAAGATAAACTAATAGTAGGTATTTATAATATAGAATATAAATAGGTATCTATTCTCTTGTAATAATTAATAAATATAATATAAATATTTAATTTCGACTACTAAAATTATGACTTGATATGTATATCACTTAAATATTCATTTAATGAGTAGTAGGTTTTCTTTAACAAAAAATTTCTTAGTTTTTTTAGAAATGTGTGAGTTTTTTCTTCGTTTTTTATTGATCCGGGTAGTTTATTATATACTTTAATGGACATTACATAGGGACTTTTTGAGTGCATTTTTAGTCGAGAACTTGGTATGTTTAGCCTAGATCGGTGTCTGAGTAGATAGAATCTTCTATAGATAGAAATATATAAAATTGAAATGTCTGTTTGCTATGCCAAAATATCATTTTTTTTACAAAATACAGATGAAAGACGGTAGTTATGTATAAATAATCTAAGTAAGGATAGTCACCAGCACGTAAGTTGGCAAGGTTGTGGCGTAGTGGGGGTAAGTTCGCGCATCGTGCACTTAGTGGAACCAAAAAGTGGTGACTTTTATTGATCGTCATTATTTTATGGTTATTGCCATCATTTATATTTAATAATATCTGATTAGAAGAAAGTTGAAGAAGGGAGTGGAATTCGTAAAGTTTATTGGGAGTTATAAATAATATGCATACGAGGAAAGTATGCTCAAAAAGTATTCGAAAAAAGGGCCTTTTTTGCCTTAATTTTTTAATTTAAAACAACAACAATAATATCAACTCGTAACAAAAACTAAATTTAAAAACAATAACAATAACTCTTTAAAATAAACACAACAAAAACAAAGGGTACAATTTTCGTGCACGCAAGTGTAATCGGGAGTTCGGGAGGCAACAGTCGACTGTTGCACAAATCGCGCGCTCGGATTGACGCTACCATACCCCGCGTCCCGCTTGACTACCAAAGAGACCTAAAAAACGACTTGTGCGCATCTAACGACTCTTGCCAAGTTACATGCCGATAATTATATAATAGTCCAAATAAAGGTTGTGTCTGTCTGTTTGTTACGGCTAACCCCCAAAATGGCTGGACCGATTTGGCGGGACTTTCACTGGCAGATAGCTGATGTTGTAAGGAATAACTGGGATTTGTATTTTAGAAAAAGAATAACGGTTCCGCTATAAAAACGGGGTTAACAGTTAGTAGGTTTTATATAAATGTGTATTACTTGAGATTTTTGAACTTTGTCGCACGATAAGTTACTATTCACTCTAAGTACAACCACACAAGGAAACAAGATAAGCAGGAAGCCAATTTATTTTCTAATCACTTGCCCACACCTATCTTTTATGAGCCTCTAACTTAATTACATTGCTAACAGGGTATATTGAGAAATACCTCGTAATCGACTACAATATACTAATGTTGTTTCTAACATGAGGAATATTCTAATTGGCTATGGTGACAGGCACTATTAACCAGTAACCACTCAACTAGTAGTCCTAACATTACGCCTATATTCCCCGAGGGATTAGGCAGAGCTGTACCTGTTGTACACCAACATTTCGCCCAAGTTCAAGTCCCATGTAGTAGGGGCCAGGATAAGGCGTCCCATTGTAACACCCTATACTCATTATTTGTAACTTTTCATAGCATAAAGAGTATTCTATTCTATTCTAACACTGTTCCCGACCCTAGAATCAAACCCAGGACTTCATATTCAGCAGTGGTGCTTGCGACCACTAGACCAACGAGGCAAAACAGTATAGACGACACAGGAGAAATTCCTAGTGTGGAGCAACGTTTTCTTTTTTTAAAGAAAAAACGAAAATAAAAGAAGAAATATACAATAAAATACAATAAGAAGTTCGAATGACAGCGAAACCTAGCTAAATAATATTGGCCAATGAATTGTTTGGTTAAATTTCGTTATCTTTCCCATCAGAAGGAAGAAGAGATAGCCCAATTCGTTATTGACTGCTACGACATCACAATCGAACGTTTGTCGTCATTATTTTTGCTTTTAATTTTATATTATTGTTACTGGGCACCCATAGCCAATGTTTATTTTTTAAAACTTCTTCAGCAGTTGAGCTATGCCCAGATTTGTGGACAGCTAACTGTAATCCAACCGGCGACCTTGCCGGCCTCGTGTACGAAGAATGGATGTGTCATGGTGTTTTAATTTAGACAGCAAGAATTAAGGTAACAGAACTCTTTTGATTTTAATCATGTAAGGCACAGTGATAAGTACATTAATTACTCTTAGTGCCACGGTCTTAACGCCGAAGGCATTACTTAAAATTGTATAAGCACCTTTCGTATCCTACGTAGTCTTAACTATTTACCTAAGCTCTCCTAAGTAGTTCAAAACAACAAACAAATGAAAGTTGCCACTTAAAAAATCACGTCTATCTGACAACATACATAAAGGTAAATTTTAACGGCTGCCACATCCAATGTGTACCGCATGAATGGACGGAAAGGCGCACGTCCCTGCGCGCGCGCAAGCTTCCGCGTCGACGCACGCGCCACTTCCCATAAAGAGGAGCACGGAAGTCGTTCCACTGATGGATGGCAACTTGGTTAGTACTTGCTCCCCTTACTGGCATAGCAAGTACTACTTAGTGATAGCTGTAGAAAGGGACACGAGCCTTTTAGGCGAGTTTGTTGATGGCACCTGATTGCTTTTATGGATTCGGTGAAAGGAACGTGGTCCTTTGATACCAAGACTCTTTGAAAGGTTTAATTAAGCTGTTGTTGTTAACACAAGTGTTGAAAACGTAGTGTAGCGTAGGTACTGCTCGCTGCCGAGGATTTCTAAACTTAGCTTAACGCAGAAGTCACGCAGGAGGATTTGTTAAATGCGAAAAATTAGCCGCGTGAGTTAAGCTCAATGTACCTTCGTTTTGGCTTAAGTATATACAATTTAGGCACGTCGTCGTTATCTATTCGGTGAACTTTATCGTTTAAAGAATGGTCGTTTTGTAACTTGACATCTTATCAACTGACTATTTATACCCAGGTATAACAATTGCTGATTAAAATTATCATATTCACACAAACCACGTATGTTATATTCCTAATGTTTCACACCATAGGTGCACATTTCATCTGATTTTATACCCTGGTGACCTGAAGAACCTACTCCAGGCACCAGTCTCTTCCAATGGTGGAATATAGCATTGTTAATTTATTAGTAAACAATTATTGTGAAGAGAGATTAAATAAATGAATTGAATTGAATGAATCGATTTTACTCCTGATTGACTGAACTTAGACGAGTTTACACTTCGATCACGAATACCTTATATCAGTGGTTCTCAAACTTTTTAAATGACGGAACCCTTTTGGGAATCAAAATACTTGATGGAACCCTACAATAAAACAATTGTTTTTATAAGTGTATTTTTTATTAATCAGCATAATAAAAGTACAATGTAACAGTTACTAATTATTATTTACTTCACCACTTGGCAAGGACAACAATAGAAAACATTAAAAAAGAAAAAATCTAACTAGTGGGAGGTATGAAACTGTTTTTTATTTTTCATCAATTGGTTGATATCAGGTTTGATGGAAGAAAGTTGGAGTCTCATATCAGCTGCGGCGTCCAGTCTATTGCGATATTTTGTTTTCGTGGCTGCGTAGGTAGAGAATCCTGTTTCGCACAAATATGTAGTTGGGAACGGGAGCAGAATATCCAGAGCCATTTGGCCAAGCATTGCATATTCATCTTGGATTCTGCACCAAAAATCATTGAGAGGCGTCGTTTTGAACAGTGACTCCATACTTGTGTCTGATGACATTTCTAAAAGAGATTCATATATCTCGTTTGACATGTTTTCAGGTTTTTCCAAGTTGGGTAAAAAAGGATTATGAATCCATGAATTCACTTTAATTTTTGTATTGTGTTCTTCGGGAAAATACTTTTCAAAAGATGCGCGCATCGAACTGAGATTTTGGACCAATTCAAACACATCATCTTCAAACATTACTGAGTCGTTTTCGCTAACAAACTCACTGAGTAACGTAAAGCTTTCTATTTCTTTCTTACCAATGCAAATGATCCAAAAATCTAATTTTCTTTTAAAAGCAGTTATTTTATTATGGGCCTGAAACACTGTTGTCTGTTTACCTTGCAACGATAAATTCAATGCGTTAAGTTTTTGAAAGATATCCGCCATAAAAGACAATCGGAACAACCAAGTTTTATCATACAAACGGTCCTTAAAGAAAAAGAAGTATCTGCTGAAAAAAACATTTGTAACTCGGCTCTAAGTTCAAATAGCCTTGTTAAAGTTTTACCCCGAGACAGCCATCGCACTTCTGTATGGAGCAGCAGTGTTTTATGTTTGCTGCCATAATCTTCACACAATAATGAGAACAATCGGGATCGTAGTGGTCGTGATTTGATAAAATTAATTATTTTTACCGCTTCATCCATAACTAATTTTAGATTTGACGGCATTTGCTTCATCGCAAGTGCTTCTATGCAGAATACAATGACTGGAACTACAATTACTCGCTTTATTTTTAATTCGTGACACTGCTCCTGCTGTTTTACCTGTCATCGCCTTGGCCCCATCTGTACAAATGTCAATGCAATTGTTCCAACTGAGATTATTTTCGTCAAAAAAAATATTTATTTTATAAAAATTTCTTCCCCGGTAGTGTTTGTAAGCAGCGATGAACACATAAGCATGTCTTCTTCAAAAGAACTTTTATATGGATATCTCACAATAACTAGCAGGATAGCCAAACCAGCGACATCAGTCGACTCGTCCATTTGTCGTCGCAAGGCGAATCGTGTATTTTGTAGACGTGTAACTAGTTCTTGTTTGACGTAGCTTGCCAGATCATGGATTCACATGTTTCTACAAATACAAATAAATAAATAACGTTCATAGCGTTTTGTCTCCGCGCGGTCGCGGAGTCCGCGCAGCCGCGGAGCGACCAGAGAGAGGTGTTTTGTTTTTTTTTCTAAATTCTTACGGAACCCCGACAGAGGTATCACGGAACCCTAGAGTTCTGCGGAACACACTTAGAGTATAGCTGCCTTATATTATATAGAGTCTTGTGATATACACACGAGTTCCCTGCACGATTATCATATAGGTATACAGAACCCTGACAGCCGTCGGACAGTGGCTTACTAGACACAACACCCTTCCTGGTTGGATTGGGAAATTCACACCACATAGCCAAAAATTTCAAAAAAGTTTTTTTTAATTTGATTGATGAAAGTAATGCAAGCAACCTACACAAATTAATTAAACCATGACACCTTACTTTCATTATATCCTTAAGACGACGAAAAACAGTCCACTAACGTCACTCCCTTAAAAAAAGAAATTATATTTGGTCCGTAAGTCAGATAATAAAAAAATATTGGACACGTAGTTTTTGCTTTTTCATATTAATAAAAAATGAATTATATAATACGCAAGAAGAGTTATGATGGGGAGTGGGGGCTCGCTACGTCACATGTAGGTATAAAATCTACATACGTGTGACGTCACGCTACATTTTATCTCGATGTAATGACGTAATCCTTTCATTACGTGAAAAAAGAAAAAATACGTGTCCAATGTTTTTAAACAATCTACCGGACGGACAATAAACTATATTTTTGTCATCAGCCCTATTATGAATATCTAATGACTCAACACCCTCGGTAAGTTTGTATAGAAATTTATTAATACCTTTTCTAAAGTTTAATACTGAGACACGAAGTAACAAAATTCGATCTAAAGAAAAGCGGACATATTCCTCTTAATTATATTTTGTTGCTGTCGGGCAGTTTAGGCGAGAGCTTCGAGGTAGCCAAACTTCTGATTAGTATATCATAATTTACCATAAGAGAAATGGACCGTAATATCTCAGATAGTTAAGCAACATGACGTCCCGTCTATCATGCAGTCGTTACATCTTAACAAGGCGAGACAAAGCAACCTGTCACATATGTGTCGGTACTTTCCATTTCATTTCGTGGCCGTCCAGTGAAAGCCGACAGGTGCTGTTGACCTTTGCCAAGCCCATCTGGTGGCCATTGATGAGCGATCGACTTGCAACACTGCAACAGATAGGACAGAAGACCCGTAGAAACTAAAAGCTGATACGATTGGACATGACAAGAAAACGTGATATTTACTCTGTGGAATGTGCCAATATTATTGGACCTTGTACTTATCTGCAAAAGTAAGTGAGTTACAATGTTAGGATAGTGTTTCCAAGACATTGGTGCCGTTTCCAGTGCTCATCAGCTTAACTTAATTTAGGCTATTTTCACCACATCACATCACAAAACACGAAGGATTCGTATTCCATAATAAATATTTCTCCGAAACAATTTATTTCGTTTACTATCTTTCTCTCTGTCTAATTTTGTGTTTACTGTGCATATCATCCGAATATGCTGGTACTCACGACACGTGAATTTAAGTAAATGGTGGATTGTTTTACCAATAACTTGTTTTGCTCTTATTAAACAAGAATCAATCTTATTAAATAGCTCTTATCGATGTAAGACACATCTAGAAGTGCTGTCAATGTTTGTAGAACTAAAAGTTCCACACAAACAAAGCTCGAAGCTCCACGACATGGCGAAGTTGAAGTTCTTACCTGTCACTGTCAGTCACCGTTTCATGAACTGTCAGTCTTTGTTTTTTTTATTAACTTTTTTTTGAAAAGGTATTTGACGCAATTGGTCTGCACTGCCTTGCGTTCGCAGTTCGCTTCTAAGAAAATGTATGACGTACAAATTAATTACAACAATTATTTTTTATGGCACTTCTGTACGTTTAATAACATATCGTTCAAAGTGGGTTTCCATGGCGTTCTTAAACTGTGATACCACACTGCTATGCAATTGTGTTGCGTTATATGTAAGTAAACGATTATGGAAGATGTAAAGTATCTGCTCGATTGAATCATAATTATAGGGTTGTTAAACTGTGAAAACAGTCACAGGGATGTCTGAAATGTTAAAGAGTATCGATATATTTATTTTGTATCTTTTTTTTTAATATATTGATTCCAGTTGTTCTCAGCTTCTGCAAATAGTATGCGTGTGTGTGTGAAGTAAAACAACACCATATAATAATATGTAAATTTCATTTATTGGTATACAACATGATAATGAATTTAATGACAATTTGGTTACTGGTTATTTTAATTTTACAAGAACTTCGTGGCCTGCATCGAATTTTCCACATTTATACGACGGTGAGATTGCTGACAAATTTTCAGTGAACTCGCAACAGAAAAGCAAATGGCACATCAATAACGGTAGGGATAGATGCCTCATCTCACGAAGGCGTGTTGCATTTGAGTGTGTGTGTAAGATTTTGGATGCTTGTATACACTTTGTTCCTGTGTGCGTGAAGGCGGCTCGGCCAATACTGAGCGCTCTCGAGCGTACGCACCTAGAAACTGTGTACGTGCATCAGACACAAACACGATAAAGTCCAACTCGCCTTTGTGAGATCAAAAATCTTTACAAAATAATTACCTATACAAAATCTGGCTACGGATTTTATGGATGCGCACGCCCATTTGACTTTGGAATTTACACCGAATTGCTCAGACAATAAAGACCAAAACGTGAGAAGTGAGTTCCAAAACATCGGAAAACCTCGCTCAGCAACCATTTTGATCTTTATACTGCCAGCAAGATGGTGTAATCTCGCGTGTGAAAGGAGAATGCTAGTCGGTAAAATCGCGCACAGAATACGAATCCATAGCTTTCGATCAGTTAATCGAATAATCATTTACGAGTTACAAGTTTCAAGACAAATAAATTTTACTTGGCTAAAGGCAGAACTACAGACTTATTGTATAAGAGAAATGGCCTTTGCCCCGTGGGACAGTAGCACATTAACAGGCTGGTTTTTTTTTTCAAACCCTCAAGAAGTAACAAAGAAAGAAGTTTTAAGAGGTTCTTATTCACTGGAGCGGAAACGCTGCGGAGCGGAGAAACGGAGAAATGTTAACCAATAGGATTGCATCAAATCTCCGCTTCGCTCCATTGGACTGGGATTACTGGTTAATATTTATCCGTTTGTCTGCTTCGTAGCCTCGCTCCGATCCGGTGGACAGGCTGCCTAAAGGCCTCTGACTATCCCTTCGGGGAATTACAGGCGTGATGTTACGTATATGTTATCAGAACCATCTCTAGAGCTATACATAAAGATGTTTTTTTTTAATGATGTGAATATTTACAGGTATTGAAAATTTCGTATTAATCTATTGCACCGATTTTGTCATCCCTCCTGCAGATAATAATAATAATTATAAATACATAGCATCAGTTTGTTTCACAGTTATTTCACTACCTACTCCATACAACTATGGTCAAATATCTGAAATACAGGTACTCAGTGTACCAACTGGGAACACAAGGGAAGATAACTTAGATGTTATAATACGCCATAGACATCATAACATCCCATAGACATCATCCTATACCATCTATATAGACGGGATAACTTTTTTTAAATAAGGAATAAATACCTTGCTTCTTAAGGAGGTTTAATATTCAAAATCATTTAAACGCAAATTACTCCCCGAGTAGCAGTATCGCAGCTCGAGACAAGCCCCATAGACAATTTGCATGACTAAACACTCTATTTTGACCGAATGTATGGAGCATATCATACAACACGCCGTGACAGTTCTGTACGCCATCGATGGGCCATGCACCACCCACAACAGGCCAGCGTGGTGGACAGTGGTGGTTGTTCGCAGAGAGCTGCCTAGCTCCTGTTGTACCGGTTGCCCCAGCCGCGCCTGTGCTCATCTTTGTAGTCATCCATGTTTTTCTGTCTCGCTCTTTCTTCAGGGTCATCATCTTCAACCAGACCCTCCTGGAAAGAAAGACTTAGTGTTATACATACAGAAAGAAACTACGGGTTTTGTGTTCCTGTGTTCTGTATAGTTACCGAGTTCCCTGATTTTTGCTCGGTTCCATTCCGAAATCAGGCAGGCTCTCCCAAACTCAAAAACCTTTTTGCCAAAAAAATTCAATCGACTTAAAACCAAAACACTAAAAGGTGTAAAATAACCTTAATTTCGAAAGTCATAAACAACCAAAGCCACAGATGCAGCTGAATACCAATGTTTTGCGATGGAGCGACTGCCTATCTGACCTCCACAACCCAGTTACTGAGCAACACGATACCCCTTGGTAAGACTCGTCGTCAGACTTTCTGGCTTCTGACTACCCGTAACGGCTGTTAAAGATCTACAAATAACAGCCGACGTGATTTAAACCGTATTTAAAAAAATATATTCAAGAAGAATTACCTTTCGTATTTGCTCTTCCTCATCTGCATCTGTCTCTGTGTTCTGTATGGTCGTGTGAGGTATGTTTGTGGTGCCAGGCCAGCTGTGGACAAAAGTCATAAAAACTCATTGGACACGAAGTAACATTCTCGGCATATTTACTAACAACAAACAAACACATAGACCTTATAGATTGGGCTCTGGCAATATACTTTACTGGCTTCGCTCGAGTTATGAAGTGGGGGGTTAGAAAGAGACTAAAAGTAGCCTATGTCACTCTCCATCCTTTCAACTTTCTCCAGATACAAACTCACGTCAATTCGTCGTTCCGTTTTGCCGTGAAAGACGGACAAACAGACACACACACTTTCCCATTTATAATATTATAGTATGGATTCTAGAAGCAAGCTCATTTCTGACTATTAAAAAAAAACAACTCTACTGGTAGGTGATGGCCAATCAGCCTGGGTAACTAAGCTTGTTTGTTGACATTTCGGGTCACGTGTTAACAGTTTTAGTGCCCAGCACCCAGCTCCCGGGTCGATAAAAGTTTGTTCATGTATCCAGAACTCGCGTCCCGAGTCATACATGAAAAAGCTATAGATGAGATGTGAACATGCCCATCACCCCCTACCATATACCTACGCATTATTTAATTTACCAAAAATTATGACATACAAGTTAAATCGTATTTTTGAACTGGGCAGCGAAAGGGTAAAGTCTACCAATGCTTTTTAGAAAACACAGAGAAAGAGATAAAAAGAGAATGAGAAATGGATAACTTCCCGCTCTCGCGCAGAATGCGCATACTAAATCTGGTTGCCACCCAGGTTGGATTTGTTTTCATGTCCACGGAGCGAGTTAGCAAAAATAACTTTATTACTTTTATCTTATTTATAGGTGTTTGTTTATTTCTTTAACAATGATAAAACTATTAATACATCAAAAAAAATAAATTTATTATCACAGGGCATCGAAAAATTCATCCGCATCACTGTCAACGGGAAAAGTGTCCAGAAGGCTGGCAGCATTGCCACGTCGAATGGCAATGCTGATTCTTCGGCCAAGGTGTTAGTTATTATTTTTTATTTTTTTTCATATTTGCCAACTATCATGACAGTTACTGTCATGATAGCTGTATGTATGTGTGTAAATAAATAAACAATACTGACATGCCATCCCTGACGCGTTGGTCGTAGAACTCCTCCACCGTGAGCGCGGGCAGCGCGGGGTAGCCCAGGCCGAACACTGCCTTCTGCGCCACGTCCCGCGTTATTATCACCGGCTTCAGAGGCACGTGGGGACGCTCCTTTGGTTTAGGCACTGAGGAGACATACAATTCATTGTAAGTAAGAAGAGTACAGCACTACAATACTATTCTGTTAATAACACGGCAACTTCAAAGTTTTTTTTTTTTAATTCTTTATGGCCTCTAGAGGACGCTATATCCCTTTAAATGTGACGTCACGTATAAGCCAGCGGACAATCAATACGCTTCCAGCATTGATACCTCATTTGTATGAAAAACTATTCATATCATTTTTGCCTGTCTGTTCGGGCTATTCTCCGAAACGGCTGGATTGATTAGGACGAGACTATCACTGGTAGATGGTGTAATAAGAAGTTAGGCTGATGATTGATGCAGTGGCGTCAACTCGATACAAGCAAATAAGCACTGCATACCCTGTGATCCAATACATATGTACATACATACATGCCCCTCTACTAGATGATAAATAACTTTAATTAACAAAAAACATGGTAACCTAGGTACTTGCTTGTTTTACCTACCGTAGGTACAAACTGAAAATGTTTTTTTTTTGTGCATACGTTGTCTGAGATCTCTGTGCACACCACTGATGCTTTGGACACACAAATTGGCAATAGGGATTACCTGATCACGAGCAAGAATTCTGCGTTTATTTATCGTCGGCACTCCACTAACAATTTGTATTAATTTAAACCGACTTCTAAAAATGATGTTGTTCTCATTACTTACATCTTCATTTTATCTTGTTAAAATTCGATGCAGGTTCCCGGTCAATCATTTTTGTCATTGTTTGGTATCTTGATTGGAGCCAGATGGTCCTGGTTTACCAGAATCAAAGTGGGTATATGGGGCAGACTGGACCAAAAGTGGGAAAGAACTTGAACCGAGATGAGAGTATGGTTGAGATGACAATAATATACATGAGATTTAACGCTTGCATATTTCCTATACTAAACCATACAGCCTGAAATGTTGACCCTGATGATGACCATTCATTTTTTTTATCTCCACGTTATATATAAAGTATGACTGCAAACTATTCATCAACAAACCAGCAGTGCTGTTCTGTAAAAAGCACCCGATAAAATTGGGGTTAAGTGAATGAGGAAGTAACCAGTAACTTGTCAGTGTAACTCTTGGTGCTAGGGATTGACAAAGAGTTTAATTATTACAACCATAATCGAGAATCTAGATTACCTTTTTATGCTAATGCAATTGATATGATTTAATATTATTTTAAAGCAGAATACAGCGTGTTCCTTTTGATATCAACTAGGGTATTCATGTTTTTGTTTTTTCGTTCTACAATCACAACTTTCTATGAGTGTATTTAAGTTATGACAACAATCCCCTACAAGTTTTAAGCTCTCTACATCACGCTTTGCAGAACATGCCAAACACAAATGTCTTAGTCGGCAAAGTCTATCGTAACAATTATTTAAACGTATTGAAACTGAATGATATGTTAAAATTTATCTGCAGCAATTGCAATCATTCTAAATTTATTGTATTAGACAATGACCATGATAGTTATCGTAGAACTTTTAATAACCAAATTGCATGTAAGTTAATATATAGGGACATATTACAAGTCGGATACGCAATTACATATTCCAATTACAGGAACAATGTGCTCAATAATAAGAAAAACACACTAAAGGTTCAATTACGAGATGCATGCATACAGTCAGATTGTAACTTTGACGGCAACGAAAAATTGGACAAAGGAACATCTCGATTATTAATAGATTCTGCTACTCCTACACAGATTAATGATTCCCTGAGTTTCGAAAATATCGTTTGTTTTCGAGAATAAAGTAGAATCAAGAAATCACAGTCTTCCGGATCCCTTGTTATCGGATACGATCAGCCTAAACTTATTTCACCAAAACGTATGTGGTATAAGTAATAAAACACTTGAACTGGAATTATATTTTGAAACTTTTTGTAAATGCTTGGACTATGTGTGTATAACGGAACATTTTTTGAATGACAAATCTATTAATTTATTTCAATTATGCAATTATAACTTAGTATCTTATAACACAAGGAGAAACAAAAAAAGAGGTGGCAGTCTTATTTTAGCGAATATGAATAAAACGTGTGAAAATATTGATGCAATACAGAAGTTATACAGATCAGAAAGCTTTGAGGTTTGTGGTGTAAAAGATCTTGAGACAGGATTAAATATTTGTTGTTGTTACAGAACTCCAAATGACAAAAAATTTGACAGTTTCATAAGGAGTCTAGAAAAATTGTTAGAGCATTTTATTGATAGGAAATGCGTTATATGTGGCGATTTCAATGTTGACATTCTTGCGGAAAGTAAAAAATCTTTTGAATTTATAAGTATATTAACGTCTTACAATTTTAGGTGCCTTATAAATACTCCTACTTTTATTCGAAACAAATCATACTCTTGCATTGACAATATATTGACTAATCTTTCTGACGACGATATAGAGCAGTGTTTAGTAGATCATAATGGTTTAGCAGATGGCCATGGCGGCCTTCTTTGTAATATAACACTTGATATAATTGATAAAAAGTCAAATGAATCTGAGCATACCCTGTTGACAAATAAAAGAACATTTAACCCAAAAAATAATACGAAATTTAAGAAGAACTTTCAAAATACAAATAATAATATCCTAGGTATCAATACGTTTCTCAATTATTTTAATAAAAAATTTCGTGAGTGCTACCCTAAGAAAACCACTAAGGTAAAACTGAAAAACAAAGGTCAGATCAAGTGGATTACCAAGGGAATTAAGGTGTCAAGCAAAATAAAGAGAATATTATGTTCGGGCAACACCAATAATACTGGTGTTCATAACTATAAAACGAGGTACATACGAATCTATAAAAGAGTTTTAAAGCACGCACGTAAGTTAGCCATATCATGTCATCTGAACAAAACCAAGAATAAACCAAAGGAGACATGGAAAATTGTAAATAATCTGACAAAGAGAAAGAAAAACAAAGTTAGAAGAAAACTTGTCCTAAACATTGACAACAAGGTGGTTGCGGATCCACAGGAAATAGCAGACACTTTTGTTGATATATTTGTGCATAAATCATCACTTTTAAAAACGGAAAAAGAAAGAGCGATGTCTTTCCTAAAAAACTCAACATCACGAGTAGAAAGTGAGATGACTTTTAGCTTGACGACACCACAGGAAATAGCAAAACTAGTAAGTAAGATGACAAATAAAGCGTCTTCTGGACACGATGACGTGCCCATATCGGTGATCAAGGATAATATAGAAATATTAGCATATCCCCTATCGGAATTTATTAATGAGTGCATTGAAGAGTCTGTTTTTCCTGAACAACTTAAATTGGCAAAGGTGGTTCCGCTACACAAGAAGGGTACAAGAACGGACCCTAAAAACTACCGGCCAATATCCTTGTTACCAATCTTATCAAAATATTTGAAAAAATAATAAAAAGTAGGTTAATGGTTCACTTAAATTTAAATAGAATTATTAATTTTAGACAATTTGGATACCAAAAGGGGATAGGGACTTCAGATGCGATAGATAAACTTATTAATGACATTATTTGTAAATTGAATGACAAAATGAAAGTAGCAGGATTATTTATTGATTTAAGTTCTGCGTTTGACACAGTAGATCACGAACTACTTCTGGCTAAACTGGAGCATTATGGCATTAGAGGCAAAGAATTAAAACCGTAGAATGTATGTAGAAATAAAAGACATTAATGCAAACAATTGTGACGTAAGTAAGTGTGCGAGTGAAGTAACATATAAGTCAAAAATGACCAAAATAAGCCGCGGTGTACCCCAAGGTTCAATCTTAGGACCAATTCTGTATTTAATTTTCACTAATGATTTACTCAATTTTATGAATAATACCCAACCCGACGCAGGACTTGTAATGTTTGCAGATGACACGAACGCCATAATCGGGTCGCCAAACTTAAATGAATTGACAGAAAAAGTAAATATATGTTTAAAGAATCTTTCTGATTGGTTTACTGCAAACGATTTAATAATAAATCCAAATAAAACCCAAGTGATGTTGTTCAAAACAACGTCACGTAACAAAGATAACATAGATGTCAAGCTCAAAACGGAAAATATTGGACTGGTAAACGAAGTTAAGTTTTTAGGAGTTTATATAGATTGCCTATTAAACTGGAAAAAGGAGCTCACCGCTATTGATTCCTCAATATCTTCAGCTTGTTACGCGCTAAGAAGCCTCAGGGACAGTATTGATCAAAGTCAGCTAAAAGCAGTTTATTATGCATTGGTAGAATCCAGATTACGGTACAGTATTATGTTTTGGGGAAGCAGTTATGATTATAATTGCCAAAGAGCATTCATACTACAGAAACGTGCATTAAGAACTATTGTGAGAATCCCACAATGGGAGTCATGTAGAGAATATTTTAAAAAATTAGGCATTTTAACAGTACCAAGTTTATATGTATTAGTACTACTCAGCCACTTTGCAAAATACATACACGAGCACGAATCAAAAGAAGAACGTGAACTAAGAGAGAACACTAGAAGAAATGTTATAAAAAATAAAATTGCTCCTAAACTTAAGATTGCTAAACATTGCTCCAAATATCAAGCAGTAGAATTGTTTAATAGGTTGCCTACTGACTTAAGAACATTGATTTACAAAGCTACGCTTTTCAAAACTAAACTTAAAGCATTCCTATTAAATAAATGTTTATACTCTATATCCGAATTGGTGACAAGTGATGGTAAATAGTTTTTATTAAATATTTAGTAACTTACTTTTTTGTACCTGTCTAATACTTATTACCATTAATAATTTAATATATTCAAGACATAATTCAATTTTTACATTTAAGAGAATGACTTAATTGACTTAATATTAATTAATAATAATTTGACGTGAGACTATTTACAATCATCTTGACTATTTACTTTCTACTGACATAATAATTATCACATGTGATTGACTGATTTTATTTTTATTGTAATTTGATTAATATTAATTTTTAATTTTTATGTTAAATGCAATAATTTATTATTTTTATAAGCTGTATTAGACTCCTATGTACTAAAACATTCAAACACAATGCGAATTGTTACATGAATAAATGAATTGAATTGAATTGAAGTTTCATAGATAAGTACGAGTAAATCGTTTCATTCAAACCAATCACTCGTACTTAAAGCTAAAAAAGTGCGACGTTGTCATATTTAATGTCGTAAGGGTGCTTTACTTTAGTAATGAAAAATGAAAACGGAAAAAAAGACAGTTGATTCTTTGAAATGGTCTCATTAATATGTACCCTAGTAACAAGACATCAAAAGGAACACGCTGTATAAGTGTCTAAACAATACTACTAAACCTAACACTGACTGCTCATTTCACAACATTATCCAAGTTTTCACAGAGATATTTTTAGTGACGGTCGATACTGTAAAAATCGTGGCCAGTAGAAAATGCCTACGGCATTAAGTCCGCCTCTGTACATTTGTGTGCTTAAAGAATTAACTAAATAAATAAATCTTAAAAAAAAAGATCTTCCTTCATTCAGCTTTATCTGTATGAAGTCTGACGCTGACCTCACCTTATCACTATTAGAATACTATTATCCCACTCCTTACCTCCAGCATTTTTAGTCATATACTCCAGTATGGATTTCTCCTGCTCAATACTGCTGAGTTCCTCAAACGATTGGTTGATGTAACTTTGCAGCAGCTTCAGGAAGTACGCCCTCTTCGTCTCGTCGTCTGATGAGGATTCCATGGCCTTTGACAGAATGGCGAGCTGTTCCTTTAGTTCTCGATTCTCTTTGAACCTTTGGATCTTGGCTTCTCTTGTTAGTATCTGCAATTATTTGGAGATAATATTACTTAAGTTACCTTTATAAATGATAGTACATGGATGGCCAAGCTTTGCTCGAATAAAACGATGTTTTCTAAAAATGAAACCTGGCTAGATCAATTTATCGCCCCCGAAACCCCCTGCATACTAATTTTCATGAAAATCGATGGAGCCGTTTCCGAGATTCAGATTATATTATATACATATGTATGTATTGGTATTTGATATTTATTTCTGTAAAACGCATTTTACAAGTCAACTGTATTGATTTTTAAACAAGTGTGATCAGTGTTTTCCCAGATGGTATTTCAGATCCCCACAGATAGGAGTGGACCTGTTTTTGTATTTTTTCATTCAATGCACGCATTCTTCAGTAATCGTAGGGCTCAACTCAGAAATTGAGCAAAAGCAAAGAAAAAGCATTTGGTTGGCTGCATAAATTACTCAAACTGCCACTTCTTTTAAGGTACCTACGTTTTAAATCTACTTAATGGTTGATCTTTAATCTTAATATATATAAATTACGTGTCACGTTGTTTGCCCGCTATGGACTCCTAAACTACTGAACCGATTAAAACTACCGATTTTAATCATATTTTGCACACAGTGTGTGTTTTGGTCAAACTTAAAAGATAGGACAGTTTTTATTTCAATTATTGACCTCAATATTTTTTTTATTGAAAATTAAATGTTTTCCTATGATAAGTTCCATACATTTCTAACAGATGGAAGTGTAACTTAACTTTTGAGGGAGTACGAAGTTTGCCGAGACAGCTAGTTGACTTATAAATAAGAGGAGCCATACATATAATACTCTTTTTCAATAATGCAGTTCTGTTGTTTAATATTAAGCACACTTACCAAAGAGGCAATCTTGGCTTGTTCAGTCCGTACTTTCTCGATTGCACTGGCGCCATCAGCAGAGTTAGTCTGTGGCACCTCCTGTTCGTGCACGCCGTAGCTTTGGCACCTTACCAGGAAGTCTCTGCAATAACATATACTGTGTGTAAAAAAAATATATAAACAGTCATTATTTCGCCATAAGAACCTGTCAGCTATCGTAAAAGCCTACATCAATATAACACCACGCCTGTATTCCCTGAAGGGTTATACTGAGGTGTAAATATTGTACACCCACATTTCACTAGTTACCTATTGCCATTAACCAGGCATAAACCAAGACTCTGGCCTGCTACTAAGAAATTCTAGATGGAAAATAACACTACCCAACCCGGCAATCGAACCCGAGCTCATGCTCAGCAGTAGGCATGCAACCGCTATACCAACGAAGCAGTATTAGGGTCACAATATTGTGTGCGCAAGTATGGCTAATACAAATTATATCGAGAATAAGTGATCAGTGACAAAAATCTCAATAAATAAATTACTTTCCTTACAATTCTCAATTTTAACATCGAAATTTTAGTACGAAACAGACGGTGTCGCCGCATGGTGTGGCGCGAGATCGAACCTCGAATAACTGAATTTCTTTTTGCCATTTAACTGATCATTATTTCTATTCCATTTTCTACAGAGCAAATCAGCAAAATATGTCAAAAGGAAGACTAAAAAAATAAGGTATTGTCCATTGTCTTACTTGAAATAAATCTCAGCAACATTGACAAGTTCCAATCGCGGCCGATTGCATATCTTCAGACTGAGGGTGCCGAGCAGAGCAGGCAGGAGCATGTACTGCAAGGTCTCTGTTGGTAACTCGTCCAAAACTTCATTGGTGCTGAACATTCCTGACATGGAGACGAGGTTTGTCGCCTTCTCAAACTTCGCGATCGCTGATTTGACACTCAACTGTAATGTAGGAAAATAAAATTTTATATAATAACCAATATAAAATCCTTAAGAAAAACTGTCAAGGAATTATAGGTTTGTCTTAATTGCTGTAAAACACCTTAAATCTGAAAAACCGGCCAAGAGCAAGAGTTCTTATTATTTGCTGCTATTGCGGCAAAAGAAATACACAATTTGAAAACGTCTATGTGTGCTAGCTATTACAGTCCATGATCTACAGCCCCTGACAGACAAATGGATCAATGGACGGAAGGACAAATAAAGGTTTTTGTGATAGTATAAATATGACTGAGGCGGAAGGGAGACGAAAATATTTGCTTTAGAACTTGCAACTCGTGGGGGAGCAAGATTTTTCGGACACTACAAAAGCCACAAACTTCCAAAAGTCTTTTATGACCCTTTTTTTAATTTTCTGAAACAGGATTGATTGGCATTCGGCGTTCAGGTGCCGCTTATGTCAGTTTGATGTTGACGGTGTCATACTAGGATGACAGTGGGCTGCAAATGGTTATGAAAAACTTTTCACATATTTTTTTTCTAAAATATGTCGGGTTCAGCTTTCATTCTAACCAGATGCCGATGCAACTACTTGTATTAATAAATTATAATAAATTTAGATACTCATTATTGCTGGTGAATAACAAGAGATGAATTTTAAAGTACTTAAGCAGCCTTCCTTTAAGACAGTCACCTTAGATCAGCTGGTTGTCACTTTGATAACATTACCAGATGACTAAGATTCAATTATGTAGCAACACAGTAGCAACATGGAACTTTCTGGATATTTACATTCGTAGTTCCACTTGGCACAGTTATAAGGGAATCTTGATGCAGATAAACTGTGAACAGGTTTAAAAGAAACTCACCTGAACGGCGTCACTGTTCGTGGGCTCATTGCTCGTTTCTATTGTGTCAAATATCTTCATCGCATCGTCGAATATCTTCTTCAATGGTTCCTCATCCGTGGACTGGCCAGCATCGGAAAGTGTTTTGGCAGAACTAGACATTTTTGCACAGTTACTAATTTGATTGCGAGTATTTCGCTGATCGCCGCAAACTTGTTTTTTAAATGACAGTTCATTTCATGACAATTGCGAGTTAGGCTTGTCGAAAAAACTATCGATATTTTCTATTCGATATATCAATTATTTTTTGTGATGTTTTATATTTTGATTTAAATAATAGCTATCTAAAACGTATCAAATATAATATATTTTTATAGCTATCGAAAAAAACCACAAAAGGGTCTGGCTCAAAAAATACCTACAGAAATTATGAGCATTTACTGCTGTTCACAAACATTGACAACAACTATAAAAGCTTATCCAAAAAATATCGCAGCACCATTTATTTTGCGTTCGTTTTCTTAATGGAATTTACATCGAAACTAATATTGAAATGTTTTAAAATAGTCGATACAATATACATGTCGATACTTTTTAGAATTTCCGGCATTCCTATTGTTAGTTAAACAACTTTACTTGACAGTGACACAAGACAATGACTGCCTGGTGTTGCTAGTTTTAGGAATTTAATTATCTACTGAAACAGTACCGAAAATATTTTTTGTCCATGCTACAATAATTCTACTTACTTATTTATTATAGTGTAGAGTACCTAATTAAGATTTACTATAACTACTAAACTAACCACAAACATAAAAAAGATAAGTTAACTCCAACCACTCATTAAAACTAATTATTTATTTTTATATAGTTAGTATAGGAAATAGCCATTTAATCGAAATTAATGCAATCCTGCTATTCCGCGTTCTCACAGAATCGCAATCATAGAATGTTCGCGAGATTATCGTCTTCCAGTAATCAGCAAACAAGGCCGTCGGAGGATTACTATGTTACTGGGACTGATGCTAAACGATAATGCAAGCGCATTTAAATACAACTACACAAAAATTGCCACTATTAAAACTATTATCTAGTTATGCAAATAAGTCGTTACGTAGTCAGCGCGGCGGCGTAACAACTACACTCAACAAGCCTACGTATCTTCATACGGCATCTTGCACTCGCGGTTATTGCAATGTTTACCACAAAATGCATCTAAACGAAACGTGGCTCTAGTTATTAGCTCACGTTTATTCAACAACTTATTGACGTAACACCTGATACTGTTGGTGTTTTTGATTAGATATAGTATCAGAATCTTGACAAATACAATAAATAAATAATGCTGGACAATCCACACAGCATCATCTAGCCCCAAGCTAAGCTGAGCTTGTGTTATGGGTACTAGATGACTGATATACTTAATACAATACCTTACATAGATAGATATTTTTTATTATACATATAGCAAATACCCAGAACACCCGGAACAAATATTTGTAGATCGTAACGCGTAGGCGGGAATCGAACCCGCAACCTCCTGCGTCGCAGGTGGACCTTCGCCCGCTGCGCCACATAGGTCGTTAAAATATATTCAAACTTAGAAAATCAAGAAAATCTACTTCAAACCATGTCAGAATAATAACAACAAGAAGGTAACTGGTATTAAACTGCTTTGTCTGGACAAATATTTTCTTGTAATACGTCATAAGGAAGGTCAGTGGGTGACAAATTAACTAGTGGCGTACACGCGTGCCGTGTCGATGGTGATTTTTTCACATGTTATGACGCCTCACACAATAATGATAGCAATACGCAGAATTTGAGGTATTTGTACATTACGCCTGCATAATTATACAGCACGACATTTAATAATTATTTTTTAACTAATTACCAATATTTTCTTGATAATTTAACTTTAGGAGTAAAAGTACGTAAGTATATGAAACAACTTTTACTACGAGACCAACCCCGAAATTGCGAAAATATAAAATCAGGTGTTTTAGAACCAACGAATTGACTTTGACTATCTATTACTTTCTATGTATTTGCATGCCGTAAGTTAGAATGTAGCGGTGACCTTCAGCTATTGTATCGTCTTAAACTTGTACCTACATTGTTGGCAAATCAATAAATCTGAATCTGAATCTTAAGTTCTACGAACTTGCAAACATACAAACATAAACTCACGCCTTTTTCTCATGGGGGTAGGCAGTCACCTTAGAATGCAACTGTTATAATATGTACTAACATACTCATTTTGCTTAGTTGACGTTCATTTGCACACAAACGCACCCCGGTTGCTAGTGCTACACCTGACTTTTCTGAAGAACAACACCAATAAGGTCAGTGTACCTGTATTGTCCTTCGTTCTTCGAGTATCAATTAAATGCGGAGGATAGTACCTAACTACTTTTTACACGTGTGATACTAATAAGGTCAACCGAAGAATTGATGCTAGCAGATAAACCTAAGCACAATAATATGTTCCAATTCCATCCCATCGTCCCATGCGAAATACCAATGTCTGTGTTTGAAATACAGAACCATACAAACTTACAAAGTCGTACGGGAGGCTCCTAGATGTCATAGTTCAGTTTCAAGATCAAGCCATAACTCAGTCTTTATCTTATGGGATCATTATTATACCTATCGAGCATAAAGGTACTCGAGATTTCTTTATCCTTATTTGGAACCGACCCATGCACAAACCACGCGATAAAAACCTACATGGGTCCTCGATACAAATTTCGATTAATACCTATATAAAGAGATACGACACATGGACAACACTGGGCGGTCAAGTATAGTCGCCAGTTTTGCCTCATCAGTGCCTATGTTCAGTTGAGAGCCGGTGGTCGACAAGTGAGCACGTTGCACATCAGCACATGTAAGTTATTGTTCGTATGCACCGGCACGGAAACCACTGTGTGACCTCGGTACATAACAATCGTGCACTCAGGGACGTGTGCCTTGTGTTGTTTCCATTTTTAAAACAGATTCATGGTGTGGCCAGTTTCAATTATAAGTTGAACGTGGTATAAACTTTTTGTGTTTTCACAACGCACCCATTATTCTAATTGTAGTTACATACACCTAGTCTTAAGTAATTACCTACTTGATTTTAAAGTGAATGGTGAATGTGTTCTAGACGCTGTTTCAGTATCAAGTACATTATTTACCTCAGCCCTTATTCATACGTCATCGTTATTTCATTGTGCAGTGCGTAATGGTGTCTAGATAATTCGTCATCAAATTATTTTGTTTACTTCCTATCATAGAGTGACAGGGTTCACATCATTTCCTAAATACCTGTATGTACGTATCTATGATGAAATTGCATTGTAATAATTCTGTATGACCGCGTTTAGTTAAATAACTGTTAGAAGCAAAATAACATAATGATGAGGAAGGGCCAAAGAAGATATTTCAAATCTGTGTTGTCCAGCGTCAGCTTAAACTAGATCTAGATCTCAACTTACCCCATAGTGTTCAGCTTGAGTGTATATTCTTGTGAATTATTGTGTTGTTTCGGGGTATTAGTTAGGCTAAACTGCGAAAGCAATATTTTAAGCCGGGAAAATGGCATTCGTCTCAGCATTCTGTTGTTCACTAGTATCATCTTCCTGCCCTTATCTGAATTAAATTGCAGCTGTCGAGGCATGCCCAAATTTGCTTAAAGCATTTAAGCATCACCATATTTTTGGCACTCATGGTCTTTCTGCCGTGCCCTGTAAATTAACAAGCAATTAAGCAGAAACTCCTTCTTTTGTTGATAAAATCCTGGACATCTTAAATAGTCGTAGTGTTAACAATCCAGCATAATTAATGACGAGCGGAAAATTACGATTTTGCACCATTTAATACTTGGCCAAGGGACACTTCTTAATCCATTTAAATCTTACAAGTACTTACTATAGTATTACTATATTAAGTATAGGTGCTTCGACCTACGGTTTACGCTCAAGGGACAGTTTATTAGATTAACAGTGGTAGGTAGGGGAGTAGGTACCTGCTAAGTAATTTAGGTCTTCAGTACACATACTTGTCATAACATGAGTCATTTTAATAAAGTCGTGACTGTCGCGTGCTCTTCGCCAAGTTACTATGTATGATTAGATACTTGGTTAACTTAATGTAATCAACTGCGTCACAATAGTTATGGCGATGAGCTTCTGTTGTGGCGTTCAGTCTTCAAGAAATTATTGAACTAGAAAGTTTTGTAAATATTGTATGAGAAATCGACAATATTGTTAGAGGCACTAATACTGAAAGTGTGACTGTCATTTTTACGCATACTGAGCTTTTTAACTGCTATGACAACGAGCAATGGTTTTTAGTTCAGTCCAGCCCATATTCCTATGTGTGTGTATGATGTACATATTCAGTTTCATTATCATAGGTAGGCTCAATCTACTAATGATATTATACTCTTTTTGATCGATACTTACTCAACTTTTGTGACAAGGTCAACATTTTTAAAATTCGTCTTTAGTACCAGAAATTATCTTCGCTCTAATACTTGTATAATTAAAAATTGTCTTATTTTGCTGGCTAATTGTTACGATTTAGGGACTCACCCCACTTCATCAATTGAATAATACAATTTCATTGTTTAAAAGGTATTATAATTTTTTTATATAAATAATTGTTTAAAATAAACATATTTTATTTGATTTGATTTGTGACTAAATTGCCTCGGAAAGCACGTTAAGCTGTTAACAGTCGTTACGGCAGAAGTCTGACAACCAGTCTTACCAGGGGGTATCGTGTTCCCTAGTACCTCGGTTGATAGGTCAGAGAGGCAGTCACTCCACATACAATGATGATATCCAGCCATTGACATACTTTTGAAATCATTGTATCCAGCTGCATCCAGCTAGACTGGAAACCGACCCCAATATAGTTCGGAAAAGGCTACGCAGATGATGATGTGAATCGGTTGGAAATAACTGGAGATCTGCTTCGACTATATCAGCAAATATTTCTAAAATTAGAGATTAACAATTGACTTCTCGAAAAGCAACAACTTGATGCAGATTACAGTTAATCATACTTATAAATTCATGAGCTCATTGTTCGATGAAAGCAATGGAACTTTTTTTATCAACATCATTATACATGTAGCAATAAAAGTAATATATCAGGGCCATCGATCAATTTAAAAAAGAGCAGCTATGACTATACTCGTGACCTAACATCATTGCGTCGTTTCTGGAAAATTCTGGCGGGAAACGCGTCGTACCGGCTCGAGCAGGATGCCGGCCATTACAGTTATTGTCCCGACAGTCCTAGTCTATGGCTTACACAATCGTTATTTTAATTCCAATAACGTCTTGAAGACTCTCGGCCACGAATAACGATAAATTAATTACAAAACTCAAATATTACGCTCAAAATCGATTAGTGTCATTTTTTCCTTCTATCTCCCTTTATCTCCATTAATCGAGTGATATCTGACAGATTAACAGTAACTCATTTCAGCTGGACTACATGCATGATTATCGACTGAATTAATCCGTATTTGTTTACTGAACGATAGTAATAACAATTCATTTTATGGGGCAAGAATCCATCAGTCACAGATGGTGCACATTGTGGACACAGATTCACACGTGTGTGCGACGTGTGAGGCTCATTATCATTAATTATCGGCTTGCTAATGATAACCCATCTGTTAATTTCTAACGAAGTTGTTTCTGTTTCAGGTATGATGGCTACCCAAGTTATAGTTTAAAGATATTCGTCGCACATCAAAATGGCTTACAGCACGATACTTGCTTTCTACCTGATCGCAACTGGCTTGACTTACGGTTTTAATGGCGACAGTTTTGAGTTGGAATGTCCAGATGAATGTGACTGCCACTACTTCAGGATCAACTG
This sequence comes from Phlogophora meticulosa, assembly GCA_905147745.2. Taxonomy (NCBI): domain Eukaryota; kingdom Metazoa; phylum Arthropoda; class Insecta; order Lepidoptera; family Noctuidae; genus Phlogophora; species Phlogophora meticulosa. Next base: position 1,994,459 of record LR990518.1, read on the forward strand.
GGTGACGGACTGCTCGGAGAGCAACCTCACAGAAGTGCCTTATGACGAGCTGAGCCTGAGCGTGTACATCCTCGACCTGAACGGCAATAACATCACTAGTCTGAAGCCCTTTCCTGGAGATATCAAAATGAGAAGACTCCAAATAGCCAACAATCACCTGACGAAGGTAGATAAAGAAGCTTTCAAGGGATTAGAATATCTGATAGACATCGATTTATCAGGGAATAACATCAGCTATGTAGACCCCGAAGCCTTTCTGTGAGTACCTTGTCTAATGCGCATTAAACCGTGTTATTTTCTTTTATGAATTATATTGTGGAACAATCGTAATTAGTACCTGAGTAGGTACCTAATCAAATTACGGAATCAATTGACAGAACTTGCGAATTACGATATCTACAAATCCCCAAAACAAAACACAATAAATTGCGTTGCAGTTTTGTTTAATTTAACTGGCGGCCATTGACTCTTTATTATGAAATATCATCGTCTTTCTAAGCAAAAAGGACAAAAGTTATCAGAATTGATTGCTTATTTGTAAACTGTAATCATTTGAGAACTTTCTATCGCAAACACAAGAATGATAATTTAGTCTTTTTATATCTTCACGCTCAGTTTGTTTTGTGGCTTAACAAATATAATCCAACCAGCGACAGGCAGCATTTATACCAGCTACCTAAGTATCGCTGTGGTCAGTATTAGCATCCGATATATCAAACTTGAACGACTCAAATTCAAAAGAGGACTGTGATTGGCTGAGTTGATGCCTAGATAAATATTCCAAGCTTTTTTTTAGTTTCACGGTTTCTCCTGTCCCGGTGTCTGTAATCAAATATTGCAAGTTAAACTTGACCCACTTCCTCATATCCTACGGAATTCAAATTTTCCACGTTTATTTAGTTCCAAAGGAAATAGATTACAGCTTGACCTGCTTCCCGCCTACGATTGGCTCTAAAAGAAAGAACTCTTCAACGGTCAGCAGCATAGACACGAGATTTTTTTTATAATTATGTTAACCCGTTTTAACAGTAAAAGCTTGTTCTGAAAAATCATTTTAAAAATCGAGACTTGTTTCTTTGACACTTGCTTGTCAATACGAGAGGCCAACAAATGAGTCATCATCATACACCACACCTTGTTTACTTCACACACACAGTCATTTCTCATGAGCGTCCATTGTTTGCGGGACGACTCTGAAATTCGTACGGAACACAATACTGCTGATGACAAAATTGTTCAAATTGCTCTTAATCTCGTTATGGTACCAGAAGCGAGACCAATTGCTGCCAGCTCTGATGCCAATATTGGATAATAGTCACATAACGAATGCAAATTGGATTGGCTAGATCGCCGTTTACATGCTTACGCTCAATACGAGTGGCGGGGCTCAACAAAAGACCCGGTTATCTCCAATAGATTGGGTCCAACACGTGTACGATGTTTTATTGGTTTATTTCCGTAGTACCATACCCACTCATGATTCATTGAAGACTTGTTTATTAACTTGTCGCACTGCATGCGAAATACTGAACGCGAGTACGTGACGCATCGCTAATTGGCCAAAGCCCTTTTAAAGTTGTTCTTGGTTCAAGGGTGAATTTGTCGTTGGACTTGCCGGTGCCATTATATCTTTATAAAACATAATCATATTCTTCTCTGTTTCAGTGACTCTCGTGGACTACTGAACGTGGAGCTACAAGACAATCCATTGACTACGGTTGAAGGACCCTTTTTAGCATCACCTACCCTGCAATACTTGGATATCAGTTCTTGCAACTTATCATCAATCAACCCACAGTTTTTCGATAACATCACTACACTGACAACAGTGGACCTTTCAGGAAATCCTCTAAAAACACTGGAGGCAGGCATGTTCGATGTCTTAACTAGCCTGGAGACACTAAAACTCAACGATTGCAAACTTACTGCTATCTCTGAAAACACATTCTCATCTGCAATAAACATCAAGTATTTAGAGTTATCCGGTAATCAATTGAGAAACACGGACTGGCCCGAGGTCCTCGGGAAGTTGCTCAGACTAGAGTACTTGAACTTGAGGAAATCTGGCCTCACTTCCCTCTCAGAAGACACGTTCTCAAATTGCACCAATTTGGTCACATTGAACTTAGCTGACAACGAATTACGAGACTTGGATGTCGCAGTTACGTTGGGTAACAGCGTGACTCACCTGGAGTTATTGGATTTGTCCAACTGTAATATACAGGGGCCAATATCTGGCGAAACTTTTACAAATGCTACCAGATTGAAAACTTTGTATCTGTCTGGAAATCCGTTGGTGGCGGCCGACTTGCAAGCAGCATTAGAGCCCCTTCCGAAATTAGAGAGACTTTTCTTGAGTGACTGCGGCCTGCAAGACCTGCCAGACAACTTTAACGTGTTCGATCATCTGCTAGAACTAGATATATCTCACAATCCACTTGAGAATGTTTTCACTAAACTATTGGCACCACTGCAAAAGCTGGAATACCTGAATATGGGATACAGTAATCTCTCGTACGTTGGACCAGATACGTTCGCCAAGATGACTTCAATGAAGAGGCTTGTACTATCTGGTAATGATCTCTTATCACTAGAGGCAGGACTGTTCGGAAACCTGACGCAACTAACAACGATCGAGTTAGAATTCTGTGGACTGAAAAGACCTTTAAACGGATTGGCTTTCTTTAAAAACCTAACTTACATGGACTTACGGGAGATTCGACTTGGTGGTAATCCCTTGGTGATCCCAGGGTCGGGGCCTATATTTCCTAAGCAATTATCTCAAGTATCGATCCTCGATCTAAGTAACTGCAATATATCGTCACTGAACGTAGATGCATTTAAGAACACTGAAAATATCACTGACCTCAACCTAGGTGGAAATCGGATAAGATCCGCGATGGGCAGCTTGGCATTCTTGGAGAGATTACATCACTTAGAGAAGATAAACCTCGGCAGTAATAATCTGACAACCATTGATCCTGAAGTATTCACCAACAATCCTAAGCTACATTCACTTAACCTGCTCGACAACCCGTTTGTGTGCGACTGTAAGATCGCCGAGATGTGGGACTGGGCGAATATGATCAAAGGAGACTTGGATGTTTTGGTAGGAGCCAAGAGTGCTGAGAAAGACATCGTTGTCAAAGGGAACAAGAAGAAGAAGAACCTGTACTGCCACTACAATGAAACGCAGCTTCGTAATATGACCACAATGGTCAATAAGACAGTGCCGGGCAGGAGGCCCTTTGCAAAGCCCAGGGAATTAACATTCGCTAATAGGACATGGGCGAAGTATGTGAGGGAGTCAGGTTGCGAGCCAGTCGTCAAAATTCTACGACCAGTGGCTTTAGTTGGCGAACATGTTGATTACCAAAGCAATCAGCTTTCAACTGGTGTGACGATTGTAGCTGTGATGGCTTTGGGTCTAGGGGTCGCGACGGTCCTCATGACGATCAAACTATTCAGGAGAAAGAACGTGGTGGAAGCTGACACAGAGACCAACAGGAAAGCCAGATAGTAGCTAAATAGGGCTGTTTAGTGTCATTGTAAAGCCTCTAACTTTAGTATTTTAGAAAATATGTTATAATTTATTTTTGTACTCTCATGTGTAATTATATAACAGTCTCTCTAGAAGTTAAAATGTTTTAGTAATGTTACGAATTTATATGATCACTTAGTTATGTTATGTTACTAGTCACATAGCTTCGATTGAGGTCACGATTCTCATACGATTTGTGAAGTTATAGCTTATATTAAGTACCTATCAGTATTGAATAAATAAAAACAAATGCCTACTAATCGACTATTTATTTTTGTTTGTCCCTTCTTGTCAGGTAAACGGAACCAGGGCACAACCTGAACTAGATCGCTAAAAATATCCCTGACGACTTCTGAAGCTTTTAAAATTGACAGCTCGTATCTGGACAGACAGGCCGTCCCTTAATTTTACCTTAAGAGAGAATAAGATGGAAATAGCCTAAATTAAGTATAGTTTTTGAACATTTGAATTCTTAAGCTCTATTGATGACATTTATTTATCTAGAAAACACATGATGCGAACGAAGGAAGTTAAATAAAAATGTTAAAATAGGTCGACGCACAGCCAGTGGCATACTAGGTATGGCAGCTATGTTTCGCAGATCAAATTATCACCAGCAGTAGAAGAAGGGCGATCCATAGATCTAGAAGACTTGCAAGAAGGCTATGCAATTTATACAATACCTACCATAGAGTACTACAATGTACTTATTGAAAAAAATACCAAGATCATTATTAGTAAACGTTATACTTACCTAATTTAGATTAGAATGACGACCTATGTGGTGCAGCGGGCGAAGGTCCGCCTGCGACGCAGGAGGTTGCAGGTTTGATTCCCGCCTTGGGACAAATTTTTGTACGATCTACAAATATTTGTTTCGGGTGGTCTGGTTATTTGCTATGTATAATAAAAAAATATCTATCTATGTTATGTATTATATTAAGTATATCAGTCATCTAGTACCCATAACACAAGCTCTGCTTAGCTTGGAGCTAGATGATGCTGTGTCGATTGTCCAGTATTATTTATTTATTTATTTATTTTAATATGGATTTATTGAAAGACCGATTGATTTCAGTCAGTACCTAGTAAAACCATTCACTATCTGTGGCCAAAGCAATCTTTTTGTCTATTATTTCTTCACATCTATAGCGTCTCCAAGCGTATAATCGAATGTTTCTCAAGAAATAACTCAAGGTACTTGCTTGAATCTCTTTTTTTTAGTTCCAAGTTTTCGAAATATTTGTATCTTTAATGAAAATATTTGATGGAATGACGATGTCCGTTTCGCCTTCATTGTGATCTCTAATACCAATTATACTGACAACAATGGCAGGAATTTCTGAAAGAACATTTAGCATTACCTAAATATTTTTGTCCATTATTGCATTAAGCTTAAGAAATCATTAATAGATGTTTAGCCTAACTATTAATTTAAGTACCTATTCAATCTCTTATATTTTATATTTGAATTATCAAGGAAATTAAATGATGCATTCAATTTTAAAACAGAATTCAGCTCATTATGATGCGCATATGTTGTCAGCATACATTAAATGCGCATGCGCTTCTCGGCACCTTGCACTTGCACTTGCGCTCTGCTCTTGGCGGTAAAAAGTGTTCTCGCGTGCGTTCCCAGTTATCACGTATCGCGTGATCATCATAATGTTGGTTCCGATCGAGGAAATCAATGTAGGACTGATAGGCCAGTACATAGTGTAACAACCGGACACGGAAGGAACTAGGATTCAGGAATGCTTTTTATCGTCAATTATGATTATAACCAACTGATCTATTTAAAGTATTGCGATACGGTGAAACAATGCATTTCCTCAGCGTTGCATTCGTTACTTTCTGAATCCGGTTGGCATGCAAAATCGAACGCTAGACCTTTTTGCTTTTTCCACGGTTACTGATTTTATAGACTCTCTGTCAAAGTCGTTTTTTTCATTTACCCGATGGACAGACAGCAATTGTCGCAAAAACTAGCTAGCGTCACGTAATGTATTGGTAGATAGCGAAAGTTTAATTATGTAACAATAAAGAAATAGTTCAAGTTGCTGTTGCAGTACTTTTTTCGGTATAAGGTTCAACTCTCGTTAATCTCAGTAAAAAACATTATAACAATTTATTAATTTACTATTACAACTTAACATTAACAACAAAATAAATACTTAAGTCGACTTATCAGCTGGCTGGCGCCCCAGCCGCTGTGCTAGTTTTCTTAAGGTACCAGTTTTCTTTGTAAACTTTCTTTCTCGTGCCAGGTTTTTCACTGTCGGGCCTAAGGTTGCTCGCCATCGCGGCTAGTTCACTATCAAGTAGCTTTGGTATGGATATCGGCTCGAAGCCGTACTGGAACTGGGGCTCCACGAAGTTTGTCTTGCTCTTGTATCTCTGGTATGGTCGTGATGCGAAAGCAGAGTTATCGCGCGGCGCTCCCTGTGAATAATCATACTCGTATAACTGTTGTTTAGGTTTGTGGTGACCGTAATACGACTTTCCCTTCTCTTCCTTTGTTGAGGGAAAACCAAACGTGGGCGCCACCGAGTATTTGGCGAATTTCGGCTGCTGTTTCTTTTTATCGTCATCGTCGGCGTCGGACACATAATATTCAGGCTTTTGTTGCTTGTATAGCTTGTAATAACCTAGTTTATTCTGATAGCGATCGAGTAAACTTTCTGGCTTGCTAATTGAATAATCCGTGTAGTAGTCTTCTTTCATTTTGTCTCTGGAGTCTTTATAGCTCGAGCGCGATTCTTTAGGGAATTCATCGCCTTCTTCCTGATATTGTTGAAAAGGGGTTTGTTCGATGTTATACTCGACGTGATCGGGCGGAACTCCGTAACTTTCGGGATCAAAGATGTCTTTTTCAGCAGCTTCTAATGCTTCCCTGCTGTATGCAGGAAATCCGACTGCGGCATTTTTATACGCTTTCTCAAAGTCTTCTTCATTGTTTTCTTCCCTGTCAACAACTTCTTCTTTCATTTGTTCTTGATGCATGTGCCGTTCGTCCGGAGCTTCATCATGAATAATAATGCGTTTAGATTTCTCATGCACATGGGTTGGCGGCGCATTGTGAGATTCAGAATGAGGAGGCGAATAGTAGTGGTGAGATTGTTGAGGTTGTGACTGATGTGAATGCGGAGAGGAGTGATGGTGTCGGTGTTGTGCGTGAGACTGCTCGTCATGATGGGGAGACTGCGCATGTTCCTCTGATTTTGCATGTCCATGTGATTTCGCATGCTGCACGTGCTGACTGGGGTCAACCTTTAATTGAGCGTTGGCGAGCAGACGTATATCTTCTTCGTATTCCTTTGTTATGGGCTCAAAATCGTAATGTATTGGATGTTGAGTCGGGGCGGAATAATACTTCGTTGGGTCAACATGTGATGACTCATCGTGTTGTCCGTGACTGGGCCCGTGATGGTGACCTTGTTCTTCATGGGCTGGTTCGTGATGATCCTCAGCGGATTTAGGATGTTCTTTATAATTGTGATGATATCCTGGATCGCCGTCTTCCGAATCATGAGAAGAATGTTTATGACTTTCGGAATCACTGTGTGGCGCGCTGATGTGCACATGTTCCTCCATATGTTGTTCCTCTGGTTTGAAATTGTGTATGAGATGTGTTGGACCTTGGCCATTGCCATGGTAATGGACTTCTTTTACCTGGACCGGCTCCTTTGACGAACGAGTAAAACTGTAAGTCACAGGGTCCTTCTCGGATTTAGATCCATAGCTATAATGTACTGGTTCCGACTGAGTCTCCTTGTTGTAACTTATTGCTTTTTCTTTATATGTTTCCTTGTGTCCAGGCATATTAATCTCATACACAATTTCTGGAACATCATCAAGGGTCTCGTGATGCGGCCTGGTAGTTTTTTTAGGAGCATCATTCTTCTTCGCATGTTTATTCGAATGGGTTGGTTTCTTCTCTTTCTTTTTATGTGCGTGCTTCTGTGGCTTTTCATTGATATTTCCACTATCATATGACATTGTCTTTTGAACGACGAATTCTTTCTGGTAATTTTTGACACCGTCTATATCAGCTTGTGGCAATTTTTGGTATGTGGCCTGGTTAATTCTAGGCAAGAAATGTTGCACTTGAGGCACGAGAGGGTTAGCAAACGTCAAAGGTTCAAGAAGAGTTAAATCTAATAGAGGGAGAGGTTCACTTTTCACTTTCACTACAGATGTCTTTCCATTGATATCGTTTACGTAAGTAATAGTTGTCTGTTTTGCAGGAGCTGATTGTAATTGAGCTTTATCGTTATGTGTACTGTAAGTAACTACTCCTTGGTGTTTTGGAGTATCTTCTACCTGTTCATAAGAATGTTCTACATGAACGGTTTGGGGCGCTTCTTGAAACCTTTCGTAGTTCGGCCCTCCATGAGCCTCGTGAAGTTTTTCTTGGATACGATGTGACTTCGGTACATCGTGAGGCGCGTGAGGATTTTCTTGCAATCGTTGGAACTTCGATTCACTATGATCAGAGTTAGGTTTTTCTTGAAGACGTTGGTACTTCACGTCGCCATAAGCTGAGTGAGGTATTTCTTGAACACGCTGGAACTTTGCTTCACCGTGAGGGACGGGTGATGATTCTTGAACATTTTGGAACTTGGGTTTACCAACAATTATTTGAGGTGACTCTTGCTGTCGTTGGAATTTAGGTTCTTTTTTTCCATTGCTGAACTGCTCGTGCAACTGTGTATTGGAGAACACGGCTTTGTTGTTTGTTGACTGTTGTTGGGCTTGTGGAGCTCGAAAACCAAAATGTTGAGCATTTGAAGAAGGTGCCAAACTTTGAACATTCTGCGCATACACTAAGTGTCCGAAAGTGGGAAATTGATTGAGAGGGGTTGGCGCTGGACTCTGCAGAGCTGGGACTCTGAAGGGTGCACCGAAAAACACTTGCGGGGCTGATTGCTTGAACTGGAAATTGGGCGAGGCGGCCACGAGTGGCTGAGCCAAATGTTCTGGTAGTTTCGGTTGCAGCGACACATACTGCTGCGGAAATGCGGCCTTGTACGGAGCTTGCTGAGGGCCTTCAAAGTATCTGTTCCCATATGAATCCATCAAGTATGTGTTAACGTTTTGATTCGCTGGCTTCTGTTTTACGGGGGTGACTTGAGAGGCCGCAGTTTTAGGCCCAGTGATGAACTGCGGCAGCTGGAACGAATAGGACCCGTAGGGCACCGCACTGGCGTACACTCCCAGAGGAACGTTCCGGTACAGGCGCGGAGCACTTGCTGCACTTTCATTATCTTTGACTGCTGCACCTTGTGTGATAGCCCCTTTATCACCGAGGGCTTGGCATATCGCCAGGCAGCACATGACCGCTAATATTGTCTGCAAAAAAATAGAAAAACATTAACATATTGTAAGTAGTTAATAATAAAACTATAATAAACGATAATTAGATTGATTTAGTGCAATTAATTTGTTTGAATCAATTTACCTTTCTCCCCATGTTGGTCGACGTCGTATCAAGACGGCGGGAGAGGCACTGCAGCGGCGCGGCTCCCTCCAGACACTTATATCGTAACGTGCGCAAGCGCAACCGGCTAGAGACGATCGTCTTTTTGCTAATAGCACTCTATTTTATTCCGTTCTAGGTACCTACAGACACCTGTTATATCATTTTACCACTATAATGCCAAATAAAATAAGCTGAATTGTTATTATTCGTTTACATTTAATTGGAAACGGAAAATAAATAAAGTACTTCCTGTGTCCGGATACGTAACATAATTATAAACTAATGTTACACGACCGTCAACAATAGATTTGGGAGTCGCCTGCAGGTTACGTCAGCGGCGAGTGGATGTTTGTTGTAATCACTCCCGTTCAGATGCCGAGTAAAAGTTTCGGACATGAAGCCGCCATATCGCAGCATTCGCAATAGAAAAAGGGCGTCGATACAGACTAATTGTCACGCTCGAAACAGGTGCTAATTCGGTGCAACAACAGCGCAACGGTATCTCGCAACGGATCAAGGATAGATATCTAGCAAGTAATCGAAATGGGAAAATTCTTTTCGGCCATAAATTGGATCGATGTCTGCTAAGAGGTTGAAATTAGCTGCTATGGCTATTTCCCGGTTTGTTAAGAGTAGAATATGTCGCACGGTATTTACTTTCCTAGCCCACTAGCTTTCTTCGGCGCATGGTCACGGTCAGCGCGTAGGGAACCTAGGCACTGGAAACCCAGTGAAAGTCAACGTATCATCGGAGCCGGTGGTCAGCGGTCAAGCGTGAGCTTATATCGAATTCATGGTCAACTGATATGGGTATCGAGCGGTAAAGTCTTACGGAGTTCATTTGAAATGTGGAGATAAAGGTATCCGCGACTTCATCCGCGACTCCAACTGCGTGGGATTCAACTATATTATAAACATATTATTCGTTGGCACCAGGCAATATAGTATCTTTCCATTCTAGAAAAAAATATTGAATTCGTAGAGGTGTTTCGGAGATACCCCACATCTCAATAAACTTTACATTAGAATAAACCAAGATTTTAGAGGAATTCTTGCTGCTTTCTGACTAGGTATTTATCACTTAGTATCGGTAAACTATTCGTGGTGGAAAGGACTTTCGTTGCCCACAATCCCCTGCGATACGTGAAAATATTTATCATTAACTAACATTACAGCATCGACAAATGCAATGGTTACGAAGTGAGACCACAAATTGTACAAGCCGCAAGGTTTTCATATTCTTGTTTGCGTACGTTCCTGGATTTGTTCATTCAGTAGTTAATCAATGTTATGCCCATATGCACTAAACTTCGAAAGTTCATGCCAGTTCATGCCCAACTCTTCAACACAACCCAGTGGCATTATGGACTTTTTCAAAATGCGACATCTAGTGTCCGTATTTTAAAACAAGCAGTTACTTTTGTCGCTGCGATCGCGACACTGTCGATAAAATATACCTACCGCGAGAAAAAGAGGAAGTACACAACTTTTTATTAAATTTTAATTCAATTAAAAGAGGGCGCTTGGCCAGTGCCAAAAACATAGCAAGAGAAACAATGGCGGCTGTTCCAGTATTTAAATGTTTTCTTCGTAAAATATGACGATACGCAACGTTTTAAAAATCCATTAAATACTAAGTTTTAGGGTGCCGTTAACAGAGGCGCTAGTAACATTCGTGTCAATTTGACACTAGTGTTTCTAGGTGATCGATGAATTTTATATCTAGGATTGACTTATAAGTCTTAGTTATAGTGCTATCAGTAAGATACAGAGACGAAACTTACTATTCCAATGCATTTTCACTAAGGACAATGTAAGCAACGCCTAATTTAGGTAATGCCCAACGTAAGGAAACATTTATTTTTGACACGGTGTCTGTGGTTTTTAAGTTAAGATGACAGCCTGCGTTTTAGATGTTTTATCACATTTCAACAACACTTTCACCCACTTTCACCACACCACTCAAATCGTGCTCATTTCTGTTGTTGACTTTGACAGTTGTGTATTTTGGTGGCAAGTGGCAACTTAATCTTCGATTTTATTCTAATTCGTTTCTCATTGAGTAAGAAATTGATATTCTGTTATTTACATCTGGATAGGAACATCATAAAATGACAGCTGAGAAACGCAAGCGCTCAGTAAACTTTAGTGAAGATGAAAAAATGAGATTTCTTCGCATCATGCAACAAAAAGGCCAAGTGATAATAACAAAAGTTGCTTCACACGACTTGCAAACAAATCGTTTAAAAGAAGACGCTTGGACAGAAATAACGGATGCCCTAAATGCTTCCGGCACACCAGGCAGCGTCCTAAGGTTAGTGCCTAATTACTTACCTATGGCACCTAAGTTTTAGATATTTACTGTTTTCTTAGCCTAACTACTTAAGTCAAGCCAAAAGCAAACAAATGTTAAATCACTTTTGTAAACTCGACGTTTTCCTATAGGTACCTTCCTTTTTTTTCAGAACTAAGGATAATCTCAAAAAATTATGGCAAAAGATGAAAACAGAAGCTAAAGCCAATAGCCAAGTACCGAATGGCGGAGGGCCATCAAAAAAATTAGATGATCCTATAATTGAAATGGTAGCAGACCTAACTGGCTATGGAGGTGCTGTACCTGAAGCAACTTTTACAGGAATAGAGACTGCTTTTGAATGTGCCACGGACATATTGTGTAAGTAAATCATCATTATCGGAGAGCAAGGTTGTTTAAAGCTGTGCTAAGCCATCATTTTGTATAAACATACATAAACTCACACCATTTCTCCATAGGGATAGGCAGAAACTACAGAACACCACTTGTTATGGTCAATAAACACTCCTTTTGTTTTGTTTACATTTATTCATCATTATTTTGTATCTTTACTGTACATACAAACTTGCAAGTATGCCTGAACTCAATATCCTAGTACAAGATTAGATAGTAGTTATTGAAAAGTCTAAAATCTCTCTGCCTATACAACCAAGTATACCTATGCTGTAGCCCACAACACAGGGCTAATCTTCATCTAGGCTAAAAATTAAAAACAGATTCAGCCTAGATGATAATTGAACTCTTTTTTAATGGCAGTAAACTAAGCATGGAATGGAAAATGGCTATGGAAAACCAAGAAAAATATTGTTATCATAGTCTGCAGAATTAAAAAAAAAAAAAACTAAATAACAGGTATGGATAATATTTTTATGTGACTAAGTGTAACTATTTACAGCAGCTAATAGGCAAAGAGATACCTATTTTAAATGAAACCTCTTACAACCTGTTTGAACGAACACATTCATTTAAAATTACTAATTATGAACATCCAAACTTGGCCACTTTATACTTACTTAAACCATTGATTAAATTTCAGGTATAAAATAATAATAATACCAGCCTGTTATTGTCCCACTGCAGGGCTCTTCTCATATAGAGAAGGCACAAGCTTTAATCATCATCATCATTTAATATTTCAGGTATTAAACAAGAAAAACCTAACAATTTAAAAAGACGTTGGCCCATTGTAGACATTGAGGAGCCACCAAATAAACCTAAGAAAGTTACAATAGACAACAATGTTGCAAATGAAAGGCTCAAATTTGAAAAGGAAAAAAGTGCACTTATAGAAATACAAAAGAAATATATGGCTGAAGAGCATGCGTTAAAGATGAAACAAGCAGACTTATCAATACACCATGCAGACTTAAAAACAAAAATTTTAGAGACTGTTTTGAAAAAAGTACAAGGTGAGTAAGCATTAAATTTACATTAAAATAAACTATTCTTCTTCACTGATATTCATTAGGTGGGATTTAGTTCGTAGTTATATATTCAAAGATATAAGTAGATTTCTGTGCAGATATTATTTAATATTTATTTATTTTTTATTTTGATGGCACGGTTGACGCAGTAGCTGAGCTATCGACTGCTGCGCCGCATTATGTGGGTTCGATGCCCAAACGAACAACTATTTGTAAGGCCTACACCTGTAGGCCTTACAGCTACCTAGCTGTCCTGGGTCTGGCTGTTCGTGTTTGTGACTTTAAATGTTTGTAAACGCACCCACGACACAAGAGAAATACTTAGTGTGGGGCAACGTTTTTGAAAAAACAAAAAAAGTATACAACATACTACTATCACATAGACTGTGATTGATTCTTAAGCCCGAGCAAGGGCAGAGAATGCCTGTTTTGACATTTCATATTGTCTCTACTGTATTCCTTGTCTTGATGTAACTATGATTATGTTACTCACCCAATGGAGTCTGTCTGAACCAAAAGTTTTGTATTAGGTTTATTTGTTTTTTTGTATTATTTATAAAATGTATTGTTTGACGGGCCGATATCCGTGACTCTGCGCGTGAACTTATAATTGTTTATAATAGTAATACTTTAGTGGTTAGTAAGGTTTTGGTAAATCCTCCAGCTTACAAATAAAACCAATATTGTTACAGATGAGAAACCAGTGGACGCAGAACTAGTGAAGATAATATCAAACATGTAATTTCTTGGCCAAAGTTGTATGAGTTAGTATAAAAACTACAAGCCTGAATGAAGGTAGAATTCAATGTGCTGAAAAAATGAAACTTGGCAACTCCAACCCCCGAAAAGGGTTTCACTTCGGCCTGACAGTAAAGATCTCGTAGGCCACACAAATATTTGTTCCGTGAGGGAATCGAACCCGCTACACGCAGCGCAGTAGCCAATCGCTCAGCCACTGCGCCAACCGTGCCGTCAAATAGGTTGCGATAAATTTCAGGCAAGTATAAACAGCGCGTAACTTCAGATAATTAAATTTTGCCAAGTGGCCCCATAAGCCTATGGGGTTGGCCAGGGATCACGCGTCACCGTATCGGTGTCGTAGCAATAAGCGGCGCCCCAAGTCCATAGGTATCGCCTAGTGGTTAGTGAAATGCTTTCACGCTAGGCAACTGCCTACTATTTAGGCTATATTGCAACCATTTAGGTTCCTCCTAGTGCTAATTTAAAAATAATTTACCTTCGTTATTTTGCAGTTGTGATGTTAGTGGTTCACAGGTGGTCTAGACTTTTTTAGGTTGATGTCTTTTCAGAACTAGTACTTTAACTGTCTGACTACCTCATTAGTCTAGTGGTCCCAAGCGCGACTGCTGAGCGTGAGGTCCTGGGTTCGATTCCCCGGTCGGGCAAAGCCTTAAGCCGTCCGGAGTCTGGATTTGTGCCCATTTGATGGTGATGACAGGCTCGCAGTTATGTTTAAGTCACATGTAGGGGGCTACATGGGACTTAAACATAACTGCCGAAATAAATAAATACGGCCGTGGTGTTCTGTGTTAGACTTGTGTAAGTAATGCGATTGGTGCATTGCGCGTCATGTAAGCCGACCGCGTATCATTGCGCATGACTCGACCAAATTAAACATGGCGCATGACACTCAAACATGACGCGTGGTGGTGGCGCGATCGTGCGCTCTATCGCATCTAATGTAATGATGTGTACATTTTATTACGCGAGCATTACATTAAACATATCGTGTGGCGCTTTACGCGTCATGTCTGGAGTCATGGTGTAGTGAAATATATCGTACTAAATGTTTATCAACTTTATCGCAAAAGACATGAGGTTCATTTTCACTCTGAAAAATCTGACAGATTGGGGTAGCTTGATGTCCTGACGTCTGTATGTCCTCACTGTAAGGATTGCTCGCAAGCTTTATCTTACTCTGGTCTTCTTCATCTACACCTGTTCTGTGAAATTCATAGCAAATGGGTTCTGAAAATGATATCATACTAATAAGTGTAATCACAGTGAAAAATCGTTTTCATTTATTTTACATTTTAATAGTTTATTTATTTTCACAATAAGTATTTACACAGAGAACATATTTAAAGTGTTAAATGATTAATTCTAATGCAATATAGACTAAGTAAATTATTTTTATCCTAGATATAAAAAGATAAATTCTTCCTCGGTGATAGGTCAGGGATCAGTATTCAGTACTCATTAGTGGTAAATGTGCGTTGTTTCTAACGAAAGGCGTTCTAAGGACATGAAATAAAAAAGGTTATTCTCGAAAGATCTGTTAGCTAGAGCAGCTTTTATTTAACTATCTATACAAATAATAAAAATTGAAGTTTTTGTTTGCACTGACGCTAGCACATCAAGCTACCCCAATGTGTCCGATTTTCCCAATAGAACATGAACCTTATTTCTATTCCAGTAAAGTTGAAATACTATTAAAGAAATTTTACACATTGGGGTAGCTTGATGTGCTGGCTTCCGTATGTCAAAATATCATTTTTTACTAAAAGCACACACAAAAGTAAGTATATATCTAACCCATTACCCATAGTATTCCATTTTTTTGTCGTTTGTGTGCCTGGCTGTCTGTACGTTCCAGCTAATCTCCGAAACGGCTGGACCGATTCTAAAGGGAATTTAACTGCCAGATGGCAGGATTTTATTAGGGTAACTAACTTTTATTTAAGAAAAAGTACTAGGGATCTGTGCAAAATAAAACCCCTTGAAACTGTGAAAGCGGGCAAAGTCGCGGATTACAGCTAGTCAATTTATAAATAAGAAGTTGCTCCTGTTCGTGCAGTTGCAAGTGTATTACTCTAGCCTGTGGCTGACTAATAGTCTCGATGAACTTCACACACAAGGTATTCTTGTCAGACGCGCACACGCACATCAATAAGATTTATGACGTCACTGAAGTATGTAGTATACAATTCTACTTATTGTAGAAAATAGACTAATTATATTGAATAATAAGGTGGATATCACACAGGACCGCACACCGAAGCATCATACGGGGCTGCGGTTTAATTGTTGCGTGTATTTTATTAGTTTGTATGAAGGCACCCGAACGAACACCTCCCTTAAACAGTCTTTTCTCAAACTTTCGACAAAAAGGTAAAATAAAAAATATTGCTGGACAATCCACACAGCATCATCTAGCCCCAAGGTGAGCAGAGCTTGTGTTATGGGTACTAGATGACTGATATACTTAATACAATACATTACATAGATAGATGATTTTTATTATACATAGCAAATACCCAGAACACCCGGAAAAAATCTTTGTAGATCGTACAAACATTTGTCCCAGCGCGGGAATCGAACCCGCAACCTCCTGCGTCGCAGGCGGACCTTCGCCCGCCCGCTTCGTTAGTTCCGCCTTAGATGTTTGAAATTTATTCGAACCGTAGCAAAATCACTGAATCCGTTTTTTTATTTTCCTTTTTTTTATTTTAGTAGTGTAAGCTGGCTTTTTATTATTGATGAGATAAGATTTTTAAATTTTCAATAAAAGACGTTTTTTTTTGTTGTGACACTATTTAGACCACACGCCCCCGTACGGAGTCGGAAGTCGCGCTCCAGTGTTATATCCGCTTTACAAATGTCAAGAAAAAACGGTATTAGCATCTCTGTATTATATTTAGTACGTCAAAAAGTTAAACTAATACAAAAATAATAAATTGGCAAGATGTTATCTAATTGGTTTAATAACAGCCGGATAAGTAATAATAGAGATTCGTTTATAAAGGAGATTGTTTAAGTAACTTAAGGATCTTCGGTAGGAAGCCTGTGGCTGCGGCTTTATTGGCCAAGTTTAAATATTTTAAAGTTTACCATTTCACTTAATATCCTTCTAGACATAAATAATATGAAGTATACGGAGAACGAATCTCCGCATTACACATTATTTAGTTCTAGAATCGAATCTCTCAATTACTTTCTTATACATAATTAACACATTGACTGCCTAAACACATCAGAAAATCAATTGTAAGCACGACTTAACTCATAGTCTAGTACAGTTACCGGCATGAATCTTGAGCTCTGATCCTTAGCTATTTTAAGCGATTTTGGACCTAAGCAATGAGACAATAAGACGCGCAAACAAACTGCCACCACTCCGCCGAGAGCTCAAGTTAAATGCCCAAAACTATACTTTACATGATAAATATACTAACTAAGGTAAATTCAAATAACAGCATTGTATTCAGTCACATAAAACGTTGATGTTAAAGAGAGTAAAAGCGAGCGACCCTTACAGTAGTCGCATATGATGTGTAACATCTGACATCTCACCTTGGTAATAAAAGCAACATTAACAATATATCCTGAAAAAATTACTCAGGTATTATTTGAAATGATTTTTGTAACTGCGCGCGCTCATTGGTCAAATCAAATAGCGCGCGCTTCCCAAGCTTCCTGTTACTGACTTCCGTCCCTTTTCACGAAAGCACCTCCCACAGATTGCAGGAAAGCGAGAGGAAAGATTTTACACATCAAAAACTAGATCGTTATCTTGTAACAAATCATCGAACAGTACGAAGTTGTAGTTTTGTTTACATGGATTTTTCACAATAATGTATTTTGATATCAAATAAATCGGTTATCACGATACCTCGCTGTTTCATTTATCTTGATGTGTGAACTACAGAGAAAATAGTATTTACACTGTTTTCCGCATTTAAAAGTTCACCAATCAATTTACATTTTATGTACTTTATGTACATGTATTACAATAATCGATGTAACGTAAAACGGGGTTAATAGAAACGCAGGGGAGATTAGAAACAAAACTTTGAAGGAGATTTTCGCGTTAGTTTGACATTATTTTTTACTACAAGCATTCCTTTTTATTTTAATGTTGATGTCTTTTTAGTAATAAATAATATTGAATCAATGTTAAAACCCTGGCATTTTGATTCATCCCGTTTTACTGGTATATAAATGTCGCAGAAAAAAAATTAAGATTCGCCGCATTTCATAGCGGCTAGCCGCTTTAGATTAATAATATAACCTTCTCCGTATGAAAAGAGGTTCGCCCTGAAGTGACACAATGGTATCATTACCTCCTTTATACATTATTTACACATGGTATACAGATTCAAATAACAAAATAAAAACTTTTATAATATAAGCCCACCCGGTATCGGAAACAAGGTCCGGTCGGGGCAGCATTACGAGCCGTGTGTTGGTACTGCTTTCTGAATCAAGCGCTTGGTCTAGCTGCCTGCCTTTTTATAAAGCCGTTACCAGCCCAAGCAGGATAAATCGGACAAAAATGTTCTTGTCCATTCCGCCTGAGTCTTATTTATACGACAAATAGCCAGTTTTTTTTTTTAAACGTTGCCCCACACTAGGATATTTCCCTGCATCGTGGGTGCGTTAACAAACATCCAAACTCACATACACCAACAGCCAGACCCGGAGCAATTACCTGTAGGCCATACAAATATTTGTTCCGTGCGGGAATCGAACCCACGACACGCAGCGCAGCAGTCAATCGCTCAGCCACTGCGCCAACTTAGCTTGTCCAATTTGTTTATTGGTTGTACATTTCAGGCAAGATGAAAAAGTACTGACTATTTATAAGCTGGGGGCACGGCAATTGATATAAAATCAGGCAGTGAAAAATTAACCTTTTCACTAATAATAAGGTTGTGTTTTAAAACGTCTAGCCGCTGTGTAATTCGGCAGATTTTGTATTTTAAATTTAACTTGATTTGTGAACTTCGAGATATTCACGTTGACGAAGGAAAAATATTAAGAAAACAATGATTTCTAGTATTATAATTCAAAACAATTCAATAAATTATAATAGATTAGCATCAGAATAGCAAATCAAAACATCGACCATGATCCTATATCACTGCGCTTTACTTTTGTTGTCAAAGAACTCGCATTTAGGTTTTTTTTTTTAACACGTCCCACACTACGATTCTTTTTTCTGTGACGTAGGTGGTGCATTTGCAAATATTTAAACTCACATACAACAGCCAGACCCGGAAAAACGAACTGAAGGCCATACAAATAATTGTACCGTGTGGAAATCGAACCCACGACACGCAGCGAGGCAGCTAATCACTCAGACACTGCGCCAACCGTGCCGTCTTCAATCCATCGTGCTATTACAATCATTATAATGAAAATTAGGAAATAACAACTTCAAAAACTCAACTCACCACCACAAAAAAGTGATTCTAAGTATGGTCAACGTCCTTGAATATTATATTACATAATAATTGATTTTGTATATTTTTGTAAGAATCCTTACATGTTCAAATCACTGTGGCAGTGTTTTATTATTTATCTTATCAAAGACCTTAGTTCGGAAGACAATCATAATTATGTTGCTCACAAAAAAGAGGTATATAGTTTCATTTATAACCATTAACTAATTCCACTGGCTGTGGAGAAGATGGGCTACTTTATCAGAGTTATGTTGAAACAATAAAACTAGTACAGAACAGACGGGATAAAATAAGCTGTCACATAGAAGTAAAACCAGTTTTAACAATAATGATAAGCTCATAATAACAAACTTTAAAACTATTAAATACTGGTTCAAATATTTTTAGTGCGAAGATTTTTAGTGCAGTGAGGGGTAAGTTGAGATCACTAGCACAAAATGAAATAAATGCTCAAAATATGAAAATACAATACTTTTTTTTTACAATAGACTTATTTAATAACGTGCCCATTGCGTACACTGTTAATTACTATCCCAGAGAAATTTCTGTTCCATTGCTTCATATGTTTGAACGATTACTTTGCTGGAACGTAAATACGTCAATAAAATAGAATTGTCAAAATTAATGGCATTGTGAGTGTGTTACACCATTGCTCCGCTGGATAAATCTGAGGCGAGCACAGCGCGGAATGCGGGACGAAATTCGCTCGTGCCGTTAGTTTCAAACGATCACGAAAAGTCGCGCCCAGAGCGGAATTCGCATCGGTGTGATCGGAGCTTTTAATAGCCATTTTCTAAACATAAACACACAAAAAACCTTACACATAAACATTTGATTTCATACACAAACTGTCTGCTGCGTATTAAAGTATATTTAGATTAATAACACATTTTGTGTAGAAAATGAAACTAACTGTTTCCCCTCTTCACCCGCGAAAAACACGCGCACGAGACCCGGCTTTTACTGAATGACAACTGTCGTTAAAAATGTCTCGGCGACACCGAGCAATAATACAAAATAGCCAAGAACGGCCATTTTAGCCTATTTTTTGTAGTGACATATTGACACGTTTCGCGGGATAATAATATGAAACCTTTGCGCCATTTACTTGAGTTTCAATACACACATTATGTCAAAAAGATAAGCAACACAACTGATTCACACAAATATAAACACGACATTCACTTACAGTAGTTAGTAATACTTATAACTAATCAATTGTCAGTACAATATTATTTTCACTCTTTTAAAAACTCAACGATCACGCTTACTGAGCAAAACCTGCCCTGACGGCTATTCTCACAAATTAGTATTCAATGCCGCGTATCGGGCGTCTGCATATGATCATACCAGATTCTCAGCCGATTTGTAGGTGCTTAAGTTTCGATGTGAAGAATCTTTTACTCGCAAAATTCAACGTTATCCGTAAATCACATGTCACAAAACTATATATTCTATTCAAACTCCTAGTCTGTTAAAAACATTTTTAGTAATGTTCAAGTTGTTGGTATTTTTAGTAATGTTCAAGTTGTTGGTATTTTTAGTAATGGTCAAGTTGTTGGTATTTTTGTCTCCTAACCTAGCTTTAACTCCATTGTTAACTGGCTCGGGCATAGACAACCTCCTTTCAGGTTTATTGAACACCTGCGTGAATTTTTGAACAGGTATGACCAAGGGTTTCAGAACAGCCGCTTTCTGTTTGGTGTTACGAACGGTCTCTATTTCTTTGTATTGTACGTGATTGGAGAACTTCACAGATTTAGCCTTCCCTACTGCCAATTTTGTTTTAACACTGACCGGGGTCTCATCCGCTCTCATGGTGCCCATAGCTATTTTCCTGACGTTGTTCTTTGTTGTGGTGACGGTGAAAAACTTTTTGGGGATTTCTGGCAAGCCCTTGAGGATACCTTCGTATTTCAGAGCATCTTTATCCATAGGAATTGATTGGTCATCTTCTTGGTGATCAGCCTTCGAACCGAGGCGTGCGTATATCGGTTTGCCGGAGGATTTGGTTGTAATTGCCGAGACCTTTGCAGGTTCCGAGTTGCCGAGCCTGGCAAATACTGTTTTGGATGGACCTGGAAAGTAAAAATATATTTTAAAATAAACTGCAGCTGATGTTCCTTTAGATAGAGGTTAAGGCAATCCCACGATATATTTTTTTACGTTTTATGCAAATTCCAGCGCTGTTTTTACGTTATATGTTGATGAAAATTTGGCGGCAATTATGAGAAAGTAATGACTAAAATATAGTAATCCGAAACCTCAATATTGTTCTTTATTTGCTGCAAATCGTATTATTTCCAGCAAATATGAACTACAGAAAAATGTTCTTTTTATTTACTGATTACATTGACATAAATTGGTAATATAAATGCGAAAGTAACTCTATTTGCTTGTGTGTTTATTACTTTTTCGCGACTAAACGGCTGATGGATCGTAATGAAATTTAGCGAGCAGATAAATTATACCTTGGGAAAAAACATTGGATAGTTTCAATCCGCGACTTTGTCTGCATCCACTTTAGGGACTACAGACACTTATTCAGTTCGATTCAGCTTATGCCATATAAAATAAATACAAAATCGTTCCTCCATCTGCCATACAAAATCGTTATTATAAGATAACGATTTTTTATGGAGACGCATACGCATCCGTACAGCTGTAAGGACGCGTACGTATATCATACAAAACTGGTGTATTCTATGGATACGCTGAATAGAGCTAAATAAGTGTGAGTAGTCCCTAAACTGACTTTCAAGCAGACGAAGTCGCAGACAAGAGCTTGTATTGTGTTAAATGGTTGTTGTACGAGAGGCTCGTGGCTAGATAACAACCGTTCCGTGAATAGCTTGCAATCCAGTACATACCGACACCCCTTTTTTTTATTCGAGGTGGAAAATCCTAATGGATGTCTGTCAGACTCACTAAAAACCACCCCGGTGTTCCATCTCACACCTACGCCGGGGGTCGCGGGAACGTACGATACCGACACCCCTCCTCCATGCCTCTGTAGGCATGTTATCCCGTTAGCCGGATAGTCAGATACCCGAGAGTTGGACAACCAGTCTTATCAAGGGATAGAGATTAACTATGATAAAATGGCGCGCCCCTCCATATTAATAATAATGAACGATTAATGACGACGCTGGTCGACAAACCCTTACATTTATTTTTGTTGGACGGCCGTTTCAGTCCGCACACATGCGTTGTGGTATGTATGGTAGGTGATGCTATATAAATACTTTCACTAATACATACTTTCAAACTTTTAGAATAGGGTATAGTGTCCTTAAAAAATCTGATAGGTCCGAAAGTTGGATTACTCAAAAATACTGGTATATTTTCTTGTCACGTAAACCAAAAATGACGTCGATATAGTGCGTTGAAATTGCGCGTGACGTCACGCCGGCTACACTTTTAACGTACCAGTGACGTCACAAGCGATTGTCACTTTTTATTGATTTGAGTAAGCAAAAATACGTGTACCTAGGTCACATCCCTATTGTGGTGAGGCGCGCCACGTTATCGTAGTTTACCTGTATTGTGTTGCCCAGTTACTGAATCGTGGTGGTAAGATAGGCAGTCGCTTCATAAAATACCGCTGTACCCAGTGAGGCTGCAAGCCGACCCCAATATAATTAAGAAAAAATTAGGCTAGATTATGAAATTTATATAGTACCTTCTTTGACTACCGGGTTCTGCTTAGCAGCCGCGAAGCGTATGAGACGCGACTTCTTCAAACCTATGTCATCATTGCTGTTACAAAAAAAAGCAATATTAATACACATATTTTTATGTCACTGGCTACATCGACGAGATTACAGATAATAACATTTTCGAATCAATACTCCATAGATTCTTCTCATAGAAAATATAATTGAACTGCTTTTTTTATGGGACAAGCCCGCCGCACTATTCCCAAACCACTGCAACTCCTGAAAACCAGAATCAACAGTGGCGACCACCAGAAAAGCGTCGAGACAATGAAGTCCGACGAGTCCCGGAGAAACGATTCAACTGTCTTGCGTAATTAATCAGAAAAGAATAGCGGAGGAGTTAGAAAAATACATAATTTCCACTTCCCTCCATATCGAGCAGGAGACAGAAGAGAGCTAGGCCAATAGGCTCAAAGGGACGTTTAAAACTGGGTTAGGCCCTGTTGCCTAGCACCACGGTTTAAAATTAACACTGATATTAATGGGTCCTAAACGGTGAGCTGTTACATTACAAACTACTTGTTAACTATTGGCATAACACAATTAATACATACATAAACTCACTCCATATTCCCATGGGGGTAGGCAGAGAAACTACACAACGCCAGAGCCAATCCTTACACTCCTTTTGCTTCATTTACGTTTACACATCTGGTCATACTGCGCTGCTTGCGATATTACAATTTCTGATTGCTGTACAGTGGTGTGATCAAATGAACTTACTCAGTCTCAAGAGACTTCCTCTTTAGTTGGGATGTTGGGCTAGTAGACTCCTGCACATGTGGGTTGCGCGTGTAGTGCTCCAATATACGAATGGCAGCTGCGTAAACAAACCAAATATTGTAAAACATAGGTAAATGTAACAAAGCGAAGTTAATTCAGTCAACAGAGTATACTAAAAGTAGCGTTTCATGAAAGTAAATGTCCATATCAATAAAATTCTAAGTCTAAGGGAGGGTACTCTCCGCTAGCATTACCTTAGTCGTATAACAAACATCTGTTACGCGAGCTACTGTTACGCAACGAACAGTTTGATGAATACGAGAAAAAGACGATTAGACGAAAAAACAAAAAGAGTGTACTAACCGCGGGCATTCGCTTCCCAAATTCGTTCAGTGCTCGCAAAAAAATGTTTGTTCCGCGCATGAATGTTCGTTGCGTAACATTCTTGAAGAAATTGTTTGACCTGCAGGTGCAGGTGCAAATCCATAAATGTTATAATTTGTTTCATCTCCATAAATCGCATAATAAAACTTCATTTTTGAGATATTTTGCAGTAGGCTTCTGTGCATTCGAGGAATTTTATCTCTCTTTACGATGGTCTCAGTCAATCCAGCCAATTTTCTGTTTAATTCTCAATTTCATTAGTTTTATAAAGCATCCACGCGCATTACTTACGAGATGATGACTGTGACACAGTGGCTCGTCCAGTGATGGCAGCCACAGGTACTTTGGCTGTGGTTGACACGGCTGTACTGAGCACCCGGTCACGAGCCGTATTCTCATGCACTTGCTTAGCATGTCTGTAAATATTGCATGAACTATTATTCCCATGTTTAATTATAAATGATCATTTTATGAACATGGAAAGGTTTACTAATTTTAGATAAGTTAGGAGTCATGATTTTAGTTTACATAAGGTCTAGACTAATACAAGTTGTGGTAATATTGTAAAAACTGTTGGACTAAAGCAAAACCAAATATACTGCTTCAACAATATAGTCTTTCTCTTTCTAACCTCATAAATATTGTTTAATAGTTTCGGGCCCACTCTAACTACTTGACAGAAATCCCTAGTTTCTCACAGTCACCATATTCCTTTAGCTCTCTGTGGCATCAAAGGTCTCACGTAATATTAGTTGAACACACTGTCTAATACATTGCAAAAGGATAATAAAAGCTTATTATTGAAATTGTTTGAACTGTTGTAACTTAAACCCTAACAAGACCTGACTGCAATGCTAATCTTAATATGTATATATAAATTATGTGTCAATTGTTTGCTCGCTATGGACTCCTAAACTACTGAACTGATTATGATAAAATTTGGCTTACTGCGTGTGTTTTGCTCAAACTTAAAAGATAGGACAATTCTGATTTCGATTATTGACCTCAATATTTTTTATTGCAAATCAAATGTTTTCCTATAGTAAGTTCCACACATTTCTAACAGATGGCAGTGTAACTTAACTTTTAAGGGCGGTACAAAGTTCGCCGGGACAGCTAGTATAATATAAAGGGTGGAAGGGACATTGCACCACGGACTGATACGAGGAGTTCGGTACTTGATTGTCTCTCAATTATATCTAAGAGGGTCAATCATAAATGTACTCATGGTATCAGGTTGAAGGTTGATATCCCTTCCTCATTGTATAATCTGCAGGTTATATTGATGCAATGGACATCAAATAACCAGAATTTGTGAAGCAAATGATTTGGTTGCTACCATATGGTTGCAAGCTACGATTTTCATAAAGAAATTGTTGACTCATTCATTGTACAAACCCACATCAATATGTATAGGAACGGCAACTGAGCAAATAGATTCATTTTAAAGTGTACATACTATACAATCCATATTCATTAGTTTATCATAAAATAATCTTATTCTGGACTGCCTCCTAGGTCTATGGTTGCAACCCTTACCGCTGAAGGTGAGGTCCGAGGTTTGGTTCCCAGCTCAGGCAAAGTATTACTGGATTATTGCATTGGGAAAATTCTCAATAGCAGCCCAAGTCATGACTTGTGTCTAGTTGATGGCAATAGGCTTGACCCCTATTATATGGGACATTAATATAACTGGCCAAATGCGAGTGTAGTATAGGTACACCTGTGCCTACCCCTGTAGTAAATACAGGCATCATGTTATGTTAATCTAATTCTCACCTCAAGATAGCGATAACATCTCCCATCCTCGAGATTCCCATATCCCGTAGGTATTCCTTGTTGAGATCCAGGAGCATGTCATTCTGTATGCGGTTCTCAGTGAAAGTGAGTGCGTATGTTGCGGACACATCTGATGGTATACCGGCTGCAGTGAAAAAGCTCACCCACATACCTAGAATAAAGGCACACCATTAATTTTGACATCAGTCAACACAGAGGTGGTAAGGTAATGAAATAAGGGAACAGTTCACATTAGGCAGCACAGTTTTTCTTCAACTTCCAAGAGTATTGACTATGGTAATATTCAGCATTGGATAATATGAAATACTAATATTCATAATTCAAAAGCTTTATACATTCATTTGAAATTAATAAGGTTACTTGTCAAAACATTGGATATTTTGTTGTCAATTTTTTTACTTTAAGTGTGAAATCTAGAGTAATTGATTCACTATCGTGTAAATATCAGATGAGGATTGAGTGGATGTACCGGAAAAACCTACAATAAATTATAATAGACCAGGATTCTCTGAGAACTCAAAGGCCTATCAGGGAAAGGGAATTTCATTATTGTCAACTGCATGACGAATCGAGACGAAGTTTGACAGGAAACTTTGAAGAATATTACACCAATACGACAAACTGTTTTTTAGCAAATACCAGCCAAAATACCACGATTATCCATGGAAGCCTAACCTTGGAGCATATTTTTGGAATCTACAAACAGCGGATATTAATCGCTAGGTAGGTAAGTTTATGAGATAATTAAAGAATGAATAAGACTTACCAGTCAAATTTGAATCCATTTTTAAAGCCGCTGCACTCATTACATTAAATTCAAATTCATCAAATTTCACTGAATTTAGTAAAGTACGACACACAGGCACACAAACAGGCTAAACAATAACCATAGACTAAACTATGCCATAGACCACGGCTGGCAATGCAGCCAACTAATATTTTACCGTTAGGTCTCAAAAATAAAACAAAATAAACTATTAAAGTAAAAAACTAAGTGAGTAACAGGTTGTAGGAAATATGATGTATTTCCCTAGTATATAATTTTTGGGAGCTTTGATGGTGATCTAATTTAGTAAAAAAAATACTTCAGAACCGCTAGTTTAAAATCATAGGCAAGTGTGTGCACTGTAGTGTACTAAATACAAAAAAAATACTTGTTTACAATTTATAAGACAAGACTATCTGCAGGACAAACTGAATACCTAAGATAATCAAATTAAACAGATTTTGCAAGACATTATACTTGTATTCCCTGAAGGGTTTGGCAGAGATGTAGTATTATAGTGTACAAACATATCACCTGTTGTTTAAGTCTCATGTAAAGGGTAAAACAGAAAAAGAATGGAAATAAATGCAAAACAAATTGTGAGCCGTCACGGGACGCCTGGTAGATGCGAAACATTGAAATTACTAAGTAAAAGTAATATGCATAAAATAACAGATTACGACAGGAACTAAATATGGCTTAGTGAAAAAATTAAATGTCACTCATTTCTCCCTGAAAATGATGACTGTTTATTTATATTCATTAACCATACTTGAAAACTCAACAATCTTTACGAGTTATTGCATTATATTACTAAAGATCTTAAATTGTAAAAACCAATAATTAATATTTCAATGGCGACCCGTTGCCACGGCATGCGCCGTCACGTCAACAATCGGTTTTACCGTTTTATAGAACACCATGAAACATATGTTTCTCATGAAAAAGCTAAGTTCGAAATAATGCTAACTTTGTGGCTGAAAACCATAGGCTGATTGTTTTGTTCACTACACATTTTGACATTGACAGTGACACTTCTTGACACAACCAAAGCAAGGTAGGAAGGAACCTATCAAAAAAAAACTAAAAAACTGTCGGCTTTTTTACTGCTTCTATTCTAATCCAAATAAATTTTAAAACCAATGTTACTATTTACGGTTAGATCTTTCACCAGTAGTTTGTTTTCACCGGCTAGTTTAAAACTCATTCATAGAAGTAAGTCAAATGGTTGAAACTTTACACGTTACAATAACTTAAGAGAAATGAATTTGTTCGTCTTATTCTTTTTAGTTCCAAACATCATCGCGTGTGAGTGCAGTACAAAGATGTCAGCAACATTAGAATCATTGCCTAAGGTTGACATAGACCCCACTGGAGTATTCAAGTACATTCTGATGAATGTGTATGACAAAACAAAAGTTAACATGGAACCAATCATTATTGTCCGCGGCTACAAGCATTGCAACTACCATTCAGATATTTATGATGAGGTAAGAATAGACGAAGATAGAACCGACCTTTAGCTTTGTTAAAAATCATAAAATATAATCTTGTTATTTCAGGTGCAGGAAAGACTTCAGCCATTAGATTGTGAACCTCTTGGAGGAGGTAGAATATCTCATGATAATGAAAATAAAAAGATACATATCTATGGTTATTCTCAAGGCTATGGCAAGGCAGACCATGAGCTTACTGCGAAAATGATCAAGAAAGCCTTTCCGGGTTACAGTATTACTGTCAGTGACGAGGGATATTAAAATGTACTGTAATTGTTTAATAAAATTGCTATTTATAATGCTAAACAGCTGTGAAATAAAAGAGTTTGAATAAAAACATAATATTTTTAATGCTTCATTTCAAAAATATTCTTCCAAAGTGGTACAGGATACATTGGTTTTTTGTTTTTTTGTTTTTTTACTATAGTACTATTTACAGTATTAACAAGGTGAAAACACTAAACTGATTTTATGTTGAGTAGACCTAGGCAGTAACATCTGGTTAAGTAGGTACTGTACAGTCAGTCAGTTTGAGTTGGCCTTTTGAAATTCAATAGACAAAGGCCAGTTTATATATTGGTTTAGTTACCACTGCTACATGGCATACTGTACCCACTGACAAATTATGTCATAGTAATCAGAAAGAGATGTTGAATCAACATAAAAAAAATCACTCTAGCAACTTGCAATATCTGTAAGACCTAGTTCAGGACTGAGGTCAGGGACAAAGAATTTTAAGAGGCAAGTAGGCCTGACCAACATTAAAAGCCACTGATTTGTAATTGAATCAAAAGGTGGTACATGAATGTGCAAATAAGGATCCTCATATTGACTATCCATTGTTTTATCCTTGTGAACACACTAGGCCTGAAGAAGTTTTATTTTTTTAAACGGTTCCCCACACTCGGTATTTCTTCTGTACACAAACAGCCAGACCCGGAATAACTACCTGTAGTTAAAATATACGCGTAGGGGCAGCCCGCCAAATTCAATTATCTTGGGTTTTTTGTAATTAGCAGCTTAATAGGTTTTATGTTATACATAAGTATTAAATTACGGAATTGACTATTTCATGAAATCATGACGTATGAGTTCTAATTTAGATAATTGTAATGGTGAATTTAATTATTATATTTCGAGAAATGTACTACGCATTCGTTTTTATGGTTTTCCGAAGCTTGCTCGACCTGCGTTATTCGGAACGTGAACGGCACTGTTATTTGTGTGTAAATGTCAAATGAATGTAATGTCAATCACAGATGTGAATTTGCTTAGAAGTCGTGAATCTTGCGAGTTGTGGCTTTCAGAAATACCTAATAAGTACCGAAACAATGGCAAACTTTACAACAGATGGCAAATTATGCATTGATCGTGAACTAGAAATCGACAATACTGAGAAACAGTTTGATGATTTGATAACACGGTTTGATATCAACAATACATGTCAATGGATAACCAACAATCTTTTCACAAAGGTAAACATTAGTTTCTCACCTTAACCGAGTGCAAATTTGTTTATTACAATAATATTTACGGCTTTAAACAGGTTTGCCTTCAATTTCCTGATGAACTTCTTGGTGTGAGTGCGAAAATTTACGAGGAAATCAAAAAGAGAGTGGAGGTAGATCTGTACATACTCGGCGACACTTCATATGCAAGGTAAGCATGTTTATCTTTGATTTTTATCATCATGAGACTAGTATTAATACTTTCAATCTAAATTCTTGAGATTGTGTGCGAGTCGGGGAAAATAATTATTTATCACAAAGGTTGAATGCCAGTTTGCATGTCAACATAAAACAAGGTCTATTTGTCTATGTGACAGAATAGGTAACATTAGTGAATTTTCAAGATAATGGAAATTGTTTTCAAAAGATGTAAAGCATTTAATTTCTTCGACTATACCATAAATAATACAAGAGAATGGTAAAGGTATGTCGTACTTTGTTTGTACTGTCAAGTAATTGAATGTGAGTGATACAAATATTTGGAAAATTCTTTTAAGATATTCTTTGTTTCTATTATAGTTGCTGTGTGGACTCAGTGGCTGCGATGCACGTGCAAGGAAATGCAATTGTACACTATGGCCACACATGCTTCTCAAAGACAAACATACCAGTGTTCACGGTACTACCCAAAGGACACTTGGATGTGGAGGAAACTATGAAGCTGCTTCATGAGAACTTTAATTCAGATGACAATGTCAAACTATGCCTGTTTTATGATGCTGAGTTTGAACATTGCAAAGGTAAGACTTCTGAAAAAGAAACAAGGCTAAATACTGATTAGAATAAAATAAAAAATAAAGTTAAATCAAAAATATATATTTTTTTAAGTATTAGTTTCTTACAAGATGCAGATTAAAAAAAATATTTCTTTTAAACTCTACCCTAACTGTTTAAGGAAGGCAGCAGCAATTTCAAGGATTTGCTATAAGAAAACCGTAATGTTGCCTTTGGACTATTGTGAGCTAAAGTATAAATAAATAAATTGGAGTGGTAGTTGCACACAACCACACTAGCAATACATTGGCCATTGTTGAGCCATTGGCTAGGCTAGCATCACTATTATTATTTACTTACCTATGCTTTATTTCTTCCAGATATCATTTCAGGGCAATGGTTCCAATACTACCCACATAGTTACATCGCCTATGTGGAAATTGAAGAGGAACCAAACAGATTCCTAGGTAGAGTAGTTAAAAACAAAGATGGTGAGGTATTTCTCCTGGAAGTGCTCAAGGATTGCATCTGTATCCATGTTGGACCTCGAGGACAAACACTGTTCAATTACACTATATCTATTCCAGGTAATATTTAAATATGGCTGTGTTTTACTAGAACAATCATTATTATAATTTCTTCGAGAAAACATGCTCCATATTGGCCTGCTTGCCTCAAGGCTCGACAACCATCTCTTGAGGCACTAGTTACGCGTTTGGACCAAAAGAGCCTGATTCGGGAGGCAGTACTCCTAGTTATGCCTTGGCACTGTAAATAGTTGAAAAACTAGCTGTCCCTATTTTACTATGTTTTATATCGAAATATTCAAATAGTTTTTATATACATATTGATTATCCACAGCATCAGAATGGTACTCACTAGACCCAAACACAAGTAAAATAGGGTGTTTAGAAGAAACTGCCTGGTTCAAACGACGAAGGTTCCTGGTGGAAAAGTGCAGGGATGCCAATGTAGTCGGCATTCTTATCTGTAAGCTGGCCGGAGATCAGACCAAAGACATCATCAGCAGGATGAAACAGCTGTGCAAAGTGAATGGGAAGAAGAGCTACATTGTGTCTGTGGGCAAGCCTAATGTTCCAAAGTTGGCAAACTTTCCTGAAGTAAGTCCATGTTTTCTTGGCTGGCTGTAAGACGTTGGCATTGGCGTTGCCGAGGGATGGAATGAATGGAACGGAATATTTTTCGTAACGAAAATGTACAATATTCTAATGAAGTTTATGTCTAGTGCCTAAAATACAAAGACAAACTAGATACGCTCCAAAATGAGGTCGCGTAGCTACGGTTGCGTCTGGCGTATTCCGCGGGAAATAGCGCGAAGGTATCATTTTCCTGTACAAGAGGTAGGTACGACTCACAGGAGCTCTCGAGGTATTATACATTTCGAGGCGAAACTGACGCTTCCATTCCATTATGTTCTGCGGCAATGTAAATTTTAATATACCAAGTAAATATGAACTAATCTTGATTTCCTTTATAGATAGACATCTATGTAATGATTGCTTGCCCAGAAAATGATCTCTACAGTGCACGAGATTTTTACAAACCTATTGTGTACCCATATGAACTGGAAGTTGCTCTAAACTCAAACAGAGACCCTTACTTCACGACACACGTCACAGACTACGACCAGCTCCTGCCAGGGCGGCGACACCACTGTGATATAGACTACGTCAAGAAGACCACCGATGTCAGTCTCATCACAGGAAAGATAAGGGAGACTAAAGTAGAAACAAATGCGGGTAGCAGCACTGACTTGGTAGAAAAACAAAACTGGGCACTTGAAAGCATAGGACAAAACCTCCAGGACAGATCCTGGAAAGGTCTAGAACAAAAACTGGGCGAAACAGAAGTGAGGAAAGCTGAGCAGGGCAGGAAGGGAATACCTATACAGTACAGTGATGAACCAGAATGAATTTAGAATTTTATATTTCGTATTTACAATGCTTTTGTTATTATTCTAACATAAATTCACTTGTCCTACTAAGTAAGACTGCATTTTACAAATAAATTAGCAAATCTTAAGAGAACACATTGTTTCTTTTACAAAAGCATTGAGACTGAATCATGAATTTCTTCAAATCATGTTATACAAATACAAAAAGAACTAACAAAGAGCAAATTATTAAACATTGATATTGTTTGTTTTAAGTACAGATACAGTACCACCCCTGATGAGTACTCAAACTTAATGACTGCAAGTTGAAGGTTAATAACCTCTTATTAACCCTTAACTAGACATCAGGATTTACGAAATATTCTAAAAAAAAAAACAAAAACGAGCGGGCCTAACAGTAGTTGCATAATGATGCGTAACATCCGACATCTCGCCTTGATAATAAAAGCAACATTAACATTATATCCCGATAAAAATGCTCATTTA
The DNA here is from genome assembly GCA_905147745.2 of Phlogophora meticulosa. Classification (NCBI taxonomy): domain Eukaryota; kingdom Metazoa; phylum Arthropoda; class Insecta; order Lepidoptera; family Noctuidae; genus Phlogophora; species Phlogophora meticulosa. The sequence goes on from LR990518.1 coordinate 2,026,937, forward strand.
TTATTTGAAACGATTTTACGTAACCGCGCCGCGCTCATTGGCCAAATCAAATAGCGCGCTCTTTCCATGCTTCCTGATACACATTTCCATCCTTTTTCAGTAAATCACTCCCATAGATTGCAGGAAAGCGAGAGGAAAGATGTTACACAACAAAAGCTTTTATATTACACCAGAGTGAAACAAAAAATCATCAAAGCATGTATAAACAGTTGATCCTATTAGTTAGTTAAGTACATGTACAACATGATCAGGCCCTTCACACTTTCATGTTCAGTGGGTTCTGTGGAGACTTGAGCCATTCTTTCCTAAGCATCTGTTTTAGCTGTGACAGTCTCAGTGATGGGTTCTCAGCCTTAAGTATGGGTAGGTTTGCCTCTTCAAACGTTGTGTATGCTGCCTTGAGGCGTTTCTCCGGATGCCTGTCCAAATCGGACTTTTCACTGAAAAATATAATTACCATTAAAAAAATATTCTTGGAGTTCAAATAAAATTTTGGAGATAAATACTTAGGGTCGACTTTTAGATCGATGAAGTTCACAGAACGAATATGACATAAAATGCTGACAAATGACCTGTACAAAAATCTATTTTATTAATAGCACCCCAGTTTTTTTTTCACGTTTTAATGTGTTAGGTGGCAGAGACACTTAGGTGATTAGATCCTGTCAAGTAACTGCAGCTAATTATAAGTCATGCTTTAGTTAATTTAATTTGTGAGTTAAACTCCTCATTCTTACATTTTAATCAAATTAGAACTGGCACCAATATTTAGTTAAATATCAAATACTTACCCAAGTATAGAGATAGCTTCGTCCACAGTCTGTGCCACTTCGCCATCTAATTGGATCCTGTTGAGATTCTCCACCAGTGCAGGTTCCTCCACAACCACTTTTGGAAGCTAGAACATAAAATAAGTAACATTATTAACAGAAATAAAAAAAACACTTATTCAAATGGGTCACCAACAGTCACAAATTAAGTCAATAGCCTCAGTTTCCCCACCTGGTAGTTCTAGTAGCTGCCCAGTTCAAAAATACATTCCCACTTATATGCCATAATGTGTGGTAATTTTACATTGGGTGCTTGGCATGACCACATGTTATCCACAGCTTTTCACATGTATGACTCCGGAGGTGAGTTGCAGGTAAACAAACTATTTTTCGACCCGGGCTTAGTGCTGGGCACTAAAAGTGTTAACTGAATAGTATTGATGGTCTTTTGAACTAGATCTTAGTTGTTTGAGTTCTGAGAGGCCTGAGCACACAGCATTTTTTTCCATGTGTAGCAGCATGTATATCCCCACATACAAACTAAATCTGACATCTCCTACATCGCGATATTAAAGTTATCCATGTGACTGAGCATATATATAAGAGCCCGACAACAACCGTCGGGCAGTAGCCCACTAGACACAACACCCATCTGGTCATTTCTATGGTGTATGAGGAACTTTACACCCTGTTCCTCATACCCCCAACATGTGCTGCTATATACAGCAAATGCAACTAGCTCGTTTTTTGTTTTTTAGTTTCCAAGGCAAATGATGAGCATTGCATGTGACGAGCATATAGTAAGAGCCATTTACACAGGCCCGTAGTACCTTCATTTATGAAAGTATAGAACTCTTGGTGCACAGATTTCAAGTGTGTTGTCTGCCAGTAAAATTGTGGATTTTAGATTTTTCCTTATTCGATTTTAAAATGAACATACCACAGGCTTAACAGGTTCAGGCTTGATAGTCTTCTCCTTCATCTTCTCAATCTGTGCCCGTGTAATCTTGGGCGGCGGTGGTGCTGCCTTTGGAGGAGCCTTCAATGATTCCATTTCTTTTTCAAGTAAAGCCTTAGCCTCTGCTTTTTTCTGTAGCTGTTCTAGCCGCTTCTTTTCCTGATCTTCCTGAAAGTAGATGATTTACTATAAATACTATCTACTATGATACATACCTAAACTCACGCCTTTTTCCCATGGGGGTAGGCAAAAAACAGAGAGTGCCACTACTATGATATACTATGAATATAGGTCTGCAGTGTCCAGACAGTACATTACCAGATTTACAATGATTATTCAGGTTTCAGACTTATATCCTCAATCTTTTCTTTCCAAAATCTGCACACATTTCTTAGCTACGATCATGTTATCCACAGTTGAACTAACCTTTTTTTGTTGTTTTTTCTTGAGTTTATCGTCATTGTCAGCCCACTCCGCATCTTCCATCATTTTCTTAACTTTCTGATCTTTTTCCTGCTTTTCATTCTCTTTTCGCTGTCTAGCAGCGACAGCTTTGCTGTTTTCGCCAGCGAATTTCTTCGGCATTTTTGTCTTGTTACAAAGTGTTGAAAAATCTTATTGGAGAAAGTATAAATAGCTGATCAAATATTTTTCATGGGAATTATAATATAAGTAATTCTAAAATGCAAGTACACTTTATCGTTATTTCACTGTAAAAATTACCAGTTTTAAATCAATTTTAGTATAGTGCTTGCTTATACGTGCTTGTGGAAAATTTCAACAACTGTCAAATTATTAACAAACGTCAGAATCAGTACAGTAAAATCATAAAAACTAAGCTAAGCTGGCTTGTTTGTATTAGCGTTTTTCATTTCACACTTAGCTGCATCCATTATCTGCATCATATCACTTAGACTGGAAACCAGTGAAACCCGACCCCATCATAGTTGATCATGGCAGATGATCGTGATGATTGGGCAATCATATCTTATTGACTATTCAGAAATACGGATGCACAAGTGCATCCCTACCAAATATTATTTTATGCTCTGTGATCCCAACTGTCCTGTGTCATTCATTCATATGTCTTCTGTCAAAGTCAAGGATCAATAAAAAGGTGTCAATTTGCGTCATAGTCAAAGTCTTCACATCATTTTGATTGAATTCAACATATTGCATTGAGTAATAGTGGTATAAATAAACAGATTTCTGACTTTAATAATATTTAAAACATTTTATAAGAGCATAATAACTATGGCTTTAGTGGCTTACGGAAACAGTGACTCGAGTGATTACGAGGACGAGGTCGAAGACGATGCACCCGTTGTACTGTTGAATAACAAATCAGAAAGTAAACATGGTAAGCAACTAAGGATTACACACAGTTAACTACGCGTACAAATGTGTGATCCTTAGATATAACTCATATGGCGGTGTGATTATCTTGATTGTCATAAATAGTTGTGACATGCATGACCCACATACACATTTATTCTACACTTTGGCGATGATCAGTGAATGAATGTTTGCCAAAATTAATAGAATCTATAAACTAAAAATCGTTATCGTAATTTAGTTCCAGAGCCATCTGTTCAAATGTCAATAATAACAAATACTGAAGAAAAAGGTGAGCCAGAAGGGAATGGCCCTAGTTTGTTTAATTTCCTGCCCCAGCCTTCTAAGAAGAAACCGGCTGCTATAGAAGAAGATGACGAATTTCTACACAAGAAGGAGACAAGCACTGTGAAACCAAAAGCCAGGATCACAGTGCCCTCACTTAGCGATGTATAAACTCAATATTTGTGTAATCATATCTATGATAATTAAGAAACTCTGCTGTTACTAATATTTTTAACACACTTGTTGCAGTTCAAAGATGTGAATAACATTACACCTAATGTCAAGCCAAGGGTACCAGCTGATGTGAGTAAACACAACTAGAAATAATACTGTATATAATGATAAAATACTAAATACTAGCAGTACACTTTAAAAAAAAATGATATGAAACAGCTAATAAACTCAAGAATTTAAGAATGGTTCAAACTCGAAAATTTAAGAATGTTTTGCCTGGTAGTTTCAGATTTTTATAGTAGAATAGATATTGTGGTAATTTACTAACATTTCTAATTATATACTTGCAGAAAAAATCAAGCTTGCTTAGCATGCTACCACAACCAAGAAATGGAGTGAGATCCACTACAAAGTCGCTAGTACCACATGTACTCACAAAGAAACCGGCCACTCCAGTAAAGAAGTCATTACCAACACCCGTAAAGAAATTCAAGGTGGAATCTGCAACTTCAATAAAAGAATGTTCAGATGAGAGTGACAATGATGAAGTAGATAATGATTTCTTCTCTATGCACAAACCTGTAGACAAACTAGATGATGTAGAACTACCATTAGATACAGCACAAATTGCTAAGAATGAAGTCAAAGACACACGTAAAGGTATTGAGGCATTCTTCAAGAAGGAAGAGGTTCCCGATGTTAAGTTGAAACCTGAGTATGATGGTCAAAGTATGGAAGAGCAGGCCGAGGCCAGCTCTGGTTACATTGAGTTTGGAGCTGAAAGTTCTAAAGATATTGAACTTGATGAGGAAGCTGTAAGTTTCACTGGTCTTAATAATATGTATATTGTTTCTGTCCTTACAAAGGCATTTTTTCCATCAATGTAAAATAAATACACTGGAAAATATTAAATATTTACATGACATAGTGTGAAAATATTTGAGACCAGCACAGTAGTGCTGTTCTCAAATATTTTCTCACCTACAACACTGGAATCTTTTTAGAAATGACTGACCCGTAACAATTCAATTGCTTCATGCAAATTATCATTTTCAAAAAAAAATACTTTATTTATTCCATTGTTCCCAGATCATGAAGCTATGCGGCGCACGTGGCAAACGGAAACGCGAGGAGATTCAGATAGTAGATATAAACCAGGCAGAGGTGCTGGCAGACGCACGGGCGATGTTAATGAAAGGTCTCATGGACGACACTTCGCAGCGTGTGTCTGCCAGTAAGAAGAAAGGCAACGAGCCCACCACCCAGCAGAGACGGAAGCACCAGATCACATACTTGGCTTACCAGGTTTGTTGAGACTATATTTTACAGAAATGCACATCCTTAAAATATAGGAATTCAATGTTACTCCATATAACATTTGCTATCTGACAGTGAAATTTTGGTCAAAATAGGTATCTGGCACTGGGTAGGGTTACGTCCATAAGTCTAATTTTTGAATGATCCAGAGAAAAGCAAATTAACATTTCACATTTATAATGACAGCAGACTGAAAACAAACATTATTGCCCTTCGATTGTGTAGTCAGATATCAGTTGTGAGTGGCCTGTACTTCCTTTTCTATGATTATTATAAATAATTTTATTTGTTTACAGGCCAAAGCAAATGAAGCCGAACTGCAGAACCAATGGGCCAACAACAGAATGTCAAAGAGACAAACACAAGCCAAATATGGTTTCTAGCACAAGATCCCTAAGTCTTATATAAATAATCACATCTGTATTAAAATAATAAATATTTATAAGTTATTTAAAGTATTTTATTTGTACACAGACTATTTATTTAACTAATTAAAACTAAGTAAGTTTGTTGATTACAATCTTCTGGCTTTCCTTGCCCGTGGAGGGTTCCATGAGACATGGGTGTTATCTGTGATGGATACTATTTGTAAGCCACCCATTTGCAAACCCTTTACTGCAGCCTGAAAAAGAAAGTTATTTATTAGTAACAGATTGCAGATTATTTCAAAAAATCTAACGTCATGAATGAAAAACAAGTCATGACCTGAATCTACCACAATATGGTATCAGAAAACATTTGGCAACATTGTAGCAGACCCAGGCCAAGATGGTGATACAAACTGGATGTCTACAGACAGGATTGGTCTACATTAGCTCATGACGAAGGAGTGAAAGGGAGAAAGAGAAGCTTTTTACCCTGCAGGTTACAAGTGAATAAGATATAAATCAAGTTAATATTCCTATGTCTTACCAGTCTTCCAGGACCCAAGCCTTGCACCCTAACTCTGACATTAGAAAATCCTCTGTCAATGGCTTTCTGAAATAAAAACAATTCTATCATGAATTCTATAACTCTCAAGCAAGACAACATTACGAACATGTTTCTTTAAACCAACCTTTTTTTTAACTAGGTACAGACGCCAGCACATCAAGCTATCCCAATCTGTATAATTTTCCCAATTAAGCATGAACCTTAATCTTTTGTAAAATAGTAGAAAAACAACTAAAGAAATTTGGCAGATTGGGGTAGCTAGATGTGCTAGCCTCTGTACAAGAACAATGAACTCTTGTCAATCCAATAACAAATTAAAATGAAGTCTTGGTTTTATTCAGCAGTAGGGTGGACTAACAGTAATTTTGTTATAGTAAAAACCAAGTCCATAAGAGAAAATAAATTTTCGGGTTGAACATGTTAAAGTTCGAAACCTTTCATAGATTTTATGTGGTCCGCAGAACATATGTTCGGAACCGATGCTTTAAATATATGCTTACTGTAGCTATAGCAATGGCAGTGGTTTGTGCAGCTATATTAGTTCCTTTCTTAGTATTCTTGAAGCCCTCCATGCCGCAAGACCTGATCATCTTCACAGTCCCACTGTAGTCAGTCATGGTGAATATTGTGTTGTTGTGGGTGACCCTGATGTTGCAGACAGGAAGTTCTTTGTACAGTGTGCCACCGAATATTAAGTTGTCCGATTCTTGAGTCGGAAATAAGTTTTGCTTTCTGAAACCAAAATTCAAATGAGATTATAGAATATATTATATAGGTTATTCTTATGTCTTTATAGAATTAGAATTTAGATATTACACAATTTAAATATCACTTAAGTGTAATTTTGTACGAAAATAAATAACAGACGTTTTCAATAATAAATATTTACATGCAAGATAATATACCATACAGGGATTTAAAGTTGCATGCATTTATTTGGTACACAATTACTGTGTACTTACGCTTTTAGCACTGAATCTAGGTCTACGATCTTCTCTCCCTGGACACCTTCATCTTCCTGAGGTATTCTCTTATGATCAAATTTGTCCGATGCCTGCGGTGCTGAAGTTTGGAACAACCGCGCCACACTCGTCACAGGAGACCGCAGATTATTTCTAAGTGCACTGAGCATATTTTCGTACTACTTTAATATATTTTTAAAGTTAAAATTGTGTTTCTGTGTTAATTGTGTTAAAAATCCGCGACCTAACCTTAAAATGTTGACACTGACAGTTACGTGTTGTTACTGCATGAATATGTTAGTCTGTGGTGCGTGCACAGTAAGTTAGTGATTATTAATATATGAAGAAATAAAATAAAATAAATAATCATAGTGCATCAAAAAATTCATCCGCATCGCTGTCAACGGTGCAATTATGGTCATTCCATCTGGTCTCTTTCTTATCTTAGTTGGTGATGTTACGTTTAGCGTAATTACAAAACGTATTTTCAAAGCAAGGATAGAGATCAGACTTTTTTTGGTATCTTATATATTAGGTCTTTACCTATGAAATTGCCGTTCTGCAGTACTGCAGAACGGCCATTTCAAATCAAAATATTTTTTGTTTGGCTAAGAATTCTAATTTCAAATTAATTTTATTTTAAAAACATGGATTCTTTTTTCCAAAAGTAGTCATTTGTTTATTGATTAGTGTTACATTTTCATCGCATTTAAATCTTTTTCCTCATCATGGATACGTTAAAAATTCGAGTAATTATGGAATATGAGTACCGTCGTGGCAGCAACGCGGCACAAGCGGCACGCAACATCAACGACGTTTACGGAGCTAATGGCCCGGCTACACGCGCAGTCTTGCCTGCGCAGTCCGGTTTGTGCATTCATGACTGTGCAAAAAGACGGAACACCGTGTAGTGGCCATACGGTGCAGGTAAGCTCGTGCAAACTTACTGTGCAGTCCCTAGTTGTGTTTTGAGAGCTCGTCAATGCACCATGTTGCCAACGGAAGAGACGGACTGTTGCGCGGCTTGAATAACCGGCCAAACGTTCAAGCAAAACCGTGCAAGTCAAGTTTGCGCAGTCCAAATCTTCAGCATGTCGACGATCGCACAAGCCGCGCTTTCAGGACTGCGCGAGCTACCGTCTCGCCGTCCACACGTGCGCACTTACCTGCGCAAACAGGTTTGTACAGGCATGCTCGCAGGCAAAACTGAGCGTGTAGCCGGGCCATTACACTACAAACCAACGCACTACCTGTTATTGGTTTGCTCGCTTCCGTTCTGGAAATTTCGACCTGAAAAATGAACCTCGCGGTCGTCCGAAGACTTTGGTCGACAATGACGAATTAAAGGCGATTGTGGAAGCTGATGATACACAATCTACGGCTGAATTAGCAGCAGCTTTCGACGTTAGCGTCAAAACAATATTGGTCCATTTGCGTCAAATTGGCAAGGTAAAAAAGCTTGACAAATGGGTGCCCCACGAACTCAATGATCGCCAGCGCGAAGTACGCGTCGAGACGTGCCTTGCACTGCTCAACAGACACACAAATGAAGGAATTTTGAACCGCATTGTTACCTGCGATGAAAAATGGATTCTGTTTGATAACCGCAAGCGCTCAGCAAGCTCGGAGAGAAAGAGAAGTAAGGCTGAGGTATGCAAGTTGGAATATAGGTACGATGACTGGAAGAGGAAGAGAGTTAGCAGATGTTCTTAAAAGGCGACGGATAAATATAGCGTGTCTGCAAGAAACAAAGTGGAAGGGGGCGAAAGCTAGAGAGATAGGAGAAGGATATAAGTTTTACTACTGTGGAAGCGATGGCAAGCGAAATGGTGTGGGTATAGTTCTGGATAGCGAGCTAAAAGAATGTGTGGTAGATGTAAATAGAATGAGTGATAGAGTAATTGCTGTCAAAGTGATTGTGAAGGGTCTGGTATTAAAGGTAGTGAGCGTGTATGCACCCCAATCAGGATGTGAGGATAGTATAAAAGATAAATTTTGGGAGGACTTTGATTGTGTGATGAGAGATGTGCAAGAGAGTGAAGAAGTGTATGTAGGGGGTGATTTTAACGGGCATGTTGGAAAGCTGAACTTTGGGTATGAGAGAGTGCATGGTGGTTGGGGGTACGGAAACCGTAACAATGACGGTGAGGCACTACTGCAAGCTGCTACTGCATTCGACCTGGCAATAACAAACACGTGGTTTGAGAAGAAAGACGAGCACCTGATCACATATAAAAGTGGCCACCACGCGACACAAATCGACTACTTCCTGGTAAAAAGGAGTAGTCTGATTTGTGTCAAAAACTGTAAAGTGCTGCCAGGCGAAGCATTAGTCTCACAACACAGGTTGGTAGTTATGCAGGTTAAAGTAAGTGTGTCCGCCAGAAATAACAAAGAACGGCCCCCACCAAAAACTAGATGGTGTATGTTAGAAAATGAGGAGTGTTCAGGTTTATTTAAAAATCAAGTTGTGGATAAAATGATTGATATGAAGGATATGGAGGGAAAATCTGTGAATGATTGTTGGAATGAGATGGCAGATTGTATAAGAAGAGTAGCAAAAGACGTATTCGGAGAATCGAAAGGGAAAGGTGTAGTAGATAAGGATACATGGTGGTGGAATGAAGAAGTGCAAAAGTTACTTAAACAGAAAAAAGTTGCGTTTAAAGAATGGCAGGGTGTAGAAAACGGGAACGATAGTTTGAAAGAAGAAAAGAATATAATATACAAAGAATGGAAGAGGAAAGCAAAACAGGCGGTAGCAGTCGCTAGGGCTAAGGCACAGGAGAAGTTGTATAACTCACTGGATAGCCCTAGGGGCCAGAAGGAACTCTATCGGATTACGAAAGCAAGGGAAAAAAGGGCAAAAGATATAACGCATATTAAATGTATTAAAGATGATGCTGGTAAGGTTCTGTGTGAAGATGATGAAATAAAACTGCGATGGAAGGTCTACTTTGATAGGTTAATGAACGAGGAGAATTAATGGAATGGTATGCTTCAAGAGACACAGGTAAATATGGGTTTGGTGAGAGAAATTAGCATGGATGAAGTTAGGAATGCAGTTAGAAGTATGAAAAATGGAAAAGCTATGGGCCCAGATGATATACCAGCAGAAGTATGGAAGGTATTAAAAGAAGATGGATGTATGTGGCTGACTTTATTCTTCAATAAGTTGTTGCATGAGGAAGTGATCCCACAAGAGTGGTGCAATAGTTCACTAGTGCCCATCTTCAAAAATAAAGGGGATGTCCAGGACTGCAACAACTATCGAGGGATAAAGCTCCTGTCACATAGTATGAAAGTATGGGAGAAGGTGATAGAGAAAAGATTGCGAGAGGAGAGTGAAATTACCCCAAGTCAATTTGGGTTTATGCCAGGTCGAGGAACAATGGACGCCACCTTTGCACTCCGCCAGCTGTGTGAGAAATACAGACGTGCACATAAGAACTTGCACATGGTGTTCATTGATCTGGAGAAAGCGTATGATAGGGTGCCCCGGGAGGTGTTGTGGTGGGCCGTGAAAGAGAAAGGTGTGCCTGGGAAGTATGTGGAGTTGATTCGTGCAATGTACAGCCGGTCTAGGACGTATGTCCGATCGGCTGCTGGCAACACCGACAAGTTCAGTGTGGCTGTAGGACTACACCAAGGGTCGGCATTAAGCCCTTACCTCTTCTTGTTGATAATGGACGCTCTGACGTCGGACATACAGGAAGAGGCACCCTGGTGCATGTTATTTGCCGACGACATTGTTCTTGTCGGTGAAGATGGACCTGAGATCCAGAGCAGACTGGAGAAATGGCAACAGAGGCTGGAGAGTGTGGGCTTGAAAATCAGCAGAACCAAAACTGAATATATGTTCTGCGATTTCGGCGGTCTCTCCAGTCCTGAAGCAATGTCGCTTAACAGCGTGCTTCTCCCGGTCTGTTCCGACTTTCGGTATCTCGGTTCACTCGTGCAAAGTGACGGAGAAATAGATCGGGCTGTCAAGCACCGAATTAACATAGGGTGGATGAAATGGCGGCAGGTAACGGGAACAACCTGTGACCCCCATATTCCCCTTAAACTTAAGGGGAAGATTTACAAAACAATGGTTAGACCTGCTGTCTTGTATGGATCAGAATGTTGGGCCGCAAAAGGCATGAATGAAAGGCAGTTACATGCAGCTGAGATGAGAATGCTGAGGGGGATGTGTGGTGTTACGCGAATGGATAGAATAAGAAATGAGTATGTAAGAGGAAGTCTTAAAGTTGCGCCTGTGACCGAGAAGTTGTGTGGAAATCGGTTGTCATGGTATGGGCATGTGATGCGAAGGAATGAGGACCATGTTGTGAGGAAAGTTTTGAGTATGAATGTGCAGGGTTACATGAGTAGAGGAAGACCAAAGAAAAGATGGATGGATTGTGTGAAAGAGGATATGGCAAGAAAAGAGGTGACCCATGAGATGACGGCAAATAGAGATGTATGGAAGAAGAAAACATGCTGCGCCGACCCCAAATAAATTGGGATAAGGGCAGGAGGATGATGAAGCGCTCAGCAAGTTGGTTGGATCCTGGTTCAGCACCTAAACAATGCCCTAAACGAAAACTTACCCCAAGAAAAGTGATGGTCACTGTTTGGTGGTCTAGCGCCGGTGTGATTCAACACAGCTTCTTACCAAACGGGGTGAGCATTACTGCAGATGTGTACTGTGAAGAATTGAACACAATGATGGAGAAGCTGGCACATCTCCAACCAGCATTGGTCAATCGCTCGTCTCCGCTGCTCCTGCACGACAACGCGCGACCTCATACTGCACAGCAGACGGTCTCCAAGTTGCAAGAACTGGGGTTGGAAGCTCTCCGTCATCCGCCCTACTCACCAGACCTTGCGCCTACAGACTACTACTTTTTCCAGAATTTGGATAACTTCTTGGCGGGAAAAAAAATCAATACCCGAGAGGCAGTACAAAATGCCTTTGAAGAATTTGTTGCCTCCCGTCCAGCTGATTTCTTTAAGAAGGGCATCAATAAACTGCCACTGCGTTGGCAAAGATGCATTGATTGCATGGGTGATTACTTCGATTAATACAAATAAAAAATACATGAAAAAAATTCATTTAAATTTTTTCATACAAAACGGCAATTTCATAGGTAAAGACCTATTATTTCCACAAAATTGTTGATGTTCCGCCAGCGATGTGTCGTGGAGCAGAGTACGTAAGGAGTTGCGTCGTGGGATACGACCTTTTTCTACAAATTCATGTACATGCGTAGGTTTGTGAATTTTCACGTACAGAGGCCAGCACATCAAGCTAACCCAATGTGTCAAATTTATTTAACTTTATTACAAAATAATAAGGTCCATGTTCAATCGGGAAAATCTGACAGTTTGGGGTAGCTTGACGTGCTGGCGTCTGTACATAATATCCATTTTCTTACTGGTGACTACCCAGTAGGGTAGTTAAATGAGCTCTTATTTTTGACTTCAGCAGCTAGTAAGCTCATAATGTTCTAAAAAGGTCTTTAATAAAACTAAAACAGCCCTTTGACCATAGTTTAATAAATAGAGATAATATTATTATAGACACTGATTGGAATGAAATACAACAATTACTTAATTGGATAACTTATTCTTGCAATATTCAACGGTTTGTGAGAATCCGCGCAGAGCAGCTGGGACGCCCACAGACATTAGCTGTAGATGTCCTGCCTCTGCGATATAGTTGGCCTTCATGAGTTCGCTAGTGGCCCATTCCACCGTGTACACATTGGCTACGGCTTCTTCACCGACAGCCTCCTTGGTTATTATGTAGTTAACAAAGAACGTGTACAGAGGGCTGGCGACTAGTTTCAAAAACATGTTGTTGTCTAGCAGCTCTTTCATCAAGTCGTCTTCTATTTCTTGCTTCTGCAGGAATTCCTGGAAATAGAGTGATGAGTAAACTTTGTTACAAGAGGTTTTAATCTTTAGCTTATTAGATAGGTAATAAACTTCGTACCTTATGCTTATGCTGAAGCACTAAGTTCAAAATATCATCCTTGGAATGTTCACATTTACTTAGGAGCAGGATCCAAATGGCGTTAATCACTGATTCGGACGCCACGTTATCAGCGAGCCATTTCACTTCCTAAAAGCAGAATACAGGCTTTTATTTTTGTTGAAATGAAAACATATGTAGCCTCTGAGCAATTTATGATAGGGGTAAAACTTATGGGTTCGCGTCACCGACATGCTAATGTGACGTGTTGCGCATGACTGACAGTTAGTGTTGTATTTTAAGTTTTGACTACTGTCGGCAGTTTCTACGGCTGTCATTTTTATTTTTTACTTGACTCGCTTCATAGTTCCTGAAAAATGTACAAAATATTACCTCTTCAGAAAGCACTGGTCGCCTGAGCAGCAACCTGATCAGAATCAGGTCTTCTTTCTGATTAGCTGGGTGACTCAGCAAGTAGCTCAGATACTCACTGTGCAGACTCTTTGATTCGCTGCAAAAAGTGTACAAGTGTTTTAGAAAATTAGTAAATAGTTTAATTAAAATTTCAAGTTTTTGAGCGAGGCTGAAACGTTCATACAATATTGTAGAGGTTGTATATAATAATCGTATACAGGCTGGTAGAAATTGGTTCTCTATGGTTTCAACAACTTAAGAAAGATTAGAATAGTTTCGAAAATGAGATATGTCGCCCGTCCAAAGATTCTTGATTGTAAACGGATAAAGTTAATAAATACAATCAAATCACCGAAGCCCAATTATTTTACAACACTAAAATAACCCGGTCTTCAATATTAATAGCCAGGGTTTTAGGTTTCATCATTTTTGATGCTTTGAATTAACCTTGCGTATTTGGAGTACTTCTTATCTCCAAATTTCCACTATAGGATATTTAGATCCAAAAACCGGGAAATAAACTCTGCAAATGACATCAATCCGTCAACTCAGGCTGTGATCGCAAGTCTCAGTCAACTGTTGGATATCAGCCTCTCCTATGTTGCATCACAACACCAGGTTGTCCGCTCTCCAGGAGCCTTCATTCACAGAGAGTATCACACTACGTCACCTGTTCCTAGTGGGCGGCCAGCAGTTCAACACATCGACCAGCGCCTTCTTCCGTTGCCACGTGTCGGATAGCGACAAGAACGTAGCAAAAGCTTCCCGCCTACCTTCCTCGCTGACTAACATCTCATCTGTAAGGACATACAATTTGAATGTAGAGAGCACCAATCCGACTTCATCAAAGGCTTTATTGTAAGTACCACAAAGTGTAAATAGGATGCACATCGACGCAGAAATCAAACAAGCTCTCAGTGTAAACTCGAGTAACGGATAGTTTGTAACGGATAGTTTGGCTCGATGACTCTTGTTTTTAAGTTTATTATTAGTATTAATGGTGAAAAACTTAATTTAGACTACTTCCATCACTTTCTCTCTTATAAAACAGCAAAGGGACGGGCATTTACAAGAGCTGTCAATTTTAGTTGAACTGAAACTTCCAAACATACAGTTGACATTTATAAAAGTTTCAACCAAAAACATGGTCAAGTTCAAGGCATAACATCTCCAAGTTTGTACATAACTGTCGCCGTCGTACAATAGTTTAGTTTGTGAACAAGGGTATCAGCACCAATGTCTGATGCTGGCACCAATGTCTGGTCTATACATCGTTCATGAACAGCGAGTATGCCCAACATTTACGAATATTTTTGCTATAGTATCGAACGCAAAGATGGACGTATTGACTGTAGCAGCGGCGTATTATTTCCATGTGTGGACGGCAAACGAACATATTCGGCATATTCGCAATCCTTGGATATGTTGCAAAAATCCGACAAGCTGGCGGATATGGGTGTTCGTGTATTCGTCTTGTTCGAGAGAATACGCATATACAGGGTTATTTGTAAAACACCGACAACCTCTCAGTAATGTATTACTATGATCATAAACAACAACTTTTGTTCTATGACTTTTTACAAAACATAATACATTTACCAAAAACAAATCTTCAAGATTTTGTTGTCCTATCTAACACATTTCAACTCTGTATTTTGCTGTACCTACCTACGCCTCCCGCGCACTGACCTCCTAGTCATACTTTTAGATAGTAACTTGCTACGCTACGATTCCCGCCATTTTAAGCAAAAGACAAATGATACCCCGCTATATACTATCACTTTCTTTTTCTTCGCATAGATTCGATACGTTTAGAGCGCTCAATTTAAATATTTTTGGTTTTGTATGAAAATCTGACGAAATAAAATAATTATTAAAAGTCACAGAATAAAAGTCACAGAACAAAAGTTGTTGAATATGATGTTAGTAACGTACGTAACGTAGTTGTGAGAGGTTGTTGGTGTTTTACAAATAACCCTGTGTTGTATAGACGAATACAGTCACTTCGTATCGTCGTATTTGGGCGAATAAGACAATAAAATTGGAAAATCCAAAAGTGCACGCCTCATAATCTCATTTTTCACTTCTTCATATTTTTTTTAGTTTTTTATTAATTGTAATTAAACGACAACGATTCACCCAGAGATTTTCAATAGCAAACAGCGCGCTGCGATTATGAAGCTTTAAAAAAAAAATACTTCGATACATTAATTTTTACGGTCATGAGAGTGCCAGATCCATACGGACAGACATCCGGACGTCCTCGAACGTTTTTATAGTTTAATTTATTTTCTACTTTAAACAAAATAATTGTTTAAAAAATATATCAAATATGTTTTTTCTTGATATATCTTCTAAGTGCATTGGGAGAAAAGTACAGTTATTTTTAGTTTCGAAAAGTCCTTGACTTTCATATATCGGGAGTAGAGCATCACCTCAACGCTTCGCTTATGAGGCGTGCAATATGCGAAGACGAATGGGATGTGACGTGGCAGCATTCCATCACCAGACGTACTCACCAGTGAGCTCCTTAGCATAGTCGCAGTCAGCCCACTCGGTGCGCAGCAGCTCCACAGTAAATTGGGCTATTTTCATCAAGTCGCCACTGTCGTGGACTCTTGCCTTTTGGCTCAGCGAGAAAAGCCCTATCTGCTTGTGTGGAGATAAGGAGAAATCTGTTGCCTTCAGCATCACCTTCTCTAGAAGATCTTCTGGAAACTTGATGCCTTCCTTGCTGTATGAGGTTAGGCGGGTGGCTAGGGTTTCCATGTCGCTGGAATAGATAGTTGGAATACTTTATTACTTCTAACAATACGAGTTAATAACATTGAAGTGACATAATAAAAGCTGAACAATTTGTTAGTTTGAACGCGATAATCTTTAGAACTACCATTATTAGACAAAATATTTTTGCTTTTAATAAGCCAATTCTTGCGGGAGGCTAATATCACACCAGAGCGGTTATTACAATCTCACTTTTTGTTCACAATTATGGTCTCTAGTTGAGTTTGGAAATGGTCAGGTAGTGATATCTAACACCCACTGATACTCACCTAGCAGTATGCAGATAGTTTTCTAAGATATGCTGTAACACTTGCGGCACCTCCGCGTGCACGTGCAGGCACTGCAGTAACGTCGTCAGTGTTGCCAGCTTTATGTCAGTTCGCATGACCAGCTGGCTGATGCATGTGACTAGGATCTCAGTGTCGCCGTGGCTTTTCTCTATTTTACTGAAAAAGCACAATCAAATTCAGAATACATTAAAAATACTTGGAAAGTTTTATTTGTCAGGTTTAGGTCGTAATTTGGTACCGGAAGACTATGTTTTCACGTATCGTGATGCCGGCTACGCGCATTAAGAGATGATTACACTGTTAAGATCTTAAAATTAAATAGTATAGTAAATGTATAATGAGTACCTTTTCCTTTCGTGGTCATTACGAAATCTTTAATCAAACAAAAATCTTTTCTGTAGCGTAAAACGCCAGACGCTTACGTCCAAATGTATGGTATTGATATTACAAACGTAGTAAGGAGTCACGTGACCTCCCATTCGAAAAGGGATTTCTAGGTACGTAGTCACTTGTACAGCTCTATCAATGGCTACCTTGAAATCATGGACGGTGCAAGTGGGTATGCTGCGCAAGAAAGTGAGTATCAGTAACATAAAAATGAGGTTCAGACTCACGGCCAGATGTCGTCCCTGGGCAAGCCACAGTTGTCCACGAGGCTCTGGATGGTGCTGGAGTGGAAATTCTCCAGGAAGCGTGCCCAGCGGGTCAGCTCCTGGCCCACCTGCGCCCACGTCTGTTCACTGCGACAGATACCAACAACATATCGACACGTCTGGGATTTCGAAAATAAATGTTGATTTCACCAATACGATCTTAATGAAATAGCGATAAGGTTTCTATTCCTAAGGCACATTATTTCTTTAAACCGCAGATATTAAGACTTACGTCTTGTTGAATTTGAAGTCGTTCTCCTGTTCCTGCAGGCAGTAGTCCACAGCCTGCATTATCATCAGGTTGCGAGTCCCGGCCGGAACGCTACACATAAAACATCATCATCCTCCGGCCCTTATCCCAATTTTTTTATGGTCGACGCAACATGTCTTCTTCTTCCATACATCTCTATTTACCGTGATCTCAAACTCACCACCTTTCTAGGCATATCATCTTTCTACTTTTGTAACCTGCGATCACTAATAAACCTTGTAACCCAAAATCAAAAATATATGTTTACAAATATTATGGCAACATTCACAACGTGATTTCCAAAGTGTTTATTTATATAACCTATAATTCTACGGTTATCTTCTTTATGTCAAAATAATAGGTCATGTAATAAAAAATGCATAGTTTCGTAGATATCATAATTATGTGAGCCTCGATGTGTGTGAGCATCTAAGTTTCCTCAATAAATACGAGTAGCTCATTTTAATTCTTTTTTCAAGCTAGGAAAATGCGACGTTGTCATATTTCACTTATTTTTTTGAATTATGTCAAATTTACGAATTATTTTATAATAATATGTCAAAGGAAACAAAATAAAAATATAATTTAAAAAAGCATGCTAGTTGATTCTATGATATGTTCTCATTCATACCCTAGAGCTATGGGATATAAAAAAAAAGACCTGGTATGCCTACCAATATTACGAGTAATAAGATAAACATGGATTCTGAGCCAATAAGTGGGCAAGGAGGTCGTATTTCATCATATCATTATCTATATAGCCATCAAGTGACATAGTGGTCAAAAGCGAGCCTATCAATAATAATATAAATCTGTTTGAGAAAGGGAGAAAAAAAAACTGCCATGCTAATTGAGCCGAGTGAGTTAAAAATTTGAAAGCGGTTATTACCGTTCTATAGCCGTGTCGGTAAAGCAGGTTTCGGCGACGAACTGCACCAGCTCCAGTTTGGTAAGCTTGTTGAAGTAGCTCGCACACTGCCGGTACTGCTGCATCCACTTCTTGTTGGTTGCAGCGTTGCTTGGCACCTGCATACACACACACAATGCACATTGTAATAGTACGAACGATAACGAAAAAAAAAAATTTCTGACAGTTTATCCGGTAGTTCCATTTTTAAATAAATTAACACAATTTCTATACTCCTCCCCCTCGGGAGTAAAGTTGACCTGTACGCGTAGGATAACCAATTCTGTATCTGTTCTACCAAGAATAGACAACGTTCTTTCTTTCCAATTTGACCTGTCTTCTACCCGAGCACGGGGCGCCCCGTACACTGTAGAGAATACAAAACTTTTTCCCCTCCAGTTTTAACATCTTATGCTTAGAACGGTAGAAATGCTTCAACAAATTGTCATGTTGTCGATTCTTCCGTCGACAAAACTCGTTTCTATGGTGGTCATGCTACGCGTGCAGTGACTCTTTAGAATATAAATATATTTTTTAAGATTTGGACAGTACAGAGAAGAAGTTACCGATAAATGAAGTAAAACATTTTCATCATATATTTTTTTCGGATTCCAATTAATATTTCTGGTCATTTACCAATTAATTAAATATTAAATCCAATACATTTTACTGCATGAAACAACGAGTAGCAGAATTAAGTCAATAATTGTTATTATTGACTGAATTATTAATTCTGTTGAATTAAGTCAATAATAAAGAAAGAATAACAAAAAACCGCAATACTCACGCTAAAGAAATACTTGGTGAGCCACTTAGTGTAGATTGCGTTAACGGAGATGGGTATCTTGAAAGCGGGGGGCAGGCCGCGCAGGAACTTGCTGACCATGCCCACGTTCTCCGGCTTGATGATGGCTAGCACGTGCGACGTCAACTGCTCCGCTGATGGCTGCTCTAGCAACAGCTTGTAGTCCAGCTCTGGTGGGGGGGGGGGGCGGATAGGGGTAGTACAAAGTGCCGTAATAGTAAAAATAATGCGTTGTCATTCCGCGCCACCGTCGCAAGGGAGTCCTACCCTGAACATGCACGAGCGAACATTCTTAAATCTTGTATTGTGTAATATACTAGCGATCCGCCCCGGCTTCGCACGGGTGCAATGCTGATACTAAATATACCTACCTACTACAGAATGTCCTTATAAAATACGTTTACAGCTTTTTTGTCATTAGACAATACAAACATGTTTTGTTAAGAGGTTACCGCCGCAACGCTAACCTCTTAACTAAACTTAGCATTTTAGATCTGTAATATCTTCGGAAATGTTCATTTAAATTACATGCTGTAAAGGGTCATATTGATTTATATTAAATGGACAATGTATTTAAGGTACTTAATTGGATAAGGATGAATGCTGTATAGCTTGAAATCTTTAAGTAAATAAGCCATTTTTCACGTAAAATGTAAAGGATAAAAAATGGTTATTGCTGGGTTATGCTTAAGAGATAGACATATACCATCCTGGACTTTTTTGTTGACCTTTTTAAGGTGTACAATAGTACATTATTTTGATTTATCTCGTTGGGTTCAGCCAGCGTTTGCAATGTAAGCGAAAAAAAATGTGTTTATTTACATCACATTAGAAACCTCAAAAATAGTATTTCTCCACTATTTAATGGATGTTATTATACATATAAATGTTCCTCTTCAATCATTCTATCTATTAAAAAAAACCGCATCAAAATCCGTTGCGTAGTTTTAAAGATATAAGCATACATAGGGATATAGGGACAGAGAAAGCGACTTTGTTTTATACTATGTAGTGATGATTGTGTCCATGTCTGCCTTCCCTACGAAAACACTCCATAAACCCTAGTTTCCTTGCACACATCCTTTGGTAGTCAAACATTCAGGAATTATTAAAGATAATGTTGTTTTTCTATCCAATGCTTTTTTTTACACTTAGTTCCAATGTCTATTCAAAACAAATCAAATTAATTTATCAGCCAAATGTGTTGGTACAGTTTCGGTCGTGTCATAATCAAATTAGTTACATAGATCCATAACACTTAGTCGTAAGTACCTGGATGACCAAGCTTTGCTCGGATAAAACGACGTTTTCTAAAAATGCCCCCGAAACCCCCTACATACTAAATTTCATGAAAATCTTTGGAGCCGTTTCCGAGATTCAGATTATATTCATATATACAAGAATTGCTCGCATAACGGTATGAGATTGCGACATATAAACATTTAGGTAATTATGTATGTAGGCATCAACAATTAGATTGAGCATTGTCTGTCAAAGTACTTACTTAAGTTTTCTATTAAGTATTCATAAAGTAAATGGTCTTCCTTTCTTTTTTTTTGTCAATGTTCAATCTGAGAACGTGTGGGTCAGTAGCAAAGAGTCAGGGGAAACTCACCCGAAGAAGCAGCCTTAGCTTTCTTGAGCAGTTTGATATGTTCCGCAGAAGTGAGGGCTCCGAATGACGCCTTCTCATCGACGCTCTTGAGAAGCGCGAAGAAGTTGATCAGCGCGTTGTGTTGCGTGCCGGACAGTAGTGGCCAGAGACCCTCCTTTATACTGAGGAAGAATTCATTGTACGTATGAGGGGTTATAAAGAAGTGAAGAAATGCATCTAAAGAGATTTTATTACTGTGGCTCTGGTGCGCGAGTTCGATGGTCATTACGCACTTGGCCAACCATTTAAGATTGCTGAAGGGGTTCATTATTGCTGTACGGAAACTGTACTGTACGGAAAGGTCTACAATGGTGGATACATGATATAATGGTTCTAGTAAACTCTGAAGGCTAAGGTAACTGACATGCCATTATAGTTTTTATTACAAGCAAATCTCATGTTTTTATTTTATAATTTATTTGTATCATAAACATATATAAAAACCGAATTCACGTCATTCTTTCTCACCCAGGATTCTAAAGAAACTACCTAAAAAGCTAACACCTCGCGAGCAGTACAAGAACTTATTTCAGATAATGAGGTGCACACCATTGTTCGCATAGCACCTTTGTTTCTCCGCACTAACTCATATTTACGAACATTGTAGAGACATTGTAGAACCTTAGGCGGTACAAATCGGTGCTTATCGGGGGTACAGCGGCGCTGTAGCAGCTTGTTCATATAATGTTGCGCTTATTTATGGATATTATGTATGTCTATTATTAAAAACTTCTTACCGGCCGCTGTACGGCTTGTAATAGAGCTTGTGTGCTACTTAGGTATGTCCTTTGTTTCCATGAAAACAATATCAAAGGGCTTCATAAATTGTTTTCCGGTATCTCCTATTTCGTTTCGCATTGCCACACACAGTCCTGTACACTTACCGCGCGTAGTGTAAGATAGGCGGGGGCGCAGGGGGCGCGGGGGGCGCGGCGCCCAGCACGTGCGCGGCGTGCTGCAGCCACACGTCCAGCGGGCACATGTTGTACTTCTGTGCGAGGGAGCACGCGCGCTCCACGTGCTCCTTGTCGCTCGATCTGTAAACGCAAGCATTTAATGATATAGTGCCCAACCTCTGCTCCGCACAAGTGCAGCTGTGGTGACATTTCGATATATCATTCTATGCTGGTAGATATTTCCAAGTTATTCAATAATGCTATACAAATTATTAATTTTCTCGATAGCAGCCAGGGGTCAGCCATGAGTGGATATGTGTCCGGTTAATGGTAATAGGCTCGCCCGCTATTAAGATGAATGCGTTGCGGCAGCCCGAGGAATTCAATATTTCATGGGCGCTTTGCAATTTGAAGCTCAGGTAGTGGGTTGTTTGTTATAAAAAAGTAATTCGGGACCGAAACAAATGTGTATTTCTCGCAAATGTGTACTCACGCCTTTTTTCCATGGGGGTAGGCAGAACAACAGAACGCTATTTGCTACGATCCTTAAATACTCTTAACGATGTAGTAATAATAACAAAAAAAGTAATAATAAAAATAACATTTATACAATTGTTCATGTTAAAAATTATGCGATTGAATGAATATTTCATGAAATCATGACATTTGAGCAAAAAACCTATGAAAATTTGAATTTTGCAGGCTTATCAATACTCATTCGCCACAAAAAGTATCTGCCGAAACCAGGGATCGAACCAGGGACCTTTAGATCTTCAGTCTAACGCTCTCCCAACTGAGCTATTTCGGCTGTGTGTACTCCGTTGAAATTAGACAACGGTTATCAAGTAGTGTAGGTACATGTGATGCCCCTAACGTTGTATTAATAACTAACACTTCGACCGCGACTTCTTCCGCGTGGATTTCGTACTGTTCCCTACGAACTTTAACGTCACCTCCAGCCGCTTTAAAGCGTTGTTTTGTAAAATATAGCCTATGTTACTCGCTGTAATGTAGCTTGTAGGTTCTTAAAGTAGTTTTTGAGTTTATCCATAGCAAATAAATACTTAAATCTTTCGCCTTTATTATAATGCAAGCGGAAGAATTTAATAGAACGAAATCCAACAATTTTAACTTTTTACCAATATAGAAAAACACAACAGAGCAAAGAGAACATTTGATATTTTGTTTTATTTTTTCTATTTTAAATTACTTGAAAACAACTCGATTGTTATTGCAACTTGAGTATACTTGAGACTATTTATAAACAACAATACTTACAACAGACAGAATTACGAATTTACGAAGAAGAGGAGAACAAATTTGTAACAACAACTTAAATTGAACTACTCATCTGCTTAGACATTTCCCAATCCTTTTCCAATCTAACCGGTTGCAGCTGAATACCAGTATTTTACATGGAGCGATTGCTTATCTGACCTCCACAACCCAGTTGCTGGGCAACACGATACCCCTTTTTTAAGACTGGTTGTCAGAGTTTCTGGCTTCTGGCTAACCGTAACTACTTCAAAGATGTACAAATGACAGCCGGGACCAACGGCTTAAACTGCTTTCCGAGGCACTGAGGAGTCTCGATATGTAACGAACAGTTACCCATCCACAGACTGACCTCGCTACGCGTAGCTGAACCTTTCATAGATCCGTGCGGCTGTAATCACGCACTAACGCACGAGCTCGTCACTTTTGAAATTATAAGATTGATAGTCTGATAACTCTTAACAGAAAGAAAATAAATTAATATAATAGAACCGCAACGATATTCAGAACTTTCATCACCTTAACAAAAGGGGAATGATATATCAAGAGCGTCAGCAGTCCGGGAGAAATCTTTACTCCGGGTTCGCAACATGTTCTATGCGCGAAGGAAAGTAATCATGCGCTTTAGTAATTTTAAATTATCTCCGAAACAATTATGACCAATTGGTGAACGGTGGGCGTTTTGGGGAACTGTCTTATGTAAACGTTTTGACGTTCAAAAAGTGCTGATCCTCAGCCTAATTTGAATACATGAATTTTGATTAGTAAAGGGCAAATCTTATCTTTATGATGTCCTTGTAAAAAAATATTTATTTTGATAAGGGTTGATACTTTATTGTTTAATTATACATTCATTCAGAAGTAAGTATGTCAAAAAATACTTTTGCTAAACATAAAAACCTATGTAAAAGATAAAATATAAACGATATCTTTATGGTATCGCGGACTTTTTTGTAGAACTATTTAAGACGGACCAGATTGCAGTATATTGTTTTACATTTAAAACAAATAATTCTGTTTTTATAGGTATTTCTTTCAGACTTGCTAGACTAACATTGCGGTGTCTTGGCTTATATGCATTATGTAAATATAATTTATTTCCAATAGCACTCAGGAATAATGTAGCTTACAAAAAGTGAAAAAAAAATGGAATTGGATCATTACTTCCGGAGATTACCCCCAACATACAAATTTACTATCTTACATAAAAATTTTACCTGTTTATAATATAAGTATAGATTAAAAATGAGTAATGCAATCATATATGTTAAAAATTATGTGATTGAATGAATATTTTATGAAATCATGACACATTTGAGCACAATTCTAATGTAGACTTGAAATAGTGATTTTTAATGATTTTATTTCGAGAACTGAATGTTCGTTAATATATCGCAAATATATTTTTCGATAACATCTACTCGTAACTTAATACTGACTTGCAAATTGCAAGAAAACCTAGGAAAATTTGAATTTCGCAGGCTATCAACACTCATTTGCAACAAAAAGAATTTGCCGAAACCAGGGATTGAACCAGGGACCTTTAGATCTTCAGTCTAACGCTCTCCCAACTGAGCTATTTCGGCTGTGAGTCACGTGTCGAAATTAGACAACTCTTATCAAGCAGTGTTGCTACATGAGCTCAGACATTGTTATTTTTATTTTCAGAGGTATGCAAAAACAAAAAAGATATTCAACAAAAATAGTAGTGTTAAAAAAAATCGACTGCAAAAACCAGTAAGACACGAAATCTTTTCAAGCTGTTTGTTGCAATTGGTGGCAGTTGTTTCGAACCAGTTTCAGGATTTGAGGCCACTAACTGAAAAATATTGCTTGAAACGTCATCATGTTTTTAATTTGTTTTTATTTTTATTGCAGTTGGGGTTTTTTTAACAATTTTTGTTTACTTCTTTTATTTTAGAAAGTTTTTTTTTGGAATCGTCTCCTTGGACCCTTTATTTAGATATTCCTTTATGCACATGAATTCATTTACACAAAAAGAAGAATAGGCCAAGTATAAAGTAGTTATATTTTGCAATTTATCTGTTGACCAAAACAACTGCCACCAATTGCTACGAACAGCTAAAGTTTTCGTGTTTTTATCTTTTAATATATTTGAATACCCGTTTTTTTGCTTACCTCTGAAAATAAAATTATCATAGCAATGTCTTAACACATGTACCTACACTACTTGATAAGCGTTGTCTAATTTCGACCACATGCTTACAGCCGAAATAGCTCAGTTGGGAGAGCGTTAGACTGAAGATCTAAAGGTCCCTGGTTCAATCCCTGGTTTCGGCAAACTCTTTTTGCTTCTAATTATTATTTTTTTGTTTTACTTTTCTCCTGTTACGCTACTTATTATAAGAAATACACACATTTCGATAATTCTTGGACTATGTTAAGACCATTGTTCGAATAATATAATTGCTAGACGTTATCTGAACCTACATGAGCCGCGATTAATTACCTACTGTACTGTTAATCAACCACACCCTTCCTTGGATATAAAGGCGCTATCAAATTCAAAACATCACCATATACATGCAGTTGACTGTACAAATATGTACTCAGGAACATACCTGGCCACCCTATAGATAATCTCTCTGCGGTACTCATCATCAGCATTGAACAGCAATCCATTGACGCTGTGTCCCATGGCCCTGAGCGCGTCCACCTCGGCCATGCCGGTGAGCCGCTCGATGCACTGGCGTATCATCTCCAGCTGCTCCTCCGATGCGTTGCCGCGCGCTAGGGTGTCGCGCGCCATCTGGTGGCCAGGAAATACAAGTTATAAGCAACATTTGAATTTCTAAAAGGTGAGAAACGTGTATTGTCGACGGAAGAATAGCCAGATTATTGAAAGATTTCCTAAGCATGGCAATGTTTAAACTGATAAAAGAAAGTTTTCTATTCTCTACAGTCTACGGGCGCCCCGTGCTCGCGTAGAAGAATGTCAAGTTGGAGAGAAAGCACGTTGTCTATTCTTAATAGAATATATATACATTTAGTCAAATTACGCGTGCAGGAGAAATATTACTAGACTAATCCGACAGGCGCTTAAACTTCAGTTTGTCAAAGAGGTTCCAATCTTTCATTATGGAAGCGGTGCAAAATTAACTGGTATGTTATTTGAGGATATTAAAATAAACAAAAAGAAATTGTGATGGTGTGATGCAGATGTGAAACATTGAAATTATTATGTATAAGCAATATGTATAAAAGAACAGATTGTTGGGTATCGATATCAAAAACAAATGAAATAAAATATTACTAATAAAAAATAAAAAATAAATCTTCTGTCAGTCACTGCTACAATCGGTTTTACCCACGCCTATAGTTGTTTGAAATCTAAATATTCAGGATAATGGTGATCTAAAGAGACATGTTACCAAAATATGTATCTGGAGTTAGCGATGGCTACTTGCGATATATATCGGAAACGTGATACATTAAACCCCTTTGGCTGGACATTTATTGTTTGTTTGAGTGCCCTTTACACGCAAATATGAAGAAAAATCGAAGTAGTGATCTTTGGGTTTTGTCCTCAGATAAGCAACCTGGCAGAAGTAATTTATCTCCTTGATTATAAAGTTATCTGAAAGTGGCGCCTGTGACAGAGAAGTTGTGTGGAAATCGGGTGTCATGGTATGGACACGTGATGCGAAGGAATGAGGATCATGTTGTGAGGAAAGTTTGGAGTATGAATGTAGAGGGTTACAAGAGTCTCTACTCTTGACCTAGGAAACAATGGACGGATTGTGTGAAAATGATATAGCTAAGAAGGAGGTGACTTCTGAGATGACGGCAAATAGAGATGTATGGAAGAAGAAGACATGCTGAACCGACCCCAAATAAATTGGGATAAGGGCAAGAGGATGATGGTGATGGTTATAGTGGAAGTAATTGAGTGATGGCAAAGGGTGTACAGTCAGCAAAGTTCCCGGTTGACCACTTTTATTCGTTTTTTTTTTTGATATAATCTTTTATGTTAATATAAAAAAGCAGAAGAGTTTAATTGATTTTTTGTTTAAACGCGCTAATCTCTGGTAATATCAGTTGGATTAAAAAAAATGGATTTGAAAGCACAATTCCTGCGGAAGTATACGTATAGGCTATTTAACAATAAAATTTGCCTGTCTGTTGCATTGGTAAATTTATATTTTTTTAGTATAGTAGGTTTCTAGTAGTATTCTAGTAGTAGTAGTATTCTAGGTACGTTGTCTTCACTTAAATCTTTTTATAACTTATTCTTTCTGCAAACTTAAACTTGCAAATTATTTTTTAAAGAGTAGGTGTGGAGTTTCTTGTCCATTTATCCCATACGAAACTAAGTTTTGAAGGGGCAATTAGAATTTTATATTTAATTTTTCTTTTTTAATGGTTCAATTGAAATGAATTATTTGACTTTGACATGACTCTACGAGCCGAGGACTACGTGGTGCAGCTAGTCACCTCTGCCGGCTTGGCGAAGTACACGTTGTCCCGCAGCTCGGCCGCGTTGCAGTACACGAGCGCGGCGTACAGCGCGCAGCACACGGCGGCCGGCGCCGCCAGCGCACTGGCCGTGCGCCTGCGCAGCTGGCACGCCACGCTCAGCGCCGTGTCCTTGTACAGGATCTCCTCGGCACACTTCTCGACAACTGTAATAACGAATATTATACATGATGTTAATAAACGATACATGACGATAATCAATAAAAATGAGGCATTTCATACTATTATATGGACATTGCCTGAATTAAATGAATAAAAATACTGATTGTCTCAAACGCAAAGGGATAATTAGAAGAGACAATTTACTGCCCTCTATTCCGTCACTTAAGCATCAAGATTCCTTCTTTTTTCTACAGGATGGTGCTTTCTGCCATACTGCAAGGACTACAAAGACGTGGCTACTGGCGAAAAGCATCCCTACAATCGAATGGCCATCTAACAGCCCGGACTTGTCGCCGATCAAAACCCTATGGTGGAAAATGAAAAAAGTTCTCCGTAAAAATCCATCAAGATCGAAGAGCAACTTAAAGGCTAAATTCTTGGCTGTCTGTGAGTCAATTACGCCTGAGGAGTGTGCAGCGTGGGTTGCAACCATGCCTCTTCGCATTAAAACTGTCATTGAGAGCAAAGGCGACACAAGTAAGTGGTAGACGAACTATTTTGCGTGAGTGACACGAATACTTTTGCGTTATGTTTTTCAGAATATTTTTTTATTTTTTTATGTTATGTAAAGTCATGAAAGAATTTCAGTTATGTTAAAATAAACTTTAAAATGTTCCTCAAATTGTGGTTTGCTTTTTATTACACTTACAACAACAAACACAACTAAAAACGAACTAGTGAAATTGGTACGCGTGATGCCGTGACCAAGGAAAATAGGGATTCATCTAATATATAAAATTCTTGTGTCACGGTGCTTGTTATTAAACTCCTCCGAAACGGCTCGACCGATTTTAGTGAAATTTTGTGTGCATATTTTTCATCCCCCTAAATGATATGGGTGGTACACCCCAAACATTTTTTATGGCAAAACAAGGTTTGCTGGGTTAGCTAGTTTTGATATATAAAGATATAGCTGTACCTTCCGTCTCCAACTCGCAGGTAACCCCATCCTCCAAACAGTTCTGTATGTAGAACCACTTGAGCACATTCTGTCCGACGGACATCGGGCCGTCCATGGCGGCCGGCAAGGAGAACCGGTCGTAGCAATAGTAGTCCTCCGACACGTTGTACTCCGGGTACAGCGAGTGGTAGAACTCCTGGCAGTGCGCAGTGCGCTCCGTTGCATCGGCTGCAGCGGCTTTGTTGTCGCTGTGTACACAGATACAAGAGAATCACGTATTTAAGTTAAATAATCACTACATAGTATAAAACAAACGATCGACGATCTGCGAAAGACTGCAGGCAGATGCTGGATGCGGCAAGCTGAAGACAGGACGCTATGGCGCTCATTAGGAGAGGGCTATGTCCAGCAGTGGACTAGTATAGCCTGATGATGATGATGATGATGATGATGAGTATAAAACAAAGTCCCACGCCGCGTCCGTACGCGATAAACTCAAAACTACTGAACGGGTTTTCGTGCGGTTTTCACCAATAGAAGGGAAGAGATTAAGATTTTTGTATTTAATTGGTCACAGATGAAGACGGGCGGATCACTAGTAAATAATAATACAGCGTCGTTGGTCTTGTGGTCGCAAGTATTACTGTTAAGCATGCGGCCTTCGGTTGGATTCCCGGGTCGAACAAAGTGTAATTGAATTTTTCCAGTAGGTGGCAATAGGCTCGCCCACTATTACATCGGACTGAAAGATAACTGGCGAAATGTGGGTGTATTACATGTACACACTGCTACATATCAAGTTATACATTTCGAGTATAAGCTGACCTCTATTGTATAGGATTTTCGCACAGTGACTTCTGTGGGAAATACAGGCGTAATAACATGTTTATATAATATAAGTGCTGCTAATAATGAGCGAATATTTAAATTTTTCTTTTTAAAAAGTTGCTCCACACTAGGAATTTCTCCTGTATCGTGGGTGCGTTTACAAACATTTAAACTCACATACACAAACAGCCAGACCCGGAACAACCACCTGCAGGCCATTAAAAATATTTGTTCCCTGCAGGGATCGAACCCGCGACACGCAGCGCAGTAGCCAATCGCTCAGCCACTGTGCCAACCGTGTCGTATTATAATGATTTTAACTAAAAACAGCCAGTGCATTTACCTGAGAGAGAATTTATTCTGGAACGTGTCGAGTAGATAGTTGAAGAGCGGTATTTTCAACTCAGGCTGAGCGGGAACCAAGTCTTTCTTCTCGACCATAGGCTAGAAAATGACAAAATATGACTTTATTATTTTAAGAAGTGTCAGCATACTTCTTAAGTGTACTCCGAAAATATTTTGGGTATCCAGAGACGACGACGACTTGTAGAACAATGACAGTCGTCACGGGTAGTCAGAAGCCCGAAAGTCTGACAACCAGTCTTACCGAGAGGTATCGTTTTAACCCAGTTGCTGGGCTGTGGAGGTCATTCAGCCAGTCACTCCATGTAAAATATACAGCTGTATACGGTTAGACTGGAAGCCTACCCCAACTTAGTTGGAAAAAGGCACCATAATGTTTATTTTTTACCATTTTATTACGAAACCAAAGTTGTTAAAAAAAGTTGTAATTCTTGTACACACGCCAGCACATCAAGCTATCCCAAAAAAAAGAATCTTATTTTTTTGTAATAAAGTTGAAAACTATCAAAGGAATTTGACTGTGCAAATTACCACTTAAATTAGGCATGCAAACATTTAAAGGTACTTTCATGAAATAACAGGTAATATTACTGAAAAAAATCGACCACGTATTAATTAAAACCGAGTTTTTCTTCAATTATTGCACGCCTCATAAGCGAAGCATTGAGGTGATGCTCTACTACTCCCGATATATGAAAATCAAAGACTTTTTGAAACTAAAAATGACTGTATTTTTCTCACAATGCACTTATAGGATAATATTATCATACATATATCAAGAAAAAACATTCGTTTAAACATACATCGAAGTTTTTTTTTAAAGCTTCATAATCGCAGCGCGCTGTTTGCTATTGAAAACCTCTGGGTAATTCGTTGTCGTTTAATTACAATTAATAAAAAACTAAAAAAATATAAAGAAGTGAAAAATGAGATTATGAGGCGTGCACTTCTGGATTTTCCAAATTTTCTTAATTTCTGCCTTTACGTACCGTTGTGACAGCGTCAGCAAATTCGTCGTCAGTGGACGGCCATCGCTCGCAGAGGCCACTGTTCTCTTTGAGCGTCACGCCCATCTGCTGCAGACTCTCCAACTCTATGCCAATTCTGTTAACGAGATAATATATTTTGCAGGCAAGTTTTATTTGCAAGTTGCAGTGGTGGTTGTAATTGATTACTTCTGTAATTAGATTAGTCGTTGGGATAACATGTACTTCCGATTACCTATATTTAATCAATTGAAGCATTTATCGGTAATCTAGAATACATTTATTGGTAGTTGCAATTAAAATACCATTTAAGTGAGATTTGAGATGACAGTTGTCCTAAAATGTAATTAAAAACTTATAAAAAAACTGCTTTTCCTTGTATCATTTAACTATTTATTATACCTGATTAAAATACATACATGGGAAGCAAAAGTTATAGTAATAAAAAAAGTAATCAATCAAAAAATACATCATGTAATTTTAATAATAAATCTGAGCTTTGCAACTACTTACCTTTCTCATGTGATTGTAATCCCAATTAAATTTTGTGATCGCGATCGTAATTTTTTTACGATCACGTCTTGCCGAACGTTGGTAACGTTTCGTAAAGCGTTATTCGTAAGTTAAAACATTTTAGTGCTATTTTTTACTTATTCAATGTTTACCTTACCTATGGCCACTTTTCTTTTTAATTTTAATTAAAATACACCTAAATCTATGGCCTCTGGCTGTGTGGTGTCGGCCTTAAAAGAATAGCACCAACCCAACTCTTCCTGCGGGTGTCGTAAAAGGCGACTAAGGGACACAAACCGGGGGGTGGGCAGCAGCGCCCCCTGCAGAACAACTCCACAATCAAACTGCGATCCCCAACCCGCATGCCCAGCGTGGGGATTATGGGCATTACCCTCCCAATGATGCACAAGCACAAGAAATGGCCCCCAGTTCCCGGCCGCCTCGCTATTCCTGGCCATGGCAGCGGCCATGGTAACGGCAAGGCAGGGGGTGCTAGGAATCACCGGGCTACGGCAGGCTGCCTCAATGAATTGACCCTGGCAACGTTCAACGGACGAACTCTTAGGCTTGATCACCATCTAGCGCAGTTGGAAGTGGAGTTAGAGAACATTAAATGGCATGTTCTGGGGTTATGCGAAGTCCGTAGAGAGGGGGAGGACACCGTAACCCTAGACTCGGGCCATCTTCTCTACTTTCGCGAGGGTGATAAAACATCCCAGGGTAGCGTAGGTTTCCTCGTCAATAGGGCCCTCTCTAGCAACGTTGAAGAAATCGCCAGTGTGTCGACCAGGGTAGCGTACCTGATCCTTCGGCTGTCCAAGCGGTACAGCATGAAGGTAATTCAGGTTTACGCACCGACCTCGACACACTCGGATGATGAAGTGGAGGATATGTACGAGGACATATCCAAAGCCTTGCACAACACCACTAAGGCCCACTTCAATGTTGTTATGGGGGACTTTAACGACAAGGTGGGAACCCAGACTGGCAACGAATCCCGGATAGGCCCGCATGGTTATGGAGTTAGGAATCACAGGGGGCAAATGCTTGTCAACTTCCTTGAGAAGGAGGGGCTGTTCTTAATGAACTCCTTCTTTAAGAAACAGCCTCAAAGGAAGTGGACGTGGCAAAGCCCCGACACTGTGACTAAAAATGAGATCGACTTCATCATGACGGATAGAAAGCACATATTCAGAGATGTCTCAGTGATCAACAGGTTCAATACCGGATCTGATCACCGACTTCTCCGAGGCTCTCTGAATATCAACTTAAAGCTTGAAAGAAACCGACTGATGAAGTCCACGCTCCGACCTAACCCAATCCATATCATGGCGGGTACCGAGAAGTTCCAGCAGCTTCTCGGGAATAGATTTGTTGCCTTGGAACCCACTGACGACGCTGACGAGAGCCTACACAATCTGGTCGAGACTCTGAGGGATGAGGGCATCAAGTTTTGCAGAACGCAGCGGATGGGCAGGAAATCCAAACTCTCGGCTGAGACTCTCGGGTTGATGACAAAAAGACGGGAAACCACCCAAGCTACTTCGTCGGAGAGGTCAGACCTGAACAAGCGAATTGCGAAGATGGTACGGCGCGACCTTCGGAGCTCCAACACACGCCTCATCGAAGAGGCGATTGAGCGAAACCGAGGGTCCAAAGTATTCACTCAGCAGCTTGGCAGGAGCCACCTGACGAAGCTTAAAACGAACGATGGGAGGACCGTATTGTCTAAACCAGAGATCTCCGCCGAGATAGAGGATTTCTATGGCCGATTATACGCTGCACATGCACCTCATTCCCGACGAGATGACCACGATTCCAGAGCCACCCTGATGCGCCACTACACCGACGAACTGCCTGACATCAGTCAAGACGAGATCGTGTTAGCTCTGAGGCAGCTTAAAAATGGAAAAGCCCCCGGTAAGGACGGAATAACATCAGAGCTTTTGAAAGCTGGAGGAGCCCCTGTTATAAAGGAATTAACGAACCTCTTTAACACCGTCCTTCACAGTGGGAGAACTCCAAAGGCGTGGAGCGGGAGTTTGGTGGTGCTCTTTTTTAAGAAGGGTGACAAAGCCCTTCTTAAAAATTATAGACCCATCTCGCTCCTGAGCCATGTCTATAAGTTGTTCTCACGAGTGGTCACGAATCGTCTCGCCAGGAGACTCGACGAGTTTCAGCCGCCGGAACAGGCCGGGTTTCGAGGAGGATATGGCACCATAGACCACATTCACACGGTGAGGCAGATTATACAGAAGTCCGAAGAGTATAATCAGCCCCTGTGTCTGGCCTTTGTGGACTATGAGAAGGCCTTTGACTCTGTCGAAACCTGGGCTGTTCTGGAATACTTACAGCGATGCCAAGTAGACTATCGTTATATCGAGGTGTTGAGATGTCTGTACGAAGCCGCGACCATGAGTGTCCAAGTACAGGGCCAGCAGTCTAAACCGATCCAATTGCGCAGAGGAGTGAGACAGGGGGATGTTATATCCCCGAAACTGTTCACAAGCGCGTTGGAAGATATGTTTAAGATGCTGGACTGGAAAGGAAAGGGCATAAACATAAACGGCGACTACATCTCACACCTACGATTCGCATATGACATAGTCTTAATGGCGGAGTCGCTAGAGGAGCTGAACCAGATGCTGGACGGCCTAGCTTCAGCCTCGCGACGTATCGGTCTTGGCATGAATTTGGATAAAACCAAAGTCATGATCAATGGCCACATTGATCCAATACCGGTCATCGTACATGGCCACCTTCTCGAAATCGTTTCCGAATACACTTACCTCGGGCAGATTCTGCAGTTAGGTAAAAACAATTTCGAGAATGAGGCCAAGAGGAGGATCCAGCTGGGCTGGGCAGCGTTTGGGAAACTGCGCCGAGTCTTCGCGTCATCCATACCGCAATGCTTGAAAACGAAAGTTTTTAATCAGTGCGTCCTACCCGTCATCATGACCTACGGAGCCGAGACATGGACACTTACGGTAAGGTTGGTCCACCAATTTAAAGTCGCTCAGCGAGCTATGGAGAGAGCTATGCTCGGAGTTTCTCTGAAGGATAGGATTCGAAACGAATACATCCGACATAGAACCAAAGTCACCGACATAGCTCAAAGAATTAGCAAGTTGAAGTGGCAGTGGGCTGGCCATATCTCGCGAAGAACCGACAACCGCTGGGGTAAACGTGTTCTTGAGTGGAGACCGCGACTCGGCAAACGTAGTGTAGGACGCCCTCTGACCAGGTGGGATGACGATCTGCGAAAGACTGCAGGCAGATGCTGGATGCGGCAAGCTGAAGACAGGGCGCTATGGCGCTCATTAGGAGAGGGCTATGTCCAGCAGTGGACTAGTATAGCCTGATGATGATGATGATGACACCTAAATCAAGTCCCAATTCGTGACGGTTGATCTTAAGGACCACGACTCGCAAATTAGGACGCAGAAGCTCCGACCAAAATGTTCATATTTTAGTACAGCTACCACTCGTCGGTCGGCCGGTGTTATGACTAGCCCGACATCGTGTCAAAAGTGCGTCGTACGCATCTGTTCGAGGCCAAACGTAACAGTAGCTAACAGACCTGGCGCGCAGCATGGCCTCCATACAGTCGGGCGCGGTGTAGGTGAGCGCGGCGGCCAGCAGCGCGCGGCGCGTGCGCGTGTCGGCGTGCGCCCGCGCCGAGCGCGCCACCAGCGCCAGCAGCGGCGCGGCGGGCGCGTGGCGCAGCGCGGCCAGGCGGCGGCACGTGTCCACGGCCACGCCGCAGCCCGCGCCGCCGTCCGCGCCCGCCGCGTGCGCGTACTTGCCCACCAGCTGCAGCACTTGGCCTTCCCTTATAACAACGACGACCAATCAATTGTGAATGCATTTGTATTTAAACGGAGTGGCGATTTAATCACCTGCTCTGGACTCAAACGTATCGACTGCATACAAAAATATGAAAAGGTTTTTAAACTTGTACGTATAAAAATTAGCGTTGTAATTCCATCAGTCTGAATCCAGGACAACGGCAGCTAGTAAACGCAGCCATGTGTACATGGAAAAAAAAAGACTTGTGGCACTGGGGGGAACAGGATAGCGCGAATAGGAAACCGGGCGGGGCTCGCGCTTTC
This sequence comes from Phlogophora meticulosa, assembly GCA_905147745.2. Lineage (NCBI taxonomy): Eukaryota > Metazoa > Arthropoda > Insecta > Lepidoptera > Noctuidae > Phlogophora > Phlogophora meticulosa. Next base: position 2,061,920 of record LR990518.1, read on the forward strand.
CTATTGGCGTGTGTGAGTTATGCGAAGAAAAGCGGGTAACCGGGGGCGTAGGTAACCTGCACATACCCTTGTAATGGTTTTCACCTTAACATGCGCGTGTACCATAAGATCGGCGCACGAAGTTAAAGTCCGGGACTCCCTTTCGGTTTGACTCAGCAATAGAAATTAAAATCGATATATTGATGAAAAATTAAGATACGTTTTATTATTGATTCGACATCCTTAAATCCTGCAGGTGATTAAATCGCCATCCTGTATCTAAATTTAGTTTAGAAGTTGTACCTAGGTGCGAATCAGAGATCTATATATTTTTTAGAAGTTGTACCTAGGTGCGTAGAACACAAATTTCAATTAATATATATATAGATAGATAGATAGATTTATTTATTTGTGGAAACATGAGTTACATAACATGGCATAACAATTTCTTGATTTGAAGTACATGCCCATAGTAATAGGATAAAATTTAATAATGTCAAAAATATAAATAGTATAAATAATCTAATAATAAAATATAATAGTCCCACTATAAATAATCTATATTATTATTAACTTTAGGTTTATTTATGGCTTTAATTGTGGTAGTTATGTTGTTTGTCGTTGTTGTTTGAGTCGATGGATCTATCCTTGTGCAAGTGCCCGGTTTAGGTGATAAAGGTTGTTGCAACATGATTTTCTTTACTTTCTTTATAACTGGAGTATTCACTTTAATCCCTAATCATTTATAAATGTCTATGATCTTCGATGATCTTTCAATATGGTTTTTGAGTTCAGCGCTTTTTATGTTTAAATGAAGCAGCTGAAGCCAATTTTAGCGTTAGTGTCGATATATGATCTTCATATTCTTTAATTGATAAGTAGTTCTTGCCGGAGATGGCAAGTAAACTTCTCGAAGATGAGTCCAACATTGAAATGTTTTCGACATCCATGGCTGATTAACTAAATGAGTTGACTTGATCCAACCAGGTTGGTCTTTTTCTATGTGTTATGTTTTCTTCGTCCATTTTGATTGATTAAATTAACTATTATAGTCGAAGTTCACGTAGTCGTACAAAGATCTTGTATCCTGACGGTTTTCTACTATTTCGGGATATTTTTATTACTTTAGTATCAGAACTGGTTTTTTTTTATTAGCAGCAACTCTGTTGCTGGTGTCAAATTTATTAGGGTACTCGATATTAGATGGCGCTTAGAAGAGTTTTAGGATAGATAATTATGTTTTATACAGTGGCAACTCATAACGTAAATGTCAATTTTAGTTTCACTTCTTAGCACTAGAGGCGCTAATTGATAGAGGCGCACTAGAGGCGCTATCAATTTTCAAATAAACACTTTTTCTTAAGGTATGAAAATGATATAATAGGTCTTTACCTATGAAATTGCCGTTTTGTATGAAAAAATTTAAATGAATTTTTTTCATGTATTTTTTATTTGTATTAATCGAAGTAATCACCCATGCAATCAATGCATCTTTGCCAACGCAGTGGCAGTTTATTGATGCCCTTCTTAACGAAATCAGCTGGACGGGAGGCAACAAATTCTTCAAAGGCATTTTGTACTGCCTCTCGGGTATTGAATTTTTTTCCCGCCAAGAAGTTATCCAAATTCTGGAAAAAGTAGTAGTCTGTAGGCGCAAGGTCTGGTGAGTAGGGCGGATAACGGAGAGCTTCCAACCCCAGTTCTTGCAACTTGGAGACCGTCTGCTGTGCAGTATGAGGTCGCGCGTTGTCGTGCAGGAGCAGCGGAGACGAGCGATTGACCAATGCTGGTTGGAGATGTGCCAGCTTCTCCATCATTGTGTTCAATTCTTCACAGTACACATCTGCAGTAATGCTCACCCCGTTTGGTAAGAAGCTGTGTTGAATCACACCGGCGCTAGACCACCAAACAGTGACCATCACTTTTCTTGGGGTAAGTTTTCGTTTAGGGCATTGTTTAGGTGCTGAACCAGGATCCAACCAACTTGCTGAGCGCTTGCGGTTATCAAACAGAATCCATTTTTCATCGCAGGTAACAATGCGGTTCAAAATTCCTTCATTTGTGTGTCTGTTGAGCAGTGCAAGGCACGTCTCGACGCGTACTTCGCGCTGGCGATCATTGAGTTCGTGGGGCACCCATTTGTCAAGCTTTTTTACCTTGCCAATTTGACGCAAATGGACCAATATTGTTTTGACGCTAACGTCGAAAGCTGCTGCTAATTCAGCCGTAGATTGTGTAGCTACACAATCGCCTTTAATTCGTCATTGTCGACCAAAGTCTTCGGACGACCGCGAGGTTCATTTTTCAGGTCGAAATTTCCAGAACGGAAGCGAGCAAACCAATAACAGGTAGTGCGTTGGTTTGTAGTGTTAGCTCCGTAAACGTCGTTGATGTTGCGTGCCGCTTGTGCCGCGTTCCTGCCACGACGGTACTCATATTCCATAATTACTCGAATTTTTAACGTATCCATGATGACGAAAAAGATTTAAATGCGATGAAAATGTAACACTAATCAATAAACAAATGACTACTTTTGGAAAAAAAAATCCATGTTTTTAAAATAAAATTAATTTGAAATTAGAATTCTTAGCCAAACAAAAAATATTTTGATTTGAAATGGCCAGTACTGCAGAACGGCAATTTCATAGGTAAAGACCTAATAGATAGATATTTTTATTATATATATAGAAAATACCCAGAACACCCGGAACAAATATTTGTAGATCGTACAAACATTTGTCCCAAGGCGGGAATCGTACCCGCAACCTCTTGCGTCGCAGGCGGACCTTCGCCCGCCGCGCCACATCGGTCGTCATTCAAATAGAATTAACAACATTCTTGGTGAAGTAGTAAATTAGAAATCTAACGATTCGCACATTTATTATGTATATGTACGTGTTTTTACATTTTTGTAACGCGCGTACAGGGCGCTTTTTCCTCTTTGATTTAATAAAGTAGGTCTTTCCAAATTCACGCACTCTTTCAATGCATTCAAAACTCAACTAAGTCAGTATATTATGGCAGATCGAGCACTTCTAGAGAAATGAAGGCATTGAATGCGTGCAGTAACTTTATGTAATTTTAAATTCTAGTATTGTTCTCAAGTGAGTGACATTCGTCTTTATTGAGAATAAAGTTTCTTTAAACCTAAATTGCGTTTGCAGTACGTATTTGGTGCGTAAGATGAGTGTTAAGTCTAATTTTCTTGGGCACTAAACAACACATAAAATGATTCCAGAAACATTATCATTACCTGGTTATATCATCAGTGCCAGAGACTCTCAACAATGCTGCTAACTTCAGCAGTCTATGACTAGACAGATACGCAGTTGGCTTCATCATCAAACACGCTTCTATAAGCGACAACCTATCTTCGCATATACGAACTGAAAGAGAGAGAAATAGATTATTTAAGTGTCTTTTTACGGTCTAATGTCAACATGTCCATAACTATAAATAAAAATAAAAAAACAAACCAATCAATGACCGAGTTTGCAATCTGTAACCTTGACAGGGCGAATCAGAAACAGCATTTGAAGACCACGGATTGAGATACGTTATTGAAATAGGGTAGTGTCCTTAAAAATTCTGATTGGTCCGAAAATTGGATTACTCAAAAAAACTGGACCCGGTTTTTTTTCTTTTGTCACGTAAACCAAAAATGAGGACGAAATAGTGCGTTGAAATCACGCGTGACATCACGCCGTTCTTCACTTTTAACGTAAAAGTGACGTCACAAGCCCCTTCTGCTGAACTTTGATGTGCACTATACTTTGATCTTTGTCACTTTTTATTGATTAGAGTAAGCAAAAAATAATGTCCAATATTTTTTGGTAACCTAACTGACGGACCAAATAGGCTTAATATATTTTTTCCTAGGACACGTCCCTATTGGCACTTAGTAACCCACCCTTTATAATGTTTATCTTACCTTGTACGGGAACGACTTGAACATTAAAGTCGCTTAATATTGACAAAGAGAATATTAAATCCAACTCCTGTTGGATTTCTGCGTTATCATCTTTTATCAGTATTAAACAGCATCTGGAAAACGAAGCATTATATGGGAGTTTAGCATGCATGAAAATTATCTTACAATCATGATCTCACTAAGTCCATACATAATAATTTTGTCTTGCCCTTATGGCAATATATTAGCGGTCAACAGGTCTTCTACTTTTATACTTCTTTAATCATTCCTCCGGATCAAATGACCATACCATGACTACTCATTCCCACACAATTATTCAGCCGCCGTTGGCGTTTTCAGACTTCTCTTTATTTACTCTTTTCTTATTATATACATTGAGGTAATAGCACACATCCCGTTCAGCATTTATTTTGTGCCCTAACCTTCAGAAGGTTAGTCCATACAAGACAGGAGGTCAAACCATTTTTTTTTTTATAAATCTAGCTTTTGAATTTAAGGGGAACGCGGGAGTTGCAGATTCCAGTGACCCGCCAAAACGCAAATTCTTACATCATTCTCTTTCCCATTGCTAAAGTATAAATATACGCTACTGCTACTAATAGAATTTTACTTATAAAAAAGTTAAATTTTCCCTTACTCTACTTTACACTTGCTTCAAAATGTATTCGTCAAAATGGATCTCCTCATACTACTGACTACGACTTACCTAGCCAATGCCAAGCCTATATCGTCGAGACTATTAGCCGAGTTGAAGTACTCCACGGCGGCAGTCATGACGAGCAGCACACTAGTTTCGTAGCTGAGCTGCGCCGCGCCTCGTCGCGAGTCCGCCGAGCACGTCAACACTTCGCTCGCCAGCTTGATGCTGCTCGAGTCGCCTGACGTGAGGAGAGCTAGGACGTAGATCTGGGTAAGAAATTCGAATCATTATTAAAGCTGTTTTAGTCTGTTTTCCCGCTCAGCCCGCCGGATACTCTGTGGCGATGGTACCCAAAACATAACCGGAATGCGTGAAAAGAAGCTACATGTGTTTAGACTTTAATCCTAGTTAGTTAAGCCAAGAACGAAAACATCAATCTACCGAGAAAAGAGGGAAAACAATGAAAAAGTCTTTTCACAAAAGAATAAGAAAATGTTTATGAAATTGATCTAAAATTAAACCTTGTTATCTCATAGCTATTATTTGGCCTATCGGACTAATGCAGAATATTGCGTCACTGCAAAATTGCACCCACTCCTTTCTAGTTATCTGCTATTTCTGTGTAAGTATGTGTCAATAGTTACCTCGTAGCATTTTTCTTTTGTTATACATGTGAAAAACGTCTCCTGCATTTCTAGTAAATCCTTTATTAACTTCTCCCAATCCTGTGGCGTGGGCTTATCTCCCCTGAAACAAGTTTAAGTCCTCGTTAAATCAATTTCATCAGCAATAAATATCAATAATATTAATAATATCATCTGCACCGAAGAAACCCAGTGTCCATAATTTGTAACAACAAAACCAACAATTACAAACATACCGTTTAATATCAAAGAGTATCTGGAGAAAATAATTCGTAATAAGATCCGATATTCCGTCTCTATGTCAGCGGGCTGTATCTAATAAACCGGTTGAAATTATTTGCGCTATAACAATAAATAACGTTACAATAAAATTTAAAAAGGCTTCCATACAAGAAACTTGATTTTCTCGGCGTTTATTGCTCGACAAGTTACGGAAACCCTCGCTAGTCCGACACGCACTCGGCTAGTTTTTTAATACGATATGACCTTTACGTCAATTCGCATTCAGACTTGTGTTACATTTGATACTCAGAGGACGATGGGTTACTCGCTACAAAAGTATTACTTTACCAGCAACGTAAACATTACAATATATCAAAAACACATACTAACTAAAAGCTATACAGGGTGGAAGAGATATCCACGCACATTAGTACCATGAGTTCAGTACATTTTTCTGGACTGGAAAAAAACTGAATTATTTTCTTTTTAACTAAAATTCGACTGGGTAAGATAGAAACTATGATTTTCTCATGGTTATTTACAATTTAATGTAAAAAAAACCTCCACTTTGAGGGGTCCAGAACTTATGAACTGAACGGATGTGCGTAGACGCACCTTCCACCCGTATCTATTCATTCAACAAGCATATTGATGTTTTCACCATGCAAATAGTCAACCATAGCGGTAAAACACTTCAAAAAGAATGCTTAACGTTTAATGGAGCATTTCATTCTTGTACTATTTATTGACACGATCAATGTGTACGTTGAACCAAAAATTCAAATAAAATAGCTGTAATCTCATTTTACATCGATTACTGAGAATGAGCTACATTTTGCATATAGTAATGGAGTAAAAAAAAATTGGGGTAGACTCCCACTTTAGCTACATGCAGCTAAATCTTTTACGTGAAATGACTGCCTATTTGACTTAATAGTTACTGGGTGATACGATACCCCTTGTTAAGTTTGGTTTGACGTATGTCAAAGATCTAAAAATTACAGTCGAGACCAGCTAAATGTGCTTTCCGAGGCCCAACGGACCATTTCGGCAAGCGCGCAACCTCTGATCGTCCGGTGCAACTCTCAAAAGAAGAAGAGTAATATCGGTTTGCAGTTTTCTTTGTAAGAATGTTATACCTATCTCCACATTAGTGACCCTGGCGTGATAGATGGCGTTCTAATGACAATACATTGCAGCTACAGCAATAATCAAAGAGGCTATACTGTATAATAATCATGCTTCACATAATATTTATTTATTTACTTTAAACATACAAATATCCTTACAGGCTCTAGACCCAATGCGATATTGTAGCATACTTAAAAAAAAAAAAAAAATATACATAGTTCCGCTATTTACCATAACAAATTCTATGGGTAGCTGTTCTTGTAAATTCACCCAAAGAGCAACAGAGTATATCCAGGTCATCGGCAATGAGATTGAGAGTGCGGAATATAAAATATTTATTCTGTTTTATATGTATTTTTAATTTATAATTGCAGCCCGGAGTCTCGTTTCGTGCCCGGTTGGTGGCAATAGGCTCGCTCCTTATTACATGGGACTTAAACTTTACTAGCGAAATGTGGGTTTTACTTTTCTTGTACCTATCCTCCTACTTTCATCTCTCCTTCAAATCAAATCATATCAAATCTTAAAACTTGATTCCTTAATTTGGAATTGTAGCACATGAAATTAATATCTTAGTTTAAGTTTATGATAAGGCGTTACATACCGTTATCAGTATAGAAAAATGCATATTATTACTGCTTTGGCTAAAATATACACTTTTTTTAAAAGCCCTTTCTTAATAAATAATTATTATTGCCTCTGCGCATCCCTTCGGGGAACACAGGCGTAATGTTTTATTCATTTATAATTTATCAGTTTCTGAATGTGAATGTTCTGGAAATAAGGTCCACAATTTTATTTGTGTAGTAATTAGTGAAGAGCGGTAAATGATTCCTGATTTAATGGATAAAATAAAATCATACAAAACCATATCATTAGTAAATGGAATTTATACATTGCTGTTTAAGGGCAGAAAAATCAAGAGGAATTTTCATACATAATTTACTCCAATTCAAGTTCAATTTCAAAGTAAGTAGAACCACACTATGTATCTCATTGAAGTTTTGTAAACAGATTCCATTTGGACATTTAAATTCATAAAAATATTACTTAATAACATAATTATATTTAAATATATAAAATATAAGAACAATATACAATATCTGCACTATCTACCAAACATGTAAAGTTGACCAAAAATAATCAACATCTATTGTTACCCATTTCATGCCAAACAAACGAATTGCTGCTTCTTAGACTGGCAACAGACTTGTAACACGTCATACCACGCGGCGCAAAAGAAGCGTGCTTATTGGTCACATTACACCTGGGTATATCCATAACCCACGAATTGACCAATAAGGCGTCCAATATGGCGCTGTGGCACAAGTGTGCTGAGTACCTTTACGATACTTACCTGATGGTTGGTGGTTGGACCTTAGGTATTATTCCCGGTACCGTTACTTTGTCCCAGCGTACGTAAGTCCGGATGTTAAAAGGATATCTGTCAAATGTGTGACTTTTTTATAGATCGGAAGTACAGGTGTTTTTAACTTCACAAACGCGAGTCAATCATTCCAATTTATTCTCTAATACAATGGCATAAGAGACAGAAAACGCACGCTCCTAAATTTGTTTTAAACATGGGTGACGATAGTAGTTGGCTGTTGGATGGTGTATGGAAATAAAAATAAAGATATGTAGATTTACGGCTAACACCAGCAATAGCGACATTACACATTAATGTTCGTGTGTTATTAACTATTATAGACAGCATATTTAAAGTACAGATGCGAGCACATCAAGCTATCCCAAAACTGTCAAACTTTCCCAATTGAACATGCTCCTTATACTTTTGTAATAAAATTGAAAACTATCAACGAAATTTGACAGATTGAGGTAGCTTTATGTGCTGGCCTTTGTACATTCATAGTGACGTGGGCCATCGCAATCCTGCCGTGAAACCTACATGAATGAATCATATCACTTTCCCATTATGCTCGACGTTCGGCGGAAGATTTCAGAGACCACTATGTACCTAATCGTAAACCCAACATAGGTATTACCTATGATTATATCCATAACATAACATCTCGCCTGTATTTTAAAGGATTAGGCAGAGGTGTACATATAGTGCTCCCGCCGGCGTGCGTTCGCCGGTTATGTTTAAATTCCATGTTATAGGGGCTGAGCCTATTGCCATGAACTGGTCACAAATCCAGACGGGCTGTTACTAAGTTTCAGGTGGATATGCCCGTCATGACGGACGGACGTCATGCTCAGCAGTAGCGCTGGCGACCACTTAAGCAGAGCCAAAAACTTAAAGCAAAATGTCAAAAATAACTTGTTTTAGGCGAGGTTGGAGAAATACCTACGTATGTACAACATTGTACATTTGAATATTCAATGACTTTCAAGTTAACTTTTCAGCATAACACATCAAAGACGCACAGCACAGCAGATATGTTATCGAAACTTACAGATATCTATATACTTTAGAATGTAATCATCGACTTCTAGATAATAGCTATATAAATAAGCGAAATTTTGTAAAACATAACCATGTTTGGTTTTTATTTATGCACCGTAGCTAAAAAAATGCTAATAAAAAATCTAGTCTATGTTACTCTGGATAATGCAAGCTATCCAAAGGTACCACGAAAAAGGTTCAGATGTTTATAAGTTATCATGGAATTAAGAAACACATGCATGCATGCATACATGAATCCTGAAAACTTCTGTCATTTGAAAATCTTTGACAGTCGTTACGGCCTCGAGTCGTTAATCAGAAGTGTGATACCCAGTCTTACCAACAGATATCGTGTTTTCCGGTAACTGGTTTGAACCGCCTTTATTTTTCTGCTGCTTTCATTTAATTTGCATCGAAAGAAATACTGCTTTTTCTGCAGTCGTGTAAAAAAATCAACATACCCCAGCCCAACCGTCCTGGCTAGCTTAGTGAGTAGGCTAATGACCCTTTGCGGGTGTTCCTTCAGCTCTTTGAGGTCCCGCGGCGGCACCTTGACGTCGCGCCACGCAAGCCGGCTGCTGGCCGACACCAGGCGCTCCACGTCCTTCACGCGCTTGACCAACTCACTGCTGCTAATACTGCCGTCGCTATGAAATTCACAGGAAAAATCATTTAATAAGAAAAATAAGTTTACGCAAAACAAACACGTTAACAATAAATCTTGATAAAAACACTTGATCTAACTACGGGTTTTCATCAAGTACTAGTAATACGTGAACACAGCGATGTATAATATTTAATTGCTGCGCCGCGTATCGTGGGTTCGATTCCCGCACAGAACAAGTACTTGTATGGCCTACAAGTAGTTGTTCCGGGTCTGGCTGTTTGTGTATGTGACTTTAAATGTTTGTAAACACACCCACGACACAGGAGAAATTCCTAGATTGGGTCAAAGTTTAAAAAAAAAAGCCGGTATCTTTTTAAATTGTTTAGGCGATTTTTTTTTTTAGAGAGACTTACGTAACTTGTTACCTTTTAACTGGTTTATTTTAACGGTATCATCGTTGTCTGTAGAAATCAGCAACAATGATCCTTAAAGACTGGCTGGTGGAGTACTTACGTTTCTTTAAGCAATGTGTCGAGCAAGTCACATGCCTTGTCCAGTTGATCAGTTTTGGTGTGCGCGAACAAACAACGTTCTACCAACACTAAATGAGTTCGGACATCCAGCTCTAACTCGTTTGGCGATTGCAGCACCTTGATGTGAAGGAAGAACAGAGTTTAGGAGGTACAATGTAGTAACAGGTAAGGTCAGTCGAGAAACTGCTGTGGGTTGATAAATTTTAACAGATTTTTGTGACCTTTTGATTATTGACTACTAGATACTCCTTGACATTGAAAAATAAAATGGTTATAGTGACAGTTGAAGCTTATTGCCAACTTAGGCTTCGGGTGCTTTGGAAAGCTAAAGCTTAGACTTTATGGATAAGAAAGGGAAAGAAGCACTGTCAATGTCGAGATCAGAGCTGTGGTATTTATTTGTTTTTAAATATCGCAGCATTATGATGTGAGAGAGGGCCTTTCTGGCCTAACTCAGGTCCAAGATTTATATTTATTTTTAACCTTCTTTAGTTTCGTTTTTTCTGTGCGTTTCCCAAATAAATGTCTTGCTGTCTTTAGATCACTGCCAAGAAAAGCATTAACATGGGTCCTAATAAAACGGCAGAACTTACATTCAATACCATGGACAGGTCATCGGTACTGATGCTTTCAAGGTACCCGATAAGGCCTTCGATGCAGGAGTCGTTGCAGTTCGACAAGGTGTCGCAACGCTGGAAGAATGGTATCGCGTACTGCTTCAAGTGCGATACGAAAGTTGCAGGTGTAGACTGTGGAGAAAACACGTTTGATTACTTACTATGTGAACGTAATCCAAATTCCTACTCATATTATAAATGTGAAAGTTTGTGAGGGTGTAAGGATGGATATCTGTTAATATTTATGCAAAAATGTACTGAACAGCTATGCCCCGCAGTTTCACCTGCTTTTGAAGGTCGAATCGTAGTGTGATGTTTGATAGCCTATAACCTAATAAATAATAAAATTATAGGCTAAAACATCAAGCTTCCTCAAGAATTGAGTTATCGAATGTAAAAATATATCCGAATTCAGACTTATTACTCTTCTGATTTATTATATATATACAACGTGTCCCAGAAATCAACGTCAAGCCGAAAACGGGCAATAGGCCAAGTCGTGACAGCTATTAGAAAAATATAAAAAAAAATCTTGGTCATGTACTTTTCGAATTATAAGCATTCAAAAATAAATCTCAAAAAGTGACACCCTGTGATGATTTTTCAAGTCCTGTGACTACATTATTAACATTTCGGTAGTTTTTTTCTCTGTGATGTAACCATGAATAACCCTTCTGTAAATTACAGTTAAAAGTTAAAACGTAACTGCCTCAGTTCTAAATTAAATGTTAGATTTTTGCCCAATATTGAATTCAAAATAATGACATCACCCAACTTTAACCGACTGTACTGAAAAAAAAATCTACTACACTATTTTGGCAAGTAACTTTAAAAGATGGCGCGTTTAGTCAGGATTCCAAAATGGTATAACACATACTAATTGCTACTTCTTAATTGAGGAAAAAAAGTACATTGTTGGTTTTAGGTGCGTTTGAAATAAAATTCAGTCGTTGGATTTCTTTTATTATAATTTTTATTAAATCAGATTTACGAAGTTTTATAACAAATGTTCAAACTGTTTTCCTTCAGCTGCAATGCAAGTTCTACATCTCTTTAAAAATGTTACATGAACCTCCACAATTTGCACGAATGGCACGTGGAAAATCCAAATTTGATGCGGGAAGATAGATCTCAGTACCAGTTTAAAGTAAATATGTGGACGGGAATTTTGAATGGTAAAGTTATTGGTCCAATCGAGCTGCCGGAGAATTTAAATGCCCAGGGTTATTTGAACTTCTTACAGAACCAATTACCAGAATTATTGGAAGAAGTGCCACTGAACATTTACGGCAGCATGTGGTATCAACAAGATGGCTGCCCAGCGCATTATGCTCTCACTGTACGAGAGTTTCTCAATCGAGAATACCCCGATAGGTGGATTGGGCGGGGTGGTACAATTTCGTGGCCTGCCCGTTCACCCGATTTAAACCCCATAGATTTTTTTTACTGGGGTACGATAAAGGATAAAGTGTACTCTAAACCAATTCAAGATTTAGACGAGCTGCGCCAAAGAATTGCAGAAGCCGCTGAATACATCAACTCAAGAAGATACGCCCGTCTTATTACGCGATCATTTTTAAAGAGATGTAGAACTTGCATTGCAGCTGAAGGAAAACAGTTTGAACATTTGTTATAAAACTTCGTAAATCTGATTTAATAAAAATTATAATAAAAGAAATCCAACGACTGAATTTTATTTCAAACGCACCTAAAACCAACAATGTACTTTTTTTCCTCAATTAAGAAGTAGCAATTAGTATGTGTTATACCATTTTGGAATCCTGACTAAACGCGCCATCTTTTAAAGTTACTTGCCAAAATAGTGTAGTAGATTTTTTTTTCAGTACAGTCGGTTAAAGTTGGGTGATGTCATTATTTTGAATTCAATATTGGGCAAAAATCTAACATTTAATTTAGAACTGAGGCAGTTACGTTTTAACTTTTAACTGTAATTTACAGAAGGGTTATTCATGGTTACATCACAGAGAAAAAAACTACCGAAATGTTAATAATGTAGTCACAGGACTTGAAAAATCATCACAGGGTGTCACTTTTTGAGATTTATTTTTGAATGCTTATAATTCGAAAAGTACATGACCAAGATTTTTTTTTATATTTTTCTAATAGCTGTCACGACTTGGCCTATTGCCCGTTTTCGGCTTGACGTTGATTTCTGGGACACGTTGTATATAGAGAGAGAAGAGATATAAAATAAAAACCAAGGTCCTAGAAAAATCGAATAACAACAAAAAAATCTTCATCCAATAACAACCAATCCAATAACAAAAAAAATCTTAATATGCATTCCTGAACACAGTATTTAACATGGATAAACAGAACACTTACCCTACTCATGAGAAAGGTGCAGACTTCCAAAACTGACATCTGCTGGAACTGTTCCAAGGTCACACCTTCCACATTTAAATCATATGTCAGTACATCTAAATTTTGTAGATAGAACAGGATCTCATCTAGTCCTTCAACTCCGCCCCCTATGGTTGCTAGAGTGATAAGTGTGAGTGCGTGCGAGACAAGGCCACTGCGTTCTTCTATCTCCCTCGCTCTCTTGTCATACCACTTGACAATGTCGTCGGTAGCGGAAGGAATGGTGCCCGCTGTCTCGAGCTCAGGAGTGGTGTCTTCTGACCAGTTGGAGCTCCAAATGGACCTGATAGAATGAAGGTAAGTGTTTTTTATTGGGACAGATGAGTATAGCATATCAACCTGATATGCTATACTCATCTAAGATGACCTAAAATGGAGATGTTTTGTTTGGAAAACATTTCGTTTTTATTTTGGATTTGTTCTTAAAACTGCCAGAAATAGCTTAAATATAAAACACGTCACACTTTGAAAATGGTTATACTATACAGGGTTATTTGTAAAACACCGACAACCTCTCAGGAATGTATTACTATGCTCACAAAACAACAACTTTTGTTCTATGACTTTTTACAAACATAATACATTTACCAAAAAGTAACCTTCAAGATTTCGTTGTCGATTTCGATCTAACACATTTCAACTCTGTATTTTGCTGTACCTACCTACGCCTGCCGAGCACTGACCTCGTAGTATAGTCACCGGCACGTAAGTTGGCAAGGTTTTGGCGTAGTGGGGGTAAGTTCGCGCATCGTGCACTTAGTGGAACAAAAAAGTGGTGACTTTTATTGATCGTCATTATTTTATGGTTATTGACATCATTTATATTGAATAATATCTGATTAGAAGAAAGTTGAAGAAGGGAGTGGAATTCGTAAAGTTTATTGGGAGTTATAAATAAAATGCATACGAGGAAAGTATGCTCAAAAAGTATGCGAAAAAAGGCATACCTTTTTTCGCCTTAATTTTTTAATTTAAAACAACAACAATAATATCAACTCGTGACAAAAACTAAATTTAAAAACAATAACTATTTAACATAAACACAACAAAAACAAAGGGTACAACTTTCGTGCACGCAAGTGTAATCGGGAGTTCGGGAGGCAACAGTCGACTGTTGCACCAATCGCGCGCTCGGATTGACGCTACCTCATACCCCGCGTCCCGCTTGACTACCAAAGAGACCTAAAAAACGACTTGTGCGCATCTAACGACTCTTGCCAAGTTACTTGCCGGGGACTATAATACTTTTGGGTTAGTAACTCGCTACGCTACGATTCCCGCCTTTTTACGCAAAAGCCAAATTATAACTCGCTATTGTACTATCACTTTCTTTTGCTTCGCATAATATATTTCGTAACATTTAGAGCGCTCAAGATAAATATTTTTTATTTTTGCATGAAAATCTGATGAAATAAGATGTGATGAATTTGAAAAATTAAAAAAGTCATAAAACAAAAGACTGATATCATGAGTTCAGTACATGATATTGGACCCCCAAGCGAAAAAAGAGAGGGATACTCGGTACAAGTCGGGCGAACCGTAATCAAAATCGTAAAGTTAATCACATACCTAAACACCTCCTTGCGGCACCAGTCCTCTTCCGGTATGCACGGCGGAATTTTGAGAGGGGACCGCTTGTCAAACCATTCAAACGCATTCTTGGTCGGCAGCAAATGCTGATACTCAAGTGGGTTGATAGTCTCTGGTATCTTCTCCAGAACTGCCAGTTGCATGACTATGGTCTTTATGTGTGGCCATAGACAAGTAAGGGCCTCTATTCGGCCTTCTTTGGCGATCTCTATGGCACTGTACACTATGCTGTTGCTTCGGAGACGATCGTACTCGTCTTTTATGTAGGTGGATTTCTCGCATTTGAGGATAGACTGAAAAATAATGGAATGTGGCAGTCAGTAAAATGCAAATTATCATAGTTGTTTTGCAATATGCACCTCACTATTAGGTTGTATGTTATTGAAAAAGTTATTCGCGACTGTAACAAACATACATTACTCGATACGTGTGTGTATGACCAGATTTATGAACGTAATCGAAGCGAAAAGAGTGGTATATAAGTATTGAAGCGGGTGTCATTCTGTGGTTTCTGCCTACCCCCATGGGAATAAAGCGTGAGTTTATGAATGTATGTATGTATGTAATGGAGTTGTAATGGTGACTCCATTACAACTCCCTAAATTATAATTGTGCTCAAATGTCATGATTTCATGAAATACTCATTGAATTGTGTACTGAATTTGAAACTTAAGTCGTATTAAAAAAAAAATCTTCGGTACAACTCGAATCACTTTTTCAATGACATCCACCCTATTACTAAGCTAAATATTGCAAAAAACCTAAAATAACTTGAATTACGCATTCTAACAATACGCATTCACCACAAAAAGAGTTTGCCGAAACCAGGGATCGAACCAGGGACCTTTAGATCTTCAGTCTAACGCTCTCCCAACTGAGCTATTTCGGCTGTGAGTAACATGTTGAAATTAAACAACGCTTATCAAGCAGTGTAGTTACATGTGATACGGCAGTTATTGTTATGCGAATTTTATTTTCGGAGGTAAACAATAATCGGATATTCAACAAAAAAAATGGAAAATATTAGAAAAACCAACTGCATAAAGCTTATAGACACGAAATCTTTTCCACCTGACTGTTGCACTTAAAACTTACAAAAACAAAATGCATACCTCATAAAGTTTCAATCTCTCTTTGTAGAACAGCATGACGTGTCTACACCGCAGCAGTTCGCTGGTGTACGCGTTCAGGTGCTCCAGCATTATGTCGTCCGTATCTACGAGCGGCTCTTTTTGTTCCTTGTTTATTTCTAAACAATAATAATACAGGTATTTAATTAACATGGCAAGACTTGTAGACTTAGAAAGGAGCTCATGGCTTAATAAACTTCAAAGAACATTTGAACAAAAATATTAGCCGGATTGGTACAGCCGTTCTCGAGTTTTGGTCTTACTAACCTTACTATTTAACCATTCATTTTTATTTATAAATATAAAGTATCTGACCATCCATGATAGTATCGCTGGTGAGTTGCA
The DNA here is from genome assembly GCA_905147745.2 of Phlogophora meticulosa. Classification (NCBI taxonomy): domain Eukaryota; kingdom Metazoa; phylum Arthropoda; class Insecta; order Lepidoptera; family Noctuidae; genus Phlogophora; species Phlogophora meticulosa. The sequence goes on from LR990518.1 coordinate 2,078,084, forward strand.
GCCCGAACTGGAGCAGTTCCTTCGCGGCGGGCAAAGTCTCCGGCAATCTGTCCACGCACTGGTGCACCGCCCAGATTTTCTTCGATACTTTGCTCTGCAAACATCAGATTTATTTTAATTAATTGATTTATTCAAATGAGAAGACACATCAAAAGAAAATCGGGAGTCGGTCTTAAAGTGCAGACATTATCTTGTTCAGATGGATGGGTATCGTGTTATTCAGTAACCGGGTTGTGGAGGTCAGATAGGCTTCCACTCCATGTTTGTACGATCTACAAAGATTCCGGGTGTTCTGGGTATTCGCTATGTATAATAAAAATATCTAACCATGTAATGTATTATTACAAGTAGTCTTAGCTATCGCATTAGGTTTGTAACCTGTAATGATAGAATAAGAGTTTTAAATAAATAAATAAATAAATGTATTGTATTAAGTATATCAGTCATCTAGTACCCATAACCCAAGCTCTGCTTAGCTTGGGGCTATAATTATGATGCTGTGTGGATTGTCCAGTATTATTTATTTTATTTATTTATTTATGTAAATTACTAGTATTCAGAAGCATTCGTTTAGACTGGATGCTGACCCCAAGATAGATGGGAAAAGGCTAAGCAGATGATAACGAATCGTTATATCAAGACTTGATTTGCAATGCGTCTTCTTCAGCTTACCAGCGAACCGTACTTGGCGGTCCGGATAACTTACCAAGTACATCTGTATGGCGTCGGTGGAGACAGGGTTCTTGCGCCACTGCTGCTGGTACACCAGGTCGCTGTCCAGGCCGAACGTGTCCGCCAGAGCTAGCGCCTCGTTATAGTTGCCGCTTTCGATCTGCGTAAACATGAATAGAAGCCCGTTTATTTTTGTTTCAAACAGAAAAACTAAATAAATACCTTCAAATCTCAATCTCTTTTAGGATAGTTTATTTTACTAACATAATGATTTGTTAATGACTAACCACATTGTAATTTATTTAAACATACCGTAGAACGGGTTAAAATCTTAAAAGCACTGTGGCAAAATTTCGGTCAGGTCATTTGTTCCGGGTGTTCTGGGTATTTGCTATGTATAATATAAAGTATGTATCTATATAATGTATTGTATTAAGTATATCAGACATCAAGTACCCATAACACAAGCTCTGCTTAGCTTGGGGCTAGATGATGCTGTGTGGATTGTCCAGCATTATTATTTTTTGTTATATTTTGTTTAATATTTTCCATATTTTCTTTTATTTATATTTTATACATACGTGTGACATGGCGTGGCTACATATTGGTACATGTGACATGTGTCTTAATACGTCAGATGTCACGAGTGTCATCTTACCTCCCATATTATTATTATACTCTTTGCATCTTACCTTCCTAGAGAACAGCTCGGTGGGCGTGGTGCTCTTCAGTCCGAGCAGTCGGTACACCCGCGACACTACCGTGATGCGGCGCGGCTTCGGCTGGAATGTCTCGATGTCCGTGATAGCGAATAATACTGTCTTTATCAGCTCCTTGGCAAGCTCTAACATTGTGTCTTCCGTGTCTGATTCTACTCTCACTACCTCCATCTGTAAAATAAAACACTCTTTCGTTACCTACTTTGAAACTACGATGACGCAGGTTCCTATTTTATGGATTATATTCCAGGTTACACCGGAGCCTTATCAAAAATTAATAATAAAGGTTTAGTTAGGCCAAAAAATTAAAAAAAATCTATATCTAGCCCAATGAGATTTTCAATTAGGTATCCAAACTTGTTTCATTCAGTTTAAAGTAAAAGACTGACGTCTTTAACGAGAACAGTTCTTTTGCCCATTTACCCTTAAAGTAGCAAAATCAGTTTCAATCAAAATTTAATTCCAACAATGAAATTAATATATATTACTCGTACGGAACACTCAATGGGTGTGTCCGATTCAACCTCAGCTAGATTTTTTGGGTGTTTTATACCCTAGTGTTTGATCCCCCCCACAAGAGACCCTGTCCAATTATACTTACGCCATCATCGCTGCGTGACTTCTTAGCGGGCAGCACGTTGCTCTCACATTCTAACACCATGAACGTTCCTGCGTGCGCGCACGTTATCTGTAAACAGTTAAGATTACACATTAGACATTATTATTTCTTTAATATTTCAAGCACACAAATGTACAGAGGCAAACTTAACGCCATAGGCATTGTCTACCAAGTACCGGTCAACCTTTGGGTGAGACATACAGTGGTAGGTCTAACTTTCAAAATTAAAGGATAAAGAATTTGTTTTGTTAATAAATGTATATTATACAGGATGGAAGTGACAAGGCACAGACTCCTCAAAACCTCTCAGAGTTCAAATTTTTCGTCAGTATGTCCTATATTTTTTCCGTTTTTTTCTAATATTATTCTTACTTTAAACTTTGGTCACCAGACGTGACCAGAGGGCTGGCCTTTTTTTGGTCAAAGTATCAGCATTGCCATTCAACGTGGCAATACTGCCAGCCTTCTGGGCACTATACCTGTTGACAGTGATGCGAGTGAATTTTTCGGTACGCTGTGATTATTTATTTTAATTTACTTTTAATTGTATTAATAGTTTTATCGTTGTTAAAGAAACTCAATTTTACTTTTAACTATAAGGGGTCCAGACACATGTATTGAACTCATGGTTTCAAGTTGTGCGTCGATGTCCTATCCGCCCTATATTATAAAGTATATAATACAAAATGTATTATACATAATACACAAATAAATAAACTTAAATACACATTATATGTACAGACGCCAGCACATCAAGCTATCCCAAATTGTCAAAGTTTCCCAATTGAACATGAACCTAATTCTTTTGTTAAAAAGTTGAAAAACTATTAAAGAAATTTGACAAATTGGGATAGCTTGATGTGCTGGCCTCTGTACCACATGGTCAATGTGTATACACACCTGTGGTGATCCCTGGAAGAACTCTGGCTTCTTTCCAAGAATGTTGGCCATGGTTTCGATGTCACAAATGGTGACTGCTCCACTGAATCGTGATACTATGATCTCCTGTAAGCAGTGATTTACACATTATTGTAAGCATGAAGGATTTTTAAATAATTGGAGGAGCTCGTGGCTAGACTCCATTACATATCCAAACCCAACCGTGACTCTGAGAGCACGTTAAGCTATTGGTCCCGGCGAATGATCGTTGAAAGTTGTTACGGGTAGTCAGAAGCCCGAAATTCTGACCAGTCTTACCAAGGGGTATCGTGTTAACCAGTAACTGGGTTGTGGAGTCATATAGGCAGTCATTCCATCTAAATTACCGGTATTCAGTTGCATCTGGTAAGACTGAAACCCCAACATAGTTGGAAAAAGGTTAAGCAGGTGATGATCATTCTAAAAGAATTGGCAAAGTAATTCAGAGTACGAGATATATAGAAACAACTTTATTAAACTGCCTAACTTTGGGAAAATAAACCATATTATAGTGTTCAAGATAAAATTCATTTTCGCAGATCACCCACCTCATTGCTCCACCAATTGATATCAGCTGGATAGAACACAGTCAAGTCCTTCTTCCCCGGCTTCTCGGCTCCAGTGAGGGGGTTCCTCAAGTCGTGATGTGGTTGGGTGTTCAGAGGCCATCGGTATACCAGCTTGAGGAGTGGAAGCCGCCACACCGACACGTCACCGTTGCAGTGTATACAGACAAGCTTACTACCATCGGGAGATAGTTCCATTTGTACTATGAATGCCTGGGAGATAAATTATGTAAAGAGTTACTAAGTAAAGTTGGTTCTTAGATACACCTACCTAAGTACACTAAATGAACAGAGGACGGCAAGGTTGACGCAGTGGTTCAGCCATTGTCTGTTGCGCTGCGTGTCTCGGGTTCGATTCCCGCACGGAACAAATATTTGCATGGCCTACAGTTAGTTGTTCCAGATCTATCTGTTTGTGTATGTGAGTTTTAAAGTTTATTGGCGCACCCATGATACGGGAGAAATTTCTAGTGTGGGGAAACGTTCTTAAAAAAGAAGAAGAATTCTATTTTAAGGGTAATGTCAGAACCATATTCATAAATTTTAACAATGACTTTTCAATATTCATCGGAGATTTGATGAGCTCACGACTCCGATCAAAGTCGAAACTTAAAAACGTTAGTTAAACCGTAACAGCTATTATTTTCCCATCAGTCAGCTCACCGCATTGTTGGAGTACCCGAAGGGCACGAACAGCTTGAACCGCTCCGTGGCGTGCGCCTCCGCGTCGTCCGACACTACGGACAGCTTGTAGTACGGCTCCTCGTTCAGAATCCGCCATGACGTAATACCAGCACTGAGGGACGAGGTCGGCTCCTGGGACGTGAACAGTATTTTAAACGCATACCACTCTCAATTTACATAATTATGCTAGTGTAAGACCGATGTCGTGAGACTAGTCAACTTCTTGTCAAAGAAGAGCAAGATCAGATGCAGCACCTATCTTATTGTTGTTTTCTGGTTGGTCACCGGATGTTAGTAAACACCGCAAGTTTATAATATATCTAGTGAGATTATAACCTCTCGATAAATTGTCAACAGAACCTTAAAATTTTAGAATAAGTTTAAAATATTCGAGTCGTGGTGAGAAATTGTGATCTTTATAAGAAAGAAAATTATCTTCTGTTTACCAACTTTGGAAAGGAAGATTTGTATGCAGCAATTCTAGATCATCATGATCCTCCTGCCTTCATCCTACTTTTTTCGATTCAGCGCACATCTTCATATTCCATTCATCTCTATCAGCATTCGGCCGATATCTCAGCACTCAGTAGATGAAACGAATATTTTTTTTTTACCGACTCACTTTGTCAGATCCCCTGGGCACTCCAGCGACGTACATGGTGCCATGTGGCTCGCAGTACTTCAGCGCGGCCACTCCGCCCGCGAACCTGAATGAGTGGTGCAACTTGCAGCCGTCTGTCTGGGACACCAGGTACCCGCGGAGCTTACCGTCGTATGTCACTACTAGGACCTCCCAGTTCCTGTACACAGCATTTGATACAGTTTTAATAATTTTGCTTTTGCAGTTACCTGACTTCAAAATCAGCAAGTCTAGAAATCTTACCATTTTGTATCCTTGACCCTCAGAGGCATAAATATAATGTCAGCCACAGCATGAGTGTTGTCTGTACACTCTAGTCCACCAGGTCTTGAGCAATCCTGATGCAAAAATAACAGTTAAAAGTTTGTCTAACCATATGTTCTGTCTAGTGTTTATCTTTTATCTGTGGAACAAAACTGACATCTTATTGTGTAGAAATGAAAATAAAATTTATCTTGAGCGCTAGATAGTGGGTGTAAGCTCAGGCATAGGCACTTCATCCTAAATTCAACTACTGCCCAACTGAAGATCAGCGCTCTAGATCCGAGCCGGTAACTATATTCTACTTACAATAGGAATGTTGAAAAGGTTTGATGCAGTCAGGTCAAAGAAGCTGACCACACCATTTCCATAGGCCAGCACCACAAACGAGCAGTCTGGACTCCACACCAACTTGCGCCATTGAGGATAAGCATCTCGGCTCACTAAAATGAGTTAAGCAAAGCTTTAACATAATTTGATAACCATGACAAAGTATTTATTAAGTATCGAGTTTTAGAAACAGTAAAACAAAATATATTTAACATGCCTGATTGATCTGTTAATACAAAATGAAATCAAAATCCAAATCATTGAAAATATACAGTTTTTAATTTATATGTAACAGGAACAGTAAACAATCATAACACCAACTTTGAACATTTTCATTGCCCATATCTTATAGTGTTTTTTTATTTTTTTACTATACAATTGGCGCAGTGGTTGGGCTGCTGCACCGCGCGTTTTGGGTTCGATCCCTGCATGGTACAAATATTTTAGTGACCAACAGGTAGTTGTTCTGGGTCTGGCTGTTTTTGTATGTGTTTCAATGTTTGCAAACGCACCCACAATACAGGAAAAATTCCTAGAATGCGGCAACGTTTTTATAAAAACCAAACTAGCAAACTTTCGAACGTATCCCAAAACAGGATTTAAATTTATATGCCAATTGCGGCAAAACATGTTTGAACTGCACACTTTTTTGTTTATCTATTCACATTTGCATTCTCATGTATTCATCCTCCTGCCCTTATCCCAATTTTATTTGGGGTCGGCGCAGCATGTTTTCTTCTTCCATACATCTCTATTTGCCGTCATCTCATGGGTCACCTCTTTTCTTGTCATATCCTCTTTCACACAATCCATCCATCTTTTCTTTGGTCTTCCTCTACTCATGTAACCCTGCACATTCATACTCAAAACTTTCCTCACAACATGGTCCTCATTCCTTCGCATCACATGCCCATACCATGACAGCCGATTTCCACACAACTTCTCGGTCACAGGCGCAACTTTAAGACTTCCTCTTACATACTCATTTCTTATTCTATCCATTCGCGTAACACCACACATCCCCCTCAGCATTCTCATCTCAGCTGCATGTAACTGCCTTTCATTCATGCCTTTTGCGGCCCAACATTCTGATCCATACAAGACAGCAGGTCTGACCATTGTTTTGTAAATCTTCCCCTTAAGTTTAAGGGGAATATGGGGGTCACAGGTTGTTCCCGTTACCTGCCGCCATTTCATCCACCCTATGTTAATTCGGTGCTTGACAGCCCGATCTATTTCTCCGTCACTTTGCACGAGTGAACCGAGATACCGAAAGTCGGAACAGACCGGGAGAAGCACGCTGTTAAGCGACATTGCTTCAGGACTGGAGAGACCGCCGAAATCGCAGAACATATATTCAGTTTTGGTTCTGCTGATTTTCAAGCCCACACTCTCCAGCCTCTGTTGCCATTTCTCCAGTCTGCTCTGGATCTCAGGTCCATCTTCACCGACAAGAACAATGTCGTCGGCAAATAACATGCACCAGGGTGCCTCTTCCTGTATGTCCGACGTCAGAGCGTCCATTATCAACAAGAAGAGGTAAGGGCTTAATGCCGACCCTTGGTGCAGTCCTACAGCCACACTGAACTTGTCGGTGTTGCCAGCAGCCGATCGGACATACGTCCTAGACCGGCTGTACATTGCACGAATTAACTCCACATACTTCCCAGGCACACCTTTCTCTTTCACGGCCCACCACAACACCTCCCGGGGCACCCTATCATACGCTTTCTCCAGATCAATGAACACCATGTGCAAGTTTTTATGTGCACGTCTGTATTTCTCACACAGCTGGCGGAGTGCAAAGGTGGCGTCCATTGTTCCTCGACCTGGCATAAACCCAAATTGACCTGGGGTAATTTCACTCTCCTCTCGCAATCTTTTCTCTATCACCTTCTCCCATACTTTCATACTATGTGACAGGAGCTTTATCCCTCGATAGTTGTTGCAGTCCTGTACGTCCCCTTTATTTTTGAAGATGGGCACTAGTGAACTATTGCACCACTCTTGTGGGATCACTTCCTCATGCAACAACTTATTGAAGAATAAAGTCAGCCACATACATCCATCTTCTTTTAATACCTTCCATACTTCTGCTGGTATATCATCTGGGCCCATAGCTTTTCCATTTTTCATACTTCTAACTGCATTCCTAACTTCATCCATGCTAATTTCTCTCACCAAACCCATATTTACCTGTGTCTCTTGAAGCATACCATTCCATTCATTCTCCTCGTTCATTAACCTATCAAAGTAGACCTTCCATCGCAGTTTTATTTCATCATCTTCACACAGAACCTTACCAGCATCATCTTTAATACATTTAATATGCGTTATATATATATATGCATTCTCATGTATTATGTTATACAAATAAATGAATCTTTATCTTCATCTTCATGAAAAAATACTAGCAAAATTGCAAAAAGCAAGTATGACAAACTTTCTATAGAGTCACAGATTCAGACGGAAGGGGATTCACTATTATTTTTCATCCAAAAAAATTAAGCTTGAATGTAAATAAAAATTTATGATACATGCTAATTTCAAAATGAAACCCTTTCAAATAGTCACTTTACCTAGTTACCTCACTTAAAAAATGCAGCCACCAACTTCAATTGCAACTAAAATAACAATATTTTTACAAGAAAATACTTCTATTTACCTGTTGTTCTAGCAGCAATAGTGGCATACTCTGACCTTTTGGTTCTGATCTCCAGTATGTTGTCAGTCAACACAGCTATTACTTTACCCTCGTCTCCTAGGGCGATATGCCATTTTTGTTGCTTTTCCAAATGCCTAAATGAAAAGAGAAATATTTATTTACTGGCAAATAATTATTTTTCAAACCAATAAGTAGTTTCGAGTTTGGTATGTTAAATTTACTTACGCTTTTACACCATCGATAAGACTTTTTTTGGGCCCCAGGAAGTTCACCCATCTCCAAATAGCTGAAATATTCTCCGGTAGTATGCTATCCGACTTTTGCTGAAAAATAGTGTACATCATGTTTATCCAATATTTTAAATATAAAACAGTTGTAAATAATACATTTTGGTGCATTTTAGTATTGTTGGTAATCGCGCTCAACACTCCAAATAATCAGGAGAGACGATGTTTATAAAAACAAAAATATGTTCGCACTCACTATGTATTCTGGCTCTGGTTTCCATTCCGAAAATACATATAATTCATGTAATATAGATTTCTTTTCCTCCATTTTCGAAAGACAATTTTTAACACAATTGTATCACATTAAAATGCACATTTGCACTTGCACAGCTAAAGCAAATCGATCGATCAATACGAATTTACGAAAAATTACAAACGTCAAAGTATCGACCGTATGTTTTTGACAGTTAGCAGACAACCGAGCACTTTCTGCGTAGACTGAAGCGAAACTCTGCGGGACTCGAATGGTGATTTCAGTAAATCAAATTTACACACAATAATATAATCATTTTTTGTTCAGTTCCATTAAATCTATGGAGATTTTGTTTTTTCAAATCTTCACAATTATATCTTCACAAAATACTATCTGATCTACAGATAGTATTTTATTTTTGTGCGAACATTATCTAGTCAACTCAAGTTATCATCAAGTCAAACACAGAGACACAAGTTATACAACAAAAGTATAAGTTTAACGTGTACTACTTTGTTCTTCTGACTTTTATTCCCAAAAACTATAAACCTGGTTTCTAGGTTTTTGGCACGACCAATTCTGTAATTTATTTTTATTAAGAGTCTGTACTAAAATCCACAGAGTTCATTATACTGTACTGAACTAGAAGTCAAATCCATGACAAGTGTTAAAATCTAAATCAACATCGATCGATCAAATCGGAGAATATTATCATTGCATGTTGAGGTGGTGCTTGTACAATTATTTCGGGTTTTTATTTAAAGTACATGCTAATTGGCCAAATTAGAAGCCAGCCCTTGGATCTCGGGAAACGTCAAGTAAACGTTTTGAGATCTCTTTGAAAAATAAGAGCAGACCATTCGGACCCCACAACCCGAGAGTATCTCTTCAAACTGTAAATAATGGATATTCTTAGTGACATATATTTAAAGGTATCAAATCTAATTTAGCTATATAACATGAAATTCGAATGTGTACAATGTTTCAATAATATTACTTTTAATTTGTAACCATTTCAGAGCACAGCCGAAAGTGATAGGAATTTTCGTTTCTGGGAGAATTATCTACAAAGTTTGAAGAATTTGGATTTTAGTGTATATAGTGATAAGTTAAAAGTTCCGGCTTTAGTTAATATCGGAAGCAGAATATCGTTTAGGGGAGAGATCAAACATACGAATGAAGTCACTGTTGCTCTGGGCGCCGATTACTTTGTCAAATGTTCGCTAAAGCAAGCTGAGGTACTACGACAACACAGAATTAAAGGTAAAATTTGGAATTTCATCATTCAAAAACAACCACAAGTTTTTTTTTATTGATGATTTTATTTTATTGTTTATTTTTCATTCATTCATTAATTTTGACCGCTATCTCACCTTATTGTATTTGATGATGTAGTTGACGATGGTGGCTGCTTGCGTAGTTGTAACCTAATGAGACTGGACTTTAGACCCTAAAGTAATTGCTATCGGGAAACACAGACTCTGGCAGGGAATTCTGCTTCATAGCTGTATGCACACTGAACGTATTCCCATAGTTTTTTGTGCATATAGATGGGATATCCACCATGTAGGAAACTTAGGATGAGTTTAAATACATGTGTTTGTATTACACCAGCTTAGAAATACTTTAATATTTTCAGATGCTCAATCTAAAGTCGACATGTTCAACAAAGAAAAGGAATATTTACAAAATCAGATGTCATTTACTCAGAAAACCATTTATGATAATCAGGGCGAGGAAATTATTGAGTATTTTAGTGAAGAAGATGACAAAGTATGGAGGCAAGCACATAGAGAAAAAGTCAGACAATACAAACAAAATAAAAGCAAAGAAGAGAGGGATCAAACAGAAGATGTTACTGATGAAGAATTGTGGAACAGGCTAGAAGAATTAGAACTTCAAGAGGAGTTAGAAAATGAATTATCTGATGAGCAGGACAATAAATCCCAAAATTTCACAGAGGGAAAGGCAAGCATACAGAATGATTTAATTGATGAACTAGAAGAATATGTCAAATTGAAAAAAGATGAACTTGAGAATGAAAAATCAAATCAAGAAAAGGTAGACAATGAAAAGGAAAAACCCTCACAAGTGACTTTCAAAGAAGTTAAAGATCCAGAGGAAACTTCAAAGCTAGACAAACTACAGCAAGTGATAGATAAGCAGTATGAATTGGAAGAAAAACTAATTGAATTAAAAAATAGAGAAAGGAATCAACCTAAAAGTGAAACAGATCTAATGTCACGGTTAGATGAACTTGAACAACTTGATGAATTAGAAGATGAAATGGACCGGTAAGAAAAAAAAATCTTTTCCACAAAATATAGCCATTCCAAGATAGCAACTGCAGTGTATTATATAGCTTTTATATTAAACAAAATAATAATACTACCTATATTTTTTCAGGCTAGATGACATTATCGGAAATGAAGATGTTGAAGATGAAGAGGATGGGAATATTGAAACACAGGCACCCAAGCTAGAGAGGAGGGTGTCATTTGTTGATGAGGATGACAGTAATACTTTAGAGATTACTTTCAAGCACAGCCCTATTGACTCTAACAATGAACCTTACAATCCAAATGAAGGTATAAAGAAACCTAGCGATATCTATCATGCACATTCCAATTTGTTTGGTATTGGAACCACTTCTATTCTTAAAAAGTCAAAATATGAAGTGGGAACTGAAAAAGTGAATACCAAAGCCTCTAAAAAAAAAGTTGTACAATTTGATGCCCCAGATAGCAAGGAACCTGAAGCTATTGTGATAAAAGATGTTGTGGAGAGAGTAACTCAAGCAGATCCTAAGTTATTAAGCCAAGCAAGACCTACAAGTTTATTTAAGAAAAAGCGAATGGAAAATAAATCATAGACATTAAAGAAATATTATATTAGGTATTAAAAAAATGTAACTGGCAAAGTATGTTTTATTTCTTGTGATTTCTAGATTGTCTTTAAAGTATATTAATAACCTACTGGCAGCTAATGAGGAACAATAGGACACTATACTTGCTAAATCATTTACAACTCCATTACCGAATGATGTTAACTGTTTTGTGACGAAACATTTGACGTTCACTTGACAGAACCATATTATTTTTGAGGTTATGTTGTGACTGCTGGTTAGGTCGTTTTATAATCATTAAAGTCTAAAATATATAGTATTTATTAATATATAGGACTAGTTCAAAATGCTATCACGTAGCTGGAGGCATCTGTGTCGGCGATATTCCCAAGCTGCAACTTTTAGAACCAATGAGACTTCACCCGTAAGTTAATACGAAACACCGTCTAAAAACATTATTTTATGATCACTTATTAACATAATATAGATAATTTTGTCGTTTCCGTAACAGGCACAACACAATGAAAAGCAAGAAGGTTTATTCTACACTATGAACCCAGATCTATGCAAACAGCTCTTTGGTCACGGCGGCTTCCCTAAAAGTTTTATGAAACAGTCCAAGACCTTCACAGAAACAGCCGTAATGGTGCGCCAGCCTGCGCTGGACCTCATGAACTGTATAAGAGCTAGTGATATGAACCAGCCAGTCATAAGATACATTCTTTGTATCCTTTTCAAGTTATCTTTGCTAATAATAATATGAATATTTATGAGGTTCTGGGATCAGGTTTGAAGGCAATAGGCTCGCCCTGACATTGGACAAGCTCATCATACATAACAAGCAAGATGTGGGTGTATCATAGATACACCTCTGCCTTACTCTTTGGGGAATGTGGGTGTGATGTTTATTTTATGTCAATTAAGTTTCCTTAGCAGTATATTAGATGGTGAAAAAGGTGCAGGCAAGTCAATAACAATGGCACATCTCCTGCATTACGCTCATGAAGAAGGTTATCTTATTGTACATGTACCTTGGGGTAAGCTACATAGATTTTTTAAATTTCTCCATCAGAAAAAAATGACTATTAATTAATTTTTACTAAACCACTATTAGTTTAAAAGTGCTCAGAGTGTATCTTTCAGCTGCTTAACTATTGTTAGCAAGGGGTCACACACACACACACTTTTTCTCTGTATATCTAGCTTCAGGGATGCTGGGGGATATCCACACGCTACTAGCCATGGGTTTTATTAAGGTATTACTAGCACATCAGCAGCCTACTCATGCTCATTACCAATGAGCATGTGTAGGACCTATATGATTGAGCAAGAAAGAAAACCTTCACTATATATTCAAATATTTATATACTATATATACATATAAATATTAGAGTGCCGTAAAATTGAACAAAATCATGACTAGCACAGACAGCAGTCGGCCGTGTTATCAATTTTACTTCATGAAATCGGCAAAACCCATTTTGAAAGATAAAATTAGTATTGCCGGTCGTCGGCGACACTGCTTGGGTCTGCGGTCGAGCAAACACATTGGCACATCGGCACATTGCGGTCGAAAAGGCTGACTGGCGATGGAGTGTTTCAAAGAAAATTGAAAATAGCGGCGTCATGTCGCCTGAAATTGGTTACGGAATCATACCTTTAGTATTTATAAAATTGTTTTAATATTGATCATTTCTTTCTCCCCTACTTGTAGTGTCAGAATGGCTGAGGCGTGTGCAGCGCCACAAGGAGATGTCCAACTCACAGACGCGCGAGGGTCTGGTGGACTTGCCGCTCGACGCTGCCACCTGGCTCATACACTTCAAGAGTCAGAACCAAACACTACTCAAATCTGGTGATGTAAGTGATAGTCATCCATCATAATCATCATTTGGTGGACATAAGGATAAAGCGTCACCCCATCCACCGGTCCTGGGCCTCAAGTAACACTGTACTGTCCAATTATTTTATTTCCATACTAAACAAATCTAACTTTAATAATTCCAGTTGAAAATCTCCAAAGAGTATGTGTGGAGTAAACGCGAGAAGACAGAGGCTGGTGCTTCGCTGTCGGCGTTCGTGGAACACGGCATCAGTCGCGTCAAGTACGCCTGTGACGTCATCGACGCGCTCGTCGACGAAATTAAGATACTGACCAATGACAAACAGTATGTTATGTTGCAGTTATTTGTTTAGTTGTAGTAAGCTTTGTCCTTCATGACCATCCCATCAGCCGAATGAAATAATAAAAAAATACCCAACTCACTCATGTAAAACTAGCAAGTTTAAAACAGGGGTACTAATTAAGGTAATCTTCTGTGGAAGTAAGTACTTGGTAGACTTAAAAATACTCTTAATTTCAGGTGCAAAACTTTTGTGGCGATCGACGGCTTCAACAGCTTCTTCTACCCGCTGACGCGACTTAACACACCTACAAAGAAGATAGTCAAACCTGAAGAAGTTACACTTACTACCAGCTTTATAAAACTCACAAACAATGACTGGGTAAGAATAATTATCATCAGCCTAGCCTTTTCGTATGTTAGGGTCAGTTTCCAGTCTAATTGGACAGCAGAATACCAGTGGATGCTGGATGGAGCGACTGCCTATCTGACATCCACGGGCCAGTTACTGGGTAATACAATACTTTGGTAAGACTGGTGGTCAGAATTGTCAGATTTTTGGGTTTCTGCCTACTTGCAACAACTGGCTATAAAGAAGCCTATTCCTACAAATAAAAATAATCTCGTGTAAATTAATATTTAAATATATATTTATTTATTTATTTATTTCACAACACATGTTTCCTTTGCCATTACAGAGTAAATCTAATGCGACAAAGTAACTTAAAATATACTTAACTTACATGCTACTAACCTTACATGCTATACAGTACGTGGCCCTTGTGAACTCACCCAGTGTACAGGTGAATATATCTATGGCATTCGCCACCGTGTTGAGAGTGCGTAGCGCACGAGTCAGCGGTGCGCGCCCCAGCAGGCATATATCATTGTGTTTACAATTCTAATGCTTGTGTAGTTAATTTTTTTTAATATGTTTTGGCAGACAAATGGCGTCATAGTAGTATCTGCAGATCAGTTAGCAGTTCCAGATGATCATCAAGAAAGTTATCTTCCAAAATATTTGCTGTACAAAAAGGTAAAAAGAATTATTTAATGCTACCTTCTTTGTTGAAACTAAGAAAAGTATGGTTTGTTTTTTCTACATGACATATATTATAGTATTAATAAAATCGTAAACGGTGCGTGAGGAGTACACCTGAGAGTGTATCACCATTTCTATTTAACAGTATTTATTGAAAAACACTTTTTTTTCACAGGGTTTCGAGCATTTAGACCCGTTTGTGCCAATACAGGTTGGCAGGTACAATGAAAAGGAGTTCTTATGCTGTGTAAAGTACTACAGGGACCGGCTTTGGTTAAGAGGTCCTCCAGAGATAGAGACAGAGCTTAAGTTCACCAGTGCATGCAACCCCTACAGGTTTATGGAACAGTGTGCACCTTTGTAAATTAGCTTTATAAGTAATGTAATAAATTGTAGTTGGTATGGAATTTTGGTTTTATTTTAGCAGAACTCATCAAAAGAGGTATATCACTGAATTTAAAAAAAGAAAAACATTTAACAACATCATTAGGTTTCTGTCAACTTGAATGATTGACAACTGTATTAAATTTGTTTAACATATTTAGTGATTTGAGGTAGACATATAATTTGACCTTATTAAGGGATTATATGCCATGCAATTGCCTATTAATTATGCAAGATAAATCTATTAGTTAAGTGATGTCATAAATGAAATAAAAACACCGATTTAATAATTTATTTTGCTGAACATAATATCTACAGAATTAGCCCTTACAACAAAAATTTAAACATCATAGCCGACAATGTGACGTTTGCCGATGCACTCTCCAATGTAAAACCAGAAAATGACCTCAGCGCCTACCAGGACGTTCAGGGAGGCCTGCTTGATGGTCTGGTTCTTCCAAGCACCACTCTTAGCACTTGTCAGCAGTTTGGCGATTCCAGCTTTGATCTGTGGGATCTCGCTCAGTTTAGGGGGCGCTAACTCCACTCGCGCATACTTCAAAAATATATTGAATTTGGGACGAGCTAATGTGAGTCCAGCTGAAAAACAAACATTTAATTAATTAACAGATTTAATTGAATGATTCCTTGATAGTTCCGGGGGTTGGTTAACTGTAAAAAAATACAATGTGCGATGAGTGAGAAACAGTGTAAGTAAGCCGAAAATTTATATTTTAATTTTTGTTAATTTCGACCTAACCTTCAATTTGATATTTTACCAAAATTACATAATATCTGAGGCAAGAAAAACAGACCTTTTATGATAAATGATCAAAGTTCTTTAGTTAACATAACAATACTCACTGCTAATTAGAGACGGTATCTTGCCGACTGCACCTGCCATTTTGCTAATTTAATCAAAACAACTGCAGTTCAATCTTAAAATTTAACTTCGGAATGGTAATGGAAGACAGAGACCAATCTGTCAAGCTGCCGTCTGACGTTTAGTTAGTCGAGCTTCATGCAATCTTACTGTGACATAAACCAAAGCCCAATAAATATATGTAAAACGTTAATTATATAAAATACATTTTTATTTTTATGAGGATAGTGCCTGTTATGCTGTTTACAAGTACTTGAAAATTATTATAAAAGAAATCTGTTCTGTGTGTGCCTGAATTACCTATTTTGCATCCCTATAAATTCACCATCCTGGTTCAACATGTGTGTTGATAATAAAGCTATCTCTTTCTGGCCTCTCAGATTTTTCTAGTAGTAACACTGGTATTGTGCTATGCTACGTCGATGATTTTCTGTCAAACGTGTTTGTCAAGTGGAACCGGCGATTAGGGCATTTATTAGAAAATTAGCCAAATACTATTAGAAAATAAGATTGTGGATATAAAATTCGGGTGATCTCTGATTTATTAGGCTATAGAAATGTATTTTCATGGTATGTTTTCACTCTTCCATACAATAATACTAACATTAGCGTGGCTCCCAAAATTACTTGTTTTCTACTATTCTATTCTTTTTTCTAATGATTTTAAAGTTTATATAACATGTTAAGCTTATTACTAAGGTCTCAGTTGTGTAAGATAGGTTTTGAAAGGCTCTATTTACGTTAAAATCTTAGGGACACGTCATTGTTACTCTGGCACCGCCGGCCTCGGCAATACAATTTGATGTGCAGGTTAAGAACTAAAATGTTGTCCTAAAATACTACAAATTCATACTGTTTAACATGTTGGGTTACCAAAGTTTGTTTCTGATAAGAAAATGCAATCAAAATTTTAACACCTCAATTAAAAATATAATAACACAATGTTCAAAATGATTAATGATGTTTTCAGCCTTATTCCTGTTACTACTAAGTGCACTATCGCTAAGCAATGGTAACACTCTGCAAGGCACGATAGACGTGAAGCGGTTACAGACTATTCTACAAGAGAATGTCAAGAGTACAGACATCACATCCTTGTATTACTCCGTGAAGGGGCTGGCAGAGTTAAATGCTGAAATTCCTAATATTTGTGAGGTGAGTAACACATTGTGTTGACTGTCAATCAAATTCAAAACATTAACATATCCACTTCTTATACATAACAAGTGATATGAAAATATTTTGTCAAGCTACGTTTGAAGAAGCTAAACTTACCTAGCTAACACATAAACTCATGCTCTTTACCCACTATAGAATGCCACCTGCTAAAATCGCTTGTTAAAAGTCCTATGCACCTGACCTGAAATGATTATAAGAAAAATATATTTTAAGCCAAGTGAAAACATTATATAAATTTCATTTATTTATTTAGCACATCAAAAGCATCAAGTATGACGCTAAGAACATTGAACAAGTGTTCCAAGTGGCAAACGCTGCAGCCATATCCAGCTGCCTGAACTCCTTAAAACCAGATATCCTGTCACCAGCCACCCAAGTGTTGGATAAGAAGGATGCCACAATCTCGGACATATATCATGCCGTGTACACATTGAAGGCATTTGGCAAAGGTTCTGTTTATGACAAGGAAGATGCTCTGAAGAATCTTATTCAGTTGTTGAAGAAAGATGACTCTCCTGCTAAGTGAGTATTATTGTAATTGAGTTTATTTTTTCTATAATTGCATGTTCTATGGGAAAAAAGGCATTTAGCAGAAGCACACAACACTGAAAGAGAAAAAAAGAACAAAACACTAATTAAAAGCCAAGATTTTTTGTTCTTGATCAGCTAGTAATTAAGGCTATGATTATCCATGTGTGTTTAAAAGATAAGTTCTGTTCTTAATTCTGCCTGCACAGGCAGGAGTGCCTAAGAATGTTCCTCCTGAAAATAAATCATGAGCTCCTGGTGGAAGGTCAGAATACTCTTGTTTACCATCTGTATTAGCCTTTTGACTGCCAGAGCATAAACGCAAACATGCCCTCCATGCAAGTCTTATTTAATAACAACATTTTATTATTCTTTGTTATCATGAATTTATCAATATCTGTGGTGTAATTTGTTTTTTTTTTAAGCACACAAAACTAATGATTTAATTGTTTATTATATATACATTGAGTGCACCACATTTTTTGTCATGTATTTATGACAATGGCAGTCAAAAGGATAACCAGCTTCCTCCTTATGTCTAATGTTTATATAAGCAACAGAAGTACACAAAGAACATTCTTTCCAGTTATGGTTATGTGTTTGCTCTCTGTGAGCACATGGGTTGCGGTGCGTGGACAGCATCTCACGCTGAGGGCGTGTTACTGGCTGCTGACGAGAGTGACTCCAAGGCACTACACTTTGAGGGAGGCCTGCCTGTCACCTCCAACCTGCTTACCAGCATCCAAAGGTTACTTTACATTTACACTATAACTTGAGCTCAGTACTGTTTTCTTTAACTCATTTTCTTTATTACCAATACTTAAACTAGATTCAAACCTGTTTAAACTGCTGCAGCACCATTAAAAGGTGTTAAATGAGTTGACTGTGATGCATACTTATTTTAATTGGGCCAAAACATACTTATTTTAATATTCTATTGCCCCATGACATTGCATAACTGTATCATTTTTCATTTATAATAAAAAAAAAGTACAAATTAGTGAAGATCTGTACTTGTTTAATTTTTGTAAGGTGCAGCTTCACTTTGTTTCATATCTTTTTAATATAAATTGTGTACAAAAATTATATGCAAAAGTACACACCATCATCATGATGATGATGATGGTGTGTACTTTTGCATATAATTTTTGTATACATAAGCTAGTGTTATATGAATAATGCATATATGCTGGTAGTGTACTTATTCAATAAATAAACTCTAAAGGGTTAATAAATCTGAGGTGTTGCCAACAAGGACTTGGCAACACAGCTCTTTTAATCCAAAATACAGACATTATGTTATATTTAAGCATATGCCCATGACAGGACCTACAAGAACCTGAAGAAGCAGTCTCCCCTGAATGATGAGCAGCGTTACAAGTTCGCGGAGTACCTGCTGTCACGTCGGTCTGTCAACACTCCCAAAGGAGCATGCCTGTTGATCGAAGCTGCCACCGCACTCTCTGATGATGTGGTAAGGGAAACGTTTTTAGTGCTGTAGTTATTTCATCTAGAAATCATGCTGTAGTTATTTCGTCTATCATCGAGAAATTAATGTTTTGTATGACAAAATAATGTGAGGGAAGTGTTAGTATGTTTACCATCGCAATGAAGAACTTGCGCCAATGTTATAATGATAAATTATATACATATACACAGTGGAAGGGACATCGACACACATCCTCATACCATGAATTCAATACATGATACTGAGCCCCTAGGGTGGAAATGTTTCGTCGGATTTTTCCTAATTGTTATGATTTTTTTCTCTCTAAATTGTAAATAATCAGGAGAAAATCATAATTTCTGTCTAACCTGTGGCTGAGCGCTTGGCTGCTGCACCGCGTGTCGTGGGTTCGATCCCGCACGGAACAAATATTTGTATGGCCTACAGATCGTTGTGCCGGGTCTGGCTGTTTGTGCATGTGAGTTGAATGCATGATACAGAAGAAATTCCTTGGGGCAATGTTTAAAAAAAAAAAAACACTATCATTACAAATCTCAGAAGAAATGCTGATCTTGAACTGTTTACTATTTACTGTGGCTTAAAGCTTTCCAGGTTCGTCATTATTCCTGAAAACTCAGTATCTAAACCATTTTCCCTACCAGAGACCGGGACTTCAGAAAACTGCACAGAAAATATTCTTAGAATGTGATTAATTAAAAGAACTCCATTTCCCATAGCCATCCCCCATCAGCATCACAATCAAAGGCAAGAAGTACATCACCTCCGAGTCGGACACCATTGAGTTCTCCATCACCGACCTCGTGGGACGCCCGGTCAGATTCTTGAAGCCGGAGGAAGTGGTCGCGCAGTCCGGCACGCGCCTCGCTGACGACGTCGTGGTCCTATCCAAACAAGCTTTAACACAGAAACCCAACGAACCCACGACATTCGTCCTTAATCTAAGCAAGATTAAGGCTCAATATGGCCTGTACAAGATTGCTTTAAGCGCTGCTTCTAAGACGACTAATGTAAATGTGGCTGTGTTGGGTGAGATTCAAGTCAGCAGCGTGGAGGTCGGTATTGGTGATGTGGACGGCACTACCAGCCCAAAGGTGACGACTGTCGCGTATCCGAACAAACTGGCTGAGAAGCTCCAGGCTGATCATTTGCAGAAGTAAGTACTTGATTTAAGTCTTAATGCAGAACTTGAATAAACTCATAAATATAGAAAGATACATATTGAAACAATGCAGCAAAGTAGTATAAAAAAATTACAAAAATGGGCGGCCATTTTCTTGATCAAAACCTGTTTCACAAACTCACAGATAATGTATTCCTCAGGGTGACCCTGAAGTTCAACGTCCGCGACAAGTACAACAAGCCGGTGTTGGTGCAGCAAGCCTTCGTGCGCGTGGGCAGCGCGGCCAACGACGACGAGACCATCTTCGTGGCCGAGCCCGACAACACTAAGGCTTACAAAGTTGAACTTGTAAGTATATTTTTTTACTGGGAACATCAGATTTAAGTAATGGTAGTTAATTCTTACATAAAATAATACCCAGGCTCCCGCATGCTAAAGCAGATCAGTTAGTTAAGGTAGGGGTTAGTTAAAAAGACAGGCGTGTGGTCAAGCAAATCAAGACAATTTTATTCAAATTAGACTGACAGTTACATAAAACAGATCCCAAAACGACCACCCTTCACCTCTTCCTAGTATTTTGGCTGGGAAGCGGCAACTGACTTCCCCTGCATTGATCACTTTCTGATATGTATGTATAGAACAATAAATATAAAACATTATAGTTGCCATTGAATCGACATTTAAAAAACATTAAATTTCTACAAAATAAAATAAGTTAAGCCTTAAAAACTATTTTTTTTGTCGGTCTGTTCGTTTGGTCTAATCTCCAAAACCTGCTAAACCGATTTTGATGGGACTTTTACTGGCAGATACCTAATGATATAAGAAGTAACTTACGCTACTCCTTATATCGTTAGCATTAGTTTTATTTTACTTAAAAGAAATGGCGTTCCGCTGAACAAAAAAAAACCGTGTTTTGTTAAATTCCACGCGGTCAAAGTCGCGGGCACAGATAATAAAAAAATAAAAATAAACGACTTTTCAAAAGCAACCTTCTAAAGTACCAGCCTATTACTGTCCCACTACAGGGCAAAGGCCTCTTCTCATACAGAGAAGGCATGAGCTTTAATCACCACGCTTGCTCAAGACGGGTTGGCGATTTCAGACTCATATCAATTATATAAGTCCATGTTTCCTCACGATGTTTTCCTTCACCGATGTCAGTGATGTCCTAGATAAACTTAGAAAGTACATATGAATTGGAAAACTAACATTGGTACTTGCTCAGGTTTGAATTCACAACCTCATGCACAAGAGGCGAGGCCTAAACCACTGGGCCATCATGACCCCCACTGGTCATGATGGCCCAGTGGCCATCATGACAAAAATAATCGACTTTTCAAAAGCAACCTTCTATATGAATACATATTGTCATCAGAACGTAGGCGGCATCGCGAAGCACCTGAACTTCGCATCGGGCGCGTACTCGCTGACGATGTACCTCGGGGACAGCGCCGTGTCCAACCCCATCGCGTGGCCCGTCGGAGAAGTGCTCTTCAACTTCGGCAGGGATGGTAACGCTGTTGGTAAGTTATCATTCACCAGAGAGTTGGTGCCTTTGTGAACATAATATATGGTTCAAGAACAAATAGTTCTATTTTAAAAGTACATTTGGAATATTTACAGCGGTCTTTCTGTTGTACAATTAACAAGTCAGTGAATAGTCAAACCCTGTTTCAAAGTACATAAATATAGACAAACACTGATTGTATTTTTTTTTTTATCGTAATTTGTTGCTATTAGATAGATTTAAAAAAAAAATTACTAATAAAAGCTGAAGAGTTTGTTTAACGCGTTAATCTCCAAAAGTATCAGTCGGATTTGTAAAACTATTTTTGGCTTAGATAGTAACAAAGGATTCTAAAGCTAGAATTCTAAATGCAGCGAGGGATTCATTCAAGCTAGCCAAGAAAAAGACACCTTTATCCCCGATGAGATTAGTCTACTTTTCACTCCTGTGATATAATAAAAAGCAAATCGATTTTCAAATGAGTTCTATTTGGTACCTTATAGGTGGTTTTGTACACACTTTTATTTGAGGTTCCAAATCCAAAGCATATTATAGACTACAATGTAATATTATTGTCTGGCTAGACTATAGTGGTTGAATGACTTACTTTAGGTTATGTTTGCATGACATTTATGCGCAGGTGTGGTAAAAAGTATATTGGGTTACCCTCAGGCGCCCCAGAGACACCGAAGCCGTTCCGCGGCGCGCTGGCGCAGATCGCGCACGAGTTCCGCTCGCCCGAGGCGCGGCCGGCGCGCGCGGTGTCGGACGTGTTCGCGGCGGCGTGCGGCGCGCCGCTGCTGCTGCTGCTGCTGCTGTGGGCCAGGCTGGGGCTCAACTTCAGCAACTTCCCCTTCACGCCCAGCGCGCTCATCTTCCATCTGGCTTTGGGAGGTTAGTATGTGATAGGAATGAAATCACTATCTCCTTCATCAATCAGGAATGAGATCATCAAGTTGCGCGATTGTGTATTTAATTTTCATGAGCATAGAGTTCTAACCTCATATAGTGAAATCGGAAAAGTTATGTTAAGATTCAGTAATCCTTGTGTTATCGAATTAATAAAAAGTCGCGCCACAGAGACAAAGCTTCTAATGCCCGGTTTCACTAACACTAGGTGTTATCTAAAAGCTAAAATAAAAGCAGTTTTTAAAGCTAAGCTTTTTAAGTTTTTCTAGCTTCCGCCCGCGTGGTTTGCTGATAAAAAGTATGCCTATGTCCTTCCTCGGGATGCTATCTATCTCTCTGCCAAATTTTATCGAAATCCGTTGTGTGGTTTTGCCGTACAAGACGGACAAACAGACACACACTTTCCCATTTATAATATTATATATATAGTATGGATTGCTTAGTGTTAATACAAACGGGCATTCGTTTTATAATGGCACGTTTTCTGGTAGTGCACCTGCCATTGCGCGTTTATATGAAACTCTCGTGTCTATTGGGTTACATACTCCGGAGGCAGATCCAGGGCAAAATGTTTGTTATGTTTTCAATTACATAGTACATAGGCTTGTTAATCTCTTCAATTAGCAAATTACTTCTATGGTTTTAAAACCTTTTTAATGGGTATCATCATCGCGCGTTCGTATTTACGATCTTTGACAATAATTGCTGAAGCACATTCTTTTTCTGGGAGATGTGATTTACGTTTCATTACGTTTTAAAAGATTCGATTCCCCGGGGGATTTTTTTGGTTAGGAACGGAAAAACTTAATAACACCTATTAAATTTTACAGTTCTTAATGAAAAAACCAGTACCCCTGAGTCTAGATTTGTACCCAGCTAAGGAATTACCATAGATTCACCCTTATTATCACTGTGTACCAACTATACATATCTGTGTATCCGTTCGACGTGATGCTATGAACAACAAGTGGCAAGCCACAAGTAACACGTGTTGTGCGCCAGGTTCGCTGGGTCTGTACGGCGTGCTGTGGCTGCAGCTGTCGATGTTCGACACGATGCGCTACCTGCTGCCGCTGGGCGCGCTGACGTTCCTGTCGGGCCACCGCCTGCTGCGCCGCCTGGTCAGCGACAAGCACGCGCGCTAGGCCGCGCTCCTCACTGGCGTGTACTAGCCGCGGCCGCATTGCATCGCAAGCAAACAGGAATAGCGAGCTGTGTGGACTATCTGGAGTATGTGATGTAAGATTTTACAATGCGTTGCGGTGCGGCCCGCCTAAGTGCGTTAGCCTTTACACTAAGATTATGCACATTCTGTCAGCTGTGAATGGTTGGAAAAATGTGTTAATTCCCTACATCTTCAAAAGAACACAATTACCGTAATTTAGATGACCTATGTATGTATCTATTTTGCTTTTGGAGAGATGTCATGCGTATTGTTATAATTACGGTAACTCTCAAACTTCAAAATTAGAACACGAGTCAAAAAAGTAACTTACAGTTCAGTACAGAAATATGTATCTTTTATTTAGTTGAGTATAATAATTTATAGACTTGTTATTGCATTTTATTTCTACTAACGTGTAACATTAGAGTGAAAAGACTATGTATGTCAAGGCACGTTTGCATTCAATGAGCACTTTTGTCAATATGAATACGATCTCTTCATTGCAATGTAGTAAATGAGTTCTAATAATATATTCAAGTTTGTATTCTGTATTCTATTCATCCCAGAACTTGGTGGGGAAATAATGTGACTTACTTCATCTTCACTGTGGTAATACAGGAACTCTACGGAATCAGTAACAACTTGCAATTATTATATAAATACTGATTCAGTAGAGCTCCTGGATGACCCATGTAGGTAATTATAATTTTACATAATAAAAGTAATGTGATTTGTTATTTCTCTTTTGCACCCAACATGTCAAGCTCCTCTATCCAAAAACCTAACAATAATGAAGTACAGATGCTAGCACATCAAGCTACCCCGAACGGTCAATGTTCCCAATTGAACATGAACCTTATCTTTTGCGATACAGTTGAAACCCTATCAAAGAAATTTGGCACATTGGGGTAGCTTGATGGGCTGGCCTCTGTACCAATATTTTGATTTTTAGTTTTGAAAGCAAATTCGCCGTAAAATTCTATTTCGCGTATACTGGCCAAACCTGACCTAACCATACACGATATTTAAATATTAATCTAATTAAACACTAAATACTGTACTGTATATTTCGAATTGCCAAATAAAAAATGGAATGTTTATTTCGTCTCCTATAAAGTTGCAATTTTTTAGATAGAAAATATTTGTCACCACCCCCACCAAACACGAGAAGACGACTTGTTCATTTTCATGCATCCTAACATGATGGATTCACTTATACACATTTCTAGCAAAAACAAATGAAAGGCATTTATTATTTCAAAGTTAAGATTCTTTATTAGCAAAAAAATATTTAACTCTTTAAGACTTTAAACATACATAAAGCAGAAAGCATTTCACTTACATACTTTTTTTCTAAGTAAAAGCGCTCATTATTATTATTATCTATCACAGAATAAATCATCTTGAAATGATTCCATTTAACTATAAAATATATTATTGTGTAGGAAATTATACTAGTTCATTAGAAGCTAAGTCATTAAAACTAATTACATAAAGGTACACACATTGCATTTCTAGGGTGCTTGTCAACTTAACTATAAGAAACCCTTTATCATACTCAATTTATCATCAAAACATGTCAGTTAATCAAGTCATACATCATTATGACAATATTCAATTTACAGTCAGTCCAAGTAGGTAATTGTATTACCGGCGTCACCGGTACAAGGTACCACATTTCCATGCTCTCACTTTGTTACTTCTGATTGGAAATAATAATACTGTGTCACTGGGGCTATAGCTTGGTTTGTTTGTTATCAGTTTAGTCAATCTAGAATTCTGCATCAAGTGTGAATACATTGTCCATCTGATTAGACATGACTCCCCACTTCTGGTACTCGCTAACTTTCTTCTCAAAGAAGTTGGTCTTGCCTTCCAGTGAGATGAGGTTCATGAAGTCGAATGGGTTCTTTGTGTTGTAGTACTGTTGACAAAATAATAGAAATTGAGAACATGCTTCAAAACATTCACACAAATAGTGAGTTAATGATCATCAAAAGTATGATAAGCGAATTTTCATTTGCTCAATAATGGGTCTTATCAGTGTCTGAATAGGTTATAAACCGAGTGACCTAAATTCCAGCACATAAATATACATTTATTTAATGCCTCATATAGTGTTTAAAACACAAAAAAATCTACATCTTCGTTCTCTATTTTTCGCATTTATGTCGTAACATTTATCAACACATATTTCTGAAACAATTCAGTTACCTTTTCTCCAATAAGTTCACCAAGCAGCCTGTCGGCCACGAACTCGATGTAGTTGGACATGAGCTCACAGTTCATGCCGAGCAGCCGGACGGGTAGCGCGTCTGTGAGGAACTCCTGCTCGATGACGACGGCGTCCTTGATGATACTGAGCACGCGCTCCTTGCTCGGCTTTTGAACCAGGTGCCGGAACATCAGGCACGCGAAGTCGGTGTGGAGGCCCTGCACAAAGTTACTTAAATGTTGACAAAATACGATTGGATATGACTGATTAAGTAATTAAATCTGTTATGATGATGAAAAGTTCATTTAGCTTTGGCATCATTTTAATAAATTGCTTAAGGATAAAAACGGTGATAACCTATTTTATTTGTTTCGAATTATATTAAATGAGATAAGAATTTCTTTCGAGTCAAGTAGACTTGATGCAGTGTTCAATTTATTCTTCAATTAAAATACGAGAAATATTTTGCGGCGCCAGCCCTTATCAAGTAGGGCACTCAGCACTCTGCTGGTTTATTAATTTTTAATGTTATCTGCTTAAATACATACACCTATGAAATAGAAATGTTCAATGAAAATTTAAGAAAACTTCTCGTTTTTACTCGAAAAATAGGTGCACATATAATAGCAGTTATGTGCAATAGTTATCAGTCCTGATAAGTGCATGCGCTTATTTCAGATAAGGGTCTGTGTGAGGAGAAACACCTAAACATAACAGGTTTATTCATAGTTCCCTGAATGAAATAAAAGCTGTTTTGATGAACTATTCAATTCGTAAGCCATCATAAAGAGTGGTATAAGCTTGTTTCATGTAATTATAGTCTAATGAAATCTAGTGTTTAGTACCTTTAATGGAAAAGCAACACAAAGACATTTTAGAATGACTAAAATACAAACCTCATCCCTAGAAATCAGCTCATTGCTAAATGTTAAGCCAGGCATCAAGCCGCGTTTCTTCATCCAGAAGATGGACGCAAAACTGCCAGAAAAGAAAATTCCTTCGACGGCGGCAAACGCGATGATGCGCTCAGCGAATGTAGCAGACTTGCTTGCGATCCACTGCAAGGCCCAGTCAGCCTTCTTTTTCACACAGGGCAGAGTTTCAATAGCATTGAACAGGAAGTCTCTGTACAAGGAAAAGATTGATATGATTACAATGGCTTACTGTGTGATTTTTATAGTATGAGTCATGGTGGCCTAATGCCTATTTGTTTTTAATAAAAATGTAGAACCTGTAATTTTGTATCTACAATGAATAATGGTGACTATACATACAAAGAGTTGTTAGGTATCTACCTTCTACTTTAAAACTTTATTTATTTCTCAAAATAATCAAGTCCATATATGCAAAGACATGTCGCAACATGTTCCTATTATCCGTTGCACCCTGTGCTTTCTTAGCCCCATCATTTAGAAAGTGTTCTTTTAAACAAACCCGGCTCAACTTACCTCTCCTTAGGGTCCCTTATGTATGTGTCAATGAGTAGAGAGTACATCTCAGAGTGCACATTCTCCATAGCTATCTGGAAGCCATAGAAGAACCTTGCTTCTGTCACTTGCACCTCCTGTGAGAAGCGTTCCACTAGGTTCTCGTTTACAATGCCATCTGAGGCAGCAAAGAAAGCCAGCACATGCTTGATGAAGTGCCTCTCACTGTCCTTGAGATTCTCCCAGTCTGACAAGTCCTATACATGACAATTAAATGTAAGGTGAGTTACTTGAATGTCTGCCTTTGTTGTGTACAAGACATTGATACATGTTTTGAGTCAGCAGCAATAACAACATGTTATGGTATTGCAGTTCATGAGTAGTACAAAGTAAGCTTAGTATAGGAAAAAAGTGATGATTAATTAACATAGGTATCTCACGATATTAAGAAAATTAATTGAAATATTTGTAACTAGAATCTATTGCAGGCCAGTTAATAATGCTAGGGACAGTGAATCATAACAGAAAAACAGTACGACTGTTATTGCGACACAATTAAGTACTTCCTGTTGTTCGTGGGGGGTGGTCATGCGAGACCATTTTAACGACAGAAACTAGTCCGTTAAACTAAAGCTTTCATATCTTGGAAATATACTATTAATTAATTACCCCGATAGTAACTATATCTCTAGATACCTACGAGAAAAACAAAACCTGTGGGGTAGACGAAAATAAACACGAGATGTAAACAAATACGTACTTTGGATAGATCCACTTCTTCAACGGTCCAGAAAGAAGCCTCAGCCTTCTTGTACATTTCCCATATGTCGGGGTACTTTATGGGGAATATGACGAAACGGCGGGGGTTGTCTCTCAAAAGGGGCTCCTTTTGTGGATCAAATTCTACCACCTCCATTGTTTTGCCCTCAACCTCCATGCTTTCTCCACTCATATTATCATTGCGTTCAGCCAAAACATTGTTTTTAACCGGAGACTGCAAAGCAAACATCGTAATGTTCAGGTTCTGACATGTATAGTCACTGGCAAATAAGATGGCAAGATTTTGGCGTAGTGGGGGTAAGTTCGCGCATCGTACACTTAGTGGCACAAAAAAGTGGTAACTTTTATTGTTCGTCATTATTCTATTGTTATTACCATCATTTATATTTAATCATGTCTGTATAGAACAAAGTTAAAGAAGGGAGAGGAATTCAAGTTTATTAGGAGTTATAAATAACGTGCATTTAAAATTCAAAAAAGTTTATATAAAAAAAAAAAAATTAACTAGTCGTCGTCACTATCCGTTAATAAAACTACCCTTGGCATCATATTGAAAGTCGCAATCGCAGAACACTATGGTTGTGATCTGCAAGTGTTTGGTCAATGCTGTATGTTTTAAATTTTTTTTTTTCCAATTTTATTTATTTGTATAACTCTGGTTTGAGCATTCTTTCCTCGTATGCTTTGCCTTTTCAGGAACTCTATCCTAAATTTAAAAACAATAACAACACTTAAGTTTAACACAACAAAAACAAAGGGTTCAATTTTCGTGCACTGAAATGTAATCGGGAGCGAACGGGACGAAGGCGCGGTGCGGGAGGCAAGGGTCGACTGATGCACCAATCGCGCGCTCGGATCGACGCTACCTCATACCCCGCGTCCCGCTTGACCACCAAAGAGACCTAAAAAACGACTTGTGCGCATCTAACGACTTTTGCCATCTTATTTGCCGGTGATTATACTTACAAATCTAATGATGTATAAATAGCAAGAATGTATAGAGTAACTAACCTTCAAATGCACGTTATTGAATTCGTCGTGCAGGTTTTCTTTGTCAACAACTGGGGCCATTATGTTTTAATAAAGAAACAGTTTTCAAGTCAACTTTCAGTTATGATCAACACGTCCAATTTCACAGCTGCGAATGCGAGTTTGTACTATTAGAAGACCGCCCGCTGTTTTGAGTCAGCTCAATTTCCCTCCAATGTTATGACTTGTCAATGGTTAGTTCTGTTCCGAAGTCCACTATGAAAAAACAATATTCACCTTTAGAAATAATTCAAAATAGAAATTCCGATACAAATACGAAACAAAGTAAAGTAAATATAAGGTAAATTATTAAAAAAAAATATTTTTTACTTAATTTTAAAAATTAATACTGAAACCATATTTCTAGAACTCAAACTTTGGAATTTACCCGCTGAAAATGTTTACTCACATAGAGAGATTCGGAACGATCATATGTTTACAAGTTCATTAACCACTCACGAATCGGCAAATGTAAAAGAGCGGGATATACTTTGATTTGGTTATTATTATTTTATTTCATAGTATAATTACGATCTGATTTTAAACTATATTTTACGTCCGTTAAAGTATCTTTTAGAATAAATATTACATGGTATCTCATGGCAAAATACTAATAAACACACATAAACGGATTTCGCGCCTAAAACAAACTTTTATCTTCATTTCTCTATTGGCTATCAAATACACCAATCACGTGTCTAGACTTCTGGATGAATGATGCGTACAATTTAAACCTTTTTTTGGTATTCGTTCGAATTTAATTTTATCAAATAGTCTCCAGCATTCTTGTTTATCTGAGCAAGGAAAAATTAGCTTTGACTGTCATGCCTATTCACACAGATTCATTAGGCATCCAGGGCTGGTGTTTAATATGTCACTCATTCCGTTCGAAGATGAACCTGAAGACCAGCCATAGTATTTTGCTCTCTTACAACCACGATCCGGGGTTTGCGCTTTTTGGGTTCGTCTGTGGTAAAACCAAATGTAAAGAGCTGGACGGCTTTTCTATCATAGCTTTTATATCATTCATATCAGCAATTCAGCATTATATTTTGTCTCCTCCATGGTCTTGAGGACACCAAGTATACATGCAGCTTCATTTCTTCCAGGCATATGATTTTTTTGTGGTTTCTTTTCTCGATTTCAATTTATCACATATCATTGTGTATAGATATTTATCATTTATTATTAGGACAAAAGGATATACACCTCAAGTTGCAAGGATGAACAAAATTTGAGCCTTTCTTCATCATATAGGCAAAAGAAACAGATCCCGCAGTACCAGACTCCTTTATTGTTTGTTTTGGCTCGGAGATGTGTTCCGTCAAGTGAAATTTGTCCCGGAGGGCTTCAACCATGTTGTGTACCTGGAAAACTTTCGCCAGATGAATGGTATATAACTGCCAAATGTGAGTTGTTAGTTCCAATTTTTACGGCAAAGGTTCGAAATTTCCAATTTCCGCTGTAAGTTGAGTTGGCCGTATAGAGCAAAGTACATTTAGGTGCAGCCCAATAGATGGCATTCTTTTTTTAATTTTGATCGGAGATATAACATCTACGTCTGGGCTTTACATATTCTTCGCTGGCAAGGCGGACGTGTGCACTGCTCTTTGGATAAGACATGCTGTTTTCCCTTTTAGATTTATTAAGTACACTGTGTCCATCAAAGTGATTAAACTACAGGTGAAATCATAGGCGTGGGGAGGTGGGTGCAAGGAGATCCACCTAAACCAGGAGGTTCAGGTGGAATGGCATATTTTGCTTAAAGCAAGGGTGCTTTAAACAAAATATGCCAATCCATTCAGAGGTAGCATATAGTATTAAAATAACAGAGAAGAGAACATATTAAGCTCTATTAAACTAAAACCAAGGAGCAGTGCAAAAATGATCGGGCTCGTTGCACTCGTCCTTATTTCGTCCTTTTTGTAGTTCTTAAGCTTTTCTGTGTTTATAAAAGTTAATTCCGTATGAATGGCCAAAAGAAAACTTATCCCATTTGTGGTGGGGTGCTATAATTTAGGTGCTCGCTTCGCTTGGTCTTACATTCTACATTATTTTGATTTTAAAGCTTATTGCCATAAACAGACAAAGCTGATCCTTGGCTTTGTTGAAGTTGCAACACTTGCGACCCCCTAAAAAAATCTACTGGCACCTATGGGTGAAATTAAAGATGCAATACAGAATAATGTGCGAATCGCCGATTAATATTGCTAATGAGCACGTCTGCACGCGACAAGCTTTGAAACTGCAACTGTTGAAGTTGTGATGTAGTTGTGGTGTATTACAATAGGCTTAAACACTTCAAATCATTGCAAGCAAAAGAACCAAACCAGTATAACGGTATCTCCTGTCGCTCTCCCTCTAATTGGCCTCTTATTTAATTGAAATTTCGTATTTCATTGAGCATATTCAAGGTATTATATAGACAAGGTAAAACATTGGTGTTCAGCTGCATCAGGTTCGATTGGAAGTCAACCCCAACGTAACTGGGAAAAGGCTGGGCAGATGAAAAAAAAGCATACTCAACGTCAAAATCGGTTAACTGTACTATCAATCTAATATGAAGTTTTTCCACCCTATAACGTTGGCATTCCTCTGCCACCGCCTCTGTACAAACACACTGAAAAAACACAATAGAAGAAAAATAGTTGTCTCTGGTCCAATAACCGGTGTGTCATTCATGTAATGTCAGTGTCATGTCATTTCGGGAAAATAATAGCCTCTAAAAAATACGCTTTTGTGATTTGTGGAATTGTAAAATAAATAAATAGGAAAGTTTAACAAATATGTCGGATAACGATGATGATTATATGTGCGAGGAGGAGGAAGATTACGGCTTGGTATGTAATTTAATATCTCTTCATTTACTTGGTAATGTTATTGTGTGTGACGTTTTATCGAGTATCCCCTAAATTGCTAGCTTTTAACCTTGCTTTTTTCAAAAGCTTTTTTAGAATCCATCAGTTACCAGAATGTTAAACACTTTAGTTTACATTTATGCCTGTGTTGCATGAAGCCTCCACGAGGTTTGCCAAGATCTCGGTTACTTTGAATCTATGAGTATAGCAGATGACCTTTTCATTATACCTTGTACTTATCATTTTCAGTTTGATCAGGCCATTATCTTACCCTGACAATGTTCTTGATAGTCTCAGTTTGTGTTTTTTTCTAGGAATACTCAGAAGACAGTAACTCAGAACCAGACGTTGATTTGGAGAATCAGTACTATAATAGCAAAGCATTGAAGGAGGATGAGCCCCAGGCTGCTCTCACTAGTTTCCAAAAAGTTCTCGAGCTTGAGGGAGGAGATAAGGGTGAATGGGGCTTCAAAGCACTCAAGCAAATGATCAAAATTAATTTTAAATTGGTGAGTTTCTGACACATTATTTGCTGTGCATCCAAATAAAAAATTCAAGAAGATTAAACTTTAAATAATGCACATGTATGAAAACATGCAGTGAAAATGTTTATTTAAAGGTCTAGTATGAGCTAACCTTAAAAGTTCACATTCTGTCACACAATACCTTTGTTGCAGGGACAGTGCCTTTATAGCACTTGCTCAAAAAAAAAAGAAACACAAACTTAAAAACTTTGCAGAACACTATAAATTATTCTTGTTATTGTTCACATTAGATTTCAGAAGAGAAAAAGAAAATCTTTCTTCCAACACTTTCAATATGATGTTGTTCAGCCTTATCAACTATTCTTCTAATTACAGGGCAACTTCACAGAAATGATGTCAAGGTACAAACAGCTGCTGACGTACATCAAGAGTGCAGTCACTAGGAACCACTCGGAGAAGTCCATCAACTCCATCCTGGATTACATCTCTACATCTAGAAATGTAAGTGTTAAAATAGTTTAATGTGAACAGGTGAGGATTAGTTGGGAAGAGAAAACTGTTTCATCTCCCGCTATATCTAAACTTAACAAACAATTAGGTTAACTGATTTCAATAGCCTTTATTTGCTTGTGAAAATATACCTATTATGTATTTAAAAGTGCTCTTTGCAGATGGAATTGTTACAAGATTTCTATGAAACTACACTAGAGGCTCTGAAAGATGCCAAGAATGATAGGCTATGGTTCAAAACAAACACCAAGCTAGGGAAATTGTACTACGATAGAGGAGACTTCAATAAACTGGCTAAGATCCTGAAGCAACTACATCAGAGCTGTCAGGTGAGATTGTTTGCCTTCCCTGGGTCCTAAAACCAATACCAATGTGAATATTATTTACACTTTCAATACTTTTATTTTATTTTTTTGTTATGTTAAGTTGTCCAAAAGCCCTTGTGTTATAAACAGAACTTTATCTATGAAACAAATAAAACACACAGTTTATAAATCACAATGATAGGGTATTTGACTGTATCAAAGATATAAATTGTATTAGTATAGTTTTTTTTTTTAATGATTTCCTATCTACAAAAGTGTGTTGAGTAGCTTATTATTTTGTTTTACGTTAATATCATAAATACACACTTATTTTTTTAGTTGTTATATACGAGACTGTTTATGCGTAAATATTTATTCCGAATACGATACTTTTCTGTATGTGATCAAACACGCACTTGCCCGGTTTTTTCTTTGCCCACGCGACTGCGAAACGCTTATATTTAGAGTGTCTTTCCAATCTCAATGGTCTCAAGGTCGTAAACAACGACGTACTTTGGAAATTTGAGTTTATTTGTTGATTTCTAATAAGAAATACTGAAATAATTAATATTCATTCGAAATATTACTTTATAACATACATTTTTTCCAAGAAACAGTCAAATACCCTATTATACTGATGAGGAATTCTGTTTAGTCTCCAGAAGACAACAAGGGCAGTATGTTTTAGCAGTTCATCCTGATAACTATCTGTTGCCTATAATATAGATATTTCCACTACAGACTGATGAAGGCGAGGATGACCTCAAGAAAGGCACACAGCTGCTCGAGATATACGCACTGGAGATACAGATGTATACCGCACAAAAGAATAATAAGAAACTGAAGGCACTGTACGAACAGTCCTTGCACATCAAGTCTGCTATACCACATCCCCTTATCATGGGTGTTATTAGAGGTAAAGATTACAGATTACATTTTTCATATCAAATTTACTTGAATAGTTGAGTTGTTTTTTACCCTGGCGACTACTTATGATTCTAGTAGTACGAAGCCCTTTATGAACAAATTTTCTCTGAGCTATTTATCAATTTGAGATTGATTTTTTTTTAAAGTGATCTTACATTAATTACTGTTTTTTTTTCAGAATGCGGTGGTAAAATGCACCTACGTGAGGGTGAATTTGAGAAGGCTCACACGGACTTCTTCGAGGCGTTCAAGAATTACGACGAGTCTGGCAGTCCGAGACGGACGACGTGCCTGAAATACCTCGTTTTAGCTAATATGTGAGTATTGGTCGATTATCAGACCATATGGGAGGTGTTTGCATGTTGTGAGGAAAGTTTTGAGTATGATTGTGGAGGTTACAAGAGTAGAGGGAGTCCAAAGAAAAGATGTATGGATTGTGTGAAAGATGATATGGCTAGAAAGGAGGTGACTTTTAAGATGACGGCGAATGAAGATGTATGGAAGAAGACATGCTGCACTGAACCTAAATAAATTGGGATAAGGGCAGAAGTATGATGATGATGATGGGGGGAGGCGTTTGCAGCAGCTTGAGTGATTGAAGATGAGATATCGATGGAATGAACACAACTTTATAAAGAGAGTTAATTATATCTTTAGGCACCTTAAAAATAAAAAACATTTTTTCAAATAAGCAGCCTTATTTGAAAAAATGATTTTGAGAATCATCACTTCTTGTACAACTTACATAAAACAAAATGCCCTTCACCATTTCCTAGTGCTTTATCGGGAAGAAGAAGTGTCGCAACAAACTCCCCAGCTAAAGCCGTTGTACCTTTCCGCTCAATATGTATAGCCTAAAAATATAAATAAAAATAAAAATCTTCATTTGAACCCAATTGACTATAAATAATGGTCCATTGTGCTTATAGTTAACGAAATTTAGCTTCTTTTAGTACTTAATAGCTCAAACTGATAGTGTACGATTTCTTTTTCGATTTTTGGTGACTATCTTGCAGCCTGCTGGGAGCAGTAGGGCAAATTTCTTCCGTAAATAATAAAATAATTTTCATTCGTAACAGGCTCATGAAGTCGGGCATCAATCCTTTCGACTCTCAAGAAGCGAAGCCGTACAAAAACGACCCGGAGATCCTAGCCATGACGAACCTCGTGATGGCGTACCAAAATAACGATATTAACGAATTCGAGTCCATTCTCAAACACAACAGGAACAATATCATGGATGACCCTTTCATCAGAGAACACATAGAGGACCTCCTGAGGAACATCAGGACCCAAGTACTGATCAAGTTGATCGGCCCCTACACTAAGATCCATATACCGTTTATATCTAAGGAACTCAATATTGATGAGAAAGAAGTGGAGAATCTGCTGGTCACTTGTATTTTAGATAAGTAAGTAGATGCTAGTGTTTACTTTTATGGATACAGCTGGTGATCATCTGTCTAGTTTGTTCCCAAGTATATTGGGAATGGCTTCCATCTAACTGGGTGCAGCCTATTCGAAATCCAGAACCTTGTTCCTGCTTAAGACGTATACCCTCTAGTAAGACTAGTTGACAGAGTTATGGGCATCTGTCTGACAAAGTTCTACGAATGACAGCCTTGCTTTGCTTGCGATGTTTTTGCTCCGTGCGGTTGTTAGTATTTAGTTAAACTGTGAGGTGTACTTATAGCACATATGTCGTGTTGCAGCACCATCAGCGGCCGCATCGACCAGGTGAACTCCGTGCTGGAGCTGCAGTCCAGCGCGCGCGGCGCGGCGCGGTACGGCGCGCTCGACAAGTGGACCGCGCAGCTGGCCTGTCTGCATCTCGCGCTGGCCAACAAGATGGCGTAGTGCCGGCCGGGCCGCGCCGGCCCGGGCCGTGCCGAGCCGGTCCGAGCCGAGCCGGTCCGTGCCGAGCCGGGCCGTGCCGAGCCGGTCCGCGCTGGCCCGGGCCGCGCCGGGCCAGGCCGTGCCGGGCCAGGCCGGGCCAGGCCGGAGCGAGCCGCGCCGTGCCGGACCCCGCGTGCCACGCCACACTAGACATACGTATGAGTGCGCGACCCCGTGATCCACGCCGCTTGTGTTATCTGCGAAGCTTTACATGCTCGTCTTACTTGCACAGGTTGGGTGGATTCGTTTTTATATAGTGAGGCAGTGTTTATGGAATGCGGGCGTGGCCGGTGCGTCGCCAGGTGGAGCCTGCACGCTTGTCTGTCATGTATTTATAGGGTTCGTCGAAATCGAGTGCAGCGCACGCTCCGAGTCCTGGACTGGCACGGTGGCGGACACATTCCGTCAAAGAATGTCGTTGGCTGCAGTCCGCTGGCCGAGGACGGCGTGCGCGGTACGACACTGCACCTGGCGCACGCGCTACTGTTCAATAAATGCTGCCTGAGTCAACAGACGTACATCTTCCGCCAATTACCGTTCAGTAAAAATGTGCAGTTATTAATGCACGGTAATTGGCGGGGTACGTCTGCGTTAGTTGTTGCGCGTGAACAAGAGG
Source organism: Phlogophora meticulosa (assembly GCA_905147745.2). Lineage (NCBI taxonomy): Eukaryota > Metazoa > Arthropoda > Insecta > Lepidoptera > Noctuidae > Phlogophora > Phlogophora meticulosa. Next base: position 2,114,842 of record LR990518.1, read on the forward strand.
GACTATATGCGTTTATGAAGTACCTATTGGCTAACAGCCGAATACCAACCACACCTATGTACGTGAAAAATATCGACTTGTTCTAGTGAAAAGTTGATAACGTGCACTTCAACAATTTATTATATTGTATGATAGTAAAGAACATATTATCAATAACTATTTTATTCTTTTTCAACACCAGATAGTTCTTTGGTGTCCATAACCTGATGGATATCAAGCTGTAAAATAGCCTATAGTGGACTGCACACGATGGCACGATAAAATAGCTTTCGATGAGCAGCATGATGAAATTATAGATAGGTTATGGTCCAATATTATTTGGCAGTCAGTTTCATTAGAGATTTCTTTTAGTACATCTCGTACATAGATGTGGTTATTTTTTTACACTAAATAAGATCAGTTTTGCCGCTATGTAGTGTCACCGATATGGGCATGGTCAATTTTTTTTCCAAGAGAAGCCGGTTTGAAATTATGTGATTGTGATTTGTGTGTATGTGACAATGAACTCGGGACATAAATGCCCACTTTAGCTTTCCAACCCGGCTTCGCCTAGTTCCCTTAGAAACTTAAGTTTTTACATCTTAGAAGTTGAAGTCATACCGGTAAAGTGGGTTGAATAGAATTGAAAAAATACTTATCATCTTACTGTTTGTTACTGACAGACAACGCGAACATTACCATTTTGCAGCCTTTTTATGTAACCAACGTGAAAATCCGTTTTCGATCGAAGTTCTGTATCTATCAACCCAGCTCTGGTTTAATTTTATACTATTTTGTAAGTCAATCCACTGATGATTGGTGAAACTTGTATTGTAGAAAACAGATTATTTTTCAAATTGAAACGATCAACAAGGCTCGAAGTTGGAATCGGATATGTGATATTGTAAATGGATGCGTGTAGTGGTAGTTTATATATTTGTGAATAATGTAATATTTCTCCACAAATTATAAAATGACATCGTACGGAGGCTCGACATGACCTTGCTTGTAATTATTGGGAACAATCTCGGCAGAACAACTACTGATGAACACGCCTCAACTCAGTGCAGTGTGTTGTGCTAATACACAGTTTCAAGTAATTACACGTTTTTTATTTTATCATTACTACCTGCCTAGCCTTTTCCCAAATATGTTGGGGTCGGCTTCCAGTCTAACCAGATGCAGCTGAATACCTGTATTTTAATATGAAACAATTGCCTATCTTACCTCCACAACACGTATAGTCACCGGCACGTAAGTTGGCAAGGTTTTGGCGTAGTGGGGGTAAGTTCGCGCATCGTGCACTTGTGGAACAAAAAAGTGGTGACTTTTATTGATCGTCATTATTTTATGGATATTGCCATCATTTATATTTAATAATATCTGATTAGAAGAAAGTTGAAGAAGGGAGTGGAATTCGTAAAGTTTATTGGGAGTTATAAATAATATGCATACGAGGAAAGTATGCGAAAAAAGGCATAAGTACCTTTTTTCGCCTTCATTTTTTAATAAAACAACAACAATAATATCAACTCGTAACAAAAACTAAATTTAAAAACAATAACTCTTTAACATAAACACAACAAAAACAAAGGTGCAAACTTTCGTGCACGCAAGTGTAATCGGGAGTTCGGGAGGCAACAGTCGACTGTTGCACCAATCGCGCGCTCGGATTGACGCTACCTCATACCCCGCGTCCCGCTTGACGACCTAAAAAACGACTTGTGCTCATCTAACGACTCTTACGTGCCGGGGACTATAGCAGTAGTGCAGCTGATTCAAGGTCAACGCTCAAATTGCGTGCCGCTAATTCTAACACGATAAGACTGGTCAGACTGGCTTCTTACTGCCTGTAACGACTGTTAAAGATCTGCGAATGCCAGCCAGATAAGAAACGTACGGTCACCCATCCATATACCGACCTCGGCAAGCATTGCTTAACCTCAAAGATCGACCCGAGGGTCATAACCTCTTAGGGGAATATCACACGCTCATCAGTTTGTAACTAGTATAGTCCCCGGCACGTAACTTGGCAAGAGTCGTTAGGTGCGCACAAGTCGTTTTTAGGTCTCTTTGGTAGTCAAGCGGGACGCGGGGTATGAGGTAGCGTCAATCCGAGCGCGCGATTGGTACAACAGTCGACTGTAACTGACACTGAAAACATCCCTTACGGAGTCAAAAGCAGACCATGCCTGGATGCGTTTCTAGTGTGATATCCGCCGTACTCTTATTAGAATGTCTGTTTACCAACAAGCCCACGCTTGTTGCATATGGCTTGGCAGGTGGAACATGTTATTTTGACTTCTCCACGTCTTAATAATATGATATAACATCCCGCCTGTAATCCCTTATGGCTAAGGCAGATGTGTAACCTAAATTACACCATTTCACCAGTTATGTTGTAAGGCCCATTTAGTAAGGGGCCATCTATTGGGCACACATCCAGACTCTGGGCTGGTACTGAGAAATTCCAGATGGAAAAAGCCAATAACATTGGCTGACCCAGGAGCTCTTGCTTAGCAATAACGCTTGCGACCACTAGACCAACAAGGCACCACAAGTGTGTTTTATATTGGACATCAGCAATTAATAAAACAAGAGATAAAGTAATAGGTAAATATTTATAATAATATAATTGGTATATAACTACATTAAATGGACGGATCGGTATATCACAGGTTAGTTATATACATTTCCATTAGTACGTATACATTTGTTACCAAATATCTAAACAATATAGTATTAATACTTCACAACAGATTCGTCATCAATTATAATAATTATTTTGAAGTTAAACACATTAAATGGCACGAGAGATTAATATTATTAGATTCAAACTGGCTTCTGAGCTAACTGTTTGAAGTAATCTTCTAAAGATATTTGTGTTCATTTCATAAGTCCTCAAAAAAGAGTTTGATACTTGAATTAAAAAAAAGTTTGTCTATCAATCTTAGACTGTTAAAAAATATTATCATTAATCTTACAATTAAGGCAGTGTATAATTTTGGATAAGTACTTTTTTCTATCAATATAATTAATTAAATTGTAAATCCATTTCATTTCATTTTTGAAGACAGCAATATAGTACCTTTTTAATTTGTTGTAGATTTATGTATTTACTGTATGTATGTGGAGTCGTATTCGCTACGCGTACGGCTTATTCGTTAACGAAGGAGCCATTGACATTTTTTTTTTTGCACAAATATTCATTTCTCTAAATAATCTGGTTTTTATAAAATGTAGTAGTACTCTTCTTAATAATAAGGAATGTAAGGTATAAAATTTGTAAAATATTCTGTTTTGTGGGCCAGTAAATAAAAGCCCAAGTGCACCATAATATTGGAACTTGTTTACAAGATACTAACAATGACAGTCGTAAATTAATGACGAAACCCTCAGATAAACTGAGACACTCCAACATAAGTGTCCAAGTAGGGATCTAGTTCTCGCGATATTTGATTTCAGAATACCTAAATGTCAAAAATGAAAAATTTATCGATCACGTGATCGGTAAAAGTCTTACAGATATGACTGTCATTAGTTTGTCAAATGGAGAGTTCTTAATCAATAACTTAAACTCCACTTTATTGTAAGAGAAAGTAGATATTACTGAATATTTAAATATTTTATTGATTATGAACTCACCTTTCGATATAAAAAATAACGCAAGGGCGAGAATTAGGTCGTCATTGCCCGTGCGAGATAGCTATGCAGGATGATTCTAGAACTGTGAAAAATGGGTGGCCATTTTCGCAATTCTAAAATACAAGCCTTTTATTCTTAGTGTTTAGTATGTTCAATGTCATATACGAGACATAGTACAAAAAATGAGCATTTCAGCTACGTCGTTATGGTGTTGGTCAGTCAGGTGACGTGTATGTCAGTGCGCGGGCTTGTCGTGCAGCCAGGCGCGGAAGATGGGCAACGTGCTGGGGTAGTGCGTGGGAGGCTGCGGCTCGTCCGTCTCGTCGCGGAACGGGTACGTACCGATCAGGATGGGCAACTGCAGCTTTACCTCCTTCTCTAAGCTCTTCGGCTCGATTATGAACTGGAAAAAATGGTGTGGAATTATAGTTGGGCTTCTTAATCATTACAAGAGCCTGTCCGCACCGCCTCACTAGGTCGCTTCCATATAAAGCACGTGATTTTAAGTTTTAAACAAAACTGACGCGACGCATATTTTTATTATGTCTCAGCTGTTATTTCCATTTGCCAGCATATAACAGAGAGGTTCCTGTACTGAGGCCTAATTTAGGTAACCCATCAGCGAACTATTACTCATGTTGAATTTCCAGCCTCCATCTTCTTGAACTAACATTCCATCTTACGCATGCGCATGCGCAGGATAAGTAAAATACATCTCGCAGTCTTCGCACATTGTTGGTCACAGCCAAATGGGACAATCCTCGCGTTTTATGGGTCTTTTGTCAGATGGGGGACAGAGAAGTGAGGTACTCACAAACACGTCGTACTGCACGGAGATGAGGTGGCAGCCGCGCAGGTTGGTGGGCGGCAGCGGCGGCACGTACAGCAGCTCGTGGCGCCACACGTCGCTCTCGCCCGCGCGGGTCTTGCCGTGCGACAGGGACGCTAGCTCGCGGACCTCTTTAGCTGCGACCTTGCCGTGGGCCGAGTATTGGATGGTCTGGAAAAAAAAGTAGAGATTTTTCGGTTTGAAAATACCTTTAATGTACGCTGAGCTTGACATTTAGTCATTTTAAGCTGAGCGTCCCCTTGTCCGCGCCGTCCGGAACGCAACGGATTGAACGGAATTACCGGGTGTGCGGTGCATGCGGTACGGATAGTGGACGCAATGCCATATGAATTCATATAAAGCGAACTAAAATCCGTTACGTGCCGCCGTGTGACAAGTGTACGCACAGCTTTACAACGACACGAGTCGCCAAACAAATGACTACTCTCGTATATGCGTATACTAAACGCGGAAAGAAATGGCATACCAAAAACTCGAGCAACATATCTCTATCTCTGTATTTTTGGATAAATTTTCTACTCAGTTACAAAGCAAGAGGAAATGTACAACAGTTCATATACCTACACCCAGTGCATCTTATATCCTTGTTCAGAAAGACATGGAAAATAACAATTGAATAATTAACGCTATTTCACTTTGAACTCATGAACATTGCCACAAGGTTTAAATTGCAATGACTGCCGTGAAATACAAGAACTCCACCAGTTACTATTAAATAAACAGTAAAAACATAAGCATACACAAATAGGCTATTGTATTCCTTTTTTCCGTATGTCCAAAAAACCTCTGACCGATAGGTCGTGAATTCCTGATCGTGACTTCGAATTATAACTTCTTCGATGTTACGCGAGCCAGTCTCAGCGCAAAAAACAGAAGCAGCCGTAAAAAGCGAACAAAAGAAATATGGATGCATCGTGGTCGTCAAAAAAACGTGAAAGTCTGGTCGCCTCACAAACTGTTTTGCATCTTTTTTTATTTGCATTATTTCGTAATACATGGTAATACAATCATACATGCTGGCTGTAGGTATTGTTTCTATTATTACCGGGTAGCATATTCATTAGCTTTTAATAAAAAAATATTAGAACACTGCAGAGCAATTTCAACCGCTCCTAAGGGTCGCAGGCTAGGCTGTGGCTAGGTGTGTATAGGCTAATTTACATCAGATAAAAAGCGTGTAATACCTCAAGAATTGGGCTGTCAGGTGCCTCCAATGACGAGATCAAACATAAAAAAGGTATCTGTTCAGCTTTATTATATTCGTATAGATTAACGCTACAATTTCTAAGGATTGGTACATTATTATGTCCAATTTTAGCCAGTCATCAAGGTATTAGCGGAGCAAAGAGCCTCTATTTTAAAAACCTTAGGATTTTCACAAAAATAAACTATTTTTCTTAGTATCGTACTACATGTAACTACACGGATGCCGTTTGGGATAACCAGCCAGGATTTCAAAGATCAGCAATGCACATACCTCGGTGAGTGCAGCCCTGGTCGCCTTGACCGTGGTCCTGGAGTTGTTGAGGAGCGTGGCCGTGAGCGCGATGCTCTCGCCGGGCACGTAGGCGCCGCGGTCCAGCGACACGCCGCACGACACCGTGCCGCCGCCCACGCAGCCCACGCCCAGCCGGTGCTCCACGCTGCACTCGAACTGTTGCTGTATCCAAGGGAATTGTGGATATCATCATGATAAACTTAAGAGGCTCGATCCCAATTTACATCACCAACTGCCTACCCTTTTCCCAACTATTTTGGGATCGGCTTCCGGTCTAACCGGATGCAACTAAATGTTACCAAGATGTTGTGACAAGACAAGGAATTGACGTGCTTTCAAAGTAAGGAATCATTAAGTGGCCATACAGAATTGGGGCCCAGTATTTTACATGGAGCGACTGCCTATCTGACCTTACAACTAGGTAACACGATACCCCTTGGTTACTGACTACCGGTAACGACCGTCAAAGATCGCTATTTATATGAGACGTAAACATAACTGGAAATGTGTGGGTGTTCTATACCCTCGGAGGGTACACCAATTTTTACATTGTCATCATAACGTGCTCGTCTAAAGCTTGCCGCATGCACGGCTATTATTCCATTTCCTTGTAAGGGCACCTACTAAACATGCCGCAGAAGAATACCGACATACCGTGAAGGGTGGGCGTTTTAGGGGACTGTCTTTTGTAAACTTTTTTTTTGACGTTCAGAAAGTGCTGATTCTCAGCCTAATTTTGATTTTGAAACACGCCGCATACGTTCGGAAACAAATTTCACACGCGTTCGGAAGTTTAATAGGAAAACCGTGCAAACGCGGCTAACCTAAAGGTCAAACCGCATACTACCTTGTTTGCCAGGGACATGGCTTTATGGTAATGACCTTGTGACCTTGACAACTGGGGTCCAGTGACTCAAACTTCTACGCATAACGATATCAATAGGTGTATGTAATAGTGCATGCAGCGCGATGCGTTACTTGTACGGCATTTACATTTGCGCTTCACTGCACGTACTACCTACTCACTGTGACTGCGAGTATATGAGTACGTATGAATAAAGCATGATGATATTATTAGTTCCGCTCTTTAGATATCAAGTAGTAGGTAATAAACGTCAAGAAAATAGGTGTGCATTGTCATTGACGGCACGGTTGGCGCAGTGGCTAAGCGATTGACTGCTGCGCCGCGTGTTGTGGGTTCGATTCCCGCACGGAACAAATATTTGTATGGCCTACAGGTAGTTGTTCCGGGTCTGGCTGTTTGTGTATGTGACTTTAAATGTTTGTAAAGGACCCACGATACAGGAGATATTCCTAGTGTGGGTTTTTTTTTTTTTTTTTTTAAACTTTGCGTTTAAAAAAAAATAAAAAAAAATAGAGGAGCATCACTGACACTGACAATCATAGTAATTACAGTCACATCTGGAATATATGAGTATTTTGTCCCAAAGTAAAATATAATAGACGCGGGACTGAGATGGTACTAAGAATGTTTTAATAGAAAAGTTAAATCGAGTATCCACCCGAAGACCCCCGCTCCACAGTAGCGCTTGTAACAACTCGACGACCGTTGTGGCGCGGCGGGCGAAGGTCCGCCTGCGACGCAAGAGGTTGCGGGTTCGATTCCCGCCTTGGGACAAATGTTTGTACGATCTACAAATATTTGTTCCGGGTGTTCTGGGTATTTCCTATGTATAATAAAAATATCTATCTACGTAATGTATTGTATTAAGTATATCAGTCATCTAGTACCCATAACACAAGCTCTGCTTACCTTGGGGCTAGATGATGCTGTGTGGATTGTCCAGCATTATTTATTTATTATTTATTTAACTTCACCAAAATTTATAGATCGAAGATTAGTCACAAATTATTAAATCCACTCACAGACAAAACCGGCGGCTCCAAATTGAGGTCGATCGGGTTCATCACAATGAAGACCTGTTGGTTCTTGTGAGTCAGTCCGTTGGGTTCCCTCAGTGCTGCCTTGCAGTAGTACTGGACCCAGCCGTGCGTGCCCAGGAATGTGGACGGCAGCCCCATGGGGAGTCCCAGCTTGAATGGGAAGCTGTGTATGCCCGGAGACAGCACCGACGGGCTGTGACCTGTATATACAATATCATTTTTATAGCGTAAGGGTATAAGTTTCGCATTTTTTAGCCAAAAATCAGAGAATTCCAGATTAGCCACTACAATTCGTGTCCAGGATGCAGAGGTTTTGCAGGAGTGATGAAGCGTGGGGTGTGTTCTTCCACAGTTTACATCTTTCGTCAATCGCACTGACTTTCAAGAAGATCTCTTTAAGCGTGCCTGTGTGAGTTGATAGCTAGCGTGAGAGCTGTCTAGACCCTTCTCAATACGCTTATTATGTAATGCCAGTGCATACAGCATCTTGAGGGGGGAAACACCCTGCTGCGATGCGACAGGTATCGTCTAGGGCTATGTAATTGCCACACTGGATATGCTAACTCCCTAGAAGATAACCTGTGGTGATACTTCCCAGTTGGTAAATGTTCGGCGGTGAAGAATGCTATTCCAAGTCCCGACTTTATGCTTAGTTTTTAAGCAGTGAATATTATATTTCAGGGAATTTTCCGAATGCTTCCAGATCTTCCGTTAGTCTTTCGCATACAAAACACTTATACTCATTTTGAAAAAAAATCTAGGATTCCTTGTATTATTGGCAGCTGCTGCTGCACGCTAGACGCCGCTTCACAAGCGTGGCGATTCTGCGCTATGTGTTATGACATCGAGAATAGTGTGAATCTACCACACGCTCCCTATGATGACGTAATTACAAGTCACGACACCACCACAACACAAAAATGAATGGCTTTACAAAATATTGTCTTAACCTTTGTGCCAGCCTGAGTCACTTAGTCTTTGAGATTAAGTAAATATTTAATCTTCTGAAGGTTTTTAAGTCCATCAACATTAACATGGTGTTGACCTAGACAAACTTAAATTAAACCCACACCATGAACTATAATAACGTAGTATTAGGTAATGTACATGTACATGGGTCCCTCAGTGAGGTGTGGGTGCTGTCAAAGGGTGTCTCATTTTTATCATTTATATTTTGGGGAGTTTGTTCCGCGACTTCTTCTTCCCAGCAAAAACACTAGGAAGTGGTGAAGGGTGGGCGTTTTGGGGGTTGTTTTTTGTAAACCTTTTGACGTTCAAAAAGTGCTGATTCTCAGCCTAATTTGAATAAATGAATTTTGTTTAGATGAATTTTGATTTTTGATCAATTGAGCCTAAATGAGAGTATCATGTTAAATAAATTACATAATTATGTATACATAAACTCATTTGTTTTTCTCCTTCTTTATTCAGTGTAATATGGCTGCCATTAGTCAGACTGCAGCGCTGCAATCGCGTGCAGTCACTATATTCTACTGCATGCAGTAATCTGCAGTCGGATCTGACTTTGCGCAGTTGACGCCACGCATCTAGCCCAGGAGCTGAGTGTAAAAGTGGTAATTTTTATTTAAACTCCTTTAACGTTAACACGTCGTCGCTCACTTACTGTATGCAGTTAGCTATGGACAGCGTGTCACAACTGTATACAGTTAATATCGACTGCACACGACTGCAGCCGACCGCGTCAACATGATATCGCGACTGTACGAAGTCGAATGTACAACTACATGCAGTTGAATAGATTGACTATGTGCAGGGCAGTCGTCAGGTGGCAGCCTAAGGTGAATGTTTGTCCTTCTAGGGCGTCTGACTGATGATGATGATGATGATTATCATCATCATCCTCCTGCCCTTATCCCAACTTATTTGGGGTTGGTGCAACATGTTTTCTTCTTCCATACATCTCTATTTGCCGTCATCTCAAATGTCTCATCACTCTTTTCTTGCCATCTAGGGTGTCCCTAATGACAGCAATATAATTATTCTAATGGCCAGTGTTTGGGTTTGTTAAATGTGGTTTAATGCTGCAACACAGATCCTAACTGAGAGAAGATAGACCCACTTTGATGATGATGAATGATAAACTTACAATGGAGAAGTTATTATCATGCAAGATTCTCAATTAACTTTGAAAGTGTGTAAGCAGTAGGCATCATTAGGCGTTAATGTTTTGATGATCATTTAAATACCTGGTTCACCAAGCAGTCTCATCCTGAAGTCAATGTAATTCTCTTTGTCAAAGAGTCTCTCATGTCTGCCAGATCCTACTCGCACCACACCCTCACCAATAACATGGAAGTGTAGACCTAAAACAATGCAGACCAATTAGAAATCACATTCAGTATCTAATTACTGGTGAAAATAAGAGTTATTCCATGCAAAACTATTCTTGCTGGATATCCATCAAAAATATAATTTCAAAAGAAATTTTTATTCTACTTCAAAAAAGTATAACTTCATTCACCTGGCCGAGGCTAGGTGTGGAGGGGTGTAAAGTGTGGGGGGTAAAGTGTGAGTATGTGGGTGTACTACAGGTACCAATAGTACATCTATATATTGCCTGTTATGTTTAAGTCACATTTATTAGGGTGCAAGCCTATTGCCGACTACTGGGCACAAATCCAGACTCAGGGTTGCTACGGAGAAATTCTTATACCCAATATGAGTTTGCCTGATTCGCAGTAGCGGTGCAAGCAATAGAGGCAGGAGGATTATAATTGTACAATAATAATAAAGACTATCTATAAGTATAATGGTATGAGTGAGAGAGAGTCAATATTATTAAGTAGTTGCATTTATATTTATTTTTTTTTTATTTTTTTTTTATACATCTGTGTTAGCGATTCTTGTGAAATGCATGACACAAGCCACATAATATTAATTGTTATAATAACAATGAACTTACCTAACACAGGTGTGTCATCTTGCAGCTCCATTAAAACTTTCCCAGACAAAAATTGCCCAGGGAAATATAACAATGATGTGTTATCAAACACTATGAGGAATTTGAGTAGTTTGCGCGGCATTTTGACGGCTCGCTCACCAGGTCGGCACACAATTCAGTTTTAGATTACCTAACACCTGTGTTTAATAAAATAAACAATAAATTAGGTTTTAAATGTTGTATTTATAATGAACTGGATTGACAACACTTTGAAGCGGTTATTCCTATTTGTTTATGGCAGTGTAACGTAGTTATTATATAAGTTAGGTATACTCCGGAAGCATATTCTATTAGTATTCCAAAACTTTTTCGCACATTACACAGTAATCACTTTGTTTTATTAGTATCAGATGGGAAGGTTTGAGAACCTTGTGGCTATGAATGTCACGCCTACGACGAGTCGAAAATATCTCATTAAACTTCTGACATCGTAGGCTGTGTCTAACAAAGTTGAGAAATATGTTAATCGAAGGCCATCAACTATGACCACGGCTCATACCTTGAACAATTTTAAAGTCAGTTTATGAATGAAATCCACATCGAAATATGACAAAAAGCACTGTTTTATTTATATATCAACTTTCTTTAATTTATAAAACCCCTGCAGTAAACAAAGATATTCAAAAACTTATCCAATTTCACGAGACTTTTTACGGAAACCTGTGACGGAAACTAAAACTTTGACACTTCGTTGTGAAGCAAAAAGATTTTTGAAGTTTAAGTTAGAATGCGTTCATTTTATTTTTTATTTAATTAATTACACTTCAGTAAATGCATGTTTGTAATGATCACAAATATTTATTTTATTACCATGCAACCTAATACTGGGCTGTAGTGCTGTGTATTACTAAAGTTTTATTTCTTCAATGTTTTCACATCACATCTGAGTATCTATTCGGAAAAATACTTACGAAGACATGAACGCATTCAAATATAAGGTCAGTCTGTTTTCGTTGTGGCATTGAGATAGTAAGTTGTAATTGGTGGATAACTTTAAGTATTAACTCTTGGTCCAATGAAAATTTATGAAGATTGAGCTCACTTCTGTCATTACTGTTAATTATTTATTAAAGAAATGGAAAACTAACTTCCTCGGTAATGGGCGACAGCGGCCAGCGGCTCATGGATTTGTTTATGTTGTTTTGAATATTAAACGATATTTTTAGGGTTAATTTGAGGTTTTATAGTTGTGTAGAAAATAATCCAAAATGCCGAGTGAAATGATAACATTACAGCTCGGCCAATGTGGCAATCAAAGTGAGTAATATTACAACGGAATTGTTCGGTTATTTTAAATTTGTTTCGGTAATAGCAATTAATTTTAATCCTTAATAGTTGGCTTCGAGTTCTGGAAGCAGTTGTGCATAGAACATGGGATATCTCCTGAGGGGATACTCGAGGAGTACGCGTCGGCGGGGTCGGATCGAAAGGATGTATTCTTTTACCAAGCTGATGATGACCACTACATTCCCCGAGCGGTCTTGCTGGATTTGGAGCCTCGTGTCATACACACTATCATGAACTCACCATATGCAAAGGTATGAGATGAGACTTGTTTACAAAGCATGCATGACATCACCACATTTTTATTGAGTTGAACAATGCTAACATACTACACTACACTACATATTATGTTGTTTTCGTTTTGATTAGCGATAGAAACCCATGCATAAAGATCATTATGGGGGAACAAATACAAAATCATTCAAGAAGTATACTTTTATTTAAGTATACTTTGACCTTTTCAGCTATACAACCCAGAGAATGTTTACCTGTCCAAACATGGTGGTGGTGCTGGTAACAACTGGGCCTCAGGATACGCTCAGGGAGAGAAGCTGAATGAAGAAGTGTTTGACATTATAAACAGGGAAGCAGATGGCAGTGATAACTTAGAGGTATGTTCTTTAGTTCTTATAACTCAATCATACTTAAAAATGGAACAGATTTGGCAAGAATTGTATTCACTGGCTAGCCGACTCAATGGACATTGTTGTGCCCTGACAGTGCCACAGGTCCAATTGTGAATATAAATGAGCCCGGGAACCCACTCAAACACACACAAAAACACATTAAAATTGGTACAGCCATTTAGAAGAAGTTCAGTGGGATACACTTATGTACAGAAGAATTAAAGATAGATCATATTTTGAATTGAGTGAAGTACGAATGATACTTTAGTATTGTGAGTGAAATGGTAGTAGTGTCAAAATGTCCTTAATACTTGATTCTTACTGGCTTTCCTTTGGAAATATGAAGTGCAAAGAGCAACCCTACTGCTATTAATAAATGGCATAGTTAGTAGTGTCTTCTATTGCTATAAAGTAATACAAAAAGAACATACCTTATACACCATAGCTTTTAAACAAAACTGATATACATTATACTGTTAAGGATTTTTTTGTCTTTGGCTTTCCTTTTACGAAAACTGACTCCTCGTCACTGGTGGATAGTAGCTAGTATAGAAATAATCTTAGTAGTTAGCTGTAGGCATCCTGGAAAAAAAAGTTACCACATACCTCACTAAGGGTAGACTTCAGTGGATAGAAGCTAGGCCTTTCTTTTTGGTGAGAATTATTCTCATTTTTGATAGCAGTGTGTTGCGGTAATGTCTGGGTAGCCCAATGGTGCACTATTTCAGGCTTTGGTAGTACAGATATTAAATTAAATACTGTATGGTAGGAACACTGATCAAATGTTCCCCAGATTTGCAGTGAAGTGTGATTAAGGAGATGAGAGCCTTTGCCCTGCAGTAGGACAATACAGGAGAGATAGCTAACCTTCAGTGAACTTCATCTTGTCCGATGATAATCAATTTTGTCATGTTCCTTGCCACAGGGGTTTGTGCTGTGTCACTCAATAGCTGGAGGAACTGGGTCAGGCATGGGATCCTACATACTTGAGCATCTATCTGACAGGTTCCCCAAAAAACTGGTGCAGACCTACAGTGTCTTCCCTAACCTGGATGAAATCAGGTAAGGTTTTTGTGTGCAATTGTATGAAGTCATTAATTGATCTGAAAATTAAAAACTAAAAATTGTCTCAACACCCATTTTGAGATAATTTATAGATTCTGATTGGGATTTTTCTTATTTGTAGATTGTACGTGTTTCTTATTATTTTTATGTTAAAAACCAAACCCCCATTGTTTAAGTTCTCATAGACATAGTGTAAATCTAACTACTAACGCAATGAAGTCACGCGATTCGCGGTCAACGACCATCCATTTAAAGACATTACAATGTCACGGTCCTGCTACGGCTATTGTAACACAACGTCCATTAAAAACAGTTTAATGTATCAATACTACTCTTTTGAGGGTATTCGCTAAAAATACCTCACTTAAAATGATTACATTCCTCAATTATACAGACACGCAGCAAAAGCATTGTCCCGCCAATGAACGGAACCCTGTACTATACTCTTAAAACTTATATGTAACTCATGTTGTTCCATTACAGTGACGTCGTGGTCCAGCCGTACAACTCGCTGCTGACGTTGAAGCGCTTGACGGAAAGCGCTGACTGCGTTATGGTGCTCGATAACACGGCGCTGAACCGCATCGCCAGCGACCGCCTGCACATACAGAACCCGTCGTTTGCGCAGATCAACACGCTTGTCTCTACTATCATGAGTGCCAGCACTGCTACGCTTAGGTAAGACAGACACAACTCTTTTTGCAGTCCGGTGATAAAGTTCGACTTTAAATTATGTCACAGAGCATACAATCGCGGCACTAGCAGCAACAAGATACGTCATGCATTTTATATTGGTGGTTTATACAGGCAAGCAAGTCTTAATAATGCCGTCCCCCGGTTGCTGCTAGAGGCGTGCTCGTGCGCTGCTCTGTGTTTCATGACGTACTCTTTGGGAAAAATCTAGGTCCTAATATAATATATTTTCGACCGTTTTAGCTTTTGCACTTCTTCTCCATATGCATTTTTATCACACACGCGTCGGTGCGCGTGATATCATTAAAAACAGAAGCGAAGTTTTCTCTTCACCTATTAGCTTGGCAACCAAGGCCAGGACTGGACGCTAATGGGAGGTATAATCTCCTTGCCTGGCACTTGACAGTGTTTGTGTTAAATAATTAGTAACTGTGTGGCAACTCAGGTACCCGTCGTACATGAACAACGACCTGATCAGCCTGGTGGCGCCGCTGATACCGACCCCGAGGCTACACTTCCTCATGACTGGGTACACGCCGCTGTCGGCCGACCACGAACTAAATACCGTAAGTTACATTACGTCAGCCAAGCCTAGATTATTCGATCGAACGCAAGTTAATTGAAATCTTAGCCACTAAACATTTTTAATTCGTGTTCTACAGGCGCCCAAAATTCGAAAAACGACAGTACTCGACGTGATGCAAAGGCTACTCCAACCAAAGAATATGATGGTCTCACTCAGTCCAGACAGAACAAATCAACACTGTTACATATCAATATTGAATATCATACAGGTAAATATCATAACTTATTCAAACTTGTGTAGTTATGTCACAAAGTCCCTTTAGACCTATTATGACTACATCAGCTGACCACAGATCTCGGGTGGTTGTCTATCTCTGGAATCTATATATAAATAGTTACTTATAGCTTAACATTGTGTCAATCCTGCCAGAACTAAAAACCAGACAAGGCTTTCTACCACCTGCCTACTTAGGATTTTGGAGTACTACATATTGCCAGAGAGAATGACGACAACTTGGAGAGGTCAATGTTACTAGCAAAGTAGTAGGTATTAGACCACGAGGTAGAAGCCCGACACGTTGGACTGACCAAACCCGCATCACTCTCCACACTACACTTCAGGATGCTCTACTCGGCGGCAGATCGGAACAAATGGTGTTCAGCGATACGCAACCAATTCTTGCTGTGAGGAGTTGGTCTCACAAACCTCAGCACTGTGAAAACCGAAGCGAGGAGTGGAGGCGAGCTTAATTAAGTGCACTTGATATTTCAGGGAGAAGTAGACCCATCCCAAGTTCACAAGTCTCTGCAGCGCATCCGCGAGCGGAAGCTGGCGTCATTCATCCCGTGGGGCCCCGCCTCCATACAGGTGGCGCTGTCGCGCCGCTCGCCCTACGTGCACGCCTCGCACAAAGTGTCGGGCCTGCTGCTCGCCAATCACACCAACATATCATCAGTGAGTTCTATTTACTTCTAACTTAAAGCAACGCGTTCTCTGTGGGAAAGTCACGCTGCGTCAACAGATATCTTGATTACCTACGTCATTTTCCTCGTTATCAATGTTGACGTCGCGCGAGTTTTCTAGATAAATCCCAAAGCGATACACACCTCAGGGACTACTCACACTTATTCAGCTAATGTCCATAGAAAACAAAGATTTTGTATGGAGACGCGTACGCATCCGTTCAGCTGAAAGGACGCGTACGCATGTCATACAAAACTGGTTTGAGCTGAATTGAGCTGAATAAGTGTAATTAGTCCCTAAATCGTCACCACGAGCCTCGTCATTTCAATATGTGGTTGTCCTGTCCGTAACTTAAAATCTCTGTGCAGTTGTTCGACAGATGTCTGCAGCAGTTTGATAAGCTGCGCAAGCGCGAGGCTTTCTTGGAAGTGTTCCGCAAGGAGCCAATGTTCAAGGAATCATTGGAGGAGTTCGACGAATCTCGTGGCGTGGTCGACGACCTCGTGCAGGAGTACCAGGCCGCCGCCACACCAGACTATGTGCATTGGAATCCAGGTAATAAATCGTTATTGAAAAGATTTGTTTATTTTTAGTTAACTTAGTTTGTATTACGTACATTATTATACAAGTCGCTCAAATCAAGCTTGGAACAGATAGAGGACAGTCTCCTCTATTTCTTCTTCTTGTGTTGATGGCAATTTTTATAGTATGCCCTATTCACGGCATGCAGGCCACGATATCATGTGGCCAGTCGTTTGTGGAACGGCACTGCAAGCCTTGAGGCTGAAATCGATTGCTAATCTCCACCAGCAGGCGTAGTATGAACAAGAATTAAATAGACAACTTTGTTTCTTTCTAACTTGATATCTCTTCTACCCGAGCATGGGCCCCGTAGACTGTAGAGAATAGAAAACTTTCTTCTCTTCAGTTTTAACATCGCCATGCTTAGAACGGTTGAAATCTTTCAACAATCTGTCATGTTGCCTATTCTTCCGTCGACAAAACCCGTTTCTATGGTAGTCATGCTACGCGTGCTGAGCAGGTTTTGCTAAATTCGACCAACCTGAGGCGGTATCCGTTCGCATACCGCCTCAGGTTGGTCGGTTGAGGACTCAATACTGGGTGGTGGAGTTTTCCACCACCCAGTATTGAGTCCTCATGATAGACTGAACTTCAAATAATTTAGTTTTTTTGGTTTTACAGAGAGCAGTCAAATATAACTCTCTTGACTACATGAAGATGGGAAATAAATATGTTAACAGGACAGGATCGGACGCACTGAGAAAGGGATTCCCCAAGGAGATGTCGGACGATATTATGATGTACCCTCAACTGTTAATTTTAAGTTTTTGTTGTAACAAGTGCCATTTATTATTGTATTCTTTAATCTCATTTTGTTAACATTGTTTACTCGAATATGTTACGACGGTATAGTCCTTACCTAAAACGCGCACAGTCTGAATAAAAATAAAACACATTTTTTACCAAGAATTTGTTTTATATTTTAATAGTAGCTATCTTTCCAACATTCCCTTAATCCTTACCATACACATATCACTCTCGTGCGAACGTTATACATGTGGTTTGTACGTCCCGGCTATTGACACGCAATACAGACTTAACTATCTATTTTATAGACGAACATCGATATTACGTGAGTAAAAGTTGAAACAGAGACTGTCGAAGACATTTACATAGTGTATGAGTTTAGGCGCATTCTAGGAGCTTAGCAGTGAAAGCATTTACTTCAGAATCAATAACTATGTAATTTCCAGGCTCCCAAAATGTACTAAACATATCATAAAAATTGCACACATGAGCTACATTTATAAAAATAAAACCCTTGCACAAATGGCTTCTATGCTCAATCTTGTGTTTAGCGCACTAGAGAACAGATCTCAAGTCCATGGCCTAATTTTAATCCTTATTAATGTACTTTTTATTTACCCTCTTATTTACTCAGTACTATGGCATATATGTTTACAGATTTTCTACTGCCATCACATCGAAAGATTATAGGATAAACAATTATATGAATACATTGATACACCATGATAAACGTTTATTTCTAAACTATAACATGGAATATTGTTTTTCTTTTCTTGTACCTATTATCAGCACATAGGTACTATATACATTACTGGTGTTAGGATACAGACAAAATAGTCGTTATAATGATGGCGGAATCGCAGATTAAACTGGATTCGATTAATTTACGAGTTCAAAACTACAAATAGAGTTAATTATTTCATTAATAATGTTTCAAGTAATCAATTGTAACTAGTTCCAAAGCGCCTCACATGGGCTATTTCTGCTGTAATTATCACTGGAAGTACATAATACATGATTACAGCTGCTGTTTATAATGCCGGCTGACGGTAAGTCGCTTTGTCTGAAAGGAGAGACTGCTTTAGGCAGTTCTGGCCACGAGCGCTTTTCTTAAGTAAATAAGGTGACATATAATCTTAAAGATACCAAAAACTCATGATCTTTTGACCACTGTACTACTAAACTAACAGCATGTTACTTCATTTTGGACACTGGTACATGCTAGCAATGGTGTCTGTAAATGCTCGAGAACAGACAATGCAAGGAATTAGTGACGAGATCCATCGCTGCACATCCTCGGGATGAACCAAAGAACGACAAATGCTGAAGTGAGTGCGGCGAAGTAAGGCATTTAGGCAACATGTCTATGATTCCCATGTAAACTAACCCAAGCTGATAGAGCCTAGTCTATGGCTAATGATGCAACATAGAAAAACATAGGACAGTATAATGAGAACATAATTCACACGCATCCATGACACACAACACTATAACCTAATTTATTTTACACCAATATAACAGTTGTCCTTATAAAAGTTTTGTTTAAATTTCAACACATACTAATTACAAATCACAATGTCGATATTAAACCACCAAGGTGCTAAGAAAAAAATTACGTGATCTGAAATAATGATATAATGCAACAATGTCGTAAGTGAACATTAAAAATTAAAAGCGATGCTAAGTGCCACACGTCTAGCAAAATAAAAATGTGCCCAAAAAGACAATGACACTTTCCACAATCAATTATCTGTGCAGACAGATAAGAGAGTAAAATGTATGGGATTGAAAAGCTATGGGATCAAATGACGTCTTCCTCATACATTTTATTTCTCTTTTACAGGGCTTTATGCCTCACTAGGGAAATAGCGTAATATGGTTAAATGTTAGAGCCAATATTTTAACAGGAGCTTTGATTTTATTGTATGTGGCTACGTTTTAACAGTTACGAAAACAGCAGGCAAACAAGTTATGGATAATATTTCCTTAGTGAAGCCATACCCCTAATGATTGTAGAAAAGGACATTGTACAGGCCTTCTGGAATATCAGTTAGTGACACGGCCTAATGTCAACAACGGGCACTGTGGGCTAGGAGGTCTGGCTGGGCGCCTGGAACTTGGGCTGGATGATGGACGTCTTGCGCAGCGGGACGGTCTCGGGCGTGGGGATGGCATCTCCCGTGGGCAGCTTAGCAGGCGCAGCCGG
Organism: Phlogophora meticulosa; assembly: GCA_905147745.2. Classification (NCBI taxonomy): domain Eukaryota; kingdom Metazoa; phylum Arthropoda; class Insecta; order Lepidoptera; family Noctuidae; genus Phlogophora; species Phlogophora meticulosa. Next base: position 2,134,373 of record LR990518.1, read on the forward strand.
CGCCTTGAAAGCCTGGGACAGGTTTCCCGGCCGCTGCTTCGCCATTTGATAGTCCCCGGAATCGAAGAACTTTTGCTGAAAATAAAATCATCATCTTAGTAGAAAGAAAGAGACTAAATCTAATAAGAAGAAAAACCCTTCTATAAAGTTAACAAACAACAAAAAGTAAATGTCTACGTAATAAAATAAAGGGTTCTACAGATGTCAGGTCAGGTAACGTCAGTTCCATATTACTCGCAATATACATAGTAAAAGAGTCGTAGCAGGTGGCGTTCTATAGTTTCTGCCTACCCCCATAGGAAAAAGGCGTGAGGTGAACGTCTTTAAACTATTCATCATCATCAGGCTATACTAGTCCACTGCTGGACATAGCCCTCTCCTAATGAGCGCCATAGCGCCCTGTCTTCAGCTTGCCGCATCCAGCATCTTTAAACTATTAACTTTTATAAAATGCTGCAGATCATCATTACGACTGTTTTGCTATTGAATCAAGAAAATACAATTTAAGAGTTTCCGCATACAGAGGTGATCTGTATCAGCTCGACTTCACAAAAAAAACACACAATGCCAAGAGATTAAAGTTTACAAAATTTTAATCTCTTGGCATGTGGGAGTCTGTATGAGTATATCGAAGACATTTTCTACACTTAAGAATTTCATTCAATCCATTGTACACAAGGGTCCAGATTAACATAGCCAGCCTGGTTCTACTTGAAGCACAGAAGATTCCTGGGGGCTTCCCTACACAAGGACGACCAAACTGTTCTGAGGATTTGTACAGGCTACAACCTCTCATTGCAGGAAGATGTGGGAGGCTGATTCCTATGTTAATGCAGCGCCTGCAGACTAGCATGTCAGTGGCGCCTAAATGAAGTATGTTTGTTTGGAAAATGGCCCATAATTATCCCTAACATTGTTTTGGGTTGTTCCTGTTAAACTCAAGAACTCACTTACTCTGTGGCCCGCAACCATTGATCATTCTATTGTTCTCTCTGGGGAGTTCATTACAAAAACTGTCAGAATTGTAATTTAATTAGGGCTTCTATACTAATTGTGAGGTGGTCCAAAAGAGGCTCATAATTAATAAAACAAATACTAACCCCCTTGGCTAGCCTCTTCTGCAGGAAAGCCGAGTGTCCCCCTGGCCCCCTACCCAGCATTGCATTTGGGAACTTCGCCTTCAACTTCGCTTCCTCTAACTTCTCCAACTCTTTAGGCTGTAACAATATCTTCTACTTAATAAAAAGACATGAATCCATTCACTAACAGCCACCTAAACCGCTAGGTGTTGAAGCATGAAATTTAGTACATCTTTAAATAACGATGAAGGAATAGAAAAATAATTCATGAAATTTTAATTAACAATAGGAAATAAAGAAAAATATTGTATGGAAGTACATTGTTTTAGGCCAATGGGAAATCCCATGGGACCCACATCTAATCACAATTAATGAAACACTTCAAATTGCAAATAAATATACATGGTAAAGCACATATATACATCCAGTGCTGTGCTCTTCACTGTCAATTATTATATTATCATTATCTCCATAAGTGGGGCTATTTAAATACTTAAATGTTTGTGCTTTATATCCTGTGCAGTCAACATGCTGTTATCTTGCTGACTGGCTCATAATATTCTATTACCACTGTTTCTTTATTTTGTACCAAACCAAGAGAACATTGTGAGTAACGCAGGGACATGAACACACAACCAGATACCAATAGTTCAGTATGACATTTTGCACCCTCCATAATTAAAAGCTACTTTTCCTATTTTCAATTTTATTTTCAGATGTTTCGTTCACTTTAAGCTTATTACAATTTAAGAACTACATTTACACTTTTTTACTAAAAATCTCATTTGGTTTGCAAATATGATTGAAATGCTTTTCTCTTGAACTTATACAGTTTTAAGTTAAAAAAACATACAAATTGGGAAAAATCTGATGAAAAATTTCAGTGCTGTAGGGTCCACAATTATATACTGGACTCATGGTATCAAGTTGTCAGTTTATGTCCCTTCTACCCTGTAATGTAACATGTCAACTAACTCAATGTAACATAATAATATAAATGATATTAATTTCTGTAAAATGGTAATTTTTTTTTTCAAATATTGTATAGTCACCGGCACGTAACTTGGCAAGAGTCGTTAGAACAAGTCGTTTTTTAGGTCTCTTTGGTAGTCAAGCGGGACGCGGGGTATGAGGTAGCGTCAATCCGAGCGCGCGATTGCTGCAACAGTCGACTGTAGCCTCCCGAACTCCCGATTACACTTGCGTGCACGAAAGTTGTACCCTTTGTTTTTGTTGTATTTATGTTAAAGATTTATTGTTTTTAAATTTAGTTTTTGTTACAAGTTGATATTATTTGTTGTTTTAAATTAAAAAATTAAGGCGAAAATAGGTATGCCTTTTTTCGCATACTTTCCTCGTATGCATATTATTTATAACTCCCAATAAACTTTACGAATTCCACTCCCTTCTTCAACTTTCTTCTAATCAGATATTATTAAATATAAATGATGGCAATAACCATAAAATAATGACGATCAATAAAAGTCACCACTTTTTTGTTCTACTAAGTGCATGATGCGCGAACTTACCCCCACTACGCCAAAACCTTGCCAACTTACGTGCCGGTGACTATAACTTTGGTTTTTCTATCCACCAACACTGAGAAGAAGCACCAGACCAAACTCAGAGGTCACAGTCTCTTTTAGAGTCCGGTCATTATCTTGGCAAGGACATGTGAAGACGATGCAGATTACGTGTCTGAGATTGAGTTAACCCAGTTGGAGTTAGTTAGCAGCACTAATGTATCATACCCAAAAGCCATCCAGTATGAAAGCTTTAAGTTATTCAAAAATCCCATCAAAATCCGATGGGTAGGTTATACGATCTAAGTGGTCACACAGACAGACACGATGATAAGCGATAGAAGCTAGTATCTTATCAGCGTAAAGACTTTCTGTTATAAGTGACTAAATTGTGATGTGTATTTTTGTCTCAATAATATTGGAACACTTACAAAATAGGTCGATCACTTAGGTCAGGGTAAAAACAAGAAGAATACTTACATCCTTAGGCGGCTCAGGCTGATCAGGTGAATCACTCATTTTGACAACTGAAAAAAGGAGGTACTTAAATAATAATTATGATTTCGTTTTGTATCTAGAACATACATTGGTTCATTTAATTATCGGGTTATCATTGCAACCAACTATTAGAGTCTGACAATAATAAGTATGATAGCTGTTTTAACGAATTGTTTTGTTTACCGTCCGTAGATAACAACTTTCTCAAATGACCACGGAACGGGGTCAGTCTGGAACCCTGTCAAAACCTAAGCAACCAGATTTTCCTATTTACTAAATACGGTACAAACTACATGAAAAACACATGGTTCGCAGCAAAAATAATAAACTGCTAAAGCAAATTCAATAACGTTCGGTCAAAGGAAAGTTGTTTACCTTGATCTTGATCTTCGAACCAATAGCTATGTAGCGATTACACGATTAAATTATAGATACAGTAATTACGATGAGATTTCACGGGCACAATCGATTTTTAGATCAAAATTATCAACAAATCGCAAATTCTCGTGATTTTCGTAACGTACTTAAAAATGGCGTTTGAAAGAAATGTTGCCACATGGATCAATTTTAGAAATTCTACCAAACATGATTTAGGTTAAAATCATGATAATGGTAAGTAAAACTCTAAACATATTTTCAATCATCTTTTGCAGGATTTCTAAGACCGTAAACTAAAAGTAAAAGTTTTGAAGAAGTTAGAAATTGGTAGTCAAATAGTAGGTTTCTGTCACTAACTGTTGATGACAACATTTGCATGATTCCATGCTTCCTTACTTAATAATATTATAAATGCGAAAATAACTCTCACAAAAAAAAATCTCTGAACAGATCGTTAAGCATGAAGATTCTAATCTAGGAAAAGACACAGGTGATTTTCAATCTGTGACATCATCTGCATCCGCGATAACCGACATTCACGCTAGGCTTATATAGGTAGGGTTAGTAACATAATCCTTCAAAACAAGTGTTAGTAAACACAACGATACGGAGACACAAGTACCTGACAGCATTAAACCACATAAGGACGGTTCTCTCTGCTAGCAATCATTTCCAGAACCCTGTTAGGGCTGGCCAAAACGCGAGCCACCATAGATGCTGCGTGCTTTCGCATGATTGTGTAAGAACAATCTTCACGCGCCGCCGCAAACATCCCTGACGCACTGCAACGCAATGGCAGCCCCATCAGTTTCCGGAACGAGTTATTGAGTTGGGCACAAAGGATTCCATACAACACCTGCGAATAATTTTACTACAAACTGCAAGCATTTACGTATGCAGGACAACGAGCAAATATGTGACGAAGTGACCTAAGTATTTAAATTTTTCCACTCGCTCAGGAGGCCGCACACGCTTGGCCGAATATGAGGCACATCTAAATTGGACTTGGTCCCCGTGTCCAAAACAATGTACTGACTATTTTACAATAAGCCATGCCTCCAAGTTATATCACAAACTGAAGCGCACAGCAGCACCATGTCGTCTGCGTAGCTTAAATTATTGACACAGACACCATCAATATGACAACCGACATGATGACTATTAGGGGCCTCAATGCACTTTGAAGAAGACAAGGGAGATCAACTCCTCTGCCAAAACCCACTGCCACACCCACTCATGGAACATACCAATGCTCGAAAAAGTCATTCGAAAAATTAAGACCGTGACAAATGTATATTTACGAAGTGTTAATAATGATATCACATGACTTTTTAACTTCAAACTGTGCGATTGAATGACAATTTCATATAACAATGACATTTGGCCACAATTTAGTTTATAAAGTGTGATTTTATTGTTTACATTTCGATATATGTGTATTTTTTACGGTCGCGAACACCTTTGTCAATAATATATTACCTAATAGCCTAGTACTGAGCTGTTAAAGGCTGCCCCTAGGCATTCACCTGTTATGGAGAACTGCACTGGCTCATATTTGACTACGCGTAGGGTTCTTTGCTAGTTGGTCAGTAATAGTTGCCGACATTTAACTTGCTCTGCCGGTGGAGTGGTGGGGGTTGGTGTGCGCTTGGGTTTGTAATAATAGTAATAATTTATGATGTGAATAAAGCAGTCATTGTGCCGATTGTCTTGACGGCCAGTGGCATAATAGCCAAGAGTCTCGATCAACACCTAAAGAGGCTCTCGTTGGGCAGTTGGATCAAAGGTTTGATCCAGAAAGCAGTACTCTTGGACACGGCGCGCATAGTTAGGAGGTTCCTCTCTCAAGAGCCCTGAGCACCGGTAGCTTTGGACCCTGTTCCCGATGCCGGTGGGGTACTATTTATATTTGATTAATATTGAAATATTTAAAAATATAATTTATATGTATAAAAAAGAAAAAACGAAATAATAATTTACTACACACACAGCATACATTAAAACAGATATACAGGACAAGTTTTAATTCTCTCTACAGAAAGGTCGTAAATCACTTGAAGAAAGCTAAGTAATCGAACGCACCCTTGACAGCCACTGACACTATTGACAGTTTGGTTTTGATATTTGTCTGTGATACTTTACTGACGTCTGACACACTTTTTCATTGTTGACTTTTTTGTTTCACTCATGATTCTCGGAATTATTCTTCGCGCTTGGGTCATTTAAAATAGAGTATCATTTAGTTTATTTAATTTAAAATGGAGAGTGATGCTGAAATGAACGAATGTGATCAAGATGATACGGATGGTTCCATTGTCAGCATACATGTCCGCAACTTTTTTTGTCATGAGAATTTGGAAGTAAATCTAAACAAAAACGTTAACTTCTTGGTTGGCCGCAATGGGAGCGGGAAAAGTGCAATTTTAACTGCTTTAGTTGTTGGCTTAGGTGGAAGAGCGTCTGCTACTAACCGCGGAAATAATCTACGCTGTAAGTTATAAGTTGGTTTTACTTCCTCCCGTCTTGTCCCAAGTTGGGTTGGCGACTAAGACAACCTTATGACCAGTTTTTCTCTAACATTCTCCCATTCCTGTCAGCTTAATATGTTGTTATTTTTCATACAAGTAGTATTTAATTTTTCATATTTGAATTACAAAATAACAGGAGTTTCTCATTCCAGCATTTATTAAAAAGGGTGCTAACTCTGCAACAATTGAGATAAAAATCAAGAACAGCAGCCCAAAGGCATACAAACACCATATGTATGGTGACTACATCACTATCATAAGACATATCAATGCTTCAGGAGGGTCCAATTACAGAGTGAAGACAGCTTCTGGTATGTACATTAATTCTTACTTGACCGGTTGGAAGTTCACAAAACATGGGTTTTCAAATTTTTGTCCAATTATTGTGTAATACTCAATTTTTTTCCAAAATAAAAGTAGCCTATGTTTCTGCTTGACACACCAGCTATCTGCCAGTGAAAGTCCCATCAAAATCGGTTGGTATACATGAAAAGTTAGGAGTGCAGAACCTAAAATGGTTGAATTTCAACTGAGCAACCACTACTTTCATTAAAACTGTGAATATAGGTAATTCAATGTTTTCCTTAAATATTCTGTTTTAAAACATAGGTACAGTTTAACTTACACTGTCTACACAATATTTTGTTTTGGTTAAGTTAATCTGTGAGATGATGCCAAATAGAGATGCATGAAAGAAGACATGCAGTGCCTACCCTAAATAAATTTGGATATGGTTAGGATGATGCTGTTGATGATCTTTTTTCTTTTCTTTTCTTTTAGCCTATACTGTCCCACTGCTGGGCTAAGGCCTATATCTATACATATCTTTAATTATTATTTGAATCAGAACATTCTTCTTCAGTAACACTGATGTAATCACTTCAAAAAGTTATAAAATACACACATCAATAGTATGTAGGGATCAAGTACATTTTTAACTACAAAAAATATTCCAATTAATATTTATCAATCTATGTTGAAGTTAACAACTTATCTGTGTTATGTAAAAATTAAGTGTGTATTTTGTAAAAACTAAGAAAACTTGCAATTTTTGCAAATTGTGGCATATTAACCTAAGTTAATGATGTCAATTAGATGGCAAAAAAAGTCGAAAATGAGGAAATTTTCAATGTTAAAAAGATAAAAAATAATTACAATCGACGGGAACCTTGTGAAAACCGAGAAAGAAAAACATAAAATATCTGGACTTTTACTCGGCTGTCATTATGACGATTGTCGTAACGGATAATGGCCTACTGGCTAAAAGCCTTGACGAACACTGGCTACACGGTTCGATCAAAGGCCTGATACACAAGGCAGTACTCCTCGATACACCTCGTATTGTGAGAACGTTCCTGTCTCAGCAACCGTAACCTCCGGTAGCTTGTACCCTGCTTATGCCATCGGTGGACCACAATGTTTTTATATTTTTAAGTGTTTTTGTATTCTTTATATTGAAATATTTAAAAATGTAATTTATATGTATACAATACAACAGATAAAGAGAAAAATAACAATAATCTGTGTTTCCATTATTGACACGAATCACCAATTTACAGCGGTTTGGCGTGCTTAAAATCAATTTATTCAAATCACTTTAAGGAACTTTGCCGCCCACGTTCTTTCTATTAAGTAAAAAAGTTTTTGTGCAATATACACGACATCCATCCTCAGAAGAGCTCTTCTTTGGAGCATATCCCATGCGTGCTCATTTTTGTTGAGGTCTGGCGATTGAGCAGGCTGATCCAAATGAGTTCCGTTCCTCCACCGATCCAAATACTAGCCAAACCATTATTGTTCCCCTTATATATGAATGAACTTCCTGACAAAATTTCAAACGTTCTTGACGTCCAGATCTCCTCCAAACTCCAGTACATCTTGTATCCGGCCTCATACAGAAAAGAAGACTCATCGGAAAAGCAAACACAACACCAGTCTTCATCCTCCCAATCTCTTTGTTCGCGAGCCCATTGCAAACGAGCCCTGCGATTGCGGGGTGCTATAAGTGGAACTCTCAGCGGCATTCGGGAACGCAGACCCACTTCACGTAAACGATTTCGGATGGTTTGGTCGCTTATCAGCAAGCCTGAAGAGCTGTGGGGCCTCGTGGATAACATCATGGCGGTCATGGTACAAGAGCAGTATTTTCAATGTACCGCTCCTGCCTCCTCGTCCTCCATGTCGCTCGGTCACACTGCCTGTGATACAAAAGCGTGTCTAGATGCGGCTTATGTTGCTTAGGCAGCCACAGTATTTTGCCTGGAACCAGCTTGCAACATTCTGACGGCTCTAAACATCTCTTCTCGTGACAAATAATGTCGTCGCTCCCTAACAATACAATCTTAATCAGTTCCGATGCAAGATAGCAAACTTCTTGTAAAAATGCTATTACACACTTTTATAGTGTAGGAACTCAATCACAAGTACACAACTCAGAAATAAAAGGACGATTTTATGGATATTCTTCAATTCTCACAGCAAAAATATCAATCTTAGTTCGGCAATTAAAGTATGTTTATTTTTAAGTATCCCGCCAAAAACATGCAAAAGTCGAACTGTCACATTTTCAAAAATGATGGTGGCAAATGATTCAACTCTATTCAGCCAGAAACAATATTATTTGAAATTAATCGATAGGTAATTTTTTGACGACACGGTTGGCGCAGTGGTTGAGTCATCGGCTGGTGCGCCGCGTGTTGTGGGTTCGATCCCCGCACGGAACAAATATTTGTATGACCTACAGGTAGTTGTTCCGGGTCTGGCTGTTTGTGTATGTGAGTTTAAATGTTTGTAAACGCACCCACGATACAGGAGAAATTCCTAGTGTGGGGCAAAGTTTTATTATTAAAAAAAATAAAAAAAAATAAGTGACGGGTTGGTCCAGTCCAGACGAAAAATATAAGACTGTTTACGCCGTTACGCGTCTATGATGATAGCTGAAAGGTGCTTGTCACTGTTACAAATAATAACAATCGGTAATATATAATAACCCGAATCGTGAATATAGCTGTTAGTTTTACAATACATGTTTGAAAGTTGATTTTCTGTTTTTATGTTTCCATGGTCTACTTACCGTAACATGAGAGAAAATGCCGAAATTGCACCCCTTTACAATGCGAACAATGTATTTGTAGTGTAATCAATAAATAAGATGATGTTAACTTATGTAATCAATTACATGTGTTATCTTTATCAAGTATTGACTGCATTAGGGCATGCAAAACCGGAAATCGGCCAAAATTTAACGATTTTTGAAAACCGGTTTTGAGAGCCAAAACCCCGTTTTCCCATTATTGAGTAACAATTAACATTTTGATTTTTATCAACATTATTTTCGAACACTCAAAAAATAATTAATTTTGAGGCATCAAATGTATCCGAACCGAACACAGCCTGCATCCACCCACTTACACGCCTCCTTTTTGATAGCAGACTTAATAGGTACCAAAGATACCAAAAACTTACTTGTTGTTCATTTGAAAAAAAATGGTGTTTCTTTTTAAATTATACTACATATGATTTTTTTTGCTAAAACCGGACCTAGCTCCGGTTTTCGGTTTTGGTCCCAAAAAAACGATGTTGAAAACCGGTTTTGATGACTTTCCGGTTTTGCATGACCTAGACTGCATTCAAGTTGCGGATTTTAATGATAAGAAAATGCACTAGCACTAGGCTTGGTTCTTTCTCTTATCTAAGGTCCAAGGCATACCGCAAGGGTATCCTGGGTCATCATCATCTGCCTAGTCTTTTCCCAGCTATGTAGGGACAGGCTTCCCGTCTAACCGGATGCAGCTGAAATACCAGTATTTAACATTTAGCGTCTGCCTATCTGACTTCCACAACCCAGTCACTGGACAACACAATACCCCTTGGTAATACTGGTTGTCAGACTTTCAGACTTCTGACTACAGTAACGATGAAAATAACACACATCAAAATAGTCTAAGCAGCACGCATCATTTACAGAAACTGCATGTTTTATTAATTGATCCTTTTTTATATAAATAATGTACAACATTGGTAACCTTTTTTGTCTCGGGAACATAGACTGACTGATTTTAAAAATATAAACTTTTAGAATGTGTTTTGTTTTCATTAACATAAAAGCTAATTATTTATTTCCCGATTTCATGTAATTTCTCTCAGTTTTATCATTTTGAGATATCCAGTTTTTGAAAAAAAATAGTGGTGAGTTAATTTTTATGCTGTGGAGCTATTGGTGTGCTGATGACATGCAGAGAACTATAGGAATGGTAGAAGCGGGAAAGAAAATATTTTGCTTAAATAAAAACATAAACCAAATGTGAAAAACAAAACAATGTCGGCAGTTGCACGTCATGACTGTGGCAAGAGGTAGAGTGGTATCTCAGCATGATGCTGTGCCATGGGGGCCAACAATACACCGTTGGTTTTTGGGGGCGAATACTGTGATTACATACGTGGCTACTGATACTCTGCTACTACCTGTGTCGCTTTCAAGTTGTTGAACAGATGAACAGACAGTTAGCTTATCATACCACGGGCGTTATATTGTATACTGTGTGTAACTGAGGGTACTTGGGGTTTAGAGTTATCTCCTGCGTGAACCCTGGGAGTTAAGAGTTTAGACTGTTATCCAGTCTAGCGAGAGATACAAGCTCGCCCAAGACGAAAACACCTTACTGGAGAAAGAATACTCTACTATTCACACTTTCTGCGACATGGTAAAAAGCAATTCGTTTTTCAAATAAGCCCTTTCTATAAAAGTCCATCAAAGCGGGTTGAGTTGAGGTTCCAAATTAAAATCACAATATTGACCAGCGGGTTAAAATATGTTAGGTATTATTCACACCACAGATTTTACAGTATCCATTATTCGCGATCAAGTTCTCTGTGAGAAGAGGCCGTGGCCTTGCAATGGTGCAAATGCACACATGCAGAAAATAACTTATAAAATACTTTTCAGGTGAGATTGTGTCTACGAAGTTCGATGAAGTGAACGCCATAACCCTCGCGCATGACATACAAGTAGACAACCCTATTTCGGTATTAAACCAGGATGACGCTAGAAGTTTTCACGCTTCCGACGCTAAGAAGAAATACGCCCTGTTCCGTAAGGCGACTAATTTAGATCAGACAGAAAAAAATTATAATGTAGCCCTTGAAAACTGTACTAAAGCTGACGATATATGGAAAAGGAAAAAAGAAGTGAGTATTTTAGTCGAAGGCCAATAACATTGACATATCTCAAAAGTTACTTAATGTTATGGTTGTCACTGTTTGCTTTTGCAAGAACGTCTTGTGCTTTAGCTGACCGTGTCCCCCGGGGTATAGTAACACTTGATAATGCATTGGATTATTAGTCAAGACTTTATTTTTATTTTTTGTACTAACTTTTGCCCGTAACATCGTACACCTAGAATTTAGGAATAAAGCGAGTAGAATAAAGGACCCTATCTATTAAATTGGGAAATTAAAACTCAAGCCACAAAATTATGCGAAATTATATTTAATTATATTATATTATTAAATGAAAAAAGCGTGGGGTGCCAATAGTTATAAACATTTTCTATTTTTCCATGGTTACTGTCATTCGCAGCGGGCTCCATTTATCGGCATGTATTCTTCAATATTAACACCATGCACCCCACGCTTTTTTCCATTAATATACATTTTTTTGTAATAATTACACTTTTCTTAATCCAAATTTATTAAATTTTATTTTCTACTTTTTAGTTGGATTTTCTATAAAAGCGTGTTTTTTTTTTTTAACAATTTTTTTTTTTCGAATTATTGCATTGTCATCGGTCTTTGACAGGTGTGCAAAATTTGAATGAAATCTGACCGTTTAAAGTGGGTCACAATAGCGTCCAAAGGAGTCGGTTACAAACATACAAACATAAATACAAGTGAAGCTAATATAAAGCGTGTAAAAAAACGTCATTATGGTTAACACCCCGACTCAGAGTACCCCGACTCGGATAGGTTGGGTTATTTTTTTTTTTAAACACCCAGAAATAGGAGCCCCGCTTAGCGGGGCTCCGTCGGCCTATCTTAGCACAGGTGGTAATCAGTTACTATTCTTTTGAGTGCTATGGCAAACGAAATGCATTTTTAGCAAAATTTTGATCAGTTAATGTGGGATGAGTTACATTTAAAACGTACTGAATTCAAAAATTAGAACCTAAATATTTTTTTTTTCATATAATAGTATTTTAGAAGTTATAATGCATGTTACAAATTTTGATGTAAAAAAACAACCATCATGCTGAGTTGTATTTGGAGTGGTTTACATAGAAGATCTATCTACTAGATATATAGATGCTCGTTAATTGTGGCTGACTTAGTAGTTTAGACGGCAACATACATTTTTAGAGGCGAATAATGCTATTAAAAAGAAGCCTGTTTAAATAGCACCCTATTAAATTACACCTCTAGAAATACGTGGGTGAAAACTGCATTCAAATCCATGAAGTAGTTTTTGAGCGATGCGTGTACAAACATACTGACCAAAATTCTAAGAACTATTTGCTTTGGCTTCTGTTGCTCTAATAAAGTTATTTAGCCATATTAGTATTTCTTCTATATGTATAGTGTACAGACCTCGGCTTGTTATAATTAAAGATCTTTCAAAATAACGGTCATTTGAAGTGTTTCACCTCGTTTGTAGTGCTTACTTCACAGATTTCAAATGTCTACCACATTTTTCAGGCTTGTAAAGGCTTAGAAGAAGAATACAAAAAGTGGAAAACTTGCCACGAACAGTTGCGGTCGCACGATCAGATCAAATCGCAGCGGAAATCTTTGCAGAACGAATATTACTGGAGTGAGATAGCGGAGTTAGAGCGAGAGGCTTGCATGATACAAGAGCAGTATGACATACAGATGGACAAGATGGCCAAGCTAAGGGAAAAACTCAGTACGATGGAACAGAACTATGGCAGCAACACCAGGGCGGTTGAGTAAGTCTTACACAGAAATAATTGTGTGATCTTGGGAATGTTTTCACTTCTTGTTTCACCCAGATATCGCTTGGAGAGGGTCTTTTTGCACTCTATATGTGATCGTATTTTCTTTTTTAATGTGTCACATCTACAGGCGCGGCTCGTGCTGTCATGCCTTCATCCTTCCTTCAAATTGCCTCTCCCATACTCCATATTGACTCGAGGTTTTATTTAGTTGAATTTTTCTTCAATAATTATCAATTACGATGTTTCACATCTGCCTGGCGTTTCGTGATAGACAACTTTTTTTTTAGTTCACATTGTGTCCTTTAGTCATGGACAGACGATTTCTCGATCTCCTGTCGATTTTTATCCTGGTCTCTCGTTATATTGTCTCCTAACAAAATAATTTTAATAGCGACCAGCGGAAGGAGCTCGATGAGAAGTCTCTACGGATGACGGCGTTGGAAGAAGAGCTTCGTGCTCTAGAGGCCGAAAAGAATAGTGTGCAGGCCACGTGGCGCAGTTCACAAAATAACACGAGCAAGCTCACCGAATCGCTCAATAGGGAGAAGAGAAAGATTGGAGATCTGCAGAGAGAGATAGAGAATATTGGGTAAGTTGAGTCTATTTGCTTACTACGAAGTGAACAGTGTATATGCCACATGGCGCAGCGCAACGTAGACAAGTCGGCAAGCCGATACTGGGCGCTTCCGCGGTATACTTGTAAAGGTGTGTGTGTGTGCTAGTTTTGGTCTTACTAATTGTGCATTACAAATCCAGTTTTGTAGATAAATTTAACATAGTTTGCGAATCTGGCGCACAAATAAGCGAAGGGTTGGCCAACACTTGTCAGGATGTTATCGCATTTTCCATGCGCTATCCTTTTCTATCGCTCAGGATCGTGATTTCCTATAGCGAGAAAGATGGAGCGGGCGTGGCAGAATTGGCGATGCGCTCGGCTGGGAGGCGATGGAGTACTGGTACTGACGTTTGCTATCGCGCGAGCACTCGAAAGGCGAGGGCACGCAATCCTACGCTGAACCACGATAAGTGCTGACATGTGGGCCACTTCTAAGAAAGCAATCGTGACGTCAGGTCGGGCGGCGCCGAGGAACATCGCGCGCAGCTGCAGGCGGCGATGGAGCGCACGCGCGCTGCGGCGGACGCGGTGCGCGCGCGCTACGACACGGCGCAGCACGACGCGTCGCAGGCGCGCGATAACGTGGCGCACGCGCAGGCGCAGGCCGAGCAGATCGGCAGGCAGGCGCAGCAGCAGCGGGGGAATCTCAGTACGTGCCCTCACTTAACTGCCGCATCTCATTGCATTACGATCCGAACAAACAGGCAAATAGCGAGTCGGTCACAAATGTTATTCCATTTCCAAAGTTACATTTTGATTTCTTGCGAATATAATAATAGGTCTTTACCTATGTAATTGGAGATTGTATAACCAGCATTTTCAGATTTAATTATATTATCTGTGGACTGGCTCGTAATTCGTAATTCAAATACATTTTATTCGAAAGTGTTAATTTAATTTCAATTTCAGGCATTTGTTTTTAGATACTATTTTGTTTTTGTGAAATTGTAGTACTTTTTCCCGCCATGGATAAACTGAAAATTCGTACAATTTTCGAATATGAGCAATCAAAATGGCTAAATTATGTAGATTATTTGGGCCAGTACTTTGATTAGCTGAAATAAAAGAAATACCAACATTTTTATATTTTCATTCAAATCTCCAGTTCCATAGGTAAATACCTAATAAAATAATAAATTTGTTCGTCAGTTTTGTAACTGTGCTAGTTAATTTATTAAACATAAGGAGGCTTGTTACTAAATTATTAAACATAATAATTTAATAACAAACCTCCATAGACTGGATTTATTTCAGTTTTTTATTTTTCAAATTTCGGATGATACTTTGAAAAATAGTTTTCATCATAAGTCAAAAAAAATTCGTAAAATGAAAAAAAAAAATTATGGTCCCTTTTTTAATTTTTGACAGAACCATAAAACACGCGGTGCGCTTCACTTGTAGTGTGTGATGGTTCATACTAAATGTACGTATGTGATGAAGGAGAACTGTTGTGTGACGACGCGCGTGTGACTAGCCTTAACGTACAATGTTCTTAAGACCAACTTACATTTGGGCAAATGTACGTCAGAGAGAAAACGACGTTAACGTAAAACTAGATGTTAACGGGACTGCTCTATAGGTTTGGATTTATTTGCGAGAATCAAAGTACCTATGTCAAAGATAACCGTATTTTTTATTGCGTTGACTTAGAAGCTTGAAATTGTAGAACTCCAAGGGACCGTGGACTTGCGTATTTGATATTTCAACTCGATACCTTACTTGATGCGTTACTGAGAAAAAGGGACAACAAGTGATCCTATAAGGGTTCCGTTTTTTCTTTTGAGGTATGGCACCCTAAATACAAACAAACTCTTCTTATATTGGTATATATAATACCACAAGCTTGGTGATTAAACTGTTAAACACTTAGGTGGGTATGTCTGTGGCAACACGAACTACGAAAACCCTTCTTGTGATGACATCAAAACGCATTAGAATGTCAATATTGTTTAATTGTTACGAACAACGTGTAAAGAAAGAAAGTTTTATATAGCCTAGGCTCAGGCACACGAAAAAAATAGTCGATTATGTTTAAAAAGAAACAATAAATAATATCTGCGGTTGAACGCACATTTCTGGTAGGACTACCTCCTAATTCCTTCTTCATCAGACATCTGCTGCCAAGATTGCGCCGGTCGTACGACTGGTCGTGACCTTCTGGGTTGGCCTCATCGTTTCTCCGTGATTATAAGGCCGATGTGCTTTGTAAGTTTATCTTAGACATCAATGGCCTCAGTGAAGGAAGTCATCCTGACTATCGTGAGGAAACCTAAACTTATAAAGGTTTGAAATCGCAACCGCAATCGCAAAGGTCAACAATTCAATAAATGCTATAATATCATATTTAATTTAAAAAATATTATAAAAGCTGCTTAGCCAAGCTAGCAATCATTAAATAGCAGACTGTTCAAAATGCATGCTTAAGTCTTAAGCAAAACATGTGTGATATCATTTTGAACTCTTGTTAACATCTTTGAACCATGTTTTATGCAAATTCCTATAAAAAGACGCCTTACCCCTGCAGTGGGACAGCAACAGGTTCACGTGATTCTTTGTTTTGGTGAAAAGGTCAGCTGAAGCAAACGTTGCGCGAGCTGGAGTCGCGCGGCAACGACTCTCTGGCGGTGTACGGCAACAACATGGTGGAGCTGTGCCAGGAGATCAACGCGGCCGTCGCCAAGAAACAGTTCTCGCAGAAGCCCAGAGGACCTATCGGTATGTATCAAAGAGCAACAACGATAGAAGGAAGGTAACAGAGGCCAAAGTCACATAAAAACTTAAACTCGATTCCTTCAACTCAATTCTTCACATTACAATATTCTGCAGTCAGTGATATTGGCTAGTGAGATTAATACAACATAGCAAAAAAGTCTTCTAAACCCTTTCAATCAAAAAACAATCTTCTTTAATGTTAATTGTGTGGCGCCTAACTCTACGCTTTAATAAACCCCATGAATGTTCTATGGGGTTCAGATCTGGCGACTGGCCAGTCAAGAAGCTCTGTGTTATTTTCCCGAAACCATGTGCGGGCAGATTCGTGGCATGGAGCGTTATTCTGCTGGAATTTAACACAATCCATGTTCGTGTCGCCGAAGTTTCGTGAATGAAGGCAGCAACGCAGTTCCTAGTACATTTATGTACTTAGTAGAGTCCATGCGGCCCTCACACACGAATAATTCGCCAATTCCAGAATCGGTCATGCAACCCTAGATCATTATACTGCCGCCGTCGTGTTTTACGGTTGGGATCACACACTCTGGCTTAAATTCTTCGTCCACCCGGCGACGCACAAAGGTCACACCAGGTGTACCAAAAATCTGCAATGAAGAGAAAAATATTGAGTCCATGAAAAAAAAATAACTTTATCTATGCGTTTGGTTTTTAAACCATTTTATATAATTTTATTAGGGCATTAAATTGACTGTGCGGTGAAAGTTCTGTGTTTTAAGGCCCATTTAAACCTTGCTTTTTGGTTGTTGTCGGAGAGCCATGGCTTCTTCCTAGCTTTACAGCCTTTCAGACCAGCTTCCTGAAGTCTTCTACGAGTAGTTCGAACAGAAATTGATTTCTTAATTTGTTCTGACAACTCAGCAGCGAGCTCTGAAGATGTTTATTCCTATTTCTTAACGATTCTCTTAGTAACTGAGGATCCTGACAGTCTGTGGCGATGCGTATGTGCCCTGTTGTCGGTCTATTTTGATGTGATCCGGTAGCAGAGAATCTCTTAATAGCATATTGCACGGATCGGCGCGAACATTTCGCAGTTTTGGAAATCTCTTCTTGTGATTTCCCTTGCTCATGCAGAAGCTTTCGTTTCGTTTTGGCATATTGCAACGATAATACTTAAAACTTTGAAATAAAATACCAAAGGCGCACTAGATCACTGGATGTGTTCACAACGAGCGATGGTAGCGGACTGATAAATAAATACAAAAATTGTAAAAAGACACATTTTATTGCACCCAGGTGTTTTATTGCTAGATGCGGCGTGGGTCATTGTTTTTAAATCTTTGTAGATGACCGACAAAAGAATACTTAAACAGTAGTTTTGTCAGTTGTCAGTCCGTTATCACTTACTGCATCCCGGTTTGGGGAGGAGCTGCCAAAACCAAGTTTATCGAAGTGGAAAGGGCGCAGAGAGCTGTCCTCAAGGTTATGCTTTGTAAACCATATAGATATCCAACTACAAAACTATATGCGGACTGTAAACTACTCACAGTGAGACAGCTGTTTGTTCTCCGAGCCACACTTAGGAGGCATAAAGCACTTCTACCACCAGATTACTCTAAGCGTAGAGCCAAACTGATTTTCCCAACAATAAGCTACAAGACTGCATTCGCCAAGCGACAGTTCTACGTTGTGAGCTCTTTCATTTACAAAAACATTGCAAAAATCATTCAATTAACTGGGCTGAGCCATCATGAGGTTAAGTCTAGTCTTCATAATTGGCTCCAAGATCAGGATTACGCTCGTACAGAAGAACTACTTCATCTCCGGCAGTAACCATGCAATAATCCCTACACTTACTGATCGACACATAATAATACACATTTACATTGCAACACACATACACACTAATATAATTATACAATCTCAATCATGCAGACAACCTAACGCACACTTATACCTCCCACTACACATTAACACACTCATATACATACCTACACATCCACACTCTACAAACCATTACCTACACATACACACCCATAACACAGTAAAATTCCTATATTCCTATTTAAAAATTTTTGTTTAAATAATCTAATTGTGCTTTCAAACCTGTCTTTTTTTTTTTTTTTTTTTTTTCCGAAATGTTTGAAAACACACTTTGCAGTAAAAGGTTTTGTGTACCAACGTGACAGCAGAACACTGACTCCTAAGTCACAGGATCCCCTAGTTTGGGAGTCAGGGATACTCTATCTATATGTACCTTTTTTCACTGAAATTTATGTAACCTAGTGTTTAAGCTTTGTAAAGGTTCTTGTATGAATAAAGATTTTTATTATTATCCCCTTTATTTAAAATCTTTCTTATAAATTATATTTTTAAATATTTAAATATTAATACAAAAAAAAACATTTAAAAATATAAAAAATAGTGGCCCACCGGTATCGGGAACAGGGTCCAAGCTACCGGCGGTCAGGGCTCCAGAGAGAGGAATCGCCTAACTATACGCGCCGTGTCCAGAAGAACTGCTTTCTGAATCAAGCCCTTGATCCAGCTGCCTAACGCGAGCCTCCTTAGATGTTGGTCAAGGCTCTTAGCTATTAAGCCATTGGCTGACACGACTATCGGTACAACGATTGCTGAGTCCACATCCCACATGTCGACAACCTCGCGAGCCAAGTCAAGATACTTGATTTGTTTATCTTTCTCGGCTTTCACGAGGTTCCCGTCATGCGGGACCGTTACATCAATAATCGTTGCGCGCCTCTCGATTCGATCCATCACCACTATATCAGGCTTATTGGCTACAATAGTCCTGTCAGTGATGATGGATCGGTCCCAATACAAAGTGACACTGCCATTTTCAAGAACTGGGTCGGGCACATACTTGTAGTATGGCACTTCCGATTCTACAAGACTGTATTTTAGAGCAAGTTGCTGATGGATAATCCTGGCTACTAGGTTGTGCCTATGCAAATACTCTTCGTTAGCAAGACGAGAACAACCAGAGATAATGTGGCGGATTGATTCGCCTGGACGGTGGCATGCCCGACAGATGTCAACCGTACCATCCTTCACAATAAATCTCCGATAGTTATTCGTCATGATAACTTCGTCCATAATTGCACAGACAAAACCTTCGGTTTCCCCAAAGAGGTCACCGAAACGCAGCCAAGATACGGACGCTAACTGATCTACATCAGGCCCATGTAGGGCCTGGAAAAAGCGTCCGTGAAGCTCCTTACTCTGCCATACTTCCTTGCGATCGTTAGTGTCAAGTACTACAGGTTTGCGCCAGTTCTCTTTAGCCAACGAGAGCGGGGTGAGGCCCTGGTCCACCGCGACTACATCTCGATGCATCCCCACGTCGGTTTCTAGGAAATAATCCCTGAGACTACATATCTCGCGATTATGGAGGGTCTTAGCATTTAAAAAGCCTCGACCCCCACACTTTCGCGGGATATACAGTCTCATAACCGATGAACGTGGGTGATGCATTCGAGATGCCGTCAGGAATGTACGGACTCTCCTATCCAGGGCGTCAAGTTCTGTTTGAGTCCATTTAAGTATGCCGAAAGAGTACATCAAGACTGGCATGACCCAACCGTTGAAGGCACGCACCTTGTTACCGCCTGACAAAAGACTATTACATACTTTCTTCAGGCGGCCAAAGAAGCGCTCCTTCAACGATTGCTTCATGTCAGCAGCATTAATGCCCAATGCTTGCGACATACCCAAATACTTATAGGTTTCGATTGGAGAGAGGGCTCTAAAGTTTATGAAATCCGGGAGTTGGGTTCCCACGGATTCCACAATCTTCCCTCGCTTTACATGCATGACCGCACATTTGTCCACACCAAATTCCATCCTGATGGCGCTACTAAAGGTTTTTGTTACCTTCAGTAGCTCCATCAGTTGCAAATCACTGGGGGCAAAGAGCTTTAGGTCATCCATGTAAAGAAAATGAGATACAACCTGACCACCTCTCTTCAACCGATAGCCTAGACCCGAATCCTCCAGTAATGTACTTAGAGGATTCAAGGCTAAGCAGAACCAAAGTGGACTTAAACTGTCACCCTGGAATATGCCTCGCTCAATTCTTATTGGTTCGCTATTCCTCTGAATTTGTCGACATCCTGGATAGCGAAGTACGGTTCTCCATTGCCCCATACACGACGTCAGGAAGGTGCGCAGAGTTGCATCTACTTTATACAATTCCAGCACCCGCTTGAGCCATGTATGTGGTACCGAGTCATACGCCTTCTTGTAATCTATCCAGCATGTCGACAGATCCTTTCTTGAACGACGAACCTGTTGGCTTATGGCAGTATCAATGAGGAGGAGCTCCTTAGTACCGCGAGACCCATTCCTACATCCATTTTGAGAGGCCGACATGATCGAATTGCTGTCGATATGGTTGTTAATTTTAACTCTCAAAATGGATGTAAGAACCTTATAGACCGTTGGTAAGCAAGTGATCGGTCTATAATTTTTGGGTTCCGCAGTACTACCAGATTTGTGGAGCAGGTGGGTAATTCCTGTCGTAAGGAACTGGGGTAGCGATCCAGTCTCTAAGGCCGACTGGAACTGAGATGCCAAACGAGCGTGCGACTTTTGTAGCCATTTTATCCAAAAATTGTGCAGCCCATCCGGCCCTGGCGATTTCCAGTTCGGCAACGGACGGACTGCACGAGCTACATCTTCGGGGCTGATGGTTATTGCCCCCATTTGCGGTATTGGATCGCACGCTCGTTCGACCTCTCGAGTCCAATCACCCTCTGTGTGACTGACAGGCATCGACCAAATGTTACGCCAGAAAGAACACATGACGTCATCATCCGGTAGGTGCGTATCAGTCACACCTTGGACCGGTCGCTCCCAAGCTCTATACACCCACCTCTCATTGCTCTGGAAAGTGCGATTTTGAGTGTATCGCTCCACTCGCCGTTTGTACCTACGAATACGGCTTGCCCATGCATACACCTTCTGCTTCAGGAAGTCGATGCGCTCTGTAACACGGGACATATAGTCTCGAGGGCTGATATCAGTCCCCAAGAACGCCCGTCTTACATAGCGCATCACTCTAGGGCGAGTATTGCCCTCCCTGTAGCAAACAAGCTTACCGATGAGTGCTCTAGCCCCAGCGATGCGACGCTCAATCCTGCACTGCCAAGCCGGTACAGCTGGTTTCGGTCGTGTAGCTATGTCATTAGGAAATTTGACGTGAGCTACACGACATGCCGCTACAGCCGCGCAGTACAAGATTGAGTGAGCATCGGTGAGGTCATCGCAGTTATCAAAATAGTTTGACAACTGCGAATCCAGAGCAGCCACCAGCGCCCTATTTTTATTATGCATGGGCAAACGGGGTAAGCGTGGTCGTAGTGCGGGTAGCATGAAACGATATTCCCGAATCGCACCTTCCAAAGCACTCCTCAATTCCTCATTGTATTGGGTACTTACATTTGTAACCTTGTCACTACCCTCTCCGTCAGCAAAACTAGATAATACAATGTTGTACTGTGGTGGCACTACAGTGTGCGACGGCGAGGTAATGACACGGCTACTCTGCATTTCCGTTCGGAGGCGATCAAGTACAACGTCATCCAACATATGATTACGCTGAATGACCCGCACCTGATCCGAAAGTCGTTGTGCCGATACGTTGACAGCTGGCTCAAGCACCTGAAACAGAGAGAGCATCCGAACACGGTACGCGGTCAGGTTACTTCCTCCCTCTGTAGCCCCATAGTATGAGCGCATGACGTTTTCGTTGATGGATTGTGTCCATCGCATGCGCTGCACACTTCCGCCGGGAGCTGGGACCCTATCAGAGGCCGGAGGGCCTCGAGGTCCTAAGCCGTCCGGCGGCCGGCGTCCTCTCCGTCGACGTGCAGGTGGTGGCGACGTGGGCGGGGAAAAATACTCGTCGCTCGAGCTCGACGCGACTGGCACAGCCGGCTTCACAGTACTCACGATGGTGCTGGGTTTCGGCGGTGACGAGGCGGAGCTGAGCGACGAGGCCGGAGGTGGTGGGCGTGCTCGACGTGCTGCTGATCTTGTTAACATTTCATCAACTATTATAAGATAATTTTCTTTGATTTGACATCTGTCAATTTCTGTTTTGATTTTGTGAACTGCATTGTTGGTGAATTTTTGGACATTTTGGATTTATTTAAATTTCGTGGTTATTTCCGTTATTCTTCTGGTGGTGTATAAATAAACTGCGTAGTGGTAAATGAAAATTAGATATAAAATTTGCGGAAGAAAATTTCTGAGTGATGTCAACTGTGGTGTTGCCAGCTTATTATTATTATTATTATTAGTTTTGGTTTTCTCCCATACTTATCGTGAACGAGCGAAATTTGTAAGGTGCTCAATACTTTTGACCAAGGCTGTATATCATATTTAAATTAGTTTTCATGTGTTAATTTTTTAAGCATAAGGTGAAGTTTGACTTTTAAAACTACTCTTGTTTTTGTATTACTGTCTATTATTTATTTATTTATTTATTTATTTATTTATTTATTACATATAGTTATAGTCGAAAGTCCACCTCTTTATCTTTTATAGATAAACTAGCCGTTTCAAACGGGTGTAATTTTTTTTATTGAGGAATTCATACAAAAAAATCATCACAGTTTCCGATATTTCCGGTGGATTTAACAAAATCGGGAAAATCGGTGGACCGGTCCGCAAGTGATAATCTTTCATACATGCGGCAATAGATTTTTGTTTATATAGATAAAGTTTAAAACAAAAAATATTTGTCAGGCGCTTATTTGAAAGTGAAGGAGAAGAAATGGGGCGGAGCGCTGGAGCACATCATAGGTGGAAACATCCAGGCCTTCTGTGTTAACACGCCCGAAGACTCCAGGAAACTGTTTCAGTTGATGAATAAAGTGAGTATTGAAAAAAAAACTAACACTAGGCGATACCTTTAATTATTTAATGTTATATTCTATCGAAACTTTCATAAAATAACCGCGCTACCCCGCAGGTATACGGCTCTCGTGCCAAGCCCAGTGTGACGTGCAGCAAGTTCCTTCCGCGCGTGCACAACGTGCAAAGAACGCGCGTGCGTGCTGGCGCCTACATCTCCGCGCTGGACTCCCTGGACGTCACCGACCCCGTGGTCGCCAACTTCCTCATTGACAATATTGGCATGGAGAAGGTGCTGCTTGTTCCTGAACACGGTACGTATTACGTGTCCGCGCTGGACTCGCTCGACGTCACCGACCCCGTCGCCATTGCGAGCGTTATCACGGATGCTTAGCATGGAAAATAAAGTAGACCATCGGTATTGTCTTGCACTTTCCATAGTATTCCTAAGCAGCTGCTGCAGAGGTGTGTCTGTGCTGTGTGGTCAATACTATAGTAATGATTGAAATACAGGACGTGGTTCCAAAGCCGTGGAAAAGACCGTGGCAAATTGTGCATGCTTTCCCTTTAATCTCGCACCTCGGGAACTGACTGTGCACAAGCGGCCACCATTCTCAAGTAAACCGTATTGCAGAGGACGCGGTCCGCCTGTCGGACAACGAGCAGAACGTGCCGGCGAACTGCGCCAAGATAGTGACGCTGGACTCCACGGAGTACCATCCTGCGCCCAACTACCGCAGCTACGGCGGCGCCGCGCGGCACTCGCGGCTGCTGCACCACAGCACGGCGGAGAGGAAGGCGTGAGTGATGCTATCGTGAGGGGCGGGGCGCTAACGCAGGGGTCTGCGACAAATTATGTTTAACTAGCTAGTCGTGTTCCGATTCACCCCATGCTATATCCCTTACTGTACAATTTTCCAATTCAACATAAACCTTGTTCTTGTTGAAATAAAGTTGAAAAGCTGTCAAAGAAATTTGACTTGTGCAGGCCTCTATACGTGACATTAGACCAGGCTCTATGCTCCTTGCCTCCTTCCTCTAATGATCTAAGGAATTTGTACTATTGAGCTTATGTAGTTATTACGGGACAAGTGTCTCCGAAAACATGTTTGATGGATGGCACGTAACTGGCGGATAAAAAAAAATCGTGTTAAAAACAGTAATCGACACATACAAAGCAGAAGCATTTGATCTGAACAGCCAAGTGGTGGCCGAGATAAGAGAAGCAGAAGCAGCCCTCGCCCCGCTGGAAGCGAGCGCGGAGCAGTCGAACCAGGAAGTGAAGCGCGCGCGAGACGCCGAGCGCGCGGCGTCGCGCACGCTGCAGGCGCTGCTGGCCGAGCGCCCCGCCAAGGACGAGGCGGCGCGCCTGGCCGCGGAAGCGCTGAACCAGCAGCAGGCGCCGATGCAGGCCGTGCTGGTACGGGCTGAACCACTAACTCATTGTGATAAACACCCAGTCCTATCGCTGCCAAAATCCATTTGACACCTTCTTTTACAAACGGTCACTCCAAAACGCCGCAAGAAATGTAGAAATCGTCGAATCCCGGGTCGGCCAAAGTATCATTAGGCTTTCCATGTGGAATTTCTTGTGGCGTTTGTGCCCGGTTATATATGCACTCTACGGCAATAGGCTTACTTACCCCCTTATTACTGTTATGTCTGGTAAAACACAATCTTTGGAATTTCCCTTTTTTGATTCCATACAATATGTATGTAATCTGTGGAAATTAAACGTGATTTGTTTTTAAATGGCCCGGCAATCCTGGCATTATTTCGTTATCTTTGCATTTTGACATGACACTAAGTCTGAGATATTTGGTTTATGGCGGTTGGGAAATTTACATTTGAATAAATGTTGATTTGAAATATTACCTCAGGTGGATGAGTTAAACATATCCAAGGAGACGATGAGCAGTCTGCAGAAGCAACTGGACGAGTTGTCTGGCGAGGAGGCGGTCTACCGACAGAAGCTGGAAGAGCATGAGGTCAACATGAAGAAGAGTAAAAAGGAGCTGGCGGAACTTAAGACCATTTGCAGGAACTTGAGGGTAAGTTTACTGTCTAGCGCGCCATTTGTACTCATTTGACTCAAACATTATAATAAGTATGTACGTCCGCGCGGTACCCGCCGCTACAAGATACGTGCGCTCCCCGCCCCCCGCGCCCGCGCGGTACCCGCCGCTACAAGATACGTGCGCTCCCCGCCCCCCGCGCCCGCGCGGTACCCGCCGCTACAAGATACGTGCGCTCCCCGCCCCCCGCGCCCGCGCGGTACCCGCCGCTACAAGATACGTGCGCTCCCCGCCCCCCGCGCCCGCGCGGTACCCGCCGCTACAAGATACGTGCGCTCCCCGCCCCCCGCGCCCGCGCGGTACCCGCCGCTACAAGATACGTGCGCTCCCCGCCCCCCGCGCCCGCGCGGTACCCGCCGCTACAAGATACGTGCGCTCCCCGCCCCCCGCGCCCGCGCGGTACCCGCCGCTACAAGATACGTGCGCTCCCCGCCCCCCGCGCCCGCGCGGTACCCGCCGCTACAAGATACGTGCGCTCCCCGCCCCCCGCGCCCGCGCGGTACCCGCCGCTACAAGATACGTGCGCTCCCCGCCCCCCGCGCCCGCGCGGTACCCGCCGCTACAAGATACGTGCGCTCCCCGCCCCCCGAGCCCGCGCGCCCGCTTGGCCCCCGCTGAGACTGCGCACGCTGCGATCGTGCGACGGACGCCACACTTGTCCTTAGTACTGTTGTTGTACCTACTAACTTGTACTGTTGGTGTATTGTGCTGACCAATATAAAGTGTTACTCTGACTCCGTGCGTTATTCATATCATCCTTCAAGAATATGGGGTATATTAAGGACCACTTTATTCTCAATAATTTTTATATCTATCTAAGAACTAACACGAAGATATTATTAAAAGACAATCATGTTTTCAGGACTGGCTCAGGCACACAACGACTCAATATAAAACATGAAAAACATCTATGCGTTTTTAAACCATTTTATGTAATTTTATTAGGGCATTAAATTGACTTACCTCAAAGTTTGCTTCGTCTTACCACACAACATTTGACCACTCTTCAGCGGTGAAAGTTCGTTGTATTTAGGCCCATTTAAACCTTGCTTTTTTGGTTGTTGTCGGAGAGCCATGGCTTCTTCCTAGCTTTACAGCCTTTCAGACCAGCTTCCTGAAGTCTTCTACGAGTACTTCGAGCAGAAATTGATTTCTTAATTTGTTCTGACAACTCAGCAGCGAGCTCCAAAGATGATTTCCTATTTCTTAACGACTCTCAGTAACTGACGATCTCTGACGAGAGTCTAGAACCCCTGGACTTGTAAATCCTAGATCCTAATAGTCCAGCTCTAGGTTCATCCTAGAGCTTAAGAATATACTAATGTATGCACAGGACAGGTCACTGGACAGGTCCACTCCAATCTGCGTGGTTCTTTCCTCAAACGACACAAACCTTAGTCACTAATCTGCATGGTGCCCAAGATAATATTTGGAATTTTAAAGAGACTATGACCTTTGATTGTGTTTCGGTGTTTTTTCTCAGAGATTTTACAGATTTATTTTTAGAATAACCTCAAGAACATTTAAATAATTACTTTAATTTAAGCAAGACTTCAAATAAAATTGGCAAGATGTGCGCGTACCATTCTCCTCAGCTCCTTTGGGTACATGCCTGATGTTATGTTATTTTTTATTGAACTTCTTTTAATTGTATTGGATTTGCATTCGGTTGGTGGTGATCCCCCCCCCTATTACATGGTACTTAAACATAACTGTCGAAATGTGTGTGCTGCAGGCAAACCTCTGCCTAACCCTTTTGGAAAATACAGGCGTGATGTTATGTTATTATTGTGTAATGAATAGGAGGAGATAGACCAAGAGCAACTGAAGCTTGAACAAGGAGTGACCGAGCGCAAGACGTGCCAGCATCGTCTCCGCGAGGACAGCGTCAAGATGACACAGGTGGAGGCCATTCTTGAGAAGAAGCTCTCCGTGGTCTGCCAGAAGACCGAAGAAGCGGAACAACACGTGTGCCCTCGGGTGCTGAATCCTAGGTGCGATTACTTTTCTTTTAGGGGTCATCCATAAATTATGTCACTCGAATTTTATGATTATCGGATTGAAAATCACAAAATTAAAACTTTATTCATAAGTTCGACAAACAAAGTCGACGACAAACTTCATACATACATAAACCTATGCCTTTTTCCCATTGGAGTAGGCAGAGACTACAGAACGTCACCTGCTATGGTTCTTACATACTCATTTTAGGGCGACCTATGTGGCGCAGCGGGCAAAGGTCCGCCTGCAACGCAAGAGGTGGCGGGATCGATTCCTGCTTTGGGACAAATGTTTGTACGATCTGTAAAGATTTGTTCCGGGTGTTCTGGGTATTTGCTATGTATAATAAAAAATATGTTTCTATGTAATGTATTGTATTAAGTATATCAGTCATCTAGTACCCATAACACAAGCTCTGCCTAGCTGGGGGCTAGATGATGCTGTGTGGATTGTCCAGCAATATTTATTTATTTATTTTCCTTCGTTTACGTTCATAAATCTAGTCGTACACACACGCCGGTTGCGAGTACTACGGACCTGACCTTTCTTAAGAAGTTCTCCAATAAGGTCGGTGTATGTCCTTCTAGGGCGTTCCCCCCTGGCTGTCCCGCTTACATCTGCCTTATAAATACCTTTGTTAGTCACCTTTCATTCATCCTCTCAACGTGACCAAAAAAGCCTTCAATCCTGGGGAATTCCAGAATCATACAGAACTCTTGGTATCGGGTTGGGAGTAATGTTCTTCCACCCTGTATATATGTATTTCTGCTTAAAATATTTTTTACTAATGTCATTTCACGATATATTTGCGTTAGTTACATAGCTTCCATAATAGTCTCACAATAAAATTCCTGTATAACTTCCGGACGTCTGACAGGCGGTCAGACGAACAGACTGATATTTTACGGGTTCTTCCTTGTTCATCATTTGGCTTTTTCTATCGATATTTTAAACTCTCGAAATGACAATAGCTGTTATTGTGACCTTTGATTTTAAGTTTTATTTTCTTTAGTCTGAAAAAATTGGTTTACCTTTTAATGAGTGCACGATGTTCTTAACAACGTAATAATTTCCACAGAGATAAAGCTATTGTCACGAACGAGCTGAAGAAGATCGAGTTGAAGCTGAGCTCCATCCGCAGAGACGGGCTGACGGAGGCCGAGGTGGCGGAGAGGCTGCTCGACGTGGAGCAGAAGTACCGCCACACGCGCCACGCACTCGAGCGGCTCAGGAAGCTCATCGACGAGGTGAGTGAGCTGACTCCACTTAAGAAACCTTTTCAAATATTGCTATCTATCGACTCCCCCCTGACTGATGCAGTCAAAACATGATAAAGCAAAACGAGTTGTTGCTGGCCTGACCGCTACAACACAATTACTGGGACGGGCTTGGCTGGCTTGCGTATCGACTGTGGTAAATGTTCATATTCCTTTTAAACTTACTCATATTCGTTAATGCAAATTGAATATTATATCCATAAAAATAAGGTTCATATTCCTAAAAAACGCGTACTCAGAAAAGTAAAGATACGACGTGTCTGTGAAGCTTGCTGCACGGCGGCGCGTCGTTAAGAAGTTCTGTTATCCTCTCACTAAAAACCGCCCCGGTGTTCCATCACACACATCCGCCGTTGGTTGCGGGTACGAACGATCCCGCAACCCGATCGACCGCTGCCTCGCGGCGTAATACTCAGCCACATAGTGCCTCATGTATGTTTTAACATATTGAGGCAATTGGCAATGCAGCCATTCGAAATTTTAAAGCCCGTATTTTGTGTTTTATATATTTATCTTGTTCACAGACGAACGTCACAACAAAAGACCACTTGAAGAAATGCTACTTTATTCAGAGCATGATCGGAAGTAGAGTCCAGCATAACTTCCAATCTGTGCTCGCTGTCAGAGGGTACTCGGTAAGATATTACATACTACTATCCATGTCATAATTAGACATCGGATTATATGCACTATTAAAATGCTAAAAAAAGCATGTAAATATGCACTAAAAAGGGCGAAATATACACAGTGAACATACTATTTATTATTTGAATTCACTTTTATTTTCTCAATATTTATATTCTCCTTATTCGTTTCATAAAAATATAATTTACATCTTTAAATATTTCAATATAAAAATACAAAAACATTTAAAAATATAAAAAATAGTAGTCCACCGATGGCAGAATCTGGTTATAAACTACCGCTGGTTAGGGTTGCAGAAACCGGATCCTCCTCACAATGCGAGCCGTATCAAGAAGTACTGCCTGCTGTATCAGGCCTTTGATCCAAAAACAATCGTAACAAGAACCTCGACAGATTCTGATCGTCGTCGAGGGTTTTAGCCAACGGGCCATTGGCCGTTACGACGATTGTCATAATAACAGTTGCGCCACTGACAGAGAAATGTCTGTCAGATCATATTTATTTATCTATACAAATATATAAAATTGAAGTGTCTGTTTGTAATATCAAAATAAAAGATTTTGACAAAATTAATAACACAACTACATACTAGACATTCAGAACATATTTATAAGTACCTATGTACGGTAGGTATACCCAAAAACTGTCTTCTATTTTTGGGGAATTCGTTAGATAAGAATAATGTGGGTGTCGCCAGGGCCGCATGGACATGAACCACACCGAGGGCTTGCTGGAGGTGCAGTGCTCGGGCCGCGAGAGCAGCCGCAAGCGCGTGGCCGCCAGCACGTCGTCGCTGTCCGGCGGCGAGCGCTCCTACTCCACCGTGGCCTTCATCATGGCGCTGTGGGACTGCGTCGAGCTGCCCTTCTGCTTCATGGACGAGTTCGATGTCTTTATGGTAGGTACCGCGCGTTTCTATTACCTAGTATAACTCCATGGCCTCGTCCAGGGTGAGGGGAAACTTTAGTTTTTGCCGATGGGACTGAGGAAGATCGCGCTTGTAGTTCAATCTGATCGTCGCAACCGTACTAACAGCCTAGGTAGCGTGCGACCATTTATGGTGTTACCCTGTGGACACACTCTTTCCTCTATAACCTACGGTTCACTATTATGTGGCCACCTAATCGCTGCAGCTACCGCCCCATTCACTGCGCTTACACTGTAGGACGATTTCTTTGCGATAGATCTCCATACCACTTACTATAGTTTGGCGCCGGTGATACACGTCTACCCACGGTTCTATAAAATTCACAGTCTAACATAGAACACCTCCTCCTTTGTTGAAGTCGGTAAAAAAAAAACATCTATTAAAAATGATGATGTAGATGACGCCTATCATTGGAACAAAAGACAGAATTATCGTAAACTGTTGTTACAGGACAACGTGAACCGTAAGATAGTGATGGAGCTGCTGATCAACCACGCGCTCGGCAGAACGAGCAGACAGTTTGTGTTCCTCACGCCGCAGGACACCTCAGCAGTCGTCACTGGACCAAAGATTAGCATACATTTGTGAGTCCAACTCTTTCTGCTTGTTATGTCCTGTTTATTATCGTGCCATCTGTAAAAAGAATCTATTGATCTAGTCTAGTGGATACAGCCTTTCCAGGCATCGTGTAACATTCTTAGGGTAAACGCACACCGCCGAAGAAGCGGGGAAAGGACATAAACACGGTCTAATTATCTTGAATTTTGTTGCAGAATGGCAGACCCACGGCCGTAGTACGTTTTTACGTAAGCATTTAATACGTTATCCAATGAAGATTATCATGTTATTAATATGGATTACAACAAAAAGTGACTAGACCTTCTGGTCGGGCATCCCCACGATGCTACATGTTACATAATGATTTTTTTAAACTATTTTTAAGTTGTAATGTTATGTGCACACATTGAATGGAAAATAAATACATTTTCAAATAAATAATCAACACCATTTATTTAATACTATATCGCAGTGAATTGACGGTACATACAAAAATCTGATTGATGCAGTTATTGCACTAATGATATCCGATTTACTTTTTATTATACATGAGATGAGATCACATGCTACGAAATCCGGGATACAATATTGTCCTTCCATTTACAATTAGGTACCTTTAATATTAACTTCAATAAATTGATATAAAAATAACTTATGTCTAAACATTGTAATCGTTCTCCGTTACGGATATAATTTTAATTATTGTGATATAAAGTAACAAATCTAAGTCTTATTTATAAGGCCAGCATCGCAGCATTGCATTTCTGTCTGTGACGTCTCAATCGCTACTGAAAACGTTGAACTGGCAACACCTGGTCCATCAAGAACATCCAAACGAAGAAGATTGCGTAAATTTTCTGAATGATGGATTATTGTGGATCAGGCCTATTGGGAAAAACACATTAAAAAATCGCGCCGCTTACTAAACCTCGAGCTCGTACTCGTACGCCGAAAATATTGATTTTACGAAAAAGTGGTCAGAACATATCATTTAATACTATAATTGTAGCAAATTTTCTCTTATTTAATTTTGTAAATGATTGCAATTCAATGTTTTCATAAAAGAATGAGTCAGACAGGAGTTATCGTCAAAAAGCTGCAATTAGACCCCATTTTTCCAATATAGCGGCGCGACCAGCAAAGATACGATGTGGCAAACTTAAAATTCGAAAAGAGAACATCAAAATCTATCAAATAATCATTTTCAAAACTCCCGGAAAACTTTCCAGGTAACCCCCTATTTTTGACCAAATGATTGTACTATAAAAAGAGAAAATGATTGAGTGGTAACTCGTGAGTGAGCACAAAGAAAATATATAATGTTCGCCCAAAATAATGGACGTTAATTTGAAAAACCTAAACGTTTGAGATTTCAGAGTATGAAATCGTGTCGCTAGTGAATATTGAGTGTTAAATTGTATTGAGACTGGGGGAGGTTAAGAAGACAATTCGTGAATCCTGAGAACTCGAGTCAGTCAGGCCCGCTTGACTTGCTGATTCACTTTCTTGGACCGCGTTGGCTGAGTTCGGCTTGACTTGTGAGATAAATACGATGTCCGGCGTCCAACGAATCCTCACCTCTCATGAGGGTCAACTCGTGAGGGCCTCGCGAGGGAAAATGACGCGCTCTTGCTGGGGAGTTGATTGCGCCACTTCCTCTTCCCAGCAAAAATACTAGGAAGTGGTGGGCGTTTTGGGGGACTGTGTTACGTAATTTTTGACGTTCAAAAAGTGCAGATTCTCAGCCTAATTTAAATAAATTAATTTTGATTTTGCCGTCTCATCACCGAGATGGCTCTAATCCTAGGAATGGATATAGGAAAGTTTTTAATCTGTGACTTCATCTGCATTCGCGATAGCCGATATTGAGGCGGCCGAAAAGACAGGCTAATGCTAGCGTACTTTAAAAACGAAGTTTAATTAAGGTGGATGCGTAGTGGGTGGGCAAAATCAAACTTTTAATAAGTATTTTTGCAATTTTCAGTTCAGCATTAGGTTTTATATGATATTAAATCTAAATTAAAATCTTTAATTCGAGTGGAGGTTCATATAAGAATAATGGTAACTAAAAATAAGTGTTAGTAAACAACACGATACGGAGACACATGTAACTGATAGCAGTGAACTACGTAAGGACAGTCTTCTGCCAGCAATAATTTCCAGAACCCTGTTTGGCTGGTCATGATGCGAGCCGCTATCAATGCTGCGCGCTTTCGCATGATTGTGTAAAAACAATCTACACGCGCCGCAAACATCCCTGACACACTGCAACGCTATGGCAACCCCATCAGTTTCCGGAACGCATAATTGAACTGCACAAGAAGAGCTCCATACGACGCTTGCGAATAATTTTACCACAAGCTGCAAGTGTAGAAGGTGATACAGAATCACCTTAACGCCTGCAGTACAACGTGTTAATCTGGGCTACGGTACAGAACCACCTTAACGCCTGCTTTTAGATTTAGATTTACACGTTGTACTAACATGTAAATATATAGGCTATCATATTCGGGCGTACTAAGATAGCCCTATGTTCCTTTCAATGATAGCTTGTCCTTAAGTTCAATGGTGACCTAATTATTAAAGTTGTTTCACTCAAAAGAAACACCGCTTAGCTGTATAGGAGGCACATCATTATGGTTCTTAGTCCCCGCTTCTTATGAACATTTTACAATAAGTCATGCTCGGCCACATAACGTTCACAACTTGCCAGTAATGACCTTATATCGCCAACTGAAGCGTTTAGCAGTAGGGAATGCAGAACCTGTTCTGTTTTAAAGAACCGGGGTTTTTGAGACCTTCTAGCTAATGAACCGGGATTCCTGGTACTTTCGATACTTTATTAGACTTATATTGGACTACGTGTTGCCGGCATTTAACTTGCGCTGTCGGCAGAATGGTTAGGGTTGGTGGCGCGTCTTATTCTCTCAGAACTAGAGCTCAAGAAAAATGAAAGACGATCGTTACAGATCCATGACGAAAAAAATAATTGAACGCACCCTTGACATACACTGGAATTGCTGGCACTTTTGACAGTTTTACCACAAAATCCATTCATGAAGAGTTGGTATTGACAATTTTTATGTTGACATTTGTCTGTGACACTTATTTTATTGACTTGTTTGTTTCAATCATTCAATGCTTCTCGGATTTTTTCTTGGCGCTTGAGGCAACTAATATTCTAGTATCATTTAGTTTATTTAATTCAAAATGGAGACTGATACTGAGATTAACGAAGATGAAGAAGAGGATATGGATGATTCCATTGTCAACATACATGTTCGCAATTTTTTGTGTCATGAGAATTTGGAAGTAAACCTAAACAAAAACTTTTTTGTTGGCCGCAATGGGAGCGGGAAAAGTGCAATTTCAACTGCCTTAGTTGTCGGCTTAGGTGGAAGAGCATCTGCTACTAACCGCGGAAGTAATCTACGCAGTAAGTTATAAGTTTGGTTTTCTTCTTCCCGTCTTGTCCCAACGTCGCACTATGGAAAACAGGTGCTTTGCTGATTAAAAATCTGTATTTTTTTTGTTTTCTGTCATAGTAACTTCAAATTTTGCACACATAGACCATAGTATAAGAATTTTACCAATAATACTTTAAAAATAAACTAGTGGTAGCTCGTGGTTTTACTCGCACTATATTTTAGGAATCCGTAAAAACTTTATATGAATGAGTGAGTTTGACTTCACTATGATATTTTAATTATTTTTAAATATCAAGACAACTAAATAACACAAAATAATTAAAAAATAAAAATATAGTTTTACACATTTTGCAATATTTATATTATTTTTTTTATTACTAAGTAAAATACAGGTACACTTAGCTTTAGATGGTAAAATTAATAGTATAACCTCTTACTAGTACAGTAAGGTACATTTGCAAAATACACATAATAATAATTATTATAATGTTTTGATAATAAAAGTACTGAGCATTATCCTTGGTGCGCAGGGTGCGGGGCAGCTCCAATACAGTTCTGGCGATGATTGCTGGCAGAATTGATTACCCTTATATCGGACATTGCTGTAGCAGACATGTTACTAACTATGTCCGATAGTGTAAATGTATTTGTCTATGTGTGTGTGTTCTGTTTTGTGATTGTTGTATAGGTGCTATTAGTTGCCTGAAATAAATGCTTTTTATTTTATTTTATTTATTTTTATTATACTTGAACCACTTAAGGATCTGCAATAAGTTGATTTAACTTCAAAAGTAGTAGAGTTTCTTCGTCAAGTTCCTTGATGTTTTTAGAATATGGCTTATGTATACTTGTTAATTTTTATGTAGGGATCTGATGTATAAAGTAATGTATGGAATACATCTTCGTTTGTTGCTAATCTGAAACAATTTCTCGCATGATGCAATCTAAAAATTTAGCAGTCTTTATTGCGTGACTCTTGTGCATCTTCCGTTAATTGTCCAATTTATAATACAGCAAAGTGATTGATGATGCTTTCACCACGAATCAATATATTGTGAATAGATGATGGCATATAGTACCAATTGTACTTGCCAACGTATATCCTTGCCGTTTCTAAAGCATATTCACCAAACTTTTGAGCGTCAATCATAATACCGGAGGTTAAAGCTTGTAAGATTATATACAATCTGCGTACGAGTCGTTCATCTACACCTGTGATTTTGCAGCACACCTAGTGCTATAAAAGAATCTCCAAATGCAATGTTGCCATCATTACTGTTACCACTACCTTGTGTTGGTTTATCGATGATTAAACCCAACTCTTCACAAATATGCCTTTGAACCATATTTTTCTTTTCCTGTTACAGTTGTTTGTTTTCTCCATTTGTTGCTGAGCATTTTTAAAACCTGAGATTATATGAGATGTGTAAAATTAATGTTGATCATCTGTACTGAAAACTGTTTTCGTTTTTAGCAGTAACTTTTGCGTAATCGTTCATTAGACTAGGAGTAGCACCACAAATAGTGCACGTAGAACTTGAAGAAGTGTCGGTTTATACCTGTGCCACTTTTCCATTTATCATAGTTAAAAAAAGTTTGTGTTTGATCTATACTCCTTCTCCATAATTATTTATCAGTGACGGATACAAATTGTCGATTTGGTTTTGAATATTGTTGACAACAGCTTTGGTTTCCTCAGGAGTTTCTTTAGAAAACTCTATCAAAATAGGTCGACAAAACCTTACAGATGAAGGCACAGGATTGGTCCAGACAATAGTTAGTAGTTTCATAAATTAATCTTATGGGAACAAAAGAACTAATAAATAAGTTTGCATCTGAAATAAGTTCTGACTCCTCTGGAAGTTTTTATTTATAGTCACTTTGCCATGATGAACCGTCACATCCCCATTTACTGTATAAAGTCATGTTTTTCAAATCCTCTCCATACATATTGTCAATCAAGAGAATTCTAGATATTGTATGGTCCAATAAACTTTGTAACGAAACTATTTTAGCACAAGTGTTCAACTTCTATCAAAGACGGTGGAGGGTAACAGCTTTATTTACATTCCTGAATTTTATAGTGTGGAAGCAACAACAACAAGTTCTTTAATCGGTCATAATTCTCAGGTATAAATGCTGTGCTTTGGTACTGCTACTAAAAACTACTGCTTTTAAATAATAAACAACCTTTCGAATGATATGTAACACTACAAAAGGTTCTTTAAAGATATAACCATAATTCATGTCCATGGTTTTCAAGGTATAATCAACAGATATTTCGAAGTGTTGGAAACTAACGTTTTTTACGCAATATTTTACATGACAAGTTATTGAAAAATCATTCAAAAAAAGTATTTTTAATCAGCTCTTGTTCTACCATATTCCATAGTGCGTCGGCCTGAAATTTAATAAAATAATAAATAATGCTGGACAGTCCACACAGCATCATCTAGCCCCAAGCTAAGCAGAGCTTGTGTTATGGGTACTAGATGACTGTTATACTAAATACAATACATTACATAGATAACAATATTTTTTTATTATACATAGTAAATACCCAGAACACCCGGAACAAATATTTATAGGTTGTACAAACTTTTGTCCCAAGGCGGGAATCGAACCCGCAACCTCCTGCGTCGTAGGCGGACCTTTGCGCGCCGCGCCACATCGGTCGCCAAAATTTACTTCTGCAATGTGTTATAACTAAGGCCCTAAGACGACCCTCAGTTCTTAATATGTTAATATTGTTTAATTTTCAAGTTTGTATTTCAACATAACAGAAGTTTTCCAGCATTCATTAAAAAGGGTGCTAACTCTGCAACAATTGAGATAAAAATCAAGAACAGCAGCCCAAAGGCATACAAACACCATATGTATGGTGACTACATCACTATCATAAGACATATCAATGCTTCAGGAGGGTCCAGTTACAAAGTGAAGACTTATTTATCTACAAGCTGTGCCCGCGGCTTTGTCCGTTAGGGAGTTATTGTATTGTTGTATTGTTAGACGGGCCGATTTCCGCAACTCCACGACGTAGCGCGTATTTTGCGTAACGTTAGGGAGTTAATAAAACATGGGTTTTCCAAACACAGGCAGACAGACAATTTTTTTTTTTTTTTTACAGTATAAACTTTCATAAACATTTCGTTAAAAGCTGTTTTTTGATATTACAGACAGATCCTTTAGTTTTATTTATATGTATAGATAGTTCATTTAAAAAGAAAATAACCACAGGGCATGAATAAATTTGTTCACACAAATTTGTTAGTTCGCCATTGTATTGACAATGACGTGGATTATTTTTGGGAATAGTGCCCAAATGGCTGACAGCATTTTCACATTAGATGGCAATGCTGATACTTGGGCCATACTTGGACTTTGAATCTTAATTGTACAAATTAAAATCTTGATTATACAAAATAAAATAATGTTACAAAACAACAAATAATAGTGCTCGGGAAGTGAAAGAATTTGCAAAATGGTCCAAAGCATGAAGTTGGTTTTTATATTAAATACATAGTTTATTTTGTGAGTGTTTAAAAGTTCATTCAATTTCTCAAATTATCTGTTTTAGTCAGATAATCGTATCCCTACAAGTGTAGTGTAAAAGGTTTATGATGTAAAATAATACATTCTTATTTATTTATTTACTTACTTAAACTCAGACTTTTTTCCTTTGGAGGTCGGCAGAAATTACTGAACACCACCTGCTACCATACTAACATACCTCTTTTCTTCGTTTACGTCCATACATCTGGCCATACCATCATGAAGAACATCACCAATAAGATAGCTTCTAGGGCGTCGCCTTCCGGAGTTTCCCCTTATTAGATCCCTTTTGTTAGTTGTCTTTCATTCATCTTTGTTTTTATCCCATTTCATTTGTCTTCCATTCATTTAAATATAAGATTATGTGTACAAATATATATGTTTATCAGCTAAATATATTTATGTACATCAACGAATTATGGTTACGAATTGAGGTCATCGGAATAATAAAATACTCCAAATAAGGACAAAACTAAACAACAATTACTCACTATAAGTTCCGTAGATCATAGAGCTATGCCAGACACAATGGATTTATTATTTTATTGTGTGTATAATTGAGGTGTACCTCAATTATACACACAATTGGTTAAAACATTAACTAATAATACAAGAATGTTAGAATTACTAGCAAAGGATATCTCCTTATTACTTCCGCTTAAGAACTTTATTTCCTCATAAGAATTAACAACAACAAATAACAATGTACAGAAAAAAACATTTTTAGCGGGTTGGCACACAACTGACACAACAACCCAAGCAAACATGAATACAAAAGTAAAAGTTACAGTATAAATGATGTAGCATACAAGGCAGTGTACTGACCAATTGAATATTTTTGAAGTGAAACTTCTTTAGGCACGCGTTACGAAAAGTGTGATCGGGCGAGGTGAACGGAAGCGGCACGGCTTCATGACTGATGAAACAAAACGATATCACGTTTAACTTTGGATGTGGTAATATCAAAATGTGAAATCAAACCCTCCCGAAATTTTTATGGAAAAATATTTACTTGTTTCACCTTAAATTATGTTATTGAAGACAAAACACAAACCAAATGTGAAAAAAAAAATGTCGACAACTGCACGTCGTGACTGTGGCAAGAGGTAGAGTGGTATCACTCAGCATGATGCTCAGTGTACACTTGCCTTCGTGACTGTGGCAAGAGGTAGAGTGGTATCACTCAGCATGATGCTCAGTGTACACTTGCCTTCGTGACTGTGGCAAGAGGTAGAGTGGTATCACTCAGCATGATGCTCAGTGTACACTTGCCTTCGTGACTGTGGCAAGAGGTAGAGTGGTATCACTCAGCATGATGCTCAGTGTACACTTGCCTTCGTGACTGTGGCAAGAGGTAGAGTGGTATCACTCAGCATGATGCTCAGTGTACACTTGCCTTCGTGACTGTGGCAAGAGGTAGAGTGGTATCACTCAGCATGATGCTCAGTGTAAACTTGCCTTCGTGACTGTGGCAAGAGGTAGAGTGGTATCACTCAGCATGATGCTCAGTGTACACTTGCCTTTCATGTTAAATTAACGTAACATAAGATATTTTATATTATTTGTCGGATATTTGCAGAAGCACACCATAAATACATTTTTTTTTATATACGCTAAACTATTGACTTGTTCGTTGGCAATACAATACTCTAAAGTAATACAGCTAAAAAATTTTTTCACAAGTCATGGCTAATCACAATATAAATAACTTAACGGTTTATTATCAAAACTGTCGTGGCACGCGTACAAAGTTGAAAACAATATTCTTTAATATAATGTCCAATTCGTATGACATAATACTTTTATCGGAAACCTGGCTAAACAGTAGCGTATATGATGATGAGTTCATAGACCAACGATATACTGCTTACAGATGTGACAGAGACTTAAATTTGACGCAAAAGTCAGACGGGGGAGGAGTTTTGGTGGCAGTCATGAAGTATCTTAAACCGTATCGTTTCTCTGCACCGACACTTACACCGATGTCAAAGTTTCTGGAACTGGTTCTAGTCCAATAACCTAGTACTGAACTATCTGGCTGTTATTTACTTGGCGCAGTTTACATACCAGATAGGTCACCCATAGCTGTTTATAATTTATATTTTGAAATTCTAAATGACATCATAAGAGAAAACAGCATATCCAACCTGCTACTAATCGGAGATTATAATATACCTGATGCTTATTGGCAATATCAAGCTGACTCTTCTGCCCTGGTTTCTAATGGAACATCATCAATTTGTGACGGACTGCGAAACTTCATGACTCTTCACCAGGCCTCTCAATACAATGCAATTAGAAATTCAAACGACAGAATTTTGGGCTTGTGCATCACTAACACAACTGACTGCTCTGTGATGCAACCGCAGGACCCGGTTTCAGTCCCAATAGACGTTCATCACCCTCCATTCTATGTTATAATTCCTTTCGCATCTCATGTAAGTAATATGAACCGTAACCCCGTAAAAAAACCTAACTTTTTTAAGGCCAATTACGAACTACTAAATAAAGAGTTGATGGACGTTTCTTGGAACTTGATACTAGACCAGCTTCCAGCAGCGAATGCGGTTAACTTATTCTATGAAACTGTCTATGATATTGTCAAAAAGATTGTTCCACTTTCAAAGTCTAAACCAACTCGTTATCCAATATGGTTTAGTCCATCTCTCATTCATATATTCAAAAACAAACGTAAAGCTTGGATTAAGTGGAAAACATATAAAAATGACTCGGATTATGAAATATTCTCATTATACAGAGCCCGTTTTAAATATGAAGCTACGAAATGTTACAAGATGTACATTAATTCTGTAGAGGATTCTATACCTAAAAATGCAAAAAAAATCTGGTCTTATATACGTAACAAAAAAACCACGGCAGGTATACCATCAAGCATGACATACAAAAACCAAACGTCGCAAGATCCCGAAACGATCTGTAACTTGTTCTCGTCATTTTTCCAGTCTGTTTACCAGCCGTCTTCCTTAACACCCCAATGGTCTCCACCAAATATTTATTCGGATCAGTGTGATTTATTACACCATATCTACTTTGATGTAGTTGGGGAATTGAAAAAACTAGACCCCTCCAAGGGTCCAGGGCCAGATGACTTGGCCAGGACTACCAGCTGTGTTTATTAAACGCACTGCTGAATCAATATGTGACCCATTGCACATTATTTTTAACAAATGCATCGCTGAGGGTTTCTTTCCAGACATTTGGAAATGCGCCTACATTGTCCCAATCCATAAAAGTGGTTCAAAGCATGACGTCACAAATTACCGTCCAATATCAATAATCAGTGCAACATCAAAACTCTTTGAGAAGCTCGTTCATAATGCCATTTATCTCTTCATCCATAACTATATCATACCCGAACAACACGGCTTTGTTAAACAAAAATCCACTATGACGAACTTAGCAACTTACTCCAATTTTCTGTTCCATAGTATTGACAAGAGAATTCTAGTGGATGCTGTCTCTACAGATTTTCAGAAGGCATTTGATAGAGTAGACCATGAAATCCTTCTTAATTAAATAGCGTTCAATGGAATTAGGGGCAATCTTTTGCGTTGGTTTTGCTCTTATATTACTAACCGCAGCCTGGTAGTCGTGATAAATGGGTACAAGTCGGGAAGTGCTGGGATGTCATCCGGTATTCCTCAGGGCTCCATATTGGGACCTTTGCTTTTTGTTATATTTATAAACGACATAAATTCATGCTTTAAATACACAAATTTTCTTTTATATGCTGACGATTTGAAATCATATAAAATCATAAATAATGTTAATGATTGCTCAGAACTACAGAGCGATCTTAACCGACTCTCTGAATATTGTACAGTTAATAGGTAAGTTAAATTTAAGTATACCCAAATGCCAGATAATCAGCTTCACTAAAAAAAAACTATAATAAAATATGGTTATACCCTATGTGGTACTGTACTTAACAGAGTTACGACGCTTAGAGATCTGGGAATACTATTTGACAGTAAATTACATTTGGATCTTCATATAGAAAACATCATAACCAGAGCATTTAAAATGTACAGTTCACTTATTCGTTCTCAGCTTGAATACGCCTGTCTAATATGGGATCCGTTATATAATAAATACAAAATAGCCATTGAAAAAGTACAACGCAAATTCTTACGAACTATGCAATACAAATGCCAACTTCCACGCTTACCTTACAAAGACTTATTAGCAAAGTATAATTTACTCTCACTCGAGAAGAGACGAATGCTTCTGCAAGTAATGACACTGCATGACATTAATCATAATAAGCTGAATTGTGTAGACATTAGTAATGATATTAGACTTGTAGTTCCTAGATCGATTAACCGCCGTGGAGTGCGCGAGTACCGATTGTTTGATCAGGCATAATGTCGGACAAACGCGGGTAAGCGTGCACCCCTTTGGTGTCTCACGCAAATTTATAATGAATACTTCATAGATATAGACATATTTATGACCAATAGAAATGCTTTTAGAAGTAAAACTATTAATGTACTGAACAACTTAGATGTAGCTTTTAATAACTAACTACCTAGCTTTTTTATTATTATTGTTCTCCTTTTTTTTGTGCTGATTTGTAACGTTATAAAATGTAACCTAGATTGTAAGTAGTAACTAGTCCTCATCATAGCATAGACACCTCTTTGTTAATATGTGGAAAATGTTGTTGTTGTTGTTTTTGACATTGATTTTGTTTTTATGTAACATATTGATAAGCCCTTTATGTAATGTAATATCGTTTTTTTTTCCCAAAAAAAAATGATGCTGTGCCGTGGGGGCAAACAGTATAGCGCTGGTTTTTGGGGGTTTAATACTGGTGATTCATTTTTCAGTCGTTCATGATGCGTGATCGTATCATGAATCTTCTACTTTAGTGGCAATTGATACTCTGCTACTATATCCCTTTCCGATCACTATGTCTGAACCATGTGTTGCACGACCATGTCGATAATGTGAGTCACGCGGAAATCAACATATTTGTATGATAACAAGTTGATGAACAGTTTACTTTCCATATATCATGTCTGATATCACGGCCGCTATATTGAATACCGAGTGAAAATAAGGGAAACCAACACCTTTGAGGAGAAAGAATAATCTACTATTCACACCTCTTGCGCTATGAAATAAATTAATTTTCAAAAACGAATTAATTTATTATTATTCCCCCTTTCCATAAAAGTT
Source organism: Phlogophora meticulosa (assembly GCA_905147745.2). Taxonomy (NCBI): domain Eukaryota; kingdom Metazoa; phylum Arthropoda; class Insecta; order Lepidoptera; family Noctuidae; genus Phlogophora; species Phlogophora meticulosa. Next base: position 2,177,160 of record LR990518.1, read on the forward strand.
CATCCAAGCTTTTAGTTAAGGTTCCAAATTAAAGTGACATTAGTGGCCGTTATACCCTATGCCGATTACAATATAACCGTAGCGTCATTAGAACAGATTTTACAATACCCATTTATCGTGATCAAGTTCTCTTTGAGAAGAAGCTGTGGCCCTGCAATGGTACAAAGACAAGCAGACATGCAGATATAACTTATAAAATAATAAACTTTGCAGGTGAGATTGTGTCAACGAAGTTCAAAGAAGTGAAGGCCATAACCCTCGCGCATGACATACAAGTAGACAGCCCTATTGCTGTAATAAACCAGGATGACGCGACTAATTTAGAGCAGACAGAAAACAATTATAATGTAGCCCTTCAAACCTGTACTGAGGCTGACAATGTGTGGAAAATGAAAAAAGAAGTGAGTTCTTTGAGTTCAACAAAATATAATTTATCTCAAATGTTACTTAACACGTTTATTGCCAAGCCAAAGTGCTGAACTTCCATAGACGGCCAAAAAAAAAAACTCTGAGTGTGGTTTTTAGTGTCCCAAAACAAATATCAGAACCCCATATGCTGCGGCCTCAATTTATTTGCAATTTGAACCTCAGTATTAGGTTGTGTATTTTAAAATTGTAGTTATAAAAGTTCAAATTATGCGTTTTTTTAATATTAGGAAAACGTTGCCCCACGCTAGGAATTTCTGTGTCGTGGATGCGTTTACAAACATTGAAACTCACATACACAAACATCCAGACCCGGAACAATTACATGTAAGCCATACAAATATTTGTTCCGTGCGGTAATCGAACCCACGACACGCAGCGCAGCAGCAGAACACTCAGCCACTGCGCCAACCGTGCCGTCAAAAACGACTAGATTGAATGACCATTTCATGAAATCATGACACACAATGTAGAGTTGTAATCGCGATCTTAATGAAAAGGTATATTGCGAGAAATAAACGTATGCTCAACAAGCAAGTTGTTAACATAAAAAATAATATTAAGTTTGTTGTTTTATTTTTGTTAGGCCCCTGCATAACATCACATTTGAGTTTATACGGATCCGACAATGCATTGGACCATTTCACAAAGTTCCTCTGCCTGTCGTACCAAATAGATAATATTGACACTGCAGGAACTCCCGCTTCCCGAAGCTTCTCCCATATAACCTGATCGAAAGCTTTAGAAAGGTCCAGGAAACAAGCATACACTGGTGTCTCATTAGTCAAGACTTAATTTTTATTTTTGTTACCTACGCTGGCGCTGGGGATAACGTATGCGTCTTTTATTGACTTAATAAAAACTTTTAGCACACAAATATACAGAGGCTGACTTAATGCCTTTTAAAGTTTTATCTTGCATGTGGTACTTCTTAACTTCACAGATTTCACATGTCACCACATTTTTCAGGTTTTTAAAGGCATAGAAGAAGAATACCAAAAGTGGAAAACTTGCCACGAACAGATGCGGTCTCTTGATCAGATCAAATCGCGGCAGAAATCTTTACAGAACGAATATTACTGGAGCGAGATAGCGGAGTTAGAGCGAGAGGCTTGTAAGATACAAGAGCAGTATAACATACAGAAGGCCAAGATGGACAAACTGTGGGACAAACTCAGTAAGGTCGAACAGAACTATGGCAGCAACACCAGTGCGATTGAGTAAGTCTTACACAGAAATAATTGTGTGATCTTGGGAATGTTTTCACTTCTTGTTTCACCCAGATATCGCTTGGAGGGTCTTTTTGCACTCTATATGTGATCGTATTTTCTTTTTTAATGTGTCACATCTACAGGCGCGGCTCGTGCTGTCATGCCTTCATCCTTCTTCCAAATTGCCTCTCCCTTACTCCATATTGACTCCAGGTTTTCTTTAGTTAAAAAAAATCAATGACTATCGTTTCGTGATATACAACTTTTTTTTAGTTGTCATGTCAAGTCAGTCATAGATAGGCCTCTCCTGTCGACTTTTTTCCTGATCATTCAGATGTACTCAACCCGAAAAGGCGGTAAATTGTGAGAGCAATTCATTATTTGAGCAAACGCTTCTTTACAGTTGTTTCTTAAAAAGCATAGAGGATAACAGTAATTCTCTCCTTATATTGTTTTCTAACGAAATAATTTGAATAGCGAGCTGCGAAAGGAGCTCGACGAGAAGTCTCTACGGACGACGGCGTTGGAGCAAGAGCTTCGTTCTCTAGAGGCCGAAATAAATAGTGTGCAGGCCACGTGGCGCAGTTCAAGAAAGAATGCGAGCAAGCTCACCGAATCGTTCAATAGGGAGAAGAGAAAGATTGGAGCCCTGGAAAGAGAGATACAAAATATAGGGTAAGTTAGGCATATTGCTACCGAGGTAAATATAGTGCAGGGCACGTGGCGCAGTTCGCCGAATAACGCACGTAAGCTCACCGTCTCGCTCAATAGGGAGAAAAGTTAGATTGGTTATCTGTAGAGAGGGATAGGGAATATTGGGTAAGATGAGTCTATTTGCTTACTACGAAGTGAACAGTGTATAGGCCACGTGGCGCAGCGCAACGTAGACAAGCCGGCTCGATGGATACTGAGCGCTTCCGCGGTATATTTGTAAAGGCGTGTGTGCTAGCTTTAGTCTAACTCATTGTGCATTTAAAATCTGCAGTTTTGTACATATAATTTAACATGTTTGCGAATCTGGCGCACAAATAAGCTAAGCGTTGGCTAACATTTGTCAGCAAGTTATCGCATTCTCCATTCGCTATTCATTTCTATCGCTCAGGATCGTGATTTTCTATAGCGAGAAAGATAGAGTGTTGACGTTTGCTATCGCGCGAGCAGTCACAAGGCGAGGGCGCGCAATCCTACGCTGAACCACTTTAAGTGGTGACATGTGGGCCACCTCTAAGAAGCAATCGTGACGTCAGGTCGGCCGGCGCCGAGAAACGTCGCGCACAGCTGCAGGCGGCGATGGAGCGCACGCGCGCTGCGGCGGGCGCGGTGCGCGCGCGCTACGACACGGCGCAGCACGACGCGTCGAAGGCGCGCGATAACATGGCGCACGCGCAGGCGCAGGCCGAGCAGATCGGCAGGCAGGCGCAGCAGCAGCGGGGGTATCTCAGTACGTGTCCTTACTTTACTATTCCATTCCCAAAGTTACATTCCAAGAACCTCTATCAACTAGATTTATAACAAATTTTTACTTTTCAAATTTCGGAGATAACGGGACGGAAGAGGGAGACAATATTTTGAATGATAGTTTTCACCTGAGGTCAAAAAATATTCGGCAAAGATATAAATAAAAATATCATAGGTCCCTTTTTTACAATTTTTGTACGGAACTAAAATGCGCGATGCGTCTTATTTGTAGTTTATACTAGGTAAATGTACGACATTGATGTAGGAGGCAGTTGTGTAACGGTGCGACGATACCGCGCTGCATACATTGGCGGAGTGCCCAGCTTGGGCCGAGCAGCGCCGTGACGTCGCGGCCCTAGGTGCTGCGGGGAACCTCTCGCTTCCGGCTGCTGTGTCTACCATGGTCGGGAGCGAGTCCCGCAGCACACGCACTGGGCGTCGTAGGGTGGCCGACTTCCGGCCACCGTAGGGTGCGGCCTGCGGACGACTGACTGGGGGCTTCTTGTCGTCCGATCAGCAGCAGGCCTCGAGGCGGCGCGGCGGCGGCGTCGTGTTCCGCGCGCGCCTCGCGTGGAGTCCTGCGGCCGCGTCGTGTTCCGCGCGCGCCTCGCGTGGAGTCCTGCGGCCGCGCCGTGTTCCGCGCGCGCCTCGCGTGGAGTCCTGCGGCCGCGTCGTGTTCCGCGCGCGCCTCGCGTGGAGTCCTGCGGCCGCGTCGTGTTCCGCGCGCGCCTCTAGTGGAGTCCTGCGGCCGCGTCGTGTTCCGCGCGCGCCTTTAGTGGAGTCCTGCGGCCGCGTCGTGTTCCGCGCGTGCCTCGCGTGGAGTCCTGCGGCCGCGTCGTGTTCCGCGCGTGACTCGCGTGGAGTCCTGCGGCCGCGTCGTGATCCGCGCGCGCCTCGCGTGGAGTCCTGCGGCCGCGTCGTGTTCCGCGCGCGCCTCGCGTGGAGACCTGCGGCCGCGTCGTGTTCCGCGCGCGCCTCGCGTGGAGTCCTGCGGCCGCGTCCTGTTCCGCGCGCGCCTCGCGTGGAGTCCTGCGGCCGCGTCGTGTTCCGCGCGCGCCTCTAGTGGAGTCCTGCGGCCGCGTCGTGTTCCGCGCGCGCCTCTAGTGGAGTCCTGCGGCCGCGTCGTGTTCCGCGCGTGCCTCGCGTGGAGTCCTGCGGCCGCGTGGTGTTCCGCGCGTGACTCGCGTGGAGTCCTGCGGCCGCGTCGTGTTCCGCGCGCGCCTCTAGTGGAGTCCTGCGGCCGCGTCGTGTTCCGCGCGCGCCTCGCGTGGAGTCCTGCGGCCGCGTCGTGTTCCGCGCGCGCCTCTAGTGGAGTCCTGCGGCCGCGTCGTGTTCCGCGCGTGCCTCGCGTGGAGTCCTGCGGCCGCGTCGTGTTCCGCGCGCGCCTCGCGTGGAGTCCTGCGGCCGCGTCCTGTTCCGCGCGCGCCTCGCGTGGAGTCCTGCGGCCGCGTCGTGTTCCGCGCGCGCCTCGCGTGGAGTCCTGCGGCCGCGTCGTGTTCCGCGCGCGCCTCGCGTGGAGTCCTGCGGCCGCGTCGTGTTCCGCGCGCGCCTCGCGTGGAGTCCTGCGGCCGCGTCGTGTTCCGCGCGCGCCTCTAGTGGAGTCCTGCGGCCGCGTCGTGTTCCACGCGCGCCTCTAGTGGAGTCCTGCGGCCGCGTCGTGTTCCGCGCGCGCCTCTAGTGGAGTCCTGCGGCCGCGTCGTGTTCCGCGCGCGCCTCTAGTGGAGTCCTGCGGCCGCGCCGTGTTCCGCGCGCGCCTCGCGTGGAGTCCTGCGGCCGCGTCGTGTTCCGCGCGCGCCTCGCGTGGAGTCCTGCGGCCGCGTCGTGTTCCGCGCGCGCCTCTAGTGGAGTCCTGCGGCCGCGTCGTGTTCCGCGCGCGCCTTTAGTGGAGTCCTGCGGCCGCGTCGTGTTCCGCGCGTGCCTCGCGTGGAGTCCTGCGGCCGCGTCGTGTTCCGCGCGTGACTCGCGTGGAGTCCTGCGGCCGCGTCGTGATCCGCGCGCGCCTCTAGTGGAGTCCTGCGGCCGCGTCGTGTTCCGCGCGCGCCTCGCGTGGAGTCCTGCGGCCGCGTCGTGTTCCGCGCGCGCCTCTAGTGGAGTCCTGCGGCCGCGTCGTGTTCCGCGCGCGCCTCGCGTGGAGTCCTGCGGCCGCGTCGTGTTCCGCGCGCGCCTCTAGTGGAGTCCTGCGGCCGCGTCGTGTTCCGCGCGCGCCTCTAGTGGAGTCCTGCGGCCGCGTCGTGTTCCGCGCGCGCCTCTAGTGGAGTCCTGCGGCCGCGTCGTGTTCCGCGCGCGCCTCGCGTGGAGTCCTGCGGCCGCGTCGTGTTCCGCGCGCGCCTCTAGTGGAGTCCTGCGGCCGCGTTGTGTACCGCGCGCGCCTTTAGTGGAGTCCTGCGGCCGCGTCGTGTTCCGCGCGCGCCTCGCGTGGAGTCCTGCGGCCGCGCCGTGTTCCACGCGCGCCTCGCGTGGAGTCCTGCGGCCGCGTCGTGTTCCGCGCGCGCCTCGCGTGGAGTCCTGCGGCCGCGTCGTGTTCCGCGCGCGCCTCTAGTGGAGTCCTGCGGCCGCGTCGTGTTCCGCGCGCGCCTTTAGTGGAGTCCTGCGGCCGCGTCGTGTTCCGCGCGTGCCTCGCGTGGAGTCCTGCGGCCGCGTCGTGTTCCGCGCGTGACTCGCGTGGAGTCCTGCGGCCGCGTCGTGATCCGCGCGCGCCTCGCGTGGAGTCCTGCGGCCGCGTCGTGTTCCGCGCGCGCCTCGCGTGGAGTCCTGCGGCCGCGTCGTGTTCCGCGCGCGCCTCTAGTGGAGTCCTGCGGCCGCGTCGTGTTCCGCACGCGCCTCGCGTGGAGTCCTGCGGCCGCGTCGTGTTCCGCGCGCGCCTCTAGTGGAGTCCTGCGGCCGCGTCGTGTTCCGCGCGCGCCTCGCGTGGAGTCCTGCGGCCGCGTCGTGTTCCGCGCGCGCCTCGCGTGGAGTCCTGCGGCCGCGTCGTGTTCCGCGCACGCCTCTAGTGGAGTCCTGCGGCCGCGTCGTGTTCCGCGCGCGCCTCGCGTGGAGTCCTGCGGCCGCGTCGTGTTCCGCGCGCGCCTCGCGTGGAGTCCTGCGGCCGCGTCGTGTTCCGCGCGCGCCTCGCGTGGAGTCCTGCGGCCGCGGCGTGGTCCGCGCGCGCCTCGCGTGGAGTCCTGCGGCCGCGTCGTGTTCCGCGCGCGCCTCGCGTGGAGTCCTGCGGCCGCGTCGTGTTCCGCGCGCGCCTCGCGTGGAGTCCTGCGGCCGCGTCGTGTTCCGCGCGCGCCTCGCGTGGAGTCCTGCGGCCGCGTCGTGTTCCGCGCGCGCCTCGCGTGGAGTCCTGCGGCCGGGGTGACGGCCGCAGTGGGTGACGGGGCTCGTCTGACCATCTGGCGGGCAATACCCGTCGGGGGGTAGCGACGAATGCTTCGGCAAGCAAATAATGTATGATCTCATCTTGTAACTCATTTTAACAACTTTGAACCATGTTTTATGCAAATGCCTATGAGAAGACGCCTTAGCCCTGCAGTGGGACAGCAACAGGTTCACGTAATTGTTTGTTTTGGTGAAAAGGTCAGCTGAAGCAAACGTTGCGCGAGCTGGAGTCGCGCGGCAACAACTCTCTGGCGGTGTACGGAAACAACATGGTGGAGCTGTGCCAGGAGATCAACGCGGCCGTCGCCATGAAACAGTTCTCGCAGAAGCCCAGAGGACCTATCGGTATGTATTAAAGAGAAATAAGAATCAACAACGATAGAAGGAAGGTAACAGTGGCCAAAGTCACATAAACAGTCAAACTCGATTCCTTCACATTACAATATTCTACATTCAGTGATATTGGCTAGTGAGATTATTACAACATAGCAAAAATGTCGTGTAATCCCTTTGAATCTCAAAAACAAATAGCGCAAAAACGACTCTCTCGCAGAGCGTCAGAATTAGGAACTAAATATTCATTAATATCTATCTATATGTGTTGTGACATCACTCTAGGTCCGCGTGGTACCGCACGTTATGGGAGACTATAACTCGGGATCCAACGAGTTGTGAAAGAAATAGGAAAAATGCAAATGGCGAGAACGAGATGTAAATATATATCATATTTAAATTAGTTTTCATGTTTATTTTTTGAGCATTAGGTGTAGTTTGACTTTTAAAACTATTCTTGTTTTTGTATTACTGTCTTTTATAGTCGAAAGTCCACCTCTCTATCTTTTAATGATAAACTAGCCGTTTCAAACGGGTGCAGTTTCTTTTATTGAGGAATTCATACAAAATCAGGCAAATCGGTGGACCCGTTCTCAAGTGATGATCTTTCATACATGCGGCAATACATTTTTGTTTATATAGATAAAGTTTAAAACAAAAAATATTTGTCAGGCGTTTATTTGAAAGTGAAGGAGAAGAAATGGGGCGGAGCGCTGGAGCACATCATAGGTGGAAACATCCAGGCCTTCTGTGTTAACACGCCCGAAGACTCCAGGAAACTGTTTCAGTTGATGAATAAAGTGAGTATTGAAAAAAAACTAACACTAGGCGATACCTTTAATTATTTAATGTTATATTCTATCGAAACTTTCATAAAATAACCCCGCTACCCCGCAGGTATACGGCTCTCGTGCCAAGCCCAGTGTGACGTGCAGCAAGTTCCTTCCGCGCGTGCACAACGTGCAAAGAACGCGCGTGCGTGCTGGCACCTACATCTCCGCGCTGGACTCGCTGGACGTCACCGACCCCGTGGTCGCCAACTTCCTCATTGACAATATTGGCATGGAGAAGGTGCTGCTTGTTCCTGAACACGGTACGTACTACATCTCCGCGCTGAACTCGCTGGACGTCACCGACCCCGTGGTCGCCAACTTCCTCATTGACAATATTGGCATGGAGAAGGTGCTGCTTGTTCCTGAACACGGTACGTACTACGTGTCCGCGCTGGACTCGCTCGACGTCACCGACCCCGTGGTCGCCAACTTCCTCATTGACAATTTTGGCATGGAGAGGGTGTTGCTTGTTCCTAAACACGGTACGTACTACGTGTCCGCGCTGGACTCGTTGGACGTCACCGACCTCGTGGTCGCCAACTTCCTCATTGACAATGTTGGCATTGCGAGCGTTATCACGGATGCTTAGCATGGAAAATAAAGTAGACCATCGGTATTGTCTTGCACTTTCCATAGTATTCCTAAGCAGCAGCTGCCGAGGTGTGTTTGTGCTGTGTGGTCAATACTATAGTAATGATTGAAATACAGGACGTGGTTCCAAAGCCGTGGAAAAGACCGTGGCAAATTGTGCATGCTTTCCCTTTAATCTCGCACCTCGGGAACTGACTGTGCACAAGCGGCCACCATTCTCAAGTAAACCGTATTGCAGAGGACGCGGTCCGCCTGTCGGACAACGAGCAGAACGTGCCGGCGAACTGCGCCAAGATAGTGACGCTGGACTCCACGGAGTACCATCCTGCGCCCAACTACCGCAGCTACGGCGGCGCCGCGCGGCACTCGCGGCTGCTGCACCACAGCACGGCGGAGAGGAAGGCGTGAGTGATGCTATCGTGAGGGGCGGGGCGCTAACGCAGGGGTCTGCGACAAATTATGTTTAACTAGCTAGTCATGTTCCCTTACTGTACAATTTTCCAATTCAACATGTTGAAATAAAGTTGAGAAGCTGTCAAAGAAATTTGACTTGTGCAGGCCTCTATACGTGACATTAGACCAGGCTCTATGCTCCTTGCCTCCTTCCTCTAATGATCTAAGGAATTTGTACTATTGAGCTTATGTAGTTATTACGGGACAAGTGTCTCCGAAAACATGTTTGATGGATGGCACGTAACTGGCGGATAAAAAAAAATCGTGTTAAAAACAGTAATCGACACATACAAAGCAGAAGCATTTGATCTGAACAGCCAAGTGGTGGCCGAGATAAGAGAAGCAGAAGCAGCCCTCGCCCCGCTGGAAGCGAGCGCGGAGCAGTCGAACCAGGAAGTGAAGCGCGCGCGAGACGCCGAGCGCGCGGCGTCGCGCACGCTGCAGGCGCTGCTGGCCGAGCGCCCCGCCAAGGACGAGGCGGCGCGCCTGGCCGCGGAAGCGCTGAACCAGCAGCAGGCGCCGATGCAGGCCGTGCTGGTACGGGCTGAACCACTAACTCATTGTGATAAACACCCAGTCCTATCGCTGCCAAAATCCATTTGACACCTTCTTTTACAAACGGTCACTCCAAAACGCCGCAAGAAATGTAGAAATCGTCGAATCCCGGGTCGGCCAAAGTATCATTAGGCTTTCCATCTGGAATTTCTTGTGGCGTTTTTTGCCCGGTTATATATGCAATCTACGGCAATAGGCTTACTTACCCCCTTATTACTGTTATGTCTGGTAAAACACAATCTTTGGAATTTCCCTTTTTTGATTTCATACAATATTGTACGTAATCTGTGGAAATTAAACGTGATTTGTTTTTAAATGGAATCCTGGCATAATTTCGCTATCGTTGCATTTTGAAATGACACTAACTGTCTGGGATATTTGGTTTATGGCGGGTGGGAAATTTACATTTGAATAAGTCTCCAATGGAAATATTACCTCAGGTGGATGAGTTAAACATATCCAAGGAGATGATGAGCAGTCTGCAGAAGCAAGTGGACGAGTTTTCAGGCAAGGAGGCGGTCTACCTACAGAAGCTGGACGAGTATGACGTCAACATGAAGAAGAGTAAAAAGGAGCTGGCGGTACTTAAGAGCAATTGCAGGAACTTGAGGGTAAGTTTACTGTCTAGCGCGCCATTTGTACTCATTTGACTCAAACATTATAATAACTATGTAACGTTCGCGCTTATTTGACACTGCCGTGTCTATATGAAATCCAATTTTGTAATGAATGTCTTGTCTGGTCTATTGTAATGAATTACACGGTCAGTGAGGATAGCTCAGTCAAATTACAATTTTGTTGTGGTGTTCGGTCTGAGGGCTGTATTTATAATATTGTACTATGGTATCTTTGAGTTAGAAAGTATTTCTCCAGAGACTAGCTCATCAATATTGATGAGGTCGTGTCTAGGTTTGTAGTCTGTTTGGGCTATTGATTTGCAGGCACCGGTTATGTGTTGGATTGTTTCTGGGGAACTATTGCATTTTGTACATGTGTCATTTGTCAGGTATTTTTTTTTGGTGTGCTTCCTATAGTTTTTGGTTCCTAATACTTGGTCCTGTATCGCAAACATGAAGCACTCAGTCTCCGGGAAGAGTTCACCTCGATTAAGCCACGCGTTAGACTCATCTTTGTCGACATTTGATTGGAATACATCTTGATGGTGTCTTCCATGTAGAGACTTTTGGGTCTCTAGACATTTGGTTTTATCACTATGATTATTATTATTATTACTCGCGGGAATAAGCTTTCAGTCTCATCGTAAGATAAATTCAGCTACCAGTCATGCCATGCCACAATAGCTATGAATGCTATATGATCAGGTCAGGGAAACGGTTTAAAACGAACGACGAAGCAAACAAAATCGTAGTCCACTACTACAAGTAGTGAGACTATGATTTTGTTTGGTTCGCCCGCGCCTGTCAGTGGTGGTCCGAGGGTCCAAAATTGTCACTACAAATATATACTATTTAAAGTTCCTGCTTACAACGTTCGAGTTGAAATGAGACTAATTCCAAACGATTATGTTTTGAATGATTCCTTAAGTGATTCCTGTTGGTCATTTTCTCTCCCCCTTCTCCTGCAAAGTCTTTGTTTGCGGCCGCGCCTATACTTGTGTCAGAATTTCAAAATTATGCTCAGTCTACTTCAATGTGTACTGGTGAGTCTGTTACCCCATTTTATTTCTCCAGCATAAACACAAGCAAGTGGCGAAGGGTTTTGTGGGACTGTCTTGTGTAATTTTTGACGTTAAAAAAGTGTAAATTTTCTAACTAACTGCCAATTTCTAAAACGTATCTCAATCCGCAATCTAAAATTGTTTATTTTCAGTTACAGTTACAGATTGCAAACTCGGCAATTAATTATAGAAACAAACAAAATTATTCTCAGAAATCGGCAGTTATTTGAATGATTTGATTTCTTATTGTCAAACGCTCGTCATGACAGGCCATAGATGCGAAAATATAGATATTTTCAAAGAAAATATAGCGAATTACACATTGTAGTATTGCAAATCTCATATTAAAAGAAAGTACAGGATCTAACTACGGTTTTTTCTTTTTTTCTTATTTAGGTACTTACAATAATAAAATCCTCAGATGCATCGCAACTATCTGACGGTTTGTTACCTAAGGTTTGGTATCGGTAACAGTTTATCGTGTCAAACTTGGCGATAGCATAATTGTAATCAAAACAATCTGTGAAAATAAATATATACCTAATATTAAAAATAGATAAAAAAAAATTGTAAGTTTGAATGTAGAGGGTAATGTTTCAAACTGTTAGAAAGCTTCGTTATTCCTGAGTAGTATAGACTATTGTTATTTTAGAAACTACGCCACAAAGAGGGTGGAGGGGATGTTAAAGTTCGAAGGGTAAAGTACGAAATCTACGCAGGTGAAGTGCTATTAAGATAAATTATATCATTTTATAAATATTGGTGTAGTAAAATTTGGTCTAATGCACATTCCGTTGGGACGTATTAAAAAGCAGACGTGTCGCTAAAATCATCACTGATTTACATAACTAGAGATAGTCCAAAGTGCACCATAACTATACTAGTAATAAGAGTCAACATAAACTGTATGGCGTAAAAGTGCTTACGACGCTATTATCCTGAAAACACTGTCATCGTCGACGGTTCACCGGTGCGAGAGCAGCTTTTCGCCCCCCCAAGAAAGAGACGGGCTCATTATTTTCTTACCTCCTCGCACGAGCACTCGCAAGACGTCATAGCGCAACAGTCAAACCACGCACTGAGTGAGTAATACATAATTACAAAGATAACATGAGTAAAGTACGCTCACCAACTGGAAGTGGCCTCGGTTTCGAACGCAGTGACTCGCAACCAAATTTGTCATCAAGCGTTTCTCAACCTGAATTTTAAGCCAGTTCGAAAGTCAGCCAGCGCAATTGTAAACGTAAGAAGTTGGATGATAATGAACATATTTGAACCGAATTAAGTGAAATGCGTAAACAAATGTCGGAAATGATGACAAAGCTAAAAACTATTACCACTACACAAAGCGAATTCACAAAAAAAAAACACTGCAGATATTACAACAATTAAGGAACGAATTGACGGTATTAAATCCACTACCAACAATCTTGCCGCGGAACAAAGCAGTATCAAGTCGGGTATAATATCGCTACGGAGTGACCACACGAAAACCGAGAAAAAGTTGAAGACATTAACCAGGCTGTTCAACTGCCAAACTCCCTACTGAAACACAATTTTTTTTTGTGTTTCACAAAACACAAAAAGTTTTTGTTCAATTGTAGAAGTTAACGAACGAGAATTCCAAGCAAGAATGTTATCATCAGTGGTATACGTGAACCATCATCATCGAACAAGGAAGAACGCAAAATCAATGACAAAAAAGAGGTCAGTATTCTACTCAAGTCGATAGATAAGAACTATCCCGAACCAAAAAGGATCATGCGATTGGGAAAGTATGATCCAAACAAAACCCGTCCAATAAAAGTATATCTTAAATCGCAGGAAATTGCAAAATCAATACTGCGTAACCAAAGTAATTCAAAACAGGAATTGAAGAGAAGAAAAAATTTCTGTACGCGTATTGTGAAACCTGGTAAATTTGATAAATTAAAATGTATGTTAAAAGCTTTTCTTTCTAACAGAAACATGGATAAAATCTGACGAAGAATTAAAAAGATATCAGATTCCAGGATACACACACTATTACAACTTGAGAACTGATATGAGAGGCGGTGGGGTTTCAATATTTGTGAAAAATAACTTGAAACATAGTCTGACTGAGGAAACTTGTCAAAACTACAACCACTATCTTTGGATTCACATCGAAAACTAAATACTGGATATAGGTTTAGCGCAGGCTTAGAAGGTATCTGGTACAAAATCACTAAAATATGTTGCAAACCTAATTCTCGATGAGCTGACTAGTTGCATAAACAAATGTATGAAGTCAGGAACATTTCCAAATAGTCTTAAGGTTGCTAAAATTACACCAATTTACTAATCCGGACTTAAATCGGAACCAGGCAACTATCGTCCTATTTCAGTTCTCCCCGTACTATATTTTTTTTTGAGAGAGACTTATACTATCGCCTCGAAAAGTACCTAAAATCTCTAAACTACATATATAAAAACCAATACGGTTTTAGACCGAAATCAAATACACTCTCAGCTACAATAGACTTAGTAACAACCATAAAGCTTAACATTGACAAAAAAAAAGTGGCTATGGGTGTCTTTATTGACCTAAAAAAGGCGTTTGACACAGTCAGCCATGAATTATTGCTAAGAAAACTAATGGAAATCGGGATACAAGGACCTGCCCTTGTAATTTTTAGATCTTACCTGTCAAACCGATACCAAGTAGGTAGTTTAAATTGGTGACACTCAGAGTGATCCTAAAATTATTACATACGGTGTGCCCCAAGGCTCAATTTTGGCTCCCCTTCTATTCCTACTTTACATTGGTGTCCACAAAATTGGTCTAAAAGCTGACCTTACACTATATGCAGATGACACATGTTTGTTTTACTTCGGCCACTCAATCGATACTATTGTTACGGAAGCACAACGATTTGGACTTACTCAACCAGTAGTTTCAACAGAATCTTCTCACCATTAATACAGCTAAAACAAATCACATGATATTCACAGAAAAAAAAAATCGGCAATTATACACCATTAAAAGTAAATAGTCAAACCATAAATAAAGTAGATCAAGAAAAATATTATATTTAGGACTAATTTTGGACAGCAAATTGATTTAATTTTTTGAATATGTGGAAGTCACATGACTTCCACATATTCAAAAAATTTAATCAAAAATACAATCACTCATGGGTACCCTACGAGGTAACGTTCGTTGCTTACCACGCTAAGTTCGCTACGTAGGTAATCTACTTCTCCCTTGTTAAGCCGCATATTGACTACCTAGTAGAAATATGGGGTACCGCTGCTAAATCACATACGAACTTACTACAAACCGCTCAAAATAAACTACTGAAAACGTTATTTAAATTTGACTATCTGACTCCAACAACACTTGCATACTAATTCGAAAAAATACTAAATAAAAACATCCACACAAACATACCCTTCACAAGAAATATAAAAAAAAACACAAAAAAATGAAACTGAGACGTGAACAAACCTTTTTAAAACTACACTCAACCCGCACAAACTCATCATCCTCCTGCCCTTATCCCAATTTATTTGGGGTCGGCGCAGCATGTTTGCTTCTTCCATATATCTCTATTTCCATATATAAACCCGCACAAACTACGAAAGAAAAACTATCGTGTACGAAGGATCTAAAATATTTAATAATTTACCGAGAGACCTCAAAGATTTTAAGTCCAAAACCATTTTTAAAAAGCTACTTAAACAGTTTATAGTAAAAAATCCACTTTACCTACAATAGTGTCGAGCCACATCCAGTTACCGTTTATCTGTGTTACACGGATACTTGTTTACATTGTATCGAACGAACATTTGTCCACAATGTTTTTTAATCTACCTGCAAAACATGTCATCGATGCCTAATTTTTGTAATACCCCCAACTTTATTTGATATTTTAATGTATTTAGGTTTAATATTCTCATGTAAGTGAATAGTGTAATTCTTATGAGAATAAATGATCTTAAACCTCATACAGCACTAGGATCGACCCAGAACTTAAGAATATACCAATGTTTGCATAATATGACAAAAGCGTTCAGTGACTGGACAGGTCCACTCGAATCTGTGTGTGTCTTGTCTCAAATGAAACTAACCTCAGACACTAATCTTTCCACACTAAACCACTAAGACCATAGTGACCAAAATAATACACACATCAACAGTGTCCAGGGATCAAGTATATTTGTAACTTTAAAAAAATATCCAATAAATAATTACCAAATAATATAGTCTGCCAAACTAGCTTCTTGCTCTTATTCCTATATTTTAGTTAACAATTTATCCGTATATTTTGTAAAAATAATGAAAAATTTCATTTTTTTTTCAAATTGTGGGAAATTAACCTAAATTAATGTCGTCAATTGGATGGCGAAAATCTGGATATTTTTAATTGTCATTGTAAAGATGATAAAAATAAAAATCTGTGTTTAAGCATGCCAAACCATTTGCCAACATTTGGCATGCTTAAATCAATTCGTCAAAATCACTCTGAGGAATGGCCGCCCACGTGCTTTCTAACAAGTCAAAAAGATGTTGTGGGATATGCATGGCATCCATACTCGGCAGGGCTCTTCTTTGGAGCATATCCCATGCGTGCTTCATTGGGTTGAAGTCTGGCGGTTGAGCAGGCCTCGGAGGAACGGGAGCCTTGGAGTCTCGATGCGAGCATCGGCAAGAGTGCGTGTTACGACTCTAGCCGTGCGTGGAAGATGCACGTCCACACGGTTAGAGTCGCGACACGTCGTGCATTAGTCAAAACAAATCACCCAACCAGAGCCGCAAAGGGATGATTACATCTGAAAGAATTCTCTCCTCATAAATCTGAGAGTATTTAGTGTGCCCATGGTCCAAAAGAGATCGGTTCTTCTACCGATTCAAATAATGCCCCAAAACATTATTGCTCCTCCTCCATATTAATGAACTACTGTTTACAGGCGTGATGTAATGTGAAGTTATTGTGTAATGCATAGGAGGAGATGGACCAAGAGCAACTGAAACTTGAACAAGGAGTGACCGAGCGCAAGACGTGCCAGCAGCGTATCCGCGAGGACAGCGTCAAGATGACGCAGGTGGAGGCCATCCTTGAGGAGAAGCTCGCCGTGATCTGCCAGAAGTACGAAGACACGGAACAACACGTGTGCCCCCTGGTGCAGAATCCTAGGTGAGATTACGATACAATACATCGTGTTATTGAGACACCCTTGTGACGTCACACATTTTGAAATTCTATCTTTAGACATTATTCAATTATAACAGCAATAAGGAATATGCGTGTATTGCTACAATCACATTATCTCTAAATTCCTTTATTAAAAGTCTTGTGCCATTACACATAATTGGAGCATCTATTTAAGGGACTGTCTTATGTAATTTTTGACGTTCAAAAAGTGCTATTTCTCAGCCTAATTTCAATAGTTGAATTTTGTTGTTTTTGCAGGTTTAACTTATTTTAGTTTTAATGCTATACTTACTATATAAAGAGACAGTCGATGCGCCATGTTATTGTCCGAGAGATGACATTTTAGTAAATCCCGATGTTCTAACAACGTAACAATTTCCACAGAGATAAAGCTACTGTCACGAACGAGCTGAAAAAGATCGAGTTGAGGCTGAGCTTCATCCGCAGCGCGAGCGACGGGCTGACGGACGCCGAGGTGGCGGACAGACTGCTCGACGTGGAGCAGAAGTACCGCCACACGCGCCACGCGCTCGAGCGGCTCAGGAAGCTCATCGACCTGGTAAGTGCGCTGATTCCACTTAGAGGAGAGACTGCTCTGCGTGGAGCACTTTTTATTTTATTTTTTACACACCGCATACACTCGATCAGTAAAATGGAGCTTTTCGAAGAATGGCTCAAACACAAAAATATGACTGGAATGCTAGTCTTTATGACTTTGTTTCATCCAAATTTGAACCAATGAATCTGAAATGCAAATCTAGATGAAATTGGCCAGCTTTTTATTCTAAAATTGCTCCCAGGTTCCTGGCAAATCAAAATAACGTTTTCCGATTATGAATAAAAACTGGTTCGAAGGCGATGCCATTCAATAGGCTTGTGTCAACTAACAATGAAACAAATGGATGAATGTTTCTAGGCGTAAATTGTAATATTTAAACAAGGAAAACCGAAATAATTCCTCATAAAAAAATAAGATTATTGTTATTTTTGCAAATTAAAATAAAAAAAATACCACCCTGACCGCCTCCGCCGTGAACGCCAATCAGAACGTATTACGTCACATGGTGCTATGCGCCATTGTTGTTGTTGACGTTTGGTTATGATTTTCATACAACAGCACAAGTCACTTCGTTTTTTTTCTATTATTGTCATTTTTCGACAAGTTGAGAGTGTTATTTTCACCCATATCGGATAATACTAGCATAAACTGCCATGGAACCTGCATTTATCAAAGCGAACAGCAATAATTTACCGAAAATTGACGCTGTTATGATAGGGCGATTTTTCGCGTCGAACACTGACTTTTGTTCATCGGAATATCGTAATGTTAAAACTTCTATGTAAGTATAAACAATACTAAAATACTGCTTATTATCATTTTCACATATATTTCACTTTAGCACGCAGTCAATTATTATGGATTATTATGAAGGAATGTATACCAATTGTAAACTAATTGGTTTTGAGGTTAGAATTACAATGTAATTATAGAGAGATGATATTGTAAAGACACTACTTTGTCTTAGTGTCTTTATTAAGTAAATAGCTAATAACAAATTATATTTCAGGTCTTCACGAGCTTCGTACGGTGACGACGCTATAAGCTACGTGCAGCTAAAGCGTGATGATAAATTATGCACTGTCAAGTGCAAGATTTGTCCTGAACACAAAGTTCACGCAAAATTGTATGGATGCACGCTTGTAGTGGATGAAGAAGAGGACATTATCATCTCCATTCAATGCCATGACTGCGTGGCTTCAAAGGGTGGCTGCAAACATGCAATAGCCTTCCTGATGTGGGTTCATCGCCGTAGTGAAGAGCCTTCTTGTACCGCAGTAGAATGCTACTGGAAAAAATCCAAATTATCCAGAGTTGGTTCCAGCTTAAAATTTATAACAGCGAAAGAGTTATCAAATGGTAATCAATTATTACCAGCAAACATGTCAGTGCTAACGGAGTTTTTGGATGAAGCAAAGAAGAGGAAAATTCAAAATTGTGAACTTTTAAAGCACCGTAATGATTTCATTTTAAGTGACACATATGCCATCTCGATGCATCATCTTATGTGCAAATACAAACACAAAGGCGTTGATGATTTTTTAAAAGACATATGTATAACTGAATCATTAATAAATAAAGTTGAGGAAAAAACGAGAGAACAGCACAAGTGTAATTTATGGTATGAATTAAGATATGGCCGCATAACCGCTTCAAGAGCATATGAAGTAAGTCGTTGTAAGACAGCAGATGGCACACTTGTGTCACTTATTTTGGGAGGGAAAATACCCGACACGGTACCAATGAGTCGGGGCAGAGTACTAGAAGATGAAGTCAGGAAAACAGTGGAAATAAAACTAAAAAAAAACATAAATAAATGTGGACTTATGCTAAGTGAGAAATGTCCAATAATCGCAGGATCACCAGATGGTATTTCCGAAGATGGTATTATTGAAATTAAATGTCCCAATAGTAGCAAAACTTACAAAAATTATGTGATAAATGGAGAAGCTACAGAAAGGTATTTTGCTCAAATGCAACTACAAATGTACTTAACACAGAAAAAAACATGTGTTTTTTGTGTAGCAGACCCAGACTACAGTAATAATAAAAAAGTGACTTTGATAAATATACCATTTAACTTGGAGTATATTGAAAATTTAATTCATAATAATCTCATAGTTTTCTGGAAAAATCAAATATACCCTTTATTATATAAGAGTGTGGAGTAAATATGTGTACTTACATAGAAGTGTAGTTAATAAATATTGCTGGACTTTAATGCTGCTATAGTTGTGCTGTGTGCTCATGTATGTTTGTGTATAATAAAAAAAACAATAATAAAAGTTTTAGTTTTATTTTATTAAAGAATCTTGCAGATTTATCAATGCACATGCAATAATAATTACATCATCCAGTATCTTAACAAATTTAAAATTAAGACAGGCATGAGGTCTTAACATGTTAAATTCTCGTAGGCGCCGAATCACTCTTTCTATATGTATGCGCAAACTAGCAATCTGTTTAGTTTCTTTGGCCTCGCTTTTAGTCATTTGAGATCCTTTTTCTACACTAGGAGGCCTTACTAGTGTTATACCTGATTTCTTAAGGTATTGTTCTATATGCTTAAAGCCCCTATCAGCCATGATGCACATGCCACTATTTAAAGATTTTATGAAATCACATGACTCTACCACACACGTGTCAGTTGTTCTGCCACCAAATCCGGGTGAAACATAATTAACTAATCCATTTGGAGTACATGAGATTAAATATTTTATAGTGTTGGCTTTTTTGTATTCTGACCAAGTCATTGCTTGATTTACAGCCTTAGATGGCTTTTGTATCTCTATCTCAAGGCAGTCTATAATGCAACTTACGTTGTGATATTTATGCCTGAATGCCATTGGTAGAGTCCTTTTTATAATATCTTTATCTAGTGGCACAATAAAGGGACGTAAAACACTAGCTATTAAAGGCACATTTTTTGTAAATACCTTACTTAAACTAGATGCATTAGTTCCAAAATCATCTACCAAAATATGAAATGTACAATCTAATCTTATTTTATTTAAACATAACAAAATATGATGTTTGGGAATGTCTAATTTGTCTTTAATTATATCAATTAGGAAATAACAATTTTTTGGCACACCAATATATGAACGGGGCTGTTTTTCAATCTTACTTATTGCTCTCAATAAGGTCTCGGCTGCTTCTATTTTTCTGTCTTCTGCAAGAAAATCACTACAGTCTGAAGATGATTTCACTTGTAATGCATGCACTGATGGTGAGCTTGTGTTAGTAGATAGAGATGGCACAAGAGAAATATCACTGTCAGACTGTTCTTCTGGAATCAGTATATTTCTAGTTATCTTCTTTAGGGTAGATGAAGAAGGTCTTGATTTTTTACAGGTTGTTACTTTAAACGGGGATGTAGACCTAGATGTTACTGATGGCTTCAAAGGTGATATTGCTTGATCTATTGTTTTCACATGGGTTTGGATCGCTTTACTTCTATATTTATGTGTAATGTTTACTTGAATGCATTTATCTGCTGTCGGCTTATATATCACTTTTGGAGTATTTTCTTCAATGGTTTGAAAACCTGCAAAAAATATAAGATAAGAATCAAAAGAAGCTGTGCATGATATTAAACATCTATTTAGAATTTCAGTATGAATCTGAGTTTGAAGAATATTTATATTTTTTTGGTTTTCGGTTTAGGCACCAGAGTTCCGTCTCGGAGGCCCGGGTTCGATCCTCGCCGGCCTAGTATGTGTTATATGATATAATATTTTTAGTTTATTAAATACCTGCTGGACTTGTTTGAGGTTGTTGTTCTAGGGAAGTACTTGGTGTAAAACTTTCTTGTAGTTCAATGGAAGTACTAGGTGTACAACTTTCTTGAAGACACTCTGCTATTGTAGACATTCTCTGTTTTTTTATCATGTATGGCCGCTCTGCACTGGTACAGGTTCGTTTTCTTCTGTCTTCTTGACATCCAAATTTACTTGGTAAACAACCCGGTTTCATTCGCACAAAAGATACCTTTCCCATTATATGGTACTCGGTATAATTCAGCATATCGTTTGGCAACTGGAAAAATATAAAGACTGTTTTAACACAATACAACCCTAGTGGAAATATTTTTCTGTAAAACTCTGTATGACTCCAAAAAACCCTGAAATTTTCTGGATTTCTCAAATTTTTGGAACATAAAAATATCAGAGACTTACAGACTTTTTCAGACGATGTCAGAATATATCAATGGTTTCCGGAGAAATGCGGAAAATTTTCAGCGAATTCCAGAAATTTTTCAGAGAAAAATTCATTTTTACCAGGGAAAATATGAGACATTCTAACCTCAAAACAAATGTTGCATTGTT
Source organism: Phlogophora meticulosa (assembly GCA_905147745.2). Taxonomy (NCBI): domain Eukaryota; kingdom Metazoa; phylum Arthropoda; class Insecta; order Lepidoptera; family Noctuidae; genus Phlogophora; species Phlogophora meticulosa. The sequence goes on from LR990518.1 coordinate 2,198,122, forward strand.
ATTTTAAAACAAAAAAAACTTTGGTTTTTCTTAAGATTCACGAGTTGAATATGTAGTCACTTCTTTTTTCAATAATACTTACATCGAAATGATCTTCACAAAAATACATTCTCGTTGTTGTTGATAAACAAAGAGCATCATTCCTCCTTGCCAGTTTTAACCACTTTCTTCGCATTTTTTTCTCGACCGGAACACGTATGAATAATTTAGTCGGAGTTTTTAGACTTGTATTTATACACTGGGGCACTATACAGTTTTTAAAATACGAAGTTTCCATTTTTATTTAAACACAACAAACTTTCGCCGTAAGTGGACACGATTGTTTGCAACTATGTGACGTCATTCACGACGCCATGACACTTTGTTGTGTTTTTACGTCAGATTTAAAATATTTTTTTCTAACTTAAAATATGTGTTTTAAATATAATTTTTATCATGAAATATTATTTTTTTGGGGTAATACAGGTACTAAACTAACGAAATAAGCCATTTTTGAAATTTACGACACAGGCCTATTCAGATACATAGTGCAATAGTGATAATTTGACAGCTTTCAGAAGAAACTCAGGAAGCAAGAATCTAATATTGTCGTAGGTTCCGCGTACATAATACTAGGAAACGCTCACGAATGGCCACGAATAGAGACTCCATGAGAGAGAGAGAGTGAGAGATCCATGTTAATTAAAACATCTGATCCTCTGATCAATAACCTCCGGGAAATACCGAAAAGAAGGCAGGCAAAATGTGTGCAAAGGTGTTAGAATTAGTCTGAAAGTCAAAGCTGCCACTGTAGACACAGTCTTCCTCAAAATAAAGCGGACTATGTCAAACTGATTCATGTAATGATTCGGAAGACGAGAAGTAATTAATAAACCGATTTTTTTTTTTAATAAAATTTTGTGAATATTATTTTTGAATTACTGTTGAATTACTTACTATATGTGCATTCTATTTTTTATAATTACCATTACTTATTTATTATTATTATTATTATTCATTTATTTGTCAGATAACATGATCCAAAATGGTTAGTAGCAATCGAGCTTAAAAACTATGTTAGTAGGCAACGAATTTTAGTAGAAAATGACCTAAGGAGAATAAGCGCAGAAAATATAAAAATAGACTTGTCCACCTAGCTTGTTGGAAACGAAAAATCGGCATAGTTAGGCCGCGCACGGTAAGAGTTACTTTGTTGGGATTAATATTTCATAGTATTTCTTAAACAAACCGTGAAAAACGAGGATATTCCTGCTTTTGTAACTGTAGAAGCTATCATATAGCTATCACAACTATACCTAATATGATCCACTTGAGCTTATTCCGACTTCTTTGCAAAATCACCACATTTCGGATTCGATCTCTTAAGGATGAACAAGTCGCGGGCTCAAACTCACTGATGGGCGTGGCTAAAAACATCGAATAAAGAGTTGGTCTTAAATTTGGCATCGCCAATAGAATTTCGTGTCACTGAAAATGTTAGAGAAGGCTTACGGTGAATCGACTTTATCAAAATACGTGCTTATGAGTGGTACAAAGCGTTCGAGATATGATGAAATATTTGCCTCGCTCTGGTAGGCCATCAACATCTGCAACTGATGTTATAATCACCGGCAAGTAAGATGGCAAAAGTCGTTAGATGCGCACAAGTCGTTTTTTAGGTCTCTTTGGTGGTCAAGCGGGACGCGGGGTATGAGGTAGCGTCGATCCGAGCGCGCGATTGGTGCATCAGTCGACCCTTGCCTCCCGCACCGCGCCTTCGTCCCGTTCGCTCCCGATTACACTTGAGTTCACGAAAATTGAACCCTTTGTTTTTGTTGTGTTAAACTTAAGTGTTGTTATTGTTTTTAAATTTAGTTTTTGTTACGAGTTGATGCTAGTGTTGTTGTTTAAAATTTAGTTTATATTAAGTTCATTACTATGCCAGCAAAAATACCACGTGGAATGTGACCCGTGTAATGGAGTTGGTAAAGGAGAAAGTATCACTAATGGGTGCCGATGAATGGTCAAAATTATGTGGCAAAGTTTTATTAACGGATAGTGACGACGACTAGTTATTTTTTTTTTTTTTATAAACTTTTGAATTTTAAATGCACGTTATTTATAACTGCAAATAAACTTAAATTCCTCTCCCTTCTTTAACTTTGTTCTATACAGACATGATTAAATATAAATGATGGCAATAACAATAGAATAATGATCAATAAAAGTTACCACTTTTTTGTGCCACTAAGTGTACGATGCGCGAACTTACCCCCACTACGCCAAAATCTTGCCATCTTACTTGCCGGTGATTATAACATCGCAAAAGTGAAGGATATAGTGACTGAAAATCCTCATTCAGGTTTGAGAGAGATCGCCGCCGAACTTTCTGTGTTTTTTACCACTTCGTTGCACCCGTTTTCATTCGGTAGGAGAAATCGCGGCGAGAACTGAACTCAATTCCGGAGAAGTGTTTAAAAAAGTTTTGATGATTGGATTATTCGCTGGCGCAAGTGTATTGTTTCTGAAGAAGCATACTTTGAAACAACAAAATTAATTACGAACATTTTCTGTATTATTGATCTTTTCCCGGTACTTTATTGACAGAGTAGTACTGATAAAAATAAGATTCATATTCCTAGATAATGCGTACCCAGAAAAATAAAGATACGACGTGTCTGTGAGTCTTGCCACACGGCGGCGCGTCGGGTCTTTCCCGTGGCTGCGGCGCGCCGATAATAATTTCTGTTAGTCTATTACTGACTAAAAACCGCCCCTGTGTTCCATCACACACCTACCTACGCCGGTGGTCGCGGGATTGTACGATCCCGCAACCCGATTGGCCGCTGCGGCTGCTAATACTCAGCCACAGAGAGCCTCATGTATTTATTTTTTAAAGAAATTGAGGCGATTGGTGCTGCAGCCAACCGAATTGTAAAGCCCGTTTTTCATGTTTTATGTACTTACCTTGTTCACAGACGCACTACATAGCAACAGCTTCCACTCTATGTTCGCTATCAGAGGGTACTCGGTAAGATATTACATACTACTATCAATGTCATTGCACTATCAAAATGCCAAAATATGCATGTAAATACGCGCTAAAATGTGCGAAATATGCATACTGAAAATTATATTTATTAGGTATTTGAATTCACGTTTATTTTCACAATACATATTTATTAATTATATATTATAAAATATTTATTTATATTTATATAGATGACCCGGCTAACGTAGTACCGCCTAACAGACAATGAATGTCGTGATACAGATTATCTGAAAATAATTTATGATTTTATGAAAGCTATACACTTAATACAATGAATATTTAGTTCAGTTAAGATAATATCACAAAAATAAATAAAAAAGTACAAAAATAAAGTAATATTTTATGTTTGTATTTAAGTATGTGATTCCAGAACTATTTATTTAATAAAATACGGAAACTGAGCAATAATCTTTTTAATCAAATTATGACTAGGTGACTTTTTCAATAGTTCGCATACTAAAAGAAAGGTGGCGCATTGAGTCTAGTATTGCAATTAATTAATTTCAACATCCTCTTCTTACTTGCAAACCCATAGCCACGGAACAGCCTTCAGTCTTCTTTAGAGAAATTGTTTTTTCAGAGTACTCCGGCAAACATATAGTCCCAACATAGCTGAGTTCTATTTCCCTTTCGGCAACTTTAGCTCGAAGAAAATGATATATGTACCTGCAAATTCTATTGCACTTTGATTATCTCAATAAATTATGGCGGGAGCAACTGTAACCTTCCAATGTAGTTTTGGCTCTAAATGCCTTAGCCACATAGCCACTTGTGTGGCAGTAGCCAGTGCCATATATTCTGCCTCCATGGTTGATAACGCAACCGTGTTCTGACGTTTAGAACACCATGAGCCCAAAGCACCCTGAAACAGAAAAGTGTAGCTAGAGCATGATCTAAGGCTGTTAATGTCTGAAGCCCAATCTGAATGACAGAAGCCACTTCTTTCTTCTGACTAAATGTTAATTTACAATCATTTGTTCCCTTTATGTAGCGCAGCAGTCTTTTGACTGCTAGCCAGTGTTGTATTTCTGGTTTGCTATTGATGCTCCTCAATTTATTTACTGTAAAACATATATCTGGTCTCGTACCTTGATAGGTAAAGTGAACTCCCAATCGCTTCTTGATAAGGAACATTTGTAACAATATTATTTTGCAATTTGAAGCTAAGATCACAGGACGAATGAACTGGATTACTATCTTTCAATATTATTGAATTTTTGTATGTAGGCAGTCTGATAAATCTGAATTTGGTCACTGGCCACATTTTGACTTATTCTCCACCAATAAAATTATTCACAGGTCCAAGCGTTTTTATATGAAATGATATGCCTAAAAATATAGTATGGGCCGATTGCCCTAAGCACGTACAGCAATTTCTCACTAGCTCGTAACATTCAAATATTCATTTAGTAATTATTACGTGTTTATTATTCTCCTCGAACTTTCGTGAATTAATAAAGTAATTAAAAGGCTTTTACTTGTTTTCCCATACTTTTGATATGTCAAGGCGAACGTCATAAAATTATGATGATTCGTTTTATGAAAAATGTGGACAATGTACCTTCTTAAGATATTGGTGCAAGCTGAAATAAATAGTAAAGGCAAGTTTTCTGCAAATTTCGTGAAATAAAAAGTGGAAAAAGATAAAACATAACGCCAAAAACCTGGTTAATTGAATTTTTCACATAAATATTGAGGTTCTGTGAAAAGTCTTAATACAAAAGCTAAGCTATCATCGTTACCAATAATAATTGATATGTATATTTTTGAGTTCCAAATAAAGACTTTTTATTATTATTTCCTTTATTTTTCTCTTTAAATATAAATTATGTTTAAATATTCCAGTATAAAAAAAAAAACATTTAAAAATATAAAAAATAGTACCCCACCGGCATCGGGAACAGGGTCCAAGCTACCGGTGGTCAGGGCTCTTGAAAGGAACCTTCTAACTATGCGCGCTGTGTCCAAGAGTATAATCACCGGCACGTAAGTTGGCAAGGTTTTGGCGTAGTGGGGGTAAGTTCGCGCATCGTGCACTTAATGGAACAAAAAAGTGGTGACTTTTATTGATCGTCATTATTTTATGGTTATTGCCATCATTTATATTTAATAATATCTGATTAGAAGAAAGTTGAAGAAGGGAGTGGAATTCGTAAAGTTTATTGGGAGTTATAAATAATATGCATACGAGGAAAGTATGCGAAAAAAGGCATACCTTTTTTCGCCTTAACTTTTTAATTTCATCTCATATCATCACGTCTTATTTTTTTTTATCTACTGTATACTACCTGTCCAGCAAACAGATGCTTAGGGTAAACTCACACTCCCGAAGAAGCGGGGAATGGACACGGTCTAATTATCTTGAATTTTGTTGCAGAATGGCAGACCCACGGCCGTAGTACGTTTTTACGTAAGCATTTTATACGTTATCCAATGAAGATTATCATGTTATTGTTATTGATTACAACAAAATGTTACCAGACCTTATGGTCGGGCATCCCCACGATGCTACATGTTACATAGTGATTTTTTTATATTTTTATAGTTGAAATATTATGTGCACACAAATGGGAAAATAAAAACATTTTCAAATAAATAATCAACACCATTTATTTAATACTATGTCGCCGTGAATTGACTGTACATACAAAAATGTGATTGATGCAGTTATTGCACTAATGACATCCGATTTACTTTTTATTATACATGAGATGAGATCACATGCTACGAAATCCGGGATACAATATTGTCCTTCCATTTACAATTACGTACCTTTTATATTAACTTCAATAAATTGATATAAAAATAACTTATATCTAAAAATTCTAATAATTCTCTACTAAGAATATAATTTTAAATTATTTTAATATAAAGTAACAAATCTAAGTCTTATTTATAAGGCCAGCATCGCCTTAGTGGATAAGCGTAATCGTTCAACTTAATTCTACATTGAATTTTTACTAAAAACGAACAATACCCGGTTCTATTGGAGTTAGGTACACTGTACAATAATATATATTATTAGAAAAATACAATAAAACCATACAATATGGTAAATACGATTTGTACAACAGATAAATTTAATATTTTCTATACATATTATAGTAGTCGTCGAGTGAAATGCAAAAGATTCGTTTGATGTACAGTGGAGTCTTGGTTTGTTAATTATATTTCCAAATAAATCTCAGTTGATCTACATAGGAAAAAAATGTATTATGCCTTAGTTTTAATATAACATTATGGAACAATACACTCAATGTGATTATAAAATATATTAATTTCTCTTAATAGTCGACCTGCTTGATCATTTTCGATAATTGATCAAATAATGATAATTTTATCACTCAAATGTTTATTTGGTACAAAAGGAAACATAAGCACATTGAGCCTACTGTAGTGATCCTAAGATATAATGATTAGTAGGGTGAGTGTTAGTAGGTAATATAATTGTGGCGGTATATTTTCTACACACTTACTTTTAAAGTGTACAAATCAAAGTAGTGTAACAGTTTAAATAAAGGTCGAATTAATAAGAAAACCACTATGTGTGTTTAGTGCTCATAAAGCAGCTCATTTTTCGAGTAATAAATATTCACCATGGTGTTGTGTTGCAATGATACTTTTTATAAACATTATACGAATTACTTTAGATATACTTAGAAATGACGCATCATAAAACGATTTACGTAAAACACTGTTACCGACTTAATACCTAAGTATATGCTGTATTGGCGTCAAGAGATAGAAATTCATGCATTCAGTTCATTGCTCTACAAAATCATTAGACAGTCTATGAGATGCTTCTTCAGCTCTAAGTATGCCAAATAAAACCCATAGAATCGGTAGAGGACAGATTTTTCCAACCATGTGGCAGTCTTTGGTTAAAATAAGCCGCGAAAGATTTTTATCCCTATAATTATAAGAAATGTTATATCAATTTGAAGAATCAGTTGACTCAAAGCTCTAGTTATCAGTCTCGTGAACGGTTAGCGTTCATTTATCATCAATTAGAAATAAATTATAATATTCATCAATTTATATACAAAATGTCGAGAAAATCAAGGACTAAGCACTACATCTAATTCACTAGTAAGAAATGGGAGCAGTTTATTAAAGATTTATATTTTAATATAAATTATTGACATTTGATTTGGATGCTCAAGAATATTATTAAGATATAAAAAGAGAAAATGATTGTTTGGTAACTCGTGAGTGTGCACAAAGAAAATATATTTTGTTACGACTAAAAAGTCATAAGGTGGTCAATTAATTAGTTAAAGATACAGAATACAGTATTGATTGAAAAATGATTAATTGAAATGCATTCGTATTTTTATTTACACAAATATATTATATTATGCGTCCACATCAATAATTTCTAGTGGTGTACTTAGCAATACTTGATCTATACTCTATAACATAGGCTTGGCGCTTCTTGCCGACATCGAAACGGCCTTAGACAAGGTAGATGTTACAAGACTTAAGAGGACACAATCTTGTTTAGAAATATAATAATTGCGTTAAAAACAATGCGGTGGATTATCTCTACTTAAACATGGTGTTAGTGACAATGTAGATTGTATGGAATGTCTAAGCAGTATGAACTGGCCTACTGCCAGTGTTAGTCCGAAACCATCGATATATTATACATTTTCATAAGTAGGAACAATATACTATTTACAATTTTATTTGTTGTGTAAGCAACATTTTTTTCTAGCCTATTAAAATCATGTTGGAATATACAGACCATTGACTAATTGAATATTGCGAAGCAATTAATACAGGGCTAGTTTTTAATCACCATCCAAGTTTTCATGGTGTGTTCTACCCATGCATATGAACAACTTTCACTATGGGATCACTTCTGAAATCACTAAAAAAAAATCAGCTGTTATTCACACATTGTCGTCGAGTAGACATCGAGTTTTCTATGAAGCCACATTTTTTTTCGTGATCTCAGAGTTGGTCCCATAGTGAAAGTTGTTATTATTCATGGGCAGATATTTGGATGGTGATTCAAAACTTGTCCTGTACAAACCTTCCTATTATAATGCCAGTAAATTAATGATTTATGTTTCTATCAAATAAAAAATTCTGTATATTCCAATACAATTTTTTAAGCTATTTATTTTTATGTTTTATAATGACTTAAGTCTTAAAATAGTTACATACTTACAACGAAACCGTACCAATTCATTCCTGGTAAATGTAGAACAGTACCATGAAATGATAATTATTCTTTACAATTATTATTTTGCCTACATTAAAGGATTACAAGGCAACACGTTTGCACCTTCAATATCCTTTGCAGATCTAGTTCATAAGGACTTTTTTAAACAACATATTACTCAAATATAAATGCCTATTGATAAATGATTTCTTCTCAATTGATATGTTAGTGTCATGCACACTGCAGTCGCGTAATTAATTAGCAGCTCACAAATACATGCCCACACGCGTTAGTATCTCGCGGATTATTAGTCACTCAATTGAGAGTCGACCATTGCACATTGGCTTGTAAGCTCATTGCGACTGTAATAAGTTCTCAATAAATATTTTATGACAGTGTGTATCACTAGTTTCTACATAAATCCATTACTTTTGTTGGATAAAGTCCGTAACCTATATTCTTGGTGGTCCACATGTGATGACAATGTGTAATAGATAAACTTATTCATATTTTATCTACTTCTTATTGATGTACTTATATGCGATGTTTATTTGCATTCCTCAGTGTGAAATTTTAGTTAACTAAATAGTGCAAATAAATATTAGTCTTACACTTCATATAGATAAAACTGTGAAATTTAATTAGCTATGTAGTTCTTTTTTGTAAAAGGCTGCGTATTATAACAATAGCAGAATATAACACCTTCGAAAATATTAATCAAGTCAAGTTTGCGGATTTTCTTCAGAGTGAGAATAGACTTTAGCTTATTGTAATGAATCAATCAATTTACCTAAACGGACGTAACAAATTTTCATGCTCAAGGCAAACAACAGTACAATAATAAAATCAAGTGCTTCCTGGCTCTCAACTTTAGATGACGTCATATTGTACCAAATCAATAGAGTATTAAACAACAGCTCTTAAAACAACTTACTATCCGTATCGGAACATAACAAACAACAATAAACACACCTTAATGTAAAGTGTGCGATCACTCGGTGGAGAGCCGCCTGCTGCTGGGCGTGCTGCGCGGCGTCTTGGGGCTCTTGTGCTCCGACTGCGGCGGCGTGGGCGGGAACACGGGGAACGCCGGGAACACCTGCGACGTCGACGCCGCCGGCTCCGGCTGCGTCGACGACTGCTGTTCGACCATTATCTGGTACACTTTATCCTGCCCGACAAAGTATTCAGTATTTTAGTGATATTATTAGCAATGATTAATCATCGTTTTGTACGAGTCATATTGATAAATTATCGATACAAGAAAAGTACTATTCAAGATAACGAATTAGCAATGCACATTACACCGTATCGGCAACAACAGTATAGTGTAGCGTGAAGAAATGAGACTACATTTAGAATCCGCTATTTTTTAGAATTGTTCAAAAAAGGAATTAATATTTTTATCTGAACAGAAAATGTAGGCTCAATATAACAATTTTTACTTGAAATGACCTATTTATAGAATGAATGCATGCCCCTTGATTTGTCCGTTGGTCACACCGCCGCGGCCGCGCCGCATCTATGCGTTATTTACGTGACGCTACTTCGAATGATTTAGCTCGATATCCAGCCTGCATTTGAAGTCAAATGGCCAAATGTCAAATCTACTTAGGACATAAAGAGTATACTAACAAACATGTCGAGGGTAACGTTGTGCGACTGTATGCGGTGGCTCTCGTCCAGGTTGACGTCGGGACAGATGAGGTCGAGGCCGCCGCCGCGCTGCATGAACTCGCCGTCACCGTTGCGCACCACGCACACCGAGCCAGCCTCGCGCACCACGTCCACACATGGCGCCAGCCACCGCCAGCATGGCTCCAACTCTTCCCAACTGTAACCTGCACACGACACAAGCTGTTACGATCTCTATTGCGTATGCTAGCTTGGTTGAATCGTTGTTTTTATAGAGACGGTGCTAGACATGCAATTTTAATGTATACTATATTTATTCGAATCTACTGTTCATTAAAAAGACATGATAACAACATTATATTTTTATACAAATGACTGAATCACACGCGACCCACGCGCCGCTAAAAGACTGCTATTTACGCAACATCTGTGACCTTCCTTATAGCTTACATCACATAATTATTAACAACAAATGTGTTGAACTCACCTGATACCCTAATCCCAACTTCTTTACTGAACGCGTGCGCCATCGCCGCAGCCGCGACGGCACTGTATGGGAACAGGTTCACGTCCACATGTAACACTGCTAAGTCTATCAATTGTCCACATATCACGAATTCTAGCGATGAGTACTGGGGGAACACGAACGTGTAGCCCCTGAGGGCGTTCGCGCCTACGTCACTTTCGCCGAGCAGCCTGCGCTTGGCACTCCTGCCCTCGCTGGCCAGCTGCATGTACACATTCAGCCAGCTGTTGATGGTGATGGGCGTGATGCTCCACGCCAGTATCTTGAGGATGAGCAGTTCCTCCAGAAGTATTTCGTCCGAGGTGCACGCGCCGTCCGTGACGTACGCGAACTCGCCGATTTTAGGTGGGTACACTTCTTCGACTTTCGCCGCAATGAATAGACATGTGATTCCTGGAAGAAAACGTTTTGATAAGCAGGGTCTGTTGAGTTTACAAAGGGTTCTGTAGGTTTTTTTTTTAGTCAATTCTGTGAGGTAAGTATACCCACACTTATTATGTTAGTAATTCAATTTGTGGATGGTTTTATTTAGGTGTGAGCTTTACCTATAAGCTGCAACCTGCCCTTCTGCACGTCTTCCGTGTTGGATAGATATCGGTCCACATAATCCACTGTGAGATGAAATGTTTCTCTATGCAGTTTGTATACTTCACATACCTGTTTAAAGAAAGGGTAAAATAAAAATGGTGGAACAAAAGTTCGATCAAGCTATCTTTTGGGTTCCGTACGAAAATGGTAAAAAGAAACCCTTATGCGACTCAGTCTGTCTGTCCATCTATCACAGCTGGATATCTCAAGAACTACTAATGCTATCAACTTGAAATTTAGAATAGTTTTAGATGATGTTTGCCCAACTATTTTGAAAATAAGAAAGAAATAAAAACTTATATACATGTATGTACATATTTTTTTTGCAACAGGGACTGAAAGATGGCCTTAAAAAGTCGAAGTGGGGCTAATGGGGCATGAAGGGTATCATATGAGTGAGCGCTATTTGCGAATTGTCAAACATTTTCGAATATTGACAAAAAACGTAAAAAAAAATACCGTTTGCATACAGATCAATCTAAAATTATTCTATGATATAGAAGTTTATGTAAAGATTACAGGAATGTCTCTAAATAGCACACTTTTCTAGAAATTAGCGATGATACGGAATCCTTGGAGCGCGAGTCCGACTCGCTCTTGACTCGTTTTTTATTTTATCTTTGGGATTGCTTAGCAAGTGCAGCTGAGTATTGACGTTTTATTAGGAGCTTTGAACCACGGTTCGAACCGATAATTATCGTTGATAAATATATAATCGAAAACAAAACATTTGTCGTATCGTAATAGACGACTTGTTGGCTAATTTCACCACTCATCCTTATTCTATTTTGTAAGCAAAATGTTTCCTTTTCAAGTTTCGAAAAAGATTATCTCGATTTTAAATATTCTTATTTTATTCTTCGAACTTAAATAATATTTAGATTGCCAAATAACATTAACAGAAGGATTGAAAAGTTAATTATATGTTTGATAATTATCGGATAATTATCAAGAGGCATTATAGATTATCTTGATAATTGCGAAGCCTGTTTTGAACTCCATTACTAGTTCTATTTACAAGCAATTTATAAAGATAGGAAAAATGTGTATTTGCCACAGAGGACGTGCATTTTTAAGACGTAAAAATAAATTTTAAAGTAAAATAAATTCTAGTGATAGTGTTAGGAAACATATTTCGTTTTAATTATGTTCAGGAAATTATTATCAGAAAACTTCAACTTTTTTTTTTAAATGTTGCCCCACACTAGGAATTTCTCGTGTCGTGGGTGCGTTGACAAACATTTAAAGTCACATACACAAACAGCCAGACCCGGAACAATTACCTGTAGGCCATACAAATATTTGTTCCGTGCGGGAATCGAACCCACGACACGTGGCGCAGCAGTCGATCGTTCAGCCACTGCGCCAACCGTGTCGTCAAGTAAGTATAACACAGACAATTATTGTAGGCACGTCGCACGTCGTGCCTGTGGCAAGTGGGATACCACTCAGCATTATGCTGTGCCATGGGGGCCCACAGTACAGCGCTGGTTTTCAGTGGTCACCTTAATATTGTGACGTACGGAAATCAGGTTTGAAGGGACAAGACAAAAGTAAATTGGGATAGAATTAAACAAATACATGAAGAACATAAATAAACAGCAAGTAATTAAATTTGAACAAAGTATGCCTATGTAAACATAAGAAGAATTAATGTAAGTAATGTATTTGTCTCGCAACCACACTGGTGAGTGTGGAAGCGAAGCGAGACTTTTTACAACAATGTAATTAGTACATAATTTAGAAAGAAGTAACATCATCATATTTTTTTTTACATTATTTATTACCTTTTCCCAAATTTTTTATAAATAAATAAATAATAATGCTAGACAATCCTCACAGCATCATCTAGCCCCAAGCTAAGCAGAGCTTGTGCTATGGTTACTAGATAACTGATATACTTAATACAATACATTACATAGATAGATATATTTTTTTATTTTCGAGTATCTCTCTCTAAACATTGTATCCGAGTATATTATAAAGGTTTTTATTATCCGTCGTCATTCATTGTTTGTGTCCCGCCTGTGTTATCTGCCCCGGACACTCCGGGACGTCTTAATGGCTAAAGCGGGATTAATTTCGGCTAAGACATAAATTAGGTAAATTGTCTACTTCACTTCGTTCCTGTTTCTATCATTAAATGACGCATCTTGGTGGAGCTTTTATGTGTATTTGAACGAGTTAATTGGTCTTTTAAAACTGTATACAAGTTTCTTTTTAATTGATATTGAAATAAGAGGCAGAGTTTGTAAGGATGACATTTGTATTTTTTACATTTACAACGGCGGTTATCTAAAGAAATGTTAATACAATTTCCGTTAATCGATCGTCAACAAATTATGTAATCGTAATTATTGCTCCTTGTTTTGAAACTTAAGAACGAAGCAACAAACTGTTATCTGAATGTGTACAATTCAATAAACGGGGGCCCCGCACATGTTCGGAAAGTCCAGCAATACTCGAGCGACTTGAACGGTTCAGTTATCGGTAAAAAAAACTTGCGCATTCATATTCTAAGAAATCCGGTATAACTGAATGGGATAAATTCTTTTTATGTCGCCAAATGTTAACAACTTTACTACGCGGACTGCGTAATATAATATTAAAAAAATGTACCTTACGGCGGATAAGGAGATGCATATTCTTATAATTTGCAATTAATTAGCTATAGGTCTCAAAAAGGTGAATCAATCAGTCTATATTTTGTGAATACCTGTATACATAAAAGGTCTTAAATATTAGTAGTATTATTGTTAGTAGTAGTATTGTTGTTAGTAGTGGTATTGTAGCCGAACTCTATTTATAAATCTAATTTTAGTGTCTTGTTGAGTACACAAAGTGAGCTCGAGATTAAACAGTAGATAAAAGTAAAAGTCCAAATGGGTACTAGTTTAAAAAACAAAACAAAAATAGTTAAATGAATGTCAATTAAATTAAATTTTACACGCATGTCAAAGGAAGATAATAGGCATTGTAGGAAATGTTTCATATTTTATCATTTAAACAATCCTGAACACAGTAATTAGTCATATAGCTATAAGAAATAAAAACAAATTAGGACTCTGAAATTTGTGAACATTAGGTAACATATATTATTATGTAGTTGCGGATGTGAGGTACTGAACGGCATTTTCATGCGTTGTTCACCTATAGAAAGAGTAAGAAACGAAAAGGTTTTTGTATATTATTTGTCACGGCCGAAGCCGGGGCGGATCGCTAGTGTAATATAAAGTGTGGAGGGACATCGTCGTACACAATAATACCACGAGTTCAGTACACGATTTTGGACCCCCAGAGTTCAGAGTTGAAATTTTACGTCGCCTTTTCTTAATTTCTTTTGTTTAATAACTTTTGTTTGGTTTAAATTGTAAAAAAAAAAACATATTTTCTACTAGACCTAATGTGATTTATAAAGAAAGACATCATTTATCTATTTTTAACTAAATGCTTCACAGTTAGATAGAGATGATGAATTATCTCATGACTTTTTACAATGAAAGTAAAAAACACAGTAGAAAAGAATGTAACAATACCCTCCTTTGCGACGCAGTCGGGTAAAAATGAGGAAAAACCCGACGATTGCAAATTGCAAGGGTACGGGGTCCAGGATCATGTACTGAGCTCATGGTATGTGTTTGTGCGTTGACGTCTCTTCCACCCGAGTATTAATACTTATTAACAAACAAAAAGTTTGTTCATGTACCCAGAACTCGCTTCCCGAGTCATACATGTAAAAAGCTAGAGAAGAGATGTGAACATGCCCACACCCCCCACCATGTACCTACGCATTAAGTAATTTGCCAAACATTTTGACATACAAGTTAAATCGTATTTTTGAACTGGGCAGCGAAAGGGATATTATTGCCCGTTTTCATAAAACTTCAAATATATCTGAAACTAGAATCAGCCATAAGGTACCTTCTGTCTTGGACTGACAAACATATGTTTCCAAAAGGTAGGTTCCTATGACGTCATATTGTTATGCAAATCCATATAACTCACGCCGGAAATGCAAGGATACGAGATAATAATATGATACTACACTATTAGCGCATACGATTGAGGAAAACCGGTCCAAAATACGCGCGTGAAGCGTCTAATCGAGTGGCAGACGAGACGCGCGCAAAAAGTTTTGTTGCCACCAAGTTAAATGTACTGTTATGTACCTACAGTTCCGGATCGATCGATGCTAAACACCGTGAATGGGACGTACCGACGTACGTAACCGAAAAATTGAACTGTTTAATGACGTGTCTCATGTCGTGGAATCCCATATGGAATTGCCTGGCTTAACAAGTTTTGGGGGATTTTATCCGAGAATTCGTTTCTCAATTAGATTTTACACCTAAAATTCCTTTACTCAAAGATTGAGAGGAGTAATTAACATGTCAAGTCATAGTTCTAGCCCTTATTGACTAAGACCAAGCTTTAATTAGTTAAGTTTTCGACAGTTCGAAAACTTGAATGTTAGGAAGATAAAAATTCAGTAGTTTAGCTTCAAAAAAAGAGTTGTGTAGTCAAATTAACAGACGACTCAATCCTGGAGTGCAAGTGTGGTGCTGTTCCACAGATGAGTGGACACCTGGCTGAGTATTTGATAGGCGCTAATGACGGCGCCTATCTCGTAGCTAAGTTTTGGGCCGACTTAGTTTAGATTACCATTGATACGCTAAGAAGGTCGTGCAGTCCATTTACATCGATGTCTTATTTATCCATATCCAGTCGAAATACCTCTCGTCTTTTTGGCCTAGTACTAAGCATTCTAACCCGTATAGAATTGGTCTCGTAGAATTTACTGGTCTTTGAAAGTATTTAGAAACGGAAATACCTTAGCAGGACGCTTTCTGTTAGTATTCGAACGCAAAATCCTCAGGCGCATATTCGTTTTTGACGAGCAATGGCGAATTGCGGTATATCCATGAGCTTGATGCATGATGGATATGTACATACGATGACCATCATGTCATTAAATAAAAAAAATTAGGACGTAAGACATTAGGACCGTAAAAGTTAGACATCTTCGATTCGCCGGAACAGAACACCCAAACGTTTATTTGATAGTCAATCGGCTGGTTGTAGAAGCCGAGTGGACCTAAGCTCAGATGGTTGGATGGTGTAGACCAAGATTTAAACCTGTGAGATATAACCGGGAATGGTTAAAATGGAGAAAAATACTCCCCCAGGCTTTGGTCCAACCGCGATTGTAAAGCCTAAGCTAATGATGATAAATTGCATTCGTGTTTTCAAATAAGAAATGCAATGTTTTCGACGGCATCTTGGTGAATACAAAATTATCTCTATCCCTGGCTTAAATGGCGCTAAGCACAGATAAGGGTTATCGATTAAGTGGTTCGGAAGTACCCATCATAATTTGTCTAATTATGTAGTAGTACCAGCCTGTTACTGTCCCACTACAGGGCAAAGGCCTCTTCTCATACAGAGAAGGCACGAGCATTAATCACCACGCTTGCTCAAGACGGGCTGGCGATTTCTGACTTACATTAATTATATAAGTCCAGGTTTCCTCACGATGTTTTCCTTCACCGATGTCAGTGATGTCCAAGATAAACTATGTAATGAGATATATTCGAATCCCGTAAGGTTCACGTGGATTACTGACACCTTGCATCCAGGAGGCTTAAACTCGAGTAACACGACAATCAAGCCATAGCATCAATAAAGTAACCGATTGAGGTCACAACGGTTTTTAAAATCGGCGGGAAAGACGATAGGATGACGAAAAAGGGTCAGCCACGAGTATTGGCCAATCGCATACACCACCATCTCATAGTCAATACTTATACGAAATTAATATAAAGTATGTTTAATCTTTGAAACCTTATCATATACATGCGCACAATAGAAGTGTTCCACTTTCACAACAAATTAAATTAGTACCTGCGTTGAACTGGGACATAAATAGGACGCGTCTTATCTAAAAAGAAGCAGAGCTTTGCGCCAAGTTTTACGTATAGGAAAACAATGTGCAATGATTTCAATAAGTTATCGTTAGTTTTGCAAATACGCTAATAGGAGAGCCAAGAGCGCAGAACTACATTCCGTAATCTAAAATACGTCTGTCATTGTTGTCCGGGATACGAAATGCCCGTTAACTACTTCTTAGTAATATTTCCAGTGAAGGTCACAACATCTTGACGTCTTTTATTCTATAAATAGAAAATTTGCAAAGCCTGACATTAATCGCCAAATACCTGACTGAACGAGTAAGCGCATTTCATGGCATTATAATTGCAGAATTAGAAGAACGTTTGACTAAACGTCTGCCTAATACCAAGGGGTCAATGCCACTTATCAGCATCACATCTTTACAGCAGATGCGATGTCGATAACGACCTTGTGAAAAGTAATTTAATCTTCTAATTTATAATCCTCGATAAACCCTTCTATTGTATTTAAACTAATAGAGGAAAAACGCTGAAAGTGGCATCCTCAAAACGCGTTGGTTAAGAGGTCAATGAACACGGTAAAAAAAGAGGTCAATGACCCTGTTAGATCATTATTTTCATACATATGTAATTGAAAAACTTTTCTTACCCAAACCTGTTCAAAAATCACTGTAATGCCGCATGGAAATAAGATGGAGGGTATTAAAATCGAATCCATGCTTAATCTTAGTTTTTATATTGTGGACCATTAGCAGAACAGTCACACATAACTGCTAAACTAAAGTTTTTGTCCTATTTACAATGATGTACTAATTCTGGTGATCTCAGGAAAAAATGTCTGGTAGTAGATTAAACAGCTGCATTATCAAAAATCCTCAGTACCCTCCCATATCTTTCTTCCTATAGGAACTAGTGTTCTGATCCCAACATTTCATATCAGACAATTTTTCACATAATACTCACAAGTGCTTGGCACTGAATTTACAAATCCCCCAATCTATTTATAGCCCACATTCTCTTACAGTGTCAATAGCTTTTCCTATGACTGCTTGTAATCATTTTAAGTCATTCATGAGTGATTGAAATTAATGCAAAAATGTATCTTACCTCATTCAGCCAGTCTAGTAGAATAGCTCTCATCCTAGGTTGTAGATTAGGGTGATTGTCAAACATATTAGGGTTTTTCTTATTGCTAGATCTGGCATCACAGTCACACATGCTGTTCCACACATCTGCTGGGTCCGCCCAGGACAGGACAGGCAGTGGACATTTCCGTTTAGGCAATGTGGGGCATGGTATCTTACTAGTGCTGAAATAAAGGCTCTAACTTAGCACACATTTAGCTGTTACACAGATCTGAAGGTTATTTTAAGAGCCATGTTTGTTGTAATAGTCTATTTATTATGCACATAAGTGTGTGTTCACTATCTCTTTAGGAAGGTCAATTTATTGTGAGCTACCTTTATGCAGTGGGCTCTATTTACTATGATAGCTAAAGCAGCTCTTAATATAATATTATAGTGGTAGTACTATAGTGGTAGTTCTATAGTGGTAGTAGTAGTAGTAAGGTAAATAAGTGAGTGTTTTGCTTACAGCACAACATTTGATTTCTGTCTTCTAGGCTAGACAGAATCTCATATTACGATTGACTTGTAAATTTATCTTTGCCTGAATTGCTACGTAATATTCACACCCCAGATTGGAATGTCTTAAGGTGTATGAAAGTAAGTAGAGACATACCTAGGCCTCTTATTGGAGTGTGGTGTAGACTCGCCTCTAGCCACATTCTCTAAAGGGCTCAGCACACAATTAGGAAGGTCAGATATACTTGGTGGGCTTAAAAAACTATCAGGGTTGTAGTCTAAGTCTGTGTAGACGCTCCTTGGCTGGTCTACTGGACCATACTGGGAGCCCTCATCATCACTGGAACATGACGATGATTCCACTACCACATTGTGTGCTGGCTGGTCATTTAGTTCCTCTTCAAGTACCGATGGGATCTTCACCGGTGGCATATTCTCTAACTACAACATGATAAGGTAAGTTACACTCTACATTTTCATCAACAATGATTAGGAAAAACCAAATGATACCCACCTCATCGTCAGTGGAATTTCTTTTTCTTTTCAAGGTCAAACGTTTGTCACTGGCTTCACAGAAGGAACTGTAAATAAGCGTAGGCAACCGTAAGTAAACAAACCCCAACCTGCAAGGTCAGTTTCGGGTGTAGGAGCAACAACACTGTACTTACCCAGTTTGTGCCATTGTCGTTGGAATATATCAACCGGCACTCTATCTCCACAGCCTGCAACAAAACCACCAATTGATACGTGGGTCGATTATGCTGTTATCGGTCATCATAACTTGGTTTTAGTGGTCTAAAATTACCGCATGTCATGTTCAACTTGTAAATAGGGTTATGTCACTTGACAACCGTAATTGAGGGCATAATTCCAAATTTATCATAAAACGCATGCATTCTATTTTAATAACGAGCTATCTAGAATAGCATTTAAGTCGTCATTATAAATTATTTCGCCGTAAAACACCCTCTGTAGGCGGAGGATCCCGCAGCGTGCCCCCTGCTGATTGGCGGGAGAAATTTTTTCAGAGGCTGTTTTAGGGTGGTAAATTACGAGAAATTCGCTTACTAAAGCGTTTTACATTCACTAGAATACATCAGCTTTGATTTAGGATAATAAAAATATAGCAATACATGAATCAGCTGCGGTAAAAAATGCCACGAATCCGTCACAATCGCGCGCGAAATTCTCCCGTCAGCGCCATTAGACACGTCGCAAGCTTGGGTTTCTCGGCACATCCACTTATGGAAATTGATAAAAATAGCATGCGGACGATACAATATCATCACATTACTAATGTATTATTGAAATATAACCATTTAAACTGCAATAAATCCTTCTTATTCGACATAACCGTTGACAATGTAATTGGCTTGGCTTATCGCCCACCAAAGGTTTCTAACCTAATTTATGCCTACAAGCTAAAGATTTCTTTCCAAATATTTTACTGTGACAGATATGCAATATCATTAAGAAATGAAATATAAGTCCATAACATACCTGGTCATTCACAAATTATTCCAAATTACACAAAACGTACTTTGTTCATGAACTAGATACGATGTATGAACTTTCAACACATTTATCACGGATTCCACTATATTTTGGTCACATATAAGACTATATTCACTGAATATGAGTAAAAACGATACAATTACTGTATTTCTTAATTTTACATGTTACTTTTCAGCTTTTCACGGCTCGATAACGCCCGGCTTTCCGCGCGAAAATGTCGCGGTTAAACTTCGGTACTCAGCAGGTTGACTATTGGCTAACTTCATGTTTGTTTCTTCTGAAATCGAAACGTCAGTCGTTCCACGCAATCCTTTCCATGAAGAAAATGTGCGTATTTTTGTACGATGGAAAAATAATGGTAAGTCTTTTAAAAATACACAACTAATAATAAAAAATGTGTTTGGTTTATTATTATTTTAAAAAAATGCAAAAAATATATATAAAAAGCGGTAGTGTAGCAAAGCATGTTGCGTAAATGATCATAATGTTTGTGTTTTTGTTAATTTACTATTTCTATACTTGTTTTACTTCAAAAAATAATTGGTTTAACTAAAATTAAATCAAATAGTACGAAAATGTTAAATAATACTAAAATCCTAATGTATGGCGTTAAGTAGAACGGAACTTCAAGTGAAAAGTAACGCTTCTTTCCTATTGGCATTCAGCGTTACAGTGCTACCACAATAATGGAGAATTTGTTTGTCCTTGTTGTTGGCATCCAAATAAAAGCTAAATTCACGTCGTATCACAGCTGGGCGCCAGCTGATAGAAAATTGAGCGAGAAAAGTCAATAAAGGTGCGCTATTTCGTTATTGATAACGTGGCGATACGGTGACATATTTATGTTTTAGGTGAACGGCAGGTGAATTTCTAGTGAATATCGGTCATAGTAACGATATGGCAGTTCAAAATATAGCAGTGAAATTGTGTGGTGTGCTGCAAACGCAGGGCGAAGAAGGTAACATTATATGTATATTATCATCGCACGAGTTCATCTAGCGCAATATTACGCTAAAAGCAGTAGTTACATGACTTTATTAGAAACATCCAAAGAAATGTTTACTTTGTTTATTTTAACATAGCTGTGCAACGAATTACGCAGTACTTAATCATGTTACGCAGTCGTGAAATTCCTTTAGGCCAGTTCAGTATTGTATGTAAGTGTTATAATTATATTTGCAGAGGTAACGGCGCGAGAATGGCGACTCTTAGGCCAAGAACAAGATGGATCGCAAGTGTTGAGCTGGGTGTCAGATAAGGATGGCAAAGAGGTCCTCAACATTGGATCTTATACAAATAAGAATAAGACATTGATTACTCTCCAAACATTTCACGAGAAGTTGAATATAATACAGGCATCGGTGAATGCTACACACACCTTGTTAGTTTACATTGTGAAGAGTCTCACGAGTGACAACTCTGAAGTCAAAGATCCATTGTATTGTCCTTATTTGATATGTTTAATGCCTGAGAGTGACAGGACACCTGTGGCAGTCGAGGAACCTTCCACAAAGCAAATCATGGTTCAGTATGTGTATGGCAAAAGCACTAAATACAGCCCTGGAATAAGGAATGATAGATTCTTGCTTTTCAAGCATTTGGAGTGTAAGTAGTATTGTAATAGTATTGTTCTATTACTAGATCAAACTCCATACAATGTGTCTTTGCTGAAACTGCACAAGGCAGTTTATTTTTTTATTACATTATCTGTAACAGAATTACTTCTAATATATACACATATTTTAAGCATGCCTACATGATGGTAAAAATGGCAATTCAAGTACCTATAGGTCATTTGTATTAATAAAACACATAGGAAAAACTGTAGCTGCATATTAAACTATACTAAAATAATAGCTAAGTCATTCTCATCCCAGGAGGATGAGAATGACTTAGATATTATTTCCCTTACCCCAATTTATTTGGGGCTGGTGCAGCATGTCTTCCCCTTCCATTATTTATCTCTTTTTGCTGACACCTCTTTCTAAGCCAAATCATCTTTTACTCAGTTAAAACAGATTAGTGAAGGGCAGTGTGATATGACCAAAAATTGTGGGAGAGAATTATGATCGAAATGATTAAATACAATTACATCTACAAAAACTTGGTTACTGCATGACAAATGTCAAGAATTTTTTCTCAATACCACCCTAGGAGAAATGTTAAAAAGAATGAGAAAAAAATATGTCCAGTTGACAATTCCTATTTAGGCATTGACTACAGTCCATAATGTTCCTGGGTGTAAAATATTTACATAGGTACTGTGATTGGAACCTAGTTTAAACCTGACACTAGTTATTTTACACAAATAAACCAAATAGCCACTACCTGTCTAATAAAAACACAAAAGTTTTTGTTTCATTGCCAATCCGGGCACTGGGCCAAAAAGTCACTAGGCTAATAAAAATAAAGTTTATGCAAATTTACAAAATACAATCAACTAACCTTTTTGGATTATATTTTAGGCATCAAAATCTACCGCACCCCTATGTTCCTCAATGAATGTGATGATGGCACTGACAAGTGGGGCTTCGATGGCATTTACCCAGAACCTGAGAAGATTGTGAAAGTTTTTTCTTGGGCACAGTGGGACTGCATCAATCAGGTAAGCAAACAAAGGAATTTTAAGTCCTTACAAAATATATTCTCGAAATAATACTGCTGATATGATATGCTGAGCTGATACTAAAGTATCAGCAATGAACACCTGGTAGAAAAGAGCAGTAAGCACTTTAACTAGATATAGTTTTTGACAACAGTAATCACTTATGAGTTATGTGTAGGTATAGCTCAGTCAGCCAAAGCTATGGACTACATTTCAGTTAAAATCACATAAAGTAAGTACTATTGCAGAAAAATCTGTTAACTCAAACAAAAACAGAATTCAATACAGGTTAAAGAAAACATGAAAAGAATATGCAAGGTGTATAAAAAAATAGTCTTGCCTAATATTGACCTCAGCTGAGCGCTGCATTTCTTCATTATTTTGCTCCACTTGTATTTTTTCTTATCTCAGCCTAAAACCACAGATAAAATATTTTGGTAAAAAATATAGAAAATATAATGGTGAACTCCCGGATTCGAACTCGCGACAACAGGCCATCGCGTTGCAATCAAATACCGCAAACCGCGAGGCTATCGCAACTTCGTAATATCCCATGAAAATAAGTAGGTACATTATCCATAAGAGAGTATCAAATTATCAAAGAAATACTATTATTATATTCGAGCCTAGATCTTTTTTCACTGTCTAATCATGTTGTTGCAGACGTATACCTACCACAGTATACCTATTTCTGTGTCATTTAAAATTAGAATTAATTTACAAATCTGTATAGTCAGGGAGCTAGGCATTATTCTTTCATTTTTATTTAGATATCAGCACTTCGCCCGCGACTTCGTCCGCGTGCATTTCCTACTTTTCCCTTCGCATTTTAACATACCTCCCAGCCTCTTGAAAGCGTTGTTTTGAAAATAAAATGTAGTCTTTATTACTCGCTAATAACGTAGCTTTCTATAGGTGGAAGAATTTTAAAATCGGTTTAGTAGTTTTTGAGTTTAAGCATCCATATTTAGAACACAACAAAAAAGAAACAGAAAATTTGGTGGAGCCGTTCTCAACTGATGATCTTTCATACATGCAGCAATAGATTTTTATTGATACAACAAGAACATACGAGATAGTTTGAATACTTTTTCTTTTAATAAACTTTCGCCTCAATGCACTTATTGTATAAATGGTGTAGGTAAAGTTTAGGACACAATAGTAGACCTTGGGTAATTACGTATTGGCTTTTCTCTTTTGAAGAATCTGCCCCTGAAAATGTAGGTGATGTGAGCGTTAAGTGACCTGTCATCCCATAGTAATGCTAGGGATTCACCGTTCACGCTCACTTCACCTATTTTTTGCGGTGAGATTTTACAGAATAAACCGGCAGCGGCACGACCACACCACGGCACAGGAGCCATTCAACTTCTGATTAATCCTCCCAGCCTTCTCCCTGTCTTGTGCCAGCCTCGTCCAGGTAATTATTTTCACTAATGTAGTACATTTTTTTTCAGGTGTTATATTACATCCACTATCGTCTGCCGACGCAGAGTTTTGCTGAAGGCGAGGAGGTGAAATCACCGTCGGAAATGACGCCGACGTTATCCGCTTTGCAATTTCACGCTGACCTGCCTCACGAGACCGTTGTATGTATAATATGTTTCAAATTATATCGGCATAATTGAAAAATAATCTGCCACGTTGGTCTGGTGGACGGATGCGCTACTGCTTAGCGTGAGGTCCTCGTTTTGGTTGTCGGGTCAGGCAAACTGTTATTGTTTTTTTTCCATTTGGAATTTCTCAGCAGCATTTCAGTGAGGTTGATGTTAATATACTCGATTCTTATTACATGGGACTTAAACTTAATTGGCGAAACCCTTTGGGGAGTTATGTAGAGTATATGTAAAAAAAAAACAATCAAAACTCTCATTCTTGTATTTTTAAAATAGTTTAGCTACTCTGCTATGCGTAATTAAATGAACGTAGGTACTTATAAGTAAAAATAGAATAACAAATTATCACTTCCGGTCGGAAAAATAATCCAGAAATTAATGTTTGTGATTTAAGTGAACATTTAATGAAGTGCTCAGTTGCACAATGATATAAACTTTCACTTGTTAATAATACGGTTCGCGGCAATCGAGTCTAAAACCGTACACATTCATAAATGTGTTACTCGCTGGGCCCGAACGTGACTATTTTCTCTTTTTTTTACAAAATACTATTAATAGAGTAACTGTCGCCGATGTCGAACACGTGGAATAACCAAGAATATACTAATCTGAATGAATGCCAAGGGAAATTAACCCAATTTAGTCATGCCAGTAAACTGATGATTAGTAAAACAATTACATTGTACTTTGAGTTTTAATTTCTTAAGTCACATTTTTATATGCGCTTGCGCATTAAGAAAGTAATTGACTTAACATAATAATTGTGAACGTAGAAGCAAAACTGTTTACGTGCCACAGAGAACGAGCACCTTGTAAGAGTAAAAAAAAACTTTAAACAATTAAATCCTAGTAGTGTTAGTAAATATTTCAATTTTTCACATTTTTTTTCACAAAAACAAATCACATTCTATGTAAAGTGGCGGACAGTAGTAATCTATACTTTACTATACATACTATATTATGATATATCATAATATAGTATGTATAGTAAAGTATACATACTATATTATGATATAACAAAGCTGATGAGTTTGTTTGTTTGAACGCGCTTATCTCTGGAAATACCAGTCCTATGGGAAAAAAATAATTTTGCATTGATAGGCCTATCTTTGAGGAAAGTTATTGGCTATTTAACACCACGCTACGATCCCTATGAGCGGGTAAAACCGCAGGGCACAGCTAGTTAGTAATTTAATAATAGCAGTAAAGCTTGTTCAAATTAAGACGTACCTACGACTTTAAATTACCTGCAGTAACTTGTCAGGACCGAATGTCACCAACGACACTAAAATATGAAGTAAACTAATATATTATTATTATTTAATATTATAGCCTTTTAATTCAGATCTCTTAAGTGATTACAATGCATTTCAAACTTATAATATTATTATAATAACACTGAACTCTTAAACTATTTAACTTGATATCTGTTGCTTGGTTATCTTTCTTAGATCTGTTTGCCGTTCGGCAAAGGCCTTTTATTGAAGAAAACTGGTAGGTATGTCGTAAATAAAATAATCCAAAAAGTAGACTACAGTACAGTACCTTGCTTGGTATTTTATTTGTGCACCACCATTGCTTTTTTCAGTGTTTTATGGAACATTCGTTTTTACTGCATCGAATTAAAAGCCGTACTTTAGATTACATTGCAAGGTAAGGTTATTATATCGACTATACTCGATCCTTAAGAGTATGCATTGACGACCAATACCTATATCACTCATTTGAAATACAAAAGTTTTGTAATGAAAATATATTATTCACTCAATTACGAATACCTCCTACGTAACCAAACAAACAAACTATCTCTATCCGAAGTTGGCGAGATTTCATTTTTTAAGTGAAAACTTCTTAATCCGCCTTGAGCGTTTTTTGGTAGGGGCAAAACCGACATGCTTATGTTACGTGTGTCAAAAACACCGTTTTCCATAGTATTAAGTTTTCTATTTTTCTCGGCAGTTACCATGTTTACCTACTTTTTCTTGTTACTGGTTTGCATGTGGGCATAGAGCTCAAATAAATACGCACATAAGACCTGCTTCATAGTCCCTGTACTATGGTATTCATTTCCGTCACATAAATAGATTCAAAAATGGAACCATAAGTCTGTGAACTGATCTACGAGTGAAGTAGACCACCTTGCCGTAAAGGTTTGATGCATTCATTTGTTCTGTCAAACAGCTAAACATTCCGTTAAGCCTGCCCCACGTGTCGAGTTCGGGCGAGGGCGCTGCTTGCGGGGCGTATGAAGATGATCCCATACCACTGCGTGTGCATGACTGTAGCCTCGACCTGCAGATCGTCTGCGACCAAAAGGGGATCTTGTGTATCTGCCATCATTATCTTTATAAAGTAAGTTCTATTGGTTGCCTTGTGCTTTCCTTAGTTGTACAGGATGGAAGAGACTTCGACCAACAAACGGATACCATGAGTTCAATACATGATTCTGGTTGAAAACGTTTAAATTTTTGTCGGTATCTTCCGATTTTTTCTGATGTAGTTTTTACTTAAAAGTAATACGGAATTTGTAGCAGAAGTGAAGAAACTTAATTTCCTTCACAGCCTCTAGATGACTCCACAACCTCCTTGATCCTAGAAGACAGTGCTGACCTGAAGGACTCGGGTGTGAACTTCGCCTACTCTATAACATTGCTACAGCACGGATGTGTGGTGCATAGCGTGGTGCCTGATCTGCCGTGGTCGCTGGCCAAGTCTTTGAGACCTTCTTATACTCTTTACGCTGGTAAGAATCATGGTTATTTATTCCTTTCATTGGTCGTATTTCATGTGGTTTATCGGCTTCTTATCTGAAAATAGGTAGAATCTAGAGCTGGACTGTACAAGATATCAACAAGTTATTTAGATAAATGTAAATGGTTGCTTGCAATTCTGTCTCTGGTTTGTTCTTCACTCATATTTGGCAAATATATCGTCCTGTGCTTTTCAAAAAATGAATGAATAAGCGTATCAGTATTATTGAATGGAACGGTTATCTGATGTTTATGTTTACAGAAAACCATCTCTTAGTAAATATTCCGATGCTCTACACCCAAATGATTGACATCAGTCTTTACCACGAGCCATGTTGCCACATCGTGATACCCATGGATGAGTGTGACAGTGGGCCCAGTCTGGCCCCTATTCTGGGCTGGGGGGCCCATGCAATGGTCGACTTGAACACGCTAGACGTGGTCACCATGATGGTCGCCGATAAAGATTTGACTGCGACCTTCAAAAGTAACACTGCAATTGAGAATAAGTTGGCCATACTGCATTATTTGATACAGCATGACGGGAATATGGATTTGGCTGAAGAGGTAAGCGTATTCATAATTTATTGACTCTTCTTTTAAGGCTGACTAACATTTAGTCTAGTAGAAGAAGGTTTTAGCTTCATTTTCACCACGATGAAGATAGTTACGAGGTATATGAATACAGGCCAAAAAATAATTTATGCACATAAAATCTTAATGCTAGTACTCATTAAAAGACACATAATAATTATTAAGAGCTCTCAAGTACCGTTGGTACGCATGTAAACGACGCGCTCAACTGTTTTACGCTCTATTTGTATTTGTTTACGGTTTAATTTAATACAACCGTTCTTTGTTGCTTCGGCTTGATCCATGTATGAGTTAAAAGTTGAAATCCTGCCTCCAGAACTAAGATTTCAGGCCTTTTCTTTAGGCCTCTTTAGTTTAAGACTTCTGTGCCACGTCTGTTCCCAGATTTGCAGTAGAGTCGTGACTAAAGTACTGGAATCTTAATGTTAACGAAATATTTTAGCTAATATCTTGGATGTGCTTGAACCAACGCGACGGTTTCGGTGCGTTCCAACGCGTGATGCAGGAGTACCTCGTGGGCACTACGTACGCGGTGACGCGCCGCTCCCTGCCCACGTCCGCGCTAAATCTAATGAAAATGTTGCCATTCACGCAACATCTCAAGTTTGCTGATGTTAAGGTGAGACTTTTTTGAACTTGATGTCTGAATCCCTAATTTTTTTTGTAAGTAATTCCTAGATTTATTTATTACTGTTCGTGAACATAAAACACGTATTATATTTTAAAGGAAAGAACGCAGATATGCGTTCTTTTTCGTTTCGTAGACTAGACGAATATGTAACCTCAACAGCTCTGTCGTTTGTTACGATTAGCTGCTGAAGGATGTATGAGGTTGTGCATGGTGAGCAGGAATGAAGATGCGAAGGGGCTTCACACTCACACTGTATTCGGGATTGGTCGATGAGACCCTATTGTCCAGATTGGATCTGCAGCGGCCAATGCAAGCCCGATATTGGTTCACCGATTTCTCATATTGGCAGTGCAGTTCGATGTTCTTATCATCTGCCTAGGCTTTTCCCAACTATTTAGGAGACTGCATCCAGTTTAACCGAAAAGCAGAGGAATACCAGTGTTTTACATGGAGTGACTGTCTATCTGACCTGTTTAACCTACTTGCTGGTTAATATCCCTTGGCAATACTGGTTGTCAGACTTACGGGTTTCTACTACCCGTAACGACTGTCAAGGGTATACGAATGACAGCCAAAACCAACAGATATCGTGCTTTACGAGCCACGTAATGGATGGTCACCCATCTATGAACCGACATCGGTATACGTAGCTTAACCTTGAAGATCGACCAGTGCGGCTATTATTACTCAGGCACAAGCCTCTACCTGTAGCAGTTCGATGTTCTAACAACATTAAAAATCAAGCATTTAAGAGTTTCGCTATTTAGAAGTTCTAAATGATTTTCTATTTTTACCTGTGACTTCAACATCAACTTCATGCTTAAGGTCCGCGACATGTGCGTGTCTGTCAGTCAAGAGAAGCTGTGGAACAGTTCGGTGGTAGTCCTCGCTCCTCGTCAGCGTGTGTGCCAGTTTGCGGAGGACGTGTGGACGCGCCTGTGGGTCGCGCTCAACGAAGAGCCGCAGAAGAGGCTGCAGCCCCAAGCCGTTATAGAAAAACTGCGCGTCAGCTTGCATTGTTATCAGGTACTACAAAAATAAAGTTTATTCTGCCTGACTGCTTCGCAAATGTCTCAATATCTTATTTCCGTTCGTTTTAGGAAAATATGGTGGGGTGTTTCTATTTTTGGGTATTCCTGATAAAATCTGTTTGAATGTTGCTGGATAGCAAATAACGGCTCGGATAGTAAGGGGTCACTGGCACCTTTGGATGTGGTCTGCCCGTAATTTGACCAGCAACCGTATCATTACACCAGAACATTATTGTCCGTTAGCCCGAGGCCCTGTCCCGCTGCAGCACGCCGCTGTCGCCGGGCGCGCCGCCGCCGGCGCTGAGCGCGCCGCAGCGACGCTCTTCTATCGGCAGTGGACAAGACTTACTGCCTTTCTTCGAGCTCGACGTATGCACCGCCAGTAAGCAGGAGCATATCATCGCTGCGGTAAGTCCATGGTCTATAGTAGATGCAAGTTGTTGTGAACTCACATTTAAAATACTACCTATTAATTTACTTATAGAAATCGTGAAGCCCTGGATGCACCGAGGGATAAAATGTTGATACGTTGACTACGTGACTTCATGTGACGCTGAAATGTGAAGGTCCGCATAATATTATGCGAGACGCTTAATGAAGCGTTTGTCTCGATTTTAAAACTTAACAGCGAAATGTACCTTCAACTTTTAACCTTCTAATCCCCTAATAACTCACTTTGTATTTCTGACGTTTGTAAGCATGCAAATAATACGTAAGTCGTGGTCGTAACGCGAGCAGAACCTGCGCTCGGTGAGCGTGCACCTGATGCGCGAGAGTGGTGGGGGCGCTGGGGGCGCGGGGGGCGGGGGGGCGCGCGTGGAGAGCGGCGTGCACGCGGCGGCCACGCGCTGGGCGGCGGCGCAGCTGGACGCGTCGCGCGCGCTGTGCCGCGCGCTGTCCCGGCCGCTGGCCGCCACGCCGCACAACAACCAGCAGAGGGGCTTCTCCTTCATGTACGACGCCTCTTTCACTCAATTTGAAGTTTTGAGTTTATTTTTTGTTGTGTTTCCGTTTCGGTTTTTGTGTCTGGTTTTGTTTCCGCTTCAGGTTATCCCTTTACTTATTGATGGTATCTGCATCGGACCACCAGGTAACTTTTTGTGCATTGCTTCTTTTATGGATGATGGGTCAGCTATTCATACACTCGATTAAAATGGCTGTTTCATAAAAATCATTGTTTTTATATTTCTAACTGGGTTAAGTCGATTCGCCCTCAATAAGTATGGAAAACCATTTTTAGAGTGTTTGTATACGTATTTATTTGTTTTAATTTGTGTTTGTTTTGTTTTTGTGCAGTGGTACTAGCTAAGTTGTTGCCGTAACTACATCAACTTCCATCTGTCTTTATGGGAACTTGTCAAATCATTGGTTTTCGTGAATATCAACAAGTCAAACGTTATAACAACGACTGGTGGCACCACAAGCCATTTTATGTTTCTTTATCTAATTTTGAAAATATTGTGTTAGGAGGTACCTACTCGTATATCATCTAATGCAAAATTGCGCACCTCTCCACAAAATAATCTGTATAACAATTTATTTTTTTCGTAATAAGCAATGGTGGGCGCATATAAAATAGCTTTACACATTAGTGTCACGTTTCACCTCCAAATAATGTACTACTATCTATGCCATGTAATTTCATTTAAATTCTTATACATTTTTTAAATTGTTCTATAGAACGTAGATGAGTGCCTATTCAGACATTTAAATAGGCCCTGCATCTAATACCTACACGTAATATTTAATTCTCATAAGCATTAATATATAATGTAGGCACAACAATTCGACAAGAAATAAAAATACTGGCAGAACTAGTGCATAGGGAGTCATTTGAAATTAGCCAATAAATCTCAACAACGAATAAAAAAAAAACATTTTGAAACTAAGAAAATAGTAGGGCCGACCATGGGTTATGCCGATCTTCGAGTAACTATAGTTACTAAGCTTTTCGATACATTTGATTGAATTTTTGTATGCAGACTGAGAATGCCTTTAGATATACTAAGTTCAAAATATTGTTGAAATCATATTGTATAAACAAGGACATTTTACATAGCAAACTGACATACATACTATACTTCTTCCTAGCAACACAAGAAGTGGTCAATGGTGTTTTGGTGGACGGTCTTATGAACTTTTTGACGTTCAAAAAGAGATCATTCTCTGACTAATTTTGATTTTGAATTTTAATTATTTTCAGCGATGAGATGGACCCGACGCACGCGTTCATAGTATTTAAAGTTCTGGAGCAGTACTACTTGGCAACTGACTCGATCGCCTTCCCTCTGCCTCAAGGATTTAGTTCATTCTTCACCTACCTCGGGTACCGCACGCTGCCGTTCCATTCGTTCGTTCAGTACGTTCACCGGAACGTGTTCGAGTTGCAGATCGATGTCATGAAGGCTATTATTGCATGTAAGTGATTTTTTTCCTACCAATCAATATCTATCGACTACTAACTGTGCCCCGCGGTCTTACGCGCGCCATGAGAACTGTCAAACGCGCGAAGTTAAAATAGTCGATAAGTTTTCTTAAAAGTTCCGCGCATTTTTCTTATTTTTTCTTTCTATAAGAACATTAACAAAAAAAGAATGAGTGAAATTGGTCCAGCCGTTCACACGTGATGCTGTGACCAAGGGAAATAGGGATTTATTTTTGTATAAAAAGATTAGAAAATAATAATTTTATAAAATGCACTGACTCCCCGACTATGTAATTTTATCCAAATTGTACCGTTAGGTCATTTGTACACTCACTTGGATCCGATCTGTAATAATTTGTGTTTTCCAATCACCATAAACCCGGACAATTCCCGAATAACCGTTTGATATGGAAACGCGAATATGAATCAAATACGAGTGAGTGCTTAAATAATAATAATAATAATTTACGAATGAATTTATTATGTAAAACAGTTAGTTTATTTCGTAACTGAGTGTACCCCGCGGTGTCATCCGCTCCTAGGGGTTCGTAGCGTGATGTTAATTCAAAATTACAATATCATAACCTACATCAAAAATGGGGGTATCAAATGCAAACATGTTTTTTTGTAAAGCGACTAGTAGTTTCAGTTATTAACCTAACCTAATCTAACCAACAAACTCTTTAGCTTTATAATTAATGATAATTTAACGTACCTACCTAGTATTACAACCTCAAAAATAAATGACACAATACATACTTAGTATAGATTTATCCGAGCCTATCACCTATTTTACTGATATCGCCCAAGAACATCAATAGGCATCCCTATTGATGTTCTTGGGCGATATCAGCCTGCCTGGGTAAAAAAAAGGAATAATATTTAATCCAGAAAAGTATTTTATCATATTAATAAAAACAAAATTATGTAAAACGTATTAGAGACGGTGAGTGCTCGCTACGTCACATGTAGGTATAAAATCTACTTACGTGTGACGTCACGCCATATTTTAACTCAATCATCCTCCTGCCCTTATCCCAATTTATTTGGGGTCGGCGCAGCATGTTTTCTTCTTCCATACATCTCTATTTGCCGTCATCTCATGGGTCACCTCTTTTCTTGACATATCATCTTTCACACAATCCATCCATCTTTTCTTTGGTCTTCCTCTACTCATGTAACCCTGCACATTCATACTCAAAACTTTCCTCACAACATGGTCCTCATTCCTTCGCATCACATGCCCATACCATGACAACCGATTTCCACACAACTTGTCGGTCACAGGCGCCACTTTCAGACTTCCTCTTACATACTCATTTCTTATTCTATCCATTCGCGTAACACCACACATCCCCCTCAGCATTCTCATCTCAACTGCTTGTAACTCCCTTTTATTCATGCCTTTTGCGGCCAAACATTCTGATCCATACAAGACAGCAGGTCTAACCATTGTTTTATAAATCTTCCCCTTAAGTTTAAGGGGAATATGGGGGTCACAGGTTGTTCCCGTTACCTGCCGCCATTTCATCCACCCTATGTTAATTCGGTGCTTGACAGCCCGATCTATTTCTCCGTCACTTTGCACGAGTGAACCGAGATACGGAAAGTCGGAACAGACCGGGAGAAGCACGCTGTTAAGCGACATTGCTTCAGGACTGGAGAGACCGCCGAAATCGCAGAACATATATTCAGTTTTGGTTTTGCTGATTTTCAAGCCCACACTCTCCAGCCTCTGTTGCCATTTCTCCAGTCTGCTCTGGATCTCAGGTCCATCTTCACCAACAAGAACAATGTCGTCGGCAAATAGCATGCACCAGGGTGCCTCTTCCTGTATGTCCGACGTCAGAGCGTCCATTATTAACAAGAAGAGGTAAGGGCTTAATGCCGACCCTTGGTGCAGTCCTACAGCCACACTGAACTTGTCGGTGTTGCCAGCAGCCGATCGGACATACGTCCTAGACCGGCTATACATTGCACGAATTAACTCCACATACATCCCAGGCACACCTTTCTCTTTCACGGCCCACCACAACACCTCCCGAGGCACCCTACCATATTTTAACTCAATGTATTCCTATATACGTAATCCTTTAATGACGTAAAAAAAGAAAAAATACGTGTCCAATGTTTTTAAATAATCAGCCGGACGGAAAAAATACATTTTTTTATCCGCATCCCTATTATACCATTCATATAAGTGAAATATTATGAATTCCACTTTCCAGCTAAAGACGACGAGAACAAAACCACGGTGAACAACAAGTTGCGCCTCATACAGCTGGTGGGTGAGGGCCGCGCGCGCAGAGCGCTGGCGGGCTGGGGGCACCGCGCCGCGCTGCTGCTGCGCGCGCGGGACCACGCGCACACGCTGCTCAGTGGCGGCGCTGCCTCGCACCACGAGGCCAGCCGACACCGCCCCGTCAAGGACACGGGTCAGTACTGCTCACTACAGGTACAGGACCGCGCCGCGCTGCTGCTGCGCGCGCGGGACCACGCGCACACGCTGCTCAGTGGCGGCGCTGCCTCGCACCACGAGGCCAGCCGACACCGCCCCGTCAAGGACACGGGTCAGTACTGCTCACTACAGGTACAGGACCGCGCCGCGCTGCTGCTGCGCGCGCGGGACCACGCGCACACGCTGCTCAGTGGCGGCGCTGCCTCGCACCACGAGGCCAGCCGACACCGCCCCGTCAAGGACACGGGTCAGTACTGCTCACTACAGGTACAGGACCGCGCCGCGCTGCTGCTGCGCGCGCGGGACCACGCGCACACGCTGCTCAGTGGCGGCGCTGCCTCGCACCACGAGGCCAGCCGACACCGCCCCGTCAAGGACACGGGTCAGTACTGCTCACTACAGGTACAGGACCGCGCCGCGCTGCTGCTGCGCGCGCGGGACCACGCGCACACGCTGCTCAGTGGCGGCGCTGCCTCGCACCACGAGGCCAGCCGACACCGCCCCGTCAAGGACACGGGTCAGTACTGCTCACTACAGGTACAGGACCGCGCCGCGCTGCTGCTGCGCGCGCGGGACCACGCGCACACGCTGCTCAGTGGCGGCGCTGCCTCGCACCACGAGGCCAGCCGACACCGCCCCGTCAAGGACACGGGTCAGTACTGCTCACTACAGGTACAGGACCGCGCCGCGCTGCTGCTGCGCGCGCGGGACCACGCGCACACGCTGCTCAGTGGCGGCGCTGCCTCGCACCACGAGGCCAGCCGACACCGCCCCGTCAAGGACACGGGTCAGTACTGCTCACTACAGGTACGGGACCGCGCCGCGCTGCTGCTGCGCGCGCGGGACCACGCGCACACGCTGCTCAGTGGCGGCGCTGCCTCGCACCACGAGGCCAGCCGACACCGCCCCGTCAAGGACACGGGTCAGTACTGCTCACTACAGGTACAGGACCGCGCCGCGCTGCTGCTGCGCGCGCGGGACCACGCGCACACGCTGCTCAGTGGCGGCGCTGCCTCGCACCACGAGGCCAGCCGACACCGCCCCGTCAAGGACACGGGTCAGTACTGCTCGGTACGTGTACGCGCTGCGATTTCGAAATCAAATCAAAATGGCGGCGGGTCGATAAGCCATCTTCCGTACAAAAAGGTTCAAAATCAATTTTTTTTTTCATTTTGAACTTAAAACGTTTACAAAAGACAGTTTCCCTAAACGCCCACCCTTCACCACTTCCAAGTGTTTTTGCTGGGAAGAAGAACGCCTATATAACCATTTCAATCTATATTCCCATAGGTTCTATACGAGCTTATTTACATTTTCAGCCTAGTTACAAAAAAAAACCGGCATTACTCATAGCTTTACGTTACGTTTGTTTTCAGGTATAGCAGCACTGCCTTCTGGGGAGCGCCTGTCTCCATTGGACACCTTCCTGGATTTGCTGACAGCTAAGGCCAGCCTCAACGAATTGGACTTCAACCTCATCATTGAGGCCACACTGGCTTCAGTACAGCAAGACTCTGCATCTTAAATTAGTTTTTTGTATACAATGTGGGGACAATAAAACGTCAATAGGGATCCTAGATAAAAATATAATAACACTATTTGGTGCGTCAGTAAGATAATCAAAAATTATTTCTCACGTATTTTTTGCTTACTCAAATCAATAAAAAGTGACAAACATATAGCATATCAAAGTTCAGGAGAAGGGTCTTGTGACGTCACTTTTACGTTAAAAGTGTAACACGGTGTGACGTCACGCGAAATTTCTACGCACTATATCGTCGTCATTTTTAGTTTACGTGACAAAAAAGAAATCGGAGTAAACAACACCCTTTTAATGAAGATACTGGCAGTCATACTGCTTAGAAGTGATTTGTCTATCAAATAAATCTTGACATCGAATTAGAAAAAAGTTTTATCCAAACATACTAAATAGTAGCGATGGGCCGGGTTTTACCGATCATAGACTAGCTATAGTGACTAAACAATTGGATATATTGAATTGAATTCCGACTGAAATGAGAATGCTAATAGCCTTTACGCGAATGAATAGAGTAAGATACGAGTGCCGGACACCCGTAACTTATTCCGTTTATTTGTGCCATGAACTTGTGTGGGAATCGGTTGTCATGGTAAGGGCGTGATGCGGAGGAATGAGGGTCATGTCATGAGGAAAGGTTTTGAGTACAAATGTGGATGTTATACGAGTAAACGAAGACAGAAGACACGATTTACGGATTTCGGGAAATTACTGCAAATAGAGCTGTTTGAAATAAAAATACATGCTGCGCCGACTTCAAATATATTGTGATACGAGTATGAATACAAAATATTTTAATACAGTTAGTGTAGAGTTTCTTGTCCAGATTTCTCCATACGAACCTTTTAGAAGGAGCAACTACAATCATTTTATTTTAATTGTAACTTTGTTAGTCAAAAGTGCCTTTTTAATGGTCTAATTGACATTGATTTGTCTTTGACCGTAATTATTGACGTATTGTTGCCCCCACATTGTTTAATAGTAATGTTACGTAGTCGAATTTTAGAGTAAGGTTTTACCAAAGAGCAAGGTGTTTACCAAAAAGTTACTACATAGGATTAATTAACGACCCGCCCTAAGGCATAAGAATAGAAAAACTCACTCATGATGTCTACGTCTCGTGTACTTTTTTTAATATCACGTTTCTCTTCTGCTTTAGCACTGTTATTACGGTGAATTCTATTTATTACTATCAAGATAAAAGAAGTGTGTGTGTGTGTGTATTAATTTACACAGGTAATTATGAAGTGAATGGAGCCCCCTTACATATTTATTTTATTCCGTTTTTTAGTGTTTGTTGTTATAGTCGCAACAGAAATACATCATCTGTGAAAATTTCAACTGTCAACTCCATGATCATGAGATACAGCCTGGTGACAGACGGACAGACAGACGTACGGACAGCGGAGTCTTAGTAATAGGGTCCAGTGTTACCCTTTGGGTACGGAACCCTAAAAAAAGCGGCCGCGCGACCTATTTCGAACTTTTCAAACGGTACTGGTCGTTTAATTATGTAGTTTAAAATTAATCCACACTGAAAGTATTCGCCGCGATCCTGCTTTCCCGGTTTGATCGGCGCTAATCGGTCTCCTCGTTAGTTGCGGAATACTTACTAATGGTCAAATATTGTGTTGCGTGATTTCTTTTGTATTAGGTTCAGACGCCATATTTATTTGTCACATTCCTTCCTTATAACCAGAGGTCGGAATTGGGTATTTATGTACTTACACTGATTTCATACAGCGAAAGAATAAAGTGGGTATGCCTCAAATCCCGGGATTAATTATAAAGACCAGAAAAATCCCGTGATTTATTAAATAAAGAAGTTATTACTTTTACACAATTTAAACCATCCGACATCGGATGTCCGAATGTCTTATCTATCTGGTTTTTATTATTATTTATTTGTAATATTGTTGGCCACACGGGATTGTATTATAAACCCCGGGAAGATCCATATTAATATCAACATTTCGATGCAGGTACATAAATAACTCTACCTAATTCCGATCTCTGCTTTTAGTTATAAGCAGAGATGGGAATTAGTAGAGTGCTTATTGCACTTTACACATTGTTTGCCTAGTCTTTTCCCAACTATGTCGGGGTCTGATCTATAAATGGCAGTCGGTACCAACGGCTTACGTGCTTTCCGAGGCACGGAGGGGTTTTTGTATGTAATGGATGGTGACCCATCCACTGACCGACCTCGGCAAGCGTAGCTTAATTTGCGATCGACCCGTGTGGCTGTTTATATTCAGCCACGAGCCCCTCTAGGCAACTGCATACATAACTAAATAAATACCCAACTATAAAGTTTTTTTACGGTGTTTTTGTAGTGATATTTTGACATTCCACTATTTCTTAATTTATGTAGCTTCTGTAAGTTCATATAATCAACAGGCACAAAGAAACTTCTTGGTGTGCAATTTTCTAGTGCAATATTTATTGATAATTTGTATTGAAATAAAAGTAATTATACATGGTGTTGTATTTTATTTATTAAATTAAATATTTATCATACATACATAAACTCATGGGTTTATCCCATGGCAGTAAGCAGAAACTACAGAACCCCACCTGCTGGGATCCTTACATACTCCTACTTTGTTTATGTTCATACATTGAATTAAACAATTAAATCCTAGTAATAAACCTTTGCACACTATTTTTATGAAACAGTTGTGATGAGTGTTTTAACAATGTGGTGCAATTAACCACTATAATTATGTGTGCAAGGATGCAACTTGATCATAACTATATGTGAAAATCGACATGAACAAAGGCCAGCACATCAAGCTACTCCAATGTGTCAAATTTCTTTGATAGGTTTTCAACGTTATAGTAAATGAATAAGGTTCATTTACAATTGGGAAAATCTGACAGTTTGGGGTAGCTTGATGTGCTGGCGTCTGTACAAAGGTTAAATTGGCTAAATTACATTAATTATAGAAAGGATTATAAGTCACCCAATGAGCTCTTTTCTGGTCTCTATCAGTTCTATGTGATGTGAACAGTGATTTGTATACTTCACTAGTCTGTGGGTCGCTGGCAACACTGTAATCCTTCTTAGTTTTTTTGTAAGATGGATCCTGAGCCAATTCTGTGGAGTGCACACGCTTCGATGATCCAAAGTGACCTCTTGCTTGCTTGTTGGGATTGAATTTAGGTAAAGACAATGGTATTGTCTCAATTTCTTTCTTTACTGCATTACTTGTACTTGGTCTGGCCTCTTGTTCTTCTTTTACTTCAGTATCTTGTTTGATTTCATCTGTGTCTGTTACAACATCAGCCGATGTGGATGTGACAGTGTGGACAGGAGTGGATGGCTCAATTTTGATGTCAACTTTTTCTGCCTTTGATTTCTTGCCATTTTTTCTGCTAGCAACACGCACAGCAATCTTCTCTTTTAATTTTTCAATGTCTTCTTCAGTTCCGTTCAGTACAACAACATCATTATCTACGAATGGCTTCTGGCACTGGGGGCAAAAGTTATACATAGATAAGTAATAAATCACATAAAATTTACCTGTATTCCAATCTAAGTTGATTGTAAGAGAAATGGTAGGTAACAAGTTTATCACTGGTAGACTGACCTACCTATATGATCCCAAACACCAATCAATAATTAATTTTAATTGGAAAAGGTCAATAACAAATAAAGTTCTGTCAGTTTCAACAGAAATAAAAACAAAATTATTCTGTATCTTGTTCGCAAACTTAATTGAAAAAAGAAAGAAATCTCAGAAGATTACCATATGACAGAGATTCTGCCTAACTTCTTTGAGTGCCCTTTCAGCAAGGACACACCCACAGCTCCATAGGAACACGAAGCGGAACTTGCCAGACATCTCTATGCCGCTGATGGGGCAGATGTATGGAGCATTTCCCTCACCTACGGCACCCTCTGTATGGTCAGCAGCTGTATATGCAGGGTTCTTCACAAGGTTCAAGTCTTTGATGTCCTGTAAATTTTTGACAAGGATTAATTACTGATTTGGAATGATATATTTTAAATAAGAATACAATATGTACCTATAGTAATTTTAAAACTAAAGCCATAGTTATGCTACTACTAAATTAGAATTTTGTCAGGTTCTGGAGCTCCGTCTGACAAATGTTTTAAAATTAAAATAACATACTCGAGTTAAGCTAAAGATCATCCAAGTATAAAGCAAAAACAAAATATGACATGAACTTAATTTATTGCATAGCCCATTATGCAATTGTCACCATTATCTCCAAGTTAAAATGGAGGTAGCCATAATGACTCATGACGATGAGATGATGATGACGATCTGCGAAAGACTGTAGGCAGATGCTGGATGCGGCAAGCTGAAGACAGGGCGCTATGGTGCTCATTAGGAGAGGGCTATGTCCAGCAGTGGACTAGTATAGCCTGATGATGATGATGACGATGATGATAATGACTCATGGCTACATGACCTACAACTGACTAAAGAGCTTTTATATTATTAAAATGCTCACCCCCAATTACATGGGAGATAAACACTTTTGCCTAACCTTTCAGGGAATATGGGCGTGATGTTACGTTTTATGCAGAAAATAGTGTGAAAGTATAGTCTTCAGATGTTTTGAATTGTACTAACTTACATTTTCATAATACAAAACAATGTTTATAAATACGAAATTGTTCACATTACCTTAAGATTTTTGATGTGGTTGATGGACTCAGGCTTGGACTCCTTGTCGAGTAAAGATTCAAGGACGGAGCTCTTGCTGTAAAGCCTCCCGAGGCCACAGGCCACCACGGGCGCCTGCAGCGGTTGCTGAGATAAAGCGCAGTTCCGCCACTTAAATGATCGTTCAGCATCTTTGTCTTTCTAAAATAAAATTAAATTAACACGCTGAAAGTGAAAATATGTTTTCAAGTTAAGTCAGCAAAATATTGTATTACGCAGACATTTACCTGTTCTGGCTTCTTTTTCATTCGCACGAGTTCATCGCGACGTGGGATAGTACCACCATCGCAACCCATAGTGGAATATCGTTGATTTAAATGTATAAACACAAAATTATTTACGTTTTTGTAACTTAGTATATTCAGTGCAATATTGTATTGGAAATATTTTCCCGTTTTGACATAGACAGTGACAAATAACAATCAAAAAATCTATTTATGGTTAGTGTCTAACGATAAAAGCAGAGTATTCTCGTTGCTCGTACTAAAATAAATCCTCTACGTCCTCTACGAGTTGTCAGTGTCACACACGATCACAATATCACTGTCAGTCTCACATGGCCATGGATGGTTTTAATTATTATCGAAAATAGTAATTATTTCGATTTGTGCCTGGTTTTTATGTAATGCCTCATATAGAAATGGAAAGAGTGCCAGAAAATGGTTCGGACTGCGAAGATAACTCACAGAATGCATCAGATGCCGACAACATTTCAGACTCTGCTGATGAGATTAATAAGAAAAAGACTAGAAAGCGTGGGATCGTATTTTTGTCGACTATCCCTCCTTACATGAATGTGGCTAAGATACGTGAAATATTTAGTGAATATGGTGAAGTTGGGAGGATATATTTGCAGCCGAGTGCTAGTAAGTGTTAGAGGTTATGTTGTTGTTTGGTAATGTCAAAATGTACCAAAATTGTGTACATATTAAAAGTTTACGTTGTAACAATTTTTAGTGGTTAATTCCAGTCGTAATAGGAGTAGATACTATTTATTGATATATCATGAAACAGTTAAAAATAGATTTAAATTGTATTTTACAGAGCCGGGTGAAAAACGCAAGCGGGTCCCAAACCAATTTACAGAAGGTTGGGTTGAGTTCCAGAAGAAAAAAGTAGCCAAGATGGTTGCAATTAAACTTAATAATACAAAGATTGGCACTAGAAAAAAATCACGATACTATGATATGATATGGAATGTCAAATACATCCCGAGGTTCAAGTGGATCCATTTGAGTGAAAGACTAGCATATGAGAGGGCTGCTCTCAAACAGAGGTTACGGGCTGAGATATCACAAGCTAAGAAGGAGGCCCACTATTTACAAACGAATGTGGAAAAAAGTAAGAGAATGAAGAAGAAGAAAGCATTGGAATCAATTGAATAAAATTGTAATTTTAAGTTGATTTCTGAGTTTTATTTTTCTACTTGTGCCTATATCAACTAACTTCTAAAATAAAGCAAACTGTTGGTTGGGCTTAGTGGAGCCTAATAATGATTGCATTATTTTTGACTGAAGTCTACTCTTCCACTGATTATTTCTTCCACTCGCATTCTTTGCTTCGAGTTCAGAGGATCTGGCGTTAACTTCTGCATGTACCGTCGCGGTGGTATTTTGTGCGAGAGGATTCCTTGTGAGAATTCGCGATGTACTCTCACTCCATCCAGAGCATTTGACTGTAGTTTTTCGAAGCTGTGCAGTTCCATCATAAATTGTTTGCGTTGAGCTGCTTTGGCGTAGTGATAGCGATGGCGGCAGACAACTCTGCTGAAATGTAATCATTATTATCGCTCATTATTTTGTTAACCAATGTGTCTACTATTTTCAAACCACTCAATCGGGGACAATCTTACAGCTACACAGAAATAATCCTTTTTTTGTGTTATACTTACTATGCCAAAGCCAATGAAGAGTAAGCAGGGTGTATGCTGACATCGGATCGCGCCAACTCTGGGAACCCTGGGTACAGAGGAACTCTCCTTTTCACCTTCTCTGGGGGTTGTTTTTCCTTATCGAGGGCGAGAAATTGCTGTGACATTGTTAACAATGTCTCCTAAAGGCGTGGTGACTGTAATTTATTATTTTATAGCACTAAAACATTGTTGCTTTGGTAACTAAATCCAACTTGTTCTGTTCCAACTGTTAGGTCAATAATCTATCTCTCTGTCAAAGTGACTTTTGTTTCTTGTAAATAAACAAAATAAGGTTATACTGTAAATAAGGGGTATTTATTTTCTGGTAAGGTTGTATATGGAGTTAACATGAATACGATTTATTACAAACTACTATCTAGTTAAGTACAAGTAACATCACCAATATATTAAAACTAACTTTAGGTTAGAAAATAGTAGGTATCTAAGATGCTGATATGATAAGGACTAAGTATTTCTTACCTGTCTGATAACTGTCTATTACAGCCTTTTTAAGGTACTACATTATATCAACACCAATGATACCTGGTACTAAACATGTATAAGTAAATGATTTAAAGTGATTGTGCTTGTTAGAAACATATCAACCAAACTATGTTGCGTTTGCATTTTGAACGGGTTTTACATAAAGACAAATAAGCAAAAAGCAATATTAAAAAGGCCAAATAAATCACATAATATAAATTAATAACAGTTTATTGATACAGCATTAATATTAAATCTACTCCGCAGCCGAATGCAACATCTGAGGTCAGTATTGCTTGTTGACGACGTAAACATTTTCTATAACAATTATTTACACAATTACAGCTGTTAAGATGATGCCGCGACGGCTGCAACTCTGCTCTTGCACACACAGTCATTGAATTCATTCACTAACACTGAACACAGTAGCGATTTGTTCGGATTTGAGTTGTAGCACTGGAGGACCTAAAATTAGAAATTAAAAACAAAATATTAATTAAAAGATATTGGTTAAAAGAAAAAAAGAAAACTGCAGCTTATATTTTTTTGACGAGCTATGTGGCGCGGCGGGCGAAGGTCCGCTTGCGACGCAGGAGGTTGCGGGCTCGATTCCCGCCTTGGGACAAATGTTTGTACGATCTACAAAGATTTGTTCCGGGTGTTCTGGGTATTTTCTATGTATAATAAAAAAAATATCTATCTATGTAATGTATTGTATTAAGTATATCAGTCATCTAGCACCCATAACACAAGCTCTGCTTAACTTGGGGCTAGATGATGCTGTGTGGATTGTCCAGCATTATTTATTTATATTAGTAAACTAGCTTTTGCCAGCGACTATGTACGTGTGGAATTTAGAATGATTTATCTATATTTTGTTATGGCTTCTGTTGCTCTAATAAAGACCCCCAGATATTAGTTTTACTTTGTTATCTTTATCATACAGACATGGGCCTGTTACAATTTATTTATACAGTGCAACCTTAATATAACGTACCTCAATATAACGACTTCCTCGATTTAACAAATTCTTCGTAATCCCCTTGAATTGTCCATAAGAGTCAATGTAAAATATACCTTTACATTGCGAACATTTTTTGCGAACAACCTCTTTATAACGAATTTTCAACTATCAAGAAAAAGTATAAATACCTCTAATTAACGAATATTGTCAATCCAAAACCTTTATATAAAGTTCCCACCAATGTATGACTCTTCATCTTTACGACACGCTTTTGTTCGTAAAACAATCATTGTTGTTTGATGGAAAGTAATGTAAACACTGCTGCTCGTCACTATTGGTAAAGATTCAAGTTGAAATGGCTCAGAAACGTAAAAGGTGAACGAAAAACTATTTTTTTACCTCTTTATAACGAATTTTAGACCAACCTAACCTCAACATAACAAACCTCAGTTCAACGAATTACTTGATATAACGAATATTTACTTGTTCCCTTCCGATTTGTTATATCGAGGTTGCACTGTATGTATAATTGCAACACTGTGATTGTATAGTAGCACCACAGATAACTCTTAATTTACTATATTTTGCCTGACTTTGCAATTGTTGTTTCTAAATATTTTATTTACACCTAGAAATTCAATTTACTTGTAGTTAGTAAACTAGGGTAACCTGTCTGTAAATATAAACTAAAATTTGCACATCAATAATGTTCGATTAGGTATTGCCTAGCTAGGGTAGTGAATCTTTTATTTAAGGTTTTTTTTTAGGATACACGCATACATTTATTTAAATACCATAGGGTGCAGACATACATTTCAAAGGGTCCCCTATGAAATCACTATATGGACACATTGTGTCAAAGAATTGTATTGAATACAAACACAAGTAATAAAATTAGGCATTATTCCAGATCACTTGTTTGATCCAGACATACCTATCTAGACAATACCTGTATAAGACAATGAGTAGTAAGCTCATATTCTTTTGCAGTTATTGTTTCACATAAACTGATCAAGGCACAAGTAGGTATGTTTATTGGAGTGCATTAGAGGACCCTCCACAAAAACACTCAGTAACCCACAACACCAAGAACAGTCAGCCTTACTGAAAATCTGGCCATTCTGCTAATCTTATCACATTTTTTTTGAGAAAAGAAATCATGATATCATAGATTTAAAAGAAAGATATTGCTGCCAGCCTTGTGGGTAACTTCACCAGTTGATAGTGTTGCAGTTGAATTTTTCCATGCCTTGTTATATTCATTGTTATTTTTTAATTTGTTT
Source organism: Phlogophora meticulosa (assembly GCA_905147745.2). Classification (NCBI taxonomy): domain Eukaryota; kingdom Metazoa; phylum Arthropoda; class Insecta; order Lepidoptera; family Noctuidae; genus Phlogophora; species Phlogophora meticulosa. The sequence goes on from LR990518.1 coordinate 2,243,068, forward strand.
AATATGTGTAGTTAGTTGAGAAATTTAAATACTGTACCATCTAAAATGACAAAAGAGAACTTTAGGAGAACTTAATTACCTTTGCCTTCTCCTCTTGGCATGGTGACAGCTTTGAAGATACCTTATCTCCCTGAACCACATTAAATAACTCATTTGCTTCCTTCAATGTCTTCTGGTATTCCAAATGCATTCCACTGTTTATCTTATCGTGTGCCCTTTTCAGGCTTTCAATGCGGTGTGCCCAGTAGGCCTCCTCAGCTGCGTATTCGTGCTGGCGTTTGTTCTCGTATGCCGGTGGAGGTGCGTATTGTTGCATAGGCTGGGCTCTTGGTTCAGCTTGCTGAAATAGTGTTGATGGCAAATATTAAAAAGTTGTCATGCTCACTTAACTGTTAGTATGCACCTTATAATGCTTGTGTTGAGATGGCCCAGTGGTACATGCCCAAACACAAGGTTGTGGGTTCAAATATGGGCAAATAAAATTGTGTCTTTCAATTTAAATGTACTGGTTAAATTTATTTTAGATCACCGTCATTCACGAAGGAAAAGCTTCTTGAGGAAACCTTGACTTATGATGAATATAAGTCTGATTGAGCAACTGTGGTGATTAATATTTGTGCTTTATCTGTAGTACTTATGGTAGTAGGGCTTAGCCCTGCAGTGGGACAGTAACAGGCTGGTATCTATTATATTAACATTAAAATGACATCAATAATGGCGTGAGAACTACAGTATGTCTATTAATAAGCTGAAGTAACTTGACAGCATCTCATATCACATAAGACAGCAAAACATGAAAATGAAACTGGTGTGCCGTATATTAAAGTAGATTTTAGTACAGTAACTTGCTGCTTATTTTATTTATGCACCACCATTGTGTATTTTTCAGTGTTTTATGTGACATTAGTTCTATCAACTTACTGCATTGATTTAAAAATCGTACTTTAAGAGAGCTGACCTCAAATAAAATGGGATAGTAGCCAGGAGATAAAAAAAAAGAGACAGAGAGAGAGGAGAGCGTGATGTTGACATCATCATCAGCTTGTTCTCAGACACAGCTTAGTTAACCTACAATAGTTACGTTTTACTAACGAATTCACTACGCTCATGAATTAAGACTTTAAAGTTAGAAAATTATACTAAATTAATTTGACGATTTTTTTAACAACAACATTCATTTAGTGTCCTAACAAGCAATGACATTGATCAAAATTATGTAATTCATATTTACTTTAGAGATAAGCTGAGCTTGTATCCGGTCTAAAGCCTCTTGGGACACTTGGATGGAGTTTTCATTATCCACTGTTACTTTTCGAGTGCTTTGAGAACCTCCCATGTTTATAAAAGTGTACTATCCAAATAATTTTATCGGCAAATCACGTCAAAAGGACATTTTTTGACAGATCAGACATAATACCAACCAAAGACTATAGGAAACAGTTTTAGAATCGTTGTCGTTTCATTGATCCATTGTTTATGGTCAAAGAATTTTGAGGAATTCTACGGTTTTGTAGAAAGAGCAATAAATAATGTACTAATGGTCAATAAATATTTAGTATTACGATAAATAACTTTTTTTACGATGAATTGTTAAAATTTTCTAATAGCAAATTGCAGCATTTTCCTGCAGCGTAGCAATATCTTCCCTGGTTAATAGAATGATGCAACAACAGATGGCGCTACTTGTATCCATCACAACACAAAATAGTGAGGCGACCAAGGAACTTTTATTCAAAGTGGAATGCGTACTGGCCAATTAAGCAACTTTAAATATGGACCTCCTGATAAAAGTCGAAACGCGCTCTGCTCTTGCTTGTGGAAATGGAAGAAAAACGTAATTTAATCATAAGTGATAACTCAATGCAGAAGAAACAATATCGCAGGTTAAACAGTAGATATTAAACTATTACTAATACTATTGTTAAGAGACAGAAAGCTTTCATTCATAGAACTGTATTTTAGTCCGGAGTGCGCATTTCAGTGTGACATCCACGTATCACCGCTATGGTTGCTTTTAATCAAGACATTGTGTGTATGACGATGATCAGTAACACAGTAGTATTTACACCCGCACCAATTCTATGTACTTCCTAAAAACAACACACGAATTCAGTGAGGCTTAATAGATGTCACACGTCTTCGAATTTTCCTTTCCAGGACATGCCGAGAGCAGTCAGTGGTGATAAAATAAATTACACGAAGTAAAGTAAGTTTGCCGGGTTTCGAACCCACGACCTTCGACGTACTGGTTGGGGCGTTACCTATGTGCCACCAGTGCTCTGGCGCTGGTGGTAATGCTTAAAGTCTTGCTTAAGGCAATAAGTTATTCAGTAGGTATGTCTCTTCTGTTCATTTGTTGTAAGTAGGTGATAAGAGAACTCCCAAGAGTTAAATTAAAAAAACAATATCTTCCTCTAGAACTTCCTCTAGAAAGTAGAAGGTCAGCTCATTCTCCTGCTGCTGTATTCTTAAATAATAGAGTAAGTGAATCGTAAATCTTAACATCTAAGTCGATGCGCGAACTAAAACTTTAAAGGAGTTTTAACTATGAAGGTTCTATAGACTACCTTTGAAATAAGTATCGCAGAAAATATAAATAGTAGTAGTAGGTATATAAATGTAATAGAATACCATAACACATAACATAACATTACGTCTCTGTTTCCCGAAGGATATGGCAGGGGTATACCTATAATACACACACATTTTGCCAGTTATGTTTAAGTCCCATGTAATAAAGGGCGAGCCTATTGCCATCAACCGGGCACACATTTCGTGAAAGTACAGATGGAATAATCCAATATCACTTTGACGGAAATTGAACTCAGTACCTCTCACTTAGCAGTAGTGCTTACAACCACAAGACTAACGAAGCAGGCGGTCTAATAGAAAATTAATCGAATTACCCCATTCTACCTTACCAACTTTTCTATCCTTATGCTAATAAATGCTGACAATGCTAAGTGTTAAAGTTAAACCAATAATATGTGACATGAAAATGAAATAAAGCAATTAAATCGATTGACCACAAAGGATCGAGAACATTTTGGCGAAGGAAACGCGCGGGTGACGCGGGGTGGGGTGTGGGGTGGGGTGCGGCACAAAAACTGACCACAATGGGGACCGGTTCGGCCGGTTACAGCCTCCGACGCTATCATCCCGCCTTCAACGTACTTTCTTCTGTCTGATCGGAACGCGATACGGCTCGCCGCGTTCTTGTTCTTTATTTTGTGCTTATTGTAGTTTTAACTTGCAACCATAATTTCACGTAAAAATCAATATTCATTTTACACTGTTTTCATTCCACGAAGAGGTAGACCATTTGGCAGTAACTGATCAAACCAAACAACTGCTATTGAGAAATCATTTAAGAAAAAATCAACACTTTGCCCCACTTGGGCTTCGAACCCAGTAGTGCTCAGCAGTAGAACTTACGACCTTTAATATATATGTATTTGCATTTCAACTTACGCATTGTGGTTATCATTATATAACTATCAACGTATTTATTAAACCGAAGAGATACATGATTTTGATACATACCTAGGGCTTATTAGCCTAAGAATACATTTGGCATAATAGTGAAATGCCATTCTTATTCGTTCTTCTTTGCTATGCACCGTAGTCTTTTGAGGTAAAACCGTATCTGAAAGACCAGTCACATTCACAGTATTCATATAATAAATACCTTTATTGCGTACTTATTCATTTTCAACTTTTATCCATTTCTGTACCTGTAGTTGTAGATAAACGACATAATAATATTATCTTGAACAGAATCCATGTAGTTTAAACACCTATTTTTTTCTATTTTAAACACGAGTCCAAGTCCTCTTTTACCACCTGGAAACCTGATCGCGTCTGTCGGCCGTCTCTTGCGTCGTTTGGTCCTACACCGTCGCCCGCGCCGTTTATCCGGACCATAAACACCGCGTTCTATAAATCAGTGTAACGTACACAACTGTCACACATGGACGATTAATTACCGTACATTGTCTATGGAAATGCCCACGCACAAGTGGTCATAAGTGGTCACAAGCATGGAATGGATATAATATAAGTTTATGATAGATAAGTAGATTGCTGGTCGGCTTGTTCAAACTGTGTTGCTATGTGCTTAATATTATCAGTGGTCGAATTTTCCCTTTTTATTATGAACTAAGTTGATCCCACATAAGAGTCGGTCACCTTAGGGCAAAGAGTTTAAATTGTAAGCTTAATTTGAGCAAATAGGTATTATGCGATTCAAAAGCAACGAGACTCGAGTAGAATCGTAGAAGGAATATACCCGCCAGATAGAATGTAGAATCTTTGCGTCTGGTCTTGCACTCTCTTAGAACAAAAAATTGAACCTAAAGCCACCAGGTTTATCTGTCAATCTAGACGTCCAGCCATGTTCCAGAAATATAGCAATCTGTCTTTGCCGGCGTAACTCCTAACATAGCGGAGGCGCCTACAAATCTTGTTCGTATCAAACATTTCATACATCCAGACTAGTTCCCGCCACCTTTCCAATTCAGGTATCTTATCTCATTTGCCTGCAGTCCTTAATTCATAATTACATTTATAATAGAGCGGAGTGTACAAGGGGCAGGTGAGCAGACGTTCAGGCTGACAAGCTGACAAACAGCTAAATTGCAATTTATGTGCTTGGAGGAGCCGTGTGATACCTCCCAGGCTCCGAGTCAAGTACATGCTTGGGAGAACATGTAAGCTTTGATTAATAAAACAATTAAAAGTTCGTTAATATATGAGTTTTAGTATTTTGAGCTGAATTTTGGGGCAACTAATCACAGAAGCAAGTCTGTGATATAAATATATATATGATTATTCCACCAAATAAAATGGAATATGCGATCTTGGTAGATGGAAGTAACCAAAGGTTCTGAGCTGAGTATAACATTTAAAGGACATATAACATTTAGACGACTCTAAATACTAAAATTAGCACAGAATATAACGTGCCCACCATGCCGATAGTTTCTCGCGCTTTTACATGATACGCCATCTTAAAAATCGTTTTACTAAAGCAATAGTACATAATCTAAGAAGTTTTATTAATTTAATGAGTAGGTATACCAACAGCACATTCATAATTATAACATAAGTGTAAAAAATATTTAGGTATTACTTGTAATGTTAGTATATCTACACTAATATTATAGGCATATCTACATAGCATTTGTAGTTCGAGTTTTGCGCCAGACATGATTTATTTCTTTAAAAAGTATGTAAGTACCTATTGTTATCAAATGCTAGCTCTAAAATAACAAAGGATTAAAAAAAAAACATCTGCACAATAATAATTCAAAAGTTAAATGATAAAGCTAATTTGACGTGGAATTCTTTGTGGCCGTTCGATCACCCTATTCCGTTCAGAATCGATTCTTTACAATATACTTATGTTATTATGAGAAGCCCTGACGTCTAATAACAATCGATTTTCTACCTGCACGACTTTGGCCTGTCAGTGGTCGCATCTTCTCACCCCGCGTTCGGAAAAGATTTACTAAAAACACCACAACTTTAGCAACGAGACCGAGCTTAAAGAGCTCAGGAATAAAGTCCAAATTCGTTTCACCTAAAAATACCATTTGTACAAAAATAACCAGTCATTGAAATCATCGAAGGGTCCGCTTTTAGACACAGGTGCTTGTAGAATAAAAAAAGCAAAAAAATCTTTTGAAAAAGAGGTCCCAATCCCGGCAATTAATGGATTACGTATAAAATAAGACGCGTAAATGGGACCATAAAGATTGTAACGTCTTTCGCACCAGGGGTGGACAACCTTGGTTGGTATGTTTTATTTATACTTATTTTTTTTTAATATAGTTACATGACATGTTTTGAAGCCAGAGAATATCGAGCTCTCATGTGTGTTTGGTGACTTTCAAGAAACGGTTTTGATTGGTAGATTTTTTATTTATTTTGGCCATAACATTAAATGCCAACAACAAGTTTTATTATTATTAATTATACAAAAAAATAATTACACACCTAATGAATTCTAATAATGGCAATGAATACCATTTACTTCTATAAAAATAACTTGAGACAACAGGATCTATCTTAGCGGAACCAAAAACAAAGTCTGTTCACACTGTCACCATAACTTACCCTTCTTTCATCTTTGAATATAAGCTTGCCAATGCATGTCATCGTAAAATTGCAATATTAAAGAAAACATGCACTCTCCAAAGGAGCTTGGTAAATCTCAGAGTTATTAATAGGAACTGTGTAGGTACGTCGTAAATGGGTGTAAATCATAGATATATATAATGGACTGAGCGTTGGTCTCACAAATTGACCACTCTCTAAAAAGAGACAAAGCGACTGTACGGCCCTTGCCTATAGACAAGTATTGGCCGCAAATTAGTTTTGTCTCTCTCCTACTTTTCGTCTGTATTCACTATTTATCTAAATATAGAATGCACACTCCATTCTCTATGTCTATGGTTTATATCACGTCATTTATTGGTAACCCCTGACTTTTAGATGCGTAAGAGTTGACCGGGGTACTAATGAACGTAGGGACTCGCCTGGGGAGTATATCTATAGAATTTAAAGAAGGGTTATATTATGTTCTATGTTTGATATTTATGGTAAACATGATTGGACTTTACATAAATTGTGGTTAGATTATAAAACTGCTTTTATTACTACCTCGTTGGTATATCGATCGTAATCTGCAGCGTTGTCTAGTGTTCTCCAGCGTTGATGCAGAACATGAGGGGTTCGATACCAAAGTGTTATTAAGTTTTAAATCGCCAACCTGCCTTGAGCGTGAGTTCTTTTTACGAGAAGCGGCTTTTGAGCAGCAGTGAGACAGTAACTGGCTAGTATTATTTTTATCATTTCTTTTTTTTCTGAATAGTGGCCAGTACCAAAAGTAAAACTGGCCAGTGTTGAGCTCGTGGCTAAATAAAACAGCCGCACGGGTTAATCGAGGGTTAAGTTATGTTTGCCGAGGTCAGTCTGTGGATCGCAACGTATCGAGACTCCTCCGTGCCTCGGAAAGCACGTTAAGCCCTGGTCCCGGTTGTCATTTGTAGATCTTTGACAGTCGTTACGGGTGGTCAGAAAACCGAAACTCTGACAGCCAATCTTACCAAGGGGTATCGTGTTGCCCAGTAACTGGCTTGTGGCGGTCAGAAAGGCAGTCGCTCCATATAAAACACTGGTATTCAGCTACATCCGGTTAGACTGGAAGCCGACCCCAACATAGTTGGGAAAAGGCTTGGCAGCTGATGATGATATTGATTTTATCACACTTGAAATTAGAAAATGGATCTTTTTATTTCTATGTATGCATAAATAGTGACCCAACATAGTCTCAAATATCTGCAAATTCAAACATGCATTTGATTTTCGACAAGCCTGCCACACTGTTCCCGAACCACTGCTACTCCTATAAACCAGAATCAACAGTGGCTACCACCAGAAAAGCGTCGAGACAATGAAGCCCGACGAGTCCCGGAAAAACGATTTAACTGCCTTGGATCCCGCAACGAAATTAATCAGAAAAGAACAGCGAAGGAGATAGAAAAATACATAATTTCCACAATTTCAAACATGCATGTCTATAAGATTAAAAATGGTGTATTTCCCTAAGAGTTCGGACGTGCACTTAGTTATTAAGCACGTCAGTCGGTACACACCGTTCCCGTGGGTAGTCACACAATTTATAGCCAGTGAGAGGTATGGGCCGTCTCCATTCATTTATCAAATGCCGCGCTTCTGTGCTAGGTGTTGTGAGGGGGCGGCCATAGACTATGTGATAGTTTTTCGGGTGACGAGTGTGAAAAATTGTAATGGGAAGGCTCATGAATAAACAAGCGTCTGGCAGATTTTGACAGCGTGTATCCCGAAAATCATCTCACGGGATTACGGGAATGCACTAGGATAAAATCTCGTTCTACGAGTAATCTAGGTCTACCAGCGAGTCAAATTTCGTCCAAATTCGTGGAATCGTTGAGGCGTGATGATTATACAAACATAGAAACTTTCACATGTATGATATTTGGTATAGAAAAAAAAACATATTTACAATAATAATAATAATATAATACCAGCCTGTTACCGTCCCACTGCTGGCCAATGGCCTCTTCTCATATAGAGAAGGCACGCGCATTAATCACCACGCTTGCTCAAGACGGGTTGGCGATTTCAGACTCATATTAATTATAAGTCCAGGTTTCCTCACGATGTTTTCCTTCACCGATGTCCAAGAAAAACTTAGAAAGTACATATAAATTGAAAAAGTGACATTGGTACTTGGCCCCAGGTTTGAACCCATAATCTTGCGCACAAGAGGCAAGGCCTAAACCACTAATCATGACAATCAATTTACAATATATACAATATAATTATAGTTTTAGATTTTAGGTATTGATTCTTTTGTCAGCATTTATTTATTCGTTACTCAGTCTCTGTTTACAGATCACTTGTGCTCGACAAGATGGTAGTACAGTCAAAATAAGCATAATTTGCAGCCACTACATTTAACAAGTGGTTCAGTAGCTCTAGGGTTAGGTCCTCTTGCTACTTCGATTCCATTGTTTACACTTGTCCTATGCGATAAGACCGCCCATTGTGCAATTGTTTGTTTCATTATTTGGTGTACAATCTATACTAATGTAACAAAGCTGAAGAGTTTATTCGGTTATTTATTTGCACGCACTAATCAAATTGCATTGCAAAAAGCACTAACCATTACAAAAATAATTTAGTAAATTCAACTGGCTGTCGGATTTGAAAAAATCTTTTTGCATTTAAAAGTCCAATTCTTGAGGAAGGCACATACATCAGGCTACGACCCATAGGAGGAGATGGAAACCCAGGAGACAAGAGGCACAGATAGTAGCTGGACAATCCACACAGCGTCATCTAGCCCCAAGCTAAGCAGAGCTTGTGTTATGGGTATTAGATGACTGATATACTTAATACAATACATTACATAGATAGATATTTTTTTATTACACATAGCAAATACCCAGAACGCCTGGAACAAATCTTTGTAGATCGTACAAAAATTTGCCAAAGATAACATTACACAGGTCAGGCAGCACTTATAGTAACACCCACATTTCGCACGTTACGTTTAAGTCCCATATAATAGGAGGCGAGCCTATTGTCATCACCCGGTCACAATCCAGACTCCGGGCTGCTAATAAGAAAATTCTCATCTGAAAAACTCAATAACATTTGGCCCGACCTGGGAATCGAACCCAGGACCTCACACTTCAGCAGTCGTGCTTGGCACCACTAGACCAACGGGGCAGCTATCTATCAATATGTGTAAATGTATAATAAAGTCAGGTTGGTTTCAACATTTCTAACTAAAGAATTCTATGATTTCTATGATCTTTGATTTGGTGGATTTGTCTCCACCCCGAATTATAGCAGAATAACTATTAAAAAACTGGATAAATTTACGAAAAAATAAGGGTGTGTACTTTTTCATGATATATTTGTTATAACCTTTCACTTCCACTATTTATTTTAATTAAATTCAATTAGTCCATTTATTATATCACTAATTATCATTAAAATATTTCTTTATAAGTCGCTCCTCAATTTAAGTAAAAACGCATGGCGCCGCGCCGTGACACATTTGAAAGTGACAGAAAATGAGACAACTTTTTTCAAGATGGCGTCAGAAAGTGTGACGATTTTTTTTTGACATTGCTATAACATTTTCCCAGACATTGATAAAGAAGTTTTACTTCAAAAACCTAAGGCGGTATGAAGTTCGCCGGGTCAGCTATAATGTGTAAGTGTACCATATTCTGTGGACGATCCCTCAACGTATAAGTAACTGGCAGCCTGGCAGCAGAGATAGCTTTCTATCTTCCAGCGAAGCAAGGATTTATGTCGCTTATCAAGCGGTCGCGCATCGCTTTAATTTGTTACAACTAATTGATCCGCACTTTTGTTTATCCTTATCTATCGGGACTTTCTTGGAGTAAATTATGGCCAGTGTTATTTAGAGTGCTAGTAAAGAGAGCAAAATGTATGTGTCGACGATCCACTATACTGATATGAAGTACCTAGTTAATAGGTAGTTGTAAAGTTGCTTTCCTAAACAACACTTATTATTCTATTCACAAATTAACAAAACATTTTTGTATACTTACCATTTATTTGAATCGGATTTTGTTAACAATTTCATGGTTTTTAATTTCATGCGAACGGAACACTTATTCTTTTTTTTTAATTAAAGTAGCTTAACTTGCACTAGTTGCCCGTGAAGAAGTTCCGTCAAAACCGGTCCAGCCGTTTCGGAGATAAGCGGAAACAGACAGACAGAAAAAACATTTTTTTTTTTGGTACTAACTGGTTATACTACTGGTAATTCTAAATTCAAATACATTTAGTAAAAAGCTGATCTTTTGACATTTCGGACACATCAATTTTATTCATTTGTGTTAATATATTATAGGGTTTAAAATAAGAACCGGTAAAGAGCGAGCCGGACTTAAGCCGAGGGTTTCGTACCATTTTCAGAAAAAGTGTACTATTTAGTAGCATCGTTTTAAATTGGACGTTTGAAACTGCGTTTTAATAGTGTAATAGAATTAAATTATTTGACTTTTTGTTATAACTAAGCTATAGAAAAGAAAAAAGAAAATGTACGTGTAGCTCGTTCTCGCAGTGATCAGAGTTTGTAAAGAAACAAGCAATAGGTACAGAGGCCAGCACATCAAGCTTCCCCAATGTGTCAAATTTCTTTGATCGTTTTTCAAGTTTATTGCAATACGAATAAGGTTCATGTTCAATTGGGGAAATTTGACAGTTTGGGGTAGTTTGATGTGCTGGCGTCTGTACTTAATAGCCTAGATTTCCATATCCCACGAAACTATCCGACTTAACAAATAGCATGCGTTGTAATCCACCAGGTCTTAATTATTACGTGCAGCTTGATGTGCGGTTTAGTCCGCGATTAACTTGCGGTTGTAGACTTACTCGGAGAACGTTATAATGACACGATTTTATTATTAAAACAGCTGCAATTTGTATTTGCTTCATGTTTTTTGTGAAACTCTACAGAGTGGAAGGGACATAGACGAGCATCTTGAAACTATGACTTCAGTACAGAGGCCAGCACATCAAGCTACCCCAATGTCTAAAATATCTTTGATAGTTTTTCAACTTTCTCGCAAAAGAAATAAGTTTCATGTTCAATTGGGAAAATCTGACAGTTTGGTGTAGTTTGATGTGCTGGCGTCTATACATGAATCTGAATTGCATTGAAAATTTCGTCAGCTTTTCCAAGTTCCTACGATTTTTCGGATCTTTCAAACAAAATCCGTATTTCCATAGAACTCAATGAAAATGGCGAATTATTTACTTTTAATTAAAAATCTCATTGGAACAGACAAATTATATGATTTTCTCATGATTATTTATAATTTAAAGTGAAAAAATATTAGAAAAAAAACATAATAATTAGAAAAAGTCAACGAATAATTTCCACTCTGGAGTGCCAAAAATCATGTACTGAACTCATGGTAACAGGATATGCGTCGATGTCCCTTCTACCCTATATAGTGCGTTTAAAGAAAATACAGGAAGAAAACTTGACATGTGTTGTATACTTTGTATAGCTTCAAGTTCTTCAAACTATCAGACAGACGTGTTGCTGGGGAGTTTGTTCCACCACTTCTTCATCCCAGCAAAAACACTAGGAAGTGGTGAAGGGTGGGCGTTTTGGGGGACTGTCTTATGTAAACGTTTTGACGTTCAAAAAGTGCTGTTTCTCAGCCTAATTTGAATAAATGAATTTTGATTTTTGACTATTAGGTCATTTCTTGAAAATACTTCGACATATGTACACCAGTAAGCGTTCGCATGCTTTGAGTTCGAAAAGTTTGTGAATCAACGAATAAAAATGTCATCACAAAATCAAAAAAGTCTGGTGCGTAGTACTCGCAACCGACGTGCGTGTGTGACCAGATGTATGAACATAATCGAAGCAAAAGGAGTATGTAAGGATCGTAGCAGGTGGTGTTCTGTTGTTTCTCCCATGGGAAAAAGGCGTCAGTATCACACATAATATTTAATATAGTGTGTGTGTCACAGAATATTTTGCTAAACTAATTTCAGCTGCTGAATTTTTGCCACCCGGCTTCAAATCTGCACATTGGAAGACGAATGGTTATCCTATAAAAGCATAGCTATGCAAAATGAAGACCTTTTAACCCAACACAAGATAACCCTACACATTTCCTCACCCTGTCAAAACTGTAAACACAAACATACGTAAAAAGGTGTTTCTCAGATAATTATCTAGAGAAACATCTGAGTGTGTAATTACATACTTAGTTCGGCGGATAATATGTAAGGCTTTAAACAGATTCAACGATTATACGTCCTTACAAGAAATCGTATGAATAATATGTATAGGGTTATGTGCCGGAGAGTTTTATGAACAACACAGTAAATCCTTTGTTCTTGGAGAATTTTAATGTGTTACTTTCGAGGAATTTCTTTGAGCTTTATCTTGTGCCGGCCGCACATGCTTAAGGCCTAACGCTTTGTGGGGTAGAAAAGTTCCTACTTATTAGATACACTTGGACTTTCTACTTTCAAAGATCGTTTCAACTTTGCAGTTCGTGTTTTATTTATAACGTTTTCATTAAAACTTTGTGACGTGTGTTCTTAAGAGGTCGCTTTTAGCGATTAAGCCGCCCATTGTAACAACCTATTTAGCTCTTAAAGTTATTATTTGTGTATAAATAAAATGTGTTATACGGGTTTAGAGCTATTATTGAAATGAAGTTTGAAAGTGTAAACGTGAATGTGAAAAACCGAAATATAAGGTTTCAACATAAGCTCATCATTACGCCTGTATTCTCCGAAGGGTTATTCAGAGGTGTACCGTTTTATTTGATTATTTTATACCTATCTTTAGTTTGTGTAGGACGCCCTCTGACCAGGTGGGATGACGATCTGCGAAAGACTGCAGGCAGATGCTGGATGCGGCAAGCTGAAGACAGGGCGCTATGGCGCTCATTAGGAGAGGGCTATGTCCAGCAGTGGACTAGTATAGCCTGATGATGATGATGATGATGATGATACCTATCTTTAAGCGTACATAGTTATAATTACAGAAATAAATAAAATGTACGCTCTAATTTCATACGTTATGTTTAAGTTCCATGTAATAGGTGACAAGCTTAGCCTTTTGCCATCAACTGGGCAAAAATCCAGATCCTGGACTGTTGTAGATGAAAAATCTCAATAACACTGCCTGACCCGGGAATCGAACCCACGACATCATGCGATTTGCCAACAATAGACCAACCAGGCAGGCCATCAAAGGTTTAACATACACGAATTCATTTTGTAGCCAGTGTCGCTCTGTAGTGAAGGCAGTTTATATGTGAATTACTTTGATTAACTAATTCACATATAAACATATGTGAATTACTTTATCAAAGTAATATAGAATTGATGATAAATATCTTATATCTCTTTATCAAAATAATAACAATACAGCCTAGCAGATAATTCAATTAACCTGCCAACAATTGACGATACGGTTGTGAGTTTAAATGTTTGTAAACGCATCCACGATACAGGAGAAATTCCTAGGGTAGGACAACATTAAAAAAAAAAAAAAACAAAACATAGCTACAATTAGTCGTGCCCCCGACTAAAAGTCGTGGTGTGTGGACAAACCCTTATGGGAAAGGTATGCGCGACATCGACTGACCTGTAGCCCCTGCAGCTTAATCAGGTTTGTAATTAATGTTGTTTTAAATTACATTAAATGTCCTCCTTGCTTTGTAGACAGTAATTATAACTATTAATAGAACTGTTTGTAATGTGTGATATGTAAATTGTTTGTTTAAAGTCTCCTGAGTGATGAAAAGGGCTTGATAATTTTAACGTTTCGAAATTGTTTGATTCCCACCCTGGGCCAAATGTTTGTACGATCTACAAAGATTTGTTCCGGGTGTTCTGGGTATTTGCTATGTATGATAAAAATATCTATCTATGTAATGTATTGTATGAAGTATATCAGTCATCTAGTACCCATAACACAAGCTCTGCTTAGCTTGGGGCTAGATGATGCTGTGTGGATTGTCCAGCATTATTTTTTTATTCTATTATTTTATTGTTTGATTAAAGGAGTATTTGTCGTTGGCAATGATAGAAGGTAGAAGGCACAACGAAGCACAAACTGATACCATGAATCAGTACATGTTACAGCATCTTTAACACTTTCATCGGCTTTATCCTAATTTTTTGTTTTTTTCGGATGTGTTTTTTACTGAAATCAGTAAAAAGTTGTGACAAAATTATGATTTCTATCTAATCCGATAACAGTTCTGATTAAAACGTTACAAAGTTTAAATTTATCATTAAATATCTCATTAGGACAGGAAGAAACCACGATTTTTTTTCCAATCAATTATTGACTCGTTTTACTTTAAATGAGCAACTCTTGTATATATGTACTATATTATCTGAATCTCGGAAAGAACTCCACCGATTTTCACGAAATTTGGTATGTAGGGGGTTTCGGGGGCGATAAATCGATCTAGCTAGGTTTCATTTTTAGAAAACGTCGTTTTATCCGAGCAAAGCTCGGTCATTCAGGTACTGACAATCAACGTGACACCTTTCCACATTACATGTGTCACCTGACAGGTCTAAAGCTAATGTCAACTCGATACAATTTGATCTTTCCATTGGCGTTGACGCTTACGGAAAAGGAATTTTATCTAGGCCCCTGGTAATAGAGATAGACTGTGGTAATCCTCAGGTTATTGGTCTACCCAGTCACGGATGACGCGTACTATTTGGTATTTTAATGTGCGACAAGCAAACAGGCTGGAGTGCTGAGCCAACAACAGTGTCTCAGGAGACGACTGGCCTTCCGGTGGACACTGTTTATATATCAACGACGGCACAGGAATGTATTTTCACGCCTGTTTTAAAACGAAAGGGGGAAACTATGTTTTTGTCTAAAGAACACAAATACAGTTTGACGTTAAAGTAATACATTGGGTGTGTTTATTCTCAAAAAAGTGTTGAATCGGTTTTGATTTGGATTTTCAGAATAATTTACTTGTTAATATTCATTTATTTGCGTTCCACAAGGTAGAACAAGATGTTAACGAAAGGCTTAAAGCTAAAAGCCATTGTCAAATATCATACAAGTTAAACAATAGACATGAAAACAGCATACGTACAGACACCAGCAAATCAAGCTACCCCAAAGTGTCAATTTTTCCTTAATCAACCTGAAACTTATTTATTTTGCGATAAAGTTTAAAAACAATGAAATAAATTTCACACATTGCGGTAGTTTGAGGTGCTTGCATCTGTACAATTACATTAAAATCATCAACAATGACATAAATAATCCTATCATCCAGTAAGTAGTAAGTAAACTATTTTATAAAATTCCATTGTTACATTTAGATAACGTTATATTTACTGTACTTTTAAGACTTATGACTATTTACTTTAATACTACTTATTTCTATTAAAAACCTTATTTAGTGAGAGATTGAGATTTTAAAGACTTCGCGTCGGCATTGATCACCACACTTGTTCAAGGTGGGTTTGCGATTCCTGACTTGTACTAACTAAGTACAAGTGCAGGTTTCCTCACGACGTTTTCCATCACCGATGTCAGTAATCTCTAAGACTAAACTGAGAAACTAGGTTGTAATTGTGGCCTCGTTAAATTAGTTGTCACAAGGTCTACAGCTAACTAATGAGGTATTGGGTTCGATTCCACGTCGGTCAAAGTGTTGTTGGGTTTATCTATCTAGAATTGCTCAGAGGCAGCTCGGAGTCTGCATCTGTACCCGGTTTATGGCAATAGGCTTGCCCCCCATTACATGGGACTTAAACGTAACTAGTAACCCTTTTGAGAATACAGGCTCGGTGTTTATGAATTGTAAAAGTGACATAAAATTTGTTGATTTGTTTCTTGTCAACGTTCAAAGAGAAAATGGCGGAAATCGCCGTAAATTTTATTAGTATTCGCATACCATGCAGGTGTGGCAGCTACATATTTGTTAGACTGTTGTACATAAAGTATATAAGTATATGCTTGCAGTGACTGGACAGGTCTACTCATATCTGTGTGCTTGTGAGATGGTATTTTGAGGAAAGCAAAATACCATCTCACACTAATCTGCATGATCCTCATATGATCTGACCAAAACAATGTATGTACTATTAAAGAGACATTATGGCATAATTAAATTGAGACCGACCGAGTTTCATTTTAAATTTTAGGTTAAGGCAATTTTTTCTGCCGATTACGTTTTAAAAAATTTAAGAAAACATTCAAAGCATTTCCAAGATAACCTATGACAGGAATCATATTTTATTCTTTGTAAAATATAACCTTCGTGGAGCGATGTCATCGTGTTCATTACTATACAATAGGTATCTGTATGACAGGCTCCTTTTAGAGCTAGATGTACGGTAGGCAACACATGTGTGGTAATGAAACCAACATAAGCTGGCCTCACATTGTATTTAAACTCCGTACTGCGCTAAGCCAGCTCACAATGTTACCACCGACGTGTGGTCACCTGTACTATTTCAACGCCCGGGTACTGTACCTTATTTACATATTAAATTGACCGTTCAATGAGTTTCGTAAAAAATGACTCATGTAGTGTTTGATAACAACTCGAGAAATGCCGGTGACTTGCGCAGGCGCATCAAGCGCGTTGATGTCTTTTGTATGCAGTCACGCGTTCGATATCTAAATCAAACAATTTTTATTTATTTATCCAGATCAACCGAATTAATTCATTAAGGTGTGTGGTTATTGCATGTAATTCTTCATTATACATATTTATCTAAAAATAACTCACAGAAAATAAATGTAATTTATAGAAAACGTTATTGGAAGCGAAAGGAAGGAGCGCAAGCGCATCGAGCTCGTTGATGTCTTTTGGGTGCAAGTGTGCTTACTAAAAACGTAGCATAAAATTACTGATTTTGAACCGAAGGTTAGTTACTGCCATCACAAATCAGTCACTTAAGGTCTTTGGCTTGGAAGGCATACGTTTAGTATTTGTCTTTCCAGGTTCAGAAGATACAGCTATCAGTTCAGATGTGGTCAAGGTTGACTACCTAAGTTTTCCACCAGCCAGCAGGACCTAAATGAGATGCTGTTCGTAGGCATCGTAGGCGACCGAGGGTTTGGTTATGTCACACGTGACCATCCCCCAGAATGAAGATTAAACATTTTTAGTGATTTCAACTAAAAATCCGGCGCAGTGCGAGTCGGACTTGCGCACGCAGGGTATATAGTGTGTCGAGCAAAAACCGCCGAAAAAAAACGTTAGGTACTTGTACGGCCTTTTATGTTTTCATTTGTTTTTGTTGTTTGACGAGCCGATATCCGCAACTCCACGACTCTGCGCGTATTTTGCGTAACAATGTCAATTACATATTTTCATTTAATTTATTTTATTATTTGTTCATAGATGATATGGCTAGGAAGGAGGTGACTTTTGAGATCATGGCAAACAGAAATGTATGGAAGAAGAATACATGCTGCGTCGACCTCAAATAAGGACAGGAGGATGATATTTTGTTCTTATATTTTATTAATATGTATATGTGTTTATTTTATATTGGCAATAGGAATACAAACTCGGTTAATGAGATACACCCTGCTGACAGACAGATAGAAGGACAGTGGAGGCTAAGAAATAGGGTGCATTTTACATTTCTCGACGGCACGGCTGGCGCAGTGGCTGAGCGATTGACTGCTGCACTGCGTGTCGTGGGTTCCATTCGCGCACGGAACAAATATCTGTATGGCCTATAGGTAGTTGTTTCGGGTCTGGCCGTTTGTGTATGTGAATTTGAATGTCTGTAAAAGCACCCACGATACAGGAGAAATTCCTAGAGTGGGGCAACGTTTAAAAAAAGAAAATATCGCCAAGATAGTAGGTACATCAATAGCAGTGTATGCTCTGATGGCAGCATACTTTCAAAGAAAATAGTTATTAATGTATATTGCAAATGATGTCTGTTCACACGGTCTGTATCAAGTGTTCGTGTTTCGTGATGTTCTCAATATTGATTACAACATTTGCAATACATCATGTGAGGAGCATATTGAA
The DNA here is from genome assembly GCA_905147745.2 of Phlogophora meticulosa. NCBI lineage: Eukaryota > Metazoa > Arthropoda > Insecta > Lepidoptera > Noctuidae > Phlogophora > Phlogophora meticulosa. The sequence goes on from LR990518.1 coordinate 2,261,184, forward strand.
AGGACACGATAAAGATGGAGTTATTTATTTATAGCTAACGTTGACATTTATTTATTTCTTTAAAACGATACAACTATTAATACATGTAGAAATAAAATAAAATAAAAATCACAGGGCATCGAAAAATTCAGTCGCATCACTCTCAACGGGAAAGGTGCCCAGAAGGCTGGCAGCATTGCCACGTTGAATGGCAATGCTGATTCTTGCCCAAAATATATTTCCTATGTATACTATACGTACTATTACTATTTTTTTATTCATGTTTTGGTATTGTGTCGTTTCGTGCCTCAGCATGTGCTAAATGTTTTTTCTCTCTTTATTTCTTTTTACTACAAATAAATAAAATTGAAGTGTCTATTTGTAATGTCAAAATAATAGCTATTTACTATGTATTTACATTACGATAGTACATACGAGTATGCGGTAGTAATACTTACTCAAAAAAAACATTTTTTAAAACTTTTGTCTGTCTGTCAAAATGCATTATGATAGTATACGAGTATGCGGTAGTTATACCAAAAAACAGTTTTTAAATTTTTTGTCTGTCTGACAATACTCAATTTTTTATTGCATTTCATATGTTAGTGTAACATTAGTTTCTCATAAGTATTTCTGTGTTACTAACAACTTTTTATGGATGTTTATCTGAAAATAAATGAATAAAAATAATAATAATATGTTACAAAGATGGTAAAAAAAAACAAGTTAGAGATACAATATGGACCCTGTCGGGGACGCAAACATTTAGGAGAGAGGAAGAGGGCTGGTTTGTTATTGCCATCAACATAGTGAAAACACTTAATGATAAAACTAAATGACACTTTGTCCGACTTTGGAATCGAACCCAGGACCTCACGTTCAGCTGTTGCGGTTACGATCACTTTTGTTTTTGTTCCGAGGTGGAAAATCCTCATGGATGTCATCCCTGGGGCGCGAAGGGATCTGTCAGACTGTTACTGACTAAAATCCACCCCGGTGTTCCATCTCACACCTACGCCAGGGGTGGTGGGAACTTACGATCCTTCCGCAACCCTCGGCTGGGCGCTTAAGACTACTAGACCAGGGAGACAGTCCTGCCATAGTAGAAATTTATAGGAAAATGGTTTCAAAGAATTAATCCCTCATCGTTCCTGACGTTGTTTTAAACTACCAGGCGACTAGAACTGGCAGAAAGTGTCAAAAAGCGAGTTCGAAGTATTTTCAATAAGAAAAGTTTACTCATAAAGTTGATGTACGGCGGGGGGAGCGTGTGTATCAAATTGGCTCTCCGGCTGGCGGGTCAATGACCAGATAATCTAGCCGTCTAGCTACTACCAATAATAACCATTTTCCTTCCTACATTCAAGCTCGCAACTGATGTTTTTGACCTTGAGTTTTTGTTCTTTGCACAAAAACGAGTCAATATCGATTAATTGCTCAACTGTCAGATGTAACGTCTATTATTGAATTAAAAACGAACATGTTTAAATGCATGTTGGATGAATGAACACGACTGAGAATGATTTGGTGTGACGAGAACTTCAAAATCAGAATCAACATCAGCACTTTATTTGCATATGAATATAGGAATAGGTATAAGTTGATACATTTATAAGATCGACTGTAGTCTACCTTACGGCGCGCAAATTATCACATAAGCTAAAATATTAATACGAACAAAAACACAACTTTTCACTATGGTTCTGCGTATCACATATGTAACAAAACTTCTTGGACAAAAATATTACCGGCCTGTTACTGTCCCACTGCAGGCTTAAGGCCTCTTCTCATATAGACATGACATGAACATTAATCTCCACTCTTGTTTAAGTCCAAAAGGTGATTTCAGACTTCATAGTCATGATTAACAAGATGTATTTATAAGGCAGATGTTAGCGGTAACGCCAGGAGAGAACGTCCTAGAAGGACATACATTTACCTTAATGGTGATTCAAAAAGGTCAGGTGCGTATTACTCGCAATCAGCGTGCGGTTATTACCAGATGTATGAACGGAAACGAAGCAAAAGGAGTATGTAAGGATGGATGCAAGTGGCGTTCTGTAGTTTCTGCCTATCCCCATGGGAAAAAGGCTTGAGTTTATGTATGTTTGTATGTATGTATTCATGATAAGTCCAGTAGCCCAAGCAAGTATTTCTTGCGAGAAATTTACCAACCGAAAACAAACCTTAGGAACTTCAAAAGTGTGACTAATAACTAGGTAATTTGATGTTTCAAGTAAATTTCTAACAAAAACTTCACGATAGGGCGTCTGGTTTCCTCACGATGTTTTTTCTACACCGATGTCAGTGATGTCTAAGATAAACTTAGTACATATAAATAAATAATGCTAGACAATCCACACAGCATCATCTAGGCCCAAGCTAAGCAGAGCTTGTGTTATGGGTACTAGATAGCTGATGTACTTAATACAATACATTCCTTGAATATATATATTTTTTATTATACACAGCAAATACCCAGAACACCCGAAACAAATCTTTGTAGATCGTACTAACATTTGTCCCAAGGCGGATTTTGTACCCGCAATCTCATGCGTCGCAGGCGGACCTTCGCCCGCTGCGTCACATATGTAGGTCGTCAAATTTTAAATATAATATACATTGAATCATCACAAAACCCACAATCTCAAACTTAAGAAGGGAGGGCTTAACCACTGGGCCATCACGACCTCTAAACCAGTTCCAATTAACCAGATATCAATTAATAATTTTCTGTAATATCATCCAGTCATTTCCATTTCCAGTAAGTTCTGAACTTTGATCGGCACTCTTGTCCTATGTTAATCACAAATCTTGGCGAGTGCTTCCAGCGAGGAAGCAACAATAGTATAAATAATAAATAAATAAAATTGAATTAATATTAGGTCTTTACCTATGAAATTGCCGTTCTGCAGTACTGGCCATTTCAAATCAAAATATTTTTTGTTTGGCTAAGAATTCTAATTTCAAATTAATTTTATTTTAAAAACATGGATTTTTTTTTCCAAAAGTAGTCATTTGTTTATTGATTAGTGTTACATTTTCATCGCATTTAAATCTTTTTCGTCATCATGGATACGTTAAAAATTCGAGTAATTATGGAATATGAGTACCGTCGTGGCAGCAACGCGGCACAAGCGGCACGCAACATCAACGACGTTTACGGAGCTAACACTACAAACCAACGCACTACCTGTTATTGGTTTGCTCGCTTCCGTTCTGGAAATTTCGACCTGAAAAATGAACCTCGCGGTCGTCCGAAGACTTTGGTGGACAATGACGAATTAAAGGCGATTGTGGAAGCTGATGATACACAATCTACGGCTGAATTAGCAGCAGCTTTCGACGTTAGCGTCAAAACAATATTGGTCCATTTGCGTCAAATTGGCAAGGTAAAAAAGCTTGACAAATGGGTGCCCCACGAACTCAATGATCGCCAGCGCGAAGTACGCGTCGAGACGTGCCTTGCACTGCTCAACAGACACACAAATGAAGGAATTTTGAACCGCATTGTTACCTGCGATGAAAAATGGATTCTGTTTGATAACCGCAAGCGCTCAGCAAGTTGGTTGGATCCTGGTTCAGCACCTAAACAATGCCCTAAACGAAAACTTACCCCAAGAAAAGTGATGGTCACTGTTTGGTGGTCTAGCGCCGGTGTGATTCAACACAGCTTCTTACCAAACGGGGTGAGCATTACTGCAGATGTGTACTGTGAAGAATTGAACACAATGATGGATATTATATTTAAAATTCATTTAAATTTTTTCATACAAAACGGCAATTTCATAGGTAAAGACCTATTAGATTTGAACAGGCCAGCTATCTATCTCACAGTATGTGGCTCGCAACTAACGATCCTATTGCTCGTAGATACTGCCCGAGATATTGCTCATCTTGTTACTGAGGTGTTAAGATGAATGCCCGCAATTGTAAGTAACAATATCGTTGATAAGAAAGTTATGGTTGCAGCTTTGCTTGTCTTTGGCGTCGTGCGAATACACGATCAATTATATACGTAGTAGCGGCACCCTGCCATTTAAAAGTCCCTTGAGATAATTATAAATTCCCATAGAACACTTCGCTTTAACGGAATAAAAAGTAGCCTATGTATTTATCCAGCATAACGAATTTCACTCAAATCCGTTCAGCCATTTCAGCGTGCAGAAGTTACAAAGATACTGACCAATTTTTGTATTTATAATAAATAAATAATGCTGGACAATTCACACAGCATCATCTAACTCTAAGCTAAGCTGAGCTTGTGTTATGGGTACTAGATGACTGATATAATTAATACAATACAATACATTACATGGATTTATATATTTTTTAATTCATACAAAATACCCATAACACCCGGAACAAATGTTTGTTGATCATACAAACATTTGTCCCAAGGCGTGAATCGAACAATTGTATGATGATGTACATACGCGATCAATCAAGTCGATTTGTTGTACGACACCACGCACGCGATTTTGCACGTAGGTCTCTTGGGTTTAGGAAACGGCGGTTTATTGTGTGCTAACCGTGCCCATGACTCCGTCTACGTTTAAGTTGGAAAACTGCATTAAAATACATGTTATAATAAGAAGGAACAGATAGGAAAGGGTTTATTTACGTAGAGTTGAGAGTCGATTAACTGCACGCATCCCGTAGTGGTTAAAACTCACCACAATAAATTGCTCCAAAACGTATTTTGACTAATAATTAGCAAAATAGAGATAGTTTTAAATTTCGCTGGTTACTTTGATCTCCTAGAATGGCTTCCAGTCCAACCGGATGCAGCTGAATACCACTGATTTACATGGAGCTACTGCCTATCTGACCTCCATTTTCTGACTACCCGTAACGACTGTCGAAGATATACAAATGACAGCCGGGACTAACGGCCTAACGTGCTTTCCGAGGCACGGAAGAGTCTCGATATATTACGAACAGTCACCAATCCACAGACTGACCTCGGCAAGCATAGCTTAACCTTCGATCAACCCGTGCGGCTGTTTTTATTTAGCCAGGAGCTCTCTCACGAGTCACTATTCTTAGCCATCAAGCTATTAACCGGAATTCGATTCTCCTATACAAATATCTAGTATATACGTACTCGTATAGTCGTCTGTTTAAGCACTCAAACTGAATCGCATTAGTTTCAGTACTTATCTGGCTTTGTCTTTACTCAAAATTCCCGTTCAGCTAACACTGGAATGCCATTTCCGAACGAGCTTAACCAAATAACTGGACTTAGTTGGTTACAAATAGGTCTATATGTAGAATAATCTGTTTCATAAGTGCTAAATATAATACTAGCAAGTTTCAAAGCTACTATGCTAGTGAGATTTTAGCTTGTAATTGGAAGGATTATGTCGACTTGTACATGAGATATTAGGGATATTCCTGGTTGTGACGTAGACGTATGTTCTTATCTGATATATATTATCTGATTTGCTGATGCTGTGGCGTACACATCCTGCATTATTTTACTGCTTTTTTGTTTCTTGATAATACGCAGTCTTTTTATACCTATTTAAAAACCAGACAGACAATGAACCCACTCACTTAAGCACTTACTACGGTGATTTAGGAAAACCAATTAGCTGAGTTTTTGATATAATTATGTAAACTAAACTCGCTTAAGTTAATTTGACTAGTAACTTCGTTTTGACATATATCAAATTCTGCATTTCTTTATTATTTTGTGGTCACATAAAGTCGCTAGATCCTAAGATATTGTGAAGACACTGCCTCCTAGAAGATACAAGATATTTCCTAGTTTACTAGTAGTACTTTTAGTGTACAGTTAAGACTTTATTTTTGCATATCTTCTGTATAAAGAACTACTAAAGTATTCAACGGACCACCTCCAAACGTAAGCCATACGAGCGACAAGGCGTGCTTAAGTACAGACGCTTGCACATCAAGCTATCCCAAACTGCAAAATTTTGCTAATTGAACTTGAACCTTATTCTTTAGTTTTAAAGTTGAAAAACTATCAAGGTTTTTGAGAGATTGGGATAGTTTGATGTGCTGGCCTCTTTACACAACTATTCAGCAGCTTATATACGAGTATTATATTACATAGATATTGGGGACCGACTATCTATGTATACTGTACTCAAAAGTTTAAGTTAGTAAGTATATCGTTAGTATTTATTTATTACACCGTAAGTGATTACAAAATTAATACTATCTTCACATGAACATTTACATAAGTGGTCCTGTACTTAAAATATACGCGGTTAAATAGATATGTTAAATAATATATAGTTTCACATAAAACATTATGGGAGTCCTATGTGAAATTATTGTGAAAATAGATAAAATTTATGTTAAATTGATATTGATATGTTTATAGATTTTATTTATGGTCAAGTGGGAGTTTATGGTAACAGCTTACCAACTATTGCTTCAGCGCAAAACTGAGACAAGTTTTTTACGACTTCACATAGAGAAATGCATTTTGTTTTGTCTCGTGTGTGTCTGGGGCTAAAGACCGTAATATTTGAGATTCTGTTCCTGTATTGTAACAATTTTTTTTCATATATTTTTAGCGTTGCTGGTGGTACGTTTTTGATGTTTAATCGAAGTTGTTATTCACAGAAATAGCCTGCCTGTCTCTCTTTAAATTAAATAGAAAAACAGCAGCAGAACGACCGATGTGGCGCAGCGGGCGAAGGTCCGCCTGCGACGCAGGAGGTTGCGGGTTCGATTCCCGCCTTGGGACAAATGTTTGTACGATCTACAAAGATTTGTTCCAGGTGTTCTGGGTGTTTGCTATGTATAATAAAAAATATCTATCTATGTAATGTATTGTATTAAGTATGTCAGTCATCTAGTACCCATAATACAAGCTCTGCTTAGCTTGGGGCTAGATGATGCTGTGTGGATTGTCCAGCAATATTTGTTTATTATTATTTAGCTATCATTTGGTCGTTTAATTTAAAGTCTGCTTCTGCTTCTTAAATAGCGGGAAAGATGGACATTAGTGCTAGGTACCATAATTTTATGTTTGATTTCTAGATTAAGAGCCGAAGGTTTTGGAGTTTCATCATCATCCTCCTGCCCTTATCCAAATTTATTTGGGGTCGGCGCAGCATTTTTTTTCTTCCATACATCTCTATTTGCCGTCATCTCAAGAGTCACCTCTGTTCTAGCCATATCATCTTACACAATCCATGCATCTTTTCTTTGGTCTGCCTCTACTCTTGTAACCCTGCACATTCATACTTAAAACTTTCCTCAGAACATAGTCCTCATTCCTTTCGCATCACATGCCCATATCTTTCCACGCCACTTTCAGACTTCCTCTTACATACTCATTTCTTATTTTAGCCATTCGCGTAACACCACACATCCCCCACAGCATTCTTATCTCAGCTTGGATTTTCCTTGCAGCTTCTCAAAATTTATTTAATATCAACTTCTCCAAATCATACTCCTAACACAAGCCATTGGTGCCGACATTTCACATAACACTTTATTTGCCTCGAATTAATCCTTTCCGTGGTTTCGCTGCCGTGGAAAAAAAACGACACCGATCGACGGAGAAATACCACGATAGCTTTGGAGTTCGGAAACAAAACTACATACAAAACTGAGCCTTATGGTTTTAAACTTAAGGTGTACGTAAGTGTTGGTGTGTGCTGTGTGTATGTGTGTGTATTGTAACATGTAACGTCTGCGGGGTCGAGGGGGGAGGTGGCATCGGGCACAGGAATGCGGTCTTCTGAGATACCCTATACTATAGGTTATACGGTATTGATATATGTACGTTTTATATAGGTGCCGGGGACTCGGAAAACTTTGGACTGGATTATGATAATGGATTATGGAATTTGAATACGGTATAGACAATGGATGCGGGAGAGTAAATTGATTATTATGCTTATATGCTGTACGTACCGTGAAGTTTTGATTGCATTTTCCTGTTCGGTCAATGTTAGATCACCACAGATATTATTATATTTTGAAGAGAGGCTACTATTTTTTTAGTTTCGTTATGTTTACTTAGAACCTTGACGGTCCAAAGACTGTATATGTTTGTCGCTGCTAGCTTTTGTTTTATAAAATTTTCTTTTTTGCTTCACCCATCCCACTGTGACGTCATATGCTCAACTAACGCTGTTTTCAAATCACGCCAGCCAGCCAACTAACATCAGAAGAAAAATATATCTGATACTTATTTGAAGTGATGGTCAAATCTTTGAGAAAGCTGAAGAGTTTGTTCTTGTTTTTTTGTATGAATGTGCGACCGTGGACCGACAGTCGGATTTGAAAATCCCTTTTTAAATTTTATGGCCCAATTCTCGAGGAAGGATATAGGCTATTTAATATCACGGTACGATTCTTAGAAGCAGGTGAAACTGCTGGGCAAAGCTAGTATAAAAAAGGCAGTCATGGAGACTGCTCACAGAAGTGAAAACATTAAACTTTGGAATATCTGCCAGTCTAGCGTATCACGTCTCAGTAGCATGTCGGTGACGCGAACCCGTCAGTGTTGTCCGCAACAAAACTTGCTGAAGAAGAAGTTCGCACTTCACGAATACCTCATCTTCTTCACACACAGAAAACATTCAAAAACGGTCGTTATTTGCCCAAGTCCCAAGTGTATACACGCAAACTGTCCGCCCAAGTAGTAAAAGAAAGCCCGCGGCGATCACTGGGTGGTTTTTTGGCCGGACGGCCCATTTCGAGGGGTCAACGACCCGTTTGAAACAATTGCCCACCGTAATTTATGTCTTGAGAATATTTTTTTAATGATAGCTTCGCGTTTGTGAGTTGATGTGCTGTACTTGGGTCGCGAATTTTTGTTTTATCTTTTCATATCTTTTGGAGACATTTTTGTCTATTCGATTGTGTTGTTGGTCTTGTGGCTGCAAGCGCTGCTGCTGAGCATGAGGGGTTTCAATTCCAGATTCGGGAAAAGTGTTATTGGGTTTTTCAATCTGTGATTTCTCAGTAGCAGCTTGTTGTCTGGGTTTGTGCCCGGTTGACGGCACTAGGCTCATCCCCTATGACATAGGACTTAAACATAACTGACGAAATGTGAGTGTACTGTATGTACACCCCTGCTTATCTCTTAGGGGAATGCAGGCGTGATGTTATGTTACGTTTCCATCTATCTGACGCTGTATAAAGTAATTACGCGTTTCTTTCGTATTAAAGGAATCTGTCCAGTCATTGAATCTGACTGGTTAATCTACTTGGACCAATTTTGTAGAAGTTCCCAACTGTTGTACACAATTTAATTAGGTATCCACAAAAAAAGATTATTTTTTTCATTTTCCATGCATGGAAAAAAATGCTTTCAATATTTATCAAATCTTTATTTCAGATTTGCATGCATGTTAAATAAAAACAGCCGAACGGATTGATCGCTTGCCGAGGTGAGTCTGTGGATGGGTGACTGTTAGTAACATATCGAGACTCCACCGTGCTGAGGCCACGTTAAGGAAAGCTGAGGAAAGCACGTTAAGACGTTGGTACCGGCTGTCATTTGTAGATTTTTGATAGTCGTTACGGGTCGTCAGAAGCCCGAAAGTCTGACAACTAGTCTTACCAAGGGGTATCGTGTTGCCCAGTAACTGGGTTGTGGAGGTCAGATAGGCAGCTCCATGTAAAACAATGGTAGCCGACCCCAACGTGGTTGGGAAAAGGCTAGGCAGATGATGACTTTCTTTCCTCAATAATGCAAGAAAATATGACAAACTGTACAAAATTCAGGTAAAAAGGTCAGATAGGCAGTCACTCCATATAAAATACTGGTACTCAGCTGCGTCCGGTTAGACTGGAAGCCGACCCCAACATTGTTGGGAAAAGGCAAGGCAAATTGATGCCTGCTGCAGTTCAAACATAATATCACGCCTACGCTGTGCAGAGTAAAAGGCTCCACTTCTCCCTGTCCTAAGTTAGTGTAGACCAATCCCGTCTGTCGGCGTCCAGCTTGTATTGTTCTCTCAATTTCTTAAATGAAGCAATTTCAAGACAATAGAATGGTTCAGGTACAGACTGTATACCTATAGAACACCCAAATTTCGCCAGTTATGTCTAAGTCCCATGTAATAGGGGCGAACCTATTGTCACCTACAGGGCACGAATACAGACTCTGGCCGGCAATTCAAAAAAAAAAAACATAAAATAATCCGGTCTAAGTTATGCATGACGTCACAGGCCAGGTCTGCGTCGTGACTGAACGACGGGAGGCGCTTGCGCATTTATCGCGTATCGCATTCACGAAATATCTGGCATTCGCTTAACTAGCCACGAACTACTGACTTTAAATATTAAAAAGATTGATGTGTTTATTTTATTCGGGAAAATCAAAAGTTATACAAGTTTCCGAAGTAAGAAATAATGTTTAAGAAAATAACTATAATTATGCGAACGTCACAAAGCCGCCCATTCAAAAAAGTTTGTAAGGTTTATGGTTTGCAATAGAGAGTATTCTTAACCATAACTATTCTATTCACGACGTCATCCACATCTTTTATTAAACAATTTTGACACTAATAAAGAATTGAGAACTTTAACATTAATTTGAATGGATTTTAATGTGTCAGTGAAGCTCAGTTCTTATTATAAGCCTGGAAAACTGAGAATACAGAAAAGAGCCAGACAAAGATTTTCCGAGAATCCTCGCGGGCAAAATTACCTATAAGGGGAAAGCCGAGCATGAATTCCACGAGGTTACTTAATTCAAATGATTTATGAGAACTAGTGCTAGCTCAGTGGTCGACCGATTTAATAGGTTTCTGCACACCTTCTCTATTTAAACTTTAACTATGCTTTATCTCACTCTTTTTTTTTTGATAAAACTTTGCCCCACACAAGAATTTCTCCTGTATCGTGGCTGCGTTTACAAACATTTAAACTCACATACACAAACAGCCAGACCCGGAACAACTACCTGCAGGTCATACAAATATTTGTTCCGTGCGGGGACCGAACCCACAACACGCGGCGCAGGAGCCGATGTCTCAACTACTGCACCAACCGTGTCAAACTCCTCCGTAAGTGCAATATTCTTAAAAAGGGATCCCAAGTGTTCACTTCACATGTTAATATACATTAGGTCAGGCACATAATGACAATACTAGCCCTCAGAATCAAAGAAAAAAAATAATGACAGAAGTAAAAAAACATTTTTATTATTAATTATGTGCCTTAAGGCTGCGCCAAATGGGTACAGTTCAGCAAAAATGCCAGATATCTGGTGTCTGACGCTAGTTTTCAACTGGACCTGATATTTAGTAAAATACTCTTTGTTTATCTATACATTTAACTATAGAAAACAAGTTTATTGTTTTTCGTTAAATGGTTTTAATTGGTTGGAAAATGGGAGTACATTAATGACTTATAACTAGAATTTAAATAAAAAAAATATGAAATCTTATTTTCTTATTTTAAAAAAAAAAAACGTTGCCCCACAGTAGGAATTTCTCCTGTATCGTGGGTGCGTTTACAAACATTTAAACTCACATACACAAACAGCCAGACCCGGAACAACTACCTGCAGGTCATACAAATATTTGTTCCGTGCGGGGATCGAACCCACAACACGCGGCGCAGCAGCCGATGGCTCAACCACTGCGCCAACCGTGTCGTCAAATGATGATGTCGTGAAATGTTGATACAAAGTTAACAGCTCTTATCAGAACACTTAAACGTTGATTTTAATGAGCTTAAGGCTGGCCACATATGCACGGTTTTCCGATTCGATTTTCGAATTTGTTTCCCGAACGAGTCTGAAATATATCAATGTTTTCGAATGGTAAATGTAAGAACGCCCGAAGGTGTTTCTAGAACGCTTCCTATTACATCGCCTACGACTTCACCCGCGGATTTCGTTTTTTCCCTTCGATCTTTAACTTTCCCCCCACCCCTTAAAAAAGCATACTCTTGAAAATAAAATATAGCTTATGTTACTTGCTGTTAATGTAGCTTTCTACAGGTCAAATATTATTTTAAATCGGTTAAGTAGTTTTTGAGTTATTCCATTACAAACAAACACAACATAAGAAGTGTTGTATTCAGGTGCCAGAATAAGGAAATCGAATAAAAATATGTGCATGTAAAGCTAGCCTTATAAAATACCTAAATATAAAGTGGTTTTAAACCTGATTGCTTAGAGTGAGACCTAAGCCTGATGACTCATTTCAGATCAGACAAGTTGGTTAGGCATTCAATTGTTTATTTGATTCAAACATCTATTGAGGTATGATGTCACGGCGGTGAGATAATACGAGTAGTAGGTATCTGGGTGTGATAGAGGCTTGAGATCTAAGTGTTGTCAAATTATACGTTATTCCTACTGGATAATTCTAAAGAGTAGGTTTTTAATTTTTTCTCGAGCAGTCAGTTAAAGTGTAACTTTTTGGCTTATGTTAGCTTTCCGTGAATATCACATTCTTAGTACACGTAAACGTAATGTCAATTGGAACGATTTGAAAATTCAAATTCTCGCTTCGAATATAATATTAATTTATTTTTAATGCTTTGTTTATATCTATGGGTGATACTTATTGTGCTTGCCTCCTTCATTGAAAACTAAATACTACAGGGTGCCTGTATTTTTTGTTGTTAATTTTTTTAGACCAGGCACACTGGTTGAACTCTCAAAGAGTCGCTTTTGAGAGTTTTCAGTCCCTCTGTACTCTTTTATGCTGTCTAGTAGTAGATTTCTAACAATATTGACAGACACCGAACTTGACTTGAAAAAGCCACAGACAAGTGTCAAAAATGTAGACTTCGAAGCTTACAAGTGGAACGGGAGAGTTGGGCGCTGGCTAAGGAAACTGCTTACATTTATAATTTCCTAATTAGACGTTGCTTTGCTTGAGTAAAGTGAAAACGGGTATTACCGTTGTTCATTTAATACAGGGTGGAAGCGATATTGACGAACAACGTGATATTATGAGTTACAGTACATTATTCCTGAGCCTAGTTTAAACGTTTTCCATCTAAAGGTTTTTACAAAATTTAACATTACTTAACAGCACACCTGTATTCTCATAAGTGTTGGCAGAGGAGGAGCTTTTTCAAATTTAAACTGTAAAAGAACTAATTTCTCTGAAATCTACTGAGAATTTAATTTAAAAGTAAATAATTCACTTCGCTACTTAAAAATCTCACGGGGTTAGATAGAAATCATGGTATCAGCGCGCAGCGGCAATCACAGGCGTACAAGACGTTTGTGACAAGAAATGATCACGGTGGTGTGCTACGATTTTATCGCGCAAACTGTGATACAAAGTGACTCAAGCTATGTCACGGTAGCCGTGCTGGCCTCGCAGGACTCATTCGCTGAGATGAGATTAAGACCTTGTATGGTTTGGGACCTTACACCTTGAGTAGATGCTGATTGATACACTGATAGATGTGATTGATATTTATTGATAAAATTATGATTGTATGATAGATGAGTGCACGCGGTATGAATGCTATTCGTGTACTGAATTCACCGGCCCAGCGCAGGTAAAATGCTGACTTACTTATTGATACAAAACTGTGCTGTGCTTGCACTGTACATGCTCCAGGCCCGGAGAAGATAAAGGTGCATAGGTGATATGATTCGTGGTAGTGCTAATTAACAAGGTAATAAAACATAATTTCTTATAATAAGACTTAAATAACACTACATTGATCTGTATTGATTTCCAAAACGTGGTGACGATGCTCTGTCAACTATGTGAGTGTTGCTACTTCTGTTGTCAACAGTAGCGATGGTCTGTGATGGTCTTCTTACGGCAGTCGTGTAGTGCACGTTGGGTTCCTGACGATCTTGTTGAACCGTGTCCCTGCGGATTCGCAGCTGTCGCCACACGTAGAGGAGCACAATGATTATGATCACTGCCACTACAGTGTATATGGCGACGTAATGGTGGATGTCGTGGGATGAGACTTGATCCGTCAGTACGTCAACTTCCTTCGCTCTGGCATTCTTGATGGCGAGACTGATGAATTCTAAATCCTTTTGCCGTTTGACAGTCTCTTCGGTGTCGTTCAGTATGGCAGTTGATGGTACAGTTAGATTGATAATGTGATTTATAGACGGAATCTCAATGTCCATGACGTCTGTTTTCGTATGGATTGAATTGCTTAAGCTTTGGTGCGAATAAATCGTAAATGTTTGACCTTTGATTACGCAACCTTCACCGAGTGTCAGTACCCCGGCCTTGCTGAGTCGTTCAGCAGTAATATAATCCTCACATATGACTCGCACGGTGCATTGTCCGCAACAATAATATAAATATGTGTTGACGATGCTTAATTCCGTCCACTGGTCTATGCATTCTTTGGCTTCTGTTTGACATTGATTTGCGACTTGATCCTTAACACACAGATTGTTATCTGCGGTCATTTGATAAATAGGCTTTCCCAAATGACAAATGAAATCGTCATGATCGTAAGGCGTACATCGTCCCCAATCGTCTTCCGACATCGGGATGAACGAGTCCTTATGTATATTTATCGCTAAGTGATGAGCAATAGGTGTGATGGTGACCATGCTTTCAGCTACTTGCAACGGAATTGGTATGAGGTTGTAGAGCTCATAATCTTCCCTAGTCACAAGAGGAATCCCTGAGGATTAGAGGAGAAGAGGATTCCTGACTTCAAAAATCATGTATTGCTTGGTTGCTCTGGCTTTTACTTTTAGTAAATGATATATCTTAGCAAGATCCGTTTGAATATTATTTATGGGTATGGTCAATTCCTTTGATAGTTGTCCTGTTATAGTGTTGAGTTCATCTCTCAGCTGTGTTGGTGTTAAAAGGTGAAAGTTGAATTTTTCATAAAAAATATTCGCCACTGTATCTACCAGCGTTTCCTGGATATCTTTCAGGCTTGACAGCATATGGGATGCCACCAAGGCGGATAAAGTAAAGTCACTTCTGCTATCTGTCTTTTGAATTTGCTCTTTTAGTTTATTTATTCCCAGGTTGCAGTTGATTATGTGTTGATTAATGAGTTTATGTTGTTTTTCCAAGGCGGTTTCAACTCGTTTGATGACATTCAATTCTGCTTCCACGATTGATGTCTGATTTTTCCACAATAAGTTAAGATGTTTTTGATTCTTCTTAATAAGGTCGATATCTTTTTGATATTTTTCAGCGAAATCTTCATCCAATATTCCGAATAAACTGCGTGCAACGTTGCCTACACCGTTGATAAGGCCTCTACGTCGGCGCAATCGGTGCATTTGCTGACCAAGTAAAATGCTGTTATAATGTTCGAGTTCCTCGTACCCATGACGTAATTGCAGTCGCACTACGTCACATTGTGCTATTTGATCTGATGAGCATATGTTTTCAAGGTGATTCATATATTTGTTGAGTACGTCTATTCCTCGCCAATATGGAGCCATATCGCAATAAACTATTAGCTTCCATTCTTCGCGTTGTAACCGCATATTGGCTACCTTGTCAAAATATATGCTTTGGTTACTACTCAGGCTTGTGAACTTGTACTCGCTTCTTACTGTTGATGCCATCATCATAATTATCATGAGTATGGTATAAATTAAGTTGCAAAATTTTGATGACGATTGTCGTGTTCGTTGTTTTGGTACGTTAGTAGCCGATTTCTGATGCTCTTGCTCTTCTGTTTGATTTTCATTGATGGGCAATAATGATAGTTTTGTTATTGGTCTTTTAAGTGATCCATTTTTTGTGCGAATTGTAACCACTCGGACATTTCCATCTTTTCCGGGATGTAGTTCCGTGATTCTTCCCATGGCCCATTTTCCTGATGGTAATTGCACGTCGTGTATGATGACAATGTCGTTAATCTTTAGATTTGTGTGCGATTGCCGCCATTTACTACGCACTGACAACTGACTTAAATATTCCGCTCTCCATCTTTTCCATAGGTCATCCACAATTTTTTGAGTAAGATGCCACCTCGTCCGTAAGTCTTTTTCTGTTTCGATTAACGTCAAGGTTGGTCCGCTTGCTAAAAAGTGGGATGGCGTAAGGTAATCCAAATCTTCTGGATCTTCTGTTAGAGCGCACAGTGGTCGTGTGTTCAAACATGCTTCGACTTGTGCTAGCACTGTTGAATATTCTTCAAACGTCAGCCGTTGTTCGCCAATCACTCTCTTTAGATGGTACTTTAAGCTCTTCACAGCTGCTTCCCATACACCTCCTGCGTTCGGCCAAGATGGGGCGTTAAAGTGCCAATTAATCTCCATGTCGGTGATTGCTTCGTAAAATTTCACGTCTAACACTTTTTGTATGTTGACGAATTCTTCGTTTAGGATTCTGCTTGCTCCTACGAAGTTTGTACCATTGTCGCTGTATATGTGTCTTGGGGCGCCTCTTCTTGCTGACATTCTGCGTAATGCTGATAAAAATGCTGAGGAGCTCAGATCCGAGACTAGTTCGAGATGCACGGCTTTTGTGGCCATGCATACGAACACAGCGATGTAGCCTTTTGATGTCTTCACTCCGCGACCTTTGTTTGTTTTTACGTACACAAAGCCAGTGTAGTCAACCCCTGAGTGATAAAAAGGGCGTGCTGGATTACTGCGTGCTGCAGGCAAGTCTCCCATCAACTGCTCTTGTTTGATTGGGTTGTGACGTCTGCATTTGATACAGTTTCTAAGGCGCTTCTTGATTGCTCGGTTTCCGCCTATGATCCAGTACTGCTGCCGAAGCCAAGCTTGCGTGATTCGGGCTCCGCCATGATACGTCATGTTATGTCCTTGGTCGATCAGCAAGTTACTGAGATGAGAGTTTTTAGGTATAATGAGTGGATGTCTCATATTTTGATGGATGTTCGCGTTAGAGATCCTCCCGCCAACTCTCAACAAGCCTTCTTGATCCAGGAACGGGTTCAGCTTCAGCAGTTCACTTTTTGCACTGACTTGTTTGTGATTCTGAAGACTGATGATATCTTCTCTGAATTCCGAATGTTGAACTTGCTTAATGATGAGATTTCTTGATTTCTTCATTTCGCCGATCGTCAAAAACTTTGGTTTGTGCTGATTATTGCGTGTTATTGCGCGCAAAGTCCAAGCTAGAACTCGCGTCGCTCTGTTGAAATTGCTACATTTATTTAATATTTTTTGAGCTATGTCATCATTTTGTTGAATGATGCCAGTTTGTACTGATTTTTTAATTTCGTCTTGCGTAACATACTTTTGTTGTGTATGTTCATTTTCATCAAATGACGATAGCCACCCTGGTCCATGCCACCATAGTGAATGTTCTTTGAGTTGTTCTGCTGAACATCCTCGGCTTGCACAATCAGCAGGATTTTCAGCTGACTTTACATAGTACCAGTTTGTGGTTGGAATGACTTCCGTGACTTGTTTCACTCGATTTGCCACAAATGGTTTCCAGCGATTCGGATCTCCTTGTAGCCAGCCCAGGACAGCTGTTGAATCTGACCATCCGTATACTTTGATACTGTAGTTCTGTAAAGTTTTTTGAACTACTTGCAGCAAAAGTGATAATAAATGCGCTGCGCTTAGCTCTAATCTTGGCAATGAAATCGCTTTATTGACAGGAACAAGTCTTGATTTTCCTGCTAATATGGTCACAGAAGTTGGATTATTTTGGTTGTGTGTGATGATTCTGCAATATATTACGCAAGCATACGCTTTTGTAGATGCGTCACAGAAACCATGAAGTTCAATTTCTGCGTTTTGCTGTATTTGTAGCCATCGTGGTACATTAATCTGCTCTATATTTGGTAGATCTTTCTTGATCTTCTGCCATTGCTCGTTGATATGTGCTGGTACTTTGTCGTCCCATTGTAGTGTGAGTGACCAGACATTTTGAAATAATAGTTTTAGTTTGGTTGAGACCGGTGCCAGCCAGCCCAGTGGGTCAAATATTTTCGATATATCTGATAGTAAAGACCTCTTGGTAGCTGTAGCTGTTAATTTGGTGTCAATTTTCATTTGGAACTTAAACTGATCGTCCAGTGGGTGCCAGCGTAGTCCCAATGTTTTTGTCGACTCTTGATGTTTGAATTCAAATGATTGACGCTCTGTGTTTGATGTGACGTCATCTAATAGCTCTATTTTATTAGATGACCATTTTCTCAAATTAAATCCGCCTGATCTCAGTAATTTGATAAGATCAAATTTTAGTTGCTTTGCTTCTTCGATGCTATGATGTCCAACCAATAGGTCATCCATGTAGAAGCAGCTGTCAACAACTGCTGCAGCAGCAGGATACCTTGAGCGTTCATCTTCTGCTATTCGCTTCAGAGTCATCATGGCGAGAAAGGGTGCAGATTTAGTGCCGTATGTAACTGTGGTTAGCTCATATTCACGTAATTTCTCTTGAGGTGAGTCGCGCCATACGATTTTTTGATATTGCAGATCATCGTCATGACAGTAGATTTGTCTGAACATTTTTTCGATGTCCGCTGTGATTGCATATCTATGTTGTCTCCATCTCAAAATTAACGTAAATAGGTCTTGCTGAAGATTTGGGCCAGTGTACATCAAATCATTTAAACTGTAGCCAGTCGATGTTTTTGCTGACGCATTAAACACCACACGTAATGCTGTTGTTGCTGATTCGGGCCTCAATACACATAGGTGAGGTAAAATGCAATCTGGCTGTTTTTTATTCTTGCACTCGCGCATGTGACCTAGTTCGATGTATTCATCGATAAATGATTTGTAGTCTTGCGCAATCTTTGGGTTTTTTTCAAACTTTTTCTCCAACTGATGAAATTGTGCTATAGCCTTGGGTTTTGACTCTCCCAATTTTTCCTTTATTTCTGGCTTTAATGGTAATCTTACAACATATCTGCCGTCCTCCCGTCGCGAGGTTTCAGTCTGATATTGCTGAATGCACTGATGATCCTCTTTGGACATGTTGATATTGCCATCTGCTATGTCTTCAATGGCCCAGAACCTTTGTATGTCCTCAATGTTGTTCATCACGACGTTGCAGTGATATGATTTGACATTTCCGCTTAACATCCACCCAAGCTGAGTTTGTTGTGCTACGGGTAATGACTCGTTTTCTTTAATAATGCCTCCCATTATTATTTGAGAATATACGTCGGCGCCTAGTAGTAAATCTACAGGACGGCTCGTGTAAAATTCTGGATCTGCTAGTTGTATGTTCTGTAGGTATGCCCATTGTGGTTTTGAAAATGTTCTGTTGGGCAGGTTATGTAATAGTGTGTTCATTATCAGCACATCTGCTTGAAAGGTAAAATCAGTATGCAATGATGCTGCAGTAATACTGATCTCTCCCTTACACTTGGCTTGATTTGTGCCGATGCCAAATATGACGCCCTTGAATGCTTGTCTTGCGAGCTCTAGTTTTTGAGCTGCGCATTCTGATATTAGAGATACTTGTGAGCCTTGGTCAATAAGAGCACGCAGCGTGTGGTATTTCCCGTTTCGTGCTTTCACTCGAACGAGGGCTGTTGCTAGCAGGATCTCTACAATGCTTCCATTTGAGACATGGTTGACAGTGTCCCGTGTTCTGTTTTCTCGTGAGCTGGACTGTTGGTCTTCTGTAACCGACGACGTGTTTATTACTTTTGCGTTACTGTGAAACGTGTCGTGTAACAATGTGTTATGCTTTTCCTGGCATACTCTGCATTTTGTTTCCGAGTAGCATGGCTTGTCTTTGTGATCATGGAGACAATTTTTGCATACGTTTAATTGTTTCACAATATCTCTTTTGGCGTCTGGCCTAGATTCTAAAAATGTTTTGCAGCGGAAAAGTCCGTGGTTGTCATTGCAAAGTGGACAATTCGCTTTGTTCGTTGCGAAACTTTTAAATGTTGAATTGCGGAAAAATGGTTTGCCTCCATCGTTCTTATTATTTTGCTGATTAGGTTTGCTTTGTTTGTTAGGCTGATGTTCCGATTCTTTTTTGTTGAATGTCTCTTGCTTTGATTTTGGAGTATACTGCTTTCGCCGAGATGATTCAAGAGCCGTATATTTGTTCTCCAGGAATCTAAGGAATTCGTCGAGTGTCGGTAGTGCTCTGGGATCAGTTAGTGATTGAATATATTCCCCATGCGTCTCGCTGTCCATTTTTAGAGTCAGCAGATGCACAATAAGTGGGTCCCAGTTCGATATGTTGACACCGAGATTCTTTATGGCGTTAAGACATTCGTTGGTAGTATCAAACATCCTTTTGATTTGATAATCTGCTTGATTCTGCATTGTAGGTATTGCTAGAAGCGCGTTAATATGCGAGGTAAAGATGAGCTTTTCGTTGTTGTATCTATGATTTAAGATGTCCCAACATAGTTGATAATTTTCCGAACTGATGTTTAAATGTTGGACTAGCTTTTCCGCTTCACCTTTTAGCTTGCTTTTCAAAAACTGCATTTTCTGAGCACTCGACATTGACTTGTTGTTGTGGATCGTTTCTATAAATAGATCTTTGAATGATGTCCACTTCAAGTAGTTTCCACTGAAGATAGGAATGTCGATTTTGGGGGTACAATTCTCACGATGTGAAATGGAGCCCATCTTGATATTGATTGACTTTTTCATATCATTGTATAATTGTTCATATCTGCTGTATGTTTGTTCATAATCTTCATCTTCCTCGTACAGCTCACTGTCAATTTCCCAGTGCAACGAGTCTATATTTGACCACCTTTTTTGTACATTACGCAGTAGATCTTCGAGTTCCCATTTTTCAGAAATGTTCTCTAATTCCACGCTCTTGATTGTACGCGCCAATGCTTTGAAGTTACTTTTTTGCTTACGCAGCATTTCTTCTAGTTTGCTTGCGTTTCCTTGAGAAACAATTTTCCACAGAGATGTAGACTTACTGTTACAAGAATCGCTGTTTGCTTGATCGGGGTCAACTGATGAAATATTTGACGTAACTTGTTCGTGTTTTCCAGATACAGATGCTTGAACTGATGGATTTCTAACACCTTCACTAGGAATTTTCGACTCGTAACGTTCGATAGTGTCCCGTGTTTCAGTGTAGAAGAGATTAGTTTTTTGATATAAATTGTCGGTGAAATATCTGGCACTGCGAGTTTCACCTTCACATAATTTCAAATGATTAGACTGGAACTCAGACCAATAACTATCTAAAGTTTGCAGTCGTTTCTTGATATTGGATGGAGTCTTACGTTCTGCAGAATCTTTCTTGAAGTTCCTTAATAGCTGCTCCATAGCTTGCATGATTTGATCTTGATTTGCTAATAAGTTCTCCATCGTAGAACTCATGATTGATAGGTTTCTTGATAATGCTCCTGACCGCTATTCCACAGAAAATGCTTTAGCGAACTCTCCGCGATATTAGCGCCTTCTCAATCCAACCAGTGAGACCCGCTTGTGGGAGGCCGGCTGAACCGATTCGCAACCACGGAAAGATAAGCAAAGCACCTTCTTTGGCGATATTGCAGCAGTCGAGGGCTTGATGACTTTAGTAGACCGTTGACTGTCGGCCACAGGTCGTTTATACAGGAACCACCACTATTATGTTCGCAACGTGATTGAATCCCGCAACTAGAGCTCGAAGGACCATTAAGATGTATGGTTTGGGACCTTACACCTTGAGTAGATGCTGATTGATACACTGATAGATGTGATTGATATTTATTGATAAAAGTATGATTGTATGATAGATGAGTGCACGCGGTATGAATGCTATTCGTGTACTGAATTCACCGGCCCAGCGCAGGTAAAATGCTGACTTACTTATTGATACAAAACTGTGCTGTGCTTGCACTGTACAGACCTGATTTACGTTGTGAACGACGAGCGTTGTTAATTACGGGAATTAGCTTTCTGATATGGCGATATGTCAAAACATTGACATTTCTGCTCGCATCGTGCCATATTAAACTGTGACACAATTCGTGACTCAAGCTATGTCACAGTAGCCGTGTTCGGCCCGCAGGATGTGCGTCGATGTTCCTTCCACTCGTCCCTTACATAACGACACATTGTAAGGTACTAAAGACCCACACAGATCCCAGAACGAGTTCCGTACAATATCACCCAAGAAGACATTGTAACATCTAACTCTTCATCACACACATTTGTCAGTTTGTCTTAAATGTTCACACTGCTTGTTTGCCCTTGTCTGCACACATAACATTTCTATACTGTGTCTTTATTCTTGCCACGGAAATAACAACCGTTTCTGAGATAGAAATAGGGTTTGAAATTGATTTGATGGAGTGTTTTGTGTTAGTATGAGTATCGTTTAGTTGATACTAAGTTTTGTTGTCTATGTTATTAGACTAGACTGAACGTAATTTTCTCTTTTGTTTAGGCATATTTGAACTGTACTGTTTTGCTAAGTGTATGCAGGACATTATCTGTTTCAAGTTCATTAGAACATATTCTTTCTCCTGTCTTCACGCATCGCTTTAGTGGATGTCTTGCTGAGTCTCCTGTGAAAATAGACGACAGTAGGGTGATAATGTTCCTTTCAAAAAAAGTGATAGTACTCTTCGCCCTGTATAACTCCATCTCCTTTTCACACTGGCCATTTCTATCGTCAACAACGCACTATTACAACCATGTACTCCTATAAAAATATGGTACTATTCTCTTTTCAAAACAGCTTAAACTTTTACGAGTCAACTGTTCTAGAGCAGAGACCACACAGCACACAACAAACGTCAACTCCTATTTAACTTCCATATGAGGTGTAAAATCCGTGACAATAGTTCACGCAAACGCTTCTAGTCACAACGTCGTGTGACCGCAAAACAAATGTGTAACAACCAGACAGAAACGTGAACGCAGCTCAACGCCAAAAACAGCATGTGTGTTTAAGCCCTAAATTAAATAGAATCCAAGTACGAACACGATTGCTCGACTCTCGTTATTCGTGCTCGAATTATACGGATTATTTCCTATAGGGTTGCCAAAGACGACGTGGTTGTATTTTGGAAATTCTTCTATTTTTTGGACAAGGAACAATGTTCTTAAACCACCAGAAAAGCGTCAAGTCAATGAAGCCCGATGAGTCCCGGGGAAACAATTCAACTGCCTTGGATCCTGTAACGAAATTAATCAGTAAAACAGTGGAGAAGTTGGAAAATATGTAATTTCCACTTCCCTCCATATCAAGCAGGAGTCAGAACAGAGCTAGAATAGTAGGCACAAAGGGACGTTTACAACTGGGTTAAGCCCAGTATCTACTAATATTTTGGCTAGCTAAATATAAAAATCATCATACTTTTCATTGGTCTGCTGACCGTAAGCACTACTGCTGAGCATGAGGTCGTGGGTTCGATTCTAGGGTCGGGCATTGTTATTCAGTGTTCCATCTGGAATTTCGCAGTAGCAGCCCAGAGACTGGAAATGTGAGTGTACCTGCACTATAGGTACACCTCTGCCTGACCCTTTAGGAATACTGGCTTTAGAATCAACTTCTGCCTTACGTGTGCAAGCTAGACCAATAGTGCTGAATCCGTTTTTCACAAACTAAACTTAATTGAGAAAATTGACATCATCATTCAATCCAACTCAAATTGACAACTCTTTTAAAAGCCCGTCCTTGTTTTGTTTTTTAATTGAAAAAGAGATGAAAGCAGTCTAAATTTAGTTGATTTTGCCAACAAGAGAACCGTCAACCATTATCAACTGTTTTACCGACCTTCTTTAATAGCCGATCTGTCAACCCTATCTTGAAGTAACGCGTTATCGCAAACACACTCGCGGTATAAATGTTCGCGTCTCACCGAGATACCGCCGAACTATACACTACTATAAATTACTCCGTGCTAGTGTAGATAGACCCTAAATCGTTGTTGTAAATCTGAATGTCGGTCTTATATGGTGTTTCTTCGCAGTGCAAATTGGGTACTTTCTAGAGCCCTGGGTTATTCCTTGAATGAGGGTACCGGAGTCTGGTGGGTTTTATTATGATAACGAAAATATTTGGGTTGCTGGCGTTTTGTATGTACAGTCGCGACACAAGACACAATACACAAGCGATTTTCTCGTGGAATAACTGTTGTAAGTTTGAGAAACGACTTTTTGAAAGAAAATATAAAAAAAATAACAAAAGTAATAATACTGTGTACAGACAATTTCAATTTTAATTAATACGCTACGGAAAGAATCGCTTTTGATTTTTGAGTTAATATTAGGTATTTAAGCACATGCCTGTACAAATTAGTGTATTTCAAACTTTACTGCCTAATTCTGACAGACGGGCAGATGTAATTTAGGCATAGAATCAGGTATAAACTTAGTATATGACCTAAACTGAGTTTTGGGTGTTTTTGATTCCCGGGCTGGGGAAAATGTTATTGAATTTTAACATCTGTAACAGCCCGGAGTCTGCTTTAGTGCCCGTTTGATGGCAATAGGCTCGTCCTGTATTAAATAGGACTTCAAAATAACTGTAGAAATGTAGAAAACTATAGATACTCGTACACTTGACACAGGCGTGATGACATGTTATGTATCGTTATCACCACAAACTTAAAAAGGAACTCTTGATTTTTAATTGCTATTTACCTATAATTCCGAACCCATTCATATCCTATTACCTTCGTATTTATACCCCAACTGTCCAAGGTCTCCTTTCATCGCTTAATAACACTTCAGGTGCCAGCAGGGACCAGGGTAAACCGGCCTACGTCATGCCGGCTAATTGATGACTAGGGACTTCGGGTACCTTCGGGTACCATTCGAGTATCATCGGAATCCAGAGATCGATGATAAATGCTGCCCTTTTAAGAATAAATACTTTTCTAATACATTTTTTATAGATTTATTGGATGATGTTTTATATTACTGCCTCGTTGGTTGCTAGCGCTACTGCTGAACATTAGGTCCTGGGTTCGATTCCTGGGTTGGAAAAAGTGTTATTGGGTTTTTCCAATTTGGAATTTTGCAGTAGCGGTCCCGAGTTTTGATTTGTGTTTCGAATTGGCTCGCCTCCCATTACATGGGACTTAAACATAACTGAATAATGTGGGTGTAGTATAGGAACACCTATGACGAACTCATCGGGTAATACAGGCGAGATGTAATGTTAGGTATATTATGATCTTTTATTGAGTGTATAGCTCAAAATTCTCCGCCGAAGTCTCTGTATTCCGACAGACCTTGGTATTTAAGTCAAGGAACTAAAATGAAGAATGATTAATAACAATTATGTTACAAAACCGAAGCTGTTTTCTAATTCAAGTAATGAACAATAGATAACGTGCGTTCTTTATTGCGGGCTGTTGAAGCTTACGATCGGAATTTAGTATTTTTGTAAATAATATTGTTTTACTTCAGGATCAATTACTGACTATCAACGCTCGGCAAAATAAAAATTATCAATACGAACATTATCATCATCATCTGCGTAGCTTTTCCCAACTATGATGGGGTCGGCTTCCAGTCTAACCGCTGAATACCAGTATTTTATATGGACCAACTGCCTATCTGATCTCCACAACCCAGTTTCTGGGCAACACGATACTCCTTTGGTAAGACTGGTTGTCAGCCTTTCGGGCTTCTGACGACCCGTAACGACTACGAAGATCTAAAAATGACAGCCAGAACCAACCGTGATTTCCGAGGCACAGACGAGTCTCGATTTTTTACGAACGGTCTCCCATACACAGAATGACTTCGGCTAGCGTAGCTCATCCTTCGATCAACCCATGCGGCAGTTTTTATATAGCCTCGAACTCATCCGAGCTTTATCAATACGAACATGTAACAATAATTTATTTCTAGTTTTATCGACTAGTCGCCGACTACAAATATTCCCGGATAGTCGGTAACTAGTTGGCACATCTCTATTTATGTTCCCTGACAGAGTCCCCTTTGACTCAAGAGATATGTTGGGTTCCGTGTAGAGGTCCCAGGTCACATGTCATTAGGATCATTCAATATACGACATATGCATATTCAGTGTTCATTGGTCTCATAACTTTATGTGAAGTGATCCTTCTCCGGAATCCATAAAGTCGCTATTAAGTATTGCATGTCGATCATTCTTTCCCAGAAGTATGACTGTCTGGATAGTGTAGTGGTTGCAAGCTCTACTGCTGAGCATGAAGTTCTGGTTCGGTTCCCAGGTCGGCAGTGTTTTAATCCTTTCGTATATAATATTAGACTTTAATTGTATCTACGAGTGATACTAATTGTGATTACCTCATATATTAAACAAAAATGCTATAGTATTGTATTTTCGATCAAAACAAACTAATTCAAAACTTTAATTATTCTAAAAAAATCAACCGAATTATAAAAAAAATCACTAGAAAATGTGAAATAATTATAATTTTGTAAGGTTTTTTTTTTTTTTTTTTTTTTTTTTTCTTAAAAAAACGTTGCCCCACACTAGGAATTTCTCCTGTGTCGTGGGTGCGTTTACAAACATTCAAACTCACATACACAAACAGCCAGACCCGGAACAACAACCTGTAGGCCATACAAATATTTGTTCCGTGCGGGAATCGAACCCACGACACGCGGCGCAGCAGTCCATCGCTCAGCCACTGCGCCAACCGTGCTTTGGTTTTGTTCCATAGATTAATTTTTGCCACCTTGCTTGCTTCTGAAATTATAGTTATTTTGACACATTTTAGTGTTTTTTTTAAGTCGGTTGAATTTTATAGAATACATTTTACATTTTTGTGTAAAATTAGTGGGTCAGTTAATGATTATAGTTATATCAACCGTTCGTGCTAGGGAGTCGATTCCTCCGATGCTTTTTTCACATCCAAAATGTCTTTCCCACTTTTACATTCTCACATTCTCACACTATCAAAAGCAAGTCAATAACTTAAAATACAAGTATATAATGGTTAATACCAATTGAGCACGCCATCACATCATTACGTGCGGTTTGAACAAACGAGGGGCCACTTTTGCTGTAAGTCGATTCGTTTCAATTAGCGCTAACCCTTTTACACTAGTGGGTACAACATGGAGTATGAAGAAATGGAGTGCTACGTTCTATAGCCTCAGGCGCAGGTCACACAGAAACGACGCCAGGCAGGGACGGGGCGCAGACATGGTGTGTGTATGTTTGTAATGAATAAACTCAAAACTACTGTGCTGATTTCAAAAATTCTTTCACCATTGGAAAGCTACATTATCTCTGAGTAAAATAGGCATATATTATATTTAATATTATATATTTATTATACATATTATATTTTAAAAAATAGGCTTGAAAGGGGTTGGTTGGCATGTTAAAGTACGAAAACCACACGGACGAACTCGCGGGCGAAGTGCTAGTGTAAAATAAATAGAGAGGATGGCGCGCAGACGTATCACCCAGTAACTGGGTTGTGGAGATCAGATTGGCAATCGCTCTATTTAAAACACTGGTATACAGCTAATAATAAAAAGTTTTAATGACAAAAAAAAACAAAAGAAAGATGTTACATTGTAATTAGAAGCCCTAACTACTGCGGTAGGTGGAACTTGTGTTACAGGAGTAGTGTCTTCACCCGTTTTGGAACATTAACAATTCATGCTACAACATTACAACAGCCGCCGCAGCATAACCGGATGCAGATCTGGTTAGACTGCAAGCCGACCCATTGGGGTCGGCTTCCAGTCCAACTATATTGATAGTTGGAAAAAGGCTAGGCGGAGGATAGGGCGCAGACGCTTCGTTGTCTTTGTCGTATTGCAAAACACACAGAGACGCAGATAGGGCGAGGAAACAGGCGTAGCGGGGGTGAGGCTAGGGCGCGGGGTATACGCCACGTCGCAGACGTCAGTGATGCCCCGTCAAATGCGTAACCGGGCCCGCTTGTCTCTACTATTTAATATAAAAAGTTCCGACCTCCGTCTATGTCTGCTTCGCGTTCTTGTCTTACGTCCATTCGGTGTGGCTTGCGCCTTACCATGACCATGACAGCGAACGCATGGACTGTTAAAAATAGTATGGACTGAAACATTCCTTGTCACATAAAATGACGCCCGTATTCCCGGAAGGGCTGGGTAGAATTGCATCTATAGTAACAACCAAGTTTTGCCAGTTAGGGGGCAAGCCTATTGCTATCAATCGAGGAACCTGCTATTGAAAAAAATCCGATTGGAAAATCGCAATACTACTTTGATGAATACATACATTTGATGAATATACCAAATGCTTCTTTTTTCTTCTCTTTTCAACCAAACCTTTCTTGCATCTTGGTTGCCTCGTTGGTCTACTGATCGCAAGCGCTACTGCTAAGTATGAGGTCTTGGATTCGATCCATCTGGAATTTCTCAGTAGTAACCCGGGGTCTGGCATTAGGCTCGCCCCCGATTACATGGGATTTAAACATAACTGGCGAAGTGTAGGAGTTTACAGAGGCTAGCACATCAAGCATCCGATAAATTTCTTTGATAGTTTCATAAACTTTACTTCAAAGAATGAGGTTCATGTAACATTGGGAAAATTTGACAGTTTGGGCAGATGTGCTAGCGTCTGTACTCCTCTGCCTAACCCTTTGGATATCACAAGCATGATGTTATGTTGTTTATTGAGTAAGTTACGAGTAACTTTAAGATCCGCCTCAAAGATCAGATCAGACCACAAAGATAACGGTTGTCCATCAACAGTGTCCATGATGTCAAAGCCCTCATTAAATTCAGCGCATTAGTAAGTAATTGCTATAATCAAATGTAATCGATTCATCTCTACAATGTATCGGACTCCAACCTTACTAAGTAGGGAACATGCTTTGCTCATTTTTATTTTTTTTGGCATATTGGCGCGTGCTCGTTGCAAATTATTTTATTTTGATGATTTATAAAGATGAATTAAACTTTTTCATCATACTGATAAAATTATCAGATAGATGTGTTGCTGGGGAGTATGTTGCGCCACTTCTTCATCCCAGCATAAACACTAGGAAGTAGAGGACTGTCTGTAATTTTTGACGTTCTACAAGTGCTGATGCTCAGTATAATTTGTATAAATGAATATTGTTTTTTTATTTTGCTTGTAAGTGTAGATTATATAAACTGGCGGGGTGGTAATGCTTTCTGTATGTTTGAAACATTCTGGCTGTTCTTTTTCATATGCATGTAGTAAAAATCTGTTCTTTTCAGTTTTAATTGTATTTGTTTGTATAGATTATGCAAGGTTAGCCCCATATAATTTTGGTCAAGTTCTGACAAGTAGATTTCGGGTAGTATTATGATGATTTGTTAATACCTGTTATATTCGTAGTTAATAGTAGAACTTGTAACCTCTAGACCACCGAGTCAGGGAGGCTTATGTAGCCTTAGCTAAAACCCTTCTTCTTTTTCAGACCTTGTCCCATTTCTATCCCATTTCAGAGGAGAGCCGACCCCTATGGTCGGCTCTCCTCTCCCTTCTTCTATAGAGATATCGTTTCTGGGTCATCAGTGGTTTTTAAGCTATCTGTGGCGGGCCAAAAACCTTCCCAGATTTGAATGGTAGACAAAATTGCAAAGACAATTAGGTACTTACCTAACTGCTTCGAATGCATAGCCATCGCACTAAAATGCAGATCTTGCGCGGAATTAAAAACTTAAGAAAGTATCCAGTGGTTAATAGCGCTTCCCGTTTCTCATTTAACGTAATTTTCTTTCCATGATTTACCTTAATTAAAGCATTTCTACTAGTTCTGGTGAACAGGTAAAATCTACTCAGGTGGCTCCTTTATTTTTCAAAACTTTAATGATGTACGGGGTGGAACGTACATCGACGCTCCACCAAAATTGATGGCCTCTCGGTGTTGAAGTTACTCTTGAGATTTCTTGGGATGAGTCATCGTCATCATCATCATCAGGCTTTATTAGTCCACTGCTGGACAAAGCCCTCTCCTAATGAGCGCCATAGCGCCCTGTCCTCAGCTTGCCGCATCCAGCATCTGCCTGCAGTCTTTCGCAGATCGTCATCCCACCTGGTCAAGTGGCGTCCTACACTACGTTTGGGATGAGTAACTGGTCGTGAAGCTCCTCATCTTCCTTTTTTAATGGAGGATTCTCCGACCAGACGGGTGTTATGTCTAGTGGGCTACTGCTCGACGGTTGTTGTTGGGTTCTTGTATATATTTTGTTCAATCGCTCGTATAACTTTAATATCGCGATGTAGGATACGTCAGATTTAGTTCGTATGTAGCGAAATATACGTCACTACATTTGCATTAATTATAAACTTTATCATTGACGTCTTCCATTAGACATGTTATTGGATTCGATAAAATAATGTTTTTTTATTGAAAGTAATTATTATCCGATCTATTTTTTGGAGAAACAGAGCAAACATGAGTCCAGTTATGTACTGAACTCATGTTATCAGGTAGTGCGTTGATGCCCCTTCCTGTATTAATTCTTGGCTCGTAGACACAGACCTAATTATTTGCAACTTATACGCATACTCTACCAGAAAACACAAGCATATCTATATACCGACTTCATACCCACAATACAAAGTAAATGAGTCTTTATTACGAAGCTATAAAGCTCACAATAACATCATTAAGTATAATGAAGCCAGACGGATTTCTCGCTGACACGGCCGATGATAAATTAATGTATGATAAATGAATTTATAGCTCCACAGACAAAGAATGGGCAATTTATTATGTCTGGAAAGCAGGTCGATATAATTTTACGAAATTGTATTAATATTGTTCAAATTGTTTTATTTTATTGAATAGAACTCGCCATGTTGTGCCATTGTGTGTGGATTAAGCGTGGTCTAAGAAACTTGAAGAATGCAGGCTAGACACAGTTGGTAAGCTGAGAAAAAGTTATACGAGAGTTCAAAAATGACTACAGTTAAGCATGTTTCAAGTCATCACCACTTTCTGCATTAGATTCAAGTTTCGAAAAACTCAATTCTATATAATAAATAAAAAATAAGATAAAAAAATAAAAAAAATCATTTAATTCAAACTATTTTTGCATGTCCATATGAGGTTAGTATTATTGTTCTTAAAATCTATGTTAATCAAACTAATTAAAATTAAAAAAGCCACCACGACCAGGACACTCATGCATCGGCTTTTTTATTTTATTTTGTTTTTGTAAATATGTATATAGTTAGTTTTACGGTATAATTGTATATATATTTAATGGCAACAGGTATTATTGATTAAAAATTCAGATATAAAATTCAAAAATATGTATCCCAATATCAATGTCAAAATTTATATTTATAAATTTATACATATAATGTAATGCTAAAATATATATATATCTAAATCAACTAATAAACCACTAGCATTTTGCCCGCGACTTAATTCGCGTGGTTTTTATACTTTTCCTTTCGAACTTAAACACCCCTCCAACCCCTTTAAGGCATAGTCTTGTAAATAAAATGTAGCCAAAGTTACTCAGGTATTTAAATGTAGTATTCTAATGGTGAAATAATTTTTCAAATCAGACTTGAAGTTTTTGAGTTTATTTAAGATAAGATATTATTATTTGCTTAAAACATGGTATACAAGGTGTTATATTAAATTAGATCTCCATGTTTTGCTTAAAAATAAAGCATGCAAACTTACTTACTATCTAAAAATACATTATAATATTAAATTAAATTACATTACATTTCATATTATATTTGTTATAAACATACAAAAAATACAAATCGTTTCTCTTTATAATATTAATATTTATAGTCTACACTATAAATAAAGTCCAGTTTAAATGTAGATTAAAACTGGACTTAAAAAAATACTGGGACCTCGGAGTTTGTTTGTGTGCTTCTTCTTAGAGAAGTCAGTAAACATGTTTATTTCTTAAAATCCACAATTACAGTAACAAATATCATTTATCATCAAGTGTCACCTGGCGACAGTTGGAGTTGGTGGCTTAATAAAAAAGGCCGCACGGGTTAATCGAAGGTTAAGCTACGCTTCCCGAGGCCAGTCTGTGGATGGGTGACTGTTCGTAATATATCGAGACTCATTGAACATTGTGAAAATGTATGTGTTGTGTGATGAGTATTAGGTTTATGTGTATTGTGTGTGTGGTGAATGTTTGTTGTGTGTGATGTGTCAGATGTTATAATTACTACTAAAACATGTTGTACAATATTAGTTACAATTTTATTTGTAAATGTACCAGTATAGGAGTTCTTATAAAGAATTTTATGACCAAGCTGCTACACAAAGACCCTACTTGTCGTTCCGATTGGACTAAGTCTATAAGACGCGGTTATAATCCCGATCTTACTACGTTCAAAGTCGCGGATAAATGCTGATATACTGCGTGCATGACACAATGGCTGGTATAAATAATATACTTACATATAAATAGATATTCAATGTGATCCGTGCAACAATAAGTAGCGTTTGGCAGCGTCTACTGCTCGCTGCAATCTAGGCCTCGAACAGAATGGAAACTTAACGATGTCAGCGGTAACTACGTGCTAGGGTTGTGACAAGTATCTTGTCGAAGAAACGTATTATAGAATACATGGGCTCAGGATACAGCATGGGAAAACAACGAGAGCAGAGTGGCGAACATTTTTATATTAGGATTATAATTTAGTCTTCTAGAGACCTTTCTTTGATACAGTCGTTGTTCCTTTGTAATATTGAGAGTTTAAATTTATTATATCCTTTTACCAAATAATCTTTATTTGTTTCGAATGTAGGTACATAAAAATAAGTTCTTAAATTATATAAAAGGATCTATGTACAGACGCCAGCACATCAAGCTACCCCAAACTGTCAGATTTTCCCAATTGAACGTGAACCTTATTCTTTGTAATAAACTTTATTTATTTATTTATTTATTTATAAAAATCTTACCTACACTATCATTACAGATCTATGATCCAATGCGACAGATTGGCCTTACTAACTAAATCCTAAATCTACACCTTATACCTAGTTAAAAAATATCTTAATCTAAATAACATATAACATATAGTGTAACTTTTGCGAATTCACTCAAGTTGCACCACAATACATCAACCCTCCCGTAAACCTCATTCACCACGCGTATGGCTCTAGTGAGAGGAGTTCTCGACAGTAGGTTGGTCCTGGCTGCAGGCACAGCGAGCAGGGGCGGGCGTTGCCGCCTCCACACGTACCGGTCGGGCACGTACAGCTGTAGGTGTCGCAGCACTCCCGGGTTATGCGCCACGCCACGTAGTAGTTTCACTACATACGCTACGAGCGAAAACTCCCGTCGTACTCTTAGAGTGTTATACCCTACCATACCCAGAACAAATAGTGTAGGGTACATCAATGGGTATAATGGATATACCCCATACAGCTTGTAATACAAGTGTCTCGTGAACTTATTTTGGATACGTTCCAACATAACACTATATTTCGCCTCGTGAGGAGCCCAAATGAATGCGCTATGTTCGAGGTGACTTCTGACTAATGCGTCATATAGTACCCGTAGTGTCGTGATGTTGGTGAATCCTTGGGACTGCCTGAGTACGAAACCTAGGTTTCTGTATGCCTTCTTACATATCTTATTGATATGCTCACGGAAGGTTAGTTCCTGAGAGAAGACTACCCCTAAGTCTCGTACCTGAGACACTCTCACACTCAATAACTTGAAAACTTATCAAAGAAATTTGACACATTGGGGTAGCTTGATGTGCTGGTCTCCGTACATTTTACCTTAATATAGCATGCAAATGTTATAAAAAGTAAAGTTGATTTATATTTTATCTTCCGAATAGCTTTTTATGTTACACAAGAAAAAAAAAAGTAAAGTATATTAATAGATAGGTACTGCTAAAAAATATCATTTAAAAAATGACAGAATCATATAGAATTTAGAATCAATCAAAATAATAAAATAGAATAAAATAATCAATAATATAGAAAATAATAGAATACTCTTTATTGTACACCATGAAAACTTAACAATAACGAGTTTAAGAGCTACATAGGGTGTTACAATGGGCGGCCTTATCTCTAAAAGGGATCTCTTACAGACAAAATAAGGATGGATTTGATAGAGAAGGAGAAAATATAAGTTTTAGGGATATGAGGAGCAGGGTGTACGGCAACGTTGGCCTCGTGGGTTTGATTGCCGGGTCGGGCAAAGTGTTGTTGGGTTATTCCATCTTGTATTTCTCAGTAGCATACCGGTATCTGGATTTGGAACTTATTTGTTTACATAATTGGAAACTAAATCAAGAACGCAGTTTATCTCTTCAGGGAATACGGCCATGACTAAGATAAGCTACGCTTGCCGAGGTCAGTCCTGTGGATGGGTGTTCGTTCATTAAAATATATCGAAACTCCTCCGTGCCTCAGAAAGCATGTTAAGCACCGGCTTCTATTTGTAGATCTTTGATAGTCGTTACGGGTTGACAGAAGCCGAACCAGTCATACCAAGGGGTATCGCGTTGCCCAGTAGTTGGGTTGTGGAGGTCAGATTGGTAGTCACTCCATGTAAAATACTGGTATTCAGCTGCAACCGAGTAGACTGGAAGCCGAGCCCAACACAGTTGGGAAAACGCTAGGCAGAGGATGATGATAATGATTAGGACCCACAAAATCATACATTTACAGGGGCGTGGAAGAAAAATGACCTATACTTACCACTTGGCAGAAACTGGCCGAAGTGACGAAGTTGAAACAAAAAACTACCTAGTGACTGGCCTAGTGGTCGCAAGCGCTACTGGTGGGCATGTGGCTCTATGTTGGATTCCCGGGCCAGACAATTTTAAATTGGGTTATTCCATCACGAGTTTCTCAGTAGTTGGTGAAATGTGGGTGTACATACTATAGGTTAGGGATGTTCACCTCTGGTTAATCGTTTAGGCATGTTGTTGTGTTTCTGTTATGAAACAAAAGTGTCTACAGCCCTACCGAACAATGGTTGTCGAACGCAACGGGGCAGCAGTGAGCAGTGAATAGACTTCGATATCGTATTGAGTGCAGCCACTCTTGGCCGCCATTGTAACTTGTTTCAATTAGATGTCTTGTATCAATTTAGATTGTTGACTAGATTAGTTGGAGAGCCCTTATTTGTAGTTAGCTTAAATGATAAGTATAGGTTGTAATGGTTATTGCATTAACAGTACTCTAATTATAACTATAGCAAAACCTGACCGACATTCTTTTGACTATCTGGCATTTATTATTAGGGTTCCGTAACAAATTGGTAAAAAAGAAACCTTATGATGAGACTCAGTATGTGAGTCCGTCGTAGCTAGCTGTCTCAACAACTACTAATGTTATGAACTTGATATGTATGTAAGAGGAAGTCTGAAAGTGGCGCTTGTGACCGAGAAGTAGTGTGGAAATTGGTTGTCATGGTATGAGCACGTGATGCGAAGGAATGAGGACCATGTTGTGAGGTAAGATCAGAGTGTATGGAGTACGACTTTTGAAATGACGGCAAATACAGATTTATTTATTTTATTTTAAATAGAACGGCCGAAGCCAATGACACTATTTAAACATATAATATTTATTTAACTCAGTCATACATTATTCTCACAAAAATTCAAACATTCTGACAATATCATCTTCCATTCATCCGTGAATATATCAAGGCCTGGGTTTGAGTGCAGGAGAGCGTTAATAGCGGCTAATGTCCGAGGTATAGGTGACTTGGAGTGTGCAATAGTACGCCAAGTTGGAACAGCCAGTAGGCGGTGTTTTCTGCCACGACAGTAACTGTCTGGGACAACAGATTGCAGATTTCACAATGCAGATCGTGATCATCAATAATCCCCCAGATGTATGGAAGAAGAAGACATGCTGCGCCGACCCCAATTAATTGGGATAAGGGCAGGAGGAGGATGATGATAATGATGATGATGATCAATAAAGCAACTGATTAGCTGTTCAACTAGAAAAATTGACGAAAGATTCGAAAAGAAGAAGAGGTGGGCAGCTTGCATAAAAAGAACTTTTATTAGCTTGCTTTGATCCAATCTAGTCTGTCCCTTTGCTGCCCTTCTCTAGCGACGTCCTAAGCCGAGGACCATACCCCACAGAGGGTGCCCTTAGCGCGAATTCAAATAAGTTTTTAAGCCCTGGCTGGCTTTATTCATGTTTTAAGGCACACCACAAGAAAAAGATTTTTGGCTGCTTAGTGACAGCCTTTTAGAGAGATGAGATTCCCAAAAAAAAAACACTTTTACTAGCCTGTTAAGTCAGGCAGTTCTAGGACCACGTTTCCTTAAAAGGATTGTAACAGTAAAAGATAATAAAAACAACAAGAATAACGGTTTAGAAAGTTTTATAACACACACACTCACACACATACACACATTCACAAACACAACTCAAGCAAACAGGCACCATACGCTTACGGACACAACACGCCAAACTTCTCTTTTTTTATTTTTTTGTAATTATTAATTTTTAAGGTTACTGTAAGATTTTTCTAAGCCATACTGTTAGCCTAGTAAGTCCAAACTTATGTTACATCGGAAGAGCGAGGTCTCAACACAAGTATCATCTGATTACTTCCTGGGAAGCCCCCGCAACGTACTTGTAAAGATTTTTTGAAATAAATACGTTTTTTTTTTATTTACAATGGTCAAAATCTATGAGTAGGTAAACGAGATGTTCGCATACATAGTCATGAATAGTGACCAGCACACACTGTAGGTACAATCTGTGTCATGAAAACCACATACGCTCGTGATCGTTGAATGTACGCCAAAATCACGTACGGGGCTGTAGATAGACCGCAAAACATGAAATTTGTAGCATCCTCACCCTGTTTTCCGGCAAGTAGAGGAGTAGCTGCTTACAACCTACCAATCTAGGTACATATTATTCATGGATGTGGGAAAAGTTTTAAGTACGAATGTGGTGGGTTATAAGAGCAGAGGAAGACCAAAAAAATTAGGAATAGATTGTGTGAAAGATGATATGGGTAGGAAGGAGGTGACTATTTAGATGACTCGCCTCTTGTGCACGAGGTTTCAAGGGTTCAAACCTGGGCAAGTACCAATGTGAGTTTTTCAATTCATATTTACTTTTTAAGTTTATCTTGGACGTCACTGACATCGGTGAAGGAAAACATCGGAAACCTGGACTTATATAATTGATATAAAAGTCTGAATACGCGAACCCTACTCGAACGCATCGCGAACGCATACTCCTGGCTAATTTATGGAATCGTGGTGTGGGGAAACAGTGTAGACAAGGATAGACTTTTTATTCTACAAAAGAAATGTGTACGAATTCTTGCTAATATAGATAACACAGAAAGCTGCAAGCCATTATTTGTAAAACACAAAATTCTTACACTAACCGGTATCTACATTTTAGAAGTTAGCAAATTTGTAAGAAAGCATCAGTCACTATTCCCACTCACTAAGGACCTTCGCCCACAACACCGCAGTGTTAGACGCCAGAACAAACATGAACTAGCCTTACCTAGCTCTAAATTAACAATGTTCCATTCAGGACCTTTAGCCATGTGTGTGAAAATATATAATAAGGTTCCAAATTCTATTAAGGATATTGAGTATGAAAATAGATTTAAAGACAGTCTCCAAGAATACCTTATATTAAAATCGTATTACACTCTAAAGGAATTCTTGGACGATAAATAAATGTTGACATTTAATTCTTCCCTGTACACAACACCATTATAACCCACTACCGACCTGACATGTTATTTTATGATTATTATTGTTATCGCTAATTTCTTAATTTAATTTATTTTTAATTTTAATTCTGTATTTTTAATTTTTATGTTTATTTTTTATTGTATGTTGCTGTGCCCTAACAGGGTCCGTAACTGTACCTTAGCTCTAAGCCTCATGTAACACCTTTTATACACATTATGGTTCGCAATAAATGAATATGAATATGAAATATGAACCCGTCTTGAGCAAACGTGGTGATTAATGCTCATGCCTTCTCTGTATGAGAAGAGGCCTTTGCCCTGCAGTGGGATAGTAATAAGCTGGTGCTTTACTACTTTTTAAATAGAGATGCATGAAGGTAGAAGGCAAGCTGCGGCGACCACAAATAAATTGGGATAAGTGCAGCATGATGAGACAAGGTCGCCACATTATCCCCGACTATGGCAACTAGCTCAACGAGTCCCGGAGAAACAATTGAACTGTCTTGAATCACACAACGAAATTGATCAGAAAGAACAGTAGTTGAAAAGTGATTTCCACTTCGGAATCTGTATCCTACTTTAAAATAGGCCACATTCACCCACTTTATGACGTCATTGTCTATTCTTTAAGTCATGAACAATGTAAGAGTGCTAATCGCCCAGATTTTTAAGCTCTGTCTTAAGCCCGCAGACAGTGTGAGCATTGTAGAAATCCGCTTTTTACTTTTTATGCGAGAGTTCGGTGTATACTTTTTGAAGACAAAAACTGACATTTTAATATGGCCTGTTAGATGTCTATTGTTTATCACGAGAGGTTTTAACCTTTTTAGGTCACGCAAGGATCAATGAAAAAGTATGTCTGGGAACTCTTCTGAAGAAGTTTCCTTTGTAGTCTATGCCTGTAACAAAATAAACAACAACATTCAATGTGACGTCTCCTCCATTGCGGTGCAGTGGCTGAGTGCCATGGTTCTGCGGAACACGGGTTCAATTTTCCTATTATATTTGTAGGTAAGGTCTATTGTTTGTATCTGGATGTACCGAGCCTTCTATTTGGATTCTCTATTGAGTTTATATTTATTTTCTTCAACAATGATAAAACTATTAATACATTAAAAGAAAAAAAAAAAACACGGCATCGAAAAATTCATCCGCATCCCACACCAAAGGCCTACCCATCTTCCAAGGTATTATGGTCACTTCATCTGGTCTCTTTCCATCGTCGCGTGCCAAACCACTGGGTTCTAAAATAGCTGGTACCGGCGGTGGCAAGAGCACGACGGATGATGTCATTAATACTGGTGTGAGGGGCTATGCGACCTGCGCTCTTATTGCAGGATAGGCCATGGTGTCCGAGGATCATGATCAGGATAGGTCATGGTGCTTCACCGCATTGACAGCGATGTGGAGCTCCACAAGGAGCGCTCAGACGCAGACATGTAGCGAGCCGGAAGGTAGTGCAGTAATTTAAAATTTATAAATTTAAATTGTTTAGATTTTGCAAGCCGTAATGGAATCCGTATGATAGTACGTGTGTATGTCACTGAACTCCTTTGAAAAGGCTGGACCAAATTGAATGAAATACTTTGTGTATGCTTAACGGAAGATTTCAATAACACATGTCATCCCAATCTAGAGATCGATGTTTGTTTGTAACCAATCAATGGTTGAGTCTGTAATTTGGAACCTTAAGAGGGCGTACCAGAAGCGGCAGTTTAAGATAGCGGATTGCTGATAATTAGATTGAGAAACGGTATTGAAATTGGCCGTAAGGGGGTCCCTTGTTGCTTTTGATTCATAATTGGGTCCAGTAGTTGGCGCTGCTATCAGGTTTTGGGAAACAAGCCAACTTTCGGACAGGGTTACGTCCGTCGAGTCCGCCCGATATTTGTAAGTTTTTAAGGTGTATAAATAAAGAGGATTCTCTTCTATATTTTAGTCTATGAATAAACCAAAAATGTCACCCATTTTCTCTTTTAACATTGTTGTAACAAAAACTAGCAACTTTTGTCCTGAATCATCAATTGGCATCACAGTACATACATTAGCACAGAGTCATGTCAACGGATTGGCGTGCTGCCCCACTAAATGTAAGTGGGCGTCATTGTTCGGCTGTCTTCTTATTATTCAATCTAGAGGTATTGTTTAGGCAATTGTTGAGTTCTTGGGTAATACAAGTGTGTTACGCAAGGATTAATTTGTTGTTTTTCTGTGCTTGTAAACTATCACTGCTTAAAAGTCCAGGATAGTTAAATCGCAAAAATTCCACAAATGAAATAGTTGTGTTGAAATAGTTGTGTAATGTGTTCCATTTCTAAAAATAGTTTAAATGTAACTATGATCGGCGTTGACTTTGTTTTTATTTGCGAGAGATTTTTTTTTTCAAATTCAAATAGTTCTATCTTTGCCCAAAGAATTAGCATTGCCATTCAACGTGGTAATGCTGCCAGTATTCTGATGACGTTTCCGGATGACAGCGAAGCAGGGGAGTACTTTGACACCTAACTGCTTGCTGTTATTTAGTAGTTTTAATATCAGAAGTTAATTGTAGAATAACTGTGGGTACTTTATATTGCACGGAATTGTATTATTGAATGTTTTCCTCCCTCGCCTCCATGATCTTGTGGCCGCAAGCACTAGTGCTGATCATCAGGTCCTGGATTCAATTACCAGGTCAAGAAAAATGTTATTGGGATTTTCTATCAGTAATTTTTCAGTATCAGTCTGGAGCTTGTTTTCGACTTAAACATAACTGGCGAACTGTGGGTGTACTATGAGTACACTTCTGGCTTACCCGTTTGGGAAAACAGGCGAGATGTTATGTTTCAAAAGTCCCTTGAACGATGAAATATATAGCTCGGAAATAGGGAGACATAAGGGTAGATCATTGTTGACCCACTTTTAAGACGCCCTAAAGAAACCGTGATCCACAGTACTCTTTGATGTGGTCCCCTCGGCTCTTGTCACCATCTACTTGATAATATCACGTTCCTTATTGTGCAGGATTAAGTCATATTATTGAGAGACTGCGAGATTAATAAGGGAAAGTCCTTAAATCACGTGGGGTGTGTACCCCCTTGATCGTGACAAAGCTGTCATCTATTTATTCACATGAACTTCATTGTACAAATATATTTCTTGGAAACCAGTTTAGTTTTGGTGTAAAAAATCACTGTTTACGGTAGCGCACAAAACATTGTGCTTATGGGTGCAGACAGGAGTCGTGGGGGTACATCAAATTGTATTCCTCTACTGAAATAAAAAGTTGGAACTTTGATTGTAGTTGAAAAAATCTAATATGTAACACTTTACCCGAACCGGGAATAAAACCCACAGTTTTTGCCTTATCGCTTTTAATATGCACGTCCTCGGTGGAAAATCAACTTTTTTCTTTACTTTCTTTCACACCGCATTATATTTAAGTGTCATTTAGTATATGTAAAATCAGGCATAAGTATCGCCATTATAACTGGCTATTTTAATGCACAAAAGCTAATCAAACGTGTTAATAACGATGACTATTTCCATCAAGCCAAGTGGAATGGCGGACAGCAAATTGTTGGTTTGAAGACCTGAAGACGAACATAAAATCTTAGCATTTTGAATGATGGGCCGCCATTAACATTACTCTGTAAGTGGATTGATTTGCGAAAGGCACATTGCATAGATAATTCCAGTCAGGAAATGGGAATGATGATCGAAACGCCAATTGGTGTTCAATCTCGACGTCAGATCACTCAGTTATTGGAATTATTCTCTTGTGAAATGCTCGGATAATGCCTGAGGGGATATTTGGTGTTTAGAAATATTTACTTATTGAAGTGAAACTTCTTTATCGGCGTATGAGAGAAATCTTATAGCAATGTCAAAAAAAATCGTCACACTTTCCGACGCCATCTTGAAAACATCGCCACATTTTCTGTCACTTTAAACCGTCACGGCGGCGCCATGCGTGTTTACTTGAATTGAGGAGTGACTAATAAAGAAATATTTTAATGATATCTAGTGATATAATGAATGGAGTTATTGAAATTCATTCAAATAAATAGTAAACGTGAGAGATATATGTGAGATAATAAAAAAGAAAGCTAATAAATGAGGGGAGCGCAGGAACGATCTTTGGGGTAGGCAATCTATGTGCAGTTGGCTGAAATTATGTGTAGTAATTATGCTCATAAATCAATAATTTTAAAATTGTTTGAGTATCGTGGGAAACTTGCTAATTAATCGTTGTGAGTAACCGCAGTTGACTTTAAACTGCTCGCATTAAACCTTTAACGGCTTTTTCGTCGAAATCAAAATTGAACTCAAAATTTTCTGTTACCGATGAAGCGGCGTCCATGTTGTATATAGATGCACTACTTCGGTTGGAGCACCCACGCTTCTTTATTTTTATTTTGACAAGAATACTTTATGGTGGGATCATTATAGAGTTTGATAACACGTAACGTATGAATATGTAAATGGCTGTTTATGTGCCGTGTTTTTTTTTTGCAAAGTTTAGGTCGTTATTTGTGGCATAATTTGTTCCTTTATGTATTAATTTTTTTTTCTGGATAGATGACGCTTGCGACTATAACGTATTGTATCTCAATAATTATGTCCTTAAGATGCATATCTATATGATTACAAAATAGTAAAATGGCGATATTCGAATCTTCAGAATTAAACATAATACCAGAAATTGATCATCTAAGATCCTGTAAGTAATAGTTTATTTTATTTAAATAAATAAATAAATAATGCTGGACAATCCACACAGCATCATCTAGCCCCAAGCTAAGCAGAGCTTGTGTTATGGGTACTAGATGACTGATATACTTAATACAATACATTACATAGATATATATTTTTATTATACATAGGAAATACCCAGTACACCCGGAACAAATATTTGTAGATCGTCCAAACATTTGTCTTTTCTATTTTATGTTTGTTCACATAGGTATACAATTAAAATCTTCCATTCTACTGTCCTAGTTATTAGAAGAACGTCTCCTAGCACATGTATCTTACACTTACCAGGCCCTCTATCCTGTGTAAGACTTATGCAGAAGTT
This sequence comes from Phlogophora meticulosa, assembly GCA_905147745.2. Classification (NCBI taxonomy): domain Eukaryota; kingdom Metazoa; phylum Arthropoda; class Insecta; order Lepidoptera; family Noctuidae; genus Phlogophora; species Phlogophora meticulosa. Next base: position 2,303,642 of record LR990518.1, read on the forward strand.
ACTGAGATAAATAATATATTATCAAAAATAAAAAAAACTGTTTAAGATTATAGAATTACAAAGCTGACACGACGCAGATCATCTTAGTTCCAGTGAGAGAGTTTTTTTAATTTGTTTAAACATTGTAAAGACACACAAGAGCATGCAAGATGTAACATTGTAATATCTCTATAAGTGGCTATTATAATATGTCTATAGCTCTTTCATCTAACAATAACTTCGTACCCTAAAGCAAAACAGATACTCGAAACCCCAACCGACGTAATAATACCATACGAACGACTAATAGGTAATAATATCAAATTCCCAAATCACTCGATAAGCATCTCCGAACAAAAAGTATCTAAATAATAAGAGCTGAGCGGGCGGGCGTCGCGTACGCACGCGTGGTGCTATAGCTGTGGGCCCGCGGCGGCGGCGGCGTCTGCGCAGGATTCGGTCGGACCGGTTGATCGGGTTCCGACCGAAGCCAGTTTTTTCGCAACACAATTCTTCCTGGCTCCCAACCCTGTTCTCTCACGATTTCGATATATACGTACGTCTATATGTGGGTTGGTTAATATTCGGTTACTTGGGGAGTTGGTTAGTGATGTGTGAGCTGGGATTGGTTGGCCGTTTGAGTTACTGTTGAACTAACCTAAAGTTAAACTAAGCTAGTTAAACTTTATATCCTGCTTAGGACATTGTTAGAATTAGGATGAAATCTTCGTTATCTATAATTGAACATAGATTTCCTAAATATTTCTACTGTGATTAGACAAACTGCGAACCTATTCAGTTACCTTTTGTCTTTTTACTTAGGTATAAGTAAGTAAATATTTTCTGTGATTTTCGTTAATTTCTCTAAATTATTATACACAAAATGTCTAAGTTAACAAACTTAAAGTTATAATACATGTACATGTTTAAAAAAGGGAGGAACGGATAATAGGGCTTCAAAAAATTCGTTCCCATGTCTTTCAACGGCAAAAGTGTTCAAAAGGCTGGCAGGGCAGCAAAGCTGGCTTGTATGTGGGTGTTATTGGGTTTTTCCATGTGTAATTTCTCACTAGACAGGAGTCTGGATTTCTGCCCGGTATGATGGCTGTAGGCTCGCCCCTTGTTACATAAAACCTAAACATAACATTTGGTTTTGGTAGGCCTATACTTATATCTTACTGGTCGGTTTTCATGTACCATTTCGAGTCTAAAAGCCTGTTGTAGATAAATGACGATGCTGCGCGTCTTTAACGTGAACTCAATGATCAATCACTGTTTGTAGTCTGGATTAGATGCGTGGGATTTTGATCAGTCCGTCCATAGTTGGTACGATTCTATTTGAATTTTCCTTAAAAGGTAAAGGGGTTTAGTTTGATCAATGGTTAGCCCCAGATTAATGCATGCTGATGAGTGAGGGTCCGGGTGTAAGCAGACTTTACCTAAAGTTCTGTATCTACTGTCTAAGTTCTTATATAAGAGGACATACATACGAGTACGTCGAACCAGTGGTCGCATGAGGACCTGGGTTCGATTCCCGATCGGGCCAAGTGTTATAGCTGTATACTGGTATACAGCTGCATCATACTTTATATGAAGCGACTGCCTAACTGAGCTCCACAACCCAGTTACTGGGCAACACGATACGATTAGAATATCAGACGCTATTGGAGCTAATGCCAATTTTGTAGCCGATGGCTTCTTACGTTTCATTTCCAAGATTTCTGGGTAGACATCAGCTCCGTAGACTGTACGAATACTGGGCCTACTAGTAGAGTATGGATATATTCTACCAATAAGTTTTCAAAAAACAATCGCAAACTGTGGATTTGTTACAAGAGTGGTCTTGTAACGATATTCCGAGAAGCTTGAACTTCATAACCGCTATTGAGAACTGTACAATAAATACCTACCGATACATACAGTACTTATGTAGGTACATGGTAGAGTAAAAAATCAGCAACACGCGCAGCTCCGAATCTTACGCAGAGCGTTGACTCCGCAGATGAACCATTTAGACGTGCTTGTGTACTGTGTATACTCGAACGAGTTCCATGTGCGTTTCCATCGTCATCCGATACGGTATTGTTGAACTTTGTTAGTAATTAAGTATCAACATTTGCATGAAATGTGGTAAAACACAAAGGATGTCGCATATATTTAGCCATGCCTCGGAAAGCACGTTAAGCAACGGCTTAACGGCTTAAAATGACAGCCGAGACCCGCTGGTCTCGGCTTTTGTAGATCTTTGACAGTCGTTACGAGTAGTCAGAAGCCCAAAAATCTGACAACAAGTCTTACCGAGGGGTATCGTATTGCCCAGTAACTGGGTTGTGGAGGTCAGATAGGCAGTCACTCCATGTTAAATACTGGTATTCAGCTGTATCCAGTTAGACTAGAAGTCGACCCCAATATAGTTGGGAAAAGGCTTGGCAGATGATGTGTCGCAGATATGTTAGTGACATATTACGCCGCAGTAAAATGGCAAGAATATTATTTAAAATAAAACAACGTTGTGGTTTAAAAGAAGATTTAGTAACAAGAAGATTAAGTGAAAAAAGTATGCTGAGATGATTTGGCCATGTTAAGAAGATGAATAAAAAGTGACTATGAAAAGGTTTCTATAACACAGATGTAAGTGGAAAAGCCATGAGCGGACGCCCTAGAAGGACATACACTGACTCTATTAGTGATGTTCTTCAGGTGCGTAGTACTTGCAACCGGCGTAATTGTATGACCAGATGTATGAACTTACACGAAGCCAAAGGAGTATATTAGTGGTGGGGTTCTGTAGTTTCTGCCGACCTCCATGGGAACAAGGCGTGAGTTTATTAATATAAAATATTTTTTGTTCATCTTATTTAAGTGAATATTGAAGTAGTAAAACAAAATGAAATCATCAGGTGTCTTGCAATACTCGTCCAAATGGTTCAAAACAATGTCGCTCGTTTCGTTAGGCTCATACTATTTGGCAGTTATTTACTTCATCTACCAGTACATTCAAACTCATTAAAAACCTTTACATCCTGTCACATTTCATTCAGAAAACCATTCACCACTGACACAATGACTCTCGCGGGTTATTAAAATTGCAACAAAAATAATAAAAGAAATATCCGTCCAATAAACGAGCCAACGGACAAGCGCGCGAGCAGGCGCACACACACGCACCGCCTGTAGCCACGCCCCACATGCGCAAGCGCTTGGTCACGAACAAGCCCGAGATTATACGAAGATTGTCTTCTCGTCTAGTCTGGCTATGTACTAACGAGTACATAATATGAAGTACCTATTGTCTGTGGCGATGACTCGCAGATACCAAGTATATGATTTATAAAAGAAAAAAGATATATTGGAAGGCGTTTGTAGGTATAATGGTTCTGAGAACAACGTTAGGTAAGTATACGGTTTTATGAGTCAATATGGGAGTAAAACTGAGACTAACGATCGCCTCGTCATGTATTGCAACTTTGTTTTAAAATTTATTGGAAAATTACTATGTTGCGCAGATTTCCTTAGCAAAAGTAATATCGAGTTCATGTTTTACATTTACATATAGTTTAAGAGATACACTCATAGATAAACATATATCTACTTGATGCTAAGGAGGTAAAGTTTAGTTTCTACCTTGTTTTTGCCGTCTTCAACCGCTTTTTCCCCATGTAGTACAACGATTCCAACATCCTTATCTCCGAGAGTATTTACCGTTGGCTTTAAAATACATACGAATTGCCAATCATCTGGAGCACCAATTAAATTCTCAACATCACTAAGTTCGATACAAAAACCCGTCTTTATTTCCGGTGGAACGAACAAAAACGAGTATTTGACTCAAAGATGGTTGTAAAGCGTATCACACACGGTAAGTTAGTATCGAATATATATCTTAGAAATATGTGGAGCTGCAACAATGAAATTACTACAGTTTGTCATATTTTCTTGCATTATTGAGGAAAAAAAGTCATCATCTGCCTAGCCTTTTCCCAACTATGTTGGGGTCGGCTACCAGTGTATTACATTGAGCGACTGCCTATCTGGCAAAGTAAGGTTTAAGTAGTAAGACCTTGATAAGACTGGTTGTCAGACTTTCTGGCTTCTGACTACCCGTAACGACTGTCAAAGATCTACAAATGACAGCCGGGACCAACGGTTTAGCTTATTGAGGAAAGAAAGTATTTAATAATATTAATATCGGCTATTTTGCTTGGTTAGTGACAAGGAGTCGAAATTATTTATTACAATTTATTAAAATAATAGAGGTCTTAACAAACAATGGTCAACTAAAGGATGTTTTCAAGTTAGTTGAACAATAACTCTATTAGCTCGAAAATATAACAACCTTATTGGGACTTTTATATTTGAGCGGATTGGGATTGAAACATTAGGGCCATGGGTTCCGTATACGCCATTCAAAGTGGCAACGCTGCCAGCCTTTTCGGCACTTTTCCCGTTGACAGCGATGCGGATGAATGTTTTCAAGCCTTTCTTTCTCCTTTTTATAGTTCGACCCGATTAACAATAACGAAACACTACCTACTTAGCCGATATCTTGCACCGTTGCAGTTTATCAGATCTTATCTTTACAGTTTGTTCTACGCTTATAAAACGCAAAACGCATACATAAAGTGTAAGGCGTAGTATACATGCGTACGGCGTATGTATGTTATACTCTGTGTCATGTCATTCAGGGGCGGCGTCCCATGTAATTGAAATTAATTGTATAAAATGTAGACGTACCTTTTTAAGGTTTAACATGCGTATTCACTCACGCTTGTCCCTTTAGACGTGTCAGTTGAAAAATAATGTCTGTGTGTTACATTCATTTTCATCTTCCTTTAAATTGTTTTCTGCCCTTGCTCACAGATAATCATCATCATCATCTGCCTAGCCTTTTCTCAACTGTGTTGGGGTCGGCTTCTTGTCTAGCTGGATGCAGTTGAATGCTAGTATTTTAAGTATAGCGACTGCCCCTCTGCAGTGGCGTGCACTTCATACATGCAAATATGGTCTGCATACCCCGTAGTCCCATACATTCATACATACCAGATAGGCTATCTGGCCTTCACAACTCATTTACTGGGAAACATGGTACCCATTGGTAGGGCTGGTTGTCAGACTTTCGGGCTTCTGACTACCCGTTACAACTGTCAATCATACAAATAAGAGCTGGAACCAACGGCTTAACGTGCTTTCCGAGGCACGGAGGAGTCTCGATATGTAATGAACAGCCACTCACCAATAGACTTGCCCCGGGAACCGTATCTTAAGCTTAGATCGACCCGATATTCTGAAACAAAAATATATGTGTATGCAGTATGCGGATTTTGAAGTAGGTATACTATTATTTATTCATTATTATATATTTAGTACGGCACATAGCCATTAAAACTTGATTGAGTTAATCCTGCCATTCGGTCTCCTCGTAGAACCGTAAACGGTTAAACATTATCGTCTTCCATTAACACCAGCAATTAAGTCCAATACAGAACAAGAGCTCGGAAAAGAAAACCAAGGCTATGGATGATTTGTTAATAGTTTTCCATTTAAAATTAATATCAGACTCTAGCCGAAATGCAGCTATATTTCATGGCTATATTTAAGTATGGTTTTCGAGTAGGTATGTACATAGTTCTCAAGCTGTCTCTAAGCCAGTAACTTTATATAACTGCAATGAAATTTCCAGCAAGATGTGTGTGTTTAGATGAAAATTCCATTGTAATGTTTGTCTACTTTAATGATATGAGAAAAGTAGTAAAATAAATTACATTCTTGAAACAAATTCGTTCAAAATTATCTATTCTAACAATGGAAGACAATATTCATTCACATAGCAATATGGAAGTATTTGACCATTTAGTTTTACTACAACAGTTAACTGCTATACGTAATTTGCGAAAGCCGTTGGCAGGTAAAGTTCACTTTTTTTTTGGTTAACAAACATGGCGGACTGTAGAGCCATTGGATCTCTATGGATATTTAATTACTTGGCATGTTATGACGATAACATTCAAATTGAGAATAGAAAGAGATAAAAGACACAACCGTTGGTGGATTGGCGGTTGGAATTGTTCGAATTCAAATTCAAATAGTTTATTGTGAGACAATGGTAACAATGGGTAACAAGTTCTTACAAATATGGAGCATAAGGTGCGATTGTATTGCTAAGCGTTAAATAAGTAATAAATTATAATATTTCGTTACTAAAAAATGTCAATAAAACATTGCTGGACTCGGGCATCCATCATTAAATAATGAAATCCGGTAATTATTCCCGTGAGATCATTTTCAAAATTCGCTCACGTAAGCCGCTGTCAAAATGACAGAAGCTAATACAAACCAAAGTATGTCATAATATGTATATGTCAGGAGAAATAGAATGTACTTACAACAGATATAAGGAAAATGGTTACCAAGAAATATTTTGTAATATCTGAGAAATTTCGACACATTTAGTCATTAAGGCGTAAACTGGAATGAAGATTATTAATGATAACGATGGATATGAAAGCATCAATAGCTGAAACTGATGAAGTGATTGCGTTTATTATGATTTGGGATATTTGTGAGTAATGTTATTTATGCATAGAAGCAGTTATCAATGAATAATTTACATCGATAAAAACTATAAATAATGATCTTAATCCCATCAAAAATCATTTATTAAAGATGGTGAGGTTTAGCACTTTGAACGTCAAAATCACATAAGTCAATTCCCTACAACACCCAGTCTACACCACTTTGCAGTGTCTATAAAGCGAAGAAAAAGTAGCGCAACAAACGCCCTATCAATACATCTCTCTCATAACTTAGAATAACTTGAATCTAGGCAATATAATACTAAGTAGTTAGCATATTAATTCGTCATTAATTATATTTATGATTGTGATGGTAGTCGTTGGTCCCGGCTGTCATTTGTAGATCTTTGGCAGTCGTTACGGGTAGTCAGAAGCCCGAAAGTGTGACAACCAGTCTTACCAAGGGATATTGTGTTGCCCATTAACTGGGTTGTGGAGGTCAGGTAGGCAGTCGCTCCATGTAAAATACTGATATTAGGTTAGATTGGAAGCCGACCCCAGCATAGTTGGGGAAAGGCTAGACAGATGATGAATATTTGTGATGGTAGTGGTTTCCGCCTTGCCATTGTGCATGACGTTGTGGGTTGAAACCTGGACAAGTGCCAATGTGACCTTTTTAATTCATATTCTTACTTATGTCCTTTCAAGTTTATCTTGGACATTACTGACTTCCTGGAACCTGGACTTAAAACTAAATTCCTAGTGCTTTCTCTGCTTAAGAAGATGTCTTTGCCCTTCAGTGGGAATAGAAAACGCTGGTATTATTATTTTGATTATAATTAACATATTAATCAACTATGTAAATGAGATACTCTTATAAAAGCGCATAATTTATTCATCTGTAGGTATTGTTTATATATTGAAACGATAATCTATGTTCAACATTCCATAATTTAATACATTTCTACAACTTTGTCTACAGACAGCAATTTAGTAAAATGTTAGTGCGTTTGAAAGTTATGTTTAGTTATTAAATGCGGCAAAAAGCGATTCGCACTCATTCACAGAGAGCTCAGTACATATGTCTAGGTAGTTTAGTGTGTAGTGTAGTTTTTTGCATGTACACCTAAATTAACAAATAAATAACATCGTCTTACCCAGTTAGGGTTACGGAGGTCAGATAGGCAGTCACTACATGTAAAATACTGGTATTCAGTTGCATCCAGTTAGACTGGAAGCCGACCAACATAGATGGAAAAAGAATCTGCAGATGATGACAAAAAGTGAGCACTAAATTAAGAACAATAACCCGTTTCCTAGGTTAACTAGCAAAACCTAGTTCCTAAATATATCCTGACCAGTTTTCTATCCATCATTCAAGTATGGCGGGGAGGTGCGCAGGTGTACATTACTTATCTGTTAGTTTTTATCCCGTGCTGATAATTATGGTGTAATTATTGTACTATATTGATGTTCAACGGGGCATTAGGCCAGCGGAGTAGAACCCGTATTTGGTACGTGAGCTGACTATGTACAGTAATGGTATTATAAGGTTGAGCAATGTCGACGGCACGGTTGGCGCAGTGGCTGAGCGATCGTCTGCTGCGCCGCTTGTCGTGGGTTCAATTCCCGCAGGAAACAAATATTTGTATGGCCTACAGTTAGTTGGAGCTGGCTGTTTGTGACTTTAAATGTTTGTAAACGCACCCACGACACAGGAGAAATTCCTAGTGTTGGGAAAAGTTTAAAAAAAATATGTCCGAACGCGGTCGATTCCTTATAAAACATAGCTTTTTCAAATATACTCGACTTTGGAAGAGAAGTTTATATTTATTGAACCTGATATCAATAGTGCACACTTGAAATCATATGACGAATGATGCAGTCATTCTCCAACATAACCTATTTAAATAATATTTGTTGGTCTGACTATTTGCGAATACGTATGTTTGACTGTTTCTTTCGATGTCAAAATAGTAAAGTTGTGTGCTGTTGTCACTATATTTTTAACCCTGCAAAAAAATAATTTTTCACTCGTATCGTTGGGTCCTGGGCTCCAGTCCCGGGTCGGTCAAACTGTTGTTGGGTTTACCATCTGAAATTGCTCAGTTGAAGCTCGCAGTCTAGATTTGTGCCCAGTTAGTGGCAATAGGCTCACCCCTTATTACATAGGACTTAAACATAACTAGCAAAATGTGGGTGGTAGGGTGTACCATAGGTATACTACTGCCTGACCCTTCGGGATACCCAGGCGTATGTTATTTTATTTGTAAATTATGTTATGTATTGTAATGTTTCACAATACGCAAACCAGGTAGACAGTCACCAATCGACCTGCAATAAAACACATAAAGTGCACCTCACCTCCACAAATGACTTGTAATTAATTTAATCAAGTACCATAACGTTTACTAAACACTAACCGAAGCTAAAAACTTATCTGTATAATTTAAACTAACCGTTTAATGGTCTAAATTAATAATTCATCCTACTTACGAATAGTACGACACAGCTTAGAGTTTACATGGGCTAAGTCCGTCAAACTCACTGCCGAAGTTGTGCGAGTTGAGTTTATGCGAACTTAGGCAGGCATTCACAGGGTTTAGAAGGTTTTATAGCTTTGTATACCTAAGCATCATCATCTGCCTATTTTTTTTCCAACTAGATCTTGCTCGGTTTCCAGTCTGATCGGATGCAGCTGGATACCAGTATTGTTTATCTATCATGGGATGGCCAAGCAATGGGAAAACTAGTTTCAATAGCAATCTCAAGTTCTCAAGTTCTATCCGTTCAAACTAGTTTTAATAGCAATCTAAAGCCAATACGAATCAGATATTTTACAGTCACGTCATGGTATTATTTGGTGATTTACACAGCTGTCAAAATAAACTCAAACTCAGGAGTACGAAACGTCTTAATACCAATGTCGATCGATCGGAAATAAAATCAAGAGTAGTAAGAGCGCTGCTATCTGTAAGAGGGAGTGTGACGTAATCAACCACTCAGGCATATGTGTGTTAGTTCATAAAATAGTGCTCTTAAATGCAGCGAAAATAATGCTCGTTTCTGAAATATTGAAATAATTTTGCACTGTTGGAGTATAAACTGTCGGTGAGAAGCTGAGCGTTAGAATTGTGACAAAAGGCCAGCACATCTGCAGTAAACTGTCAAATTTTCCCAATTGAACATAAACCTTATTTTTTTTTAAATAAAGTTGAAAAAGCTATTAAAGAAATTTAACAGATTGGGGTAGCATGATGTGATAAGCTCTGTACAAGTTTATGTCGTTCGATGGAACCTCTAAGTTGTGTCAAACTAAAGCAATATCCTCAAGAATCCATTCGTGGAATCGACCAGGTTATTTCACAGCCTTAAGTGTTTAGACCCGGCTAGAATTAAAGTAATTTATTAGGTATCAATGGATTTCATTTACATTTTTGTGGGTAGTTAGCACAGCATTGCTAGAATAGATGACAGCTTAATTATTTGTAGGTATCAGGTAATATTTTGTTTATTAGCAAGTATAAAGGTTGGGTTGCGATTTAAATGATAAAAAAGTAGGTGAATAAGTGTTAAAAAGTTGCTTGAAACATCACGTGATTAATGGACGACCCCTAATTTCTAGGCATCAAAACATAAAGCTAATATTTATATTTATCTAGACATTCATCCATGTGAAAGTAGCTCTGTCTGTCTGTTTGTCTGTCTGAAAATTTGGCATGGAGATGGTTTCGGACCCTGGAAAGGACAATAGGATAGTTTTTAATCCGCGACTTGTCTGCATCCACGATAACCGACATTCCAATCGAAGCCGCGGTCAAAAGCTAGTCATATTATAAAGCTCGATGAGCTTTTAGATGTATTACAAAAAAGCGCTAACATACCAACGAAACGATTATCTGAACGTGAGATCCAGCGCGACCTATTGACCTTTAGTGGCGGACTCATACTTAGAACTCGAGAACCTATACTTACGGGTTGAGGGGTTAACAGGGACGTTACTAATGTGCCAGTGCACACACAGCTTAGGTACAGTCGATGGAAGCGATTAGTATGCGGGTAGATAACTACCACTCCTTTTTCATGTGATCTGACCAAGATAATGTCTGGACTTTAAAAGAGACCTCTGAGTTTGTTCTGGTGTTTTTCTTAGAGTAGTCAGGTAGGGAAACTAGGACCTAATCTAATTGTAATTTATTTATCCCATTTGATAAGATCTACAAGTGTCTTTTTTAAACCTGCTTACAGGAATAAATATCATTTGATTTTATTTTATACCTGCCCTGTGTGTCACACGGAGTTCGTAAATGTATGATATCCATGCAAATGATAAATAATGCAGAAGATAATGTTTGTTTGAAAGCGCAAATCTCTGTAACTATAAGACGCATTTGAAAAATCGTTTTGCATCTGATAGCCCAATTATCGAAGAATGTTTTAGGATTTAACATTACATTTCGACCCTTTGGAGTGAGGGAAATGCGGGGCACAGCTACTTACGAATAAAAATAATTATGTTAAGTATATAAATAATCACGAATATAAATTCTACATACTCGCATTTGATTGCTCCCTCTTCCTTTACTAAAATTTTTTGAATACTGTATATAAAAAAAACGCGAAAGTTTGGTTGTTTGATTGCATTATTATAATACAGTCATTTATCAAAAGTAGAGAGATAGATAAGTCTTAGTAATTAAAGTTTATTATATGGCGTCTAACGATAGATATGGCGTCTGGCGATAAGTTATGATGGCCCGGTGGTTTAGGCCTCGCCTCTTGTGCACGAGGTTGTGGGTTCAAACCTGGGCAAGTACCAATGTGAGTTTTTCAATTCATATGTACTTTCTATATTTATCTTGGACATCACTGACATCGGTGAAGGAAAACATCGCGAAGAAACCTGGACTTATATATGTATATATAAGTCTGAAATCGCCAACCCGTCTTGAGCAAGCGTGGTGATTAATGCTCGTGCCTTCTCTGTACGAGAAGAGGCCTTTGACCTGCAGTGGGACAGTAATAGGCTGGTACTTTACTTTTTTTCATATGGCGTCTGGACTTCAGATTGATTAGATTTATATGTTACGCGGCATTTTGTACGAACTCTTAAATCCTTAAATCTTGGATATTAATTAACAGATTTTTATTGAAACTTGTCACGCATAATGTATGTGTGTATGCAAGATCAAAACTTAGAGAACTTTGTCGTTAAACTCTTATTTAGAGAGAAAGAGAGAACGATTTTTGGTTTCTTTATAAAAAATCTCTTTATAAGACATATTTATGAGAAAGAATTGGTTAATTTATCAATTAAAACGAAGCCTTTTATACCACGGGATTCAAACATAACTGGCGAAATGTGGGTGTCCTAAAGGTAGACCACTGCCAAACCCTTCTAGAAATACAGGCATGATGTTAAAACGAAGCAATATTAATCGATACTAGTTTAGTTCATTTACAAATGTAATTTATCTGCCATATAAGTCGCAATGTTTCAACTATTTTAGCTAAAAGCATGTGATTTTAATCGTTAACTTGATTTATTGTTTCATTAGAACTTCTAATTGGACTTGAAACTTGATGTTGTTTCGTTATTAGCTTTGTCTTAGCTCCGTATAAATAGCCGTGCTCTTCGGAGAGAACAACTAATTATAAAGCTATTGGATAAGACTTAAGCTGAGGTAGTTTCTAGTGAGACTGTTTCCTAGATTTAAATGTCTTTACATTTAAGCTCTTTCAGATTTAAGATTAATGTCTGGTAAATCCTGGGATTATACTGGCTAACACTTTAATAATACCAGCTTAGTAGTGTCCTCCTGTAGGGTAAAGGCTTCTTCTGATTCGGAGAAGGCATGAGTATTAATCACCACGTTTGCTCACAGCGGGTTGGCGATTTCGAACTTACTCTACTATCTACTCTACTTACTTACTCTACTTGTGTACTCTACTTACTCCTACATCTTACTTACCGTTTATGATATTCAACCAAGAAAGAACATATCAATTTAAAAAGTCACATTGGTATTTCCTCGGTTGTGAACCTAAAACCTTGTGCATGAGAGGCGAAGCCCAAACCATTGAGCCATCACTCACTTGTTGTGCGTACTGGCGAATATTTGGACCTTATGTTTAATATTTCTCATCATTAGCACCAACGCTGCTGCCCTATTTCACTAAGACTAGATGACATCTAAATTACTGCTTGCACTTAAATATAGCACGGTTTGATTTGAACTCTAGCTGTTTGTGTTACCAATTAAATAACACTTATTATAAAGAATTTCATCATAGGTTAGTTCTGAATTTTAATGGTCCGTTCATCCGCCTTGTGTGATGTTATTCACGAACCAGTGCATGCTTCTGTCTGTCTATTCTCTTGATGTTAATCTCTTAATTGCTTCGTGGTCACGCGTGTCGCTGCCTGGCCTGAGGACATAAACGACATGGTTTTAAAAGGATGATTCTTATGCTTTCACAATACAGTCTATTAAATTCTAATTGCCTATGAATCTCTGCTTTTTTACCTGGTGGTAAGCAATGATGTAGTCAACGATGGAGCACACTTGCTTAGAAGTGACCTATTCACTGTCAGTTAGCCAAGTATGACAGATATCTCAACTAACCCCAGCTGTCCCAGTTACGAGGACATTTTGAAGAAAAAATAAATGATCACGTACGAGCTTTGAATTCATTGTCTATTTTTAAAAGAGAAAAGATTAAAAAGTGCGACATCCAGACTTTTGGCCATTGCCCGCGCATTTTGGCGGGACTTTTTAAATTTCGAAACGGTAACCCTAAACGCACCGCATAGTTCGGTAACTGCGGCCAGATTGATTCGTTATCACATCCAACGTCCAGCGGCACGTTGTACCCGACAGGAACGCGATGTTCCGACCACATTAATTGACAGCTGAATCGGTACGGACCTCGAATTAATCGGGCTTCGTTTTGAATTATTTATAGGATGCATTGCGCGAGTGGCCGGCGGGGGGCGCAAGGGGCGCGGGAGGAGGGCGCGGCAACAGGTCCGCATTGTGTCGGGATGCAGGGGATGAGGACCACGCTAGGGTTGCCGCAAAAGAGTTATTTCGCTTCTGTAAGTGGTCACCTTAGTTGCTATTTGACTAAAGTTTTACGTAGAATTAATGGTACAAGGAAATATAATCATACTTTACCAGACTTGCATCCAGTTTTAGAAAATAAATTAACGACGCTTCAGAAACTAAACGCTATTCAATATTAAATAGAATATAAATACACTTCAATGTACACAATAAAAACTTTTTAATAATAACGGCCATGCGGGCTGCAAGTCATTGCGATTGGCTGTTGAAAATTAATTCAACCAATCACAGGAGTTTATTCCTACAGAAGGTGTCTCTTCGTTGAAGCTATTCATCAAATAAATCATACTAACACCTTTACACTAGGGCTTTATAGACTTTAAATCCGGGTTCAGAAGTACAGTTCATGTCCATCCAACGGTTCTGGGCCGCGGTCAATTATACCGAGTCAATTAACATTCTGCTCAGTAAACCGTTTAAGCAATTTTGCTAACAAACGGAACGATCAGTTAAACTGATGTTAGTGTTCAAATTACTTTCTAGGTTGCTGCGATGGACGGGTGAACGTTGTTCGGTTAGTTTAGAACCTTTTCTGTTTTAATTTGTTGAATCGATTGAGTAGACTGTGTGTAGTTAAAATCTATATGAGCTGGCCCAACCCAGTTGTAAACGTCCCTTTGTGCCTATTGGCCTAGCTCTGTTCTGTCTCCTGCTCGATATGGAGGGAAATGGAAATTATGTATTTTTCTAACTCGTCCGCTGTTCTTTTCTGATTAATTTCGTTGCGGGATCCAAGACAGTTGAATCGTTTCTCCAGGACTCGTCGGGCTTCATTGTCTTAACGCTTTTCTGGTGGTCACCACAGTAGATTCTGGTTTTCAGGAGTAGCAGTGGTTTGGGAATAGTGTGGCGGGCTTGTCCCAAGCTTGCCTCTTATTATAATGAAACTCTGTACTACCATAGGCCGGTTCAAAGTCAAAATGTTTAGTCACTTCGTAACGTACTAATATAATAAAGCTGAACAGTTTGTTTGTTTGAAGGTGCTAGTAAGCTTTTTTTTTTTTTTGCATCTGATTGCCTAATTCTATGGGATGGTTGTAAGATATTTACAATAGACTACGACCATAGAAAGCGGGTAAAACCGTTGGGCACAGCTACTATAAATATTATGAAGAGGTAGAGTTGGCAAGTTTGTATGTAAGAGGTAATCTCAAAAGCTACTTATCCGATTTCAAAAAGTAATTCGTTAATGTAATGCTACGCTACACTATTGCCACAGGATAGATTTTAGGTTTCTTCCATGCAGACGAAGTCGCAGGCAGAAGCAAGGGTTTTGTGTTTGAACTAAATTGATTTCGCCCGATTTGTGGTATTTGCCGCATAAAGATTTTATTCACATTGACTGCCCAATTCTGCGGTTGTGTGACAATTCCTGTCCTGTGGTGTGATTTCGGATCCAAAACACATGGAAAATTCAAAACCAGCTATCGATTGCTTCCGTTCCCAGTTACAGTCTACCTTTGTGGTATCTTTTCTATTAAAGTTTTGAAGGCAACTTTTAGTTAAAATATTTACCTTTTCTCGCCACCCCTACGCATCGGGTGCGGGGGTGCTAGGTGCGCGGGCGGCGCGGCAGGAATGCGCGCTCTTGTTCGTTTTGGGGAGCGTCTGCGCAGGTAGGCGCGCGCCTCTCCTCCGCCGCGCAGCCCCCGTTGCTATGCGCATACCCGACTGACGAACTTTCCAGAAATTGATGTTGTAAAGGGTTAAGTATTTAATTTTAAATGAATGTAGTAAAACCAAATACTGGTAGTTTCAACACAATAATTGTCCGATTTGCTTGGATCTTAAGAAGTTCCAAACAATTTTTTGGTACTTTGAGCCAGATTACCAGTCAGCACGCAAAACATAGACAAAATACATACATAACAAACAACGTTTTCTTCAACAACTTAGTAAGAATACCTAAAGTTCTTAACAACACACTAAGATTAAAGATTAAAGTTTTATTATGCATTGAAATAAAATATTTAGTGAATCGTCATATTTAAAGCTGGTGTCAGGATTTAAATTAAAGGGTTGGTAGATCTTGGAATATGTCTTCTCCCAAGATTCCTCATTTTTAGCAGCAGATTGCTTAAAGTCTATCAGAATCATTCAAAATCACACATCTAGGTGTCTGAAAAGTATAAATTTAGAATTTCCCACAAGAATACCAAAAAGAAAACCGTTTTCGTAGTGATAATTTAATTCGATATATACCTAATTAGAAATACCTGCGTCTCCCAGGTAACCGCTGGTCAGTCGGGTATACACCGGCGGAGCCCTTCAATATTTTTTACTCGTTTACTCGTCCGGAGGTCATTCGAGTAGTAAAAGTAAAGTATTGAGTCAAAATAAAACCGCTTCGAGTCATGGGAGCTGAATCCAGGTCATAAATGGTGTGCCCACGAAAACTGCACGTTTCTTAATTAATTTTCGTTTTTAAAATCTTGTTAGAGTATCAATGGAAATCTACATAGAGTCGGCTCAAAATTTAGCTACCAGTTTGGCGGTATCAGAAGCGTCCATCACATAATGTAGTGTGCATCAGGGCAAGCAGAACACGACATCAGGTGTCTTATAGTTTTTTAAAATTGTATTGTATGATTTAGATATCTATAAATAAGAGACAAGAAAGAGAGTCGCTAAGACGTCCATGAGGGATGAGCCAAACATAGACGCATCCGGTGCGATCTGGTGGTCTTAGATACTAACTACTAACTTCCCGAATATATTACTGCTACATACACTTCTCACAGGATATTGTTAAGAAGTCTGTTAAGAATCCACATCAGTTAGAATAAATGCATCTTCGTTAAGGATTCGAAGTCCCTTTAACACACCTCGTTAATGAGGATCAACTAGATATCGTGTTGGCTAGATGTTCTCAATTACCTAACAGTTTAAAAGGACTTAAAAAATCCCAGTAAATTACGTGTATCTGATGAGATAGGTCCTGTGTGGTTCCAAAAGTTTTTATTGTACAGTTATAGCCAGTATTACCTTCCGATTACTAATACATTACTAAAGTCTAGTTTTGTAGGGGTAAGGGTGTTAATAGTATTGATTAAATTGTTTGATCCTTTATGTTTAAAACCAAATTAATGCATATAAAGTTCAAATGAGAGTTCCGAGCAGAGTATTTAAGACAAGTAAAACGAGTCTGTCAACCCTAGATAATGAAATTAAAATACTGATTTGTGTAGTATGATATCATATTGTACAAACATGACCAACACAAAAGGAGTTTCAACACTGAGAGAAATCGACAGATTTATTGTTTGTAGCAATCCTATTCTATAACAATATAACATAAAATCACGCCTATATTTCCTAAAGCAGAGGTGTGTCTATGGTACACTTATATTTCACCGCATTTCCGTTTAAGTCCCACGTAATAGGAGAGCCATCAACCGGGCAAATATCCAGACTCTGGGCTGCTACTAAATTCCAGATGGAAAAACCCAATAACACTTTTCTTCATCATCGTCATCGTCGTCTTCATACTAAACAGTAGCACTTGAAACCACTACCAACGCGGCAGTATAACACGATATATAGGGGAACATACTGTTCAGACGCCAGCACGCTAGCTGGGTCTACCCTTTATAGCAGAACTTTTTATGTCATAATATTAATTAGCATAACAGTGCATAGCATAAACTTCATTTCGCAGAAAATCGTTCGGCATACACTCATTTATAATACATTAAAAACGCATAATTTTTTAAGTCAGAATCATCTTTAGGCATAAATTTCATATCCATAATAATTAAACAGTAGAACCATCATATTGCAGAAAGTTCACTGTCAGAATCGTCTTTTGGCATAATTTTGTAAGTCAGAATCATCTTTAGGCATAAATTTCATATCCATAATAATTAAACAGTAGAACCATCATATTGCAGAAAGTTCACTGTCAGAATCGTCTTTTGGCATAATTTTGTAAGTCAGAATCATCTTTAGGCATAAATTTCATATCCACAATAATTAAAAAGTAGAACCATCATATAAGCTTGTTTGTTCCGTGCGGGGATCGAACCCACAACACGCGGCGCAGCAGCCGATGGCTCAACCACTGCGCCAACCATGTCGTCAAATAATATTAAAATATATTTTGCTTGCATGCTTGCTTGCAAGCAAGCATGCAGCATGCAAGCAAGCATGCAGCATGCAAGCAAGCATGCAGCATGCAGGCAAGCATGCAACATGCAAGCAAGCAAGCAAGCAGCATGCAGCAGGCAGGGTTTCTGCGACGGCTCCGGCGCTGCGGCCCTCCGGCGGCCCCACGCGTGCTAATCGTCGCAGACGGCTTTCGCTCACCACCGCAGCTTCGGCTTGTTGGCTGGCACTGCCGGCCAGCCTCAGCCGCGGCGGCTCGCTCGCAGCCGCCTGCTCCTCAGCCCGCGGGCCGCCTCGCCCCTACGCGCCTACGCGATTTTAAACTTCACTAACTTTTGTAGTACAACATATTGACTTTTCAAGACAATATTTTAATTTTAATTTTAATTTAAAGTTAAGAATATGATTACATTTTATAGAAATGACAATAATTATGCCTAATAAAATTATTCCAAATGAAATTCTGCCATCTTCTTAATATGCCAAGTGAAATTATTCCAAATAATCGTCGCTCTAAATAAACGTTATGTGAAACGAAATTATGCGAAATTAAGCTTTGCCAAAAGTAATAATGTCAAATAAAATTCTGCCATCTTAAAAGTATGCCTTTGTAAATTCGGACGTATAAACATTCGGCCAAACAATAATTATATTAAATGATTTTTATGCCATATATATATTCGTTTAAAGAAGATTATGCCATGTGTGTTATGCCAAATAAATTTCGGAGCATCAAAATTCTGCCAGATAGAGGGAACCCACGCTAGCTACCCCAAAGTGTCAGATTTTCCCAATTGAACATGAACCTTATTTCTATCACGATAAAGTTGAGAAACACATTGGGGTAGCTTGATGTGCTGGTCTCTGTACATCGCACAGACAAAATATGCTCCGTGCAACAAAATAAAAAAAAAACATAAATACATAGTATCATTAAACTTCCCCGATCACGGCACACGGCAGGCAATTTACTCCATACTAAAATACACATTAATTAAAAATTATAATTAGTATGATTAACTGGAACAGCTAGCAATTAAGGCAGGGTAACAGCTACTTAATTTATGTAAAGCTTTTACTGTCTACGAAAGCCGTGCTGTGGTCATGATTACGAAGGGTCTGCGGTTTGCTCGTGGACCACCACAATCAATACGGTTAGTTGTTTCTCTTCTATTGTCTTCTGTTTTATGGTAATTAGTGATGCGGTTATCGTTTAGTGGTTGATACGAGTCCTGATAATTTATTTATTGATTTAGGATTGTCAATTTACACAATTTACATGACACGATAGAGGAGCTCGTGGCTAAATAAAAACATGATGGTTGATCGAAGATTAAACTACGCTTGCCGAGGTCAGTCTGTGGATGGGTGATCATTCGTAACATATCGAGACTCCTCCGTGCCTCGGAAAGCACATTAAGCCGTTGGTCCCGGTTGTCATTTGTAGATCTTTGACAGTCGTTAGTAGTCAGAAACCCGAAAGCCTGACAACCAGTCTTACCAAGGGGTATCGTGTTACCCAGTAACTGGGTTGTGGAGGTCAAATAGGCAGTCACTTCATGTAAAACACTGGTATTCAGCTGCATCCGGTTAGACTGGAAGCCGATTTCAACATAGTTGGGAAAAGGCTAGGCAGATGATGATGATGACATGACACGATAAAAATCAGATATACGATGTTAAGTAGCTGTACGCTATCACTTATTGAAGACCAAAGCATGCACAATAATAGGGGCGTGGTTATTTAAAAAATATTGGACACGTATTTTTTGCGTAATCAAAGGATTACGTCATTACATTGAGTTAAAATGTAGCGTGAAGTCACACGTAAGTAGATTTTATACTTATACGTGACGTAGCGAGCCCCAACTCCCCATCTTTAATGCGTTTTATCCGATTGATTTTTATTCCTATAAAGCAAAAACTACGAATCCAATATTTTTTTATTATCTTGGTTTTGGCTAACACGTTTTATTGCCTACAAATTCTTGGTACAGCGGCGTATTGACCGATGTTTTTTTAGTGACGATAATCAATGAAGAAAGCTTTGAGTATGAATGTGGAGGGTTACAAGAGTAGAGGCAGACCAAAGAAACAATGCAAGGATTGAGTGAAAGATGATACAGCTTGGGAGGAGGTGACTATTGAGATGAAGGCAAATAGAGATGTTTGGAAGAAGATCACATGCTGCTCTGATCTAAATAGATTGAGACAAGGGGGCGGGAGTATAACGATGGTACGTGGATTACATCTAGGTCACCTTAGTACTAATACCTTTATTAGCTCTAAGGTGACCGAAGGGATAGTAATAATTTAATACAAGACAATACAAGACTTTAATAAGACCCTATTAAGTATTAGCTTCTTATTAAAGTCTTACTAAGAGGGTTCGTAAAGGTTTTATATGATTCATTAATCTGCACGGTCCTCACATGATCTGAGCAAGATAGTGTCTGGACTTTAAAAGAGATTGTGACCTCTGAGTTTCTTTTGGCATTTATTCTGAGAGTAATATAAGTATAAGTAGATAGTATAAGTAGATAGGGAAAGGCGGACCTAGGAAAAAATATATTAATAAAGTGTTTGTAAAAACCTACAAAATAATATAATATCAGCCTCTTAGTCTCCCACTGCAAGGCAAAGGCTTCTCATACCGAGAAGGCACGAGCATTAATCACTACGCTTGCTCCAGAAGGGTTGGCAATTTCAGACTTATATTAATTATAAGTCCAGGTTTCCTTACGATATTTTCCTTCACTGATGTCAGAGATGTCCAAGATAAACTTAGAAAGTACATATGAATTGAAGAAGTCACGTTGGTACTTGCCCAGGTTTGAAACTATAACCTCGTGCACAAGAGGTGAGGCCTAAACCATCATGGGGCCATCATGACTTAACAAAAACGTAAAACCTATATTATACAGAAAATAATATCATTTAATTTATGATTTTCAATTCTATTATGTACGTTGTAAACGCACGTGACCACACTTCAGATAGTTCCAACCACATATTTTGCCATAACTCCACACTTCTCATTTCTATAACTTTTTCAAAATCAAAATCAAAATCAAAATCAAAATTCATTTATTCAAATTAGGCTGAGAATCAGCACTTTTTGAACGTCAAAGACGTTTACATAAGACAGTCCCCCAAAACGCCCACCCTTCACCACTTCCTAGTGTTTTTGCTGGGAAGAAGAAGTGGAGGAACAAACTCCCCAGCAACACGTCTGTCTGATAGGTTTGAAGAACCTGAAGCTATACAACACATTATGTCAAAAATAATAATTTTGTTAAGCACAGCTTCAATCACTCCATACAAATATCAATAAAATACTTCTGAGGTCGAGACGCATTTCAGCTGTGGTCGTGTTCACGCAATAAAAAAATGGTTTCCAAGTCCATTATACCAGAGGTTTTTATCAGAAGTGGGCCGAATGAATGAGTGAAATCCGATTACAGGTTGTTAAGAAACTTTTAACTTAACCCCGAGACGATACCTCTGTACATAATATACGTATGTTTATTAAGGATTATAACCATTTGTATTTAAATAATTTGTGTTTGGAAGGTATTATGTTACCGGTAACCTGTTTGTAACCGTTGGAGTGTTTAATAAAATGTTAATAGCAGCGAAAGATCGAGATTAATTAGCGGTTTAGTTTGTTGAGATGTAGTGGGAGCGCGTGACTTTGGTATAAAGATATTAAATTTAATTGGTTTTCTATACCAGTTATTAAAAAAGAAGCGAGTCAGAATTGCCCACCGATGGTTCCACGTTGGTTTTACGTTTATAAATCTAAGAAAAATACACTTTTTGCGAATGTAGCTTAGTTTGTTTGTAAAGGATTTTTGATGATTGCTAAATATTTGTGCTTGTTAGACACAACCTCTCTTTCACTTGCTATATAAGTAGTCAAGAAGTGTTTATAACTATATTTCTTCGTACCTGTAAAAATAAATGTAAGTTATGATAATAATAAATACCATTCAAAGACAGACAGACCGATAGTCAAAGTTACACCGTTCATACCAATTTGGTACGGAACCCTAGAGAAGAGATAAAGAATTCATCTTATTGAGATTCACTTTTCCGATGTCCAAATGGTTATTTGCTAAATACCACACGAGTACACGACGAGTTTGAACAAAGCACGCTCTGACAATGGGCGGGAACACACTAGGGTTAAAGAGAATTCCTGCACGTTGGTATGTACCATCTTTGAAACACTTACTTTTAACGTTTAGTGCTGGTACATACTAAGTGCGAACTTAAAACCAACCACAATAGGAATCTCGTAAAACACCGCACAACAGAGTTGCCGGAAATGTATATGTATAGCTATATACCAACGATGTATGTATATTATCGCGTTCCTCACAAAGAGCATCGTTAAAAGAGAAGTTCATCCATTTGAAATTGAAATTCGTACTGTAAGCCGGCTCGAAGGACCACAAAGTTGGTTAGTACGTGGTCCTCAGAGGCGGCTTTTAAATAAAATGTTACGGATTAATTAAAGGGACTTTGCCTCGGTCTGTGGTCTTGTTTATTTTTACTTCATATTGATTCCTTGGATGTGTTTCTTGTTTGAACATATTTAGTCTGACTTTATATTTGTAATAAGATTAGACGGACTAAAGTGGGAATGTTTGAAGTGGGATTACATTGGGGAGCAAGTTTTGTGCTGAAAGTCAAATAGATTCAAGTTGGTAAATAGAATTTGACAAAAACAGATCATGTGTAAATGTAGTTTCTGTTGAGAGATAAGACTTTTAATAAACTTAAATAAATAATGAATACATGAAAATGAATTCTGGAGTTCTATTTATTTAGGAGTTAGAAGGCAAAAACAGAAGGCGAGTGCTATTCCGTACAAATGGCTGCAAAATTTGCTCCAGGGACCGCATACAACTCAAAAGCTTAGGTGCTCTCTTGTTTGTTTTGAAGTGACAACGTATTGGAGTTTTGAGAATATCACTACTTGATGTTACTGCCTTACGAGGTAAGCGTATCAATAACTGACAAAGCAACATATTTGTCAAAAAAATTACAGGCTTTTTCACAATCTTTTTTGTTCCTTTTCTATAAAGCAGAAATTGTATAAAATAAATTTGACGAATTATCGACAGGTTGGAGTGATCCCTATCTCCTGTTTGTTCTATATAATAAGCCCCGGCCATTGCATCCGAACGTAGCTTCTATACTTCATACACAGAAATACTAAAATAAATAAATAACACCAGCCTGTTACTGTCCCACTGCAGGGCAAAGGCCTCTTCCCATATAGAGAACTACAGAAGTGTTTTAGAATAACTGATGCTGGAACCTATGTTATAGGATAAAATAAACAGCAAAATACGCACAGAGTCGTGGAGTTACGAACATCGGCCCGTCAGACAATTAAAACGTCAGTTACTAAACGTTTCTTACTACTACTAGTAGATACTATATAGTAAAGAAACAAATAGGCTCGCCCCGACTTAAAAATGACTAGTGAAATGTTAGTTTGAGTATAGAAAATTTCTGCTGTTCTTTGGGGGAAAACATTGCTATCGAAACTTAATATGATGAAGCTGAAGAGTTTGCTGGTTGGCGCCAGTTCTTGAGGAAGGCTATATTGTATTTAACATCCCACCACGATCCTGGGAAGCGGGTGGAACCGCACGACACATGTAGTGTTTCGATATTGATAAAATCTCCAAACCATAACGACATGACGACACGGTTGGCGCAGTGGTTGAGCCATCGGCTGTTGCGCCGCGTGTTGTGGGTTCAATCCCCGGACGGAACAAATATTTGTATGACCTACAGGTAATTGTTCCGGGTCTGGCTGTTTGTGTATGTGAGTTTAAATGTTTGTGAACGCACCCACGACACAGGCGAAATTTCTAGTGTGAGGCAACGTTTAAAAAAAAAAAAAAAGTCTATTTTGGCGACACAGCCCAACTTGGCAGCGTGAAAGTGTGAGTTGTAACATAAATCGCTCCGGCGCAGTCGTGTGTGTAACGTGGCTAGGGTCACGCGCGCGACACGCACGTGCTGTGACAAATGTGCCGTGTTAGCAACTGTCTCTGTAGGTGGTAGATTGTAGACAGAATTTCATGTTCGGTTCCGGTTTTTCGGCCGAAATATCCATGTACGGAGATTTTAGGTTTTGCCGAAAAAAGTTAATAGAGATTTTGTTGAAGTATAAGGATCATCATCATCATATTTATTTGGGTTTGGCGCAACATATCTTCTTCTTGACGACCGATGTGGCGAGGCGGGCAAAGGTCCGCCTGCCACGCAGGAGGTTGCGGGTTCGATTCCCGCCCTGGGACAAATGTTTGTACGATCTACAAAGATTTGTTATTTAATGTATAGTATTAAGTATATCAGTCATCTAGTTCCCATTACACAAGCTCTCCTTAGCTTCGAGCTAGATGATGCTGTGTGGATTGTCCAGCATTTATTATGTTATTATTATTCTTCTTCCATACATCTCTATTTGCCGTAGTCCCAATAATCACCTCCATCCTAGCCATGTCATCTTTCACGCAATCCATTATATTTATAATCGCAATCTTTATAACCTTCCACGTTCATACTCAAAACGATCCTCAAAACATGGTCCTCATTTTTTAACCAATTGCAATAAATCTGATTGTTTTTTTTTTTTTTTTTTTTAAACGTTGCCCCACACTAGGAATTTCTCCTGTATCGTGGCTTTACAAACATTTAAACTCACATACACAAACAGCCAGACCTGGAACAACTACCTGTAGGTCATACAAATATTTGTTCCGTGCGGGGATCGAACCCACAACACGCGGCGTAGTAGCCGATGGCTCAACCACTGCGCCAACCGTGTCGTCAAATAGTCGTTTGATTCTTTATTCAAATTCATTATTCAGAGAAAATTAGAAGTTATAATAACTAAAAGTACAATAACTGAGACAATGCGGAAAAATGAAGCTTTTTCACGCATCAAAAAAATCGAGAAAATTATGACATTTTCGTGTGATTTAAATTTAAACGTTATGAAAAAACAATTGACACTGCATGTCTTTAACTATGACTTGAGAGAAACAAATCGACAAACAGAAAATGATTTCATTTTTGCTTTTCGGCCGAAAATGAAAATCAGTCCCGATTTAGTTTTTGCCCGAAAAATAATCTTAGTCTTCCTTCGAATTCATAAGATGGGAAGTGCAAACGTTTATTTTTATATTTTATTTGTGGCGGGTTTAAGGCATTATTAAACACAGGTCTAAAAAAAAAGAAATCATATTTAGTCCAACAGTCAGATATTTTTTTTTACAAATGTATTATTTACTTTATCATATCAAATTAATGAAAAAAATGACTTAGGTAAAACGCATTAAAGTTGGGGAGTTGTGGCTCGCTACGTCACATTTCAGTATAAAATCTACATAGGCGTGACGTAACGCCACATTTTTAGCCAATGTATCGTCGTAATCTTTTGATTACGCATGAGAAAGAAAAAGAAACGCGTCGAATATTTATTTTTTAAACTTGCTGCTGGCCAAAAAATATTTTTAGTTACAATCCAAACTGTGTTCCATAAAACTGTACCAAAGTCATTGATAATCAATAAATATTATTGTTGCAGTAACACATCATAGCTGGCAACAAATCTTTGGTCTACACCAGAGATTTTCTCAATTAAACTTGAACCTGATGCTTTCGTAATAAAGCTGAAAAACTATCAAAGAAATTTGACAGATTGGGGTAGCTTGATGTGCTGGCCTCTGTACATATTATTAAATAAATAAAAACTGCTGTCAAGTGGGGTACATTTTTAGTGGCTCCGTAGACAGGAGCATTAATCTTGGTTTACTTTGAAAGCGTACCGAGAACTCGCTCTCTATATTTTCCACTTTTTATGTCAGCATTTGACATTTTTTTTTACCAAGTACGAACACTAAATGGGGTTACACTTTATAGAAAAAATTTCAAGAAACGTGCAGGGAAATAACTAATATAACATCACAATGATATGCTCGTATTCAACATCAAAATCGCTATTCATTTATTCAAATTAGGCTGAAGATCACCACTTTTTGAACAGCAAAATTTGCATATGATAGTCTCCCAAAACGCCCGCCCTGTCAACACATACTAGTGTTTTGGCTAGGAAAAGAAGTCGCGCTACAAACACCACAGCAACACTTCTGTCTGATAAATTTCAAGAACTTGTGAATCTATACATTATACAGACAGATAAATCAACTTAGTAATTCAATGAATTAAATTATTTGCCCCGTGTTAGGTAGCACACTCCAATAGGCTCAAAATAGTATTAGTAATGTTTGCCAAAATTGAAACTAAACGTAAGCAAAAGTTTACATGTGCCATTTTGTCAATAGGGCTGTGACTCGAAGTCACACATGAATACTATTCCCGGAAGGGTAAAGCACTAAGGTTCTTATTGTGCATTACCTGGGCACAAATCCAGACAACGGGCTTCTACTGAGAAATGCCTGATGGTGAAACCCAATAACACTGACTGATTCAGGAATCGAACCCAGGGGAGCCCCTGAGTTCGATGACTAATTAGATAATTAATTTTCACTAATTAGCACTAATTAGTTTGTAACCACAAGACAGCCAACGTGAGGGTAGTTCGTCAAATTGTCTTAGAAATAGAAATCATTTATTTGCCAATAATCTATGATATAATCTAATCAATATCTGTGTAGGTAACAGATAAGGTGTTAATTTAAGGAGAGTCCCAATACATTTTGCCTTATGGCATGCAAAATTAATGAATTAGTTAGTAATTAATTAGTATTGTGACAATACCAAAAATAATACGGCAGTAATGTGTGCCAAATAATGAAAACGTATAATAAAAGTCCAATTACCTCAACGTATAATTAGTGGTAAATTAATTTATACAGCACTCCGCCCCTCCATCTCTCAAAAACATATAAAACAATAAATAATCGTCAAGTGCACTGTAAACAACTGTTAAATTTTATGAATGTACGTAAAACTCTCGAGTTACGTACGACTTAATAAAACAATAAACTTTATTACAATGAGAATGTAATGAGACTTTTCTGGTATTTATTTGTTTTATTTAAAGTATAAAAGTATGCAGAAATACAGTTTGCAATAAAAAAATGAAAATCTACTGCTTTAGCCTTTTAAGTAATTTCACTTGCAAATTGACAAGTAATTTCACAGTAACACTAGGCGACACCTAACTGTAATATAAGAATTAAGCTGTTGCGTAGTACAAACGTCATATTGCGAACTTCAAAATGATGACCAATACCCATTTTCACTAACACTAGGCAGCACCTAAATGTCATGCCTAAAATGTCTATACTGTTGTGTAATGGAAATATCATTCCCTTTTATATATACATCACCGAGTCTCCGATGCGTAATGCTTAAACAACTCTTGTTAGGTTATAAGAACCGATTCCTCGCATGGTAGACACCGAACTTGACTTAAAAAACCGTGGACAATAATGAATAAGTTTATGGTATGAGCTTATCACATATAATAATTCGTAATTAGGTATAATAATGTCACTGACCTTACAAATCTTGTAAATTATAGTGTCCAAAAGTTTCCCAGAGAAAAATACAACCTGATATTAAAAAAGTACGTTTACTGTAAACGCAAGCTCGCAGGACAACCTGTGTGGACAGACACACAGACAATCAGGTCCAAAACAAATATTGGTGTTCGTGACAAACATTCGCCCCGGTGTGGGAATCGAACTGGTGATCCTGAGGGTAGTGTGTAAACACTCAGCCACCGCGCCATTTGGGCTGTCAAATATTGGGTATGCATTTTGGAGAGGAAACTAGAATTTTGTCGACACACCAGACATCATAGACATCTACGTAATGTTTTGTAATGACAAGATATTTTATTTCTGGTCTGTTAAGGCTGTTTTTGTTGAATTTTGAACCTTCATAGCAACAATATGACCTTTTAAAACAGTTCATCGTTTTTGATGACATGAGGTCCAGGTTTTAATTCCCGAATCGGACTTCATTATTAGGATTTACCATCAGGAATTCCTCAGTAGCATGCCAGGGTCTGGATAATTACCCGGTTAACGGCAATAGGTTCGCCCTATATTACGTGGTGTGACTTAAACATAACAGACCTTTGCCTTGCCCTCCGTGGAATACAGGCGAGATGTTATGTTTATAAGCTTACAGTTATGTTGCCCAGGACCCAGGACTTCATGCTCAGCAGTAGCGCTTCCAACTCCTGGATCAACGAGGCAGTCACTTTACAACAAACATAATAAATATGCAATTATTGCATTCTGTTCCTATTCTCAGCAGCTATTTAAAATTGTACTATAACAAAAACAATTCAACAATACATTAATAAGTTACGTAACGGAATGGAATGATGGGGTTCCATTCCGTTACTTTTGTAATCAACATATACTTTTTTCTTCTGTACAGCGGTCAAAAGACATCAACGCGTCATCAGTTAGCAAAAAAGATATATTCACATATACAGTTACTTCCAATGATGAATGCTTTAATTAAAACAAAGACATATCGTTTACTGTCTGAAAGTTTATCTGAGTTCACATTCTAGTGTTTATCAACTTTAATAACGTCTGATAATATTCGTTCAATCGTCCAAGTTGGATTGGTCCTACAAATATCTTCGTGACCATTCCGTCTCAGTCAGTTTGATTTCGTGGTTCTACTTGAACTTCTATACAAAAATAGCACATTTTAGGCATAAAAAAAGACAGCACATCAAGCTATCCAAAACTGTACAATTTCCCCAATTGAATATGAACCTTATTCTTTTGTAATGAAGTTAAAATTATCAACGATATTTGAGAGATTGTGGTAGCTTTATGTGCTGGTCTATGTACTGACAATTTATAAGCTGGGCGCGGGGACACAGCAACTGATATACTGATATGTGCCCTCAAAAACGATGACTAAAAATCGCCAATTTATTCATCTCTCTACAAGGAAGAGAATCGATACTAGTCAGAAACTGAAACAAAGTATATATACGCAAGATAATCATCCTCATTCCGTATAGAAAAACCCAATAACACTTAATCTTAAAATTGAATCCACGATCTTAAAGGTAACTCTAGAAACTAGACAACAATTCATGGCTATGAATATTGACATTTAGAAATTGTACACGTAAACGGAAGAAAGTTGCGAACAATGACCCAGTATTTGGATCACAGACACGGACGTAGCTAGTAACTGTAGGAAACGTGGCTTGGGGCCCAAGCAACAGGGGCCCCGATGTGTGTGGCGTTGAGTAATAAAAATATGAAAATTAACTTAATTTGATGTGTTGACCACTTATTATATCCGAGTCAAATTGCTCATTTTTTTGCTGCTCGTAATTTCATTTCTTTCAGTAAAAATACAGTGAAAATTTAACTTATCATGGGCCTATATAGTCCTGTTTCAGAAAACTTTGCTCACCATTCAATTAAAACTGTATCTTTTCGAGTCAAGATCCCCAATTTTCTGCTCACTACAATTTACAAGCTCTCCTTTCCTACTGTTGCATAATTTATATAATGGTTTCACTGATCCGAGTCAAGATGCTACTTTAATAATATTTTGTAAAAAAAACACTTACCTCTTTTTGGGCCCCAATGGAATAGGGTAAACAGGGCCCCCAACAAATTTTAATATAGGGGCCTCCTTTAAGACTACCTACGCTACTGATCAGGTAGATATTGGTGTACAAATAAGATTTTAAATGTCACGTTTCTCTCATGCTCCGAATGTCACAAGGTTTATTTATTGTGACAATAAAAAGAGTGGTGGCCGTGAATAAAAATATCTTTAGATTACGAAGCGAGTAAAAATAAAAGATATGTTGATAATTGTTATTTTAGTGCTATATTTGACTCAAAAAAGTTTGAATGTTTTATTTTTTCAATGATTACATCATGGTCTTGATGGCCCAGTGGTTTAGGCCTCGCCTCTTGTGCACGAGGTTATGGGTTCAAATCTGGGCAAGTATCAATGTGAGTTTTTCAATTCATATGTACTTTCTAAGTTTATCTTGGAAATCACTGACATTGGTGAAGGAAAACATCGTGAGGAAACCTGGACTTAAATTAATATAAGTCTGAAATCGTCAACCCGTCTTGAGCAAGCGTTTTGATTAATGCTTGTGCCTTCGTGTATGAGAAGAGGCCTTTGTCCTGCAGTGGGACAGTAACAGGCTGGTATTATTATATAATACATGGTTTCCCAGAAAAGGGAATTTGAAAATTGAACTTTGGATGTTAATGTAAATACATCAAGGTTTCTTTTTATTCAGAGATCAAATTCTCTGCTCAAAGCAAAAATGTCTTCCATGGACATCGACCGTCGTGGTAGAAAACGTGACTATGCTATAAAATGATGTAATTCACCTAATGCAACAACAGCCTGACTATTGAAAAAAATATGAAATTTGCTAGTCAAAGGTGTCCAGAAGATCCCCAAGATGAAAAGATTCCCATCACACAATAAACTACTTACAACGATTTATGTATATGAGCACTTCGATAAAAAATATAGAATTATGTCCCCTTAAAATCAAATAAATTGGTCCAATTCCCCGAAGTGTATAAACTTGCGCAGGCGCAGTAAACATAGTGCTTGTGAAATATGATTGCTTGGTCGTAAAGTACTGAGCTGAATTTATAAAGGGGGTCGCGTTCAAGTCACCCACAAAATTTTAAATGATAACATCGTTAAAATTGTATTAATCATTATTTTTATTATACTTCGGAGAATAAATATTTTTTATTTTGTGCAAATAATATATAGATATACAATACTTAGCTGCTAATTGTAAACCAAATAAGAAAATTTAAATTTCTCAAGCTACCCAGGCGCTTTTACCTTATCTGCACAGGCGACCAGACAGACAATGGAAGCTGTTCAACTGTACAGCTACCATTAAACTTTTAAACTACGTTTGACGCTCTTCGTAAATTAAATTCAGTCACTATTTGTAAGTTTTCATCGTGTACAATAAAGAGTATTGTATTCAGGACAATCCTTTCTATATTTTGTACCCATAGGTAATTTCTATACAGTTTCATCAAAATTCGTTCAGTAATTCCTGTGTGACTAACATCCAAACACCACATCGTCACAAACGTTCATATTTATAATATTAGCAGGATATTGTATTGAGTGAGATAGTGGTCAGTCTTTTATATGTAAAGAAAAGATTGATTTTCTACACATTTATTATTCACTTTGATTCCTTTCGCCAGTGTGTACAGGGGTTTATGTAGTCGATTAGCTACGCTTACCAAGGTCGGTCAGTAGATGGGTGACAGTTCGTTAAATAACGAGATTCCTTAGCGCCTCGGAGGTATTCAACCATTAGATCCAGCAGTCATTCGTAGATCCACAGTCATAACAGGTTCTTTCTCCTCCACTGTTCGTTTCTGATTCATTTCGTTGCGGGATCCAAGACAGTTGAATCGTTTCTCCGGGACTCGTCGAGCTTCATTAATTCGCCGCTTTTCTGGAGGTCGCCACTGTAGATTCTCGATTTGGGAATAGTGTGGAGGGCTTGTCTCCCAAAAAAAAAGTCGTAACGGGTAGTCAGAAGCCTAACAAAAAAGTCTAACAATCAGTCCTACCAATGGGCAACTCGCTTTCTGAGCTGAGCCCGAACAAAAAACAGACAAACACGAAGAGGCATTTTACGATACTACGGTAGTATGGTTTATATGTATGTGTCTGTTAAGTCGGCTCGCGAAAAGGTAACCTTGGTACAAAAATATGTGTGCGTCGGGTCGCCGCGGGCGGGGCCCGGTTTCAGAGTTCTGTGAGTGTTTTCTTGAGGTCCATTTTATAAGTGTTGGTTTAGGATTTAGTGGTGTAAGGGTGGTTACCAATTCAATCTGGTTTGACTCTAAAAATATGAGTCACTGGTCTGAGATTTAAATGGTAATTTTAGTTAGCAAATTTTGACACTGCACAGTTTTTTTTTTTTTTTAAGAAATCTCTTAATCCAATCCTGACTAGCAAGCGCTACAGTTGAGCACGAGGTCATCGGTTCGATTTCCGGATCGAGCTATTAGGAAAGTGCTATTGGGTTTTTGGTTCTGGGAAATTCTCGGTCGCAGCCCGCAGTATGAATTTGTAGTTAATATATTTTGGACTTTAACATAACTGGCGAAATGAGGGTATACTATAGTTACACCTTTGCCTTCACCTTCAGGGAACACAGGCCTGATGTTACGTTTGTCGTAATCCAATCCAATTAACTACCTACAATTTTAGGATAAATCAAAATTTCATCTAAAAAATCTTTTATTTTGTATTTACTTACCAATAATTTCTGTAACTTCATTTTACCTCTCGTATTAACTCAGAACTTGGAAAATAGCAAGGTTTAATCCCTACAACATATTATTTCTGGATATTACTTGCGTGACAAGCATTTTTTGAAATGTATGTCTTTAACCACGTTGAGCGATTTTTTGTAGGGTTAACTTATAGTTCCGCGTCACCGACATGCTAATGTTGCTTATTGACTTACTGCGCCAGACTGACAGTTATATGCAAGTTTCAAGTGTTCACTGTGGTCGGTTTTTCTGAGCTGTTTTTTTTCTTTCAAAACGTACGGAACTTACATGCACTACCTATTCTTGCCTGACACAATTCCTTGTACACATTTTTTGTTCTGTTTTTTCCTCGGGCCGTTGGAGCTGATGCTGTTGCTGATAGATCTATCTTTTGCCACGTGATTGTTTAGCTCCGACCTTTTTATCGCGCTATGGGAACTGCCAATTATGAGCGAGGAAATGTCAACGGTACGGGGGGTATGTTCGAGATATGTATCGAAAAGTGATGTTATATGATTTGAGGAGTATAATAGATGGTTGTTATTTCACTTGGGAGTCGTTTTTTGTTTTTTGGGCGAAAGGACCAAATTAAGGTGTTTAGTGCAGTACAGTAAGATTACAGATATCTTTGGTCTTGTGTAAGTTGCAAAGAAAGAAGTTGTGTAGAAGTAGTGTGTCTGCGTGTGTCTTTGTGAATGTGAAGTAGTAGTTCTGTGTAGTTTGAAGGAAAGGTACGAATAATTAGACGGAATACTTAGAACCTGTTAGTTAGTTAGGTGTAGGGAGCGTGAAGGGAACTGTCAATCCCTAGCATTAGTATGGGATTGCAGCTCACTTCACCTCCACTTGATCTACATTTTCTCGGGAACATTTTTAGCGAATAAGCTGAAATCTTATGTAGCCATAAGCCACGGCCTTTTTTCCTTGATAAAAAATATTTATTTCTGTAAATCGATTTTAAGAAACACTTTAATAAGTCACAAAAAAAGGAACTAAATGAGCTTTACGGCACGGTTGGCACAGTGGCTGAGCGATTGGCTGTTGTGCTGCGTGTCGTGGGTTTGATTTCCTCATAGAACAAAAATATTTATACGGCCTATAGATAGTTGTTCCGGGTTTGACTGTATGTGAGTATGAATGTTTGTAAACGCACCTACGTCACAGGAGAAATTAAAAAGAGGAAATGAATCGCTTAGTTTTGAGTGGACCTGTGCACGAATTCGTTGGTGATCGTGGAGTTCGACTCAGGACTTAAAGAAACTTTATCCTTATACAAACAAGAGGAGCTGTTTCTTACTGTATCCGTACATATTAGCTGCATCCAATTTGTACTGCAGTTGATGTATTCCAGCAACCACGAGGTACTGTATCCGCTGCATCAGTTTTTGTGACTTGTTAACGAGCGATGGAGATGAATGGTAGAGCAGACCGGCGCTAGTCGCTCAGCCAACTGGTTTCTTAAGCCACACTCATGTTGATGTGATAAAGATTAATGAGGGAACGGGTTTGTTTCATTTAGGTGCGTCTAAGATAATGTAATAAAGAGGAAGTGTCGGTTTTTATCTTGTTTTTTTTGTAAAGCCTCGAAAGTAAATGGGCATTTTTCGTTGTAAATGGGCATCAAGCTTTTTTACAGTTTGACTTTTTAGTAAGTCATTTCTTATATAAATGTAAAGAAAACTTATTTTTTCCTTTTCATGATTTAATAGTTTTATTGCTTCATTGAAAAAAAAGAAATTAAAAAGAAAACCTCCTTCATAATATTCATATATACTCGATGTCAAGACTGACGGAAGGAACGTCTATAATATTTATAATTATCAATTACTATATTTGTTAAGACATTAAAATTACCTTTAGTAAAGGCTTGTCTTTTCTATAAATATTATTTCTTATGTTTTTGCAGGTAAGTGAATCTTTAAATAATGTAATTATTTAACTATTGAAAGTACCTATTGTAAATAAATCTTACGATTTTTCAGAGAAACGCAATTACGTCTTTCCTTTTCATTTTTTCATTGTTCCATTATTGAAGACTTTAACATCATTATATAAAAAACAAATAGAATTGCACAATCATTGCAACATATTGAAAATAGTAGTGAAATCTACACGCAAGACGTGTGACTCAGAGAAAGTTACAGTACCAGAGGACCATTAAGAGATCAAAGGACCACAGAGGACCAGACAAGTGCTTCTGCGAAAGATGATTCATGTGATTTGAAACTGCACAACGTAGGTAAAGAAGATCTGTTGTACTTGACCCCTCACTGAGAATATTGACTCTCAATGACACCCGCAGAAAAATGTGTTGAGTCTTTGCATCATAGGTACCTAAGATTAAGAGATTTAAGTGGTTTTGCCCATTGCCATGGATTATGAAATCATATTTATTTATTTAATACTTCAAGCACACAGTACAGAGGCGGACTTGGTGCTATATGCATTTTCTACCAGACTAATGCAGAGACAAATAATGGTAGGTGTAATTTTTTAATAATTTGTTATTAAAAAATTACACCTACAGAAAGGCAAAATAATATGTTTAGAAACATAATATATACAATCATATTCATCATAATCATTATCATATCATGACCAGATTGATGGACACTGTCTTGGCTGACTTTTCAGGATCAATTGTACCTTATTATATACCTTATTATTTTATTTTGTTAAAACGTTGCCCCACACTAGGAATTTCTCCTGTGTCGTGGGTGCGTTCACAAACATTTAAACTCACATACACAAACAGCCAGACCCGGAACAACTACCTGTAGGCCATACAAATATTTGTTCCGTGTGGGAATCGAACCCACGATACACAGCGCAGCAGTCAATCGCTCAGCCACTGCGCCAACCGTGCCGTCAAAGTTATCTATACTAATTACGTAATTAAAGTCTCACTTACAAATTATTGTAAGTGAGACTTTTGTTAGATTGTTTCATGTCGTGTTATTCTGGTATGTAGGCAGATGCTAAGCCATTATTTATTATAATAATTATTTATTTTTTAGCAAAAAACGTAACTAGGATGTTACCCTGTGTTGTGGGTGCGTTTACAAACATTTAAAGTCACATACACGAACAGCCAGACCCGGAACAACTGCAGGCCATACAAATATTTGTTCCGTGCGGGAAACGAACCCACGACATGCGGCGCAGCAGTCGATCGCCCAGCCATGAAAACGTCAATAACACAGACTCAAGTCTTTCTACTTGTACTACTACTATGCGTAATATGTGATCTTAAACCGGAAAAAGTGTAAAACAAAACTGTGAATGGCTTGTGACAAATCCATGATATTGATAAAGAAAGACCGCAAAGGAAGCAGGATGTAAGTGGTTCTGAGAAGATGACTCATACCATAACAGCACATCGTATAATTGACCTTTAGGCGAAAGATAGACTGCGAATGCGCGTCTAACATAATAATTGATATACTAGTATTTTCCCGCGTCTTCTTTCTTTCTTTAAAAAAAACGTTGCCCCACACTAGGAATTTCTCCTGTATTGTGGGTGCGTTTACAAACATTTAAACTCACATACACAAACAGCCAGACCCGGAACAACTACCTGTAGGTCATACAAATACTTGTTCCGTGCGAGGATCGAACCCACGTCTGCATCCGTCGGTTATCCAATTTCAATAAGCCATCTCAATTCCAATCTCAATCCGAGATAGTAAGTTGCTCCTGTTGCGCCCCCTCCAGGTTACAGATTGCAATCTCGGCTATCGATTGGTTACAAATAACGATCGATCTTTAGATTGCGATTGAGACTTGTTATTGAAATCGGCCGTTAGTCGCTGATTAAAAACTGTCTTGTGTCGTACCCAGGGTCTCAAACCAAATTTCAGATAAAGTGGTTCCTTTCAAGTGCAGCAAAAATCGTTTTGTGTACCTACTCCTTACGGCTTATATGCCTATGCGGGACGTACGACATTTGAGAGATTAAGCGTGAACCGTGACAGACAGTCAGACAGAGCTACTTTCACATTCATACTATTTGTAAGTGTAGAATATAGTAAGTATGGATGATACCGCTATCTCAGTTGAAGCTGAGAGGAAATACTCGGTGCCAAGGAGACTTTACTTCGAATGATGAATAGTTATTATAGTAAGTTGGATTGGTGATTGTTATTTATCGTGTACCTCCAGCCGGGAAATATCACAGAGGCATCGATTCCCATCTTCAAAACTAAACTTAATTTAGACTATTTCCGTCTTTCTTTCTCTTATGAAACTAGACAGGGACACACATTTATTAGAGCTGTCAATTTTGGCTGAACTAATGCTTATATACAAACAAAGTTGACATAAATCAAAAAGATCGCGGAGTTCAAAGCAAAAACTATTTTGCCATCTCTAACTTAGTTATTGTCTGTCTATGTCAGTAAGAGAAGTCAATTCTCTTAATGCAGTTATAATATAATTAATTTATATTAGTAAAAATACTTTAAACGTCTTTCTTTATATACCATTAAGAAACTCGTGGCTAAATAAAAACAGCCGCACGGGTCGATCAATGGTTTAGCTACGGTTGCCGAGGTCAGTCTGTGGATGGGTGACCATTCGTAACATACAGAAACTCCTTCGTGACTCGGAAAGCACGTTAAGCCGTTGGTCCCGGCTGTCATTTGAAGATCTTTGACAAGCCAGAAAGTCTGACAACCAGTCTTACCAAGGCGTATCGTGTTGCCCAGTAACTGGGTTGTGGAGGTCAGATAGATCAGAGAGGTAGAGAGCAGTCGCTCCATGTAAAACACTGGTATTCAGCTGCATCCAGTTAAACTGGAAGCTGACCTCAACATAGTTGGGAAAAGGCTAGGCAGATGATGATGCCTTTCTTTAAATACCGCGACAATGATGATATAACCAAAACATACTAATAATACGATCAGCCAAAAGATTAGAGATTGCAGTTTTTGTTACTTTTTTTTTTTTTTTTTTTGTATGAAGGTCCTCCGGCCAGACGGGTGTTGTGTCTGCTGGGCTTTTGACCGACGGTTGTTGTCGGGTTCTTGAATATAATATGTTCAATCGCGCGGATAACTTTAATGTCGCGATGTATGTATGTGGAGATGGCTTTTAGCGCCCATTATATCACCCTATGTCGCTTATTATAGTTATTATTTGTAAGTTTTTATAGCGTACAATTCTACCTCCTCAAAAATCTTTACTCTTTTCTATTCTATTCTAAAGATTTCGATACACTAGCAAACGGACGAAAGACTATTCTATCTCTACAGGTTAATTTAAGTACCTCTTCAGGATACTGCAAGTACTAATTCTCAATGAGGGTTTTGGGACGGAATACGACATGCTATACGATGCTTGCCAAGACGCATTACAATGCTCATCTCCTTTACAAAATCTCTTAGTGAGCAATGCCATTAATCTCGAGATCGCAGCAGACATATTGAATACAGAACCGTTACCCGTGCCGGAACTGGTCGGTAAACCGCGACGCTTCAGGGTGGTCCTGGCTATGATGTATTAGTTATACTGATACAAATTATACACAGTTCCGGACAGGTCGGTGTAGCCAAATAACTGTGCACTGTCTCTCATGATTCTGACACGTGTTCGTACACTGACCTTATTGATGATTTATAAGGTAGATGTAAGTGGAAACGCCGGGAGGGCCTTATTGGTGATTTTCTTCAGAGAGGTCAGGTGAATTGTACTCGCAATCAGCGTGCTTGTATGACCAGATGTGTGAACGTTAATGAAGCAAAAGGAGTATGTAAGGAACGTAGCAGGTGGCGCTCTGTAATTCTGCCTACCCCCGTGAGAAAAATAATTACTTTCCCAAATTTTGACACCTATATTTAAATCCCATTTAGTACGGAGAGAGTTTATTGCTACTAACCGGTCACCAATCTAGACTCCAGGCTACCACTGAAAAAATATGGACGGCAAACGACAATAACACTTTCTTTGTGACTGCCTATCTGACCTCCGCATCCCAGTTACTGGGCAACACGACACCCCTTGATAAGAATGGTTGTATTATAAAGATAAATGATGAATTACTCCCAAGTATTTCATTTAAATTCACAGACTGTCGTGCCATCAATGAAAATTCTATCAATTTGGAATGTAAAGCGTGTCTGCGCAAGTATTCAATATATTCCAATTTAAAGCTAATTTTATTAACGGCTATTTTAAATGGAACCACCTGATTCGCCCGAAGGCGATACCATAGTACGAGTAATTGCTACCGACTTCATTCTGCGCGAACTTTAAGAATCAATTAAGGGGCTCGGTATTGAAGCTAACAGGATATTGATGTGTTTACAAAAGGGCAGACAGAGGTGTAAATTATAAACCTATAATGGATATGGTTTGTGAATTTTTTTTCTTCGGCACGTGCCAACCCTGAGTCGAGAACGCGCGGCAAGCGATGTACAAAAAACAGTTGTAATTTCTCTGAAAATGCCTACTATCGATTCTTAGTACGTTCACTTTTGTAATAACCTGTAATTGTCTCGGTGCAAATGTAAATTAATGATATAACTAATCATTATTGTGCATTTATTAAATAATAAAATACCAGGTACTATAACGTCAATTCCATTTTTTTTTTAATTTAAGCGCAACTGATTGATCAATGCTTTTATAGTGTACTTGAGTTCCTAGATTTTAAGTTGTAAGTCTAACATTGAAGTATCATGTCCCATTATAAATAATCAATTGGTACCGAATAAGAATCGATTGAACATGATAATACATTTTGCTTGAACGATGTTAAATAATTATGTAAAATTTTGCACGCCGACATTTATGTCAGAATAAGAGATTCATATTCCTTATCTTTAACATTCCTCTGTACCTTATTTATACAATATATATGTTTTCTTTTTTTTTGTATATTATTTATTTTCAAATTTATACTTCACACTACTTACTTAGAGATTAGGTACGTTTTATCGTTACTTTGTGTGTTGTTTTCTTCTTTTATATTTAGCTAAATAACTTTTTTTTTGCGTAAATAAGGTCGATGTGCATCGATGTGCTGGCCTCTGTACCTACAGAGGCCAGTACATCAAGGTACCCCAATCTGTCATTGTGATTGCGATTTTCAACTTTATGACAAAGGAATAAGGTTCATGTTCAATTGGGAAAATTTGTCAGTTTGGAATAACTTGATGTGCTGGCGTCTATACATTCTCCTGTTGATCTTGGCCGCTTTTTGCGCCAATGATACCATGAAGTATTGGGCAGCCTTCCCCAGTGCTTGATGGTATCAGATGGAAAATGGAACTATAATAAATCTTAATTTTAACTTACTTTATCTGAGAAAAGTATGATAAGTTGTATTTATTTCTGTAAATCGGTTTTAGTGACAGTTAAGAATAGTATTTTGAATTACAATCTTTTTAATGTTGAGATGCCATTGTCTATGACAAACATGATGATTTGTTTCCACTTTTGACAATTTGTTTTGTACGTATTGAACGCTTAGGTAAACAAATGTGTATGTTATCTTATCTTACAAAGCAAATATTTATGTGTATTTCATATTCATGAGATGTTAATCTTTTTGTTCTTCATATAACCTTTAACAGGGTAATAAGCTGCCTAGTGTAATATTCTCTTTAATAATTATTTGAATCTATTAAGGCTTCGGTTTATTTGGCGCAGTTCAATGCAATGGGCGTTGCTACAGACTATCTTTGATCAAAATATACTGGTTACTGGTACAGGGTGTAAATGACATGACATAACATAGTATATAAATACGTATTTTATTAGTTTCTCTATTATTTGTTGCATATGATTAAATATTAAAATATGAAATATAGTGATCCACCAATAGCAGGACCAAACTACCGGTGGTCACTGTTTCAGAGATAGGAACATCCTTAGAATGCGAGCCGTATCGAGGAGTACTGCTTTCTGAATCAGGCTCTTGATTCAACCGAGTAACGAGATCCTCATGAGATGTTCGTCAATTTGATATATATATGAATAGAGCCTTAGTGTCTGTGGGCCCATTTAGTTATTCGAGACATCGCGAACCGTTTGGTCGACTCTTCACGTGAATAGAGGGATGGCTTTTTTCTTGGCCAAAGAATCAGCATTGCAATTCAACGTGGCAATGCTGTCAGCCTTCTGGGCACTTTTCCCGTTGACAGCTATGCGGATGAATTTTACGATGACCTGTGATTTTTTATTTTATTTTTTTCATTTCATGTATTAATCGTTTTATCATTGTTGAAGAAATAACTTTTAGAGAATCTGATAAATACATAAATATCCTTTTTGTTATTACTTCCATTACATGCTATAATGTTATGTAAATAGCTTGTCACTTACTCATTGCATATTCACAAATAGCGAGTTTATAACTATAATCTATTTGCTGGAACGAGATGCATGTCACGAGTAATCGATTTGCCTATTTCCCACCTCAATATTGAAATACTCTAGATCAATACGATAATTCTGTATACATTTAAGAATAAATCACTTAGGTAAGGTGAGATAATCTTAGATGTTAACTGCCATTTGACAGCCAATAACTGTCAAAATTAACGCGTTATTTTTGACGTATTGATCATTTATATGTATATTTTTGAAGGCGAAAACGGTGTATATGGTTATATACGATAACATCTTCTTAATGGTAGGTATATAATTTGTAGGAACTATCGTTTTAAAAGCAGTCGTAGAAAAATATACCATCTTTGTGTTGAAAATTAGTCTGAATTCAATTCAATCCACTGAAAGCCATCTTTATTCAAGTACAATCTTCTCTTAGTTTATTTTATTTCTACAAAAGATTTACTGTTTGTTACAGCCCAATATAGGTAAAATGTAATAGTGGCCATTGCTGAAAATGTTTCGCCTCTATGCACAAGGCTGGGGGTTTAAATCCGGGCAATTACCAACCTAACTTTTTCAATTCACGCTTAGGTATTTTCTCAGTTTATCTTAGAAAGGAGAACATAGTAAGGAAATCTGGAGTTATCATTTTTCATTTATATTTTATTATTTATTTAAGTAGGATGTAGTATCTGCAAACAAATCTTTGTGAATGGAGATGATGCTATTTACGTTCTGAGGCCAGCACATCAAGCTATCCCGATGTGTCAAATTTCTTTGATAGGTTTTCAACTTTATATTTACAAAAGAAATAAGGTTCATGTTCAATTGGGATAATTTCACACTTTGGGGTAGCTTGATGTGCTGGCGTCTGTACATAAATACTTCATGACCAGGCGTCACTACGTATTCCCCCCTAAAGAACATTAGCACAATATTTTGGAAAATACTCTATCAATTCATTACATTTTAACTACTTATTCCTGGAATCAACATACATACACACATAAAATCACGCTTTTTTCCCATGGTGGTAGGCGTGTAGAAACTATAAAACGCCACCTGCTACGATTGTACCTGCTACATACTCCTTTTGCTTCGTTTACGTTCATACATCTGGTCATACAAGCACGCCGGTCGCACCTGAACTTTCTGAAGAACGTCACCAATGAGGTCGTATGTCTTTCTGGAGCGTCCCCTCCCGGCGCATCACAAAACACACAAGCATAATATTTTAATTATAAAACAATCGAACGTAATTCGAATTCAGAACAATGGCATTCAATGCTCGGAGCTACCACAGTAATAATCATAAATTATTTTTATGCATCCATAAACTATCGTTGAAGACACATTAAGTTAAACGAATGTACTATAACTTAACTCTTAGGCCTAAGATATTGTGAAAGGTGCATATTTGAAGCTAAGTTAAGCCGATGTGAATGCCTTATTTGGGCAATAAACAAAGGATATCATAATTTTATTTACATTAAACGTTTAGCTTGCGTTTATGTTGTATGCAGACCTTATTATGTGCGTTCCAATGGCGATATTTAACTATGAGTACATTTTAGAACATAGGAAGGCGTTTCACATGTTTTGTTTTTAACTTTTATTGCAGAAAATAGTTTTCTAAATTGAAAAATAGCGTAATTTACCCGCAAAATTTTTGAAATCGGAATATCAATGGCTTTGGTTTAGACGAAAATGAATTAGAATATAATGAGCATATCTTCGAATTAATGCTCTTTTTACCATTGATTACTTCGAAACTGGTGACAGAAATCGTATAAATAATGCATTTTATTTTCATTTTTTATTTGTCTTTTATTCGGTTTAACGACCTTTATATACGGTCGGTACTAAACTTTTGTACACTTCTTTTTTTTGTATTTCAATAAAACCGTGTAATACAGTCGTTTAAAAAACGAATAAATACACAGCATTGATTGATCAACTAGTTCTACAGTTTTATTATAGGTCATAAAAAATAAAGCTAAGTGCGTCTAGACGTTACAAACTGTAAAATTGATCGCCAGTAGTGGTGAGAATGTGCTCAGTTAGAAAATAAATTTTTATTTGTACTGGTAACAAATTTTATAGAAATTTCTAATAAGGAATGGTTGTGGGGGTTTGTCGTTGGTGCTTAGAAATTGGGGCCCCGAAGTCAACGGTCAGAATAAGAATAGTTTTATCATACTTAACTGCCTCGTTGGTCTAGTGGTTGTAAGCGCTACTTCTGTGCATGAGGTATTAAGTTTTATTCCGAAGTCGTGCAAAACATTGTTGGGTTTTTCCATCTGCGATTTCTCAGTAGCAGCCCGGAGACTGGAATTGCCTGAATTACATGG
Source organism: Phlogophora meticulosa (assembly GCA_905147745.2). NCBI lineage: Eukaryota > Metazoa > Arthropoda > Insecta > Lepidoptera > Noctuidae > Phlogophora > Phlogophora meticulosa. The sequence continues at coordinate 2,346,391 of LR990518.1, forward strand.
GACTTAAACATAACCGAAGTAATGTGAGTGTACTATAGGTACACCTCTGTCTAACCCTTGGAGGAATACAGGCGTGATGTTGAGGCGTGGCGTTGTGCCTTTAAGTAGACATCAAATACAATAAGGTACAGTAGAGCCAAAAGGAAAAAGACATGCAAAAAACACTCACTCTTTGATTTGCAAGAGGTTACCAAAACCCAATCTTTTATTTTGTAATGATAATTTACGGGCACAGGGCGATCCAAAATATGGAATTGCACTCAATAACGTAACTGTCTATTAGCATCGTTGACAACAGTGTTTTTAGTGGAAATTAAATTAAATGTAAATTCGCTTATTTCAGAACTAGTCCATACATTTTTAAATTAAAAATATTATGAATTAATAAAATTGTACAATAAAAACAAAAGAAATGCACAGCTAATAATAATGACAGCAGCACGGATGACGGTGGAGGAAGGTGAAGTCCGCTTGGCGAGGTTAGTCCACGGATGGTTACTACCTTTTAGATATCGAGAGTTAGTGGCCAATACGATACCCCTTAGAAAAAATAATTGTCTGAATTTCGGGCTTCTGACTAGCCGTAACAACTGTCATTTGTAGATTTACGAATGGTAGCTAGGATCAGCTTTCTTAGCGTGCTTTTCGACAAACGGAGGGGGTTTGTGGGGAGCCCGAAATTCACAACAATTTGTCAACTATTTTTTCTAAGTGGTATCGTATTGGCCAGTAACTGAGTTGTGGAGGTTAGATAGGCACTCGCTCGATACAAAATACTGGCATCCAGCTAGCTCCGGTTAGACAGGAAGCCGACCCATCATTATTGCGAAAAAGGCTTGAGAGATTATGATATTTCATTTAATATATAATCATTGCATTTAATATTTCTAGGATCATACTTAATATACTCCTCCTCCAAAGATTTATACAACGATCAGTTCTGTGCTGCCCTCACCCATCGGCTTCCTTCGATCTGACCAGATCCTCGGTCCACCTTGTAGGAGGTCTATATCCAGAAGTGGACGTCTTTTGGTCTGAAAAGATGATGATGACGATTCAAAATATATGTTACCCGCTGGTTTCAAGGCCCCATTCTTAAAATATCTTTTGTATCGGCCCTCGAATGTTTATAAAGTAAGATTTAAATGCAACAAGAACGAATTGCCATTGTTCTAGAGATAAGCCGTTACGGAGGCGGTCTAACTGTCCCGGAGATAAGACGGAGATTCAGATAATGTGCGGGGTGTATTGTGGGATCGCTTGAGAATTAATACGAAACATGGAACATTAACTAGCTTGCCTCGCTGGTGTAGCGGTTATAAAGTCGACTTCGGAGCATATAAGCCGAGTTCAATCGAAGATACGAGTTTCAAGGGCAAATATATGACAGGTAGTTTCTTTTTTTTAATGAATTCATTTTTTACATAAAACGCGTAGAGCATGGGCACCATAGACACGGAATAAATCAAGGACAGGTTATTGGGAATATATCTACAGCGCGATGTCAAAAATTAAAAACTTAAATGGATGACATTTGTTTTTCTTGGGTATATTTGGGTTCAGAATAAAATGTATATGATGAGTGTTGCCCTTGTAATTGTATTTAATTACTAACTATAGTTATCTAAGTTTTTGTTTAACTAATCTTTGGATCTAGTTGTCCTAAAATAAATAATTTTTAATTTTAATTTACATTTAAATTTTTAACATCATGCCGTTGTAAAAAGAGATAGTGTCTTTCCTGGGTAGAGGAGAGTTTTTTATATATTTATTTTTAGGGAAGCCCACAGACTAATTTCACAATAAATAGGTACTCTTTAAGGTACTCTTTACTCTTCAGGTAATATTCGACGAAAGCATTTTAAGCCGTTGGTGCCGGCTGTTATTTGTAGATGTTTGACAGTCGTTACGGGTAGTCAGAAGCCCGGAAGTCTGACCAAAGGGTATCATGTTGCCCAGTAACTGGGCTGTGGAAGTCAGATAGGCAGTCACTCTATGTAAAATACTAGTATTAAGCTGTATCAGGTTAGACTGGAAGCCGACCCCAACACAGTTGGGAAAAGGTTAGACAGATGATGATGTGTTCTTTTTAAAAGAAAAAAAATCGTGTAGGTAAAGGTCCCATATCTTAAACAGTAATATGTTTTTTCATATTCACCTTATTTTATTACTTGAATTGTGACAAGATTTAATAATAAATCAGTTTGTTATTACATTTTACCACAAAATTAAAAAAATAATGAATACCTCTGAGCTATTTGACGACCGATGTGGCGCGGCGGGCGAAGGTCCGCCTGCGACGCAAGAGGTTGCGGGTTCGATTCCCGCCTTGGGACAAATGTTTGTATGATCTACAAATATTTGTTCCGGGTGTTCTGGGTATTTTCTATATATATAATAAAAATATCTATCTATGTAATGTACTGTATTAAGTATATCAGTCATCTAGTACTCATAACACAAGCTCTGCTTAGCTTGGGGCTAGATGATGCTGTGTGGATTGTCCAGCATTATTTATTTTATTATTATTTATTTATTTATTGGCGTAAGTCTTAATTATATTCACGTCATAAATCACTAAGTTTAATGCCTCACAGTGCATTAATTAAGTTCTAAGTTTTATGTCATTATTGGAATGTAACTTAACTATTAAAGAGAGTTTTGTCTTTTAATTTGTTATGTGTAAATAAAAATTAAGTGTCCATTAAACAACGTGTGACAAACTCTTTACAGTTTTAATTAATTAATTGATTGAATGAATGTAATTAATTAAATTGTCGTTTCATTTACTGTTTATTTCCTATTTGGTTTTGCAACCTGGAAATTCTGAGTGGCGGCCGGAGTCTTGGTTTGTGCTCGGTATGGTTACCCCATAGATAGATAGTTAGATAGATTTATTTATTTGTGGAAACATGAGTTACATAACATGGCATCCAAATATTACATTGTTTTTGCTTACATATACAATTAATCTTAATAATCATTCATCAAAATTTCTTGATTTGAATTACATGTCCAGTAGCATCATAATAGGATGAAATTTAATAATGTCAGTAATAAATATCAATGTCAAATAATAAAAATTAGAGATAAAATGGTTTACTGAAAATCAAATGAATTATTTAAATTATTTATATTAATTAAATGTATATGGAACACAGTGCTTTGCTATTTTTTCATTTAGAAATTCTAACGTGTTATAGTAAGCTTTCTCTATTAAGAACCGTTTCAGTGTTCGCTTAAATATCCTAAGGGTTTGTTCTTTGCATGGTTTTGGGAGCTTATCAAATATTTTGGGAGCCATACAGAATACGCTTTTTCCCATTAGTGCGGTTTTTGCCCTATGTGGACAGAGAATAGTGTTGTCCCGTCTGTTCCGCATATTACATGGAACTTGAACATAACTGGCTAAATGTAAAATATACCAAAGGTCCATTTCTGCCTTCGGGGAACACAGGAGTGATCTTATGTATGTACTTCTTTGAAACTAGCTGTGCTCGTTGCGACTTCGTCCAAGTTGAATTTGACGAAATAATATGGGTTTTTTTTATTGGAACCACAAGTCTTTTTTTCTTTAATAAAAGCTTCATTTAACAACAACACTTAATACATCAATTATTCTGCCAGTGAAATTCCCTTCAAAATCGGTCCAGCTGTTTCGGAGATTACCTCAAACAAAGAGAAAGACAGACAATATTTTTAAATTAGTTTTTTGTTGTAACTATCTGTTATTCGGATATTACAAACAGACACTTCAATTTTATTTACTTGTATAGATTTTTACTCCGATTCATGGGGAAATACTTTTTTGTTTCGTAGCCTTTCCAAGTTTATTACCAACTGATATATTTACAGGTTCCTAGAATATTACCTGATATTTATGACGGAGACCATTTTACTACTCTGTTACTCGATACGATTTCGAACAATGACATGAATAAAGCAGTTTTATGTACATTCGTTATCCTTGCGCTAACAATATTTTATGTACCAAGATATTACTTAGACATGAATTGAAGGTGTACTCTAAGATCATAAACTGTACCAAAATTGGGTACTGAGTCATCATTTGCCTAGCCTTTTCCCAACTATGTCGGGGTTGGCTTCCATTCTAACCGGATGCAGCTGAATACCAGTGTTGGCGCGACTGCCTATCTGATCTCCACAACCCAGTAACGGGTCCCGAAAGTCTGACAACCAGTATTACCAAGGGGTATCGTGTTGCCTAGTCACTGGGTTGTGGAGGTCAGATAGGCAGCTCCTCCATGTAAAATACTGGCATTCAGCTGCATCAGGCTCGACTGGAAGCCGACCCCAACATAGTTGGGAAAAGGCTAGGCAGATGATGATGGTAGAACTAAAATCTATATAGCAAAGGCAAAGGCAGACACATACATATTTCTTAGTCTAGTTATTGGGTGGAGTACTGCTCTCCTAGAAAGGCTACGGGGTAGTCTGTGTTTAAGAGAATAAGATATGCAATGCCTCGTTGGTCTAGTGGTCGCAAGCGCTACTGCTTAGCGTGAGGTACTGGGTTCGATGCACTGAAAGGGCAAATTAAAATTATTGGCTTTTTCTGGAATTTCTCAGTACCAGCCTAGAGTCCGGTATTTGTGCCCAGTTTATGGCAATAGGCTCGCTCCCAAATACAAAGGACTTAAACGTAACTAGCGAAATCTGGTAACACAGGTGTGATGTTATGTCATTTTGTGTAAAACCGATACTACGAATTTTTTTTATGGTGCAGAGCTTAGGCCGAAAGCCGAAACTATAAATAAAACAGTAAAAATTAGGAAAATACACTCAAAATCAAAATTCATTTATTGAAATTGGGCTGAGAAAGAGCACTTTTTGAACGTCAAAATTTACATAAGACAGTCCCCCAAAACGCCCACCCTTCACCACTTCCCAGTGTTTTGCTGGGAAGAAGTAGCGCAACAATATGATATTACGAGATATATGGCGCAAAGATAGTGATGACACGAATAGTTTTTTATTTCCATAGATTTGTAACACTGATGGAAATTAGACGTATATTCATGAAAGGTATCCGCCCGTCGTAAGCATTCAATAAGTATGAAAGCCGAAACCAGAAATTGAGTGGAACACTAGTAAGTGTGTCGTAAATCGGCAGTCCGCATTTACTGACACGTTTATTGGTTATCCAACATAAAGATTTTAAAAGAAATCTCTCTTTGAATGTTTTCTCTTTGTGCGCTTTGATATTCTGATATAGGGAACTTAAGCTTTCGTATGTTTCATCTCGTCTTTTATTAACGTCTGTACTTTTATGATTTTAAGAGGATACTAGCGGACCGAACAGACGTTGTCCTGCCCGTACAGCGCCACCTACTGGGTCCAATTGTAAATCTAAACCATTCTCGAATCTCCACGAACACACACAAAAAATTTCATCAAAATTGGTCCAGTCGTTTAGGAGGAGTTCAGTCACATACACACGCACACAAGAAATATATATATTAAGATTTACTGAAAGTTGGTATTTGTCTTATGCAATTCGTTTATTTTAAGGGATTGGTAAATTATTGACTTGAGTGCCTCGTTGGTCTAGTGGTTGCTACTAGAAAATCCAGATCGAAAAACTCAACAACACTTTTCCCGACCCGGGAATCCAACCCCGGACGTCATGCTCGGCAGTAGCCCTTGCGACCACTAGGCCAACGACGCAGTCACCGTTAGTAGCATTAGTATTCTATCTCAATAGGAGAGGAGCTCGTGGCTAAATAAAAACAGCCACACGGGTCGATCGAAGGTTAAGCTACAATTTTGTAGATGGCAGACCGTCCATTTCATATAGAGACATCTCGGTGCCTCGGAAATATGTTAAGCCATTGGTGCTGGTTCTCATTTGAAGGTCTTCGACGCTTCGACTCTTCCGGGTAGTCAGAAGCCCGAAAGTCTGACACCCAGTCTTCCCAAGGGGATTCGTGTTGCCTTGTAAATAGGTTGTGGAGGTCAGATAGGTAGTCGCTCCATGTAAAAAACAAAGTCAGGCAAAGTGTGATTGAGTTTTTCTATCTAGATTTTCTTAGTAAATTTGTCACCAAAATACAACGACGATACAACATACCACAGTCATCATATTTGGGAAAAGGCTAGGCAGATGATGAGTATCCTTTCTCAAAAAGCTCGGAAGCGGAACCAAAACTATGTTTCTGCCTTATCTAGGTCTTTTGTAGAACCATATTTATAATAATAACAATCCCTTTGGTATTATTTCACATCTCCAGTTTTCAAAGCGCTGTTATTCTTTACGTCTCGTGTGAGTTAGGCTTGACAGATGAATGTTCTATTTAAACGTAACGAGGCTTTGGTACTCTATGCTTTTGTTAACACTTACTGTAGCAAGTTTGCCTTTTGAAGTTGTTATCACAGAAAGCTTTTGATGTGTGACATTTATTTCCTTGAGCATGTTCACTATGTGCTTCAGTAATTTATTTATTTGCTGGCTGTTACCCACGACTGCGTACGCGTGGAGTTTAAAAATACTTTCATTTGTTTTATTTATTTTTCGCAGCACCGTAATTATTTTCTAAGGAAGGAGGTTTTCTATTAAAGGAGGAGGTTCTAAATTCGGATGTATGTATTTTTTTAAGTATGTTCGGGCATAACTCCGTCAAATATAGACGGTTTAGCAAAAATATTTTTATTCGAAAGGGGTTTATTCCAAAATGGTTCCATAAAAATTTCATATAGATCTGATGAAGGGTTTCGGAGACTTTTTTCTAAAATAAAAGTAGTCTTACTTCTTAGTCTTGAAAGTAGGTCCAGCCGTTTCGGAGATTAGCCAGAATAAACAGATGGGCAGACAGACACATCTTTTTTTTAGCTACCATGTGTATGTACTCTTTAGTTAAATTCTGTTACTGTGTCATTAAAAAAATAAACTTAAATTTTCTCTCAACATACATATTATAAATATACATGACGTGTTAGTTTATCAAAACTAAGGCCTGATATTAGTAACACTTCACGCAAGAACTAAGTCGCAGTCGCTATCTATTGGGGTTCCGTACCAAAATGATTTAAAAGTTTTTTGCACTGTTGCGCAGTCCAAAAGTGTAAGGAGGTTTTAACTAACGACAACGAAGAAGTTCAATTAAGAATGATTTTCGAAAAAGTATGTAGGTACCATATAACGGGGTGAATAGAAACGCAGGGGTGAGTGGAAACAAAACTTCGCAGGGCATTTTCGCGTTAGTTTAACATTGTTTGTTACTACAAGGACTCTTATTTTTTGTAAGGAATTAAAATCATTAATTTCAACACCTTGACAGTAATTAATAATTTTGAATCAACGATTAACTCACATTCAAAGTTTTGTTTCGATTCACCCCGTTTTACTGTACAAAAGTATTGCTCCACCAAGAGCGAGGTGGTAAGACCTAACCTAACAGCAATTAGGGAGTGAGGAACATCCTCTCAATGCAAGTCGTGACCAAGACGACCGCCTACTGCATCTGACTCTTGACCCAGCTATTTAGCGATAATTTCTCTAGATGTTGGTCGAACCTCTTTGCTATCAAAGGATTAACTAATACGACTATCGGCACTATAGTTGTTGAGTCCATAGACACATGCTGGTAACCTCATGAGCATGATCGAGATATTTTATGATCTTCCTTATCAACATTATCTGCCTAACTATGTTGGGGTCGGCTTGCAGTCTAACCGAATACAGCTGAATACCAGTATTTTACATGAAGCGAAGGGCTTCTAACTACCCGTAACGACATTCAAATATCTACAAATGCCAGCCGGGACCAACGTCTTAACGTGCTCTACGAGGCACGGAGGAGTCTCGATATGTTACGACCGGTCACTAACCTAGCTTGAAGTAGTAGTAGGTAGGTAGTAGGGGTAAGTAGTACCTTCGATTAACCTATGACGGTTTAGTCTTCTTTTTCAACAAAGAAGTTTAATTTATCTTTATAGCTACCATATTAATCACAGGTACAGTCATCTTTATAAAGGTACTAGCGGACCGGACAGACGTCGTCCTGACCGTACAGCGCCACCTACCGGGTCAAATTGTAAATCTAAACCATTCTCGAATCTCCACGAACACACACAAAAAATTTCATCAAAATTGGTCCAGTCGTTTAGGAGGAGTTCAGTCACATACACACGCACACAAGAAATATATATATTAAGATAGTCTATTGCGGTTTCATCTATCACTCTGCTTGAGGTCGTTAATTTGCCTACAAAAACATATATAGCATGCGGTTGATAAATACACACATAAAAAATACCAAGAGAGTGATAGATCTTGGGCGATCAATAGCGCCTAGATTTCTTGATTGAAACTCAGGTTGTGATACATTATTGTATCTTTGTACTAAAGTTTCAGAAAAACAAATCCATAGAACATTATATTGAGAGACAGCAGGAAGTTAACAATATTTAAATTATAATCCATGTCACTAAAAGGCGCGAAAACCCGTCTTAATAGTTCTTATTTACGACGACCGATGTGGCGCGGCGGGCGAAGGTCCGCCTGCGACGCATGAGGTTGCGGGTTCGATTCCCGCCTTGGGACAAATGTTTGTACGATCTACAAATATTTGTTCCGGGTGTTCTGGGTATTTGCTATGTATAATAAAAATATCTATCTATGTAATGTATTGTATTAAGTATATCAGTCATCTAGTACCCATAACACAAGCTCTGCTTAGCTTGGGGCTAGATGATGCTGTGTGGATTGTCCAGCATTATTATTATTATTATTATTATTATTATTATTTTTTCTTTCCCTTTGTCTGAAGTGTTGATGCCAATTGTATATATCTACTAGTGGGAACCATAGATAAATAGTGGTGACATCTCACAGATTAAACTTATACTACTGTACCGGGTTGTTCAACAGTTGAATCATTAAAATGTGGACGGCTAGCTTTACCCTGCGGTTTTACCCACCCCTTAGTGTCACAGGGTGATGTTATCTAGCATATAAGGTTATATGCTAGATAACATCACCCTGTCATGCCCATCTCATCAATTGGGCTATTCCGGACTGGTTGTTCCAGAAATTAGCCTATTACAAATATGGGTAAGACTATTATAGAAACGGATTGTCATTACGGGCGTTAACGATTTTCCATACAAGAAAATTAGGACCAATCTGTCAGATCAAGTGTGCGCACGCGTGGTGAGCAATTTTGGTCTCTCTATCTGTGGAACAAGTCTTCTTTCCGCGAGGGTATATTCTTATCCTACTATAGCGGCATTCTTGACCTACTTCTAAGGGTCGTGGCATGATTTTATATTGCCTTATACTCGTACATATCAATCAATCAATCAATAAATAAATATAAATAAATAATGCTTAAATAATGAAGGACAATCCACACAGCATCAACTAGCCCCAAGCTAAGCAGAGCTTGTGTTATGGGTACTAGATGACTGATATACTTAATACAATAAATTAAATACTCGTAGATAGATATTTTTTATTGTACATAGCAAATACCCAGAACATCCGCAACAAATCTTTGTATATCGTACAAACATTTGTCCCAGGGCGGGAATCGAATCCACAACCTCCTGCGTCGCAGGCGGACCTTCGCCCGCCATATCGGTCGTCAAATGATTATGATTTTAGTCCAATGAAATTTCTTGCAAAAGTCTGCATACAAGTGCATTTTCAGAAGCATTTTCAAAAAATTTGCCTGATTGTTTCATTACCGGTTACTACAGCTAAAACAGTGTGTTATTTCAAAGTAAAATCGTGATACACACGAAATTGTAGCACACAATAGCCATTTGATTCGACTCACAGGTCAAGCCATACAAAGTTCATTCACCTTACGAATTCGCCGTAGTCATCTTATCACATCGCTGGGAATGACAATAGCTATAAAATAAATGGGGACCTTACTTCGCAATGAAATATACTCGTCTTTATGAGTTCTTAATATTTCTTGAGATAACTTGGGAAAAGTACACGCATCTGTACCGGTACTATCAAGGTGTTTTTAGGGTACCGGACCTCAAATAGAATGGCGGAACCATAATGGGATCACTTCGTTGTCCGTCTGTCAGTCTGTCTGTCTGTCTGTCTGTCTGACTATCTGTCTGTCAAACGCCCCTTTCTAAAGATTTGATTCTTCTGAGTACGGAAGTGTGTCATTAAAATTAAAATCATACCATTGCTGTTTTTTCTCTCTTTTTGTAAAATCTTATTTTTAACTTCGTAAGCTTTTTAAATGACGTGTAGGTTATTCAATATTTATTTTTTGAAGTTGAAAGATTTTTATCTTCAATGCAAATCAATCCCAGTTGATATTGAAATCTTTAACAAAATTTTCTGAACTCAAATTCCTTCAAAGAATAAAACAAAACTAAAATTAACTTCCTTAATTTTCCGAAAAAACTCCCAATTTTAATTTTTATCTCTATTCTTACCGCAATCTTTTATTCAAATCTGTGCTAATTAATTAATGCTAGTTGTAATGACTCAAAAACAATTACGTAGATACAAACAATGACGTTAGATCAATAAAACACATTTCCCACGTTCATTATGTGCCTATTGTTGAATCAAACCGACTACGATTCTTAAGTATTATTGCACTAACCTATTGCTGTTTAAATCAATGACACCATAAAGGTATTTAACTGAGGTTTATATTTTCTTTTCAACTGAAAATTAAAGCCTTGTAAACTGAATTTACACATCAGTGGCGAATGGCCCATGTAACTCGATCCCTACCGGCTGTTCTTCGAAGGTTCGAGAGAATTACTCTGGCACCATTGCAACATAGCACGGTCAGTATTGTTTGATATTGCCAAATAATATAGTTATACTATCGGTTGTTTTAACTCACAAAATGAAAGAGAAAGTATCATAGAGCATCAAAAAAAAATCTTTCTTATCGCTGATGTAGGTTATTTTACACCATACCATCCACTAACAAAACTGTCAAGTGATAGTACTCTTGGTTCTATTTGACAATACGTAGTATAACAATTAGTAAAGTAAAGTAATTCCTCTTATTTTTAATTTTAAAATTTAATTTTGACGTTATGTTTTTGATGTTACATACAGAACTGAAAATTTTAACTACCGTATCGTTGGCTTAGTGGTCCCAAGCGCGACTGCTAAGCGTCTGGGTCATGATCGTGGATTCGATTCGCAGGTAGAGCAAAGAGCTATTGATTTTTTCCAATAGGAATTTTCTCATCAGCAGCCCGGAATCTGGATTTGTGCCCGGTCATGGCAATAGACTTGCCCCCTAAGTCACGGGTGTTAAGTATCACTGACGGAATGTGGGTGCACTTTAGGTATACTTTTGCCTTATCTTCGGGGAAAAAAGGCGAAAAAATGTTATGAGAACTAAAAATTTAACTCTTCGTCTTCCCTCTCAAAAGAAGTGACTCCTCGCTCCTGTTACACACAAATACTCATGACTCGTCAACAAGGGATCAGGCACAGACAGGACAGGCCCATACAAATCTGTGTGGTTCTTTTCATAAGTGCATCTCAGACACCAACTTGCATGGTCCTCTGATTTCCGGACTTTAAAAGAGATTGTGACCTTTGAGTTCATTCAAAATCGAAATTCTTTTATCCAAATTAGGCTGAGAATCAGCACTTTTTGAACGTTAAAATTGACATAAGACAATCCCCCAAAACGCCCACCCTTCACCACTTCTTAGTGTTTTTCCTGGGAACAAGAAGTGGCGCAAAAAACTCCCCAGCAACACGTCTTTCTGATAAGGTTTAAGAACTTGAATCCGTACAAAATAAGCCAAAACTTCTCAGAGTAGTTGACTAGGAAACACTCAACGCATCTAGTTTTTAGTTATTTATTTTTATTGTTTGAATAAACATTACTCAATTTCGTCAAATCAAAGTTTAATCAATAATAATTGCCGCAATGCACACATAACATTTAGTATTTCATTTATCACCAACATCCATGTGGAGATCCGCAAGAGTAAGAATCTCATGGAAGCTGCTATAAATAAATTGTGCTAATTAAAGTGACAATCGAACTGGATGTGTCATGCTTGAGATGAAATGATGAAACAGCCACGTCATAGGATGGTGGGCGTCCCCTGATAGCAGAACAGAAATTTTAAAATAAATAATAACGAACACCTCTTCCCTAGTCATGGCTAACCTGAACGCTTAGCATGAGTAATAAGGGTGAAGCCAGGGCAATAAAACAATGAATTATATTAAGTCGGTCAGTCAGATAACAAAAAAATATTTGATACGTATTTTTTTACTTTATCAATAAAAATGAATTAGGTAAAACGCATTAAAGATGGGGATCGGGGCTCGCTACGTCACATGTAGGTATAAAATCTACTTACAGTTATAAAGATACTTGTATATAGGAGCCTGATTATGTGCAACGCCCTATCAATATTTTTTTTATTTTTTTATTTTTTTTAAAAAACGTTGCCCCACACTAGGAATTTTTCCTGTATCGTGGGTGCGTTTACAAACATTTAAACTCACATTCACAAACAGCCAGACCCGGAACCCGTGCGGGGATCGAACCCACAACAAGCAGGGCAGCAGCCGATGGCTCAACCACTGCGCCAACCGTGTCGTTAAAAATATAAGTATTAAAGGAGGTACTTAATACCTCTTTCTGAAACCGCCAACCCGCTTATAGCAAGCGTGAAGCCTTCTCTGTATGAGAAGAGGTCTTTGCATTACAGTGAGACAGTATTATTATTTATCATCAGCAGTATATGTTCTAGTATGGATCAAATAAAAGTATAATAAGTAAAAAATAATGCGGCTAGGTAGGTGCGCTGATACTGGTTCACTTGACATGCGCGCGCGCCGAGTGGCTCGCCCACGCGCCGGCTACGACATGCTGGGTCACATTCAGGGTTGACACTGACTGTTTTTATTTAACATTACTTTTTTGATAATGAAGATGAGTAAATATTTTTTGTTGGATGTATCGTGTATAAAACATGCGAAATGATGTCATAATCAGTTACGTTGGCCGTTGGCCTAGTAGTCGCAAGCGCTACTGCTGAGCAAGAGGTCTTGGGTTCGAGTATGGGTCGAGCAAATTGTCATAGGGATTTTCCATCTAGAGTATCTGAGTAGCAGCCCGCGTATCTAGAGTATCAGATCCTGGATTTGTGCCCGGTGCATGGCATCAGGCTCACCCCTATAACATGGGACTTAGATACGCGAAATTTACGTGCCTCTAGATACTAAATAATTGCCTGACCAAAAATGTATAGATTATTAAAATATGATACATACTTTGACTGCCTCGTTGGTCTAGTGGTCGCAAGTACAACAGCTGAGCGTGAGGTCCTGGGTACAATTCTTTGGTCGTGCGAAGTGTAATTGAGTTTTTTCAATAGAAATTTTCTCATTAACACCACGTAGTCTGGATTTGTGCCCAGTTGATGGTATGAGTCTTCTTGAACACAACTATTGAAATGTAGGTGTACTATAAGTGCACCTTTGCCCAATCCTTTGGGGAAAACAGGCGTCATGTTATATTATTTTGTGATAAACACTTAGACACTGTGCCAACCCTAACATCACGTCATAATACATTTATCTAGCCTAGTTATATAGGTATTGCCGTATCCGGGATACCACCCTATATACCTGGAATTTTAGCCGTTAATCTAGTCTCGTGGTCGTTTCGTGCTAAGAATAGTGGGCATCTATAGTCGAAGCAGTCCGGCTTTTATGATACCAATGAATATGTTTAACGAGAATATATAACTATTTTATGTTATTAAGTAAGCGATTGTGGGGAATGGAATAATGGCCGTGTACTGGCTGGTAATTTCGGAAGAAGTCAAAACTGAAAGCGCTTTAATATAAAATAAATAAATCATGCTGGACAATCCACACAGCATCATCTAGAACCCAAGCTAAGCAGAGCATTTGTGTTATGGGTACTAGATGACTGATATACTTAATACGATACATTACATAGAATTTTTTTATTATACATAGCAAATACCCAGAAATAATATATCCAAAAATAGAATTAATTTCTTGAACGTGCAATCAATTTCTATCTGAAATTTTTATCCCAAGAGTTGTTATCATATCCTAAAAATGCATTGAATGTCCGTTGGGACGATCTTCTATCGAGAAAATTTATAAATATATATATATATATTTTTTAGCTGTATCGTAAAGTAAAGCATGTAGTAACTCACACAATTTTAACTTTATATCAAATTAATGTAAAATAAAATTATCGATTTCCAGTTTTGATTTCTACCCAGCCTTAACCTCTGAGTTAAAGGAATTAATCTCTTTTGACTTGATATAAGATGTCATTGTCACTGAGTTCCTTTTTTTTAATTTAACTGATCACATATTTATATGAATAGGATTCTGACATTTTTATATATTTTTATTTTACTTTTCAACAATTTTAATTATGTTTAATGAGTGTTTTTTTAATCTTTAAATTTAATAACAATATTATGATAACACTTTATTGCCTTTATTATATCTTTATTTGGGTTTTAATGTGTCTAGAATTTTAATTAATTTAAAAGCAACATGTTTGTATGTAATATTATGAACTAGAATAAGTCTCTTTCCCTCATTCTCTTTTAAAAAAATACAGTTCCCCACACTAGCAGTTTCTCCTGTGTTGTGGGTGCGTTAACAAATATGTAAAATCACATACACAAACAGCCAGACCCGGAATAACTACCTTTAGGCCATACAAATATTTGTTCCGTGCGGGAATAGAACTCAAGGTACCTACGCGGCGCGGCAGTCGATCGCTGAGCCACTGCGCCAACCGTGAAACAAATGTTTTTTTTATTCATTTCTTTCGTCTGAAACAAATGAAGTATTATTACTATTATAAGAAATCTAGATCATTCCCAATCAGGATCTGACACAACAGAACTCACTTCAGATCACGTTTGCCCACGGTTACAAGAATCGTGACAATTATGACCAGCATTTCTTTACAAGCGTTTTGCAAACCGCAAAAGGTAGTCGTACACCACATTTATATACCGTTCAGTAATAGAACTGTTAATGAGCAATCAATAACGTGTTGAAATTCTTCGAACTCGCAACAATCAACTTTAATTGGCGCTTGGAATATATCCAATGCTGTGTTCGTTCTGAAGACGCGTACCTAAGTATGAAGTTATCCGTCAATAGATAGCGAACAGTTACCGACATGTATGTTGGGCCAACATCTAGAGCCAATAGATACAGCATATACAGGATGGATAGTTGAAGCGGGCTTCAGAGCGAATTTTTTTTGGGACAAGCCCGCCGCTCTATTCGCAAACCACTGCAACTCCTGAAAACCGGAATCAACAGTGGCGACCACCAGAAAGCGTCGAGACAATGAAGCCCAACGAGTCCCGCAGAAACGATTCAACTGTCTTGGATCCCGCAACGAAAAAACGGAAGATTTAGAAAAATACATAATTACAAAGCAAATAACAATATATTGGTGTTGGCAGTTTTTATAAATTTTTATGAACTAAAACATCTTGTATTTTATTTTTATGACGCCATTCAAAAAGGACCTTAAGCAACTTCAGCAATAAAACAATTACTTAAAGTAAATTCAATAGGCTAGTCGAGGCGCTAATGGGTAATGTTCAATGGTTTTCACATAACTTTGGATGAGTTGGATATCATCAGAAGATCATGATATCCAACTCATCCATCATATGTTTTATCTCACATTAAAAGAATTCAATGTAAGATAGAAAATTTGTAAGTTTTTTATCTATACATATTTAATATTATATTATGATGATTGACTGTATCACTTGGTGATATAGATTACAGGTTTTTTTTTCCGCAATTGTGTTGGTACGTTATTTTTTTTTAAAAGGCTGTAAAATTTTTAAAAAATGTTTTACTGCAGTTTTACTTCTTTAAACTAAAAACTAGAGAATTTTACTTAGACTTAACATTTTTAGCACCAATATCTGAGGTATTTCCCCTCCATTTTACTTCTTGCCGTACAAGCTTCAAAAAAAGAATGTTTCAATTCGATTTGTTTTACTTAAAATTGGTAGTATCAATATTTACGGTACTTCCCCTAAGAGACCCGCTTCAACTTTACACCCTGTATAATGTATACTAACTAATCATCTTGTAGTGAGGTCGATGCCCCCAAGTACATCTAATGATGATGACGACCATTCTGTTGTAGTTCCACACCACAATACGCACGTGAGAGAGAATTTAACGGCACATTGCGTGCAGTGGCTGAGCGATTGACTGCTGCGCCGCGTGTCGTGGGTTCGGTTCCCGCATGGAATTAATATTTGTATGGCCTACAGGTAGTTGTTCCGGATCTGGCTGTTTGTGTATGTGAGTCTGAATCTTTTTAAACACACCCACGGTACAGGAGACATTCCTGGTGTGGGGCAATGCTTTTTTAAAAAAAGAAAAATAATTATAAGGGGATTCCCATTTTAGAGTTGAAAGTTTTAATAATAAGTGGTGAAATTAGTCAGCACAATAAGATTAAAGAGTTCCGGATATTTAAATCGTTTTGTGATTCAGTTTTCTTGGTAATCGATGACTGTGAATACCTTCGTTTTAGCGTTTTTCCGTTTCTTCTGTTACATTGAGTCATGTTATACAGGGTGGAAGATCGACGCAGAACCTGAAACCGTGAGTTCAGTACATGATTCCGGACCCAATTAATTGAAATTATTCTCGGGTTTTTTCTTGTTTTTATGTTTTTTTTTATTAAAAAGATATTCTTCCATTATATAGACAGAAATCATGACATAATTTGTTTTATATAATTAATATAGTAAACGAAATGTGGGGGTGCTATAGATACACCGCTGCCCGACCCTTAGGGGGATTTTTTGTAAAAAAAAAACTATTGTTCTTTGTTTCATATAATTCTGTTCTTTTAAGAAATTGCACCTGCCACTGTTTGTCTCTGCATCACCCAAAGGTCGACTGGTAGAAAATGCCTATGGCATTATGTCCGCCTCTGTACATTTGTGTGCTTAAAGTATTAAATAAATAAATAATTAAAATCACTAGCGAAATTTGGGGGTGCTATAGATAAACCGCGGCCCGATCCTTCGGGGGATTTTATGTTAAATAAAAAATACTAAAATTTGTTATATTGTTCTTTTGTCTCGATTTAAAATATGGTCATAATATTTAAGTACGTACTTATCAAAAGGCTTTACTTACCTGAGGACTAATAAAATAAAATTAAAAAATACCATATGACATCCTTTATGACTCAAATGAGATCATTTACGAACGGATTCAATTTAGGTATGTACAGGTGATCTCGTATTTACTTTACCACGTGCTTGCTTTTTTTGCTTTATTGTTTGAATGTCACTTACATACGTCATAAAAGTAATGGTATGTCTTTTTAAGGCAAATGCAGCAGTCAGGCAACGTGGCAATGTCTTTTAGGATCTTTAAGAAAGAATTTACAAAAGACAGTCCCCCAAAACGCCCACCGTTCACTAGTGTTAAAAGTGGTAAAGAAATAAAGAGGTCGTAAAACACCGACTCCACAGTTACACGTCCTCAACGCGTGGACATCTACTCGAAACACAGTTTCCCAAAACATTCTTACTTAAACATTAGCAAAGCTCTTAAGCATTAGCAAAGAATACAAAACCTTTTTATATAAAATGTAGAGATTCAGTTAAAGATGTTCAAGCAGACTTTATCAAGAAAGTTAATAACCAAAGTAGCGTGTCTGAAGATCTGGTATTTAATGTAACCAAACAAATCAATGCTATGTGTGATGAGTACCAGAATCAAGTCAAACATATTTATGACCTAAAACATAATGAGCTGGTTGGAAAGCCTTAACACGTTTAATAATAAATAAATAAATAAATAATGCTGGACAATCCACACAGCATCATCTAGCCCCAAGGTCAGCAGAGCTTGTGTTATGGGTACTAGATGACTGATATACTCAATACAATACATTACATATATAGATATTTTTATTATACATAGGAAATACCCAGAACACCCGGAACAAATATTTGTAGATCGTACAAACATTTGTCCCAAGGCGGGAATCGAACCCGCAACCTCTTGCGTCGCAGGCGGACCTTCGCCCGCCGCGCCATATCGGTCGTCAAAAATTAATAAATAGCATGTTAGTCTGGAGGACTGTAGACAGTACTACAGACTGTAGAAATATATCAATTATTGGTTTAATATTTGAGATATTAAACCTACCTGTGATATATTTAGATTAAACTGATTGATTATTATTTTCCTTTCCTCTTGGTTCTTGACGCAATCCATCAGCAAATGATGTACATCCTCAAGTACGTTACATGTATTGCAGTTGGGAGAACTTACTTTCTTCATGAGAAATGCAAACTTTGCCGATGGATAGTGTCCAGACCGTTATCTTACATCTAACTTCACTTAACTTCTAAACGCTACCGTTAACGTTGTTTTACAGGCTTTCAAAATACGCTTAGATTCACTGGCTCCTAGGTTTAGTAGTCACAAGCACTACTGCTGAGCATGAGGACCTGGGTTAGATTTCCACGTCGGGTCAGTGCTATTGGGTTTTTCCATCTGGAATATTTCAGTAGCAGCCCGATGTTTGGATTTGTGCCCGGTGGCCTCGCCATCTGCTTCTTCCTTATTACATGGGGCTTGAACATAACTGGCGAAATGTGCGTATGGTATGGGTACAGATTAAGAAATCCACCCCTAAGTGCAAAAAATACGGGACGTTTTTTTGATTTTATTAAAGGTGATGAACAGTTGACTTAAGGCTATCGTAACTCAAATAAATTACTAAGTGACCATCGAAAATAGCGAAAAATATTGAAAAAATAAAATAAACCGATATGAAAGAAAACACAAATAATTGTAAAATAAGTATTACTATGGAAATCAATGGCAAATAACGAATAAGTAAATGAAACAAACAAAAACATCGACTTCCAAAATTATTAATATTTTAAACTATTTAGCATATTGTAATTTCGGATTAAAAAGGCTTTCTAATTATGAGCCAGAAGATCGTACCATATAAACGGGTCATCGTACATCAGCTAAGCCCCGCCGCCTACGCCTGCCGGTAATAGTTAGACAATAGTGTCGAACCGGATCCGGCCGATCCGGCCCGGTTTCCCGTCGATACACGTTAACATAACGAGGGCGCCGTCAGACGGCGAGCTCCCCACAGGTTTCAATGTTCTCCTTATTATATACTCCTATAACGAGGTGATGCGATATTGAAGCTTAGTGAAAGATCTGAAACCCGATATTAAGAACGCTTTGCAACGACTAAACAAATTATTTTCTTCATTATTTGAAGAGAAGTAGGTACCTACTTCTTCTAACAGTAAGGGCAATTAAACTAGAAATTACTTACAACGTTCTTTAGAAAAAAAAAACATGATGGCCCGGTGGTTTAGGCCTCGCCTCTTGTGCACGAGGTTGTGGGTTCAAACCTGGGCAAGTATCAATGTGAGTTTTTCAATTTATATGTACTTTCTAAATTTATCTAGGACATCACTGACATCGGTGAAGGAAAACATCGTGAGGAAACCTGGACCTATATAACTAATATAAGTCTGTAATCGCCAACCCGTCTTGAGCAAACGTGGTGATTAATGCTCGTGCCTTCTCTGTATGAGAAGAGGACAGTAATAGGTTGGTACCGTTCTTTAGAAAGATCAGTTGCTTAGTACTCGCGTAAGACCCGTTGAGCTCCATGGTTTTGAGCTGAGCTCTACAATTTCCGACAAATGCTTGCACTGACTGAACAGGTCCAATCATATCTGTGTGGTTCTTTCCTCAAAAGACCATCTCGGACACTAATCTGCATGGTCCTCACATGATGTAACCAAGATAATGTCTGGACTTTAGAAAGACCGACCTCTGAGTTTCTTTCGCTGTTTCTTATTAGATTAGTCAGATAGCGAAATATCTAGCCACCTAGCCCACACAAAACCTACTTTAAAAATATTCTACTTGTTGACGAGTAAAAGTGTTTGCAAAAACCTATTTACAAAAACATATATAATTTATCATTTACGGCGTGCACGTATGACCAGTGTGTCTAGAACAAATTCTTGACGTAAACGTAACGTCAATAAAATGATTCTAAAATTGAAACAACTCGTTTAGATTTTCTTTTCTATTTTTTTTAAGTTTTTTTAAGGTTCATATCAATGGCTGGTACTAATTTTACTTCCCTCATAGATTAAAACCTACATGCTACAGGATAGTTCTTTTTTTAATTTAAAAAATGTTCGAATTGACGCTACGTTTGCGTAAAGCATTTGTTCTAGGAAGCAAAACAAGTAAAATTAGTATGTAATTAGTTTTTTGACGTTTAAAAGTGTTTGTAAAAACCCATTTACAGAAATAAATAGCATTTATCAATAAAGTATAAGGATTGTAGCAGGTGGCGTTCTGTAGTTTCTGCCTGGAGTCATGAATGGAACCATCATTACAAGAAAGCACTATTATAAAGACATACTTTTGTAATGAAAAATATAATAGAAAGAGCGTTGTACTTTACTCTTTAACAAACCAGTTAGAAGATTAACAATATTATTACGCAATTTAATATTTGTTATAAACCTCGTGGGCCATTATTATTTACTTAAGCAGGCTTAGTCGAATGAACTTAGACCCCGGAGACTACCGTGGGTCGTCTTTGTGAGCCACCCACGCGCGTAGAAACATTATAAATGTAGAAACGACTGGAAATTCACCATACCTTATAAGACTTTTTCTTACATTAGCGAATAAAAGATAGAAAAAACAGATAAAAGTAGGTATACATTTTGTAATAACTTACTATCACGCCTTTGTACCCGGAAGGGTTGGGCAGAGACGACCCTATAGTAATACACCCACATTTTGCACGTTTTGTTTTAAGTCCTAAGTAAGCGAGCGAACTGCTATTGAGAAAATTCCTAAGCGCCATAACTCTTTTCCTGACCTGGAAATCGAACCTAAGACCTCACGCTCAGCAGTCGTGCTTATGACCACTAGGAAAGCGACACCGAAATTAGTAACATACCACTTTATTTGAGGTATTCCACTTAGTACACTAGGGTGAGATCAGCAACACATCCTCGATTCCTTTTTACCAGCTTTTATCCTAGTACTTACTCAAAATCAAAATTCATTTATTCAAATTATGCCGAGAATCAGCACTTTTTGAACGTCAAAACGTTTACAAAAGACAGTCCGTCAAAACGCCCACCCTTCACCACTTCCTAGTGTTTTTGCTGGGAAGAAGAAGTGGCGGAACAAACTCCCCAGCAACACGACTTGGTCTTGCTGGGAACTTTTCTGGCCATATCATCTCTTACACAATCCATCCATTGTTTCTTTCAGTCCCTTCCCTACTCTTAATATAATTAGAAGCTTTCTTCACACGTCCATTCGTTTTATCATCATTACTAGGTCCAAACAAAACCTTGGAAGCGTATTTCCATACAAAATTGAGTACCATATTGATAAAGTATGGAATCGCTTCAATAAAGAATCATTGCATCTCTCGTAACATGCAAAACAGATGATCAGCGATCGACCTAAGGGTCTGAATGACCATCAAACACACTGTCGCAGGCAGACAGCGACAAACGACAGCCTAGTTCAGTCGCTCGTGTGCACGGGTGACGTGGTAAAATTGATAGTGTGCGCCAGCCCTTACTTGGTATAAGTTATTCATATGCATATGAGAACGAAAGTTTTCGACTTGTTTTGAACTGGGGATTGCAATTTTACTTTGTTTACATAGAAATGCGGTGACGTCACTATTTTTGTAATTTGAATGCAACATTGTGTTATTGTGGTTGTTTTTCTGGTTCTAAGAGTAAATAAAATAATAATGCTGGACAATCCACTCAGCATCATCTAGCCCCAAGCTAAGCAGAGCTTGTGTTATGGGTACTAAATGACTGATATACTTAATACAATACATTAATAATAATAATACGTTTATTTCGGAACTTGCCATATCGTAGTAACAATTTATACTTAGAACTAGTGTTGGTAACAAAAAAAAAAAAATAGGACTAAAAATACTTGATCTAAACTGGGTGAGAACCATAGACATAGGCAGATATTTTTTGAACATAGCAAATACCCAGAACACCCGGAACAAATCTTTTTAGATCGTACAAACATTTGTCCCTGGGCGGGAATCGAACCCACAACCTCCTGCGTCGCAGTCGGACCTCCGCCCGCCGAGCCAAATCGGTCGTCTAAGAAGAGAAGAAGACAGAAGAGTCTTCAGTAGAAGTATATGAGAACTAGCAGTATTTTTTTATTTTCACGAAAGGGCTTCTAGAATCCCTAAAGTATTCTAGTTTAGTTCCAAAACTTATTAAACCGGTATAAATGTTATTGTTGCTAAAACACTAGTTATGGTTCCTGCTTTTCTCATTTTATAATGCATATTACCTACTTATTTTTGAAGTGCGAACAAAAAATGGCCGCCTTCTATTCAATTATTTTAAAGATAAATGATGACGATGATAGATCATTTAGTTACCGTAATAATTAGACAAACACATATAATTTATTATCACAACAGACCTGTCATAATTTGACGAAAATAGCTAAAGTTAATTGGATAAGCAAACAGGCACAAAAAGATGCTGGTAGACTGCGAATAATAATTTTATTATAAAGAAATAATTATGATTTACGATTATTGTAATTTTATCTATCATTGTTTCATAATAACATCACGGCTTTAATCTCCGAAGGGAAAGGCAGAGGTGTACCTATAGTATACCCACGTTTCTCTAGTAACGTTAACGTCCTATTGCTATTAACTGGGCAGAATTCCAGGCTCCAGGCTGTTACTGAGAAATTAGAAAAAAAAAACAAATAACGTTTTGCCCGACCCGGGATTCGAAACCAAGACTTCATATTAGGTAGTTTACACTTAACTCACATACATTTGTATATGTGAGTTTAAATGTTTGTAAACGCACCCACGAAACAGGAGAAATTCCTAGTGTGGGGCAAAGTTTAAAAATAAAAATACTATCCACACACAGTGCCCCTCTCCTAACAGATACAACATATACAGAAATAACTCCTTTAATATATTACAGAATTAATCTAAGTGCTTTAACTGAAGTTCATTATTGCAATGATAAAATAGAAAATGCACTAAGAGCACAAGTCTAGAAATATTAATGTAGTCAGCTTTCTAGATTTACGTCAATTAGGAAGGTACACCTACATAAAGATTGGAGTACACTGCCACTATAGTGTTTAGGGTCGCGGCTTAATGTGCTTAGGGCAGTTGTACACGAGTCTGTTGAGCTTTCGAAATAAGTGTGGCTGTTTGAGCACAACGTTATTAACCTATTTAGTTATTGAGTTTAGTGCATCTGGAATATCTATGACATCTTCACAGTACAGCCTGGAGTATGGATTTGTACCCGATATGTGGCAATAGACTCGCCCCCTAGGACACTAGACGGAAACATAACTGGCGAAATAGGGTGTATTATTGGAACACTTCTGCCTATCCCATCGGGGAATAAAAGCGTGGTGTTCTCTTACTTATAGTTATTGAGAACTTAGTCACTTTTTCCTTTAAAGGCAGCACAGTGCATACTGTTGAATAAATAAAATGTTTATGAAGAAAACAATTCAAGATCAGTGTTTTAGTGACTTAGTTGATTTAAAAAAATATTTCATCTTCCATTTTTTCAAACTGTATTCGTAACACAATATCACGACCATATGCTCCGAAGGGTTAGTTAGAGCTGTTCACATTGATCCCAAATTTCACCGGTTATGTTAAAGTCCCATGTAACAGAAGGCGAGCCTATTCCCATCGACTGGGCACTAATCCAGATTCCCGCACTGAAATGTAGTCTAGTATTTAAAGGCGCCATTTTATCAGATAATATAATTTGAGTAACATGTCAAGCACGTCTCACACATTGCAAATAAAACGAGGTGAAATGTTTCCAAGCCGAGGTAATTGGGAAACCCAAGATTGTATCATAGTCAACTCCTGCGCAGTGTACCCTGAGTCTTAGACATCCTAGTGAGTCACGGCCCCAGCCTGTCAGGCCGCCTACGCAGTAGGATGTGGCGCTATTGTATTCAGAACATGAATCGCAGCTATTTCGTGAAAGCGTTGAATGCAAACTTATTTATAAACGCCGTAAAATCGCCATATTTTATAAAAGATAGTGCTTATTGTAAAGAATGGCGAGAGCTTGAAGCCCTCCCGGAGATAAATAGACGTCGTAGTTCTTTGGCCCAGCGGGGGATTGTGTGTGCCAAGTGATGCGTGTGCGCAGCCAGTAATCTTGGACGTTGCTGGACATTTTGTTGGCTGTAGAACAAGGGTAGGCTTGATTGTAAGACGGTGGCTTTTTATTTGTCTTTTTGAAGTTGCGGAGTGAATATGTAGATGAGAGTTAAATGGATTTCTATTTTTGTCGTTACTATACCATTTGAATTTGATTAGGAATGGAATTGGTATTAAATGGTAAGGACGTTACTGATTCGTAATGGTCTGGTGGTTCCAAGAGATATTGCTGAGCATAAGGTCCATAAATCAGTTCCCAGGTCAGGAAAACGGATTTTGAGTTTTTTCATCTGTTTTTTTTAGGTAGCAGCCCGGTGTCTCGATTTGCGCTCGGTTGATGTCTATGGGCTTGCTCCTTATTACATGAAACACATCAAGCGCTTCTTCCAAACATCCTTTATAATGCGCACAGCAAAAGAGTGGAACTCAGTGCCTGCGTCTGTGTTACAGTAAAACGGGGTGAATAGAAAAGCCGGGGTGAATCGAAACAAAACTTTAAATGAGATTTAATCGTTGATTCAACATTATTAATTACTGACAAGGTGTTGAAATTAATAATTTCAATTTCTTAAAAAAAATAAGAGTCCTTTTAGTAACATACAATGTTAAACTAACGCGAAAATGCCCTTTATAGTTTTGTTTCTACTCACCCCTGCGTTTCTATTCACCCCGTTTTACGGTACCGAACGCATTCAACCCGATTCTCTTCAAAGTTAGAGTGAACAGGCTTCTTCTGGGTAATCTCATCCCATCATCGACTTTGTCTCTGTCACCTCTGACCTAGACTGGAGTCATGAGCAAACCCATTTCACACAATAAATAAAATATGGCCTCTGCCTATCTCTTTGGGAAATACGGGCGTGATGTTATGTCATGGTATTTGATGGTGTTAATTTCACGTTGATATACCACAGCACATAGTAATTAATCTGCTTTTATCGACCTGACTTAATTTCATGGCATACTCGTAGCTTGATTAAAGTTTTTATTTTTATTTGATTTCTATTCAATCACAATTTGGTGAAAATATCTTCCTTACGCTTACTGTTATTGTATAGTTTCTCATAGATTTAGGCAAAAGATACAGAAGTTTATGTAGAACAATGGAAATACTTCAAGGGAGTGTGGTACCTATTCATGAAAATTAACACTGAAATTGAATTAAAAAATCGCATTCGCCAGACTTGTCAAAATGTGGGAAACAACATTTGAATCGCGGTTTCATAGTAAATAAATAAATAATGCTCTACAATCCACACAGCATCATCTAGCCCCATGCTAAGCAGAGCTTGTGTTATGGGTACTAGATGACTGATATACTTAATACAATACATTAAATTGATAGATATGTTTTACTGTACATAGCAAATACCCAGAACACCCGCAACAAATCTTTGTAGATCGTAAAAAACATCTGTCCCAGAGCGGGAATCGAACCCGCAACCTCCTGCGTCGCAGGCGGACCTTCGCCCACCGCGCCACATCATGGTGGTCATAATGATTGATTATTTTCACCATCATTTCTATGGATATTAAAATGTCCTTAATTTCTTAACAATGATGTCCTGAAGAATGGCCACTGTTCTACCTAACACTCTGTATATAAAAGTGTTCTTCAACTGTTTCTAGTTAGACTACAAGTTGTTCTAGACTCTTGTGAAAAGTCTCAGACGCTCATGCACTTCAATTTTTGAACTCTACAAACTACGACACAATTGGTAGGGAAGTTGGGACTCTTGGGGCCCCAATTTGAGTCGAGGTGATGTCTGAAAATGTTTGGTAGCAAACTGAAAAATATCAGTGGGATTCTAAGAACAGGAACTTGTGTAATTAACAGGTTAAAAAACATACACGGGTGGTAGGTTCATCATCATCATCAGGCTATACTAGTCCACTGCTGGACATAGCCCTCTCCTAATGAGCGCCATAGCGCCCTGTCTTCAGCTTGCCGCATCCAGCATTTGTCTGCAGTCTTTCGTAGATCGTCATCCCATTAAAGTTAAATTATTTCTTTAAATAATGATAAATTGTAATGATGAATGATAATTATTTTTGATTATATTAATTATTTACACTTCATAAATAAAACCAATAAAAATAACTATGTGAAATAGATAAGAGACAAAAAGGAACAGAAAAACAGAGCATAAAGATAAATCATAAAACCATTTCCGGTGATGTAAAAAGTCTGGGATAGAAGATATGGAATAAAGCATGTACACAAATGTTAAAAAAATAAATAAAATAGTATATAGGTACATATAATGAATAGTACAGATATATAAATAATATATATTTATATGGTGGAAGGGACCTCAAGGGACCTCACAACCTGATAGCATTAGTTCAAAACATGATTCCCCCGGAATTATGTTTGTGTCTTATTTCATTGTTTTTTTGCAGATGTATTTTTAACTGTATACTTCCACCAGCCATATACTCGTATATACCTATATATATATATATGATAGGTATATGTAAATTGCAGGTTTTCGTCACGATTACTAGACCTAACTATTATTTCAGATACCTACGGCAGTTTCTTAAATCTCTGGTATTTTACTACTGACAGCAGAACGAAAATATAATTCAATGACAAAGTAGACAGATATTTCCTGGCTGAGAACGAGGTGAAACTGGCAACATAATAACTTATTCGCAAACGGTCACAATTTGTTAGCTAAGTTACGACTTAAGTTGGACTTAAGCAATATTTAGGTAGGCACACGTGCCAAGTTAATAAATGCAGTGATTTTAATACTTGAAGCACGATTGTTTGACAAAGAAACAAATGATTCAATTAGCCTAATTTCGTGATTATATTATTAGTGTACGCTAGTAGAATTATAGCACCCCTTTATCATAGTGTCGCATTTCAGGCAATGGGCTTTAGTATATGGGCTTGATCTTTAGTCTTTATGTGGTTTTTTATGTGTTTTAGTCGACGAGAACGTGGCTAAATAAAAGAGCCACATGGGTCGATCGAAGGTTAAGCTACGCTGGCAGGTCAGACTGGATTTGTGACCGTTCGTAACATATCGAGTTTCCTCCGTGTCTCGGAAAGTACGTGAAGCCATTGGTCCGGGTGTCATTTGTAGATCTTTGACAGTCGTTACGGGTAGTCAGAAGCCCGAAAGTCTGACAACTAGTCTTTCCAAGTGATATCGTGTTGCCTTGTAACTGGGTTGTGGAGGTCAGATGGGCAGTCGCTCCATGTAAAATACTGGTATTAAGTTGCACCGGTTAGACTGGAAGCCTACCCCAACCTAGCCAATACGGTTGAGTGACATTCTGTATGAGGTATATGCACGTACAATAGTGTCATAGACCATTTATCTAAAACTTATCACGAATCCTTGACACTCTACCTGTCAAATGACATTATTACTCAAAGTAATATTTACGTACACTACATAAACTTTAAATTAGGTAAAAAAAACGGGTAATTTGATAAAACAATTGGTGTTACGGTACAGTTGCGCTCAGAATTCATTGTTACGCACACTGGTGCACACATGCGCAGGTGTAATCGTGAATAAGGAGGAAGGCACACGAGCAGTGCTATGCCAAACAATTATTTTTTTCGATGAACCTGCTTTGTTGCAGTAATGCCAAATCACTACGACGATCAGGAAAGGCGAGAGAAATAGTTTGTTTAATTACTTATTTAATAACTCATTATTATTACTTGTGATTTCGCTGTCACTACTTTTCTGATCTGACTGTTATGTCAGTGTCTTAATTCCTTTATTTTTTAAATTTATTATGTCATACATGAAGAGTTCCACGAAAAAAATCTGATGATGTACCTGCTGTGGTTCATCGACAAAAAATTGTACAATTTTTTTTTCGTTGAATCACATCAGGTTTATCGAAAAAAAACTAATAACAGTTCAATCACTGTTATTAAATTTAGGAAACTGTTGTCTAATAAAAATATATATACGTATATTATCAAAATTACAGTTTTACATACTACTGTTTATCTATGCATCTCCAAATGTTGACTGATTAAAAATACATATGGCATTTAGTCCGCTGCTGTACATTTGTGTATTTAAAGTATTAAACAAAATATACAATATAATTGTATACCATGCGCGTACCTACTACAGCATCAAGTTAACATAGGTATACTATGTATTATTTATAATAAAATTTTGAGTTGTAGCAAAAGGACATGGTTCATGGAAGCCTTCTGGTAGTACAAAATACATAAAAAAAATAAAGGAATTAGGCAATGACGGAATAGTGATATTAGATAAGTAATGATAGCGGAATCGCAACTAATGTAATGAGTGATGGTTATTATCTAATTAAATCAATAGCACTATAAGTAATGAAACAATCTCTCGCTCTTCCTGATCGTCGTAGTGATTTGGCAGAATTAACAAAAAGAGATCAAACGAGCGACTAACACAAAGACGTCAAACGAATGCTTATCAAGAACTGCAAAACGACAATTTCTTTATAGAATCTTGGAAAATCTCGAGCTAGGCATAGTAGACCTCGTGATTGCTTAGCAACTATTAGGTTTCTTGCATGTGGACGTCATAAAATAACAAGGGCCTTTTTAACTATAAATATGACAGTGACATAATTTCAACCTAAGTGCACTGCGACGACCTATGTGGCGCAGCGGGCGAAGGTGCGACGCATGAGGTTGCGGATTTGATTCCCGCCTTGGTACAAATGTTTGTACGATCTACAAATATTTCCTCCGGGTGTTCTGGGTATTAGCTATGTTTAATAAAAAATATATATCCATGTAATGTATTGTTTTAAGTATATCAGTCATCTAGTACCCATAACACAAGCTCGCCTTAGCTTGGGACTAGATGATGCTGTGTGGATTGTCCAGCATTATTTATTTATTTACTGATGTCAAAAGTGATAACGCCATTACAAGGTCGAATGCTCAGAGTCAGTTTATTTTTTTGGTGTATTTACATACCTACACATACCACATACATACCCTTGCCGTACTTACAAAAAACCAACAGCATTTATTCAATGAAGACACGGTAATAAATTCGAATTTCTATCAAAACTTCAAAACTTTCGAATTAACTCGCCGGTGTGTACATGCCACAACAGCAAGCGCTCATTACAGACTTGCGGAGTATCCCACGAGTTGAACAGCAATTTGTTCTCAAATTTCTGTGCGCATTGTTTTAGGATATTGCTTCTTTTGCTTTTAACATTATATGAGCGTTGTTAACTTGATTATGTTATCGACATTAATTTGTGTTATTTTTATTGATTAAAAGAAATTAATCAGTTTATATATTTTGTTAGTTGACTACGTAGTTGGTCTAGTGCTCCAAAGAGTGAGGAATTGAGTTCGATTCCCGTTTCGGTCAAAGTATTATCGGGATTTCTTATGTGGGATATCGAAGTAGTAGCCTAGAATCCAGATAAACAAACATATCTGACGATATGTGGATGTACTAAAGGCATACCTCTGCCTGATTTTTTAAGGATTACATTTGTGATGACGTTATGTTACTAAATTAATTATAAGTACACGTACAGAGACCAGCAAATCAAGCAACCTCAATCTGTCATATTTCTTTGATAGTTATTTAACTTCACAACAGTAGAATTTGGTTTGTGTTCAATTGGGAAAATTTGACAGTTTGGGATAACTTGATGTGCTGTGTACATGATTGCCGTAGTTGCAAAGAAATATAGATCTTAAGTTGGTTGAACAGAGCGTTATCTAAGCAGGAGGTGTGCAAATATGGTGTGAAAATCTAGATGAGAAATTGATAATAGGTTCTAAATCCATCTGCTAGCTGGTGGTCACACAGTGTTCCCTTCCCAAGAACCCATATGCACCACCAGCAGCAGTGCGTATAATATTCAGGAATAAAGAACGGGACCGCTAGTGGTTCTATAGGCTTACAGCACCCCCTAGGATTGTCTAAAATATATAGGTAGCTATCACCCGCGACTTTGTCTGCGTGGAATTTTATGGGTTTTGTTGTTTGTGTGCGGAACCCTAGTAGTTTTATTTTTATAAAATTTTGTAGGTACTTATTATAATATCAGCTATCTGCCGGTGAAAATCTCGTCAAAAGCGATTCAGCCGTTCCGGAGATAAGCCGGAACAAATAGACAAAGAGAAAAAAACAATATACTTTTGTGGTATACCTATCTAGCTTTTAAAAAGCTGTTATTTTGACATTACTAACAAACAATTCAATTTTATTTATTGACACTACTTACATCCCTAATTATAATATTCTCGGACGCCCATTGGCCAATCTCAAATCGTATATCACCAATTTTTAACTATGTGCTTAGGTTGCTTCATTCATATCAAATAATATCCCCTTCTTTTGTTTTACTCTACCAACCAACCGTACCCTAGGAATGTTTTTCTCACGTGCGTAGAACCCTAAAAAATCTTACCAAATCTTACTGCTCACCACCCAAAGCAGAGCAAGCGTAGCGCGTCGAGTTTGTTTCGCCATACGCGCCTCCCGTGACGAAGAGAACCGACCTTCTCATGTTACCATTACACTAAAAAAGAGTACGAAAAAATAACCTCTCTATTAATTGACTTATGGTTGATTATGCTGTGCGCTGATTGGAATACTTTAGGGATCTGTGTTACCCACTGTACTCAAACGTTGTGTAAGCATAATTAATATTTCGATGGTAACGTTTTAATTTTATGTATTTACCTAAAGTTTGTTCCTTTAGCTGCCCCGTTTGTGTAGTGGTTACAAGCGAGTATAAGGTTCTAGGTTCATTTTCCTGGCCGGGAAAAGTGTTTTTGGGTTTTCTATGTGGAATTTCAAAGTAACAGTACCAAGTCTAGATTTGTACCCGGTTGACTCGCCCCCTATTACAGGGTTCTCATACATAACTGGTGAGATGTGGGTGTACTATACCTCTGCCTTACCCTTCGAGGATTTCAAGCGTGATGCATGTTTGTGTTGTTTTTAATAATATTCACATAGGTATTTTTTTATTAGTATTCTCCTTTATTCAAAATATACCTTATAAATTATATTTTTCAATATTTCAATATTAATACAAAAAAAAACATTTAAAAATATAAAAAATAGTGGCCCACCGGTATCGGGAACAGGGTCCAAGCTACCGGCGGTCAGGGCTTCAGAGAGAGGAATCGCCTAACTATACGCGCCGTGTCCAGAAGAACTGCTTTCTGAATCAAGCCCTTGATCCAGCTGCCTAACGCGAGCCTTCTTAGATGTTTGTCAAGGTTCTTAGCTATTATTATTAGTATTTTTATTAGTTTAGGTCAGAGTAATTATTGTCTTTGAATATAAAAGAACCGTTATAGATTATTATTCGTTTTCTATGTCAAGATATTTATCTTAATGTCAGTATCAAAAACGTACAGCATCCAGAGTGATAATCTATTCAATACAAATGAATAAATTGAAGTCTCTGTTTGTAATGTCCAAACAGCTTTTTACTAAATGCATATAAAAGTTTATACGGTAGTTGTGTCAAAAACAATTTAAAAATGTTTTGTCTGTCTGTTTGTTTAAGATAATCTCCAAAACGGCTGGACCGATTATAATGTGAATTCCACTGGCAGATAGCTGATGTTTTAAGGACTAACTTAAGCAACTTTATTTCAGAAAATGTTTTAGGATTCCGTGGTTAAAATGAAAACCTTTGTTTTGTTAAGTTCCACGCGTACAAAGTCGAAGGCACAGCCAGTATGTAATAAAAAGAAAATTAAAATTCAAGTAGGCAAATGGTAGATATCGAACATTTAAATTAGTATAATAAAAAATAAATATTCAATGTTAAATATCTATTGATTTTGAACGTGCAATAAAATAGCAATAAATATTAGGAAACCAAGATCTCTTCAACCAATCAACACTAAGCTGATTAAAACCAACAAACATTTCACTTCTTGCTTTAGTTTAACAGAAACATAACATCACGCCTGTATTCCAAAAAGGGTCCGGCAGAGGTGTATCTACTATACATTCGCGTTCCACCAGTTATGTGTAAGTCCCATGTAATAGGGAGAGAGCCTGTTCAAAAATCCAGACTACAGACTGCTTCTAAAAAACACCAGATTGTAGTACCTAATAACACATATCCCGGCATCAAACCCAGGACCTTATGGACCGGACCAACGAGCCAGTCTCGTTCTGCACAAAATGATTGTTTGCCTAACACAGTGTGAACAAGTCTTTACAAGCATTAAATCAATTATATAGGCAAACACAATTAATACAAACACGATAATTCGTAGAAAATAGTTAAATATTCCTTTTGTCATGTCTCAGATGTCTGTTAGGTATTTTTAGAAGCCCACTGCTTTATGAGTTAGAGCGAACCAGTTTGTTGAGTGGCCTTCGGGCTTAGACGAAATGTTCTTTTGTAGCCCGGTTACTTGAGACATGTCGTGGGTACCTAGCCAACTCTAAGTGGTAAACGTAGAAGGTTCACTCCACAGAATACGAGTATTCTATCCTTACAGCGATGCCAAGTAGACTATCGTTATATCGAGGTGTTGAGATGTCTGTACGAAGCCGCGACCATGAGTGTCCAAGTACAGGGCCAGAAGTCTAAACCCATCGAATTGCGCAGGGGAGTGAGACAGGGGGATGTTATATCCCCGAAACTGTTCACAAGCGCGTTGGAAGATATGTTTAAGACGCTGGACTGGAAAGGAAAGGGCATAAACATAAACGGCGACTACATCTCACACCTACGATTCGCAGATGACATAGTCTTAATGGCGGAGTTGCTAGAGGAGCTGAACCAGATGCTGGACTTCCTAGCTTCAGCCTCGCGACGTATCGGTCTTGGCATGAATTTGGATAAAACCAAAGTCAGTCTATAATACTACTAGTAAATGGAGGACCGAACTTTGCTCGGATAAAACGATGTTTTGTAAAAATGAAACCTAGCTACGTCGATTTATCGCCCCTGAAACCCCCAGCATATTAAATTTAATGAAAATCGTTGGAGCCGTTTCCGAGATTCAGATTATTTACATATATTTTTTTTTTTTTTTTTAAAGAAAAACGTTTCCCCACACTAGGAATTTCTCCTGTATCGTAGGTGCGTTTACAAACATTTAAACTCACATACACAAACAACCAGACCCGGAACAGCTATCTGTAGGCCATACAAATATTTGTTCCGTGCGGGGATCGAACCCGCGACACGCAGCGCAACAGCCAATCGCTTAACTACTACGCCAACCGTGTCGTGTCTGTATATGTATGTAGATATATACAAGAATTGCTCGTTTAAAGGTATAAGATAAATGGTAATATTCTAAAATGTGTTTATACTCAAATATAAATGCATTTAAGAATTGCATTTAATTGGATTGGGTTATCCCAATCCAATTAAATGCAATCATCATCCTCCTACCCTTATGGGTAGGAGGATGATGATGATGGTGATGATTCTAAAAATTATAAATCTACCCACTTGCATTCCCCCGCAGCGAGTAGATTTATAATTGTTAAACGACTTCATAAGAGAAAGTGGGTCTATGTAGGACTGAATGTATGTTTTTTTTTGTATTTATTTCTCCATCAAATGCTATCCGATTTTGAGAATTTATTTTCTCGATTGAAAGGTTATACTCAGATTCTGTCAAGTCAGAATTTGATGCCATGGGAGTTAAACAGAACTAACTAAATGTGAGTGACCTTACGGGTGCACCTCTGCCTATCCTGACAGTAATACAGGCGTAATTGTTATGAAATTGTTAAGGTCTTAGCAGAAAATGTACGTCTGTAAAGTTCCTAGCGCGTCAATTTCATGATTTTTCCGCACAGATTATTCCAAAATACACTCTGAAGCGGAAACACGCACGTAAATTTCCCTTGCAATTATACATACATAATATGGCCGCTGACATTTGTTAGACTTTTAAAGCACAGTTTCATTGTCTGTCCTGATTCAGGAGTATGAGAAAGAAGAAAAAAAAAAAGGGGCAAAGTATTAAAATGGGCCTTCTGTTACTTTTTGTTTGATGTGGTCGGATTACGTAGATCACGTGGTTCAACCGAAGTTGATTGGAAACATGCGCACCTTGCGTGATAATGGCAGTAGATTTACCCAAGTCTATGTTTTGGAAAACCTTAAGGGCGTTTTTAACAGAAATCTTTCAGCCCTCTTCTCTTTCCTTCAAGAAATGTGTGCCCACCGTAGTTCTTATGTACCAAATTTTATTGCATAAGTCTGGCGAATATACAAATCCTTCTAATTGTTAGAAACAAACATGAAATATCTTGTCTTGAATACTGGTTCCCTTCTTTAAGCTGTGTTACGATGCCTTTTATTATAGGTTTTATAGAATAAAACAGAATGGAATACTGTCTTCAATGCACACCGTATAAAGTAACAAATACTGCTAGAAGAACTACATAAGATGTTACAATGGGCGGCCTTATCGCTAAAAGCTATCTCTTATAGACAAAATTTGGATGGTCTTGATAGAAAAGGAGAATAGATTTTGAACATTACATAACAATTTGTATACATATATGGTAAGTACCCCACAAAATATTATGCTTAATCCTTTTGGGTGCAACTTCCATAGTGTTTTTCGAACAATCGTCTCTCACATAGACATCTTTGTCGTAAACAGCTGACGGTCACTCTTAACGACAGTTCTCAAAAGAGTGAGCGACACGAGACGAGCCGACTCCTCAAATCTTAACAAAGACCTTGTCTTTTTTTCTACAACGCATATTTTCATTCGTTTTTTAAACCACAAACCCCGCGCATAACTATGTTTTGTTGAAAATCGGCGTCTTTGTGTAACGGCCGCGGTGGCCTTCGGCGTCCGTGACTGGTCTACGACCAACTGCATCGGGTCAACGATACTATGGTGCCGTGGAACGAAACTAGACGGGGCTAGACTGTGAGACGGTGACGTCATCTGCCTGGTATTTTGTATGAGGAAGTTCGGTGGGAACTTTTGGCTGGTAATTATTGGCGTTGGGGGATATAAGATTTGGCTTAAATGGTCACAAAGGCTGGCTTGAGTTTAGCTGAACACATCACGTGGAGTAACTAGAATTACGATTATGAAATCTCTATTATATATCAGCCTGTGGTGTAGTAGTATAAAGCTTCCTTTGTTTAAATGGCATGGGTCTATGTAGTGTTCTTTTATTTTCTTCCTAGTTATGGCGGTCCCTTTCCGTCCAGGTTCTTTTTTCCCTTCCCATCCTTACCAGCATTCACGAGACGCGTCTAAGTTCTGTCGCCACCAGTTTCTGGGCCAGTCTCGCTGGAGTCTTCCATCGACAGGCACACATTGCATCCTCATTATATAGTACTACTAACTTCGTACTTTACCTACGTTTTGTACTTTCATTTGGCACATATCCCAATGACAAAAATACAGTTAGAGGTGCGTTCACATCCAATATCTCCCTCTAAAATCCACGCAGAGCTCTAAAGGCGACTGTTTCGAATCAGTACGTGCGACAATTCGTTCACTTATCGGCATTTGACCTCCTTTGTTGTAGAATTCAGCACGAAATGCGATTTGCGCCGCTCCAAAGACCGAAATTTGAGCTCGCAGTCAAAATATACGCGTCATTCGGTGGACCAGTGTATTTTGGTCCTTTATCCCTTACTTCGGTTGTACATTTTTGGGTTCTAATGAAATGGAAGGTCATTTGTTTTTGGTCATATGTATGTATTGTAGTGTAATAATTGAATGTTTGGTGTTTCTATGATAAGATTAGTTTTGTTTTGGTGCCCGTTCATTGAGTGCCGAGCGTGTAAGTTACAACTTTTTGTTTATTGAGACATCTATTTCATCATCGTCATCAGCTTTACCTTTTACCAGATGAAAAAGAATGCCAGTATTTTACATGGAACAACTGCCTATCTGACCTTCACTGAGTCTGGTTGGCTTCTGACTATCCGTAACGACTGTCAAAGATCTGAGAACGACAGGCGGGATCAACGGCTTCACGTTTTCTGAGTAAGCATAGTAACGAATGGTCACCCATCCACGGACCGATTTCATCAACCAAAGCTTAAAATTCGATAAAGTTGTGCGGCTATAATTATTTAGCCCCAAGCACCCAAGATCTGTTTGTATTGCTAAATTTAAACTCAATCTCTAGCAGGAATGTATTGCCAATAGATAAAGCTATAAGTATTAAAATTACGAAATAACATTAACAGTTGTATTTGCAATTAAAATGGAGCAATTAACATAGATAATTAAGCGCCTGTCTCATAAAGCTTTGAGGCTGATGTCGCCGTCTTAGTTTATGAAATAGAATGTATAAACTCGTTTAGTATGCCAGCGGGTTGTAAAGACCAGATGTGCAACTCGTAGTCGGCAAAGGACCAAAGTTCTCTTAACGTGACATCTTTAAAAGGCGCTTCGCCGAGAAAGAAGTTGTTTTTGATAAGTACTTGTTATCCAGGCACCCGGCCATCTTTTTTTTTGGTTTTTTGGAAGTGGCATCTCGTTTATCCTTTAGAGATATCTACTGCTTAGCCGAACTTTCCTGTGGGGACTTAATTAGAAATTAAAACCTCCATTCAGGGCGTAAAAAACTTAAAAGCGACCAATCGCTAAGGGCACTCGCGAGGTACGAGCCTCGGCTTAGGACGTCGCTGGGAGAGGACAGCAAGAGACGGGCTGGATCTCATAGATATATACATCATCAGGCTATACTAGTCCACTGCTGGACATAGCCCTCTCCTAATGAGCGCCATAGCGCCCTGTCTTCAGCTTGCCGCATCCAGCATCTGCCTGCAGTCTTTCGCAGATCGTCATCCCACCTGGTCAGAGGGCGTCCTACACTACGTTTGCCAAGTCGCGGTCTCCACTCAAGAACACGAGATATATTATTAATAGATATATTATTTAAGGACTAATTTAAATTGCGGGTGGCTCACCTATGCAGGCTAGCTCGAGCACAGGGGTTGGGAGGAAACCTGGCTACCTACCATAGTAGCTCAATTTAAAGTAACTGCACACAGTTTTCAACCAACTTGCCGACGTTGGTCCGTTGAAGGTTGACCATCCATTACATACTCAAACTGTGCCTTCAAAAGCATGTCAAGATATCGGTACCAGCTGTCATTCTTAGATCTTTGACAGTCATTACGGGTAGTCAGAAGTAAGGCTAAAGTCGGTAAATTAGGTAAAACGTCCAGAGCTGAACGTTATCCACTTCAAAAGTACGTACTTAACGGTAATGTCGAAAGTCATATGTATGAAACACTTCCAGCGTGTGTATGCAATGTTCCATACAACCATAACACCATACAGAGTGACCTTAATCCCATCCAAGTTCCTAAGCGTAAGTGTGAAAGAATTTATCGCATTTCCAAATAAGACCATACAAACTTCCATAATTCCTTTTACCGGAACATTTCTTTAGCCTGAATCGTACCAATTAGTACTAAAAGAGTTATTTATTGGTTCTTTCGTCCGCACTCCGTGAGTGGGCTTGGCGAAAAATATCCATGTATCGATATGTCGATATTTCTTTACCAATATAATTTTAGTATTGGTATAAAAATATTTTTACATCTATCGAAAAAATCATTTCCGTAAAAAAAATTGAAGTTCATAACCGTAAAAAAAATTGATTGGCCCACTAGGTTTGTCTTATGAATGTATCGATATTTTTTTAGAATATACCGATAACGGTACGGTATTTAGAAATATCGATGCTTATAATGACTATCGTTTCTTGTTGACACTTCTGAAATACCGATATGCAACAGTTGCTTGTTCACCGTCTCTGTTGGCGTGTCCAAGATATGTATTGCTTATTTCATCGATTAGATATTATTATATTGCTACTTGAATTTCTATTTAGTACTAAGACTAGCTTTAGCCCACGACTACATCTGCGTGAATGTCGTTCATCGTGGATGCAGACGATATTCCCGATTAAAAACTACCCCATGCTCTTACCAGGGTCTTAAAATATATTCATACAAAATTTCATTAAGATCCGATCAGCCGTTTAGTCGTGAAAAGCTCACAAACGAACAAACAGAGTTGCATTCGCATTCATAATGTTAGTATGGATTACATTTCTAACTACTTTATGGATTGCGTGCATCGTTTATACTTTAAAAGCAGGCGTGTAAACTGTCTTTACGGGTACGATTCTGAAATTTAAATGAAATATTTTATTACTGCACCCAGAATTGACGACCGATGTGGCGCGGCGGGCGATGGTCCGCCTGCGACGCAGGAGGTTGCGGGTTCAATTCCCGCCCTGGGACAAATGTTTGTACGATCACAAACATTTGTCCCAGGATCTATCCAGGATCTACAAATATTTGCTTCGGGTGTTCTGGGTATTTGCTATGTATAATAAAAAATATCTATATATGTAATGTATTGTATTAAGCATATCAGTAATCTAGTACCCATAACACAAGCTCTGCTTAGCTTGGAGCTAGATGATGCTGTGTGGATTGTCCAGCATTATTTATTTATCATTATTATTTATTAGAATGCGTTTGTTACTCATAAGATGTCATAAGGCCAGTACTTTAGATTCATTTATTTGCATAAAATCACAAATACTAAGTTTAGTCAACCAGTCTTACCAAGGGGTGACGTGTTGTCCAGTAACTGGGTCGTGAAGGTCACATAGGCAGTCGCTCTATGTAAAATACTGGTATTCAGCTGCATCCGGTAAGCCTGGATGCCCAGCACAACGTAGTTGGGATAAAGCCTAAGCAGATGATGATGACGACTAATTCTAGTCGCTTACACTCAATAAATTTAAAATTGACATTTAGAATGAACTCAACAAAGGTATTATATTGCCGTCATTTGTTTTAATTTGGTTTACAATGGGTCATCAAAACTTGTGTGGAAATCGGTTGTCATGGTATGCATCATGTTGTGAGGAAAGTTTTGAGTATGAATGAGGAGACTTACAGGAGTAGAGGAAGACCAAAGAAACGATGGATGGATTGTGTGAAAGATAACCTGGTTAGAATGGATAAGACTATTGAGATGAATAATGGCTGAATATAGAAGAAGAAGACATCCTGCTTCGATCCCAAATAAATTGGGATAGTGGTACCTTTGCAATTAATTGGCGGTAAAGTGTTAATAAAATTAAAACAAACGTAAAACTCAAAATTGAAATAAGGAAGAAAACATTTCTTTTTATATTACTTTTAGGATTAAAATCCAGGGCAAACTTTTAATCACATTGAATATTTATGTCTACAAAGTTTCTATCTCTCTCTCTCTCTGTTCTTCGAATTTCTAAGTAGTGTCATGAACACAAACCAAATGGACTTTGTCTGAAATGAACAACAACCTAACTGGAAGTTATATGGTTGAGCCGTTTGGGGTTGAAACACTAGGGCCATGGGGTCCGTGTGCCCATTTAGTTTTTCGAGAAATCGCGAAACGTTTGGTCGACTCTTCACGTGACCAGAGGGCTGGCCTTTTTTTTGGCCAAAGAATCAGCATTGCCATTCAACGTGGCATTGCTGCCAGCCTTCTGGGCACTTTTCCCGTTGACAACGATGCGGATGAATTTTTTGATGCCCTATGATTATTTATTTTATTTTATTTCTTCATATATTAATAATTGTATAATTTTACTGAAATGAATGATTTTTATTTCAGGACCAGTCTGCACCAGAGTCGGACCAGAGTCTGGGAGGAATTGTGCCCGGATGAACCCCTCTTAAATGGGACTTAAACATAACTAATAAAATGTAGGTAAACATTGGTACACATCAGGACCCTGCGAAGCATGCATGATGTTTTGTAAAAAGATTTTAAACATTGCTTTACGCCAAATTCCGATCACTTCAAAAGAAATCTAAACAGCCCACAGTTTAACCTACCTAATCACATATAATCTAGGCACAGTCAATAAATTATTAATGTTCGGTC
The DNA here is from genome assembly GCA_905147745.2 of Phlogophora meticulosa. Lineage (NCBI taxonomy): Eukaryota > Metazoa > Arthropoda > Insecta > Lepidoptera > Noctuidae > Phlogophora > Phlogophora meticulosa. The sequence continues at coordinate 2,386,585 of LR990518.1, forward strand.
CTAACCCGGTCTCGCGTGTCCAGCTACCATGAACTGTAGCGAGCCAGTTCGGCTAGGTACATTAATTACAGAACATGTTCTAAGGAGTGGCTACTACCTAGATCTTAGGCAGAAAGTTTAGTGCAAAGTTTATTGGTGAAAGGTGGCAAAATTAGTGTTAATTCATATTGTAATAGCTTTGCTAATGATTTGTTCGGCGAGATAAATGATAATTGTTACGGTTAATGGTTTAGCTCTTTTCGGCTTGCCTGATTGGCTGGGACTTGAACACGAATGGGTCCAATTACGCGGTGATTTTGCAAGTTAGGGAGTTTGGTGTATGCTAGTCGGGAAATCTCCGTAAGTGTATCTTTATTTATCGCAGAGATATGAGATAGATAGGTTACAACCTAAGTATTGATCATATTTCTAATTTATGAGTCACACTAGGACTTTTTCCTGTATCGTGGGTGTGTTTACAAGCCATACAAATATTTGTTGCGTTGGGAATCGAACCCACGACACGAGCGATGCAGCCAATGGCTCAGCCACTTCGAAAACAATCATCATCAATAATTCTGAAACTTTGTGAATATTTTTTTACAAATCCGGTTGGCAATTTTCTTACATTTAAATATCAAAAGTAACCGATTGAATGAAACAAAAATATCAGATATTCTCCCACTTGAAAAAGGCCTCTTCTGATTAAGAAAAAGGCACGAGCATCAATCATTGTTGGGAGAATCAACATGGAGTGGTCCTTCTTGGAGCATTGGACAAACTCCGCGTACGAGTAGTATGGTGATGTTAGGTTGTTCGTATTTACATTATTAAAAAAAATGTTCATAAATGATCATTATGTAACTTTTCTGAAATAATACGGTTGAATTTAATTGAATTAATCACCACACTCACTCAAGGCGGGTTGGTGATTTCAGACTTAGTTTAGAAAATACATTTATGTATTGAAAATATCACTCTGGTACTTGCTCGGATTCGAAGCCACAACTTTCTGTTTTTTTTTTAATTAAAACGTTGCCCCACAGTAGGAATTTCTCCTGTATCGTGGGTGCGTTTACAAACATTTAAACTCACATACACAAACAGCCAGACCCGGAACAACTACCTGTAGGTCATACAAATATTTGTTCCGTGCGGGGATCGAACCCACAACACGCGGCGCAGCAGCCGATGGCTCAACCACTGCGCCAACCGTGTCGTCAAACTTTGTACATAAGAGGCGCGGTCTTTCCCACTGAGGAATCAGGGCCCTCTATTGAATACATAGGTACATTGATTTTTGTTTATTTTTATGTACGGCCAGTCGCAGTTCAGCACTACACGGCTTTAGACTGCTTAACCGGTCTGCTGACCGGTGATCCGGTGCTGTGGTTACCTTAAATGAATTTTAGGCCCCCAGCTGGATCTTACAACTATATTTACAAATAGGTACAGGAATATTGCTACTTACATAAATAGTAGAATGAACTAAACACATCGATACACACATAGATAGGAAGTCGTGACGTCACGAAGGCTTCCATCAGATGGCCCGCTGATACGAGTTACAAGACTTAAGAGCTTCTTGCTTCATTACGACTTAAACCTGGAACACATTTTGATAAGCAGTGATTGGCTAGTTAGCGTTATATTTAATTGTCAGTTAATTTAGTGATTATTTTGATACACGATGTGTTTAACAAATTTATGAAACTCTGAAATATTAATCCAATTAACTATATAGCGAACTATCAACAGGTATGAATGTATTAATTATAGTGTCTGTCCTGTCTCTGATTGTTTTTTTTTAATATTTATGTCTTTTTGGAGCAATTATATAGTAAATAACAACAAAATACATGGCGAAAGGTAGGTGTTACTAAAGATGCACCTTTGTCCAACCCATTGGGGAATACAGGTGTGATGGTATACCCGTAAACGAGCAAATAGTAAATTACGTCAACAGAGAATCAAAACCAAGTTATTAACCTCTTATTTGACGACCGATGTGGCGCGGCGGGCGAAGGTCCGCATGCGACGCAGGAGGTTGCGGGATCGATTCGCGCCTTGGGACAAATATTTGTACGATCTACAAATATTTGTTCCCGGTGTTCTGGGTATTTGCTATGTATAATAAAAATTATAATAAATAAAAATATCTATCTATGTAATGTATTGTATTAAGTATATCAGTCATTTAGTACCCATAACACAAGCTCTGCTTAGCTTGGGGCTAGATGATGCTGTGTGGATTGTCCAGCATTATTTATTAATTTGTTGAAAAAGAGGTGATGGCCAATAAAGAATAGACTTAAAATCCAGAATCGATTGGAAGGAGGTATTTATTAAGTACCAATAGTTTACAAATTGAACAGAAAATTAAAGGGGATTTCCCAAATCCATACGAGTTATGGGATACCAAGTATAAATCGATTGAGTTCGTTATTTTCTTGTGTTTTCATTTAACCATATGAAGGGTTACCGACAGGGTTTATTCAAAGGATTTAGACGTACAATTGTGCAAGAGTAACCCTTACCCACGAACAGGAAAGGGTTATATTCGCAAAAGGTTTAAGGAATTAACCGGTGAAACGGTTACCTAAATAACAATAATGTTTAAAGTTTTTTAGGCAGCTACGAAACCCGACCGCTAAGATAAGACAAAACATGCAATTTGCCTAAACAGACAACTAATTAAGGATAAATATCAGTGTAGCATTTCAATAACGATGTTGTTTCTTCAATAATATGCACGCACCCCGAGAAATGTCGCGGAGAAATCGGAGCCACGCCTTGGAGATAAGCCTTTCGTTGCGACGTTGAATTTGCATGCAACGCAAAGATTATTAAGTAGACAGGACAATTGCTTGTTAAAAACATAGCGTATTTAACTGGATTTTTTTTTATTAAAAAGCATTTATTCGTGGTGAAATCCCTAGTATTACATTTAATGTTACTTCTGTCAAACTATACAGCAGTTTGTTGGCAGATGTAGCTCCAATATACAAAGTTCTGTAAATACTAGCTGATACTTTTCCATCAATAACAAAAATAGTAATAAACTTGATATAATTTCTTAACCCTTCGATGGTAACGATAGTCTAGTTAATTACCTTTCGAAACACTTATAGTTCTTCTTTCTTCAGTAATTGATTCAGTTGATAGTTGCAAGATTTCATAAAGACACTATAATGCTTGCAACTTACGAGTATGAATTCTACCTAACCCATGAGATTTTTAATGAAATAAGTTAGTTATTTACTTTGCAATTTAACATTAATGTGTGACGTAGCAATAATGAGGTTTTACAGTATAAAGTAAAAAAATCAGTACGTAAAAATGGAAACAAAAGAAATACAACGATTTTTTTTTTGTTTTATTTGAATTCGGATTCGGATTTCTCAGGAATACGTGAAATCAAATGTAATGGAATTATATGGAAACAATCATGAAATTATGTTTATTTCTGCCAAAAGGCTTTTTTTAGTAATTAGATTAGATCGGTATTTCCCTACTTGACTACTCTGAGAAGAAACTCCGTAAAAAACTCAGAGGTCCCTTTTAAAGTCCAGACATCATATGGTCAGATGTCAGGACTATGCAGACTAGAGTCTGAGATTGTCTTTTGAGGAAAGAACCACACAGATATGAGTCAACCCATCCAGTCAGTGCAAGCATTTGTCAGCAATCGTAGAGCTCAACTCAGAATCCACAAAACCTAACAGCGGCGCCAGTCTCCCACAAATCAACCTACTCTTTGGCATCACGTTCTTCAGCTGCATAATGAGTTGCATCGGCACCGCGAATCACGTGCTCCACCATTAAAGGCGACGCCAGACAAGCTTCGACCATTATACAACACATATTGTAAGTGACCATTTTGTTTTAATATCCAGTTTCACGATTTGGAAATGTCGAGAGAATTTCTCGGAATTTATTTTTGTATATGTCGATGGTCATTGGGAGTGGTTGGTACGCACGAGTGCGTGATATTATTGGGTGCTGCTGGAAGCGTTTAATGCTTTTTTTGGCATAAAGTCTTTTTTTCAAAAACTGTTTAGATACATTAGAATGCCGTGCTGTTTTCACGGGTCAATTGAAGGTTAAGCTACTCTTGTTGAGGACAAACCCTGGAGCGGTGACCGTCCATTATATGTCCAGTCCCATACGTGCCTCGGAAAGCACGTTAAGCCGTTGGCCCCGGCTGTCATTCGGAAATCTTTGGCAGTCTTACCAAGGGGTATCGTGTTGTTCAGTAACTGGGTTGCGGAGCTCAGATAGGCAGTCGCTCCATGTAGAATACTGACATTCAGCTGCATCTGGTTAGAATGGAAGCCGACCCCAACATAGTTGGGAAAAGTCTAGGCAGATGCAGATGAGTTTAATTATTTAAGTAAGATGTACATGTAAAAAGAAAAAGAAAGGATCATAGTGCATCGCCACGTTGCATGGTAATGCTTTCTTTTCTTTGACCAAAAAAAGGCTAGGCTTGGTCTCTGATCACGTAAAAAGTCAACCAAACGCTCGGTGATGTACCGAAAAACTAGATGGATACATGGGCCAAGTATTTCAACCCTAAACCGCTCAAATATATAACTCGGAATAAGGTGTTATATTTTAACCGTTTGAGGTTTTCTGAGCAGCAATATTTTTATTACACCTACGTTATTCATTCCCACAGTATCCGAATCAAATAAACAACCATTTCCATCTTTAATCCTTATATGGTATCTAGATTAATACACCCACTGCAGGTTAAGGAAGCGGACTGATTTTTAGAATCTACCACTATATGTTATCAGCCCACACATACACTTATACGGTATTAGTGCTACGATTTTTTGTTAGTAAAAAATGGCCGTCCATTTATGTAGGTACCTATATTATATACCGTCATTTACAATTTGTATGAGATTGTAAGTAACTACAATAGGAGCCTGTTACTGTCCCACTGTAAGGCAAAGACCTCTTCTTATACAGAGAAGGCAGGAGCCTTAATCACCAGGCTTGATCGAGACGGGTGGGTTCTGATTTATACTATTTAGTTGTTAGTTATAGTTTGATTAAGGAGCTCAAGGTTAAATAAAAACAGTCGACAAAAACAGTGCCATCACTTAACTGTCACCGTTCTTTTCTCGAGCTATCTGTCAGAAAGAGAGGTCAATAATCTAATTTTAATTTAGCTGTGAACAAGGGGATCGGTTCCAATGTTTTCCTCCAGCGATGCCAGTGATGTCTAAGATAAACTTACAAAGTACATTTTAATTGAAAAGGTCAAATCGTTACGTAAATGATTTGAACCCTGCACCTCGTGCATAGAGGGCGAGGCCTTAACCACTGGTTCATCACGACATACTACGTAAAGTAATTAGTACCTTGTGTCATCATTATTTTTATTTCTTTCTTTGTTTTCGATATACAGTATTGTCATTGTGCCCGAGTCTGTGCTAAACTAATGTTTTTTCTTTCTTTCTAATATTAAAATCAACATACCTGTGTATGTAAATAATGTATTGCATGTTTAAATGTATACAAAGTTCGATATCTTTCTCTTTTGTGAGGCTGTCGACGGAAATTTTTCTTATCTTTTTCAATTTAGCACTTTTCCGGGCTCCAGTGGAGGTGCGCTCTTAAGAAATCCAAGATTATCATCTTTTCTCCCTTTTACGTGCTTTACAAATTGTATATATACGTACGTATTTACAAATTTGTTCGGTATTTGCAAGTAATTCAGGCATCTCAAGTTTTCTGGGTATCTTAACTGCTTCGTTGGTCTAGTGGTCGCAAACACTACTGCTGGCCATGGGGCGCTGGGTTCTATTCTCGGTTTAGGCAAAGTATAGGCTTCTCCATCTGGGATTTCTCAGTTGTATCCTGGAGTTTGAATTTGTGCCCGGTTGAGGGCAAGAAAAGTGGGAAATCGTCAAATAACATAACATCAGGCCTGTATTCCCCAAACGGTTAGACAGAGGTAGACCTATTCACATTTCACCAGTTCTGTTTAAGTCCCATGTCAAAATCAAAATATAAAATCAAAATTAATTTATTCAAATTAGGCTGAGAATCAGCACTTTTTGAACGTCAAAACGTTTACATAAGACAGTCCCCCAAAACGCCCACCCTTCACCACTTCCTAATGTTTTTGCTGGAAAGAAGAAGTGATGTTACAAACTGTAATAGGTACAAGCCTGTATCCATCAATCAGACACGAGTCTAGATTCCGGGTTGCTACTAAGAAAATCCAGATGACAAATTTTAAGAACACTGCCGAACCCAAGAGCTTATGCTCAGAAGTAGCGCTTGTAACCACTAGACCAACAAAGCGTCTGTATCTACTCGTGCGTCGCCAATCAAGATTTACAGTCCCGTTTCCTCTTAATCAGGTTTTATAACTACGTTTAATACTGGCTGGACAAAAACCATGAGCTGTATGTTTTAATTAGAAAAAAAATAAGCAAGTAGGTTCGGGTTTTTTGTCTAAGATGATAAGTTTATCTGACTTGGTATGTTTACCGAGAGGAGGACCTCAGTTTAGCACGCTTACTGTTGATTTCTTGCCCAGTTAAAAACCAGCGTTAGACACTAGTTGTCTGGCATTTTTGCTGAACTGGACCCTGTTAGTGCAGCCGTAAGGCACGGGACATACTTAATAATATTTATATTTATTTTTGTTTACTTTTGTTTCATTTTTTTTTATTTTTTGTTCCTTTTTACGATTTCTATGTTAAGCATTGTGTCGTTGTGTGCTCAGGCACAGGCCTGTGCTGAATAAATGTTTTTTCTTTTATTTTAATTTTTATCGATTGTCATGGAATTGAGGCGTTTCATACTCTTGAACTCTCTTAAGGGATCGGGCTTGGCTCGCGCTAAACGCTACTCTTGCGTTGATTTTGACAGCTTTGTGTTTCGCCAAATAATATAATTACGTGACTGCTAAATTAGCATAGAAGTCCTATTGGCTTAAGATCGGATAATTAAATCATTATTTATTTTAATTTGATTTTAAAGGAATAACAAACAGCAGTATCTTATAAAGACTTATACTTATTATATTACTTACTTATATTAGATCAATATAAAGACTTATAATAAAAGTAACAAATATCTTATTTGTATGAAGAGTAGGTAAGTCCCGTCCCCAGGTTTATAGTATACACAATTTTAGTGACTTTGGAACCTATAGCACCTTACACGAGTTATATCTAGTATGTATAAAAAAAAAAACAGAAAAAGCAAACGAAAAATTTTAACAAAATGGGTTATAGAATCATGTACTGAACTCATAGTCTACAATTGTGAGTCGATATCCCTTCAACCCTGTGGTTACACGTTACATAAGCGATCAAACTTCAATCATTCGAACAAGTTTTAAGCTGGGACACATGAGTCAATGAGTCATTAATGTGAAGCAATGAGGTACTCGTAACAAGTTGTCAGTGCTGCTCACACTTACCGGCTAGTATGTCGCAATATCCCCGTCCAGTACATACCACCACTTACCTACTAGTTCTGAGATAATGAGGACCAGTGTGTTACACACTTTATGTGGCCAGTTTATAATCGTGGCTAGGTAAGGGGTCGATCGTTAATCACGTGATGTTTTTAGCAACTTATTCCAAATTTTTCTTAAGTAAGTGAAATCTCTTTAATTTCTTTCTTGAGAAATACATTTCTTTAACCATATTCCCTCCCACAGTGATAGCTGGTGAGGTTTTAGACCCCCCCCCCCCTTTTTCTAGTACAAAGTATTTTACAATATAATCTTATTTAATTCTGGATAGTTAGCAAGTGCAAGTCCAAGCCTCATGTCTCTTTTCGATGTAGGAATTACGCGTTCATCGAAAAATACGTGATATCTCACCCACCCATTTGTGATGTTTGGTGATTTTTTTCCGACCCCTCTTTCAAGCCTCACGTGCATAACGGACGATCCCTACCATGTGTCATCGGCCTAAACATTTATGTGATGTTGTGAATGCGAATTTGGCCACCCACAGGTGCAAAAACTAAATTAAAATGGAATCTCATTTCGTTGTTTCATGGGATGAATTTTAATTTGTAACATCGCTTAATATGACGCTTATTATTATCTGAAGGGGTACGCAGTGCTTTACCTGTAGTAGTGTTACTTACAACATTTCGCCAGTTATGTTTTAGTCTCATGTAATAGGGGCGAGCGTATTGCCATCAATCGGGCATAAATCTAGACTCCATGCTGCTAACACTTTTAAATAAACTAAGTCTGGCACTTTCAATTTGTAATGAACGGAATGACTGCGGATAAAATATTTTCCAAAATGATTTCACACGGAAAATGGAATGGTGATCATAGTAGTTGAGAGATAGCAAACTAGCTGTACCTACCCCACGATACACGACCTGTGGTTCCGGAGATAAGCTAGCAAGCTCAAACAAAAAAACAATACAAGTCTTCTACTAATAAGGCAAAAATATAGCAAAAAATCGAGACGCTAAAATGTGTGGTCTATTCTCTACCAAGGCTTAAACGTCATGGGAGCCATTGACATATTATGTATAATCATCAAAACGTTTACACACACATACATAAACTCACTTTTCCCATGGGGGGTGGCAGAAACTACAGAACGCCACATGCTACGAAAACAAGTAAAGAAAAGAAAAAAAGATTCTTTCTTTTTTTTTACTTTACAAAAAGTAAAGTAAAAAAAAGAAGGAATCTTTTTTTTTAGAAATCAAAAAGTTTCTTCAAACTTATCTTTAATAACATCTAGAACAAATTGGATCGAAATAATGTTATTATTTCCTGTCATTAGCATATAAATGAACACAACTATCATGCCAAACACTAGTAAAATGTCTAGATTTATGGTATAACAGTACAAGTAGATAAGAAACTAAAGTAGAATGTCATTTTATAAACTTACTGCCTAAATTATTGTTCGATATGAAATTAAAATCGATAAAATTTGTTCACGATAGCGCTGTTTGAATATATTGTTCCTGTGTGGAACAGAATTTGTTTATATTTATTTTGAATAGAATAGATTAGAAAAGAATAGGTTAGAATAGTATAAAATAGACTAGCTGACCCAGCAAACTTTATTTTTCCATATGAAATATTTGGGGTGGGCCCAAGGGGGGCCCACCCCAAATATTTCATATATTTTATAAAATTTTATATCTTTTAGGGGTATGAAAAATAAATGTTGGTTGATTCTCAGACCTACCCGATATGCACACAAAATTTTATACAAATCGGTCCAGCCGTTTCGGAGGAGTTTGGTAACAAACATTGCGACACGAGAAAATGAATAAAAAAAAATAAAAAAAGTACCCTATGTTACTTCTAATACCTCCAAGAATATGTGTACAAAGTTTCATGATGATCGGTTTAGCAGTTTTCGCGTGAAAACGCAACAAACAAACTTACATTTACATTTACATTAATATTACTAGCTGACCCGGCAAATGTTGTTTTGCCATTTTAAGCACAAAAAATCTAAAAAAAATAAAAACAATATTTAGGGATGGTCACCCTTATCATTTAGGGGGATGAAAAATAGATGTTGGCCGATTCTCAGACCTACCCGATATGCACACAAAATGTCATACAAATCGGTTAAGCCGTTTCGGAGAAGTATGGTAACTAACATTGTGACACGAGAATTTTATATATAAGAAGTAGGATATAAATGACAATAGGATATAATGAGATATAGCAATAGGCTCGCCCCTATTACATTGGACTTAAACGAAACTGGTGGAAAGTGGCTGTAAATTAGGTACACCTCTGCTTAACCCACCGGCAAAGACAAGCATGTCGCTATGTTATTTAGTGTTTTTTCTTTCGTTTGAATCATCAGCTACCTTATTTCCATACAAGGTCTTTATACACAAGTTTTCCTCAACTACCAAATTGTAAAAGGAAATCATTTGTTGAAACTATAAGGAAAACCCAACTTGTTTGGATAACTGTTTTACGTCAACTTATGGAGCGTTCAGGTCCGATTAACTGAAGTGTGGGTAGATGATGAATTTATGAGTGAGTCTTGAGATACACGTGGAGACGCCAGCACATCAAGCTATCTTAAACTGTCATATTTTTCCAATTGAACATGGACCTTATTCTTTTGTAATAAAGTTGAAAAACTATCAAATAAATTTATCAAATTGGGGTAGCTTGATGGCTAGCCTTTGTGCCCCTTCCGACGTGTGGACTATTTACTTACATAAAACTCTGCCATGTCTTTTGGCTTGAAGTGATATTCTGAGTACTGGATAGTACTGGTGATTTTGGTTTCAATCATTTTATTTCTCAAAAAGAACTTTACTTAAATATGAAAAACTTAACTAATTTTTCTAAATAACTAAAATGGAAAGGTCGTAAAATCTATCTTAATTAAGTACAAGTAATTTCTGGTTAGCCAAAGTCTATTTATACGGATAATCATTTTACTACTACTGTTAATGATACTGTAAGCCTGCGTCATACCACTTCTTGGGTATGACGCTGGGAAAAGGCCTCTCCCCATGACTTCCAGTTATTTCGATCCAGGGCTTATGTGGGGGCACTGGTCGTTGGCTTTGTTCAGCTCGTCCCACCATCTTCTACAAGGTCTGCCGTGATGCATTCTGGCTGTTTCAGGGCTCCAGAAAGTGGGTTTTTTATCCCACAGCTACTTGGGCATGCGACAGACGTCAGTCCAGTCTTAATTCAGCTTAGCGGCTCATTTTACTCATTTGTCAAACAACATGCGAGAAGAACAAATAATGATGACGCATGTCTGTTTAGAAACATGATTTAAAGTAGATTATAAGGTGTCACTGCAAACTTGAATTATAAGACAAAGAAAGGCGAAGTAAAATTATGACTTACTTCGCGTTTCTGACAGTCTTATGATTGACATTTGATGGTGAGGACATCATAGACCAGCGGATGAATGATCACAAATTCAGTCAGCTAGCGTCAATCACTGCCCATCACATTTGAAATTCGCTTAATTTACAAAACCCCACCCAAATACAACAAGTTCACATATATACTATGTATAAAAACAAACATACCTACCTAATACACACGCGCCATCTTGAAAACCAGTTCCAAAAAAGAACGTTAGCTGCAACGAAATTTAAATTCAAATCGTACGTTATTCGCACTTGCCGAAACTCATGACCTTCTCACAAACGCTGTGATACTGACGGGGTCGATGAACTTTGCTGATGCAGATGCGTTGCCGTTCACATGTAGCGTTACAACCTCCCACGTGAGAGGGTGTAAGTGAAAAGAGGGGGCGGAAGCGGAAAAGGGAGCTACAGCGATTCCCAAATATGGACCTAGCAGAAGCTCCAGGTGGAGCACTACACCGGTAGTTTAAGTTTTAGTCAGCAGTGGGTTGATAGTTCAGACCGGTATGCTTCTTAACATCTATGTCATCACCTCATCATAGAAATTTATCGCGTCTATAGAGACGTTACCAATTTCTAGATTACTGATTTCTAGATTACTTTTGAGCAGTGGTGTAGTGATGGCTTTCATCATGTGTGTTGTAAAACTATGTGCTTGAATGAAATACTTGTGGTGCATCTTTAGTCGTATTTGCAACTGTTGATTGAGCTTCATTTCAAATAGCATAAGAATGAGTAATAAGCTTGTTAGTTAACTACTGCTGGTACATGGGCTGCCTCTCTCTGAGAAAAAGTAAGTCCTAATCAGCCACGTGGCCCCAGTGCGGGTTGTTGGATGCCATTACGTCTTTCGATTTTTTTTCACAAAACCGTTTGAAATTCGAACTTTAACACCGCGGCCTCTTATCGTTTGAACCCATAAGAAATCCGCCTACACGAGTGGCTCTCGAACTAAATCCGAGGTGATTTGAGAAGTTTTTGTTGTATTTAAATTGGGTGCGGCGTATGTGCTCGCTCGCCAATACGTGAGTCTTATCCAATGATGGGTTCTTTTTGTTTGGCCGTATGTGTATTTTTTAATAAGATTAGATAGTACGGTTAGTAGTCAGTATTCGTATGGTTTTCTGCTATGTCCTTTGTCTCGGTGGTGAGTGACATTGTATGTGAGTAGAAGAAAGAAAGAAAAACATAAATTAGTTGAAAATTATCACTTGTACAATGCTCGACCAATTCGGCTATGTTTGCTGAGTTTGTAAGTGCCTCGACACAATTTATATGAAAGAAAATTGTAGAGAAATCTCCGAAATTGTGATAGTATTTTTGTATCAAAATATCAACCAAAAATAAAAATCGTGCAAAATCGGGGCAGGTCAATGATAATACAATACCTATGGGCGTAATATTTAATCTAAGCCACAATTCTCGTTTGTTAAGGCTCACATTACTGTGCTTCGTCTACATTAACGTTCGCATTCTAGACTTTGTCTGAAGCTGTCAAAAAAACGTCAAATTTACGTACATTTTTGACAAAATTTTGACATTGACTGTCACTGAGATGAGAGTGTGACTAGATTTTAACCGTTAAAACGTTAATTACGGTCTTCAGGTGTTAAATGTATATGATGTTTTTAGTAGTACTTATTAAATAAATAAATAACTACTAAAAGCCAGAGCGACTAGAGCTGTGTACAGTATCTCTGATCATTCTAAATTTCACGTCGCCATTAACAACGTGTAGTGGCGATTAAAGTCTTAGAATCCCATCTCGATATATGACGTCATAAACTTGTGTAAAGGTATAGTTAGTGATTAATCTACATCCTTTATTGAACGTGCTTACTTTAACTGAAGCAGTAAATGTCAGAACTGCCAAGAAGTAAGACGAATTGGGAAATGTGTTACTGGCAATTCATGAATTCATTTATATTCATAAAAATCTTTATTGTTCATTCGAAATACGAAATCAAAAAGGTTTACAAATCAAATGAAATCAAAACTTATATTATCAGGCTTATAGGCCGAGAATCAGCACTTTTTAATAGGAGGAGGTTGTATGTTCAACTGTATGTATGTTCTTTTTGTATGTGCGCCGATTTGTTCGTCAATTGTGTACCGATTTAGAAAGTTCTTTTTTTGAATATCATCAATTACATAAGACAGTCTCTAGAACGTCCAGCCATTTACCACTTCCTAGTGTTTTTTTGCTGGTAAGAAGAAGTCCAAGAACAATCTCCCCAGAAAAAAAAATATGTTACATTTTTTCTAACGAATTGAATTATTCTTTCTACTAGACTACTCAGCCATCGAAACAATCCAAAAACATATTTTTATTTAGCGATAAGTTTTGTCAACGAAGAAATAAATAAATTAACGCATCAGCTTGTTATAAATGAAAACGTGATTTACAAAAAAAAAAACAAAAAAGGTTTTTTGCTTATCTGTGCCAAAAACAACACAGCACTTTCAGATAAGTGAAACAAAATATTGTCAGGACAACCCTTCAATCGGCTGAGACAAGGCAAGTTCTACGCAATATTGTATTCTCTAGAGGATAGAAGTAGCCACAAGCAATGGCTGGCTTGTGGGAATACAATCCGAGATTGGATTCAGATCGCGCAAACATTACAAGCAACGGTTCTTTATATTTACCCCACTGTCCGATACAATCTCGACTTTGAGGACATTTTGCAGAACGAAACTGTTTAGGGTACCGTACACAAGGGTCCCAACGGAACCCTGCGCTGTCCGTTCGTATGTGTGTCATCGGGATGTATGTATCTCATGAACTGTAAAAGATAGACAGTTGAAATTTTAATAAAGTGTCTATTTCCCCTTTCACAGCAAATAATTAAAATATTATAAAATTAAATCTGAAAGGGGCCCGCCACGCGCCCCCATAAATGAGACGTGATTTTTTTGGCAATTTTCGCTGGACTTGAACGGTAACGGTGGTATGCAACCTCTAGTGTGCGGTTCCAACTCGCACTTTGCTGATTTTTTATCTTTTCGAATACAATCGAGAGGTGAAATTTTCGCATTCTTCGCTGGCTGGTTGTAAAATCGCGATGACGTCACGATGCAGGGAATTTTTATATAAATTCGAATTTCCAACCGATGCGGATTTGAATACGATTATTCTACGTTGTTTCTTGGAAATATTTCAAATATTTTTGTTAAATTCAATTTTCGCTTCGCTTCTCGTTTATTTAAGAATGTTTTATAATTATTTGATACTAGCTTTGTTCTTCGACTTCGTTCGCGTGGATGTTAGCAAACAAAGAAAAGTTGCTTACAGAAGACGCAAGTACCACCATTGTAATGCGTACCTATAGATTTTGTACTGTCACTGGATTGATTATATTATCAATAAATTTAATAGAAAATCTATTAATCATATAGCAGACATGATACACACAATACTACGATGGAGTAATAAAAATTGAAATAAATAATAAAATAGTCACATTTGGTCAATGTTAGTATTTTCACAGAGAAAATTATTTCTCTGTGAAAATACTTAAATACACTAAATACTTATAACCCCGGTCCCACACATCAGTGTGGGAGCGGGATTTCAGAACTTTTGTCCCGAACTGACTGTACAAGTATAAATAAGTAGGTATGTTGGTGTAAAGACGCATTAATGACTGGATGTGTGGAAAGTTCTCAGATTTTACAATAAATTTCTTAGTAACCATTTTCCTTATATCTGTTGTACATATAAATAATAAATAAATATTGCTGGACAATCCACACAGCATCATCTAGCCCCAAGCTAAGCAGAGCTTGTGTTATGGGTACTAGATGACTGATATACTTAATACAATACATTACATAGATAGATATTTTTATTATATATAGCAAATACCCAGAACACCCGGAACAAATATTTGTAGATCGTACAAACATTTGTCCCAAGGCGGGAATCGAACCCGCAACCTCTTGCGTCGCAGGCGGACCTTCGCCCGCCGCGCCACAACGGTCGTCAGTATATGTACAGAGGCCAGCACATCAAGCTCCCCCAATCTGTCGAATTTCTTTGATAGTTTTTCAACTTTATCACACAATAATAAGGTTTATTTTCATTAGGGAACATTTTACAGTTCAAGATAGCTTGATGTGGTGTCTGTACATATTCCATGCTACGTATCTCTCAATCTGATATTTCTCAAATCCTGTCAATATAAATGACATTGAACGTCTGCCTCTGAAGTACGACTTCATTCAATGGAGTAAGTTACATAAAATGCACTATGGTGGTGCATAAATAAAATTACTAGCAAAGTAATTTAATAAACTGTAATACAATCTACTTTGTAGGTATTTTATTTACCACACATCAGTTTTTTTCCTATTTTAGTGTCTTAGGAGCTCGTGGTTAAACAGAAACAGCCGCACGGGTTGATCGAAGGTACTACGCTTGCCGAAGCCAGTCCGTGGATAGGTGACCGTTCGTAACATATCGAGAGTCCTTCGTGCCTCGGAAAGCACGTTAAGCCGTTGGGTCCCAGCTTTCATTTGTAGATATTTGACAGTTGTTACTGGTAATCAGAAACACGAATATTTGACAGACAGTCTTACCAAGGGGTACCGTGTTGCCCAGTAACTCGGTTGTGGAGGTCAGATGAGCAGTCGCTCCATGTAAAATACTGGTATTCAGCTGTATCCGGTTACACTGGAAGCCGACCACAATATAGCTGGGAAAAGGCTAGGCAGATGATGAGGACAATCAACTTTGTGGGTTATTTTACTTACCACACACTAGTTTTTTTCTATTTTAGTGTCTTAGATGACATTAGATTCTGTCAAAGTACTTCAGCTAATTAAAACTCGTACGTTAAATGACATTTTTGTCGTACACTGTGACACTACTACCCCGTTGGCACAGTGGCCGCAAGCGCTACTTCTGAGCATGAGTTGTTGGGTCGGGCAGTGTTATTGGAATTTACCAGCTGGAATTTCTCAGTCTAGGTAAGAGGCTCTCCTCCTATTACATGGGACTTAAACATAACTGCCTAAATTTGGGTATAAATAAATAATGCTGGACATTCCACACAGCATCATCTAGCCCCAAGCTAAGCAGAACGTGTGTTATAGGTACTAGATGACTGATATACTTAATACAATACATTACATAGATAGGTATTTTTTATTATACAGAGCAAATACCCAGAACACCTGGGACAAATCTTTGTAGAACGAAACATTTGTCGCAAGGCGGGAATCGAACCCGCAACTTCCTGCGTCGGACCTTCGCCCGCTGTGCCACATAGGTCGTTAAGTACTATAGAGGTAAACCTCTGCCTGTCCCTTCAGGGCCTACAGACGTGATGTTATGTTTTATGTGACACAACAATGACATTTTTTCCGCTCCAAATAAGCACTTTACGCCAGCTTACATAATGTGTTACAAAAGAGTCTTTCTCACACAGTAAGGCGAGTGACGTCGCGCTGTGTTGTATGTAGCTAAAACTGTGTTGACACTGCTTTATTGTTTCTGTAGGTAAAGGTCAGGGAGCGATTCTCATAACGCTTTCTAGACTGAAGGTACACGTAGGTGAGAGACGGACTTCATGTTTTGACGACACGGTTGGCGCAGTAGTTAAGCAATTGGCTGTTGCGCTGCGTGTCGCGGGTTCGATCCTCGCACGGAACGAATATTTGTATGGCCTACAGGTAGTTGTTTCGGGTCTGGTTGTTTGTGTATGTGAGTTTAACACGCACCCACGATACAGGAGAAATTCCTAGTGTGGGGCAACGTTTAAAAAAAAATGTCTATTTAAAAAAGAATTAGACCCCACTTTATGACCAAATCTGACATTAAGAGCCCTGCCAATGCAACATATACGTGCTGATAGTCCAGTAATAAACCTGGCTGTTAGGCCTCGCCTGTCCAGCACGAGGTTGTACTAATTCGAGCAAGCACCAAAGTGATTTTTTCTATTCATATAATATACCCTATACCTATAATTCTTTCCAAATTTATCTTAGACGACACTGACATCGGTGACGGAAAACATCGTGAAGAATCTGGACTTGAATCTGTTATCTCCAATTAATGTTCGTACCTTCTCTGTATGAGTATATGTAGAGATAGTGACAGGCTGGTATTACAAATGCACAATATGTGTCAAAAAAATAAATTGCATGCTCAGTGCTCGAGGTTGTGGGTTCAATCCTGAGCAAGTACCAATATGACGTTTTCAATTCATATGTACAGTCTAAGTTTATCTTGGACATCCCTGACATCGGTGATGGAAAAACATCGTTAGGAAACATGGACTTTTAATTAATGGTGTCGTGGTGACTACTCGTGCCTTCTCTGTATGAGAAGAGGCCTTTGCACTGCAGTGGGACAGTAACAGGTTGGTTATCTATTATTTATTTATTATTTTATGCTCAGTGGTAAAAAATACCATGGCGGTTTAATATGAATCTAAGTCATAGTCTTTTGAGTCAATGAAGTACGTTCTTAATAAATGGCCTCTAGGATAGTGGAAGACTCCTGCGTTAATGTCGGGACGACCCTGACGCCTGTAGCGAGACTGGTCGCAGGATAGTGTTGGGTCCTGTTGCTGCCGGCCGATCGATGGTTGGCCAGGCTTTATTAATATTCCTAGGATTAGGTGATCTGTATCATCTGAAATTGGCCCGACACAGAGTTTTTGGTCTTTGGGTCTTGAGTCTTTTAAAAGCAAAATGGCTCTAACAAAAATCACAATTGACAAACGACTCTTCTATGAAGCCCGCTATCCAGATTTTAAGAGGAAATGCCACAACATTATGACGTCATAATTTGGCGTTCGACATTTAAATCTCCAATCTGCCTCCACAATCACGAGAAAGTTCAAAACAAATACGTAGGCCAGTCGTGCCAATAGGATCGGATAGATGAGTCATGTGTCACGGCGGAGTCACGGAGTTAGCCGAGTCGTCACGAGCGCGACCCGTCTCCCCCGCCCTCTATTGTCTGCATAGAAAGTCGGAATCAAACGTAGAGCGGTGGTGTAACAGTTTCTGATGAAGTATTGTTAGGTTTTGTTCTAAAAGTCGGCTTTGTTTGAATCAGAGATGTTTTGATGCGAATTGTTGCCATTGCTATGGATGCATTAACACACAATCTTATTTTGTTTTTTTTTTTTAAACATTGCCCCACTCTAGGAATAAACAATTAAAGTCCAGTAGTAGTTCAACAAGTACTGCCAGATCCATAACAACTACCTGTAGGCCATATAAATATTTGTTCCGTGTGGGAATCGAAACCACGACACGCGGTGCAACAGTCGATCGCTCAGCCACTGCGCCACCCGTACAGTCTTAAAATATCACAAAACAATATAAGATCACTGCTGTATCCTCCGAAGGGTTCGACAGATGTATACCTGCATGCAGTGATGCATTATGTTAAGGCCTTTACAAGCTTTTAGTAAACTTGCCATGTTAGTAAGTATGTTTGGGTCATAACTGGGTTCACTTTATTCATTTTGCTCCCCAAAGGTAAAATATGACGACAACATATACAGGGTGAACTCAGCTATGTCGCTGTGCGTCGATGTCCATTCCACCCTGTATATTTTATGCACCACAAACTCAGATTTTTCCTCCACTAAGAATTTAACATAAAATGGACGGACGCCCAGGGCAATACATTACGTCATGCCGTTGAAATATGCGCCGGTCTTGAGCTACATCGAACATGAAAAATATGTTTGCGAAGAAAACACGAAAACAAAATGTATCAATGCTTACCTGGCCCCGGGAAATTGTATTAGTTGTTGTGATTGCGTTATTTATTTCCTTGCTGTGGGTGAAAAGCGTGTATCCTGAGACTGATCGTGTTTTCGTGAATGAATTAGTATAGCGAGGTTATGTATGTACCAACAGGAGCAGAGGAGAGGAGCTCGTGGCTAAATAAAGATAGAAGGAAGTATCGATCGAAGTTTAAGCTACGCTTGCCGAGGTCAGTCTGTGGATGGGTTACCGGTCATATCTTTTCGAGACTCCGTGCTCCGGAAAGCTAGATAAACCGTTGATCTCGGCTGTCATTTGTAGATATTTCCTGCGGTAGTCGTTACGGGTAGTCATAAGCCTGAAAATCTGACAACCAGTCTTACCAAGGGGTATTGTGTTCCCCAGTTACTGGGTTGTGGAGGTCAGATAGGCAGTCCCTCCAAGTAAAATACTGGTATTCAGCGGCATCTGGTTAGACTGGAAGTCAACCCCGGCATAGTTGGGACAAGGCTAGGCAGATGATGCAGATGATGATGTACTTCTTCATTATTATTTTGTATACTTTTCCCTACACTATAAATTTATCCAGTATTGTCGATGCGTTTACAAACATTTAATAAACTCACATACACAAACAGCTAGACCCGAAATGACTACAATACAACTGTCGCAAGATTTACTGCTGAGCCTGAGGCCATAGCCTCTTGTCGGCCAAAATGTTATTGGGTTTTTCCATCTGGGATTTTTCAGTACAGTCAGTCAGGGTCTGGATCTGTGCCCGGTTGACGGCGATAGGGTCGCCCCTATTACATAGGCCTTAAGCTTAAGTTTCAAAAAGTGATTCCATGGGTACATTAGAGTCGTGGTGTTATCGATGAAATAATTGCAAGAATTTGTAGTTAAAAAGTATTAGAAAACTTAAATACACACAGGCAGTCTTTAATACAGATGCAGTAAGAGAAACTAAAGGAAAACCGGTTTAAATAATGTGTTGTTAGTGCCTTATTACGTGGAATAAGCTCCAACTAACTTCTAAATGCCAGATAGGTGGAAAGTGTGAGGTCGGTATTGCACTACAGATAGTTCAGATAAGGACAATATAATTTCCCACTTCGTACGGTCACCCGTAAGTACTGCTGTCGCGGCCGCTAGGAAAATCTAAGATAAAATGGCTTCGTAAATAGCAATAAGATAATCATTGAGATATGTTATCGTAAACGATGAACAGTAGTGTGTTGTTAGTCTAAGTTAATATTGAACTAAATGTTAACGAGTATCTTGGAATTTATTGTTGGATATATTCTGAAGCGGCTTTTCTTGTGAGAAATCTTCTAGGATCAATATGGTCTTCTCAAATTAGGACGATTTTGGATTTTATTCTGGAGTGGATCGCACATCGACGTACAAACTTATACAATGAGTTCAACACATGATGCTGGACCTTTCATCGTTGAAATTGTTCGTCGGTGTTCCTAATATCTACGTTTTATTCTGATGCATTGTTTTTGTTTGTACGACCTATGTGGCGCAGTGGGCGAAGGTCCGCCTGTGACCCAGGAGGTTGCGGGTTCGATTCCCGCCTTGGGACAAATGTTTGTACGATCTACAAATATTTGTTTCAGGTGCTCTGGGTATTTACTATGTATAATAAAAAATATCTATCTATGTAATGTATTGTATTAAGTATATCAGTCATCTAGTACCCATAACACAAGCTCTGCTTAGCTTGGGGCTAGATGATGCTGTGTGGATTGTCCAGCATTATTTATTTATTTATTTGTTTAAACTGTAAAATATCATGATTGCTAACTAACTCCATGAGATTTTTGTAAAGTGCCTTTGGTATAAACTTTTACTTAAATTCTATTTGGGTTTTATGGAAATGATGATTTTCTCATGAGTTTTAAGTGAAAAAACATCCGAAAAACAATCCAGTCTTGGTTAAACTGGAAGCTGACTCCAGATGCAACTGAGTACCAGCTCTTTGCAAAAGGAACTTAGTTGTCAAAAGGTTACGGTGTCTTTTCAATGTCCATTAAAGGCAAAAAATCCAGTTTAATTTGACAGTTTTACAACTTAACGTGTGTCCATCCAGTATATAGATATAGTCAATATGAAACATGTTTGTCCACATGTTGTAGGTACGATAAGCAGGTGAAACACCCATCTTTTTTTTTCTTTTTATCTTTTATTGTACCGTGGAAACCGCGTCTGTAATTATGATCAATAAATACAAGCTTCAATACATCACTATCAATTGAAAAGATCTAATAAATATTGTGAGAAGTCCATTCATTTGTGGATGTTTTATTTGTTACAAATTAATTGATTTTAATTCCCTTGTACTACATGTTGCAGAGCGAAGTTTAAATCATGAGTTCCGCAAAATATCTGGAGAAAATTTAATACTTTAAACAAACAAATGTACAGACGTGGACTTAATGCCATAAGAATTATATACCAGTCTACCTAGTAGATGCAATTCTGAGGGAACATTATAAACAACTAGCTTGTAACTACGCATGAAATTTAATGAATGAATAATAATATAGAACCTATATTTAAGTTAGACGTCTAGCAATACATTAGTGCAAACTGCACTAAATTATGTGCAGTAGTTTTTGCGTTATGCGTGTACAAACATACAGATAGACGGGCAAAAAAATTAAAATCTGTTGTTTTGGTTTCTGATACTCTAATTAAGACCCCATTTTAGTGTTTCTTCAATATCTATAATGAACAGATTCTTCATTCCCATCATTCTAATGCGAGTAAACTTTTCTATACTTTTCACACTACATTACACATCTTGCGACTCGATCTCACAAGATTTAAATCGTTGGATACATCTCATAGATGCATAGATCCATAAATTATAGAAACTGGTTGTCGGGTCTTAGGAAAACGCCCATGGCTGGTTGCTAGGTGCCCCTACGATATACCTCGGAACGCAACAACCGGTTGATGTTTTTTAAATAACAATTGTAACTATTCTTACTATTATACTTGCCATAAACAGACGACAGTTTAGGGGATTTTCCATTTATTTATTTGTTAGATACAGGCTGTTGACGTTCGTAGTTTTAACACGGTTGTAATCGTTTATTTTTTTACATAATACGAAACTCCTTGGTGACATTGGTTGTCAGACATTTTCGGCTTTCAACTGCCCGTAGCGACTGTCAAAAATCTAAAAATGACAGCTGGGAAAACGAGTTGAACGTGCTTTGCGAGGACCGGAGGATTTCTTAATGTGGTATACAGGGTCACCCATCCACGGATCGACCTCGGTAAACTTAGCTTAACGTTCAATCTGTTATTATGTAGCTGTCCGTAATTACGTAAATATTTATGTGGGGACATGAATGGGTTCGAAGCTACATAAATAATTTAGTTTACTAGTTACATCGTGCTTGAAGAAAATTATTATTTGTAAGTTTTAATGGCGTACAATAAAGAGTTTTCTATTATATTCTTATCAATTGAGGACATTATTAAGGACCTGGTGAATAGTCAACAAGTAGCCTAGCCTTAGGTAGGTAGCCTTTTTGACCTCGCACATATCATTCTTTTTCTCCTTTTTTTGTTTTTGTTTTTTGGTATTATTATTACTGTGCGTGTCCTAAATAAATGTTTTTCTTTCTTTTTTTCTACGGCAATAAAGATTTACGTAGCTCCCAAAGAAAACAACCTCTAGACTGTTTTCTGCTTTAAGAAACCTAGAACCAACTCGTAAAGAAAACCAAGGCGCCATAAGCACCGAACTCCAGCAAAAAAACAATCCTCTCAAAGTACTTAACCAACAAAGCACAGGTCTATTATGTATTTTGGACTCAGTTCAACGACCTCAAATAGAAGTTAAAATACAACCTGTTTATAAGAGCGTGGTCTTGTAAATCAATCGGCTTTCCGGCCCCTCTGCTTGTCAAGTATCTTTCAACTATGATGGACTGATGTTAGTGATAAAAAAAGTTTGAAGTAAAACGGAGATTTGGTACATATAGATCAGTGGCTCCCAAACTTTTTTAGACCAGGGCCTACTTTGATATCATTGTTGTTGACAAGAAGGTTCAAGAAATAATTATAAACAAAAATTAAATTAAATTACATCATCATTTCATTTTTTTTTTTTAATAATGTCTTAATCTAAAAATAAACATTAATCAAAATGTTTAGCATATTTATTTAATTCAACAGTGACATGGATTACTATGACTATTGTAAAACATATAGTTTCTAATAGAAAACTAAATTTTATGTGCATCTATGTGATTTGTGATTCAAACATCATCATCATCATCTGCATGCACCCTGGTACTGCATGGGCAACACGAAACCCCTTTGTAAGACTGGTTTTCAGACTTTCGGGCTTCTGGCTACCCGTAACAACTGTCAAAAATCTACAAATGACAGCCGGGACCAACAGCTGAACGTGCTTCCCGAGGCACGTTAAGTTTTTTATTCGATAATAAAAAAACTTAACACACAAAAAAGTGGGTCCGCAAGAGCTTAAAATAAGGTCCACAAAAAGATAAAATTACAAAATAAATCGATATTTATTTTGTAATTTTATCTTTTTGTGGACCTTCTTTAAGCTCTTGCGGACCCACTGGTGATTTGTGGACCAAGGGTTGGGAACCAATGGTATAGATGTACTATTAGTCGTATTTTGAAAGTACAATCAACCGAAAATCACCCTTACTGCTACGACGGTAAAGGTCAATGACAAACTGTTTTGACTGATGTGTGGTTGTCTGTTACCTTGGTAAATGGATTGGTGGTCGTGGAATGGCCCATAGTACTGTTTTGATATCCAATTTGTCATTTCATAACGGAACTGACAGAAAGATCGGTACCTATGCAATTAAGCAGTAATTGCGGATATATAGTAACAAGATAAGTCAGAATTAAAATGCAAAGGATCAAATCTTTTCGATACTATTATGCTCACACACATATCCACACTAGAATGTACTAGACTGTAGTCTTCGTATGAGGTTGCCCAGAACCTGGAACGAGAATCCAGAGCCTTTTATTGAACAGGTATAACAGTAATTGACTTATAATACTGTAAAGGTTTGTTTAATTTCCCAGCAATGCCCTAACTTAATGAACTCATGAGAATTTACAAGAACTAACTGTTTTGCATGCGGTGTCAATTACAAATGCAAACACATAACCCTTGGTCACAGAGTAAACACAGACTCAACAGACTGCTCACTTCATACGTTGTGCGTCTGCAGGTACAGAGTAGTTAATTTTGTACTCAATAATTTTTAACCTGACACTCGAGTTATTTTCAAGCAGGTATCGTTTTAGGTATTTTATTGGTAGATAAAATATCGATTATTCAATTTGATACCGTGTCCTTCCCCCTTCTAGGCCTCTAGTATCGCTACTAAAATGTTTAGCTATGAATATGCACTGAGAGTGATCAAAGTGAGAGGTAAATCCTGAACAATACAGGGTGGAAAGGATACCGCGCCTAATACCGAGTTCAATACAAATGATTCCGGATAAAGATTATGTTTTCAACTCGTATAATCTGGATTACAATCATGATAACACAACCTAAAACCATGTATCAGTATGTATATAATTCAGAACCCCCCGAATATTTTCGCAGACTTTTCCTGTTTTCTATCAAAACATAATGATTTCTATAGAAACAATAATAATATTTTTAATGAAATAAGATATTTTTTTTATTTTAAAAATGACATTGGTTTAGATAAAAAACCCAGGATGTGGATCGATGTCATTCCCACTCTGTTTAATAGGTACCATCGATCTTCTTAGCGTGACGTCTTCTTTATTGGGACAAACCTGCTACACTATTCCCAAACCACAGCAACTCCTGAAAACCATAATCAACAGTGGCGAACACCAGAAAAGCGTCGAGACAATGAAGCCCGACGAGTCCCGGAGAAACGATTCAACTGTGTTGGATCCCGCAACGAAATTAATCAGAGAAGCAGAGGAGGAACAGCGGAGGAGTTAGAAAAATATATAATTTCCACATAGCTTGATGTCTGTATAATATTAGCCTAGTCTATGTAATCATGCAATATTCCACATAAATAGGTAAAACGGATATTACTGACGCGAAAACTCATGTACCTACTAAGAATTTTCCTCGTCCGTGACGGTATTCTATAAATAAGTATGATTTTATCACAGTTCGTATAGCGGACCGAACTTCTTTGGTAAAAAAACCAATACCAAGAAATCATAACTGCCTAGCCTTTTCCCAACTATGTTGGGGTCGGCTTCCAATCTAACCAAGACGGATGTAGCTGAAATATCAGTGTGTTACATGAAGCGATTGCTTATCTGATTTCCAAAACGCAGTTTCTAGGTACTTTTATTACGACTGATTATCAGACGTATGGCCTTCTGACTACCAGTGCCGACTGAAATAGATCTAAGAATGACAGCCGGGAGGAACAGCTTAACGTGCTTTTTGAGGCACGGTGGGGTATCGACATGTAATGGATGATCATCCAGCCACGAACCTACTTCGTCCAGCTTAACCGTCTATCGACCTCTCAATTTAATTAGACCTTTAAAAAACTAACAATAGCCATACCTATATCATGTTGCCGTGGGTATCGTGTTGCCCAGTAACTGGGTTGTAGCGATTAGATAGGCAGTCACTCCATGTAAAATACTCGTATACAGCTGCACCGGTTAGACTGGAAGCCGACCCCAAAATAGTTTCAAAAATGCTAGGCTGATGATAATGATAGACCATTAAAAAGGCACAGTTTAACGTCAAATTTACAAGTAAAATAGAATAAAAAAAATATTCTAGTTAACACTTCCAAAAGGTGTTTTCGTAAAGAGAAGAATGGGCAAGAAACTCCACCTTTCCCCTATATAACATCACGCCTGGAGGGATGGGTAGAGGAGCACCTGTAGTAACACCTACATTTTGCCAGTTTGTTAGATTATTTTTCGTGTGTGTGTGTGTTTGTTCGTTTTGCTTATCCTAAAAAAGTAATAGGTAATTCTAACTCCATACTACGCTACGATAGCTTAAGGTCAAAGTGTTATCACTAACGTGTGTTCAACTGTACTTACGTAGAATACGATGCGTTATGGTAATTTATGCTCAGGTTCAAACAACTCCATGTTTGAGTTGCGGTAGTCTATGGTAGGTTTAAGACGACTATGATATGTTTTCTTGCAACTGCCATAACTTCTAGTTTTACGTATTTCTGTTATCTTTATGTAAGCTTTAAAGGTCCAGGTGAATATGGAAATATTTATTAATATTTACTTATATTGTGATAGGTCCAAGAGAAGGGTCAATTGTACCAGTGGACGTTTGTACAATATGACTTTATATAGGTCATTTGACTATCACAGGAAAGTTACTACAACATATCTTCTTACTCCCAAACATATGTAACCCAATAAATACTATTTTATTCAATAACTTCATAAGCAATAATTCTTCTTCTAACCAGGCTATACCCTTGTAGCCGGGTTGAAAGAGGAAGCATTTTTATTGTTTTATTTTCAGATATTTTATTATGGAGTATAAGGTCTAATGCAACGTCATAGTCATGTCAGATAAAGCTCCTTAAATAAAGAAAAAACCAAGGAGATAGCAAGAGGACCAAATACACCAGAGAAAAGTTTGGATATTTCTTCTTTCTTTAAAAAGAACGTTGCCCTACACTAGGAATTTCTCCTGTCTCGTGGGTGCGCTCACAAACATTCAAATTCACATACACAAACAGCTAGATCTGGAACAAGTACCTGTAGGCCATACAAATATTTTTTCCGTGGGGGAATCGAACCTACGACACGTGGCGCAGCAGTCGATCGCTCAGCCACTGCGCCAACCGTGCGGTCAAAATCAAATCGTCATATATAAGATTCCATAAAAATAGTTGGTACTGTAAGTAGATATTTGTGGAACTACAGAACCATCTAGGCACTACCATGAGGAATGCATTAATTTTCATCATTATAGTACACAATGCTAGCATACTTGTGTTTCCCATAAGATTAGAGGTGCTTATTAATGTCCGCACGCTAACCGATTCGGGTGCGCATGCGCTGGCCCGCCTACAGCATTATGTTGTCAAAGATGACCAGAATTGAGATAAAACAATTTACATGTGTTGTGTGGTCTCTTCCAATGCGGGTTTACAAAAAGAAATAGAAAATTGGGCTTTCTTCTTGGACAGAAATATTGTGTTTGTGCTTTGTGGCTGTCGGACATCTTTTGGGTAACTTTTGGGTACCTTTATGGGTAGGATTGTTTCACTTATTTTTGGGTAAGTACTGAAATACAGTGCACTGTACCTCAGCTTATTGCAACATGGAAATAAAACATCTGGTCGCTAAGAATAATCCGTTTTCAGACTGTTTCGTTGCCTAAATAGATTTGTAGCAAAACATCATCAACAGGGTTTATCATTTTTTTTGGTTGTGGTGTTACATTTATTATATTATAACACAACTCTGCCTAACGGTTCGGGGAACACAAGCGTTATGATAAGTCAAAAAAAAATGCCACGTTCCAAAGAATCGACACGTTCTATATCTATTATATTGAAATAGCTTGAGTGTTTGAATCCAGCCAGAACTGTATCTTTACTAAATTTTGTTATCCTGTATGCTGTAAGATTCCCTTCTGCAGAGAGAGAGAACTGCTCTGCTTAGAGTATCTGTCGTCTCCACTAAAGCTTCACAGACTTTTGTATTGATTTGTAATCAGCAGAACACATACAAATATCCATAATCTTCATTTTTTCTTTACATATCTGCAATAAATTGGAAAGCTATAGATGCGATGCTTCGGCTAGAATCGGCCAGTTTCGTGGCTATTCGTGAGCTGCAGGCAGACGGCGTGGCTAATCAGGAATCGTGGGTGCTTGACCGGATAAGTCTGGTATTAACTGATAGGTGCTTGAGATTTTGTAGAAAATATTTGTCTTATTTAAATAAGCTGAAGTTTAGCCATACATTAAGTTTTTTTTGGCCAAAGAATAAGCATAGTTATTCAACCTGGCATTGATGCCAGTTTTTTGGGCCCGTTTCTCGATGACAGTGCAGACGAATTTTTGATGCCCAATGATTCCTTCCTTTTCTTTTTCACATGTACATCATCCTCATCATCTGCTTAGCCTTTTCCCAACTATATTGGGGTCGATTTCCAGTCTAACCGGATGCAGTTGAATACCAGTATTTTACATGAAGCGACTGCTTATCTAACCGCCACAACCCAGTGACTGTGCACCACGATACCGCTTGGTAAGTCTGGATGGCAGACTTTCAGGCCTCTGACTACCCGTAACGACTGTCAAAGATCGACATCTCTCGATCTAAAGAATGACAGCTGGGACCAACGGCTTAACGCCCTTTCCGAGGAGTCTCGACGATCACGGATGGTTACCTATCCACAGATTGATCTCGGCAAGCATAGCTTAATCTTCAATCAACCCGTGAGGCTGTTTTTATTTAGCCACGAGCTCCTCTTCACTCCTTCCTCCGAGGTTTTTCATATGTACATATTCCATTGAAAAAAAGAATTCAGAGGTAGTTTTTTACTGGTAAACTTCATAATGTAATCTTTTATTGATATTAGCCAGCCATGATATAAGTTTTCAACCACTCTCCAGCCATTTCACCATTAACACAATCATTCTTCCCTTTCATTTTTTTTTTTAAATAATAAATAAAATAAATAAATAAATATTGCTGGACAATTCGGTTCAATTCTGTATTCCATGACGTATAAGGCAGAGGTGGACCTCAACTCATCCATATATTTCGCCAACTACATTTACGACCCATGTGTAACAAGAGGGCAAACTTATTGCCTTCTCGGGCTCGAATGCGGACCCCGGGTTGCTACTAATTATATCTGGAAAACCACTAAAACAGTTCCAGACACGGGAATCTAACCTAAGACCTCATGCTTAGCTGTAGCGTTTGTAACCCTGAGACCAACGACGCTGTCAGTTTTGATTTGTCGTCTCTGACCAAATGTCTTCTTTCTGATCCACCTCCGAAGACCTGCATAACATAACTCCATCTTATCTTCCAAGTTCCGATAACTTAGTCCATACATCCACTTAAAAGAAACAATAACCATTTTCCCTTGAACTCCTCGATTAGCAACAAGAACTGGTATAACCCTTAAAAGGTACACACAGTGGTGACATTCCATCGTTTATCTTAGCGGCTCCTAGCTGGCTGAGGAATTTACATCGATTACAAATACCTACCATGTGTATGGACGTGCGAACTTGGAAGTAGGAGCAAGTACTGCGTGTGTTGCGAGGAATCGTGAGCACTGTCTGGGTTATTATTAGACGGTTGCTATTCTGGAAGCCGATTGGTTGTAAAAGACAGTAATTAAGTGTACTGCCATTTAAGGGTTACGTTGATTGGGTAATGTCGTAAACGGTGATTGAGGTATTGTGACGAGATTGCAAAGGGATGTTGCTGTGGTCATGCTCTTTGAGTGTGTCTGCCAACCGACAGATAATTTGATAGTACAACAATTTTGTCAGTTGTCTTTACAAATTTACGCGAAAATGTGTCAATTTTGTTGGTTTCGTGGGTTTCTAAGATTAAAAAAATTCGTAATTTCTTTCGCACATTTTCTCTTTTAAGGAATAGTTCGAAAAAGTGACATTTTTATCACTGAAAGTACTAGCAGCAACTACCTTCACATTTTCTGTAGGCGAAAGATATATAAATCGATACTTTCTGTTATCAGAAGAGCTAGTCAAATGATGTTGTCGGTATATCCATTACCCATAGCTGGGGACTCCATGTCAGCGTATTTGGTAAGGTAGCAGGTATCCTCCATAGATATCGAACGATCGCTCTCAAAGTATTGATCAACTGATCGTGTGGATCAACGGCGAAGTGAGTAAAAGTGTATTTAAAATAATATATCAGATTGTAAGTTGTGGTAGATTGTATCGATTGTAAGATATGTGTCTTTCGCGGAACTAATACTATACCATTTTTTTACTTTTATATCAAATCAAATGAATTAAAATTACTTTTTAAAATGAAGCGAGAATCAGCACTTGTTCAACGTCAATAATTACATAAGACAGTCTCTCAAAACATCCACCCTTCCCCACTTCCTTGTGTGCTGGGAAGAAAAAGTGGCTCAACAAATCTGTCTGAAATATTGGAAGAGCTAGTAAATCGAACATCTTACTGATCAGAAAGATGTTCCTTAACAGGCTTTGGAACTTTAACCAAAACTGGTAGAACCATCAGTCCTATAGTCGATACTTCTACAAATCTATCCAAATACGCACGATTTACTTCGATTAGCATTGGTTGGAAACACTTGATACGCACGGAAATTAGAAATATATTCTATTCCACGTTCGTACTCCTTTCGCCTTAATTACGTTGGCGCCACACAGTAATTAGACGTAAATTTTCATACCGACATCCGTCAAGCGGACCTAGATACGACAACCCAACTATTTAAAGACACAACTCTTTCGAAACTGGTTCCTCTGTACAAATGAGTATTTTTAAACCTCAAAATAAACCACCGCACGTTTCTCGGTGAATGGCAAGTATGCAAGTTATTTCATACCAACAGAGAAATAGTAAACCCGACGTAAAATTCAGCCGCTAACCTTGAACGGAGGTGCCAACTAGCGCGAACTTGTTGCAATGGTAATCATAACTCTGGTGGTTTAGAAAACCGGTTATTTCAGTGCCGTGAGACCACCTGAAGAGGTTGGACGTAATTTATATAAAATTAGTGCATGAAATTGTGTTCGGAGCGCGTTCGCGAAATAACCGCGGCCCAAACCGGTCTCGCGTTCGAAGAAAGCCGCCATTGTGGGGCGGCCATTACGAAAATTCGGCCATGTTGGTTTCACGGGGCAAAAACGCGGCAAAAGTGAACGATCTGTCTAGTCGCGGTTAGAGACGTCATGTCGGATTCAAAATTCAAAATCGAACAGATGATTCGGGATAGTTTGTCTGAGTTCGTCTGTCGGCGTGAATAACTTGTGGTTACATATTAGAGGCGTTGGCGATGGGTTAGGCTGGTTACACAGTGGATAAGAATAGCGAAACGCTGAAGCTCAAAAACCGATGTGGTAGTGTTAATACTAATGACGAACCAGACCAGTTTCAAATGCTTCGGTCCATTGACCTTCTGACAAAAAGTCCCACATCTCAGGATGCATATTTGTATGTAACGAACTTTATCGCACTTTAAAAGGTGGGGATGAACAAATATGTCGGTAAGCCCTATCCCAATGGTATATAATAATACAAGCTTAGGTAACCTACCTACTCCATAACATATACTACTCCAAAGTGTGCCAGGTTTATAACTAGGAATTCATACAACACCGTAACTGAATCTTGAGTCTTTAGCTTTAGGATTGTATACTGCTGACATATGGAAGATTTAAGCAGTGATTTTCTCATGTTTGCATTTTTGCTGCTTTTGTATGTTATCGGCGGGAAAACGCAATCTAACTTGGTGTCTTTGACAGCTACAGTTATTCATAAAAGATTTGTCTGATTCCAGTCAATACAAGGTTCATGCCTTTGTCATATTTCTCGCGCCGCGTCCGCTTGTGTCGTGTGTCGGGGTCATCGTGAGCTGACGTCATCAGGCTCGCTGGACCAATGGGGGCGCGGGGGCGCGCGGTGTGCGCGGGAAGCAGCGCGGCGCTCGCGGCCAGTCGCGGCCCTCCGCCGCCCAGTGCGAGCCGCACGCGCATCAGTGAACCTCATACCTCATGCGTACCGCATACCGCACGCCGCTCGATCGCTCCCATGCTGCAGCGGTCGGACGGGGGAAATCTGAGGTTTTACAAAAGACCTTTATAGAGGGAGCGAAGCCTCTTGAGCGTGCGGTATCAAAAGGCCTTTTTTAGACACTTTTTGACGCGGTCAGGCTTGAAAGGTACATTTCGTTTTACCGCCAGGTTTACGATCGTGCTGTTTTTGGGAGCTCCGGATGCACGGACCAACATTCGGAACCCGGGTGAGTTCTTTTTCGGTTACTTTGTTTAGAGTAATATCCGCGACCGGTTTTGTAACCAGTCGTAGATTGGCCGGCGAGTGCGAATTCCTCGTCGGCCTCCGTTAATCTTTGCGATCTGACTACCGCCTATTTTGTAATTAGTACAAGTAATTTCCTGTATACTTTAATGAACTAATTATGAGTTTGTGCAATGAATTAAGATGATTGAGATACGAATTTTATGTTTCCTGGTTTTTAATTTGTTGGGAAATATTTTATCACCAGATTTTTTCTCTCTCTCTTTTCCTTAACATTGATCTTTATGTAGATGTGACAGTGGGCGGTGTATTAACATATCAATCGGCGTCTGAGAAAACATTTTCCTTGAGACACCCTCAATTTCTTTTAAAGAGGGTATTAAGTACTTTTGATTTCTTAAAATTATATCTCGAAGCGAAGAATCGTGTTCTATTCAAATCTAATTCTAAGACGTAGGTATAAATCTTAGTGGTACACAACATATGTGGGTTTTTTGTGAGGCATTTACATCCGGGTTCGTTGTCTGCGCCGCCCACCGCAGGCCTTGACCGCTGCGAACCCGAAGCGACTGGGGCACGGCTTCGCCACGACACGACCACGATACGGCACGACTTATATTTGGCAGTTAGGTACAAAGTTTGTTCTTTTCTAGATACAATTTTTGCGGTTGAAATTATGGTTTTTAAAAGTTGTAGGTGGGTAACTTTGTCAAATTAAAAATGGCGGCATTTACAAGATAAAAATCTTAGTTTCGTCTGGGAAAATACTCAAGTAGGTAACAAGTAGGTACGATGAACCAAGTGTTCAGTTAGTTACGCCTCTTGAATAACTTTAGGCGGCAAATAAAAATGTTGGAAATTCGACTCCCACGCATGAAATAATTAAGTAGCATCTACATATTTGATTATGAAACCGTTAATGCTCAAAGAAATATTATAAAGCAAAGATGATTACTTAAAATTAAAAAAGCCCATAATTTACGATAAAAAAATTGTAAAACACCTAATCTGTTCGATGTGAATAAATAAGTTTATTCTAACATTAATTTTGATGACGTAGTAACGCGTTGATGTCTTTTATACCGGGCAGGGCGCGGCGGCTTGATTAGCATCCAAATTATAATGTACGGACTTAATAATACCAAACGTATGTTTTTAAAGAATATTAATGCATTGGAAATTGTATAACAGACATAATAATGTGGTAAAATTATTGACAGCTGACAAATATTTCAACTTTTATTACTGACCGGCCAAATTACTGAATACACGAATACAATTCACGAATAAGGCAGTATTTTAATTGAAAGGATGTTGTAAAATACGTGGTCTAGTTGCAAGCGGTTTCTGGCGTGGGGCCAACAGGAATCGCGAGCTCAGTTTATCAGTGTGGAAATGTTGTACATACAATATCTCGTAATTTTATCATTGGAATTAAAACATTTGGCAATTTATCGTTTATTGATGGATTTAAGTAACAAGTTACTACATTTGAATTTTTTTTGAGACTTAGAGAACGAAAACTATTTAATAACTTGACGTACGTAAAACTAGCCGGGTACTCATGCTTACACCCGGTTCTTGGAAATTACCGACTCGTCTCAAATTAAACGCAAGCCAAGCGACACGTTTGGCTGTTAAAAGTTAATTCAGCCTATCACAGCAGTAATCGCGATACTGACAATTAGTCACCTTAATTTTGTGATAGTTTTCTTTCCAAAAATTGGGCTTTAGGCCTTTTTTGTATAGCTGAAAATAATACTATTTTATAACGAATTCTCCCGTTTCATCTTCCAATTTCAATTACAACAGATTTAAGCAATCAATATTATTAATAAGAGCTAATGAAATACTGAAAGCCTGTCTTTGCCTTTTGGCCGAATATAATTTAATGTCTCTCTTTGAGCTTTTAGCTTTGAACTACTCACCTTTGATAATATTTTGAGTAAACATTAAATAAATTGAGTAGTTTAATACAATTCTGGGTATACAGGTCGAAATAAGCTTTGTGTTAATGAATAAGGGTTTAAATTAAAACTATGTTGAAGATTTTGATGAAACAGTTCCCTAGTAAAACTTTAAGTTAAAATTCCTTATTTATTAGCTGTTTATGGGAAATTCAGACTTTAGTTTTTGGGCATAACCGCAACACTTATTAACTTTCCATTTCTACCACCCATTTCTACCATATTACTAAAAAACCAACTTCTAGAAAGCTTACGAAATAAGTAAGACATGTATCTTGTATATAATGTGAAACTGATGATGTCGGAGCGTGTCGACACCACACTTCACTTACAAATATATTGCATTTTACATTGCCTAACCTTTATTAAGGCAAGTTTCCACTTATGTACTTGCTGCCGCCGAAATGGGGACAGATTTGTAACTAATTGTCTGTAATTGGCTAAGAGATTTGATCTTACGTAAGTGTATGTCTTTTCATATTTTTTATTATTTTCTACTTTTGGGAATTTGTTGAGTTCGGCAGAAATAGGGCTGTAGTATGTAGGTAGTCAAATGCCAGTGCAATTTTTTCAATTCATATGCACTTTATATGTTTTGTCGTTAAGGGTAGTCAGGAACCCGAAAGTCTGACAACCAGTCTTATCAAGGTGTATCGTGTTACCCAGTAAATGGGTTGTGGAGGTCAGATAGGCAGTCGGTCCATGTAAAATACTGGCATTCAGCAGCAGCCAGCAGACTAGAAGCCGATCCCAACATAGTTAGGAAAAGGCTAGGCAGATTATGATGTACTTTACTGACATCAGTGGCGGAAAACATCGTGAGGAAATTCGTGCTGCCTTGAGCAAGCTTGGTGATTAATACCTGCCTTCTATGTATGAGAAGAAGCGTTTGCCTGCAGTGGCTCAATAACACGCTGGATTGTTAGGTAGGTTTTTCTTGATGGTACAAACTTTTTGTTATAAAGCGGTCTATCTGTATATTCCACTCACAAAAGCCAGTTGAATCGTCCAGTAATAATTATAGTCTTACGTCATATCCATTTAAAGACCAATGAAAAAGCTCATGCTACTCAAATTCTAATAACCATTAATGTTTTTTACAACTAAATTCTATAGCCAAGTAATATAATGACCCGGTGCAATACCCTTTGCTTTAACAACCTCATCTTAACCAATTAACACACTAAAATCGATTAGCACTTATTCAACTCCTTTCATCAATCATTGCGTTGAAAAGTTTTTTTTTTCTTTTCGAAGGAAATTCTTAGTCATTGTTCTAGCTAATCATATTCCTGGGGGCGGTCGACGTTCGCTGTGATAGAATTCAAATACCTATTTACATAGTCAGCGACCGTGAACGTATGTAAGTATCATTCACAAGTGACTACCGTGTGAATCCGCTTGGCTGAGAATGCGGGGGAAAAATTTAAAGCATTCAATGTTAGCGGCCAGGATTTTTGATAAAGTATCGTCGTATACAAACTTTTTGTTTAGAATTTGTATTAGGAATGTAAGAAAAGTAAGTGGTATTTGTTTTTTGTGACTAGCACTTCGCCTACGACTTCGTCCGCGTATTTTTGTACTTTTACCTTCGAACTTTAATATCCCCTACACCATAAAGCGTAGTTTTGAAAATAATACTAGCCTATACTGCACTTAGGAATAATGTATCTTTCTAACAGTCAACAATTTTGAGAATAATATCATTAGTTCCGGATATAACCCCCTACATACAAACTTACAAACAAATTTTATCTCTTTATAATATTAGTATGAAAATACAGATATAGATTCGAAAAAAGAATGTTATAAGAAAGCGTAAAAACTTTTTTAATTTGTTAGAACTATAGTATAGATTTTCTTCAGCTTTCTAAATAGAAAGTTGGATCACCGCTTTCCTTGTTTAGTGATAGGTATATCTTAACTATATATCTATTAAACATATATACTTCAACAATTTCTCTACCACATAACTGTTTTTTGATGGTCAAAAACAGTCGGCACGTTGGGTTATTAGTTTTTTATGGACGCCGTGTAAAAGACGAAGGCTAAGTATTTCTGTATACTTGTCTTATATAGTGCCGCATACGTATTCATAGTTCACACCAGAGTTTAATGACCGCTATGTACTTAACATTTTAGCTTTATGTATTTTTCACGGGTATTATGTACCGACTTGAAGTATTTATGTCTGTTTGGCTTAGTATTTTCTTGGTCTACCTAAAGAAAAGTATGGAATCAGTTGTATATTTCCTTATAAACATATGACTTCACTTTAGGTGAAGATTGACGGCTTTATTTTGTTTCATTATTTAGCTTCTCAATACACAATATTTTTTTCAAAGTCAAAATCGAATATTAAATAATTAAATAATATTCAACGCCAAATTTAAATGTTAAAAAGAAATCTAGGTGCTCCTTCCATGTAGCAGTTTCGAATGGAGTAAATTCCATACTTACTCTTTTAAAATAGTTTTTACAGTAAATCTAAGTAACTTGTAACTAGTAAACTTGGTGCCGAATAGTACTTGTCTAAAGTCCAAGAATTTCCCAACAAATAAGCCGTAGGGCTGAGATGACAGTTGTCTCAAACAATATTGATATACAGCATCCAGTAGACTGTAATCCGACTCCGGCGCAGTTAGGAAAAGGCTCGGATGTCAGCGATGACGACCAACTACAGCTATTAGTTTCGCAATGGCCAGGTGTGACAGTGTCGTTAACCGAGTTTCGCAAGCCATAGCAGCTTGATTCCTCTCTAATGTCCCGCATTCATCTCGATGATGTATACGTTAACTTTTGCATTGTTTGACGGAAACAGCCGAATGGTTACGAACGGTACTCAGGCGGATTAAGATATGCGCTTTATTTGGTAAGTTCTTTCTTTAAATGGGTTTTTGTTTTTTCTCAATCGCCGTAGACAAGACGCCTTGGTAAATTTTGGTTGAAATGTGTACAAACTCACGTCTTTTCTAGTGGGAGTAAGTAGAAACCACAGAGTTTATTTACCTACTTCTTAAATAATCGTCAAACTCGGCTAATTCAACAGAGTTTATGTACGAGTAAGTAGGTACCATTTAGTGATTAAAAAAGGCGCAGTTTTCATCCTTTTACGACCAGACATGATTGCCCAAAGGAAAAAAATAAGTATATAGTGTATTAACTGAAGTTCCTTGACTCGTGTCCATTATAACTAAATTACCTCCTATTCACCCGCCGCGGTACAATTGCCGAACACTCACACAACGGTTCAAACATCATTATATTTCACACTTCTATTGTTTCTACAATATTTACTTCGCGCCAGTTAAATCTCTCTGTCTCTCTGTACATAACAGTATTCTCGTCTTTACCTCAGGGTATTAGTCATTTGGGACACAGATTAAGAATGAATGGAAGGCGCAGTTTTTTGTGAACTCTTAAATTGTAAATGGCCGTGGTTTGGTGCTACAAATGGCCACTTCAAATCTATGTGTGGGTGTCATTTTATTTGACTCATACTCA
The DNA here is from genome assembly GCA_905147745.2 of Phlogophora meticulosa. Classification (NCBI taxonomy): domain Eukaryota; kingdom Metazoa; phylum Arthropoda; class Insecta; order Lepidoptera; family Noctuidae; genus Phlogophora; species Phlogophora meticulosa. Next base: position 2,423,679 of record LR990518.1, read on the forward strand.
ACTGATTAATGTTGTGGTCTTTTATGAGACCCGTTGGCTAATAAGAAATTGAGGTATTAAGTTAATTATGGTGTCTGTACATCAGTGTTTACGGGATGTGATCATAAGATAGATAGCTTGGACTGGACAGTCTTAAACCAACAGCCACGGCGTATGCACGGGTGCAACAAAACATACCCTACTCTTATTTAAATAAAAGTTTTTATTGAACGACAACAAACATTTGGCTAGTGAGTGAAGTGACATCATTACACGTGCGTCCATGTCTGTTTTAACACTAAAACGCGTAAGTTTGTTACCCCCAGTGATACTTCTGTGTATTCTTATTTCGTGTGCTAACGTTTCACATTTACATATTCAGTGACCGTGAATTTCTCGTGTGAAAAGACTCGAGCGTCGAAGCGTGCAGAGTTCTTCCATAGTTGATGTCCAAATTAAATTAGAACGTTCTGTGGTTGTTTTTTAAGGAGATCGTGTGTTGGATAAGTTTTGTGATGTAGATCTGTTTTTATTTGTGTGAATTGAGTGATGTTTTGAATTGTATTTATGTGTAGTTTTAGGCCTATAGGCTAATAATAAATACTAGTGGTCGTTCAGTGGTCAAAATTACGATCGTTTTAGCTTCATGCTCTCCTCCTCTATACAAACTTTTGACTGTGCCAAATCTTATACTCCGTCTCACGCACAATATTCTTGAACAGGGATTTGAATTTATCGCTTTACGTATTAATATTTAGTTTTTGCGACAATAATACACTAAAACCCAGTTTCTGGATCTAAAATTAATGTGACAAATTATCAAGTTCGTGTTAACTGTCATGGTTGGTTAGACTTGCGTTAAATTTTTGACGCGTCAGTAGTTACGAGAAACCATTTGACACCGTAAAAAAAAACAAGTAACAAGCGGGAATGCACCTGCGCCTCGTAGATCGCATCAAAAACGCCTTTATTTAACAACCACACAATATTATTCGCTAAACTTCTACGAAAAACATATTTGCATGTAATTTTATCCAAATTTATCCTGTCAGTGCGACATCGTGTTCCTTATAGCCATAAGAGCTCATTGTCAGTGCAGGCACGGACGGACCGCGGACGAGCTCAATATAGGCATATCTACTCCATCGTGGGTACCTACTTGTTGCTGCGTGCGTGCCTGCTTTTGTTTCTAACCGTACAAAAAGATGTGGGGTTTGGATTTTTTTAAGAAAAATACGAATAGCTCAAAATTTAGTTTAATTAATAAAGAGTAATAATAAGGAGTGACCATTTGAGAATTGGCTGTGAAATTACATTGTTAATATTAAAATAATAATACCAGCCTGTTACTGTCTCACTGCTGGGCAATGGCCTCTCATACAGAGTAGGTACGAACATAAATCACCACGTTAGCTCAAGGCGGTTGGCGATTTCTGATTAACACTATATCTGTAAGTCCAGATTTCGTTGCGATGTCTTCCATCACCGATGTCAGTGATGTCGAAGATATGCTAAAAAACCTGAAAAGACATATTAAGAGACAGTTATAGTGAAAATACAGGTTAGTTAGTCATAAAAGAAGAGGAACACATGAGTGTTATCAAAAACAGTAGCTATAGTTTAGGCTGGCCTCGTATTTTATCAAAACTACGTATTCATTCTACTGGAACCAAGCTATAGGCAAGCTGTACGCACTAACACGGGGTAGGTATATAGAATTAAGAAAGAAAAAATATAGTGCGTTCACCCAAAAATTCCAATTAAACTGTTTCCAAGTTCTTCATAGCAAGATGAAAAGAGTCAAGTTCTCAGTAATTATTTACATTGCAATGTAACATCAGTGTAAAACATAAAAGTGAAGTGTACAAATCTGAAAACAAAAAACTGTTTTACACCGTTTGGTTTTTCCAATTAATTCTCCATACAAATCCCCGAATGCTTTCGCAAAATGGTCGTTAAAATCATTAAAAATACAGACATGCAAATAAATACCACGTTGAAGAGTGCTTCAAAGAAATAACCATAGCACTCGAAGAAGAATATATACTTCTTCCAAGAAACACCTGTAGTCCCATAAAAATCTTTATTCTTCTGAAGTTCTTGGAGTGCCCATTTAGTTTCAACAAAAGGAAACAATTAAAATCGCCCGCATCCCTTAAAACTTCAGAAATATAATAATATTGTTTTTATAGAACAATAGTCGGCTTTACGAGTTTTTTTTATACTTTAGTAGTAGTTTAAAAAAAATATGTGAATTGAAAAATTGTGTTCCTGAACAGTGTCTTGATTAATATTATCGAGACCGGAGCATTTTCGTTTAAATTTATGCGGTAAGCACAATAAATATACCAAAGATATTACATTATAACACCTATTGAATTCTAAGTTGAGTTCTACAATTTCCGACAAATATTAGCACTGACTAAACAGGTCCACTCATATCTGTGTGGTTCAATCCACAAAATACCATCTCGGACACTAATCTGCATGGTGCTCACATGATCTAACCAAGATAGTGTCTGCTTGTGTGGACTTTAAAAAAAAGTTACTGTGATCTCTCAGTTTGTTTCGGTGTACTCAGAGAGTAAGTCGTAAGAGTAAGTCAAAAATATTATATAAAAGTGTTTGTAAAAACTTATTTACAGAAATAAATATCATTTAACAATTTTATCAATTTGAAAGTCGTTCGCATTTACCTTATGGTTACTCTGCGCGTTCAAGCTAGGTTCACTGAGTCGTGATGATACTTGTATGTATACATATTTGCATTTGACGTCACAGCTCCTCACTTGTTTATTGATAATTCATCAGTAATAAACTTATACTACACCTAAACCCAGAGAAGTATTAAGAATACCTACATTATACATATATTATTATTCTGAGTAAGATACCAGAATGACATTTGAATTTGTAGGTATTCAAGTAATAACTAATAAGCTAAAGTTTAAAGAATTCTTAATCGGCTATTCGTGTATATGTACAGTGTATGATATATGATACGTCTATTAGTCGGTAAGTGTTTTTATTATTTATGGTTTTAGATACATATTTTACTAAATAAGGGTTTCACAAATTGAGTGAGGATCTTAGCAGGTGGCGTTATGTAGTTTCTGCGCTCGCGCTTTTTTCCCAAAAAGCGGAAAAAAGCGCGAGTTTATGAATATATATTTTTGTGTACTGTGGAGGTAGATACACAATTAGTATACATGACCTTGCTTTGCCTGCGTTTGTAAATAATAAACATTTAAGTAGATAGGTATTTAGAGTAAGTAGTTCTTTTAATTTTATTTGCACGTTTAATGGCTCATTTAAGTATGTAGTTTATTTTTAAAGTATTTAATTAGGTGGCCAACTTTTTGCAGAATGCGTATTTAATATACATCTTCGCAAGTTTGTAGATTTGTTTATTTTTAAGTTTGAAGATTAAAAATTTTAGAGGTTTTATCTTTATTTTGATCTTCAAAGACATAAGTCTGGTTCTACTAAAAATTCTGTAGGTAAACTTTTATTGTGACTTGCAAAAATGAACCGTCTGGTATTTAAGTTTATCCGAGAAACATTAAAAAAAACTTATAAGTAAGGTCACCTGTTACGCCAACTTATTTTTTACTGAGAATTGTAACATTGTCCAACCAAACTAAGTTACATTCAATCGATTCTTTGTTGAGTCGATTCTAAATACTCGAGAGAATGGATTCAATAAATTTAAAGGCAAGTAATGGTAAATTTCTCTGTTTAACTTGGGTAACGATACGTGAAACCCATTAAGGAAACTATTGTTTTGCTTTCGAGTGGGTGCATCGATTGCGATAAACGTGGGAACACTAATCGATTCACCGAAATTAGCATCAACGAATTGTGATTCCCATTTTGTAAAGATTCGTCATTTGTTACAGCAGCTTTTTGTCTTGTGAACAAGATGTGAATTGGCTCTGATCATTGCTCGTAGGGGCTCTGGGACAGATTTTCTTTCTCACGAAGCTCTTGAGTGTGTGTAGGATTTTAGATGCAATTACACATTGTTTATGTGTGTGTGAAGGCAGCTCAGCCAATACTGAGCACTCCTGAGCTTACGCACGTTGAAACATTGTGTACGTGCATTAGACACACACACTAACTGAAAGTGCTAGTCCGGCTTGGCTGTGGAACAGATAATCTATGTATATCATCTATTTTATTGTTCTTTTTGGTATTGTGTAGTGTTTTAACCAGTATTTAAATTATCATCATCGTCTTCCTCCTGCCCTTATCCAAATTGATTTGTGATCTGCGCAACATGTCTCTTTCTGCCATACATCTCTTTATATTCGTCGTCTTCTTTCTATTTCCATCTTTCAAGCAAACCGTTGATTTGAGTTTGAATATCTTAAAGAAAAGAAACTCAACTTTTCTTCATTGGTATGATAACAGAATACTGCGGGGAACGTGATGAAACTTAAACCAGGGCGTTTACGTCATATTTCTTTTTAAACAAATTAAAAGCTCGTTCCAGTGAGAAGTCATACAAAGGGGTTGAGGAAATCAAAACTTCTTCAAAAGTTCCGTTGCTGGCGAGAATTTTTATAGCTTCTTATTATCCCTCTCTTTTACGAGTTTGTTTGGTCTCACTCAACCCAGTTTCTTGTTCTAAACAAATTTTACCCCGCAATAAGAATTCTGAGAATACCATTTCCTGGCTCTATTACTCCATTTTCCCAACCAAGTCAAACGACATCAAACATAACCTCGTTAATTTAAGTAAATAGCCCGAAATAATGATCAAGTTACAGTACAAAACAAAACCAACAAATCGTAACAAATCCCAAAAGTCGGTTTCGACCAATTAATTCGGAGGCCGGACCGGATCGCAGGTACCTTTTTATTTTTCCCTTCGAGCAGGTAAGTTGTTCGGTCACCTGTCGTTTGAGAACTCTTCACATTGTTCTCTTAGCCCCTGCGTCGCTCCGGCTTGGCTGCGGTGCGGGGGACGGGGCAGCTTTTTATACGTTGGTCAGTCTTGTGCAGCCACCTGTGCGGTATACACGGTTCTCTCAGTGTGCAGTTGACGTAGTGTTATTGTCCGACGCCAGCTGTCCTTTTGAAGGTAAGATTTTTCTTGTATCTGTTGAATGTGTGAGATTCGAAGTTATTGTAAGGAGTTTTTGTGTACTAATGATGGATGTTGTGAGCATGTGTGTCGTACTGTTGTCTCTTTGTATGGTCCCTTTATGTGAGGTGCAGTTGTATGGTCGGCTGATACTTGAAAGGGACCGTCTGATTTGTTCAATGATTTATTGGTTGCGATTCGTCCATTTGTGAGATGCTTGTTTTGTGTCTGGTCTGTTGAAGTTTTGATGTTCTTTGATACAACTATCAAAGGCATGGTTACTTTACAAAGTCTCACCGGCATCGTGTATTTCTTTGACGTTTTCCAATCTCATTCACATCAGCATAAGCGCGTCATTTCTACAATCACTTTCTAAGGAAAATACACACAGAATTCACCAGTTAAACAACACGGGCTACTGGTACTTTTCCACGCTGTGGTTTACGCAAGTCACGCAATTCTGTTAGCACCGCCTTCTTTCCCGCATCTGGCATCTTGATGGTGTGTCTACGGCCTTATTTAGTACCGTCCACCTGTTTTTGCTTTAGTTATTACACTGACACACCTGGGCACTGTAATCTGTAATGTGGTGTCTTTACTATCTTTTGCTTGACTCTTGTGCTAGTTTTTTCGTTGGTTTAACTTTTAAACATGAATCTTTAGATTACTTTCATTTTTATATAAGCCATAGCGTTCAAAACTAGTGTAGAACAAGTATTCTGCCTCTGTTACAATTGTTTTGTCATTAGCAAGAAATCCCACGAGGTGCCCTCAATACTGGGGGGGTGACGTTAAACAAGCTGTTAATCTATGAAATAATGGATAACCTCGTCATTCTGATCATATCCCAGTTTACGAAGGCATTGTGAACACCATACACACAATAATTGCGACCACAGACCAAAAATAAAAAATAAAAGAGTCTTTAATCCAATGAAAGTGAGTTGTAAAAAGAATCGTTTAAATATTCAGACAGTTTGAAAAAACTCGCCTCAGCGGTTAATCAAAGAAGAAGAAAAAGCGTCGACACCTTACTATTAAATGTTGAATTTGTAATTACTTGTAATTGTGTGCGCCAATGCGGTGCAGGTAATGGCGCCAATAACGAGTATGAATGAATGAATCGATTACAGAACGATGAATGGAAGAGTGAGGTTTATATGCGAGCGGAGCGCGTTTTGTAAAGACTAGAAGATTTTTTTTATATAGAAGACTTAAAAAATACCATGTGAATTCCACCAACCCGCATTGATGATGCTACCCACTCATTTAACAGAGAGAGATGTTACAGCAGTGGGAACAGTTATAATTACAATATTATTTTCTCGAGACTATTTATAATTTAAAGCAAAACACATATCAGAAAAAAACATCAAATTAGGAAAAAGCCGGCTAAAAAGTTAGGGGGGTTAAGAATCGTATACTATATATCATGATGTGCGTCGATGTCGTTTCCACCGTGTTCTCTGGCGAGTTACTTTGCTTTCATGTTTTTAGGCACTAATATTTAACATCACGTTTAGGGCGGTATATTATAAAACAACGTGCCCAGTTTAAAAATGTACAGGAACATAATTAAAGATGAAACTAAGTTCAGCTTCAAACTAAGACGGAACCCATTCATAAATATTCCAAGTCTATAAGCATCTTCCCATATTCGCACAATATTGAACGTTCAAGACCAAAATAGCCTGCGATAGCCCCGAGCGTTTCACGAAGGATGCTGGTTATGACGGCCGATGAAAGACTAGATAGAAAGGCCTCAGGATGGTTATTATAAGCCGGAAGTACTATATCTTTATCTCCAGTGACAGGTATTATTGCGGCCCCAGGCTTAATTCTGCTTTTTGTTCGAGCTTTCGCATGAAGAAAAGGGCCTCCAGCAATGAAGGTATTTTCTTTGCTTTTGTTTATTTATTATCTGCGAGTTTTGTTCGTGTTTTATTTATTTGAATTCGTTCGTTACGGTTTGACATTTATAACGAGTGCCAAAGATATTCGAATGGCGAATCCCTTTGTTAAGATTCACTTAAAACATCTTTTGATATTTCGAAGTTATTTTCAGCTATCAGTTTCGCAACAATCTTGAGTTACCATGTATTTTAGCATGGTCCTTTGTGAAGTATTTCAAAATGGCTTCCAAAAATAACGTTTTATCATTTAAATAACATATTTGACAGAGACAGTCCGAAAATAGAATTCCTTCAACCCGTCGTCTGACAGATGTTTAAAGCTTAAGCCGTCCTTTTATATAAAATGTAGCCAGATAGCAAATAATAAGTTAACGTTCGGCAGACGCTCTCATTGTGTTGCACTGCAGGTATTAAAATACGAACCTTTGTGGCGTACCTGGAACTATATAATTTACAACCACAGAGTTACAAAACGACATTTTGTTTCACTTTATTTTGACGACGCGACGTTTCTTAGAAATGGATTATGAATCTTGCTGTGTATGAAATGGTTATTTTGAAGGAAAAATACAAACTTTTAGTTGATGCTTTTACTTTAGATGAATGTAGTAGTACTTCCTTCTAATATTATAAGTTTGTGAGGATGTATAGATGGATGTTTGTTCAATCTTTCCTACTAAGCAGTATTATTAGCTAATCTTCAGAACCCAAAGAACTCAAATACATATGCAGACGAAGTCGCAGTATGTTGCTAGTAAGAAATATATCATGACAATTCTTGACACAAAGTCATTGACTTGGACCCATCATAAATTATATTTGACATTTCAAACAATGCGTCACGCATATCCGTACGTGTTTCAAATATTTATCGCGTTCCTGCACAGTGTGAACCTCGCCTAACACCGTAATCAATGCAAACGGCCATTTTCTATTATAATGTCACCATAATATTATAAATTCACCCGAGAACGTTTACTACGAATTTTACAATCGGGAATACAAAATGAGAGTGAGTTCGACTTCGAAATTTTAAATTTTTACGTGAGCCTTTTTACAAGTGTATGCATGATGCATAGGTTATCTGTGTTAAACTTTAAACATTTTAATCTTTGTCACAAAATCAATTGGTAAAAGATTTAATGGGTATAGTGTTCTTATTTTAAAACATAGCTTTTGTGACATTTGTAGTCACAAAAACCAGACTGATGTAGACAGACTTATAAATAAAATACCACACAGCCAAGAGTGGTTTTATGTGTATGTGGGACAGGACTATCAATCATAGTCCGCATTCTGTCAGAACTTTAGTATTTAGTGAACGTTATAAATATTAATTTGGCCTCGACGGAGCGGAGTTGAGTTTCAATTTTTTGGGCAAGGATGACGCCGCTTGTCTTTTGTTTTATAGAAAATGTTTGTCTCCCCTGTGCTTTCAGGGTCACAACATTTTGTAACTAAACCAATCATAGGTAATTTACAATGGAATAATGTGAAGTTTTCACCCACACATATTTCCGATAGGGTAGGGAAGAAAACACAAAACTCCACTCTTACGAACCTTACATACTCCATTTTGTAATTTCGTAACTTGAATAGAAATCTATTCATTCGCTACTCAAGATTATAAGCTCGATCAGGTTATAGTTTTTATTATACGTCACACTGCATTATATTTGTGATTGAAATAATTTTAAATTGTTATTTTTTTGTTACACTGAAAAAACTGATCGTAGTATGTATGAGCTATTTCAGGCGTTACAAAATGAATTTGGGTAAAAAGTTATTGGTACAATGACAGAAGAAAAAATGGCTTCGAAAAGAGGTTTGCATTTTGCTACGATACGGTTAAATAAATTTATTATGCTACTATCTATGTTTCACTTATAAAAATAACTGAGTCGGTTTGTGGTTTTTTAATTGATAAGTTTTGGTTATCGTTTATTGTTCCCGAATACTAGGCAACACCTAAATGTCATGTCTGAATTTATTGTACGTAATCTTTGATTTGAAGAAACAAATACGGAAAACAATGCAAGATGTCGTTTTTATTAAGGCGTTAAATTTGGTGTCGCTTAGCGTTGGTGAAAACGGCCATTAATGTCAAGTGAATTTTCAGATTAGGCACTTTAAGCCAATAAGAACAATTTATTCAATTGATCTAGCACTTTGTAGATAAAGCTTTTAAATCCCATATCTCTATGTCCCATATCTTCAAAGGAATTGACTCAAAGCTAGGGTGGCCATCCGTCCGCCTATACGGCCCCACGTCCAGACTTAAAAAAAAATCTTTTAGAAAATAAAAAGTTAAATGAATTTGATATTGGAAAAAAAAGGATTTAAAAGAAAAATGTTCGTATTTCTTTGCGTGAATTCGGCTTTTTGTCGGGACTTTTCAAATTTCGAAATGGCAACCCCGCTCATGGCCACAAAAGTGCTTGATTCAATCACGTCAATCGTATAAGTCAGTATCAGTTAAGACATAACCGCGACTCTAAGGGTGTTCTGTCCGTCTCACTGTAACCCGATTTATTCTGAACCGTAAATGGCTCCGATCAAAGAACGAACGGACGAATAAATTTAATTTAGTTCACTCGATCTCTTTTGATCTCCCGCGAACGATGTAAGGGAAGTGTTTTCGCTGTAATCAACTTTTGATTGGAAAGTAATTGTGTTTTGTTAGATTTTATTGGTTCCTAAATGGCTGTATAGGGTGTTGTTGTAAAGTAAAAATAGAAGACAGGCCGTTCGTTCCGTCCGATCCGTTGTCTAAAACGAAAATTGACGCAAAAATAATGTGGTTAAATGTCAAGCGCGTTATCTGCTGTGATTGGTTGAATGAATTATCAACAGCCAATCGCGTGAAGTTAAAATCCGGGCAAGTACCAATGTGACTTTATTAATTCATACGTAGTTTCTAAGTTGCCGAAGGAAAACATCACCCGCCTTGAGTAAGCTCCGTGAGTTATTCTGGTGCCTTCTTTGTATGAGAAGAGGCCTTTGCTCTGCAGAGCATGAACAGGCTGGTATTGTTTATTGTTATTAATGGCGTCACTTGACTTGTGTACATTTTATGACGTGTTGATAATGCCGTTGCAATAACGGAGCTAGAAATTACTACTTACAACTATTATTAATTATGATATCTGTAGCAGTCTCCCAAAAGACCAATGTATGCATCCATTGATCCTAATGATCTTCTTCCTGTAATCGTGCCAATTTTCTATGCTGCGGCGAATCTCTCGATGAATTCAAAGAGTTTTTCGTTCAGTTTTAGTGCAGATCGCTCTGCCAACATAGACATGGCTGCCACAACCGGTCTGATGGCTTCGCGGATTGAATAAGCCATTACTAAAGTTTCTACAGCAATTACTAGTGCCCTTAAATGGTCTGGTCTGGTCGGCCGCATAAAATTTATATTGCACAGATGCTCGGCCCGAATCGGACGGTTATTTCTTTAGTGTACACCGGGTCTTAAGCGTCGCGCTTTTACTGCTTTTTTCTTTAGAATTCCGAGGTTTGGAATGAGTGATTTCTTGATTGATGACTGAAATGTCAATCTAAAAACCTTATTTAAAATCAATGTTATTTGTCTTTTAAACAAATTTCAACTTTGTTTTAGTTTGGATTAAGTAGATTTCACAATGACGAGTTAATTGAAGAAGTCAAAGATTTTTCAAGTAAAAGCGCAAACAGAACTTTACGTGTGGATGTTAGTTATTTTTCCAAAAATTGTCTAACTTTTCTTAAACACGTATTATGTTGGTTGCAAATTATTTGCAAACAGTCTCGAACGTAATCTCGATGTTTAAAATTCTGTAGCAAACACGTATCTCTGTCACAGCCTACGCAGAGGTCGATGGCTTGCAGCCAGCGCGTATCTAAGCACTATAACCTACTTTCTCAACTAACTCTGAAAGCTGGCTTTCAATAAGCTGGCAAGTAATAAAAAAATATAAATTCCAAATTTAAACGTCAGCAGTCGATAGTGGAAGTCGATTCCACAAATATGAGGAGCATTGGTGTTGCCAGTCACGTCCACACGAGCGGATTGTCGTCGCCACGACTTGGTCTGACTCGGTCGCGGTCGTGACCGCTCTCCTATCTTGATGTGGCCGACGACTAACTATGTCGTTCGTTTCCCTGAACTAACCTGAAATTTGAACGTGTTCTGACGTAAAAATTGCTAGTGTACACTGGAGTATACGGATTTTTAGTGTTGAATTAATTTTCTGGCTGTTGTAACTGAAAAGTAACAGCCACGCAGGGTAACATATGCTTGCCAAGGTTGGTCCGTGGATGGGCAACCATCCATCACATATAGACCCGTTTGTGCATCAGAAAGCATGTTAAGTCGTTGGTCTCAGCTGCCATTTTGCCATAAGCTCGAAAGTTTGACAACCAGTCTTACCAAGGGGTATCGTGTTACCAAGTAAATCGGTTGTGAAGGTCTTACAGGCAGTCGATCCATAGAAAATACTGCATTCAGCTGCATCTAGTTAGACTAGAAGCCGAACCCAACATAGTTAGAAAGCAACAGGCAGATGATGCTGTCGAATTAACTATAAACAAAATGCGTTTTATATCTTCAACTAAATTGGAAAAAGAACTGCACTTAATAGAAATAACAACGGAATAGTCTAATAGATATCTCACGATGTGTTGTAAAAATGAGTAGCATAATAAAACACTTAGATACAATACTGTGCTAATGTTTCCTCTACAATATACGTTTCTTATGTATCTGGCTATTAAAGAACAATCAATGTAACACAGAGCAATACATGAATGAATATTTCCATGTAAGAATTTGCTAAAGACTTTATGATTGAATTGTACCTATTTGAGCCGTTATTTTGATGACCTGCCGGTGTATTCAGTCAAAATCGAAGTGACCAGTCACTCACACAGTACGCTCACTTAACACACATTTTCACGGGGAGATTTGTACGATACGATAAGTTTGAATCTAAACAATATAATGCTATGTTATTAACATAACAAAGTATACAACAACGTAACGTACATCTATGCTAATATAATAAAGTTCAACAGTTAGTTCGCCTTCTGTCTCTATATAGAACTGCCACTCGGATTTGACGAAATCTTTGTGCATTTAATAGTTGGGCTATGCTATCCTTGAGGTAGTTTATAGGCTATTTAATATCACACAAAACGACCCTTAGGAACGGGTCAAACCGTGGGGCACAACTAGTAAATATAAAAATCATTAAATCACCTTTTTCACAAGTGTTACCAGCCTAAACAACTGGGTTTCTGATTACACGGGCAATCAAGCCCATCACTAGTTCAAAGTGACTCAACCAAGACAAGGATTTTCCATAAATTATCTTTAAGTATTTCTCATAGAAACCGCGCCAGTCATTTGTTTCTCAACACGGTATTAACCTAGGCTATGCTAATGATCTTAATTGATAAAATAATAAAGACAGAGACCTTAAAGTTGTGAAGATCTGCGTCACTGAAGACCATGGAAAGAAGGCTAGATCTTTATATGTTTGAGGAAATTTTTAAGTAAATTATTTAACATCAACACGCCTGTATTCAAATGGTATCTATGTTACCGCAGAGTCCACTAAAAGTATGTATTTTATGTGGTATAGTTTTATAAAATTAACGTTTGTCTTTTGACAATTTGGAAAATTAGGAAAAGGCACTTTTGAACGTCTAATTTACAAGTAAAATATATTAAAACAATGAGTCTAGATGCCCAATCCAAAAGGCAGTTTCGTATGGAACAAAATGGGCAAGAAACTCCTTATTTACTCTTTTTTTTTATAAAATCTCAATTATATTATTGGCCATCGTTGTGAGCTGCTGTAGGTAGGTAATATGGCAGATAAATTATTATAATCAAAACACAGGACATATTCATAACGTGACCGGATCATTTATTAAAGATTTCGAGTATGATTAGACTGAATAAGTTTGAGATTAGTAGTTAGGTATGAGTTGTCAGTTGCGTCACCAATAGCAATCGTACGACATTTTTATTTTAAATTCTATCAAGGTGGTCTTCAAAGAACCGTTGACGTAAAAAATAAATGAGGTAATCCGCCAAAAAAAAACATGCAATTAAGGTGACTCCTTCAAAATAGCCCGCAATAATAATAAAATCCTTTTTCGTTAAGCATATTGGAGCCCTGTAAAAATTCATATTTATTTTTTATCATTTAAAACATCAATATAGGTATCAACATTGTTTTTTTCCTTCAAATATAAATGAAAAGAGCGCTGCAAAGATATGTCAGGGAGACATCTATTCGTAGCGGTCTTTTTTTCAATTTAATTATTTGTATTAAAAAAAACTAGCCTAAACACGACCAATATGAGTCAAATGAGTCCTAAACACGTTTCCCATCACGTCTTCACAAGGCAATTCTGAAGAGGAACGACAAAAACACGTTTATACACGAGGAACACACATGAATACTAATGTTTGTCTGCCAAACCAATACCGAATTCAAATCATGTGTTTTTTAACACAATTCACGCGTACCGAAGGACGATATGCGTAACGGCCAATCAAAGGCGTGGCCATTAGACTTCGAATTTGGAATAAAGAAAATAATACCAGCCATCTTTAAAACGTTTTGATTTTCGAACGGTTGAGTACACGACGTGTACTCTTCTGTTTGCGATGACGGTTTTTATTTTATCATTGTCCTTTACAAAGGACATCTCGAGTTTTATTATTTATATGTAGATACTTACCTATTTTTGAGTTTAGAGCTCGTTGGTAAACCTTTTTGTTGATTAAGGCCTATATACTAATCCTACAATTAGTGCCTTTTTTATTAGTAACAAATGAATAGTTGAATTTAAACTTTATTAAGAATAAAGTTCCGATTACCTCAGTAAAACATGACGATTTTTTAATATTTACTGTTCTATGTACAATTGAGATACTCTAACAAAACTAAATCAATATTCGACACACTCGAAATCTTTGGTTTCAGTATCCATTACGCATTTAAAACCTTAGAAAATACCACAGCCGAGAGGAAACCACACAATGGACAATATAACCTTTAATATTTCGTCTCGTAAAACATAGTATGCAGATGTATTTAGCACGGAATTTACAATAAACAGAGACAAGGTCGTCAATGGCCGTTGGTTCGTCAGAATGACCTTCTGAGAGGCGACGGTTCCTTGGCGTGACTTCGTGCTTCAAGACTTTTACCTTTTTCGTAACATTATGTCATTTGTCACGTGGACACGATTTTGTACAGACGTCGTCGTCGACAAAAAGTTTGTTTCATTGTTTGGACGTAGACAAGCTGGTTCTGAATCGACAGATTATAGTCTGTGGTATTATCGTCAGTGACAGCTCACAACCTCAGTTCTAGTTGAAAGCCAGTGAAAGGTACTCTACAGTTTTCTAACATTTTTTTCGCGAGGCATTTATGAAAAGGTTAAAAAATATCTGCTACGTTTTATTTCTGTAATATTGTGTGTCTGAGCAAAAGATGTTTTTTCTTTGTAGAATCGTAGTACTACCGAATAATCAAAAATCATTACTTAGCTAAATTAGGCATGTCATGTTTGAAGTTCTTAACGATGTTATTTCATTTTAAATGGGCTGATCGAAGATATTAATCAAAGCAAGAATGTTAGATAATTGTATTGCCTTTAAAATCTCAAGTAAAAATCTTTATAATCTTGCAGCAATATCGTCGTTTCATTCAAATCTAAAGGAAGGAAAATTCTTCAATGACAAGCAAAAGATTCTAGGCCGTTTCCCTTGGTTCTCGGACAACCAATTTAAGCTGAACTTTCGTGAACCATCAAATCTTCTTTTACCGCGTTTCGTTATAAGGACGGTGGAGTTCTAGTGATGCTGGTGCATCTTTATAGTATATTAGCTTATCTAAACAATTCCGTGAAGTACAGACGTTATTTACTCAAGTCGCTTGTACTAGCACTGGCCGGTGGGCTGACGGTAGATTTTTTTCTTTGACGCCTTTTTTGTCCTCATAGTCGAATGATACGCGGTTTATTTTAAATATGGAAGTCGTACCTGCTGTCAGGTGTACACTTTTTTTTGACGTCAGTTAATTTTATGGTTTGGACAATAGAAAGATCGTCTTCGGAGTAATCGAGAGATTATGTTGAAAAATGTATTCAGTCCCAGGTAGTGATCTTTTCGGCAAAAGTTTCTAGTCTCCGATGGCCAGTCTTGTAGCAAACGTGGTGGCCAGTAATAGATAAGGTTAAACTATAAAAGTCAAATAGGTTACATTTGAAACTAGTTCATATTTCATTTAGAAACAAAAGATTCTTTGTAAAAATAGGTTAACTAGTGAAAAAGACCTTCGTATCACACGGCCTGAGGTTTTCGGGTGTATTAAGGTTGTTGAAAGAAATCCTCCAAACGATTATAGTAAAAAAAAGTCACTACCGACCTCATTATAGCGCCTGCCTCAGAGGCTTTATAAAAAATATAGGAATAATTCGACAGATACCTAAGTAATTGTGCCAAAAAATTTCACTGTATTACTCGTATAACTATTAAATTTAATAAGTTTTTTTAAGTAGTGGGCGGGTATTTTAGCAATGATTATGACAGAAACTTAAAACAATCGAAATCAATTTATAATTTGTTTGACTATCATTTTGTTCTTTTTTTTTCTTTACGCAGATGAAACGTCAATTCGAACGATTTTAAAATTTCGTTTCAAATACAATTTTAATTTATTCTTAAGACTTTATTCATATCCATGGGTGGTTCTAACTGTCTCAATTTTTAATTTTGAAACTGTTCGAACTGACGTTACGTCAAGCATTCGTGCTAGGCAGCTTAAAATTACACAAGTTATCAATTTCACTGGAATTTTGAAGTTAAATAAATAAGTCTTAATTATTAACATCATAATGCAAACAGAGGGGCTCCTTTTAATTTCGAAATTGTACAAAACAAGTACGAAGGTATCTTCAAAGCGAATTTTTGTTTCTAAGCTTCCTCAGAGACCAAAGTTTCTTCCCATTTCAAAATTGGACTTTCATTTTGTACAACATTCTTTTTTTTAATGCGTTGTTTCTTTATAAAACACTGGTGATTCTGTATTCTGTTTGTCGTTTGTTTTTAGGATTCCGTGCATAATTAAATAAAAACAAATCTTATGGGGTGTTTGTCTGTCTATCTATCACAGTTGCTCATTTCAGAATTTATGATTGCATTGTAACTTAGTTGCGTGGATTATTTTATAAAAGTGATTAATTTAGGAGTCCAAAGTGACCACTTTGAAATATATCTAGTTGAAGGAGGATAATGTAAACATTACTGAAAATAAACAGTGTCTCTAACTAACAAAGTATTTTTAAGTATTCTGCAAAATCCCCTTGTAAACAAACTTAGTTTTGCAGTCACAAGAAAACAAACATTTTCCGTTGAAGATAGAAAAATATTCTGTGCCTTTTCAAGAAAAATATTTGTCCATTTTACCCGTCCTCGGCTGGTGAGTTCGACTTACTCTTTGCCGGTTTTATTTTCCTCTCGGTCATGGGCGTGAGGAAGGCGTTTTCATGCGGCCTTACTTCTTAAGTCGGTATAAATGGTTATATTTGTTTAAGCATTTATGACGACCGATGTGGCGCGGCGGGCGTAGGTCCGCCTGCGACGCAGGAGGTTGCGAGCTCGATTCCCGCCTTGGGACAAATGTTTGTACGATCTACAAAGATTTGTTCCGGGTGTTCTGTGTTGCTATGTATAGTAAAAATATCTATCTATGTAATTAATTGTATTAAATATATCAGTCATCTAGTACCCATAACACAAGCTCTGCTTAGCTTGGGGCTAGATGATGCTGTGTGGATTGTCCAGTATTATTTGTTATTTATTTGTTTTTGAAAAAATAAGGCAATAATATTGAGAAAAAATATTTAAATTTTAATTATGGAAGTAAAGAGAATTGTTTTGAGTCTCCTGTTAGGCAAAACATTAAAATAATAATGCTAATATAAATTCTGTATGCAATTTCAGGTCTGTGGAAGTTGCAGTCGTTGAGACAACTCATCATGGAGAAGGAAGCATTGCTGTGCAGGCTTCAGAGAAGAATGATCAAGCTGCAGAACACTCTCGAAATGAAAAAAGAAGTATGAAGATTAGAAATGAAGAAAGAAGCTTATAAATCAAGAATGAAGAAAGTAGATAGGTTAATTATCTTTGGTTATCTAGCTGTATGAGTTTTTTGACATCATAAAGCTAGGTTACCGGAGTTAAGTGCCATCTACGTCAACGATACGACGCCTTGACTCTTGCAGAAAACAACACGAAGATAATCATGAAGAATTATGACATCAAGATTTTGTCTTTTAAACTTTTATTGTACTTGTGTCTTATTTTAAGTAGGTACTGTCAGGCAGACTAGGGACAACTGCCTCACAGGACCGAGTCTTCCATCTATAAATGATAGATCTCCGTTTATTTTATTATGTTTATTAAGCGTACGTCTTGTCTAAAACCTCTATGTCAGTCGTCTCGTCTTGTAAAAATCTGCTATGCCCTTAACAAAGAGGACGTTCTATATTTGATATAATTCTAAATTCTTAAGTGTTCTAATCCAGCCAGGATTAATATTATGCCAGCGTACAAGCGATAAGGTTCCATTTGCCATACAAACGTCACAGTACTTATAGTTTTCCCAGTAACTGTGTTCTAGTATACAGCACAGGTCTAGCAGACAGAAACTACTAGACGTGTGCTATATAACTTACCGTATGTGTAAAGCTCTGATGATGCCGAGAGATACGCACAGTTGAACTAGCTATCTGGTAGGCCGCCAAAACATCTTTTTACTATACTGCTCGTACTTATTTTCAAGTAGCTTCCGCCCGCGGCTTTACGCGTGGTTTGCTGATAAAAATGCCTCGGGATGCTAACTACCTCTCTGCCAAAATTTCATCGAAATCCGATCAGTGGTTTTTCCGTGAAAGACGGACAAACAGACACACACACTTTCCCATTTATAATTTTATTACACATAATTTAATACATGGACCTATAATTTGTTATCATATAGCATATTTAAGAGAGTGGTTTAATACCTTAAACGCCAGGTGACCGACCAAAAATACATTTTCTATTGTGTCTTGTTTTCTGGCAGTTCAGGTGTTCAAAAAAATAAGTCCTAAGCCGAGGCTCGTACCCTGCAGGGGGTGCCCTTAGCGATTGGTCGCTTGGTTTTTAAGTTTTTACGCCCTGGCTGGAGACCTTAATTTCTAATTAAGCCCCCCACAGGAAAGTTCGGTTAAGCAGTAGATCCCTAAAGGATAAACTGCGAGATGCCCAAAAAAAAAAAAAACAAAACCATTTTTTTTTTCCAGACAGAAACTGCAGAACTTCGTTTTGCTTCGTTTACGTGCATAAGTACATCTAACACTTACTTAACTTTTTCGTTACGTGATTATCTATATTCTCAACAAATTCTTTCCGAAGCCGATCAAGTTAAAAACTTTTAAGAAATTCGATTGGAATGAACATAGCACAACTTATAATACCCTTGAAAATTCTTTGTCGTCTTTAATCTCCGAGAGAAAAAAAGATAAGATTTAAATAATATATCTCTGCAAAAATATCAAATTCAAGGTAAATTGGCAGATCAGGTATCTAAGATCTCGGCGAAGAACCCTCTAAAAATAACTTAATGAAGGAAAGTTCGGTTGAAACTCGCTCATTATAATGATAATCTAGAATTCATTAAAACTTAAGTATTTTAACATTTGCCTACTTAGTAACTTGTTTTAAAGTTTGAGGTTTTGTCTTGGAGCACGTTAGTCTAATTAAAAACATTAATTTTTCTAATACATTTTTGTGTACAGGGTGGAAGAAACAGCGACACAGATCTTGAAACTATGAGTTCAGGACATGTTTGTAGACCCTCAGCGTTTAAAGTTGTCGTCCTCATTATCAAATTCCTATGATTTTTTCCGATAGTATTTGTCATATGTTGTAGTTTGTCGTTACTTGTTAGTGTTGTTGGTACATACACTGACCTCATTGGTGATGTCCTTCAAGAAGGATAAGCGCGTAGTACTGGCAATAGGCGTGCGTGTATGACCTGATGTTTGAACGTGAGCGTAGCGACAAGAGTATGTAAGGATCGTAGCGGGTGGCGTTCTGTGTTGTCTGCCTACCCCCATGGGAGAATGGCGTGAATATATGCATGTATGTGTGTATGTATGTTATTTGAGCAATATCCTCAATCTATAACTAATAACTTGTAAGATACCATAGTGTTTTTAAAACTAACCCGTACTTTTAAAAAATTGCTTCTATGACCAAAAAAAAATGTAAGTCATTTATTTTGCATTGTGCCAACTATTCAATAAGTCTGCTTCGTTGGTTGAGTGGGTGTTAGTGCGACAGCCGGGAATGAGGTCCTGGGGTTCAATTCCAAGGTTGAGAATAATGTTTTTGAGTTTATCTATTAGGTATTTTCTCAGTAGCAACCCATAGTCTGAATTTTGTGCCTTGTGGCTCGCCTCCTATCAAATGGGACTTAAAACGAAATTGGAAAAATGTGGGTGTACTCAAACCTATCAGACAGACGTGTTGCTGGGGAGTTTGTTCCACCACTTCTTCTTCCCAGCAAAAACACTAGGAAGTGTTGAAGGGTGGTCATTTTGGGGAACTGTCTTTTGTAAACTTTTTGACGTTCGAAAAGTGCTGATTCTCAGCCTAATTTGAATAAATGAATTTTGATTTTGACGTTCCTTTGCCTAACCCTTCATAGATTTCAGGCGTGTCACGTGATTTTGTTTGTATTAAAGAGAAATCGGGGAGGAAATAGATTCAGTTTTTAGGCTAGTTCTTTTTATGTTTGAGTTATAGATATGCGTTTATGTCCTCAAATATGAGCTGCAGACCGCATGTGTCATAAAAGTTTAGGTCGTGAATTTTAATGGCTCGAACATATCCAGATTTCCACTAGTCGTAAACTTTTGTGTTAGAAGCTTTCGAATGACCAGGTTTAATGGTTCTGTTCAGCTGGAAAGTATGGCGTATTGTTTGATATGTAATGAGATATTTTTATTGAAATAATAATAATATAAACACTAGGGCCATGGGGTCCGTGTGCGAATGTCGGGACATTTTGTTCAGTTTGGTCAAGTCTTCACGTGACCGCGACGGCTGTCCTTTTTTTGGCCAAATAATCAGCATTTAACGTGGCAATGCTGCCAGTATTTTGGGCACTTGTCCCGTTGAATTTGTCGATGCCCAGTGATTTCTTTTTTTTCTTTTATGTACATAATAGTGTTATAGCTTTATTGAATGAATACTCAATGATTGTTTTAAATCTTAAAAAAAGTATATAAGTAAACAGAAACAGAAATCTCATCATTGTCTGCCTAGCCTTTTCTCAACTATCTGTTTGTCGGCTCCAGTCTAACCAGATGAAGCTGCTTATCAGTATCCTTCATGGATCGACTGCCTATCTGATCGCAACACCCCAGTAACTAGACAACAACAAACAGTAACTAGGTAACAACCTTTTTCAGCAAAAGGTGTATCTATACATACACAATATATTTTAAGAGTAGCATGAATAACTTTCGCAATGGAACCAACCCTGAAATTTGAAAAAGCGAACAAACTGTTCCCTAGTAAAGTTTTAATACTACACAATCACAATAAAAACATTTCTTTTTACACAACGGTTTGATATCTGAAAACAGGAAGATTAAAGTTTTTTTTTCAAATTTCTCGGATTCCGAATTTTTGTTTGAAGTTCTGTTTTATAAGTATTTGAAGTAACGCAAATGTACCTTACGTTTTATATTTTTTGGCGTAAGGCCGTCTTAATATAAGCGATCGTCAAGATTATTTGGAGATTCAAGAGAGCACCTTTCAGTTTATTGAAAAAATGAATAACAACAACAAATGAGTTAGTTAGTAGCGATCATTTTCATTAAAATTAAACAGTTGAGGGATAATACAGTATTTGAGACAATCGAATCAGACATAATTCATTCTGAGGCTGAGAATCAAAACATTTTGAACGTCAAAACTTACATAAAAAGTCCCACAAAACACGCACGCTTCACCACTTATAAGTACTTTTACTGGGAAGAAAACGTGGTGCAATGGACTCCCCAGTGCAATATGTGTACCTTTAAAACTTTTACTGCTGAGCATGAAGTCCTGGGTACGATTCCTACGTCGGGCAAAGTGTTATTGAGTTTTTCCATCTAGAATCTCACATTAGTAGCACGAAATCTGGATTTGTGCCAAGCCCAGTACATGGGAATTAAACATAACTGGCGAAATGTAGGCGTACTATAGGTGCGCCTCTGCCTATCTCTTCATGGATTACAAGCATGATGTTATGTTTAAAAAAAAACGATAACACAATATAGCTACCTACAAGTGTGAAGTTATTTTAGAATGTTTTAACATTTATTATTTTATTTATGTTTATTTATCACATCAAAATATCAACCAAGTAATAAGTACTGATAAACTAGTTTTATAACCCCTGTAAGTTGTCAAACGGGGTCAGAAAGACTTATATCTCTTATTAGGCAGAATGCTTAAGTGCAATTCTGTATAATCTGTGGCTAATTTTAGTTTGTTTTTGACAGCTCAGGATTAATGGCTGATGTCACGAATCCATTAGCAAATTAAGATTGTTCGTCCAATGGCCTCATTAATATTATAATTACATAAGTTTTTTTATCGAAAAATATCTGGGGTAGGTATCTTAGCGGAATGACAAACAACTATTGAATTTGTTTTGTTTTCTTGTTAGGAGAATATTAGCGTAATTAATGTCACTTTATCTTTTATGTATTAAGGGGGAGTTTTGTTTGTTCGCTAATACAAAAACAGTTAATCTACATTTGTAGCGAAAAATATTTTACGAACACATTTGTCCTACTTTGTCCAATTTTCCCACTTGAACATGAACCTTATTTTTTTGTAATAAAGTTGAAATCTATCAAAGAAATTTGACATATTTAGGTAGCGTCATGTGCTGGCATCTGTACAATAACAAACCTAAGTAACAGTGTTGATACTAACCTTTATTTGGCTGTTATACGTACAGGACGTGCTATTTTGTAGTAAGAAACATACCCCTGTTATATCCAAAGGATTAGTCAGAGGTGAACTACTATAGTAGGTACACCCATATGTCACCAGTAATATTGAATTCCCAGGTAATACAGTTTTTTATTCATTTTTTGCCACTGTGCACAAATCCAGACTACCAGCTGGAAAACCTCAATAACACAACTGTTAACGCGATAATCACTCTGTCTTGAGTTCGATTCCCGGGTCGGGACCCGGGAATCACGCTCATCAGTAGCACTTGTGCCAACTAGACTAACGAGGCAGTATATACAGTCTCTTGTAAGAAAGTTTCTTTTAAATCCTGTAGCTGGGGTTGATAGTTAGTTGACAATTAATTGGTTGTTTAATTATGTTTGGTCATTAAGTGTTGTTTAATTATTATAATTATCTGATTAAATAATCACAAGTGCTAGTGAAAGCACAATGCTTCAATTTGTTAGTGTTATAATTATTGTATAAACTTAAGGTCTCGGTTGAGCTACAAGATTACGAATAAAGCGTGCGTCACATCTGTAAGGGTCTTTCCTCAAAGGACCATCACACACTAATCTGCATGTTACTCACATGATCTGACCAAGATAATGCCCTGACTTTAAAAGAGACTGACTGAGTTTATTTAGATGTTTCTTCTCAGAGTTGTTAGCTGCATGACACCAACTCTGTGACGTAAGAGTGTTGGTAAACCGGCAAGTACCAGTTATCGCAAATGCAAATGAATTTACGGGTTAAACATTAGCTTATATCCTTTTTGGTGATTCAGGCTCAGTCTGTACCAAATTTTATCGAAATCGGTTCAGTAGATTAGCCATAACATCGTAACAGGCAGACTGAGATACTTTTACATTTACCCAATACAGTATGGATATAATTTATCAGTAAAAACTACAGCTGCCTCGTTGGTCTAGTGGTCCTAGGCTCGACTACTGAGCGTGTGGTCTAGGCTTCGATTCCCAGGCCGGCAAAAGTGTCATTGAGTTTTTCCAATAGGATTTTTCTCATCAGCAGCCGGACTCTGGATTCGTGCCCAGTTAACGGCATCTATTACATGGCACTTAAACAAAACTGGCAAAACGTGGGTGTTAATATAGTCGCACCTCTGCCCACCCGTTCGGGCAGTACAGGTATAATGTTATGTTATGTTGAAAAAAGAGCTTTTTTATCTCTGCTTCTGCAAGCAACATAGAAAATTACTCGCAGCAAAATGTGCAAATGTCCGCAGCGTCCCGGGTCTCTAGGTACTTTATGAGTGCAAATAAACACCAGCAGTATTTTCTTATTAATTACAGTATCTTACGTTTCATTGAGTAAGTTGAACAAAGTTTATTTCTTTGTGTTAGACTAAAGTGATGTAGCGTGTCAGTTTGATAAAAAATAGTGAATTTACTTGATTCTACTTAGGACAATTCCTTAACAGCGTTCCTTCCGAGTTCAAATCGCACATGGTACATGTATTTACTGGGACAAATGTTTGTACGATCTGCAAAGGTTTGTTCCGGGTGTTCTGGGTATTTGCTATGTATAGTAAGAAATATCTATCTATGTAATGTATTGTATTAAGTATATCAGTCATCTAGTACCAATAACACAAGCTCTGCTTAGCTTGGGGCTAGATGATGCTGTGTGGATTGTCCAGCATTATTTATTTATTTATTTATTTATTTACTGGGACAAATGTTTGTACGATCTACAAAGGTTTGTTCCGGGTGTTCTGGGTATTTGCTATGTATAGTAAGAAATATCTATCTATGTAATGTATTGTATTAAGTATATCAGTCATCTAGTACTCATAACACAAGCTCTGCTTAGCTTGGGGCTGGATGATGCTGTGTAGATTGTCCAGCATTATTTATTACTATTATTATTTTCTTTACTCTTTTTTACACATATAAATTACATTTTTAAATATTTAAATACAAAAATAAACATTTAATAATAAACAAAATAGTAGCTTACCGGCATTGCGAACAGGGTCCAAGGTTCCTTTCTCAAGAGCCCTGACCACCTACCTCTTGTGAAAGGAAGCTCCTAACGATACGCGCCGTTTCCAGGAGTACCGCTTTCTGGATCAAGCCCTTGATATTTTTATTATTATATTTCTTAGTAAATAAATCATGACAATGACAGTACCCCAAAACCCCCGCCCTTCACCACTTCCCAGTATTTTTGCTGCTCAACCTGATACTATAAGTTCAATACATGATACTGGACCCCTCACTGTCGAAAATTTTCGTCGCCATTTTCCTCATGTTTTTACGCTTTTACTGATGTTGTTTTTACTATTAACTGTAAAACAAAATGATATAATCACCATCATCAACCTTCATCTTTAAGAACCAAAGAATACATGATTGACTTGCATAGACATCTTCATACTTCGAAAACTTCATTTGTTTTTCAAAATCCAGCTGTCATTTGTCGATCTTTGACAGTCGGTACAGGAAGTCAGAAGCCTGACAGTATATGTCGGCGTATTATACAACTCAAACAAACTTCAACAGAGATGCTTCGGTATAATTTTTAATACGGCTAGGTTGGCTAGTGGGTGTCCCAGGAGGCGCAAGAGTAAATATTATTTCTCTCTGTTATTGCTCGGCTGGAAATTAAACAGACATACCTATGTAACTACTGTATATTCTAATCCCAACGGTATATATATTACGTTTTTAATTTTCAGGATTGTTCTAGAACTTTAGAATGGTTGACTGAATCGTTGGTCTAGTATTTGCGGTGGTTTTACTGAGTATGAGGTCTTGGGTTCGATTTTCAGGTTGGACAAAGTGTTATTGGATTTTCCTATCTGGAATTTCTCTGTAGCAGCCCGGAGTGAGGCTGGTTGATGGCCATAGTTAAATGTAATGTAGGTTAAATCAAAAATCAAAATCAAAATTAATTTATTCAAATTAGGCTGAGAATCAGCACTTTTTGAACGTCAAAACGTTTACAAAAGACAGTCCCCCAAAACGCCCACCCTTCACCACTTCCTAGTGTTTTTAATGGGAAGAAGAAGTGGTGGAACAAACTCCCCAGCAACATTGGACTTTCTCATATATGTCGCAACGTGGGTGTACTATAGGGGTAGGTAGGTAGACTAGTAGGTATGTAGGTGTGTAGGTACATTTCTGCCTAACCCTTCAAGGAATACGGGTTTTGTGTTTAATATCATAGAATAACATTGTTTTAAGCTATAAAACCCGTGCTAAATTATGTTTCAGGAAAACTGAAAATTACAGACATTGACAAGCTTCTAAGTGCAAAAAGGGCACTAGAAATATTGGCAACACTGGGTTCGAAGTGCAGGAAGATTGAACTCAGAAAGGTCAAATCCGGAAAGGCATTAACTGACTAGGTACCTTTAATCTTTTGATCCTTCATCACGAAGCGTGGGACTAAAATAAGAGACCATTAAATAAGATCTTCTACCACATTATAATAGCAGCCTCCTTCAATAAGCAAACTGCATCCCTCAAAGAACCCATGCATACTCTAGCTATAGGCTTGAAAACAGTAACACGTAAATAAAAATCTCCTATGATATAGTTCCCGCACACGCCGCCGTATTCTGAAGGCGGGCGCTGGGGAGCAGCGAGATAAAATATTGCAGTTCCCTCATTACGTTGAAAATTCTAGCGAAATTTGAAAATATTTTTCTACGAGTGTAGATTTTAATGTAGCTAACTTTTTATTTATTTTTCTAGAGTTTTAGTTTATTAGGTGAGGAAGAGAAAAAATATGATAAAATAAAAAGTCATATCGTAAATGGTTAAATTAAGCGTTGTATATTTCAGGAAAACGAAGTGGAATCACTAATTGGGTAATTTTTCATCGTTTCAATGGGTTCGTGGCCACACAGATTGATCTATAAGATAAAGCAACGCTAGCCTAGGTCAGTACTTGGATGGGTGACTATCTTAGATCACTGCATTGAACAGTGACGATTTAAGTTTGTTTTTATTTTCGTTATTATTCATTTCAAGACACTTTCTCCTATTCTGGTTTTAGGAAAGTTTTAAGGAAAAAGGGAATCCGCAATGGTACTTAAGCTGTGCTTAGCGCTCGTCGGCATAAGCTTATACTGGGTGAAGCTAGAACGCATGCTGCCCAGCTTAAAGATGTGTGAGAAAGTGAGTCGCGCGACTGATATCGCTGCATGGATTTATTCATAATAAAGTTATTTGAACTCTTACATGAACAAAGTCAAATAGTTGATTTAAAAAAAAACATCTGATAGTTATTTACGGCTAAATAGGAACCGCCGCAAGGGTTGATCGAAGCTACGCTTGCCGAGGTCAGTCTGTGCATGGGTGACCGTTCGTGACGTAACAAGACTCCTCCGTGCCTCGGAAAGTACGTTAAGCCGTTGGTCCCAGCTGTCATTTGTCGAACTTCGACAGTCGTTACGGGTAGTCAGAAGCCCGAAAGTCTGACAACCAGTCTTACCAAGGGGTATCGGGTTGCCCAGCAACTGGGTTGTGGAGGTCAGATAGGCAGTCGCTACATGTAAAATACTGGCATTCAGCTGCATCCGGTTCGACTGGAAGCCGACCCCAACATAGTTGGGAAAAAGGCTAGGCAGATGTTGATGATGAGTTATTTACGGCCAGCATTACATTAGACATAAATTGTACCTACCATTCTAGGTTCAAATTTGGAAATGTTTTCTTGAATTACAGTTCTGCTTACGTACAAGCTTCGATGACGGCGTGACTAATCTATATCATGCCTAACTTTGGGCGAAAACAGCCCACAATGTTTGTATAAAAAATATGACTTGCGAAGCCTTTAGTAAAATAGCTTCTTTTGTACTGATCGGGCAGGTTGCCAAAAATACAATACAGTGAGAAATAAAATCCATGTACTAAAGAAAAACGTAATACCTGAATAGGCTTTTTCAGGAATTTATAGCTGATGAAGTAGGTAGCAAACTGTCAAATGTTCCCAATTGAACATTAACCTTATTCTTTTGTGATAAAGTTGAAAAACGATCAAAGAAAGACAGATTGGAGTAGCTTGATGTGCTGGCCTCTTTGAATATTTACTGTAAGATTTGAATCGAGACACATAGTCACGTGCAAATACAGGTTGTATATTTTCGGGCTGATAGGCAACCTTTGTATAGTAACGGTAAATCATGCCTCCAGTTTCCGAAGGGATTAGCAGAGATGGACCTGTAGTAACCAACATTCCGCCAGTTTGGCGTCCACTAAAAATTCCGACTGCAAAAGCTCAATAACACTTAGCCCAATCTGGGAATCGAAACAAAAACAATAAAAATTGCGGTAAAGATGACTGCATGGTTAGTGCAGTGGCTGAGTGATTGACTGCTGTTCTGCGCGTCGGAGTTCGATTCCTGCGCGGATCAAATATTTGTATGGTCTTCAGGTCTGCCTATTAGTGTATGTAATGTTTTAATGTTTATAAACTCACCCGCGATACTAAATTAGTGAACATTTTGGAAGGTGATGATAATCTTCAACATTACATCTCCTCTTTCAGCGAGTACAAAGCCTTCCTGTAATTGAACGTAAATAAGGCTTTATTTTAGCGCAAATAGCGTGAAGCCTCGTAACGAAAGGTTACCTCTGAGAGAACGGAGAGACGTAGATTTTGTGTAAACCTCAGTTGAAGGTCTGGGTATAATAAAATGTTACGGGTCGACACCGTCGGCACACATACAGTATTATTATATTATATTATTATACTTGTGTCCCGTCCTTGGCTATTTTCTGGTTTTACGACTTGACGAAACATCGCGATTTCTTTAATATGTGCTAATCTAACCTAGTATCCAACTAAAATTTTAAAGTATCTCACCCGGCGAACTTCGTAACGCCTCAGATTTATCCAATTTTTTTATAGTTATTCCGCTATTCAAAGCAGAGACAAATTCAACAAATCATAGATCATATGAATCGGTCCATAAATGGTTTACCATATTTTTTTTGCCGGGATTTGAAATCGTAATGGATGTTCTCAGAGTCGGAATCTTTCACTCTTACTAACTAAAATCCACCCCGTTATTCTATTTCACACCTACGCCGGGAACGTACAATACTTCCTCAACCCCCGATTGGTGCCAGCCCGCGTCTGCAGGCCTCATCAGGTCATGGAGGGGCAATGAAACGTTTGCGCCACCTCGGATCCTCTTTTATGGGGGACGACGGAAGTCCCCAAGTCCGTCACCCCTGGACCCATTTAGGGGGACTGGAAGAGCAGGGATGGTGTAGCTAAGCCGACTGTTTTATATACATCATCATCATCATCTGCCTTTCCTTTTCCCAACTGTGCTGGGGTCGGCTTGCAGTCTAACCGGATGCAGCTGAATGCCAGTATTTTATATGGAGCGATTGCCTATTTGACCTCCACAACCCAGTTACTGGGCAACGCGATACCCCTTGTTAAGACTAGTTGTCAGTCTTTGGGACTTCTGACTACCCGTAACGATTGTCAAAGATCTACAAATGACAGCCGGGACCAACGGCTTAACGTGCTTTCTGAGCCACGGAGGAGTCTCGATATGTTACGAACGGTCACCCATCCACAGACTGACTCTCGGCAAACGAAGCTTAACCTTCGATCAACCCGCGCGGCTGTT
This sequence comes from Phlogophora meticulosa, assembly GCA_905147745.2. Lineage (NCBI taxonomy): Eukaryota > Metazoa > Arthropoda > Insecta > Lepidoptera > Noctuidae > Phlogophora > Phlogophora meticulosa. The sequence goes on from LR990518.1 coordinate 2,452,349, forward strand.
TTTATTTAGCCTCGAGCTCTGATTGATATACATATATATATATAAATAAATGTGAAAGTTCGTGAGGATGTAATGAACAGTACAGAGATATAGATAGTATAGTAATAAGTAAAAGTCACAGAAAGTCTTGCAAGCTGCTATCTAACGTTGTGTTAATTATTTGACTGTTGGTACAGACGCCAGCATATCAAGCTACCCCAAACTGTCAGATTTTCTCAATTGAACATAAGCCTTTTTTATTTTGTGATAAAGTTGAAAAACAATCTAAGAAATTTGACACATTGGGGTAGCTTGATGTGCTGGCCTATGTAAAAAAACATCAATCTAAAAATACGTAGTTACCTTCCATAAAAAACCTTTCAACTCTAACTACGTCACAGTACAATTCCAAAGCGAAAAAGAATTTCAATTGATAGCGAACAGTTTGCGATATTTACATATTCTATTCGTTATCTGGGGTTAACGGGAGGATTCGGATGTTCGACGCTTATTCTAATAATAGATTTCCCCTTTTTATTATTGCAGTTTTGTGTGGGACGCTTTTCAATGTAGGTTTTTGTATGCTGTACAATAGAGAAAAAGTCGCTTTAGTTGTTGTGAATGAGTTTTGCTCAGGGAACTGAAGATTCTATTCATGGCGGACATCTATGATGGTGTTACAGTGTCATTAAAATCACAAGCACATAGAAATCTATCTTGGGAAAGAAATGAAAATTCGAAATAAATATGTATTACATAAATCGATCATGGAGATCATGATGGCCCAGTGGTTTAGGCCTCGCCTCTTGTGCACAAGGTTTTGGGTTCAAACCTGGGCAAGTATGAATGTGAGTTTTTCAATTCAAATGTACTTTCTTAGTATATCTTAAACATCACTGGAATCGGTGAAGGAAAACATCGTGAGGAAACCTGGACTTCTATAATTAATATAAGTCTGAAATCGCCAACTCGTCTTGAGCAAGCGTGGTGATTAATGCTCATGCCTTCTCTGTATGAGAAGAGGCCTTTGCCTTGCAGTGGGACAGTAATAGGCTGGTACTTTTACTACCTTTACATAAGTCGAGTCAATGGCCCAGTAGTTCAGGCCTCGCCTCTTGCGCACGAGGATGTGAGTCCACATATATAACATCACGCCTATAGTTCTCGAAGGGTTAAGCAGAGATGCACCTATAAGAACACCCACATATCCCCAGTTATATTTAAGTCCCATGTAATAAGGGGTGAGTCTTTTGCCACCAACCGGGCACAAATCCCGAGTCCAGGTTGGTAATGAGAAAATTTATATTTAAAAACTCAATGCTCAATGCTCAATGCAATATTTTGCTCGATCTGGGAATCGAACCCAGAACTTTACGCTCAGCAGTTGCTCTGGGGACCACTAGACCAACGAGGCAGTCAAACTTGGCATGACTGTTGATTATTATCAGATCAAGAGCTTAGTATTATTTCTTCAAGCGTGTATCTTGCATACACGAGGCTCATACATCGCGTATGTTCTGCGTAGCACATTCTACGTAGACTATGTACGTAGCAGTGCTACGCTCGTTATCCTAGCTAGGACTGCGAGGCGTGTGCAAAGCATTAATAAACTCGCTACGTATTACTACATATATTCCCCCAGTAACGTTTGTAGCATGTACATGTCAATAAATATTCATAGCAAAGTATGTTTTCAAATGTGTACAGACGCCAGCACATCAAGCTACCCCAAACTGACATATTTTCCCAATTGAACATGAACCTTATTTCTTTTGCGATAAAGGTGAATACTGTCAAAGAAATTTGACTCATTGGGGTAGCTTGATGTGCTAGCCTCTGTACGTTTATATTGAAAGGCACTTATATTTTAAATAATAATATTAGGTACCTTTATGATAGATTATATCCAAAAAAAATTGAAAAATATGTTAAAAGCCTCACAAAATGTTGCTTTTTTTAATGATTTTAGTTTTCATTTTACATGGGTGCAGTATGTCATTAATACTGTACTAGTTTTTATTTTAAAATAAGAACTTGTTTGTAAATAAATTACTGTTATCTCATTATCTGAATTGGCTACTATCAAAGTAACAAGCCAATATAAAGCTTGTAAAAAGACCCTTATTTTCTAAGCGCTAGCAATAAATATTTACAAAATAAAAAGCCGAGCTGGCGAGTTGCAAGCGTCTAACGAATGAGGCAATGTCTGCAAGTAATTAGCAGCTGCTTACTTTCGTGCAAGCTATTTTACTTGCAGGGAAACAAATCTCAAGGCGCTTCTAAATAATGTTCCTTATTACCGCGGGTATCTATAACTTTTTGCAATCACAGCTGAGAAGTGTTTTTGCTGGTAAAGAGATTTATTAGAGAAGATTATTTACTGTAATTTCTGATGGGTTATGTGAAGTATTTAAAACACCGTAGTCAGTCATTTACCAGACTATTCTACCGTGTTACAGCTTATTCCTATAGTCATCATCTGCTTAGCCTTTTCCCAACTATGTTGGGGTCGGCTTCCGGACTAACCGGATGCAGCTGAATACCAGTATTTTACATGGAGCGACTGCCTATCTGACCTCCACAACCCAGTTACTGGGCAACACGATACACCTTGGTAAGACTTTCGGGCTTCTGACTACCCGTAACGACTGTCAAAGATCTACAAATGACAGCCGGGACCAACGGCTTTACGTGCTTTCCGAGACATGGAGGAGTCTCCATATGTTACGAACGGTCACCCATCCTCAGACTGACCTCGGCAAGTGTAGCTTAACCTTCAATCTTTTTTTATTAAAAAAAAAAAAAAAAATCGTTTATTAGAAATACAGGTTATGGTAGTTACCAAATGTGGTTGGAGCCTCCTTTTAAGCAAGAATATGCCTGTGTTAGGGGACTCCGCTCTTCCACAACAAGACGTACATAACAATAGACCATAAATACAATTAAAATGAAAACATAAAAAACAAAATATAACCTAAATACAGAAAGTAACCTAATGTGTATGTGTATATTGTGTGTGTGTGTGTGTGTGCGTGTGTGTGTTGTGTGTGTCAATGTACATGTCGAAGAAGTGACTCAGTATCACAATAGGAGAGGGTTTTTATCCATTCACTTATGATTTTTTTGGAGTCATAGTAGGTTCTTGAATAAATATACACGTGCTTATTAATTGTGTTGTAGAGGTGAGCAGATCGTTTGCTAAATTGAGCACTGGCTGACACGGTCTTTGTTTGAGGGACCTTTACTATAATGTCTTTTCTTCTTTTAGATGGTATACTGGCATCGAAGACAATAGACTTGTGTTTTTTTAGAGCAGTTTGCACGATATACAGTTTCCTGACAGAGAGCAAGTTGCTAATTTTATATAAATCTTCAGTGGAGTATCTCTTTTTTTTGAAGTACATGCACTTGATTTTGACGACACGGTTGGCGCAGTGGTTGAGCCATCGGCTGCTGCGCCGCGTGTTGTGGGTTCGATCCCCGCACGGAACAAATATTTGTATGACCTACAGGTAATTGTTCCGGGTCTGGCTGTTTGTGTGTGTGAGTTTAAATGTTTGTAAACGCACCCACGACACAGGAGAAATTCCTAGTGTGGGGCAACGTTTTTTTTAAAAAAAAAAAAATAAAAAAAATAAAATAAATTAGGGCGCGTTGTGCTCGCTCCAACTCCAAAAACTTAGTTTTAGCTGCACCACCCCATATAGGGATACAATATAACAGCACAGACTGTACCAAAGCAACATATATTTCGTTTAAGAGATTTTTATGGCGGCCTAAATTACTATAAACATTTTTGGGAACCACGTATCTTAAGGTGCTAAACATCCAGCTAAACTTCCTGACTCTATTCGCAATCTGATCGAGGTGAGGGTGCCAGGACAGGCTCTGGTCAATGACAACGCCCAAGTATTTCAAATATGGTACTTTATTTATAGTTGAGCAGCCACAATTTGAAAGTTTGTCATTGTCACATATATGTACCTTTATACTAAAATCCTCACAGGGTTGTGTTCTATTGCAGACACTGAAGCATATGTAATTCGTTTTTGAGACATTCAGTGTAAGCAGATTCTTCCCCAGCCACCTAGCTATTTTAGACAAGCCTAATTCAGCACTATGCTTGACGTCATGCCAAGTATCACCAGTGAAGACTACTGCAGTGTCATCGGCGTACGAGAAGACTTCTGCGTTATTAATTTGTAAGTCACACAATTCATTTACGTAAATAAGAAATAACGTAGGCCCCAATACGCTTCCTTGGGGGACGCCGTATGATACCTCTGCGTCCCCACTGGTATACTGACCCACCCTAACCCTCTGCTTCCTGTTCGAGAGATAATCTTTAAACAGATTGAGAGGCGTTCCACGAATTCCGACATGTTTCAGCTTGTTTATAAGGATTGGAACAGAAACGGTGTCGAACGCTTTTTTCAGATCAAGGAATGCAGTTAAACATTTTTTTCTGCTGTCAATTTGTTCAGTAATCAACGTGCTTAGTGCTGTTACTGCATCCTGGGTGGAGATACCTTGGCGGAAGCCATATTGCGAATCGGAAAGTATGTTAAATTGTTTTAGGAATTTTAGTAGTCTTACATTGATAAGCTTTTCTATTATTTTGGATATTGAGGGTAAAACAGAAATGGGCCTGTAGTTACTGACCTCGTCTCTGTCCCCACCCTTGTAAACTGGCGTAATAATAGCTTGCTTAAGTGGAGCCGGGAAGATACCTTTACCAAAACAGAGATTAGCGAGGTGAGTTATTATAGGAACAGCATCATTCTTTATATATTTCAGAAAACCAGTGGATACATTATCCCAACCAGACGCACTGTCCGACTTAAGGTTCATTAAGATATTATTCACTTCGCCCGCGTCAGTATCTAAAAGTACGAAGGAATTTGCTTGTGCTGATGAAGTATTATGACAGATGCTGTGGCCATTATTTAAACTTGGTTGGACATTCTGTGCAAGACTTTTCCCAATATTGGCGAAGTAGTCATTTATACAGTTAACTGAATCTAAAGGGGATGCTTTGACGTTTAATAATTCTGTAGTGTTATTGTTAGTTTTATTTGTGTAGGTTATTGTTTTTATGTTTTTCCAAAGTAATTTATTGTTCCCTACTGATTTAGTAATTAGGTCCCTTTCATACTTCCGTTTTAATTTTTTAATGAGATTGTTGCAATGATTCCTATATCTATTATATGTTATTTTTAAAATATCATTGTGAGTATCATTTTTACTATCTTTTTGTAGTTTATTACGGTTCCTAATGCAGCGCAATAACCCCGGTGTAATCCACGGTTTTATGATACGTTTGCTGTTTGGGATATTTATAAGTGTCGTGCTTTTTTTTATGGATTCCGTTAATTTGTGTATTAAAAGGTCAATTAGGGATTCTGGGTCGCTACAAAAAAGCAAGTCTGCTATATTATTTTCATGTAAATGCTTAAGTGCTTGCTCATAATCTATTGTTGATCTTTTTTTATTAGCTATGTAGGTATTCTTTAGTTTTGATAGTGATAAAAGAGTTGTGTAATGATCTGTAATACTAGTGTGTAAGATGGCAATAAATGCTGATACCTTTTGTTTGTTTATTTTAAGTATAAAGTGGTCTAAACAGTTTTTATCTCTAGTAGGCAAAGAATGTCCGGGTAATATTCCATATAATGATAGCATGTTAAGGTAATTCACTCTGTTTTTGTGCTCATATGACGGCTCTGTATCCTTGAGTTTGATATTAATGTTTATGTCACCCGCTATGATGATGTTTTTACTATAGTATTTAGCTTTTACTATAGTACAACTTTTAATAACCTGCAGTAACTTGACAGAATCTAATGTTACCTAAGACACTAAAACTAGAAAAAATCTAGTACAGTTTAATACAATACCTTTTCCTGTTTTATTAATGCCCCACCATAGTGGATTTTTTTAATATTTTATGTGATATTAGTTCTGCCAACTTATTGCACGAATTAAAAGTCGTACTTTACTACGGAGGTCTGTGTGAATTTATCTCTAACAAGACAATATCTACGTTCACATTTTATATTTTATTTTATTTTACATAATCGCACTCCTGGATCAAAACAGAGACAGCTCAAAAATTTACATTAGAGACTTAAAAATAATAATCTAATACCTTTAAACGAGCAATTATATATCAGAATCTCGGAAACGGTTCTAGCGATTTTAATGAAATTTTGTATGCAGGGGTTTCGGGGGCGCTAAATAGATCTAGCTTGGTTTCATTTTTAGAAATAGTCGTTCTATCCGAGCGAAGCTTGGTCATCCAGGTACTTTATCTTTAAACGGATAACGCGGATAACCATGAAAAGGTAACAGAAAGACAGACAGACATATTGAGTTACTGAGTTACTAAAATGAAATCCATTATTTATAAGTAAAAGCAAATAGAGATGTCTATGTTCCTTCAGATCGCATTACAGCGAGCATCGAGTTGCATAAGCAATGAGTGTAGACGGCAAATTTTATTACTGATGTACATATGTGCATATTGTGTAGGTATGTATGCCCCTGAGGAACTGAGATGACATACGCCGTATGAAAGCTTCTACGTACTGGGATTGAGTTGGTAATCCAGTTAAATAATCTAGATTCGTACGATGTGTTCCGTACCGATATTGTCAAGGAAAGAAGCCTGTAGGGTTTTTGCCATAGCCATTATTGGAATCGAATGTTCATTTTAATCCGTGGTTTGCATTTATTTTTTGTTTGAAAGGGTACACTCTCCACGTAGTCCCGTTGTCAGAAAATTGGGATCTAATCTGGAGAAATCCGAACCTTTAAATATTAGGTCTTTACCTATGAAATTGCCGTTCTGCAGTACTGGCCATTTCAAATCAAAATATTTTTTGTTTGGCTAAGAATTCTAATTTCAAATTAATTTTATTTTAAAAACATGGTTTTTTTTTTCCAAAAGTAGTCATTTGTTTATTGATTAGTGTTACATTTTCATCGCATTTAAATCTTTTTCGTCATCATGGATACGTTAAAAATTCGAGTAATTATGGAATATGAGTACCGTCGTGGCAGCAACGCGGCACAAGCGGCACGCAACATCAACGACGTTTACGGAGCTAACACTACAAACCAACGCACTACCTGTTATTGGTTTGCTCGCTTCCGTTCTGGAAATTTCGACCTGAAAAATGAACCTCGCGGTCGTCCGAAGACTTTGGTCGACAATGACGAATTAAAGGCGATTGTGGAAGCTGATGATACACAATCTACGGCTGAATTAGCAGCAGCTTTCGACGTTAGCGTCAAAACAATATTGGTCCATTTGCGTCAAATTGGCAAGGTAAAAAAGCTTGACAAATGGGTGCCCCACGAACTCAATGATCGCCAGCGCGAAGTACGCGTCGAGACGTGCCTTGCACTGCTCAACAGACACACAAATGAAGGAATTTTGAACCGCATTGTTACCTGCGATGAAAAATGGATTCTGTTTGATAACCGCAAGCGCTCAGCAAGTTGGTTGGATCCTGGTTCAGCACCTAAACAATGCCCTAAACGAAAACTTACCCCAAGAAAAGTGATGGTCACTGTTTGGTGGTCTAGCGCCGGTGTGATTCAACACAGCTTCTTACCAAACGGGGTGAGCATTACTGCAGATGTGTACTGTGAAGAATTGAACACAATGATGGAGAAGCTGGCACATCTCCAACCAGCATTGGTCAATCGCTCGTCTCCGCTGCTCCTGCACGACAACGCGCGACCTCATACTGCACAGCAGACGGTCTCCAAGTTGCAAGAACTGGGGTTGGAAGCTCTCCGTCATCCGCCCTACTCACCAGACCTTGCGCCTACAGACTACTACTTTTTCCAGAATTTGGATAACTTCTTGGCGGGAAAAAAATTCAATACCCGAGAGGCAGTACAAAATGCCTTTGAAGAATTTGTTGCCTCCCGTCCAGCTGATTTCTTTAAGAAGGGCATCAATAAACTGCCACTGCGTTGGCAAAGATGCATTGATTGCATGGGTGATTACTTCGATTAATACAAATAAAAAATACATGAAAAAAATTAATTTAAATTTTTTCATACAAAACGGCAATTTCATAGGTAAAGACCTATTATTATAGGCACACCGATAGCGATTTGGGTATTTTTTTTATAGAAACTCGTACATTTCATACATGTCTTGTCATTTGACGACCTATGTGGCGCAGCGGGCGAAGGTCCGCCTGCGACGCAGGGGGTTGCGGGTTCAATTCCTGTCTTGGGAAAAATGTTTGTAACCGCGTGTTCTGGGTATTTGGTATGTAGGTATAATAAAAAATATCTATCTATGTAAAGTATTGTATTAAGTATATCAGTCATCTAGTACCCATAACACAAGCTCTGCTTAGCTTGGGGCTAGATGATGCTCTTTGTATTCATCATCAGGCTATACTAGTCCACTGCTGGACATAGCCCTCTCCTAATGAGTGCCATAGCGCCCTGTCTTCAGCTTGTCGCATCATGCATCTGCCTGCAGTCTTTTGCAGATCGTCATCCCACCTTGTCAGAGAGCGTCCTACACTACGTTTGCCGAGTCGCAGTCTCCACTCAAGAACACGTGTGTATTGTCCAGCATTATTTATTATTATGTCTTTTAATGTATTTTGTAGAAGACTTGAAACATTTTCCTTCTAGCTTCACCTCCCACCAACATCCTATATTCAATTTAGGTTCCCCACTAACCAGAGCACTGTGTACCGAGGCGGCCACATCCGACGCGCAATTCAATTTAAAAAGGATTTGTCTATTATATCTCCGTATAGTAACATCTTTAACGTTAAGATCTTTGGAAATATTTACTTAGGATAGATCTCCCATGAATCTTTAGGTTCTTCTTAAAATATAATTGTGTTGCATAACATCAAGCCTGTATTCCCCGCAGAGATGTATCTATTTATAGTAATACCCACAATTCATTAGTTTTGTTTTATACGAGTGTAATAGAAGGCCAGTCTACTACCACCAACTGGGCACAAATCCAGACTCCGGGCTTCTATCGAGATACTGCAGTTGCATATATCCAATAACAATAGCCCTAACTTAAAAATAGCCCTACTCTTGAGTAAGGCAAGGCTTAGGTTATAACATCACGCTACGAGCCTTAGGAGCGAGTAGGAGGGCAACTACGTGGCAAAACTAGTTGTACGTTTAAAGACTATTTCTTTGACAAAGAGATCTGATGTACTTAGCTTTAAGTACTTTTTAAAATGTCCTTAGACAGTTCAAGTTGGAGTTCCGTTCAAGTTCAGTTCAAGTTGGACGACCGATGTGGCGCGGCGGGCGAAGGTCCGCCTGCGACGCAGGAGGTTGCGGGTTCGATTCCCGCCCTGGGACAAATGTTTGTACGATCTACAAATATTTGTTTCGGGTGTTCTGGGTATTTGCAATGTATAATAAAAATATCTATCTATGTAATGTATTGTATTAAGTATATCAGTCATCTAGTACCCATAACACAAGCTCTGCTTAGCTTGGGGCTAGATGATGCTGTGTGGATTGTCCAGCATTATTTATTTTATTTATTTATTTAAGTTGAGTGGAGTTTTTTGGTGAAAAACAAAATGTATTTCAAAATTGAGGAATGTTGGCATCAACTGAAGTTTCGGTTAGTATTCTAAGAGGATTCTTAAGAAAAGTTTTATATTATTTCAAGATATTGCCTTTTGAAGTTTTATGGATTCGAGAGTGTTGAGTACTTTAGAGCCGTCTAGGCATTTTTTTCTTCTGTCAAAACATCATACATGAAGAATTTTTTAATACTGTAATAGTGGCTGCCTCGTTGGTCGCTTCTGCCAAGCATGAGGTCGTAGGTTCGCTTCGTGAGTCGCGTGAGAAGCCCGTAGTCTGTATTTTGCCCGGTTGCTGGTAAAAGGCTCGCCCCCTATAACATGGGACCACATAAGTGGTGAAGTGTTAGTAAATTTAAAAGTCTGCCTTACCTTTTGAGGAATACAGCCGTGATATTATGATATTATTATGCAAAAGTGGTATTTTTTTTACTTTTTAGTCACGAAGTAATCTTCCTTAAATCTTGGCAACCCTCGAAAATATCTTCCCTAAAACGTTTAGGGGACGAAGATCATCCCTTCACGCAAATTGGGGATCAACTGTCGGGAACTTTTTAAGTGTTGGTGGACTTTTATCTGTTAACACTTGAGCTGACCGGATGATTAGGAATTTCGTGCGTCGTCGGCAATCTTCGAAAAACGAAGATTATGTTTATTTATTCGAAGTTAGTCGTGTATTGAAGTGAACATGAATTTAGGTAAGTACGAAAGTACTGCCGTGTGTTTGGACCATGGCTTTTTATTATAAGTGTGTTAGCTTCCGTTCGCCCGCTTGTTTTGTTGATTAAAAAGTAGCCTTTGTCCTTCCCCGGGGTGCAATCTATCTCTCTGCCAAAATTTTATCTAAATCCGTTCAGTGGTTTATGCGTGAAAAGGTAACAAACAAACTTACTTTCGCATTTATAATATTATAGTTAGCATGAGATGGTATAAAATGACCAGTAATTTATATTTAGAACAAGATGAGAATAGACAGACAGCCGTTGGCTAATTGGTAGTTCGCTTTATATTTTAAAGTAAATCCTAATATAAATATATATAAATAGGTAACCCAACTAAACTTTAACGAGTTAAAAATAAAAATCATTATTATCACTTTCATACATACCTATTTATGTTTTCGAACCTTAAATATCGTTTCTTTAATCAAGTCAACTTCGGATTGAACCTGAATGCCAATTCCCGTACCGTAAAACGGGGTGAATAGAAACGCAAGGGTGAGTAGAAACTAAACTTTGAAGGGCATTTTTGCGTTAGTGTAACATGGTTCGTTACTACAAGGACTTTTATTTTTTTAAGGAATTGAAATGAATAATTTCAAGAACTTGTCAGTAATTAATAATGTTGAATCAACGTTTAAATCTCATTTAAAGTTTTGTCTCTATTCACCCCAGCGCTTCGATTCACCCCGTTTTACTTTAATTAAAAATGCCCAAAAAACTAGTCGCAATCTCATCTCCGCGACAATCAATGTCAAAAAATTATCAAAAATGTGGGTATATTGACCGTATTTTTCACAGATTGTGACCTACATTAGAACGCGATCGTTCTTTAAAAATACGGGAATTGCCCCTCTGTTCTATTAATTTATATTCTCAACATTTATCACCTTAGCTGGGACCTCTACACTCATCTTCACACTAATATCATAAAAACAAAAGTTAATCCGTATGTGTGAGTGTGTATGTGTATGTTACCCTTTCTCGCAAAAACTACTGAACTTATTTTGAATAAAACTTTACAGTACTATATTTCTATATTCTACTTCTACTATACTTCTATACTAATATTATAAAGAGATACTATTTGTTTGTACGTTTGTATGTAGGGGGTAATCTCCGAAACTCATGATCCAATTCTAAAACAGTATTCACTGTTAGTTAGCTATATTATTCTTGAAACCTGTAGGGTATTTTTTATTGTCCAAACTACTTTTTGAAGGGGGTAGAGGGGATCTTAAGGTTCAAAAGGAAAAGTACGAAATCCACGCGAACGAAGTCGCGGACGAAGTGTTAGTAGCGTATACGTCAGGTAATAACACATAGGGTATAATTAATAGAGATACATACGCAGACCAAGCCGCGAGTGGTTGCTAGTTATCCATATCATATATCCATAAATTATTATGGTAAGAGAATATCTAAGTATTTGGTACCTAAAGTGTTTAACAAAATAGATTTATTAAGAGAAATAGTAAAAGTTAGTAAAGGATCACTTAAGACAACATTAAAAAGCTTTATACAGGATAGCAAACAGAACTAAATACCTACATTGTACAGGATTTAAACATAACAGTATTATAGATATTAAAATTATTAGTTAAGTAAGTAAGGTGATTAATTATGATGTAAAAGAGCGAAAAAAATAAATAGTTACGACGTAAAACATTGAACCACGCTCTTGCAACTGATATTTCAAAGGCTCAATTAACTGCTCAACTTTAGGCACGAAATACGGTGAATTTTGGCATTCTTTGTAGCGTCAGCACCAGCCGTGCCAATCACTGTTTACCCCATATATTCAGTCTACCAATCAGCTTTGTTTACCATTCAGCTTACCGAGTATACTTACCCGTAGGTACAGAGGCCAGCACATCAAACTACCCCAATGTGTCAGATTTCTTTGATAGTTTTTCAACTTTATCAAAATACTAATAAGGTTCATGTTCTATTGGAAAAATCTGACACATTGGGGTAGCTTGATGTGCTGGCCTCTGTACATGTGTAGATATCTGGGTAATCTTATCTTAATTTTAAATAACTGAAGTCTACACTTTCGGAGTACGGCAAAGAGCAGACAGACTCATCTAAGATGATTTAGAGGAGTAAAAAGCAATTTTGAAAAATTTAAGAAACAGCCGGTTCATTGTATTGTATTAAGTATATCAGTCATCTAGTACCCATAACACAAGCTTTGCTTAGCTTTGGGCTAGATGATGCTGTGTGGATTGTCCTGTATTATTATATTATTATCTTTTATTTTATTTTACACACAACACATTATATTTTTAAATATTTCAATACAAAAACAAAAAAAAAAAACGTTTCAAAATATGAAAATAGTAGCTCATCGGCATCGGGAACAGGGTCCGAGCTACCGGTAATATCATATATATCAGGGCTCTTGAGAGAGGAAACTCCTAACTATGCGCGCCGTGTCCAAGAATACTGATTTCTGGATCAAACCCTTGATCCAGAAATTATTATAATATTAGTTGAAATGAATTAAATAAAGATTTTTATAGGATCTCACTGCTGGGATAAAGATAGCAAAACTGCCACATTAACACGATTATGAAATACAAAATTTAATAAGTAACTAATCAATCATCCCCTACACTTAGGGGTAGATTAATTTGGACCAACTTTGATGTATGCTAGGGTTAACTGCCAATAAAAAAAGAATGTTCGAAATTTGACTACACTTATAAAACGAACGCGTGATCAAATATAAAAAATATAAAATACGTGTCGCATTGAGAACTTCTTCCTCTTTTCGTCGGTAAAAATAAACATTGATACTCACTCTGAAATGAAAGACTTAGCAGATTTCACCAATTTGCGAGTGTCGCTCTTGAAGTCTCCCCCCATAAATAACAGAGTTTTATCCCCCTATCTGTACCTAACATCGTAGCCTTTGTGCGAACCCAAGTGCTAAGCTTTTTTCTATTTTTTACATTTCCAATTAGTGCCGCCCCGATACGATATCTCGATTCTATCGGCGTCCGATTCAAGAGCACTCGATATAGACAGGAGGTGGAGCGCCTGCAGTAAATTGTACTGCAACGTGATGCAGCGCCTGGAGGTTTGTTGTTAGCAAATTTTATTTTTTATGACTAGCGAGTCTCTTTTGCTTAGAGAGTCTGACTCTTTGGATATATTAAAATACAATTTTTAACAAGTATAATATATAACGTTGCAAACTTAGCAATTAGCGGCTACATACGTCGTTAAGGAAATTATAATAAATCTATTTAGTTACTATTACTACTAATACTACTATACGTAGGTACTTAAATAAATCAAAACTTATTTATCTAATAGATCTAACTATAAGGTATGTTTGCAGAAACACGATCTTATGTTCCATTCGCAGATTGGGCACGGTGCTATTGGTATTTCACTTAAAAATAACTGGCAAAATATGGATTTACACCTCTGCCCTGCCCAAACATTCGGGGAATACAGGATTAATATTATGTGTTTATGAACAAATTCAGTATTATTCATTCAGTGTAATATAAAAATGGCCAACGTAACGTAACGCAACGTAACGTTAAGAACTACTTTGGCACAGAATCAAAAATATTGTTTAGAATATTTAGTTCAAATTCATTTCTCACTGCCAATAATACACAATACCACTGTTTAATTAACGCATCGTCACACAATGGCTAGCGCCTGCGGCCTTCTCCGCCGCAATAAAGCGCTCGTCATTCTATTGATTCACACAAGCTGGAGTTGGCAGGCGCTACATAGAGAACAATATGGCTAATCATTCTATCTGAAGCCGCAGGTAATTGTGTATCTGTATTTCTTGACTATCTGTCTAGCTACATGTGGGAACATACTACTCTCGTAGGCCTACGCATTAATAAAATGTATAGTTGGAGGGTTAAGTATATTGTGACATCTGTATTCCACAATATACGTCTACCCCTTCGCTCAATACAAACTCTTTCTTCTTAATATTGCTTTACAACAGAAAGGGTAATACTTAGGCACTCTACCCTAGCATAAATACTTAAATCAAATCTTAAAAAAGGTTGGAGCGGGCTACATCTGGCCCAAAATAATGACAAAACGTGCTGCCATTACATGGCATAATAATACATCAAACAAAAGAATATTATAAGAACAAACCTCACGACATTTTTGTTTCATTATTTATCTAAATTGCTTTGTTTAAAATTTCAAAATGCACAGAACATAGTGATTTATAAAAATCAAGGATTTTTTTTTAAGTTCTTTCTCGCTGTAGTATTGTACTATTTGGTTTAAATAAACATAACATCACGCCTGTATTCCTTACTTGCTTAAAGGTTATAGGTAGGGTAGAGGTGTACCTTTTGTATACCCACATTTCGCCAGTTATGTGGCATGCCATGTATTATAGCCAACCACCATCAACCGGGCACATATAAGGACTCCGGGCTAGAACTGAGAAATATCCAGATAGAAAAGCTTGAAAGCTTTTGCACTTTCCTCTACCCGGGCATCGAACTCAAGACCTCATGACTCAAGACCACTAGCCCTTCGAGCCAGAAAATATCATAGTGAAAAAAGATAGTTCCTGAACAAATGCGAAATAACCATTTTTGCAAAAATCTACAAACGACAGCCGTGACCAAAGGCTTAACGTGCTATCCGAGGTACAGAGGAGTTTCGATAGGTAGTTAAAGGTCACCCATCCAGAGACTGACCTCGGCAAGCGTACCTTAACCTTCAATCGACCGGTGACCGCGTGGCTATTTTTATTTAATCACGACCTCCTCTAACCTGCTTCTAAATTATATTTATTTTTACCATTCATGAGTGTTCGAAGCCCTTAAGTACGAGTATCATTCAGCCTTCCAGGCACAGTGGTATAATTGCCCAAACAGAAATGATTATCTTTTTATGAACCTCGCCAAAAGCCCTCGTCTACCACCATCGCTAAAATAATTTACTAATTATGAAGTAACTTGGCGCCGCCTAACTAAATTGCTGGATTATGAGAGCGCGCGTTCTTATAAATTAATGTTCCTTTTATAAGGTAAAAAATTATGTTTGGTTTCATTTTGACGCCGGTTTGAGAGGAAGTTCAGTTATTTTGTATGGAGAGATGAAGGTCCTGCCATGTATTTATGATGGTGGTTGATGAAAAATGGTCCATAATCAAGTAATTTATTTCAGTTTGACTATTATAAATTCGCCAATACAACTCCCTAAATTTGAATTGTGCTGAAATATCATCATTTTTTTTTACGAGCAATATGGCGCAGTAGGTGAAGGTCCGTCTGTGACGTAAGAGGTTGCGGGTACGATTCCCGCCTTTTGACAAATGTTTGTACAATCTACAAAGATTTTTTCCGAGTGGTCTGGGTATTGGCTATGTCTAATAAAAAATATATATCCATGAAATATATTGTATTAAGTATATCAGTCATCCAGTATCCATAAGACAAGCTCTGCTTAGCTTGGGACTAGATGATGCTTTGTGTCCAGCGTAATTTATTTATTATTATAATTTCATCAAACAGTCATTCGATCGCACAATTTAAGCTTAACAATTCGTATAACTGTTTCAATTATTAATACTTCTTAAAATACACATTTGGTGTGGTCGCGAATGACTTTTTAAATAACATACAACTTAATACTAAGCTAAATATTGCAAAATAACGTATGAAAAAGTTTGTTAAAACCTATTTACAGAAATAAATTTAATTTAACATTTAATACTAATACAATTAATAAAACCAGGCGAATGACCAAAGCCACACAGTACCGCTATTACAGTTAAGTTTATATCGTAAAAAACGACTTTAAACTGTTGTAAAAGAACAAATTAGTACTTAAAGAACAGTCTGCAATTGTCATCTAAACTGATTGCGCTGAATTGTGTCTGTCACTAAATAGTACTAGTACCCCAGTCGGGTAGAGTGCGCTTGACGAAGACCAACGAAGGTAACTAAATTGCGTTCCAAACACTAACTAACTGTATTGTTTAAAGGTGCAACTGCTTTCTTTGCTTTCGCGTTGTAAGAGCAAGAAAAGTGAGTGTAGGGTAGTTTAAAAAAAAGTCTGTTCGAAAACACAAAACAGCAGAGGAAATATGCTCTCGAAGTCGGCTTCTCCAATATAGACTTGTGCTGGATGTACTGCCAAGATAAACTAGCTATCACGGCGAACTTCGTACTGCCTCAAAAGTTAAGTTACACTGCCATCTGTTAGAAATGTATGGAACTTATTATAGGAAAACATTTAATTAGCAATAAAAAAAATATAGAGGTCAATAATCGAAATAAAAACTGTCCTATCTTTTAAGTTTTACCAAAACACACGCTGTGTGCAAAATTTTATTAAAATCGGTTCAGTAGTTTAGGAGTCCATAGCGGACAAACAACGTGACACGTAATTTATATATATTAAGATTACCAAATACGTTTAAAACATTTAATTGAAAAATATTTATAATATAATTATATAAATAGCTCAATAACCATAATTTATATAATATTAATGTTTTTTTTTTATTTGAGTTGAATTTTGTTTTCTCGACTGCACATTGTAGGCTTAAGTTTGCATGCGTTAATTTAAGCAAAACATGTTACATCTCATATTTTAAAATAACACCTTGTATACCATGTTTTAAGCAAATAAATACATGTATTCTATTCTCTTAAATTATTATTCTATTCTATTTAAACACACCGTTTCTGCTACAATTTTATGTTTTACTAGCAGCCACCCGCGACTTTATGTGCGTATCTTTATAAATCTTTTGTGATATTCTAAAGTACTCATATAAGTATGTATGATATAACGTTACGCAAAATACGCGTAGAGTCGTGGAGTTGCGGATATCGGCTCGTCAAACAATACAATGTAATGTATAAAATATTCTATTAGCACTTCGCCTGCCTTTATTTCGTACTTTTGCCTTCGAATTTTCAGAACCCCTCCTTCAGAGTGTAGTTTTGAAAATAAAATGTAGCATTAGTTACTTGCTCGTAATGTAGCTTTTTATAGGAGAAAGAATTATTCAAATCGGTTTATCAGTTTTTGGATTCATCTATTGCAAAGATACATACATACAAACAATCAATATTTTCTCTTTATTTATTATATTATTAAGTGAAAAAAAAGCAATGCTTTACAAAATACAGCCCATGTTTTACGCTGAAAAGCGAAGGTACTATAAGTTTCATCAAAATCCTTTTTGTAGTATTTGCGTGACAGAGTAACAAACATCCATGCATCCTCACACAATTTTACATGAATAATATTAGTAGGATGGAGTCAATTTTGTGCTAAGAATGCGCTGTTTTGAAGGAAGAATTACTATGTTTTTAGGAGTGATAAAAACTCCAAGAAACATAGTTCTGCAAAATATACATTGACAAGTTGCCCAACAAAAAAGTTGTTCCGGTAGATATGCAGCGTCATTCTACGATTCAAAATATAAAATACAGTTGGCACTATGCTTATAGCTCTGATCAAATAAAATAGCTACCTAATTAACGAAAAATATATATTATTTCAATATTCGACTCTTCACGTGAACAGAGGGCTGGCCTTTTTTTTTGGCCAAAGAATCAGCAGTGCCATTCAACGTGGCAATGCTGCCAGCCTTCTGGGCACTTTTCCCGTTGACAACGATGCGGATGAATTTTATGATACCCTATGATTATTTATTTTATTTCTTCATATATTAATAATTGTATAATTTAAATGGAATAAATTACAGATATTTCAATATTTTTGCATTTCCCTTCAATACTGGTCAAATTTGAAACTTCAACGATGCAATTACGCCCACAAACGGGGAGATTAAAAACCTCTTTGTTCTAAAACATTATGCGACAATCTTGTTTGCTTTAGCTCCTCCCGGTTTATCTTGTTAAACCGTTGATCCGAGGAAAGTGGATGGAAAAGCTTTTAAACTTTAATACTTTTACCTCTATTTTAGAAAACTGGTAAGAACCTACATCGTGTGTTACCTAGATAATATTATACTCACGGTAGACTAATATTTACGCAATAAATCGTGTTAACAACAAAAATAAGGTTTAAAATATCAGAATCATCCATCCAGTACAAAGAAAATGCTTGTGCAGACCTTAATCTTTCCTATTATCGATTATGGTGATGTGTGCTATTACGACCTGAATGCAGATCTCCTCAACAAACTTGACCGACTTCTTAATAACTGCATTCGATTTGTTTTCAATCTGCGCAAATATGATCATGTGTCCGCACATCGGTTGCTTCTAAAGTGGTTACCCATACGTCAGCGCCGAGAGCAAAGGGCGCTTACCACCTTGTTTTCATTTCTTGTCTCTTCCAATTCCCCTAGTTATCTAGCTCCTTATTTTCAGTACATTTGCACCAACCACGACAGAAATCTGCGTTCCTCCCATAACCGTCTTCTTCAATGCCCGACTCACCGTACTGACTTCATCCACAATTCTTTCTTCGTCCAAGCTATTTCTCTGTGGAATGCGCTCCCGCAGGAAATCAGGATTGCAACCAGCCGATTGGCCTTCAAAGTTAAAGTGCGTGAGCATGTTCGTAAGAAGTTGGCAGTGGTTTCATCACAGCGCTAATGTTTTCTCATTAACTGTTCTTATTGTTCATGTATGTGTTTGTGTATATGTTTATTTGTGTATATGTTCTATGTAGGTATTATATTTATAGTTTATAATAATATATATATTTCTTTTCACTTTTCTTTTAAGAAATTGCACCTGCCACTGTTTGTCTCTGCATCACCCAAAGGTTGACTGGTAGAAAATGCCTATGGCATTAAGTCCGCCTCTGTACATTTGTGTGCTTAAAGTATTAAATAAATAAATAAATAAATCATATTTACCACTAACTACTATAACAAAACAAAACAACAAACACACAAACATAAACAAAACACACACACTCACACACATATAGACATGGCCGGTGAAATGTGGGTGTACTTCAGGTATATCTCTGCCGAACCCGTTCGGGGAATACGGGTGTGATATTATGTTATGTAAGAATATCATAAAAATGTAGCTTATTAAATAGAAAACAAACAAAACACAGGAGTAGAATTTTCAATAAACCCTAAAAAAACATGGCGTCTTCCCGCTTCGCCGTAGCGCGTAGCAGGCGTAGCAAAAAAAAATGCTCCGCCGCGACAGTGACATCACTGCCGTGACCAGGATTCGAACCTGGGTTACTACGGCCACAACGTAGGGTCCTAACCACTAGACGATCACGGCTACCGGAGCTGGTGACTGAGGTAACGAAATACAAGATTTTATCTCGGTTTAAACTGGAGTACTTTCACTTATAATTTGGTACGGTTTGCGCAAGAGACGAAATTAAGCAACTCGCGTACACAAAGACCAATTTTGGTAAACGTTTGCAGCTCAACGATGGTTTACTAACAACTTTGATTGATTGATTTAGATCTAATAGAGCAATGGATATGAGTAGAGTTGGTACAATCGCGTAATGGTAGAAGTTTTATGGAAAAACTGCAATATTTTTAGGTCACTATAAGGACGATCGCTGCTTAACATTTAATACAAGGAGAACGAAAATTAGAACATTAAATATAAAATAGTCACCTAATTACTAAAATTTAGAAATGTAAAAAAAGAAAAAAACCAAAATCAATAAAATAAACACACAATATACTAAAAAACACAAAGAAAGAAGTTGAAAATTCTTGCTATAAAAAATAGTGTTACGCGGGTCCAAATAAGAGGGTGGTAATAGGTTCATATAAATGTCATACTCTGTAATGCCTGTCTGTTGAATGTGTTTGAAATTCAAGCCATTACATAGTCGTTTTATAAAAAAACTTGTTTAAAAATAATACTCCGCCGCGACAGTGACATCACTGCCGTGACCAGGATTCGAACCTGGGTTTCTACGGCCACAACGTAGGGTCCTAACCACTAGACGATCACGGCTACCGGAGCTGGTGAAAGCAATGCCGAATTTCACCATTACTTCGAATCAAATTACAGTGGTCCGACTCAACATTCGTTACAGTTTGCGCAAGAGATGACGTCGTTTTTGTGTGTTGATTCGATGTCGTTCAGAGATAATGAAATATGAGAAAATAAGAAAACGTAAAACTGCCACGTTGGTCTAGTAGTCGCTAGCGCTACTGCTGATCACGAGGGTTGGGTTCGATTTGCGGGTAGGGCGAAGTTATTTATAGATTACATTATAAAATATTTTGGTAGCTTATGGGCAATAAGCTCCCCCCTTATATTTGTATGGGACTTAAACATGAATGAAATGTAGGTATGCTATTATAGGTACACCTCTTTTATTTTTAAACGTTACCCCACACTAGAAATTTCTTATGTATCGTGGGTGCGTTTACAATAATTTAAACTCATATACACAAACAGCCAGAACCTGAAGAACTACTTATAGGCCATGCAAATATATGTTACAGGCGCGAATTGAACCCGTGACACGCAGTGCAGCAGCCAATCATACAGCCACTGCGCCAACTTTTGAGAAAATCAGTTTTGATGTTATGTATTATTTCTGCATTCTCATTATTATTATAGATGGTAAATACAATGAAGAGGAGGTCCCGTGGTCCGTTTACCCAAAAAAAGCTTCCAGGAAATAATATGCGAATAAGAAAATTTTTAACAATAGCTACAATAAGAATATGTGGCTCTCCCTATTGGTACTCACACACCGTATATACGACCCATATTGCTTTGGTACAGTCAACAGAAAAATAAGAATAGCGGGTAAAATAAATGTAACCCTCTACTATATAGTACCTTGATGACCGATCTTTGCTCAGATAAAACGACGTTTTCTAAAAATGAAATCTAACTAG
Source organism: Phlogophora meticulosa (assembly GCA_905147745.2). Taxonomy (NCBI): domain Eukaryota; kingdom Metazoa; phylum Arthropoda; class Insecta; order Lepidoptera; family Noctuidae; genus Phlogophora; species Phlogophora meticulosa. The sequence continues at coordinate 2,473,489 of LR990518.1, forward strand.
ATTGATTTATCGTCTCCGAAACTCCCTGCATACTAAATTTCATGAAAATCATTGGAGCCGTTTCCGAGATTCAGATATTTACATATGTATATACAAGAATTGCTCGTATAAAGATATAAGATAAATTCACACCCATATCTCCTCGGAAGTAGGCAGAAACTACAAAACGCCACCTACCAAGATACTCCTTTTGCTCCGTTAACGTTCATACATCTAGTCATACACGCTTGTCGGTTGCGAGTACTACGAACAAGATCTCTTCGTGCATCATAAGCAGCAGTTGGTGTCAGCTGTCATTCGGAGCCCTTTGATCACTAGGAACATGTAGTCTGAAGCCTGAATGTCTGACAACTAGCCTTACCAAAGAGTATTGTGTTACTCAGTAACTGCGTTGTGGAGGGCAGATGGGCAGTCGCTCTAGGAATATTATGGTACTCAGCTGCATTCGGTTAGACTGGAAGCTGACCACAACTGAGATAAGAAAAGAAAATAACTATATACATATTTACAAAAGTAAAATAAAATAAAAAAGCCGACCAAGACACTCAAGCGTAGTACGTAGCACCAAATTACTCCTTCGCATCGCTGTCATCTGGAAACGTGCCCAAAAGACCAGTCTTTTGGGCACGTCATGCTGCCAGCAGCATTGCCACGTTGGGTGGCAATACTAATTCATTGGGCAAAGAATGGGCCAGCCCTCTAGTCACGCGAAGTGTCGATCAGTCGTCGAGCAAATATCAATTTAAAAATTAGTTAGTTTTTATTTATTTATTTAATACTTTAACGACACAAATGTACAGAGGCGGACTTAAAGCCAAAAAACAAAAATGCAAAATTAGATTACGACATTATAAGAAGTTGAAAATAAGCTGTTTACTTATTGACTTTGTGAACTGTACAAAGAAATTGAATAGGTTACGGGGTCGAATATTTAAATTGATGGCACAGATAAGGTCGGCCAATATTTGATCAAGTGATTGGTAACGTTACAAACATTGTGATTTAAGCTCCGTCTTGCTTCTATGTAACTGTAGATATGTGGGCCATGTTTACAAAGGTTGGGTTAGCTTGATCACAAATATAATATTAAATTTGAATGAAAATGAATTTGTAGGTCAAAATGGCTACTCTCAGATTGGCCTAATAAGCCCCTTATAATCTCTTTTGTCCTTAGATACGGTTTCGCTAGCAAGCGCTTCGCCCGTGACTTTGTACCTTTCCCTTCGAACTTTATCCTCCACCCTTTTTGAAGCGTAGTTGCTCAACATTTGGCAATTTTAATACTTCTAGATAACCTCACGATGTTTCTGGGTATTTCCTATTAATAATAAAAAATATCTATCTATGTAATGTATTGTATTGAGCATATCAGTCATCTAGTTCCCATAACACAAGCTCTGCTTAGCTTGGGGCTAGATGAAGTTGTGTGGATTGTCCAGCATTATTTATTTATTTATTATTTGTCAATGTCACTTATGTCTAATATCACCTAGAAAGTACATATGAAGTGAAAAAGTCACTTTGTTACTTGTAAAGTTTTGAACCCACAAACTTCTGCATGAGAGATGGGCGCCTTAACTATTAAGCCATCAAGATATCATGCCGTCATGTCGTACCGGTGTGTGGGTCGTATTGTCTCAGGACTCAGGTCCAATATCGCTTTTAGTAATTAACGATCAGCGCTCAAGATAAATATAAGTATAGGTAAATGTCGGCATCTGAATAAATATGTATTACCGTGTGTCTTGTCCCGTTGATGATAACATATTCAATTAAAGCTAAATTTAGATTCACCTAAAACATTTAATAATATCTCGGAATCCTGTCTTATTTGCATAATTTTGTCCGACCATAATTAGCGGTTATTTTCCAATTCATTCAAAAAAGTACGAAGATGAACTTTTATTTAAGAGAATTTAATGCTGTATACTCGCTTGCTCCGCTTTATAATCCCTAAGGATTGAGCCCTAATTGAAACTGGTATAAATCTCTCGGAAACCCAACATGCATATTTATATTTTACATACATAAACTCACGCCTTATTCCCATGGGGGTGGGCAGTAACTGCAGAAGGCTACCTGCTCCGATCCTTGGATACTCCTTTTGCTTCGTTTATGATCACCGCACCTAACTTTTTCGAGTGACATTATCAATTACTTCTGTGTATATCTCTCTAGGGCGTCCCCTCCCGGCGTTCCCGCTTACATCTTCTGCCTTATAAATTTGTTAGTCGTCTTTCATTCATCCTCTCAATGTGAGCAATTTTTTTTGTGTATGTTTTTAAATTTTTAAATTAAAATATACAAAAGTATATGCTCCACCATGACAGTGTAATCACTGCCGTGACCAGGATTCGAACCTGGGTTACTACGGCCACAACGTAGGGTCCTAACCACTAGACGATCACGGCTACCGGAGCTGGTGACTGAGGTACCGAAATTGTCGAGCGCTTTGCTCAGAACTCGTTGGATTGAGACCACTTTCACTATCAGTTGGGCTTGTTACGACATTTCTTAAGAAATGTCCATTCAACCATTGTTGCGTTCGATTGTAGTTGTAATCAATCAATGCGCGAGTTGTGGGTCAGTGTAGCAAGAGGTCTTTGGGTCAAACTGCAGCTGTTAAACAGTTCTTTTTTTTTAAAACAACGTTGCCCCACACTAGGAATTTCTCCTGTATCGTGACATCGTAACATTCAAACCCACATCCACAAACAGCCAGACCCGTAACAACTACCTGTAGTTTATACAAATATTTACTCCGTGCGGGAATCGAACCCGCGACACGCGGCGCACCTGTCAGTCGCTCAGCCACTGCGCCAACCGTGCTGTCTGTTGATGCAGCCACTCCTATATGATAGGCAACAGACATACAGACAAACAAATTAGACCAAGGGCTTTCCAGATTACTGTACCATAGTTTATTAAATTGCGCCCTTTTCTACTTCCCAGTAAAAATACTAGGAAATGGTGAAGGGTGGGCGTTTTGGGGACTGTCTTATGAAACTTTTGACGATTAAAATGGTGATTCTCAGCCTGATTTGAATAAATGAGTTTTATTTTTGTTTTCTGTCACGCCCATTCGATGTATACGAGCGTATTTAATAATAAGAAGAATGAAATATGCAATTGTCAATTTATCGGGTCCAGTATTGAAGCTCTACAAGGTATAAATGAACAAACAGATTTATTAAGGGATTATTATGATTTATGAACAACATTTACTAAGGTACAAACACTGATCAATTAAAAAAATTGAAATCAACTAAAAAAATGCAAGGAACATTTTATTTTTGTACCTCATTTCTGGTTTGACTCTACCATTATAGTTAAAGTTATTGATAAGGACAGGTTCTTTAAATTATTTTAATTACACCTTTTTAAGAGCTGTTTGATCCTTTTTGCTCTTTGCTATAAAAAATACCCACATATCGACCCATGACTCACAAAAAAAACCCGCCATTTAAAGTGGTTCCCCCCAGTCCAACACACCCCATACATCAGCTACCACCTAGCCATTAGGGACCCACCATAAAACCTCCACTAACACTCCCAGGGGCTCCTCACGTACAGTTAGTGCATTTTAACGATGGACGGTTTATGGCTTCAAATAACTGCGTTTGCGACTACTGGGGCGATAGCAATGTGCCGCTGCTAGGGTAATTAGCGGACAGCATCGTAAAGGTATTGGTGGCTTTATGTTGGTAGTAAACATGGCTGTCAATCAGCGAGGTTGATTAAAGAGGTTGTAATTACTGGTGGATGACATCATAGACTGACTGGTCGAAGGACGCCAATAGGTTCGTCTTGACAGATGTCAAAAAACTTTTTATTTATGTGTTAATATGTCCTGGTGACTCAATGGTTAGGGCGTCGCCTTTCATGCACGAGGTTGTCGGTTCAAATACGGGGAAGTTCCAATGTGACTTTTCCAATTCGTATGTACTCTCAAAGTTTATCTTTGACATCACTGATATCGGTGAAGGACAACATCCAAAGGAAATCTGGTCTTATAGTTAATTTAAGTGTGTAATCATGATTTTGTACAGTTTTAAGCAAAAAACACATTCGAAAAAAGCGTAAGTAAAGATGAGAAAAGCGGCATAAATTATGCTGAGAATTTTTTTTTGTTTAGTTTTTTTTGTGTTTATATTACCTGTGCATCTTTTTTTTTTTTTTTTTTAAACTTTGCCTTACACTAGGAATTTCTCCTGTATCGTGGGTGCGTTTACAAATATTTAAACTCACATACACAAACAGCCAGACCCGGAACAACTACCTGTAGGTCATACAAATATTTGTTCCGTGCGGGGATCGAACCCACAACACGCGGCGCAGCAGCCGATGGCTCAACCACTGCGCCAACCGTGTCGCCATCTAAAAAAGCGTCAAAAAAAATTCAACGCTCCGGTATCCAGAATCATGTACTGAACTCATGATCTGTGCGTGGATGGCCCTTATATAACATATACGAACAAGAATCCTAGGCGTTAGACGACATCATATAATCTTAGACAGCGCTATAAGGACCAAAATAATAATATTTCATTCTTTATTGGAAAGGAAGGACCAAATGCGTGTATTTGTATTTAGGTCAGAGATCGACAACATCGGGATTACTTTGGTAACTTTTATGGCTTATTTACAAAGGGACAAAGCGAAAGCCGGCCGAGATTAAATGATTTTTTTTCTTCTTTATATAAGTCGGAAATAAATTATCAGTAACTAGGTATGCCTCGCGGTGTCACCCAATCATAAGGAATAGTTTGATGTAAAAAATAGCCTGTAAGTTTCCTCCAGAGTTGGATTATCACATGCCATAATGCGTTCAGAAAAAACAAAAAAAATGGTTTTAATAAAAAACATTTTACTACAGGTAATTGTTCCGGGTCTGGCTGTTTGTGTATGTGAGTTTAAATGTTTGTAAACGCACCCACGATATAAGAGAAATTCCTAGTGTAGGGCAACGTTTAAAAAAAACAAATTGATAAATTTCGTTCAAAATCTATTCAGCACGAGTACTAACAGTACAAACACATACCTATGCTAAAATCACAGTAACGAGTAAAAACGAGTACCACTTATCAGTTACTAATGAGATAAAGCGATTAAAGAAAGATTAAGACAGATAATTGATATCAAAGCGATTGATAACAAACATAACATAACGTGTTTTCCACAGAAGGGTAAGCCAGACGCGTACCTAAAAGTACACCCACAGGTAATAATGTATAAGTCCTACGTAGTGGGTAGCAAGCTTATCTACCTATAGCTATCCATCGGGTACAAGTTCCGAATCCGGGACGCTACTGAGAAATTTCAAATGGAAAGACCTAATAACATTTTTGACTTGGTAATCGACTCCTGGTCTTCATGCATTCAACAACGAGTCATACGTCAAAAACTCTAATCATCATACGTTTTATTTAAGAAATGCACAAGAAACCTCAAAAAACTATGCTCCGCCGCGACAGTGACATCACTGCCGTGACCAGGATTCGAACCTGGGTTACTACGGCCACAACGTAGGGTCCTAACCACTAGACGATCACGGCTACCGGAGCTGGTGACTGAGGTACCGAAATTTAACATAACGTTTAAAAACTGGAGCACTTTCTCTCACAATTTGTCACGGTATGCGCAAGAGTTGGTGCAAAAAACCTGTTTATGTAATAACTGTAGTTACATCGACAGATTAAATAATTTAAACAGGCCTAAGGCATGCGTATTTCAATGTACTTAGCTGTAACGTATGTACACAACCATTGGGCTTTGTCGACGGAAGAATAGACAACATGACAGATTGTTGAAAGATTTCTACCGACCTTAACATACTGATGTTAAAACTGAAGAGAAGAAAGTTTTCTATTCTCTACAGTCTACGGGGCGCCCCGTGCACGGGTAGAAAAAATGTCAAGTTGGAAAGAAAGCAAATTGTCTATTCTTCGTAGAATAGATATAAGATTGGTCATGCTACGCGTCCTGATGTTATTAAAAAGTTACAGATCTCAAGTCATTGTGCTGGTGCAGTTTGTCAATTCTCGAGATTTATTACTGTAGTAAAAAAAACTTACAAAAAATAATAGTTTAAAAATACTAAAAAAACACGCTTTTATAGAAAATCCAACTAAAAAATAGAAAATCAAATTTAATAAATTTGGACTAAGAAAAGTGTAAATTAGAAACAAATGTATTTTAATGGAAAAAAGCGTGGGGTGCACGAAAAACCCACTCCTGTTCCTTCGTTGCCTTCCGTACCAGGGCCGAGTCTTTCTTTCATAATCAGACCCTTGGCCCCAGTAGGCTTCGACCCTGCAGGGCCCCTACAGATGCTGACATCTCCTTGAGGCGCGCGTGGAACAATACGAGCCGTCGACGACTTGGGCTCGGTCAGGATGGTATGGCATCATTGGTGGCTGCTAAGTTTGCTAAGTTTAAAAAAATGTTGATGAATAAATTAAATTAAGATATCACCCTGTGCTCAGATGCGTGATCGGACGTTATAAAATAAAACGCTACGATCAACGCTGCCTTTACATCCTATACCATACGTAACAAGGTTGACGCTTTGACGGAGGTGTCGATCACTTTTCCTATAAAAATGAAGGTCTTAAGGTATCTGTATCTTTTTACTACTCTATAACACATTCCGGCACTTATGATACAGATCCCTCTTAATTCCGTCACTCGTAAATTTTTACAGGGTCCATTTCCGTACCTTTTCTCAAACATTACTTTTTCTTGAAAATTTTTGTAGTCCTTTATTGAAAACCCTCACGTCTTGAATTAACTATCTACTTGCCATCGACTCTGAACATTGTTATCTGAACAACGTTTGCTGTTATGCACTGAAAGTCTTTCAATTACCTGCGAAATTGGAGATGGGTACCACTCACACTAGCTGCTCGAGTTCACGAAGGCATGGATGAAAATGTTCATGCAATTTTGACCTATCTCTTTAAAACCGCTGAAGCGAAAATGGCGTGTTCTAGTTTTGTGAAGGGGTGGCGCTCATGTGCATGTCTGTGGTCTCTACGTGAGAAGAGGTAGATACTTGGACACTGTAGATTCTGAGATTTGTTATTTTGTGATCATACAGTTTAGCAAGAAGAATGGGTACCTAGTTTGTTGTTTTGAGCATTTGTTATTTAAAGTTACAACCGCTTCAAATGGAGAATATTTTGGTGGAAAACATGAATAGCTTAGCAGATAGGTACAGCAACTGTGATGCTATTTTATTTTTCTTCTTTAATACTTTAAGCACAAAAATGTACACAGAGGCGGACGTAATGCCGTAGGTATTTTTTTTTTTTTTCTTTTATTCATTTCTGAACCCCGAACACGAATCGACAAAACTATTATTATATATTTACTTAATGTACATATATCCTTTACCGACTTCTTTTTATACATATTGTCGATGTATAGTGTAAGCTTGCAATTAGCAATATTACAACGAAGATGAAGAAGACGATTGAAGAAGAGTCTAGTCTAGTCGAAAATTAGTGGGAATGTAATGTAACTTTACCTACGCCTCCGCAAATCCGAACTTATACAAGAAATCGTACCTTCATCGGCATCCACCTCAGCAAGTTTTAATGTAGTTATAACAGAAGTGTAATAAAGAAAATTAGGTGTCTATTACGAACCACAAAAAACTGGCCTTGAATGTGAACAAAACCACAAAACTGTTTATTTGTGAAACATAGTTTGCATCTTCAAAGTTTGATGACTATAAAAAAAGTTGTTCCAAGCATCGAACCCATTTAAAACCTTTACACTTTTGAACAATTAAGCATATAGGGTGCCGCGGTATGAGACGAATGAAATACTCGAGATTATTGAAACGGTGTTAAAATTGAAAAGGTTTTAATTCGCGGCAGATCCCATCATTCAGAGGAGAAGATGGCGGGACGCCTCGGATGGCTTCCTTGCATATTGGCGAGAAGAAGCAAACCATAGAGATACATAGAAGGAATGGGGGGAGGCCTTTGTCCAGGAGTGGGACAACACAGGCTAAATAAAAAAACAAAAAAAAGGTTTTAAGTAACAAATCACAAACCTCGTTGGTGTAGTGAACACGAGGTTCTAGGTTCGATTCCAGTGTAGGGCAAAATTGTTATTAGGTTTTTTCTATAGATGCACCTCTGCCTTACTCTCCGGGAATTATATTGGGCGTGATGTTATTTTAAGGTTTAAAGTGTTCAGTCATTAAACATTCTGAGATAGTGCAAGCTCTAGCAATCACATTTTATATCTAATATGCGCTTTCTGTATTTCTAAGCAATTACCCAGCATTTTAATAGCGTTAAAAAACTATTTCAATCTTGAAACTACGTTGTTACTGCCCTGAGGCGCGTGGGCAGTGAAACTGTTAGAATTATGTAAGTTAATTTAAAACTACGAAGAGAGCTCTTTAAAATGTAACTAAATCTCGCAATAAAAAATTGCAATCAAGGATCTTTTGTTTTAAAAGGATATACTCGTATATGTATATATATATGTATTTATGTATGTATATATATATATACAGGGTAGAAAGGACGGCGGATCGGCACACAGCCTGTAACCATGAAATCATCAGTGCACGATTCGGGATCCTTCTGTATTCCAGTTTTTCGTTGGCTTTTTCCTAGTTCTACGTTTTTTTCTGATGTTATTAGTTATTAAAAACTGTAAAAAAATCATGAGGAAAACATCATTTCTTTAACATAGTGATTTTTTTAGTTTAAAAACGTTGTGGTTTAGTTTTAATTAAAAAAAAAGCTTCTGAAAAAAAATAACTAAGAAAAGACGACGAAAAATTGAAATGCTTCAGGTTTAGAATCACTTAGTGAACTTAGGGTATTAGGTTGTGCATCTTTGTCCCTTCCACCCTGTATTAATGTATACGGGATAAGCGGCTCAATAGTTTGTGAGATATTCGTTTCATAAGATATAACAACTGGAATAACTATTTTTCGGAGTTTCTTTGGTGAATGGTTTACTTACTTAAAATACAAATTGAATGACTTTGAGCACAGTTTACTTCAACTTCAACTCTTCACTAATGTCTTTTGTAGATGAGACACTACAATTTTATCAATATTACGTAGATACTATGATAGAGCATCAAACGCTGGAGATACTTTATTAAAAAAAAGAAAACGTTGCCCCACTCTAGGAATTTCTCCTGTGACGCGAGTGCGTTTGGCGCAGTGGCTGAGCGATCGACTGCTGCGCCGCATGTCGTGAGATAAATAAAATAAATAATGCTGGACAATCCACACAGCATCATCTAGCCCCAAGCTAAGCAGAGCTTGTGTTATGGGTACTAGATGACTGATATACTTAATACAATACATTACATAGATATATATTTTTATTATACATAGGAAATACCCAGAACACCCGGAACAGATATTTGTAGATCGTACAAACATTTGTCCCAAGGCGGGAATCGAACCCGCAACCTCTTGCGTCGCAGGCGGACCTTCGCCCGCCGCGCCACAACGGTCGTCGAAGAAGATCAATTCCCGCACAGAACAAATATTTGTATGGCCTACAGGTAGTTGTTCCGGGTCTGAATTTTCGTGTATGATAACTTTAAATGTTTTTAAACGTACCCACGACACATGAAATTCTTAGTGTGGGGCATCAAATGAAAAAGGAAGATTATAGGCCATTTAACATTACGGTAGCTAGGTCACTTAGGGGCGGGTTTTTTTTTTTTAAATTAAGACAATTGCGCAGAAAATTGAAAAATTTCAGAAAACTTAACGATTATTTTTACTTCGCGCCTTTTATGAATGTGAATTTCAACTTCGGGTAACACCGCTGGTGCAGCTGGTAATAAATAAAGTACCAAAATTATAAAGAAGACATTGGTCTACCACTCCTAACACACGCATTGGTGATTGATATTTGTTGTTATTAGCAGAGAAGAAGACGCTGCTATTTATTTGCTAAGGTACGTGTTAAGATATGCCTCAAGCGTACCGTCGTTGTAAATAGAGTCGTTTATTATCTGGCGTTATTTAAAATTGCTCCCAGCAAAAGATGTAAATTATTAGTGTTGTCACAGACAATATTGAAACTTAAGAAGGGTAATTTGTTACTAAGACATAATTTGGAATATAAGTGAATTTAAATGTTGTCTCTTTGTATTTGTAAAAGTTTTATATATTTCGTTACATTTCACGGATATCGTAAACTAGCAGACACCAGCGACTTCGTCTGCGTATGTATTTTTTTAACATTAGACCACTTGTTTTTCTGAAGTACAAGCTACAAAGCTGTAAGTTTCATCAAAATCCGTTCTGTAGTTTTTGCGTGAAAGAGTAACAAACATCCATACATCCTCACAAACATCCACATCCATAATAATATTTTAAATACGAAAGTTCATGAAACTTGACAGTATCATAGCTTATAGGTAGTTTAGAATAACAAATGGTTGTTTGTTTGTTTGTTACCTTTTCTCTAGTGACCGGCTGATTCGTGACGAAGTTTGATATGGTGATAGTTTGAGTACCAGGGTATAGGGTAGTTTCTAATTTGCAACATGTCTGCATCTGCGATAACCAACTTTCACGCTTATGAAATCGCGGGCAAAAGCTAGTTTTTAATTTAAGTAGGATAGTAGAATTATACGCTTCAACATTTATAAGAATATTTTTTTCAAGAAAACATCCCCCATACTTTGACGACCGATGTGGCGCGGCGGTCGTCAATTTATGTGTTAGTAAACACGTATTTCACTCAAATTAGTTCATAAAACTGTTCGTGGTTCAGGAACCAGCATTGAATTCGATCAAGGACTTTCTTTGTTTGATATTATTCGGTTGGCTTCCTCGGAAACTTTAGTTTATGTACCCATATACTTTGCTCATAAATAATACAAATAAAAGGGTTAAGGGTTCCTGTGTTACCCTTTGCTTAAAAGGTAGATGTTACCTGAAGAACCGAACGGAGAAACTTTAAAAAAAAGGCCATGTTTTGAAACACGTGTCTTGCGAGTGGAGAGAATTATTTAGGTACTCTATAGAGACTGCTTTGTTAGTCTAGTGATTGCGAACGCTACTGCTGAACTCATGTTCAGGATCTCGTGATCCTGGGTTCCATTGCTGGGTCGGATAAAGTAATTTTGGGATATTCCATCTGGAATTTCTCAGTAGCAGTCTGGAGAATGGTTTAGGACCCGGTTGATGACAAAAGGCTTACTCGGGACTTAAACATAACTGGCGAAATGTGGGTTTACTATAGGTACACCTCTGCCTTACTCTTCAGGGAATACAACCGTGATGTTATGTTCTACAATGCATAGAAACTTTTCTTCGACCGTTTGTAGAGACGGCATTGTCAATACTTTCAAAACAAACCAACCAATATGTAACTTAATATTCTGTAAATATTTCAAGCATCTACCTGGTACCGTTATCAATATCGAGCGAAAACTAGCAAAATAATCACGTTTGTTGTATGGGAGCCCCCTTAAATATAATTTTTATTCTGTTTTTTAGTATTTGTTGTTATAGCGGTAACCAAAATACATCATCTGCGAATTTCAACTGTCTAACTATCACGGTTCTTGAAATGCATGCTGGTGACAGACGGACAGACAAACAAACTGACAGCAGAGCCCAGTAATAGGGTCCCGATTTGCCTTTTTCATACGGAACCAAAACTGTAGTCATTAGGAAAATCCGTCAAAAATGTTCAACACTGAGTAGTCCAGAATCATGTACCCAATGAAACGCTTTGGAATCATGCAAGTAAATCATGTGGGACAGTAACAGGCTGGTATTATTATATTAGTTGTATTATTAAATTCATGATATTTACTCTTGTAAATGGGTTTTTTAAAAACACTTAAATATTTTTTTAAGCTATCGGTGTTTCCCTATCTGAAATAGTCTACTCTGAGAAAAAACACCGAAAGAAACACACACACACAGTCACACACACACACACACACTGTCTCTTTTAAAGTCCAGACATTATCTTAGTCAGATCGTGTGAGGACCGTCCAGATTAGTGTCTGAGATGGTATTTTGAGGACCCTGTTGTGAGGAAAGTTTTGAGTATGTAGATGCAGGGTTACAAGAATTGATTGTGTGAAAGATGATATGGCTAGAAAAGAGGTAACTCTTGAGATGACGGCAAATAGAGATGTATGAAAGAAAAAAACAGCAGGATCATGATGGTATTTTGAGGAAAAAACCACACAATCAGTGCAAGCGTTTGTCAAAAATTGTAGAGCTCAACTTAGAACTCAACTCACGTCAACAAACAACCAAAGAAGGAAATTTTGGGACAAATTATATCAATAAAATGGTACCCAGGAATATTGTTAACTAAAAATACAAAACCATTAAAATTCAACAAGTTAAAACGGCGTGAATATTACATATTGAGGTCAGATACCGCGGCACGGACGTGTAGGATTAGTAACCGCAGCGTATACGGGATGCGGATGTCCTACCAGGCGAGGAATTGCTCCGACCTGCGGGCTGGGCTATACTTATGTAAATATATTGTGTGGCGAGAGGAGATATGAATGAAAGAGGGGATTTGTGCAGGGTTAAGGAAAATGCAGTTGCTGTTGAAGGTGATACTACGTGTACCAACTTTATTCTTTGAGTAAATTGATTGGATTAAACAAATAAATAAATAATAATCGTTTACGTTCATACATTTGTGAGCCTAACATGAACATTTGACGTAATCGTAACGTCAAATCGAACAATTTGAAAAATGTAAAATGCATTTTTCCTGTAGCATTTAGCATTTAATTTATAAGGCAAGCATTATTATGCTTATTATTGGTATAACCTATAGATATGAATAGTCTCAAAAATAAGTGAATATTATATTCTGAACGAGTATCTTCAATTTAAGATTGTTCGAATTGATGTTACATTTACGTCATAGTGGTCATACACGCATCCCGGTTGCAAGTACTACTACGCACCTGAGCTTTCTAAATAACATCACCAATAAATAAATAATAAAATAAAATAAAAATAAATCTGCATCATCTATCCCCAAGCTTGTGTTATAGGTACTAGATGACTGATATACTTAATACAATACTTTACATAGATAGATATTTTTTTATTATACATAGCAAATACCCTGAACACCCGGAACAAATCTTTGTAGATTGTACAAACATTTGCCTCAAGGCGGGAATCGAACCCGCAACCTCCGGCGTCGCAATCTGACTTTCGCCTGCCGCGCCACATTGAAAAAAATTGATGGATTTGATATTCTGTTTTTTGTCAACAGTGGTTGGTGAACATGTTTTAGTTGGTAAGAGTTCTATTATAGTTTTTTCAGTTTTCAGTCTTACAGTGGGGCGGAAGGTGTTTTAATCCCTTTTGAGTTTTTGGGTTTTTGGGTTGAAATCCCTATGAAAATGAATGAGAATTCTATAAAATGTTTTTTTTTTCAACCTCTTTACGTCATGAAATAAAACCAAGAAAGAGCGATTTGAATCAAAGTAAATGCACCTAACCAACAAAAACAATATTTTAGGGTACCGCAGCTGTTGGTAAAACAGAACCCTTATAATTTTGTTCTATCTACTTTTTCGTTCCTCTGTCCATCTGGATATTTCTAAGTGAACTTTTGTGTACTTACTGATTTGGTGATAATTCATTTCTAAAGTTACAAATATAGAAATAACTTTGTCTTTCATAGTTTCTTTAGTAAATACCATTAAATACAAACTTTTTATTGCAGTCAGTAATATCAATACGATGGTTTTATTTACCGATGTCACCTAGGTTTACTTAAATAACTATCATCGGTGTAAGCGTCACGATTAATTCTCATGTCTTCTCTGTATGAGAAGAAGCCTTTGTAGTGGGACAGTAATAAGCTAGTATTATTTATTTTAGAGGTCCTGGTTAGGGTAAAATGTGATTTTGTTTTTTCATCTGGAATTTCGCAATGGCAGCCCGGGGTCTGGATTTATGCTCAGTTGTTGTCAATAGGCAAGCCCCATATTACATGGCACTTAAAAAATAACTGGTAAAATGTTGGTCTACGCCTCTGCCTAACCCTTGGAAGATCACAGGCGTAATTTTGTGTTATTTATTATTTTATTTTACAATTCATTTACTATTTATTGTGCTTGCATAAATATTCATCATAACTACTGAACCCTTCATTGTGGGTGGCCAGTTTTTTCAACTTTATTAACTGCGACAAAAGCTAATTAAAATCCAGTGTCCTTTATTTTCCTTTTCGCAATCTGAAGCTGCAGAGCTCGTACTTTTACCGTCATAGCTAGAGTATCCTGTTAACAAAAGGTCAGTTTAATCAATGAAGCGAATATTTAACTCTGAAGGTTTTTATTGATGCTGTTAGCTTTGCAGATTTTTAGTGTTCCGTAAACATGTGTCTCTTATAGTTTTGCCGGTTACGTCTCTCTATCCTCAGCTTTCCACGGAGACTACTAGAAAGCTGTAATTTGACATGGGTATACTCGTAAATATGAATCTCGCTACAAAAGTGGTAAAAAGTTTTTTTTTTATCTTAGCTCCCCCACAATTAAAGGAGGACTGGTTTTTTTTCAATATTGTCTAGGTATCCCACGGCATGGGGTGTCAATGGATAGGTAGTTTTAAGATACTGCATGTGTGGAAAAACCACTTTTGGATTCGAGGATCCATTTGCAAAACATTCAACTTCAAAGTGCTCATTTTTGTTAGAGTTTAGTGTGTGTGTCTCCATGTCAGATGCGAAAAAATATGGTAGTGGTATGTATAATTACGAAACAAAAGGAGAACTATCAAAGCTAAGTAGTCTTCGCATGTTAACGAGTGATAGAAGACTAACGAAGTAAAAATGAAATTTTCGTACAAATTATATTGAAAATTACTACTTAGATGTTAGCTACACATCTCTAAAGTTATGTAACTGCAAAATTAACTTGGTTTTTCATAGTTTCTTTGAAAAATGGTATACTTAAAATACAAACTTATAATTAAAATAAAATAAAAAAGAAATACTGTGCATGCGGAAATATTTATTACCGCTGCGGAACCCTGTGCGTGATCCAACACACACTTGGCCGATTTTTATTAATACAATGCGAAGGCGCCGATTCTTGAAAAGAAAAATTGATCGTTTTCTGTATTTACTCAGATCAGATTTGTACCTCTATAAATATTACACCTACATTCCGCCGACTGTTTCAGTCCCTTGAGACTATTGGGACTAGTAATAGGGGACGAGCATACTGCCATTAACCGGGCACATATTTAGACTCCGGGCTGCTACTGATAAATTACAGCTGGAAAAACCCAATAACACTGTATACCCAATACTACTGATGTGCGTGAGGTTCACACACGCTTAAATTTATCAGTAGCACGGTTAGGTTTTCAACTC
This sequence comes from Phlogophora meticulosa, assembly GCA_905147745.2. Taxonomy (NCBI): domain Eukaryota; kingdom Metazoa; phylum Arthropoda; class Insecta; order Lepidoptera; family Noctuidae; genus Phlogophora; species Phlogophora meticulosa. The sequence continues at coordinate 2,488,870 of LR990518.1, forward strand.
TCAGGACAGCTGGACCCGCAGTGTAACTTAGTTTCTGAGGCACGGAGGAGTATTGCTATGTAAGGATCAGTCATCCACGTACTGACCTGGGCCAGGGTAGGGGTACCTTTGATCGCGCAGTGAGGCTGCCACGAGCCCCATATTTTTCCATATTCATTGCATGGCCTTTACACACCATAGACTTTTAGTACCAACAAAGCACAGAATAAATGCCTAAAATAAAGTATCCAAAGAGACAATACGATATTTCTTTGTGAGTATAAATTGTAAAGGCGTCGGAGTATATGTTTGTTATCGCCGTCATAAATAAAATGCTCCAACTAATGGTATAAAGGATTCTTTATTTCTTTTCCTTTGTCGTAAAGCGCTATTGAAGTTTTTCTTACGACAGATATTCCTTTTTAGGGCCCGAACTTAATAGGACACGGAACTTTTGTGAGATCTATTCGTGTCCGTCTCGTGATCTATGCATTGAGAGACTTGAATGTTGGCAATATGTAATGTTAGGTCTCAATTATACGCAACTACTCCAATGTAAAAAAAGATGGCCGTCGCGGGACGCCCGACAGATGTTAAATATCGAAATATGTTTTTTTTAAACGTTGTCCCATTCTAGATTTTTTTCCTGTATCGTGGGTGCGTTTACAAACATTCAAACTCACATACACAAACAGTCAGACCCGGAACAACTAGTTCGGCTGGCTATATAAATATTTATTCCGTGCAGGAATCGAACCCACGACACGCAGCGCAGCAGTCAATCGCTCAGCCACTGCGCTAACCGTGTCGTTGTCAATGGATCGATGGTTATTGAAAATATTTTCGACTATAGAAAACCAATAAACTATTGTGGAGTAAAAATATAAGTTGTTGTTAGTAATAGTAGTCAGTCAGGCGTTCGGTCGGTCGCTCGCTGCAGAGGTATGTATATAGTAAGCAGCTGTACAGAGAAGGAACGAGGTGCGGTGGCGTAGAGGGCACGACGGCACGAGGTGCGCCTTAAGATGTGTCACATCAAAACCTTCATATTTATTTGGAGGGTAATTCGATCCTTAGAACAAAACAGATATCGGGTTATGTAAACGATTTAAAGATTCCCCCTTATTCACAAGATGTAAAGCCAAAATTGTGGTATTTATAATAAGGTTGTTCGGTATCTTTTCAGCCATATTTTATATTAATATTTTACCCGTTTGCGACAGTGTACAGTTGCTGAAAATATAAATAAAATACATACATTAAGTGCTACTACTACACACACATGTACATAAATGTAGCTAGTATAGTATAGTAATATGGTTTACACAAATAAAAATAAAACTTTAGTGAAATAAAGAAAGAAAAATCACAGTACAGACTCAGGCACACAATGACAATACTCAATATCGAAAACAAAGAAAAAAATAATGATGACTGAATTATGAAGTGCAGATGAATGTATGTAATAGTTTAAGAGTACTTTATCTTTATTAACTACTTGTAACAGCGCATTTCAGTAATTACGGTAGACTAGCAACTGGTCTATATACTGATCAGTATACTCGTAGAATGTAGATTATTTTTGAACCCTAATTTGGCGAGCCCGACTTGTTCCTGGCCGTTTTCTTTTCGGTTTTAATTGAGCTCCAGTGTGTTTTAATAAATGAGATTGAAATGCAATTTGATTTTCATGTAATACTTATTGGTATCAAGTAACGATAGGCAAACGAATAAAAATAAAAATTATTTGTTCTTAAATGTAAACGAAGCAAAAGAAGAAAATGCAAAGATCGTAGCAAATGGCACTTTGGAATATCTGCCTGTATGTAAATACGTTACGTTACTCGTTTCGTGTTGCCCAGTAACTTGGTTGTGGAGGTCACATAGGCAGTCGCTCCATGTAAAATATTGGTATTAATCTTCATCCGGTTAGACTGGTAGCCGACCCCAACATAGTTGGGAAAAGGCTAGGCAGATGATGACTCGCCTATTTTCTCTTCTTTAGATGTTAACAAGATTAAGGTGCGTCCAAAGCTAAAAAAATACAAAAGCATCCTAATACGTAATCATCTTAATTTGTACTCGACATAACTTCTGAAAGTTCCGTACAGTATGGGTGTCATCAAAACTCGGGTCATGGACGTCGTCGGCGCGTTTCGCAGGTAATTTGGCAATGCCATCATCATCATAAATCATCCCGTCCAATCCCGTACATCCATCACTTATTACCTTCGATCAAGATTTCTCTTGATACCGGATCATGAATAAAAACTCATTGTGGAACTGGCCATGGTTACGTATTCTTAATATTTAAATTCTTATTTTTTTTTCGGAATTCAAAAAAGGAGGTGGTTCTATGTTCGACTCTACTTCGAATACTTTTGTATAAAACAATTAAAATTATTTTAGTGTTTTGCTTGAAGTCGGTTGTTTTTCTTGTTATGTGGAAACAGGTATTTTTTGTCACTGCTCTTTGTTCTAGTTGTTGCAAGCGCTGCTGCTGAACATACGATCTTGGGATCGTTTCCCAGGTCGGAGAAAATGTTATAGGGTTTTTCATCTAGTTCTCAGCTTCAGCAATCGGCTCGCCCGGGAAATGGGACTAACATATAACTCGAGAAATATAGGTGCATAGGTATACCGCTGCTTAACCTTTCAAGGAATACACGCGTGATGTTATGTGATGTTTTTAAATATAAATGCGAAACATGACAGACGAAAAAAAAGGAGGTTCTCGATTCATCACGTTTTTTTTTTTTATTTATCTCGCATGGCTCTTTACAGTGTATTCCGATTAAAGTTGTTCCTGTCTTATCATCTGCTTAGCTTATTCCCAACTATTTTTATTTTTATTTTTTATTTTTTAGAAAAAACGTTGCCCCACACTAGGAATTTCTCCTGTGTCGTGGGTGCGTTTACAAACATTTAGAGTCACATACACAAACAGCCAGACCCGGAACAACTACCTGTAGGCCATACAAATATTTGTTCCGTGTGGGAATCGAACCCACGACACGCGGCGCGGCAGTCGATCGCTCAGCCACTGCGCCAACCATGCCGTCAAACTATGTTTTGTTTACATTTGAAAAACAAAAATAACACCCAAGTTTATAAAACAGGGTAAGATGGAATTTTCACTTATTCCATTTTGTGACGAATGGTATGTGAAAGGTGACGAGCAGTGTGAGATAGATGCAATTTATCTTAGAAAAAATATTTCATCCAGTGACAAGCGAGAAATATCTTTTTTCCATAAAAAAATAACCGACTTAAGAAAAACTCTCAAAATTGTAAAATAACTTTATTTTCGGAAGTCGGTGGCAGAATATGAATCAAGTAAAACAATCGAAGCCACAGTCTATTTGTGTAAAAGTTTTAATATCAAGCTTTTTAGTCGATTTATATCTCATGGACATCAAACGGCACTGATCGGTCATTCGCCCATCTAAGGTCGTTTCAGACTAGAAGCTTAGCAAGCGTCTTGTTAGACGAATTTAAAAGGATAATGTGAAGATAATCAGGCTTTGACATTCAGCAGATTTAAAGAAGGCTTATTGAACTTATTGTCATGCAAGTGGAATTTCAATATATTATCGTTATCAAAATCTTCTTTTCGATTATAAATCGCTTTGATAAAGATAATATTAGGCACTAAACTGTGGTCTAAGTCAAAATTGGTTGTAGTTAAAATGCTTCGTATTAACTCAACCCTCATCATACGAGCAATATCATCATCATCTGCCTAGCCTATATACCTAACTAAAATAACATACACCGGTTTTATCACTACCTCTGTTGCATTTTTCTTTGACAATCAGCGCCATCCTGAACTGATAAGTTAAAACTGGGGAAGCTGTACTCTTTACAACCCATTCTATTTTGGACTGTATTTAGTTTTCTCTAAGTATCAATTGCGAACCGATTTTGTTTTATTTTTTTAATAGTTTTTTTTTGGGAGGGTTTATCTTGAAGTGGTTCGGTTATCACCAAGTCGAGATCTGACTATCCGGATCCAAGAGGAATCTATAGATCTCGTTCATTTGCATTCGGAAATCACCATTTGGTGAAGTAGAACTGAACTGAATGACTTCATGAAGACCACAGATGGCCACCGGGACTAGTCAATAGTAAGTATTTCACGCGTCGCGATTTGATTACTTTGATATACTGGCAAAGCAAATTTATGTTCGTCGCAATGCATATGGTGAAGTGGGGCTGATGGTGAGCAAGAGAACTCCTCAACCATTAACGTCCGCGTATCGGGTAAAGTAACATTTTGTAATCATGTGTCAGGCTATTGTAACTTAGATAAATTACAAACTGATAAGCGAGAAATAAAATCGGTTGAATCTTTTTGTTGTTACTTAATAATTTTTTATCTTAGCTTAAACTATGCTTGCCAAGGCCAGTTTGTAGTTGGGTGACCATTCATTAAATATTTTATAGATCGTCGACAATCGTTACGCGTAGTCAGAAGCCTGAAAGACTGACAACCAATCATACCAAGAGTAAACGTGTCGTCCATTTACTGGGTTCTGGAGGTCAGATAAGCAGTCGCTCCATGTGACACACTGGTATTCAGTTGCATCTAGTTAGACAGGAAACTTACACCAACAGAGTTGGGATAAGGTTAGGCAGACGATGACTAACAAAAGTTTTCGTAACACAAAACAGTGCAATTCATTTGGCAGCCCCGTCTTTCCATCTGACATACGCCATTAAACTGCACAGTCTCTCAGCTTTTGGCACTAAACCAAAGACAATGTGCAGTAGAAACATTGTTACCAACATTCTAACATAAAGTAGTGGTGTACGGAAATATTATGGAGTAAGTTTTCTAATTAGAATGAGTTTTTGTTAAGAGACGTTTTTTCCTTTGTTTTCTCTGTCCGTACCCGTGTATATGATGGCCCGCAGGTTTGCTCGTTGTACTGCAGGTGTTAAGATGTCGGTCTTTAGAGGATACTGTACCTCCTTCTACACTTGCAGCTTGTAGGAAAATTATTCACAAGCGTCTTATGGAGCCTTTAGTGTCCAATTCAATAATGCGTTCCGGAAACTGATAGGGCTGCCATAGAGTTGCAGTGTGTCAGGCATATTTGCGGCGGCGCGTGTAGATTGTTTTTACACAATAGGGTAGTGTCCTTAAAAAACCTGATTGGTCCGAAAGTTGGATTACTCAAAAATACTGGACACATTTTTTTTTTTGTCACGTTTACCAAAAATGACGACGATATACTGGGTTGATATTGCGCGTGACGTCACGCCGTGCTACAATTTTAACGTAACAGTGACGTCACAAGGCCCTTCTCCTGAATTTTGATGTGGTATATCATTGTCACTTTTTAATGATTTGAGTAAGCAAAAAATACGTGTCCAATATTTTTTGGTAATCTAACTGACGGACCAAATAGGCTTACTATATTTTTACCTAGGACAAATCCCTATTATGCGAAAGCGCGCAGCATCGATGGCGGCTCGCGTCATGGTCAGCCCTAACAGGGTTCTGAAAATTATTGCTGGCAAAGGACTGTCCTTATGTGGTTCACTGCTGTCAGTTACATGTGTCTCCGTGTCGTTTTGTTTACTAACACTTAGTTTTTAATGATTATGTTACTTTACCTATATGAGCCTCCGCTCGAATTGAAGATTTTGAATGAAAAAAAAACCACATTTCCTTTGTTATGTTTAAGTCCCTGAGTTCGTGGCTAAATAAAAACAGCCGCACAGGTTGATCAAAAGTTAACCTACGCTAGCCGAGGTCAGGCTGTGGATTGGTGACCGTATGTAACATATGAAGACTCCTCTGTACCTCGGAAGCACGTTAAGCCGTTGGTCCCGGCTGTCATTTGTAGATTTTGACAGTCGTTACGGTTAGTCAGAAGCCTGCAAGTCTGACAACCAGTCTTACCAAGGGGTATCGTGTTGCCCATCAAACTGGGTTGTGGAGGTCAGATAGGCAGTCGCTCCATGTAAAATACTGGTATTCAGCTTCATCCGGTTAGACTGGAAGCCGACCCCAACATAATTGGGAAAAGGCTAGGCAAATGATTACGCAGATGATGATGTTTAAGTCCCTGCTCGTTGAAGAAAACTTCAACGCCATTTTGGGTAGAGGTAAAGGGAAGTGCGTGACAATGTTTTATGTATCAAACGAGTTCTAACTATTTTCTAGGCCATAAAACTTAAACCGCGTAAACCCTAAAAGCTGTAATATACATAAATAGTGATGGGTGGCCGGGCCATTGCGTAGATAGGTACATAGTGTTATGTCCTAACCCTTTCATTTTAGTTTTATTTTTACGATTTGTTTGAAGAGACTGTGTTTATGTATAAACTATATAACCATCCTGTAACATTTAAGCTTGCAAAAGTCTAAACAAATATGTGCTGTTGGAAAATTGACTTTAACTCCTGCGAATAAAGTTTCCTTTGCAATACAATAATTTTCAATAATACTTCGTAGTCATTGTGAAATCGACTTCAACTATATGGAAATAAAGTTGATACTCGTTTACATGGAAATAACATCTATTGATAATTTGGATTTAAATATGGAATATGTAGTCAGTTGTACATGTGTGTGTCAACACTGAGTGATATTTTATATTGGTTTCGTAAAAGAAATCGCTTTCAAAACCCCTATTATAGTTTATAGGCTGAAATGTCACCAATAACAGAACCCAAGAGCTTATGCTTAGCAGTAGCACTTATAACCACTAGAACCAACGAGGTTCCCAGGTCGGGAAATGTGTTATTGGGTTTTTCAGTCTGGTATTTCTTAATATGTAAGTATGGAGCCTGGAGTTGTGCCCGGTTGCTAACAATCAGCTCACCCCTATTATATGGGACTTAAACATAATATAACATCACGCTTGTTTTCCCCGAAGGGTTAGGCAGAAGTGCGACTATGGTAACACACACATGTCCCCAGTTATGTTTAAGTCCCATGCAAAAGGGGCGAGCCTATTGCCATCAACCGTGCACAAACCTAGACTCCGGGCTGCTAATGAAAAATCTCCTATTGGGAAAACTCAATAACCGATTGAACCCAGGACCATACGTTCAGCAGTCGGCCTTAGGACCACTGAACCAACGAGGCAGTATATTTCTGTTGTTTCAGTTTTTTTGGCTCATATCAGTAACAAACAAAACATAAATAAATAAAATACTTGTCCAATATTTTTTAATAATATACCCGATAGACAAAAAAAAATTAGTAATCTATTTTGTGTAGTTTAATTACCTACAGTAATCACAAATTCTCTTCAGACAATCCTTTGGCTAATCTACATTTAATGTATCTTGATCTTAATCTTATCATGTATAAGTACAGATCACGCAGATCTCAAGTTTGGTGATAAACCACAAAATAAATGAATGCAGAAGGTGCTCTCCGGCGGTTTGATAGAAAGATCTTATACCTAGATTTGATAGGTTTTTTCTATCAAATTTCATTTGAACAAAGTTATGTAGTTTTAGGGTGCCGTACCCCGGACAACGCCCTCTTCCAGCCCCCCTAAATGGGTCCAGGGGCGACGGACTTGGGGACGTCTGTCGCCCCCCTAACACCAGGACCCGAGGTGGCGGCGCGTGTTCCACGAGCGCCCCTCTTAGACGTCGCGGGGGGAGTCAAACACCTCACTCCGCCCCTCGTCCTGCGGAGGCCTGCATAGGCGGGCCGGCACTAGCTGGGGGTTGCGGAAGGATCGTACGTTCCCGCGACCCCCGGCGTAGGTGTGAGACGGAACAACGGGTGGTTTTTAGTCAGTAAGAGTCTGACAGACCCCTTCGCTCCCCCAGAGCGAAGGACATCCATGAGGATTTTCCAACCCGCACCAAAAAAAAAAAAAAAAAAGGGTGCCGTACCCAAAGGGTGCCAACGGGACCATATTACTGCTGTCCATCCGACCCTCTGTCTATGAGCGAGCTGTACTTCAGGAACTGGTTAAAGAACAAATGATGAAAATAAACTTAAATCACAAATTAAAGATCCAGTTTTCTTTCAATTTAAGTATGGTGATGCTGGTCAGATGCGTAGTACTGAAACCAGCATGCAAGTATGACCACAAAAAAAAAGAATTGTAAAATGCTATTTTAAAAGAGTAAGTATGGAGTTTCTTACCCATTTTTCTCCACACAAAAATATCTATTGAAAGGGGCATCTAGAATCATGTTACTATTTTATTTTAATTTTAAAGTTTACGTTCAAAAGTGCTTTTTTAATGGTCTAATTGAAATAAATGATTTTATTTTTACTTTTATTTTGATACCTGAACGTAAAAGGAGTATGGTAGCATCGTAGCAGGTAGCGTTCTGTAGTTTCTTAGCCTACCTCCATGGGGAAAAGGCAGGAATTTGTTCACGTACAGACTGACAAATTTTCTTAATTAAACATGAATCTTTAACTTTTGTAATAAAGTTGAAAGTCAAACAAACAGATTGGGGTAGTTTGATGTGCTGGACTCTGTACGTACGAGCACCTATGTATGTCATCGACAATGTTTAGTAAATTGAGATCTATTCTATAGAGTCGGACTTCTCCTTGTCTTGTCTTTTGTAATCAAACTGATTAGATCGTTTAGAGTTTCGATGCGATGAGATAAGGTTCCCTTGGTAGAGTTAAACGAATTCTAACGCGCCATTTACTTCTTAATTGGAGTCGTGTGTTAGTTTGATAGAGCTAATCTCCGAAATAGTTGGACCATTTTCGAACAGTTAATTGAATTACCGTGTGTTATAGGAATAAGGTTCAATTTTGACCGTGTGAATTTTGTGTAACAGAAATACGTATTTGCTTTACGCTGAATTATTTACGACTGGTATCAAAGGACAATATTTCTTATTAATATAATACTCACATGCATAAGTACTTGAACTACTTCACACATATAACGATTCTAACTCAACACCGTGTTTTATTTCATTGGTGTTGATATTTCTGGTTGTTCATTAAAATAACTATGAAGAACTCGGAAAAGGCCCAAACGTATTTGTGAGCAAATAGCAGACCCGACAGACGTTGTCCTGCCCCAAAAGCGCCACCTACCGGGTCTAAATGTGAATGTAAACGATCCAGGGACCCAATTGATTATTAAATATTAAATCAAATTGAAAGGGATATCAACTTACAAACCAAATACCACGAGTTCAGAAAATGATCCTGGACCCACCAGCTATGATTTATTCGTCGGGTTTCCTAGGTAACTGTAAAAGATCCTGATTTCTACCTAATCCAATGAGATATTTAATGAAAATAGTAATTTATATACGTTTTAATTAAAAATCTCACTAGATTAGACAGAAATGATGATTTTCTCGTACCTTTTTTCTTTTTATTTTTTATCCAAAAAAAAAAACACTATTCTTGAATTTATTACATTATTACAATTATAACAGTTGTTTTTGCAATACAACTAAAATCTTTCAGGGTTTATTATGTGCTGGCGAGCCATTAATATATTTTTTATAGCAGTGATGTTTTAAATATACAGGTATATTGGTAGGTACATAATAATTATGCAGTAAACTTGTCTGTAAAGAAACGTCTTGATTTGTATTTATAACTTTTCGAACTCGTTTACTATATCGATTGTAAGTCGTCTAAAAGTAAGGTACTAAATATCAAACCTCATCCCTTATATATTATCTCGTACAAATAAAAAAAAAAACTTAAGAAAACTATCAATGCTGTGATGTCCCTTCCACCCTGTATAGAATTGAATCAAGAACAAGTTGTGAAATAAGTTCTGCCAACATAATACATAAGCAGTTTGCCAACAAAATAATAATATGGTGGCGTTCTAAATTTCCAACGATTCATTAAAAAGTTTTAACTTCGCGGGCTTTTGCTGGCAATTGAGGTCGGTCTGTGTAAAACTAGATGAGCCTTGGTAGGCACCATTATTGATTAGCATAACTCAGGATGAGTTTATTGGCATAAGGGCTGACTCATCATCTGCCTAGCCTTTTCCCAATCATGTTGAGGTCAGCTTCTAATATAACCTGATACCAATTTTTACTAAATTCAAAGCAAAAATGAAAAATATACCGAAGAAAAAGCCTAACGATCTGTAAAGTTGAACAAACGTTACATTAAGCCCTTTGATGGACCGGCCATCTTAGGAGGTAATCCTTTACCCGCAATTGATTCTAACGACGTGCTCAGACTATAAGCTGGCATAACACTTCACAATAATGTCTTCCTTCTTCCTTATTGGAGATTTTCCAACCATAAACAATAATAGTATTTTTTTAAATAAAGGTTCCTGAATAAGGTGTGTTTAAAAATACTGGTCTACACATTTTTTCCGGTTTAAAAAGTAAACATACATTTTTTTTTATTTTAAGCAATTAACTTCTTCAAAGGGGAAGTTTTCGAAGGGAAAAGTATGAAATTCAAACGGACGAAGTCACAGGCGAATTACTGTAACTTACACACTAACAAATCTTATTTCCCGGATTAGCAATCAGCGTGTCTGTGACACATATACCTATTCCAGCTGTTTCCATTCTTTTCTAACTGGCCTTTCTTGACCAGATAGCTCCTCCAATATTTGCCTGTCTTCTTCTTTTTACGCGCGGTTGCCACTAGGTTATATTTTTTGTCCATTTCATCTTACTTTGTCATGTGTCCATTCCGTGAAAATGTTACCATTTATAATTGACAATAATTATATTCATCATACAAACAGAAAATGTTTTAAAAATATAAACAAAATTTGCTGACAGAAAAATAAACGCAATACAAATTGATAAAGCTTTTAGTTGAATATCAACCATTGAACCTATGACATCAAAAGCATGTAAAAACCGTAAGGAGCTTCCCGATTCAAATTCTCAATTGACTCCACGCTCCGAAGTAACAATAAAAGAGCTGGAATAGTTTCGAAATAAGTCCGACGCATAAAGTATTCTTTCATAGGAATATTGATATATATTTCAGTACGAACTGGCGGAGCTTTCAGTTCGACTTTCAGTGACTCAGTGTAAGCGCGCCACCCGCGCAGGATACACGCCGCGCCGCCCCCATCCGCGCGGCAAAACGACAACAAAACCACCTCGTACTTTTCATAACAACAAACCGACATTATAAAAACCTTATTTGAAAAAATATTCTGACAGTTCCATTTCACGTTTGACTATGGTGATTTCGAATTACGAATTTTCTTCTTCTTTTGAGTGAGTTGTAAACTTTTTGCTTGTGATGTAAGTTCTTTTTAAATTGCACTTTTTTAATTTTAGTCGATTAATTCTATGTTGTTTACAAAACAGTGTGAGTTAATTGTTTCTATTAATTGAGAACTAAATAAGTGTTATGGAAGAGTGGGTTTGGGAGAAAAGCGGATTGAAACAGCTGACTTCCGCTAATTCTGAATTTGTTTTGTGTGGTAAGTTTAATTTTAAATTATTTCAATACTTGACGATTTACAGAAGTCGAAGCTTTTTGTTATCTTATGGTAATACTGTTGGAACAAGTACCCACTTGACGTTTGATAAGATAAAAGGCATTGATACGGCAGTTTTTCCATTTCATGTATTATTTGTGACTCATATTTCAGATATAACAATACTATGGACATTCAATACGCCAAGATATCTACATGCATTAGGTGCAACTGCAACAATCAAAAATATTGATTTATTTATTTATTAAATAATTTAAGCACACAAATGTACAGAGCCGGACATTTGTGCCTACGTTTTTTGGACGTTTTTTTCTTCCACATATTATAGACTTGCTTTTCCAATTCACTTTAGATATTGGCAGAATGGTTGACATCGGTTTTGTTTAGAATATCAAGATATGAAATAGAATACTTACACGTTGAAATTTCATGTCTTCAAGTTCTTTTGTCTTAACTTAACACTGGTTTACATTTTACAACCATAAAATAAATAATTGAAATGGAATGAAATGAAAATACCACTATAGCGTTTTCATTTAAAATGAGGCAACCATAACTTGTATTACTCATTTGTATGAATAAAATATTAAAATGAAATAAAAATTATATGTATTTTGAACGAGCATTTTCAAATTTAAAATCGTTCGAATTGACGTAACCTTAACTTCCAAAATTCGTTCCAGGAACAGTAAACATCAACAGACACGGTTTACAAAACAAAAGGAGTGTTCCATATTTAAACGTTCTATTTTGACGAAATCGGTTACTGTTTATTGGCGAAAGAGAAACCTGTTTTCGTATTCATTCAGAGGGTTAGGTTATTTAGGGGTACGAAAATACCTAAATCAAATCGCTTTCACCGCATTTAATTAAATTCTGAGGAGCCTAAGTGTTTTGGGATCTAATAGAGTTTAGTGAAGCGTCCGGGGTATTATTATATTTATAAACATTATGGCGAAAGGAGGTTCAAACAATGATGTTGATACTAACTAATTGTCTTTACTGTTTTCCAATATTCTCTCTGAAACTGTGTTTATAAATAGGGTAAAGAGAAATCGACGCTCAACCTGATATCTTCAGTTCAGTGCATCGTTAAATCATAATAAGTAACTGGTACATCTCTGAACAATATCTCATAATGTAGAAGAGTTTTGATTCATCATGACAGATTTACAAATTTATGTAAAGGACCTAAATGCTCATACCAGTTTCTGTTTCCCTATGTGTCTAATAGCCACATAAACATACTTATGTGCGTATCAGCGATCCCTACGAATGTTTATGTATCAGACAATAACTATTTCTACGCAACTATTCTCGTAGTAAAAGGCGTTTACCACAACAGAAATGAATGAGTATAATCTGTATTCATGTCTCGTCGCCCGACAATGCCTTCTTCATTTACTTTTACTTTTGTCATCTATGTACAAGTTTTAGGTATTGTAGGTTTTTCATTAGATGTCCTATTTTGTAAACAACATTTTCAGTTAGACATTATCATCTTGATCTTTGTAAGAAACACAGTATGGAACCTCCATTAAACACTGTTTCATAATACCTTTTTAGATACGTTTTTTTAAGAATAATCAGTTATTCAATTTACATATAACTACATACATTCTACGTGGCAATGCAGCCAGCCTTCTGGGCACTTTTCCCGTTGACAGTGATGCGGATGAACTTTTGGATACCCTGTGATTGTTTATAGTATTTCTTCTCGTTCAATAGTTGTATCGTTTTAAAGAAATAAAAGTAATTTACTACATACATACATATTAACAGGTCATTGCACAGGTCCTTTTATTTTAATTTTTAATTTTATTGTTTTGATTGTAGTTTCTTTTTTCTTTTGTTTTTTATTACCTGTAAGTGTCCTATATAAATGTCTTTTCTTTCTTTCTTTTTAATTTGCAAAATAAAATAAAAAAACCTAGGTCACTTAAGCGTCGAATTAGGTACTGTATAAGCCAGACTGCTACACAGCTCCGAATCAGGAGATTATACATATATATATTATATATTATATACATATATATTATACATTATACACATGGACGTACAAACTTATACTGTGAGTTCAGTATATGATTCTTTAATTTTTCGTCGGCCTTTTGAACAAAAATATTGTTCTTAGAATAATAATATTGTTTCAATATTAATCTTTGGTCAAAGTCTTTGAAGTTTATTACCCTCCTAGTAGTTTTGGGAGCCCCTTCAACATACTTTTCTGTAAATATTCGCCAAGTTTCATAAGATTGAGTGGTATTATTAAAAATTTCGTCCCAGGATGGTATCAAAGTATCCAGCTGGTGCTTTGTACATTAGGAGAATGAAAACATTGTCTTTTCAATCGATATTACTTCACAAAAGAGAAAACTTTTCAACGACAGTATTTGATCGACACGTTATTTACTGAAGAACATTCATTTTGTGATTCTCTCGCCCACACATAAAATATACCTTTTCCTAAAACAAAAGAACGAACAGATCAACCATAAACACCCCAGATTATATTAAAATAAACTTTGAATTACAGAAACCAAAAAAGGTTCAAAGCAAATATTATAAAGTGGTCCAAGCATCGTTAAACTGAAGGGCTTAATTAAAAGGGTTTAAATCTCTTCGGGTCGTTATTTTCACTCGAGTTATGGCAACACTGGCGACGTATCTAGCTGGTAACCCTTACTATTTTATTTTATTATATTGGGGAAAACATACAATTGTACAGTTTTACTACTATTTTTTTTTACTATGCCCTTACCTAAATGTTGTACTAATTACGTTATGTATGTGAAAGTAACTCTTTTTTTTTAATTTGGTATGGAGATAATTTGAGACCCTGGCAAGAACATAAAATAGTTTTTAATCTGCAATTAACCTTGCATAACCTACATTCAAAGTGGGCAAAGTTGCGGGCAAAAGCGAGAGCTCACTATATTGAATGCGAAAATTTGTCGGTATGTATGTATGTGTGCTAAAACTTATGAACGGATTTGGATGAAGTATGAAATATCTTATGAAGGTAGCAGCTCATTGCCAGGATTATCACATAAAATACTTTATATCCCTATGAAGTGAGGTGTTCCCGTAGGAAGTTCCCTGTCTGGTTTTTTGTGTATGTGAGTTTGAATGTTAGTAAACACATCCACGATACAGTAGAAATTCCCAGTGTGGGGTAATGTTTAAAATAAAAAAAAATAGGTTCATGTTCAATTGGGAAACTTTGATAGTTGGAAATAGCTTGATGTGCTGGCGTCTGTACAAATATTTGTCATGTCCGCCGCGTGTCTTCTGACGTCATTTATCTTATTGGCTGTACGTAAAAGGGTTATTTTTAGTATTTTTCTCGTTCGAAAGAAAACTGAGTTTACCAGTCGTGTGTTCGGAAAATTGAAAAGCTTAACTAAGTTATTATCTACAAAATTGGATGGATTGTTTTTATTTTAAGGTTTACTTTTTGAGCTTATGTTGAAGCTTATCACATCTGATTTGAAATTACATTTACTCTGGTGTGATTGGTTGGCAGAATAGATGGGGATGTGTGGTGTTACGCGAATGGATAGAATATAGAATGAGTATATAGGAGGAAGTGTGAAAGTGGTGCCTGTGACAGAGAAGTTGTGTGGAAATCAGTTGTCATGGTATGGACATGTGATGCGAAGGAATGAGGAGCATGTGTGGAAAGTTTTGAGTATGAAGGTAGATGATAACAAGAGAAGAGGGAGACTTAGGAAACGATTGATGGATTGTGTGAAAGATGATATGGGTAGGAAGGAGGTGACTTCTGAGATAACAGCAAACAGAAATGTATGGAGAAGAAGACATGCTGCGCCGACCCCAAATAAATTGGGATAAGGGCAGAGGAGGATGACGATGATTGGTTGGCAGAAATATCATAACAGAAATTCGGATGAGGTGTTATCCATTGAGCAGGCATGGAGGTAGCGGGGACACTCTACCTTTTCAAATTGATTTGAAAATGGATGATTTCGTTAAAGTAGCCAATTTAAAAAATACAGGGTGGAAGGGTACTTCGACAATCGACGATCATAACCTGATGCCATACGTTTACAATTTAAATATCTCTTCGAAAGAGATTTATAAAATAAGAAAAGATTAAAATTTCACTTTGGCTGACGGAGTTTCTTATCTTTCTATGTTTTATCTCTCACCATCTTCCAAGAGTTTTTATTGTTGATTGGAGATTAATATTATACTGAGTTGAGTTATAATAGAAGTACCATCAAACTCGTATACTATGACAAAACAACACGCCTGTATTCCCTCAAGGGTGGAGCAGAGGTATACCTAAAGTTCACCCACATTTGGCTTGTTATTTTAATGTCCCATGTATATAATAAAATAGGGATCGAGCTTATAGCCATCTTGCAGAAATTCCGACTCAGCGCTGCTACTGAGAAATTCCAAATGGAAAACCCTAATAACACTTTGTCCGCCCAGGGAATCGAACCCTGGACCATCTACTCAGCAGTAGCGATCACCACCACAAGGCAGTCTTGCCACTAAAACTTAACGATTCAAATTGAGAACAGTTCCCTCGTTACTGCCACCCACAGATCTGTTCACCCCTCAGGCGATAAAAGGCTCACTAAGTAAATCCGCTAACTCGCTTACTGTAAGCACAATAGACAAAGTTTGTTGTGAAACCATTCATAGCTCTTTAAGACATTTATTTGCGCCATTATGGACCGTTATAAAGGCGGATTACCTACTAAAATATTTTGATATTCCATCAAGCGAAAATGAACTTAATGTTCAATGAATTCTAGCTTTTGTATTTTCAGTCCATTATATAGGATTTATTTTTTGTTCAGTCAACAATAATAACAGTCATAAATCTTGGAATTGATTAAAATTTATTGTGACAGATAGTAAATCAAGTCAATCTAAATTGATTTATTCAGTATTTTTTGAACGTTAAAATTTACATCAGATAGTCTCGCTTCAACGGGACAGCACGGTTGGCGCAGTGGCTAAGCGATTGACTGCCGCGCTGCGTGTCGTGGGTTCTATTCCCACACGGAACAAATATTTGTATGGCCTACAGGTATTTGTTCCGGGTCTGGCTGTTTGTGTATGTGACTTTGAATGTTTGTAAACGCACCCACGATACAGGAGTAATTCCTAGTGTTGGGCAACGTTTTATTAAAAAAAAAAAAAAAAAAACAGAGGGCTCATGGCTAATTAATAACTGCCACAAGGCTTGTTCTTCACGTTTTCCAAGGTTGGTCCGTGGAAGGGTGACCAGCCATTTTAAACCAAAATCCCTACGTGTCTTTGAAAGCATTTTAAGCCGTTGGACCCGACTCTCATTCTTAGATCTTTGACAGTCGTTACGGGTATGCAGTAAGTCTGAAAGTCTGACAACCAGTCTGGCCAAGGGTTCTCGTTAGTTTTTATGGTGTACAATAAAGAGTATTCTATTCTATTCTATCGTGTTACCCAGTAACTGGGTTATAGAGATCAGAGAATACAAATTGAATTAACAAAGAAAGAAAGAAAATACAAATACAAATTACAAGGAAAAAACGAACAACGTGTAACTAATACGTGGAATAGTTTTTGTACATGGATTAGTTACTCAAGAATTCAAGTGAAAACACGAGCTTGTATGGCTTTGGCTATAAATAGAGAAGTTGTTTTCAAAAATAGCAGAAAACTACATGACGAAATGTTTGTGAATTTCGTCGGCGCCATCTTGGATTTTGAAATTGACCCCATAGTCATTATTAGCGACCCGGAAACCAAGAAAATGACACCGATAGCAAAAAAATGTCTTTGACGCATTACGTGACATTAGCATCGGTCATCGGTCAGTCGGTCGGCAAAGGCAAAGGAGTGAATAGTTTACCCGCGCAAACACACAACGTATTTGAGAGCGGTGGCGTAGAGAGGGCGTGCCACGCATAGCCGTATTAGTATACTCATCTAGATTGTTTTTCTTAGAAATCTTGTTCAAGAGCAGCGTAGGCGTTCCAATCATGCATGACAATCGGAAAATGACGCAAATGTTGCCGTGAAAATGGCGTGTGGGAGTCACGTTACTGGACTGGGTTGCGTTAATACAAGGTAAAAGGGAAATTGACGCGCAACCTGAAACCATGGGTTTAGTAGGTAATTCTAGACCCCTCAGAGTCGATAGTTTTCGTCGGGTTTGCCCTAATTTCTTGGCCTTTTCTGATATTTTCTTTATGGTTAATTCTTTACTGCATTTTTTTTAAAGCATGTTCTATTATCCTTTTTATCTATAATAATAGCAGCCTGTTACTGCCCAACTGCAGGGTAAAGGCCTCTTCTCATACTGAGAACGCATGAGCATTGATTACCATACTTGCAGTATTAAGCTTAAGCAGTATTAAGTCCTACGTGGTTTCTTTACGATATTTTTCTCCCTGTGATATCTTAGATAAACTTAGAGAGTACGTAAAATTGAACAGGTCACATTGATGGGGTCCTAACCACAACCTACCTAAAAGAAAATAACCATCAACACAACGACAAGTCAAAAATCTATTTACTTACATAACAAATCTTCTTCCTAAATAAAACCAAGCATTCGCAAACGCAAATTCTTCCAACGTTATTGTACATTCAAATTAGTTTACCACACAAAAGTACTTTTCATTCCTAACATAACGTCGGGTTTTTCACATTTGAGTGCAACGGCTGTCGGCTTTAGTAGTAAAATAAAACGCGCACAACTGAAGTTCCCACTTTGTTTAAGCCCCAAATGTTATACACACAAACGTAGAAATTACTTTTCTATGAATTAAAAAAGGTTTAATACCTCTGTTTGTTTCTCTTTTACGTGAAACATTAAAAGAACTTTATTTGACTTTGCGTTGTTTAATGTTTATTTAATTTTGTTGCGTTTTAATTAAGGAGAAAGCGCCAAGGTATCCTTCTAAATTTTGCATCTTAGTATAAGGTTGCTTAGTAATAAGAGAGTTATTCTAGATCGTAATGTGACGTGTGTACTGTGTATGCCAATGGGGACCTTTTTGCATACAGGCTGGCAGGAAAAATATTAGTACTGGCTGGTATCAAAAACTCAAGCGATTTTCGAATGGTTTTAAATATAGAACGTGTCAATTGTTTAGGGCGGAGCAGATTTTGTTTACAGACGCGCTAAATATTGTAAACACTAGTCGAATTTGATACATTTTATTTTTCCTTTCGTAACCTAATTCTTGGGGAAGATTATAGTTTATTTAGCATCAAGCTACGACAGTCAAGAGTGGAAGAAAACGGAGGGCACAACTTAAGTATAAAATAAATATGCATTGAAATAAGAGGTACCTAAATTTGAGATGATTTTCTATCATGGAAAGTATTGTCATATTCTGTTTTCGACTTATCAAGACCCTCGAAAGATAATATAAGGTTACTCATACAGTTGAGGTTTATAATTATATAAGCTAAAGACGGCCTCATCTCATCAGAATCCATCTTGCAACGTGGGTATGTAGGTAGTCCAAACACGGTAATTTTAATTAAACGTCATCGAAACTTGAACGATTTCACTTCCACGATATTAAAATAATTCTACAATTGCGTAAATAGTAATCTCTAAAATTCTGATCAACACTAATCACTTTAAAATACACTATTTTTAAGGCGATGGGTAGCGATTTGTCGAAAACGTGGTGCGCTGGCGACCACTCTCCAAGAAGGGGGATCCTAAGATGGCCGCCCCGCTACCATCAACTCAACGCTTCGGTAGAGTGACGTTGACAACCTGTCACTGTCAACAATGCCATTCTAACGTGCACCGAGAAATACATAAGTATTGCCTATATCATATGAAATCAAATATGCGCTTGGCAATTTAGTTTTATACCCAATCTTAAGAAAACGATTCGCTGGCTTGTCTAGGTTTTGTTCCCAAGTAAGTTAGTCGATGTGAGTAACTTGTAAGTTTGGACGTACTCGGCAAAAGTTAGAGCAACTCCAGAGTAAACTTGGGCGAACTAGATTGATTTATGCAAGACTGTGATATTAATGCGAATAGAATTATTAGCAAATTCGAGTTCCTTATTGGTTTGGGGGTTCTGTGCCCTGGTTGGACAAAGTGTTATTAATACACAAATACAAATGCTTAAATATTTATTGCATCCCTTTACATTGTGATCAAACGTAAATTCAGGACCTCCAGCACAAGTACTCACTAATTATGTTGGAGTTTTAAATAGGAGATTAAAATCCGTCCGAGTCCCGGCTATCATTTGTAGACCTTTGACAGTAATTTCGGGTGGTCAGAAGCCTGAAAATCTTACTAACAGGTGTTGCCCAATAAAAGGGTTTTGGAGGTAAGATAGGCAGTCGCTCCATTTGAAATACACCATTCCACTGCATTTGGTCAGACTGAAAGCGGACTCCAACATAGCTGGGTTAGGGCTAGACAGATGATGATTATTTAAGTTTACACTTAACGTGAAGAGGATGAAGAATGTATAGCCACAGTCCGCCTGTTCTGTTTAGTCATATATATTGGGGGCAAGCCTATTGTCACCAACATGGCAAAAATATAATAGATACCCATCCACAGATTGACCTCGGCAAGCGTAGTTTAACCTGCGATCGACCACTAAGGCAGTGTTTATTTAGCCAGGAGCTCCTCCCAACTTCAGTTATATTATGCTTAATAACTTAGATTTTACTGCACTTAGCTCCTAAATCATTTTAAATTATCTCGTAAACAATTTAAAATTCTCTCTGAACCCATTTATTATAGTCGTTAACTACATCTTATCGGTGGTAATGTGCAGTACTTAAGAACAAATATTAATTTAGTTAGTAAATTTATGTTTTACGTTTTGAACTCGTTGTGGTTTAAAAATAGATGTAGTAACAACATTTAAAGAGGTTATGCTTAGATGGTTTGGTCACGTTGAGATGATGGATGAAGGGCGACTAATAAAAGGTATTTAAATGATTTAAGTGTAATGGCTGAGAGAAGACACCCTAAAAAGACATACACTGACAAAAAGGAAAGGTCACGTGCGTAGTACTCGCAGCCGGCGTGTATGTCTGTCCAGATCTATGAACGTAAACGAAGCCAAAGGAGTAAAGTTCGAAGCAAGGTGACGTCACGCAGTTTCTTCCCACTCTCATGGAAAAAAGCGTGAGTTTATGTACATATATGTAGTATAGTATTTATATAGAACCTAATGGCATACAGGCTGAAAGGATATAACTTCTGACTGGATTCAAAATCTCAATTTCTTTCTAAATAGTTTCAAATATAGAACGTGTCATTGGTATAGAATGGAACAGAATTGTTTAAGACGCGCTATTATAAAGACGTACGTTAATTAAATAAAACTATAAAATAAAATAACTAAATAATGCCGGACAATCCACACAGCATCATCTAGCCCCAAGCTAAGCAGAGCTTGTGTTATGGGTACTAGATGACTAATATACTTAATACAATACAATACATAGATAGATATTTTTTATTATACATAGCAAATACCCAGAACACCCGGAACAAATATTTGTAGATCGTACAAACATTTGTCCCAAGGCGGGAATCGAGCCCGCAACCTCCTGCGTCGCAGGCGGACCTTCGCCCGCCGCGCCACATCGGTCGAAAAACTTAATCAGTAGGAGCCCTATTATTAATGTAATTAAATTAAATTAAGCATTATGAAAGATTCACAGCTAAAAACAAACTGGTTGAGATCAGTAAATAAGACTGTCAGCCAATTACAGTCTCCGCTTATAAAATTTAGAGTTATAATGCTTGTTATAACTCTTGACACGGTCCAAGAATCCTAAGTAAACAGCCTGACAGTGTCTACTGATCTATTAGATCATTATTAATCGGTCACTTAATATTACCAGACATCTCCTTCACCTCTTCCCTCTCCTCATTGTAGTGATGTATCACAATTATTTATATCAACCCTACCAATTGAAAGAGGTGCATCTATAAAAGTAACAATACGTTCTGTGTTAGATAAGGGTTAAACATATATGTCTAACTGGATTAGTTAGAACTACAGTTCTTTCATAATCATTTTGCATCTGCCAACACCCTAATTGCGATGGTAATAATGATCACTTTAGATTGATACAAAATACAAAACATGAAGTCGAAACGTGATTTATTTATTTATTGGTGACAAACACAAAAAAAAAGAAAGAAGTAGAAACGAAAAGGGAAAGATAGAAGATAGCACAAAGCTCCTGTTTATTTCCCCAAAAAAATGTTTCTGTAGAACTCCGACAGGAGAGTTGGGTGGGAAACATAAACTAACGAGCAACTCGATTCATATTTCGGATATTTGATGGGTGAAATGAACAAATAGTGTTATTATGCGTGTAGGAAAGTTGGTAAATAATGTTGGACTTAAAGTTAGGTTAAAAATGTATATTGTCCGGATGTCTTATGAATAATTGCGTAAATATTATATTTAATAGTTACTAGTAAGTATGTTTAATAGGGTAGTGTCCCTAAAAACTGATTGGTCCGATAGTTGGATCATTCTAAAATACTGGACACGTATTTGTCTTTTGTCACGTAAACCAAAAATGTCGACGATACAGTGCGTTGAATTTCACGTTACGTCACCCCTTGTTATACTTTTAACGTAAAAGTGACGTCACAAGCTCCTTCTCCTGAATTTTGATGTGCTTTTTTTCACTTTATATTAATTTGAGTAAGCAAAAAATACATGTCTAATATTGTTTAGTAATCTAACTGACGGACTAAATAGACTTATTATATTTTACCCTAGGACACATCCCTATTGTTAAGTGTTGTGAGAGAAACCAAAAATATTTTCATTTTTTTTCCTTTTAAATTTGACGTTTAAAAGTGCCTTTTCTAGTGGTTAAATGAAACAATTTTTTTTTTTTTTTTATAAAACGTTGCCCCACACTAGGAATTTCTCCTGTATTGTGGGTGCGTATACAAACATTTAAATTCACATACACAAACAGCCAGACCCGGAACAACTACCTGTAGGTCATACAAATATTTGTTCCGTGCGGGGATCGAACCCACAACACGCGGCGCAGCAGCCGATGGCTCAACCACTGCGCCAACCGTGTCGTCATATCAATTTGACTTTAACGTTGGCAGTGAGATAAACATTCAAAGCTTAAAATACTACTGAGCTTTTGACGCAATAGAACCTCGGTAACACGAAATAAAGGACCCGTCGTAGAAACAAACTATTTGATATCAACCTTTGGAATTGTTGCAGAGTAGAGCAATACATTGCTGGCAGCGTCTCCGTAGAAAATGGTTGGATATCTATGTTATTTTTCATCCATGTCACCTTCGTTTTCCTGTCGCATTGTTCACAAAGTTTTGCTGTTTTTCAACAGGAAAAATAGTGTGGATATCTTTTAGGATTACGATGTTCTGTTGGCCCAGTTATTATGGTCTTGCCAGTCATGCACAGGTTTTAATCAGTGAAAGTAATAATGTGGCTTTTTCAATTCATATGTAGGTAGATAGGTACTTTCGGTTGTCATGGCATGTGTATGTGATATGAAGGAATGAGTACCATGTTGTGAGGAAAGTTTTGAGTATGAATGTGGAGGGTTACAAGAGTAGAAGGAGAACAAAAAAATATGAATAGATTGTTTGAAAGATGATATGGCTAGAAAAGAGGTGACTTTTGAGTTGACGGCGAATAGATATGTATGGAAGAAGAAGACATGCTACCAACTCCGAATAAATTGGGATAAGGGCAGGAGGATTATGATGTAGGTATTTTATTATTTATTAATATTTAAAGCACACGAATGCACAAAGGCGGACTAAAAAATATACCGACTGCAAAGAGAAATAACATTTTCAAAACAATATAAGTTCTCAAGCAGTATGTAGCAGTTGCTGGCAGGTTACTATAGTTCAATCAAAGACTGTAAAATCAAAAAGCGTGGCAAAGCATACAGACATACATACAAACACACGAAACACATTACCTGTCATTCTGGAGTAGTCGGGTGATAAGTTAACAATATTCGCTTCACGGAAACTCTACCTAATTTAAGTCCATTTGTTTTCACTCCGCAATATTACAAGATATTCAAAATAATGTAGGAAAACATCGTTATAATATTGAGCATCCAGAGCCATTTCATATTGAAGGCTTTTTGAGGTGCGCCAAATGTCAACAATTATTTGAATTGACATCCAATATGCTGAGGTGGGTCCAATCGTGGATTATATTTGAGACGCTTTGCAAATGAGTTTACTATAAAACGAGGAAAATATCGAACGAAATCTTTTGCTCTAATATTTAGTGTATAATTTGCAATTGAATGATACATTGAGAAATGATGTTATGAAACAACGTTGTGGTTTAAAATAGATGTAGTGACAAAATTTGAAAAGAGTATGCTCAGATGATTTGGTCATAATGCAGATGTAAGCGGAAACGCCGGGAGGGGACGCCCTAGATGGACATACACTGGCCTTATTGGTGATTTTCTTCAAAAAGGTCAGGTGCGTAGTAATCACAACCGGCGTGCTTGTATGACCAGATGTATGAACGTGAGCAAAGCATAAGGAGTATGTTGAGATCGTAGCGGGTGACAGTCTGTGGTTTCTGCGTACCCCAATGAGAAAAAGGAGTTTAAGTATGTGTGTAATTTGCATGAGCTGGTATCATACCACCTGCGTCTTATAAGCTAGCCTTTAGACCTTGGTCTTAAAGATTATGTTTATGTTTTCGTTCATTACAGTCCCGTCTATCACATTATTTTGATGTAATCGTATTCATGTTGACCATTATATTTTAAAACGACATAGGTACTCCTACTGTTAATCATAGGCTCGCCCCTATAACATGGGACTTAAACATGACTGGAGAAATGTGGGTAAACTATAAGTGCACCTAACTATTAATATAGTGTAGTATATAAGTGGAAATTATGTATTTTTCCAACTCCTCAGCTGTTCTTTTCTGATTAATTTCGTTGCGGAATCCAAAACAGTTGAATCGTTTCTCCGGGACTCGTCGGGCTTCAGTGTCTCGTCGCTTTTCTGGTGGTCGCCACTGTTGATTCAGATTTTCAGGAGTTTCATTGGTTTGGGAATAGTGTGTATATACACACATATAATAGGTCTTTACCTATGAAATTGCCGTTTTGTATTTTTTATTTGTATTAATCGAAGTAATCACCCATGCAATCAATGCATCTTTGCCAACGCAGTGGCAGTTTATTGATGCCCTTCTTAAAGAAATCAGCTGGACGGGAGGCAACAAATTCTTCAAAGGCATTTTGTACTGCCTCTCGGGTATTGAATTTTTTTCCCGCCAAGAAGTTATCCAAATTCTGGAAAAAGTAGTAGTCTGTAGGCGCAAGGTCTGGTGAGTAGGGCGGATGACGGAGAGCTTCCAACCCCAGTTCTTGCAACTTGGAGACCGTCTGCTGTGCAGTATGAGGTCGCGCGTTGTCGTGCAGGAGCAGCGGAGACGAGCGATTGACCAATGCTGGTTGGAGATGTGCCAGCTTCTCCATCATTGTGTTCAATTCTTCACAGTACACATCTGCAGTAATGCTCACCCCGTTTGGTAAGAAGCTGTGTTGAATCACACCGGCGCTAGACCACCAAACAGTGACCATCACTTTTCTTGGGGTAAGTTTTAGTTTAGGGCATTGTTTAGGTGCTGAACCAGGATCCAACCAACTTGCTGAGCGCTTGCGGTTATCAAACAGAATCCATTTTTATCGCAGGTAACAATGCGGTTCAAAATTCCTTCATTTGTGTGTCTGTTGAGCAGTGCAAGGCACGTCTCGACGCGTACTTCGCGCTGGCGATCATTGAGTTCGTGGGGCACCCATTTGTCAAGCTTTTTTACCTTGCCAATTTGACGCAAATGGACCAATATTGTTTTGACGCTAACGTCGAAAGCTGCTGCTAATTCAGCCGTAGATTGTGTATCATCAGCTTCCACAATCGCCTTTAATTCGTCATTGTCGACCAAAGTCTTCGGACGACCGCGAGGTTCATTTTTCAGGTCGAAATTTCCAGAACGGAAGCGAGCAAACCAATAACAGGTAGTGCGTTGGTTTGTAGTGTTAGCTCCGTAAACGTCGTTGATGTTGCGTGCCGCTTGTGCCGCGTTGCTGCCACGACGGTAATCATATTCCATAATTACTCGAATTTTTAACGTATCCATGATGACGAAAAAGATTTAAATGCGATGAAAATGTAACACTAATCAATAAACAAATGACTACTTTTGGAAAAAAAAATCCATGTTTTTAAAATAAAATTAATTTGAAATTAGAATTCTTAGCCAAACAAAAAATATTTTGATTTGAAATGGCCAGTACTGCAGAACGGCAATTTCATAGGTAAAGACCTAATATATGTAGGGAAGGGTTCAAATGAAAGATGAGTTCTTCTTTAAAATACTTCTTTATTTATAACTTTTCACCTGAATTAAAAATCGGGCGTCTCTTCGTCACTTTTCGTTCGTAATGTCTGCTACCTTCGTCCATTTCTTCCTTAAACTCACCGCTTCATACATTCATCTCATAATATCCGTTTGGATACACATACATTTTCACATAAACAAAATAAAGTAAAGTAGAATCCTACGAAATGTTTTGCTCATGTTGTGTATAATGTGACGACACGGTTGGCGCAGTGGTTGAGCCATCGGCTGCTGCGCCGCGTGTTGTAGGTTCGATCCCCGCACGGAACAAATATTTGTATGACCTACAGGTAGTTGTTCCGGGTCTGGCTGTTTGTGTATGTGAGTTTAAATGTTTGTAAACGCACGCACGATACAGGAGAAATTCCTAGTATGGGCAACGTTTTTTTTTTTAAAGAAAAAAATAATGTTTTATTTCGTATTAAAAGGTAATATTTACACCCAAACACTAATAACTCTTACAGATTACAGTTCGTGTCGCATACTGAAACTATGCTAAAAGTGCTGAAACCAGTCGATCGTGACAAACGAGTGTGCCATGAAATCGAGTGGCGTAATTGCAATCCTTTTACGTGATCATTCATCGGTAAAATTGCAGGTAAATACTGCTTTTCCGGTATACTGGAGGCTAGACCCAGCTGGCTTATAGGTCAACGAGACTCTTTTAAATGCGGGGGTAATAGAAAACTTGCAAATAGGTACAGTGCACAGTGCTGAAAATTACGCTGAAGTATTTTTGTTAAGTGAATACCTGAGTAATTAATTTGTGACTCAGGATATTTTTGGGGGGATGAGGAGCAGGTTGTAAATTTCTTCATCCACCAAAGAAAAGGGAGGATCTCCCAACCAGACGCGTGTTGTGTCTGGTGGGCTACTGCCCAACAATTGCTGTCGGGTTCTTGGTACATGTGTACAATCACGCGGATAACTTTAATATCGCGATGTAGGACGTCAGATTTAGTTCGTATGTGGTGGGTATGGATTTCGCTACAATACCTTTTTGAATCTTATAGCTTATTAACAGCTTCAATGATCTTGTGTAGGATCAAATGCATTTAAGACTTTGGAATTTATTGTGTTTTCTGTGAGAAGAGTGTGGCTGTGTAGTACCACAAGATGTTATGATATGTCGCCTGAATTTTCCAAAGGTTTAGGCAGAGGTGTACCTATAGTACACCTATATTTCGCCAGTTATGCTTAATTCCCATGTAATTGGGAGCTATTGCCATCAACTAGGCACCAATCTGGACTCAGTTGCTACTGAAAAATTCTAGATGGAATAACCCAATAACACTCTGGCAGACCCGGTAATCGAGTCCAGGTTGCTACTTAAATCTAGCTACGACCCTTATATATGTATTTATTTATTCATAACAATAAGCTTACAGTTTGAACCAAACGCTTATATTGTGTCAATTTTCAGTGTACAATAAAGTAATAAAAATCTGGTGTAATATCTTACTGTTAATTAAATGTATGTATACCTACTCGTATAATACAATTAGAAATCAAATTTCTAATCAATATTTTATATTAAATATAAAAAAATATGGAAATTGTTATAATATACTACTTAATGTGTCAAAAAATATGTCAGCATCTGGATTACATCAAAAAGATATTTGTTAAAACCATTGTTTTAACAAATATTTTTGCGAGAGCCATTGCTCTCGCTGTTGGATCGTTAAAGGCGTGTGGAGTGATGATGAGAGAGAGATCTCTTAGAGCTCTTAGGCAATCGTGGTAATTAAAGTTAGTGCCTTCTCTATATATCCAACAGTAACTTTCTCTAGTACTGTTCTCATACTCATTAGGTACTATCTATTCACGTAACCATTGATCTTAGTTACATAATCGAGAGCTTCCGCACACACGAGCGAGCCCTCAGACGATTCAGTGTGTTGTTAATTAGTACAAGGATAATGTGCGCATCAGCAACCCTGATTAATGGGTACTTGTCACTATGTAACGATGAACAGTAGAGACACTCTTAATAATGAGCCTAATAAAAAGCATCGCCCAAGTGCGAGTCAAACTCGCACACGATGGGTTCCGTAACAAATCGAACAAAAAATGCCGAATAAATTGCGTCAAAAGATGTCACGTCACTTTACTGCGAATGTAAGTTTTTAATAACATAAAAAATCTTTTATGTGTTTTAAAATTATAAATTACCAATTTTAGGACTTTTTCCTTTATTCGTACTTTGAAATCTAGACTCTTGCCAAGTTTCATGTTTCTAGGTCAACGGGAAGTACTCTGTAGGTTTTCACTTAATTGCGAGTATCAAAAAAATTGCATAAATGGCCTAAAATATCTTTTTATTGCGTTGACTTAGAAGCATGATTATTTTTAGACCTCCAAGGGACAGCAGACCTACATTTTTCGACACCTTGAGCTATTTAGAAAAAGTCTTGATATACAGACAGACAGACATGCAGACAATTAAGTAATCCTATAACATTTCCGTTTTTCCTTTTGAGGTACGGAACCCAAATAACCTCTTTATAGAAAATGAAAAAAAAGATCCAGTTCTCAAAAAAAGAAAATAATAAGAAATCTATACTCAGTAGATCAAAACCATTGTCTGTGTTGCAGTCAACTTCCAGTCTAACCGAATGCAGCTAAATACCACTGTTTTGTATGGAGGGGCCTCCGAAGCCCAGTTACTGAGCAACACGATATCCCTTTGTCAGACTTTTGGGCTTCCGACAACCCGTATCAACTGCCAAAAATCTATGACAGCCTAGTGACAGCCGGGACCAAAATCTCCACGTGTTTTAACGTGATACCTTCCCATTACCTAGCTTTAGCAACTCTCTAAGGAAGTTCTCTGCAACATTGAGGATTATAAAAGCTGCCGTTTAAACTTTCATTTATGTAAAATAAATAATAAATAAATAAAATAAAACTTATTGTGTCATATAATTGGTCTTACAAATTGTTGTGTTCGGAATCTTCCTTTAGACAAACAATGCCTGTAGTAGAAGACTCCACCCCTCCCTATTTTGTATAGCTTAATTTTTATTTATGTAATCAATAACCTCTTAGGCTATATAGATAAATCGACGAGCTCTCAGGCCACACAGAAAAAAAAACTAAGTAATAAAGAATCTATTCTTTTATACAGGGCTTCTTGAAAACTGTGTTATCATAACTTCCTAACTAATATTATAAATGCGAATTTGAGTTTGTTTGTTGGTTACGCTCTCATACACTCATGGATGGATTTGTATGAAATTTTGCAGATGGTCAGACCATGTCCTTGGTTAGGACGTATGTTAGCGACGCCATAAAGAAAATTCAATAACAAATATAGAGGAGTGCGCGGTGTCAGAGAGGTTTCAAAAATCGAGTCCTTCATTTTAGTATTTTAGGTGCCATTTCTAACATCACAGACAGCGCATGCGTCCTATTTTTGTTGTAAATCCTTTCATTAAAATGTAGTTCTTTGCTCAATATACATTGTTTAACTCGATCCCTACGATTCTTTTCGACCCAGTAGTACGTTTCCGTGGGATAGTTACCGATCTCCACGCGCCAACAAATTCTAGTTTTTAATAGTGGAACTTCTGTAAATTTCTAGTTAGTTTCATCCATGTTGAGTTCAGTACGCGTGAGTTAATCCTTAGTTACGCCCACGCGTTGATAACACGATGATAATGAGTAATCATGCTTGTCAAAATGGATGTTTATAGTTGTTCCGAATTATGGCGTTATGGCACAAAAGTTCATGAAGAATATGTCAAGGACTTTTGTCTCTTTTGCATAGAGAGCTTTGTTTTACAAAATGGTTAATGCTATTCTACGCTGTAGGTTCTGTAGACTTTAGATGATTTAATTTGTTGACCGTTTTCCATTTTGTTTTACGCTTTTAATAAGTATTTGCGTGTTTTAGGAAGAATTCTTGACGCAAACGTAACGTAAATAAGAACGTTTCTTAAGTTTGAATTGAAGTACTTGTTTTTTTATCATTTTAAGACTTTTTTATGTGTATAACTGATACTAATTGTGCTTGCCTGATAACTGTTACTTGAAACAATTAATAATCTCATTGGGTGAGATAGAAATTATGATTTACTTTTTTACGGTTTTAAGTAAACTCATATTTGCGGTACCTAATCATTTAGACAGTTTTCTGAAAACAAGAGTTTCTGTTTGAGTGTCACACTAGTGACACTCAAACAGAAACTGCAGGCAGAAAGGTAATTAAATTTCTCATGATCCAGATTGTTTCAATTTCAAACAACCTCACTCAGGAAATTAAACATGTCATGCCTGAATCTACCAACTTTTTTACAACTCATGTGTTGAATTTTTACCCACTCCTAAGAGACGCACCGTGATGTAACATAGCTTGTAGCCTTCTTCGAGAATTATACTTTAAATTAAAAAAAGAAAACTATATTAATCTAACTGCTTTCTATCTTTATATTAATTTATTTCGTGTTTGTAGTTCGAAGTTCGATAGACACAAACCCAAGTCTGACGTCACATAACCAAAAGTTCAAACCAGCAAACGAACTCTTCAAAGCTTTATTATTTTAGTACAGACTTCTTGGTTCTTCTTCCATAATAATAAAAAATAAATAAATAATGCTGGACAATCCACACAGCATCATCTAGCCCCAAGCTAAGCAGAGCTTGTGTTATGGGTACTAGATGACTGATATACTTAATACAATACATTACATAGATAGATATTTTTTATAATACACGACAAATACCCAGAACACCCGGAACAAACCTATGTAGATCGTACAAACATTTGTCCCAAGGCGGGAAACGAACCCGTAACCTCCTGCGTCGCAGGCGGACCTTCACCCGCCGCGCCACATCGGTCGTCATATTATTAAGACATATGAGTACATGGCCTTATTGAGGTCGTCCTTAATGTCCGTCTCTTGGAGTACTCGATCAAATATGTCGGTTTGATTAGAAACACTATACTATTCACACGCAGGTACAAGCGGGTTGACTAATCCATTACCTAAATATAATGGCAAGGTATTACGGGAACGTCTAGGTGCTTACATATCAAGGAGCGGTGTACACAGGTTGTATTATATTAGGGCCCATTAATAAACAATTAATTATCTTAGAAATATTAGGTAGAACATAATATCATGCCTGTGTTCTCTGATGGGTTCGGCAGAGGTGTATCCACATTTTGCCAGTTATGTTGAATTCCCATGTCATAGGGGGCGAGTCTATTGTCTTCAAACCGGCTAAAATTCAGACTCTGGACTGCAACTGAGAAAATTATGGTCGGAAACGAAAATATAGACGAATCAGGTTTTTTAGGCCGATAAACGCTGAAAACGAAACTTCGATTGATCACTTATTGATAGTATATGATGCATACATTCAACGTTCGAGAAACATTGTAGTGATTTTGTTTTTGTTATTGACTCACAGGCGGACGCTACTGCAAATTCCACAATATATTGATACTTGATTACGTCTCATGTTTAAAAAAGTTTGATACTTCCAACAATATGTACCTCTACCTAGTTGTAACAAACACTTACTCGTCTAAAAATCTCTACTGTATTGCAGCGATCTTTACGATCTTTCACAAAAAAGTAAGTGGGACTAAGATCAAAAGCACGACTGGTCAAATGAAGTGCCCAAGATTACCTACTACACAGCTCTGGTCATTTCAAAGTAAGTACTCCTTCAAAATGATTCGAGGTTTACCGATACATAATACCGTAACAAGTATAAGGAACGGAGATTTTATGTCTCCTGATAATTTACGATTAAGGAACAATACAAAGCATAACATCAAGCCTGTATTCTCCGAAGGGTTGGGCATAGACGTACTTAGAGTATAAATACTTATGTTATTTTTATATCCCTTGTAGTATCAGGCTAGTTTATTGCTATCAATTAGGCACAGATCCAGACACCGGGATGCTTGTACGAAATTCCGAATGGGAAAAGCTGAAAACAATTTATCAGGCTCGGGAGTCGAACCTAGCCTTATACTATTATACTTGACGACCGATGTGGCGCGGCGGGCGAAGGTCCGCCTGCGACGCAAGAGGTTGCGGGTTCGATTCCCGCCTTGGGACAAATGTTTGTACTATCTACAAATATTTGTTCCGGGTGTTCTGGGTATTTGCTATATATAATAAAAATATCTATCTATGTAATGTATTGTATTAAGTATATCAGTCATCTAGTACCCATAACACAAGCTCTGCTTAGCTTGGGGCTAGATGATGCTGTGTGGATTGTCCAGCATTATTTATTTATTATTTATTTATTTATATTATACTCAGCAGTACTGCTTACGATCACTAGACCAAAGATGCAAAAAATACATTGTAAAGTCTACTTTAAAATTCGGTTTAGCTAGAAATAAAATTTAGTAAATTTTAAAATTCCTTTGCTAGCGAAATACAAGAGAAAACTGTAACTAAAATTGAAATGCATTATACACTGCGCAGCGGTACCGGTCAATATCAATACGATGAGAATTGAATACCCAATACAACAAAGTTACTGAGAAATTCACTCATTTTGTGACGAGTCTATGTGCTTATTGTAACGACATAGTGGATTAGAGGTTGTCACCGGGACAGGACGCCGTAGAAGAACATACACTGACTTTATTGGTTAATGTTATTCAGAAAGCTTAGACTTCAGGTAATCGCAACCGGATTGCGTGTATGACCAGTGTTTCTAGCGAATCTATGAAGTAAGCTTATCGTCAATACGAACAATTCAAAATTAAAAAAGAAAATACTCGTTGGGAATATAATATTAACTTATTTTTGAGGCTTTATTCATATATATGGGTTATACCAATAATAAGTATTGGAATGCTTGATTTATAAATAAAAAATTTAAATGCTACAGGATAGTTACATTGTACATATTATGTATTTAAATTGTTCGATTTGACGTTACGATTACGTCAAATGTTCATGTTAGGCTCACAAATGTATGAACGTAAACGAAGACAAAGGACGATCCTTTTTCTTCGTTTACGGTCATACATCTTTGAGCAGGCGTTCTGTAGTTTCTGTTAACACCCATGGGAAAAGTCACGAGTTCATTTATAGCGGATGTGTGTGTGCTGAGAGGAAATTGTTTGGATCTAAATATTTATAGGTACTGCGTTTGCCATTTACATTTAAAAATGTGAACAAATACATGTGTGTTTTTGGAAACATAACTTTAACACCCGCACTCAAAGTCCAGTATACATTATAACTGCACATTTTGTTAATTTATTTTTGCCATGGATATCCGAAATTAAAGTCATTTGGCACTTTGCAGAGATTGTGGTGCATTGTGGTATACAAATACTTGCTGTGTATTTATTTTACTTAGCAAGTAGTGTCTAGAAGATGTAACACGGACGAAGTTGATAAAATATTTTTTTATTTAGCTATATACCACTTATCAGAACTTGAACAAGTTTATATGGAACTCTGAACACCAATCAAACTAAGATATTCTGAATACAATATTATGCTCCTTTTTGTTGAGTCGGTTAACCTGTCAAGTTCCGTATACCCATACTCTTATATGCCGATGCGGAACGTACGACGTTTTAGAGATCCGCCTGTTAAGTGCAGCAAAGAAAAAACAATATACCTATGACGGTACGTACCTAGTTTGACGGCACGGTTGGCACAGTGGCTAAGCGATTGACTGCTGTGCTGCGTGTCGTGGGATTGATTCCCGCACGGAACAAATATTTGTATGGCTTACAGGTAGTTGTGCAGAGTCTGGCTGTTTGTGTATGTGAGTTTGAATGTTTGTAATCGCACCCACGACACAGGAGAAATTCCTAGCGTGGGGCAACGTTTTTTTTTTAAACAACAACCACAGCTCTTATAATTATGTGAGTTCATTTTAGAGACTAAAAAGGTAAAGCAACGTGCCCGTAGTTAATGACCTCTGTTCACAAGATACCTTCACAAGATATTTCAGCCCAAACAGCTTAAGAACAGTCGCTAAATTAAAAATTATCTCAGTGTACTTAATTAAAATAAAATAAACTTATTTTAATTGAATTTCTTCGTGGAGGTTAATAGAGGCGACTGGTGGAGGGTCATTAAGAAACCATTTCTAGAAAAATGGGGAAATGAAGCATTCCTAGTAAGGCATTTCATTTTACCTTTAGATTAATTTATTGAATTTCGATCCAGGGAACAGCTTGCACTTTACTATTTATAAGTATAATAATGATGTATAGTAAAACGGGGTGAATAGAAATGCAGGGGTGAATAGAAATGAAGGGGTGAATAAAAAAAAACTTTGCAGGGGATTTTCACGTTAGTTTTACATGGTTTGTTTTCAACATCTTGTCAGAAATAAGTATCAACGTTAAAATGTAATTAAAGTTTTTCTTTCTTTCTTTGTTTTTGCTTTTTACTTTATTTCTTCTTTCTTTCATCTCTATTTCCTCTTTCTTTTTTCTTCTTTGTTCTTAATTTCTTTTATTTTTACATTTGTTTCATTTTTAGATGTGTCCAGCTTGGTTCATCCTCTAACGACCAATTTCAATAACGTATCCCAATCAAAATCCAAAACTGCTGTTTCTAATTCAACCCATCAAGGACACAAACCGCAAACTCAGCCATACATTGGTTACAAACAAATATCGATCTCTAGATTGGGATTGAGATGACGATGATTGCCGTTATTTTAATGGGCTGACAGAATTTAAAACAAAGACATTGGCCAATTGACGTAAAATAACAAGCTCACCGCTAATGCTACGTCAAAATAAAAATCTAGGTCACTCGCATAAAGCAAAACACATTTTCTCATTCACATAATGTTTACACAAAACAAAATTTGACAAGACTTCCTTCTGACATTACTTTGAGTCGTACTAAAACTCCGGGTTTAGTAAACAAGCGTGAAGCAACGATTATTTCGCCTCTAGCGTTGCACACCAAATTACAGTATCATGATCAAAGGGAAACGTTTAAAACAAGATATCTAGGCGACACCTAAATGTTAAGCCTAAATATTATTGTACTGTTGAATTTTCGAGTCTGTGAAAGATTTTTCGAACATCTAATAGCGCGCCTTTATTCAGGAATTACTTTAGGTGTCACCTAGTGTTAGTGAAAATGGGCATTAATTTAATTAATAAACCACTACAGCTGTATACATTCGTATGTAAATTAAGTCTAATTACAAGGACAGTGATACTAATCAGAAATAAGACTACTCGTAAGTGTTTATGAACTTTTACGTCCAACGAGAGTCCGGTCAATTCAATTAGGCAAATGCTATGTCCAATTTTATATTTACAATTATTGTTATTTACACTTAAACAAATATCAATTTTATGCAAGAGTAAAATTAAATCGATTTTACAGTGACTAGTACTGTAGAAAAAGTCGTAAATAATGTTGAAATTATGGAGCAAACTGAACTTTGTGTAAGGCTACTAAAGTTGTTATTTCAAACGCACATATGTTTTGGTTTACGTTTTTAGAAACTACATTGCAAACGCAGGGAACGTCTAATTTCAACCAAAACTACATATTTTATCTTTTATGTTCAAATCACGGTCGTAGAACCCATAACTTCTTGTAGTTAATTCAGCTAGTGACCTCAGTGGAGGTCAGTCCATAATAGTCTTCTTTATGACCTGAATAACTTACATATTAAATGGATCCTTACCTGACTTCTCAATCCATAAACTAGAGTTAGGGTGACGGGCAAGATAATTGAATTCACATATGAAAGTCGTATTTCAATATAATCTGTTTCAGTTTTTTATCGTAAGACGATTAAAATGCTACGGTGTATAGGCCAAAACATAAGATAAAAATGTCTTCTGTCGACTATTGGGAGGTGAGAAAGTCCATAAAGGACTCGTAGTCGAGACTAGTCAGGTTATTTTCCATAGATATGAAAATGGTTACTCTTTAGCGATTTGATTACCTACAAGGCTTTTTAAATGTGCTTTAGCAAATCTCTTTCAAATTTCAGGCTACTATCTCTACCCGTGTAACCAGTACCTACCAGTACTAGTACCAGCCTATTACTGTCCCACTGCAGGGCAAAGGCCTCTTCTCATACAGAACAGGCACGAGCATTAATCACCACGCTTGCTCAAGACGGGTTGGCGATTTCAGACTTATATTAATTATATAAGTCCAGGTTTCCTCACGATGTTTTCCTTCACAGATATCTTGTTTATCTTGTACACCATTGACCCGTGTAAACGAGACATTATTTGTTTTAATCTTGCGAGTCCTCCGTTCAATTTAATGAGATAATTTGCAGTCGCAAACGAACGTAGTCGTATCTTTAAAGTTTCATTAAAATCTGTTCCGTAGTTTTTAAGTGAAAGACTAACACAGATCCATACGTCCTTAAAAAAGAAAGAATGATTTGACACGTGAATCGTATTATAGTGCAGATTTCAGTTTCTTATCAGCCTTTTGCAGTCAATTACACAAAATAACTGCCGTATGATTTGATTATGATTTGATATGCATTTGATTACATTTTCCGTGGCTTAAAGAGACTTCCTAGTTACGTACTCTTAGGTCAAATTCGTTGTGCATCCTTATAAAAACACCTTTTTGAAGACCGCAGGACTGGATGGCCCAATGTAAAGTTTTCTTGTTTAGGTATTAATATTACACGTATACCCATGTACCACCCAACACATATTGAATTTGCTGGTATTTGCCATACACAGACAAATGTAGTTTAATCCGGCTCGAAGGACCAATGATCGAGATGATAAGTCGTGGTGGAGCAAATGAAAGCTTAGTGGACTGTACAACATTTACTAAGGTAATAAATTACAGCGTCGATTGAAATATGAACAAACAAGGCTATTTAAAAGCGCAAACAAAGCTGTGCGTGGAGCGTGCTACTAATCTAATAACTGACTATAATGTGAGGCGCGGAATTGCGGTCGGCCATCTGTCGGCGTATTCTCCGCTGTCTCTGCATCTCTCGTTCCCTGGCGCCAAGGTGTGGTGATGTTGAGATTGAGTAGCTTCAAATGTGAATCCGCAGGGGTTACATTTTGTGGAAGATTTTGTAGGAAATTCCTTATCTGTTGCTGCATATGTTTTAAAGATTTGTCTGCTCGAAAACGCAAGTCATCGTCCTTTCCAAGCCTTTACCCAACTTTGTTGGGGTTGGCTTCCAGTCCAATCGGAAGCAGCTGAATAAAAGTATTTTACATGGGAGCGACGGCCTATCTCATACCCAAAACCCAGTTACTGTGCAACACGATACCCCTTGTCCCTTGGTAAGACTAGTTATCATACTTTCGGGACTTTCTTTTTCGTTCGACAACGCAAGTAACGTAACGAATATTGTTGAATTGTCAGAATTAAAGGAGGCATTGCTATTTCAAGTATGTTATGCAATTATACTAATGAGCATTATCAAAAAACAAACAAAGGATGGAGCTTCGTTTGTTTCTTGGTAGTGTAGCGAGGTCAACAATCTTTTAATGTCCTCTTTGTAAGCGTCAAGCACGCCTGAATAACTTGGTTTTAGGAGTAAGTTCCGAAGCACGCCAAATAAGCTTTGTTATGTTGGCAGACATGTTGAGTGAAACTTTAACTTTGTACTTAGCAGTGTTTAGCTGTCTTTGTAACGTTATTTCGTGTGGGAGATAGTTACTTTAGGGTGGTATATTGTTTATGAATAATGATGCTTTAAGGTTGAGTTAGTCGCAGGATTGAACTCACTGGTGCATGGCCAAAAAGCACGCTGTCTCATCTCGCATCGTGCGTATACCAAGATATGAGCAGTGAGACGCTAGCCTACATGCAACCGTCTAGTTCACGAACAAAAAAACGTAAAACCATTGCGTGCACAATTACGAAAAGTCCTTTGAAAGATTGAGTTAAATTTAACATTTCTTTTATTCGTTATTTACGCCCAAAGTTGCGTTAGAATGTCAAAGTCAATGATTTATTTGCCATCTAAGTGTACAATTTGGTGTAATTTTTTAATCTAGGTACCTACTTACAACTTAGCGGCAGGCAATTAGCAAAAATGAATCTTTGTTGGTTCATAACTTTTAAAATTAAATGGCTTTATATTTTAGTATTCTGTATCCGCACAGACAACATTAATAACGAGACAAAATGTCTCATGTTTAACTTTGACAGAGGCCTGCACATCAAGCTATCTATGTGTCGAATTTCTTTGATGGATTTCCAACTTTATTGCAAAAGAAGAAGTTTCATGTTCAATTGGAAAAAATTGACAGTTTGTTGTAGCTAGATGTGCTGGCGTCTGTACAATGTCAAATTGTGGAGTATTCATTTAATCCTCCCGAAATTAGTATGGAAAAAAATATTCACTAGTGTAACCTTAATATTGGACAATTCATTTTTCCTTTTGTCATTTATTAATGCCCGAAGTTGCTTTTATTGAAGTTAAATATGGTTCTTTTGCTCTTAACTTGTAAATTACTTTTTACCCAATTTAATATTTTGCTCACGTACAGGCACTTGCTTAAAAGTTTCTATAGCTAGTCTTATAGGCCTTTAGACTTGATCTTCTTCCAGAGCTGTACATTGGCTTTCAAGACTCAAAGTCAAGAAAGCTTGCAGCTTCACTGGGGAACAATGGAAGGGGTATGTGTCAAGACCCTACATCCGCTTTGTGAGGAACAAGAATAGGGTTGCTACTGTTTGATTTTAGGGTCGTTACACAAATCCGTGTTATTTATGGGGTATCTTTAAATAACCTCAAAGCCAGACATTTTGTTGACAAACCGTGTTTCACTAAGATATAAACAATTGATGAACAGCACAAGGATAATAAGAAATATATGTACCTATGTGTTTGTAAAAAATAATAAACCATTATTTGACGACCGATTTGGCGCGGCGGGCGAAGGTCCGCCTGTGACGCAGAAGGTTGCGGGTTCGATTCCCGCCCTGGGACAAATGTTTGTACGATCTACAAACATTTGTCCTGGGTGTTCTGGGTATTTGCTATGTATAATAAAAATACCTATCTATGTAATGTATTGTATTAAGTATATCATCATAGTCATCTAGTACCCATAAAACTAGCTCTGCTTAGCTTGGGGCTAGATGATACCATGTGGATTGTTCAGCGTGGGTGTTACTTTAGGAGCGACTCTGCCCAACCCTTCGGTTAATACACGCGTGATATTGTGAACGAATGTACAAACCTTGCTTTGGATGAACATGTTTCGAAAAGCAAGTTAAAAGCCGTTGATCACGGCTGTCATTTGCAGATCTTTGACAGTCATCACATTAGTCGGAAGCCTGAAAGTCTGTCAACGTGTCGTACCAAAGTGTATCGTGCTACCCAGTGACTGAGTTGTGGAGGTCAGATAGGCTCCATATTAATTACTGGTACTCTTCTGCATCCAGATGACCTAGACACATACTAACAGAGCCTGATCACCCTATTACTCTCCTCCAGGAGAGCAATAGGGCCACCAGCACTGTTTGCAAACACAGACCGCGGCCCAACACGACGACCCCGTCAATGCCCTCCCTATCTATCCCTATCTATTAGATCTAGCCCGTCCCTTGGTCTCCTCTCCCAGCGACGACCTAAGCCGAAGCTCGTACCCTTAGCGATTAGTCACTGAGCTTTTAAGTTTTTTACGCACTGGCTGGAGTTCGGTTAAGCAGTAGATATCCCTGAAGGATAAGCTGCGAGATGAAAAAAAAAAAACTGCATCCGGATACACTGGAAGCCGACCCCAACATAGTTGGGAAAAGGTAAGACATATGATGATTGCATTTCGTCCTAAAATCTATCACGGACATGTCTAATAAGCACCGAAATCTATCTCCATTTATCTGTAACACCAATGACCTGTAACAGATGCTAACAAATGACTTGAGGGACGTCCCCAGATTCGGCGGTAATTAATATTCCCTAATTAAGTGTTAGGAGAGAGAACGCGGTTCATTAGATCTGTAATGTGGGATGAATGTAGGAGGAATTAAGGATACCGTGAAATGTAATATTTCGTACTCATTTATTTGTGTTCTACAGTGCAAAATAGACTAGCAGTCACCCGCGATTTGGTGTATCTTTTAAATTATAGCAATTTGTTATTGAAGTGAAAACTTCTTTAGGCGCGTTGAGCAGTTTCTGGGTAAACAAAAATCATGGAACTCGTGTCATCGTCTCCGACGATTTTCATGAGCTATTGTATACTATGTATGTATGTCTACTCTGTATGTATGTGTTTTCATTTCTATCAGCAGTCCCTAAAGACTGCCCCTCATGTTTTTTTTTCTCAAGTTTATACTTACTACCATTATATACGTTTTAATGAAACTGTAACTGGAAACGTGGGTTAAGAGGCTGATGCCTCATCACACACCAGCTCCTCACATTGATTAAGAACTTTTTTTTTGTTACCCTTGTTGTCTTACTCCTGGGCAAAGGCGTGCCTGCTTCCTTCCACTTCGCTCGATGGTTTGCTTCTTCTCACGAGGAAGACATCCAAGGCGTTGTTAGAACTTAGTTGTGACAAATATGTAAAATATTTATTGTGTAAATGCTATTCTTGTGAAGAGGAATAAATAAAATATTGTCATTGTTATAATACTGCAAAGTTTCATCCAAAAGAAAATCATTTTTTCTATTTTGAAATTGTTTGAACATTTATGTTGAGAGTTTATGCCGGGCACACAAGTCTAACTCCAAACGAACGCAACAATAGTCCTTCGTTAGAACTTTTTTGTATAATAATATATTCACATTCCGGAATTATTTTCAGGGTGCAAAACGGTAACGCTCCAAAAAACATAAAAAAAAACTGTGTATAATTCTGCGCTGTAATCTCTAGTATAGTATTATAAGAAGATCATCATCTGCCTATCCTTTTCCCAAACTATGTTGGGGCCGGCTTCCAATCTAACTAAATGCAGTGCAATTCCAGTATTTTACATAGAGCGACTGCTTATGTGACTTCCACAACCCAGCTGGGACCAACGGCTTATCGTGCTTTCGGAGACACGGAGGAGGCGTTTATAGTGAACGGTCACCGATCTACAGCCTGACCTCGGCAAACGTAGCGTAACCTTTGACCGACCCGTGCAACTGTTTAAATTTGGCCACGAGCCCCTCTAAAATTTAGTATATAAACCAAACTATTGAGAACTTTTAAATTAGTGTAGATTCTAGGCCGCCCATTGTAACATCCCATGTATGTAGCTCTTAAAGTCATTACTTAGAAGTTTACATGGTGTACAAAAAAGAGTATACTAATCTATTATATTCTACATAAATTTAATAAAGCTGAAGAGTTGATTGAACGCGTTAATGACTAGAACTACCAGTAGGATTTAAAAAAATCTTGTTGCTTGAAAGCCTAATTCTTGAGGAAAGTTATAGACTATTTTACATCACGCTACTCTCAGGAGTGGGTGAAACTGCCGGGCATAGCTAGTAGTGTTTAAACTACTCAGCAAAACTTTCCTATTACCTGAAAATAATGCACTAAAACACTTTTATATTCGTCAAAAAGAAATATACGACCGTTCTATCAAATCCTTTGTCACGTGCAGAAGGACTGCGGAAAGAGGTCGAGTTATGACCGCAACCGGGACATTCAACCTTTTCCGGATATTATACTCTCTTTATACCTTTATGGTGTAAAACCCAAAAATCGGCTCACCTCTAACATTTTATGCTTATTTTAAGGCTTAGTAAACATTTTTGCGGTTTCAACTTTGATGAAAACTTCGAGAACTACTTGGTATTTTTTTCAACTTCCAACCGCAACACCACGCCTGTATTTTTCTAAGGGTTCAGCAGAGTTGCATCTATAGTATACTATAGATAAAGAAAGGCTTTAGAGCTAACAGTATACCCTTATTTCGCCTTTTATTTTAAACTACTTTGTTTATCAAAGTAAGGTTGCATCAATATACTTATAACAAAAATTAACTTGACTGCCTCGTTGGTCTAGTAATCACAGTCGCACAGACACACTGCTGACTCCTGGGTATGAGTCCCGGGTCGAGCAAAGTATTATTGAGATTTTCCGTCTGGAATTTCTCAGTAGCAACCTGGAATCTGGATTTATGCCCGGTAAGTGGTGAAAGCGCTTGCCCCCTATAACATTTGAATTAAGTATAACGTGCGAAATGTGGATGTACTGTAGGTACACCTCTGCCTTACAGTTTGGGGAAAACAAGCGTGATGGTGTAAATTTAACTCGACTGCCAGAAAACGAGACACAATAGAAAATGTATTGTTTGTGTATCACAACTACTTGACTACTACTTAAACTAAAAGAGGTTTTTGTTTCGCACTTCAGCCAATCACAATTCAATAATAAGTACCTTTTTTTGTTGTTTACTGGAGGAAACCTTCAAACGGCACCTGGACTTTTGGGGAAAAGACCAGGGAGTGTGGGATTCTTACCTGACTAAAACCACCCCGGTGATCACCATCAGCACATGGATGGGGCCTCGTTACCTCTTAAGAGACCACTCCGCGACCCCTTTTGTGCAACGCCTGTTAGGAAACATCCTTGAGGAGACGGTAAAGAGGTCTCCCCTGAACCTCGCTGTGCACGGCGACGCGTGATCACTATGCCACCGTCT
The DNA here is from genome assembly GCA_905147745.2 of Phlogophora meticulosa. Taxonomy (NCBI): domain Eukaryota; kingdom Metazoa; phylum Arthropoda; class Insecta; order Lepidoptera; family Noctuidae; genus Phlogophora; species Phlogophora meticulosa. The sequence continues at coordinate 2,531,263 of LR990518.1, forward strand.
TCCCTGAGGTCATTCGGTGAGTGAACAGAGTCCCCACTCTGAACACCCGACACCCCAGAATCCCGTCTGCGTTAAATGATGCAGTAATAATAAGTACCTAAGCACAAATATGTATTTTTGTAGGTATCGGAAAGAAGATTCAATAAAGTAACATTTTATGAGTGCGCACTGCGTCAGTAGGTAAGCTACAGTTCTTCAGCTTTATTTCTAACGTTCTCTTAACCTAAACCTATGTTAGTAAATGGAAGTGCTTCTAGCAAAGGGAGCTCATGGCTAAGTATTAAAGCCTCGCAGGTTGGTCGCGGGTAAGATACACTTGCCAAGGTGAGGGCATGGATGGTTGATCACTATCTTTTTCCTACTGCGTGCCACGGAATCGTCATTCATTATTATCATTCGTTACGGGTAGTCAGACTCAGAAGCCCGTAAATTTGACAACCGGTCTTACTGAAGAATAACTTGTTACCAAGTTACTGGGTTGTGGAGGCCAAATAAGCAATCACTCCATGTAAAATACTGGCATTCAACTGTATACCCTAAGACTGGAAGCTGACCTAACATAGTTGGGAAATGGTTAGGCAGATGACGAGCTGGTCCTGGAGACAGCTTTGACTTGGTGAAGTATTTCTAACACCCCTATGTCTCCAAGAAAAAACATGACAAAATATTTAAGTATTCATTACAGTTACTAATTATATTATTAATGATTCAATGATGATCAAGACGGCCCATTGGTAAAAGCCTCGCCTCTCATGCTCGACGGCGTGGGTTCAAATCCATGGAGCACCTATTTGATTTTGTGTACATATTAGTTGACAAAAGTCAGCCTTGCCTCGAAGAGCCGTTGGTCCCGGCTTTCACGGCGGTCACATGGGTTATCTGTAAGATTAAGCTACGCTTGTCGAGGTCATTCTGTAGATATGAGACCATCCAGTATTATATCAAGACCCCTCCGTACCTGGTAAAGCACATTAAGCAGTTTGTAGTCAGTTACGTGCGTAGGTTAAGCTACGCTTGTCGGATAGGTGACCGTTCGTAACATATCGAGACTCCTTCGTGCCTCGGAAAACACGTTAATCCGTTGGTCAGGCTGTTATTTGTAGATCTTCGTCAGTCGTTTCGGGTAGTCAAAAGGCTGAAATTTTGACAATCAGTCTTACCAAAGGGTATCGTGTTGCCTAGTAAATGGGTTGTGGAGTTCAGATAGGCAGTCGCCCCATATAAACTGGTATACTGGTACAGCTCGCACAGGCACTTCATATATTCCTTCAATAAAGATTACTCTGTGTAAACTAAGCTGCATAGAGAAACTAGAACGCGGTAAAATGAGAATATACGTCGTGTTTATTCAATAAATTGAATTGCTAAGCTAACACACTGAAATTACTTTATATTTTACCGACTGTATAAAAGGAGAAGGTTATTCATTCGACGAGTTTTTTTGCTCATGTTAGTACACCGATGTTTCTGTGAGTACTGGGTCGGTTGACGTGGTTTATTTTTGTAATTTGGTAGAAGGAACACGTGCAATGTTTCTCTACACATTTTTTGAAGAGTTTTTCAGTGAGCTTTACCAGTTCTTCACACGAATGCCACATTGCCTGCATGAATTTTTGTGTGAACTAACTATAATTTAAAAAAAATGCAAAAACAAAATACGGACTTTAATTAAACCAATACAAAGTGTAAAGTAACCTAAGATTCGGAAGTCGATTTCGACTTCCAAATTTGTAACTATTTTCACTTTGTAGTGGTTTGTAAATGGATCGACTACCTATCGTAATACGATACCCTGTAAGACTGGTGGTCAGACTTTCGAGCTTTTTAAGATAGGCTGTCTAAGATCTACAAATGACAGCCGGGGCCAACGACTAAATTACATTTGAGTGGTGTACCTACCAGCCCTAGGTCTACGTGCTTTCGGAGGCACGGAGGATCTCGCTATGTAATAAACGGTCACCCATCTCTGCCCGACCTCATCAATCATAGCTTAACCTTCGATAGATCCGTGTTGCTGTTTTGATGTAGCCACGAGCCGTATGTACTTGTGTACAATAGAGGATGGAGAATGATGAGTTCAGTACACGATTCTGGACCCTAACACAAGTGTTAGGGTCCAAACCAAATCAAAACAAGCATTAACTCAAGAGTTTGTTTTGATTTCACTCCTCATAAAATTCCTGCACTTTAGGTATGTACCTTTTTATTTTTTATTATTTACACAACTTATTTACGTCCGTATCTTCTCGTAACCTCGGGTCCAGTGGAAAACCAGCGTCAGACACTAGTCTGGCATTTTTGCTGAACTGGACCCATTTGCCACAGCCACATTTATTTAAAAAAAAATTAAGTATTACTTTTTCATCATATTTTTGTTATGTGTTTTTGTACCTGTGCTTGTGCTAAATAAATGTTATTTCTACCTTCTTTCTTTTATATAAAAATCTTAAGGAGTAAAATAAAAAAAAAGACAAAGCCCTTAGCGTTGATTTTTGTCCAGATTCATGCCCTGAACTCACCATAAGTTCAGTGAATGAATCTTGAACCCAGGTTACCTGGAATTCAGGTTTTGCGTCTTTGCCTTTCCATCCTGTATATCATATCTATTGAAGAAATGTCCATACAAGGTATAAAACTGGTTCACTGGTAACCTGGGTTCCAGATTCATGCACTAAACTCACCATAAGTTCAGTGAATGAATCTGGAACCCGGGTAACCTGGAATTCAGGTTTTGCGTCTTTGCCTTTCCATCCTGTATATCATATCTAATTGAAGAAATGTCCATACAAGGTATAAAACTGGTTCATCTACAAACACAGGGTATGAAAATAATTCAGTTATAAAAGATACCTACTGGCCTCGTTTTGTTGTTATTTTTCCATTTACCGCTGTTGGTTTTATCTCGGTATAATAATATCCTCCGGACCGAATTTCGGTCACTGTTGCCGATCCCCACGGAGACTAGCCAAGGCACACAGGAGGTAGTATTAAAATATAAAATAATAGTGGTGGACAGTTTATCAGCTTAGTCACAAAAATGTAAATTCGAAAGTCTGTATGAAAAGAAAAGAAAAGAAAACGTCAATTGATGGTACGGTTGGTGCAGTGGCAGAGCGATCGATTGCTGCGCCGTGTGTCGTGTGTTCGTTTCCCGCACGGAAAAAATATTTGTGTAGCTTACAGGTAGGAATTCCTGGTCTGGCTGTTCGTTAATGTGACTTTAACCACGATACAGGAGAAATTCCTAGTATGGGGCAAGGTATTTTCACATTTTGAATTCTCCTTATTCGTTCACTTTTCTGTTTTAGTCGACAATGTAACTAGTTTTTCTGTATGAATAGTTAAAATAAAATGTTATTACCTTAGACCTGGTACTAAAATTGTCTTAGATACGCTCTGGCATCCTACATTATCTGTAAAATATCGTATGAACTGCAAAAGTTTCATAAAAGTAGATATGCGGGCTATTTCTTTACATCGACAGCTCTCCCCCCCCCCCCCCTCTGCACTCTTATTTCTTTCTTCATAAGTTGACAAACTTACTTCATGAATAAACCAAAACCACACTAAGGCTGCAGTACAAAATTCCTAGCTTGTTTTGTGGAGCTGAAGACACACCACCCTGGCAATAATCCTGGCACCTATTCGAGTGGATCCGCGACCCGCAGATAGTATTATAGCTATATTCAGACCCCCAAAACCTCGGGAACTGTAAGTAGCTACAGTCGTATATATATTGCTGTCACCTAATTGTGTTTCTTGTTGACGAGTTCTTAGTAAGTTTCTGAGCACAATACCATAACTAGTTTTCTTTTTCGTCCAAAGTAAGACAATCTGCTGGAAGCGGGTCAAAGAATTATATGTAGAGGGGAGCTGACTTATGTATGTATAACATTTATATCTCCTTACTAGGCGACATACAAACCGACCGGACCTAGTAAGGAGACTAATGAATAAATGAATGATAAATGCAAAGTATAGGTGCAAGCATACTTGCACCCATTCTTTTGTAAATATTATTTTAGTTTTTTTTTATAACTTCAGCTAGTTATGCCCCGCGGTTTCACACGCTTTTGAAGTTAAATAGCCTTAAATCTTCCTAAAGAATGGGGATCAAAATTTTAACAAAAAAAATACTGGCATTTTCAGAGATTTTCGTGTTGAAACAAACAACCCTTCGGTTTTATAATATAAAAGTATAGATAGAAGATAGATAGCTGAACGATATAGTCTCTAGATATAGTAGTAGTAGTAAATAAAATAAATAAATAATGCTGGACAAACCACACCGCATCATCTAGCCCCAAGCTAAGCAGAGCTTGTGTTATGGGTACTAGATGACTGATATACTTAATACAATACATTACATAGATAGATATTATTTTTTACTATACATAGGAAAATACCCAGAACACCCAGAACAAATATTTGTAGATCGTACAAACATTTGTCCCAGGGCGGGAATCGAACCCGCAACCTCTTGCGTCGCAGGCGGACCTTCGCCCGCCGCGCCACTTAGGTCGTCAAAGTAAAGTAGTAGTAGTATAGTCTTTATACAGTCTATTTCAGCTGGCAAGACGTAGAGCGACTTTTCGTCTATTACGAAAAATCAGAGCAGTAATGAAACGAATAAGTATTTCATCATAATATTCAAAGTACCATTGAACATTAAAACTATTATATTCTCATATAAAAACGACATTAGTATACAGTATAACCCACAACTTTACCCCCAACGTATATAAATCACGAGAGCAGACGTCCGAACTCGATTAGACTTTTATTAGTCCTCAGAGACTAAATAGGAAGTTAGTCCGTTCCGTTACCGTGTGAGCCGGGCACTGCACGGCAGATTATGCAACCGGGATTTAGCATTTACGGGTCACTTCCCAACACTATCCGTATTCCATTTCAAACTCTACAAACCTAAAAATAAGGTTGGTATTTAGTTGGTGGTAAGCACAAGTTTTTCGAAGACAATTTGTCCAGTCATATGGTTTGCTCTTGGGATCTTGCCATTTGGTACGCAATGCGTCTTTTCAAGAGCCAACACGTAGGGTTGAATGGCCCACTTTAGGTGATGAGTGTATACATGATGTTCATGTTCTTATTTATTATTATTAACTAGCTTTCCCCTTCGCCTTCACTCGCTCCTAAGGGTCCTAATGTGATGAATATTGATATATCAATTGCAATAAGATTTTTCAGATCTGACTGGTAACTTCCGTACGCGATTGGCGCGTATAAATATCAAGCAAACAGACTCTTCAGCTTTATTAGGTATATTAGTGTAGTTTGAGATACGTACGAACGATCTAAGGTGGATGTCACACTGGAACGTATCCCGCTCCTTTCTGCGTTCGACTCCATGTGGACGCATTGCCAGTGTAACGTAATAGCTAGAGAGCTGTCAGACATTTCTGGGTAAGTATTTGAGGCAAGCTGAAAGCTTGTTCAATAAATACTTCTCATATAATACCTAAGTACAGAACCGCAGATCTAAATTGGGCGGAAGCGGGGCTAAATTATCCCTGACCCTTATCTTTCTAAGAAGAGATATTTTTTTAAAGAATGTTTTTGATGCAATGTTTAATTTTTACACTTTTAAATTTAATTTCTAAAATTGTAACATTTCGGCCCAAAGTTTCGACCCTAAATTAACATCGCACCTCCCTCAAAGAGGTTTATTGCACCATGTCGAGTCTAAACTAGGCGAAGGTGACATTAGAGGTGCAGCAAGGATAATTTTCAGTAGCGATGTGGTTGCGCCGTACTCTCCAGAGACACTTACAGCTCTGGAGAGCAAACACCCCGCGCCAGCCGATGACCTCATCTTCCCTGCCCCCCCCGATCCAGTATCCAACTCACTTGTAATTACAGCTCAACAAGTGAGTGCGGCCGTGGGCTCTTTTCGGAGTGGCTCCGCTGGCGGACTCGACGGCTTAACTCCACAACACTATAAGGACCTGATGAGTTCAAGCGCCGGGGAAGCTGGTGAGTCCCTTTTGAAGGAGTTGACGGCCCTCATCAACCTCATGCTCTCCGGCAATGTGAACGAAGACGTCATTGATATTTTGTACGGGGCAAATCTTTGCGCCCTGCGCAAGAAGGATGGCGGTATTCGTCCCATTGCCGTAGGGTCCACTTACCGTCGTACCGCAGCTAAAATTTGCTGTGCTTTCTACAGCGAAACTTTGGCCAGCAAATTCCAGCCCCTACAGCTAGGCTTCGGATCTAAAGGGGGCTGTGAGGCTGCGGTACATGCACTCTCATCATACGTCCATAGCAATGAAGGTGAGGTCATCCTTAAGGTTGACATTAAGAATGCTTTTAATTCCGTAAATAGGGACACCTTATTGACAGAAGTTCAAAAGGAAATACCCAAAATTTACAGTTTTCTTTATCAATGCTACAGGCACCCTTCTAAATTACTTTACAAGGACAACATTTTAGAATCAGCTGTTGGATGTCAACAGGGTGACCCTCTTGGGCCGGTCATTTTTAGTTTAGCAATAAATCCAATAATTCAACAACTAAATTCTAAATTCAACGTATGGTATTTAGATGACGGAACCCTAGGAGGTCATGTGGACACAGTTTTGACTGATTTAGCTTTTTTAAAGGAAAAAATCAGTTCCATTGGACTAGACCTTAATCTTTCGAAATGCGAAATTTATCTTCCCCAAGCCACTGACAGGCAGACTATCATAGCAAAATTTAACACAGTAGCACCTAACATCAAAATCATGGAGAAAAATTCTCTCCACCCATCCTTTCCCACTTTTATTGAGGAGAAAATACAAAATTTTAATGATGTTTCGGAAAGACTTTACAAAATTAACATACATTCGGCTTTCACACTTATTCGATACTGTTGTTTTGGACCAAAATTTACATATAGCCTACGCTCTTCCCATCTTTGGAAGCATCCACAACTTTTAGAAAAAGTAGACCAAATTATTAGAAACACTCTTTCTTCGATCCTAAATGTGGCCTTGGACGACCGAGCATGGCAGCAAGCCACACTTCCCATTCGCCTGGGTGGTCTCGGCGTCCGCAAAATTTCCAGTATAAGTTTACCGGCATTCCTCTCCTCGGTCCATAGTACCGATAGATTAACCAGGAATATTTTAGCTTTCTCACTGGTTGATTTTGAAGTACCGTGTTTGACCGATGCGTTGAACGCCTGGAAAATGGCTTGTCCCAATACGGATTTGCCCGACAACCTGTCTTCCCAGGCGCGATGGGACGTGCCGCTCTGCAGTACTATACGGAATTCTCTGTTGAACACGTCACCTAGTACTGCTGAGCGTGCCCGTCTGTTGGCCGTGGGAGAATGGGAGTCGGGCCTCTGGCTTCAGGCACTCCCGTCAGCCACCATAGGTACTATGATGGATGACACATCGTTTCGGCTCGCTACTTGTCTTCGCTTGGGTGCCCCTTGTGTTGCTCCGCATCGGTGTCACTGTGGTGAAGCGGTCGACAGCTTCGGGCACCATGGCCTGTCCTGTTACAGGAGCGCAGGACGCATAGCACGGCACGCCAGCATCAATGATATTATTCGTCGAGCTCTTGGTAACGCCGGCGTACCAGCGGTATTAGAACCTAACCGTCATCTTTATAAAGAAATTTCTCGACGTCTGATCGACACTTCGCGTGACCAGAGGGCTGGCTCATTCTTTGCCCAAAGAATTAGTATTGCCATCCAACGTGGCAATGCTGCCAGTCTTTTGGGCACGTTTCCAGATGACAGCGATGCGGAGGAATACTTTGACGCCTGAGTGTCCTTGTCGGCTTTTTTTTTTGTTTTTTTTTTGTTTTTGTAAATATGTATATACCTAGTTAGTTTTATAGTATAATTGTATATATGTGAATAAAAATTATTTATTTATTGAAAAAAAAATTCTAAATAATTAAACAATTAACAATCCAGTTTATTTAGACGGCTGTAACAAAATTATTTTGCAAAAAAATTATGTAATTGAGGCACGCTGAACTTCAAGCAGCATAATTATTATTTAAGGAAAAAATTCCAGATAGCTTAGAAAATTAAAATAAATATATTTTAAAATTTAAGGATTAATTCAGGTTTCTCTGTAGCCAGGTAGGAAGCATTGAAAACATTTTTAGCTTACCTAAAAATGTACCCAAAAAATGTCTGATAGCTCTCGTCCTGTAAATACGTGTTTTCATACAAACTTTGGTACTTACAAGCAACGCTATAACAGCAGCCCTATAACGCTCCGATGTGGTCCAGTGTGGTATCCGCCTAAACTTTGGTACTTACAAGCAACGCTATAACAGCAGCCCTATAACGCTCCGATGTGGTCCAGTGTGGTATCCGCCTAAAACAGTAACAGTTTGCGATACTGTCCGCTAATATTTCGGATTTTTCATCAACGTTTAGACACCATTATTCAACACATTTATAGAAATTTATTTAAAATCATCCTCCAGCAAAACATTTTACTGTCTCCTGCAATATCCTTATCTTGAAATAAGTTCAGCAATTGCCATAAAAGTGTTACAGACAGACAGAACAGGGAGACACTTACTCATTTATAACATTATAGATTGCGATTTGAGAAGAGCGAATTGTCTATAACGGTCTAAAATGGCGCATTTGTGCGTCTGTGATAGCGTGTTTTCCTATAAATTATGTTGATATGGCTGTACCGCGTACGTTCATTAGTCGTGTTTAGTATTCCGCTCGTGAACCCACTGCCGTATCTACGCATTCCCTTTTATGATTAATAGGGAAGTGGGGGAACCAAATTATCGCTATGCGTTACTGCTTTCCTCTTCATAAAAGTGTTTTTCAAAATTGTACGCACTTTGAAGGAGAAAAACTGTTAATGTCAAATTGTTCAGTCAGAATTCTTACAAGAGGGTAGCATTCATCATCATTGTCATCATCCTCTTGCCCTTATTCCATTTTTATTTGGGGTCGGCGCAGCATGTTTTCTCAATTCCATTCAATTTATTCATGAACAATATATCGCACCTTTAAAGACAAACCGTTACTAAACCATTTTTTTCAAGAATTGAGTTACTAATGCCATCTTGCTAAAAAGCCCTGCATTTTTTTAATTTAAGCTCCTGTGTAAAATTTTATATTTTCGTTTAGTAACGGTTTGTCTTTAAAGGTGCGATATGTATGTACATTGTGTTTGAAAGAATAAAAACAGTAATAAGAAAAAAATATTTAAAAAAAAAACCAGTCTAATCTCTAACTCACATCAAAACCAAAATAATACCATGATCGAAAAAAAAAGAACATTTTCTTAATTTCTTCTTTCATACATTTATATTTGCCGTCATCTCAGAAGTCACCTCCTTCCAAGCCATATCGTCTTTATGATAATGATTATAAACGATACATTAAATTCAAATTACAACCTTATAAGGTTATATCCCAGACATATCTGACAGGTGAGGCATTAACCATTGAACTATCAGAACGCTTACTTTATTACGTCATAAAAGTGCTGTATATCCTATCCTCGGACGCGCTACTTGGGATCTACAAATGACAGCCGGGACCAACGGCTTATCATGCTTTCCGAGGCACGGAGTAGTCTTGATATACTCGTATTAGGAACGGTCACCCATTCACAGACTGACCTTGGTAAGCGTAGGTTAATCTTCAACCAACCCGTGCAGCTGTTTTTATAGCCATGAGATCCTCCTTTATATACCTAGAGTAAATGTCCAAAATTCAATATTTGATGTGCTTTGATTTCAGTTCCAGTGTTTTTTTCAAAACACTTTCAGATCAATAACGGGTGAAGTTTTAAAGAATTGATTTAAATATAAGGAAGGCCCCCGTAAGGAAATATTTTGAAAGTGAAAATAGTTTAAAAATTTTCACGGCACGGTTGGCGCAGTGGCTGAGCGATCCACTGCTGCGCTGCGTGTCGTGGGTTCGATTCCCACACGGAACAAATATTTGTATGGCCTACAAGTAGTTGTTCGGGGTCTGGCTGTTTGTGTATGTGAGTTTTTATGTTTGTAAACGCACTCACGACACAGGAGAAATTCCTAGTGTGGGGCAACGTTTTTATAAAAAAAAAGAAAGAAAAGAAAGAAAAATCAAAAGCGTTTTGTTTTACGCCAATATTGACAAAGTCAATGTTTGTCATCAATATTGGCGCCAACAGACGACTGCACTCAAACAGTTAAGTAGTAAGTAGTAGTAAGTTCTCAGTGGCACGTCGCAGCTGACTCGAACAATTTTAGTACCGTTTACTTAATCAAAACCATATCAACATAAGAAAATCAAAACCTTATACTCTAAAATGGAAAGCCACCCAAAATATCCCAAAATATCCACGTCATTATTATCTGTCCGTAAAGATTAATGAATCGTTAACGTTTATAATGACGTCAGAAGGGAAGTGTTTGATTTAATTTGAAGCGGATAATAACGATTATCTCGTGTATTCTAGCGTTAATTAGACATTTTAATGATTCAGTTTTGTGTTTCCTTTTGTTAATCAACAAGAAGAGGATTTTCTTAGTGCGTTCTTTTTGGCTTAATAATGTTTTCTTCATGAAAATCGTTGAGGAATCTTAGATGCTTAAATTCTTTGATTGATCTTAGGGGATTAAAGCATCAAAATACGTTACTTTAAGCCCTAAAAGTAAAGTTAGTTTAGTAGAACACTAAGTAGATAACTAAGACTGACTCGTTGTTCTATGAGTCCCAAACGCGACTGCTTAGCGTCAGATCCTGGGTTCGATTTCAGGTCGGGCAAACTGTTATTCAGTTTTTCCAATAGGACTTTTTCATTAGCAGCCCTGAGTGTGAATTCGTGCCCGGTTGATGGCAATGGGCTCGCCCCCTATTATTACATGGGACTTAAACATAACTGGCGAAATGTGAGTGTTACTAAAGGTGCACCTCTGCCCAATTCTTCGGGAAACACAGGCTTGATGTTATGTCTTGTTACTTTACTAGCAATCTAAGTAGAGAACTAAGAACTTTATCACATTACCTTAATGCTGACTGCCCTTTGCAATTTTCAATAGGCTTACATTCTATATTTCACGATAAGAAGGCAATGGTGCCAATTCCCTTGTACACCAACTAAACTTAAATGAAAGAATTACCATCTCTTTCAGATAGACGGCTTGAGAAAAGGACGGGGACAATTATATACTAAGTAAGGTTGTCAAATAAGTTGATGCCTTGAACTTGACCATGTTTTTGGTCGATGCTTTTTAAATGTCAAATATGTTTGTTTGGAAGTTTCAGTTCAACTAAAATTGTCTAGCTTTTATAAATATTCGTCTCTTTTTTGTTTTCTAAGAGAGAAAGAGATGAAAGTAGTCTAAATATAGTTTAACTTGTAATGAGTAACATAGACAAATACATACATACATGCATAGACTCACGCCTTTTTACCCATGGTGGTAGACAGAAGCTACAGAACGCCACCTGCTACGATCCTTACATATGCCTTTTGCTTCGTTTATGTTCATACATCTGGTCGGAAACGCACACCGGTCGTAAGTACTGACCTTTTTGAAAAACATCACGAATAAGGTCAGTATATGTCATTCTAGGGCGACCCTTCCAGCGTTTCCGCTTAAATCAGCCTTATTAATAAACAAAATAATGTATTATATATACCCGTTTTGTCAACCATATTATTAGTGTAACCCATCTTGTACACTGACAGATACATACGAGACGAGTACATAGAGCAAAACATTAATTTTATCTTTTTCATTTTGCAAGATATTTATTACATAGTATATCACAACCCGACTCTGCTACGACTCTGCTGACGTACAGAACACCGTGTGTTCTGTCCGTCAGTCCGTATGTCCGTCCGTCCATCTGTCTGTCCCCAGCTGAGCACAAAGACTGTTAGTACTAGAAAGGTGCGGTGAAATAAAATCATGGTCCTTTTCTTATCTTTTTTTCCTTTAAGCTTAAAGTTATTTTATTTTTTCTCGTCTACCTCATGGTATGGGGTGTGATTGGATAGGTCGTTGAACATAATTGTACAAAAACTATTCAAATGTGCTGAATTGAGTAAGAGTTAAGTGCTCTCCCCCTGCCCCCTCTGCCGGCTAAATAGTAGTTTCTGGATAAGTAAAAAAAACAAAAGAAGTTCAAAGGAAAATGCTGTACAAAATGTACAAAATTCTATGGAATAAAAACTTCATCAAGTAATCTCTTAGATGTAGTTTTTGTTTAGGTCAATAGTTAATGAGATGATTAAGTTATAACTGCAGGAATAATTTTTTTTCCATAGTTCCTTCGAGAAATACTTAAAAAAGCTTCCTGCGTTTTCACTCAAATCTGCCTTATGTTGGTCGCCTTCCATTCATCCTCTCAACATGACCAAACCATCTAAGCAATATTTTTTACGATTCTAGGTATTTGAAAACAGATAGATGAAAATAATGAAGCTAGACTTTATAAAAATGAAAGACTGAGGTCGTTGAAGAAAAATCGAAGTATCGTCATAAAAATCGTATATCGAAGGTCGTTGAAGAATCGTAGTTGAAGAATAAAACAGATTTATTTGAAAAGCAAAAAATAATGGGTTTCCTTTTAACTTTTCCTTTCTAGTGAGCGCTTGATCAACCTAGGTGCCTTTGTAATTAAAAAAATAATAGACTCCATAGTTTTCGTACCCAGTCTGTCTTAGACTAATTGAAGGTGGACAATAACAAATCGGCTAAACGCTAAGCTTAGATGCATGAGATCAGACTTTTACAAATCTATACTATGCTATCGGCGGCTACTAGGTGATATGGCTAGAAAGGAGATGACGGCAAATAGAGATGTATGGAAGGAGAAAACATGCTGCGCCGACCCCAAATAAATTGGGATAAGGACAGGAGGATGATGACTATCTGAGGCTATTGCAGGAGATAATCTAAAATGGCGAAAGTATAACAACCTAATTTGGACTTATATATTTGAGCCTTTTGGAGTTGAAACACATAAGACCATGGGGTTCGAGTGCCCATTTAATTTTTGGGACATCGCGAAGCGTTTGGTCGACTCTTCACATGACCGAAGGCTGGCCTGTTTTTTGACCAAGGAATCAGAATTGCTATTCAACGTGGCAATGCTGCCAGCCTTCTGAGTACTTTTCATGTATTAATAGTTTTACTAAAATAAAAAAAAGAGTGTGTGTACTTATGTACACGCGTTAGAAGTTATACTTCTTAACAAATAATACAACAAACAATTCTTGCTCGTTACATTAACACCTTAACTGCCAAACAACGAGACACAATAGAAAATGTATTGTTTGTCGGTCATTTGGCGTTCAACGAGTTAAATCAATTATTGAAAAAAAAAAATATAATGTAAAAGTATAAGTTAGTGCAAATTATTTATATTTTGAAATCTGTTGTACGGTTTAATGAATCACAGTATGCAAATAAATAGTAGATTACGCACCAAGGGGACAGATCAGTGTATTATGTCACGGGCGCCATTATGAATACCGGGCGTAACGAAGAATTCTAGAGTTAACTACCGAGCGCATCGATGGAGTTAAGACTAGAATCCTGAATGCAGCAAAGGATTCAAAATACCCTAAGACACCTTTATTCCCAAGAATACTCTTTACACAGTACACACCTTCTGTAGTAAGATAATAAAAAGCAATTCGATTTTCTAATGTGTTCTCTTCGGTACCTAAAAAGATTTATGCAAACTTTGTGTTCAGGTTCCAAATTCAAAAAACATGGTCGACCAGCGGGCATTATGTAATTTTATTGCCGGCTAGACCATAAGGCTGGAATGACTTTCTTTCGGTCAGGTTTGCATGACATATAGTTTGACATTACCGGTAGTGTCAAAAAATACTAGAATATACAACTTGAACATAGTTATCAATTTTCATACCACCTAGAACTAACTTCATGCTGTTAAATTTAGGTGTCGGTGTGCGCGCGCATCGTAAAAATTCACTCTCATCATTTTTCTCCATCGCGCCAAAAGAAGTATAACTTAAAAAAATCTGGAGAGTTGGTTTGCTCTTTTTTTATTGAGATGGGTTTGCTTTTGTCTCTAGTCTAGGTCAGAGGTGACAGAGACAAAGTCGACGATAGGGTGAGATTACCCAGAAGAAGCCTGTTCACTCTAACTTTGAAGAGAATCGGGTTGAATGCGTTCGGAAACACAGAAGCAGGCAGTGAGTTCCACTCTTTTTCTGTGCGCATTATTGTTGTTGTTTGGTTTTTGTTTTTTGTTTGAACGCGCTAGTTTCTGGAAGAACCTTCGGATTTTTTTAAAGATTTAATTAAGTTTTTTATTCATCAAATAAAAAAAAAAACATTTCAATCAAACAATTTACAAGTTACTTTTGTAGTTTCTGCCTGTATGGTAGAAAGGCATGAGTTTATCTATGTATGAAGCACTTCAGATCGATCATGACTGGCGATTTTAGTTGTACCTGCCATGCACCTACGCCCACTTCTTCACGGATCAAAGGCATGATGGAGTGATATGTGATGACGTCAACATCCCTTGTTATCACCACGTCATGTAACACTTCTCTTGTATTTGTATCAGACGTCAATGCATTGGTATTTAGAATATGTCGGCGTCAGAGTGATGTTAAACAGAATTGTTATTGTTGGCAGCGAAAAGTTAAGGTCTTTCACACGATAGATTGAGAAGCGTTTTGTTTGTGAAAAAGAGTCTAGGTCTTGACCGGTGTGGTCTCGTTTAGGTGAATGCTTCGTTGGTATAGTGGATGTAAGCGCTACTGCTGAGCATTAGGTTCTGGATTCAATTCTCAGGTCACGCATAGTGTTATTGGGTTTACCCTGTATTCCTGCATCTGGATTTGGGTCCGATTGGTGGCTATATTATCACCTCCTATTTCATGGTGCTTAAAATAGAACTGTCAAATGTTATGGTTACGTTATGTGAAACGTACGTTATGGTTTAAACTGAAAACTAGCGCCTAGAAACCTTCGAGGGGACCTGAGCATAATTCTGACGCTTGGACCTCTTGTATCATAGTTCTGTACGTACTACTTGCTGTAATAGCATAGATAATAAACGTCATTTTATTCTATTCGACTACTTATATTATTTTTTCGCCCTCGTATCGCCAATATAAAAATAGCTATAAAAACTAAATGCACAACCAGAAATAAACTAAAGTAACATAAATGACCTCCATGCAATATGACCTTTCTATTGGCGTTAACGCTTATAGAACAGGGATATTGTTTTGTGTGGAGGTTCTTGCCCATTATTCTCCATAAGAAACTTTCTATGGAAAAACCGAACATCACGACTATATTCTCCGAAAGGTTAGATGCTTCTATGGTGTACCTACATTTCGCCACTTATGATTCAGTCCCGTGTAATAGGGAGCGAACCTGTTCCCATGAATCAGACCCAAATCCAGACTCCAGACTTCTACTCAGAAAATCCAGATGGAATAACCCAAAATTATTTTCCCGACCCACAAATCAAACCCATAGCCAACTTCCACACTTACACTTACACGTCCCATGTAATAGATTAGCAAACCTAGTGTCATCAGATGACCCCAGTGTTGTTGCTTATAATTGGTTCAAAAGCAACCAAAGAGGCCGAAAACAATGCTCGAAGATCAAAATGTGTTTTTTAACTAACACCGAGAAAACCTTTAGGTCACCGTACTTAGCCAACTACTGTGGTATACCACAGGGAAGTGTCCTTGGCCCCTTATTGCTCATAATATCATATCTATATATAAAAGAACTGCCCAACTCCACGAATTAATATACTACTATTATTTGTAGAAGATATTACCGTGTTGACAAAACAGAAAACTCTAGATATCAGTTAAATAGTTATCAAAAACGCATTGGCCGGATAATCTTGCAAATAAATATATCATTCATTCAAAACTATCCCAACCTAGGAAACGAACCCAAAACCTCATGCTGAGCAGTAGCACTTGTGACTACAAGAACAATGAGCTAGTCACTTACACTTGTAACGAAATTATCGCTGCTGTTCTCAAATGTTGTCTGTAGACCCTCTTACTAACGTATGCAACACGTCTTATTCAAAACTCATTTTATTCAACGTAAGGCAATGAACATTAATACAACTCATCGACTAAGTGTGAAGAATTTGTACACGTTTTGAGCGCGATTTACACAATAATTTCTGTATAATTTGCACTTATCTTGAGCGCGATTTGCACGATAATTTGTGTTTAATTAGTACACAAGTTGTGCGCAATCGCAACTAAATAGAAACAGCGCTCACTAATTAGTTTGTGTTACAAAGTTCGCTATGAAAGTAAAGTAAGCAGTGCAGTTTATTAGAGGAAGCCAATTAATGGCATGTTTACTTAACACAATGTGTTTGTAAGCTTTTAGATATAAATAGCAGAATGTTATTTAGTCTGTGGTAGAAATATTTCAGACTCATGCATAATACTTTTCAGCTGACTGCCCGAGTAAGTTTTTTGTGTGTATGTTTGTATTTATTTGTTGAAAACTACTTATTTACTTATTTATCTTTGCATATAAAAATGCGTGTCACAATATTTGTCCGGAATAAACTACGGAATTGTCAAAAAAGCTGAAGAAAAGAAAAGTTGTTTGATGCAGTTGTTGGCACCCAATCTGAGATCAAACCAAAATAAGTGCCATCAACTGGATGACTTAGCATCACGCCTATATTTCCCAAAGGGCTACGCAGAGGTGTATCTATAGTACACCCACATACCGCCTGTTAAGTTTAAGTCCCGTGTGATAGGGGGCAAGCCTAGTGCCATCACATGACAAGCTCAATAACAATTTTGCTAATAGTTGGTTCAAAAGCTACCGAAAACAATGCACAGAGAACAAAATGTGTTTTAAAACCAACACCGAGAAAACCTTTAGGTCACCGTACATAACAAACTACTGTGGTATACCACAGGGAAGTGTCCTTAGCCCCTTATTGCTTATAATATCATACCTATATATAAAAGAACTGCTCAACTCTACGAACCAATGTACTATAGTATTGGCAGGTGATATTACCGTGTTGAAAACAGAAAACTCTAGATATCAGTTAAATAGTTATCAATTCAGCATTGACCGGATAATCTTTTAGATTTAAAATGAAAGAAGAGCTTGCTATTCTATTAGATTCAACTCCTACCTTTTTTAACCGACACCCAAAAAAATGAGAAGTTTACTTACTATTCCTCGTTTAACTTATACATAAAATCAATGCATATTTTTTATGGAAGCAGATCCAATAGAACCATCGATACAGCCCAATATTCAATATCAGAGATTCTTCAATACGAACCATACAGAAACATTTTCTATTTCTTGATCGTAAAGATAACAAAATTCAAAACCTTTGTATTTTCCTATTCTCGTATCTGTTCATTCTGGCGGATATATCTTACCATTTTGCGGTAGCGTACAGCCCGTATATGTCAGTAACACGGGTATGCTCTCCAATGCCAGCGATTTGAAGATAATATCGGGGAGAATTCTCTAGCAGTTACCTTCAAGTGAACGCTGGTAATATTGAAAATGGGAAGTTGGTTTACCCAAGGTAATACTATCTGTCTGTTCGCACAAGACTATGGAAAGCTTTGTTTGGGATCTAGACGTTTCAAGTGCTCTTATAGCTTCTTCTAAGATAAAATGTCTTATTCGGAAGACATCTCACTTTACGTAAAGGAACGAAAAGTACCATGCATCGTTTACATAAGTAAAAAGAATTTGTACGCTCTTATTGATCAGATTTCTGAAGTTATATGAAATGATAATTATTTCTGTAAGACCTTTTGCAGACACAGAGGAGCTCGTGGCTAATTAAAAACAGCGCCACAGGTTGATCGAAGGTTAAGCTATTAATAATAATAATAATAATTAAGCACGTTAAGCCTTGGTATCGGTTGACATTTGCAGATCTTTGACAGTCGTTACGGGTAGTCAGAAGCCTTAAACTGACCACCAGTCTTACCAAGTGGTATCGCGTTGCCCAGTTGTGGAGTCACATAGGCAATCGCTCCATGTAAAATACTGGTTTTCAGCTACATCCGGTTAGACTGGAAGCCGACCCCAACACACTCGTAGTTGGGAAAAAACTAGGCAGAACAAATACTTTTCAGACGTTTTACAAGTCAACATTGGTGCTGGTTGTTACCATATATTAGTGCCGGTCAAAGACAGGTCCCGCTTCCCATTTTACACTTTTGAAAACATTCACACATAAGCTCGGTGGAACTAAATCATTTTGTTCTAATTCCGGTCATTCAACGGTAAATAAAAAGCTAATTTTTAGCAAAATATAATCATTGTCTTAATGAAATGGGTAGAGACGTTCTATTTCACGAAGGCAGTTTGCCCTTGAGAACACAGTGTGTTAGTGTGAGTGAAGGCGGCTCGGCCAATACTGACCGCTCCCGATCTTACACATGTGGAAACATTGTGTACCGACATCACGCGCACACAGACACGCATATAACATCGTTGACAGAAACACATTTCGCAAAATCGCTAAAATAAATTAAACGCAATATTGTTTAATATGATAATATTCTCAATAAAATGACGTTCCGACGACTTATAAAATTCTCAACATATGATTTTCACACACGTAAGGAATTTAAGTGGGCGGAAATCTAGGTACCTACTCAAATATTTTTTTGATTCTACTCTGAATCTAGCTAGACTATAAATATCTATTTTAGATATTTTATTAGGTACTTGAAACACTATGTTGCTTACATTCTTTTAACGTTAGTCTATTTTGATTGATCCATTTAATGTGATCTAGTTAAATGTTCACTCTTTTGAAGATTTATCTTTATTAGTTACATTTTATGACTTCTTTTTATGATGGCGTCGTTATAGCGCAGTGGTCATTGCCTCGCCTCTCATTCACGAGGTTGTTGGTTCAAATCTGGGCAAACACCTATGTGACTTATCTGTACTTTCTAAGTTTATCTTAGTCAACGCTGACATTGGTGAAGAAAACCAACATGAGGAAACTTTGACATACAATATAAGTCTAAAATTGCTAATCCACCTTGAGCAAGCTTAACGTCTAAAGCTCACGCTTTCTCTGGATAATGGGGAGGTATATTCATGAAGTCATTTGGTAATTTTCTTAATAAATCTGGTAAAATTTTAGGTCTATTCTTCGTATATTCTTCGCAAACCATTAATTTTGTATTGCAGGATTTTAAACTTTATTGTAAGTCAGCTAATGTGAAACGAAGCAACAGATTGAGTGGTATAAAATGCCTATGGCATTTATTTACCTTTAGGTAATATACCTTTATATTTATACCTTTATGTATAAAGGTAGGGTCAACACAACCAAAACAAAGATGAATTAGTTGCAATTGCAGGCCAAAACTGGATCGAGACAGCAAAAATAGCATTTGACATTCTTTGGAGCAGGGTTAAAGGAAATTCTCATACATGGAAAGTCTACTAATGGATAGGGGCCATATTTTAATCAATCTATTAAGAAATTTATTCAAATCCAATGTTGTACTGTAACTATAATTATAATGCATGTAAACTTGTTTTAATTTTTACCAAAAATTATGTATTTCCGAGTTCCTCAATTATTATTTTTATTTTTTATATTTTCTGTAATAGGCATGTGTGGAATAAAATAAAGCTTTACTTTAATTATTATTATTTGTATACACAACCCTAGATTAGTAATGTAGGTAATAGTCGAAACCTAAACTTCTAAAACAGCTAAATTACCGTTCAGTTTCCCATAATCGCACAGTTACCAACACGTAATAACAATACTCATAACGTTTTATGGGGTTTAAACGGCTGCGTTTGTTTCTGAATGTCTTCCCGTATGTTTTAGCGCGGATGTTATGAATGGGCGGATGACGGTTCCTTAAGGGTATTTAGGGCTGGCTTTTCGTGTTAAGCAATACATATTTTAGTAAAATTTGCTAACTTTTTTCCATTAATATACATATGTATTTGTGTCTTATTTACACTTTTCTTCATCCAAATTTATTATATTAAGTGGATTTTTTTATAAAGCGTGTTTTTTAGTTTTTTTATCTATAATTTTTAATTGAATTATTGCATTGTCATCGGTCTTTGACAGGTGTCCAAAATTTGGATGAAATCTGGCCGTTCAAAGTGGGTCAAAATCGCGCCCTAAGGTGTCGGTTACAAACCAACATACAAACAAACATACAAGTGAAGCTAATATAAATCGTGTAAAAATACGCAATAACCAATTTGATCTTTTTTCATTGTTCATTGTTCCCACTGTTCAAAGTTAGGAACCTCCAATTAATGTTTTTGTTAGATGTAGTGAAACCTCTGTAGGTCTATTGAAGCAAGTGAATTTTTTAATCCTTTGTAAAGATTCTTGATTTCCCAAGCTATAATATTTACAGTAACATTTCTGCAAAAATAGAAGGTAGAGAGTATTGACGCACAACCTGATACCATGAGTGCACTACATGATTCAGGACCCCGCATTGTTAAAATTAAACTGTATAAATCTTTCGGATGACGTATCCTACATCGCGATATTAAAGTTATCCGAGCGATTGAACATATAATACAAGAACACGGCAACAACCGTCGGGTAGTAGCCCACCAGAGACAAAACCCGTCTCGTCGGAGGATTCCCCCTATTCAATGGTGGATGAGGAAATTTACACGATGTTCCACATACCAGGGGGTATGTGGAACATTGTGTAAAATGATATAAAAGTCATACAATTTTTCATGCGAATTTTCCTCATGCCGTCCTCGCCGCCGAGGCCCGTCGCGATAGCCCCGTCAATATCCTCCTCCCGACCCTTTGCTCGAACCAGCCCGTGTAGCTGAGCCAGTAAATGATTAAATTGGTCCCTAAATAATATATCTATTAGATCCAGACCGTCCCTAGTTGTCCTCTCCCAGCGACGTGCTAAGCAGAGGATCGTACCCCGTAGGGGGTGCCCTTAGCGTTTGGTTGCTTAATTTTTAAGTTTTTACGCCCTGGCTGGATGCCAGGGAAGTTCGGTTAAGCAGTAGATAACCCTGAAGGATAAACTGCGAGATGCCCATTCCAAAAAAAAAAACGTCGGGCTGTAGCCCACCAGACACAACAGCCGTCTCATCAAAGGATCCTCCCTTTTCAATGGTGGACGAGGAATATTACACCCTGTTCCACATCCCCCAAAATGGTATAAAAGTCACATCAATTTTTCATGCGGATTTTCCCCTTCAAATATTCACCTTTGAAATTTCAACATTATCTTTTCAAATATGACAGACAATTCGATGTTTACGTTGTGAAACCCGGCCTTTGTTTTAACACTGAAAAATTATACCTCACGTTCTCTCGAATAGAATGCTTAATTCTGATTAGCCATTCTATTCAAGAGAAGGCGAGGTATATTTTTTCTGTTCAGAGCTGTTTTTCAGTAAAAAGTACAAAAGAAACGAGAGTAAGCTTATAAAATATTGTTAATGTGACTACAGGCGATGTAAATGAAAGCTTGGGGCGTTGTTGTAAAAAATTGAGAGGTATAATGTATTCAGAGATCAAATGAGTCTCCGCTATCTGAGCGCCGTGGGATAGCTCGGGTCCTGGGGGCTGGACGTATTTATTTTATTTATTTGTTTGTCATCAGACATCACGATGGATATCACAGATCCACAGATAAATAATTATCTTAACAGAAAGCCTTAGCTGAATG
The DNA here is from genome assembly GCA_905147745.2 of Phlogophora meticulosa. NCBI lineage: Eukaryota > Metazoa > Arthropoda > Insecta > Lepidoptera > Noctuidae > Phlogophora > Phlogophora meticulosa. The sequence continues at coordinate 2,552,943 of LR990518.1, forward strand.
CTTATGAAAATTGATAATTGGCTTCAAAAAAGCCAATTTTCATGATTAGTTGTCTCCTTGTTTGTTTGTGAAACGCTAATAATTGCTATAAGAAACATAGCTATGATGAATTTTCCATTTTACTGACTGTAGATAAGGTGCGAGAAATAATTTAACTATTCATTTTAAAAACAATTGCCGCTAAAACTGAAACTATCTGACTGTCACATAGACAAATGTAGCTTGTCGCTTTTGGTAATCAACTTTAGGCGCAGGCCAGACAGGAAGGATAGGGTGCGGACGTAGTGTCTTTCAGATGGACTTCCATTCAAAATGTAGGGCGCAGACGCTTTGCTTCGCCTTCTTTGTCATATTTCAAAACACACAGAAGCGACGGGACGCAGATAGGGCGGGGACAGGGCACAGACTTAATGGGATCCGGATAAGGCATGAGGTACATACAACGTGTCGCAAATGCATCGGAGGGCGCGGGGGGTACAATTAAATATTGCATCAAATGCGTAACCGCGCCCGCTTACGAGAAGCGGCTTCTAAATTTAAAAAGTGGCGTCCATGCCCTGTCTCTGCCCTGTCCGTGATGTCTGCGTGGTCTTATTCGTACGAGTCTTCTGTGTGGGTTGCCCCTTATAATTCAGACGTATAGGTGAGAGCAAAGGAAATTGCATGTCCGTCTCAAGTTCCTAATGATTCACATTTCCAAGAGTAGTGTAACTTATGAACCTGCAGATGGAGATTCGTTCAGCAATAAATATGTAAGATAAATCTTCTGTTTTCGTCCAGAATTAGGCCATGTCTTCAGTGACGAATCGTTCCGTGTTATTCGCCATCACGGAAGCTGGACTATCTGAAACCACCGATGCGTAGTGCGCTCGGCATGGTGTACATTTGAGTGTTATTTACATCATTGTTAGCTTGCTGCTAAATAAAACGGCCGCACGGGTTGATCGAAGGTTAGGCTACGCTTGCCGAGGTCAGTCTGTGGATGGGTGACCATTTGTAACATATCGAGACTTCTCCGTGCCTCGGAAAGCACGTTAAACCGTTGGTCCTGGCTGTCATTTGTAGATCTTTGACAGTCGTTACGGGTAGTCAGAAGTCCGAAAGACTGACAACCAGTCTTACTTAGGGGTATCGTGTTGCCCAGTAACTGGGTTGTGGAGGTCAGATAGGCAGTCGCTCAATGTAAAATACTGGTATTAAGGTTAGACTGGAAGCCGACCCCAACATAGTTGGGAAAAATCTAGGCAGGTGGTGATGTTAAGAATCTATTTTAACAACCTGCGCTTAAGGGGGGGGGGGGGGGTGGAAGGGTTAGGAAGAGGTGTACCTATAGCACACCCACATTCCACCTCATATGTTTAAGTCCCATGTGGAGCCGAGTATATCGTCATCAGAAGCAGTCAGCAGGCTGTTACTGAGTCATAGTAACACCCCGGAGTCTGGATGTGTGCCCGTTAGGTGACAATCGGTCCTCTGTTACATGGGAGGTAAATATAACTGGCAACATTGACGACACGGTTGGCGCAGTGGCTGAGCGATTGGCTGCTGCGCCGCGTGTCGCGGGTTTGATCCCCGCACGGAACTAAAATTTGTATGGCCTGCAGGTAGTTTTCGGGTCTGGCTGTTTGTGTATGTGAGTTTAAATGTTTGTAAACGCACCCACGATACAGAAGAAATTCCTAGTGTGGGGCAACGTTTTTATTATGTATGTATGTGTATTATGGGTACACCTCTGCCTAACTCTTTGGAGAATTCAGGCGTGCAGTGTGTGCAGCCTTTTGCGTCTACTTCAGAGCGGCAAACTTATATGAGGAGAACTTTTCAGATGTAAAACAGCCCCTAACTCGGCCGCCATGATTTGCATATCCAGAATTTACATTTTCACTTGTTGTTTTTTGTTCAGAATAAATAAACGACTAATCTACTGTGAATTCATGTTTAAACTTTTATGAAGCCTGTTTTCGGCGAAAATTTCTTTTTTCTTTTTTTTGTTATTATATTATGACGACTTTATGGGACAAGTTTTTTTTTTTTAACCTTTGCCGAGCACTAGAAATTTCTCCTTTATCGTGGGTGCAATTACAAACATTGATACTCACATACACAAAGAGTCAGACCCGGAGCAACTACCTGTAGGCCATATAAATAATTGTTCCGTGCGGGAATCAAACCCACGACTCGCGGCGCAGCAGTCGATCGCTCAGCCACTGCGCCAACCGTGCCGTCAAAGTCAAAGTTGGTCGCTTGAAGACACTTGGGTTTACAACATTCAAGGCTCGGGCAGTGCAAAATTTCCTAATGGGAAATTCAATATCTTCCCATTTCCATCGATTTGTGTCTGCTTAGTGGCAATAGGTTCCCATCAAAGGTCGATATACTATAGATACTGCCTAACCCTTTGGAATATACAGATGTGATGTTATTTTGTATAATTTTGGTAATCAAATAATAATAACTATAGCAAGAACAGTATTACTGACCAGTTATGAAGTTTGGTAAATAATTGCGTGACACCTACTTCAACTCTTGCGCATGCCATATCGTAACGAATCGTACTTGAGTGAAAGTAATCTGGTTTGTGGTCAAACTAAAAGCAGTATTTCGGTATTACAGTCACCAGCTCCGGTAGCCGTGATCGTCTAGTGGTTAGGACCCTACGTTGTGGCCGTAGTAACCCAGGTTCGAATCCTGGTCACGGCAGTGAATGCACTGTCGCGGCGGAGCATATTTTTGTTTTTTCAGCGAATGAGGAAGAAAATTACATGATTCGTATTGGATTAAAACATGCCCTAATACACAGAACAGAAAAAGAGATCTTATAAAAATGTAAAAAAAGGATGCCCTCATGAAAAAATTCTTCCGCATGGCAAAGGAATCAGCATTGCTCAAAAATTCTTTGTTCAAAAAAATGAGATTTTAAGTATAAAAAAATATTTATTTATTTAATTAAAACGGTTTAAAATCAATTACAGAACTAAAGACGGTTTATACACATAAAAGATAAAACAAACAGAAGAAAACACACTATCAACCATTTTTATATTTATCGTCACCGCCCACTAGCTTGTCGCTTTTCCATTGTTTTGCTCGAGATCAATTTAAGAACAATGCTTCAAGTACAATAGAGTAGAAGAAACGGTTGCTATCAGGAGTGGTTCTTCTGAAATTAAAATGTCTCTCTTATGTACGCTTTTGTATAGTTTTATTATTGTTTAGTGTTCTGTGCTAAAGACGTCCAACCAGGCAAATGAAGAAAGAAATAGGTAACATTTATTTAGCTCAGACTCAGGCACACAATGACAATACATTTAGTATTGTCGAATCGAAAACGAAAAAAATAATAAAATCAAAATCAAATGAAAATTTATTTATTCAAATTAGGCTGAGAAGCAGCACTTTTTGAACGTCAAAACGTTTACATAAGACTGCCCCGAAACGACCACGCTTCACAACTTCCTAGTGTTTTTTCTGGGAAGAAGAAGAGGCGGAACAAACTCTCCAGAAACACGCCTGTCTGATAAGTTTGAAGAACTTGAATCTATACAACATATTATATTATGTCAAAAAAAGAATAATATGTAATTATTATTATTTTTATTATTATTTATAGTGTCTGATGCTGGTTTTCAAGTGGATCTGAAGTTGTAAGATTTTACGGACGTAACTCAGTTGTATAGTAAGATGTGAGTTCGTGAAATACATCATTATTAAAACAAAACCAAGGTAAAGTGTGATGTCAGCAAAGTCAAATGCGAGTCAGGGTCGCGCAGAAGTGGTTCAGTACCATTAGAAAATACTGAGATGTTTTTTTAATTAACTGAAAATTTCATTAGCCGCATTGAGCGATTTAAAAAAAAAAAACAAAAAAATCGTTTATTTCGTGTAACTAGGCCCATAGAAGTCCATTTACAGAATATTGCATTCTTAATTAAATTAAATTCATTACACATACAATAATTTTTGATAGGGGCAAAACTTGTAGGTTCACGTCACCAACATGCTAAAGTGACGGGATCACCGATATACTTAAGACATGCTTATGTGAACGCGTCACCGACATGGTTATGTGACGTGTTGCCCAAAGTTTTAAGTTTTTACTTCTGTCGGCAGTCCCCATGACTACCTATTTTATTTGATTTTTCTGTTTCAGTCACCTTGAATCCCTTAGATTTTGTCATATTTGCTGTGATAGAGGCAACAGCAACAATGGTTGGAGGCGGGAACAATGGTTCAGCAAAATACCTTAACTGTAAAAAAAAACACAGAAAAAGTGGAAGAAAATGTAATCTTCTTTTCTAATATATCAAACTCTCGTTCCGCAATGTTACGAAACTCCGCCGGAACGGCAGGACCGATTTGTATGGAATTTTGTATGCTTATCGGGTAGGTCAGAGAATTGGCTAACATTTATTTTTCATACCCCTTAGTGATAAGGGTGGTAAAACCCAAAAAAAAATTCAAGGCTTAAAATGGCAAAACAACGTTTGCCGGTTCAGCTAGTGATTTTATTTAAGTAACATCTACCTATATTTTTTACTAGGCCTCAGGCACCAAAGAGTGCGATTTTCTATCAGTGTTTCAAGTGGAAAACTTGTCATTTTTACGACCCAGTTAACAAAGAATTTCTTGACTTATAAAAGTGTTTGTAAAAACTTCATTACAGAACCACATATGATTTATCAATTTCATCTCATAGTGTCTAAACACACTATGCCGAAGTTGCGTAAGTAAGCAGGTTGCTAGGCGCGACGCGACCATTTTAAAATGTTGTTCGAATTTAGATCACAAAATCGTGCTGTACTGTTACTTCGCGCCAATCTACGGGAGCCCTTATTGTAATTCGATATGACCTTTCCGAAAAGCCAAAGGTATCTTATCACATGACCCGTCAAATCTATTATTTAACCCTTCGTTATCCGGTCACTGAGCATCTCCAACCCACAGGTACCTTTCGAGATATCGGTACCTAAAGTACAGTCAACCAAACAAATACGTATACAGGCAATATGAAGTGATAGACTTGCTCCTAGTTTTTGGAACGTAATTAATTAATGAGACTAATTGTCAAGTGCGCATTAAGTGCTGCGAATGGCGAATCTAAGCAATCGCATCAGTTACTTATATTACGTTTCATTTACGACGCGTGGGAAATTTTGTATCAGAAACCGGTTGTTAACCTAGTCATCACATGTCCGATATTTTTAAACTCGTGCAATGTAGGTTTTCAAAATCTGATCTCAAATAATAATGGTCCATTTACATGTCACTATGACATATGGTGATCATGATAGCATAGTAGTCGCAAGTAAGCCACCTGTATCCTTATCTTTTTTTTTTACTGTACCTTTCGTATGGAGATGAAGACGATGGGTAACGTCAAATGTTACCTAACCCTCTCTTAGATTAACCCTTCCGGGTCGCTGCACATGTGTTAACAGTGCGTATACAGACAGAAAATTACCCACCCGCCCGTACCCTTGCATTTGTGAGTTAAAATATTCACGCGAATCTCGTGACAGCCAACGGAATATGATTACTTGCTCGGAATAAGAACGAAGTAAGTACTGAAAGCGTTATATTGTAATAAATACTGATAAGAAGGATTTTTTTAAATGCACGTGCAAAGCGTCAAAAACCTCATGTAAAATAAATAAATAATGCTGGACAATACACACAGCATCATCTAGCCCCAAGCAAAGCAGAGCTTGTGTTATGGGTACTAGATGACTGATATACTTAATACAATACATTACATAGATAGATATTTTTTATTATACATAGGAAATACCCAGAACACCCGGAACAAATCTTTGTATATCGAATCGAACCCGCAACCTCCTGCTACGCAGGCGGACCTTCACCCACCGCGCCACATAGGTCGCCACGTCGGCAATAATGCGATTAATTAACTGATTTTTGTCCTATCTCTGATTAGGATATTAAGGTTAGTTTAAGTTGAAAAGGTATTCAAATTAGACATTATTTATTTATTTATTAAGGTTAACCAACGATTGTTTACACATAACATTACGTTGCGATTGACAGATATACATTTGATAGTGTAACAATCACTTATCAAATCGGGGGGATAATTTTCTATCGATGAGATTTTATTATTATAGATTTTTGCCTCACGATGATCCCGGGAAGTATCATGAATCCTAACCTAGTTGGGAAAAGGCTACCCGCATATACCTTATAACACTCCAAAATGGATTAAAACAAATCGATGAATATCGTTTGCAAAAAGTACTATACACCTGCAGCGCTATGAGCTGAAATATTTTACGAGTTCATAAAACGAAGCATTGTTTCAGACTGAAACGTGGGGAAGTTTGTTTCAGATTCGGCTCGCACACCGAGTAGTGTACTAATTAAAATTTTATGAGCTTGTGTCAGAGGAAAGTTACTTTTAAAACCTTATTACCAAAATAAGCGCGTGGAGCCGGTGGTTGAAGCCTGGGTAAAAAACAAAAGAATTACATTTAGGCCATCAGTCAGATAAAAATATTGGACACGTATTTTTTGGTTTAATAAATTGATGAAAAAATGAACAAGACGTCACATGTGGGTATAAAATCTACTTACGTGTGACGTCACGCTACATTTTAACTCAATGTACATGTACACCTAAAACGTTTATACTTGATACCTTGATACCTAATACTAGATACCTTTGACTACGTAAAAAAAAAATACGTGTCCAATGTTTTTAAATAATCCTAATTATTTTTCTAATATCAAAGTAGCCTAAGTTACTCCTTAGCACATCAGTAAAAGTCCCGTTGAAATAGGTCAAGCCGTTTTGGAGGTTTTCAACAGATATTATTTATTTGTATAGATTATATTTCGATATCAGAGCAAATAAAGTTACAATACAATAATACCAGCCTGAAACTGTTCTACTGTTGGGCAAAATCGGTGTCTAATACCTTTAAACGAGCAAAGAAAGAACGTGTAATGATGATGCCAATTAATTGGTCCTTACGTCCGACAAGTCCATCAGCAAGGACCAAAATGACTTTTGTAGACTAATGCCTGTCAGCAATAAATACCACCTACCGAAACCTGACAAACCTGAATACCAGTATTTTCCATGGAGCGATTGCCTATCTGACCTCCACAACCTAGTTATTGGGCAACAAGATACCCCTAGAAAAGACTGGTTGTCAGACTTTCGGGCTTCTGACTACCCGTAACGACTGTCAAAGATCTACAAATGACAGCCGGGAACAACAACTTAACGTGCTTTCCGAGGCATTGAGGAGTCGTCGCGATATGTAACGAACGGTCACCAATCCACAGACTGACCTCGGCAAGAGTAGCTTAACCCTCGACCAACCCGTGCGACTGTTTTGTTTAGCCACGAGCTCCTCTAGCTAACTAGCAACATAAGTAAAAAAACAAAGACTGACTGCCAATATTTGCCGGACGTCTACAGGCGACGGGTAAGCTTTTTCATTCGTTCCCTGATTGGCAAACAACTATGATTAATTGAGTCAAAACTTTTCCAATCAATCGATTTAGCATTAATGTTGTTGTTTTTCTTGTATTGGATTGGGTTCCTTACGTTGTGGTAATTGATTTGTTGTACTTTTATGGCGGTAATAAATGATTTGGGTTGCAGATTATTTAACAAAATTAACAGGCGACTGGTGAATTGTGTGAGATTGATTTTTTATGTGTGATTGTGTGTTGTTGTGTGAAATTTTGTGTTGATTATTTTTGTAAGCTTCTTTCAAACATTTTTTGCTGTACCTAAACATGCCGCGAAAATGTGACAATTATGTAATTTTTTGACAAATATGTCGTATTATCAGTTCTGTTAAACAGAACCGGGAAGAAACTGTTGGATTATGGTTTAAGAATTAGGGAATCAAGTAGTAAACTTGGAACTGTGGTTTGGTTTAACATTTATGGATGATATGATACATCATCATCTGCCTGTATTTTCCTAACTATGTTGAGGTCGGCTTCCAGTCTCACCGGATGCAGCTGATTAACAGTATTTTACATGGCGCAACTGCCTATCTGACCTCCATAACCAAGTTACTGGGCAACACCCCTTGGTAAGACTGGTTGTCAGACTTTTGACTACCCGTAAAGATAGTCAAAGATCTTCAAATGACAGCCGGGACCAACGGTTTATCGTGCTATCCGAGGAACGGAGTTGTTCCAAATTCGTAACATACGAATGATCACCTATCCACAGACTGACTTCGGCAAGCGTAGCTTCAAATCCAATAAACTCGTGTGACTGCATCAATAAGAAAATCATTGCCATAGTTTGATGGTTTACATTTTAAATTGCACGGAACCCAAATAACAATTTACACAAATAAAACTCATTCAACCGTTTCGGACAACGTAACGGTTCTGTCCAAATAAAGTATGATTGCAGTTTTTATTGACCCAGTAACACTGTAAACAGATATTTCAATACCTTTTCCATCAGCTCCGGTAGCCGTGATCGTCTAGTGGTTAGGACCCTACGTTGTGGCCGTAGTAACCCAGGTTCGAATCCTGGTCACGGCAGTGATGTTACTGTCGCGGCGGAGTATATATTTTTTTCCAGAAAGTATTGAGGATCGGCAATTATCATCCATGATGGGTGAGATAGATTATTATGTACGACAGATGAGTGGTTGCAGGACTAACAGTAAGTTTTACAAAGAATAAGAAATTCTGGTAAAAATACATGATTTTTGATTATGATCAAATTATCGCCCCGCATGAATTGACATACACTCACTAGTGACTACACCAACAAAATGACCTAAAGATATACGCGCAAGAAAAGGTCTAAAGCCTATTTTTTTTTTAAGAAACAGTTCTTGCGCAAAAGCACGTTTGACCGACAGTGAGAGTGGTCTTATTTTAATGTAATGTTAAAGATATCGGAAATTTTGACGTCACACTCACCAGCTCCGGTAGCCGTGATCGTCTAGTGGTTAGGACCCTACGTTGTGGCCGTAGTAACCCAGGTTCGAATCCTGGTCACGGCAGTGATTACACTATCATGGTGGAGCATATTTTTTTTTCCAAAAAGTATTGAGGATCTACAATAATATTCGATGATAAGTCAGATAGATGGAAATATTTTTATTATGTATGTTAGATGAGTGGTTTCATGACTAACAGTAGGTTTTACAAATAAGAAGCGTTTTTTTTTTTAAGAAACAGATCTTGCGCAAAAGCAAGTTTGACTGACAGTGAGAGTGGTCTTATTTTAATGTAATGTTAAAGATATCGGAAATTTTGGCGTCACAGTCACCAGCTCCGGTAGCCGTGATCGTCTAGTGGTTAGGACCCTACGTTGTGGCCGTAGTAACCCAGGTTCGAATCCTGGTCACGGCAGTGAATGCACCGTCATTCATGGTGGAGCATATTTTTTTTCCACAGTGTATTGAGGATCGACCATTATATTCCATGATAGGTTAGATAGATGGATATACTATTATTATATATGTGTGATAAGAGATTTTATGGCTTACAGTAGGTTTTACAAAGAGCATGAAATTCTGGTCAATATACACTATTAAAATTATGATCATGTTAAAAACACCGCATGAATTGAAATAGTATATAAACTCTAACAAAAACCTTAAACGTAAAATTTTCCTGCAAAAAAGGTCTTTAACCCAATTTTTTTTTTTTAAGAAACAGATCTTGCGCAAAAGCAAGTTTGTCCGACAGTGAGAGTGGTCTTATTTTAATGTAATTTCGTTAAAGAGATCTTAAAATTTAGCATTACATTCACCAGCTCCGGTAGCCGTGATCGTCTAGTGGTTAGGACCCTACATTGTGGCCGTAGTAACCCAGGTTCGAATCCTGGTCACGGCAGTGATGTCACTGTCGCGGTGGAGCATTTATTTATGTCAGATTTTTTTTGTATCTTTCCGTACTCTGTTTCAGGTTCATTCTCACCTTTCACAGCATAGGGAAACCATGTTAACCATACTAGTTAAATGATAACTGGAAATAAAAAAGAAAACAACATATTTAGTCCTTCAGTCAGACTATTATAAATTGATATTAGACACGTGTTTTTTGTTTGATCTTGTTAGACATTTTTTAAAAAATAGAGAAATCGCCCGGGGGTCACTACGTCACAAGTATGTACAAAATCTACATACACGTGACGTTATGCAATAATTTTTAATCTTTTAATTACGTAAATAAAAAAAAATAACGTGTCCAATATTTTTAATAACCTAGCTGGGGCCTTATTATTTAAACTAATTTTAATATAAAAGTAATAGCACATATACGACTAGTTTTCACTATATTCGACTTTTCAGCCGTACAAATATTTAACTCACATCTTGCAAAGTTTAAAAGAAAAACAATTGAAATTAATTTAGTCACGTTCACAAATACGTTAAATAAGACTCAGAGTCCAGAATTAAAATAATAAAACTGACAAATAAATAAGAATATCAATAATAATAATTATTAATAATGAAATATTACAAGGTACAATTTGCAATTTAAATACTCATCAAATTAATAAAAAACAACTGTCGCAGTGCCAATTCTATGGCGGGGCAGTAGACAAACTACAATGCAATTCAAATAAGAACAGGATCGACTCTGTGCCATATTTGAATCGCATTATTGACCACCCACTCAACAATAAAGTTTTGAAACAGGAAGAATATGTACCAACGTTTTAACAAAACGGTACACACGTAGAGGGACAAAGATATTCGTTCGGTACAGCATTGAAACAAAACACAACCGCTCTCAACTTTGCCATAGACCCGGTGTTTGCAACTTACCTTTGTTTTTCTCACAATACTGTGGAGTATATTAATACCTCATTTCAGTATTATAAAAATTAACGTCCTTGAATGTTGCGTTTTCACCGCGTTCATTAAAAGGACTATAGTTTGGAAACTGCTCATCGTATCTCCACAAATCCGCTATAAGCTATCAGATCATAAAGGATTTAGTGTAGTTTTGCCTTGATATATTCGGTTGGCGCAGTGGCAATGCGATTGGATTCTAAACTGCGTGTCGTGGGATCCATTCCCATTCGAAGTATTGCCTACAGATACTTGTTCTGAGTCTGGCTGTTTGTAAACGCATCCACGCTACAGGAAAAAATCCTAGAGTAGGGCAAAACTGAAAAAATATGTTTTAAATGATTCGAAATTGAAAGTAGGGATTTTTTTCCGAAAACAGTTAACACCAAGGTTTATTACAATAAAACCGATAGGTGACAAGTGACAATATGGATTCTTTATGTTGTGGTATTTGTTATTTTGTACATTTATAGCGGTACATACCGCAGCCAACTATGGACCTATTTAATAAAATCGACAGGCGATAAGTTACAATCTGAGGATCCGACAATTTTGTGAGTTTATTTCATATATTTTCGGATTTATAAAACAGCACTAATCGCGAAAATGTAACAATTACGTAACTCTTCTTAAACTAATATTACAAAGTAGGAAAATTTGTTTATTTGTATGTTTATTTGTAACGGATAAACACAAAAACTACTTAACCTTTTACAAAAATTCTTTTACGTATAGAAAGTTACATTTATTAGCAAGTTATGGTGCCATATTTTATTTTCAAAATTAGGGGGATGGATTAGGGGATGTTACAGCTCGAAGGGCAAAATACGAAATCCACGCAGATGAAGTCGCGGGCGTTGTGTTAGTCAGTTTTATCCTAAAAAAGTAGCATGGTTTAGCATTTTGTGGGGTTTATCATAATGTAGCAGATAAAATTCAGGTACAGAAAAATATACAGTAAAAACGCCAAAAGAAATGCTCCCCCGCGACAGTGACATCACTGCCGTGACCAGGATTCGAACCTGGGTTACTACGGCCACAACGTAGGGTCCTAACCACTAGACGATCACGGCTACCGGAGCTGGTGACTGAGGTACCGAAATACAAGATTTTATCTCGGTTTTAACTGGAGTACTTTCACTCATAATTTGACACAGTTTGCGTAAGAGACCAAATGCCTACGTAATCGGCTACAATCGTTGCATTTTATTCAAAGTGATCTGATTTTTTGGTATGACAAACACCAGCTCCGGTAGCCGTGATCGTCTAGTGGTTAGGACCCTACGTTGTGGCCGTAGAAACCCAGGTTCGAATCCTGGTCACGGCAGTGATTACACTGTCGCGGCGGAGTAATATTTTTGAAACATTATTGGCGTTTTTTAAAACTACTTGGATAGTGACAATGATTAATATAAACCATTCGCAATAGCATAATCAAATTAGACGGAGAAGGTCTTTTCCTTTATCACTAACGATTACACCAAAAATCACTAAACGAGTATAGAGCTGTTTATGTTTAAAACATCGATCATCTTTCTCACATCACATCTTTCTGCGTATGTGTCTGAGCTAAATTGGCTGACATGGTATTAGCATGGTATAAGTTATGATAATGAGTATGTAAGAGGAAGTCTGAAAGTGGCGCCTGTGACCGAGAAGTCGTGTGAAAATCGGTTATCATGGTATGGGCATGTGACGCGAAGGAATGAGGACCATGTTGAGAGGAAAGTTTTGAGTATGAATGTGCAGGGTTACATGAGTAGAGGAAGACCAAAGAAAAGATGGATGGATTGTGTGAAAGATGATATGGCAAGAAAAGAGGTGACCCTTGAGATGACGGCAAATAGAGATGTATGGAAGAAGAAAACATGCTGCGCCGACCCCAAATAAATTGGGATAAGGGCAAGAGGATGATGATGAGGATGATGATAAAGCTTGTGGTGCGGAGGAATGACGACCATGTCGATTCAGGAGGGTTTAAAAAAAATCTTATTCAAAACTATTTATGTTATCCAAATTTCAGTCTTTTTACACAATAGCATTTAATCTAGTATTAGATAAGGTTCTGAGTATGAACATGGCCCTCCACATTCTTACTCAAAATTTTCTTGCATCCATCGTTTTTTTGGTCCTTACAATCTTGCAACAGTGAAGAGAAAGACCAAAGAAACAATGTATGGATTGGGTAAAGATGATATGGCTATGGAAAAAAGGAAACTATTGTGATGACGGAAAATAGAGATGTATGGAAGATAAATATGTACATATATACGTGCCCCGATGACCCCAAATAAAACGGGATAGCAGCAGAAGAATAATGATGTTCTCTTTTTGTCAGTCGTTTAAAGATGACAGAGACAGAATCAGAGAAAGATGCTATAATTGCGTTGGGAAATTTTTGATAACAGCCAGTCATCATCATCCTCCTGCCCTTATCCCAATTTTATTTGGGGTCGGCGCAGCATGTTTTCTTCTTCCATACATCTCTATTTGCCGTCATCTCATGGGTCACCTCTTTTCTTGCCATATCCTCTTTCACACAATCCATCCATCTTTTCTTTGGTCTTCCTCTACTCATGTAACCCTGTACATTCATACTCAGAACTTTCCTCACAACATGGTCCTCATTCCTTCACATCACATGCCCATACCATGACAACCGATTTCCACACAACTTCTCGGTCACAGGCGCAACTTTAAGACTTCCTCTTACATACTCATTTCTTATTCTATCCATTCGCGTAACACCACACATCCCCCTCAGCATTCTCATCTCAGCTGCATGTAACTGCCTTTCATTCATGCCTTTTGCGGCCCAACATTCTGATCCATACAAGACAGCAGGTCTGACCATTGTTTTGTAAATCTTCCCCTTAAGTTTAAGGGGAATATGGGGGTCACAGGTTGTTCCCGTTACCTGCCGCCATTTCATCCACCCTATGTTAATTCGGTGCTTGACAGCCCGATCTATTTCTCCGTCACTTTGCACGAGTGAACCGAGATACCGAAAGTCGGAACAGACCGGGAGAAGCACGCTGTTAAGCGACATTGCTTCAGGACTGGAGAGACCGCCGAAATCGCAGAACATATATTCAGTTTTGGTTCTGCTGATTTTCAAGCCCACACTCACCAGCCTCTGTTGCCATTTCTCCAGTCTGCTCTGGATCTCAGGTCCATCTTCACCGACAAGAACAATGTCGTCGGCAAATAACATGCACCAGGGTGCCTCTTCCTGTATGTCCGACGTCAGAGCGTCCATTATCAACAAGAAGAGGTAAGGGCTTAATGCCGACCCTTGGTGCAGTCCTACAGCCACACTGAACTTGTCGGTGTTGCCAGCAGCCGATCGGACATACGTCCTAGACCGGCTGTACATTGCACGAATTAACTCCACATACTTCCCAGGCACACCTTTCTCTTTCACGGCCCACCACAACACCTCCCGGGGCACCCTATCATACGCTTTCTCCAGATCAATGAACACCATGTGCAAGTTTTTATGTGCACGTCTGTATTTCTCACACAGCTGGCGGAGTGCAAAGGTGGCGTCCATTGTTCCTCGACCTGGCATAAACCCAAATTGACTTGGGGTAATTTCACTCTCCTCTCGCAATCTTTTCTCTATCACCTTCTCCCATACTTTCATACTATGTGACAGGAGCTTTATCCCTCGATAGTTGTTGCAGTCCTGTACGTCCCCTTTATTTTTGAAGATGGGCACTAGTGAACTATTGCACCACTCTTCTGGGATCACTTCCTCATGCAACAACTTATTGAAGAATAAAGTCAGCCACATACATCCATCTTCTTTTAATACCTTCCATACTTCTGCTGGTATATCATCTGGGCCCATAGCTTTTCCATTTTTCATACTTCTAACTGCATTCCTAACTTCATCCATGCTAATTTCTCTCACCAAACCCATATTTACCTGTGTCTCTTGAAGCATACCATTCCATTCATTCTCCTCGTTCATTAACCTATCAAAGTAGACCTTCCATCGCAGTTTTATTTCATCATCTTCACACAGAACCTTACCAGCATCATCTTTAATACATTTAATATGATAACAGCCAGTATTAATTTGATTTTTTTACCTAAACAATTCATCATCTGCCTAGCCTTTTCCCAACCATGTTCGGGTCGGCTTTCAGTCTATCCGCATGCAGCTGAATACCAGTATTTTACATGGAGTGACTACTTATCTGACAAACACAACCCAGTCATTGGGGAACACGATACCCCTTGCTAAGACTGGTCGTCAGACTTTCGGGCCTCTGACTACCCGTAACGACTGTCAAAGATCTACAAATGACAGCCGGGACCAACGGTTTAACGTGCTTTTCGAGGCACAGAGGAGTCTCGATATATAATGAATGGTCACCGATCCACAGACGGACCTCGGCAATCGTAGCTTAACCTTTGATAGACCCGTGCGGCTATTTTTATTCAGCTTTACCTAAAAAATTGACATGTCTAAAAGCCTTTTATCAGAAGCTTTCTTTTATTCTTAATTTATTACGATAAGACGAAATAAAGTAAATAAGGTTATTTCACTGTGAATTCTGAAGACGCTCGTTCAGTTAATTAGGAGATCACAGACCGTAATGTGATTGATTGCTCTTTCATTCGATTAGGACCAGATGGTATTGGCTACGCGCAACCAGTTTATCTAAAGAATTATATCTAGACAGATATCTGATTAGTGCCCAGTGAGAATACATCTTTGAGAGAGTATATGATAATTTTTTACCTCGTTCGTCTAGTGGTTGTTAGCTCTATTGCTCAGCCTGAGGTCTTGGTTTTGATTTCACATTGGACAAAATGTTGTTGGGTTTTTCCATCTAGAATTTCTCAGTGACAACCCGGATCCTGGATTTGGGCCCAGTTAATGGCAATAGGTTCCATATAAAATGCAACTTTAACATGGTTTTACAACTGGTAAAACCATGTAATGAATGGAAGTAATGGAAGTAACGGAAATATGGGTGTTTTGAACCCGCCTGACCCTTAGGTAAACCAGGTGTGATTCTTCAGGGTTGTGGTTTTGTAATATAATAAATAAAGTATCATCTAAGAGCACGGGCAATATTGACCTAAGGACCAAATTCAGTTCGATGCATGTCTCTACCCCGAACGTTTCAGCAGACATGTACGCCTAATAGTTGACCGACTATTTAAGTCCCATGTAATAGGGAGCGAGCAGATTCCCTTCTATTACGACTATACATCTCTATTTGCGGCCATTACAGTAGTCACCTCCTAACTAGCTATATCATCTTTCACACTATCCTTCCATGGTTCGGAAATAAAACGAATGCTCGTAAACACATCACACCCAAATTTTCTTTCTTTGGTTTTGTTCGTCGACCTGATGAGCTCCATAGATCTGAGTTGATATCTACAATCTTTGCCAAATGCTTGCACTGACTAGACAGTGCTACTTGTATCTCTATGGTTCTTAAAGAGCATTACAAAGACTAACCTGGACCTCACATAATCTGATGATTCTAACCTGTCTCCACATCAATGTCAGTGGTTAAATGTTTCACATTCACAACACCGGTCCCCAAGATACAGGCGCTGCCTAGATTGGGAACCACCGTATAGACTGAATGAACGTCACTTACAGTTACAGATAGATATTAAGTTTTTAAGGCAAAAATTGTAACTGAATCTTTACTGATCTATTGATCAGTAAAGATTTATTGTTAGTATTATCTGACCCCAGATAATGTTTGGCCTTTAAAAGAGACCTGATGATGACCTTGACGATTCTTGAAATCGATCTAACATCAACGCCTAGATTTACATAAATTAACATTTAATAAACAGCCGAAATTATAATAAATTCATGTTCCATATTCACGTATGAAAATCACCGGTTCATCCTCAAAGGCTGGAGTCGTGTTAAATATTCAATATACTCGTATTTAATTATAAGGGTTAGAATGGCGGCTAACATAGAGTGAATCCGTGTTAATAGCATATATGTAATGTTGACATATCAGATCTTCGTGTTTGAGTTTGTTAGTAAATAGGACAACTTTTCTGGTCCTTTTGACTTGCACACGACTTTAGTAAATAGTTCATCTTTTTTGGTCCTTTTGACTTGCACACGTCTTTAGAAAATAGTTCATCTTTTTTGGTCCTTTTGACTTGCACACGTCTTTAGTAAATAGTTCATCTTTTTTGGTCCTTTTGACTTGCATCCTACTAATATTATAAATGTGAATGTAAGTTTGTTTGTTACGTTTTCACGCGAAAACCACTTACCCGATCATCATAAAACTTTGTACACATATTCCTGGAGGTATTAGAAGTAACATAGGATACTTTTTACTTAAAAATAAAATCGGGTCAGCTAGTAAGTCTATAAATTTGCTTGGTAATGGGAGGCATTTCAGAAAACTGATGATAACAAAATCTGTGGGTGGTAGCAGTTTGATGCTGCAGTTTCATATCTATCGTCTACATCCAAAATTACACTACTGGATAGCTACAATATCAAATAATTCATTACGTTAAGTGAGGACTGTGACATCGCGAATAACTTTTTCAATAACATAGTGACTACCTAAGATCGATTGTCAAATAGCACAAAAAAACCTAAGAAAAATGGAAATTTGGCTACCGCTACTCATTAGACTTAAATATAATATGTACATACATTTTTACTCAATACAATTTGTTTACCTCGATCCACACAATCAAAAATTGACTTAAGTTATAACGCAATACCTGAAAAAGGGTGTACATAATACTTTCCATCCGCTTAAATAATAATCTTCTCACGCAAGCAAAGTCAGGGGTGAATTTAATGGATAATAATCTGCCAAATCCTAATGGTAGGTGTGGTAAAGCCTTATTTACTTGAACATTTATGAGTGTGAAGTGACTTGGCGAAGCTTTCTGTTTATTTACGGTGCTGAAACGTGTTGTGATCAGCCTTGAAAGGTTTTCGTAAAAGCGCGCTCAAATTGACGAGCACAGATAAAGCTAAATTTTCTCGATATTACTCGGATTTCCTTTGTATGGGAGATTTGAAAGAAGGTTTTTTGGAAATTTTTCTCTTTGTCCTTTTTTTGATTAAATAGTGTGGTTTAATGTTTGATAGAACATATGTTATTAGATTTAAATAGTGGTACATTAAATTTAACAATGCGCTTGCCGAGGTCAGTCTGTGGGTGGGCGACCGTTATGTGCCTCGGAAAGCATGTTAAGTAATTGGTCCCGGCTGTCATTTGTCAGAAACCCGAAAGTCTGACAACTTGTCTTACCAAGGCGTATCGAGTTGCCTAGTAAATGGGTTATGGGGGTCAGCTAGGCAGTCGCTCCATGTAAAATACTGGTATTCAGCTGCATCCGGATAGACTGGAAGCCGACCCTAACATAGTTTGGAAAAGGCAGATGAGATGGTAGATTAATATAATATAATAATAGTTTGCTCACCCTCCAATCATGAGGTCCATTGTGTTTACAAACGAAATAACTTAGCCCATGTTAGTACGTAATAACTAGAACAGATCGTGTCGGGTATGTTGGTACTTGCCCGAAGCCTAACCTATGTATGAGAACTGAGACCTTAACCACTGGGCCATCACGATATTTATATTCTTAAATTTTTGTATTATTATAAATGGTAGGATTAAGGCAACCAAAATAATGAACTGTCTACAGTAATCTGACATAAGAACATCAAATAATAATATGGGCAAAAAATAAAATATTCTTAGCCTAAATTGGGATAAATTGTTTTTCCATCATGAAATATTCGTGGTTTAAAGAATATATTATATTCATATATACGTATAATTCTAATTCTGTAGGTTTGTATGTCACTGAACTCCTAAACGGCTGGACCGATTTGAATGTTTTTTTTGTATGCGTTTAAGTGGCGCCCTGGATGGTTTAAATGCACAATTGGACCCGGTAGGTGGCGCTGCACGGGCAGGACGACGTCTGTTCGGTTTTTTTTTTTTTTTTGGAATGGGCACCTCGCAGTTTATCCTTTAGGGATATTTACTGCTCAACCGAACTTTCCTGTGGGGGGCTTAGTTAAAATTAAGGCCTCCAGCCAGGCATAAAAACTTATAAGCTAAGCGACTATCGCTAAGGGCACCCCCTGCGGGGTACGAACCTCGGCTTAGGACGTCGCTGAAGAGGACAGCAAGGGACAGGCTGGATCTGATTGTTCCATTATTTAGGGACATTTTAAACATTAATCGGCTCAGCTTCGCGGGCTGGCTCTAGCAAAGGGTCGGGAGGGGGGCATTGACGGGGTCGTCGCGACGGGCCTCGGCGGCGAGGACGGAATGTCCGTTTTTGTTTGCGAACAGTGCTGGTGGCCTTATCGCTCTCCTGGAGGAGAGTGATAGGATCATCTGGCTCTGTGAGTGTGTGTTTCGGTCTTCGAACTGTACTAATTCGCGAGGGAGTGTATCGGACGGCCGATGACACTAAGGGGTTAGGATGAGCGGTAGAACAGTCCATGAAGCGCTGGGTGAGTCGCTTCATGAACTGTTTCACCGTAGGTATTTTGAGATCTACATGGAGAGTCTCATTTCGGACGTAGAAGGGGGCTCCCGTGACTCTGCGCAGGAATCGGTTCTGGACGGTCTGAAGCCTATGAATATGATACGGCTTGGCGTGAGCGAACACTGCACAAGCGTATGTCATGATTGGTCGGATGACCGAGACGAAGAGCCGCAATTTGCACCTGAGTGACAACTTGCTTTTCTCGTTGGTCATACAATAAAGCCTGCCGGACGCGAAGACGGCGCGCGAACGCGCCGCCTTTATGTGTTCGGCGAACGAAAGTCTGTGATCGAGTATCACACCTAAGTATTTGGCTCGCTTATCCCAAGGGATAGGCTTGCCGTACATGGCTAACGGACTAGGCGTGGGGACATTGCGGCGTCCGGGTTTCCTAAAGAGAACCGCTTGACTTTTGTCGGGATTGACCTCGACTCTCCATTTCCGGAACCAAGCGCCTAAGACGTTTGCGGAAGTTTGGAGGGTGCGAGCTATGGTGGTAGGGTTGTTACCGGTAACGTAGATGGCCGTGTCGTCGCCGAAAAGCGCCAACTGGGCCTTTCTACCCCTAGGGACGTCGCTAGTGAACAGCGAGAACAAGAGAGGAGACAGCACGGATCCTTGAGGGACGCCCGCGCGGATAGGGTGAGGTGACGATAGCGTACCGTCTACGCGATATCTAAACGTACGATTCGACAGAAAATCTCGCAAGATGAGCACGAGACGATCTGGCACATCGAGTTGGTATAGCTTGTATAACAACCCGTTGTGCCAGACCTTGTCGAAGGCTTTCGCAATGTCGAAGAAGAGGGCGCCGGTGAGCGCGCCTCTCTGAAAGCCCGCGCTGACGTGTTCGACTACGCGGTGCACCTGTTGAACACACGAGTGTCCCGGCCGGAACCCGAACTGTTCGTTCGGTATCAGGCTCTTTGCCTCGACATAGTCCTTGAGTCGCTTATAAATAAGCTTCTCGTAGATTTTGCCGAAAACATTGAGCAGACTGATAGGTCGGTAGCTCGTGGGCTCAGACTTGGGCTTGCCAGGCTTGGGGATGCCAATAACCACGGCTTCTTTCCACGATTGAGGAAAGATATTGTTGCTCAGAGCGCCATTGAAGATGGCGGTCATGAGCATAACGAGTTGCGCGGGGAGGATTTGAAACACCCTATTGGTGATACCGTCCTTACCGGGGGCTTTGCGCGGTTTGAGCCCTTTAATGATGTCTTGCACTTCGTCCGGAGTGACGGGAGGCAGAGGATCATCAGGGTTGTCGACGGGAGGGAGCGAGGACCTACGTTCGACTTCGGCGTCTACCTTTAAGAGGTGAGCTTGGTCGAACGGCTGGGAGCTAAGCGAGCATTGAGTCTCTAAGCTTTCGGCTAGGCATTCGGATTTTTCCGAGTCGTCGAACGCGACGCTCTTATCTGGACGAGTGAGGGGAGGCATGGTAGCCTCTACGGTGGACCGGAGTTTCCTCTGGAGGTTCCAGAAGGCATGGTGGTTGGGCTCTAGCTCACTGATCATCTTGTCCCAGCTCTCCGACCTATGCTCCGCCACACGTTTGCTGACAGTACGCTGTAGCATTCGCATGTGGGCTTTGTTCGCAGAGCAGGGAAAAGCGCTATAGGCACGGACGGACGCGTTCTTCTCGGTTATCAGAGCCCGTACATCGTCCGGTAGGTTCCAGCGCTGGGCATTCAGCGCCGGAACCCGCCTTGAACAGTCGTTCAGGACTGTCTGTACGTGCTCCGTAAACGAGTCGACTGCGCCCGTGGTGTCAGCGACTGAGGTGATTAGATCGGGGATGGAGTCGAGTAGAGGCGACGAGGAGGATTTCAGCTTTTCGCTTACCTTCCTCCAGTCGGTAACTAATTGAGTCGGGGGTGGCTGATCAGGGTCAAGCGGACCCGTACGGGGAACTAGCGTCATCATCACCGGACGATGGTCAGAGTTAAGCTCGTGGAGCGCCTCTATCGATTGTAAACGAAGGTTTACATTCTTTAGGAGCGCTATGTCCAGTATGTCAGGTCTATGGTCAGGATCGTGGGGAAAATGGGTATGAGTCATCGGGGCGATGACGTCATAGTTAAGGGAGGCGCCCAGATTGAGGACAGCCCTCCCTCTGGCGTTGGTTACATTACTATTCCACGCGGGGTGCTTGGCGTTGAGATCGCCCGCTATGATAACGGAGTCACTCAAGCCGAGAAGAACCGAGATATCGTGGGATAAAGCTGGGATGTCGTCCCTCCCACGAGCGGGAGGGCAGTACGCGGATACAATAGTAATTGGCTGATGGCCAGTCATGCCGAGCCGACAGACAGAGTACTCAAGGAGCGAGGTCGGGGGAGGAGAAGTTAAAGGGACACAGTGCAATGAGTTTTTATAATAAATCATTGTACCGCCCTTGTGACAGCGGGATCTATCGTTGCGCACCATACGGTAGTTTGCAATTTTGGGGTCGCGGTTGTGCGGTTTGAGGAACGTCTCCTGTATGAGGAGGACGTCCGGTTGGTGATCGCGGAGGAAGTTGGCAAACTCAGCCCGTTGCTGGAGTAAGCCATTTATGTTAACGTATCCTAACTTTAGGGATCGCGGTTTCAAGGTTCTAGCGTTAACGTACCTATCCATTGCGGTTATTAAAATGGGCTTCTAGGTCACGGAGCACCGAGGGGGCCTCCATGAGCGCTTCGATGCGCTTCTTAGGGTCTGTGGTAGCTTCTAAGCGATCGGCTAGACGATCGGCTTCGCGGTTGCAAAAGATTAAGTGCACTGGCAATATGACGTTCATATTGCGCTGTGTACGGATCTTAGTGTCATAAAGAGCCTCCGTAGGCTGAGCACGGAAGGCGGAAACCTCAGCCTCTGCGGTCTGGGTAGCCTGAACTGCAGGGGCTGGGGTCGGCGCCGGGATGGGTGAATCCATCAGCGCCGGTGGGTGGCTGCGTTTAGCCGCCAGGGCCGGGAAGGCCTTCTGGTGGTTGAGCTTGTTCCACGGAGATGACCTCTGTGGGCTAAGGCGCTCAGGGAGCGCAGACGATGGCGGGGGTGCCCTAGTAGAGGGGCATTCCCTTTGTTGACGAGCGTTTGCACGTCTCATCAACCTTTGGGAAGATGACTTTGGGGCTCGCGGGCAACCTCGGAAGTTCGCGGTATGACCGGACTGTCCGCACAGAACACAACTCGGTGGTTCAGTGCAGCGAGTGCGGTCCTTAGGTCGGTCACATTTGTCTGTGGCGTGGTCGCCCAGACACTTGACGCATCTGGGCCTGGCGAAGCAGTTTCGCTGAGAGTGGCCGTACAATTGGCAGCGATGACACTGGCCAATTAGATGGGGACGGTACGGTTTCTCGATCTTAATACCGGACAGGGCACACAATATTGAGTGGAATATTGGGTGGTGCCCTTCAGTGGGGTCGCAAATAACAAGGACCATATCGTAAACTAGCCCACCCCGGGCCTTATGAAGGCGGTGGACGGCGGACGCGGGGACACCTTGGGCGCGGATGTCGGCCAGGATGTCCTCCGTTCGGATCTCCCTGGGGATACGCCTGATGACCACACGGGTTGGCGTCTCCTCAGGGAGGGAATAGGTGTGGAAGGAGATGGCCTTCCCACGTAAAAGGGATACTATTTCCCTGTAGTCATTTGCTGACGACAGGGTTACCTTAATACCCAGAGGGGTAGATCGGGCGTTGGTGTAGTTGATCCTGCGATCAACACACATCTTAGAGACGGCCGTCCACTTCGCCTTGTCTTGGATGAAGACAGGGGGAGGTGGCTTCGCCTTACGGGTGGCGGTGCCGTTAGGGCCCGTACCGGAGGCCTGTGACAGGGGTACGGGGGAGCGGGGGGGAGAGGGCGCGGATTCGTCAACTGAGGACGGGGCGCCGATTTTTTTGGCCTTGGTGGCCTGTGAGGGAGCTTTAGAGGGCTTCCTCTTTCCTCCTTTTCCTACGACTTGGTAGTCGTCGGACGAGGAGGAAGGAGACTAGTCTGCCTCTGAGCAGCTGCGCGAGCGAGGGACAGTCGTGTCCATCCTATCTAAAGATTCATTGGAATCGTCATGCGCGGGGGCTGGCATTCCGAGAATCGGACTTTTGATGCACCTGGCGGTAACAGGCACAAAAGCCGAGGCCGGACGGGTCGCGGGTTCCGGGTATTTCGGTGCCTTTGTCTTTTTGGACAAAGGCGCCGGATTACCCGCGTTCGTGGAAGAGGTCGGCGATAAGGGGCTATCGACCAACGGACGGGGCGCGGGTTCCGGGTATACCGGTGCCATTGTCTTTTTGGACAAAGGCGCCGGATTACCTGAGTTCGTCACCTGTGATACCGGACTAGCAGACTACCGGACAGCCTGTCGAGGGCGGCATTTTTCCCGCAATATTTTGCGCGGAAGTCCGGGTCCTTTAGGAGGACCTCCCTGACGAACGCTAATAATAAGTCAGCGTCCGTCATGGCTGGTCTGTTCGGTCCGCTAGTATATTTATATATTTTGTTTCCTCCTTACCTTCAAGGCAGCTTGAAAACTCCTCTCTTGGAGTTGCAGTTAAAAAAATGTTTGACGTAATCAATATACATACAATGTGTAAATTGAAAATACAATTATCCTGCAGCCTTTAGATTAGAATCTACGAAGCACTACTACTAGACTTTGTGTATACCTGTCAAAAGTGTTTCGGGTATACTTTCGTGTATACCTTTTTTTTTTTTTTTTTTTTTGGAATGGGCATCTCGCAGTTTATCCTTTAGGGATATTTACTGCTCAACCGAACTTTCCTGTGGGGGGCTTAATTAAAATTAAGGCCTCCAGCCAGGCATAAAAACTTATAAGCTAAGCGACTATCGCTAAGGGCACCCCCTGCGGGGTACGAACCTCGGCTTAGGACGTCGCTGAAGAGGACAGCAAGGGACAGGCTGGATCTGATTGTTCCATTATTTAGGGACATTTTAAACATTAATCGGCTCAGCTTCGCGGGCTGGCTCTAGCAAAGGGTCGGGAGGGGGGCATCGACGGGGTCGTCGCGACGGGCCTCGGCGGCGAGGACGGAATGTCCGTTTTTGTATGCGAACAGTGCTGGTGGCCTTATCGCTCTCCTGGAGGAGAGTGATAGGATCATCTGGCTCTGTGAGTGTATGTCTTGGTCTTCGAACTGTACTTATTCGCGAGGGAGTGTATCGGGCGGCCGATGACACTAAGGGGTTAGGATGAGCGGTAGAACAGTCCATGAAGCGCTGGGTGAGTCGCTTCATGAACTGTTTCACCGTGGGTATTTTGAGATCTACATGGAGAGTCTCATTTCGGACGTAGAAGGGGGCTCCCGTGACTCGGCGCAGGAATCGGTTCTGGACGGTCTGAAGCCTATGAATATGATACGGCTTGGCGTGAGCGAACACTGCGCAAGCGTATGTCATGATTGGTCGGATGACCGAGACGAAGAGCCGCAATTTGCACCTGAGTGACAACTTGCTTTTCTCGTTGGTCATACAATAAAGCCTGCCGGACGCGAAGACGGCGCGCGAACGCGCCGCCTTTATGTGTTCGGCGAACGAAAGTCTGTGATCGAGTATCACACCTAAGTATTTGGCTCGCTTATCCCAAGGGATAGGCTTGCCGTACATGGCTAACGGACTAGGCGTGGGGACATTGCGGCGTCCGGGTTTCCTAAAGAGAACCGCTTGACTTTTGTCGGGATTGACCTCGACTCTCCATTTCCGGAACCAAGCGCCTCAGACGTTTGCGGAAGTTTGGAGAGTGCGAGCTATGGTGGTAGGGTTGTGACCGGTATAGTAGATGGCCGTGTCGTCGGCGAAAAGCGCCAACTGGGCCTTTCTACCCCTAGGGACGTCGCTAGTGAACAGCGAGAACAAGAGAGGAGACAGCACGGATCCTTGAGGGACGCCCGCGCGGATAGGGTGAGGTGACGATAGCGTACCGTCTACGCGATATCTAAACGTACGATTCGACAGAAAATCTCGCAAGATGAGCACGAGACGATCTGGCACATCGAGTTGGTATAGCTTGTATAACAACCCGTTGTGCCAGACCTTGTCGAAGGCTTTCGCAATGTCGAAGAAGAGGGCGCCGGTGAGCGCGCCTCTCTGAAAGCCCGCGCTGACGTGTTCGACTACGCGGTGCACCTGTTGAACACACGAGTGTCCCGGCCGGAACCCGAACTGTTCGTTCGGTATCAGGCTCTTTGCCTCGACATAGTCCTTGAGTCGCTTATAAATAAGCTTCTCGTAGATTTTGCCGAAAACATTGAGCAGACTGATAGGTCGGTAGCTCGTGGGCTCAGACTTGGGCTTGCCAGGCTTGGGGATGCCAATAACCACGGCTTCTTTCCACGATTGAGGAAAGATATTGTTGCTCAGAGCGCCATTGAAGATGGCGGTCATGAGCATAACGAGTTGCGCGGGGAGGATTTGAAACACCCTATTGGTGATACCGTCCTTACCGGGGGCTTTGCGCGGTTTGAGCCCTTTAATGATGTCTTGCACTTCGTCCGGAGTGACGGGAGGCAGAGGATCATCAGGGTTGTCGACGGGAGGGAGCGAGGACCTACGTTCGACTTCGGCGTCTACCTTTAAGAGGTGAGCTTGGTCGAACGGCTGGGAGCTAAGCGAGCATTGAGTCTCTAAGCTTTCGGCTAGGCATTCGGATTTTTCCGAGTCGTCGAACGCGACGCTCTTATCTGGACGAGTGAGGGGAGGCATGGTAGCCTCTACGGTGGACCGGAGTTTCCTCTGGAGGTTCCAGAAGGCATGGTGGTTGGGCTCTAGCTCACTGATCATCTTGTCCCAGCTCTCCGACCTATGCTCCGCCACACGTTTGCTGACAGTACGCTGTAGCATTCGCATGTGGGCTTTGTTCGCAGAGCAGGGAAAAGCGCTATAGGCACGGACGGACGCGTTCTTCTCGGTTATCAGAGCCCGTACATCGTCCGGTAGGTTCCAGCGCTGGGCATTCAGCGCCGGAACCCGCCTTGAACAGTCGTTCAGGACTGTCTGTACGTGCTCCGTAAACGAGTCGACTGCGCCCGTGGTGTCAGCGACTGAGGTGATTAGATCGGGGATGGAGTCGAGTAGAGGCGACGAGGAGGATTTCAGCTTTTCGCTTACCTTCCTCCAGTCGGTAACTAATTGAGTCGGGGGTGGCTGATCAGGGTCAAGCGGACCCGTACGGGGAACTAGCGTCATCATCACCGGACGATGGTCAGAGTTAAGCTCGTGGAGCGCCTCTATCGATTGTAAACGAAGGTTTACATTCTTTAGGAGCGCTATGTCCAGTATGTCAGGTCTATGGTCAGGATCGTGGGGAAAATGGGTATGAGTCATCGGGGCGATGACGTCATAGTTAAGGGAGGCGCCCAGATTGAGGACAGCCCTCCCTCTGGCGTTGGTTACATTACTATTCCACGCGGGGTGCTTGGCGTTGAGATCGCCCGCTATGATAACGGAGTCACTCAAGCCGAGAAGAACCGAGATATCGTGGGATAAAGCTGGGATGTCGTCCCTCCCACGAGCGGGAGGGCAGTACGCGGATACAATAGTAATTGGCTGATGGCCAGTCATGCCGAGCCGACAGATAGAGTACTCAAGGAGCGAGGTCGGGGGAGGAGAAGTTAAAGGGACACAGTGCAATGAGTTTTTATAATAAATCATAGTACCGCCCTTGTGGCAGCGGGATCTATCATTGCGCACCATACGGTAGTTTGCAATTTTGGGGTCGCGGTTGTGCGGTTTGAGGAACGTCTCCTGTATGAGGAGGACGTCCGGTTGGTGATCGCGGAGGATGTTGGCAAACTCAGCCCGTTGCTGGAGTAAGCCATTTATATTGACGTATCCTAACTTTAGGGATCGCGGTTTCAAGGTTCTGGCGTTAACGTACCTATCCATTGCGGTTATTAAAGTGGGCTTCTAGGTCACGGAGCACCGAGGGGGCCTCCATGAGCGCTTCGATGCGCTTCCTAGGGTCTGTGGTAGCCTCTAAGCGATCGGCTAGACGATCGGCTTCGCGGTTGCAGAAGATTAAGTACACTGGCAATATGACGTTCATATTGCGCTGTGTACGGATTTTGTCGTCGTAAAGAGCCTCCGTAGGCTGAGTACGGAAGGCGGAAACCTCAGCCTCTGCGGTCAGGGTAGCCTGGACTGCAGGGGCTGGGGTCGGCGCCGGGATGGGTGAATCCATCAGCGCCGGTGGGTGGCTGTGTTTAGCCGCCAGGGCCGGGAAGGCCTTCTGGTGGTTGAGCTTGTTCCACGGAGATGACCTCTGTGGGCTAAGGCGCTCAGGGAGCGCAGACGATGGCGGGGGTGGCGCCCTAGTAGAGGGGCATTCCCTTTGTTGACGAGCGTTTGCACGTCTCATCAACCTTTGGGAAGACGACTTTGGGGCTCGCGGGCACCCTCGGAAGTTCGCGGTATGACCGGACTGTCCGCACAGAACACAACTCGGTGGTTCAATGCATTTAGTGCGGTCCTTGGGACGGTCGCATTTGCCCGTGGCGTGGTCGCCCAGACACTTGACGCATCTGGGCCTGGCGAAGCAGTTTCGCTGAGAGTGGCCGTACAATTGGCAGCGATGACACTGGCCAATTAGATGGGGACGGTACGGTTTTTCGATTTTAATACCGGACAGGGCACACACCGTTTTGATGTTGAATATGGGGTGGTGCCCTTCTGTGGGGTCGCAAATTACTAGGACCATATCATAAACTAGCCCACCCCGGGCCTTATGAAGGCGGTGGACGGCGGACGCGGGGACACCTTGGGCGCGGATGTCGGCCAGGATGTCCTCCGTTCGGATCTCCCTGGGGATACGCCTGATAACCACACGGGTTGGTGTCTCCTCAGGGAGGGAATAGGTGTGGAAGGAGATGGCCTTCCCACATAAAAGGGATACTATTTCCCTGTAGTCATTTGCTGACGGCAGGGTTACCTTGATACCCAGAGGGGTAGCTCGGGCGTTGGTGTAGTTGATCCTGCGATCAACACACATTTTGGAGAGGGCTGTCCACTTCGCCTTGTCTTGGATGAAGACAGGGGGAGGTGGCTTCGCCTTACGGGTGGCGGTGCCGTTAGGGCCCGTACCGGAGGCCTGTGCCAGGGGTACGGGGGAGCGGGGGGGAGAGGGCGCGGATTCGTCGACTGAGGACGGGGCGCCGATTTTTTTGGCCTTGGTGGCCTGTGAGGGAGCTTTAGAGGGCTTCCTCTTTCCTCCTTTTCCTACGACTTGGTAGTCGTCTTCGGACGAGGAGGAAGGAGACTCCTCTGCCTCTGAGCAGCTGCGTGAACGAGGGACAGTCGTGTCCATCCTATCAACTGATTCATCGGAATCGTCATGCGCGGGGGCTGGCATTCCGAGAATGGGACTTATGTTGCACCTGGCGGTAATAGGTACAAAAGCCGAGGCCGGACGGGTCGCGGGTTCCGGGTATTTCGGTGCCTTTGTCTTTTTGGACAAAGGCGCCGGACTACCTGCGTTCGTGGAAGCGGTCGGCGATAAAGGGCTATCGACCGTTGGACGGGGCGCGGGTTCCGGGTATACCGGTGCCATTGTCCTTTTGGACAATGGGAGACTACCTACATTCGTGGATAGGGACGGCGACGAGTTACTATCGTCGCGAATAATTCGCTCCGGTTGAGCGGCCAGCCTGTCGAAGGCGGCATTTTTCCCGCAATATTTGGCGCGGATGTCCGGGTCCTTTAGGAGGACCTCTCTGACGAACGCTGCTAAGTCAGCGTCCGTCATGGCTGAACTAAGAGTCCCGTTAGGGAGCAATTTTGGGGCCTACGCCTAAACCTATCTCTAACTCCCCGGGTGGGTACGCCCGGGGATGTGTGACCAAACCCTCCCTGCCGGGTGTAGGCAGGGAGGTGAGTACCTCGGGTGAGCCCTAAGCTTGTGATCCCGTCGCAAATCTTATTGTGCGAACGGGGCCCTGACCAGTCTGGTGCGAAGGGGTAGACACACCCAACCGACACCAGGTGAGTTGCTGGGGAAGGAAAACAGAGACTAGAGCTGACTAGGAGATCCCCCAAGGCCAATCTTCTAGCTCCCTGCCGACTTGACTGCCTCACCCTGAAGGGGCTCGGCCGGTGTATCGGGTCAACACCGCACTCGGCTTCGTTGGCACCGTAAGGTATCCACCGAGAGACCACGAAACTGTGGTTTTAGCCCTGAAGGGGCCAAAGACGTTAGACGCACGTTTCCGTTAACGAAATAGCGAAATCAGTAACCCACTGTCTTGAAAAAGACGGCTCTGATGCACGGGATTCTTCGTAGTCGGCGACTACGGCTGAGTTGCGCGGAGGCGCAACAATGGCGGAGCGTGAAGAGTCACGCAGCGAGCGAGGAGCGGGAGCAGCGAGAGCGGCACGTCCGTTCGGGTCGAGCGCGTGAAGCGAAGTCCACCCCTTTCGTGTATACCTGAAAAATGTAACATTATATACATGTTGACTGTCTGCTCTTGGCGATCATTGGATGGACTTTTAGAAAGAATTAATATATAAATGATAACTTCATCACCTTCCAGAATGGAATTCCTTATCCAAAAGATAAACATGTTAGCCGCGAATCCGTCATCGAACCAATATAAACACTTACTTAATAATTATAATTATAAGGCCTATATTAACAGCACACCTAGAAGATGTTGTGTAATTTATAAAGACAGGTATACACAAAGACCAAAAAGCAGGTGAATACAAAAAAATAATTTAAATTGTATTCAAAACTGCATTTTAATTTCGTACGAGACAGACTGGTTAGGAATACAAAACAAGAAAATTTGAGTACCTAAGTATAAAATATGTACAAAGTTTATGAAATAAATTAACTAAACTAGCCCGTACATAGTATAATTATAGTTAATTAAATTTATGACGGTTGTCACAAGGCGGCGCTTGGGAGAACTCTGCTGTCATACCAAGTATTCGCATCTACGTGACAGTTAATTTAATATTTGCTATAAATAAGTATGCGGGGTTTTGAGGCTTCTATTAAAGGCCACGTACTTGAGACTCATTTAAAAAAATGATATTTATTTCTGTATACCTGGTTCTAATAAACACTTTTAGCTCTACTCCAGAACTTCGAGTCTTGTACGTTACGGCTAAATAAAACCAGCCGCAAGGGTTGATCGAAGGTTAAGCTACGCTTGCTGAGGTCAGTCTGTGGATTATTGACCGTTAGTTACATATCGGGACTCCTCCGTGCTTCGGAAAGCACGTTAAACCGTTCGCGTTGGTCCCGGCCGTCATTTGTAGGTCTTTGACAGACGTTACGGGTAGTCAGAAGCTTGAAAGTCTACCAGTCTTACCAAAGAGTATCGTGTTGTCCAGTAACTGGGTTGTGGAAGTCAGATAGGGAGTCGCTCCATGTGAAATATAGATATTCAGCTGCATCCGGTTAGACTGGAAGCCGACCCCAACATAGTTGGGAAAAGGCTAGGCAGATGATGATAATGACGGTATTTTACATTTTTGAACTCCCTGTGTGATTAATAAATCTAACATTTTATGAACGCTATGATACCCATGCATTCGTGAATATAAGCAAACCGACCGAAATTCGGGTGAAAATTTGGATTGTTACCATTCTTTCACGGAACCATAATAAAAATAAACGTCAATATAGAAAACAAGGGAATATATTTTTATTATATTAGGGAAGGTTATTCCGCCTGCGGCACTACATACTTGTATAAGAGAAAAATAATAATATAATGTGGGATATTGGAAAAGCTTTCCATACATGAACCAGTACATGCGCGAACATCTTCGGTGTGTATGACTCCTAGTACCTACAAGTAACGGTCCTACGAACTCGGTTTTTTTTTATTTTCGTAGTGTATTTTTAATAAATGGTGGGTATGTAGGACTATTCTGTAAGTATAAGGTTCGGGCCAGGTGAAAAGTAAGTAAAGCGTGGACAGGGTCAGGGGGCGGGATCTTTAATGTTCATGCTAAATGTGAAGAAGTCTTGGAGGGATAGGGCGCGGGTGCAGACGTAAACATCACGAGTTCCTATCTTGACACTGTTCGAAAATGATAACAGACTTGTCATACTTGTACAACATCTTTTTTTGAGAGCTTTGTCGGATTCTTCAGCGGTTCGAGGATGGGGGTTCTTAAAGGTGGTGACCCACCCTCACCTCATAGAAATTTTCAGGGCAATTATCGATTTATTTTTATTATTAACCCCGCTTAAAACTTTAACACAATTAAATCAAAAATAGTTACTACAAAATACTTCCTTTTACTGTGAATATGAAAAACAACGTGCTCTGGGCCGTTTCCGATGCAGGTGGGCTACTTTTTTATATTTATAAATGTCTTTTTATGTTTGTTTTTAAATATATAATCAATCTGCTAACTGAAAAAATAAAGGAAATAACACTAAGTGCGACTAGATTATCAATTATAACATCGTACGAAAATTCGTCTACATTAACGTCAAGTGTTCGTACTAGCAACACCGATATCAAATGGATCCCACTCTAAATTGACTCCATTAAGAACATCTGCAATGCAGTAGGTACTAGCAGATGCCTAAGCTAACAGATATTAACATCGATTATCGGCTCACACTGCGATAAGCTGACGATAAATCTGTATCGTTTTTCAATAAATCTAATTAATTATGTTAATAGTAGGTACATCTGCCTCGTTCGTGTGGTGGTCGCAAGTGGTACTGCGTAGCATGAGGTCCTGGGTTTAATACCCGGGCCGGGCATAAGTGTTGCTTTTGTTTCTATTTGGAATTGCTCAGTAAGTATTGCTCCCGGAGGCTATATTTTTAGCAATTCGTATGTATGTATGTATGTACCAGCCTATTACTGTCCCACTGCTGGGCAAAGGCCTCTTCTCATACAGAGAAGGCACGACCATTAATCACCACGCTTGCTCAAGACGGGTTGGCGATTTCAGACTTATATTAATTATATAAGTCCAGGTTTCCTCACGATGTTTTCCTTCACCGATGTCAGAGATGTCCAAGATAAACTTAGAAAGTACATATGAATTGAAAAACTCACATTGGTACTTGCCCAGGTTTGAACCCACAACCTCGTGCACAAGAGGCGAGGCCTAAACTACTGGGCCATCATGACTGTACTGGGCCATCATGACTGTACTGGGCCATCATGACTGTACTGGGCCATCATGACTGTACTGGGCCATCATGACTGTTGCAATTCGTACTGTTAACGAAATTCAGAATAGGTTGGACACTTTTTCGTGTTACTTTAGTGAACTTGCAAAAGTAACTTTAAATATAGTATGTTACGAAAGCATTAATTAGTATAATTTTAGGTTTATGGTTTATTTTATGTTTATTGTTTCTTTTGTTTTACTTTTTAATTTTTGACTGTAAAACATATTTAAATTAATTTTGTATAAGGTTAGGTTATATCGTTTTAGTTATCAGTAATTTTGTATTAATGTACCTATTGTGTAATTTTTAGTAATGTAATTTTATTTTAAATAGTTAATAATTATTACAAGTAGTCTTAGCTATCGCATAAGGTTTGTAACCTGTAATGATAAATAAATAAATAATGCTGGACAATCCACACAGCATCATCTAGCCCCAAGCTAAGCAGAGCTTGTGTTATGGGTACTAGATGACTGATATACTTAATACAATACATTACATGGATAGATATTTTTTTATTATACATAGTAAATACCCAGAACACCCGAAACAAATATTTGTACATCGTACAAACATTTGTTCCAGGGCGGGAATCGAACCCGCAACCTCGTGCGTCGCAGGCGGACCTTCGCCCACCGCGCCACATCGGTCGTCAAATAGTATAAGATATATGATAGTATAAGAGTTTTAAATAAATAAATAAATATTTGTGCCCGGTTGATGGACTTAAGCTCGCGGGCGGACGGCGGCCATAACTAGCGAATTTGGGTGTACTACGATAATAGTACTCCCACATTTGGACGCAGTTAAATACCAGTATTTCACATAGAGCGATTGCCTATTTGACCTTGACCAACCCAGTTACCGGGTAACGGGTTACCGGATACCCCTTGGTAAGACTGGTTGTCAGGCATCTGACTACCAGTAACGACTGTCGAAGATCTACAAATTACGGCCGGGACCAACGGAATCACGTGCTTTTTGGGGTACAGAGGGGTATTAATATTTTAGTACTTGGATGACCAAGCTTTCCTCGGATACGTTATACGATGACGTTTTCTAAAATGAAACCTAGCTAGATCGATTTATCGCCCCCGAAACCCCCTGCATTCTAAAATTCATGACAATCGTTGGAGCCGTTTCCGAGATTCAGATTCTATACATACATATATTATGTAATATTTTTTTTTATTTTTTATTTCTGAGTGTATGGTACATTAAGGTCTTAAAATAAAATAGTTTCACGTTCACTACCGTTGCCGGTGTAGAAATATTAAAAAAAAAGTAATTTAAACTAACTTACAGAGTAAAAGGTCTAGCCAAATTTCACTAATAACATAATATCAAATGTTTAAAATAATAATAATAACAATAAATAAAAATTGAAAATAAAAATAAAAAAGGTATACCTACACACACAAAGTATTGATAATTATATTATAATGTCAAAATTTAAAATTAATAAAATCATTAATTGAATAGAAACAATTATGTAACAGCCAGGCAAATATTGTTCCTGGATTTATTAGTGGGCAACACTCTGATCGGTGGGGGTAAACTGTTAAAGATTTTGATTGCCATACAATTGGAATTCCTGCTATACAAGTGTAGTCTCTGGTTAGGTGCAAGTAATTTATTTGGGCTTCTGTTTCTTACTCGTGTAGAAATGTGTTCATACAATGGGAAAATGTGCGAATACCTTTTTACAAACATACAAATTTCAAAAATATATAGGCAAGGAAGTGGAAGAATTTTTAGTGCTTTAAATATTGGCTTGCAATGCTCTAGGTATTCTGCTCCATACACAGCTCTGACACATTTCTTTTGTGCAATGAATGCTCTGTTTAGATCTACTGAATTTCCCCATATCACGAGGCCATAACGCAGCACTGATGCAACATAGCCATGGTATGCATTGAGGGCTGTCTCTCTACTGGCTATTCGTCTTAGTTTTCGAAGAGCAAATACAAATTTGTCAAGACGAGTGCAGACTTTATTTATATGGTCTTTCCAATTTAGTTTTTCGTCAATAACTATTCCCAAGAATAAGGTTGAAGGTACGGGTTCCAAAACTGAATTATTGTAGATTATTTGAGGTGGTTTTACCAAAGAATTATGTGTTCGAAATTGTACTAGCTTTGTTTTTTCAATGTTTACACGTAGATCATTAGATTCCAGCCATTTCATTGCTTTAAGTATTTCATTGTTAGTGTCAATTTCTAAGTCATTTCTACAAGAATTGCTCGCTCAAAGATATTAGAAATAAATCTTTATATCTATGACTTTGGTATTAAACGTTTCTTCAAATTTGTTTGGATATATTGTGACATTTTATTTTTCGATTTTACTTTTGGCATTTTGTTTTGATATTTTGGGTATTTTTTTATTTTTTGTGACATTTTTGTA
The DNA here is from genome assembly GCA_905147745.2 of Phlogophora meticulosa. NCBI lineage: Eukaryota > Metazoa > Arthropoda > Insecta > Lepidoptera > Noctuidae > Phlogophora > Phlogophora meticulosa. The sequence goes on from LR990518.1 coordinate 2,587,848, forward strand.
TATTTTGTATTTGACCTATTCTGCATTCAATTTCAATTATCTGTCTGTTTATTATTAATATGTAACATTTATAGTGCAAGCATGGCAAATGTAAAATTCTTTTTTAATTTTATATTATGGCTTAAAGACCTGAACTTAAATGAATTTAATTTAATAAATCGCATCCACTATGTCAGCAAGCGTTATGCAACTCAAATAAGTAACCACTTAGCTACAATCCCCTTTGATAACTTATTTTAAAAGAGTAAGTATGGAAATTGTTGCCCATTCTTCTCCATATATAACCTTTCGCGTAACACCTCTTTCTCTCACATTTCCCTTTGACCGAAACCATCATTCACTTGCAGCCACATCAAATCCTATCTTATGTAGCTTACATCTTTATGAATCAATCATGTCGCCCCCATCCTATAAGTACAGTTATCAATCACGCAATCTCAGTTTCCAATCAATTAAGTTCGCAATCAAGTTCCAAATTGAGCATCTGCATTGCAATCGGTGCCGATAGCGTATCAATTACCGGTGACTATCGATACGAATACGAGTTACCGATAGTTTAATCAACGCTTGGAAAGATAATCTCGCAGAGCTGATTGCAACTGTAATTTATACTGTGAATTTATTAAGAGAGTCAGCATCCCACCTTGGGATACCGACACAACCTGATACCATGAGCTTAGAACAAGATTCTGATCCGCTCGAGGTTGATATTTTTTAGTCGGCTTATCCTATTCCTTACTTGGAGGAGCTCGTGGCTACATAAAAACAGCCGCACAGGTTGATCGGAGGTTAAGCTACGCTTGTCGAGGTTAGTCTGTGGATGGGTGACCGTTCGAAACATATAGAGACTCCTTCGTGCCTCGGAAAGCACGTTAAGCCGTTGGTCCCGGTTGTCATTTGTAGATCTTTGACAGTCGTTACGGGTAGTTAGAAAAAGCGAAAGTCTGACTACCAGTCTTACTAAGGGGTATCGTGTTGCCCAGTTACTGGGTTGTGGAGGTCAGATAGGCAGTTGCTCCATGTAAAACACTGGTATTCAACTGCATCTAGTTAGACTGGAAGCCGACCCCAACATAGTTGGGAAAAGGCTAGGCAGATGATCGGATTAGTTACTTAGATTTAAAAAGAATTGGATTATATCAACACATCATCTACGAATATAATAGGTCTTTACCTATGAAATTGCCGTTTTGTATGAAAAAATTTAAATGAATTTTTTTCATGTATTTTTTATTTGTATTAATCGAAGTAATCACCCATGCAATCAATGCATCTTTGCCAACGCAGTGGCAGTTTATTGATGCCCTTCTTAAAGAAATCAGCTGGACGGGAGGCAACAAATTCTTCAAAGGCATTTTGTACTGCCTCTCGGGTATTGAATTTTTTTCCCGCCAAGAAGTTATCCAAATTCTGGAAAAAGTAGTAGTCTGTAGGCGCAAGGTCTGGTGAGTAGGGCGGATGACGGAGAGCTTCCAACCCCAGTTCTTGCAACTTGGAGACCGTCTGCTGTGCAGTATGAGGTCGCGCGTTGTCGTGCAGGAGCAGCGGAGACGAGCGATTGACCAATGCTGGTTGGAGATGTGCCAGCTTCTCCATCATTGTGTTCAATTCTTCACAGTACACATCTGCAGTAATGCTCACCCCGTTTGGTAAGAAGCTGTGTTGAATCACACCGGCGCTAGACCACCAAACAGTGACCATCACTTTTCTTGGGGTAAGTTTTCGTTTAGGGCATTGTTTAGGTGCTGAACCAGGATCCAACCAACTTGCTGAGCGCTTGCGGTTATCAAACAGAATCCATTTTTCATCGCAGGTAACAATGCGGTTCAAAATTCCTTCATTTGTGTTTCTGTTGAGCAGTGCAAGGCACGTCTCGACGCGTACTTCGCGCTGGCGATCATTGAGTTCGTGGGGCACCCATTTGTCAAGCTTTTTTACCTTGCCAATTTGACGCAAATGGACCAATATTGTTTTGACGCTAACGTCGAAAGCTGCTGCTAATTCAGCCGTAGATTGTGTATCATCAGCTTCCACAATCGCCTTTAATTCGTCATTGTCGACCAAAGTCTTCGGACGACCGCGAGGTTCATTTTTCAGGTCGAAATTTCCAGAACGGAAGCGAGCAAACCAATAACAGGTAGTGCGTTGGTTTGTAGTGTTAGCTCCGTAAACGTCGTTGATGTTGCGTGCCGCTTGTGCCGCGTTGCTGCCACGACGGTACTCATATTCCATAATTACTCGAATTTTTAACGTATCCATGATGACGAAAAAGATTTAAATGCGATGAAAATGTAACACTAATCAATAAACAAATGACTACTTCTGGAAAAAAAAATCCATGTTTTTAAAATAAAATTAATTTGAAATTAGAATTCTTAGCCAAACAAAAAATATTTTGATTTGAAATGGCCAGTACTGCAGAACGGCAATTTCATAGGTAAAGACCTAATATACATCAAACATCACGCCTGCATTCCTCGAAGAGTTAGGCAGAGGTGCACCTTTAGCTTTTCACTTTAACACCCACATTTCGCCGGTTATGTTTCAGTCCCACAGTCGGGCACAAATCCAAACTCTGAGATGAAAAAAATCCTATTGGAAAAACTCAATGACACTTTGCCCTACCTGGGGAACCCAGGAACTCACTCTCAGCCAACCATGAGTTACGAATTATTTACTCTGTAAACAGTCAAGCAAACATGTCAGCTCTGTGCTCGGAGTTTTTCGGTCCAAGTTGAATATGCTAGCCACGTGAGAGCACACCAAAGCTCTCAACAACCACCCTAGGAATCCATCGAATGCAGTCGCCGCGGTCGAAATCGGCTAGATTACATCATCACTATTTAATTTAAAACCTCAAAGAGTTAGAAAGAAGTATTGATTTTTACATGTTCAGATCGTCCATTCCTTTACCACCCAGTAAATGTAGATATGAAGTCAGATAATATCTACATGTTTTATCAACATTGTATCCCATTTGTGTTCGCTGTCGTATTAAAAATAAAACACAACCGAACTAATGTGATTGGCAGATAAAACACACGTTATTTAATTACACATAGATGATTATACCAATGTTTGTGTTTTATGTTCTTTGCGTGTTTTGTTTATTATACCATCATCATCCTCCTGCCCTTATCCCAATTTATTTGGGGTCGGCGCAGCATGTTTTCTTCTTCCATACATCTCTATTTGCCGTCATCTCAAGGGTCACCTCTTTTCTTGCCATATCATCTTTCACACAATCCATCCATCTTTTCTTTGGTCTTCCTCTACTCATGTAACCCTGCACCTTCATACTCAAAACTTTCCTAACAAAATGTCCTAATTCCTTCGCATCACATGCCCATACCATGATAACCGATTTCCGCTCAACTTCTCGGTCACAGGCGCCATTAATATGTATTATACCATGTCACCACTAATCTGCATGGTCCTCACAATCATTATCTGACCAAGATAATGTCTGGACTTTAAAAGAGACTGTGATTGTTTAGAACTCTGAGTTCGTTTTGATATTTCTACTCAGAGACGTCAGCTTGGAAACATGGACCGAATCTAATTATAATTTATTTTATGACGTGTTTCAAAAGTGTTTCAAAAACCAATTTACACAAAAAAATATTATTTCTTTTCATTAAGGTTACGATTTTAGTAGTCACCGATTCGTTAAACTGCATTTCTTAATTAAGAATATTGCTTTGTTTGAAAAAAAAAAACAGAAGATCCCTACATTTTTGTCGAACAGCTGATTCGTTTTGCATATTTCCGAGCTTATCCTTAAGTTAAAATTCATGAATACTTGCCAGAATGCCAATCAATGATTGAATCAGTCAATGAATCAAAAGTCATCCTGCATAGTGATACTAGTAAGAATTTTCAAACACTCTTTTAGCCATTGTAGTTTGTCGACTCAGAAATGCCACTACATAGTTAGTTGGCAAAAGTTGTACTTCAAAAGACACACTAACACAATAAACAAAACTAAAACCATCCGTTCCTATTTTCATTTTATTACCACGTCATCATCGTCCTCACATATCAGTTGGCAGCTTCATTCGTAAAAGAACACGTCACTATTATTTACTCGAGTCACGTCACGTCGTACACGTACCGACGTCGACGTCGAGAGGTCACGTTACCGACGACCGATCATTTATGCTACGACTTCCGTTTCATTCCCTCTCCCTATAATATGATATTAGGATAATCAATTTGGGTTCGAATACATTCTGGGGTTTTTTATTTATTTTGGTGTTTACTTTTAAAAGTCTCTAGCTATCTCGCTGTATCTTTTTCACCCGGTTCTATGGCTTATAGAGTGATGTTGAAATGGAATTACCTTTCTCGGAAATCTATGTAGTTACAGAATTCATTTTTTTTTAACTCAATTGGTACTTTAGAGATTAGCGCGTACAAACAAAAAAACTCTTCATATTTATTTTATGGGTATTGAGTAAGTATAGATAAATTAAACTGGAGATGGGAAATTTGTTCTATTATATCTTTTTTGCCGTTTAAGAATGTCAATGGTTCAGACAAACAAATAAAGAATCAACCAGATTATTAAGTCTGTCTGTAAATACATTTTTCCCAGGAACGGTTGAATATACAATAAAGCCTGTAAATAACCTTATTGCTTAAAACTAAAGTCTCATGACAAATAAAATCTGAACGATAAGTATAATTAAAAATTTCCCAAATAAACTTTCAAAAAGTGAAATCATGTTTAAAAAAAAATTGCTTTGTTGACGTGTGTAAAAATAAATATAGGGAAATTAAATGATTTATTTATTTATTTACTTTTTCAGCAACAATTCACGTTGTGTTTGAAATTAATTAAAATTATAAAACTAACACATTCATGATACAATAAATCATAGAAACTAACATAAAAAATAAATAATTCAATAACATTACAAGCTAATACATACTCGTACTAATATTACCCAGTCTCTCATTAACTGAAATATTACAAAAAAATAATATAATAAATGAAAAAGGTTATAAATTAAAAAATAAACTAAAAGGTGGATTTAATGTCCATGTAAAAATCCGTTTAAAATGTTAAATATCTGCTTGATATTAAGAACTATATTGAATAATTAAGTTGGGGTATTAATTTATTTTTATAATCTTTTCTGCTCGTACTTTCCCTCAACTGTCTGTCGTCATCTGTTTCACAGCTATGCAGGTATATTAATTAACTAGCTTCCGCCCGTGGCATCGCCCGCGTGGTTTGTTGATAAAAAGTAGCCTATGTCCTTCCCCGGGGTGCAATCTATCTCTCTGCCAATATGTTTTGTTGAAAAGTGGTTTAAAAGGTAACAAACAAACTTACTTTCGCATTTATAATATTAAAGTTAGGATTTATCATTCGTCACCATCGTACATCTAAAGTACGAGTATTTGCCCCCTCAAAAGTCCAGCCTCGCCCTAGATCTAAGAAATACTGAGGTTTTTATTCCTGCAACGTCAAGTCACTCGATGTTTATCTAATCGTGAGATCGTGCCGAGAGCTCACCCGGTGAGCGGTGTCGGCGTGGGGTCTACGTAATTAGCGTGATTGCGAGTTTCTAAGGAAGGCATTGTATAAATACTTATTCTATTGGTAAAGTCACCTTTTCTGTTAATGTATTTTTAAGTAATTGTTAGCAGATCAAAGGGGAAGTTCCTGATTTTTAAGAGCGTTCGCAAATATTCTCAGTTTCAATCAGTTAAAAAATACGTTTAATTTACCTACATTTTTGAGAAGTTTTTGAGATGTCACGGAGATGAGATTACGACTAGATTTTGAATGTTTTGAATCAAGGGAATTGGCCATTGGGACTCTTTAATTTATCGTTATTATAAATGGAATTAATATTAAGGGGCTTTTGGTAAGATAGTACCAGCTGAACGGATCAATCGAAGGTTAAACCACCCTTGCCGAGGTTGGTCCGTAGATAGGTGACCGTTACATTACAGATAAAACCCCTCTGTGCCCCGGAACCTACAAAATAATAAAACTTTAATGCATAAAAGGTGTTGCAGTAAATAGAATATAACAGTTGCACTTTACAAATGAACACTGGTATACAACACAAATGGTTGGGGTACTGTCCTCTTAGATAGGCCTTAATAAAGAGAAACAGTGTTGGATCCCTCAAGAATGGAGAAAAAAATAAAAAATAAATACAAATAGTTTATTGTCGCAAGAAATATACATAAGTTTTGTTTTACATTAAACTAATTAACTCTGCAGTAGTTTGTATACAGATATTGTGAGAGTAAAAATTCAAATAAACATAGCTTTCTAACCATATTCGAAATAATTTGTTTCTTTCAAAAATAACGTCGACACGAACCTTTTCTGCCCTAAAGTACGAAAAAAACAGTCAATTAAAACTTTACTCCTTAACAAGAGTGACACCAGAACATTAAGGGTGTATTCCGAAAATTACGACCGAACGACTATTTGTCTCACTGTCGATTGCGAACGGTGTAATAACGCCACCGAGGTAAGTGTCGTGCTCAAATAAAATACTTTTATTACATGCCATGAATTCTCACCGATTAGGATCTTTAAACCTGCTGAAACTTTAGTGGTTTCTTTAGAATCGTTTGCATTTTGTAAAGTATGCAGGTGAATTTAGGTTAACAAAGCAAACTTCCTCTAAAAAAAAGGAATAGGGAGTCATGGGAACTGCCGAAATATTATATGAGTAAGGGCAAAGGTCCGCCTGCGATGCCTGAGGTTGCGGGTTCGATTCCCGCCTTGGGACAAATGTTTGTACGATCTACAAACATTTGTTCCGGGTGTTCTGTGTATTTGCTATGTATAATGAAAAATATCTATCTATGTAATGTATCGTATTAAGGATATTTATTTATTATTTATTAAAAAGTAAAATATTATATTTGCGGAAGAATTTTTCGATGCCCTGTGATTATTTATTTTATTTCTTCATGTACCTATTAATTGTTGTATGTAAAGAAATAAAAAATAACTAAAATGTAAGTTTTAACTTCAGACTTTTGAATAACAGCACGCCTTGGTGCAACACGTTTAATTAACATGTCGGTGACGCGAACCCAGGGCACTTCAGACTACGCTATGCAATTCAGATAACAGAATTTAAAGGACATCGAAAACCACAAAATACACCTGGGCGAAGTGCTATTTTACAAAACATATAGGTAGTTTCGTGAGTGACCATTTATGTTTCGAATGATCATCTTATATATAAAATTCTCGTGTCACAATGTTAGTTCCCATACTCCTCCGAAACGGCTTAACCGATTCTTATGAAATTTTGTGTGCATATCGGGCAGGTCTGAGAATCGGCCAACATCTATTTTTCATAATAAAAATAAATATATTAGGCGGTACGAAGTTCGCGGGCACAGCTAGTAATTTTATAATTTTTTAAAGCAATACGAGTTTTTTATCAACGTCTAACGTAAAACAATGCAATGTTTTGAAAACTCCCCCTTAAAGGTCGATGGTGTTCTTAAGTCATTATTAAGAAACTTGTAGGCACAAAAGTTGTGGACGTTTGAACCTTCGTGGTCCGGCCATATAAAGGGCCTCAGGACTTGGACAATGTATATTCTATATATACTCGTACATTTTCCGAGTCCTGAGGGCCTTTACACACGGAGAGTCGCGAACAAAAATAAAGTACTAATCTCTTTTCGGCATGAGTGACAGTAGACTACTAGGTATGTGATGAGTGATGAAGATGGCATGGTGATTTAATGTATTTATTTATTGGTTCACCAACAATTGTTGACACTCGCTAAGTGCGAGGTAACTTACAGGTAAACTCCGCATGCGTAAACAAGATGTACAATTAAAAAAAAAAAAAACTAGTTTTAAATTACATAACCAAAGGCAACTCATTTAACAATTTCTTTCATTAAAAAAAACTCTTTGAATAAGGGAAACCAATTACTAAATATGTAGCAAAATTAACAATCGGTTTAAAATTGAACAGTCAGACGGTCGGTCGGTGAAGAGGGGTAAGTTATAGAAAGCAGCTCATACAGAGAAGCGAATGGAGTGTATAGTATGCGCACGCTCACACAGTACACAAGGAAGTCGAGAGTGCGTAGCGGGGGCATAACGGCATGAAAGAGCGTCATGCCATTTTACTGACGAGGCGTGCCTATAAATATTTTTATATCAAAAGAATGTAGTCAGTATTTTATGAATACTTACTTTAATACTGGCCGCATCAGACCATAATATTGTTCTATGAACCAATTAATTCAATCGCGCACTTGAAAACTTATATTATCCCAATTAATAGTTTCTTAAACGTCTCGGACTTGTACTACTGTGCACGAGGTCACTTAAGAATACAACTATAAAGCAAAGGGCACATTGTGGCCGCATCGCAGTGTGGGATCATCGGGTGTGAGAGTAGCGCATACGCTAAATACGCGCAGAGTCGGATGCACCGATTTTGTTCTAACCGTATTTTTTCTAGCGTTTTGTAAAATCAGTATGTTTTATTTTTGGATCGACAATAAATCCGTCAACAATTGTCTGACTTGAAACGCAATTTAATCTATCAGTCTTTAGAATACAGCTCCATGTAAGAATCGCTTTATCCTTAACAAATAGTTAAGAAACCTTAAGAAGTTGCTCGTCTACTCTGACAGTTATTTTTAGATAAGTTCCCGTTGACTTCTAATAAAGGCGGACTAATGAAATCTCTTCAATTAATCGGCTTTTCCCAATACTGAACTTTTTTTGCAACATTTAGTTTGTTCTTTGTTAATGAATTTAATCCTAAATTGGATCGGAACAGTCAAAGAACTATTTTTGCGTTGTTAATGAAAGTTGAAGAATGTGGAGTGACTTAAATTTTGTGTGCTGTTTCTATGTTAATGTTGATTTTATCATCATCCGCCTAGCCCTATTCCCAACTATAGTGCCGTCAGATTTCAGTAATTTGTATAGCCCGTGGCAACAATTGTTGTCAGACTTTCTGGCTTCTGACTACCGTAACGACTGTCTTAGATCAACGCTTAACGCGCATTCCGAGGCACGGTGGTTCTCGATATGTATGTATCAAACAAGCATTGTTTACCCTCGAGGACCTATGAATCTGTTATTACTTACGGTGAAGGAAAACGTCGTGCAAAGAACGTGGAAACCTGGAACGTGGCCCTGGATTTTCTAACACGCAGTGAATGTCCGTAGCTGTGTCCATGGCGTCAGAGCAGGCCCTAGAATGTCAGCGCTGCGGTATTTATTTTTTATTAAATAACGCAGCATTATGCTGACTTTTTAGGGTCGCACAGGTCCAGTTTTTATTATTTGTAACCTTGTATAGTTTTAGTTTCTTATATGTATTACCTGTGCATCCCAAATACATGGTTTCCTTTCATTCTTCCAGTTAGAAAACACATTGTGCAGGACTGGATCCTTTTTTATATCAGAAGAAGTAAGTTAAAAGCATACGGTTGGTATTCGTTTAACTGTACTAAAGTTATCGGCTAGTATTATTATGATATTTAAAGCCATCTGCCATCAAAACAAATAGGTTAGCTGAAACTATGAAATCCAGTTAAAAACCGCAAATTATTTGTGAGGGCTTAAAGTACAGGCTGGTTTGACCGGCTGAACCGTAATTTTGTATGACCACACACAAACATAGTAATATATTAGGGTCTGAGGTCACGTTTAGGTACAATGTTCAACATTAAGTACGATTTTCAATGTGGTGTTTGGTTTATTTAAAACTGGCTTCTTAATGTTGCTTCGTTTGCGTGGATGTCGAAAAAAACAAAATGTTGCTTAGAGAAGATGAATCAAAATTGGAACGGGAACGGCTGTATACTTCCCTATTTGAATCGGATTTTGCTCGTCATTTCATGAGCTTTATGCGGAACTCTTATTATTTTTCTAAAACAATAGTAACTTAATTAGTAACTTAGGCATCATCATCTGCCTTTTTCCAACTATGTTAGGGTCAGTTTCCAGTCAACCGGATGCAGGTGAATACAAGTGAATACATGCAGCGACTGCCCATCTGACCTCCACAATCCAGTAACTGGGCAATACGGTACCTCTTGGTAAGACTAGTTGTCAGACTTTCGGTTTCCTGACTACCCTTAACGACTGTCAAAGATTTACAAGTGACAGCCGAAACCAACGGTATAGCATGCTTTTCGATGACAATCGAAATACCCGTATGTTTGATAACCAGTGAGTGTTCCCAAGGGGTCTCGTAATAATCAGTGCTGGGTCGTGGAGGTCAGATAGTCAGTCATGCCGGCTGTCTGCTCCAGCCGCCGTACCCTTTCCAACAACCGGATGCGTAGATAGTTTAGTACTTAGTGAAACTGTTGTTAATCGAGCGTATGTATTCTTGTATAAGACCAGCTGCGTTCTACTGGTGTTACCCGCGGTTGAAACGTCAATATGAGACCCCATTGCCATTCTACGTTATATTTCACTTTTATGGGATAAAAGTAGCCCATGACTTACCTTCATAAAAAATTCCATCTTAATCCGTTCAGCCGTTTCAGCGTGAAGGAGTTACAAACAAACACACATACCGACAAACTTTCCTTTGAATGTCCAAATGTGTTGCTAAGCGCAAAACTCGAAAACGGCTGAACCAATTCAGCTAATTCTTTTTTTGTTGTGTTTGTTATTGTAAGGGAAAAGTTAAGTGAACTTAATGAATATTTTAACCTCGTTTGACAGTTCGCGCGCCGCGGGTAACACCGGGGCGCAGCTGGTTTATAATATTAGTCTTCGGGCTGTCAGGCTTCACGGAAAGGTATGGCGGGCCTTAGGTTAAGGGTGGCTGCATTATCGGGAGAAATTGGCAATAAGGTTCCCCATTGTGAGTAGCCTCTGTTCTCTACCTTAATAAGGACAAGTGTACACAACCTGAAGGACCAACCAACAATACCATTGACGTCACTCATTTCGTAAGGTGAAAATACTTGTCGACGAGAGAGGGTCGAGTCTATTCATACCCTTACAGAATAAGTGTTATACTTCTGAGTGAAGTACATAACAATTGGTGCTAGAAATAGGTCGGCCTGTAATCAAAGACGGTGGACAATAGGCCGGGTTACGATAGAGTGCTGGAGCGAGAAGTACGACAGTTTTATGGTTGTGTCTCTTTCTTGATTCGTTTCTTCCAGGTTGGGTGTGCTCGGTATTTTTTTTTATACAACATTTACTTACACTCGCTTAGTGCTTATAGGTAAAATGCAAAAATGTATATGCAACAGTGCAACAATCGTAACAAAGCGTAAAGAAGTTGTACAAAAAATCATACCTAATTATAATAATTAATCTAGTTTGAAATTACATAACCAAAGGTACCTAATTTAACAATATACTATACTCAACTATAATATGGCATACTATACAATCCTGTATTATGCTTAACTTTAATATGTAAACACATCTTTCAAGCGAGAGAATTAAAGGTTGATCTATTTAGGAAGGTACTTCAAACATTGGCTTTCAATTTGCCCAAACTATCAAAGTGCAGATCGATTTGATCACTGCAGCATTTTGTATGATGTATAGGTATTTATAATGATGGTTTCCTAGGTATGTACTACATCTCTGGCACTGTTACTGCACTAGGTATACGTGATAGGCCCACGTGTACGTAGTTTAACTGAGAAATGCTGATCCACATTTGACGTCACCAACCTCTACAAAACACCATCTACCATATATGTATTTGTTTTTAAATATCGCAGCCTTATGCTGAGATACTCGTAGCGTCCTATTCAGGTCTTGTGTTTATTATTTGTAACTTGTTTAGTGTTTTTTTTTATTTGTTGATCCTGTAAGTTCTTTTTTTTCCTTCTATCTTTTATTTTTTATTCATCTATAGATACTGGTATAATAAGTCTGAAGAATTTGTTTTTTTTTGTTTGACCCCGTTTATATCTGCAACGAAGTGGGATTCTTTTTTTTGCCTTTGATAGACCAATTCATGAGGAAAGTCTAAGATAGGAGAAGGCTCGGTAGATGATAATGATGACGATGACGATTATGTTAGTACAAATGAAATGGAAAAGTCATTTTATTGACTGATAGAATTCTGATTTCAAGTTAATGATTAATTCTTCTTGAGTAACGTCTCTGAGTGAAAAAGTCACTAAGCGTTGCACATTTAAACATCACGCTACTACCCCTAAGAGTGGGTGAAGCCACAGGACACTACTAGTTTGTTATATAATTTATTGTACACCAAATAATAAAACATAGGACACAATTTTGTAAAACAAGAGTACAATGGGCTTTTTTATCTTATCACACAGAGCGATCTAACATACAACCTTTGTAAGAAAGGAGATAGAACAATTTGAATTTTTCGCCTCTTACTTTTGTTCCAATTTGTTTGTCCACCAGTATCTGGTAACCTTCACGGACACCCATCTATTATCTAGGTAAGCCATCTAGATTGCTATACTATACAGCAATCTAGATGATCAACAACACACTAGAAATGTCTCGTTAGTAGATACACGACAACTCATGGGTACAGATTGACAATTAGTTCCATTGTACAGCGTTGCATGTATATACAATTCGTCCATTGAACGTGGTCGTTCCAATTTGAACGAGGCACAATATGGCTTCATTTGAACGAATTCACGTGTCCCTTTGTATATACCTACTGTTTTAGGCTTCAGATACTTTCAGGCGAGAATACTGACAGGAATCGGAAAATATTCAACCGACTTAAAAAACATAAAAAGGTTTAAAATAAATTTAATTTCAGTAGTCAGTGGCAACAAAATAAGCAAAAAATATGTCAAAGTTATTTGAATTTCGATCGTTAAGTTTGTTGAATGTTTTTGTTGTTAGCGTTTTTGTTTTTTTTATTCTTTTTTTTTTAAATCGTGCTTGATCTGTTACATTATTAGAATGTGATGAGATTGTTTAATAGTTTTGAACAAGGTATTAGGATAAAAGGAAGACGACTATCATAAGGCTGATGTAAGCGGAAACCCCGGGAGGTGACGCCCTAGAAGGACATACACTGACCTTATTGGTGATGTTCTTCTGAATGGTCAGGTGTGAAGCGGTCGCAACTGGTGCATGTATGACCGTAAATGAAGCGAAAGGAGTGTGTAAGGATCGTTGCGTTCTATAGTTTCTGCTGGAAAAAAGGCAAAAGTTTATGTATCCATGTCTGTATTGAGGAGTTCGGAGTTTTATTTTTACAAACGATCTTTAGTGACTGTTCTATTGTTGTGACAAGAAGTTTCTGGGTTCACAGTACAAACTTATTTTCTAGGGATAAATATTCTAACAAACTTCTTTGTATAACTTTTAATAGTCTTACGGTAGTCGAAGATTTCCCGAGAAAACTTAAATAGACGATTCATCCGTCTGTGGTTACTCAGTTCACCTGAAATTGAAACGAATAACAAAATGTTTTATTCCACAATATTAAATCACATCAACATCACGCCTGTATTACCCGAAAGGTTGAGCAGAGGTTACTGTCCCACTGCAGGGCAAAGGCCTCTTCTCATACAGAGAAGGCACTAGCATTAATCACCACACGCTTGATCAAGACCGGCTGGCAATTTCAAACTTATATTAATTATAAAAGTCCAGGTTTCCTCACGATGTTATCACCGATGTCAGTGATGTCCAAGATAATCTTAGAAAGTACATATGAATTGAAAAACTCACATTGGTACTTGCCCAGGTTTAAACCCACAACCTCGTGCACAAGAGGCGAGGCCTAAACCACTGGGCCATCATGACATAGTAGTACTACAGTACTATAGTAACAACCTCATTTCACCAGTTATGTTTACCCCCATGTAATAGGTAGGGTACGACCTTATTGCCATCACCAAATAACACTTTATCTGATTCCTTAATAATATATCTATTATATCCACACAGAGCACAAACAGGACAGCGAACGAACGCCCTTTGCTGTACTCTCCCAGCGACGTCCTAAGCTGAGGCTCGTACCCCGCAGGAGGCCCTTAGCGAGGCCTTAATTTCTAATTAAGTCCCCACAGGAAAGTTCGGTTAAGCAGTAGATATCCCTAAAGGATATACTGTGAGATGCACATTAAAAAAAAAAAAACTTTAGCTGATTCACCAATCGAATCCAGGACTTCATTCTCATCAGTACCGTTTACTAGATCACGGTAACCACCACCACCAGTAACCACGACGTCGTAGGTACGTCGGTGGACGAATATATCAACTGGAGAGATTCATAGAAGCTGACTGTGTTGCCCTGTGAAATGTTTTCACGGAGATGTTTTCGTAGATACTCTATGATTGAACATGGTCTGGTCTGGAGCAATAAGGTCAGTGTTTGTAAGGACAAACACTGACCTTATTGCTGATGTTCTTCAGAAAGGTCAGATGCGCGTGTATGATCAGATATGTTAACGTAAACGAAGCAAAAGGAGTATGTAAGGATCGTATCAGGTGATATATGGTAGTTTCTACCTTCCCCACGGGTAAAAGGTGCAAGTTTATGTATATATGTATGTACATATGTTAACTTGTTAAGTAACACTTCGCTTTACCCACTAAGTTATATTGAGTTCTAAAAAAAACTTAGAACAAAACCATTTCCTATTTATTTTTGGCCAGTTAATTAAAGCAAACTTTGTGAAATGTTACTTGCAAACCTTTATAATAAACATTCAAAATTAAACCTTTCTACGTCGTGATAAGGTCCTTCCATTAAGCATTTAACGCTCTTCCCTTCTCCGTTTGTTGAGTTGTAAATCTCTTTCGAAGGCAATTTTGGTCCACCCCTGTATCGTGTATTGTGAGAAACGACTTCTGCTTAGTTACAGCCCCGATTTAAAAATAATTCTCAAACGAATTCTAACCTTAAAACTTGTAACATAGGACTCAAAATTAATGTAGCACAACTCTGGACAGTTAATCTTAAAAGTTGATGGTATTATTTTGAAACAACCCGAAATAATCTCGACGATGTAAAAGCATTTTTTTTATTTAAAAAGGTGTGAACATTTTTTAAGGCAATTCGCAATAAAACGCAGAAGAAAAAATGCCTGAAGACTTCTCGAAGAAATCTCGTGTAAATGAATAGAATGTCCATTCATTTTTTCAATTACTATTTAATCAGCTCGTGGCTGAATAAAAACGGCTGCACGGCTCGATCGAAAGTTAAGCTACGCTTGCTGAGGTCAGTCTGTCGATGGGTGACCGTTCGTAATCGAGACTGCTCCGTGCCTCGGAAAGCACGCTAAGCCGTTGGTGCCAGCTGTCATTTGTAGATCTTTGACCGTCGTTCCGGGTAGTCAGAAGCCTGAAAGTCTGACAACCTGTCTTACCAAGGGGTATCGTGTTGCCCAGTAACTGGGTTGTGGAGTTCAGAAAGGCAGTCGCTCCATGTAAAATACTGGTATGTAGCTGGATCCGGTAAGACTGGCAGCCGACCCCAATATAGTTGTGAAAAGGCTAGACAGATGATGATGACTTACTGTTCATTCAAAAGAGTACGTGAAAGCTGAGTACTAGTATTTTCATGGAGCAACTAGCTATTTGACTAATGGTACTATAAAATTGCTTTATGGTCTAGTGGTCGCAAGTGCTAATGCTGAAGAGGTGTACTATAAGTAGGTTCTCTAAAGTAATTTATTTATACATATCCCCATTAGATCTATATTTTATAGCCCGAGTTTATTACACAGCTATTTTGAATAACAAACATCTCTTGCACAACAATAGTGATAAAATGCAGGTGGATTCTTAACATCTGGTTGCCATATGTGTACTGAACACATTTCAACATATTCCGTTAACGTTTATAGATTATGTTGTAAAAATGAGGCGATGATTTATGGTTTTTATTTGGCAATCAGTTTAGATTCTTCTACGTCTACATAGATGGTGTTTTTTTGATGACTTCCATTAAAAAAAACATAGATATGTAAAGAAATACCTAGAAATAATGTTTAGAATTCCTTTATGTTTGAATTATGGCGCGCTCTTCAAATGTCATTGTGTGTTGACATAACTAACTCAATAGGTGGCGCCAGCTATAGAAGATTGGTAAAACAGCATTAGATTTTTTCACGTAATGGCTGTCAGTAAATGAGTAAAAATATTAAGAGAAACAGTTTAGTTTGGTTAGTTAAGAAATATCGTCAAATAAACTTTAAATGTCGTTTCTTTGATTTACAGGTAATGTTTATAACTTTATGATATTGTAGTTAGTGTTTTATTTCTGAGTATGAAAATAAAAATAAAAATAAAACTTTGATTTACAGAGCAACACATAGTTTATTTTGGTGATCACGAAAGATACCCTCATGTCTTATACATATTTATACAGAACGTAGAAGAATTTAAATAGATTTTGTTTATTTTATGGAAATATCTTCATGCGTCGGAATGCACGTTAAGTCAGACGGGTAGTCAGAAGCCTGAAAGTCTGTCCACCAATCTTGCCAAAGAGATCGCTTTTATCTTCACCTTCCAACTGGTTTATGGATATCAGATAGGCAGTCGCTCCATGTAAAACTTGGTGCTCAGTTAAATCTGGTTAGACTCGAAGCCGACTCTAACATACGTCGGAAAAGGCTAGGTAGAGAGTGATGGTGATCGTTACACAACTTCTGATTTAGAAGTCCAGTCCAGCTGTTCCCGTCAAAATCAACTTTGGAGCTGATCGGTTGGTAGTTATCGTGCCTTTGCTTATATATTATAGAAATACGTATTTGACTGCCCATTATTATGCGATTTGTACTCACAAATGCGCGGTGAAGATATTTTCTTTATCATTTAAAATAAATGTCACAGTTGTAGATTCAATATTATATGAAACCAAGCCGAAAATACTCCGAATCCTAAGATACAGTTCTGCCGAATCTGGAAATCTGTCAATAAAAGTAGACTAGACGTCATTTACCCTACCTATATTATGATTTTCTAATATACAAAAAAAATACAAAAACCTTTAAAAATAAGTATATCTTCACTCCTCTATTTTACTTCTAAATTCATGTCAGATTTTTAAGAACTCACGACACGTTTTCTCAATACTTTTACTTTTTATCTTCTAAGCAATCCACTCCTAGTAATCCTGAACCAAACACTCAGTATATATCTAAAACAATGTTTATTCATAAATAATTCACATTTTGCATTTATATTCAAAGTTCTACATTGGAATTAGCTTTAAACTCTTAAGATACAAAATTTATATTGAATGCTAAAAAGTCGCTCAAATAAGATTAACATTTTATGGCTTTCGCGAAGTTTCAGTGTACCTGTAATAAATTGGTTTTTGCTTTGAACTTCACGCTCACAATAGTTTGCTCGGCTATGCGAGGAATGAACAGGGTTGGGGAAAGTTTCTATCATTTATTTTCGTCCAATTTTACGCTACAAACATTCATGTCTTTATCGGAAAATTTGATAAAAGAACTTTCATTTAGTTAAAACTTTATAGACGTCGGCGATTCTGTGAAATCACCCCGTGAAAACTTCGGTGAAATGAGCGGTGATGTGAACTGTCAGTGTTACTTAGCTTAAGTAGTATTTTTAGACATTTAATTAATTTACTTACCTTTATTTTTTTATAAGAGGCATCTTCACAGCTGGCAGGTTGTGTACCATAATTATGTTTGGAATCATTACACCAATGACGAAGATAACAACAAAATTATTAAAATTCAAAATTATTAAATTATTAACACCTATAAAACCTCTTCCTGCTCACCAGACTAGTGACACGTTCAATATTCCAAACAATTTTATAATATCTTGATCGTTTGAAACCAGCCTGTATGTAAGAAGTTCCGCTATTGCATGGGACCTTTTTACTCACTTTTTGTTAAGATGGCGCCGATGATGTTTATTAACTCTTCGTCAAGAGAGCCATCTTCATCATCTACTAACGATTATGGAACCAAAATCAAACTCCAAAATATCGCCGTGACGCAAAACGATCGCTTTGACGGCACAAGGTGTACCAATACATATTTCACATAAAAACAACAAGAACGAGTTCTTGAACTGTAGGTACTTTCGAAATCATCTGATAGCACTCAAACACAGGTTGTATTCTGCTACTGCCAGTCAGACATCAATTATCGACCAAAAAACAATATCACAAACGTCACTGCCAAATAACATTCAGCCAATCGAACTAACACTGAGGTCTTGAGTGACAGTTCGATCATACCAGTTCGATGTTACTTTGATACCAAAGCTGTCTCCACTGTGTAACATAATATCATGCTTGTAAAGCCCAAACGGTTGGGCAGAGGTGCACCCAATATTAAACCCATATTTTGCTAGTCATTTTTTACTCCTATGTAATAATAGGGTCGAGCCTATTGCCATCAACCACGCACTACTACGTTCTCCAGGCTAGTACTGAGAAATAGATGGTCATAGGTGCTGTTAACATGAAAAATTTCATAATACATAAATTATTGTTTTGTTTCGTAAGTAGTAGATACTGTTGAAAGCCCGCTGTAGATCTGTGGAACTTAGTTAATTAAAGTGAATGCGTAGAGGCAGCACGCATACTTCAAATTTAGGTTTTTAAAACAGTCATTCGAGACCGTAAAAAATATTATTGAGTCTTGATATTTAGTAACATAAAAGGCTTAGCATTTGTTATCCCCATTCCTTTTATCCGCACAAAGGACCAGCAAATTCAAATCGTCAACGTTCGTGGTCCTCACGCCTCACAACCTCATTTTGTGTGACGTGTTAAACCAACATTAATTACACCTCCAAATCCGCAATGATGCGAATCGTATTACACGGTAATATTCGGATTTGGGTGACAGCTGAGATCTCCCGATCGTGGTCTTGCGGGTAGTGATAAATCGTGTTTTTAGCCGCCTTAGAGACGCGATCTTTGTATATTACAGGTGTTATTAATCTTGTTCTTTATCCATGGGCTTGTCTCGTCTTTTGCCGGACTTGTTTAAGGGAGCTTTTTGTACATTTATTATTATCCGACCTTTGTGCTAGTTACTTTAGTTCACGTCTTGGGAGCCTGGCACATGCAGAGCACTAACCTGCTTCGTATCTTTCTTCCCATTTAAACAACTGAAAAGAAAAAAATAAAATCACAGGGCATCGAAAGATTCATCCGCATGACCGTCCACGGAATAATTGCCAAGAAGGCTGGCAGCATTGCCACTTAGAATGGCAATGCTGATTCTTAGACCAAAAAAAAGCCAGCCTTCTGGTCACGTGACACTTATTTGAATAAGAATATCTACTGACTGAATATTGATCACCACTTCGTCCGTGCAAGTACTCCGTCGTGCAAAAGGAATTGTGCGAGAAATTATGTAAAAGATTTGAGTAGGTCGCGCTCCAATAGCTTAGCTGTATTGGATCTGGAGTTGAAATGTACCGAAGCTTGTCAATACGTGCCCTTTTGAGGGAAAATGTAACTGTATTTTAACTGTAAAAGCGAGGGAGACGTTATTTTCCAGGAATGCAAATAACGTCTATTCTCGCGTGCATCTTTGTGTTACCTTAAGCCCTTTGAGCGTGAAATCAATTATTTTACCTACATTGTACTTAGTATGTTGTTATAAATTAAATTACATTAGCTGTAAGAAAAATGTACTCAATTATTTACTAACCATACATTATTCACAAACAGAAGATCTACTTTGTCTGCAAATACTGGTAGAAGCGCTTACTTGCTATTTAACTTTTATTTACATAATTTTCAATTTAGTTTTTACTTAATAATTACTAATTGTTAATTTATTAAAACGAAGGTTAAGCTACTCTTGCTGAGGTCAGTCTGAGGATGGATGACCGTTCGTAACATATCGAGACTCCTCCGTGCCACGGAAAGCACGCTAAGCCGTTGGTACCAGCTGTCATTTGTAGATCTTTGACAGTCGTTACGGGTCGTTAGTAGAAGCCCGAAAGTCTGAAAACCAGTCTTAGGGGTATCGTGTTGCCCAGTAGCTTGGTTGCGGAGGTCAGATAGGCAGTCACTCCATGTAAAATACTAATATTCAGCAGATTCCGGTTAGACTGGGAACCGATCCCAACATAGTTGCGAAAAGGCTACGCAGATGATGACTCAGAGAACAATGGAATAAATAAACGTATAAAAGGTTTCATTCCTGAATCATGGTTTCAATCAATCAAGTTTAATATATTTCTGGGTAATAAGTTGGGGCATCAGGAATCAGGAATTAACCCGAATTGACGTTCACTGAGCGGATGCCGACGTCCAATGACTACTGCTCTCACATATTATACTGTAAGTAATTAGTGTGTTTTGGTCGTAAAATGGAATATAATGGATTAATATTCGAAATTAATTGATGAATGCACAAATAATTGACTGAAACGCATATAAATATAAAGCCGGCTCCATGTTGCCACAAAAGCTCTTGAATTGATCCGAATATGAGAAGGTATTCGCGTCTATTCACCAGTTTCCCGATCAGGGCCCGCTTTTTGTCCCGTGACAAAGGCCGGGATGATTCTTTATCCGTGTCAGCATTCGATTCAGTACTGACTAGCCTATTTTGCTTTGAGTCATCCATCTTGCATCAAGGTTGCGGATTTACGTTTACTGAGGTCTGTCAGTCCAAACACCAAAGTCATAAATGAGAATAGAATGTCGCATTTTCAGGCCTATGAGACTAACTCGACTTGGAATCCTTACTCGTGCAATTATTGCAAGACACATCAACGATAAACTGTTTCTTTCCTATCCAGTTCAGACTAGTCTGTGCCCTTCAAGCAGTTAGTTATTAAAGTATCAGCAGTGGTATTCTGTTAAAAATCTCACCTTGGAATCTGGAGTGAAGTTAATGATGAAGTGAGCTGTCAGTGTCACCGACCTGATGAGAAGGATCACATTATTACAATCACAGTCAAGAATCGAGATTACCTAAAAAAATAAATATTTTTATTTTGTGCCCGTTCTGTGGTCAAAGGCTCACGCCTTATTACATGGGACTTAAACATAACTGGCGATATGTGGGTGTACTATACCTAGGTACACCTCTGCTTAGCCCTTCGGGGAATACATGCGTGATGTTATTTTATGTTGTTTGTGGTTTTTTTAAACGTTGTCCCACACTAAGAATTTCGCCTGTATCGTGGGTGCGTTTATAAACATTCAAACTCACATACACAAACAGCCAGATCCGGAAACGTAAACTACCTATAGGCCATACAAATATTTTAACGGTGCGAGAATCGAACCAGCAACATGCAGCGCAGCAGCCAATCGCTTAGCCACTGCGCCAAACGTGTCGTTACAATTTGCTAATATTATTGGTAATTTTATATTATTTCAAAGGTGGTAGGTATTTTAGTGTGATAACAAGTAATAATCAGAATTGAAAACATGAAAGCCGGAGTTTCAGTAAAGGATAATGGCTACAGTCTGTTGCTCTGTTGGCCATCATAGCGGCAATGAGTGTGAATTGAAACCGCTATTACCCTAAAATAGCTCATTATGCCTGTACTAATTATGCAGTATTTGGAAGCATAATTACATGAGGCGTATTTAATGTAAACACAAAGAGCATTGGCTATTCGTCCAATGTTGGCGAGTAGTGGGCGGCATCGTGTACACAGTGGCGTTCACACGTGTCATTGTTTTAATAAATAATGTATTCGAACGCATTTCTACTGTAGGTACTCGTAATTTGAATTTACAAATAGACCCGTAATATAGGATCTCTATGATTTTGCATTTAGGAAATCGTATGCTATGTTTTTTTGTCATGGTATGAAGCTTGGCAGGTGTAGCAATTTTCTTCAGTTTGCTGTGATTTTCGAAAATGTTTAATAATATTTATTTCTGTAAATAGATCTAAAAAAATAATTTAAGTGCGTTCCTTCCGAAGTATGTAGATTGAGAAATGATGTTATAAAACAACTTTGTGGTTTAAAAGAAGATCTAGTGACAAAAATTGAAAAGAGTATGCTTAGATGATATGGTCAAGTTGAGAGGATGAATAAAAGACGACTAACAAAAGCTATTTATAAGGCATATGTAAGCGGAAATGACGAGAGGGGACGCCCTAGAAGGACTTACACGGACCTTATTGGTGATGTTATTCAAAAAGGTCAGATGCGTAGTACTCGCAATCGGCGTGTATGCATGACCAGCTGTATGAACGTAAACCAAGAAAAAGGTTTACGTTAGGTTTCTGCCTACCCCCATGGGAAAAAGGCGTAAGTTTATGTATCTATTTCTCTAATATCCTTAAATCATAGTCAATCCTGTTCGACAATTTGCATTCGCTACATAGCTTTTGATTTCGAATAATATTTTACGATAGTTGATTGTTTTGGGACATACGAGAAATGGGGCGTGATAGTTTTAATTGGTGCAGTAACAATTGTTCAATAATATAATATTTTCATTCGTTTCAGTGCCACATTACTCTTCGGTGTGGAAAGTTAACTGGGGTATAAAAGAGAATTGGCAATCATAAATTTGATTTTACATGAAATAAACAAAGCCAATGTAATATAAAAATGCCAGCCTGTTCCCTTACAGGGCAAAGGCCTCTTCTTGTACTGAGAAGGCACGAGCATTAATCACCATGCTTGCTCAAGACGGATTGGTGCTTTCAGAGTTATATTAACATTATTTGCTATGCGTCCAAGTTTCCTCACGATATTTTCTTTCACCAATGTCAGTGATGTAGAATGTAGGAAATTGAAATTGTATAAGTTAGTACACGATATATTCGAGGCTCCTCTTAAGGGAAAAGCAGAATAATAGAATTACCTCGAAAAATTCGTCACAAAGGTTTTTTTTTTTTTTTTTTAAACGTTGCCCCACACTAGGAATTTCTCCTGTATCGTGGGTGCGTTTACAAACATTTAAACTCACATACACAAACAGCCAGACCCGGAACAACTACCTGTAGGTCATACAAATATTTGTTCCGTGTGGGGATCCAACCCACAACACGCGGCGCAGCAGCCGATGGCTCAACCACCGCGCCAACCGTGTCGTCAATGCAAGCTCGATTTATACTTAACTAGGACTAACCGCACGACGTCGTCCGCGTGGATATCATAATTTTCGCTTCAATCTTTAACATCCCCTCCAGCCCTTTACAGCACTATTTTGAAAATAATAATAGCCTATCACCTACCTAGCTTTTCATCATCTGCCTTGCCTTTTACCAACTACGTCGGGGTCGGCTTCCAGTCTAACCAGATGCAGCTGAATACCAGTATTTTACAAGGAGAGTTGCCTATCTGACCTCCACAACCCATTTAATCATAACTTACATCATCTGCCTTGCCTTTTCCCAACTATGTTGGGGTAACGGCTCCCAGTCTTAGCAGATGCAGCTGAATACCAGTATTTTACATAGAACGAATGCCTATGTAACCACTACAACCCAGTTCCTGGGCAACACGACACCCCTTGGTAAGTTGGTCATAGCTTTTATGAACAAGAAATTAAACAGCGATTCTCATATTATACTTAATTTCCTCAGAGCGCGCACAGTTATTTAATTACTGAGTCCGTTGCATCACGACTTTTAATTTCCTTCCATTTTGTATTCACATCTTTATTCATGCGCCATGTTTGCCCCAACACAATAAAAACACTTTCTTTTTAAATATTAATACTTCGTTTTGAGGACAGCTGAAATAATTTAATACGAAAATTGCTGTCTCTGCAAAGAGTTAGTACGCACACGATTTCTTTTAATATTTAATGAACAGCTCGACCGAATCGGTTGAAAGCGTATTTTTTGTACTCTTTTGATCAAATATAAACACATAAAATTTGGAAAACACCACGGCACATAGTAGGTATATGCTTAACTTTAATATTTCTTAACAGTTTCTATTCTTACTCTTTACTATAACGGTTAAACGAGAAAAGCGGATCACTATATCAAAATTTGGGTTGTCTTAATATCAATCTATGGCAAAGGCAATGGAATGAGCTATGGGTACTTGGAGTTTCTCTCTATGATCGAATAAAAAATGAAGAGATTTGCAACAGAACTAAAATAACCGACAAAGACTGAATAATTGCCAAACTGTCTTCAACACTGTCTCAAGGAAGATTTGATTTTATTTTTCTTTGTAGGTTATGGTTGCTAACTATTGGGCATGGGTATTTTTGCAGTTGTGGGATGTCTGACAGTCCGATATGATTAAGGAATATGAACATACGTGCTAATTCCAATACATAATATAATACCACACTATAGAACAATTACCATTCTACGTAATAGAGAGCCGCTGGAAAATTCCAGCTGATAAAACTCAATTTTCAAACCCGACCATAAACTCAAACCCAGGACCTTATACTCAGCAAAACCAACAAGGGAGGAATTCCAATACCTGTATAGTAAACTAAACATTATCTTGCAAACAAAACTTTGCAGACAAGATGCTGTAATACGTCTTCAGTTCCTATTAGTTTCGTTGAAAACTTTACGAAGTAAAGTTAAACAAGATAAACTTCAAACTTGTATTCAAAGCTTTTCTCTTGGATGTATGTAACACAGTATGGTACTGACACAGAAGGGTAGCTCCTTATAACGAGCTATATCACATACACACACTGACACACGAGTGTGAATTTACACCGAATTACTAAGATCATAAAGACTAAAACCATAAGACGAGAGTTTCAAAACTAGATATCCTGCTCCTGAATCAACGATTTCGGTCTTTAAATTGTCAGCGAGATGGTTTAAACTCGTGTGTAATTGGCGATAGCTCATCCGTAAAATCACGCATGGTGGTGCAATTGACGACACTTATCTTGACGTAGCGCTGGACGCAGCAGTGGGGGTAAGTTTGCGCACAAGCACTTTTTAAACGCCTTGGGACAAATGTTTGTCAAGTACGATCTACAAAGGTTTGTTCCGGGTGTTCTGGGTATTTGCTATGTATAATAAAAAATATCTATCTATGTAATGTATTGTATTAAGTATATCAGTCATCTAGTACCCATAACACAAGCTCTGCTTAGCTTGGGGCTAGATGATGCTGTGTCGATTGTCCAGCATTATTTATTTTATTTATTTATTTTACTGAAATCGAAAACTGTTCAACTCAAGGTCAGCGTTTAAGATCTGTTTCGGTAACTATAGAGTCTATTAAATAGATTGAGATCGCAGCATGTACAGAGGTCAGCACATCAAACTGCGCCATTCTGTCAAATTTCTTTGACAGTTTTTGAACTTTATTACAAAAGAATAAGGTTGATGTTTAATTGGAAAAATTTGATAGCTGGGGATAACTCGATGTGCTGGCGTCTGTGTGTCTTTGTGTGCGTGAACTTGTTTACGCTTGTTGTATGAAGTTGAACTTCTGCACTATTCATTGCTGACACTTGGATGCAAAACTTTTATAAGCCACGTGTCTGAAAGTTGGTATGAACAAGAGAATTTTTCAACTCAGTTGTTGCTTGTAATGAAATTGTAGGTAACATTGTCGTGTCGTACCTGTCACGGAATCGTGTTGCAACTATTGTTACGTAACCATTTTACAAGTAGTAATAAAATTGTAAGAGGTAACCTGGTACAGCAACTTTACAGAAAAACTTCTTGGCGACGCGACGTTCCGTGTTTCTTTTGTTTTCTATTTTTACGTTCTTTTCTCGATTTCAAACAATGTAACTACATTTTAGGTATTTTTTTCTTAGTGGTTGTAAAAAGTTCAATTTACTTATGTATGCTTAAAAAAATTACCAAATCTCCTAACTTTTTTTTTTTTTAAACGTTGCCCCACACTATGAATTTCTCCTGTATCGTGGGTACGTTTACAAACATTTAAACTCACATACACAAACAGCCAGACCCGGAACAACTACCTGTAGATCATACAAATATTTGTTCCGTGCGGGGATCGAACCCTGACATCCTGACATCGAGGCTGCTGCGCCGCGTGTTGTACGCGGCGCAGCAGCCGATGGCTCAACCACAGCGCCAACCGTGTCATCATCAACGAAACTTAATAAAACAAACATAGCTCTGTCAACTTACTGCATCGAATTAAAAGTTCGACTATAGTACTAACATTATCTACGGGTATCAATATTTATGAGGTCGTCAATACCAAACTTTACAGTCTGTATTTTAGTGTGTTATTTGATCTAAACTAGATTCAAAACAATAAACCTAGGTTTGTTGTCTTGTGTGTAACCAAAGTTTATTGCGAACATCAATAACATCTCGCCTGTCTTCCCCGAAAGGTTAGGCAGAGATTTACCTATAGTAGGTAAGTATACCTACCCACATTAACCCAATTATGTCTTAATTGTAATAAGGGGCGAGTATTTTGCCTTCAACCGGGCATAGATCCAAAATCCAGGCTGCTAATGAGAATTTCCAGATAAAAAAACCTAATGATACTTGCCCGACCCGGGAATCGAACCCAGGACCTCGTGCTCGGCAGCAGTGCTGGCGACCACTAGACATTAGGGTCTTTGTCTTTCAACCGAATAAAATAAACAGTAGGTTTGTTTTATTTTGTTTCTTTTCTTTTGTTGTATGTTAAAAAGATAATTTTGTGACTTTTTCAATTCATATGTACTTTCTAAGTTAATCTTGAACATCACTGACATCGGTGAAGGAAAACATTGTGAGGAAACCTGGACTTATAATTAATATAAGTCTGAAATCGCCAATCCATCTTGAGCAAACGTGGTGATTAATGCGCGTGCCTTCTCTGTATGACAAGAGGCCTTTGTCCAGCAGTGGTACAATAACATGCTGGTATTATTTATATTATTCATTTTGTAAGTGAGAATAATTCACACCGCAGTTTTTCCATCTAAGCTATTAATAACTCAAATATTAATAAAAATATGAAGAAATTAAAAAAAGTAATAATCACATAGCATCAAAAAATTCATCCGCATCGCTGTCAACGGGAAAAGTGCCCAGAAGGCTGGCAGCATTGCCGCGTTGCATGGCAATGCTGATTTTTTGGCCAAAAAAAAGGCCAGCCCGTGTGGTCACGTGAAGAGTCGACCAAATGCTTTCGAATTCTCGAAAAACTAAATGGGCACACGGACCCCGTGGCCCTAGTGTTTCAACCCCAAACGGCTCAACCATATAACTTCTAGTAAGTTAATATTAATTCATATTTTACTAAGATTATTCAAATAATGTGAAGTCTATTAGTTTTAACTGAAGCGTACTGGGACATCAATCAAAAGTTTTCCATTTAACTTTATCGCTTATTTCGGGCGCATTTCTCATAGAACAAATACAAGGATTTTCGAGTCGAACGAGTTTCTTTTCACGGTTTGTCTTCGTCATTAAATTCTATTTTCAAACGGCCTATTCCATTTTCAACGGATTTGTAAAATGGTTTGTTACCAAGCTAATTAATACTTTTTGGATAAGAGCCCGACTATAACATTTATATTTCGAATTTCTTATTTCGCCTGTACTCCTAGGAGGATTAGGCAGAGGTCTACTCAAATTATACCCTCATTTTGACGGTTATGTTTAACTTCCTTGTAGGGCGAGTCTCCAGGCTGCTGAGAAAGTCCAGATAGAAAAACCTAATGACACTGCCAAGCCGTAAATCGAACACAAGACCTTATGCTCAGTAATGGTTGCGCTCTGACAAATCAATTTTGAATTTGGAGTCTAATAATAGACAATTTATGACTGCCAGTTTATATTATACAAGGTTATATTTATGGCTAGTTCATTATGCATTCTTTTTGTTTCTTCAATTCATAAATTAAAAGTTTTATTCTCATTTCGTTAAACATAATAATACTGCAAACATTTTCCAAAGAACTCATACGCTAGATATTCTTGGAAAAACACAAGAGTTCTTAGATTTTTACGACTTCTGTGACGTCAGCGTTAGGGTGGCTAAACGGTTGGGTATGACCGGACACGTCTGGTTTTTAGAGCCTCTAGAAGTCTGTTCCCATCAATTTAGAGGATGATCTATTTTGAAAATGCAAAATTGAGAGATAATTTAGGGATGTAACGGGAATCATATTAGCAGAGGTGAATGCACAGCCAGTGGCATAAATAATGGGAAAAGATATTTTAATAATTTTTAATTAAAAAAATAATGGGAAAAATTATTGAATATACATTGACTAAAGAATCGTTTGGTTTGTAATTTAGAAGATATAAACTTCATCTTGTAATTTAGTATCAAACTAAAGTAATGTAATGTAGTGCCATGTAGTGGCAACACTGTTTTACTTTATTATTTATGCCACCTGGTTATGGTCTAGATGTATTTTGTGTATAATATAGTTCGTCTATTGTTCAAACACAACCAACTTTGTTTCATTATACTTTAATTCCCAATAAAAAGACAGTTTTTCGGGTTTGTCATCTTCAAGACGATTTTACTGGATCATAAATTAATCTGGCTCTACTAAACAGTTGCTAACTTGGTACTCAAACTGCATAATCCATCGGGGCATACGAAAAAACAAAGAAAAAAAACCTTTTTTCATATTTGGAACACTTCTCTAGTCACAGTAAAGCATTCCCTAAACTCGCTTGGACGTGTTGGAAGTGCTAACTAGTTGTGGTAACCCTACACAGTACGACCGAGTGTTGATGTCACTTCGGACACTTTCCATTTGCGTGACATCACTTGAAGAGACTTCGACGAAACCTTTTCTATGTTCTTAGAAGTGCAGAATATGTTCTGTCTCTCCATCAATAGGTCTTAAATTTTGATATCTAGTGTCAGATAAATAAAGATTACGTATTTGCTAAAAAGACAATCGATGTTAACGCTCGACTGAGAATAGAATAGAATACTGTCTGTTGTTATACTTCACATTTTCACTGACAGCACGCTGTACCTATGTAAATTACATTATAATTTACTTCACATAATCATAGCTTACTATAGAACTTTTTAATGTATTTCTTGTTACTTGTTTTTTTATGTTTTTCTATGTTTAGTATTGTTGTTGTGTGCCTGAACCTGTGCTGAATAAACGTTTTTTCTTTCTTCTTTTTTCTACACCGTGAAAACATAAAAATTACGAAAAGTTTAAGAGGTACATAGGGTGATACAATGGGCGGAATCATTGCTAACAGTGATCTCTAACAGACAACCTTTGGATGGACTTGATAGAGAAGGAGAAGATATATGTTGGTAGTGCTTATGTACTATTTAATATACAAAACAAAACTGTAAATATGAAAATTACGTTAATACATTTCCACATTTTCTTGCAAAGCAACGGACGTTAAATGTTTTGAAAGCTTCTAAACGTCATGCAAACGTCAAATTAAATTGACAGCACATTTGTATCGTTGACCTTGCCTGCGGTCCTCTACATTTTACACAGTCAGCGGTTTTTTGCTGTACAGTGTAAGTGATTAAGAAAATCCAATTAAATTTTCAAGAAGCTCCACTGGATCTCTTTTATTTTTGCTTAACCTAATACCTAGTTTATTATACATACCTACTCCGTGTAGTTTTGTAGTAGTAGAGCTCTGTGTGTAGAATACTTCGTCCGGGAAGATGGTATAACTAATAACTTTTGGAGCCTTTTTGGCCTCGCTCTGGTCTACGTTTTTTTGTTTGTAAACCTCTAAGTTTTCGTTTGAATTGCCTGCGCACGTCCCAAATAAATGTTTTACTTTTCTTTATTTAACTCTCAGAAAGCAGCGTTGTGTTTAGATTCGAAGGTGTTAGATTCTGTAAGAGTTATCTGCTAAAGGAACCCAGCAGACAGGCTGGCAGAATATTAGTTCTAGCTGGATTCGAATTTTAAAATTGTTTGAAATATAGAACGTATCGATTGTAGTATGTGGCAGATTTGTTTGAGGCGAGCTAATTTAAAGCCATTAAAGATACATAAAAGATTGATATTTGAATGGCAACGCACTTAAAAAATAACAACACACAATATAAGTAATTTGGGAAAGTCTGTTGAAATAAACGGTGTATTCTATATTCAATTCCTTTTACCAGTTGATGTTATCATCACATAAACAGATATCAACTTTATTGTATTGTAAATTATGTTGATTTCAGAATGACTAGTAGAGTAGACATACTGTTGAAAAAGCCATCAAAACATGGCATGGCATGGCACGGTTGGCACAGTGGCTGAGCGATCGACTGCTGTACCGCGAGTCGTGGGTTTGATTCCCGCACGGAACTAATATTTTTATGGCCTACAGGTAGTTGTTCCGGGTCTGGCTGTTTGAGCATGTGATTTTAAATGTTTGTAAACGCATCCATGACACAGGAGAAATTACTAGTGAGAGGAAACGTTTAAAAAAAGAGCTTTTTAAGAAAAAATACTTTGGTTTATATTTTTGGAAACTAGATTATTAACGAAGGATAGGTGACTCAGTCAAAGGAAATTGTAGACTGTTATGATTTAAAGCCATTTTAAGGTCTAGCTATAAAACGCTGTTGCCAAATGAATTCTCGCTCGTTGAGAGACGCCAAATGGTCTGACTTCTGCAATTAAGTTAAGACTTGCCAAAATGCTTTGATGCAATTAAAGTATACGTTGCCAAAATACAAAAAACGGTAATGTTGTAAGAAATTTGGTGGCACTTAAACATAACTAGCGAAAACTGTGTACTATGGGAACACCAGCTCTGCTTTACCCTTCAGGGGTCCAAACGTGATTTTATGTTTTGTTATTATCAATAATCGTAGGTAGATAGAATTTTGGTCATTGATCCGAAACGCATATATTAATATGGATATTCCTCCGGAATTAGTTGGTTATTTAAATGAAAACGGACCTTTAGTTAGGAATTGTATTAAAATAAGCAATATTATATTCTTCATATTTTTTTTTAACGGCACACAGTCACGATTTGACAAAACCCAACGACCAATCAGAACAAAGGATCATGGGTGGTGCACTAACCGGTTATGAAAAAAAACAATATCACTACCAACATTAACAATATTTAATTGAATCCGGAAATATCGGAATTAATTTCCCGAAAAATGGTTTATCCATGTTATTCTTTCTGTGTGCATTTATGATACAAGTACCAAAAATCAATCTACCTACTCTGATCACTGGTTATTATTAAATTGTGTTCTAAAATGAGCTCTATTTCTATCTATAGGTACCTATTTAAAAAAAAACGTTGCCCCATACTAGGAATTTCTCCTGTGTCGTGGGTGCGTTTACAAACATTGAAAGTCACATACACAAACAGTCAGACCCGGAACAAATACCTGTAGGCCATAAAAATATTCGTTCCGTGCGGGAATCGAACCCACGACACGCGGCGCGGCAGTCGATTTCTCATCCACTGCGCCAACAGTGCCGTCAAAGTTCTTGTTTGACTGTGTGTAAGATTATCAGAAAGAACGCACATAAACTTTTCTTTTTCAAGATATTCTGCTTTCTACCTTGTAACACTCGAAGGTTAAACAATTTACGACTGGCAACACAAAATGGGACTTAGTTGAGTACCTATATTTTACGCAAGTGCGAGATATTGGCAGAACTTTCTGCGGATTATGGAAATTCTGATATAACATCGATATTTTGCATGACGGCACCAATTTTGTGGATGTTACGGAAAATTATTTGGCTTGAGAGAATATTTTTCTTGTATCTTATTATTCCATTTTTTTCGGCGAAGCTTGTCATAATGACTCGACAAATATTCCTTCATAAAATACCTACTTAAGTAAAGTAGGCTGCACGTCAGTGGCAACAAAACAAGTGATCAATGATATTTATTTCTGTAAATGTTTTTTTTTAAAGCCAGTTGGTATCAATTCTGACCACCAGTCTTACCAAGAGGCATTGTGTTATCGAGTAACTGGGTTGTAGAAGCAGTCACGCCATGTAAAGTACTGGTATTCAGCTGCATCCGGTTGGACTGGAAGCCGACCCCAGTATAGTTGTGAAAAGGTTTGAAAGGATGATGAGGGGTTTTAAAAAACCCCATAACACACAAGTTAATAAAAATAAATAAATAATATCTAGATGAGGTCGATGTTTCCCAACTGACATCTCTGAATCCAGACATTATATTGGTGGGATCAATATATTAATATTCATATCATTTATTTATATAACACAATACTGGGTGAAAGCAAGGCATAATCATGGATCTAGTAGGGCACAGCAAAATGATATAAAAGTAAATAAAAATAAAAGTTAACAGCATAATGTATTAAAATTAAATAAAAAAATAAAATTAACAAGTCACAGCGAAATATACCTATCTTAAAAAATAAAATGTAAATTAAATTAAGAATATTAAAATTAACAATGTTTCCTTGTCCTCGAGGCACCACAAAAAAAAAGCTTTATTTGTGTGAGACCTTAGCTTGATTTTTTTAAAGCTACAGGGGACCACCACGTATTTGGTATTATTTTCAACTTGATGGCTCAACACGTTCCAGAGAAACGGGCCTTGATAGACGGACAGACAGAAAACGAAGTGATACTTAAAGCGTTTCATTTGATGGTTTTTAGGTACGGAACCCTGAAAATACAGCAATTTTACCTTAATTTTATTAAGAATTCCTACAATTTCCAATCTTTCTCTAAGCCACAGTTCAAAGCCTTGGCATTTGTATAGCAGTCGATGCTCGTTTGTCTTCCGTGGCACACTCATTAACCTGCCTCGGGTCTGATAAATATTTTGCTTTACCTTATTAAGTGTAGGTAAGGTTATTTATTACTTCGCCACTTTATAGATGGGAATTTCTGATCAGTACAGCCGTGAACAGTTTGGAACTTAATTCATTTGTTTACTTATGTAAGTTTTTGGGAAGCGGTTGTAAATAAACAGGAGCTTTCTGATTTTTCTTTTTAAAAAGAGCAACGTTTTTTACGCACTAGGAATTTTTCCGGTATCGTGGCTGCCTTCACAAACACTTAAACTCACATACACCAACAGCCAAACCCGGAACGACTACCTGTAGGCCATAAAAATATTTGTTCCGTGCGGATATCGCACCAGCCAATCAGATGTATATAGATGCTTCACATCAAAATATCAAAGCTGGTTTGGCTTGGTTGGCTGGCAGGGGAATCCCTTGGTAAGACTGTCAACCTAACGCGTTTTTGAAGCACAGCGGGCAGCTAGGAGGCACTATCCTCATTAGGAGTTATAAGTTTGGCGTTGAAACTGAGGGTTGAGAAGTCCAAAGCCTAACATTCTTCCATTATATAATCGTTTATTTATAAAAAGGGCACATTTACAATAAGTTTCTTAACAATTAAAATAGAACACAATTTCTTATTTGCCTGAACTAGGCAAATAAGAAATTGACAGTGATGAAAAACATTGGCAGTGATGCGGATGATTTTTTTGTGGCTATATGAGCTCTGCTTGATTATTATTATTTTTGTTTTTTTTAACTGCTAGCGTAGTAGGTATTACAACAAAAAATAGGCACTCATGGGGATTGCGGAAAAAGTGAAAACTAAAAACTTGTGAAACTGTGCTTTTATGCAAATAATTAGCTGTAAATAAAATCTAAGCTCATTAAAATATATAATAATAAATGTTAAGGAAACCTTGGCAAGCCCATAATCCGTTTCTCAATAATCCTCCTAACACGAACGTCCCTCCGAGAGACAAGATAACTTTTAAATAAATGAAACCCTTTTTAATACCCAAATCATCATTATCGTGATTGTTAATCTACAAAGGAGACAAATTAATTAATTTCAACATTAATTAGCAACACACTCATTAAAATATAAATGAGCGAGTCCAATTAACTCAGCCTCTTCGTTGTTGTTCATTTAATTTGTTCTTAATTATACGCAAATTAATTCGTTATACGCGATAATTGTAGCCGCTCTGGTTGGTTAAGCTACACTCGGTGAGGTTGGTTCGTGGATGGGTGACTTGTCCTTAGTAATGTCAACGTCTGTTGATCCTAGTTACAAAATATCAGTGCCTAGCACATATGCTGACGTCAAAGTAACGTCAATTCGAACGGTTTTAATTTGAAAATTTCCTATTAACATAAGAATTTATTTTTAAAACTGTATTCTTCATTTATTTTTATCTATGACCTGAGCACGTATAACCTTTTCTTTTTTACTGTATACCTCAAAGTTGAGCTCGCTTAAATATGAAAATAGAAATCCAATCCTAAGTGTAGAAAGTAGGGGATGATTGATTGTCACCTACTTAATTTTTGTAAAAGGTGATGAGCAGTTGAAATTGGGTTTTTGTAACTTAAAGAAAATATTAGCTGACCGACTAAAAAAGCGCAAAAAACCCCTTATTGTTTCGTAAGATTTTTATAAATCGTTCAAACTAACGTTAGGTTAACGTCAAGCATCCTATTTTTGTAAACTGCACAAATATTAGTTCTATATACACATATCGGATGTTTACTGTCACTAGTGTGAGAACTAACAGTTGCAACATCGTCGCAATGTTGTGTTTTGACATCTAAATCAACATGGCGACACACCAATTGAATTATTAGGTATAGTTATTGTATTGGACATCTAGTAAATGTGTCAATGATGAGACCGGTGGATGGTAGTTTATGCTTAAATGGAAATAAGCTGAGGCTAAGAATCATTGATCGAATTTTGATTTTACTTAACTTAGTAAAGTAAGCGTCGCGTACGTATGTGAATATTATTGGTATACCATTCATTTGCCTAGCCATTTTCCCAACTATGTTGGGATCGGCTTCCAGTCGCATCGTATCCCGCTGAATGCCAGTATTTTACATGGAGCGATTGCCTATCAGACCTCCAGAACTCAGTTACTGAGCAACACGATAACCCTTGGTAACACTTTTTGTCAGGCTTTCAGTCTTCTACTACCACTACCTGTAACTACCAACAAAGATTTACAAACGGCTGCCGGGACCAATCCATCAACGTGTTGAAGGGTTTCCATTTGTAATGGGGTGTCACCCATCCACGGACGGACATCAACAAAGCGTTGCTTAACATTAAAGATCCACCCGTGCGCCTGTTATTACTTTATCGCCAGGCCCTGAACATTTTGATTGTCTATTTGCATATATTTAACTGAAAACGGATTACAATTGGAACGACCGTTTCAGTCCTTAATTGTTCGTGAACAAAATCGATAAATTGAATTGTTTTTTATCAGTCACGTTCATCTTGTTTTAATTAAGCACGTGCAGAATTGTATTCAGGACTTGATTTTAATTTTAAAGGATTATTTTTAGAAATTACTACGGAAAGTAGTATGGATTCTTTGGAGCTCCGTGGATGTTTATATGTTTATGGTATGTTATGATCAAGACTAATTCATAATCTAAACCCAGTTACTGGGCTTTGGAACTAAGAGAGGTAGTCGCTTCTAGTAAATTACTGGTGTTGAGCAGCAGTCGATTAGATTGGAAGTCGACTGAAAAATCTTCAGAAGAATTAAAAGAAAAATCAAATAAATTCAGCGCTGGGGATTACAAAATCATGTACTGAACTTATAACATGAGGTTGTGCGTCGATGTTCCTTCTACCCTGCATAACTTGAATTGACAATGACGTCACACAGCAATTCAAGCCTAAACCCAAGCATTACGAACGTAACTCGCGACAATGCTGATATAAGATGGGTACCTAATGTTGGCATTACGATAAATACGACATCTAATGTGAACTGAGATGAGCGTGTTTATTTGTCGGATCCCAGCCAATGTGGGAAGGAATAGGGGTTTTCCTTAAGACTATCACCCTTATAAATATTCGAAATAGCCCAAGATAGAGGGAAGTGGAAAGAAACAAGGGAAGATTTTGCCTTGCAGTGGTGTTATCGAGGTAGTAATAATAATGAAAATGCTTTGTATAATCGTTAGTGTCGTACTTTAGGTATGCGCCCGAGGCCCGACTAAATTCTTGAAGATCGTGGTATTCGTATCGATCTAGCATCATAGTGGTGATAGATCGATTAGAGCGTCGTACAATGAATGTTGATATAACGGTCCCACATGATAAGGACTTGAGGCTGCGAAAGATGAAGAAATTGTAGCGACATCTATTTCGCCACATACGAACTAAATCTGACATATTCTACATCGCGATATTAAAGTTATCCGATTGAACATATAGGCAATAGCCCACTAGATGCAACACCGGTCTGCTCGGAAGATCCTCCCTTTTCAAAGGTGGGTAAGGAACCTGCATCCTGTTCCTCATTCCCCCTAAAAGTATCTTGACCTTCCTCAACTTATGTGAATACAGCAGTCATTGTGCTGATAGTCGTGACGTCCATTGGTATACATAATAACTAAAGGCCTCGAGTAACACTTGAGGAGTATCTTGCAAGGCACCTGGTTTTCTGGCTTGATCCAGAAGGCGGTACTCCTGGCCATTGGCCACGGTGCGTATTATTACGTGGTTCTCTCAAGAACCCTGATCAGTGGTAGCTTGGTAAGTGTTCCTGATACCGGTGGGCTACTGTTTTTCATATTTTTAAATGTTCAATTTTTTTGTATTAAAATTGTAGAAATGTCATTTCTATGTTCACCAGCTTCACCCACAGCTTCACCCGCGTGGATGTATGTCCAATATCCCCATGGAAATGTACTTCCGGGATAAAAAGTATCTATCCTTTGTCCTAAACTAGGTCATGGTCTATCCGGAAGCCAAATTTCATTCAAATCCGTTCAGCCAGTAAGGTGAGAAAAGGTAAAAAATAAACTAACGCACATTCGCATTCATAATATTACCTAGCTTTTGCCCGCGACTTCATCCGCGTGAATATCATTTATCGCGGAGGCAGACAACGTCAAGGATTAAAAACTATCCAACGTCATTCCCCAGGTTATAATCTATCCCCTTGCAAAATTCCTTTACGATCCGACGAGCTGTTTAGTCGTGACAAACAAACAGAGTTACTTTCACATTTATAATATTAGTTTGGATAGTTAGGAAGTTAGGATAAGGATACATTAAATAAAGATAATAATAATAATATTACCCTTAATATATTATTTGCCAGCTCAGTGAACCACTCCAGAAACACGACAACACGACTTGAACAAAACAAAAATACAAACAGAGTTGGCTCGTATATGTTACATGATTCACATTCTTTATTTCACACACAAGTTTTCCTGTTGTGAATGTACAAATCTAAGCATTATGGAAATGGACCAACTAGACGAAGACCTTCAGTATTAAAAGGATGCCCCTCACTAGGAATTTCTCCTGTATCGTGGGTGCGTTTACAAACATTCAAACTCACATACACAAACAGCCAGACCCTCAACTGTAGGGGCCCGGCAGGGTCGAAGCCTACTGAGGCCAAGGGTCTGATTCTGAAGAGAGAAGAAGACTCGGCCCTGGTACGAAAGGCAACAAAGGAACAGGAGTGGGTTTTTAGTCAGTAAAAGTCTGACACTATCTCCCGCCCCGCCCAAGAGCGGGGGATGCCATAAGATGATTTTCCCACACGCCAGACCCTGAAAAACTATATACATATAATCGTCCACTGTGATTAGAGGCGTTATCAGTCATTAATGTCTTTTCTTTTCTTTCTTTCTTTTTGTTTACGTTTCCCCAGGCTAGGAAATTTTCCTGTAAGAACAGTGGAGTAGGAACAACATCTCTTTTTGAAAACGTTGGCCCTCACTATGAATTTCTCCTGTATCGTGGGTGCGTTTACATACGTTTAAACTCACATACACAAACAGCCAGACCCGGAACAACTATCTATAGGCCAAACAAATATTTGTTAAGTGCGGGAATCGAACCCACGACACGCAGCGCAGCAGTCTATCGCTCAGCTACTGCGTTAACCATGCCGTTGTGAATACGGGACTGGGCCACTTGTACCATACCATCTTCCCAGATCGACGAGCTGTGCTGGCGCCTGCCGCTGCGGCTGCTGAGAACCTCCAGTGGCGTAAATATATGGGGATGTGGGGGCTTAGTAACTTTAGCATACGTTTCTGGACTCCCCAGTGTTGAATGTTTTCTTCGGCGTTTCCTAATATCATCGTTCTCGGTGCTAATTGTATCTGGTTGTGCGTCGATGTCCCTTCTTCTTCTGTCTTTAGGGACACTAATTTCTGTTTCCAAGTTATTTTTACCATATATTTATTTCTTTAACAATGATAAAACTATTAAAACACGAAAAAATATTATCCGCATCACTGTCAACGGGAAAAGTGCCCAGAAGGCTGGCAGCATTCCCACGTTGAATGGCAATGCTGATTATTTGGCCAAAAAAAAGGCCAGCCTTTGGTCACATGAAAAGTCGACCAAACTTTTTGCGATTTCTCGAAAAACTAAATGGGCACACGGACCCCATGGCCCTAGTGTTTCGACCCCAAAGCTCTATTACTCATCAGTGTATTTATACAACTAACCATAAACATAACACAATAAAACATACTTTATACATTACAGTATAATACAAGCCTGTCTCTGTCCCACTGCAAGGTCTACCACGTTCTGTCTCTGCATCACCATAAGGGAAACGGGTAAAAAATGCCTAAGTTGCCTGTGCGCAGAATGTAATCATTATTGTAATCTTCTATCTATATTTATAAAATTCTCGAATCACAATGTTAGATGCCCCAAACTCGCTTGATCAATTTTATGAAATTTATATGTATATTCGGTAGGTCTGAGAATCGGTCGTAATATATTTTTCATACCCCTAAGTGATAAGGATTCACCACAAACTTTTATTTTCTACCCAACACATGTCAAAACAAAGTTTGCCGGCTCAGCCAGGAAATATTTACCCATTCTTATCTTAATGAAAATCCTTCCTATCTATCGACAATACTTATCTATAATTTTGCGTGTTTTGGCGAAACACTACCGTCAACCAAATGACGGTAGGCACATTATTATCGCATCCTATCAACTTCGCCAACAATATTAATTTACTCGGAGCACAAACTTAATACGAAATTATTTGCTAACGTAATTACAACAGCCATTACATGGTACACTGACGTCGACAGGGAAAGTGCTCCACTTTGTATAACCCGACGGATTTACGAAGCAGATTGTTATTTCATAAAAATAACTTGCATACAAACTTTCTAATTTGTAACTGTTATATTGGTGCAGAAAAGTGAACGTTATATTGAGAAGTATCTACACCAGCTCCGGTAGCCGTGATCGTCTAGTGGTTAGGACCCTACGTTGTGGCCGTAGTAACCCAGGTTCGAATCCTGGTCACGGCAGTGTTGTCACTGTCGCGGCGGAGCATTTTTTTTTACCTACTTTTTGAAAAATTACTCTTTGACACTGGCTTATAGAAAATTTATCTTACTAAATGTCTAGTCTGACGGTCGCAACCGTAAATGTGGAGCATGAGGTCTTGGGTTCGATTCCGAGTCGGACAAAGTATTGTTGGGTTCTCAAACCAAACCGAACCACGTTCAAGGTAATAGGCGCAAGCCCCCTAATACATGGCACTTAAATATAACAGGCGAAATGTGGGTTTACTCGTACACCACTGGATTTTATATTTCAAACATAAAATTACAAAACAAAAATAAAATATTTTCACTGTCCACATGGGAGAAATATCTTCCTAAAATTAACATAATAACTAACAAAAATAAATGTATTACAACTCACGCGGTGAGATTGTGCCCCATTTTTCTAACAGATTCTTATCTTGAATATAAATGGTTCCCTGGCCTCAGCCTGTTGTTACAAAAGCCACTCTTAGGCAGGAAAGTGACAGTTCTTCAGTACGTCTGCGGGATGAATAATAATAACAACGGAAGCCTTTTTAGGTACAAGGCGGTAAGTAATATTGAAATTGAACCTCTTTTTTGTACAGAGGCCAGAAAATTAGGCTACCGCAATGTGTCAAATATCTTTGATAGTTTTTCAATTTTATCGCAATAGTAGATATCATGTTCAATTGGGAAAATCTGAGAGTTTGGGGTAGCTCTGC
Organism: Phlogophora meticulosa; assembly: GCA_905147745.2. Classification (NCBI taxonomy): domain Eukaryota; kingdom Metazoa; phylum Arthropoda; class Insecta; order Lepidoptera; family Noctuidae; genus Phlogophora; species Phlogophora meticulosa. The sequence continues at coordinate 2,627,673 of LR990518.1, forward strand.
GCATCGATAAATATATAACCTCTCGCCTTTTTCCCATGAGGGTAGGCAGAAACTACAGGTCGCTATCAGCTGCAATCCTTACTTCGTTCACGTTGATATAAATAAATAAATAAATAAAAAAATATTGCTGGACAATCCACACAGCATCATTTGTGTTATGGGTGCTAGATGACTGATATACTTAATACAATACATTACATAGATAGATATTTTTATTATATATAGCAAATACCCAGAACACCCGGAACAAATATTTGTAAATCGTACAAACATTTGTCCCAAGGCGGGAATCGAACCCGCAACCTCTTGCGTCGCAGGCGGACCTTCGCCCGCCGCGCCACATCGGTCGTCAAATCGAAAGTTATATCAGAGTGCTTTGCACAAATCCTTAATGTAAAGAAACGTAATTTCGAACAATACTAGGATCACCCATAGATATGAATATAAAAATGAATTTATATCATATTTGGAAAACGAATACTTGAAAGGGCTTGGGGGACGTCTCTGTTTAGCAGTGGTACAATACAGGCAATTTTTTTTTTTTATTAGAAACAAGTATTTTCAATTTTAAATCCTTCTAATCCACGTAACGTTTACGACAAGCATTCGTGCCGGACACACTAGTCATACACACTTATTGCGAGTACTAAGCGCCTGACCTGTCTGAAGAACATCACAATATGGTCAGTGTCTGTCCATCTAGGGCGACCCCTCCCGGCGTTTCCACTTACATCTGACTCATAAAAATCTTTTGTTAGTTGCCTTCCATTCATCTTTTCAACGTGACCAAACCATACCCTTACACCAAGCATACCCTTTTCAATTTTCGTCACTACGTGCCGCTGTTTTATTTGTAAAGAAAATAAGAAAAAACATTTATGACCTCATCTTTTGAAAAAGGTAAAATATTTGGTGCAGTATAGTCCGCATGTCGGTGGGATCACTGTGGCCTTGAGCTGACCTAGGAGTTTTAATAGAATAAAAGAGCAGCTTGCAGGTATTGCTGGTCTATTCTGTCTAAATCTCCCTTTTACAAGTTAATATCATCATCCTCCCGCCCTTATCCCAATTTATTTGGGGTCGGCGCAGCATGTTTTCTTCTTCCATACATCTCTATTTGCCGTCATCTTAAGGGTCACCTCTTTTCTTGCCATATCATCTTTCACACAATCCATCCATCTTTTCTTTGGTCTTCCTCTACTCCTGTAACCCTGCACATTCATACTCAAAACTTTCCTCACAACATGGTCCTCATTCCTTCACATCACATGCCCATACCATGACAACCGATTTCCACACAACTTCTCGGTCACATGCGCCACTTTCAGACTTCCTCTTACATACTCATTTCTTATTCTATCCATTCGGGTAACACCACACATCCCCCTCAACATTCTCATCTCAGCTGCATGTAACTGCCTTTCATTCATGCCTTTTGCGGCCCAACATTCTGATCCATACAAGTTAATCCTTTTACAAGTTAATATACGACTTTTAATTCGATGCAGTAAGTTGACATATAAATTTATGGTATACTAATTTTTAGTAACTGGGTTGTGGCGATCAGATAGGCAGTCGCGCCATGTAAAACACTAGTATTCAGCTGCACCGGGTTAGACTGGAAGCCGACCCCAACATAGTTGGGAAAAGGCTTGGCAGATGATGATGAAGTTAGGAGAAGAAAGTGTGAAGCGAAATGTTAATCCTTAGTATAAGTATGGGATGACAGCTCACATCAACTTCACATCACCTACATTTTCACGGGGAAATTTTCGCAGAATTGCACTGTAGATTTTGTAAACACTGCGTGCCGTACTGCAGTATAAAAATATGTTTACGACCGCGGTAACGACTCTTCATGATTTTGGAACAACTGTTTTTCTTCATGTTTTATTCTACGTGGCTAACATAAACTAAATAAACTTAACTAAATAGGCTAAACTAAATAAATAAATAAATAATAAATAATGCCGGACAATCCACACAGCATCACCTAGCTCCAAGCTAAGCAGAGCTTGTGTTATGGGTACTAGCTGACTGATATACTTAATACAATACATTACATAGACAGATATTTTTTTATTATAAATTACAAATACCCAGAACACCCATGAGAAATCTTTTTAGATCGTAGAAACTTATCTGTCCCAGGGCGGGAATCGAACCCGCAACCTCCTGCGTCCCGCGGCACATCGGTCGTCGAAAACTGGTTAGTAAGTACTTGGCTTATCGAATACCGATTTTTAAATCGTAAATGCATCGATAGCAAACTATACTATAGCATTTTAGTTTAATTGTATGCGGCAAACAGAATTAGTATACCTAAACCATAGATGTGAATAAAGAACTCCAACTGAATAAATAGTATATGAAAAACGAGTCAAGGACCAGTTTATGAAACTAAAAGCTATCTCAAAATTATTTAATTATGATTGGTGGAATAAATTTTCAACAGCCAATCAGATCACTTGTCTTGCGTTGAATTTGAAAGCGACAATAGATTCCTTTCTAGAACCCGCATTCGAAATTTATTTAAATAAAAGACGGTTGGAAATTGTTCTTAGAACTTGAATATGTTCGTCTGGACTCTTTCTTTTTATGGTCGTTTAACTTGGGGTGGGCTAGTTGTAGTCGGTTTATGTGGTACTAACCTATTTGTATTGATGTTAATGGAAGATAACCTTCGACCATCAAACAGATACCTAAGCCATAAAGATAGATTACGTAGGGAATGGTGGCCGTTATGGAGATTCCTATTGTTAATTGTACTGGTTCAATATGAGACTACGACTTCTACTAAACACAAGCGACCGTTTTGACGACCGTTGTGGCGCGGCGGGCGAAGGTCCGCCTGCGACGCAAGAGGTTGCGGGTTCGATTCCCGCCTTGGGACAAATATCTGTACGATCTACAAATATTTGTTCCGGGTGTTCTGGGTATTTCCTATGTATAATAAAAATATCTATCTATGTAATGTATTGTATTAAGTATATCAGTCATCTAGTACCCATAACACAAGCTCTGCTTAGCTTGGGGCTAGATGATGCTGTGTAGATTGTCCCGCATTATTTATTTATTTATTTAAACATTTTTAGTTAATTTTAATTGTGAATTCGACGTTCTAAAGTGCCTTTTCTAGTGGTCTAATTGAAGTAAACTATCAGACTTTTTTTATGACTTAAATTATAACTTAAGCCTTACGTATTAAGACGTTTCTTTTTTAACTAGTATGGGTGCGTTGCTACTAGCTTAATTGTTTTTCTCCATTAAAATTTAGCCTATGGTCCTTTTTAACGTTTTACGCTAAGTCAAAATGTCACTTACTTAAAAAAAACACCCTAAAGACAGCCTGTATAATTTCTAAAAGAGGTTGTTGAGGATAATGTGTAGAGACGCCCTATATATTGAGTTTCAATGAATATTATTTTCCATGAAGCGACAACGAAATACTTCACGGTAACTGGACTTTAATAAAATATTTAATAACAGGCTGACCAAATGTTTTGCTCGCTAAACAGTTTCTTGGATGATATAATAATACTATAGGAGTACCTCTGCTGAACCCTTCGGGGAATACGGGCGTTACTTCTGGTAGGCGCGATGGCATATTTAGCGAATGTCGTGTAAATAAGTAATCGACAAATTAATAAACAAGGTTAAAGTGTCGTCGTGGCTAAATAAAAACAGCCGCACGGGTTGATCGAAGGTTAAGCTACGCTTGCCGAGGTCAGTCTGTGGATGGGTGACCGTTCGTTACGTATCGAGACTCCTCCGTGCCTCGGAAAGCTGCAAAGCCGTTGGTCCCGGCTGTCGTTTGTAGATCTTTGACAGTCGTTACGGGTAGTCAGAAACCCGAAAGTCTGACATCCAGCCTTACCAAGGGGTATCGTGTTGCCCATTAACTGGGTTGTGGAGGTCAGATAGGCAGTTGCTCCATGTAAAATACTGGTATTCAGCTCCATCCGGTTAGACTCGAAGCCGACCTCAACATAGTTACGTTTGCAACAACACATGTTTAACCACTTTACTCATGTCAAATAGTTGAAAATGTTTTATGTCATTTCAATTGAGGTCCCCAAGATTTAGTTATGTACTTAGTTTGGGGACCACAGTTAAAACAAACCTAAATTTTAAATACTTAATTACAGTTAATGTTGCCGTAGTTGTAAGATCATATTTTAACTGTTATTTTATGTAACAACTACACCAATATTTACACAAAAACTTCGATTAAGGAATCAATTTATTAACGTGATAGCAGATACTCCTGTATGGAAAGAATATGTTTTGGATTAAAAATTGCTATTAGGATAGCACTTAATAAAGATGCCTGCTACCAATAAAATTTGAATATAGAAAATTTAAGTTTTTTTTTTTAAATCAGGTAATCCTATTGTTACAGGTTTCAAAGATGCTGCGTGATGTACAGTAACACAAGCGATGCGGAGCGCGATGCGGCGGAGGAGACGACTCTGGCAGCGCTCGTGGCGCTCTACGTGCTCGTGTCTGTCATAGGTATTATTGGTAAGTGGGAAAAGGGAAAGCACAAAAAAAATCCTTCATTAGGGCATCACGTCTCACTCTTGCGTCACCAAAACCCAAAGTTTCTAGGACTCATTTAAAAATATGCACAAATAATGTTTTTAGGCGGTAAAGGTTTAAAGACCGATTCAAAATCAAAATCAAAATCAAAATTCATTTATTCAAATTAGGCTGAGAATCAGCACTTTTTGAACGTCAAAGACGTTTACATAGGACAGTCCCCCAAAACGCCCACCCTTCACCTTGACATACGAATAGGGGGGCCACAGACGTGGATTGCTTAGGGCGTCAGGTAGTCTTAATCCGTTACTGCCGCTGTAACGAAGATTTTTCCTTTTATTTTCATAATTACCAGTTCAGCAAATCTTATTGGCCCGGGCAGAAAATCCTTTAATACACCTCTACCCCCAAGGTGAGTAGTGCCTAGAATATACTCAGCGGCAACCAGTAAATAAGTGAATTTTCTCATATTTTACGTGTCTGTGTATTAACTTAACAATAATAAACATACTTTGTGAAGTAATTCGTCTCATTTCTCTCGGGAGAAGAAACGCCAGGCGCTCATGAATTTGTGAAGTAAATACTCCTTGAAATTTCAAATCTTTTCATAAGCTTCATATTAAAGAAACTACGAGAGTTTCTATTTAAAATGCACGATTGCTTTAGTTATTTATTGCAATGTTTTTGTGTCTAAAGTTCTATAAATTTGACTACTAGAATTATATTATTATGAACATATCTCATGAAATATGGACATGTACCTTTTAGCCTTTGCCCTTTATGAATACTTCAAGAAATCACAGACAATCTGTATACTATCTCAGAGAAAAGCTTAGTGGTAAGAATGACGTTTATATAATAACGGATATTTTATTCGTATCATTTTTGACTTTATGAGTAAAATATTTATTTAAAAATGAAAAAAATATGTATTCCATAATTTATATCATGTACATTATTATCATTATAAGATTTCCATATTCAAAGTTCAGTTATTTACGTTACATGGTAGGTACGTTAGTCTTTGGGTTTCAGAAATTATTACGTTTTGATATGGAAGACTTGTTGCGAAGGAATTTCTCCTGTATCGTGGGTGCGTTTACAAACATTTAAACACATTCACAAACAGCTAGACACAGAAACACTATTTGTAGGCCGTACAAATATTATTTTTTTCCGTGCGGGAATCGAACCCACGACACGCAGCGCAGCAATCTATTGCCTCAGCTATTGCGCCAACCGTGCCGTCAAATATCATCTACCACCATTGGGAAGTAGCATGAGCACACACATAACATATTACTGCCTAACGCTTGAAGATTCTGACTCATTTTTATCTCTCTACACCTGCAGGCAATGTAAGTCTTATGGCTGCTCTAGCGTCGGGTGGGGCGTCCCGACTGCGAACACCACAGATGCTGAGCGCCTGCGCAGCTGACTTCCTAGTCTGTGCAGCCAGTGCACCCCTAGCAGCCTCTCGAGCAGCGAGGATAGACGAGCTTCCTTGCCAGGTCACTTATTATATCGAGGTAATTTTGGTTTTAATTACACAAAATATCAGTATTTTACATGGAGCGACTGCCTATCTGACCTCCACAACCCAGTGACTGGGTAATAAGACTGGTTGTTAGACTTTTGAGCTTCAGACTACGCAAAACGACTGCAAAATATCTACAAATTACAGCAGAGGCGTGGAGGGGTCTGGTTAAAATATGTAGTGGGTTCATCCATGGATCGACCTCGGCAAGCGTAGTATATATATCCTTTGATTGACCCTGATGGCTATTTTCATTTAGCCACGAGTTCCTCCTTTTTAACCGACTACAAAGCGGAAGACGGGGTTAAATTCGATGTTCACCCATTTCTCTGCCAATGGTGAACCGATTTCCAGTACTATTTTGTTTGATAGGGAAGTCAGTGGTATAAAATGAAACAACTACGGCCACCGACGTACAAAACGATTTTAATTATAAATTTTAAAGGTGTTTTCATCCTAATAAATATGTTCGTCTTATAAAATGGGGCGAAAGGTAACTTTGGACATTCAGAAAGGGATAGTTCTCAGTCTTATACGAATAAACGAGTTTTGATTTGTTCGCAGTCATTCCCAGTGGCAGCCAGCACGTTATCGCTAGTCGCGATTGCCGCAGACCGCTGCGGCGCGGTGCGGCGCGGCGGCACGTCACTGTGTGCGCGCCCTCATTTAGCAGTCGTTGCGGTGTGGATCATGGCGTTGTTACTAAGTAAGCTATACTTTATGAAACATGAACGTCACGCCCGTTTTCCTTGGTATAACGGGCCGTATCCACAAATTCACGAACCTGCGCTTACGCAAATGTACGGATGGGACAATACCTCATTCCATCCACCCTAACGCCTTAAGGAAGGCCAGCACCGATTTGACGTTGGTGACGATCTCCTGAAGAGTACCTGGGTTACTAAAGTATTTTGCCCTGTATGCACCGACCTCTGGGCCGCTGAGTAGCACATGGGCTCCTTTCTCATCCTCCTCGACACAGGGTCTGCATAGTGGACTGTCTGTATGGAGGACTACTAAAAAAACACCCACATTTAGACAGTTACGTTTAAGTCCGATGTACCTAATAGGGGGCGAAGCTATTGACACAACTGGATGAAGATGTATGACAAGTTTAAGCAGCTTTTATTAATAAGGGGGAGAGAGAAACTGTAAATCGTAACACGGCCATAAAAATAACAATTTGACGGTCATGTTAGTGAGTAAATTACAACATTCAAAATGGCTTCCTTAAATCAGCGAAAGGGCCGTTGTAATCCTGTAGTAAATATTTTTATTACATTGTTTTACTACCATTATTTGAAATTCATGAATGCAGAACCCCCAACCCTAAATAGATTCCTTTTATGTCTTTATCCGTTGCTTGTTCATTAATCAAATGTATATTCCCCTTTTACGGAGAACGGTAATAATATAGCCCATTCGTATTGTATTTAAAATGATTATAATTATTAGTTCTTCTAAACGTTGTAAAATGTATCAGGTACCTACTGAAAATTTAATAGCAAAGGCCAATTTTTATATTCTCTACTTAAATGCTGGCAGTATTTCGAGTTTCATTTAAGTAGTCATTCTCTTAGGAATTCCATCAACGTACCGTTCGTTAATTGAAGCCTTGTTTCAAATAAGCTAACTGTCTTGTGTCTTTCTCAGGTGCAGCGGCGTTCACAACGACCTGCGTATCATGTCCGCCTCTAGCCGCGGCGCACGCGCTTCTAACTTACTGCTTCCCTGTCATGGCCGTCGCCAAGTGTCACTGGGCAGTACGGGTGAAGCTCACTGCCCTATCCCTGACCGCGAGAGCGGCACACGGCGAGCTGCCCCTCCCCGTCCCCCTCATGAGGAGACCCACACACGTCATCATCGTCGCCGGCGTAGGACCAAGAGAACGCCGCGACGCCGTTGACGTTGGTGACGTGAGATCCAAGAAGAAGCTCCAACCGAGCCTCCTTGGACCACAACCTCAGACTTCGACTCTCAGGTCCCGGCGGCGGCTCGGCAACGTCCTCATGGGGATCGCGGCGATATTCGCCGCGTGCTGGTGTCCGCACGCTGCTATAGTGATAGCCAGCGCGTTCGGCTTGCACGTGCCGTTTTTACTGGCACATTTTGCACTGCTGCTTGGGTACGCGCACTCGGCACTGAATGCCGTGGCGTACTGGGTGCTGAACCGGCACGCGCTGACGTCGGCGTGCGCGGCGTGGCGCCTGCCGCAGCTGCGCGTGCGGGAGGAGCGGCCGTCGTCCACCAACGAGGCGGCGCTGGGCGCCTTCCACCCGCGCCTGGCGCGCCCCGCACCCTCCCCGCGCCCTCCCCCCTCAAGCTTCCTCTATTGATGTCCGTCTATCTTCTAAGCTCTGTCAATCTGTGATTCCTGTTTCTCAGTGCCTCGTATAGTGTACAGGCGCCCCGCACCCCGGGACGCCGCTCGTTTCGTCGTTATAAACGTGGTTGTTTGAGATTTTATGGAGAATAATATCCGTGAAGCAATAAAGTGTATGAAACACTTACAGACGTTTTATTGTGGACGTAAACGATTGTTGACGTGTCGTATCCCTGGCGGAATGGCAGTGATTTATCCTTGGTACCGATCCCTTTTTATGTGTCGTGCAAGTTCTTATAAGGCGATAAATGTTTTAATGCTTTTTAGATTTATAGTTTACGTATTTTTAGGAAACTAAAAAAGAATAGTAGCCTGGTACTATCCCACTTTAGGTTAAATGCCTCTTCTCCCACAGGAAGGCACGAAGGTACGCGCTTGCCGAAGGCAGTTTAAATCTCGAAAGCAGAAAAAAGCATGGTGTACAGTTGAACTCCAGCAAGGTTACGCTATTACCTTAACAGTTCTACAAGAAGGTTCAAATTAGCATATCTAAACATCAGAGAACACTTCAAGTACCTACTTCTAAAGGCCACTATACTCACATTACAAAGTTTCAGCATCGTACCCCATTCCACGATCCGGAACCACACCGCCGGGACATATTACTGAACTTGAACGTCGAATGTCGTGCAAAAGGGACCAATGTCAACCGTTTTGTGGGATGGGGGCTTAAACTGTAAACAGTTAGAGGTCGGTTACATGGGTACTAAGGGTTGCTGGTATGTGGTAAGCCAACCCGCATGCTACACAATATTGTACTTTACATGAGTAAGTACCTTGTTTAGTAAGTACCTTTTTTCTCTTATTTGTTAACGGGGGGAAACATTCAAAAGGCGCCTTGTCTTTTGGGGCAAGGACCAAGGAGTGTGGGATTCTTACCTCACTAAAACCACCCCGGCGATCACCATCAGCACTTGGACAGGCCACGTTACTTCTTAAGAGACCACTCCGGGACACCCTCTGTGCAACGCCTGTTAGGGCACATCCCTGAGGAGACGGGGGGCAATTCCCCTATTTTTAGGAACGTTTGCATTAAAATCTCAGTCTAAAAAAAGCGTCTAATTAACCTATATTGCTGATGAAATCCTGACAAGATTTTGAACTTTTTTAATGACGGAAATAAGCCTTCAGTTGTGGTTTGGCGTCACTCTCACAAAGTGATGCAACATAACTAAATATATTACGTATGCAAGAAAGTTTTGGTGTCCATCGTTGGCATCGTGTAACTACAAACTAGAAGGGCCCCATCGAGAACTATTACCGAACTTGTAGTGAGACCCTTAATAGACCAAACTTGACAATAGTATTGGATTAGGTAAGTTTTAAACTGTCAACAAGTTAGCGATTCGTTCTCAAGCGATTTTGGATCACGTGCACTTAACTTGGAAATAGCCCAATTCATCACGCCTCTATTCTACAAAGGGTTAGACAGGGGTACACCTATGGCATGCACAAATTTCGCTAGTTATGTTTAAGTCCCATGACACCAGGCACAGATCCAGACTCCGGGCTGCTAATGAGAAATCCCAGATGGAATCCAGCACCTCATGTTCAGCTGTAGAGCTTGCGACTACTAAACCAGCGAGGCAGTCCTTTGTTCCTTTTATTATATCCTTACTTACGTGAATGTACGTTTAATGTAGGTGCTTCATTAAGTGGCTGTGCTCGGTACGACTTATAATGGTACTGCACACAGACTCCTTTGAAGTCTGTGTTTGCTCTTACGCTCAGGACTGACGGCCATTTTACAAACGCTACAGCCAGTGTTGAACAGGTATAAGCTGCGGTACTCGTGTGTATGCAGATTTAAGGAAATGAAAGATCGTACTAAGTTTGCCAATTTAGAGTAAGTATTTTGGTAAATATAAACGCTAAATAAAAACACCCGCACGGGTCGATCGAAGGTTAAGCCACGCTTGTCGAGGTCAGTCTGTGATGGGTGACCATTCATGACGATACATATCGAGACTCCTTCGTGCTTCGGAAAGCACGTTAAGCCGATGGTCCCAGCTGTCAATTATAGATCTTTGACAGTCGTTACGGGTAGTCAGAATCCCGAAAGTCTGACATCCAGTCTTACCAAGGGGTATTGTGTTGTCCAGTAACTGGGTTGTGGAGGTCCAATAGGCAGTCGCTCCATGGTAAATAATGGTATTCAGCTGCATCCGGTTAGACTGGAAGCCGACCCCAATATAGTTAGGAAAAGGCTAGGCAGATGGTAATTTCTATAAACACTGTTATTGAATACGCAAATAACTACACTGACGAGCAACATAAAAAAGCCACTTGCAAAGAGCCCAAAGAAATCTACGGTCCTATTTTGTGTTTACCTTCTTTAACAAATTCAATTGTTTTGTTTCAAATTGCTGTTTTTTCAATGCGTTATTAAAATAATACATTTGAATGTTGTTTTTTTTTACTTTAAGAAGCATTCTTGCGTGATTTTGGAATTATTTGTAGGTATAAATATAAGTAGCTTGTTTATTTTGCTCTTCAGTTTATGTATACAACTAACTACAAACATGACACAATAAAACATACTTTATGCGTTACAATATAATACCAGCCTGTGTTTGTCCCACTGCAAGGCAGAGGCCTCGTACACATAGAAGGCGTAAATATTCATGATCACATTCAAATCAAATCAAATCAAATCGTTTATTGCAATCCATAATGTAAAAAACAGGTGGTAAAAATTAAAATGTATAGAAACAATTATGGACCCTGTCGGGCACAGCAAATTTTAAATAATTGGAGAGAGGAAGAGCGCTTTATTAATTTTCCTTGTTATTAGTTACATTCATTTTATATTTCCATTCATCTACTAGTTATTTATTAAATTATATTAATTATTGAATATTTATTCGATTTTTACTAACTGACTGAGTATGAATAAGAACCAATCTAGAATGACCGCAAAAAGCACAAGGTATTCTTTGATTCCCACAACAATTTAAAACTGTATATAGATTGGACACTCGAAGATAGAAAAGAAAGAAAAAAACGTTGCCATTGAAACTTTTTACACGAACAAATTGAAACGGTCGTTCTTTGAACAGAACTGGATTGAATTCTCACTGCAAGGCAATTAATTTGCATTTTGATTTCAAACAACAATATCGGGATAGCGTCCTTTATATGCTTGTGTACCTACTTTCAATGCATTGAATCATCTTTCGCTAGATTGACAATTCACTCTTTCTTTCTTTCTTTCTTTTTTTTTATTTAAAAAACGTTGCCCCACACTAGGAATTTCTCCTGTATCGTGGGTGCGTTTACAAACATTTAAACTCACATACACAAACAGCCAGACCCGGAACAACTACCTGTAGGTCATACAAATATTTGTTCCGTGCGGGGATCGAACCAACAACACGCGGCGCAGCAGCCGATGGCTCAACCACTGCGCCAACCGTGTCGTCAAACTCTCATGTTTAAGAGTATTATTGTGTACATAGGGTACACAATAATACTCTTACATAGGTAAAGAATAAAAAAATATAAAAAAAATCTGTGAACGGAAAAAGGCCCAAAAGGCTGGCAGCATTGACACGTTGAATGGCAATACTGATTATTGGTCACGTGAAGAATCGACCAACGGCTTGGTAATGTCCTGAAAATCTAGATGGGTACTCGGACTCCATTGGCCTAGTGTTTCAATCCCAAATGGCTCAAATATGTATTGATTGATTGCACTTAACGGGGATACAGGTTTAATTAGGTTTACAGTTAAGTGCAAATGGGCTGATATTTTTTTTACTTTTCGGACAAACCCATCACACTGTTTCCAAACCACTGCAACTCCTGTAAACCAGAATCTACAGTGGCTACCACCAAAAAAGCGTCGAGATAATAAAGCCCGACGAGTACCGGAGAAACTGTCTTAGACACCGCAACGTAATAAATCAGAAAAGAACATCGGTGGAGTTAAAAAAATCTTTCCGAAGCTTTTCTTTTTCCGTGCTTACCGAGGCACGGAGGATATGTAAATAATCTTCACCCATCCACAGGCTGACCTCGGCAAGCGCATCTTAACTTTCGATCGAAAATAAAATCTAAATCCATGTTATTTCATCCTAAATCTTTTTTAAATAAAATCTTAATCCATTTGGTCTTGACCAAAACACTCAACCTATAATATTAAATGTGTATTTATTTCTGTAAGAACATCTTTTACAGATCTTTTCACATGTCAGTTTTTTAACACCTTAACTGCCAAACAACGAGACACAATAGAAAATGTATTGTTTGTTGGTCATTTGGCGTTCAACGTGTTAAATATAAGCTGGCTACAGCATTTACTATCGGAGTGATCACTAAGAAGAAATACCGTACCAAACTCAGAGGTCAAAGTCTCTTTTAACAACTGAAATGTTTGTATACCGTTAAACTTAATTTAACTTTAACGAAGCTTTTCCTAATTAAGATAGGCGCATAACACTGACATTAAATACTCATTAGGAACGAACGTTTTCGCGGAAAATATCATGTTGCTTTGTTACCATATTAAGAAGATCCTAATGATGAAACAGTTGCTCTTTTATACATATGTAAGCTCAGGACGGCCCATATCAGAATTCATCTTGCAACGTGGGTATGTAGGTAATCCAAACACGGCAATTTAAGTTAATAGTCATCGAAACTTAAACAATTTTACTTCCACAACATTAAAATAATCCTACAGTTGCGTAAATGGTAATCACTAATGTTCTAATCAACAATTATCACTTTCAAATACACTATGTAATATGTTTAAGGCGATGGATAGTGATTTGTCGAAAACGTGGTGCGCTGGCAACCGCACTCCAAGAAGGGAATCCTAAGATGGCCGCCCCGCTACCATCGACTCGACGCTCCGCTAGAGTGACGTTGACAACCTGTCACTCTTGACAATGCCTTTCTTATGTGCGCCGACACATATATATATATATATATAACGTAAGCACTTGGAACACCTCGTCATCAGAATGATCAAACGTGGTGGATAACCGAAACGATATTCGTAACGCTTAGTATATCGACTGTTAATCCACTAAGGTTAGCTGAATTTAACAATATCATTATTGATAAGGCAGATGGAAGCATCATCATCATCATGTACAGACGCCAGCACATCAAGCCACCCCAAACTGTCAAACTTTCCCAATTGAAAATGAACCTTATGTTTTGTAATTAAGTTGAAAAATTATCAAAGGAATTTGACAGATTGGGGTAGCTTGATGTGCTGGGCTCTGTACACAATACTTTACAAAGTGAAAGGAAGGAAAAATACTATTTCCTACTATTCCCGTTTTATGACATGTTAAAGTGTTTTTTTTTAAACTACTTACAGAAATAAATATAATTTCATTTCATTTCAATAAAGAAATAAAAATTAGGAGCAAAAGTAAAATTTTGTAATAACATGTTTCCATTTCACACACACACACACATAAGCATCAATGCTACGTTCCATTTTCAAACTCCATCAAATTAATTATTAGGCGGATGTCATTGTCCAATATGGCCGATCAAGACACACAAACAATGCCATGAAATCAATAGGATCTTGCAAACATGAGCAACGTATACACAAACACACGCCATGTCACCCTTGTCTCGAAATAACTTGTTTGTGTATGACGTGTAGTTAGCAAATATCATCAGCGAACCGTTTTGTGACGTCATATTGATATGTACGAAAAAATTCCAGACGTGAATTTGGAATGGAAACTTTTCGGGCTGGCGGAAACAGCCGCACGGATCGATCGAAAGTCGCTCTACGCTTGCCGAGGTAAGTCCGTGGATGGGTGACCACCTATTACATACCGGGGCCCCTCCGTGCCTCGTAAAGCACGTCCAGATGGTGTCAAAAGCCTGTAACTTTGACAAAAAAAAGTAATAATTCCTATTGGAAAAATTCAATAACCTTTGTCTGACCTGGGAATCTTACCCAGATCGTCACGCACAACAGTTGCACGTGTGACGCCTACACCAACGAGGTACCTGGTACATCTCAGCTGGACTCTCAATCAGTGCAACCTTGAGACGCACACCGCGCTTTGTATTTTCATTTAAATAATCGAGTTTTGTGAAAATTTCCTATGTTCTTCGCAATTTTCTCAATTTTTCTTTCCGTAACAATCTTCTACAAAGTGTTTGAAAACTTAAAAAATGAGAATGAAATCGGTAAAGTCGTTCTCAAGTTATGGTGTGTTCAAGGGAAACAAAGATTCATTTATATATATTTATAAATATTCCCATTAATAATCTACTTTCACAATATATAAATAATAAATAAATAAATAATGCTTGACAATCCACACAGCATCATCTAGCCCCAAGCTAAGCAGACAATAATAATAATAACAATCTTTTCAACATGCATGTATTATTCAAATTAATAACATAAAACCTTTCAGCCCGATATGAAAAATAAAATAAGAGCCTCCGTGACATAATTCCAACAATAAACAAAATACGTCAGCATTTCGCTACAAAATATTAATTGTTTGTATCAGAATCCAATTAATTTGACTCTCAAATGCATTCAATTAAATTGTATTACGGAATACGTGACGGCTGCAAACGAACCTTAATTAAAGTAATTATTAATTAATCATACGCACACAGCCTACCGGTAAATTGGATTTAAATGTCTCGAACTAGGAATTAAGCGTAAACAATCATTAGTTGAATAGAAAATCATGAACTAAATATACAACATCTAATTCTACTTAACATCACGACGGAATACGCCGAACGGTTAGGCAGAAGTGTGCCTTTACTAAAGTGCACTTACATTTTTCCAGTTATGATTAAGTCCCAAGTAACAGGCTCGAGTCTGGACTCCGGGCTGCTCCTGTAACAACCTACCAACACAAAATAAAAGTATCTATTTGTAATTATTTAATGCCGGACTTAACGCCATTGGCATTTTCTACCGGCCAACCTAATTCCATCTCTCTATTGAAATCACATGAATTTCTATTATCTACGCAAAAACATTATATCATCCACTGCCACTATTTTTCACCAAAAAATAAGCCTGGACTTTTCTCGTGAGGACTTGACAGAAGTGAGTGATTTTTTTTGTAAATCAGTTAAAGAGTTTTTAGTTTAATGGATAAACTAAAAACTCTTTAACCGATTTACAAAAAAAAACATACAAATCAATCAAATCTTTCATCTTCATTATATTAGAAAGGTATAACTGTTTGTCTCTGCATCACCCAAAGGTTGACTGGTAGAAAATGCCTATGGCTTTAAGTCCGCCTCTGTACTAGTATCTAGGACTTATGTGGCAACACAGCTCAACTGAAAAAAACAAAGTTTGTATTTTACCGTCAGTGTTAATGGTGCTACGCCGTAACGCGCCTTATGGATTTTCGTAGACCGTAAGCTCATCTTCGGATGGATCGTAGAAGACAGATCTACGCCGTAGCAGTGTCTACGCGTGCGGGCGTAGCCATCACACATGAGTGAAATGGTAAAATTATATTTGTAAGCTCAGCACGGCCTTTATCAGAATTCATCTTGCAACGTGGGTATGTAGGTAGTCCGAGAATGGTAATTTAAATTAAACGTTTTCGATACTTAAAGGAATTTACTTCCATAACATTAAAATAATTTTAAAATTGAGTAATCACTAATATTCTGATCAACAGTAATCACTTTAAAATACACTATTTTTAAGGCGATGGATAGCGATTTGTCGAAAACGTGGTGCGCTGGCAACCGTTCTCCAAGAAAGGTATCCTAAGATGGCCGCCCCGCTACCATCGACTCGACGACGCTCCGCTAGAGTGTCGTTGACAACCTGTCACTCTTGACAATGCCTTTCTAATGTGCGCCGACATATTTGTAACCGTGTCACTGGTGAATTTCACTAGACTTTAATATTTGACTGCCTCGTTGGTCTAGTAGTCGCTAGCACAATAGCTGGAATCGTTCCGCGAGGCGGGCAAAGTATTATTTGGTTTTTCCATCTAGAATTTCTTCGATGGCATACACGTCAAATTGACAAGCATAAAAGCAGATCACTAACGATTTTTTTAAAGTAGGTTATTAACCTAAAAGACAGACTTCCCTTTGTTTTGTGATTCCTATTTTTCGATTGAATATCAAAAATAATGATCCCAATAACGGAAAGAACACGAGTCGCTTAGCAGCATTCAGTGTAATTTTACACCCGATATTTACCTACTAAAATCCAATCAACCAAATCTACACAACATATCTACGTATGCCAATATACAACTGCTTATTTACCAATGCCATTAGCCCGAATAACACAAAGAAACATACATACAGGATGCTGTATTCCGCAATATGGGCCAAGTCGTACGTACTTGAGTGACGCGACAATGGCCGTATGACCTACTTGTGAAGAAAGAGATTCATTTAAAAGATTTGGAAGATACTACTCGTATTGGCATACTGGGTGGAAGGAAAATCGACATACAACCTGGAACCATGAGAACTAGTAGTAGAAAATTATCATATCTGTCCAACCCAAAATATTTTAATTTAAACAGTAATTAATTAATTTCTCTCTTTACTAATATCTATAAGTTAGAAAGTTATCATGTTTGAAGTAAATACATAGAAATTGTTAAAAGCTAACAAAAAAATTCAACGCGTAAGGGGTTCAAAATGATGTACTAAAACACCATTTTGAACCCCTCACGCGTTGAATTTTTTTTTTAGCTTTTAACAATTTCTATGTATTTACTTCAAACATGATAACTTTCATGGTAGCTTTAGGTAGGTTGTGGGTCCCTTCCTCCAGTTTTAAATAAAAAAATCTCTACTGATGTAAGACGTGTAAAAGTATTTTTAAAACCTTTTTACTGAAATAAATATCACTTTATCCATCTGCCTAGCCTTTTTACAACTATGTTGGCGTCGGCTTCCAGTCTAAGCGAATGCAGCTCAATATCAGTATTTAACAACCCAACTATTGGGCAACACGATATCCCTTGGTAAGACTGGTCGTCAGACTTTCCAGCTTCTGACTACCCGTCAAAGATCTACAAAAGACAGCCTGGACCGACGGCTTAACGTACTTTCCGAAGCACGGGGGTCTCGGTATGTTACGCACTGTCACCAATCCACAGACTGACCTCGGTAAGCGTAGCTTAACCTTCGATCAACCGTTGCAGCTGTTTTTATGTTGCCACGTGCTCCTCATACATATATTTCATAACATTTCAAAAGTCTAGTACATGCACTGTTTGACCAAATGAAGATAATACAAATATTTTATTGGAACAATAACATATTACAAGTCTTGTGTACGTTAATACTGCGTTAGTTTAATAACTGTGTCGCAGTTATTAGCGCCCACCCCAGGAGCGAAAGCAAACTGAGTTCCATTTTCACAAAAGTTATACTTTTTGGTAGAAACTAGACATAGACATTTAGTAATGGTAATAAAACTAGAACCAGACATTTATTAATAATATTAATGTGTGTGTGGGTGTGTATGTGTGGGTGTGGGTGTGTGTGTGTGTGTGAGAGTGAATGAGAATAAGAAGAGATATTAGTGTAATTTAAGTTTGTATGAGGCACTCTGTTTCCTCATAAGTCAGTTGTCAGTCAAGATGAGAACGTAAACGAAGAAAAAGGGATCTTAGGATTGTAGCGTTCAGGTCGCCTTCAGCAACGCTATTATGTAAATATATCTTCGTGAAATGTAGGTGAAGTGAAGGTGAAGTGAGCTGCTATCCTGTACTAGTGCTAGGGATTCATAGTTCACTTCACCTCACTTTTTACGAAGAGAAATCAACAGAATAGACCGTGACCTGTATTTTCTGCCTACCTCCATGAGTGGAAAGCGTGAGTGTATTGCATGTTTGCAGTGTTAAACGAATTAATAATACCTGAAACATTGCAACATCAACATTGCAACGTAAATAATCATTACCTCGGTCAATGAACCGTAATGATTGTGAAAGTGCTCCGGTCACGTCGCAAACTGATCACTTATTTCGCACTGACAGCTACCAGCTCCGGTAGCCGTGATCGTCTAGTGGTTAGGACCCTACGTTGTGGCCGTAGTAACCCAGGTTCGAATCCTGGTCACGGCAGTGATGTCACTGTCACGGCGGAGTATATATTTTATTTTTAAATAATATTTTATATTATTTTCAATGTCTTACAAATTCCTAACGTAACTCAGCGACGTGCACACCGCCATTTTCTAACTACGTCTTTCTCTTTCACACACTCTCGCTTTCGCTCACGCAATACTGTCATCACCACATGTATTCGGCATTTTTTAAAAACATTAACATTTTTACTGATATGCGGCTTCGATTACCGGATCAGGCAAAAGGATGATGAGGAAATTCTGAGTAGCAGCGAGGAGTCTGGCCTAATGGCAAGTTATTAAGATTTTAAGCAAAATTTGGATTTACTACTCTGTAACCTGTAACCGGCTACCTCTGCCTAACTCTTCGCAGAATACAGGAGTGATGTTATTCTGTTATTACTTTGGGTACAAAACATTTAACATCAATTATTCAAAAAAAAAATGGCTTTCTTAATTTTTACCAACCCTATTCATTAATACCATTGCATCAGCTTACTGTGTTATCCTTTGGGCGTTTAAGGGGCTCATTATATGAGAAGTACCGATATTTTTAACAGTGTAAACATCTTTTTGTTAGAAACCTTTTTGTCTACAAATGCTAACAATATTCGCTAATAATGAAGAGACAAAGTGAATGGAACGTCAAAGTATTTTCTTTATAGCATTTAAATTCTAATATAACATATTGTATCAAAGAGAAGATGACAAAAAATAACATGAGATCCCTATTCTCATTTCTTTTATGAAATATTTAGTATTACATCGCTTTTTTAATGTAAAAGTAAGACAATCTAAATATAATTTACATGTTCATGCAAAATATTCAATTTACGAACTTTGTTCTTTTGAAGTTCTAATGATATGTAAATCGTGAATTAAAAGATATCGGGTAGACTTTATAATGGTTTAGATTATGAAGAGTGAGTTCGTAACATATCAAGACTCCTCCGTGCCTCGGAAAGCACATTAAGCCATTGGTCCCGACTGTCATTTGTAGATCTTTGACAGTCGGTGCGGGTAGTCAGAAACCTGAAAGTCAGACAACCAGTCTTACCAAGGGATATCGTGTTGCTTAGTAACTGGGTTGTGAGGTCAGATAGGCAGTCGCTCCGTGTAAAACACTGGTATTCAGCTGCATCCGGTTAGACTGGAAGACGACCCTAACGTAGTTGGGAAAAGGCTTAGCAGATGATGATGATTATGAAGAGTGAGTGGAAGGTGGGAACATTTGGGTGAATTAAAGAACAACGGCAGAATAATACCAGCTTGTTACTGTCCCACTGCAAGCAAAGACCTCTTCTCATATAGCGAAGGCATGATTTTTGTTTTGACGACCGATGTGGCGCGGCGGGCGAAGGTCCGCCTGCACCGCAGGAGGTTGCGGATTCTTTTCCCGCCTGGGTACAAATGTTTGTACGATCTACAAAGAATTGTTCCGGGTGTTGTGGGTATTTGCTATGTATAATAAAAAATATCTACCTATTTAATGTATCGTATTAAGTATTAGGTGTAATGTATGATAATAACACAAGCTCTGCGTAGTTTGGGGCTAGATGATGCTGTGTGGATTGTCCAGCATTATTTATTTATTTTAATTTAAGACTTCTACGAGTATTTATACCTGTTAGATACTCCAAAATAACACATAGAATATAAATTATAAAGATACGTACGCAGATGAAATCGCAGGTGACTGCTAGTATATAGTTAAGTCTCTCACGTTTCAATCAAGAAACACAATATATGAGGTGTGTGTAGGATTCAGCCAACTACGACAAACAACAGATACACGGTTCAACAATCACAATATACATACATATTCATTATTTATGAATACTGTGTCCCATTTCTCCTAGATAACCATTACCTAAGCATATTATTCGCGGATAAACGTATCAATATTATATTATATATAGAACTTTACTAATGTATGGTAACATGGCCTTTCTGTATGGCTTGTATGGTCTTCAGGTAGATGTTTCTGGTCCGGTTTCTTTGTTTATGTGAGTTTAAATCTTTCTTTCTTTCTTTATTAATAAAACGTTGCCCCACACTTATAGGAATTTCTCCTGTATCGTGGGTGCGTTTACAAACATTTAAACTCACATACACAAACAGCCAGACCCGTAACAACTACCCGTAGGTCACACAAATATTTTTTCAGTGCGGGGATCGAAAAAACAAAACGCGGCGCAACAGACGATGGCTCAACCACTGCGCCAACTGTGTCGTCAAAATGTTGAAATTGTTGCAGAAATTCCTAGAGTGGGGCAACGTTTTGAAAAAAAAAATATATAGAAATACACATAAGCAGGGTGTAAATTATGTAAAACACATAAACATTATATCACGCCTTGTTTTTTCCGAAGTTAAGATAGAGGTGTGTACTTTAGTACACCCACAAATTGCCAGTTATGTTTATGACCCATGTTATAAGGGGCGGTAATTTTTTGACGGCACGATTGGCGCATTGGATGAGCGATTGACTGCTGCTCCGCGTGTCGTGGGTTCGATTCAGAACAAATATTTGTATGGCCTACAGGTAGTTGTTTCAGATCTAGCTGTTCGTGTACGTGACTTTAAATGTTTGTTAACGCACCAAAGCCAACAAACCCAGACAAAGCAGATCCTTTTGAATTATCTTTTGTTCGTCAGAAGCTATATATAGATCTTGTTAGAAACTTTGAACATAAAACAAAATGCTTGTGGGTGTACTTTTTTAATAAATTACGATTTCTGTCGTCTTTTGTTTCTTTTATTAGCCATCATCCTATTAAAAGCAACAAAACACGACATAAATTATATTTTTAATTGTATCTAATGGCTGTACAAGTTGTTTCTGAAACAAAAATTCTAAAACCCTCAGGCTGACAAAGACATCGTTTGCCCCCACTTATTGCTCTTGTTTTGTAATTACACGCTCCATTCCAATCGCTTCGGGCAATATACTGCCCCACATTTATCAAAACCCAACCAAACGCAAAATAACTTCTTTTTTACAGCCATTCACTTTTTATCATGACTTTTCAAATTATCAATTTTGCATCACTCTGTATAAAGACAGTATGCAACTGTGAATTTGAAAGGCAATACCACCAGCTCCGGTAGCCGTGATCGTCTAGTGGTTAGGACCCTACGTTGTGGCCGTAGTAACCCAGGTTCGAATCCTGGTCACGGCAGTGATTACACTGTCGCGGCGGAGCATAGTTTTTGGTGATTGTAATTTTTATGACGTTAATTGTAAATGATTGAACTCTCACGTTGAGTTGTATAACAACTTAGTATCTAGATAGAAAGGGAGAAGGACCAGTATCGATAAAAGTGGGAGTAGGCAGGGCACATTTCTCACAGAACCGATGGTCATTGCGGCGTAAGGGTTCTTGTGTGGCGTATGCATACCGGAAGACGCAGCGTGGGTAGACACCGCACAAGGTGGTCCAACAGTCTGGTGAAGATTGCTGGAAGCCGATGAATGAGGGCAGCAGAGGACCAATTGTTGTGGTAATCTTTGGGGTAGCCACTATGTCCAGCAATGGACGTTCGGCTGAAATAATGATGATGATGAAGATGATGATCAATAAAAGAAACTCAGTTAGACCTAAAGGATAACTATACAAAAAGAGAGTTAACTCAATACGGATAACCATTGTATGGAATGCCTTTGACAAGCCATTCCTCGTTTAGATCTAGAAATATAATGACATACATGCTATATTCTCCGGAAGGTTAGGCAGAGATGTACTTGTAGTACACTCGCATTTTGTTCGTGTAAGTCCCAAGTAATAGGGGGCGAGCCTATTGCCATCAACCACATCCAGACTCCGGGCTGGTACTGAGAGATTCCAGATGGAAAAACCCAATAACACTATTCCCGACCCGGGAATCGAAACCAGGACCATGCTCAGCATTATCGCTTATGACACCAACGAACATAATAAATAACAGAAATAATGAAGCTAAAATGAATGAAAACAAACGCAAAATCACTATATAAAGGACGACACTCACAAAACATATCATCACGCTTGCATTTCCCGAAGGGTTGGGCAGAGGTGCAGGTATCGATAGTACACCCACACTTCACAAGTTATGGTTTAAGTCCCATGAAATAGGCGGCAAGCCTATTGACATCAACCGGGTACAAATCCAGACTTCAGCCTGCGTCTGAGAAAACCCAAGTGGAAAAATACAATACCACTTTGCCCGACCCGGAAATGTGTCCTAGGACTCATGCACAAACCAAACAATTAAACATACACAAAGACTAAACACAACAAACAAAGAAAAAAGAAAAAAACATTTTTTTTTTTATACTTATTTATATGTGACACTGTTTTATAAATATGGTGAAACCCTACCTGTATAACACCTTTGTAAACCCATATTATGCAAATAAAACGATTAACTGATTGATTGATTAATATTAGGTTTTTACCTATGAAATTGCCGTTCTGCAGTACTGGCCATTTCAAATCAAAATATTTTTTGTTTGGCTAAGAATTCTAATTTCAAATTAATTTTATTTTAAAAACATGGATTTTTTTTTCCAAAAGTAGTCATTTGTTTATTGATTAGTGTTACATTTTCATCACATTTAAATCTTTTTCGTCATCATGGATACGTTAAAAATTCGAGTAATTATGGAATATGAGTACCGTCGTGGCAGCAACGCGGCACAAGCGGCACGCAACATCAACGACGTTTACGGAGCTAACACTACAAACCAACGCACTACCTGTTATTGGTTTGCTCGCTTCCGTTCTGGAAATTTCGACCTGAAAAATGAACCTCGCGGTCGTCCGAAGACTTTGGTCGACAATGACGAATTACAGGCGATTGTGGAAGCTGATGATACACAATCTACGGCTGAATTAGCAGCAGCTTTCGACGTTAGCGTCAAAACAATATTGGTCCATTTGCGTCAAATTGGCAAGGTAAAAAAGCTTGACAAATGGGTGCCCCACGAACTCAATGATCGCCAGCGCGAAGTACGCGTCGAGACGTGCCTTGCACTGCTCAACAGACACACAAATGAAGGAATTTTGAACCGCATTGTTACCTGCGATGAAAAATGGATTCTGTTTGATAACCGCAAGCGCTCAGCAAGTTGGTTGGATCCTGGTTCAGCACCTAAACAATGCCCTAAACGAAAACTTACCCCAAGAAAAGTGATGGTCACTGTTTGGTGGTCTAGCGCCGGTGTGATTCAACACAGCTTCTTACCAAACGGGGTGAGCATTACTGCAGATGTGTACTGTGAAGAATTGAACACAATGATGGAGAAGCTGGCACATCTCCAACCAGCATTGGTCAATCGCTCGTCTCCGCTGCTCCTGCACGACAACGCGCGACCTCATACTGCACAGCAGACGGTCTCCAAGTTGCAAGAACTGGGGTTGGAAGCTCTCCGTCATCCGCCCTACTCACCAGACCTTGCGCCTACAGACTACTACTTTTTCCAGAATTTGGATAACTTCTTGGCGGGAAAAAAATTCAATACCCGAGAGGCAGTACAAAATGCCTTTGAAGAATTTGTTACCTCCCGTCCAGCTGATTTCTTTAAGAAGGGCATCAATAAACTGCCACTGCGTTGGCAAAGATGCATTGATTGCATGGGTGATTACTTCGATTAATACAAATAAAAAATACATGAAAAAAATTCATTTAAATTTTTTCATACAAAACGGCAATTTCATAGGTAAAGACCTATTATTATTAAACCACAGTTTAAGACAGAATATTAAAACAATAGATTTATCTCAATCAAAACTTTCACTTGCATCTCAATCACAAAGTTTAATCGAACGAAAACATGATCCCTCTATTATAACAGTGATTACTGCCCTCAGTTCGGAACAGCTGTTCTTAATCACTGTTCCTCCGTACTCCGTAACTAGTTCCAACTAATTTCATAATTGGCTTTGAGTACGATTTTGTTACGTGAGCGCAATTTTAAGAGGTGTCAGATTAAGTGTATGGAAGCCGTATGAAGATATGCTGGCTAATATATTCGAGTGGGTACCGAAGGGATATTGACTGTGCTAATCGTCCACTGAGATTAGAGGGGTGATCAGTCTTAAATGTCTTTTCTTTCTTTTTTTACGTTACCCCGCTTTTGCAAACATTTAAACTCACACACAGCCAGACACGGGACTACTACCTGTAGGCCAAACACTCAGCAACTGCGCTAAGCATGCGTGTGTACGATTGGCGCAGTGGCTGAGCGATTGACTGCTGCGCTGCGTGTCGTGGGTTCGATTCCTACAAGGAACAAATATGTGATGGTTTACAGGTAGTTGTTCCGGGTCTGGCTGTTTGTGCACGTGAGTTTGAATGTGTGATTTCAAAAAGATATGTTGTTCCTACTCAACTGTTCTTTGTTTGGTATTGTTCGTTGACCCGTTGAGCTCTACAATTTCTGACAAATTCTTGCACTGACTGGACAGGTCCACTGATATCAGTGTGGTTCTTTCTTTAGAACCATAGCCAATACGATTCCAATGTTTTGTAGTTTTGTTATTTAATGAAATATACAACTGTCAAAATAAATACAAGAGTAGCGTTTAGCGCGCGCCAAGCTCGATCCGGTGGCGTCGAACTCAAGAGTACAAAAAGTCTAAATTCCAATGTCTATCGATTGGAATTCAAATCAATAGAAAGCGCGCTAATGCTGCAAAATAGTCCGTTGCGTACCTCGCAAGTGTGTATGAACCACATATTTTAAAGTAAATATAGTAAAAGGAGTAGGTACGGAAGTATATTACCAGGTGGCGTTATGTAGTTACCCCCATGAGAAAAAGTCGTGAGTATGTATAACCCAACAATATTATACAGAACAATGCATCCAAAAAGATCGTTCCATACCACTACATTTAAACAAAACACGCTCAACAGCTGAGAACATTACAAAACTGAAACAAAACACAACACGTAGTTTGACAATCGAATAAACGTCACTGTAAATATTCTATTATTGTGATTACTTTGCAAAATACTTAGTATTCGGAACAAGTTTCCATTCCCCGTCTGAATTGGAACGGTAACAAAAAGGATGATAGTGCTACAACTTGTTCAGTGTTGTAATAGTTTGCTGACCTTACTTACTGCTGGGCTGTTAGTAGAGTTGCCAACAGTTTGGTAGGACAAATATCAGGAATGAAAACACTGATCTAGTTATTCTATTGCCTGATCTGACGGTTTTTTCACTTATCCCATAAGAATTCGAATTCGAATTCGCTTTGGCACGTGAGAATAGGAGTTCTTAGCTAAAGTAAAAAAAAACAGCCGCACAGGTCGATCGATGGTTAAGCTACGGTTGCCGAGGTCAGCCTGTGAATGGGTAACCATTCATTACATATCGAGACTCCTCCGTACCTCGGATAGAAAGTCAAGCCGTTGATCGCGGCTGTCGTTTGTTGATCTTGGAAAGTCGTCACGTTTAGCCAGAAGACCGAAAGTCTGACAGTCCAGTCTTACCGAGAGGTATCGTATTGCCCAGTAACTGGGTTGTGGAGGTTAGATAGGCAGTCGCCCTATGTAAAATACTGGTATTCATCTACATCCCGTTAAATAGGGGGCTGACTCCAACATAAAAAAAGAAATGCTAGGCAGATTATGATGACATGTGAATATTAAAAATAAAACATAAATCAAATATTGTTCAAGCGAATGTTTTTGATGCGTAGTATCTCTACGCGCCCGTTGAGGTAAAACCAACTCTCTTGTAGTTGTAGCGAAAGTCAAGGCGCTCTCTTATGACGTCACGATTCCCCCTATAGCCAATCGCGATCGCTGATTTCGATGTTTCGCATCTGCCGGGCGTCCTATGACGGCCACATTTTCATTATATGCAATTTTTAAGCAGCTCTTCAAAAGTGATAATGCTTCCAAAAAATATAGGACAGTGTATGAAAGAACACTAAAATACCAGTCTGTGAATACATATTTCAATAAAACTACTACAAACCTCATGAAACATAACAACGCAGCCAATCTTAAAGTACCAAACTCAACGTCCCACATCGGAAACACTTCAGCATCCATCAACGCCTCGACATAATTGCGTGTTCGTCAAACTAGTAACAAGCCCTTTATTGGACTGTAAAGTGTGTTCAACAACACAGATTGCCAACTGGCACTCAAGCAGGACGTCCCGGATGAAACAGGACGCTTGGCCACACAGTCCCGAAGTGCCGACTACCCGACTTACGAGTTTTGAAAATAAACAGACTAACTGCTTCTAACCAGTTTACACTGGATATTGTTCATACATTTTACACTAAGGGATCTTGTTTGATTAATTTGTAAGTTTCAGCGGTTTTCAGTTGGTGGGTAAGTTCAGAAGAATGTTTGTATTATTATGAAGGCTACGTAAGTTAAGAATTCAAATTGTTTATTTTGTACAGCTATGATGAAATACTCGGTACGTTTTAAGTTTTCATAAAATCTTTGTTAGTAAATAATTGCATAATTTTCAAGAATCAGGGTCCAGATCGATCATGTAAAGTGAAACAAAAATACGTGTCTCTGCAAAAATCTTCCCTTGCAAAATGTAGGTGAAGTGAAGATGAAGATGAAGTGAGCTATCTATCCTTAATACTATTGCTAGAGAATGATAGTTCACTCCACTTCACCTAACTTCTGGAAGGGGAGATTTTTATAGAATAGACCGACTGGTTTGAAAACCTTAGAGGACGATCTATAAGCAGAAGCACTAAATATAGCCTACAACAGCTGCCAGTCCGTTCAGACTGAACACTGGCCCATTTGACGACCGACGTGGCGCGGCGAGCGAAGGTCCGCCTGCGATGCAGTAGGTTGCGGGTTCGAATTCCCGCTTTGGGACGAATGTTTGTACGATGTATAAAGATTTGTTCCGGGTGTTCCGGGTATTTGCTATGTATAATATAATATACCTATATATCTATGTAATGTATTGTATTAAGTATATCAGTGATCTAGTACCCATAACACAAGCTCTGCTTAGCTTGGGGCTAGATGATACCGCTATTTGATGATGCTATTTAATCAATCTTTAATTATCATTTTGATTCAAACTTAATTGGTAACAGCGGACCCTAGGGGTCTATTTGTGTGCCTTGTTTTAAGTTTATGTTAAAACCTTATCTATGAATAAATAAATGAATAATAATAATAAATTATTTTTATTGCACCTGTTTCTCAATCTCCCATAGCTGCTAGCCTGGTATCAGAGAATACACCATTGTTCGCAGAGAAACTATGCTAAAAGTAGGTATTTAGCATAGATTTATAAAAAAAACGACGAGTTGCACTCCGGGAGTGCCGGCAGAAGTGAAAACTTGAATATTAGCGTTGTGCAGTTTTGATATTTTGGAATGGTTAGGGAATAATTTTGCACGAATTGCTTTAATTATCAGTATAAAAGTAGTATCATTTATATGGTAGAATACAATATTTATTTATTGCGCTATTGTACACAAACAGGACAATTTATATTACATTAAAAAGTTTATCTCTCAGAAAAATAAAGAATAAAAAAAAAAAAGAAGATAGAAAGACAGGGAGTTAATTCCTATCTTACGCCGCGCCGGCTGTCTACTCTCCAACCGTCTTACGAATTTTCGATCAGGTCACGTGTCCTGACGCGAGTTTAATATTTTTTACCCATTACAAAAAAAGTGTACAACGCCGCTAAAGAAGTTTTCACTTCAATAAAATAATGTAATGATAACAGTTTTGCGCATTGAGTCAGCTGCTTAATTAGTTGATGACTCAATGCAGAATAGTGTGTGGTGTAAAAGAAAACAGTATTTATTGCTAGCTGCGCCCCGCGGTGTTATTTATTTATTTAATACTTTAACCACACAAATGTACAGAGGCGGACTTAATGCCATAGGCATTTTCTACCAGTCAACCTTTGGGTGAAGCAGAGACAAACAGTGGCAGGTGCAATTTCTTAAAAGAAAATGGAAAAGTAACATAAACATATATATTTAGTGTTTCCCGCGGTTAATATTTCACACAAACACCACATTCATTATGCCCGTGAACTGTCGCATGCGCGACGTTATCTTACATTTTCTCATGTTCCTTGCCACTTACTTATTTTTTTCTTTCATAAGAACCTTCTCTTGACAATAACAAATACAACAAAAAAAAGATTTGCGTAATTGGTGCAGCGGTTCACGCTTGATGCTGTGACCAAGGGAAATAGGGATTCATTTTTACATTTATA
The DNA here is from genome assembly GCA_905147745.2 of Phlogophora meticulosa. Taxonomy (NCBI): domain Eukaryota; kingdom Metazoa; phylum Arthropoda; class Insecta; order Lepidoptera; family Noctuidae; genus Phlogophora; species Phlogophora meticulosa. The sequence goes on from LR990518.1 coordinate 2,656,426, forward strand.
GATTTTCAATGAAAATCCTACTACAACAAAAATATTAACAACTAGTGTTTGTGTGTGTGTGAATGTATCAGACATAGGTTCAAAGAGATTTAGTTTTTATAAGAACATAACTATATTACTTAAACTAGTGGACGCTTAGTTGTTGAAATTCGACCGTTGGCTGAGCCTTTGTGCACTTCTTCTCCATACTCGTAAACTTTAGCTATGCCAAATCTCATAATATTCTTAAAAAGGGATCCCAAGTTTTTACTTCACGTATTACTCGAATAATACTAAATAGTCAGTTTTTTTTAAAACATAAACGTTGCCCTACACTAGGAATTTATCCGTGCGGGAATCGAACCCACGACACGCGGCGCAGCAGTCGATCGCTCAGCCACTGCGCAAACCGTGCCGTCAAACAAAAATATATGCGACTTGGTCATCAATATGTTGACTCGAACCCCTTCTCAAGACATCTTGGCAGCCAGAACTATGTAGTCAGGAATATTAAAATTAAACTTAGTTTCAAACATTCACGAAGTTATTGCCATCGCTGTCTAACACATTGCTGAAGTGAGATTTGCGGCTCCTCACCCTGGCAGGTTTATGAAAACGTCGACTAGCTGGAGTTAAGATATGCGGGATATTGCGGGTTTGCTGCTCTGTACGTACTGTTTGGAGCACTGGTTCCCAAACCGTGATATGCGGACCACTAATAGTCCGCAAGAGCTTAAATATGGTCTGCAAAAGGATCATCATTACAATATGTAAATAAAACATTACAACACCTCTGTATATCTACACCTACAGTTCGCCAGTTATGTTTAAGTCCCATGTATGATATCAACCGGCAATACAAAATGTCAACTAGAACACACGAAATTTAATTTTCTGTTATAAATTATGTGTTTTCTGTTACACAGATTAATTTACTAAATATTTTCACTATTTTTGTTTTTAGATTGACACAGTTTGTTTTTTTATGAACCTTCTGGTCCTTGTCAAATAAATCAAAGTGGACCTTGGTCTAAAAAAGTTTGAGAGCCACTGGAGTAGAGGTATACAGTATACAGTGACAGCTAAAATGCAATAAGCGACAGGTACCTACTTCAGAGTAAGAAGACAGTACATTCGCTTGAATAAAATAAAACATGACGCCTGAAATACAGAAGGGTTGGGGCAGAGGTGTATTGCAAAATTTAGTCAGTTATATTTAAGTTTCATGAATTACGGGGCGAGCCTATTGTCATCAACCGTGCACAAGTACAGAAAGAAACAGGTCTGTTACTAAGAAGACAGTCTGTTAAAAGAAAAAAAAAGAAAGAAAGAAAGAAATTGGACTCAGGACCGTATACTTAGCTTAGACCTGAGGGGCAATTCCCGGTTTTTTTAAGAACTTTCAAATTCTAACCTCAAATCTCAATCTATCAAAAATACGTCATAAATACCTATTTTTTTAAGGTTTTGACATTTATTGTCGCTGAGATGAGATTTCGTCTTGAATTTGAACGTTTTTAATTACAAGGATTGAACATCTGATATTTTAATGATGTTTATATATTTTTAAATTAGATGTTACATATAATACTATGTATGTTTAATAAACAACCATATTGTTGACCATATTGTTTTAAACAACTCACAGTTTTAAAAGGTAATAAGAAAACCAACTGACGGCACGGTTGGCGCAGTGGCTGTCTGGTTGTTTGTGTAAGTGAGTGTAAATATTTGTAAACGCACCCACGACACAGGAGAAATTCCTAGTATGGGGCAAAGTATATCAACAAGAAAAAAAAAAGATCTTGAAAAACCGCTTCATCTTACAAATTGGGCCACAAATCTTCGTCCACCAATGTAATCTCACAATTTCAAAACTTCACATGATTTAATCTGCTATGCCGCTTGTATATAAACAATCGCAGCACGCACCAAGTGTAATAATATTAATAAATAAATAAATATTAATAATTAATAGATAACCTCTTATCAGTAAAATGTGGAAGGTCGTGGTTATAGCCCTGTTATCAGCACTCTGTCATATATATGCGCGTGAGTATATACGATTCGTAATGCTTGATCTATATTACTCATTATTATACCTATATACCTACGACGATGACTACAACATCATATAAATACCACTAAGTAACGTAATATTCAAAAGCGATTGTCTCTTAAAATATTGATAAAAAAATAAAAGCGTTACAAACATAATATTTTTAGAACAATCAATCATTATTCCATATATTTTGAAATTAGTCTTTTCTGAATGCCTTCCTTATTCCACGATTGTTGTTAAAAAAATACTATGTTTTTGAATTTTACGTAATTGTAAAGTAATTTGTGCTCGTGACTGGAGGGTACTCCTCTTGTACCATATTATCCAGCGTGGCTTTAGCTTCATTGGTTTAAAAATAAATTCAAATTTATATTTAAATAGGAGGTGAAAATACTCATGAACATGTTCAACAACATTAAAAACTTTGCACGGGACCAACCCAAAATAACTTGTGTTGAGCACATTTATGTTCGCAAAATCATAATTATTAATGAGTTTTTTGACCCCCTCAAAGATAACTAATTAATTAAGACACCACAATGGCATGCAATGGAATGCATGGCTTGGGAAAACCGTGACGTTACATGGTGATTAATGTAGTAAATTAAGCCTAAGATTGAATGCAGGAATCATTTTTTTTTATAAGACATTGCCCCTCTCTAGGAATTTCTCCTGTGTCGTGGGTACACTTACAAACATTTAAAGTCACATACACAAACAGCCAACAACTACCTGTAGGCTATACAAATATTTTTTTCCGTACGACAAACGAACCCACGACACGCGGCGCAGCAGTCGTTCACTCAGCCACTGCGCCAACCGTGCCGTTGGAATTGTTGTGCAGTCAGTTTCTTATCGGCTTTCATACCGTCTCCTACCCAGCTGTTAACATTGTTGTGTGTGTGTGTGTGTGTGGGGGTGTGTGTATGGATGTCACAGACATATGTTTAAAGAGCTTTTATTCTCATTAGAACATAATGTAGTTCACTTAAAATGCGATGCATGAAATATCTTAATATTAGGCTTTAGCTCGGGATAACAAGTTTCATAGATTTATAAGTCATCATCATCTGCCAAGCCTTTTCCCAACTGTTGGGGTTGGCTTCCAGAGTAACCGGGTAAAGCTGCATTTTGCATGGAGCAACTGCCAATCTGACCTCCATAACCCAGTTACTGGGCAACACGATACCCCTTGGTAAGACTGGTTGTCAGACTTTCGGGCTTCTGACGACCCGTAACGACTGTCAAAGATCTACAAATGACAGCCGAGACCAACGGCTTAACGTGCTTTCCGAGGTACGGAGGATATGTTACGAACGCTCACCCATCCACAGGCCGACCTCGACAAACCTTCAAATCAATCCGTGTGGCCGTTTTTATTTAGCCACGAGCTCCTCCATAGAAATATAACTACATACATAAAATAACATCACGTCTGTATATTGCACTTATAGCTACCCCACATTTCGCCAGTTATGTTTAAGTACCATGTGATAGGGGACGAGCCTATTACCATCTACTGGGCACATACATATCTAGACTCAGGGCCGCTAATGAGAAAATTCTTATTGGAAAAAGTCAATAACACCTGGGAATCGATCCCAGGACCTCAGAATATAGCTTACATATTTCACGATCTGTTCAAGTACTTTTTATTTATATATTACTAGCTTCTGCCCCTGGCTTCGCCCGCGTTGTTTGTTGATAAAAAGTAGTCTATGTCCTTCCCCGGGGTGCAATTTATCTCACTACCAGTTCAGTGGATTAGGCGTGAACAAGGTAACAAACAAACTTACTTTCGCATTTATAATATTATTATAGTTAGGATTAATACTCGTATTAACAATGGAGGCTGACATTGTGCGATTTTCGTTCGTTTTATAAATATTTAATTGTTTACACATTTTTATCTCTTTAGGTACGTTGTTGTAAAGTTGAACTCGCTCATACTCTTTTTTTTCATTGAGCTACTGTGCGTGGTTGAGTTTATTTTATTTTGTATCTGTTCCTTAAGTACGGTAAAACGGGGTGAATCGAATTGCCGGGGTGAATCGAAACAAAACTTTGAATGAGATTTTAACGTTGATACAATATCATTTATTTCTGACAAGGTGTCAAGATGATTCATTCCAATTCCTTAAAAACAAAAAATGCTTCCTGTTAGTAACAAATATGTAATGATAAACTAACGTTAAAATGCTCCTTCAAAGTTTTGTTTCTATTCACCCCTACGTTTCTATTCACCCCGTTTTACCGTACTTGTTTTATGGTACGTAATGTTTGTGTATATTTCGAGAAAACGTTATCTTTGAGTGGCAGTTGCCTGTGATTTTTTTGTTACGAGAGTATACTCTCGTAACAAAAAAATCACAGGCAAATGGAAAAAAATCACAGGAAATTATTTACAGTACACAATTACAAGCTATAGCTTGTAATTGTGTACTGTAAATAATTTCGTTTTAGTGTATTTATGTATGAATTTCTGCCTATCCCCATGTCAACGCCACCTGTTAAGATTCTTACGTACTGATTTTTGATGAGTTTTTGGTACAAGGACATACATACCTGTTTTAAGAGTGGTGATGATGGAATAAATTACACAAAATAAAGTGCCCGACTAGATTCGAGCTCAGGTATATCAGGGTCTTTGCCACTGGGCCATCACAGCCCTCTGTCCGTTTTGTTTTGCAGCAGCTCTTATCTTTGCTAAAGCCTAAGTAATCCTTTTTCCCACCACAGAAGGTCACTTGCAACGATTCTTACAAGACTCTTTTTGCTTTGTTTTCGTTTTTTGAGCTCATATATCTGGTCATAGACGATGCAAATAATCATATAAACATCAAATGATCACATCAGACCTTTCTGAAAAATTCCACATCCCAGTATTTCCAGTCACATCTGCGTAAAAAAAACTTTTTATACATAATCTCACTACTCAACCTGTCATACAATATTAAAATAAAGAATAGATCAACATAAATGGACCCATAATAATGAACCATTAAAAATGAAAGATGATTTATCATTTCCAGAAATTTCACTATAGAAAGATATATGTATGTTAAGATTCTTACGTGTACTGTACTGCTGAGCATGAGGTGCTGGGGTTCGATTTTCGGGTCAGGCGAAGTGTTATTGGGTATTTCCATCTAGAATTGTTCAGTAGCAGCCCGGAGTCTGGCTTTGTGCCCAGTTGGTAGCCACTAGGCTCGCCCTCTATTACACCTAACTGGCGAAAGGTGGGTGTAATATCCTCAGCTTAACCCTCCGTGGAATTAAGGCGTGATGTTATATTTAGGTTTTTATATCACCATAATCATTAATCATATAAGGAATGAATCTTATTACTTCACGCTATCCAGAATATTATACTTATCCAATAATTCCCATCTGGCCGCGTTTCCCGCGTTCTGAAAACAGCTGAGTCATTCAACCTCCGTGAAGGCTCAACCTTGAACTTCCTACGTCACCGTGAGTCATAACTATTTATCAACATCTGCGGTAGCTGGGAAACGTATGCGGATGATTACAGGGTTCCGCAGTAGTGAGAAACCATTATTTTTAATTCCCATTTAATCGGTAAATTTTCAGTTTGTAATTTTTTTTTTATACAAAATCGTCATAAAGAAGGTTTTTAATAATAAGTACGTAAGGTACTTATCCTAAAACGGGGTAAATAGAAACCCAGGGGTAAATATAATTGTCAGGGTTGCGGGATGTTCGAAAGAGTAACCGTGACCCTGGAAGGTAAAGGGCACGGACGGAACACGGATGGGTTTCAGTCACTAAAAGTCTGACACGCCCTCCCGTTCCACCCCGAACGGGAGAAGTCATAAGATGATTTGTCATCATTTAAAAAAAAAGTGTAAATAGTACCAGAAGGCCAATTTCCGTATTTTTAATAACGTTCACATTCCGATCTCAGTCTCAATCTGTCAAAAATGCGTCAAAACTACCTTCATTTTTGACATGTTCTTGACATTTATGGTCACTGGAATGAGATGGCGACTACATTTTGTACGTTTTTAATTACGGAAATGGGTGTTCTGGACTTTAATGGGGGTTTCCACTATAGTTTAACATCGTTTGTTACATACATACTTACAATGATTCAGTGGCGAAGTGTCCACTTAACTCGATAGGTACTTACCAGCTTCCCTATGGAGGTTCAGCAAAGCAGTTCTACTGCCATAGAAATGTAGCACAGTCAATAGTGTCCAGTATAATATTACACAGTTAAACTTAAGGTATGTATTACCCATTATATTCAAATAACAAAAACTGATACGATTACTACAGATTTTCCTCTTACTAAAATTGACACCTCGCTACTGCAAGGACTCCTAAGTTGTTTTAATGAAGTGATATCAATAACTTAGACACATTACCAGTAACACATACTTAATATTAAACTAACGTGGAAATTTCATTTCGGTAAACGCTTTCAAATATGTTTACATAGCCATGAAACGAGTTCGTAAAAATCTCAACTTTTGCGCAGTGCTGAAAATAAACATAACAAAATAAAACCTGCTTGTACAAGCGCGGTATTATTTCAGCGTCGATTTCAAAAGGCGTGCCAAAAGAAAATATGTAATTTATATATTTTATGGTAAAACTACGTCAAACGGGTTGCTTGTTTTACAGAACCTTTTTCACGAGCTTACCTGTGCCCAATAAGCTCAATTTACTATGAAAAATGTGTATTTTTATTTCAGAGTGTTTTTTTAATACCCGTTCGGAAACCGCTTTGAGCCCGAGGCTTCCGGGTTTACTTTGAAAAAAAAATATGAAAGGCTAAAAGAAACCGATTCAGCCCCATATGAGAATTTAATTATAACAATTTTATACGCACCTGGAATAGACATGTTAATTTAGTAATGAGTTATATATTATACCTGTTAAGTAAACAATTAATTTCAATTAGAACGCGATACTCCTTTTCTTTATGGTAACATTTTCACGGTTCAGTTCACTTTTTTTTTGTTTTGTAGAAAATAAAAGAAAATCTACAAAACAGTAAAAAGTACCTAAGTAAAGTCATACAACATTTACGTTATTTTTTGTTAAACTTTTAGTGTACCTACCACAGCTGGGCAAACATCTCCGACCCTAGGCTAATCGATCGTTTTTATTTTTAAAAAGTATGTGTCGAATTGAGAACCTCTTCCTTTGTTTCTCGTTGGTTAAAAATTAATTGCCGCATGTCTACAAATCATCACTTGAAAACTTTTTCTTGTTTATTTAATTGTAACTGTCAGGAGAAGTTTAGCGTAACAAAATGTTAGGAAACTACCGGAAAAATCGGAAATTTTGATGGTAAAATAAAATTCTTGCACCCACGCGAATCTAGCGGTTCGCAAGTTAAAAATAAATATTGCAGTTTGTTTGCCTTTTATTTAATAGAAAATATGTATATCAAACTGCCACATTTATTCTTCCGAAAAAACTTGCCCTAAAGCAAATTCAAATAGATTTTGCCAAGACGCGTAGCTTTCACAGGGAAGCACCACCACAAACAAATGAATATTAATGCTCTGGGCAGCTCTATAGTAATAAATAACCACTGCACTAACAAAAGGTATAAATATCTTGAATTTATGAGCTTAGCTTCGTTAGGTTATTTCAGAAAGTAGACATGTCGGTAACTATATTCATTATGTTCAAGTAGTCATTTGCAAATAGGTTTTATTCTATAATCATAACTATACTTTCTATAAAAAAAACAACCAATGTAAAGCGAGATATAGCGTATTTTACAACAACAAAAAAAAGCCGACCTCAAAAATCCACCAAAACGTGTAAAATAACTTTAATTACGGAAATCACTTGCAAGAAATGAAACACTGTTTTTACCAAAAAGTTTTCCTATATGAGAGAAAGAAAGAAAGAAAACCATAACATCTTACCATCTCTTTAACATCTTACCTGAAACATTTAAGTACCAACTAAATAACTCCAACTTGTAGCCGGCAAGCTGCCTGAAAATACATCCATTTATATGATCTACTTCCTCCTAACATTAATCTATATTTCTCCACTGCAGTGGACTACAGACTGTGTCAAGAAACGCCCAAGGACAAGCATTGCCTAATAGAGTACAGCGTGCGATACCGATGGCCGCACCAGCTAAGGTGAGGGAGCGTTGCATCTTACCAGTATTTACTAGCCTGACGAGCACTGTCAGGTGATCGTCGATCGAGAACGAATTACGACATTATAATGTTAGGTTTATTGCCTGTAAGTAAGAGATTGCTTCACCACCCATTGTAGCTTAAAGTTATTATTTGTAAGTTTTCATGGTTTATAATTAAAAGTATTTTATTCTCTTCTTTTATAGGTTAAACATTTATTATTGGTAGCTGATTGCGGTGAAAGAGTTAATTCACTACCGAAGTATTTTCAATATACGTTTTTTCGGGCAAAAGAAAAGCATTAGGCAGTGTTGACATTCTTCAGTCGTGACACCAATTTCGGTAAAGCCCTGTTGACACGAGAACGCCGTCCATTAAAGGCATACTCTAGTCAAAATAATCCTCTAGTCGTAAACAGTTTCCCGCGTCGCATTTTAGTATTCCGTAAAAGCAAAATGTCATGTTAAATTTACATGAAAGAATGTGAATAAAACCATTCACAATAAATCCATAAATCTGGCTCTATCACATTAAAAAAAAAACATATTTTGACACGGCAGCTCTGCATAAAACCTCAAGCAATCAGCCAAATTTGAAATACTCTAGCAAGTAAACCCTGTATTTGGCAAGTGTGCTTGTGAGAGTGAACGTAGCACAGTATATACTCTATTTAATGGATATTAGCATTTGAAATATTGCTAGCGTATTGTAGTGTCTCTGAGAATGTTTGGGTTTTGATCCGTGAGACGTGACACGGAGTGCTTCCTGTCGCAACGGCGCTTTTGGTCTTCGATTGCCTGAGCATACATCGCGCCTATTCCGTGGAAGGTTAGGCCGAAGTGCACCTTTAGTACACCCAAAGTTGGCAGTTGTGTTTTAAAAATGGATTGCCACGCCATAAATACAATAAAAAAATGATTGTTAACTCGAGTTTCCTCACAGTCTGGCGCATAACGTGTTATATCCCACATATAATACGTAGTAGGGAGCGAGCCCGGCATAATGTTACTAGGTTTTTCAATCTGGAGTTCTACGTTAGCAGCCTGTAAGCGGATACCTGAATTTTGCTCGGTTGTTGGCAATGGGATCGCCCCCTATTACATGAGGCTTAAACATAACTGACAAACTGAAGTTATACTATTATTATTTTTTTTGTTTTAACTATGTGCTCTAGTCTGCTCACATTCTATATTCTTCTCTGTCACTCAATATGAAGATTTGTCATTTGATTTTGTCATTGGCTAATAGTCAATTTTTCTTTTGTTTCTTCAATTTTTCTTTTGTGTTTAAATTTAAATAAAGAAAAATAAAACGAGTGTGAAATCACACGTGGTAGAAGGGATACTAACTAAGTATTCTAATTAATTTTTAAGAAAATAAGACGAAGATAAACTATGGAGGTGATGATCAGAGAGAGAGGGAAAAACATTTATAGTCGTCTCTTTTTCGTTTCATAAATTCCAATTCACACCGTCCCAAAAGTAGTTTAATTTCAAAAATGTTCCTATTAATTTTCAGGTATGTATACAACTGGCATACTAAGATCTGCTTCGAGATCCGATGGTCCAATCACTGCCTTGAGGTACCATCACCGGCTACCACTAACAACTTCGCTTCGGAGAGCGAGTGTCTCAACGAGTGTGGCGGATGGGCGTAGCTGAGAGCTTTTGTGATTATAAAGGATTTTTACTCAATTTTGTTTTTTTTTATTTCTTTAAATACATGAAAAATAAAATAAAATAAATAATCACAGGGTATCGAAAAATTCATCCGCATCACTGTCGACGGGAAAAGTGGCCTGAAGGCTGGCAGCATTGCCACGTAGAATGACAATGAAGATTCTGTGGCCAAAAAAAAGGCCAGCCCTCTGGTCACTTGAAGAGTCAACCAAACGTTTTTTTATTTCATTAACATCATCTGCCCAGCCTTTTCCGTGTAACCAGATGCTGCTGAATACATGAATCGACTGCATATCTGACCACAACACACAACCCATGGAATATATACTTGATACTCCTTGGTAAGACTGGCTTCCAGACTTTCGGGCTGTCTACCCGTCAAACATCTACGAATGGCATACGGGACCAGCTGCTTCACGAGCTTTCCGGGACACGGAGTGGTTCAACGGAATATAATTAATGTGCAACCGTTCAGGGACTGACCTCAGCAAGCGTGCCTTAACCTCCGCTTGACCTGTGGGGGTGTCATTATTTAGCTATGAACCTCATCCTTTAATCCACCTGTGTCGAAAAATTTATATTTGACCAGGGTTTTACCACCTCTGAATGCGTGAGTTTTTTTTTAATTTAAATCGTTGCCCCAAACTAGACATTTTTCCTGTACCGTGAGTGAACACACACAAACAGCCAGACCTGGAACACAGAATTTATCTAGGACATCAAAAAAATTCACGAATATTAATATTAACAATATAAATACCCATCCTATTTCTCTTCTATCTTTTAAGAGTCGAAAGTACATTTTTGTAAGTAATACCTACTGTTCAAGGTCTCTGTCTGAAATAAAGTTATCCGGGTGATATCAAACCTTGTCTCAAGACAATATATTGTAATATCATTTATGAAAAAAAGAACAAGTATTTTTCCCTCCAATATATGGTTCAGATGCCAGCACATCAAGCAATGCCAAACTGTCAAATTATCCCAATTGAACATGGACCTTATACTTTTATAATAAAGTTGAAAAACTATCAAAGAAATTTGATAGATTGGGGTTGCTTGATGTGCTGGCCTCTATACAATGATATCATGTAGTATTTTTAATATTCGTTTTTGGAACGAACGTTTCGATGTGTCACAAATCAAACGCAAGTGAAGTAATTTGATTGGCTGTTGATAATTAATTATTCAACCAATCACAGCAGTTAACAATTTGTCATTTTCACGAAACGTCATCGGGCCTGTATTCCCCTATGAGTTAGGCAGAAGTGCACCTATAGTACACAGTTAAGGTCAGCAACACATTGAGTTTAGTTTAGGTATTGGTTCCATATTTGAATCGGATCTTCAAAATAGTTGTCCACTGAAGTAACCTATCACACTATCTCCTGCACAATAAAAATGCACCTCCCTTACTGCAAATTGACGACACAAAAATTCATCTATTCAAAAAAAGAATCACAACATTCAAGTTTGAACTACGTTCCAATTTAAATAACTACTTCTAGAACGAACCTCATAATTGGCAAAACAAAACACGAACAGACTCCAATAAGTAGGGCAAAATTTACAATGATTCGTATGAATATAAAATAGAGCAATCAGCATGGATGGCAGACGAGGCCGGGGCGCGGCGACTAATAGGCGGCTCGCCTAACTTTTGCTATGTATTACACAGAGTAGCGCGGAGACAGAGGCGACGAGTGAGTAGAATGGAATGTGTGTCTTGGAAATTTGGTTGTAGTTTCTACATTTGAATTGTCCTAGAGGAACAGTGATATATCTTTAGGATCAATTTCGAACTATAGGTCGTTTATTGAAAAATTGCGCTATGAAACTTCCTATCATCAGCCAGAAGTTTTTAAGTTTTTTTTTCTCATGCCTACCTATACAAGGCTTTTTATATCTTTTAAAATTTCTAAAATTGTCTTCTCTATAGCCTTTTCCCAACTATTTGAAGTTCAGCTTCCAGTCTAACCAGATGCAGGTGCATTCAAGTATTTTACATGAAGCTACTGCTTATCTGACCTCCACAACCTAGTTACTACGTAACACAATAGATACCCCTTGGTTAGCTTGGTTGCCAGACTCTCGGGGAAAGACTTACAAAATAACAGCCAGGACCAACGGAAAGCACTTTAAACTTTACTAAAATTTGTTAAAACTCCGAAAAATATCCTAAAAGCCTTCATGAGTACCTATTAACTTATTAATCAAAATCAGAAATACCACCAACGTTATATCTTGGTTTACGTTTTCATATTGTTGTTTGCCCTTTCAGCAATACGCATGTTTACATTCAGTTCAGCAACCCTTTTAATAAATCATATTATTAGTAACAACTACAGACACAGTATAAGTTTACGCATGTACCAACGACCCTGTCCTTGACCCAAAGCCTCTGTCCTCCCCCTACTCTGCGCCGTCACACCCTAATCCCAATCGTGGCTTACAGCCAGTGTTTTGTCGCTGTCGCGGCAACAGGCAGCTTTTACCGGTCTTTTACCGGATTTTTACCGACAATTTTTATCGCGAGTGGAATTTTTTTCGGTATGGGGAACAAAGTTGTGACTTTCACGGAACAACAGCTAGAGGATTATCAGGTAAACGGTTTGTTTGTGGCCAGTTCGAATTGAGTTTCGCAGTTTCAGAAGTTCTTTTTTCAAAGTTTCTGGCGCGAAGTTTGTGATTGTGACTTTTGATTTTTGTTTTTGTTTTGATGGTGGTCTTTGGTTTGTGTTCGAAGTTCAAAGTTCAGCTTACATCAAAATTATGTTTTTTATTATTGTATTATCATGTTTTATAGTAATTCATGTTTCTTTAAACAGGACTGTACATTTTTTACAAGGAAAGAAATACTTAGGTAAGATAATGCCTAGTTAACTTAATGTAATAATAATAATTATTATTATGAAGAAAAATGATAGGAAAATTCTTTCTACGACATTAAAGAAGTGCCAGGTTTGCACGTTTAAACTTTTGATTAACCGTAAACATGGAGTGTAATATTTATATACTAAAATAAATAAAGTTAGTTGATTTCCATTAACAATGTAGGAACTACTAAAAATATCAAAATGTGTTGAAATATCAAATAGCCGTATTTTTATTTGGTTCAAACTTAGAAGCTTGATTTTTTAAAGCTCCAAGGGACCGTAGATTTACGTAAGTATTTAAAGTTTAATTTCAACTTGATATCTCGTCGCGTTCCTGAGAAAAGGGGTCTTGATGGACAGACAGACAGTCGGACTAGAAAGTGATCCTGTAAGGATTCGTTTTTCCTTTTGAGGCACGATACCCTAAAAATCGATCATCGCTGTTACTAGTATTAAGTCTGTTACTGTTTCTAGTAAAGGATTTACATTTATAAGAAGGTAAAGTGCATGCTGAAAAGTTTTTTTTGATCAATGTTACAACTGACTGCACGGATCTTGAGCGCTGGACAAAGTAGTAGGGGTAAGTTTGCATATTTAAGCACTACCTCCGAAAATCAACTACTGCGCAACTCACGGCCAGGGCTCAAGATCCGTGCCGCTAATAAATACAGACGCTATAGTTACAAACACATTCATATTAATTTTCTGAACAAATGAATAAATTCTCTTTCTAACATAACTAGACACCTACATAGTATACCAACCATGATTTATTTAGTCATTGGCAACTTTTACTTGTTACTGTAGTGTAGTGTACTCTTATAGTATCTATACCTACCCGCACTTATACAGTGTGAAATTTAACCAGCCTGTTACTGTCCCACAGCTGGGCAAAAGCCTCTTCTCATACAGAGAAGACACGAGCATTAATCACTGTGCTCGCTCAAGACGGGTTGGCGATTACAGACTTATATTAATTATAAGTCCAGGTTTCCTCACGATTTTTTCCTTCACCGATGTCAGTGATGTCCAAGGTACATTTAGAAAGTACATATGAATTGAAAATGTCTCATTGGTACTTGCCTAGGTTTGAACCCATAATCTGTTGCACAAGAGGTGAGGCCTAAACCACTTTACTATACATGGAACAAAACTACTGCATCATATGCATAATTCATCAGATTAAAATGTATGAAACAGTTGTTTTTTTTGTACTTTATATAAAAATAATAAATAAATAATGCTGGACCATCATCCACACAGCATCATCTAACCCCAAGTTAAGCAGAGCTTGTGTTATGGGTACTAGATGATTGATATACTTAATACAAAATATTACACAGATAGATATTTTTTTTATACATAGAAAATACCCAGAACACCCGGAACAAATCTTTGTAGATCGTACAAACATTTGTCCCAAGGCGGGAATCTAGCCCGGAATGTCCCAGATGGTCGGTCTCATAGTAAAATTTGTTTATACGCATGAGTATTTTTGTTCTACTATAAAATTTGAATTTCACGCTGTATAATAAAGCCGAAAAGTTTGCCTTTTATACAAGTACCTACCGTTTGGGTTTGAAAAACTAGTTTTGAATTTGATAGCCTAATAATCGAGGAATTTTATAGTTTATTTCACATCACCACACGACCCCACACTACCACAGTTTTCGAATGTATACATCTGCAGTAATCAATAAGTTAGCTAAGCTACGTTTAAGTCTAGCTGTTAGTAAACATTATGTAAGTTATTTCAAGCATTTCCATGCTTCATTACCTACTTGTACCTACCTTGTGTAGGTAAGGTCAGCAAACAGAAGTAGATTACGAGACCCGGTTACCTACTTAGCATGTGATCTACATAGACAAAGCATTATTTGATACAAATCTTTTCAATATAATTAGTAATTGCTGAGTATTTGTATTATCTTCATTTTATATCGTTTCCGGATTTATTCTATGTACAGACGCCATCACATCAAGCTACCCCAATGTGTCAAATTTCACCAATTGAACATGAACCTTCAGGTTTTGTCATAAACTTGAAAATCAATCAAGGAAATTTGACACATTGGGGTAGCTTGATGTGCTGGCGTCTGTACATTTACTTTTTTTCGTAGATAAGGACTTTACATAAACTTAAATGAGGCACACAAATAGACCCCTGGGTTCTGTCTTAGCATGATATGGCCTGAGATAAGATCAATCCGCTATTACCCGTTAAGTTTGAATCAAATTGATGTAATGGTCTTTCAGCTAACTCTATATGAATCGATTTTTGTTCTCTATTTCATGGGTTTTGTTTTGTTTTTTTTTAGCGTGGTACCCTAGTTCCTTTTCTAAAATTTGAGAGATATTCAAATCATCCGGAACACAGACAGACGGACAAAGAATTCAACAATGGCTTTTTGGTAAAGTAACGTGTTTACTTTCATTGATTTTATTCCGCATTTAGTAAAAAGCTGTTATTTTGACATTACAAACAGACTTGTATTTTATTTCTTTGTATGGATGTATAGAGTATAAAGTATAGATAAATAAATAATGCTCGACAATCCACACAACATCATCTAGCCCCAAGCTAAGCAGAGCTTGTGTTATGGGTACTAGATGACTGATATACTTAATACAATACATTACATAGATAGATATTTTTTTATAATACATAGCAAATACCCAGAACACCCGCCACAAATATTTGTAGATCGTACAAACATTTGTCCCAAGGCGGGAATCGAACCCGCAACCAACTGCGTCGCAGGCGGACCTTCGCCCGCCGCGCCACATCGTTCGTCAAATATAATATGTCGTATAGATGAATAGATTTTGGTTGATATTCATAATCGTGATTCTTAAAAAATCGATAAGTGTCATGAAGTGTGTGTCGTACCACATACAGTGAGAGGTTGAATGTTGCGCATGCACAATATTGCTTTTTATTCTACAACGAAGAAGTAGAATTTTTCAAATGTATGTGTAGTTTCGGAGACCTCCTACATTAAAACTTTAATATAATATTATAGTGTAGAATAATTCTAGATGATTTAAATAGGTTTAACTACTACCTACATTAAAAGGCGAGTCACATAAATTAATAAGATTTTTTATCAATTTCAGCGATTTGGTGAACACTCTTACAAACACCGTTTTAAATCGCAAGTCCTAGAACGTCACAATCATACAAAAAACTCCATTATTCCCATCACTTGTACCAACTGCCAGACAAAAGACATTTCTATTCATTTCCAATTAAGTTGGGAAGCCAAAAATGTACAATAAATACGAATGCCCGAATGCCATCAAACCCCAGAGGTACTAACCAGACAGAAATAGCTAAGAGGCTTATGTAGTGACGCACTGCCCATAGGTACTCCATGAAACCCGTGGCTTCGTACACGTGCTGCTTAATTAATCGCTTTTATTTGGTAGCCCATAGCACTATTTGTAAGCAAGTAGGATTAGAAGTTCAAATCAAATCATTTATTGGTTTGCAAGCATGGGTATTTAGTACATAGGTGTTTTATTTAATACAGAGCCATAGAAGATAGAAATTTGTCATAGACAAAGAAGTTATGTATAACTTTTATGTATATGACTACTATGTGTATGTATACTTGTCGTAAATAGAGGACAGACTTGGAGATAAAAGAGAGAGGTATATGGCAATGGGTGCTGCGATAGTCATTTTTATGGCCGTTCTTAATTCGGAAAAGTCGATTTTTACTAATAACTAGCTGTTATCCGTGGCTTCACGAGCTCCTAAGGCCTACAACCTTCCTCAAGAATTGGGCTATTGTATTCAAAAATATTTTACAGACCTCCACTGGTAGTTCCAGGTATTAGTGCGTTGCGGGGTGTTTGAAAGAGTTACCGTGACCCTGGAACGTAAAGAGCAAGGACTTAAAAAAAAAGGGTATTATCGCGTTCAAACATGAAAACAATAATTACTCTCTACAGTTTTATTGAATTAGTATAGATAACATCGCTCAAAGCCATCATACTATTACACTCCGTATCAAAAATAAGCCCAAAACTGAGTTATGCGAACTCCTCGGATTGACAGATTCATAACATCGTTTTTTTTTTTTTTTTTTTTAAACGTTGGCCCACACTAGGAATTTCTCCTGTATCGTGGGTGCGTTTACAAACATTAAAACTCACGTTCACAAACAGCCAGACCCGGAACAATTACCTGTAGGTCATACAAATATTTGTTCCGTGCGGGGATCGAACCCACAACACGCGGCGCAGCAGCGAATGGCTCAACTACTGCGCCAACCGTGTCGTCAAATAGATGACAGGTGGACCATTGTCTGTGGAGAGACGCCACATACCACACTCACTGTCTCCGATGTGGCAATTTAAGAAATCACAGACAAAAGTAGGGCTCGCCTCTTGTGCACGAGGTTATGGGTTCAAACCTGGGCAAGTACCAGTGTAACTTTTTCAATTCATAAATGTACTTTCTAAGTTTATCTTGTACATCACTGACATCGGTGAAGGAAAACATCGCAAGGAAACATGGACTTATAATTAATATAAGTCTGAAATCGCCAACCTGTCTTGAGCAAGCGTGGTGATTAATGCTCGTGACTACTCTGTATGAGAAGAGGCCTTTACCCTGCAGTGAGACAGTAACAGGCTGGTATTAGATACAAAATTTGGAAAAATGAAACAGCTATTTTTGCAAAAACAAAGCATTTCAGACCTGTCCAGGCTTAACGTTGTTAGGGACACAAACAGAGAATATAATCCTGCTTAGTGCTTCAGTTTGTGATTATAATAGTTTGAATATCGAGGTTATTTTAGCTGTTTACTTCGTTCGTAGAATAATAAGAACAATTTTGGGGATCTCTTCAAAGAGTGCACTTCATTGTCTGACCTACATTTACACAAAAACAACTATTCGTCACACAAGGAAAAAGTAAAATAAATTCTACCAAGTGTGGAGTTAGATCATGTGCCTATCTACCTAAAGTCAAGGCCATGTATCTACCTAAAGATACATGGGCTTGAAAGAAGGTACACTTCGTGAGATCGCCAGTAAAACCTAATCGTTGCTGGCCTTTCTTGAGAAGTTGGGGTAGACCGTTTATTTCCCCACTCATAGAAAAAATACGTGCTGAGATGCGGAGTTGGGGCCCAATATACATATAATAAATGCGAACATTAGCATCGTCTCTTCTAATTCGCGTTTCATCTGAAGACTAAACAATTCATCGAAACAGCCAATGCGTTCACTTCAGCTGAGGAAGACGTGTACCATTTCAAAGTGTGGCTCAACTCAATGGTAATCCTGACTGTGGTTGAAGTCGCAACTTGCCTACTCAGTAGGGAACAACAAATACCTACTCAGTAGGGAATCAAAAATATTAAAAAAATACATGATGTGGGAAAAACAAATGAGTCGATCAAAAAAGAGAGTTATAGTCAGGCGGGCGATGGTCCGCCTGCGACGCAGGAGGTTGCGGGTTCGATTCCCGCCCTTGGACAAATGTTTGTACGATCTACAAATATTTGTTTCGGGTGTTCTGGGTATTTGCTATGTATAATAAAAATATCTATCCATGTAATGTATTGTATTAAGTATACCAGTCATCTAGTACCCATAACACAAGCTCTGCTTAGCTTGGGGCTAGATGTTACTGTGTGGATTGTCCAGCTTTATTTATTTATTTTAGAGTAGCTACATGCTTTTGAAGTTTTAAGTGGTAACGCGTAACGGACATAATTATGTGCATAAATGTGCCTATAGATAGTTGTTCCGGGTCTGGCTGTTTATGTATGTGAGATTTTTTATATGTTTGTAAACCCACCCACGATACAAAAGAAAAACCTAGTGTGGGACAACGTTTTAAAAAAAAAGAAAAGAAAGAAGCAAGAAATATATTATTGTGTTTTCACTATATAATGGGGGTAATGACAAATGACGTCTGTTCACGGTAGCGCTGTCTCTCTCCACAAGTGATTTGAAATCAGCTAGAACTAATCCATTTATTAAGATATACTAGCCCATAGCCCATGGTTTTCCCCGCTCGTAGCGTGATGTTAAATTGGGCTATCAAATGCAGAAAGAATTTTTCAAATCTAACTGGCAATCCTTAAGATCAGCGCGTACAAACTATTTGATTGTATTATGTTAGAAAAGATTTTTCTACTTTTTTTGTACTATGGCCTGTCTTTATATTTGCCAATATTCGAGTACACTAAAAAAATATTCTGTTTCTCTATTATGAGCTCCAACAATCCAGTTTTGTTCATTTACTTACTTATTGGCACATAGAATTTTGTGCCGATACAAATCTGCCCTAATGCGGATAAGGATTTAGCTAAGCTCTTGCGTCACGTACGCGCCATATAGCGTAGAACGTAGAACATATTTAGCCACACACTTATCAGGCTTAATAAACACTTAAGTATATAATATGAACTATCACGTAACTAATACCCATAACTACTAGTTTGCACGGAAGTCTTGAGCAAAAATAGCCCTTAGAATAGCCCTCAAAATACGTCTTTCCGCGTTTTTCCGTTGGTAGGTACTATTATTATGAGTCATTTCAAAGCTGACCTTGTTCCTTCTGATTTTCAGGTCTTGTGAGTCAACAACCTTGTTTTTTAGGTGTCAAAGTTCAAGCACAGATAAAAAATATGCACAGTAAAAAAACAAATGTATTGGTTGTGATTCATCGCAAGACAACGCTACAAGAAAAGGCTTTTCAGACATGTCGAGTCAGAGGGCAAAGGTTGCAAAATTACAAATGACACAAAGGCTTTTTATATTGGGTATGGAAAGGGGAACAGACAGACAAAAGTAAATAATAAATATTTATAATATACCAGCCTGTAACTGTCACAGTGCAGGGCAAAGACCTTTTCTTATACAGAGAAGGCACGAGCATTAAGCAGCGATTTCCCTAACGATGTTTGCCTTGACAATTACAAGGGTCATCTTCTATGCAATAGGAACCGATTCTATTGTTGCTAACCTGGCACAAATTCAGGTGTAATTACACTTGATAGAAATAAATAAAAAGAGGAACCCGTGGAGAAGCCCGTGGCTAAATAAAAACAGTCTGTGGATGGGTGACCTTTCGTAACATATCGAGACTCCTCCGTGCCTCGAAAAGCAAGCTAAGCCGTTGGTCCCGGTTTTGATTTATAATCTTTGACAGACGTTTCGGTTAGTCATAAGCCCGAAAGTAAGAATATCGAAAATAAATAAACACATAATCATAATGATGACAGAAGTAATGAGGTGCCTCACAGCTACGCCGCATGGGTCCAGTTCAGCAAAAATGCCAGACATCTAGTGTCTGACGCTGGTTTTCAACTGGACCTGAAGTTGTTAAATGTCACGGACGTAAATCAGTTGTAAAGTATGATGATATGAGAACGTGAAATAAATTATTATTAATGTTATTAAAAGGAAGGAATAGTGTGTATATGTACCTTTATCCCTGAAGCGCAAACTCATCGAGATTTGCATTCTGCCCATCCTAACCGACGGTGCTCAAACTTGGTCCCTGACCGAGTCACAAAAGTCCAGACTCAAGCTTTGCCAAAGGACGATCGAGCGTAGGGTATTGGGTATTAAGCTCAGCGACAGAATTCGTAATAACACAATACGCTCAAAAACTAGAGTCGTCGATCATCTGTTTAGCCTTTCCCAACGATGTTGGGGTCGGCTTCTAGTCTAACCGGATGCAGTGGAAAACTAGTATTTTACATAGAGCAATTGCCTATCTAACCTCCATAGTTACTGGGCAACACGATAAACGTTGGTAAGACTAACTGTCTGATTTTAGGGCATCAGACTACCCGTAACGAAGGTCAAAGATAACTAAAACTAATAAAATGATTCTTGTTGCCCCTTCCAAAATGTAGTTTCGTGTGGAGAAGAATCATCTTATGTACTTTCTACTTAACCGGTTTTTTATGTGGTGACTTAATAAATTAAGGATCTCAGTAGTCAGATTCTGCTCTGGCTTGAGGCCTTAATTTCGCTTATAACTAACCATATACGCGTTAAGGGCAAGTAGGTTAAATTGTACGCATTCTGCGATCAAGATGTAGATTATCTGTATGATAAGAGCCTTTTGCACTGCATTGGGACAGTAGCAGGCTGGTATTTTTATAGCAAAATCACGTCTGCCCAGGTTGTATATTCTGAAGACTTAGGTAGAGGTGTTACCATAGTAACAAATACATTTCGCTAGTTAAGTCCAATATAATAAGTAGAAAAGCCATTGCCATCTCATGGTTGCAATAAGGCACCAGAGATGTGTTAGACGGCTTAGCAATGAGCGAGGTCAAAGCTAAGCTACGAAACTATGTAACGTTGTCCACTAATGCTTAGTTGTGAAGCGGAGCGGGTGCTGATGATGTGCTAGGAAGATGCACGACTGAAGGTAACTTCATAGTAGGTTTCGTACTCTGTTCTGCACATAACTACAACATTCCCACATCCCTAGCTCGCATGGTTGTCCTGCGTCTGTATCTCCTATCTAAGGCACGACTCTCAATGTTTATTTTTATTGTTCAAAATATTTCCAAGACTTATAACAAACATTAACATACCGCGCAAACCATCGCGTTCTTAACAGAGATACGCCAGACGCGGCAGTTCGATGCCACAATAACATTGATTCTACATTTAACATAGTTATCGCAAATACAGTAAAGTATAGTAGGTATTAGCACTAAAAAGGTACTTCCTAAACTATACCACAATCCAGAAATTATCTCTTTAGTCCCTTTCAAGTAATTATTCACATTTATTTCGTCGCAGATTTCTGACGATAAGTCATTCATAATAGAAGGTACACGTAACATGTATTCCCACGTCCTTGTTCCATAGACAGTATAAGATTTATAAATAAAAAACATAGCTTAACCGTCAGTTCTAAAGCTAAGCTATGAAAATTGAAGGATCCGATTGGTTGGTTTGAAACACATCCGTAGCTAAGCAACGTCACTATGTTATCTCTGGTAGAGAGGCATCCTAAAGGCCTAAATATTTACAGAATGTTGATTTTTTCTGTTTGAAGCATAGACGCTTTTATCAAAGCCCGTATCTAAGCTTGCGTACCTAATATTCCATAAAAAATGAGATTTGTAATTTTGCACCACTCCAAGCCGTTCCATATTTTTCCAGTACATTACGTTTCATACAATGGTGGTACAAAAAACAGAGACAAATGAGGGTATTTCTCATTTCGGAGAGTTGACATAAAAACCGCTGTTCTGTTTACAAATTAGAAATGAGGCTGGAAAAAAAAGGTTAAAAATAACATTGACTTATGTACATTTATTTTGTAAGAAGTTTTGTTTAAATTTCTTTACAAAGAGAAGCTTTGTAAAATACGTTTGGGAAGAATACCAAAATACCTGTGGTATTATACTTAATGCACATTTTTTCTTTCTACCTTTGTTGACTGATATTAACTAGTTACGAAAAATCACTTCTACCACGTAAGTTTACTGTATCGTACAGCTGAAAAGGGCTGTTTCGTAGCTAGATTCTGGATAGACTCAAAATCATATATCTAACACTGTCGTGATGGTTATAAGTCCATGCTTCTCAAGCATGGGATTGAATTTAATAAAACAAGTAAATAAAATTGAAGTGTCTATTTGTAATGTCAAAATAACAGCTTTTTACTAAATGTAGTTTGTAGTAAGTTGTTGTACTAGATTATACTGTAATTTTTTTGTTTGTATGTCTATCTGCCTGTCTGTCTGTTTGTATGAGGTAATCTCCAATACGGCTGGACCAATTTTGACGGGAATTTCTCTGGCAGATAGCTGGTGTGATAAGGAGGAGGTGAAATAGGAGGGTTTCGTACGAAAAATGACTACCCATTTTTTTTTTAATTCCTCGCGGTTAAAGTATTATATATAAATGTATGATAGTGACAGGTAGATACAGCAACATATTTTGAAAATAATATTTTGGCACGGACTACTATCTACTATCTCTTTTCCTTTTCAGTATTTTCTCTCCTTCTTACACGTTATCACTTGAATATAATATTATGTTTACTTTTTCAGAGTATTCAAACGCTTCAGGGAAGTGAATCCTGCCTTAGTGCCTAAGAGAATGACAGAAAACCAACCACACACCATCGTAGTGCCTTTGGAGGAGATAGAAAAGTTACCAGAGTTAAAAGTAAGAAAAATCAAATAATATGACCGCTCTTTGAACACCTTATAAGGTGTTATAATGTACAGACGCCAGCACATCAAGCTATCCCAATTGAATTTGAACCTTATTATTTTCCAATAAAGTTGAAAAACTATCAATGACATTTGACAGACTGGGGTGAAGAGTATTTTATTATATTATAACAGCATCATGCTGGTCACAAACACGAAGGGCTATAGGTTTTTATTTTATCTTTTCAAAAAAAAAGAGATAGACTTAGTAGTCTACTACTAAGTCTGTCTTTAATAAATTTAAAAAATGAATAAAAGATAAACTCAATACAGTGGCTTGTACCACTGTATTCATTTTTCTACCTTTTGTTGCAAGAATTTCATTTCTGTGGCAATAAATATCATTATATCGACTGAAAAATATTGAATAATATAAATCGATATTTTTTTTAACGAAGTTGGTAAAGGTGGGTTATCAGAACCAATTGTTGAAGTGATGCTTGATGCAGGCCTGTGTCAGCAACATTATGATGTAGATATTGGTGGCAACTGCCATTTGCCCTACAAAACAGGGCTACCTACTAAATAGCAGTTTAGTTGATTTATTTCGATACCCGGAACCTGTAGGCTGAAACAATCCAATTTGACTGTGGGCGTATAGCAAGCGGTAGGTAGTATCAACACCTGATCTAAGTAATTGGATTAGGGCAGTATCTATTTCTGCAAGCGTTAACGCGAATAAAACAAAAAGTTTATTATGGAATGGACAGCAGGCAGCGTGTCAATGGTGACACTTTGACCTTGAGGTCGACAAACGTAGAAAGCAGTTTCAACAGAATACGAGCTCAGTTTATACAAGTTAATTTAATTACCACTGGCATGCGGACTTTTTTCTTTTCATCGATCTAATTTTAAAATACGAATAAAAGAATCGTTACTTTCGAAAATACAGTTAAAAAAACAACGCCGCATATATATATAACAGCCGCGCGGGTAGTTCCAAAGTTGAGGGCTAACAAGGTTTAAGAGCATGATTTTTGGGAGATGCCCGCCACAATATATATATTGACGACACGGTTGGGGCAGTGGCTGAGCAATCGACTGCTGCGCCGCGTGTCGTGTGTTCGATTCCCGCATGGAACAATTATTTGTGTGGCCCATAGGTAGTTGTTCCGGGTCTGGCTGTTCGCGTATGTGACTTTAAAAAAACAAATATCCCAAACCACTGCAAATCCTGTAAGCCAGAATCAACAGTGGTGACCACCGGAAAAACGTTGCGTTAATGATGCCCGCCGAGTCCCAGAGAAACGATTCAATTGTCTTAGATTCCGCAACGTTATTAATCAGAAGAGAACAGCAGAGTATTAGAAAAATACATAATTACGCTTCATTTGCTAAGGACATGTTTATGTTTATACATATTGTATATACCTACTTAGATTTATGTAATTGGTTTTTAAGCCGTGTAAATCGAATAAATAAAAATTAATGTTTTTCCTTTACAACAAAAAATGAAAGAGCATTTTTTTCAGGCTAAAGATCAAAGTTTTATCGTTCATAACGCAATCAATTTTTATCTCAGCAAGTGTAACTTTGTAACTCGATTCAATGTTAACTTTATAACGATGGTTATGTGAGAAACAATCAATTTACGCTTGTACTTACCTACTTAAGATGGATTTTCTGGATATTTGCTATGTGTAATAAAATATCTGTAATGTATTGTATTAAGCATATCTGTCATCTAGTACCCATAACACAAGCTCTGCTTAGCTTGGGGCTAGATGATGCTGTGTGGATTGTCCAGCATTATTATTGGATTCGATTTTGAGCATTACATTACAATACTGATTGGCGAGCAATCGCTTGTATAACAATTCGAATTCTTGCATCTGAGTAAGCAATAGATGTACACATACATACATTCATAACTCAACCCTTTAACCCATGGGGTTGGGATGAAAATATAGAAAGCCACATCTGGCCAATCTGGTCATACACGCACGACGGTTGCGAATACTACGCACCTGACCTTTTTAAGTAACAGCACCAATAAGGTTTTTTTAAAAAAAACAAAAATTGTTTCCCCACACTAGGAATTTCTCCTGTGTGGTGGGTGCGTTTACAAACATTTAAAGTATGTGACTTTAAATGTTTGTAAACGCACACGAACAGCCTGACCCCGAAAAACTACCTGTAGGCCATACAAGTATTTGTTCCGTGCGGGAATCGAACCCACGTCACGAAGCGCAGCAGCCAATCGCTCAGCCGATGCGCCAACCGTACCGCCAATGGATGTCCTAGGTCAGTGAATGTCGTAGAGCGTCCCCTCCCAGAGTTTCTGCTTACATCTGTCTTATAGATACCTAGATGTTACAAGTTATATCAAAATGTTACAGATTGTATCATTACATGTTGCACACTGTAGATAATGCATGGATCTCCTCACTCACTGATGTAATCCTCGTAACGTTACATTACAGGCAAATGCTCCCGGCAATAAAGCACCCTTAAGAAAGTTATTGCGCAAGAAAAACTTTCCTTAAATCCTTAATCTTATCGAAGTCAGACAAATATCTTTAGATTTGTAAAACTTTCAAGTAAATTCAATATTAAATTGATTGATAGCTTCCATTAAGGATAATAAATGATTTTGACATAATCAAATTGATTCATTTTCTTTTAAATGCCATTCCATTTATTTATTTAAGACGAATGTGATAAGATTGCCAGCGAAATTTAATGGGTCTACCCTTTATAGCAGAACTTTTTATGTCATAATATTAATTAGCATAACAGTGCATAGCATAAACTTCATTTCGCAGAAAATCGTTCGGCATACACTCATTTATAATACATTAAAAACGCATAATTTTGTAAGTCAGAATCATCTTTAGGCATAAATTTCATATCCATAATAATTAAACAGTAGAACCATCATATTGCAGAAAGTTCACTGTCAGAATCGTCTTTTGGCATAATTTTGTAAGTCAGAATCATCTTTAGGCATAAATTTCATATCCATAATAATTAAAAAGTAGAACCATCATATAAGCTTGTTTGTTCCGTGCGGGGATCGAACCCACAACACGCGGCGCAGCAGCCGATGGCTCAACCACTGCGCCAACCGTGTCGTCAAATAATATTAAAATATATTTTGCTTGCATGCTTGCTTGCAAGCAAGCATGCAGCATGCAGCATGCAAGCAAGCATGCAGCATGCAAGCAAGCATGCAGCATGCAGGCAAGCATGCAACATGCAAGCAAGCAAGCAAGCAGCATGCAGCAGGCAGGGTTTCTGTGACGGCTCCGGCGCTGCGGCCCTCCGGCGGCCCCACGCGCCTACGCGATTTTAAATAACACTCTAGGGGTAGGACAAACAAGACTACGTGAAGTCGGTTTTGCAGCAATTCGGTTCTGTCACTTCACTAACTTTTGTAGTACAACATATTGACTTTTCAAGACAATATTTTAATTTTAATTTTAATTTAAGGTTAAGAATATGATTACATTTTATAGAAATGACAATAATTATGCCTAATAAAATTATTCCAAATGAAATTCTGCCATCTTCTTAATATGCCAAGTGAAATTATTCCAAATAATCGTCGCTCTAAATAAACGTTATGTGAAACGAAATTATGCGAAATTAAGCTTTGCCAAAAGTAATAATGCCAAATAAAATTCTGCCATCTTAAAAGTATGCCTTTGTAAATTCGGACGTATAAACATTCGGCCAAACAATAATTATATTAAATGATTTTTATGCCATATATATATTCGTTTAAAGAAGATTATGCCAAGTGTGTTATGCCAAATAAATTTCGGAGCATCAAAATTCTGCCAGATAGAGGGAACCCAAATTTAATTTTTCTTCTGCACGCGTACCATCTATATCTATTTTACCAAGAATAGACACTTTTTTTTCCATCTTGACATCTCTTCTATCTGAGCACGGGGCAGCCCGTAGACTGTAGGGAATAGAAAACTCTCTTCTCTTCAGTTTTAACATCGCCATGCTTAGGACGGTAGAAATCTTTCAACAATCTTTCATGTTGTGTATTCTTCCGTCAACAAAACCCGTTGCTGTGGTGGTAATGCTACGCGTGCTGGCTTTAGGTTTGGATGGTAGGAATTAATGAAAACGCAGCCAGAAACAAGATTGGGATTTTTTACATCAGTTAAACATTGTTTATACATACAATTACTCAAATTTCTATAATAATTTCCACATAATGTAAAAAACACATCTGAATAAAGTGTAGAAATCATATAATACTGAACTCATGGTACCAGTCCGTGTGTCCCATCCACCCTGTATAAGAATGCTGTCGTGAGGACACGTTTGGCGCAGTGGCCGAGCGATTCACTGCTGTGCTGCGTGTCGCGGGTTCGATTCTCGCACAGAACAAATATTTGTATGACCGTTATAAATAGTTCCAGGTAAAGCTGTTTGTGTGTGTCCGTCTGGATTTTCGTAAACGCACCCACACTATAGGAGAACTTATAAAATTATACGTTTAAAAAATATATTTTGTTTTTATTTCAGGAAAATCCATTTAAACGTCGAATATGTCAAGTGTTCTCACACGACGGCTCCGGCAACCTCACATTCGAAGACTTCCTGGACATGATGTCAGTCTTCAGCGAAGCAGCACCCAGAGATATTAAAGCTTGGTAAGAGAGAAAAGTTATCCATGTTAACTTAATACCTCTTTAGAGGTCTTTGTACTCGTTATTATCAATCATATCAATTTTTGCAATAGGACGTTAAATGAGTACATTTTGCCGAGTTATGCGCACAAAAATGTATGGGAACTCGAGTTTTTTTTTGCGAAATTATTGTTGTACCCAAAGTAAATGTTGGTGAAATCACAAAAAGGTACTATGATAATCTTTTGCGTACTTCGTATCCGTTGAAATTGGCCACCGTGAGCGATATAACCCCTAAGACATAAAGGCCTCCTTTGTATGGTTCTTTTTGCATGTGCATACATTTTAAATTCAGTCGTGAGGACATTACAATAATGTCTTCAGAAAGAACTGCAAGTCAAACTCTAAATCTTGTGTCTAAATAAAAACTAGACTTTGCGTGGTGCAAATAAATTCTAGGTGACAAAAAAAATATCGCTCACGTCTTTAACACAAAGAAAAATTAATAAATATGGCAGCTAACAAGATCAGACAGGGCGAGGCAGACAAGGTGGGGCGAATGGAGACATTGCCCTATTTGTCCTGACCGCGACTGCAATTTATAAGTCACTCGAGAATTTTTCAGTAGGTACTTAATTAAAAATATTGAACAATACACGCCGATACATGGAGCCCACTGTGAATGACAGTAACCATGGAAAAATAGAAAATGTTTATAACTATTGACACTATGCACCCCACGGTTTTTTCCATTAATATACATTTTGTTCTAATTTACACTTTTCTTAATCCAAATTTATTAAATTTATTTTCTATTTTTTAGTTGGATTTTCTATAAAAGCGTGTTTTTTTAGTTTTTTTTATTTATCTTTCTCTTATACCTACATACTGTTCTAGTATAATATAGTAAATTAGTAGCCCTACTTAAATTGAAAAAGCGCCTCTACATTAACGTACGCGAAACTAATTTCGCTTGTCTAATAACTAGGTAATTTGACGTTTTCGGTTAGTAAATTCTCGCAAGAAATTCGTGCTAATGCTACAAGTTGCCAGTAACAAATTGGGAACCTGATTAAAAACATATTTCGAATTTTAAAATGTAGTAAGACAAAAATTCCGACGATTTTTATTTGTCTTCTCGGTATGCAATAGTTGTTCTATGATCAAACAACAATACCAAAAAACAAAACATTTTTTATTACCCACCCACAAAGCAATTAAGTACTTAGTTATTTTAAAAAGGAATAGTTTAGAATAATATTTAGTAGACAGCATGTTTCATTTGCTTTAAACAAAACTTCTCTTTATAAAATAAAACTAAGTTTGTTCTAGTTAACAATCTATTTCCCCTCTAATCTACATCGATTTCCCATAGAAGGAATCTACCTTTTAATGTTGTTTGGATACCTCACGCAAACCAAACATTAGACTTGTCAAAAGTTTTGCAAAATAATTTTCTCTTTAATAGACGTGATGAAATCATATTTGCACGATTAAAAATGGCGCATCCTAACGACTTTTTCATTGCCAAATGTTTGTTTGTTACTTTTTGACACCTTAAAGGCTGAACGTATTTGAATGAAATTTAGCACATAGATAGACTACGTCTTGGTTTAGGACAAAGATACTTTTATTCTTGTATTACATTGTTGTGGGACATCTGCTGACCACTACAGTTAGTAGGTAAAACCGAAAACTTATTCACTAAATTAAGTTGGAAACCGTGACTAGTTCGTTCGTAAAGTAATGGAATTTTTAACACGTCGAATATTTCGACGTGTTAAAAATTCCATTATTTTAGTACCTAATTAAATTGCGTTTTTAAGTCTTACTTTACACGAATGTGGTTTTAGTACTAGGAACATACCTATGGTTCGCGTCACGCGTCACGCGTCACGAAACCGGAGGTCCTATCAAAAATGCTTGACGTTAAGGTAACGCAAATGGGTTTAAATTCATGAGGCAAGCATAAATTGTGTCAGCCTTAAAAACTTTTATGCAAAAAAATTCAACCGATACCTACATAAAGCATTGTGCCATGTATTTCATTTAAACAAACTTCTTTTGGTAAAGAATCGACAAAAATAAAGTACTTTGACCTTCAATCTCCTCCACAACTAGAAGGTATGGTCCAATACAAAAATAGGCAGTTAGGCACTGCCGACAGTCGTCTGGCGTTCCAAAATTCGCTCAACATGGCTAAAGACGTTTTCACTTTAAAAATATCACAATGACTTGAAGCACAAATGACTCTCGGCATTGTTGAGCGTATTTTTACACTCGACAGATATTATTGATAACTGTGTAGTAATTTGAGCCTGCTTCACGAGCAGCTAACTTATCTGTATGACATACCTAGTTGTACTGTATCTTCCTTTCACAAGTTTTTAATTGATTTTCACAAACGTACGCAAGATAGGATACCGAGTCGGATAGTGTTCGTCTCGGTCGGTTGACGGCAATAGGATCGTCTCCCATTTCATGAGACTTGTGTGTGTGTGTTTGTGTGTGTGTGTGTGTGTGTGTGTGTGTTTGTGTGTGTGTGTGTGTGTGTGTGTGTGTGGGTGGGTGGGTGGGTGTGTGTGTGTGTGTGTGTGGGTGGGTGTGTGTGTGTGTGTGTGTGTGTGTGTGTGGGTGGGTGTGTGTGTGTGTGTGTGTGTGTAGGTGGGTGTGTGTGTGTGTGTGTATATGTGTGGTATGCCTCTGCCTTAACCTTCGGGGATTATAGGCGTGATATTATGATGCTATTGAAATATTTTTCTTCCTTACTTTCACAAGTTTTAAATTCATTTCGACGCTCGATAAGAAACACTAGCAGAATTTTCGAGTTTCTTAACAATCGTTGAGAATTCGTAAAATGTCGATTTGAAAATACTCCAGTTCAGTTATTTTATTTATCTGTTCAGGAAAATATTTAAGCCTAACATTATTAGCGATAACTACCTCCTTGGTCTAGTGGTCGTAAGCGCTACCGCTGAGTATGAGGTCTTGGGTTCGATTACCGAGACCGTCAAAGTGGAATTAAAGTTTTCCATCTAGAAGTTCTCAGTAGCAGCCTGGAATCTGGATTGGAGTCCTGTTTATGGCAATAAGATTGCCCCTATTACACCTCTGCCTAACCCTTTGAGGAATACAGGCGTGAAGCCATGTTATAATACCTACCATCGATCATTTGTGTCATTAATTTCTGTGAAAAGAGGAAGACAATCGTCGTGACCATAAACAATTAACTCAAGAAGTCTAGAATAACCTCTTTACTCTACCTCCACAGGTACGCATTCCGCATCTATGATTTGGATGACGACATGTACATTGGGCGAGACGACCTCCTGGAAGCGACCAGACTCCTCACGAAAGGGGAGCTGCATCCCCAGGAGAGGGAAGAAATAGTCGCCAGTGTGCTGGATGAGGCGGATGTAGATGGTGATGGGAGGCTCTCCTTCATGGACTTCGAGCACGTGGTGGTGCGAGCCCCCGACTTTCTTTCGACTTTCCATATCAGAGTTTGATTCAAATAAACATATAAAGAAGTTGTGAAGTTTCGTTCATGAATAATTAATTGTTGTCTTTTCGTTGTAATTTTTTTTTTGTTGTTAAGCTTGTTACGAGATAAATTCTTAGTACGCTTAGTAGCTGACCTCTCATCGTATAGGAATTCCATACAGTGAGAGGTCAACTTGTACTGGTAATGTATAGCTTGATATGAAGCCGTGTGTACCAAATAATAATATTGTTTTTACATAAATATCATGCCTGTTGTCTCCGAAAAGGTACACCTCTGCCAAACCCTTCTGGGAATACAGGCGAGATATTTGAATTATCAATTTCTGGATAAATTATTATGTAGGCAAAATGGTGGCACGGTAAAAACCGAGATTAGATAATAACGCAACGGTAGAAGTATTTCAAGCATACGCCTAAGTTACTTAAGTAACTACTTTATTTCATTTATTTATTTATAATTTTCGCAGTGAACAAAAATAAACTACGCAAAATAATCACAATTTGACAAAAAATACATTAAAAAAAAACTATAAAAACAAAAAGATAAGCTCCGCCGCGACAGTGTTATCACTGCCGTGACCAGGATTCGAACCTGGGTTACTACGGCCACAACGTAGGGTCCTAACCACTAGACGATCACGGCTACCGGAGCTGGTGAGTAAGGTATTGAAATAAGATACCGCTTACTATCCGCTTTCACTCCCACCTTGGATTAGCGTTCTCTTTCCCTCTTACACAATTTTGCTACAAAAATACCTATTACCGAGGCGAAAAAAATGGCGGCACCGAAAAACGCGCAGTTATTGTTTTTTTTTGTGGAGTAAACTTATCGTTTTCTTATCAATATGCTTGTATTTTGCCTCAAATCGATTTGATTACGGCTACATTATTAACATTGAATGGGAATCGTAATGTGACGTAATAAATATCTACGCTGGAAAGCGATGTTGTTGTATCTACAAAAGTGGAACTTTACACTAGTGCCAAAAATAATTTTGAATAAATAAATCATAATTGAAGACAGAGTTGATTTTTGGAACACGTTCTTTTTTAACACCTTAACTGCCAAACAACGAGACACAATAGAAAATGTATTGTTTCTCGGTGATTTGGCGTTCAACGTGTTAAATAAATCCAATCAGAAAATACTCATACATGTGTTTTATAGTCGAAGCAGCAGTTGGTACATTTAAGTTCAAGGTTGATTTACATGGGTTTTAGAATAAAACATGGACAATAGAAGCCTTTGGAAATGACTTATGACGTTTCAAAGCAAGCTCACTGTCTCTCTCTCTTTCTCGATTGTTATACAAATATTTATTGTAAGCAATTTTAATGTTGCTAAGTTACCTACATTGAAATTGTATACCTACGTAGGTACTATGAAATAGTTGATTCAGTGCATTGCTGTACGTTTTGCATAAAAAGTGTAGAAAAAAGAATGATAAGACATTCCATAAATATGTTTAGAAAACAAGTCAGCCCACGATGCAATAGTTTTATATTTATTCCACTGTTCAAAACAAACAATGAATCAGTTTTCGAGATACGACAACGTAACCGTCCACCGTCGCTTAATAAAAATAAAAACATTTATAGCGGTTTTGTTCTTTGATTTTGTGGTGCTTGTATATTCTGTCTATTCTACCTACTATTATCTAATATTACCAGTCTCCTTATATCGTTTGTAGGTTTGACATTGTACAGTGACTTTGCATACACAAACACTAGAATTTAACTACATCGCATCGTATACACAATATCGCAGCCCACAACGCTGTACACAGATTAACTAAAGAATACCTACAATAATAATAATATATATAAATCACATTATATTGGGATCGATCTATCATCACTGACAGGACTATTGTTGCCAATAAGCCTGACATAGTGGTGATAGATCGATCACAACGTCGCACAATGATTATTGATATTACGGTTCCACATGACGAGAACCTCGTGAAGGCTGAGAAAGAAAAACAGATGAAGTATCTTGATCTGGCCCGCGAGGTTGTCGACATGTGGGATGTGAATACAGCAGTCATTGTGCCGATAGTCGTGACGGCCAATGGCATAATAGCCAAGAGCCTCGATCAACACCTAAAGAGGCTCTCGTTGGGCAGTTGGATCAAGGGTTTGATCCAGAAAGCAGTACTCTTGGACACGGCGCGCATAGTAAGGAGGTTCCTCTCTCAAGAGCCCTGACCACCGGTAGCTTGGACCCTGTTCCCGATGCCGGTGGGGTACTATTTTTTATATTTTTAAATGTTTTTTATTTATTTTTATACTGAAATATTTAAAAATATAATTTATATAATCTTTCTGAACAATC
Organism: Phlogophora meticulosa; assembly: GCA_905147745.2. NCBI lineage: Eukaryota > Metazoa > Arthropoda > Insecta > Lepidoptera > Noctuidae > Phlogophora > Phlogophora meticulosa. Next base: position 2,689,805 of record LR990518.1, read on the forward strand.
CACACAGCATCATCTAGCCCAAAACTAAGCACAGCTTGTGTTATGGACTAGATGACTGATACTCGTATACTTAATACAATACATTACATAGGTAGGTACAGTGAAAATAATCGATAGGGTTTAATATAAATTTCTTTTGACTAACTGATTAAGTTAATTTTCGTGTTTAATATGTGTGAAATGGCACAAAAAACGAAAAATATAAAATAACATTCAAAAACTGTTCTAAAGTATAAGACTTTTGAACATATAAATATATTTCAAAAGTACTATTGTAGGAATCGACCGTTCTGAGAACAGGCGAGCGCTAGCCAGAGTTGGACTTGCAAGTAGGTATCCACTGAAAATAATCTGCCGGCGCGTACTTTTCACTTGTGGACACTCCTAGGAACTGCTTATACACACGCAAACTTTGTTTTCAGTTAATCTGGGTGGAAAATGGACGGCTAATACGTAGCCATTATCTATAGCAAAACATGTAGGCCATTGTCTAAAACCCAACACCTCACAGTGCTAATTCCAATTTGTACTGTATACTCATGTTTTACAAATACATTTTTTTTTTTAATTTCTTTGATTTTCTGCAATGCGCAGCTTAGTATTAGGCGGTATTTTATTGAAAAGTATAGACTATTATATACTATTATTTATTAGAGATTATTATTGCTTAAACAATCCTGAGAGGCTGAGACCTTGATCTTGAGACTTTATTGTTATTTTATTCTGAATGCATGAATACATTGCATGGTAGTCATGCCAATCTCGACTTTGCGACCCCATAATCATCTTCCCCACATATGGATCTTAGAATTCAATTTATATTGATATATATAGATATAGAGATATAGATTTGATTTTGATTTGATTGACGACACGGTTGGCACGGTGGTTGAGCCATCGGCTGCTGCGCCGCGTGTTGTGGTTTCGATCCCCACACGGAACAAATATTTGTATGGCCTACAGGTAGTTGTTCCGGGTCTGGCTGTTTGTGTATGTGAGTTTAAATGTTTGTAAACGCACCCACGATACAGGAGAAATTCCTAGTGTGGAGCAACGTTTTTTCTAAAAAAAGAAAAAGAAAAAAGAAGAAAAGATTATTATATTCTAACATAACTACCAGAAACTTCTCTATACAGCTAACCTTAGCCTTAGTTCCATTAATATTGAAACTCATAAGAGCTTCATAATAAACAGGTAAATTGGTTCCGTACCTACCTCATCAGTCAATCAAGTATTGACGGCGACACGCGATTGGTTATTAGTGGCCGATAATGGGCCGGTGCTACTGACAGACATTCAGATTGGAACATAAGCCTATTATCGTGATTGGCTCTATATTGAAAGGGTTTTGTGTTGATACAGTACACCAGGATATTTAATTATGATAAATGATAGGGCTTTGCTGATTGCGCGGAGCTCTTGGTTAAATAAAAAACAGCTGCAGTGGTTGATCCAAGGTTAAGCTACACTTGCCGAGGTCAATCTGTGGACTTGTGTCCATTCCTAGCATATCAAGATTCCTCCGTGCCTCGGAAAGCACGTTAAGCCGTTGGTTCCGGCTGTCATTTGTAGATCTGTGACAGTCTTTCTAGGTAGTCAGAAGCCCGAAAGTCTGACTAATAGTCTTACCATGGATTATCGTGTTGCCCAGTAAATTGGTTGTGGATGTCAGATAAGCAGTCGCTCCATGTCAAATACTGGTATTCAGCTGCATCCGGTTAGACTGGAAGCCGACCCCACAATAGTTGGGAATAGGCTAGGCAGGCGGTTGGTGATAGGGCTTTGCTGATCTTATGATATTCATAAAGGAACGAACCTTACTTTTTTTTAAACAATGAAGAATTTTCTCTGCCTTTGACACAGGACCCGTTTAAAACCATAGAGATCCAAGGATCTATCAGCCTGTATGCAATAAGGTCTGTTATAACATTAAATCTCTACAATACTGTATTTAACTAGGAACCTACCTAGGTAGGTACTAATACCTAGGTGGTAGGTAATACCTAGGTAGGTAGGGGCTTTTGGTTCACAGGTAACACAGCGCACCGCGTCGCTCGAAGGTCGAAAGTTAAACCCATTTTGTTTTGTTATTTTTTTCCGTGCGGGGATTGGATCCACGACACGCAGTGCAGCAGCACTGCGCCAACCGTGTCGCCCATTACGTATCGAGATCCTCAGAAAGGCTGACATTTGTAGATCTTTGATAGTCGTTACCCGAAACCCGAAAGCTGATAACCAGTCTTTACATCGGGTATCTTACTACCCAGAAAGTAACTGGGTTGTGGCGGTCACATAGACAGTCGTTCCATGTAAAACACTGGTCCTCACCTGCATTCCTTTAGACTGGAAGATAACTCCAATGTAACCAGTGTCGAAGTGTCATACAATTCGATTCCTACCGGCTTTCATTCGGAGGTTCGGAAACCTATTTAAAATACAATGGTCACTAGTGTCTACTATTGCTAAATAATACATACTCAATTCATGTAGTTACCCTAAAGCACCCTATCCTACCCTATATTATACACCATACCCATAACATTAAAAAAAAACTGATAAGATTACTAACAAATATTTGTATGGCCTACATGTAGTTGTTCCGGATCTGGCTTTTGGTGTATGTGTCTTTAAATGTTTGTAAAAGCAACTACGACACAGGAGAAATTCCTAGTACAGTAGTGGCAACGATTTTTTTTTTCACAAAATATACCTACGCCTCGCCACTAATATGTACCTACTAAAACATACGAATCGAATCTCTTACTGTAATTACGTAGGCCTTTAGGCTTACACACAAATGATTAGCAGTCCTAATGTCATAAGGGCGTTTTCGTAGTTAACCTTGTTAAAGCCCCATGTAATAGGGAGCATGTTCTTGAGAAAGGTCAGGTGAGTAGTACATACCTACTCGCAACCGGCTTGAGTGTGTGACCAGATATATCAACGTAAACGAAGCAATAGGAGCATGTAAGGATTGTAGCAGGTGGAATTCTGTAGTTTCTGCATTGAGAAAAAAAGCGTAATTTTATATGTATAGAGCAAAGCCTATTAGCACAAACCAAGCATAGATCCAGCCGACGGACTTTTACAAAAAAAGTCCGAATAAAAAAAGTCAATTACACTTTACTCGATTTGAATTTATTGCACTTGCAACAGTTTGTATTTTTATTTATGTAGGTATTTACCAGAATTGCGCACCAAAAATATTTTACGGTACGGTTGGCGCAGTGGCTGAGCGATTGGCTGCTGCGCTGTGTGTCGCAGGTTCGGTACAGGTTGTTATGGCCTACAGGTAGTAGTTCCAGGTTTCACTGTTTGTGTATGTGTTTAAATATTTGTAAACGCACCCACGATATAGGAGAAATTCCCAGTGAGACGCAAGGCTTTTTTTTTTTTTAAACATAAAACTTTGCTGATTCAATGATTCCAAAAAGTAACAAATATTTGAGGAACTTTCTAAACTAAGTTAGCTTGTTGAATCAATTATTGAAATTCTTGTTAGCAAACTTTGAGGTTGCTGAATGAATAAATACATATCTGAAGAAAACTCCAAGACGCGCCGATTGTGGATAGGTATTGGGAAAATTGTAGTTAATAAGTGGTAAATGCCACTGCTTGCACACAAGCATGAGGTGCTAGATTCGATTCCCAGCTCGAGCAATGTGATATTAGGATTAATCTGATGATTTTCTCAGTAGCAGCCCGGATGAGTCGGGATACTGGATGTGAGCCCGGTTGATAGCAGGAGGCTCACCCCCTGTTACATGGGACTTAAATATTAGGTCTTTACCTATGAAATTGCCGTTCTGCAGTACTGGCCATTTCAAATCAAAATATTTTTTGTTTGGCTAAGAATTCTAATTTCAAATTAATTTTATTTTAAAAACATGGATTTTTTTTTCCAAAAGTAGTCATTTGTTTATTGATTAGTGTTACATTTTCATCGCATTTAAATCTTTTTCGTCATCATGGATACGTTAAAAATTCGAGTAATTATGGAATATGAGTACCGTCGTGGCAGCAACGCGGCACAAGCGGCACGCAACATCAACGACGTTTACGGAGCTAACACTACAAACCAACGCACTACCTGTTATTGGTTTGCTCGCTTCCGTTCTGGAAATTTCGACCTGAAAAATGAACCTCGCGGTCGTCCGAAGACTTTGGTCGACAATGACGAATTAAAGGCGATTGTGGAAGCTGATGATACACAATCTACGGCTGAATTAGCAGCAGCTTTCGACGTTAGCGTCAAAACAATATTGGTCCATTTGCGTCAAATTGGCAAGGTAAAAAAGCTTGACAAATGGGTGCCCCACGAACTCAATGATCGCCAGCGCGAAGTACGCGTCGAGACGTGCCTTGCACTGCTCAACAGACACACAAATGAAGGAATTTTGAACCGCATTGTTACCTGCGATGAAAAATGGATTCTGTTTGATAACCGCAAGCGCTCAGCAAGTTGGTTGGATCCTGGTTCAGCACCTAAACAATGCCCTAAACGAAAACTTACCCCAAGAAAAGTGATGGTCACTGTTTGGTGGTCTAGCGCCGGTGTGATTCAACACAGCTTCTTACCAAACGGGGTGAGCATTACTGCAGATGTGTACTGTGAAGAATTGAACACAATGATGGAGAAGCTGGCACATCTCCAACCAGCATTGGTCAATCGCTCGTCTCCGCTGCTCCTGCACGACAACGCGCGACCTCATACTGCACAGCAGACGGTCTCCAAGTTGCAAGAACTGGGGTTGGAAGCTCTCCGTCATCCGCCCTACTCACCAGACCTTGCGCCTACAGACTACTACTTTTTCCAGAATTTGGATAACTTCTTGGCGGGAAAAAAATTCAATACCCGAGAGGCAGTACAAAATGCCTTTGAAGAATTTGTTGCCTCCCGTCCAGCTGATTTCTTTAAGAAGGGCATCAATAAACTGCCACTGCGTTGGCAAAGATGCATTGATTGCATGGGTGATTACTTCGATTAATACAAATAAAAAATACATGAAAAAAAATCATTTAAATTTGTTCATACAAAACGGCAATTTCATAGGTAAAGACCTATTATAATTGGTGAAATGTGGGTGTTACTACAGGTGCACCTCTGCCCAGCCTTTGGGGGAATGCAACTTCCAAATCCCAAACAAACCCAGAACCTCACTCTCAGTAGCCGCACTTAGAACCCCTAGACCAACGATCCAGATAAAAGTAGAAAACGTTGGAAAATCATAGAATTCTATGTTACTTCCAATAGGTGAAAAAAAATACACTGACGTTAATGTCGATGTTCCTTAAAAAGGTCAGGTGCGTAGTACTCGACGTGTATGTATGGCCAAATGTATGAACGTAAACGAAGCAAAAGGAATATGTAAGGCTCGTAGCAGGTGGTGTTCTGTAATTTCTGCCTACCCCCATGAAAAAAAAGCCGTGAGTTTCTGTGCAAAAGTGTAATGTAAGAAATAATAATATTATTTCCAATAGGTAACAAAAATATCTCTTGTTTCTCGAAACGCGTGCTTGGAAAACAACTGTCAGAGAATATGTCGGTGGGTATGCGCGAAGAAAAATATGAAACTAAAATGACTGTATTTTCTCACAATTTTCCATGTTCTGAGTGAAAAGAATTGAGTGATTTTGTTTACTCGGTGAGTTCACCGCTTGTGTTCACCCTTTATAAGGTAATATATTGTAACATTGGGAGAATGTTTCAATATAACGGTGTCTTTTTTTTGCTTTCTGCTTTTTTTTAACAGACTAGGAATTGAAAGGAACAACAAGATACCTGAAGGCCATACAAATATTTGTACCGTGCGGGAATCGACCCTGCGACACGCAGCACAGTAGCCACTGCGCCAATCGTGCGTCTATCTATCTACCTTAGTTAATTATATCTACCTTAGTTAATATTTATCTTTATCGTATTTCACATTAATTTCAGCTTGATACTCCACCTACGTCTATGGTCCCTTGGAGCTGCTCTAAAAAAGTCCAGCTTCAAAGTTAACGTAAAAAAAAATAACGCTTTATAAACGTCATATTTTGGTATTCGCAAGTAAATCAAAATCAGTAGGTTAGAATTAGAATCATAAGCAAGGTCTCACAGCACAAATGAAAGATTAAGTCCGAAAATTTAAAATTTGTAGTATTACCACAAAAAAAAACTGTTGTCTTTTTAACTACAAAGTTAAAGTTGTACTCCAATCTTACTTATTTTTTTGTCCGAGTAATGTTCGGTGGTTTCATAGTAAAGAATTTTCAGTTGGAAATCTTCATAATTTTGGTGAAAATATAATATGTACAGTTACATAAATGCTTACACTGGTACACGTACTTATTATATATAAGTCAATTAATGTTATCATTGTTCATTTAAGGCATTCATCATTCTTTAAATATAATAAATAAGAAATGAAAAATTATATTTGTTTCTGTAAATATGTTTTACAAACACTTTTACACGTCAACAAGTATCTAACATATTTTTTTTATACTAAATTGCTGTTTCGCTATCTAACTACTCTGAGTAGAAACACAGAAAGAAACTAAGATCACAGTCTTTATTATCTTGGTTGGATCATGCGCGGACCATTCAGATTAATTAAGATTAAAATTAATGTCCGAGATCAGTGTCGATTTGCGCCGCGGGCTAATTAGTCGTGTGTACGAGTATACGCTAATTACCGTTTTTGCGATAAGATCCTTTTCGATCGTAGCCGAGCCGCCACGCTCGGCCGGCCGGCCGTTCGATCTAATATCATATGAGTAACTCGCCCAATGACGTAGTTATAGATGAATGTAGTGATACACAAAGGGAAGATTCAGAGGATATAACACACTTGGATATGGAGATGCCTACACAACTAGAGAAGGGAAGTTTAGAAGGTAATGATGACGATAATTTAGGGAGAAAAAGAGATAGGGAGGATGACTCATCTGGAAGTTGGACTACGGTGAATGGACTTGGGAAGAGAATCGCAAGAAGACCAACTCCAGTTCAGGAGATAAGCTGTAATATTGAAGAAGAAGCAGTTGAGATATGCGTATACAATAAAGAGAAGTTTCCGAAACAATTTGCGTTAGCTAGACTATTTAAAAATAATGAGATAATCGGTATAACACGCGTGAAATATATTAATCCGTACAAATTGATAATCACATTTGACAATGAATCTCATGCCGAAAAAATGATTTATTGCAAGGTATTTGACGAAATGGGTTGGCGTTCACAAAAATCATGGGAAGTTGCAGTGTCATACGGGATTATTAGAGATATAGAACTGGATCTTTCAATTGAGGAATTTGTTGGTAATGTCTCGTGTGATATGAAAATTCTATCGGCAAAACGTCTCAACCGTAGATGTAAAGATACTGATTATAATGGAGATAGTAACTCTAATGGATGGATTGCAAGCGAGTCTATACGCATTTGTTTTCAAGGTGCACATGTACCCTCTTATGTATATATATACGGTATGAGAGCCAAAGTCGAGAGATTTACATTACCCGTAACTCAATGCTCCAAATGTTGGAGATATGGACATATTGCAAAGATGTGTACGGCTAGTCAAGTTAAATGTCCTAAATGTGGAGGTAGTCACGACAATTGCGATAAAACTACATTTATATGTGTAAATTGTAAGGGTAATCATTTAGCCCTAGATAAGAAATGCCCTACTTACTTGAAAGAAAAAAGATTACGAGAGTTAATGAATGAATTTAATTGTACGTACCGTAAAGCATTGTTATTATATGTACCTGCATCTCCTCCTCCTATTTGCCAGGTTACAAATATTGTTGTGACAGAAGAAAATAACCAAACAAGTACATTAGAAAATATTAACCCAGTACAATCATATGTGGAGCAGACAAGATATGCCGATAAAGTTAAAACAGCTGTCATAATACCTGGGCAACAACAGGATATTAGTTCGCATCCGAATCGAGAATCGAAACAGAAAACTACACAACATAAAAAACGGTGGCAGTCTCGTCCGTCCGCGGCCGCGGGCAGTGGCGTTATGGATTGGGATTCGGAGGTATCGTGTACCTCTTCTATGAGAGAACAAGAAACATCGACCCAAACCAATATACCAAAGAAGCCAAGTGATTGTCATAGAAAGAAATCAAGCGTTCGTAATCTAAAAGATACGTCGTCTGGTAATTTTATAAGTAACATTATTAATATACTTCTGAAGAAAGGTTCAATTAAGAATAAAATAAACAGCGTGGTTAAGATAATCGTAGAATGGTTGGTAATTAGTGTGGTTAATAATTTGCCAGAAAATTCACTTTTAAGTAAACTTTTTAATGGATTGTCACAATAATTCTCTCGCACTTAATATTGCACAATGGAATGCACAAAGTCTGCGGCCAAAATCAGCATTATTCGAACAGCTTTTATTCAAAGATAAGATTTTTATTGCCGTTATCAGTGAAACGTGGTTGGAACCAGACAGCCACTTTCATTTGAATGAGTATAACGTTTTCAGATTGGACCGCTATGACGGCTATGGGGGGGTAGCTGTTATTGTTCACAAATCGATTAGAGCGCAATTGCGTAATGTACATAATTATAATCCAGGTATTGAACTCTTGTGCATTCAATTGTTAAATTGTCAGTATATTGAGAATATCGTTGCTATTTACTGCCCTTCAACTGTTCGTACTTTACAAAGAGATTGGGATAATATATTTTCGATAGCAAATAACAAAACCTTAATTTTAGGTGACTTTAACGGTCACCATTCCAACTGTTCATATAAAACTGACCAGCGTGGATCGCAGATATTCGATTCTATGATTGATTATAACTTTATATCGGTTAATGATGGCAGTCCGACTCGTATAAAATTGGTGAATAATTTGGTGCAACAATCCTCTCCCGACATTTCTTTTATCTCTGTGGATTTGGCTTTAAATTTTATTTGGAAAGTTACAAATGAATCGTTAGGCAGTGATCACCTAATTATTAAATTATCCACCAATATTAATGTTATTAAACAAAATATTCGTAAAAGAAATTTTAAAAAATCTAACTGGGAGAAGTATGCTTCGTCCGTAGAAAACATTCTCCATGATTCAGCCGCCCCTGTAGACCCACAGTTGTGTTATGACTTCTTTGAAAACACTTTACAGAAAGCTGCAGATTCCCACATCCCTCAAATTGTTATTCCTCAACATATCAACTCGAAATTTGAACCAAAACCGTATTGGAGCCCTGAGCTATCTAGATCGGTGGCATCACGACGTTTAGCGTTAGCAAAGTTTAGGGGTAACCCTTCACCTCAAAATTACGCACTATTGCAGGAGAACATTCAGGAATCGCAGAGGCAGACACGAAAGGCTAAAGGTGTATCCTTTAGAGGTTTTTGTTCAAGTATCGATGAGACAACTTCTGCTAGTGATATGTGGCGCAAAATGAGATGGGTAAAAGGCCGTAGATCTAAATATCAACACGTCGACTCAACTTTAGCAGAAAGGCTTCTTAATGACCTAACGCCGGATTACGTTTCCCCACCTGAACCCTGCTTTCAGTCCTGCAATAATAAATTAGAAGCTGTTATTTCTATTCAGGAATTAGAAAATTCCATAAAATCAAAAGACACGGCACCTGGTGGTGATGAAATTTCGTTTTCTATGGTCAAGAATCTTCCAGCCACTGGTAAACTATTATTACTTTCTCTGTACAATAAATTTTACGATACTGGTTGTGTTCCAAGACAGTGGCGCAATATTCAAATAATTCCTATTCCTAAACCAGGTCGAGTTTCGGGACTGTCATCTTCCCTTCGACCTATTTCTCTGATATCATGTCTTTGCAAAATTTTTCACTCAATTTTGAACAAACGGTTGGAATGGTTTCTTGAGAATAGATGCACATTTTCTGATAATAGTGTAGGCTTTCGTAAGTCTAAGTCATGTTTAGACAGTCTTGTTGCTTTGACGACAAAGATTCAAATTTGTTTTACTTCAAATCTTGTCACAGTTGGTTGTTTTATTGACATCAATAACGCCTATAATAATATCGATATCGCTAGTTTACTGTACACTCTCGATAAACTTTCGGTAGGTCGTAAGTTGTGTTCATATTTGTGGAGATTCTTGAATGAGAGAATACTTAAGATTTCAATTAATAATAAAGAATATAGGCGGTCTACGGGACGGGGGTTGGCCCAAGGAGACCCACTTTCCCCTCTTTTATTTAACGTTGCGACTCACAATATTTGCAAGGCCATTACGAACGTTGATATTTCTCAGTATGCTGACGATTTTGTTTTATTTAAATCAGGTTCTAATGTCAATGCTGTTCTCTCAGAGCTGCAGTCTGCTTTGAATGCATTTAATTCCATAGTAATCAATCTAGGCTTAGAAATATCTCCTGATAAGACTAAGGTCTGTATTTTTAAGAGAGGTATGTGCAGACAACCTGTTAACTTAGAAATTAATAATATTAATATTTCTGTAGTGAATAATATTAAATACCTGGGAATGTGGTTGGATCAATCACTCAGATGGGGAAAACATATTAATGAGTCGGTTCAAAAGGTTTTAAATTATATAAATATTTTCAAAGTATTGGCGGGCCCTGGCTGGGGTGTTCACCCTAAACATCTGCGTCGACTATATATCTCCATAATTCGCAGTAGGTTAGACTATGGTAGCTTTTTGTACGATTGGAGTTACAAGTGCCATTTATCTAAATTGGACAAAGCGCAAAACAAATCGCTTCGTGTTATTGGTGGCTTTATTCGAAGCACTCCCATCCACGTGATGGAGAGTGAATTAAATCTATCTCCATTACATATTCGTAGGAAATTTCTAGGAGCCAAGTATTGTTTAAAATGTATGTCATTTCGGGAGAGCATTGCAATTAATTTGATTGAGTCGTTAACTGCAAACATTAGTAATTCCCAATATTGGAGAGGTAGAAAACAACCTCTATTGGTCTCAATTTACAATGAACTTAAATCTTCTGCTGTTCACTCGGCTAGGTTAATTGAAATGTTTTCTCTGGGGACATGGGTCAGCAACATTAATGTTCATAAGGCTATTAGACATAATATACCATCTATTACTAAACCTAAACGACATTATGACGGCAACCGTCTGAGACAAATATGCACAAATTTTATAGAAGAGGAATATGTTGGTTTTCACAAGATTTACACAGATGGTTCTAAGAGTAGTGCTGGTAGTGGCGCTGCGGTTTGGGATCCACTATTAAATACAAATGTCAAACTTGCTATAGACTCTGATATCTCCATTATGCATGTCGAGTTAATTGCAATAGCAGAGGCTCTTTCTTATATTAACTCAATCAATCATGATAAATTTGTCATTCTAACAGACTCGAAGAGTTCGCTGCAACACTTGGCTCGGTGCACCTCGCCCGTGCGAGGAGTACCGATAGCCTACATGATTTTGGAGTCTATATTCAAACTAGGTCAAAGATCAATCTCGATAGTTTTACAGTGGATCCCATCTCATGTACAAATCCGGGACAATGAAAGAGTGGATCTTTTGGCCAACCAAGCCGTGTCAGATGGAATTTCTGTAAATGTTCGTCCTTTATATACAGATTATATAAAAATAATAAAACAGCAGTGTACAGATGTGTGGAGTGAATACTTTAACCAAAGGTCAACAGAAAAGGGAATTTGGTACAAAACCATCCAACCACAGCTTCCAGTGTATAATTGGATCGATCAAAATGTACTTAGCAGAAGTGAATTAGTTATGGCGCTAAGACTTCGTTCCGGTCACATTCCCTCAAGAAAGTTTGGTTTCCTAATGAAAAAGGTTACGTCACCCAACTGTGAAGAATGTGGAGTAGTCGAAGATGTGCAACATGTTTTGATGGAGTGTGTGCGGAATGAGGCTTTGCGATTTAATTTACTTGGTCCAACAAACAAGTACGACACTGGGGACTGTAATGCTATCCTGGCTTTTCCTTTATCGGAACAAGCTAGGATAATGTACAAATTAGCATTTTTTGTTTTAAAGTAAATTTGTAAGTAGTGTAGTAGTACTATACCTAAGTAACTTTAGAATTAAAAAGGTTTTAGGTTTAGTTATTTTGATGATGTGCTACAGGGTGACGTTATCGCTCAGCGATAAAGCCCTTAAAATAAAGAAAAAAAAAAAAAAAAAAAAAAAAAAATGTCCGAGATGGTCTTTTGGGAAAAGAACCACACAGATATGAGTTGACCTGTTCAGTCAGTGCAAGCAGTAGAGCTCAACTCAGAACCAAGGAGCTCAACCGGTCGACCAACAATACCAATGAAAGAACATTCGGGTAGGCCGCATTAACCCTTTAGTTCGCAGGTGAAAAAATGTTGCAGTTTTTTACCTTTTTCTGTTTGGGGGGTATTTATATAGTCTAAATGGCTTTAGAAAAATGTTTATAAAAATCTAACTTTTATACTTTTTGAGAAATCATATGTTGTTGAGATACAACGTTGGGAAACATTCTAGTGAGTAAATGGCATAATATGTGTTGTACACTACCAACATTGCGGCTTGAATGGACAGTTATATTTACAATAAAATAAAAAAATTAAAGGGGGGGAAACAAAATTTATTGTGAAAAAAACACACAAAATCAGCTTTCTTTGACATGTTTATCGTCATTTAGACGTTGACATGGTAATGGTAGTAACAATTTCTCTTTTCCAACATACACAATCTAAGGTTACACTTATTGCAATATACACTGGTATAACCTTTTTTACAATACTTGCATCTGCCTTGAGACACAAATGTTGGTAAGTGGCCTACATTGTCATAGCGAATAGAATCTGGTGGTCTTGGAGCAACAGGAGCCTTAATCTTGACCAGCGCTTCATTTTCTTTTGAATGAGTCTGCCGAATTCTATTTTTTTGAAACATTTCAGTTATCAGCTGAACTCTAAACTTTTTGATAGTTAATGGTTTCTTGATATTTTGACAATCCCTTCTATAAAGTAGCCAGGCGTTATTGACGCAAATGTCAAGTGCTTGAGCAAATAAAGCCATATACCATCTTTTTGTGTTAAAGTTGAAGCGATACAATGACACCAACATGTCGGCCAAATCGACACCACCCATGTGAGCATTATACTGCTTCACTGTTTGCGGACAATCTACATCAACCCTAGTTTTGGTTTCTTTCGAGTATCGCTTGATTTTTTCTTTTGGGTGTGAGTCAACAAAAGAACTTGCTAAAGTGACTACTTTATTATCATACCACTTGACCACAGCAAGCTTCTTATCATTGCAGACAACTTGTTGGCTGGCACCCCTGCCCTTTTTTGCAAGCGCTTTGTTAGAGAGTAACATTGTTTGGCAGCCTCTTAGTCGGTTACTTCTGATCGTTCCTAAGCTGAAAATACCATATTCGTTGCGTAAGTGGTGGATAAGTTCGAGCGATGTAAAAAAGTTGTCGAAGTAGACCGTTGCTGGTTTTTCTTGTATGGTCTTGCAAAGAGCTATGACAACTTTAGCTCCAAGACCTAAGCTATTTTCATAGTCCGTAAAGTGGTGGTTTCTGAATGTATCTTCACCAGCATATGGGATGAAGTCATATATTAATCCGGAGACTCCTGCTCGCAGAAATATCTTAAATCCCCATTTCTTGGGCTTCTTGGGTAGATACTGGCGTCTACTTCCTGCTCGTGTTCCTTTGTAAGGGACCATCATTTCATCCACACTGTAGCGCCCTTCTTGCGCGAGCAGCAAACAATTCTTACGAATTTTCTCAAGTACAGGTCGCACTTTGAAATAGCGGTCGTCATTTGTGTCAGTGTTGTTAACAAAGTGGAGGAATCTTATTTTTTCATACTTTTTTAGTGTCATAATATCAGCAATTTCGGGGAACCTCAACGCTTTGCTCCAATAGTCACGGTAAGCTGGCATTTGGACCACACCCATCAAAAGAGTTATGCCAATAAAATCACTTATGTCATCCTTGGTAACGTTTATGCTTTTCGAAACTTCATGTTGAACTGAATAAAGATTCGTGTTTTCTGTGATGAGGTCCGTTATATCTTCAGAGAAAAAATCCTGGAAATAATCAAGAGGGCTTTTCAGGCCTGTATCAAAAGGAGGATTATACTGTGGTAATTCTACTACAGCTGTGTGGTTAAATTTGCCTTTTTTGAATTTGAAGTTCATGGGTTTTCTAACATACTTCTTGACTCGTTTTGTCAAAAGTCTAGGTAGTGTGGTTGCCTTTCTCTTTGAACGAGTTGTGGTTGCTGGTGAGCTAGTCAAAGGCGATAAGATGGATGATACCGAATTTAGCATGAAAGGAAGTTGTTCTTGCGGTCGACCGGTAGGAAACATTTCATTGATAACAGGTGACAGTGGAATGGTTTCTTCGTCCGATAATACTGGGTTGAAGTGAGCTGGTTGGTGATCTTCATTATCAGAACAAATGTCCAACTCATTTAGAGAAGAAGGATAGGATCTTGGTTCTGAACTGCAGTATGTAATATTGTCATCGTCATCTTCGTGAAGTTGTAAATTCTGGATGATAACTTCATCATCAGAGCCACTACTACTACCATCAGAAGGTGCATTTTCAGGTGGTACAAGTGCCATAATCGTACGTGTTCGATGCCATTTTGGTTTAATCTGAAGCAAGCAAAAACAAAAAACATGCAAAACCGCACCCAAAGCATAACAAAATGTGAATCGCCAATACAAGTACCAAATAAGCATTTTCAAAACATTAACCCATAGTATTAGTAGGCAGTCCGAAATATTAAAAATACCCAAGTAAAAGTGCAGTGTTGTTTAGAGACGACATAAAATATATGCATTACTTGATAAGCAAAGCGAGCAGTGTTGTTTCTGAACGACAGACAGAATGTTCGGTAATTTTATGAGTACTCTGCAGTGTTGTTCACAAACAACATAACATTTCACCGGCTCGTAAATTGAATATTCGTTGTTCAAATGAGATGTTTTTTACACAAATCAATAAAGGTGATATTTCTTCGGAATTTTTGTCATGCATAATATCCATAAACTAAATTCAAATGTCCAAAATCGAAAATTATTTACCTTACATACGTGCGAGACAGGTGTCCTCGGTGCCATCTTGCTAGGAAAAGGTACAAAACATTTGCGCGAATTGACAGTTATGTCATTTTTAGGTTGCGTTTAGTTTTTGCTAAGGATTGATTTAAAAAAAATCATGAAGATATCAGCAGAAAATTAACATGATTTTTTTGTTTACAATGTCGTTCAGATTTAACACTGCGAATTAAAGGGTTAAGTACTCAAGCTCCCAAACTTCAATTCAGAATTGGACAACAACAAAAATAAGAAATAAAATAAATAAAAACTATCCATATAATTGTCCTCGCATTCACAATTATTAAATAAATAATAATATAATATTTTTTATTGAAAAAATACATATTCATGTCAATAATATACAAAATATACAACACTTTACAAAGCAAATAGTCTTATCATTATGTTTGCAATACACTACAATTAAAGAAATGTCAAAGCGTATAAAAGAAACAATTATAACAAATTAGTTGATAAATTCAATAAAAAATGAAAATATCTTCCAGTCTATCCGGACGCAGCTGAATACCAGTATTTTATATGGACCGACTGCCTATTCGATCTCCACAACTTAGTAACTGGGCATCACAATACCCCGTGGTAAGACTGGTTAAAGTATGAAAGAGATAAATAATATACTTAAATAAAAATAATTACAATGATACAATGACTAGTATTTGTTTTGAATCAATCCATCTTTTTTGAAAAATATATTTGAAAAAAAATACTACGGCTACACCTATCTTTCTAAATTTTTAGAACTTATTATTTCCTGTATTTCTTTTCAGGATGTTAAAAAGTTATCATTCACGCGACATCTTTCGGATACCGCTAGAACTATTCACACAAAATGTCAAAATATACCTAAATTTACACTAGCTATAGTTAATCTCTGTGTTTGGTTTTTAAAATATTTATGTATAAATATAATACGTGGTTTTCCAACTACAAATGGACATTTTATTTACAGATTATTCATGTGATTGTTGTTTTGATAAAAACCGGTATTTTCCAGATTTCGTGAAAATAAACTTGAAACGCACCCGTTTCTATATTGCACGTGTTCTCTTTGGTACAAAAGTCTATATTATCTATGCTTTAAAAATTGAAGTACCTTCGCTTTTGTAGTCGCGTTTTTAGCATTATCATGGCTAAAATGCTGTTGTAATTCGTTAATTCTGAAGACGTGCCTGGATAATCGTCGTGAACACTTAGTGTGAAAAGACAATTAGATATTTTGTACGATTATATGATTACTTGCTTTCATTTGACAAATTGCGCTAGACCGCATATTTAAAATGGCAGCCCTACCACGTAGAATAATCAAAGAGACACAGCGATTGATGCAAGAGCCGGTGCCGGGTATCAGCGCTGTGCCAAGCGAAACGAATGCTCGTTACTTTCACGTAATCGTCACTGGCCCAGAAGACTCGCCGTTCGAAGGAGGACTATTTAAATTAGAGTTATTTCTGCCAGAGGACTATCCCATGTCAGCGCCTAAGGTTAGGTTTATAACGAAAATATACCATCCGAACATAGATCGGCTGGGTCGTATATGCTTGGACATACTGAAGGACAAGTGGAGTCCCGCGCTGCAGATCCGCACGGTGCTGCTGTCGATCCAGGCACTACTGTCAGCGCCGAACCCCGACGACCCGCTGGCCAACGACGTGGCCGAGCTGTGGAAGGTGAACGAGAGCGAGGCGATCCGGAACGCGAAGGAGTGGACGCGGAGATACGCCATGGACAACTGAACAGTGCCGCCCAGCACTCACACACCAGTGCCTCCCCGACGCGCGCCACACGAGGACGGAACTAACATATATCATGATTTTAAGAGTGCAAGTTATGTTATACACCCTAGACCGAGTAACTTGTGAAGAGACAATTGTGGATAAATTTTATTATAGGTGAGCGGCGCTGCGGCGCTGCGGGCGCTCATCGCTCAGGTTATCCTCCTGCATTTCGTAGCCTCGCCCTTATTGTCTCGGAGCGGTCCGACAGTCCCACAGGTCTATACCCGTTCACATGTAGCTTCGTTACAATATTAGGTATGCATATTTTTTTACTATCATTATAATAGCTAATAAAAACAAAACCTGGAGACTTAAATGTATATATTTCATGGTTACAAATTTGGTTAATTTTATACAATGGATAGTATTTACTGACAGAAGTTGAATATCTTTGTAAGTCTTACGTACACCAGCTTGAGTGCAAAATGTTATGCTTAAAATGATTATATCAGTTTTCTGATCACTAGTGATATTGAAAGTTAAATTTAATTCTTTTTTCTACATAGCAAAAGTGGAATGCATTATAGATGTTTTATTTTTCACTTGGTAAGCAACAACACCATGATTTCACTTGGTAAGCAACAAACAACACCATGATTTCACTGAATCTTTTGTGTACTATATACATGTTGTATAAAAATTATCATTAAATTGTATTTATGTAAATTTCATTTGGCTTTGTGAGAAAACTTCAAAATACATAATATACAAAAGCTAAACCAATATTTTATTTTCATTTACATTTTGATTTATATCTAACATACGTTTTTATAGGTTATGTGTCCATTGATCTTTTGCTCAGTGGTGTTAGTGTTACCTACATGAAGTATTTTTTTCCTTAAAGATATTAAGACTTATATTATGGAGCTAATATTTCCTCATTCACTGGTAAAATACATAT
This sequence comes from Phlogophora meticulosa, assembly GCA_905147745.2. Classification (NCBI taxonomy): domain Eukaryota; kingdom Metazoa; phylum Arthropoda; class Insecta; order Lepidoptera; family Noctuidae; genus Phlogophora; species Phlogophora meticulosa. The sequence continues at coordinate 2,707,562 of LR990518.1, forward strand.
AGATTTTATTTAGTAGGTATGCTAACTAATCAGACTGCCTAATATAAACAATTTACATGGTGTTTGCAAATAACCTAACAGTAACAACTTAATACAATTTCAAGGTGTATCTAAAATCATTTTTATAAAATGTACTAATTTAATTTATCTATAGAAACCAAACCCATTTGGTCACTCATTGAATCAACAACTTATTTTCAGACTTCCCGGTCTCCTGAAACAAAAATAGCTCCATTGTGGATGATCTTTTTACAAAAATAAGCACTCAGAAATAGTTCTTAAAGGTCAAGCATATAAATTCTCATAGTCATTGAATACTTGAAAAGTAGACCAGAATTAGTTTTACAAAAAACCAGACGGTAGTAGAAACAATCCTTTGTTTATTTTCATCATTCAATATCAGTCTTATCTCTGATATTTATCTCAATATTGTTTGTTGTTTTGCAAACAGAACACCTGATTCAAAGGTCATACTGTAGAATGCAGTTCCTATTTGCCACAAAGTCAGCTTTGTTAATTTGGGGACGTTAAACTGAATGCAAATAATTAATTGGTAATTAGTTAGAAATTAACATCACATAATATGTATACCAGTTATGTTAAGTTATGCTATGTGAAGTTACATGTTATAGGGGGTGAGCCTTTTGCTGCCACCAACTGGGTACAAACCCAGACTCCAGGCTGCCATAGAGATTATTACAGATGAAAAATTGCAATAATCCTATGCTCAACCTGGGAATAGAACTGAGAACCTTATGCTCAGCATAAACCAATCAAGTACATGCAAGATGGTAAAAAGACAGGATAATATTAATTTTTAGCTTTACTAAGTATGGACAAGCATTAGGATGGGTAAGATCATGCCGGGATTATGTCTACCCACATCAAGAATGACTTGTCTTCTTGTCTGTAATAAAATGTGAAACTAGTCAATTAAGTAGGGGGTAGGGGGATTAGGATTTCCATACAATGAGAGGTCAGCTTATACTGGAAATGTATAGCTTTTTATATAGCCGTGTGTACCTACTCCCAGACATACATGGTTTTCATTAAGAGCAATTGGATACTGCTGCCAATAAATTACTCCTATTCCTAGGGGAATTTTAGCAGTGAAACTTTCTTGCAATACATTTATTTGTTTGCATGTACACAATGCGCCCCAGTCCCACTGCTGTGCAAAAGCGTCTACCAAAATATTACTGGTACATTTTTCGATTCGCGCCATCTCGATTGGCTCAAGCTCTGTCTGTCTCAGTGGTCGACCCGCGGCGGTCATCTCGCCCTGGACCGGCTTCTGCGATGCTGTCCATCAGGCAGTCATTGTGCTTAGGCTAAGACCATCTAATACTATTTTAACCTGGTACCTTTAACTTGATTTTCTGCTCTCTCCTTGTATTGTTTATGAAATAATTTAGATACCTTTCGACTTTTCGAGTGTAGGTATTTTACCATTTAAATGTTTTTTTTTAACAAAAAAACTGTTCAAGTGTGAGTCGGACTCGCATAGGAAGGGTTCCGTACCATCATACAAGATGAGAGATACAGCGATTGTTAAGATCTACTTAAAAACGCCTTTGTTGTATGGTACCTTTTAATCTTAATTTATTGTTGTTATAACAGCAATAGAATTCCTACACACTGATAATTTCAACTGCCTACCTATTACGGTTCCTGAGAAACAGCTCGTTGACAGACAGACGGACAGACACATAGCGGAGGGTTAGTAATCGGGTCCTGTTGGCAAACTTTGAGTATGGAAGACAAAAATGATCATGGTAATACATATTTCTAATTCATATCAAGCCACCTATTGACGACCTATGTGGCGCAGCGGGCTAAGGTCCGCCTGCGACGCAGGAGGTTGCGGGTTCAGTTAAGGTGTTAATACATAATATTGTAAGGATGAATGAATCAGATTTTCCGATGTAACTACCCACTGTTATTGTAAACTATTAAAAAAATAGATAAAAAGTTTATAGTTGGCCACATTATCAGAATATTACGTTGTTGTCCCAATTTGCCGGCATTGTCAATACCCATGAGATATTTAAGAAGAATAACTAACACCATTTTATGTCATTTAGAGGGTAGTACGGTAATAATAATAATACCAGACCTTTACTGTCCCACTGCAGGGTAAAGGCCTCTTCTCATACAGGGAAGACTAGAGCATTAATCACAGCGCTTTCTCAAGGCAGGTCGTCGATTCATGACTTACTTAGTTACCTAAGTTAATTAGAAGTCCAGGTTTCCTCACGATGATTTCCTTCACCGATGTCAGTTATGTCTAGATGAATTTAGAAAGTAAAGTAGGTACATATGATTTAAAGGCACATTAAATTTTACAAGGCATGTCATCCTACTACCGGTCTCCCGCCAAAATCTTTACTATAGAATCAGGGCGCCGCGCCGTGTGGTCGTCGGACGACACCGCTTCCGTAAAGAACACGATTTATCGGTACATTATTATCAATGACATAAAATAAAAACAGTTGATTATTGTGTATCTTAGCCATTTATAGGTACGCGATATGTTAAGCATTGGCCTGAATATGTAGTTCGTGTTCGATACCAATAGATGGCGCATAAACATGACTAACGCGAATTCAGAGTTGACCCACATCTGTCAGGACGGAACAGCATTTATGCCGCAGTGTGCTATCGCGTACGATCGCGTGATAAGGGTTGAACCATATCTGTCAGCACGGAATCACCTTTTTTCATGCTCCATCTTTTTCTATCGCCCAGGATCGTCATTTCCTAGAGTGAGGAAGACAGAGTGCGCGCCGATTTGGCGATGCGCACGGCACCACAGTAGATACACCCTCACCGTCTTCAACAGCACCCAAAGGCGAAGGCGCGTGACCGTAGGTACGTATAATTTTCATTTACACACGGATTATAAATGTGTAATTATTTGAATATAAAAAAATGTAGATACACCACCGGTATTGGGAGCAGGGTCCAAGCTACCGGTGGTTAGGTCTCCAGAGACAGGAACTTCCTCACAATGTGAGCCGTATCGAGGAGAACGGCCTTATAAATCAGGCCGTTAATCCAACCACGCAACGAGAAATTTAATAATATGTCTGATGGACTCACCCGGACGGTGGCATGCCGCCCGACACACGTCAACCGCCCCGTCCTTCATAATATGTCTCCGGTAGTTATTCGTCAAGATAACTTCGCCCATAATCGCAAAAACAACCTTCGGTTTCCCTGGAAATGTCACCGAATCGTAGACAGGATACGGATGCTAAGAATACATACATCGAGCCCATGAAGAGTCCGATAGAAGCCACCGTGAAGCTTGCCATGCCTGGTTGCGGTTACCCAGAGTACCTAAGTACTGCAGGTTTGCGCCTGTTCTCTTTAGCCATGGATAATGAGGTGAGCCCCTTGCCCATTGCGACCATATCTCGGTGAATTATGATTATAATTACCACATGTTAGGTCAGCGGGAAATAAAAACACAACATCAGTTTGTTCAGTTTATTCTTAACTTTAATGCAGACTAGAATAATACTCTTAGAAATGAGAACAACAATAGTTATTTCACATGTTACAGTGTACCTACCATATATACCAGCTTTCACAATAAAAGGCTATTTATTATCTGTGTTTCTCAATGTAAATAAATCTTATTCACAACAGCTAGCAATACAAAATTACATCAGACTGTATACTTATATTATTTTTACGTTTAGTTAACAAGGGCGTGGCCAGTGTTTGGGGGCGGAAGGAGTAAAAAATAAAGGAAACTTTTTGGGTATTTTTTGAGCGACGAGGTAATCATAAATTACGGATGCTTTGAAATTTTTTCTGATAGTTAAAATTTCGAGGTTGTCCTGACATTAGCTGGGTAATGTCGATGTAGTCCGGTTATCATCAGACATCCGTTTTTTGAAGACACTGGCCATAAGAGCAAAAAATAAACAAACACGTGAAACAAGAATTGAGAGGACATTAGATTCGGGGATAAATGGTACGTAATCAGAAGCGGTTTACTCAAGTGTTTATATCTAAAGTGTTTACAATTAGAACTGTTAAATTATATATATTTTTATACATAAATAAATATTGTTTACTCGTTCTCAGAGCGCTAAGCTTAGCTAAGAACACAAGACATAAATATGTAGGTTATATAGCTACAGCGACGCTATAAAATTTACAAAATATGATATATCTTTTGAGATGCTACACGAAGTAATGCTTTTTTTATTATTTACTATATCCACTAATCAATTCTTTTTTTTTTTTCAATTTGATCACTGTGGGTCAGTGGAACTGCTCTATGGCTCAGATGGTAGAATGTGTTCACTATGATAGATGCAAAATATCTAAAACCAGAGCCACAGCACAGTTGTCTATGACCCACTTATCTAAGCTATACATGTTTCTGAACTGAATGAGATGATTTGAACTATGGTGCACGTATTTCCATAAAAAAAATACTTAGTTTAAAAAAAACATTGAAACTTAAAGATCGTATGTCAGAATATACAAAGAACTAATACTATGATAATGGAATGGCTAGATTGCTAACAGGCATGAATGACGACACAGAAATAAATATTATGAATGTTTCTTCATATATTTTATCCAAAACCTACCTATTTGATTTATTTCACACACTATAATAACTTAGTACACAGAGAACTTCGAGGTACAGACGCCAGCACATCAAGCTATCCCAAACTGTTAAATTGTCTCAATTGAACGTTAACCTTATTCTTTTGTGATAAAGTTGAAAAACTATCAAATAAATTTGACAGATTTAGGCACCATGATGTGCTGGACACTTTACCATTATAATAATGTATATAACTTTATTAATATGTGAAGAAACAACCCAAAAATGTCCAAACATATTTATGGCAGAAATAAGAAAACCACTAAAATCAACCTTAAAAGTTATGGTTAAAAATTAACGCATTTCGTATCATCATATATCAGGTCATTTTGATACTGAAACGCCGTTTTATTATATGTAAAGATAAAAAATATGGCAGAAAAACACGACAAATCCTTGATTTTCAAATAACTCACTTGTTTACAAAAGCCACGCAAAACAATTAAAAAATGTTGACTGAATTAATTCTGTTAATTTAGGTAATATAAATATCTAAGCAGATATGAGTGGGTTCTGATATTCAATTCATAAATATATTATTAAGTGGAGTATGTATACACATTGTCATGACAATCAAATCTATGTATTTAATATTACGAGTAAATAAAATGTCTTTCATATGTAAGTGTGTACTTAAAAGTTCAAATATCTACTCGTGGGTGAGATTTGTCGAGCGATTTCATATATTTTTATATGAATAAAAGTTTTATTTCGTTATATTAAATACATGGTGTTCAATAATAGAGAGATAATACAACTTATATTCTATCTTATTAGCCACGAAAGCATTGTAAGCATTGAAACTCATCACATATGTTTTTTTTTTGAGTATTTTTATCAGCTAAGCTTGAGTTGGGGCCCTACCCTCGCTTTATTGAACTAATTTCTTATAATTTCTTTGTTTTTAAACCTAGTTGCCGTGTCTTTTTAAATTTAACAATGTACTTGAAATAATTACATAGCTTAATAAAACTTAGTTATTTGCGACGTATTCACAGAAAGTAATTATTTGTTAGAGATCTGCTCATACTTGATGGCGACGAGACCAGCCAAAAGTTGAAAATCTCATATAAAGTCAGCAAAAATTACTTGAATTTGAAGATAGAGATATAGTTGTTTTTGATGTTTTTGAAATAACTAACAAATTATCATTTTTTAAGGGCCGCTTTATATCTTATCAGATCATCCCAGCTAGGGCTGATTTTCTTACCTATTTGTACACTGATGAAATCAATCGATTGTGACAGATCATCGATCTCAAGTTCTCCTACCTACACAGATTTTTCAAAGAAGAGTAGTATTCTATTTTGTAATAAGATTGGTGTTACACGCTGTCTTAGAGCTGGTTATAATATTCATATAATTTTTGGGAGATCTATGTAACATGGGATGTCTACGGGGCTTTTTTATAAATGTAATATACTTTAAACAGGCTTGTTATTTTTTTATGACTAGCCAACATTTATATTACTTAGAATAGGCTATTAGGTGTCAAATTTATCTCAGACACCAATTCTTCTTAGCGTATCGATAGCAAAAAGTTTAAATGTGTTTGGTCCAACATTCAGATACGCGAACTCCGCTCACTGACGTTATAAGATCATCAAGTACACACGAGACATAGATGTAAGGTGGGCCTTTGTCTATGGAGAGACGTCACATATGCAGCGAAAGTTTTAGCTGTCTATAAACCTCCATCTATGGAGATTGTCTTTGCTCTGGCCAACTTATCCGTTTAGTCTTTGGTCTTGGTTGGCCAGTTAACGTTTTATGATTGCAAATGCCATTTTGGATACCGTAAAGCAGGTTAATAGAAACGCAGGGATGAAACAAACATTTTGAGATTTTCACTTTAGTACATTGATTGTTACATACAAGGACACAATTTTTTTAATGAAATATAATAATTTAGATCTTGTCAGTAACAAAAAATATAAAATTAACGTGAAAATCAAAAAAGTTTTGTTTTGATTCACCCCATTTTATCGAGTATTGGTAGTAACAGATATTGGCTAATCATAAAAAAAAAATTGTATCGCACCTATATACACAAAATACGTAATATGTACAAATCGAACTTCCTGACTGCTCAGAAATTAGCGCCAAACGACAGTAGTTGCGCAGAATGATAGCTACACGGATGGCTGCGCGTGCGCATACTCAGCAGCCAAGAAATGTAATCGCAGATTATACTCTAAACGGCAGTTTAACGTTGCGTTGCGAGGCTAGGGCCGTGGTGGCGGTGCTGGGTGGGCGTTTATCGTAATATCGTAGTAAGCAGGCACTTGAGACGCGGCGACGCGCGCGTTATATGAACACCGGGTTCTCCTGCCCGGTGAGCAGCCTGAACATCGACGTCGGCATCGTCTTCATCAGGATCTGGAGATGATAAGGGAGAGTTATAAGCTTACTTGCTTGCTTAAATATTTACTGATTCTGAAAGATGGTTGTGATTGACATTCAGTAAGTATTGGTAGTTGGTTTTGAAACTAAAAATTACAAAGTTGGATATTACATGCATCCCTATTGGTGAATTACAATAATATAATCAGCAGGTAAGTCGTGCAAATATTGAAATATAGTAAAGCTAAACGCCTTTAAAATTAAAGAAAGAATAATTGTACTTATATTTGCTGCAGAGAACTTACATGCATATATAAAAAGAATACCAGGAATTTCTATTAAGTGTCATTTGAATTACGTTTGTGAAGACAAAACACAAATCTAAAGGAAACAACATCGTCAGCGACGTGCGACATTTTTTTTATAATTTTTGTTTTGCCAGAACGTCGTAGTTTTATATGAGATATTTCTCAGCTATGATAGTAAGTAAGGGTGTTGGGTCACCTCTCCGACGCTGGTGGCCAGCAGGTTGACGATGCGCTCGTGCGGCACGGCCACGACGCTCTGCGAGTTGATCTCGATGATGCGGTGTCCCACCCGCACGCCGCCGCGCTCCGCGATGCCGCCGCGCAACAGGCTGCAGATCTGCAGTGGGACCAATATGTCATAGAATTAACCTTATTATGCGAAATTTCACGTTTTTACACTTACTTACTACGCTATTATTATATTAACTAAGAAAAACATATCTAATCTTAACACCGTAACGCCGGTGAACAAGACACAATAGAAAATGTATAGTTTGACGGTTAGGCGAATGGCACACTGCACCGCATCATGCAGCGTAGCGCGGTTGTGCGTATTATTAAGTTTGCAAGTATCTGTGTTTGTATAGAAAAAACGCGTAGTAAAACATTCACGTGTTCGTCGTTCGTCGCCACGCACCCCGCTGCGTGATTCGGTTTAGTGTGCCGATCGCCTAAAGGTGTTAAGAAATAAACCGTTTTCTGTGCATGCGGTAAATACATTAATAGCAAGTGTAAAAATCAACTGTAAGCTAACAAGCTTACAGTTGATTTTTACACTTGCTATTAATGTATTTCAGTCCGTCGGATTGTCATATATTATGTGTAAACAATTGCTGGCTAACATAAAATAAATAAATGTAGGTAGGTATATAAAGTTACTTGGATTTGATATTTTACAAATAGAATAAATATTCGTAGAAGTTAAGTTAATGACGTTGTTGGTGAGGTTTGAAATTCAACTCGACCACGGGCGCACACGGGACAACAGCAATTAACCGTCGTCATTTGCCGAGCCTTTTCCCAGCTATGTTGGGTTCAGCTTCCAGTCTAACCGGATACAGCTGAATACCAGTATGTTACATGTGTCGATTGCCTATCTAACCTCCACAACCCAGTCACTGGGCAACACGATAACCCTTGGTAAGACTGGTTGTCAGAGTTTAGGGCTTCTGACTACCCGTAACGACTGTCAAAGATAAGACAAACAAAGAAGACAGCCAGGACCAATGGCTTAACGTGCTTTCCGAGGCACGGAGGAGTCTCGATATGTTACGAATAGTCACCCATCCACAGATTGACCTTGGCGGGCGTAGCTAAGCGCACTACAGAAAACTTAACCGTAGGTAATTAAGTAAATATTATTATTATTAACTACAGCAACACTCACCACTCCATTCTGCACGCTGAAGCCCAGTTGGTACTTGGTGTCTGGCCGTTTGATCTTCACCTCGACGACGGGTGCGCATGGCACCACGGTCAGCTTCACCACGGTCTGGTTCTTGGAATTCTTTATGTACGTCTGGCATGTTGATAGCGGTAAGCCTACTAGGCTCACGCCGTTTATTGCGATTATTTGATCTCCTGCAGAAAAAGTACCTTCAATAAGATTACGTTTGTACCTCGTGAATTGGGAGAGACAGAAATAGGAGATTTTTTGGGAAACACATAGTAATGATGTCATATTGACGACAATATAGTGTAAGCATCGGCACGGATTTTGAGCGCTAGACGTGTGGCGGTAAGTTTGCACATAGGCACTTTTTACTAAAATCCACTACTGTGCCAATTAAGATCAGCGCTCGGTAACTTAAAGCCATTTTAATTTCACCTATTTGACGCATTGCATTCATATGTACCTACTTATTAAGTTGATCTTAGACATCACTGACATCGGTGAAGGTAAACATCGATCGTGAGGAAACGTGAACTTTTAATCAATATAAGTCTAAAATCGCCAGCCCGCCTTGAGCAAGCGCGGTGATTAATGCACGTGCCTTCTCTGTATGAGAAGAGGCATTTGCCCTGCAGTGGAACAGTAAAGGGCTGGTATAATATACTTATTTTTATTATTATTACTAGTATGTAAAATAGCACTGACCTATATTAAGTTGTCCGCAGCGAGCCGCGGCGCCGGCCGGTGCAAGGTTGGCGATGACCACGGTGGGCAGCATGGAGCCCCAGCCGGACTCCACCACCACCACGCCCAGGATCTCGCCCTTCGTCTTCGGCACCACCACCTGCGAACATGCAAACGACTATTAAGATGTGACAGGCGAATTGATGGTTTTGGTGGTGGGCGAGTACGTGATAACTTATATGGTAGTGCTACTAATAATACTACGGCGTGATATAATATTAATGACTACTTGGAGCTAGAAAAAAGTAACTATTCAGAACTATAGGGAAATATATCTGAAGATTACAATAGGCTAGGTCCTTTAAAATTCTGTTTGGTTCGGACCAAACAGAATTTTACAAAATACATGTCCAGTATTTTTCAGGAATCCAAATATCAGTAGTTGAATTACTCAAAAATATTGGACATGTATTTTTTCTTTTGGCACGTAAACTAAAAATGACGGCGACATAGTGCGTTGAAATTTTGCGTGACGTCACATCATGCTACATTTTTTACGTAAAAGTGACGTAACAAGCGCCTTCTGAACTTTGATGTGCTATTTCTATATCAATTTAATTGATTTAAGGAAGCAAAAAATACGTGTCCAATATTTCTTTGTAATCTAACTTACGGACCAAATGGACTTATTATGGTTTTACCTAGGATATAAATAATAAATAAATAATAATAATAAGAAGATACTGCAGTGTAAAATACTATCGTACAGTCAATCGCACGTTAATGTTTACGATATGACTTTTTGTACATTTGTGAGATCTTGTAAATGGCAAATTCAGTTTTCTACAAGCTTTCCAAAATTAATAAATAATTTAGAAGTATAACTCAGTCACATTATCTCTGCACCTCGCAGCTCCTCCCGCGTACCCCTGCACCTCCCCGCGCTCGCCACAGCGCACACATGGTACGCGTCGCGCGCCGTATGACGTCATGAGTTCCGGGTGCAGGGATAATGTGATCGTGATATAAAAGCGGTTCTAATATACAAAAGCAGTAAGAGCGGACTACTGACATGCAGACTGCAGTTGACCTTGACCCGACAGCATGATGCAGTTTAATACCCCAATAAGATAATTGACATTGTCAAGGTCCTAGGTCAAATAATGATCCAATTGAGTTTTTACACAGTTTCAAGGAGACCTTGAATCTTAAAACTGTGTAAAAATCTTTATTGAACCTCAAAAGTGGAACCCTTACAAGTGTTCTATAAGGTACTGAAGCCTAGTCTATTATAGTTACCTCTTTCTGCAGTTCCTTCTTGGCGAACATTTGAAGCTCGTCTCCGAATATTTCCTGACTGTTCAGTACTTCTTGGTAGTCCATCTCCTTGACAAAGCTGTGGTCCTCGATGCCATTGGCCTTCAGAAACTCCATGTAGGCAACCTGGAACGCCTGGCCAATAGACTGGGCAATGAACTGAGCCTGAAACAATATCCACGATTAACTTTTTATTCAAAGGTTCAAATACGATGACCTATATAAAACAATAACAAAAGAAGTTTATATTATATAAACATTACGTCGCAAAAGAAAAAAGATATAAAAGTAAAAGATAGCAGAGTTATTTAAATTATAAGACGTTGGGTGCTGTAGGTAGAGTTGTGAGGAACAAAAGTTGTTTAGGATAGGTAATTACAATCACCAATTTCAGGAATCAAGCGTGGTGATTAATGCTAGATATTGTCTTGTAAATAAAAGACCTATAAGATGAGACAGTCTCCGGGCTAATAAGCTAGTAATTGTATGGAAACGTAGGCAGTAAACAGTGTTATCTATGTTTATTTAATTTCGTCGAGATATGTACAATTTGAGGTTAGACTTAGTTTACATAGCACAGTATTTTGATTAAGTATAGCTATGTTTGTACATAATGTTATATCTAAGTTATCGTGGTATGAGGTCCAATTTGCTTATTAAGATTTGTATAGTTTGTTTGTTCATTAAATATCGGGGCTCCTCCGTGGTTGGTCTCGGCTGTCTGGTTAGACTAGAAGCCGACCCCAACATAGATGGGAAAGGGCTAGGCAGATGATGGTTTGTACAGTCACGATGACAATTATTAATGGTATTTTCTGCTTAAATATTGAATGAATAACAAAAACCATCTTCGGTCTAAAAATTGCCAGTACTTCTGCTAATCATGAGGTCTTGAGTTCGATTGACGCGTCGGGCAAAGTGCTATCGGTTTTTCCATCTGGAATTTCGCAGTAACAGCCCGTTGTCTGGACGTGTGCCCGGTAAGGACTCGTACTCTAATACATGGGACTTAAATATAACCCGCGAAATGTGGGTGTACTATAAGCACAGCTCTGCCTTACCCTTTGGGGGAATACAGGAGTGATGTTATATCCCGAATAATAACATATATTTGACGTACCATGTTCCTAGATATTTAACTAGCCGTGTACACTGAGATTAAACAATATTTTAGTTGTGTTCTATTCAATTCACTGTTCAAATTCAATAAGTAAACGTGTATTGAATCATGCTCGTTACGGCCGACCAACATCGATATTTTCTGGTTTTCGCAAACAACTTTTAGTTGACCTGTGCAACCTAATATGGAAGGGATATTGACCATGGCTGTGAAAACCACCAAAGTTAAACTTGGCTAGCTTGATGTGCTGGCGTCTGTACTCCAGAGTTCAGCGCGTTGACACAAACTCTTCAGCTTCTATCTATAGATTCTTTTAAAATAAATCTCTAAGATTTTAAATACACTCACCTCTTCGCTCTCGAAGACATGGCAGATCATTTTCGGCGTACGATTCAGCTTGGGCTGGTCAGAGTCGTTCTCGTGCGGAACGAACCTTCTTCTAGCCATCAGGACCACCAAGTCGCCTATATCAGCTATGTAGGATATAGTCCTTAGCGCATGGTCCATCATTATCTCCTTCAGCTCCGTATTCAAGACCATTATTTTCTCGGTAGATATAAAGAGGTCTACTTCTGTACTTGGCTGGTTTTCACCTTCGGGTGCCTAGAATGTAAATAATATTTTGTTATAGAGGAATATATGGGCCGGCTTGATCTCTCCAGAATATAGTTAAGCTTCTGAAAGTTCAACTGGCATGAACATACAAGGTGTATTTTGGCACTGACTCTTTTGGGCACAGACTATACATATTGCTCTGTCTTTCTCTAACAAACAAGACCAGAAAGAGATAGATGTCATTTAGAGCTGGCAGTCTTTACGCTAAACTTTTTATGGTAAGTTTTAGTTCGATTATTTGACAGGTCTAGTTGCTTCCAACTATTTCTCTGAATTATATCTGCAAGAAGAAAACTGCAATACCTGTATGCCAGTTTTCACTACAGCTAGGCGACACCTAAATAAAACGCGCTATTGAACGTTGAGTTTAGAGCCGAGAGTTCAAAATTCAATGACAAGCATTCATTTCGGTGTTTCCTAGTAATAGTGAAATCAAGTAAAACCAGTGCCATAACACCATAGCAAGCTGACACAGTGATAAGATGATTTTTGATCCTAATACAGCAGCTAAGAACTTTTATATTTTTTCTAGGTTTTTAGCTCAAGCTTCACAAATTTTAAATATATAATTTGTACGTATTTATGATCAGAAAGTGCTTGTCACTTAAGTAGACATAGATTTACGATCCTGATGGGAGGTAACTTGAAATGACGTGGGTATATGAAGGCATATTTTGAGTGGTAGGTATCATCGGCCACGTCTGAAAACCTCGCTGGTCGTATTTTTTTACATAAATAGGATATTTTTTGTATAGTTAGCAAAGCTCGTATTTTATAAATTTATTTTGAAATATCGAGTACGTATTGACATTAAAAAGTAGTCACATAATAATAATAAACGATGAGAAACCAAAAACACGGCTAATACAAAAAAAATCAGAAGACTTTTATTTAATTCCTGTGAAATTTCGTTTCCCGAGGTTTTCACTCATCGTCGACGATATGAGATAGATGTACATATATATCGCTGTCGCATTTTATTGAATCGAGCAGTGGCGGATTAATGGACGATCAACACAACAAGACAAGCTTGGAACAAAAGGAGCGTAATTTCTGTTCAAAATTACTCTCAATAAAGGCAACATAAAAACGTATGAAAGACACACATCCGACTACAGAACCCATTTTTGTAGTCGGTTACAAGATTTTTTTTGTTTATGGAATGGCCTGATAGATTGAAAGAGGGAGAATGAAGGAAATAGTTATTAAAAGGAAGACAGATTTTCTTTAATCCGCCAATGCATCAGATATAGTTAATTTAGAATTTCGACACTTACCAAAGCCTGATTACCCAAGACAGCGCAAAGGGAAATACGATAATGTTAGTATAATGAAGTGGCAACACTTAAATATAACGATGTTTTATTCGAGTTTTAAATTGCCAAGTACAAATATTAATGAGTAAAATTCTTATTAAAAGTCCTCAATATGAAAACCCCAATAAAACATCACAACAATACACATACAACCGAAATGATTTTATTTTATTAGTAACACTGACATTTGGTGCTACCAGCATTGATATTCAATTATGAATTTTTGTACGATTAATTAAGAGAAAAACCTACTGTTTGCTCCGTCGCATTTTTTCGAAAACATGTCATTTCAGGCTGTTGATTTTTATTGAATTTTCTGATGGAAAAGAAGGAATACTGTAGTCTTAAATGCTCATTTTCATTTTATAGCGTCACAGGAGCAAAAACGACCTTCTTAATAAGGCCAGTGGGTTGAATTTTGACTGGTGACTTACCCACATGCTTTGCTAGTCTCTTACGATTCTTCAATTCAATCCAATAAAAACCAACAGCACACGACTCATACAGTCTCCAAAGAGCCTAAACTAAATATGTCAGCCAAACCACCTTAATCTTAGTGACGGCTTCCTCTACCATGTTCTTTTTGAGTCGCTTCTTGCGCCGGCGCGAGTCCTCGTCGACCTCGACCGAGCCCAGGAACGAGAGTCGGAACACGGCGGCCGGAGCGGCGTACACCCCGGAGTACGGCCCGTCGCAGCCCCACTGTGACATGAGCCATACCGGCTAACCTCCTCGGACGCTCTCACGCATTGTGGTGTATTCGATTTGTTTTGTTTATTTTTTTTTTATATAAAAATATTTTTATGTCCTTCAGGTAGATTGTTACAAAATATTGGACACGTATTTGTTCTTTTTTTTACGTAATCGAAAGATTACGAGAGTCAGAAAGTTATAATGGCATGACGTCACGCCTATGTAGATTTTATACTGAGTTGTGACGTAGCGAGCTTCAATACGTTTTATCTTAGTCTTTTTTATTAATGTGATTAAGCAAAAAAATACGTGTCAAATATTTTTTGATGGATATTTACTATCTGACTGATCGACTAAATATAATTTCATTTTTTTTACCCAGGTGTCATATTAGGTTTTAATTTTTAAAGTTTCGAAATATACTCTACCAACGTGGTAAATTATAATTATTTAAGTGTATAATTATTTAAGTGTAACTTAGGAACCTATTAGTTTATTATTAGCTGTAGTACGCGACTTCCTTTGTAAGAAACTTTTTCTTGTTAATTATTTGTGCGCCAAAAGTTGATATTCGAAATACAAATTAATGTTAGATCTAAATCTCTGATAACCTTTATGTATATCTTCTTATTTTCAAAATGATTATCATTCCTAAACTGAATGATAGTGTTTTGTTTGAGAAAGAGAAGGAACTATTTCAATACATACTTAATTATCTGTGGTCCATTTTATTGACAAGCAGTTGGACAATATAACAAATTAAGTATGATTAGGTTCTACCTATTTCGTTTTACTTGTTTACGTTAGTAATATAAATAAATAGTACCTACTGCTGATGAAGTGCCGATAGTAAATGTTTCCTGGTATTAGGGTTATCTAATAATCTCTACCGGATACGTTGATTAATAAAATGTATTTTAAACTTGTTTGTAGATATACTGGTCATTTGCCAAGTTACTTCGATTTTGAAATAATGGTTCGAACTTCGAGCGAGATCCAATAACTCAATTTATTCGTTTAAAAAGCTGTTAAAAATGGTTCCTAAATATTATCTAAAGCATCATGTTATTTGGAAAATAAATTTTTATTTTTATGTAATGTTTTTGCATTTTATAATTTT
Organism: Phlogophora meticulosa; assembly: GCA_905147745.2. Lineage (NCBI taxonomy): Eukaryota > Metazoa > Arthropoda > Insecta > Lepidoptera > Noctuidae > Phlogophora > Phlogophora meticulosa. Next base: position 2,723,104 of record LR990518.1, read on the forward strand.
TAAGCAAGTAGGTACCCTTTGTTTGGCTTGCTTTCCAAACGCATTCTTCAACGCAACGAATAGCAAATGATGAAAAACTTTGCGTCAAAGCAAGCAAAACAACTCGAATACAAAACACACAATGATTGAGTGAGAAGCGAGCGATCCGCCGTCGTTGGTATGAAAGCACACCTAACGAATCAACTTTAACATTAGAACAGGGATATTTTGTGCGAGCGTCAAGCTTTCCGCGATGTAGTGCCTGATGTCGTCAGGCCACCTCAGCCGGTGTGAATCGGGTATGTTACATGCTATATTGTGCATATTATGAAAAAGTGCATGGACAAAAAAGCCTCCGTGCCTGTTAGTGACGTACTCCTTTTTCATGACGATTTTTATCGAATCATGCTTACGTATCGAAGTCGATCTTTTTACGTATCGAAGTCAATCTTTTTACGTGTCGAAGTCGATTTTTTTACGTATCGAAGTCGAGATTTTTATTAATAGTTGTCGATTATTTTTATAAAAGTAAGTTCTACGTAAATATGATTTGATGTCCCGCGAAGTACGGTCGTAACTCGTAGATATAAATAGCCCGTAAACATGCGATAAGGTAAAAGACTAGCACAGCACAATATGATCGCATACTCGGAGCTTACCTTACAGTGCCCTACAGGGCTCAAATGATACAAAGCATTAGCGACAAGCGGAACAGAAAGCGACAGATCAAACAAACATTTTCAGAGGAGGCTAGCCGGCCAATACGGGATCCGACAATCTTCTTGGGTCGGGTCGAGGGGTGAGGATCACACTGAAAAAAATACTCTAGTGCCAAGTCAATAAGAGCTCAAACGGTTTGGCGGACAGGTCGTGGATGGCTCAAAACGGTTGAAAATTAAACATACGCAGGGCAAAGTCCCGTTAACGTTCTAGCATCTAAATATTGTTTTGTTCGTTTAAATAAAGGGTATGAAGGATATCCCACTAGCATTCTCAATACACTAATCCTAATGAGCATGAAATTACATATTTACAAGATGACTGTGAGAGATTAGAACATAGAGGAGTTGCGTGCAAATAGTTGGAAGAATTTGCGTGCCAGTATCGCTTCACGCGTTCAAATAGGGATGTGAAAGAGCGTAGCTTGAATCGATATAGTATAGCTCGACTAAAGTGGTGTTGGAAGTCGATAGAATAGTGTTGGATTCAGTATTGATTGAGTTAAAGTTATACAATACGAAGCGACCATAGACAAGAAAATTAAATTATGATTTTTATGAGTATGATGATTTTACAAAAGGACAAGATTTGGATTGAGATAGCTTTTGTAAAATTATCTTACGAATAAAAACCACTGGATATTTAAAGAAGAGTATGGGTGGTTTATTAGTATAAAACCAGTCGCTCCATTGTGTAACCGTCGCTTTAGCTTGCCAATCTCAAGAAGGGTGCTACAGTTAGAGTGGGACAGAAAGTGACAAGTAATTTCATGCTCTCGCTCAATAAACATCTACATAAGATACAAACATTTTACATTAATACCGATTCACACGGGCAAACGGTAAGTTGCTCAACTGTGTCTTTATGAGAATGCATGGTTCAAACACGGAAGATAGCAACCCTGACATATTTTTTTTGTTAGTGGTAACCCTAACGTAGGACACAAAAAAAAGTATTATTAATATTACGAATTACCGTTTGGTAATAAAACATGTAGGTACTTGAATATAATATTATAGATAGTTACTTCTTAAATAATAGGATCTTAGTCCGTTATCATATTAATATAAAAAATACAATGGAAGTGTTAAAAACGATTGAAAATGGGTCAAAAATATATACCTGGGTCAATGGTGACTTTACAAAATACTTTAATAAATAAATACACTTCCAGTTTTATACAATACCTTAATCCTTGATACGGCTTCTTCAGCCTGCAGCATCCTGGTTGCCTTTGTGGGTTGACCCTCGCATGCCAGCTGGGTGGATCCGAGGTACCGAGCGCGGAACAGTACTCCTTCTATGAGCACTGAACGGGTTACGTCTGCGGAGTGAAATATGGTGCTAGATTTAACTAAAATTTCTGTCAAATTAAGAAAGATATAGTTTTGTTTTTTTTTTCTTTATATAAGACATTTTTCTGGTAGTTTTTGGTGTTTGTATGGATGTGAGTGGTTTTTCAAACTAGTTATTTATTTCTACTTCAGGTTACTTGAAATATAAAGATATTTTTTTTAACTAACACTAATGTATCCCAAATTTGTGAGTTTATTAGGTTAAATGATCGATCCTGACATTAGAATTAGATCTTGTTATATCGTTCCTGTTTTACAAATAAATAATTTGAATTTGATATTTGGAAATGTTTTTTTAACTGCTTTTAAATATTATCAAAGTTTGTTGCAGTGTGACGAGATACAAACTAAGATAATTTAATTTAAATTCAAAATCAAAATTAATTTATTAAAATTAGGCTGAGAATCAGCACTTTATGAACGTCAAAACGTTTACAAAAGACAGTCCTCCAAAACGACCACCCTTCACCACTTCCCAGTGTTTTTGCTGGGAAGTAGTGGCGGAACCAACTCCCCATCAACAAATTAGAATAATCACCATCGTAACTTAATTTCTAAATCGATTAATTGATCGAATCAGTTCATAAAAGCGACATACAAATTCGAATTATTAAGACTTTTTTTAAAGACAAAAAAAAGATCTATATCTACAAAATAATATTTCGCATCACCCTCTGAAAACTCACCATGGACAAAATCCAAAAGCAGCACAAGAAAAGATGAAATCGATTTAGTTGACTTTATTCGAACGGTATACTGTATTGGGATCAGTATTGATGAAACTTACCTTCTTTATTTTTGCTCTTTTTCTTCCCATCTTTGTCCTGAAACAGGAAAACAACAGTTTTAAAGAATTGATGTTTTACAATTTCAAATAACTTAATATCCTAGCGTAGGAATAATACTGGACAGAAACCGGTGGGGCCAGATTATCAGCTCCAGATGCAACCCTAATGCTGACCACGATCCTCAGACATGAGAGGCCGAACACATATAGAGAGAGAGAGAGAGAGAGAGAGAGAGAGAGAGAAAGGAACAATAGAAACCCCATCCTACAATAAGACAATTTACAATGTTATCTCCTACTTAAGATGAGAAAAGCGTGGTCGCTATAAATTATGTTAGCAATGATTTTGACTGAAATCAGCGTCTAGGCACATTATGGCAGTGTGTCAGCCAAGTTCGGAAAATGCGAATGGCTACGCACCGATACCGGTTGTATTATAAGGTATTATTTACGGTTTAATTCGCTCTATTTGTTACGTCTTGCCGGGATAAGTCCGAAACAAGATGCCTAATTGCGATATAATAAAGTCTACGCCTCGTCTGACATTTTTGCTGAACTGACTTGGCAGACGTTTTTTTTTAGTTTTTATTTTTAGTTTTATTTGACTGAGCCTGTGCTAAATAAATGTTTTTTTTTTTTAACTTTCGGAGATTTACATTCATTTCATTGCTTTTCTTTCTTTACGCCCTATTCTTTATTTAAATTATTATTAAATAAGGCACGCTACCTTATTTTAGTTATCTGTAATATAACCTTTACCTACTATTAAATGACGTTTAGCTAAGGTCCGGTACCTCATTATAATTGTACATATCTATCTATCTACTGGATAAACGTTTAATCTTAAATATTATCGTGCAGTAACCTTTCCGTTGTGCAGCGCCTCGTCGTCGCGGTTGTCTTGCGGTTCGTGCGCGTGCGGCGAGCGGGTCGCCACCACGCTGCCGCCCGGCATCACCGTACGGGACTTCGGCTTGCGCCAGCCCTATGACAGTCGATTACGTTTTATATGACGTCAGGAACGAACGAAAAAAAACACGGGTTGATACGAAATTTGAACGAAACGGAAAGGGTTAAATAAAAATTAAGAAAACACCTTAGATTTATTATAAAACTACTCGTATGTTCGTAAAAGTATATGGCAGATATTCCGAAGTAGTTTCTATATTTTTTTTTTTTTTTAAACAAATGACAATAATTAAAGACACAGATTACGCATATTACAATTACAATAGAAAAATAAAATAGAGGTTATAAAATATGAAGGCAAAAAATAGTTAACGATACTTTCATGTATCCCTCTCACGGTAAATAAATCTGAAATGTCAATGCAATCATCGTCCAACCGTCGTCAGACAGATCACTAGTTGGATTGGAATCCAAGAGATCATTAAGTTCGACCAGAGTACGAGATACTGGAGACTTAGCACGCGCAAAAGTGCGACAAAGAGGTTGGTACGTTGGTAAAGTCGGACACTATTTTCTGTTTGTCACCCACAGAAATGATTAAATCCATAAATAAACACTATCAAACACGATCGAGAGTCACTAGAGATAGTAATCATTTAGCTTTTTTGCTGAAAGTTCCCATGTCGACCACTTTTTGTTCTTATGCAGTTAGCAATAAGGTTGAAAAAATATTGACCGGAAACTTTCGGAGATACACATTTATTACATTGAAACCTAATTTCAGTGTGACTTTTGTATGCTAAATGGAACCTTATAGCCAAGCCCAGGCTGGAATAATAATAGTGCTGGCTGGATTAGAACACTCGAACGATTTTAAAATCGTTTCAAATATAGAACGTGCCATTTTTTCGGTGTACCAGGTTTATTTTAGACGCGCTAGTTTACAGGGTTACGCTGAATAAAAATAAATAAATCAGCAGAGCCCTATAATTTGTAGTTGTAAGCTGTCGACCCTGTCCAGTGAAGCAGTGCTCCTCAGTGATCTGCCTTACAGTACCTTGTTTACGAGGTAACCTTCAAAAGGCGCCTGGACTTTTGGGGAAAAGACCATGGAGTGTGGGATTATATACCTCACTAAAACCACTCCGGTGATCTCCATCAGCACATGGCTTTACAGTACCTAAGTATAAAATGAATCAAGCTAGTGTTTATCATAATAAAAACGAAAATCATTTGATTCAACGATCGCACCTGCGCCTGCGCTGTCTTCAACCATCAGTTTCCTGCGAACTACTTATTGCATCAAATCATTTGTCTCTACAAGGCCCTATTCCTAACTAACTAAGGAACACGTAATTTTATCGTTGATAGTAGGTACAGAGGCCAGCACATCAAGCTACCCCAATGTGTCAGATTTCTTTGATAGTTTTTCAACTTTATCGTGATAGGAATAAGGTTCATGTTATTTTGGATAAAATCTCACACATGACTTTGAAATGACATTCCTTTCATAATTGTTCATACAAATCAGTTCAAAACTCCGTTACTTAAGAACTCATCAACCTAAATACTTCTCATACAAAGTACGTCGTTCTCAGGTCAGACGATTTGACCCGAGCCCGTCTTGTCTCTGAGATGCGCATGCGACTCGTGTGTGTCGGCAACTCATGAGTTTTTAAGTGGGGTTTTGTATTTCGGATAAGTTTTGGTTGTCAATGGAGTTAGCTATTAAGATAAATCTGTTTTAGGTTAAAGACGGGTGCTGTTATCATGAAGTCACTTAATTATTAAGTTCTTTGACCTAGCTTGAGGCCTTAATTTATAAAGGCACAACAGAAAAGCTAACCCTAGGAACCTCCTAAGTTGACCTGCAATATTATAAAAAAAAAAATAATAATAAAGATTTATTGTTAAATTGGACCAGATTATGTTGAATACTTACATTGAAAGTAGCAAAGGCAGACACATACATATTTCTTAATCTAGTTATTGGGTGGAGTGCTGCTCTCCTAGATAGGCTACGGGGTAGCCTGTGTTTAAGAGATACAGTTCCGATCCCCTGTTTTTAGGGTTGAATATGTGTACGTGTTAGAGATGAGTAACAATAGTAAGTCTAAGAAGGTAGAATAGAAACCAATATATAACAATAACTACAGTTTTTAAAGTATAAGTAAAATGTGCGTGTTTGTGTGTGTGTTATATACACAAAAAAATATTGGTGGTGTGAGACATTCTTTTTTAAGATATTTTCCTTCATAAATCAAAAACTATGCAACTTAGGTAACGTACAGACGCCAGCACATCAAGCTACCCCAAACTGTCATTTTTTTTCCAATTGAACGTTAACCTTTTTTTAATTTGCGATAAAGTTGGAAACTATAAAAAAAAAATGACAAATTGGGGTAGGGCCTCTGTACTTACATAGATGAAAATAAAAAAAGAGACAAAATGTGCAAATAATGCAGTTTTATTTGATAATCCACAAGATGAATAACATCCCATTTCGACTCGTACTGCGATGAAAAACTCATTGTGTCATATTGGGGCAAGCAGTAAAAATATGTGATTAGATGCTGACTGCACCATTAACGTATTTATGAAAACTAAGAAGTTAAAGAAGTATCCTGTACCTATTTGGTGTATTATAAGAATGTTGATCAATGTCATATTCATGATAAAATATCAAGAACTTGCACTTCACCCGGTACTTGTTATGTATAGTAAAATATATCTATGTATGTAATGTATTGTATTAAGTATATCAATCATCTAGTACCCATAACACAAGCTCTGCTTAGCTTGGGGCTAGATGATACTGTGTGGATAGTCCAGTTTTATTGATTAATTATTATTACTTAGTTCTCGAAGATTTCGTACCTTTGCCTTCGAACTTTAACAACCCTTCCACCCCTTTAAAGGGTAGTTTTAAAAATAAAGTATACCCTATGTTACTCGCTCATAATGTAGCTTTTCATCGGTGAAAGAATGTTTAAAATCGGTTTGGTAGTTTTTGAGTTTTTCCCTTACAAACAAACCTTTACTCTTTGTAATTTTAGTTCGGATAATCTTGGTTTTTTACACATGTGTACACAGAAGATAGTCTGTCAGTGCTGCCAATCGTTCTTCTTGATATATTACTGAGAACTAGTCCAGTACCCACACTGAGTTCATTTCATATTACTATTAGCGTCGATTAGATCATATTATACCTAAATTACCGCTAGCGCCCTAACTACAGATTTGCATAGCTTATCTTTGTTTTACAATGCTCAATGGCATTTTGAAGACAATATTATGGAAAGAGGTTACGTGTGCTACGGTTTTAATGAGCATAAAGTCAAACATTATGGTATGGGAGAAATACCATAGGTATTACTCGTAATAGCTAATTTCACTGCCTAATAGTTCAATTATAAATGCGATAGTTTTTCGGTATATGTGTGTACGTTTCTTACTCCATCACACTGAAACGGCTTAACAGATTACGATTTTTTGAAATTTCTCAGTAGCAACCAGGACTTAAAAAATAAATGACGAAATGGGAGCATACATGACATATAGGTACACTTCTGATTAACCTTTTAGGGATTAATGGCGTGATGTTATGGTACCTATTGGTGCAAACAGACACTGATTGATTCTCACTCATATTATTATTGTTTTCTGTGATGATTGTTTTAAAACCTTTATATAATAAGATAACCCATTGAACAGATGTTTTGAAAAAAAGTTACTTTGTTCCTTATTTATCGCGTTACCAAGTTCAATCTTTAATTGACAGATGGCCATGTGATGGCTCAACATTCCTGAAGCATAAACGTCTTTGTCCAATTCTGAACACTATATAAACGATGCTGCCATCTCTCAAGAGAATAATGCTAATTAGGAAATATGTACCATATTCACTGAAACGTCAGCGCGTCAGTCCGACATTCTCGTTTCCGTTTATTCTTAACCGGCTTTGAAAAGAAGGAGGTATGTATGTTTTTTTGTATGTTCACCGATTTCTCCGTCAATAGCGAGCCGATTTTGTTTTTTTTATGTCAATTATTGTACATTTTTTTTTTAAATTGTGTATCAAATTTCAATAAATCTTTTCAACATAAATCACGCCTGTATTTACTTAAGAGCCTATAGCCTATAGCCATCCACTCTTCGCCAATTATGTTTCAGTCTTATGTAATAGGGGGTGAGCCAGTTGCAATCAACCGGGTACAAATCCAGAGTCCAGGAGGACTCCAATTTGAACGAAAGCAATAGAAGGTGTCCCTCAAAAAACCTTAGTCTTCTTTCACAGATAACATTTACTGCAGCGCTCGGCAGTAGCAGTGTCACCACTGGACCAACGAGGCCGCAAATCATTTGAAATAGTTAAACAAAACAATAAATAAATTGAAATGCTAGTTTGTTTTTTTTGCACCAAAGCTGCATTGTGTTCAACTTTATCCATCGAAGAACTTTTTGTGTTTCGTCTACAATATTGCAGTTTTTATTTAGTTGAGATAATATGCACAATTGCTTTACCAATTGACTTAATACATTGGCAGAATGGTCGACATCGGTTTTGCTTGCCATTGTTTAAAAATATTATAGAAACATATATTATATTGTTGTGATCTGTTCATTGCCTATAAATCATTAAGTATAAAGAATAAGTATTTTTTTTAGAGTTGATACTGACAGACCTACATGAAAGAATTTGTTAACAGGCCTATCTTTACTAAATATACGTTATTCGTAACAGTTTAAAGTATTGTTATATCGTGCTTATCGGTTGTAAACGTTCCACGAAGGGAAAGTGTAGATTGTTACGAATTGGTCGAAAATACGCAAAAACAGCTAGGTTTCTTTACGTACCTATTCTATTTTGCCTTTTGGCATTGTTATATTATACGTGTATCGAAATCTTCGGATCCTTTTTTAAGAATATTGCACGGACGGAGGAGCATACTTAGTTACAAGTTTATATGGAGAAAGAGTGCATAAAGGTAAGCCGGTAGAATTTCGACTAATGACCGACCGATAGTATCAATGAAACAGTACCTAGCTGGTTATTCGATGTTATAACAATATATTCGAAGCAAAATCATCAGATTATTGCTGTATGAAAAACAACCTAAAAATAATGTGTATTTTCATTCAACTGTTGATACAAAAACCCAACCTTTTCGTCATCCACGTCCTCCATACTTGATTCATCGCTCGCTTCCTTTAAATCCACGTTTGACTCAACGCCAACATCACTTGACTCACTATCATCACTTGTTTTAATATGCACATCCTTTTGACTCGGATCCTCATTTATTACGATTACTTCACTACGGTCTACATTATCACTAAGTTCTGTTTCTTTATTTTCTGTTAAATGTACTTCATTAACACTAACCACTATTGTATTGTCTTTATTTTCATTTGATTCTTCTTTCGTCACAATTTCATTGGTTCTATTTTCATTTAAATGTCCCTCGTTCACTCTAGACACTATTTCTTCGTCTTTATTTTCATTTAAATATGGTTCATTATCACTAGATACTATTCCATTGAGTTTTAATTCCTCTAAACGCTCATCATTTAAGTTCACTTGATCATTTAACAGTTCCGCTTCACTACAATTTATTTCTTTCACATTAGCCACTCCATTTTCATTACTTTCACTATCTATCACTGTAATTTCACCTTTGGTGTTATTTAAACAAGGTTGTCTTTCGTCCTCACTCATTTTATGAGACAACTATGATCCGCGTCGTCATTTGTTTAACTGAGCGTTCAATACGTTCTTATCAGTGCAGTTGGTCATTTCCCATGCGATATAGATACGGCGAAGCACAGTGGGTTTCGTTCGCGTCGTACTCCGATACATAGACGGCCTGCTACTGGCCTGCCACCGTGTTATGCTAAGTAAACAGATGTACGGCCAAAGAGCAGTAAGATTGATAGATTGACTCATCTGCTTTATTCTTTTATTCATGGTCAATTTTAGTACGTAAAGATTTCGGAATTGGTATCGTTCACTTATCCGCTTGTACCAATGCCGGTTAATTATCTGGAGGTGATAAAAGTTTATTGCTCGATAAGGATAAATGAAGATAATCGTTATTTAATAATAATGTATAGTGTACTTAATGGATAGATAAGTGCTTAGTAAGTGTATAGTGGCTACACGTTTCATGTATACACTTAATCTACTTTACGTTAGTGTCCGTTCTATTTCAGTTTTAGACGAATAGATTTTTAAATGTGCCAAGCAACACGATTAAATTTTTAATATACTGTATGAAAAAAAAATCAACTAACATCACAAATGTTCGCCCTCTCAGAGTCTCTACCCATATAGGCACAATACCAAAACTTCTCCACTGTCGTCTAATCTTAGTCCAAGAATAATAGTCGAACAAGGTCACTGCGCGCGCGCCGCTGACTCGACGCTTGTGTTTATACTCACAGCTGATGATTGCGTCACATTCATTAATGTAGGCGGTATTCTTGGCTTGCCTGCCTAATTAAGAACAGGTTGGTAGTGTTGTACTTAAATGCATGTTGCAGTGTGCCGGATTAAAATAACTTGCTTGTTTGGTAATTTAATTATTGATAGGGAAACTGGTTGAGTACTTTTATTTTTAAATGATGCAGCTGCTAGTTAATATTTTATTGTATTGTTTATTTTTTACAAACGAAATAAAAAGGAGGTTTTAATTCGTCACTTTCTAGTTTTTGTATATTTGGGCAGGTATAACTTTTTACACTGAAGTCCAATTTCAGTTATCCTTTTTTTATTGTATAGAGTTGTACTTCTAAGTTGGTCCCGTTTACATTTGAAAAAGAAAAAGCACCCCTTAATGTAGAAAACAGGGATGATCGATTTTCACCTACTGATATATGGTTAAACTGTTCTTAATTGATTTAATTAGAAGCATTAGGTATTAACTGTCGCAAAATTTTGAATGCCGAATTTAGTAGGCAGAATATGAAGTACCATTGTGTAGTTATGTGTTATAAAATGAGTAAAATACCATATTTCAGGCATCACTGAATCTAGTTATGTATCTATCTATCTTCTAAATGTAAGATTATTTACATCGTTAGGAATAAATTATGTTTGAATTAATGTGGTTTATGTATGTGGTTCTAGTTAAGTATGATTAATTTTGTAATGGTTGTGCAATCGGCATAACTAGCTGTTGGTATCGTTTATCCCTTTCTAACACCCAACACAAGCAGAGAGGTGTTAAAAGTAGGTATACCGTGTGAATCTGTGTATCTGTCTGATATTGTAGCTTGCAAACAGATGAACCTATTTTGATTTAGTTTTTTTTTTACCATATTTGAGAAGATCCAAACAAGGTGGTCATTATTATGGATGTTTTCATTAATATTAGTATCAGTTATTACGTACTCGCATTGTCTTGTAAATGTAAGTGTTACTGCCCAACCCTTTGGGGACTTGAGTCGTAATATTATTTCCAGAATTACTATTTACAAATTAAGGAAATGTTCTATTTATAAACAGTATTTTATGAATAAAACAACAGTTAACTAGCAATGTTAACACGAATAAAATGAATAAAATGTCTATTTAATCCAGCAACATTGACATTTTAAATTAGTCCAAAATAAGAACATAACTTTGCACTATATTTTCCTGTTTCACGTTAAAACGGTAAGCGAAGAGGTTTTTGACTCATTTATGGATAAGGCCACAAACCTTATTCGGTATAAATGGACTGAAACTTGTTCTTACATTGTAAGATAACAAATAACATACGCTAGAGTTTTGCGTCTGCGCATATGGCGTCGTTTACGATTATGATAATAAGCTGTCAAGGTCTTTTGTAGGGCTATGTCGCCGGATATAGATAAAATCGATCTTTTATGTGATGGATGTTTGCAAACGTCATGTCTGGAGTACGAGACACACGACAGTTACCTAATTTCCCGCGAAAATATTTGTCTACTTCTGTCACTTAAGCGCTGCCATGCAAAATACTCGCCGCGCCATCTCAATCGTGACATTTTCTTGAAAATCCTTTACATGACTAATTACGAGTTTGTCGAATATTGACAAATTAACATGAGATAAGGTCCAATTCTTTTGTCATCTAGTTCTAATTCTCTAGTTTTTGAGGAACATAAAAGTAGATCAAATCTGCTACTTATTACTCAATTCATGCTAGTTACTGTGGTCATAGATTTAAATACGCAACCACCTTTTGGAAGGGGCAATAAACATCATTTTTCTATCTTATTCTACTTTCAAAATGTTAATTTGACGGTCAATATTTCCTGTTTTAATGGTCTTATTGATTTTGAATTGAATTGTTGTATTCTACATTTAAATTTATAAGATAACACCTGTCAAAAAAATATATAAAAAAGAATTAAATAACGACGGCTATAAAAAAAATACTAAACAAAATTTGAAAGAGGCATGTTCAATTGTTTTATTAAAGTGGTACGTCAGTCTCTTCATCATCATCCTCCTGCCCTTATCCCAATTTATTTGGGGTCGGCGCAGCATGTTTTCTTCTTCCATACATCTCTATTTGCCGTCATCTCAAGGGTCACCTCTTTTCTTGCCATATCATCTTTCACACAATCCATCCATCTTTTCTTTGGTCTTCCTCTACCCATGTAACCCTGCACATTCATACTCAAAACTTTCCTCACAACATGGTTCTCATTCCTTCGCATCACATGCCCATACCATGACAACCGATTTCCACACAACTTCTCGGTCACAGGCGCCACTTTCAGACTTCCTCTTACATACTCATTTCTTATTCTATCCATTCGCGTAACACCACACATCCCCCTCAGCATTCTCATCTCAGCTGCATGTAACTGCCTTTCATTCATGCCTTTTGCGGCCCAACATTCTGATCCATACAAGACAGCAGGTCTTACCATAGTTTTGTAAATCTTCCCCTTAAGTTTAAGGGGAATATGGGGGTCACAGGTTGTTCCCGTTACCTGCCGCCATTTCATCCACCCTATGTTAATTCGGTGCTTAACAGCCCGATCTATTTCTCCGTCACTTTGCACGAGTGAACCGAGATACCGAAAGTCGGAACAGACCGGGAGAAGCACGCTGTTAAGCGACACTGCTTCAGGACTGGAGAGACCGCCGAAATCACAGAACATATATTCAGTTTTGGTTCTGCTGATTTTCAAGCCTACACTCTCCAGCCTCTGTTGCCATTTCTCCAGTCTGCTCTGGATCTCAGGTCCATCTTCACCGACAAGAACAATGTCGTCGGCAAATAGCATGCACCAGGGTGCCTCTTCCTGTATGTCCGACGTCAGAGCGTCCATTATCAACAGGAAGAGGTAAGGGCTTAATGCCGACCCTTGGTGCAGTCCCACAGCCACACTGAACTTGTCGGTGTTGCTAGCAGACGACCGGACATACGTCCTAGACCGGCTGTACATTGCACGAATCAACTCCACATACTTGCCAGGCACACCTTTCTCTTTCACGGCCCACCACAACACCTCCCGGGGCACCCTATCATACGCTTTCTCCAGATCAATGAACACCATATGCAAGTTCTTATGTGCACGTCTGTATTTCTCACACAGCTGACGGAGTGCAAAGGTGGCGTCCATTGTTCCTCGACCTGGCATAAACCCAAATTGACTTGGGGTAATTTCACTCTCATCTCGCAATCTTTTCTCTATCACCTTCTCCCATACTTTCATACTATGTGACAGGAGCTTTATCCCTCGATAGTTATTGCAGTCCTGTACATCCCCTTTATTCTTGAAAATGGGCACTAGTGAACTATTGCACCAATCTTGTGGGATCACTTCCTCGTGCAACAACTTATTGAGGAATAATGTCAGCCACGTACATCCATCTTCTTTTAATACCTTCCATACTTCTACTGGTATATCATCTGGGCCCATAGCTTTTCCATTTTTCATACTTCTAACTGCATTCCTAACTTCATCCATGCTAATTTCTCTCACCAAACCCATATTTACCTGTGTCTCTTGAAGCATACCATTCCATTCATTCTCCTCGTTCATTAACCTATCAAAGTAAACCTTCCATCGCAGTTTTATTTCATCATCTTCACACAGAACCTTACCAGCATCATCTTTAATACATTTAATATGCGTTATATCTTTTGCCCTTTTTTCCCTTGCTTTCGTAATCCGATAGAGTTCCTTCTGGCCCCTAGGGCTATCCAGTGAGTTATACAACTTCTCCTGTGCCTTAGCCCTAGCAACTGCTACCGCCTGTTTTGCTTTCCTCTTCCATTCTTTTGGTACGTCAGTCTCTTGTCGCGAGAAAACGAAGTCTCTATGTGCTTTTTTGTGTTTTTTTTAAGCTCGACAGTTAGAATTGTAGGCAGTGGCGTGCATATAGGCATGCCATTGCCATCTCTAAAATCCCTTAACTAGGACAAGGATCGCAAAACTCCGGATTTTGGAGCTTAAAACAATTTTCTGTTACAATAATTAATCTGTCAACAAGAATCAATTATCTGTATGTTTATTATTAATATGTAACATTTATAGTGCAAGCATGGCAAATGTAAAATTCTTTTTTGATTTTATATTATGGGTAAAAGACCTGAAATATATATATTTTTTTTATGTTTTAAAACCTGGATATATTAACAGTTTTCTTTTTCTAAGTTACTTGCATTTTTTTCCTATTGGAAAAGAAAAACAAAAATATACTTAAAAATAAAACTTTAAAACCCGGATGATAAATGAATCCCTGCCCGGACGCTACCCGGACGCCCTCTAAACTAGGAAAAAACCGGGGAAACCCGGAAGTGCCATCCTTCCGGGTTTCCCCGGAAACCCGGAAGGATGGCACTTAGATTTCAGACACGGTATGCACACAAAAAAAAACTTACCAGTTTCAGCTTATATGTACATATGCAGCATACTTACGGTAGGTACAACAAGTAAGTAACTAGGCTATAAATGGCTATGTTTTTTTTATTATAGTTATTTATCATTTAGAGGGGCATGTTTGTACATGTGTATGGGATCACAGGGTATGCAGTGCTTATTTGCATGTATGGAGTGCACGCCACTGATTGTAGGTAAATTAATGTCAATAAAACGTCAGAGAAAGCGTTATAGTGTGTCAGGTAAGCTTTGCTGGGCAGCTTAAAATTGCCTTAGTAAAGTTTTTTAAAATAGGATCAGGGTTACAATTTAGCGGAAATAACGACAAAAATTTCACGCAATTTTTCGGCCACAGTTTAAAATCTAAACTTGATATGTTATTAATGAATGTACATACTTTGTCATCGAAGAATCCTTGATCGTCTGTTCTTTGCTGACCGAGTAGTCGGTCAGTCTCAAGATCTGTGTCTGCTTCATCTGAAAAGTATAACTTATATCAGTCTACTGTGTTTTTGGAAAAAATGCTTTAACACCCACACATAAAGCTCAGTTTTCTAAAAGTCAGAAATATTATTATTTTCAAGTGTAAAGAACATGAAAAGTAGTAATACAGAACAAAGGCTTTAAAGAACATCTCAGACTATAATCTGCATGGTCCTCACACGATCTGACCAAGATAATGTCTGGAATTTAAAAGAGACTGTGACTTCCAAGTTTCTTTTTTTGTTTATTTTTAGAGTAGGGAAACACCAAACTAGTTTAAAAAAAACTTGTTGATGTGTTCGTAAAAACCAGAAATAAATTTTATTTATCATAAAAGTATTTTTTTTTGTCTTTGATTTGTAACATAAAGGAGGAGCAATAGCTTTAAGGAAAATCTATTTTAGAATACAATTTCTACTTTCGCAAGATATTCGTTTGGTCTTAATTTTTTAATTGTTTTTCTGTAAACTAATTCAATTTCGGTTTTACTTAGTTTAAGTGTGTTGATTTTGAAATATAAAGTGTGATACTCTTACCTTCATCGCCGCTAGCTGGTTTATTTTCTACTGACTCCGTGCTCTGCGCAGACGATGGCCTTTTACTGTTGATAAGGAAGGAGTTAAGATAAGATAAGATAAGGAAGGAGTTATTCTTATTATCCACTAATAACTATGAATTTTGTTGAACAAAAAATGTTTTTTAACCAAATAAGCCCACGCTTTTTTCCATTAATATACATTTGTTTCTTATTTACACCTTTCTTAATACAAATTTATTCAATTTTATTTTCTATTTTTTAGTTGGATTTTCTACAATAATAATAATAATAATAATCTGTGGCTCGACTGTCAAACTGACGGACGCATTTTTTTTCTCTCCGATTTTATTTATAAATATTTTTTCAAAACAACTATACAAAATGTCTGCAAACACAAATTTAGTAACACCCACATATCAGGAAATGAAAATAAATATATAATAGTTAAAAATAATCAAAAATAAGAAGATGACAAAAAAAATATCATGTGTGTCGCCGTGGTATTTTCGGAAGTAAGTAAATCGGAAGAATTTCAAAAATGCTAACAAGAAGCCGAGCCCGAGTACTGAATGCACCTACAACATCTTCGGGTTCGTCGCTCAGCTCCGCCTCCCAGCTGCCGGGACCTGCTCCAGACGTGAGTCCAGTGACACCGGCCGCTGCAGTTGCGTCGAGCTCGAGCGACGAATACTACTCGCCGCCGACGTCGCCACCACCAGTACGTCGATGTGGAAGAGGCCGACCACCGTAGCTTGTGCAGTTCGTCCGTTACCTAATTGGAAATCTCCAGGACCAGACGGGCTGCACAACTTCTGGATTAAATGGCTGAAAAGCTCGCACGCTCGTTTGGCATCTCAGTTCCAGTCTGCCTTAGAGTCAGGATCGCTGCCCCAATTTCTTACAACAGGAATAACCCACCTGCTCCATAAATCAGGTAGTACCTCGGAACCCAAAAACTATAGACCAATCACTTGTCTACCGACGGTCTATAAAGTTCTTACATCCATTTTGAGATCTAAAATTAATAATCATATCGACAGCACTTCGATCATGTCTGTCTCTCAAAATGGATGTAAGAACGGGTCCCGTGGTACTAAGGAGCTGCTCCTCATAGATATGGCCATAAGCCAACAGGTTCGTCGTTCCCGAAAGGATTTGTCGACATGTTGGATAGATTATAAGAAGGCCTATGACTCAGTGCCACATACATGGCTCATGAGGGTGCTGGAGTTGTATAAAATAGATGCAACTCTCCGCACCTTTTTAAAGTCGTGTATGGGGCAATGGAGGACGGTCCTTCACTATCCAGGATGTCGGCAGTTTCAGGAGAACAGCGAACCGATGAGGATCGAGCGAGGCATATTTCAGGGTGATAGTCTCAGTCCGTTGTGGTTTTGTTTAGCCCTGAACCCTCTAAGCACGTTGCTGGAGGGTTCGGGTCTGGGCTATCGGTTGAGAAGAGGTGGTCAGGTCATATCTCACCTTCTTTACATGGATGACCTGAAACTCTTTGCCCACAACAATTTGCAACTAATGAAGCTACTGAAGGTAACAGAAACCTTCAGTAGCGCCATCAGGATGGATTTTGGTGTGGACAAATGTGCAGTCATGCATGTAAAGCGAGGGGGGATTGTGGAATCCGCGGGAACCCAACTCTCGGATTCTATATACCTTAGATCCCTCTCCTCAACCGAAACCTACAAGTATTTGGGTATGTCGGAAGCGTTAGGCATCAATACTGCTGACATGAAACAATCTTTGAAGGAGCGCTTCTTTGGCCGCCTGAATAAAGTGTTAAATAGTCTTTTATCAGGCGGCAATAAGGTGCGCGCCTTCAACAGTTGGGTCATGCCAGTTTTGATGTATTCTTTCGGCATACTCAAATGGACTCAGACGGAACTTGACGCCTTGGATAGGAGGGTCCGCACATTGTTGACCGCAAATCGCATGCATCACCCACGATCGTCGGTGATGAGACTGTATATCTCGCGGAAATGCGGGGGTCGAGGCTTCTTAAATGCTAAGACCCTGCACAACCGTGAGGTATGCAGTCTCAGGGAGTACTTCCTTGAAGCCGACGTGGGGATGCATAGAGATGTGGTCGCGATGGACAAGGCCCTCACCCCGCTCTCCTTGGCTAATGAGAACTGGCGCAAACCCATAGTATTAGATACTACTGACCGCATGGAAATATGGAAGAGCAAAGAGCTTCATGGACGCTTTTATCGGGTCTTACATGGACCCGATGTAGACCTATCAGCGTCCGTATCTTGGCTGCGCTTCGGTGACCTCTTTGGGGAAACCGAAGGTTTTGTCTGTGCGATTATGGATGAAGTTATCATGACGAATAACTACCGGAAATACATTGTGAAGGACGGTACGGTTGACATCTGTCGGGCATGCCACCGACCCGGGGAATCAATCCGTCACATTATTTCTGGTTGTTCTCGTCTTGCTAACGGAGACTATTTGCATAGACATAACCTTGTTGCCAAGATTATCCACCAGCAACTTGCTCTGAAGTATAACCTTGTGGAATCAGAAGTACCATACTATAAGTATGTGCCCGACCCAGTTCTTGAAAATGGCAATATCACGTTATATTGGGATCGATCTATCATCACTGACAGGACTATTGTTGCTAATAAGCCTGACATTGTGGTGATAGATCGATCAGATCGTCGCACAATGATTGTTGATATAACGGTCCCACATGACGAGAACCTCGTGAAGGCCGAGAAAGAGAAACAAATCAAGTATCTTGATCTGGCCCGCGAGGTGGTCGACATGTGGGATGTAAATACAGCAGTCATTGTGCCGATAGTTGTGACGGCCAATGGTATAATAGCCAAGAGCCTCGACCAACACCTAAGGAGGCTCTCGTTAGGCAGCTGGATCAAGGGCTTGATACAGAAAGCGGTACTCCTGGACACGGCGCGTATCGTCAGGAGATTCCTTTCTCAAGAGCCCTGACCACCGGTAGCTTGGACCCTGTTCCCAATGCCGGTGGGCTACTATTTTTTATATTTTTAAATGTTTTTTGTTTTTTTTTTTATTTTGAAATATTTAAAAATGTAATTAATATGTATATAAAGAAATAAAGGAAATAATAATAATAATAATAATAATAACATTTATTTCAGACCATAAGTCCATAGAAAAACACACATTACAATATTATACACAAAACATCAATACATATATGAAAACACAAAACATCTTATTTTAAATATTTGAAGGAAGCACGATGACTGGTCATCCATTGCCACATCATTGGACTATCCATCCTGTCGGCTACTATAGCCACCAAGCTGTTAGAGCTGTCACGCACTCGCCGCATCAGGGATGCTATCCGTGTCCGCATCAGTGCGTAAAAATCTGGCACGCCATTCTCCGCAAACATCCCCGATGCACTGCAAAAGCGTGGCAGCCCCAACATCACTCTGAAGGCGTTATTGTATTGGACTCGCAGAGCATTGTACGAGCTTTTTGTATAGCTGACCCATAGGGCACACGTGTACATAGATTGGCAATACGCTCTAAAGAGCGTAATTTTCACCTCCCTAGTCCAACGTGCAAACCTACGAGCCAGCATGTTACATCGAACTGCCAATGCTCTGCGTTCCCTCTCCACGTCCACATCATCGGACAAACTATCAGTGACCCAATGCCCCAGGTATTTGAACTTCGTGACCCTGGAAAGCTGAGCGCCCCCCAAGGTCACTAGTGGGACAGTATTGTAACATTTGTTTCCCGCTTTGAAAACCAGTAGTTCGCTCTTGGTCGCATTGTACCTAAGACCGTGAGCCACTGCATAGTCCTCACAGATGCGAAGAAGCCTCCTAAGTGCACTGATCGATGGACTTAGCAATACCATATCATCCGCGTAGCTGATGTTATTGACGCAGTGCCCGTCAATGGAGCACCCGATATTGGTATTGCTGAGCTCACAGATCAGTTCGTTTACATATAGGTTGAATAGCTTGGGTGAGCTGATTCCCCCCTGCCTTACACCGCACTCCAACCCGTATGCAGCCGACAGGACGCCCGCCCATTTAACATAATTGTATTGGTTTTTATACCAATACTTTAGCATCCTAATGATATCGCTTGGGAGGTTCTTAACATTTGATAGTTTCCTCCATAGGCAATCATAAGATACAAGGTCGAAAGCCTTGGAGAGGTCCAGAAAACATGCATATACAGGTGTTTTCCTACTTGCATAGTATTGAACAGTCTGTTTCAGGCATAGTATAGCTGTTTCCGTGGATAAATGTGGCTTAAACCCAAACTGGGCGTCGTTGAGTGTTAAATGCTTATCCAACTGCTGATCAATCAGACTGTCCAACACCTTTGCAATGATGGTAGCCAGGGATATAGGCCTGTAGTTGCTCTTGTCACTCGCATCTCCAGTCTTATTTTTAACAATGGGCACAACAATAGTTTTAAGTAAATCAGCTGGAAGATATGAGTGACTCAGGCACAAGTTAAAAAACATTGCTAGAACTCGCGCTACGTGCTTACCAGCATATAATAAAAGCGTCTTTTTTTTTTTTAACTATTATTTTTTATTTTTCATTTATTAGTTGAATTTTCTATAAAAGAGTGTTTTTTAGTATTTTTTAAAATATATTTTTTTAATCGGTCTTTGACAGGTGTGAAAAATTTGAATGAAATCTGACCGTTTTCAGTGTGTCAAAATAGCGTCCAAAGGAGTCGGTTACAAACAAACATACATACAAGTGAAGCTATTATAAATCGTGTAAAAAAGAACACTTATAAGACGTAAAAAGGAATGAATACGAACCAACTATGTATTTTTAAGTTATAGTATTTGCAAAAACTATAACTATTATATGTCCAACACCTCACAACATCTCAAACATTCAGTAATTAGTAGAAAGTATGCATGGTGTACAATAAAGAGTATTCTATAGCAATACTATTCTATTCACGACATTATATGTCTGTCCTCCTTGCTCTTAATGCTGTTCACCAGTACCAGTGCTGAGGACGTCATTGCAGCTATACAAATATGTACTTGGTGTAAGATTCTCAGGAGCCTTTTTATAGTGAGTTGTCAAGTAAATAG
The DNA here is from genome assembly GCA_905147745.2 of Phlogophora meticulosa. Lineage (NCBI taxonomy): Eukaryota > Metazoa > Arthropoda > Insecta > Lepidoptera > Noctuidae > Phlogophora > Phlogophora meticulosa. The sequence continues at coordinate 2,743,833 of LR990518.1, forward strand.
TCTCTTACCGTGGATACACGTCGTCGTGGTGGTGGTGATGCGGCGTTTGCTGCGCGTGTGGTGTGTGCGGCGTGTGTGGCGTGTGCGGCGTGTGTGGCGTCGCCGGGTGCAGGCCGTGCGGCGCGTGGGGAGCGTGCGGCGCGTGCGGCGCGTGCGGCGCGTGCGCGGCTCCTGGGGACGCGGGCCGGTGCGGCGCCGGCGCCGGCGGAGGAGGGGCGGACTCGCTGCATACTGTATATCGACACAATTATTATAAGTATTTTTACAATATACATGTGTAGAATAGAAATTAAGAATAAGTCAATTACATAGCATAGCTTGAAATAATGTTAAAAAACAAACTAGCCACACACGATAAGTCGGTAATGTTATACGAATGTCAGATTCCAACCTAAGCTAAATAACTCGTTAATTTAGATACAGATTCAGTGCTGAACACAGAAAAAATTGTTTTCCTTGAATTGTTTTCCTTATTTCAATGAAATCACAAATCATATTAGACATTTAGCAGTATATTGAGGAAAATAATATCAAAATAATGTTACCGTTTTCTGGATATAAAATCAACTTAAGTGTATTATTGGACTCACCTAAAGGGTCCAGTGAGTGTAGATCAGCATCAGACAACACGTGAGGGTCTGTGCTTGTTCCGTTCTCCACTATCTCTTTTATTATTACTGAATGTGTCTGAAACAAATAATATTATATTATAATATTAGGTCTTTACCTATGAAATTGCCGTTCTGCAGTACTGGCCATTTCAAATCAAAATATTTTTTGTTTGGCTAAGAATTCTAATTTCAAATTAATTTTATTTTAAAAACATGGATTTTTTTTTCCAAAAGTAGTCATTTGTTTATTGATTAGTGTTACATTTTCATCGCATTTAAATCTTTTTCGTCATCATGGATACGTTAAAAATTCGAGTAATTATGGAATATGAGTACCGTCGTGGCAGCAACGCGGTACAAGCGGCACGCAACATCAACGACGTTTACGGAGCTAACACTACAAACCAACGCACTACCTGTTATTGGTTTGCTCGCTTCCGTTCTGGAAATTTCGACCTGAAAAATGAACCTCGCGGTCGTCCGAAGACTTTGGTCGACAATGACGAATTAAAGGCGATTGTGGAAGCTGATGATACACAATCTACGGCTGAATTAGCAGCAGCTTTCGACGTTAGCGTCAAAACAATATTGGTCCATTTGCGTCAAATTGGCAAGGTAAAAAAGCTTGACAAATGGGTGCCCCACGAACTCAATGATCGCCAGCGCGAAGTACGCGTCGAGACGTGCCTTGCACTGCTCAACAGACACACAAATGAAGGAATTTTGAACCGCATTGTTACCTGCGATGAAAAATGGATTCTGTTTGATAACCGCAAGCGCTCAGCAAGTTGGTTGGATCCTGGTTCAGCACCTAAACAATGCCCTAAACGAAAACTTACCCCAAGAAAAGTGATGGTCACTGTTTGGTGGTCTAGCGCCGGTGTGATTCAACACAGCTTCTTACCAAACGGGGTGAGCATTACTGCAGATGTGTACTGTGAAGAATTGAACACAATGATGGAGAAGCTGGCACATCTCCAACCAGCATTGGTCAATCGCTCGTCTCCGCTGCTCCTGCACGACAACGCGCGACCTCATACTGCACAGCAGACGGTCTCCAAGTTGCAAGAACTGGGGTTGGAAGCTCTCCGTCATCCGCCCTACTCACCAGACCTTGCGCCTACAGACTACTACTTTTTCCAGAATTTGGATAACTTCTTGGCGGGAAAAAAATTCAATACCCGAGAGGCAGTACAAAATGCCTTTGAAGAATTTGTTGCCTCCCGTCCAGCTGATTTCTTTAAGAAGGGCATCAATAAACTGCCACTGCGTTGGCAAAGATGCATTGATTGCATGGGTGATTACTTCGATTAATACAAATAAAAAATACATGAAAAAAATTCATTTAATTTTTTTCATACAAAACGGCAATTTCATAGGTAAAGACCTATTATTATGAAAATACCAGTATTTCATATAATGTCCATGTTAAATACTGATATTTTCACGGCTGAATACCGAGCTGTGAGACACGTATTTTCTTTTTTTTTGCCGTTGCTACCTGTAATGTTGCTAATAAAACCTCTTTCTTTCTATTTAAAAATCAACTGTATGATGTCAGGCTGGAAGCAGACCACATCATCATTAGAAAAAAGGCTAGCACCATAATTTTTTTTTTAGATAAGTATTTACCGAATGTTTTTTTTTAATCCTAAAAAAGTTTGTAAACACAAACCAAGTAAAACTGGCCAAAAATACGAATCGATATTCGAACATTACGAATAAAATACCAGAATAAACGCACCTGAATCATCTGGTTGTTGTTGTCGGTGTCGGACGCATGTCCGGACGACAGCCCGTCCTCCACCACCGGCAGGTGCGTCACCACCACGCGGTTTGTGTCCATTACCACAGCTATAACATATAAGTATATTAAAGCGAGTCAGTCAGTAGAAATAACCTGTGAAATACAGTTTATTTTTTGTTTTTTGCAATATGCAGCTCAGTATAAGGTTGTAGTTTATTGAAAAAGTTATTCGCGATCGTAACGAATGTGTGTTTCACGAAGTTTTAATGATTGAAATAATGAAACGACCTTTCAAGTTCAATGTCATGATGGCGCAGTGGTTTAGGCCATGAGGGTGTGTGTTCAAACCTAGGCAAGTACCAATGTGACTATTTCAATTCAATGTATTTTCTAAATTTATCTTGGACATCACTGACTTCAGTGAAGGAGATATCGTGAATAAACCTGGACTTATAATAAATATAAGTCTGAAATCGTCAACCCGTCTTGAGCAAGGGTGGTGATTAATGCTCGTGCCTTCTCTGTATGAGAAGAGGCCTTTGCCCAGTGGGATAGTAACAAGCTGGTTTTATTATTATTATATTAAGTTCAAATTGGGCGATTGAAAGATTATATCATGAAATCATTACATTTTAACACATTTCTTGTAGGTATAGAGAGTTGTAATATTGATTTTAATGATTACATTTTGAGAAATGTATGTTTGTACCTAATGCTGAGCTGCAAATCACAAAAAACTATAAAAATTTGAATTTCGCGGGCTGCTTCTAAGCATTCATCTTAAAAAGAAGAAAGTGTAAGAGACGTTCCTATCGTAGATATTCCGAGAATTCACGAGGCACGCTACACCTAGCGTAGGAAGGCTCTCGCTAACTCTGCACTTGAGGTTAAGGTGTGCCTGGATCATTGATCATCAGTTGGTCCAGACAGTTCTCGTGAGGCCTTGCCGTGTATCATCACTACATAGTATAAAACAAAGTCGCTTTCTCTGTCCCTATATCCCTATGTATGCTTAAATCTTTAAAACTCCGCAGCGGATTTTGATGCGGTTTTTTTAATAGATAGAATGATTGAAGAGGAAGGTTTATATGTATAATAACATCCATTAAATAGTGGAGAAATACTGTTATTTTTGAGGTTTCTAATGTGATGTCGTAAATAATTATTATACCCGTGCGAAGCTGGAGCGGGCCGCTAGTAATAAATAAATAAAACTGGACAATCCACACAGCATCATCTAGCCCCAAGCTAAACTGAGCTTGTGTTATGGGTAGTAGATGACTGATATACTTAATACAATACATTACTTAGATAATATTTTTATTATACATAGCAAATACCCAGAACACCGTATGATGACAAACTGTGCCGAGTATCAAATAGAGCTCAAACGAACAAGCGATACACAACCTTGAGCACAGTTAGCCTACATATGTTATGAGCTACATATGTTCGTAAAAAAGAGAAATAATGATAATATCACCTTTCATCTCCGACAGCTCGTTCTCCATGAGCATGAGCGACAGGTCGCGGTCCTCGCTGCCGCTGTCGCTGGAGTCGGTGGACAGCGCGAAGGGCACGTCGGGGCGCGCTCGCGGGGAGCCCGAGCCGCTCCACGCCGCGCCCACGCTCAGCGCGCGCGGGTCCGGCGCCACCGCCGCCGCCGGCCGCACCTGCGGGGCGGGACCTTACTTTCATATACGAGCACGTAGCCCGCGACTACATCCGCGAGCATTTCGTACTTTACCCTTCAAATTCACAGTCAAATCATTTATTTTAATTAGACCATTAAAAAGTTACTTTTGAACGTCAACTTTAAAGTAAAAAGAAAATGCTAAATGATTATTGTCGCCCCTTTCAAAAGATAGTTTGGTGTGGAGAAGAATGAGCAAGAAACGCTACGCCACGCTCTTTTAAATAAGCTTTTTGTACAATATTTTATATACATGAATAAGATACTTAATTATTATATGTGAAGACGATATACCTACCTAGGAAAAGAACACTATACAAGTATACCAAAGTAGGTACTTCGAAATTTAATATCCCCTCCACTGCTATATAGGTTAGTTTTTAAAATAAAATATAGCCCATGCTACTCGCTGATGATGTAGCTTTCTATAAGTGTTTTTATTTTTTTAATTGGTTACGAAGATTTTTAGTTTATCCACTAAAAGCCAACATACAAATAATAAAATCTTTCCTCTTTAAAATATTTTTTTAGATCGGAAAGAAAGGGACTTCCTAAACGTCAATTTCTTTCCGACCTTTCAGAGGTTCGCAAAAACATAAAATCACAAAATGGTTTAAAGAGCCTTTTTTGGCCTGAAGAGTGTTTTCTGTTACTATCTTTTTAAGCCGCGCCCGTGATGAATTAAACGGGTTCAATATCGATATCTTGATATTAATTAATCTCAATTTTATCTCTATTTTTTTCTATTATAATATGTATTAACTGAATTTTAATAATAATAATCACAGTGCCCAATAAAGACCTGATTCCTCTCTAGCTTACGAAGATGTGAAGTAACAAACAATGAAGAACGTACCTGCAGTCCGAGGAAGTTGGTGTGGTTGTGCGCTTGGTGCGGCGAGTCCAGTGTGTCGGTGACGTGCGGCCACTCGGACTCGCTGCCACCTTCCAGTCCGTTCTCCGACGGACATTCTTGGGGCTGACGTCGTAATTCGTAGTCTAGCTCCTGGAAACAGACGAATAAATGGTTATAGTGGGCTTTTGAGTTTGAATACCTCACCAAAATAACAAAAAGACCAGTGTCGCAATTGCGGCGCAAGCGCATCAGTATGAACGATGCGCGAAAGAGCCGGAATCGCAGCGAAGCGCGCCTCTGCTTCAATGCGCTAGATGTTGAAAATTGCATCTTGCCTACATATGTTTCAGTCTTGCGTCACCTCTGCCTAAACTCATTTAAAATTCTATTCTATTTTAAGCTGGGCCCCAAGATGTCACACCCTCCTAAGGGTGCCTCAAAAATTGGGGTATCCAAAATAATTTATCAAATCCGATTAGCAGTTCCAAAGATTATATATATAGCTTTATCATGATTATATTTAAGTATGTATCATAGCTGTATTTAAGTATACAATATGGCGGTAGATACAACTTCGAATTACAAAGAATAATGTACCACCATTTACAAAACCCACAGAAAGAAATAGAGAACTCAGAGAAATCTCAAATAGAAGAAAACAAAAGAAGAAAGAAGATAAAAGAAAACAAAAGAAGCGCAAAAACAAAAGACCTCTCGTACCTGAAAGTTGACAATCTCATCGTTCGGGATGAGATTGGTGATCGGCTGACCGGCGTTCGTGGGACATCGGAAGAACTCTTCTAGAACCTTCCTTGTCTCGGAGAACTCGTACAGATAGTCGAAGGCTGCTGATCCTGATGGCGGGCTGATGTCCCGGCTCTCCGTCACTACTCTCTGGAATTTAGAAGAGATAGGTCAAATGCTGTTACCTTTTTGTTGGTGTGTTGTGGTGAGACTGGAGTGTGTAAGAGCATATAAAGATAAAATTGGCGAGTCTTTTTCTTCCCGTAGGTTGTGTTAAAATTTGTCTATGGTCTTGGGTGTGTATTAATTGCTAGCACTTCGCCCGCGACTTCACCTGCTTGGATTTTATATTTCCCCCTTCCAACTTCCCTCCACCCCCTTTATTTAGTCGATTTGAAAATAAATATTATACTATTTCCTATGTTACTGTAGATTACTATATGTATGTGAAATATTTTGAGTAAACGGTCCAGGAGTTTTTGAGTTTATCCATACCAAACAAACATAGGAACAGTCAAATCTTTCTTCATTAACACGTCAAACGCCAAGTGATACACAAACTTTTTCTATTGTGTCTCGTTGTCTGGCAGTTAAGGTGTTAAATAATAATAGTCCAGACTGCTCACCTGTGGAAAGCCAGGTCTCGGCGACCGCGCGGGCTTCTGCGTGCCCAGCCCGTACCTCCGGGGCGAGCCCTCGTACTCCGCGATGGGCAGCTCGCCGATGACCCGGGTGAGGCGCGACTTGTCCTCGTCGCCGGACAGCCAGGCGCCCGACGGACTCGCGTCACTGAGTCTCACGTCCTCCCGCGACGGACTCGACTCACTCTCATCACTCACTTCACTCTTACAGTTCAATACATCACTATTATCACCGTTTTTAATATTGTCTAAAGTTCTTTTAACACTGATATCGATCTCATCGTCACTAGCTTCTGGTTCCGTCCTCATACCTAGAGACACAGAATTCAATATCACTGAAAATAAAAGAAAGAGAAAACAATATTGTATGAATAATGGTTATTGGATAGGATAATAAGTAGGTTTAAGTGTGTTGTAAACTTTCTTTAACCACTTACAAGATAAGCCTGTTATGGGTCCGGTCAATGTAGAAAGTGAAGTTTAACACAATCTAAAGTTACCGACTGCATGCTTACTAAAGTTACTAGAAAACAATATTGTTGCAATTTTTGAACATTTAATGACTCTTATAATATTTAAACGATGTTTATTGATGATAGTTTTCTTAACATTTTAGTTACACAGGCTACAAGGGACATCGACGCACAAATATCATAAGTTTAGTATTTAAACTGAACCCCATGGGGGTCGGACGATGACATTTATAATCGGCATTTTCAATTAATATTTGAGAAAAGCAGATGAATAATTTGTCGTGTTCAACTATATGATTTTTTTACATTGAAGAACACTACGTTTCTTTCTGAAGTTGCTGTTAATTTGTTGATATATTATACAAGCTGTAAAAAGACTAATAATTTATTAAATGGATATAAACATGATTTGAAACAACATAGCAAAAACCGACATACAGGAAAAAAACACACAAAAATAAAAGATAGTTAATAAAAGTTTACAACACGTAAAATTATCATATATAACAGGTGTTAATATAGGAGTGAAAGCAAAAGCTTAGATAACATAAAGCGAAGTGAACTGTGACAACAAGTAAATAGCAAATGTTTAATATAATATAACGGAAAATGTGTAAGATTAATTCTTACCAAACATTGTGGAAAATCACAGCTGATTTTTTGTAAGCAATTTACAAATATACACAACATTTATAACCATTTTATGACCTGTATTTTACAGAGTAAGGTGAATGCAGGCTTGACATTTTCGATGATAATATTGCTATAATAAAATACAATTACAATATCCCTGTTTTATTACCAACACTGACAAAAGACACTTAAAGCGTGCATTCGCCTTAAAAGCAGTGGCTCTCAATCTTTCACGAAACACGACCCCCCACACTAAGCTTCTTCTAAAATCACTACACCTTGTTTTACCTATAATTAACCTTTTGACCGCCAGAGGATAAACGCACGCGCGTGCCCTCCACGCCAAGCCTTTTTAATAAAAACGTTAAATCTCTTCTTTGTCATCATGAATGTATCAATATCCGTGTTTTATTTTAATTTTTTTCATGCAATTAAATACGCACGGGCACTTCAACTTTTAAGATATATAAATTAACTCACACAAAAGTAATGATTTAATTGTTTATTTCGTGTTATAGTACTTAAGACTGTACGGCGTTTGTCACGTATTTGTGACGTTGGCGTACAGGGCATGCGTTCGCTTGTCACGTATTTGTGACGATGGCGGTCAAAAGGTTAAGGTACAACTTCAAGGTGCCGATGACGTGTGCGCAATGTGCGCCATGATAAAATCAAGTTACTCGATTCAACTGCTATATATAAACATAGTTTATTTTTGGAGAAATCCCCCCACCCCTACTTCTGTCAATATTCGCCCTCTAAGTGGGGCTCTTCCCACAGGTTGAGAACCAATGCTTTAAAAGGTAATATAAAACAATCAACAATTACCTTTCCAATCATCATTGTCATCAAACACGACGACTTCTCCGTCTGCCACCACGGCTATAGGACTACTCTTGGTGCTGACGTCAGTGGTCTTATGAGGGTCCAGTATGGGAGAGCTGTTCTTAGGTATACCCATCGCGCTCTGCTCTAGTATGACGTCACGGTCACCATTCGTGTACGTCGGCGAGGTGTGTCGGGATATCATTTTCTTAGGCTCATTGTTTATTCTGTGTAGGGATATCTGAAATGGGAAAATATATGGATTCCGTTAGTTACAGGTTAAGGTGATAAGATAACAAACATAATCCTATTTAAGTATCCTTCACTCACAAATCGAAATCAAAAAGCATTTGAATCAAATTAGCCTGGGAATCAGCACTTTTTAAAGTCAATAATTACATAAGACTGTCCCCCGAAATGCCCACCTTCACCACTTGCCAATGTTTCTGCTGGGAAGAAAAAGTAGCGCAATAAAGCCCTCAGCACAGCCACATAGTTATGTAGAAAGGTCAAAGATAGATTTCTTTAGTCAGAGTCAGATTTCCATAACCAAAGTAACATTTCCATAGTCAAAGTCAGATTTCCCTAGTCAAAGTCAGATTTCCCTAGTCAAAGTCAGATTTCCCTAGTCAAATTCAGATTTTATCAATCAAAGTCAGATTTCTCTAGTCAAAGCAGATGTACCTACATGTTTTGTTTGCAAATTATACGGAAAGTAGTCGCTTAGTCTCTCTACACTAGTTAACTAGCAGATTTAGTTAGGACCTAGATACTAACAAAACACTGCGGCCCCAAATAAATTTGCTATATCGAGGGATATGCTAACACACTTTGAATTGACTTTGAAATTCGGCAAAGACGTCAATTGCAGAACTTTGTATTACTGTGGTAGGCCGTATGTCGCACGTAGGTAACAAAACCAGTATAAACTGTCCACTTATGCCTTTGAAATTCCGTACTAGGCCAGCTGTGTCAATGTGGTAAGCCAAAAGTCAAAGTTAGCACTCAGTACATGCCGTCGACTGTAAAACACTTAGTTATTTTTGTATCAGGGTGAACCTACCATCAACATATTATATCCCAATTGCAAAGGCAAAATCATATCAGGAATCATATTTTTTGTTATTTTATTACCGCACCCTGTATGGACTTGTGTAAAAAAAACCGAGAATTTAATTTTTCACTCCACATTTAATGTTTTGTTAGGTTTCATCAGTCAAAGATAAAACACAGTACTACGGAATAAAGATGATTTGCAGTATGTCTCACGATCCTTTTGTGCAGAATATACTTATTTATCTGTCTGATAGTTATTTCGTGTCACTCTTCTAGATAATGAGCAAGATAGTATTATTGTCACAGATGCGATTACGATTCTGATAAAACGATTACCTGGTCAGATAAATCTAATAATGTTTTGATTAGTGTCGGTACACACCCCTCGCAATACAAACAAGTACACACGCACTGCCTCCCCGGCTTAGTATACCGTGGGGGGAGCTTGCAATACGTACAGACATACTCTGATTTTCAAATAAGCTTATGATAAGGGTCATCACACACTAACGCACGGCAATGTGCTTGTATTAGTACGAAGTTCTTAAGCGCGGCTGGCGGTAGGAGTTGTCGAGAAATCATCACGTAAGGAAAAACCGTTATGCCCCCTCCATGCGACTTTTTCTCTCACTCTCTGTATCTTTCTTTTATATACGTGTGGGCGTGCGGTGAACTCCGTTCCCGACAGGGGTCCCCTGACACACGTTTTTATTTCTGATTAATGGTTGACCTGATTTTCGGGTTTGATTGAGAGCCTTCTCAAAGCTAGATAGACGGCGTTTTATTATTTTAGCATTTCCTGAATCTCGCTATTATGATTCTCCACAAATCCTATGTTAATGAACCACGTTCACTACACTTTGTTTTAACCTTTTCCTTTAGTATATATTTTTATTCAATAATTATATTAATTTGTACAATCGTCCAATTTACACCTTTAAAACCTTTTCATACATCCTTGGCTTTTTAAAAAGAGTACCGTTGGCAGGCTTCGCTGGATTACAAAAATGTCGACTTTTCTAAGCTTTGGTGTTGTTATATGTGGTAATGCGGCACCCCTTTATACGTCGCCAGGGTGGCGCCGACTAGCCGGCGACCGAGTCGTGTGAAATGGCAATTTATACTTATTTCTTTAAACCCTCAAACACAGCGGGTGCAGTTAAATGACTTCACTCTATAAGCAGTACAGTCCTGCACAAGCTTTTTAAAAGGCAAGTTTTTGGTGATCCAAGATCTTTAGTGCGATTTCTTTCAGTTGCCCAAATTGTTTTGGATTCAACCAGAACCCTTCATCATTTAAAAGTCCAGCTAATCTCGGCGGACACTTATACCATTAATTGTGAAACATTAATTATCTGGTAGCGGTAAAGTACTCATGATTAAAACAAACTTTTGCCAAGAGACCTGCCTAACCTGTTCAAAATTATATTCGGGTCGGTTTCCAGTCTCACACGATACAGCTGAATACCAGTATTTTACATTGATCGTCTGCCTATCTGACCTCCACAACCCAGTTACTGGGTAACACGGTACTCCTTGGTGAGATTGGTTGTCAGACTTTCGGGCTTCTGGCTACCCGTAACCATCAAAGATCCACTAACGGCTTAACCTTCCTTCCGAGGCAAGCAGGAGTTTCGATATGTAATGAACGGTCATCCATCCATAGACTGACTTCGAAAAGCGTAGCTTAACCTCCGATCAACCCGTGCGGCTGTTTTCATTTATGCGCGAGCCTATGAGACTAACATTGAAAAAAGGATGCTGTTTCATCGAAATTTCATTTTACGCGACAAAAACTTATGAAACAGCTGATATTTTTCGTAACAGGTTTCAAATCTTACCTCATTACTAATATTATCGGCAGCGTAGTCCACGGTATCTTTAGTGAGTGACCGGACTTTGTTCCTCAGGTTGTGTTTGTGTGTGTTGTTGTGACGCAGCTTGCGAACCGCCTTCGTCCGGCTCTGGGAGTACAGCTCCCGACCTCCTGCGATTTCTATGATCCTGGTGGTAGAAGAACAATATACATGAGCAATTGTAGACATATAAAACAATTGCCAAACAACATGGTATGCCGTCTGTCTTTTGAACACATTACCAGTCGACAGCAATTACGGCGTTAGTTTTTTCTTGGGTGGTAGAAAAACCTACCAATAGTGCTATTGTCAACAAGTTAGCGAACTCTTTTTAGTGACATTTCATCACTATATGTGTCATCACGAAAAAAGTGCACCTGTGTCGTAGAATAATTGGAAAAGTCGATCTAAGAACCGATTAGTGATTACGAAAGATTTCTGTGTGAATAACGAAGTACAAATCAGGAATTTTGCCAAAACTCTTGTCTGTTTAGGAAGATTGGAAACGTGATTGCTTGCTTGGCTGATTGGCTAATCTAGGGAAAGAATCAATTGTCCATATGAATATGATATATTCAATCCAATTGGCATATGTTAGGCTGCGGAGTTTACCTGGAGTCTCTAAGTTTATAGGTGCCACCCTTGGAGTTGAGAATGACTAGCTGGCTCTCGTTGCCTCGCTCTTCATCAGACGAGGCGTTGTTCACGTTGTTGGTGTCGCGATCGCGACCCTCCAGGGTGGAGGTCAACCTGAAATGTATGAATGCATAACATTTTAATATCTTACCAGTGGCTTTGAAGAAACATTGCAAGAAACAGGTCATAAAGATGAGAGGTTCATCTACAGGAAGAACGTGCAGTTGGATGGGAACCGAAATCATAAATGAGTACGAAATTTAAAAAGAAGAAGATAGAGGGCAGCAGTGTCTATTTGTTTAACAGAAGCAGCTCAATATGACGGAAAACTAGTAACAGCTCATAATTTACAACCCGTTAATAACTATTATTTTTTATCCGTGGTGCTAGTCATCTGGGCTTATTTAAGCTGTAGAAGTCCCTTCCTTGTACCTAATGCCAAGCTCTGTTCTGTATCCTACTTGATATGGAGAAGAGTGGAAATAATATTTTTTTCTAACTCCTCCCCTGTTCTTTTCTGATCAATTGCGTTGCGAGATCCAAGACATTCAAATCATGTTTACGGGTATCACCGAGTTTCAATGCATCGAGGCTTTTCTGGTGGTCACCACTGTTGATTCTGACTCCCGGGAGTTGCAGTGGTTAGGAATAACGTGGCGGGCTGTTCCTAAAAGGAAATGGCGGCAGTCCCGCTAGGGGCACAAGTCAGTAATGCGTTTAGCTCTAAACATATGTATTTGGAACATTATTCTGTATCTGCCTTATTCAAACGATTGAAGAAACAGAATGATGTGTAAAAAGAGTTTAGCGCTAAACGCGTTTAGTGATTTGTAGCGCAGGTGGGCCTTATAGTGTATCTTTTCTATCTACTTCCAATAGATAATTGTGAGAAAAATAAATAAATAAAACAACTCTTTGAGCTTTATGTTTAGAAACTTTAAAATGTTAAATACAGCGCTTATTACGCTGCAGAATCAACATCGCAAAACCTTTGCCCCTTTGGATTCGAGTTTATGGATTTGAATGTGTTTGCACGCTAAAGATGTCGGCAATCAAGGTATGTATGTACACGTAAAACGCGATAATTTTCATTTAATGAATATCCGTGTTTAACAGAGTTGTAAAGAGGTGGCTGATAGCTCTTGTGTCCATAATAATTGCTTTACGGCCGTCGCGTGTCGATGGATGAAATTATTTTGGTCTCCGATGTCAGGTCTTTATCTCTGTATTGGATTTTCGCCAGCCTCTTGCCCCTTACAACACCCATAGCAACATGATTACCATGATAGTAACAGAAAGCGAGGACATGAGCAAAATCCTGTAACGATCGTTCATTCAGCACAGAATTGGAAAGCGCAGTGGAGGCTACAGTCCGCTGCGCTCCCTAATTCCGTGCCTAGCAATACCCACCTGTCTCCTCCAAAAGGCACGTCCTACCATGTCATACACCAGTTTACCTGTCGTGTGCGTGCTGCATGTTCTTAGGGCGGCACTTGGGGAAGAGCCGCGTGATCCGCTCACCGACGTCCGAGCCAGGCGTGGAGTCGCCCGCGCCGTCCGCTCGGAGCGGGGCCACGTTCATGTCGCCAGCGCCGCCGGCGTCACACCGCCACCGCCTCTACCGGCAAGAGGTGCCGCTACGTTAGTTAATAGAACTACATTACATCACGCCTGTATTACCCAAGCTGAGCAGAGCTGAATATGAAATACACCCAGACTTCGCCACTTATGTTTCAGTTCCATGTTGTAATGGACGATCGTATTGCCGGGAATCGAACCCAAGGCTTCATGCTTAGCAGAAGCACTTGCGTTCACTAGACCAACGAGGCAGTCTTTAGAACTAATATTGGCTATAATGGCTTTTGTATTTATACTGATAGGGAAGGTTTGTCTGGAGAACCTGAGTCAAATTGGAGATTGCTGGCGAGGCATACCTTTATATTTCGGTGACTTGAATAACGTCTGTGTACGTGCGAAAGTTTCGTTTATAAAAGGTAGCTTATTGACGATACCTAATCATTTTAGACATGTTCAAAAATGGCTCGGAATACCAGGACGTCGTTTCGTTGACATACAATTTGTGTAAGATCTAGGTATATGTACAAAAGTAATGCAAAGCAAGGCAAATTTGTCTTTTTCCATGGTAGGTACTGTAGAGCTTGCCGACCTCCATGGACTGGACATAACAATAAGTTAATGGCATGTTATGACATAAACAGTAATTCGTATTTAGAATAAGAAAATGGTAGATCCGGGACAAACCCGTTGGCTGACAGGCGGCTCGAACATTACATAAGTAATTCATGATTCAGATAAATCCTGATATTAATTTCAATAACGCCTTCTATTGCGAAACCGGTACTCAAGAACACACATTCCTAGTTCTTGCGCTAGGCGATGGTCAAAGTTCATTGGCCCGTTCATTTAACCAATGGTTGTGTTGCCAATGTGAATTCTAAAACAATCCAGACAACTTTATTGCGAAATGTGAGTAATTAAATAATGTTGGTTTTCAGCACTGAAAATAAATTGCTGTGCGCTACTGAAGAGCTGCAAATTACATTTATTTGATTTAATGAGTTCTGAACTGAATACGAATTGCGAATCGCAAATTAACAATTAAATTTAAATAAATGCCCTCCACTGAACTGTACTCTATTTTGGAACCAGACGAGAGAATATTGTGAATTGTTAGTTTTCTTGTTTATTTTTAAATTATGCAGTGGGAAGTAGGTACTAAGGAATACATTCAAATCCTATTGAAAATGTAGATTATATCTATTGAATAGATATGTAAACAATTTTTTACACGCAGAAGTAGTTAGGTAACTGTCACTGTCAATGTGAACTGTCAGTCATCGCAACTGGTGAGAGATTGAATATGGAGCATACATATGTGTTATTATTTATACACAAAAATCAGCCTTGCTACGGAATATAACGGATATTACAGTAACCGTCTAGAATTTTATTTGATATTTTATGAGAAAGAAGTTTTTATTTAAAAAAAAAGAGCTGGCCGACACGAAACCCGGCAGATGTGCAAATTAGAATTTGATGTTTATTTAAAAAAAAAACAAAAAAAGTATGAACTAAAATTACAAATTGTTGTTACGTAGTAGTGCAGTCAGAAGTTCGGTAGGTCGGTGGACAGAAGGCATATAGTAAGCAGCTCATCCAGAGACCCAACTGAGTGCGGTAGCCTACATGGAGAATGACAGACGATTGCCGGGACGGCACGAGGTGATATATAGATCTTCCACATCTAAAACCTCTTCGGAATAAGTTCCCGACACATACGCTTATCTGAAAGGTGGAGTTTTCCTTAAACATAATCATAAAACTAGTCCGAGCCTTCAGGACGACCTTCCCAACATACATTGTGTAAGTAGCAAATTCTTTTAATGCAACAGCAGTATATATTTCTGGTCCCGTGCCAACCCTCGCTACTGTATCCCAATGTTATTTGACCGTTAGCACTATCTATGTAAATCAAATGCGGACTGCCTCTCCAATTTCTTTGAGAACTGTAACTTTGCAGTCAAGTTTATTGGTTGTAAATTTTAGACTAGGCAATAGGCATTACTATGGTGGAACACGAACGATGGATATATTATACGGTGTTACGTTGAGTTTTGAGTACAAACAGAAATATTTAAAACGCAGGTACAGGGTTCTAGGAAAGGGGTTCTGATGTAGAAATTTACCTGCGAGAAATTAGGTGAAGTGAACTGTCACAAAAAAATGAAGTGTGAAATACAACAGTATTGGATGAGGGCTCTCTTCGCCTTCATTTCATCTACGTTTTCACAGAGAGAGTTCTAACAGGATAGCATTGTTGTATAAATGTGTGTTAAAATCTAGGTCATCTACTTCGATTCCTAGTAAATGTGAATTCCGAAGAAGGAATCGGAGTTCAAAAACGGAGTTGCCAAATTTATTCGCAAAAAAAGCAGAAATAAAAGAATCCACGAGGAATTTCCTATTTCCTTTCCTACATAATACGTACCCAAGAAATGTCATTGTTTTCGCGGCATCTTTACTGAAAAACAATCGAACATCACAGTTGAAAACAAAGAAGCATCTACTATCAGTAGAAGCCCTGGCTGGGGGTCTCGATAGTCTGGTTTAGCAGTCGAGAACCACCTAGCTTGCCAACCCATCTACCTGACCACCAAACCACCTGCCAGATCCCATTCCCAAAAAATATGCAGTAGTATGCTAGTGAGCTTTTTGGTGAGGAATTGGTATCCTAAAGTACTGACTTCGACTTAGTTAAGCCGCCAGTCACTAGCAAAAAGAAATTACCTTTGTCTGATACATTTCTAATAATACTTATATAATTTCGATTTGAGTTGAGTTCCTTTTATTTTGTAACTATTCAGTTTTCAATTGTTTTAATTTGTGGCAGAGAAATAAAATTATTTTCATTTATTTATTCGTACTACAAACACAGTTAGGTACCATTACCACAAAAATACTATTCAAAACTGCAGTCATAAATAATGTAGATTACGAGAAAGCTTCAGTCTGCAATAACAAAACGACTCGAGCGCATTTAACGTAGCAGTTCATGTTAATAGCTTGTAGGAACGTTTGGGGTTTATCACTAGTGTTCGACCAAGGCAGTGGGGTATTGGGGGCACGGGCCAATGACGTGTTTCGCATGGCACCGACTGTAACCGTTGCCAAACTACCAGATCGATAGAACATTAGTGGTGTGCCCGCTACAACAGCGTGTGTGAGCGTTGAGCGGGGAGCGTATGAATACTATTTGATAGCAATGTTAGCAAATATGTCAAATCAAATGTCAATTTTAATTCATGTTAAGTGAATATAGCTTTATGAAATTTTGGTGAAAAAGCAAAAAATTTCGTCAAACAGGTTATCAGGATTATTGACATTGGATTTTGGTTATTTTTCATCTAAGTACACACTCCATTTAAAAGTGAGTTCCAAATCAATTTGATGTGGACCAGCACCACCAGGAAATCCTTTTCCTGGTGGTGCTGGTCCACATGGACTTCTAGACTATGTAATAACCGCCCACGGGTCGATTGAACGTTAAGCTACAGTTGCCGAGGTTGGTCTGTAAATGGGTGAACAGCCATAATGCGACTCCTCGGTGCCTTAAAAAATAAGTAAAGCCGTTGGTTCCAAATGCAATTCGAAAACCTTGAGCAGTCCTCACGGGTAGTCAGAAGCCAGAAAGTCTGATGTAAAGTCTTACCAAGGGGCATCATTGTGAGTGTGTTACAAAATGGCCCCGCGGAACAATTTAATGTGCACGTTATATGTATCACGGCTGTATTCCTTGAAGAGTTAGGCAGAGGTGTTCCAATAGCACACGCACGTTTCACCAAATTTGTTTAAGTACCATGAAATAAGGAGCGAGCCTATTGCAATCAATCGGAGACGGATCTAGAGTCCAAGAAGCCTCCAATATAATGTAATATAACCGCAAAGCAACAGAAGAAAGACAAATTCTGACTCGAATCGTTTCTTAAAAACAATACTTTGTCACAGATGCCTGATGTCTTCAGCAAATAGAACATTTTCTGCAGCGCTGTATAACTCAGCGTATGCTAGTATTATGGAATACATTTTGCCGTATGAACGTAACGAGTTCCCGCGTCTTTTATGGCCCCGGTAGGGTTGCCAAAGATCAGAGAGCGAACAGAGCGGTTAATTTGCCAGAACACTTTTTCGCTACTGTACGTGTGAATGACATATTACAAGACACATTATTCGAAATACATTTTTGAATGATATTTATTTATGTAAAGAGACCACAATGTCTTTTAAGGTTATTAACATTATCTTGGTCAGCTCATGTAAGTTCCATGGTCTTTTGAGGAAAGAAACACACAAATTTGAGCTGACCTGTGTAGTCCGAGAACGAAGTAATCGTGTAGCTCAGCTCAGAACAAAAGAAGCTCAACGATTCGACGAATAATACCAAAGAAAGAACATTTGAAACAAAATAATGTAATATGATCGTTTATCGTTATATCATTGTAACAGCAAATTATTTATTTACAAAACAATATGCTTTTTCCGGTAAGCAGACGTTTCAGAGAATATGCCCACAAAATGCCAACCAAAAATTCAGGCACGGCAGACTGAAGTGGGTTCTACAATAGACAACGGGGTAAAAAAACCCAAAAAGTTAATTTATAACCAGATGTTTAATATAGCAACCCTACTCCCAATAAGGCTGTGTCCCCGGCGACGTGTTTCCTAAGGGCGGGTTTATACTCACTGTTTTTATTGCGGCGGACGATACATGGGCTGTCGCTGCAGAACCTTTTTTGTTGCTCTAACATGATGTAGGGAAATCGGCTTACATCGCCCGCAGCTGTATGTTTAGAACAAAGAGTAGTTTGAATATGTTTTGCTTGAAATGCACGCTTGGTAAACTGCAGCAGCTGTTTATATTCCAAGTAGATAAAACGCTAATATTCTTTGGAATACGGTGGACACATTTTAAGGGTGGATTTCTTCAATTTCTGTTCCCGTTCAAAGATGACATCATGAAATAAAGATGGAAGAGAACAGATCAGATTTTCATTATAATTACAATTATATAACATTGTTATTTTAATGAAACATCAGGCCAAGATGGCGGCATGAGTTGGACTCCTTCGATTAAGACTGGGCCCAAAAAAAACCATAAAAGAAAAAAAGAAAGAGTGCAGTGGGAAAATCCAGGCATGTAATCCATACTAATATTATTAATGCGAAAGTCACTCTGTTTGCATGTTTGATACCTTTTCACGACTAAACGACGGATCGTAATGAAATCGGCCAAGGAGATAGATTATACCCTGGGGAAGGACATAGGATAGTTTTTAATCCGAGACAATGTCTGCATTCGCAATGGCCGACATTGATGCGGACCAAGTTTCGGATAGGGATTAATATTATATAATTATATATACTAGCTTCCGACCCCGGCTTCGCCCGCGTTGTTTGCTGAGAAAAAGTAGCCTATATCCTTCCCCGGGGTGCAATCTATCTCTCTGCCTATTTTTATCGAAATCCGTTCAGTAGTTTAGGCGTGAAAAGGTAACAAACAAACTAACTTAGACATTTATAATATTAAGTTAGGATAATAATATATGGTAATTTTAATGAACATTAAAATAACCGTTGCTACAGCTGCCCAATTTAAGCAAATATTCCCATATACAACTAACCTACTAGTGATGGACCAAAACGGAATGCAAATACTCGTATAAATGTGAATGTTCACAAAGAAACAGTTGAACCAAAGAAGTTACTTTCGCATCTACGGAAATGCTGTCAACCTAGTTCTCCAAGTAATAGAATATGAACTCCCAGTGGACTAACATTAAAATATATTTTGCAGGAAATCATATTATCCATCGCAAGAAATGCAAGGGAAATAAGTGTATTTATTTATTGGAATTGGATGAAGCTAGCGCAAATACGAACGTTATTTTTAAAGGAATAGTATATTTTATTAAAGTAGTATGTCGAGCGGAGTTGTAGTATTTATTTAGTCTAAATCCGAACGAGCTTGCTTGGATCCAATCAAGTTTACTTTGTCCCGGATTTCTAAGGAGCAATCTACAATAATTCAGTATGATAGAGATCCTTCGCAGATGACTCGTTTGTTATACTTAATACAGATAACAGACTGTGTCTTCTAGATACACGTCCCCTATAAAAATATATGTTCAGCAGAAAGATTTATTTACCCTTCAGTACTTGCCCAAGATAAAGGTTGTCTCCTAAAATTAATTACACTAATGTACAGTCACAACTTACCTTCTTATTATTTAATATCCCTGAAGGGAATCGAAATCTTTCCTTTCAAAGCAAATGAAATCAACGTAATTTACATTTAGAGAATTCGAACCCTTTTAAATGTGACCTTTCTTGTCTCCAATCGAAATTAAAACTTAAATTGCCGTTGGGAAGATATAATTTTGTTTAATATTTTATTTGGTTAGGGGAGAGTGGCCCGGTGGGCAAAGTGACATGCCTTTTGGCCAGACGTCAGTACAGTTCGCCAATTAGGAAGTCTCTCACGGGGCTCGCCTTATATTTAATGAATTTCGCAAAGAATGGGACACTCGAGTTCAGGCGGTAATTAAAATCCCATTTATAGAATAGGCGTGAGGGCTACGCTGAAGTGCTCATTCATCTGTCGCAGAAACAAAAATTGAATATAATAGGAGCCACCCGAGTCAGACCAGAAGTTCTGACAATGGAAATTAAATCTACGATATTGTTGTCTGCGTTGTCTTTGGTCATTGTTATACATATAATTGACGACCGTTGTGGCGCGGCGGGCGAAGGTCCGCCTGCGACGCAAGAGGTTGCGGGTTCGATTCCCGCTTTGGGACAAATGTTTGTACGATCTACAAATATTTGTTCCGGGTGTTCTGGGTATTTCCTATGTATAATAAAAATATCTATCTATGTAATGTATTGTATTAAGTATATCAGTCATATAGTACCCATAACACAAGCTCTGCTTAGCTTGGGGCTAGATGATGCTGTGTGGATTGTCCAGCAATATTTATTTTATTTATTATAATGAGACTTCACTAGACTCGAGTAGACTCTATTTCTCTTCCTGTGTGCCTAGCACAAATGCTTGAAGTAACGTTAACGCGAATAATTTTAAAATTCAAAATACAACACATATCCACTTCACCTATCATTTAGAATTTAGGTTTAAAATGAGGCAAACACTATACGTGTCTCCCAAAGCTATAATAAATCTTAAAAAAAAGTTTTTATTCGAAACGAGTATTTTGAATTTTAAAATCATTCGAATTGACGTTACGAAAACGTCAATCATGCGTGCCAGGCACATAGGTCTGTCAATGTTGTTACTTTAACGATATTCGACTACGACATTGCTGAAATTCAAGTCAAGAGGCAACAATGAACAATTGTTGCTTCAACAAGAGATGGGTCAGCACGTGTCAAAAATGAATACCGCCGCCAGCCGCTACAACACCTTCCTCGACACAGGAAAATGTGTGTCTAAAATAAGGCATTTTTGATCGTAATGTTATCTCTTTATGATTCTAACCTTTGCCCAACTGTTAGGGTCGGCTTCCTGTCTAACCGGATACAACTTTAATATTAGTATTTTACATGGAGCGATTGCCTATCTGACTTCCACACCCCGTTACTGGATACCTTTGATAAGACGAGGTTACACTACTTTCGGGCTTGTGGCTGTAACGACTGTCAAAGATCTATAAATAACAGCTGGTACGGACTTAACGCGCTTTCAGAGATTATCTAATCGATGATCCAATCTAGTGACCGACCTCGGCAAGCGTAGCTTACCCTCTGATCGTAAGTTAAACTGTTATTATTTAGCCGCAAATCTCGCAAAGCTAAGCATATATTTTAATTATTTTAGACTGTGGTTTGGGATAAAGAAGGACAGTATTTTTTTAACTCCTCCGCTGTTCTTTTCTGATTTATTTCTAGCAGGATTGCGAGGTCCAAGGCAGCCTAATCGTTACTCCGAGACTCGTCAAGCTTCATTGACTCGATGCTTTCCTAGTGCTCGCCACTGCTGATTCAGGAATTTGGGGAATAGTGTGACGGGCTTGTTCCAATAATAAGCCATAATAACTCCTCACGATATCTGAGTATAATTTACTAGCACTTCGGCCTCGACATCGTCCTTCGAATTTTCACATTTTCGATTTCAAATTCACTTTCGTTCGTTTTGCCTTCAAATTTTCACATCCACTCCACCAATACCTACCGAAAATAATAATAGCCTATAAATAAATAAAATAAATAAATATTGCTGGACAATCCACACAGCATCATCTAGCCCCAAGCTAAGCAGAGCTTGTGTTATGGGTACTAGATGACTGATATACTTAATACAGTACATTACATAGATAGATATTTTTATTATATATATAGAAAATACCCAGAACACCCGGAACAAATATTTGTAGATCGTACAAACATTTGTCCCAAGGCGGGAATCGAACCCGCAACCTCTTGCGTCGCAGGCGGACCTTCGCCCGCCGCGCCACATCGGTCGTCAAATATAGCACTTAGGAATAATGTAGGTAACTTTCTAACAGTGAGAAACTTATTAGAATTTGATCATTAGTTCCGGAGATCACCCACTGCATAATATTAATAATATAATAATATTAATAATAAGATTAATAATATAATATTAACACCTATCTTTTTTTTTTTTTTTAAAACGTTGCCCCACACTAGTAATTTCTCCTGTATCGTGGGTGCGTTTACAAACATTTAAACTCTCAAACAACCAGACCCGGAACAACTACCTGTAGGCCATACAAATATTTGTTCCGTGTGGGGATCGAACCCACAACACGCGGCGCAGCAGCCGATGGCTCAACCACCGCGCCAACCGTGTCGTCAAAATATATACATATATGTCTACACATTTATCTTAGAATATTTTATCGGATAAAAGAGGACATATTCCCTAAATTCCTCAACACATTCCGATCGGAAAAATGACACGTGTTTTGGAAACAAAATGGAGATGGGTCAAAAGGCACGTGCCGAAAACCACGTGACCTACTAATACCACGTTCACTAGTTCCCGGAAATGTCTCGGCCAACCTTACTTCCCAAATTACTAACGCCTTTCAGAAGATTTTTCTTTTCTACGCGCCATCCGATAGAAAAGCTGATTACTAATTAAATAATTGAATGTGCTTTTACCGAAGAATGTTAAGGTGGGTAATTAGTAGCGATTCGAACCTTATCAATGGTTATTGGTAGCTTCTTGGTTTTATGCTGAGTAGGGTAAATCTTCTTTATACGCAAACTGGAGTCGAAATATCTAGCGAGCCTGACATAGTTGCATATGATGTATAACATCTTTCCTCTGGCTTTCCTGCAATATCTGGGAGTGATTTCGTCAAAAGGGACGGGATGTGTGTAAAATGTAAAGTAACTGAATTTGAAACGCAACATCCGAACTTGACCGACCTCATCTTCAACATCATTATTATTCATAAGTTTTATGGCAACATCTGCTCAGTCTTTTCCCAATTATGTTGGGGTCGGCTTCCAGTCCTACTAGATGCAGCTGAATCAGCACTTTACATGGAGAGACTGCCTATCTGACCGCCACCCGCTGCTGACTTCCCGAAACGACACTCAAAGATCTACGAATGACAGCTGGGACCAACAGCTTAACTAGACTCATCTACGTACTTTTAATATAAACATGAAAGCGTATAAAGATATTTGTTACTCAAACACGGCTGAACGGATTTAGTTGCAATTTTCTTTCTTTATCCGGGCTTCAGCTAGACCCCTATAAATCATCACAAAGGAAGAAGAGTTTAGGTACAGAACTTATATACACACATTTATTTGTGTATATATTTTATACTAACTGTGCTTGCGACTTTAACCTCGTGGAATTTAACAAAACAGGAGTTTTGTTTTTTTTTTGCGCGATCCCAAAATGATTTTTTTGTAAAATCTGTTATTTTGATATTGCAAACAGCAACTTCAACTGGTATCCCTTTAGTTATGAAATTGCACCTTCCACTGTTTGTGTCTGCATCACTCAAAGGTTGACTGATAAAAAATACATATGGCATTGTTCCGACCTTGTACATGTATGTGCTTAAAATATTAAAAATAAACTGAATAGAGTATGTGACCCGATCGCATTTTATTGATAAAATTCGTTCGGAGGTCGTGAGCGCGGAGACTCGACATTTCAAAGTCGTAAAGTAAAGGTCAACGCTACGAGTCAGGTCGATAGACCCTTTGTGTTCTCAACTACCCTCGCTTGGTTTATAGGGAGAAGGTTATCTAGACTATGGCCAAGTGTTTTGTTAGATAACTCCGCTGAAAAAATATTTTGTCGGCAGTTTGCTCCGGCCTTTCCTACACTCTCATTTGTGTAGACTTTTTCAGGTATTTTGTGACACAGATGGCAGTTATTTTTCTACTTTTACGTTTATTTTGTACTAGTGACCCGCTCCTGCTTTGGACGTGTGGAAACAGAGAGGGAAACTCCCGTATATTTTAGACTAGCACTTCGCCTGCGACTTCGTCTGCGTGGATCCTTTAAAGCGTAGTTTTGAAAATAATAATAGCCTATAGCACTCAGAAATAATATAGCTTTCTAACAGTGAACAATGTTTTAGAATTGGATCATTCGTTCCGGAGATTACCCCCTACATACATACTTACAAACAAATTTTACCTCTTTTTAATATTAGTATACAAAAAATAATCGCTTTTTATTCTCAGTCAAAAATATGTCTAATTTCTCTACATTTAGACATTGATTTTCGCTGAGATGAGATTGAGACTTGATTTAAGTAATGAACGATGAGCGTTACGGGATGATTACGGGAATTGGCCTTCTGATATGCCGATATGTCAAAACATTGACATTTCTGCTCGCATCGTGCCATATTAAACTTAACGTTACAATGTTGTGGCGTTATTTCTGTTACTTTCGCACAACTGTCAAACTACAGGTGCAAAATAAAGACGGGAACATGTCCAAGCCTATGAACGTGGTAAGTAACGTTAAAAGACCTAGCTCTAAAAGCTTTTCCCATTACTTAGAACGTACTTTTGCTAAGTTTGACACTTGTGCGAAAGTGACAGGAACTGTCAAACTGCAAGAGCAACATAGAGACGGAAACATATTAAAGTCGAATTTCGTGCTTTTAGATTCTAAGCGTACAAAGTAGGTACTAGCTGTCGTCCTCACACTTAAAGTCGTTTTAGTTTCTCATTTCCACTAGCTGGCAAATCTGTAAAACCAAGATGGCAACCCTGTTGTGGGTGACCCAGCCATCAACGTGACATTTTATGGGATGAGAAAGGCGCAAAAGAAATAGGAATGCTATTGAGTTATGTAAATTGAAACGCGTTCTGATTTAATTTTTAAACGATTTTTGGAACAGCTTTGGGTACGCGTTGGAATTAACGAGAATTTTATCTTATTACGTACCTACTCGTAGTCTATGACTTGGACATTATTTTCTTCTAAAATGGGGGTGAATTCCTACCTCGTGTCTTGTTCACAGACCTATTAGACCAAAAATCACGGGCAAGATAATTGCTCAAAAAATTATAAAATAGAAGAACTATTCTATTTAAACTAGCACTTGGCTCGCTACTTTGTCTGCGTGGATTTCGTACGGTTCCCTTCGAACTTTATCATCCCCCAACCACTTTAAACCATAGTTTTGATTAATAAAATATAGCCTAAGCTATAGACGATTTTATTTTTAAATTGGTGTAACTACCCTAATGGTATTCTATTCAATGTGACAACTTCAAAACCCTTTATTAAAACCGATAAAACAAGTCTCGCCTTAGAATTCAATGTCTTGCTTAAAATTCTACTCCTTCGTGTTACGGGAGTGATTATAATTTCGTGAATGTTCTCTAAGAAGGGGTAACCCTTGTCCAAACAGTGTAACATCCAGAAAAGTGCTCAACAAAGTTATAAGAAGAGGGCTGGTAGTGTACCCTTGCCGTTATCTACACGCTTTCTATTGGGTTTTTTGACAGTCCGCTATGTTGTACTACAGCTTTATTAGTTGACTTGCACTTCGCACGTGACTTCGTCTGTGTGGATTTCGTACTATCTCTTCGAATTTCAACATGTCCTCCGCACCCTTTATAGTTGTAGCTTTGAACATATAATATAGCTTGTAGATGTTACTCGATGATAAATAATATTCTTATTGGTGAAACGTTTTTTAAATCGGTTGATTAGTTTTTGAGTTTATCCATTACAAACAAACACATAAAGAACCCAATCTTTCCGTTTTGTATTATGTAAAATTTTATAAGCATTATTGTGAAGTTTCATCAAAATTCGTTCAGTAGTTTTTGCGTGAATGAGTAACAAACATCGATACATCCTCATAAACTTTCACACAAAATATTAAGTTGTTTATTAGTACGAGGAACGGGGTGAAAACTTCCACATCCTCAATAGAAAAGGGAGGATCCTCGGACCAGACGGGTGTTGTGTTTAGTCGGCTACAATTGACGCCACGGATCTTGAGCACTGGACGCAGTAGTGAGGTTAAGTTTGCGCATAAGTAATTTCTAGTAAAACCAACCACTGGGCAATTCAAGGTCATCGGTCGAGATCCTTTGGGCTCTCGCCGAGTTTAACCTTGAGTTTGTCTAATGTCTAATGCTCAACCGGACTTTCCTGTAGGGACTTAATGAATTAAGGCCTCCAGATAGGGCACAAAAACTTACAAACTAAGCGACTTCACGCTAAGGGCACCCCCTGCGGGGTACGTGCCTCGGCTTAGGGCGTCGCTGGGAGAAGACAGCAAAGGGTCGAGATCCAGCCCGGTAACTATACTACCGACAGTTGTTGTACAGATGACGTTTGACGGCATGGTTGGCGCAGTGGCTGAGCGATCGACTGCTGCGCCGCGTGTCTTGGGTTCGATTCCCGCACGGAGCAAATATTTGTATGGCTTTAAATGTTTGTATACGCACCCACTACACACACAAAAAAAAAAGAAGAAGATAACTGTAACGTCGCGTATACGTCAATTTAGTTCGTACGTGACGGTATAGATGTCGCTACAGTAGAATTTCACAGCCATACAAAAAGTGCACGTTAAAAAAAACTGGGTAAATAAATACCCGTATGTATTACCTACTCGTTCACGTCGACCACCAAACGTTTCGTGACTATAATTTAACGGGAGAATGCTAATGTTTTACCTCATTAGCACAGTAAAAAGTTTTTATAGCCACGTTTAATATAGAAAGGCGGAGTTCGGAGTCGCCGGCTGAATCGTGTCAATAAAATTAAAAGTTGTTCCAAGAAAAAAGGGTTTGCTTACATTAAAAAGTAGTTTCTTCAGTCATTTACTATGTAGATTGTAATACAATTCTGATTAATTATTTAGGTTTGTATAATGGAGTTCAGTAATCATCTGTCTAGCCTTTACCCAATTTATTTTAGGATCGACTTCCAGTTTAACTTGGATGCAGCTGAATACCAGTACTTTAAATGGAGTGAAATTCTATCAGACCTCCACAACCCAGTTTCTGGGCATTACCTCTTGGTAAGACTGGTTGTCAGACCTGCGTGCTTGACTACCCGTAATGAAAGTCAAATATCAACAAATAACAGCCGGGACCAACGGCTTTACTTAACAATGGAATGGATGCTCACCCATCCACGGAACGACCTCGGCTAGCTTAACCTTCGATCGACCTGAATGGCTTTTATTATTTAGAAATGAGCCTAATCCTTGCGTTTGAGGAAATGTTTTAATTAAATTATGAAGAACATTTAGTAATTTAAGAAGAACAAATTAAACTAATTGCGATATAAATTCTTCAGGTCGAGGAATATCTAGGCACAGTTGGAATAATATCAATGCATAAATTAGAAGCAACAGGTCGATTCTGTGAAAAAATTCCCGTGAATTATTGGGTGAAATGAGCGGTGAGGTGAGTTGTCAGTATCACCTAGCTTAAGCAGAAATGTTGAGCATTAGCATAAAAGATGATTAGGAAATGAAATGGTGAAATAATTAAATGAAATGGCGAATAATTTCATTTTATCATTTCATTTATTCTTTTCATTTAGTTTCATCGTTTCATTTCATCAATGAATTTAATTTCCTAATCATTTTTTATGCTAATGCTGAGTATACGAAAAAATAAAATAAAATTAAATGACAAAATGAAAAACTGAACGATGAAATGAAATGAAATGAAGAAATTAAATTATAATGATTTCTTTATTAGTAATAACATTTTTACACGTCATAAAATTGAATAAATAAATAATTATTAGATTATGTCGGTGTTTCCCTACCTGACTACTCTCGAGCTAATCTCGATTCAATCCCTGGCATCAGCTGGGTGACACTGACAGCTCACATCAACGCTCACTGCACCCAAGTTTTTACAGAATAGTCATGCTGGTCGTAATTTTTAATATGGACTGCTTACCTACTTTACTTCTTAAGTAAATAGACTCTTCTGCCCGAAAAGAGAAGAAGAATAGGTCCATGCAGATGAATCATATAAATAATTCTTACCTTTCCTCATAGTTGTGTCCTTCTTAAACCTGAAACAAAATAATTAATATTAATACTTATCACAATGACTGTTCACAAACAAACAACGAGGTGAATAAATTATTTGCTTTCGGCGGCCATTTTACCAAATCCTGTCAAACTTTTTGAAGTTGAGATACCAAGTTCGCTCGTAAACATAATATGAACTTAGAGAAATAGACTAGCTTCGTGTCTCAGGAAATATTTTCTTTAACAAATTTTTCGCTTAATAATAGTTTTTGAAAAATAAGAGACTAGATTCGTAAATATTTTCACTGACAAAATTTTCGCTTAATAATATTTTTTGGAAAAAAAAACAACCAACAATATGTGTTCGCTTTCTGCTTCCTTGGTAGATATTTCGTTATTATAATCTGGAGATGTCGAATTTAGATTGATTGATAAATTAATTAGGTTTACAAAAGAAAATGTCGAAATATTTGTCTCACTAACACTACGCTACGAATCTAACCTAGCACGTCATGCACATGCGAGTACTAGACCAACGTGGCAGTTACTACTTTTTGAATATTTTCATGTTACATGTTCTTATTACAAAAAAAAAATATCAGAGATAAAGACCGAAAATTAGACAACAAAATAATCCTAAAACTCTCCTTCTGAACCTCTTTTATCGCATGTAAATACAGACTAAATAAGAACATCATACATTATTCATGTATGAAAGTTTGCCCCAATTTTCTTTTAACGCATGCTCATGTATTATACCTACCTTAAAGCAAGAGCTGCGCTTTAAATTGAGATGCAAATCCAGCGTCTAGTGGCGTAGACGATATTGAAAGCGCTGTGAAGTGAGTGGTGAGAGGGAAATTCAGCGCTTTGTGCCTCAAGTTTGCGTTACGAGAACTTCAGTGCGACACTTCCCTTATAGAAATTCAGTTTTGGCATATCTAGGTTAAGTTTGTGAAGGCATTTAGCGAGAATATTAAGCTGAAAACATTCCTTAGAGCACAACATATTTAGCAACTTTGGACACTGTGACGATATGACGAGACAGACTCTCTAACAATTTGTAACACGTATTATTATAACGGTTCTATACATAATATAACGGTGTTTACTGTCACTAGGGAAGTTCGAAAAGCAAAAAGGAAGCCTTTTGCATTCCTTTCGATTTCCTTGTAAAGTAATACCTTAAAGCATGGTGTACATAAATAAATTTATTCATATATCAATTTTGGTCTGCATTGTTGGCCTAGTGGCTCTATCACTAAATCGGATTGATAGTGCGACGAATCACAGGCCATCCATTTTAAAACAAGAACAATAAAATAAAAAACTTAAAATAAAACAGAAAACCATCTAACACGCACTAGTTCAGTCATGATGTTTTGTTGTAATAATATTGTCATATATTTATGTAAACACTATATTATAGTAGGAATAAAAAGAATTTACACTCTATGTTATTACAAATTTAAAAAAAAAACCCTGTGCACAGACGACGGTGATTGACAAAATAGTATATTTTCTCTACGTTCGTGTTACACAAGGTATGTACTAAATCTTGGTACGTATTAGTTTTATATTTGTAGATCTTTGACAGTCGTTACGGGTAGTCAGAAGACCGAAGCTTGAGTTTTCCAAAGCTCCAAGGGACCGTAAACCTACGTATTTGATATTAACATTAACTGGAGTGGTAGACGCGTTTCTGAGAAAAATGGCCTTAAGAGGCAGACGGGTATAGAAGTGATCCTATAATGGTGCCGTTTGTACATCACAAAGTGTTACTGTATGTATCCCCATAGGTATACCATATCAAACGTATTCTATAGCGATTTGACACGTCCAACAAGCACCCACCCTACCCCCGCTGGGCGCTAGCCGACCCCCCCTACCGCCCCACGGCCTAATTGCACACCCGAAATTCAAAGCCACGCTTAACTGCTTTATTAAAACGTAATAATATTCAATAATCTTCTAACGGCTCCATTAATATTCTAGAAGCGACTAATAATATAATTTCGTTAGAGATTCGATTCAAGCAGGTCAATCGACCAGAAGCAATTTAGGTCGACGAGGTGGTTTGCGTCAGGTTCGAGGTTGTTTATTTAGAAAATGGCGGCCTATGTACACAATGGATGCGGTGATGGACTCTATATTAAACTTGTAAGATGCGGTTGAATATTGATTAGTTAGGATAACCCTTTGTTTGATGATCAACATGGCACATTTGATTTTAATTAAGGTTGTATAGTGGAAGGGTTTCACAGGAAAGCAGGCTCAACAAGTAACAAACATTGTAATATACTGTCATCATCTGCCTAGCCCTTTACCCAACTGTATTGGGGTCGATTTCCAGCCTAACAAGATGCTGAGTACCAGTATTTTACACGGAGTGACTGCCTATCTGACATCAACAACCCAGTAACTGGGTAACGCGATAAACTTTGGTAACACCTTCAGGCTTCTGACTACCAAAGATCTACGTATGACAACCTGGACCAAGTACTAAAAGTGCTCTCTGATGTACGGAGGAGTTTCAGTATGTCATGAATGGTCACCCATCGTCGGACCGACCCCGGCAAGCGTAGCTTAAACTTCGATCGACCCGTGCGGCTGTCATTATTTAGCCAGAAGCTCCACAAAACAATTTTCTTTAAAACTTTAGATGTTTGTTCATAAAGCTTAGGACTTACGAATACGAAAAGGATTAATTTAATAAAGGCTTAAACGCACATAATACCCAGTATTGTCGGTGGAAAATTAAAACAACTGCTTTGAAAACAATACGAGAAAAGTAATCTTAATGGGCTTTAATATAGCTTTTTGAGTCTCAGGAACAAAAGTGAGCGGTTGGCGATTTATTTTTCCTAGAAGATTTACGTTTGAAAAAGCTATGGTATAAAATGATTATCCCTAGGAACAGATCAAAGTAATTAAACCGGCTTCGAAACAACTATACGAAGAAAATTAAAGTAGCAGAAAATGGACTATGAACTATTGAGGCACTGGATTCGGTACATTTAATGTTAAATGTTATTTATTCAGACTAATATATTTGTGTTCGGTACTATTTAAGTAAATAAGTATAGAATGTAAATATCAACTACGCAGTTTACTTGTATACATATAATGTCAAAGTTTTGATGCAGGAAGAAATGCGGCTTAAAGTCTGACCACTTCGAAATTGAATATCCAGTTTTAGAGCAAAGTGCGGTTGGCTTGGCTCAAGGCAAGCTCCGAAATTTTAATATTCGCCACCACTAGCCACGTGTACCTGGCAAAGAACCAAATTCATTAGGATTTTCAAGTAAAAATATATGGCTGAGGAAAAATGTTGTTTACCGTAACGCTCGTAACTTGTACCAAACGCCATTTTAATTCCCAGCAATAGTGCGGCGGTGTTCGGCCGGCCTTTCTGTTAGTTGAGCTCGAGAAATTTTAATACTTGCGACTACCCGCTTTTCAGATTAGGCTCTGTTAGTGGTGGCGGTTAGTCGGACACTTTATTCGTTGTTTTACACTCGTAGGCAAATTAAGCGGAGCTTTTACAAGAGAATGAGATTCCTGTTTTTACGTTGCAAGTTGCTGGTGCAATTATACCTATAGAGCATTTTGTGATTCAAATATTTTTGAGTGATAAAAATCTCAACTTAAATTAACATAAGTCATAACATCACGCCATTATTCCACAAAGTGTCGGCAGAACTGTAAACTGTCGTTAGTTATGTTCAAGTCCCATGCAATAGGCTGCCTGTCCACCGGAGCGGAGCACGGCTGCGGAGCGAAGAAACGGAGAAATTTTGACCAATAGTACAGCAAGATATCTCCGCTTTACTTTAGGGGACAGGGATTATTGGTTAATATTTCTCCGTTTCTCCGCTCCGCAGTCTCGCTCCGTTCGGGTGGACAGTCAGCCATAAGGGGCGAGCCTATTTTCACAAACCGGGCAAAAATACAGATTCCGGGCTGCTCCTGAGAAACTCCAGTCAACTCTTGGACATCACTGACATCGGTGAAGGAAAACATCGTGAGGAAACCTGGACTTGTAATAAATGTAAGTCTGAAATCGCCAACCCGTCTTGAGCAAGCGTGGTGATTAATGCTCGTGCCTTATCTGTATGAGAAGAGGCCTTTGCCCTGCGGTGGGACAGTAACGGGCTGGTATTATTATACGAAATTAATTAGATACTGTTACTGTCATAACCTCAAACGTTTCTTTAATAACCATATCATAGAAAATGGAAAGTCCAAAGCGAAAACCTTTCAAGTTAACTTACAATTTGATTTACGGCCGACCCGGCAGCCTAACTATTCAAGTAAAATTAGTCTCTCGGGTGTACCAAACATTACATAGACGGACGTAAACGCCGATCGATCGAACCCACGAATATAGGGACAAGGTCACAAGTCACAAAGACCTCGAACTCAACTACCTTTGGTCCTGAGCCAAACATATACTGACCGTTTACATGGTAAAGTAAATGTTAAATCTATTTTGGTATGAGGATTGGGATTAGGACTGACTGACAGATAGTGTGATGTGGAAAATAAATCAATCAGAAACTACAGACCTCCTTCTACGATCCTTACAAAATTCTTTTGATTCGTTTACGTTCATACATCCTGGTCACACACCTGGCCTTTCTGAAGAAAATCACCAATAAGGTCAGTGTATGTCCATAAAATATACTGACCGTTTTCATGGTAAAGTAAATGTGAAATCACTTTTATTTTGAAGCATATTATGACTGACAGCTAGCAATGTGGACAGTATCTCCTTCATGCATCCGGACGCCTCTATAATAAATGTTTAGTGGAGCTAATCCTTAGGCAGTAAACTATAAGCTAATACTTAACTTTAACTAGTATGAACTTCAGATTCAAGTTCATACTGGTTGTAACTTTATTCCACGATTATCAATAAAAGTTCGTGTTGTAAGGACCAAAATATGTGTTCCTACGATTCAGTTTTCAGAAAAAGTTTTTTGAAAAACTGTTTTTTATTTGTTTGTTAAATTCATGTCAAAATAATTTAATAACCTATTTTTTTTAAACAGTTCATCTTAAGATGTTTTTCTGAGATAAATAAAAACAAATTGCTGTCTAGTATAAAGTTATATATGGCACGTATTCCTCCACATCGGGCATGCACAGCAAAGAGCAATCGTGTTGTAATTAGGACCTAAATACGGTGCAGTAAGAGCCAAAATTCGTAGTGCCCTCACGGGGTTCATGCATTGTATAGTACCCTGAAATTATAATTAATCTCTACTATGTAAATTGTAGGCATTTGTTATATATGCACAATTAAATACTGCATCTACATAAATAAAAAAACAAATGACTACACTTTTCAAGGAAGCGTTTTGAAAAATAAACAATCAACCTTAACCTATGCCAAACAACGTTTTATTTCCATCAACATGTGGGAGGGATGGCATCGTCACCATCTGTTATAATATTATATTACGAAGAACAACCACGGATATGGTTACATTGGCCTGCGGTCGATCTTATGTCAAGACTGTCCTAATCGTGTTTGCCGGGACGTCGATTTTAATGTAACAGGTTATTTTATGTTCAAGTTTATCCTATAAAAGGTTTCAAAGTTAAGAATTTATTTTCGATATAAAATAAGACAGGTATAGGCAGGTCATCTTTCCTCGAACCTTTGCACATTCATGCTTGAATTAAACACGGTGTTTATTTATGTTTTAGTAGGTTTTATTTTGGTAAAAATGTCACTGGATTATTGTAAATGTCGAGATGTTTTTTTAAGAAAATTCTGGCAATATTCCGAAAAAGCGCAGATATACCCATAACTGTGACATAAAAATAAAATGCAAGCGCGTGGAAGCCAGGAAATTAATCGCGCGATCAAACTGACCGCGGATATTGTGCGGTTTGGTCCTGCGGCCGGCTTCTTGCTCGGACATATACCTAGTACACAAGGACCAATGTTCGACACGATATTACATGTATTGCCACACCATTGCCTGTGCGGCTTCGGCTGGTATATTGCCTGTTAGCGGTTTGGTTCGACGGATATTATGTGGAAGTGCATAATTTTCACCCTTGTGTGTGTATTGTGCCGTTGCTACGAGGGATGGTTTTGCGGTCGACGCCCTGATTGTCCGGTGCCATGACTCATGTGGGGGAGGTCTTTTATAGGATTTTTGGACGTGTAGGAGTGGATTGCTTCATTTACATTATACAAACAGTTGTAATGAAACTTTACTAGATTGAGGAATATTATGAGGTTCGATTGTTGCTGGATTCCTTTTTTAAAACTACTAAGTCACTTTTTTTTAAGCGTTATGAAAATATACACTGCTTCGCTGGTCTAGTGTTCGAAAGCGCTATTGAGGTCCTGGGGTTGATTTCGAATTGGGTAGAGTCAAGTGTTATTATGTTTTTCTTAACATATCTCGTGAGAAGTAGGTGTACTCGTACCTACACCTCTGCTTAACCCTTTGGGGGATAGGTACAGGCGTGATGCTATGTCATGACAATGTCTCTATTACTAAAAAGCAGCACCACCAATCAGGAACACTGTGTCCTTTTCAATACAGCGTCGTCTTCAATCCAACCAGTATTTGAAAGAATTCTATTTTATCATACCTAAGTAAAGAATAATCTGGTATCTTGAACATATCAATGGCGGCTGAGGATAGCCGAGTAAGCACTGGAGTGCGTCTAGACTGGTCTTAATGAAATACCTACCGACTTTACAGTGCCTAAGCACAGCGATCGATACGAGATTATAGAGCCATGTAAATTGTACTGGCTTGTGCGTGTCGGATAGTGTTTTGTTTTTCTTTCTTTCGGTGTTCTTGTTTTGAAATCAAACCCAGCCTGTGATTCGTCGCGTTATCGGTTCGATTTTTAAAATAAATGTTTTGTATTTATTGGTGTCCGTTGCCAGTGAGGATATTTGCGAACAGGTCGATGACGTCAGACATCTCGTCTTGTGCTAACAGAGTGGAGTGGGATAAGTATATCAATGTAAGAACTTCAGGCACGTGATGTAGCGCGATTTGCTTACGTCACATTGAAAGCATATGCCTATTAGGAAGGAATCTACTTATATACTTATAAGTAAGTACTGGTAAAAAGGGGTGAGTATAAAGAGAAACAGACTTAGGATGTCCATATATTGTTAGTTATTTCAAAACTATGTTAATATTGCATCATTCATAAATATCCAAATTTCATTATAGCCACCCGCAACTAATTCCCGCTGCGTCGTAATATATATAATTGAAGCGTCCTTACAACAAACAATGTTAAACTAATGTGAAAATCCATTTAAATGTTTGTTTCTATTCACCCTTGCGTTACTTTTAACCCCGTTTTCCAGTATCTTCCTTTTTTTAAATATTGCCTGTACTCTACGTCATACGCGTACACAAAGAAGGTACGTAGGTTTATACTTAACTTTTGTCGCATAATATCGACGCCATGCGTGCGCCCAAGGCCTTGTTCGTGGCCCATGGGCTATGGGTCAGGCAGGAACCGCCACCATTCGTGACACGCAATCCTGCGCTTACAATATCAACGCTTGTTTAAAGAAATGTGGACTGTGGCCTTTTGATTTACTTAATGACTTGTTTTTAGGGATGTTTACTTTGTTTCGTTTCAATGTACTTATACTTTTAGGTGGCTTTGTAGGTGAATGAATCAATAAACAATGAAAGACCAGAAATAAGGACCAATCAATAAACAAAGAAGGACCAATCAATATAGTCACGTACTTACTACAATAGCTTAGTATAGACATAAGACGACCGTTGTGGCGCGGCGGGCGAAGGTCCGCCTGCGACGCAAGAGGTTGCGGGTTCGATTCCCGCCTTGGGACAAATGTTTGTACGATCTACAAATATTTGTTCCGGGTGTTCTGGGTATTTCCTATGTATAATAAAAATATCTATCTATGTAATGTATTGTATTAAGTATATCAGACATCAGTCTAGTACCCATAACACAAGCTCTGCTTAGCTTGGGGCTAGATGATGCTGTGTGGATTGTCCAGCATTATTTATTTATTTTATTATTAAGACGAGTTTTGATTAGTTTGAGTATTTCATACTTGGGTCTTGAGTGAGTTTCTGTAACATGGAATATAGTTTGACTGCCATGAGATTTAACGTTTTGATCGACACTTTTCTCACATTGGTATTTTAGCTACCTATTAATTACTATCCACATACAAAACTCAATCGCCCATAAAAATACGGTTACTCCATCACGTCAAAACAACTAGAATGTAATTCAGACTGTTCCAGTTGACTGGCTCGCGCAAAACAGTCCACAAAAGCAAAAAAAAATCAACGAGTAAAAAAAAAGCCACACGCACACAAGACACTTCCAACAAAAACAAACAGCTGCCGGTTTCTCCCTCTGTGTGCAGCTGTCCTGTGTATACAAGTCCTAATAAGGGCTCCGCTAAAAGCACTTATCTGGTTTAAAACCCTTTAAATGAAGCAATAAATGCGAGAGAATCGCTGTGAGGCACACACGCTCACTGTTTATTTACGAGGAAAACATTCCCGTGTTTGTGTTGCTTCAGACGTGTCGGCAATTGTTTTAGAAATTGGGATTTGAGAGTGCGGAATTAATTCATACATGGAATAAATATGAATGTGAAATTAGTTGTGGATCTTGCTTGCTGTGTGCCTATATGTATACTTGCTCGGAGGTATGCAAAACAGGTTGAGTGTAAAATCTTAATACAGTATTGTTAGCTTAGTGCCAAGGGGGGCTTTCTGGCTATCTACATCGATCTTTGTACTTGGGGGTCAACCACCTCATTGAACTGCATTGCCCGGATACCATTAACCTAGTAGTCGATTCTGTAAATATTTCCCCATGAATACTTTCAACAGTTTCTGTTTGTTATGTCCAAATAACAGCTTTTTACTAAATGCATATGAAAGTTTACACGGTACACACGCTAAAAAACAATTATATTTTATTTTTCTGTTTGTCTGTCTGTTTGCACCGTATGGACCGGTTTTGACGGGAACTCTTTTGCATATAGCTAATGTTATAAGGAGTAACTTAGGCTACTTTCATTTTAGTATAAAAAATTGGCTTCCGTGGAAAATATAAAAATACATGTTTAGTAAAATTTCAAGCGGCCAAATCGCTGGCACAGCAAATAAATAATAAATATCATAAAACAAGCACACGTTGCATTGTATACATAGTAGATTATATTTTTTATAATTGTCACACTATACATATTAAACGTGGTCTAGCCTTTATCTTAAGTGATAGTCTTCAGGTAAATGAACGGCGAAATGAGTTGTCAGTGTTTTACTGAAGCTGGGTGACACTGACTTTCAGCAGGGAGATTTCTTACAGAATACCACTGCAGGTATTCTCAACACAAAAAAAAACTCGAAGCTCGCTATAAAAACTCGTAAATAACACGAGCGGCCGCTTGACGACCCTCGCGGAAACGTTCGTCATCCCCAAATCTGTCACGTACACTGTCGGGAACAATTTGAATTTTTCCAGCCAGAGATCGTGAACAATTTTGACAAGTTTAATGTACATCGTATAATGACATTCGGTTCAATTAGCGAGGAAAGCACGTCAGAGGTGTTTATGTTTGAACCGTATCCGAGGAGTTAATTGGTGGGCAAACACGCAAGATTGGATGGTTTACTGCAGTGTACATACGATATTGTCTAGTGTTAGTTCTAGGACTCAAATGGTCCACGATCTTGAGGCTATTAAATGCTGATTATTATCATGTAATTAACATTAGGTAGCAGTACACCTGCACGTATTTATACATATGTTGTTTTACTGGTCTGAAGTGCTACTACTGAGTATGACGTCGTGAATTTCGGAAATCAGGCTGAATTATCTCGGAAATAGATTCATCCCCGACTTAAACATAACTAGCTAAATGTGGTTGCTTAAAATGTACAGCTCTGTTCAATCCTTCGGGGAATACAGGACTGATGTTATGTTATGGTACAGTGACAATAAACAGAGGAGACTTAATCGATTACACACACTGTGCAAAGCTTAATGGCCTTGTCTTTCTGTGAGTGCTTGTTCTTCGATCAAAATATAGGGACGTTTCTTCTGCTTCTAACTTGATTTCTGAACTGATTTCTGAACTTTGACTGAGACCTAATTAAGATAGCCTTAAATAGGTCTCAGTCAAAGTGACCGTGACCGTGATCCTTATCAGTGTGTGAACAAATAACAAGCCTTAACTTACCTAATTAGTTCGATTGTAGTGAACAAAATAATACGCAATCACTTCCAAAAACCGCAACGCTTGGTAAAGAAACTCTTTGTACCTTTTATCTGGCGGTAACTTCTGCCAAATTAATTAGGCCAGCATCGCTATTCGCTACAAAACAGGAAATCCGCGGGAAAACAGGGAAAATGGCGGCGTCGCGGCGGACGCAATCTACCGAACACTACACCTGTTACCGACTTAATTCTTTCAAGTGCACGATGAGTTTTTTTTTTACTACGTGTTTTCTTTGAGAGCTGGGTGTTTTCCTCCTAATGGAGATTACTTACTACCTATTACATGCTCGGTTTGTTTGTTTTGTGGGAGTTTCAAATGTTTCTGTTTGAAAATTCCGAGCAGATGACTCTTAACGACCGTCGTGGGCTAATGCTTTGTTTATTTATTTTATTATCAACCGTTTGCCTCGTTGGTCTAGTGGTCGCTACTGCTGAGCGTGAGGTCCTGGTTTCGATTACTGAGCAAAGTTTAATTGGGTTTTTTTCCATCAGGAATCTCTCAATAGCAGCCCGGAGTCTGGATTTGTGTCCGGTTGATCCGCCCCCCATAACTTAAACATAAGTAATTGGCAAAATATTGGTATAGGTGCACCTCTGCCTTTCCTTTCTGGGAATATAGGCGTGATGTTGCATAATTATGCTGAGATAGGAGCCTTTTTGGCCTCGTACGGGTACTTTTATATTTTGGTTTGTTTTTTTTAATTTAGTTTTTTGGTTGGGTTTTATTTCTGTGCGTGTCTCAAAAAAATGTTTTTCTTTCTTTTTATGTTATGTTTTTATGATTACAAAACAAAGTGTGACGAGTTTAATACGAATGCTTGTTATGTAGTGTGACAATTTGATCAACCAGTTAAGTACATGTCTCACGACAGCATAAAACGTAAAAAACACAGTACGACACAAAAATGCAGACTAAATTACATATTCTGATCTCGTTGTTGGCAGCGAGCATGTGGATATGAACAGAAATGAGAGAGTCTATGTAGTACCCACATATCTCTTTGAGGATGCAGCGAATGTTAGTTTTAAAGATTCTGCGAGTGAATGACATGCAGGCGCGCACCAGCGCATAAGCCTGTGCTGACTCTGCAAGATAAGCAAGTTTATACGGTGTGTATTTCTCTTTAATTTCGACGGAAATTATGTGGGTTTTGGAAGCTAACACTGCGGTGGGTCAGTTTGTGCCACGGTTACTATATCCCACCTATAGGGTGCTTGCACAGTTCTTGGTATTATTATAGGTGGTGTTTATAAATGCAGATAATTCGAAATCCTGCTTTAGAATAGAGAATATATTAATGGGACTTTAGAAATTATACCGTAAATAGATATACTATGTTAGTATGTAAATAACATAATAATTAACTCTAAAACTTGACGACTCTGTATCCTGAATCTTAAAAATCGGTTGAATACAGTGTAGGTATTGAAATGTACAGACGCCAGCACATCAAGCTACTCCTAACTGTCAATATTTCCCAATTGAACATGAAATTCAAACTTTCAAAGAAATTTAACAGATTGGGGTAGCTTGATGTGATGGTCTCTGTACAAACATAAGAGTGGTTACTTTTTTTTCCTGGTTTCGATGGAAAATTCCCGTACCAAGCCTTTAAACCTCTTAAAGTTATTTTTTTTTCATGGTGTATATGAAGAGAACCCTACTCTATTTTATCAATCTTTGCCATACCTATATTTATTTTTTCTTTGAAGGCTCTATTTCTTAACCGAAAAGCGCCACGTAACCTTGACTCGCCGTTACCAATTTACCAGAATGTAATTACATTATCTATAAAAGCATGTATTTAAATATGAAATTCTGATGTATTCTTAAATACTTTGTACCGATAAATACACTTGATTTTTAATGGGGAGTAGAGATAGGCGTTGAACATTCGCTAAAAAATATCACGTGATTAGAAAAGACCGCTTAAGTTCAGCACAATCGTCACCAAAGCAAAACAATCAAACCAACCCCAATCCTCTTGTAATATCAATTTGCAAACTAGAATAGGTAGGTTCGTAGGTAGCTAATGTTCGCGGTTATAATGATAATGCAGGGGAGCAAACAGTAGCAGCGAACTTGTTTGCTCCGGGCAAACATTTTAGCTGCCCGCGGTATGAAGTCGTTATCAACAGTGGCGTGCCCTGATTAAGTTCATTGGGCTTTGTTTTAAAGGTTTATTTAAGGGGTAAATGATAATAATAACACCAGAAAGTTAGGCGATTGGCACACTGCGCCGTATCACGCAGCGTAGCGGGAGTGCGTGTTCTTACGTTGTTTGCAAGTAGCTGTGTTTGTTTAGAAAACACGCGTAGTGCAACAGAGAAAACGCATTCACGCGCAGTGTTCGTCGTTCGTCGCCACGCCACTGCGGGATGCGGTGCAGTGTGCCAATCTCCTTACTGGCCCACTGCAGAGAAAAAGCCTCTTCTCATACAAAGAAGGCACGAGCATTAATAAACACACTTGCTCAAGGTGTGTTGGCAATTTTAGACTTATGTATATTAATTTCAAGTCAAGGTTTTCCTGTACCGATTTCAGAGATGTCTAAGATAAACTAAGAACTTTCTAAGTTTATCTTAGACATCTCATATTAAGTCATATCCTACAAATATATACAAAGTATTTGGTATAAGGTAAGTGTACTTTAGTCGAAGTGCATTGAAAATAAAGGCAATTTAGTGATGATTTTCTTGCGAGGAAATTTTATTATTTTGTTTTTGCTCTAATAGCACCTTAACGTAAAGGGCAAGAACGGAACACGGATGGGTTTTAGTCAGTATAAGTCTGACACGTGGAATGGGAGGGCATTTCACTCCGAGCGGGAGAAGTCATTAGAAGATTTCCCATCCTTAAAAAAAAGGTAAGTACTTACCTAGTTACTTACCCATACAAATTAAATTTTGTACTTTAGTATTATCTATTTCATGTAAAATCAAGTTTACGATCGAGAATTTGCTAAACACCCCAATAATACTTGAATGTTCAGAGATTCCCCTATAAAAATATAATCTCATACCATCGTCGTAAATGTGTTAAAATACTTTCATAGATAACATTGCACAAAGTAGAAACGCAGCTTACGCAGTGATAAGGTCCCGCTTTCTAACTTCCGTGGAGCGATAGTGATAAGTCACCTATGTTCGGATAATATTTTATGCAAACAAGCAAAATAGTACAATGCTATCACGTCGAAAAAGGTTTTTGTAAAGAAAATGCTACAGAAATGTAGCAGCAAGGTCGTGGTGAAACTGTCTACTCCGTAAGTACATTAAGTGCCATGTATAACCTAAAAGATGAAGAGGGGTCAGGTAATGCAGAGCTCTGACTGTACAAAGAATTAAGTAGATTCCATTTTCAAATCCTTACTACTTTTTGATGCTATTTTAAAAAAGACAAATATCAACTTTAACTTGGAGTAAATTAAGTCGATTTAACAATGACTATTTGATTTTATTATTTTTTAAACGTTATCGCGCCCTAGGATATTTTACTGTATGGTGGGTGCGTTTACAAACGTTCAAACGTAAACGTAACATATATGCAAACAGCCAGAGCCGGAATAACTACCTGTAGGCCATTTAAATATTTTATTCCGTGCGACGGGCGGTAAGGAGTCAAACCCGCGACCAATCGCTCAGTCAACGCGAAAACCGTGCTGTGAACCAACCCCAATCCAATAGTTAACGTTATTCCGATTAGTTCAGCGCTATTTGGTAAAACAATTTCCATGTGTAAACTTGTGTGAAGTGAACTTTTATCCAACTTAAGTAATGCCTTGACAGTTTTACGGAATCCATCGGATAATCTTTATGTGTAGAGTGATATAGTCGTTTTTCAAAAATCACATATTTCTTTACATTTTTGAAATTCGTATCACACACGCAGTATAGATTCACATATTTGTACCCAGGTACAAACCATTCGCACCTCTACAACAACACATTTATTATTGACAAGATAACTGTTCCAACTTCTATAACCGAGACACATAACAGCAAGAAAGTTCTTCTAACACATAAATATTCAAGTCGGAAGCATTACTGTGATGTTCTAGGACAAAAGGCAAGTTTTTGCCCCAACTTAAGGTGACTGTTGAACAGAAACTTTTCAATTATGTAAACAGTACGCTAAAGGTGACAACTCCCGTTTGCACTTTGCTTATGAATAAATATAGGTAGTTTTGTGTAGGTACTTAGCTCTGTTGTGTACACTATAGGTGCTAAAAGAAAGTGGAATATTTGTATTTGAATATCTATATAACATCACGCCTTTAATCCCTGAAGAGTAAGGCAGAGGCGTACCTATAGTAGAACCAAATTTCGCCAGTTATGTTTAAGTCCCATGTAATAAGGGGCGAGTCTATTGCGACTCACCGGGATAAAATCCAGACTCCGGGCTGCTACTGAGCAATAACAGTTGAAAAACCCAACAACAGTTTGCTGATTAGTAGCGCTTGCGACCGACGAGACAGTCAAAACAAATATATAATACATACAAACTTCTTGTTATGTGTCAGCATGCTAAGAAAATAAATATTACTTAGTTCGTGACTCATCAAAGCGCAAAAAGATTTACAAAGTCTCCATAAATTGAAAATCAATCATAGCTGTCACGAGTTCATCTCCCATAACCACGGGTCGATGTACGAGCATAGACCAGAAGTTAATAAAAAAAAAACTTATAAAAGCAAACGAAAGAGCTTTCAACCCGCTTTGGAACCCTACCAACCCTTGGGAATGGAACCTAAGATATTACTGAAAGCAGTAATCCATCATAACTTGCTCCCTCTTTAACACGATGGTGTGGTAAGCAGAAAAAAAGTCCACCAGCCACAGTGGTGTATAGAAAAATACCGGCCAAGTACGAGTCGGATTGGCGCACGAAGGGTTCCGTACCATCTCTATCTATACTCATACTAATATTATAAAGAGGTAAAATTTGTTTGTAAGTTTGTATGTAGGGAGTAATCTATGATTTAATTATAAAAACATTCGCTGTTATAAAGCTATGTTATGAGTGATTTAAGCTATTATTATTTTCCAAACTAAGCTTTATCAGGGGTGTAGGGGATATTAAACTTGGAAGGGGAAAAGAAGAAATCAACACAGACGAAGTCGCGGACGAAATGCTA
Source organism: Phlogophora meticulosa (assembly GCA_905147745.2). Classification (NCBI taxonomy): domain Eukaryota; kingdom Metazoa; phylum Arthropoda; class Insecta; order Lepidoptera; family Noctuidae; genus Phlogophora; species Phlogophora meticulosa. The sequence continues at coordinate 2,787,081 of LR990518.1, forward strand.
GTTATCTATAAAAAACGGCAAATCACGTTTGTTCTGTGGGAGCCCCCTTATTTTTTTTTTTTGTATTTGTTGTTATGGCGGCAACAGAATCATCTGTGAAAATGTCAACTGTCTAACTATCACGGTTCATGAGATACAGCCTGGTGACAGACGGGTCACAGACTGGTGACAGATAGGGTCCTGTTTTACCCTTTGGGTACGAAACCCTAAAAATGTTCAATAATGCAGAAGGTCCGCTAAGAGTCAGACGTGGTGCGTCTCCGCTCCGTTTGCGCATTCACTTATGAATAAATCCACCATTTTGTTGATGCTCACAGCCCCGTAAGATGTACGACTGTGTCTCGATTGTGGCACTCCATACATACATACATACATATACGTGGTCGCCCAGTTCTGCGTTCGGTGAAGTGTTAACAATTGAAGGCGGTAGCGATGTGAATTCGTTCTTGCTCCAGTTCGAGGAGAGATAAAGTATCCTATGTAGCGGTCGGGAACGGCGATACCATTCAAGTTAAGTTCTTTTTCTTAGATATTGCTAAAGAGATACTTAGGTTAACTGATAACAAACACGACGGGAGATATGGATTGTGACGGGCGATAAATAGAATATACATTTGACAGCTGTCAAATGTTAATATAAATGAGAAAAAAAATCTTTGGAATGAATATTTCTTTTTCTACGTTCATAATAAACTCGAGTGACTTGTATGAGGGCACGTTCATATCTGAGCGACATCCTCTTGAGACAAGATAAATTGGCATTTGATGGAGCGTCTAATTCTAACTTGATAGGGTTCCGTGACGAAATGGTAAAGAAGAAACGCTTATTGTACTTCTGTCTGTCACAAGTATTCTTTTCATGACATACCAAAGTAAGGAAATATGATTTAAAAAAATTGGAATACTTATATTAACAATGCCTTACATAACAAGCAAAAGAATTGAAAATATAGTGTCTATTTTCAGTGCGGAAAGGGTGAGTTACCATTTTAAAGTAGGTTATCATTAAAAGATAGCTTCATTAGAGCATTTTAAAATACATATTTTGATTCGTCACATAGTTTTAAATTGATGACGAAAACTATCATAAAATCTCGCTTCTGTAAAAACATTCAGGAAAAAAGTTAACGAGGTCTCTAACTAGTCCAGTATTTTAATCATCAGCAAAATCTTCTTCACATCATCATCATCCTCCTCCTGCCCTTATCATGATATCTTTTTCCATATATTGCCGTCATCTCAATAGTCATCTCTTTTCTAGCCATATCATCTTTCACACGAAAAACTTCTTCACAAACCAACTTAATTTTGCAGTCGCAAAACTATAATTTACATCATGCCTGTATTTCCCGAAGAGTTGGGCAGAGGTGCACCTATAGTAACACCAACATTTCACCAGGTTTAAGTCTCATGTTATAGGAGGGGGCGAGCCTATTGCCATCATCCGGGCACAAATCCAGACGGCTGCCAATGAGAAAATTCCTGTTTCAAAAATTCAATAGCAATTTTCTCGTCCTGGGAATCGGACTACAAGACCAACGAGGCAAACCACTTCAGACTTTGAAAATGGACAAATATTTTACCTATTTAGAAACGGAACCCTAGGTGGTCAAATCAGTCTCACTCTTCGCATTAATTTCAAATCCCCAAGCTAAAAAATATATCCTGTCTACCATCAAAATCAAATGTTAATTTCCTTCCACGGGCTCTCTCACGGTCCCGAACAGAAATACGTAAGTATGTTAATATACGTTAAAAAACTTTGAAAGCAAAACCGGAGAATTAATTTGATAAGCATGTCAGTTTATCAAAGAAACGCATCATGCTGAGATTTCTTAAACGACTGTCATGTGGTGTCAGGCGTGTTGGCTAAGTAAAATCAGTTTGTTGAAAACCATCACATCGTTTATACTTGTCATTTAGTCCTGTACAAGCTTCTGTCCGCGACCTCGTCTGATAGATGTTTTAATGTTTTGACAATGAATAAAAATTAGCCAATAACTCTAGTCGATAATTAAGATTTCATTACTCAAAGTATTATTGAAATTGGGTGAGCATTTTTGGGGATTACTTCCTAAATCCGAACTTAAAATTTTTACCTATTTATAAGCTGAAAAGACAGGACGGTGAACATATGTACAAATAAAAAAATAACATACACTCGTACAGTCGAACTTACAACCTCCTTCTTTTATGTGGTAGGTGAACTAACATAATTATTATTCTTTTAAAAATTACACATGCGACTAAATAGATAATGCCTGTTTTCATCAACACTACCCGATACCTAAATAAAATGTACCTTTTGCTTAAATATATTTTATTAATGCGATTTTTTCAAATCTGACAGTTCTAGAGATGAGATTGTCAGACTGACATTTGCAGAGATTAGCTCGTTCAAACACAAACAAACAAACAACTTTAGCTTTATATTAACACTACACTATATAAGCAAAAGCTATGGAAGAATTTCATAATTTCTCTTTGTTTGTAACTCAAGTCTTTGTATGTTACCAGACACATAAGAGAATCATATTGTCCTTTTGAACGTCACTCTCTTCATTAATAAAATACTCAAATCTCTTCTTTGTCTCTCTAACATTTTTTCTCTTTGAAGTGTGTGTAATAATTTCGTCATCTCACTTAAATAAATAAATAAATAATGCTGGACAAACCACACAGCATCATCTAGCCCCAAGCTAAGCAGAGCTTGTGTTATGGGTACTAGATGACTGATATACTTAATACAATACATTACATAGATAGATATTTTTTTTTTACTATACATAGGAAAATACCCAGAACACCCAGAACAAATATTTGTAGATCGTACAAACATTTGTCCCAGGGCGGGAATCGAACCCGCAACCTCTTGCGTCGCAGGCGGATCTTCGCCCGCCGCGCCACATAGGTCGTCAAAATTTAGGGAACGTTTGAGGATTCCAGGATGCAAACAAGTGAAAAAGGTTTTCTTTTATGAAAGGGCGACATATTATGCTGAATCCCATGGACATTTTTAATGTGAAACGGCTGTTACAGAGGACACCATAAATACAGGGTGGAAGGAACATCGACGCACAACCCGACACCATGAATTCAGTAATAGGTAGCGTTGAAATGTTTCGTCCGTTTTGTTCTCTTTTTGACGTTTGTTTACTTTAAAATGTTAAAAAGAACACCCACATAACACCACGCCTGTGTTCCCCGAAGGATTGGGCTGATGTGCACATACGAAGGTTGAGGAGATCGTGGAGTACGTGCGCGTCAAGACCATCTGGACTTTGAGGGTCGAGAGGTTGGAGCCGCGTCATAACACGAACTTCAAGTCGCTCGTGGTGCGAGTTCCGACACACCATCTCGAGAAGTTTCTCAAGGAAGAGTTCTGGCCGAAAGGTGTTGTGTATCGCCGGTTTCGTGGCCGCCGACATGACACTAGTCAGCGAAACACGACGCCGACACTTCGTGTGCACTAACTGTAGTTATTATGTAATATAGGGCGAGTGAACAAAATATGTTAAGTCCCCAAAGATAAAAATATGGCAAGCTTGTTATGCAAATAAAGTAGAACATATTGTACCCGAGGAGATTTACCTCAGTTTAAGGACCAGCTAAACGGGGACCCCGAATTAATTTGCCTAAAATGGCGTAATTTGCCCGAAAACACGAAACTCGAAAAAGAGTTAGTACTAAACACTTTATGACGTAATAATATAGTCTAATATGTTTGGAGTCTAGTCTAACCGAAGCCCGGGGTCTACTGGGCTCCCAAATTCGAGGTATTGCCATAAAATTTAACGGTACATAATAAAGTACCCTGGTATGTGTTTCGGGGTAGATAACGAGAAGAGATTGGAAAGCTCACAAGCTCAATCATGAGTGGATATAGAAGCAGGTAAAAATGTGAGTAGCTGACTTAAGCTGCTTAAATTCTTGCAACCGATTTTTTTTTCGAGGAACTTATTTGGATTATAAGGAGTAAGTGTTATGTTGCGGGATGTTCGAAAGAGTTGTACCCAGAACGGGAGAAGTTATTGGATGATTTCCAATCTTTAAAGGAAAAAAAGAAGTAAGTGTTATAAGCTGTTTCGATCTGAAGTTCTTCAGTAGCAGAGCAGAGTCTAGATTTATGCCCAGTTCAGGATTTAAAATAGAGCTGGAGAATTTTCGGTATACTATAGGTACATGCCAGCCTTACCATCATCATCATCTGCCTAGCCTTTTCCCAACTATGTTGGGGTCGGCTTCTAGTCTAGGTGAATACCAGTATTTTATGAAGCGCCTATCTGACCTCCACAACCCAGTTACTGCGCAAGTCTGACAACCCGTCTTACCAAGGGGGTCGCTCCTTGGTAAGACTGGTTGTCAGACTTGCAGGCTTCAACCGGAACCGGTTTTCGGGATGTCAGCCTAAACCATCGGAGATTACAGCCGTGATGTTATCTTATCTTGCTAAAATTCTGTGGGGTATCCTTTTACTTTCGTAGTTTTAAACGATGCCTTCAAAATTGAACACGAAACGAAAAAACGTTGAAGGTCGGTAGATACTCATCTACTTTGAAACTCTTCTGAAACGAATTTAAACATTGTAATTTATTCTTAATGGAATATCCCTTTCAATTTCCTTTTCCCATTAAATCGAACCTTAAATTAAACCCTTTACTTCCCTACAAATTGTTAAAGGTAGGTGTTATCTCGTGTTACGTTTGGCATCGTTACCAGAAGAACCTGCTCACATGATTAATTGGCAAGGCTTGCCGAAGGTAATCCATTCTTAGTATTTTAAATGTGGAAGTAACTCTGTCTGTCTTTTTTACGCTTATTCTCTTGAACCACCATACCAAATTTCATTTAAATCGGTTCAGCAAACCTGTACCTGTACTTTTACAAAAAGTATTTTCGCGACAACGGCTTCCATGACGCCATACACGACTTTGCACAATTTGAAAAATCTATTACAAAAATCCATATTTTTTTTGCCAACAAATCAAGCTACCCCTTACTGTCAAATTTTTCCCATCAAACATGAACTTTATTTCTTATGCGATAAAGTTGAGAAGCTATAAAAAAAAACAAATCACATATTGGGGTCGCTTGATGTACTGGCGTCTGTACACATAAGGCAGTATATAACTAATAGACACCATCTAGACATGAATCAAAGAAAACAAAACAGTTTGATTAATAAAATAGCCCTGAATGCTGGTGATCTTTATCTTAACACAATCAAAGAACCAATCCCTGTTCCTTTAATACAGACAATCGTCAAGGACTGGAAGATTAAAATGGCCACCGACGTGATCGCTTTTTTCTTCGGTAAAGATTGGCAATTTAATAAAGCGATAGCGGATTTAAAATGAGGAAATGTTATTTAAAGAAATGGTGTTTAAGGAGAATGTTTAACTTGGTAAAGGCCTAATTTTGAAAAACTAATTAATTTATCGACTCAGCATTTGCTTATTGCTGAGATGATTCGTCATGCGGTGGACATCACCTTTACGCACAAAACTTTTCGAGAACATTTTATTGGGCGTACAGTTAGGGGTATAGCTAAGGAGTGCAATTCCGTCCCAGATTCTGTTTTTCGATAGCTAGAACTTTGGGGTTTTACCAATTCTCAGGAAATAATAAGAAGGAGATTCAGATTTTTTGGATTTTGGATTTGCCTTGACACAGATACTTTATGCCAGCTGCTACAGGGTCTTTAAGTACAGAAGGTATAGGGTCCTCCTAGGCAAGCATGCTCCATCATCATTTGCCTTCCATAGATTGTGGTCAAACGGAATTTACTTTAGGGGGCGTAAAACGCTCCTTTAACAAAATATGATCGTGTGTTAAAAACGGCTCAATAAGGTCTAATATCGTATAATAAAGTCAATAAGTTGTAAAGTAAAGCAGCCTCATTCCCCTAAATCGTATTTTGTTGCTTCGTGTCCTAATATGAAAGTTTATAAAAGGTAGGTATAAGAAAATACAAGACACTTATGGAGGGTCCTTATTGAGTAGTTATTCATAATTCCTTCTCAGTCACGAAATAATATATTTTTAAAGTAGTGGCGCTAGTGGACCGTTGTACGCCCTCTTAATAATCTTGGCAATACGAGATCTCTGTATAAGTTCATATCAAAGTTATCGTATATTTTATCTATTTTATTTATTTCATCACAAATAAGAAACGAATCGCTGTTCGCGTATCAGTTGTCCGACGTCAAATAAAGCTATTTGGCAGCGAGACGGCGTAACTTGCTACTTTAGTGCTCAACTCGCGTCTGCAACCCCAAGAGTTTTAAACTTTACAGAACGCCACATTTTATACAAGAGGATTTACTAGCGCCTACAAACTGTGTAACTGAACGGTTTTGTGTGGCAAATTGTAAAAAAGAAAGTTGCTAACTTAAATTGAACAAGTCGAGATCTTTCTTGGTCGTTCGATAAGTTAATTGCGATGCAGAGGCAAAGTTATGCATTGGTGATGGGACAAAAGGCCCAGCGTTTAAACTTGCGACTTGTATCGTCTACATACGCCTTTGAAGTCTCTTTGCTATGTCGAGACATCCAATTACGACCTTCTGTTACATAGAAACTTGAGCAACAAAAAAATCACGAAACTAGAAAGAATTCTCCCGAGTTCTTCATTAAAGGTCGTTTACATTGGCGCTACACTCCGGTCCTTCGAGACGCAACGAGTTTCCAGCACGTAACGGCTGCAGATGTACCTAATTGTCGAACAAATTGTCGACGGCACGTCTCCATTGCCTTGTTTTATTGCCGCGAGACTAGATTCATGCAAACAGAGCGAAGATTGGTGTAGCGTCATTATCGTTTGGCGTGAGGAATGAGATGTGAAATTGAATTCAAATTAGATGTCCCAGGTGATTGTTTCACTAAGCTGTAGAATGATTCGGAAACGTTTCATCTGTTTCTGTGGATGTATAATGGCAGCGGTTGGCAACACACATATCGGATTTCTAGACTTACGGTCCACATTACGGCTAAGTTGAATTTATGATCTTATTTACGTATTGATACTTGTACTTACCTATGTATGTCTGCTAAGCACAAATTTCTTGTTTGAATATTAAGCAAAACGTATTGTAAAATTTTTCGCGCCAGTGAGGTCGATCAAGGAGTGCGATATTTAATGTAATACTAACACCACTGTATACCCTTGATCAGCAAATAAATGATTTATGAATCAGCCTAGGTATTCTATTTCTGTATGTCTAAACGGGAAAACTGATCTGTCTTATGGCGACAGCAAAAAAACTGTTTAAGAATGAATATAGAAAGTAAAATATGAACACGGACAACGTTCATCCTAGTCATACAACGGACACCACTACAGCGTTTGATTGATGAGAAATGACGAGATTAATGTTGCGGGGGCTTCTATGAATTGCTGTTTCTGTGCCAGCAACAAATAACTACAACGAAGTCGAAACAAAAAGGCCAAAGCGCAAAAAATATATACAAATTCACGCTTCAATCCAATAAATCATAAGCACGTTTGCGAAATTAAAAACAAGTTGAAGATTGTATCATAATACCGGGCGGGTTCGTAGTCCGGCCGGTCCTTGGCCTGGCAGGGCACTCCTGCGCTGGGAGCTGCGAGGGGGGAGGGTAAGTAACAGATTAATCACAATATCGAAGTTTTATTTCGAAAGTCTTTTGGGGACTAAAACCGTTTTTCATCTTTTCTTTAATATGAAGAGAGAGGAGAGGATACTGGAGTTATTTTTTGCAATTATTGCCAGTCATATTTGTCGTTAATAAACCGTAAAGGTCTCTTTACTTGGAGTGAGTGCCACAGGCATTTGTTTTGTCAAGCAAGATCAACGGTGTTTTGCCGGTGCTTCTTTTGTGTGTGTCACGATTGCCCGAAGTTCCATTGTTCGAAGAACGTTGCCCAAATGATTTCCTGATTGATGAACTGTTGGTCAAAGTTAAGATTAAAAGAACCGAAAAGCAAAAGAAGATTTCCGTCATAAAATCTTAGCCATATTTCAAAGATCATCCACCATCTGACTCATAACACAATACTCTGGCACAGATGCCTGATGTCTTCAGCAAAAATCATATTAACTGATAATAAGATTTAGAAAAATCACCATCCAAGTGCGTATTGGACCATGGATAGTGAAGGGTTTCGGGGTAGAGATTATTATTTACACATGCACATTAACATATAGATACTGATTTAATGAACTGCAAAAATAAGTTTGTATTTCTCAAAGAAACTATGAAACACAAACTTATTTGTCACGACAAAACGATCATTCGGGCGAACGCTCTACGGGCAATCATGACGCGCTCGTATTTACAGATCCCCGCCTTATTACCGGATGCCAGACCTAAGAAGCGTTAGAATGTACTCGTAATAAAAGTTTTAATAACATTTCTCGTGAATTCGTGACTTTCTAACAAATGGGTTCCAAGTTCTAAGCATTGTTATGTGAATTATGTTCAATAATGCTAAACATTGTTTTAATGGGTAGTACAAAGAGACAAAGTTTTTGGGATTGTCTCCTGGGTTCATTGGTTCATGGGTGTTAAGACATTATATATCTGCGATATTGGGAACAGGATGAATTATAAATAATAACATTAAATACAGTGCCGATAATTTTCTTTATTAAAATACTTCTGAATTGTGGTTTGTCTTGACTCAAACAAAAGCATAATATTTAGTAACACTATCATTAAATTTTTTTTTCTAATTCAGTGCCAAATAAATATTTTTAATCTTCCTTCTTTTAGTCTTTCTAATTAAAATACGTATGTACCTCAGGATGTCCTTTTGCGGAGATAGTATGTGGTGTTACTGAAAAGTTCAACTAAAGTTGAATTTGGCTATTCAATTTCAAAGACTTACTATTCAAATGATTAAAAGAAAAACGATTAAAAGCCAATAGCGACTCCAACGTTAATTTTGCAGTCACGTGATTATATAACTTGGTGACATACACAGCTGTCAAAATAAACTCGAATTCAAGAGTATGAAACGCCTAAATTCCAATATCGATCGTTCGGAGATAAAATCAAGAGTGAACGCGTTTATTCAAAGGTAACCTCACCAAAACCTCTGAATCTTTACTGGAAACTCCTAATTCCTTATTCACCACATCACATTAACAATCATGTCCTGATTATCCATAATGCGGAAAGCGCCGAAATTGAACTTCAAATCTCCGAAGGTAACATTTAAACCACCTTCATCATCTTGACATTACGTGTTAGGAAATTTCGACATTAAACCCTGGTTAATTGGAGTGAAATTATTTGCCAACCCAGACATTAATTTAAATAGATTTAACGTCGTTAGACAGAATGTTTCAAATCCAGGCTTAAGTTGAATAGAATGTCATGGAAGTAAATCAATATGGAGTTAGTTGGGCGTGTGAAGCGCACGAGTTTGAGCTGAGCGCTTAATCTCCTCATATAATATCACACGATCATGATATTTAGGGGTGCTGTTGCCCTCTCACTGACATTTTAATTGAAGCTTTAGGGGAAACATTTACTTATGAAAGCACAAATTGAGAATCTGGGGCAATACATCTAGCTTTTGTTTTTTGGTCCTTTTGTAAGCCATTCTTCACCACGTTTTTCCTCTACCATTACTCTTTCCGACCAGCAATATGCCACTCCCATAAATAAGAACATCAACAGAGATGTTTATAAGAATTACCTTAATAAAATTACATTGGGCACTGGCAGGGTTGATTAATTTCAGGGGATGGATCGTCTGCTTCATTCTAATAATTGACCGAAATGTCTTACTGACGATAGGTAAGCACGTGGATCGACCCGGGGTGACAAATCGTCTTGAATTAGATTGGTTAATAGGGATTGATTGTATTGTCCATCGATGTCAATTGGCTATGACTGTTTCTTGTTGTTTAGTCTTAGGGAATTTTAGTGAGGAGTGTTTTCTTTTTGTATTTATTTATTTTCTGTTTTATTTTATACTAGTTGCTGCCCGCGCCTTAATCTGTTTTTTTGCACGTCTCAACGCGAAGCGTTGAGTTGTGCTTTACTCTCACTCTCTCAAGGTCAAGCAATTATCTCGGCTTAAATTGCTTTTATCCGATCCTTTTGGACTTTGAGTATTAAATGAGTTGACAAATATCAACAATAACACTTTTTTATGACAGTAGATACTTTTAAAAAACACTATTTTTGCTAGATAGTAAATAAAAAACCGTTTTGAAAAACTATTTCAGTGGACGTCGGGTTGTCTGTATGTTCGGATGATGTATGTGGTCACGATATCGCCCAAAAAACTTCACTTTTTGAGTCATTTTTTTTTGCCTATTGAAAATTACCGTCTAATTCAATCAGGTCATTTTTGTCATAAAATGAGCGTTGAGACGTGCACTTTTGGATTTTCCAAATTTTTTTAATTATTACGGGTTTGGTGCCAGAGTAAAAGGTGTCAATTTTCATGAATACTCCCTTTGTTCACCGTTCCACCTAACACGATGTAACAGAGAGACAATATGGTAATCCTTTTGTTTTTATCGTTGCAGTCATTTAATTTCTTTAAAAGGTAAAGACGCCAGCACTTCAAGCTATCCCAAACTGTTAAATTTTCCCAATTGTACATGAACCTTATACTCTTGTAATAAAGTTGCAAACACCAAATAAATTTGATGAATTATGGTAACTTCAAGTAAGCAATGGAAATTGATTTTGCTGTCGTCTCTAAAACCAAGAGGGTTTGAAACTTGAATATCGCAGCATTCTTTCCAACATAGCCTCAAAATTATGCAAACCTGTGAAAACATGAAAGCACAATAAAATTGCCTACTTATAATAAAACATGACACTTAATGTCACGGACATAAAGGCTGGTATGCATCAGCGGCGCATAAAAGTCAATTAAAATTGTTTTATTATGTCGCCGATGGTAATGACTGGATGAAAATAAGCCGATGGGACGAACGATATAAAGAGTATGGATGATGAAGGCGGACAGGCAGTCATGCGAACCCTTTTGAGTATGAAGGAAGGCAATAAAACGAAATAATCGTTTGATATAAAAGTGGAAAGCAAAAGGTAATTCAATTGGAAGATTGGAGGCAGTGAATGTGAAAGAAGACATTCTGATATTGTTGATTTAGAAGATATTGGTTTAAGATATTTATGTTTCAAAAGTTAGTATTTATTCGTTCGTATGAAACAAGTAAAACAAAACGGTACTTAAGGTCTAAATTTATAGGTTTTTTTGAAAATTGTGGTCGGTAAAAACTCTTTGGATTGTGATTTATGTTTATGTGTTCAAAACCTGCCTATGCTGGGTTATTTTGAATTAATTAAATTTGTAATAAGCAGAAGTTCGAGTTCAACATTTAATCAGGTAACTCTAGCATGTTTCCTTGGGGCACGGATTACTTATTTTATAACAAATTGTTATATTTTGTAGATTATTGTTTTTTTGGATGTTTTGTAATTACTATATTATATCAATAATTAGAAAAAAAATGTGTTACAAATCTAATAATAGTAAAGGCTGACTACATCGTTTGGTCATCATCGGTCTAGCGGTCGAAACTGTTACTCCTAAGCATGAGATTTTGGATTCGATTCCCGGGTCGTTTGCCCGTGTTATTAATTTTTTCACTTGGAATTTCTCAGTGGCAGCCAATACCCAGAGTATTTATTATTAGTGACCGGTCAGTGGCAATAGGCACACCCCCTACTACGTAGGACTGAAGCTTAACTGGCGAAATGTGGGTGTTTTATAGGTATACCTTATCCTAACCCTTCGGAGGACAATACGAGTATTAGTGACTAACATCGAACTAGAAGATCATATGAAGCAGTACATCTAAAAGCCGTAAATGATCATCATCATCTGCCGAGCCTTTATCCACCTACGAGCATGTTGGGTCGACTCCCAGTCTAACTGGTTTATTACTTGCAGCAACTGTATATCTAAACACTACAACCCAGTCACTGAGCAACACAACACCCCTTTATAAGCCTGGTTGTCAGACTTTCGGGCTTCTGACTACCCGTAACAGCTGTCGAAGATCTATGAATGACAGCCGGGACATGGCACAACGCCTTGACGTGCTGTAAATATTGAACTAAATATTCGTACGTGGCTCCTTTGACATAGAACAAAAGGTGGTCGCCCTTTGTCCTACCCCATTTGTACTAGATATACGGGATAGAGTGTGAGCATCTGGTGTACGTGATTAATGTTTGTGTTTCAGTCTGCGTCCTGCGTCAGGTGCCATCTGCCGTGTCCGCTAGGCCCGTAAAACATTTAAACCTTTGTGTTAAGTTGCATTTAAAATTATCCTTTAAAAAGTGTCGGAATTGACAAAGATTGGCTGGTACTTAAGTCATCATCATTTGTCTAGCCTTTTCCCATCTATGTTGGGGTCGGCTACCTGTCTAACCGGATGCAGCTGAATACCAGTATTTTACATGGAGCGACTGCCTATCTGACCTCCACAACCCAGTTACTGGGCAACACGATAACCCCTTGGTTCGACTGGTTGTCAGACTGTCGGGCTTCTGACTACCCGTAACGACTGTCAAAGATCTACAAATGACAGCCGGGACTAACGGCTTAACGTGCTTTCTGAGGCACGGAGGAGTCTCGATATGTTATGAACGGTCACCCATCCACAGACTGACCTCGGCAAGCGTAACTTAACCTTCGATTAACCCGTGCGGCTGTTTTTATTTAGCCACGAGCTCCTCCTGGGCTGGTACTTAAGTATCAGTACTAATAGGTAAGAACTGTAGGAACTTAGACGCTCCTGAGAAAGTGGATTAATTACTTGAAGGCGTATTCATATCTTGTATTTCGTGGGTTGTGGACTGATTATATTGAGAAAGAGGTTCAGTGCATATATAACGTGCCCTTTTCATAAAGAGAATCAGAACACTATATTCTATTGACAGATAATTGACAGTGACAGCTAACTTGTTACCTACAGTGCAAGACTAAATTTTATGTTAAACAAAACGTTGGAGAAGCCTGCCTATATTTGTAGCAGCATTATTCCTATAAGATTAATTGCTAATATATTACACTCAAAACGCCAGTCAGCCAACGGCTGTCGGTCTATTTTCATTGTTGTAGTTGTTGGTCTAGTGGTCGCGAGTACTACTGTTGAGCATGCGATTCCCGAGCCAGGCACTGTTTTTGCGTTTTCTCATCTGGCATCTTTCAGTAGCTGCTCGCAGTGTTAATTTCTGCCTGGATTATAGGCTCGCCCCTTATTACTTGGGACATAGCTGGTGATATGTGAGTAGGTATAGGTGCATCTATGCCAAAACTTAACAGGAACATAGGCGTGATATTTTGTATTGTATGTATAAATTAGTGTCGATTACATAAACTCATACATATCCATGAATATTCTATTTAGTAAAGAAATATTTATACTTACATTTAAGATCTAAAGGCCCCAAAACAGTACCTTGAAACACTAAATATTTTATTTATAATATAATTTATCCCATTCTAGAAATATCTGCGTGAACCATTGGCTGTAAAGAAGAAGAATAACGCCTACGCCGTATGTTATGAATACCTACATTTTATTCGCAAAGGAGTTAAATAAAATCAATAGAAGAATAATAACGAAGAAGCTCAACAATAGAATAATACAACAGGGTAACAAATATTCAACAAAAGCTGATATACCTACTCGTAACTAGAGGACTATTAATACCGAGCTTTGTAACATATTTTTTCCCAGAATATGCCTTTTGCAAATTGGCAACAACGATAATAATTGGAGACCTAAAAAAGTTTTTCAGGGTGAGCATTTTATTTTTTATTTGACCTTTGTTAAATGTAACATCATCCCGCCTGTATTACCCCAAGGGTTAGGCAGAAGAGTATTTCTTTATTACACCCACATTTTGCCGGTTACGTTTAAGTCCCATGTAGGTAATAGGGGTCATCAACCGGGTACATGTCAATAAAATGTCATACAATGTCATGATGGCCCAGTGGTTTTAGGCCTCGCCTCTAATGCACGAGGTTATGAGTTCAAATACGGGCAAGTACCAATGTGACTTTTTCAATTCATACGTACTTTCTACGTTTATCTTGGACATCACTGACATCGGTGAAGGAAAACATCGTTTGGAAACCTGGACTTATAATTAATGTAAGTCTGAAATCGCCAACCCGTCTTGAGCAAGCGTGGTGATTAATGCTCGTGCTTTCTCTGTATGAGAAGAGGCCGTTGCCCTGCAGTGGGACAGTAACAGGCTGGTATTATTATTATATTTATTTATTTATTTATTTATTTATTTATTTATTTATTTATTTATTTATTTAACCATATTTAAGCTATCTTTACAGGCAACCCAAGACGATAGTTAAACATACACACTCACATATAATATTCTACATTTCACTAGGTACAACATACCCTATTAACACATAGGTACACATATTACACACTTCTGTAAGAAATTATAAACATTGCCACCTTTGTAAATTCATTCAGAGTACAGCTGAATAGATCTATGTCCCCTGCTATAAGGTTGAGAGTGCGCATATTATATAACCGGGTACAAATATAGGTAGGTACGTGTCAAATTCATAACCTCCTCCCCTTTTTCGTCTCTTTAAAAAGGTTATCTAACTAAAGGTTCTATCAGTCTATAGGCTTTTTGTTGTCTAAGTACAAAATTTTTGTTTCTAATAAAAATAAAACTTGCAAAAAGTCCATTCAGAACTTAAACGAAGCAAAAGGTGACATATTGTAAGATGGTAGCAGGAGGTTCTCTGTATTTTCTGCCTACCCCCATGGGTTTAATTTTATGTATGTAAGTATATATATCTAATAAAATTCTTCAGTACATAACCAATTCTATTACACAGATCAACATCTGCAATTTGAATATTTACGATCAATATTATCTACTCATTGTTTATTGCCCAATAAACAATGAGTAGATAATATTGATCGTATCAAATAAAATTTTACTGTACGAGGTCTCAAATGACATCTATGCAAATAAATAAAATTGAAGTGTCAGTGTTGTAATGTCAAAATAATAGGTTTTTACTAAATGAGAGTATACGGTAGTGCAATGGTAATACCAAAAAAAACTTGTGTCTGTCTGATGGTCTGTTTGTGAGGTAATCTCCGAAACGGCTGGACCGATTTTGACGCGTATTTCACTGTCAGATTACTGATGTGATATGGAGTAACTTAGAGTACTTTTGTTTTAGAAAAATAATAATTAGGATTATTACGCGGAAAAACAAAATCCCATCATTTGTTGAATTCAACGCAGATAAAGTCGCGGGCACATCTACTATCAAATATACAAAGTAGCTTCAAGTATGGGAAGGCTGGGACCGTAATAAATTGGATGAATTTTTGGACCGCCCTAGACAATGTTACGATCTTACGTATTTATTGCCTTTATTGTACGAAATTAGGAATAGTTACTGGTAATACTTGGTAAAGCTTTTGTAAAAACTCGACCAACAGAATTTAACTCGAAAACGAGCTTTTTGTCATCACTATCAACATCTGCAAAGCTTTTCCCCAACTATGTTGGAGTCGGCTCCCAGTTTAACCTAACGCAGTAAACCAGTATTTTACGTGATACGACTGCCTATCTGACGTCCACAGCCCAGTTACTGGGTAACACGATACCCATTGGTAAGACTTGTTGTCAGATTTTCGGACTTATAACAGTAGCTTTTTGTGTCCTTTTAAAATCGTAGTTCGACAATTGGAACACATAACAAAGAGCCCCGGAAAGTAAGGCAGAGGTTAACCTATGGTATACCTAGACTTCGCTAGGTAAGTCTAAGTCCCATTTAATAGGAGGAGAGCTTATTACCATCAACGGTGCACAAATCCAAGTTACGGGTAACTAAGAAATTCCAGATGAAAAATTCCATTAACACAATAAGCACAGTCAACGCAATTTCCATCCAGCACACCAAAAAAAAGGGTTAAATATAATTTTCACCTAAAAAGTAATACAACATGGCGTAAATTCAGGATTACATCACCGCGTAGCGCCGAGACCGCGTCAATGGGACACGCCATGAATGTTGATAAGAGAATGCTATTCGAAATACTCGTAAAACCCGTATAAATATCCCGCTTATAAGGCGAAGAGACTTGCGAACGCATGAGCTTACTCTTACTTCAGGTTACTTACCCCATTTAATGTAAAGTAAAGCAACGCTACATTTTCCATCTAACATGTTAAATATACAAAGGTTTTTCTGCTGAAAAATGTTAGTTTTTCAACAAAAAAAAATGCGGAAAAACCACCCTTATGTACGTTTTCGGATGTTGATTTATGAGTGTGCGTAAATAACCTCGCACCGCAGCTAGGGCTCCCCAGAAATGTATTTAAAACAATAACGTGAAGCGCTCTGACAGGGAAGCTTTAATTTTAGATGGATACTGAATTATTCATGCAGTTGTTCACCGCTGAGATTGTTTTCAGACCAATTATAAAATAGATTTCACATCGAAATTGCCCGAGGGGAACGACAATAACAGTAGCAACGAACTGCTTCCACGAGCGATAATCTAGATTCTAGACGACAAGAGACCTAATCCTTTTTAAAACTAATTCAAGTCCAATCTTTTCAAGTCCCCTCTTCCAAACAAATATTGATCCTAAGTTTCTGAACAAAAAGTGTCTTCGCTCCCATGGCGGTAATAAAGGTGTACACATACACTTTTTTCTCATTTCTTCCTGAACTTTCTAGAAATGAGTGAGCTGAATTGATTTACGCCCGAAGTTGGACAGTTAGTAAATGAATGAATGTCTCGTAGGAACGCAAAGGGGGGGGAGATCGAACTACTTTAGAATTTTCTACATTTTCTTTCGAGATACGAGTTTCGTCGCAGATTTATTTTTGATGAAAGTTTACAGTGATATTTGAAATTATACGGGGTGAATGGAGAACTTTTTGGGGAGGGTAGGGAAGATTACAAATCCCTTATGCGCCTCAGGGAAGGCGGGTCGTAAAAGGCGACGATCCCTTGCATAGGGTTGATGGCAGATATGTATAGTTTTAGCTGTCGGGCTCGTATTGGAGATTCGGGAGAAAAACTCATCCAACAAATAGCATGTTTATTGACGACGCGCTGCCAAATCCACGTACATACTATGCAGGTTTATAGGTAGAACATACATAAAACCAGAAAGGTACCTTATAAATAAGGAGGTTCAAAGTTTAAGGATATTTAGATACAATGATGAAGGTTATATGAGAGAAGATGAGATGCCTCCAAAATGTCTCTTATTTCAAACAAATACGTTCGATTTCATTTATTTAACGACACGACATCTCCGCTGTAATACAATAAATTCCTCCCCTCTTTGACATAAGGCTTTCGCATTAAAATCCCCTAACATTAACGTCCAACGACATCTCGTTTACTTGTCGTTACCGTACACGGCACAAATGTGATGTACTCTAACATACTCACGCTCTTTCAACCGAAAATACTCCAAAGGAAACTTGCTAAAAACAAAAGATTATCACTATGAGGCAGACGTATCTAAAGCTAGACATATTACATTGAGAAAGGGTTACGTAATCTAGGGTTACACGGCCTTTTTTGCCTTCCAGGCGTTTGCGTAGGCAGCCTGTGTAGACACTGAAGTACTAAATTTATAAGAAACAACTCCATTGCCAAAAGACTCGGGTGTTTCATTACGGTAGTTGATAAAGAAGGTTAGTATTTAAATCTTAAAATGTAGTTTTTCTTAGCTCTTAAATCGACTACTTTTTTGCTTTAGAACAATGAATCTTCGAATGAATCACCTCTGTGTACAGCAACAAAAAAGCTTTGCCGGCAGACGGCGATAGTCTAAAAGCAATTTATATAAGGTATATAGTCGGATTTCAGTTTTAAATCGCACTGATCTTTTCCTCGGGTTGGCGACCATTATTTACTTAAGATTTATTTTAAAGGTCTTGCGGAAAGGGTCACTTAAGTTTTGGGTGAAGTAAAATAAAGAGGGGTTTGCGTTAAATCTTTTTCTTTTTATCGCGAACTATCGAAGTGATTGAAACATAAAACAGTTTGAACTGAAGTTGGTGCTGTGTTGTTTTGTTTGCACCGAGATGTAGCGTGCAGTGCGGAGTCCATGAGGACTAGATATATTTTATTAAGCTACAAAGCAGTTTTGTGAATCCGTGATATCCTAGAAGATATAATTTTTAACAATACATATATATTTCTTAACGGCGAGTGCTTTATATTCCAGAGGTAATGTTTTTAATTATTTTAACCTATGCGCAATATTACATTCAGGATTCTACTCTTGAACTTTTGAATTTTTCTCAGGAATCCTCAGGAAAAGGAATGGTAAACTTAATTCATTTAGTTTTGTTTTCTTTAACAATTAAACCAGCGAGCAATTTATGAAAAACGCTTATTTACATCTTCATTAATCAGCTGCTGCCGTTTAAGTTTAAGCAACGGTAATCAGCAAAGAACACTACATCATGATTATCCTTTATGAGATAAGCCAAAATATTTATATAATTAAGAAACAAGAACGGGCCAATACTAAAGTTCTGAAGGACTCCCATTGTTACTACAGATACGGGACATCTCTTCCAGTTCACATTAATTCAATGAATTCTATTACTTAAGTACCAATGAAATAAGAAGATCCAGAGGGCCACCTTGGATCAGTGTTGCAGCTTTCTGATTAATGTGTCATGTAAAACACAATCGAATGCCTCGGACAAATCGCAGAAGATTTAAAGGCATCGTTTGGCATTTATCTTCTTATGCATTATAGATACAACCAAAAAGATCAACACGTCATCAGTTGCTCAACATCATACCTTGACGTCACACGTCTCCGTTGATTACCCCTAAGTATAACTTTTAACAACATAAAACCTGAAGTCTTATAAAACTTGTATTAATAACGTCAAAGCTGTAAAACAAAAACATTTCCATCAGAAAATATCATAATCCCAGAACTAATTTACATAAAGTAAGTTCGTTGTTAGAACCACTTGGGGAAAGAACTTAGGTCCGGCCGCTTTATCACTTTTTTGTTTGAACATTGTGCATTAAGATTAAAAAGAAATGTTTCTGTGTTTTAGCTGATTTCAAAAGAATTTCCGGAAAGTTTTGTGGTATAAAGTCCCTTGAAAATATAGCCCCAGAGAGTATGAAAATTCCATAAAATACTGCCACTCTCCAAGTGTTAGCCGGAGGGCGGAGAACCATCCCGTGGGTATCGCGAAAAGCTACTAAGGGGAATTATGGGTAGGTACATAAAGAAGGTGGTGGGATAACAGCTTCTGTATAAGCGAATTTATAATCGTGGTCAAGGGAATAGAATAAAGTTTCTAACATTTTGTAATCTAGATATACTTCGGCGTACAAAACGTTATAATATTTAGTATTCATTATATAGACATTAGTTAGACATTTATTAATGTGTTAAACATTTATACTGACACAAACGAGCTAGACTAACGTATCATCGCGATGTCAATTTTTCGCGATATTAACATATGAACAGAAACCCGACAACCACTGTTGGGTACTAGTCCAACAGACGTAATACCAGTCTGGTCGGAGGATCCTACATTTTCTATGGATGACGTGGAATTTTACACCTTGTCCCTGATACTCCCTGGACATGCTTAGACTCGCCAAAATAACCTGATGAAAGTTGCAATGTACGCTTTTGTGTTAACATTCAAGTTCTATCAACAGACCTAAGCTTGTGGCGTTCTAATCGGGTCGCAGCCACTCGATAACTAAAGGGGTGTCATCGTCTTATCTACTGTTCCGATTTCCAGA
The DNA here is from genome assembly GCA_905147745.2 of Phlogophora meticulosa. Taxonomy (NCBI): domain Eukaryota; kingdom Metazoa; phylum Arthropoda; class Insecta; order Lepidoptera; family Noctuidae; genus Phlogophora; species Phlogophora meticulosa. Next base: position 2,806,883 of record LR990518.1, read on the forward strand.
TCGGCACTGCGGTCTTATTAAGGGGATCTCCAAAGGCACTCACCAAATTAGCCTACATCAATAAACGGAACCGAAATGTAAACAAATGACCCAACAACCAATTCACACGCAAGAATAAGGAACTTGATACTTACAGATCCCTTCATTTACAGTCGAAATCGATACTTTAGCTGCGGAGGTCTAGTATTAGCAGTTTCCTTGTTAAAAATTGTTGTTTACTTTCCCCCCGAAGCCAAACGGTAAATGGACGTATCGGATAAGTCCCGAATTAGATTATTATCAAGAAGCGCAAGATTGTCGGGGCGAACGGTAAGTTCATTTTGTAGTAGCTCGGCTAGAAACACGATGTTTACGTTCTACATACTGAGGTTTTGAAAGATACACAGAAAATAATACTGACATTTTAAGATGTTTCATCATAAAATGCAGAAATATTCTCGTATAAAAATATTTCTACACGAGTTACTTTATGGCAGAGTAATATTTCAATATGTAGTAAAATAAACATCTTGCTTGCAACGTGAATAATTTGTAATGTCGGCAATATAATTCATGTTACTGTCACACGTGGCAAACATCACAAAGCACTAATTTTGTTGCAAAACACCGTTGAATAACCTATCAGCCTGAAGTCTAATAAAGCTTTATATTTAATACAGTGTAATTAACAAAATGAACGCGTGATTTAAATTCCAAAACACTGGTTGGACGAACCATAAGCCGTCGTTCGTAAATGAACAGTGAAAGCCTAAAAAACCGCAAATCTCGTTGATCTCTGCCCATCGGAAACTCTCCCTTTGTAATCCCCTCCCCTCCCACACTCATTATTTATTATTTTTTATCTGACATCCGACGCTGCCCTCTTCAAAAATGGCGCGAAAACGTCGCCCTTTACGCTCAAAATGATATTGCGAAATAGAACTGTTATTTTCCGTACATTTTGGGCATCTTCACGATATCAAGGAGTTTATCGTGGCAAATGCAATCTTTGGCGCTGTTTTTGAATTGCATTTAGATGATGGCGTCGCAAATGATAAAATAAATGATAGGTCTAATATTGAAGCAACTGCTGGCGATATAAAATATTTCATTATGTTAGGCGCTGTAAAAGATAGAGCGCGTATTTATGTATTACGCTTCATCAGGCGTGGTGATATCCCCCAGGATTGTTCATTGTACCGGGCTATGAAACATGCCCATGTTTAATAGTGGACGTGGTCGGCTTCATATAGACATAAAAAAGGACCTAAATGCAGGGGCCACTAAACTGTATTATTATTTTTAATATGGACATGGCCGCACAAAAAAAACACTAGATACGTTTATTCACCAAAAGTAACCAAAGCCCAGAGACGAAGTCACATCGCGTTTTCTATTATAGCATAGAAATCCCTTTACATTACTGTTGAGACTGGAAAACATGTTCCGTGTACAGGGGGAGGCGTATATTATGTGGGGTGGGGGAGGAGGGAAGCCTCCCAATGACGTGTTGCTTATAACCTCACGTTTAATGTGTATAAGATGTGTCAGCGAATCTTGTTCCTCTGGTACAATTTTATCAATATTGTACATCTCATTTGGACTGTAATGATGCTTGCTTGAGTAGCTTTTACTTTTTGCTTTGTTCTAGAGTTTTCATTAACTTGATTATGAGATCGAGTTGCTGCGTCTACATTTTGTTCTTGTAACCGTGGATTGCAGATCGGTTATATGTGTGAAAACTGACGATATCGTTACAAAATAGATATGATTAATATATGGAAACGGACATAAATTAAATGACCTACTTTTACACCAAGCCCTCTCACCTTCCAGTCAATATTTACAGAAAATTCATTTAAATATTTATATTCTACGTCCAGCAGTGCTCTACCTATCGGCCGAGTTGATTGATTGATTAATTTAAATATTTTCCATACGGTTTCGAAATTCAAACTGGCATGGTGTTGTCATTTTTAGATTCAGTATTTTTATTTTGATTGATTGCAACACGAGCTAATTTTAGGTTTAATGCTCCCTCTACATGTTGACTCAATAAGCGCCAATATTGGCTACAGTATTTTAACATTAAAACAATTAAGTTCAAGGAAATGACGGTAGGTCGATGTTTTCATAAAATTGGTGGTGGCGTTGGACATTGGCTTACGTTGGCCCAACGTGTAGAGACAAACTTCAGACTTTGGTCATAATTTTGATTTTCTTGCTGGAGACACGCTTGTGAGTTTTTTTAATAACTTACTGCTGAACCTTTTTTTAACTGTATACCTTTTAACAAGAATATCGTGCATGCCTATCAGTGTGTATAAGTACAGCATTGAATTTTTGTGATTACCAATTTTGATGGCGTGGCTTGATTTAAAAAAATAAGCTTTAGGGGTTCGATTGACAAGATGTCACATTCCTCATCCACCATTGAACAGAGTATCTTCCGAACAGACGGGAATTGTGTCTGGTTGGCTACATATATATTGACATGGTTGAATCCTATAAATTGGATCTGACATTTTATATTTGATTTATATTGTAATAATGATTAAAACCACCATATCTTAGAATAATTTAATATATTTCTGAAGACATGAACTGGATAACTATGTGAAACCTTTAAGTTTATATTGATTTAGTATTAGTATAATTTTTATTTTATTGTGTGGTTTACTACCCGACGGTTATTGTCGGGGTTCTGTATATTCATCGCAAGAATAACTATGACTGTTGCGATTTAGGATATGTCAGTTTAGTTCGTATGTTTCGGGATAGATGTCGCTACAGAGCCATTTATTTTTATGTTGATCATCGCTGTTAACTTTTCTCAGGACACAAATGATGTATTGCTTCCTTCTCGACGGTGATCGCAGCAATGTCAGCTTACATAAACGCTGGAGTTTGGGGCAGTTCTTGGGTTACGTAAGGTAGTTTGTTTTCTACGATTTCAGTTGGTCTGTTGTCATTTTTTAGGTATTGCCCAGATGTTTCGTTTACGTAACTTCTTACTAACGACTTTAGTTTCTATCAACAGCTAGCTGGGCCGTACTTATAACGAGATCTAGTATCTCAGGTCGATTCAAATCCTTGTTTTCTATTGATTTTATTAACCACGTAAATAAATATCAACTTTATATCATATATCAGTGTAAAAATATTATCACGCACATCAAGTCTGTATTCCCCGAAGGGTTGGGCAGAAGAGCATCTATAGGAATATCCATATTTCGCCAGTTATGTTAAAGTCCCATGTAAGAGGGGGCGAGCCTATTGCCATCGACCGGGCACAAAACCAGGCTGCTAATGAGAGAAATTATATTTGGAAAACTCAATAACACTGCCCAACCTAGGAATCAAACCCATTCCCAGTTTATCAGTGTAAATAAAGTTGATTTCAGAATGAAATTATAGAGCTTCCAATAGCACGTATTCGTTTACGTGTTTAGAAACTAGATTACATACGCACTATATACAATTATCAGTACCTAGTCCTCACTTCCAGTACCAACTGCTATTTAAGTATATATCTCAAGGAAAAAGGCAGAATATTTAACGCAGCTGCTCAATTACTTGAATATACACCATAAACCTTCATTCCCAATTGGGAATTTCCCAATCTCGTAACGTAATGTCTCCGTTTTATTCCCAATACGGGTTGCGAACAGGTATAATTGTGCCGAATATTTACCGTTCCATAGTCGTATTGCGTAAATTGGTATTGCTTACCTGAAACAAAAACAACACAACGATTAATCAGGGGAAGTTAACAATTTAATGGACTCATTTTATTTCATGGGTACTGAGCTTGAGATGTAATACGATTGGATGTTATTGATATGTATGGTAGGATTGATTTATTGAGGTGCTCGTGGAAATATAAGGGGGCGTAGGGGTCAAACGAAAGTATGCGTGTAAGCTACACTTTTTTGTTTTGGAGCCCGGCACATTATTACCAAACCACTGCCACTCCTGAAAATTAGAATCAACAGTGGCGACCACCAGAAAAGCATCGAGACAATGAAGCCTAACGAGTCCCGGAGAAACGATTCAACTGTCTTGGATCCCGCAACAAAATTAATCAGAAAAGAACAGCGGAGGAGTTAGAAAAATACATAATTTCCACTTATGTGTAACGATGGGTAAGTTAGCACTTTATGAGAAATTTCAAGATCAGCGCTCAAGACCCATGCCGGTATCTAAACTGGGTAACACGATGCCCTTTCATAAAGATCGCAACTCAATTACTTAATGAGTTACCATTTTAATGAACTTGTTTTGTTCAACGGCTACTGAGCTTGAGTTGTATTACGATTGGATGTAATTGATATGTATAGGAGTAGAACGACTGCGAGTTATATTTCGAAGGGGAAGTGAATTACGTTTGGGGGCCCCTGTCACCTGCACGCCATGAGTCCTGGCAACCAATGAGTGGGAACGATGAGTGGAAGTTGGTGGAATGAGATATTTTGTACAGGTATTATCTATAGCGGCAAATAATACACATTGAGAGACGAGCCAAGAAGGTTAATGTTATGAGCCCACCCACTTATTTTCGTAACATTTTTTTTATCAATCCGTACTGTTGCTAAAATTAATATAAAACATACCACCTGAATGAATGAATGTTTAGGGAAAAGTACACGCATGAAATAAAAGGCGTTTTTTTTTCATTACTGTCTCACAGCTGAGCACAGATCTCCCCCAAGTCGCGGTACGCGTACCGCTTATCTCTCTCTTTCTGGACCAGCCAAATAAATTGATTAAAATAAATCTATATGTAGCTACTAACTCTGAACAGCTTTTTTGTTTTATTGTTTGATCGCGAACACACAATAAAACAACCAGTCTCTGGAACTACCAGTCGGATCCAGAAACATATTTTTACATTTGATAGCCTAATTCTCGATGAAGATTTACCTATAGGCTACTTAAAATCACGCTCACCTTTAGTCACCGTGCGTGTGAACCCGCTGAGAACACCTAGTATATTATATAATTAAATAAGTAACGACATAAATTTCAATTTAAGTACGACGGACTTGAGGCAGTCAGCCCAAGGAGACAAACCCTGGCCGTCACTAAAACAAAGATAAAATAAAATAGCCTATATTTATTACTACAATTCAAAAACTTGACATCGGATTGATATATCTAGTTTAAAAATAGTAGAGGTATTAATGATCACGACATCTAAAATTACGTATAGGTATACTATAGTGATGATGAAATGGAATGATATCATTAGGCCTCTCCTAAACCTTTCCGTCACAAGGGTTAAGGATATCTCTCACCTCTTATTCGGACTCTTTTTTTTTCTTTTTCCTGACTGTCACCAGCTCATAATAAATGCCATCGCTAGAAGGGATAATTATGCTGTCACAACCAGCCCTAGCAATAGTGACGTCAATGACTCACCTATTTAATAAAAAATGCAAGCTATATAATAGTGTATAAAGTCGTAAGTGCAACGAACGAACACGATTACCATAATTACAGGGTCGGTTGGCGGCTGGTAGGATCGCGTGTTATCCAATACAGTTTCTCGAAGTCTTTAAAGTTTTAATGTGCTTTGCTTTTCGTATTTTCTATAGGGCTGTGCTGTTTTTGTGGAAATTAACTTGTCACGGAACTTTTGGGTTATTCATTTTTAGACCAAAAACGCCTTTTTAAAATTGGAATGTATGAACGTGGACGAAGCAGAAGGTGTTTGTGAAAGTTTCAGCCAGCAGTGTTCTGTAGACTCTGTCTACTCCCATTGAAAATGGCGAGTTCAAGTTGGTCAAGTTCTGACGAGTGGTATTTGGGTTATCCTCAATAAAACGAATTTTATTTTCTTTCTTTATGTTGATGATGTATTTTATTTGGTTACGTATATACTTACCACAGTTTAGAAATACAATCCATTTAAAAAGACAAACATTTACGAGGTATAAAATAACTATAGTTTTGGAAGTCAGTTATAAAAAGTATTTAGTTATTTTACACATGACATATTTAAGTACTCCTTTTTTTATCGGTTGTTTTTTTTTATAGATCCGCCACTTTGACATATAAAATATACGGAAGCAAAAGGACAATGTGAATATTTTATCAAAGAAAATAGCACAATTTAATTTGCTCGCCAATTTATAACCGATTTAAAAAAGGCCAACGATTTTTTTTAAAGAGACAAGCCCTCTACTCTATATCCAAACCACTACAACTCCTGAAAACCAGAATCAACTGTGGCGACCAATATAAAAGCTTCGATTTGTGCATATTGTTTTTTATAAAAGTTTGTACCATTTTGACACATAGATATACCTTCATCCAATATCGAAAGCAAACCGCATTCCCAGTCAATATGTTCGTTGTCCAAGCGTTAATTCAACACGCCCTCGCCCGAAATTGATTAAACAAAAACACTACAGCCTTAATTGATTTTGTCGCAACAAAAACACGTGGTCCAGTTAAAGAAGCACCCGTCCATTAGCGAAATGCCGAGTCACCGGCGCTAATAGGGCGGAAGGCGGCACACGTTTATGCGGATAAGGGGCACAATCGAAATAGGTTGTACACTCAAATAAATTATTTGGTGCACAGGTAAAAATCAATCTTATCACTACACTGACATGTTCATTTTTATTTTTTTTAAGATTAACGTATACTTGAGACAGTAAATGTTAAATAATTAACACAGCATACCTATGTACAACATTCTTAAGTAATCGGCAAAGAGCGAGTCTGTAGAGTACTGCATACTATAGCACGGTTCCGTAGGAGAATTATATTATTTTCAAAGATACATTTTGTGACCGCGTAACATGTTTGTTTGTAAAGGGTAAATGGTTTAGTTGGAGACATCGTAACCAAAAGCCTATCAGATGAAACCCACTTGCACTAGAACTAGTTACCCAACCAATTTTAATATTTCAATACAAAAGCATTGTTTATAACTATTCCAAATAGTGACGATACCATATATAGTTTCTGAAATAAGCAACAGTGACAAACAGCCTAAGTCACACCACAATGGATTCTTTCTTACCATTTTAAAAGGGTACCCTAAAAGCAGTTGCAAGTAAGCTGCCTATATACCGAATAGTTTGTTCTACCGTACACAGTCCCGCATTGTAAGACTAGGAGTCAACGACCGTACTAACGACCGTGGTGTTACACGCAGTGTGGGACACACGGACTTTCGAGTTGGAGGATATGAACTGACATTAAGTTAACTCACTTTGGCATTGAGCCGAGGAGGCGGCGGGAAAAGAAAAAAGAAAGAAGATAGACAAAAGTGTTGTTATGACCACAGAGCATTAAAATCATGATACAGTGATACTCTTGGCACAAATAAATGACAATTAAATATTTATCAGAAAATATAAATATAATATAATAAATAAATAATGCTGGACAATCCACACAGCATCATCTAGCCCCAAGCTAAGCAGAGCTTGTGTTATGGGTACTAGATGACTGATACACTTAATACAATATATTACATAAATAGATACTTTTTATTATACATAGAAAATACCCAGAACACCCGGAACAAATATTTGTAGATCGTACAATATGGCGATGGCATTCAATTTACTTAAACTCTATCGAAGGATGAGTTCGTTGCCCATCAATAACCACCTCACGAGTCTATCTTCAAGGTAAAGCAATGCTTGGCTAGATCGGTCTGTGTATGGGTAACTATCCACACACGGATACGCCTTTGTGCTGCGGTCAGCACGTTAAGCCGTCGGTCATTTATAAATCTTTGACAGTCGTTACGGGTAGTCAGAAGTCTGAAAGTTTGACAACCAGGTTATACAATGGGTATCGTTTGGCCCAGTATGTAGATAGTCAGTAGCTCCATGTAAAATATTAGTATTCAACGACGTCCGGTTTGACTGGAAGACCCTAGCTACTACGGACTATATTTGGGAAAATGCAGATGAAAGACAAGAAAGCTTAATATTTATCATATTCCCAAAACAGACAGCAAACAGACAATGAAGTGATCCTAAGGGTTTAGTTATTTCCTTTTGAGGTACGGATCTCTAAACCCACAAAATTACTTACAATATATCGATGGCTCTACCTCACACAAACACTTGTTGGTCACCAATAACAAGTTGGCCAACTTGTCGTCTTAACAAATGGCCGCTATGTATCATCTGTCCGCCGGCTGTCCCGACGCAATAATAAAGTATGGCCTACCGTTGGCGCCCAGCGGGGACATTAGCAGACGTGAGATATATATCGCTTGACCCTATATCATAATAGAGTGATAAATCGAACGATACAGGAACTGAAATGAGTGAATTTATGAATAAGTTTAGTGTAAGTTTGAGCAGCTCTTTGTCTTATCGGTACCGTCTAGACACGTTAAGCTTATCATGTAGACAAGCGGTTGGTCGACGCTGCGTTTGTTTTTGACAACGATTCAGTACTGGCATTCGACGTTGCAATCCTGTCAGGTTTTTGGGCACTTTTCCCGTTGACAGCGATGCGGAAGAATTTTTCGATGCCCTATTTATATATTATACAGTATTTAGTACAGTAAAACTGAATTTAGTTAATTCTGCCACTCCATCTTGTCTAGTATTATCGTCTCCCATTCATCAGCAAACAAGCCCAATGATTCCTTCCCTCTTTTTATGCCTGTACATATTACCATTATTATAATTCTACTAGCTTCCGCTCACGGTTTCGCCCGCGTGGTGTGTTCATAAAAAAAGTATGCCTATGTCCTTTCCCGGGGTGCAATCTATCTCTCTGCCAAATTATATCGAAATCCGTTCGGTGGTTCAGGCATGAAAGACGGATAAACAGACACACACACTTTCCCATTTATAATATTAGTATGGATTGCCTCAAAAAGTAGAACATTACGTTAATAAATCTCCTTTAGACAAATAATGCAAAAGCTATATCCATTCCACAAACTACTTCTCTTTACATATGTAGTGTCGGTAAGTTCTTGTTGTTGAAATTATTTCCTGAATCCATTTTACCGATGCTAATTTGTTATTTGCCCGCTAAAAACCTCTTTACTTGATTTCAATTAAAACCTCCTGAACTGCGGAATAGTACAAAGCCAGCTGGAGTTTCACACTTCAATTATGAACGTGCACTCCCAAATAGACTGAGTTCCCACACGCGGTGCAACAATGACTTGACTATTCACTCTTAAGGCCTGTGCACACTAGCGGACGGGACGGCTGAGGATTTTAAATAAATATAATATATACGTATTTATATGTAATAAAAATTGATCGAAGCTAACTCTTAATTTTACAACGCCTTGTTATAATGTACGGTTAGGTTTATTAATTTAGGATAGTTTGATTTTTTAATTTAATATATTTTGTGTTTTATTTCTTTAACAATGATAAAACTATCAATAGGTACATGAAAAAATTAAATAAAATAATCACAGGGCCTCGGAAAATTCATCCACATCACTGTCAACGGCAAAAGTGCCCAGAAGGCTGGCAGCATTGCCACGTTGAATAGCAATTCTGATTCTTTGGCCAAAAAAAAGGCCAGCCCTCTGGTCACGTGAAGACTCGACCAAACGTTTCGCTGTCTAGAAAAAATCTATGTGTACTTATATAGTTGGCACTTAATACTTATCCGATTAAAATAAGGCATATAAATCAATGCTCGGTGATCAACCTCAGATAATCGCAGTGCAATTTTGAGGTCGATTACTGAGCATTGAAATATATACCTCATATCGATCGAGTACCTAAGTATTATATGCAACTGATGAATTTAAAATCCTTTGCCGTCCGTTCAACCAGTGTGCGCATGCCCTAATCCAGACTAATACAGAAAGCAAGCATATTTGACTATGCACTGTGCGCACTAATGCAGAAACTGGCATATTTGAATGCGCCAGTGCCTCGATATGCATTCTCTAAGGAGTATACTCATCGGGTATATTGAGCATTGCATTACAATAGTCCAAATGTACTGACCAAGAACGACGGGCGTTCGCATTTGCATATGCTCGACTTTGAGGACCTCGATACAAACTGCAACGATAAATTTATGAGGAGTTTCCTCGTACTGCTTTCTCACTATTGCAACTTCCGAAGTTGTAACATTTAAGTCTGTGCACTGTGGGCCTAGTATCGCGAAACGGGGTGAATAGAAACGCAGGGGTGAATAGAAACATAACTTCGCAGGGGATTTTCGCGTTAGTTTAACATTGTTTGGTTCTACAAGGACTCGTATTTTTTTTAAGGAATTGAAATGAATCATTTCGACACCGTATCAGTAATAAATAATATTGCATCAAATTTAAAATCTCATTTAAAGTTTTGTTTCGATTCACCCTATTTTACCAGTACCTACGAGTTTTTCTATAGAATCATATTTCTGTTTTATTTTACTTGTAAACTTGACGTACAAAACTGTCTTTTATAATAGTCATCTAATTGACATACATTATTTGACTTTGACTTTACATACTCGACTAAGTTAACATTTACTTTCAATTTGTATGAAATAATTCTGTTACACATTTATTGACACCAGATGGCGTATGGTCATTTTCGAATAGGTATAAAGACTCTGTTTAAATTAAGGCCACTGTAGTGCCTACTCACTTAGACGTGTTGACGTATTGATTATGATAGGTTACTGGAAAAATTTAAACTTAAAAATTTTAATTTAAACTTTCTAAGTTTATCTTGGACATCACTGACATCGATGAAGGAAAACGTCGTGAGGAAACGTGGACTTAAATAATTAATATAAGTCTGAAATCGCCAACCCGTCGTCAGCAAGCGTGGTGATTAATGCTCTTGCCTTCTCTGTATGAGAAGAGGCCTTTGCCCTGCAGTGGGACAGTAATAGCCTGGTATTTTTTTTTTTTTACTGGAAAAATACTTTTTGTCACTAAGTTCTGGAGGCCTGTAATGCTCCAACACGAGTTCTTTCGCTGAATGCTCTTTAGTAGGTACTCTCTTTAAAACAAAAGCGAAGCATATTTGGCTGCACTGTGGGCACAGCTGCCATATTTCCAGCATAACGGAACGGTTCATTAAACATACCATGTGGTATTGTCTTACTTCCAAGTTGCAAAATCTACTGACCGTTAGCAAATTTGCTTCCGTGGTTTCTGAGAAAAACAAGTTTTGGACCCAGTTTTATTAGGCTTTGGTTGTCTTGAAGGAGTTTTTAATTTAAGCAATATTTTTTTGTTTGCAGCCAGTTGTCAAGAAATTTTGACAACTGAAAAGCAACCTCTTGCAATTAGAATTACTTATAGGTAAGTAACTAGGAAGTATGATAATAATAGCGACATAAGAATTTAAGTGGTAGATAGCAATACGATCATATTGCTATATGCCCCTTATTACATAGGACTGAACCATAACTGGCGAAACATGGGTGTTACTGTAGTTACACCTCTGCCCAACCCTTCGGGGTATAGAGGCGTGATGTTTTATGTTACTTAGTTTTTTTTGGAAATCTAAAGTAACTTACTTACTTTAATGTAATAGAAAACCTTTAGATACATCAAAATAAGCAAGCAAGCAATCATTCTACGAAATCTGTTGTAGTTCGAAATTGGAATCGTGCACAATAGGGATTTAGGATCGGTCGTTGCCCCCTAACTCCCTAAAACTGTTAAAGGTGTACCGTACCATATACCTACCAATGCTATGTGCCTATAGAAGGTAGGTGATGTAGCACTTGAACCGTGGATATTTATTTGTTCATGGTAAATGAGAGAAACATCTACATTTGAGAGCAAGAAAATCGCGCACCTTAACTTTTTGATAACACTTTAAGCTAAGAACATTGTTACTAACTACTTTGGATTGTATCGTTTTGACTAACACTAGGTTAAGAGCATTGTTACTAACTAATTTATGGACAAAGTCTGAATTAAATATATTATTATTATTATTATTAAACGCAAGCAAATAAAAAAAAATATAATGTTGTTATATGTTGTGTTTATATGTTCCCGTTTCTTTTAAGAAATTGCACCCAAAGGATGTCTGGTAGAAAATGCCTATGGCATTCAATCCGTATCTGTAAATTTGTGTGCTTAATGTATTAAATAAATGTGCCTGTGACCGAGAAGTTGTGTGGAAATCGGTTGTCATGGTATGGGCATGTGATGCGAAGGAATGAGGACCATGTTGTGAGGAAAGTTTTGAGTATGAATGTGCAGGGTTACATGAGTAGAGGAAGACCAAAGAAAAGATGGATGGATTGTGTGAAAGAGGATATGGCAAGAAAAGAGGTGACCCATGAGATGACGGCAAATAGAGATGTATGGAAGAAGAAAACATGCTGCGCCGACCCCAAATAAATTGGGATAAGGGCAGGAGGAGGATGATAATGTATTAAATAAATAAACAATACATTTTCTATTGTGTGTGTATCCACAGATAAACTTCGGCAAGCGTATCTTAACCTTCTATCAACTAGCCCCTTAAATAATGGATACATAATAGATATATAGTAGTAGTTTCGACTCCATACGGAACAGACGTGTTATCATCCACAGACATAGATCTACATAGATAACGCAAATGCATGTACTTCGCGTGTCTTAACCCCGACCAAGCGTCGAGGTTGGTTGCCGCTAACTTCAGTCCCCGCGCGTCCGTTGTTGCAGCCGAACGTCCGCAAAAAACTAAAAAAATGCCTCGTTGCGTGATAATTAATTGCAATAGCCCAAAAATTTCGAGCACCCAAAGGCAGGAACATATTTCCTATCACAGGTAAGTTATTTTAAAATTATATTATACGTAAATTCATATTAAAACTATTTTTAAGTATTCCAAGCTGCGTGTCGTTCCAGAATATTCCTAAATATATATTACCGTAAGTAAACTTTATTCACATTACGTTGCCGTGTTTGCTTTGGCCGTTTGATCTGACGTTGTGTGTTAGGAGACGATGAATATCGCACAAGCGATACTGTCGCGCATCGCTTCGACTTCGTGATACAGTCAATTTGTCATTCGTCTGTCAATTCTAGCAACTAGTGCTGTTCGTTCTACAACATAAATCAATAATCGATTTTAATTGATATCGGACTGACGAATGATATTAAAAAGCCAATTTAGTAGATATAGCTCATATGCATGACCTAATTTTACAGGACAGCTATAAAAAGCAGGATATTTTTTTAGGGTTGATGTATTTAATGTGTTTTTGTTTCTCCTTTCAACATTATACGACTATTTTTATATATTTAATGTGTTTATTTTCTATTGCATTTAAAAATATTTATTTTTAGTTTCCCACATGATCCAATCATAAAAGAAAAATGGATTGCGGCCACGGGACGGAAAGACTGGTTCCCGACTAAACACAGTACTACATATTTGTTCTATACATTTTGAAAATATTAGTTTCATTGAAGGAAAAAAGTTGAGATTGTTGAAAAAAACGGCATGCCCCACTATAGATATACTAAAACTCATTGACAATGAAGACGAGGTTAGTGAATTAATGTTTTACAGTGTTTTTATTTAATCGTGTATAAAAATATCTGACATACACTCATTTGTGCTTTACAGAATAAAGATACACCACAAGAAACTTCATCATTGTCAAGGAAGAGAAAACTAGAACAGGTTTAGTATATATTTTTCATGTAAATATATACTTGGCTAGCTGACCCGGCCACGCGTTGCTATGGCTAACGTTTTTGTAATTTTTTTTTTCTTTACTATCTTTCAAGTTGGATCAAACTGCACACGGTGTACAAATTTGATTTTGATTAAGTAGTTTAGGAGTCCAGCGCGGACAAACATCGTGACACGTAAGTTATATATATTAAGACCTACATACATAAGATAAGAAAAAAGACTAACGGTATAATGTAAGCTAGTAGTAAAAGTGGAAAACATGATCGAAAGCGTGTAACGGAACTTAGATCGATTAGGCGAAGGGGCATCGGCGGCATCGATAGCTTTGAATCGGTTTGGATGCCCCGTCACTAAATTGCAGCTGTGACGTCACAGTAGGTATTAAAAAGTCGGCACGCTTGGTTTCAATACAAATCGTAATATACAAAACACGAAAAGTTAAAATAGTTATTAAGTTTTCTGTTTTTTTTCAATTTTAAGCGCAATATTCTTACGGCGCGCGAGTCGCTGTGATTAGCGCACGTATTTACTTATTTGTATCGAAGTTTTTTGCGTCTACCCACTAGATGTAAAAATGAATATAAATGATATTTTCGATGAGGAGGAGATGAACAATAATGATGACGGCACGTCAAATAATGATGATATAGTTGAGACTGAATTGAGGCATTTGAATAATTTTGAGGAAGATATTGACAACTGTGTAATGGAGAGGAAGGCGGGAAAAAGACCAAGAGAAAACAGTGAAGAAAGTGAGGATTGCGAGCAAGGATATACAACTGTTACGAGACGAAAGCCAAAAAAAATAATAAGAAGTGAATCAATAAATCTACATGACGAAGGTAAATTCGAAGTTTGCATAACATCCTTAGAAGTTTTACCAAAACAAATGGCCATGGCAAAATTATTGAGGGATTTGAACATACAAAACATAACAAAAATTAAATATCGTAGCCCATACAAAGTCTTTATCCAGTTTGATAAAAGAGATCAAGCGGAGAAGTTAGTCGTAAACAAAAAGATAACAGAATTAAAAGCTAGATGTCAATTTGTGGATGAAGTGAATATTTGTTATGGAGTAATTAGAGGCATAGAATTAGATTACAGCGAAAAAGACATACAAGAAACACTTAGAAGTTCGTGCGAAATACTGTCTGTTAGAAGACTTAAACGCTCCATTTCTGATGGAAGATGGGAAGACAGTGAAACCGTCCGGGTGGGTTTTAAGGCACAAACTACCCCTTCTCATGTTTACGCATATGGTTGCAGGCTTGCAATAGAAAACTACGTATTTCCAGTTACCCAATGTTCCGGTTGTTGGAAGTTTGGTCATATTAGAAAGTTTTGTCCATTAAATAAAATTATTTGCCCAAAATGTGGGTTAAACCATGAAAATTGTGAAGTAGAAACTTATAAATGTCCCAACTGTAAGGGCCCTCATATGGCCCTGGATAAAAACTGCCCTATGTTTATAAAAGAAAAACAAATTCGGAACATAATGACTGAAGAAAGTATTACCTATCGTAAGGCCTTACAATTATATCTAACAAAAAGTACTGAGAATTATGTGCGAACTTATAACGTCAATAAAAGCACAATTGCTGGCGCACATACCAGCACAAAGAAAACATATGCCGAGGCAATAAACACCGTGGCAATTATACATCAAGAAGATTCTTCAGACAATATGTATTCAGAGCAGGAACAAGCAGAAAACAGTAAGAAAAGGTCAGATACAACTCAGCAAACGGTCAAGAAGAAAAAACATAACAAGATAAACAAAGCCAATACTTCAAATGAGCAGGTGGAAGCGGAAGTAACTAATATTAATAGCGGTTATTCAAGAGAAGAAACTGCGGAAAAGGAAAAGAGAAGTGAGAGAAAGAAAAGTTTTGAGTTTAGACGATTATGGTTAAAGCTAAAAGAAATTATTATGTCTGCCGCTAAATTTGAAGATAAAATAGAGTTATTGTTGAAAATCATAATTGAAGAATGTAAGTTGTGTTTGAAAAATGTGTTTAACGACTGGGGTGTTTTACAAACATTGTTTACTTTATTTGATGGCTAGCGGTCTAAAAAAGCTGCAGGTTAATTTAGTGCAATGGAATGCACGTAGTTTAAAGCCGAAATTGGTAAGTTTTGAGACTTTACTAAACATAGAAAATATACACATTGCTATTATAAGTGAGACCTGGTTAGATGACGAAATAACTATTAACTTAACTGGATATAATATTTTTAGACACGATAGAAGTGACTCGTATGGAGGTGTAGCCATAATTACCCACAAGTCGATTCAAACTCAACTTTGTCCTATCCGTATTTCTAATCCGGGTATAGAAATAATTCAAGTCAAACTACTTAATTGTAAAGATTTAGAAAATATTGTTTCTATTTATTGTCCATCATCTGTCAGTGTGAATGCTTCTGATTGGGAGAGTATTTTTTCCTTAGCGTCAAAAAAGACTATAATTGCTGGAGATTTTAATGCGCACCACTCAAATTGGTCTTATAAGACCGACCAGAGAGGGACTCAGGTCCTGGACTCGTCATTAGAGAATGGGTTCGTGTCATTAAACAATGGTGATCCGACTAGGATCACAATGGGTAACAATTTAGTGCACAAATCATCTCCGGACATTACATTTTCATCGTCAGATATCGCAATGGGTTTAAAATGGCAAGTAACTAGCGAAAACTTGGGCAGTGATCACCTCATTATAAAAATTTCAGCAACTTACAATGATCATGCACATTTTACTGAAAAACGTAACTTTAAGAAGGCTAACTGGGTAGGGTATCGTGATGATCTTGGTGAATCACTGCGGAATTTTAATGGTTCAGTAAATATGCAGGACAGGTATGATTATTTGGTTGACCAGATTAATTCAGCGTGTGACAGGAACATACCTAAACTTCGCACATGTCAAGATCCAATAGGGAATTTTAAACCAAAGGAATATTGGACCCCATCACTATCTGCAGCTGTTGCTGAAAGAAGGTTAGCCTTAAGTATATTCAGAAGGAACCCAACTCCTGAAAATTTTAATAAATTAGAGGGAAAAATAGAGAAAGCCAGACTATTATTACAAAAAGCTAAGTCCGAAAACTGGAGAAAATTTTGCAGCGGGATCGATGAAACCACTTCTGTGTCCGATATGTGGCAAAAAATGCGATGGTACAAAGGTTACAAAAAATTAAAATTTTATATTCCTGATGAGAAGTTAAACGAATTGCATTGTTCTCTTGCTCCGAGTTTTGTTCTAAATACACCACCATTGATACAGTCTAGGAATGAATTGCTAGATTCACCATTTATTATGCAAGAGCTCAAACATGGCTGCAAAAAGAAAGATACAGCCCCGGGCAGTGATGGGATCACATATTCTATGGTCTGGAACCTGCCTTGTGTTGGTAAGCAGTTCCTGCTTGATTTGTACAACGATATTTATGTACTCGGTGTTGTTCCAAGCCAATGGCGTAGCATCTTAATCATCCCCATCCCTAAATTAGGCAGCAATAATAGCGGTGAAGCTAAGGTTAGACCAATTTCTCTCATATCATGTTTATGCAAACTTTTACATGGTATGATTTCTAGAAGGCTAGAATGGTATGTTGAGAAACATAAGATATTGTCTCCGTACACTTCAGGCTTCAGAAGGGCTCAATCGTGTCTAGACAATCTGACAAGACTAATCACTTATATCCAGTTAGGTTTCATAGATAAATGTCCTACAGTGGCTTGTTTTATTGATATCGAAAATGCCTATAATAATATTTTAGTAGATCGAGTAGTTAAAACACTGGATGAATTAGAGGTAGGTAATAATATTTGTAAGTACTTATGGTCATTTTTAAGTGCGAGATGTCTCCTGATTAAGAATAAAAACAATACAGAGATTATGAGTTGTAGATGGACCAGTGTAGGCCTAGCTCAAGGTGATCCATTATCGCCTTTACTGTTTAATATAGCAACCTATAAAATTTGTGATTCTGTTAAAAATGTTTTTGTCTCCCAATATGCGGACGATTTTGTAATTTATTTGAGCCATAAGGATATTAATTTTTGTCAAGAGAATCTGCAAGGTGCTCTCAATTCTATTGCAATTTTACTAGATAATTTAGGTCTAAAAATATCGGAATCTAAATCAAATGTTTGCGTTTTTAGTAGGGGAAGGAAAAGACATCACATTATTTTAGAAAATAACAATAAACTTATCTCTTCAGTAGAATGTGTTAAGTATCTAGGTTTATGGATTGACAGGTCATTGTTATGGAATAAACATATAAATGAAATTATTGAAAAAGCTTCGAAATTCCTAAATTTATTAAAAGTACTGGCTGGCCCGGGTTGGGGAATTCACCCTAAACATTTGAGGAAATTGTTCGTTTCATTGATAAGAAGCCGAATAGACTTTGGCAGCTTTTTGTATGACAGTTCAGCTAAAATCCATTTATCCAAACTCGATAAATTGCAAAACCGAGCATTAAGAATTATAGGTGGTTTTATCAAAAGCTCACCAATATATGTAATGGAGAGTGAGTTGTGTATTGTTCCACTTAATATAAGAAGATTATACCTAGCTTATAAGTATTGCATAAAATCAATGTCTTGGACAGATAACATAACCGTTGAATTGTTAGATAAGTTAAGTGCTCCTAATCACGTCAGTTACTGGCGGACTAAAAATAAGTCATCGCTTTTTCTAGTTTACAGTGAATGTAAGTCATATACTATTCATTCATCCAACCCACTTGAAATGTTTACTCTTAATACTTGGGTAACCTATATACAAATGGATAAAGTCATTGTGGATAATTTAGATTGCATTAAAGGCCCTAAAAAGAAGGAAGATTTGGCTACTCTAAAATATAATGTAATTGAAGAACTACAACAGAAATATGTTAATTGGAGACGAATTTATACTGATGGGTCTAAAAGCAAGGATGGTCGAGGAGCTGCTATTTTTGATCCTTTCATACAGTCTTCATGTTGTTTTAAAACCAACTCATATGTATCCATTATGACGTTGGAACTCATTGCCATTTCAGAAGCCTTAATGAGTCTTTGCGTTAATACTGAGCAAGATATCGTGATAATCACAGATAGTAAAAGTGCTCTCCAACACTTAGCTCGATGTGCTTCTGGGTGTAGAGGTACATCGATAGCTTACAAAATTTTAAAATTCATTTATGAATTAAATTTACGGTTGATAAATGTGAAGTTGCAATGGGTTCCATCGCACGTAGGATTAGCAGGTAACGAGGAGGCTGACAGATTAGCTAAATTAGCAATTACGGGAGGCACAGAAATGTCTATAGAACCTGATTACATGGAAATCCTTCCTAAATTCAAATATATTTGTTTTGAAAAATGGGATCAGACCTTTCAAGGCCTTGGTAAAATTAAGGGATTTTGGTACAGGGTCATTCAAAGTCAGCCTCCTCGCATTCCGTGGTTTAAAGACTCTAAAATGAGTAGAACGCACATGGTAGCGGCTTTTAGACTACGTTCTGGACACTATCCTACCAAAAGATTTAGCCATCTGATGAGGAAAAATGATTCCCCGAATTGTGACGTGTGTGGAGTTATTGATGATGTCCAGCATCTTCTGGTGGAATGTGTCAAAAACCAGGCATTAAGGGAGTCATTGATAACATTACGCAAATTTAATAAATTTGATATGGGTACATTTCTTGAAATACTCGCAAGTCCAGAAAGTGACGCCGAGAAAATAATTTATGAGATGGCATTATGTCGTTGACTCCACTTTTTGTTTTAAGTTAAATCTAGCATGTAGGTAATATGTGATGTTGTTTAAATTTAGGTCAGGTTATGATGGGGCTGACATGCCTTAAAAGGATAAAAGTCCCTAAAAACAATAAAGAAAAAAAAAAAAAAAAAAAAAAAAAATCGTAATAATTGCGTTATCTATGTAGATCTATGTCTGTGTTATCATCCATATTAAAAAAAAAAAAAAATTTGTCCTTCAAAATTAAGAAGTAGTGCACTCAAAATAGAGTTCAAATCTTTGAAAACTGTGATTGTTAATTACGTCGCTACGCCACTGTGTTCAATACCGCTAAAACAAACGAGTGTCTGTCGCGGCGCCGGCATAACCCCGCGCTCGCCGTGTTTCACCTCTGCGCGACAAAGACGGACATTTTTTAACTCGCTTGCACAGAGACTCCGCGTTCGGCCGTAACGTACTCATCTCCGCTGAAAAGGTGCAGTGATAATTATTTGACTCTGTCGCACAGTGACCCTGCGTTCGTTCAAGGTAACGATAAAATACAAATCACAGAATACCTTATTGTTTACTTTAAACTACTGAGTGAAGTTTTTGTACGTTGATTGCTTCTGGATACGAACCATATTAACTACAATGAGTGTAAAAAGATCGCCACCATCACGTACTGTCACCAATGAGCATATAATGAAAAATATGCAAGAAAGTCTTACAGAGGTCACTACACAAATTTCTGAGCTTAAATTATCTAACGAGCAAACAATGAACTTGATTCGCGAAAATAGCACCCAGATTCATGAGATCAAATCTTCAACGTCTAACATCGCACAAGGGCAAAAAGAACTGCATTCAACTGTGTCACAATTAGAGAACCAAGTCCAACAGGACCGACAAAAAATATTATCAATTGAATCGGACCTCAGTGCTCTCAAGCTATCATCCAACCTCCAGCCAGAGTCGTCTACAATAAAAAACCAACTCTATTCGAATGAGCAAGTAATTAAGGAGGTAGCAGATCGGAAAGCCAGAGAAAGAAACATTATCATAGTTGGGGTACCCGAACAAACTGCCACCGACGCACAAGACAGAATGGCTAAAGACGAACAAGACGTCTGGGAAATCACTAACAAGGTGTGCAAAGATCTTCCTAAGCCTACAAAGATTTTTAGAATTGGAAAATACACTCCTGGCAAACACCGTAGCATCAAAGCATGGTTCAACACTTCAGATTCTGCTAAATATCTTCTACAAAACAGAGACAAACTGCCACAAAATATAAAAATATTCTCAGACCAGACTCCGACACAGCAGCTATATTTGAAGAGTCTGAAAGACGAATTAGCACGCCGTGAAAATGATGGTGAGACTGACCTCACAATAAAATACATACACGGGACACCAACAGTTGTAAAAAAGTCTCCAAAAAACCCAAACTAATCTGCGGCAATATAACTTCC
This sequence comes from Phlogophora meticulosa, assembly GCA_905147745.2. NCBI lineage: Eukaryota > Metazoa > Arthropoda > Insecta > Lepidoptera > Noctuidae > Phlogophora > Phlogophora meticulosa. The sequence continues at coordinate 2,827,679 of LR990518.1, forward strand.
GACATGTACTGTAACACCTATGAAATACTTAATGACTATCGCACTATTAATACTTGCAAATCACGACTAAGATTTTTATACCTAAATGCTAGAAGTATACGGAAAAGCGGAAAGCTGGACGAGCTAAAATGTATCATAAAATCACTACCAAAAACCACACATGGCATTTTAATAACAGAAACCTGGATAAGATCGGAAACCCAAGCCTTGGCACTGCAAATTGATAATTATACCCATTATTATAACTATAGAACAGACTCAAAAGGAGGAGGAGTTTCAGCATTTATCCACAATGATCTCAAACATTGTTTATCGGAGTCTAAGTACTTAGGTGGAAATAATTACTTATGGATACACTTGGAAAGGCATGATTTTGAAGTCGGAGTAATATACAACCCTGGTAACACCAACTACAAGGAGTTCCTTCAAGAATATGAGTCTCAACTTCAACAAAGAAAGAGAGCGATCGTTTTCGGCGATTTCAACATCGATCTATTAGCAAAAACCAACAAAGAGACTAAACAATACAAAACAGCAACTAAAGAGGTCGGGTATGTACTATTGAATAAAATAACTAAAAAATATTGTACAAGGGACTCGAAAACAAAGAAAAGTATTATTGACCACATTAGTACTAATTTAGTAAACGACAAATTCCACATGGTGATATTTAAATCTTCGATGTCCGATCACTATCAAATGTACTTAGAACTCAAGAAAGTAGAATGCCCTAGAAAATTGCGAGCTCAGTACGAAGCAATAAATTACACAAACCTATATAACTTCATGGAAAAAACTGACTATAAAAACCCTTATAATGATTACCTGGCATTGGAATATGTGTTAAAGTCATGTGTAGAAAAAAGCAGAGTTACGAAGACTAAAATACTAAATCTTCCACAAAAAGACTGGATTAATAAAGAGATTATAGCCCAAATCAATCAAAGGAATATGATGGGGACGGAACTTAAAAGCAATCCTGACAATGCACTAATCAAAGAAGCATTTCCTGAAAAAAGAGACTCTGTAGCCAAACTAATAAAGAAAACTAAAAATACCTACTACTACGAAGCGTTTACTAAATGTATAAAAAAACCAAAAAAAATGTGGAATCTCATAAACTCCTTAACAAATAACAAAACAAAACAAGGTTGTGTTCCTTCAAAGCTAGTAGTTAATTCAAAAACGGTTACAGAACCTAATGACATTTGTCAAATCTTTAATGATTACTTTTCCACGATAGGACCCCTACTAGCGAATGAAATACCTATTACATTTCATGATGATTGTGCCCGCGCGTTACCTTTTTCTCCTCCTAAAGACCTCGAAGGGCTATCCAGTTTAAATCCTTGTTCTGCTAAAGAGATACTTAAAATAATTACAAACCTTGATCCAAACTGTAGCACGGGCATAGACGGCATTAATACCAAAGTCATAAAATGTACCAAAAATTTAATTGTATATACCCTAAGCGAATGTTTTAATAAATTACTAGCTGATGGAAATTTCCCTGAAACACTAAAAATTGCAAAAGTAACTCCTATCTACAAATCAGGAAATGCCAGTGATCCTGGCAATTATCGCCCGATTTCAGTTTTACCTGTAATGTCAAAAATTCTAGAAAAAATCCTCCACAATCGCTTAGAAACATACTTAAACTCTATCAACTTCATCACCGATCGTCAATATGGTTTCAGACCAAAAAGTAATACCACTACAGCTACAATTGATCTTGTAAACAAAATAAAACATAATATAGACTGTAAAAATACATGCTTAGGTATCTTTATAGACCTGAAAAAAGCATTTGATACCGTTTCCCACAAGTTACTTTTAAAGAAACTGGAATCAATTAATATTACTGGCAAAGCTCTGAAAATGTTCGAATCATACCTAACCAATCGCTCGCAAGTGGTTAAACTTGGTAACTATCAAAGTGACGCAAGACCTATAAAGTATGGCGTTCCACAGGGATCAATTTTAGGCCCCTTGCTCTTTTTAATATACATAAATAATATACATGAAATAAAGTTACACGGTCACCTTACCTTGTATGCCGATGATACATGTTTGTTTTACTTCGGGTCTTCAATTCACGACATCATTTCACGAGCTCAAGAGGACTTAAATTCCCTATCCATGTGGTTTCAGTTCAACCTTCTAACAATAAATATTTCCAAAACATGCTATGTAATATACAAGGCAAAAAATAAACATATTCCTCCATTTAACCCTCTTACAATTAACGATACGCCGTTGCAGCTAAAAACTTGCGAAAAATATCTCGGTCTTAGAATAGATAGTTCCCTTTCCTGGAATGCTCACATCGAATACGTAAAGAACAAGCTCTCGACACTAGTCGGAGCTCTGCACAACATAGTTCAGTGCATTCCACGAGGATTGCGATACACCATCTATAATTCCCTAGTGAAGCCACATCTACTATACTTGGTCGAAATATGGGGTAGTGCTGTAAAAACAAAACTAGCACAACTACAAATTTCCCAAAATAAACTAATAAAAAAGCTCTTTAACTATCCGCGCTTAACATCAACAACAAAAATATACAGAGACACAAAAATAATGAACATAAAGCAACTATATATTTATAACACATGTATATTTATCAGAAAAGTTCTTAACAAAAACATTCACACAAATATCACACTTACCCAACATAGACAAGTTAGTCAACGAAGCACACGACGAGCAAGTTTATTAGTTCTACCAAAAACCAGGACCAACTATGGCAAAAAAATGCTTACATTTGAAGGAGCACAGCTATACAATAAGATACCCTCCCGCATAAGAAACCTACACTCATTCAATGCATTCAAAAACCAGCTTAGCTTGTATCTAACCGCTAACCGGACATTACTTGAAAAATGAATGCGTTGGGTGGGTCGAGTTTCGAGTAGTTTTATTTAGTCTGTGACGGATGTTGTCGAACCTAATATAAGTATTAAGTTAAGTAATATTTATTGTTCTCAAGTAAGTGACATGTTATGTTTTTATTGAGAATAAAGTTTCTTTAAACCTATACTAATTATTATTATTGCTACATTGAAGTCTGACTTTTTCAATTATGTTCTTTCTAAGTTTATCATAGATAGCAATGACATCAGTGAAAGAAAATCCTGGAAACCTGGATTTCAATTAATGTGAGATTTAAATCGCCAAGTCATTAAGATTTATGAGAGGAATTTGACCTGCAGTGGGTCAGTAACAGGCTGGTGTTATGAATATTTTATATGACAATTGAGAATGAAAATTCACTGAAATTTTATTTATTAAATTTCTGTGAATTTAATTTAATAAAGCGTGTAAAAATATAAACTAATTCAGTTGCTGATTAAATTCAATGGAATGTAATCAATTTAATTCCAACGAATTTAATCAATTTAATTCCAACGAATTTAATCAATTTAATTCCAACGAATTTAATCAATTGAATTCCAACGAATTTAATCAGTATGATGGTCACACTTATTAGTATTTTGTTCTACTAAAATACTACAAAAACAAACACTTTCTGTACATTCCATAAACCAAACCATTAACTCCAATTACCGATCACATTACACGCAGTTAGACACAAACAGCCCATTTTAATTGCTCGTAATATTTTGAAAGGATAACTGCGTGCATTCAATCATCCCTAATTGACCATGGCAAAGGAAAAATCAACAATATGAAACAAAAGGCAATACTCGTGTATTGCTCCGGTTTTAAATTTAAAAATGGGAATTTCCAACTGCTAAAGTAATATTTCGCTCGAACATATTACGGGCAACGAATGGCTGGAGGGAAGAGAGCCGAGAGCCCGAGTCCGACAGAGCTATTTAAAAAATAATAGTAACGAACGTTACATTTCTTCGCACTCTTTTACCCTGACCGAGTTAATTGAATTTCCGCCAAGCACTTAAACCAAGGAGTACCGGCAGTGTTTCTTACTTACGTACGTAGGTATGGCGTGAAATGGGGGTAATTAATGTCTAAGTTGGCATAATATTATATTATTACAAGTATCCGTAAGGTTTATTTAGGCTTGCGTTAACCATGTACTAAAACAAGCTATATACTGCTCCTAGTAGCTTATGCCCAAATTGTATGTTTTTTACAATTAATAAAACATAACCTAAAAATAGACATATAAATTTTGAAATCGGATAGGTAATTTCTAGGATTACCTCCTACATCTAAAGTAGGTAATCCTCTTTATAATATTTTAGTGTAAGACTACAGTACGACTTTTACTTAGGTGCAGTAACTTGACAGGATCTAATATCACCTAAGACACTAAAACAAGAATAAAAAACTGGTATGCCATAATAAAAATGTCATACAAAGTAGATTTTAGTAGTACAGTTTAGTACAGTACGTTGCTGGTTATTTTATGTATGCATCGCCATAGTGCAGTAGTTAGTTTTTATGTGACATTAGTTTAAATTAGTACTTTAGATGTACCTACAGTTAAGTATACTTTGACGTCATAAAACTTTTGAATGATAAGTCGTTAGATAAAAATATTTTTAAAATATTTTTTTTTACCTATCTATACGATTTTTTTACACTTCTATGTAATACATACAAAAATCGAGTTCAGTTCTCTCTCATGAAAGCCCAAACGTCAAAACCAAAGCCCGAATATATTCCCGTTGTAAGGAACAATTACAAGTTCTATTATAGCATAATTAAATCGTGATTTTAATCGAGTCGTGAACGAGAACGTGGAGCCCTCACTATGATAAACAGGTACAGAGGCCAACACAGCTACCCCAATCTGTCTAATTTCGTTGATAGGTGTTTAAACTTTATTGCAAAGGAATAAGGTTCATGTTCAATCGAGAAAATTTGACAGGGTAGCTTGATGTGCTAGGCGTCTGTACAAGGAACACGCAACCTCCTACTACTAAAATAACCAAACCGTTACGTAGACCTTAAACATTACCCCTGTTTTAATTGCGTTAGGTAACTCATGCTTCTACCAAAACTTGGTACAAATAGTGTTGTTAACATCGACACGCACATTGTTTAATAAGGATTCTCGATATCGATCAAGTTACGTCACTACGTATGTACATTGCGGGGCTCGTCTCAACAGCTGGGCTCCGACTGCTCCAAGGCTGTTGCTATGCAGCATACAATGCCGACCTCAAGGCCAGTGTCTAAAGATGTTCCAGATTCGTACTCATTTCATGTGAGGAAGGCCGCCATTTTTAAAAAGTTTCAGAACGTTTTTGTATCTCTGGAATTCAGTCTACATTTTACAGCTTTTGGTTTTACTCAACCATTGTGAATTTTCAGGTCCGTTGGAGATTCTCATAACTATAGAATGAGGTAATTTTTATATGTAGCTAACTTATCGATATATATAAAAATTAAGAATTCAAATTTCTCTTGGTCCGGGCATAACTTGAGAACTAGGTACCTTACAGATTTCATTATCTTTTTCTACTCTCTCTCTTTAACTACTTTGTTTTTTGACGAACGAAGACGCAGGAACAGCTAGTACAATATATAAAAATGATCTCATTCTATCGTAATTAAAAGCTGCAACGAACTGCAGGTGACTATTGAGATGACGGCAAATAGCGATGTATAGAAGAAGACATGCTGCGCCGACCCCAAATAAATTGGGATAAGGGCAAAAGGATGTCATGACGGTGATAATGAAATTTCAAGGTTTAAGACAAAACCCTATTCTGTAAACCATAAGATCTTATCTGCTGCACTTTCGTTTAGGTGTACAAACACCGTCATATTTCTTTTTGCATGACAGGGGCGCGCCCGGGGAAATACAGCGGGTGTTATCTGTTTTCCCGTATGTCTCATGTAAACAAAAGCTTTAAGTATATTGCAAGGAAAACGGAAACGACTGCAAACGCGTTGTTTTAAGACAAGAGGACTAAACTGTAACAACCTAAAACGGTTTATTCCGCTATGCTCGATTCCAGCTTTGTACAGAGGCCAGCACATCAAGCTACCCCGATGTGTCAAATATCTTTGACAGTTTTTCAACTTTATTACAAAAGAATAAAGTTCATATTGAATTAGGTAAATTTGATAGTTCGGGGTAGCTTGATGTGCCTGGCGTCTGTACGAATCGAAAAATAATTAACAAAAACTCCGCTTTTACACTCATCCAGTTTCACAGAGTTTGGAAAAGAAAAGTGTGTCAGTTTAACATTTAATTTATTACAAATATCACTCACACACATGTGTACGACGCCCTGTTGATGGCAATAGGCTCGCCCCCTATCACATGGGACTTAAACATAACTGGCGAAATATGATTGTACTATAGAGGTATACCTCTGTCGTTCCCTTTGGGGAATGGAGACGTGAAGTTACATCAAAGCACCGGTAAGCTACAAGATTATTATGTTTCAACATATCATAACATCACGCTTGTATTTTCCCAAAGGGTGCGCAGTTCTGTAAAAGAGTACACCCAAATTTCTCCAGTTATGTTTTAAGTCCCATGTAATAGAAGGTGAGCCGATAGAATGTGACTGGAACATACACGAAAGACTATATTCGCCTGGCGAGGAATTTAAAGTGGGGGCATGTAACAGCATCTGCATGTAGCATTCTAGCGTCCCCTTTATCGGAGGAGGCTAAGATGTTGTGCCGAATGTTGTTCTTTATATACTCGTATCAAAACGAATAGACTTGTTTAGATGCCATTAGTATAATATTAAGTGATACCCATTGTTTAGTTTTAATATGATAATTGTAGCTGTTATGGGGGTGACATTATCTCCGAGTGATAAAACCCCTTAAGATAAATAAAGATAAAAAAAGAAGGTGAGCCATCGGTTTTGCCATCAACCGGGCACTCATTCAGACTTCGAGCTGCTACTGAGAAATTCCTGGTAAAAAATCCCAATAACACATTACAAGACCTGGGAAACGGACCCAGAACCTCATGCCACTAGAGCAACGCAGTCAAAATATCAATCAAAGCCGTACTCACCGTACCCAGGATACCGATCAAGAAAAGGGTACCACCACACCCAAATAGGTCATGAAACAAGAGCAAAATCACAAGAGCACCAACCTATACATATTTTTTTTATTATACCCGCCTGTTACTGTCCCATTGCAGGGCAAAGGCCTCTTCTCATACAGAGAAGGCACGAGCACTTATAACCTCGCTTGCTCAAGACGGGTTGGCGATTTCAGACTTATATTAATTAAAAGTCCAGGTTTCCTCACGATGTTTTTCTTCACCGATGTCAGTGATGTCCAAGATAAATTTAGAAAGTACATATGAATTGAAACAGTCACATTGGTACTTGCCCAGTTTTGAACCCACAACCTCGTACACGAGAGGCGAGGCCTAAACCACTGGGCCATCATGACACTATACATAAACAACCAATATATACTCAGACCGAGTCGGTAATTGATTTATTACATCCCCCTTTTATGTACACAAACACGGCACGTCGACCAAATTATGTCTGTTATGCGTAGAAGCAAACGTACTGGATACGACATTGAACGACCTTGATCCACCAATTACAGAGTTATTTTTGGTAATGTTACCAACATAAATCAATTTTACTTTGGTTGGTTGATGTAGCAGCGAATGCGTGGTTGACAAAAAACTTTAGTAATTTCGGTTATGGGTCGTTATTTTGGGCGAATACGTTTTTATGTTCTGAATTGAATTAGGCTTCTTTCCAATACCTATTGGTCAGCTACGTAATCTTGATGGTTAGACAGTGATTGCTGGTGTTTGTGGATTGGATAAAAGTGGGTTCGATACAAAAGATTGGATTTACTTTGTTTGGTTTTTAATACCGATCACACTTTAGTAGGTACAGAGGACAGCACATCAATCTACCCCAATCGGTGAAATTTATTTTATAGTTTTTCAACTTTATTAGAAAAGAATAAGGTTCATGTACAATTGGGAATTTGACTGTTCGGGATGGCTTGATGTGCTGGCGTGTGTATAAAGAGAAAATCTCTAAAAACCTCCCCGCGGAAAGTTAGAAATAAGAAGACGAACTGAGCTGTCATCCCATATTTTAATAATGCTAAGGATTTACAGTTCCCTTCACGCTCACTTGACCTACATTTTCATCGAGAGATCTTTACAGAATAACGTGATTGCTGACATGTTATCATTAAGCTATATTGATTAAACTCATATACACAAACAGCTATATTCGTCACGACTACTTGTAGGCCATACAAATAACTATCCGTGCAGAAATCGAACCCGCGACATGCAGCGCAGCAGCCAAACGCTCAGACACTGCGCCAACCGTGACTGTAGGTTTTAAACATGAAACTTTTTCCTTTGTGCCTCCTAATTCTGTAAAAGTTTGAATAAATAATAACTTATTTGCAGACAGTGCAATGCCTTACTGTTTTATCTTAAAAAGGGTCTATGTATAAATAAAATAAAAACCCCTTTAATTGTCACATCTAGCGAAAAGTCCAACACATAAACGTCACAAGGGTCGCTCCACCCCACACGTATCCCATTCATGATCTCAACAGATTACTCCCCAGAAGGGGGGTGGATTATTTGAACTAATTATCGAATTGTCTCCGGCACGCATGATTCATCCCCCTGCAATTTTATACCAATTCGTTCCGGGAAAGGAAACGTTGGGGGAATAAGATGAGTCATCGCTTTAGAGTTTTTCGATAGTTGGGTCGGAAATGTTCCCCGTTTCCATCAATATCCAATGAGATTTTAATGGGATTTTCCGGATTTTCTTGGGTAATTCTTTGTTATTACACTGCCATTAGAAATTTCTAGTAGGTACTAGGTTTATTTTTACAAGGGCACGTATTTTTGACAAATAAACATTTTTTTCTTTCTTTATTGTTAAATAGGACAGAACGTTGGACTTTGTAATTTAAAACCTTTTTTATGAAAATTAAATATAAATTGGTGATGTTGTTCATAAAGGTCAGGTGCGTTAGTACTCGAAACTGAAGTGGGTGTATGACCCAGATAATAAAAAAAACAGATGTATAAACAGAAACGAAGCAATAGGAGTAAGTGTATAAGGATCGTTGCATGTGGGTTTCTGTAGTTTCTGCTTACCCCGATAGGAAAATGGCGTGTTTGTATGTATGTATGTAAAATATGAATTGAACCCGCTAGTGTAATTATAAAACTTAGCGTGTTCTCATTTCAATATCCATACATATACAATAAATATAAATAAATAATTACCTGACTTAATAAACTTAAAACACGTAACAACTGAGTTAATGATCACGCTCCAAGTTAACCCCCGCACGGTGACGTCGCCGCTTTATATCACAGGTGAAATAAAAACCTTACAAAGTTTATCAACCGGTTAAAAATACCCCCGCAGTAAGTTTTCATCGTACCGCCGCGGACGTCAACGCTCGTCGCTCGACCACTGCAGTCTTTTGTAAGAGCTGTCGTTTTGTGTTCTTTCCAAAAAACATTTATTCCCGTGGACTTTTCTGCCAAAACAACGACGCAAGTTTATCTAGAACACAAGTTATTGAACGGATAAAATGTTACGCAAAATGGCTTGTATGAATTACAAGGGAAGTCTGAAAAGAAAAGGCCTTTTTACGTAATCCTGGACGTAGTTCCGAATGACTGTAGAGACAGACACACATATATCCGAGTGAACTTGAAACCCTACTTAGTTACAGAACATTTAAATTCACTTGAATATGTAATCCGTTCTAATCCTAAACATTGTACGCAGTATTCCTTACCATTTGCTTGAATATTTTAGCAATTACGAGTACTTCTGTAGCTTATATAACATTTTATTATTACGGACAGAAAGAAAAAAGTAACAAAGGCATGACATAAAGACGTCACTGTACACACATCGATTAGTCACTAAAAAATTTTTACCGGTATAAAAAAGCTAAAGAAGTTTCTAACATTTACTTAAAGAAGCAAAACATAAGTAGAGAAACAATGAATAAAGTTTAAATAAACAAGCTTCAGATCAAACGATACATAGAGAAAAATATATATAAACAAAGGACAACCACTTGTATCTAATGAAGTGTCAACTTACATCACAAACGAAACTCGACAGTGGAATTCCAAGCTTATCTGAAAATCACAGGTAGACAAATAGCCGAAGCCAGTCACCAAAACTAGTAAATAATTGCACTATGTCAAAATGTTGTTATCACTGCTACTTATCACGCTGTTTACCACACGCAATATTTCATTAAAGTTATCGGCAACGCTACGAAACGTCACTGCAGGCTCGGGGTTAAGCTACACGCTACGCTAGCGCTACGGTGCTACGCGCGTAGCTCGGTGCTACGGGCAGCGGTGACGACGCCTGAGGACGAACTGCGTCGGGTGGCGCGCCGATGTCTCGCGCATGCGCGCTACCCTGCGTAGGGGATGGATTCGCATAGTCGTATCATTCTCGTTTTCCGATAGGTAAGTTATTATATTCGTAAAGGAAAATAGTGTGCGGAAAAATGTTACGCCGTTTTCGAGAACACTGGGGTGAGACTGGTTAAAGTAAATACCTTGCCTCGCTGTATTTTTTTGCGAGTTCATTTCACTTAATAATCGGATGGCCGGCTCTGTGAAACTGTCAGAAACAATACCCAAAGTTTTCACAGATTAGAATGTTCTGAAAGTACATTAACACAGCCTGGATTAGTCTGCTCCAGTTTTCTTTCTTATCTTAAACTTTATTAAAAAGTTTTATTATTAAACTTAGTTCCACATTAATAACGCTCTCGTCAACGTTCTCGCGGATAACGTCACTTATGTTGCTGTCATTTTGACGTCAACTTCCAGACATGTGGCAATTAAGTTGATATGTAATTAAATTAATCAAATTAAGGTACAAGGTCAAGGGTATTTCTTAGAAACATCTTGAACATTACAACGGCTTATACATACATGCCTTAATAACTAAATATTTATATCAATACAAAATGACTGCCTCTTGTCTAGACTAGTCTAGTAGTTGCCACTGCTGAACATGAGGTTCTGGGTTTGATTCCCAGGTCGGGAAAAGTGCTATTGGGTTTTTCATCAGGAATTGGTCAGTAGCAGAAAGGAGTCTAGACATGTGCCAGGTTGATTGAAATAGGTTCACCCCTAATTACATGTTACTTAAACGTAACCGGCAAAATGTGGGTGTACCCTAGGTACTCCTCTGTCTAACCCTTCGGTGCAATCAGGTGTGATGTCAATCAATCAAAGTCAATCTTTAAGATAATTTACAAAATAAATAAACAGAATCAGAATATTTATAGTAAAATGTTGCAATATCGTGAGTCAACACGACGGGGCACCCCGTTGTCACCCCCCGTTTCTGTTCCGTATCGAGTACTCGCTACGGAACAGAAATATTTGCCTGGCGTTCTAAGTACCCAATTTGATGTCGAATGGGTTAGAAAAAATGTCGAGCAGAGACCTACTCGTGAGGGCCATTATTGAGAGTTATTTAAGTGCTTTAAGGGAGATTTAAAGAAGGTTTATGTCCGGTCACGACAGGTTTTGGTTGATTAATTGATTGATTTTAAAAGGGTTATTCATATTACTTTAAAGATTGGTATCAGCGTCCTGAAACTTACTCTTCTACAGTACAGAGATAGACGAAAAATTAAACTTCTACTCACATTACTGAGATAGGGGCCTTTTTGGCCTTTTTTTTGTATCCTTGTTTAGTTTTAGTTTTATTTTCTTTTGATTTTCCTGTATTTGTCCCAAATTAATATTTATTATTTTTTCTTTCTGTAAATAAATAAATAAATATTGCTGGACAATCCACACAGCATCATCTAGCCCCAAGGTAAGCAGAGCTTGTGTTATGGGTACTAGATGACTGATATACTTAATACAATACATTACATATATAGATATTTTTATTATACATAGGAAATACCCAGAACACCTGGAACAAATATTTGTAGATCGTACAAACATTTGTCCCAAGGCGGGAATCGAACCCGCAACCTCTTGCGTCGCAGGCGGACCTTCGCCCACCGCGCCACATCGGTCGTCAAATGATGACTGATATACTTAATACAATGCATTACGTACATAGATATTTTTTCTTATACATAGCAATTACCCAGAACACCTGGAACAAATATTTGTAGATTGTAACTGTATTTTGACACACGTCACATTAGCATGGTAGTGACGCGAACCCATTAATGTTGAAGCCGCTCAACGCGACTAAAGATTTCACCTCAAAAATAAAACGACATCACTGGTAGAGCTTGTAAATTGCACCACAGAACATAGTTACGTGGGTGACACGTGAGATACATACATACATGTATTCCCGCGTTTACACGGAATTTCGTGCGACAATTTAAACGTTTTTGGCGCAGGTAACAATGTCCCGCGGAATCCTAAACTAGATGAATGTGTGGCCATAAAAATGTTACTATTGTAACAGCGATTTTAGAATAAAAATGTACCGAACGGGTCATAGTGTGACACCTTGCAATATAGTTCGTTTTTTGAAGCTGCCATATTGTTATTTTTTTTTTATGTCTGTGTGTTCGATACGTATAAATGGTTTGATATATTTCACAGTTTTCAGTTGTAACATATTATTTTTGTTGAATGTTACTTTTTTTGTCACGAATGTGTATTTCACAGAACCGATTAAAATGCTGGAATCAACATGCAAATAATAGTTCATGCACTGTGATAAATTCGGCCAGACGACGAGTCTAGTTTAATCTGGCGTAGTGAAAAATTTTGACGCGTTTAAGTGTTATTTTAAATCAAAATGAAACGTAATAATGTAATGTATGTATGTGTGTGTCTATTATGTGTGTGTGGTTTTATCAAACCAAGTGTAGTGCTAGTAGCAGAGTGCAACATTAATGAGAAAAATCCTTTATCAAGGAACCTCTAAAAATCTTTCTCCGGAGTTAATGGACAACTAGTACTTCAGATTACCATACATTAGTAATGTCAGATTTACCATACATTTATGGGGTTTAAGTTTGGAATAACTATACTTCGACTTTATTAATAAAGAGGTTTGTTTATTGTTGTTTCCATTTTTGAACCAATACCTGCATTGTTAGTCAAGTGATCGCATGCGATTTTGCTCAGCATGATTCCGAGTGTTTGAATCCCGGGTCGGGAACAGTTCAACTGCGGAATGAGTACTATGGGTACACCTCTGTTTAACACTTAAAATTTCAACCATTGAAAGCGAACACAATTTTCAATCAATCACTCTTCATCAGCAGAGAACTAATTTTGGAACATCTGCTTGAGTTTCGCCTATCAGAAAGTATTGAGACTGATTATATTGTGATTACAGTAGATTCAAGATTACAGATATTGTCACCCCTACCCATGAAAAAAACTACTCATCTGACATAGAAATCGCCTCGAAGCTTCTAAACGTTTTATTAACTGGTCCTTCGAGCCGTGTGCTTTATCTCCTTGACGTTTCTAGGTCATAATACAGCTTCAAATGTCCTTTGTCTGTTAGATTTTTCCAGCTGTTCTTCCATAATAATGAACTGCAGCGGTAGGTCGCAACGGTCTTTTGAAATGTTTCATTTTTCAGAGCGAAAAACTCGCTCTCCGTTATGCTGCGCTACAACTTAATGAATGAAGCACTTTATGAAATGATATTTTAATCATATTGCTGTTGCGTTTCAATTTCTTTTTTTAATTGCTCGAGTGCTGTTGGATATCAGATTTAGATAATAGGAAAGAAAGAAAAAAAATGGTTGTTCATTTTGTATTATATTAACATAACAACGTGCATATGTGAATTAAAAAAAAACATGAAACTCAGTCCTGAGGATTTCTAATGATACAATTATTAAAAAAAGAAAGGAAATTTGTTTATTTGCCACAGAGGAGATACGTGCATGTTGTAATAAGAGAAGAACTGAATACAAAGAATCCATACTAATAATACTTCATATTATAAATGCGAAAGTACTGTTTGTTTGTTTGTTACCCTTTCACGACTAAATGGATGATCGGATCGTAATAATATTTGGCAGGGAGATAGATAATATCCTGGGGAAGGACATAGGATAGTTATTATTCCGCGATTTGGTCTGCATATACGATACCCGACATTCACGAGGACGAATTTGAGGGCAAAAGCTAGTCTTATATACGAGTATATAAAAATGAATCGCTATTTCCCTTGGTCACGGCATCACGCGTGAACAGCTGCACCAATTTCACTAATTCTTCTTTTGTTGCGTTTGTTACAAAAGAAAAGTTATAAAAATGCGCGGAAAATTGTAAAATTTCAGAAACCTAACTATTTGTTTTATGCCTTGAGTTTGGTGAATGTGAATTTAAACCGCGGGTAACACCGCAGGGCGGAGCTAGTTTCTAATAAATGTATTAGGTAGTAAATTTATTGCTTCAATAATGTTAAAGAAAACAAAACAAAAACGACAAACACACAAAGTTGACGGATAACACAGAAAAGTGTCACCAGTTGCAAGTCGTGACTGTGAACAAAAGAGATACCACTCAGTATGATGCTGTGTCATGGGGGGCTCACAGCACAGCGCTGGTTTTCAGTGGTCACCTAACACAACTATGAAGTACTGATTTACTTATGAGTTGGATACAATAGGCTAGTGTCCTTAAAAATTCTGTTTAGTCCGATACTTGGATTACTCAAAAATACTGTATTTTTTTTTGTCTCGTAAACCAAAAACGAGGACGATATAGCGCGTTGAAATTTCGCACGACGTCACGCTGTGTTACACTTTATACGTAAAAGTGACGTCACAAGCCCCATCTCCTGAAGTTTGATTTGCTATATCTTTGTCACTTTTTATTGATTTGAGTAGCAAAAAATACGTGTAGATTACCCCCTACATAAAAACTTACAAAATACTACTAAGCTGAATCCTTGGTCTTGAGGCAATTTGCGCAGCTAACATTTTCTTTTATAACGAGTACAGATATCCTTTCATAATGGATTAAGCTTATTAAGCCAACTTCTCGCTTTACCTTACTGTATCATGGAAATATTGCTACAAATTACCAACTAACATTTTCTAGTCTTTGTACTCAACTTTACGGCTACGTCTGTGAGTGTACTGAAGACATAAAGACTCCACTAAGCGAATAATCGAGTCTATCGAAGAATCGATACAATCATTCGAGTCACGAATACGGTTCTTGAAAGTTCCGAACACAGAGTTCCGTTTCACGTACCTACCATAACTGTTTTTCAACTTTATTAACGTTTCGAATCGAGTTATGGTATTCGAGAATGTAATGAAACGCAAATTTCGATGTAACTCGACTAGATTTCAGGTCAATCATCAGATAGAACGCTAACGTAATAACTGAATACGCTATTTGTTTATATGAAACCATTAACCTTGCCTTCTGGTTTCAAACGCTTCTAAAGTCGCTCGATTGCCGGGAGCATTTACCAGTAATGTTACATTTATGTTACGTTTCAATATTACGTTATAATACGGCATTTCCTGACTGACAAGCATGCGCATTGATGTAACAAGTTGTTTTAAAATGTTACAGATTCTATCATTTCAGGTTAAATAAAATGTATAATAAAAAATAATAATGCTGGACAATCCACACAGCATCATCTAGCCCCAAGCTAAGCAGAGCTTGTGTTATGGGTACTAGATGATTGATATACTTAATACAATACTTACATAGATGGATATTTTTTATCATACATAGCAATACTCAGAACACCCGGAAAACAGCTTGTAATGCTCGGTGCTCCACGCTCACTGTAATGCTCAATTGAGACCACTGAGATGATGTCGGTGCGGTTACCGCAGTGGCTGAGCGATTGGCTGCTGCGCTGCGGGTCCGATTCCCGCACGGAATAAATGTTTGTATAGCCCACAGGTAGTTCTTCCGGGTCTGGCTATTGGTGTATTTGAGTTTAAACGTTTGGAAACGCACCCACAATATAGTTGAAATTCCTAGTGTGGGGCAACACAAAACTCTGTAACGTTACAATACAAGATGCTCCAGGTGAAGTAGGACCTTGAGGATCCTAGCATGATGTCAAATATAAATAAATAAATAATGCTGGACAATCCACACAGCACCATCTAGCCCCAAGCTAAGCAGAGCTTGTGTTATGGGTACTAGATGACTGATATACTTAATACAATACATTATATAGATAGATATTTTTTATTATACATAGCAAATACCCAGAACAAATATTTGTAGATCGTACAAACATTTGTCCCAAGGCGGGAATCGAACCCGCAACCTCCCGCGAAGTCACGATATCGCGTAAATTTATTTATTTATTTAAAGGAGAACCAACAGCTTATATACAAATGTATAATAATTGAATATGAAACGTAAGCCAATTACTTTTATTATTTTATCGAGCTTATTGCTATAAATTGTGCGTAAGCTTTTCCCGAAACAAGATAATCGTAGGCATCCGCTTTTGGGTTCCGTACCAAACTGGAACCCTCATGGTGTGTCTTTGTCAGCGTGTATAGACAGATGTCTGCCACAGGTGCTTTAGGGAATAATTTTAAATTAAAAATTATAGACTTATAAAGGAATTGACTGTCACAATACCATTCCTCCCTTATCTCTAAATTTTGCAAACCGTTTACGTAAATATTACAGGAAATATATGACATCAAATAGCACATTTTTTTTTGCAATCATTCAAGAACCCTTTACACTTAGTTAACACTTAGTTTGGCGGTTGTCAAAAATTACATAGCAGGAGAATGGAAGGATATTTTTCCTATCCAAGTCCTGGAACCCGCGGTGGGCGAGACCAACTCGATCTTTGCTCATTCTGTACATCTAGCATAACCTTGCATATAACATCATTCACGCTCCTCGTTACCGCACTTCAAAGTGAGCAAGCGTAAAATAAAGCATATTTCTTTCACCTTCCTGTTTCGTATGGCCGTGGGTATTGAATGAGCATTTGAGCAAGCGCTCAAAACTATCGCCTTAGTGCGCTCAGACGGCTCGCAGGCGTCAGACGATGAAATTACACAGACTGTTCAATCCTATAAATCCAGGACTGGTTACAATTATATAGAGATCTTGCTGCAGGTAGGGCTGTAAGCGGATTTTGTGTGGCTTAGAAAATAAACACTGAGAAATGTTTGTAAGACGACTTCCTCAAAGGAGTTGTTCAGTCAGAGGTGCAAGAAAACGAAAAGCAAGTGGCACATGTATAGAAAATAAAGTCTTAGAAATATCACACAGCGAAATACGGAACCCATTTCATTTAATTTTTTATTTTGTTTCTGGAAAACTTTAAGCTAGTACTCGTATACAGATAGTAAACATATTTGTGAAGGAAGGCCAGATCTAAATTTTAATGACAAATATTACAGTACAACAAGAGTCAGTAAAATGGGTCTGAGAGAGTACAGACGCTCGGAGAGATTTTGAACGGTTGCAGTGATCTTCCAGGAAGGTATTTTTATACAGTTAGTGTGAATTAAAATTAGTTTCAAGAGTAAGTTCCCAGTACCCGAAATCCTTACTTTGTTATTCCTTTCTTACTGACTTAATCCTTACTTATTTACTCAAACTACCAGTGCAATTGCAGACACTAGAATTAAAACCGTCATATACTACGGCTGCACTTTTACGTACATTTATACCAACGCATTTTATAAACCTGCACGGCTTAGTCATGATTTTTCAAGCCTTTTCCCAACATAAATAATCCGGTTCTGTTGCAGTGGATCGGGTTGTGTGTGCCTGATGGCTACGTGCAACGCCGACGTCAGCCTAGTTTGTACGCGGTATCGCACGGTAGAACGAAATTTGTATTTACCCCCCCCCCCCCCCCCCCCCACGCGAGCACACACTAAATTGGTGGCTGACAGAGTAGACTTATTCTCATGTTCTCAGAGCGAGCAAGGTAGGAGATAACATTGCATGTTTTATGTTATTTGTAAACCTTTGTGTTGTACAGTTGTTTCATTTTTTTATTTCTTTCATTATTAACTACACTATCTAATTGGGAGGCTGCAATGGCAGCTTTATGAAACAAATAAATAAATAACTCTAGGTCTTACACTTCATACAAATTTTCATTCTGATCTAAGGGCAATGCGCTTCCAAATTTAATTTTTCAGTCACGTGATTATATTATTTGGCGAAATAGACAGCTGTCAAAATAAACTAAAACGAATAACGTCAAAATTTATGGCGATTTAATTACAAATGTGGAAAGGAGTCACGTGACATCTCTAAAGCTAATGTCAACCCCATACAATTTGATCTTTCCATTGGCGTCAACGGGTACGGAAAAGGGATTTTGACCAGGCCCCCTGTACGAATTAATACGACCAATAATAATAAAGACGCATCTGCAAAGTTCAACGGCAATCGCGAACGCACTCATTTGCGAACTAAATTGCATTGTTTCTACGGTGTTTATTCCCTCATTTGTTATTCATAACAGACTTCGAAACGACGATACTGGCGAAACTTGGCGAGTGCAGTTGCCACTACTTGCGAGTCGCGCGCGACTTGACTGCTTAGATACAAACTCTGCTAGAATAAGGAGTTCGCAGTTTCGGCTGAGTGTATGACTTTAATTGAGTCATAATTTATCGTATTTGTTGGTAAATAAACGGTCTGCAATACTGTTAATGTGAATGAATGTGTCTGAGGTGGAAAATTACTTATTCACCAGCGCTTTAGGTAATTTATTTTTGCCACTGTGACTTGATGGGACGAGCTTGAGTCCATCAATAAAACTGCCTAAATAGGCTCGAAGAGAGAGAGAAAGAAAGAGAGAGAGAAAGAGAGAGAGGAAGTGAGAGAGAGAGAGGAGATTAGGAAGACCCGTGTCCTGCAGTTGGGTAATCCAGCAAGAGTTTCCAACATTTCCAGTCTAACCAAATGCAGCTGAATATCCGTACTTCACATGGAGCGACTGCCTATCTAACCTAATTATTAATTATACGACTACCGATGTTTTCCTTCACCGATGTCAATGATGAAGTTAGAAATAACATTAATGAACTAAAAAACAACATTGTAGCTACAAGCAGCTACAATGTTGCTATATACTGTTCAAATAAATACGTAAAGAATGAATGAATGCACACTTATCCGTTGGTAATCTAAACAGCAGTGTACCAACGCGGAATCGTTGTCAGGCGCCGAGCGGCCGCCTCGACCGCGACCTGCTGCGAACCGCAGGCCGTTGCGATTACGATGCTATCAAGAAACTGCTTCATTTGCATTTAGAAATGCGCAATACAAAGATAGCACTCCCTCGATTTAGTTAACGATTCCTCTTGGATACAGATCTTCAAAGGAATCGATGTATCTTTGAAAGTTTTAAACATAAACAGCTTGGAGGGGAATCGATTGGATAGGCGTCCGGGTAACCACAGACTATCACTAAAACGGACAAGTTAGCTAACCTAGCCTTTCTCAACGATGTTGGGATCGGCATCCAGTCTAACAGGATGCAGATAAATACCAGCAATTTACATGGAGCAACTGCTTATATGACCTTCATAACCCAGGGACACAATTCTCTTTGCTAAGACTGGCCCAGATTTTCAGATAACTCAACTTTCGGGCTTCTCACTACCCGTAACGACTGTCGAAGTTCTAAGAATGCCAGGGGGACCAACTGCTTGCCTTAGCACGGAGGTCTCGGTAAGAAATGGTAATCATCCTTTACATAATGAAACCCATTCACTGTGGGTCAGTAAAAATATCCTCAGCAAGCGTAGCCCAACCTTCTGATCTACCACGTCCATTTGTTATTATTTAGCCCACTCCTGATGAACATAAATATAAATCCATACTTATATTATAAATGGGAAAGTGTGTGTCTGTTTGTCCGTCTTTCACGGCAAAACGGAGAGACGAATTGACGTGATTTTTTAAGTGGAGATAGTTGAAGGGATGGAGACTTACATAGGCTTCTTTTTGTCTCTTTCTAACCCCCCACTTCCTAACGCGAGCGAAGCCACGGGCAAAAGCTAGTGCAATATAATTCTCGTCTCTTTCGCAACATCAAAGACCAATGCACCAAGTATTTAGAAAAATAAACATTCAGGCAGGAATCGATGGTGACTGCGGGCACCGGCCGGGCCGACGAC
This sequence comes from Phlogophora meticulosa, assembly GCA_905147745.2. NCBI lineage: Eukaryota > Metazoa > Arthropoda > Insecta > Lepidoptera > Noctuidae > Phlogophora > Phlogophora meticulosa. The sequence goes on from LR990518.1 coordinate 2,847,758, forward strand.
CGTTGCAAACGCCACTGCACTGATGTTATACGTACAATATTCATATACTATAAATGGAATACTGTTTTACTTGATCGTAAATACTTGAAACTTACCGTTTTTATAGATTCGTTTGTGTACGGTGCACGATATATTTCGAAATGAGAGAATTTTATACAACTCTTACTCCGTAATGTGTTTAGGTTGATTTAGCTAAGTACCTAATATTATTTGGTTCATGATTTTCAAATAACTAGAACTTACACAGTGAAATTATTTTATTTAGTCACGAGATTAATAAAATTATTTTTGGAAAAGAATTACTCAATGACTTTCCTGACTAGAAAAAGCTTCTCACGCTTCCAAACTCCCACTTATACTTAGCTAGAATATGTGGACCTGAAACTGATACTGCTTTTTACTGATAGTTAAATAAAATGGCGGACGGTATAGACGGCACGTTTGGTGCGATGGCTGAGCGATCTGCTGCGCCGCATGTTTTAAGTTCGATTCCCGCACGGAACAAATATTTTTATGGCCTACAGGTAGTTGTTCCGGGTCTGGCTGTTCGTGTATGTGACCTTTAAATGTTTTTAAACGCACCCACGATACAGGCGAAATTCCCGCTCTAGGAATTTAGAAGTTTTTTTTAAACAAATCAAATAAAATTGTATCCGCAGAACAGGTCCACCTCACATTTTGTCTAACTAGCTAGGTACCCATAGTTTGTCAGCAACACTACGCTAAACCGTATCTTAATGTAAACATTAATCATTACATACTAATGACTTACTTTGACGACCTATGTGGCGCAGCGGGTGAAGGTCCGCCTGCGACGCAGGAGGTTGCGGGTTCGATTCCCGCCTTGGGACAAATGTTTGTTCGATCTACAAATATTTGTTTCGGGTGTTCTGGGTATTTGTATTTGTATAATAAAAAATATCTATCTATGTTATGTATTGTATTAATTAAGTATATCAGTCATTTAGTACCCATAACACAAGCTCTGCTTAGCTTGGGGCTAGATGAAGCATTATTTATTTATTTTACTTAGTGATAAGTATTAACGTAACTTAACTTGTTTGTAGTCGTCTTATGTTGACTTTACAGCAGGCCTAGACAAAAAAACGCCAGATTCTAACCTCAAAATGTATGGCAATGACATCACATGTGGAAAAGGGGTCACTTGACAACTCCAAAGCTAATCTCAACTCCATAAAATTTAAAGTCTTGTCTTAAAAGGAATTTTGTCTAAGCCCCGTGAATACCTGTAAAGTCTTAACAACAAAATATTTTCATACAAATTTAAGTAAGGGATTTTGTACAGAAAAATATTCTTCAACGCAATAAATAAAGGCGATTTTACCCCAACATTCTAGATGATACACTCCTTTGTCCGTAATCTCACTTTGACATATTTCTGGTAATGTTTGGCGTTGCTCTTGTGTCGTGAGTAAACACAATAGTAATAAAGGAGGCTTTGTGGGATAAACACTTCTTCAGGACTATAAGAACTGAGAAGTATCTCTTTCCGAGAAAGACTTGATAGCCAGCTCAATAGCTGGCCTATGGTTATATGGAATTTCAATAGAATAAGATACCATCTTATACTGGTTTAGTTACCACTGATATGGGGCCTGCTGTATAAGATAGCTCAATTTTCGTAGATTCTTATTCTTGACATAGTTATTAAGTAATATAGGCTTTAATGTTTCCGTGGAATTTATGTCTTCGATACTATATTGAGTTCAAGTTTACGTAAACTTTTTGAGTTGAGAGTGATCTAGGACATCACTGTCATCAGTAAAGGAAAACATCGTGGGAAACCTGGATTTATTTAATATCAGTTTTAAATCGCGAACCCGATTTGAGCAAGCGTAGGGATTTATTCTCATGCCTTCTCTGTATGAGAAGGCATGTGCCGTGCAGTGGGCCAATAATAGGCTGGTATTATTATTTTGATGTACTTCATTAAATATATTTTTGTTTATATGCTAGTTATTCATCGTTTAATAATTGTATAGCTATGCACATGTTTGATCGGACAGTCAATTGGAACAACGAAGAAAAACCCAAAAAATAAAAAAGGTTTACGTCAAAAGTTCGTTGACACGAAAAGAAAAAGAGACTTGGAAGTTTAACCTCATTTAGGTGGGAAAGTGGGGAAAAAAAGGTGGGAAAGGAAAGTCAGGAGATTTTTTTCAAGAATACAAAACAAAAATGAAAGTAGAATTTTGGAAATTGGTACACAACCAAGAACTGTACCTAACCAATAATTTTGTTGACATAAGATTTTACTGCCGCATTGCCCTAGTGTTGGCAAGCGCACCTGTTGCGCATGAGGTCTAGGGTTCAATTTCCGGGTCGGTCAAAGCGTTTTTGAGTTTTACCATCTGGAATTTCTAGCAGCCCGGTGTCTGATTTTTTGCCCAGTTTATGGCAACAGGCTCGCCCGCTTCTATATGAGACAAAATGAAATGTGGGTGTACTTTAGTAACCCCTCTGCCTAACCACCTAACAGGCGAGATGCTATGACGATGACAATATTGTACAGAGGCCAGCACATCAAACTACCCCAATCTATCAAATTTATTTGACAGTTTTTCAACTTTATCGCAAAACCATCAGATTGATGTTCCATTTGGAAAATTTGACATTTTAGGATAGCTTGATTTGCTGGCGTGTGTACAACAGAATATTTTAAAACGCATGAGATTTCAGGACTCAGCTGGTTGTCTTAACGAGGTCGAATCAAATCGATTTGTACTTGAAATAGAGTGTGTGTAATCTGTTCTTGATATACAATTTAACTAAGGCAAAACTCTTACATCTCCAAGCGCCCAATGTTCTTAAAAAGCATCCGAGGTTTTCACTTCACGTATTAATAATTTGGACTTAGTTAAATAGAGTTCACTCACACCCATACGTGTCCAATAACAACACTCTGAATCCTTAATCTGTGCGTCCAGTATTTATATCAAAATGGCGTTTCCCATCAAATCTCTGACGTCATTGCCATTGTATAGTCTAGGCTCATAACGTGGCCTAGTAATATCTAGCTGCGAGCTTCTGACATGACCTAATAACGAAGTATTACAAGCTTACACAGAATGAAGAACATGTTTCATGAAAATATACGTAATCATTTTAATAATTCATGCTGTTCATGGTAAGAAAATAGTGTGGTAAGTTATTTGACGTGGTTTAATGGATTTTGAAGTAATTACATGTCAGTATTTGTGACAGTTCTTCTGACTGTTGGTATATTGTTTGCAAGCGCTACTGCTGAGCTTGAGGTCTTGGGTTCGATTCCGGGGTCGAGCAAAGTGTTATAATTTTTTTCCATCTGGATTTTATTATTAGCAGAACGGGGTCTGATTTTGTGACGTGTTGTTGGCAATAAGCTCTACCCCTATTATATGAGAGTTAAAACATAACTGTGTATCTACAAGGGAAGTCTCTGCCTTACCAATCAGGAAATACAGGCGTGGTGTTTCGTTTGGTAAGAAAATATTGTGTTAAGTAATTTGACGTGAGTATTGTATCAAGGTAATGGTATCGTGATATAATAACAAGGTAGTATGCCACTTAAAGTGTCAAAGTGTCATGATGGCCCAGTGGTTTAGGCCACGCCTGTTGTGCAGGAGGTTGTGGGTTCAAACCTGGGCAAGTACCAATGTGAGTTTTTCAATTCATATGTACTTTCTAAGTTTATCTTGGACATCACTGACATCGGTGAAGGAAAACATCGTGAGGAAACCTGGACTTAAATAATTAATATAAGTCTGAAATCGCCAACCCGTCTTGAGCAAGCGTGGTGATTAATGCTCGTGCCTTCTCTGTATGAGCAGAGGCCTTAGCCCTGCAGTGGGACAGTAATAGGCTGGTACTAAGCCACTTATTTCCACTAGAAACAAAAGAACATTGTAAGTTGTGTTTTATTTTTTCTTTACTCTAATTCCATTAGTTTTATGCCTGTTCCACTAAGTTCTTCGTCACTCCGGATTAGTTATTCTTAGCCTACGGATGATTTCATTTAAATTCTGTTTCATTATTTATTCTGTCTATCCAGAAAATGTTAAAGCATATTTACATACCTTCTTAACATCACGCCTGTTATGTTTAAGTCTATACCTAGTACACTCGCAAGTTATGTTTTAAGTCCCACTTAATAAAGGGGCGAGCCTATTACCATCAACCGGACACGAATACAGGGTCCGTGCTGCTACTAAGAAAATCTAGATACAACAAAGATAATAACACTGCCCGACTCGGGAACCAAACTTAAGACCTTATGATCAACAGTAGAGATTGCGACCACTAGACCAATGAGGCAGCAATTCAGTTTTTTTTAACCATCTCAGGGACTAACTACATTCTTAGTTACTTAGTTTTGTATGATATGCCTTTGCGTCCGTTTGGCTGAATATCATACAAAACTGATGTTTTCTATCGACGAAAGCTGAATTCACAACAAGTGTAGATAATTAGTCCCTAAGTCCTACGACTCTACCCTACTACCCATACACCGAGATACCGGATTTCTTTAAAAAAAAATCTCAACATTGACAGCCCTAGTTTCAATTACATCTCATTAGGGACTCCGTCACACAGACACGTAGCATGACGACGTTCGCCTTCTCTCTAATTACACCGTGTTCGCAGCCTAACCGCGCGACAGAGTGCATTAATCCTGCATTAATTAAATGAGGTTTCTGTGACGGTGTCATACGCGGCCTTTGAATTTTTTTACGCAGATATGTGTACGAAGTTGTTTCAATTTAAGTTCAATATTGTGCGAACTTTGAGCAGCTCGTGGCTAAATAAAAACAGCCGCACGGGTTGATCAAAAGTTAAGCTATGCTTACCCCCGGGGTAGGTGGAACACCGGGGTGGTTTTTAGTCAGTAAGAGTCTGACAGACCCCTCTCAGGGCGGAGGACATCCATGAGGATTTTCCACGTCGGATCAATAAAATAAAATGCTTGCCTCGGTCAGTCTGTGGATGGGTGATCGTTCATAACATATCGAGAGCTCTCCGTGCCTTGGAAAACACGTTGCAGAGTGTGCTGTCCTGGGTTAGATTCCAGGTCGGACATAGTGGTATTGAGTTTTTGTAATAGGACTCTCTGCACAGCCCGGTGCCTGGATTTGTGCCCGGTTGATGGCCCTATCTTCCTATAATAGGTTCGTCCCTTATTATCAAGGGACTAAGACATAACTGGCGAAATGTGGTTGCTACTATAGGTGCACGCAACAAATATTTGTATAAATAAATAATAATATAATAATTATTATTATTATACCAAATATTTGTATGGCCTACAGGTAGTTGTTCCGGGTCTGGCTGTTTGTGTATGTACATTTAAATGTTTGTAAACGCACCCACGATACAGGAGAAATTCCTAGTGTGGGGCAAGGTTAAAAAAAATAATGGTAAATCAGGGTGTAAAAAAAACCGACATAAACTTACTACCCGACATTTACTGATGGCTTCCATGCCATCATGCGCAAGAAAACCGTATCCCTAATCAACAGGGTGCGTGGCAGCCGCAATGAAATCCTGAAGACGGTAGCGAATAGGATATCATCCCCCTTATGGAGATCGTTGGTTAAGAGGGTTATTTGATAATGTTTTTCCATTTGATTGTACGCATAATATGGACGGTGTAAAGATTGTCTGAAATAAAGCTCATTTTATTTTATTTTATTTTATTTTATTTTATTTTATTTTATTTTATTTTATTTTATTTTATTTTATTTTATTTTATTTTATTTTATTTTATTTTATTTTATTTTATTTTATTTTATTTTATTTTATTTTATTTTATTTTATTTTATTTTATTTTATTTTATTTTATTTTATTTTATTTTATTTTATTTTATTTTATTTTATTTTATTTTATTTTATTTTATTTTATTTTATTTTATTTTATTTTATTTTATTTTATTTTATTTTATTTTATTTTATTTTATTTTATTTTATTTTATTTTATTTTATTTTATTTTATTTTATTTTATTTTATTTTATTTTATTTTATTTTATTTTATTTTATTTTATTTTATTTTATTTTATTTTATTTTATTTTATTTTATTTTATTTTATTTTATTTTATTTTATTTTATTTTATTTTATTTTATTTTATTTTATTTTATTTTATTTTATTTTATTTTATTTTATTTTATTTTATTTTATTTTATTTTATTTTATTTTATTTTATTTTATTTTATTTTATTTTATTTTATTTTATTTTATTTTATTTTATTTTATTTTATTTTATTTTATTTTATTTTATTTTATTTTATTTTATTTTATTTTATTTTATTTTATTTTATTTTATTTTATTTTATTTTATTTTATTTTATTTTATTTTATTTTATTTTATTTTATTTTATTTTATTTTATTTTATTTTATTTTATTTTATTTTATTTTATTTTATTTTATTTTATTTAAAGCTTTCGTCGAGGTATTCTGTCATCTACCACTGAGTGACCGCATACGGGAATACAGGCACAGGGGTTTCCCAAAGGCTTCGCTATTAATAGCAGCACGTGACCACTGTACCACCGTCTTCCCTGCGGTCTCTCAGCGGGGGAAATGTACAGAATGCCTCGACGAAAGCTTTAAGATGGTTTTTTTTTACACCCTGATTAATTTAGAATCATCGATGACGTCCTATATGGCGAGGCGGGCGAAGGTCCGCCTCCATCGCAGGATGTTGCGGGTTCGATTCCTACCTCGGGACAAATGGTTGTACGATCTACAAAGATTTGTTCCGGGTGTTCTGGGTTTTTGCTATGTGTAATAAAAAAAAATATCTATCTATGTAATGTATTGTATTAAGTATATCAGTCATCTAGTACCCATAACACAAGCTCTGCTTAGCTTGGGGCTAGATGATGCTGAGTGGATTGTGTAGCATTATTTATTTATTTTATATCGATCGACGTAGAAGAAAAATACACCAGTACGGCATCCTACCCTTCAAAGTCTTCCAACCCGTAAACATCGCAGCTATAAGTTTTGATACACAAAGTTGTTCTTGTAAAGTCGTTAATTAAGACTTCCATGAACAAGGGGTATCGACTACCAAGACAGTGATTGAAACTCTCAGTCATTATCTAGAAGCAATCTACGATACTGTAATGAACTCACTGATACTGTATTTTAAATTCACAGAGAAACTTTGAATTATCTCAGAGAGAATGAGCTCGGAAATTAGCACAAGAATAAGCTTCAATACGTCCGAGTTTGAAGAAGACTGTTTAACTAAAAACTTGTTGCAAAAGCATAACAGTATCGTAAAATTACTTACATTTAGAAGGTGTAATTTTAAAGAAAAAAAATGCAAAAAGTACAAAAAACATAATGTTAATTTGATACAGAGGTGGACATAATAAAACAAACAGACACAAAAAATAATGCATGTTGAGAAATCCGAGAATGAGCGAGATTTAAAAAAATACACCCTTGAATTATTATAGCGCAATTATAGAGCGCCTATCTGACCTCTACACCTCAGTTACTGGGTAACACCCCACCTTTGGTATTTTGGTAAGACTGTCACTGACTGTATGAGTCAGTCCAGTAACTAACAGTTTTAATGCCATAAATAAATAATTATTGTCGTTTACCCATGAATATCAACGATCAAGGGACAAGCTATAAAACATACAATTCATAATTCTGTAGGGGACAATAGGGCGGTAATCAAAACAATTCACAATCCGTTTGGGAAAACATTTTCCACTCGACTATTCAGTTATTAAAAAAATAAATAGACGGTCTGATTTGTAGTTGTACACTTGACATTTACAATCGCTTTATAAATAGCACCCGTCCTTGTCATTTTCATGTCAATAGAGTGAAAGGGCACTACACTGCCATTTATAGAATATCGAAAATTCCTTGCTTGTGCGTGACACACATTCATCCCACTCTGCGCCCACGCCAATATCAAATGACCTAGCAAAAATAGACTCTACGTCAAGGCACTAAGGTTACGAACAGCGATTAAGATCGGACGGATTCGGTCGTTATCGTACGGCGTTCGCCCCCTTTAAGGGTACGCATAAAGCGGCACCCCACTTCATTAAGTGTTCGACGACCTGAGCGATTAACTTAGAAGATTTACTTTTATATGGACGCGAAGCCACACGTTGCGGTAGCCTCGTGAAATTGTGGCGGCACGTGTTAAAATGAATTGTTATGACGTCACTCAACGTATTTCATGAACATTTTCAGCCAGTTTTTTTGTTGTGGCCACGAAAATAATAAAAATCGCTGTAAAAATCGCGATACAGTTTCCTCAAATATTTTCCATTGTGTTTATGACGTATTATCAAGTGAATAGGTCTATAAATTCGTGTCGTGTAAGATGGTATCAAACAGTTGTATAATAAATTTTGCTCATAAACTTGTGAGTAACTATTTGCTTCTACATTGAATCTTATCTTCACGCTCATCGTCACAATTGTGCAGAAGTTGTGACGGATTCATATCACAATTTACTTGTATGAGAGGAAATAACACTATACTTGGCACGGTATGATTTTACTGATTGGGTTAGCTCGTTGTTCTACTGCGCGGTTTTTTTTTACTAAACTTATGGAGATCCTCACGAATTTAATTGCACCGACTTGTAAGATCAAAAACAAAAAATGAGCAAAGATTCGTGCCTAATTGTAAATTAACCCAATTTTTTTAATTAACTTGCACTTCGCCCGCGACTCAGTGCGCGTGTGTTTCGTACTTTTCAAATCAAATTTTACCATCCCTTCCATCTCCTTTAAGCGTAGTTTCTTAAAATAAAATAAAGCCTATGTTGTTTGCTGATAATGTAGCTCTCTATAGGTGAAAGAGTTTTTGAATTTATTTCAAAACTAAAATATTAGTTTAGATTTGTACGTAAACGACATAAAGTTGGACGGTAACCCCGAAAGAAGGCATTGGCCTGCAACTGTCTTATTTTAGAAACATAGCCTTCTCCTATAGGTACTCTCATCCCCAAATCCCCATATACATATTTGTGTACTACTTTCCTGATTGCGGTTGGGACTACACAAACGCCGTGAAGTTTAACGATTAACTATTAAAACAACAAAAAAAAGGGAATTTTGTTCCCGTCTCAATTTTACTTACACCGCAGCGGTTACAAGCAAATACAAATCCAACAATAAACATTTTAACGATAAGAGATGGAGATAGTAAAATATTCATAGAACGCGTTTTAAGATTTAGGACCAGCTTAAAACAAGCACGCAGGAGAATTTATTGTCCACCACCAGCTACACTTTAGTAACTACAAAATCAGCCCTTACTGCTACGAAATAAAGGTGATGTCATACTATTTCCATGAATGGGTAGATAACTGTACGGTTACGCCTCTTTACAAGGTCAAAGAACCAGACTGTGGGGGAAAATGTCTGGTAGATGTACCTAACAGTAATCGTATCTACTTAGTAAACAGGACTGGGTGCGATTTGTTGGTCTGTATGTATGTGTGTGCGTGGTGACGTACGCGATCGAAATATTCAGGAGTTCAAAGAACCATGCATGCAGCGTCTGTTTTGTTCACCAAGAGAATAGTGATGGAGGAATATTTTAAAACAACAAAAAATATCTTCTACCTAATATATAAAATACTCGTGTCGCAGTGTTTGTTACCAAACTTCTCCGAAACAGCAGGACCGATTTGTATGAAATTTTGTGTGCATCTGGGATAGGTTTAGAATCGGAAAACATATAGATGTTTAGGGGTATGAGAAATAGTTCTCATACCCCTAAATGATAAGGGTGGTCCACCCCAAACATTTTATATGGCAAAACAACGTTTGCTGGGTCAGCTAGTATTGTATAAAAATAACTTCACACAAAGAAATAAACATTTAAAATAAGTGTTACATAATGTTTGCTTAACACGTTGAACGAAAAATGACCGACAAATAATCCATTTTCTATTGTGTCTCGTTGTTTGGCAGCTAAGGTGTTAAGCAGTTTCTGCTAAAACTTATTTCCGAGAAAAATAACCCCTTAAGAAAATGTAGATTGATTAAACGATAATATGAGTAACTTCTAAATCAACTGGTTACTAGTCAGTTCATCACATCACTTAGAGGTAGGGTAGGTTTATCTATCACTGACTGTATCTAATGTCATAGATGGCGAGACTATTGCCGTTAAACGGGCACAAATCCAGACTCCGGGATGCTACATAAAAATCTAAATAGAAATACCGAATAACCCCGCCCTACCCAGGAATAGAATCCAGGACCTCATGCTAAACAGTACCTCTTGCCGCAACCAGATCAACGTGACAGTCAACTTCTGCCAACTACATATAGCAGGTTTTTTTTTTCTCAATAGACCAACGAGGCAGTGAACTTGTGCCAAATATAGCAGGTTTTTCTTATGACAATATTGAACAAATATCCAAACTTTATTGGTCTCGTATCCGAACGTTTTAATAACTGCGGACCACAGAGACTTTTATTAACTACTGCAGCTTTGATTTCCCAACGGGGACCTCACGAGCGTTTCTTCGTAGTCTCAGTGTTGAAACCAGGGACAAACATACATATATACACTGCATTCAAATTACAACTACAAAACTTTTGTCTCGTCTCGAGAGGCACACACACACACAGAACTCCTTGTGTAAGCCCAGGGCGACTGTAAAAACTATTTTAATTTAATATTTTTAAAATTAACTTGAACTTTCTTGGGAGTTAGTTTTAAACTATTCTCTTTGTTGGCTGTCTTGGACATTTTAATGTTAAATTCTTTTTGTTAGATAGTACATGTTCAGGAGAAATGCTGAATTGTCAATTTGCAGTGGCCTTTCATAATATTAAAGGGTCTGGTTGGCCCGAGGAAGTAGGTCAGGTGGGCATAATATAGTATGGTATGCAGCTATAGGCTCCGTAAGTTATTATATCATGTCAGGTAATCGTATCTTCGAGTTGAGTCACGTATTGAATATGGGAATCATCTTGTGAGTTATCATATTTATCGTTATTTATTACTCAAACCTTTTATGTTTAATAAATCATAATATTAGGCTCAATTTACATGGCCGCCGAACGTAATGGAAGCGAATTCTCGTAACAAAATTGTACAAAGCATCATGAACTTAATAATGTCAATTGTTCGTAGAAACTAGGTACGAGCTATAGCTGTGGAATTCCCGAGAATGCGCGAGAATTCTCCGAAAGACGCGCAACCTGCTATTTAGGCTCGTTGCTAGTTAGCTCGCCGTCCGATCAGAGACCAGGCCCGAGTCAAAATAGTTCCGGAGCGTCGTGTTGAGCGCGCGCCTCAAGGAGCCGTGTCAGCAGAACTGGCGGGGCCCAATAAGAAGCTGAAAACTGTCAGGGTTGCGGGATGTTCGAAAGAGTTACCGTGCACCCGGAACGTAAAGGGCAAGGACGGAAAAGGGATGGGTTTTGGTCAATAAAAGTCTGACACGCCACCCTGAACGGGAAAAGTCATTGGATGATATACCATCATTAAAGAAAAGAGGCTCGTTTGTACATTGTGCTTTAAGGTTTGCCCCGGTTTCATATTTGCGTGTAAAGACTCGAGTTTGTCACCAGCGACAAGCGACGGTGCTGCCACAGCAATGTCGTCCGTCGATGTCGCTTGTCGCGGCGGTCAGTAGAATTTCGAATATGCCACAGTTTTGGAACAATTATTTATTATTAATTTATTCATAGATAAGGTTTTTACATAAACTTAAAACAAGGCACACAAATAGACCCCTGGGGTTTGTCTAAGCATGCCATGGCCTGAGATTTGATCAACGCGCTGTTACCAATTAAGTTTGAATCAAATTGATGTAATGTTCTTTCAGCTTACGCTTTATGTTTTTACTGTTCATTGAGTCTCTAATGTCTACAGGTATTTTGTGAAGTAAATTGGGTACTGTGAAAGCAGCGGTACGCCTAACATAAAAGCTATTTTTGCGTGGCACTTGAAGTGATTTGAATTTGGTTTGTCGTGTGTTCATAGCATATCTTACAGGAGTTTGAAGGTCACTATTATCGCACTGTTCAATGAGGAACAGATACTCAGCGCGCGCTTTAACAGGTTGTACTGTGCAATTGCCTCAATACGTTGTGTGAGACAGCAAACATGTTGCCGCTCTGACTACATCGTCACTGCTGGTGTGTCATGACGGCACTAGGGCGAAGGTACTGCTGAAGCGTCACTGTCGCCCAAGCAGTGACGTCATCACTATATCTATCGGAATGTACTTTCACACAAATTCAAAGTACCAGTACCTAGTGTCACTTTACGCTATCGTTTGTCGCTGCTGTTTGTTGCCGTTGACGTGACCTAGCCTTCATTAGGTACTGCTTTTTCTATTACAGGTGATGTCCGAGGCGCCAGTACACGTTTTCACAGAAAAGCAACGAACACTGTGTACAATGCTCGGGAGCGTTGCACACAAACCAATACATCGACAATAATGGACGTTGCAGTGCGATAAACAATAACATAATAAATTCCTAATCATTGCGTGTCAAGGGGTCGCAAATCACGGTGCGCTGGCGCAAAAGCATATACTATGAACACAATAGAATTTCATTATAGTGATCCTGATCGCCAGTGTCCCCTTATCTTTAAAAAGGGGCGCTTACACGGGCCACTATCGAACAATGACGTCACGACAATATCCAGCAATTTATTGCGGTGGCAACATGTAGCAATAGGGTAGTGTCCATAAAAAATCTGATTGGTCCTAAAGTTGGATTAATAAAAAATACTGGACACGTGTTTTTTCTTTTGTCATGTAAATCTAAAATGACGACGATATAGTGCGTTGAAATTGCGCGTGACGTCACGCCGTGCTACACTTTTAACGTAACAGTGACGTCACAGGCCCCTTCTCATGAACTTTGATGTGCTATATCATTGTCACTTTTTATTGATTTGTGTAAGCAAAAAATACGTGTCAAATATTTTTTGGTAATCTTACTGACGGTCTAAATAGACTTTATATATTTTTACCTAGGACACATCCCTATTGTTGTTAAGTGCAACACACCACATTGGACGATATGGAAAAATAGTCAACTAGATAAGAAAGAAAGAAAATAAAGACTAAACGTAACTATGTATGTATATAACTGGCTCAGGTACACAATGACACAATACTAAACTTAGAAAATAAAAACCAATTATCTGATAACAGAAATTAGAAAAACTAATAATTATGTGACTGCCTAATGTGTCCAGTTCAGTAAAATGACAGACCATGGTCTGACGCTGACGTTTTCAACTGGACCTGAGGTTGTGAGGTTACCAAAAAACCACCCATGTAAACGCATCTAAGGTGATTATGGAACAGGTGGCTGTCACGTCGTGATTTCCCGTGGGAGGGCGCCCACGCACGGATCGTGCGAAACTAAACGCTGAATGCGCACGTTCGAGCATAAACGTAGTAAGTAATATAAGACAAGTAACATGAGTGTCTCAGCAATTATTTTAATGCCTTAAGTCCCATTTACATGATAGAAGATTCTAGAAGAAACAAATGACAAGCATCATCTGAATACTGTATAGACCATTCGTTCCCAACTGGCAGTCCGCAGATAAACAGTGGTCCGCACTTACGTACGTACGAACATAAATATGGTCCTCAAAAGGATATAGCCCAACAAATTTTTTTCATGTAAAATTTTGTCAAGGCAAGACAAAATTTTATCACATCTCATGTCGACCCAAACGTCTAACTCTACACGCCCTAACTCAACAAGCTCTAAGTTCACAAGCTCTACATCTTAGTCAAAAATGTGACTTGGTCATTGCGTTATTACAAAAACTGTTCTAAGTACAACAGAAAAGTAATGAACAGTGAATCAATTTTTCACCATTTACACCCATTTGAATGTAGCGAAATGCCCAAGTCACATATTTTGCCAAAGCCAAAAGCAAACCACTACATACAGGGTGTCGATTTAATCACCTGCAGGATTCAAGGAGGTGAATCAGACCACGGTACCTACTCTACCCGAATCAATAAAAAAATAGTACATTAGTTTTTTATCAATATATCGAGTACATTTTATAATGCAGAGTCAAACCTGGAGCGAATCCCGGGCGATGACCACATGTGTCGATCATATGATGCGCGCACGTTTAAGTCAAAAACACCTTAAGAACGCGCCGGGGGGGGGGGTCGTACACAGGGCTGCGTTTACAAACTGCCGTTGTTTGAGAGAAATACTAATTACTAAACAGCGTTAATTTTCAAATGTACAAGTTTCAAAACCTTTTCATATTTTTTATGCCCTCATTATTCCCATTTGAGTCCTAAATCGCCACCCTGTATAATGGGACGTACAATTCAGTTCCCATCTATGTATCTATAACAATGGTAATCAGATCGCTGGACCGGTAACACAGTTACATATCCATGTACGTAATTATATATAGTATATAACCTATTATTAGATGTGTGGGTGTCGTAATACACTAGCTTTGTTGTACAATGTCTGCATTACAATGATAGCTTGTATTGCACATTATGTTGTTATGTACATAGATATATAGTTCCGAGCATAAATACTTATGGACGATTCAAAAGCGATTTTGATCTTTTACGATTATGAAAAGTATTAGTGTAGCTTCATAAAATTGCTATCAATACCTGCGTGAGTTGAGTTGCTTGTGCACAGCCAATCGAGACAAACAGACACTTCAATTTTATTCATTTGTTTAGAGTATAGATACTCGTACGTCCAGGTTTCCCCATGATGTTTTCTTTCACTGATGTCAGTAACATCTTAGTGAATTTAGAAAGTACATATTTTGAATTCACACAGTCAGTGTGTGCATGCATATTTAAACGTGTAATGCATGTTTACCAGTTTGCATGTTCTCCATTGACAGCATGGTTGGCGCAGTGGCTGATTGAACGACTGCTGCGCCGCTTGTCGTGGGTTCGATTCCCACACGGAAATAATATTTGTATGGCCTACAGGTTGTTCCGGGCCTGGCTGATAGTGTAAAACTTGTAAAAGTTTGTAAACGCGCCAACGAGAAATTCCTAGTGTGGTACCACTTTTTTTTTATTCGTTTTTTTTTATTCTAAAAAAGGTTAAATATTTTTTTGGTGTGGTTATTCGCTTGACACATTTAACAAAGTTGGATTTCAATGATTTTTCACGTACCAATATCGCGTATAAAATGTGTGATGATAACGCTCGAGTGGCCAATTTGATACGACAAAAGCCGCGGAACGCCCTTTGTGTCCGCGTTGTGTACGATAAGATATAACCACGACCCAATACCATGACATCGAGGTACTTCACATGGCGTGCTTTATAGGTTTTAGTAAATCTAAAAATCCGTATTGTTTTTAGGTTAAATAAATAAATAATGCTGGACAATCCACACAGCAACATCTAGCCCTAAGCTAAGCAGAGCTTGTGTTGTGGGTACTAGATGACTGATATACTTAATACAATACATTACATAGATAGACATTTTTTATTATACATAGACAATACCCTGAACACCCGGAACAAATCTTTGTAGATCGTACAAACATTTGTCCCAAGGCGGGAATCGAACCCGCAACTTCCTGCGTCGCAGGCGGAACTTCACCCGCTGCGCCACATAGGTCGTCAAAGGTCGTCAGGTTACCTAAACAATAATTGTAGACCTTTAGATTTTCCAGGATCCCATCATCAAATCCTGACCTGATTACACAGGAACCAGTTGGAAAGTATACCCAGTAAAAAAATAAAAATATTTTCCACATCGGTCTAATATTGACGGAGAAAATGGTGAACAAACATCGTCTTCAACATCTGCCTAACCTTTTCCCAACCATGTTGGGGTCGGCTTCCAGTCTATCCGGATTCAACTGAATACCAATATTTTACTGCCAAGCTAATCGGTGAACTTACATAAAATAAATCATACAGTCGACCATGGAACCTTTTTTGAAACCAGTTTAAAAGAATATCAGCAAACCAACAAAACCATTTCAATAAGAATCCGATTTTCACTGCAAGTTACATAATCTGCCTAGCCTTCTCCCAACTATGTTGGGGTCGGCTTCCAGTCTAACCGGATTCAACTGAATACCAGTATTTTACATAGAGCGACTGTCTATCTGACCTCCACAACCCAGTTTCTGGGCAACACGATACCCCTTGGTAAGACTGGTTGTCAGACTTTCGGATTTCTGACTACCCGTAACGACTGTAAAAGATGACAACCGGGACCAACGGCTTAACAAGGCACGGAGGAGTCTCGATATGTTACGAACGGTCACCCATCTACAGACTGACCTCAGCAAGCGTAGCTTAACCTTCGATCAACCCGTGCGGCTGTTTTTCTATAGCCACAAGCTCCACCAAGTTACATTTAAAACAAAAATCTACAGTGTAATGCACACAACTAACAGAACTAACACTATAGCAATCTGCAACTCTAACAGTATTCCATTTAATCGAATTTTGATCTCAAGAAACGATGCAATTGAAATCTGTGGATCCTGTTAAAGCAAAGGAGACGACTAATGGGATTATCTGTGAGATCGCTTACAGGGGAATCATTGAATTCTCCCTTTACATGCGCACAGAAGCTACAATGGAACTAAGACAGGCGTCGACAGCTTAATAACAGAATTCTGTGTATGATTGCCTCCCACTGATTCCCAATTGGTTTGTAAATGAAATATCTATCAACCAATACACATACAGGTTGGAGGCACATCGTCTCACAGCCTGAAACCAAGATTTCAGTACATGATTCTAGACATGAAAATAATACGTCAGCTTTTTCAATTTTTACGTTTTTGTCTCATGTTTTTATTTACTGTAAACTGTAAAATATGCCAATACCTCATTATATTGTTGATTAACACCTTAACTGCCAGAAAATGAGACACGATAGAAGATGTGTTGGTTGTCGGTCATTTGGCGTGTAACGTGTTAAAAAGTCGACAAACGAAAACAACGACCACAACGAAAAAATCACACAATCATCAAGAAGAGGATGATGATTAGTTTTTTTTTTTTTTTTTTTTTCATTCAAAGTAAAGTAAAAACAGCCGAAATAAAAATTGGAATTCGGAAAACCCAACGAAAAATTTCAAGGATGGATGGTCCAGATTCCCGTACAGAGCTCATGGTATCAGGTTGTGAGTTTGTCCTTGCAACCTGTATATTCGAGTCACAGCGGCTGGAGTTTTCCTCGTTCATAAACCAGGATATACAGACCCCCGACATCAAGCTACCCCAAAGTGTTAAATTTTCCCAATTGAACATGAACCTTATTTCTTTTGGGATAAAGTTGAACAACTATTAAACAAATTTGACACATTTGGGTACCTTGATGTACTGGCCTCTGTACACCTATTAATTGATTTGGGATTAATGGTGCTTCAAATTTGAATTATCAGAGGGAACATGAAATATTATACAATTTCACTTTCACCGAATTGACTTTAAAGTCATAATCATAACTTGTATTGTATCGCAAATAAATGTATACAATACGACTTTTTCGGAGTTGGCTTTGTTAACTGCCGAGTTAAAAATCAATAGGTCAATGGTATTTGGGTGACGTTGACAAAGGCTTTTGTTCAAACTACCTACGGGGAAATAATGGGAAGCAAAAAACTTTCCAATGTTGATTACTTCAACCCATACCTGTACTTAGTATATGTGTTTCTATCTGTACCCAATCTTTACATACATCAACCGATGAATCATTAAAACACACACCTATTCACACCCACCTCTCTCATACACAAACACCCACACACTCACAAACACTACACTTACCTGAACTTGCAACAATAATTTTGTAACATCCTAGCACCTAATTCATTTTTTTTCTTTTCCTTTTTAATTATGTCTTAACTTAGTTATTGTAACCCATGGGAAGCTTCGAGGTAACCCCATCACAAATATTGTTATAACTTACCGGGGCTGTCTCAATTTTTTTGGTGTAGAACAGATTCATGAGAAGCAATAAAAACTTGTATATTATAAAATTATGTAATTGCAAAATAGCGGTTTCGAGAAAAACGGGATTCAGTTTTTTTTTTATCTCTCAGTAGAGATAAAAAAAAAACTTAATCCGTTACAGTTAACGGATAAAAAAACACTGGACAGAGGTGTACCTGCTGTACACCCACATTTCACCAGTTATGTTTAAGTCCCATGTAATAGAGGGTGATCCTATTGCATTATATAAATCGCACGTCTCCCGTAATAGCAACTATATGTAAATTGAACCTATAATATTACTTTCTCGAAGTTCAGGGGTTGGCTTTGAATCGCGGGTGTAGCAAAAAGGTCATAATTCCCGAATTGTAGTTATTTTAGGCCCATTTATTCCTATAACAGATTTATTTTACTGGTTTTGATTTTTTGTTACTGGTAGAGAATGCCTAAGCAATTAAATCCGTTTATGATGCATACGTTTAAATAAATAGCACAACCATATCACGCCTATATTCCCCAAAGGCGGACATTTCGACGAGTTATGTTTAAGACTCATACTCCAGACTGCTACTGAGAAATTCCTGATAGAAAACCCCAATAGCACTGTGTCCGACTCAGGTATCGAGCCCACGCAAGTAATCTTCGATTATTGATGAAAGCTTTGGGAGCTTTCATCAATAAATCTATATACCCAAGGTAAATAAATACTTATATATTATAAATACTAGATAACAATATTTACATTACCTTGCCATCTGTTTACTTACACCAACTCAAAGCGATTGAAAAATTGGTTAATTCCCGTTTCGACAATAAAAGTGTTGGCTAGTGTCGATTATGAATACACAAAATCAATTTAAAAATCGAACAGAGTACCCATTAATTTTAAGTATGTACTTTCAACTGTCTATCGGAAACACTTAGTATTGTTCACGAGTCAGACCTTAGCCTTATTAAGTCAGTCACGCACCGATGCTTTATTCGAGCAATTTTATTGATTGTATAACCGTTCTAGTATTTCCTATCCTATTCCCTCTACACTGAAACAACTAAGTTTCATAATTGATGGTTCGTCCAAGCACAAACTTTACCTGACTTAGTTCCGCTGGCTTAAACTGACAAACTGATTTCACTTCCTAGTTTTCACTAAATTACCGTAGGTCCTAGTCTGAACCCTTTTGACACTGATTTATTAATAGGCACGGTATATTAAATTTTCTAGCAGACTGCCGCGTTAGCATGCCCCTCACGCAACACTCCGGTGGCCCAGCTCCCGGCAAGATGGCGGCAGACGGACGCCATATTTATTTATGAATTGAATTCTCTACGGACGATCGCGATCCAATCTAAAAAGCGTTCACTGTGTGGAATTTTTGCAACGTCAGAAAAACAAAATGGCAGAAATTCATACGCGTGCTTTGGTAATATTGAATCCGTTTTACCCTTGCCGCAACTCACGATACCTTATTACAGGGTAAGGAAATTAGGGTGGAACTCATATAATTTCTAAGCGCTCTGGCGAGTCACAGTTCACTGCGTCTTTGTACAGTTCTAAGTAAATGAAACGGAATATTAATTGAGGCGTGAACTTATAAAATAGGAATAATTTTCATTAATTTTCCTCGCATGAGGAAACTCGGCTCGTAAGTATTTGACCTGCGGAATAAATTAGTTGAACAAGGCCATGTGCATTATTAAATAATTGAATAGAATAGGTACTTAATTCTTTATTTGCACTGAGAGAAGGTGCATTAAACAGATGTTGGTTGCTTGATGATGATCCTAATACAATCTACCTCAGGCTGGGCACATTCATATCAATTTCATGCTAACTAAAAACGACGACCGATGTGGCGCGGCGGGCGAAGGTCCGCCTGCGACGCAAGAGGTTGCGGGTTCGATTCCCGCCTTGGGACAAATGTTTGTACGATCTACAAATATTTGTTCCGGGTGTTCTGGGTATTTTCTATGTATAATAAAAATATCTATCTATGTAATGTATTGTATTAAGTATATCAGTCATCTAGTACCCATAACACAAGCTCTGCTTAGCTTGGGGCTAGATGATGCTGTGTGGATTGTCCAGCAATTTATTTATTTATTATTTATTTATTTATGTCAAGTTGAAGTTCATTATATAGTTATTCAAATAAGTCAAATTAAATTCAGGCACTGATTGACTGATTTTTATTTACCTTATTTCAATTAAGCACAAAATAATAATGTTAATTAAGTATGTCATAAATGAATTAACAATAATTATATAATATCAACATGAATAATTCAATTTATTATAAATTCAGATGTCGAGATTAATTTAACTTAAATTAATTTATCATTCAAGAATTCGCAAATTGAGTAATACTTTTATTAATTAATAATACAGTTAATATCTTTTCAAAAGTAGAACGTTCTCGTTCTTGTATGAATTGTTTACAAAAAGTCGGAAAACAACAACATCATTGGTAGAGAAGAAACACACTTGAATAAATAAATTTAAAATTAAACCTGTATAATTTTCCAGTTGGATAATCCCCTCGAATAATAGATCACAGCAATGTGTCCAAGTATTTCAAACAGGAAAGCTTAATTAATTAACATCATGGCGACAATATTTGCGGAATAAAAACGCGGGATATTTTCAAATCGCACCATATTAAATTCCGTATTTAGGGCGATGCAATAAATTAGCGCCGGCCGAGCGTCCCGCGCGGTCCCGCCACTCGACGCCCTCTTAATGAAAATATATCGGGGGAAACACTGACATCTTTTGAAAGAATCTCGAGGTAATTTTATATTGGCATATTATGAAAGAATTCATGCCAAAAATACCCTTATACAAAATGAGGTCTAATTAAAATGTTGAAAATTGTGGTCTCCGAGCTTTTGAGAGAAAAACGATGACGAAAAATTTAATGGGCGTCATTTGTCTAATAATGTTTATGATTAATAATCCTACCCTAAATATTTGTTTCCCAAATGGTTACAACATTTATTTTCTCTACTTAGGCTTATTAAAGTAACAAGAACTTTGAAACCTAAATACATGTGATGTTACTAGAGATACTCCAACCCTTGGGAGATGAATCATCATCTTCATCATCTGCCGAGCCTTTTCCCAACAATGTTATGGTTGGCTTACAGTATACCCGGATGCAGATGAAAAGCCGTACTTTACATGGAGCGACTTCCTACTGGACCGCCTTAACCTTTAAATACCTCCTTAAAGTTACTGGGTAATAAGACTCCCCTACTAGGTAAGACTGGTTGCCAGACTTGCAGGCTTTTGACTAGCCGTTACGACTATCAATATTATTAAATAACCGATGGATCAATGGACCGGGTATCATATTATAAGAAAACCTAACGGAGCGCAAGCAGAGGTGATGAATATAAGAAATAATTTAACAAAAACAACTAGAATGTTGCTATTGAAGGCAGGATATCCAGTGTGTGCAAAATAGAAGGTAGGTATATAACTGTCTATTATCCCTAATGACGGAGCGATTGCCCGGTGATAAGGCTATCAGATGAAACGCAATCATTACTCCGAGCTTGCAAAATGTATCACTCCAAGGCCCGTATGACAGGAACTCACTCAAGACACATCAATTATCCACTTAAAATACTTTTGAAGCCATTTGATTGGTTGAGACTAGCACAGCCAAACGGGAATCTAAGGCCCGTATTACAGAACCTCACGCAAGGCTCAAGCATTACTTAAAACTTGTTTAATGACAATTGACTGGTTTTCTTCTACTTTTTTACTTAAAAAAAGTAGCCCCCCACTAGGAATTTCTCCTGTATCGTGGGTGCGTTTACAAACATTCAAACTCATATACACAAACAGCCAGACCCGGAACATCTGCCTGCAGGCCATACAAATATTTGTTCCGTGCGGGAATCGTACCCACGACACGTAGAGCAGAAGTCAATCGCTCAGCCAATGCGCCAACTGTGCCGTCGTAGTAGATTTTCGTTTTAAGTAATACTTGAGTCTTAGTTACCCGCTCGGTTTATGTAATATATGACCAACGTAGAGCACAATATGTACTAGTAACTGCGTAAGTTGATTGATACGCCACTCAACCAATCCATGCGTCATCATATTAAGGCCGATATACGTTAAACAGATATGATGCATTTTGAAGCGCGTGTATGCATTACGTGCTGTCAAACATAAAATGGCCGAGTCTGTAAGTGGCGCCAGACTGAGAAGTTGTGTGGGCATCGGTTGTCATGATATAAGCATGTCATACGGAGGAATGGTGATCATGTAGCGATGAAAGTTTTGAGATTTAATGTGGAGGTCAACAGAAGTAGAGGAAAGAAAAAAACGATAGATGGGTGGTGTAAAATATGATATATTATGGATAAAATAGAGGTGACTATCAAGATCAGTTAAAACAGATGTATGGAAGAAGAAGACGTGCTACGCCAATGCCAAATAAGTAAGGCAAATCAAAGGACAAATTTCTTCTCTTCAATTTTAACATCGCCATGCTACACGGTACAAATCTTTCAACAATATATCATGTTGTCTATTCTTCCGTCAACAAAACCTATTTCTATGGTGATGGTCATACTTCGCGTGCTGGGGTTCGAATCCAGAACCTAATTCTTGCAACCACTAGACTCATGAGTCATGGATCATTCTTAGGTATAAAAGATAAAAGAAGAAAAGTAAACATTTTGTGTCAAAAGTCTAAAAATCTTCCACTTTCGCATCCATAGAGCTCAGTACCTACACCGGTGGCGAAGGGCTCCAATGACGCGGAAAACACATTTTGATCGAAACTTTCCGAGCCTTAAATGATTTCTTCTGGTTCAAGAGTCGCTTGAAGAGCGAACACGTCTCGGAATCGTATAGCGTAATGGTGATAAGAGAGGATTTTCTCGTTACCGTGGACGGTAAACAATAAGTGTTTTGTTAATGTGATGGTTAACATTGCAAGTAATAGGTACTTATGTAGTTACTCGAAATCGGAAATAAAATAATGGTTTAGGTATTATTTGTAGCTACATAATAGCCGTACGGTTCTATCGAAGGCTAAGCAAAGGTTGCTGATCTCGGTCCGTGGATGAAGTACCATCCATTGTATAGATTCAAGTTCTTCAAACTTATCAGACAGACGTGTTGCTGGGGAGTTTGTTATGCCACTTCTAAAAAACACTAAGAAGTCTAAATTTACATAACCCCCTTCGGTTATGTAAATTTAGACTTTCAAAAAGTGCTGATTGTCAGTTTAGTTTAAACAAATGAATTTTGAATTTGATCTCTTTATTTTTTACATTTAAAAGTTCAAAAGAAAATATTTTTTTATGTAATACTTTAAGCTTATATGACACGGCAAATAGAGATGTATGGAAGAAGAAGACATGCTGCGCCGACCCCAAATAAATTGGGATACCTGCAGGAGGATGTTGATGATTTAAAAAAACAAATATAATCTTTAAGTAAATAAAATACACAAACACACATATACACACACACAATTTTAGTCACACAAATGTGAAACGCGGACTTAATGCCATAGGCATTTTCTATCAGCCGACCTTTGGGTGAAATATTCCTCGCAACTCAGCCAGCGGAACGAGTAAAACAATTATTCTATGCTTTCGTTCAGTTATATAAGCCAGCTACGTATAGAATGTAAGGTATCACGTGTAAGCTCATATATCTGGCACATATTTATCCACGATTTAATTTCGGCCTCCCCGATAAACCGATTTGAAGTACATGTGGCGTAAGAGAAAAGGGCCATAATCTCCACGCACAACAGACTGATTGGATTTAGTTAAAAGGATTCATGATTATTCATACAGCATCTATTTTTATCTATGTCGTTACGGGTTGTCTGAATCCCGAAATCTGATAACCAATATTAACTAGTGTTGCCCAGTAACTGGATTGTGGACGTCAGATGGGCAGTCGTTCCATGTTAAATACTGGTACTCAGCTGCAGCCGGTTAAGCTGGAAGCCAAGCCTACCATGGCGGAAAAAAGGCTATAGAGATGAATGTTTAACACAGAATAACGCTACTCTGCATATACAACACGTTTATTGAAAGTAAATACGAGTAGTTTGCAAGTTACTTAGTGTTAACACTTATCTCTTCTGTTTTTCATCTGATTTTTCAACAAGTTTCACATAAAAATAGTGTAGCGCGTTGACGTAAGCAATATTCAAAGTTGCCATTAAAAAAATACTGAGCCAAATATTCCTCCACACATTACGAAATTGTCGGGAAATAACGCGGGGTAACAAATTTAGCGAGTTTCAAACTGTCGACGCGACGTCAACGATTGGCTTCGTTTGCCGACGTCAGGCGTCAGGCCTGCAGACTCCGTCCGATTGAAATGAAGCACTGTGTACTCAGAGTTTTGTTATGTACGGCTTAGTTTACTACATAGGGCTGGAGAGAACAGGTGTGTCCGTAAAAAGTCTGACTTTAAGAAAAGAAATAGTAACCGACTGACGCTTCATTTTCTTTTTCGGCGATATACAAGCCGATGCTTCGACCAAGCCTCAAATCAGACGACCATATATCGAGCGTCATTCGGCTATTTCGTGTAGCTCGGTGTTGTATTGATTGATTGTAAAGTATTAACTATATATATGATATAATCAATCAATGCAACACGAAATACACCATATTTTGTATCCTGTAATGAAGTTATCGTGTCTTATTTATTTTAAAGCCTACGTTTTCTCTTTATTTTTCTAGATGTAAAAAAGGAAACAAGATTAAATAGTATATAGCGGAAATATTAATAGTGTTTAAAATGTCTAAATATTTTTCATAATCGGCTGAAAATACATTGTCGTTCGAACACTAAGACAAAAATTCTATCTTCATGTTTTAATCTGTAAGAAATTTCAATAATTTGGAAAAATAATGTACATAATTCATAAATGTATTTAATTACCGATGTGGCGCGGCGGGCGAGTGTCCGCCTGCGACGCAGGAGGTTGCGGGTTCGATTCCCGCCTTGGGACAAATGTTTGTACGATCTACAAATATTTGTTCCGGGTGTTCTGGGTATTTGCTATGTATAATAAAAATATCTATCTATGTAATGTTTGTATTAAGTATATCAGTCATCTAGTACCCATAACACAAGCTCTGCTTAGCTTGGGGCTAGATGATGCTGTGTGGATTGTCCAGCATTATTTATATTTATTTATTTAATTCAGCTCCCATGTAGATGTAAGTAAAGTTGTATGCACTACGGGCGGGACATACCTGATCTCAACTTAATTATTTAAGACCTGTTGTCTGTACCTACTTCTGATCCATAGTAAAGATATTGATTGATTGATTGAAAATTACGATGATACCTCAATGTTTGAGTCATAAAATTTTACGGAAATGCCTTGCCCACACTAATTATTCTAAGCACGTATTTTAAACCTGCAAATTACCCCATTCAAAGTATGACGACTATAAATAATGCATGCCATATAAACGGTACTTTAAGGGGCATGAGCCACCACGCTGCTTAACATAAAAATCCAATACATCTAGATTACTTGGAAAAGATTAACGACAGGCGTTTGGGTGGGAAACGCTTGCACGCCACTGTATCTCCAATAGGCCGAATATTAGTTTAATTTGGCGTGTGATGATATGCTAATTAGTTTCCATTAATTATACACGAACCAGCTGGTAAGTAGCGTTGGTATAATGCGTTTGTTTTAAAATGAGAGCTAGATGCTCAAAAATAATGAGTGAAGCTCTGCAGTTTTGTCAGTTAAACGTGCATATTAACAGGCAAATATTAAATATCCTGGCCATATCTCGCGAAGAACCGACAACCGCTGGGGTAAACGTGTTCTTGAGTGGAGACCGCGACTCGGCAAACGTAGTGTTGGACGCCCTCTGACCAGGTGGGATGACGATCTGCGAAAGACTGCAGGCAGATGCTGGATGCGGTAAACTGAAGACAGGGCGCTATGGCGCTCATTAGGAGAGGGCTATGACCAGCAGTGGACTAGTATAGCCTGATGATGATGATGATGATGATGATGATTAACAGGCATTTAAAGTCGAGAATGAAACAAAAATTGCCTTATCCTACGTCTGGAAGCTTCATAGATCTATAACTTAACATCATCACGCCTGTATCCCCCGAAGGGTTAAGCACAGGTGTATTTATAGTACACTCACATTTCGCCAGGTATGTTTAAGTTCCATATTATTATTGCCGATCTATAAATCATAGCAAAAGATAAAAGTCAGCAGACGGGCTGGAAAAACAATAGGGTTCGCATGCATTGAGATCTGCATCGCGAGTCAAATTACAACGCCAATGCGAAACGCAAAAGCGGCCACATGAAAACCGTGAACATTTCAGTCCAACAACAGCTACGCATCATCAATCACACAATTATGTAATAAACGTAGTACATAGCTCACAGTTGGAGCTGTAGTGTTATATCGAATAGTGCCAAATAATGGGTGTGCCGCTTGATGGGTTTATCATCATCCTCCTGCCCTTATCCCAATTGATTTAGGGTCGGCGAAGCATGTCTTCCTCTTACAAACATCTCTATTTGCCGTCATTTCGAATTTCGCCTCCTTCCTAGCCATATCATCACATATCCCTCTACTCTTGCAACTCTCCACATTCATACTCAAAATTTTCCTGACAACATGATCCTAATTCCTTCGCATCACACGCCTATACCATGATAACCGATTTACACACTACTTCTCGGCCACGGGAGCCACTTCCAGCCTTTATTTATTTAATACTTTAAGCACACAAATGTACAGAGGCGGACTTAATGCCATAGGCATTTTCTACCAGTCAACCTTTGGGTGATGCAGAGACAAATAGTGGCAGCCTTTCTCTTACATACTCATTTTTTATTCTATCCTTTGGCGTAAGACCGCACATCGCCCTCAGCATTCTTATCTCAGCTGCATGCAACTGCCTTTTGTGGCCCTCTAATAAAGTTCCGAATTAAATTAAACTGGTTTGGCTGCGTCGAGACTTGAAGTTGAATTTCAACACCAAAAACAAAACTAGGCTTATCAAAGCCATGGAAATTTCAGTCCAACGACGGCCACGCATCATCAATCACACAATTATGCAATAAACGGAGTACATAGCTCACAGGCGAGAGCTGTAGTGTTATAGCGAATCGTTCCAAATGACGAGCGTGGCGCTTGATGGGCGGCCGTTAATAAAGTTACGAATTGAATACAAATGTAGCAGTGCGTTGTCGAGCCTAGTGCGGTGTTCGGAAGTACGTGAGTTATTAGCGAGGCGCCTTAATGATAATACAATACAGGATTTATGGTATCGATTGTATTTGAATTTTGATGGGGGGTGAAAATAGAAGCTGGCCTCACTGAAGAAGCCGTTTAGGCAGATGAAAGAATTAGAATTGGTAGGAGTTTGGAATGCTACACAGGTTAGTACCCAGCATTTGACGATTTTGACGACCGATGTAGCGCGGCGGGCGAAGGTCCGCCTGCGACTTTATTTATTATTTATTTATTATGATGTGTGGATTGTCCAGCATTATTAATTTTTATTTTATTTTATTTGAGTTTTGAATTGACAAGAATGAAAACGGAACATCACGCCTTATCCATCACGCCAAATCAGTCCTCATCACTGCCCAGAAGGGCAGAGATGAGGACTGATTTGGGCGGGATTCGCTAAGATTCTATAAGGAGTAGGTACCTTAGGTTACTTTTATTTTAGATTAAGAATTAGGTTTCCGCGTATCAAAACTAGTGTTCCACGCGAGCGAAGTCACGCGTAACAGCTAGTCAATAGGAAAGCTGAAAAGATTTTTTTTTTGTTTGAACATCTCAAGAACTATTTACCAATCGGATTTCACAAATGCTTTTTGCATTTAATAGCCTAATTTTTGAAGAATGTTATAGGCTATTTAACAGCACGATACAAAACTTCGGAGCGACGACCGGGTGAAACCGCAAGGCACAGCTAGTAACTACCTACTTACATACACATTTTTGTTTTTTTTTTTATTACAGTACTAAATGTAAGGAGGATGCTAAAAGTGATGTGTAGTGTTACGCGAATGGATAGAATAAGAAATGAGTAGATATGTAAGAGGAAGTCTGAAAATTTTGTTCTGCAATTGCTTCCACCACAGTACTTCATAATCAAAGAACATCTGCCCACAATGTCTCCATTTGGTTCACCGATAATTAAAACGAAGTAAAAAAGAGCCCGGAAAATTTTCCGAGACCAATATGGAAACTAATTACAACTAAGCGGGACTTGTCCAGACCCAACTTAAACAAAAGAAGCTTACGGCCTGCTTCACCACCTGATAAGTACTGGCTAAGTTGTCTGAACGATACTTAGTTTCAAAGTAATTTTATATCATTTTATGGGTTTCGTACCACCAGCTTCGCCATGATCGTTCGTCGATATTTCACAATCATTGTACCGATAAAACGGGTTAATTGTTTAGAGTATGAGTGTGCAGGGTTACAAGAGTAGAGGGAGACCAAAGCAAAGATGGATAGATGACTAGTAAAGAGGTGACTATTGAGATGATGGCATTTAGAGATTTATGGGAGAGAAAACATGCTGAGCCGACCACAAATAAATTGGGATAAGGACAGGAGGATGATGATATATGTGTACCGATGATGTAAAACGGGGTAAATCAAAACGCCTGGGGCGACAGTGTCTAATGATTCATTTCAATCCCTTAAAAAAATATAAGTGTCCTTGTAGTAAACAATAAAAAGTAGTACAAACAATGTTAAACCAATGCGAAAACGCCTTCCAACATTTCGTTTTTATTTATTCTCATGATTGTTAATTTAATAATTTGTTTAATTAAGCATAATTGCAATTTTTGTTATTTCTCTGTATAGTTTACTATTATGTTTGAATGTTGGTTCACCTGTTATTGGCAACTGTATAAGCCTATTACTCATTACTATTTAATTCGATATTTTATATACAGAAGCTGTTGGTATACCTTTATTAATAAATAAATAAATAAACATTTCGTTTATATTCATCCCGGCGTTTCTATTCACCCCGTTTTACTGTTCTCATAAATTACCACACTATTATTTTACTATTAACATATTATGCTGTATATGGCAACACTGACACCTGTACTAACTGCCTCTTTGGCCTTCTGGTTGCAAGCTTTACTGCCAAGCAAGAGGTTTTAAGTTCAATTTTCGGACGGGCCAACTGTACTTGGGTTTCCATGTGAAATTTCTCAGTGATGGCAATAGACACTTCCCTATGGGTATTAAACATAAGTATCAAAATGTGGGTGCACTATAGGCACACTACAAGATTTGTTCCGGGTGTTCTGGGTATCTGTTATGTATAAAAAAAAAACCATGTTATGTATTGTATTCAGTATATCAGTCACCTAGTACCTATTACACAAGCTCTGCTTAGCTTGGGGCTAGATGATGCTGTGTGGATTGTCCAGTATTATTGCTGGGGAGTTTTTTCCGCCACTTCTTCCCAGCAAAAACACTAGGAAGTGGTGAAGGGTGGGCGTTTTGGGGGACTGTCTTTTGTAAACGTTTTGACGTTCAAAAAGTGCTGATTCTCAGCCTAATTTGAATAAATGAATTTTGATTTTGATTTTTGATCTATTTATTTATTTATTTACTTCTGCCCGAAACTTCGGAGCATGTAATCGCCGTGTTATGTTATGACACCTCAACTTCTGACTCCTTTATCAACTACATATCTACTTTGTATGTTTCCATCACTACGTTCAACCAATCCTAACTTAATGTCGTCGGCATATTATGTCACCAGAGTAAGCAACCCGTACTGACACGACACGACATAACAATCAAGGCCACTTAGTGACATGAGTTAGTGACGCTGCTTCGCACAGACGTACTTTACATACAAATTGTACTGACATTGTTTAGCAGATGGATTTAATTACGTTTCCATAGATGTTCGGGAATGTATTATACTCCTAGTTAATTAATTGTGAGTCAGCTAGCTGATATGATGATTCAGACAGATGTTGGTACGATATTAAACTTGATTTTGAGGCTTTAAGGTTCAATTCCGGAGAACTATGAATGTGACTTTTATCTAAAGTCATCTGTACTTTCTAAGTTTAACTTAGACATCAACGTCAGCGGTGAACAAGCATCTTTATAAACGTGGACTTATTGAATTATAATATTATAAATACGAAGGTTTGTCGGAACGTGTGTGTGTATGTTTATTTCTCCTTCACGCCAAAACGACTGAACGAATTTGAACGAATTGGGACGAAATTTGTCATGAAGGCTCACACTCTGGATTAACACACAAGCTACTTCTTATCCCGAAAAAGTGGAGTATTTCAAATCGTCCCGTGTTGAATTTTTAACCACGGGTAACACGGAAGGGCGCAGTTATTCATTAATATAAGTCTGAATTAACCAACCCGCCTTGAGCAACCATGGTGATTAGTGCTCGTGCTAGTTTGAGAAGAGGGTTACGCCTTGCAGTGGGGCAGTCGCAGCTGGTATTAATATTTAAATAAACTTGATTAAATTGGATGCAAATTAAGTAGGTATCTGAGCTTTAAAGTCTGCACCGACTGTGACAACAGCGATAGAAATAAATTTGCATCAGCACCGCCGAGAAATTCTCATTCGAACAAGCTCTTAATCAAAATTGTATCACGAACGAAGCTCTAAATTAAACTTAACACACCTACTTATGTGCACGAGTTTAGCATAACCTCGTGTCCTCGCCGCCATGCCAACGCCCCACTTCGCAGCCACTTGAGTAGCTGCGAAGCTTGCGACCTATTTGGTGGCTCAACATCCATTGCGACCTAAATTCCCATGCTGATATCTGTCAGTCCCAGCCAGCGACGCATCTGCAGCGGGCAAGTCGATTTGTACGTTTACACCCCATTTGGCACTGTCTGCTAGTACGAGTGTCTACGAGTACCTGCGAGATCTGAAATTGCCCTGCGAAAGGCGTTTGTGAATATTTTTCAGTGTTGTTGTTTTTCTTATTTTTTGTTTTGAAACTTTGCTGGGAACTCATAATCCAGGCGAGATACTTTCGCACAACAATTTAGCGGATGTTGAAAATTGTTGTTAGAAATTGGACATTTAAAATGTTGTGGATTTATGGTTATTTGTGTACAACGAACTCGAGTTAGGACATTTCAGACGCTGTCTAGAGTTAGTTTAAGCGCAAGTTTTGTGCACGAAATTCTTGAAATCTGATTTTTCGGTCAAAGATTTTTTGGACGGCTACGTCGAGTTTGGTATTGAAACTTTTTATTCCAAACATTATGTACAATACCTGAAACTGCATTGCATATCAAATACTTTCCGTAACTAGGCTCAACTTCATTGGTCACATAACTCAGCCAGAAATGTAGGTGTCCAATGTAAAAAGATAGACAGGAAAATCTATACGTCACTGACGTCAGCCACACTATGCACGCTTTATCTCTATGCTCTATCTCTATTTACATATAACACTCTTGAGAAATTCAGTAATACCAGAAAACTAAACGATATTATTTTCAGTTCACGTTTATTTTACAAATCAGAGCCTTAAGGCTCGCTCAAAATTAACTTTAAACGACGTACTTGTTGATTTAACACGGCGAGAAAACTTATAATTTTGCGATAAACATTATAAATATTGCGAAATGCTTGCTTAAGTACTTACTTATTGCTGGGACTTTGTAAGGAGAAAAATTTAAGTACCTAAAGAAAATATAGATTAATATGAGTAACTGCTAAAATAACTGCTTATTAGCCAGTTCATTAAAGGCATAAATAAGGAACATAATATGACGCCTGTAGTTGTTGAAGGGTTAATCAGAGGTACGCTAGTATTAAGTCCCACGTAATAGGGGGCGAGCCTATTGCCATCAACTGGACACAATCTGAAATCCGGGCTGCTACTGAGAATTTCAAGTTCTAATGAAAAAAACCCGATAACACTTTGGTTTTGATTTAGGTTGACCCGGAAACCGAACCCAGTACTTTATGCTCAGCATAGTGCTTGAGACCAGTAGACTAACAACGCCGTTAATAAGGAAGTCATTAAAAAATTGTAATACAAACAATGTCGCTCACACAAAAAAATTCAACATCGATAAAATAATTTTCCAATTAATTGGACACTTTAATCCGACCTTAATTTCGAACGCAAAAAGCTCAGCACAAAATATGCGTGGGTGGTGTATACAGTTACGACACGTTTTTTAATGTCCTGGAATATTAACATCGAAATAACACGACCATCCAATTTATACGTGATAAAAGCACCGGCACGGATCTTGAGCGGTGGACGCAGTAGTGGTAGGTACACGCAAAGGCTACTGCTCAACTCAAGGTCAGCGCTCAAGATCCGTGCCGGTAGTACCTAACTATACATTGATATCTATTTCCTGCCTGGTTCGTATAGTGGTCAAGTGCTACTGCCAAGCATGAGGTCTTGCGTTCTTCCATTTGGGATTACTCAGTAACTGCTTAGAGTTTGGATTTGTGCCCGGTTAGGCTCACCCCTATTACATGGGACTTAAATATAAATGGCATAATGCGGGTACACTATACGTACAGTTCTGCCTAACCCTTCGGAGGAAACAGACGTGATGTCATGTTATAGTAATATTATCGATCAAAATCAATTATCTGGCGAAAATTCAAAGCCATGTTGAATATCTTATTATCTTGTTTAAATCCATTGACGATAACAGGATTTCATTTGAAAAATTATTTATAAAACAAGCTTATACCGTTAAAACAGGCTATCATAAATGCGCATACAAAATGTTGTGTCTGTGCTGTTGACAGTTGAGGAGTCCCCTCGTCGGGAGCCAATCCTGGCTGCAGAATCAGGTCGGACGTTTACCATAAAAATGCACTGTCCTTGAAACTGAACTGACACAATAGAAAACCAGGAAGTGGATGAAATTTAACTTGCAAGATTTGTTTACAAACATATGTATAACGGAACAGGTGCAAGGAAATAAAAGCTTGTAAAAAGAAAATATTTACTCAACTCAACGTTGTGGTTTAAAAGAAGATGTAGTGACAAAAATGTAACGAGTATTTTGAGATGGTTTGGTCACGTTGAGAGGATGAATGAAAGACGACTAACATAAGGTATTTATAAATATCGGAAACGCCGGAAGAGGACGCCCTAGAAGGACATACACTGACCTTATTGGTGATATTCTCCAAAAAGGTCAGGTCGCAAACGCAACCGGCGTACATATATGACCGTAAACGAAGCAAAAGGAGTATGTAAGCTTCGACGCAGGTGTCATTATGTAGTTTCCGCCTACCCCCATGGGAAAAACCCATGAGATTATCTATGTTTGTGTGTCTGTAAATCTTATTAACTAGTAACTAAAACTGATTACGGGGTCAACGGCCGCTGATAGTGCAATATGGGTTCCAGCACAGATTGGTATCACGTCTGTCGGCAGCTAATTTAATTCGACATTGTATATAAAGAGTCCGTATCACGAAGGAAAACAGTCTTCCTGGTTTCCACAAGATGCAAAGGAAGAAAACTTCTTCCTCAGAATAAGAACGTAGTAAGTGTTGAAAGCGTTTTACAAAAATAAATAGAATGAATTTCTTAAAAGTACTAATAAATAGCAAGGGTTTTCTACTTCTCTGTTTCTATTCCTTTAAGTTATATAGCAAAGTGACAAACAATACATTTTCTATTGTGTTTCGTTTTCTGGCAGTTAAGGTGTTCAAATGGGAGGGAACTTCTCTTCTTTGCCTTATTGAGGACCTTCGAAAAAACGTTTTTTCTTTGTCTTACAATATGCACGTAATTATATTCTGTGGCAAATAAACATTGTCTTCTTTACTATCTATCTTTTTCTTCTATTTGGTTACTCTACAGTTCAAATTGTATACATTGGCCTTACCTTAATTAAAGTGTTAGTTTTAGCAGAAACATTGCAAAATCCACACTGAGATTCAGCTGAAAAGTTGCACACCAGCACCAGCATGTATGTTCATGAAACGTACGCAAAAGTTACCAATCAACAGCAACTTCTTTCCACCATACAAAGTTCACCTAGCAACTTAATTAACTAATTCGTCTCTCAACGAGCAAGACATGGTAAAAGTTGGTGAACTTTGATTAACACGGCCATTACGTAGTCGTCGGCAGTATACCCGTCAGCTCGGAAGCACGGAGTATTGGCCGCGGGGATTTATGGGCTCAATACAATTTATCGACTAAGATGGGGCGCTAGGGACGAACTGGAATGTCCCCACGTGACGGCGGACCGAGTAATAAAAGTGGTGCATCGTAGGTATATTGTGCTGTCTCTACGTTTATGTCTTTTTGTCTTGGTTTTCTTGGTGACACTAATAAGAATATGGCATATACAGGAATATACAGGCTACAGGTTGCTACTGGGAAATTCCAGATATAACCTAAGAGATAACCTAACCTAACACTTTGGCCTTTCTGGTAATCGAAACGAGGATCTCATGCTTAGTAGTATGTAGCGCTGGGAGGTATTAGACCAACGAGGTATTAATATTCAGATGAATGGAATAAAATCAGAATAACCCTTTTGAACAAGAAGTGAAGAGGGGAAATAAAAGAATAACAAATTACTGAAACTCGATTACCAGAATCTGCCAAATCATGAGTGTTATTGGAAACATTGTTGACACGAAAAAAACTGGTTTCGTGTGGGATATTAGCTGCAACATTGTGAATGAGTCCTACGTGTATCATGCAATACGATATTATGCTGGTTGCAAACAATAGATGGCGTTGTTACCAAACCCTAATACAATACTCACTGTTATCACGGAAAAAAGGTATGATTATGTTTTTAATTACTGTTTTCCTTTACGAAACAGTTTTTGATGAATACCTGCGGCACGATTGGCGCAGGGGCTGAGCGATTGGCTGCTGCGCTGCGTGTCGCGGTTTAGCTTACCGCACGGAACAAATATTTGTATGACTTACAGGTACTTATTCCATGTCTGGCTTTTTGTGTGTATGAGTTTATATGTTTGTGAACGCACCCACGATACAGGATTAATTCCTAGTGTAGCGCTTTAAAAAAACTAAGAAAAAAAGAAATAAAAAAGAAGTGATATTCTGTAAAAAATCGTCCAATGAAAACTTGCGTGAAGTGAGCAGTCAGTATCATCCACCCTGAGATTGACAAATAATTGCGTTATTACAATCATAATCGATAATCGAGATTACGTAAATAATCTATTTTATGCAAGTGATATCGACCTTTTAGCTCTTAGCTTTATACAAAAATAGTCTAATTAACACTTAAGTTGGGAGACAGCGTTAGCTTAATTCACCGCTCATTTCACCAAATTTTCTCAAGATTATCATAGAATCGACTGGCTGACTTCATTCAGCTTGCAAGAATCTATTTCAGTTTATTTACTCTTGCAAATGTTAGTTTTCAACACTCAGGAGAACCAACGCCAGGTATGTAAGCACAGTTGAGTAATTAGACTGTCGGCTACATACGAGTTTTCGTAGAAACTTCTACAGGCACTTCCTGTCTGTGATAGGCTTTCATTAAAAGCTATATATATACATTGAAAGTGGTTCCGCTGTTCCACTTTCAATTTCCTTTGACTAGATTGAATTTCTTCACGCTCATCAGGATTAATATTACGCAGTTACAAAGAGGATGTATGTCTATATGGAAGACGAGAGATAAAGTAGAATGTCAAGGTTATGTCACAGACATGCGAGTCTTTACAAGCTGATCCTGCAAGAGGAAATTAAAAAGCACCGTTATGGAAGACAGTAAAAAAATTACTCATCATCTGCCTTTACCGACAGTCTACCTAACCGCCACAAGCCAAATACTGGATAACACGATACCCATTGGTTATCAGACTTTCTTACTTCTGACTACCCATAACGCTTGTCAAAGATCGAAAAATGTCAGTAATGGCGGTGCTTTCCGAGCCACGGAGTGGTTTCGTACGTTATAACGGTCACCAAAACAAGGATATACCTCGACAAGCGCAGCTTAACCTTCAATCATCCTGTGTTAAACAAATGGCTCGTATTATTTAAAGTATCTGGAATACCAAGTTAGCTATCTTTGCCGAGGATGAAATCAGAATTCTCCAGCCAAACGTTATAAGTCGAGGGTGGAGACGGCCAGTTTTTATCTGTTATTAATGCGACAAGTTGCGAAGTGACCAGCCAGGGAGGGATTAAACTTAAATCAAATCTTTGTGGCGCTACTCCTGAGACCACTCGAAGGCGGAGTAGGGTTGCCGAATGACTTAAGGATTATTGAGGGGCAGTTAAATAGTTAATTTGATTCCTGAAAGCGGCTTTTGAATTTAGAGGGGTTCTTTTTCTTTATTTTGGTATACGGATGGTGCCGGAATGATATGGAAAGACGGGTAACTGATGATGACAAACCGATCGAACGAGATAGGAATGCCACAATTTATTATTAGGTATTAGTTGTGCTCCGAGGTTTCAACCGTTCCTAAGGATCGTAGCTTGATGTTATGCCTATAATTTGCCTTAAGAATTAGGTTATCAAATGCTAAATTATTTTTTCTACTGCAGTTCTGGAGATTACTGTGTTCGAACTAAAAATAATCGAACTCTTCAACTTTATTTTACTAGTGTTGATTATAAGAGAACTGTTCCAAGATGGCGGGTGAAAAGAATTCCCGGGAAGATTTGGGCATGACGGCTTTGCCCATCAGTGGGATAGATGGGCCTATGGGCTACTAGTAAAAAAGATATAGGAATGACGCCTTAGTTTATCCCTTGATGCAAATTACGAAGTTCATCCGAAACTACGTATGGATAGCTATAACTTACTGGCGATTGTATAATTAAATTTTCGGTTAGATTTAGAGCATTGAGCAACCCTATAGAGATCGTGAACAAAAGCCCAGTTGGAATCCTCTTACAGCTACAGATTTCAAGTTATCGTCGACTCCACCGTTTGGTTTGGGATGCAGTTTCTTAGTTTAAATATCTTATTCACTGCCCAGAGCTACTGCAAACACAAGGATCATGGCAAACAATTTTGAAGACTTCCTTATCTTATTATGAACTGGTTAAATGGAGACAGCTCGTGAGTGAGCCATCTAAGTCAAAAGATAAACCGACCGTTCTCAACCTCGCAAGTACCGTGGGTACACACGCGTCCCAAACTATTTTATAATCTATTTGTATTGGTTTACGGTTTAATTTAGTTTTAATAGTGGGGCTGGAGAGGCTAAATCTTTCAGTCAAAATACTTAGTAAGTACCTACCTATAAAAAAGGACTGCATGAGACTTCACTTCGATTTAAAATCGAGATTCTTTTTAGAATCCGGCCGTTAGACAACAAAAAATGAAAGCAAATATAAACGAGTCAACTCACAACGTTTTTCTCGTTTATTTTTTAAATCTACACGCTACGAGCATGGCTGCAGCATGACACGTGTAGGATTATATTTATAGAAAATAACATCGCAAGAGGTGATGACATAAAAGCTAGAATTATGACGCACACAAACGCAACTGGTGCATATACTACGTCATCGAGAGCTTACTCCCATCCCGACACAAATGCTGCTCCATTTGAAGCCGGATTGCCGGTCAACGCTACTCTGCGGTTATATCCCGGCGAGAGAGATAAAACGTCCGCCCGTACAACGCATAGTTGGTAGTGAAAATTAAATTTTGGATTCTAAAACTCGTTGCGATATTTTTTATAGAGCTGTCACTGCCAGCTATCACTAGGTGTCTGGTTGCGCGCCAAACCAGCTAACCGGATTACAAGAACGCTTTTGTGGTTTCATCCAGGTTTGCATGACAAATATGCGTGTGTCTGTGTGCGTGTGTTTATTCAAATTTCGCATTTATGTTCAGTGTGGGCCGGAGTGTAGAATTTTAAACAGGTCGGGCAAAGGGATCCACAACAGCCGTCCCATGATATTTTGTTTTGTTTTTGATTACTTCGGGAGAGGGACCCTAATTAGGGTTACACTTTTTGCACTTCAATCCATCTCTTTTGATAAAGGTATATCACTTGCTGTTTTATTTTCACAGATCTTTTGAAATAACTCTTTGATTGAGGGCACTGAACCTTGTCTTTTAGAGACAGAAGGACTGAACTAACCTGCTCGAATAGAATCTCTTGGAAAATTTAGGTACAGGTAGGTTTTTGCGAAATGATGTGTGTTTATTTCGCAATTAAAAAATGCTGAGCATGAGGTCGTGGGTTTGATTCCCGTCTCGAGCAGTATTATTGGGGTTTTTCATTTAGAATTGTTAAGTAACAGCCCGAAGTCTGGAGTGGTCCGGTTGGTGGCAATAGGACCCCCTAGGAACACATCTGCCTAACCTTTTGGGCAATGGAGGGGTGACGTAATGATGTTAAAAAATTACAAGAGAACTTGAGACAAAAATGTCACTTGAATTCTTTCTCCTAGACTCGTGGAGCCTAATTGACTCGACACTTTTCAGGTGGACGCCACTATTTATTCTGGCTTTCAGAAGTAGCAGTGGTTGGGAATAGTGTGGTGGGCTTGACCCAAAAAAAAAACAAAAAAATGTTGCTAAGTGCCATTTACATAGACTCTGAAAATGTAAGTTACGAAATCTCTAAATCTATACTAATATTATAAAGAGAAAAGATTTGTTAGTTTGTGTATAAAACTCAATAACTACTACGCCGATTTACAATTATTTCAACATCAGAAAATACAAATGTACATACAGTATACGTACATACTGAGTTACATTTTCAGCGAGTAACATAGACTATATTTTATTTTTAAAACTACGCTTGAAAGGCGGTGTAGGGAATGTTTAAGTTCGAAGGGAAAAGTAGGTCCAAACTCCACATGGACGAAGTTTAACTTAAAGTATACAACCCCACCAAGACTACTTATTTATAAACCCTTGGATAGCCGGTCGAACACCGTAGCCGGTTCTAGTAAATAAAGCCCGGTGGCTACATCCGTCTTCCCCGGGGCAGTTCGGACACAATGGCGTCTAAGCTAGTGCTCTCCTATATTTTAGACGAAGAGGAGGAACCCGGTAATAGAACATAACTCCAATAGTGGGTACTTTGTGTTCAAACAATGAAGAGAAGTATAGTGTTTGCACGTAATATCCAGATGAAGATTGCTCTTTGGCAATATTGACAAGAAAATTATAAAATGCAATTATTTACGCTGTGGGTAAACTCTTCTATTGTGAAGATACGTTAATGTACGTGATCATAATACCGCGCCTGTATTCCTCGGAGGCAAAATGAGGGTGTACTCTACAACCACACCACCGGTTTTAGAGTACACCCACATTTTGCCACTTACGCGTAAATGTATGTAGACAGTCCAAGAACGACAAACGAGGAAGCAGTTTTGTACAAGAATCTTAACTAATATTATAAAGAGGAAAGATTTGTTTGTTTCTATGTTCGTTTAAAAAGGGATTAACTCAAAAGCTGCGTAAACGTTAAAGTTCGAAGGAAAAAGTACGAAAACCACGCAAACAAAGTCGCGGGCGAAGTACTAGTACATAAACATAAAACTAAGCTACAGTCCAATCGTAGATAAGCACTACAATTCAGGTCTATAACAGAAGATTTACAGCATTCCAAACTAAAAGTCCCTACAGTACAGTATTTCTAAAACCCGTAGAAATCTGTATGTCCTACTAAAATAAGGGCACGTAGAGACACCAGTCCCATGGCGAGGATAAAATGTATTGTCGATAGGAACAGACTGGAACGACGTATCGTCGTAACGTAAAAGGATTACTAAGACATGTATCTTTGTTTGGGGCGAAACAAAGGCGATTGACTTAAGGGAGATCGAGCGCTATGGCCTGAGAAAATATACTGCCAGTGTTTAATTGTAAGGTTTTATTGAAAAAGGTTCAACGTTAATGGTTGTTACAATTTACTCAACGGTTGCAATGAACATGGATCCCCCTGTAATGTTTCCTCTTTCGATTGGATTCAGAGGAGTCGTAAAGATTATGGTATCTGCTGTGCGGCGAGTTATACAGGATTTTCTAATCCCAAGAACGTTTGTAATGGACATGATCCTTGAAAGATTTACTGCCAATTTCAATAACGTTTCTCAATCCAAATCTAGGGATCGATTTTTGTTTCTAAGCAATCAATCGCTTAGCAATCAATGGCTTAGATTTAGATACGTTATTAAAATTGGAAGTTAAAGAGTAGGTGCTTGTTGTAAATTTCAATGCAGAATTCAAATCAATCCCCAAAAGAATATAATTCCGAATAATTATACACAACAATCAACATAATAATGTATATGTTATTGTTCATATATTATATATTCTAAATCAACAACCAACCTTGAATACCAATTGCAATCGACGCACTAAAGCTTACCATATGACTGACATATAAATAAATTACGATCTTACGTAAGACAATGCCTTTGAGGTAGACGATGTAAAGTTGCAAACAAAAAAACTCAAATGAATATGTATGCCATTTAAGACGCTCGTCAGGTGATTACGATTCATCATGTCGGCGGGTAGTTGGAAGTCTGACGTTAAATTTGCGCGGATACCAAAAGTTGACGACGAGTTTCCCGCGTGTTACTGAGACGACCGTGTGAGCTGATTTAGTGGTTGTGGTGCAAGTGAGATACGACGAGCGTTACTAATCTACAAATCTTTCTTTCTAAAGTATCAAGTCTATCGAGAGGTTGTCCGTAAGAGATCGCTTTAAGCGATAAGTCCTAGAGAGGAGTATTATATTCTACATAAGTATATACTTAATGGCGATAAACACATCACTAAATCAGGTAGTGACGCGGTAGCTACTGCACTTTAGAACAAATGTTTTATCTCACTTATGCTGGTTCCCTTGTGTGTGTGTGGGTGTCTGATGCACGTACACAATGTTTCTATGTAGTATTGGTCGAGCTGCCTTCATGCATACAGTAACAATCTGTACGTGCATTTAAAATGACACATACTAGATAGAAAATCTATACTTATGTTTTCTCTTCACGCGTCACGGCGAGCAATAAATAAAAGTGGAGTAAGAGAGAGAGAGAGAAGAGTAATTTTATTTCTTACTTTATTTATATTTTTACAGAGTAAGTATGGAATTTTTTGCTCATTAGTCTCCATACGAAACTACTGTTTGGAAGGGGCAACTAGAACAAGACCTACTTGTAAATTTGACGATCAAAAGTGCCATTTTTAATGGTCCAATTTAAATTAATTAGACTTTGACTAACTCATTTGTTACGTAGCACGAGAATACGAAACAAGTAAATACATTAAACAACAATATGGTAGAAAAACAAATGAATAATATAAATATGAGCTACCCACATGTTATTATATTCGTCACGCAGTACAAACAATTCATCATCTGCCTCGCCTTTTCCCAACTATGTTAGGGTCGGCTTCCAGTCTAACCAGATGCAGCGGAATACCAGTATGTTACATGGAGCGACTGACCGATCTGACCTCCACAACCCAGTTACTGGGCAATACCCCTTGGTAAGACTGGTTATCAGACTTTAGGGCTTCTGACTACCCGTAAAGACTGTCAAAGATTTACAAATGACAGCCGGGACCAACGGCTTAACGTCTTTTCCCAGGCACGGAGGAGTTACGAACGGTCACCTATCCTCAGAATGAACTCGGCAACCTTCGATCAACCCGTGCGGGTGTTTTTATTTAGCTACGAGCTAAACATACTAGGAAATAAATAAAAACAATGGTGCTATTGAATCATAAATCACACGGAGACCGTCTTCATACGAAGCTAGTAGCAGTTTTGAATTTGCAATTGTACAAACCTGAGAAGGGGAATATCTGTCGTGTTACAAATGTGCTACGACAAGCGTATGAGCAGGCGATTTATTATATGGAGACGGGTTCTAAGGAAGAAGCGGTAGAAGAAAATATGATCTGGGAATGCAATACAGTTGGAGTTGTCTATTATCTAATATACGAGGCAGACAATACAGGCAAGGGATATCACGCACCACGCACAAACGGATACCATGAGTTGAGTACATTATTTTGGATCCCCCAGTGCGTAAATTTTTCTTAGGTTGTACCTACCTACGTTTTTCTGTGATGTTTTTTTTTTAATTACAACAGTAAATGATTTTCTCATAGGTACATTTTATTTTGCCCAGTGATATTTCTATTTAAAAAGTTAATACTTTCCGTCTCTCATTAAAAATCATGATTCGTTACAGTTTCAATTAAAGAAAACATCGGAAAAGTACGTCGAAATCACGAATTTTTATGGGTTTTATTCAATGAAATACGGTTGTATTACTACAAAAAATGAAGGCTTAGGCAAAAATGCAATTTTTACAACTACTGTCTTTACCTAAGCTCCTAACGAAACACCACCAAAACCATGACATACAAAATACCCTATTTTGGGAAATTTTATCCACATATAAATAGAACGACAGACCCAACACTTTCCGAACTCATACAACCCTTCACCCATAACTTGGGCCATAAAGTAAGGCTGGCGACGCATACTTATGAATTTAATAAGACTCCAGGAACAAATTACGCCAGGAACGAGTGAACTACAAGTGATAGGGACTTGGGAACTTTATTAAGTGTGCCGTACCACTGTCTCCTAATCTGATTACGCAGTATTTTCGTGTGATACGACACACTAGAACTTTAATTTGAAGGTATATTGTCAAAGGGGTGGTTTTCATGCGAAAGTTTGTTGGCAATGTCAACGTTCGTTACACCCGTGTTTGGTTGTGGTGTGAAACTAATTTTGAAACTATACACACGTGTGTTATATTTGATTATGTTGGTGAGGTTAGCGGAATTTAATCTCGTATTTCGTGCTCCACATCACCGTCTCTGCCACATAAACGCAAAGGCCTGAATCGACTTTTATATCTACTAGTATATCAGGCATGAGGTTTTTTTTTTTTTTTTCGGTGGGAAAATCATCTTATAACATCCCCCGCACTTGGGCGGGGCGGGAGATAGTGTCAGACTTTTACTGACTAAAAACCCTACTCCTGTTTATTTGTTGCCTTTCGTACCAGGACCGAATCTTCCTTTCAGAATCAGACCCTTGGCCCCAGTAGGCTTCGACCCTGCTGGGCCCCTACAGATGCTGACATGATCCTTGAGGCGCGCGTTGCGACTTGGGCTCATCAGGTATCAGGTAGCACCTGGTGCTATCTGCACACTGCAGGCTTTGACGGACGCTACCGATGGTGCCAAACTCTTTGTTGATTTCGGGGCCTTGTCTATTATTGCCATCGACACGTTAGCAAAAAGTTTGACTGGTCCTGACCTAAGTGCATATATTTAAGAATGATGAACGTCATTTTTAATAGCCTCCATTCACCTAAACTCTGACCGTTCCATATAAAATCCTAGTTCTTAATTATATTAAAAACTTAACATTTTGTGAGGATGCCTGTATGTTACTCTTACACGCAAAAACTTTTTCAATCAAAACAGGATTTTAATGTAACTTAACAGCATTATAACTTATATTTCAGAATAGCACATAGACTATAATAGATAAAGATCCAAATGCAGACGAAGTCGCAGGTGGTTGCTTCTTATAAATAAGTATTCTCTCTCTCCCAAAAAATATCAATATTTAAATTCAACCTCTTGGGCAGCTGTTGGGCGCCATTAGATCTCGCTTAGTTTTAATAACTGAACTACTTAACTCTACCTACAGGTGCAGCTAAAAGAAACAGTTAATTTTGCGTTTTATGCTAAGTAAAACTAAGTTGAAGTAATAAAGATGTCGTTTAAGATTAAAAAGGTAAGTAGACTAGCCGCAATTCCAGTGAGAAAAGTTAGAAAGAAGTTCAGACAGATATGGGAATTAATGAAGTGGTGGTGATACTAGAAAGCTTGAACAGTTAACATAAGACAGCTACTCGTATTATACTACTAACATATTCTTATAAAAAAATGGAGATGTCAAAATAGATAAGTACTATGAAGTTTGTGTGCCAAGGGAACCTTACTTAATACAGGCTGGAAGAATAT
This sequence comes from Phlogophora meticulosa, assembly GCA_905147745.2. Taxonomy (NCBI): domain Eukaryota; kingdom Metazoa; phylum Arthropoda; class Insecta; order Lepidoptera; family Noctuidae; genus Phlogophora; species Phlogophora meticulosa. Next base: position 2,891,719 of record LR990518.1, read on the forward strand.
TAGTTCTGGCTGGTTTCAAACACTCAAGCGATTTTGGAACGGTTTTAAATGTGGAACGTGTCATTTGTTTGGGGCGGAGAAGATTTGTTTTAGAGACGCTAATGTAAAGACGCACGCAAAAGAAATATAATTGAATCAGCGGAGCCCTATTATTTATTGTTAGCTCTTGATCCGGTCCTGTGAGACAGTACTTCCCAATAAACTGCCTTACAGTACTTACTGCGTTCGCAATTTGGTTTCCAAACATGTTTACTAATTTGTGTTTATCAAAAATAAATTTACCGCCTACACATAAAGTCAGACGGGTAGAAAATTCTCAAGACATTAAGTCCGCCTTTGTACGGATATTGTTATTAGTGTTTAGTTTTAATAAGTAGGTAAATATTTGGCATAATTTTCATAGCGATGCGTGAACAAAACTTAATCCGGTCCAGTTTAACGAAAAATCCTCTTTATTCTGTCTGCTGCTGCTTTTTGTGTCGCATAACACCAAGCTTGTCCCGCCGTGATACAAAATCCGATTCCCACATCTGGCCGCTACAGATAATTCGCCTCTGTTACAATTTGTCGCATACGCATTGTACCAGTTAAGCTCCAAGCTTCTAACTTTGAATTTAACGAAGCCATTGTTTGTTGTGAAAAGACTCTTTTGAAAATGCATAACATAATATCACGCCTGTATTATCCCTAAGAGCTGGGTAGAGGTGTACCTAGAGTACACCAACGTTTCACCAGTTATGTTTTTAAGACCCATGTAATAGTGGCTGAGCCTATTGTTAACCAGGCACACATCCAGACTCCGAGCAGCTACTAAGAAATTCCTTATGAAAAATCCCAATAACACATTGCTCGACCCGGGAATCGAACCCAGGACCTTAGGATTAGGAGTTGCGTTTGCGACCTCTAGACCAACGAGGCAGTCTTTTGACAATGCTCGGATATTTAATGAGAAGTGACTTTACGTGTAGATATAAATTTAATAGACGACCGAAGTGGCGCTTCGGGCAAAGGTCCGCCTTCGACGCAGGATGTTGCGGGTTCGATTCTCGCCCTGGGACAAATGTTTGTACGATCTACAAAGATTTGTTCCGGGTGTTCTGGGTATTTGCTATGTATAATAAAAAATATCTATCCATGTAATAATGTATTGTATTAAGTATATCAGTCATCTACTGCTTAGCTTGGGGCTAGATGATGCTGTGTGGATTTTCCAGCATTGTTTATTATTATTTATTTTTGGAAATTCCGAATATTATGGAGGAACATAAACGTTGACATGAGTATGATACTGATGATATTTAATAGATAAATAAATACACGTCCGTGCTGGGTTAAACTAAAAACTTATTATGGTACGCCGCTGATAGAATAAATAAATACACAGTACAAGTTCTAAGACTGGCAAATAAGCATTTCCTGTGAATTCTCTATGCGGAACCAATGCGCAAAAGCATTCTTGGAAATCTTAGACTGCTATTCCAGATACCAATATGCACAAAATAAACTATTGCATGAATTACTCATTGATTTCAAGGAGTGATGGAACGGATTTGCTTTTATTTGGCGGTTTTACTATTAATAGAGGAACTGCTACTTACTGCTGAGCGGGTTTGATTCCCAAGTCGGACTAAGTGTAATTGGGTTTTCCATTTGAAATTTTTCAGTAGTAGCCCGGAGTCTGGATCCGAGCCCGATTGGTGGCAATAGGCTCGCCCCTTAGTACATGAGACTTGAACATAACGGACGAAACATGGGAGTAGGTACTACAGGTACACCTCTGACTAGCCCTTCTGGGAATACAGGCGCAATGTTATGTAAATCCGAAGTTAAATTAAGCTGATTGCTTCGCCAGTCAAACACTTCGGATGCAGTTTACAGCAGATTAAAATTAACGACCAATACTGTCATCGAAGTAAATTAATTCTCAGCTGTACTGTCCAAAATGCTCTGAAAATGTAGTTGTTATAATTACAAAATACTATTAATCCGCCTTGAGCAAACGTGGTTCGTGACGATTAAAAAAATAAATTAAAAAAAAACTAGCAACATGGCAATTGTATTATTGTTTATCTGCGATAATTACAATAGTCAAACACTAAAGTACCTAAGTCTTTTAATTGCATGCAGTAACTTGTCAAATCTATTGCCACATAGATCACTGAAAAATGTGTTAATATTTAATTATTATAATTATATATAAATATAATATTTGAATTTTATGTAAATAATTTAAAATAAAAATTATTATAAATAATTCAATTATTTATTCAAGTAACATAACTCATAATATTAGTAAAAAAAATACTTAAAATGTTAGTAAACTGGTAGTACATAAATAAAATAACCAGCAAGCTTCCGTACTAAAATGTACTAGACTCTTCTTTGTATTTTATTGTATTTACGTCACACCCGTTTTTATTCATGTTTTAGTGTCTCCGGTGACATTACATCCTGTCAAATTACTGCATCTAATTAAAAGTTGTACTGTAGTCACAATTCACCAAAGCGCGTAGCATGACCAACAAAAAACGAATTTTGTCGACGGAAGAATAGACAACATGACAGATTGGGACAAGCCCGCCACCACTATTCCTAAACCACTCCTGAAAACCAGAATCAACAGTGGCGACCACCAGAAAAGCATCGAGACAATAAAGCCCGAAGATTCCCGGAGAAACGATTCAACATGACAGATTGTTGAAAGATTTCTACCGTCCTAAGCATTGCGATTTTAAAACTGAAGAGAAGAAAGTTTTCTATTATTGGTAGATAGCGTGCTGATATTGACACCTTTACAACCAGTGTTGATCAATGCTGGTATCTTTATTATTTTACAGCATTATTATGAATGATGAATAGAGAATGATAGAAAGAGATGTTTTATATTTGTGTCTAGAGTGATTATGAGTGTTATGTGTATGGGCGCGATCATATTAAACTTAACACCCGATGGTGTAAAAATGAACCCGTTCCTTTTCTAAAAAAGAAATTAACTGATATGATTTGATGACTGATGTCAAGAAATTAATAATTGTTATTAGTCAATTTTTTAATTCTAAAACTTAACATAAATCTTAAAATCTGTATTTATCATAAATGGAATTGTAAATTTATTTCTTAAATAACATATATTTTTATGTTTTTTTCTGAACTCTATCTAACAGATTTAAAATAATTAATTGAAGTATTTTGCATGCGAAACCTAAGATAGATTGAACAAAGATAAACCAAACAATATCTGTATCAAGTGCCTACCTAATCTCAGTGTAAATAAATAACTACAATGTTCTATTTATATAGGTAATTACAAAATCAAATAAATGTCAAAAACATTGTAGGAGGTAGGTGACACTGTGTAGGTGGACTTCCAACACAATCCAGAAATCCATCCAATCAATTCAATTTAGAGCCGCCTACGAAACAAGTCAATTATCAAACTTATAGAAGGAAATAACCTACCAACGACATTTAAAATTAACTTTCAGTAACAAATAACTAGATCTTAACGTCATTAAATAACCGAGTATTGTCCAAAGAGTCTTTTCACAACAAACAATGGCTTCGTTAAATTCAAAGTTAGAAGCTTGGAGCTTAACTGGAACAATGCGTATGCGACAAATTGTAACAGAGGCGAATTATCTGTAGCGGCCAGATGTGGGAATCCGATTTTGTATCACGGCGGGACAGGCTTGGTGTTAAGCGACACAAAAACCAGCAGCAGAAGGAATAAAGAGGATTTTTCGTTAAACTGGACCGGATTAGGTTTAGTTCACGCATCGCTATGAAAATTACTCGAAATTCTTATTTATTCACTATAATTTTATGCACAAGTAGAAATAACTATACAAAGGCGGATTTAATGCCTTAGGAGTTTTCTACCTTAGGGTGATGCAGAAACGGTAATGGTAGGTGCAGCATGGTAAACAGGTAATACAAGGCTACCAGAACAGTGGCATCTAATTCAGATATGTATATTATAAGATGAAGGTACTGTGCAGCCTTCGAACCTACATAGGTAGGTATAGTCACCTGCACGTAAGTTGGCAAGGTTTTGGCGTAGTGGGGGTAAGTTCGCGCATCGTGCACTTAGTGGAACAAAAAAGTGGTGACTTTTATTGATCGTCATTATTTTATGGTTATTGCCATCATTTATATTTAATAATATCTGATTAGAAGAAAGTTGAAGAAGGGAGTGGAATTCGTAAAGTTTATTGGGAGTTATAAATAATATGCATACGAGGAAAGTATGCTCAAAATGTATGCGGAAAAAGGCATACCTACCTACCTTTTTTCGCCTTAATTTTTTAATTTAAAACAACAACAATAATATCAACTCGTAACAAAAACTAAATTTAAAAACAATAACAATAACTCTTTAACATAAACACAACAAAAACAAAGGGTACAATTTTCGTGCACGCAAGTGTAATCGGGAGTTCGGGAGGCAACTGTCGACTGTTGCACCAATCGCGCGCTCGGATTGACGTACCTCATACCCCGCGTCCCGCTTGACTACCAAAGAGACCTAAAAAACGACTTGTGCGCATCTAACGACTCTTGCCAAGTTACTTGCCGATAATTATACATGTGCAAGATTATGAGATAGACAGTATTTTATGTTTAGAAGACAATAGACAAACAGCTGTTGGCTGCCAGGCGGTTTGATTAGAAAAGTAAATAAATAAATAAATAATAAAGTTACACTAAAGGTATATAATACACCATTTCCACAACATCCACATAACAAAATCTGATAAGATTACTAACAAGTACCTACTTTTTAATTTGGCATTCCTTGTACGAAAATAGACGCCTAGCCACTGATGATAAGTTCCTAGGTTATACGGTAGGAACCGAATCGTTCTACGGTAAAAGCTTGGTAAAAGGTAAAGTAATCATGATTCGTAAAGGATGTCAAAATACACAAATCTCAAATTACTATGGTAAGTGAAATCATTATCATACAACACACGCTTGTCGTATTACACAAAGTGATCTTGGTAGGAATATTCAAAGTTTTATATGACAAACCCATCGTTTGTTATAGAAAACTTTTTTACTTACGTTTTACCTTCATTTGAAATGGGAGTCCTTTAGTCTGACCCAAATGAGGCTTTAATGTTTCAAAGGCCAGAGGGAATGCAATAAAGAGGTTTGATTTGATTTGAAACGAAAAAACACCTTTACAAATATAAAACGCTAAAAAGCTTCGATCAACAGGTATACTTCGTGCAGTAAAAAACGGGATAATAATCTATAATCTAACTATCCTGCCAAAGGCCTTCCACTCCCTTTTCCAGCAGGTCTAGACAAAAATCTTTTCCGTAGCGTAAAACGCCAGAAGCTAACGTCAAAATCGTATGGCAATGACATTACAAACGTGAAAGGAGTCACTTGACATCTCTAAAGCTAAATCAACTCTATACAATTTGATCTTTCCTTTAGCGTAAAAATTAGCAGTACCTACCTCTGTCAGAAGTGAAAACTTAAAATTTTGGAATAATTGTATTTTTAACACACGTCACATTAGCGTATCGGTAAAGCGAACCCATAAGTTTAACCCCCTACCAAATATCGATCAACGCGGTTAAAAAAATGTCACTTCAAAAAAGACCGAAATTTTAACCACCATACAAAATGGCCGCGCGATTGCAACACCAAAATAACTAACAGCTTCATCAGTTTTCGTAGAACAAATGTGTCCAGCCAAAACTGATCGATTAATGACCACGACAATCTATATAGTGATAGAATTGCACAAACTACAAACCGATGATGACCTGACACTAATAAATTAGTATCTACAACACGCGTGTCCTCATAGGCACAAAAGCGAGACCAGAGCATGCGGAAATGAACCTTATTGTGGTTGATTTTAGACTGGTTTTGGAGAATAGGTTTCGGTAGCTGAATACCTTGGCTGCGTGACAGTACCATTACCTAAATTATGTTGGGTCAGTGGCTGGTCATGTGCATACAATGTATTGTAGATTTATTTGATAACACAGAAATATTAGATAGATTTAAATATCTCTAGCTACAAAGCTAGATAAAGGACATTATGTTTTGTTCCTTTTCTTATTTACTTAACTCACTGGTAACATGAGAGCACACTTTTTACTCAACGACACTGCAACGTGTACTATTTACCTACAAAAATATTTAATCAACTGCGTGATATTAGTTCCGAAAAGCGAAATATTAGGGCGATATTTACTCAAAAACACGTAATTCTCATGTTTACGGCTTACCTCAATATAAATCAACCCCAGTATCAATCACTTAGAACGATCCATAAAACGTTGGTAACAATTCACAGCAGTAAACAAAGCCAGGGGCCACACAATCACAACGTTTGAACAGCGGTTAACTGTGCTTAACCAGCCGTGCACTATACACTCGGTGCTGCAATATCGATATGCGAACTCGCTAACCGGTTTATAGTCGAGAATCGATTGAATTCCTTCGCACACTTGACAGATTCGAACGTCTTGCGACTGTGAGTGGCAGTGCAAAAAGAGATCGAAATGAAAAAGAATCTCGTCTGGATCGTTGCAAAATTGCGTTTCGATTCGGACAGATCAGATATGGCGACAGTTTTGGAAAAGGAGAAGTTTATTGCTTATCTTTATTTTGTTTTATAATGTTGACTAGCAGCCACCCGCGACTTTGTTTGCGTATGTTTCTTCGTAAATTATAGCTTAAGTGTTAATTCGAAATAAGCTATGTATAATAGTCTAGCTATGTTTAGTTTCTTCAAAATCCTTTCTGTAGATTTTGCGTGAATGAGTAACAAACATCAATACATCCTCACTAACTTTCACATTTTAAAGGCAAATAAGAAATTTGAACGATTATGTAGGTACTTCTTTAAGCAGAGTTTAGTGATTACGTATTTGGAGAAGCCTATCTGCATTTTCATCAATAAAATTCAAATTTAGTAATTATTTCTATCGATAAAATTAACTCGTGATCAAAGCATCACTATGTCATTATTATTCTTGCGTTTAATTGAACTGATTGCATAATTAATATTTATTAAATCGGTAACCAGTTCATAACAGGATAATTTATGGCGAACTTAAAACGTGACCTTCAATCGATAACCGATTTGTACTGTAGAAGTGCAATATTGAATGTATTGAAATCTCGTAATTGCACATAAATATCTTAAGAGGTACTGCTTCAAATTGTGGAAAAATCAATCATGTAAGATAGATAGCATTTTATAAAAGAATTTTCTATTCAATTCAAGCGTCATGTTGAAATTTTTCATGAATATTTTAAAAACTGAGATTCTACGCTGGCAACCCCAAACACCTGGGAAGGAGAGAACACAAGAAAACGACCACAGTGTGCACATGCAGCACAATGGAAACTTTTTACAATCTCGCTTCATGTAGCCATAAAATAAAAACTTATTCAAATTAAAAACAAAAAAGAGAGAAAACAACGAAATAAAAAGTTTACCGAGCAGCGGTTAAAAGGAAAATAAAAGTACTTAACAAAACGATGGTTTGGGACACAGAAACAGGGCCGCAATAATTCCAGCCAGTCCTTATTGCGAAACGTAATGTTAACTTGATAGCAGATAATGCAAATTGGACTTTGATAACTAAGAAATACGCCTCGGATTGCAATTAAAACAATTGTAAATTTGTTGAGGAGCAAAAAGCGGGGGAGGTAAATGGAGGGACCCTCGAAATAAATGACGAAAGACGGTCGCGGACAGCGCTCCGCGTCCAAACTAAATTACTTTACACAATTAGCTTTTGGAAATGTTTCGCTCAAAAATAAAGCAGTGGAAACGAATATTTATGATTTGAACATTGCTCTTAATCCTACGGAGTTAGTGTGGATGTTTTTCCAAATGAAATTCGGATTAACTGCTTTAACGAATTCAACACTGCATTATTTAACACCAATAGTTCTGAAATCCAGTGATTTCCGTGCCTTTCAATGGCAGGTGTCACGAAACACAACCCATTAAACACAGCTGTGAAGCAAAATAATCAAAGCTTGCTCTCGAATAACTAATTTGTGTAAAATTCGAATAATGCCGAAGTAATAAACGAAAAATAGAATGTAAATGGAATAAAACTGTAAGAACAAAAAGGCTTCAACGGAGAGAAAATTAGATTCGAAAGCTATATACCGCGAGCGTTCGTTGTCGCTTACACAAAATGAAGTTTGATGCTGTTTTTATCAAGACTCGAGATGCGAGGGATCTGATCAAGACGATATATTGAACGGATCAGACTTTTTATTGTTGTTTTTTATACTTTTAAGGAGGTATCAAGACCCATTACACACACTTAGGTATGATAAATCTCGAAGGAGCGTAATTTCTTTTTGAATTTGAAGCAGATGGTAGATGATAACTCTGATCAAGACGATATACTTATTTACCGGATTAGACTCTTTTGGCTGATCGACTTGGCCGATTAAACGCACTTAGGTGTAAGTAATTCTCAAAGGAAGGTACCTACTTAAGTTTATTTTAAATTTTAGATTCGAAAGAAATGCTCCATATCGCGTTTTTTTATTCAGTCGGCGAATCAGGAGTGCATTGTTTATTTAGTTACTTTGCGGCTACGTAGGTACTTACAGAATCACCTTACTGTAGATGAATGGTTTAAATAATTTAAGTAAGTATTGATTTCAATAATCGTTATTTTCGTTCCTTGTCTAGATTAATTAGGTATACCTTAACTTTATCGGGACACAAGCGGCTGGTCGACTCAAAACTCTCTTTGCGTTCGATTCCCGAGTCGAGCAACTTGTTATTGGGACCTATCGTTAGAAATTCTCAATCGCAGCCCGGAGTCTGGACGGCAATAGGCTCACCCTCTAATACAAGGGACTTAAAAACATAACTCGTAAAATGTGGGTGTACTTAGGTACACTTCTGCCAGACCCGTCGGGGAAATACAGGCGTAATGTTATGTTAAATGACTTTCATTTAATTCAAATAATAATGAAGTTGTATACTTACGTAATTAATAAAAAATAAATGTATCTTCGTTTAAAATTCCATTATTGTTCAAATGGAGTTTGCACTAAGATAAATGTATCACGTTAAATGCGATAACTTCAGCTCCCTTCGTGCCAATTGTTGGACGAGTCTCAAACAAATCGATAACATCTTAGATGGAAAAATAACAGATCCTTTGAATAAACTTGTGAATCGAAGTTATTTTTATCATTGAGTATTTCAAAAACGCAATATTCAGGCATAATATTAGGTCTTTACCTATGAAATTGCCGTTCTGCAGTACTGGCCATTTCAAATCAAAATATTTTTTGTTTGGCTAAGAATTCTAATTTCAAATTAATTTTATTTTAAAAACATGGATTTTTTTTTCCAAAAGTAGTCATTTGTTTATTGATTAGTGTTACATTTTCATCGCATTTAAATCTTTTTCGTCATCATGGATACGTTAAAAATTCGAGTAATTATGGAATATGAGTACCGTCGTGGCAGAAACGCGGCACAAGCGGCACGCAACATCAACGACGTTTACGGAGCTAACACTACAAACCAACGCACTACCTGTTATTGGTTTGCTCGCTTCCGTTCTGGAAATTTCGACCTGAAAAATGAACCTCGCGGTCGTCCGAAGACTTTGGTCGACAATGACGAATTAAAGGCGATTGTGGAAGCTGATGATACACAATCTACGGCTGAATTAGCAGCAGCTTTCGACGTTAGCGTCAAAACAATATTGGTCCATTTGCGTCAAATTGGCAAGGTAAAAAAGCTTGACAAATGGGTGCCCCACGAACTCAATGATCGCCAGCGCGAAGTACGCGTCGAGACGTGCCTTGCACTGCTCAACAGACACAAATGAAGGAATTTTGAACCGCATTGTTACCTGCGATGAAAAATGGATTCTGTTTGATAACCGCAAGCGCTCAGCAAGTTGGTTGGATCCTGGTTCAGCACCTAAACAATGCCCTAAACGAAAACTTACCCCAAGAAAAGTGATGGTCACTGTTTGGTGGTCTAGCGCCGGTGTGATTCAACACAGCTTCTTACCAAACGGGGTGAGCATTACTGCAGATGTGTACTGTGAAGAATTGAACACAATGATGGAGAAGCTGGCACATCTCCAACCAGCATTGGTCAATCGCTCGTCTCCGCTGCTCCTGCACGACAACGTGCGACCTCATACTGCACAGCAGACGGTCTCCAAGTTGCAAGAACTGGGGTTGGAAGCTCTCCGTCATCCGCCCTACTCACCAGACCTTGCGCCTACAGACTACTACTTTTTCCAGAATTTGGATAACTTCTTGGCGGGAAAAAAATTCAATACCCGAGAGGCAGTACAAAATGCCTTTGAAGAATTTGTTGCCTCCCGTCCAGCTGATTTCTTTAAGAAGGGCATCAATAAACTGCCACTGCGTTGGCAAAGATGCATTGATTGCATGGGTGATTACTTCGATTAATACAAATAAAAAATACATGAAAAAAATTCATTTAAATTTTTTCATACAAAACGGCAATTTCATAGGTAAAGACCTATTATTAACACAGGTTCAGGCACAGAATTTAATCAATTTAATATTTCTTTACAGCTGTTCAAATCTTTATTTTGATGTGCTAACAGACTTAAAAATAACATCACTCCTGTATTCCCCAAAGGGTTAGGCAGAGGCATAGTACTACCACATTTCGCAGTCAGGTAGGCATGTTTTAGTCCCATGTAATAGGATTCGAGATAAGAAAATGCTGTAAGTATCAACTATTTTGATCATACCTAACTAAAATAATTGGATGGGAAGTAATTGTGAGTTTGGTCACGTTTAGTAGAGCCGTCAAACCTGTTTTACCTTCGTCAATCGAAAGCATATGTCTGATCTCAATTTGAATATGATTTAACCTAATATTGAAACTCAAATGACACAAGTATTGGCGTGCATACGAGCTGATCCTCGCGGTCTTGTTCGAGTATAAAAGAACTTCAATTTTTGAGGATATGAAGTAGCCTATGTGTATCCAGGGTATGAGCTACCTTCATAACAAATTCGTTCAGCCGTTTCAACGTGAAATAAATAAATAAATAATGCTGGACAATCCATACAGCATCATCTAGCCCCAAGCTAAGCAGAGCTTGTGTTATCGGTACTAGATGACTGATATACTTAATACAATACATTACATAGATAGATATTTTTATTATACATAGTAAATACCCAGAACACCCGGAACAAATTTTTGTAGATCGTACAAACATATGTCCCAATGCGAGAATCGAACCCGCAACCTCATGCGCCACATAGGTCATCAAGTAGGTGAAGAAGTTACAAACATACACGCATTTATAATATCCCTGTGAAAAGATGACAAAAAACTTCGCTCACCGCCACAATTCCCGCCTTTTCTCGACAATAGTGAACATGAAAAGTGGAAAGAAATCGACTTAAAGGTATTTTATTTCAGATTCATCTGCCAAGATATTACTGGAACGTCGACATTTCACTTCTTACAGTCCATTAGTGACACCGTGAGTCTATCAAGTAGCTAGGATCCGTGATAAATGAATTTTGCATCTCAATGGCTTCTCGTTCCTTGGGAGTGCAGCTGCCATGGTATTGAATTAGATTTTTCATGAACAAATTGAACGCCAATCGTAAGAACTTTTCATCTGCTGCAGCGGACTCAAGAGTTCAATCAGGAGGCGGAGATGTTCCTTACAGTGTTGAATCGATAATAAATTAAGCTATTTTGTTTACTAGCAGCCAACCGTGACTTCGTCTGCGTATTTATCTTTTCAAAAAAATCCGGTGCCTACGCACCTGACCTTTTACTACTACTCGCAACCGGCGTGCATGTATGACAAGATGTATGAACGTTAGAGAAGCGAAAAGAGTATGTATGCGGGTGGGGTTCTGTGCTTCTGCCTACCCCCATGGGAATACGGCGTGAGTTTATGTATGTATCTATCTTTACGAACTACTAGGTGTACCTCGCGTCTCCAAAGCTCCTAAGTATCGTAGCGAGGTGTTTAATAGTCTTTTCAAATCCGGGCGTTTGTTTGAATGCGATTTTTTCTGGTACTGCAGTACCAGAAAAAATCGCATTCAAACAAAAAAACAAGCAATTCTTTCAGCTTTATATCAGCTCCATATAATATACGAAGTATAAGCTATGTGTAAAGTTTGATCGAAATTTGTGTAGTACTTTTTACCTACCTGAAAGAGTCCCAAATATCAATATATTCTCTTAAACTATCAGGTTTATAATACTTTTAAAATTTCAGTTGTACCTGTTATCTATAAATTCATCGCGCCTCTCAATCCATATACTTATAGACACCGGTAACTTAAACACAACATCAAGCCTGTATTCTCAAAAGGATTAAGCTGAGGTGTACCTAAGTACACACACATTCGCCAATTATGTTTAAGTCCAATGTAATATGCGGCGAGCCTATTGACACCATTCGAACAGAAATCCAGAGTCCGGGCTGCTACTGAGAAATTACTGATGGAACAACAAACATTACTGCTAAGTTTATTAAATGAATAAGTAGTCAGCAATTTCCTTTATGCTATAAAAACTCATGCTACAAAACGTTCAGCAGAAACATCTGCATTCTCTTCATAATACCGCTACGAAACCAAACCAGAAGATTATCATACTTAGCACGAAAGCTTGCTGTAAATACTTTTTATCCATTAATTACACTTTCCGCACAGCAGCCGCAAAATCCACCCACTTCAGCATCCTCAAAGTTTATTCAAGTTCTCATCAGACTCTTTAACATCAGCTGTATAACTCTTTCAAAGCATTGAGGTAGTTAAACAGCACTTCATAAAGTGTTAAATTTTTTCCGCATTAAAACGTGGAAACTAGGGGAGAGAAGTTCGAAAAAAGAATATATAAAAACAAGCTATCCAACCAAACTCTTTATTTAGGAGACGGAACATTTTGCATAGGTATTTTTTTTTTATCTAGCCAGCGAAGTCATTTTCGCTAGCCATTTTAAAGTAAATTGGGTTTTAGATGTAATGTCTTCGCGTACCTGGCTGGCTCGGAAAAATATGTTCTGGAAAATTCCTGTACGTTCTCTTTTTGTTTTGGAGAATTTTAAATATTTGCTGCAAGTACAATGGTGTTACTTGTAGCTACAATTCTTTGGACAATTATTAAGGCTCCCACTGACAGGTATGATGCGATAACGCGAAATGTTGTGGTGCGTGTGTTTTTTTATAGAAGTTATGTTACAGATATACGAGTACATTATATGGCAAAATCGTATTTCATTGTAGCGTCGCGCTTGTCTGCGGAGGCCATTACACTTTCTACACCGTTTGACCTTTATTGAAAATAAGGGACTTTTTGTCAACTTTTTTTTGATTTCATTATTCAAATATTCTTATGATTTTATCACTTACGGTACGTTGTTAACAGCACAAGTAAAATATTGAAAGTTATATTTGGAACGACCATTAAAAGAAATCGGAGACTAATAACTAAATAAACACGAAATTCTCATGAATATTAATTAATTAATACTTCGTTAAAGGTCAAGCTTAATATTAGTATCCCGTACGATCAGCGGCACGTTTTTTTTTTTTTTTTTTTGGAATGGGCATCTCGCAGTTTATCCTTTAGGGATATTTACTGCTCAACCGAACTTTCCTGTGGGGGGCTTAATTAAAATTAAGGCCTCCAGCCAGGCATAAAAACTTATAAGCTAAGCGACTATCGCTAAGGGCACCCCCTGCGGGGTACGAACCTCGGCTTAGGACGTCGCTGAAGAGGACAGCAAGGGACAGGCTGGATCTGATTGTTCAGCGGCACGTCATCAGCAACACTATAAGTTCGAAAACCGACCTTATTCCTACCAAATACTATCCGTCAAAGTCAAAATGTGAACAGTTTCGCGCGGCTAACTGTCCATCTGTCCGTATAATCAAAATGCGTGGGGGTGAATACCTACAGGAGGGTGTATGTGTCGTTAGTCAGCTGTCGGGGGTGAGTCACACTCGCCCCGCTAAGGTTTTATTTGTTTTTATACGACGCACCGCCAAATCTTTAGCCGTTCGTCTGGGCGTTATGTTACGAAATGAAGAATACGAATTGTATTGGAACCATAAAAGTAAAAGATACGGGTGTTACTGTCACACTGTACCACTGTTATCTTTTACCCCTGGATGGCGTTACTTTTCGTGAAGGTTTAGAGAATTGAAACAGAAATACGAGTACATTTCTCACTCGGCTGTAAGAGGCGTGATTTTCTGAATTTCAGTTTTATCATTTTCCCTAGTTTTAGAATAATATACGAGATCGAACTTTATTCTGCTTCGTGCATGGACCGTATCTACGTGCAGGATTTAGATACTGACTGACGTTTTGAAACCGAATTTATTTCAATCCAGAAATTTTTTGATTGTTTACCCGTATAAAGGAATACGTATCCTGCGTTTGTAAATAAGGTTCTAATAACGTAAACAAATATGTGTTTTTGCAAGTTCAATTTGCGCTGCAACTTCATCCGCCATTGTGAAATCGACTTTATCGTCGACAGTTTTAAAGTTAAATATACTTGTTTACCTGGAAATAAAACCAATCGAAAATATGGATTTGAATATGGAACACTGACAAAAAACATGGAAGTAAAATATAGCAACCAACTTATTTTCCGCGGTGCCGTACCTTTCGTGTCTTTGGTTAGATAAAAACAAAAACAAACGCAGCCAGCGACAAATGGTCTGCAATAAATATATTACGGACGAAAAAGCGAGCGCATAAACCATAAATCACAATGGCCGAACGAAAGGAAGCAACGTGTAGGTAAGGTTACCTCACGTGAGACAAAAGAATCGTGACAATCGCCCTCAGGAGTAGGCTGATAAATGGCAGAGCCAGATATACTTAACCATAGATAGAACAATGGGGAAGGATCTATCGAAAGCAATTTCGCCCAAAAATAGCACTAAGTTGGAGTGCTCTTAAAAGGTGTCTTTAAAATTGCTAAGACGTGGCTGTTATAATGAACGGAATCGTCCCTTTTCGTGGGAGGGGGGCGAATTTGGCAGACACTCCTTTTTTGCGACGCAAAGGGCGAGTGGCGAGCGAGTTTAATCTTAACTTCATTAGGGCACGACACGAATTCATTGGGGAATACTCCAGGAATTATTTATCCCAAAAATGTAATAAAATTCTCATTTCAGCATTGTCTTGGTTTGTTTAGCGTTCGCAAACAAATTGGAATTGGGAAGATTACGGTTGTGTAGCTCGAAGATTGTATTTTTGTTTTAGATTACTGTTCAAGAGCTTACTTATTTCCTTCTAAGTTCTATTTAGCACAATTTTCTAGAATAATGATAGTCACTTTATTAGGCTCCAGCTTTTGCCCGCGACTTCGTACGCGTGGAATTCAGAATCAAGTTATCTATATATTTATTTTTGCAGAGAAAGCTGAGAATTGATTGAATACTCATAAAATGGAACCTATATTTTTACTTCTACTTTCTTTATTTAGACCTCTAGCAATACATCGGTGAAAATTGGTTTGAATTCCATGTAGATGTTTTTGAGAGATGCGTGTACAAACATACAAACAGACATAAAACCTAAAAACTGTTGTTTTGGTTACTCTAATAAAGACCCCATATTAGTCTTTCTTCAATATCTATAAAGTACTGAAATCGACCTGATACAATTTCATTATATGTATAGAATATATTTAATTAATCGCCAGGAGTTTTGGTTAGTTTATCACGTTTGTGTGCTTAAAATCTTTCGTGAATACCCTTGTACCTTTCACTCCAAATTAAGGGCTGGCCACTGAAGCCGCCATTGTGCCCGAGCGGAACTTGTTCCAATAATTTTAAAGACTGAGATAAGGCTGCCGACACGCACGCCACATAATTACCCCGATTCAAGTCGCCCCCACCTGACCTAAAAATTACCGCTCTATAGACGAACATTCCAGCTTTTGTACAAATTTCTAACGACATTATTATTGGTGAGAAATCGATAATTCTTTTATTTTATTATTTTATCTGTACACAGTATAATTCGTGCAGGTTACCAGATCACAATAAATCGTAAGCAGTTTTTAATTACAATGTGTGATAGATATGATCGGACACCAATAAATAAATCTAAAACAAAGGATGGTATTATGTCAACTAAAGCCTAATCAACGCTTACCTTTACGAGTTTGCTTAAAAACTTATTTAACTAAACGCGATTTGGTCCTTTGAAATACACGGACTCAAAGGACCAAATAAAATTAAATTTGGAATAAGACCTACATTCAAACATAAGAAGCGGCTTTCCGCCAAAACTGATTACAGAACCTATCATAAAACTAAATATTTCAAGTAATAAACACGGCCTTGTAATTATCCCTTGGAATTGAGAAAGCCCAAAAACCTGTGCGGCCCTAAAGAGCTCATTACAAAGGAAAGGAGATAATGTAAGACAGTGCTGAACCACTCGTTACGCGGAATGCCCTGGGGAAGTATTTTTTGCCGTGAAGGTACGACTTAAAGCTAATAGCCTCTCGCCTGACAAATGAAATTAGTCACACGATCCTGTGGAACACAACGCGCGGATAGAAGGGAATTAATTAAAATAAAACATAGAAGACAGAAAAAGGCATAACGAATATGAAGATCATACTAAATAATCGAACCGGAAGATTTAATAAGTTAAAATATACATATTTATCTACATCACAATGCGTATAGAGCATAGAGCATAGAGTTACTCGTATATATGCATGATCCAACAGGTACATAGTCAAATAACGCAGAAAAAACAACAGCACAGTTGGGAATTGAGCTTAATATTTGCTTTCACGTGAAAACATAACAGTCTTTTTTAAATCTCTACTCCATATTTCATACGCAAAATAATAGCGTTGTAGTGCATCGTTAAAATGCACACTTACAGTTCGACAGCGGTTAATAATCGGGTTGTTTGTTGAATTACCAGAAAATTGTTGGCATACTGTTTTACGTGAGGGCTTTTATACACGCGATTCTTTTGATCGATATTTATTTTCTGAACCTTTAGTGTTTTTGCTGCCGTTTTCACACAACAAACAACGGAATTTGTGCTTCAAATTGTATGATTTATTGTAAATCTTTCGTGTTCTGTTCATAATTTTGTCATTTACTTTGAAGTTATGTGCAAGAATGACGAGGAGACCGCGACCCCAAATAGTGGGATAAGGCTAGATAAAGAGCGAGACTAAAGCTGTCGTGAAGATATTTCTACTGAGTACAGTCCACATTAAATTGAATAAACAATAATTTACATTATTTGTTTGGCCATGAATCAGCATTGCCATTCAACGTGGTAATGCTGCCAGCCTTCTGGGCACTTTTCCCGTTGACAGTGATGCGGATACATTTGTAGATGTCCTGTGAATCTTAATTTTACTTTTTACTTGTCTTGTATATTAATAGTTTTATCATTGTTAAAGCTTGATAAAGCTATAAAAATCAAGTAGTATAACAATCAACTGATTCGTTCATTGCGATCAATAATCCGTGCTCGAGGCTATCGGCTATCTATGACGATATGGACACTTGACATAGATCAGATAAACATAGTAAAATATTAATAACTATGAAAAAGCAGTAAATAAGCACTTACATCCATACAATGAAGAATTTTACTTGTCGAAGCGTAGCAGGTAATCTGTAAAAGAAAGGAAGCGTTTACACATAAAGCCAAGCGAAGTCGATATCAAAATAGCACTTTAATACTGAAGAAGCATTATAGCATAAAATGGCTTCCATAAATATCTCGTATCATTTAATGATACAGGTGTTATAGGGGAAACAAAGAGTTTTGGAGTGTTTCTCACAGTTTATACTTCCAATATTCTTGCAATTGTTTTGATGAGCAGAAGCCTGTTTCTTCTATGACGCATATAAAGTGCACGACAGTGTAAGCAGCTGATTAAACCAAACTGTTTAAACATAAAAATAAAGGCATACACACATAATCGATAAGCATAAAGACAAGCATATAATTGTAGGTAGTTATCCTGCTAAAACACAGTTAAGTCGCAAAAATTTTCATAAAGGAAACGTAAAAATCAACGATTCAACAGCAGCATTTGCTTCATATCAGCTGAAAGCAGTAAAAAAATCTGTTTCTCAATATCAACATTTATTCGGTAAAATACTAAAAGAAGAGTAAAAGCGATATCTCCGGGAGGACAAACCTAAAGAGCCGGATGTTTCGCGCCCCGCAATTAAGATAGCTTTGCAATGACGCCAGATTTTGGCCGCGTTACGAAATGGACAATATGAGCACATACAAAGGGTATTGTGTGCGCGATTGTATTGTTTTTAGTAATATACTTGGGTAGCGTACTCTTTTTAAACGCTTTGTTATTCTACAACTGGAATCGGCCTTTGCTAGCTATTCTTTCGAAATGAGATCTTTTCCTTTTAATTAGCCTATATTGACCCACTCATGTGCAAATGCTTCTACCCTTTTTTCCACTTTTCTCGATGCTGCAGTTTTTTAAAATTCATCTCAAAACTGCTCAAAATTAATTTTAAATAAGTTTTAAGTAATCGTCTAGCATTCGAATTAGGTTAATCGGTAACAAAATAATATAATAATACCCTTATCAGTATTACCAAGGGATGTCGTGTTACCCAGTAACTGACTTGTGGATTAGGAGGTCAGATAGATATCGCTCTATGTAAAGTACAGGTACTCAGCTACATCCGAGAAACCGACCCTAATATTGTTGGGAAAAGAAAGATGATGAACGAGCTAATGCCTTACGAGAACCGTCTTGGAAATCACTAAAATCGATATATTGAAGATGTTTGCCACAATAAACCATGAACATTCATTAGGCACCTACATTTTTAGTCTTTGGGGTAAGTAAGTGAGTTACCTCCTTAATTATAATAGGTACAAAATACGGGGACGAATTTAGCACGAATCCGTGGCCGGACAAACAAAAACTATTACCCAAACACACCACCGTTCTACCTTCCACACACGAGGGTATCTATATCCAACTCGATGTTGAAACATCAAAACTTTAGTATTAAAGTTTCGTTTTCTCTTTATTCCACAGGCAGAGGGCCGTTTTACATTCGCAACGAGCGCGTTTCAATTGCCTTTCACAGTTTGTGAGCACTTTTTGTTTTTATACTTTCAGCGCGTGACTTTTTTGGCGATTGACGTTTTCGACGTCATATCGGTAATCGATATGTTTAACGTTGAGCGAATGGAATGAAACAAAAAGTTATGGGGATATCCTTCGCACGAATTCGGATCAAAATGCAGTATCTGAATAGAGTTTGACGACCAGTGACGGATTAAGACTATTTGATGCCCTAAGCAATCCACGCCTGTGGGGCCCCCTATAAGTATGTCAACTAGCATCGGTCTTTAAACCTTTACCGACTAAAAATATTAGTTGTGCAAAACGCGAGAATTTTCAAATTAGTCTTTATTTTTCAAATTAGTTAGTAGTCCTTGAAACTTTTTTGGTGTGGTTTTTGGTGACGGGAGAGTGAGAAGATGGATTTTTTTTGTGCTTCTTCTGGTGCCCCCCCCCCCCCCCCCCCCCCCCCCAGACTTGATGCCCTAGGCAATTGCTTAATATGATTAAGGGTGAATCCGCCACTGCTGACGACTAGAAAATATATGTACTTAGTGTATTTAATTAATTGTTTAAGCATACAGATGCCCAGAGACGGATTTAATGGTATAGGCATTTTCTGCAAGTGAACTTTTGGGTTAAAAAATTGCTAAATAAAGGGATATTTATACATATTTCTTTAAACATATCGATACACAGGACTGCTCGCTTTGAAGTTACCTAATTAACTTGGATCAGTAATCCACGTGTACGGATCAAGATCTGACCTGACTTTGATCGCACACATGGATTACTGATCCACATCGTTCAAAACGCCTGTCTAAAGAGACAGACGTAAATTAAAACATTTGCTCACGGCGTATTTATAACGCGCTTTAAACGAAATTTAGAGTCAGACACAAACAGTAAACATGAATCAATACGAATGGAACAATTTGCTTTTTGGTCATCTACAGTTCAGTGGGCGCGCGTTCGTGAAAGTTGGCCCTTAAGTGACTATAAAGCGAACATTCAAAAATATTTTATTTTCAAATAAATATGTATACCTACCAGATATATGAACGTGACAAAAAGGAGTATGTAAGGATCGTAGCGGGTGGCGTCCTTGCTTTCTCACGTGAGTTCACGTTTGTAGATTGATTTATTTAGTTTTCAATCATCATCTGCTTGGCCTTTTCTAAACTATGGTGGGGTCAGCTTAGAGTCTAACCAGATGCAGCAGAATACCAGAAAATTCCTTTACATAGAAAGATTGTTATCAAACCTCCGCAACCCAATTACTGGGTAATGATATACTAATGATACGGTGGTACCCATCGTCATAAACTGCTTTAAAATAAGTGCTCCCGCCCTGGGTTAAATTTGGGCATTTCACACATTTGAGCGTCCTGAGGAGCCAGATTAGTTTGATTTATTAGTGACACATAAGAAAGACAGTAAGAAAGAAAGAAAACAAAACATTATTTAGCAACAGGTTGAAACAGGCACTTTAAAGGGATATTAAATAATAAAAATAATAATGGAAAGTCTCACGGCTGCGCCAAAAAAGTTCATTTCAGCGGTAATGCCAGACAGGTGCTGTCTGAAGATGGTTGTAAGTTTAGTATCCCTTAACACTTTTAATGCCCAGCACCCGGCTCCCTAGTCGAAAAAGAGTTTTTTTCATGTCCCAGAACTCGCTTCCCGAGTCGTACATGTAAAAAGCTATAGATGAGATGTGAACATGCCATCACCCCCTACCATGTACCTACGCATAATGTAATTTGCCAAACATTATGACTGACAAGTTAAATCGTATTTTTGAACTGGGCAGCGAAAGGGTTAAGGACATAAAGATCATGTACTTACTTATATTTCAGTCAATGAATCGGACGCTATCTGCTTATCTAGAAAACAAGGACGCATTTCCTTAAATAGAAGATCACCATAAAAATAAAACAAAGACACATCGAACCAAAGTCGCAAAGTTGAAACTATGTTTTTGCCAAAAACATTGCAAATAGTAGACATGAGCTTACTGTACGTGAATTTAGTCCCTGACCCATTTCCATTTTAGATTTGCGGACAAAAACCTACCACCTAGCTGCCAACACAATATTTTAAAGGCAGAATTTTGCAGTGTGATTTGTAGGTAAGTCCCTAGAGCAATTTATTCTATTGAAAACGTGAGATGATTTATATTTTTAAATGGGAGTCTGTATCTATAGCTTCCCGACTTTGCTATGTGGCTTTGGCTGTTTCATTTGGTTCGTTTTTTGCGACAGAATCCCGAAATTAAAGTTAAGTATTTTAGTTGTTTTTACAAGTCTGTTGAATTACTCGTATCGTATTTAGCATATTGTTTTGTTTTCTCGCTTTTCAGTGGATCAATCATCCCCTATTTTCTACACTTAGGAATTGTATTTTTTTCCAAATTAAAATGACAACAACTTTGAAGTAAACATACCCTTACGAATAAAAGAAGAATCATAGTAATCGGACTAAACTGTAAAAAGTTATGCATGGTCAAAAAGAAAAATAAAAAGTGTCGAATTGAGAACCTCCTCCTTTTTAAGATTTGGAAGTATGAGGAACAGGGTGTAAAGTTCCTCATCCACCATAAAAAAGGGAGGATCCTCTGACCAGACGGGTGTCGTGTCTGGTGGGCAACTGCCCGACGATTGTTGTCGGGCTCGTTTATATATACTCAGTCGCGTGGATAACTTTAATATCGCGATGTAGGAAACGATTTTTAGTTCGTATGTGGCGAGATAGATGTCGCTACAAAGACATCAGTTAAAATTAACATTATCGCAGCCAGCTGCGATAATGTTAATTTTAACTTAACTTAGTTAACAATAGAGAACTTAGTTCACAATAGAGATTAGGTTTGATAATACCAGTATTATCAAACCTAATCTCTATTGTTAACCCAGGTCTTAGCCTAGCCTGCCTGATGCATTTTCTAAAGTATCACTACTGTACAGACGCCATCACATCAAGCTAACCATATCTGTCAAATTTTCCCAATTGAACATGAACCATGTTTGACAGATTAGGGTAGCTTGATGTGCTGGCCTCTATACTTTAAACGAACCTTCCGGTATAAGGTACCTCTATTTTTATAAGAATATCTAAGTGTTTAGTTACATGAAAAGCTTAATATTTTTTCAAATCGAGATAAACTTTTAAGTACTTAATTATCAATTATCTAGTATTCGCGTTATAAATCACAGAAAAAGCTTTTAAAATGTACACGAAAATGAAACAGGAACCACGGCCAACATTACGTCACATCATAAATCAGAAAGAAAGAATGGGTTTAAAACTGAATTTACGGAGACAGAATTTAGCACATCATCCCAGCCTCTTACACAGGACGACTAATAGTGATTAGCAATTTTATAGGAGGTCAAATTACTCCTGAATATATACAACTTATAGGTACTAAGGGCTTAAATTTGAAACAAGAAAAAAAAAAGAAGAACAGTTCTTCACATAACTCGACAAAATGTGGGATTAAAACATCTGATCATTTTGCGCGATTTTGGGTTTTATTGTAATCTACATGTAATCCCAGGTTTAGACAGAGCTGCATCTATATATAGTACACTCACATTTGGTCAGTCATGTAGTAAGTACCATATAATAGGGGGCTAGCTAATTGCCATCAACGGTACTACTCCCAGACTCCAGGCGGCAATCAAGAAAATTCTTAATAGAAAATCTCAATATCATTTAGCACGTCCTGGGAATCGAACCCAGGACCTCACGCTCTGCAGTAACGCTTGCTACTAGACCAACAAGGTAGTCTATAATGTAAGTAATTTTTGTCCATATTCATGAGTAAGAAGGTACGTAGGTACTGTAGGTACTTTCACCATCTGAAAGATAATCAATGATTTAGTCACCCTTTACAGGTACTTTGGTAGTAATGAAGATCAATCATTAGCATCAAAAACCCGCTATTAAGCGACATAATACCCAGTAGGTACATGATACAAGTAAAACTCGACGGGTCTGAGCGCGTGAGATAATTGCTTTAAAATTTTCAGAGCAAAGTTTTAGGTGACGGCAACGACATTACACGACTATATCAGAGTGCTTCAGCACCGCGTTTAAATCATTAAATATTTATATTGGACTAGGGACTCTCGTAATTTGGCTCGCTTATAATTGTACCCTTACAAGAAGTATACCGTTGTAGTGTTAAAAGCCTGTCAAAGTCAACCCTATAATTTTCGAAACTACGTCGAACAGGATCAGTCCTAGTCATAAATGATTTTGTATTGATTAGCTTTGATCGATTTCTGTTTCAGAAACAGCTTGAGTCAACAGACTCTACGACGATCAAACTAACTATTTTTAGTTCGGCAAGCAATCTGTATAATAATATTTCACTTGGCACCAACTTCATTTGTGTAACGCAACACACTCAGACTTAACAACTGCATTCGTGCATCGTAATTCTTTTAAAAGCCCATCATGCCTCAGTAATCTCTCATATCTTCAACTGTATGAATAATATCTTGCGCGTGCGGTTTTATACCGTTTTATTACAGGAGTACTTGCATTGCATCATAAAGAATGAGCGAGGTAAACCTCCCGTAAACCCTCCTCACACTACTTTTGCCACGGGATTGCAATGTGTAATAATTGTGGACTAACTTTTATTACTCGTAAACCTGATTACGAACAACTTTTAGCAAAGTTTATTACGTTTTTGGAATTTAAAAATTATCATTTCATATTTACGCAAAAGCGTCATGCCTACTGATTGAAAGATAGTTACAGCAAAAACTCTTTGCAAGAAGCACCTTGAGCCTTTGTGCGGTAGGCTGCACGTGTAAGTCATTGGTAACACAACCAGTATAAGCTTGCCTCTCAATATATTGCAACTCAGTTTAACGTGAGGCCTACTGCACGCCCGTAGAGCATCATACCAATAAGGATCAAAGGCACTAATTGGCATCAATATTAAAATGTATGAGTGGATTTCGCACAATTTTCTGCATTAAACTATTAATTAACAGATAACACACCGCCACATCTGTTTGTTAAGTACAAAGAGCCGGTAAACCGTTCAGCTAACAAACTTAATATCAATGCACCGGTTAATGCCGGTTAATTCCGGTTATGAGCGGCTTATAAGCTCCAGCATCGAGTTTCAAAGAGCTCGATATCTGTTGGTACACGGCGCCGGCGGTTCCCGTTTGGATTACCGCAATGTGCATTAGCGCGCTTTCCAATAAGTGTGGGTAGTGAAGTAAGCTGTGTTTGCTATGTACTCTCACGAATGGGCTTTTGCTAGTCCTGCGCTCGATGCATTGGTTTTTATTTGAATTGGCACAAGTGTGGACCAAAATCATATTATGAACTCTCTTATGGTGAAAGGGACATCGACACACAACCTGAAACCGTTTATTACTGGATTCCCCAGTTTTGACAGTTTCAAAACTCGTCGGGTTTCCTATCCAATTTTTAGTAATTTTTCTGAAGGCTGGTTGTCTGCCTTTCATTAAAAAATTTGGGTTCGATAGAAATAATGATGATTCTTTACAGTTAAAAGTAAATTTAAAATCAGAAAACTACGAAAAACTTAGGAAAAGACGGCGATACCCCTTCCATGCTGTGACTATTGAAGGTGAGAGAAACCCTGGTGACAGCATTGGCGATAGAATTTCGCTTTATGAGGTATATGTATTACCAACTTTGGTTGAGAGTTTTGGAAAAACATGGGACTTAAGTAGTCCCGGTAGGTGGCGTGAGTAGTTATTATTCATCTTTATGATAGAGAACGCACATTAGTGATAACAAAACCAGTGTTATATTATATGATGGCTTGATGTTACCATCTCTTATTGATGTATCCATCTCTTCTTGAGCTCGCCTAGCATAGTATGGTGTTACCACCATAATATACAAATACCCGCCAACCTGCGGCTTACTGTACCGACACGTATGGCAGAAGAATAATGTACATACAAGTAGTACCTACAAAGTAATACTAAGTGAGGTAAGTTACAAGGCATCACGGATAGTCTTATGTGCAGGGCATGCGCGTAGGATAAGGCAACGGTAACGAAAGTGCTCCTCGAGCACACGGGAGTAAGTAGTACGAACAAAGACCTTGGGATCACTGAATCATGAAAGTCCCTAGCGGAGGCCCTGAGAAAACCTGTTTCTGATAGGAAATAGCCTGGCTCGGCTGAAGGCCACCATGTCTCACGCACAATACTATGCTTAAAGGTCTAAGTGGGGAAACCAACTCCCGATAGATACATAATGCACATGCATCACGCACAATGCTACTCACTAGACAAGTGACACGTTGACGACCGATGTGGCGCGGCGGGCGAAGGTCCGCCTGCGACGCAAGAGGTTGCGGGTTCGATTCCCGCCTTGGGACAAATGTTTGTACGATCTACAAATATTTGTTCCGGGTGTTCTGGGTATTTGCTATATATAATAAAAATATATATCTATGTAATGTATTGTATTAAGTATATCAGTCATCTAGTACCCATAACACATGCTCTGCTTAGCTTGGGGCTAGATGATGCTGTGTGGATTGTCCAGCAATATTTATTTATTTATTTATTCAAAACTATTCTAATACATTTTGAGTGATTTAAACCAGCCTGTATGCAATAAGTTCCGCTATTGCATACGAACATTACAATACCTAGTAAGGTCACAGTTTCTGCCTAAAATGAACACCAAGCTCTGTGGAATTTGGTCCAGTCGGGTCCTGGCTAGGAATTTTGTTTGTAGTAACAATTCATATTTCTCTTTGTGCAAGAACTCGTGTTTGCTTCATAGTGGGTGGTAGAACTACCTACATACTCGTATATACCTTTGCTTACATTTCCAGTGTTGTGTTAACATTGTGTTAATTAAACTAGGAACTTTTAGGTATTTACAATGATACTAGGTGCTTATGTTGTGTGCAATATTTAACCACAAATATTTGCTTCAAAGAGAACTAAAAACTTGCAGTAGGGCTTAATGAGGCAGCATGTAAACTTTCTCGTCGATTGTACATTAGTTAATAAACTGGGGTATAAGGGGGTAGGCAGAAACTATAGAGCTCCACCTGCTACGATCCTAACATACTCCTATTGCTTCGTTTACGTTCATAAATCTGGTCTGGTGTTGCGAGGACTACGAAACTGACCTTCCTGAAGGACATCACCCAAAAACTTCAGACTTTCTTTCCATGACGTTACCTCGCGGCGTTTCCACACACATCTTTTGTTCAGTCTACTTTAATTCATCCTCTCATCATCATCTAAGCATAAGAACTTACTATTTTAAAAAGCGAATATCACTATCATAGCATTCGAAGGATGAGCATGAGTGAGTACGACGGTAGGTAGTTCATTATCTATTCTCCTTGAAATGGCTAAATCTTCCGTCCCACTAACGATTTAAACAGAATAATAATGGCAGATAGGTCCCCAGAATACGGCGTGAAAGCACGACGAGCGCTTAGCGCCGGTGGAACCATTAATGTTAGCCATCTTGTAAATGATTTTTATTGTATTAAAGTAAGTACGAACGCCATACAGTAATTTTTATTTATCAGTGACTTTTCCAATTCACATATTGATATTTTCTAAGTTTATCTTGGATATGGCTGAAATCGGTGACGGATTAAATCGTTAGGAATCCTGGAACAACAAAGAATGCATGCTCATGCCATACCTATATGAGAAGAGGCCTTTGCCCTGCAATGGGATAGTAAAAATCTGGTATTGATACCAGATATACTATTACTGAGGACATATTGCTGGGTGAATATTATGATCAGTCTCATACGAATTTGGATTATATATCCTTCATCGACCTTTTTAATAATATTTTAGGATAATTATAGTAGTCACTGCCTGGGAGTTATGAAGACCAGCCAAAATACTAATTTAGATAGGATTTTCATCCTCCAAAAACATGGAAATACGACGAAAATCACTAAAGTAATGGGCAATTATCCGCCGCTCCATAATAATTGCAATTTGTATCGTCGTCGAGCCAAATTGCTTTAAATCCCGTTATTGCAGGTCATAACGATAAAAATAAATTACCTTCTTGAATTTTGCTACTTTTAAAAACGGGTACCTATGTTCCGCCTATACCGAGGGAAACTAAATGTTGTGGCCGTGGAGAATGATGAGATTTTATAGAAACAAGGTACTAAAGGTATCTTTAAAACATGATTTTCCGCATCGTCATCCTCCTGCCCTTATCCCAATTTATTCGGGGTCGGTGCAGCATGTTTTCTTCTTCCATACATCTCTATTTGCCGTCATCTCAAGGGTCACCTCTTTTCTTGCAATATCATCTTTCACACAATCCATGATTTTCCGCATCTTGATTAGAAAGGTCAATTACATTTACATATTGCTATAAGTAAGACTATCTCCACATATACCTACTAAGAGAGTGCCCAGCATGATCGCTTGACGTATGCCTAACGTCGATTCGAACGTGTTTAACATTTAAAATACAACCAAGTATCCTGTAACATTTATGTTTAAATTTATGAGGCAAGCGCAATAAGTATTACCCATAGCTACATGAATTCTCTTAACAATAAATGAATATTATACTTGCACGTAACGAGTATTTTCAATTTTCAAACTGTTAGAATTGACGTTACGTTTACGACAAGTATTACGAAGCACACTTTTCTGTTCATTAGCAACCGCAACGCCACTTGCCATATTAAAAGATTTTTATTCGATATATCGATATTTTATGGCGTATAAATCAAGTATACAAGTATCAAAGACATTTAAAAGGTACAGGTAAAAAAAATATTGTAACTTACTATCGAAATCTAAGCAGAGAAGAACGATATCGGTACTATAATTATTCAACACCCAAACCACTGTTTTCGTACCAATAGTTGATTTCACCACCGCGATGGATTTAGAAGAAATTAAAACTAGGGTTCTAGATTATTCGATGGTGATGTGGTAATACAAACATTCCCACGTCGCTTAAACTTTATTTTTCATCACTACATCCACAAACTTCAGAGAAGTAGCAGCACAAGTTGATCGTAGTAGCTCGGCGACTCCATATATTTTACAAGTCCACAAACTCGCTAACTAAGCAAGAACAGTTTCAGTAAACAATGTGCTCTTTAATTTTCTAGTAAAGTTGGTAAGTGAAGATAATACGTTACTCAGTGCTAAGTTCGCCGTGAAATATTGTTCAGACTTTGCGTTGAGGGAATCAAGATCTGTTTTAGATGAGTTGCGTTAAATTGTTTCGACTGAGCCAGCTAAAGGCGATGAGTGGGGTGTAAATATTGTGAGTGGCAGAAAATCGATAGTCCAAGATCAGTTTTCAATATGAATTTATTATGAAGTTGGTATGTGCGTCATGAGAAATTTGAGAAAGATATGGAGCTGTGTTGAATTTCGTTATTCTTGTAATAACATAACGTCACACCTGTCTTCTCCAGCCCCTTAGAACAGCCATATTTCAGTATGTTTAACAGTTATGTTTTCCATTCATTTCAGTTACCTTTAGCCATCAACCAGGCTCAAATCCAGACTAGAGGCTAGAAATTTCAGATATAAAACCCAATAACGCTTTTTCCAAAACTCACTTTCTATTCTTCCGACTGACATTAGTTTGTTATATATAATATGGCTGATAGAAAAATGCTACATGTATGAAGATTCAACAGGTTAGCGGCCAATATTTTTCGTTTTAAACTGTGTCCCATTATGCCCAGTTTGAAGTTCTCTTGCGAGTTCTAAGCTTGCTCTGGAAAATTGGTTCACAACCAAAAGGCATACGCATACCCAGTGGTCCACCTTCCTGCTCCATTAATAGACTATGTTCCACCATGACCAATGGAGTTGGATACTCCGCAGACAAGGGACATTCAAGTCGATCGTACGAGGTACCATTACTTGAATGACTAACCCTACAACAGTCACGAAGGAGCTGATTATCTTCAAAATAGCTGAACAGATTTTAAGAAGCATCCGGAATGAACTAGCCTTCTAATGAAAATCAAGCGCATAGAAATCCATCCATTGTTTTGAAAGCAACGATGTGCACAAGCATAGACAAAGGTATACACTGTCAAATTATTATCACACCCCTCATCGTACGTCAAGGGTTAAAAAAGGCTGAGGGCCACACTTATACCCCCGCTAAACATTAGCATAGCTGCATGTTTTGCTTTATGAATGACTAATTATTGCATCTAATATATGCAACAAACATTGGGTCTAATACCAGTTGCCCGCGCGAAATTCCCCTCTCCTTTGATCGTGTACAAACGTGGCTATTGTGTGTGTGGCTCCAAGACTTACATATTGGCGCAAATACAACCTATGTGAGGCCGTGGTATCGGAGAACATCCTCAAGGAAATCATTTAACTCCATTACACGTTCCATCATTGACGAGCTCTAATGAGGACGTATCAAACCTCCTTACGTCCTACCCAACTGATAATGAAAAGCGTTCCTTCAGTAAAATGTATCAAGTTCCTCATAGCAATTTACCAAAATAACAATTCTCTATACGAGGCAGAACGTGTAATATCAAAAGCAATTAAGTACTTAAGGCCCGGTACAAACATGATAAACCAACCGACTATGTTTAATAATGACATACCAATAGGATTTTATAGCCAATTAATTTTGAGGACATGACAACACTATTATTACAAACTTGGAACAACGAGACCTTGTTTGACTTATTCATTCACTCAGTAAATGAATAGAAGTACTTACTTTTATAAAAAAGAAGCTAAGAAGAGCATGCATCCTTTTTTTATAAATTAACTAGCTGCGCCCCACGGCGTTACCTGCGGTTAAATTTTCTGACAAAATAATAAAAATAAATAAATATTGCTGGACAATCCACACAGCATCATCTAGCCCCAAGCTAAGCAGAGCTTGTGTTATTGGTGCTAGATGACAGATATACTTAATACAATACATTACATAGATAGATATTTTATTATACATAGCAAATACCCAGAACACTCGGAACAAATATTTGTAGATCGTACAAACATTTGTCCCAAGGCGGGAATCGAACCCGCAACCTCTTGCGTCGCAGGCGGACCTACGCCCGCCGCACCACATCGGTCGTCAAAAATCGTAATAATCGTTAAGTTTTCTTAAATTGTCCGCCAAACCTTCATAGTTTGCAGTTACAGTAACAAACACAACAAAAAAAGAAATAGCAAAATTTCCAGCCTTTCACGCGTGATGCAGCGACCAAGGGAAATAGGAATTCATTTTTAAGTATATAATTATATAGATGAGTATGTACAGCGGTAATATCCGTTTTTCGTAACGTATGCATTTTCTAGACGAAAAAAAACAAGAAGTAGGTAATTGCATCAATTAATTTGTGGATGTATTATATAAGTGAAATCTTGAAATCAATTTTAATAGTCAGTAATTACATTGCACTACAACATCGTTGGAAGTGTAAATATACCTACCCATGGAGCAATTCAGTTAATTTTTCTCTCATAACAAAACACTAAAGCCAACAGCAGCTACAATAAAAAACTTCAGATACTCAGTGTAGAGCAAGCCCATAAATGTAGGTATGTAAGTGCGTCTTACTTGACAAATTGGGCCGAGTCGCAGTCGATGCTATCGTGCTCCTAGAAAATGGACCATGAACAGTTACTCCTCTGTAACCTGTCTCAACGAATCACCGATCTGTTTCTACGTGAAAGTCTGGCGCTCTTGTCATTTTATTTATGGGATGCACGGTACCCTGCTCACCCTTATAGTTTTTCTAGTTCAATATTAATTTAATGCTTAGATAGTTTTCGTGCTTGTAGGTATCACTTTATTTTCACTGAGATGATTGAATTTCAAACATTAAAATAAGAAGAACTTTCTTACGATACTAAAACTAATGATTTAGCATTATTTTATTATGCTACAAATTCAATATATCATTTTAAATCCAATTTCGTGAGTTTGCAATTCAAATATGGCGGGCGTCATCAATCAGTCGAACGTTTCGTTACATTCAAAAATTACTCGCGAGCGATTGAATCGCGTATTCGATTCAAATACTTCGCAGTTTATCGAATAATAAAATGAGAGTAATCCAACGGAGTCGCGACACAATAGAGACGGGGAGGCATTCAATGTATTCAGTAAATCTTCGTATAGGGTGCGGTGTCAGATGCAAAGCGCTGTGCAGAACTGAATCGATGTTTAGCCAAAGCTGTATTTCGATTATTGAAATGGGAATCGAGGATTAATATCACTGCGATTGTTGGGTTCTGTGAAAGCTGTTTGCAACGAACGGTTAACTGGTTTTCGAATAGAATAGCGGTCAGTTATGTATTGTTTTGGTCAGGGCATAAATACAGCAGGCAATTTACCATTTCGAAGTTTATCTCGGAAAATCGAGATGAAAACTGTTCTGCGATGATTACTTTTTACCATTTTGGTTTAAAATAAAGAAGCCAAACAAAATACTGAAACGGACGCTTGATTGAAACACGTCGGTTGTTGATACGGTAGCGTTATACCTAATCAAATAAGTTTTAACTGGAATTCATCAAATAAATTTGCACCTACGATGCCTTTATTAAATTCAGGGTTAACATAGCGAGGGCTTTACCTACCTACTTACCTAACTCACTTACGAACGACAACGTTTTGCACTCAAGAAAGAATGATTAATACGAGTTAGACGGTCGAAATGAGAGGAATAACCCTCCCAAGCCCTCCAGAGGGGAAAAATGTATTTGTTTAAACGCCCATCTATCATACCCCCCACAGTTTAGTCCTTCCCTACAAATATATTGAGTAAGGTTCACTAAATTTAAGTTTAGGACCATTTGAATTACCATAATCAAATGTTGCAAATGTTTTTGACACTTTCGCAGAAATTATGACTAAATTTGAAAACGATAGCAAGTGTTTCAAAATATTTTAATCATGAAGGATAATTTAATATAATCATAGTTTGTTGAAGTTCGACGACACGGTTGGCGCATTGGTTGAGCCATCGGCTGCTGCGCCGCGTGTTGTGGGTTCGATCCCCACACGGAACAACTATTTGTGTGACCCACAGGTAGTTGTTCCGGGTCTGGCTGTTTGTGTATGTGAGTTTAGATGTTTGTAAACACACCCACGACACAGGAGAAATTCCTAGTGTGGGGCAACGTTTTAAAAAAAAAGGGAGTCGTTGTTGTTGAGAAGATAACTTGAGTACCTACCAACATCATGTGCCCAGTCTTTTACCAACCATGTTGTAGTCAGTTTCCAGTCTAATTGGATGCAGCTGAACACTGGTATTTTACATGGCTCCTTATCCGATCCCCACAACCCTGTCACTGGACTCACTGGGTAATACGGAATTGGAATTTGTAGGACTGATTGTCAGTCTTTCGGGCTTCTGACTACCCGTAACGACTGACAAGGATTTGCAAATGACAGCCGGGATCAAAAGTTTAACGTGCTCTTCTTTCTGAGGCACGGAGATGTAATGAACGGTCACCTATCCACGGACTGACCTCTGCAAGCGTAGCTTAACCTTCAATCGACCTGTGCGGCCATTATTATTCAGCATAAGCCTACCAATCAAATACACACAGTAAAGTTAATCCATATGGGTTTCTATATCGTTGAACATTCTCATAACCCTGCAGCTGCCGTCGATCAACCAAATTCGCGATCACGTGACATTACAAGTTAATATTATAACGTTGAGGTTGTCTAGAGGTTACGAAGCAAAATGACAGTTTATAACTCTTCCAAATTAAATTTAATATGCACGTTACACGGAGTGTAGGTATCGTCACGCTCAACTCTGCAAATTACCGTAAAACGAGAAGTATCAGGCACAAGTAAACTGTGGGAACTTTGACACTAAGCTACAGGCTGGGTTTTTCAAAGTGGTACTACAACGTTAGTAATTCATCTGTAAGTACCAAGCATAGACGTCACAATTTTTATCAAGAAGTCAAAGATTAAACACAGTACGTACTTACTGTGAATTATTAGTTATGCTGATAACTATTATTTTATTTACGAGTAGATACCTGTACCTGTCGTTTTTCTTAAGAACTCAATGTATTTAGTTTAAGATTAACTTTTATTTCTCATGATTAAATGAATTGTATTCTTTATAGAAAATATATGTCTTAAACCGTAGGAAACACCAAGCCAAACCAAGCAGTTACTGCATGTTATATGAACAAAGCTAACCCCTGATTAGGCTTTGCAATAGACTAAATTGAAGCCAACCTAGATAGATATATCAGGTCAATGGAATACAGTTTGAAGACGCAATTAACTATGAAGCAGGGATAAACTTTAGCTCATATTCAAATATAGGCTTGCAATCATTATGTGGCCCAAGAACTGAAGGAACAGAATTTACACTACAGAGCTAGTAATAAAAGAAATAAAACTAATAGGTTAGTACGTTAAGTATAAAACATATAACACTATGGGTGAAATTCGAAACTAATATAGATATTACCTTAACCACTCTTAGTCAAAGTAAGTTTCAGAGCTATCACAAATTTTCCGCTTGTAAAGTCTACCCGCATCCGGCAAATATTAAACATTTAGCTCTTGAATCTCTCAAGCACCTACTGTATCTATGTATCACGCTAAAGCCGACTCCAGAAATCGTCCATTGTAGCACACGACGACACAAACAAAACTGTTAACTTACGCACCCACCAACGTATCTTAGAAAATGGGTGCTTATGTCGCCCGTCAGATACAGGGCCGTGTAGGTACTTATCTAATACGTTGTTAAGTTGAGAAGAGGAACACAATGATGTAGGTATCTTGTGAACTAAGGTTTTTGGGAAATGAGCGCGACGGTGACAGGTCAGCTCCGACACTGGGAGGAAGCAAGCATTTAATTGGGGAGAGAGCTTAGCTTAGCTTATAGTGTAAGTATTGATTTCGCAGCTTGAATCACTAATTTGTAATATTTTGTACCTATTTAAGTACATCATCCTCAAATACAATTATCTCATTAATATGTATAAAATATTAGCTGGCGCAGCCACGAGTTACTGTGGTCAATAATCGAGATATAAAAGTATCCAATCTTTTAAGTTTGACAAAATGACAGGTAAACCAAATTTCTCAAAAATTGGTTAAGTTGTCCCGAAGTTTATCCCGGACAAACATCGTGATGCGAGATTTTTATAATACGAAGATCGTAGAAAACTATTTTCATTGAGTTTCTTGTCCATTCTTCTTTAAGACACTACCTTTTAGGAGGGGCAACTAAAGTTCATTGTTAACTGGTAAGTTGGACGCACGAAATTGCCTTTTCTAATGGTCTGATTTAAATAAATTATTTGACTTTGACTGATCGGTACGACTTTGAATCATATTTATGACACCAATCACTTGTAAAACCGGGACGGGATAAAAGTTTATTTTAGCAGAAATCTTGAATTTCACTTCCATTTTACTGTCACAGCACCAAAGTACTTAAAAGGAAGCAAATATACTATAGTTAATCAGTTGAAACTATCTACGTTAAGTGTTTTAATCAAATTGAAACAGTGCCTACATAATTAGAACGGTAAGTACTAGTGTAGAATTGGAGCCCCTTCATCACAGAGCTTGTCATCAGTTGAAATTACACGTTATCGTATTCGCAATACGAGCATACTACCTACCACTAATGACACAGAGGCCTGTTTATTTCCTCTCAGTGAAACAATGTTCTAGCCATTAGATAGGAAGGTACAGTCGAACTAAGAGTTTGGTATACATTCATGTTGTTACTACACCCTACTAAACACGAATAGAATTTTAAATATTGTGTATTTTTATGCACTTTCTACGCTTATAAAGACTTAGCACATTACTACTTCACAACATTGTTTAACCCTTTAAGTCGAATTTATCTCATATATTCGACAAAAACTTATTCTCGTATATATTCCGCCTGAGTCGTATAATCCGACATAAGACATTTGTCGGTTAAATTTGATTTCTTGGTTCTTCTCCACATTGTACCCAAAAATTGCTCATTTTAATCAAGATGTTAAATGTGATGAACTGATTAAAAGGTTTAAAGAAGTGGCAAGTTAGCTGCCTGTACTGTAGCTATGCTTACCAATATCTTTGTTCTACTGTAGGTACAAGAGATACGTGATCACATCCCTATGAATATAAACTGTGAAACGCTTAGTATTCGGGACGTGTACACGTTAATAAACAAGACATTTGTTTGATACCTACGGTACACATGGAAATAATGATACCTACTGAATAATATTTCTTGGTAGGTTTCTCATTTTCAATTGTAATATTTTATATGCGATGGATTTATCTGTTTTTGTTTTGATATTCATTTCAATGGACTTTCTTTAAGATGATTTATTCTGCTTTGTTTTAGTTAGTGGCTCGTGGAGGTCAGATAAGCAGTCGCTTCATGTAGAATAGGTACCTACTAGTATTCTGTTGTATCCGATAAGGCTGGGAGCCAACTCCAACATAGTTGCGAAAAGGTGAGTAGTTAGTAGAGGCCCCCCGTTCCTTCCACGTCTCTATATGGTTTGACGACCACTAACATTACAGGTACTAATTAGAAAATGCTGTTTTCACGTGCAATTGTTTTCAACATAAGTACATCTAGTTCTTTATTGGTTGTTGCTTCCTGTAATTTTTGTAATGCATATAATCGTCGGTGAATCGAAAAAACCTAGTACTTAATATTATATAACCAGGCTGTATGGATCATAAAAACTTCTAAGTCCATCGTTTTTATTATCACTGTGCAATCCATAAACTATCTACTTAGAAACAAACTTTAATCATGGTTGATAAATTAGTTAAATTGCATATTGCCGACTCGATAAATATTCAATCCTGGTTCGATGTTTGTACTCTACAAAGTCAGTCTAAACAATCCAGAGGCAAGGAGCAGACTTTCACTGCCAATGTAGTCGTCTACAATGAAATCCAACATTCGAAAATCCTATTTACATTTCAGTGGAACGTGGACTCAATCCCGTCAACGTGTTCGTTAGTCCAGGCGTCTGTCGAAAAGGATTAAAAAAACCTGAACAATTCATTTGGAGAGGTTGTTTTGGCGAATGTCTTTTTAACCAGCCAATTACCTAAGTCCTTTTCAAAATTGTAGTTGAGATGTCTGAAATCTGCTGCGGTTTTCTTACTTAACCTTTTAACCGCTTGCATTATATCAGTTGTCGTGCCCAGTACCCAGCATATACCTACAGAAGTCGTGAGTCATTTATAATCTTGCCTGAAACGAGCTAGTTTTGGGTAGAATATAAACTAGAACCAAGAAATTTGAATTTGAATTCGGAATGGACACGAACATATCAGTCGGATAATTCCGACTTGGGAGGTTAATAGGTTAACTAAACCGCGCGGTGTGAAAATGTACACAAGCCACGTGGATAATCGATAACCCATAAGCTCCGAGTACTTTTTTGTAATGAAATTTAATATGAAGTTTGCATGGAACACGCTTGTTGACGCTCAAGCTTTCAATACGGCTTTCCCAGAGCTGCAGGGATTTGTGCCGCTAGTATTATACCCAACATTTTATACAAAGAGTATCTAAGTTTTCCATTTCTTTTGTCTTTTTCAACGAGGTTTAAGTATAATGGATTTATGGTATGGAAAATTGCAATCACGAGAAGATAAGCGTGAAATATTGTCCCTTCACTTAGGTTGGGACCTCGGTAATCCTTCCTCCATTTCAGACAGTTTGTTTTAAACAAATAGGGCCTTAATAAACGTTCAAACAAAACGTTATGAATTACCCTTTTGTGCCGTGAGTTTAAGAATATTGTTTTAAGGGATTGTTATGCTGGAGGATGCTTTTCAAGGGGTTTCATTTAGAATGCACATTAAAATATTTAAATATTATGTTCACATATAAAAACTCTGTTAGTAGGTATTCCAGAAATTCTTATATTTAAGACACGGCTGCTGTAGATGTCTCAATTTTTTTAAATAAGTACCTCTAAGATACCCACTTTTTTGACAATTAATGTCGCCGATATAGCACTGCGACTAGATTTAGAACGATTTTAAATGCCTAGGCGAATTGGACTTCTGATATTACCTACCCGAGCAAAGGAGATACCCAATTACAGAGGACCCTGTATCTTTATCACTTGGTAAAGAGGGCCCCATTTGGTGAGTGTCATATTATTCTGTGTAACTTTTAGGTCTGAGTTTATTTAGACGTTATTGATCGTACACGCCCGGAGCATCACCTGCTTTTATGTTTCTAAACATTAACTTACTTTGTATTAGTACTTATTTGAACTACATACTCTGGAAGAGAAATGTTAGCGTACAGGCTATCTTCCCTCGAGTACTAACCAACTAAGAAAATTATATGCTGAAACAGCCAAAGAAACTTATTTTATTGAAGACGTAGGTACCTAAATATATCATTGTGTTTTGCTACGAAGATTTTCAATTATAATGTCTGAAAGCGTAGAATTCTAGAATGGAGCTTAAGTATGTGTAAGTAAAGAAATATGGCGGGAATCTACGCGATTAAAGTTTGAAAGAAGTTGCTAACTCCGAACGTGAATAACGTCAGCACCAGTAGGTACCTATGTTGCTGAAATAGTTTAGTTCAGGGTCAAATACCTACTACAGTAAGTTGACTGTTTACAATAAGACGTCCATTAGGTACCTACTAGATATTTATTTTTTCTAGTAATGTACTTTACGTCTTTTTTGTTTTGTTGGATCGTAATCCTGTAGATGATAAAAGTATTTTCCGTAATCAGGTTGAAAGATACAATACTCGCAGACTGAAAGAATATTTTTCAAAAGATTCTTTATCGAGATCTGTGTCCAATTTGCAGTATCCCGAGCCAGTAGCAGATTGAGACTTTTGAAGCTCATCAATGGGGTTTTTTACGTGGCCTCTGTATTACCTACCGTTGGATTTGAAAAGATCGGAAAGGAATTTGATATAAAAAGGAATAGCGTAGCTACCTGTAGGACAATCCAAAAATGTCGATGTGGTAAAGTGAAAGTAGGTACCTAGGTAAAAGTTTGCAGGAGAAAAAACCTTGTAAGTAAAAAACCTACCCACTTGGGTGAACGTAAAGATGAGCTAAATGGCTATTCATAATTTTAGCTTCAAGTTGTAGAAACGGTTTATTTACATTATTACTATGCTTCATCTACACAACCCACTTATCGTACTCAAGATTGCAAACGCTTATAATTTATGCGATGAGTTCCGTTCAGAAGCCGTCGTCCGGAAAACATAAAAGCTTTTAACATCATTACAGCTTGGCCCGAATAATTTTTGCTGCGGTTCAAACGACATTACAATGAATTCTGATACTACCTATATAAAAAATATTACGACTGTAGGCGCAAAATGGAACGATGATATCAAGCCATTTAAAGAACCTACAGAAGAAAATAAAATACCTTCAAAAGTTTTCTTTTGAGTCATGCAAAGCGCGCACCTTCATCCAGGATCTAATTACAATCCCAATTAACTTAGGTCACGACTTAAACCTTCGTTTCAGCAAAAAACTAGGGCAGTCGGTAGGTACCCACATCAAAATAAATCTCCAATAAAAATGGCTTGAACAATGACGGTCGAAAACTTCCGTTTAATTTAGCAGAGAACTTAAAAGCGGCTTTCACTTAGCACGCGTCAAGAGCTTCAGAACTATTAATCTTGGGGATGTTTCCCAAAACAATTTATTACTCTGGCACGTTAACCGTGGGGCCTGCAAATTGGGACGTGGAGATTAGGTGGGTCAGGAACTCAGAATATTCTAAACAAACGATCGAATACTATTATGTGGAGTACGTGAGAGGTTTGCATTGTTCTAAAGGTTCCAAACAAAGGCTTGTATGACGGACAGGTTGGGCGTAGATACGTGAGCTCTTCCCCGAGCAGAGCTCCCTCGTTCGGCGAGTCATGTACCCGTAATTAAAGTTGTGTAATAAAACTTTTAGGCTCCATTTTCGGCAGTCACGGTATAGTCTGTGGCTGTAGGTATCTACACTTCATTAAGCGTAGCTCTATGACGTCAACAGTTTTAGATTGTCCACACCCGTGGGTGACTGACAATGACAGGTCCCATTAATAATGCACGCTAAACGGTACAGACGCTTGTCCCAGTTTACCTTAGAACTGTATAGTTTTCTAGTTTCGTTCGTTAATATTCTAAGTAAAGTAGGTACATTAAAAGCATGCCTCTACCTAAAATTCTTAAATTAACTGACTAATAAATTGCGAGAACCTTGGATTTAATTCACAGAACGCCGCGGGAGATGAAGAATTCAGGTAATATTATGAGCTAAATTAATTAATTTATGAGTAAAAGATTACAAGGGGCTGTGGCGTGATATTGTGAAATATTTATTTTTCTTAATACCCAAACCTGCCTGCCGACTATTTTCTGAATTCACGACCTTGAAACTGAGGCCGCTCGATGCTTCACGTAATCGAACCTACTAGAACCTGTTACATATAAAAGCTTTCGGATTTCACTCAAACGGACATAAAGGTACGGCCCGTGGAAATATACCGCTGCGGAAAAGTTGGAATTATCTTTTAGAGTGGCACAGTGTGCGTTATTTTTGATGTTATGATGATTGAAAAACTGTTGCTTGGTTGTTTTATTTTGATTGTCATTTTTGGTAAGTATGGTCCCCGGCACGTAACTTGGCAAGAGTCGTTAGATGCGCACAAGTCGTTTTTTAGGTTTCTTTGGTAGTCAAGCGGGACGCGGGGTATGAGGTAGCGTCAATCCGAGCGCGCGATTGGTGCAACAGTCGACTGTTGCCTCCCGAACTCCCGATTACACTTGCGTGCACGAAAGTTGTACCCTTTGTTTTTGTTGTGTTTATGTTAAAGAGTTATAGTTAGTTTTTAAATTTAGTTTTTGTTACGAGTTAATATTATTGTTGTTGTTTTAAATTAAAAAATTAAGGCGAAAAAAGGTAGGTAGGTATGCCTTTTTTCGCATACTTAACTCGTATGCATATTATTTATAACTCCCAATAAACTTTACGAATTCCACTCCCTTTTTCAACTTTCTTCTTATCAGATATTATTAAATATAAATGATGGCAATAACTATAAAATAATGACTATCAATAAAAGTCACCACTTTTTTGTTCCACTAAGTGCACGATGCGCGAACTTACCCCCACTACGCCAAAACCTTGCCAACTTACGTGCCGGTGACTATAATCAGTCTTTGATAATTTAATAAATAACGGAACTTTCGCTTCAAAATGAAATAATAAATAAAAGTATAAATGACCCCTTCACCCCATCCCCCTAGGTAGGGTAAGCTACTCAACCTACATACGATTACAGAATCAAATTACTTTGACACGAAATAAAATGGCAACATAAGTCGCTCCCGACCACTTGAAAATTAATCAAAGGAACAATCTTCCGGCTCATGGCGTCCGAATTAGAAACACTTTATATCTATTACAAAAGAAAACTTCAAAGGGGAACTGGAGAACAATGCCGGAATTTTTATAAACAAAATTGCTAGTTTATTAACTTGATTACACACTCAATGGCGGCAATCTATGAGGCGAGAAATAAGCTGCCATCTTGAATTGTTCTCTTAAAAGTATTTTTATGGAGTTTTAAGTTACAGTTCCGTATTCAAATTGTAAGTTTTGAAGTTTAACGATATTCAGTTTTATTGACAACTCTACAGAATCTATGTTTTCATTGGGGGCGTGCAGGTATCTTAACTCATACTACTTACATATCGTATTGCGTTCGCCAGTTATCTAAGTCATAATAGGGGGCGAGCCTTTTGCCATCAACCGGGCCCAAATCCACACTCCAGACTGCTAGTGAGAAAATTCATATTGGAAAAAATCAGTAGGTATCACTGCCCGACCTGGCAATCGAACCCAGGACGGACCTCACGCTCAGTAGTCGCGCTCGGGACCACTAGACTTTTGACTATTACAGTCAATTTCCCACTAAAGTAGATACATTTGCCCAGAATCACAACATCAAACTGACTCATTTGATGTTGAAGGTTTTTATAGGGCCACCATACTTTTTGCATTTCGGCATAGTATCCTTACACCTAGGGGGACCCACGCCCAAACTGAACGTTTTGTTCAGGGACTAGTTGTAGAGTTGAGGAATTTCTTTCACGTAGTTTAAGTCCTTAGTACAGTTCCGCTTTAGTTCCTTGCAATAAATGCTTTTGATGTCAACCTTCTACGTGCAGGGACACAGCAAGCTGCTTTATTTGTTTCAGTAAAAAGCTCCCTCACTTTTCTGAGAATCCTTGAAGGCTACTTAAGTTGTACTCTGACAACAACTTCCATTGTAAAGATGCATTTTTTAAAGTACAATCATTTGTGTAGGTAGGCAGTCCTCTAGCTTCATCCTTTAGAGTGAGGAATAAAATGGCAGGATTGAAAACAAGAACGGGAAAAACCTTTAAAAATTACTTGCATCTTCAAGATTTTTCCCGTGTTAAGTGCTGCTAGACAGCACGGGGCTGTGGTTAAATAATTGCAGCCACACGGTTCGATCAAAGGTTAAGCTACATTTGCCGAGGTCGGTCCCTGGAATGGTGACCATCCATTACATACAGAAACCAGTTCGTGCCTCGGAAAACACAGCGGTCGAAAGCCCAAAATTTTGACAACCAGTCTTACCAAAGGAT
This sequence comes from Phlogophora meticulosa, assembly GCA_905147745.2. Taxonomy (NCBI): domain Eukaryota; kingdom Metazoa; phylum Arthropoda; class Insecta; order Lepidoptera; family Noctuidae; genus Phlogophora; species Phlogophora meticulosa. Next base: position 2,933,483 of record LR990518.1, read on the forward strand.
ATCGTGTTTCCCAATGCTGTGTTGGGTTGTGGATGTCAGAAAGACAGTCGCTCCATGTACAATATTGATATTCAGCTGCATACATACTACATAGTTGGGATTTTCTTCCGTTTGGAATGATGCAGTGAATATTTGCTAGAACGTAGCATCATTTGCCTTAAAATGATGCTACGTTCTAGCAAATATTCACTGCATCATTCCAAACGGAATAAAATCAAGTTTTCCTCTATTCTTAACCTCATCATTGAAACATCAATATTGCCTGTTGTTTCTAGGCTGTGTTCAAATAACGTGATCACTTTATCAATAAAACAAATTAATTTATTCATCAACGATTTCATTTAATGACAAATCACGTGTTAATTAACCAAATGCAATAATACTCGTGGGTCACACTCATAATTAAAATGTACAAGTGTGTTTATAATCCGGAGCGGTCAGAGGCGGTACACACGTAAATATACACGCGAACTTTTACGGTATCTTTCGGTGTCTGTGTGGTTTTAGATCGAAAGATTAGCAGTTATCTATATGCGCGTTGGGCACGTAATTACTTGTAAACTTCATAACATCAAAATACCCTTGCATTCCCTGAACTACTAGGGCTATAGGCAGAGGTGTCCCTGTAATACACCCACATCTCGCTAGTTATGGTTCAGTCCCATATAATAGGGGGCAAGCTTATTGCTATCATCCGGGCGCAGATCCAAACTCCGAGCTGTTACTGAGAAATGGAGATACTTAATAACACTTTGACCGACCCCAAATCGAACCCAAGACCTTATAAGCAGTAGCATTTGCGAATACTAGACCAACGAGGTAATCAAAGGTCAAAGGCAATTTGCTTGAAATCAATGCAAAATACATTTGAACTCGTACTTGTTCTTATCTGCGTTGCTTACAGAATAAGGCGATTGGCACACTACAACGCATCACGGAGCGTAGCACGAGTGCGTGTTCTTACTTTATTTGCAAGTATCTTTGTTTGTATAGTAAACACGCGCAGTCTTCATCGTTCACTGCCACGCACCCCGCTGATGATGCACATGATACGGTACAGTGTGCCAATCGCCTACGATCGAAAATTGTCCTTCTAGAGCCCATTGTCGTTGGTGTGACAAATCTGCAAAATCAAATCCTTCATATTTAGTTAACAAAGTGTTTTCTGTCGTTAGTAATTAAATTTTCACGGGAAATTGTTTTAGTCAGTTTATACTATTATAATATGTAAAGTAAATCCAGCGTCCACGCCGACCACTAATAGTGTCCAGGTTTATTTACTCGCCTGATGAGCGAGCCACAGGCTAAGCCGAGGTTTTAATTACAGTGGCACGGTGCGTTCCGAAGATAAAACAATGTCGCCCCGTGATCCAGGTCAGTCCGGTGCTCTAATGTACTGCTGTACATTTTACGTTCGAATAATGAATTAAAACTTTGCTTTGAACGCGTAATTTAAATCGTGAGTGAACTTCCAGTAATGGTTTTTAATTACTTACTTGGGTAGATAAATGGCGCAGCATATGAGAATTGTCGGTTTATGTGGTCAAGAAGAGTTCGTAACATTTAATAAATTACTATCGGTATTAATCGTCATTAGATGAGGAGCACGTGGCTAAATAAAAACAGCCGCACGGGTCTATCGAAGCTACGCTTGCCGAGGTCAGTCTGTGGATGGGTGACCGTTCATTACATATCGAGACTCCTCCGTGCCTCGGAAAGCACTTGAAGCCATTGGTCCCGGCTATCATTTGTAGATCTTTGACAACCGTTACACCCATAACGTTGTTAATTTTCAGGCTTCTGACAACCAGTCTTACAAAGGGGTATCGTGTTCCCCAGTAACTGGGTTGTGGAGGTCAGATAGGCAGTCGCCCCATGTAAAATACTGGTATTCAGCTGCATTCGGTTAGACTGAAAGCCGACCCTAACAAAGTTGGGAAAAGGCTAGGCAGGTGATTAATCGTCATTCGACCACCGAGATCTTGTTATAACTAACAATTGCCTACTATGTATAACACCTCAAACCTTTTAAAAATGATTGTCTATCCCACTTTTGATTTCAAAAGCAACTTCAGTATTTAATAAATAATCATAAATTCTCTTAAATGCTAAACACAAATAAAAGACTAAGCTCTATCTGGCTGGTAACAGCTCAAACTCGATCAGTGCCCAAGCGGCTTCTAGCTAGGTCAATGGTCGGGCACGTATTAACATTTAGCCACTGGCTACATTGCTGTACCGACAAGTGATAAATGGAACGAAGGATTTTTAATTACGCTGCCTTTTTTATCACGCCTTTCTAGAACGTTGATGAACGAAAAATAACTCGAACATATTGTGAGTAACAAATGAGCCATCTTATTTAGATTAAAAAACATAGGGAAACAAATGTGCTAGGTTTTATCTTATAAAGATAAAATAAATGAGTGAAAACGTTTTAAAAAAAAACACAAAAAAAAATCTGTTCGATTGGTTCGGGATAACAAGTTTAAAATTCAGTTGCAAGATTTGACCCAAACATACTTACTAACATGGAAAGTTAAATAAAAGCTTTCTTAAATTTATAAGATTAAAATACATCAAAACTTGAAAGCTTTAATTTCACAATGAAACTTTAACAAAGAACAAACATTTTGATGTTACAATTTTCATTACGAAGTTTCGCTGAAACTTTAAATCTTGTCTGATGAAATAAGTTGCATAAATTTAGTTTAATATTTTATGAAAACAACATTATTAAAGAAAGCGTAATTATCTAGGTACTTATTTTATTTTATTAATCCTCATAAGATACTAATTAAAACAAACAAAGGGGTTTGTTCTCGCTACGTTGGACAGAAACTCAATAAACACTTGGAACGAATCGTGAAAACTTGCTAAGGTGAATTTACAGGGAAGAAAGCAGGCGGCCAATAAGAGTCGGGGCAGAATAATGGCTTATTCAAATTTAACTGTGGAAAAAACCGCAGTTTGGGAAACGATCTCGGTGGGAACAGCTGAGCTCGCTGAACCTTTTTAACGTAACCTTGTGTGGCTTTTGATACAGGTGTTTCTATTCCCTGTGTACCTACCTACTTAGTATACTTTTAAACCAATCAATAAAAATAAATGAAATCTTAACAAAACCACAACAAAGGCAACATTTCGCAGTATTATCACCAGTATTATATTATGATTAACACCGTTAATCTGCACACAATACCGTGAACCAATTATCAAATCATTCTTACGCAACGCATTCGGACTGGGCGGTCATTTAATCAATTAATTTAATTTAAAACACAAACATACCCCACTTAAGATCCAATTTAAACTGGGACAAAATGTATATTGGCCGCAATAAAGTAACACACGGCAGCAAAAAGGCCGGGATCGGGGCGGTACGCGGGACCGAGTGGCTGTGTAGGCACATCCCGTACATCCTAGCAAATTACACTGATACGCCGTGAAAAGAATTTTAACGACATTCGAGGTGGCGGGGCTTTAAGCGCGAGGCGACTTTGATACAGCGGCCTTGAGGTCCGTGGTGAAATGTTCCGCACGTGTTCTTCGAGCAAGTAGGTGCCTAGGCATGTTTTTGTAATGCAATAAGTGTATCGCACGCCATCTTGCCAAAGCTTTTCGGTGTGATGTCGATGGTAAGAGGACTCAGAAGCTTCACAAATGTCTGTCTGATATGTTGTGATCATTAATAATTGTTAAGACTCTCTACGCCTCGTCGATTTTCGCAGTAATTATCTAACTTGTATGCTTAAATGGATTGATGTTGATCATTGTATTAATTATTTATTTTCTCCATCTTATGACTACCTTTACAGGTTTACCTAATGCGATAGTGTACACAATAATAATATTAAATTTTGTAACTAATCACAAACAATGCATAACATTTGAATATGTTGTTGTATATTTGAATAGCAAAATGTTATAGTGAAGTTAAGTTCTGAGTTGAGCTCTACGATTACTGACAAATGCATGCACTGACTGGACAGGTCCACTCATGTGGTTCACTCATTTCCTTATAAAAACATCTAGGACATGTCTATGGTTCACCACACACGTGGACACAATGATCTGACCAAGATAATGTCTAGAATATCAAAAAGACTGACCTCCGCTTTTGTTACGGTGTTACTTCTCAGAATAGTCAGAACAGGAAACACTGAACACACTAGTTTTAAGAACATTTTGTTTGATTGACGTCTAAAAGTGTTTGTGAAAACCAATTAGGTAACTTACAAAAATAAATATAATTTTCAGTACCTAGACTTCAAATTAGTTTAATATCGAAATATAAGCGAATGGGTCTCCTATAATGTCGACGTTAGAGACTTCGACATATAATCCTCATGAATATTTTAATTATGATTAGTAGGTCTGTGGCTGTTCTCGTCTCGCTCTCTCGACTTAGGTAGGTAAGTAGTTTCACCCGGATCACCATACTTAGGTACTTGTTACTTTTCAATTTGTACAAGGACTAGTGAATATTCGGTACTTATTTAAAAACATTATGTATACCTTTAGTTTTACCTACCTAAGTTACCCATTTGTTTCAGTTTTCGTCCAATTTGCATTCTGAATCTGAAGCTTTTATCAAGTATAAGGTTTGTCTTGATTCATTTTCAACATCAGAAGATACGAGTAACTACTTACCTCTTTTCTAAAGGATCTAATATTCTAACTGGTAGACACTAGACAGTAGCAATTTAGCTAGTATTAAAACCTCTTGAAAGAATTTCTTTGGTGTCAAAATATTAAACACGCTGAATTTTTACCTACCAACACAATCAAATACCTCTTTTACCACGCGTTTAAAATTCGTTCTCCTTTCTTGAATCTTAAGATATAATATAATAAATAATTTGTATAGGTACGGATGACTAATCGAATTCGAATAAAGCTCAATTCACGCTTAATTGAGTCGATTATTCATATTTTCGATAAATAAGATCAAATCCACGGGTAGCGCCGAAATTAACTATAAATTACGCGCTCCTAATGCTTTATGTCATTAGGGAGTAATTAATCAAAAAAGTCGAAATGAATGCGCCAAAAAATTACGACATTCGGACCGCGTTAAACGTCATTATGGCCTATCATTTTTTATTTATTTACCAATCTTGGATATGAGTTATACAGCGTTTTCTTTGAATTACTGCAGAATAAGGAGTCGTAATTAGGAGCCGAGTGACTAGATACTTACCTACCTACATGGTTTGAAAATGTATGGAATAGTTAGGTACAGTTACCAAGTCAAATACGTCTAAACGTTTTAAGAGTCGATTGTGCTGTAAATCAGAAAACAAATCCTTTTTAACCTGCACCTAGCTAAAACGTAGCTAACACCTGCCACCGAGAAGTTTTGTCTACTGTAGAACAAGTCGCCCGTTATTAAGTTTGGCGTGAATTACCGGTGTTGTGAAAACATTAAGTGCTAAACATTTATACCAGATTATTACTCGTATATTAATACGTGAAGCGAAAACTGCGGATATTTTTTTAAGAATATTGCGTGCACGGAGGAGTTAGAGATTTGGCATAGTTGACGTTTTAGGAGTAGTCAAGAAAGCTAAAACAGTCGAATTTCGGCCACTGAGCAACCGCAACTGAACTCTGTCTACCCTACATGGCAAATGGAGCAAGACTGATGATAGACCCATACTTATAAGGCACATTGATGACTGTTAACTCTATGTATGTAGATGGCTTATTATGAATTTACATAAAAGAAGGCAAGTAAGGGAAAGTTTTAATATTATTACTTGGATTAAGATCTTAATGAATTACTTTCATAAAAGTGTTTATAAGAAAATAATTCATTAAAATGTTTAATTCACTGAAAAATTCAAATCATTTATTTAAACTAGACCATTATACAGGCACTTTTGAATTTCAAATTAAAATAAATACTAATGCTTCTAGTAGCCCCATCAAAAAGTTAGTTTTGTGTGGAGAAGAATGGGCAAGGAACCCCTCCTCTTTATAGTAAATAGTTTTTTAAAGTAAATAAAATAAATAAATATTTTTCTAATCCCTAATCAGACATTTTTTCGACATATATTCCTTTTATTCTAGGTATATAAATTGGTAACTACCTAGAAAAAAAGAAAAAAATATCATCCATGTAGTAAGTTGCAATCACACTTCCATCAAGAAAATGTCATTCAATAGATGACTGAAAATGATTTTTATTCAATAAATTGGTTAGAATAAATCTTTTATAACACATCAGTGTTATTCTAAGCTAGATCAGTTTGAATTTCCTTAAGGCCTAAGTACTACCTATTATTGTGAAAAGAAACACCAACATATTGAGGTCAAAATCTTGTAACTTAAAAATCATATGTGAACCATGAAGGTTGATGTCAGAAGTGGTCTCCTGAAGAGAGAGGCACACAGATTTAAGTGGACTCGTCCAGTCACTGCAGGCATGTACCAATAATAATGTAGTTCAACTTAGAAATTTAAGGAGCCTAAAACTCAACAAAAAAATGCCCCAAAGATTCAGAAGAACATTCAGGATACTTCTCGATAGAAGCTGTCAGAAATCAAAACAAATGAAAAGATGTTTCAGAACTTGTGTCATAAATCTACTGGGATGGTAAATAATTAAATAGGTTTTATTTAAAATCTCCAAATACTTTACACATTCAAGGTGACACATGAATATATGACTGAACAACACAATGTTACAAGTAATGTAGGTATATTATGATTTTGAAGGTCAAAAGGTGGAACTTAAATACTATCATGTTATGTATTGTTTAAACAATACACTTAGCAGTAAGTACTCAAATTTATCTTCTTACAGACATCACATAACATCATACCTTTATTCGTTGAAGGTTTAGACAGAGGTGTACCTATAGTACACCCACGTTTAAGTCTCATGTAATAGGGGGTGAGTCTATTGCCACTGAGAAATTTGACAACAAATGGAAAACAAATTCTAATACCAGCCTTTTAGGTAAACCCCCTTCCCCGAACACCTTATAGCTCAATCATGTAAGGTACATGAATTCCTGTACCATAATATATTATGGTGTCAACGTGCTAGCACAGTTTGTGTGATACACAAACTACACTACAGTACAGCTTGTATTTAGGTTCAAAAGTTGAATGTATGCAGTTGCAATAAGCAAATAAATTGGTGATCCTGTTGAGGCTATCATCAGTAGGGGAATTGTGGTTTTATTTAATTATGGTAATACATGTGTAATAATAAATTTCAGTAACTATATAATTAAAAGTATAGACTCTGGACTTACTTATTGTTAAAAGAAAAAAAATATAGCCTTTATTTTTCAAGGCTTATTTTAGCTTTGTAACAGCTTCTAATGCAGCCCTAATGTTACCCTCTACTGTCTTATACTATAGAAAAGAATAAGTCCCGTATTGTTTTTCTATAAATAATGAAATACAAAAGAAATATTCGTGTCGTATTTTATTATTTATCTACCTTCGTTTTCTGTTCTTCTGGACGAAACGGTAAGGGATTATAATAGGCGAGTATATGGTTGGGGTCCAAGCAAGCTAATTGCATATCTTCATTGTAACTGGAATATGTTCGTATTCAAATAAGTATATCTTGCGTAGGTCTGTAATAAATAGCCTTTTAGAAAGTTGCCCCTCAAGTGCAAAGAATAAATGGGTCGTGACGATTGAATAGTCTTATATTATACATAATACATAAAGCTTCTGGTATATCACCAAATTGTAACTGATTTAGCCAATAAAACATAACTTTTCTAATATCGATCGGCTGTTGGTGTCAGTCTGCGATAGAATTCAAGCACCGATGAACTTACCTAACGATGTGTCGCCACACCGTACACTGTATTTTTCTTTCGTTTAGTAGTCCTCTATACTAATCAAAAGTTCCACTATAAAACAACTGCACCACGCACAATTAAAATTTGACAATTTTTTTTTTGTTTTTATCAAACGCAAATCACGGAAACAAGTTGCGAAAACGAAAAATGTCTAAGATGGCGCCACAATGCAAATATTCTAATGACATTAGAGTTTGTGTTGCCATTGTAATAAACAACAGTGACAGTAGTTTTCTTTGTGATCAATTAATGAATTTGACTTTCTTTATTTTACCTTGATACTCGTAAAGGATAATTAAAACATTCAAAATAACACACATTTTACGAAAAATATCAATTTAATAACAAAAATTGTAATCTTTGGCTTTACAAATTTCAAATAAGACTAACTATAAAAGTACATTAGACTTCACTTCAGCAGTAACACTTAGACCTAGAGCAGGCCTAGCGTATCATGAAGTTTCAATAGAATGCGAGGCCCGATTCTACAGATTTTGTTACCACTACGTGGGGCCTGAACTCACATGCATAATTCGAAAAATAGTTTGAGCAATGTCTCCAGCTCAGCATAGCAAATTCTCACTTCTCCTCGTACTCAATCATTACTTTCTCGAGGTGGACATGATTTAATTTTATTCATTTGATAGCGAGCAAGAACACTATACAGGAAAAATTGATTATTTTAGTTGAGCAAATAAATTGTATCATACTTAATTCACTGTATGAAAATATGATGTAAATAAATAGGTAGGTACTTACTTAAATATATTATTTAAAAATTAAATGCAATTATTTTGAACTGTCTAATTGCTTACGTAAAATCGTTAAAAAAATAATTAAGAGCTTACTGTATTTTATATCAAAAATAGTCTAATATTATGTAGGATGCACTTAACTTTCTACCCGAAAAAATCAAGCTGCATTCTTCAATTAATTACAGTGAAGTAAGATATAGTAATAAAAGATATACTTAGTAACTACAGACAATTTTTACATCTATTAGCTAAAGTCTACAGCAAATTAGGAACTTTAGTGCCAGAGACGAGAAAAACAGTCCCATTCCTGCTGGCAATGGTCTCGGCTTCCTGGGATAAAATCATTAGAAAAATTGTACAAACTCTAATGCCATGGTTGCGCTCTTTAATACCTACTCATAAAACTATATACTCTAAGCTATAATCAATGCACTATCACAGTGACCGTAAGCCACATAATGAAGATAAAAATTATGATTACGAAATACGTCATGCAAAGTCCACTCCAGTATCTAGTAGATCCCTGATAAGTACTGTAGCCTTCCGTGGCAAGATACGTAGGAGGTGACCGAGGTACAAAAGATGCTTTGGCACCGATGCTTCGAAGTAGTTTCGGCGAACACTATCGAGGATCGATGTAGCTGCTTTATTTGGAGTTATTGTGCCGAAGTAACTTGGTATTCTGAAAACAAACATAAAAATATTGTTTTTAATAAAATAATTTGTTTTAATAAATAATAAATAAATAAATATTGCTGGACAATCCACACAGCATCATCTAGCCCCAAGCTAAGCAGAGCTTGTGTTATGGGTACTAGATGACTGATATAATTAATACAATACATTACATAGATAGGTATTTTTATTATACATAGCAAATACCCAGAACACCCGGAACAAATATTTGTAGATCGTACAAACATTTGTCCCAAGGCGGGAATCGAACCCGCAACCTCTTGCGTCACAGGCGGACCTTCGCCCGCCGCGCCACATCAGTCGTCAAAATCGTCGTTGTTTTCAATTTGGCAATATGTTTGCAGTCCACTGTGTTCTGGGATTTGCAATATGTTATATAGTTTTTAGCCACGCCACGGCCAATTATAGAGAGAATGAGTTTGTTTTTTTATTTTATTAAAAAACTTGATGTTCACTTAAAACATCAAATGATTGATTATAAAGTAAGCAGATTAAGTCATAAATGCTAAGCAGTTTAATGCTTTGTAATTAATTACTTTTTATTATGACTAACTTTCTATGTTTTATCACTTACCGTAATCTTATATCTGCACTTTCATCGCTGACAATAAACGGATAGATATGAGTGAGGGTCACATGGACTCCATCAATCTTGTTTACTCTAAGGTCTTCTGTAAGAGATTCTGCGAGGCCCTGGACAGCAAACTGTGCCACACTCAATGGCATTTGGTCCTTGATGTAGCTGAGGCCTGCCACTGATGTCAAAGCCACAATGTGACCGTGGTTCTTGGCCTTCATGTCAGGCAAGAAGAGGTCAATCAGCTGAAAACCAATTTGAAGAAAAATGTTATGTGTAAACTGTTACATTTATTTTTGTTCAAAATTTAGAACACCAATTATCGATGTGTTGGTCCAATAATTTTCTTCAAAAAAAAAATTTAATTTAAAAAAAATAATTTTAGTCCAAATGTTTGTTTTTGATAAAAAAAATTGATAGCTACCCAATATTTTGTAAAAGAACTCACCCAGAAATATGATGTCAGTGTTAGATCTAGGGTATCATGAATATCTTGAGGGGGCTGAGTCATTAGGGACCTTGGGCTTGGTATTCCGCAGCAGTAGAACAGCATGCTGACAAACCCTAGATCCTTCTTCAGATGAGAAGCTAAAGCCTGGACATTTTCTCTTTTTGTAATATCACAAGTGTAGCTTATAGCGGATCCACCTCTTTTTTTTATGTGTTCAACTGTATCCTCATTAGAAGAACTGTTCTTGTCTACACACACAACAATCGCTCCCAGATTAGCTAGCTGTATAGATAGTTGGCGGCCTACACCACGGCCTGCACCAATCATCTGAAAATTGTAAAATATAAATTTTAAATTATTTTGTTCTCTGGAACTGTTGCTAGGTCACATTGTATCAACATGATTATAAGTATTTTAAACATAGTATTTAAGAAAATAATATGCAATTAATCTGGTAAATTCAATAAAAAAAAATATCAATAAAAGCTCCTAACGTTTTAAATGATTTAGATAAAAAATTACTTACCAGAACCGTTTCTAGCCTGACTGATTTCAATGGTGGTGGTCTAAATAGTTCATAAACAGCCTGTAGAACTGCACAGATAGCATTAAGCACCACCCACCCAATGTCCACCATTAGAATGCACAAAGAATATGCTCTCAGCAACATTTTGAAGGGGAAGAATATATTCAAGAGAATCCCCAAAATATTGTCAGAGATTTTGGTTTCCTGGAAAGTATAAATTATGCATGACTAGTTTTGTTTTTGGGTAATTACATACTTAAAAATCATAATTAGGTAAAAAATAGATTTTATTTCTTTCAAAATTCTCAATCTGGGTACCCGAAAAAAACTCTACAAATACACAGATACCTGCAATAATCTTATTACATGATGGCCATTGAAGGAATAATTAGATACTTTTATCTAAGAGTATTTGAGTAGGTAATCACTTTGCACCCACCTTGTTATTGCAATAGTCCTCGGAACTCATAGCAGAAACATGTAACTAATTTAGCTGAAGTCGACAAAAATTAACAACAACTATTGTTTTCAAGAAAACTGTTATTTACCACTTTCAGATTGAAACGAAAGAAGTAATATCAACCTATGAGCTTTATAAACAGTACAAAGTGTGATAAATAGTAAAAGTGAAGTGATAATGACCGGCAGTAGATATAAGTTATGAAACACAAAGTGATAACACGAAATGTTTGACGATAATCTATGGACACTTGACACTTCTTGCTTGACAACAACTTTCGATAAGGAGCGGACATTGATTAGAAATTTCCTGTCACTGTCACAAACATGTGGTGTTTACATACATTACGTAGGTACTCACGTTTTTACTGCCGTCAATATTTTTTAATTAATCTGTATAGAATCGACTGTTTTCGTTCTTCGTTTAAAATATAATAGAAAGATAGAAATAGTTTCTGGAGTGTTTGCTTATTTCAGTCATTAGTATAGTACAAATTCAAAGATTAACATTGCAACATTGTAATCAGTTAGAAATATGAATTGCTGTACAGTAAATAATATGTGGATCGAAGATTTATATAATTGGTTTCCCTTTCTTTAGAAATACCGTGAAATAAAGTCTAAGTCTATCATAATATAAAATATTTGTCGTAACGTTATCAACGTGCACGTAATTTCGGAACGATTACAAAATGTCAAGTGAATGTCAAACAAGACAAAGCAAAACATACACCGATTGATTGGTAATTCGTGATCTGATAGAACAAAACTGCTCAAAATATTACCTCAGCACGTTGATTTGATGATTACTGTTAGTAATTAGTTATTTTCAGATATTACCAATTAAATAATTTGTTGTAAAGAACTTAATCATGGCTTTCGTATACCAAGGGGACCCTGAGCTAGAATCTAAGGCAAGAAAAGGTTTGTAGAATGGAATTCAACTCGCTCAATCATGTTATTGTATTTTTTCATGCTTATAATTTTATTTTATCCGAATTCTTTACTTGCACTCACTTACATATTTTAACAGATATACTTAATTACAAAATAATTTAGTCCGCCCGTAGCGAGGTGGTAAGAGCCAAGCTAACGGTGGTTAGAGATCTAGGGTGACAAACCTTCTCACAATGCGTGCCGTGTCGAAGACCCTCCCTAGAGCTGAAAGAACCACTTTCTGCATCTCTTTTGTGCCAGATATTTAGCTATAAATTCTCTAGACGTTTGTCAAAAGTCTTCGCCATCAAACCAATAACTAGTATAACTATCGGCACATAAAGAGTCCATAATCCACATGCTGTTAACCTCATGAGCAAGATTGAGAAATTTAATGATCTTTTCGTTTTCAGCTGCAGAGCGTATATCTGAGAACATGCATATAGTAGCGAACGAGCCTTCATTAGCTCTGTACAGATTGCAAGAGCATGTAAGGAAAGCATTACCACCGATGGTTGAAAGACGAGTTGAGGTGACTAAACTGCAACACGAGTTGCAAGGGAGATGCTATGATGTGGAATATGCTCTCAGGTAATATAAGATGTATTTATTATCTATGCAGTGACGAGAAGTTTGTTTCGTGGTTTGGTTTGATGTGTGAATGATATTAATTTTTGTAATTGGTTTAATACATTGAATGCCAAATGACCAACAAACGTCATGAAAAATTGTTGTTTGGCAGTTAAGGTGTTACAAAAACTTTTACATGTCAAACAATGAAAATAAATAAATAAATGTATGGACCTATGGTATACATCTGACGGGAACTGCTTGCATGTCAAGTATAAAAATGATAAAAATTGCTGAAGACTATTCTCAAATTAATTACCTGTGCCTCATGGTTCATACAAACTCTTGTATTGTTATATGGGCCGATTTCATAGAAACTCTTCAAATGAAATACAATTCTAACTACACTAAATATAAAATGGCGATGATGCACCATTCAAACAAATTGACATTTGAACTCAAAAGCAGTGTGAAACGCCTGAAGAGGTGCAAATGATTTTGGAATGCTAATTAAAGTATGATGATGATGACCCAATGGGTGCTGGCTCAGTACCTCTACTCATTGATCAGCACTACTGCTCATAGACAGCAGTCTAATATGGCATGGAAATGGACAAAAAAAAGGCTCTTTTAAAATCCAGCCATTATTTACATTGGTTCGATGAGGACCAGACCCATTATTTACATTGGTTCAATGAGGACCATGCAGATTGGTGTCTGATTTATTTATTTATTTATTTATAGTTAATTAACACGGCATAGCACCAATTACATTAATTAACATAGAAACAAAACAAAAACTATACAATGCAGACAATACAATCAAAAACAACTATTCTCTACTTACTAACATGGAACAGTACACACCCTTGCATACTGTCTCTCACATGATATAGTCTTATGAAGAAATAACCACACAGATTTGTGTGGATATATTTGTCAGTAGTTGTGTAGCTTGACTCAGAACTTAAGGTATGATAGGAAATATTTTGTAATACACAGCAGAGCCACCCGACTGACCCCCTGACTGGTATTTACTAGAATTTTATTATGAGTCTGTTCCTGCTAACTTCTGGAATTGATAAACTAATAATTCCATTTCTCTTGATTCCAGTGCAGTAAAATCAATGGATGGTGCCGCAACAAGTTTCAAGAACATCCAAGAAATGTTGAAGCAGTCAATATTTTTGAAACAACAATTAAAATATGAGGAAGCTAGGAGAAATAAAAAAGATTCTAATTCTGTTTACAAACGTCTCTCTGCTCATATTGTTCTTGACCTACCAGACCTGTCAGAGTTCTCTATGGTTAGGGAGACTACCAATAGGATTGAGAACATGATGGCACAAGCTAGAGGCTCATCAGCCGAGCTTCATAGGTCCCACACTACTTTGCACTGAAACAGCTACCTGTATGATATACATGCTGATCACATAACAGTGTGTGCTAGTTATACCATGCTTAACCTTGCCAGCCTATGCTGAATGAAGGCTTGTCCCAAATTGTGCTACACAGCAGCCATCTCCTGCTTTTCACAACACCACTGACAAGATCTTTTCTTTTAATTTTGTAGAAAGCACATGCCAGTTACATGTTTACACTAGAACTGCACAGTGGTCTTCATTTTAATGATACCATGATATGGGGTCAATTGAAACGCAGGGGTAAATTGACACAGGGGTCAATTGAAACGCTCAATTGAAACAAAACTTTTTTTTCACATTAGTTTAATATTGTTAGTTGCTTACCTACATAAACTAATTAATAGAAGTAAAATAATTTCCCAGGTGCTATACCATGGGCTTAACATGTGAAATAATATCTAAAAGATCTGAAACAAGTTATGAAGGGGAGGAGCTCGTTCAGTAACTAAGGCATATTTAACCTAAGTATTTACTATCTAGTCAAGCTAAAATATAATTTTATGATTAGGATAAATTCTGCAAATCCAGTTTTTATATTTAAAAACAAACTTAATTAAGCCTAAGGTTATGTTCTAACATTAGTCCCTGTTTTCACCAAAGCTGTGCCAAAAAAATTAAACCGAAATATGTTTGTGCAGTTAAAACAGTATTTAGACATTACATTTACATGTCGCCTAGTTTTAGTGAAAATGGGAATAACTAATTAATAATTCATTGATGCACTTTGCAAGTAAATGTTACAACAAAGCTGTTTTAGTAACACTTGTTTTGTTAAATTAATTTAATGAAAATTATCGGCTGTTTCCAGCTTTTACATTATTTTCTTGCACCGTGTTTATTATGCTTTCATTCTAACGATACCATTCGTGTTAACAATGTTTGTCGGGATATTACATATTAATGTTGGTTAGCAAATAAATGTGACGTCATAATCCATGTTGGTGTCTGTTTCTACAAATTTGATTAAACGCTTAGCTTACTGGCACGAGACACACGAGTTGTTGAAAGCTCTGAGGCACAAAAACACCACCATTTTTGCTTTTTCTCGTAAATTGAGGAATGTGAGGGCGTGATTTTCCACCTTCAGATAGACGACACCGAATCTGCCAACTCATTAAATATTTTTCATGAATCAGAAAAAAGATTTCATGAGTCCTAGTGAAAATGGGCATTACAAGATATAGTTTATCTTCTATATGTACAGAGGGCCAGAGGCAGAGGCAGTGCCAGAGGTACATAAAGCTACCCCAATGTGTCAGATTTTCATCATCAGAACATGAACCTTATTCCTTTTAATATAAAGTTGAAAAACGATCAAAAAAATCTGACACATTGGGGTAGCTTGATGTGCTGACCTCTGTACATAAGTGGTGAAACAGTGGTGGTAAATTCAAAAACATTCATTGCTTGGTGTCGGTACGTATTCATGTGCTAACATTGTAAATAATAACGTCATGCATTTATAACCTGAACATAAACTGTAACATTTACTCTTAATACCTAAAATAAATTATTATAAAGGCCTTGCTTTTTTTGCATATAGGTAACATTCTATCAATAATAAGAGGAAGTCTGAAAGTGGCGCCTGTGACAGAGAAGTTGTTTGGAAATCGGTTGTCATGGTATGGACACGTGATGCGAAGGAATGAGGATCATGTTGTGAGGAAAGTTTTGAGTATGAATGTAGAGGGAGACCTAGGAAACGATGGAAGGATTGTGTGAAAGATGATATGGCTAAGAAGGAGCTGAATTCTGAGATGACGGCCAATAGAGACGTATGGAAGAAGAAGACATGCTGCGCCGACCCCAAATAAATTGGGATAAGGGCAAGAGGATGATGAGGTAACAGTCCAACAAATATCACAATTCATATATTTTACAGTAGCAGCTGCACGGGTCAAATTAATTGTTAATATACTGAACTTTACAAAAACGTGCGAGCTTAATAGTAGTCGCATATAATGTGTTACATCGGACATCTCGCCTTGTTTATATAAGCAACATTAACATTATATCCTGGAAGAATTACTCAGGCATTATTTGAAATGATTGTACGAAACCGCGCGCGCTCATTGGTCAAATCAAATAGCTCGTACTTCCTGTTGCACACTTCCGTCACTTCACAAAATCATCCCACAGATTGCAATAATATTTTATGTCAAGTATTCATTATGTAAAATACACACTGAACACTGGTGTGTTTTACACTAAAAAGAGAGTTGTCGCTAAATAACAGCCATACGGGGCGAACGAAGGTTAAGCTACGCTTATCAAAGGTCGGTCCGTGGTACCATCGGAACCATCCATTATATGCCAGGACCCCTTTGTGGCTCGAGAAACACGGTCCCGCCAGGCTATCATTCGTAGATTTTTGCCAGTTACGCGTTGTCAGAAACTTGAAACTCTGACAGCTTGTCTTACCAAAGGGTATCTATCGTCGTGTTATCCGGTAACTGGATTATGGGGGTGAGTCAGATAGGCAGGCGATCCATGTAAAATACTGATATTCAGCTTCATCCGGTTAATGTGGAAGCCGACCCCAACACAATTGGAAAAAAGCTACGCAGATGATGATATATCAAAAATCAAGTGTAAAATAATAAATTATCATCAGACCTAATTAGCATAATTTCATAGCATCATTGATTGCATCGTACGCTTGAAGTGTACATATTGTTGCACAGCCTAGAACACTAGAAGTAGATTACAGCTAAGCTTTGGCTTGGAAAGTAGGTATCTACTTGAGTTAAGAATACCTGAAGATTTGTATCTACCACAGCGTAGTTAAAAAAAAATCTTCATTCTGGTTTAACGCCATCTAGTGTGGATTTCGGGACTTATACTTGGTGTAGACGAAAGAGATGTATTTCCTGCCACATTTCTGCCCGTGTTCACTAAAATTTAAAATTAATCGATTGAATACATTTGGGGATATGAAATCAGTTGTTCGCATAAAATGCTGCGCAACTATTGGCAATATTTTTTAATAGAAAATTTTGTTCATCAATACTTATATTTTAATACCGGTATGGTGCATATGAATCGTTTGAGTAAATCTTGGTAAACACGGGCCTTCTTACCACCTGACATACCAGTATACCAATAGTAAAGCAGATTGCAGGTCCCATATTCCTATCAGATAACACATTTTTTAAATTTCCTTCCCTATTAAGTCCACCGTTTACCGAGCTGAGGCATTCTAAATAAAAAAAGAACATCAAGAGTAAAAATAAGTTTTATTGAGCTTTAAACTTCTCAACATTAATGCTATTAGATAATCTTTAGATACTAAAAAAACAATTAATTGTAATAAAATAGTTAGGTAATAGTGGCATTTTATAATAGATAGCAAACTGGAGATTGCGGTTCGATTTTCATCCACTGTTTTCGCACTAACATACTGTGTGAAACTTAGTTAACGGAAACACTGAACATCAAAAGTAGGTAACAGGGTAGTGTCCTTAAAAATTCTGTTTGGTCCGAAAGTTGTATTACTGTACTCAAAAATACTGGACACGTATTTATTCTCTTGTCTCGTAAACCAAAAATTACGACGATATAGTGCGTTGAAATTTCGCGTGCCGTCACGCTGTGCTACACCTTTTATGTTAAAGTGACGTCACAAGCCCCTTCTCCTGAACCTTGATGTGCTCTATTTTCGACACCTTTTAAGGAAAAATAATATACACGTTTTTTGGTAATCTAACTGACGGACCAAACAGACTTATTATATTTTTACCTAGGACACATCCCTATTAAACACTAAAAACCATCTTTAGATCAGTAGGTAGGTAATAGCACAGACATGATCTAGGTTCTAGTACCTATAAATATCTTATTTTTTTGTCTCGGTTTTAACGACCAATTAAGTATCATAAATTTTAATATAAAATAAATCTCAAAGATGAGGATGGTGGAACCGTACATTAGCAGTCAAACTTATACCTAGGTTAGGAAAACAGCCCTTACCGTTACGAAATAAAGGCGTTGAAATACAAATCATAGTTAATGGTTACAACTACCATAATTGGATAACAATAAAGTTTTCATCCTCCTGAAAACTTGGAAATGAAAACAATCTATCATCAAAAAAAAAACTCCATTTTGGTTTCTACCGCAGTCGGGAAAAAAACATATAAAACAAAACCTAAATAAACAAAGCTTTCACAGTGTAATCTATCTATGAAATATGACAGACCAAGGCAGCTCCATCAGTTTGGTGATATCATACTTCTGTTCTAACGGCACCAGTTTCTGCACGTTCTCTGACTTGGGCATTACCAACGGTTTGATGGACAATGTCTTCCTCAACCACTTCCACGAGAGCAGACCCTTAGCCGGGTGGATGCCAGGTCCTTTCGTTATAATTGAGTTGTAAATGTAGTCTATTGGTATCCCGGTGGCTATGTAAGAGTATACTTCCCGATTCTCTGTTTTGATGGCCTCCAATTTCTCGAATATTTCCGCCCAAGTTAAGTGCATGTCGTGTACTTGGACGTTTACAAGTACCTGGAAATGAAGGCTTTTATATTTAGGAGTGCCAACCTAAAAGATAAAGTGCAGGAGTAGAAAAAAGACCTGTGGGACTCTTGAAAGGTTCCTAGACTACTACATACGCTACAATGTAGGAGGTATGCTACTTTCACAAGTTCGAGACACAGGTGGTCTTTGTAAGGATTAGCGTACATCAGTCGGAAATTCAGTTCGTACCACCTTGATTCCAACCAATCGACTAATCCCAATCTAAAGATTGATCTCTATTTGTAACCAATCAATGGTCGAGTTTGCAATCAGTAAACCTTATGAGGAATCGAATCAGAAACAGCAGTTTAAGATCGGGATCGACATGCGTTACTGAAATTGGCAGTAAGTAGATACCGAAGACAAATATGGCTCAGTAGGTATATCACTTCTGAAAGGTTAGGTTTCATTTATTGTTTTTTGGATCAATCGCGGCCTAAGGCATGTAACCTACCTGCAGCGATAGAAAACTTTAGGTGCTTCAGCACAGCCACTACAGCTGAAACGTTTGAGGCTCTGAGACAGTCCTTCCGCCTCTGTAGCACGTCAGAAAAGTTGGTTGATCTGAACATTAGCTACCTACTGGATAAGCGTAGATACGGATTATAAAGTGGATGTCTCTTCATCTACACTTATTTATTTATTTAAATATTTAATACTTTAAGCACACAAATGTACAGAGGCGGACTTAATGCCATAG
Source organism: Phlogophora meticulosa (assembly GCA_905147745.2). NCBI lineage: Eukaryota > Metazoa > Arthropoda > Insecta > Lepidoptera > Noctuidae > Phlogophora > Phlogophora meticulosa. The sequence goes on from LR990518.1 coordinate 2,952,930, forward strand.
GCATTTTCTACCAGTCAACCTTTGGGTGATGCAGAGACAAACAGTGGCAGGTGCAATTATTATCTACTTATCGCACAGTGCAAGCTGTACTTAAGTCCTACAATACTTCCTTATTATAACATTATCTTTCTCCATTAGGGAACTCTTAGTAGTTGCTCGGAGTCAGTATTAGCCACCGGTCGGATCATCTTTTAACACAATGCCAAAATAAAAACCTTTTGCAGAATACAGGCGTAAGTACAAGTACGTCATATCCACCTACGTTACTGCCATATCAAAGTAAATAGTCTGCAAGGTCACTTACATCTGTGGTATCATTAATGGCAAAGGAGTCGAAGTATTTGGAGAATACCCGGTTGATGTCCAGCTCATCCTTCAGATGTAACACGACGGTACAGCCAGTCTTGCTGTACCGCTCAACCAGGTTGTCCACACTGTCCATGTCGTAAATAGTACCATCTACCATAATGGCTAAGTAGTTCGTTAGTGGCATGTGACTTTCTACGCTGTGAGAATAAATGAAGAATGTGTAAACATATTGTAACATAATAAACACGATGTACTCCAATTAGGATACTAAATTGTGTGACTAAAATAATACCATCTGTCATTTATTATACTTAAATCAAAATAAGTATATTTTTTTAACCGACCAAAAAAAAGAGAAGGTTATCAATTCGATACGTGCCTACCTATATTTTTTATGAACAAGAAGAAGACCGAAGAACACAAAGCTTATTTATCTCAGACGTGTAGGGGTACCTACGTCTGAGATAATATAAGTTAAAAATATTCAAAATCACCTTGTATGAAAGTTTTAAGTCAAATTTACAGTATCAGTGTCATATTATTATTCTGCATTTAGATGCCGTCAAACAGTCCACGTAAAATGCGCGGAAGCACCGTCGTATTGGTAAAATACCTATCGTAAAGTTCGATAGAGACGTCAGCAGCACCAGGAAGTCTTCTGTAAGAACCGACGGTATCTCCAGTCCACCTCGCTGGAAAGACTGAGTACGCGTGTACCGAGGATCCCGGCCCACACGTTCACGGAGAAACTGAGAATCTACACAGCAGGGTGGTCTAAACACCCTTGGGTGTTTCTCATGCCAACACAAATGCTGATTGTACACGCCAACACGAGTAAAAGTGCTCTTGTCCATCCAATATTTTTTTGCCGGTTCAACTACTGGATTTCAGGAATGGCAAGTCATGGGCTGGCGTTAGCATATGAAGTCCTGACAGCGTCGAAGGTGAAACGGCTAATGATGCAGCACGTGATGTTCGCCACACGTAGATCGGACTACTGTCAATCAATGGCGCTGTTTCTCTCGTGATCGTCCCTGGCTGCTTGTTAAAATGATTTCAAAATGTTTGCTTGCAAACAAGTAGTGTGCACATTCGTCCCTCATCTAAGGCCGTGTTAGGACGAAACGTTCCGGGGTCCCTCAGACGCTGAGTTGCAAAAAGTTCATTGAACTGTCAACACGTCAACTCGACATTATCGTATCAACTAGCCAAAGTCCTCACCGCCACCATATACTGGATGTTAGTATGGCGGAAAGCCATCGCACACTTAATCCGTTAATATCGCTACTGACGGATGATTAATCGTTTGATCAGTAGGTAATGGACCTTAAGGTATTTTTCACTAAATTTGGTGCCTAAAACTTAACTCTCAAGGAAATTTTTGAGGTATGAAATTATTTAGGAAATTATAATAGGTCTTTACCTATGAAATTGCCGTTTTGTATGAAAAAATTTAAATGAATTTTTTTCATGTATTTTTTATTTGTATTAATCGAAGTAATCACCCATGCAATCAATGCATCTTTGCCAACGCAGTGGCAGTTTATTGATGCCCTTCTTAAAGAAATCAGCTGGACGGGAGGCAACAAATTCTTCAAAGGCATTTTGTACTGCCTCTCGGGTATTGAATTTTTTTCCCGCCAAGAAGTTATCCAAATTCTGGAAAAAGTAGTAGTCTGTAGGCGCAAGGTCTGGTGAGTAGGGCGGATGACGGAGAGCTTCCAACCCCAGTTCTTGCATCTTGGAGACCGTCTGCTGTGCAGTATGAGGTCGCGCGTTGTCGTGCAGGAGCAGCGGAGACGAGCGATTGACCAATGCTGGTTGGAGATGTGCCAGCCTCTCCATCATTGTGTTCAATTCTTCACAGTACACATCTGCAGTAATGCTCACCCCGTTTGGTAAGAAGCTGTGTTGAATCACACCGGCGCTAGACCACCAAACAGTGACCATCACTTTTCTTGGGGTAAGTTTTCGTTTAGGGCATTGTTTAGGTGCTGAACCAGGATCCAACCAACTTGCTGAGCGCTTGCGGTTATCAAACAGAATCCATTTTTCATCGCAGGTAACAATGCGGTTCAAAATTCATTCATTTGTGTGTCTGTTGAGCAGTGCAAGGCACGTCTCGACGCGTACTTCGCGCTGGCGATCATTGAGTTCGTGGGGCACCCATTTGTCAAGCTTTTTTACCTTGCCAATTTGACGCAAATGGACCAATATTGTTTTGACGCTAACGTCGAAAGCTGCTGCTAATTCAGCCGTAGATTGTGTATCATCAGCTTCCACAATCGCCTTTAATTCGTCATTGTCGACCAAAGTCTTCGGACGACCGCGAGGTTCATTTTTCAGGTCGAAATTTCCAGAACGGAAGCGAGCAAACCAATAACAGGTAGTGCGTTGGTTTGTAGTGTTAGCTCCGTAAACGTCGTTGATGTTGCGTGCCGCTTGTGCCGCGTTGCTGCCACGACGGTACTCATATTCCATAATTACTCGAATTTTTAACGTATCCATGATGACGAAAAAGATTTAAATGCGATGAAAATGTAACACTAATCAATAAACAAATGACTACTTTTGGAAAAAAAAATCCTTGTTTTTAAAATAAAACTAATTTGAAATTAGAATTCTTAGCCAAACAAAAAATATTTTGATTTGAAATGGCCAGTACTGCAGAACGGCAATTTCATAGGTAAAGACCTAATATATTTTATAATCTTTTTAGGGGCATTTTTCTACACTTCCATCAATTAACATATTTATTTTTTTACGCACACATTCGCTCAAATTGTAAAAATGTATTGATTTTTCTTTCATATGATTGTGTAGAGGTAGATCTGATAACCGAACCACAGTTTGGTCGTGCACACTTCAAATGTAAAAATGATTTGATTTTATTTACGTGCGTATGTTTAGTATGTTGAGTGCGTGATTTTATCATCGATGAAAGGTTTTATCAACTAGTTATGACGCGGTGGTTCTAATATAATTAAGTTACTTTGAAAAATTTTCCGAAAAAATAACATACATTTATGATGACGGAAATCGTTGAAACACATTGAGAAATGCCCATTCTGAACGAACTACTTTCGGGTCTTGCGTTTAATCATACGTTGTATTTAATATCTATCCACTTATTTGCACGAGGGATCCCAGCTTTTATCGCATTTGATCGCTAGTAGGCCCAATTATGCCCGATTACCATATTAGGATAATGTACATTTTTTATCGCTCCGCATTAATCACTAGAATCCACGAAATGTGCACAATGTAGGAAAAGTCGTTGAAGACATGAAATCATGCATGGGGTTGGCTACCTGTTTGATGTGATGACAAAGGTTTGTCTTAGAAGTCTTCAATATCCTTTCAGATTCATAGCCTAAAGACCACGCGACGGGATTTACGAGAGCGAGCGTCAATGTTAGATTATAGACAAATCTAACCTGCCAGAGCTGATGCATATAGCGTGTCCCCTGTCCCTGAGCGAGCTCAGTATGGAGTACATGGCTCGTCTGACAGCGAATCTCTGGAAGGCGGTGCAGTCGTCCAGCACGATGACAGGGGGAGCCCCGATTACTGCGGCCGCGAAGTGCAGCCGAGTGACATCCTTCTTCGCGATATCGCTGATGTAGAAATTAGCTTCCGGTATCAGATCTGGATTCAGAACGGGTTTAATGATCAGTAAGGTTTAAAAGATATTTTAAAGTAAGTTATTGATATTTCCACTTTTAAGTAGTTCCATCTGGTCTTTTCGAAGATGGGTGAAGGGTCTATTTTGGGGTGACAAATTATTCAGATGGCCAAAAAGAGAGTTAGGTATTCGTGTTCAACGTGCGTGGCAAGGGTTTTTTACCAACGTACCACACATACCACAGTGATTCTCCTTGAAATAGGGTCATACAGTTTAAATACCTGGGTTATTGGGATGTCCTACACATAGAGAGTGAACGCAGAGCGTTGTCTGTTCGATGTAATATGCTGATCAACATGTCACTTTAAGACCGAGAGGTCCGATGTTTTTCGTCACTCTTCCGACCTTACTGCCATTGATTCTACACGTGCAGTTTAAGGGTTATATATTTGCAAAGACCATGCAACGCCCTGCATGTGCAGTATAACATCGTGTTTAAGATGCTGACATGGCTGACGCGTTTTTGTAGCGCGTCAGGGATGTTTGCAGAGGAAAGAAAGATGAATGCGTGCCAGCTTGGGAGCTGGCAAGCATTCATCAAAGTACTCAGGATGCTGTGGGCAGCATTCTGAGTACTTTATGCTTGTAGTAAGTGTAGTGTAATTATTAATAAGGTTCTAACATGAAAGTAATCTGATGGACCTTTGAGTAAAACTGCTTTACCTTGTCCTATAAAATTTCTACGATTAGATTTAATGGTTTTCTTTTTATTTAACGTATCATGTTTGTTAGAATGATTTGATCCTTATGATTTACTCTATCGATTGATGCCATAAAAGTACAGAGTGTTATGTTTTCAGTTGGCTTGATTCCCGAGTGTGGCATGTGAATGTTCGAAAATCTTTGAATGCAGATTTGTTTCTTTTTAAAATAAAGAAATATTTCCTTTGTGTGAATTTTGCCATCTCCAGTATTTAGAGCTATCCCTCGAGGTGAAGTTGAATAACTCCATGTAGACCCTAATTATAGACAAGTGGACCAACCGAGAGCCTCAATGTGATTTTTGACCTCCGCATTAATATGCTTCCGCGGCACTCCGCGCAGCGCTGCGATCAGTGCCAGTGCGTCCCGCACCGTCATCCACGGAGGCAACATATCTTTGTTACAGCAGAACGACACTTGTTGACTGTACTGCAATGCAAGTTTGATTCCTTGCGTTAATTATTTCACATCTAAGAACAGTGCCAATAATCCGGTCACTGCTAAAAATGGGTCATGCAGGTTCCTTCTTTTTTATAAAAGTGGAGTATAGTTATGCTAAAATTAATCCTCGAAAAATGTATGGTTGAAATGAAGGTTTTAGGTATACATCTGTAACTTCATGATTATCAATAAGGGGGTTAAGGATTTGTTTAAATATATAACATAGAGGACGACTGAAAGTGGCGCTTATGACCGCTTATGATCCTTTCACTTCGCTCATGTTCATACATCTGGTCATATACGCACGCCGGTTGCGAGTACTACGCACCTGAACTTTTTGAAAAACAAAATCAATAAGATCAGTATATGTTCTTCGAGGGCGTCCCCTCCCGGTATTTCCGCTTACATCTGCCTCAAATATACCTTTTGTTAGTCATCTTTTATTCATCATGTCAACGTAACCAAACCATCTGAGCATACAATTTTAATTTTTTGTCACTACATCTTCTTTTAAACCACAACGTTATTTTATAACGTTTTTCATTCCACAATATATCATTCAACGTTACACCACACATACTTCGTAAGGAACGCATTCACTCCCCTACATCCGTGTAGGAACCAGCACAGATACACAATTGTGAACAGCCAGACAAGCTTTTTTGGATATCGACTCGTTGGTCACAACGCCATTCACTTTATTTCTCTCCTATTGACTCTCCTTTCCATTTCAGCATCAATCTTTCCATCTCTTGTAAACATACTCCCCAAATATACAAATTCATTCACGTGTTCCACACTCATTATCATTTATAATTTTCAAATCACACACCGACACATTATCTTCTTTATCACCACTCACTATCTACCTTCGTATTGATAACATTTATATTCATCCCTTTCGTCTTTTATGCTCCATCTATCACGGTCACCATGTCTTGCAACTGATCTGCCGACGATACAAGAAGAACTTGATCTTCTGCGTAGAGGAGACATTTGACAGACAACTCATTCTCAAAAGAAACATATTTGTTACAAATTATTATTTTTATATTAGGAGGTATTATGTTGGCGACACTGCACTAATGTGACGGGGTTCCAACATATGATAAAAAATGAAAAAGTTATTATGTATAGTCGGAAAGATTTGATGAATTTGAAACTATTTACCTGTATAAATTTTAAACTTTTTGGTGGGGCATTAGACTTAATACATAATAATATACTCAATACTCAATATCTTTATTGCGTTCCAAAATGTACATTTGTAAGTTTACATTAGCTGGTGGGTTGTAATAGCGACACAATTTTGGACCCTGTCGGGCACAGCATAGTTAGTAGCATAATTATGGGAGAGAGGAGGAAGAGCACTGAGTGTTTACTTCTAATATTAAAAAAAAATATAAATTGCACGTTACGTTATTATTAGGTCTTTACCTATGAAATTGCCGTTCTGCAGTACTGGCCATTTCAAATCAAAATATTTTTTGTTTGGCTAAGAATTCTAATTTCAAATTAATTAAAACAAAAAAACATGGATTTTTTTTCCAAAAGTAGTCATTTGTTTATTGATTAGTGTTACATTTTCATCGCATTTAAATCTTTTTCGTCATCATGGATACGTTAAAAATTCGAGTAATTATGGAATATGAGTACCGTCGTGGCAGCAACGCGGCACAAGCGGCACGCAACATCAACGACGTTTACGGAGCTAACACTACAAACCAACGCACTACCTGTGGTTTGCTCGCTTCCGTTCTGGAAATTTCGACCTGAAAAATGAACCTCGCGGTCGTCTGAAGACTTTGGTCGACAATGACGAATTAAAGGCGATTGTGGAAGCTGATGATACACAATCTACGGCTGAATTAGCAGCAGCTTTCGACGTTAGCGTCAAAACAATATTGGTCCATTTGCGTCAAATTGGCAAGGTAAAAAAGCTTGACAAATGGGTGCCCCACGAACTCAATGATCGCCAGCGTGAAGTACGCGTCGAGACGTGCCTTGCACTGCTCAACAGACACACAAATGAAGGAATTTTGAACCGCATTGTTACCTGCGATGAAAAATGGATTCTGTTTGATAACCGCAAGCGCTCAGCAAGTTGGTTGGATCCTGGTTCAGCACCTAAACAATGCCCTAAACGAAAACTTACCCCAAGAAAAGTGATGGTCACTGTTTGGTGGTCTAGCGCCGGTGTGATTCAACACAGCTTCTTACCAAACGGGGTGAGCATTACTGCAGATGTGTACTGTGAAGAATTGAACACAATGATGGAGAAGCTGGCACATCTCCAACCAGCATTGGTCAATCGCTCGTCTCCGCTGCTCCTGCACGACAACGCGCGACCTCATACTGCACAGCAGACGGTCTCCAAGTTGCAAGAACTGGGGTTGGAAGCTCTCCGTAATCCGCCCTACTCACCAGACCTTGCGCCTACAGACTACTACTTTTTCCAGAATTTGGATAACTTCTTGGCGGGAAAAAAATTCAATACCCGAGAGGCAGTACAAAATGCCTTTGAAGAATTTGTTGCCTCCCGTCCAGCTGATTTCTTTAAGAAGGGCAACAATAAACTGCCACTGCGTTGGCAAAGATGCATTGATTGCATGGGTGATTACTTCGATTAATACAAAAAAAAAATACATGAAAAAAATTCATTTAATTTTTTTCATACAAAACGGCAATTTCATAGGTAAAGACCTATTATTTCTAATTAGATAATGCGGGGTTTAATATATATATTTATTAAAATGGAACACAGATGTCCACTATTGTCTCCTCACCTTATGCGGTTGCGATCTGAGTTTGTACTTGGACATGCTCCACACATTGCCGGCGCACGGTGCCTGGTACCCCGCCAGGAGCTCGCACAGCATGTTCCGTCCGTGTCGCCGCAGGCCCGACACCGCCAGCACCTCTCCCCTCCCGATGCCGAAGTATATGTTATGAACTAAGTACTGTTCTTCGCGCCGCTTTGTCAAGCCCGTTACGAGCAAGCACTCGCCAAACGTGTCTAATTTCTCCTCTAAAAGTGTTAGTGGCAAATGTTATGTTATTTGTTTTACTAATACTGGTTTGACTTTCATTGTAGACAATGAAGGCCAAGAGAGTATCAGTATGGCGAGGAGTATCAGTAAGGTGAGGAGTATGATTCTGTATGACAAATGATTATCCACCACAGACAGAAACCGCAGAGCTTGAAACAGACCTAAAGCTTATACAGGCCTCCCTGTATGTAAAGGATATGAAACCATGTAGATTTTTTTTTTCGCTTTTACGTATTTTTTACTTTTTTTTCTGACAACTTTTTACTTTTAACTGTAAATAATCATAAAAAAAAAAATCTGTCTAACCCAATGACATTTTTAATTAAAAAGTAAATGATTAACTCCTTTCATTAGAAATATCAAGAGAAAAACCGGACGAAAATTTTCAACGCTGGAGAGTCCAGAATCGTGGTCTGAACTCATAGTCATGGTTTCAGGATGTGCATCGATGACACACACACATACACACACACACATCTTCCAACAAGTCTATGAAAATTATAGTTTAGGCACCATCAGTCTGAGAACTGGACTGGAGTACTGGACAAGAGTGTTTTCAATATATTTCATAAGAATATTGTAGTGGGAATATAGATGAACAAAAAAAATTACATATTATCAGCCTATTTTCTGACAAAACAATAATGAAACTCCCGCACTATCCGTTGAAGCTTTGACTGTTATATCCCACCTAGTCCGGTCAAGTACATAGAATCATCTCATGTAACAGATTTGTACAGTTAAGGCCGAATTGCTATCACACATGGCTTTGGTCATCAGCTCAGAAGGAGGGAGGTACCATGTGGATGTCACCACACTTTCAAGTACAGCTAGGTAGGTAAGTACAGGTGTTCTTGCTCACGAAGGCCGGTCGCCCTTGGGTGTGTGTGTAGGATTTGAAGGAAATGCACGTATACATTGTTTCTGTGTGCGTGAAGGCGGCTTGGCCAATACTGAGCGCTCCCGAGCTTAGGTACGTTGTATAATATAATGTGTACGTGCATGAGACTTTCAAGGCATCAGACACTCTAGGGCAACCGTCCTTTGTGAGATCAGATAGAACATCGGTACCTAATAGTAGCGAGGCGTCAATTTACAGAAAAGAAAAGCCGTCGAAAAAGTATGTAGGTACTTATAAGTAATCTTATCAGTTTTTTTTATTTGAATGTTATGAATATAGTGTAGGTATATTCACTTACTTACACATTATACCTTAATTGTAACGACGTGTTATATAATTTGGCAGTAGTAGACACTATTGGCGGTAGAATTGCTTTCCCGAACCTCCGAAGGAAAGCCGGTATGAGTCGAGTTGTATGGTCACTTCTAACTTCTACTTTGTAAGTTTGGTGACATCCACTGTTTAACCGAGATTATCAACTAAGTAAATAACTTATGTTATTCCATCACGAGCACAACTACCCTAGAAAGCTTCCCAACTTACTATTCCGTCCTGGCCTATAAAGCTTCGCCCTCTTATGACGAACACGATTCGTGATCCTCAGACAGCCGGGTGACAATACCTCGAGCGATGGCTTGTCTCTATTAGCCACTGCGGTAGTGGCAGCATTCCACAATCGGTGGAACATCCTGTACTCTATAAGTAGGAGTAGCAACGTGAATAGGGTGGCGATCCCGAACATTGCTATCATTTCCACGAGAATGCCCGGATTAGTGTTGTAATAACCTTTTTTCGAGAAACATTCTTGCAGAACACCGCATTTTTCTGAAAGGTTATAGGTTATATATAATAATGGAAAATAATATTATTATAACACATAAGAGGAAAACAATTTTTCCCCTAATAATACATTTTAATTTTTGCGATCGCAATACTAAGTTTGTTTGTAAAGGGTTTTTATTGATTTGTAATATGACTGATTTTTAAAAACTGTGCTAGTAAGAGACTTCGTTTTACTTTTCCTGGATTTTTTACAAACACCTCCATCAACTAACTGTGAACATTTATTTCCGACTAGCTGTGCCAGCGACTTTGTCCGCGTGTTTAACAAAACAGGGGTTTTTATGTATTGCGTGGAACCCCAGTTTTATATCCAAAATAAATGTAGCCTAAGTTACTCTTTATCACATCAGCTATCTGCCAGTAAGTCCCGACAAAATCAGTTACGATGTAAGTGGACAAGCATGTTTATATCTATTTTGCAGCATTTGTGACAGATAGACAGACAGAAGAGCAGGCAGATATACAAAGTCGCACCACAAGGTCTTTTCTAACCATGGTACGGAACGATACAAGCATGCATGGTTGAAAAACGACAAACCAGAGAAAAGATGATTGTGTGAGGGATGATTTGAACAAAATGGGATCATTTGATCAGAAAAAGAACTCTTGCGCCGACTGCAAGTGGGTTTGGAATGGTAAGAATCGACTGTTTTATTGAATGACTTTGCTAGGACTTACCACAACATTTATGAAATTTGTTCACCAAACAAAGGTTCTGCTCATGGAATATAAAGCATTCGTTGTTGTACAGGAATATCTGTTCGATCTTCACGTAAGCATAAGCCATGTTGAACTGAGGGGACAGGATCATAATGTGCAAGATGCTGGTGAGAGTATCGCCGTAGAATACCTTTGCTATTATTGTGGCTTCACCTGTGTGGGAAGAATCATGAGGTTTTGATACTAAAGTTAGTGTTTCATATACATTGGAAAATATATACTTACTGTCTAACCGATAAAGATTCCTCGGACCAACATAATATGATGAGTTGAAATAACAAAGCATAAGTACCAAAATTACAAAGTCAATGAGGTCCGGCAAGTTCTACCCACACAACTATGGGTCACAGGTTACCGGATTCTGGGCCTTGAGGGCTCCCTTTTACGTTGGCGTCCGATAAAACATGCTCGAAACACTGATGACTTGTTTAAACACAATGAATGCAGACTACCTTTCTCTCGTCCACACTAGGCCCGGACGACCCGTGGCCCAGCTAGCAGATTCAAGGAAAGTAGACATTAGTTTACTACTAATTTCATGACTTACCAAACACAAGGGTGGCGATGATATAAGTCATCATGTTAAGACCCACTTGCGGTCCCAAACTGAAGATGTACGCTTGCGGTATACAGCCTATCCCGTACACAATTAACATGAACGGGATTACCACTGCAACATAAAATGTCATACGAGTTGCAAATACGTGCGATGAAACTAAAATACTAATTCAAATAATCTTTTATGATTAGAATTGGTAATACTCGTAGCTAAAAATGAACCTGTGGCTTTTCTATGATGAGCTTAAGATTTTCTAGGGGTTCCTGCAGTATGCAGTAAAAGGAGTAAACTTAACGTCTATAGTTATATTTATATATAGTATAGTTTTGATGTTGGAAGCAACAGTAAAAGCCAGGTGTCGTTATTAGGTACAACAAGCAGACGTCTAACTTCGGCTCAAAATATTTCACTTCATAAACTACACGCAGGTATATTTAACAATATGTCAAAATGCCAAGGTGCACCAAAACAGTAAAATATAATACTAACACATATCAACGGACAGGAATTGTGATTTGGTTAAAAAGAAGATCATGATGACGAACATGGCTGAGCTTATTACGGCGACCAGTAACCAGTACAGCATAAGATCGCAGAAGAACAAAGTCAGCCAGTAGCGCATAGGAGAGAAGTTTATTGCGTGTTTCTGAAAATTTCCAGAAGATTTTAAAGGGAGCATGTCTCTCTGTCTCTGAAAGCGTTGGTAAAGGGCATGGAGCCCCTATAAACCTATGGTTTTAAACAAGTTTAATAACAATATTGAATACTGTCCAATATCAAGAGTCATTCAATAGGTCGTAGAATTTTTGAGAGACAATGTGGGGAATGTTATAAGACAGAAATGGATTCTTAGATTTAAATGTATTGATACGGATCCAAGAGTCCATAATCCAGATTTAAAGGACAAGATTGTTGTATAACGTAACTGAAGGATTCGATCAAAAGGAGCCTTAAATAGCAGCCTGTCGCTGATGTTCGTAATGCATATGTCCAAGGCAGTTTGCATGATTCGCCTTATACGTATACATACGACGTGGTCCGTTTGGATAATATCGGTATCATGTATTATGGTAAATGAAATCTAAATTTGTTGCAGTACCTACATTAGCACCAGTTTTGTTACCACCAATCAAATCATAAAAACTGTTCGGCTGTCATGAAAGTTTTTCTTCGATATTAGATAGCAATAATAATTATATTGTATTTTGCCTACAAGCAATACTCCGCAGGAGTCCGCCGAATATAAGTTTGCATTGATACTTGCACACAAACAATCTGCCTGCTACACAAAGACAGATTTATAGTTACCTGAACGTGTCGAATGAGTCCATGCTCCATCGAGGGTAAAAGCGTGATGTGTGAAATAGTCAGTATCAATAGAAACTGTATTATTAAAGGAGGCTCGGCCACGTTTTTCATCCACTAAAATCGTTGAACAAAACACATTAAAAAAAGCGTTATTGTTGATTTCTGTACCTATCCAAATGAATCCACATATCGGTTCATTCATTTTCGTAGCACAAAAAGGAATTAACACATTTTGGTTCAATTATTATAAGGATTGTGGTTTTGAAACAAACACACGTATGTTTAATACAGCATGCCTAAGCAACTGCCTAGACTAGTTTAGAGTAAATTCACATCCAGGACATGCCTAAAATTTTGGGACAAGCCCGTCACACTATTCCCAAACCACTGCAATTCCTGAAAACCAACAATGGCGACCACGAGAAAAGCGTCCAGTCAATGAAGCCCGACGAGTCTCGGAGAAACGATTCAACTGCACATATTACATGCCAAGAATGTTAGAAACAGAGTTTTGAATCTTATTATTTATATTCTTTGCAATTTTAGAAATTTTATGAATATATTCGAGATGAGGAACGATTTTGTTCGAACAAACTTATGTAATACCGGAGAGAGATCCAACACGAGGGGATCGTCGTTGATCTGGATGGTAGCGTCCTTGTGGCCAGTGTAGTGCCGCATCAGAGCCATGTAGACGCGGGCGAGGGACCGCGCCGCCGCGCTGTGGTCGTGGTGGATCGGACTGTAGAGAGCTTGCACCTGAAAGTGAGACAAAGCTTTCCTCACACTACCTTTTTCACTACAGTGTAACTGTATACAGAGTGGAAGGAGCATCGACGCTCAACCTGATACCAAGGGTACAAGATTTTGGACCAGAAAAACTCATGACGCTGTGAGATTTCTAGATTAGAAAATCTTTCGCAGTGGCAAATGTTATGATTTTGTTAGTGAATTTAGTTGGTGTACAGAAGATTTAGTTTCGAAAGTTATTTGTACATTACAATAAAATTTAACTTCTAGATGTCTTTAACTTGTCGCTACTGTGTTGTATGATACGACTATATAAACAGCGCAGCTATTATGTAATATTCACCGTAACTTTTCCGTTTTGGTTAGTAGATACATCCATGCCATACGCAAACCTGTACACGTACACCTGAGGCGAGTCTATTGCGCGAGTGGCCAGGTATTCCGTCAGGCTCTGCAATTAACGAAATTATTTCGTGATTTACCTGTCTAATACCCGTCATATCGTTCAAAGCTTATACGTTTGACGATTTGTCCGTTGTTACGTGTGTGTAGTCCTTTCAGAATTCATCATTTTCATCAATGATTTTGCATGATTCATTATCTTATGTTTATTTTTAACTAACCTCGGAGTATGGAAGCGCTGTATATTCCATGTATTCGATTTGTGTACTGGTTGCATTTGTGTCCGACAGTACGTATCTGAAAAAAAAATACTTAGGTCATAACTAACATGTTAGACTATGAAGAGATTCTGATATAATTGATAGCTTGTTTCCTTAAAAACTTGTACTTTCAATGTGTTGCATGTGGTGTTAGCCTATAAGTAATTGTTACACTTAATAATGTAGGCATAACAATTAAAGAAACTGTGAATGTGTTGTGTAAACAATCGTAGGCAAACCAAAAAAAAATGATAAAAGTAAATTGGTATTAGGATAGAATAAACAGGGCTGGGGAAACAAGACAAGAAATTTTCTACGTATATTAAAAAAAACAGCATCCGTATGTTTGTAATCGTCAAATTCAAAAATTTGTCAATGGATTGACTTGAAATGTTGACGAGGTCATTGCATTTTTACACAAGAGTGTTTATAAATACTTAGTAACCCGAATTCTTATGGGGATGTGAAATTCCAAGCGTTTGCGAGGTTTAGATAAAAACAAAAACTGAGCTAGAGTCAATAGCGTGGTTGGACTAAGCTAGTAAGTAATCTAAGCTGTGCGCTGCAATTTATCGTGAGTTTTACCTAGTTTCTACATTTTTTTATGATGTTATTGGTCTTGAACTGATAGTACTTTTACTGTTGCACACTCCAAGTCACCTATTCCTAGGACATTAGCTGCTATTAACGCTCTCCTGAACTCAAACACAGATTTTGATATGATTGCAAATGAATGGAAGGTGATATTGTCGGAATGTTTGAATTTTTGTGAGAAGAATGCACGACTGTGTTAAATAAATTATATGTTTAAATAGTGTAATTGGCTTCGGCCGTTATATTTTAAATAAATAAATAGCATCAGTTTGTTCGTCGATGTCTCTTACACCCTGTATAGGTACAGTTACAGTAGTTAGGTTTTAACCATGTGAACATTGGGATGTTGTCGTGTAAAACCCAAAATTATATGACATTATATGTATGTCAATATGTGTATGTATGCCTATGTTTAATGTATGTTTATACTAACGAGTGGACCAATGTTGTCTAATTAAATAAATATATTATTATATTAATATTTCGAACTAACCCGTTGGCGATTGACTGACTGGCGGCGGAGTTGTCGGCGCGCAAAACCAAAGTGGTCGTAATCTGCAAATCTTCTACGGTCAATTTCTGAAAATGAAATATAAGACGATAAATTAAATGAAGAATAACTCGAAGTACCTTTTATAATATTTTGCTGTAATGAAATACAGTAACAGTCGCTCGCTTTAATGTCATAGATTAGATAGATTTAAGACCATAGATTATATTAAAGAACAGTCTAGTGTGGGCTAGTGTTCAAAGAGGCTGTACTCGTAGGAATTGAAGGAAATTAATAGGCAGTATACCAATATGCTTTCAAAATGTATACTTACTTCACCGCTTGATACTTGAGCGGCAGGATTCATTTGTCCCAGTGCGTATGACATTGAAAATCCTAGAAATAGGCCTGATAATATCGCTGATGTAAGCTGGAAATATCAATAAGTTAATAAAATTAACAGTAGTACTAGCCGAGCCAAAATAAACCTTGTTGCTCAAAATTTTAAGACTACCGCGCGGATTTATCGGGTCACGAACATTGAGGCAACTATCATGGAAGGCTTTTACTTGGAGCGAACAGCCACTGTTCAATGTCACATCATATCAAACACAGGTCACGTAAAAAACCGCTTGCAGACTAAAGTATTGAAAAAAGGAAGAAAGAAAAACATTTATTTGGGACTTGCATAACAAATGTGTAGGTATATTCGCGATAAAAAGTAAAGGAGTAGGATGAAGTAGAAGGAGGTAGAAGAAGAAGGAGAAGGAAAAAGGAGGAGGAGGAAGAAGGAGGAGTAGGATGAAGTAGAAGGAGGTAGAAGAAGAAGGAGAAGGAAAAAGAAGGAGGAGAAGGAAAAAAGAGAAGGAGGAAGAAGAAGGAGTAGGATGAAGTAGGAGGAGGAATAAGAAGGAGTTGGATGAAGTGGGAGGAGGAGGAAAAAGAAGGAGAAGGAAAAAGAAGGAGGAGGAAGAAGGAGGAGAAAGAAGCAGGAGGATACCATCGTATTATTATCGTTTATATCCCATTAAATTAAGTTAGTTTCACAGTCATTTTAATATAAAGTAATCAGTTTTCTTCAAGGTATTCTTTAGCAGAGCAATATACCTTGAAGTAGGTAGTAGGCTTGAAGTAAACTTTCAATTCCTAGCATTAGTACGGGATGATAGCATACTAATGCTAATATACGGGGATAAATTTACAGAATAGCACTGCAGGAATCTGCTTCTGATTCTGATTCTGCATATTAATCTGTAACCATAATATTATGGCCGTTGTTTGATACAAATGCAAAAAAATAGATTAAGCAACTCACCGTGATCAGAAACAGTTTTAAGTGTTTCATGTGGAACCTACAGAATTTCGACATGATGCGGCAGAGATGTATATTTAAAGGACTAGTCTGTCGCTTCCATTTCTTAATTTCTAAACGAGTTTTAAAAGAAAACAATCAATTAAAACAAACAGGATAGAAAATGTATAAAGTGGGAAATTATTTATAACAAAAGCCAGATGGAATACCTACCTCTAAAGTTCTTTAGAGCCGCTTTAGATTTGTCGTCATGAGTATAAACATAATACCCTGAAGTTCTGGATTCCCCTATTGCTCTGGAAATACAAAAAGAAGTGATTTTATTTAAACGATGTCGGATTGCAAATAATTGGCTGTGCTCAAGACACTGCCCAACTTAAACTAGCATGAGGAAACACAGGATCCTGGATCGATGCCCTGTAACGATGACACAGGCCTGTGGCAGACCACGAAAGAGATGGAGACCTGGATGTCTGTCCTGAGTCTTTCTAATTGGAAAGAGGGAGCGCATAAACGCAACCGATGGTAGGAATGGAGGGAAGCCTAATCCCAGCAGTGCGATAATTCGGGCTAGTAATAAAACATTATTTTCCACATAAGTTTTAGAAATGAATGAAACACCACTGTCCACTGAATTGACTGCACCAAACTTTAGTAGATAATGAGAAGCTCAAACATACCGCCTGCACACCTCGCCAGAATCCGGCACGCTGATAGCAAACGTAGATATTCCATATTTGTCAGAGTTATCCGTGAGATCTCTCACAAATTCTACGACATTCGCAGTAGGACTGGTAGGTAGACACAATATTAACATAGAGCCGAGGTGTGCCCTCACTCTGGCTCCGGCGAGTTCCACCCTATTAAGAAGATCCTTTTGCTGGTTTTCGGACATTTCAATGTTCTTTAAAGTCACACGGACTCTGTATTCGCGACCTTAAGGACATTAAGCAAGTGAAAAACATTAATACCTAGACCAAAAGTTTATAAGAGAACTGTTTTACGTCCCTCATCATCATCATCATCAGGCTATACTAGTCCACTGCTGGACATAGCCCTCTTCTAATGAACGCTATAGCGCCCTGTCATCAGCTTGCCGCATCCAGCATCTGCCTGCAGTCTTTCGCAGATCGTTATCCCACCTGCTCAGAGGTTTTTTACGTCCGTGACATCTCACAATCTCAGGTCCAGTTGAAAACCAGCGTCAGGCACTAGTTGTCGGGCATTTTTGCTGAACTGGACCCTTCTAGCGCAGCTCAAGGCACATACTTAATATTATATACTTATCTTCGTTCAATAATAGCACGTATACTTATATATGTTTTTCTTGTTACTCGTTTTTTATGTTTTTCTATGTTTAGTATTGTCGTTGTGTGCCTGAACCCTGTGCTGAATAAATGAATTTTCTTTCTTTATTTTTCTTTCTTTAAAAGGTTTTCCAATGTTGTGGGTGGGTGGCAAACGTGCTGGCACCAAGTGACTGTACTGTTCTTAATTCAGGGTTTTTTTTGGTCTCACTCGAGAAAGAATTAGATCTCCGCAGTAGACCAGTAATTAGGTTTTTACTTGGTAGAAGATTCGTCCGTTCACAGTGATTTTTTTTTAAACGTTGCTCCACACTAGGAATTTCTCCTGTGTCGTGGGTGCGTTTACAAACATTTAAAGTCACATACACAAACAGCCAGACCCGGAACAATTACCTGTAGGCCATACAAATATTTGTTCCGTGCGGGAATTGAACCCACGACACGCGGCGCAGCAGTCGATCGCTCAGCCACTGCGCCAACCGTGTCGTCATACATAGGAATCGTGCTTTTTCGTCAACAAGCATATTTGATGGCAATACCTAGCGAACAAAGTGCATCGCCCGTGACCTACAGTCTTGCACTCAACTACGTGAGATATAAGATATGATATTTCTAGATTATTACTACTTACCGTACTTAAAGAATAAGTAAGCAGGCGTGCCTCCAAAGATCAGTATCTTGTTATCAAACAGAAACACCCTGTCAGCGTATTCAATATCCGTACTCAAGAAATTGAACGACAATATTGTTTTGTACTTTTTAAATTGCTGAAATTGTAGCATAAAAAAGTAGTTTTTTTAATCATTCAGTTCTTGCATTGAATTACTCCTTAAACGAAACGAGCGATTTACAAAAAGTGTATTTACCATTATCTTGTCTTTGATAACATTGGTGTATTCGCGGCGATCAATGTAATTTGGTATAACTATGACCTGCAAAAAAAAAATATTATGTAGTGTAACGTTAAAGTCATGTAATTGGGGGCGAGTCTATTTCCAACAGTCGGGCATTAAATGTCAAAAATCTAGACTCCTGGCTGCTACGGACACATTCCAGATGGAAAACAATCATACTAACGCTTAGCCCGACCCGGAAAATCGAACCAAGGATGTCAAGCTATGAGAGTGCTTGGGACCACTCGACCAGTAAGGTATTATAGGTGTACTATAGGTACACCTCTGCCTAACACTTACGGGGATTACAGGCGTGATGATAAAGTTACGGATACAATTTTTTGTCGAAAAGCCACCCATTCTTTCTATTGCCATATGATGTATGGAAACAAGGAAAGGCCCTCCAAGATTTTGGCCGGGCCCTGTCACCGTATCCTGCACCTGCACATTCTCCTTCGTCCACTCACCCTGGGCTCCAGTAACATGGCGATAGCCCAGCACAGCTGCGCCTTGTAGTACATGCTCAAGTTCCTCACTCGCTCGTCTTTCACAGCCTTCAAGTCACACTCCTTCATCAAACGCTTGGTCCTGATGTAAGTGTATTCGGATATGCTTATCTTCGATTGGTCCCATAGGCAAATCTGAAGAATAAAACATGTATTAGATATAAGTTGTGCCAACGCGAGCTGATTCCACGTGGTACGAGTATTTGACCACATTTCATGGGTTTTGTTTTGTGTGGAAACATTATTGTTTTTCTAAAATAATATAATATAACTAGCTGATCCGGCAAACGTAGTTTTGCCATAATAAGACAAAAAAAAAGCAAAAGTTTGGGGGGACCACCCTTACGATTTAGGGGTATGAAAAATAGATGTTGCACGATTCTCAGACCTACCCCAGATGCACACAAAATTTCATACAAATCGGTACTGCTGTTTCGGAGGAGTTTGGTAACAAACCCGCGACACGAGAATTTTATATATTAAATCAATATTACGTAAACCAGTTTCAGAAGGCAGCGAATATATTTTAGGATTCCGTTCCCGTGAATGCCAGGGTCCCCTATTACTGAACCTCCGCTGTCCGTCTGTTTGTCAGCACGCTGTAAACTGCTCATGAACCGTAATACCAAGACGGTTAAAATTTTCACAGAGTGTACATTATATGGTAGGCCGATATGACAACAAATAATAAAATTGAATCAAAAATTGACGTGGAAACATGATTTAAGTATACAAGGAACGTGATGTATTCGGTGCTTTTTGCCCCACCATACCATAAACATCGCTATTTCTTTTATCTTGTACAATGGATCGGAAACCCTCGTGTGCGAGTGTGAGGGAATAGAAAAAAACAGGCCACGTGCGAGTTGGACGCAATAGGGTAGTTTCCTTGAAAAATCTGATTAGTCCGAAAGTTGGATTACTCAAAAATACTGGACACGTATTTTTTCTTTTGTCACGTAAACCAAATATGACGACGGTATAGTGCGTTGAAATTGCGCGTGACGTCACGCCGTGCTACATTTTTCGATAAAAGTGTAGCACGGCGTGGCGTCACAAGCCCCTTCTCCTGAACTTTGATGTGCTATATCATTGTAACTTTTTATTGAATTAAGTAAGCAAAAAATACGTGTCCAATATTTTTAGGTAATCTTACTGACGGACTAAATAGACTTAATATATTTTTACCTAGGACACATCCCTATTCTCACTATCACTCACTCTTAAAGAGATTTTTCCCTCTGATAACTTAAAAGTCATCGTAACCTAGTTGTTTCAAGGCCAGTTATACATTACTTTGTAACTCACTATCACAATATTTGTGCCATTGAACTGACCCTGCTGTAAAATGTGAAGTGCTCCTGAACGGTGAGGTCTTCGATCAGGGTGTGTGAATGGTGGCAGTAGCCCATCATCTGAGGAGTCGTCATCACCGGCGTGCCTGGCTCTAGTTTCTCACCAAGTACGGTAATGGTCCCGCGGTCCGCAGACGTTAAACCTGGGTGAATAGAACTTCCTTAACATTTTTTTTTTATTCAGCTTTTTTTTTTCGAGGTTTTTGTTCTTATTTGGATATGACAACCCCATTGTGTCCATCATTAGAGCTTACAATCTCATAAGAGAAGAAAGGCATCAAGAAGAAAGCTACTGTGGAAGCACTGTTAATAAACTACAAAGCACCCTCGCTTTATCAGATGTTGGGGATGATAAAATAGTTTGCGCGATTCCTACATCATACTTGTTTATCTTAAGTGCTCCCCTCAGCAACTCTCGTTTCTGGCTATTCTTGACACATTCCATCAAAACATGCTTAACATAATATCACGCCTGTAATTACCAACTGTCAAATAAATTTGATAGATTGGGGTAGTTTGATGTGCTGGCCTCTGTACAATATCGCCATCGTCATAGCATCTCGCCTGTTAGGTGGTTAGGCAGAGGTGTACTCTATACTATAACCACTTTTCGCCAGTAAGGATTAAGCTACATTTAATAGGGAGCGAGCCTATTGTCATCAATCTTTTCTCGATTTTCTCATTTTGTATTAAGCAAAAGATTACATTGAGCCCACAAAAACGGGTGTCTGCTGTATGAAGTTGAGAACTCAAAGTGCATGCAGTTTCTTGACATATGAATTCAGTTGATTATCTAAATTCCACCAATAGATCTCCAGGCAGCAACTGACACAGTATGGAAGGTACATCGACGCATAACCAGAGACTACGAGTTCAATACATGATTCTGAAACCTTCAGCTTTGAAAGTTTTCCTCAGTTTTTTAATCTTAAATTACACTTTTGATAGGTTTTGTATGTTTCATTGCAAAAAATCAAGTGAAAATCATTTTTAATTAAAAAGTAAACAATTCACTTCTTCCATTGAAAATCTCGTAAAAAAACAGCCAACGAATAATTCCAACCCTGGAGGGTTCCTCATGGTATCAGGTTCTGCGTCGGTGTCCCATCCATCGTGACGACCGATGTGGCGCGGTGGGCGTAGGGCCGCCTGCGACGCAAGAGGTTGCGGGTTCGATTCCCGCCTTGGGACAAATGTTTGTACGATCTACAAATATTTGTTTCGGGTGTTCTGGGTATTTCCTATGTATAATAAAAAATATCTATCTATGTAATGTATTGTATTAAGTATATCAGTCATCTAGTACCCGTAACACAAGCTATGCTTAGCTTGGGGCTAGATGATGCTGTGTGGATTGTCCAGAAATATTTATTCATATTCATCTGCCTAGCCCTTTCCCAACTATGTTAGGGTTGGCTTCCAGTCCAACCGGATGCAGCTGAATTTGTATATACATTTTTACATGGAGCAACTGCCAACTGGGCAACACGATACCCCTTAGTCAGACTGGCTGTCAGAGTTTCGGGCTTTTCGACTACCCGTAACATCTGTGAAAAAACTACAAATGACAGCTGAGACCAACGGCTGTACGTGCTTTCAGGGGCACGGAGGAGTCTAGACATGTTATGATAGGTCACTCATTCACAGGCTGAACGAGCAAGCGTACTTTGCGTTGTTTTTATTTAGAAAAGAGCTTCCCCCCATGTCCCTTAAATAATTAAAATAAATAAATAATGCTGGACAATCCACACAGCATCATCTAGCCCCCAAGCTAAGCGGAGCTTGTGTAATGGGTACTAGATGACTGATATACTTAATACAATACATAACATACATAGATATTTTTTATTATACATAGCAAATACCCAGAACACCCGAAACAAATATTTGTACAAACATTTGTCCCAAGGCGGGAATTGAACCCGCAACCACCTGCATCGCAGGCGGATCATCGCCCTCTGCGCCACATAGGTCGCCTTCCACATTAAATGTAAAATCGTTATGCTTACCGGTAAGCAGGTCCTCGACGGTGTCCATCGAGGTTTTTTGCGTCCTCTCAGCGTAAAGTATGGTGTACTCCCCACGGTATATGTCAAAGGTGATGTAGCTTAGCACAGGAGCTCCCATAATGCACTAAAAATATTACAACTATATTTTTTAAATTAAGACTTGCACCGATTTATTTTATTCACTCAAATCTGCGTGATTCGTTCCTCAAAAGAGCATCTCGGACACTAATCAGCATGGTCCTGATATGATTTAACCACGATAAAATGGCTTTAAAAGAGACCCTCGAAATTTCAATGTGTTTTACAGAGTGGTCGGATAGGAAACAGCGAAAAAGTGTTCGTTAAAAGCAGAATTATAAAGGGAAGGGAACAGGGAAGAGAGACAGAATTATTTATACTTTATCATAATAGACTAGCCTTGCAAACATCTCTGAAGCTGATAGCCTTTGCAACCAACTCATCAACTTCTTGCACCCTCCCGATCTCGCTCCTCGAGGGAGGAAGGACATGACGTAGTTCGTTGCGGTCCTGCATAATAATACTTGAAAAATTGAATGTAATATTTATAAAGTTAAGTAGTGAAAACTTGCATTTTACATAAAATATGACTGAGAACTCGTATTCATTGCGTACTGATATCAAATCAAATCAAATCAACATACTCAAACATCTTGGCTTTAGGTTCGTCAGGAAGAATCGGCAATACCTCTACTTTCTTGAATATGACGGACCTCCAGGACACCTGTCCGCCGATGGCGCGTTTCTGTCCAATGGTTCTCTGCAGCATCATGAGAACGGTGAAGTACAACACATTCATGAGGGACCACGATGCCACCATGAATACTAAGGAGCTGGTGTTTGATGGCGCTTCTTTATCTGGTTTTGAAAGGCATACGATATGATTCATTTTGTGGGTGATGAGTTGGAAAATTAACATCTAGACACTAGCCCGTAAGCATGTAGATGCATGGGCTAGAAACCTTAGAATACACGGCCTTATGGCGACTATTCGCAGTCCATTGTTGGGTGTAAGCCCAACAACAGTGAGCTGCGAATGTTTTTTTTATTTGCAAGCCGAACTGTCTTACTCCTGGGCAAAGGCCACCTTCCATAACGGCAATTCTCGAAGAAGAATCAAAATCAAAATTAAAAATCAAAATCAAAATTCATTTATTCAAATTAGGCTGAGAATCAGCTCTTTTTGAACGTCAAAACGTTTACATAAGACAGTCCCCCAAAACGCCCACCCTTCACCCGAATGACGATCCATATCCATCCATGTCCAGACGTCTTACGACCTTCTCTCGGTCTGCCGTGACCTCAAGCTGACTCAGGGCTCTTGCAAATGGCTGAGGTGATAATACTAAATCACCATCTTAACCTCTTGCAGTACACTTTTGTGCCTAAAGTCTCTCCTAAGTTATGCCACAAAACCGTCTCCCCTCCCCTACCTATTGTCCAGAAAGGTTTCATTCGCTATTAATACAACACACAGGCGTCTTTGTAGGTGGTTTGAAAAAATTGCTTTATTGAATTTCACATTTCCACTTAGCAAATATGATGGAACTTACGATCAGTTTGCAGCAGAGCGAACTTGTTAAAGGCATGCACTAATCCCATTGGTGGAAAAACCAGGTGTAAGAAGAACGTCATAGCACCGTGCATGCGGTCGTATCGATGGTGGACCAGCAGCTCGGCTATAAAGGTCTGCAGGAGAGTAAACAGAACGCTCCAGATGCATGCGATCGAGGCTGGAAATAGTAGGAAGTTAGTTATAGGAACTTCTCATTTAAGCGACGATTTCTACGGATATTCTTTAGATGTTCATGTCAGCATAACACTTACTCGCAATATTTAACATGTAGGTGCACTGCATAAATGATCTAAACTTTAGAAATGATTATTTCATGATTAATTATTTAACTAGACTAAAGCCAGTTGCGTTTGTAGGTTGGTCTTGAAGGTGGTGATCAGATGACGACTCGTTATAGTTATTCGTTTTGCCATAACATGAATAAAATAAATAAATAATAAAAAAAAGTAAAAGGTAGTTGAAACTAAAATAGAGAACTCATATATTCTTAATTCCTTGGACAGCATACACACCTTTGTTATGAAACATGCCCATCATCAACGCGACCATGATCATAACGGACTCGTAGGCTAGCACAACAATGAGAGCCTCGACGAGATGGATCCATCTGAAGATCAGGATGAGACTGATGGCAGCCAGTAGGCAGATGGGTAGGCAGGTAAGATAAGCATACACCAGCCAGCCGATGTACATTGACGAGTAATCGACGTTACGTAAGAGAAGAGCACGCTGTAAACATTATTACTATTTGTAATCAACAATTTGTAAAAAAAGAAAAAATGTATTTTTAATAACTAAATCCGCGAATCAGTTATTATTTAGGTAAATATGAGAAGGTTATTTATATTATTATGTCAATAGAATTTTATTTTTGCGGTTTTCCTTAAACGCTTGTTTATTAGGGTTGGCACACATATCGCACGGAAG
The DNA here is from genome assembly GCA_905147745.2 of Phlogophora meticulosa. NCBI lineage: Eukaryota > Metazoa > Arthropoda > Insecta > Lepidoptera > Noctuidae > Phlogophora > Phlogophora meticulosa. The sequence continues at coordinate 2,977,847 of LR990518.1, forward strand.
CGCCTTTTTTCAAGCTCTATGCTTTTCTATCGCTCAAAATCGTTATTTCCTAGAGCGAGAAAGATAGTGCGTGCGATGTGCTCGGCACCACGGCTAAAATGCTGTCGCTGGCTGGCAGACCATGAAGTGCTGACACGTGCTATCGCGATTGGTAGCCGCGTATTTTTTCGAATAGCAACCTATTTTCAACAGCGCTTAAAGGTGGTGACGCGCGATCATACGCGGATAACGCGACAGCACACTGCAACACAAACACACGGCATAAATGCTGTTCCATGTGACATAAAAGAAAACAGCAGAAGAAAGAAGAAGTCATTAGGAAAAGACGACTACAAATTTAAACGCTGATGCTAAGTAGTAGAAGACCCAGTCATACTCTTATAATTTCTTGTGATATTATTACATTACGGTAGAGTTAATTTATTATAATAATACCACAGACTAAGGTACAGAGATGAATTTGATACTACAATATTTATTTTAAAATAAATTAAAAAACAAATCTAAGATTCTTGAATAAAAAATGGTCTTACTAACCCGACTTTGTGTTATATTTATATTTAGATTCGATATAAATATATAGAGAAGCAACCAACCTTTAACATTACGCTAGTTTCCGTTACAACCAGCGCCTCTGTTTCTAAAACAGGTAGCATTAGGGCCAGGGTGAAGCACAGCAGTATCCCTGACAAGGCTCGCACCACACTCTGCTCATTCATCAGCGGAGATACAGGCATTGTGACTAGTTTTACCTGGCAAAAGAATAATATTTTTGAAAAAAATATGTACCCCAACTCCGTCCGTTGGGAATTTAACAAAACGTGTTCATTTTTGCGCGGGATCATATTTTTTTTCTAAAATAAAAGTAGCCCAAGTTATCACATAATATTGCCATTATAAGTTCTGTCAAAATTGGTCCACAGAAAGGGGACTTTCTGTTATTACCTCAAGCTAATAGACCAGACAGACAAAAATGTTAAACATTAATGAGTTCGCTCGTTTGTTACGCTAGCACGGCTTTTCAAAATTTGGCACAAGGATAGACCATCACCTGGATTAAGATATAGAGATATTTTTTGTCACGGAAAGTGCTCCCGTGATATAATTACCGTCATTCAAGTGGGTAAAACCCCGAGGTTACATCCACTTATAAGTAAAGTATACGCAAAACCTGGTAAACCATAAAGCCTGGCGCCCACCTGGCGGGTTGGGATTGGAAGCATGGCAACTGATCTGAGGTAGCATCGCAGAGGCGGGTCGGCACTGGCCAGGGATCGTGACAGGCGCACTTGTTCTCATGATCCCCGGTGCAAGTGTAGGATGGGAATACCGGAGTGGTTGTTAATCAGTAAGAGTCTGACAGACCCCTCCGCCACACGAGGACATCCATGAGGATTTTCCACCTCGGCAAAAAAAAAGGCCGCATGGCAACGCAAAAATCCGTCTGCTATAAGTAAAGTGTGATGTTGTGATGGCACAGCTATTAAGTCCTCGCTCCTTATAGACGAGGTTCATAGGTTAAAATCCATGCAAGTACCAATGTGACTTTTTAATTTTTTATCTTATACCTTCGAACGAGCAATTCCTGTATGTATATAAAATCTGAATTTCGGAAACGGCTCCAACGATTTTCATGAAATTTAGTATGCAGGGGTTTCGGGGGCGATAAATTGATCTAGCTAGGTTTCATTTTAAGAAAACGTCATTTTCTCCGAGCAAAGCTTGGTCATCCAGGTACTGTACTTAATTTTGAAGTGTATGTTAGACGCCACTGACTTTGGTTGAGGATAACATTATGGACTGCGTCGACTAGAAGTGCGGCAGACGCTAATCTACACGGAACGCGTTATAACGTAAACAACGCAACAATTTGATTGACCTTTTTCGCTATTTGTGACGGGTATGGTCTGTTTCAATAAGTTACAACAGACGCGTCAAGTCTAGCTTATTTTCCACCTTAACTGTGTGCCATAAAGTAGACAATCCATTAATTCAAGAACATAATACACCTGCGCGCCAACGGACAGTACTCACTCACCCCTTCACAGGGCGCTCACCCCATACCAGCAAATGCAAATTAAATCTTTAGAAATTTATATAGAATGAAGAGTGTTTTGCACTGACTACGAAAGTTTCTCAAAATATCTCTCCTTGTCCGGAACAAAGTGGTCAATAGGGATGTATCCTAGGTAAAAATAAATTAAGTACATTTAGTCCGTCATGCGTCAGTAAGATTACCAAAAAATATTGGACACGTATTTTTTGCTTACTCAAATCAATCAAAAGTGACAATGATATAGCACATCAAAGTTCAGTAGAAGGGGCTTGTGACGTCACTGTTACGTTAAAAGTGTAGCACGTCGTGACGTCACGCGCAATTTCGACGCCATTTATCATCGTCATTTTTGGTTTACGTGACAAAAGAGTCCAGTATTTTTGAGTAATCCAACTTTCGGACCAATCAGAATTTTTAAGGACACTACCCTATTGTAGATCTTTGTTCAAGAGGTACAGATCAAAGACAAGTAGAGTCACAGACAGACAGATGTTAGTCTAGGCTATTAAAAGTACTATACTTACATTGACCATGAATCGAACTGCTTCTAGAATTCTCAATGCGTATCAAAAAATATTAGTTGCAATACTGTTACAGCACTTGTTAATACTATCTGAACCCTTTAAAAATGAAATGAGCCTCAGTAGTTGCATACTTAGTCAAAGATTCTTTGTAAAAAATAACTCTCTCTTCATTTAATCTACTTACAATGAATATGGTATGACAAACAGTTGTTTTTCGTGGCGGCATTTGCGCCGGCTAAATTTTAAGCTTAAGATACCTTCTTTTTGCGTAAAATTTTCATTTCACTAATGTGTAAATAAACACTATAAACTTAGACAGCACCTCTGCATTATACGAATTTTTGTTGATAGCAATATTTTTTCAGATTTATTTATTTTGCTCTGCAACATTGTAACGTATAAACTATACGGCCATATTTGAACCGTGCCTTCTTCAATTTAATCACAGCATAAGCTTACCTAAGTGATTGCAATATTGCACCATAAGTTGCATCAGATTTTATTATCACTAGAATTGTGACTGACCCATGTGAAAAGATAACAATATGACTTGTAAATAATGCGAATATTAAAAATAGAGTTGGAAATACCTAAATAGATAATCTGTTCATTGTTTTTGCTATGGATTTGTGTTGCATTATCGAAGTAGGGTTTGAAAATTTCAACCGCAATTATACGGCCGAAATGGCTCAGTTGGGAGAGCGTTAGACTGAAGATCTAAAGGTCCCCGGTTCGATCCCGGGTTTCGGCAGCAATATTTTTTTAATGAGGGTGGGCTACCCTTTCCCGATAATTTAAGAGCGTTTTTAAGTTTTTGTTGTGTAGTTGTTACGAGTGCTTTAGTGAGACTTGGATTTGCCTCATTCCTTATTTTTCTAAATATATCCATTGTTAACCACAATATTTTACCACAAGTTTAATTAGATTATTCGTAACATTGTTTATATACTGTGTGTATATAAACATACAGAATGTTTATACACTACTACTACACTACTTGCTACACTTACTTACTCTTACGAAAGGTACAGCTAGGAGTACTTTTAGTAAAAGTAAGTAAGTAAATGTTTTATTTAAACTTAATTGATTTTTAGAGAGAAGAGTCGCTTCTTCTGTTACCCTAAAGATTATTGTTTAGCGATACAAACGATGCGCAGAGCGTAACTATGTAAAAAGGAACAATCATGTAAGCCATTTCAAGCATACATTATTATGATTTCATCTGCTTACGGCAGTAGCTTGATAAGCGCCTCCCCCGGCTTCCTGCTAAAATCAATACGCGTCATCCCCTCGCATGTTAGGGTATAACAAACAACTACAAGGAGCTGACGCCGTTCGATGTGTACGCTGATTACGTATATGACGTGCCCCAATATCACGAGATCACGACATTTTCTTAAATATCAATGCATAATATTAATGACCATGGTATATTCTCGAGCTACCGCGCCCCCTAGGGGGCTTTCTACGCCCACATGTGGTGTGACGCGTATCCTACTGGTTGCCATGGCACATGGTAATGTGTATTGTGAAGTGATAAAATACCTAAATAGATAATCTGTTCATTGTTTTTGCTATGGATTTGTGTTGCATTATTCAAGTAGGGTTCGAAAATTTCAACCCTTATTATACAGCCGAAATAGCTCAGTTGGGAGAGCGTTAGACTGAAGATCTAGAGGTCCCTGGTTCGATCCCGGGTTTCGGCAGGAAACTTATTGCATGAGGGTAATATTTACCCTTTTTAGATAAATTCACAGCTTTTTTTTGTATCCTTGTTACGAGTAACGAGTTGTGAGCCTTGTGTTTTCCTCACACCTAATTCTTTTGACTATCTTCTTTGTTTACCACAACAAGTTAAGATTTCATTTTATAAATAACATGGATGGACATTATGGATTTCAACAATAAAAGCCGGAACAGCTTAGTTCAAGAGTGGAGATGTAGAGGTCCGAGGTTCAATCTCGGGTTTCGGCGGAATTATTTGCCGAAGTTGTTCAATAAGTTGTTACTCCGTGTGGGTAGACTTTAACATGCACATTTTAACTGTTTCTTATCCAAATGTATTTGGGGTCTGTGCAGCATGGCTTCTTCTTCCACACATATATATTTGCCGTCATCACCTTTCTAGCCATATCATCTTTCACATAAGGCGTCCATCTTTTATTTGGTGTCCCTCTAACGGTTTGTTTCATAACTTGAAATGCAACGTTGTATTACAGGGCTTAGTAACAGTAGCCGAAATAGCTCAGTTGGGAGAGCGTTAGACTGAAGATCTAGAGGTCCCCGGTTCGATCCCGGGTTTCGGCAGCCATATCTTTTTAAATTATATTCGGAAAGTGGTTCAACAAGTTGTTAAATCGTCTGGGAAGACTTCAGCGCTGCTCATTTTAACGACTGATTTCATCATAATTTGGAAAGGGTTGTTTTGTTACACAAGTCTTATCAGGAGCCGAAATAGCTCAGTTGGGAGAGCGTTAGACTGAAGATCTAGAGGTCCCTGGTTCGATCCCGGGTTTCGGCAAACCTTTTGTTTGAAGTTCGTTACTTTTTACTATAATGTGAAGTGACAAACTTTATATGAAAACTCAGAATTCTTATCTATAGAAATCAGCTCACCCACTGCAAAACTGTTGAAGAAACTAATGCAACAATCCGATGCAAAAAAAACACCGATTGTCAGCTAACTACATAAATAATTAGGTGTTTAATTAAAATTCATACAGTGTACCATCAGAATATTTGCGCGCAGACTATCAGTTGATCTAACACCTGCGCTGATCACGTGTAGATAGTGCAAACGTGATGGAGCGCACTATTGTGCCCATCAGAAATGTATCTGATATTATCATTCTATGAATATGGCAAGGCGAAGAGTGGGAATCTCTACTATGTACCTAGGCGCAGTGAGTGTTTATCTATTTGTTAGGTTACATCCACGAATTATTCCCTAGAAGCAAATCTATTTATATATAAATGAAACCCTGTTTCACTAGAGAACGACTTCAACGATTTATTTATTTTTAAGTTTCAAGTAAAGTTAAGACAATTGCACAGAAAATTCGACAATTTCATAAAACTTAACGACTATTTTAACTTCGTGGGTTTGACAGTTAGCGCGTTTGATGAATGTGATTATAACCGCAGGTAACATCGCGGGATGCAGCTAGTACAGAGTACATGTGAGTTGAAAAAGTCATATTTGTACTTGCCCGGATTTGAACCCTTAAGCTCGAGATGAGAAGAGATCGTGTGCTTTTGACTTATTTTGTATGATAAATATGTCAGAATATGCAATCGCGACACCATTGAATTGTCCACCATTGAAATCTACTTAACATGTAACTTAGTTACGGCCCAGCTCGCGAAGCATGAACAATTCTATATATATTCTACCAAGAATATACAACGTTCTTTCTTCCAACCAACTTGACATCTTTTCTACCGGAGAATCTTTCAAAAATATGTCATGTTTCCGTCGAAAAAAACCCGTTTTCTATGGCAAATATGCTACGAGTGCAGATGTCGTATCGAATTAGAGGAGAAAAACTCTTAAAGTGGTGATTATGCTATGGTACAGAACGTGGTAGTCACGTACACATACAAATTCACCCCACCGCTGTTCTGTTGGATATATGGGTTTGTTGGATAACGATGAAAGACTGCCTCACAGGACTTTCCATGTTAGTTTTAATAATGAGTGCTTTAGGAAAACGTTTAAAAATGAACGTGCGTTGCTGGTAACTCAGTCAATACTGCTTGCTGACAGGCGTCAATACCACTGTTACCTCATTCTGACTGAGTTAACAGTGGTATTGTCCCCGGGTTTGACTGAGCCAGTCAACGCCTCAGCCCAACGGTAGACCAGTAATTATTACATACAAACATCTCTCAACAACTCACGCCTTTTGCCCAGAAACTACAGAACGCCACCTGCTACGATCCTAGTATACTCTTTTTTACTTCGTTTACGTACATATCTTCTCGTTCATCTTTACATCTCGTCTCATCTGGACCACGCACCAGACCTTTCTGAAGAACATCATCAATAAGGTCAGTGTATGTCCTTCCAGGGCATCCCCTCCCGGCGTTACTCATACCTTCTTAAAAAAAACGCCCAATATTTATAGTTGTACAATTGCTTTAAAATATTGTCACGCCTATCAAGTGCCATGGACTCATGGTATATTAACTAACAATACTTGATACTCTATGCGTCTAGCTTGGTGACTGATTAATTGCCTTTAGAGATCAATCAATTCTTGCTAAGACGTGTGATAATACAATTTAGGATGTCTTTTGTTTAAATATTAGAACGTTCAAAAACGGTGGCAATCCTTGGACAAGTATTTATCCCCCGCCTTTTTATAATAACAACCTCGTTGAGGACCTCCTTGTTGGTCAAGTGGTCGCAAACGCTACTGCTGAGCCCAAGGTCCTGGGTTCCATTCCCGGGTCGGCTAAACTGATCATCATCATCATCTGCCTTGCCTTTTCCCAACCGTGTTGGAGTCGGCTTCCAGTCTAACCGGATGCAGTTGAATACCAGTATTTTACATGGAGCGTCTGCCTATCTGACCTCCACAGCCCAGTTACGGGGCAACACGAGACCCCTTGGTAAGACTGGTTGTCAGACTTTCGGGCTTCTGATTATCCGTAACGACTGTCAAAGATCTCTAAATGACGGCCGGGACCAATGGCTTAACGGCAGGTCGGGCAAAGTGCTATTGGCTTATTATATATTTGTCAGTATACTACTACTACTGTACTTTTTGTAATGTAATGTAATTTGCTTCTTCGAATTTATTGTAATCACAAATCGTAATTAATTATTTAAATCTAAATTATTTTGACATTTACCTAACAAGCTATTTAGCAATTTATTTTGTTCCTTTAGCAATGAAATAATACAATCGTTTATGTAGTTCACTTGTAGTTTAGTACGATAAAGCTCTCTTTTGCATGTAAAAATTGTAATGATTTCTTTTTGTATGCCTATAATAGGCTGATCATAGCGCACACTAACCTAAAACATGTAAAACCACTATACCTATGTATCACAAATAAAATGTTTCTATTTCTAGCTGCCCGGAGTCTGAATTTGTGCCCGGTTCATAGGCTCGCGCCCTACTACATGGGACTTCATAACTGGCGAAATATAGGTGTAATATTGGTACACATCTGCTTAATCCTAGTAAAGAAACATAACATAAACAGAATTATTCTACATTTTAGTAATTTTTTTATTTATTATTTAACTTTTTTAGCAGATGGCGTTTTTGTAGTTTCTGCCTACCCCCATGGGATAAAGGCGTAAGTTTATGTATGTGTATACATTTCATGGAAAACTCGGTACCTCAGGAACGTGTATATCTCATAACATGCCATTATCTTATGAAAAATATTCACGGAAGAAATATTTCCAAAGACTTCTTATACCTGCACGTATATAAGGGCGGTTGCTAAATAAACATTACAGAACAAGATGGAAATCTATACTAATAAATAAATGGTAGTTAAAAGTAGTTTGACGACACGGCTGAGCGATTGACTGCCGCGCCGCGTGTCGTGGGTTCGATTCCCGCACGGAACAACAGGTAGTTGTTCCGGGACTGGTGGTGTGTGTATGTGAGTTTGAATGTTTGTAAACGCACCCACGATACAGGAGAAATTCCTATTGTGGGGCAACGTTTTCATTAAAAAAAAACAAAAAAGGTAGTTTTTTATGCTCACTTCATAATCTGGTGGGTTTTCACTGACATGTTCAATAATGGCCTGGCTGATGGCGAGCTGAACGGCCAGGAAACCAGCCTCCAGGTGAGGATTGGAGATCTCCCTTTTAGTTGCGCTGGATATGTAGAGAGCTCGCTCCGTGCTGCGGATGCTTAACTGCCAAATGTTGCCGCTCTGAAATATTGAGTGGAACTTTTTTCGCTTATGCTCTGATAACTTAAAGTACTTTTAAACAAACAGCAGTACCTACCTACCTACATATAACATAACATCACGCCTGTATGGCCCGAAGGGTTGGGCAGAGGTGCACCTATAGTAACACCCACACACAACAACAACATAAAACAACAAACATAACATAACTGCCACAAACAAACAACAAAACTAAACTCCTCAACTACTTACTAACTTAGATTTGAACCCAAATAGTGCAACGTATTTTGCATTATTGAACAGAGCCGAAATAGCTCAGTTGGGAGAGCGTTAGACTGAAGATCTAGAGGTCCCTGGTTCGATCCCGGGTTTCGGCATAGTATCTTTTTTAAATCATAAGCTTAATATTTAAAGGTAAGTGATCCTTTTTGCATAATAGCCACGTTGGTTTTGTCGTCATAAGCGCAACTGTTGAGCATAAGGTTCTGGGTGCAATTGCCGGGTTGCACAAAGTTGGGTTTATTTATTTGAAATTTCTCAGTAGCAAACTGGATGCTGTATTTCTGCCCGGTTGATGGCAATAGGCTCGCTCCTACTACATGGAACTCAAACACAACTTGCAAAATGTGGTTATACGCCAGGTACACCTATCCTCCAACCTAAGCTTCTGGGGAAGACGTGATTTTTTGTTTAAACAAAGATAACTTGAACAGTCGTAAAGAGGAGCATGTCAAATTGCATAATATGTGATACCTTCGGTTTCCAAATAACCCAAATGACGGGTCGTTTGAGCGGAACTCCTTTGGATTGATTGTGTAACTGTACGTTCAGGTCAGTCTCAGTCGGCTCACTCCATACATTATCTGGAACTACAATAGATGCAGTGAAGTCAGACGGTCACGAAGTATCTTGATTAGGAGAACACTTACTCGTAGGTATGTAAGTAGCAATAACACATTCTATGATATTTTTAAAGTATGGTACCTCCGAAGCAATAAAGATAATCTTTTCGACAGTGGTGGCTATTAATGCGTAGGGCGGACACCTTTTTTTATCATTTAGCGAAGAAAATGCCTAACGCATGCCACGCTAGCCGGGCAGAAGACAAGGTTATGTGGGGTTTGCACCCATTAAAAACAGTTTACTTTTGCCTTGATGGGTGGGCCTATATATATACAACCAATATTATTATTATTGACGTGACAACGTCTTATAAATTGGTTTGCCGGGTGACACTTCAAGAAACTGCGTTACGCTCCGCTCACGTTATGCGCTCACAATGAGAGCGAGTGAGAGGCACGCGTCCCTTCCACTCGGGCATGGTTAGCCCGCCTAAGAGCGAGAGAGACAGACATAAAAGTCGTTGTCACGTAAAACTTTCGCCCGTATACCGACTTTACAGGCAACCAATTTTTTTTTAATAAACGTTGCCCCAACAAGAAATATTACCTGTGTCGTTGGCGCGTTTACAAATATTTAAAGTAAATACACGAACAGCCAGACCCGGAACAATTACCTGTAGGCCATACTAATATTTGTTCCGTGCGGGAATCGGACCCACGACACGCGGCGCGGCAGTCGATCGCTCAATCATTGCGCCAATCATGTCATCATATATTTTCGATGCCTTTCCGCTGTTGAATCGCGATAGTTTCGCTAAAGAATCACTGCAGGGCCGCAGTGTGTGAGCGGCCTTAGCCATGAACGCCGTTGTAAAGGAATCTACGTTACCGTTCTCGGCAAATTTGACCAGCCCGCCCCCAAATTTGAGGACCGCATAACCGCTTAAGCCAGGTAAATTCCAGCCCAGTAGGAAAATAACATGTTTAACTTTACTTACCAATGTTCAAAAGCGCGGAAGCCCTTTTCATAACAGCTGTGATTTCAGTATCATTATTTGGCGCGTAGCCCACTATGTTATTCTTCGATAGGGCAGCGAAGACGTCTGCGGTCGATAAGGGAGCTTCTGGCTCGGCCTCCAGAGGTTTTAGGAACACTGGCTTTGCTATTAAGATAGAGCTTATGAATAGTATCAAGGCAATCGATGCTTCTACAAATTGTAGACCCCATCTTCGTCTGAAATAATATGTAATTATTTGATATTTATATGCCACATGTGGGAGGAATCGCCGATTATTTTAGCAGTTGAATGTTTGATCGCGCCTTTTCGCTCCATAATACTTATGAAGGTAACAACGATACTTACTGTCTTTGTAAAAAACATTTCCAAATAAGAACACTTAAATGTCTTTGAGATCGATTCCGGAAAACCTTCTTTTTCGGTCTCTTTGTTGCATCTAAATACACCATAACGTTAAATAGAATATACTAACTAATTACAATTAGTTGTTAGCTTATTTCTTAGTATTTTTCTCACATAACTGTGATAGGACGGTTGTTATGACATTCACTATGGGTCATAATTTATCACTGCGATTGATTATCTATGGATTATCTAAGGTAACCTTTTTATGCTGGTTTTCGAAAAATAACCAAGTCAATAGTATTGACGGCTACCGTTTTTGTGCCCACCGTCGTGTAAGGTCCTGAAGTCGAGCTTTCAAAGATTGTCATTACGGGCGTGGATACAAAGTTTACATTTAAATCATATTTAATAGCTAAATTCGTACAAATACAAATATCAAGCCTGCCGCAGTGTTGCGCAGTCCCGTTTAGATAAAAAAAGGACATGAGTTTCCGAAGAATAAAACTGACTCAAAGCAACTCTTGTCGTGATCCGTGATTCATATTTGCCATAATTAAATATCTGGTCTTGCTAAATATTAACAATATTATTCTAGTTAGAAATAAACCCGCGTTGTTCGACCTCAAACAGTGACATTTGACATTTGGGAGACCTCACGCTACACTAGCGCCTCTAGTGGCGAATTCATAGCCCTCATTAGTGCCGATTCTGTTAGCAATTTCCATCGTTTTCTCCCATTAATAACAAGAGAAAGACATAATAAAATAGCTATCAATGTAGTTGACATTGTCAGAAGAATCTATTGATGACATTTTTGAAGTAAAACTTCTTTTGGACGTCAAGAAAAGGTTTTTTTAAAACAAAAAATTCTCTCTCTCTTTCTCTCTATTTACCGCCTCCATAATGTATTCCCCCCATTCTCTTACTGACAATAAGACGTATTGAATATCGAAAACAATGAAAGATATTTGTAAATGCACCATGAGAAATTCCTGTATCGTGGGGCAACGTTTTTTTAGTAAAAATATCTGCTCTGTTTGAGATCTTCATCCAAATCATCACAGCCCTATTTTAGATTTGAAATATCCACAGTTCCACACACATCATATTTCAAAACTAAAAAGCAAAAATCATGGGATAAAAATTACTCATGGAAAATTATTATTAATAAATTCTAATTGAACTTATAACTTCCCGCTATTTTCGAACAATCTTTTTTTTTCTTATTCCCAGAACAAAAGGGGATTGTTAGCTGCCAGTATTTATTTATTTCTTAAATAGGTTCTATAACCAAATTCCTTTTTGTTAGGTCTGATGAGGTAATGTTTTATGTTTTTACAATCTTTATATTAGGTCTTTACCTATGAAATTGCCGTTCTGCAGTACTGGCCATTTCAAATCAAAATATTTTTTGTTTGGCTAAGAATTCTAATTTCAAATTAATTTTATTTTAAAAACATGGATTTTTTTTTCCAAAAGTAGTCATTTGTTTATTGATTAGTGTTACATTTTCATCGCATTTAAATCTTTTTCGTCATCATGGATACGTTAAAAATTCGAGTAATTATGGAATATGAGTACCGTCGTGGCAGCAACGCGGCACAAGCGGCACGCAACATCAACGACGTTTACGGAGCTAACACTACAAACCAACGCACTACCTGTTTTTGGTTTGCTCGCTTCCGTTCTGGAAATTTCGACCTGAAAAATGAACCTCGCGGTCGTCCGAAGACTTTGGTCGACAATGACGAATTAAAGGCGATTGTGGAAGCTGATGATACACAATCTACGTCTGAATTAGCAGCAGCTTTCGACGTTAGCGTCAAAACAATATTGGTCCATTTGCGTCAAATTGGCAAGGTAAAAAAGCTTGACAAATGGGTGCCCCACGAACTCAATGATCGCCAGCGCGAAGTACGCGTCGAGACGTGCCTTGCACTGCTCAACAGACACACAAATGAAGGAATTTTGAACCGCATTGTTACCTGCGATGAAAAATGGATTCTGTTTGATAACCGCAAGCGCTCAGCAAGTTGGTTGGATCCTGGTTCAGCACCTAAACAATGCCCTAAACGAAAACTTACCCCAAGAAAAGTGATGGTCACTGTTTGGTGGTCTAGCGCCGGTGTGATTCAACACAGCTTCTTACCAAACGGGGTGAGCATTACTGCAGATGTGTACTGTGAAGAATTGAACACAATGATGGGGAAGCTGGCACATCTCCAACCAGCATTGGTCAATCGCTCGTCTCCGCTGCTCCTGCACGACAACGCGCGACCTCATACTGCACAGCAGACGGTCTCCAAGTTGCAAGAACTGGGGTTGGAAGCTCTCCGTCATCCGCCCTACTCACCAGACCTTGCGCCTACAGACTACTACTTTTTCCAGAATTTGGATAACTTCTTGGCGGGAAAAAAATTCAATACCCGAGAGGCAGTACAAAATGCCTTTGAAGAATTTGTTGCCTCCCGTCCAGCTGATTTCTTTAAGAAGGGCATCAATAAACTGCCACTGCGTTGGCAAAGATGCATTGATTGCATGGGTGATTACTTCGATTAATACAAATAAAAAATACATGAAAAAAATTCATTTAAATTTTTTCATACAAAACGGCAATTTCATAGGTAAAGACCTATTATTAACTTGCAATTTTCGTTTATGTTGTCGCCATTTTTTTTCTGTTATGGGCACATAGTACGAAGATGCGCTTATAAACACAATTGTAGTTAAGGTGAGTTATTTTAGGGAAATATCTATGTGTACACAATAACTATCAATAGTCATAATTTTATTACATTCATGGAAATACATACAGGTGACTCCCCCTATCCCCGGAAATTTAAAATACAAATATTGATTTCACGGAGGTACATATTGTTTAATGTTTTAAATATCAGTTTAAGCTTTATCGCTGATGGAACAGGGTTCAAATTTCTTCTTCTGTATTGCTGTCTTCTTGTTTATTGAGACTAATTCCTTAAATATACCAATTTCATACTTAAACCGATTGGTATAAGGTTGAGAATGCTAAAACTTTTCGAATGCCCATCTAATGAGTTAAATCAATGGTTTGTATTTCTCACTTATGTTCAAATGATTGAAATATAAAGTGGTGTTTAATGTGTTTTTATTCAGTGGTGTAATAACTCAGCCCCAATATGGCACGTCTTAGTATATTTTGTATTTTATTTTTCGTAGTTTTTGTTTACTTGGAAAGATCCCATGCAGGTAATATCTACTTTATTATATTCATATTTCCAGGTTTCTTGCTTCTTAAAATTTTATAAGGCGGCCTCGTTGGGCTAGTAGTGGTCGCAAGCGCTAGTGCTAAGCATGAGTTTTAATTCCCGGGACGGATTCAATTACTACACCTGGAATTGTTCAATAGCAGCCCGGAGTCTGGAATTGTGCCCGAGTGGTGGCAATGGGCTCACCACCTGTTAGGTACACTTAAACATAACTGGCGAAATGTGGGTGTACTGTACTATAGGTACATCTCTGACTAACCTTTCGGGAATACAGGCGTTATTTTAATAATTTGAGGAAAATAACAACATTTGCATCGCCAGGTGAACAAAGGTTGTTGGTTAAACTGCACTAGGAAAGTTATCCCATCATCGACTGCTTCCAGTGTAACCGGGTGCAACTGAATACCAGTACGTACTTTACATGGAGAGACTACCTATTTACTGGTTATCTGACCTCCACAACCCAGTTACTGGGCAACACTATAGTGTTGCCCACTACTAGGTATACCCCTTGGTGGTTGTCAGCCGGGCTTCTTACTACCCATAACGACTGTCAAAGATCTATTAATGACAGCCGATACCGACGGCCTGACGTGTTTGTCGAGACACGGAGGAGTCTCGATATGTAATGAGTGGTCACCCATCCACAGACTCTAGCTCAAACTTCGATCAACCCGAGCAGCTGTTTTTATTTAGCTACGAGCTCCTGATCCACGACCAGTCATTCAAAAGTCAATTGATTTACCTAAACCCGAAATCTCATCGGGTATCCTATATCAGAAGCCATATGTTCGTCAACTGCTTTTATACTTTCTTTTTTCTTTTCCAGCATCCCGCGCAGCTCGGTCACCTCAATACGGAATACCGCGCGGAGTTCTACCACCACCACCCCCATCCCCAAGAGGCTTTGGGCCTGGGTATGGCCCCTACGGTCTCGGACATGGCCCCTACAATCCCCCGGGACGCTTCAACCGAGGCCCCCAACGATTTGACCGAGGCTATGGCCACCACAGTCATGGTCACCACGACCGTGATAATTACGACATTCCTCCAGGTGGTTCCATCAGTATCTCGAAGACTATAAGTATAAGTTCTGGCGGAAATGCCCAGTCTAGTGCTGGCTCGAGTGCTGGCTCGAATGCCGGCTCTGGCCGGTCGAGTGCTGGGTCAAATGCTCAGTCCAGCGCCAGTGGCAAGTAAAGTGACTCTAGTGATATTAGTATCTAAGATTATACGATGGTTAGAATATTAAACAATTTTTTGTACTATGTCCTTGGTTTTATTTTTTACTCTCCCTGTATTGTCTGTACCATGCTTGATTAACTGGTCGTCAAAATCCTCAGGCTGACCGACATCTAACACTCTATGTTTGAAATATCTCTGTTTCTTATAATTATGATAGTATAAATTTTAAAGATGTTTTTATTTTAAAAGGAAATGAAAGCTATAGCTTTTTGTAAAAATAGTGTTACACACACAATAGTGTGACAGCGACGTGGTAAAATCCAAACTAACGACGATAAGGGATCTAGAGTGAAGAATTTCCTCACAATGCATGCCGTGTTCATGACGACCGCCTTCTGCATGTAACTCTTGAACTAACTGTTTAGCGATAGTTTGTAGCACTAGATATAAGTCTAATCTCTTCGCTATCAAAGATGTTTTTATTTTTACAATATTTCCTTTACGCACGATCATTAGATTGACTGAAACTTTACAAATAGTATGCATCTGCCTGACCTGGAAGCCGACCCTAGCTGGAAAAAGGCAGATTAACGCGTATATACATACCTATGTTAATAAATATTTCGGTGTATTTGGGCAATCCCATCAGGATTTGATCAGCCATGAACTTGTAGTTAACATTAAACGCAAATATACATCTACCGGCAATATCTAACCGCAGAGAGGTGTAAACAAATTTGAAAACCATTATAACTGGACCTTTGTTTGATTGAAATGTTTGGCTCTTATGACTTATAGTTATAATGGAAATATGCATGCATAGGCATACAGCTTAGAAAAGAAACATGCAGCTTCACACTTCCTGATACCGCCAGAAATTAGCTGTACACAAATCAATGAAGCCCGTCGGTCTGAGTGGTATTCAGAAAAGCAAAAGCATCCTGATGGTAGACGAAGCAAGTAGGACCGCCTCGTTGATCTAGTAGTCGCATGAGTTTCCATTTCTGGTCTAAAAAAGTGGTTGGATCTTCTGGAATTTCTCAGTAGCAATCTGGAGTTTGGATTTAGAAACATCAGCGACATCTGCGATACATGGTATGCACCCCGCGTTCACTGTCTTCTGTGTTGGTTCTGTGTGTTTTGCAATAGGACAATGACTACGAACCGCCCTCTGCTCTCTGTATGTACTCTGTGTATGTGTGTCTCTGTGTATGCGTTAAATTGCGAGACTACCATAAATTTTGTATGAAAGCCCATTCAAAAGACACCACGTCCACGCTCCATCCACGCCTTAAGTTTTTTTTGCCTGCCTTAAATATTCATATATTAAATATATCTTGAAAAAAGTATGGTTATCATAACATAAGAATGACTTATCACGAAGAGATATTACACTGGCCAGATCAAATTCCAATTTAGAAAAGAATTAACGCTGTTAAGAATATAGTGTTAAAATTCTCACTTACGTTTATAACCGCGGTTTGGAGGATCGATATAAACTGTCGTATTTTTTGTTTTTGTACCAGTGTAGTTACTTAGGTCCAATATGGCTCGTCTTATAGTTTGTGTGTTTGCTATTTTAGTTTTAATTAATCTAAGAAGCTGTGATGCAGGTAATTTTGTTGTCATTATTTTATAAATGAAACTTAAGAATTTAAGAAAAAAACCCGTATATAACTACGATATCATATTTTTTGTGACAGCGAGTAAATTAATTTCTATATTTTTCATTTGATATTGTTTACTGTACGACGTTAAAATTT
Organism: Phlogophora meticulosa; assembly: GCA_905147745.2. Classification (NCBI taxonomy): domain Eukaryota; kingdom Metazoa; phylum Arthropoda; class Insecta; order Lepidoptera; family Noctuidae; genus Phlogophora; species Phlogophora meticulosa. Next base: position 2,994,712 of record LR990518.1, read on the forward strand.
TAAACGCGTCATGTTTCAAAATGTTTCTTGGTTTCAACCATTCCATATGTCCCATGACAATTATTCAGAATGTTTAACATTTCAGTTTGAATAAGAAACATTTTTATAATCTATATTTCAGCATACCGCGTAGCACGGTCTCCACAATTCGGCGGATTCGGTATCGGGGTAATCGGCGGCGTCTCAGCCTACCCCGGAGGCGGTTTCGGCTACGGCGGTTACCGTCACCATCACAGAGGATTTGGTGGAGGGTACGGCGGTTACGGTGGCGGCTACGGTGGGGGTTACGGTGGCGGCTACGGTGGTGGCTACGGCGGCGGCTACGGAGGCCCCGGCTACGGAGTCCCCGGCTACGGAGGCCCCGGCTTCGGAGGACCAGGCTACGGCTATGGCCAAAATCCGGGTTTAAGCGTTTCTAAGAGCGAGTCGATCAGTTTCGGAGGTGGGGGCGCGGCCCAATCAAGTGCTAGCTCAAATGCCGGTGGTTTTGGTAAATAACATATCTAGCAGAATTGTGTGTTTGTATGACAAAGTGTGATATAATAAATTATTGTTAAGTTAAGAGTTTCTTTTATTTATTATAATCTACGTAAGTTTCCACACACACCAATTATGATGTCGGCTTCAAGTCTAGCCGGACACAGCTCAATACCAGTATTTTACCTACCTTTTGACATATATTTTACCATGGAGCGACTGCATAATATCTGATCTCCACTGCTAGATTTTCGTGCTCCTGACTACAGTAACGCTTTTCAAAAATGTATGTACAAATGGCAGCCGGGACCAACGACTTTACGTTTTTTCCAAGGCACGAGGAATCTCGGTTAGTACTTAATTGATGGACATCCATCAACCAACAAAGTTCGATTCATGTGGCTTATATTATTAAGCCTCGACCACCTTCGCCACACGGCCATGATCGTCAGCGCCTACAAAGAGAAATACGAACGTTTTCCTAAACCTAAAAATGAGTTCAATACAGTCGCAAATAAGTATGATTACAGATCTACAAAAATAAATACTTCGCGGAAACGTGACGTCCTGTGTGGGTCTCGTCTAGTCTACCTACTAATGCGTGCAAAATCCTTAACATAAACATTGCCCCACACTAGGAATGTCGCCTGTATCGTGCGACAAACAGCCAAACCCAGACAGCTACCTGTAGGCCATACACATATTTGTTCGTCGAACCGAACCTACGACACGCGGCGCAGCAGTCAATCGCTCAGCCACTGCGCCCACCATGCCGCATTGCTAGATGAATGCAACGAAATTGTGCCTAAGGTGGACGATTTACACAGAATGTCTCCGATTTTCTGTTTGGAACAAAGATCATATGGGTTTACTTTTATCGCTTTTACTCGAAAACTGGCTCTAGTCCCGGCTGTCATTAATAGTCAGAAGCCCAAAAGTCTGACAACCACCAAGGGGTAACGTGTTGTTGTTGTAACTGGATAGTAAAGGTCAGATTTGAAGTCGCTCTATGTAAAATACTTTCATCGGCAGCACAATATAATGTATGATGATGATAATGTTACTACAAAAGATGAAAATCATCAATACTAAAAACTTAATTCCACGACAATGTTCTACATAGGTATTTACGGTCCGTTTTAAAATGAAATAGTAGTAGCACAAAATATTTTAGTTTGTTTTATTTTTTTCCAATGGTCATGTTATTCTTCTTAGCGTGTCGATGTCAATCTAATATATGTAGTATCGGCTGGCTAGACTTTGGTGCCATCAGTAGCATCCCTCAACTACAGAAGTCCTCAGGTATAAGGGTAAGGACACGATGTCATATGTCCCATCGTTCAGTCTCAAACTTACTTTGTGAAGGGTGGGCGTTTTGGGGGACTTTCTTTTGTAAACGTTTTGACGTTAAAAAAGTGCTGATTCTCAGCCTAATTTGAATAAATGAATCTTGATTGATTTTGACTCACCAGGCTGGACTGGTGTATTTCCACCTGAGCAGGTTTTCCCTGCTTCGACCAACGATCATTTACTGTGTACTAGGATTTTTTTAATTAAATCCTACTTCCTAATAGGTAAAGGAAACTTTAATAAGTGCTAAATAAACTTCTCACATACGTATGATTCCGTGGTTCAATGAATCTGTTTGTTATATAAATGGCTGTATTGATGTTCTATTATTTTAGTACTCGACAAACAGTCGAATGGAAATATTCAACATGGCGGCTCGCGTTTTAACATGTGTGTGTGTTCTTGTAGTCTTAGTTAATAACTGTAGCGTCGATGCAGGTAATTTTTTGTTCCTTAAAATATTACACATGTTACAAGATTTAATATAATGTCTAAAATTACATTGAGTCAACATTTATTTTTCGCCATATTTAATAAATCAGAGTAAATTGTTTTGTGGTAGACAGACTCTACTTTTTTCCCATTTTCCTAAATTAAAACACTTGCCGTAAACCAAAAACTTTTAAGTAAACATGTACTGTAAAATCTTAAAGGAAATGAAAATCTTTATTTTCAGCTTCACGAGAAGTGCGGTCGCCACATTTAGGCGGCCTTGGTATTGGCATTGCTGCTGGAATCGGTGGCTTTGGTAGACCCGGCTTCGGAGGGCCTGGTTTTGGAGGCCCCGGCTACGGAGGCCCCGGCTACGGAGGCTCTGGCTACGGGGGCGGCTACGGAGGTGGTCACGGAGGCCGTGGCTATGGTGGGCAAGGTTACAATCATGGTGGATTCCCCGGTTCTGGAGGACCAGGCTTTAATAACGGTGGATTTCCTGGGTCTTTTAGCGCGTCCAAGAGTTCGTCCATCAGTTTTGGAAATGGTGGAGGATCTCAAGCTCAATCAAGCTCTGGATCTCGTGGGTTCCGAAAATAAGACTTTTAGCGAATACATTTTAGAACTGTTTTGTGATTGGAATAAATTACTTTTTTGTTATGTCAATTGTTTGATTGATAATTATATTATTCAATAGCAAAAACCTGGCTCATAATAAAGATGGAAATCAAGACAAATGCTGTTATACTAGGGGGTACCTTTCAAGTTCAGGGTAGTCAAAATTAAGTAAATACGGCAGGCCTGTGGCAGGAACGTCCTGAATGCCCTTTTAAAACCCGTTTTCACTAACACTAGACGACGCCTAAATGCTGACTCCCTCGTTGGTGTAGTGGTTACAAGCGTGACTGCTAGCCTTGAGGTCGTGGGTTCGATTCCTAGGTCGAGCAAAGTGTTTTGGGATTTTCAATCTAGAACATCTCCGTATCAGTTCGGAGTCTAGGTTTGTACCCGGTTGATGGCTATAGGCTTGTCCCTTATTACATGGGACAACATAATCTGGATGGACCAAAGATACAACTCTGCCTAACCATTAGGGGACTTGTTTTTCGAACTCCTCTGCTGTTTTTGTCTGATTAATTTCCTCACGGGATCCAATACAGTTAAATCGTTTCGCCGAGACTCGTCGGGCTTCATTGTCTGGATGCTTTTATGGTGATCATTGTTGATTCTGGGTTTCCGGCGTTACATTAGTTCGGGAATCGTGTGGCAGGCTTGTCCCAAACACAAAAATACCCTTTGGGAACTACTGATCGCTTGACTTGACATGTACATAATGAGTCAAAATAATCTCTTAATTATCCTCCTGCCTTGGATCGGTCCTGACTTCAATTGCTGGGTCAAGCAATGTATTACATACATATTTCTTAATCTAGTTATTGGGTGGAGTACTGATCTCCTAGATAGGCTACGGGGTAGCCTGTGTTTAAGAGATACAGTTCCGATCCCCTGTTTTTAGGATTGAATGTGTGTACGTGTTAGAGATGAGTAACAATACTAAGTAGTAGGTAGAATAGAAACCAATATATATATAACAATAACTACAGTTTTTACAGTATAAGTAAAATGTGCGTGTTTGTGTATGTGTTAGTGTGTGATGAGAGATTGTGTGTGGTCACTCCTTTATAAAATGTCCTGTATAAAATTTAATACTTATAACTTTTTTCTTTTTAATTAATGAATGTAAATAATGCATGTTCAACTGTTACTGCTACAATTATAAGCATATATGCATGATGAAATTGCAATGCCCTAACAGGGCCACTATGTTCTAAGAACTGATATCCTCTGTTAAGAACTTTATTTATGTACACATAGTTAGCAATAAAGAATTTGAATTTGAATTTATGTGTTTTTCAGTTTCATCGTAGTTTAGATTTTGCGAGTATTATTGCGATTTTTCATTTGGTATTTCCCTGCAGCAGCTCGCAGTCTGGATATGTGCCCGGTTGATGGTGATGGGAACAGGCTCTCCCCATTATATGGGTATTAAAACCATGTTACTTTACTAGACGATACCTAAATGCTTGAATATTGTATTAAACATCAGTGTATTAGGATCATTTAGGTGTCGCATATTGTTAGTGAAAACGTATATAGCTGTCGTAAAACCAACCAAAAAAAGAAGATAGACAAAAAAAATGTATTCAGGTACTCCCCTTAGTACTGTTATTAACATAATTAATTTACATGTGCTAGAATTCTCACACATTTGACATGTTTGTATTGGCGTATGTGGGAAACCAATATAAATGGGTGTACTCGATTTCATTGTATCAGTACTCGTGCAACCTTTGGGTTATCCAAAATGGCTCGTCTTATACTTTGTGTCTTAGCTGTTCTAGTCTTAGTGAATATATTTAGTGTTGATGCAGGTAAATAACGTTCAGATACATACATGAATAAATATTGCTGGACAATCCACACAGCATCATCTAGCCCCAAGCTAAGCAGAGCTTGTGTTATGGGTACTAGATGACTGATATACTTAATACAATACATTACATAGATAGATGTATTTTTTATTATACATAGCAAATACCCAGAACACCCGAAACAAATATTTGTAGATCGTACAAACATTTGTCCCAGGGCGGGAATCGAACCCGCAACCTCCTGCGTCGCAGGCGGACCATCGCCGTAAACACATACCTGTTCCCCATGGCTGTAGGCAGAAACTACAGAACGCCACCTGCTACGATCCTTTTGCTTTCTTTTTTTTTGGCATTGGCTACTTGCAGTTGAACCTTTATGGTTAGTGACTGCTTAACCGAACTTTCCTGTGGGGACTTAATAAAAATTAAGGCCTCCCGCCAGGCGTACAAACTTACAAGCTAATTCATTCCATTCCATTTGTCTTCTATTTTTATATGATTTTGCTAAAATCTGTGGCCCATTGCATAAACATTTTGTTAAAACACCCACAACCGTCCTCAGATTATATAATAGTCGCTATATTTTTATGGGAACTTGGAAAATCAAAAGTGAGTCCGTTGTAAAAAATGTTATAAAGAAAAGTGTATTTTCACAGGTTCGTAGCTCTTTTAATAACACTCGTAAGTCTTATTAACTTATGACACTTATCCACCTCCATTCTCCTCTACTCTACGCTTTGTCTTCTGTCTGTGGGATTGGCAGAGCGAGCTTATACAGGGTGGAAGTGATATCGCCGATGAAAAATTTCTACTCTGGGGGATCCAGAATCATGTACTGATCTCATGGTTTCAGGGTGTGCGTCGATATTCCAGCCTGTATAAGCGAGCGAACCATTATTTATTCATAGTTACGACTAGACATAATAGGATCTCATTATAAATATTACATTATATCACGAGGAGCTCGTGGCTAAATAAAAACAGCAGCATGCGTTGATCGAAGGTTAAGCTACGCTTGCCGAGGTCAGTCTCTGGATGGGTGACCGTTCGTAACATATCGAGACTCCTCCGTGCCTCGGAAAGCACGTTCAGCCATAGGTCCTGGTTGTCATTTGTAGATCTTTGACAGTCGTTACGGGTAGTCAGAAACCCGAAAGCCTGACAACCAGTCTAACCAAAGGGTATCGTGTTGCCCAGTAAATGGGTTGTGGAGGTCAGATAGGCAGTCGCTCCGTGTAAAACACTGATATTCAGCTGTATCCGGTTAGGCTGGAAGCCGACCCCAACGTAGTTGGGAAAAGGGTAGGCAGATGATGATGATGATGATTATGTTTTATAATATACTGGAATAGATCTATATCCACGTGGTCGTCCATGTGATAGTGGTAGACAGCTAGTGATCATATTTTTTTTATTTTCAGCACCGTTCAGGCCTGGTCCTCCTGGCCCTCTAACCGGCTCAGTTTTCCGCGGCACTCAACGTCCTGTCTCTATCAGTGTGTCCAAGAGTAAGTCCATCAGCATCAACTCTGGAGGTGCGTCTCGATCTCAGTCAAGTGCTAGCTCTCTAGCTCGTGGTGGCTCTCGAACTCAGTCAAGTGCCAGCTCACAAGCTGGTGGACGTGGATAAATAAGACTTTAGTTATGTTGTATAATGAAATAAAGGAATTTTGTATCGTGTACTGTGTTGTTTTATTTTTATAACTTGCAAACAGAGCTCATGATCAGCAGTAGAGCTTGTGACCACTGGACCAACGAGGCAGTTCGTGTTAATAGAGTTATAACTTAGGGACTGAATTGAAATTCTCAGTCAATTCAGGCTCTAAGCCCCTGCCTCTCCTCTTGGATTTTTCCATCACGATCACGGTCCTAAGCGCCCGGACTGACTACCAGTGTGATCAAGAGTCAGTTCGACAGTATTATAGCTGGTGGAACTCAAGCTCTGTCAAAGCACTCAAGGACAAGCTATCGAGACGATAACTTGAAAGACCATGGGTATAATTTCGTCTAAATAAAGAATTATTGATTATTAATATTAAATAATTTAAAAAAGTATAAAAGCAGCCGCACGGGTCGATCGTAAGTTAAGTTTGTCGTTACGGGTAGTCAGAAGCCCAGAAGTCTGAACAATCTTCCCAAGGCGTATCGTGTTGTTGAGTAACTGGGTAATGAGGGTCAGATCGCCAGGTAGGAAACCTTATGTTCTAGAACCAAAGGATACCGATTTCCTCACGATGTTTTCCTTTAAAGTACACAAAGTAATGTTATCCACTGGGTCACCACTGCTTTGCGGAGCATCCATACTTAATAATATAAATGCGAAACTAACTCTTGTGTGTTTGTTTGTTACCTTTTCACGCTTAATCTGCTGAACCGATTTACATGAAATTTGATTAGGCGATAGATTATATTCTGGAAAAGGACATGGCATAGTTTTTGATCCGCAACCTCGTCTGCATCTACTATAACCAACATTCACGCGGAAGAAGTCGCGGGAAAAATCTTGTTACTTACAATTCCAAATTTCTGGCGAATCATAGATTTCTCAGACTGACAGCTCTAGATGAAATCCTGTTTATATATATCACATATTAATGTAGCACACATGCCAAGGGTGTTTATTTATTATTTATTTATTTAATACTTTAAGCACACAAATGTACAGAGGCGGACTTAATGCCATAGGCATTTTCTACCAGTCAACCTTTGGGTGATGCAGAGACAAACAGTGGCAAGTGCAATTTCTTAAAAGAAAAGTGAAAAGAAATATATATATTATTATAAACTATAAATATAATACCTACATAGAATATATACACAAATAAACATATACACAAACACATACATAAACAATAAGAACAGTTAATGAGAAAACATAAGCGCTGTGATGAAACCACTGCCAACCTCTTACGAACATGCTCACGCACTTTAACTTTGAAAGCCAATCGGCTGGTTGCCATCCTGATTTCCTGTGGGAGCGCATTCCACAGAGAAATAGCTTGGACGAAGAAAGAATTGTGGATGAAGTCAGTACGGTGAGTCGGGCATTGAAGAAGACGGTTATGGGAGGAACGCAGATTTCTGTCGTGGTTGGTGCAAATGTACTGAAAATAAGGAGCTAGATAACTAGGGGAATTGGAAGAGACAAGAAATGAATACAAGGTGGTTTACGTTTCTTTTACGCTATATTCTGTTTAAACTTAGCATTTACCAGCCAATATAAACGGGAGAATTGTTATTTTTGTATCAGTATTTCTGAAACCCTCGAACCAACATGGCTCGTCTTATACTGTGTGTTTGCACTGTTCTAATCTTAGCTAACTTGTTCAGCGTCAAAGCAGGTAAGTTTTTTACTTCTTAGGGTCATAGCAGATACGATTCTTTTGGCATCAGCGACCGGTGGTTTTCCGGCGGTTATCATTCGAGACAGCGAGTGACGTTTCTATAAATATAACATAACACCACACCTATATTTTCCAAAGAGTTGGGCAGAGGTACACTTTCAGCTCACCCACATTTCACCAATTACGTTTAAGTCCCATTTAAGGTGAGGTGAGCCTATTTCTATCGACCGGAAAACAACCATACTCCAAACTGTTACTGAGAAATTTCTAATGTAAAATTTCAATATCACATTGCTCCACCTCATGCTTACCAGTGACGTTTGCCACCACTAGACCAAAGAGACAGTCAAGACATGACATAAATATTACAGGTGAAGTAAAACGAGACAAAAATATAATATCACGGTACGGAACTCTCAGCAGGTATATCCCACTCACTCAGTCGGTTTTTGAGTCAACTCAACCCTTCATTGCTAGACGATCTATGTGGCGCAGCGGGCGAAGGTCCGCCTGCGACGCAGGAGCTTTGTGGGTTCGATTCCCGCCTAGTTAAAAATGTTTGTACGATCTGCAAAGATTTGTTCCGGGTGTTCTGGGTATTTGCTATGTATAATAAAAAATATATCTATCTATGTAATGTATTGTATTAAGTATATCAGTCATCTAGTACCCATAACACAAGCTCTGCTTAGCTTGGGGTTAGATGATGCTGTGTGGATTGTCCAGCATTATTTTTTTATTACTTATTTATTTATTATAGCAATGTGTGTTATTTTCTTTTAAGTATAGATCAGAAGGAATATAACTATTGCTTAGGGATTCAGTATCTTGAGGATTTCTTTGAAATACGGTTTTTCATATTATTTCAGTACGTCCCGGCTTGGAAATACTTAATGTAGGTTGTTCAGTGCCTAGACCTAGACCAGTGAGCCACAGTTCAGATGACAGGAGCGCTGAACCTGAGAGCCTGTCTGCGAGTGCACCTGAACCTCAAGAAGAACCACGTGATAGAAATATATTTAGATACTAACTGACCCAGAAAACGTTGTTTTGCCATATAAAAGTTGATGTTAGAAAGGTGAAAATTTGAAGTTGTATGTATATTTCAATTCTAAATCATAATAAAACATCTATTTAGGGGTGGGTCACCCTTATCATTTACGGGGATGAAAAATAAATGTTGGTCGATTCTCAGACCTACCCGAGATGCACACAAAATTTCATACAAATCGGTCATACCGTTTCAAAGGAGTTTGGTAACAAACATTGCGAGAATTTTGTATATTAGACTAGCTGACCCAGCAAACGTTGTTTTGCCATATAAGATGTTGGGGTGGACCACCCTCATCACTATGGGGTATGAAAAATAGATGTTGGCCGATTCTCAGACCTACCCAATATGCACACAAAATTTCATAAAGTCAGTCAAGCCGTTTCGGAGGAGTATGGTAACTAACATTGTGACACGGGAATTTTATATATAAGGTTAAAGAAATCGATTTTTAAATCAAGTAAAGTATTTTATACGGTCTACGATGTCGTTTTATTTATTTCTAGTATGCTGTATATTTCTAAACACAATGGGAAAACAATCGACGAATTTTGACGACCGATGTGGCGCGGCGGGCGAAGGTCCGCCTGCGACGCAAGAGGTTGCGGGTTCGATTCCCGCCTTGGGACAAATGTTTGTACGATCTACAAAGATTTGTTCCGGGTGTTCTGGGTATTTGCTATGTATAATAAAAAATATCTATCTATGTAATGTATTGTATTAAGTATATCAGTCACCTAGTACCCATAACACAAGCTCTGCTTAGGTTGGGGCTAGATGATGCTGTGTGGATTGTCCAGCAATATTTATTTATTTAATCATACATAATCACCCGCCTTTTCCTATAGAGGTAGGCAGAAACTGCAGAACGCCACCGGCTACGATCCTAACATACACCTTTTGCTTCGTTTACTTGGAAACGTCTAAATGAAATGAGATGCCAGTAGAGGACTCCTTTGAAAGACATACACTGACTTTCCGCGGTGTAGGGTAACCGTGGAAAGTCGACTAGCACACACGTCTGCATTATAAATAGCTTTTGTTAGTCACTTTTCATGCATCCTGAAAACATGACCAAACCATCTAGGCAAAGGCGTACTCTTTTTATTATTTGAAGCTACACAATTCTTTTAAACACGCAACACAACGTCATTTTATCACATAATTCCTCAATCTATCACACACATACACATGATCATTTATGGTTACTTCGTACCTAAGGAACGTATTTCTAAAGCTACAAGTTTCAAATTCAAATAGAAAGATAGAGGATCAAACTCAGATCAGGTAGGTAAGTATGAGTTATACCCTAGTGTACAACTCATACCTACCTACCTGATCTGAGTTTAAAGACTCATCACTCATGTAAGAATTTTATAAAATAATAGAACACAAGTATCAAGGTATTTAAATGAACGATCTAAAACAGATCAACAAAACCTGGTGAATATTATTCACATCTGTTGTGCAAGCCAATAGAAAGCAAATAATGGTTGGTATGTAGGTGACTGGGAAAAGAATAACCGGCAGACAGCTTGTGAAAAAAAAAGAAATCTGGTAAATCGTTTTTGGGGGTATGTGGAACAGGGTGTAAAGTTCCTCAACCACCATTGAAAAGACTACCCCTGACGTTCATGTTCGGGGTCAACAATATCGCGATGTAGGATACGTCAGATTTAGTTCGTATGTGGCGAGATAAATGTCACTACACGTTAAGAAAGCAGCAAATGCCATGAAATGCACCCACGTTATTGTAAGCTAGAGGTACAGATGAAACTAATGGGAAGAGCCAAAGAGAAGAAGATAAGGCTACGCTAGATTATATAGCGTTGTGTTTTTATTTTCAAACCACAAAATAGCATTGAATGTTATTATTTACCAATAAATCGCTACCTTGGTTACTAAACATTCATAATGATAAAAATAAATCATTATTTGAAGATCACCTGACACAATATTGTGTTAAAATCTAAATTTCGCCGATTTGGTCAAGTACTTCTGTGCAGAAGTTGTGTGCAATACAAATATTATGACCACAGTGTGAATTGTCTCACTGTTACCTTATGTGATATTTGTGTTACCAATTTGAAGTTGACAATCATAAGAAGATACTATTCTTGGAAGACGGGGAATATCACATCCTCCAGTATCACCTATAAATGTTAGTAGATAGATGGATTTACCTCAGAACAAGACTGATCTTTCTGCAAGATGGGGAAAATTGTCGTTTTGGTATTCGCTCTGTCTGTCTTTACAGCTCAGTGTGCTGTTATTAAAAATGAAGGTAATTACGTAAACAATTATTATATAATATTTCGTAATCTTAACATTTAATTATAAAATTTTAAGAATCAATTTTCAGTTTCGTATAATACGTAGTAAAATAATACAAAAGTAGATGTCTATGAGTCTAGTATTTTTTTTTTTTTGTGTTCATAATATGTGACTTAAGACAGTTTAGATTTCCGCAGGCAGTCAGACTCCTATGTTAAACGTATCCTCACTTTATTTTTTCAGATGTCCAGAAGCGTGTAGAACGTTCACCATGCAGCACATGTGGCGGTCCACCTGGACCTCCACCGCCGCTTTTCGGTCCTCCACCACCGCCGTTCGGTCCACCACCACCCCCACCTCGAGGATCAAGATACTTTAAGACCGCTCATTGGTCTGGATTAGCTGACAATGGTCTTCAAAGAGGAGTATTCACTGGAGCAGCAGCAGCTACTGGTGATGCTAACCAGGCTGCAGGAGAAGCATTCTCCATAGCTTCTAGCGGAGCAACCGCCGATAGTGGATCGGTATCAGAAGGCCAGACAGCTAATTCAAACGGTGGACAATCAGCGCTTTCTGCTGCTGGTGCAGGTCTAGGAACGCGGTCTTCGGGTGGCTACGGCTCTGGTGGCTACGGCTCTGGCGGATCAGTTGGTGGCTCTGCCTCACATTCTTCAAGCAGTTCAAGCTCTCAGTCACTTAATGCTGGTTCTCAGTTGTCTGCTGGCTCCAATGCCCAAGGTTTAGGAGGATCTGGTGGACAGTCATCCACTGCTTCCGATTCCCAGTCTTCAAGTGGGTCTGGTGGACATTCATCTGGAGGTTATGGTGGACATTCTTCTGGAGGTTATGGTGGACATTCTTCTGGAGGTTATGGTGGACATTCTTCTGGAGGTTACGGAGGCCACACTTCTGGAGTTCATGAAGGTCACTCCTCAGGTGGTTACGGTGGCCAATCTTCTGCCAATCGTCAATCTGCATCCGGCTCAAATTCCCAGTCTTCAGGCGGCTATGGTGGTCAATCTTCAGGGGGCTACGGTGACCAATCTTCCTCTGGGTCTAAATCCCAGTCTTCAGGTGGTTACGGCGGTCACTCTTCAGGTGAAAACGGAGATCAATCTTCTTTGGCCTACGGTAGCCAAACTTTGGGCGGCTTTGGTGGCCAATCTTCAGGTGGCTACGGCGGCCACACTTCAGGCAGTAACGGAGGTGAATCTTCTTTGGCCTACGGTAGCCAATCTTCTGGCGGTAACGGCGGGCAAGCTTCTGGCGGGTATGGTGGTCATTCATCTGGCGGTTACGGTGGCCAATCTGGAAGTGGAAGCGACAGCCAGTCGGCATATGTCGAGAAAAAAAACTATAAGGAGTCTCAGTACTCGTACCACAGTGGCGGTAAAAGTCAAGGAGGCTTCAATTCACAATCAAAGGGCCGAGATTTTAGCAGCAGTGACCAGCAATCTGGAGGTAGTGCCGGTTCCGGTAGTAATGGAGGAGGCCAATTTGAAACCCAACAAGTTGAACAAGGAAGTAGCCAAAATGGCGGCTCATTTGATAACGGACAGCAGTCGGCTGGAGGTAGTGGTACCTCCAGTGGTAGTGGGGCCAGCTCTAGCTCAGGTGGTGGTGGTGCTGGCTATGGATCGGGTGGAGCTGGTGGGTTCGGTGCCAGTGGTTCCAGTGGGTACGGCAGTGGTTATGGTGGATCCAGAGGTTCTTCACAATCTGCACTCAATGGCGCCCTTGAACTGGCTTCTCAGGGCCTACAAACCGCTGGTCAGCAGCCAGCGGGATGCAGTACTTGCGCCAAGAGCAACTATGCTTTAAGTAACGCTAAGAGCAGGAATGGAAATGCCATCGCTCTCTCTGTAAGCGGTTAGATTCTATGACGTAGGTACCTAAAATGTTACAGTTTGACAAATGATTTTGATTTAGATTTTGAAGATGTACCTAATAATACTTTAATAATATTATTATTGTTATTTTAATTAAGATGTTATATTTTTGTGTTCGCGTTTTCATGTAAATATTTTAATAAAAACTTGATGCATTAAAATTGCGTTGTTTTTTTTTTAATTAAGACTCCCTTTCTTGAGTCAAAGTGTAACCACTTCTAATCTGCAGTTTTTATTCTTTCATTTTATCAAAATCAGAAGTAGATATACAAGCATATTATACCTTAGTAATACAAAAATCTCCTTCCAAACTCACCTGTCTGTGTGCTCACTCATACTGGTTTGGTTTAACTACTACAGGTACTTATCGACATAAAAATAGAAGAACAAATCACTTTCATAACCCTTTCGAAACCTTGTGCGTGAGACGCGGACGCCTCAATCGCTAGGCCATCACGGCATCTACAATTATACGAGTATCCGCACGACCTCACATCAAGCCACAGGCCTAGCAGATCCAAAGAGAGAAGGCGTTTGACAGTCATACAGGTAGATCTTTGACAGTCGTTACGAGTCAGAGAGTCGAGCAGTCAGAAGCTCGAAAGTCTGACATGTCTTACCCGAGGATATCGTGTAACCCAGCAATTGCGTTGCGAAGGTCAGATAAACAGTCACTCCAAGTTAAATACTTACAATGAACTGCTGCAGACTAGGAGACGATCCCAACCTAGCTGGGAAAAGTTAGGTGGATGATGATTCCAACAATATCACCTTTCACTCATTAGGGATGATAACTTTATAGACGTGGAGATTGAAGCTGAATAAAAACAGCCACACGTGTCGATCGAATGTTAAGCTACGCTTGCTAAGGTCAGTCCTTGAATGGGTGAACTTTCATTATATATCGAGACTACTTAGTGCCTTGGAAAGCACGTTTAGGTTCTGGCTGAAATTAGTAGATCATTGACAGTGGTTTCGGGTAACCAGAAACCCGAAAACCTGACACCCAGTCTTACCGAAGGGTATCGTGTTGCCCAGTAACTGGGTTGTGGGGATCAGATAGACAGTCGCTCCATGTTAAATACTGGTATAAGCTGCATCCGGTTAGACTAAAGCCGACCCCAACATGGCTGGGAAAGGGCTAGGCAGATGATTCATGAGGCCATGATGTATCACTGTTAGCAATAATGTGATGGGACGCTCTGTGTCACATCACATCATCAGACTATATTAGTTGCTGGACATAGCGCTCTCCTAATGAGCGCCATAACGCCCTGTCTTCAGCTTGCCGCATCCAGCATCTGCAGTCTTTCACCTGGTCACCTGGTCCTACATTACATTTGCCGAGTCTCCACTCAAGAACACGTTTACCCCAGCAGTTGTCGGTTCTTCGCGATTTTATTACGCTCTGTGTAATAGCAAGGTAATATACATAATAAGCTCTAGTGATGGCGCCCCCTGTATCGATGGCGCGAACTTGTCGACTAAACTACGTAATGTAATTTGTCGAATCGAAAATACAACTATCCTATACTATTTTAGTTTAAATTTATGGGGTAAACCACAATAAATATCATCTATGGGTATGAATAAACTCTTAAAACTGAATAACGTAACATCACGCCTGTTACAAAAGGATAGGCAAATGTGTACATATAATACACACAGACTTCGCCAGTTATATTTCAAGTCACAGTATTTTCGGGCCCACTTCTCAAGCGATAGTATGACACTGTTTTGAAAGAGTCTGTCTCGGGGGTATGTTTTTTTTCGGGTGTGTATTTTTTTTGTTTTAAAGTACAGCAAAAATATATATTCCCTCTATCCTATGAACCGATGCGGTTCATACGACATCTTATGGATCAAGTGATGGCTCTGAAGTTCTACAAAACCGGACTTCCTGTAAAGCTAGAGGATATGCAATGTACCTTATGTATCTTGGATTTTTATGAAAATTGATCCATTTACGTACCTACCAATAACTTGATATTATATTATATCCTGGTGCAATTTTCCACTAGGATATCATAAAACCTGGGTAATGATGAACTTTTGCCTAATAAACATAGAAACCGCTAAAATTGATCCAAATCATCGTTACATCATCAAAACCGCACGATAATGGAAACGTACAAACAAGAGATTGGAAACGCTTAGGCTGGACACAAACTGTCACACCAGTAGATCAGTAATAACTGAATGTATCTTCAATATTCTTCAAAAGCACGTCCGCAGTATACATTTGACTTTCAAAACGGCCCAAACTGCAATGGAATAATTACGCTCTCATGTCCAAACCATTGACGTTCGGTTGACTTTAAATATACCCCTCGAATATATGTCAGACCACGCATAGTGAAGAGCAATAAATTGGAATGAATAATTCATCATCATCATTCCCTTGCCCTTATCCCAATTTCATTTGGGGTCGGCGCAGCATGTCTTCTTCTTCCATACATCTCTATTTCCCGTCATCTCAGAAGTCACCTCCTTCTTAGCCATATCAACTTTCACACAATCCATCCATCTTTTCCTGGGTCTCCCTCTACTCTTATAACCCTCTACATTCATACTCAAAACTTTCCTCACAACATGATCCTCATTCCTTCGCATCACGTGTCCATACCATGATAGCCGATTTCCACACAACTTCTCTGTCACAGGCGCCACTTTCAGACTTCCTCTTATATACTCATTTCTTATTCTATCCATTCGCGTAACACCACACATCCCCCTAAGCATTCTCATCTCAGCTGCATGCAACTGACTTGAATTGGAAAGAATAATTAATCATGCATGTTTGAAACAATCATTCTTATGGCGAAGTGTTGAAACACTTCGATTGACCATAAATATGCGAGTATTTGATTAGATTTTGCCGTTGCAAAATGATCCATCAGCACAAATATTTTCCGAACAACTACTAGATATTGGGAACGGTAAAATAGAACTGCAACCAAATACGCAATGCATTAAACTACCAGACAATGTTTGCACTGTTGTTCAGGATAAAAATGAATTGATTCAGAGTATTTTCCCGGATATACAGAATAATTATTTGAATCATCAATGGCTTAGTCAACGGGCGATTTTGGCAGCCAAAAACGTTGTTATTGACGAAATTAACTTCCAGATACAACAGTTGTTACCAGGCGATCTGATGTCTTTTAAATCAATCGATACTGTTGTTGATGAAAATGAAAGTGTAAATTTTCCGATTGAATTTTTAAATTCATTAGATATCCCTGGAATGCCAGCACATAATCTTCGATTAAAGATTGGTTCCCCTATTAGTCTCCTCCGTAATTTGAATCCACCTCAATTATGTAACGGTACGCGTTTGGTCATCAAAAAGATCACCGGAAACATTCTTGAAGCAACCATTTTGGCTGGGAAGTTTGAAGGAAAAGTGGTCCTGCTGCCACGTATTCCGATGATACCATCAGATTCTACCATACCCTTCAAAAGGCTACAGTTTCCAATTCGTTTAGCTTTCGCCATGTCTTTAAATAAATCTCAAGGTCAAACAATGTCCATTTGTGGTTTAGATTTGGAAAATCCATGTTTTTCTCATGGGCTATATGTTGCGTGTTCACGTGTTGGGAAACCGTCGAATCTATTTGTGTTAGCTAAAGACAGGTTAACCAAAAACATTGTGCACCGATTGGTGTTAAATTAAATTGAAATAGAAAGTATTTATAATTCAAAAAAATAGATATTAATGTTTAAAAGTTTAAGACTGTGTGCCTTGCCTACCTCATTCATGAGTTTAAGCGTCACATGTTATTTACTGTATTAAACTGTAATATACTTATATTTGTTATAAAATTAAATGGAAATAATAAATCTGATAAATTTTAATTTTGTACCTATTGATTTCTGCTTAATATCAAGTGTAAGAACATTTTAATTAATTGTGTTCAACGTACTTCCCCTTCAAATCTCAATCCAGTGAATTTGTATACCAACATCAACATTTTCGTCTTTGTTCGTAAATAATTTCATTGTACTAAAGGGTTATAGTAGTAGAAAGTCAAATAAGGAGATCACCATATTTTTTTACAAATACTATCTGTGTGAAAAAGCATAGTGGACTCCGTGACTGATGTTCTCTTATTGTTCCTCTTAGATTGTTTACTATAATGTAATATAACAAAAACTTTAGCCACAGCAACGCGTGGCCGGGTCAGCTAGTTACTTTATAGATATTGAACATACGTTTGAATTTGCAGAAATTCTCAAAGATACAGTGAAAAACAAAGTTATTTTTAAAAAGATTTTCCCTAAGAGTGATCTTTCATTTTTGTCAATCACTTTCACATGACGGGAACATTTATTCATCCCCTCAGTCACTGCCCATTCTGGCAGTAGTTACCCCTAATTTGTTTTAGCGTAATTTCATGTCGCCATTGTTAAGCGGTTAATAGGCTTTTTTTTAAATTTTATCTCTTTCATCGCCGCGAGATTTGCCATGTGCCGATAGTATCGGCAAGTCGTCAGAATCCCGAAAGTCTGACAGACAACCAGTGTAACCAATGGGTATCGGGTTCCCAAATAACTTAATCCAATAACGACTAGGAAGATTAGATAGGCAATCTTTCCATGTAAAATACTAATATTTCATCCGGATAGACTGGAAGCCGACCCCATCAAAATAAGGAAAACGGCTAGGCAGATGATGATGAAGTCTCGACACCAAATTGATGAATAAAATGGCTGTGAAACCAAGGACATTCGGACAAGATGAAAAAATAAGGCTTCCCTATTTTGTTACGGAACACTAAAGCTACGGTATTGGAGGGAAGGTAGAAGTTACTTTGGGGTTGTATCTGAGTAGCACTACTTTCATAATATCAGGGGTCGTATTTTGAAGTGACACCATCATGGTTCCAATATGAAAACAGGATGGTGCTATCGGCCATGATTTCATTCCCGACGGCTAGATGTATGGAAAAAACCGACGACACCCACGGCACCAGATATATCACTATTAAGAGCAGGAACAAGATGGTTGAATGGTTACAATCGTCTTCAATCCAAATTGCTAAGTTTTATTGTACGTTTGCGACCGTCCTAAATCAAACACACTACCGGGATTCACCAAAACCACATAAGTTTTCGCACTAACAGTCTAGGTTGTCACAATCAATTAAAGTTAACTCGCGAAAATGAGTTTTCGTGGTATTTCTTATATTGTGGTATTTAATATTGATCTACCGAACATATAAAGATGTAATATTTGAAAAATTAGTTCATAACAAATCGTGAAAATGTGGCGAATAGGTGTATTGTTAGTAGCAACTGTTTTAATAGAATTCGCAGCCGCTGATGTGAAACGTAAGTTACAACTGCACTCAAATACGGATTCTACTGGAGATATTTGTTCTGCTCATCAGGATGTTGCTTTCTGCCAATGTCCTCTTGTCCTCTAGGTGGACCGCCGATCTGGTTAAGAAGTTAGGAAGCCAATGGATGGGGGCAGTGCAAGAGTATAGATGTGAAAATTTTATGGGGGAGGTCTTTGTCCAGCAGTGGACTTCTTCTGGCTGTAATGACCATGTCCTCTTTAGTTTTTAACAAGCATACAATAAAAATAATTCCGTAAATTAGGTAGGAATCCAAACCTATATGGTTATACTAACATAATCTGGACGATTATTGTTGCAATGTCTTTCTCTTTAATGAGTTAACCTCATCAAGACTTTAACTCCAGAGCGATAAAATACAAGATAAATATTAATCTAAGCCCCACAGCACTAAGACGGCTCTACATCATAACATTCTTTATTATTCCAGCTACGGATGGCGTCCTCGTCCAGCGGCTAAAGCGTTCACCGTACTCCTGTGACAGCTATGAGGACTACCCACCACGAGGGCCGAGGTACTGGCCACCTCCACCACCTCCGCCACCACCACCGCCACCGCCAGGATACTGGCCACCACCAGGCCCGCCGCCATATTGGCGACACCACCATCACCCCCATCGATTTGAAGAGCTATCCGATGCTGTATCGAGGGGTGAGGAGCCTTGTTCCACATGTGCTGGAGGGAAAGGCGTTTCGTCTGCACTTAGTAACGCTAAAAGTGAAAATGGGGATGCCATAGCAGTAGCCATTGCGAAAGCTACTCCTAAGACGTAAGGCGATGGTATTGTTATGCCTTAAGTTTTAGATTGTTAATCCAAGTCTGTTTAGTTCTTAAATAAGGTTGTGTTAGAAAGGGTTCATCTGTCTGATGTATTGTTTCGGCAAATCACTAAGTACGATCGTAAAGATATAAAATAGCAAGAAATTGAAGCATTTGGAATCTTGAATGCATTTTATACGTTGTTATCATAACTTTCCATAATACACCTGACGTCGTTTTAAACTGTATATAATTATGTTACTGTTATAAATATCGTGAGATTTTCTATTGTTATCAGAATTAAATATTAAAAAATATGTGCATCTAGTTTTTGATTTCTGAATACTAAACTTCTTTAGTACCATTCCTAATTATGCCAATATAAAAATTATGTAAATATAAGTGACCTGAATGTTGACCTGGGGACAATCTACATAAACAGAAGCTACGAAATGAGAATCATCATTTATTTTCACAAAATACTGTAAGGAGAAAGTAGATCCATACTTAATCCATATTAATATAAAACTAACATGTGAAAGTAACTCTATCCATCTTTCTGTTAACTTTTCAATCAAATATCAACCTAATCTTCTGAACCGATCTATATGAAATTTGGTATGGAGATAGTACGACCCTGGGAAGGAAAGTTTAGACCTCGACGCGGGCAAAGTTGCGGCAAAGGCTAGTGTGTAGTATACACTCAAACTACAATTTATTTAATATTGTTCTTATTGACAACACCACGTTGAAAATTCGCGAAAAAGTTACGTATCATTTCTATCAGAAGTAGACGTTGTAAAAGTTACAGAAATAATAACAAAGAATACTTACTGCCAAGAATTAAAGTACTGTATTACAATTTCTCATGACCCCATAATTATAGGGTCAGGTTTACGGGTAAGTTTAATCGGGGTTTCCTTAGAAACAGCAGGCAAAAATGGCGACTGCTATGGCCATTTTTAGGTTACTGACAGCGTTTTTATGACACACCGTTTTAATGACACTTTCTAACTCCTGACAACTGAACTCACGACCTCTTACACTGTAAACAATAAAATTAAAAGTTTACAAATGTCTGACGGCGTGTGACAGGAGTGGTCCGTTAGATTCGGATAATCAATACAATCTCACACATTGGTGTTTTTAGAGAAGCTCTAATAGGTAGCATTGCTTAGTGTTTATTTTATTCACCGTTGTAATATATTAGCTTTTTTATCGGTTTTTTCAATTTTTGTGAGAACTGCATTGTATTCGTATGAGGTGTTCGTAAGATAGGACTCGCCCGGAGTGGGCGAGTCCTATAAAATGTGAAGTGGAATATCTAGATTTTTATTTATCTTTTATATTTTATTCATATTACACACCTTTATGGCTCTTTAATCTTAATCTTTATTACAAGCTACATTTAGATATATTTTAAATACATCATCATTATCAGCAGCCAGGTGTACCAGCTAGATTCAGAGCAGGATCAACATGTTTCCAAGCATTCGTATCACGATCCTCTAATTTATACCATGCTTGTTTCCAGTAAGTGAACTTGTAATCAAAAGTTTTGTTGATCTTTTTCTATACGTTTCAATTGTAGATGACCGATGTGGCGCGGTAGGCGAAGGTCCGGCTGCGACGCAGGAGGTTGTGGGGTTCGATTCCCGCCTTGGGACAAAAGTTTGTACGAACTACAAAGATTTGTTCTGGGTGTTTTAGGTATTTGCTATGTATAATAAAAAAATATCTAACTATGTAATGTATTGTATTAAGTATATCCGTCATCTAGTACCCATAACACAAGCTCTGCTTAGCTTGGGGCTAGATGATGCTGTGTGGATTGTCCGGCATTATTTAATATTTTTTTTTAATTTCGATCCAGCAGACGCATACTGGCTTGCTTTTATATATAGTATGAATCTTGAGGGCTACTAGAACAGAAGAAGACTAAAGAAACGATCGATAGATTGTATGTATGTAAGATGATATGACTAGAAAGTCTGTTGAAGTTATAGCATATATAAATGTTTAAAAAAATAACACGTTCTATGCCGACATCAAATAAACTAGGATAAAAGCTATTGTGTTGGTGATATTTTTAAGTGTAAAATATAACCTAACAGGCCGAACCCAGTATAATTTCGTCACTGTTATCGTTTAGTGGACATCTCCATAGCCGAGAGAGAAATGTTGAAATAGTCTCACTAGCAAAAGTCACCCTCGCAGCTCGGTCTTGCGAAAAATCTAGCGGCACGGGGTCATATTTTGGGTTATACCAAAGTCAAGTCAATTAAAGGTGTATCACTAAAATAAACATGTGTATTGTGTAAGCCTTGGTGGTATTGCGAGTAGAAACTTTTATTGCAACACTTTTATTACTCACCTGTCCAAAGAGTAAGTTCAAGTTCATAATAAGCAAGGTCGAGGTAACTACGGCATACAACTTTGATTATTTTGTAAGACAATTGTATTTTCTTCATCTTTGTTGTAATAACAGCTGGAGAATCTTCAAGGCTAAGCAAATCTAGCTGAGGTAAGTCAGTTGGATGGGTTTAATTAAATATCGAGACCCCGCCGTGCCTCCGAAAGCAAGTTAAACCCGTTGATCCCGGCTGACATTTGTAGATCTTTGATAGTCGTGACGGATATTTGAAGCCCGAAAGTCTGGCAACCAGTATTACCTAGAGGTATCGCATTAAGCAGTAACTGGGTTTTGGAAGTCAGATGCACTGCCATCTGACCTCCAGAACCTTCTTACTGGGCTCCATATAAAATACTGTTATTCCGCCGCATCTGGGTAGGTTGGAAGCCAACCCCAACATAGGGTTGGGATAAGGCTAGGCAGATGATGATTCATTTTTCATCTCATTTAGTAACGTGATTCCTATGATTTTAGTATCTACGCTAAGAAAAAAAATATATCACAGATGAATATCTCCCACGTCTTACTTTTTTTAGATACACTCTATTAAATAGCAACTTATCACCTAATCCTTTGTTAAGAAAGACAAAATGCTCGTGATAAATTAGGATATTACGGTTTTCCGGTGACAAACAGTTCTGTTATTTATTGTCAAAATCATGTTTTATGATTTTTTATAAAATGATTATAAAATTTAAAAATAAAACTAATAAAATCTGTGGCCTAGTCATCGTGAACATTCCTAGATTGTTAATATTGAACTGATTTGATAATAAAACTTAAAACTATCCTAGAACCCATATCTGAAATCCATCGCTTTTGAATAGCTTAAAACTCAATACTAAAATCTTTCACTAAATTCTTGGACGACCCGCTTGAAAACCGCGTTCCTTATAAGATTTTAAATAAAGAAACTTTGAATTTATAACACTGGTCACACGGCAAAAAAAAACATATTTCCTATGATGATTCGGCCTATGCTTTCGCAATTAAAAAATGTTAACGCCCATAGTCGTGACCGATGTGAAAGAAAGGCTCATATTTTACTTTTCGCAATCAATACAATTAAGATTATATCCATTTTGGCAGCTCGTATGATTTAAAAAATAACTTATGTATTTAGTAAATTACTTTTTCTATAGTAACCAGGCCATAATAAAGTCGTTAAAATGAATGGTATGTGTGTATTAGGAGTTTATAATAACAGCTTTGGTTAAATAAAATGAAAGTAGGTAGTTGATTTTGCACTTAAAGCTTTCTTGTAAATATCTCGGTTGCTTTTCGAGAGGAAGTAATTGGCAGAATTGTTAAATGACCGTTTACCCATTACTTTAAAGTTCAACTTCCAATTAAATTAAATAAATTATTTTATTTATGTTAATTAATTTTTATTCTTTTTATTTGTAATGTTCATGTGAAATTACCCCAAGTCAATTTGGGTTTATGCCAGGTCGAGGAACAATGGACGCCAACTTTGCACTCCGCCAGCTGTGTGAGAAATACAGACGTGCACATAAGAACTTGCACATGGTGTTCATTGACCTGGAGAAAGCGTATGATAGGGTGCCCCGGGAGGTGTTGTGGTGGGCCGTGAAAGAGAAAGGTGTGCCTGGGAAGTATGTGGAGTTAATTCGTGCAATGTACAGCCAGTCTAGGACGTATGTCCGATCGGCTGCTGGCAACACCGACAAGTTCAGTGTGGCTGTAGGACTGCACCAAGGGTCGGCATTAAGCCCTTACCTCTTCTTGTTGATAATGGACGCTCTGACGTCGGACATACAGGAAGAGGCACCCTGGTGCATGTTATTTGCCGACGACATTGTTCTTGTCGGTGAAGATGGACCTGAGATCCAGAGCAAAATGTGTGGGCTTGAAAATCAGCAGAACCAAAACTGAATATATGTTCTGCGATTTCGGCGGTCTCTCCAGTCCGGAACCAATGTCGCTTAACAGCGTGCTTCTCCCGGTCTGTTCCGACTTTCGGTATCTCGGTTCACTCGTGCAAAGTGACGGAGAAATAGATCGGGCTGTCAAACACCGAATTAACATAGGGTGGATGAAATGGCGGCAGGTAACGGGAACAACCTGTGACCCCCATATTCCCTTTAAACTTAAGGGGAAGATTTACAAAACAATGGTTAGACCTGCTGTCTTGTATGGATCAGAATGTTGGGCCGCAAAAGGCATGAATGAAAGGCAGTTACATGCAGCTGAGATGAGAATGCTGAGGGGGATGTGTGGCGTTACGCGAATGGATAGAATAAGAAATGAGTATGTAAGAGGAAGTCTTAAAGTTGCGCCTGTGACCGAGAAGTTGTGTGGAAACCGGTTGTCATGGTATGGGCATGTGATGCGAAGGAATGAGGACCATGTTGTGAGGAAAGTTTTGAGTATGAATGTGCAGGGTTACATGAGTAGAGGAAGACCAAAGAAAAGATGGATGGATTGTGTGAAAGAGGATATGGCAAGAAAAGAGGTGACCCATGAGATGACGGCAAATAGAGATGTATGGAAGAAGAAAACATGCTGCGCCGACCCCAAATAAATTGGGATAAGGGCAGGAGGATGATGATTTGTAATGTTCAATTGAGTACTTATTTTCGTCGTGGATTTGACCTAAAAATCTATTGAAAAAAAGAGAAGGTATATATGGGAGTTTATTGCCCATTCTGCTCTTCGGCCTAAAATTATTTATCTATTTTGTATTACTTATAAATTTGATATTAAAACTGCCTTTTGTAATGATATATTAATTTTAATACATGTTGTGACTTTGACGATTGTGAAGATCAATATTAGTGTTAATTTAAATACGTTGGACTAGCAAGTCGTCCTGTCCCAATTGTAAATGACCATATGTGCCTATTGGCCTAGCTCTGTTTTGTTTCCTGCTTGATATGGAGGCAAGTGGGAATTATGTATTTTTAACCCCTCCACTGTTCTTTTCTAATTACATTCGTTGTCGAATCCAATACTATGGTTTAATCTTTTCCCCCGGACTCTTCGAGCTTCATTGCTTCGATTTTCTAGTGGACTACACTTTTGATTCTACATTACTGGGGTTGCAGTAGTTAGTAATAGCGTGGAGAGTTATACCAAAAAAATAAAATTATCGATGTGAAATAACGCTGAAACCATGTTAAAAGTTTTAATGTTGTTATATATTCACTCGCACGACAGTTGCTGGGAGGCTGGTAGCAGATAGAGAAGACTGGGCTGCTAAAGGCGGATGATTGAAATGAGGACGAATTTTTCCATCTGATTTTAATTGATAGCATGATGATCTAAAAGTTGGTGGCACATTTATTCACTGAATAATATCACTAACTAATTTAATAAACATCTAAAACATTTTTTTGCCAATGGTTTGAGCGGATTTTGTTCCATCAACATGATCATCATCATCATCCTCCTGCCCTTATCCCTATTTATTTGGGGTTAGTGCAGCATAGCCAAGTTTATAGAGAACACCACTGAAATTTAGATTATAAAAAAATACATTTAATGGCTGTTTCTTTTGTTTTCTATGCAGATTTAAGTAAGTATATATTTTAAGTTACAATTTATCATGTCTTGTTCCTATATTTAGATTATTATTTTGTTGACATTGGTTAATGTGTGTAAGTATAAGTAATGGAGTCATTTTTATTTTAAATGTGTGTTTATGTATTATTATTTGTATGCTCTCGAGTGAAATGTAGCGAACATATTATTATAACTTCCTATTGAAACCGCCATATACGAATAAATTTGATTTGATTTGATTTTATGTCTTCCTCTTCCATACAATCTCTATTTGCCGCCTTCGCACTCCACCTCCTTTCTAAGCATAGGTATTATCATCTATTAGACAATCAATCCATGGTTTCTTTGATTTTCCTCTACTCTTGCAATAGCAGCAGAAATAAAATCGAAACACATCATATACTGTCGTATATCACATACCGTTCATCAAGTTCTAGATTATATACATGTAACACATTTCTCTCAAATCCATAAAATTAATACATTAGGAGGATACACTAAATAGTTGTAGAAACCTGTCACACAAAACGAATGCTGTTTTAACATCGTAAAATATCTAATTTTCTAGATTAGTATAAATTATCGCCTGATAAATATTGGGAGAACAAACATCCGATTAATACATTTTTATTAATTGTGAAATGGTGACATGGATATTTTTTGTAAATTATGTTATTTATTAGAGTTATTTTAAATATTTTTATTGAATGCTAAGGATTGTCGCTCTATTATCATTTATTGCACAGAATAAATTAATTTTGTAAATCAGCAAAATGCACCTGCATTCAAATTATTTTCCAATTAAAATAGTTTTCAAGAGACTTATGAAACATTAAACCAATTTTTGGCAACCATCATGCTACACCTAAAAGAATATGTTTTGTTTTTAAGTAACTAGCCTCTTACTTTTGTTTCGATCGACCCCTGCGTTTCTATTTACCCCGTTCCACTCGGTAACATCAAAAGAATCCTGTGAAAAGGAGATTTTTATATACCTACAGATACGTTTTAAAATGATACATTTGTTTTTTTTATCTGGATCTGTGCCCGGTTGATGGCAATAAAATTGCCCCCCCCCCCCCTTCCCCTAATACATGGGAGTTAAACATAATTGGCAAAATGTGATTGTACAGCCTATTGAGAAAACAGGCTTGATATTTCACCAATTTTAAAGAGTTTGCTTGAAATAATAAAATAATTAATTAATTAAAGATTCTACGTAAAAGGACGTATGACATACCTACTTGTCAAGACAGAGAGGACTTTAGCATCAACATCCGAGTAGAATCTTATCATCGCATGGAGGTCAGTTATGCGCCCACGCAAAACCTCGCGATCAAGTTTATGGTCAAAATATACGATTATGCGAAATCTTAAATGGACTAGGAAACAGTTTATATATTGTATGCTTCCGTTTTATAACGTAGGTACTAGCTATGCCCCGAGGTTTTACCTCCTAAGGGTCGTAGCGCGATGTTAAATAGCCTACAACCTTCCTCGAGAATAGGGATGTGTCCTAGGTAAAAATATATTATAGTCTATTTAGTCCATCAGTAAGATTACCAAAAAATAATGGACATGTATTTTTTGCTTACTCAAATCAATAAAAAGTGACAATGATATAACACATCAAAGTTCAGGAGAACGGGCTTGTGACGTCACTGTTACGTTAAAAGTGCAGCACGACGTGACGTCACGCGCAATTTCAACGCATTATATCGTCGTCATTTTTGGTTTACGTGACAAAAGAAAAAATACGTGTCCAGTATTTTTGAGTAATCCAACTTTCGGACCAATCAGAATTTTTAAGCTACTACCCTATTGGGCTATCGAACGCAAAAAACAAGTGGGAGTGGGAGTTCTAGAGATCACCTCATTCAAACAAAAAAACAAACATCCTCTGAAGCTTTATGATATATACTTACCTATTAATATGGATAACGTTACATTGTATTTTAGGTATTAAAAAGTTAATTAAAAAGGAAAAATAAGTCGTTAGTCATTCCCTTTATTACAATGTTGACAGTTTTATGAGTTATAGAGGAGAAAAGTGACATCGGGGGAAAGTGATTTATATAATAGATTAACTTTCTTGTTGAAAAATCTGACAACCAGTCTTACCAAAGGGCATCGTGTTGCCCAGTAACTGGGTTGTGGAGGTCAGACAGGCAGGTCCATGTCAAATACTGGTATTCAGCTGCATCCGGTTAGACTGGAAGCCATCCTCAACATAGTTGGGAAAGGGATAGGCAGATGATGATGATGATTAAGTTTCTTGTTTGTTAATACCAGCCTGTTAATGTTCCACTGTATGGCAGAGGCCTTTTCTCATGCAGAGAAAGCACGAATTTTACCTAATTACCAAGTTAAAGCGGCTTGGCGATATCATGCTTACAATTACTGTTATATATGTCTAGACTAAGATTAACTTTTGCAAATTTTCCCAATTAAAAATGAACCTTATTGTTTCTCATAAAGTCGAAAAACGATCAAAGAAATTTGATAGATTGGGGTTGCTTGAAGTGCTGGCCTCTATACTATAATATGAATTGAAAAAGTCACAAAAGTACTTGTGCGGATTTTAACACACAAAGTCTTAAGAAGCGAGGTCTTAACCACTGATCCATCACGACTTCTTGTTTCTACTGGACCCTAAAAGTGACAGGGAAAAAATACTGTTTATTTTAAAACTGTGTTGTCTCAGAATAGCGGTGTAGATGTACGATAATGTCACCATTTGTCAAATAAGTTAAACTATGAACAGAAATACACATTTGTTTCTGAGATTAATGATAGTTTTTGCAAGAATAGTGTATTTTAATTAATTACTTCCATGTAAATATGTTAATTACATTAAATTTAATGGGTAACGTTTTATTTTCCGCTTGATATACGAGGACAGGGTTCCTTACGATGTTTTTTTCGCACACACAATCAATGACAATTCAGTGACTTTTGAAATTCTTTGATAGTCATTTTAACTTTCAAAGCCTTTACTTTCAATTATGAATGCCTACTTCGTGAAATACACTTATATTAGGCCACAAGTGAGCTGCAAATTTCAAAGAAACTGAATGAAAATATGTTTTAGGCGGGGTACCACTAAATACTAATAATAAAACTACTTTAATACTAATGAAAAATGAATCTATTATAATCTAATCATTTACAGTTGTACCACAAAGCCTGATGGCCTAACTCCGCAGTCACCAAAAACATCTGATGATACTAAAGGCCATAGTTCCTCCCATTTAACTGTCCCGAGCACAGAAAACAGTATTGTTGAGGCGGCAACACACGTCTTACAACCCAGACATGGCTATAAACCGGCGTTTGCGCAATCAGTGTAATCAGAGGGTCATAAAACCGCCGCGTAGGTAAAAAGTACATACGGCAATGGTACCGTTATAGTCCCGTAGAAGTTTGGTGACGGACTACTTTCTGTTTCCTTAAAATCTGTCTTTACAGCTTTCTCAGTAGTAGATACAGCTGCTTAAATTTGAAGCATGTCGTTGGATATCGCATAAGAATGCACCGAGATGTCAGCTGAAATGTAATAAGGGAAATTACTTGTATCGATTAGATAAAAAAATAAATTTCAGATGTAAAACAAATCCCTGGTAAGAAAACCACAAACAACAAAACTGAAAAACCGAATAGTCACTACTTACACATAAAATTGTAATAAGGGAACCGCTTAAAAGCAAGGGGAGGGTTCCGTTCCTTTATAGGAAAAATGTGTTTCCATTTGGAAAGATACTTTAATGATGCGAAGGAATGAGGACCATGTTGTGAGGAAAGTTTTGAGTATGAATGTGCAGGGTTACATGAGTAGAGGAAGACCAAAGAAAAGATGGATGGATTGTGTGAAAGAGGATATGGCAAGAAAAGAGGTGACCCATGAGATGACGGCAAATAGAGATGTATGGAAGAAGAAAACATGCTGCGCCGACCCCAAATAAATTGGGATAAGGGCAGGAGGATGATGATTTGGAAAGATACTTTAATTTTTTTGGCGGCCCCAGTACCTACTAAATTTGTATGTACATGGATTTGCTGATTTCATAAAAAAACTATGCTAGTTAGTGACATCGTTTTATACTACCTGTGATATTTACATGAACACCCATCAACTAGATTTGTTTCAGTCTTTTCGCTTAGCCAGCTTTTAAGTAAAGAGGTGCTGGGCAATGCTACTTTTAGGGACAGTTATTATTTTTAAGTCACAAATGAACAACGCTAAAAAAATCATGAAGCCTTTTAATAATATCACCCCACTTGAATAAAGAGCCGGTAAAAAAAATACCCTACGGAACGGGACCCTAAATAGACAAACAGATAAAACGGTATATGACACGAAAGTTTTTTTTTTTTTTTTTTTTTTTTTTTGTCAAATAAGCCATTTGTTTCAGCTGTTAAAGATAATTTAATAAAAAATAACACGGGTTCTTATCGTTTAACAAATGATGTGTTCATAAACATGATTTTAGTATATTTCTAGATTTAGTTACGTACCTACACAATCCTAGTGTCATCGACCATATCGATTTCGATCATCTGGCGCCTGAGGCAGACGTATCATTTGCCTATTAATTAACTGTCTTCAGGTCTAGTGGAATTTATTGGTGACAATAAGTTATTCTGGTTGGCTAGCACGAATACTTGACATAAAAGTATCGTAATTTCTATCCTATAGCATTTAAAGTCTTAAGAATAATTCTAACATCGTATTCGAAAAGAGTATTTTCAAATTTAAAATCATTCCAATTGACGAAACGTTTAAGTCAAGCTTCTGTGCTAGACTCAAAAATGAGTCTTGCGAACGTTTTGTATTGCATTTTTTTTGACGCACAATTTCGTATATTATAAAAAAATGTTTAATGATCAGGAGACACCATGCTAAAGATGAAACGTGTCTGATAATGACATGAGATTATAACTTGTAGAGCCAGTTACTGGACAAAATGCAGTGGAGATCAGGTAGACTGGTAAATGAAGTGTCAAAAGTATGAATGTACATCGGAGGAAAGCGCTATACAAAAATAAAGGTTGAGCATCAGGAAAGAGACAATCAGAAGAAAAACCGGATTTATGTAATTACATGACCAGATCAAGTTCATTAACTGTTACTTAACAATCAAGATCAAGGTCAATATCATTGTACATTTTAGTATTTCACTGATTTGGGACCGGTTCCACATACCTTACATTTTATTTCTAAAAGGTATAAGTGACGAAAGATATTACATAACATTACATTCCGCCTATATTCCCCGGTATAAGCAGAGATAAGCTGTAAGAAATTCTCATTTCGCTAGTTATCATATAAATTCAGCCAGTTTCAGTAAGATATTACCTAAAGTATTGTTCTTTTTGCATGAAGCTTAAGTCATTATATTGGTCACGCACATTTGTCTTTGACAGTCGGTACCATCATCTTCATTGGGGTCTTCCAGGTAAACCTAAAGCTAAAGAAAAATGTGTAGTCCTGACAGTAGACAACACTTCGTATTATCATTTGAATATATTACAATAAAAATCTTCCGGTCTACTGATACGGTATTGTTTACGATTTTAACGACTGCCACACTTCCGTGGGATTTTTTCCAAATATTACCTCAATGTCTCGAGCTAGCGAGGCGTGGGGCACGACCTCCAAGCCGACCTATAAAGCTGCTCTCGCAAAAAAATAAACCACACTGTAACGGAACACACTATAAACATTAAAACATGGCTAATATTCGCGTATTGTTTTTTGCCATCGCACTCGCGGGATGCAGCCCAACCCTAGCCGAAGGTGGTAATTTTTTATCGATACTCTATAATCAGCTTGCGGTGTCACGATCTATCGATAAAACTTGCAGTTTCGATGTCGATACCGTTATATAATTGGCGGTAATTGTGTCTCGTGTAATTGGGTGGGCTACTTAGATGACATAGAAGGTTAGGTGAGGTTAGTAACACATTTTTCTATTTAAATAGAAAAATGTGTTTTAGTTTTCATTGTGGTTATTTTGATGTATTAAAAATTGCAGTTTTAAATCATAGATAAACTCGTTAATTATTTACTTTTAAAACCATTTTTTAATTTAATTATCTTTGCTATTTCCGCTACTAGAATTAACAAGTTTTGAAAGTCGTAAAGTAAACTTCTTCAACTGTTACTGGCATACTTTCTGCTGGTGGGAGGTTCAATTCACCCATAAATAAAGGCGTGAGTCCTACATAATATTCCTACTCGTATAATTGGATAATTTCTAAAACTAGATTTCGATCGGATGTGCAAAATGGCCACACCATATCTGCCGCGTATCTAATTGTTACACTCCCAAAAACTATTCAAGATTAACATAAAACAATAAAAATAGCTACCGTTTCCGATCATCGTAGTTAAAAGCATTTTTTATATTTTTAGAAGCTGAACATGTCCAATCCGACAGCTTGGTGAGGGAACCCCGCACTCTGCACAAGAAGAAACTATGCAAAAAATATGGAATCTGCGAAGGTTACGGCGGACAAGGAGGTTACGGTGGTTACCAAGGATACCAAGGATACCAGGGTTACCAAGGATACCCAGGATACCAAGGGAACCAACTACCAATAAACATTGCCATCAGTCAGTCTCAATCTTCTGCGAATGAGGGCGGAGGAGGTCACGGCAGTGGGCACTTCCCCAATAACTACCAGTACAACGGTGGTTACCCGAATCAAGGTTACCCAAACCAAGGTTACAACCAGGGTTACAATAATCATGGCTATAACCACGGCTACAACGGTTACGAAGGCCAGGGAGGATACAACAGACCTGGTTTCGGAAATGGGCAAGGAGCCTACAACAACCAGTTCAATGGGAACTACTACTCCGGTGCCCCGAATGGAGGCCATGGAGGATATGGTTTCCAGGGTCCCTTCGGTTACCGGGATGAGCATGGTGGTGAAGGTGGAGATTACGACGAGGGTCAGGACTATGCTTATGCGAGGTCAAGTGCCAGTGCAACTGCTGTTACTGGGAGCAAAACTGAATAGATTAGACCAAATGTTAGTACCAATAGTGTGTTAAAGTTAGTACCGATAGGGTGAAGATGGCAAATATCGATTCGATTTTGTTTTTTTTCTGTTTTCTTAATATTATTTTGGCTGTTCTATTACCAATTACTTTTTAATGCCGATAGTCTTATTTGAATTAGCTAAAGATTTTATATATGTATAAACAAGTGAAAAACTGTGATATTTTTTGTTATTTATTAAGATTAAAAATAAATGTGCTGGTTCTGTACAAATTAAAATGAAGGCTTTATTATCGGGTGTCATTTCTAGAAATATCTTAATAGAAATATTGTAATATTTTCGATCCAATAAATAATGTTATCGTACCTAATGTTTTTCTTTATTTTCATTTAAATCTATAAGAACAATTTTGACGAGGACATTATGATAATCAAGATGAGATCTAACTCCTTATAAAGGTTTATTATTAACAAATGGTTCACATCCTCTATAAAATTTGGAATTTAAATGGTTGAATATAATTTTTAGATCATTTGCCTGATCTGTAAGGTCTATGACCCTGGTGGTCATTTCACAGAAAGGTGCAGGTTCTAAATCATTGATTTGTGAGGCATCATTAAGTTTGATTGCAATCAAGATTATGTTGCAGCAAAATGTGACACGTGCGGCTTTTATTAATTAGGTGACTTCACTATGATAAAAAAATAAAAATACAAAAAATACAATACAAAATAATTTATTGTAGTTGAAAGCACAAACAAGTTGGTGCTTGGAGTCATCTGTTAAACAATTGATGCCTGTGTCAGGGTACTTCACTCTTCAATAGTATGCCTTACAAATTAGATTAAAGAAGGTTTTAAAAACTAAATTAAAAGTGACTAAAAATACAAACTTTAAAAGATTTATTCCTAAACTTGGATATTATTATATTACCTCGTTTGTTTAGTGGAAGCCAGCGCTACTTCTGAGCTTGAGGTACTAAGTTAGAGTGTTATTATGTTTTTCTGTCTGGAAAATCTCAGTAGAAGCCAGGAGTCTGGATTTGAAACCGGTTAATGGCAATTTCCTTGCGCACCATTACATGGGACTCAAAGTGAAATGTGGGTGTACTACACATGTCGCGTATGTTATATTTCTAACAAAATTAGATGATAAGAAACATCTAAAATAATAACGATGCAATATATAACTACTACAATATGACTGTTTCCTTTTAGAAATATAATCAGACATAGGTGTGCCATCAAATATTCAAATGCGTACATGACAACGACGCCGATCCCGGTTTCAAAGAAAAATATATGTACCTATATAAAAATGTAATGAAGTACTTGGAAATAAAATATAACATCACGCCTGTTTTCTTCGAATGGTAAGACAGCGGTGTACCTGTAGTAAACCCACACTTTGCCAGTTATGGTTAAGTTCTTGAACTTCAAGTACCTATTCGCTTAACCCTTTCGCTGCCCAGTTCGAAAATACGATTTAACTTGTATGTCAAAATGTTTTGCAAATTACATAATGCGTACCTACGCTTTATGTAACTGGCCAACATCATCTTCATCATCTCATCTATAGCTTTGTACATGTACGACTCGGGAAGCGAGTTCTGTGTACATGAACAACTCTTTTTCGACCCGGGAGCCGGGTGCTGGGCACTAAAAGTGTTAAAGGATAATGCTGGAACCATTATAATATTGTGTCACATTCTAAACAGATGCTTTTAGATGAATGAAACTCAATTATTTTCCTCGACTTTTAGACATAGACAGTGGGTATTACATTACTTGATTGTTGATATTGATTTAATGACTAAATAAGTGTGTATGTTGTTGACCACGCTCAACACGCTCGTAGATATCAACCCTGGATTGGGCTAGTATGCTGTATAGAAGACAATAATGACGACCGATGTGGCGCGGCGGGCGAAGGTCCGCCTGCGACGCAAGAGGTTGCAGGTTCGATTCCCGCCTTGGGACAAATTTTTGTACGATCTACAAATATTTGTTCCGGGTGTTCTGGGTATTTGCTATGTATACTAAAAATATCTATCTATGTAATGTATTGTATTAAGTATATCAGTCATCTAGTACCCATAACACAAGCTCTGCTTAGCTTGGGGCTAGATGATGCTGTGTGGATTGTCCAGCAATATTTATTTATTTTTATTTATTTATAATGTTACGAGTAGAATGTTTTCAGTTTTCTAAGAAGACGGAATGGCAGGATTGACTTAATGCCATCCTATGCTTTCATGGCCATTTTCTGTACCTACTAAATATACAAAAAAAACAATTAATAAAGAAAATTAGATACAGTTCACATTTACAGTACCTACTTCATTTAAAATTAGGCTAAACTACCTTTGTTTATTCTACCACCAGTTATTTTACTTAAGTTAATGATACCGGTTCTTCAAACGGTCGTATAATAAACGTTACAAACTTAACTAAGAAGTACTTTCCGCATGAAAACAATTTATATATTTAATAATTGTCATAAATGGCTTATTTACCGGGATCGGCATAATCAAATAAAAAAAACTTGATTTTCAAATGAGATCATTTCTTATTGATTTCTTTATTAATTAACACAAACGGTGACATTTATCTGTTCGAAGCAAACGTTATGGTCTACACGACTGAGAAGATAATTAAAAATGATATAACGCTTTCCGCCGTCCTCTTCAAATAAGAAAATATTTTAATTAAGGATCCTTGTTTTAGCTTTTTTTCCTAAATGAACGGACTCATTTTTTATTACGGCCAATTAATCAGTTGTCTTATCAATTTAAAGATATACAATTTATAGTATCGGATCACCTGTACCCATCAAAAATGTTTACCGTAACTCGTTAGATAAATTTCGTTTATGAGTGTCAATGGCTTTGGGTGTAGTGGTGACCCAGTCAGGTTTGAGTGGGGGGATCCAGTATATAAGATGACGGGAATGTTTCACAACCATCCACAACTACCCATAACCACCTGAGTAAAGGTCTAGACATCCTTGAAAAAGAAAACAAAGATGGCCGCCAAAATCATCGTCCTCGCCACCGTTCTCGCTGCTTGCAGTGCAGTGCCCCTCTGGTACAACGGTAAGTCATGGTGTAGTACTGAATTGAACTTGGATACTTGAAACTTAATTGATCTGCATTTTTTAAAATGTCAATCAGTGCCTGAATGTTTCAGCAGTTTGCACTTTTACAAATTATGTAAAGGACATTAATTTATGAACATTTCTTCATACATCCCTTGCCGTGTAACAATAAGCTAATAATATTTTATATTTTTATGTTTATTTCATTCTGTTTTGTAACTATTTCAGAAATCCCCGTGATGGCCATGAGGATTGGCCGCTCTCCCAGCATTTCTTACGGGTTTGGAAGTGGCTTCAGCAGCAACATCGGTGGTATTTCCCACTCCTCCGGCATTGGTGCCGCCTACCAGTCTGGTGAAGGTCAGGCAGTGGGCTACGGCGCTGGATCCGCTGACGGTGGCTCCTACGCTCGTGGTGTAGGCATCGCTAACAGCGGTCCCAGCCACCCGGTGCAGTACCACCAGCACCCCACATACCCGGCAGCTCCCCGCCCGTCCTACGAGTCTGCGGTTGCTTCTGCCACTAACTTCGGTGGCTACGGTAACGCCGTGTCTACCGCTCAGTCTGTGGGTAACCAAGAGTTCGGATCCGCTGTATCGTCCGCTCAGAGCGGTGGCCCCGCCCGCTTCAACAGCGCTGTGTCCTCTGCCCAGAACGTTCACGGCTACGGAACTGCTCTTTCCTCGACTAACAATGGTTATGGATCAGCGCTGTCTTCCGCGCGCAACACTGGATTCGGCTCATCTGTGTCGTCTGCCCAGACCGCAGGTCACGGCGGTTACGGTTCATCTGCCGTATCTGCTGCTGAGAATTACGGAAGATACGGCGCCAGCACTGCCCAGGTAGCCCAGCACCGTGGAGGTGCAGTCCAGCACAGTGGTGCCACCAGTATCAACGCCCCTGGCCTCCAGGCTGCCCACTCTCATGCCGTCAACACCGGATTTTACTAAAGTGTTAGTCAGGATGTAAAAAGATGTTGAGACGACGATTTAAACTTGTCACAATATCTTTTAGGGATCTTGTAATAATTTATTAAGTGAAACAAATCAATAAAGACCTTGATTTTTAAATAGTTTTTATTCTTAAAAATATCATTATTCTATTCACTAGCTCTATGGTCTAAGATGCACATAGCTTCAATGAGATTGCTTAGTTGTATCTGTATTGTGCTTTGTTATCAAAATTTGCAATGTTTTTGTGAGATTTATCAAAAGGTATAGTTTTGTCACTACTACCAAAAGTTTCAGCTTTTTGGGCAGAGTTGTCAAAATCATTAGTGTTTTTTTCTCTGTTGTCAAATGAGACTCCATTGACACTCCCATAAACATGACCATTATCACTAATGGCCGTTGCACTATTCACTTGGCCATTGCCAGGGAAATTGGGATTATATAAACTTTTTTGGACCCAGTCTTTAAGACCCAGCATAGGGAAAGTAAAGAATGGTACAAATGGTCCAGAAGATGCTGATGCAAAATTTCTCCCCGCTCCTGCATAAGCTTCTCCAGGAACTGCAATGCTGTAGCTAGAATGTAAAGCACCTTGAGGTCTCTGTTGCAGGTTGTTGAGTTCTTCATTATTTAATTGTGTGAAACCGGATCTTGTTGCAAATTGTTCAGTAAAATATTTCTCAACATTTGGGTCGGAAGATGATATCGCCACAATGGATTCCCCATTAGGTGTTGATTCTGGAACAATTTGAATAGTTTAGTAACTAAAAAGTTCACTACTTTAAAACATTAATTGTTAAGTACCTACAAATAACGTTAGGTACTCTTTTGATTAAAAAAAAACAAAATATTCAATACATCACAATATTTTGATTAATATTTTTTAACTCGAAGACTTTTCGGCCCTGGATTTATTTATCAAAACGTTCTAAATTGCTTATATTATTAGTTCATATTTTATGACTCTCTCATAAATTTGTTAAAGTGTCTTAAATCAATAAAGTACCAACAAAAAGAAGAAAAACCTCTATCAGACAGAAACTTACAACAGAACATCAAGGCTATTCAACGAAGGGTAAGACAGAGAAGCAGTTATAGTACACCAACTTTTTGCGAGTTACGAAACGGATAACAAACGTAAATTAACTCAAAAACACAAAGCCAAGTCACACTCCTAAAATCAACAACAAAACTCACCTCTAAATACAACAGGAACCGCTTCCACAAAAGAATTCACAGCCAAAACTGACACCAAAGCCTTCAAAACAAACATAATGTCCTTTCAATACAACTACGTACTCGTAAGTTAGGCTCTATAAAGGAATAAGTGCTGAGAACACAATGAACGGTTTATATAGGATTGTATGGGTCGAACCAATGGTTTCCACCATCCATTGAAAGGTGAACGAACTATCTTACTGTCTCAAACGAGATTTAGAAATGTTTGGAGATTAATATCTTCAGATGGTCTTAAATCACGCTTGCTCATAGACAATGTAGGTATAGGAAACACCGATACAAGTTCAATGCTATCTGTGGTAAGGCGGGTTTCGATCGCTTAGTCTAACGGCCAATGCATTTCTGAGCTCTTTAATTGTATGTTGTCGTCTAAAGATAGATAGCTTAGTTATTTCTAGTTCTGTTTTTAAACTTATATTTTTCTTTTCTTTAGCTTTTTTTATATTTTAGTGGTTTCTTTGACATGTCAAAGTTAAGCTCTCGGTTCCTCCATGAGACTAGCCTCCATAGACGTAGGTTAACATACAATGAACACATGTGAAGCCTATAACGTTCCCAATGCCGTATCTAAGACCCCTTCCCTCTGCAAAAGTGAGAGGGCCTTAGACCACTCAGAATGCCCAATGCGGGTAAGTAAGTAAGTATTTTTTTATTTGTTTAAACATGGTGTACGTGATACATTGCATGCAAGACAGTAATGAAATACACATTTAGTTCTAACATGTTCAGCCGCATATCGTAGCGTACAAATTGGTAAGAAGAGTGCATAAACCGTGATAATATTCATCATAATTACTTTTCGGGTTGGTGGACGCCACCTGTTTACAAATTTTAATCCATTTAACACCTGCAACTTTAACTGTAAAAAAAACCTGAATGGGACTGGCTTTTAGGCAAATGTAAAAAATGGATTCCAATATTCATAAATGCTGGTTTATAAATACTTGAATAGGCTACTGTTAAGTGCTCATGTTTTTTAGAACGTGACGATATCGCGAGATATTTATTTATTTATTTATTTATCCATTTATTTCAGGCATCAAGGCCCATATAAATATATACAATACTATATTAACAATATAAAACTTAAAAATACTATAAATATATATTACATAATAACTAAAAGTAGTGCACACGAAGACGACAGGACTAATCCAGCGATATTCACATTCAGCTGTTATTTAAGACCGGTCGACAAAACATCTGACATCAGCCGGTAATCTATTAAAATAACATCGTTATAAGTAAATGTAACTGTCAATACCTAGCATTACAGCACGCCCAGTTCAAGTGTGCAGTTCAGCGTGGCGCTCTTTGTCAAAAATCAATGAAAAAATCGGTGCATTTAATCTTAGTTCTGGGTTTTCCCGCCTGCATAGATATATTGGTCGTACTCCA
Source organism: Phlogophora meticulosa (assembly GCA_905147745.2). Classification (NCBI taxonomy): domain Eukaryota; kingdom Metazoa; phylum Arthropoda; class Insecta; order Lepidoptera; family Noctuidae; genus Phlogophora; species Phlogophora meticulosa. The sequence goes on from LR990518.1 coordinate 3,033,716, forward strand.
GTGAGGCTTGATAGCTCACTTCACCTTCAATTCACATGCATTTTCCCACAGCATAGTACTGCTGTTTCTGCAAAATAAAATAAATAAATAATAAATATTGCTGGACAATCCACGCAGCATCATCTAGTCCCAAGCTAAGCAGAGCTTGTGTTATGGGTACTAGATGACTGATATACTTAATACAATACATTACATAGATAGATATTTTTTATTATACATAGGAAATACCCAGAACACCCGGAACAAATATTTGTAGATCGTACAAACATTTGTCCCAAGGCGGGAATCGAACCCGCAACCTCTTGCGTCGCAGGCGGACCTTCGCCCGCCGCGCCACATAGGTCGTCAAAATGACAAAACCCTGTAAAATTTGCGTCTGTTTTACATGCAGTGGTGTTTTCTATTTTTTTTTTTTTTTTTTTTGGGCGTAATAATTGCAAACGATCTATTAGGCATAAATTGTTTAATGTCACATTTTGACGCACTGTCAGTCGATCCACCTCCCACATAACGCATATGTTGATGATGCTCTCGTTTATTACCTACTCAGAAATAAGTGTCTTTACGCATCGGCGTTCGGTGCACTCTTTTTAAAACTGCTTGACCTACGACAAAGGCTCCTTCTAAAAAAATCCATATCTGTTCTTACCCTTTGAATCCACGTTTCGCATGTCGTCCTTTGGTCTTGTTTCCATCCTTCCATTACTCTTTCTCTTCGCTTAACATTTATGTCCAGTACATTATTTATATTTATAGCGATAGTATAGGTTTATACGATTTTGGAAGGGATATCGACAGGCGACGTAATACCATGGGTTCAGTATATGATTCTGGGTTCCCAGCTTTGCAATTTTTCGTCAGCTTATCCTATTCTACGTATTGTTGAGATGATCTTTAAATACAGCAAACAGGGCTACATTCTCATAAAATATATTATTATTTTTATATTCATAGATATTTTATAATCAACCAAAATCATTCTAGACTTGCCTCGGCAGCCTTCTGCCGTTACGCGTCTGATTAGCTACTGATTTGGCGCCAAGCTGTCTGGACCGTTAGACAGACAGCAATTAAAGTAAATAACAAAAGCATGATATTTCGCGTATCATCATCTCCCTAGCCTTTTCCCACCTATGTTGGGGTCCACCTATGTTGAGGTCGTTTTCCAGACTACATGAATGCAGATGGACCAGTATTTTACATAGAGCGACTGCCTATCTGACACCTTAACTGGGCAACATACTCGTACCCCTATATTATTTATATTTCAGGGAAATAGCAAATAGATTTGATGGATGAATATATAGATTGTACGTTTACGTCAACGTAAACGTACAAATTTCAATTCAAACGATTTTAAAATTAAAAAGACTCGTTTGAAATATAACGGGTTACATTTATTGCACTTGCCTCATAAATTTATTTATTTAATTTTTAGGAAAACTTACAGCTAACGATTATGACGACACGGTTGGCGCGGTGGTTGAGCCATCGGCTGCTGCGCCGCGTGTTGTGGGTTCGATCCCCACACGGAACAAATATTTGTATGACCTACAGGTAGCTGTTCCGGGTCTGGCTGTTTGTGTATGTGAGTTTAAATGTTTGTAAACGCACCCACGATACAGGAGAAATTCCTAGTGTGGGGCAGTGTTTAAAAAAAAAAAGAGAAAAAAAGAAAGAAGAGCTAAACAGACAGTGAGTAAAAGTTTAACCAAAATATGGCCAATTACAAGTTTCCAAGTGTAGAATATAAATAATATGACATAAAAAAATATAACACATAACAGAAAAATTACTAAATATGCTCCAAGAAGACAAAGAAGTTGTTGTTATTTTCGAATATTAAGTTTAATGCCATATAAATATAACCCTGTAGGTTATACTTGTATTTTCGTAGGTATCGAATTCTTATTATTGGTTAGAAACAGGGAACTAAAAAATAAAAACCTTGCTAAGTTTCATGGAAAAGCCTAGAAATCCTGAATATGAAGTGTCTATTAATAAGAAGTCATTTTATATTTAGTAGCGGACATTCAAGGTACTACGTGGAGGGAAAATGTAAATATTGTGGTTACTCGCAGAAGGCTATGCGTGTAACACACGTAGTTTAGACATAATACAATAGATGTCGTTTGCTTCTACTAAACGATTTTTTATTTATTGAATGATGTTTCAAATTTCTTGTCAACTTTAATAAGACTACGAATTAACTCATTAACAATAGTTTTTCTACTGTGTTTATGGCGTGGCAATTAATTTGTTAACAATAACAGAGAATTATTCTAAAAATCATTTGCATGAGATTATATTGATAAGCTTTTTCCAGCATATTTGACGAGCATTTGTTGTAAAATAATTTATTTATAAATTTTATTAACTGTTTCTTTGTAAGTGTTTTTTTTTGTCATGGCGTTTTATCTATAGTACACCGGCAATTTTGCCTGTAGTGCATTGAGGAACTTTGCACTAAAATGTACAGTAAATTTACATGAATTGCTTAGTCATAGAAAAATAGCTGTTTTGAATAAAAAAGTTCGAATATTTTGGTACACATAAACAAACAATATCATAATTGCCTATTATTATATAAATATTCCATTCTTCATTATCATTATATCAAATTAAACAAATTTCATTAGAGATACATATACATATTATATTAAGATATTTCGCTTGATTGAGCGTTAGTACGATGTTAAGATATAAACAACGCTATGACAATAATGTCCTAACTTGTTTCTAAATATCACCAGCTAATCAGAATTTTAAGAATAAATTGTTGAACAAGAATAGAGATGGTGAATAAAAATTATTTTTCTTCGTCGGGTAGGTTATTAAAAAAATATTGAACACGTATATTTTCTGTTTTTACATAGTCAAATAATAATGTCAATACATTGGTGTGTATGTAGGCTTTATATTTACATATTCGTGACGTAGCGACCGCCACTACACAACCATTAATGCGTTTCATCTAAGTCATTTTTCATTAATCTGTTAAAGCAAAAAAATACGTGTCTAATATTTTTTTGTGATCTAAATTACGTACTTAATATTATTTATTTTTAACTCAGGCAAAAAAAGCAACCTTCAATGAATAAAAGGTAGCACTCTATACAGAAATACAGTAAGCACAAAAAATATTTCAATTTAAATACTTATTTAAGTAGGCTACTTACAAATATCCAGTAGGCTTCTGGACCAATAAATAACGTATCGATTATTTAGCAAAGAGATGTGCTCGCTAAACGTGGGCCGATAACTGTAACGCCCACCTCATACATACTGATGAAGTATACAAATGAGTCTGCCACTTTCTTAATGGATTAATAAGTAGACAAATGTGCTCACCAACAGCCGGTTAACCGTTAACCGTGCAATATAAATGTACAGAGGCCAGCAGCAAGCTATCCCAATGTGTCAAATTTCTTTGATAGTATGTCAACTTTTTTTTTTTTTTTTTTTAAACATTGCCCCACACTAGGAATTTCTCCTGTATCGTGGGTGCGTTTACAAACATTTAAACTCACATACACAAACAGCCAGACCCGGAACAACTACCTGTAGGTCATACAAATATTTGTTCCGTGTGGGGATCGAACCCACAACACGCGGCGCAGCAGCCGATGGCTTAACCACCGCGCCAACCGTGTCGTCAAATCACTTTATCGCAAAGAAATAAGGTTCATGTTCAATTGAGAAAATTTGACAGTATGAGTTAGCTTGATGTGCTGTGTCAGTACTACTAAAAAAAAACGATCCATCGATTATCTCCAAAGCGGTGTAAATTTATATATACAACATCACACCTGTATTCCCCGAAGGGTTAGGCAGAGTTGTATAAGTAGTACATCCACATTTCGCCAGTTATAGGCAGCGTGTCTGTTGCAGACATCCGGGCACTACTCCATACTCCGAGCTGCTACTGAGATATTCCAGATTAAAAAGCAAAATATCACTTTGTTCGACCCGAGAATTAAACCCAGGACCTCATACTCAGTAGCAGAGTACTCAGCGCTTACAACCACTAGACCAAGACAGTCTATGGATGGATCGAGTAGATTTAAGTACATATTATTTCTTGAAATAACTACTACATGGTATGTATAAGGATATTTTAATAAAATGGTATTGGTCCCTATCTGACTAATCTGAGATCATCATCATATCTCACCTAGCATTTTCCCAACCATGTTGGGTTTGGCTTCCCATCTAACCAGATGCAGCCATACCAGTGGTTTACAAGGAGCGACTGCTTATTATATTCTACAACCCAGTAACTGGGTAATATGATCCTGTGGTTCAACTCCTTGGTTAGTCTGGTTGTCAGACTTTAAGGCTACTGACTACTCATAACCACTATCAACGTCAACGATCTCCGACAGATAGCCGGGACCAACGGCTTAACTTTTACCGTGGCACGGGGGGATCTTAATATGTAATGTATGGTCATCCATCCACGGACCGACCTTGGCAAGCTTACCTAAACTATCGAACTACACGTGCGGCTGTTATTATTTTGCCATAAGAATCTCTCTATAGATCATCTTCAAAGCGTTGTAAATTTAGATTTATTGAACAACAAATTATCCACAAAAATTATTACTTGACACGGTATTATAACTACACGGTGTTTTGAAGGCAATTTTAATAAATCAGTATGGGTTCCTTTCTGACTACTTTGTCCGTTTAAAAGTAATTAATGGAGAAACTACAGACAGGTCGTAATAGTAGTAGTTATTTAATTGGTAGTTATAATTTCACGCCAATTTATTAAGGAAAAGTTTAAGAGACGATCATATGACTTAAAAGAACGATAGATCTACCTACATCATGGATGGGTACAGTTTCAATCGCAATCTAAAGAATTTCGAAGGCAATTCCTAACTCTTCGCTTTATACGTTTCAAAAAATTGTTTGAATGTTTTCGAACTGTCAAAATGAATGTGTGTTACAAAATTACCTCGCAGAAGATTTTGGTCAAAAGAATATTTATGTCAAAAAACAAACATAGATAAAATTACAGTTAGGCTCTACCACTCTATATGACAAATTTAAAATACTTCACGATGACTCATACTCCTATATTTGAGGCTAAACGGAGTATATATTCAGCGATAAATAATGCACGCATCCAAAAGCGCTTACAGAGACAGGTCGCTCAGATGTCTCCGTATTATTGACTAATTATCAAATTTAAATTAATTTTAAAACTTTAACGGTATTCTGAATCACAATAAGCTAAAAATTACAATGCAGACAAAAGAAAGCAGCTTTGATACTGTTAATTTATATATTGAAGCAAAGCCTTTTAAGGTTATCGAGGAAAGATAAAGTGTAGGTGGCAAGATTTATAGGCACGTGTTTGTTTAATAGGTTTATAAGAATATGAACCTTCTTTTGATGTCGTACTGTTCATACTCGTCTACGACGCTTACCATAATTAGTATAGTATATTCAAAGACGTGTCTGTGAATCTTGCCTATAATAAAAAGGCAACAGTAAGACACACAGCTAGAAAAACAAAAGAAATGCCTCCAACGCAAATATTAAAATAACAAAGCCAGACTGTAATTATGTGAAATACCATAAAATAATTTATATTATTATTAGCCATTCATAACCTAGGGCACTTAATAAGCAATTTTAATTGAACGAGTGGGCAAAACGATCTGTTGATCAATCCATCAAAAAGTCCGTTATGTTTGATAGCTATTACATATTAGCTTTTTACGGTACTCACATTATGTTTTATGAACTTGTCAGGCATGATTAGCAATGTAAATTGAATATATCAATACAGAATACAGCGTCGGCAAAATCATCAGCATGTTATTATCTAGAAAGACACAAAACAATGTATTAAAACTGTTTTCGATAACCACAACTTTGTCGTCGTCGAACGAACAATCATAGTAAGTACTGTTAACTCCAAACATGGCGGCAAAGAGGAAGAAAAAAATTAAATAACTGCTTCACACAATTGCTAGGCTCCAATGCCCTCAACGTATGATTACTACATTCAAGAACTATAAATGGATAATCAAAACCACGTTTGTAATATAATAGTAGAGAAATTATCTTTAAAAACAGATCTGTCGTAGCGTCTATATTAAGAACCGTTTCTTAAGCTATAAAGTCGAAAACTTGTAATTTTACGATGAGGATATAAAGTGAGAGATCGATGTTTGTCATGCATTTCTGTTTGGTCTGCAACATGAATAAGATAGGAAGTGTGTTCGTTGTTTATATATTATTAGTGGTGTCCGCAACGGGTGCAGGTAACTGTAGATACATGCTTTTGTTTACTAAAATGTCTATAAATAATGATCAAGATAAACTTTATTGGCGACTTTTTAGACATAATTAATTGTGACCTCTGAACGGAAATCAGATTTGAATAATTTTGGTTTTATTTTAATGTAGACTAGATTCCAATATTATAATTAATTAACATTGTTTTTTATATTTCTAGCGGAACTTAAATCGAAGAGTCAATCAAGCAGCAAAGTGGAACAAGCAAGCAAGACAAAGGGATCAGCTACAGCTAGCAAAGCGTCGACACCGCACCATGTTTCCGCACACGCATCTATCAACAATGGGATGGGCGTCGCCAGCATCGCCGGCGTAGACTCCAGGTACGGCAGACTGTCCTCCATGACTGGCGTCAAGTTCTACCCACCGATAGACTCCTCCATGATCAAGACAGATAGTAAAGGAAACTTTATGTTCAAAACTACCGACGGCAAAATACCGATGCCCATCACGATCACTAAACAAGGCGACGGCGTTTCAGGAACCATTAAAATCATGCCAGGGTCAGTATCTGTTTCTTCGTCAGCGAAGTCTGGATCTGCTTCAGCGTCTGTGGGACCTAAGACCCCAGATTTCAATGCTTGGTCAAGTTCATTCATGAAGCCGATGATGAACGATTTGTTCTACCCGGATCCTTTTCCAGCGTTCCCTAGTATATCGAACTCTGCGTACCACACAAGAATGTCAGAGCCTACGTTCTATAGGCTACAGGAGCCCTCGTTCCCAAGGATAAGGGAACCATCATTCCCTAGGATCCAGGAGCCATCATTTCCTAGGATCCAGGAGCCATCATTTCCTAGGATGTCGCAACCATCATATTCTAGGATACAGCAGCCCTCGTACACACCAAGGATGCAAGATCCATGGAAAGATATGTTCAAGCACAGCCTGCCGCAACATGATATCATGATGAACTCTGGGTGGTATTACCCGAGCTATAACCCTTATTTTAACTTCTGGTAATGCATTTGGAATAAATTGAGACAAACCCCTGTTTAAGTTTTATTTCTCGACCTCGACCTATTTCGTTCTACTAACACTCACGTTCGTTCTTCAGTCACATCATGGATATAATAATAACTGTGTTACCAGCTATTTTTGCTCAGTGTTTTCAGCTGGGGAGTTTGTTCCACCACTTCTTCTTCCCAGCAAAAACACTAGGAAGTGGTGAAGGGTGGGCGTTTTAGGGGACTGTCTTTTGTAAACGTTTTGACGTCCAAAAAGTGCTGATTCTCAGCCTAATTTGAATAAATGAATTTTGATTTCGATTTTTGATTTTTTAAACTCAAGTTAGTCTGTTTTTGCTTTAAGCTATAAGAAGGATAGACTACGGAATAGTGACATATGGATGACTTTCAAGAATTTTTTAACTACTACCTACATGTCACAATATACTGGTCCACTTTTTATGTGTTGAAGCGTAATTATTCCTCATAGCTAATATTTAAAATAATATGTACAAATAATAATGTTATATTATGTCGTGATGGCTCAGTGGGTTAGGCCTCGTCTCTTGTGCAAGAGGTTATGGGTTCAAACCGAGGCATGACAGCAATGTTATTTTTTCAATTCATGAGTACTTTCAAAGTTTATCCTGGAAATCAAAGAAAACCTGGACTTATTATTAATATAAGTCTGAAATCACCAACCCGTCTTGAGCTTGAGCGGTGATTAATGTTCGTGCCTTCTCTGCATGAGAAGAGGCCTTTGCCCTGCTGTGGGTCAGTAACAGGCTGGTATTATTATTATCTATTTATTTATTTATTTATTTGGCTCACCAACAATTGAGTACACTCAAACAATTATGGGTTACATTACATTAAATCAAATCGGGTCAGGTGTATCAATATCTTACAGGTAAGCACATCATGCACTACATATTGATTAAATGTATAATTTGATACACACAGAGCAATCGGGCTCCTCAGGCCAAATTAAAACTAAAAATTGAAATAAAACATTAAAATCACAGACATCTAGACAGTATATTATTATCGTCATCGTCATCATCTCACCTAAAAGACAGTCTCTGCTGGATTAAGTCCTCCTCGAGAATTCCTTTACAATCGGTCCTGCGCTAAATTCGTCCTTAGGCTTCCTGCCATCTTCACCAGATCGTCGGTGTACCTTACGCTTAACCACGCAGCATCAAATAGAATCATAATTATTATAAATCTCTAATATCGCAAGAAACGACAACGGGCACTAAAAATAAAACAATGCTTATTAATGAAAAAGATATTAAATCACATTGTATAAGACAGAATTTATGACTGAAATAAAACATAAAACCGCTAGGTGTAGATAATTAATTACAACCATAAAAGATGAATTCACAAGAATCACTAATTTTGTGTGAATTATTCTAAAGCTGTCGTCAAAATTACTCACATAGATTTGTAAATGGCTAATTTCAAGATGGTGGTATATACGCCTGTGACCGAGAAGATATGTGGTCGGTTGTCATGTTATAGGCATGTGATGCCAAGGAATGAGGCTTATTTTGTGAAGGTATGTTTTGAGTATAATTGTCGAGGGTAACAGGAGGAGAGGAAGACCAAAAACACGATGGATGTTTTGTGTGAAGATAGCTAGGAAGGGGGAGACTATAGAGATGACGGTAAATAGAGATGTATGGAATGGACCTCAAATAAATTAAGATAAGGGCAGGAGGATGTTGAGGTGTATCAATGAGGATTGTAAGGAATGGCAGGCAGATGCTAATCGGAAGGCTTCTCTATGCAATAATTCATAGTAATCTAATTTCCTAAAGGAAGTATAATATCATAATATAACTTTAAACGACGTGTTATTCGATGCTGCCAATTAATAAAGACAGCTTTATAGTAAATTATAAGAAGGCCGCTAGTCCACGCCCACGCGTCATTCAGTTGCAAAATTAAAGAACACTTCATCTTCTGAACTCGGATAGGTATACCAACGAACTACATGGTGCAGCAAAGACTAGACATTTTGCCAAAGATAGTGACATCGCAAATTTGACTGCCTCTAGTGGTCGCAAACGCTACTGCTAAGCGTGAGGTCTTGAGCTCGATTTCCGGGTCGAGCAATGTCTTTTTGGGATTTTTCTTTCCTCAGTAGGACCTCGGAGTCTGCATATGTGCCCGTGTATGATTGCAATAGGCTCACCCCCTATTAAATGGGACTTAAAAACGTTACTGGTGAAATGTATACCTTAGATGCGGGTGCACCTAAGGTATACATTTCACCAGTTACGTTACAGTACACCTCTGCCAACCCTACTATTTGTAGTAAGTTAGAAATCAGTTCAATGTTTGCACTTACAGATATGGATTTTTACGGGCATTCAATGAAAGTAGCAGTTCTTGTAGGCGGTGATGATGTCACCAAGAATCAAGTTGATGTCACCGCCAGATTCAACTATATGAGAATGTTTGTTACCTTTCGTCGTTCGAGACCAATGAAAGGTTGGTTGGTTTGGTGGATGGTGCCTGATATTTTTAATAAGATATTATACCTAGAATTATGATGTTTATTGGATGGGTGACCATTCATAATATATCGAAGTCCTTTTTTTTTAACTCCCCCTGCTGTTCTTTTCTGATTAATTTCGTAGCGGGATCCAAGACATTTTTGCAGATCGTTTCTCCGGGAGTCGTCGGGCTTCATTGTGTCGACGTTTTCTGGTGGTCGCCACTATCAATTCTGGTTTTCAGGAGTTGCAGTGGTATGGGAATAGTATGGCGGGCTTGTGCAATTAAAAAAAATCCTCCGTGCCTCGGAAAGCACACTAAGCCGTTGGTCCCGGCTGTCAATTCTAGATCTTTCACAGTCGTTATAAGGTCGGAGGGTCGTCAGAAGCCCGAAAGACTGACAACCAGTCTTAAAAAAGGGTATCGTGTTGCCCAATAACCGGGTTGTGGAGGTCAGATAGGCAGTCGCTTCACGTAAAATACTGGTATTCAGCTGCATCCGGTTGGACTAAAAGTCGACCCCAACATAATTTTGAAAAGGCTAGGCAGATGATGATGATATTATATCTAGAAATTAATTAGAAACTCTTTATTGTACAGGATGAAAACTTACAAATAATGATTTTAAGACCTACCTAGGGCGTCACAATTGTCAGCCTTATCGCTGAAATTATCGGATGGACTTCATAGGGGAAAAGATATGGTGGTCTAGATACGTCGTAGAGGCCCAATGGACAAGGCTTAACCTCCCATGTACGAGGTTATAGGATCAAATTCGTGCAAGACGTACTTGCTGAGTTTGTCTTAGACATTACTGGAATCGGTGAAGAAAAACATCATGGTCTGGATTTATTATGAATATAATTCTAAAATCACCAAAGCATTGAGCAAGTCGACGCTCGTGCCTTCTCTGTATGAGGTATTATTATATTTAGATTCGCCAATCTAGACGCCAAAAGCCCCAGATTATTAAACAATTACATAGAGCATGTCGTCTAGAATGAAATAACAATAAATTGTGGTTTTGATCTTGATTATAGATCTATAAAAAGAACGTTGATCTCGCAGCGCATCCGCAGAAATTACGAGTATCTACAAAACAAAATGGTCTCATTTTTTTAATGCATCCTGTTCAATTATGGGACTATTGACTCTGTACTCTTTATTGACTGCTACGTTAATATCAATCTCATCTACATAATTACAGAAATGAGGTAGAAGCACCCGTTGGTGTCTGGTGACAATGTGGCTTTCAGGCTTTGCATTTTGTCACAGTCTAAAGTTTAGAGTGGATAGACGCCAGCACGTCAAACTATCCCAAACTGTCAAATTTTCCCAATTCTTTCTTTTTCTTTCTTAAAAAAAAACGTTGCCCCAAACTAGGAATTTTTCCTGTATTGTGGGTGCGTTTACAAACATTAGTACTCACATACACAAACAGCCAGATCGGGAACAACTACCTGTAGGCCATACAAACATTTTTTCCGTGCGGGGATCGAACCCGCGACATGCAGCGCAACAGCCAACCGCTCAGCCTCTGCGCCAACCATGTCGTCATTCAATTGAACAAACTCAACAGTTTGTACAGAACTTGAAAGAGGAAAACTATAGAATTAGCTATCCAGGTTACATAATTGTGGGAGAAAGTAAATACCTAAATGATTTTGTAGTTTTTATATTCGTGACGCCAATGAGTTATCTTAACAATCATTATTGAATCCATAAGAATCGTAGTGTTAGTATGTACTTACTAATATTATATTTGTTAAAACTCAAATGAGCCAAGAATTGACGATTTAATTATTTTAAATTAAACAGTTTAAATTCTATTCGCGCAGGGAATGCATGACACATGCTAAAATTAATTTGAAATGTGTGGAAAATCAAAAATTTGCCAATCATTTCGGTTAAAACTGTTATCTGAATTAATGCATGATTGTATTTTACATATGAATCCTAATAAAAATGTTAAATATTTAATCGTTATACAAACACTTTCCACAGTAAACACGGCTATATTTTATTAAAATATTGGTATACTATTGATTTTACAATGTCGTTTTGTTTTGTTTCGTACAAACCTTCATTGCAATTTTCACTGTCGGATAAAGGAGGTGAAGTCTTTTACATTTCGATGAAGAACCCGATCCAAAATGTAGTTTCCCTATGGAGAAAATCACTGGGCGATTAACTAACCACGACACCATGAAACCAAACTTAATTAAAAAGCTATTTGATTAATGTACGACAGTTATAAGTTTTATTAGAAATCTATAAAATATATGACCATTTAACGACCAATAAATAAGGTTTTGGGAAAACAAGTTTTTAAAAACACGTTTCCTTCAATACAATTTATAATTTGATACCTCATCATTGGTGAAGAACAAGGGGTCGACAGTTAACACCCTGGTGTGTCGCGGGGCCAGGAGGTCAAATATTATGATGCTTAGTGCGGTGTTTGGGCCTAAAATTATCACCGTTGGAGGTCCCGAAAGTGGTTTTGCAAGTCAGAAATGCCATGTTGGTTTAGTCAAGAGCTGGCTCTTTGCGAAGAAAAAGACAAAGCTTTGTAGTTGGTAGCCCTTTTTAAGCATCATATAACGCTCTCGGGAGTGTTTGAGATTTAGAATAATTAAGATTTTAAATGGAGAAGAAGTGCAGGATCATTAAACGGTCGGGTACAGGTCGACCATAAGTAAAATTAAAAGTCACGGGTGAGACTGCCAAGTATTTTGGTTTGATCCCCAGGTCGAGCAAAATAAATATGTATATAAATATCAGTAGCAGCCAAGAGTATACCTCAAGTTGCTTATCAGTCAAAAGACGTCCATTGCTCCTTCCACACAAAAAACGCTTTCTCTTGCTTGTATGTAACACGTAATAAGAAGCAAAGCTGAAGTATAACAAGTTCTCGTTAACACAGCTACTTGTTTAATGAAACTACTTTTAAGGCAAAAGCACCAGGGTTACCCGTGAAATTCAAATATTGAACATGTTATTACGAACGCCACGTCATAAAACAAAATACAAGCTATTAATAACATGAGTTAACTCATATTGTGGCACTTAACGTGTTAAAAGTTAATCATGAAAGTTATTAGCGATCAAAACAAAATATATCGAGTGTATTTACTGGAAGTATTATTAAACTCATCAATACAACTTTAAGTTAGAATAGGCATCACATTTCAAGATATAAATAAAAAGTCATTTAATCGGGTAATTTGAACTAAGTAATAAAGCTCCTTTCAAAGCCGACAACACGTTCCGACGCCAACTATCATACTCTTTGTCTAGATCTATGATATAATGATATGCCAGTTCTCAAGTATTCAAGTTCTCAGATCTATGATTTTATATATTATATTATTTTAGATATTGTTCATTTAATGCGTTACTATTAGCACAAAGAATTAGTACCTATTGCCATCCAACGTGGCAATGCTGCCAGCCTTTCGGTCACGTTTCTAGATGACAGCGATGCGGACGAGTACTTTGACGCCTGAGTGTCATGGTCGGCTTTTCAATTTATTTTGTTTTTATAAATATTTTTATAGTTAGTTTTATGGAATAATTGTTTATATGTAAATACTTAAAAATAAAGTGAAAATTTAAGTAACATTATTATATGCATTAATATTTAAATTCAAGTTTGCAATGCCCAGCTAGGATTTTATTAATAAAAACCTAGCTGCGCATTGCAAACTTAAATTTCGGGGGGTTACCAGGGCGCCTCCCCCTTAAGTCTTTATAAAGTTAAGATCAAAACGTATAAATGTGTGTCAGCGAGCGAGATTGGTCGCAAATGTGTTTGAGCACATTGTGCAACTACCGTTCGCGGTATATGGTGCGCATTCATTAACATAAGAATAGCGAATAGTGGTGTTACCGGTTTTACTATGTGACAATATTCCGCTTTTGAATCGATCGAATCTAGATCTAGGTGAATAATGACAGAGATCGAAAATCTTTCTTTTTTTGGTTTCTACGAGAAAGTTTAAATTTTTTGTCATATTGTAATGAGGTTAACGTTGTTGTAAGTATAAATAGACTCTATTAAAAGGTACTTAAAAGCATGTTAAATAAACTTTAAAAACTTTTTATTGGTGCTGTTATGAAAAAAAAAACCTCAAATATAATAATTTCACCATGGCGGTAGTTTTGTTTTCGATGCTAAGGTTGAAACTCTTGGACCATGGAGTCCAAATGCTCATATTGTATTCAAAGTGACCTCGAAACGTTTAGCTAACTCTTTCCGTGACTCAAGGGCTGGCCTCTTTGCAAAACTTTGGCCAGACGCTAAGCATAGCAATGCTTAGCGTCTGGCCAAAGTTGGGCCAGGTAGGCAGCAGCCCCTGGGGGTTGCAAAAGGATCGTACGTTCCCGCGACCCCCGGCGTAGGTGTGAGACGGAACACCGGGGTGGTTTTTAGTCAGTATGAGTCTCACAGACCCCTTCGCTCCCCCAGAGCGAAGGACATCCATGAGTATTTTCCACCCCGAATCAAAAAAATAAAAAGTTAGATTTATTTAGCTTTAAATCCAACAGCGCGATTTTATTTAAGAATTCATTTAGGTATGGCCTAATGTTTGTGAAAACAGGCATCAATGCCTGAATGTATCCGTCCAGCAGACTGCCTTGCTGGTTTAGTGGTCGCTATTGCCGAACATGAGATCCCGGGTCGGGCAGGTTTTCTATCTGGTATTACCGATGATAATATTCTCGCACCCAATAACATGGGAATAAAACATATGTAACTAGAGAAAAGTGGGCGTACCATAGGTACACCTCTGTTCAGGTACTACAAGGTATTGTAATGAGTCCCTCCAGATAACTCGCTACTCTTATTAATATGTCTCCTCCCTTATTAGAAACTTGGAAATCGCACCCCCACTCGCTACAACGTTATGCAATTAAAATAGTGTTATTCTGCACTAACTTTTGTGAATAATAGATATAGAAATGTTAATATTTTATCTCACAACAATTCATTGCTTATGCCCTCAGTTGACCTCTAACAGTTCACTTTTATCGTTGTAGAGACAAATGGTGAGGCTGGAAGCTATATCATTAATGTGCGATCCTAATTATAAAACCAACCATTTTTTTTTCAATTCCAAAACATGCTTAATATGCTTATTAATATTTTACAATACAATCATAAATAATCTATTTATGTATTCAATTCCTTTGCGTTTCACAATTTTAGAACTTTGTAAAAAATATTTTTACTACAGTGTTTTTTCGTGCTGCTTACGATCAAACGCCTTGTCACTATTCGAATAAAAAATATATAAAAACGTGACACTCCACTCCACTCTTCAGTGATCTATAGTACTAAAAGTCATTTCAGCACAACAATCCAAAAGTCCATTGCACAGTAACTGCCTAACCCGTTACAGAGAACTGCCAGTTATGTCCGCTACAAGTGCTCGTAAAAGTCCACTGGTAAACGTGGGATTCCCGTTGTATAAGCATCAACAAACTTTATTGCTATCCCAACGATTATCGGGAGAATTCAGCAATAATGCGTGATTTGAATCAAACCTCAAAATCAAAATTCATTTATTCAAATTAGGCTGAGAATCAGCACTTTTTGAACGTCAAAACGGTTACAAAAGACAGTCCCCCAAAACGCCCACCCTACATAGCATAAGACTTGCTATCGTCTAAGTATACCATCAGATAAAAGAAAACAAAAACACCATACCAATTCAGCGTGTATACTTATCACCCATATTTAATTTTGTATTTTAAAAAAGGAGTTTCGGAAAAATATCTATTCACACCACTGTGATAGAAAAATATCAAAAGCCGAACTTGTTACAGAATAGCGCGCACATGCAATGACTGAACGAAGAGGCGTTTGCGCAGTATTCACCGCGCATGCGTCAAGATGCGAGCCCTTCTGTTGATCTCTCTGCTCACCATCGTCTACCTCACTGCTGCAGCCCCAGCGAGGTCAAAACTACAGACCGGAGCCAACGGTACGTATCCAATAACTTATTCAAGCAAAAAGAAAAAGTGCAACCACGCTGAAAGGTTCTTTCGATCGTCTTCGAAAAAATCCGTCTTTTAATAAATGACATATATATGTGTACCGGCCATTAGAAATCAATTTATATCCGCGCTTAAATATGTAATCAAAAACTTTGACACCAATTCTCACTGATTCCGTCTCTCCCTTATTGGATCAGCAACATAGTCCTTTCTTTGAAGTCGTCGTATGCTGTACCAACACGCATCTTGTCAGTGTTTATAAAGAATTTATATGCATCGCACGCCCTCTGCCCCTTCGGTCGTAGTATAATGAACTATCAACAAACTGTGGTTGCTTCTTTCCATAGATTTTTGATTTTTACAATGATAAAAGTTCCGATAAATATGGTTTAGTTGTAAACTTTGTAGGTACTAGTATACTTTACGTTTTTATCTTTATTTACTTGGCGATTGTTCT
Source organism: Phlogophora meticulosa (assembly GCA_905147745.2). Classification (NCBI taxonomy): domain Eukaryota; kingdom Metazoa; phylum Arthropoda; class Insecta; order Lepidoptera; family Noctuidae; genus Phlogophora; species Phlogophora meticulosa. Next base: position 3,049,946 of record LR990518.1, read on the forward strand.
TTTTCTTAGCAAGGTTTCAATTCAAGGTTGATGTGACAAAGTACGCGTAACTTTACGCGAGTTGTTAATAGTGTGTGAATTTATACTTGTTTACAAGGTACTTCAAATGTAATCATTTATTTATTTGCAAACATGGGTATTCATACAGACAGATACGTATATAGAACATAGGTGTTTTTAAAAGAAAAAACAAAAACAAAAAACGCTTAACCAACCTAACCTTACGTGTGAAATAGTTGAGTACATAAAGGGAAGAAATCACAAAACAATTGGAAGTATTCTATTCTTATTTGTAAATGGGGTCACCATTTTTCAGACGACATCGCTACTTCTTGTTTTGTCTCTAACGTTTTAAGTAGGAAGTTAATAATTAATTTCAAATAAAAGAAGGCAACATTTGTCTATTTTAAAAGGTTTTTTAATTTGACGTGACGATTTTGGGGGAAACTTCACATTATTTCGTTACGGGTCGTTAGAAACTCGAAATTAGCCCAGTAACTGAGTTTTGGTTATCAGATAGGCAGTCGTTCCATGTAAAAAACTGGTATTCAGCTACATCTGGTTAGACTGGAAGCCGACATAGTTGAGAAAAGGCTAAGCAGATGATGATGATGAATTCAAAGTAAAAAAAAAAGGTTTTCAAATCAAATCATTTATTATTGCATTTTTTTTTTTAATTGGTACATAGATGTTTCTTAAAAAATAATTATAGTCCTTCCATGTTCTACCGTCACATGGGCATGCAAATAAGCTTAAATTCCGAAAATACAGAGAAATTCTATTGATGCCAAGTAAATATAACTGACAAATCAATAGAATTACAAAAAAAAAACAAAAATCTAACAAACTATGCATAATATAATTTCCAGATGCTGATGGCCAGCCATTCGTAGAGGAAGTGGTGGTGGAGTCTGTGCTGCAGGTTCGCTCCCCATCCAGTCGCCAGGCAAGAACAAACTCACAGACAAGTCTGCAAGATGGCGCTCGTGTCGCTGAGGCTAAGATTTATCATTAGATCTAAGGAAACATCTATAAGTTTGTTTAATAGGTAGCCAAGTACTGGCTTAAATAGTGTTAAACGTCAAAATTACCATTTAAAAATATCAGCCATTTTTGTTTTTAAACGTTGCCCCAAACATGACTTTCTCCAGTGTCGTGGGTGCGTTACAAACATTTAAACTCACATATACAAACAGCCAGACCCGGATCAACTTACTGTAGACCATAGAAATATTTGTTCCGTGCGGGAATCGAATCCACGACACACAAATAGAAAACGAAAATGATGGTAGAATCCGAGGAAGCTTGCACTGTTGTTTATCCGACTTAGAAAAGGGAGGATCTTGAGTCAACCCGAATGATGCTCAGATCCTGCGAAGATTGCAGTAATAATCGTGCATGTGCACCTTTAAGTAATCGTTACACTTATAAATGAAATTTCAAACCGAATTGTAAACGTACGGTGTAAGCAATTGTTGGTTAACCAAATAAATAAATAAATAAAATAATGTATGCTTGTAATATACTTTTTAAGAAACTCAATGAGTTTGAGTTCAAAAGGTTTACGACTACATAGCTTACTCAATAACCACGTCAGAAAACAGTTTTTGCGAGAAAAAAAACATGTTACAACGCATCATATTGCACATCAAGCTATCCCAAACTGACAAAATTTCCCAATTGACAATAAACCTTTTTTAATAAAGTTGAAAAACTATAAAAGAATTTTGACAGATTGAGGTAGCTTGATGTGCTGGCCTCTTTATAGTTAAATTTGAATTATTTTGTTACCGTTAAGTATTAAGAAACCAATGAATACAATCCTATCTATCTATCAAAGAATGATGTAAAACCAAGTATAATATTTGCTTTGTTATCTTGAGTCATTCTTAAACTTGTCAATCATGCAAATAATTACCAGCCAGTCACTTAACTGGTATCCCTGAGTTACCAGATACTTATAACCTTATTACTACTTATAACCTGTAAAATGTCATGCTGGTAACATTACTTACATTAAGTTAGACTGCAATGCATTTTTCTTACTGTTCATTCTCAATATAGTTTTTTTTCGATGTTGTTTATTTATTTTTGTTCTTAATTAAGATTAAGGAGGTATTCCACTACTAAAGTACGATTGGTGCGCCGTTAATAAAATAACCTACAAAGTAGTTTCTAGTGCAGTTTAGTACAGTACAGACGCCAGCACATCAAGCTACCCCAAAGTGTCAAATTTTCCTAATTGAACATTAACCTTATTACTATTAGAATAAAGTGGAAAAACTATCAAAGAAATCTGACATATTGAGGTGGCATGATGTGCTGGCCTCTGTACCTTGCTGGTTTTTTTAAATTTATGCACCACCATAGAGCATTTATCGGAGTTTTACGTGATATTAATTTTGTCAACTTACTGCATGGAATTATCTATATATATAATTCTTGTTTGATCTGCAAGGGACATATCGCATTCATTAAGTTGGAGCTCAACAGATAAGATATTTGTTTACCAGTTAAGTCGTTGAAGTATTATAAGAAGTACTTAACTCTAATACTGTTTTAGTAGAGCCACATCCGGCCTACAGCCACAGAATATATATGAACTTCATTATCACCAGATGTACTACGCAGTAAACAAGTAATAAAAATGTTTTTAAATATCTGTTTTTGCCGTATGTATAGTGAGTATCCAAATGGAGCAAGCTGTGTTTTATTTTAAAACCGTTTTATTTATTTATTTACTTAAAGGTTCACCCACAGCACTTATTAGGTCTTTACCTATGAAATTGCCGTTCTGCAGTACTGGCCATTTCAAATCAAAATATTTTTTGTTTGGCTAAGAATTCTAATTTCAAATTAATTTTATTTTAAAAACATGGATTTTTTTTTCCAAAAGTAGTCATTTGTTTATTGATTAGTGTTACATTTTCATCGCATTTAAATCTTTTTCGTCATCATGGATACGTTAAAAATTCGAGTAATTATGGAATATGAGTACCGTCGTGGCAGCAACGCGGCACAAGCGGCACGCAACATCAACGACGTTTACGGAGCTAACACTACAAACCAACGCACTACCTGTTATTGGTTTGCTCGCTTCCGTTCTGGAAATTTCGACCTGAAAAATGAACCTCGCGGTCGTCCGAAGACTTTGGTCGACAATGACGAATTAAAGGCGATTGTGGAAGCTGATGATACACAATCTACGGCTGAATTAGCAGCAGCTTTCGACGTTAGCGTCAAAACAATATTGGTCCATTTGCGTCAAATTGGCAAGGTAAAAAAGCTTGACAAATGGGTGCCCCACGAACTCAATGATCGCCAGCGCGAAGTACGCGTCGAGACGTGCCTTGCACTGCTCAACAGACACACAAATGAAGGAATTTTGAACCGCATTGTTACCTGCGATGAAAAATGGATTCTGTTTGATAACCGTAAGCGCTCAGCAAGTTGGTTGGATCCTGGTTCAGCACCTAAACAATGCCCTATACGAAAACTTACCCCAAGAAAAGTGATGGTCACTGTTTGGTGGTCTAGCGCCGGTGTGATTCAACACAGCTTCTTACCAAACGGGGTGAGCATTACTGCAGATGTGTACTGTGAAGAATTGAACACAATGATGGAGAAGCTGGCACATCTCCAACCAGCATTGGTCAATCGCTCGTCTCCGCTGCTCCTGCACGACAACGCGCGACCTCATACTGCACAGCAGACGGTCTCCAAGTTGCAAGAACTGGGGTTGGAAGCTCTCCGTCATCCGCCCTACTCACCAGACCTTGCGCCTGCAGACTACTACTTTTTCCAGAATTTGGATAACTTCTTGGCGGGAAAAAAATTCAATACCCGAGAGGCAGTACAAAATGCCTTTGAAGAATTTGTTGCCTCCCGTCCAGCTGATTTCTTTAAGAAGGGCATCAATAAACTGCCACTGCGTTGGCAAAGATGCATTGATTGCATGGGTGATTACTTCGATTAATACAAATAAAAAATACATGAAAAAAAATCATTTAATTTTTTTCATACAAAACGGCAATTTCATAGGTAAAGACCTATTATATAAACATAAATACAATTAATCTTAGGTTACATTCTAATATATGTGCCAATTACGGGCAAACACAACACTGTCAACACAGACGCCAGACTACCGCTTACATGCTAACTTTTAATAGGTTTACATTACATAACAAACAGAAAAAAAAAAAAAAAACTAAAAATCAGTATTATTAGTAGTATTTTAGTTTTATTATTTGCACTAATTTAATAAGATGTGTGGTGTTACACGATTGGATAGAATAAGAAATGAGTATAAAGGAGGAAGTCAGAAAGTGGCACCTGTGACAGAGAAGCTGTGTGGAAATCGGTTGGTATGGACATGTGATGCGAAGGTATGAGGATCATGTTGTGAGGAAAGTTTTGAGTATGAATGTGGAGGGTTACAAGAGTAGGGGTAGACCAAAGAAACGATGGATGAATTGTGTGAAAGATGATATGGCTAGGAACGAGATGACTATTGAGATGCCGGCGAATAGAGATGTTTAATTGACGCAGACATAAGGAGCCGATCCCAAATAAATCGGGATAAAGGGCAGGAGAATGACGATGATTACTTAGGTTTTAAACAGCATTTTGACAGACAGTGTAAAGGTGTTGTGAACAGAGGTAAATGAGAACGTGAAGAAATGTATGAAAAAGTGGTGTTCAGTGCTCACACCACCTTCTCTATAATGTCAAATTATATAATTCTATATATTCAATAATATTGTAATACATCCTGTAATTGGCTTAATGTAACTTACTCAATTTGATTTTTATTCACTTACTCGTAATGTATAGCTGGTGGATTCCTAAAAATAAAATTAAAAAAAACCCACTGGTCAATAATGTGTTTTGAATTTAGAACCTCAACAATAGACTATATTAAACTTTTTTAAATAGGTCCAAAAATAACCCATTTGAAAATTGAATTGCTTTTATAATCGCAGGGAAAGTTTACCTTGAAAATAAAAGTGTCTTTGTCTTGGTCATTTCTACTGTCTATAAGGTGCCCGTGACATAAGACACTGATTAATACCCTTGGTGCACAATTTCTAAAAATAAGCTGGTGGTTTTCTAAAAATAAAAAAATAAACCCACTGGTCAATAGTGTGTTTTGAATTTGGAACATCAACAAAAGATTGTACAAAGTTTATAAGTAGATACGGAAAAAAACTCATTTGAAAATCGATTTGGTTTTTATTATCTCACGGAAAGTTTACCTTGAAAATTAAGGTTTCTTTGTCTTGGGTATTTCTACTGTCTATATGGTGCCCGTGACATAAGACACTGATTTATACCCTTGATGTATTATTTCCCATTATTTGAGTGACGTTGGCTATAATTATAGCGCGAAAAGAAAAAACGTAGGAACACATTATGTTAATTTTAAATACCAGTAGCAGAGGATCGCAAGTCACTAAGTATATACAGTGAATATCACGACAGATGTTCTGCATTATTGTCAAACTGGATGCAAATAAATCCAATTCATCAGTGCAACCTTTATATCTGTTGTTCCGTGACATATTTAACAATTCGATCATGTAGATTGGTGCCGAACTATTGCACGTGTTCGCTAACTTAATATTCTGTTACAGTTTGCTCCATTCGCGGCGCCACATCTCTGAATGCTCCAATTTGCGTTACTTTGATCGTAAAATTGGGAAAATTATAGGCAATTTGGTCTAAGTACCTCTAAAACGGTTCATGAATAGCGGCTATGTGGGCGGAATACTAGTCTATTTTTGTTTTTTTATTCAAAAACGCTTTTTTTAACAACAATAGACAATAATACCAGTCTGTTAGGCTGCCTTCCCATTGAGGCGAAGCGAGACTGAGACCGTGAAAAGGAGAAATATTAACAAATAATTCCTGTCCACCTGAGTTTCTCAGCTCCGCAGCCTCGCTCCGCTTCATTGGACAGGCAGCCTTACAGTCCCACTTAAGGGTAAAAGCTCAAACAGAGAAGGTAAAAGTCAATCACAACGTTTACTCAAGATGGGTTGGTAATTTGTAGTGGTCACGCGTGTAGGCGCTACAACTGACTTAGGAAGTCCTGGGTTCGATTCTACCCTCCCCCGTTGTTTTTCCTTTTATTTCGTTGCGTGATCCAAGACAATTAAGTGTATCGTTTTTCCGGGAGTCGTCGAACTGCATTGACTGGACTTTAGTGGCGTTCACCACTGTTGATTCTGGCTTTCAGGAGTAGCATTAGTTTTGGTATAAGTGTAGCAAGCTTATCCCAAATAAAAAAAATGTGTGTGTGTGCAGTTACTTTTAGTCACCCATCACACTATGTGCTAATTAAATTAGTGCTTCATCATCCTCCTACGCTTATCCTAATTTAATTGGGGTTTTCTTCCATAACTTTCTTTTTACCGTCATTTTAAAAGTCACCTCCTTCCTAGACAAATCATCTTTCACACAATTCATCCATCGTTTCTTTGGTCTACCCCTACTCTTGTAACCCTCCACATTCATACTCAAAACTTTCCTCACAACATGATCGTCATTCCTTCGCATCATATTGTCCATACTATACATCACGATCTACCATTTATTTGGTCTTCCTCTAATCTTGTAACACACCTCCACATTCATAATCAAAACTTTCCTCATAACATGTTCCCACCTACGTAGTGATTGTATTAATAAACTAGATGTAGATAGTACACAAGTGAATACTATTACTGTGTTATTTGTAGGTATACCTTTTAATACCGCAATCTGAGTCGTACAATATAGAATTGGCAACAACAAGCCTGTCTGAACTATAAACCTGTCTGCTGCTGTCACCTGCCTGTTCCAGGAACATGTTTACGGAAACATTGTGACCTCCCCAGTTGTAGAAGACAATTGTTTTAATCGTTACTGTAAATATATTTTATCACGGTAAACAAAGGGAACTGTTTCTTTCTTTCTAAAAATACAAGATTATCTGTGTCTGATAATTTTGTATTTTTAGAAAGATAGAAAGCAGAAAGAAAAGGCATTTATTTAGCACGGACTCAGGCACACAATACTAAAACTAAAACCCTGACCATCGGTAGCTTGGACCCTATTCCCAATGCCGGTGGGCCACGTTTTTTTATATTTTGAAATGTTTTATTTTTAATTTTTGTATTGAAATATTTCAAAATGTAATTTATATGTATGAAATGAAATAGAGGAAATAATGGTGACAAAAGTATTTTTTTCCTTTCCCTACCTTGAAATTTATATACATACCTACTTAATAAGATAACACTGAAGAGTTTGTCTCTTTACCCGTTGGATTTGAAAAAATCGTTTACATATGACAGCCAAATTCGTGAAAAAAGTTTAAGCCTATAACATCAGGATACGCCACTTACGAGCAGGTTAAACCATAGAGCACAGCTAGTAATAGTTATCATTAATTGATATCATTAAAAGATAAATATAGTTATCATTAATTGATATTGTCATGACTGGTGTCTTCATTTAATTTGGGGCCGGAGCGGTGCGTTATTTCAATCTTAACCCTTATTCGTAGCATATCATGAAATAGCTAAGTATCTAGCTAGTTACACATCTACACCAACATATAAAACATTTTCCGTCAGTAAGATTACTAAAAAATATTGGACACGTATTTTTTGCTTACTGAAATCAATAAAAAGCGACAATGAATAGCACATCAAAGTTCAGGAGAAGGGGCTTGTGACGTCACTGTTACGTTAAAAGTGTAGCACGGCGTGACGTCACGCGCAATTTCAACGCAGTATATCTTCATCATTTTTGGTTTAAGTGACAAAAGAAAAAATACGTGTGCAGTATTTTTGAGTAATCCAACTTTCGGCCCAATCAGAATGTTTAATGTACATGTTTTCGCTGCCGACTGTACAAAACTAATAGGACATTGTCAATACAAAGGTAGTTGAACCTAATACACCCAACACAAGGTCTTCAAGAAGACACGATAGAATAAATTAATTAAAAAGCATCTCCTCTATGACTAAGACCATAATTTCTAGATGTTTCTACGGTCAGAATAGAAATAGTGTATTTAGCAGATGTATTGTTATTAGCCGCAGTAAGACGAAAATGTGTTCGGTGGTAATCGTATGCGGTGAGCGTGTGCGCAGACATCACATTGAGTTGCGCACGCGTCACGCATAATGTACTGCGAGCCTGGATCGGTATACGGAGTGTGGCTTTGTGAATCTAGGTACTGCTAAATCAACTACAGGTTGTAGCAGTAAAATCTAGTTTACCTTATCCTGGTCAATTGAGTGGAAGAAACAATATAGGATGTTGTTCTACGTCTAGTTTACTTCGAGAATTATGCCATGGGTATCTGTATTATCTTAAAAAGTAACCGTAAATGCACTTTAATATTGGACTATACTGCCCTAAGCAAAAAAAAATAAAAACCGTTTAAAATTTGATTTTACTTCCAAACATATCTACAGTATTGCCTCCACCGTTGGTTCCTTGCCTGTTATCTCTTTTACAAGCTTTATATCATCTTGCAATGTTCATTTCAGAGGTTGCGGGTTCGATTCCCGCCTTGGGACAAATGTTTGTACGATCTACAAATATTTGTTTCGGGTGTTCTGGGTATTTACTATGTATAATAAAAAATATCTATCTATGTAATGTATTGTATAAAGTATATCAGTCATCTAGTACCCATAACACAAGCTCTGCTTAGCTTGGGGCTAGATGATGCTGTGTGGATTGTCCAGCATTATTTATTTATTTATTTATTTCTGAGTTGTGGCCATTTGCCGACTACCTACTCTTTCTTCTCAGAAAGATCATGCCAATTACCAACAAAGAGAACACCACGTATAAACTCGTCAGTTTAGAAACATTATTTGAATACAATCACCATTGGAACTGAGAGGATCACCGCGCCACCGTTACGGCGTGGACAAGCGCACGCGCACCAGCCGCTAATACTTGGTATGGACGCCCGCCACCTAGCCCACGCCGCATTACGGCTTCCTAGAAAACCCAACATTTCAATTTACCGCCCAAATGATTTGTTGCTATGGAAAAAATACGTTTAATTAAACTTTATGCGATTGAGGATTTTCTTGGTAATATAGAATTCTAATTCGGAAAACGGTAAACTGCGGTCAGAAGTCGGTTTCAGAATTTGAAATGAAGAGAAAAAGATGTTATTTCTGAGTTTTATATTTCTCATGAGCGCTTCGTCCGCGACTTCGTCCGCACGGATTGCGTACGTTTCCTTTCGAAATTTAACATCCTATCTACGCGTATTAAAGCGTAGTTTTGAAAATAATAATATCCCATAGCTCTCAGGAATAACTTAGCTGTCGAATAGCGAATTTTTTAAAAGAATTGGATCATTAGTTCCGGACATTACCCCGTACATACAAGCTTACAAACAAATGTTACCTCTTAATAATATTAGTATAAAATAAATAACTAAATATAGCCTTTATTGCTGTTTCATTTTACAATAACTTAATACTTGCCTACTTGCTAAAAACTTAGTTTTTTTTTTTAGCAAATATTAGTAAGTTTAGATGAAACTAAATATTGTGACATTGGTCTAGAGACTGCTAAGCATGAGTTCGATTCTAAGGTCAGGCAAAGTGTAATTGGGTATATCCATCGGGAAAGCGGCCTGGAATCTGGATTAGTGCACGTTCCTGCCAATAGGCTCGGCCCTATTACATGGGACTGAAACATAACAGGCACAATGTGGGTGTACAATACGTATATCTCTGCCTAACCCATTGGAGAATACAGGAGTGATGTTATATTAAACTAAATAAATTTCAATGAACGAACGACTATCAATTGTCGCGTATTACTTGAACAACGTTCAATTGCGTACAATTACCAGACTGAGTACAAAGTCAACGATGGTAATTGGTCCTCTGTTTCATGTTTATTTCCTCATTTTGTTCTTAGATATCAAGATGAGAGAGATTGAATGGTGTTCGAGAAGAACCCTCCTCGTGAAGCTTACTATTTTGCCGCGAGTTAGCGTATTGTATTGTATTGTATTGTATTGTTGTATTGTTTGACGACCGATGTGGCGCAGCGGGCGAAGGTCCGCCTGCGACGCAGGAGGTTGCGGGTTCGATTCCCGCCTTGGGACAAATGTTTGTACGATCTACAAATATTTGCTCCGGGTGTTCCGGGTGTTTGTTATGTATAATAAAAAATATCTATCTATGTAATGTATTGTATTAAGTATATCAGTCATCTAGTACCCATAACACAAGCTCTGCTTAGCTTGGGGCTAGATGATGCTGTGTGGATTGTCCAGCAATATTTATTTATTTATATTTTATTGTTAGACGGGCCGATTTCCCCAACTCCACGACGTAGCGCGTATTTTGCTAGTAGAGTTAGCGTATAAAGAAATAGTTTATCCGTCCCGTAGATTATTTATAAACATTGGACACGTAATTTTAATTTTTTACTTAATCAAAGTGTTGCTGAGAAGTTTGTTCCGCTACTTCCCAGCAAAAACAATAGGAAGTGGTGAAGGGGAGTGTTGTGGGGGACTGTCTTACGTTCACGTTCGAAAAGTGCTGATTCTCAGCCTAATCTGAATAAATGAATTTTGATTTTGATTTTAAAGGATTCCGTCAATACATTGAGTTAATAGGTAGTGTGACGTCACACGTATGTAGATTTTAGACACACATGTGACGTAGCGAGCCCCCACTCCCCATCTTTAATGCGTTTTAAGTTATTCATTTTTATTTTTTTTCTCCTGTGTCGTGGGTGCGTTTACAAACATTTAAAGTCACATACACAAACAGCCAGACCCGGAACAACTACCTGTAGGCCAAACAAATACTTGTACCGTGCGGGAATCGAACCCACGACACGCGGCGCAGCAGTCGATCGCTCAGCCACTGCGCCAACCGTGCCGTCAACTGATATGATAAAGCAAAAAATATACATCCAATATTTTTTTATTATCTGACTGACGGATTAAAATTACGACGGACGGACATAAATTCTTTATTTTTACCCAGGCTTCATCCCTATTGGGTTCCAAATCTACAATCATATATTATTCATACAACTGTAGCAGATATTTTTTTTCATAAAATTCAGGTGTGTTGTTTTTCCATATTGAGTTGGTAGACTTCAATTTCCTAAATTGAATGCCCAGGAATAGCCGGCCACTGTCCATAAGTATGCTGAATAAAGATTCTTCATCCTTTTGACTGATAGGCACTATATCATTATTTCTGGTCATTATCGCTGAAATAGTTCTTAAACACAGACCGCCGTCAATCCCTCCTCGCCGCCGACGACCCCGTCAATATCCTCCCCCCGACCCTTTGCTCGAGCCAGCCCGCGTAGCTGAGCCAGTAGTTGATTAAATTAGTCCGTATATAATTTATCCATTAGATCCAGCCCGTCCCTTGCTGTCCTCTCCCATCAACGTCCTAAGCCGACGCACGTACCCCGCAGTGAGTTTAGCAATTGATCGCTTAGCTTTTATTTTTTTTTCGCCCTGGCTGGAGGCCTTAATTTTAATTAAGTCCCCACAGGACAGTTCGGTTAAGCAGTACATATCCCTGAGGGATAAACTGCGAGATGCCTATTCCAAAAAAAAAATCGCTGAAATGGATCTTCTGGCGCTGCCGTGAGACAGACCACAATGGTCTGTCTCACGGCATGGTTATTTTAATTTCCTTTTACCGTGAATGGTGCCAATAGAGATTTTTCTTCCTCTCTTTTTCCTTAGGTATGTCTATGAGACTCGTTAGCTATATGGTTTTCTATCGCTACTTAGCCTATTAGCTCTTAGTCTATTGTATTTTTATAAAATTCTATCTAGCATACGTAGCATAAAATATATTAGTATTTAATTTAGTAGATTTGCAAATATGTAGTAGTTATCATTATTCTTGTTAAATATTAAATCGATTATTTAATTGTATCGAATCAGAGTTGATAATGACAACACTTTTGTATAACATTTTTGACGTTTGAGAGCGAGGTAAAATTAATGCATTCGTTATTCAATGTATGAACCGAACACTTGTCAGAAATAAATCCGTTTATATTATTATAATCATCGTTTAATTCTAGAGATAAGGAATAGATCCTTTAGTTGGACTATGAACATTATGACGCCAGTCACCTTGGGATCAAGTCCTATTTCGGTGTAAAGTTATATCAATACCAATTCGCAGGTGCATTGTTTTGTTATACTTGTACGTCTGCCACCCAAGTCGATATCAGTTGCGACGATTTTATTTATATCAATTCTTAGAATGTTCAAAACCATTGTTTTGTTTGTTCTCAAATTCAAAGGCTAATCTCCATATGTGCTGTCAAACCTGATTGATTGAATTGCATTTGTGATGTGTGTCCAGACCAGACGAACTCATTTGTAATCAACAGACATAATTGCACGAAATATTTTAAAGTTTTAAGCCATAAAGCCAATTAAAATGCACATGTATTTTATTTCCAGTATCTGCATAGTAAAGAAATACAATGAAATATTCATTTAATTGCTCGTTCCGAAGCTATTGTCTAAGCGACAATTTATGACTTAGGTGGACAAAGAGTACCTGAATATTTGCAGAAAAAATTCAGTAACGACCTCGCGTAGGATTTATACCCCGCCTCAACTATTTGCTTTTCTTGACCAATTTATAACAACTGTGAACAATAAAAAATTCTTCAAACGCACAAGGCATTTTTAATCGAGATGTATCAATGAGGTCGTTAATAAAAAAATCGTATTACGTGATTCGGTTACGGATTGTCTTCCGTACCCACAGTACTTACTTGTATGGGGCGAAGTATTAGAAGGAATGAGAGTAAAAACCAATGTATGTATTGTATGTATGTGAGTAACCGATGATATAATCAGGCGTCTGTAGTCCGCCGGCGCCCGGTGCGTCATAAAACCACAACAGGACTCATTGTCATCACACTAGCATTTTTTTAACCGAAATATGTACCGTGGTAAAAAAAACACCACTTATGAAACTTCATCAATAGCTCTTATCTATAAGTCTTGATGTTTACCACTTCCAGATTGACATAAGATCCAATTAAGAGTGTTTGGCGTATCCCAGACTTCTTTCTAGTTTGAAAAGCCTCGTGTAGAGCCCAGAACCATCTTAATTTTACTTAAAATGTACAAGACAAACTCATCAGATCATAGTAAAGAAAAAAAGAAAATTAAAACATCAGAATAGCTCGAATCGTTTCTTGTACTTGGGAGTTTTACTAAATCCAAAGATAATCCTATAACTACAGTTGTAGGGTTTGGTGTACCTATAGTAAACCATGATCTTGTCATTTATGATTAAGCCCCATGTAATAGAGAGAGAGAATCCAGACCCCGGGAAGTTACTGAGAAAATCCAGCTGGAAAAACCCAGTAACACTTTGCACGACCCAAGAATCGAACACAGGACAGCAACTTTGTAACCACTACACCAATTATAAATAATACGAACAATAAACGTGCACGCGGTCACGAGTACCTACAGGAGGATAAACATAACTCATTCAACACTTGTATTGATCTACATGGCATGAACAAATCAAAATCGATCGTGAACTTAGGCACGTATTCCCTGCAAATGGACATTGTGGATACAAAGAACAGGAAAATTTCATGTCTGTCCGTACCTGTTTGACGTAGAGATGTGGCCGATATGCATTCAATAGGCAGACTGTAGACAGACGGTACCAAAAGGGTGCGACGCCGACGTCATGCGTAGATTGCAATTTAAAAATGTTTGCAGTTTGTGGTGGTTTAAATTATTTGTACTGGCTGGTTGTCTTTTTAAAGAGGAGCGTTCCAAGGAGTTTTAGTCCAAATATAAACTTGAATTCTCGATTGCTTTTTGTTTTTTATAAACATTGCCCCACACTAGGAATTTCCCCTGTGTCGTGGGTGCGTTTACAAACATTTAAAACTCACTTACACAAGCAGCCAGACCCGGACAACAACCTGTAGGCCATACAAATATTTGTTCCGTGCATGGATCGAACCCACAACACGCAACGCGGCAGTCGTCGGCTCAACCACTGCGCCAAACATGTCGTCGTTTTACTTGTACCTATTTGATACGTTACGTCTAAGGAGGAGGTGACTTTTGAGATGACAGGAAATGGAGGGATTAGAAAAGATGTATAAAGGAAAAAGGCAAGCTGGGCTGACCCCAAATGACGATGACAATGACAATGAAATTTTAATAGGCAAGACAGCTACAACACACAAGACAGGCACAAGTTAACATTATGGCAGTTGGTAGATTAATGTTAGCCAAAAAAAGCAACAGCAAAAATATTTCTTTAAAAATTCAATGCAGAGTAACGTATGAATGCAAATAAGGCCGTGATGGGAATAATTACATAATACACATGATTAATGTAAAACAAAGGATATATTCGGTGTAAACTTCAACTCTGCGGTTAAAAGGATTGCCGACAATGGCCATAAATTCTGCGGGCCCATTAAGGACATCCAGAAATAAATCTTACCATAATTGGTGATACAGTATCATCTTTATACTGCCGACAAAACGGCTAGCGGTGACTCTGGAGTCTAACATTACGAACTAGTTTATTCTGAGGACTCAGAGACAAACCTTCTGAATCTATAGTGCTTCTGTTCCTATAATTCTCATTCACAGTTCAGACATCAGCCATGAAATATAATTAAACTTGCAACCAGCGCTAGCAAGATAATAGAGTAAGGAATTTCAATACATGAGGTTCAAGAGCTTACCAAGAGGTGAGATATTACAACTATTAATGATTGACTGCCTCGTTGGTCTATTGGTTACAAGCGCTAGGTACTGTTGAGTATGAGATTCTGGTTTCGGTTCCCAGGTAACTCAAAGTGATATTCTGTTATTCTGTCTGTAATTTCCCAGTTCAGAAAGAGACAGCGGAACGACCTAGACGCATACTATGAGAGAGAGATACTATGAGAAAAGAGTACTTGGAAGGACTTGGGAGAGGCCTTTGCCCAGCAGTGGGACAGTAAATGCCAAAAAAAAGACTGGAGTGTCAATTTGCGCCTGGGTGATGGCAATTGGCTCGCCCTCTGTTACATAGGACTGCAACATAATGAGCGAATATGGGTGTAATATAGGTACGCCTCTGTCTAAACTTTACATACACACAAAACTTGTTATGTTAAATGAATGCAAGCTTAAGTGAGAAATGAGCTGTCGCTCAATTCGAACTACATCAACCTTGCGATGGAGTTACAATGTACAGTTAGCTCTTTACAGCACCTTTATCGTTTCACATCAATATTTGCGTTTGCCATCTGCAGAACAGCAAACAATTACAAAACCATCGAGTAAAACAAAGTATTAGGGTCACGATCGTCTTTATTGTGACCTCGGGGAGTAACCCGAGTCACCGTCAAAGCTCCATCGATCCTTATCTATTGATAAATGTCTGCTGAAGCTCTTGACCCTATTGGATCTCTCAGGGTACGAAGCGTCCCTTACGACCTTACTCATAAGTTCTTTATTATCAGCCTCTATATATGCATCCCCGAAACTCATCAGCCGATTGAATTTAAATGGTAAAAATCCTGACTAATTTGAATATTGATAAGCTATGGTTAAAATCTGACAGTTAATGTTTTTCCAATGTTATGACTTTGCATTTGAACTGCGTTTTGTTTACTACGTTTCGTTTCTTGGTTGTCAATCCCTCCTTTTAATCATTCGATAAAGTCATTAACGAGAAAAGAATGGAAGTAGAATCTTTTCAAAAAGCTTTTCAAATACGTATTTTATCTTTACTAGATAAAACATTAAGTTTATATGACTTAGAATAGAACAGTGCTAAACCGAAGTTACATCAGAAATAACTGTAGCGGTTTTGGGAGGTCCTTGCACTGTCGCTTTAGCAGTAATATCAGACTATCTAGATCCGTATCGCTCCATCTGACAGGCGGAGCGCAGCCAGAATGTCTGCCGAGGCCCGCTAATGCACTTCGACGAAACTTTGAAACGCAAATTATTTATGGCCAGGATTTTTGGACTACGTTGTGAATGTATTAACACCTTCTTTAGTCAGAACAAAATTGTAATTATTCAAGAATTAAAATCAATGGCCTTTCTGGCTAGACATTGCGTTTCACTCTTGCGTAGTTCTTTATTATAACTACAATAATTGAGTCGTAAAATACTGATCATTATTCGTTTTGCGTCTGATTACAAACCAATTACATCAACAACTTATTACACACTCTTAGCGTTAAAATCAAAGTTTAATAATGTACATTGTCCGGCAGACGTTACGACGGTACAGGTGTTCAAACATGACTTGAGTCTTGTAGAGCATGAATCAGGCCGGCTGGCTGGCCATACTAATGTGAAGTACACGACGTTTCCGGCATAAATCCACCAGCATACATCTCCATACGTGCAAACAGGCAAATTTGACAGTTATGAACATTTTAACGGAATTTATGCCGTGAGCACAGATGTTATCGACGCAAGGAGTGGACGAATGCAGAGATAGTATCGCCGACTTTGCTACTAGTATACTCAAATCTTTCACGTGGACAAAATACAAATATGTATGGATTTCAATATTAAGGATTTCGGACATGCGCAAAGGTTTTAGCTTCTATTGGCACCGCGAATACGTAAAATAATTTCTTGGGAAATGATTGACGTCGCGGTCTTACGGATTACTTTTTAGGTCCTTTTTAACATTCGTTGCATGAAATATTCAAAGTGACTAAACAAATTGCAGAACAATATGAGGCCCTAGCAACGCATAGTCTTGAAGATAATACTAAGTATGGACTTTTAGATATTTTGTGTGTATCTACGTTAAATTTAAGACGTTTTGGTTGGTTGCACAATCCATCCATCTTTTCTTTGGTCTCCCTCTACTCTGGTAACCTTCCACATTTATACTTAAAACTCTCCTCACAATATAGTCCTCAATCCTTCGCATAACATGCCCATATTATGACAATCGATCTCCACACAAGTATTTGTAACCGGCGCGGCGGCGTTTCTTCCAGACTGACTCTTATTTACTCATTATATACTCACTTACAAAACTATTGATGTTAAATATAATGATACTATCATCGAAGAGGAACTTGGAACAGATTTCTGACTGGGAAACGCGTTAATATGTTTGTGACTAACTCGATATATTTGTAAATCAATAAAAAGATTACGAGACTTGGTAACAACAGAAGCTTTCCTGTATGCATAACATGAATACGTACTCTCATATATATATATCAGCAAATGACTATTTGCTGTAAAGATATTCGGTGTATATTAAAAAAAGCGTTACTAAGCGGAAAAGAGTGCGTTGATCTCGCGTGGAAAGGGATTTCGTACGATAATATATTTTCTACCATATTTTTTTTTTCCAACTAAATTATTAAAGATCGGACTTAGTACACCTGGTATATTCTGGCCAATAAATTGTTTCAAATTAAATACAGTAGTGCGTCAATATCTTATTAAAGGTACACACTGAATCTATTAAACGAAGTATAAAAAGTTCAAAAGCCACATAAAAGTAATGCATTCACAACATAACAATACAACTTTCCGCAATGTTTACGGTATGTGATTTAAACTGTTCAAAGTTTCCAAGAAGTAGTTAAAAATCTAGTAAACATTGCTTTACTAACGTTATAAATCTTCATGAATGAACCTTTTTGTCATTCCACGTAGGGTCGGATTTATGCAGGGCGCTCGCAAACGCAACATAATGCGCGCACGCACCGGACAGTTCGATTTTTCCATATTTATAGTACTTTGTGTTTGCAGATTCACACGATGCTACTATAAATAAGTGTTTGTAGAGTTCCTTAAACTGTACTGTAAGCGAAATGGGATTTTAAATTCAAGAAAGAATTAATGGCAACGTATAAACATACTGGGTGAACTATCGACACAACAAACAACAAGTGGATATCATGAGTTCAGTACATAATTCTGAACCCCGCCCCCCTCCTCCCCATAGCTGATTTGTTCTTTAGCTTTCCTAATTTCTCCGTTTTTTTCTGTTGTTCGTTTTACTTTAACCTGTAATTAATCATAATTTCCAGCACACCCATTGATTTTTTAATGAGAGACGTGAGTTATTTAATTCCAATGTTATAAAATAAAACATATATTTCCTATCTAAATAGGAAATATGTTTTTCTCACGACTTTTTACAGTTTAATAAAGTAAAAATCGCAACAGAAAGTACTCGTAACACACAAAATCAGGAAAAATCCGACGAAAAATTTGAACGCTGGTGCGTCCAGAATGATGTTCTGAACTCATGGTATCAGGTTGTGCGTCGATATCCCATTTACCATGTAATAAGCGAGTACAGGAAAAATAAACATGTATTATCGTTTATTACAGATGAGCCATTATAACAAGGCAAGAGTAGTTTCTATTAATTAACGCTAAAGCACATTTAGGTACTACCTACTACAAGAGAAATCAAAGAAAAGTATACTACTGTTTTTTATGTGTGTATTTGCACACCATGACAATATGGTAAATATGTTAGCACGACATTGATTATAACACCTTGCATGCTTTGTTATTCCATAATATTGTATGTACACTCATGTTTAAATAAAGGAATCTGAATCTGAATCTGAACTGTAAAAGCCTGAGTCACCAGATCTTGGTGCAATTTAAAACAAATAAAAAAAAAAACACCAAAACAAAAAGATCAACGGTTCACCTACCTAATAAAGACGTGTTGCGCATGACCAGGTCCCCTCTAGGATGTCCAATCTCCGATAACGGTTAGAAGTCTGCCGAATATTGTAAAATGGTCGGATCCCGCGCGGGTGCAAGGCGCGTCCGTGATATGCATCCCAATTAGTCCAGACAGAATGGACTATATAACGCGAAGTCTGGCTGCGGCCAACACACACTCTCAAGCAGTATAACGCACAACACCCTTTGGTCTACAAAGGGTATCAAGTAGTGAACAAAACATACGAATATCGTAAATATGAAATTAGTTATTTCGCTGGTGGTGTTGAGTTGCGCGCTGTTCGAGGCTAGGGGATATCCGTACTCGTATTATCCCTCTTATGGAAATGTTGACTCTCGTGAGTATTTTTTTTTACTATATTTCTTCTAACTGGTGTCATAAGTCCTGCTTAAAGAATTCAGAGTTTTCTGTTAGACTACACTGAAGATATTAAGACTATTTTACTTATCAAAAGTTCGTAATAAGAATTATCATGAGTCAAATTTGCAGGATTCTAATTGGAGTGATATATCTGTGATTTTAAAAGGGCTCTTGAAATTTTCAACTGCATGATTAAATATAAGACTTTTAAACATAATATACTATCATGCTGATATATCCCAAATCAAAGGTGTATAGAATATAGGTGTGACTGAGAGTAAGTCCCTTACAGAATTAAATGCCTCTTTTTTGTTTCACAGTGTCGTATGGAGATGGCAATCGCGGTGGGATGGCGCTGAGCCGTTACTACAACCCGTACTACAACCAACGCGGCGGCGGCGCTGGTGTAGCCACGTTCATGTTCAGACAGCCGGAGGCCGAAGCAACCCCTCAACAATCCGGTCAGTACTATCTCCCTGACAGACGTCGCCAAACTCAGCAAGAAGCTAACTACATCCCACCTCAACAAAACGAAGTGTACTACCCCCAACAACCAGAGAGCCCAGCTTTTATTCCCACTGAGGCAACTGAACTCGCTGAACCAACAGAGAAGGCCGAAGTTGCACCGACTACCGTAAAAGCCGTGGCCGTGCCTGAATTAGTTGAGCCTGAAGTAGAAGAAGTACCAGAAGAACAACCCGTTCAGAAATCCAAGAAAGCTGTGAACAAGAGAAAGCAAGTCAAGAGGCCGGTCGATGATGATGATGAAGAAGAGTACGCTCCTAAGATGCCTGCAGCCGCCTTATTCCCCATGTTCTTTGGATACGGTGGTAGAGGCGCTGGTGGCCCAGGTGGTCCCACTGCTATCGCTAATGCCTACAGCACCGGTAAAGGTGGAGTAGCCACGAGCCACGCAACCGCCTACGGAGCCCCCAGAATAGAAGATAGAGTATAAAATAAATTACAAGTGTTTAGAGATAAGTGTAATATTTCTTCATGTTGTTATATATTTTTATATGTATAGAGTTAATGCGCATTTCATCAACCATACAAATAAAATTTGCCATTTAATTGTTTGTGATTTAATTCAGTCCATATAATAAATTGTTAAGCACGCCCCTGATAAAACCATTCGCAAACTAGTTGGCCGGCAGTATAATGATTTAACTTTTCCTTATGTCGCAGGCGTTATGGTGAAATTGTTTACATTTTAATATCCCCTTTTCCTTCAAAATAAAATATTGATCCATCAATAATTTCAGTATTAAACATTTTCTAAAATTTCTGAAGGTACAGAGCCCGCCGGCACATCAAGCCACCCCAATATGTTAAATTTCTTTGATACTTTTCTACTTCATAACAAAAGAATAAGATTCATATTCAATTGGGAGAATTTGTCAGTTTGGGGTTGCTTGATGTGCTGGAAAAGTTAAGTAGGTACAGACGTACCTACTTAACTTTTGTAGTACTAGTAGTAGAAGAAGTAATACGGGGACAAACAGTTAAACAATAAACGATAACTAAATAAGGTCTAAATACCTAATTATTATTAGTGACCGAGTCGCTAGCGTTTACAATACATTGCAAACGTTAAGAAGCCTATATAAGTATCATTCATCACATACAGCTGGTAACAACTTATTTCTTTTCATGCTTTAGGAGGATGCTTGTAAACAGCAAAGTTTGTATGAAAACATGCACTATGTAACCCGATGACAAAGCGTCCTGTACGGAGTCTAAAAATGCTAGCCGGGAGCGCGCTGCAGTGTGTTATCGGCCTTAGATATAACTGCACCAATATAAAATTACATAGTTCTAAAACAACGTCAAATAAAAACGCAGCGAGCCTCGAAAAAAGGCCATTACTACACAATACTTATTTTTTTAAATACTGGCCACAGACGGCCATAAAAGAAAAGTGACATGAGAGAAAACTAAAATATTTCACTTTATAGTTCCGAGAATACTGTCTTACCCTTCCGAGCATATACTGTCTCTTATAAATTTAACAGGCGTTAAATTTCTCGTAAGTTGGTGTTATTACTCGTACCTTGCCAGTGGCGGACTAAGCCCGTCAGAGGCCCGAGGTGGCAAAGCTGAATGAGGCCCCCCAGCTTATAAAAATATATATAATATACAACTGTTTATGTTTATTTCGTTAATGTCTAGCAAGTGAAATTAATCTCAAAGTACCCGCTACAAAGACGGGAATTCCCCCAGCGTATTGGACGGGTTCAGCAAAGTTAAAAAGAATATTAGTACCGCGTAAAAAGTGTAAATGTCTGTAGTGTCTTAATGAAAAATCTTGATGAAATTATGTAGGTTAGGTACTTAGCACATTTTTAAAGTCTTGTTTAGGATTTGACCACGGGAATGCGGAGGCATTTGCCCCCCCCCCCCCCCCCCCAAGACCGGACCTTGCACCCATCTTGTACCTTAATATTGCAAGATTCTAGTTTAATATTTTTAATTTAATCATAATAGTCCGTTAATTACTGTTTGTGAACTACTGAAACTCTAGAATATTAATTAAAACTTATACTTCAGTTTTCAGAATAACACGAGGTCTCGGGTGGCTCCTAGTAAATACTATAACTAAGTCAGAGGTTATTTTGATTTTATTAAATATGTGTAAATCTGATGATTGTGTTTCGAATAAGACGCTGTATATGATAAAAACTAAGTATGGGTCTACTTGTACTTGGTACAAGTTGGTACCTGGGGTCGACTTTATGAAATTATTCTCTATAATAGGGACGACCCTTACTATTTTTATTTCTAGGTTCTAAGTTAAGGTCTAAGTTGCCAAAAGACCCATGGCGGGTAATCGCATTTATAAATCAACAGGGCGCCATCTTGTATTCAAGTTTTCAAACGGACGTTTTAATTAGGCAAGATTAGTATGTTTATCATCACTGAGGCCCGCAGTCCATAATAAAGTGATTTTGATTGTATCGATAGATGGCATTGAATAAAACAAAGCCTCTACCTCATCGTCGTCCGTGTTATTGTTTTAATATTTATAAGAACTTGATGACATAGGTATTTCCTTTCATACTAGCCACCACGTTCACTCTTGATTTAAATTCCGATCGATCGATACTGGAATTTAGACATTTCGTACTCTTCGAGTTTATTTTGACGGCTGTGTATTTCGCGAAATACACGTGATTGCAAGACATTGGAATCGTACTGGCTATAAGAGAGAATTAAAATTTGACATATTTCGGAGAATAGTCTAACTTAAGAGGTGGTGGGTGGGGCACATTGCTCGATGAAGCGATGGCCTGTGGCATCCACGTACTCCTGTACATGGTTGCCACAGGCCATAGCACAGACACAACGTCGGTTGGCCGTACGCAAGGTGAAGAGACGATCTGGTGAAGATCGCAGGAAGCCGTTAGATAAGAGCGGTGCAGAACCGATAGTCGTAGAAATCTTTGGGGGAGGCCCATATCGAGCTGAACACGTCTTTAGGCTGTCATGATGATGATGAGGATCATTGAAAATATTTCGAAGACCGTTCATAGGGACTCTTTTCCTAGTTGCAAGTTCACCACCTACTATAGTGACTTTTACTTGATTTATAATGATTTGTTATAATTATGTAGGAACTTCTTTGTCCTAGCGGGTAAAGTGATATTAAATTTTTCCAATAGGAATTTACCATTAGCAGTCAGGAGTCTGGATTTGTGCCCGGTTAATGGAAATAGGCTCGCGTATTACATAGGACTTAAAGACAACTGGTAAAATGTGGGTGTTACAATAGGTGCTCCTCTGCTCAACCCTTTGGGGAATAACGGTGAACGACGGCACGGTTGGCGCATTGGCTGAACGATTGGCTGCTGCGCTGCGTGTCGTGGGTTCGATTCCCGCACGGAACAAATATTTGTATGCCCTAGAGGTAATTGTTTCGGGTCTGGTTGTTTGTGTATGTGAGTTTGAATGTTTGTAAACGCACCCACGATACAGGATATATTCCTAGTGTGGGGCAACGTTTTTCAAAAAAAAGAAAAAAAGAAAAAGAATAAAGGCGTGATGTTATGTGTATTTGTAGGATTTTTTGTAGATAATATTCTCTGATTACCGAATGAATCTAAATCCAAGAGAGAATCAATGTTCCGTCTCTATAAAATAATCTATGTGAGTAGAACCAATTGCATAACAAAATCACATCCTAAATCATTCATGATTTACAATGTATTTACTAAACTAAAATAAAACAATGATTCAGCAGAAAATAACAGTAATACCTGTTCATCTCTGCTGATTCATTTGGGTTTCAAGAGTTTTTCCAACTAAACTATTCAATTAAAAAATTACAAAATGTTAATTGACTGTTATTTGAGTTCAGTGACGTCAGAAAGAAAACAAAACAAACAACTAAAAAAACTAGAATTGTAACTTATGGAAACTTTTTTAATAAATGAACGATAGAATCTAGAGTATTTCTTTACACGTGCAAAATACAATGCAAAAACAATGATTGTACAAACAATTACATGCTAACTTAATTCCGATAACATTTGTGACGTTTTTACTGTGATCTTTTAACAGGTGGCAAAGTCCCATAAGCTACAGCATCACTAGCGGCTGCGCCCCCTTTCCCGGTGCTGAACGCATTAGCGACAGCCATGGGCCCGCCAGATCCACCCCACCCGAAGAACATGGGGAACATAGCACCAGAAAGGAACTTATGCGCAGGAAAATCATCTTCATCATCATCATCATCTTCTTCCTTGGGCCTTTTGACTTGCTTTTTCTTCTGTACGGCTTTTTTAGGCAGTTGTACAGGCTCTCCTTGTGGTTCCTCAATTTCTGGCTCGATTAGTTCAGGGACAATAGCTTTTACGGTAGTCGGGACTTCTTGGGCTTGTTCCACGGGCACGATGAGCTCTGTAGCCTCACCGGGGACGTTGGGAAGACTCTCTGGTGCTTGAGGGTAGTACACTTCATTCTCCTGTGGTGGTGTGTCATTGACTTCCAGCAGAGCCTGGCGACGTCTGTCGGCTTGATGGTACTGGATAGCCTGGTGATGAGTTAAAGGATAATTCCTTTGGTTGACATCGGGTTGCCACAGCGAGTAGGTAGTTGGTGGTGCTCTGATGGCCCGCCGGTTAGCATAAGGGCTGTAGGAGCGGCTCAAAACCCTCCCACCTCGATCGGCATCGCCATACGACCCTGTGAAAGAGTTTTTATGACATAAGTAACTGTGATACTTAACAACAGAAGTACTCCAAGTTGATTAACGAATCAGTATATTGATACTATTATCAATATACTGATTCGTTAATCAACTTGGATTCTTCTAATATCAATGATACTAAAATGACAGAAAATACCAATTGACAAATTTCTAAAATAGACAAGATGAATAAGGAGGTAGTGGGTAAATAAAAACAGCCGCACGAGTTGAACGAAGTGCCGAGGTCAGCCTGTAGATGGGTGACCGTTTGTAATATATCGAGACTCCTCCTCGCCTCGGAAAGCACGTTAAGCCATTGGTCCCGGCTGTCATTTGTAGATCTTTGACGGTCGTTACAGCTAGTCAGAAGCCCGAAAGTCTGGCAACCAGGTCTTACCAAGGAGTATTGTGTTGCCTAGTAACTGGGTCGCGATGGTCAGATGGTTAGCTGCATCCGGTTAGACTAGAAGCCGACCCCAACCTTTTTTTTTATAGATCGTTGCCCACTAGGAATTTCTCCTGAGTCGTGGGTGCGTTCACAAACATTTAAAGTCACATCCACGAACAGCCAGACCCAGAACAACTACCTGTAGGCCATACAAATTAATATTTGTTCCTTGCGGGAATCGAACCCACGACACGAAGCGCAGCTGCCAATCGCTCAGCCGATGCGCCAACCGTGCCGTCAAACACATGAAACATAGTTGGGAAAAAGCTAGGCAGATGATGACAAGACGATGAACATATTTAAGAAATGATTACTTACAACTGTCAGTATTTCCAGATGACGTAAACACTGGGTACGGGTAGCCTGTTGCCTCGAACAGAGCACAGCTCAAGATCACCATAGAGATCACTAATTTCATGTTTATCTGCTTAAGTTAGTTCACTTTTTAAGTGTTTCGCTTTATGCTGCGTACGAGCTTCTGTTGTCAACAGCCAGATGTCGCGTTATATAGTTAATTTTATTTGAACTCATTGGGATGCAGGACACGGATTTCGTTTTGCACTGGTGTTTGTCTGTATAAGATACTACTCGTAACATGTATCAGTAAGTTATAAGCCATCTAGATCTTGTCGGTAGATGACTGTAGTGATTGATGGCAATTGATGCCAGAACACACCATCAGTCACCCATTTCCATTAGTAAGGAAGAGATATCACGATCATTGTTTCTGTTTCTCTTTAATTAAGTCAATTCTTCGAAATGAAGCCTAAAATTAGTTATATTTTCCTCATTTTCCTTTATTATTGATAAAAAATCGGTCTGAGGTATCACAGCGGGCCCTGCTAGAGTACTCAATATCATGGTATTATGAAAGAATAAAGACAAAATATTTATTTAGCACAGCCTCAGGCACACAATGATACTAAACATAGATTTAAACAAAATATGTTAAATATATAATTATGTTATACATAAAATGTATTAAAAAATACAAAAAAAATATTAAATATGTGCCTCACGGGTGCACCAAATGGTCCATTTAGTTCATCAAAAATGCCAGATAACTAGTGTCTGACGCTGGTTTTCAACTGGACCTGAGGTTGTGAGATATTTAAAATTCAATTGAAATTCATTTACTTCAGGTATCACATAACCCATATTAAAAAAAAACAGTTAAATTATTCAATTATAAACAAAAAAAAACATAAATAAATACAACATCAAGACGAAAAATTAATCAATCTAATTCAGATTCATAATTCATTACAGCAGCGTCTTACGTGCGACACTATATGTAACTTGTCCGTCGCAGCAGTGTCGCACATAAATACAGTCCAATCTATTCGCCATCATACACAGAACGGTATTGGAGCTATCCCGTACTCTGAGTACTAGAGACGCGCAGCGTTTCCGCATGGTCGCATGAAAACAGTCCGTGCGCGCCCATACCCGAAGCGCTGCAGTAAATAAATAAATAAATAATGCTGGACAATCCACACAGCATCATCTAGCCCCAAGCTAAGCAGAGCTTGTCTTATGGGTACTAGATGACTGATATACTTAATACAATACATTACATAGATAGATATTTTTATTATACATAGGAAATACCCAGAACACCCGGAACAAATGTTTGTAGATCGTACAAACATTTGTCCCAAGGCGGGAATCGAACCCGCAACCTCTTGCGTCGCAGGCGGACCTTCGCCCGCCGCGCCACATCGGTCGTCAAAGCAGTAGCGAAGCAGACCCAAAATCGCTCTGAAAGCGTTGTTAAATTGGATGCGGAGGGCGTTGTAGCTTTTCTGCGTGTTGGCCCACAAGCTGCAGGTGTGGATGGACGTGCAGTGCGTTCGGAAAAGGGTTATTTCTGCGTGTTGGCCCACAAGCTGCAGGTGTGGATGGACGTGCAGTGCGTTCGGAAAAGGGTTATTTCTGCGTGTTGGCCCACAAGCTGCAGGTGTGGATGGACGTGCAGTGCGTTCGGAAAAGGGTTATTTCTGCGTGTTGGCCCACAAGCTGCAGGTGTGGATGGACGTGCAGTGCGTTCGGAAAAGGGTTATTTCTGCGTGTTGGCCCACAAGCTGCAGGTGTGGATGGACGTGCAGTGCGTTCGGAAAAGGGTTATTTCTGCGTGTTGGCCCACAAGCTGCAGGTGTGGATGGACG
Organism: Phlogophora meticulosa; assembly: GCA_905147745.2. NCBI lineage: Eukaryota > Metazoa > Arthropoda > Insecta > Lepidoptera > Noctuidae > Phlogophora > Phlogophora meticulosa. Next base: position 3,076,874 of record LR990518.1, read on the forward strand.
TGCAGTGCGTTCGGAAAAGGGTTATTTCTGCGTGTTGGCCCACAAGCTGCAGGTGTGGATGGACGTGCAGTGCGTTCGGAAAAGGGTTATTTCTGCGTGTTGGCCCACAAGCTGCAGGTGTGGATGGACGTGCAGTGCGTTCGGAAAAGGGTTATTTCTGCGTGTTGGCCCACAAGCTGCAGGTGTGGATGGACGTGCAGTGCGTTCGGAAAAGGGTTATTTCTGCGTGTTGGCCCACAAGCTGCAGGTGTGGATGGACGTGGAGTGCGTTCGGAAAAGGGTTATTTCTGCGTGTTGGCCCACAAGCTGCAGGTGTGGATGGACGTGCAGTGCGTTCGGAAAAGGGTTATTTCTGCGTGTTGGCCCACAAGCTGCAGGTGTGGATGGACGTGCAGTGCGTTCGGAAAAGGGTTATTTCTGCGTGTTGGCCCACAAGCTGCAGGTGTGGATGGACGTGCAGTGCGTTCGGAAAAGGGTTATTTCTGCGTGTTGGCCCACAAGCTGCAGGTGTGGATGGACGTGCAGTGCGTTCGGAAAAGGGTTATTTCTGCGTGTTGGCCCACAAGCTGCAGGTGTGGATGGACGTGCAGTGCGTTCGGAAAAGGGTTATTTCTGCGTGTTGGCCCACAAGCTGCAGGTGTGGATGGACGTGCAGTGCGTTCGGAAAAGGGTTATTTCTGCGTGTTGGCCCACAAGCTGCAGGTGTGGATGGACGTGCAGTGCGTTCGGAAAAGGGTTATTTCTGCGTGTTGGCCCACAAGCTGCAGGTGTGGATGGACGTGCAGTGCGTTCGGAAAAGGGTTATTTCTGCGTGTTGGCCCACAAGCTGCAGGTGTGGATGGACGTGCAGTGCGTTCGGAAAAGGGTTATTTCTGCGTGTTGGCCCACAAGCTGCAGGTGTGGATGGACGTGCAGTGCGTTCGGAAAAGGGTTATTTCTGCGTGTTGGCCCACAAGCTGCAGGTGTGGATGGACGTGCAGTGCGTTCGGAAAAGGGTTATTTCTGCGTGTTGGCCCACAAGCTGCAGGTGTGGATGGACGTGCAGTGCGTTCGGAAAAGGGTTATTTCTGCGTGTTGGCCCACAAGCTGCAGGTGTGGATGGACGTGCAGTGCGTTCGGAAAAGGGTTATTTCTGCGTGTTGGCCCACAAGCTGCAGGTGTGGATGGACGTGCAGTGCGTTCGGAAAAGGGTTATTTCTGCGTGTTGGCCCACAAGCTGCAGGTGTGGATGGACGTGCAGTGCGTTCGGAAAAGGGTTATTTCTGCGTGTTGGCCCACAAGCTGCAGGTGTGGATGGACGTGCAGTGCGTTCGGAAAAGGGTTATTTCTGCGTGTTGGCCCACAAGCTGCAGGTGTGGATGGACGTGCAGTGCGTTCGGAAAAGGGTTATTTCTGCGTGTTGGCCCACAAGCTGCAGGTGTGGATGGACGTGCAGTGCGTTCGGAAAAGGGTTATTTCTGCGTGTTGGCCCACAAGCTGCAGGTGTGGATGGACGTGCAGTGCGTTCGGAAAAGGGTTATTTCTGCGTGTTGGCCCACAAGCTGCAGGTGTGGATGGACGTGCAGTGCGTTCGGAAAAGGGTTATTTCTGCGTGTTGGCCCACAAGCTGCAGGTGTGGATGGACGTGCAGTGCGTTCGGAAAAGGGTTATTTCTGCGTGTTGGCCCACAAGCTGCAGGTGTGGATGGACGTGCAGTGCGTTCGGAAAAGGGTTATTTCTGCGTGTTGGCCCACAAGCTGCAGGTGTGGATGGACGTGCAGTGCGTTCGGAAAAGGGTTATTTCTGCGTGTTGGCCCACAAGCTGCAGGTGTGGATGGACGTGCAGTGCGTTCGGAAAAGGGTTATTTCTGCGTGTTGGCCCACAAGCTGCAGGTGTGGATGGACGTGCAGTGCGTTCGGAAAAGGGTTATTTCTGCGTGTTGGCCCACAAGCTGCAGGTGTGGATGGACGTGCAGTGCGTTCGGAAAAGGGTTATTTCTGCGTGTTGGCCCACAAGCTGCAGGTGTGGATGGACGTGCAGTGCGTTCGGAAAAGGGTTATTTCTGCGTGTTGGCCCACAAGCTGCAGGTGTGGATGGACGTGCAGTGCGTTCGGAAAAAGGTTATTTCTGCGTGTTGGCCCACAAGCTGCAGGTGTGGATGGACGTGCAGTGCGTTCGGAAAAGGGTTATTTCTGCGTGTTGGCCCACAAGCTGCAGGTGTGGATGGACGTGCAGTGCGTTCGGAAAAGGGTTATTTCTGCGTGTTGGCCCACAAGCTGCAGGTGTGGATGGACGTGCAGTGCGTTCGGAAAAGGGTTATTTCTGCGTGTTGGCCCACAAGCTGCAGGTGTGGATGGACGTGCAGTGCGTTCGGAAAAGGGTTATTTCTGCGTGTTGGCCCACAAGCTGCAGGTGTGGATGGACGTGCAGTGCGTTCGGAAAAGGGTTATTTCTGCGTGTTGGCCCACAAGCTGCAGGTGTGGATGGACGTGCAGTGCGTTCGGAAAAGGGTTATTTCTGCGTGTTGGCCCACAAGCTGCAGGTGTGGATGGACGTGCAGTGCGTTCGGAAAAGGGTTATTTCTGCGTGTTGGCCCACAAGCTGCAGGTGTGGATGGACGTGCAGTGCGTTCGGAAAAGGGTTATTTCTGCGTGTTGGCCCACAAGCTGCAGGTGTGGATGGACGTGCAGTGCGTTCGGAAAAGGGTTATTTCTGCGTGTTGGCCCACAAGCTGCAGGTGTGGATGGACGTGCAGTGCGTTCGGAAAAGGGTTATTTCTGCGTGTTGGCCCACAAGCTGCAGGTGTGGATGGACGTGCAGTGCGTTCGGAAAAGGGTTATTTCTGCGTGTTGGCCCACAAGCTGCAGGTGTGGATGGACGTGCAGTGCGTTCGGAAAAGGGTTATTTCTGCGTGTTGGCCCACAAGCTGCAGGTGTGGATGGACGTGCAGTGCGTTCGGAAAAGGGTTATTTCTGCGTGTTGGCCCACAAGCTGCAGGTGTGGATGGACGTGCAGTGCGTTCGGAAAAGGGTTATTTCTGCGTGTTGGCCCACAAGCTGCAGGTGTGGATGGACGTGCAGTGCGTTCGGAAAAGGGTTATTTCTGCGTGTTGGCCCACAAGCTGCAGGTGTGGATGGACGTGCAGTGCGTTCGGAAAAGGGTTATTTCTGCGTGTTGGCCCACAAGCTGCAGGTGTGGATGGACGTGCAGTGCGTTCGGAAAAGGGTTATTTCTGCGTGTTGGCCCACAAGCTGCAGGTGTGGATGGACGTGCAGTGCGTTCGGAAAAGGGTTATTTCTGCGTGTTGGCCCACAAGCTGCAGGTGTGGATGGACGTGCAGTGCGTTCGGAAAAGGGTTATTTCTGCGTGTTGGCCCACAAGCTGCAGGTGTGGATGGACGTGCAGTGCGTTCGGAAAAGGGTTATTTCTGCGTGTTGGCCCACAAGCTGCAGGTGTGGATGGACGTGCAGTGCGTTCGGAAAAGGGTTATTTCTGCGTGTTGGCCCACAAGCTGCAGGTGTGGATGGACGTGCAGTGCGTTCGGAAAAGGGTTATTTCTGCGTGTTGGCCCACAAGCTGCAGGTGTGGATGGACGTGCAGTGCGTTCGGAAAAGGGTTATTTCTGCGTGTTGGCCCACAAGCTGCAGGTGTGGATGGACGTGCAGTGCGTTCGGAAAAAGGTTATTTTCACGTCATCCAAGCAACGCGCGAGCCTGCGGGACAGGTTATTAGCTGTTTAAGATAAAGCCCTCCTCTCCCGTTCCGAGTCAGCATGGTCCCTGAGGTCAGCCGTGATTATATGCTCTAGATATTTAAACTGATTCACTCTGTCTAAGGGTACACTATTTAGACGTTTAGGTGGTACATAGTCGGGGTATATAGCAATACCGGCCTAAAAGACCAAGTGCTGACTTTTCTTAATATTATAAACAAGTCTATGTTTAACAGCGTAATGCTCACTGTCCAGGGCGTGTGATTTGGTGGCTTATGATCTCTTGTGGGAAAAACTTGAGAGTATCAACCTACCACAAGAATTTGTTATCTTCAATAATTGGTATACACGCCAGGTCAACAGCATCAGATAGTCGGGGGCAGTGTTGGAGCCATATCGGTTACAATGCGGTGTAAGGCAGGGCGGACTGATCTCACCCTCGTTATTCAACCTTTACATGGACGCGTTGAGCGTCGTGCTGAGCAGTCAGCATGTCGGCTGTCATGTAGACGACGTGTGTATCAACAATTTAAGCTATGCAGACGACATAGTTCTGCTGAGCGCGTCGATTTGTGGCCTAAGGAGGTAAATGGCAGTCGAGAAAACACGCGAATACGGCGTTTTACGATCTTACGGTATGCTTGACACAGTATTGTACTTTAAAAATCCAAATTGACTATCGTGCAGAGACATATATTTACTTAACTGTGTATTAAGAAAACCCTCAAATACCTTTGCTGTAACTGTAGCTAGAGAAAACGTATTCTGGACGGGCTGGACGTAAATCAGTTATGCTGAAACAGGAGCCTTTTTAGCAACGCACTGGTATTTTTTTTGTATTTCCTGTGCCCGTCCCAAAGAAACCGTTTTCTTTCTTTCCTTTGTTCTTTTGGCAATACGTCAATTGCCGGCTACCTTTGAACAACCTTTCCAAAAAAATCCAATAACATTGCACCAGTTTGAACTTAAGACTAATTAAAAAAACCACTGCATTCATGAACGTGGGAAATACCACAGATATTTTGATGATACCTGCAATTATAAATTTTACCAACATGTATATCTTGGTTTCATACGTATAATTTAAAAAAATTGGGGAACCCGTTTGTGACGCACTCTTGCGCAATTAGTGGACAAAAAAGTACCGGACGATAGAAAAACGTTCATGGAAAAAATCTTTTTTTTCAAATAGAGCAATTATTTTATATCCATGGATTTATGGAAACGGTACTGGGTAAGTAACTAGTTAGCATGAAATATTTAAAGTCATACAATCATGATACAATGGGGTTTTGCCGGTTTCGGCCGGTGGGTTTTTTCTTTATTATTTAGTCTTTTAATTGTTTACCAACAACCTGTCCTGAGTCAAAAGAGGTCGCTATAGAATAATCATATTAGAATAACAGTATAGATCATAATAGATACAAATCAAAATAGTTGATGTTGATCAAAAAGCTACACCTAACTTAGACGGGATTGGGCAGCAAGGACATGTTTGCCACATGCCGAGCGAGATTGGTCCGCTAAAATAGTAACACGGGGCCGCGGCAGGGTCCAAAGGAGGCACCTCAAAGGAGATAACGGGATGAACTGGATGTCTTCCTTGAAATTTGGGAACAGATAGAGCAGAAACGCGACCTGATGAACAGCTGATTGAGGCTATTTAGGCTCAGTGACGCTTGAATATATCGGTTACCGAAACATGCCTAAAAGGTCTCTAATCAGAGCCAACGTTAAGGTAATCGAACCCGGAACACGAAGCACTGCTTTACCATTGCCTGCTGGTGCAATGGCTAAGCAGCGCCATGAATCTTAAACTCCACAAAATACTAAGAAAAATATAATACCAGCCTGTTATTCCCACTGCAGGGCAAAGGCCTCATCTTATACAGAAAAGGCACGGTGAATACTGGTGAATATATATCACCGATCCTCCTATAGCAGACGTAACCACGTTTGCTATAGGCGGTTTTTTGATTACAGACTTATAATTTTACGGCCTGCCGGGAAAGTGGGTATCGCTGACAGCTCACTTCACCCAAGTTTTCACAGGAATGTTTTTGACAGAATAGCACTGCAGGTAACCTTATAATGTTATCATTCACCGATGTCTAAGATAAAGTAAGAAAGTACACGACTTATGAGTTAAAAAGGCGCATTGGTACTTGCCCGGAATTGATCCCACAACAGCATGCACAAAAGCTTGCATTACTGGGTTATCGTGACTCACATCACATGTCATCAACACTAACATCTTAAAAAAACGTTACTCAGAACAGTGTATTTAAACAATTACTTAAAGGTGAACACAACACAAATACAATATTATTTTAATTATACGCATACGTGCAAACAGGTAACAGGTTACAAAGAGGAGCTCGTGGCTAAATGAGAACAGGCACACGTATCGATCGAAGGTTAATCTATGCTTGCCGGGGTCAGTCTGTAGATGGGTGATCGTTCATTACACATCGACAGTCCTTGCCTCGGAAAGCACTTTAACCCGTTTGTCCCGGCTTTCATTTGTAGATCTTTGACAGTCTTTACTGGCAGTCAGTAGCCCGAAAGTATTACCAAGGGGTATCGTGTTGCCCAGTCACTGAGCTGTGGAGGTCAGATAGGCAGTTGATCCATGCAAAATACTGATGTTCAGCTGCATCCGTTTAGACTCGAAACCGACCCCAATAAACTTGGAAAAAGGCTAGGCTAGATGATGACGTACAAACATGTAACAGGTTACCAACAATCTCAATAACCTACAAAAAATCTAAAATTAAATATCTTAAGCATCAACAAATCGGTCACTATTATGTATTTAAATATTATGAATGATACACAGTAAAAACCCCATTGGAAATGCCGAACATACTCGTAGATCACTTCTTGAACGTAAACCCCCAGACTAAAAGTTAGCACGAAGTTCGGTCAACCGTCATACGAGTCTATGACGCCTCACGATAACCTATCTGCATATTATTATACCAATATACCTAATAAAGCTTAACAAATAAAAAAAAACAAAGGAACAATTCAAGATGTTGTTTTTTTATTTGTTCGAACGCGCTCGCCAAACTTTGCACCTAACAGTCTGATTTAAAAAAGCATTTGATAGCCGATTCTTGAGGAAGGTTATAGATGATTTAACATCACGCTATAAGTGACTTTTGGGATAGGGTGAAACCATGGCGGACGGCTAGTCATTGATATATCAGATATCAATTATTACCGTGACACGTCGTAGAAAAAGCTGGCCGTCATTATTACAGCTATTTAACCATTTTTATGCACCTCGTAGACATGTGGTGCAATAGTTGTACAGAGCAACCCCAATCTGTTAAATTTCTTTAATAGTTTTTCTAACTTATTACAAAAGAATAAGATTCATTTTCAACTGGGAAAGCCTGACAGTTTCGGATAGCTTGATGTGCTGGCGTCTATACACAGTTTTTTTAAGAAGTTTTTACATGCACTGTCATCAAAAACCAACGTGGTTGAAGAAAACCGGCTTAAATTTCAGTTGCAAGATTTGATTCACACACGCTTGTAAATAATAACATACCTCAATTCGAATAATGATTTTTCAAAACAAGCTGTTATCGTCAAAACGGGCTATCGTAATTAAATGCTCACGAAATGTTGTATGCGCTGACCGGTACAGAGTTCTTTCTTCTGGAGCCAATCCTGGGAATGGAATCAGGTCACGCTTACCATGAAAACCTCCTTTACTTGAAACTGAATCAACGTGTAACATTTCATCTCCGTAGGATTAGAGGAAGTGGGTCAAATTTATCTTGCAAGATTCGATTACAGAGAGCCACCGGGACAGATGAAACTAAATAAAAGCTTGTTAAAATGGCCACAATCATCACGTCCATCAAACTCGTTGGTAATTGTACAGCAAACGTTATGCAAGTAATAAATCTTATGCAATTTTGTTTCGTTTAAGTCGATCTGTGCAGATGATCCCAACAACACATAAACCTTAATTAATCTTTGGCTGAAATCATAGCCGTAAGAGAATCCACCAGTTGGTAGGCTTGCAATTACGGTAACTCCATGCGGAAGAATGAAGTTATCGACCACTTCAACTCAATTACTAATCCAAGTAAATAATTAATTAATTTATTACTAATTAATTTATCACTAATTCATATATCACTAATTCATTTATCACTAATTCATTTATAACTTATTCATTTAATGACTTTATCAATATTTGTCTAGTCTATATTTCAATTTTAATACCGCTTGTTTGAATGTAAAATGTTTAGTTGATACTATAATAATAATAAATAAATAATGCTGGACAATCCACACAGCATCATCTAGCCCCAAGCTAAGCAGAGCTTGTGTTATGGGTACTAGATGACTGATATACTTAATACAATACATTACATAGATAGATATTTTTTTATTATACATAGAAAACACCCAGAACACTCGAAACAAACATTTGTTGCAAGGCGGGAATCGAACCCGCAACCTCCTGCGTCGCAGGCGGACCTTCGCCCGCTGCGCCACAAGGGTCGTCAAAATGTAAATAATACTGTTATAATAATGTTTCATGGTTTTAAATACGTAGGTAAGGTACGTTACTAACAATATGGATCTTTGTTATCTGATTATTTGAAATAAATAAATAAATTAATTAATTAATGTGTAATGTTTAATTGAAAATCTAGTTAACACTTGGTTTTATTGTAACAATTGTATTAATTAATAATTACTATTAGCAAGTCAACTGTTTATTTCTACGTTTTTTTTTAATTATTCAAATATTCAGAGCATATATACTCGACAATATGTAAGCTGTGGTTACCTGTAATTGAGTGTGCTTTACAGGATAGTGTATACTGTATAAGTTTTAATTTCGTAATATTTATTTGTAATGTATTTCTCGTTGGTGATCCTTAAAATAAAAAAATAAAATAAAATTACTGGGGTATTTCGACATACGATCTGGTGGAAATCGCAGGAAGACGATGGATGACGGCAACGCAAGATCGTTGTAGATACTTTTGGGGGATGTCTTCCAGCAGTGGACGTCTTTTGGCTTCAACAATATCTTACTTGGCTACCTTTTAGACAATCCGGCTAGTAATACTGCCAAAGAGTGTTCAGCAAAGTAGTTGGGTCGTGTATCCCTTATATGAGTCATAGAGGTTAGTTATGAAACCCTGATGCGTGCCAGTGTCGCGTGACGTGACCGGTTACTGTTTTTTATTCACAAGATATGTTCACAGCAATCTTGACCTTGCCGTCACAGCGGCTGCTAACCGCGGTCGATTTAATTACTAGCCAAGTAAAATAGAAAAAGGCTCAATCTACTATTAATAGGCCTGTTGTAACGCGACACGGGTGGGTGGCACGATTCAAAGTATTATTCCTATTATAGAGCCCTCGACTTCCTCTGCGTTTAAGTCAGTTATCGCATTAAAAACTGTCCGATATATCCTGCCCCAGGATATAATTTATCTCCATGCCAAATTTCATTAAGATCCAATCAGCCGTTTAGGCGTCAAAAGGTAACAATCAAACATATACACAAACAGAGTTACTTTTGCACTAACCACCCTGCTTGTTTATTGTGTGCTGATAATAAATAAATAAATAAATAAAATAAGGTTTTAGCTTAGCGACGCCTACACCGATTTATAGGGTACCGTACCTAAATCATAAGAAAGGAACTCATGTGACGCGTCTGCGTCCGGCCATTTCAGGAACTACAATGACCGACTTGAAATTTGAAATAGGTTTCCTAAAAATTAAAAATTAAAATTCAGCGTCTGCATTTTTGTATTCGCAAAACTCGAAAAGTAGTTGATGAACTGAGTTATTTTCCGCAGTTCCCACGGAAATAAGAAATTCCAAGCGCTTTACAAAGTTTACAAATAACAATTGATAAAAAAAAAGACTAAGCCACAGCGAATCGTGGGCGGATTATGTCTTTCTACTCGTATATTACAGGGGAAACACTATTTACTACAGTTTACAGACACTGGAGCAGCAATTTAAAGTGGGTTTGGGGTGTCACATAAAAGGGCTCTATAGGCATATTCGAAAAGGCAATTTTATTTTTATTTGCCGAATAATTTTGACATGATACAACATAACCATCTTCATCGCTGAAGGTTACCGAGCAAAAAACATTAAAACAAATCTTGTTGATGGAAGTGTTTGTAAATATTTCAGAAAAAAATAAACGATGTTACTAACTAATAGATAAAATAAATAAAACCAGCCTGTTACTGTCCCACTGTAGGGCAAAGGCCTCTTGTCATACAGAAAAGGCACGAGCGCATTAATCACCACGCTTGCTCAAGACGGGTTGGTGATCACAGATTTATATGAATTAAAAGTCCAGGTTTCCTCACGTTGTTTACCTTCACCGATGACCTCACAATCATCGGTGAAGGTAATCCATGATAAACTTAGAAAGCACATGTATATTGAAAAAGTCACATTGATACTTGCCCAGCTTTGAACCCATATCCTCGGCACAAGCGGTGAGGCCTAAACAACTGGGCCGTCACGACATTTCTAATTAGCTTTGATTTTTTTAAATGAGCAGCAACCATATCAGCAAAATAAGGCATGTGGTCCCAAACAATGAAAATGTAACTCCGGAAATGTAAAAATATAAAACATGCAATTAAAAAATAACCCGAAAAGATGATAAGAAAAGTATATATTTATCGCAAATCTCGATCAAAACTGAGAACACTGAACACAAAAATTTAATTTTTCAGTACTTCAATTAAAAAAACGCATTGCTCTATTTTTTATTATTGAAGTTATAAAACTAAATTGTAATCTAACTCATTAACATGTGGTAGAAATCATTGCATATTGATGAACTTGGGTTAGGAATCAATCTTTTAATAAACAAATTAGAGGATCTATCCAAATATTCTCAAATTGTGAGCAGTCTCAGTTTTGATCTGGCAGGGTCATATATGATATATGCACGTATTCTTATGAAACTTTAAATGTATACCATGTTAGTTAAGGAATGACGATTAGCTGCACTTAGGTCTCACATCGTGGCCAGATATAAAAATTGCCTGAGATTGGCGCTACCCATTTTATCTAAGAGTTTTTAGAAGACAGCATACAATGGAACTTCTACGTGTCTATTTTCATTATCCATTAACCGTCAATGTAGACACAAAAAGTACCTAGGATATACTTAGTAATAATCATTTTTTTATAAGGGCTTATTCAATCAATCTTCATGTCAATGGAAGGATTACCAAGATCTGATACACACGTGATGTAGTATTCAGATCAGGAAACGATAATCCAGTTTTTGTATCGAGGTATTGTTGTGATTTTTTAGCTGTCTAGATCGCTAGACAAATAACTGATTACGCTCAAGTACCTACTTGAGCAACCAATCAGGGTTATTATAATGTCCGACAAGCAATAATCTTCAATCGTTTGTACGCAGCTATTACAATAATTATCTTTGTGTTACTCAGTTTGTAAATCTTTTAATAATACTCCACTGAATGGTGATTAAACAACGTTCTGAACGATGTGCAAATCGAGTACTAGCAAGCTTGGTATGGTACCAGTAAATCGGGGTGAATAGACATTAAGGGGTCAATTGAAACAAAACTTTGAATACGATATTCACGTTAGTTCAATTTTGTTCGCTACTAAATAATTACTTAAATTACATAATGAAAAAAAAGGAATCACAGGGCATCGTCAATTCATCCGCATCGCTGTCAACGGGAAAAGTGCCCAAAAGCAGCTGATACTTTGGCCAAAAAAAAGACCAGCCCTTTAGTCACGTAAAGAGTACACCAATCGCTTGGCAATATCCCTAAAAAATAGATGCACATACGGACCCCATGACCCTAGTGTTTCAAAGTGCCCCAAACGACTCAAATTTATAACTCCAAATTAGGTGATATTTTCGCCGTTTGAGGTTTTCAGCACCTGCAGCAGCCGCACCAGCACAAGGTATTGAAATTAATTGTAATTCAGCAAAGAGTGCCTTAAGAGTGTACTTTAATATTGAAGTAAAGTGAAAATGTACTTTAAGGTGAATGCAATTATCATAGGTTTTTTGCACTTTGAAGCTCAGTCGTGAATAACTTTTTCACTGACATTACTGCCTATCTAATACTGAGCTAAGTAAATTAGAATTTCGGGGGTGCCACTTCGCATTAGCTTAAATGTTTAGTTTCTACTCAGCCATATGTCTATTCTTGGTCGGTTTTCAGGTTGAAAAATTGGATTTTCCTATCAGCGAAGGAGTATATATAGAAAATACCCAGCATGCAGCATGTTACTCAGATACCGCGAATTAAAAAGATTAATTAGAACTCCATTACGTTAAATCACGTTGTTGAACAAATACAAAGGATGAGTGGTAATTAAAATTCATGAAACAACTCTTAAGATTAGATGCCCTACCTGTACCTACACTACACAGGTCATTAACCCTTTCCTTTTTATTATTATAATGTAGATTCTAGAATAACTAGATGATATAACTGCCTAGTTGTCGGTCCACAGGTCTAGTGGTTGCAAGCTACTGCAGAGCAAGAAACCCTGGGTTTGACTCCCGTGTTAGTGTTATTGGGTTTCTCCATTTTGGATTTTTCAGTAGCGTAGTGGCCCAGAGTCTTGATTTGTGACCTATTGACGGCAATAGGATCGGCGCCTTTTCTTTTCCATGGGACTTAAACATAACTGCTGAATTGTGGGTGAACTGTTTTTAAGAACACCTGAGCCTGACTCTTCAGGGAATTTAGGTATGAGTTTTTATATTATTATTTTTTTATAAAAAGTTTTTAAACGGTAGAGACGATTCCCAAACATAAAAAAAACTTACTCGCAAAAATATTCAACCGAGTTCAAAAATAAATATTTTGGCTTTGGTTCATTATCTGCCCAGACTTTTCTTAACTATGACCGGCTCCCAGTCCAACCAGATGCAGCTGAACACCAGTATTTTACATGAACTCACTGCACTCGCAACCCAGTCTCTGGGCAACACGAAACCCCTTGATAAAGCTTTGGTTGTTTAATTTCAGTCATTTTTTGCCACCCACTTCCGAAATTATGGTTATTTAACACGTTATAACTAGCTATAGACATTCCGGATACAAGAAGCTGCTCATGATATGAATACGAAACCCCGTGGTAAGACTGGTTGCCAGACTGTCGGACATCTGACTACCTGAAACGACTGCCAATTTACCTACAAATGACAGCCGGGACCAACGGTTCAACGTGCTTTCCAAGGCACGGAGGGCTCTCGATATGTAATGAAGGGCCACCCATCCACGGGACTGACCTCTGCAAGCGTACCTTCGAATAATCTGCGCGGCTGTTTTTATTTAGCCACGAGCCACACCTAAAAGTCCAAGAATGGTGGAAGTAACTTTAATTAGTCTTGGCCTAACTTTATTTAAATATTGTTCTTGCTACTAAATGCTCTACTCGTATAATGTAAATGTAATTTAGACAATTGTATTATTATTTTGATATCTGTACTTTTAATTGAATATTATCTGGTTATGTATTTGTACGCCTTTCTAGGCAAAACATGTTGAAACTTTTTTATTTTTGTAATCGTTCCAATTGATTCTTAACCTACACATGTTTTTGACAAATAAAATTGACTTGACTTGAATGTAACATCAATTGAACGATAACAAAATTAAGAATTATAAAAATAATTTAAATTGTGTTTTTCTATCTGGAATACAGCCCGGTATCAGTATTTGTGCCCGTTTGATGGTAATAGGTTCCCCCCTTTTTACATGGCACTTAAACCTAACTGGAGGAATGTTGGTAAGTACGCCTCTACCCCCTTCGGGGATTACAGGCGTGATGTTGTGTTATTCGCATTCTAATCTCAGTCAACTCAAACTATCATGTATTTTTTTCTTTTTTTTTAAATAAAACCTTGCCCCATACTAGGAATTTCTCCTGTATCGTGGATGCGTTTACAAACATTTAAACTCACATTCACAAACAGCCAAACCCGGAACAACTACCTATAGGTCATACAAATATTTGTTCCGTGCGGGGATCGAACCCACAACACGCGGCGCAGCAGCCGATGGTTCACTGCGCCAACCGTGTCGTCAATATAAATCTATAATCAACTCAAACTTTTTTGGAAAATAAATTTATTATTATTATTATATTATTAAACTGTCAAAAATACGTCTGATATACCTAAATTTTTGAAAAGATTTTGACATTGATTACGACCTATCGCTGAGATGAGATTGCGAATGATGATTTTGTACGTTTTTAATTAAGAAAATTGACCTTTTAGATATTTCTGTCAGTTAGCCGAACAAAATCATACAAAACATAGCTATCTAGTTAGTATTAACTCTTTTGTGTAGTATCTAAGAGTTTTTTGGAGGTTCATTTTCAAGGCGTGCTTAATCAATTCTTAGTAACTAATACCTATCACAGATTAGGATCTTCTTTTCCTCTTTAACTCAATAAATAAATTGTATTACAAACTGAAGTGCCTTGTCCATTATTTTTGCACTTGTAATTCTTTTGCGTATACACACATACACATAGAAACTCACGCCTTTTTCCATTGGGGTAGAGAGAAACTACAGAACGATCCTTATACTCCTTTTGCTTCGTTTACGTTCATACATTTGGTCATACACGCACACCGGTTGCGAGTACCCGTCCTTTCTTAAACGAGATGAAAGATGAAGAATGAGATTCTTAATGGATTCATATAAACTAAGCTGGATTTTTAAAACACTGAGATATGTTGTTTCAAAAAATGCTACTTATACCGGAGACCCATTTGGAAATCTATTAAAGGATATTTTTATTGCTTTAGTGCAGTCCGTTTTGGTGTACTGCATCCCAATTTGGGGAGGGTCAGCTAAATCCAAATTTATTACTGTGGAACGAGTCCAACGAGCCCTCATAAAAATCATGTTTTTTAAAAGGATTAGATTTCCCACCGAGAGTCTTTATCAGATAAGTGATTTGAAAAAAAACACAAATCATAAGGCAGCTCTGCCTTATGATACCGCTATCTTATCAAAAAGGAGGAAAGATATTATACCACCGATTCCTCAAACAAAAACCAGGTTTTGTAGCAGGCAATACGAGAAACGGTCATCTCAACTCTATAATAAAATAAACAAAGAAATATATGTCTACACCAAACAATTTCTAGAATGTAAAAAATTTGTAATCCAATGGATAAAACCACTATCATATGAGGACACTGAGGCCCTCCTGCAGCACACATTCATGCACACACTTACTCTCATGCACACGTTTTACACACATACAGGTCACACACACACACATCCTACACAAACATACATCTCATAACACAGATCACATAATTATGCCCACCTCACCTCACATTACATACACAAAACGCACACTAAGTTATATTTAATCTAATCTAATCTAATTTTTAATATTGTAATTAATTATAAATAGTAAACAGTTGCATTTCTTGTGTACATTAAGTAAATTTAAGTTACGGAAGAGGGGAGTGTCCTAGTACAGGCATTTACTAGCTTAAAGGGACACTTCTATAACTAGTATGTAGTACAAGCTTGTTAAAGAAAATAAACTATTTGTATTTGTATATGTGTTACAACCTTGTACGAATGTAGAGTAATTTCCATTAAAAAAAACCCATATCCTAGGAACGTTAGTTAATACTAAGATGGCACCCGGATGCGGTCTGTTTAAAATATTATATTAGTTAGGTACGTCTTGCACACAATAATCGTGACTGCTTGACTGGTCTTAACTTTATACAGGGTGGGAGTACATCGACGGACAACCTGACACCACGATTCTGGAAGTTGCGATTATGCGCAGCGTTGCAATTTTTCGTTGGTTTATCTATGTTTCTTTTATTTAAAAAATCTCATTAGGTTAGACAAAAAGCATGGTTTTGTATAGTTTAAAGTAAACTAAATAACAGAAGTATTGATAGCTAGGAAAGTTTTCAACGCTGATTACGTCAAAACGAACGTTTTAAATTTTGAAAACATTCATTCCGAATGTATTTTTTATTCATTTTTGAGATTGGGTTCATATCTATGGGTGATACTTGGAGCTTGCTTCGTAAATTTTAACCTAAAAGCTACAGTATAGTAGTAATTTAAATATTTTAAATCGTTCGAATTGACGTTACGTTTACGTCAAACATTGGTGCTAGGCACACAGGTTGAGCGTCGATATCCTTTCCACCCTGTACACAGAATATCTATACTTAGAATGTAAAGAGGTCGTCAGATGATTAGTATCAATTAAAAAGAAGGATTACATTATTCATATCAACCACAGACATTACCGGTTTAATCGCAGAGTAGCGGTTATATCCACATATGTCCATAAATGTTTATCTTCAATTATATTGATTGTAACAAATATGTACAAATTGAAAAGTATGACTTTACATCAACCTCAACCTTTACGGGGAGTCAGGAGTCCAAATGTTTGACAACCACTCTATTCACGGTGTTTCATGTTACCCTGTTACTGGGCTGTGGTGGTCAGATAGGCAGTCACTCCATGTATAATGCTGATATTCAGCTGCATCCAGTTAGGAAGCCGACCCGAACATATCAGGGAAAAGGCTAGGCAGATGATGATTATGAGCGAAAATCTTTTGGAAAAGAGCGCGGTAATATTTTTAACAGGAAGCGATGCAGTTCGATAGCGGTCACTCGTTATCAATTGTTTTTACAAAAAACCGCAAAATCTACGGTCAGGGCAAAAGGCGCTCCTTTTTATTTTCCATGCTGCAAAAATTTCAGACACATTTATGACTAGACAAACGATTTTATAGCAATTCTAGTAACAAGCCGCGACTTCGTCTGCGTATGCATCTTGATAAATTATTGGCGTATAAGCTAAAATACTATAAAGTTTAATTAAAATCTTGAAGTTCTTAGAATCTTGAAATTAAAGTTAAAAAAAAATAGTTTTTGCGTAAAAGATTTGTTTGTATAAAAGAAGCATTTCAAACGATAATCTAAAATTTTCGTGAAATGACATGAAATTATATTTATTTCTGTAAGAAGAATTTTTTCAGACACGGTTATAGTACAAATGTAATAACTAAATGGCGCTGGTATTTCCAAATACCGAAACAAACTCAGAGGTCAAGGTCACTTTTAAGTTTAAGTATATTATATGAAGACTAGCTGACCCAGCAAAAGTTGTTTTGCCATATAAAATGTTTGGGCTTGACCACCCTTAACATTTAGGGGGATGAAAACTAGATGTTGTCCAATTCGCAGACCTAACTCATTAGCATACAAAATTTCACGAAAATTGGTCCAGCCATTTCGAAGGAGTTTAATTACAAAAACAGTGACACGATAATTTTATATATTAGATTTTATGCCAAACAAAAAATGTTCGGGGAACCACCCTTATTACTTAGGGCTATGAAAATTAGATTACGACTGATTCACAGACCTACCGAATATACATATAAAATGTCATAAAAATCGATCAAGCCGTTTCTGAGGAGTATGGCAACTAACATTGTGACACGAGATTTTTTAAATATACCTAGATTATGTGAGTTTAAAGATGCAGGCTAAAGTCTGGAAAGGCGTTCTGAAGAAATATCCATTGCAACTATGAGTTGAACTGACATCATGCATGAATGCATTATCATTACACTTTCAGAAAATCATTTAAAACTTCTGTCATTTTCTTCTTAGCGAAGCCGCAGGATGCAATTAACTACGATTTAATAGAAACATAGTAAACACACATTATGAAGGTCGATAATGCATCTGTAGGCACTGGCGTCATCGTGGGTGTAACTTTATTAACTAGAATTAAATATACTTTTCGATAAGGATCAGATTCAAAAGGTGAGAGGTGAAAATGTTGAGATACGGAATATCCCAGTCTTCAAGACTCATGCAGTAGGTACTTAACTGATGGGTACTCGTATGTCTGTGAAGCATTTTAAACGAGAAACTGAAATCGTGATCATTTAATATCAGCGGCCAATCTCACCGGAGATTAGGGAGGAGATAATTTTAGTGCACGAGTGTGTGTACACTGGTGCACTCTCTTTTGCTTTACTCTCTTGACTGGCTGATGGGACTGACGCGACTAGGGACTAACGGTTTAACTTGCTTTCCGAGGCACAGGGATGGGAGGGTTTGCACTACTAATGATAAAAAGTATCTACCTACGTAATGGATAGTGTGCGAAGTACCTATAAATCTTTTGTCAAATTTAGTTTACCGGGTTGTTTGATTCTGCAAGAAGAAACCTGCCCACCAAATCCGATTCCCTGTAATATTCTAATAGAACTATCCATACCACGTCTTATATTTCTATATAGAGGTATGCTTAAAGAACATTCTATAATATAAAACAATACAATCGGAAAATGGAAAGCGTCTATTATTCAGTCGGTACAAGTAACAGAGGAAACAACACAACGAAATAGCACAATAAGAGCAAAACCAAAACATTACATGTGCGTCAGTACGCACTCATTCACAGAGTGCATTAATGAATGCCAATACTATTGTACTGATAGATATATAGAACAATTATAAGGGTGTTTTTAAACCAAAGTATTTATTAAATTTAGTGAAACCCAATGGCTAATATCCATTGGTGAAATTGATAATACAGACATCGATGAAGTACAATTAAAACGTCAAAGATGCATCGACAATAATGGGCCTAATATTGTTTTAAAGACACCGAAGTCCTTAGGACCTTAAACTTTACCTGCATACGACTGCATAGTTCAAGGAGACCCAAAGACGAAGATGCCATGATATTCACTATCGCTTCTGACTAATCTCAACTCAACAAAAACGTCGGCATTACTACATTCATAACCTGTTGTGGGAAGTATTATAAAAACTATTTGTTTTTCCCGTATATACGTATGTATGAGTTGCTATGAACTTTGAACACGCTCAGGCACTTAATATATAAAAGGATGCTTACAACTACACGTAGTCAGTTGACGAAGGAATCATGAAGACGGTGCGCTCTTGCATCGTTCTCTGCCTCATACTAGGCTTTAAGGATGCATTATCAGGTAATTGTCATTCAAGTTTTTGCGTTGGTTTTATTACAGTTTTTGTATGACTTTAGTGTAATAAATTAATGGAAGAACAAAACCTTTTTAAAGTCTCACTAAGTCAAAAATTAACAATGTCTGTTATTGTTTTCTCTAATCACATGATATTTTATTTCCAGTGAGACTCCAGCGCTCGTATACGCATGAGGGAGCCGGCGGCGGGGGAGGGTTCGGTTATGGCGGAGGTGGAGGAGGCGGCGGAGGATTTGGCTTTGGCGGAGGCTCAAGCCTTGCTTTTGACAGCGCCTTCGGAGGCGTCCGCGATGGCGTTGGCGGCATACTCTCTGACGTCCAATCCGGCATCAGCGCCCTAGGAAGTGCTGGTTTTAGCGGTGGCCTAGGTGGCACCGGCAACGGAAAATCAATCTATACAAAATCAGAAGATGGAAAATCTGGAGGATTTGCCTTTACTGGTACACTTGACGGTGGTAAAGGTGGATATGGCGGCGGCGGAGGATATAGTGGAGGTGGCAATGGCGGCGGCGGTGGCTACGGAGGTGGCGCCGGGTTTGGCTCTGGCGGAGGATCTGGAGGTGGAGGAGGCCTCGGCGGTGGAAGCTCTGGAAGTGGAGGATACGGTGGTGGATCCTCAGGAGGATATGGTGGCAGCAGTGGAAGTGGTGGAATCAGTGGGGGACTGAATTTTGGTGGTGGACTAGGAGGAGGTGGCCACGGAGGTAGTGGCAGTGGGAGCGGAGGTGTTAAAGCTAGTGGTCACGGAGGTAGTGGTGGATCAGGACACGGCGCTGGACTCGGTGGCGGCAGTGGCGGTGGAAGTGGAGGTGGAGGTGGATTTGGTGGAGGCTTTGGCAGCGGCGGCGGGGGTGGCCTCGGTGGGGGATACGGAGGAAGTGGAGTAGGTGGAGTCGGAGGTGGCTCAAGTGGTGGCCATGGAGGTAGCTCAAGTGGAGGGCATGGAGGCGGCTCAAGTGGAGGACATGGAGGCGGCTCCGGTGGAGCACGTGGAAGTAGCTCTGGCGGAGTGGGTGGATTACTGAGTTTCGGCGGTGGACTTGGCGGAAGTGGAAGTAGTAGTGGTGGATTTGGTGGAAGTGGATCCAGTAGTAGTGTCCTCGGAGGTGGTGGTGGGGGATATGGAGGCAGTGGTGGCCGTGGAAGTGGCGGTGGAAGTGGCGGAGGAAGTGGCGGAGGAAGTGGAGGTGGATTTGGAGGAGGTTTTGGCAGCGGTGGAGGTGGTGGCCTCGGTGGTGGATACGGAGGCAGTGCAGGAGGTGGAGCTGGAAGTGGGTCCAGTGGTGGCCACGGAGGAAGTTCAGGTGGAGCACATGGAAGTAGCTCTAGTGGAGTGACTGGTGGACTGAGTTTTGGCGGTGGACTTGGCGGAAGTGCATCCAGCAGTGGTAGCCATGGAGGCAGTGGTGGCCGGGGAAGTGGCGGCGGTGCTGGTAGTGCCGGTGGATATGGCGGAGGTATTGGTGGAGGCCTCGGTGGCGGTAGTGGAGGGGGTCTAGGCAGCGGTGGAGGTGGAGGCCTAGGCGGCGGTAAAGCTGGAGGATACGCTGGCAGCAGTGGAGGTGGCCTTAGTGGAGGTAGTGGAGGTGGCATCAGCGGTGGTAGTGGAGGTGGTTTCGGCGGTGGTAGTGGAGGTGGTTTCGGCGGTGGTAGCGGAGGAGGTATCGGTAGTGGTAGTGCCGGTGGTTACGGTAGTGGATCGAGCGGTGGCCGAGGAAGTGGATCACTAGGCGGTGGTTTACTTATTGGAATTGGAAGCTCAAGTGGTGGCAGCCTCGGGGGCAAAGTCCGTGGAAGCAGCCAAGGAGCTGGCCTCGGAGGAGGTGGCGGCGGCGGCTACGGTGGAGGCCTCGGTGGAGGCAGCGGCGGTAATTACGGAAGCGGGGGCTCCAGTGGTGGAATTGGAGGCTCTGGTGGAGGTGGATCTAGTGGCCTCTCATTTGGTGGAAGCTTCGGAGGAACTGGCTCAGGAGGCGGAGTTGGCGGAGGGTCTGGAGGTGGACTCGGAGGAGGCTCGGGAGGTGGACTCGGAGGAGGCTCGGGAGGTGGACTCGGAGGAGGCTCGGGAGGTGGACTTGGCGGAGGGTCTGGAGGTGGACTCGGCGGTGGTAGTGGCGGCGCTGGGGGTAAAGGATACGGCGGCGGTAGCGGGGGTGGTCTTGGTGGTTTAGCTGGCACCTTCCTCGGAGGATTTGGTGCCGGATTTGGTGGTAGCGGCAGCGGCGGCGGGTACGGGGGTGCGTCCGGCGGCGGCGCCGGTCGCGGTGGCGCCGGTGGTTACGGTGGCTCATCTGGCGGCGGCGGCGGACTTGGTGGAGGCGGCGGCGGTGGTTACGGTGGCTCGTCTGGCGGCGGCGGTGGTTTCGGTGGCTCATCTGGCGGCGGCGGTGGACTTGGAGGTGGCGGTGGACTCGGTGGCGGCGGCGGACTCGGTGGCGGACTCGGTGGCGGCGGCGGCGGTGCTTATGGCGGAGCTACCAGTAACAGTGACGCCTCCAGCTCGGCTTTCGGATACGGCGGTAACGGCGGTGCTGGAGGCTGCCAGAATTGTGGTACCGGCGGCAGTGGCTACGGCCAGTCGGGCGCTTACTCGTCCGCCAAAGCGTCCGCCTCAGCAAACGCCGGAGCCGGTAGCTACGGTTAACCTCTATAACGTTATAGTTCCATGAACATAGTCAGGTTCTCACGGCCATATTGAATGTAATCAAAGTGTTTTGTAATGCTCCGAAGTCATTAAACTTATTTATAGTTTTTTTAATTGGTGTTTCATTTAAAACAGATTCCTTACTTTACTTCCTACAGATACCTGTAAGATATACACACATAAACATGCGCCTTTTTTATGTAAAATAAAGGCGATGGTGTCAAGATAAATATAAAGATGCCACTTTGATAAAGTATTTCGACTCTATTAATAAAAGTAGTACGCATAAGCGTAACAATAAGCGACACCTAAATGACATTAACTTGAGACTCGTCACTAATAAAAGAAATAGTCGCAAACTGCTTGGTTTAAAGTTTAATTAAAACAATAAACAAGATGGCATGACTTGATAAAACTACTTTACTAAGAACATCAGCTTCGTTCTGTACAATTAATATCAATGTGGCAAGGTCGCACTGATGGCTCATTACAAAAAATATCAACGCCCATAATTTTATAATAATGGATTTTAAGATGATTACAATAAAAACAGACAGATACCTAACTATTTTTTGGCTTTTATCTGTGTCCACCTGGACAGTGCCTTTAAAAGGGCCACGTCATAGATGGAGACATAGAAGTATCCACTTTATGGTCATCATAATATAATACATTGATGCTCTTATTTATAATTAGATGGAGAGAGCTAGAGCTGTAGAGCTAGCTTATTATATCAAACAAAAATGATTGTGCTGCCCTCATAAAATATTATGAATGCAAATTTTATACAGAGGTGTGAGTAATCTGAGTGTTTGATCCATGTACATTAGCTGTTGCCCTCCTCACAAGATGTTGAAAAAGTCATCATTGTTCTTTGGTTATTATTGACAGGTTTTATATCCGTGATCGGGCGCTGAAGCGCTAAGTTCAAAAACTTACAAGTCATCATGAAATTACCAAAAACCTTAAATAGTGAATATATATTATACTAGCTGTGCCCGCGACATCGTCCGCGTGGAATTGCATTTGTTCAATTCCAATTTGACATGGGTTTTCATTTATTGCGCGCAGCCCTAATTCTTTTTTTTATAAAATAAACGTATTCTTGGTTACTCCATCTCAGATCTGGTGAAAGCCCCGTCACAATCGGTCCAGCCGTTTAGGAGATAACCTCAAACACACAGATAGACAGATATTTTTAATTTTTATTTGTTGTTTTGTATTAACTACCGTATATATTATACTTTCATATGCATTTAGTTAAAACATGTTATTTTGGTATAATATTAATTTATTTGTATTTGTAGTGTAGATTTAAATAATTCTGAATCACGTGTGCGTGACATATGCTTCTAAAAATGAACCTTTATTTTTGTAGGTACGCAGTTTATTTCTCATTGTGAGCTATATTATTAGTATAACCTCTCAAAACCTGTTCCATTAAAGTCAATTCCAATTATAATTATTAAAAACTAATTCCGTCTCAGAAAAAACATTCACAATTATTTTAATAATAACTTAATTTGAACAGCAGAGGACTTTGCCCATTTTTAGCTTCTAATTTTTTTTAGGTTATCGTGACGTTATTGAGTACTTCTACATAATTAATTTAATTTATTTCCGGTATTACCAGATAGTACCAAGCTGTAAGTGACGTAGGTAACTAGTTTATTATTAATTCTATGCCGACTATGATAGAATCGCGATTGCTAGCTTATAATCGCTCTCGCGCCAGATCATGACTACCAAGTGAATTCAATGGAATAAAACTATATATTAATATGTTGTGATGAGCCAGCAGTTAAGGCTCTCATGCGCGAGGTTGTGGGTTCAAATTCGTACGTTCAAGTAAGTACCAATATGACTTTTTCAATTGTTATGTAGATGCTAGATATATGTTTTTTCTTCTTTCTTTCTTGGTATGTGACCAGATGCATAAACGTAAGGAAAGCCAACGGAGTCTGTAAGGATCGTAATAGGTGGCGTTATGAAGTTTCTGCCTACCCTATGTGAAAAAAGCGTTAGTTTATATGCATACACTCACGTGTACGTAAAGAACAATCAGCGAGTTAACCAATTAGAATACCAGAAAACACTTTATTAATAAATCTAATAATCAAGTTATATTACTATCTACTTAGTTATTTTACAACTACGAGTATGTTGGGGTCGGCTTCCAGCCTAACTGGAAACAGCTTAATACCAGTGTTTTACAAGAAGCGACTGCCTGTCCCACATCCACAACTCAGTTACTGGGTAACACGATACCTTTTGGTAATAAGAAGATTGGTAAGGAGAAGACTGCATGGTTATCAGAGTTTCGGGCTTCAGACTAAAGACTGTGGAAGATCTGCAAGACCGCAAGGACTAGCAGATTAACGTGCTCCCCGAGACTGGACGGAGTCTCGGTATACAGGGTGGTATCAGTTTGTATGTTTGAGTTACTTCTTCATCAACGCACAAACTGACACCAGCAGCTTAGAACATGACTCTGGATTATGTTGAATGTTATTTTTAATTAAAACTGAAAATGAGATTATTAATGAGAGACGTAAAGTATCATCTTTTTAGTTAAAAATCTCATTAGGTTAAATACAAATGATGGTTTTTTCAGGACGTTTCACTGTTTTAAGTAAAAAACACGTCCGAGAAAAATGTGAATGTTAGGAAGATGCTGAACAATTTAGAACTGAGGAAAATGTCAGTGTCTCTTCTACCCTGTATAATGGATAACCACCCATCCACGAACAGACCTCGGCAAACATAGCTTAACCTTGGATCGACCCATGCTACTATTGTTATTTAGCCACAAGCCTCTCCAAAACCATAAACCAATATTTCAAATCGAAATCCTTAAACATCTTCACCAGCAACCAAGTATTATATTATATTGTAAATATAAATATTCTTCACCAGTAACCTGCTGAATTGTATACAGCCGAAGCTAAGAAAAGGCCACATATAACATGGTAACGCTTCCTCGAAAAAGTCTCTATCAATTAAGTTTTTATTTATTTTTCTGTCAAGAAAATAACAAAGGCGCTTCTCCCAGAGCTGCAAAAAATATAATGGAACACGTTTCATACTAATTACAGCGACATTTTTCCACACCTGTGTCATCTGTCCTGACGAAACACCAATATTATAAATGCGAAAGTTTGTGGGTATGTGTGTGTTTGTTTGTTACTCCTTCACGCTGAAACTGCAAAACAGATTTGGATGAAATTGGTCACAAAGATAGCATATCTTGCATTCACACACAGGCTATTTTTGTCCCAAAAAGTTAAGTACTAGCCCAATATGTAGCTATTAAAGTAATTATTTGTAACTTTTCACGGTGTAAAATTAAGAGTAGTCTATTCTATTCTATTCTATTAGTAGTCTCATGTTGAATTTATAATCGCAGGTAACACCGCGGGGCGCAGCTTGTAGGCTATAATTACGTGCATGACACAATGGATGACGTGAATTAATTGATCTATTATCGACTGCACCCACGTAGCAATTATATACATAGTTATTAATTGATTAAAGTGTATATGTAGGTACTATGATTGTGTAATAGAAGGTGATAAGCCTTATAACGAATTCATTAACACCTCATCGGCCTAGCCTTTTCCCAACCATGTTGGGGTCGGCTTCCAGTCCAACCGGATGCAGCTGGATACCTGTATTGTAGTCGGAGTGATGCCTATCTGAACCCCAAAACCCAGTTACTGGGCAACACGATACCCCTTGGTAAGACTGATTGTTTGACTTTCAGGCTTCTGAATACCAGTAACGACTGTGAAAGATCTACAAGTGACAACCGGGACTGACGGCTTAACGTGCTTTCCGTCGCACGGAGGAGTCCTCATTTGTAATGATCGATACCCTCGTCAATAGCTTAACCTTCCATCGATCCGTGAAGCTGTTTTTTACTTATTTAATGCATACTCCATTAATTATAACACAAAAAAAAATTGTTCTAAAGTCATCGTTATTTCCATATTAGCTTTTGATAAGGTCCTTGATTCTACGATTTATTTAACTCAATGTGTTCTGTTTACTATTTCCATTTAAAAAATAAGACAAAAATGACTGCATTTGAATGCAGTCATTTCAATATAACACAACACATCGATTTTTGGCCGTTTATTTTCTAATGTAAAATAAATAACAACGGAAAAGAAATGCAGTATACTTAGTTATGTTTAAAATATTGATTATACAATACATACTGTTTAACCCACGTTGATTATTAATTTATTTTAATTATAATGCTTGAAAACCAATTTTATTGGAATAAATAAAGAACGACGGAGTTTATACACATCATAATAGAATAACAAAGAGATAATATTGAGGTCAAGATATATCAAAACAATAAAAATTAACAACTCGTACATTAATCTCTCTCGCATTACTGCTTACATACCAATTGACTCTTCGTCCGCAAGGAGATTGCTTGTTGGATAAGAGACATCGAGGAGTCAGGAGATCGTTAGGTGCGCCCAGAGTGCGAGTCGCTGGAGGCATAGCAAAACGCCTGTGCTTTCTGCAGCGGCAGTAAATGTCTGGGACGAGGAAGCGAGCGCACAAAGCACAGCTCGTCAGGCGCGTCACCAGTACCACGGAGCGTGTTGATGGCTACTGCGAGCTGATCTCGTGCTCGCCTCTCCTGCAACCTGATTATAGAAATTCTTTCACCTATAGAAAGCTATATTATCAATGAGCAACATAGGCTATAGTTATTTTCAAACAAATTAGAAATTCCTACTAAAAGTACGAAATCCAAACGGACCAATTTGCGGGCAAAGTGTATACAGTTTGTTAACAATATTCTTTGATTTTCAGAATTTGGTTTACAAACTGTTATTTTATGCCAAAAATACTAATATTTATAACATGATTTTTCTCCCGCACTTTTGAGACCTGTTACCAGGGTGAAAATTTAACACCTTTCTTAGATGAGATACATTTCGAATCTTGCGTCAGTTGGGGGGGCATTTTGACATGCCATGAAAGGAGTGTCAGTCCAGGTATATAGGAGAAGGAGTGATTAGGTCCTATAAAGCTGAAAGGATAAGGCAGACTGACTTACCTAAGCAGCTTTGGTAATGAACTGCATTTATGGGAAAGCCATCCCCAAAACTCAACAATTCTAAAATGAGCACTTTTCTAATATTTCATAGACACGATCTTTGCCTGTGAATTCGGCGCAGGCGGCACTTATGCATATCTGTAGACAGATTGTGCCAAACCACTATAATACACGAGCAAAACAACAAATGGACAAAAATGACTAAGTTATCAAATCAAAATCAAATACAAATTACTGACGTTGCTCATAAGGCCGCTAACCTGAATTGAGTCTAGACTGGCCAGGTCTGCCACATGCCCAATGAGCCGAGGGCCAATATAACCACTTTCTGGAGCCTTGACACAGCCAGAAGGCATCGGGCTGGTCAAAACTAAAGACCAGTGGCCCTCATTAGATCTGGATTGAAACAATTGGAAGTCATGGGGGGAGGCCTTTATCCAGTAGTGGGATGACGCAGGCTAACAATATCAAGCAGGCTATCAATCATCGAAAATGGAACATATACTATTGTAACTATCTATAAGAATTCCTCATCGACTGGAAAGAAAAAGCATAGCAATAGGTTTTGTTAAAAAGTTATTTATTTGAAGTCGTTGAGGCGCTAAAATAATATAAGTAACATATAATGCAAAGCTTGTAGCTAAAGTTACGCTAGTCGAGGTCAGACTTTGGGCGGGTGCCCGTTTTTTACATGCCAAGACTTCTACGTGCCTCCGAAAGCACGTAAAGCTGACGGTCCCGGTTGTCATTTGTGACGGTCGTTGCGGGTATTCAGAAACCCGAAAATCTGACAACCAAGGGTATTGTGTTGTCCAGGTTCAGGGTTGTGGAGGTCAGATAGGCAGTCGCTCCAACCCCAACAGAGTTAAGAAAGAGCCTAGGCAGATAATAATAGTGCAAAAACAATTTTCGGAGAATTGACAAATCAAACAATAATCAAAATTGAATTTGGACTAACAACATTTTCTGAATGATTTTTCTAATTTGTGAAAGGTATCGTCATAAGAAGGAAGCGCCTTTCTAAATAGCAACGGTAACGTGTGCGTAACGTGTTCGTCCTCGGCTTCAATATCATAGCAACATGTTACATGTTGCTATGATATTGAAGCCGAGGATCGAGCTAAAGGCGTTGGGCACACTGCATCGCATCACGCAGCTTAACGCGGGAGTGCGTGTTCTTACGTCGTTTGCAAGTTGCTGTGTTTGTACAGAAACACATTCACACAGAAAACGCATTCACAAGTAGTTCGTCGCCACGCGTCCCGCTGCGTGATGCAGTACAGTATGCCAATCGCCAAAGGGCTTGTAAGTTTTGGAATTGAAGAGACCCATGTCCAGCATTATACATATAGCATCACACATTACCGCATATTATACCATCGGCATATATATGTCGCATATTTCCACCGAGGGCACATTTTTTTGTTTTTTTTTTTATTTAAAACCAACTTGTCTTTTAACTTTTCTTTGTTACACAACAAGTATTATGTACATATGTGGGTCACTTTCACGTGAATAAATAGTTTTTCTTTCTTTCTTTCTAGACTGATTGGCTGTTCATGGTGGAAGCACTAAGTACTTCATGCACTAGTCTGCTACAACTGGCAGTGTTGGGCATAATTGTTTAATCATGTAATTAGATTAATAACTGGGCTTAATTAATTCTTTGTAATTTAATTTCCTGTTATCCCGATTGCATCCAAAGAATCGTGTTAATTCATCGGTAATTGAGATTGCATTAATTAGTAATTGCAATTATATGATTATTTTTATGAGATTGTGACAGAGGTGCGTTTCGGGTGTGAGAACAAAGTGCAAGATATGGCTAAGAGATTATTCGGAAATTATTTCCATAGAAAAAGAATCTTCAATAATCTGTAGGAAAATAATAGTAACCGTAAAAAATAATGAACTACCATTTGGGTTGACGTAAAAGTAATGGTTGTTCCAAAAGGGATGTTGACAATAATCACGAATTCATTTTAATTATAAGTCTAAATGATTAACTGTTGAAATACCTAAAATAATTAACTTGAAATAGCAATTAGGTACTGTCACTGTTGCGTTATACACCTGCACTTTTACCTTTTCCATGAGCTGTAAAGGACGTTTTGGAAATAGATGGCTATATTTACTATAAAATAATTGGTAACGAGGTGATTCATATTATTGGTGTTGTACTGCTAAAAATCTGTCGCTGGCGATTTTTTGCAGTGCAACACCGCGCTGTCGTGTCTACGTTACAACAATAAACACACAAGGTGAACACTTTTCTTACCTAAATATTTTGTTCAACATACCCAAGATCCCAGTCCAGATAAAAATAATAATTTAAGTAGAAAACTACTCCTGGACAAACTATACAGGCATGTGTTCAAACTATACTCTGTACTAGTGGTCACAGTCTCTCGAGCGATAACACGATGCGAATATTATTCATCGAGCTAGGACAAAAAAAATACCAGACTTACCAATGCGACTTGCAGGGGTAGAAGATTCGTCTAAATATACCAAGTATAACAACGAGGAGCAATTTTTAATCAGACATAATTTACATGATGAAGAAGATGTGTATTCAGTACTAAGAATAATTAAAAAAATCTTCACAATCCTTCATATTGGTTAATAGTTGGAACTCTTATGACATGCCCAGCTATGTTTGCTCATATATACACCAGCCACAAAGTAATAGGACCCACTGAAAGTTCTGATAAAACTTCGCCGTTAATTTACGGATTACTATCACACAAGTCATTGATATGTTATCACCCTAGAAATGATAAGCAAGATTTCGAAGTTGCTTACAAAAAAGCTGTTAAGACAGTTTTCCCGGAAACTGTCCTATTTTTTTTTCCAGGGTATCTGGAAGCGATTTTGCAAACAAAATAAGGCACTTAACAGCATCTGCATTTTTTATACGCAGAAGAAATTCCTACAGCTTTCCGATCTATAAAAGAACAGGCTGATCAGGTACTAACTAAAAGATTCTGAAAAGTAAAGTCCTTGGTATGGGAAGTATTACGTAGAAGGGTCGTACCTACAGAAAAAACCAGCCCCATTTGATTGTTTGAAGGTGAAAAAAACACCACGCACATTTCCGCCGCACTAACGGTCTGTGGCTGCCAGAATCTAAACAAAATTGCACCGAAATTGGGCACCATAGATGAAATACACTTTTATGTCGCGAAAATGGTGTATATACAAAACTTTACTCTAGTGTATATACAAGACTATAAGGTCAAGGAGCAAGTGAACCTAAAAGAAGATAAATAATAATAAATAAATAAATATTGCTGGACAATCCACACAGCATCATCTAGCCCCAAGCTAATCAGAGCTTGTGTTATGGGTACTAGATGACTGATATACTTAATACAATACATTACATAGATAGATATTTTTTTATTATACATAGCAAACACCCAGAACACCTGGAACAAATCTTTGTAGATCATACAAACATTTGTCCCAAGGCGGGAATCGAACCCGCAACCTCCTGCGTCGCAGGCGGACCTTCGACCGCTGCGCCACATCGGTCGTCAAAACGTCAAAAAACGTCAAAAAAGATAAAACGAAAAAGCTATATTTAACTAAAAACTTTAATATAAATACTTTAAAAATATACAATCGATTCATTAGCATTCTTGCTGTGAGTTATCACTTTTGTTTTAAATAATAATTATAAGAATTATTATTTAAAACAAAAGTGATTATTATTTAAAATAAAAGAAAAACAAAAGTGTTAACTCGATTACATAATCTCCTTCTATTTATTTTGTTAGAATGTAGAAGTTATTTTCATGTTTTATTGTTCGTTGTTACGTATTTGTGTACGTGAATTCGACCTATGATGAGTCGATGTACCAACGTTACACCACCGTTAAACACTCATCCATTTTTTAGCTTGGTTGGCGCACTGGCTGATTGATTGGCTGCTGCGCTGCGTGTCGCGGGTTGATTATCGCACGGAACAAATATTTTTATGGCTTACAGGTAGTTGTTCCTAGGTCTGGCTTTTTGTGTATGTGACTTTAAGGGGCTGCGCAAACGTAGACAGTTTTTGTTACTGACACGGCACACCATCACAGGAAACCGTAGTTGCTGTGTCCTATAGCAGCGATCGGACACAGACGCCAGTTACTCCTGATCATTGGTATCCGTCGTTACTGTGTCTGGTGGCGGCGATCGGACACAGCAACGACGATACACAGACCTAGATTGTTTTCGAATCGCCCCGGTGCCGGCGCCCCAGCCCATCCCGCTCGGTATGCGTGGGTTGTATCGTATACAGGATACGGAGACGTAATGCACTCGTAATTAAAATGCAGAAATATACTTTTCCTTATAGTGAAGATTTTACCTCTTTCATTTGGGTTTTTATTGCTACCAATAGAAAGGAGGAAGTGTAACCGAATATCCGAATACCGGTTGTGAATGTTTTAATAATTAAGTTCGCAATATTTTCAAATGACATCCAAACCCGGTTTGTTTGGTAATTGTAGTGTACACTATATATACTATTATTATATTATTATACTATTATTATATAGTAGGGTATTTATATACATAAATACAATTGTTTAGTACGGAACCATCGGTGCGCGTATCGGACTCATACTTCTCTCTCCAAGAAACTGTAGAAGTGTGAGTAACGGCACGTAAGCTGCCAAGGTTTTGGCGTAGTGGGGGTAAGTTCGCGCATCGTGCACTTAGTGGAACAAAAAAGTGGTGACTTTTATTGATCGTCATTATTTTATGGTTATTGCCATCATTTATATTTAATACTACCTGATTAGAAGAAAGTTGAAGAAGGGAGTGGAATTCGTAAAATTTACTGGGAGTTATAAATAATATGCATACGAGGAAAGTATGCTCAAAAAGTATGCGAAAAAAGGCATACCTTTTTTCGCCTTAATTGTCTAATTTAAAACTTTATTTAATTAATTAAATAATATTATTTTTAAATATATTGAATTATGTCTTCCGCAAAATATGTCTAAAATTAGATGAAAAATCATCTTTATATTATTCGGTTCCTCATAACTTAAAATACTTTCCTTAATTTGATCGATCGAGCATAGTAGTGCATTTTCCCATACTGTAGCGGGGAACGGCCTGTAATGGTAACACTGAAACCTATATCTGTGTGTATTTGAGGAGCGTAGATACATTGGGTTTGCGCACACAAAGAAAGTGCAGTGCACACACGATATTGTAGCACGCCTCATATTTGTCTTTTGTTCTAGACGCGGCTTCTATGCGTTATTATTCTAAGCCGTCGTCGGTACTCGAGGTTACGCCCGTCGAACACAGCTAGTGAGTAAACAAATTGAAAATGACTGTTTGTATCGTGAAGGGTTGTCACAACATTTCAGGAAAGCAAAAAGAATGTGAACAAATTACATTTCACAAGTAAGTACGTACTTTTTATACGCCATTTTTACGTAAATCGATCATCAAACAAAAATTATTATAACCTAACTTATAATAATACAGTGTTGCTATTTGTGAGGAAAAAATACCCACATTGCTTTCAAGCAAAAATTAGGCATCCGAGTTATCCACATTAGGGATAATCGCAGGGGTCAACCCAACCGCAGTGCAATGGGAGGGCCTCGCCCTGGGGGAACCGCCTTGATATACAGTGTTGCTATTTGTGAGGAAAAAATACCCACATTGCTTTCAATTTTGTTCTTATTTTTTATTAGCAAAATAAAAAGAAAATGAAGTACCTATGCTATTAAAAACGATATGACTTTTTGCCAGTTTCGAGAACTTGGAACTTGGCATACAGTATTTTACATTAGTCTTTGTAAATAGTATACTGGTTACGATTCTATGTGCGATAAACTAAAGAATATTTATTTATATTATGGTTGTTATGGACACTGCTACTTACAGTATTTTTAAACCAAAAGTTAATAAAATTAGTCATTTCCTATAGTTAAAAAAAATCAGACCAAATCACTAAGTGTGTGATTATTTTCCTACAACTACTTGATTAGGTACATAAACCAAGTGCTGTATTAATAACGTGGTGTGCTTGTTCTGATTACGTAGGTACTTACTACTTGACTACGTTTACTAGGTACTTGTGTTTTAATGTTATATGAGCATTCCATTAATTTTGTTTTTTTTAGTTTTCCTGTCGATTCTGTGAATGCTAATCGTTGGATACAAATAATCCGAAGTAATCGCAAAGAGGATTCATGGAAACCAAGTAAAAATACTAAGATATGCTCCATGCATTTCCACGATGAGGATATGTATTCAACGAAAAAAGGTATGCGAAGAATACGCCGTGGTGCTGGGCCAACAAAGGTAAAGTACTTAACTAAATGCATTTGTTTTCGTTATCAACCATTTAAACAAGTATAGCCAACTAAGCCTACCTGTCTGTTTGCCCATAATTTGAGTTCTACTAGATTGTAGTTAATGTAGATTTTTGGTGTTTTCATAAGTTTTTTTTTAATTTCAGCGATTATTTCCATACATATCACCTAACAAAGTAAATTCGGTTTATTGCCTTCCAAATCATAGTATTGTTTCGCTATTGTAAACCTTTATAATGTATTTTTTCAGAATACGAAAAAGAATATGCAGACCGCGTTTGCAACGCGTTGATCGTTTTGTGACAACACAAGTAACAGCTGTAAAGGAAGAGGAAGCTGCTTTAGCATCAAAGCGAACATCTACTGATGATGTGGTTGAACCTTCATCCAGTCAAATTTCAGAATTGAAGACCGAACCACAAATAGTCCCTCCCCAAGAGCATGCCGAAGATATTCCTCTCGAGAAAGATAGTACTGCTCCAGAGCAAGCAGAAGAAATGCCACAGATGCCAAATGTGCCTCTGATCTCTAAACCGGGTTTCTCGCGTATACCTTTTAGTTCGACGAACTGTATTATGGCAGACTGCAATCAAAGACAGAAACTTCACAAGATTAACTTGGCGTTAAGAACAAATGTTTTGTCTAAACAAAATATATATATTCAGGATGGAGAGTTTGTGAAGAGCATTGGAGAAGAGGAGATATGTGGCTCGATTTGGCGGCACACGGTCGTCGAACTGTAGATACTTTAAATAGTACACAAATGGCAGATATGTTAAAAATATTACAACAAAAACAAATAAAAAATATGAACATCAAATAAATAATTCTGATTCTGACCTTTTTTTTTTTAATTATGCTGTACTGTCCACACAGCATCATCTAGCCCCAAGCTAAGCAGAGCTTGTGTTATGGGTACTAGATGACTGATATACTTAATACAATACATTACATAGATAGATATTTTTTATTATACATAGCAAATACCCAGAACACCCGGAACACATATTTGTAGATCGTACAAACATTTGTCCCAAGGCGGGAATCGAACCCGCAACCTCCTGCGTCGCAGGCGGACCTTCGCCCGCCGCGCCACATCGGTCGTCAATAGCATGTCTTTTGTTTTATTTTTAACTAGTAGTTAGGCAGTAACATTATTTTATCGATTGTTGTTATTTTTTTACAAGTAGGTACAGACGCCAGCACATAGAACAGATTTTCCCAATTGAACAGGAACCTTAATCTTTCGTCATAAAGTTGAAAACCTATCAAATAAATTTTACACATTGTGGTAGCTTGATGTTATGGCAACTGTAGTATAAATCTAACCAGCTGCAATACTTACCTACCTACTTAAAAAAATGTGTTTTGTGATGCGATTTAGTGGAAAAATAATTCATTGTAGTAGTAGTTTTCTCGTGCTCCGAGTACTAAATAATGTGCCTACTCTCTTTCAATAAACAGTTATCATAATAATCAATAATCAGTTATAAAAATAAATACCTGAGAATATACCTTATTTGGATACAATCTGACGCCTATAGACACGTAATAGGTCTATTTTTAACGATTGCACTCATATGTCGATGTTTGCTTTCTATCTCGGTAAAGTGACACTTTGGGGTACCATGTTGCTGGACATTTTTTGTTTGTCTATATGTAACCCATACATACCACTTTCATCGTGCGCCGCTATTTCGAACAAAAATTAAAATGCCGGTCGCTCGATATGCCAGCTTCCATACACTAATGACTAAACGGTTCTATATTTTAAATGGTATTTTATAAAAAGAAATGAAACACGTTTTTTTTAACATTTCCTTAAATTTTGCACAAAAAAAACACTATTCTTCAAATTGAATCACCATATCCAATGTCTTTCGAGATTTTCTAATAAAATAATCAGTTCGTTTAGGCCAGTTGAGTAAACAGAATGGTTCGTGGTACGGTGTTTTTGGTTTTGTGGTTGCTTTTCTGCGCTTACGCTGCTCCAGGTGATCATTATCTATATATGACGGCAGCCATATTGATTAGCATCTATACCCTGGATTTCTGGATTAGTATCCGGTTGATTGCTAGCCAACATGTGGCTTAAACAAAACCGGCGATTACTTAACATAAACTGTCGTGGTGACGATGTCAATATGCAAAAAAAAATAGAATGCCAAATACATAATACTTTTTTTATTTAAAAAAAGATCAAAACATACTGCACAACGTTTTGAGGAAAGATCTCTTAAAAACATTCACGAACAAAAACATAAAAAAGTAAAATTGCAAAATAAATTTTACTTCTTAACTGACTTTTAACAATACCACAGAAGGACATATTATATTAAGTTGCTTGTTTCCTTGTCACTGCAACAATATCTTGTCATTATCATCATCCTGCCTTATCCCAATTTATTTCGGGTCGATGCAGTATGTCTTCTTGTTCCATATAACTATACTTGCCAAATCATCTTTCACACAATCTCTCAAACGTTTCTTTGTTCTCCCTCTACTCTTGTAATTCTCATACATACTCAAAACCTTTCCACACAACATGATATCTCATTCATCCCTTTTGTGGCCTAACATATATCCATACAATACAATAGTTAAAAGCTTAGCGTTGAGCCGTGCGGTCGCTTAAATTACCTACATCTACTGCGTCTGACCAATATTCCAGCGTATCTCAAACATTTTTCCAATCGTGTTTATTAAACTTTATCAGCTATGAACTCAATTAAGTGCGACGCCTGCGAAGAGCCACTATCCGATGGAGCTCATTGCACAATATGCAATCATGAACTTCACTTCCATTGTGCTGGAATAACAGAGGCCGGATACCGGAAGCTGGGTGACAGAAGACTCACGTGGCGTTGCAGCAAATGCAAAATAGCCGCTACTACTCAACCCCTGCTGTCGGCTTCCGCTACCCGGTCCCCATTGTCACCAAGATTGGAATCGGAGTCGGTTATTCTCAAGGAGATAAGGGCACTAGCTGAGAAACTGGCTCCTCTTGAATCCTTAAAAGAAGAGATAACTGCGCTTCGAACGGAGTTTGCTGGTTTAAAGTCTTCATTGAGTGAAACAAACAAGGATTTAAAGGAGTTCAACGAGAAAGTTAAGGATATGGAAGTGCGCCTTGTACGCGTCGAAAAGGTTCAAGAACAGGTTGATACCATTCAAGCCCGCTTGGATAAGCTAGAGGAAGATAGTAATGCTAAAGACCAATGGACTCGATTGAACAACATTGAACTAAAAGGTTTACCCCAGAACAACCACGAGAACCTGTTTAACATCATCAGTAAAATTGGCACTAAAATTGACCATCCCGTATCTAAGGCCCAGATAAACTATATAACCAGGGTACCAACCCGTGAGAAGGATCAAGCGAAGCCTATCATTGTGAGTTTCTGCAACCGCTACGTGAAGGATGACTTTATTGCCGCTGCGAGACTACAATCCAAGACTGCTCCTTTAACTACAGGACAAATTGACCTGCCTGGTAACCAACGGATCTACATCAACGACCACCTGACACTACAGAACAAGGCACTGCTGTCCAAAGTCAAAAAGGCGGCTGCGGAGACGGATTTTCAATACGTCTGGGTCAAGCACTCCAAAATACACGCCAGGAAGGGCGACACGTCTCCTATAATAGTGTTAAAATCCGAAAAAGATCTCATAAAAATAAAATAAAGCCATTTCATTGCCGATCTAAACCAATAATTACAAAAAAATTGTCAATATCTAGTCGTGCAAAGTCAATATTTAAAAATAAGTTTGAGAACCGTGACCAGGTGAGCGATACCAGCGTATTCCACCAATTATTGTGTCGCTCATTAGTGCTGTGTAAGTTAATTTTTAAGTGTCATTATCATGCTGGCTGTAATGGTTGTGCCAATTTGGTCTTTATCTATTTAACTCTAGAGCACAATTCGAATTGTTTAGCCTACTCGTATGTGACTCACCGAGCCCGTGCCGTTTCTTTTGTTCCTTATTCTAACCTATTAGCTGCGTGCGTTTCAAAGTTCGGTGTTTGTATTCTCTGTGTATTGCCGTGTCTAAAAGATTCCGACCGTTTTTCGTTTTCTACCTCCATCATAGTTTATTATTGTTGGATTTTTAATTACTCCTTAAACTATTTACTTCGTTGCAATATAATTATCCAACTTTACTTCAAAATATTGTTGTTGTTTGAGCTTAAAAATGATTAATATATATTATCAGAACGTTCGTGGCCTGCGCTCTAAAACAAACGAGTTACTTCGTAATGTATTTATGAATTCTTACGATGTTATTATATTTACGGAATCATGGTTAGTGGATAGTATTGGTAATAGTGAGTTGTTTGATAGCCGTTATTTTGTGTGGAGGCGGGACCGGGATTACTGTCGAACGTCGCAGTCAAGGGGAGGTGGAGTGTTGATAGCAGTGAGGAATGACTTGACCGTTGTGGAAAGATGTGACTGGCGTACTTCCGCCGAGGACATATGGGTATCCATCGTTTTGAAGCGATCTAGACCAGCGGTAAGCTACAACCTCAATATTTGCGGCCTATATTTGTGCAAAGAAAATGTTGGTAACTCATACTTAACACAATTACAAAACTTCCACCATAAACTTAACTACTTAGTATCAACCCACCCGCTAGAAACATTTATAATAACAGGGGATTTTAACTTTGGCGGTGATGTAGAATGGCAGCAGTCTATTGACGGTTCTGGATTATATCCTGAGAATGTGTCCGTTCGATGTTTATTGGATTTCTTCGACACAATTAACGCGTGTAACTTGTCCCAGTTTAACGGTGAGCGTAACGTCAACGGTAGATTACTAGATCTTGTTTTCTCAAATAGTGTAATTAAAGTGAATGAGTGTGACCCCTTGGCGGTGCCCGTGGATGTACATCACAAACCGTTGATTATTAACGCTGATTTTGTTGAAGTTCACAAACTTATAGAGAAACCTAGCACTAAGTACCTATTTTATCGAGGAGATTACACTGCAATCTCATCTGCGCTAGATCTTATAGACTGGAAAGATTTGCTGTCTGTTGGATCCTTGGACCAAGCCCTTAGTTTATTCTATAATAAGCTATACAAGCTTAGGGACTTGCATATACCCGTTAAGTCGATTAAAAAATCTATACATCCACCCTGGTACACTAGCGCTTTAATTAAAATATTAAAAGAAAAACATAAATATCACAAAAAGTACAAAAACTACGGTAACTTATCTGACTACCATTCTTTCTCTCTTTTGCGAAACCGGGCTAAGGAACTGGAGGCAGCTTGCTTTGACTGTTACATGGAAAAAATAGAATCCTCAATTTCCAAAAATCCTAAATGTTTCTGGTCGTATGTCAAAAGTAAAAGAAATGGTAACACGTTACCTAATGTGTTGCACTACATGGACTCGTCTGCAGATACAGGTGAGGGCATCTCTGAGCTTTTTTCTTCCTACTTTCATTCTACTTTCCAAGAACCTGAATCATTATCTGACGACCAGGATGTTAATATGGACACTCAATCCGATAGCTCGGTGAACTTGAGTACGGTCAGCGTTTGTCCGGAGACGGTCCTCAAGCTACTCAAAGGTCTAGACCCATCTAAGTCTGGCGGGCCAGATTTTATACCCCCCATTTTCATTATTAATTGTGCAAAGAGCCTGGTCGTACCGGTCTGTTTGCTGTTCGAACGATCACTGAGGGAGGGTATCGTACCGATGATGTGGAAATCAGCCTTCATCACGCCAATCTTTAAAAAGGGGGATAAATCTAAAGTAGATAACTATCGGCCCATATCCAAGTTATGTATTTTATCGAAAGTTCTTGAGCGATTAGTTCACGCGGAGATTTATTCAGCTATGCAACGCCACTTTGACGATGAGCAACACGGTTTCCTCAGAAAACGTTCCACTGCCTCCAACCTGATACTATCCAATGAATTTATAAGCACTGGGATGGAGGAACGATGCCAGGTCGATGCGATTTTTACGGACTACAGTAAATGTTTTGACCGCATAGATCATAGAGTACTTCTTCAGAAGCTACTGTCTGCAGGTATTCACGGCGACCTATTCCGGTGGTTTTCGTCTTATATAGATAATCGGACGCAGGCTGTAGTCTTACGTGGATACATATCGGGATGGAAGTCTGTCCCATCAGGAGTGCCTCAGGGCTCAATTTTAGGACCTTTATTATTCACAATATTTATCATGGACATAAAAAAATGCTTTATAAACTCACGTATCTTACTGTTTGCTGATGACATGAAGGTCCTAAAATTCACACGCACACTATCTGACTCTGAGCTACTTCAGTCAGACCTTGACAGATTCGTACAATATTGCAAAACCAACAAACTTCAACTAAACGTTACTAAATGTTTCCATGTAACATACACTCGCCAGAAATCTGTCATTGGTTCAAAGTATAGCCTAGACGGTACTTACATACGCAAAGAAACCAGTGTCAGAGATCTTGGTGTAGTACATGATAGCAAGCTACTTTTTGATGAACACATAGAGACGGTCGTCAACAAGGCGTTCAAAACTTTGGGTTTCATCATTAGAGCTTGCTCTGGCTTTCGTTCCTTAAAACCACTCAAAGTCCTTTACTGTACCCTTGTGCGTAGTCACCTGGAGTATGCTTCCCAGATATGGAATCCTCAATATGAGATTTACAAATCTCGTATTGAGTCTGTCCAGAGAAAATTTTTGCGGTACTTGGACTTCAAGGCTAGGCAATTCTCAGTTGACTATGAACACCGCTGCAAGCGATACCATTTCTTACCATTGGAATTAAGACGCAACGTCAATGACATCTGTTTCTTAGCAAATATCGCAAACGGCTCGGTGGATTGTCCCGAACTACTAGGCAAGATACTTCTTCGCACAAACCTAAACTTAAGAAAACGGCCACTACTCCATATACCATACACATCGACAAATTACAGGCGTAACGCCTTCTGTATACGTAGTGCTATAGCCTTTAATAGTTTACCACCACACTTGGAAATTGACTTATTCTGCTCCAGCGCACATAAAATTAGAAAAATTTTGAGCAATGAATATTTTGATAGTCGCAAATAGCTTTTCAATTCTATTTTCGATGTTGCACGACTTGATATAGAAATTAGTTAATTTTAGTTATTTTAATTTTATTTTATTTTTTTTTAATTTTAGTTAGTGTTATTTTTGTAACCAGCTAATTAATTACAGTCACCAACGACCAACGCAAATGGCTTGTTACTAGATGGACTTTTATATGTGGAAGCTTGTCATTAGCAATTGTCCTTATTTATAAAAGATATTTATATTTGTTATTAGTCTGTAAGCTTTCCTTAAAAATAAATAAATAAATAAATAAATAAATAAAATAAACAAGATAGCAGATCTTATCATACCGAATTCCATAAATCTCCCCCTTATGTTTAAGAAGAATGTGGGACGCAGTGAAAGGTTAGATACAAATCATTATTTTTGACAGTTTGGAGTGAAAGAAAATACCAGGAAAAAATGTAAGCTGGGGTCTAGAATCATGTACCTGAACTGAGAGCTCATGATATCGGGTTGTGCGTTGACGCCTCTTCCACCCTTTATGCCACCATTTATATATGTCTGTTAAAAGTTTCATTAACCCTTATGTAAAAAAGTGTCAATAAAAATAACAATCAATGTTAATATTTACAAAGATAAGAGCTACGTCTGCCAACAAACTGCTTTGCAGTTTGGCAGAGGTAATATGCATGTAAACATTATTTTTGTGAATAAACACTTTTTCATTTTCTTTTTTTCTTTCCATCTGTCTATACAAAATCGTTGTGTCGTTCCAGTGCCCGACAAAGCTAAAGTAGCGCTGATCAGGGATAGAACCTTTGCCTTGGCACTGGAAGTTGACAGAAGTAAGACATTCGGTATTTTTGAGGGGAAATGAATATCTCTGATTCATTTTGAAGCAGTAAAGCAGAAAGGTGAGCTGGCCAGCTTTCCTTACATATATTTTAAAATATAATTATTTTCTCTGAGTATTGTTATTATAACAATAACTATTAGTAGTAGGTACGCATGTGGATTAAATGTAACCATAGCGAATGGCTTAGTATTTTTATTTACTTTTATTCGAATATTAAAATTTATATTTGTGTCGAACAGTGGTTTTAACAATAAATGTAACACAAATTTAAATAATCATCGTAAAGCCAGAAAAAAATAATTACATTCCACTTTGATCATAACAATATTAGTCTTAAATAAAAGAAATACTATTAAAAAGGAAAAAACTAAATGTCAATGTCATCAATGTGGATAATGTCAATAAACATTCAAAGAATTGTAACTCAATATAAACGCAAAGAAATGTATGTCAATACAATTCATTATGATGTAATGTCATGATTGAATGTTGAATATATTATTTAAAGTGAATACAATATAAACACATATTAGTCCGAACTACTTTTTTATCTTTGAGAAACTTGTTATTGAAGAATGAATAATATTACAGCATTTCTATACTTGAATCACTTTAATTTTCTCTTGAATTCGTTTGGATTTTTAAATTGAACAGACAATTTATAGTTCATATTTACTGAATGCACTCCTGAGGCATGTTGTACATGTGAAGGGAAGTCTGAAAGTGGCGCCAGTGACCGAGAAGTTGTGTGGAAATCGGTTGTCATGGTATGGGCATGTGATGCAGAGGAATGAGGACCATGTTGTGAGGAAACTTTTGAGTATGAATGTGCAGGGTTACAAGAGTAGAGGAAGACCAAAGAAAAGATGGATGGATTGTGTGAAAGATGATACGGCAAGATAAGAGGTGACCCTTGGGATGACGGCAAATAGAGATGTATGGAAGAAGATAGCATGCTGCGCCGACCCCAAATAAATTGGGATAAGGGCAGGAGGATGATGATGACTCCTGAGGCATGTTTAACGACATTAAGGCTGTATGAAATTAGGTAGATCCTTTCTGTTCTTCTGTGTCAAACTTATGGATATTTTAATAAAATATATTTATACTGTGAGAATGTGCAGTTTCTTAAAATGATCTCTACAAGACTCCGTTTGTTTATTGCGAAGCATAGTTCTCAAGGCTCTTTTCTGTATAACGAAAGCAGCATTAATATTGTATTGGTAGCTGTTGCCCCAGAACTTTATGCCATAGATCTAAGTCTAACAATATGAGTGCAAAATATACCATTCTGAGGTGAGCAATGGTCAATTCATCTTCTTGATTGAGATTCAGTTTGAGAATGGTATACACGAATTGTGTATTTTTTTATATATAAAAATACACAATTCGTGTTTGTCGCACCTTAACCTAAATATACGTTTAGGTCAAGGTGTCTTTGGGTTATGCGATGCCAGCAGGCTGTCCACTAAATAAATGTGGTTTTATATTTATTAAAGGAGCTCACAGATAGGTCAAAATAATATTTGTGAGCTCTATATTGACTAGTTACTGTCAGTCTGCATCATGCACCCCGTAACAGCTAGCTTTTTCAATCCAAGAATAATGTGGAGCGCTTTATTTTGTCCAACGAGCACCACCATTTTGGGCATTGCACAGGTCGATTAAAGGTTTAAGCTATGCTTTCCGAGGTCAGTCTGTGGATGGGTGACCGTTCATTACATCACTCCATGTACAATACTGGTACTTATCTGCATCTGGTTAGACTGAAAGCCGACAACAACTTAGTAGGGAAAAGGCTAGGGAGATAATTATGAGTCCCATCATCTTCTATGGAGTTTACAAAAAATGTGAACCATTGTAAACTAATCATAAAGCGTTAATTTCAGGTAAAAACGGCTGGATTTCAGCCTCCTTGAAAAAGTAAACTTCTTGCTTTCCACAAGAGTGTGAGCATTGGCGTCATAAGGGACAACATATTCGCTGGCAAGAATCCGTTTGTGGGACTGAAATTCAAATCAATACCAATTAATTGAGGAAAAAAGATGAATTCAAGTATGATTGATGGAAAATTAAAACTAGTTGTAATTACTAACTTATTTGATAAAATAAGAGATTTTACCCGTAACTTTAATAATACAACCAAATATTTTTATGGCCTACAGGTAGGTGTTCTAGGTCGGACAGTTTGTGTATGAGAGTTTATCACCCACGATACTGGAGAAATTCTTAGTGTAGTTTTTTTTTAAAGGTGGTTTTTAATAAAGCGCACGCA
Source organism: Phlogophora meticulosa (assembly GCA_905147745.2). Lineage (NCBI taxonomy): Eukaryota > Metazoa > Arthropoda > Insecta > Lepidoptera > Noctuidae > Phlogophora > Phlogophora meticulosa. The sequence goes on from LR990518.1 coordinate 3,119,891, forward strand.
ATTTCATAAGTAGTCCCGTCGAATACAAAATTGCTAATGATAATCAGTTTTTTTTTATTATTATTGGCCCACCTCACTATTTCCAAACCACTGCAACTCCTGAAAACCAGAATCAATAGTGGCGACCGCCAAAAAGCGTCGAGACACTGAAGCCCGACGAGTCCCGGAGAAACGATTCAACTGTCTTGGATCCCGCAAGGAAATTAATCAGAAAAGAACAGCGGAGGAGTTGGCAAAATACATAATTTCCACTGATATATAATCAGTTTACATATATACTTACCAGCAAACCTTAACGAGCACTACGCCAGGTGCATTAAAATTCTTGGAACAGGAGGTGAGGAGATAAAAAACCCACAAGTTTTGTCTGTAATAATAGGAAAGAATTGACAGCATAGTAGCAGGTGTGAATAGTTAGAGTTGTCTCCTTGAGGATAACGGTATCTTAGTCTTGGGCTAGCTTGACTGACAGAATTCCAGTCCTGTTTTAGCCCCTTGATGCATTAGCTATTGAATATATATATGAATGATTTGCAATGCAAACAATAAAATGTTAACAATAATCCTCACAATGCAGTTCAAAGATTTAAATAAAATTTATAAATAGCGCTGATTTTGGATCCTCCTTAAATGATCAAGTCTGCCAATTATTTGTTTTTTAAATGGCTTCACTCGAGTGTAATAAAGTTGTGAGTGTAATAAAGATTAAAACCTATGTATAAGTCTTTAGCAATAATATCGTATCATGCAAATGATGATTTACCGCTACTTATAAAGATTATCTTTTAAAAAGGAAAGAATTAAAAATGTCAAAACGGAATTCTCAATCGATCAATATAAAGAGTATATTAGACCAGTATGTTGTTAGCTTCCACAAATAAAATGTCAACCTTCCATTTTAAACGACAATTTAAATGCAGATTGGCAAAATCTTATTAACAGATAAAAGACGAATAGGGATGTTCTCCTGGGTAAAAATACTATATATAAGTATATTCGGGTCCGTCAGTTGGATTACCAAAAAAAATTGGACACGAATTTTTTGCTTACTCAAGTCAATAAAAAGTGGCAAAGATATAGCACGTCAAAGTTCAGGAGAAGGGGCTTCTGCCGTCAATTTCATTTTCACTTTCGTCGAAATTTCAACGCACTCGTCCTCAGTTTTAGTTTACGTGACAAAAGAAAAAATACGTGTCCAGTATTTTCGAGTAATCCAACCATCGGACCAAACATATTTTTTTAGGACACTACCCTATTGTTACCTACTTATTTAATATTCAAGACGTTTAACATTACGTGAAAGAGTGCCGGGAAGTTGACCTAGAAGATGAAAAAGGAATCGGAAACTGGTTCGAAGCTTACATAATAAGAATGATAAACTTGAAACTGTCGGTATATGCATTCTTCATTGGTTCAATCTTTAGTTCTTGTAGAGAATTAGTATCAAAATTCATTTATTCAAATTTGGCTGAGAATCAGCACTTTATGAACGTCAAAATTTACATGAGACTAACCCCCAAAACGTACGTCTTCGCTATAAAAGTGGGCGTAGGAAGTAGTCTTCCTAGTGTTTTTGCTGGGAACAAGAAGTTACGGTGTCATGTGTAATGCTGGTTTATATCCATAGGGCTGTGACTAAAGTCACTTATAAAATAATAATGTATTTATCGCTAAAGTGTACCCGAACGACATAGCTAGTGGATTGGTTTTATATTTAAACGTAGTCGTTTTCGATGGACAACCAGTTGATTACTACCCGTTGAGAAGACACAATGGCGCATCTTGCAGTGGCTGTAGTTTTGTTCTTCCTTGCCTGCGCCCACGCAGCAGCACCACCAGGTATTTATTTATTCATGTTTTATGTAATGAAATGTTTATTTCTATAAACTACTTTTGGTACTAAAAATGTCCAAGTAACGTTCTCATTATGTCGCTTCGCCTCTCATGCACCAATGTCACTTTTTCAATTTATATACTTTCTAAGTTTATCTTGGACATCGCTGACATCGGTGAAGGAAAACATTGTTTGGGAACCTATCTTTTACTACACGCCTAAACATGCTCGCTCATATCTTAAAATATATTATCTGTATTTGATCTGATTGAATCTTTCAAATGAAAAAATATTTTCATCATTTTCATCAGTTTGTTTGTTTTCTGCCTGAACGCGCTTATGTCTTGAACTACCTGTCAAATAAAAAATATGTGCATTTGATAGCCCAATTCTTGAGGAAAATTAAAAGCTATTCAATATCACGATACCACCCTTAGGGTGTGATGGCATGAGCATTAACTACCACCTTGAGTAGGCATGGTGGTTAATGCTCATGCCTTCTCTGCATGAGAAGAGGCCTTTGTCCTGCAGTGAGACAATAACAGGCCGATATTGTATGGTTATTTCAGTACTATGTGCGGTGTGCCCCATTTTGAATTGGACAGGTTTTTTTACACATTAAATTGTCAACCGATTGTACTATTATTATCATATTCCAGCAGCTAAGCAGGGGAATCCGAAATTCACTTTTGTAAAGAATAGTAACTTTGGACTCTCAGCGGCGGAAGATAAAAGCAAGGCCAACGGTATAGTGGATACAAGCAAGGGTCCCGAAACACCGGCAGATACAGGTACAGTTTCATCTTTCCTTATTGTACAAGGCGGCTTAATATATTTGCGAGTTTCGGGGATAGTGACTTTTTTTTTTTTTTTAATCTATTTATTTAACACGGGGTTTTTATCCACATGGATACGCCAACCTCATCGTACCCTTTTAGTTCTAATTACACTAACATAAATCACAATTTTAAGCGAGAGGGACTCATCAATTAGATAGCGTTGCTAGACTACTTAACCTTTTAGCTAACTGCGACTTAGGATTTGCCAAAATTGTTTGAATTAACCCAACATCTAGAAAATTCAGTTTAAACTCTTTAATTAATGACTCTCTCTCGTCTTTGTTCTTTACACAATCCATCAGCAAATGAAGTATATCTTTAGTTTTATTGCACGCGATAGTGACTTATTGCTTGCTTATAACAACAAACAGTATTTACCAATCCTGTATTGCAACTGTTGAACTCAAGCCAGATTATACTTCTTCGTAGGTCCAATCATTTTAAGGTAGGTATTATCTATGTCTGTGTCATGATGGCCCAGTGGTTTAGGCCTCGCCTTTTGTGCATGAGGTTGTGGGTTCAAACCTGGGCAAGTACCAATGTGAGTTTTTCAATTCATATGTACTTTCTAAGTTTATCTTGGACATCACTGACATCGGTGAAGGAAAACATCGCGCATCGTAAGGAAACCTGGACTTATATAATTAATATAAGTCTGAAATCGCCAACCCGTCTTGAGCAAGCGTGGTGATTAATGCTCGTGCCTTCTCTGTATGAGAAGAGACCTTTGCCCTGCAGGGGGACAGTAATAGGCTGGTACTTTTACTTACTATTATCTATACTAATATTATAAAGAGGTATTTTTTTTGTAAGTTTGTATGTAGGGGGTAATCTCCAGAACTAATGAAGCAACTCTAAAAATTTTTTCACTGTTTGTACGAAGTCCACGCGGATTGTGCCGCGGGCAAGGTGCTAGGAATTATAAAAATAATAAAGCTAAAGAGTTTGTTTGTTCAAAGCGCTATTCTCAGGAGATACCAGTCGGATAAGAAAAAATCTGTTTGCATTTGATAGCCCAATCCTTGAGTAAGGTTATTGGTTACTTAACATAATGCTAGGTGCCTTAGAAGCGGGTGCAACCGCTGGGCACAGCTAGTAGTAATTTAAAGGTGAATTCTAAGACTTCGTATTGTTGATTTCAGGAAAAAAGGTGACTTTCCTAGAAAATATCAACGCAGGAACCGCCTTCGCTTCCAAGGGAAGCATGGCGAACGGAGTCACCAAGAATAGGGTTATCGACGATCGGGCGCCAGCTGCTAAGGATCCAATTAAAAGTGCTGTACCATTCTTTGGTTGGTAATAAAAATGTAAACTAACAATAACATAAGGTTTAAGATGTCGTTGTAAGATAAGATTTGAGGGAACAAGATAGCATAACAGTGTAACAGTTGAGATAAAAATGTCAAAATCAATAAACATTTTGTGTAAAAAAATTCTATAAACTGCCTCGTTGGTCTAGAGGTCGGAAGCGCAACTGCGGGTTCCTCGTCCAGAGTTTGATTCCCCGGTCGGGCAAAGTGTTTATTGGGTTTTTCTATGTGCAATTTCTCAGTAGCAGCCCAGAGTCTGGAATTGTGCCCAGTTGATATCAATAGACTCGCCCCTTATTACATGGGACTTCATGGGACTGGCGAAATGTGGGTATACTATCACTACGCCTCTGCCTTACCCTTCGGACATTCCAGGAGTGATGATATGTTATGTGTGAGGTTTACTTAGTAGTGTGAAGGAGTTCTCCACCAAATAAACTCTCCTTAGTATGTACTTTTTCTTTCTTTACTGTTTAACATTATCAATACTTAGTTCATAAGAATAACTTAATAAATTTGAAAGTCTCTCTGTTTGTTTGTCTGTTTGATCCTTTTCACCACCAAACGGCTGTTCGGATCGTAATGAAATTTGGCAAGGAGATAGATTCAATCTTGGGAATGGTCATAGGCTTCTATTTTTATATCAAAAAGTAATCTTAAAGGGGGTGAAATAGGGATTGAAAATATTCAACGGTATCAGTTTATGAGTCGATGTCCTTTCCACTCTGTATAAGTACTTTTCTGTTTTCTTTTTTTTAAAACGTTGCCCCACACTAGGAATTACTCCTGTATCGTGGGTGCGTTTACAAACATTCAAACTCACATACACAAACAGCCAGACCCGGAACACCTATCTGTAGGCCAAACAAATATTTGTTATGTGCGGGAATCGAACCCACGGCACGCAGCGCAGCAGTCAATCGCTCAGCCACTGCGCCAACCGTGTCGTCAAAGTACTCGTTTTCGTAAGAGGGAAGCTGAAGAAAAAATAGGTACTTATTAGTAATCATATCAGTTTTTGTTATTCCTTTTTTACCCTTCACCGCACATTGATTTTTTTTACAAACATTTACACATACACAAACAGCTTAACGCACATACATGTAATATTGTTTGGCAATAGTAGACACTATTGACTATGGTATTTTTCAATGGCGGTAGAATTGATGTTCCGTACCTCCGAAGGAAAGCCATAGAGCATAGAGCTGTATGGACACATCGCTACTGTTAACTATTTTTAAATTAATACTTAAGTTACTCTTAATTGAAACAATTATTTGGTAAAAGGAAATTTAAAATCTCAACATTACAAAGGAACAACGACTGTATCAAACAAAGGTCTGTAGAAGACTAACTAATAATCCTAATATAAAAATGGTCGCCACATTGCTCTCGTTGTTTTCCCATGCTGAATCTTGAGCCTATCCAGGATGTTTGCGTCTGGGCTCAGGATACAGCAGCGCCAGCACTTCGTGTCGCCGTGGGCCACCATGCCGCTCCGGTGATGACACCTTTTACTTTGTAAAGGGAGCTTAGCGATCGCCAACACTACTAAAAAAACTATGAATTTCAGATGTATGTTACCTTACGTAAATTATTAATCTTGTAGTTTAACATCTACAGTATGGGAACATGTAAAAAAGTATTGACTTCCTATAAATATACAAGTACAACTCCACAATGATGCACAAACCGGGTGGTACCCATACGGCGGCTCGATTAAAAATTGCGAAGATCGTATGGCAAGAGATAACGACGGGATGATTAGATTAAACCGCTAATTGTGCTGTATTGTACAAAACACAGATGATCTACAAAATAAAGTTTACTCCGACACAATTCGAGTTGAAGCACAAACTTAACGTAATAATTGAAAAAAATGTTCTCCCATACAACGATTTACTTGCAATAAAACTACAAATAACAGATTTTCAGACTTTAATCTGTGCTTGAGCCATAAGATTAAGACAAAACGACTGACGTAAGAATCACAACGTTTTTTGATTTATTTTTAAGGCACTTCAACAAACTTACTCACTAAAACATACATATAAAGAAATCACGAACAGTTTTAGCTACTGTGAATTCCTTATAGAAGTGCACAGCACTTGCAGAATAATAAAAAAACGAATCAGATACCATCATAGTATTTCAGCTTCACAGTGAAAAGATAAATTAAAATGGACTATGTACGCAGAGTCGGCAGGATATATTTTTTAACAAAACACGTATATGGGGAATAGAGAATATTTGTGTAAGAAGGCAGATCAATGACAAGAAAATGTCACACGTCACACACAGAAGGTGAGGTTGTGAAGTCTCTTAAAACACAATGTCATGGACACAGGTCACGTCGTACACTGTAGAGTCCCTCAAATCTTTAGAGATGTCGAGTGTGCCATCTCATAGGTTCTAGCTAAAAGTTGGTGCTCCGGTCCTGCTGATACATAATCTGGGACCAAATACTGCAAAGACTATTATATAATAATATGACGTATAAAAGAAAAAAAAAATTGACGACCGATGTGGCGCGGCGGGTGAAAGTCCGCCTGCGGCGCAGGAGTTTGCGGGTTCGATTCCCGCCTTGAAAGATTTGTTCCGGGTGTTCTGGGTATTTGTTATGTACAATTAAAAATATCTGTCTATGTAATGAATTGTATTAAGCATATCAGTCATCTATTACCCATAACACAAGCTCTCCTTAGCTTGGGGCTAGATGATGCTGTGTGGATTGTCCAGCATTATGTATGTACGCATGTCTGGAATCGCAAAAGGAGATAGTGTTTTGATTCCTTGTATTCCTATAATTCCGGCAGATTTAATTTCAACTTTCAAAGAGTTCAGTTCCTTCTGATAACAGCTTCGTCCATGACTATATACAAAGCGCAGGGCACACCCTGAAAGCGCACACACTGAAAGTAGAATGTGTTTATTAAGAAAAATCCTGATTCTTCCGCAGACATATACAGGGTGTTTGGTGCATGGACCTGGACATAGGATCTATATAAACAAGCGCATTACCCCCCAACCCCACAAAAAATCCTGTCGGTCCATGCCCCAAAAAACCTGTATACATGTAGCGTGCTCATGAGTATCTAGTCCACAAAACCATTACATACATACTGTTCTGTATAGCTAGGTACAGCTCTGCCTTTTTTTTAAGGATGGGAAGTCATCCAATGACTTTTCCCGTTCTGGATGGAACGAGAGGGCGTGTCAGACTCTTACTGACTAAAACCCATCCGTGTTCTGTCCTTGCACTTTACGTTCCGGGGTCACGGTAACTCTTTCGAACATCCCGCAACACCTCTATCATACCCTTCGAAAATGAAAGGCGTGATGTTAGTTTATGTTACGTACGGTGACAATGTCAATATACATATATCTAGGTGTTTATAACTTACTAGTTTTAAATAATACAAAAATAAAATGTCAAATACATTACTACAGTATATTTTTATTTAAAAATAGATTAACATACTGCACAACATTTTGAGGAAAGGTCTCTTAAAAACATTTATGATTACAAAACGTAAAAAGTAGAATCACAAAATAATTTTGCTTCTTAACTCATATTATCATCGTTAACGTTCCAAATTCAATACACAATCTTGAATTTGGAACCTCAACTCAAAGTTAATTTAAAATCTTTTAATAGAAGAGCTCATTTGAAAATCAAACAGCTTTTTCTTATCTCGCAAAAGCACTATGATTGAACAGAAATGTTTTTATCTATGTATTTTTGGTTTCAAGGACCATCTTTTAACCTGTTTTGACTACCCAGTTTTGGTATAAGGAGCCCCATTTTGGAGGAGAGGCGGAGTGGTGATTGTAACATATGTAAAAAAAAACATTTTCGCAATTAAAAAAACTATGAGTGGACGGCTGCTGCGCTACGTGTCGTGATTTGAATTCCTGCATTGAAAAAATATTGTGTTGGCCTGCAGATTGTTGTTCCCGATTTGGCTGTTGGTGTATGTGAGTTTAAATGTGTGTAAACGCACCCACGATACAGGAGAAATTCCTAGTGTGGGGCAACGTTTTAACACCTTGAACCGTGACCGACAAACAAAACATTTTCTATTGTGTCTCGTTGTCTGGTTAATGTGTTAAATAAAATGTAGTCTCTAATTTTCTTTCTTTCTTTTTCTTCTGATGAATCATCACCAGTACAGTCCTGCAGCTGCATGTTTACATTGGGTCTATAAGGAATTTGAACAGGATCGGAGGAGAAACAACACGATTAATTTTGTTAGTAAGAAAAATAAAATAATTAAAACTGTGTTACTTCACTGATAACCGCATTCAATTTTTGAAGAACGGACAGTCATACCTATCCGCAGTTACACTCAGGATGCTGACATTGCTACTCACACGCACTCTGTGCAGCACTGACTGCCGCTTTCTTTTGTAAGATCGACGCAAAACCATGGCGAATATAGTAGGGTCCATTATTAAACCTAACACTTTTTTTTAACCCCTCTTAGGCTGTTTATAAACTGTTAAGTTAATCATTATTCGTGGCAATACGTAACCGTTTTCGAGTATTACAAGTATGCTCTCGAAATTTTGTGCAGTCTTTATTGCTAGCTTTCTGAACTTCTTCAAAAAGCTGCTTAGTTCGCAGCTGAGCAAATTGAATGACACCTGTACTGTGCACAAAAATATTGTGTACAGTATCGTACACAATATTTTTGTCAGGCATGCAAGTGATGATTTATGTACGATGTTCTACTATCAAAACTGAATCCACAATCGATTAATTCAATTCAATTCAAATTCTTTATTTCAGACGTAAGTCCATAGTATTAGTAGCAACAAAATAACTTAATGACTACTGTTAGTAAAAAGGAGGAGATAGAATAGAATAGAATAGAATATCAATTGGTATATAATAGGTCTTTACCTATGAAATTGCCGTTTTGTATGAAAAAATTTAAATGAATTTTTTTCATGTATTTTTTATTTGTATTAATCGAAGTAATCACCCATGCAATCAATGCATCTTTGCCAACGCAGTGGCAGTTTATTGATGCCCTTCTTAAAGAAATCAGCTGGACGGGAGGCAACAAATTCTTCAAAGGCATTTTGTACTGCCTCTCGGGTATTGAATTTTTTTCCCGCCAAGAAGTTATCCAAATTCTGGAAAAAGTAGTAGTCTGTAGGCGCAAGGTCTGGTGAGTAGGGCGGATGACGGAGAGCTTCCAACCCCAGTTCTTGCAACTTGGAGACCGTCTGCTGTGCAGTATGAGGTTGCGCGTTGTCGTGCAGGAGCAGCGGAGACGAGCGATTGACCAATGCTGGTTGGAGATGTGCCAGCTTCTCCATCATTGTGTTCAATTCTTCACAGTACACATCTGCAGTAATGCTCACCCCGTTTGGTAAGAAGCTGTGTTGAATCACACCGGCGCTAGACCACCAAACAGTGACCATCACTTTTCTTGGGGTAAGTTTTCGTTTAGGGCATTGTTTAGGTGCTGAACCAGGATCCAACCAACTTGCTGAGCGCTTGCGGTTATCAAACAGAATCCATTTTTCATCGCAGGTAACAATGCGGTTCAAAATTCCTTCATTTGTGTGTCTGTTGAGCAGTGCAAGGCACGTCTCGACGCGTACTTCGCGCTGGCGATCATTGAGTTCGTGGGGCACCCATTTGTCAAGCTTTTTTACCTTGCCAATTTGACGCAAATGGACCAATATTGTTTTGACGCTAACGTCGAAAGCTGCTGCTAATTCAGCCGTAGATTGTGTATCATCAGCTTCCACAATCGCCTTTAATTCGTCATTTTCGACCAAAGTCTTCGGACGACCGCGAGGTTCATTTTTCAGGTCGAAATTTCCAGAACGGAAGCGAGCAAACCAATAACAGGTAGTGCGTTGGTTTGTAGTGTTAGCTCCGTAAACGTCGTTGATGTTGCGTGCCGCTTGTGCCGCGTTGCTGCCACGACTGTACTCATATTCCATAATTACTCGAATTTTTAACGTATCCATGATGACGAAAAAGATTTAAATGCGATGAAAATGTAACACTAATCAATAAACAAATGACTACTTTTGGAAAAAAAAATCCATGTTTTTGAAATAAAATTAATTTGAAATTAGAATTCTTAGCCAAACAAAAAATATTTTGGTTTGAAATGGCCAGTACTGCAGAACGGCAATTTCATAGGTAAAGACCTAATATAAGGAGTATACTAGACCAGTGTGAAATTTGCTTCCACAAATAAAATGTCAACCTTGCATTTAAAATGGTATTTTAAATAAAGATCGGCAATATCATTTTAACATTTAAAATAAGAATTGTTACCTACTTATTAAATATTTACGACGTTTAACATTACGCGAAAGATGGCCGGGAAGTTGACCTAGAAGATAAAAAAGGAATTGGAAACTTGTTCGAAGCTTACATAATAAGAATGATAAAATTGAAAATGTCGGTATGTGCATTCTTCTGTGCTAAATATCTTTATTTCCTGTAGTGAATTGGTATCAAAATAAACTTATTCAATTTAGTTTACGATGAGAATCAGCACTTCTTGAACGTCAAAATTTACAAAAAAACAGTCCCACATAACGGGCCCACCCTTCTAGAGAAGAATGGGCGTTTTGAAGGACTGTTTTAGGTAGGAAACAATCTTCCTAGTGTTCTTGCTGGGAAAAAGAAGTTGCGAAACAAACTCCCCTTGTCTGATAATTTTGAAGAACTAAAATCAAATAAAAGTTGAACAATAATATAAATCAACTTTATTTATATTATTGACCAGAGGGCTGGCTCATTTTTTGCCCAAATAATTAGTATTGCCATCCAACGTGGCAATGCTGCCAGTCTTTTGGGCACGTTTCCAGATGACAGCGATGCGGAGGAATACTTTGACGCCAGAGTGTCCTGGTCGGCTTTTTTATTTTATTTTGTTTTTGTAAATATGTATATAGCTACTTTTATGGTATAATTGTATACTTCATTAATCGTTAAATTAAATAATTTGCTACATGTTATCTAAACTGACTAAATAAAAGTCTCTAGGTGTAAGAGGCGTGCCCACTGGCATGTGCAAATTATTGAGGAAAATTATAATATTTTTAACGAGAAAGTGCACCCGAAGGACATAGCTAGTGGATCGATGTTATATTTAAACGTAAGCATTTTCGATGGACAACCAGTTGATTATTTTCCGTTGAGAAGACACAATGACGCATCTTACAGTGACTGTAGTTTTGTTCTTACTTGCTTGCGCCTACGTTGCACCAGGTATTTATTTCTATATGTTTTATTAAAAAAAAATGTTTATTTCTATAAACTTTTTAAAATCACTTATCAGCTTCAAACAATTAAAAATATATTTCATAGCTACTTGACGTTGGGGTTAAATATCCGACTCCTCTGAGAAGAAACATTGTAACAACGAGGTCAGATAAATACTTTAAGGGCCAGACATTAGTGCCCGGCTGATGCTACAGTTACATCTCTGTCACTCTCCAAACTCATTTAATTTGCTTCTTTGAATTTATTGTAATCACAAATCATAATTAATTATTTAAATCTAAATTATTTTGACATTTGACGACCGATGTGGCGCGGCGGGCGACGGTCCGCCTGCGACGCAAGAGGTTGCGGGTTCGATTCCCGCCTTGGGACAAATGTTTCTACGATCTGCAAATATTTGTTCCGGGTGTTCTGGGTATTTGCTATATATAATAAAAATATCTATCTATGTAATGTATTGTACTAAGTATATCAGTCATCTAGTACCCATAACACAAGCTCTGCTTAACTTGGGGCTAGATGATGCTGTGTGGATTGTCCAGCAATATTTATTTATTTTATTTATTTATTTACCCAACAAGTTATTTCGACTTTTGTTCCTTTAGTAATGAAATAATACAATCATTTATGTAGTTCATTTGTAGTTTAGTACGAGTAAGCTCTTTATTTGCATGTAAAAATTATAATGAATTATTTTTGTATGCCTATAATAGGCTGATCATAGCGCACATTAACCTAAAACATGTCCAACCACTATACCTATGTATCACAAATAAAATATTTCTATTTCTTCTATTTCTATTCCGTGTGGTGGTTTAAATGAAAAAAAATACCCCGCTATTGTTATGTATTAATTTTTAGCATACTTTGGGTAATTTTGGTTCTAAAAATGTCCAAGTAACGTCCTCATTGTATCGCTTCGCCTCTCATGCACTAATGTCACCATTTCAATTTATATACTTTCTAAGCTTATCATGGACATCGCTGTCATTCATCATTGGTGAAGGAAAACATTGTAAGGAAACCTGGTCTTATCTTTTACTACATGCCTAAACGTGCTCATATCTTGAAATATATTATCTATATTGAATCTTTCAAGTGCAAAAATATTCAATTATATATACTACTAGTCAAGAAAAATATTTTCATCATTTAACATCTTAACTGTCACACAACGAGACACAGTAGAAAATGTATTGTTTGTCGGTCATTTGGCGTTCAACGTGTTTATGAGTAAACTCGCCTTGAGTGAACGTGGCGGTAAATGCCTTCTCTGTATGAGAAGAGGTCTTTGTCCTGCAGTGAGAAAATTACAGGCCGAAATTTTTTGTGCCCCTTTTGAGTCGTACGGGTTATTTTTTACACATTAGGTATATAGTCAACCGATTGTACTATTTTTTTCATATTCCAGCACCTAAGCCTGACAAAGCGAAAATCAGTTTTGTAAAGGATAGTAACTTGGGACTCGCGGCAGCGGGAGATAAAGGCAAGGCCAACGGCATAGTGGATACAAGCAAGGGTTTCGAAACGGTTGAAGTACCGGTAGATACAGGTACAATCTCATCTTTACTTATTGTACAAGGCGACTTAATATATTTGAAAGTTTCGGGGACAATGTCTTTTTGCTTGCTCACAACATATGTTGTGCTTCAAGTTCTTCAAACCTATCAGACAGACGTGTTGCTGGGGAGTTTGTTCCGCCACTTCTTCTTCCCAGCAAAAACACTAGGAAGTGGTGAAGGGTGGGCGTTTTGGGGGACTGTCTTATGTAAACGTTTTGACGTTCAGAAAGTGCTGATTCTCAGCCTAATTTGAATAAATGAATTTTGATTTTGATTTTGATAACAACAAATAATATTTAACAATTCTGTATTGCAACTGTTGCGACTCTAGCCAGATTATACTTATTCGTAGTTCCAATTATTTTAAAGGCAGCACACGGGCACATGACGGATATGTCGGGTATACATCAATGGAAATTTATTTTGTTTTGTTTATTTTTTATTGATGGTCGTTCGGATTACCGAAGGTCGTTGTTGGTCAGTGGCAAAATTTACCACACAAACTAACTCTACATACGAGTACATACATAAATTCACGCGTTTTTTCTTTTGGCCTACTCCTTTTGCTTCTTTACGTTCATTTTTGTTTCTGGTTTCTGGGTCTACACGCACGCCAGTGGCGAGTACTACGCATCTATCCTTTCTGAATAACATCACCAATAGGGTCAGTGTATGTCATTCTAGGGCCGTTTCCTACCGGCGTTTCCACTTACAAATATCTACTTTATAAATACCTCTTGTTAGTTACCTTTTAATTCATCGTGTCAACGTGATTAAACCATTTAGGCATACTTTATGAGCCTTGAAACGTCACTTACTCTTAAGTTGGTGTTGGTATTATATTAATATATAGGTGAATTCATAAGACTACGTATTGTTGATTTCAGGAGACAAGGTGCCTGATGTTACTGTCCTAGACAATATCAACGCAGGAGCCGCCTTCGCTGCCAATGGAAGCGTCGCGAACGCAGTCACCAAGAATAGGGTGGTCGACGATCAGACGCCAGCTGCTAAGGATCCAATTAAAAGTGCTGTACCATTCTTTGGTTGGTAATCAAAATGTAAACTTACAACAACTTAAGATTTGAGAGAGCAAGATAACATAATAGTTAACCAGTTGAGATAAAAATGTCAAAATCAATACACATATCTATTAAGATTTTATCCATCGGGTCCTGGTCGTCCCGGGTTTGATTCCCGGGTCTGGAATTGGGCCCGGCTAATAGCAATAAGCTCGCCACCTATTACATGGGACTTAAACATAACTGGAGAAATGTGGGTGTACTTATACTGCTTAACCCTTCGGACATCACATGAGTGATGATGTGTCTACAAACATTTATCCATACTTACTTTATATGAATAACTTTATTAATGATATGTATAATAATAATAACTTAATAAATTTTATATGAATAACTTAATAAGTCTTTCTGTTGGTTTGTTACCTTTTCACCACTAAACGACTGTACGGTTTATTAATAAATTGGCAAGTAGATAGATTCAACCTTGGGAAAGGTCATAAGGCTTCTATCTTTGGTCTAAAAAGTAATCTTAAAGGGGGAGACAGTCTATATGGGCAATACGTAATTCCTCAAGTTAGGTATCTTCTTTTGGGTAAGAAATAAAGAAATTCGAGGTTTAAACTTTTTTTACAATATCATCCCTAATGGCCTTTTGGGTTCAAACTATGAGGTATTCTTTAAATGCGTAAAGTCTATGGACACGTACAACAAAAATGTTTTGTGGAGATAATATTTGGCGTTTACCTAATATATTTGAAATTTATTCCGAGATCATTAATCAATAATTAACAAAACGCTCGCGCCCTTACTAGAGACTCACGCGCATCAGTAACCCCACTTTATAGATGCGCGTGAGCCTCTCGACCCGCACCGATTTCAAGCCTAATAGCGGTCATTCGTGTAGTACACTTATTATTGTGATTGTTTAAATGTATGTATGCAGTGGCGTACACAGATATATCAGACAAAGTACGCACAAAAAAAAACTTACCAGTTTCAGCGTATTGTAACTGCGGTACGTACAACAAGCTAATACCTAGGCTAAATTACCATGTTTTTTTTTATTTATAGTTATTTATCATTTAGAGAGGCATGTATATGCAAGGGACCAAAAGTTTGTGGTGTATATTGTGTGTGATGTATATTGTTACAAGTTCAATATTAAACAGGGTGGAAGGGACATTCGGAAGACGAAGGGACGTGAAGGGTGGGAGTTAGATTCTCGGCCTAATTTGATTAAATGATTTTTGATTTTGATTGACGTATAAACGGAATTGGATCGGACTTTTTCTTTTACTTGTGTTGTGAGACCTTGCTAAACAAAATACTAGGTCAACAGGAACAACTGTGTAATTTTTGTTATTTTTTAGATCTCCAAGGGACCATATACCTTCGTATTTGATATTGATTTCAACTTGATAGCTCTACGCGTTCCTGAAAAAAATGGTCTTGACGTCCGATAGACAAACAGACAGAAAATAGTATTTACTTTTAAGTAATATATCAATGAAAACTTGTGCACCCGTCTAAAAGTCAACCACTTACATTATCTTATGATAGAAGATTGACGGTTATAGAAGCTTGACGGCACGGTTGGCGCAGTGGCTGAGCGATCGACTGCCGCGCCGCGTGTCGTGGGTTCGATTCCCACACGGAACAAATATGTGTATGGCCTACAGGTAGTTGTTCTGGGTCTGGCTGTTTGTGTATGTGACTTTAAATGTTTGTAAACGCACCCACGACACAGGAGAAATTCCTAGTGCGGGGAAACGTTTAAAAAAAATAAAATAATAGATTACTCTAAATCTAGGCATGGAAAGTTAATTAAATACAGGATGGAAGGGATATAGAACTGTTTAGACTTCAGAGTATAATTCTGGTCATTTTTCATTTATTTTTCGTATGTATGTTTTTTTTACTATGGGACCAACAGTGAAATAAGAAATTAAAAACAGGTGTTTAGCATATTTTCTTCCTACTTAATAGATCGACAAAATGTATGGAGCAGATTTTTTTAGTGATTTCAGTAGGTATTGGTCTCATTAAAAGTTGAACGTAATAGTTAGTAATAAAAAAAGGTTGTATATGGGACTACAGGACAGATTTCCTCTACAAAAAAAAATGAAACACATAAATAGGTCCAATAATCAGAAGAACTGTACTTACATAAAATAATTAAATAAACATAAACTTCTGCCGTTTTTAAGCCAGTTAAAAATACAAATGATAAAAGTTATAAAACGTCAAATGTATCACACTTTAATAGAACAAGCATAAAGCGTAAATAAAGAATTTTAAAAATGATCCAACTCTTGATGCAGAGTTTTTTACAGGAGTATTATAATTATTATCATAGGAATTGGTTGGTTTCTGCCCAGGATTATGCATTGGTTGGCCATCATTGTTGGCACCATTTTGGACAGATTGTCCACCGTGTGCGCCGATACCGTTCTGACCTACTCCGGTGTTGGGATATGTTTGTGCATTTCCATCATTATAGCTGAGGTTTATGTGCCCATTAGCTTCGTTGACTCCATGTTCCACTCCCGGGCTGCCATCACCAGTGTGATTATTGTCACCGTAGCCAATACTGACGCTGCCTGCAGCGTAGTTACCATCAGATACTACGCCAATGGCGACGCTTGGGTCGTTTGGAGTACCCTGCAGCTGGATGACAGGGTACTGTTGTCCTAGAATGTAAAGAGTAAAGTTTCGCATAAAAGAAAGCACAAATAAAAAATATGGCACTCGCATATGGTATTTTGTCAAAAGTAGGTAAAAAGACTTAAAATTTAATTATTATAAAAAAAAATAAAAAAAATAAAATCTTTTATTTACAGACTACAAAGGCCCACGTTATGTTAGTGTCTAAATTAAATCTAGCATCTAGCATCATTAAATCTAGCATCGATTGCTGTAGGTACCTACACTAACCCAGAACATAATCAAAAACAAACGAAGTATCGAACCTTAAATTTGTGTTAAAAAACTGACCTGGATAAATAGCGTAACCATAAAAGAAAAATAGACAGTCATGGGGACTGCTGGCCAGCACTGGATTGGATCGTTGGACTAAATTGTTACTGGAAAAATGTGAACGGTCCATAAGAACTAAATAATATTTAGAACAAACAGTCATCGGACTCAATACCGTGACAATGACGGAATCAAACAACCGGTTGAACGACTTCACTTTTGGGTTTCCTTTACCACAATCGCCTGCACACAGGGAAAAATAGAAACAAGCCAAATGCTAATAATTAGGTTTGTAATGTGTTCAGGTCAGGGTACTCTGTTTAGGGCATACTGCTAATCTTTTTATACCTGCAGCCTATGTGTCGAATACTCGCAGAGGGCTTACAGCGCCTTGCGAGGCCAATACAATAACGCATACAGGGCACTGTTGAGGCTGCCACGACACTGCAGCGCATCTGGGATGTTCTGTAAGGCACCTATAGATGCATTTTATGCTTTTATTCGAAAGCGTATCGCATCCCTGATGTAGCGAATACCTGGCACCGTCAACAGTCACTTGATGACCGTAGCGTATAGCACATATGGCCTTATATGGAAGCAATGGACGAGGACGCCACTGTTTCCTTCAAACCTTGCCCAGAAGTAGAGTGTGTAGTGTTTTTGTGAATGAACATGATGAATTATTACTATCGCCCCTGACATTTTTTAATGTAGTTATGGCCAAAGGTACTAACACTAGTTTTCAAGTTGTTTATGTTCTTACGTCATGGATTGTACTGATCTGACAAATAAATGAAAGTAAATAAGACGTGTATTTTTGAACGAAATGTCGATTGTGTCACACGTGATAGGAATTTCACAATCGCACACACACACACACACACAAGTCACAAAAATCACTATGCAAAACACTGGCTCGCGGTGTAGAGTTAACTTAAACTTCCTATAACCTACAACTAGACGTGCGTAAGGGGTGACAGGTTAGTCAAGTCTAGTCACCAGAGAATGCTAACGACACAAACTACACCTTCAAAAACTGCAACACTGAAGAAACATTCCTGACCTGACATTATCAGGTAGATAAATATTGCAATGTTTATACCTGAGACCACGCAGACATATAGAAATAAGGCAAAACCGGCCACGGACCGCGACATTGCGAACAACACTGAGCGGTGTAAACTAAAACAGGAGGCGGTGCATCCAAGGTACATTTTGACTAAACGTACGAAACGGTCGTATAGAGGTGAGCTTTGACTCAAAATTTGTTGAGAAAACAAGGTTCTTATTCACGATATTGGTCAACACATCAATAGCATTTATTTTTATTGATTGGTCTTGATTTTTGACGTGATTTTGTTCGAGTTTAAATGCAATAAAAGGCGTTTCTTTAATTTTTCTTTTGTTTATATTAATATCGATAAAAAAAACATGGTTGTTTTTCATAAACATTACACAACTAGTCTGACCAAGGGGTATCGTGTTACCCAGTAACTGGATTGTGGAGGTCAAATAAGCAGTCGCTCTATGTAAAACACTTGTATCAGCTGCTTCCAGTTAGACTAAAAGACGATCCCAACGTAGTAGAGAAAAGGCTAAGCAGACTAGGATATAGCATAATATAAGCATAGTGCTTTGGTACCCAGGATACAGCTGCCACCACTGTGAGTGCCCTGAAGCTGGATAAGTATCCCAATGCTAGGCAAGCATCTAAAACTAACATTAAAAATATTATAAGCTTATAAATATATCAGTGAATGACCAATAAGCTACAATCACTAGCCAAAACCCATTTACGTTAGGTATTATTTTAGTTCTGAACAGGCAAAACCCGGGGCGGAACAACGTAAATGCATAAAATGCATTGTAGCAGTAGTAAATTGTATGAAAGTTGGTTCATGTTCGTCACGTGAGTAGTTTTGTGTGGAGCGAATGTTGCGATGGAGCGTCTCTAAGGGTCAGTTCACACCGAGACTTGAAGCGACGCTGCGCGCAAATTTTAATAGAGTGACTCAAAATATAACTTTATTAACTGAACGAAAAGATACACATTCCATTGTGAGGATTAAGAATAAGTTCCATCACGTAGGAACTGACCCTAACTACCTCACCTCCGTGTCACCCCGTAAGTTAACTATGTTTACATACATGTGAATGTATTGTCTTTGCGCTCGTTTTATTATTTTCCTGCAAAATGCAACGCAAAACGAGTTGTCTTGATGCTCTCAAAAATATAAATAGCCAGAAGAATAATAGTATCTACTTGTGTTACTTTTATTTTATATTATATAGGTACTTAATTAAGCGACAATTTGGCATCCCTATGCAACTTTGGTGATGGTGTAAGACGATTGGCACACTGCACCGCATCACGCAGCGTAGCGCGGGAGTGCGTGTTCTAACGCTGTTTGCAAGTATCTGTGTTTGTTTAGAAAACACGCGTAACACGTCAACAAAACGTTGCGTGTGGCAACACACAGAAAACGCATTCACGCGCAGTGTTCGTCATTCGCCGCCACGCACCCCGCTGCTTGGTGCAATGTGCCATTCGCCTTAGAATATACTACGGGGGCAAAGACCTCCCTCCATTTCTTCCAACCGACGCGATACTGCGCAATCTGTTTCCAATTCTCAAGGAACGGCATGAAGCATACATATCCTGCCTACCCAATCCATTCCATCCATTTAAGTTAGGTAGCCTTTTGATCAAAGTTGAGTATGATTCATATTTTTATCCCCATACAATTCTTCTAAAGCGGCCTTTTTTGACTCCCAGATTAAGTTCAATGACCGGCAGGTAAACTGCACCAATCTAAATATATATTTTCAAAAGGATCTCAAAAAAGGAAGGGGTTTTAATTTGGTCGTTTGTACGTTTTTTTTATAAATTTGGTTACTGATTCAGTAATATTCTTCCATCAATGCAGATTTTTTTAAGTTTGAGGTTGGCAAAATTTATATTTGGACTGACTAACTGTTAAACTGTGACTATCGAAGCTACATAGTGTCATTCATCTACTCAAAGACACAAGTGTTCCTTTAAGATTTTCTATCGTAGAAACACCACATATGCACATTTATAGATTCCATATCAAAGTCCAATAAAAAGAAACACTAAACTTTGTTTTCAAAGTTATAACTAGGGATCGGAGGAGGTACTCGTAACAAGCAGGTCGAATCCTGATGATGCAGTTAACAACACCAGTGTTGTTAATCAATCAATGAATTTAAGAACGTACCTTTATACTCACAATATTATGATGTGTCATATAGAAGTTTTTATATGATCATTATCAAGTTATGAGCAGATACATGCCACATAAAAAAACACCTTAGAATACACACTTTTGATTAGCGGTGGTATTGTTACTTGTCATGTCCAAATTTTGATGTACTCGAAGGGAAGGGATAATTTGTAATAGGAACACCTTATAAAAGCCGTGGGTTTGAAGATGTTACCTAATTACCCGCCTATACCTCGATGGCAAGTAGATCCTTAAGAATTATGGAGTTCTTAACTAGACACAGTGTTATATTAGTTGCGTTATTGCTTGTTTGCGGAAACGTTCACTGTAAACCTGCAGGTAAACTTTATTTGTTATTTTATTTATATTATAATTACTTCAAAAGATAACATACAGGGTCAAATTTACTTGAATGGCCAAATCTGACCTTTTTATGAATTCATATTAATATAAAAGTCATTTCTGTAAAGGTTTCCCAATTTATTGAATTTGATCTTAAACGCAAGAACCCCAACTGCTAAGTGAATTTTTTTTCATTTAAATTACATCGCAAACCGAGAGTTTTGGCGCCATATTTAACAGGGTTATAATGGCACAAAGTGTAAAGTTGGGATCCTAACTTAATTACTTCTTCTTCGTTGGATATTAAATAAAATTCTTCAATTATTTAATTCACTGACAGACAATGCACTGCATTACAAAGAGTTGAGCACAAAGGAAGGATTTTTTTTTATGTATTAAAAAGGGAATGGGGTTTGTATGTAAATTCGTCTTTTCGCGTATAGAGAAGCCCATCGGGAACCCGGCTTGCGTTATAATAATATACTTTACGATTCTTAAATTTCCAGAGAGAGATCGTCGTTTCATCATTTTCGGGGACAGTAACATAGGGTTCGCCCTCTCGGTAGGAGGCAGTATTGATTCGGGGATAATTTCAAGGTCAACATTTAAAGGAAAAAGCTTCACAACTAGACATCGACTCGTCAAAAAACGAAGATTTAGACATGGATCATATGAGTAAGAGTAGATTTTGTTACCTTTATTTATTGAAATGTAATGAATTGATATTTATTTCTGGAAATAGGGTTTTAAAAAACACTTTTACACGTCACAAAATGGAATAAATAAAATAGATTTAGATTAGGTCGGTGTTACCCTACGTGATTACTCTGGGAAGAAAAACGACACAAACTCAGTGGTCAGAGTCTCTTTTAAAGTCCAGACAGTGGTTATTCAAGTTGTTATAAAACTGCACACTGGTAAAACCCATGCCCAACTTTATTCCTGTTTCTTACAACCGGATTTTCGGGTCTACGTTCTTCTTTTGCATATCATACAGACGCGTGCACAACAAGCTATCTCACACTGTCAAATCTTCCCAATTGAACATGAGACTTATTCTTTTGTAATAAAGTTGAAGAACTATCAAAGTAATTTCCCAGATTAGGGTAGCTTGATGTGCTGGCCACTGTAACTAGCTACCCATAATCGAGAATACGGTTTTTCACTTATTCCGTATTTTTTGGCAAGTCGTTTTGCCACCACATGGTAGACCAGTTTGGAGTACAAGGTACTGTTCTAAACTGGTCTCAGGCCCACTTATAGCACTAATCACAAAATAGTTTAACGCTAAACGATTTTAGAATATCAATCTGTTTCATTCAATTGTTTGAAGAGATAGAATGATGATTCAAAATATCTATAGCGGTAAAGGATTTTAGTAGTTTTAGTAAAAAAGCAACAAAATAAATTTGAGTAGTAATAAAATATCCATTTGGCCCACTTCTGTTTTACTGTGAACACTGGTATCCCTACTGTTTTCTCATATGCAACTTAATCCTCATCTTTACTGTATGTTTATAGTGACTATGGACATGGCATGTGGCTTCCTTGGTGGTCACCACCACCTTCACCATCACGACCAACACCACATTTTAAAATAAAGATACCTTGAAAATAAATGGTGTTTAAATTTAATGTAGAAACCTTCGGAAACTGTCCCAACAGAGAAAAAAAAGTGCACTCTTGGACTCTCAACTCTTGGTACTATACCAAGCGTTGAAAATACAACAGCGTGCTTTTTTAAGGTAGGTACTTATCGCCTAGTTAGTAGTAGTGAGGTGTCTAGTCCGGCAAAATTTAATTTTGGTTTTACAGCGTCACTAACTGTAGCAGTGGCGAAACGCCAATTTTCGTAAGAGGGAAGCCAAAGTAAAAGTAGATACTTGTGTTAGTAATCTTATAAGTTCTTGTTATTTGAGTGTTACTTTAGAGTAACTACGTGTAATATTATTTGGCAATAGTAGACACTATTGATTATGCTATTTTTCAATGGCGGTAAAATTGTTTTTCCACACCTCCGAAGGGAAGCCGGTAGGAATCGAGTTGTACGGTAGCTTCGTACCTGATATACAATTACTAAGCCTAAGTCGAACGAAAAAGAAAAATAATCAAAATCCGCTTAGGAATGTCGGATATCCAGTATATTTATGAATACAACATCGTACATAAGAATAATTACTTAATGTAGTATATAATTAAACCTTTCTGAAAGCATTTATATGACGCTAGTAGAAGCATTGTCAAAATCGGATCAGTCGTTTTTGAGATAATCGTGGATATACATACATACGGGTCGAATACAGAACCTCCTTTATTGAAGTCGGTTTAAAATGGCTGCGCAAGAGGGTTTTGAACTTAAAAGACATTCAAATTATTCACTTAACGAGTCTCATTCGTGGTTTTGGAAACACATGCTTTTTAGACACTGGCTACTATCTCTTAATGTGGTAACTAGAACCAGGTGGTCAGTATTTTGATAAACCTTAAATAATGTCGGCGAGACTGATTAATGCAATTGTGTTTTCATATATAGGCAGTTACTCGTAGACCGGTTCTTCAGAACAGGTTACTGGCCTTCAGTCAACAATGTAAAGAAATTATCGAGGCTTCTCACCAAAAGTTATATAAGAATATAAAATGTAATGGGATATAAAACCTGTACAAAAAGGGATCAGTACACAGTGTATTGAACATTTCCATAGTGAGCAAAATGGCGCCAGTAACAGTCTTCGTAGTTCTAGTAGCGGTAGTTGGTGTTTTTGCAGCACCGAATCTAACAGGTACCTTTATATTGAGTTTATATTGATTTGCTGTTTTAACAGTAGCATTATAAATCGTTTTAATTTAAGTGTACCTAACAATTAAAGTTTAAATATATATATTTTTTAAACTTTGCCCCACACTAGGAATTTCTCCTGTAGCGTGGGTGCGTTTACAAATATTCAGACTCAAGTATACAAACAGCCAGACCCGGAACAACTACCTGTAGGCCAATACAATATTTGTTCAATGCAGGAATTGAACTCACGACACTTAGCGCAGCAGCCGTCCACTCAGCCATTGCGCCAACCGTGCCGTCAATTATATATTTACTTACTAATGAATTTATAAATTAGGAAGTTATCCCTAATTTCTAACTGCTTTCCGTGCGAGAATCGAACTCACGATACACGGCGCAGCACTTAATCGCTCAGCCACTGCGCCAACCGTGCTGTCAGTTTTTCAATTATGTCATAAGATAAATGAAAACATTCGCACATACAAACATACTCGTACATACATAGACTGCTAAAATCATTAGCCTTTGTGTTGGCTTTGATGTAGTCAGAATTGAAGATATCCGATTACGAATTTATCAATCGAAAATCATATCGATCAAACGATATTTGTCAATCAATCGTGTCTCAACGGGAAATTATAAGGGTAAAATCTGGCACACAGGAAAGTGTTCCTGTGTGCCAGATTTTACCCTTATAATTTCCAGGTTTCCATTTACAGGTTAAAAAGATCCTGACTTAACCTCGCTCATCACTATGAGCGAGGTTAAGTCAGGACCTTTTTAACCTGTACAATAACTTACGACGTCACGCCGGCGATGCCGCTGGCCAAACAACAAAATTATATCTATACTGCCATATAAGTTTGATAATGTCGTTAGTAGGTACTACAGTAGTATGTTTAGCTATGTTTTACTAAAATATGTTACTCATTTTCAGAACACGCGCTCAAAGGGTCAGTGACGGCTTCGACAGTAATTTCGGTGAAGCCAGCCTCAGCACTGGCCACGGTGGCAAGAGCACCGGCCGGCAACCACGGCACCAACTCTTACGGCGGCGGCCCGGGAGGAGATGCTGGCCATACCACATACTCGTAAAATAAACAATGCTAATTTACATCACAAACGATTGTTTTATTTTTCCGTATTAGGAACAGACGTTAGTGGTGAAAATTCTGACCACGAACTGATCTGGCTTAGTATGGAGTTTCCATGGAATGCGAGGCCAGCCTATATATCCTACCGAAATCAATGCTAGAGATGATACATGCTACTTATTATTTGGGGTAGGTACCTAATGTTCTGTAATCATATTATATAAACTTATTGAATGCATGCAGAGCATATATAAACGCACGCGCTCCAACGCCACACTCCTTTTTAAACGAATTTCTCCCTTGTTATCATAAGTTTCTCAATATCCATTTTAATTTGTTTCGGCTTAAAAGGTTCCGGGCAGGATTTCGTTTATCGTCTGGGTTTTTTTATGAATAAGTATAATTTTTGTTTTATTTAAATAAAATAAAGCTGTCAAACGAATCTGATTCGAAGTTGGGAGCACAACCAACAACAATAATTACTATTTTAAATGTTTCAATAAGCCCAATGCACAGCAGAAATAAATAAGAAATTAGGCCGAAGAAAAACATGTTTGGGAATATGAGAAACAGGGTGTAATGTTCCTCATCCACCATAGAAAAGGGAGGATCCTCCGACCAGACGGGTGTTGTGTCTGTTGGGCTACTGCCCGACGGTTGTTGTCGGGCCTGTTTATATATATATAGTCGGGGGGAACCTTTAATATCGCGATGTAGGACATGTCGGTTTTGTTCGTATGTGTCGAAATAGATGTCCCTACATCACTCCCCTCGAGACCGGAGGTCGATAGCTTGATGAGTCATTTATGTGATGCTTGCCGGGCCAATGGAGTGTTCCAGTGAGTCGGAACCGGATGCCGCATAGTTCACGGTGAGTCGGAACTGTCTGCGGTGATACTGCGTATAGGCTCCAGTGAGTCGGAGTGGTGCAGTGCTGCGTATTGGCTGGCTGCTAGGGGTCGACCAGGAGAGGAAGTGCGTCTCTGCTTGCTGACCGACCGAAGTGCAGCGTGCGGAGCCTTTTTAGAATAACGTTAACCTTACGCCGCTGAGGCAAAACATGACTGTGATTTAATTTTATAATAATACCTTACATGGCACGTTTGTTGATAGGTATGTACTCATGTTTCAGACTAAATAAATGATCTTTATCAGACAAGTCTGTTAGCGGTTATTGTAAAAAAAACACAAAACTTGGTAGGCATTTAAGTTAAAAAACACAGAATTACAGTGAGCATGTCATGATACTCGTAGCACTTCAAATAAGCAGATGACGAAATCCCACGATAAGGGTTCCATTTTTACAATTTTTGTTTTTACGATTTTTCTCGAACCATATTTTATTTCAACCGGTTTTTTTTGCAGACGACATGAGTAATCATTTTTTTAAGGTTTCCAATCTTAAGCGATTGTGGTGAAGGGTGGGCGTTTTGGGGGACTGCCTTATGTAAATTTTGATTTTCCAAAACTCATGCTGATTCTCAGCCTAATATGAAAAAAATAATTTCAATTTTGATTTTGATATAAAAGCTGTATTCCAACACGCTATACTCATTCAGTGCAGAACAATTCTATAGTGAGCAAGATGACGCGTTTACTGACAGTTGCTCTTATACTAGCTGTGATTGCTTGTGTGTGTGCAGCGCCAGGTAATCAAGAAGTGTTACTAATTTATTATTATCATCTGGTCTATTTCTTCCTCCAACTTGTTTCTGTCTACTGCTGTTTTACGTCAGTATTTTACTTATGAAAGAAAAGATAGAAAGAAAAAACACTTATTCAGGACAGGCTAAGGCACACAACGATATAATACTAAACATAGAAAATATTAAAAAAAAACCAGCCAAGTGTGAGTCGGACTCGCGCAAGAATTCCGTACCATTATCTACTACAAAATGGCAAAAAAATCACGTTTGTTGTATCTTTCACGTTTGTTCACCCTTTCCAAATCACAACTGCCAAAACAACAGTATTTGAATTGAAAAGTATTCCATTTTTTCGTTTTACTGATTTTTATATTTGTGTAAGTAGTAGAATATATGGAATGGTTAAGGAAGGGGTGACTTATGTTTTTTGACAACTTGTCACAGATATTCAACATATATTCTAGTAAACATGGGGTTCTCTTTCAGGACACGTGGTGGGTAGAGTCGCAACATATTCAGCCACTGCTTCAGGCGGTAGTATCGCCCTAGCACATTTGGAGGGTGGATACTTTGGTGCTGGCACCCTCAGCATCGGTCATGGTGGCAGCAGCGGCTGCAGCGGCCACGCCGGCCACGGCGGCAACCACGGAGTTAACTCTTACGGCGGTCCGGCAGGAGACACTGGTCACACCAGTTATGTGTAAAGTGCAACTTCCATCGAGATTGTTGTAACAAAATCACTCACCCAGCGATACCAAACCATGTATATTTAAAATTAAAATTAATAAATAATTTGTATTGTTTTCCGTCACCTTTATTAATACACATATTAATTTATACCGACATCAACACTCAAAATAATTATAGCAAATCGGAAGGTTATAATTTTACTCGTAGGTTATTAATATGGAGGCTAGCTAATATGTTGTATTTATGACATATGTATGTAAAGAGGCCTGCACATCAAGCTACTATAATGTGTCAAATTTCTTTGACAGTTTTTCAACTTTCTTGCAAAAGAAATAAGGTTCATGTTCAATTGGGAAAAGTAAATTTTCCTTTTTCCACTTTGGGGTAGCATGATGTGCAGCACCTACATGGTTGGTAGTAATGGGTACTAGGAAATTTAAAGTCAAAGCGCCTAGCAAATAATATTCTGCATAATGTATAAAAGTGTGTTTATACCAAACGTACCTACGTAGAACTAGAGCAAGATCATTCTTTTCTTGATTTTTTTCTAGTGTTAATAGACCAGTGAAAGAATGTCTTAATTTTGTTCACATAAAGAGAATTTAGGAGAGTGCAATCCCCATGTTTGATCTAAAGTCTGACCATATTTGAAAAACAGTGTCAGTAACAGAAATGATCAAACGAGAAACGTTTTAATCACAATCAAACTTTGTAGTTTAAATTTAGCGCAACTTGAACTTTTAGCCACGCTATATAAGGTATTATTAGTGCAGTGACACCTATACCGTCACATACGAACTAAACTGACGTAACGCGATACAAAAACCCGACAACAACCGTCGAGCAGTAGCCCACCACTCACAACACCCGTTTGGTCGAAGAATCCTCCCTTTCTAAGGAGGATGAGGAAGTAACACTATGCTCCTCTTACCCCTAAATTATAAATCGTAAAGTAACTTACCTTTCCTTTTTCGGTTACCTTTTCTCGCCACTAAACCACTGAACCGCGGGTATGAAACACAGAGTTAGCCCGGGACCAGGAGAAGAATATACATAGTTAACTTATTATCCTGGATACAAAATACATGCAGACCTTTGTCTGCATGTATTTTGTATCCAACACTACTCGCACTAGCAACAGCTAGTCTCTATGTATAACTTCCTAGCCAATATTCGAACTACGATATCAACGAATTATTTTGAAAGGTCCTGGTCCGGTAAGATACGAACACATAAATATACCTAGTAGCTAGTAAAGCACAGAAAAGGTAAAATGGGTAACATTGGCACATCAGTAAATAGAATGGAAGAGAATAGAATACGTTTTATTGTACACCATGTAAACTTAAAAATGAGAAACCAAGAGCGACTTAGGACGTTACAATGGGCGGCCTTATCGCTAAAAGCGAGCTCTTACAGGTAACCTTTACATATGCTGTAAGAAAATCGACCTCACTGCTACGACGTAAAGGTGCTGTTCATTGTTACCACAAATGTGCGGTTGTCTGTACCCTGCCCAAATAGTGGCATCGAATTGGCAGTTTCGGTAGTTACAATAGTATTTACTGACGAGCGCCTACAGCTTAGTGAATGCATGCAGCACGAACGAAACTTAGGCGCCAGATTCGTTTTTGCATTGAAAATTTTATTTACGAGCAAAACTTCTGGGTTCACGTCACGGACATGCTAATGTGACGTATTGTACCAGGCTGACGTCGTTTAAAGTTTTTACTTCTGTTGGCAGTACCCATGACTGCTTATTTTTTATACCGAATTTACAATAACTTCATAGTATCTATAAGTAAAAAATAATTTTTAAAGAGAAATCTTTGTACTCTTTTTTATGCACATTGCGTTGTTAAATCAGCTAAATCGGTTGAATTTGAACCACAGGGCGACCGTTAGTTATCTTATAATATAAAAATAGGTACCTTTTGAGCTGTGTGTAGTCTTCACAACTTTTTTCAAACGCACTAAAACTTTTAGAATTCGCGTTCCAGAAAACTAATTTACAAGTCCAATTATTATTTACGCACACAATATAGTTGTTTCACGAATAAACCAATTTTTGAAACCAAAATTATTAATTTAATTCTAACTCCTAAGGCTTCGATTTATATTATTTAAGTATTATTCAACGCGAAACAATTGAAGGATTTTTTTAATCTAAATATTATGGAATGCAGTCAGTATTCCATTTTTTAAATCTACTTTTTTATTGTTCTTTCTTGTTTTTTATTTTATTTTACTCTAATGTATGACTAAAGAGTTTAAAATTAATATTAAATATTGAACTCGGTCATTTTCTTTTTTGCCTACTTTCAATGTCTGTACATGTACATGGACAGACATTGAAAGTCTATAGTCGAAAGTCTACCTACTGTACGCACTGTACAGTGCGTACAGTAGGTAGGAACGGATATTAATGAACTCCAAAAATATTTTCATAGAATTAAAAAAAAACAATTTTACACGTTTACGTGTTTTCACGGCAATGGCACGGTAATCCATCCACGGACTGACCTCGGCGTAGGTTAACCTCCGATCGACCCGTGCGGCTGTTATTATTTAGCCACGAATTATTTACCCTAATGACGGTGTTTATTTAGCTAAGGCGTTCAGGTAGGGAAGCGATGTTCAGCTGCTGCGCTTGCACAAGCTCATACACTGGCGAGAAAGGAAAAGTACCTACCTACTTAGTAGAGTTTATTTAGTGAAGAAGAACTCCTTCACTGTACTAAGTAAACGTCAAACCTACTAAGTCATCATCATCCTCTTGCCCTTATCCCAATTTCATTTGGGGTCGGCGCAGCATGTCTTCTTCTTCCATACATCTCTATTTCCCGTCATCTCAGAAGTCACCTCCTTCTTAGCCATATCAACTTTCACACAATCCATCCATCGTTTCCTGGGTCACCCTCTACTCTTGTACCCCAAAATCAAATCTACTAAGTAAACATCATAATTACTAAGTATACCTTCATCTACTACTTAAGATGGAGTTTCTTGCCCATTCTCCTCCTCACGAAACTAATTTTTGGAAGGGGCAACTGTAATTATTTGTATAATTTATTTGTTTTGTAAGTTAGGCGTTTAAAGTGCCATTTTTAAGTGAAATAAATGATTTGACCTTGGCTTTATATAACTATTTCTATTTCTTACAACGAGTGCCGGTTTTCTTCAGAGAAAAATAGTCATTTCCAGACAAAAAAAATATTATAGGTATGAAAAACTCATATAATTATATTTTGTATATTTATTTATTTCTGTAAAAACTATTCAAACCTAGTCAAAAGTTAGTAAAAAGGAAAGATAATATTTTTTTTAATTAAAAAATTAGTTTGTTGGATTTCGATGTTGAAAATCTAGTATTTTTGCGTACTATGTATTTTTTCAACAGTATATAGTACACACGTTTTTCAAAAAAGAAAAAAAAAAAAAAAAAAGATCCGAAATACAGTACAATACTATATATTATAGTATGGTTGGGAACCCGACCGGCGACGGCGCCCTGGGTGACATTTCTATTATGGCGCCCCTTTTAGATACTCTCCTATTTACACATGAGGAAAACAATAAAAAAAAACAAGAGACAAATTTGAATAAAAACGTTTTTTTTTTTTTTAAGTATACCTTCCACCTTCCCTTTAACCGGCAAGCTCCCCTATAATGGCATCGAAGTCTATATTTTATGCAATCTTATTCCCAGTGACGTTGTTGCCAAATGATTGCCTCGTTGGTTTAGTGGCTGTAAACGCGACTGCTAAGCATACCGTCCTGGGTTCAATTCCCGGGTCGCGCAATGTGCTATTGGGATTTTCATTAGGAATCTCTCAGTAGCAGCTTGAAGTCTGGATGTGTGCCCAATTGATGGCAATAGGCTCACCTAGAGGGTGAGCCTTATATGGGACTTTAATAAACTGGTGAAATGTAGGAGTACCTACTTAGATACACCTCTGCCTTCGAGGAAATACAGGCGTGATGTTATATTACTTATACGTAAGGTTTTTGTGAGGTTTCTGTTTTCATTTATTTTTAATTAAAAAAAAGTTGTTTATGTGAGACTCAGCATTCTAAAGGGTTTACTCAAAACTCTATGCAGAAAAGACGGGGAACCAATTGTGACGAGGCGCTTTCGACGCCTGGCGACTTTGTGCGGTCACCTATCCGCGCTTTGGCCTAGCGCTGGGTGCTGGTGTAAGCCCAAGGTATAGCTTAGTAACTAACGATTAATCGATTATAAATAAATAAATAATTCACATACTGAACTCGCCTAGTAAGTGAAAAAGACGGTTAAATTTCAAAAATAGAATTCATAGAAACTGATCCTGGCTGTTATTTGTTGATCACCTTACTCACGTAACTCTTACCAAGGGTAAGTAAGAGTAACTGGATTGTGGAGGTCAGATGGGCAATAGCTCCAAGTAAAATACTGGTATTCAGCTGCACCCGGTTAGACTGGAAGCTGACCCCAACATATTTGGGGAAAAGCTTACCAGATTATAGGTTTAAATAGGTTCCTAAGAAGATTTTCTAAGAGTAACTAAGCGTAAGAATAGGCGTCATTTCTCGGTCAATGCAGATTTGTGTTTTGTTTTGCTAAATTAGCATTTTGCAATCATACGGCGTGCGTCATGCATACGTCTATGATATTAGGTATTAATGAATAACTTTATCTTTTAACATAACATCACGCCTGTATTTCCTGAAGGGCTGGGCACAGGGCGAGCCTATTGCCATCAAGCGAACCAAGTTCCAATTGTAATAATAAATAGTAATAATCTTTATTGCAGACCAGAATTCCATAAAAGAAAACAATAAAAATGCATTAGACTCATTTGAGTGTTCCCCTCCACGGAAATCTTAAGTAAAAGGCGAAAGATTTATACGTAATAATAAATATCTTTATTGCAGACCAGAATTCCATAAAAGAAAACAATAAAAAGAAAACACAATTTAAAAGTTATAAGTAAAAAAAAACTCAATAAGGACAGAAAAAATTACACGGCTATGTCCAACCACCGTTTATAGATCTTGGTACCACACATTCTATGAGCAAGCTCCATAACAATACTGTTTCTACACGTACCAACCCTGGACATGAATGACGCAATTCTGCTTCTCTTTCTCAATATTTCAATTATGTTTATTCATCTTTCAATACTACAGTGTACCTATATATACATATAAGCATATAGGTACGTAGCTATACAGCACCAGTGCATCTTTAATTTAGTGCTAATATTAAGATATTTACAACAAAAAATGATACAATGACAATGTCAATTGAGCCGAGTTTTCAACATCGTCAGATACTTAGGAACTGATACAAAAAATATTATATGAGTACTTATTCAACTCAGTTTTGTTTACAAGCTAGTGAGATATCTAAATGACTTTTCAATTGTATATTTTAATTACTTACCTCCGAATACTTACAATGATTAGACCTGCTGTCTGCTGTCTTGTATGGATCAGAGTGTTGGGCCACAAAAGGAATGAATGAAAGGCAGTTGCATGCAGCGGAGATGAGAATGCTAAGGGGGATGTGTGGTGTTACGCGAATGGACAGAATAAGAAATGAGTATATAAGAGGAAGTCTGAAAGTGGCGCCTGTGACAGAGAAGTTGTGTGGAAATCGGCTATCATGGTATGGACACGTGATGCGAAGGAATGAGGATCATGTTGTGAGGAAAGTATTGAGTATGAATGTAGAGGGTTACAAGAGTAGAGGGAGACCCAGGAAACGATGGATGGATTGTGTGAAAGTTGATATGGCTAAGAAGGAGGTGACATCTGAGATGACGGGAAATAGAGATGTATGGAAGAAGAAGACATGCTGCGCCGACCCCAAATGAAATTGGGATAAGGGCAAGAGGATGAATTACTTACCTCCGAACAAATGCCCTTTAATTGTCATTATGCGTCAGAGAAGTTCAGAGAAGTTAAAAAAGATTGTAATCTTTAAGCGCGAGTGACCAGAGCAAGGAATCTACAAAACCCAAAATTAGGGACGTACGAATAATTATAATTATACCTTACTAAAAACTTAATAACGTTTTGAAATATAAATAATTGATTTGCCATTAATATAGGTAAACAGATATGATGGTTATTTTGATGTGCGTCCCGGTACACTTTGCGTTACGGCATGCAACATTTTTTTCACATAATGGTGTCAAAAAAAAAAACTTTTTTTATAAACTTGAAAATCTATCGAAGAAATATTGGGGTAGCTTGATGTGCCAGCTGGCCTCCGTACATTTACTAAACAAAAAATAAAAAAGCATTCCATTCACTAAGCAACAATACTATCATTATTAAAAATACGTTAGTTGAACTAACGTTACGGTAACGTTTTAACGTTACTTTTACTTAATAGAAAACACTACTTTTGAGGCTTAGAACCTGTGTCTTTCAATGCATCATCATCAGCCAAGCCTTTTCCAACTATGTTGGGGTCGGCTTCCAGTCTAACCTGATGCAGCTGAATACCAGTATCGCACATGGAGCTACTGCCTGTCTGACCTCCACGACCCAGTTACTGAGCAACACGATATCCCTTAGTAAGACTGCTTGTCGGAATTTCGGGCTTCTGACTACTCGTAACGACTGTCATAGATCTACAACCTTAACGTGCTTTCCGCACCACGTAGGAGTGTCGATATGTTATGAACGGCCATCCACAGACTGACCTCGGCAAGCGTAGCTTAACCTTAACTTAAACTTAACCGAAAAAAATGTGGCTATGATTTCATGTTCCAAAACAACACCGGTCTCTCCCTTAGCTGGTGTAAGCAACTCTGAAAAATAAATATGTTTAAATTAGTAGATCCCTAGGTACTATTGATAGCTGATAGCTCTCGACCTGGTGCTGTATGCCTTAGGTATAAACCTAATTTGCGTCCACCAAGCTGTCTGACAGCTGTAATTTAGACAGCTAAAAAAGAAACACAAAACCTGAAAACAAAAGAAAATTGTTTTAAAATTGGCCACCGAAGAGATTGATGCAGAAGGTCTACTACGGTCTACTAATCATCCTCCTGCCCTTATCCCAATTTATTTGGAGTCATCTCAATAGTCACCTCTTTTCTAGCCATATCATCTTTCACGCAATCCATCCATCTTTTCTATGGTCTCCCTCTACTCATGTAACCCTCCACATTCATACTCAAAACTTTCCTCACAGCGTGGTCCTCATTCTAAAGAAGGTCTACTACGTACAAAAGGCAAAAACTGGTGCACCCACATCCAGACAATGGTGTTTTACCAACACTAGCAGCTGTGCCCCGCGATTTCACCCGCTTCTAAGGGACATTTTCCCTATGGGAACATAACTTGAACAGATAGTTTTTTTTTGTTAACTTTAAGTTGAATGTATTTTGTTATTTTATGAACTAAAACTAACATTTTCCAACTGATTTTTGCGTAAGCCATCATAATTATTTATTCCTTTAAAACGATACAACTATTAATAAATAAAGAAATCAAATAAAATAAATAATCACAGGGCATCGAAAATTGCCCAGAAGGCTGGTAGCATTGCCTCGTTGAATGGGATAGTTTACAGATAGTTTTAGTTAGGCAAAAAATCGTTCAGCCCAAGTACTGAAAAAGCGTACATGAAGCAGCTTTCATGTTCTCTGAGCGAGTTCGCAAGGATAACATTACATGTTTTATGTTATTTGTAAACCTTCATGTTAGAGTTTTTCCTTAATTGTATTTGTTTTCACGAATTTTTTATTTGTACAATTTTTAAAATATTTCTATAAAAAATAATAATTACAAATCATTTTTTGAAAAAATATGTATTAAAATAGTAATACAGTGCAACCTTAATATAACGTACCTCAATATAACGACTTCCTCGATTTAACAAATTCTTCGTAATCCCCTTGAATTGTCCATAAGAGTCAATGTAAAATATACCTTTACATTGCGAACATTTTTTGCGAACAACCTCTTTATAACGAATTTTCAACTATCAAGAAAAAGTATAAATACCTCTAATTAACGAATATTGTCAATCCAAAACCTTTATATAAAGTTCCCACCAATGTATGACTCTTAATCTCATAGTATGTGATTCATGTCGCGACAGGTTTCGACACGCTTTTGTTCGTAAAACAATCATTGTTGTTTGATGGAAAGTAATGTAAACACTGCTGCTCGTCACTATTGGTAAAGATTCAAGTTGAAATGGCTCAGAAACGTAAAAGGTGAACGAAAAACTATTTTTTTACCTCTTTATAACGAATTTTAGACCAACCTAACCTCAACATAACAAACCTCAGTTCAACGAATTACTTGATATAACGAATATTTACTTGTTCCCTTCCGATTTGTTATATCGAGGTTGCACTACAGTGCAACCTCTTCTTATATTACAATATAAGAAATAATAATTAATATTAATGATAGCTGTATCGATGTAACAAATAAATAACAATAACAAACCATCAATTTGTCTCAGTGTATTGATTTAAGAAACACTGACTAAAGAGCAGAGTTTTTTAGACAAGAGTGCTATGTAGTCTGTTCATAATTACCTACAAAGTGAAACAGGGTGCTAAGAAATGGAAGGGCAAATTGAAACAAAACTTTGAATGGGGTGTTATCTTAATATATGTATATAAATTACGTGTCACGTTGTTTGTCTGCTATGGACTCGCTAAACTACTGAACCGATTTTAATAAAATTATGCACACAGTGTGTGTTTTGGTCAAACTTAAGAGATAGGACAGTTGACCTCAATATTTTTTTATTGCAAATTAAATGTTTTCCTATAATAAGTTCCATACATTTCTAACAGATGGCAGTGTAACTTAACTTTTGAGGCGGTACGAATTTTGCCGGGACAGCTAGATCTTATATAATTCCTTAAATTGACGATTTGACGACCTATGTGGCGCAGCGGGTGAAGGTCCACCTGCGACGCAGGAGGTTGCGGGTTCGATTCCCGCCTTGGGACATATGTTTGTACGATCTACAAATATTTGTTTCGGGTGTTCTGGGTATTTGCTATGTAGGTATAGTAAAAAATATATATCTTTGTTATGTATTGTATTAAGTATATCAGTCATGTAGTACCCATAACACAAGCTCTGCTTAGCTTGGGGCTAGATGATGCTGTGTGGAATGTCCAGCATTATTTATTTATTTATTTAAATATTATATACCTCTAAAAAGGTTTCGTATTTACTCATTTCAAAAAAAAAAAAGAGTACCTACTTATTGCAAGAAGAATATTTACTTAATGTGAGAAACCCCTTCTAAGATTTGTTTTGACTCACCCCTGCGTTGACACACGCATGGCTATTCCTTACCCCCTTATTCCCTTACCTATCTGAAAAAAATATCTGACTGACCGATCTGTTTGCCGAACAATGCACGATGATTCTATTGTCTTGTAAGAAGTACTGTCGGTGGGGTTCATGACAATGATGTTAAATTTTATTTATACGTTTTTAACTTCAATTTAACCTTTATGTATAGTCTTTAACTATTGTACTAGGTTTTCAAGCGTTAAAATCAAAATGAAATAAAAAAAGCAAACGTAGGTATCTTAGTAAAAAACCGACTTATAAATACTTTTCGACAGAAACATTGATAGCGTGTTATGTATGAACTGCTGTCTGATCCTAAGTGATATTTGTTTAAAATGTTTAAAGAAGTTTTCGAGTTTAAAACATACTTAGACAGTCCAAACCGAATGTCAAATGAT
Organism: Phlogophora meticulosa; assembly: GCA_905147745.2. NCBI lineage: Eukaryota > Metazoa > Arthropoda > Insecta > Lepidoptera > Noctuidae > Phlogophora > Phlogophora meticulosa. Next base: position 3,156,222 of record LR990518.1, read on the forward strand.
ATCACTATGTGCATACTAGATACTACTATTTGTTTACATCTCCATAACAGATAGTAAACACTCGTAAAAGCTATGAAGCTAACGATCACTATGTACAGAGGCCAGCACATCAAGCTATCGAAATCTGTCAAATTTCTTTGATAGTTTTTCAACTTTATTACAAAAGGATAAGGTTCATGTTCAATTAGGAACATTTAACAGTTTAAGATAGCTTAATACGCTGGCGTCTGTAGACTCCTGATCATAATTGCATTACTATTACGCAAGATTCTAAAATGATGTCCTCCTTAAATATTGATAAATTTTTAATATTACGTACGAGCATAGTACCAGCCTATTACTGTCCCACTGCAGGGCAAAGGCCTCTTCTCATACTTATCGTTGCAAGAGCATTAATCACCACGCTTGCTCAAGACGGGTTGGCGATTTTCAGACTTATATTAATTATATAAGTCCAGGTTTCCTCACGATGTTTTCCTTCACCGATATCAGTGATGTCCAAGATAAACTTAGAAAGTACATATGAATTGAAAAACTCATATTGGTACTTGCCCAGGTTTGAACCTACAACGCACAAGAGGCGAGGCCTCAACCACTGGGCCATCATGACCTCATACGTACGAGCATAGTATTTTGAAAACCACCATTGTGGATCAAATAATTTGAGTTCAATATTTTCTCAAAGTTGCAATCGTTATTTCACGAGAATTTTGCTTAAGAGTATGTACCTATTTATGTTCGTGACTGTACTTTGCCAGAGGTACAGGAAGCCGCACTTCAGTGTTAACAAAATCAGTAAGAGCGACCCTCCTATTCTACTGTACTAAACACCGTAGTTACTAGGTCAGGCCACCTCAAAGCCAAAGCATTATCGCCGCGATCGACTGTACACTAAAATATTGCGTAAGCTGCACTTATACAGACACAGGTGTACTTGAGAGGTTAGTTTTTCTGCCAACGCAATTAATAAAAACGTCCAATATATGATGAATAAATAAGACATAACAAACACTGGTAAAAAAAAACAAAACACACAATAAAAATTATAGTAACAGAACCCAACTTACATAAAAGCTCAGAGTACAAAATTGTTTTCTCATCTATTACAGGTATTTTTACATCTGTAAGTCCGCTATTTGTCCATTAGAAGTCCACGGTGGCCAAAGTAAAAAATCTTACGTACCTCTACACCAAGTGAACCTGAAACTCACCGGTCACACGAGTACCTCGCATCATCATCCGTAGGCGACTGCGCCGGCGCAGAGGGAAAGAACCGCTCCAAACCGATTCCGCGGTCGATAAACCGATTCGTAGAAAAATAATAACAAAGTAACATAATAATATTTCCTTATCAGTTCACTGCTTGGTACCTACTGAATAAAAAAGATTTCCAGGTATTTACAAGGAGATATTGCGTTAAGCTTGTTGTCCTGGGTAAGCAATTATTTATAGCATACTATAGGAAGCAAGTCTTTGATCGAATACGTTTAAGCCACGAGATGATATGAAAATTCGTAATGCTATTCTTTATGTTTGAAGGTCGTGAAGTAAGGTTAAGTATAAAACTTGACTCCTAGTCTGGCTTTTGTCAATAATATTGTACCCCACCGATTGCAAGACTCCCAAATCTATTTCTTATTTTATTTATTTTCATCAATAATTAGTAGGTATTGGCGGTCAGGCGGTTAACTCCCGCGAAATATACATACTATAAATTATTTTAATCCCTTAGACGGAAAACCCAGCCTAGGACATTCCAAAATAAACAAAAAAATCATACGCTAAGTACTTGAAAAAGAACTGTGAAAATCTTGATGCTATTTATGTATGCATATCTTACAGAGTACATCCGACCTTAACTGACCATTACCGGCGCATACGCAATATTTACCATGTACTAGTTTATTAGTAGGTATACAATATATATAGATAATAATATTATGTATTGTGATCGGCTGCGCTACACAAAAACTCTCGGCTACTTCGAAGTGTTAACGAATGAATTAAATATAAATGTCTTATAAATACCTGTTCAGAGGGTTCCGCAATACGGATAATAGATCTCATATCGATTTTTTTTCCTTCACTCACCCACGTCATCATAAATGATGCTTAAAAATTACGGAAGTAGAATTGAAGTCCCCGGCTACACAAGCTTCTTCAAAAGGGATACGGACTAAAAATTATGTACTTATATTGGACATGGTATCTAGCGTTGCCAGGCGTCCGGATAAAGCCGGACATAGGCTTTTTGATTAGGTGCCCGGCCAAAATAAACGGTGTCCGGCTTATCCGGATTTTGTAAGACTAAGCTTAGCATACTTAGACGGATGTTTCTCAACTGCCCAACACGATAAGACAGTTATTTCGTCAAACCATACGAACACTGTTTATATACAATTTTTTTGTCGTACTTATTAATACTGAGACAACATCCTCAATAATGTAGGGTGTCCGGCCTTTCTACCCAAATGTCCGGCGAAACTGGCTGGTCTGTCCGGCTATTAGGTTTGGCAATCTGGCAACCCTACACGTATCTAATACCTTTAAACAAGCAATTCTTGTATATACATAATCTGAATCTCGGAAACTGATTCAACGATTTTCATGAAATTTTGTATTCAGGGGGTTCCGGGAGTGATAGATAGATCTAGCTAGGTTTCATTTTTAGAAAATGTCGTTTTATCCGAGCAAAGCTCGATCATCCAGCTCGATCATCCAGCTCGATCATCCAGCTCGATCATCCAGCTCGATCATCCAGCTCGATCATCCGGTCGATTTTATACCTCCATGTGACGTACTACTATTTTTATGCGTTTTATCTAAGTATTTTTTTATTAATATGATAAAGCATAAAAGACGTCAATTCCTTTTTTTTTATATGACTGACGAACTAAATATAATTTCGTTTTTATTACCCCCGAGGATTTTGATTTAATCCCGTTTATCCATCGGAATTCATCCATAAATTTTAATTTTACTAATAAATTACTTAATAATTTCTCTTATACTTAGCACCTTCTTAGATTGGACTAGCTAATCAAAATATGTGACTTGTGTCATTGACAGATGACATAAACTTCTCTATAAAATCCAGTTTTTGTTAAAATAAAAATTGCATAAAAACAATCTTCTGGCATACCTACAGTATACATACAGCTAATGAAATCAAACCAAAAAAATCTAAGAATGCCAAAATCTAAACCTGAAACTATTAAAAACAACAATGATAAAGCAACAGAAGAAGATAGCAACATGACAGAAGGTATGTCAAATATAGTAGTTTGTTTTATTTTGTAGCAAAGAGGTTTAGTCGAAATTCGGACAGACACAAGTGCAAAGAGGATAATAACATACCAGCCCATAGATAACCATCCAAAATTAATCACGAGTTCTAATTCGAAAGAAAGAACGTTGAGAAACGTATTCGAATTCTGATAGCGTTCATATTATAGTGCGGAGTTATGATCGAAGCTTTTTTTATTACCTAGTAACCAACACGGACAGCAATCACTTTTATTAGTCACGTGTTATCCACCTCGAGGTATATGTAAAATCAGGATATTTTAATTCAGCGGAACCTTAATAATTATTACAAAAAAAGAGCGCGGCAAAAAGTGAAGAGTCTAATAAACATTTGTTCGTTTAATTCCATGACATAAGCGTGCCTGTATATAAGCTAGGTCGAAGGAGTTCGAGGCACAGATCAGCATGGCTCGTCTAGCAGTAGTCACAGCAGTGGCCTTAGGGCTCTTCGCTATCACTTACGCCGCACCAGGTATTATTTTGTTGTTATTATTTTAGTTTTGTTTTGATTTAACAATCGCATCACACAAAAAAAATTGTATATGTCTACTAATGAAACATTGAGCTTCGTCCTTACCAATACTTTAAACACAATATATCAGTAAAGTTAAAAAATAATAATGTTGTTATTCTAAAATTCGAATGATGCTAATTGGTAATCAGCTTTAAAGTGTTTTTTTATGGACTCGTGAAAATTTAACATCCTGGAGCTAGTCACCGAATTACTTGCCGTCCGTAATGTACGACTTTATTGAAACCTAATCCATCATTCTATAACTTGAGTTTTTTCTGATTTCCAGGAGGATATGGCGGAGGTGGAGGCAGCTTAGACGGCGGCAGCGGCGGCGGTGGTTATGGCGGTGGCGGTGGCGGAGGCGGCGGTGGTGGTGGAAGCCACGGTGGTGGCGGTGGAAAACCTGGCCATGGAGGCGGCGGTCACGGAGGAAGTGGCGGAATCAGCCACGGAGGAGGTGGATCTAGCGGCGGCGGCGGCGGTTTCGGTCAAGGCGGCGGCGGCGGCGGTGGCTTCGGACAAGGCAGCGGCGGCGGCGGTGGTCACGGCTCCGGCGGTGGTGGAGGAATCGGCGGTGGTCATGGATCCGGCGGTGGTGGAGGCATTGGCGGTGGTCATGGATCCGGCGGTGGTGGCGGCATCGGCGGCGGTCATGGATCCGGCGGCAGTGGAGGCATCGGCGGTGGTCACGGCTCCAGCGGTGGTCATGGCTCCAGCGGTGGTGGAGGCCACGGCGGCGGTGGCGGCCATGGCGGCGGCCATGGAGGAGGTCATGGTGGTAGCAGCGGTGGATATGGAAAACCATCAGGCAGTTACGGGTAAATACATTGGCTTATTTAATACTGTATATTGTGTGCATTTGGCGGTCTGATATATTTAGGCCATAGCTTAGTTGTCTATGTAAATGCAATCCATAAGATTATACACTGTATGTATGTATATTGAAGGCATCTAGATGTATTTCGAAGAGGCAGTACTACTAGTACCCATTTTTCTAAGAAAACATGACGTCTTCGTTCGGACCTGTAAATGGGAACATACCGTTTGTAATTTACTTGACTATATTAACATTATTTCGTTTTGTTTGTTTCAGACATTAAGCTGCCACTTGGGTCCCGTAGAAAATCAAAAGCTCAATGTGATAAAACAAGTAATTTACGTTTCGCCATACAACATTATGTATTAATGCAATGCAAATAAAATTTATTGTTTTTATAAAATACTCAAACTTTTAATTCATACCTATACTAACACCCTTGAAGAGAAACAACATATTAGTATAAGAAACGAACTCTTCACGTGACCAGAGGGCTGGCCTTTTTTTTGGCCAAAGAATCAGCATTGCCATTCAACGTGGCAATGCTGCCAGCCTTCTGGGCACTTTTCCCGTTGACAGCGATACGGATGAATTTTTCGATGCCCTGTGATTATTTATTTTATTTTATTTCTTCATATATTAATAGTTGTATCGTTTTAAAGAAATAAAAAATAAGAAACAAAGACTGCCAAAAAGGAATATCTTGGTTTAGTTAACATGGTGTGAATACGTTGGTAACTTTTCCAATACTCTACTTAGACGATCATTGGCATTGGTTTATGGTATCTTAAAAAGAATCAGGAACGCTATGCGGTCTATGTGAAAATGTAATAATAAAAACAAATGAAAAGATAACACGAGGTGAGACGGTGGACACACTCTAAACGCTCACACCTTATCACGTCATTTAGACACAACACAGTATCTACCCAACACAAACATAACTTCTTCAACTTATTAGAAAATAAGTCATAGCAGAAACAAATGTTTGCAAAGATGATCCAAGAACTTAGTTTTTTACACTGCAACACATCTGTAGGCATGTCCTTATTCTATGCATGTCCTAAGCTTCACAAAATTCTCGTCAACGTCCAATTTTATGACTAAAAAAACAACGACAACACCGAATATAATCATCCTGCTGCCCTGACCCCAAATAGGTCTTCTCTTCCATACATCTCTATTTGCTTTCAACTCAAAACTCCTTTCTAGCTATATCAGCTTTCACACAAACCATTCATCGTGTCTTTGGTCTACTCTTATAACCCTTCACATACACTCTTGAAAATACGAGTAAATTATTATGAAACGTCTTTAATTATCGAAGTAACGACGAAGATAGACGATGGAGAAACAAGAAAATAATTAGTGCGACATTACAGTCTTTGAACTTAAGAAAATGTAAAGGACCACTAACATGCACTGAGACCACGAAAATACGAATAATACTTATGTATAATTCGATTATAATCTTGGATTCGATTATAATATATAACCAACATATGCACCTGCACAAAATAAGACAAAATTGTATATAAAAACTAGCTGACCCAGCAAACGTTGTTTTGCCATATAAAATGTTTGGGATGGACCACCCTTATAGTTTAGGGGTATGAAAAATAGATAGCAGCCGATTCTCAGACCTACTGAATATGCATATAAAATTTCATAAAAATCGGCCAAGCCGTTTCGGAGGAGTATGGTAACTAACATTGTGACACGAGAATTTTATATATAAGATATACTTACAGTTAATAGTATATTGAGTGAACTTCCAATAATCCAATTTTACGTACGCTAGGCTGTACCTCAGTGGTTACAAAATCTTCCCCTGCAAAGCTGACCACGCATTCTACTAAAACTCCGTTTATGCTAGGTCCAGTGTAACCACAGACATAACCTAAAATTGTCCGTACCGTTGAAAGCTCAGCTGTAATCTACTTAACTCAATCGTTGTTCCCTCAGCTTGATCATCACTAGAACTAATCAGATTCCTCACAATTGATTCCTATTTCAAACTTAACGTGACCAACTAGAGGCGAATATCGCGTAAATCAATCCAATAAGTAGATGATAAGCAATTAATTTAAACGAATTACGAATCAATCAAAGTAAAACGTAGATTCTGGAACAGTTATACTATAAACAGTCATTAAAGATAGATTAGATTGTTTCGAACCTTTTACTTAACACAAAAAATATCATGGAAAATCAAAAAGTGAATGAGTATTTAAAGGCCAGTTGGATTGTAAGTGATTGTAGTCAGCAGGATAAGTTTGTTAATCGATGTGCAGGAAGACAGAATACAACGCAAGATGAAAAATTTGACCGTCATTGCACTTACGCTAGTAGTATTGGCGATGTGTGTATACGCAGCGCCTGGCGGTAAGAACAATTTATATTTTTAAGATTAGAGATTTTTAATTAAATAAATAAATAATGCTGGACAATCCACACAGCATCATCTAGCCCCAAGCTAAGCAGAGCTTGTGTTATGGGTACTAGATGACTGATATACTTAATACAATACATTATATAGATAGATATTTTTTATTATACATAGCAAATACCCAGAACACCCGGAACAAATATTTGTAGATCGTACAAACATCCCGAGGCGGGAATCGAACCCGCAACCTCTTGCGTTGCAGGCGGACCTTCGCCCGCTGCGCCACACAGGTCGTCAATTATTTAGTACATCGCCCGCGACTTCGTCTGCGTGGATTTCGTACTTTTCCCTGCGAACTTTAATATTCCCCCTTTAAAGCGTAGTTTACAAAATAATAAAAGTCTATAGCACCCAGGAATTATCATTCGTTCCGAGATTACCCCTACATCCAAACTTCCAATAAATTTAAACTTAGTTACCATAACTTTAAAAAATAGTTACCATACTCCACCGAAACGGCTTAACCGATTTGTATGAAATTTTGTGTGCATATCGGGTAGGTCTGAGACTTGGCCAACATCTATTTTTCATCCCCCTAAATGATAAGGGTGACCACCCCTAAATATTGATTTTATTATTTTGGATTGTTTTGGCTTAAAATGGCAAAACAACGTTTGCCGGGTCAGCTTGTATTAGTATAGATGTAAGGATCGTAGCAGGCCGCGTTCTGTAGTTTCTGCTTACCCCCATGGGAAAGAGATGTGAGTTTATGTATGTGTATTTTCATCTTTAGCATCATATACGGTCTTGTAAACTGCAGCATGAAAACTTAAATTCATCTTTATAAGCTGCAATTCATCCGTGTGATCTTATAACATAGTTATTTATTTATTTATTTAATACTTTAAGCACACAAATGTACAGAGGCGGACTTAATGCCATAGGCATTTTCTACATATACCGTACCGATGTAATAACATCGATTACGCCGCATTGTAACCATATGGTGTAATAAATATTAGAAGGATTACACTTATGGTATGTAAATCACCTAGGATAACATTAATCACATGAGAATTGCATTGGAATTGAGTTCAAGGTGTACACCTGAATTTAATAATAGGGATGTGTCATAGGTAAAAATATATTAAGTCTATTTAGTCCGTCAGTAAGATTACCAAAAAATATTGGACACGTATTTTTATCTTACTTAATTCAATAAAAAGTGACAATGACGACGTCGTGCTACACTTTTCGTTAAAAGTGTAGCACGGCGTCGTCATTTTTGGTTTACGTGACAAAAGAAAAAATACGTGTCCAGTATTTTTGAGTAACTTTCGGACCAATCAGATTTTTTAAGGACACTACCCTATTATATTTTCTAGGAGGTAAAGGTGGCGACGATGGCAAAGGCGGAAAGGGTCGCGGTAATGATGGCGGCAAGGGTGGGAGCAGCTCTGACAGCAGCAGTGAGAGTAAAGAAGACAGCGGGAAAGGCGGGAAGGGTAACGGAGGCGACGGCAAGGGTAACGGAGGCGATGGCAAGGGTAACGGAGGCGACGGCAAGGGTAAGGGTGACGACAAGGGTAAAGGGGATAATAAATATGATGGCAAGGAATATGGTAAAGGATACGGATGGGGGCGATAGTGCAAAATCTATTAATGATGGACTGCTGATGGTCGAAGGATGCACGATAACCTTAGTTGACGATAAATGGAAACTATTTAATACTATTTAATGAAAACTTTACTTGGGAAAAGTTTATGTGTAAGCACTTATTTTCGTATAATATTGAAAGGGCTTGAACCAGCACTATACACGTGCTATATTTAATTAGATACTGTTGTTATTATGTGCACAATTGTTTTTTTACAATTAAAAGATATTCAAAATTTTCTGATCTTTTTAGTTTTAAATATTGTTCTATATATTCTTCCCTGTATATACTACATAAATAACCATACTGATTTTTTTTTTGAACCTGGAATATAACTAGTACCTATTTATAACTTGATCCAGTTCGATCTCCACAATCACGACGACTCGTGATCATTCCATTAATTTATGTAAATAATAGGGTAACGACGCGTCAAGTTCGTATAAAAACAATATTGATGATAATTTTACATAATATGTATATTGATGTAAGTGGAAACGCCGGGAGGGGACGCCCTAGAAGGACATTCACTGACCTTCTTGGTGACGTTCTTCAGAATGGTCAGATGCGTAGCACTCGTAACCACATCATGCATCAAGCTACCCCAAACTGTCAAATTTATTTTATAGTTTTTTAACTTTATTACAAAATAATAAGGTGCAATTGGGACAATTCGATAGTTTTGGATAGCAAGCTATCCAAAACTGTCGAATTACGTAAACGAAGCAAGAAAAAGAAAAAGTAGTTTCGGCCTACCCCCATTGGAAAACGATTAAGTTTTTATAAAAAATATAAAATACCATCCCGTGAAATATCAAGGATTGTAATACGAACAAATAGTATGCGCATCATAGATTTGTCTCAATCATATGATCACGTTCTAATGGTAGATGAAGTATCTAATAAATTATGTAAACAAATGTAAGTGTTTATAATGCATCAAGTACCTATTCTGATGTATAGAAACGTTTCGCTGTAACATATGAATAAAGATCAGTTAAATTAATTATTCATTCATTTTATTATTTATGTTGACACAATATAAAAAAAAAACATTTAAAATATTGTGTTTGTTTCCTCACGATGTTGTACCTAAACCTATTTGAAATGGTAAACCTTGATTCTACGAGTATATCATTCAAAATGTGTATGAAGGTAAGTATAGTTTCAATATTTTTAGACGCTGAAAATTTAAGGTGAGCACTTAAGTTGGTAACATTGAAACAAAAAGAACCTGACGAACGAACCACCCTTGTCAGAGAGGCAAGGACGTAATAACAACAAGTAAAGTAGGTAATGACTGTAATATTTTCATACAATTTCGTTTAGTTAGGTTGAACTCAAAGTCAATTTAAATTACTTTTAAATTGATTATGTCGTCCTTTATGCCGTCAAGGAGAAACAGACCAATAGCGAATTAACTCTGACTCCTAACTATTAAATACTAATTGACGCTAACCATCAGACAGACGCCGCAAAAGTCTCATAAATAAGTAATCACACTCTTGCTGCATATGATAATTATTCCAAAGAAATAACACATTGAAGTCTGCAAAAAGGTTACATACATACATAACAGACCGTTATTGACGCTTCCAATTACATTAATTCGCTTAAGTTATCTTTTTCTGTGAATGACCAGAAATGAGGAGCTCATGGTTAAATGAAAACAGCCGCTCGGATCGATTTCAGGTTCTTGCCGAGGTCAGTCTGTGGATGGGTGTCCGTTTGATAACATAACGAGACTCCTCCGTGCCTCGAAAAGAGTGTTATGCCGTTGGTCCCGGCTGTCATTTGTAGATCGTTTTACGGGTAGTCCGGTAGAAGCCCGAGAGTATGACAGCCAGTCTTACCAAGGGGATAGTGTTGCCCAGTAACTGAGTTGTGGGGGTCAGATAGGCAGTTGCTCCATGTAAAATACTGGTATTCAGTACGTAATTCAACATAGTTGGGAAAAGGTTGGACAGATCATAGCTAGCAAGAAATTACATAGTAACCCGAGTTAGAGTCATTAAGTTAACTTGTTTATTTATATTTTCCCACATCCAATGTTCTTATATTGCATTTAAAACAAAATGAGATGTTTGTCTGTGTGAATAGAGGAATGGATAGACGCCATCTTGGTAAGTAAACACACAGAACTACGACCTCTCAACTCACGTTAGTGTAAATCAAATTCTGATTTCGAATCTCTTGAAATAGGGACTCTTTCCTAATCAAAGTCTCGATCAAAGACGGGTAATATCACTAGTAGTATGCCGAACTCTTTTTATTATGATTTGGAGTGATGATTGTTTACGAAAAAAAGTCGGGAAAAAATCAAGCGAACGACCGAATAGACAAGGTCAGTGTTAACACTGAGTTCAAACCGGCTATGTAACGTGTTAAGTAATAATAATAATGATTGGTGACGTAAGAAGCCATTCGATCGATCGCTATTAGTAAAGACTGCTATCCACAAATCTTATAGGATCAAAAGCTTTAAGTTGCCTATAGATTTTTTTAGGGTTCCCTAGTCAACGAGGAACCATTATTATTTCGCCTTGTCCGTCCCGCGTCCGTCCGTTTGTTCGTCTGTCTGTGGATTAGCTTAGAGTAATAGTACTAGAAAGCTGCAATTTGGCAAGGGTGCGTAAAATAAAACCCTGAAAAATACATATATTTATTTATAATACACATGACACAGTAGACTGGATGATTGACATTATGACCCGATGGATGGATTGTGTGAAAGATGATATGGCTAGAAAAGATGTGACTTTAAAGATGAGGGCAAATAGAGATGTATGGAAGAAGAAGACACGCTGCGCCGACCCCAAATAAATTTGGATAGGGATATGAATCTAAGATGTGGGGTATCGTTCGATAGGTCAGAAATATTGAAACCCATTTTTGGATTCACGTAGGCGTTTGCGAAATATTAAGGTTTAGAGTGCTAAGTTTTGTTAGAGTCAAGTGTGTGTGTCAAGTGAAGTGCGTCCCATAGAGTCCTTCTTGGTTTGTTTACTTTTTTATTTTTTTGTCAAGTAATTGCGTTTCAATATTTCAATATTCAATTCTGCGTCTGGGCGCACCTTGCGGAGCTCCACATCGTTGTCAATGCAGTGAAGCAGTCGATTGCCTCGGACACCATGGCCTATCCTGCAGTAAAAGTGCAGGTCGCATAGCCCGACACGCCAGTATTAATGACATCATCCGTCGTGCTCTTGCCACCGCCGGGGTACCAGCTATTTTAGAACCCAGTGGCTTGGCACGAGACCAGATGGAATGACCATAATACCTTGGAAGATGGGTAGGCCTTTGGTGTGGGATGCAACATGTGTCGACACCCTTGCGCCATCCCATCTTCCTAGTACGGTGGATTGTGCAGGTGCGGCTGCTACAGGTGCAGAAAACCTCAAACGGCGAAAATACAACAACCTAACTGGAAGTTATATGTTTGAGCCGTTTGGGGTTGAAACACTAGGGCCATGGGGTCCGTGTGCCCATTTAGTTTTCCGAGAAATGGCGAAACGTTTGGTCGACTCTTCATGTGACCAGAGGGCTGGCCTTTTTTTGGCCAAAGAATCAGCATTGCCATTCAACGTGGCAATGCTGCCAGCCTTCTGGGCACTTTTCCCGTTGACAACGATGCGGATGAATTTTTTGATGCCCTATGATTATTAATTTTATTTTATTTCTTCATATATTAATAATTGTATAATTTTAATGAAATAAATAGTTTCAAAATTGCCCAGCTGTTAAGGTTTTGCCCCTTATGCACAAGGTTTTGTGTTCAATTCCGGGCAAGTACTTAATATATGAATTAAGCGACTTCTTAATTCATACGCACTTTCCAAATTTATCTTGGACATTTCTGTCGTCTGTGGAGTAAATAATCGTGAGGAAAATTGGACTTCAAATTAATATATATCACCAAACAAAAATCGTCAAAATTTTGACGACACGGTCGGCGCAGTAATTGAGCCATCGGCTGCTGCGCCGCGTATTGTGGGTAAATACATAATGTGAATATGGTATGCAAATATAGTACATTATAGACACTGTAAGGGCACATAAGCTAGGTGATTAGTGCTCATGCCTTATCTGTATAAGAAGAGGCTTTTGTCCTGCAGTGTTCCAATAATAGGCTGTATCACAATCATAATTTTTAATTATCAACTGTAAACCAAACCAGTCAGCTTCCGCCATCAAAAAAAAAAACTTCACACAATCACAATCATAATTTAGCTGTCAGATTTTTCCAGATTTCCCCCACATGTTCTTCCTCTGACATTTGTAAGGTCAATACAACTATGGCTAATCGGCTCCTGTCCCCAAAGTCAAGGGCGGCTAACAATTCGTCAAAACTGAATTAAACCGTCGCACCGCCATTGTGCGGTCATCATGGCGTGTCACCGAAATCATGACGTTTTGACAGACCGTGACATCCGATGGGCATCAGCCAGTCTGTGTGGACATGGGATGTATAAATACCATATGTAGGTGGCCACTGGAACAGATTCAGTTTAGATTTGTCTGATAATGGCGAAGGTAGCTTCAGTGCTTGCGTTGATGGTGGTTCTGGCTGTGGTTGTGGAAGGACGAGGTAAGTCTCTACATACACCAGTCGATTCTGTAAAAACTTCCCCGTGAAAACTTGAGTGAAATGAGCGGTGAAGTGAGCTTTATGTGTCATACTTAAGCTGGGTGCCACTGCCAGGTCACTTCATCGCTTGCTACACTCAAGGGAAGATTTTTACAGAACAGCACTGCTGATATGGATGAAAGACTTTCAAATTTAGTGGGTACAGACCATCCCGGAACTTTTTGATGGTTTAATAGGAGGCACTGGCTTACTCGATTATTTCATGTCATTTGTATTATGTAAGAAAGTAAAAAATAAGAAAGATTAAAAGCGCACATAAAGATTACAACTGGAACAATATGAATTTTTAACAATATCAATTTAAAGCAGTGCCTTTAGTCAAGCAGTCAAAATTAAAAGAGAGGACAGAAACTAGATGATTAAATATATAAATAATAATATAAATATTTTGCTGGACAATCCACACAGCATCATCTAGCCCCAAGCTAAGCAGAGCTTGTGTTATGGGTACTAGATGACTGATATACTTAATACAATACATTACATATATTATTACATGGTTATCTATCATATTTTGATGATTGTGTAGAGATAACCTGTCTTATTGTTGGTCCATTATTTAACTGAACTCCATTTCAGACTGGAGGTTCGAAACAGTAAAACGAGTGAAGCGCGGCTACAACCCTGGTGGGTTCGGCCACGGTGACACTTACGGAAGAAGTGATGAGCACAACGGCAGCGTCAGCAAGGAGCGGCTTGGGTGCAGTGAGGAGCACGGAGGCGGCAGGTTAGTGATACGAGCAGGAGCGGCCGTAGTGAGATCCACAAGCCCACACTATTCCCAAACCAATGCAACTCTTGAAAACCAGAATCAACAGCGGCAACCACCACAAAAGCGTCTAGACAATGAAACCCGATGAGTCCCGGAGAAACGATTCAAGTGTCTTGGATCCCGCAATATAATTAGTCAGAAAAGAACAACGAAGGAGTTAGAACATCCACTGGATGACTCTAAAACTATAGATACGGCCACCCGTTGGCTTTTAGAGGTTAAAAAACCAAAAACATGACATATTCTACGCATTCTCCAACCAGAGATTCTTCGCCTGGGGAACCGTCTTGCATAAGAGTATTCTTACCCCTTTTCCCCACGGTTCATGCAGTCAGCTATGCTGGCATACTCTTTTCACTAATTGAACAATATTTTTTAGTCTTGTACCATGTCGTATCTTATACCTTTAAACGAGCAATTCTTGTATATACTCATACATGATGACTCATATGACATGTGACAATTCTAACAAAAAAATTGTTCTATGCGGAGATTTTAACATAAATATACTCAAATGAAACCGCCATGCTCTAGACTTTGAATATCTTTTAGAAAGTCACAATTTAAACACACAATCCCTTGTGTGTTTAAAGCTCAAAAGAAATGCATTAGAGCAATGTGTAATATAGACATTACTACCAGCTGTCAACCCTACTTTAAAAGCTTGAAAATACTGACACTGCCTTCGTTATATATATTTGAACTTAATGTTTTTGTGAAATTAAATCCTAATTATTTTAAGACTTCTTTTAAAAGCTACTATAGACAATTGCGTGACAAAAAAAGATTAGATATAGATATACCTTACGGGAAAACAGCACTAATAAATAAAAGTATTCTTTGTATGGCATCACTGATTTATAACAAGCTGCCTGATGATGTCAAAACGTTGCCTATTCACCAATACAAGTCGAAGTTGCACAAACTACTGGTAAATAAATGTTATTTTAATGTCAAGGAGTACTTACAGGATAAAGATATAGATAGGTACCTAAAGTAAGATAAATTAAGTATCATTGTGATGTAATAATAAAATAATGTGACATACAGTAATAATTTTTTTTGATAAGAAACTGTAAATTTGACTATGTATAATATTTTAATCTATTTAATTTTTAATAACTATGACATGAATTTTAATTCTTCTGACATTTAATATTTAAATCCTTTGACATTTGTAGTAATTATTCTGAATGTATTATAATTAGCTTTAACTTAGCTTTAGCTTTATATAGCGGCTATCGAACATAAATATTTGCACACCTATTTAGGTAATGATACAGTGCACTTTATACCTATTTACAACATCTTTTTTCTACCTGTATTATGCAAATAAATAATTTGATTTGAAAAAAAAAAAAAAGATTTACATAATAATATGTACATACACATATAATCTGAATCTCGGAAACGACTCCAACGTTTTTCATGAAATTAAGTATGTAGGGGGTTTCGGGGGAGATAAATCGATCTAGCTAGGTTTCATTTTAGAAAAAGTTGTTTTATCCAAGCAAAGCCACTTTACAATTTATATGGAATAGTCTGAGTTAATAATAAATCTTTATATTTATTAATATAATCGATAAATTGGTGCAACAGATCAGAGTTATGACTATGAAAGTAAGATTGCTTGATAAGACATTACTAGACAATATAAAACACATTGTCATTTGTTTTGACTGCAAGGATTTTAACTATATAGGCTAAGGTAAAAGCGACCAGCGGCAAACTAGAAACAAAATCTCAAACTAAAAGATATTACAGCGAACTCTTGCTAAATTTCTAGAACTCTTAGACTAATTAGAAGCCCAAAAAGTTTTTACTTTTTAGTACCAAGGGGTAAGTATCGTGTTCCTAAGTAACTGAGTTGTGGAGGTCAGATAGGCAGTCGCTCCATGTAAAATACTGGTATTCAGCTGCATCTGTTTAGACTGGAAGCCGAACCCAACATAGCTGGGAAAAGGCTAGGCAGATTTGTTAAAAAAAATCCATTATTATTTCCCAAATATTTCTATACTTCTTTTGTTTTTCATTTTTTTATTTATTACAGTTATGGAAGCGGCAGTCATGAGCTTACCTTCAGTAGAGACGCCCGTCCAGTTGGTCATCGTCACCGCACTTTCAATAAAGCGTCCGCCTCCGCTTCCGCGTCCGCTGTCGCTTTCAACCAGGACCACAAGACAAACCTTTGAAAATAGAACGCTTTGAATTTAGAATGTATGAAATGGAACGTTCAGGAAGCAAAGAGTTTTTTATCCTATTTACTTTTTTACTATCTTTTAGATCTTAATTGTAAGGTTTAATTCTAACAAAGACTTTAAATCGGTTTATTTTAGATCTTGTTCTATTTATATTATATATGAAGTTGACATTGAACTACCACCAAACTAAATGAGATTGTAAGTTTAAAATATATGAAGGTAACACCTAACAACTGAGCTAACTTTGTTATTATTCATCATAACCTCACGACTGTATTCCCCGAAGGGTTGGGCAGAGCTGCACCTATAGTGACAGCCACATTTCGCGACCTATATCTTTTTATGTAAAAGGGGACGAACCCGTTACCATCGATCATGTACAAGTACAGGCAGCTTTATGAAAATTCCAATTACTCTTTGCTGGAGCTGAGAATCAAACCCAAGACCTCACGCTCCGCAGTCGCGCTCACAACCACAAGTCCAACAAGGCAGACTGTTATTATTATCATCCCGAAATCAAATCATACCTATCTACACGTGTCAGAAGCTCAATTAAAAGTTGTAGCCATGTAATAAAACTCAAGGATAACAATAACGTATGAATGAGTAATCGCCATCAGAAGCAAAACATCATTCTACGTACAGAAGGCTCCATGTCAGTGGTAATAAAAACCAGTATATTCTGGCCTCTTATTCTATTGAAAGTTCGTTATCCACTAGGCCAGCTAAAGGTCAAAGTGTGAGCACCGCCATGTTAATTGTACAAGTGTGTCTACAGAGACACAAACAATAACAGACGTAAAAACCGAATAGATTAATAAACTAATGCCCGTTTAACAAAATATTCCATTTTTGCATTATCAACTGTCGGTGTTGAGCCGAGCGTTGAAAATCCAATAGCATTCATTAAGGCGTCACCTAGTAGGTGAAATCGGGCAGAAATGGCATTTTCTTACACCATATGTAGCTCTTGAGGCTAATGATATAAACATTAATTTCTCGAAATCAAATCGTTAAAATCACCTGGATCAGGAGGGTTACAAGAGTAGAGGGAGACCAAAGAAAAGATGGATAGATTGTGTGTAAGATCATATGCCTAAAAAGGAGGTGACTTTTGAGACGACGGCAAATAGAGATGTATGGAAGAAGAAGACATACTGCGCCGACGATAAGGGCAGGAGGATGACGATGATCATTAAAATCCCCATTACAGCTCTCTCAACTAGAATTTTTCTCAAAATATATGATTTCAGGAATTAATCATTCAATCGCACAATATGTACCTAAAAAAGACTTTTTAATAACACATAATTTAATAGCAGGCTACAACTACGCAATCACCTTAAAAAATAAAGGAAGCTTTTACAGTGTACAGCAAAGAATATTCCATTCTATTCTATTGTAACTTCCAGTCAGATACCAATGTTATTAAAACCAGACAAACAAAGACGCGTCTTTGTAAATCTTATTCATAGCGTCGTGAAGGGAAGGTCAAGGCGATTATTGTTTTGATTGCTTCATATTATTGAGTTAGTAACTACATATTATACGAAATCCACAAGCAATTAATAAGTTTTCCATAATGTATGTAATAAGTTATAAAATTAATAAAACAAGACGCTACGTTTCCTGACAGTAAGTACCTACCGAGAAATCAAGAAGCGGTTCAAAGTAGGACAAACATAACATCACGCCTGTATACCCTGATGGGTTAGGCAGAGCCGCAGATGTGTACATTATGCATATTACACCCACGTTTCGCCAGCTAATAAGAGGCGAACCTACTGCCATCAACCGGGCACAATTCCACAATTCCAGCCTCCGAGCTGCTACTGAGAATTTCCAGGTAGAAAAATCCCAAAGACGCTTTGCTCGACGTTGGAATCGAACTCAGGACCTCACGCTCAGCAGTAGTTTTTTCGACAGACGAACGAGGCAGTCATAAAATGAATCAAACTAAACGTATCGTTTCCTGACAGTAGGTATCGAGAAATCAAGAAGTGGTTTATATAATGGGAATCTACCGATATAATGGTCGGCCTACATGTTGTATGGACATTTCCTGATAACTTTGTAGTCTAGCCTTACGTCATTCTCATTAGATTTAATGCATGGCTTTGGGTGTTTCGTTTGATTCATTTTATGCCACCGAGTTCCGAAATTAAAGGTATTTTACACCTTCCATTGTTTTTATTTTAATAAACCGAGTTCTTTCTAGTCAAATATTAAGGACATTTTATTATTATTATTATTCATTTATTTTCAGATAAACATCCATAAAAAATTGTTAGTAACACAGAAATACTTATGAGAAACTAATGTTAGTAATGACAAACATGAGACAAAAACTAAATACAAAAATAAAATATATGACCCATTGGATACCCATATACTCGTGCGCGTGTTTACTTGACCGTGTGTAGTCGTATCCAGCGCTCGAGCATTGGAGAATCCCACCGGTCCGACAATACGCACAGGATGCTGTTGGTACTAGCACGCATGCGTGTTAAGACAGAGGTGCAGCGCTTGCGCATGACTGCAGCGAAACTGTCTACGTGGGCCTCGGCAAACATGCCTGATGCACTGCAATATCGCGGCAGTCCCATCAACATCCTGATTACATTGTTGTACTGCACTCTCAGGTTACTGTATGCCCTCTGCAAATAGTCAACCCACAGGCTGCACGTGTAAAAGGACTGACAGTATGCTCTACAACGTAACTTTTACTTTTTTTGTACACCGTGCAAACCTGCGAGCTAACATATTACATCGTACAGACATGCCCAGTACCTTTTACAAAATATTGCTTTTCCCGATGCAGGGACGTTAATTGTTGAGGAGTTCTCCTGGTACTTCACCATCAGCTACACTCCACCATATGCATTGTGGCGAGCATGAATTGCTTGTCGACCATATAAAAGTATTCGAATCGCGACCTGGTCTTCATCAGCAGCTCCACTTCACCAAATGGCACTTATAAATACCCAAATAGCCATAGGTGTGCCTATAACATTTGAAGAGTTCCCTCGATTTCTCCAGGAACCCATCATCAGATCCTAACATGGTCATAATGGGACCACCTCCAGAAAATACCGTTTGTAATCTAAAAAAAACGACGGGTTGCACTCCGGGAGTGCCGGCAGAAGTGAAAACTTGAATATTAACGTTGTGCAGTTTTGATATTTTGGAATGTTTAGGGAATAATTTCGCACGAATTGCTTTAATTATCAGTATAAAAGTACCATCATTTATGTGGTAGAATACAATATTTATTTATTGCACTATCGTACACAAACATGACAACTTATATTACATAAAAAAGTTTATATCTCAGAAAAAATTGTAAAGAAGTTTTCGTCTTACGAATTTTCGATCAGGTCACGTGTCCTGACGCGAGTTTAACATTTTTTACCCATTACAAAAAAGTGTACAACGCCGCTAAAGAAGTTTTCACTTCAAAAAATTGTTGGGCATTAACGGAGAAATCAGTAAAAAAATATTTAAAAAAAATATACAGTCAAACATAGAACCTCCTCTTTGTTTGGGGTCAATTAATAATAAAATAATAGTATATGACTCTGGTTGCTCCTTCCAAAAGGAAGTTTCGTATGGAGAAAAATGAGCAAGAAAATCCATACCAACATTTTTCAAATGGTTATTAAACTTGCCTAATATTATTAAGTTGATGCCCGCCATCATACCATTTTTTTTTGTTGGTTATACCTACATCCAATACGCACATACCGACTAATGCATGCAGCCTGAAATTACCGAAACCCACGTACCTAATTGAGGGTTTAAACTCTTTGATTCTGAAAAACCCAAGGCATGAAGAATCAGGTAAAATCCTATTTTAATTGTGTAAAAGGTAATTCTATTTTTCCAATTGTTATATTTGAATCATGCGAAATGATAAGGATTCTCTTTATTTTATAAGATATACTCGTATTTAGTTTAATTAGGTACCTACCTACGTACTTACTTAATTATCAGGCTTGTGGCTTTTTAATTAATAGGTATATAGCTAATTGGCTTATTTCTTAAAAGTTCTTCAAGTGGAAATATACCGGTAAAAATAATTAAAAAAAATCTATGCCCATTTTAAACACAGGTGAATCATCGTAATATTAGCTTTTTCGAATAAACATTGCTGAATTCTGGATTGACTGGTTGTTTCGATTGGTATGATCTCGGTTTTTATTTCCTAGTTTATTTGTATCTTACAAAAATTTTAATTACACCGCAACTTTTTACCATTTATTTATAAACAATTCTCTGAAGAAGATTGGGTGGTCAATTTCCAAAATAGATTTTAATACCTACTAGTGACTCGTCCCTGCGTCTTAAGAGCGCAAACATATTTTCAAAAAGTTTTTTTTTAATTGAGATTTTTCACAAAAATACCATCCACATATAGTCACCGGCAAATAAGATGGCAAGATTTTGGCGTAGTGGGGGTAAGTTCGCGCATCGTACACTTAGTGGCACAAAAAAGTAGTAACTTTTATTGATCGTCATTATTCTATTGTTATTGCAAACATTTATATTTAATCATGTCTGTATAGAACAAAGTTACGGAAAAGGACGTATTCGGAGAATCGAAAGGGAAGGGTATAATAGATAAAGATACATGGTGGTGGAATGAAGAAGTGCAAAAGTTACTAAAACAGAAAAAAGTTGCGTTTAAAGAATGGCAGGGTGTAGGAAACGGGAACGATAGTTTGAAAGAAGAAAAGAATATAATATACAAAGAATGGAAGAGGAAAGCAAAACAGGCGGTAGCAGTTGCTAGGGCTAAGGCACAGGAGAAGTTGTATAACTCACTGGATAGCCCTAGGGGCCAGAAGGAACTCTATCGGATTACGAAAGCAAGGGAAAAAAGGGCAAAAGATATAACGCATATTAAATGTATTAAAGATGATGCTGGTAAGGTTCTGTGTGAAGATGATGAAATAAAACTGCGATGGAAGGTTTACTTTGATAGGTTAATGAACGAGGAGAATGAATGGAATGGTATGCTTCAAGAGACACAGGTAAATATGGGTTTGGTGAGAGAAATTAGCATGGATGAAGTTAGGAATGCAGTTAGAAGTATGAAAAATGGAAAAGCTATGGGCCCAGATGATATACCAGTAGAAGTATGGAAGGTATTAAACGAAGATGGATGTACGTGGCTGACATTATTCCTCAATAAGTTGTTGCACGAGGAAGTGATCCCACAAGATTGGTGCAATAGTTCACTAGTGCCCATTTTCAAGAATAAAGGGGATGTACAGGACTGCAATAACTATCGAGGGATAAAGCTCCTGTCACATAGTATGAAAGTATGGGAGAAGGTGATAGAGAAAAGATTGCGAGATGAGAGTGAAATTACCCCAAGTCAATTTGGGTTTATGCCAGGTCGAGGAACAATGGACGCCACCTTTGCACTCCGTCAGCTGTGTGAGAAATACAGACGTGCACATAAGAACTTGCATATGGTGTTCATTGATCTGGAGAAAGCGTATGATAGGGTGCCCCGGGAGGTGTTGTGGTGGGCCGTGAAAGAGAAAGGTGTGCCTGGAAAGTATGTGGAGTTGATTCGTGCAATGTACAGCCGGTCTAGGACGTATGTCCGGTCGTCTGCTGGCAACACCGACAAGTTCAGTGTGGCTGTAGGACTGCACCAAGGGTCGGCATTAAGCCCTTACCTCTTCCTGTTGATAATGGACGCTCTGACGTCGGACATACAGGAAGAGGCACCCTGGTGCATGCTATTTGCCGACGACATTGTTCTTGTCGGTGAAGATGGACCTGAGATCCAGAGCAGACTGGAGAAATGGCAACAGAGGCTGGAGAGTGTAGGCTTGAAAATCAGCAGAACCAAAACTGAATATATGTTCTGTGATTTCGGCGGTCTCTCCAGTCCTGAAGCAGTGTCGCTTAACAGCGTGCTTCTCCCGGTCTGTTCCGACTTTCGGTATCTCGGTTCACTCGTGCAAAGTGACGGAGAAATAGATCGGGCTGTTAAGCACCGAATTAACATAGGGTGGATGAAATGGCGGCAGGTAACGGGAACAACCTGTGACCCCCATATTCCCCTTAAACTTAAGGGGAAGATTTACAAAACTATGGTAAGACCTGCTGTCTTGTATGGATCAGAATGTTGGGCCGCAAAAGGCATGAATGAAAGGCAGTTACATGCAGCTGAGATGAGAATGCTGAGGGGGATGTGTGGTGTTACGCGAATGGATAGAATAAGAAATGAGTATGTAAGAGGAAGTCTGAAAGTGGCGCCTGTGACCGAGAAGTTGTGTGGAAATCGGTTGTCATGGTATGGGCATGTGATGCGAAGGAATGAGAACCATGTTGTGAGGAAAGTTTTGAGTATGAATGTGCAGGGTTACATGGGTAGAGGAAGACCAAAGAAAAGATGGATGGATTGTGTGAAAGATGATATGGCAAGAAAAGAGGTGACCCTTGAGATGACGGCAAATAGAGATGTATGGAAGAAGAAAACATGCTGCGCCGACCCCAAATAAATTGGGATAAGGGCAGGAGGAGGATGATGATAGAACAAAGTTAAAGAAGGGAGAGTAATTCAAGTTTATTAGGAGTTATAAATAACGTGCATTTAAAATTCAAAAAAGTTTATATAAAAAAAAAAAAAATTAACTAGTCGTCGTCACTATCCGTTAATAAAACTACCCTTGGCATCATATTGAAAGTCGCAATCGCAGAACACTATGGTTGTGTTCTGCAAGTGTTTGGTCAATGCTGTATGTTTTAAATTGTTCTTTTTCCAATTTTATTAATTTGTATAACTCTGGTTTGAGCATACTTTCCTCGTATGCTATGCCTTTTCAGGAACTCTATCCTAAATTTAAAAACAATAACAACACTTAAGTTTAACACAACAAAAACAAAGGGTTCAATTTTCGTGCACTGAAATGTAATCGGGAGCGAACGGGACGAAGGCGCGGTGCGGGAGGCAAGGGTCGACTGATGCACCAATCGCGCGCTCGGATCGACGCTACCTCATACCCCGCGTCCCGCTTGACCACCAAAGAGACCTAAAAAACGACTTGTGCGCATCTAACGACTTTTGCCATCTTATTTGCCGGTGATTATACCCATTGGATTTTAAAAAAATATCGCCACCTAAGGACAAATGTTTTTACGATCTAAAAAAAAATGTTCCGGGTGTTCTGGGTGTATGCTAAATATAATAAAAGATAAGCTATGAATAATAAAAATATCTATCTTTGTAATACATTGTATTAAGTATATCAGTCATCTAGTACCCATAACACAAGCTCTGCTTAGCTTGGGGCTTGATGATGATGTGTGGATTGTCCAGCATAATTTACTATTTTATTTTATTTTTTGCGCAATTAGGACATGAAAAAGGAATAAACAACACTGATAATTGCAAAAAAAGGTTTAAAAACTTTATTCAATTCAATTAAACAAATAAATTAGTTAAACTAATCATCTTACTTATTAAAAAACTTATTTTAACTATTATTAGAAGCTTACGGTATTATTAACAGTTATCATCCTCGGATTGCGGAGTTCTAGGAATACAGAATCTGAAACACAAAACAAAACACCAATTTATCTCATCCTTACCATTGAAATTAAAATCAAAATCAAAACTCATTTATTCAAATTTGGCTGAAAATCAGCACTTTTCGAACGTCAAAAACGTTTACAAAAGACAGTCCCCCAAAACGCCCACCCTTCGCCACTTCCTAGTGTTTTTGCTGGGAAGATGAAGTGGCGGAACAAACTCCCCAGCAACACGTTTGTCTGATAGTTTGAAGAACTTGAAGCTATACAAAATAAGTCAAAAAAAAAATGTCAATCATCTTTATACTTCATTAAATTAAATATTTTGTTAATTGTTTATTTATTTATTTATACTTTATTGCGAGCTTAGACTAAAAATATCTCCATGGTAATAAATAGATCAATCGCCTACACATAAAAATATATCGAATCTAGTTTTATATCATGACTTAGAAGAATTGTAATTCAAAATAATTTATGTATTTCCAAATATGAGTAAACAATCTGTAGATGTTGTGCAATCATGTAATAAAAAAATACCGGCCAAGAGCGAGCTGCGCTTGTACAATAAGAGTTCCGTAAGAACTTAATTAACTACGAATGAACTTGAACTTATTTATTTTGTATGGCCGACAAGTAGTTGTTCCGGGTCTGGCTGTTTGTGTTTGTGAGTTTGAATGTTTGCAAACGCACCCACGACACAGGAGAAATTACTGGAACGGGATACGTTTAAAAAAACCTGCTCTTAATAGAACGATCGTGATCCACTGTAATTACTGTACTGCATGTAACTAATAAACCTGCGCTTTTCCTTTCACTATGCATGAATGAAGAATAATGACGTAGTGTCAAGAATTAATGTAGCTAGACTACATTTAACCTAAATAAGGTTTTTATCCTATGAAGTTTGAGGTATTTTTCCTGTAAAATATAGCTGAATATCTAAAATATTCTATTCTATCTAAGAATTACGGAAATGGAAAGAATATTCTTATTTTTGTAAATTTAGCGCTGTATTTTCTAAGCGACTGGCGAATTCTTAGACGAAGTTCTTTAAAAAAATACTTGCACCATACCTTTATTAAAAAAAGAATTCTCCAAAATGCAAAATATTCTTATTAATAGCACACGTCATCTAAACCTTAACAATATGCCAGAATTCAAACTCCTGTGTTGCACAGATCTCGAGAAAACCCCATATGACAAGCGAGTGATCATCT
Organism: Phlogophora meticulosa; assembly: GCA_905147745.2. NCBI lineage: Eukaryota > Metazoa > Arthropoda > Insecta > Lepidoptera > Noctuidae > Phlogophora > Phlogophora meticulosa. Next base: position 3,181,298 of record LR990518.1, read on the forward strand.
GGTCATATGTTCCGCTCATCTTATAATATCGGAACCCTGAAAATGTAGAACGTGGTTCGCAAGTGATTCAGATTCTGGTTTTTAATTCAAATTGTGTTGCTATATCACGAGGTCAACATACTAGTAGATAAAAAAAAAAAACATCGCCACCACATAAAAAAAAAACATGGAATCGCTAACGTTTACAGCAGTTTATTTTATTTACGTAGCGATTTCCCGTCGCGAATACGAGGCTTATATTTTGCTTCATAGAGGTTTTTGTGAAGGGGGTTTTTTAATTTAATTTTTAAACTACATGTAAAATACCCAGTAGTAGGCACGCTTCAGTAGACAATCTATCGAAACACGTAATTATGACACATTATCTTGAGTAGAGAAAGAGTACTTATAACTAATACTTTTGAACGGCTGAACCGATTTTCATCAAACATAGCTATAAACACTCCCGACTAATTCGCCTTTCAAACAATAACATCAAAATCGGTTCATCCGCTCGGGAGCTACGATGCCAAAGACAGACGCACACTCATACACACAGACACGTCAAACTTAGAACACCCCGTTGCTTTTGCGTCGGGGGTTAAAAATAGCAAATAATGTAACACATCATGCCTGTGATCCCCAAAGGTTTAGGCAGAGGTATGTACTCACATTTTGCCACTTGTGTTTAAGTTCCATGTAAGCGGGCACTGCCCCCACCTACCGACCATCAATCCAAACTCCGGGCTGTTAGTGAGAAATCCTAAGTGGAAGAACCCAAAAACACTATGCCGGATCTGGGAATCAATCCCAGGTCCCCAAGCCAGCAGTAGCGATTACAACCACTACATTTTTATTGTCAGTTTTACAATAGATCTTACCTTTAGCTTTTTGACGTCATTCTACTTTTATCCCACAACAGTACCACCAACGGAGCTGGCGCTAGCCGAAGACTTGGAGAAGGACTGGGAGATAGGGATTTGTGCTCCTCCATAGCCGTGGCCGCCACCGATCCCGTGGCCCCCGTGGCCTCCGTAGCCGCCGAAGCCGCCGCCGTAACCCCCATGGCCAAAGTCATAACCATGCCTTCTCACTCGCTCTCCTGAATATAATAAGGGATATTTACAGCAACGTACGATTGAGACCAACGTCTCAATGAAAAAACAACTTAATTTTGGTTATCATTCATTCCCCTCAGCATTAATTTGTAAGAAAAGTGTGGCGTGGTGTTACATGAATGGATACAATAATAGTTCGGTAAGTATGTGAGAGGAAGTCTGACTGAGGTGCCCGTGACCAGGAAGTTGTGTGGAAGTTGGTTGTCATGCATATGAGTATGTGATACGAAGACATGAGGATTATGTTTTGAGGCAAGTTTTGAGTAATGTTACAAGAGTACACGAAGACTTAAGAAATGATGGATAGATTGTCTGAAAGAAAATATGGCTTGGAATGAGGTGACAGTTGAGATGACGATAAATATATGGTACAAAAAGACATATGCTGACACCAAATAAATTGGGATGGGGGCAGGGGGATGATGCAATAAAGTAAGTCTAAAAGCAACGTATTCCCTAAATGGTCTTGACGGGGTCGGTAATAGCTGCATTTGTATCATGGAGGTTCTGCTCTGTGGTGAGTGCCTCTGAGTTTGAACTTAAAGCATTTTTTTTGCATCCCCTGTTTTTAATTCCAATTTTAAACAGCCTGTTTTTTTTATTTGAAAAATCACAAATTTAACGTACCTGGAGCGGCCAAACAGGAGACGATCAGCACAGCGCACATAACAATAGCTAATCTGACCATGTTTAAGCTTGTCGATCCCTTTTCGAAGTAATGACAGATCGTCCCCAGTACATCATTTTATACCGGGCCCATTCCATTGTCCAAAACTGACAATCATGGTTGTTTGTGCAAAGTCGGTAAAATTTCTGGTCATACACTTTTTTGTTGGTGGTGACAATGCTAAACTTTACGCACGAACAGAAAATAGTAAAATATTGTCGCGTTTTCCTCCTCCTATTTGGATTCTGTGAATTATGTTTTTAAGTTACATAGCACAATTTGTTACTACACATTTTGGTGCTGGAAATATTTTAATGCTTAAAGAAACCATGTTCTTTCGCTCACATTTGCTAAAACCTGATGATTGTAATTCTACATTCATTCATAGCATTATCAATCAGCTTTACATCTTGGATATTTTAATGATAGCCCGAAGTTTGGCGCACGTAAGCGCACTTCTACCAAATCCCAGTGATTAAATATAATGTTCATTTAACAATTTATTTCATTCATTTGCATAGTTATTTTATTCTCTATCCCAATAACCCACCCATTTAATTTCTAAATATCGTTCATCTCTGCCTAGTACCTAATCTCCCTATTACCAATACAATTATTTGTGGCGCACTTTGCCACACTAGTACGGAAATAAAAAGTAAAAAGCCCTTGTCTTAAAAACACTGCATTGAGAACCTAAATACAGTGCAATAAGAGCTACTTTCCGAGCAAGTATATTGAAAACATATTAAGTTACGATTGTTGCACAATCATTGCCAAAAAATCCCCGAATTCTATTGTCTAAAACAATGTGTTACGACACAATCCATGAATCATGCTCATCAATTCGACAATGACTTTCAACTGATCTGGGTGCATCTATCCGGATTACAAGAAACTAAAGAAACCTAGAGACGATCCAACCTGCCACCAGCTCTGGCAAGCTGGGCAAGTCTCGAAACGGTAAAAAAGTTACTCTGGACTTTAAAAGAGACTGTGATCTCTGATTTTCTTTCGGTGTTTCTTCACAGAGTAGCCAGATAGCGAAACACCAACCTAGTTAAAAAAAAATATTTTACTTGTTGACGTGTAAAACTGTTTGTAAAACCTATATACAGAAATGAATATCATTTATCATTTAGACCAATTCAATTAGAACATTTAAAAGCACTTTTGAACGCCAAATTAACAATTTTAAAGAATTTAAAATTGTGTTTCATTCCACACTTACTGTTTTAAAATAGTTTCTTTACAATATTTTATAAACGTACTTACAATAATCAGATAATTATGTGAAAAAATGTATTAATATTATGTTAAAAACAGCGATAGCTCGCGAAATACCATTCCATGCCAACTTTATAAAAAAGGATGAAAAACACTGGTTTAGCTAGGTATAGACCTTACTGGACATAGATCCAGTAATGGTCACATTTCGGCTAAAGTAATAATGATGATGAACCGAAACACCGAGAAATAACTACACAGATCCGATATGCTCTTCCAATCAGGATCGTGCCATCTAAATCCGCAGGCTTTTTAGCCGACTTCCATAAAGGCGGTGGTATTGTTCGACACTAGGTACGTGTTTTTTTTCTTATTATGTTTACGGATTTCTCCGTCGATTGCGAACCTATTTTGACAAATTCTTTTTTTTTTTGTTTGAAGGAATATAAGTACTCTGTGGTCTCATTGTCTCCCATTCTCTCGTGCTCTCGGAAAGCACGATTTGGTTTAGTGGAACTGATGATGAAAACCGCAGATGGCCACCGGAACTTCTGAATAATAAGTATTTCACTGGTCGTTATTCGATTACTTTAATATGGTTGCTAAGGAATTTATGCGCGTCAAAATGCATGTGATGAAGTGGAGCTGATGGTGAAGCATCAGGAGAACTCTTCAACACTTAACGCCTCGGTCGGGAAAACCAATCTTTTGTAAAAGTTGATGAGCAGTTGACATTAGGCTATCGTGTCGTTAATAGATAAATTACAAACCAACTCACTAAAACGCGAAAAACAAAAAAACTTAAAAAAAACAAACTGTTCCAAAAAGTTCGGAAGTCGGTGGCATATAACGAAGCTAACGAAGCAACCAAAGCCACCGCCTTCCAAAACTATAGTTATTTTATTACAGTGTAAAACATTAGCACAGTTCATGCTCCTTATAGAACTTGATACACCTGCTTTTATTAATCACTTGAGTTTTTGCGTGCAGTAGGTAATAAATAATATTTCAAAAATAAAACATCTATTATTTTCGAAAAACCTGCTCCCTAGCCTAGAGAAAAAGGATTTAATTTAGTTTTGTTTAGGTATTTATGGTCATAAATAAAAAAAAACATACCATGTGCGAGTCGGACTAACACCCATAGGATTCCGTACCATGGAAAAAACACCTAAAATACACGTTTTATACAGCATAAACAACGAGAAACATACTTTATGTATATAAAATAGGTTTTATTATATTTTTACTATCTTTAAATATAGTGGCAGTAGAAATACACACTGTGAAAATTTTAAATGTCTACCTACGACCTACGCGGTTCAAAAGGTAGCTACAGTCCGCTCACAGACAAAGGGACGTACGGACGGACGAACAGACGGACAGGAGAGTCTCAATAATTGGCACCTTTGGGTACGGAACCCTTAAAACAATAGGTAGGTTACTAATTGTTATTATTCATGGCCAGTGTCCATATTTGTGTTTCATGAATTTAGGAACATTTTGGTTCTTATTTAGATTAAAACAACCTGGAAACGGATGTTTGTTTTACAAAAAGGTAGGTATCCTATCCTATATCCCCAACATAAGTAAGTAACTAATTACTCAAGGCGCCGACATCGGAGACTGTGGCAGACTGTCTGGCACAGAGGCCTTGCCCAAATTACTTCTATGCACCACAATTTTGGGCGGCTTCTCAACTCGTTTGTTTTGTTTCTAAATATGTTATCCGATAACTCCATCAATTTGTGAACCGATTTTGGTGAGTATTTTTTATTGGAAAAAGAAGGCAAGGAACTTGTCTTAATCTTTAAGGACCTCCATAGAAATTAGATCGAGTTCAGACAAGAGGTGTTTAAGTAATACCTACCTACTCTTTAAAACGTTTCTGTCATTGTACGATAGTATATATAGGTACTTCGTCTATTTTAATAATGGTATAAAACCACCATAAGTATGTTGTTATCTTTGAGAAAAAAATACATGTAGATTTGTCAACAATTTCTGTAGGAACTTACCACTACCTAAACATTAAAAATTAAAATCGATTTTTCAAACCTTATTTCGAAATAAGGATTTCACGACGTCGCGTCGGTTGTTGTTTTGAAAAAAAAACTAAGATGCGTTTTAACTTTACATGTTTTCCATTTCATATGAAGTGACGTAAAGGTTTTCAAAAGATCCATGATTACACTACCGTAGGTATTATATATGTGGTCGTAATTGTATAACCCTACTGTGACGGTCAAACATCTAGCTATCTACCTAGGCTACAAGCAAACTTACCTTTAGTTTGCTTGTACCCTAGGTAGATAGCTAGATGCTTGGCAGAAAAAATTCTAGCAGGTTTATCAGGTATTTTATCAAATAATAAAATTATTTCATATTTCCCATTTACTTTGTGGTCAGGTATTAGAGTAACCGCAGACGAAGATTAAATTTTATAACGTACCTATTACTAGGTAAGTGGTGGGATGCCTGACGTAGGGTCGAGGCGGCACCGTTGCTCTAGCAACCACAGTCAGTGGCCATATTGGTTAGAAAATAGATATCTATCTCTTTTATAATCACCGGCAAATAAGATGGCAAAAGTCGTTAGATACGCACAAGTCGTTTTTTAGGTCTCTTTGGTGGTCAAGCGGGACGCGGGGTATGAGTTAGCGTCGATCCGAGCGCGCGATTGGTGCATCAGTCGACCCTTGCCTCCCGCACCGCGCCTTCGTCCCGTTCGCTCCCGATTACATTTCAGTGCACGACAATTGAACCCTTTGTTTTTGTTGTGTTAAACTTAAGTGTTGTTATTGTTTTTAAATTATGGATATTATTAATGTAGGATAGAGTTCCTCAAAAGGCATAGCATACGAGGAAAGTATGCTCAAACCAGAGTTATACAAATTAATAAAATTTGGAAAAGAACAATTTAAAACATACAGCATTGACCAAACACTTACAGAACACAACCATAGTGTTCTGCGATTGCGACTTTCAATATGATGCCAAGCGTAGTTTTATTAACGGATAGTGACGACGACTAGTTATTTTTTTTTTTTTTTATATAAACTTTTTTTGATTTTTAAATGCACGTTATTTATAACTCCTAATAAACTTGAATTCCTCTCCCTTCTTTAACTTTGTTCTATACAGACATGATTAAATATAAATGATGGCAATAACAATAGAATAATGACGATCAATAAAAGTTACCACTTTTTTGTGCCACTAAGTGTACGATGCGCGAACTTACCCCCACTACGCCAAAATCTTGCCATCTTATTTGCCGGTGACTATACTCTTCGGAAACACCACACACGCAACGAAATTTATTCGTGAGTAATTAATTTATAGTGACCAGTGTAGATTAAGTTATAATTCGATTAATGTTGGGACTAAAAGTATATGTTAAATCTATCAGATAAGTTAATGCGAAGTTAAACACCAAAAAGTGCATTTTATTTATAATTATTCTTTTTAATTGATGATTCACTGTAAACTAAGAGCTGGTTCACCGTGCCGTTTTGTTATTTTAAACACGTTTTTGTTCTCCCAATATATAAGTGTGTTGAATTAAACCGAATAATTATTAACATTAATTTATTTATTTCAAATAATCAGAAAACTGAGATCCGTTAGTAAAGTACCTTATACCTAGTACCTGTTAGTATAGTCTAGTTAGTATATTATGATAGTCCCCGTGACATTTTACGAATACTATGCCATATATGCTATATATAATACGGCTACCTGAGGGTAAATGCGGTTCTCGTGGAGAGTCCTGTATGGAGCCATTGGATTCGCCTACATATAGGAGAATTATTATAGTTAGTTTTGTATTATGTGTATTGCTAACATAGTTCTTATGTTTCAACTAACATTCTACGGACAAGCTAGTCTGATGTAAATTATAAATAAAATACATGAATATATCAACTGCCTTGTAACTAGAAAAAAAGTGCTCCACCGTTACCGCCTTCACCCTATAGAGCTTCACTCTAAAGAATGTTGTATGACCAGCTTCGTAGATCTAGTGTTCGCTACTGCTGAACATGAGGTCCTCCCAGATTTCCATCTGGAAATTCTGAGTAGCAGTCCGGATTTGTGTCCAATTGATGGCAGTAGGTTAGCCCCATACATAGGACTTAAAAATGACTGAAAGGGTGGGTGTACTATAGCGTACACGTCTGCTTAACCCTTCAGGGATTACAGGCGTGACGTTATGTTATCTAAAGTATGTTCTAGAGATCGCATGGGTTTCCCTCTTACCAACTATGTTGGAATCGGGTAAGTCTAACCAGATGCAGCTGAAAACTTATTTTTTACATGGAACGACTGCCCAATCTGACCTCTACCCACCCAGTTACTGGGCAACACGATACCCCTTCGTAAAACTGGTGTCAGTTTCGGGCTTCTGTCTACCCGTAACAACTGTCAAAAATGTACAAATGACAGCCGACTAGCACCTTACGTGCTTTCCGAGGCACGGAGGAGTCTCGATATGTAATAAGCGGTCACCCATGACCTGGGCAAGGCAAGATAGATGTGATTAGTATTTACAAATGTGTATTTGTAAATGATTTATCATAAGCTCTTTTCAAGAAGAATTGTTGAAGAATTCTTTTCAAGAAGAAGAGTTGTCGAAGCGTTAATTTCAATTTTGTAATCAGTAAGATTCGTCTTCAGGTAAGAAATGACACAAAATAAAATACTGATAAATTTATCTCAATAATTTTTATTTACAAATAATTAAAAAATATGTGATCCGAGGTCACAATAACAAATCTACACTGTACTTATGTGAAATTAATTAAAGTTGTAAATGTATGTACCTACTGGTGTACCGAACACGGATTTATTAAAAGGGAAAAAATAAAATACAATCCTGTATAAAAACTTCACACAGCGTACACTCGCGTATAAAAATGTAATAAAATCACTAGGTGTGCGATACATGTGGCAGGCTCTGTTTCAAAAATTAATTTCAGTTGTGAAATCTCAATATTATTCAGAAAAGACGTATACAATAAGTTTTAGTAAAGATTCAATAATAAGTGGCAGATAAATAAAAAGTATACAGAAAATATCAGAATTTTTCTTCACAAATCGGTTGTTTTCAAATATATTTTAAAGCAATAGACGGTTGCAGATTGTTACTTCTAAAATCCAGAGGTATTATTATCTAAAACTAAACGTAGACTAGTAAAATTGTGTTCACTATTATGAAGAGACATTACACTTTTAAATCTTAATGTATTTATTAATATAACAGCAACAAACAACAAAAATTTAGCTAAAAGCTACCACTGAGAAGTTATTTGTAAATACGACAGTAGACGTTGTAATATACATACATAGATATGTTACAAAATATATGTTAAGTGCGAGAGAGATAGGTGATGACCTATTTATGAGATGGATGCTAATCGAGCTACAAATATAATACGTCATATTATGCCATCGTCTGCGATGATTCGTTTATTTTCTTCACCATACATATTTTTCCTAAGTTACAATTATTATGAAAACCTCGTACATTCTTACTTACTATTCCGGCACTATCAACACCCTTTAGTTTCAATTCATTTATTATTTTCGCTACAACATAGACAATTTATTTTCAAGATATAAAAATATACCTCTAAAAAGTATACTAATATAATTAATTTTATCTATACATTTTTTTTTAAACCGTTAACTTACATATGTGTACCTCACGATTAAGATTTTCCTAATCTTGGTTTTCTGCTAAGAATTCAAAATATTAATTAATTTTACTATGCATTAGTCCATAAAAAAATAAGTAGCTAATGTATATTTAGGTTTTTTACACGGATACACATTTAATAAAGCTTAGAGTGAACATTAATATTAAAATACAACATTTAAAAGATTGCACGCAAATAATGCACACTTTTCCATAATAAGGAACAAGACATGAAAAATAATAACATTAATTAATAATTTGATTAGTAAATTCGTGAAAATTATTTTTTAATTCATTGTAATAATTTGGAACTGTTAAGTTTTTAATTAACAATTAATCAGAGATATATTAAAAACAAATGGAAAAAATACTGTGAAATTTATTTGTCAAAGCAAGATCATACTAATCAACGTTTCGTTGTCTCTCAGAACATGTAAAATATAATATTGTTTCGTATAACATACCGTACATTTCGTATAGTACCGAGTTCATTGCACTTGTTAATTACACCAATATTACTAGTGCACTATACTTTATTAAACACTTTAGCTATTTATTGTACTATTAATGTTAAGAAAAAGGTTTCTCAAACAAGTGAACAATATCATATTAAAAGTCATTGCACAACCCCACCTTTAGTCACAGCTGTGTATAATTGTATGACCTCTATCACATAAGAAATAGAATTCACAATTTCAAAGCAGTGCCTCAATAAAATAAAGCGCACTATAAATCCGGGCCGTATACATTGAAACATAATTATTAATATATATATCAATAATACGACAAGACATCACAGTTATCGTATATAACGGTATAAAGAAATACCACAATGAGTAACTAATCTATTTTTTTTACTAAATAGTTTTACACAGTGCCCAGCCTTTTGATCAGATATCCTTATATTCCCAATATGGCTATGGTCTTTCGTCAAAATACGAATAACTGTATTTTCATATAATATTAGTGACAAAACTATCCCTTTCATCTAAAATCTACTAGATTTTACTCGTTTCGTTTCTACTAGTTTTTGTTTTCAAATGCTCAGTATTATGTACCTATATTAAGGGTTTATATCATATTTGATACATTACCAGTAAATATTTTTTAAGTAACCAAAAAGGGTCACCTCACATTGTAATAATATTTGTAATTAAATATATATTTGTAAACAATGCCCATTTAAAGTAAATAAAGATATAATTATTTTAAATATAAATGTCGTTTTATAATATAAAAAAAGATTTGATATAATAATATATCAACGATAGACCGCAGCTCGAAGAAATATCGTTAAGTAATTGAAATCAATTACGAATATAAAGATAACAGAAACATTAATCTAATTATATAAAAAAAAACTTACAATTATACTAATTTTAGCGTGATTACAATTTTTATTCATTTAATATTATTTACAGGGATTGTAGTAATAAATGGTTACAAAAAAAACTTTGACTAACACTAATATAAACGTCTAATCACTAGCCATGTAAATCGCAATTATCGAAATAATATATTATGCGTCGTTGAGAACGCACTTTGTCATAATAATTAATAGAATCCTGTATAATTAAATTCCAGCCAGTCCTTAGTCTGATGCTCAAAAAGGTTCCTTCTTTCAACGATCGTCATTTCCTTTTCGGATTCCGTAGCCAATGGCAACAATACAATATTTATTATTGACTCCTATTATGTTGGTACGTCCGAAAGTATGTTTGTAAAATAGCCAAATCGATACAATTTGAAAGGAAGGTGCTGTCTACCAACCGTTTAACAATAAAGTTATAAAATTACGGAAAATACAATTTAGAGATGGCAATGCGCTTATATGAAAGCCAGAGAAGTAATAATTTGAAAAATATAATGCTTTCAAGTAATATTTTTATTTAAGTCAATAGTTGATTACATTTATGCGCTTCTCAAGTCGGAAAAAAGTGAGTGCCTTTAACTTTTCTACTACATACATAGTGATGGAAGTTGGTAGTATTGAAGTAGATTTGTTGTAGTTTTTGATTTTATTATTTTCGTATAAAATAAGTTTGTTATTCACAGTTTATTTGAAAAGCACTACGAATTACTAACAAATGTTTGCTGTCGATTCAATTAATATTGTTGTATTTATGCTGTCTACGGAACCCTTCATAGTACACCGGTGCACCCATGCCCTTTATTACTGTTTCAAAGCCTGACCTGAACTTTACAGCCTTTTTATTTTCCCCTAGATTAATTAATATGACAACGTGTGCCCTACGAATAAACTCAGTCCCATATGAAAAGATTGTGATAAGTAAGTGATGTAATAATTACAGTGATGTGTTGCAATACCATAAGTTATGAGACTGAGACAAGAAATGTGGGACGAGGGTCTTCCCCCACTAACACAGAATTATTATTATTTTTATTAACTATGTAAAAAGGTTTTATGCGTTAGTGGGTTAAAACCTTCTTTAAAAGTAAAAGAAGAAATAAATATATATTTATGCTACGCTCGCCAAATACATCGGCCCTAGTTTTTTAGCTGTAGAATTTGGTATGCCAAACAATTATCGCTCCCAAATCATTTTGTTATGATTAATTTTATATTATGCTGAACCCATTTCTAGTATTTTTTATTATTATTGTTACAAAATTGAGCACATACTTATGCAGTAAAGTAACTAGTGTATAAAATGCATAGACACAAAATAAAATGCACAATTTAACTATTTCATTGTTCAGTCATGTTGGAGTGTTGCCATATAAACCATACAAGTTTTAATAAAAACACTGGTATTTTACTAAAAAGGTAATATTAGCAAGGATCTAATAAATAACCAAAATATTGGTGCTTGTAAATTAATTGTATATACAAATATATCTAAATTTTGTCGGATTACAAAATAAGGCATGCACTGTTCACATTTTTTGTAATATGGCTCACAATGGCGGCCGATTTAAAAACGAGTTGCCCGTCATGTTTTGAAACGTCCCTTTTATGGGGTCCAACGGTCAATACACACATACATAAAAAGGTATTGTGTATATCAAATATAATAAATTGTAAAGACCACAATTTATGTAAAACAATTTTTCTTAGGACACGCTATCTTTGCATATTTTGTTACAATAACTAAACCTTGCATACAAATTTCGACCGTAGCAGCCGAATATAAGATTCACAATTCCTTGAAAGCGTATCTAAGTAGACTGGATTCGCGTCTTTTGATTCCTCGAATGTATCACTGGGTTGGTGTATTTCTATAACATGTTAACTAAGATATAACAAGAGCACGCTCACTATTTTAAACCGCGACATAGTAGATTGATTCAGATCCGTCTCGTTGCAAATTAGACTGTAACGCTTACGTGTAAAGTTCAAATTGTCCCACACCTACAGATGAGACTCGTAATTGGTGTGCGGTCAGAGCTGCGTGTCGTCTGGGTGGCGGGGCGCCAGGCCGGCCGGGTGGGCCGCGTGGGCCGCATGGGCTGGGTGGGCCGCGTGGGCCGCGTGGGCCGCGTGGGCCGCGTGGGCCGCGTGGGCCGCGTGGGGCGCCAGCGCGGCCGTGTCGGGCGCCGGGCAGGCGTCGGCCGGGTTCATGTCGATGCGGCCCGCCTTGCTCCACACCAGCAGGTCCATTATAAACGCTAGGAACATGAGAGTTGCCGACAGACCTGGAACAAGATCAACCATACATTAACACGTTGAACGCCAAGTGACCGACAAACAATACATTTACTATTGTGTTTCCTTGAATGGCAGTTAAGGTGTTAAGTCACAATTAAAACTAATCTTATTAGGATAAAACTAAACTAACATTAGAAAGAGGAAAAAAATATTGTGTTTTTGAGGGGATGAGGAACAGGGTGTAAAGTTCCTCATCCACCATTGAAAAGGGTCAATCCTCCGACCAGACTGTTGTGTCTGGTGAGCTACTGCTCGACGATCAAATCAAGAATCCAGTCTCCGATATGCTACTGATAAATTCCAAATGACAACACCTAATTAGACTTCTCCTGACCCGGAAGTCAGACCCAGGAGCTCACGCTCAGCAGCAATAAATCCACACTATATTTCAGACGTATGAAAGTGCATCCGTCACCTAGATAGAGATGCCGGAAGCTGTCGTTGTCGTAGCTGGCGCAGGCGCCGAGCAGGCCGCACAGCACGTCGCGCGCGCGGCACGCGGCGTCCACGGCGGCGCCGAACACGATGGGGCACGGCACGTTGCCGAACACGCCGATCGCGAACTGGATCACTCCCATCGCCATCGCTTTGTCTGCGGGAACGAGAGGTTATATTGAAAATCTTATATATACAATTCTCGTGTCACAATGTTTGTTCCCAATTTCCTCCGAAACGGCTGGACCGATTTGTATGAAATTTTGTGTGCATATCGGGTAGGTCTGAGAATCGGCCAACATCTATTTTTCATACCCCTAAGTGATAAGGGTTGTCCACCCCTAACATTTTATATGGCAAGACAACTTTGCTGGGTCAGCTAGTTTAACTATGAATTTTCAGGACATAGAACGACCATTGAGCATAGAACACAGGATAAAGTTGTACTGGGAAACATAATTAAAAAAATAAACATGAATTTTGATATTTATCTAGCTCTGTCAAGTGTGGGTTCTTAATTTAGGTGTACAATGAATACGGTGCACAGTTCTTCATCCTCCATAGAAAAGGCAGAATCCTCCGATCATGTTGTGTCTGGTGGGCTATACCTTCCCGACGGTTGTTGTCGAATTCAAGTATACGTAATATTCTCCGCACGGATAAATTTAATATCGCGATCTAGTATACGTCAGTTTACGTATGTGACGGTATAGATGGCGCTAGGTATGGAGCGCAGCTTACCCTGCTTGTCCGTGCAGCGTATGATGAGCAGCACGGCGCCCACCTCGCCGCTGGCGTGCACGAACATGACGGCGGCGAACACGGCCACGAACGTGTAGATCTGGTTGCACGGCCCGCCGCACTCGCCGCTCACCGCGAAGCCCAGCGAGCGCGACAGGATGTTGTCCGTCTGGTTGAAAAGCTCGTAGCGCTCGATGCTGTGGGGACAGAAAATGGGGGTTGTAGTAGCTATCTTGAAAAAATATGTCGAGGTTATGGGTTCAAACCTGAGCAAGTACTAACAAAGACTTTTTCAATTCATATGTACATTCTAAGTGTATCTTGAAGATCACTAAACATTGGTGAAGGAAAACATCGTGAGGAAACCTGGACTTATAATTAATATAAGCCTGATATCGCCAGCCCATCTTGAGCAATCGTGGTGATTGATGCTCGTGCCTTTTCTGTATGAGAAGAGGCCTTTGCCCTGCAGTGGGATAGTAACGGGCTGGTATTATTAACACTCCCAACTAACAAGTTGTAACGTCTTAAAAAAGACCTTGTCTTCGAATTTTTGATGTGTAACATCTTTCCTCTCGCTTTCCTGCAATCTGTGACAGTGATTTCGTGAAAAAAGACAGAAGTGCGTAACAGGAAGCCTGGGAAGCGCGCGCTATTTGATTTTACCAAAGCGCGCGTTATTTGATTTGACCAAAGCACGAGTGGTTTTGTAAAATCATCTCCAATAATACCTGAGTAATTTTTTATGTGTATTTTATCACAAGGGCGAGACATCATAACCACGGAGTATTCACAGCGTGCAGTCAGCGCAGACTGGACAGCCACATAAGGTAGACCATGACCTGCTGAGGTCGTGGTACTGTCCTGCCCGCCAGAAGCCTAGGACTGGTGGACATAACGACACGCGCGGGGACACCTATGTCCATAAGAGGACGTCTGTCGGCTGAATGATGCTAATGTTCATAATAAGAACCACAACTTTGAACCTCGCTATACGCTGGCCATTTTTCCGTCATATAAAGTGTCGGAGTTAGACAAAAACCTTAAAATAAAAAAAAATACGTCAGGGGTGGTGCTAATGGCACCAACCAGCCGGGCTTAACCGATATATGTAAACTCACATGTTCATAGCCTTGTCTCCGCGCTGTTCGGTCTCGATGCATGAACAGTTGTAGTACAGCCACGTGCTGTTGTCCAGCTGCTGGCTGCTGAGGCATCCCGCCTGGCACGGAGATATGTACGTGAACGAGTCCTAGAAATGGAAACAACAAATATTGTAGTAATCTGTGAAAAACCCGAGCAAGTGTGAACTGACACGCGAAGGCGAGAATGAGATGAGAATGAGATTCATGAGATATGGGCTATATCTCATGAACCTGCTAACAGACGTGTCTGTACGTCTGTCAGACGGACGGACAGCGGAGGCTTAGTAATAGGGTTTCGTTGGCACCCTTTCGGTACGGACCCTAAAATTTCTGCCTCGTTGGTGTAACGGTTGCAAGCACTATAGATGAGCTTAAGGTCCTGGGATCCGGAAACGACTCTGGGGTCGAAAAAAGGGGTGTTATCATCTGGGATTGCTCAGCGGCAGTCCGGAGTCTGGACTTGTGTCTGGTTGGTGGCAATAGGCACACCCTCTTCTCCATGGGACTTAAACATAACCTACACTCGCTCTAACAAATATACTTTCACACACACACACACACACACACACACACACACACACACACACACACAACACGCAACACACACACAACACGCAACACACACACAACACGTAACACACACACAACAAGCAACACACACTCAACACGCACCATCTTACACTACACACCATCTTTAGTTTTAACATTTTCCTATTTTAGTTTTTAAATATTCCTCTCTGTACGTGAAGGCTTTGATGTTTACAAATTAGTGCTTAATAGTATTGTTTTAAGAGGGTGAGAGGTACAGGTCCCGAACCCACTACAGACTCCAGCTCTCACAAAGGTTACAAATTTGATTGAAATAATATGTCACAAACCAATGTCTGTACCTTTTTGAGAGAAATAAATCTTATTTATTATTTTTACTAACTGGCGAAATGGGTGTACCATAGGTAAACCTGTGCCTTACACTTTGGATTCCCCAAACATGCGTGATTTTACGTTCCGTTAATAATAGAGTAGAATGACAAAAGACAGTACGCGTTAGATAAATTGAAATAATGACCGAAGATCCGGCGTGTGCGTGTACCGCTGATGGTAATCACAGGGTGGAAGCGGCTAATCTAAGTTTTCCGTTTTAGACTGGAGAACCTTCGCGAGTACAGCTTACCAACCTTGCGGGCGCTCACCTCCTCATATCCACGACATTATATTATTATGTGAAATATAAATTGTTATATCGCACTGCTAGATTAAAACTGAGACAACTCAAAATACGAGATTGTTTAGTTACAACTCCAAAATACTAATTTATCAATAGAAAGTACTGATTCCTAGCCCCATTTAATATGCAGTGACATTCTACAACATGTTAATGACCTACTATAAAATTACGTTTCAACTTGTCTTACAAAATCTAAAAAAATGGGTATTTTTCATCTGAGTGCTGAAAAAAACTGTTTTTGGAGTTGTGTCAGTTTTGATCTAGGTGTGCGATATGTCGAATATAACATACATACATAAACTCACGCCTTTTTCCCATGGAGGTAGGCAGAAACTACCGAACCACCCACCAGCCACCCACTACGATCCTTACATACTCCTTTTGCTTCGTTTACTTTCATACATCTGGTCATACACGCAGGCCGTTTGCGAGTACTACGCACGTGACCTTCATAAAGAACATCACCAACAAGATCAGTGTTCGGCGTCCCCTCCCGGCGTATAAGGCGCCGAATATAATGTCGTAGATTTGAGTTGGACAGCGACTTGCATTGACAAGGCATCGGGTATGGGCAGCTGAGTTATCAGTTCAAATCATTTATATTTTACTAGCGACGTGCCCTCCATTAGGGCGCAAAAACACATATTTTTTAATGTGATTTTCATACAAAGATACCATCCAAATAGCTGACTTTTACAGGGATTTTTCAAAGATTATTTCTCACATACCTTGTCCTGACAATTACGAACTAAAGTAAAAAAGCAGCCTTGTCTGTCTAGCCGTTTTGAAGTGATGACCGGTCATACTTGCGGCAACAGATTTTTTGCATACACAGATATCACTGACCTGTCCACAAACTGGATTGAAGGGTACGTCTGCGCAGTAGCAGCCAGCGCTGCAGGCCAGGGTGCTGTTAGCGATGCTGACCTCGCTGATCATGCGGTAGTTCTCTTCAGGACAGCTCACGAACATCAGTACTACCATACCTGGAAGCATACGGTGTCGAATTATTAGATTAGTTTAGAAAAATATAGAAGGCAGTATAGCAAATGCTATTTATCGGGATATTTCTTTTTTACTTTATAGTGACAATAAAAGTCACTGATTAAACATATTTATGATAAAAATGGTTGCAAACAACACTATGACCAACTAGGGCATCAATCCATAGAGCTTACAGCAGACGTGCTTGCCCAGTGTAGCTACATACAAATTGTAGGTACCTATATAAACTTATAACACTTCTCTTTTTCGTCGGCGTTAAAAACTAAGCTCGCTTTCTATGTCTGTCTGTATGTGCGCTTACTTCTTCTAAACTACACAATGGATTGAATACAGTTATACCATAAATTCGAAAATTTCTGCAAGATTCACCTGCCCTTATCCCAATCTATTTGATATCGGCGCAGCATGTTTTCTTCTTCCATACATCTCTATTTGCCGTTATCTCAAGAGTCACCTCCTTTCTAGCCATATCATCTTTCACACAATCCATCCATCTTTTCTTTGGTCTGCCTCTACTCTTGTACCCTGCTAGATTCTCATGTACCTACAATATTTATTGAAAGGTATGAGGACCAGGGTGCAAAGTTTCTCATCCTCCATTGAAATGGGAAGATCTTCCAACCAGACGAGTGTTGTGTCTGGTGGCCTACTGCTAGACGTGTGCTGTCAAGATTCTGCAGGAAGGTTAATCGTGCAGATAACTGATATCGCCATCTAGAATTCTTCAGTTTAATTCGTACGTGTTGGAATAGATGTCGCTACAAATATTAAACTTAGAAACAAGGGTCAAAAAGAAGAAATATCTATGTTATATGTATAAAACTGACAACTCCTTACCAGCACTGTAGATGGCAGCACTGGCGGCCGTCCACGCGGCCACCTGCCGCGCAGTAGGCACCAGCTTCAATATGATCACGCCTGACGTAATTGTGCCCAGGCCCATCACTAAAATACCACCCAGACCTGGAATACGAACACATACGTTTAGTACCTTTATTCACTTGTCCGTTTTAGGCACAAATTAATATATACAATAATTGGTTACCATTTGGGTATGACTTAAAGGTTACATTGGCATTGTCATAGTAATAAAAAAAGATAAAGGAGATTTTTTATGCAAGAAGAATTTTGGCCGAAGGGTGTCGCGGTAGCGTTCAAGCCTCCATGACTCAGCGCAATACGTTGCCGACCGAACGTGTTTCAATTTGCTTTACTTTAGTTCATAATGTTTTAGTTTATTATTTTGTAAAATTATATTGTGTATTTTATTTATGGACTTTGGTTGCCTGATAATAAAGAAATAAATGAATAAATAGGGGTGGTAAGAGACATAATTCTTGAAAATAAACACAAAGGACTAGCGCCCTTTGTGCGAACAATATCCATATATAAAACGTGAATCCTGCGTTATATTAGCCCCCGTATGAGGGCCACTAAAATAGCTCAATTAAAACTACTTTATAAACAGAAATCATTTCACAAAAACGTTATAAATTCATAAAACGATTCACTTCCGCAACCATTATTCACCTCTCTGAGTTCTTTGTTATAAGACAGTTCTTATCTGATGAAGGTACAGTTACCTTCATCAGTTTTTAGGTACAGATGTAGGTAAAGTTTTTACAGATGATGTTTTCATCAGTGTCTATGTGTACCATCGTATCCCACTGCTGAGCATGGTGGACCACCAATACCAATAGAGTGTTCATGTTAGTACCTCACCCGAGACAAGGTTGGCGTCATGCGTCGGCAACCGGAACTGCTTCTCCAGATATTTAGGAAGGAAGCTGTACACCCCGCTGATGGGCATCAAGTGGAGAACTGAGCTCGCTGTACGCCACATTAGGATGTCGTTTGTAAGCTGCCTTTTGATGGTCGCGAAGAAATCTGGAAGTGAGAAGAGTGTGATGTAGTTTATAGTGGTATTCTATTGGACAACTGTGCCATAAAAGAGTTACCAAGGGTGAGCGATGTGACGGTACTAAGCATGTGACTGACTCGCTCTGAGCAATTAGTAGCGCTTCCAAACCATCAACTTGCTTATCTTATGATCCCGTAACAATGATGAATGCCTACGAGTAATACAGATAATCCTTAATCAAAACTTTGCCCACAGCTGACCAAAGAAGGACGCCAGTCTGATAAATTATGAAATAAATATGGAGTACCACAAGGTAGTGTTTTTGGTCCATATTTTTCATATAGAAAAAGTAAGTAGAATTTAAGACCTCAACCAATTAATTCTGAAACAGTCCTTCAGATATAGGCTTGCTGAAATGCACTGGTATTTGCTCTTAGTAAATTCTTTCGTTAGCTGCCTATTATTTATATTATTCTATAAAATTGATAAACTCGCGACTGTCGGGGAAAACATAGACATCACAACAATCATTGTGTACAAAACAAAACAAATTGTAGAAATTCGCGTACAAATATATTTACGGAAGAGATGTCGCACTATATAACATATTTGTCGAGCAGATAACTCAGATTCCCGCCGCTTTTTCAATGTTGTCACAGTTTTTATTATTGTTCTGGTTGGAAACTGTCCAAATGATTTCAAACTAGTACTTGTAAACTAAAAACCGGGTTACGTTTAGATTTTAAATAAGAATTACATTTTCTATTTGTTTAATGCAACTATACAAAAAGGTAAAGCGGAACCACGGCTCTCCAATTTTCACGTACAAATTCTGATATAGATAATACATATATTAATCAAAAGAGATATAGTGATACGATAAGAGTTCGAGTGTGGTTAATATTTTGGACAAAATGGAAACCACGTTTGGGTCGGACAGGAAACAAGCTAGACTTATACGTATAAAAAATTTGATGATAAATTTAAAACAAATTCTAACATATAAAAAAGTCATTAAGAATTTCAAAACATTGCCAACATCAGACTAAAAGAATAATGGATATGGTATATGAATCATTGTCTACCTAGAGACAATCTTCTCTTATACGATAACATATCATTTGTTAGAACTTATTAGAGGTTTGGTTTATAGCACGAAATTTATCACAGTCGTGCTAGTTATGTCAACCGGATTACTACAACAATATAAAAACTGGGCCACCCACAAAGATATAGTAATAATTCAACAACTTCTTCTTTAGAACGAGAAAAAGTCAATCACGACTACACTGAATAACTTTTTTTTCTTATACAAACATAAACGCACGCCGTCTTCACGCCACGAAATTACAGAACGTTTTTAAAGAATATCACCAATAAGGTCAGTGTATGTCCTTCTAAGGCGTCCAGGCGTTTCCGCTTACTTCTACCTTATTACCTTTTATGTGAGTCGCCTTTCAACCAAACCATCTAAGCATACTTTTCTTTACTTTTTCTCACACTCTATATACCACTACCACTATATCCATCATCACTCTTTTATTTAAGTATTGTTAAGAATGACGTCGTTGTCTGTTTTTGGACAACCTTTCCAATAGACAACGTTTGGACCCAGCAAGCTAGCAAAAACTGAAAATTATCTTTACTCTCCAGTAATCTTTACCTTAGTCTTTCAAGTTCTACTGTGGACATCTCATCAGCAGTACTGGACAAAGGCTTTGCCCAAGAATTGATCAAATCCACAACAACGTTGATGTAATTACCTTTGAAGAATGGCTCATTTTTATCCTTGATCTTCTTTAGTGGCATCGGCATGGGCTCATGTCTGATCTGTCGCGGGAAGCAGAACATGAGGGCTGACAGGAGCACGATGAATCCAGCTATGAACACCATACCTGTGAAACAATACAAACTATTAGATATGACTTAGTTGACTCATTTTGATAACTTGAGAAAATGGCTGGAACAAAATATAGGGGTGGTAAGGGAAATAATTGTTGAAAATGAATACAAAGGACTATTTATCCATATGATAAAAGACGTTATTAGCGCGTTATATTTGACCCCTATGAGGGCCACTACAATAGCTCAATTAACATTTGTCTATAGAGAATATGGAAGTTTGCAAAACCACGCATGAAAAGCTTTACAATATTGGGTTAAGGAATTGCTGTTGATTCCATTGAAGTTTTTAATGACAGTAAAGTTCTAGTCGTTTCTTCCTGAGACTTTTCGTAGTAAACTGATACAAAATAATCTTCTATTACTCGGCTACCTATCTCAATGTCAAACCAATTCATAATTTCGCCGAATTTTTAATAAATGGAGATTGATGACTTCTTGTGAAAATGAACATATAAAAAAATCACGGCACACTTAATTTGGATAGATGAGCGGGCCAAAGATCAAAGAATTCAGTTGCGTCGAACAGTCTTTTATAACACTACAGACATTTAACGTGTAATTATACAACTATTAAAGGTACATGGTCTACTTGAACTAGTGACGTATGCTGTAGACTTGTAGTGGGCGTAAATGTACCAGCCGTAGGGCCGTTCAACCGTATTTTAGGTACACATAAGATATCTAATAAGTTTATAACGGATTTGAGTGTGTTTTTTACTATCACAGTCATAATAAAACGGTGTACAAATATTCGTATAAATAGAGGCTAATATCCTGCGATTTAATGCACGTACGTTAGTACGTAGTAACATTATTCTTTAAGAACGAAGGAAATCGAAATCGCGAAAGATATATCGAGCAAACACAAACTGTTGGTAGTCTGTGTTGACGAGTCACTCATTGTTTATAGAATATATCAACAGGATCGCAGTATAGAACATTCCAACTATGGCAATTATCGAGACGGTGAGTGAGAAACGCTCCTTTCAACAGCACTAATCCATTAGCAGTCGTCAGGAGATTACCTCGAATGTGTGGAATATTTCACGCACCGCGAGGCGCCACCTTGCGAGACTGATCGCACAATCTACATACTCACATGTACAATATGTACCTACAAGACGCAAAACACTCATGTTTTTATCAGTAGGTAGCCAAGTTTCAGGAACATTCTAAGTCAACTTGGAAAGATACCCAAACAACGACGAAGCTGCGTAGGTAGTAGCCGACAACTTCGTTTCTATGATTATGGTTAACCATTTGTGGGGAATACAACCAAAACAGACAACATTCGGAGTTGTCAAAACCAGTGATCGTAATAATAACTCATGAAACCTTGGATACGATCAAAAACAATTCTGATAGATTCAAGCAGAAAACATTTGCGCGTTTACAAGGTCGCCCGGTCGACGTTCAGTCAAGGGCGTTCGCTAGACACGGTAGGTATGGACTATGGATACACACGGAGCTCAGCATTGTTTACCACGCTCAATTGTACCATTACACGTAATATAGAGAGTCGCAGCGTCTAATACATTTTGGTGGGAACTTGAGTTTTACAGCGCGAGTCGGCAAGAGAAGACGAAGGTCAAGAGAACCGGTTTAAAAGTAAAAGTGAGCAAGGCGTCGGTCGCGTGTCCACCCACTAAATCCTCATTACGGGCACCGACGACGACGGCATAATTGTCGGCAACAAGGCGCGCAGCCTTGGCCGTGACCGGCTGTGGATAGAGCGCTTATTTTAGCTGTGGTGACGCGGCGTGATGTAAGACGCGTTATATAACTAGTAGCGTGCGCCCGCGCCGCCGCCGCCGCCGCCGCAGCGTGACGCCCCCGCACAAAAAAGCGAAAGCCGACTGAAATTGCATCGCGCGCCATTCTATGACACCACATCATACACGTTGCACCACCGATTTATATATAACATATTATCACGAGCAACTGTGGCTTCCTAAAGCCGTCGATGGAACTGGAAAAGCTCGTGGACACACATTTAAGTGAAGTATTAATTATGCAACCGTGGAATGTCCTGCTCACCCTTTCGCAGAAACAATTACAATGCAATCGAGCCGCTATGGGAGTCAGCTGGGGGAAGTAATGAGCGGTGATTAACATCTTGCAACATACGATCTGTATGCTCATTATCCCTTGAGAAATGTTCTTATAATAACGTCAATCGTCGCAATTTGAGTTTAACTGACATTTTATAGACGCACATAAGTGTGGAGGCGATTGCGTGTCCAAATATGTAATTTATTTGCAACTAATTATACAGGGTGGTACAATTACCCTGTACAAAGCCTGCCTGCCTGGCCCAAAGCGATTTTTTAGAAACCTCTCGCCAAGGGCTTTTGAAACACCCACATTTAATTTCAGCTTAGGAGAAAAGTTTTTAATCGACAAAACGCTTACTTATAAGATTTTTAGGTCCTAAAATTTAATAAATAGAATGGTGCAAAGACTTTCAAGTTAATTTGAAAACCTATAAAGACTTCGTAAGCTTTCAATATAAAAAACTCTGAATATACAGAAATAAATTCATTAAATTCAAGCAGGTTGTCCTTTGCCTATCATTACGTGCCTTCAATGTGTCTCTACAATACAAAATAATCGAGCTTCGAGAGCCAGGCGCCACAATGCGCCAGACTATAGGGATATAGCTACCTTTGCCATTGCTATATGCTGAAAATATTGAACACAGACTGCGAACATGCAAAATTGTGAATTCCCTGAGCCACAGTAGCCAATTTAGGACCAGACAATACGTTAATGATTCAAAAGCGTCCGTTAAAATAAACTTATTAAAATTCAAAACTTCATTCATGAGTGTAGCGTAGGAACAATAAGGAAATACGCAGAAATCATTCAATGCGTATTCGCGAATTCTATACGTTGGCAGTCAGGACACGCTTGCAGCAGTTTTCTACCGCGACACGACGCACCAATAACTTCCTAAAACCGTTTACCATTCGATTTTGAGCTTTAACTTGGTGATGGTTAGGCGTGATGGGTCCTTTTTGGACGGCATATGGAACTTTGTTCTGTTTACACGCATTCGGTTGGTGTGCAGGTCACGCACGTGCTTTCTTCGTGGATTTTGCGCGCAAATCTGCGCAAGTGCTTCGCTAACGGTAGATGACTGTTCCGCGTTGGAATGTTACTTCGATTTCGTTGTGGCGACAGACAGGTCATCGGTTTAGTTGTAAGCTTAGGGAATATCCCGCCAGTGAGGACCGAAATAGATTCTACTATTTGAGGGCTAAGAATAGAAGCCCGCAGCTTCAACATGAAGCATACACTTCATATTTTTAATAATATTTTTTGGGTCTACATCGAAAACATTATGCAGTTGAATGTGCATTGCATGATCTACATTGGTGACAATGACAACTGATAACTTTTGAACTAAATTGATAAGACTGCTGGTTCACAAGCGAACCGAGATTTAATTATATCGAAGCCTGGCGCGGCTGGGTTCACGATACATAAGAAAATGGTAGCAAGTTACGCCCGCCACCCACTTGTATCGATTTTCAACAGCGATGTGTTTACACAGCAGTAAAACTAGAAACGTTTGTTAAGTTTTGTATGAGCTAGCTTATAGCTTTATTTTCCGTGCCAGCTGTTGTAGATATAAACTAACATTCAAAACGATTAATTTAAAACGGTTGACGTGGTTTCATTTTCAATTAAGAACCATTTACGTATAGATTTATTGATCCTACACAATTTTCTTCTAGTGCAGCTGAACATAAGTATTTAAGATCATCAACCATAGCAGACTTGCTTCAATTATCCGAAAGAGTCTTAAAAGAAATTAATATTTTGAGAGTAACAACAAAATTACTAAAAAGACGTACATGTGGAGACAACAAAATAATATTGAAATCTGTTTCTATATTTTTTACAGAACATCTAAAAAAGACGGTAGGGTGCAGTAAAGCAAACATGTGCATCAACGAAACTATTCTATTATTCCCGATGTTATTCAGTGTATAACAATTAATGCATCTGCAGGGACGTGTGCTGAGAACTAAGTGAGGCTCAGGCCGCAACTTAATTATGAAT
Source organism: Phlogophora meticulosa (assembly GCA_905147745.2). NCBI lineage: Eukaryota > Metazoa > Arthropoda > Insecta > Lepidoptera > Noctuidae > Phlogophora > Phlogophora meticulosa. The sequence continues at coordinate 3,206,039 of LR990518.1, forward strand.
GGATATTATGCGATCGGTTACAACCACCCGTTTGCTTCTGCTGACGAAAGTCTTAACAAGGTACTAGCTATTCCAAGCACTGCATATTGAGAGAGTTGGGAATTGTCCACATGTTTAACTTTTGAAATCTGTATTCGCGAAACTAATTCTGTTACGACGCAAATACATTTGGGATCTTTCTATGATATCCCTACTCTATTATCTGGCATCTCATAAGTGTGTTCGTTATCTCATGTTTCTTATCTATGGCATCTTTTATGGATAGCCAAAATGCAATTTCATCAAAATTAGAAGACATTAGTTCGATCATCGAACTGATATAATAATATGTCATCGAACTTCGTTCATTACGTGACTAGGAAACTGTTACTCGATTTGTTTCAAAAATAAAGATATAAAGTCTACTCACCAAGCCACCAAGCTCCAACCCACCTCGGGTCACTGGCATCAAAGGGAGGGGTTACCAGGGGGTTCACATAGACCCTGGTGCACAAAGCCCCCAGGAGGAACCCAAGAGCCGGCCCGATCACCCTTATGCCGATGGTAATAGCTGTGGACAAAAGATATAAAAAGGATTAGAATAATTTCTTCATTTTGGTATATCGAATTTCATCCAAGGCAGACTTAAAAAAATAGAGTGTAGCAAAAGTACTTTTATTTTTGTTCGTTGAGAAAAGGCAGCCTATGGAGATATGTAACAGAGATTTATGAAAGTCAATGAAGGAGACATTTGTATTTAGACGGAAATAAACTATACATGGTGGTAACTTCAAGTGTGGAGAATTTGTCAATAATTCAAAATCAATCACCTTGAAATTACTTACCATCAAGGACAACGAAGGTCAACCTCATCTGCCTAGCCATTTCCCAACTTTGTTAGAGTCGGCTCCCAGTTTAACCGGATGCAGCTGAATACCACTATTTCACATGGAGCGACTGCCTATCTGACCTTCACAACCCAGTTATTGGGCAACACGGTACCCCTTGATAAGACTGGTTGTCAGACTCGAGCTTCTGACTACCCGTGACGACTGTCAAAAATCTACAAATGACAGCCGGGACCAACGGCTTAACGTACTTTCCGAGGCACGGAGGAGTGCGATATGTTACGAACGGTCACCCATCCACAGACTGACTTCGGCAAGCGTAGCTTAACCTTCGATCAACCCGCGCAGCTGTTTTTATTTATCCACGAGCTCCTCCGACGAAGGCCAATAAAAGATATTAAAAAAGTAGCTACCCTGTATACTTGACACCAGTTAGCCGGAGACAGACGATTGGAATCACAGTACCAACAAAAGAAGCACACAAGAAAGACTAACCACAATGACCAGCGTCCGGCTGCGTTTTATTGTACTTTATTATGGTGAGCAGCAAATGTATAGTTTACTATAGTTAACGTCTGGCTGAACTGGAAACTAACCCCGACGAGCCTAAGCGTAATTTGCTAAGGACAAATGAGAATGTGTACCGAGGGACAATTAAGAAATCTTTAGATCATTTTTAAAAGCTTTTTATTCAGCTTGTCTTGTTTATTTAATTTTAAGCGACACCAAAAAGAACACTAAAAAGGAGTAATATAACTTTAGTTTCAGAAGTCGGCAATATAAAATGAATCAAACGAAACAAAGAAATGCACCGAAACTATACTTATTTTACACCTTTTGGTGTGTTTTATTAAGTCTTGTTTAGACTCAGTAAAACATGTTAGAGCACAATCTTCAAACCCTTTCCTCCTTTTCAATTCATTTCGTAGGCATCAATCAAAATTATAATCAATCACTATCTAACATTCAATCAATCAAACGTGAAAAATCCGTCATGCCACGTTTAAAATTCAGAGTCATGCTTGCGTTCTCAATAAATAAATAAATAAATAAATAATGCTGGACAATCCACACAGCATCATCTAGCCCCAAGCTAAGCAGAGCTTGTGTTATGGGTACTACATGACTGATATACTTAATACAATACATTACATAGATAGATATTTTTATTATACATAGGAAATACCCAGAACACCCGGAACAAATATTTGTAGATCGTACAAACATTTGTCCCAAGGCGGGAATCGAACCCGCAACCTCTTGCGTCGCAGGCGGACCTTCGCCCGCCGCGCCACAACGGTCGTCAAAATTCTTTTTGTAATGCATTTTTCATCGTATAAGATAACCATTGAAACATTTTAAAACATGCAGGGAGGGTAAAAGCCCATACTGATACACTACAATAAAGAAACATTGTAATCAATTACATGTCTTGCTCTCACGAAGTATTAAATAATATTACGCTAGTAGATTCTACTCCTATTATGGCACTTACACACGAAACGAATACATTTTCCACTGCACGCATCACTGAAACCGATCTATTGCACGAAACTACAGATACAATGTAAAATAGCAACACTGAATTAATTCGAGGAAATATTATCATCGGGTCACTTAATGACGTAGTAAATATTAATGTGCATAATCGGTGAGGCGGAGATGGTAGTTATGCAAATTGAGATGGACTCTCGCACACAGCGGACCGCAGTCGTTTATCTCAATAGGGCTAGGGCTCTGGGGCTAATTGAGGGCCATTGAACTCGCCACAACAAATTATCGTATGAGGAATTGCCGCTGTCAACGATCGCTGCTGCATACAGCTACTTCATGTTAGAACGAAAGAAAAACGAACTCACTGCGAGCTTGGATGATTACTGACATTATTGTTCCGAGAAATGCTAATATTATTATAGCCCATAATATATTATGAACAGTAAACAGCTCATTTAAATACATAACGAGGCGGATATATGTTAGGGACACGCGCAAGCCGCAATCCCAAGACGAATCGTCCGGCGCGGCCCAACATGCGTAAGAGCTGTCCCAAATTTTGAAATTAAATTATAACCTGTTACAATAAAATAACAAAGGACCGTTGCGTTGCAGGGTGAGTGACCGAAAAACAATCAGGTACTTAGGTCCCGAATGTAATCTTTCCCAGAAACCAACCGCGTCGCTTGCCAAAAAACAGACGGGCGTGCGTTCGGCTCGCGTGCTTCACGTCCGGCACAAAGTAAAATATACCTTCCTATTATCATCATGCGCTTTTGTAATAAATAATGGCGACGTCAGGATCGTTTTTCGAAACGGCCGCTGCCCGCGTCTCGGTACAAGTTTTTATTATGTCCCAGTACACTCGTCCTTACCGGTTCCGATGCATCATTAACATCGTTCATGTGCTCATGCTGCTGCTGCCTCGAATTAACGCTCAGTGATTGTCAAAAAATGACGAATTGCATCATTAAAGTGAACCCGTTAGGCAAACGTGGTTAGGGTCCAACATTACAGCGTATTTTCGACTCGTGTACGTTTTTTAGCCAGTGGTTTAGGCCTCGCCTCTTGCGCTGGTTGGTGGTTGTGGGTTCAAACCTGGGCAAGTACCAATGTGAGTTTTTCAATTCATATATGTACTTTCTAAGTTTATCTTGGACATCACTGACAGCGGTGAAGGAAAACATCTTGAGGAAACCTGGACTTATATAATTAATATAAGTCTGAAATCGCCAACCCGTCTTTAGCAAGCGTGGTGATTCATGCTCGTGCCTTCTCTGTATAAGAAGAGGCCTTTGCCCTGCAGTGGGACAGTATTAGGCTGGTACTGGTACGTTTTTTGCACTCAGGTTTAGTTTGCGGTTAAAAATAAACGAGCATGCCACCCTATCTGCTCACACTATCTACAATAATAGAGACAAACATAAATACACTGATATGAAAGGCAACAGGGCTCGCAGAGATAACCTTGCGAAGCCCGCCTCTGTAAATAAGGTCATCTCAACTGACAGCTACAATCACCTCTGATATACACCTAATAGATATAAAAAGCGGCTGAAACATTTTCAACGCATCCATTTAGGATGAGAAATAAACAATCAAAACCTCAGGAATCATGTCTAAATAAGGTGTCCGACGAGTTCTATCTGTGGTATCAAATTCCGTTTATAGGAACATGACTTTATCTTTACCAGGTAATGCGCAGTCTTACGGCTACTCCAACACCGGTCTTCCCTCAATAGAATTTCAAATGAATGTAAATATAGGTATTCGATTGGCGCTATAAAAAATTATCACCACTTTAGTTAGCATTACAACCTTCACCAATGTTTTTGGAATTTATCCACATATAATTCTTAAAACAAAAGTCTCTCAACATCACAGACAGTCAGTACTTACTACATAATATTCGCCAGTCACGATATTTTTAATGGCCAAGAAATAAGAACACAATTCCTAATCGGCGCAGAGTTCATTGCTCTTTCAAATGCAAAATCATTTTTAGAAGTATGACTAATTCGGTTGGAAAACAGACTAATAGCAAATGCTGTGACGCTTCTAAGAAAACACCTGTCCAAACAGATATAGGAAATAGTTTTGAGGCAATAAATAATAATTCAACGACATGCGGTGTACGAAATAAAGGCAATTTGACGTCATAAAAAGGTTTAATCAACTGTCGGCACGATAATAACAACAGCGGGCATAATCATATCTAATCATACAGACGTAATCTAATCGAGCGATGTTGCAAGAAAACTGACCTATGACAACTACAGCAACAAATGATTAGGTAGAGCGCAATTTGATGGTGCACTCGCAAAAAAGTTGCATAAGGTGCACATTGCTATATCGTTGTAACGTAATAACGAAGTAATTTTCTCGTCCGTACAAGGCGTAATTAATCGCAATCAGATTGCAAACCGATAGTACGATTAAAGAAGAAACATACCAAAATACGGTGCGAGTCTTTTGACTAATTGTAGGCTTTTATCATCCTTTTCGGGGTTATTTTATGTAACACGGGTTTTTTTGTTCATTCCGTAATTAAGAACGTACATAAATCACGGGTTATAGGATTAGTGTTCATCAAAAATCGGATTGATGAATTACTTGAACATAACAAATCATTTATTGAAAATAGGTACGAAAGTATCTTACAGGAATGCGCTTCTTCTATCTTCGGTACTAAGAAAACTTCATACAAATGCGCATTAATAGATACTACTACAAAGCACAGGAGTGCTAAACTTAGGACCTTTGCCTATGTGTGGTAGGTTACTCTGTGGCTAATCGAATATTACTGAAAGGCATATATTTTATGGTTCAACTATATACATATACTCGGCATCGGTATTTCCGCACGAATTCGTTAAGGCACCTTGGATATAAAAATTCAATATAAGAAGAAACAGGGTTCAATTAATTAGCATCCCGAATGTATCATCGCTGTCCCAAATAAACACAAGCCTGTAGCGTATTCTCTGAAAACTTATGAATCACAACATTTTGGAAGTAAAAATCGAAGTTACTGTTCAAGGAAAATACAATACACGATACTTTGCTATACTGAATATATTAGAATCTAAAATTAATTCAACTTTATTTAAAGACTTTGATATTTAAGATTCTCTAAAGGAATTTATTAATGTTAAATATAGACACCTGTCGAATTCCATAGCAAAATGGTTTCCTTGACATACCAATTAGAAGTAAAAGTTAAATAACTTGAGAGGTTGGGTGTTTAATTGAACACTAATGAATACATGTTGACTGTACAGTAGAAAATAGTAAGAAGTGAATTGTTGAAAAAGGCACATCTAAAAATATAATACACCCATAAAAAATAAGCAAAAGTGTATCATCAAACAACAGAATTTTAAGCCAAAGCTATATTAGGACGCTGATATATGCAGCAGCACAGTTATTCCAACAAAACACTATCCAAATATAAAGAAAAAGCTCAAGAACACATCGAGGAAACGACTCGCAGTCGACCATTCCCGAACGGTGATCGTGAGGGACGAAATTAGGGCAACGCCTCTAAGGAAAGAGACACACAGTGACACCAACGAGCTGAAATTGTCGCCGCGACGCGTCGGCATACTGACACACTTCGCTAAACACCTACTGAAATAGCAATTGCATACGTTTTACTGTTCAACAGGGCTTCAGTCAAGAAGTACGAAGCAGCCATGAATTATAAGTGAGCTGTGTTTAAAACTGTACGGTTATCGATCGGGAAATTGTACTGAAAGCCGCTACGAAAGGGAGCATTGAACTCGGGAAAGCTGAAGGAAATAAGGAGGGTGGCGCTGCTCTGAATTTTCTAGAAGCTACAATTGTACATTGTGTTATATTCTGGACTATTTTATCAGCACTTGACTCAAAACAAGCGAAGTATTATTCTACTCTAGCTACGAGTATGACAAAATAGGATGTGGATCTAGTTAGTAGAAAAACAAAGCACAAGGAAAACAGGTGCAAATTATTCTCGAAAACAATCGTAGAGCTTGTCGATAGAAACCCAGTTCCATTAGATTATAAATTTAAGATAACACCAAATTGGTACTATTGTGCAATAGTTACTTCCAAGGTCTTTTGAAAAACCTATAGACCAATTTGATTAACAGTTTATATCAAGTAGTTAGTAGGTATAAAGCGTGTTGAAAGAGGTTAACTGTCTAGCTTTGAATTACCGTGGCTTGAAAAAAGGTCATAAAAATGCTAAAAGCCTATGTGGATAGAGTTTCAAGTAGTTTTATATTGTATTTAGTAGTCAAGTGCAAAAACTGCCACCGATCTTTTGCTAAATTGACTCAATTAAAACATATTGTACATTATCCTCCGTTCAAAGTGACATACAGTAATTACTCATAGCCCTATCATGCCCTACTACAGCACCTAACACCTAAGGTCACGATCACACGTAATAATTGACCTAAATAATCCGAACCACACTGGTTTCAATCAATGAATTTCCGTGCGCACTGTGCCTTATTTAGGTCGACACAAGTTTACTCAATTGAATTTAATTGGTTAAATAAATTAGCGTAATACATTGCGTGCTATTAAATAATGTTTCCTTTATCGCACGCATTCTAGCATGTGGTGATTGTAATGATTTAGGATGATTACATTTATAACAGAATTAATTAGTGTGGGGCAACGTTTAAAAAAAAAAAAAAAAAAAAAAAAAAAAACATTTTAATTGAGAGTACTGCTTTCATTAATCATACTCGCTGTCTCTATAGAAGTGGTAATAGAGGGTAGAGAACTTTTGGCCGCTTAGTCAACAAAAGTAAATATAGTTGTAATGCTGTAAGCTTTAATACACGTTTTACTATTACCCAAGTGTGAAGAGAACAATCAAACCAGCCAGTAGATGTTAACTGCTGAATGAGTTCCTAATAGCTAACGACAATACACGACCCAACCAGAATGTTGTCTTACAAAATCGATTAAAAATGAATACGCAGATATGAGCTTTCGTTCCTATCCCAAGTTGTATAATATAATTAAATGGCTGTAAAATAATAATCAATAATACCATATTGTCTAGGTAAGTTGTCTAAAACTCTCTTCTGAAATCTTTATGTCGTCGGCTAGTACAAAGCTCTTCTTAAGTTCATTCGTACAATGAATCAGTTCTTACGAAACATCTACCTGTTCATTAACTTTAATAAGTTTCTTGATATTTAATCAATTTATGCACGGAACAATCAATATTTCTTGGGATTATAATACAGCACTTCGCCTGCGACTTTGTCTGCGTGGATTTTGTACTTTTACCTTCGAACTTGAACATCCCTTCCGTCCGCTTCGAAGCGTAGTTTAGAAAATAATAATGGCCTATAGCACTAAGGATTAATGTAGCTTTCTAACAGTGACACAATTTTTATAATTGGATCAAAAATTCCGGAGATTACCCCTACATACAAACTTACAAACAAATTTTACCTCTTTATAATACTATTAGTAATTAGTATAGACGAAAATTTTCTATTAAAAATGGTACCTTAAACGTAATAGGATTCAGTCTGTGGAATTTAATTAGGGTTTTTTAAATTCATCATCTGCATCAAAGCTTTTCCAATTTACGTTTGGGTCGGCTTCCAGTATAACCCGATACAGCTGAATACTAGTATTGAGCGTCTGCTTATTTAACCTCAACAACCCAGTTACTAGGTAACGCGATACCCCTTGGTAGAATGGTTGTCAGACTTTCAGGCTTCTTCTGACTACCTGAAACGACCAACGAAGACCGTCTGTTAGCTGAGACTGCTTACAGTGCTCCACGAGTGCTATTTTGTTCATTGGTTTTTGTCAAAGTATAGACAAAATAGGACTGGTCTGCAAAGCTATAAGTCTGAGGACAGCACGGGTTGTTATTTCTATTCTCGCTTTAGGTAATCTAATTTTGAGGGCATTGCGCTACACACGTTTCATAATATAAGACCTTTAATTGCTTGTATACAGTATGCTGTAAAGATATCGTGTACCTAAAAGACGAGATAAGAGCAGCGCAATTGTAAAGGATACATTGAATGAGTGTCAGATAATGACTGGCCCACATACAACAAACAGACTTATTATGCATTTATCTAATCATTGGCAAGTTCACTAGCTGGTATATTAATCTATATTATCGGAACACAGTCGTAACAAAAACACGAGTACGCTCTCATTTTGAGAACAGAGCTACTTGTGCAGAAATAGCCACATTGGTCTAATTTAAAGGGAAAATAGGTCGGGCAAAGGGTAAGTCATCTTTTATTTTTATTGGAAAAGTAACGTACTTGATATTTTTACGATGGCTGCTGTTTTGAAGCTTGCCGAAATAATAACGATCCTTTACCAGTCTAGCAAACAAGACAGGAACAGAAACAGAGCAGCAACGTATGTATATCCTGAAAAGGTAATAAAGAAGACACAGATGATATTCCTAAAGTAGGAGAGGATATAGCTCATTCTACTGATGTTACAAGATGACACGCACGGGATGAGACTAGATCATTGCTCCTTAGCCAAGACCACACAATATGAGGTAAGGACCATTTTGAAAACATAGAAAGAGCTCTTATGCACCAATGCTCACCGATTCTTGTTCAACAAAATAGTTTAAAGGCTAAGGACCCAATGCTAGCGGGTAATGATTCTCAATCGGGAACAAATGTTTGTGTAAATAACTATAATTTTGTAATAAAGTTAGTCAAAACCATTCTGTTCTGTTAAGCAATTCCATAATATTGTAAGGTTACGTGAAGTTTTAAAATATACTTGTCAGTCCACATATTTTTGTGTACACAATTATCATGTCAACCTTCAAAGTCTACTCAAGATTTGAATCAAAGACGAGTTAGGCGTTGTAAATAAATGAGCCTTGTGAAATGTCGAAGGTAAACATAACAAAGTGAAATCATCAACATTAATTTAATAACAACATTTATAAGAAATGAATTCCATTGAAACAAGTTTTGTTTTCAATATTTGCAGTGTAGTTATTCTTTTTAAATACTAATGGCAAATTAATGATTCTTAATCGTATTTTTTTGTTCCTGCTACCTTTTTCTTTCGTATGCAGTGATTTCACAGTGGTTAAGGCCTTGCTTCTCATCCAAGAGGCTGTAGGCAAATCAGTGCAGTACCAATATGACTTATACAATTCATTATGTACTTTTTTAGTTTATCTTAGACACCACTGACATCGGTGAAGGCAAACATTGTGAGGAAATCTGAAATTACAATTAATATAAGTCTGAAATCACCAACCCGCCTTGAGCAAGCATGGTGTAGCATGTTCGTGCCCGCTCTTTATGGAAAGAGGCATTTACTCTGCAGTGGGCAGTAACAAGTTGGCATCACTTATGATATTATTTTAATCAGAACCACCGTTTATCAGAATCCGGGGTCAGTAGAGGCTCGTTTATTTGTTCTTGTATCGACGTGGACACATTACTCAAAACAATACACAGATAATACGGAGATCTGAGTAGCACCGTAAAGGTAGAACTTACACGTGGCCAGTTAACCGTCAATCCATCTGAAAACAATGGTACTGGGGTGGACTGTAGTTTTTACGGCCTTTTGACTGCACAGTACCCATGGTTTTAGGTAAGTTCGATATTCGCGTTAAGCTCGCTGTAGGGCCTAGCCGTATGTTATGGCAGTGGTGCAGTGGACGCATTAGATACGTTGCAGACACAACAATACACACGTAACACACCACACCTCTGTGCACAACTGTTCGCGACACCCAAACACCTATTGTTTGCTTTTTATGCGTTTCATACCAACCTTGTTATAACTTGGACTTTAGTTTCTGAACTTTTACATGATCGGGCGTAAAATTCGAAGCGGAATGTTCGCAACGAATTGTTTTATAGTATTGCTTACATCATAAATCTAACAATAAACTTTTATTTATTGCCATTATTTTAACAAAAACAACTGGACAGGCCTCTACCCTGCGTGAATAATGCAGATTTGAACTGAACATGAATATTGCAAAAGGAGGTTTTGAACAAAATTGCAATTAATGAGAGTGCGGGATGCACTCAAGTCGATTGTTAATTACGCAACGCATCAGAGGCCGGCCTGCAGAGTACATTGTAGGCGGGCCGTGGGCGGCGGCTATGATTTATACACTTTTATGTGGCCGTTTTATTGCCAGTACTCACAAAACGCTAACAATCGGCCATCATAATCGATACACCGAAGTTATTTAAGCGACCATTAAGCTTTTGTTTTAGGGAACACGCCCCAGTGATTCTACGGCGCGCCTGTGCATGGTTACTTAATACAATTAAACTATAGTTCATCCGGGTAATAAACTCGAGTACAGTTAGTACAATAAATATTCACTCACCCATGTAAAGTGGCGACTGTTTGCTGCCGACGTTGTCGTCCACGTAGGGGATGCCCAACGTGGCGATACCAGTCTGCCCCACGCCCACCACCAGCAGGCAGACGAACAGCCACGGGATGACGACGGCCGCGATGGACGAGCGTGTCGTGGAGCTCTTCACGTGCGCGGCGTCACACAGGTCGGAGGAGTTCTGGAAGGTGTAGCACACGGGCGCAGCGCCGACGCGGTGGTCGTCCAGGTGCACGTCCAGCAGCTTGGAGCCGTACATGAGGTGGGGTAACACGCACCCGATCACGCCCACCGCCAGCACCAGCATCATGCACGCGATCCACCGCGGCCGGTGCCCCCGCCCCGCCAGGTACGTCAGGAACAGCGCCGTGCATATCTGGCCGATCTCTGTCGCCGCTAGTAAGGTTCCTGTTGTCTTTGACTCTACTTTAAACAGCTTTTCTACTGTAGTCGTCACACTAACGAAGTATGTGAGGAACATGCCCTGCAACACCCAGCCTGACAGGAACACCAGCATGAAGACCCGCGTGGACGCGAACACAGAGCGCTTGCGCAGAGGCTGCGGCTGCGTCGCCGTGTGCTTGCAGTCGAGGGATCCATTATTGTTTCCTGTCGCTAGCCGTTCCTGTTCTTCTGGTGTGGCTTCGACGCCTTTCATGTCGGCGTCCTCGGCCGCCGGGCCAGGGGAACCCGCCTCCCCACCCGCTGATGCTACTGTAGCGACAACGTTCGCCCTGTGACAATACAGAAACAACCATTTACAACCAGTACAAATAAACTTTATCCGACGAGAAACTTAAACATTATCCTAGATAAACTCACGTCATGGTCGGCACGTCTTAGCGGTTACTGACGCGAATATTACACAACCCCTATGCTATCAAGTCTGTGTGACCGGCCGAGCGAAAACGAAACGCACGCTAAACACCAGTGTCGGCGACGACGACGCTTCCGGCTAACGGGATCAATACAGATTGATCAACGATCGCGAAAACAAGGAGCGGCCACGAAGCGACGGTGGTGAGTCGTACGCATACTTGTTTGGGGAGTCGTTCACCCAAGTGCGGGCGAGGGATGAAAGAGGCTGCGTGCGCGCACCCTGCGCGGCGGAGACCGACTGCAACATGCAATTACTGGCGCAGCGCGCTGCACCCGCGAGCCCGCCCCTCGGCTTCTCTCCACACGGGGTTTTTATTGGCCGTCTATCCGTTTGTTGTGCGGCACGCATTTACACACGATGAAAGCCGTCTGCGCGCCGCCCTTCACTGAAGATTCCCTCTCGTCTCGACACTACGGAATGTCTTTGTCTCATTGCTCTCCCGTACGATTAACATTCACGTTAATTTAAACATAAATTATGCGAGGTGTACCCATTTTAAATTCTTATCATGGTTATCATACAATACATGCAATTAATATAAACGATTTAAAATGTCTATAAAATCAATACCTACAGACGTGGAGCCAAACGCTAGGTTCGCAATAAAATCAACCGTAGAATATTAATGTGATCGACTCATACGGTTAACTGGACTTGCGAAACTCACCAATGGGGGCCGATGACCACCGGCGACACCGACCACGACGCACTATTGCACTACACCGACCAGTTCCACCAGGAAAACTATTTTACTGATACTACTAATTGCTAAGATAACGTTTTAAAGTGATAATATTATTTTAGGGGTGACTCAAACGACCCATTTTTTTCACGTCTGATGCCAAATGAAGTTCACAGTAAACTGCATTTTGAGATAAGCCCACGAACTTGTGCAATGGTCGAGCTATCGAGCAAGTGCTATCGCTCCAGTGATAACGGGACACAGCAAATAGGTAGTACTTGTGAAGCGGGTTACTGCTGCACCAATATCATACGGAATGCCCTATTTATCTCAAATACCAGTACTGCTCGACCTTTGCAATAAAACTTTTTAAACGTCTTTTTTCTCAGAAAAATAAATTGTCAGTCTTTGATATGCAGCCAAAAAAGTTATGTTAACATGTCCATGTCCACCACACCTTGCAATATTAAAATGTTTTTTGACTGGCATGACGTTAAGAAATCAGCGTGTGGCGTGTGGTAAAATGAACGAAGGTTTTTTTTAGTTTAATGATATGTAAAAAATCGGACAAGCGCGAGGAGGACTCGCTCCCTCAGAGTTCCGTCTCAAAACTGTCCTTCTGCCTCTCACAGCTGCTTATTGGAGAAACTACTAATGCTATCGAGTTAAAATTTGGAACAGTTTTAAATAACGATTTGACGACCGATGTGGCGCGGCGGGCGAAGGTCCGCCTGCGACGCAGGAGGTTGCGGGTTCGATTCCCGCCCTGGGACAAATGTTTGTACGATCTACAAATATTTGTTTCGGGTGTTCTGGGTATTTGCTATGTATAATAAAATAATATCTAACTATGTAATGTATTGTATTAAGTATATCAGTCATCTAGTACCCATAACAGAAGCTCAGCTTAGCTTGGGGCTAGATGATGCTGTGTGGATTGTCCAGCAATATTTATTTATTTATTTATTTATTTATGTAGAAGTTAAATTCATATTTGCGAGAACGACGTTTAAAGATTTAGACAGTATCTACTGGTAAGATGAGGTAGGAAGAATTGATAAAATATTTTCATATTTAATGCAACAGGGGCTTCAAATATGATATTAACATTTTTAAGTGGCATTACTAGGTGAAGTGGTGTATCATCTTATGCAAGGGTTTCATTTGATCATAACAAAATATATGTATGTACATATACAGGTAAAATAAAACAATGTCTCTTACTAGCAGTTTTTTTGGAATTGAGCAACAAACTGTATACAAGAACTTACTTATGCGGTCGCAAACAATAAAAAAAACTACTTTGTAAATGAAAACATGATTTCCGACCAACGACGTACGGAACCCTAAAAAACATCTCAACAATATATGAATGAAATGAATTCGAATACGAAATCGATATCACAGTAAAGTGAACTCGAGTGTCCTAGGCAGCGTTGCGAGACGCCACGATCTAATTGGCGGCAATATTGTATGAAAGTCAACCCCGCACGCACAATACAATCACATCGACGATACGAGGACGGCGATTGGCGATTTATTTAATCTCCCATCACGATTGAGTGGCAATGAATCATATGACGAGCGCCGGACAATCTATTGACATAAATTGAATATAAACTATAGAATCAACGCAACACTTATAAAACGTTCACTTTGAAATTAAAGTGTTGTATGGAAATCAGATAAACTGAACGCGTGTTAGGAGACAAAAAAATGCTTAACACAGTGTCGTCACTTAAAATTCATTGACAAGACAAAAAGAACCACCAAAATACAGATTCGACGTCAACCCCCATCAAAATTCATCTTGAACACAAAAAGATACAGTTCGCTGTGTCTTTTCGGGAAAAAAAAGTCACGGTCTCATACATACATTTTGGAATTCATACAAACCGAGATTGATATAAAATCAAAAAGTTAAAGAGCGTACAAATAAGGAGATATCATAAATCTTTCATGATCATTGTGAATAATAAATAAAGGATGTCATGAAAATTCTGGGAAAAACGATTGTTGTTGCAGAGACAATATCTCATTTAGAGGAAGGTTAAAAGTATAAGAAGACTGAGGAGCACGAATCAGGGAGCACGCTAGTGGCGCAGGCGCATCGAAGACGTCTATGATCATTCTATAAGTGAGAGGACAACGTGCGCGGTCAAGGTAAGTGAGCAGATACCTGTTGTCGATGACACTGTGCACTCGACATTAATCTCCATTTTAAACCCAGTTTAATAACGTAAGGTACAATTTACAATGACAGTGGCAGACACGAATGAGAAATACTTACAGTGGTTACCAGCGGAGAAACTTCATTGTAAAACTGTGCAAGGACCTAGACCTAGTCTAGATAAATTATTGTGTCATTTAAACGATTGCTGACGAACTGAATCTGACAAACGCTGATAGTAATGACGTCATGTTCAATGTCCACGTTCCCGAGGCCCAAAGATGGCCCCACCAGTTAGTGGCAACATAGCTCTCAGACAAAGGACAAACACTAAACTTGTCTTACGCATACAAATATTGATCGTTTTACATGGAAAGCAGATGCGACAACGACTGGTCTTGACAGGTTACAATTGTTAGCACAAGTATTTCAAACATTTTTGCGGTCTATTAATTATGTTGTCTTTAATATTCATGATCCCACGTTTTAGATTAATGAAACAAAAGTCATAAAACAGATTTAGGTACGTATGTACATACAAATATCGCACTATAAAAATATTATAGCCATCGATACACAAATACATAGGAACATAATAAACTACTATTGATTTGAATATAACAAACAGTGACATAACAATACATTCAATGAAAGAGGAACATTTCGTTACGAGCGCTAAATGTCTTGTAGCCATGTTACTACAAACTTTACTGCACTTTATTAACAATTCAGAATTCACAGGTTTATTACTCAGACAGAACCGGTCGCTAGCAGTAGGTACCTACCGAAAGTAAACATATGCTAAGGTGAGTATTAATAGTATAATTTGTTGGGGTCTTAATTAAATTAAACCGGATCCTGCCCACTGGCTATTAATTAACGAGATTCATGGCTGTGCACTAAGCTGACCGGATAATTACGGAACAAAGTAACCGATGAGGAATTATTGGCGAAACAAATAATCAGTTTGGATTATTTGTTTTGTCAGTAATTCCTCATCAGTATGTTTGTACTCCCTCGGTACAGTGATCTTTTGAGTACAACATGTAATTACTGCACGTAACTCATCTTTTTAAAGGGAATGTTTTAATTAAGAATATATTAGCATTAAAAAACCATATTTATTCGGTACGGTCCTTGTATATTCCTAGGACCAAGTTCCAGTTATTTTAATTGAGCACAGTCCTTAAGGCCGATCCAATGATAGTTAATAACGCTTACGAACCTACTAGCGTGTCTGCCACTAAGACTCTATTTGCAAATCAAATTCAACTTAATGCGTGTATTAATTTTCAACAGCAGCTGTTAAGTGTCTATGAGACAAATGATTTATATGAACAGATAAGTACACCGGCCGTAATTACTCGTAACCAATACAGAGATTTGCAACGTGATAACTTCAAAGTTCAGTGACACTAATATGTCCAACGACCACCCAACCAATGCAATGGCCGCTCCAGACATTGAGATGCCACATGGTGATTTATTATCAGACACGACTAAATTGATAAATATATGAGAAAGATTAATTTTAATATAAATAAAGAACCAACGGGAGAGCTGAAATCAAATAATAAACAGGATATTGAGATGAGCGCAGAAATAAAACAGCACAACAATGCATCGAAATCGAAATCCGATAAAAATAAATGCGAAATAAACGAAAGCCTGATTAAGGGTAATATTTCAGTTGCGGAGACAGTCGTGTGAAGCAAATCTTCCAAAGAGGTGTGCCTGCATAAACCAGGCTCGTACACCGGACACCCCGGGGCGGAGAGCTGTCTGAGATATACTGACTTACTGCCCTCTACGCGCTCGACATAATGGACGTGTCTGCCGACCTTTACCACTACGTTTTTAATAAAGCAAAATTGATTAACATACAATTGACAATGTTCATAATTATAAGCAGTACTTCAAAATTCTAAGCTACAATCGATAGACTCATGACACAAATGTGGTAGCATCGCTGGAGGTGTTGAAAATTATATGCATACGTCACGTGGTAATAACAACGGTGTTGGAAGTATTGATACGGCTACATTAAATATTTTAAATTGTGTAAAACACATTCACTACCAAGCGCATAAATCACGACAGGCCCTTCACAAGTATCTGTGTAACAAAAACATAAATGGCCTTTCGTGGAAAAAGATTAATATGTAACGATCGACAACAAGAACAAATCGGGATGCGGTGGAGAAGAACTCCCAACGATACGTATGACCGCTTACTTTACTTTACTGACCATTTGCAATTATAATGTACAATTGCACGCAATTGCATCGCACTTTGGACTGTAGCATACAAAAAGCTCGGAGCGTTTTTGTGATAACCGGCTTCCAGTTATCCAAAGGTGTTGTTGTATGTACGAGTAGATTACACAATACTGACATAACATAACCGTGCCTTGACATTGTTGATCTCATAGTTGGCGCTCCGTGCCAAAGCCATCGCAGGTAACATGGCGGTCAAGAGGCTCGCTAATCGACCGTAGAATATGAATAGCCTACACAAGGATAAACACCTCAATAAACTGTACACTTTAGTGAGAAGAAGCACTCCAGTTGATCATTGCTATTCCGTTGATATGTAACGTCTGTACAAAGATCGTGCCGACGGGAGCACAGTCACAATCAGATTGCCAATAACTTTTTAAGTGGTGACAAATATGCGAACATAAAAAATATATGTTCAAAGTTGAAATCATCTGCGTAACGCACTTTGCCGAGCAACTGCGTGCTCGATGCGAATGAGTGTACGGGCAAGGTCGCTGCCAACGAATCACTAGTACCACCAATTTGACACTGCTCACCTCCGCTTATTGGACAAAGTGGAACGTGTAAATGAAGAAACGAAACGCTACCCTGTAAACATTTAACAAGCATCAGCTGTGATGAAACAGATGTCACATTTGAAGGCAAAATCAATTCAGACATTGAGTAGATTCTGTAGATTATAGATGTGGCAAGGGTGTGCTCAAAGCTGGTTAATGCACTCGGTGACAAAATTAAATAAATGTTGGTACGAGACCTTCTAAAATAGTTACTTCGTAAGAAATGTTAAGGAAATGAAATTCAAACGTTGGCATCCTTATTTTAAAATCCAAGGCTAAAACATCATTTCAACAGTGAAGTGAAGTACCATAAATAACCTTCAACTTTTACAGAGTCGTAGCGTCGCTGAAATACAAGTAAGTACGTTTTGCACGTTTACGAGTCTTTTCACACCAAAATTACAAGTTATTACACTGTCTACCGAGTCGGCAACGTACAGACGTATTATGTCAATTAAGAATAAGAGATTTGACGTCTCCGTAAGAACCTATAACTACACCTACTTAGAAATGAATAAATAACACGAGCTATTCGAGTGTTGCTAGTCAGGCTGACAGACCAATTTGAGACGATGACGCTACTTGCATGTTATTGCACAATAATTTAACTTTATTCACGCAATGATTGTTAATAAAAAGTATCATTGGTATCGAAGTAAAAGGTCCGGTGAAAGTGATACAGCACGAATGCATTGGGCGGGGTGATAAAAATGTCAATGCAAAAGAAACGCCTCCGCATTGGCGTGTACTTATCGACAATTTGCATACAACGCACTCTTGAATTCGCATGGTGAAATCTGGACACACCACTTTTTAAAACAACAAGCTTTGGTTACAGACTGCAGAAGAAACGCTCTCGTTGGCACATTTTAATATGCATTTATTAAAATATTTAATGAAGGTACTAGGGCACGCTCTTCTTAACTTGAAAATTATCTTCAGAGATGGCAGCTGAAGAAAGTTGATATGACAATTAATTATAATGTATGACTTTATCAAAATAATTCCATCGTAATCCTTGATAATTTTTTGATAAAACGTATTTATAAATATCATTCTATTTGCGGTAAACGGAACAATTATTCAGTTCCAGCTACTTTAGAGCAAGTTTCAATGTTTTCCTTCCTTCATCGTAAAAGTGGGTCAAACGATTAGAATACAACATTGTTTTAATAGGCCACTGATATTGCAACACGAGTATATTTATTTACTTCCAATAATATTTGCACTCATTAAATATTGAGGGCATGAGTAATTAGGTCTAGTCACATAAATATTTTACGTAATTATTTCCTACGAAACGATAAATAATTAAACAGGTATCTAGATATGTGGTAGAGTGCCCCAATTCGGAAATTGGTATTTTGAAACCATAGGTAATGTATGAAGATTTCAAAGCGACCTCAATATAACAAAAACGCCTCATTAGCGACTTGAAATGGTTTTCCTTGTCACGATGAAGTGTAAAAAAATACCGAAGACCCAAGTTGTATTGGTCGCAAAAAATGTGCAAGAAGACATCAGCATTTCGAAAACAAAAACACAACATAAACAATCTGTTACTGAAAACCCCGCGCGTGAATGAACAGTTGCAGTCGGTAATAATAAAGCAAAAAATATATATATAAAAACATGACTGCTATATCGGCCTGTCTAGTATCGCGCTAAGTACCTTGTAGCTACACTCATTTGATATTCAACTCATCTATTAAGGGAAAGAGCGCAAGGATAACATCCATAAAACTATGCACATGGAAAACGTCTACCTCTGAAATTGAGACGCGTCGTCTTTGGTATAAAACCCCTACATTTTTACAAACATTACTGCCAACCTTAAACAAAGAAGGTGATTTTACTTCTTGCCCTCAGCAAACGACTTAGCGGGGACCACTTCCGACACGAACTGTACACATGACGGCAGCACAAACATTCAGAAATATATATAGTATATTATACTATACATGTGTACGCTGAACCTACAGACGTTTTAGACAAGACCTTGAGCAAACTTATAAATAATATTAGGCTATTATTTACGTATGCGTAAAAAATACAGTGAATAAACCTTCATTACAAACCTATTTAAGTAACTAGTTGAAACAATAACGAGCAGAGGTAAGGATTTAGCAAGAAAAACTTCTATAGAAATAGTGAATCATGTTAAAAATCCTGCATTTGTATTTCAGTATAAGCTGCCAGCTTTTGTAGACCATTCCTGTTCCATTGTATAAATAGGTCTAACATAACTCTTTTTACCCGACTGCCCCAGGAGGGTAATGTTTTAGCCTTGGCAAAGGCTTGCAGAAACCAGTACTAAATAAAACCAAGATCCTACTTTATGTACAACTCTTCAGAGTTGGTACAAAAAGCCAATTTAAAACAATATAAATGGTTGCGATAAATATTGTAATCTTTACTCAGACACGCATCTTTAGAAAGTTTTCTTCAGGAGTGCCACAAGGCACCGTGTTTTGACCCCTACAAAACAAATTTGCGCAATTATATTTAAACATAAAAGGACTTAATTACGGTAATGAATACTAGATTGGTAAAACACTAGTTGTTATCTATTTACTACTACTTTATTAGTTAGCGTCCTTAATGAGTGTTGTTTTGCTGACGTGCTAAGGTAGAAAATTGAGGTCTTGACCTAAACACACGCTAGATCAACAATGTCTTTTCATTTAAGTACGCACTAAACAGACGTCATCTAATGGTTTTAGTATAAACATAACTGTGGGATAGCTGTTTATACGAATTTTGTAACAATAGACTTTTAGGACTTGATCATAATATCCATATATCACGTCGTTTTTATGCTCCTTTGTTTATTGAACATTACACATTTGCAAGTAAACATTAAATACATCTTACCCTACTCTTGTTATTCTTGAAGCGAGATAAAATGGTAAATGTATTACATCAGTACCTAAACATTCGTTATATGGCGTTGGGGCTCGCTTTATGGTCAACAAGATTACAATTTAGAGTCAATGTACATTGTTAAGTAGTACTTGAAATCATGCGGCATAAATATGGATTACAAAATAAACTAAAAAATTTCCAGTGTTTTCCATGCTTACTTTTATCCGCAGAGTTTCGGATGCTCCTCCACTCTTCGATATTGATGGATTTTCAGGACAATTCAAAAACTTCATTAACTAATGATTAAATAATTAGACGTTATGTATTCTTATTATATTCCTTAACTTTTTTAATCATATAGTAAGATATTCCTATAAGATGAATAGAAAAACTACAATTCATTCTATTAATCGAAATGTGATTATGATTGATACATAGCAATAAAAAAAAATCAACTACTTTTTGAACCCAAGATTTCTATGTCGTTTAGTCTAGACTTCATCACGGCGTGGAGTGAATGTTCTCTGTTAACTCACAAAAAGTGAGCCGATAAAGTCAGGGTCCTATATTTGCAAGCAGTACTAACAAGCTGTCAGTGTTGTGCAATGTTACAATCTTTATACCCCGTGCGATGCATTACATGAATTACAAGGGAGACGCCTTCAAAATAACTCACAACGATAAAGTGGTGAACTCTAATATTACATACAGGGAAAAATAAGCAGAAAACACAAGACCTACTTAGAGATAAAATATTCTAATGTACATTATGTAACTGTCAACAGTCTATAAATTCAAGTTCAAGTCACGTATAGAAATCAAACTTTAGTGGCTTTTACATGAACCAAGAGTTGTAAGGTTATCTAGGATTAAAAGTCAAAACTGATTATCCCGCATGGACATTAAGTGCCAAGTTCAATGACTTGAATGAATGAAGTTTGTACATTTTAAGGAGATAACCAAGTACCTGATAGAGTACACGAGGAAGCTTGTTTCAATTCTATATAGATTAGACCCAGTGTAGGATAGAGTACACGTGGAAGCTTGATACGACCCTCGATGGATCAGGAAATTGCTTATCCTGAAACTTGATATTTAGAGGCATTGGTATTATCATATTAATACGTGAAGCGGCAGCTTCGGATCCTTTTGTAAGAATATTGCGCGCACGGACGAGTGCGAGATTTGACTATAGTCAAAGTGGATATGGAGGAATTCAGATTACAGAAAGGTAAAAAGGCCGAATTTTGACCACAGAGCGATCGCTAGTATCTGTAAATACATAATAAAAAGTTAAATAGATCCGGACGTTCACATAACGGAACATGCTTTGGTAGAGTCAAAGTATTTGATGAAGTAAAATTGTTTTTTTTTAAGACAAAGAGAAAGGAAATTGCAGAAAAACGCACGATGATTCTCACGAGGTGATAAAACTGTGAAGCAAGTAAAGCCACGACCAGGTATCTTGTAACACACAAATTGAACGATTGCAATAATGTTCTTTGATGACATCATACTTTGAGAACCTGACTTTACTTTTGCGGAGATTAGACGGCTGGAATTCCACGTAAAAACTAGACATTCGATAAATTCTAAAACTAGAACTGCTGTACGTGCGCTACGTAATAAGTGCAATGAGGAAAGTGAATAATTAAGACCTGGTAACAAGAGACAAGAATAAGAAGTAGACGAAGACTATAAAAGTGTACGTTTAATGACAGGTCGTTATCCCACGCCTACAGGTTACACCAGCTTCAATGAAATCTTCTTAATTAACGGACCGAAAAGTGCACCTTTAAAACAACTTATGCGTATCAAGAAAAATAAGATTAATTAAAATAAAAGAACATGTAGTGACATGGACTCGGTGGCTGGTCATGAAAACAATTAAAATTCTTGTCGTGGCACAGAACATAAAAACGTCTATTATCACATGGATTTGCCAACTTATTATCGACATGAACTATTTAACTCGGTATAACATATATCAGTAGCGGACACGGTAATAACTGAGGCGTGAATTGTCAATGTAAATTGATAAAGTCTGCGTCTAGCCATTTTGAAGAACTTGAATACACAAAGAACTGAAAGAAGATTGTTTTATTTAGGAAATTGATAGATCGAATTGATGTTTTCCTTTTCAGTACAAAAGTAGTCCCGTTAACACTAACACTAGGCGACACCTACCACCAACTTAATGACTAGATAAAAGAACACTCAACAGATTTTAAACTCTCGGTGCTGAGCCGAGCGTAGAAAATCCACCAGTGCAATAATAGTTAGCACTACATGATTTTTTTTTTAATTTTATGTCGTATTATAAAAAAAACACTATTTGGTGTTTTGCCTTGCTTTACTTCAGTGAACCGTGGTGTGTTTTAGTCAGAAACACAAAATGATAGTAATGATAAATTGAAATGTCATCGCTAATAATAATTATGAAAATTACTGAAATATCCGAGGCGAGGCAAGTTCAGTAGGTAGGTAGGTAGTCAGTTAGGTAAATGTAAAGGAGATGGCAGAGTTCGTTTTGGAGAATAAAGTAAAGAATATGGTATCATGGTTCATATCATGTTGTATCGAAGTATAATAAGAAGAAGATTATAACCAAATATAGCGTAAGCAATTAAAATCGGATTGAAAGTTAACAAGAAAAGTCGTAAAGTAATCAAATGCCACGAGTGAATTCTCGTGTACCAACAGGTGCGTCAGACATTCATAGCCGTCTTTTTAGCATTCGCCGCTGCCAGGTAAAAACTAGATGTTGGAGCAAACTGCGCTGCTTTAGTGCGCATTAAAAAATGTTACGCACAAAAACGAACGCGTTGGTGTTCACACAATACATCCATTACGTGTAATCGTGATACTCAGAATATACGAGCCATAATCGCTAACGACTTCTAACATTTCGATGGCCGTGAACTGTGCCTTGACTGGCGGATACTAAATGTAACAAACAAAAAAGTATCAATTCTAACAGATAGCTGTTACTCGACCCACATTGGTGACCTCGTTACGGCGAAATCGCAATGTAATTTCGCGACGTAAATTTTTTGGAACACTTTTACTTCGACACCGGGCGTACGGTCCAGCGGCTCAGTGTATGGGTTCGGTGATGACACCAATTTCTCTTTCAATGAATGGGTATGGAGCTTTAAGCTGGGTGGAGACTCCACGGCCTCAAAATTTAAACGGATACGAAGTTTAGCGAATCGTGTTTGCGTAACACTTGACATAGATCGTCGCTCGATGTGGAGCAGCAAAGTAACGAGTAAGTTACAGTTTGCGTGGCGAATTCATTCATATTTCAGGTAAGGCTTCTATTGACGTCATTCACAAGTGCTAATAGACACTCCCCTATGTGTTATCGGCATTTGCAAATTTTTCCAAACAAATTTTCGCAACACGCACGTCATCAGCACGTAAATCCGTCAGACGCACGCGCCTGCCATACTTTCTCTCTGAGCTACGCAATCACATTTGGTTAAATTTCGCTTTTTTGCACACAAAGCGATTGATGGAAAATTTATTTCGGCATGGAAAACAGACAAGAATACAAACTATTGTGATTCAACGCGAAGAATTACAACAAGAAGAAAAGGATACTTATACTGCTAGCAAATATTCTAGCTAGCTTGGTGGTTACTAAATAAGCTTTCAGGTTAAACCTTAGTATGGTTCAGAAGTATTCCAGACAAAGCGCTCGAGAGCGAAACTAATACAAACTAGTCACTTGAATCACTTTCATCTAGTGGAGATGCCGAAAGTAAACTTTTACTTTCGGTATGAAAAGATCGGTTTTCTTCGACAACCGCTGTATTTTATGTGACAACAATCTAAAATACTATATAACCTAGCTCAGTAAATAATACAGCTATTTAAATAAATAATATTTGTTCGGAAGGCTTACATACACAAGTACGTGTAAAACATTATTCAGTGTCTAACAAATAGAGACTCACCGTGTTAGAGATGACGCATTTCGGTAATTTAGGCACCATCAAAGACTTCGTGTATAGGAAGGCGTAACATAGAAGACAGTGTTAACTCAATGTTTTTACAGTCCATTTTAAACTGTAGTCATACCATTTAAAACGTTTTTTTTTATTTAGTTGCTTTCTAGATAAAATTATGTTTGGCATCTTCATATGGTGATATCCGAAGGTGAGATCTACATAAAAGTTAAATAATCAATTATGTTGTGTCACATAATAAATCCAAGTAAGTAGAAATCCAATTCTATAGTCATAACCTAGTTCCAAAATAGAATACCAATATTCTACAAAAAAAATTTTCAATACTAATGAACAAGGAAAACTGTGAACAACGCGGCGACAGTACGCCAGAACTGGTTGTACGAAAGCGAAAACACTTAATTACTTTCATCTATTCGTACAAAGTGGAACTCGTAACCCAGATTATTGAATTAGAGCCTTGCGAGTAGATGTTTTATGATTTATGTACTTTCGATTGGACAACGTACATTTATTCTTAATTGTAAGAAGCGCCACTCTTGGAAAAACCCATGACGACATCAGTAACTTTCATCTTTTCTTCTTTCATTGATTTTGGTTTCACGAAATATAAAATGCCAGTAATGGATTTCATTCTTAGATTGAAAACGAATTTTCACCGCCTGCCTATCAAAAACCGGACTATGATGTGAATATTTTAATAAAGTTTATACGTAACTCCACTTATAAATATGTAGCATATTATATGATTTAGCTTTTATGTCTGAACTATTGCAAAAGAAACGTTTCATAACTTATCTATCGATTAGTTTACATTCCAAGTTATATTATTACTTGTAACGTTATGATATTACTATAAACTAGTTATCAGTTAACCGATCGTAAGTGGCCGCCGGTCAATGAACGATAACGAACGAGTTATCTTCATTACCACTTAATGAATTACCGAGAATTTTGCCATTACAACTCTACCAGTCTTCTTAGCTTTCACAAAGATTACGCAGGTCAAATGATTGTCAATAGCTACGTCTTAATTAAATCTGGCCTCTGATCTGGATTATCTTAAGTACTATTTATTCCAATTAGCCATCTATACTGAAGACCATATTTTGGCGTGACGAGAAAATATGTCAGTAATTCCCTCAAAAGAGGCTGTTAACAACATAATTATAGCATGTGTTCAAATGCATCACTTTTAAACTGGATTTTGACACTAGGCGACACCCACAAATTAAAATAAGTAAAGGTCCAGTGTCAGTGAGAAATAGACATGACAAGAACTTTAAAAAGACTCCCGAGTTATTTACTGCTGGGAATCGGCAATCCAGATTGAAAGACAGGATGACTGGCTTAAAAAAGGGCCAAGGAGAGAGAGACGAGATAAAAATATCACCAAATAAGACGTATATCGCAACTCTGCAAAACAAACTGTGATTTTAAGAAGTGAATCATACGTGGTAAATTCAATACGATACACATAGGCACTGTTGAAATCGCTCGGATGTTCCCTTGTAGAATGATCAAAGCGCAGTGGAATTAAATATTAACGTACGTACACATATTTAAATGTACTAGCCTATTTCAAACTGTAATTTTGTAAAGCAGTTGTACCTGAATGGAAAGATTGATTCTTGAAATACGCAAGTATTACACACTTTCTTTTAATTTACTTGACAAACATAATATTAGGGATCACTAAAGAGGAAAGTACCAAAAGTGATGAAATTACTTATCCTTAAAAGACCACACACCAAACTTATCAATATTCAATATTTAACAAAGCCAAAACAGCCAAACAACTTACCAAAGAAATCAATTCAAATAATTCTAATGGCTTTCCCAAATCGATACATGACGAATATTATTGTGTAACTACAATTGAGAGGCGGGCCCGGAGCTGAGGTCAACCGTCTGGAGGTCGCTGGGAAGAGGGTGCTTATATTACAATTATAGCTGGAGCAAACTCCCAGACGAAAACCTACTCATAGGACAAATTGAGGGCATTTCACAATAGAGCGCTCAAAACTGTTCTCTCACTCGCTCAGATAAGATCGAAATACCTGTTGAGCTTTCTTCGTTCGGATTAATTGCTGGTTTGGGAAAATCTTTCATACAAGGATGGACATTTTGGGAGTTGTCGTTATTTAAAGGACTGTTTTAGGGGTTCCAGTCATGAAAACTTGTAATTGTTTATTTTATGTTTTGATATTATTCTATTTGTATCTGTTTTAATTCTTGCAATTCAATATTTGGGAAGAGGGTCGAGATCAGATGCTGTCTGTTCTAGTATATTAGTTTTGTATTAGGTAATATTGGGTTATCTCATAGAAATGACTTCATCATCATTTACTACGTGCCACTAGTGGTCGTTTAAAGAATAGATAGTTTTCATTTTATGTTTTTTTATTATTTAACATAATGTTTAAACTTTAAGAAAATATCCTGTGATCCAGTTTCGTTAATTTGCACAAATTGGTTTCAATTTTATAAGGTATTCATGCAAACTGCATTATAGGAATCGGTTACTTTAAAGATTATGTACTACTCGTTTCAACATTCGATTTTACAATGTTCGGAAACGAATTCTTTTTGGTACATTGATTTTTCCGCTCCTTGCATTAGCTCATTAATCTGTTCCTTTAGCCATTGTGTGACGATAGCGGTGCTTGTAAACGTAATTAACTGCTAATAACTATTACAAAATGCCGCTTCTGCCTGTAGGTGTGTTTGTATCTCGATAATCATTAATTCGGTTGGGGTTCTTCAACTTTACAGCTACAAGCTCATGCAAGACGCCTCGCTGCATCAAAAGTAGTTTGGTAATATCCAAATTACAGCTATTACAAATTAACATAGCTACGAAGACGAAATGCACAAGACTCGAAACTATATAGGTACTTGTACTGTCACACTACATGCTTGCAACCTTAAAAATCAAATATCTTTCAATGACTGCTATCCTCCCTTATCTATCTATCTAAACAAAGTGTTTTGATCAAATGCTATGTAAACAAATGGTGACACCACGCGAGGGGAGATATGGAGAGATACTGAAGATTTGGTCAACAACGCATATATGCCAAATTTGGGATTTGAATTACATCGCGAGTTTTCCTTGATACCAGAATGATCGCGGCCAATGGTTGCTCCAAACATCGAAACAGTGTTTTGAATTGTGGTGCAAGAGGGTCCCCTAAATTTAAACCAAAGTACCTGTGAGTGCCACACGTGCAGCGATCCCTGCCACTGATATGTTAATTTTATTACACCAGCTTAAAAAAAGATCCCAACCGGTTTTGGGTTTCGAAAAGGAACGTAAGTGACATAAAATTACGACCTTCACGTACATGATGTTTGTTCCTAAATTAAAAGGCGTAGATACTAACAAAAACGTTCAACGAGCAAATAGATAAAGAATACCGACTCTTGATGATGACTATTTAGTTTTCGAACAAACATATCCATTAATGTTTCATGAAGTTCGCAAACACAAAACTGGTTTAGCATACAAAATAAAATTGGCAATATGACACTTACGATAATTTTCGGCGATATGCAGGTCCTTAGCACACACTGGTTGCACGTCTAATTTCGCGGATATGATCTAACGTAAACCGAATAGTGTATAATAGCTCCAGTTTTTTCTACGACGACTTCGGAACCGGTAGTGTGTCCTCGGGGCCTCAACACTTGGGGGGCATCACTTATCAATAGTTGGTGAGGAGGTTATTAGCGGTAGTGTTGTAGCGTCGCGAGCGTCGCGTCCCGCGTGCTGACCGGCTGCGAGTGCCGGCGCTCAGGCGTCGCTCTTGTAAACAAAACGTAATGGTGGGGGCTCCACCGAAAAGCCTGGCCGAATAAACATCGCTCACTTACGTCACTCTATTCTGCTTCTCCGGTGAGCGTTTGATGCATGCCGAGTTCCGATAACTGATTGCTCTTGAAACTTTTACCTTCCGACACCGGCATTCCTACCTTCACTAACAATTTTCATTTTCGCTGTCGATATGGATGACCTTTTGTATTAGAATATACGTGGTGTTCTAAAAATAGAATGCCTTTATTGACAAGTCATAGATTCTCGACGGGTATCGACATTACTTCAACACTATTTCATGTTTTCTGATTCGTCACAGATTATATGCGTATTAAAATCAGGAACTTTTAAATTCAGGATTTGACACACTTGTGCGAGCTGTACGTGTATTCAGTAATTTTCCGCACCCGACTGAATGCTGGCCAAGTTACGAGTGGAATGAGTCGACAAAATCTTAAGCCTCATTCACTCCTCTATTAAATGAACCTTCAAGTAAAAAAAAAAATAAGAAGTAGACGGCTGTTCATGCCAGACATTCGATATCAATTAATTTAAGCGTTAAGCTCGATATAGCAGGATCGGTAAAAAAGAAATTAATCAAGTAAATTGCTGGCTTTACTTCGAGTTTATAAGACCATATTTATAACCGGTAGCTGATCCTAATTTTAAAGGCTATTCCACACGCAATACTAATTTAAAAATACCTTTTATTTCACACGATAACCGGCTGTAGGCAAATAGAATTAAAGGTGCTAGAGTCGACCAGCATTAAAGTTATGGCAATGTAACCGGAGCTTACAAACTGCAGAGCTCTTAGTAAACCACTTTTTGCCCTGTATCTTACTTTAGTCCTAGATATAAGGTACCTGTCTATCTGTTTTATTCACTTGTGTGTTTAGTATTTGATTTTTGGATTGTCAGCTTGACAAGAGGAGAAAAGTGTTTTGGGTCTGATAATTAATTAATTATGGCTTCCTAAGGGTATTGTGTTACTAAGTAAATGGGTTGTGGAGGTCAAATAGGCAGTCGATCCATGTAAAATACAGCATCATATCATCCTTATCAATTTAGCACACCCACGAACGTACTTATTTCTGGCTCATAGATCGTTGTCACCTGCCTCAATGCTGAAAGCGCAGCAATGGATATTAAATAAGGAAATACAATACGCGAAAGTGCTCTATATTTTGTTCCCATCACGGCATGAGCCCACACGTTTGGCATATTTTGAGCGACGAGAGAAAAACAAGTTTTTTACTTAAACCGCACATCCATATGTAATGTTGCACTCCTTAACATTTAAGAGCGGGACAAATCAATATAACATGAACGTTAAATTTTAAAATGTATCCCATGAAATTCATGTTCATGCAATCAGGTAGTTCTGTTAGTAAAATAGCTGGTAACATGACGCACTCTATGTCCACTGTTAATATTAATGTGGAATATAAAGCAGATGTTATAGCAACACGATCAGTTATATCGAGATATCGTCACTCCGTCACATGTCTTATTTGCATCATCAACATCATCCGCCCGTTATCCCAAACGTATTTGTCCCTGAGTAGATTGTAGCGCCATTTCTTCTCGGCCAAAACAGGAGGAAGTGGCGAAGGGTAGGCAGTTTAAGGGACTCAAACTGACCTGCAACTACCTATCAAAATCAGCTCTTTTTGAACGTCAAGAATGACTAAGGCGTAATTTTTGGCGTTCAAAAGGAGCTGATTCTTGGCTTAATTTAAATGAATGTTGATTTATTTTGAGGTCGGTGAAGTATTTATTTTTTCACGCATTTTTATTAGCCATCATCTCAGCGGTCCCCCTTTCTAACCGTATCATATTTCACAGAATAATCCGTCGTTTTTTCGGTTCAGGTACCTGTAATCGTGAGGCGTGTTGTATATCTATTGATGTAATAATAAAGTTTTAATAGACTTGTTAGGTTAAAATCTCCAGTCTGGCGATAGGCAGAAACCTCAATAATACCGCAGAATTAGGTCATGGATCTGCAGTCTCGTTGGCTGGTGAAAAGGTAACATACAGACAGAGTTACTTTCACATTTATAATATTAGTCATCATCATCATCATCGTCTACCTAGCCTTTCCCCAACTATGTTGGGGTCGGCTACCAGTCTAACATGATGCAGCTGAATACCGGTATTTTACATGGAGCGACTGCCTATCTGACCTCCACAACCTGGGCTACTGGGCAACATGATACACCTTGGTAAGACTGGTTGTCAGACTTTCGGGCTTCTGACTACCCGTAACGACTGTCAAAGATCTAGAAATGACAGCCGGGACCAACATCTTACAATGCTTTCCGAGGCACGGAGGAGTCTCGATATATTATGAACGGTCACCCATCCACAGGTAGCTTAACCTTTGATCAACCCGTACGGCTGTTTTTATTTGGCAATTTATAATATTAGTATGGATATCAATGTACATAATAACATCTTAACGTGACACGTGACACGTTGTATTTTCCACTCTTTATTCAGTATTTATTGTTCCAGTACATAATTTACAAAGCCACTTGTTATACGCGTGATCTTTGGAAGCAAAACGGACGTAGTAGAAAAAAACTTTTGAATAAATATGACGATCATTCATAATTTCATGGAGCAAAAACTTATACCTACCCAAGTAGTACATTTTTTTTTATTATACAGCTATTTAAAGATTTTTGTATGTAAATAAGAGATGTTATTATAAATTATTATTATTAATGCGCACGTGTCTTGTCCTCATTATTCTTTCGGGGATTACAATTTGATAGTTATGGCTTACATTTTGACCGAATATAAATAATCCTATGATGGTACATATTCTTCTACACAAGATTATTTCATATATCTACCTACATACTTACACCGTACAAAAAGTAAAAACTATGTACAGAGGCTAGCACATCAAGCTACCCAAATGTGTCATTTTTTTTTAGTTTTTCAACTTTACTACGAAAGAATAAGGTTCATGTTCAATTGAGAAAATCTGACAGTTTGGGGTAGCTTGATGTGCTGGCGTCTGTACCTACTGCTAGTTTTACCAGAATTTGTATATTATAATTTACTTGATTTAAAAATAGTGTGATACTGTCAATGTCATGTCTCAGCGACAACAGTGCTCACCGTCATTTATTTACAACCTGTGTGCCTAACGCAAACCTTTGACGTAAACGTAACGCAAATTAGAACGATTTTAAAGTTGAAAATAAGTACCCGTTTTGTACATAATATAAAACCTTTATTCATATCTACGAGTGATACTAATTGTCCTTGCCAAATTAATAATAACCAAAATGTTATAGGATGTTTGTATTTTTTTTATTTTCGATATTCAAATCGTTTGAATTGACGATGCATATTTACGTCAAGAATTCGTACTAGGCACACTGCTGAAACAGAAGGCCAGAGGGAAAATGCCAGTATTCTTAAAAACGTCAAGTCTCTATCTGTCAGACCTACCTACATTTTTGACAAAATTTTGACATAATGTGTCGCTGAGATGAGATTGCGACTGTTTTTAATTACGGGAATTGGCCTTCTGGTGGCGCTGCTTGTCATTCGACCCATAACATCGCCATCACACTGTTAGTTTTGTCTCAACGTTTTTTGGGTTTTCAATCATTATAGCAAGAACGAGCCTTTGTTTTTTGCTATGTTAACGAACAATGTATTAAACGTGTACTTTATCTCAGTTAAAGCTGAACTGTAACCGTTTATAAAAAGCTTGTTGGTAGTATTAATTATTATCATAGTATTTACAAGCTTTTACGTAGATACCTAGACAGTATTTTTTTAGATATTCAATGCTCATCAGCTGCAAACTAAACCTAGAAATAAAAGTTAGTAAGACCTTCGATTTTTGGTGACCTTCGATGATCGCACTCAGTCCTTTTTCCCA
Source organism: Phlogophora meticulosa (assembly GCA_905147745.2). Classification (NCBI taxonomy): domain Eukaryota; kingdom Metazoa; phylum Arthropoda; class Insecta; order Lepidoptera; family Noctuidae; genus Phlogophora; species Phlogophora meticulosa. The sequence goes on from LR990518.1 coordinate 3,237,871, forward strand.
TAGTTTTGTAATCGTAACTCTTTAATTCACAATCGGTTAACGTTATGAAAGTATCTATGTTATTTGCATTTTCCGTAATTAAAGAATACTTTCGATACCCGCGGCAAAAGTTGACAGATTTCTTCACTAGTTCACCAATAGATAATGAATAGTCATTAAACTAAATAAATATTATGCACGTAAAACCTATTAACATTTCCAAATCCTTCCAAGTTATGTTACGCATACTCCGCACATTCGTGCTAGGCCCAAGAAGCATAAACTATTATTATATCCTCGTTATTCCTGCAGCATAAAAATATACTTTACATAGAGTTTATTTTCAGCCAATCAATTTGCCTGTCGTGTTACTACTAGCAATAAGTTGCTTATAAGCTAAAGTATGTAAGTGACATTTAAGTTAGGTAGATATTCGTTCACGAGCAAACTCAACCGCATGCCAAATGCTTATAATTGTTTAATACTACACGGAACAAGGCACATAAAACGATTAAACTTGATTACAATGATTAACTGAATCTAAAAAATTAACATGATGATTCGTGAGTTGTCTAACTCTGATTTTCAGAATTTCGAAGTGCTAACCGATTTAATCGATGACCAATCAATTAGTGGCATTTTTTCCAACGATTATAACACACTAAACAACGGCGGAGGCGGACGGCCGCAGGATCCCTGTCTTAGCCGGGCCCCTAACTCTTGAAAAGTACTTTTTAATCTGAAATCCCGAAGGCCAGAACATATTAGTAAGAGGCAGTTTGGAGAGTCATATGGAGAATACGAAAGTTGGTAAGTTTTCAAGCTCGCTACCCTCAATCCAGGCCCGGTCGCAGACTTTGGGGTTTTCATAGCATTGGATAGGGAGGGGGATTAAGTTAATAACAGAAAGAACAAAACAAATTGAAGTATATCTATCTATATCCCAAATTGGTTCCTCTGATGATATAAAGGGAGAGATGCGATAGAATCAAGCAGTTTGAAATGTTTGAAAAAATTAAACTACCATAAACAACATTTTCAACACCACCTGGGAAGCAGCTCAAGATACTATTAGAATTACTCTCAATGGCGTTCGATTATGTACACCATAACAAACTTCTGACAAAAACTGGAGCGCCATGAATTAGGATAGAACTCTTGATTTACTAAATGTCAAGTAAACGGATGGACAAGGATAAGGACAGGTTGAAAATGATAGTAAATGCAGTATTAGACTTCATTTACCTATAACAGAAGTAGCAAATGTGACATCATAATGGACGAGAATAAATAAATAATAATAAATAAATAAATATTGCTGGACAATCCACACAGCATCATCTAGCCCCAAGCTAAGCAGAGCTTCTGTAATGGGTACTAGAAGACTGATATACTTAATACTATACATTTCATAGATATATATATTTTTATTATACATAGGAAATACCCAGAACACTCGGAACAAATATTTGCAGATCGTACAAACATTTGTCCCAAGGCGGGAATCGAACCCGCAACCTTTTGCGTCGCAGGCGGCCCTTCGCCCGCCGCGCCACATCGGTCGTCATCATCGAGAAAAACTTGAATTAATTCATTAAACAACCGGTTTACTTAGGCATCCCACCAGACGAGAAATTACAATGACATGAATATTTACTTTGGAAATTAGTATATTAATGTGTGGGTTATTTACTCTTTCTTTTTCTGTTACTTTTATTGTTAGTCTGGCATTAAGTATTTTATGCGCCCTATCCAAATTGCTTTCTGTGGTACCTATTGTTCGTTCAGTTGTTGAGAGCCTTAACTTCTGAGTGGAGATAAACGATTACTGACTGGATAACTCCGCTCATATCTATATTGTTCTTTCCTCAAAAACATCTCAGACGCTTATCTGCATGTTCCTCAAAGAATCTGACCGAGATAATGTCTGAACTTTTAAAGAGACTGACTGACTGATTTCTGAGTTTGTTTCGGTGTTTCTTCTCAAACTAGTCAGGCAGGAAACACTGACCTCATCTTGTATTTTCATTATTTCGCTTATCGACGCGTGAAATACTTAAATATAATTAATTTATCATTTATACTGTGGGGTCAGGCTGCTGACTTTAAATCCATTTTTTTTTCTTTTTGCAAAAGAGAGCTGTCTGTCAAGCCGGTTTCTAGTTTAGCTTCGAAATAATTACCTATGCTGACGATACTCCATTACTGTTTCTGGTACTGACTGGGAGCAAGTGTGAACTGCTGCTAAATCGTCAATTAAAGATTGTTAGCAGGCTGCTTTAATCACTCTTTTAATTTATGGGTAAAATATAGCCCAATATCAAATATATCATCTTTAGAAATCAAGGAGTCATTCGGGTCATTTTTTGCAAACTTTGACCAGTGGTCTAGAATATCTACCGTTTATTCTGGACTGGACATTAAAAAAATCCTTTGTATTTTTACGATACGATATCTTCATTTATCTTTTTTTATATATTTTCGGTTAATGACTTGCTATATGTGCACGCGTTAACGAGATCTAACATTATGCCAAAATGAAATGGCTACGTCCCCATAGATCTCAAGAAAAACGTATGTTATTGTGAGAACGTATCTTAAAAGGTTCCATTCCATCTTTCAAGCCCGAAACACTAAAAATTATATCAATTTGTCAGTATCTAAAAAATGATAATTACATTAAAGCTTTAAATTAAATGGCAATGCATAGATACCTACTTATGAAACCAAAGTAAGACATAATGTTAATTTATATATAGGATATCTAAGCTATTACTTATATTAAAAAGTCTGAAATATATTTTCATTTAAAATTTTGTGAGGTTTTTTAGGCCTGGTAAAAAATAAGTAATTTGAAAGCTATGCTTCATATACTCGTAATAGGGTTATTCATCACCAAGGCATCACAATGAACATCACCAAGACACGAAATAAAACAAAATAAGCTTCTGAAACTAATCCAATCGCTAGCCGTATGGTTTTAGTGACAACTCCGCTTATAGATCTTCACTGGGATAGCAGTCAGAGTTCCTCGTTATTATCAATTATGTACATTTGTACAAATTCCTGTCCATTTGACGCAATACCTACCGACCTACATCAACACTTGTTAGCTAGTCACAGAACTAGGTAATTAAGATCACTATCTCGTATATTTCGTTCAGAATCGATCCAAAACTGTACTTATTTAAGCTTACACATGTAACTGCCAATTGCCGGAGATTGAGAAATTCAATAAATATCTGTACATAACAAATGAGTCTATTTGTTTTGTACCTAAAGGAAAACATCAATTTCTTAAATACTCCACTGATTTACGTCCGTGACATCTCATAACTTCAGGTCCAGTTTCAAACCAGCGTCAGACACTAGATGTCTGGCATTTTCGCTGAACTAGACCCATTTGGCGCAGCCGTAAGGCAATTCATTTTTACATGTATATATTTATTTTTTTACTTCTGTCACCATTATTATTATTTGTTTCTTTGTTTTAGACATTTAGTACTGTCTTTGTGTGCCTGAGTATGTGCTAAATAATTGTTTTTCATTTTTTTAATATATAATCACAGGGCATCGAAAAATTCATCCGCAACACTGTCAACGGGAAAAGTGCCCAGAAGGCTGGCAGCATTGCCACTTTGAATGGTAATGCTGATTCTTAAGCCAAAAAAAGGCCAGCAAAAAAAAGGTCTTATGGATTCAGGGGATCCCGAACGTGGACTACTTAAAATGGTGAATGAAATCTCCTGAGCCGTGTCTTATTTTTGTTCTAATAACTAGTGGAAAGTCGCTCTCTTGACCTACCCCAGAGTTAAACTCTGATTGCGGTACCGAGTCGGATTGATATCCTTTCAGACCATAAAAAATGTACATTGCTATAGAATCAACTAAGAAGAATGGTCATCCGTGACCCAGCCTCAAGACGATGGATATACTTATACATTTTTTGTCATAAGACGTAACAAAAATATGTTCTTTTTTTTTTCTTTTCGGTACATTGATGGCTAAGTCATGAACATAATTAATGGCTTTAGTTTTTCGTCAGGCCAAGTACCTGGAACAAAGTTATTTTTCATCTACACCTAGTAGTAGGTATGCCCATGGAGTTTGGGCTCACCGGAATCGTCCTAATGAAAACAAAAAGTTTATTATGGACATATAAAACGCACATTATAATACGGACCCAGATGGGCACTACCGAATCATTGCGATTCGGTATCTAGGGTTCGCTGGGACAGAAATGTAGATACTGGAACTCGTTAGTTGGTTATTACTTAGCGACATATTTGAACTCTGCTAGTAAGTAGTAACAAACTTTGACGACACGGTTGGCGCAGTGGTTGAGCCATCGGCTGCTGCGCCGCGTGTTGTGGGTTCGATCCCCGCACGGAACAAATATTTGTATGACCTACAGGTAGTTGTTCCGGGTCTGGCTGTTTGTGTATGTGAGTTTAAACGATACAGGAGCAATTCCTAGGGTGGGGCAAGGTTTAAAAAAAAAAAAAAAATAGTTCCACTATCCACCTTTTTGTTCTGCTGTATCAGACCCTGGTTACCAATTTCGATGAGTAGTGTCCATATCTGTCCCAAACAAACTTTTTGTTTTATAATATATGTAAGTAAGAGGGCCTGTCACAACAATACCAATGATCTTAAACTCGATGAGTATAGTATGAGTTTAAGTGGATGAAAAGCTCTCAAATGAGTATTTATGTAAGTAGTTCATAAAAAGTAAGGTAACGGGGGCATCCATGTGCTGATGGCGATCACCGGTCTTTTACCCCAAAAACTCAGGCGCCTTTTGAAGATTTTCCCCCGTAAACAAAATAAAAGGTAGGCTAAAAAGTAACCACAGCTTTGCCAGCACTATTATTCATGATGGACCTATTTACGGTATTTTGTAAGGGCCATGAGTCCATGACCCTTCTTACGTATGATTATAGAATTGACACTGGAAGAGCATATTATCACAGCGAAATTCACACCCCTAGAGAGTACCTACTTAATCCAGTTTCGAACACTAGTAATAAACTCATGGAAGATTCTATGTACCTAAACAGTGGAACGACGCTAACGGTAAGTACATAAATGTACCTTACATACATTTTCCTTTAACCCGAAAGCGATTTGGAATCGGGATTATGCATGTAAATGGATAACGAAATACAACTTTACCGTTACAGGTCGAAAAAAGTCCTTGAATTTTACAAAAAAACAGGCCACGAATGTTCAATAGTTTAACACGCGATTAAATTACTAAAACGATATTAGTTTGCTATCTACGTACGTTTCTATTCACTTTTTTCCCGTTCGATTTTCATGAGATACCCACTTCCATTTCTGACAAGATTTTTTGTTATTTACGTTGATATAAATGTGGTCTTTCAACCCGTGTACGTACATCACACGCGTGGGTCTCTGCTATTTGACTTTTTAATCCCGAATCTTGTTAAACATTAAGACAAAACATTATTCGGCATTATACATTTTTTGGCAATATGACGCTAAATGCAATTTATTGAAACATAATTTGCTACAAACTGAAATTATGTCTTATCTTTATACTGGGTGCAATAAACTAAAATAACTGGGTGACTAGAACTATTCTTATCATTCTATAAAGATATTTAAAAAGATTATGGTATCTCATTCATAACGAATCAAATGAAAAATATTGGGTAATTTATTTAACAATGATAAGGCGGCCTGATATTTCATAACACTATACTTTTGGGCATCATCAGATTTTGTTTGAGCACATTCCCATTCCTGCATTCTTAAATAGGTAAAACACGTGATGTAGGTACTTGATACCTACCCATATTTTCATGTAACGGTAGCATACAATAATTTAAATGTTGTTTTATTCATTATTTCGGGGGAGAAGTATTCCTATGGATTTAAATTTTGATAAAACAACATGTGTAGCTCAACATTCAGATTCTAATCACGTTTTTGCGTTGCTAAACTTACTGTCAATACATAAAATATAATGTAGATATTTACCTACGTATCTACATAATATATTTATTTATATGGAGGAAAGATTGGTTAGCAAAGAACATTATAAATACTACCATACTTCATAGAAAATGACACCATATCTAACAGTGTATTGAAAGTAGATACAGATAGATAAGTTTTAATGCCGTAAAATAAGGCCTGTATGATGTATCTCACTTAGACACCATGGTGGTGCAACCACGGTCGAGTAGCCAAAAATGTTATGGTTAGTTGTGCAACCAATCAGGTACCAGGTGAGGTTCCATAGAGCTGTACACATTTTGATGGCAGCGCGACTGTTTGCGTCGCCACTAGTGTCCTTGTGGGATAAAGTCCTAAAGAGTGTTGTATTCTACATAAATCCGCAATAGATTATTTCCATTAATGTACCTCCCCAAGTCCACATTCCAAATTACAAACTTTTGTTTATAAATACGCAGTAAACGGTAAAACCCAAGGAATGTTAATTTGACTTCTTAAGAAGTATAGACAAAGAAATTTATATTTCTGAAGTGCATGTAGGTATCTGTTATCTTCTAAATTCGTCAACAACGGTTATCTAGGAGCTGACTGGTCTACAAAAAAAACATCAACTTAGGAATGTTAAGCGAAACTCTAATCTTGGCACTGGAGTGCTTTCTCAAAAGATAACATATTTTAAGAACCCAGGAATCTATTATCTGTAGCAGACAGTTCAATACAATAGTATGTCAACTGCAATGCTAGTCTGCAAAAAATCTTCCAATGAAAACTTGGGTGAAGTGAGCTGTCTGTGAGACCCACCTGATGCTGTATGTATAGGTACAAAGAATTAAATTATTACAATCTTAATAATCGAGAGTAGAGGATACTTAATAATGTTTTTTTTTATGTTATTGTTGTTGTTATTGTTTTTTGGTTTTTTCAGTTTTTTTTTTTCGTCTTGGGATCGTTAAAGCTACTGCTAAGCATGAGGTCCTGGGTTTGATATTGGGATTATTCAGTAGGAATTTCTCTGTATTAGCCCAGAGTCTGGATGTATGCCCGGTTGATGGTACCACCCCTAAGTCTCCCACTACATAAGACTGAAAAACATAACTGGTGAAATGTGGGTGTACCTACCCCTCTAAGTGCACCTCTGCACAATACTTGGGGGAAATACAGGCGTGATGCCAATTTTTTCTATGTAGGTAGGTTCATTTAATTTTATTTCAAAGCTAGTATTTGTTTAAATATTACTACTTAAGTTGGACAGTGACAGCGCACCTTACCGCTCATTTAACCCAAGTTTACACGGTGATTTTTTTTCAGTATCGACCGGCTGGCGTATAATTTCACCGTGACATGAGCACTCTTCACAGCATGAGCATTTTTCCCTTGGGGCAGGGAGAAACCACAGAGTGCCGCTACGATCCTTACATACCTACTCCTTTCGCTTCGCTCACGTTCAAGCATCTGGTCACACACGCACGCCGGTTGCGAGGACTACGCATCTGACCTTTTTGTAGAACATCACCAATAAAGTCAGTGAATGTCCTTCTAGGACGTCCCCTCCCGACGTTTCCGCTTACATCACAACACCCACACACTCTCTTGTGAGTTCTCTTGGGCACTCTTCATCAAGCCAAAAGCAATTCTTAATTAGATAAAAGGTACCATAACCGATATATTATATTGTTTGTTTTTTTTATTATTATTTGTGTATATATTCTATGTAGGTATCATATTTATAGTTTATAATCTATATTATTTTCTGATCCCTTTTCTTTTAAGAAATTGCACCTACTACTGTTTGTCTCTGCATCACCCACAGGTTGACTGGTACAAAATGCCTTTGAAATTAAGTCCGCGTCTGTACATTTGTGTGCTTAAAGTATTAAATAAGTACTTATATTAAATTAAGGACAAGTAAAGAAAGACCTATACCAGCAGTACCTATGTGAGGTCAGGCTATGGATGTCAATGATAAGCTTTGACAGGTGGCATCTTAAGTGTTAATCCTATGTTTTTTACTTTGTAAGTCATTGTTTTAATTTATTATTATTGATTTTATAATTATCTTTTTGTAATACTCTCAGTGCAACTAATTTTCTACGCCATGATTGGCAAAACATGTGGAACCTCTTATTATTTATAAGACCTGTATAATTCTACACTCATGTTTTACAAAATAAAATATCTTGTATCTAAGTAAACTGCTAAACTCAGGCACACTGGTTACATTATGCCTAATGGAAATTGAACCTATTTCATTTCCAACGAAATGATCCGTATGGTCTTGTGTTCGCAAGCACTAGTGTTGAGCATGAAGTAGTGTACATATTCGATTTACGGATCGGATAAAGTTTTATTGAGTCTTTTCATCTGGAATTTCTCATTTGCAGCACGCAGTTCGGTTTTGTGCCCTTCTGTTGTAAATTATTTGAAATACATACCTATCTAAAAATTCCAATACAAAATAACTATTTTCTATTTTATTGGATATACTGGTAGTACAGCAGACCCCAGCATATCAAGCCACCCCAAACTGTCTAAGTCTCCCAATTGAATATGAACCTTATTCTGTTAAGTTAAAGTTGAAAAACCATCAAAGAAATTGTGCTGGCCTCTGTTTCTACTTATGTAAATACTCAATATTTGTAAAATGCAACATGGCTTTGTTATTTTTTTTAAATTAATATATCTTTTTTTTTCATTCTTAAATTCAAAATTTATGAACGTACCGTTCTAAATTTTGGCGACAACAAAAATGACACCATTGCAAGTCAAATTAAACTGTTTTGTATCGAAAATAAGCAACAAATGACAAAATTCTATGAGCGGCGTAAAATCTGTATTTTGAAATTTGTATTTAAATACTTTCATTGAATATCATTTTGTATTTTTATTTGATATACAAAATAATTAAGAATTTGCATTTTAATTTATATAGGTACTTAGATACTTGTAAGTTTTATGCACATCTGCTACATAAACACAACTGGAGAAATATGGGTTGTATTATAGGTACCTACACCTCTGCCTAATCCTACTGGGAAAACAGGAGTAATGTTATGATATTTATAACGAAACTTTCTAGTCCTATGATAGACCTATTTCTGGCAGCCTTTCCTTAGCTTTACACCTATTACAGCAGCAAATGAAACTCCTCGGTTCCAAACTATGCAATGAATGAAATTGGCGCAGCTACAACAATAGTAGTAAGTACCAGCCTATCACTGTCCCACTTCAGGGTACATAAAGACCTGCGCAGTTACTATCTTGAAAATAGATGGGAAATTTATTGTAGCTACTTTCCAAATAATTCGGTTGACGACAATAGACTCCCCTATTACCTACATGTGACTTTAACATAACTAGTAAAGTATGGGTGTACCTGTGGTACCCCGAAGGATTTGGTAGAGGACTACCAAATCCTTCGGGGATTACAAGCATGATATTATGTTACTTTTCAAACTAACTATTACAGTGTGATTGAGAAAATACAGGTCAGTAGACCTGTATTTTAATCATCTGAAATGATTAACTGACCTTTAAATTGACATGTTTTTAGATAACATAGAACTGTTTAGCATGCCAAACAAAGGTAGATTGTTAATGGATCATCATCAACCAACCAACATCTCTATCATGTACATTCTATTATCTCCATTGCAAATTAAGAACTAGGTGGGTATTTTATTCTATTTTACAAGAGAGCTATCGGATTCTATTAAGGTTTTGGCCCAAAATACTTAAAACAATGGTACTGTTTGATGTAGGTACATAGAAATAGGACTGCACCAAAAACGAATAAAGATAACGCTACAAAAAAACGTTGGCTGGTTTGTGATACCACTGCCTAAGGCGGCTATCACATTGTAACGTATCCTGCTCCGGTCTCCGTACGGGGACGCGCTGTCAGTGTTTTGCATAATGCGTATTTTCATGTAAACTATGGTACTTACACGAGTTACAAGCACCGCTAAAACTAATACCACATCACGCTCTATGCGTTTGTGTGATATCCGCCTAACTACACTATAATTTTATAAAAGATCTTAGATTCCCCTAGTCTTTTTCTCAATTCGCCGTCTTAGATCAACAAATTCATTAGGTTCTCAGAATCGAGCAAGTTGGTGGACTATTTAAAATATATCGTGTTATTGACACAGCTGTTCATGTGACTTTGTAAAATGTGGAACAGAAAATAAGATGTTTAAGAGATCTTAATCAAATCGTTAACAATGGCGAATGTCTTGACGACAACCTTTAAGCCCATGTACACATGTACCTACAATAGATGATTGAACAACAGTTTGTCTGCGGATACAAGGATCAAGAATTAGGTAACTACTCAAAATAATTAGACCATAAAATTGCCATATATTGCGTTGATGTAGCATAAATTTATCCTTTCACGTGCTTTTAGGTGTTGAAAGTTATAAACAGAAGTGTGGAGGTAGGTGTATACCTACAAAACGTTTTCATACTTTAGGTACAGAAGCCAGCACATCAAGCTACCCCAACCCAATCTGTCAATGTCTCTGATAGTTTTTCAACAGAGGTTCATGTTCAAGTGAGAATACTTGAGTTTTGGGTAACTTGATGTGCTGGCGTCTGTACATCTTACTATCATCAAGATCTAGAGTGGTGTTTTTGAAGTTAAGGAGTTCAACAATAAAACAAAATTGACCGAAGAAGAATTTAATAAATTGACCATGATAACGTATTATTCTAGAAGCTAATGGAACATACCCAAATTAGGCGAAATAACGTAGGTAAGTAACAATAAACTAAATATTAACAAATGCAACGTCCGTCAAACGATTTAGTCTGCGGACTTCAATCTTGATTGAGATAAATTGACATTATACAAATTGTAAATGACGAATTGATCACCCTTCGTGAGAGAGTGTCTTTGTATTCAATCGGCCATATTGTCGCTGATTGGTAGAAGTGGTTCCACCAACCTGTACCTAGGTATCAATGTCAACGAGGGCAATGTCAAAGGAAGGACCAATCAACATGCAACGGCTTCGTGAACTGCGCAATTCTTACGCCCGCCGCATATGCTCACACTCGCACTCGTTTCCCGCGCTGATGTGACACCGGTATTTGTCGACACGTGTGAAGCTGCATTTTTTAACACAAGTCGAACATTAGTGGCATCAGCAATCCGAAACAAACGAGGAATCTGGAATCCGCCACTGCCACTCGAAAAACGTAGTCTGCTAACCGGCGCGCCACGCGCCCCTACGTTCATGTAGTGGGAGCCTGCGTCAATACGTGAGGGTAAATATTAAGTAGTTAAGTGCTGCACCCTGTGTTCAGTGGCGAACAACCCTTTTTTTACCAGGGACCACTTTGAATTCTTTGTTGTTAGCAGGGGCAGGGACGACAAAGAAAAAAATCAATTTTTTTTAGCGTTTTCGTTATACAAAAAAATGCATTGCCAGTACTAGAATTGTAATAGTAAACACTTAATTTCTAATACCAACCTCAATTCGGTTGCATCAATGTGATTTTTGCTAAGTTAGGATTTTCAAACGTTTGACCGATTTGAACCATGCCCGATGGGAGTGTGAACATGTACGGCAGACGTTAGGTATTTATACAGAAACCAGTGAAACTAATTACCCAAAACGCCATAGCTAGCTGATAGATTATAAAGAGTTGCGCTGCCCCCTCAGTCTTAGGCGATAACAACGCTTGAAGTCTCATGGCACAATCCATCTAGCCACTTTTTAAGCGGGATCCTCCTTCATGCACACATCAGACAATAGGAAGAAACATCATTTGGCTTAATCCCACCCATACCTAGTGTAAAACTATAGGTACTAAAGGCCGTCGCATACAATTACATTCAAATATACCTACATTAGTTTATCTATTTTACGTTTGAAGGTAACAAGCAATTATTGCGAAATTATAACTCTTCCGAATAGTTAGTACTTATTGTTTTATTTAATATTGTGATGGTCTAACGTATTCTCAGGTTCTCGCAATTTAACGCAAAGTAGCAAAATAATGATCTCAAATATAGCAATAAAGAGTAGGTATTGAGTAAATATTGAAAAATGTTTACCTGGCAAAAAAAGATCGAACGTAATTTCATATAATTTTTCGGTATATATAATGATGATTGAATGATTAACAATAATTAACATATGTTTTGGGATAGATAGCAATAACACTAGATACTATTCATAAGTGAAATACGTTCACTACCGGACAACGCGACGCGACGCGACGCTTGGGGGAGCGGAGGCCTCCCCCAAGCGTGTCGCCACATCGATCGATCGTGCTGGTCGCATACCTACAGCCGCCTCCCGCAAGCTTAGGGGTAAGTTTTTATTACGAATGGGACGATAGCTCAAAACTCAGGGGTGATTGTAAAAGCGATGCAACAAAATGATGTTTTACCATACTGTACGTAATTATTTGATAAAGCGTAGAAAATAAAAAAAAAAACATATCAAGCGCTATCATTCTACACAGCTAATTAGTCACCTATAACTGGAAAGGACAAAAATATGTCACTCGATGTAGTCACAATTACCTAATGCCATGTAAAGCCGTGGAAAGTATATAGCGTATGCAAACTATGCAAAGAAGGCACCCAAGGGGACGCCTAATAATTTATTACGTGAGATGTGCTGGGAATTACGAAAGATTTGCCTTATAAATTACATTTCAGTAGCCATGAATGTCTTTGTGGGAAAAGTGGAATCGACCAAAAAGTAAAAGAATCGTTTCATGGATGTCTCCTAACTAATTAATATTCTTAGTGGAGCTCGTGGCTAAATAATATAAGTCGCAGGAGATGATCAAAGGTTAAACTACACTTGCCTAAGTCTATCCGTAGATGCGCTACCATTATATAACGAGTCCTCTCCGTACCTTTCAAAGCACGTAGTTTATAATATCTTAGATTAATTATCTTTGAGTAAGAAATATAAATAAAAAATAATTGCGGACAGGCTAAGCAAATAATCAGTATTAATTAATTTTGCCGAACTATATTTTGGCATCAAGCAAACAATAAATACTGAAGTAATCACGACTACCATGCAGTCTCCACAATATAAATTATTGATGTTGTTTGTAAAACTATCAAGGTGATCGAATCCTCTCTCTTCGTGCATTGTTTATGTGTGATCCCTTCCCAGTGATTTAACGACCAATGTTCTGGAACGTGGGAAATATTGAAGCGTAATTAATTGACGGTGTTAACAATGTTCTTTGCGCTATCTAAAATATATGAATGCAAGTTTCCTATGGTTCCGTCAAACAACCAAAGGACCTTTTGCTTTTCCTCCACATCCGTAATTCAGTATAAAACTGTGTAACCATCCAGTGCTTATGTCTCATGCCAACCCTTGTGCGATGTGTGGCGTGTTCCCCTCTTGCTCTCGCTAAAGCATTGTTCTCTTTCTCGTACTAAATATCGATTGGTGCTAGTTGTGTAGCGCTTTCGTAAAAGACCTACCTAGCTTTTGGTGCTTAAATGAAACCTCTACTGGAGACAGCAATTTTATCTATTAAATTGCTGTCTACAGTCAAATGTCCATTTAAGCCACCTCTGCTGTTAGATTAGTATAGATTTTAATTTAACAGTAGAGATGGGTATGCTATTGAGGTATACCTACCTACACCTCTGACTAACCCTGCGGGGATCAGGTGTTATGTTGTTTCTGGCAACAAATGCTACCATTATTTCTTTTAAAAAATGGTAACGTTCGGCGGTTACTACAGAGTCGTAGTGTTCTCGAAAAACTTCATGATCGAAGATCCTTGTGATCTGTGCGCCTAGCACGAATGCATGACTTAACATAAACGTAAAGTTAATTCGAAAGATTTTGGAATCGAAAATACAACTATCCTACAGCATGTTGATTTAATTTATGTGGCAAGCACAATAATTAAATCCTATCGCCTAAAGCCATAAATATGATATAAGTCAATAATAAATCAAATATAGTAAAATATTAAAATAACTTATTCGAAATAAGTATTTTCAGTTTTAAAATCGTTCGAATTAAAAAAACATTTAAGTACGTAAAGCATTCGTGCGTGGAAGCAATCAATGGATTCAATTAAATAAACGAATAAACGTAAGGTTGCCGGGCTGGTAATTTTTGATAATTATGTAATCTGTACCTATACACGGATACAGAAAAACGGGAGCGATCAATAATTTGGTTTATTCAATTTCTGCTATTTCCACAAGAACTAAGTACTATCTCGTCTGGATATTCACCCTCGTGGGTGATAAAATCGTGTTTTCCGCCCCGGGGTTAATGACATTGAGTAGGACTCAACCCCACGTTGTACAAGTCGGGGACGGGGGATCGATCGCGCATGCTCCGTGTCCACCGCACCACACCCTACCCAGCAAAAGACGCCATTTTGTTCTTTCCCTTCCCTTCCCAATGAATATGATTCACTAACCATGACGCAAATGTGGGGTCTTTCTCAAAATACGCAATACGTACGTTAATACGCACTTACGCATGCATAATTAATTACATACAAAAATTCTCAAAAATCTAAATACAGTTGACAACTTCACGCTTTCTGCGTGCACTAGAGGAAAGTGAAAAAGTGGGCGAGTCGAATGATGTAATATTAGTGCGTTAAACTAGCGCCGCTCACCGGCCGCACTCACTTTCGTTCGTAGAGATAACCAGTCTAACTGCCAGTTTGAGCTCGATACTAGACTCAGATTCTTGATATTAAACATTCCAATTATACTCTAAATTTAAAAAAGTAATTTGTAGACCAGATCCCATATATGAATATTATTAGTATTTAAACACTGGCACCTAAAACTTACAATATTTATTGGGGCAAGATGGAAACATTGTCCCAGGGTGCTTAAGTGGTGTTCATCAACACCCCAAGGACTTGACTAAACTTGCCCACATCATTAAACCAAATTCACCATAACTACGAAATAAAAATCCAAAATTATATCACTGCTAGCCCCAGAAACTTGAAATATTTCATAATAATTCCTGTATATAATGAAGGTGAGCACTGAGGAAGGATTTCTCTCTTGAATTTCCATCAGGCAAATCCCATGAGGCACTTATGGAACTTGTGGAAGGGTATTTTCACACAAGTATAATAGCCCTAATCTAAATGAGCATGACAAGTCAAAATATATGTTAATTGACATAAAGGTATAATTCATTTGATAAGTACAGTAAATGCAAGATATACATTCATGACTAGACATATTTATAAGTAGGCTAAGTAGTGAGGCCTTCCCTATTATTCTATGATACAAAAAACTACTTTTTTTTTTTGTATTTTATAATAAACAGGGAAATAATGTTTTGTTCAACTAACAGAACCCAATGGCTTGCCGATTTCCTGTACATTATCATTACACCTTTCCTTGTCCCATTAGAATATATAGTAACATTAATATGCAGTAATCTTTTGTTTCTTTTACAAGTGTGTCTCAGGACAAAGGGAATGAAATTTCTAAATTTAATATAGTAAGTAAGTATCCCTTGTTATCGTTGACAAATGGTGTGGCAAATACTTAATGGCACCAGATTTTTGTCAATATCTTAACAAGAAATCGCATAATGAATAATCAGCCCACCAGACATTAAGTGGTAAAGCGACCTATGAATCTAATAAATATCCTACTCATTCTTGACCCGAAGGAAATAAAAAAAAAGAACTTACGTGTTCAGTAGTTGCTGTTGAAATTAATAAATTAAAACATGGTATAAACATAATATACATACACACATTTTATACATTTTACCTGATTAATTAGTTTTCAGGTCTTCGATGCAACATGTAGCGTGGTCTATCAGCCGTGAGCTACCTGTAGAGACGAGCTTCTGATGTATACCAAATTACAAAAGCCCGGAACTACAGGGTAGATCACGAATGTGACGTAAGCAGAACCCCGATGTTACCGCAACTCCATGACAAAGCACAAATTTAGTTAGAATTTTTAAAGTGCCACATAACCTAGGAAAAAAAATGTTAACATTTTGATGAACAGAATAAAAGTGTACTGATGTATGCTTTTAAATCTGTAAAATGTACACAGGAAACATGTTTGAAATACCAACAGTATGCAAAATGGTAAAAATCCTATCCAGAGTTTCACATGAATATCATGATCGTCTTGTTTGGCTAACAATAGCTGCCATGATACTGACGAATTTAAAGGCCAGCAGCACTGGATAAATCACGCAATGGGTTTTTCCAACGCATGTGAAAATATTTGTGGTCGGAAGATCATCAGTAAACGTCCATAAATATACGCAAGAAACATTAAATTATCGACTCACCTTACAACGCCGAGTTGCTACAGCTCCGCGGTAAACAATCTCATTACTTTTACTTTCGTGCGTTAACGCGCTCGCGATCTAAGCTTGACTCCGTACTTATAACCAGAAACAACTAACAAGACTAAAATGAATGCAAAAGCACCAACAACAAAACCAGAATTGTATAAAATATTGATCAAATATGATGCTTGCTCCAAATTGGAAGCCACTACTTCGCTAATGACTGAATTAAATATTAACTCGTTGCCGCAACAAGAACTCATCACAAATTATGTTTCTAACAAATTACACTTAATAAAACGGTAAAAACTATGCCTAAACAATTGATTTATATAAAAATTTACCGAAATTGTTTAATTTATAATATCGGCATGTAAGTAAACACCTGACAATGACACAATAATACATTTGACTTGATAGAAAACCAGTGTTGCCAGCATAACCACATTCGTTTCAGAAGGTTTGTGCCAAACCTAACGGAACAAAAAAATCAATACTATGTTCAAGGGGTGGGAACGCCACGCCATCTTGCGGACTGGCCGTTCTTTTGGCGTCCATGTGACTTTGAAAATACACGAAGGTAGACCTCAAAATCAATTTTGAGATGGAGGTATTGGTTAATGAATGTTAAGGACAATTTAGAACACGAACGTGATAGACTTGGGACAACTTAGGAGCACAAAACCGAATTCCTTAAAGACAAACTGCACGAATGAATGGATTAAACTATTATGGGTGTACATTTTAATCAAAAGGTACCACTCATAAAAATTGCTCACTTTTTGGTTGTAGCTTTTGTCTGACAACGTTTAAGTGAAAAATAAACCTGTTGACAAAATGAAACAAGACTTCATAAATTACAAAAAAAATACATTGAAGTGAACCAATTTTAGGCGTGATGAAAAACACCTCAAAGCACTAAGTAACTCGTTTCGGAAGACGGTGTCATAAACGAAAAAAACTAAACCAAACTTAACATCCGAAACAAGTTATTTTGCACTTTGTTCTTAACACAACAACTTACATTTCCATGGTCCGAAATGGGGGGCTGAAATTTTAAAAAGATCGTGTGGTAACATATATAAGAGCTTAATTTGCACTTATAAATTTTAGTGTCAAAAATCAGTTCAAAATCACTTGTTTACATTGAAAATGAAAAATATTATTCCTGTTAAGGTATGGAACTCTCGGTGGGAGAGTTCACCTGGCTGTTTTTCAGTAATATTTTTATGGTGATATTGCTGTCCCCATGTTTAGTATTTCGCTGAAATGCTACAATCCACGTGTTACACCGTGCATATAATTCAACTACCTCTAGGCAATCGAACCTCAACAAAAAATGCTCCAATATCTCCTCTTCCTGAGAATATAATGTAGTAGAAGCGCTATTTAAAAACTTCGAGTTAGCAACGACATTTCGAAAAACATTTGAAACTAATTGTGTATACTCCATAACAAAGGCCAACTGTACTGCTGGTGATTCATCAACTGCCTAGCCTCTTCCTAACTATGTTGGTGTTGGTTTCCAGTCTAACCCAATGCAGCTGAATACCAGTATTTAACATGGAGCAACTTCCTATCTGACCTCCACAACCCAGCTACTATGCAACACAATACCCCTTGGATGATTATAGAAATAATCCTGTCACCAATGTTTCATATCAGGCTAATACATGAAACCTTTGCTGGTGTAGACGCCGATTAGTCGGCCTCACTGTTCTGTCCTGTCGCAAAATAAAAATTAAATAGTCAATAATATATTATATTGACATCATATTTGTACAGTTGATTATAAACCAATTTATATCATTCACAACATTTTAAAATAATAAGTAAATGCGAAACTTAAATACATACAATACACAGAAGCTTAATTATACATAATTGTATACATACATTTTTGAAGAAACTTAAAAAATGTAAAATATAATTATGTAAGTATGAAATAAACAAACAATAATAATAATTACTTGTCAATAAAAACCAATATTTCAAACACTGGTGTGAATATTTTCAAAGTTGATCTTTGAGGGAATATTTCTTAAAGCATTGTTAAAATTAAGGTCCATATCTGCTAGTGACATCTAGTCACAACATATCTAGTAGAAACTACTAGGTATTTCTGATCCTGTCATAATCATAAAAACTAATCTACTTGCAATAAGTCATAAAGAACACAAGTCTAAGGTAATAAGTCAGTTTAAATTAAGTATTCTAAATAAAATGTAAATATTCTGGTTATAATATTCTTCTTTGAGGCACTATCTGTATAGGAGAAGTGGTTATAGGTTTCTTTGGGCTAAGCTTATTGGGAGATCTCATTACCACATCAACCGCTTTTCTTAATATTTGGTGCTCACTTTTCTTATATTCTTCTGTTATTTGAGACAAATCTAAGTCAGCATCTATAACTAAAACCTGGAACAGAAAACAAGAGAAGCAATAATTAATTATCAGATTTTACTGATCTCTGAATTGTAATTTTACCTCTAACCTACCCACACACTTGAGTTTTACTCTACCTTTCTTTACCTTTACAATTATGATATTTATATCAATGAAATACAGTAAGGCAGTACAGCTAAAGGGAATAACTTTAATTAGTTCTTTGCTCCAATTAAAATACTCCATACAATGAAATTGATTGAATTACTGCATCCAGCCCACTACTTATAGGGTTATTTGACATAATAAAGAATAAATTGATTTTAACTATTAATTCATACTAATGCATTATAAGTTATACCCACCACATGATACAAATGAGAGCATGAAAAAATAAAATGTTAGAAGCACCTCACGCTACATGCACACTAGGTGGTATGGGTACTTACAGGAGCAGGACACTCAGCATGTTGTCTGGTGACCAGCCAGTCTTCATGTAATTTGTGCAGTTCTTCTATGTATGACAGTGGGACACACTGCTCTTCAGATCTTGCTCTTTTCTTTATTCTCTCGTACACTACGGAGGGTGTCGTTTTCAGGTATACTGAAAATTATAGAAATGTTGTTAAAATGTCCTAATCAAAATTTAAAGATATTATAATGGGTTCAGTTTAGGAGTACAAATAATTAATTGATTTTATTACTTCTTACAGTTGTATTCTTTCTATCATTTTAATGATTTTCATATTTGTCTTACTTATCCAAGTGCTCATAATGTAAATTAAACAACTATACTCAAATTGTGACTAACAAAGAGATAATGAATTTCAAGTTTCAACTTGTTCATGTTCTGATTTCATTACTTTTACTTCTCAAAATGCTAAGCACCAATAAGCTATTTTAAATCAGTCCATATGTTAACAGCTGCCCAGGCTGGGTGTCTGTGGGCAGGGCATGTGGTTACATAATCATTACAAATAATATAGAGACTATTCTATACTAACCAATTAGATCTGCATCAATCTGTATCTGATTCATTATGAATCTGAACCATTCGTCAAGGACTGCAAACTCCGCCGGATGCAGTGTCCCACTCCTCATCATATGCTCAACAAAGCAGTACCGTGCACTGTACAGGGATCGTTCCATCAACTTCACAGGTGTAGGAGTAGGCCTCCGGTGCATATCTAACATTGTTAGAGACACATAGGATTGGAATGTCATAGCCCATTTTGCTGTGTCTTTGTACATAAGATCCTAAAAAATAATGTAATGGTTGAAAAAAGATGACTTAGTACAACCACATACCCTATTTTGAGTAATCAACTGTTCAGTACTAAAATTAGCAGAGGATCATCAAGAAATTAGTAGTGCCTCAGGTATGATAGTTACATCCACAATAGATAGCGAATACCGCAAGCACGAAGCGAAACTCATCAGACTTCTGTTCATATCTATTACACTGAATGCCAACAACTGAGTAACATAACTAGGCCTTCAAATCATTACTCATATCTTAGATATGAAAATAGCTTACGATAGACATAACACTAACGAAAGACTAGTGATTCTATACTCAACTATATACATTTAAAGTTTGCGTTGAATGGCGCAACCATGGGGCGTACGTCAACGACTTACGTCCAAAACTATTACACCAAAGGCAGATTCAAGTAAGATCAATATTATACAAGAAAATATCGAAAGTACCTACGAAACTATGAATATTTTAATGATGAAGGTTTTTTTTAGATGACAAAACGTGATCGGTAGTTAAAGCCACAGAGGACTATATGACTACAGCTTCTTTTCTAACAACGTTAATTTCGGTTGAATGCTTACCAATAAGTTCCAACCCTTTAAGTTTCTCCATTCTTCAACAGGCTCTGTCAACAGGGTTATATCCTCAAATCGGCGAAAGTGTTCAAGAAATGTCGTTTTGCCGCTGCCAATATTACCCTCGACGAACACAGTGAACGGCTTGGTATTCATCGCCATTGTGCTCTTTTGGTGGCTTAACCTTACGGGGCCTACAGCTGCAATTTTTTGTACAAAATAAGGACGATTGAATTTAAATGATTTAGATTGATTGATGACACAGGAGAAGGCGTTGTCGACGATGATTTCCCGCCTAATTTGTCCCAAAAATAATCAAATACGCGCGAATAAAACCTGTCAAATATGAAATTAGTAAATATAAATACCTTTAAAAGTTTTAAGTCGACCGATGCCAATCCTTAGCATCGCCACCACACATTTAATCTTAAAATTATATTACTTTTGAAGCTGATATAATGTGCTGCAAGGCGCTGCCGCTGACATGAAAAATATTGATTTTTATTTGAGGCGCGTCGCAGGATGTTTACACCATGCCATAGACTTAATACTATTTGTCTACTTTGTGATACCCCATCACTAGAGTGAAAATAAAGCAATACACCACATTAAATTTATTTAAATGAAGAAGTAAACGAATAGCAATAAACTGGTGAAGCTGCCCGTTATTTGACTCATATCTTAGTACTGTCAGTTTTATGTCTCACTGTTTAACAGATCTTCAATAATTATAGCAGGAAGAAGCGTAAGGTTTTAATTTTGAGAACGAACAATACACTGAATGCGAACTATTTTCAGTTAAGAACTGAAGCCCACTTAATGCTGAATAGTGGATTTAGTCAGCAGGTATGCATGATGTACTTTTTGGACACACATTAAACACATACAGGCCCTTTTTTGCCACTGGGCACGTGCCCAAGGTCCTGCGTTCGATGGGGGACTAGGGGTCCCCCATCGAACGCGGGACCTTTTCCTGCCAGACCAACCAACGATAACTGATATTTATAAGTGAAAACATACTTAATTCCATGAATCAAACAAAAATGATTGACTTAAGTAGGTATTGTACCTACTTGATTGTAAGCTTTTGCTACTCAACTCACGCCAGCATCACGCTTTCTGATTTGTGCATGCTTAGATAAGTTCAAATCTATAAAAATACAACTCAAGTAATGTTAAAAAAAAAACTAAGTACAGAATCCAGCACATCAAGCTACCCCAACCTGTCAGATTTTTCCAATTGAATATAGAAAATCTGAACCTTATTTATTTTGCGATGTAGTTGAAAAACTATCAAATAAATTTGACACATTTGGGTAGCTTGATTGTGCTGGTTTCTGTACACTGTTAAAAGAACATTATCAGTGAACTAGTTTAACATATTTTTTTCAAGTTATAACAAAAAATATATTTGAATAAAAATAAATGTACAACTTTGCGTATCTACTTATTTTTCTTTAAAAAAACATGCTCTCTGAAGGTCATAGGAGCCACATTATCCTAATGTGCCCAAGGCCTCCAA
This sequence comes from Phlogophora meticulosa, assembly GCA_905147745.2. Taxonomy (NCBI): domain Eukaryota; kingdom Metazoa; phylum Arthropoda; class Insecta; order Lepidoptera; family Noctuidae; genus Phlogophora; species Phlogophora meticulosa. The sequence continues at coordinate 3,259,879 of LR990518.1, forward strand.
TGGTTTAAAGACAATCCAGAGTACCCACCAGAAGACAGTTATCTAATTTTTAAAATATCTCAGCATAGTTTATTAATTAGTATAGTATTTACAATCTTTTAAGTACTTACACAGTCATTTAATAACATGTTTAATGTTCAAGATCTACTTGCATAAAACTCAAATATTAATCTAATATCAAAGCTTCGATTCTGAACATCGTAATTTAATTTTAGCAGCATGAAACTTATGAACAAAATATCAATCTTCCACCTCCGAAAAGAAAGTGGGAGCTTGAATTTTTTAACTTGTTAAACTGCATTTCTTAATTGCTCTTTCTTCCTTAACGTAAGTGTTTTTTTTTAGAACAAGTAATTTAGTTTTAGTTTTTTACAAATAAAAAGGAAATCACTGTAATACAAAGTGCTCCGTCCAGTAGTAAGCCCCAAGCTAACGGCAATAAGAGATCTAGAGTGAGGAACCTACTCACAATGCGTGCCGTGTCCAAGACGACCGCCTGCATCTTAACTCCTGACCCAACTATTTAGCGGTAATTTCTTTACGTGTTGGTCGGAATTCTTCATTACCACAGTTTTATGTGATATTAAGTTTTATTGTTATCATGCTTTGAGTTTACCGTGAGTCAAAAGATACTAGCGACAGCCGTGGCAAAAGTTGGTAAGTTTCTTTCTACATTATTTTGAATTCAGAAAACATCTTTTGCCATTAATGTTGCTTATCAATGTTCAGCATAAATTATTTTTGTGATCAGTAAATTTTGTAACAATATAATTGCTTCGTCTATTTATGCAATCAGAGACAACTAATCGACTAAATTTAAATCGATTAGAATCGGAAAATAAATCCGGGTACCCATTAGTAATAACACATCCCTCGACACCGGCCGGATATGCTTAAAATCAATACTCTACTGAATTTTGTGATGAGTCAGTTAGTGTGACCAGTATAATTATATAGTACTGAGTACTGATGTGTTTAATGGGAAGACCAAATAATGATTAAAGAAATCAACAGCCTGTGTCAGTCGCGTTGAAATAGTGCTAATAAACAGAGAAGTAAATTAAATAGAGGGCCACTCTGAATTTGTCATGGTCAAGAAAGAGGCCCATGTTACCGAGTGAAATTGAGAGACCATAACCACAAATGTTATCTATGGGTATGGTCTCTCAATCTCACTCACTTTAAGCATATTGTAGCAAATAAAAAATTAAGGCGCTCTGCTCACAATAGGAATCTTAGTTAGTTAATAATTGTTTTCTACAATGTTTTTCTCATCCCTCTGGTTTCACCCATCCTTCCTTCTTTGTCCAGGCGGTATTCTGTTGGAACACTCTCCCTCTGAATATCAGGATGGCAACCTGCCTGTTCCAAATTAAAGTGACGTCCCGTGAAGACATTCATAAGGAATTGGCAGGTTAATCTCTGAATTGTTATCTCTCTTAACTTCCTTTAGCCTGATATAGTGGCGATGGATCGATCAATGCGCCACACAATGATAGTCGAAGTTACCATGTCGCATGACTAGAACCTCGTAAAAGCTGAGAAAAAGAAACAAATCAAATATCTCGACTAAGCAAATGAGGTTCTCGACATGTGGAATATAGACTCGATTGTTATTGTACCGATCATCGTGATGCCCTATTGGCTAAAAGCCGCGTTGACTATCTCTCGTGGCCTTCGTTGAGCGGTTGGATCAAGGGCTTGATTCAGAAGGCAGCACTCCTCGATGCGGCTCGCATCATGAGGAGGTCTCTGCAACCCTAACTACCGGACCCGTTCCCGATACGGATCTACGGTTTTTTATATTCAAAAATTTAAAAATCTAACCTGTGTATGTAATGAATAAAGAAGAACAATTTTAATAAAAATATAGATTTGTAGTTGCAGGCCGCGAAATTCATGTTTTCTTAGGTATTTTTCCAATTTTCAGCTCAGTATTAGGTTGAATTTTATTTTAAAAAGTTAGTCGTGACCGTAACAACATACACATTTCTCGCCAATCGCCATTACTGCTCTCTAAATTAGAATTGTGCTCAAATGCCATGATTTCATGAAATGAAGCGCGTAAATTGAATTTAAAAACAGTCGTAATGATATTAATTATGAATAATTCATTTTATTTAAACTTCTATATAGATATAGAAATAAATAAATTATTATTATTATTATTTATTTAAACTTCGAATTTCAAAAAACCAATGAAAATTTGAACGTCGTGAGCTGCGTTTACGAATTCGCCTTTATATCAAAGTTCAATTGTGGAAGTGAAATCTTATTTACCAGTGTTGAGCTATTTTTGGGGCAAAACGTTGCGTTTGCGTCACCGTGTTTTTGCTTATATAACCTGTGTCAAAACCACAGTTACTTTTTGCAGTTTAATCAAAATGTATTTCCATGTCCGTGCTGATCCAACCAGAGCTCAAATAAATTGTGTTTTCGATTTTAGCAATCGTGCTAAGTTCAAATTTTGGGACAGCATTTGTTGAAAATTCTTTAAAAACAATTCTATGGCTATATTTACAACATTATTTTTCGAGTTATCGGTAAGAGGTTGTTTTCAAGCCATTGAAAAATTAAGTGTAAACTATTCTTTATTTTATTTTCATGTTTCAACTTTTTATGCTCTAAATCTTTTATTATAGCAGTCATTGGCCCAAGCATGGCTGGGCAAATCGTTAAACGTTTAATTTAAATAATATGGCTGGTATTAGACAGGCAAATCGGTAAGTGGTGCCATATCAAGATCTACCCAGGCAGGTTTCAATCGGCCCATTTCTTTGACATACATATATAAAAGAAAAGAAGCTGATTGATGGTGGAATGATTTTGGTGGCGTGGACATCTATTTACATTTGTGGTAAATACGTTCCGTAACATTTGTCTACGGAACCGAGTCCAACTCGTAAACAGAGTTATGCACAGTGGCAACCTTAGGGTTACCACTGTAAGTAAAGCCAATTCCAAACTAATATTATATTATTTTCGCGGAAAATTTGAATTGGCCAATAATATGAGTCCACGATTGCCATTGACAATAATCGTGTCTTTCTTCTTCGGGTTTCCAAAATGATTGACTGACGTGTTTATTTCTCTAAGTCATTGTTTAGCCGATAACTCGTGCGATCTCATTCAAATATTAGTGGATGTTTTTATAGTTTCTAAATTAAGTAGCATATAATCAACACAAAATGTTACACACATATTTCTTGGGTATGTTTAAATAACATAATTAAACCGTGAAATCAATTTGTAATGTTGATAGTTGTTTAAGAGCCGGTTGTAATGATTATAACTTTTATTTCAGGTATTTTATTATTCGTGGGGTCTGGTTATGCCTTATACGACTCTCAGACAGACGTGGTAGAGCTGACTCCCGATAATTTCAACAGACTGGTTACAGAGAGTTATGAAATCTGGTTGGTGGAATTCTACGCGCCGTGGTGCGGTCACTGCAAGAACTTAGTTCCTGAATACAAGAAGGCTGCCAAAGCATTGCGGGTACATATTTAATATTTATGTTGTCAAATGAACTAGCCCTTTAATTCTTTATTCACGTGTATAACTCTTACGTGGTTCCAAACCTTATTTTGTCCTGGGATCGTTACGCTATATTTGTTGATAGCTAAGACCGGTTAGAACACGAAAATTAAGTCATGGTTAAATTTAACAATACCATGGAATAACCGTACTTTTTGTAATAGAAAACACAAACGCAATAAAAAATTGAATTCAGTTTGATTTTCGAGTTGAATATGTTTATGTTTTTAAACCACTGGTAGTCTACGGACCACTGGTTGGAACAAATATATATTATGTCCGTGTACATCGTATTGAGGTGTTGAAATAAGAATTCTAGAAAGTTCAATAACAGCAATCTCACCCTGACGATTGACAACTTTTGGGCTAAAAGGATTTTTAAATAACATCATCATCGTAACAGCTCTAGACTTCATTAAGATTATTAATTATATCTCACTCATGAAACAGTTGGCAAAAATTATTTTCCACTAGATTAAAATGTTGCTAGAAATTAGTGTTGCTCAACTCTTGCATATAATTAATACAAAATTTCATCATTGTGCAACAATCCATCTCAAAAACTATAAATTCCCAATTATATGTATTAAAACACTTTTTATTCTACCTTTGGCATAATTATTGCGTGATCATCGTTTTAAAAACCCCTGTAAAAGAAACGCAGTATCAATGACATAATTATGGATTTACAAAAACCATTTTATTTAGAATCATCATCATTTGTATAATATTGGCAATATTTGTAGCTGCCATTTTAATATCACAGAGTGAAATTACAAAAACCTTTATTTTCCAGGGCATTGTAAAAGTTGGAGCTATAGATGCAGACAAGTACAAAAGCTTTGGCAAGGGCTACGGTGTTAGTGGCTTCCCCACCATCAAGATCTTCACAGGGAGCAAAAACATCCCATTCAAAGGCTCGAGGTCAGCTGATGGACTAGTTGATGCTGCCCTTAAAGTGGTGAAGAGTAAGGCCTATGAGCGTCTTGGAAAGAGACCCGAGGATTCTGGATCAGACAAGGTAAAGGTTTTGAAAAGTCTTGACAGACTAATTAAGGGTTACATTTCCCGGAGTAGAGGATCAAATCATAATAATATGTGGTGATAAAACTCATCACCATGATACATTTTATTGCAATACTGTCACAATGCAATTTAATAAACAATGAGATTTATGGTTTCTTTTGTGTTGAGGACTTAATTTAAAAAACATTTAATTTTTATATTGCTATATTTTTTTGTCAAAGAATAATGACAGCAAAAGTGTAATAATTGTCATTCAGAATGTGCTGATTCTTAGGTCCTTCAATTAATCAACCAACCAACTCAGCCTATTTCAGCCCATAGCTGGCATATAGGCATAGTATTGCAATTTTTTTTTCAAAAGTACTCAATGCAGTCCTCTATACTCAGTAAATTTTCAATCTCTCAATTGTCACTATACAATAACAATTTAATCCACTTTAGACAAGTAATATACTAACAAAATTATTCTAAAACCTACATTTGAAACTCATTGCCTAATCATTTTACCATGCAATATTTACAAATTTAAACACAACAAAGTTACTATCACGAAGTTTTCATTAGCAACGCGCGCCAGCCACATTTGGCCACAACATACCTTGGAAACAAGTCAAAGCAAACTCTTCAGAAACAGTAACACCACCACTTAGTGAACTAAATGATGTTCTGGAGACTTGTTTACCTAACATTAAAACAGATGACAATCAACAACATACTACACGAAAAGTTTTCGCTCGGATGAAAGAAGCTCTAAAAACATCTGTAAAAAAGAAAACCACGAAAAAAGCGCCGGTAGAGACAACTCCCATGACAACATACAATAAGTTAAAAATGTTACAAACGCAGCTGTTTCGCCGTAATATAAAGGATGATGAGAAAGCGAAAATTATTAAGGTTTTAATGAGGTTGAAGTATGCCCTTCAAAACAAGGCAGTTGTACATCATAATGCAACAGTTATCAAACGACGTTCGGATAAGCGGCATGGACGCAGTCGCATTCGCAGTCACTAACAAATAAAAATGTTTTTTTTTCTACTAGTTTTTGATTAGTTTAAAAGTACAACGGCTACTATCCCTAAATATGGTCTTTGCACATGTTAGCTATATTACGAGTATAGTAGTTAGTCGTTAGTCGCAAAACCTCGAAGATGGCTCGACCAATTTGAATGAAAATATTTGTGTTTGCATGAGTGGATCCCTGGGTGGTTCTGCACTGGTAGTTGGCGCTGTTTGGGCAGAAAAACGTCTGTAGGATCCGCTAGTCTATAAAGGGGAAAGATTTGTATTTTTGAATGTTTGGAACGAATAAACTCAAAAACTACAGGGCCGATTTCAAAAAATCTTTCTCCATTAAAAAGCTTTATCAGCCAGTAACATTGGCTATATTTTATTTTCAAAACTACGCTTTGAAGGGGGTGGCGGGGATGTTAAAGTTCGTAGGGAAAAGTACGAAATCCACGCTATGCAGGCATGCTAGTAATCATAATTAGAAAACGGTTTAAAAAATAAAGAAATAACTATGTTCAATCGGATTCGGAATTAGTGGGCCACGGTTAAATACGATTGTGGATGTAAAATGCTATTTATTACATTTTATGACGCATGCATTGTTCCCTACACAGTTGTTTCATTTCTAATGTAAACATGATTACGTGAGTACCACGTGTATTTTAAAAGACATTCAAGAATGTGAATAGGTACTGCATTTAATGAAATATTCTCTGAACTGGTTTGATAAAGAAAAATAGTAACATTATAGTCCCAAAGTATATTTTACATTACATAAAATCACGCTTGCTTTCCTCGACTAGACAGGTGTAAAATAATACCCACTTTTCCATGTTTCAACACTGTCCGACTTAGGAATCAATCCCAGGGCTTCACGCATGAATTATTTTCTATAGCTGCGTTAAAACAAGCTTTTTCTTCAGTATAATGTATTGTACAAGGGGCGTTGACATCTTATCTTCATATAACATAGCACCAGCCGAGTTTGTTGTATCAACAAGTTATCTATTTTAGGAGCTGAGCCTCACTGATTTAACGTTTATCATTTGTTTTTACATACTCATATGAGACTGGGTATGCTGGAAAGATGATGGAAATCTACCCAGTCTTGCAAGCATTTTTCCCGGAATTTGTTGACCATAAGCGTTTGTTTTATGTAAAAGCAAGTATTTTTTTATCTTTCCATTGAACCGCCATCGTCATCGTTAGGAAGACTCGAAGCCCGACTTCTACTTAGTTCCATTTAAAAAGTGTTAACAAGAATAATCATAAGAATAACATGTTATTTTTCATTAGACTGATTTATTAATAACTGGCAAAAGACGTAATGATGAATGCATGATCGCAACTGAAACTAGTAATTAATTCTATCTCTGCCTAGGCCTGCTTGCTGCTATTTAAAGGGACCCATTGGGTCGTGCGTTTGGCCTAAAGATCGTTTCCAATGACTAATACTCGGCAATTTCTATATGAAAAAATAAACACTTTTTTCTATAAGTGTATAAACAGAAATCGAAGAGTCTCAGACAGTGTAGGAGGGAATATTAATTCGTCGCATGTCAGGCGACTGCGCCCACCCACTGTACTCCTACGCATCCTCTCACTTTAGAACATGTTCTATTGGGACACGTCAGTGAGCTTACTGACCTCCTTTTTCGATTTGGCACTGAATAATTATGTTTATGGAAAATAGATTCAATCTCATGTGTAGTCGAAGTCGTTTTTACAAAAAATTGCTAAGCTCCAAATGGTGTATTTTCTCGTATAGCGTAGATAACGATGCTGGTTTATTTTTTTCTCTTGCGCCGGCAAATCTTTTACAGTCGCTACTACTAGCCAAGGGGTTTAACTAGAAGATTTGTGGATTTCAGATTGGCAGTCGCCAATGTCCATGTAAAATATTGATATTCAACTGTAGCCGGGTAGATAAGCCGACCCCAACATACCAACATAGTAGGGAAAAGGCTAGGAAGATGATGATGTATCATTTCATCACGACTTGAGTCAGCATAGTAGTGGCTAGTTCCCGTAACTCACTCAATAACGTATTTTAGAAGATGATATCTAGTAATCCTTATAGATAGATTGACCTTTACATATTGTTTCATTATTTTGGACAACAAATGTTTACGAAGGCATACTTACAGTGCTGTCGTTTAATATCGGTCGTAAACATATAATAAATTATTTATTTGTGTAGAATGCAGTAAAAGAAATCATGACTATATTTTGCTTCTTATTTTTTAAGACGACACGGTTGTTTATCCACCTCCTTATAAGTTCCCGTCAGAAAATAAACCAGAAAAACAAATTCTGTTTTATTTGAACGTTATCTGTTAGATAGTGGAAAACCGAACACTGTAAAATAAGATTTAATATCACAGTTCATATTATTGACATTAATAAAACCAAATACAAAAGACTGTCTATGTTTTGCGTTTTACTGTGCATAGTATATTGTAAACAGGTCATTAAGTTTTCATACTATTTTCTTTATTCGTCTCCAAAAGTGGATTCTTGCCAACTTTTATTTGGCACAATAACATTTATACCACTTACGGAAGTATCATATTATTAGAAGTATATCTGGGATATTGCGCACTAGCTAACAAAGACCTCAGGGCTAGTATAGCAATTGTCATCATTTATCTGAAGAAACAATACTGTAAACTGTTTGTCTCCACATCTCTCAAAGGTTGACTGATAGAAAATTCAAACCTATAAAATATTAATTAAGGTGATTCAAAGATAACTCAATTTCTTGACTTTATTCTTTGCATGGCCATTTTAATGGGACCTCAAAATGTCCCACTTTTGCCAATCAATATGTGCAACACCATGGATAAATACCAGTACCAGTGTGAATTCTTTAGTTCTAAAATCAGATTTTGGATTTTTAGTTCTTACTCCCGACATAACATCCTGTAATCATCTTACAATAAAAATATATTTTTCCACAGTCTGACTCCGATGTCATCACGTTGACGGACGAGAACTTCAAGAAGCTGGTGCTGGACAGCGAAGACCTGTGGCTGGTGGAGTTCTACGCGCCCTGGTGCGGTCACTGCAAGAACTTGGAGCCGCAGTGGGCCAAGGCTGCCTCTGAACTTAAGGGCAAGGTTAGTAGAAGATGGAGTTTTTTTAATAGATATGCTTGCGGGCATTGCCTGCATCTAGACAGAAACAGTCCAAATATTGTCTAAATTGTTCTGGTACAAACCAAAACCCTCGCATCTTAGGCCCTTATCTGCTCACTCAAAACTCAATCGTAACTTGAAATCTATTTAGAGCCATTGTTTGAAACTAGATTACTTAACACCTTAACTGCCAAACAACGAGACACAAAAGAAAATGTTTGTCGGTTATTTGGCGTTCAACGTGTTAAGTAATGCTTGAGTCTTGAGTGAGCATCTGTAATACGGGCCTTAGACTTTACCAAGGAGGCAAGCCTACAAATACAGAACGTTTAGTGCTCACTGCTTCATATTTGGGTTGCGAGTACTACAGTTTGAAAGACTTCAGTAGTATGAACAGTTACTGTTAGTTAATCATTGGATATTATGACGTGTCATGAACAAAATTATAATCTACATGTTTAAAAACTGTTTAAGAATACTTTAAATATAATCAGTATTTCGGTTGCCGTTTACTGGTGCAGTAAATTAATAATAAGAAGCCATGTACCCCATGGGAGGTTCCATGGGCAAAAATTTCACTTTCATCCCCCATTTTAACCCCTTTAGGGGATGAACTTTCTAAATCCTTCTATAAATGATAAATGAAATTTATTTCTGTAAATTGGTTATATAAACATTTGCACCTCAAACAAGCAAAATACTCTTTTTCACTATCGGAGGCAGACGGTATTTCCCTATCTGACTAATCTGAGAAGAAACACCAGAAGTCAGAGGTCAGTCTGTTTTAAAGTCCAGGTATTATTTTGGTCAGATCATGTGTTAGTGATCCCTAGAAGATGACCTTCGTAATATAAGAAACTCTTCTGCAAAATTTCATGATTCTAGAGCCAGCGGGTAAGGCTTTGCAATTTTTGTCACTGAATTAAGATTTTTAATAAATGAATCATATTGTGGTGGTGAAATATCTTTTCTTGTTATACATAAAACAACTTACCTGTTACCAAAAGCGTATGAGTAATCTTCATCTGAGGTATATTCATTGCAACTGGGGTGAATAAGATTTATTTTTCGGTTATCTGATACTGATAAGTTGAGTCATACCTACATTATGTTAGCAAGAACCGTGAATATGTTCTTATTCACCCAAGCAGGTGTATACACACTAGATTACCGGTATCCATTAGGCTGAACCAAATGTGATATCATAATCATATTTTTTAAGTAGACAGGGTGGAAGGAAAATCGACGGTGTACATGATACCTGTACATACTTGAAATTACTTGTCGCCTTTAAAAAAATCATGACTTCAATCTAACGCAATGACAAATTTATTTAAAAATTTAATTATTCACTTCTTTCATCAAAAAATTTACTGGGTGAAAAAAGATAAACCAGAAATAAATCTTTCAATATTCCAACTTGCATTTACGTACGATCGCCCACCATAATAATCACTGTAAAATTAATAAAAAAAATCGCGTTAAACCATTAAATAATTACTTAACAAACCAATTTGTCACTTAATACCCTTATCAGCTAATCGTCTCGTACCCATGTTCTGATAACGCGTACGTTATGAAATTATCGTTCCATTAATTAATAACTTCTTTACTTTGACTACTTAGTTTTACTATCCGATGTTCCGCTATCGTGTTTTGGGGTAAAACCAATTTGTAATTGATATTTGTAATGTTGTACTAATTAATAAACGAATTACCTCGCTTTTAAATATTGGGGGAAAATATGCAAATTTTACCAGCTCATACATTATTGAAATCACTGTTTGCGAATCGGAATACCAAAGGGACGAGTACGGGCGTACAAGACATTTGTGACAAGAAATGATTACGGTAGTATAGGTACGGTTTTATCGCCCAAACTTTGATAAAATGATAAATTGTGTGACTTAGCTATGTCACAGTAGCCGTGTTCGCCCCGCAGAAAGTGACAATGACTTAAATTTCATGTTCAACTAAACCTATTATAAATAAAACTGGCCCTAATGCGTATTGGGCCAAGCTCAATGTAGGGTCCCATAGGTGGCTCTAGACTGTTAGTAATTTTGGGTCCAAGTTCATATTATACGTTGGTCGACCGTTACTTGCCGACTTGTGAAGTCTACTTATCTATGATAGTTTTCCTTTTAGTTTCATTATAAATACTATCACACATATCCAGAACCATCCATTTAGCTGGCATTGGGCTCTTACCTTTAACAAAAATGAGCACTTTACAACTTAATATTTCACCAACGGAACAATGAATAGAAAAATGGTTTTTATACTTACACCCGAAATATTTTTGAATGACACGCCACCACCCACAATATGGCATAGAAGAGGAAAAAAACAATCATAAAAAAATAAAACCTACCTAACCAGAACAATCCTTCATACTTTTCAGGTGAAAGTTGGCGCTGTAGACGCCACAGTCCACCAAGCAATAGCCTCCCGCTTCCAAGTCCAAGGCTACCCGACCATCAAGCTGTTCCCGTCGGGCAAGAAGACCGCTGACTCCGCCGAGGACTACAACGGAGGCAGGACAGCCAGCGACATCGTGTCGTATGCTCTTGACAAGCTCGCTGAGAATGTGCCCGCGCCAGAGATTATCCAGGTAAGGAGTTTCTACCATTTTTCTTCGCTGTTAAACAAAAATGGCTGTGGCTGTTGTCGAATTAGCCGAATCCGACTTTTTGCTTGAGATAAATTGTAACAATTCTTTAAAAGAGATAATTCACGGACAGCATGCATTATTAATTAATATTGCACTGATTGGTTTACATTCAGCCTGTCATCTTACGCACTTCCATACTGCCTGCTGCGAAGAGGATAGAGTCCTAATTGATTGCTGTAACATAAATTCACAAAAATAAAAACTTTTTATATCCTCCCTTCTTGATTCCACTATAGAGTTTCCATTCCTGAATGGAGAACTCTTTCCCGAGTTTTTCGAGTTCCCTGAAAGATAGACTCCATTATTGAGTTAACCATCAAAAGCTACGTTTTTTCGTTAGTTGTCTTACAACGTTTGTGTTAAAACTGTTCAATAAGTCTGAAACAATTGTTATAACAGATGGTTTATCTCACAAAGGCCGTGTGCCCTTGACTTTGTGTGTAGGATTAAAGATGCACATACAAATAGTTTCATCTGCGTGAAGGCGGTTCGGCAAATACTGAGCACTCCCAAGCTTACACACGCAGAATCATTGTGTATGTTCATCAGACACACACAAGCAACAAAAATATATACTAGCTTATATAGTGTCCTTAAAAATTCAGATTGGTACGAAAGTTGGATTACTCAAAAATACTGGACACGTATTTTTTCTTTTGTCACGCAAACCAAAAATGATGACGATATAGTGCGTTGAAATTGCGCGTGATGTCACGTCGTGCTACACTTTTAACGTAACAGTGACGTCACAAGCCCCTTCTTTGATGTGCTATATCATTGTCACTCTTTATTGATTTGTGTAAGCAAAAAATACGTGTCCAATATTTTTTGGTAATCTTACTGATGGACTAAATAGACTTAATATATTTTTACCTAGGCCACACCCCTATTATAAAAATAAAATAAAAATCCTTGCGCTTCCTACACAATCGATTTACACAGACAAAACACACAGATTTTGGTCGACAAAAAACTGAATTTCACTCGTGTTTCTGCACCATATGCAATATGTCGTAAAATTTATGACGGTTGAGTTACTGCGAGAATATAAACATAATCAAAGCTTATATAAGAGCTCGGATTATTACTTGCTTATAATAGATTGGACAAAAACTGTTGCATGTAAAATGCATATGTTTGTGGAATTGATAAATCAATGTTGATAGACAATTTTGTACACATTTGTGGCGATAATAGAAACAAATACATTTTACTTAATAAAAACAAACAAGTGCGAGTATTACTCGTGCCCTGACCATTGCGGGACACAGTTAAGTCACTTCAGTCTCAAAGTTGTGCCTCGCCTCAGGACAAACTTTACTTTGCAGTTGATAAAAAAAAAATCCATACATCGTTCAACATCACGCTCGATACTCCAACTGCAAATGTAAGTTTGTAATCGCTAAAATACTTTTTCACGTTATCTTTTATAAACACAAATCATCAACTTTTGGATTTTTTCTTTTACCTGAAGGTACTTTATTGTATTGTATCTTTGCTTCTTGCCTTTCATGGTGGTCAACGGGATCATCAAAATATGTGATACAACTAAAATTAACCATGTCTATTGTTTGCGTAGACTTAAATCTTGATTTTTTTCATAGATGACTCTGTCCTGGAGTGTAAATGTAGTGTTGCTCCATAAACGGTGGGACACCACGCCTGTCCTGTTGTTTACACGAGCCGATGGACGCTACTAAAAGCGCCAAACTCGTCCGCAAATTTTGGGATGTCTCTATTTAAATTGTCATGGAGACACTCTAAGAGTATTTTTTCTCTATTTCATACGTCTACTCATTCTTGAGAAAAGTGTTCTGGATGGACAAACAACAAAGTGACCGTAAAAGGGCACACTTTTTTCTTATTTTTAAACTACTTCGATATGGTTGATCCTTAGCCCATTATCGTAATAAGCAACCATTGCTGAGTATAAGCCTCCTCCCTTTCGTGTCAAGCTTCTCAGATCTATTGCAGTCCCATCCATGTCTAAGCCCATAATGACATGCAAAACTCATTATTTTCAAATGTGGTTTGGAAAGCATGTTGACGATTCTGCCCCACATCATTTTGAAGCCAATACTTAAATATTGCCATCTTTAATTGCAGATGAAACAAGAGAGTCTTACGAAAATAAAAACGATACTATACACAAGTTTACCTGAGAATATGACGAGATACGACCAGAGAATTTACTCAAAAACACCCTTTTCGACCATTTTTAACCGAATCTCACCCGGCCTGTTAGTATAAGATTAGCAATTCATTACTCTACATAACTAAGATTCGACACTTAAAACTAATATAAAGAGAAAAGTTGTTTGTTTGTCTTGTATAAACTCAAAAAGTACAGAATAGATTTTTAAAATTCTTTCACCTGTACAAAGCTACATTATCAGCGAGCAACATAGGCTATATTTTATTTTTAGTAGTATATTTAGTCGAAGTTCCTTATCGGATCAGAAACGCGATGTCTCAAGATATCAAACCGGTTAAGAACACATAATTTCTGTCATCTTAATGGTATTACAGCTGAGTCATATAAATTATATCGAAATTAGATACATCACAATCTGCACCGTCATAGTGTTGCAAAAAAATAACTATGTGTCATAGATCGCTGGGCAGTGTGAACCACGCCTTAGTCATGTCCTGATGTTAAAGACGAGCTAGTCAGGAATACATATCATGTTATACCTCTATCTACAGGTTGAGGAGCTCGTGGCTAAATAAAAACAGCCGTACGGGTTGATCGAAGTTTAAGCTACGCTTGCCGAGATCAGTCTGCGGATGGGTGACCGTTCTTAACATATCGAGACTCCTCCGTGCCTCGGAAAGCACGTTAAGCCGTTGGTCCCGGCTGTCATTTGTAGATCTTTGACTCGTTACGTCGTTACGGGTAGTCAGAAGCCCGAAAGTCTGACAACCAGTCTCACCAAGGGGTACCGTGTTGTCCAGTAACTGGGTTGTGGAGGTCAGATAGGCAGTCGCTCCATGTAAAATACTGGTATTCAGCTGCATCCGGTTAGACTGGAAACCGACCCCAACATAGTTGGGAAAAGGCTAGGCAGATGCTCAAACTAATACCATGAGTCAAATTCAAAGATCTTTGTTGTGAGACAGTGTTTTTATTAAATGAGTTCAGATCATGAGCCTGGACCACGCAGCGTTGAAACTTTATTTCTACGTTGTTTTCTGATGTTTTTTTTTTGTAATTTAAACTGTTAAGTCAGAATTTTTACCTAACCCAATGTATTTTTTTGATGAGAGACGTAAAGCTTTAAAAAGTAAAACTTAAAAAAAAAATCTCAAGGGGTTAGTTAGAAATTATGTTTTTCTCATGACTAAATGTAAAAATGATGAAAAAGCCTACGAAAAACTGTCAAACCCCCTGTGTTACAATTTTTCGTCGGCCAGAATCATGTACTCAACTCATGGTATCAGGATGTGCGACATAGTCCACCCTGTATACATAGATATTATACACACATATTCAATCATTGCAATCAAAACCTTACGGCATAAAAGTTACGTGACGTCGTGACGCGTGCTCGTGATTTATAACGACTACAAGTTGTTAAATAAATATGGTCAACTTTTACTATAGTACCAATTCAGTTTTTTTTTTACAAAAATCTCCTTTTTCCCGCAGGTTGTCAACGAGCAGTCAATGCAGGCGTGCAGTGACAAGCCCCTATGCGTGGTGTCAGTGCTGCCTCACATCCTGGACTGCAACGCGGCCTGTCGCAACGACTACCTTGCCATCCTGGCGCGCCTCGGGGACAAGTACAAGAACAAGATGTGGGGGTGAGTAACTGTACTTGTACTGTACGCCATGCATGATGAATTTACGCCTTCCCGAAGATGGCGGTACTTGATATAACAAATTAGTGAGCAGAGATACAGAATTTTTAACAATAATGTGAATGCTATTTGTAATCATCATCATCCTAGGGGTCAACTTTCAGTACCCCAAGCCACTGGGTACTGCAATAGCCCTTGTGAATGACATCCCGTAACAATTGTCAAAAATGATAGCAGAGACCAACAGTTTAACATGCTTTCCGAGCCACAGATGCTACTTGTCATCTACCTGGATTTAATTTTATGGCTATTTCACCTTTTCATAGTCGAAGCATTGAGTCGAGAAAGTCTCGTCTTTCCATGCAAGATATGCCGATGGCTCTACAGTAATTATACAGTACAATAATGTTTCTGTGATGGTAGATAAAGTAAGCGCCCCTAACAATAAGGAAATTCGATTTAGGTTTAAAATACTTTGTGGCCAGTTACAAAGGCAAAATTAATGCAAGAGTTGGTTTAAATAAGTTCGTTTCTTTACATAAATGCATTTATTTCCAGATGGGTGTGGGCCGAGGCTGGCACACAGATGGCTTTAGAAGAATCCTTGGAACTCGGCGGCTTCGGATACCCCGCCATGGCTGTCGTCAACGCCAAGAAACTCAAGTTCTCAACCCTCAGGGGATCCTTCTCAGAGACTGGTATCAATGAGTTCTTGAGGTAAGTTTGCTTTCTATCGTTATGGTGTAACCTAGAAAAATTGTGCATTTAAGTCCTATTATAGCCTACTAACGGTATTTTTTTTTAAACACGTTATGTATATGTTCCTTGACAGAAGGATGGTGTCTCCTTCTTTTAGAAAACACATCATCGCATTTTATTATAATAATAGTATTTCTGATGACGTCAATCACGTGCGTAACGGAAGCTTCGCAACTTTTCCTCTGGCATTTTCAATAGAAGTTTTCATCATCATGTCAAATGTATTTCCCAAAATATTTACCATGTATGTGTCAGTCATCAAAATACCAATTTCTCACTTTTCTGTATTAGAAATACTTTATTATTTTCCTGTTATCAATTGAAATATTTGCACCTGCCACATTCATTACACATAAATTCTGAATGACACTGAGATATTCAATTCTCGCACGAAGTTTTGATTAAATTTGATTATTTCAGGGACCTATCGTTCGGACGCGGCCAGACTGCTCCAGTCAAAGGAGCAGAGATGCCCAAGATCGTGTCGGCAGACGCCTGGGACGGCCAGGACGGCGAGCTGCCCCAAGAAGAGGACATTGACCTCTCCGACATCGATCTTGAGAAGGACGAGTTATAAGCAGCTATCGTTATGTCCTGCAGTCTGGACTTTTTGAACCAACGGTTGAGTGTCTCTGCCATATTATCTGAGTATGAAGTATGATTCGGTGTATGTCATATCAAAAACCTATGATTTTAATAATTATAAGATTGCGACAGTGATAACACGGGTTCGAGCATTTAATTATAATGGTAACAACCTATATTTATTTTCACCAGTGAGCCAGTGACTCGTAAATTTAATGTATCGCATAGCTTAATTATGCATTGTAATTCAAGACGAGGGGCTTAACATCACATATTACTTACTTACAACATTTATTTTCTGAGACTTTTTAAGGTATCTGATAATCACAATTTAGAACTATAAAAGTAAATTTTCGCAGAGTATTTTGAGCTCTGCTCGAGAGAGCGTACAACGACTGATGTATTTGAATCAATGTAATTTATAAATATGTTATTCATTTGATGAATTTGATGATACAACAGTAACGCAACTGACACTTAATTTTAGTTGAATTAGATGTTAATTGGAGTGTACATTAACTATCTACCATTCTTCCAATATTTGTTTAATTTAGGTAAGCATTTATTGTCGAGGAAGGTGTTTTGGATAATTTTATGAATTGTGAAATCGCTAATAAAATTCTAATACAAAAATAATTACTTCTTTTTATTACATCCTATTATATAATACCTTCCGTAAATCCCAGTTTGCATACTTTGCGACGGGATCCCCGTATTTTCAATTGCCTATGTACCTACAGGAAAATAATTAATTACTTAAAATAAACAATACACAAGTTGAGGACAATAACGACCTATTAAATGTGTTGTGATGCTAAGTCGATGTACGCATACTGAATATAATATAGCATCGTCAAAACAAACAAATAAAACCATTATTCAATAGAACAATATTCTAAAGGACTCAGTGGTTTTCTACATTAAAAGATACCTGCGCAATAAGTGAACAGATAATTATTAAAATTACAATATTACTTCCATATATGAATGCAGGAAGCCGATCCCATCATAGTTAGGAAAAGGCTAGGCCGATTATGATACAAAATTACGGTTATGTGACACAAAATACCTGTTTCAATACCAGACCGTAACACGTTTGTATAAGGATAACAGTTCGTCACAGTAATATTTACGAATTACTCACGTTCTGGTGATTTAACCTCGTTTTTCAGAATTCCGTAGCCTAACACCAAAACAGAACCTTCGTAATTTCGTCCTGTTAGGGCTGCTTATGATGTTTCTAAACAACTATTTTATTTAACACGATACTAAGAGACATCTGCGCATCCAAAGTTATAACTTTAGAAACAATTTTGCTTTCAAAAGCTTCTTTGTCAATTATTTTCTATAAAATAAAAACATAATTTGCGGTCGGTAAAATCTTTAGCGTGATGCCAAAATATTCATCCCAGTTACGGAACCATTCACTAGCGTATACTGACACGTACTTGGCCAGTTTTTATCATCACAAAACTTAATGATGTCAAGATATCATCTGGCATTGAAGAGCTAGCTACACTTTATTGCACGTTTATCATTTAACTAAACCAGAGTAATTTTAGATTTTTACACCGTATCTAATCACCATGACTAAGTTGTAATAAGAATATCTACAAAGGCATTTACTATAGGTATTCTTATGCAATAGTAACGAAACTGCTGCCGCTGACATCAATTAATCGTTTGCCAAACTCACTAACAAAGCCAATATTTTGACAGTTATCTTTGATTGTGTAATGATAGTACGGGTTTCTGTAAAAGGAGGTGACCTTTTTCACTATTTGACAATGTTTTTGCCAATTTAGTTCACTATACGCTTTGGATAAGTGATTGGAATTGTGCTCAACTCACCTCAGTAACGTGACGACCACAGAAAACCCAAAAGAAGTGGCCTTGACGGCGCCGCTTTTGGATTTTCCCTACGGCCTCTTTACTTATAGACTGTAGAGCTTTTAACCAACCGAGGTACAGTTGTCATGCTGATGAGTGTGCCTGTATTCTTGGATATTGCTTTTTTTTCAGGAAGACAATTTCTGGGGGCGCTTGCTTAGACTTTCTACACTAAAACCACTTTCATAACTGATAGCTAAGTTCGAAATAAATGAGTCATCAGAAATACCACAAAACCACGATTAGCTTATGTAATACGTGGCAAAAAAGCAATCCTTCTTGGTATCATCATTCTGCTCACGTTTGGCTCACGCATTCATGCGATAACAGGAAGCATGGTAATAAATCTTAAAAACCGTCTTTACTCTTTAAAATGCCGATATCTATCAGATAATGTCATCAATCACTCTATAATACTGACTGCAATGTAATGACTCATTTTTTATTGTTTACTTGCCCCAAAATAACAGATCTTAGACTTTACCGTTATTAGATAAGATAATTCCGAAATAGGTACTGGGGAACTCAATGTGCGTGTTGCAGTTACCAATAAAAACACTTGTGTATAATTTATTATAACAATATTTATTTGAGCATTGGTTTTGAACTACTGAATAAAACTTATTCTAGAAACAAATGTCTAATGTGTACAGTCTTACGTATAAACGGCCTGGCAGTATCGTGTTATGTTGGTTAATGCTGATAAAAGGATTTAATTAGGGTAAGGCGACGGTTATTTATGACTTAATTAGTCTAATTGTACAACGCGATACATACATTCCATTTGTGATGAATATTTTAACAGCTAAATTAATTATTTCCGCCCGATAACAGGGCTGCATCATCTTACGTGACGCTAACTGTAGATTAGATGGCAATAAAACAGTTTACTTGTTAATATTATCTGCAATCAAAATGAGTACTCATTTTTAACAGGAAGGAAACTATAGATTATTTTGAATTTCTATGTTAAATAGTTACATTCAATTATGGTTTATCTTTTATCAGCATTACCCTTTGTCAACAATTAAACAGAATAATGCAGATGAGTATGACAATGATGAGTAATGGTTAAATTCATAAATAGATGGAAACATGTCAAATGAAGGTAGGTTACATTGTCTTGTGTGACAAAATGAGGAAAACTAGTGATTATGTTGTTTGTATGGCACCTATTTCTGTCGTCTGAGGTATTTGCTATAGTCATTTAACCTTCTAATTATATTTCTGTTATAAAACATTGTTTAAAATTATTAATACTACAACTTATCGAACACATAAAAGTTCATTTTACCAATAAATATCATCTAAATTACTTACTACATAATATGTAGGTATTTTTTTTTTTTTTGTAATTTTAATTGGTCCGAAACAGTCTTTTTTATAAAGCCTTTAAATATATCCCAAAGCATGTAGCACCCAAAAATTCATAAGAATAGTTTTTAAAATCGGTGTATGATCAATAAATCATATTTTTACCATAAATGCAGGTCACAACCTTATAAAAACCTCTTTAAGCTTAATATTCTTATTCTGTTAGTTACAGAATTAATGTTATAGACATTTAGGGCCCCATTTAAAAACATATTCAAAAATGTGACAATATTACCCTCATAGAAACTTATTGCTTTACTTATTTATTATGATATGTGGGAATGTTATATTTTTAATGTTCCCGTTTTTCGAGACAAGATTCAGTCGTTACATACCTACCTATGTATGGTATATATTTTAGTTACATTAATATTTATACAAATACACTATAGCTAACATGCTACAGTATTAAGTATATTGTTATTATATACTTTTCACTTACTAAACACTCAAAAGTTAAAAAATAACAAATCATGATTTATCTGAGTGTTCTGAATTCTTTAGACATATCTAATCACAGGGCTTTGCAAAATTACACTAAGCCATAGTTGGCATGCCCATTTTGTCATACTTGTTCTTGCTTGGTCTGCAAATTTCATAGCAAATTGTAAAGTAGTATACTCCCATTCCAGTCAAGATTAATCCCACAACTAGAGCAACGATTCCCCAGGCTGATATCCCCAAGCCTCTTCGCGCTGCTGGAGGTCCAGAAGTAGTAGGTGTCTTGGAATAGCTTATGTCACTGAATTCTCTTGCATAGCTGTCCCTGCTCCGTGAAGCGGCGGCCGGTGACAACAAAAAGTTGAAGACTAAAACAACACGAAAGTCATTACATTAATGAACATATTCCATAAAAACAAACAAAAGTAAGTAAAAGAGAGCACTGAAGGGTATACAATTTAAATCACACGTGAAATGAGCAATAATTTAACACAGTATGTATTCAGAGCAATGTTCAAGTTGATCAATGATTCCAAGAGAATCCTCCAAAGAATTCGGGGTATAACAGCTAAAAATTAAATCCTTTTTTATAAATGAAATAAGTATTAATTATTCACTCACCAAGTAGTGCAAGGCTCGTGCGAACCAATAGACTTATCATCTTTGATAACTCTTGACTTCCTGCAGGGAGCACAACAAATTACCAGTCGGACTCGTCCCGAGTAACTGCAAATTATCTACCGGAACGTCGACTTTTTACAGTCAATCGACCAATTTACGAGAAAGTTTAGTATTTAATAAAGAAGGCTTTGAATCAGCTCGTTTTCATAAAATAATATAATTTTATTTTAATTCTCTTCGGTCTATTTACTAGCGCCCAACAGTATTCTGTGAAATGAAAGTCTATAGTAAAGTAATAATGACAACGACGAACGAAACGAATCGCCGACCAACGACCAATGAAATAATGGAATGAATGAAACTAGGAGTATGAATGAAAAGGAATGAAAGTGTAGCAAAGCTTAACCCAATAGACACAGATAACAAACACATTCACATTCAATGGCACAGACTATTAAGCAAATATTTTGATCGCCATACACTCGACTAAAAAGCATCACAGATACAGGAGAGAATCATAGAGACGATGTACCATAACTATCAAGCGTTTCCTGTTTCAGTTGATGGCGTGTACTTCCGGTTATTGCGTTGTCAAATGTCAAAAATAAAGATGTTGCCGGCGATGGCTAAATTACGAATTTCTTTTATATTTCTTCTTTTCGTTATAATAAAATGTGAAAGTGTCAACGTCGACACCATATCTAGTGATGTAAGATTGAAAAATGTCGACAGGACAATAGATATATCATCGCAACTCGTAAAAATTACATCGAAATTAACCTTGGAAAACACAGGAGGTACGCCGGTAAAGAATTTCTTGATTGCAGTTGAAAGTTTTGCAAAGAATAACGTAGCATTCGTTGGAGCTAAGGACAGCTATAACAAAGATTTAAGGCTCGTCGAGACTACAGTGAAAGGATATGACTACGTCAAGTTATGGCGTGTGGAACTCAAAGATGCTCTCAACTCTGGATCAACATCGCTAATCACAGTAGAATCCGTGTTAACTAGGGCTCTTCTGCCATTCCCTACAGCCATCACACAACAGGAAGACCAGCTAGTGAAATACGTCGGTAATTTGTACACGTATTCGCCATACCATGTCATATCTCAGAAAACAAACGTTATTGTGAATACAAAGAGTGTGGAAACGTTCACGAAAGTGAAGCCGTTCATTCAACAGGATGGTGGGTTCCAGTATGGGCCATATCCTACTGTAAAACCTTTCACTGAGAAGGAACTAGTGATTCATTACAAAAATAATTCTCCTTTCTTGACTGTCACACGTGTCGAGCGTCTGATCGAAGTCTCCCACTGGGGCAACATCGCCATCGAGGAGGTTATTGAGATTGAGCACACTGGTGCTGGCTTGAAGGGTCCATTCTCCCGCTATGACTACCAACAGGATCATCACAGTGGGCCTGCTAGTGTCCGGTCTTACAAGACTTTGCTTCCTGCATCAGCTTCAGATGTGTACTACAGAGACACAAATGGCAACATCTCTACTTCTAACATGAAATTGAAGAAAGATTCTGTGGAGCTAGATCTCAGACCAAGATACCCTCTGTTTGGAGGATGGAGAACTCATTACACGCTTGGATACAATGTTCCCAGCTATGAGTACTTGTACCAATCTGGCAATGATTACTTATTGAAGATGAGAGTAATTGATCATATCTATGATGATATGCAAGTTGATGAGGTGGTCACAAAGATTATCTTGCCTGAAGGTTCAACAAGTGTGAAAGTAAACCTGCCTTATTCTGTAACTAGACTGCCTGACAGCCTTCACTTCACTTACTTAGACACTAAGGGTCGTCCTGTGATCTCATTTACCAAGAAGAATATTGTTGAGAATCACATTCAAGATTTCCAACTACGCTACACATTCCCTCGTCTCTTGATGTTACAGGAGCCACTTCTTGTTGTAGGGTTCCTTTATGCCCTATTCCTCTGTGTAATTATCTATGTAAGATTAGATTTCTCTATCCATAAGGCTGAACACCAACATAAAGATTAAGTTTATTAATATTATAAATATATCATTTATGTTTATTTACTTAACACATCTAGTTCTCTTGCATTTTTATGGTGTTGCAATGTTATGTTCTGAATACAAGTAATTTCTAATTAAATTGTGGTTTTATTGAAATGTTGATAACAGAACTTCTTATTCATGTTTTAATTACAGAATAGTAATTTTATCTTCACTTTAATTTCTATTTGTCCAGGAATTATTATCTAGAAAGCCTATCAAAATAAACCTTTGGCAAAACACTGCTTTTGACTCAAATAGAACAGGAATTAAACAAGTAAAATATAAGAATAAAACTGCAGGTATCCAAATATGCAATAATTCATATTTACAATATCAGTCTAGCACATGCTGCCACATTTTGCTGCTGAACAAAAGCAAGAACACGGTTGATGGATGGAACAATGGTTATGGGAATAACACAAATGATCAACATAACAATATGCTTTTGTAGTTTGTAGTCATGGAGATATTTAACATGAAACTGAGTTGTTAACGGTAACAAATTAATTTTTAGTAACCACTTAAAGATTTTCAAGAACAAATGTGTTTTCAACATGTTAGTAAGCACATAGGTTGTCATGGTATGGGCATGTGATGCGAAGGAATGAGGACCATGTTGTGAGTAAAGTTTCGAGTATGAATAAAGAAAAGATGGATGGATTGTGTGAAAGATGATATGGCTAGAAAAGAGGTGACTATTGAGATGATGACAAGTAGAGATGTATGGAAGAAGAAAACATGCTGCGCCGACCCCAAATAAATTGGGATAAGGGCAGGAGGATGATGATGATGAGTAAGCACATAGACTTGTGCCCCTTTACACTAACACATGTCGAAACCTAAACATTGCTTAAATAAAAAGGCACCTGTCCTTGCATTGTGCAACTGTGCAAAAATATTTAGGCATTACTTTCCTGGTCACTTAGTGTTACTCAAAACCAGCGTTAGGTTATTACACCCAGGCACTATGAGTACCGGTAAATTTATCAACTATATGTAAAGCTGAAAATTTTGCTGTGAAGGTGTGAGGAAGTGAGGTGACGGCAAATAGAGATTATGGAAGAAAAAGACATGCTGCACTACCCCAAATAAATTGGTAGAAGGGCAGGAGAATAATAATTCATGTTGCGAACATAATATAATCATGTTCTTATTTTCTGAAGGGTTAGGTAAAAGTCACCTGTTTAGTACACCTATATTTAGATGTATTTCCATAAGAAGAAACGATTGCATTGGACTTCATAGTAGGTGCTTTTTAGTGTTTACTCCCAAATTGAGTTGTAACATCCATGAAACATTTTCCTATACAAAATATAGGTAAATTTAAACAACTCTTAATATAAATAATCTTTTATTTACACTCCATACTCTGATAACTTAAATCTCAATACAACGGGCGCACTAGTGCAAGGCAATATGGCTAGTTCGGTAACCACGGCGGTGACGAGGCTCGGCGGCGTGACGTCATAGGTCAGGTTCAGTGGCGTCAAGTTGGGATTCGACCGCCAGTCCTTCAGCGGGGAGTTCTCGTCCGATTTGTCGATGAGATCGTCGGGATCGCCTGAATAAAAGACACATGAATATGGAAATAGGAATATGAACTCTAAAGAAAATAGATCTTTCCCAACACAATTATAAAAATTGTGACACTAAACTCAGTCCAAACTGGACAGCAGTTGGCAACGGTTGGAACAGTGACAGCCATCGCCATCAATACACATATTGAAGCTCCCATAGTAGTTGTATTTACTTAGTTCAAACATCATTTCTTTCTCAGATATATAATAGCTCATTCATGCTTTTCCCATAACAACATAAGCTGTCGCAAGTTACCGCGTCTGTTCTTTGTTTCGTGACTGATAGAAGGGTCTCCACTATCTAGAATCTAGGCCCATACTTCGGAAGCGCGAGCGTCAACTTGCGTTGACATGGAAACTGGACTTCAAGATTATTATGTAAGCACATACCAATCTCATTATAGACGAAGGCGTCCGTCTGCACGCGCTCGGAGAACTTGTGCGTCTCGCAGGCGACCAGCACGGGCACGTTGTGCGCGCGCGCTGCCAGCGCCACCTGCGCCGTGCCGGCCGCGCCCAGCAGCGAGCCGTTCACCAGCAGCGCGCTGGCGCCCAGCACCACCTTGTTGGTCTGCACAGCCAGGGGTCACTTGGTTACTACTATAGTATGCAGGGTGAAGTGTTCATAGATAAAGTGGCCAAATCCGAAAATAAGGAATAGCGAGAAATACTCAAAATAAAATCCGGCTCGATGTTAATGAAAATTACAAAATAAAAAACTGTACCATTACATTTTGGTTTAAATGGCCCGGATTATATACATGATACTCCGGGCCCAAATAACAACGAAAATGGACAGTATCGGGTGGCACTGAACACTGGGCCGGACAGGGTTAGGAAAGTCAAATTAACAGCCCGGAATCTCGATTTGCGCCCAATTAGTGACGTAGATGTCGTAGATTAGTTTCTCATGGGACATACACATAACTGGCAACAAAAATCGTTTTCTGTAAGCGTTAACGCCAACGGAAATATTATATTATATGGAGTTGACATCACCTTTAGAGAGGTCACGAGACTCTTTTCCACATATTATGTCAATGCCATACATTTTGACGTTAGCATCTGGTGTTTTAAGGTACAGAAAAGGTTGTTGTTAAGGCCTGCTGAGCCACCATTATGTTACTACTTATACTAGTACACGCTAACATCAGTACTGACCGTGCGCATGACGAAGGAGAGCGAGGTGATGTCGACGTAGGTGCACGGCAGGCCGAGCGCGACCAGCCTGCGCAACATGTGTGTGGCGGCCGGCTGCACGCGGTTGCCGACGACTACGGTTCGGAACTTGAGGCCGGCTGCCCACGCGTCGCGGAGAATACGCTCGATTAGGGATGAGCTGTCAAAATACATTTATATAGTTGAAAAGTACAAAATTATGAAATCAAAAGTCAAGGCTGCCTCGATGGTCAAGTGCCTGTACGCGCTACAGCGTGAGATCCCCAAAGTGTCAATATTCTCAGTCTGGAATCTGGATTTGTCGCTGGCAATAGGCTCATCCCCTATTACATGGGACCTAAACATATCTGGCGAAATGTGGGTGTACTATAGGGACTACACCTCTGCCTAACCCGTCGCGGATTACAGAAGTTATGTAATGTTACATTAAATTGCATCAAAAGCCAAAAAATAATTCTTGTCTGAGATGGACCACACTCAGAAGATGGATTTTCTATTATTTGACTATTTACATTTTGTGAATAAAAAGCTGACTTACCATCCATACGTGAGAATATTATCTCCATCAGATATTTTATTACGCACTGTTATACTGATCGCTTCGCCCGCCATGTCGATCTGTTCCCTGATGTACCGGTCTATTTCTTCCTGCAAAGTCTTCTTTGCCTGTAGGTAGAAGTTGCGAACTAATTAATTAATGTACAGAGGCCAGCACATCAAGCTACCTCAATCAGTCAAATTTCTTTGATACTTTTTCAACTTTATTTCAAGAAAATAAGGTTCATGTTCAATTGGGACAATTTGACAGTTTGGGATAGCTTGATGTGCTAGCATCTGTACACAGAAGAAGGATACTATAGACATTCAATTTTATTTATGTTTGTAAAATCATAAAAAGAATAAAACCGTAATATTATTTGATCAGTACACTGGATATTGGAAAACATATTTTATCACTCGCTGCGCGCGCGGTGTTACCAGCATTTAAAAATTCGAAATCAAACGATTCGAAATTCCCCGGGAATACTTCACATTTTCGGGATAACGATAATCCAGGGTATGATATATTGACAAACTTTAAAATTTATAATATTAGTGTATGAGGCCAAGGATATTTCAGAATACTTCAAAACGGAACAAATATTTGTATGACCTACAGGTAGTTGTTCCGGGTCTGGCTGTTTGTGTATGTGAGTTTAAATGTATCAAACGCACCCACGACACAGGAGAAGGTGTGGGGCAACGTTTTATGTGAACATTCGAATTCATAATATTAGTGTAATGACCGATGACGGCTGGATTTTTAGTGCTTTTTGCTGCTTCCAATTTCAGGAGGACCAGGATATTTCAGAATACTTCATAACTACTTCAATTGTCAGTCTATAATTCTAGAACTCACATCAAACTCATCCACGTTGTTCGGCAGTTGCGTGAGATGGTAGCGGAAGAACTTGACGGCGTTGGTCTGCGATGCTGACGGGGATCTCATCGCCCATAGGAAGTCCAGACTCGTCGCCAGGTGCGCTTCCAGGCCGCGAGCGAACTCCGTCTTGGCTGGGAGCGTGTAGTCGCGAACCATCTGTAGTTGGGAGATAGAATAGCATTTTATTTTTAAAAATTACCAATATCTTTTATGTAACAAAATTGCAACTTTACAGGAGACCAAAAAAACGTATAATTTTTTCATTTGGCAATTACCAGTATACATTATACATGGGTGTTATATGTGATAAATATTTAAATATCGTGTTGGGAGTTTTTGCCAGTAAAAGCGAAATATCATTTACTTTCTATATTTATCTTGGACATTACTGACATAGGTGAAGGGAATAAGTCTTAAATCACCAATCCACGTAGAGGAAGAGTGGAGATTAATGATCGTACCTTCTCTGTTTGAGAAGAGGCCTTTGCCCTGCATTGGGACAGGTACATGCTGGTATTATTATCATATTGTTATTGTATACTTTTGGTTCAATATTATGACCATCAACACTTTAATAAATAGTGGTAATATTCAAACCAAATAGACTTTGTGCACATTTGATCATTTGTTCTGTTCAAATCGTACAGTAAACAGGAAATGGTCATATCTCATGGTACAATATAGCGACAGCTGCACAAATTAAATAACAGGTTTTTTATTACATCAACAATTACTCTACTTTGGAGATAGTGAATTGTACACTCATTTAGTAAAGTAAATTCCCAACTTTTATATACAGAATTATTGAGGGCAATGTTTTGCTAAACTAATAACATACCATCACACCTGTATTCACAGAAGGGTTACACCCATATTTCATCAGTTATGTTTAAGTCCCATGTAATAGCGGGGCGAGCCTATTGACATCAATCGGGCACAAATCTAGACACCCGCGTCGCTAATGAGAAAACTCCTATTGGAAAAACACAACACTCTGCCCGACCTGGGAATTAAACTCAGGACCACACACTCAGCAGTCGCGCCTTAGACCAATTGACCAATGAGGCAGCCATGTTAAAAAATTGTCGAGAAGAAGAAGAATTAGAGGATTCTGGACAAAGCAGTGTTGAAATATTTTGTGGGCTTATTCTTAATTTAAACGTTATGTTCTGATGTTATTTTTTCTATATATAAAGGCCAACACATCAAGCTACCGCAATCTGTCAAATTTCTTTGATAGTTTATCAACTTTATTACAAAGAATAAGGTTGTTCTTTAATTGGGAAAATTTGACAGTTAGGGATAGCTTGACGTGATGGCGTCTGTACATGCCGTATACGCTTACCTTTTTTAGAGCATCAAGAAGCGCGACGCACCTCGCGTTCGAGCCGGACACAACTCGAGAAGCCAACTGTACGCCCAGTTTTATAATAGCAGGGTGCAAGCTGAAAACAAAACAACACTATTAAAAGACATTACATTGCCGATGTAACAGGGTTTAAAAGGACACGTTTCAAGAATTTTATCAGTGATTCATAAAGTAGTCATAAGGTCTAACAACAAGTTATAAAATACAAATTTAAAAAATCTTGATCGAATACAACATTTTTTGTTCGGGGGTCGATGCCAAAAGACCCCACGAAATGAGTTTTTTTTTAATTTTTTACGATGGTACTCTCGTGTGCAATACGTAATAGGAGCTTGCCGGTTTTTTTTTAAATTTGCAATTCTTACACCTTGCAACAAATGAGCTGAATATCTGCAAAATTACGGAACAGATTTTTATAGAACATAGCAAAATAAACCATTGAAATTGGATCATACATTTAGGAGCTACAATGCCACAAATAAGCACACAAATACACACACACGACAACAAACCGTTAATTTTTATACTTCTACTTTTAGGTTTGAAAAACGTATCTTAAATAAAAAAATGTCAATGTTAAAACTTTCATAACACCAGACTTATGAATTAATATTAATTATTCATATTTAAATTCTAAACATCCCTTGTATGGCTTTAGCAGAAATGGAGAATACCCTTTCATTGTATGTTTAAAGCAGCACATTACAAAACAATGTTGAATAAATTGTCCGTTAAAATCTCTATTGCTCTATTATGAGCGTTCAAGGTTCTATAACAATTGACCTAATATGAGTACAAGTAGAGTGTTATGAACGCAATAATCTGTAGTACCAAGTCATGGTCGTTTAGGTAAGTGTACAGAATACGGCAAAATAACAGAACATGCTGAGAATTGCTAACAAATAGATCACTGTCTTGCGCTTGCAATTGAGCTTCCAAATATCTTAACATTTTTATGTTTTTGGAAAAATAACTTTAAAGGACTTTAAACAATTGCTTATTTTCAATTCAGCATCTGATTCGGATGCCATGGGGTAAAGGAAGAGAGTCGGGTGCAATGGCTGTGATGGCACAAACAGGCAGACAGCATCAACACTATAACGCGGTGTTTTTGGGATTGCATCACTGCAAAAACTTACAATGGGTGACATCATTGACACTCAGAGATCAGTTCACAACTTCAAGAATTTTTATGACTCTCAATATAAAATCAACCTAATTTACGGTGGCTCAAAGTTGATTTTTGTTTAAGTGGAAATAACATAATTTAGATGATGTATATATATAAGGAATAAAACAATGTTGCAGAAAGATGTGAAGTTTTACAATGTCCTATTTATATGATAATTAAGTAATGATAATGTACTTTTTCTACTATTATTAAAATAACAATGTCACACACAATAATACGGGTAAGTTTCAACCTTATTAGCTATGTATAGAGTTCAGTTTTAATATTAAACCACACTGTCAGTTATGCAATGAGGATGAGGTCGGTTACTTACTTGGAATTTATGGCAATTGACTTGAGTGACTCCTTGTCATGTTCTTTGTACAGATGTTGGAACCAGTTCACTCTGTGAGAACTTTGTGATTTCACTTTAGGTTTGTCTGATGTTTTTTGTTTGGTTGGTTTTACCTGTAAAAATGTTAAAACCTTCATACTACATCTAAAATATTTTAAAAGCATAGAGGATCTTGGATAATCTTCCAAGAAGTAGGTAAACATTAGAATAGTATAGAATACTCTTTATTGCACCATACCATAAAAAATTACAAAGACTGGAAAAAATATATATTTGTTATTTTATCATTTGCAACTTTTTATGATTGCCAATGGCCAGCCTTATCAATAAAGCAATCTCTAACAGACATCCATTGGATGGATTTGATAGAGGAGAAAATATAAGTATGCAGGCAGGTTGCTAGTGCACTATTTACATAATAATATATATAATACATAACTATTTGCATACATTTATTATTACAAAGAATTTATGTGCAAGCAGATCTATTACTTCTTCTCAGTGGCGGACTAACAGGGGGGCGGAAGGGGCGGCCCGCCCCGGGCCTCCGGTCTTGGGGGGCCCCAAATGCTAAACAAGACTTTAAAAATGTGCTAAGTACCTAACCTACATAATTGTATCAAGATCAAAACACTACAGCTATTTAAACTTTTTACGCGGTACTAAAATTATATATGCTGGGGGAATTCCCGTCTTTGTAGCGGGTACTGTGAGATTAATTTCACTTGCCAGATATTAACGAAATAAAAATATACACTAGATACAAATGTGAACTGAATAAAAAGCTTGTAAAACTACATTTTTAAAAATCTGGGGGCCCTCATTCAGCTTTGCCGCCCCGGGCCTCTGACGGGCTTAGTCCGCCACTGCTTCTTCTTCATATTCGAAAATATTTTCACTTTCAAAAGAACCCTTAAAAAGATGTTCCTGCAATTTATAAATGGAGGGCCCCTCATAAATCTGTAATAAGTCTTTCTACACTTACCTCCTTAGTTTTTGAAACTTCTCCTTCAGGAGTTGCCTTAACATCATTAGGTTTGGCCACAACTTTCTCCATTGCTGCTTGTTTGGCAGCCCTTTGAGCCTCTTGCTTTATACGCCTCTCTGCCTTCAACTCTGCTTTACTTTTGTTACTCTCTTCAGCCTTATATAAATGAAAACATATTAGTCAATAGTAATGGTTCAAATCACAGCATTTGCTGAAAATACTATTTGAATAGCCAGTTTATTGCCACAATTTAGCATAGTCTCTACATTACAACGTGTTTCTAACCTTCTTGAACAAAACTTAACTACAAAACTATGACATGGTCATAGTTTTGTAGTTAAGTTCTTCCATATCATTACTGTACACTTTTCCTAGCTGAGAAGTGTGCTGTTAATATACTTCTTTTTTTTATAAGTATATTTAATAGTTGACCACCGATGTGGCGCGGCGGGCGAAGGTCCGCCTGCGACGCAGGAGGTTGCGGGTTCGATTCCCGCCTTGGAACAAATGTTTGTACAATCTACGTTCTGGGTATTTGCTATGTATAATAAAAAATCTATGTTCATCATCATCCTCCTGCCCTTATCCCAATTTATTTGGGGTCGGCGCAGCATGTTTTCTTCTTCCATACATCTCTATTTGCCGTCATCTCATGGGTCACCTCTTTTCTTGCCATATCCTCTTTCACACAATCTATCCATCTTTTCTTTGGTCTTCCTCTACTCATGTAACCCTGCACATTGACGACCTATGTGGCGCAGCGGGCGAAGGTCCGCCTGCAACGCAAGAGGTTGCGGGTTCGATTCCCGCCTCGGGACAAATGTTTGTACGATCTACTAATATTTGTTCCGGGTGTTCTGGGTATTTGCTATGTATAATAAAAAATATCTATCTATGTAATGTATTGTATTAAGTATATCAGTCATCTAGTACCCATAACACAAGCTCTGCTTAGCTTGGGGCTAGATGATGCTGTGTGGATTGTCCAGCATTATTTATTTTATTTATTGATACTCAAAACTTTCCTCACAACATGGTCCTCATTCCTTCGCATCACATGCCCATACCATGACAACCGATTTCCACACAACTTCTCGGTCACAGGCGCCACTTTCAGACTTCCTCTTACATACTCATTTCTTATTCTATCCATTCGCATAACACCACACATCCCCCTCAGCATTCTCATCTCAGCTGCTATAAATAATAAATATCTATCTATGCTATAAATATGCTATGCTATAAATATCTATCTATGTAATGTATTATATTAAGTATATCAGTCATCTAGTACCCATAACACAAGCTCTGCTTAGCTTGGGGCTAGATGATGCTGTGTGGATAGTCCAGCATTATTTTAGATAGCAGTATCCTCAATGAAACATATGTGTTTACCTTTTTACCACTCAAGTCGATAGCATTCGCCTTGATAGTGACTTCTGTTATATCCTTGGCTACATTATGTATATCTCTTAGAGTTTCTACTACATCTTTCAAAGTCATATCTGGGTTAATAGGTTTAGAAACTTCCTCTACAGCAGGCTTATCTACAGGAGCATCTACTTCTACTGTGCCACCCATTTTCTTAGCATGCTTTGCAGCTTTCTTGGCAGCTCTCTCTGCTTTGATCTGCTCTTTACTGCTGTCACCAGCTTCAATAACAGTCTCCACTTTGACAGCTTTATCAACTTCATCTTTACCTTTCGGTGAATTTACTTTAGGTTCTACTTTGACAGGTGTTTGTTCTACTTTTGTTTCTTTTTCAACTGGTTTTGGGGCTGGAGTTTCTTTGATGCCAGCATTCTGTGAAGTAGAACTTTTTTCTTTTACTTCAGTTGGTACTGGGTCCTTGCTTTTGCCTTTGAGTTTAGCTTGCTTTTTTGCCTGTCTGGCGGCCACTACATCTTCTCTTGAAGACATGTTTATATTTTCTTTTATTGTGTTATTTACTAAACTATCTTGCACATCTCCTAGGTTGGGGTGTAGATTAACTATTAGGTTCTGATTAGAATCTTCAGTTACTCCAGGATACTTTGTTTTGTTTACAATTGTATTGCTTCTATTTGCTGCAGGCTTGTGAATGTTTGACAAAATAGATCTCAGTTTAAGTCGTCTGCTTCGTCTCTTTGCACTCGAAGTCAATTTTTCGTAGCTTTCCTGTAAGAGACAGTAATTATTATTTTTGTATCACAAAGAGTGAAAGTACACTCCCACTAACAGCTAACTTGTTAACTACTGGGAGAATAGTAGAAATTACTAAATATTATAATGCGCACAAAACAAGGATGCAAAAATAAAATAAAACAAAATTTGTAAACTAGACTAAACATAAACAAACCATTAAAATAAAGGGATTACAGGATAGTTATACAGATTGCTAAATTGGTATAGGATTGTACAGCGATCTTTTAACTTGACACTCAATTGCATATCCATTGGATAGTATTTCATCAACTTTGGGAAACAAAAATAGGTTTTGAACATAACCTCAAAATTATAAAGTGACACATCATAGCAACAATAAGTGAATTAAGTATACCTGAGGCGTTACCATGGCTGCTATTCCTTGGTAAGCTATAAAACATTTATGAATGTACAAATTACTATAAATTTTCCTTAGAATACTAAAACAGCACAATTTTGTAAGAACCCAAAACGAATACTTACGTTACTAAAACCTTTCGACGAAACACAGATGATGAGAATAAGTATTGATGACTATAAGACTTGTAAATCTAGTAATTGTGTCAAACACTAAACAGTTTGTTAAACTTTTCGCTTTTCTAAAACAAGCTGATGAAATCAGAAAACGAATTTGACATTGTAAGTCTTAAGTTGACAGATGACACTTGGCTGACAGTTAACCAAACGTCCAAGAAAGTGCATGTAAAAACAACACTTCTTATAAGAAAAAACCTCTATTGTATTTAATTTATTTATTTAAGCAACTTGGTATTTTTATTCGTTTTAAAAACTTAATATTAATGATTTTACTCGGGTGCCAAAAAGGGGTACCTACCTGCTTAGGACATTGTAACCCGCGTATTTTTGTTTGGATGTGTCATTGTAGATACTATGAGGAAATTATGAATCCTAATCATAATTTCCTCGTAGTATCCAAAATTCCAAACAAATAGATGTATTATTTTAATCATTGAAATGTCGCTAGATGATTCTTGACCGCCTGCGAGATAGAACATACTGACTTTTTAAACAATATGCAATGTTTATCGTCGAGAAAAATATTTCTGCCGTGACATAAAGATATAACTCTCATTAAAGGTCGGCTGTTAGCAACACGGCGCGGGATAGCACAGCAAAGTATTCATCGGACACTCGGCATGCGGAAGAATCCTGTAGCGTATCAAGAGATCCTGGGGCGGAGAATGGCAATAAAGCCATTATCCACAATCAGCCTAACAGCAGATAACGACATGCTAGCTTTGAGCCTGTACCTTAGGTACACATATGACAGTCTGACGCTCAATTCTTTGTCTATGCATTTAGTTTATGCGGTGCTCATAAGTGGGTTTTGTACAAAAAAAAAACTTGTAAGTGCGAGGATTGCCGAAGCCTGCCCAACGATTCGAAATCATTTAAGTACATTTACAAAAATATTTTGCCAATCAAACCCCTCATTTTCAGCAGTAGCACTCGCGACACCTCAACCAATGAGGCAGTTAAAAGTACATAGGTACTTATATTTTGTTATTTTCTTCGTTATCTTCCCACCACGTAAATACAGAAATACTGTTTCATTGTAAGTTACCTATCAATCTAAATATTTTTATACTTGTTACTACATGACTAAGTTATTATCCATACTAATATTATAAATGTGAAAGTAACTCTGTCTGTATGTATTGTACCTTTTCATCCTAAATCCGCTGTACCGATTTTGTGAAATTTGGTATGGAGATTTTATCCGCTACCTTTTCTGCGTCCGTGATAAGTTATCACGACTTCGTCTGCGTGAATGCCAGTTATCATTGACATTCACGCAGACGAAGTCGTGGGCAAAAGCTAGTATTATATAAGTATAACAAACCATTTTATTCGATAGCAAAAATATTTAGACTGTTAAATTTAATGTAACATAAAATGGTACATAATGATAAAGATTACGATGTCTACAAATAAAGTTGTATTGACAAGTATGTTGTTGGCAGAAATAGACATACAGTTTTTTTATTTAGCCTCACCGCCAATTTCAAAATAATACATCAATTCCAATT
This sequence comes from Phlogophora meticulosa, assembly GCA_905147745.2. Classification (NCBI taxonomy): domain Eukaryota; kingdom Metazoa; phylum Arthropoda; class Insecta; order Lepidoptera; family Noctuidae; genus Phlogophora; species Phlogophora meticulosa. The sequence continues at coordinate 3,295,067 of LR990518.1, forward strand.
TAGAGATTGATATTTATTTGTATCCAATCAGTAGCTGACTTTGCGATCTGTAACCTTGGGCGGGCGAATCAGAAGCTGCTGCAGTTCAAGAGTGCGGATTGAGACACATTATTGAATTTGGCATTACCTATAAGGCTAGATAGACAGATAAGGTGTATTTAGATAAATCTTGACACTCCGAGTGACAGCTAGCAGTATGGAATACAAAAAAAAAACAAATAACGGCCGCTAATTACTTAAATAAATGTTCGTCATGTTGCTACTCATTTATTTGTAAGTATATAGATTTATTAGGATTAATAAATACATATTTTTACTTTACATACATTTACTAATTCATTTATTCAATGAGGGTTTTCGATACTTTTTCTGCCACCAGGCAGCGCTTCGTAGCCATCGGATCCAAACAGCAGTCAGATAGCACAGAGTCGCGTAGATACTGAATATAAATTATTGAAATTGTATTGTAATTTGAAGTGTTATTGATTTTATTATGGATTACGGTCAGAAAAAAGTCGCCAAACTAAAGATTGAGCTTAAAAAGAGGGGCGCAAAAGTTATTTGCACTGCACAACACTGTGGCATTTAAGAAAACATTATTCCTAAAGTACTGATTTTAAGAATAATACTATTCGCGTAGGTATGTTTATTCACAGTTCATTGGACTTGACGCTACAGTGCTGCCATCTCACGTAGACCGTTTTCAGAAAACCCTCATTGTCTATAGGTACATACTTACTCTACTGTTTTATATTATACGTTTCATGATCAGCTTTGTTTTTATTTATCAGCAGTAGGTATCACTTAAGGATACGTTATCAGCAAAAAATAAATTTGTTTTTGTTAATTTTACTGTAGTATTCGTATGATGACCCAGACGAAGTTGTGGGTTAAATCTGGCCACTATAATTATGCAAAATATGAAAAAGTCACATTAGTCAACTTTCTCAGTTCATATACTTACCTACTTACATATTGTTTTATTTTCTAAAATTATCTTGAATGTTACTGACATTGATGACAAGTATAGGTATAATTATTAAAAGTCGCAACCTGCCTTGAGCAAGTCATTGCCTCTCTGTATCAGTGATTCAGTGCGAAAGTAACAGTTTGGTATTACTATTGTACAAAATGCATTTTAAGTATTAAAATAATTTTAAATTATAAAGGTAACTTACTTATAGACATAGCTATTGACTCGTTATTATAATATTTAATTAATACATTCTAGTTATATAATATTTTTTTGCATAAGTTAAACATAACTGGCGAAATTTGGGCGTACAATCGGTATACCTCCGCCTAAGCCTTCCGGGGTTACAGCCGTTACAGGCCTGATGTATGCTTTGCCTATTCCCAAAACTAACATTTACTGCAACATTTGGAAAAACTTAGAACGTGCCCAAAAAATTTTAAAAGCCCGGGAAATCATATTATTTTATACAAAACATTACTTTTATAGTAACAGATACAAATTGACAATCATAATCTTGACTACGACGATCTATATTCAAACTTAATTACATATTTACATGATATATTTCCGCACCGTCGTTCGGAGTAGTAGCAAACACATAAGTGCTAGCTTCATTCTTATCTATTTTACAATGTTTCACGTAAAACTCGTCTATTAACATTTTAATATATTTATAAAGTTTCTCTCTCGGACACAAAGCTACAATGCATCCGCCCCAACCGGCACCAGTCAGGCGAGCATGAACGTTCATTTCCTTTGATAAATTGACCAGACGGTCTAAATTGTCATGAGAGCACTCGTAGAGTTCTTTCAGGCTCTGGTGGCTGCTAGACATCAGTTTCCCAAGATCGTTTATTATTTTATTTTCGTCTCTACTCTCGTTTACAATAGGAACGTTATTTCCGTTCACACCATTCATGTCGTTACCATTTGATGGTATCTGCGAGCAATGTTTACGAAAATCTTCGACACGTATCGCTTCTTCGAAAACGTGAAGTGCTCGCTGTTTCAATTTAAACGCCTTTAAATGCTTCGTGTTTGGCGTTAAACACATGTGCTCCAATTCGTCTTCATCACAATTCAATAAATAACATATTTCTTCTTTTTTATATAAGTCTTTAGGCAAATACTTGTGGACAAGGATAACCATTTCTTGTAAAGTGTTATCAAGTTCCTTTTGTACTTGACTAAGAGTAATAATGTTGTTATCAGTTACAGCACCTGCGCGCTTAGCTATTATTTGAGCTGCCAGCCTACACTCTATCACCCTTCTATTGAAATCATTTGTAGCTGCTTTGTTAGCCTCGGCCAAGCTGTGGGCCACAACAAATACTGCATTTTCGGGTAGAGCCACAGGAGTAGCTACCAAAGGGTCCCACGTTATATATTGCGCGCAGTTCTTCTCCGCAAGAAATGCTATGGCTTGATCCATACCGCCTCCTTGAGTCCCGATATATCTTTCGCTTGTTGCACATAACGAAGCGATTTCGATTTTGCTCAGTGGAACACTTTGAGCGTAGAGAAAAGCCAGACATGCTGCACTCACTAATGCCGAGGAACTTGACAGCCCAGATGCAGGAGGAATTTTTCCATCCACGCAAAGCAGCAGTCCTTTGGTATTATCTTCGTTTACGAACTCCAAAGCGCCTTTAATCCCACACAGGACATAATTATACCAAAAGGGTTTTCCATTGGGGTCGGATATAATATTTATATCTTGACACGATTTTATCTCTGTTTTATAACTGCAATATTTTTCATTTACATTTCGTAAATAAAGATCCGGGGTCTGATAAATCGCAGCAGCAATCAGCATATCCTGATCTAGTGCCATAGGCAACACTGGATAGCCGCAATAATCAATATGTTCACCAATAAGGTTGACGCGGCCCGGCACTCTGACGAAAAACAATGGTTCACATGAGAATTCTTGACAAAAACGCCGTGATAAACGTTTTATTCTCTCATTGTTTGGAATTCCTGATATGGGCACATCATCACTTGTACCGTTGGCACTCATATTCGATTAGTATTGTTACGTGTACTACGTAAACAAATACGACGCACTGACACGAGTGAACCGCTCCACTAAAAGCTTATGACTGAACCATGTTCTTATCAACAATGCTATAGTAACTAACATAAATATACCTACTGTAGGTAACGATTGGCTACACTTAAACAATTTAAAATGAATGATATCGTGTTCATTTGTTATTCCCGAGTTCACAACAAAGCTACTCAAAACCTATAACACTGTCACAAAAATACGTCAGTTTATCAACCGTTTGTATTTGTTTTGGGAATTATTTATAAATGGTGGGAAATTAACAATCAACAATACTTTCAAGTGATAAAATTACATTGGGTGGGGCCAATTTATAAAAACATAACCTCTAATATACTAACACAACTTCTCGTAGAATGTGGATGACGTATGTAGCGAACATCTGCAAACATTCGTGAATGCGGATTATACCTTTGACTTAACAACTACGCAAGCGCGTGTATTGCCGATCGAAATCATTTACCGTTAGGAAAAAACTGGTTTCTTTAAACATTCAACTCTTTTTATTTTCAAGTTCAATGATTTGCAACTTTCTCACACATGTCTACCACCTATGTATATGTTATTTACATACCTAGCATTTTAAATTGCATTTAGATAGGAAAATTGATAATATCATATCATATATATAATCATATTAAAGTAATTGATAATTTGAATTATTTTATGATAACAGCTGCAATGAAGTACTTAAGTTTAAGTACCTACGTAATGTACATATGTACATAGTAATGTAATTATGATCGGGACTGTACAGACGCCAGCGCATCAAGCTATCCCATACTGTGAAATTTTCCCAATTGAACATGAACCTTAATTATTTTGGAATAAAGTTGAAAAACGCAAAATTGACAGATTGGGGTAGGTAGCTTGATGTGCTGTCGTCTGTACCAACCCAGATAATAAACGTTTTGTAACAGCTGCATGTGCAGCGTAGGAAGAAGTGCTTGGCCTATTACTGTAGCATTGCTACATGTCAACGCCTTGCCAAGAGCTGCTGGGATTCCTTTTTGTTAAATTTTGCAGAGATGGAAAACACAAAACTGGGTTTTGTGTTTTCGGACGCATTAGCTAGTCAGGCACTTTGGTCCATAGTATTTCTCAAGTGCTTTCTATGGTTCCGTCTAGGCTAGAGCAAGATCGTCTGCGTATTACAAAGTCTTTGTGTCTGCCAGCCTTGCTCACCAGAAATAAATAAATAAATAAAAATAAATAAATAAATATTGCTGGACAATCCACACAGCATCATCTAGCCCCAAGTTAAGCAGAGCTTGTGTTATGGGTACTAGATGACTGATATACTTAATACAATACATTACATAGATAGATATTTTTATTATATATAGCAAATACCCAGAACACCCGGAACAAATATTTGTAGATCGTACAAACATTTGTCCCAAGGCGGGAATCGAACCCGCAACCTCTTGCGTCGCAGGCGGACCTTCGCCCGCCGCGCCACATCGGTCGTCAAACAAACAGACCAGCAACCTAGGTACCGGTATATTCTGTAAAAACCTCCCCGTGAAATATTGGGTGAAGTGAGCATGAAGTAAACTGTCAATTCCTAGCATTAGTATGGTATGACAGATCACTTCTTCACTTCACCTGCAGTTTCACGGTGAGACTTTTTTTACAGAATTACGCTGCAGTTGTTTACGTAATGTTGAATAGATAGTTTACAGGTATATCTTATCAGTATCAAGTATTAATCTACTGGTGACATAGTTTTCACAACAAGCAATGTCCTCCTAATCTAAAGTATTTATGACTCCCACAGTAAGTAAATAAAGTAACAAGTAAAATAATAAATAAAAGAAGCCTCGCGCCGACGCGGCGACGCAACGTCTGACGGGGTTAGTAGTTAGGTAGGTGGAATTTTGAAGTCCATCTTGTACAGCTTAGAACGGTCAAGCTCGGAAATGTTTCCGAGGTTTTATTATAATGAACGTATAATAGGTAATTGTTTCGTAATTATGTGTCCATGGCAAACATATGGAACACCATGGAGAGACGATGTGTCCATACAAATCGATTCCTACCGGTTTCCTTTCGGAGATTCGGTAAATCAATTCTTCTGTAACAGAAAAATAGCATTGGTAGTCAATACTGCCAATACCTAAGCCATCCCAAACTGTCAAATTATTTTGAACATTTGAACATGAGCCCTATAAGTTGAAAAATTATCAAAGAAATTTGTCAGATTGGGGTATTTCGATTGTGCTTGGCTTTCCTTCCATCTTACGAAAACAGAAGCCTCGCAACTGAGGAACATATTCTTTAATTAACGGCAAGGTTTTCCTCTATGGGGCTCATAGTATAAATGGCGAAATAACTGGGGGTGCCCCTGCCTACTAACTATTCCTTCAAGAAACACAAACGTTATGTTTTCATGGGCGTATATCAAAAAAGCCAAGTAACAATGTTGGTACCTATTCTGTTTCCTTATTTAATTTGTATTGTAGGTATTGATAGTGTCACTGTGTAATGAAATGACTGCTGAGACAAAAACAACAAGTTGTTAGAAGATACGCTAAGTAGAAGTATTTTTAAAAGAAACCAGTGAATAAAGATACTGAAAGGGATTTGTCCCACACCAGGTTAGATCACCATCAAATTTGTTTCCCAAAGCTTTTTAATGACATATCAGACGTCAGTCAAAGTCAATGTCAAACTCAGTTGTCAAATTGACGAGACGATACGACCTGACCAAGGTCTTGTTTATGTTTAGCAATTTTTATTTCAATTACTATTAAATTACATTAAAGCTGTACAGAAATTATGTCTACAGAAATGGCTACTGTTTTAGATTTTAAAAAGATTTGTCGTGCATGCTTATCGGACACAGGACCCATGAAAGAAATGTTCATGGTTTGCACATCTGAGATGTTTCAATTTTGCACGTCTGTTGAGGTAAGCGACATGTTTTTGTTTCTTAATAATTTTCCTCGTAATCCATAAAACTATTTAAAAACAAAACCTATCATACGTGAAGTAAAGTTTTGCAGTCACATCTCTCACGCCAAGGCGAGATCTTGGATTTTTGGTTCTCCAAGACAAAGATATGCCTGTTAGTGAACCATGTTTCCGAGACGTAAACACTGAAAATTACGGCAACTAAAACACCTAACATTTTACATGTAAGGTTTAATAATGACGACGGAAAAAGCTTGTAAAAAAAAAATAGTATCCTTGTGGCCTTTTATATGAGTATTTTAAATCAGCAAGTTATTTAAGTGGTTCATTTTGTTCCAGGTTGAAGAAGGAGACAATTTACCTCACAACATGTGCCAGGCATGTGTGGATATGCTGAACAAGTCATATTATTTCAAACAAGTTGCTGTGCGTTCAAATCTTATTTTAAAACAGCAGGTTTTAGATAATGTAAGCATTTTATTTAAAAAAAACTTGATTTTCAGTATCCTCTTTGACTATCACATCATATAAATTATTTATGTTTTAGCAAGAACCAGTAAAAGCAGAGAGTAACTCAAATGAACATGAAATCCTTGAAATAAATGTAGCAGATATTACAGCTGATGATATGCTGAGTCAGAATCTTATATCTGACAATGATACGCTGGCAGACCGCTCTATGGATCCAGCTGAAATTATTAGGTATATGTGAAAGAACATTTACTGTAACTTGTTAGTCTTGCATCACTGTATTTTCATCTAAATCAAATGTATTGGAAATTTCCTTATTGCATTATTTATTTCTTTCTATGTATAAGTTTACAGTGCTTAAGATCAAATTATTAACATTTTAGTAGCTTGAGAACTATAGCTAAATGTAACTATTTGGCACTAAATATTTAAAATACTTAAGAAAAATATATACCTTGATTTAAATAATATATTACAGAAGAATAAGAAAACGGAGAGAACTGGTAAAACGCCTCAAGAAAAGAACAAGAATGAAGTGTCCTAAATGTGAGAAATCATTTCAGAAGTATGATAACTTCGAAGCACATATGCGGATTCATTTTGGTAAAAAGGTATTTTCACTAACCTTGAGTTTAATAACAATACCAGCCTGTAACTTTCCCACTGCAAGGCAAATACCTCTTCTCATACAGAGAAAGTACGAGCATAAATCACCATGCATGCTAAAGGCCAACAGAAGTAAGCCTAGAAAAATATATATATGGCTATAAAGCTCGAGTCTTTTGGAGCACTAAGCTCAAGTTCATAGTGTTTGCATTTTATTTTACAGCTTTTCCATGCCGGCTTTTGTTGAGACCTGAACTTTGAATGTCAATTTTTTATATTATTATATTCTCTGCCTATGTAGGTAATGTAATATTAACTTCATAAAAATCTGCTTATTTTCCAGCCAGACATAAAATGTCAGCATTGTGACAAAGCATTCCCTACCGTCCGCAACCTTCACAGCCACACTCGTACCCACACAGGTGTCCGTAAATATCAGTGTTTAACTTGTGGCAAAAACTTTGCATACTTAAATGTTTTGAAGAATCATGAGATGATTCATGCAGGTATTAAAAAGCATGTGTGCCACATATGTGATGCAAGATTTGTGCAGAGTTATAATTTGAAGGTGAGATCAGAAAACTTTGTTGTTTCATTTCTTATCAGGTATCCTAAAGCATACTGAGCTGAGAGAGAAAAAAATATAAGACTGTTTATAAAATATCTTTAAATTACAAGCCCTGAAATTTCTGCTCCTTTTTTGCCATATTCTCATCCTATGCTAAATCAATGATTTATAATTTCAGACCCATCTAGAAACTCATAGTAACCAAAAGAACTACATTTGTGGGCAATGTGGCAAAAAGTTCGCACAGCAAGGAAATCTCAAGACACACTTAATTAGGCATACTGGCATCAAGAACATAGCATGCCAGGTGTGCGATATGAGGTTCTATATCAAGGTTTGTAGCAGTTTTATTTAATATTATGTAGTTTTTTTTACATTCAGAATAGACAATAAAAAAGTATAATTAATACTATTTTATTTATTTTAGGGTGATCTCTTCAAACACATGCGATCTCATTCTTCAGAGAAACCATATTCGTGCCCATACTGTGATAAGAAGTTCAAAAGTCAGAGTTTTAAAGTTCAACACATGCGAACTCACACAGGTTTGTGTTTTCTCTCTCTATTTCCTTTTCATATACAATTAAACCATTAAAAAAGGAACTTTTAAACGCCAAATTTAGAAGCAAAATAAAATAGAAGTAAGATTCTAGTTGCCCCTTCCGAAAGGTTGTTTCTTATGGAGTAGAATGGGCAGGTAACCCCAGGTCTTTTAAAATAGTGATCCTTTCCTATTATTATCTTTATTAACATCAAATTCTGAACTGATAGTAATTATGGGACACTGGGACTGTCAAACAGACTTGAACAGATCTCTTAGCTCCTGAGAGTCATAAATCGGGAAGATTTGTTTGTTTGTCTGTACCTAATGAATAAACAGAAAAACTACTTCTAAAACAATCTTTAACTTCTAGAAACCTACATTATCAGAGACTAACATAGACTATTTTTTATTTTGAAAACTACGTTAAGGGGGTGGAGGGTTATTAAAGTTCGAAGAGAAAAGTACGAAATCAAAACGGTCGAAGCGCCAGTCTGTCATTGGAGTATTGTGTTTTAAACTTCATTGTATTTCAGGTGAACGCCCATACGGTTGTGACCTCTGTCCCAAACGCTTCATGTCACGCAAAGACTTGCGGAACCACAGAATGATACACACGGGTGAAAAGCCCCACAAATGTGTTATGTGCGACCAAGCTTTCATTCAGAAATGTGCTCTCAACAGGCACATGAAGGGACATATGCAGAAAGACGCAGAGAATGCGGATAAACCACAGAATATATTACTCAGGGCTAGGTTACAGGGAAGTGTGGCAGAGTATTCACAGTGGAATACCGATGTCTGATGAAGGCCATACACAGAGTTTAAAAGAGTAAAATAAATGGCTAGGCTACAAGTACCTGAAAGATTCAATTCTCTATGTCTGTGTTGCCTCTTTAATATTGTTTGAAAGAAATATGGTTTTCTTCTAGTATTTCCAAAATAATTACAAAGTGTGAAAACTTCTGAATTTTGAAAGACTTTGAAGCTTTTGTTCGGGTCTGCGGAGTATTATAGCAAAAGAATAATAAGGTTATGGAACTTATAAATAGTCATTATTTACCTGTTATTTGGTGGAGGACGCCAGAGAGTATTTGTTTTAGTAGAAAGGGCGCTGATTTAAAAGCCTATGTTTCGATATCAATGTTGTTATATGTAATTGCATGAGTTTTAAGAGATATCATTTTAAAAGTATTATTTTAATCATCATCATTATCCCTATTTATTTAGGGTTCCCGCATAATGTCTTCCATACATCTCCAAAAGGTATTATTATTTAAGACGCAAATATAAATAATAAAAACAATGAACAATCTGATTCTGTTTTTAATTTAAAATTCCTGTTCTTGCTGTAAATGTAAACCGTATCAAGAAAACAATACATTGAATAAAATACTTTATACACTTCTGTACACGAAGTCATAAGACATGACGTTTTTTTTTTTTTTTTTTTTTTTTTTTGGAATGGGCATCTCGCAGTTTATCCTTTAGGGATATTTACTGCTCAACCGAACTTTCCTGTGGGGGGCTTAATTAAAATTAAGGCCTCCAGCCAGGCATAAAAACTTATAAGCTAAGCGACTATCGCTAAGGGCACCCCCTGCGGGGTACGAACCTCGGCTTAGGACGTCGCTGAAGAGGACAGCAAGGGACAGGCTGGATCTGATTGTTCCATTATTTAGGGACATTTTAAACATTAATCGGCTCAGCTTCGCGGGCTGGCTCTAGCAAAGGGTCGGGAGGGGGGCATCGACGGGGTCGTCGCGACGGGCCTCGGCGGCGAGGACGGAATGTCCGTTTTTGTATGCGAACAGTGCTGGTGGCCTTATCGCTCTCCTGGAGGAGAGTGATAGGATCATCTGGCTCTGTGAGTGTATGTCTTGGTCTTCGAACTGTACTTATTCGCGAGGGAGTGTATCGGGCGGCCGATGACACTAAGGGGTTAGGATGAGCGGTAGAACAGTCCATGAAGCGCTGGGTGAGTCGCTTCATGAACTGTTTCACCGTGGGTATTTTGAGATCTACATGGAGAGTCTCATTTCGGACGTAGAAGGGGGCTCCCGTGACTCTGCGCAGGAATCGGTTCTGGACGGTCTGAAGCCTATGAATATGATACGGCTTGGCGTGAGCGAACACTGCGCAAGCGTATGTCATGATTGGTCGGATGACCGAGACGAAGAGCCGCAATTTGCACCTGAGTGACAACTTGCTTTTCTCGTTGGTCATACAATAAAGCCTGCCGGACGCGAAGACGGCGCGCGAACGCGCCGCCTTTATGTGTTCGGCGAACGAAAGTCTGTGATCGAGTATCACACCTAAGTATTTGGCTCGCTTATCCCAAGGGATAGGCTTGCCGTACATGGCTAACGGACTAGATAAGACATGACGTGATGGGCGAGTGGTTAAGGGCTAGTCTCTGATGCACGAGGTTGTGGGTTCACCAGTGTATGATGATGTTTTGGTTAGTTCAACAATGTTTATCATGGACACCAGTGGCTTTAGTAAGAGTTTTTATACGTAATCTTAAACATTCATTGTATAATCACCGGCACGTAACTTGGCAAGAGTCGTTAGATGCGCACAAGTCGTTTTTTAGGTCTCTTTGGTAGTCAAGCGGGACGCGGGGTATGAGGTACGTCAATCCGAGCGCGCGATTGGTGCAACAGTCGACTGCTGCCTCCCGAACTCCCGATTACACTTGCGTGTACGAAACTTTGCACCTTTGTTTTTGTTGTGTTTATGTTAAAGAGTTATTGTTATTGTTTTATAACTCCCAATAAACTTTACGAATTCCACTCCCTTCTTCAACTTTCTTCTAATCAGATATTATTAAATATAAATGATGGCAATAACCATAAAATAATGACGATCAATAAAAGTCGCACTTTTTTGTTCCACTAAGTGCACGATGCGCGAACTTACCCCCACTACGCCAAAACCTTGCCAACTTACTTGCCGGTGACTATAATGAATCTGAAAAAGCGCCGTCTGGTGACAATATTGGAAACACAAATATTCTCTTTATTATTAGTACAAAAAGTCGCATTAGGATAAGTCTGAAATAGCTTCCACCTTGGGCAAGCTTGGTGATCAGTGCCCTTTTGCCTTCTCTGTGTGTGAGATGTATTTACCCTGCCGTGATAATAGGCTGGCATTATTCTATACTGATTTTATACATAACATGGGTTAACATTATTTCTTATCTTCTGTCCGCAGTTTCCTAAAACATGTCCTGAGTTCCCTTAATGTATTGTATATGTGTGTATGTTTATATGGAGCTGGTTTCCGCAACTCCACGTCGTATAGCCCATACACAAAGTACAGTACTTTCCCCTATAAAATTCCCGACAGGATCAGTCAACGTGTGAACATCAATTGATTGTCGGCGGAGTCCTATCATGCACTTTCATATGCCTCTTTAGTGTCCCTCTTTGCGTAAACCTCTGATCACACAACGTGCACTTATTCGGCTTATCACCAGTATGTATTCTAACATGATCAGTCAATCTTTTCCTCGATACAAATGACTTTAAACAGTAATTACATACATATGGCCTCTCCCCAGAATGGATTCGCTTATGTTCAGTTAACGTTCCTTGTGTGGCATAAGAATTGTTACAAATCTCACATTTGTACAACTTACACTTGCTCATACATGGGTCATGTTTGACCAAATGTTTGGCCAGGTTGTATTTATCAGTGAAAGTGTATGAACATACTTGGCATATGAACTTGCGACCTGAATGTCGTCTTGTCACATGTGATCGTAGCATCGTTTTCGTGAAATACGTCTTTCCACATTGATCACATGTAAAACTTCTCTCTCTGTGCTCGTTGTGTGTTTCTAAGTGAGCCTGTAAAATAAAAATATGATCAATTTAATAAAGCTGAAGAGATTTGTTTGAACCCACTCATCTCTGGAACTGCCAGTTGGATGTGAATATATCTTGTCTCCTTTGATAGCCTACACCCCTGTTTCACATGCTGATGCTAGTGCATCAGCCTAGCATCAGCACGTGAAACGGCGGGAAACAGCTAGTTAAGTTTTTTTATTGGATGTTGTGAAAAGTTGCACTGACTTTTGCTAATGCTTTAGTAGGTACTATATTGATTTTATTGCTTACAGAACCAATAGTACCTTTTATCTAAGACAAATAACAATTACCCTCAATGCAACATGCGAAGTGAGCCCTCTCCCACAAATATCGCACATGATCAGCTTCCTGTTTGTATGCACTTTCTCATGCATCTGCAGTGTCTGTCTGCTCTTCAATATCTTCCCACACGTACGACATTTCAGACTTTCCAGCCTAACTTGAGTATGTTTACTCTCTTTGTGACGCTTCAGACCACTCCATGTCATGAAGGTTTTGTTGCATGGCAAGCAGTGGATTATGGCCTGGAAGGAGAGATATTACAACATTGTAATAAATCCTTAGAAATTCTAAGATCAACATTTTTGGTAAAAAGACCCATTTAGGTAAACTGTTTACCTAATGATAATCAAAAAAATAGAATTCATTTATTTATGTTTGGCTGAGAATCAGAACTTTTTGAACATCAAAAATTACATAAGACAGTCCCCCAAAACACCTACTCTTCACCACTTCCTAGTGTTTTTGCTGGGAAGAAGTAGCGATGCAACAAACTCCCCATCAATCAAATTATATGGTTCTATTAAATTCTTTTCGTAGCAAATAAGAGAAAAGATTTGAAAGTTTGTTTGTTATGGACAAACTCAAAAACTACTTTAAGAACCGATTTAAACAAATGTTTCACCTATAAACATCTACATTATCAGCGAGTAACATAGGCTATATTTATAGGTCCTAGTCAGCTGCCAAAATTTTCCATTTAAATGTAACTAGTAGTTGGTCCTGGCTAGGGGCCTTCATGGTAAGGTCACCACAGGATCGTCCGGTTAAGCAGTAAACAGCCGTCGAGTGATGAAAAGGGAGTGGTCCTATTTAAAAAAAAGTAAGCCAAAATTTTCCCTTTTTTGCAGCTATGATACTTACTATTTTTCCTTCATGCTGAAGCTTATGTGCTTCAAATCTCTCCTTAAAACTGAACTTCTTCTGACAAACATCACAAGTATAAATAAATGACTTCTTTACTTTACGCTTTGTTCCTTCATGCTGTTTTAATTTATCCAACTTCCTGGAAAATTAAATGATTATATTGTATTATGTTAAATTCAATTGTAATTCAATTTGAGTGTATGCTTAATATTGGTAAGTTTAACCAACCTTTTAATAGGTCTTTCTTCAAGTAATTGAAGAGTATCATGATGATCAACTTCATTTATGTAATCTGGAAATAATTATTGATATTAAAAAGCAGCTTACTATTCCTACTCCATTTTTTTTTATGACAACTATTCCAAACTTATATTAGATCAGCCATGCCTAAAATACTGTACACATTTTTGCAATAGGTACCATGATCATTTTCTTCAACTTTAACTTTCACATCATTATCTAAGTAAGTTTCAGTCTTTATATTGGCTTCGTGACTTTCATTTAGTTCACAGTTCGTTTCAGTTTTGATGTCTACTTTTATTTTAAAATCTTTTTCTAGATCAAGTAAAGTAGCCTGGGACTGTAAACAAGTTCGCTTGAACTCCGAGTATTTCTCGAGTTGCTCATAACAAGAGTTACAGACGCCTCTGGGCAATTGTTCATCTTTGGATACCTGCAATGGTAATTTAATTAGTGAGTAATGAAATCTTAGAAAACTTACAAATTAAGTAAGTACCTAGTTCTTAATGGAATTTCGCATTATTCGTCGACTCACTTTATCATACTCAGTAAAACCATAATGTCTTACCTGGACAGAGGTGCAGAAACAGTAAGTATCAGGAGAAACATTCTCAAATATAAAATAAGAAAAAGATGTTTCCGTTGTGAGACATGCACGGCATACGCGGTCCTTCATTGATATTGGTGTAGTACTACGGTACTACAGTACAACTGTGCAGGCTATTACTATTAGACAGTAGTGTTACTAACAAAATAAACAATCAATAAGTCATCTTTTTTTTAACATTACATTTGCTGCAACTTTACAGCACAGAGTACTTTTTTATGTTTACACTTAGCAATAAATAAACAAACGAAGTCGACAAATCAAAATAAAGCCGGGTCTCCTGCGCGTGTTTTTCCGAAACATGATACAAAAAATAGACGTACATAAGACCTACTGGAATAGGTTTTTGGTTGGACGCATAAATACCTATTCCGTGCGTAAATAGGTACCACATAAACGCATATATCAAGTGACAAGTAGGTACAAGTTTGTATTTAAACGTATGACGTAAATGACGTTTGACACTTTACTACGTCGTTCGGTTAAGCAATATTAAACAGCCGTCTAGTGCTGTACTGCGAGTGGACCTACAAAAAAAAAACACTATACTCGGCCTATATTACGAGTGATGCGACGTGCGAGTCTTGCGACCCGCGACCCACAACTCCACAAGTCGGTCAGTCCCTGAGATGTTCGCTTCGGCATTCGAAGTTTGCAAGTCGATTTATTACCGATAGTCACTATAAGGTACTTTGGTAAGCAGCGTGCAAGCGTTTGTTTATGACGATAACTCATTGTTTAACTTTGGTAAGTATTTGCCAAAACAATTTCTTGTGAAAATGTTTATCAGCATTCGTTTTTGCAATCTTCATAGGAACGGTACTTATTGCTTATGTGAACGTATGTTTTAAGATCACAAGTGACTTCTGGTGTGTAAAGAACTTTACTATTATTTGGTTTGATGTAGTGTGTTATTGTGTTTAATTTTAAGTATTATAAATGTAGAAAATATACGAATATCCACGCGTAGTCTAATATGCGATAATAAAAAATAAACCGAAAATACCCGATTACTCGATCTCGATGTTATGAAGACTCGCTAGCTAGTAGCTATGGAAACGTCAGTAAACAAGTATTTAAGCGGTCGCGTACTTACCTACGCATACTACCTAGTACGTCTCTAACACAAGAACATCGAAGAAAGAAAGGGGCGCCTTACACATTTGTGTATGCAAACACGATGTTCTGCTTTCCGAACAACATGGGAAACTTTCCCAGCAAAGACTGCTATAGTATAATGGCTAATTCTCAGCGCTGGTGAAGAGGGGAAGGGTTTGTTTTACTATCTACACACAATGTGTCACTAATCTAAAAATATTTTGAAACACTTGGGTATGAAACAAATGTTTATGGTACAAGGTTTTCTGTGTTTCGAATATACGCGTGCAGGAGACTGTGTTGACATAGGGATGTACCTGATTTTAGAAAATCGGTAGATGGCATGTCAGCAATTGGTGGAATTAGGTAAATATCAAATGAAAAATTGGTTGATCTACCACTCTAATACTAGTGCATATTAAGAATTTAAAATACGAATTTATACTGTTTTAACCTTTTGACCACCAGTGCACAAACGCACGCTAGTGCCCTCCACGCCAATCCTTTTAAATAAAAACGTTTAATTTCTTCTTTGTTATCATGCTTTTATCAATGTCCGTGGTGTTAGTATTTTAATTTGTTTCATGCAATAAAACACGCAAGAGAGCTTCAACTTTTAAGATATATAAGTAAACACACAAAAAAGTAATGATTTAACTGTTTATTTCGTGTCTGTTTAGAGTGTCACGTATGTGACAATGGCGGTAAAAAGGAGAAATTTAATAAAGATTTATTGGTGATGTTTGTACTTCATCTTATGGAATAAATTTAAATATTCTGAAGTCAGCTCTTCGTTTTTTGAAATAAACCTCATAATATGTATGTACCTACTATGCAAAGCAGTAAACCTTAGAAGGTTTACTGCACCGTAAACCAACCGCCTGTGTACTGATGTACTAGAGTGCATCAGTACACAGGCGGTTTCTCTGGCATATCTTCACATTGTTAACAGAGAAAGATGAACTGCCTTTCAATATTAGCACTGTTATATGGAAGTGCAAGTAATTGTCTCAGAAAACCACAAAGCAGAGGGAACACTGGTGACGGGTCTCCTTTAATATAGATGAGACATTCATTCAGAAGATTTCTGGCGCGAGATCCGCGTCTTCTCTTACACGACACTCCCACGAGTGTCTTGTTTATAAGGTTATCCATTCTCGGACCTATTAGTTAGTAACAAAGGTTTGTTAGTGGCCAAAAACATACGATTAGCTCATAATTACTTTAATTTGTGGGTTATTTAAAATTAAATTTCAAATACTACTAATATTTTGAAAAAAAAGGTACATTTGAGGCCCATGTTGGTAGATAGGTAGAAAGGACGTGAAATAGATAGAAGTACATACCAAAAACTTGGTTGATGTGACAACGCTGGATAAACTGACTGACAGTGACATTGATATGCTGATATGACATCGGCACAGATTTTTACTAGGTACTCATATCGGGCGAGAGTTGGATGATACCAATCTTATCGCCAATTTCTCCTGCTAGAAGAAACAATACATCATAACAAAAAACAGAACAACATTACGCTTAGGACTTTTCTCTTTATCTTTGTTAGAGACAGATTGATATAAAGGAAAAAGTCGTTAAGGTCTAAAACTCTAAAGAATAATCTGCTAAATTATCTCTGTGTAGGTAGAGCCATTTAGTGGACAGCAATGGCGTTATTTTATTCACTAAAACGAAAAACTCTGCAAGCAATGGAAAATTGTTGTATGTCGCAAGCACGTTACAGCCACGGTTATAGTTGAACCACAGATGGGAGAGAGGGGCACAGTGCAAATTTATTTTTTGCTGACGGGAAATTGTTTTACATAATGTTGATCCAAGCATCGTCAGGCCGACAGACCGCCAAGCACTACCCAGCAATAATGAAAGTATGCTGTTGTATAGTCACCGGCAAGTAAGATGGCAAAAGTCGTTAGATGCGCACAAGTCGTTTTTTAGGTCTCTTTGGTGGTCAAGCGGGACGCGGGGTATGAGGTAGCGTCGATCCGAGCGCGCGATTGGTGCATCAGTCGACCCTTGCCTCCCGCACCGCGCCTTCGTCCCGTTCGCTCCCGATTACACTTGAGTGCACGAAAATTGTACCCTTTGTTTTTGTTGTGTTAAACTTAAGTGTTGTTATTGTTTTTAAATTTAGTTTTTGTTACGAGTTGATGCTAGTGTTGTTGTTTAAACTTTAGTTTGTATTAAGTTCATTACTATGCCAGGACCAAATACCGTTTTACGGAGACATGCCAGAAAAATGGTATACGATGTGTAGTTTCATGGAAAAAGAAGATCAGAAAAACAGACGGTAAATCGGACTGCAGAAGCTACTAAAACGTCAGAAAGAACTATTAGACGGGGTACTTTCAATATGATGCCAGGGGTAGTTTTATTAACGGATAGTGACGAGGACTAGTTAATATATATATTTTTTTTATAAACTTTTTTGAATTTTAAATGCACGTTATTTATAACTCCTAATAAACTTGAATTCCTCTCCCTTCTTTAACTTTGTTCTATACAGACATGATTAAATATAAATGATGGCAATAACAATAGAATAATGACGATCAATAAAAGTTACCACTTTTTTGTGCCACTAAGTGTGCGATGCGATTTGACGACACGATTGGCGCAGTGGTTGAGCCATCGGCTGCTGCGCCGCGTGTTGTGGGTTCGATCCCCGCACGGAACAAATATTTGTATGACCTACAGGTAGTTGTTCCGGGTCTGGCTGTTTGTGTATGTGAGTTTAAATGTTTGTAAACGCACCCACGATACAGGAGAAATTCCTAGTGTGGGGCAACGTTTTTTTAAAAAGAATGAAAGAAAGAATGAAAGAATGATGCGCGAACTTACCCCCACTACGCCAAAATCTTGCCATCTTACGTGCTGATGATTATAGAAAGGACAGCTGCTGTTAACTTCATATTGGGGCCACTATCACCATCTATCTAGCACCTATTCATTGAGACCATCCTATATCTGATGTAAGTTGCGTAGGATTTGGGTATCCTGCAGGCTATGTTCATCTTAATGCCAAATAATATAAATTTCATTCGAACCTCCGCTAGAAAACCCGCTTCCAAATCGGTTCACCCGTTTAAGAGCTACGGTCCTACAAACAGGCAGAGACACACATAGCGGTCAAACTTATAACGAGGTGTTTTTTAGCGTTAGAAACTAGCTGGCTGTTCACAATGGTGTGCTAGTGCCTACACTAATGTATGGAAGTGAATGTTGAATGTGGCAAGAGACAAGTCAGATAAAAATCAAAACCACACACCACAAGCACATGTAAGGAAAAAAAGTCCGAAAACTGTTAATTTGTAGACTTTAAATGGTTATAAAAAAAATGTAACATTTTTTTGCGATAACCGACTTACATTTGCAGTGAATTGAGAGTGACCTAGTGGCGTGATATATTCGAAGTTTTTAGCTCTATGGTACGGCCCTTCGTTGACCGGTTTTTATTGTCTTGTATGGCTCAACAGTTAGACATGTCCAGGGAAATAATCTATATTATATTATAGTCTGTGCACAGAATTATGATTGATTTTCACTTTGCTGGCTTTAGTCAGCTCTTTACCAATTAGCGCCTAAGCACCCGGTCAGATTATTTTAGCTGATGTATGAGTTAGTTATTTCAATTTAATCTGTTCTCATCTAAATAAGGAACATGAAATAAATTAGTGAAGTATGAGAAAGGAATTTATTAATTTGCATTACAATGCTCTACTTACAATTAATTTTTGATTACCCATTCTTACAAGATTCTTACTTAGTTATTCAATATTATTATCACTATAAAAAATATGGCTCAATGGATCCGCGCCACTCAGCATTTTCAGCCGTTGTTGTTTTAATACTGACAAAAGCATTTCTTGTGTTTCTAATGCTACCGATAGCGGCAGAGTTCTTAGCTGTTCTGCTATATTTTTCCCAAAATAATCAAATTCATCCTCAAACAATCGACGTGGCTGCGTTTCTGGCGGTAGGGTATAATTTAACAGTAAATCATTTTGTCCAAGACCTAAATTTGGTTCCATATCTGATATTCCTTCTGGTAATGTGTTCATTTCGTAATTATCACCTTCGTTGAGATCATCATGATAAATTATGTCATCATCTGTCTCCAAGTCTGATGTCTGGGAGTCCTGAAATTTATTTTATATCCTTAAGTTAAGAAATAATGGATGTTCCTGTCCATGTTTCTAACTATTTTAATCTATCACAGAGGCAGCAAACAGATGCAAGTGCATAATATAGGGTATTCCAATAATTGATATTCAAGAAAAATGCCATTTTTTTAATATAAATGATCGGATGTTTATTTCATTATAAATAGGAAGTTATGCCGTTAATAGTGGAAAATAACATCAAGCAAATGACCACCCCAACCACGCTTACAGGACCATATCCTTTTCATGAAATTTTCCATAACCCAATCGCAAAGTGGCTGCCCTATGTCCTCGATAGCTTCACGAATTCCATCTTTGAGGTCTTGAATCGACGCTGGGCTGTTGGCGTAGACCTTCTTTTTCCCTACCTTATCACTCCTGTAAGCGTGGTCGTGGTGGTCATTTGCCTGATGTTATTTTCCACTATTAACGGCATACCTTCCTCTTTATAATTAAATAAATATCCGATCATTTATATTAAAAAATGGCATTTTTCTTGAATATCAAAATAACACCTCTTATTGGAAAACCCTGTATACATAAAATGATTTTTCTTTTTAGCAATTATTTGTTATTTATTGAAAATGATTCAATAAATGATAAAATGGTCATCACCTGTGACTCCTGTGTATCTGATGATACATCTTTTCGAAGAACCTGTAACATTCTTAAATGAATTTCGTTGAAGTCTTCAGTGTCACACATTACGGGATCCTGGCCATCAGAGCTCCGTCTCCGTCTTTTACTTTTCCTTTTTAATTTTGCCCTCATGTCACAAACATACTGAAAAGTAATAAAGTAAAAAAAAATAGTTATCTTCATTTTGTAACTGTCAAGTCTAGAAAAAGAGGTTCTTTATACAGATGCCAGTACATCAAACTGTCAAATTCTCCCAATTGAACATGAAGCATATTCTTATGCAATAAAACTGAAAACCTATGAAACCAATTTGACAGATTAGGGTAGCTTAAGGCTTCTATAGGTACAGAGGCCAGCACATCAAGCTCAGGATAAGGTTATCTAATAATATAACCATCCTATCGCTTGTTATTCCAGTGTAGAGCATAGGCTTCTTCACGAACAGAGAACATGAGAATTCTGAATTTAGTACTTTTATTACAAGAAAACCAGAACATTTTCTTCTGTGTTGAGAGAGCCTATAAAATCTTTACCTTAGCCCAAGACTTGTGATCTCTTGGTGGTCCAACAGCGTTGAGGTGTGGAGTGATATTTTTCCATTTTATTTGAACCTGATCCGTACTTTCTGGTGTTTGCTTATATCCTTGTATGACTTCGGGATTCTCTTCGAAAAAATTGCATAGGATTCTGGTCTGGTCTGCTGATAACCTTATCTTCGTATCTAAGAAAAAAAAAATTGTCTTGAAAATGATATGTAAGTCTTCCTCATTAATATTATGGAATTATTCAATTATAGGGAAGTAATTGGCAATTTTATTAAACTTGAGACAATCGGTATTTTTTTAATACACCAAATACTGAGCTGAGCTGTAAATTGCAAAAATAGTAAGAAAAAATCATTTATGTAGATTTTTCGGGTCAAGAGGTTGTCTTCTAAGGAGGCTGATATTATAAAATATGCTGTACTATTGTAACTATTTAATTAGTCCAAAAATAATCCTTAATTAAGGTTTTCTTTTTTGCACCTTCTAGTGTCTGTCCTCCTTCTAACTTTGACTCTTTATGTTTCGAAGAATTATGTAGCGGATACGCTGTTTTCTTCAGCTCATGTTGTGCAGGTATTGCAACAATTAAATGCTGTAGCTTGTGTTATTTTAGCAATTGCAGTAGTTGGTAGCTCCAATAAATCTACATGGCTTTCTCTTTCTTGCAATTCTTCACATATTTATACATCTGGCATAATTCATTTTTGAAGATTTCTCGGGTGGAGAGGTTGTCTTCTAAGGAGGCTGATATTATAAAATATGCATTAGTATTTTTTTTATTGGGACAAGCCCGCCACACTATTCCCAAACCACTGCAACTCCTGAATACCAGAAACAACAGTGGCGACCACCAGAAATGCGCCGAGACAATGAAGCCCGACGAGTCCCGGAGAAACGATTGAACTGTCTTGGATCCCGCAACGAAATTAATCAGAAAAGAACAACGGAGGAGTTATTATATATTACTAGCTGACCCAGCAAACGTTGTTATGCCTCATAAAATGTTTGGGGTGGACCACCCTTATCATTTAGGGGTATGAAAAATAGATGTTGGTCGATTCTCAGACCTACCCGATATGCACACAAAATTTCATACAAATCGGTCCGGCCGTTTCGGAGGAGTTTGGTAACTAACATTGTGACACGAGAATTTTACTCGTCACTGGCACTTGTCAGATTTTTTATTTTTATTAATGTCTTTGACAGATTCGCATTAGTACCTAATATGTAAACTAACTTAGTAAGATTACAGAACGACTTACCCGTAGTTGTATCTATGTTACTCGTACTCGTAGATGCAATAGGACTTTCACCTAGGTCCATTTCAGCATCTTCGTTTAATGTCGAACAATTTGGATCTAAATACAACTTTTTAACATCACTACGTGTTACCAAGTCCATGTTGTTTTCCATGATATCTAACTGAAAAAAAACAAAAAAAATGAATGTGACTATTTCGTGAAAATTTAAGTAACTAAACCTATTCTACAGTTTTTTTTTGTATGTGAATACAAGTAGGTTCTACTGTTGGTTTAGTGTACAGATTCCTTAGGGCACGAGTCACACTCGCACTTAGCGTTATTGGCCCGCCAAACCACTGCAACTCCTGAAAATCAGAATCAACAGTGGCGAACACCAGAAAAGCGTCGAGACAGTGAAGCCCGACAAGTCCCGGAGACGAAACAACGAAATGAATCAGAAAAGAACAGCGGAGGAGTTAAAAAATACATAATACACTTGGCAGATTTATTATTTTATTAATGTCATAGACAGTGAACGGCGATTCTTTTAACATTAATTAGTAAGACCAAATGCGCCACATTCCGCCACCACTTCTACCTCCTTGATGCGAAGTGATGATTTAATAAATATTTCTTAAGTTCAAATTTATAAGTTGAATATACAGTACATACACCACTGAGAAGGGGTTATCTTTATTAATACAATAACTGTTTGCTTTGAAGGGGTAATTATTGTTATATGCATAAAACTTGGTTAAATATACCAAGTTAAAAAGATTTTTTTTATTTTTAGTGCAGGACACATTTGGCCATCACCATAATTTTTTTGGGAACTGTTTTTTACTTGAGTATAATAGCAAAAAGTCGTGAGAGAATCATAATTACTATCAAACCCAATAAGATTTTACATTATAAAGTAATTACTTCTCGTCTCTCACTAAAAAGCTCATTGGGATAGGCTGAAATCAAGAATTTTTTTACCATCAGAAAAAAAAACGCAGAAATTAGGAAAACCCGACGAAAAATTACAACGCTGGGAGGTCCAGAATCATGTTCTCAACTCATAGTATCAATTTGTGCGTCGATGTTCCCTTCCATGTGTATAATTTGCTTTAGCTTTAAACTAAGAATTTAAATCTTCTTTGCTCGTCTCGAAACCTGTTTCTGATAAACTTTGCAACTATTCAGCAATAAGTAGATAGTTTAACTATCCCATTCCTCTGAGTCTTGTGATAAAGCTTTTATTGTAGGCTATGGCTTTTCCCACAATGATTGGATTAAATCAAGTGAAACAGTTCCGAGTGAGGGAGAATACAACATCATTAAAGTTCAATTCTTTGAGACACTGCATTATGTCACCACCCTGAGAAGGAGCAACTTATTTTTATACAAGGACTTTCTGGATAACATTTTGATCCTTCTGCTGCAGTAATGGTATGCAGTTTGGATCTTCCCATCACTTTATCTAAGTTCTTGTTCATTTGGGTGGCCTGGAGCGTTGTCAAGTATTTATTTATTTATTTATTTAAGGACTTTGGAAGACTTACAGCTAAATACAATGGTAATAAATAACAGCATGATTATCTGACAGCCAATTACAAGTCTTCACGTCTAGATCTTGTGTAGTATAAAGTACTGTGGAACAAAGTATACACACCACCAAATAGGGCTAAAAAATAAAATAAAAGTAAAATATGAAAGTAGATCATCACCTAAAAATTTGAAATTACGACAGGTTGTTAACAATAAGAAACAGAATGTTAAGATAATCTAAGTTTTAAAAAAGTTCAATGTTAGACACTTTTTTACCGAGCTCACGCTAGTTTCAAAAATATCAAATTCAAACTGCCTGCACACCTTATTAAAATACCTACTCACACGCACAACATACGAATTTTGCCTATAGTTAGTAGTTGCAAATGGTACTTGTAATGGTGGATTATACCGTTTGGACTTACTTGGAACGTTGAAGTAGAAAGTTGACAATATATCAGAACAGTTTATGTCACCCTGAACCGTTTTCAATAGAAATATACAGTCAGAGATCTCACGACGTTTAACCAGTATGTACAAGCTTTTTCAGGCAAGTTAGATCTTTTCAAAACAAACAAAGGACATAAGCTTTATGGAACCATTAGCTAAATACTGCTCTAGTGAACCACGTTTTAAATTGGTACTTGTAGCAGACTGTCAGACAAAAATACTTGAAACTTTTAGCTTTACCAATATCAAATAAATACAATTTGTGTGTTGGAGACTCCAACACACAAATTGTATTTAAAACTCCAACTTGGAGTAGCATTTGAACATAAAATATAGGGGTAAAATACATGTATAATTCTATTCAATTCTTTCTTTACTAACTTGACAGCCTCGTGTGTTGGCTTCTTTAGATGATACAAATGTTATATTAGGCGGCAGTCTTTAGATCAGACTACTCTCATCTGCATAATATATTTGGTTCAGAAGAACACTCCGTTCCTCTAAATTCGTCTTGAAAACTATGGATAAATGGCTGCACTGTGTATTCGTCGATTGACATGTGCATTGTCACAAGTCTCATGGAGTTTTGGGAGCAAACCCGTCACAATGTGGCCAACAGAAGAGGTTTTTATATTAGGAGCAATATTTTCTTATATACTGATAAAAATTGCACTGAAGCGCGGCTTGAATTACCGACCACACCGCACGCCAAAACTGCGCAGTGCAAAGACGGTGGTTTGAATTAAATGTTCCTTTATTTAAAAAAAATGTTAAATGATTTTAACCTCTTCTGTTACCAAGAGCAAGGCGAAATCCACTGATGTTATATGACTGGCTGTAAACTCTTCATTAAAGGCCTTTTTGATATCTTCATAGGTGTCCACTGCGTTATCCGGATAGACTTGATTTCCCCATAATATACATAATAGCATGCAAATGATTTAAGTCATGCAACAGGTTTGTATTACCACAAACATGCAGTTACATTCCGAAATAAATTATAATTTTAAACTTCATTATTAAAACTAAAATGATTGAATGGAGCATTGTAGCAGCAACATGTTGCTGTAAGACAATCTTGTGCAAGATTTGTGTACCTATATGGTACACAAAACTTGCGCAACAAGGGATAATACAATAAGTTATGTTTAAGTAATGCTTACTCCAGGTTCTTCAACTGAGATGTAAGTGTCATGCTTAGTCTCACTTAAAGTTTGTTTCTGGATTAACTTTTGGCTTGACTTCTGGTTTAACTTTTGCCTTGGCTCTTGTCCAACAGTGGGGACAGCAAAATTGTTCAATCTTGTTCTGGCACTGTTTGTATAGCTGGAGTCATCGAAATGCTTACTGCATATTGCCAGCTGGTGCAAGACCTTCCATGATTTCTCAGAGGACCAGTCCTTATCTGGGAAACAATATTCAGCCCATACACGTAGCCTGGAATTATAAAACGAATAATAATTTTTTTTTCTGATTTAATCTGCAGTCTACAGTTCTAATCCTCAATTTGATTGATGCCCTCCATCTTTGGCACATATTTTATTCAAATCTGCGATGGAGTGACAAATCTCAAACCCAGATTTTACATCTACATTGGGTGCCATGCCCGCGGTTTCACCTGCTCCTAAAGGTCGTAGCGTGATGTTAAGTAGCCGAATTTTTCAGAGAAATCATTTTTCAAATCCCATTGGTAGTTCATGAGATTATCGCGTTCAAACAAAAAATCAATAAAATCAACAAAACAATTGATGAAATTACTTCACAATAATAAATTAAACACTTACCTTGATAATCCATGTTTACCGGGTAAAGGGAACCTGTGGAAAGTCAGGTTCTTTTCCTCTGACGCCACTACGTTACACTTAGCACACTTTGTCCTTGTCCGTGGTAATTCAGGCGCCATGTTATGGCTCAGACACTCACGCCGTCCTTAATAACAGAAATAATGTGGTTACCACATACTTAGCTAGCTACTTAAACATAGTTCGTAAATATTTTGGAACTCGTTTATATTCTTTGTTTATTTTTATATAGTAATCTACAGCTGAGACGCACCGGTTTAATCGATATAACTGTCAAAGTTTCATTTTTAAGTCAAGCAATAATAATTGTCAAGCACTGTCTTCCGACTGTCAAAATAAAAATCAATGTCAGGGCAACTGCCAAAAGTATAATTTCGGTCGAATCGAAGTGACAATTATGTCTTAATAATACAATAAATAATTAAGTGTTTTTATATTCAAATATTTAAAAATATACTCTGTATGTATATTAAAGTATGAATAAAGAGAAAAGTAATAAATAACAAGAAAAAATAGTTGGACGACTATCGTCTCTAGCTGTTCGCATCGATTGTTTGTCGTCAAAATTTGCTATCGTTCCCATTGGATCGTGACATGTAATCGGTTCACACACAGTAGCCCTGTCGTTTACTCACCACCCCGACGTTCTTTTGGATGACTTATGATGCTTAAAATGTAATTTGTAATTTCACTTATTTGTATTTCAAATAAGTGAAATATTTATGGCTTCAAAATACATTGAACCTTTAACGATCTTATTAATTATAATATAGCAGGGATTATTAATTCTCCAACAAGAGGCTGTTTGTCTGACGGTACATTTAAAAATCTAGTTTTCATGAAATGACTCTGGTTTTACTGATTAATCTTCTTTAACTCTGCTTTTTAGCCTTTGATGGGCCGGATTACTTTTTATTCTTAATAGTATTTTGTATTTCAAATAAAAATAGCTAAATATTTTGTATTTGATACTTCAAATACATTACTTAAAGGTATGGCTGAAATAAATCATATTTGGATTTTCACCCGAAAAAGATAAACAGCTTCGCTATTAGAATTATTTTCAGCAAAATAATTCTAATACCTAGCGAATAATAAATGAATAGGAAAAAAATAAGAAATTAGAGAAAATAATAAATATGACGGCGCTTTAATATTAGGTCTTTACCTATGAAATTGCCGTTCTGCAGTACTGGCCATTTCAAATCAAAATATTTTTTGTTTGGCTAAGAATTCTAATTTCAAATTAATTTTATTTTAAAAACAAGGATTTTTTTTCCAAAAGTAGTCATTTGTTTATTGATTAGTGTTACATTTTCATCGCATTTAAATCTTTTTCGTCATCATGGATACGTTAAAAATTCGAGTAATTATGGAATATGAGTACCGTCGTGGCAGCAACGTGGCACAAGCGGCACGCAACATCAACGACGTTTACGGAGCTAACACTACAAACCAACGCACTACCTGTTATTGGTTTGCTCGCTTCCGTTCTGGAAATTTCGACCTGAAAAATGAACCTCGCGGTCGTCCGAAGACTTTGGTCGACAATGACGAATTAAAGGCGATTGTGGAAGCTGATGATACACAATCTACGGCTGAATTAGCAGCAGCTTTCGACGTTAGCGTCAAAACAATATTGGTCCATTTGCGTCAAATTGGCAAGGTAAAAAAGCTTGACAAATGGGTGCCCCACGAACTCAATGATCGCCAGCGCGAAGTACGCGTCGAGACGTGCCTTGCACTGCTCAACAGACACACAAATGAAGGAATTTTGAACCGCATTGTTACCTGCGATGAAAAATGGATTCTGTTTGATAACCGCAAACGCTCAGCAAGTTGGTTGGATCCTGGTTCAGCACCTAAACAATGCCCTAAACGAAAACTTACCCCAAGAAAAGTGATGGTCACTGTTTGGTGGTCTAGCGCCGGTGTGATTCAACACAGCTTCTTACCAAACGGGGTGAGCATTACTACAGATGTGTACTGTGAAGAATTGAACACAATGATGCAGAAGCTGGCACATCTCCAACCAGCATTGGTCAATCGCTCGTCTCCGCTGCTCCTGCACGACAACGCGCGACCTCATACTGCACAGCAGACGGTCTCCAAGTTGCAAGAACTGGGGTTGGAAGCTCTCCGTCATCCGCCCTACTCACCAGACCTTGCGCCTACAGACTACTACTTTTTCCAGAATTTGGATAACTTTTTGGCGGGAAAAAAATTCAATACCCGAGAGGCAGTACAAAATGCCTTTGAAGAATTTGTTGCCTCCCGTCCAGCTGATTTATTTAAGAAGGGCATCAATAAACTGCCACTGCGTTGGCAAAGATGCATTGATTGCATGGGTGATTACTTCGATTAATACAAATAAAAAATACATGAAAAAAATTCATTTAAATTTTTTCATACAAAACGGCAATTTCATAGGTAAAGACCTATTATTTGAATTGGTTTTAATTCAATTTCATAGATGTCGCTGTTAGATTAAGAGTGTCGTGAACATGATTTATCTGTGTCTGCTACGTCACACCCAAAGACACGACACTCTGACACAACACCGAGCGCTAGTGGGCAGTGAGGCGACGATAGACAGGCAGGAAGATTGGAGAAGGCGTCGGGATCGCACAGGCGTGCTACGCGTTCGGTGGAGTGTCTTACATCTTACATGCTATTTGGTTATTTTGTTTGAATAGTGTCTAGTGCCTCTATTTTCTTCGCCCGACAATCCACGCCTACCGACAAAATTAGTAAATAAGATTATGGATTTAAGTAGTACCGCTTATGAGGGCCAAGTCCTACAAATATTAATATTTCCTTTGAGGATACAAAATTTTGTGTAAGCATTTCTTGTTTTAATAATTATGTACTTATAATAATATAAGTTAGAGTACAAAATTCAATACAATCAATACAACACCAAATGAGGAGCGATTATTCACAAAATTCAGATCTTTAGCTCGTTCATCGGCCGAATCATTATTTTTTGGACGAAAACAAAGCTTCGGTTGTTCACTATTTGCAGGATATAAAACATTTTCTAAAACATGACAATTTGCAGCAAATATAATTAAAAGAGCTATATTGATATTTTAACCATTTATTTGTGCCAATTATATTTCTATTGAAAGTTTTTAAAGAGTCAACTGACTCATCTCATCACTCTCAGTCAGCTGGGACCTCACAATGCCACTAACAGACAGACCGAACGACATGGCGAAACTTTGAATGTGGTTTTTTTGTGCCACTAATGCTTTTTTTGTATATATGGAATCTACCATTTATTCTATACATATTGCCCACATGGCGAACGCGCAAATTCACGTAATTTGTGTTTTCCCGACAGCCTGTCTTCCCAGGCACGGTGTGACATGCTGCTCTGCAGTATTATACGGAATTCTCTGTTAAACAAGTCACCTAGTACTGCTGAGCGTGCCCGTCTGCTGGCCGTGGGAGAATGGGAATCGGGCCTATAGCTTCAGGCTCTCCCGTCAGCCACCATAGGTACTATGATGGATGACAGATCGTTCCGGCTCAGTACTTGTCTACGCTTAGGTGCCCAGTGTGTTGCTTCGCATCGGTGTCACTGCGGTGACGCTATCGACAGCTTTGGGCTCCATGGCCTGTCTTATTAAAGGGATCGCAGGTCGCGTAGCACGGCACGCCAGCATCAATAATATTATTCGTCGAGCTCTTGCTACCGCCGGCGTAGGTACCAGCGGTATTAGAGTTTGGTACGAGACGATGGTAAGAGAAAAAACGGCATGACGTTGTTGACTTGGAAGATGGGTAGGACGCAACCTGTGTCGATACCCTTGCGCCATCTCATGTTTCAAGCACGGCTGGCTGTGCTGGCGCTCACGCGGCGGCTGGGGCCCTCAAGCGCAAATACTGTAACCTTGAAAAGCCCGAGTGCAGGTTTTCTTTTAAAGGAAATTTCTCGCCGATTGATCGACACTTCGTGTGACCCAAAGAATTAGTATTGCCATCCAACGTGGCAACGCTGCCTGTCTTCTGGGCACGTTTCCTGATGGCAGCGATGCGGAGGAGTACTTTGACGCCTGAAGTTAGTTTTAAATTACAATTGGATTAAGAAATTCTGTGTATATTTTATAGTAACAATCCAAGCTTCTATTTGTAAAAAACACACATTAAAATATATTTTGACAAGTTTTTATTAGAGATCAAAATGATTATAGTAATAGAAACATGTAACATAGATGAATGAATTCACTTATAGACTAAGAATAAAAAATTGTAACTACACTGTAGTAGGCATTTTTACTTTTTGTTAGAAAAACCAGCAAACTTGTGCAGGTCAAAGAAACAATCAATACAAAACGGGGGGGAATCAGGGCATTGCTTACATTCCATAGTAGTGTTTACCCTTTTTTTATTAGAATAACAATTTCGACAATCCTTCCTGGCCGTTACAGTAGCTTTTCTACCAGTGCTGAAAGAACGCTCTTTAGATTTTTCTATTTTAGTCAATCTGTGTTTTTTAGTTTGCTGCGACATTTGTGACCCTACATGACGTTCAGGCAAAAATGACTCAATGACTTGTTCTCTAAAATCATATAATGATAAGCTAGGTTTGCCTGAGAACTTATTGTAGAGTAATCGAGCGTTTATCAAGCTGATCATTAGAACATGTATGAAAATGTTCACGTACCACCTCAGAGTAATTCTTTCACAAGGGTAATAGTTGAGCATTTGGTCTTGTAGTTTTACTCCTGTCATATTTTGATTATATTGTAGGACAGCTAATGGTCTCATTACAACATTGCCGCGCCTATTCGTAAATTCCTGCATTTGATCCGGGAATTGCGATGAGATATAATTTATTTCTCTTTTGTCCTTCCATTTTCCTATATGAACACCGTTACGATAACGTGAAATATTGTCAAATTCCTTAAGTTTCTTGGAAATCACTTCTGATGGATTATCTTTGCATTTCTTGTTCAATGAGCCAGTGCAGTAGGTATTCCTGTCCAATAATTTGTTAGCTAAGCTATAGCTGTTATATAAATTGTTCATAAAGACAGCGTGGCCGGAATCTAAATGATTTTGCAGCAATTTTTCTACAATTTCTTCTGTGTTTCCTTTGCCAGAAGTTTCTACCATTGTACTGGCATGAACATGAACTCTTATAATAGTTCCATTTGGTTCTGCCAATACATAAAATTTCATCCCGTATTGGTGTCTCTTTCTTTTTATGTATTGCCGAAAGACCAGACGGCCACGAAATAAAATCATAGATTCGTCTAAGGATAAATTTCTACCGGGATAATAAATCCTGTCCATTGTTTCATTGAACGTATCAATTATCATTTTGCATTTATTAATGCGGGCAGGATCGTCACCTTCTTCAACAAAATGAAGGCATCGCAGAATAAGTTGGAACCTGTTTCTAGACATATATTCAGAAAAAACTGACTTATATAATCGATGCGATTTCCAGTAATCAACCAAGCGGTTCATTTTCGCTGTGCCAGTATGGTAAAGTAAGCCAATAAATGTTCTCAATTCTTCGATAGCTAGTGGTTTCCAATTCAAAATGCGAGATTTGCGATGCTGCGAAGAATTCTTTAAGTTTTCTGCATTTATATTAGTGCAATCGACGATTTTTCGTAGATAATCCTCAGTGAGAAATAAATCAACATATCCTCTAGGATTGTCTGGCGGTGGCACAAGTAGTTCATTTTTCTTCGTAAAAGAAAAATCTCTCAATGAACTAGGATCGGTAGTCCAACATGTCGTAGATGCTGCTCTCGATGGCTGCTGAGGGCCAGTCGGTGTCGACAATGGAGTCTGATCACTGGAGGCAGCGAGACGTTGTTCAGTCACAGCCTCCACGTCCTCCTCCTCCTCCTCTCCTGAAGATTCTGAACTTTCATCACTTTCGTCGGAAATGCTCTCTAAATAATCTAAATCACTCCATGAATAAACATCTTCGTCCGAGTCCTCAGAGATCAATTCTTCCATTTCTGAACTTTTTAGTCGCTTTCTTTCCGAAACTCGCGATGTACTGGGCTTGGATGACCTTTTTGTCGGTATTGGATTGTTACTCATTTTAAAATAACAAAGCCTTATTTCAAACTAAACGAAAAAAGCCGTGGTATAACAAATAATATAAACAAAAACACATCTACACCACGTGGCTGGATAGAGCAAACTAAGCGCGCGAACAAAACAATTGCAAGATGGCTACCCGTAGGCCACGCCCACGAAAAAATAGGTAATTTCCTTACTGGCCAATCAAATACCAGAACCCAATACACTGCAGCCGCAATTTTATTTTATGGCTCATAAATAATTATTGGTAAGGTACCGTCACGCGACATCGCGTGATGTGGCAATTAACGTGTTACAAAAACATAGCCTCTCACCTTTACTTCTTTTTCTACTATCTTGACAATTAAACTTTGATGGCAAAGCTCCATCTGCTAGTAGTAGTCTCTGGCTGAAGCCCATTTTATACTGATTGTAGTTTGCAATATCTTTCTCCATCTGTAATTATTATAAGATTTTTCTTTTAAATTATACCCCACTCGAATAATTATTACCTATACTAATTTATTACAGCTGAAGAGTTTTTTTAAATGCGCTTATCTCTGGAACTACCTCTTGGGAATCTTTTTTGCATTCAATAGCGCAATTCTTGAGGAAAGCAGGCTATTTAACACTCTTAGTGCCCAGCACCTGGCTCCCGGGTCAAAAATAGTTTTTTTTTTTACCCACAACTTGCTTCCCGAGTCGTAAATGTAAATGGCTATAGGTGAATGGACCATGCTCACCACCCCCAAATATTTACCTATACTTTATGCAAGCCAAACATGCCAAATATGGCATTATTGAGTTTTTCTCGTAGGATTTTCCTCATTAGCAGCTCGGAGTCTGGATTTGTGCCTGGTTGATAGCAATAGCCCTATAGAACTAACCCTAACCCCTAATAGATGGGACTTATGTATAACTGGTGAAATGTGGGTGTTACTATAGATGCACCACTGCCCATCCCTTCGGGAAACACAGGAGTGATGTTATGTATTATGGCATAAAAGTAAAAATGTATTTTTAAACTGGGCCATGATAGTCTTAACATGACATTATCTCCCTCCAGAACTGGTGAAACCGTGGGGCAGATAGTAAAGTGTTAATTTATTTCATGTTTAGACAAAAGATTTAAATTGATCACGGTTACAGTAGAGATCTAACCTCAAAATTGAAATTATAGACGTATTATTCTATAATACACACGTTATTCAGTCTGACCAGTCTCATGATGGAGTATTGTGTTGCCCAGTGTAATGTGGTTGGGAAGGTGTGTTTTGGCAGTCACCCAATCTATACTTGTATAATATAGCTGATGAGTTTCTAAGTTTGTTTTTTTGTACAACCCATCTCTGGAACTACCAGTCTGATTTGAAAAAGAAATTGTGAAAATTTAATTTTCATTTATTCCCGTGGTAAATAACTGAACAATCTTGCTTAGTTACCTCAAAATGATCCTCACAGAAAAAAACTTTCGAATCAACCACAATATCATTCGGATTTCTACGAGCCAGCTGCATCCACTTTTTCCGCATCACAGCATTCCTCGGAACATTTATGAAAAGCTTTTCCGGAGATTTTATGCTTGTGTTTGTACATTTTGGCACTGCACACCATTTATATACCATTATTCTTATATTGTTATTGAGTCTATCTCAACAGAAAATATTAAACAAAGTTTCAAAAACATATTGTATCCGCCTTTTATTAAAAATCGCTCATTCTAATCGTCATCCGACGTAACAACCCCCTAAAATAGGATTTTTAATTTCAGGGATTGTTGGGGTTGTTTTTGCGTTTCAAGTACCTATTACTGTATTCCTGTCAGATTGTTGTTTTGTTTGTAACTCGGCCTCAGTCAGTGATCTCAAACGTCATAGAGCGCTGAGCCAGATCGGTAGAGTTGCCAGTTAAAATCGGTATATTTGTACCCAAAATCGGTATTTGACAATAAAATACAATATTCAAATCCGTTTATTTATTGAAAAATAAGTTTTTTTTTCAATAAATAAACGGGCAATAAATAATTTATGACAATCATACATCATCATCCTCTTGCCCTTATCCCAATTTTTCATTTGGGGTCGGCGCAGCATGTCTTCTTCTTCCATACATCTCTATTTCCCGTCACCTCAGAAGTCACCTCCTTCTTAGCCATATCAACTTTCACACAATCCATCCATCGTTTCCTGGGTCTCCCTCTACTCTTGTAACCCTCTACATTCATACTCAAAACTTTCCTCACAACATGATCCTCATTTCTTCGCATCACGTGTCCATACCATGACAGCCGATTTCCACACAACTTCTCTGTCACAGGCGCCACTTTCAGACTTCCTCTTATATACTCATTTCTTATTCTATCCATTCGCGTAACACCACACATCCCCCTTAGCATTCTCATCTCAGCTGCATGCAACTGCCTTTCATTCAGTCCTTTTGTGGCCCAACATTCTGATCCATACAAGACGGCAGGTCTTATCATTGACTTATAGATCTTCCCTTTAAGTTTAAGGGGAACGTGGGAATCGCAAGTTGTTCCCGTTACCTGCCGCCATTTCATCCACCCTGTGTTTATTCTGTGCTTGACAGTCCGATTTATTCCTCCGTCACTTTGCACGAGTGAACCGAGATACCGAAATTCGGAGCAGATCGGAAGGAGCACGCAATCAAGCGCAATGGCTTCAGGGCTGGAGAGATCGCCGAAATCGCAGAACATATGTTCTGTCTTGGTTCTGCTGATTTTCAAGCCTACACTCTCCAGCTTCTGTTGCCATTTCTCCAATCTACCCTGGATCTCAGGTCCATCTTCACTGACAAGGACAATGTCGTCGGCAAATAGCATGCACCAGGGTGCTTCTTCCTGTATTTCCGACGTCAGTGCGTCCATTATTAACAGGAAGAGGTAAGGGCTTAAGGCCGACCCTTGGTGCAATCCTACAGCCACACTGAACTTGTCAGTGTTACCTGCAGACGACCGGACATAGGTACTAGATCGGCTGTACATCGCACGAATCAACTCAACATACTTCCCAGGCACACCTTTCTCCTTCAAGGCCCACCACAACACTTCCCGAGGCACCCTATCATACGCTTTTTCTAGGTCAATGAACACCATGTGCAAGTTTTTATGTGCACATCTATACTTCTCGCACAACTGGCGGAGTGCAAAGGTGGCGTCCATTGTTCCTCTACCTGGCATAAACCCGAACTGATTTTGGGAAATCTCACTCTCTTCTCGTAATCTTTTCTCTATCACCTTCTCCCATACTTTCATACTATGCGACAGGAGCTTTATCCCTCGATAGTTGTTGCAGTCCTGTACATCCCCTTTATTTTTGAAGATGGGCACTAGTGAACTATTGCACCACTCTTGTGGGATCACTTCCTCATGCAACAACTTATTGAAGAATAAAGTCAGCCACGTACATCCATCTTCTTTTAGTTCCTTCCATACTTCTACTGGTATATCATCTGGGCCCATGGCCTTTCCATTTTTCATACTTCTTACTGCTTGCCTTACTTCATCCATGCTAACTTGTCTTACCAAACCCTCATTTACTGGTGCCTCATGTACCATACCATTCCATTCATTCTCTTCATTCATAAGCTTATCAAAATAAACCTTCCATCGCTCTTTTATTTCATCATCATTGCACAGAACCTTACCTACATCATCTTTCATACATTTTATATGAGTAATATCTCTTGTCCTTTTTTCCCTTGCTTTCGTAATCCGATAGAGCTCCTTCTGGCCTCTAGGGCTATCTAGTGAGTCATACAACTTCTCCTGTGCCTTAGCCCTAGCAACTGCTACCGCCTTTTTTGCTTTTCTCTTCCATTCTTTGTATATTGTATTCTTTTCTTCTTTCAAACCATCGTTCCCATTTTCCACACCCTGCCATTCTTTAAACGCAACTTTTTTCTCTTTAAGTAACTTTTGCACTTCTTCATTCCACCACCATGTATCCTTATCTATTATACCTTTCCCTTTCGATTCTCCAAATATATCTTTTGCTACTCTTCTTATACAATCTGCCATCTCATTCCAGCATTCGTTCACAGACTTCCCTTCCATATCTTTCATTTCAATCATTTTGTCCACGACTTGGTTTTTGAACAATCTGCCGCACTCCTCATTTTCTATCATACGCCATTTGGTTTTTGGTGGGGGTCGTTCTTTGTTATGTCTGATGGGGACACGTACTTTAGCCTCCACCATCACCAACCTGTGTTGCGAGACTAATGCTTCGCCTGGCAGCACTTTACAGTTTTTGACACAAATCAAACTATTCCTCTTTATGAGGAAGTAGTCGATTTGTGTCGCGTGGTGGCCACTTTTATAAGTAATAAGATGATCGTCTTTCTTTTTAAACCACGTATTTATTATTGCCAGGTCGAATGCAGTAGCAGCTTGCAGTAGTGCCTCGCCATCACTGTTACGGTTTCCATACCCCCAACCACCATGCACTCTCTCATACCCATCCTTCAATTTTCCAACGTGCCCATTAAAGTCACCCCCTACATACACTTCGTCACTGTCTTGCACATCTCTCATCACACAGTCAAAGTCCTCCCAAAATGTATCTTTTATACTATCCTCACATCCAGACTGGGGTGCATATACGCTCACTACCTTTAGTACTACACCTTCCAGAATCACTTTGACAACTATCACTCTATCACTCACTCTATTTACATCTACTACACATTCTTTCAGCTTGCTGTCCAAAACTATACCTACACCATTTCGCTTGCCATCGCTGCCACAATAGAAAAACTTATATCCTTCTCCTATCTCTCTAGCTTTCGCCCCCTTCCACTTAGTTTCTTGCAGGCATGCTATATTTATTCGTCGCCTTTTCAAAACATCTGCTAACTCTCTTCCTCTTCCAGTCATCGTACCTACATTCCAGCTCCCACATCTCAGCCTTACCTCTCTTTCTCTCCGAGCTTGCGTCTTACGTCGCACCCGCCCGTTTTGGTGCGACAACCCTTGTCCATTTCCCCCAGGTGCCGGGTGCTGCACCTGCGCGTCGCCTGTGGGGTACGCCCTAGTCCTATCGTACAACATATAATTTTGACTTTCCATGCTGCAATGGTTTTGGCATAAGTTTTTACAGTCGGCCGCCTGCCTGACACCAACACTCCTTGGGAATGCTATCGTTGGTGGCTTACGCGCCACCGTGCGGGTGACCTAAGGTGCTTATTGTTATGCGCCTGGTCTCAAAGTTCCCTTAGTCTGTATGACAATCATACATAAGTATAATTATTGTTGAAGTGAAACTTCTAATGCGACTTCCAACTAGGTTGCGTTAATAGTTTAACGTTACCAAGGAGGGGGTATAAAAGCACTGTTGCTTAGAGGGGGAATAGAATAAAACAGAGCGAGAGTGAATGCGTGACACGGCCGCCGAGGCCCGTCGCGACGACCCCGTCGATGCCCCCCTCCCGACCCTTTGCTAGCGCCAGCCCGCGAAGCTGAGCCGATTAATGTTTAAAATGTCCCTAAATAATGGAACAATCAGATCCAGCCTGTCCCTTGCTGTCCTCTTCAGCGACGTCCTAAGCCGAGGTTCGTACCCCGCAGGGGGTGCCCTTAGCGATAGTCGCTCAGCTTATAAGTTTGTATGCCTGGCTGGAGGCCTTCATTTTAATTAAGCCCCCCACAGGAAAGTTCGGTTGAGCAGTAAATATCCCTGAAGGATAAACTGCGAGATGCCCATTCCAAAAAAAAAAAAATGCGTGACACTCGAACGCATGCGCGTAGTACACATTACGAAGTTTCACTTCACGCACAATTTTTTTTATACCTATATTCGTTGTCCATAGCCGCTGTCATCTTCAAATTAATTTCGAAATCAAAATTAGCTGTATCAAAGAGTATGTAATATACCAGTGATTGAATCAGTAGACAGCCTATTACGCTGTTTTGTTTTTAAAAGACTAATATGTGAAAATAGGCGTTCAACGTTAGCGGATGAATGGGGAAGTGATAAAATTTTAAAGATGAAATTAGACAACAAAGGAAACATTTGAGTTTCATGGCCACGCTTTAGTAAACTTACTTCATCCCAAAAAGGAAATGTACATCATCAAGAAATGTTTTGATTTGTTCACAATTTCTTAAAATGCGCCACTCTATATTAACTTCCTGGAAATCATTGCTCTGAACAGTCTGAACAATAGTGGGAAAGAGCCTACTCATAAGAACTATTGAAGTAATTTTTAGATCAGATATGGGCTTTCCCGTAACATTAAACATAAAGGAAAATGGTTGCCGACTTAAAAGTGTAAAATCGTAGAAAAATCGTTATATTACTGTAAAAAAGAGCCCATATCGGTAGAAATACCGAAAAATCGGTAGTCCCGAAACCGCTGCTCGGCCTCACATACCACAGACTAAGTATTACTCTAGGTCATCGCACAGATAGATAAAAAAACGATCGTGGTTGCTGGCTGGCTGTATGACTCGCTGCTTGAAAGCTTGAGGAAGTGTTGTAGACGTCACGCTGACGTTCATGTTCGGGGTCACCAGTTTGGGGGTATGAGGAACAGGGTGTAAGGTTCCTCATGCACCATAGAGAAGGGAAGATCCTACGACCAGACAAGAGTGTTGTGTCTAGTAGGCTACTGCCCGACGGTTATTGCCGGCGTCTTATATATATACTCAGTCGCATGGATAACTTCAATATTGCGATGAGAGAGACGTCAGATTTTAGTTAGTATTATCAATGTTTCAAACATAACAACAACAAACGCCAACGCGCGGGCACCGATCGACTGAAGTGTATCGCTACTGCGCGATATAAATTTATTGGATTGGCATTGGAACAATTAACGAATAAATATTCAATAATTAAATAAATAAATTTTAATAATAATTTAATAAATAATTAGTAGATGAATGGAAATATAAAATGAATGTAACTAATAACAAGGAAAATTAATAGAGCGCTCTTCCTCTCTCCGATTATTTAAAATTTGCTGTGCCCGACAGGGTCCATAATTGTTTCTATACATTTTTATTTTAATTTTTACCACCTGTAAGTGTACATTATGGATTGCAATAAACGATTTGATTTGAACGCGCTGCTGCCGGCTGCCTTCAAGACTGGGCCCTAGCCCCGCAAGCCTACATCACGCTCCGGTATGCGTTCTAGTGTGCAATCCACCTTATTAGGTCGTGGTACTTATCAATCAGTTATTTGGTGCGCTACTGTAGAACCGCCAAATTTAAAATATAGCTCACGACGATGTCTTTTTGGGGAAATGTAGTGTGGTGACATCTAGACCACCTCATGAAAACTACGCATTAGCCCTGATGTCAAACAAATCCTATATCTTCCAGACAAGAGAAAAAAGGAACTCTAACAATATATAAAACTTTATTGTAAATGATTTTTTTTACATTAATCTCATGATTAAAATCTCCAGTCAAGACTGTTATATCTACGTACAATATATTTTTAAGGAATGATTTACATCCACCACCTATCGATTAAATATTTACAAAACTATTTGATTTTTATTTTATACTTAATAAGTAACCTCACCCCACAGAGCACGGAGACGCCTCGGCGGCCGCTACTAGAGACGGAATGTCAATACTCTCTATACAAACCACGCGAGTCAGGAAGTGTCACTGATAATTACCCATAAAAACTGTATGCCAGTGACATTCCAACAATGCCTGTGACAGTCGAAAATCGCGTTTAGCGCAACTTGCGTGGACACATTTTTTTTAGTAATGACATCTCCAGTCACTGCCAGCGCGACAATTCCTTGCTCTATGCCTCACCCATAGACAATAAATCACGATTGACATAAAAAAGCCACACGTCACACTTGTCGAATTAATCCAAATATTGGTGTTATTTGGTCAATTATACAAAATTAACGCTATATTATTTACCATAGAGTTTATTTTATAAAAGCGATCTTTATCCGAATAGGTTGAGGGTTGTGTCGTTTTAAAATACACCTTGATTAAGTTCATTTCCTAGAGAGCTACCAAAGCATTAGTTCCTAACGTGTGGTATCACAGTTTCCCCTGCATGAAGGGCTTAAGATATTGGTGGAAGCTCTGGTTGACGGGCTCCGCGTTGAGGGGACTCTTGAGCGCTTCCTCCATCAGGCGCTCGTACACGCGGCCGTCATAGGCGCCGAGTGCAGAATGAAGGATCTGAAATCAATATATTCTTTGGTAATAGGTAACCGAAAATCTAACAATTGCAAGGTTTCGCTTAACCCATTAACCGCCTAAATCGGATTTATCCGACAAATATTTTCGTATTCATTCCACCTGAGCTGTATTGATCCGACATAAAACCTTTGTTTGTCCATATTGATTTCTTGGTTCTACTTTACACTCTACCCAAAAATAACACATTTCAGGCAATGTAATAAATGTTCTGACGATTTATATGCTGGGGACATAAAATAAGGTGGTTAAAAGGATTAAGGATTATTTACAGCCAGGCCGAGGTGAGTTTGAAATTATTATCCGCCTAGCCTTTTCCAAGTTCGTTGGAGTCTGCTTCCAGTTTATAATACGCATACTGTGTTCCTGTTGGTAAGATTGGCTGTCTGACTTTTGGGCTCCTGTCTACGGCACGGAGGAGTATGGTCACCAAGGGTGGCACCATAAAGCTCGGCAGATACACACAAAATATCAAGCCTGTATTCCCTTAGCTGAGGTAATTACTCAGGATCTGGAAATTACTAATAACCTAAATAAAAAAATCCCAATTCATTACGGATGATAGAATACGTTTTTCTTTTATTTGTTCCAAAATAAACTTCAATTACTTTATTACGTCATCTTAATAAATCATGTAAATATTTATTATTCTATTGATTGTGATTTAATTTAAAGAGCTTGAACAGTTTTCACCCTTACGCCCTTAGTGATAAAGTTGAAAGTGATCGACGACAGCTACGTACCTCGTCACGTAGATCGAATGCGTCGACGAGCCCAACTGCGTTCGGTCGCAACTTCGTCAAAAGCTCCTCGTACCAATGTTGTAGCTTCTCAATGTCACGCTCCGATATAGATGTGAACTGTAAAACAAAATAAGTTGTTCAAAACTAAGCGAAAAGCATCTGATTCACCTTTTTTTGGTTCCATAGAAAATTAGACACTACGAATTTGAGAAAATTACCACGTCATACAATACTTCCGGCAGTTATGGCGATGTCTTCCTTATAATGCAATAAATATTAGCACTTATACGCCTCGGGAATCGTCGCCATTCATGATAATGATGATCGTAGAATTGAAAAAAGAACATTCATTTGGGAACACAAACAACTAAAACTTAAATAGAACCTGTGCGAGGCCATAAAGGCTCCTATCTCAGTTTAAAGGTTCGATATTTAAAAAGAAAAACCGCGTCGCCATATGTGTGACGTCACGCGCAGTAGTTACCCTGAGCAAGTCCCCCACTCGCTGCAGCGCCCAGTACACCACGTACAAGTCGACTAGCTGCAGCAGCACCTCGCGCAACTGTGGCGACGTGTTCTTAATTTGACGTTCTGTTTCCTCGAAGTATGAAGTTAGGATGAACACGCGGCAGTGGGCCTGGAAAAACAAAAAAAATAACATCAAATATCGTTTGCGTTGGCTAAGTTTACAGGGTGAAGTGACATCGACCACTGATCTGACACCATGATTTCAGTAAAGGATTTTGGATTAGATACTGAAATTGAAATTTTTCGTCGGCTTTTTCCTCATTTTCACGTTTCTTTCTGATGTCTGTGTTTTTTTTTGCTTAAAGCAGCAAAAAGTCATGAGGGCATCATTTCTACGTAACCTAATGAGATTTATAGTTAAAGAGTTAATGATTTACGTATCTTAACAACTTAACTGCCAGAAAACGAGATATAATAGACATATATATCGACGACACGGTTGGCGCGGTGGTTGAGCCATCGGCTGTTGCGCCGCGTGTTGTGGGTTCGATCCCCGCACGGAACAATTATTTGTATGACCTACAGGTAATTGTTCCGGGTCTGGCTGTTTGTGTATGTGAGTTTAAATGTTTGTAAATGCACCCACGATACAGGAGAAATTCCTAGTGTGGGGCAAAGTTTATTAAAAAATAAAAAAAAAAACAACATGATTTTTGACAGTTTAAATTAAAAAAAATAAACGTGGGAACATTAACCGACGAAAAATTTCAATTTCAGTATTGTGTGTCTCTGCCTATCCCTAATCGGCGCACAGGCGTGACGTAACGTGTATGTGTTACCTCGGAAGCCTGCGTGAGTTGCACGGAGGTCATGTTCCACGCGTCCTCGTACGCCATGCCGCTCTTCTGACGCCGCTCGATGTTCGCCACGCATAGCGCGATCTTACTGCAATCATACATAGTTGGTTAACCTTTTGACAGCGATTGTCACAAATACATGACAAGCGACCGCATGCCTTGTACGAAAACGTCACAAATACGGTTTATTCCAGAAATCATGAAATTTGAAGATTTAAAAATAAACACACAAGATTTAATTGTTTATTTCGTAGTACTTAGAGTGCACCGCATTTTTTGTCACGTATTTGTGGTTTATTCCAGAAATCCCCACCGAGAAATCCCCACCAGTGGGGATTGATACTTTTTTTCCACAAATCCCCACTAGTTAAATAAAGTCGGCTTAGTGGGGATTTTTGGAAAAATGAGAGTAACAACCCACACCAGGTGTTGTTATTCCTTAATTATTAAACAAGAAATGCGTTAATCAATACGTATAATTAGATAAGTAAGTAATTATGTCGTTATTAAAATCAACTTTCATTATAAATTATTGGCATTGAAACGAAAATCAAACATATTTATATCGCGATTGTGAATTTCTGAAAACGCATAAAAAACACACGCAAAAAATGTAACCATCTCGGTGGGGATTTCTGAAATAAAACACAAATACGTGACAAAAAATTCGATGCACTATAACATGAAATAAACAGTTAAATAATTACTTTTGTGTGTTTATTTATAAATATTAAAAGTTCAAGCTCCTGTGCGTATTGAATTGTATAAAACAAAATAAAATACATTACGGATATTGATAAATTCACGATGACAAAGAAGAAATTAAACGGTTTTATTAAAATGGTTTGGTGCGGAGGGGTTTAGGTTAAAGGCATTCAGTAGCGAAACTTAGACACGTCACCGCACATACCCCACACGTTTATATGTAGGTATGTGTTAATGGAAATCATTACTAACGTTAATAAACGTTCACAGTTATGTCAACTAAATTTGTTACGTATGCGCTGTGCCTAAAGTATCCATTTGCAGTAACTATACATATAATAGAACTAGTAAACTCGCGAGCAATAAACTTGAATCACTGCTTGACCCGTTGCTCAAAATCATTTTTTACATTTCTTTACTATGAACAATGGATTGTGGTATTTTTTTAGATTTCAACTGGTATATACAAAAAGAATTAAAATTAATTAATTTGTCTATGTACCTAAAGGAACTTTATTGCAATAGTAGAGTACATTGACCCTTTGGTACTTTAGGACATTTTCAATTACTTGAATGACACTTCAGTTTAAAATGAACTTTACCCAGCGGCAACGACCTCGAACCCTCTGATGATGCCTTCGATAGTGTTGTCCCACGGCGGCGAGCGACGGCCCGCGCCCGCTCGCGCCAGGTACGCGACCGTGGGAGGCAGCGCGGTGTCGCCGGCGGCCTGCTGCCATGTCTTCACTAGGTACCTGTGAGGATGGACGTTGTTTATTTGTGTTTTGTGCTCATTTCTAAGTACTGACTA
Source organism: Phlogophora meticulosa (assembly GCA_905147745.2). Lineage (NCBI taxonomy): Eukaryota > Metazoa > Arthropoda > Insecta > Lepidoptera > Noctuidae > Phlogophora > Phlogophora meticulosa. The sequence continues at coordinate 3,338,405 of LR990518.1, forward strand.
CAGTTAGAAAATCGTTAAGCTGAGAACAGTGAGAACGGATAGCAAAGCATAACAAGTTTATACGAAAATCAATCGTGGTACGAAGCCGTCGTATATCCAGGGTTACGTTACCTGGCAGTCTGCAGCAGCAGCACAGTGTTCTCCCCCTCGTAGGTGCAGGCGGCGGTGACGTGTCCGTAGGTGACGGGTAGGTTGGAGGCCAGCATGTAGCCGTGGCCGCCGCACGCCAGGCGGCAGCGCTCTACGCACTCCGCCGCGTCCGCTGTGGTCACCGCTTTGAGGCAGCACGACAGCGCGTGTAGCTGGGGCCAGACGACAATGTTATTTATGTGAAATTGGTTTGGAACTGTTCAACACAGTGAGATTTGACGAGATACAGATTTTAGAGATTTGACGTATACTGAGGTGGATTTGTAATATTTACAGACCTTGCTAAGGCGTTCGACACCACTTCTACTCTTACTCTCCGTAGAAAACTTGAAAAGTTAGGTATAAGAGCAACCACACTTGACTGACTTTGTAGTTATTTGAGCAATAGACGACAATGTACCAGAGTTCATATTTTGATCAGGGATGAACAGGAAACCAGCTTTGGAGTACGGCAGGGCAGTATACTTGGCCAAACATTATTTACAATAATCATTTATTTATTTATTTATTTATTTATAGTTAATTAACACGGCATAGCACCAATTACATTAATTAACATAGAAACAAAACAAAAACTATACAATGCAGACAATACAATCAAAAACAACTATTCTCTACTTACTAACATGGAACAGTAGACACCCTTGCATACTGTCTCTCACAGAACATCAGACATACGCGCTTAATTTTACTCCATTCGTCCGCAAACACATCACATTCCGGGTTGGCCGTCAGGAGAGTATTGAGCATCCTCAAGGTACGACACACTGGCGATTCAGCTCTGGCGACCGTTCTGCAAGGCAGTTGCGCGAACAGATTGTGTCGGCGGCTTTGGCGGTGACAGATGTATTTGTCCGGTACGAATAGTTGACAGAAGAGGTCATGGAGCTCAGGGCAGTCGATGCGACCGTTAAGGGTCTTACAAGCTACCGTGAGCTGGTCAAGACCTCTTCTTACCTCCAACGAGTTGAAACCCAAAGTCCCTAGGATATAGTTGGTGGGGTACATGTAAGGGTAGAAATTGTAGGTTCTTTTAAAAAGATACCGAAGAAAAGTTTTCTGCACTTTCTCGAGCATTAGTGTTTGAGCCGTAGTATAGGGATGCCAGACACAACTACTAGACTCCAGCTTACTGCGAACTAGGGTGGTGTACAGTAGTTTAACAACATGCGGGTTGTGAAAATCACGAGCATTTCGCAAAACAAAACCTAGGCGTCTGAAAGACTCTTTAGCAAGGGTCGAAACGTGATCTCTGAAAGTCAGAGAGCGGTCGAAGGTCACTCCTAGGTCTTTTATGTTGGTGACTCGGGTTAGTTTATTACCACCTAAGCTGTAGACAAAGTAGATTGGTCGTAATCCTCGACCGAAAGTCATGACGAAGCATTTATTTGTGTTAAAGTACAGCTTGTTGAGAATGCTCCACTCGTAGATAGCTATATATAGATATCATGGACGACATTCTCAAGATAACCATCCTAATGCTGATCTAATTTACTACGCAGATGACATTGTTGTACTATTCCATGGTACAGATTGAAAAGATGCCTACAAGAAAGCAGAATCAGGAATGGTCAGGATTTAGAATTGGCTAGACACGAACCTGTGAACCGCTTATAACGACCAGGGGACCAAAGTCAAAATCCAAGTTGAGGGCGACGAAGATAGCTACCTATTCGTCATGGGTGTCATTTTCGGGGTCATGACTATCCTTCAATCCCGTACGGCTTTTAACATAGCCACTAACTCCACAAATAAAAAAAAGGGTGGTTATCAAATATTCACCTCTGGCAACCTCTCCATATCTCCAGCATCAAGTTCGGCGGTGACGTTGTTGTACATGTTCCAGATCCATTCAGCACTCAACTGGAACGCGTGCGCAGTCGAGATGCCGACCATCAGCTTATGTTGTTGGGTTAAGTAGTCTATGATCTGGGGCTCGGGTTCGCTGAAAGAAAAAGTTACTATTATTTATCACCTTTATTTTTATGATGCTGTTTATAAATAAAAAATGGAAAGAAGTAAAAAATATAACAACGCGCTAGTGTTCCTTTGCACCAAATCCGTTTAACCGCTAAGACGTGATTGGTCACAATTATCCAAATTCAGAATAACGTACACTCATATCTCTTTTTCAAATTAAAAAAGAAAAGGCAGTCATAGGGCCAAACCGGCAGAAGTAAAAACTTAAAACTTTGGAATAACTGTCAGACTTGCGTAACACTGGAATTCACTGGATGCTGAAGACAGGGCGCTATGGCGCTCATTAGGAGAGGGCTATGTCCAGCAGTGGACTAGTATAGCCTGATGATGATGATGATGATGATGGCGTCACATGACACATTAGCATGGCATGTCAGTGTCGCGAACCTATAAGTTTTGTCCGTACCAAAAATCGCTCAACGGGGCTAAATTACTTTTGATGTCTAAAAATAACGGTATCGTTTTTTGGTGATCGCAAAATTCAGAATTGTGCAAAGAATCAGAATAACTTGTGTGTAAAACATAGGTTACACAAGCATTTTAACTACCCAGGTATTGTGCTATGTTTTGCAATCAATGGCATGCAAATATTAGTTAAATTATACAAAAAATTAAGGGTAGGTACACTATTAAACTAGTTTTACCGTTCATTTCACCATCTATTGCAATGAAAATAACAATGTTTTATAAATTATTTCATTTTGTTTCTAACTATTTCTATCTTTAAGTCGATAGCATGAGTACTTCCTGAAATAAAAAGCTGTGACAGACAGACCGACAGACAAACAAAGTTGCACTATTATAGAGGTTCCATTTATACCATTTCGCACGGAATTCTATAATTAACATTATCATCCTTACGACAACAGTTTGGATTCTAAATCTAAAGACTTTGAACTTTGAATCTCTAGGTTATTGATAAGTCAATGACCCAATACTATTTTTCATCGTCGCTTAGACGCTGACTGAACATGAAACAATGAACAATCTTCTTTTTTTAAAGTTACTTGAACAAATAGCCAGCCAGCGCCAGCGCGAGTAAACAACTTTGAAAAAAAGAATATGTTTCGTAATTCCACGTGTATGGTGTTTTTTTATCAACGTTGATTCATACCTCCGGCATCTTTCAATCAAATTGGATTGTATTTTGAGGTACAGATCTTGACCGCTGACCTTGACTTGCGCAGTAGTGATTATTAGTAGAACGTGCTTATGCGCGAACTTACCCTCACAACTGCGTCCAGCGCTCAAGATCTGTGCGGTCATTCATCCGAACTATCAATTCCTACGTGAAGGAAATATTGTTCTGCAAGAATACGCTTCTTGAAAACCATAAACAATAATAAACTTACTTTGGCTTCGGCTGCGACTGCCTCCTGACGGCGGAGTACCTCGTGGCTATGGTCACGGCCTTCGCGATGTAGTTGCACATATCCTTCACTATGACAACGCGGACGAACATCATAGTGCCGTATGTTAGTTTGGAGCTAGGAGACTTCACGTATGTGCCGTCCTGGAATTGACAAAAGATGAACGGATTATTTTCTGAACGGCCAGTACTTTGTTTCAATTTAGTATTAAAAAGTCTTAAGAATTTTAATCGGGTGAAGGAGATGAGGGCTACAAGCTAGGTATAAAAATTAACTAAGTTGTTGTCAAAAAATGAAAAAACCGAAACCACAGAATTTTTACCTATTGAAGTCGAAGTTGTTTTATTTTTACACTTAGTTATTTATTTCGAAGAAAAAGTTATTATTTTACGCTTTTGTAGTGGGTCAGTTAATAATTTACTAGCCTTATGACAATTGCTCATCACCTTATACAAAAAATCAGTAGGTAAAAAAAACATCCCCTATTTTCTACACTTGAATAACCACCCCTCGGTTTTTCATTTTCAAATGTGACTTTGACATGTGGCAACTTTGAAGTATACTCTATCCAATAAAAAAAGAATCATCAAAATCGAACTATACGGTGAAAAGTTATGCATCATACATAAAAATAAAAATTTACGTGTCCAATTGAAAGCTCCACCTTTTTCTTTCGTCGCCGTCGGTTAAAAAAACAACTACCTGGCAATTAGACTTTTTACATGACCAAACCTTTTAAGCATATCATATCAGTATATGAATTTAGCCACTTAAGCTAGTTAAAAGTATATAACTCGTACTCACTTCTAAAACTTGACAGTTCTTCATCAGCATATGCTCCCTCGGTATCCTCACGTGTTCGAAACCAAGGAAGCCATTGTTGGTGCCGTTCATGCCAAGCTTGGCGCCAATCTCGCCAACCTTGATGCCGGCGAGAGGCATGTGAGTCTCTTCGTCGCGAAGCTGGACTATGAACGGATGGATGCCGTAGCATTGGCCGTTGGAGTACAGCTGGGCCATTACTATGCAGTAGTTGGCTGTGTGGGCCACTGGGGACAAAGGTGTGTACTGTACTTAATGTTTCTGGTTTCACATTCCATATTACCGATTAATTTTAACTTTTATAATGCTTTTTTTATCTTATACCTACGTTAGTATATCCTTGTTTGGTTGGTATAGTTTGGTTAGTATATCCTTTACGGCCGAGCCCATAGATTCAGACTCAAACTTCATCATTAAAAGCTTGTCTTCGTCGGATTAAGGTCAAGATTTATTTCGAAAAAAGGTCGTATCTAGGACGCGACTCGAGTTAAAGAAGTTTTAATATTTTAGGTAAGAAATGGTAGATTGTCTAATTACAATATTCGATTTTTTTTGCACAAATTTATCCACGACAACAATACGTTAGTTACCGTTAGTAACACAATCAAAACCAACTTCATCGGATTAATGCTGTTATCGCATACTAAAATGGGCGCATTGTAATACATACATATTAATATCTACATTAGGTAAACTTATAAAGATAAACATGTGTTCGAACAGTAGTGATTTACTTACTTGATATTTGGAAGTATTCATAAACATATGTAACGACCTTATGGCATAGATAATATATTAATGTATGCTTCTTAAATGTTGATAAGTTGCGTAGGTACGTATTGTTTCTAAATGGAATTGCTGTTGCCCAATATTAAATTTTTGCAATGACTTTTATTATTTGGAATACAATTTACAATAAAGTATATTATTATTAATAAATAAATAAAAAATGGCATCAAATACATGTTGTATAAAAACCACATATAAACATGAACGATCGTCTTCAACATACTCGGGGCTGCGAAAGTCAGCCAAAAAAAAAAAAGTATTTAAATCTGTTAAATAATTGGGAGAAAAACTCTTGCACATGGTAGGGGATAAGCGAACCTTAATAAAACGGCAACTTGTATTAATCAAGCTTTTAAAAGCTTGAGTAATACACGAATGTAAGAGACAAGGGATCATTTATGAGCTAATGGCAGAAATAGGAGATACTGGATTTAAGACCGATCGGAGCGAATTATAAAATGTACTCTGTCTGATAGGTTATTTCTTTTAAACACAAGGCCAATTCCCGTAATTATAAACGTTCAAATTCTAGTCGCAGCCTAATGTCAGCCATCCATCTCAGTCTTTCTTAAAAATGTAGGTAATTTAGACGTATTATTGACAGATTGAGACTGAGATTAGAATGTGATCTTTCTTGAAAATACGAGAATTGCCCCTCTGTTAGGTACACCGAAAAAGGAGTTGTTACACAGAGACAGTTGGTCAATTTTTATTTTCTCTTTTTTTGGTTTGTTTATTAATTCAGTATTTCCTGCCAACTCTGCGTACATTTAAAGCCCGTTATAAGTTATAAGTATTTTCATTGTAAAGCTTAAATACTGTGATGGTTTCTGATTTGTTCTTTGATAATTCTGCAAGTGCTGTGCACATCTGCAAGTGACGAATTCATAGTAGCTAAAACTGTTCGTGATTTCTTTATATGTATGTTTTAGTGAGTAAGTCGTTAAAGTGCCATAAAAATAAATAAATTAATTAATTAATTAGAGTGAGCAAAATAATGAGGGAAACCCCTATCACACTTACCTCACTATAACTGAGAAATGAGCATAGACAAACTGGAAAAAATGTTAAAATAAGAAGAAAATTAAGTCATGCCTTTTTTTGGAATGTTAATAGTTTATCCTTTAGGGATATTTACTGCTCAACCGAACTTTATTAAGTCATGCCCCGCGTAAACCTGTAAATATGTATAATACTTACACCCTCCAGGCCACCATTTGTAAGCGGTGAGCGTGGGGCTGTGCAGTACAAACTCCTTGGTCTTAGGGTCGTAGGTAGCCGTCGTCTCCAGACCACGGATAAACGTGCCGTGACCGAGCTCAGTCTAGAACAAAAATCACAATACTAGTGTTTGTTTGACCTCATATTTTACACTGCGATTTATCGCGCTCATTTTTAGGCATCGATCACATGTTGCGATAAACTTTCGCAGTTTCGTAGGTTGAGAAACTGTCCTTGTGTAAACGCACCTTTTTACAGGTGAGATTTAAAAATGGAACTACTTCTCGTAATTCAAAAAAGCAAATTGATACCTCATTTTTTTTTCAAAATGCGCCTGTCACAACCAGGGATCGGACACAATCATTTAAAAATTAACATCTACTTCATTAAAACTTGAAGTATAGCATACCTGTGCATAAGTGCCGATGATTTCAAGGTTGAATGCCCTGCCGATCCAGTATGCCTGCTGCTCCACTGAAGCCTGGCCCATCAGCGTCGGTATGAACATGACATAGTGAAGGGTGAGAGGAGAGCCATCCTGAAGGATAGCTGCGCCGAGGGCACCTCCCAAGATAGACCTACAAGTACACCGTTAATAGTGTCGGGACTAGGGAATGCGAATCCGTGTTATTTTAATATCCGGATTTTACGGATTTTTCATAAAAAAAATCTACTAATTTAAGTTTATTACTATGATGTTTTTTTCTTAAATGGGTTAAAATCAAATCATATTATTTGTATATTTTTTTGTTATTTAGAATCATTCAAATTAAATACTATAATTTTGGCGTAACAGCCGTAATATTCTTATTATTAAAATAATAAATGAGTACTTACAAATTAAAATAAACACTGAAGAACAAAAATAAAAAGACAAATTGACTCCTTCAAATTATTACACATATAAAAAGTAATAAACCAAAAAAATAAACAACAAACAAACAAAACAAGTTTTGAGTATGAATGTAGAGGGTTACAAGAGTAGAGGGAGACCCAGGAAACGATGGATGGATTGCGTGTACTTCAGGACTTTGGTGTGGAAGTTAAAAAAAAGATATACTGACGCTTAATGTTGCTTCTATATAGAGAGTATTGTAAATGTCTAAACACACTATGCCGAAGTTACGCGACCGAAGTTCGGCGGCTGATTTTACGTTCCGACGTATTCGGCTGATATGACATTGGGTGTATGACAAGTTAAGCGGCAGAAATTCAGTTCCGCAACTTTGTGCGTGTATTCAGTGTATCGAGCGCTAAAGCGCTGACAGAAGCGAAATGAACACTAGGGGCGGACACGCAGGGCGCGGGCGGCTCCCCGCACCGGATCTTCGGTCGTCCACTGGATATAGACCTCCCCCAATGATTTCCACTAGGTTCGGTCCTGCGCTGCCCTCATCCATCGGTTTCCTGCGATCATCAACAGATCATCGGTCTACTTTGTGGAGGGCTCACGCAAATATAACACACGCCTTAATATTTGTCCCCACTATGGAACGCAACACCCTCCGGTTTTAAAAAAAGATACCTCCGGGCCATATAGCTGTGGCTGATGCAGTTTCCTTACCTGAAGTTTTCCATCCCCGTGTTCTCTTCCTCCTGGAGCCTGCGAAGCAACTTGAACAGCAGGCATGCTTTCTTCACAGCCAACTCGTACTTCTCCTTATGACTGAGATACTCTGACGGGACTTCCTCGATGTGAATGCCTTCGTTGAGAACAGTTGCCTCTGTAAAGAAAGAAATATGTTTAAGGAGGGGCATGACAGGTACAATCGGACACATTGATTCTTCTTTTATTCAAATTTAAATATTATAGAATATATATTTCTTCCAAATGGAAAGTTTTGTGTATGAATGTGCAGGGTTACATGAGTAGAGGAAGACCAAAGAAAAGATGGATGGATTGTGTGAAAGATGATATGGCAAGAAAAGAGGTGACCCTTGAGATGACGGCAACTAGGAAGAAGAAAACATGCTGCGCCGACCCCAAATAAATTGGGATAAGGGCAGGAGGATGATGATGATGATATTTCTTCCAAATAACATTCATACAGGGTGGAAGAGATATCGGCGCACAAACTGATATTAAGAGCTCAGTAGGTACAGAGGCTAGCACATCAAGCTACCCCGATATTAAATTAATTCTTTGATACTTTTCCAACCTTATAACATAATTATAAAGTTTATTTTCAATTGGCAAAGTTTGACAGATTGAGATATCTTGATTTGCTGGCATCTGTAAATGATGATACCCTCCAGCTTTGAATATTTTCGTCGGGTTTTCCTAACTTCTACGTGTTTTTCAGTATTTTCTTTCATTTAAACTGTAAAAATACCATGATTTCTACTGAACCCAATGAGATTTCTAATGAGAGACGTCAAGTAATAACTTTGTAATTAAAAATCTCATTGAGTTAGATGGAAATGATGATTTGACATACACGCCTTTTTCCCAGGGGGGTAGGCAGAAACTACAGAACGCCACCTGCTACGATTCTTACGTACTCACAGATACTTGCAAACAACGTAAGAACACGCACTCCCACTACGCTGCATGATGCGGTGCAATAGCCTATGTGTAACATCCTCACGGTAAGAGATTTTGCCATTTGGCTTAAAGTCCCAAAAAACAATGTTGGTTGTGTTATTTATACCTACATTCGTATAAGGATAAAAACTTAGAATATCTAGAAGTTCCAATGAAAAAGTTCTCTCATCGCTACGACCTCGACTTTTGTGAATTCTAGCAATTATTAATTGTTTAGCGAAATTAATTTGCGGCAATCGTACATACCCTACATATATTATTTGACAACCGATTTTGCGGGCGAAGGTCCGCCTGCGACCAGGAGGTTACGGGTTCGATTCCCGCCTTGAAACAAATGTTTGTATGATCTACAAAGATTTGTTCCGGGTGTTCCAGGTATTTGCCATGTATAATAAATAATATCTATCTATGTAATGTATTTATTGAGTATATCAGTCATCTAGTACCCATAACAGAAGCTCTGCTTAGCTTGGGGCTGAATGATGCTGTGTGGATCGTCCAGCATTTTTTTTTTATTATGTAAAAACCCGCTGCAATTTGCAAAATGTCTACGAAATCTACAACTTTGAGGAATATTTTGAAGGCATCTTAACGAAGCAATCATAATGAAGCCTTAATGCTTCTGCGTAGCGTCACGCGAAATTCAATTTTTCAAGTCTTTTGCAATTTGCATCGCATTATTAGGTAATATGTTATTCGAAGAGTTATTTGCAACCACCATTTGCAATAAAATCACCATTAAAATTCCCTGAGTTAGAATTGTGCTCAAATGTCTAGATTTCATGAAATAATTAGTCAATAGCACAATTTTAACTTAAAAAGCCGTACAATTATTTAAATGATTAATATGTCGTGAAATAAATATTTGTTACGGTCGCGAATGACTTATTGGCATTCGCCTAAAGTATTTACGTTTTGTTCTTGTTTATGAAGAAAACAAGTTGCTCAAATGAGTATGTTATTAATAGACACACACTGAGGTCGACCTTTGGTCCCTGATAGCGCGATTTTAAGTAATAAGAGGTAGTCTCCTATAATTGTTTCGCTCCGTTCTAAAGGGGTGAATGACATCACTAAATCTAGTGGTTGGAATGCGTTATCATCATCCATTTAAAATGTATGGAAAACTTTACAGACAATGAAAGAAAAGAAGGAAAAATAGATTTATTTTCCACAGAGAACGTGCTTATTAGGAAATTCAATCTTTTATAATTCAATTCTCATATAGCCATATTGCTAGTTCATTTTATTTGATCTTGTACTGTCAGGCAATTATTTGGGAGCATGGGCTCACAGGACAGGTTCGAGAGCTTACTATTGTAAACAATAGGGCTCAGCTGATTCAATGACGGCTGTCGAGTATGACTTCGCCGCTAGAGGCACTAGTGTAGCGTGAGGTCTTAAAAATATCAAATGTCACTATTTGTAAGTGAACAACGCGGGTTTATTTCTAATTAGAATAATGTTGTGAGTATTTTGCAAGACCTGAGACCTAGTGGCAAATATGAGTGACAGAGACAGTTTTAACGGTAGCCCTAATTCTAAGTATATATTGAGCGTAGGGACATCTTTACATTTACGAGTCTGGAAAAAAAATCTGCTCCGCCCTAAACAAAAGGCACGTTCTATATTTAAAACCAATCCAAAACCAGTTGAGTATATGGCACTAGCCAGAACTAATATTCTTCCAGCCTCTCTAATATTCTTCTAACAGTATCCTTGTTGCTGTAATCCCTGTTTACAAATTATCTGTATAATATTCTCTTTTTTTAAATTAATTAATTATTATCTAAATTGTCTTTAGTCAAAATTCATCTGATTTTGCCTTCAGAAGAATACAAACCAAGGTGTAATAAATGCATGTACCGTCACGACTTCACGAGCATACAATGTAGCAATAACGTAAAATTTACTAAACAAAAATGATTTGCCCTAACAGTTTTGAAATTTTAATAGTTTTAAGATTTATGAATCAGGAAATTTTAAGCCACAAACATCACGCCAGTATTCAGCGAAGCATTGAGGAGAGGTGTACCTATTAGTAACACTCACATCATTATTATTATTTACTGGTTTCTGCCCGAAATGTCGTCCGCTTCGTAAGAAAAATATCGGACTTTGCACACATGACATGATATTAAAATTCACGTTCTTCGGATTTTTTTACTTTACATCTATACGAATAAATGAAATTGAAGTGTCTGTCTGTTTGTCTGTGTTTATTTTGGAGTCAAAATAACAGTTTTTACTAAATTCACATGGAAGTGCTCACGGTAGTCATACCAAAAAAAAAACTTTTGTTTTTCAAGTTTCAGTCTGTTTGTTAAAGCTAATCTCCGAAACGCGTGTACGTTTCGCGGGAATTTCACACGTGACTACCAGCTGATTTTCTAAGGAGTCACCAGACTTTTATTTAGACGGCACGGTTGGTGCAGTGGCTGAGTGAACGAATGCCTGCATGGAACTAATATTTGTATGGCCTACAGGTAGTTGTTCCGGGTTTGGTTGTTGGTGTATGTGACTTTAAATGTTCGTGAACGCACAGGAGAAATTCCAAGTGCAGGGTACTGTGAAAAAAACTTTTAGCTTCCGCACAAATAAAATAAAACCCGTGCGAACATACGCGCGGACGAAGTCGCGAATAACCGCTAGTGCTTATTAAAGTACTTATGCAGGAAAAGTATCTATCTCGCAACGCGTCTCTAACATATGCCTGCTCCAAGTCACGTCAGTCGTGTCAGTGTGAGAATGACGCGTCGCATTCGCATCGCTGGCCATTTAATTTATTTGCATATTTGCTTACTTTATATTATCTCTTAACCGTATGACTACATTACAAGCTGTTATTATTATTATTTATTTGCCTAGGAATTGTTCCCTAATGGCTAAAAGATGCACTTAAACATCAACCCAAAAATAGTTTAATAATTTAAATATATGAATACTTACGAATTGAAAAACTCTCTTTGGTACTTGGTTATATACTAACTAAAAACAATTGGATATCACCATTAAACAACTTTGTTATTAGGCGATAGTCTAGCTTTTTATTACCCAAAAGGAGGGTTATGTTTTTCAATTGTGTGTGTATACATATGTATGTATGTATAAACTTATATTTCTTCCGCATGCTCTGTACCCTAAAAGGCTTGACCGATTTTAAAGAGTGAAGTGTCAAATTTGTATCTTACCCAAAATGACATATTATAACAAAAAAAGAAACAAAATTTATAAAAAAAACTAAGAAACCTATAAAAATATTTTTACGCCGAAGTCAGAGCAACAGTTAACATACCTACAACATAATAAACCTACCTGCATATTAAATAAACTAGAAAGCTAAAAACAAATAAGTTAATTTTATAAAGCTTAAAATCCCTATCTGGGCTTTAAAAAGAACTAAAAAGATGTAAGTAATTAAGACAACATAACTGTTCAATATTTGTAATGAATTGAGACAGTAACTAATTGGCAGTTAGAAGCTACGCATATTTTTGTTAGTGTTTAGGGTAGCCTCCAACTCAGTCATAATCAGTTTCCAATGTAGATAATATTTAACTTCACACTAATATTATAGAGGAGCTCGGGGCTAAATAAAAACAGCCGCACTGGTTGATCGAAGGTTAAGCTACGCTTGCCGAGGTGAGTCTGTGGAAGGGTGACCGTTCGTAACATATCGAGACTCCTTAAGCTGTTGGTCCCGGTTGTCTTTGTAGATCTTTGACAGTCGTTACGGGTTGTCAGAAAACCAGTCTTAGGGGTATCGTGTTGCCAACTAACTGGGTTGTGGAGGTCAGATAGGCAGTCGCTCCGTGTAAAACACTGGTATTTTGTATATAGCTGCATCCGGTTAGACTGGAAGCCGACCCCAACATAGTTGGGCAAAAGCTAGGCAGATGAGGAGATATGTCATACCCTAGATTAATACATAAAATATGCATTTTATCCCATAGGAATTAAGAATCGTTAAATGTTGACGTTTTAAACGCAGGTAACATAACAGGGCGCAAGTAGTACTGTATGTAAGTGTTATTGAAACTACTCTGAGTATTTGTGATTATTAGAAGTTAATAAGTTTATCTCAAATAGTTTATTATTTAAAATTATCAATAATTAATTATTGATATTGTCAATAATTAATGGATAGCATTTTTAATTTATCTTATCTATGTTTTTGTTCCTGTCGTTTTATCTGTTTATGTGTCTTTATAAACTGTTAAATAAATTGCTTTTACTTTTATCTAATTTTTGGGACATTCCAAGTCAACAACAAATCCTGAGTCCTTTTATATTTTATATTGTGTTTAGATTGTTTAATCTTGTCACTGAACATGGGGATTCCCCAATAATGTTGTATTGTCTGCAAATAATGAGATGGGCAGGCTCACACTCTTTTCTTAGTTTAAAACAAAATTTGAAATCTATTGTATAAGTTTACTTGGAGAAAATAGGGATGGGGTGGGGATGGTATTGGATGTGGGCGATGAAATTGCTTGCGGCCGGCCTGGTCAGAAGTTATTAAGACATGGTGAAACTGGTCATCCATAATTGTCTTATCATCGAGACCTAACCTGAAAGGGCGGTAAATTGTGAAAGAAAATAATTTTTAGAGCAACCCCTCTTTCCAGTCGTGTCTTAACAAAGAATGGAGGATAACAGTAATTTCAAGGAAAACTAATCCATATTGTCTATCACTCATTGAGATGAATCTAATAAGGAATATAGAAATCAGCTGGCAAATATAAGCAAGCATGCTAAACTATTGTTAAATTCCACAATAACTTCAATACTGTATTTTATAATTAATTTTACAAATCATGTATTATTATAACATGTATTGTGTGAATTAAGGAACAGAAGCATGTTTATATAACAAAGGATGGCTCATTCTAAATATAAGTAAGTAAGTATACCTAATTACAGACTAGCTGTATCATTCTCAATATAACAATGATATGAAAAGAAACTTTGAGTTATAATATTAAGAATAGGAAAGAGATAAAATTCCATCACCTATAATTATTATAAACACCATCACTGCCAGACAATGAGACACAATAGAAAATGTATTGTTTCTCGGTCAACTAGCATTTAAAGTGTTAATATATTATATTAATCCATAATATGATACTTAGTTGATAAGTTCTTTCTACCATAATAATTTGTGTTATTGTTGTGTTTTTTCTTAAGTACCTATATTTTTTTACTACATAAGTAATTCACTTTATTGTATTTAGATTTTATTTAGTATGATATTATTTTATATGAAACTAAAACTAAACACATGTAAGTGTATGTTAAGTACTTACATGTTTTTAGTTTTCGTTTTGTTTGTAATGCTGTGTTGGTACCTACACTTAAATAAATCAATGAATATTTCTTAATCTTGATCAAATCTAAGGCTAATTATGCCGAAATCCTTAGTCTTTTTTTATATTTCCCATAGGCACATATTCTTATATTTATAAGGCACACATTTCATACACTTCTCATCAGAAAAATTCAATCATCAAATCATCAAAAAAAAAACACAATGTTATCAGAAAAATGTGTATATTTAGGAATATATGTTAAATTAGGACAGAAACCATAAAAACAGAAGTGTATATTATTAGGTACATAACACAACTGGCTAAGTTTATTAGTCATGTAGAATTCTTATTGCAAAATTACACAATCACTGACAAAAGAAAAGTAGGCTCATTTAGAAATGTGGTAATATTATGTTAAAAGACTAGCACAGGTTGAGATTCTAAAGTGTAATGTCCAAAGTATAAGTATAGGTAAGCATATTGCCTTGTTGAATAAATTAGCAAAAAATCTTACCACACTGTATCATATTTACCAGCTAGTAAACACATAAAAACAGTGATTAAAAACAATCAAAGTCTAATTACCTCGTCTCCTTCTCTCCTCTGTTAACTGAGGGCCACCATCCAACAAATTAGTAAGTTCTGTTATATTGAAAGAGCATTTCTCCCTTTCTTTTTGTAAATCCGGGTTAACATTCGCGGATTTGTTCATTTTGGGCTGATGACACGAAAAAAGCACGACGTTCCCGAATAACGGTGCACAGACAACTGACCAGTGACCACAACTGACGAAACGGCGATTTAAGTTCCACTTGCCAACGTAATCGCTTGGCAAGTACAGGTTTTGCGTCACGAAAATAAGCCTTGTGGAGCTACGTATTGCTCAACTAACATCACAAATTGAATGAAACTGGTTTAGATTTAACGTTATCGCCCTAACACAAATTATTTGAACTCAATCTTGGCGTCAAAATTTTATTGTTTTGTAAAGTTTCGTTGTTATGCTGAACTTGGTTCGTATTTTATTGTGTCGTCATATATTTGAATCAAAAGTAGTAGTCATTGATAAATAATCGGTTGTACAAATAAATATTCTGATATTGAAATTGTAAAGCAAATCATGCTGATTTCTCTTTACTTTGTGTTTTTCTTTACAATGGATGGTCCGGTTTTGTTGATTGCAAGTATTTTGTTGACGTTGTGTTGTGATTGTGACATACATGATGACATGCTATGTATGATTTTGATTGATTGTCGAACGTGATTACGTCAAAATGGTGTCAAACAAGAAGTCAAACTTTGACAAGAAAGACGATCGCCCAACAGCACAGATGCTTAATTTCGTAGAGCAATAAAGTGCCTGTTACACATCTGCCAACGACGTCGCCAACATAGGTGATTGGCGACCGGCAGGCAGAGCTGTTTCAACTACATGGTCGCCAACATATCATTTGTCGTGGTATTGTATTGTATTGTTACGGCCGATTTTCGCAACTCCAAGACTTAGCACGTATTTTGCGTAATTTGTCGTGGTATTCGACCAGTAAAGACGTCATGGCGAATTAATGGCTTATGTGCTCAAGGCTTACTTGCGCGAGTGAAAAAAAATAAAAGAACATTATGAATGAAGCGGTGGCTGAAAAAAAAACTGAGCCAAGTAAACATGAGAATGCAATGAAAATTGAAGGACAATATATTTAATTAATAGTTGGTGTTTCGCTGAAACTCAAGATATCACAGTGTCTTTTAAATTCCAGATATTTTCTTAGTTCGATCATGATGACCATGCAGATTAGTGTCCGAGATGGTCTTTTGAGGAAAGAGCCATATAATATGAGTGGACCTGTGCAGTCAGTGCAAGCATTTGTCAGAATTTGTACAGCTCAAAAAGATTTACATTTCTTAATACGTGTAAAACTTGCGTGCGTTATGACTCGTGGTTGGTAACTGCCGACTAAACGGTTAGCCACCGACGCAACCAGCTCTATTCGCCCTTGGTCGTAAACCACCATATACACGTTTGTAAACTACCTAAGTCACTTCTATCGGGACTCTGTTGGCGACTGTGTAGCAGGGTTTTAGACGATAATTAAAGTGTGTGAATTGAGAGCCCCCTCTTGATCTTTGTCGAAACCTGCTGATATTGAATTGACCGAATTGAATCTCTGATAGCGGTATAGCAGCATCCGAAAACACCTTTATCTTTTTAAAGATAAGATAGCTGTAGGTATGAAATCTTATCGAAACCTAACACATAACAAACTCATGTATGTACACCACACGCACAAGGAGCAACTCATCATCTGCAGTGAGAAAAACAACAATAAATTGTTTGTAGATGCGGTAAAGTAAGAGATTGCCTTAAGTAAAATAGGCTGGCACACTGTACCGTTGTCCCAAAGCATAGAGCGTGTTAAAGTATTGGTGGAGCATTGCGCACACCTATGTCGTAAGTCAGCATATTCACGCGTAACTCTAACTAATCAAAGAGTAAATTAAATTAATTTAGGAGTACTAAGACAACATTTTAAAACCATCACATCAGTGGTTTTCATGATTTATTTATCTTAATTCAAAGTTAAAAACTGAATCGACTAAAAACTAAATGGCCACTTTTAGTTTAGTAACATTTACCCACCACTGAAGACGACGGCCATATTTCTTTCTTGTATGCGTTGGAGCTCACCTAGTCAAGATGAGGTTAGTTTTGATAAATAATTAAAATATTAAGTGATAAATACCTTTATAACTGCCATTTAAGTGTAAAAACACTCTTGTATCATATGGGATGCATTTATTGTGTCGTGGTAACATGACTTTCGTTAACTTCTACGGCTTATCGCACAGCCTCAAAGCCATGTGGTCATACTGGATTTTTGTTCGTTTTCAGTTCCCTCAAGCTGCAGAAGAGGCTTGCAGCCTCTGTTATGCGATGTGGTAAAAAGAAGGTTTGGTTGGATCCCAATGAGATCAATGAGATCGCTAACACCAACTCCCGTAAGTGCCCCTCACTTTTTTTTTATTTTTACGGCACGGCATGATCTTGATCGGCATGCCGCGGTGTACATAGTAAACAACATTTTTCAGGAAAATAACTCCTGATCTTATTCAATGTTTTCAATAATCGACAATTGTAGTGAAAAGAATCTTTATGACAAGTGGATGTTTTATCTGTGTGGATTTCTACCCGTTCTTTGAAAAATTAAAGCATTGCTCCAGTATATGTCATCTTTGATAGCCTAGGTGCTTTTATTTGTGCATTCAGAGGCAGTATTTATCAAGAAAATATTCAACATAACCTAACCAATGAAAGAAAACCCTTCCGACTACATTAAATTCCGGTTAAACATTAATTCTCATGGCGCAACTAAAAAACCTAGTAGCAAATTATTCGTCAAGCTAGTAAGCTAGCAATTACCACTAGATTTTCCTAGTATTCAGAGAGTTTTTTGGTTTGTGGCTGGCAATTTTCTGAAATAACAGTGATTTGTCAAACATTTTCACAACCATTCATGTCTCTTGTATACACAATTAACAAAATATTCATAACTTTCAGGACAGAACATCCGTAAAATGATCAAGGATGGTCTCGTCATCAAGAAACCCGTAGCTGTACACTCACGTGCTCGCGTCCGTAAGAACACAGAAGCCAGGAGAAAGGGACGTCACTGTGGCTTCGGTAAGAGAAGAGGTACTGCTAATGCTAGGATGCCGCAGAAGGTGAGTTTACAGATTCCGAATCCTTTGTTATTTATAGCCATATGAATTGCAATTAAAATCTTACCTTGCTGCTGCTTATTTTTGCAATTGTGTATTTAGGTTTTTTTTCAAATTTATCATTCTAATTAATTTCAAAAGTACTTCAGACCACTATCATTTCACCTGTTGTTTAGCTTTCTTTGTTTCATTATTTCTTTATCATAGATAAGGCATTGGTATAATCGAGCAGTAGTAACACTTTTACCTAGACCTGGCCTGGTGTAATATGGAGTTTTAATACTATGTGGCCAGCTTATACTTGATTTGTTGCCCTTGACATGCACACTACTGTACACTTCTTTACACAATTTATTCATTTGTTTCTACAATTCTCACAACATTTCCTCTCCTTATCACCAGGAACTTTGGGTACAAAGACAAAGGGTCCTTCGTAAGTTGCTGCTTAAATACAGAACTGCCAAGAAGATAGACAGGCATCTATACCACGCCCTGTACATGAAGGCGAAGGGTAATGTGTTCAAGAACAAGCGTGTACTTATGGAGTACATCCACAGGAAGAAGGCTGAGAAGGCTAGGACTAAGATGCTCAGGTAAGAATCGCTTGTTTATTGGTACATAGAAACTGAAGTTATGAATAGGACGGTTTGATGTTGTCCTATGTCAGTCGCACTAAAGTTGATATTACAGTTGACCTGTTCATTATTTAGGTGTATTTTTGTTAAATGTTAGATATCAGTTATCTTTGGGTTGGTTTTTTAAATTAAAAAAACCTTAATATTTTCATTGCCTGGTTCCGTCAGGACTTGGATGGTTAAATAATTGAACACTCATCAAATTTCGCCAGAGTACAAAATTGTCAAAAACTATATTTTATTTCCCCTTCATGTTAACTTTTTGTAGAAAATAATGTAAATCATAACTAACACCTCTTTTTGAATTTTCCAGTGACCAGGCCGAGGCCCGCCGTAACAAGGTCAAGGAGGCGCGCAAACGTCGTGAAGAGCGTATCGCCGCCAAGAAGGAAGAGATGCTGCAGACATTCGCGCGGGAGGACGAGGCCGCGGTCATCGCTAAGAAGTGATCGCCACTTTGTAACAAATCTAAAAAAATATGATCCAATAAATATTTTGGGTTCAGTTTTGTGTTTTATTTACGTGTTTTTTTACCTATACCGTTCAATTTATCGGAAAGAAGATCAAGGAACAGCCAGCCAGACCAGAATTCATATGTATGGTCATCGGTGGAAACTGGATTATGCCTAATTATTTAATTTTAAATTGTTATATTTTTGCATCTGTTTCCCAAATAAAATGAAATTAAATACCTACTAGACGATTCAGAATCATAACTAAGTTCTTACCCAATGAGAATGACCTTGTTTTGATGTGAATAGGAGAACCTGAAATTGATGCCAACCACGTTTCTTGCTTGATTTGAGAAGGCATAGGAGCTAGGGTCGATTTATACTAGCGCACAGTCGAAGCGCATCGAAGCGTCGAAAGTTTTTACAACTAAAGCGAAGCCGCACTCACGTGCAGTAATGGGCATCAACAGCAGAGCTATTGAATCACTTGCCAGTTGACTCTCGTAGCTGAAACGTGTGTAAAATGTTTGACATTGATTTTGCTATGATATTACTTATATCTGAAGTTGAAGAAGAAGAAAAAGAAAGCGGAATTATATTATTTTTGGAATGTTTGTCACTATATTTTTTAGCTTTTGGATTAAATAGGCATTCATATTTTTGCACCAGGTAAATTAATTTTTCGTCCGAGCCCATTGTGATTAACACCGACGCAGGCCTATTTCCGACTGATGACGCGTTGGTTCGCTAGTGGGCGCGTGGATACACGAGAATACGCGCGCACGCGCGCTCACCAATCAGCGTTGTACCGACGAATGCGCGCGTCTTTTTAAAATCTCCGAAGTAATTTGTTCGTTACGCTGTGGAGTTAAGGTTGAATTTGTTATGTTCAGTTTTGGATAGACGCTTCGATGCGCTTCGACTCTGCGCTAGTATAAATCGACCCTTACTGGTGAAAAACTAGCACGGATTAGAAAATAATTATTACAGCCCTGTTGTAAGTACTTTCCTCTGGACCTAATGCATGTTAGATTAGAACTCAAATTCCTACGAGCCGAGCAAGTGGAGTTCGACAAAGTTCAAAGATTCAACTCTGAGAAACAATTACAGTTAAATCTTTTCGAATTATGCCTCTGTATTTTAACTGCCGTCTGTCATATAAACCTGCTCCAGCCCTACTTATTAGAATAATAATTAGAATACAATACGAGAGGTAATCCCCCGGCCCGGCCGGCAATTATTTTCGTTGGACCAATCAGCTAAACGACGCGCGAGTCGAGTTATAATTAATGATTCATTCAATTCAATGATTTCATTCATCCACGTATCCATAGATGGAGTGATAAGCGTTAAAATGAAAAAAAAATAGGCACCACGAGCAGGTTGATGAGTAGTCTCGGCACGGAAAACCACGGAACTTCATGGAACACATACGGATAGACAGTCTCTCAACATAATTACTCAGAGTACAGAAGCCAGCACATCGAGCTAACCCAATGTGTTAAATTTCTTTGGTCTTTTTTCCACTTTATCACAAAAGAAATAGGTAAGGTTCATGTTCAATTGGGAAAATTTGACAGTTTGGAGTAGCTTGATGTGCTGGTGTCTGTACATTATTAAATGGAGATGAACTTTACAGCGTATTTTCTACGATGTAGATATTGTCGGCGTTTCTACAAAAGGACAAAAGTGTAATTACACATTTTGAAACTTATGTAGGTACCTACTGTGATTATTGAAAGTAAGCAATGCCAGATCGAGTGTAAATTATACAAATAAATAAATACATGTTACTAACATAATAATTAAGTTACAATACCATATAACAACAGTTACAATACAAACCTACCTACATTTAAATGTTTTTAATAATATAACAAGTTTTAATGAATTGTACTTATGTAGGTGTAATGTAGTATAGGTAGGTATCGTGAGTCTGCTGTATACGCGGTCAGCTTGTACTGGAAATGTATACATAATATATATTGAGCCGTGTGTACAGTTGATAAATGGGCATACAGCCTGATACAAAGTATGTTCCCATCGTAAAGTAAAGATTACGGTTTTACGAATGAGTTGTCATACTAAAATAAAATACCTCGTTGAATAAAAAAACATAATGAATGCTAAATAATCAGAATCCTTTTTACACGCTTTTTTGCTTATGAGTTGTCAAGTCGTAAACTGGTGTTATACTAGTGATGTCGTGCTCTTTTGCCCCCACTGGAAAAAGCTACTCGACTCGGCTAAACTAGTCATCAGTCAGGCGAATATACGCTCTAAAGTAGAACGTGTTGTAAATAATAAATAAATCAATAAATATGGGCGAAGTAAACGAGGACTTGGTCAGAGAGAGGGCAAAATGCACTTTTAATGTGGAAGAACTAACGTATTTTCTGGATGGAGGGAAAGACAAGACATTGGAACGGAAGGAGAGAGGTAAATGAACTTTGATTACCGGCTGTGAGTTATTACTATTTCGGCTTTAATCTGGGTTTTTTTGTGTATCTCTAGAGGTCTACTTAGACGATATAAATTATAACCATCGAATATTTGTGAAGTAAAAACTTGTTTAGACGCGTTGAGCGATGTTTGGTAGGGGAAAAAAATTGTGCAATCTCGTCACCGACATGCATATTATTAGATAAATTATGTGATTACATGTTTAAGCGTGTAAACACCAGAACAAAATAAACACAGTTATTTTCACTTTCTGTTTGCGGTCAACATGACTGTCTATTTAGTTTTCTGGAATTTTGAAGTAGGTACAATTGACGGCACGGATCTTGAACGCTAAACGCAACTACTGCGTTTGGCGTTCACGTTGCGTGCCCCACTACTAAGTAGGGGTAAGATCACTTTCTATTAAAATGGACTACTGCGCAACTCAAGACCAGCGCTCAAGATCCGTGCCGCTTACTATCCTACCTAACTGTCTACGGTGATGGTGTCCCATCTAAAGTGGCTTTTCATCAACGAAAATGATGTAGACTTGTAAGATTATTTGTATGTTTCCATTTTCTAAAGGACTATGACCAGTGATGGCCAAATTAAATTTGATGTCATTGATTACTATTTAAAGTCATTGTTATTAAACTACTAATTAGGTACTTAAGTAGGTATTTATACTCGTAGTCATGACAGATACATGACATCCAGTACTTGAACACAATACAGTTCTTTTTTTAAACCGAGGGTTACTCCAACGAGACTCATTTAGAATTATCTTAATTGGGTCATCATCATTATCATTGAAACTTTCTTTTTACCTCCTTATTAGTGTTATGATTAGATTAGGAAACAGTTTACCGATATTTGGCATATCTAGGTAGATAAACTAATGGTACAGAGGCCAGCACATCAAGCTACCCCAATGTGTCAAATATATTTGATAGGTTTTCAACTTTATTGCAAAAGGGTAAAGTTCACGTTCAATTGGGTAAATCTGACAGTTTGATGCACAGGACAGGATGTACCTTTCTTGCTGTGATGGTATCCCTATTGAGCGCCCTTGCCCTAAATCAAGGTAGAGCGAGATTGTCTTGCGACGCCCTTTGCTCGATGATTTCATACCGTAAGATTTATTATTAAAAAGAAAAAACAAGTTTTTGGTGGGAAAAGTTATTCTACCAATAACTTGTGGTTTTTTAGTGGCCCCAAAATGTAAAAGATTTTTTTTATAGACATAGGTACTTAACGTTAGTTATTTTCTTGAATACAATGATCATTTTCATTCCGACCAGCTTCGCGTTTTGTAAAAAGCACCATAATAAATATATTTTACGCTCGAAATTTCGGCTTTGGAATTTTGACACCTATAGCTTCCTGTCCAAAATTGTCTTTTAAAAAATGGTTTGACTAATTACAATAAAAAAAATAACTTTGAGTTTGAATCTTCCTCGGAATAAGAACTTAGTAAGCGCTAAAAGCGGTCCGTCGTGTATGTTAACATAATTATCTCAGTCATTAACATATTAAGTATAAATCCAAATTGCATTGTTACATTTTTTTAAATATATTATTATTTTTCCTGCTTAGTACGTTCGAGCCGAAACGAGACTGGTGTCTAAATATTATCATCCCATTTGCCAACTAATATTTAGACATAAAGATATAAAGAGAAGAGAAGAATACTTTAACCCCCCCCCACCCCTACCGCGACCGCGTCTGTCCTCTAGGCCCTATTCGTCGCTAACTAGCGAAATGTGGGTGTACAATATAGGTTCACTTCTGCCTAACCCTTTGTGGATTAAAGGCGTGCTGTTATGATTTTGATGTTGTCAGGTTTAAACCCCTCCTTAATCCAAGTCCTTATACAAGAATTATTCGGTGTAAATGAATTCAGTCGGGTTCGAGTCGGTTGCCAAAGGTCAGTCAAAGACCCTTGCTTTTGTGATATTCCAGCATAAAGTTTAACAGGTAGATACTATAGTCGAAGAAACCTATCTACCTGCATTTGTACCGTTACTATTCTAAGTCATAGAAAGATACCTACGCGACTTTCTTAACGTGTCATGAATAGTCATGATGATAAACCAAAGAAAGATGGAGGCGATAAAAAAATACAAACTGTGTTAAAAATACATTACGAGATTTATTATTCAGAGTACACTATTATTTAATTGCATCCAAACTATAACAGAGTTAAGTACTTTCATACACATTTACATTGTACGGTACGGAAATTACGGTAGACAAGAAGTTAGACAGAATTTTGCAATTTCTTTGAGATCTCGTGCCCTAGTACGAATTTCTTACGAGAAGTTTACCAACTGATAAGGTCTGCAATTTTTACTAAGAATGAAACAGCGCTTTTACATTATGGAAGTGAATGTAACTTCGTTTGACTAATATCTAGGTGATTTGACGTTTTCGGTAGGTGACCTTCTCGCAAGAAATTCGTACTACTATTTCGGGCTACTCGAGTCAAAACTAAGCTGACGCCTGTATTTAAGAACTCCAGGGCCCTTACATTATAATTGTTGTACAGCTTGTCAACAATGCACACTCAGTTCATGTAGGTAGATATGTTTCTTGTGGTGGGCCACTAGTCACCACATCATCCATGTAGATACATTTCCATGCTCGATCATAGCATAAATTCCGATTCTGGATTAGAGTAGAAAACTTAAGACACAATGGGTACACACATTGTTATGCATAATTTTATAAATAAACATATAGCTCGCCATTTAAATATCGCTGTATCGTCGTCAGAATAGCGTCGAT
This sequence comes from Phlogophora meticulosa, assembly GCA_905147745.2. Lineage (NCBI taxonomy): Eukaryota > Metazoa > Arthropoda > Insecta > Lepidoptera > Noctuidae > Phlogophora > Phlogophora meticulosa. The sequence goes on from LR990518.1 coordinate 3,362,627, forward strand.
CGTCTTTTGCCTTCATGATTTCTGCTGACAGATAATGAACCTTTCAGCCTCGTTCTGAATGAGCTTGAAAATCGTAGCGACTGCTTCTTCGTTTTTGCATGACATGGGAGCAACGCCCCCACGCTTACCTCCCCAGCTGGAAGTGAACGTCAACTGTGCTTCGGTGAAGATGCAGAGACAAGCCACAAAGACGATGAGGAAAAAGATCTTGTTCATCTTGAAGTGTTTGTTAGTAATACTGGTGACTGATGGAAGATTGGTGGATGTGTGATATTTTTGCAAGAAATGTCGAGCTTTTAAAGTAGACAGTCGTAATTGTGTATAGAGAAAGAAGCCGTAGTAATTTAATTGTTTGTTTGTACAGTCGAGTTGTTCAAATCTTCGTCAGTTTTCATTTTTTTTTTATCAAGTCAGGACACACAGTCATGTTTGAAGCGATGACACTGAGCAGACTGCTGCACACTAAACTATTGTATACCTACAGTTATCAAAAAAACATTTAAAATCTTTAACCAACAACCTATGTATGTAACTATGTCATCCAGAATATTTTATTGTTATAGAGATAGAGGTCTAAGCGGTGGTCCCATATCAAATTTATGAACTTTAGATGTGAAGTTTTTGACTTAGCCTCAATAATTCAGACCCCATCCTTTCTTTTTGTTCCGGGGTGGAAAAATCCTAATGGATTTCCTCCGCCTTACGGCGGGCGAACGGGGCCTGTCAAACTCGCACTTACTAAAAACCACCCCGGTGTTCCCACCTCACACTTGGACCGGGGATGATGGGAGCGTGTGCGCCTTCTTCGACCCCCGGCTGTTGCCAGCCACCCTCGGCGGGCCACCTCATGTACGTGGAGGGAGTGAGGTGTTAGATTCCCCCCGCGACAACCGACGCCTCCTCTACTCCAGGGTGGAAAACATCCAAGAGGATTTATACACGCAAAAAAATACTGAGTTTGTCAAGCGGTTTCTATTGTGCACGGAGTTGACGAATGTATTTTTACTGTGACTGTACCGATGGATATATAATTTATTTCAGATTCATTTATTGAAGATAATAGATAGATTGAAGATCTTATTAGGTACTGCAGAAGTCTAGTTTGATTAATTGAAAACGTACAAAGTCGATCCACTACAACTTGTTTCATTTATTGAATAGCTAAGAAAAATAAGAAGAATACTATTTATTTTATCATCATTTTTAGTTTTTTTGTTACATAGGTAATGGTAATAGCGATTAATCTAGTATTGGATAAGATTAGCTTATTCTAGAGTTAACACACTTATGTTTATAGGCTGAGAACCAACACACAAACCTCCTCCATTCCAAACTTCCCCACGGTAAAGTAGGCTTTTAAGAGGTTTTTAATTTCTTAGGGTTTTTTGACTTCTAATTTTTTTTCATTTTCTCTACTACCCCCTCCTCCCCTTACCTTCCCCCTCTCGTTGTTTTTGTTAAACTTAATTCTGTATCACAATGTACAGAGGCCAGCACATCAAGCTACCCTAATGTGTCAGATTTTCCCAATAGAACATGAACCTTATTTCTATTAACATATAGTTGAAAAACTATCAAAGAAATATGACACATTGGGGTAGCTCGATGTGCTGGCCTACGTATGGCATGACAATTTAATTTGTTGAGTATTTATTAATTTTGTATGCCTTAATAGCGGGACAAAGCAGACTTACCTTTAACTAACCCAACATCTTATCATGAGTCATATTACCTTGGCCTTCTTATCTTAGTAGTAGTAGCAGTAGATATAACTTCATTAAACTCTTATGAGCCTATGATCCACAAAACATGATTTTGAATTTGGAATCTGTATTAATTTCCAGAAAGGGTAATGTTGACCAAGAGGGAGGAACTGTTTGGCGGCGTACCAGACGAATATTTAAGTCATAAAGAAAAGTATGAGAATGCAATGCGCAAAGCTGTCATCCTGTTCAGTTTGCTTCGGAAAATTCAACAAGAAAATAACACTGACCTCACTAACTACAGGTATAGTAATATAACATTATAATAATCGTAGATTGAAACGTCTGTAGTAGACACGCTTCTTTTTAGAAGTCTAATTGATTATTGGTCGAGTAGGGTAAGATTAGGGTATTGAAGTAACATTTTGCCGGGTGGAGTCTTATCATTTGACGACCGATGTGGCGTGGCGGGCGAAGGTCCGCCTGCGACGCAAGAGGTTGCGGGTTCGATTCCCGCCTTGGGACAAATGTTTGTACGATCTACAAATATTTGTTCCGGGTGTTCTGGGTATTTGCTATATATAATAAAAATATCTATCTATGTAATGTATTGTATTAAGTATATCAGTCATCTAGGACCCATAACACAAGCTCTGCTTAGCTTGGGGCTAGATGATGCTGTGTAGATTGTCCAGCAATATTTATTTATTTATTTATTTATTTATCATCAGTCAATCCAGGCGACTACATAGTCTCCTTTTTAGGGTTTCGTAGTCAAATGGCAGAAACGGTAGCCTTGCCGGTCCGTGCGTCTAACTGTCAGTCCATTTAGATGCTATACAGCTATAGGTATTACTCGGTGACTAGGTATAAAAAAAGTGTTCAGTGCACATCAGCGCGTGTATCATAATTAATTGCAAAATATGATGTGGGTATATTCTAAGTGACTTTTTTTACGTCGTCGGTAGGTAGTGAGCTATGTGCTTTTAAAGTTACAACGGCAGGTTTAACTTCGTTTGTTCTTAGATTATGGAATACAAACTTATTTTCTGCAGTCTGTAAAACCGATATCGTAAGTGTAAATTTTCATCTCGACTACGAAACCTTTTACCGTGTGTGGTTCAACACGTACATTGCCGGTTTTGATGTTGTTGTATACAAACAAGCGAAACAATACAAAACAATACAAAAAACAATATAAATCGCGAAATGATTTGTTTTCAGGCTTATTTACTATATTTGCCAATTACACATGCATGCTTTGTCTATCGAATTATATTGTACACTATTCTTATATCATGCTGCTTGTTTTTTTTTTTTTTAGGTAAGGCCACTCGCAGTTCAGCACTATAAGGCTGTTTACTGCTTAACCGGTCGATCCTGTGGTGACCTTACAAGAAGGCCCCCAGCCAGGGCTCATATTGCTTGTATTAATAGGATAAACAGTGTAACAATTGTAGATAAGCCAATAAATAAATACACTTGATAAATTTGAGATTGAGATTGGAAAGATTCTAGCTATTGATAATTTTTGCAGGAACCTTCTGAGCGGTGTCTTAGGTTCTTCTATATCGCAGGATGGGTCCCCTTTCGGGCTTCATTACATCATGTTCATGCCGGTGTTCATGAGCCAGGCTGACGAGAAGCAGCAAGAGAAGTGGCTGCAACGTGCCTTGAACTGTGCTATCATCGGGAGTTATGCGCAGGTAAATGTTTTACAGCCGCAGAACAATTTGGTTCGAAGTTGTGGTGGTAGGTTCAGCTTTCCATGTCTCCATACTATGATGCTTCGTTATTGTTTTAACATACTACAAGCTGAAGCTCAACTTAAAGCTTAAGTAACATAACAACCCCTCTGTATTCCCCGAGGAATCACCTTCGACGAATACGGGCGTGTAGAGGTGAACCTATGAAGGTATTTTAAGGTATTATTATACAGGGTGTTAGGTAGAAAGAGGGACATACTTTAAAGGCGTGTAGTACTCATGAAAATGAACAACTTTGACAATAAAACAATCCCTAAAATCGCGAAAAAATAATCAGCTACTTCATACATTTATGTTGGCATAAATTAACAAAATGTGAGAAACAGCTATTTTTTTTTTCACGATTTCAGTGTCGATCCTTTAGTGAAATTGGTTCGTTTTGATGACTACTAGCTTCCCTTAAAGTATGTCCCTCGTTCTGCCTAACACTCTGTTTATTTAAAGAGTTGTTAAGTAATGAAAGGTTCAGAGTCAATACTTGAAAGTATTCGGTACTATATCTTTACGCATTACAACATAAACTACACCCCTGTGTTCCCTGCAAGGTTAGGGAGAGGTTTACCTATAGCACACCCACATTTCGCTGTTATATTGGGCAAATATCCAGGCTCCAAGTTGCTACTAAGAAAATCCAGATGGAAATAACTTATAATATCTACTTTGCCCAACCTGGGAATCAAAAACCCAGACCTCATGCTCTGCAGTGGCTCTTGCAACCACTAGATCGACAAGGTAGTTAATGAATATTTTTTTACATAAATTTATTTCATTAAAATGATACAATCATTAATATATGAAGAAATAAAATAAAGTAAATAAATCATAGGGCATCAAAAAATTCATCCGCATCGTTGTCAACGAGAAAAGTGCCCAGAAGGCTGGCAGCGTTGCCACGTTGAATGGCAATGCTGATTCTTTGGCCAAAAAATAATAATTTTACATTGTTCTAGACTGAGCTTGGTCACGGCACGTTCATCCGTGGCCTGGAGACGACGGCCACATACGATCCTTCCACTGAGGAGTTTGTCCTGCACAGTCCAACGCTAACTTCATACAAATGGTGGCCTGGAGGATGTAAGTAGCCTTTAGCAAATACTTTCTGACGCTTGTCACTTCTCTGGATATCGGTGGACAAATGGCAAGCAGCCGGTCTATTCTGTAAAATTGTCCCCATAACAGTTGGGTAAAGTGAACTGTCAGCAGCACTGGGATGGGGTGGCAGCTCACTTCGCCTTCTCTTCACCTAAATTTCCACCGGGAGATTGTGACAGGATAGCACTGCAAAACCACGACTATCGATTCTAGCTCAAAAACCACTTCTTACACTCTCACTTCTTGCACTCTCAATACTTTTATTAGTAATGCGTCCATCAAGCTTATTTGCAAATGTATGACCTCCAATAGCGATTGTTGGTCTCGCATACTTCTTGGTATACTAAGGAGTATACGGGATCTTGCCTACAACAGCCGGTGATGAGAAACCTTACAAATGGACTCCTTTTAGTTCTTCATAAGTAAGTCATCCCTGTTAACAGTGGGGAACACGGCAAACTACTGCATCGTGATAGCTCAGCTGTACTCCAAAGGCGAATGCCACGGCATCCACTCCTTCATAGTCCAAGTGAGAGATGAAGATACCCATATGCCGTTGCCGGGGATCAAGGTTGGAGATATTGGAGTCAAGATGGGGCTCAACTCTGTGAACAATGGCTTTCTCGGCTTTGAGAATGTCAGGATACCCAGGACTAATATGCTGATGAAACACGCTAAGGTTTTGGAGGTAATTATAGTTTCTTCTATTCATACTAATATTATAAATGCAAAAGTAAGTCTGTTTATTTGTTACGACAAAACGGCTGATCGGATTGTAATGAAATTTGGTAAGGATGTAAATTATACCATGGGGAAGGACATAAGAAAGATTTTAATCCGCGACTGCGTCTGACTACGTCTAGTTTTTTTTTTATAATTGGATATTTTTCATCAATTTCATATTTCTTTCTCTTCTGGAACCATTTGTAAAGCCAGACACGTAGTTACAAATGATGAAATATCCACATAGTTATGAATTTAGCAACATTCTATAAACTTCCAGGAAGTCTGAGGCAGACAGTTTAATCTAATAGTAGGCAAACTTTTGCAAAGGTTTTGCTTAAAAGAGTGATAGGGCTGACCGACAAATTGTGGATTGTACAGGCAAGGTTTATAAAGAGAATGGGATGTATAGATCGGAGTGGTAATACCAGTAGGTATTATTAAAAACGTTCGCTTTTTTATCTTTCTGAAGCAATGGCTTGGATAAGTTTGCCAACTAAGTAAGTTGATTGAATTATAAAGAAAAATCGGTTCCACCTTGTTTATTATTATCATCATTATTTATTACGTGGCTCAATGCATGCCTCATGTGCATAATTGCCGTGTCCTGTGCCTCTTCTCGACAGCTTATGACGTCAATATGCACCATATTATTATTTGATTGATTCGTTTCTTGTCCTAATGTCTGCGTTGTTTAAATTTTGTAACTGTTTTAAAATGATACTATAATGCGTACTAGTGTCAAATAAAATAATGATGTTACGAGTAATATTTATTCCAAAATGATGGGACGAAAAGCAATGATTAATTGGCTATTCGATACGATTACCAATTAATAATTCGATGTCGACAAAAGCAATATTTAAGGATTGAAGTGGCGGCACTATTTGCGCAATGGCTGAACGATTGGCTGCGTGTCGCGTGATCGATTCCCGCACTAAAATGTTTGGGGCAACGTTTAAAAAATAAGAAGGTGGTGGTGTTCTGTAGTTTTACTCTATCTCCATGGGAAAAAAGCGTTAGTTTGTGTATGTAAGTTGACAGCTTACTTATTTATTGTTCCAGGACGGTACTTACGTAAAATCTAAGAACAGCAAGCTCATCTACGGGGCCATGGTGTTCGTGAGGGTAGTTATAGTGTTCGACTCTGTCAACTACTTGGCCAAGGCTGTCACAGTCGGTGCGCGGTACTCCGCGGTGAGGAGACAGTCGCAACTCAAAGCGGGGTATGTAGACGTTGCATACCTTATGGCAGAACTTTAGGCATCATTGTGCTCATTATTACGATACACTTTTAAGACGAGACCAACCCTGAAATCGCGAATAAAAAAATCTGCTGCTCAGTAAGTAGCCAGCCTGTTTTTTGTTTTAGCACTTTCTGCAATCATAAATATTATAATTGGTGTCAGTATGAAAACCAGTGATAGTTCGCCTGTACATCCAGAATTACCTAGAGAGCAAAACTATTTATGAAAATTCAGGGAACCAGAGCGCCAGATCCTGGACTACGTGACGCAGCAAGACAAGATACTACCCGGGATAGCCGGGTGTTATGCTATGAAGATGAACGCGAGGAGATTGTGGGACACCTTCAATCTTATCAACGACCAGCTGCATCAGGGAAAAATGGAGAGACTCGGAGAGGTGAGTCAGATTTCAGAAAGAAGGAAGATGGAACCTGTAGATTAAAATTCAGCTTAAAATTATTTATCCGTATTAAAACCCAATTTATCCTGTTAAGGCTGCTACTTCTTGTTGTTCTTATAGTTGCTTCCCAAGGGTCGTGCCCAATATCAGAGATATAATTGAACAGTGACAATCATACTTTACCTCTTCTCCTCCCAGGCCGAAAGAGCCCCCCAAAAACTTAACAGAGAAGTTGACTTCGAATAGCTGACCTCGTTATGGTCTACTGCGGCCGACAAACCAACTTGTCTCTTATTACTAGGTAGTAATAAGAGACAAGTTGGTTTGCCTACGACTTGAATTCCTTTCTTTCCAGTTACACGCTCTAGCCTGTTGTCTGAAAGCCATCAGCACGACAGATTCCTCGATGTTCACGTCGGTCTGTCGCCTGGCGTGCGGCGGGCACGGCTATATGACGTCATCGAACCTGCCGCCCACGTATGCCCTGACCACTGCCTCCTGCACCTATGAGGGAGATAACACTGTGCTGCTCTTGCAGACGGCTAGGTTTGTGTTAATTTGTAAAATTATCAGTTCTTTTCTCCGCTTTTCCTCATTGTTTTGTCTTAAAGCTTCCCCAGTTTTTTTATTTGTGTTGCTCTCAACTCTAGCCTAGGTGAGACACAGAGACAAAGTCGACGATGGAGTGAGCTTACCCAGAAAATGCCTGTTCATTCTTACTTTGAAGATATCAAGAACGGCACGGCAGATTAAAAAAAAATCATTAACTTAATTGGAGAAGGAAAACATCGTGGGAAAACTTGAACTTACGATCAATTTAAGTCTGAAATCAGGTCCACACGACTTTAGCAAGTGTGTTGATTCAATGCTACTGACTTCTCTATATGAGGAGTGGCTTTTGCCCTGCAGTGGGGCAGTAAAAGACTGGTACTATTATTAATTTTAATTACTACCTACTTTAGTTACCAGTTAAGCCAAATAACCTGGTTTCGAAATAGAAGAATGGCTTTCAATTGTTTTTGTTTCGCAGGTTCTTACTGAAGACGTGGCGTCAGATCGACACAGATCCTTTGACTCCTACTGTTGCTTACTTGAAAACGGTCTCCGCTCCAGGATTCCCCGACAAATGGGAAAGTTCTGTAGAGGGCATCATTAGAGGATTCCAAATCGTTGCTATGAAGTGGGTTCATTTTGCAGTGTTTTATCTATGTATCAGTTAATTAGGATTTATTCAGTTATTTTGAACTCATGTGGACAGGAAAATGGGTAATAGTGTTACTTGGGTTACGCTGACAACACAATGGATTGACAAAATGCTTTTACTTTTAATTTACTTGCTTTCTAGCTTTGCTTTTGCGATGTTTGTTCTCGGAGCTGATCAGACACTGCATGTCCTGATCAGTTTACGGTAATTATCTACGGGTCTGCAATGTCGGCTAACTAATAAATAAATAAAAAACGACTATGTAGAAGCACGCAAACTTTAGTTGTACCAGAACGTCGCCAGATGACGTGTTTGTGATTCGTTTTGTGTCCGTAGTGATGACCAATGCAAATCTATGTTTATCTTTTACTGTACGAATGATTATGTTTATTATATATTTTTTAATTACAGGAAGATATCCTCATGTGTGGATGGTATGACAAGTAAAATAATGTCTGGAATGTCTCAGGAGGACGCGTGGAACACAATATCGATACAATTAGTTTCCGCTGCTGAGGTAAGTGAATATAATTGGCACGAGCAAACCCGTACATAGCAATAGTATTAGTTTAATGCTGACATCGATGCGCAGCTAGATGAATGTACCTACGTAACTAGTTTTAGTAGCAGTTTCATGTTTGGGCTTCGATCAAAAGGACTCATTCACGGACAAAAGGATAGATATCTGTAGCATTAAGTTTGTACAGAGGCCAGCGCATTAACCTTCCCCAATCTGTCAAATTTCTTTGATAGTTTTTCAACTTTATAACAAGGTTTATGTTCAATTGAGATCATTCGACACTTTGGGTTAGCTTGATGTGCTAGCGTCTGTACTTGGATTATCAAATACTACAACTCTATCAGTTTAATAATAATAATAATAAATAATAAATTCGTTTATTTTCTCCCTTAAAACATATTTACAATTTGAGTCAATACAGAATTAGAGGAGAGACAGGAGCCCAAACTAAGCAGAGCTTGTGTCTTGGGTCTCCTGGCCCCAACCGAAGATCTTAAACGCTACTTATTTAATACATCAGAGATGTATATGGGAGTAAAACTGGACGAGTACCGTGGGTGTGAGGGTGTGTATAGGTGTGTAGTTGTGTGAGGGTGTGTGCGTATGGGCAGGTGTGAGGGTGAGTGTGAGAGGTGAGATGGTGAGGGTGAGAGCGAGTGTGTGTTTATGAGAGAGTGGTAGTGTTACTGTATATTTGAGTATGCAATCCGCTAAAATATGGTTTTGTGGTTTAAATGTATATAATGGCGATGTAGGTTACTAGAATCTTTGTTCATTTCGTTTCAGTCGCACAGTCGAATGATCGTGATATCCACATACCACGAGGACATGTCCAAAGCTATGAAGACCATGTCTCCACCACTGGCAGAGGTGATGGGCCAGCTCGTGGAGTTATATGCTGTGTACTGGACGCTGGAGAGACTGGGAGATTTGTTAGAGGTTCGTGATTTCACAACGACCTCTTTGGTTGCTACTATTGATATTTACTATGGCAGGCCTTCTACTTTCGATCCGTGATAAAGGCTTGTGAAAAGTTGAGTTCGAAAAAAGAAGTAACAGCTAGAAGTAAACCTGTTCTAAATTCAAAAAGTTTCTACAAATATTTTTGTTTCTCGATAATCGTTTCACCGTGTGTTCTTTTATTTTCTTCAGTATACGACTATTTCGAATGCGGATGTGGTGCACTTAAGATCTTGGTACGAGGACCTGCTGAGGAAAATTAGACCTAATGCCGTCGGACTTGTGGACGCTTTTGATATTATCGATGAGGTAACTGTTTCACTAATGAGATGACAGATAATGCTAAAATAATGAAGTAGTGACGCCGATTCCCTTGTACACAGATTAAACTGAAATGAGAGATTTGATATCTCTCTCTCTCTCCGACAGACAATTCGAGAAAAGGACGGTGATACATAAAAACTAAGTTAGAAACGTCGAAATTCGTTTAATGCCTTGAACTTCGCCGTATTTTGGTCGATGCGTTCAGAAATGTGAACGAACTATGTTTGTATGGAATCTTTAGTTCCACTAAGATTGACAGTTCTCATATAAATGTCCGACCCTTTCTTGTTTTATAAGAAAGACAGAGATGGAAATAGCCCAAATTTAGTTAAGCTTGTCGATAAGGGAATTGGCCCCGATATCTAATATTGGATTTTTGTATTCTGCAGTTGCTCCAATCAACTATCGGCGCCTATGACGGCCGCGTGTACGAGCGCCTGATGGAGGAAGCGCTCAAGAGTCCCCTCAACGCGGAGCCCGTCAACCAGAGCTTCCACCAATATCTTAAGCCCTTCATGCAGGGGAAACTGTGATACCATTTCTTGCACAAAATAATCTTGTGATAATAGATATACTGAACTACTACTGACTAGAATATACTGTTTGTTTTGTTTTAGGTAAAGAGGCCAGCACATCAAGCTACCCCAATCTGTCAAATTTCTTTGATAGTATTTCAACTTTATCACAAAGAAATACAGTTCATGTTCAATTGGAAAAATTTGACAGTTTGGGATAACTTGATGTGCTGGCGTCTTTACGTAAGTTTATTTTTTAATTTGTTGAGTTTATTAGATCTGTGATGGGATTGTTTGCTCAATACTGTATTTTTGTATACAAATATTTAATGATTTTAAGTTTATTCAATAAAATTTCTAACAGAATAAGTACCTACTTCTTTATCTTCTGTTTAAACTTCACATGTAGGTACCTACAAGCTAATATTAGCAGATATACAGGTACTTAACTTGTTTTTTTTAACGAGACTTTATTTAATTAAATTTAAAATTTACATATGTACAATTATAATATAAAACTAACTATATACACATACTTATACGAAGAAAAAATAAAATAAAAAGCCGACCAATACACTCAGGTCAAGATACTCTGCATCGCTGTCATCTGGAACCGTGCCCAAAAGACTGGCAGCATTGTCGATTTACGACGACCGATGTGGCACGGCGGGCGAAGGTCCACTTGCGACGCAGGAGGTTGCGGGTTCGATTCCCGCCCTGGGATAAATGTTTGTACGATCTACATCTATTTGTTCCGGGTGTTCTGGGTATTTGCTATGTATAATAAAAAATATCTATCTATGTAATGTATTGTATTAAGTACCTATATCAGTCATCTAGTACCCATAACACAAGCTCTGATTAGCTTGGGGCTAGATGGTGCTGTGTGGATTGTCCAGCATTATTTATTTATTATTGTCACGTTGGATGGCAATACTAATTCTTTGGGCAAAGAATGAGCTAGCCTTCTGGTCACGTAAAGTGTCGACGTGCACTCGGGCCCCATGACCCGAGTGCACGACTTAACTAGTTCATTGTTAACCAATACCAACAATATATTAATAAGTTATAAAACATTGTAAATTACAGTCAACAGTTTTAGGTGTACCTACGCCCACTGGTCATGCATATGTTTTTGTCTCGTGGAAGTCCTCACGGATGTCCTCAACCATGGGACAGATGAAAGGACCTGTCAGACTTTTACTGTCTAAGATCACACGATTTTCTTCTACTACCTTTGGCCGGAATAAAATGTCAAATTCCACGTAAAGTTTATTATAGAATAGTGTGCTTTCGGGACTTTAAAAAAACGTGGGTTTAAATTTTTACGCAGAACCCTAATTATTTTTCAAAAATAAAGGTAGCCTAAGTTACTCCGTATAACAATAGAGCTATCTGCCAAAGTCTCGTAAAAAATAACCAAAACAAACAGATAGATAGACAGACAGAAGGATAAAAATAATTAAAAAAAAATGTTTTGCATCACTACCGTATTTTACGTACTATGCGTTTCTGAAGCTGTTATTTTGACATTACAAACAGACACTTAAAATTTTATGTATTTGTATAGATGTGAAAGTATGTGAGTGTGTATGAATATTAGTTACTCTATCAACAACAGCTACTTACAACTTATTTGTGAAATAACTGAATAGAAATACGCCTATCATTCCAATTAAATAAATGGATATTTCAATGTCAACGGTCCAGCAAACAACAGTAGGTATATAAAACGAGCATAAATTACAATTCATTGAACTTTGCCTTTCTACTGGTGACACAAATCTCTTTGCTTGAACAAATTGTTATAATAATGAGTGTACTACAAACATTCTTGAATATTCGTGCAAAATAGTCACCTACTAGGTACCATGAGGGCAAGGACGTCCGTTAAATTTCGAACTTAGAACGTGTGGAACGTTGTGGCACAGATTAAATTAATAATATTAACACTGTGGTTTTTTAAAAGAAATCGGAAAAAAAAGAAATTTTATAAACATACAGAATTAAGATAATACTCGTACATGCAAACAAGATCTTAAATAAGAGTGGCTCACGACATATCTGCCATTTCTCATGGTGTGCCTAATATTTTAAGTTACAATTTAAATGATTTTTAAATTTACACTTATACACTAAACATCAGTCACATTAAAAAAAAACTACAATCATAGCCTTTAATCAGACCAACTTAACCTTCTTAATAACAGTATTCTAAAGCAAACCTAAATTTGCAACTTATTTTAATATTTGCTGCTTTTTTTTCTTTTGCAGATCTGTTTGCCAATCGGCAAAGGCTTCCGCCAATCTTTTCCATTGTGATCTTTCTAGAGCCACTCTGTTCCACATCACTCCTGCCATATCTCTTGTATCGTCGTCTCACCTTTTCTGTGGTCAGCCTCTTTTCCTTTTACCTTTCTTGGGTTACTCCTTGTCACCTTCTTGTTGTATTTCTTATGACCTCTTATTGTGTGCCCTGCCTATCTCCATCTGAGTCTTTTAATTTTCCGTACTACATCTTGGTATATCATATGGTTCTTGTATTATTTTTGATGACGTAGTTTTTCAGCCTGTCTTGGGAGGTTTATACAATAGGAATCATCCCACTTGTCGCTCGGAGTCTGGATTAGTGCCGGGTTGATGGCCCCTTATTGCATGGTTCTTAAAACATAAATGGCAAATTGCGGATTTTACTATACGTGAAATCTTTCGGGGAATACACGCGTTATGATATGTGATGTTTGTTACGCTTTTTATACGGATGTGGATGAAATTTGGCCCACGAATAGACCACGACCTGGTTTGGAACTTAGGATACTGTTTAATCCGGTTGTGTGTTCCAGCGGGATAATTATTGACATCCGCACGGGCGAAACCGCAAGCAAAAGCTAGTTATACACGCTATGACCTACGGGCAGATCGGCGACTTAATTCCGTCAGATGTGTCTCGGGTCTTAGGGGCGAAAGGGGGTGAAAGCCAGGGCATAACTAGTAACAATTTCTTGTAGATGACTGACATTGTACAGGTACGCTATTATGGTACTCAATTCATTTTTTTTGCATTCGTTTATTGTTTTGTACTTGAAGTTGTCAATATGATTATTTTATGTTTGCTTCGAGGTCATGTTAGTGATAAAAATAAGACTTTTAGCTGCAGTAAGTTGACATAACTAATGACACACACCTATTTCCATACAAATCAAATCAAATCTCTTTATTGCATTCATGTGTACACTACACTACACCGGAAAAATGCACTACGGTGGTGCATAAATAAAATTACCAACAAGGTATCTTTTTTTTTTGTTCACGGGGGGAAACCTTCAAAAGGCGCCTGGACTTTTGGGGAAAAGACCAGGGAGTGTGGGATTCTTACCTCACTAAAACCACCCCGGTGATCACCATCGGCACATGGAAGGTGCCCCGTACCTTTTAAGAGACCACTCCGGAACCCCCTCAGTACAACGCCTGTTAGGGCACATCCCTGAGGAGACGGTAAAGATGTCTCTCCTGAAGCTTGCTGTGCGCGGTGACACGTGATCACTATGTAAGTGTCTTCCCTGAGGTCATTCGGTGGGCGAACAGAGTCCCCACTCTGAGCACCCGCGACCCCAGAATCCCGCCTGCGTTAAATGATGCAGGTGGTGTTTAGGCATGTTAGGCATCAAGGCGGTTGCCTCCTCGACGCGTTCTTCTCCGAGCGGGATCGGCCCTCTCACGATCCCGCTCGGCGGCCTCCTTCTGGACATAATACACAACTCGGAAAAATGCACTATGGCGGTGCATTAATAAAATCACCAACAAGGTACGGTACTTAACTGTACTAGAATCTACAGTCTCGGCGCACCAGTTTTCTTTGTTTAGGTTTTAGTGTCATATGTGACATTAGATCCTGTCAAGTTACAGCAGTTGAGTAAAAATCGTACTGTAGAATGACCTTGTATTGTATTTATCTGAATTAAATGGTTTTTGAATGCCGTAAGGTAGAATATAATCCCATAGGTCAAGCCAAATTTAAAGTCAAATCATTTATTTTGAATAAGACCTTTTCGTGAACTCGTTCCTATTTCTGATAACTTATTTTATTGTTTTAAAATATGTATGAGTGAAGGAGGTATGTGTGTGAACTGCCTAATTGGAAGGGCTACTACTGAGCGTGAGGTCATGGATTCAAATCGGCTTTTTCATCTGGTACTTTTCAGTGGAACCACGGAGTATGGATTTGTGCCCGGTTGATGGCAATAGTCTCGACCTCTATCACATTTGACTTGAACATTACTGGCGAAATGTAGTTGTAATATATGTACAGCTCTGCCTAACACTTCTAAAAAAATGCAAAAATATATAAAAGACATAGTTTCATGGTAATATATTTCTTTTTAAATTAATTAGTCATACCCTGTTTTACAGTCATTATTAGTTAACTCAGTAGAAATGCTCAATTTTAAACCTACAATAAACTCCGAACACAGATTCAACAACAAAGATTGTCTACATAAAGGTCTAAAACCACGTAAGTAGGCCCCTACAATACCTACCAAATAATTGCGAGTGACCAGATGATATCAAAGTCTACAATTCAAGATAACTTCAATATACTGTAGTAGGCACCTATGTATGTGTGTTAGTGTAGAAGCATCAGTGGTAATGACCGCACGTCTCCGTACATATCTATTGGCCAACCTTCTAACCAAAAATACCGCGAGAAACTAGTTTTTCCTTCCACAAAAGTTATATTTTAGTGTTAAACCGGCTATTACAGTGTTAAAATCGTCATTTTGAACCAACAAAAGTAAGTTTCCCTCGATTTTTATTGAGTTGTCGTTATCTATGTTTATTTACCTCTTTGCTCCGGATCTGACAGACTCAGATCATGACTATTTGTCCTCTTCTTTAGTTCATAAATTAATCAATAGATGTCGTTTTTCCCAATATAAACTAGCGCCATCTTTTATCGAGGAACGGAAGCAGGATGAGAAAGACTAATGAACGGACATAAATATAAGTGCTCACCCTGTTTAGACACTGCCGCGGTTTGCGAAAACAAGGTGAAAGCTGATGGAAATGGATGAAAAACTACTGCATTTCGCAGTGATGAACGTCATTGTGAAAACAAGGTCATACTTACTTGTAATTTCGCCCAGTTCGTCTGTCTATGTTATTGACTGTTTACGTCAATAATAAGTCAGATTAGCGCCTTCTTAGTTAATTGGTAACTGCAGGAATAATTTTGATTTCCATAGTATATTTGAAAAATACAAACATATTTTTTGTAGACTTCTGAATCAATACGGTGCATGCGCATAATGCGTAAATATTTATCCCGACCACAGAATCCTTCACAGTGCGTGGTACAGAACGTATTAAACCTCTTAATAAGCTGGATCAGCCTGGTATCTTGATTATGTTTGAGGCGCAAAAACTTAATCATAATGCTTATAAAATGTTAATGGACATCTCGGAAGACATTGATTTTAATTAGCTTAGGGTGTGAAAAAGAAGTGAGATTATAGCTCATTAAACTTACAATTATACTACACGAGCCTATTGTTCAGGCAACAAGTCTATGGCCTTGTCTTAATTAAGCGCGTGCGCCGTCCGATTTACAATTGCTAAGATATGAGAGAGGCTCTTTAACCGTTCCAGCCACATTGAGGATCGCGAGTGTATGTCTGTTAATCATCATCCACCTGCCCTTATCCCAATTTATTTGGAGTCGGCGCAGCATGTCTTCTTCTTCCATACATTTCTATTTTATTGGGACAATCCCGTCACACTATTCCCAAACCACTGCAACGACTGAAAACCAAAATCAAAAATGGCGACCACCAGAAATGAGGTCCGAGGTCTCGAAGAAACGATTCAACTGACTTGGTGGGTCTTGGTTGTGGTCTTGGTGTTTTTCTATTTGCTCTCTTATCTCAAAAGTCACCCTCTTAGCCATATCATCATCATCATCATCTTTCACACAATCCATCCATGGTTTCTTTGGTCTCCCTCTACTCTTGTGACCATACATACATTCATACTCAAATCTTCCTCGAAGTAGTGTTTGTCTGTTACTCTTTTACGGTAAACGGATTTAGATAAAATTTGTTATGAAGATAGGTCATATCCTGGATTAGCACATTAATACTTTTTGGGGCCCAGCTAGTTTTAAACTAAGTTCGAGTTTGCTTTACTAAGACTTCGCTTACATCTTGCAAATATAGTCGGAATAGATTAAATCCACAACGCAATACAAGCATTGGGAAAGGCACACTGCAGGCTGCATATTATGCATAAAGATCTGTTGCAAGAGATGGAAAGCGCTTGCGCTTGTTGCGTATAGAACGCAACAAGCGCAAGCGCTTTCCCTCTCTATCTCATCAAACTAAGTGGAACAAAATTGGATAAAGACTTATTTTTGTTATAAGAAATCGCGGTTTACATTGGCACACACAACATATTGTGCTTATGGGTGTATGTGACGGTACAAGGGTCGTGGGTGTATATTAAGTTGATTTGAACTTGTATGAGTAATATGTCTATTTGATGGTCGTGGAGGAAGTTCGCCTCTTCTTGCCTTGCTTCTTGGAAGTTGGCCTTTCTCATCACGTTGACCCTGGATGCCATCTGCGTTAAAGATTCCTACAATGAGGGATCTTGGCCTAATCCTACATGAGAAATGGAGCATTTAAAGGTTAAATGGAAGTTTCTTTGCTTCTGTCATGATGTCGTCGTATTTGGAGTATACGGCCTACAGTAGTTTGATGTCGCCCTTGCAGGCAACTGTCTCCCGGGCCATTTGCATGGCCCTGTTGAACTTGTTTTGTAAAAAAACGTCTTAAAATGTTGGAACTTTGACCTTTGATATCTCTGTAATCCCAAGTACGGTGCAGTACAAAAATATAATGACGGGAAAAACAAGTGACTCTCGGCGCCATTAAACGTCTATTTATTTCCTAAAAACAAAACGTTGTCATGATATCATCATAATAATGCCTCCATTTTTGCACATCAAACTATCACTTATAACTATGTTGTATGTTCAATAAACCATTGTAATATGTTTTACTTTTGTTTTGTTTTATATTATGTTTCTATGTTAATTATTGTAATTGGTTTTTGTACCGTTTTAATTAACTATGAATAAATAAATAAATAAATCACAAACTGTCAAATTTTCCCAATTGAATATGAACCTTATTCTTACGTTATAAAGTTGAAAAACTATTGAATGAATGTGACATATTGCGGTAGCTCGATGTGCTGGCCTCTGTACAAACGTTGCATGGTTTAGTCGACCTCGCTATACTTTATCACCTGTGACATCAAATATCTCCTAAATGAAACTTTAGTGAGGTTGAAATTTTCTACAATATCAGTCACTTAGGCAAAGACAGCAGGTCGTTTTGTGATTGAATTAATCTTTAGGTCAAATACACTTAGAAGAAATTATGTTATGTAAACTAAGAGCTATATCCACGAGAACACTGCCAACAAACTGTCCTGCAGTTTGGCAGAAGATTTGTGAAATACCTTTATTGTGATTTTGATTGAAAATAATACAAAAAAACTTCATGCCATTTAGTCACTTTTAGTTGGACTTTGATAGAAGACTTATTAGTAGGGATTATTGTGTCTAATTATCGTATTTAAATAACGCTTTTATTATCTGTGTACCAATGTATATCAATGAACTTGAAACATTCCTAAAAACGTAATTCTAAATGCTGGGTAACAGTGTGAAGTTGGGTATTATCTGCATATTGCTGATTTACGCCACCGGTCTCGACTCCCTTGACTCGACAAGCTTCTGTATGAGCTGCTTACTACGAGTATATGCCCCCTTCTCGTCCGCCCGACCGACCGAACATATTTATTTATTTATTACATTTTTAGGAAAGTGACGGAGGAATAGATTGGACTGTCAAGTACAGAATAAACACAGGGTGGATGAAATCGCGGCAGGTAACGGGAACAACTTGCGATTCCCACGTTCCCCTTAAACTTAAAGGGAAGATCTATAAGTCAATGATTAGACCTGCTGTCTTGTATGGATCAGAATGTTGGGCCACAAAAGGAATGAATGAAAGGCAGTTGCATGCAGCTGAGATGAGAATGCTAAGGGGGATGTGTGGTGTTACGCGAATGGATAGAGTAAGAAATGAGTATATAAGAGGAAGTCTGAAAGTGGCGCCTGTGACCGAGAAGTTGTGTGGAAATCGGCTGTCATGGTATGGACACGTGATGCGAAGGAATGAGGATCATGTTGTGAGGAAAGTTTTGAGTATGAATGTAGAGGGTTACAAGAGTAGAGGGAGACCCAGGAAACGATGGATGGATTGTGTGAAAGTTGATATGGCTAAGAAGGAGGTGACTTCTGAGATGACGGGAAATAGAGACGTATGGAAGAAGAAGACATGTTGCGCCGACCCCAAATGAAATTGGGATAAGGGCAAGAGGATGATGACATTTTTAGGAAAACTTACAGCTAAACAGAAAGTGAATAAACGTGTAGACAAAAATATGGCCAGTTACAAGTTACCACATGTAGTAAAAAAAACAATATGACTGACTACTACTACTACTAACATCAACTTATATTTTTTTTTATAAACGTAATCGAAGTTAGTGTAATTTTTTTATTTTTAACAGACATATAAATTATACTTTTAAACATTTCAATACAAAAATAAAACAAAACACTTAAAAATGTAAAAAATTGCCCACCGGCTTTGGTAATAGGGTCCAAGCTACCGGTGCGTGTTGGTCGAGACTCTTTACTTATTTTATTATTAAAATTAATACAATAATTGCCGAAATCCACGCGGGTGGAGCCGCGGGTTGAAGCAAGAAAATCATTCGAAATACAGATAAACGTAAAAAAATGGTGCCACAGTATTGACGTCAAGAAAATACCAGTATTTTTATTATGCAAACAGTAGATGAGTAATTTTTAGTAGGTACTTGTTTAATAATAATTGCGTGCTAAACTTGGGTGTAAATCGTTGGATTAGGTTACAGAGTCTGCGTGTATTTACTATTTAAATAGTTATAAGTGTTATTGCCATGAATTACCTATTCATTCGAAGTTTTATTTAGGTCCAAAGATGCAGAATAATTCAAAAACGAAGGCCGTCTTTCAGACTCTTTTTGAGTTTCGAATAGGAAACGTATACCAGTATTATTAAGAAACCTTAGAAGTGAATGCCTAAATAGTACCGTACCGGGATGAATAGAAACGCAGGGGTTGGGCAATGGTCGTAAAGAAACTCTTAGAAACATGAACGGAATGCTTTTATTCAGGCATTAGCTTAGGTGTCGCCTAGTCTTAGTGAAAATGGGCACCAGACCACCACTCAGATCTAGCAACATTATTATTCTGCATTTGTTACTAGCAAATTGTGTTTGGCCCACGCTGTCTTTATTTCATGCCTACATCTCCTTCAGCCGATCTATGCTGTAAGAAAATCCCCACTGTGAACTGTCAATCCCCAGTATTAGTATGGGATGACAGCCTCTCGAAACCTGCACTTCACTTACATTTTCACGGAGAGGTTTTTACAGAATCATCATCATATCCGCCAAAAGACTTCCACTGCTCGACACAGGCCTCCCCTAAAGATTTCCTTGATTATCTATAGATTATTAGATAGTCTTCCTGCGATCTTCATCAGAGTCTTGGTCCACCTTGTCTACCCACGCTTTGTCTTGTGTCTTTTACAGAGAGGCACTGCAGTATTTAATTCACCCTATTTTATCTCTATAATATTTTACACAACTTTCTTTACTCTTACTGATATCGATCAAACAAAAGGCAAAAACAATCCTTAGGTATTGAACATTGTACTAAAAGCCGCCCCCCACGTAATCTAATCAGTCATTATCAAATGTGAACAGACTAGGAGCGCAAGCGCAAGATAATTGGCGAGTGGCGATAGAAACGCGGAGCCAGTACCAAGGTGTTCGGTGACAAACATGGCTGAGCAGAAGGTTTGCCCTGACCTCGTGAAGGAGAGGAAGAATTGTACCTTCGATATTTTAGAGCTGACTCACCTCATAGATGGAGGGCCACAAGAGACTAAGGAGAGAAAGGAAGTTGGTGAGTGTATAGACCATTTCAAACATATTTTTTGTAGATTTTGATAAAAAACGAAAAAAAAAATAAGAAAAAAATTGTCAATTTATTTTTTTGCAAGAAAAATAAAGCAATAAAATCGATATTTTTGCTTGAAACCCAAAGTTAAATTATAAGAAACTTTAGAAAATACTACGGTTGCGAGTAAAACAACTGTTACAGTTACTGACCTGCTTGTAATACTCTACTGTTCTACAAATACTCCATACAAGCAATTCTCCTAATATTATTTACTACTTAAATAAATTTGATATTAAACGTTATGCTTAAAAAGCCCATGTAAACTTAACCTATGGGTGAACTTCTTGCTGGATTCACTCCTGTTTATGACAGACAAATTAATTAAAAAAAAATGGTTTCTATCTTTGGCAACTTAAATCAAAATTCGGTGTAATTTTCTGACCAACAATACACACAAGTCGTGTATGACAAGATAAGTGACCAAGTGGTGTCATTAACATCTACTAAGTATTCGTATACCACAGTTATAAGTAGTTGCGTTTGTACTTTGCCCCGTTGGTAGCTTTATGTTTGTTTTGATTTCCAAAACGTCGATAAAACATTTGACATTGTATTTATTTTATAGCCACTTGTCATTTAGAGTTGCTATTCTTTTGTTTATGTGTCTGGCACGAATGTTTGACGTCAGCGTTATGTCAATTCGAACAATTTTAAAATTGACATTTGATATTAATTTACCTCATTGCTTCAATGGTCTAGTGACTGCTAAGCATGAGGCACTGGGTTCGATTCCGAAGCCGAGAAATGTGTTATTGGGATTTATCATTAATAATTTCTCAATAGCAGCCCGGATTCTGGATGTGTACCCAGTTGATAACAATAGGGTACTCCCATTACATAGGACTTAAAACATAAGTGGTGAAATGTGGGTATATCTACTGGAGGTACAGCTCTGCCCAACCCTACGGGGAATATAGGCGTGATATTATTTGATATTTATTTATTTTGAAGACTTTATTCATATCTATGGGGGTTAGTTATTGTGCTCGCTGCATAGTAAATCTAAATGGATAGTTGTACGAGTTTTTACAATTTAATCATTGTTCGTATTGACGTTAGGTTTACTTCAAGCATTCGTGCTAACCGCACAGCTCCCGTATACAGCACTTTCGATCAGAAAAGGTTAAATAAGTTTGCGGAAAGCGTAATACATAGATAAATAGACCTAGACAACTGTAGGTACTACTACCTTGAACTTTGGTTACAATGTTAAAGTACACATAGAGTATTATATATACATATCTGTAATTCATTATCACTAAGGCACTAAATGTATTATTAAATTAAATTGTTGTACAATCTTTTGAATATTAAACCGATAACGTTTCTTCTAGATATGAATTTATCCTTCTATATTTGACATAGCGAAACGTTTGGTCGACTCTTCACGTGACCAGAGAGCTGGCCCGTTTTTTGGCCAAAAAATCAGCATTGCCATTAAACGTGGCAATGCTGCCAGCCTTCTGGGCACTTTTCCCATTTGACAGTAATGCGGATGAATTTTTCGATTACTTGTGATTATTTATTTAATTTAAATTTTTCATGTATTAATAGTTGTATCATTTTTAAAGAAATAAACGCTTTCTATATTTGATAACTGCAAGTGATCAAAAAAATAAATAGGCCTATAGAATAAGCCGTCATAGGGACTGTCCACATTAGAAAAAACTTAAAACCTGTGAATAAGTGTGTTTTTGACACACGTCACTTTAGCATGTCGGTGACGTGAATCCATAAGTGTTGCCCTCGCCAAAATTCGCGTTATTTCCAATTTATGAATTGATTTAAAATTCTAAGAACAAAACTCATGCCAATTATAGTCGACGGTAAGTTAGAAAATATTCAGCTTGACTTTGTATCCTTTCAGAAAACATGGTGCTCAGCATACCAGGATTAAATTCAGAGAACGATGTACCAGAAGAGTACATGAGCCATAAAGAAAGATATGAAAACGCCATCAGGAAGGCCTGCTTGATGTCTAATTGTGTAAAAGAATTCGCACTGCGGCATAACAGCATGGATGCTTTTAGGTAAGCAGTAGTAGTACGTATCGTATACCTTTAAACGAGCAATTCTTGTATATATATATGTACATATGTATATATAATCTGAATCTCGGAAACGGCTCCATTGATTTTCATGAAATTTAGTATGCAGGGGGTTTCGGGGGCTATAAATCAATCCAGCTACTTTTCATTTTTAGAAAACGTAGTTTTATCCCAGCAACGCTCTGTCATCCAAGTAATTATATTAATACGAACAGTCTATTACCGTCCCAACAAGGGAAGGGCCTCTTCTCAAACAGAAAAGTCACGAGCATTAATCACCACGCCTGACAAGACGGGTGGGCGAAAAATCTTGATAAGTCCAGGTTTCCTTACGATCTAGATATTTCTTTACAACGTCAGATATGTCTGAGAATAATATAGAAAATACTGACGACGAGAGATGATGTATGAGAGACCAGGACAGAACTATTGAGCAATTTCATAAAGAAAGAGAGGGAGAGAGACCACAAGAGATAGAGAGATAGAGGAAGAGAGTTTGTTTGAGTTGTTATTCTGTCGCAATACCATTTTACATCAAATCTACATTCTTTAGGCCTTTGGTCCATCAATTTTGCCTAATTCGCCATTTTTCTGTACCTTTCACAGGCCCACAAACAAGTATCGCATAACATTCGCGATAGTAAAAGATATATCACCGTTGATGTTACACATGGGAATGTTCGTGCCGACAATTCTGAACCAGTCAGACCCCGATCAGCTGGCGGAGTGGCTGCCCCAGGCGATGACCTTCGGGATCTTAGGAACTTACGCACAGGTAAGACGGCAGACAACAAACGAACATTGCCGGGGGATCATTTGTTCACTTCGTATATCATCATCATCATCATCTGCCCAGCCTTTTCCTTTGCCCTTTGGGGTTGGATTCTAATCTCACGAGATGAAGCTGGATAACAGTATTTTAGAAGAAGGTTAACAACCTAAAAGGATTTATGGACACAATTACAACTAGCGCATCAATAAAATTGAAGTGTCTGTTTGGAATGTCAAAATAACAGTTTTTTACCAAATGCATGCTATGAAAGTATAAGCGGTAGAGACACCTCAAAACATTAAAAAAAATTGTGTTTCTATCTGTCTGACGGTTTATTTGAGGTAAACTCTGAAACGGTTAGACCGATTTTGACGGGGCTATCACACGTAGATAACTGATATTCTAAGAAGTAACATAGGCTAGTTCTATTAAAGAAACAGATTTAGGGTCACACGCATTAAAACGAATGAAATGTTAAATTCCACGGGTACGAAGTTCTGGGTACAGCTAGTCCTTAATAAATGGTGTCTTACAGGAAACCACAGAACAGATAAAAGATTTCTATTCTATAAGATATATTCTGTGCAAGAAACCCAATTCTTCTTTAGTAACACAGACGTTGAATGATTTTAATATTCTTGCAGACTGAACTCGGTCATGGGACATTCCTCAGAGGATTGGAAACCACAGCAACTTATGATCCTACTTCAGAGGAGTTTATCATCAACAGTCCTAGCCTTACATCGTACAAATGGTGGCCCGGAGGATGTGAGTATAATATATTTATTTTAGTTTCATGCAGTAAATGGTTCTCATGTACATTGTCTTCACAAATAATTATCTAATAAAGCTGCCTAACGAGAGCCTCCTCAGGCGTTGGTCGAGGCTCTTGGCTATTATGCCATTGGCCGTCACAACTATCGCCACAATGCCTGCTGTATCACATCCCACATGTCGACAACCTCGCGGGCCAGATCAAGATACTTAATGTGTTTCTCTTTCTCAGCCTTCACGAGGTTCTCGTCATGTGGAACCATTATATCAACTGTGTAAGGATGTTCGTTTACAATGTCACTAGTTCTAAGCTAACATTATCCTTAAGTTCTGAGTAGAGGTGCAAAGTCAATGTCAAATCATTTATTGCAATTAGACCATTGAAAAGGCACTTTGAACGTCAACTTTAAAATTATAATAAAATACTAAAACGGCTTTAATTGCCACTTCCAAAACGTAGTTTGGTGTGAAGAAGAATGGGCAAGAAACTCCACATTTACTCTTTAAAAATAGCCTTGTTTACAATATTTTGCATATATTATTAAAATAATACAATTAACACATTTACATATAATTATATGGAAATACGAGGTTACTACCTGGAATAAAAAACACTATATCAAAATAGGTAAGTACAGATTATTACAATATTAAGCAATGCTGCAAATAGACAAAATCTTTTGTTGATAAATACATGGTGCTTCCGTACATACAAAAATTGACACCATAGATTATTACCTGAGGTCGGAATTAGGCAGAGTTATTTATGTACTTGCATCGAAATGTTGATATTAATATGGATCTTCCCGGGATTTATAATGCAATCCCGTGTGGCCAACAATATTACAAATAAATAATAATAAAAACCTCACAGATAGATAAGGCATTGGATATCCGATGTCGGATGGTTTAAATTGTGTAAAAGTAAAGAAATTTTTAATTAATAAATCACGGGATTTGAGGCATATCCACTATTCTTTCGCTGTATGAAATAAGTGTAAGTACATAAATACTACCTAATTCCGACCTCTGATTATTACACATAAAGAAATGTAATAAAAATAAATAAAAGAAGCTCCAGTATGTGAGTTACAATAATCAGTCTAAAATTAATTTCAAAGATAAACAAGAATATATTGTATTATTTGATTAGCAACCAGTTCGATCATGTCTAATCTCTAGATAATCCTGTGGAGCAGGACCAGCATGTTTCAAAGCCCCACATGACTAGGTACTGACAAATGCTTGCATTGACTGGTCAGCTTCATTCAAATCTGTGTGGTTCTTTCCTCAAAAGACTATCTCAGACACGTCTCTGCATGGTCCTCACATGATCAATCGTACCTAGATAAATGTTTGGATTTTAAAGGAGACTGTGACCTGGACGGCTGGACCTCTGAGCTTGTTTTGATATTTCTTCTCACAGTAGTCAGCTGTGAAACATTGACCTTATGTAGTCGTAATTTATTTTATGACGTGTAATGCAATATTTTACAGAAATAGATATCCTTTATCGTGTATGGTTTCTATACCATTAACACAACATACCGTAAAAAAACCAGCTGGTTTATTTTAATAGTATATATGGAGCGATGGTTCTTAACTTCCTTTTCATTACAATGGATTACCTTTTAACGCGTTTAAAGCTAAATTTAAATCAAACCTTTGTTCTAAAGCATATTATTCGATCAACGACTATTTAGAAGACAAGAATAGTTGGTCGCTTTGTTGAACGCAGGACAATGTTACTATGTTCTATTACTGTTTAATAGTTCTTTATTTTTGTGTATGTTTCTTCTACTATCCTTATTTTTATGTTATTGACATGATCCTCTCATTACATTGTATGAATGAGTTGTATTGATATAATTCAGCATTGCACATGTCAGCGGGCACGCCCTTGGACTGCCTTGGAGGCTTTTTATGTATTCAGTTTAGCAGGCTTTGCTTGAGTTAATTGTCGATTTTGGTATATATAACTTTTTATTTATTTATTTTGGCATATTGGTGTGTGCTAGCTAACATGTAGCAAATTATTTAATTGAATGACGTATAAAGATTTTTGACATAATTATTATTTTTGACATAATGTGTTGTATAGCTTCAGGTTCTTCAAACCTATCAGACAGACGTGTTGCTGGGGAGTTTGTTCCTCCACTTCTTCTTCCCAGCAAAAACACTAGGAAGTGGTGAAGGGTGGGCGTTTTGGGGGACTGTCTTATGTAAACGTCTTTGACGTTCAAAAAGTGCTGATTCTCAGCCTAATTTGAATAAATGAATTTTGATTTTGATTTTGATTAAATCATTCCAATATTATAAACACGAAAGTGTAGGTATGTGTATATTTGCTATTCCTTGCAAATATACGCATACCGACACTTTCGTGCACCTCCTTATCTTATCCCACGCTGAAACGCCAGAACGGATTTGGATGAAATTCTATAAGAAGGTAACTCATACCCTGGATAGGGTACCTTTTATCCTGTAAAGTTAAGTATTCTCGTGGGTACGGCATCTTATGTTAACTTTTTAACACAGCGGGGAGCTGGTTGTCATTTGTTTTTTTTTACTTCCAGTGGCACACACAGCAAACCACTGCATCGTGGTCGCCCAACTGTACACACAAGGTACATGCTATGGAGTCCATCCTTTCTTCGTTAAAATTCGTGACACTGAGACTCACATGCCCCTTCCTGGCGTCAAAGTTGGTGAGATTGGACCCAAAATGGGATTTCAGACCGCAAATAATGGATTCTTGGGATTCGAAAATTACAGGATACCGAGGAGGAGCATGTTGATGAAAAATGCTCAAGTATTGAAGGCAAGTTAATTGGAACATTTCTCGTGATGTATTTTCTAAACTTACGTGATTTGAGAATCCTCAAGTTACGACTTTCCTTGTAGAGGATTGCAATTAAACAGTCTTTAAAATTACATGGAATTTTTGTTGAAATTACTTCAGTCTAGCTTGATTCCGCATAGAATTTTACTGTTGCGGACCTGCAAACTGTTGCAGGATCCCGCAGACTCTAAGATTGCTGATTGCGGTATCCCACTTTGCTAGATTGCAATTAGCATTATATTTCCACGCATGTCTTCTTATTCATTGCTAAATCTTGATAATTTTAGGTGATCTATCTATCAATCTACAACAACAGTCACGTTTTCATGCGAGATAGACGTAGAACATAAATAATTTTGACGGCACGGTTGGCACAGCGTCTGAGCGATCGACTGCTGTGCCGCGTGTCGTGGGTTCGATTCTCGCACGGAACAAAAATTAGTATGGCCTACAGGTAGTTGTTCCGGGTCTGGCTGTTTGTGTATGTGACTTTAAATGTTTGTAAACGCACCCACGACACAGGAGAAATTCCTAGTGTGGGGAAACGTTTTAAAAAAAAAAAAAACAAAAACAAATTTCCTCATTACTTTCGTTTCGTTCACAGGATGGAACATACCTAAAGTCTAAGAACGATAAGCTTACGTACGGCACCATGGTGTTGGTCAGGGTTCTCATTGTGAATGACGTAGCCTATGAACTGTCAAGGGCAGCCACCATCGCCGTGAGATATGCTGCCGTCAGACATCAGTCGCAGCCGAAACCAGAGTAAGAACCTTATAAAATTTTCAATAATCCCTCTTATAACATACCACCTGTTTTCCCAGACGGGTAACGCCGAGGCGCACTTATAGTATTCACACATTTTGATAGTTATGTAATATTGCTATCAATCGGGCTTTAGCTGACAAATTCCTGATGTGAACACCCAATTACCCGACCTGGGAATCGAATCCTTTCACAGCAGTAATCCTTGTGACCTGCCTCATTTTTCGATCAGACAGGCAGTTCATCTTTCTTCTGTTGTTTATATTCACAACGTGTGCCTACACCTTGATCTTTCAGCTGATTTAAAAAAGAAAAAAAAGATACCTCCTAACTATACAGACATATTTTTTTTTTATTTTTTTTTGAATTTAACTTTGATTATAATTTTAATAATGTAATGTGAATTAAATTTTAATGTAATCTCTATGTAATAATTATGTAAACTGAGTTATATGGGCTAATGCCTGAAATAAACGATTATTATTATTATTATATCTTTGAGACACAGACACTGGCCTGAATCCGTTAACCTTACCTTACCTTGCATCGTTTACTCTGTGGATCTGTATCTGGCACTGTCTTTTTTCCAGTGAGCCTGAACCCCAGATCTTGGACTACGTGACACAACAGCACAAACTATTCATCGGTGTAGCGACCAGCCATGTCTTCCGTGTCTCCGGGAACTGGCTGTGGGACACCTACTCCAAGACAATCGCAGATGTCCGTAAAGGCAACATGGATCAAATGCCCGAGGTAAGTTGAAGCACTTAATTCCACGGTGGTTTGACAAAGGCATAGATAACGAGCAACATTTATGAATAGTAAGAGCTAGAATTTAATCTAACAAGATCAGTCCAGAAATGATCGAGCTCATTCCGTTGCTCTTAATTTCTAGTTATCCCTTCAACTTAAAAATGGCTATGTGAATCCCTTGATAAATAAAATAAATAAATAAAGCCTATTCATGTATCACTGCTGCGGCAAAGGCCTGTTCTCATACAGAGAAGGCATGAGCACTAATCGTCAAGTCGTATTGACCATTTCAGACCTAAAGCCATTATAAGTTCATGTTTCCTCATGATGTTTTCCAAAATGACTTGAAAATGTCTCATTGGTATTATATTGGCATATACCTGAATTTGAAATCCCTCATGCATGAGAGGTGAAGCCTTAACCATTGGGCCAACACGACACTGGGCCACCTCCTCCACCTCCACCACGACCTCTGGAACTGCACTCCTGTTATAACTGCTTTAGGCAAGCTAATTGATTCTCCTACTGGTTTGTATCCTTGTTTACTCAGTGAAGTAACCATCTCTTTTATATTTTCCAGCTGCACGCTTTAGCATGCTGCTTGAAGGCAGTATGCAGTCGCGACGCGACAGCCAGGATCGAGGAGTTCAGGCTAGGATGCGGAGGTCACGGGTACATGGCCTCATCCAACCTGCCCATCATTAATGGCATAGTGTCCGCCACCATCACTTATGAAGGAGAATACACTGTGCTCATGTTGCAGACTGCCAGGTAAACTAAAAGTATTTTGACGGAAATAGGACATAATTAAATGAGACACGTATCATTTGAATGTTCTCGTCTCTTAACCGTAGTATTAGTAGTATCTTAGGGTTGCCCGGCCCAGCTTGCAGTGGTAAAAGTAAGTATGTAAAGAGGCACATACTTACTTTTCGGGAAAACTTAGTTTACTTCTACAGGTTGGGGTACCTTACTGTGCCGGCACAATTTTCAGTCGTAGTCAAATTTCTTTGTTAGTTTTTCGACTTTATTACGTATATAAAGGAATAGTTAGATAATAGTAGAAGTTTAGTTTTCAATTGGGGAAATGCAACAGTTTGGTATGTATGTATATTATACCACCACCATCGTCATAAAGACATACTAAAGGGATAGAAACAAAAGCTTCCCTAAGATACGAGCTCTCCCTAGTTTGGGTGCCATCATACAAAACCAAATGAAGACTGTAACAAGTCTCGATAATGATGACGACACGGTTGACTGCGCCGCGTGTTGTGGGTTCGATCCCCGCACGGAACAAATATTTGTATGACCTACAGGTAGCTGTTCCGCGTCTGGCTGTTTGTGTTTGTGAGTTTAAATGTTTGTAAACGCACCCACGATACAGGAGAAAATCCCAGTGTCCCCACACTGGGATTTTCTCCTGTATCGTTTAAAAAAATATATATATATTATTAAAGCTGACATTGTTGCAATGTATGAGTCTGCATCTATTCAGTCTCCAAACTACGTATTGTACTTTTTATTAATAAGACCATAATTCGTACTTTTATTTCCAGATTCCTGGTAAAAGCATGGAAACAAGCGACCCAGGGCAACGCAATGACGCCGACAGTGTCTTACTTGGTGCAGTTCTGTAATAACGACCGCGTGCGGTGGGAGAACACTCCTTCGGGCATCATCAGTGGCTTCCAAGCTGTTGCTGCCGGGTAAGAGCATCATGATGCTTATCTTTCAATACTGGGTGGATGGGGACATCGATGAGCAACCTCATATGCTATGAGTTCAGTAGATACTTGATTCTAGACTCCAACGTTGAAATTTATCGTCGGCTTTTATTAATTTTCACGTTTAATTCTTATATTTTTAAACTCTAAAATGTAACTCAATAAGATTTTTAATGAAAGTAGAATTATGTGTTTATATTTGGTTGAAAATCTCATTAGGTTATATAGAAATCATTGTTGTACATGGTATCAGGTTGCGCGTCGATGTACTTTCTATTCTGCATGTAAAATAATAAGCTTATCTGGGTCATTTCCTTGGTGTATTTAAGTTACTAAAAAACAATTGCCTCTTGGTAACCAAGGTAAGGTTATGATGTACTTAGACTTAAGATTTTAATCTGCCTGGTGAAATAAAGTTGGGGTTCCACTTCTAATATTACATTGTTTCACAGAAAGACGAAAGCTGCGTATGACAGTATTTCGAAATACGAGAAATCTGGTATGGATTACGAAGATGCGTGGAACAACGCATCCGTTCAGCTAGTTAACGCCAGTGAGGTAAGACATCTTTTTCTAAATAGGTATTGTAACCAAAAATTTGTTCGTTTGGCCGTCATTTCTTCCCCTTAGATTTTAGAACAGAATATTGACAGTTATTGACTCTTTGTTTTACACTATAAAAACTTACAAAAACATACACAACAGCAAGCTACATAGGGTGTTACTTATGAGCGGCCCTATAGCTTAAAGCGATCTCTTTTCAATCTTTTTTTTTTATATTTTCCAAGTTATTGCTAGTTTATTCGTTATTTCTATGTCCTTTATATCTTTGGCTTACGGTATGTTTTCTTTCATCAGGCTCACTGCCGCGCCATCCTATGCGCAGTGTCATGGACGGAGATGGTGCGACACTCGACAAACGTGTCTCCAAACTTGGCTAAAGTTCTGCTGCAGTTGGCTGAACTGTACCTCACCTACTGGGCTTTGGAGAAACGCGGGGATCTCCTGATGGTAATTTTTAAATAAGAACACTCCCTACATTACTTTGACATGTAGCGGCACAGTGGGATCCTGGACCTATAAGGCGTACGAGGGTCCAAAGTCAACTCACAGATACCCGTTGGATGCGGCGTTATTTATTATTAAGAGTGTCCTAATAATAGAATCATGTTATGACAAAATGATAACAGAAATGAAGCAGGCGGATACCGTGGTTTGGACTTACTTACTTACCAAAACCAACTGGAAGAATATGACATTAACTTATTATTTCAAGAATGCGAATTTGGAGTCAAAATGAATAAAAACTACCATGGTTACCCCGAAATTAATCCCAATTTTCAGCGTCAGTCAGTAAATTAGGTTTCTACATATTACAACGCTTTATACTTACTTGCAATTTTCCGAGGGTGTTTAAATTATTTTTAAGTCCATATACAAGTACAATTGAACGAACTTTAATGATTTTGGTTTCAGTATTCGACGATAACCAGAGACGACATCGCCAGGCTTCAGGCGCGATATGAAGAGTTGTTAGCGTTGTTACGACCCAACGCCGTCGGCATTGTCGACGCGTTCGATGTCAGAGATGAGGTGACTAGTTTGTTTGTCTGTTGTATTTTGCCCTGATATCAAGTCCTACTATCACACTAATATTATAAATGCTAAAGTTTGTTGGTGCTGCTCTCTGTTCGTTACTCCATCACTGGATCTGGAAGATTTTTTTTATAAAGGACTGCCTTTATAAAAAAAAACATAAATGTACTAACATACCCTGGATTATCACAAAGGCTACTTTTACCCTGATAACGAGATAAAATGTTTACATTTTAACCGCGGGTGCAGCCTGCAGGATATATGAATGTTTGAAACTGTAACCCTGATAAAGAAGTTTTTGTAAAAAATAAAAGGGAGACCCCCATAAGGTGTAGTGGTGGTCCAACAATCTATTGGGTATCATCTTATCTTTTGGTATTCTTTCGTAGATTCTGAATTCCACCCTGGGCGCATACGACGGCCGCGTGTACGAGCGCCTGATGGAGGAAGCGCTCAAGAGTCCCCTCAACGCGGAGCCCGTCAACCAGAGCTTCCACCAATATCTTAAGCCCCTGATGATGAAGGCTAAATTGTGATATAAATAAGAATTAGAAAGCAAAAGTATAATTTTAATAAACGGTTCTGGATTTTGATATGAGCTGGACGACACAAAATACATTATAGGATAGAATACAATGCAGCAGAAAGTTGTAATAAAATTGTTGGTCCTAACAGATTCACACACAAACGCACACACAGCCAAAATTAATAGAAGAGAGTATAGAAAACTGAAATTTGAAATGTAGGTTTATTTTTTAATATAAGGATCCGCCAAAAAAGGATTTTTGGATATTTCAACTTTAAGAGGGGGAAATGGGAGAGGGAAATTTGTATGAAAGTCTTTGTTTTTTGAAGCTAGAAATATAAAACTTTGAATTACAACTAATGAGCATAAATATAAAATGACTCCTTTCAGATATTTATTGGATATTCACATTTTGTGTGGAGGAAAACGAGGGGCGAAATTCACAAAACAAAAACAAAATTTGCACTTTTATGTACATATAGTTATAGTTCGCGTCACGTAAATTTGCCGACCTGAAATCAGGTTTTTTCGATGCGCACGGGCAAAGTAAAGATATTGACAACTGCGCAGTCATTTGCGCCGCACTTTACCTGGTGGACCCATTGTTTTACAGTTTGATTGGGAAATGGTCTGAGAGACCCTGTACAGCGGTGAATACAATAGATATGGGCAAGGAAGTTAGAGAGAGACGTGCGCCCCTTAGTTTTCTATCACATCAAAGAGACAGGTATCGGTCGCACGGTCGTTCCGTCTCATTCTACAGAGTGGTAGATTTTTTGAGGGTATTGCCCAATACATTTTTCTATGTAATTTTTCTATTTTTATAATATGAAGCAAGAGACGCTTATATTCAACATACCTAGTAATAAAAAATAATGTATCTTAAATGTTTACATTTTTTAATGTCAATCGATTTCTTAAATAAACAATTTATTTTCGCAAGAAATAAGTGCTTTTCTTTATCTTGTTACTATATTATAGCTCCATGGATATGGTTGGGTCAGTGGAATGGCCTCAAGAAGATGGGTGAACGTCCATTATACATCGAGATCCCTCCGTACCTCGGAAAGCACGGTAAACCGCTGGTTCAGGCGTCAGATCCTTGTCTCATCTTGATATGGTTGATCTTCGTCACGGATAGTCTCGAAACATTGACAACCAGTCCTACCAAGGGTGTTGTGCTACCCAATAACTGGGTTGTGGAAGTCAGATAGGCAGTTGCTTCATACAAAATACTCGTTTGTTAACTGATACGAACATAGTTAGGAAAAGACTCTTTTTTTTATTTTTATATTTTATTTATTTATTTAAGGAAAAACAAACAGTAGCACACAATAGGATATAGAAATATTATCTTAAATATACATTTTATCCAATTATGCTACCCACTACGTTCTCCACAGATTACAATTAAAAATAATTTAAAACTAGATAGTAACAGAGGTACAAAATCTATAGAACAGTCATTGTCCTAGAAATATGGATCTGAATTTGAAATTCATAAACAAAAAAGTAAATAAGTAAATTTACCAATGATTTTAAGTAATTAACTAATGATGCATAAGATAACTTTTAGACAGTTACCAATATTAAGGTGGAAAACCACGAGTTTAGAGCTAGACACGGCGATTTTCATTTCTTAAAAGAAATATTGTAGACACCTTAAACGCCTCGCATGTTTACGCGCAGTTTGACCGACAACAAAATACATTTTTAATGTCAATCATTGTTTCGTTTTTTGGCAGTTAAGGTGTTAAGGAAATGAAAACAGCTGTCTCGTGGTTTAAAAAAACTAGTTTATCGTTACATAATCATCTACGTCTCTGTATGCATTCTTTAAGCACACAAGTCGCAGTATAAATAGCATCGCAACAGACCGGACGTGGAGGTCATTCGCATTTGCAGGAATTATCATTCAAGGGCACATTTGCAGCTCTCAAATCTTGCATCCATCTAAATGTACAGCTATGTGAATCAGTTGGTTACACTGCTGTGCTGTGGAATAGTGTGGCTAACGGGCTCTTTTTCTTACTTAAAAGTGTTCTTAACTTTTGTGGAGTGTGATCTTGAGTGCATATATGTAGTTTGGAGACATTAAACATTACTTACCAAATCTTCATCACCATCAATAAAATTCGGCAGTGCATATTAAGTTTATCTCAGCTAGTGTGCATGTGTGTGTATATCTATATCTGTTTATATCTCTTTGTTTATGCAATATAATTTTGCAGTTTTCAATGTCAAATTGCCGAAACAGATCCGTGTGGTAATGCACATATTGATGCAACTGATACGATAATCTGTAAGTCTTTATCAAATAAATCGACGGTTGTCAATTAATGAGAATTAATGCTAAGTACTATGCATTATATGGATATTAAGGTGGATACAATAGTGAGGTCGGATATCGGCGGCTCACGGCCGCTCGCTACAAAGTTTCAGTTGATTTCGAGTAACTTGACGAATTAACGTACCTGTACCGCGCTGTGGTTTTAAAATTCTGATGTCCTGAAACTTCTGAAAGATGAGTCAGACAGAAACAACCATGGAGGTCAACCATGATCTGGCGATGGAGAGAGCGAAATGCAACTTTAATATATTAGAAGTAACGCATATAATTGATGGAGGGGAGCATAATACTTTGGAAAGGAAGAAAATAGGTGAGTGATGACTATGTAAAATCTTCTGAATAAATAGATAAACATTGTGTTCCGAAAAATTACTTATGAAATATGTAAGCCTATCTTAAATCAGGGATGGACTAATTTCTTTTATAAGGGGCCAGAAAATCGTGAATACATATTCAGGATACCAGATGAATGTACTATTATTGGGACAGTTACTCTGACTGTTTGGTTGGTACCTTTCACGCTTTAACGGCTGAACGGATTTGTATGAAGTTTGGCACACGGATAGACTATGACCCGGGTTAGGACATAGGACCACCACGCGGGCAAAGCTGCGGGCAAAAGCTAAGTAACTACCATGATTATGAAGCTTCAGTTACACGTGAGGATGCGTCGAATACCGTCCTGGGGAGCGCGGGTGTTTTCTTATAACAATTCGAATATGGTCAGTAAATAAAATTCTGATGTATATATGTATATGTATATCATAATACACAGCATAACATCACGCCTATAATCCCCGAAGGGTTAGGCAGAGGCGTACCTATAGTACACCCACATTTGGCCAGCTATGTTTAAATCCCATGTAATAGGGTTCGAGCCTATTACCATCTATCGGGCACCGATCATAATACTCCGAGTTAAATAGTTGTGACGTACATTTGAAATGCTATCTGCTCAAGAAAGGCTTAATATAGAAAATAAAGGAAAAAGCTGGAAGAGGGCTATGTGCCTCAGGACACGCTGAAAATACGAGGCTTTTAATTGAAAGGATAATTAAAACATATACATTGTTGTTTGGTTATAGCAATGAAGGCTTGTAAATATTTATGTTATTTACAGTAGTAACTGCAGACACTTTGGATTGTGGTTGTAAGAAATTTTTATACATATTTGTTCTCAACAATGTAATTTACATGCATACATTACGTTAATTAGTATGATTTAATATGGACACAGACGATGACTAAATAGTTATGCAAATGAAAATTGACGAACGTGGACAGTGAAACAATTGTCGAAAATATATTTTATTATTCGTAATTTTTGCTTGATTTTTGAGTGAGGCTACATTGTTGGCAAAAGCAATTCCAACTTGTCTAAAGATCATCTGTACTGTAACAATTCCAATTTGATTTTGAGCATTTGCCTGAAGCTGAAGGCATTGATGTTACAAGTTGTGTCAAAATGTGTGTGATGAGATTGTATCATTACAGGTTGTGAGCTGTAAATTTTAATGCTCGGTTCTCCCCATTCACTGATGTAATGCTCGACTCTGAACCATTACATTACAGGTGAAAGCTCCTGGTGATGGAACACCTTAGGGAAAAGGCTAGGTAGATGATGATGATGTTCATTTGTTTTTACAGAAAACATAACCTTAAATAATTGAGC
Source organism: Phlogophora meticulosa (assembly GCA_905147745.2). NCBI lineage: Eukaryota > Metazoa > Arthropoda > Insecta > Lepidoptera > Noctuidae > Phlogophora > Phlogophora meticulosa. Next base: position 3,399,050 of record LR990518.1, read on the forward strand.
ATGGAAAGTCCACACTATGAGATACATATTTAAAGTAGATTTGGAACTTGGAAATATGTTGAAATATTATTTAAGATGTAGAGAGTGTAACTTGAAACACTGAAATACTAACAATAGGTAGATAGGCCGATTATTATTTACGCAAGATACGCGCAGACTCGTCGAGTTGCAGATATCGGCCCGCCAAGCAATACAATAGGCCGATTAGTGCGCCGCGATACCATCTCCATACTCGATGTTACCCTTCCACATGACCAGAACCTCGTGAAAACACGTGAGGTGGTCGCCATGTGGACTGTGAACTCAGTATTGTTCAACAGCGGACGTCTTTTGAATAGGATGATGGTAAAGCTATGTTCTTTATTTCTTGCAAGACTGCGGTTGGTCCAGTCGGTGGGTTTGATAGTCAGTAAGAGAACTAGTCTACCAAAGGGTATCGTATTTCCCAGGAACTGGGATGTTAAGATCAAATAAGCTGTGCCCTCCATGTAAAATACTGGTATTTAGCTGCATCTGGTTAGACTGGAAACAGAACCCATAATAGTTGGGAAAACTATAGGTAGATGACGATGATGGTCAAACAATAGTTTTGATTTATAGTTAATTGCTTTTCACAGAAAACATAACCTTGAACAATGGAGCATGGAAAGACAGTGTTGGAGAGGAGCACATGAGTCCCAAGCAGAAGTATGAGAATGCAGTGAGGAAGTCATGCCTGTACGCTGGCATTGTGAAGAACCAGATGGCTGAACTCAGTGGGCTGGAGTCTTTTGGGTAAATATAGGCGAAATTTCAGAGTATACAACTCAGTGGCGGACCAAGCCCGTCAGAGGCCCTGGGCGGCAAAGCTGAATGAGGCCCGGGGCGGCAAAGATGAATGAGGTTTTTTTTGGTTTACATTTGTATGTAGTGTTTATGTTTATTTCGTTAATATCTGGCAATTGAAATTAATTTCAAAGTACCCGCTACAAAGAAGGGAATTCCCGCAGCGTATTGGACGGGTTCAGCAAAGTTAAAAGAATATTAGTCCCGCGTAAAAAGTCTAGATTGCTGTAGTGTTTTGATCTTGATGAAATTATGTAGGTTAGGTACTTAGCACATTTTTAAAGTCTAGTTTAGGATTTGATCAGGGGAATGCGGAGGCATTTGGGGGCCCCCTAAGACCGGAGGCCCGGGGCGGGCCGCCCCTTCCGCCCCCCTGTTAGTCTGCCACTGATACAACTTTATCTCACTTTATAGACGCCTGTCCACACACTTTTTGTAAGGTAGACCGTATCACACATAACAATATCTCTTGCATACCACAAAGAGCAGGACTCGCACCCTGAGGGTTTCGTACAGACGCCAGCACATCATTCTATTCCAAACTGTAAATTTTTCTCAATTAAACATGAACCTTATTCTTTTGTTATAAAGTTGAAAACTGTAAATGAAGGATAGGATAACTTGGTAGGCTCTTTTTTAATTTTCAAAGATACATTTTCATCGTTTGAGACCGTATAACTAAATTAATTTGAAACGACTTTTTGCATAATACTAAAAAACTATACCTATATATTTTTACCTTAGATTTTTCGGTTAGTAAACTTTGTAGTCCTGGCGATATTGGTATTTTTAGGGATATTCTTTATTAATGAAAATGTATTTTCTTGCAATGTGCAAATAAGGCCATTTCATATAATACCACACTTAACCTAGTCATCCCAGTTTAAAATTAGAACATACTCGTATCATTTGTATTTTTCCCATAAATAATGGAAATATTTCAATAAAAATTCTTTTACTTGCTATATTGTTGAATTAGAATTACTTATAACGTTAGTAGTATGAAATAAGCAGACAGACGGTTGTATGATTTTTCCAAATTTTGGTATGGTACCCTAAAAATTGACAAACATATTGAACATAGTGAACTTTTACTTTCTTCAATTATGTGGGAGAAAGAACTTAGACAAGGTTAAACATAATATGCTTTCATGTGACGTAAATCTCTACTTAGTATTGTTAATTTTACTAAGTAAGTGTTTATGCATTATGTATTTAGATTGAATTCAAATGTATTCGATGAGTGTGAATGACAGAGTCAACAGGGTGTAGTACCTAACAATAGGGCATTGTCGTTTGACACTGTCGATGTCAGTATAAATAATATGGATCGAGTTATGCGTCAGGCCATCATAGGACGAAAAACCTGATAATACGGAAGAAAGGTTGTTGAAATACGATACTAAAGGCGATGTCAAATAATATTTCAGTACTTGGATGATCGAGCTTCGCTCGGATAAAAAGACGTTTTCTAAAAATGAAACCTAGCTAGATCGATTTATTGCCCCCGGAACCCCCCGCATACAAAATTTCATGAAAATCGTTGAAGCCGATTCCGAGATTCAGATTATGTATACACATACATGAATGGCTCGTTTAAAGGTATAATATTACGGCGAATTATCGTCGTTAAGATAAAATGACAGCAATATCAGTAACTAAATGAAAGACGACTAACAAAAGGTACGAGTATTTATGAAGCATCTGTAAGCGGAAACGTCGGGAGGGGACGCCCTAGAAGGACATACACTGACCTTATTGGTGATGTTCTTCAAAAAGGTCAGGTGCGTAGTACGCGCAACCGACGGCGGCGTGCGTGTATGACCAGATGTTTGAACGTGAGCGAAGCGGAAGGATGTAAGGATCGTAGCGTGTGGCGTTCCGTGGTTTCTGCCTACCCCCAGGGGAAAGAGTCGTGAGTTTCTGTATGTATCTGTAACTTATTACAGGAAAAAGAAAGAAAAAACAAAGACAAACTGGTTTATTTGCCACAAAAACATGCGCGCATTTAATAAAAGAAAAATTGAGCAATAGAAATGTCTATTGGTTTTATTAGTAAATTTATAAAATATGTATTTTTATTTACTTATATATAATTATGACATTAACTATATCCATATGTACAAAAACAAAATAGTAAGTAGTAAATAGTTATTGGTTGAGGTTCTGCTTAAAATTTCGATGGTAAATACCGTAAGGACAAAAGAAAAAAAGGTAAGTTTAGTAAGCAGGCTGATTTAAAGACTCGTTATCTTATTTAATTGTCAGCTTTACAATGTTACCAGTACAGTCATTGCAGTTACTTGGAAAATTGGATTTAGCACTTGAATAATTGTTTATTTACTGTTGTTTGATTTAAGATATAATGGAGAAGAGTTTGTTAAACTTTGTGAAGTAGCTACTAGTACAAGTTTGCAAAAAGATTTTACATTTGATTTATAATGTACTGTGAAATTATACACGTTAATAAAAGTAATGTACAGTCCAAAGATCACATCACATCAGCATCGCTATTCAACGTGGAAATGCTGACAGCCTTGACAACGACGTGGACGAATCTTAGCTTTCTCCCTATTTGTATTTGAAGTTAATAAAAAGGGGGAGATAGCATTTATTATACCTTTTATGTGTACAATGAAGGATCATTGTAGGTTCACTCAAATAAAATACGGATTGCTCAGAAATATTTGGTTTTAATCCGTACAGTACGACCGTTGAGTTTCGAATGAATAACTCATCTCAACATGGCTGGCAAGTCTTGACGGTTGTCACATTGATGTCGATAGACATCAAAAGTGACACTTAACGTCAAAGCAATACACTTTAAATGATACCAATGTACCAATAACTCGGCTAAATATTATTAAGCTAACAATAAGTCTTATTTATTTTCTTATGAATAAATATTATTAATATGTTTATAGATGTAGGTGTTATTGTAAATGTAATTGTCGTTGTCATTGTCGTTGTAGTATTGTAAATGTCTTCGTATTACTTTGGAAGTTTGAGGAAATTTTGAAGAAATAATGAAATAAATAGATATAGCTATCGTTGGGGGCAAGTTTATCTAATACATAATTTGATTGCTAATTTCATTTTCATTTCGCTTTAAGCATCAACTCTCCCGTCATACGTCGCACTGCAGACGCATTCTTCAAAGAAGTGTCTCCGTTCCTCCTGCACTTGGGCATGTTCGTGCCCACCCTCATGGGCCAGTGCACGCCGGAGCAGCAGTCCTACTGGCTGCCCAGGGCTCTGGACATGCAAATCCTCGGGACCTATGCCCAGGTAAGACGTTTAATTTTGCCCATTCTGCGCCCCGCGGTGCTACCCGCTACGCATCCAAATCTGTTTAGTGTGTCTGCAGCCCTTTCGGCGTAAAGGAGTAACAAACACACACACCTACCGAACAACTTTCGCATTTATAATACCAGTGAGATACGGTAATTGTCGACACATGTGTGTCAGTACGAATTAATGATTTAACATACCAAATAATATATATACCCACATTATTTTCTTTTCCCAAATATTGGTTTGATTGAAAACAATTCCAGTTATTTCAGTCAGCAAAGCGGAAAATGAGTACATCCGACTTCCAGCTAATATTGTTCTTTCACGCAAGGACTACTGAAAAGATTATGTTGAAATTTTACAGTATTATAGTTTATACTTCTGTGTAATACATAGGCTATTAATATATAAAGATAGATACGCAGACGAAGTTGCTAGTAATATATAACAATAATGATATCCTTCGCTAGCCTCACATTCTATCTATTGACGACATGGATCAATCAAGATGTAGTTGTAGGAATGAAAGGTTTTATCAATGGTTTTATTACAGACGGAGCTCGGTCACGGCACATTTATAAGAGGGCTGGAGACCACAGCTACCTACGATCCAGAAACTGAGGAGTTCATCCTGCACAGTCCCACGTTGTCTTCCTTCAAGTGGTGGGCTGGTGGCCGTAAGTAGTACAACAATGATAAGCACTGTTCCATGTCGAGTAGATGTCTAAATATTCCTTAACATTTACAACTCGGTTACCTTAGACGGCGCGGTTGGCGCAGTGGCTGAGCGATCGGCTGCTGCGCTGCGTGTCTCGGGTTCGATTCCCGCACGGAGCAAATATTTCTACGGCCTATAAGTAGTTGTTCGGGGATTGGGTTTGTGTATGTGGGTGGCGTTGATTGCGACAGGTGCGATCGAGGCGATCGTGAAAATTGCACTTGTCAGTCACTGCAGGTAGTATTTTGAGGGTATGAGGAACAGGGTGTAAGGTTCTTCATCCACCATTAAAATGGGAAGGCCTCTGTGTACGGTCCCGACGGTTGTTGTCGGGTTCTTGTTTAAAGGTTCAATCGCTCGGATAACTTTAATATCGCGGAACGAATACGTCAGATTTAGTTCGTATGTGGCGAGATAGATGTCGCTACAGTATAGTCGCTCAAGTCTCAGCCATTCCATTTAAACCCTAACAATTACAATTTCCAGTTGGCCATACCGTCAACTACTGCATCGTAGTGGCCCAGCTGTACACGAAGGGAGAATGCCACGGCACCCACCCGTTCATCGTTCAGATCAGGGACGAAGAAACTCACAAACCCCTCCCAGGGATCAAGGTTGGAGACATCGGTCCCAAGATGGGCTTCAACACAGCTGACAATGGGTTCCTAGGGTTTAATAATTATAGGATTCCTAGAGAACACATGATGATGAAGAATGCTCAGGTTTTAAAGGTGAGATTTTCAGGTGAAAGGTTTCTTTGATCTTGGAATGTGTCTTATATTTATATGATGATTATTGAAGCTAGAACTTCGGAGGAATGTGTGATTTGGTATATTTAAATTCTACATGAAGAAGAAGTGCCGAAGTTTACAACAGTCGATTATCGACCACTGAGTGATACTATTGTTTTATTAATAGCTTGCTAATATAAATTATTTACCGCCTTGAGTCAACCATCCACGTCTCTACGGTTTCCAGAAAGGCAGGAACAAGAACAGCAAGTCGGCAAGTGTTATTGAGTTTTTCGAATAGGAGAAATGTTTCTCATTAGCAGCCCGGAGTCTGGATTTGGGCCCGGTTCGCACAAATCCAGACCGTAATTAACGTCAAATACAAGCTGTTAATGAGCATTCCTGATGGGTTTAGGCTCGTGGCAATATTACATAGGACTTAAAACATACACCGGCGAATGTGGGTGCAAGTCTTTCAGGGAATATAGGCGCGATGTTATGAGGAACGAAAATACCATCATATAAGTGTAACATCACTTCATTGTTCCATTACAGGACGGTACATATGTGAAAGTGGCGCGGCACGGCAAACTGACATACGGCACTATGGTGTTCGTTCGCGTGATCCTGGTAAACGAGGCTGCCTTCAACCTGGCTAAGGCCTGCACCATCGCCGTGCGGTACTCCTCCATACGCAGACAGTCGCAGCCGAATCCAGAGTAAGTGGTAGTAATTGTGTTCATGGTGGCTGTGGATCATACGATTGATTGACAGCTTATTTAAAAGAGCAAGTGTGGAGTTTCTTGCCCATTCTTCTCGACACGAACACTACCTTTTGGAAGGGGCAACTCAAATAATTACTTTATTATTATTTTAAAGTTGACGTTCAAAACTGGTCTTATTGAAATAAATGATTTGTCTTTGATCAGATCAAATTAAGTCAAATAATGTAGACAGTGATTCATCATTAAAGAGTCCGTCAGTATGAAATAGCTTCATCATCATCATGGAAAGTACTGTACAGGACTTTCTGGCCAGATTCAATATCTAGTCATAACTTTTGTGATTTGCAAGGACTTGTAGATATTTTTCCTGCCATCATTTAAATTAAAATATATTAAATAGAAATGTAACCGTCACGGAACGCCCAGCTATTTGAAATATTGACATTGATAGCTTTTAAAAGAAGAATACGCGTTACGCACACACAAGGGTGTAGAGAGCGTGAGGCCTTTTTCCGTCACGGCATACGAGTTGGGCTTACCCCTAGGCGCGCTATAATAGATGTTTCACAGCAATATTATCGGATAAAATATAGTCGCTTTATGATATTTCACAAATACCCCTTCCAGTGAAGGCGAGCTTCAGATCCTGGACTACATGACGCAGCAGCACAAGCTGTTCATCGCCATCGCAACTGCGCACGCGCTGCAGCTATCCAGCGACTGGCTGTGGAAGAGTTTCAGTGCTGTGCTCGCTGAAATGAAGGGTGGCAACACCGACACTTTGCCTGAGGTGAGGGTAGTTAGGGTCACCCCCAATTATAGTTAGCGGCACGGATCTTGAGCGCTGCATTTGAGGTAGTAGTCGATTTTAGTATAATGTGCCCTAAGCGGACTTACCCTTACTGCGTCCTGCGTTCCGCGTCGGTGCTTACACAGCGAAATAAAGCACACCCAGCTTTAGGTAGTGTCCTCTAGGTAGGTAAGTGCTATTAATGGAAACTAGCAATTTGTCCCTCAGCTGACACTTTCCATAAAACTAACTAAAGAAAATTTCCATACTCATGGGTTTTGTTTTGCTAGCACCTGTCTCGAATTACAACACCTCACTCAAGAACTCCAGCATTACTTCATCATCATCATCATCAGGCTATACTAGTAGTAGTAGTGTCTACACTGCTGGACATAGCCCTCTCCTAATGAGCGCCATAGCGCCCTGTCTTCAGCTTGCCGCATCCAGCATCTGCCTGCAGTCTTTCGCAGATCGTCATCCCACCTGGTCAGAGGGCGTCCTACACTACGTTTGCCAAGTCGCGGTCTCCACTCAAGAACACGTTTACCCCAGCGGTTGTCGGTTCTTCGCGAACTATGGCCAGCCCACTGCCACTTCAACTTGCTAATTCTTTGAGCTATGTCGGTGACTTTGGTTCAGCATTACTTAAAACTCGTCTAAAGCCATTTGGTTGGTTAAAACGTGGTGTTTTATTTATTTATTTAATACTTTAAGCACACAAATGTACAGAGGCGGACTTAATGCCATAGGCATTTTCTACCAGTCAACCTTTTGTGTTGTTCTTGGTATACGTGCCTAAGGCCAAAAGTTCTTTGGCAAAGTGTTATTCCTGTCACTCATGAACAGCTGTAAAACTACAAGCGCACGATAGAGATGGAAACATGTCTAAAGACAAAACAAGCTACGTTTAGAGAGATCTCGGCCTAAGATTTTGTTTCTGGTCTTTCACTGAACAAAACGCATCTATTTCCATACATACATACATAAACTCACACCTTTTTCCCATGGGGGTAGGTAGAACCCACAGAACGCCATCCAGTACGATTTTTACATACTACTAACGCTTCGCTCACGTATCTATTTGTCAAGCTTTTTCAAAGATCGTCCGTTCGTTTCAGTTCCACGCTCTCTCAAGCTGTCTGAAGGCCATCAGCACGTCAGATGCTGCCTACCTCATCGAGCAGTGCCGGCACGCGTGTGGCGGTCACGGCTACATGATGTCCTCCGGAATCCCGAACCTCTACAACTTCGTGTCAGCTACCAGGACCTATGAGGGAGACTACACTGTTTTACTGCTGCAAACAGCCAGGTATGTAAAATAACAATCTGTCTCGCAAATGTTTGGGCTGTGGATTACTTACGTCCCCATACATCAGGTGATGGCGCATAGGGTTGCACGCGCGCCCCTCTTAGACCTCACGAGGGGAGTCTCCCTCCCGCCCCTGACCTGAGGGGCCAGCACCAGTCGCGGGCTGTGGAAGGATCGTACGTTCCCGCGACCTCCAGCGTAGGTGTGAGATGGAACATCGGGGTGGTTTTAGTCAGTAAGAGTCTGACAGACATCCATGAGGATTTTCCACACAGTTTTTTGGTCGTAGGCAGATGTTAACGAGTTTATTGTTACCAACTGGGCAAGAATACAGACTTAAGACTGCTACTGAAAAAAACCTAGTGTAATAGCCCAGTAACACGTCGTTTTGAAAAATTCGTCGTGAAAGACCTGACCCATTCCATAGAAATGATTCCATAGATTTGATGCAAAACAGATGCCTGTTTGGGGGTATGAGGAACAGGGTCTAAAGTTCCTCATCCTCCATTGAAAAGGGATATTGTATCTGGTGGCCTACTGCCCGATGTCTGTTTTCAGCATTCTGCATGTATAAGTGACAATTTTGATATCGTGATCTTTGATACGTTATTTTAGTTTGCATGGGACGAGATAAATGTCATCAAGCTTGAAAAAAATTGTCGGTGTCAGTAATTCCTTTACGTTTCTATTTTCAGGTTTTTGGTAAAAGCCTACGAGCAAGCGGAAGCAAAGGAGCCAGTAACGCCGACCGTTTCGTATTTGACACACGCCTTCTCAGGCCATAAAACTTCTTGGGACAGTAGCCCTGATGGTATCATCAGGTCCTTCCAAGCTCTTGCAGCAGGGTAAGTAGATACTTGATTCACAGTTTGTAGTTACAATTACTTAACGTATTACATTGCTCGTTGGTTAGTGACTTGTAAACGATCCGTGGAATGTTTTGAACTATCTGACCGTGAGTTCGCTCGCGCTTTGGTCGAATAATTACCGGGATAAAAGTATCTTATGTCCTAACCCAGATCATGGTATATCCGTGTGCCAATTTCATTCATATCCGTTCAGCCCTTAAGGCGTGCAAACGTAACAGACAACCAATCGAACAAACAAACTGATATATTCATAATATTAGTGAGGAAGTTAGAATGTCCGTCAACTCTTGTGTCCGATATGAGTCCTTTTTTTTAATTCCCATCTATTTTATGTGCATTTCAGAAAAGTATCTGCGTGTGTCAGAATTATTAAGAGTCGCATGCGAGCGGGTCTATCGCAAGTAGACGCGTGGGAAGCGTCCACTATCCAACTGGTTGCTGCAGCTGAGGTATTGTACATTGTGTTATGTGGTTGAACAGATGCTTTCGTCAAGCCAACACTTCACTAATGTCCATAATACCTTTGGGCAGAACTCTACTCTCTTAAAGGTGACTGCCACGTTGGTCTAGTGGTCGCAAGCTCTACTGCTGCGCATGAGGTCCTGGGTCGGCCAGTGTTATTTCGTCTTTACAGCTGGAATTATTATGAAATTATTTCTATTACATTTGACTTAAACATACCTAGAAAAATATGGATAAACTATAGAGGGTACACCACTGCCTAATCCTTCGGAGAACACAGGCCTGATTTTAGGTACATTTGTTAGGCGGTACACAATATCAAGTAAGCATGTTTAACTGATTGATTTGGCTTCAAAAATCCATTTCATTGAGTCCTTTTCTCTCTTGTCCCGATAGGCCCACTGCCGAGCTGTGATAGCAGATACGTATAGACAAGAGATCGTTAGACTGACTGCCGCATCAAGTCCAAACGTCAAGTTAGTCATGGAACAGCTGTCAACTCTCTACCTGTATTACTGGGCCCTGGAGAGGACTGGAGACCTGCTGCTGGTAAATAATAGCTACAATATAAGTGATATCAGTCTATCACTGTCCTCCTCTTAAAGGCATTTGGTAAATCTTAAGTAATGCTCCTTGCGAGAAAAGGAACAACCATTGCTATATTAATAATAATACCGCCTATTTTTTAATTATTCCACTCATCTTCGGTCATTCTCGTACAGAGAAGACACGAGCAATAATCATCACGCTTGCACAAGGCGGGTTGGCGATTTCAGACTTCTTTAGCTATAAGTTAAGGTTTCCTCACAATGTTTCCTTTCACCAAAGTCAGTGACGTCTAAGATAAACATACAAATTACAAATGAAATGAAAAAGTCACATTGGTACTTGCACGAATTTGAACCCACAGAATCTTCAAAAGAATTTAAAGCAAGGCCACAACCACAACATAACATTCATATCTCAAAAAGTGTAGGATTATGTTTTAGCATTAAAGAAAATAATCAACTTACAGTACACGACGATAACGGAAAAAGATCTGGTGGACCTGCAGCTGAGATACGAGGAGCTTCTGCTGAAGATAAGACCTAATGCAGTTGGGCTTGTTGATGCATTCGATCTAAGGGATGAAGTAAGTCACTGAAATTCTTTATAGCTGAAGGATGACTATGTCATTTGGGAAAAGTAGGCATCTAAAACCAATGCAAACGGAAGCTGATGCAATCGGGTAATAAGTAAAGTGATGTCACCATGGTTGCACCAAACTGCTTTCCAGGAAGAAATTCTATACTAGGAGCTAGCCCTATTTGGCACCCTCGTAGGTGTACTGGTCGCAAGAGGGACCTAACCATGAAGTACTTGGGATTGAGGCCCAGATCAGGTAGTGTTATTGGACTTTTCCATCAGGACTTTCTCAGTAGCAGCCCGGATGCTGAATTTTATGTCCCGTTTAATGGTATTAGGCTCGTGCCCTTATATAACTGGCAAAAAATGAGTGTACAATAGGTACACCTTTGCCTAACCCTTCAAGGAATACAGGCGAGGAGGTTAGGTCAATTACTGCTCAGTTTGGCCAAAATTATTGTTTTTTTTTTAACAGGGTGTATAGTTCCTCATCCACCATAGAAAAGGGAGGATCCTCCGACCAGACGGGTGTTGTGTCTGGTGGGCTACTGCCCGACGGATGTTTTTTTTTTTTTTTTTGGAATGGGCATCTCGCAGTTTATCCTTCAGGGATATTTACTGCTCAACCGAACTTTCCTGTGGGGGGCTTAATTAAAATTAAGGCCTCCAGCCAGGCTGCCCGACGGTTGTTGTCGGGCTCGTTTATATATACTCAGTTGCGTGGATAACTTTAATATCGCGATGTAGGACACGTCGATTTAGTTCGTATGTGGCGAGATAGATGTCGCTACACTTTTACTGGTACCAATTTCATAATGGACCTCATCGGCTCATCTATTATCTCTATTATGATAACAATACTCATTCTTCCCTACAGCTTCTCCATTCAGCCCTTGGTTCCTACGACGGCCACGTCTACGAGCGTCTAATGGAAGGAGCCCTGAACAGTCCGATGAACCAGGAGCCCGTTAACGAGACGTATTTTAAATACTTGAAGCCGATGATGAAGGGGAAACTGTGATGACCATGCTGATGATAACCTATACCCTGAGTCCCCTCATCTTAGTATTTTATTATTGGTGGACACAGAGCACGGAAGCTACTGCAGTCGGCATTACACACGTTTCATACAAATCAAGCCTGTCATCATTTCTTGTACTGCGGCACATATGACGAATTCAAATTGCCTGACAGTTTTAAATGGTGACAGGAGTTTTTCGCGCCAATTCGATGCTCTGCATTGGAAGATGACATAGAGAAAATAGACTGAGCGTCAAAAAGGTGAAAGTGTGAGAGAGACAGAGCGAACATGCGGCTAAAAAGTTTCCAATCAAATCAAAGAGAGAAGTATTGGCCGCACGGTCTCTTTGTCTCTTTCTACAGAGTGGTTATTTTTTTTAACGGTTTTTGCTCAGTCCTTTTCTCTTTGTATATGGCAGATGACAGATTGTAGGAGTGTGTACTTACACACAGCATGCATGTCGCATATTTATTTATGATTTTTATGTTTGTATCATAGTTAAAATATTTATTTTTATCGCATAGAACAATAAAACATTCAGATTTTTGTATATTGTTTGCAATGTCAAAATGGATTGCTCTTTTTTACTGACACTAGCCTAAATAAAAACACTCTGATTCAACGATTCTAGGATCTGCGCAGAAAGTGGAAAACAGTACGCTTTGACACCAACAGGCTTGTATTTAGGTGTCGCCTACGGCCTAGTGTAAAAATCTATATGATAGGTACATTATTTTTTATTTGATTTAATTTTTTTTTTAATGAAAACTGTTTTAGTTGCGATTAGCTATTTCGGTAGGGGCAAAACGTCTGGGTTCGCGTTACCGACATGCAATGTGACGTGTTGAGTAAAAAATATTTGTTATTACAAAGTTTTCTCCTATGTCTGCAGTCCCCATGCCAATTTTATTTTATTGAATTTGTTATAAACGTTATCTTTAGTTCTTAGGTACATTGTTGCATTTTTAATACTTTTAATAATGTTATAAATAACTGATAAGTAAAATTAATATGATGTTATAAAATTTAAGGATGAGGATTTGATTACATTTTTTATACTTTATGAGATCTTTTATTTTGTTACATCTGGACCTTCCTTGGAATAGATATTTTTTTATTTTTACTTTGAACACGTACAGCTAATAGAAACTGAACTAACAAAACCATAATCAATCGTAATCCTTAACGAGCTTCACATTAAGTGGTAAATTAGACTAATTTGGAATTTGAGCAAACGAGAGCATACAGCTTATTCAAATCAAAATTAGGTACACTAGCAGAGAGAAAATAAGACAAAATAAACTTGAAAACATGAACAGACGTCAGCACATCAAGCTGTCCCGAACTGTCAAATTTCCCCAGTTGAACCTTATTCTTTCGTCATAAAGTTGAAAAACTTTCAAAGAAATTTGACACATTGGGGAGCTGGCCTTTGTACATTTGAAACAGAAGATTTTCTGAAGACGTAGATGTAGATGTAATACTCATATAGTTCAAAGTACAAAGATCGCTCACACTTCCTATCACAGTATACAAGACAGAAGACGTGTAAAATACGTGTTATATAAGTCAACAAGGACCTTATTTTGAGTACAAGATACACTATCAAAAACATGTATTAGGTAACATATTATTTAAATCTACGTAGGTAATATCTCGCTAAACAGTGTATTATCAAAAGATAAGAATAACAACAACAATTAGCGTTATATTTGCGTGTTGATAACGCTGTACTCCGTCGAACTAAGGAGGCGACGCAATCGTTGCCCCACTACAGACACATACCTACTTACGTACAATAATTATAGTTCAGAAATAGACCTATTGCAATCATGAGTGGGAAAGTCAATCAGGATTTGTTTGAAGAGCGTAGAAAGTGTGATTTTAACATTGAAGAACTTACTAATTACTTAGATGGGGGAGTAGAAGCCACAGAAAACAAAAGAAAGTTGGGTAAGTCCGTCTTCGTTTGTTTATTTTTCTTACCGTTTGTGTTGTTGAGTTGAGTAACTGATTATATTGTGTGTGCCATGAAGTGAGTTATCTATGTGTGCTAATTTATACAGTAACGTAACGTCAGAATGTTTTCCTTTTAGGTTACTTTGTGTTTTGTTGATAACTTCAGTTCAGTGAGCACATTATGTAGATAGTTTTGGATGTGAAGGGTGGGCGTTTTGGGGGACTGTCCTATGTAAACGTCTTTGACGTTCAAAAAGTGCTGATTCTCAGCCTAATTTGAATAAATGAATTTTGATTTTGATTTTTTGATTTTTGTGTTTTTTTAATGGAGGGAAGTTAGTCGCTAGTTAAAAAATAATAACTGAGGGCCCAGTACGAAAACTTGATTTTTATGTTATGTAAATACGATGGATTTAAATGAAAATACTCGTTTCGAATGTAATAATAATTTATTTTTAAGACTGAATAGATACATATAATACCTATGGGTGATATTAGGTACTAATTGTGTTTGTTGCATTAATTTAAACCTCAGTGCTGCTCACAGGATAGTTAAATTGACGCTACGTTACGTTTATCTATTAAAAGGAATCTATTATTATAGGGATCTATTATTTTACTTTAAATTATTTTATCTTACAACTTCGCTAGGGGAGGTAGAAATACCGAGAGATAACAAATAGCATACCTGCGTATCCTGATAACGCTATCTTTATAGTTACTAGTGTAGTCTTCAATCAAACTATTTATCAACTGTAAATAATAATACAATCATAAGTTCAAAGTTCATTTTTCTAAATCAAATCAAAATCAAATGTCTATCTATGTTATGTATTAATAATAATAATAATACATAAATATCCGTTCTTGAAAATGGCAATATCACATTATATTGGGATCGATCTATCATCACTGACAGGACTATTGTTGCTAATAAGCCTGACATAGTGGTGGTAGATCGATCAGAGCGCCGCACAATGATTGTTGATATTACGGTTCCACATGACGAGAACCTCGTGAAGGCTGAGAAAGAGAAACAGATGAAGTATCTTGATCTGGCTCGCGAGGTTGTCGACATGTGGGACGTGAATACAGCAGTCATTGTGCCGATAGTTGTGACGGCCAATGGTATAATAGCCAAGAGCCTCGACCAACACCTAAGGAGGCTCTCGTTAGGCAGCTGGATCAAGGGCTTGATCCAGAAAGCGGTACTCCTGGAAACGGCACGTATCGTTAGGAGGTTCCTTTCTCAAGAGCCCTGACCACCGGTAGCTTGGACCCTGTTCCCAATGCCGGTGGGCTACTATTTTTTATATTTTTAAATGTTTTTAATTTTTTTTTATACTGAAATATTTAAAAATATAATTTATATGTATATAAAAAAATAAAGGAAATAATAATACTATTTTTTATATTTTTAAATGTTTATTTTTTATTTTGAAATATTTAAAAATGTAATTAATATGTATATAAAGAAATAAAGGAAATAATAATAATAATTTTATTTATTAGACATCAGAGGTCCATGGGTTAGTAACAGAACATTTATAATCTATGATAGCTTACTATCATGTGTCTTAACACACATGGAGTAGAATATAATCTTAACATTATTCTTGCCTCACCAGTATTCGCATACAGTGAATAGGTGAGTCAAGTTTATTTGTTAACATCTTCAGAATGCCATTCGAGCTCGACCGCGCCCTCTACAAAAGTGAGGCTGTCTTTAGTCTCACCATGGCGTAAAAATCATGGGTGTAAGCCTGTGCGAACATGCCCGAGGCACTGCAGAAACGCGGCAAGTCTAAAAGCATTCTGAAGCTGTTATTGTATTGGATTCGCAGCTTATCCAATACTCCCCGTGTATAACTGACCCACAGACTACTCGTGTAGAAAGTTTGGCAATACGCCTTGAATAAGGTTAGTTTTACGTCTTTACTACAGCGAGTAAATCTGCGGGCCAACATATTAGCTCTCACAGCGAGAGCCCTGCGCTCCCGCTCAATATCTGCATGATCCCTAAGGTCGTCCGTTACACAGTGACCCAAGTACTTAAATTTTGTTACTCTCTTCATTATCTGACCATCGAGTGCAATGACTGGCTCAAAAGATATTTTTTTGCCAACGGCCTTAAAGATCATGTAGACACTCTTTTTACAATTGTATATAAGGCCATGGCTTGCAGCGTATTTGGTACAGTAATCTAAAAATTCCCGTATTGCACTGGCAGTTGGGCCCAGCAGCACCAAATTATCTGCGTAGCTAAGGTTATTGACACAAGTGTCATCAATCCAGCATCCAATACGCTTGCTGCTGAGCCCAGCTATCAGCTCATTTACGTAGAGATTAAAAAGCTTCGGTGAGGTAAGTCCCCCCTGCCTCACTCCACACTCCAGTCTGTACGCGTCAGAAAGCGTATTGTATTAAGTATATCAGTCGATCTAGTACCCATCACACAAGCTCTGCTTAGCTTGGGACTAGATGATGGTCTGTGAATTGTTCAGCATTATTATCAAATAAAAAATCATTTATACAAATTAGGCTGAGAATCAGCACTTTTTTAAGGTTAAATTAACATAAGACAGTCCCCCAAAACGCCCAACCTTTCACCACTTCCTAGTGTTTCCTTCCAAAGATCAACCCATCTATCTATCGGTTTTGTTATGCCCATCAGATGACTATAGACTTACTGACAGACTTACTACATAGACTTTCAGTACAGTTGCTTACATACTGTGTTCTACTTCTTAATCATAGTCGTACAGAGGCCAGCACATCAAGCTACCCCAATGTGTCAGATTTATTTGATAGGTTTTCAACTTTATTCCGAAAGGATAAGGTTCATGTTCAATTGGGAAGATCTGACAGTTTGGGGTAGCTTGATTTGCTGGCGTCTGTACATAGGATTAAAACTGAGATCAAAAACTACAGTACGACTTTTAATTAGCTGCAGTAACTTGACAGGATCTAATGTCACATTACGAGTACACAGTAAAACATTTAAAAACTGGTGAGCTGTCAATAAGATAACCTAAAAGTAGATTCTAGTACCGTACCTTTCCGTTTATTTAATGTGTGCACCACCATAATGCATTTTACAGTGTTGTATGTGACATTCGTTCTGTCAACTTACAGCATCGAATTAAAAGTCGTACTTTTGGTGACAAATCACCTAAATTACGACTTTTAACTCGATGAAATGATGTTTCTTGGTTGATGGATGGATATTCATTTAAAAATTGTTAAATATACATCCATTAATATTAATTTAAGCATTGTTAAATTAATATCCATCCATCAAGCAATAGAAAACCAATGGTATGAATTATTCCAGAGGAAAGGGTGCTCAGTACTGAAGGCCTCATAGACAATGTGCCGGAAGAATACCTTAGCCATAAAGAAAAATATGAGAACGCAGTACGCAAAGCGGTTTTATTATATCGAGCGATGAAAGACGCTGAAGATCCGAACCAGACAGAACAGGAGAAAGCTAAGTATGATTTATTTCAAGAATTCTTTATGAAATGTAAGTTAGTTGAAGAAGGCAACATTATTTATTACATAACCATAATAGCACGCATGTATTTATTTTAAAGAAATGTTTCTCCACACTAGGAATTCCTGATAATTTCTAAATGTATCGTGGGTGCGTTTACCAACATTCAAACTCACATACACAAACAGACCTGGAACCTGCCTACAGGGTGGGCCATACAAATATTTGTTCAGTGTGGGAATCGAACCCACGACATCAGTGCAACAGCCAATTGCTTAGCCACTGCGCCAACAGTGCCGTCATAGATTAAATAGGAATCCTAACTGCAAAACTGGTTCCAACTTTCACACAGTCAGAACTGGATGATTCTCTTGTTAAACTCCACTGCTCTGTTCCCGCATAAAAACGAATATAATTGCGATCACCTAGGGCGTCAGATCAACAGCTAAACTGTAAAAATCTCCCTGTCGAAATGTAGAATGTAGTGAAAGCGTAGTAAGCTGACATCCCATACTAATTCTAGTGATTGACAGATCATTTCCCGCGCACCTCACGGGTCTTCACCTACCGTTATGAGGGAAGATTGTCACCCTATATCATATACTCTTACTCATGTCAATCAAACAACAGGCAAAAACAATCCTTATCAATCCTTAGCGGCATAGTGTCGCTGACTGGTCACTTAACCACACATTTCACCCTGTTTTGTCACTAAGATATCTTTACTGAATCCTCCTCACAATATGATAACTATTTCAGCGCCAGTTACCGTAGCCTCATTAGTGCGGCGGTGTTCAAAGACAACTCGCCGTTCACGCTACACGTGGCTATGTTCATACCAGCTATATTGGGTCACGCTGATGAAGAGCAGAAGAAGTACTGGATGAAGAGGGCCAGCAAGATGGAGATCATTGGGACTTATGCACAGGTAGGTGAAACGAGCGTAAAGTAAAGATAACAGACCAATAGAAAAACAATGATCCTCTGCTGAGCCATAAAATCAAAAACATCAACGCTGGTATTCCCGAAGAGTTAGACAGAGGAGACAGAGAGGTAAACCTATAGCAGACCCACATTATATTTTATGCCCCAGTAGAGGGCAAAACAATTCTAGCTTTTTCCCAACATTGTTAGGGTCGGCTTCCAGTTTAACCGGATGCAGATGAATACCAGTGTTTTATATGAATTGACTGCCTGTTTGACCTCCACAACCCAGCTACTGGGTTACAGGATAGCTCTTGTTTAGACTGGTTGCCAGATTTTCGGGCAGTAATTCCAGAGATTAGCGCGTTTAAACAAAAAAAACTTTTCAGCTTTCTTATATTCGTATATATCACCAAAAAATGCTTCAATTAAAAAAACCCCACTAACACTACTCTACAATGGAATTTCCTAAAGGCTTAGGCAGAGGATAGCACAGGCTAAGGCTTTACGTAGGTGGTTAATTGAGAATCCCTTCTATAATATAAAAGAATTTTTTATATTATAGAATTAGAATAAATATAAAAAAATTTTTTTTTAATTAATAATGTTATTGTATCAAACTATAACAAAAATTTGCATGTCATTATGTTATGATTAAATATGTTAAGCTACTAATATTACCTACCATTTTAAGACCTTTTGTAACCATATTTTACTGCAAATAAATCTTTGACTTTGACTTACATTTCGCTAATTATGTAGTAGCTCGGCCCAGACAGAAAAAAAGAAAGAGTATGACCGTTGGTCGTCTTGATAATTCATGTTTTTTTACAGTGTATATGTTTCTCGAAACATAATTAACGTACGATTATTCATATTTTTCAGACGGAGCTTGGCCACGGAACTTTCATCCGGGGTTTAGAAACAACAGCTACATACGATCCGAAAACTGAAGAGTTTGTTCTGCACAGCCCCACATTAACTGCCTACAAATGGTGGCCTGGAAGTTGTGAGTTGTATTTTAGTAACCGTATGTTTGTATCACTACGACAATCTTAGACAGTCTAGTCTAAGATGAAGATATCCGGAGAACTGCTTCTAAAAGTCACTGCATTGTGAGGAGAAGGATTAACAATAATATCATAACATCATCATGCCTATATTCCCCGAAGGCTTAAGCAGAGGCGAACCTTTCATCCACATTGAACATTATTGAAAACCCAATCGGCAGACGGGTACTTCTTAATAGGCCACCCACATTTCGCTAGTTATGTTTAAGTCCCGTGTAATAGAGAGCGAACCTATTGCTATCAAGCGGGCACTTTTCCAGATTCCGAGCTGGTACTGAGAAATTACAGATGGAAAAATTGAATTACAACTAGCCCGACCCGGAATCGGACACCTCATGCTCAGCGGTAGCGCTTGCGTCCACTGGACCAGCGAGGTAGTTCCATAATACCTAATGATTTGTTCATAAAACCCTGAAAATAATCTTGCAGTGGCACACACCGCCAACTACTGCGTGGTGATGGCTCATCTGCATACCCAGGGTAAGAGTTGCGGCGTTCAGCCCTTCCTTATCCAGCTGCGAGATGAGGAGACTCACATGCCGCTCCCAGGGATCAAACTTGGCGAGATCGGGGCCAAGCTTGGCTTCAACACCGTTAATAATGGATTCCTTGGCTTTGAGCACCATAGGATAAAAAGGGACAGGATGCTGATGAAAAACGCTCAAGTTTCGAAGGTAAGTTCCTGGGTGATTTCGGAGCTGATTTAAAGGCATCATTGTAGATATATGTAGTTTCTCGTAAGAATTGTTGTACCTATCTATTACTATTCATAAATTAAAAAAATAAAAACATTAGAGGACCGAGTGCTGTTTGATTTCCTCAAGGCAAACTTTTGGAGGCGGATGACGAATCCAGTGGTTCCCTCTTATTTGAAATCACTGTAATATATAATATTTCAAATAATATTTAATATTCACAGCCGTTTTCTATATCAATACATGTGTAATTTAGGTTATTTGTAAGTTATAATTTTTAACAAGTTTACCAAAATTCAATACATCTTTAATGAATTAGAGAAATTTGAGTTTCCTATTCTGTACTTCTAGGACGGCACATTCACAAAGTCATTGAACAGCAAACTGACATACGGCACCATGGTGTACGTGCGGGTGGTCATCGTCAACGGCATGGCTAACCAGCTGGCCAGGGCCGTCACCATCGCCGTCAGGTACTCCGCCGTCAGGAGGCAGTCGGAGCTGAAACCTGAGTAAGTACCAGATAGAGAGAATTATTCCGTTATATGTTATACTGAGCTACTAAACTAGCTAACATGGCGTTATAGATTCGTAAGAAGCACTTCTTGCTCATACACCATGGAAATAAAGATGTTGGGAACTAGCATACACTATTCCCAACCACTGCAATTCCTGAAAGCCAGGATCAGGAACAATGGCCGACCACCAAAAGAGTCCAATCAATGAAGCTTGACGAGTCCCGGAGAAACGATTCAACTGTCGTTGATCCTGCAACGAAATTATTCAGATAAAAAACAACGGAGGAGTTAGAAAATCACGTTATTTCCACTTCCCTCAATAAACGTAATTTGGCCTAGCTCCCTGTTCTTTCTCCTAAGAAAGAACAGAGAGCTAGGCCAACACACAACAGACGCAAAAGGGATAAGCCCAGTTGCACAACAGACTAAACTTTACTCAAATATTAAACGACGTTTCCGAGTATAGTAGGAGTAATATAATATTAAAACATACAAACTTAAAAAGATGCTCCCGAAAAACAGAAACATTTAGTTACTGAGCCAAACATAGCCAGATTAAAATTAAGGGTGTTATTGCTAAATACACAACGATACAATTATATTTTTACAATGAACGTTTTGTATTTTTTTTTACTTATTCTGTTTTTCAATTTCTAGTGCTGGAGAACCTCAGATCCTGGACTACGTGACGCAACAGCACAAGCTTTTCACCGCCATAGCTTCGAGCCATGCCTTCAGTCTGACTGCCAAGTGGCTCACCAGGATGTACCAGAAAGTTACCGCTGAACTGGAGAGGGGAAACATGGATGAGTTGCCTGAGGTCAGTTGAATATTTCTATCTTCTTCTATACTGGGTAGAAGAGACATCACAACATAATACAAAGATTCTGGACCTTAAAATTCTCCAAAAAATCATGATTTCTATATGACCCATTTAGATTTTAATGAAAGAAGTGGATCATACATACCCTTGCTTTGCTGAGATTTTTTGGCTGAGCGACTGACTGCTGCGCCGCGTGTCGTGGGTTCGATTCCCGCACGGAACAAATATATGTATGGCCTACAGGTAGTTGTTCCGGTTCTGGTTGTGAATGTGAGTTTGAATGTTTGTAAACGCACCCAAGATACAGGAGAAATTCCTAGTGTGGGGCAAAATTTTAAAAAGAAAAGATTACGGTGGTACGCCATGGTTTTATCGCACAAACTAAGAAAAAATGTGTGACTCAAGCCATGTAACAGTAGCCGTGCTCGCCCCGCTGTGTCCAACTATAGACTGCTACCAGTACATAGGCTCATGATGGTCATGGGCGAGTTTAAGAATCACCATCGTGCATGATCAGCAGTGGTATTCTGTAAAAATCTCCCGCTGAAAACTTGGGTGAAATGAGTCGTGAACTGAGCTGTCAATGTCTTATATAGCTCCTTTATCGGTCACTTCGCTTTATCGAGATACTTATACTCGTAAAATCTACCGGACAGTTCTCTGTGCGCCAAACAAGTGCCGTTCGACTACGAATTTAATAAGTTTTTAGCAGAAATATTTTATTTTATTTTATTTATTTTAAGGATCACCAACGAGAAATATATTACAATTAAATATTACAAAATTATAACTTATACAGTATACACTATCCTGTAATGCACACTCAATTACAGGTAACCACAGCTTACACATTGTCGAGTATACATGCTCTGAATATTTGAATAAATAAAAAATACTTGGAAATAAACAGTTGACTTGTTACATTTGCTAAATAAAAATATGAAAACTACCTGTTTGTTGTATTTTTTCCAGCTGCACGCCATAGCCTGCTGCCTGAAGGCAGTGACGTCATGGGACACGTCGGCCATGGTAGAGCGCTGTCGGACATCTTGCGGCGGTCACGGCTACATGCTGTCCTCCAACCTGCCTCAAATATACGGCCTGGTGACCGCTGCTGTTACTTATGAGGGGGAGAATACTGTGCTTATGTTGCAGACTGCTAGGTAAAAACTGCCTTGTGAACCTGACATCGCTTAGTGATATGGCATGTATGAGAGTGAGAAAAAGTCACATTGTGGGTTCAAATAATGTGACTTTTTCAATTTCTGTGTACTTCTTAAGCTTATCTAAGACATCACTGATATCCTTGAAGGAAAACTCCGCTAGCTGGCCTTAAATTCCAAATTTATCCACTTTTATTGCAATCCCCCTTGAAGCGCGGTGATTAATGGTCGTTTCTTCTCTGTATGAGAAGAGGCCTTTGCCCTGCAATGGGACAGTTACAGGCAGATACTCGTATATATATGTTTAATTATCGTCTATAGTTTGATGAACTTATTTTAATCGTTACGTGATAAATGAGATTTATAATCTGTAAATTGGTTATTACAAACACTTATACACGTCACAAACAAAAATGAATTCGGTGTTTCCCTATCTGACCAAAACAAACTCAGAGGTCCCTTTTAAAGTCCAGACATTATCTTGTTAAACCATTTTTCACGTTTAGAGTTCAGGGTTGAAGGATTATTTGAAGGTGGATACTCAGGATATGTATGAAGGCCAAACCACTATTGTCATCCAAATTACAGTCGTTATGTGAAGATGAATCAGTATCAAATGAACCAAATAACACGTGAGAGGAATATTTATTGCAGTTTAATAAACTCATCGGAGCGCCCGATGGAATGACATCATTGTATTTTGATAAAAACTTATGCAAAATATAGATAAGCTACAAAATGAAATGATATAATAAATTATGAATGAATAGCCTTAGGTGTACCATCTCCTTAATTATGTATTAGAAGCTGATGATTCACCAAAGCTTGTTGGAGACGCTCTGAAATAAAATGCTGTCATATAAAATTATAGATTTTTAAAGTATTACTTATCTAAACTGTAGCTAACGGGATCACAACATTTGTGAAGACTATGATTAAGTGTTCTATTAGTGAAATATTATGTTGAATTGATTTTATATATATAATTTATTCGTTAATGGAAATACCAAATGTATTTCTGGTGGATGCGGATTTTGAACTTGCCGGAAAAAAAATAAGTTGGGCGAAAACAACATAGCCTTTAAATCCCTGAATGGTTTGGCAGAAGTATACCTATAGCAGACCCACATTTCCCTAGTCTGCTTTGAGTCCCATGTACGAGCCTATTGCCATCAACCGGGCACGAATCCAAACTCCAGGCTGCTACTAAGAAATTCCAGACGGAAAAACCTAATAACACTTTGCTCGATCCGGGATTCGAATCCAAGACATGCTCTACAGTAGTGCTTGCGACCAGGACCACCTGCAGACCAATGAGAATTGGCTTTTAATTCAAACAAAATGAAATCATAACACAAGTAAAAACGTGAGGGAATCAAGTAAGGTTGATAACAATAGTGTAGTCGTCAGTTTTCAGATCAGAATATTGTTTCAGGTCACTAGTTAAGGCATGGGAACAGTCATTGGCTGGCAAAGCATTGAGCCCGATAATGTCTTACTTGTCAGAGAAGATCAGCGGCAAACAGAAATGGGACAACTCCGTCGATGGAATCATCAAAGGCTTTCGACAAGTCGCTACTGGGTGAGAAGATATTTTTTAATATTTTAGCAGAGTTTTATCCTGTGATGCCAATTGTGGCATTACTGTTTCACTCGGAGCTTCTGATTTTCAAAGGCTGTATCTATCAACACAATATTTTTTCTATCTCCTTCATTGCTTGATTGTTATATTGTGTACCTATTTTGGTATACTTAGTAAGTGTTATTCTAGGTAGGTATATTGTCGTCACATATAATTATCTGATTAATGTAAATAAAATATTGTAAATAACAATTTTAATGGGTATTTACTATTCCTAAGTTTCTTGCCCATTCTTCTCCACACGACGTTACTTTTTCAAAGGGGAAACTAGAATCATTTTATTATTATTTTAAATTTGACGTTCAATACTGTCTTTTTAATGGTTTAGTTAAAGTACATGACTAGAATTTAATTTTGACTATAAAATAATCTAGGTTTGGTAGCTTGGTATAATTATTTTTACATCAATTCGATCTGTCCTTTATTTTCCTTTATTTTATGCGATACCAAAGAACTGGCATTCGTTGGTTTTTACGAAAACCTATCTTAGGTACCTAGATTCCTAAACATATAAAATCTGAGGGGTTTATCAGTTTTTTTGTTTGAAAGCTCAAAGCACTGAAACTAGTAAACGGATTTGAAAAAAATCGCATTTGATGGCCCATTCTTAAAGAATGCTATAAGCTAATGAACATCACGCTGGGACTGAAAGGAGCGGGGATTGCCAGTTAATAATATACTGACTAATCATTTTACAGAAAAGTGTCATCAGCAGTGGCCAGCATCAAGAAGTACACGAAGAAAGGCCTAGATCCTGAAGATGCATGGAACATGTCGTCAGTTCAATTGGTTGCTGCGTCTGAGGTACTTATCTTTTATTTTCGTTTAATGCATCGACCTATCAGTGTGACGTCACTTTTTTCCCGTATTTTTTTTTCTAATTTTAAATGTTTTGTGGTAGTATTTTTTGTGACACTACGCCTGTATTCCCTGTGGTTTGTTGCCACTATTACCATTAACAGTTCCATGATGAAATTTTAGATGATTAAATGCATATAATCATTCAATCATTCAGTGCCTAAAATAATAATGTGGAACTATTGATAATAAAATCAACATCAGCTCCATTATTTTCAGACTGTTTTAAAATGGAACTAGTGATTTATAAAAAACCTCAGTAGTTCCATAGTAGAACTGTTAATGGTATTAGTGGCAATGAATGAAGCATTCCCAGTATCGGGATACACTATGGGCTTCTCCTGAGATATTCCAGTTGGAATAACTAATAACACTTTGCCCGACCCACAAATCAAATTAGGACCTCATGATGAGCAGTAGCATTTGCGACTAGTAGACCAAAAACGATCAAATATCATCCCGCAAACAGTACCTCACAGTGTTTATGGGATGATATTTAATTAAATAATTGGCAAGAATCTTATCTACTTTAAAGTTAAGTTTATGATGAATTCTCAAATTTTAAAAGATTTATTCTTAGAAAAGAAGAAATTTGACACTTACTTTTTCCTCGAATGTTGAAAATAACAGTTGTTCGGAGATTTATATTATTGTCTTAATTTGGTGTTAATTTCTGGTGTCAACATTTTATCGCTACCTAATACTAACTAATTATTTATGTCTTACTAAATTATTATGTGTTAAAGATATCTTTTTTTGTTAAAGTTACGTTCTCTAACAAAATGAATGCGGATTTTTTTTTAAACGGGTACCTGTTTTCATCTTCTAATATATACAATCCTCGTGTCACGGTGTTTGTAATGAAACTCCTCCGAAATTGCCCGACCGATTTTCGTGAAATTTTGTGTGCATATCGGTTAGGTCTGCAAATCGGACAACATCTATTTTTCATCCTATGTTAAGGGTGGTTAACCCCAAACATTTTATATGGCAAAACAACGTTTGCTGGGGCAGCTAGTAGTATATAATATTATAATTCATCGTTTGTTTATTTGTCGTCTTCCATGTTTCCAAACAAGACTTTAGGTATCATTTATAATTTATTTACCTTCTGATTTTTATTTTTATAACATTGGATTATGGTAAGTTATCACCAGCCGCCTACCTAGAGTTCTGTATAGTGAATATTTTTCGTAAAATGAGTCACATAAAGCCCATAAGTTAGGTGTATTTAGACATACATAAATATTAATGTTATAAGTTATAACATAAATTCGTTGAACATTTAGAGTAGAACAAATGTTTTTCAAAAATAAAGATGATAATAAATTGGTAATGGGATGAAAGGATGACCTTTATGTAGATGGCGAGGCGACACACGTGGTAATGGAAGGTGGAAATCCAGGCTAATAGAATAATAAGTAATAAAGAGGTTCTCTCCTCAAGAGCTATAGGACTCTACTCCCGATACCAGTGGGATACATTTTTTTAAAATGTTCTTAGTACAGAATGTTTAAAAAACAGCTTAATAAATTAAATAATAATAAAAAACACATCAAATGAACAAAAAAAAATGACTGAACCGGCTTAAGACCTTATTTAAATTAATAAATTAATTATTCAAACAACTGACTGCTTCTTCATATTATGATCAATAATATACATTACTAGCTCACCCAACAAACGTTGTTTTGCCATATAAAATGTTTGGGGTGGACCACCCTTATCATTTAGGGGTATGAAAAATAGATGTTGGCCGATTCTCAGACCTGCCCGATATGCACACAAAATTTCATAAGAATCGGTCAAGCCGTTTCGGAGGAGTATGGGAACGAACATTGTGACACGAGAATTTTATATATAAGAAGATAAATCATAACAAATTTTAAAGAAAGGTATAATTCAATTTATCTTGCTAATGATAATATTTTAATAATATCTATGACATTTACTATTAAAGATTTCAATAATATGAGGCTATTTAATGACTTCCGATTAATTTTAAATTACTTATGACTATCGGAAAACCACGTGAAATGATAATACGGGTTTTAGGTTATTGCGAAGAATAAGCCGTTTTACGCGAATTTGGAGATATTTGAATAAGCGGTTTTTCGTTTAGAGCACCGCTCGCACATCGGCAATTTAATCTAGAGGTGGCTGCTGATGACATCCAAGAATTGCTGGATTCATACAATCAAGAGCTAAAAATTGACGAGTTTATAGAAATGCGTGAGCGTGATCAAGACATTGAACACACTGATTCCTTAGACCCAGTTGAATCGGAAAATCAAATGACTCTAACTTAACTCTCTCGTTCTAACTTAACAGAAGGCCTCAGTACAATTGGAAAGGGGTAATAAATTATATAAAAAAAATAGATTCAAATGAAGAGCGTGTGTCTACTACTAAACGGGAAATAAAAAAGTTAGTTTTATGCTGCGAGGAGGTTACTGCCATCTCTTGGTCCCTATGGCGAAAGTCCGGGGTATTACTGTATTGACTCAAAGTCACGATTACGACCGTCCTAGTGAACAGTATCCAAACCATAACGCAAACATCAATTATTTGCGTTTTGGTCGTAAACGGGTGCTGCTTTTAGTGACTGGCTAGACTTTTGTTACATATACCCACAGAAATCTTAATAATTGCCTTATTATTAAGATTTCTGTGCATATTTAAATTTGCTATCTCAACATATTTAAATTTAATGTGGTCTTTGGAAAATGGAAAGAAAATAGAGGAGTTTAGAAGCTTGTGGCTAAATAAAAACAGCCGCACGGGTCGATCGATGGTTAAGCTACGCTTGCCGAGGTCAGGCAGTGGGTGACCGTTCATTGAATATCAAAAGACTTCCGCGCTCCGGAAAGCACGGTAAGCCATTGATCCCGGGTGTCATTTATAGAATTTTGACAGTCGTTACGGGTTATCAGAAGCCTGAAAGTCTGGAAACCAGTCTTACCAAGAGGTATCGTGTTGCCCAGTAGTTACTGGGCAACACGATACCCCTTGGTAAGAAGCGACTGCCTATCTGACCTAGGCAGTCGTTTCATGTTAAATACTGGTATAACCAATATGTTGGGAACAGGCTAAACAGATATTGATGTGGTCTTTAAAATCTACGCGTACAGTGCATCCAGATTAGTTTGGACCAGGTTAATGACCTCTTTGTATTTTAGCTCGTGGCTAAATAATAACAGCCGCACGGGTAGATCGAAGGTTAAGCTACGCTTGCTGAGGTCAGTCTGTGGATGGGTGACCTTTCTTAATATATCGAGACTCCTCCGTGCCTCGGAAAGCACACTAAGCCGTTGGTCCCGGTCGTCATATGTAGATCTTTGACAGTCGTTACGGGTAGTCAGAAGCCCGAAAGTCTGACAACCAGTCTTACCAAGGGGTATCGTGTTGCCCAGTAACTGGGTTGTGGAGGTCAGATAGGCAGTCACTCCACGTAAAACACTGGTATTCAGCTGAATCCGGTTAGACTGGAAGCCGACACCAACATAGTTGGTACAAGGCTAGGCAGATGATGATGCGATTGAAGTGTTACCGCTTCGACTCTTGCAAATTCCGACCTCCGACCGGAAAACACTGACAGTGCACATAAAAAATACAATATTTACGATACGTATACAATTCCATGTCAACAACCTAAAACAGGAAGCTTAAGAGATTAATTCAACTAATTAAGACTAATAATGTTTGACAAAAATACCAATAAAAAGCTACTATTCTTTTGATATTATCACTGCGTTAATATTTTCGTGTCGCCGCTAATGGCTTTCCTTAGTTTATAGGCTGCTTCCTTAGTTTATGTGCCTAACGGTTCTTAAATTAAAAATATAGATTAAAAAAGTCGTACGCTTTGGCTATGGTTACAACTTCAATTAAATTGTCTTCATCAATCATTGGGTTTGCAGTTAAAACTATACTATTAATATTTGAACTATTAATGTCTTTATATAACCATTTGTTTGAATTTTAACATAGATGTTCTTTCCGCTAAATTACGGCGAAGGCGTGGTTCATATATTGTAACATTCACTTTTTTTTTGTATTAAAAAGTTAGGATTGTATTCATTTTGAGGCGATGTTTGTTGATAGTTCAATATGTATAATTTTTTTGAAAAGGCAAGAAGAAGATATTAGGTGGAATCGATTGAGATTTCGTCTTCATGCACAAGAGATAGCAGTATCATATCTTAGCTTAATACAATTTACTTTCTCCTTTTTTTCTTTATTTTTAGGGTTCCGTACGTCAGAAGGTAAACAGGAACCTTTATAAGATCACTCCCTTGTCCGTCTGTCTGTCCTTGTGTCACTACCAATTTTCTCAGAAACGAATGGGCCCAGCAAGTTGTTTTTTTCTAATGATAAATGTACTACTTACTCTTTTTGTCCCAAGGCCCACTGCCGCGCATTCATCTTGTCAACCTACAATACAGAAGTGAAAAGAACGACCTCATCCCTGTCGGAGCCTTTGAAGAGGGTGTTGAACCAGCTGGTGCAGCTGTATGCAGTCTACTGGGCTTTGGAGAAACTTGGAGATCTGCTGCTGGTAAGTTATTTAAGAAAAGGCAGCAGGCGCCCATTTGAAAAGTCTGCTAAATGGGTTTTGGTTTCGTTTTCGGCTTTCGGCAATATCCATTTTCTGCATTTTTTAATATTTCCAACTTTACCCGAAAAAAATATTTTTGGCAAATTAACCTCCTGCGTCGCAGGCGGACCTGCGCCCGCCGCGCCACATCGGTTGTCAAAAGGTCACAATGAAAAAGGTACACACAGTAGTTATAAACGTAAACTTTATCTTCCATCAATAGTCTACTGATCCCATTCAATATCTTCGCAATCTACATTTGACACAAATATTTCTCTAGAAGAACAAACTAGCAATTATTCCGTACTGTTAGATAATATAGATAAATCTCGAATAACTGGATCGCGCGAAAATAATGGCGTCCCACAATAGCTTTGATTATCTGCACGGGTACAGTTAAATAATACGTTGTAAAAACTCACTGCATGGTATGGTTAAGCAAAAACACATTTTATGCGCGACTGTCTGCGAGGCAGCCATTTTGTTTTTATTTTATTTTTATTAGACTGATAAAGTTAACCCGTAATCTAAGGTGTGTATGCATTACCCATTCTTTTTCCTTGTAGTGTTATAATCAGAGGTCGGAATTAGGTAGTTATTTATGTACTTACACTGATTTCATACAGCAAAAGAATAAAGTGGATATGTCTCAAATCCCGGGATTAATTAAAGACTAGAAAAATCCCGTGATTTATTAAATAAAAACGTTATTTACTTTTACACAATTTAAACCATCCGACATCGGATATCCGAATGTCGTATCTTTCTCTGTGGTTTTTATTATTATTTATTTGTAATATTGTTGGCCACACGGGATTGTATTATAAAACCCGGGAAGATTCATATTAGTATCAACATTTCGATGCAAGTACATAAATAACTCTACCTAATTCCGACCTCTGGTTATAATTTTAGAAGTTTTATAAGACACCTTCTACAAAGGACTTGATTGATGTCTTTTTTAGTGCATTTCCCAGAGTTCCCAGCACATTACTTTTTAGTGTTTCTTATAAATGTGTCGGGTTGAAACACAGCGATGTATCTCGTTATTATGCCGCACTTTACAGCTACGTACAGTTTTACTGGTGCCGAGGTAGCGGTGTTAACGTTTGCAGATTGCCAAATAAGGGCAAAAGATTTGCAGATATAAAAACGAAAATTAGTATGAGGTGTGGCGTGTGGGAATTTGAATGCGTTACTGCATCGTCATCGTGACAGTTATGTTGGCGTTCCATTGTGTTTTGACATTGACGGCTGCATCGGACTTTATGCTATTGAGCTCTATAGAATGTGTAATTAAAAAAAGTGTTTTGTTAATCATTTTTAGAACGAGATGATTGGAGTATCAGTATAATGATTAGAAACGTCAGTTTGTGTAACGAGACATATTATTATAACACTTCTCATGTACTAAATTATTGCAGCGATCGGTTTAAAATACAAAAAAAAAGATTAAGATGTAAAATAACTTGAAATAAACTCTTCTCTCCTTTCCTCTTGCCCTCTTATACTCCTTCCCCCCTTTCTTTCTCTGAAATAATAATAATAAAGTTTAGAGAAAAGCTTATGGTGTGGGGAACCACTATTTATCTATTGTTCCCACCAGTAGACATAAAATCCCGCCAAAAATTAAAACAACAAGATATATTTCTCTATGCCTCTAATAGAGTGATGCATAGTGCCTTCAAATAAAAAAAAATAATAATGCTGGACAATCCACACACCACCATCTAGCCCCAAGCTAAGCAGAGCTTGTGTTATGGTTACTAGGTGACTGATATACTTAATACAATACATTACATGGATAGATATTTTTTTATTATACATAGCAAATACCCAGAACACCCGGAACAAATCTTTGTAGATCGTACAAACATTTGTCCCAGGGTGGGAATCGAACCCATACCTCCGGCGTTGCAGGCGGACTTTCGCCCGCTGCGCCACAAGGGTCGTCAAATGAAAATCCCAATGGATTGCCATAATGGCTACGATTGGCGGGTGAATTAACAAATACATTGCACTGTGACAGCGGTATGCACAAGGTATCGGATATCAAGTTTTTGTATCTTTGTAACTGTTCTTACAATCAGTACGTTATAAATTAAGGATTCTAACTGCACATTACTTTTAGACAGCTGAATCTAAAGAAACATCGATTAATTAAAAGTATCAATGGATAATTTTATTTCAGTACAGACGCCAGCACATCAAGCTACCCCAATCTTTCAAATTTCTTTGATAGGTTTTCAATTTTATCGCAAAGGAATAAGGCTCATTTTTAAATGGGGAGATTTGACAGTTTGGGATAGCTGCGTGTGTTGGCGTCTGTACTTGCTGTTATTTTGAATTAACGTCCGATAATTTGTATGAATGTGTTTTTAATATACTTGACTGCAGTTATTTATTAAAAACAACCAATAAAAACGAACTATAGTATTGAGTGCAACTTTTGTGTGAATTTTTTCATCGTCCTCATCTTGATTTATAGTTACTTTTAAATTAACTCCAATTACATCAAAAAAACATGATACAAATCCTTAAATGATCTCTATATATTTTATCTAAAAGCCGTTCATTTCTGCATTTTGATTTCCATTTAAATGAATTGACATTTCATTTTAATAATGTGATACAATTTGTTGGAATGATCTCAATATATCTTTGCCTCACAACAGTTCTGAAACCAGGTGTCTCCATTGAATAGTCTAAATTCTAAATACTAGTTTTGTAATAAATTATACGTTTGGTGAAATTTATAGATATTGGAGATCATAAAACATGGTGGAAAATAAAATCAGTCTGAATTAATTTATGTTTTGTTGTGGGTCACGAACCTGCGGTGATTATAGTGTTAGATTACAGTTTGGTGCAGTTTTATAATTAATTTCAGAATAGGTTTTGTTTTTTTCTTTAATTGATTATAAATCAGTGAATAAAAACCGGTTTTATAAGGAAGATATAAGAGGCAATGCCAGGTGGCAACGTCCTAGCTTGGACACTGTGTATATCCAGACCAGCCTATTACTGTCCCACTGCAGGGCAAAGGCTCATGCTCACGCTCTCTCATACAGAGAAAGCATGAGCATTAATCACCACGGTTGGTCAAGACGGGTTGGCGATTTCAGACTTATATTAATTATATAAGTCCAGGTTTCCTCACGATGTTTTCCTTCACCGATGTCAGTGATGTCCAAGAAAAACTTAGAAAGTACATATGAATTGAAATACTCACATTGGTACTTGCCCAGGTTTGAACCCACAACCTCGTGCACAAGAGGCGAGTCCTAAACCACTGGGCTGTTATGACATTTTTACAACTGTTACACTGTGTATATACACTGAGCTTATTGGTGAAGTTCTTCAAAAAGCTCAGGTGCGTAGTGAGTGGATGACCAGATCTATGAATGTAAACGAAGCAAAAGGAGTATGTAATGATCGTAGCAGGTTGCGTTCCGTAGTTTCTGCAATGGTATAAAGGGCAAGTGTTTATGTACAGAGGCCAGCACATCAAGCTACCCCAATGTGGCAAATTTCTTTAATCAAATCAAATCAAAGTTCATTTATTCAAAATAGGCTGAGAATCAGCACTTTTTGAACGTCAAAACGTTTACATAAGACAGTCCCCCAAAACGCCCACCTTTCACCACTTCCTAGTGTTTTTGCTGGGAAGAAGAAGTGGAGGAACAAACTCTGTTTGAAGAACTTGAAGCTATACAACATATTATGTCAAAAAATAATAATTATGTCAATCATCTTTATACATCATTCAATTAAATAATTTGCTACATGTTAGCTAGCACACACCAATGTGCCAAAATAAATAAGTAAAAAGTTATATATACCAAAATCGACAATTAACTCAAGCAAAGCCTGCTAAACTGAATACATAAAAAGCCTCCAAGGCAGTCCAAGGGCGTGCCCGCTGACATGTCCAATGCTGAATTATATCAATACAACTCATTCATACAATGAAATGAGAGGATCATGTCAATAACATAAAAATAAGGACAGTAAAAGAAACATACACAAACATAAAGAACTATTAAACAGTAAAAGAACATAGTTACATTGTCCTGCGTTCAACAAAGCGACCAACTATTCTTGTCTTCTAAATAGTATAAGTAGTATGCTTTAGAACAAAGGTTTGATTTAACTTTAGCTTTAAACGCGTTAAAAGGTAAATCCAGCAAAGAATGAGGTAGCATGTTATAAAAGCGGATACCGAGCCCCACAAATGAGCTCTGGACCTTATGAAGCCGTATAGCCGTAATAGTTTTTCAACTTTATCGCAAAGGAAATATGGTTCATGTTCAATTGGGAAAATCTGTCAGTTTGGGGTAGATTCATGTGCTGGCGTCTGTACTTACGTGTGACAAAATCAGCGTTTGCTAAGTTTTTTAGTGTGTCGTAAGTTTTACAAAGTCTTGCGACTTTGGAATCAACAAAGACTCAAAGGCAAATAATAAACCGTTTGAAGATAGTGAATACAGTTTTCTGAAAACTTTCTTTTATCTTTCTTATCTAGGTTTTTTTCTATGAATTTGGAGCCCTCCAAATTCATAGGAGAAATCCTAGATAAAGACACACAAGAGCTCTACTCCTGCAACCCTCCATATTCATGAAGGGGAATCAGCAGATTGGTCTCCTGATTCCCCTTCAGAGAAATCATGGATGGATTGTGTGAAAGATTATATAGCTAGAAAAGGAGGTGACTTTTGAGACGACGCAAAATAGGCAATATCGAAGAAGAAGACATACTGCGCCGACCCCAAATAAATTAGGATAAGGGCAGGAGGATAATGATGATCTAGGATTTCTTGTACACAAATGTGATGATCTCAATTCATCGTACTATTGAAAACTTGAGGTCATAAATCAGACATCTGACCGACCTTGTCTATAAACGAGGGAATTGTAAATTGGAAAAGACTGTTACTCACGTACATTAATGGATATAATCGATGTCCTCCTTTATGGCACTTAATAAAATCATGATACACATAATTATAGGATGTAGTTAACATTTCTGGTTTTATTGATACCATTATAAATACCTACCTCGTTCAGAATCGTTTTGTCAAAACTTTTATTTTTGTTATAAAATCAGAATCGATTTTAAATAAAAGTCGATTAAGTTTATTACTTATGTATTACAATGGTTGTAAATTATACATATAAGATAAATTAGATTATGTGAGAAATGGTTTTTTTAATGAAAGTCAATACATCATCAGAAGTAGGGTACGTAGATAAAAAAAAATATCATGAAGGGTTCCTGACATTATTTTAAATTAAAGAGAGATACATTTACTTACAAATATTTTTTTCAAACGTGGCTCCACTAAGAATTTCACCTGTATCGTGGGTTTGTTTACAAACATTTAAACTCAGATACACAAATAGCCAGACCCGGAACAACTACTTTTAGGCCATACAAATATTTGTTCCGTGCGGGAATAAAACCCGCGACACGCAGCGCAGTAGCCAATCGCTCAGCCATTGTGCCAACCATGCCATTTTATTTGAATGTTAATAGTGTTTAGATACTGATTGTGAATCAAATAAATTTAAACTACAAGCAATGTATTTTTTTTGTTTCCATTTTTTGTGGTTATTACAAGTATTTATATATCTTTGTTTACTTTTGGCTTTAGTATCAAGCAGTTTATTTGGGGTGGTTTTAGTAGCACTAACGCTTTATAGGGTGGAACTGTAGAAGAGACATCAACGCACAAGCGATTTCGAATCCGGTTCCCTACAGTTTAAAGTTAGATTTTGTAATTTTTGTCGGATTTTCCCTAATTTCTGATGTTTGTCGATGTGCCTTCCACACTGTGAATATATAATTATCTTATATGAATTATATTTATACATGAATGACTATGCATTTAAATATATTTTTTTTGCGGTTTCCTTTTGAACAAAATAATTGGAACTACGAGTACCACTGTTTGTCTCTTAATCAACCAAAGGTTGATGGG
This sequence comes from Phlogophora meticulosa, assembly GCA_905147745.2. NCBI lineage: Eukaryota > Metazoa > Arthropoda > Insecta > Lepidoptera > Noctuidae > Phlogophora > Phlogophora meticulosa. The sequence continues at coordinate 3,434,645 of LR990518.1, forward strand.
TAAAAAATGCATAATAGGGTAGTGTCCTTAAAAAATCTGATTGGTCAAAAGTTGGATTACTCAATTCAATTCAATTCAATAATCATTTATTTTCTCTTCACAAAGCTGACTTAAAGGTAATGCGTACAAAAATGTCTCGGCTGTATTCCACCTTTGTGAGAGACTGGTGCCTGATATAGGTTTACTCAAAAATACTGGACACGTATTTTTTCTTTTGTCACGTAAACCAAAAATGACGACGGTATAGTGCGTTGAATTTGCGCGTGACGTCACGCCGTGCTACACTTTTTGTTAAAAGTATAGCACGGTGTGACGTCATAAGCCCCTTCTCCTGAACTTTGATGTCATTGTCACTTTTTATGAAATTAAGTAAGCAAAAAATACGTGTCCAATATTTTTGGTAATCTTTCTGACGGACTAAATAGACTTAATATATTTTTACCTAGGACACATCCCTATTACGGCAGTAAGTCCGCCTCTGCCTTTGTACATTTGTGTGCATAAACTACAACTATTTTAAATGTATGCTAGGCATTTGACAGTAGAATTATTCAACACTTTTTTGCCTTAAAACGAAACACAATAGACAATAAATAATGCTGGACAATCCACACAGCATCATCTGGGCCCAAGCTAAGCAGAGCTTGTGTTATGGGTACTAGATGACTGATATACTTAATACAATACATTACATAGATAGATATTTTTTATTTTACATAGGAAATACCCAGAACACCCGGAACAAACCTTTGTAGATCGAACAACCATTTGTCCCAAGGCGGGAATCGAACCCGCAACCTCCTGCGTCGCAGGCGGACCCTTGCCCGCCGCGCCACCTCGGTAGTCGATGTATTGTTTGTCGGTCGTCTGATGTTTAAGGTATTAAGGCGTGTCAAACATAAAACATAATATATGTTTATTCCTATTAATAAGTCATATAATGAGCACTTAACACCTTAAAGTATATAATAGATAATTTTCTAAACTGACAAAGAAGTGCGAGTTTTTGCGTACACCGGTAAATGGCATACTTATCTATCAACAATGGTCACCGCAAGACATTGATTACCCGTTGATTATGGTTTATTCACACTGTATTGTATGCCGTGACGATGCTCGTAGAATTTCTCTTCCACATAGCTATAAACACGGGATTGATTCAAGCTATGTAGGAGAGAAAACCACAGAGGAGAGAGGTTCAGGCACACAATACACCTTAATATAATATTATTGATTAAAGCAAAAATGTTTTTTTGCGATTAAAGTGCTAATTACTGAAATATAAGAAACATTTTTGCAATCCAAGTGGACCCACGTGAAGTGGAAACCCGTGAGGAAACCTTTCCTTACGATGTTTTCCACCACCTTTGTTACTGAGGTCCAAGATAAACTTAGAACACCGTTAATTCATAAATAAATAATTTACTTATTGCAACAATCATACACTCTCACCAATTTGCTATGTACAGCCAACCTTAACACCAGGTCTAGCGAACAGTTATCTGAATACGGGGTCAACAGACGGACGCTGGACTTGCAACGATATCCAATGGATCATCTGACCGAATGTCAATAGATCAACATCGATCATTTTGATAAACTAGGTCTGTTCAAATAAATAGTTGTTCAACTATTGACTTAGTTACAGAGCAAAAAGTGATAGGAGAAAGTAATTTGTTATCGTTCTTGCAGGTGACAAAGTTCGGTAAAAAATTGTCTGGTATTTATTTCGAGGTTAGGATGGAATATCCCGATGAGTCATTATCTGCCTAGCCTTTTCCCAACTGTGTTGGGGTCGGCTTCCAGTCTAACCGGTATTTTACATGGAGCGACTGCCTATCTGACCTCCACAACCCATTTACTGGGCAACACGATACCCCTTGGTAAGACTGGTTGTCAGACTTTCGGGCTTTTGACTACCCGTAACGACTGTCAAAGATGTACAAATGACAGCCGGGACCAACGGATTAACGTGCTTTCCGAGGCATGGAGGAATCCCGATATGTTACTTCTACTAGTCATTCCCGTACTGTGTACTTACTGGGTTGTGGCGGTCAGATAGGCAGTCGATCCGTGTAAAACATTGGTTCGACTGGAAGCAGACGCCAACATAGTTGGGAAAAGCTCAAAAAGTAGCAAAAGTAAAATATTCAAACTTTATGGTTTTTTTTTCTAGCACCTTTATACCATTCTTGTGGCTTTGTAAGTTTGCATACCTACAGAGAGTATATCCAACAACTGACCATGACGTCAGTCAATGACTTGACTTTGACCTTACGTCAGTGTCACGTCAAATTAGCATATTTATTGGGTCAGCAGTTCATGACATCATAAAACTTTTTGTTGAGACAATTCTGAGATCAACAAGTTCAGTTTTTTATGGAGGAAATTATAAAAAGCCGCTGACTGGGTTATAATTATAATGTTGACTCTCAGAATCAGTATTTGGAAAGATTTAGCTGATGTTTCACATGGTGGGAAGTGTTTTTACAATTTTTAATAATAGGTACTGTCATGTCATGTCATGTGAGGAAAGTTTTGAGTATGAATGTGGAAGGTTACAAGAGTGGTGAAGAAAGAATGGGTGGATGGTGTGAAAGATGTATGGCTAGGAGGTGACTTTTGAGATGAGAGGAGCTCGTGGCTAAATAAAACAGCCACACGGGTTGATTGAAGGTTAAGCTATGCTTGCCGAGGTCAGTCTGTGGATGGGCGTTCGTAACATATCGAGACTCCTCCGTGCTTCGGAAAGCACGCTAAGCCGTTGCTCCCGACTGTCATTTGTAGATCTTTGACAGTCGTTACGGGTGACTACCTGTAACGACTGTCAAAGATCTACACGAATCACGATCTGACTAGAAGCCCGAAAGTCTGACAACTAGACTTACCAAGGGGTATCGTGTTGCCCAGTAACTGAGTTGTGGAGGTCAGATAGGCAGTCGCTCCATGTAAAATACTGGTATTCAGCTGCGTCTGGTTAGACTAGTAGCCGACCCCAACATAGTTGGGAAAAGGCTATGCAGGATGATGATGTGACTTTTGAGATGAGGGTAAATAGAAATGTATGGAAGAAGAAGACTTGCAGCGCCGACCCCAAATTAATTCGGATAAGGGCAGGGAGATGATGAGGTACTGTCAGCAGAATGCAACACGACCGTTAAACATTTTTTGTGGAAACACTTTCGACACTAAACCCATCGCAGTTATATCTTTTTTATATCAATACTAGCTGACCCAGCAAACGTTGTTTTGCCATATAGAGATTGGTGATAGGAGGGTGAAAATTTGAAGTTGTATGTATATTAGTATGATGTATCATAAAATCTCGGAATAGGCAGGGTCCAGAGAAGGACATGAACGACAAGGATGGTTTCACCAAGGTTGAGAAGAGGAAGAAGAAGAAGCCTCCTTATCGCAACCAGTGCGGTACTGCGCTGGCAGGACCCAACGTGCTGCTAAAACCAGCAGTACCGACAACGCTGCTCTACGTGTCCAGATTGCACCGCTCTACGAAGGTTGAGGAGATCGTGGAGTACGTGCGCGTCAAGACCAACTGGACTTTGAGGGTCGAGAGATTGGAGCCGCGTCATAACACGAACTTCAAGTCGTTCGTGGTGCGAGTTCCGACACACCATCTCGAGGAGTTCCTCAAGGAAGAGTTCTGGCCGAAAGGTGTTATGTATCGCCGGTTTCGTGGCCGCCTACATGACACTAGTCAGCGAAACACGACGCCGACACTTCGTGTGCACTAGTTTTAGTTATTATGTAATATATATTTATAGTATTTTTAAGTTTTATATTGTTAACATAGTATTGTATATATTTATATGGGCCTTGATGCCTGAAATAAATGGATAAATAAAATAAAATAAATAAATAAAATAATAGAAACAAAAAAAAATATTTAAAAATTTAGGGGGATGAAAAATAGATGTTGTCCGATTCGCAGATATGCACACAAAATTTAAGAAAATCGGTCGAGCTGTTTCGTAGGAGTTTAATAACAAACAGCGTGACACGAGAATTTTATATATTAGAGATAATTAGTTGGTACATGTGTATGTCACTGCACTCCTCCTAAACAGCTGGACGGCTTATAATGTTTATTTAGTGTGTTTGAGTGGGTCCCTTAATGGTGGGCAGGACAACCGACGATGGGTCCCCTGGTAGCATATACATTTTGGTTTATTATTGATAGTACATGGATGACCGAGCTTTGCTCGGATAAAATGCCGTTTTCTAAAAATATAACCTAGCTAGATCGAAGTATCGCCCCCGAAACCCCTGCATACTAAATTTCATTAAAATCGTTGGAGCAGTTTCCGGGATTCAGATTATGTATATACAAGAACTGCTCGTTTAAAGGTATTAGATTTCCGAGGTTCAGATATACATATATATATACATATATACATAAATTGCTCTCTTGAAGGTATGAGATACTAGTCATTTTGGAACGTGTCATGCGAACTTTACACCGCGAATGACTGAACTAATTGACTGCGATTCTACTGTATCGTGTATACCTATATAGTCGTTATTGATATTGTCATTTTATTTTCCATTTTCCCAGTACACATCAATATCTGAAAGTGACGTGCGACAGCTGCAGGGCACCTATGAGGAACTCCTTGGGAAGATCAGACCAAATGCCGTGGGACTGGTAGACGCTTTCGACTTCAGGGATCAGGTACGGTTCCTCATTATAACTTGGGATTCAGTCTATTACTGCAGTAGCTCTGTCGTTCTTTTATAGTTGCCGTTTCATAGATTAACGTTAAATAAGGGTAATTTATTGTTAAAAATAATGTTTTCGGTGATAATTTTAGAACTTATCTGTTGCCTGTCTGTAAAATACTTGTCTTCTTTTTTCTCAGATCTTGAATTCAACTTTGGGCGCATACGACGGCCGCGTTTACGAGCGCCTGATGGAGGAAGCGCTCAAGAGTCCCCTCAACGCGGAGCCCGTCAACCAGAGCTTCCACCAATATCTTAAGCCCTTCATGCAGGGGAAACTGTGATACTCTGGATTTAAAATTATAATACTGATGCTTTTTTTGCTATTTTTGCTATGCCCTTTTTGTTATAACTGAGAGTAGCCACTTAAGACTTTTGTATGATGGTGTTGTACATAAATAATTCAGTCAATAACTTTCAAAGTCATTTATTTATTTTGCAGTCATATCGTCTCTTAATCTGTGTCAAACATTGTATTGAACACATTCAATAAATAAATAAGTTAAAATAAATTACTTAAAACTATCGTTGACTTCGCAAATACATCAAGACAAGTTTTCGGCATGTCCGGAAGTCGTCGTGATGTGGTTGCTTACTGGTACTGGTGAATGGCCTGTTCAGACAGACAGAGCGTTGGCGTGCGCGGAGCCGAGGCCATGAGAGTGCGCGTCAGCAGAGCTCCTGGAGCCGCCGTAGTACTGACCGTGCACATCGCCGGTGTACCGGGCGCCGCCGTATCCGGCAGTGTTCACGTTAGCGTTGGCGTTAGCAGAGCCGGCACCGTGGGAGTTAGCGGACGACTGGGCGATGCCGTGGCCGGGGTGAGCGTCAGCGACGGACTTGGCGGAACCGAAACCGTTGACATTAGAGTTCGCGTTGGCGGAGCCGTAGCCGTGGGAGTGTGCGGCAGACTTGGCAGCACCGTAACCGGAGTGAGTGTTGGCCTGAGCGTAGGCGGAGGCAGGAGAGTCGTACATTGTGCCGAAGCGCCAAGAGATGGTCCTGCCCTGACCGTTACCGGTCTTAGCAGAGGCGGCGGCATGTCCAGAACCCATCACGTTCACGTTGGAAGAGGCGACTCCGTGGACGGGAGCAGCAGGGGCGTAAGATGTGTAGTAGATGGGAGTCTTGGCGTCGATGACGGAGGGTGCCTGCTGGTCGGCTAGCACGACGGGGGCGGCGGGGTACACGACGGCGGCGACGCCATTGTTGTTCTGAGCGAAGGAAGCGGCGGAACCCTCACCGTGAGTCTTGGCAGAAGAGCTAGTAGATCCAAAGCCGGAATTGGCCTTTGAGTCGGCGAAACCTTCGCCGTGAGTCTTAGCGTTAGACGAGGTCAACCCATTATTCTGCGCGGAAGACACGGCAGAACCCTCGCCGTGAGTCTTGGCAGAGGAGCTGGTAGAGCCGAAGCCAGAGTTGGCGTTGGAGTCAGCAGAGCCTTCGCCGTGACTCTTAGCGTTAGACGAGGTCACGCCGTAGCCGCCGACACCACCCTGAGTGTTGGCAGAGGACTGCGCAACGCCGTGGCCGTGCGAGTCAGCGTGGGACACGGAGGACGCGGCAGGAGCGAAGTTCTGCTCGTAAGTGATGACAGTCGCGGGCGCCGGGATGGGGTAGTACGCGCCGTTCTGTGCCTGAGCGACGGCTTTAGCTGCGCCGTAAGCGCTTTCAGGGAATGGCACGGCGTCGTACGTCTGCGCCTGAGCGATGGCCTGTCCGGGATAATAGTATCCGTCACGAGCCAGCTGCGCCCCGCCGGTGGAGCTGCCGAACGCATGCGCTACGTCGCCGTTTACATTCGCATGAGCTGTGCTCGCTCCGCTGCCGTAGCTGGACGCCTGGCCCATTGAGTAGGCGCGTCCATCACGATATAGGATACCTGGGGAATAGAATAATCACCATTATTTTGATTACAAAATGGGGTGGGTCTTATAAGAATTCTGTTTATCTATGCACCCGAACTTGATTTGTGGATTGGACCATCCATTACATATGGAGACCCCTCCGTGCCTTCTTAAGCATGTTAAACCTTGGGTCGCGGTTGTGATTTGTAGAATAAACATTAACAACATATTCATAAAAGTTACGGGTAGGCTGAAGCCTGAAAATCTGACAACCACTCTTACCAAGTATCGTACTTATTGCTCAGTAACAGGATTCTGGAGGTCAGATAGGCAATCGCTCCATCTGAATTTCTATATATAAATAAGTGAATTCAGCTGCACCGAGTTAGAATGGAAGCTGATCCCGGCATAGTTGGGAAAAGGATAGGAAATGATGACGACGATTAAAAAATCAAGTCTACTAGGTTACTACTAGGAACTAGGTTCTACTAGGTAGGTCTAGTAGGTAACTAATAGAAAAAAATCAAGAAGGTACCTAATTGTTACTATGTAATTACTAAGTAAGTACATATATTTCGAAGCTATCAAGGACTCACCGTTTATAAGGACGGGATTGGCGTGGCACAACGCCAACAACGCCACAGCTGCTACAAACTTGGTCGCCATGTTCACTAATGTTCAGATCACTGCTGAGTGGATGCAGTGAGAGAATTTCTCCGCGCTTATATACTTAGAACCGAATACCACCACTCCTGCGCAAACGAGCCTTACTACGAACTTCACCTACTAACTGACACTCGTAAATTATGAGATGGCTAGCGATCGGTGCGACGCGCGGATATTTCTGTGATCTTTCTTTTAGTACCTACATACATTCCTGTCGTAAAAGATAAATACATCGACTGCTGCGCTGCGTGTCGTGGGTTCGATTCCCACACGGAAAAAGTACTTGTATGGCCTGCAAGTTGTTCCGGGTCTGGTCGTTTGCGTATGTGAGTTTGAATGTTTGTAAACGCACCCACGATACAGGACAAAATACTAGTGCGGGGCAACGTTTTAAATAAAAATAAATTAAATTCAAATATTACCAATAACACAGTACAATGTTCTTATAGCAAGCGTTTAAACTAGATAAAATGTCTTGCATTAGTAAGCTTCATACTTTGTAACTTATACTAAACAAAGAATTTATTATGAAAAGAAAACATAACACACAATCACGCCTGTGTTTCCAGAAGGGTTATACAGAGTGGTATCTATAGTAAAAATAAATAAATAAATAAATAAATAATGCTGGACAATCCACATAGCATCATCTAGCCCCAAGCTAAGCAGAGCTTGTGTTATGGGTACTAGATGACTGATATACTTAATACAATACATTACATAGATACATATTTTTTATTATACATAGCAAATACCCAGAACACCTGGACAAATCTTTGTAGATCGTACAAACATTTGTCTCAAGGCGGGAATCGAACCCGCAACCTCCTGCGACGCAGGCGGACCTTTGCCCTCATTTGCTATACTTAAGTCCCAAGTATTAGGAGGCAAGCTTATTGCCATCAACCCGGCACAAATCCAGTCTGCTACTCAGAAACTCCTGATAAAATAACTCAATAATGCTCACTAATCCAGTAGTGCTTGCAATACTACACAAACAAAAACATGAAAAAAGTGCCCTATTATAATCTAATTCAAGCCCATCTACAAAACCGTAGGCATCTTTTACTACGGACTGTGCTACGAAAGTGCATGCTACGCGCTTTCGTAGCGATTTACCGAATTAAATCAAAACTTTTTACAAAAAAAAACAACTTTATGCCACCTATTTCCGATATTGATGTTATTATACCCTATTAGTGTTTTATTGGAAGTCGGTTGGTTTTTGTTTGTTAAAAGTTTTTAATTTCTACGTTTTTAGTGGGTCCCTTGTAATTTATCTCAGATAAAAGCCACAGAAAAAAAAATACGATATTTCGTTTACTTGGAGAAACATAGGACATATAATATAACCCAGCTATTTTGATATAAAAAGTAAAAAAAACAAACTACCGTAAACTACACATTTCTATGGGACCAATCGAAAAGGATACCCATGACACAATTTTTTTTCAAATCGTTTCATAAATGGCGAAGTTATGAGGTAAAAAACACAAAAAATACGCCTATTTTTTTATAATTATTAATGTCGTCACTGACGTTGGTTATGGAAAGTATCTTGAGCATACATGGACTTATAATTATTATACATAAGTCTATCTCTTCAATCCGCCTTCAGCAAGGGTAATATGTTTGACAATCCACACAGCATCATTTAGCCCCAAGCTAAGCAGAGCTTGTATTATGGGTACTAGATTTAGGATTCTTAGGATCACGTTGTCCATCAGTCAACACCCTTTTTCTCAGGAACGGGTAAACTTATCTACGTAAACATCTAAACGTAACTTATATATAATGTCAAGTACTAAGGTTTGCATTCCCTTAAATGGGTCAAAAATGCAAAATTTGTCTCTGTCTTCTAAACTGCGAATACCTTTTATGCTTTTGTTTTGAAAACGTTGCTCACACTAGGAATTTCTCCTGTATCGTGGGTGCCTTTACAAACATTCAAACTCACATACACAAAAAGCCAGACCCGGAACAACTACCTGTAGGCCATACAAATATGCTTTATTACTAAATATTATGCACTATTGCTCCGTGCGGGAATTGACCCACGACACGCAGCGCAGCAGTCAATCTCCAGCCACTGCGCCAACCGTGCCGTCAAATTCATACAAATAAAAACAATCAACCAAAGTTAAATCAAAGAAAGGGCCCCCCACCCTGAGATTTGTTACAAATCCAAAATTATTCAAGTGTAGCTTTTGCCTGCAACTTAGTCTGCCTGAATAAACATAACACTCGCCCATAACGCAGCTTTCCATTAAAGAAAGATTTTTTAATTTCGGAGATTCTCTCCTACATCCAAACTTGCCACACGAGACCTTATAGGTATGCGAATGATCCACCAGTTCTTCTCACAGGTCCGTGAGCGGCTGGATAGTAGTAGTAGTAGTAGTAGTAGAAGCCTATTACTGTCCCACTGCAGGCCAAAGGCCTCTTCTCATACAGAGAAGGCACGAGAATTAATCACCACTCTTGCTCAAGACGGGTTGTCGATTTCAGACTTATATTAATTATAAGTTCAGGTTTCCTCACGATGTTATCCATCACCGATGTCAGTGATGTCCAAGATACACTTAGAAAATACATATGAATTGAAAAAGTCACATTGTTACTTACCCACAACCTCGTGCACAAGAGGCGACACCTAAATAACTGGGCTATCATGCTACATATCATGATAGAACATGGCATCCATAAATAAATCGATAAGAATGCTGAGTTTGTTTTTGAATTACTCTAAACAGGGCGCCGGAAAATGAAATCAAAATCAAAATCGCTTTTTAAAACCATTCTATTAAATGTTTGCGAGTTTTTGAAGCGTCCGGGCGTCCGTGCGATTACATCTAAAGTATGAAATAAACAAAGAATTATCGTGCAGGTTTCTTAAATGTAAATTCTGATGTAATATACCTAAAACTATTACAATAGGTACCTAGTTTGTAATAGTACACCAGAGCGGGAAATAGAAAAATAAAATGGTTGCTGGTTAGTTGTCAACGCTTAGAAGTTGTCAGTGGATTCATTGCATTTTTTCGATAACTTGAAAGATATTAAGTTACTGAATAGCTTTCGGCCAATCTTTTTATTAGCTATACCCAAGCTGTGCTCCGCGGTTTCACCTGCTCCTAATCCGACTGTTAGTTCCAGAGGTCACCAAGGTGGCGCCAATAAAACAAATGAACTCTTCAGCTTTATTATATGAGTACAATTTTTACGATTTATATTGATATTGATAACGTTTCCCAGTTGGGAACACGTCAGGCAGAGTTAATGTTACGTTGGTTCAAGTCTATGGAGAATAAGGAATATGGTAAATTAATAAATAAATCAGTGAGTAATTTTTAAAGTAGTGTATTTATTTATGGCATTCAATTTTAGTCGTAATTTTCTTCGACAACATAGTAAACTGATGAGTAAATAAGTTAAAATAAATTACTTAGTACAGTCGTGCACTTCGCAAATACACCAAGACAAGTTTTCGGCATGTCCGGTAGTCGTCGTGATGTGGTTGCTTACTGGTGCCGGTGTTCTGTGTGTGACTGTTCAGACAGACAGAGCGTTGGCGTGCGCGGAGCCGAAGCCGTAAGAGTTGGCCTGAGAGTTGGTTACTCTGAGAGCGGTGTTCACGCCGTGAGAACTGGCAGAGGACACGGCGTTGCCGATGCCATGAGCGTCAGCAGAGCTCCTGGAGCCGCCGTAGTACTGGCCGTGCACGTTAGCGGCGGATCGGGCGCCGCCGTATCCGGCAGAGTTCACGTTAGCGTTGGCGTTAGCGGAGCCGGCGCCGTGGGAGTCGGCGTACGACTGAGCGATTTCGTGGCCGGGGTGACTGTGGGCGACGGACTTGGCGGAACCGAAACCGTTGACATTAGAGTTCGCGTTGGCGGAGCCGTAGCCGTGGGAGTGTGCGGCAGACTTGGCAGCACCGTAACCGGAGTGAGTGTCGGCCTGAGCGTAGGCGGAGGCGGGAGAGTCGTACAATGTGCCGAATCGCCAAGAGATGGTCCGGCCTTGAGGGCGACCGGACTTAGCAGAGGACGCAGCGTGTCCAGAGCCGATTACGTGTGCATTTGTGGAGGCGACTCCGTGGACGGGAGCAGCAGGGACGTACGATGTGTAGAAGATGGGAGTCTTGGCATCGATGACGGCGGGCGATGGCTGGTCGGCTTGCACAACGGGGACGGTGGGGTACACAATGCCGGCGACGCCATTGTTCTGCGCGGAAGATGCGGCGGAACCCTCACCGTGAGTCTTGGCGGAGGAGCTGGTAGAACCGAAGCCGGAGTTGGCGTTGGAGTCGGCGGAGCCTTCGCCGTGACTCTTAGCGTTGGACGAGGTCACGCCGTAGCCGCCGATACCACCCTGAGTGTTGGCGGAGGACTGCGCAACGCCGTGGCCGTGCGAGTCAGCGTGCGACACGGAGGACGCGGCAGGAGCGAAGTTCTGCTCGTAAGTGATGACAGTCGCGGGCGCCGGGACGGGGTAGTACGCACCGTTCTGTGCCTGAGCGACGGCTTTAGCTGCACCATAGGCACTCTGAGGGAAGGGCACAGCGTCGTATGTCTGTGCCTGCGCGATGGCCTGTCCGGGGTAGTACAGTCCGTCGCGAGCCAGCTGCGCGCCGCCGGTGGAGCTGCCGAAGGCATGGGCCACGTTGCCGTGCACATTCGCATGTGCTGTGCTCGCTCCGCTGCCATAGCTGGACGCCTGACCAATGGAGTATGCACGTCCATCACGGTATAAAATATCTACAGTAATGGAAAAAGCAGCATTATTATTGATGGCAATATGTCTTAAAAACGAGGTGGGTATTGAAAAAAACACTATGCAATTTAATGAATTAAAAAAAAAATTGATCAGGTAAGTTTAGTTTTTTATTAGCCTATCTATATTTTTCGTTTTTTAATTCGTATTTTGAACAGCCAACAAGGACTCACCGTTTATAAGGACGGGATTGGCGCGGCACAATGCCAACAACGCCACAGCAGCTACAAACTTGGTCGCCATGTTCACTAATGTTCAGATCACTGCTGAGTGGATGCAGTGAGAGAATTTCTCCGCGCTTATATACTTAGAAACGAATACCACCACTCCTGCGCAACTGAGCCATACCTACGAACTTCACCTACTAACTGACACTCGTAAATTATGAGATGGCTAGCGATTGGTGTGACGCGCGGATATCGACGGTGATTTTATTAATTAAGAAATATTTTATTAGTACATTTGCTCATTTTATTTGGTAAGGTGCAACGACCTCACACTTGAACGACATATTAGGTTTGGGAGCTTTTTATGAATTGTTGAGATTTAAAATGGATCTAGTTCTTTTGTTACTAGATACTTAACACATCGTGAAACCAAAATAATATTCTTGGATCATAAATAACATGTTATAAAACATCATATAACATGTAAATACTCGTATCTAATTTGGCATTGACATTGAAGGTTGGAACATAATTTCGTAAGTTCGACAGTTGTTATAGGTAGTCAGTCGCCTTGAGAAAAGTTTGACAACCAGTCTTATCAACGGTTATCGTGTTACCCATTAACTGTAAAGTTTGGATAAGAACTCGCTCCATGCCAAATACTGGAATTCATCTCCATCCGGTTAGATTGGAAGCCGATCCCGACATAGTTGGGAAAGGCTGGCAGATTCTGAAGAAGGTAGGATGAGAAAATTAGTTGATGATTACTCGTAGTAGTGTTATTGTAGTTAGATGAGGGTACAAAGAGATAAGAAGGGAAAAGGTTTGCTGCACAGATGTTAAGCAAACATGGATAAGGACAGGTCCTGTCCTTATCCATGTTGTGTCCTCCTGTCCGACAGGAGGACGATGATAAAAAGCTGTAAGATAAGGAATATCTTCCTTCTGAATAATTCGTAAATCCGAGTAAGCAAATTTTTTTTTTAAGGTCAGTAAATCAAAGCCAGATTGAAGGCGTGACAAGAGCTTGTTTTCTAGGTTCTGTTATAATATTTAGATTTGTGATTAAGATAAAATAAGTTATTGTTCTACTTTTGGATCATATTTCATTGCTGGTTGACTGAGTTATGCTTGGTTTATTGCTATTGGATTTGAACTTCGTTAGGTTTTAGCAACAAATAACATTGAAGTCATGAGCATTAGATATATCAGAAAAAGAATAATTTATCTCATTGGAAAATAATATACCTATTGATTTTATAACAGGTAGAAAGTACGTGCATTGGATGCTTCCTAGAAGCACTCCTGGACTATAAAATCAAATCAAATCAAATCTTCAAATTCAAATCAAATCAAAAATATACTTCGTTAATTATTACAGTGGAATTAACTAGAAGGAAAGAAAGAAAACCTATTGTTTGGTAGCATTTTTTGAAACACAGCATGGTTACCAGAAATAAAATAAAATGCATTTTTTATAATTAAAAAAAAAAAAAAATTGTGTCTAATAATTGGTCTTAATTGTTGTGTTCGGAATCTTCCTTTAGACAAACAATGCCTGTAGTAGAAGATAATTATAGTAGCGTTTGTCTTACAGCTGCGCCAAATGGTCCATTGCAGAGGTAATGTCAGATAGGTGCTTGCTGTCTGACTCCTTTTGACGGCACCGTGGGAGCAGTGGCTGAGCGATTGTCTGCAGCGTCGCGTGTCGCTGGTTCCATTCCCGCACGGAACAAATATTTGTAAGGTAAGTGTTCCGAGTCTGGCTGTTTGTGTGTGTGAGTTTGAATGTTTGTAAGCGCACCAACCACACAGGAGAAGTTCCCAAAATTGGGCAAAGTTTAAAAAAAAAGACTGGTTTCCTAATAAACCTATAGGGATGAGTGACCTCTTTTTTTAAGGATGGGTAATCATCCAATAGCTTCTCCCGTTCTAGGTGGAACGAGAGGGCGTGTCAGACTTTTACTGACTAAAACCCATCCGTGTTCCGTCCTTGCCCTTTACGTTCCGGGGTTACGGTAACTCTTTCGAACATTCTCCAAAGGAATGAGTGACCTTATCATCATCATTTTGTTTTCAGATTCAGAATCATTTATTTGTTAGACACAGGTTACATATAAATATCTTAACTAGATACGTATTGCGCTATTTTATTGCTATCAATGAAATTCAAATAATAGTTGAATAAAACGATGATTGTCTTGGTTTTAACAGTGGATCAGTATCAGTGCTAAATTAATAAATAAATAAGTAATGCTGGACAATCCACACAGTATCATCTAGCCCCAAGCTAAGCAGAACTTGTGTTATGGGTACTAGATGACTGATATACTTTATACAATACATTACATCGATAGATATTTTTTACTATACATATAGCATATACCCAGAACACCCGGAACAAATCGTTGTCGATCGTACAAACATTTGTCCGAATTCGGGATTCGAACCCGCAACCTCTTGCGTCGCAGGCGGACCTTCGCCCGCCGCGCCACATCGGTCGTCTAAATTAAAACCTTTTTAGGAGCCCATGTTATATAATATTATTTTACAAACATAACATAATGTTGCGCCTGTTATCCCCGAAGGCATAGTCAGATGTGTATCTATAGTGATTTTCCAAGCCCACATTTCGTCAGTTATGTAACAAACTTGTGATACTGTTTTTACTAGTATGAGGGGTAGGACGAATTCATTTAATGACTGAGCTGAGGCCCACAAATCAGCTTGTAACTACATGTTGACCTTGTGTTAAGTATTAAAAAAGCACTTTTTAAATATGATTCTCGTATGGTTGTCAATTGTTTATGCAATAAAGTTTATTACTATTATATTATTTTGATTTCTTTAATTTTCTTCTCTTTTTTAAGAGACTACACGGGCCAGAACCAAGTGTGTAAGGGAAAATTTAAATTAAGAAGGTAGATGACAATGTAGAAGTCAATAAATTTCGGGTAATGCGACAGGTGTTTAGTATGGTGGCTTTTGAAGCATGTGAAGTGTGTGGGAAGGCATGTGTAGAATGTCAAGACTTTGTGTTATTATTCTATTTCACTTATTACTTTCTAAAACTGAAAATTCCAAGCGTGAGCTTATTAACATTGCTTATTTGATATCCGGAATACATGCTCCATCTTCTCATTAAATTCCTTCGTCACTGCGTCACCTACAAAAGCAGGTATTTATGAAACAAATGGCCGCTCTAGATCACTTAAAAAGTATAACTGTCTGACGTCACTATCCATCAAATCGGACATTAAGGGTAACCAATAAATTGAGCAATTCGACATCTATTATATCGACAGTAATGATGTGGTCCCATCGATTACCAAGGTCGGACATACTAATACCCATGAAGATGGGAATCAAAAAACAATTTAAAATAATAATCGCTCCATATTCCGGTGAAAAATGACTGATTTCAATTAATAAGCCTATTAAAATTGTATCGTTGATGAAATCATAATATTCTTCAAATCGATTCTGTTCGATTTACTAAAGTTAAGTTTTATAATTAATGTTTTTTTTTCTAACGTCCGAAACTCGTAAACGAAACTCGTGTGACAAGCTGAACAGGATCCTATTTTGATTGCTGTCATCAAATGTCACTTTCTACAGTTTGGTTGGGCTGTTTTTATGTACAGTAATAATTGGCATAGGCAATAATTTAGTTTTATACCTGTATGCTTTAAACTGGTATGTTTACTCCGTGGCTAAATCTAACACCATCTCGTCTATTATCCCCGAAGGGATATGCACAGTTGTAACTTTAGTACACCAATATTTCGCCAGTTATGTTTAAATCCCGTGGTGACGAGCCTTTTTTTTACTCTTAGGGTCAGAGTCAGACTGACTGACTGTGTCAGAGTCTCAGTGGTCTGTCAGACTCTTATTGTCTAAAAGCCACCTCGGTGTTCCATCTCACACCTACGCCGGGGGTCGCGGGAACGTACGATCATTCCGCAAACCCACGGCTAGTGCCGGCCCGCCTCTGCAGGCCTCCTCAGGTCGAGGGTCTAACTCTCCCCGTGATGTCTAAGAGCGGCGCGAGTGGAACAATCCGCGCCGCCACCTCGGGTCCTGATATGTGGGGGTGACGGACGGTGGTGGCGAGGCTATTGCAACCAACAGGGGGCAAATTCAGACTCCGGGCTGCTAGTGAGAAATTACAGAAGAACCCAATAACACTGCCCGACCCTAGAATAGAACCCAGGAACTCATTGCAGCAATATCGCTTACGACCACTAGACCAACGAGGTAGTTACATTATGATAAGTCCATAAAATCTTAAAAATAATATTCCAGACATCTAGTTTGCAGTTCCTGCTAAAAGCACACATCAACCTGAGATGACATTGCGGCCTTGGATTGAAAACTTCGGGTAATATTATTTTGTTTTTTAATTATTAAAATGCAGTGGTACACACATAAATATTATTCTTTCAATTGGATGCCAACATCAACTTATTCGAGTTTTACCGGGAACCAACCAATCATCGACTACATAATTTAGAGAAAAAGAAAAACTTATAACTACTTATGTAGGTATTTAGGTAAACGGTGACATCAAATAGTAAAATTACGTAAATAAATAAATAATGCTGGACAATCCACACAGCATCATCTAGCCCCAAGCTAAGCAGAGCTTGCATTATGGGTAGGTACTAGATGACTGATATACTTAAATAATACAATACATTGCAAAGATAGATATTTATTATAATACAAAGCGAATACCCAGAACACCCGTAACAATTATTTGTAAATCTTACAAATATTTGTCCCAAGTCGGGAATCGAACCCGCAAAACTCCTCCTTCGCTCGTCAAGACAGAATTACAACGGGTATATGCAAAATATGATCTAGTACTTACGAGCGCACATCGGCTACCAATCCAGCCGTCCGTTTTACTTTATTTATTAACTAACTGGCCTGACAGACGTTGTCCTGTCTCTAATGTAAAAGTATTAAATTTTTAATTTAAAATCTCATTGCGTTAGATAGAGATGATGATTTCCTCATTCTCATCTTTTTACCCTAAAACTCACACACTTTCATAAATATTAGGAAAATCCGACGAAAGGTCAGAATCATCTACTGAAGTCATATGGTATCAGTTTATGTACCATCCTTTATCATTTTTTAACCATTTTGATTTGCGTAGAACCTACAAAGTTCAAGTTTGCTGACATTAATGACCGTTGTAAAAATAACTCAAGTGGTTTATGATATTTGCACACTAATTATGATAAACTAGTTTACTTTGATTTCGGTTTACGACTCTAAAATAACTGCATATATTTATACTCTGTTGATCCTCAATCAATTATAATGATTAATTTATTCACAATATCACGAACATCGGTCTTAAACAGTTTTGGTAGAAGTAATAAATCAACTGTACTTTTAAGTTACTCGGACCCTTTTGTTTTACCGCTATCATTGGGGTCGATCGACCCGCACATGAAGAAGTCTATACCATAGTTCAAAATTTAAAATGTCACATTTTTTGTCCATGACAGATGTTATGGACAAGAAATGTGTCATGTTTGTGAAAACACTTTTTTTTTTTTTATATAAAAACGTTGCCCCACACTAGGAATTACTCCTGTATTGTGGGTGCGTTTACAAACATTCAAAGTCACATACACAAACAGCCAGACCCGGAACAAATACCTGTAGGCCATACAAATATTTGTTC
Source organism: Phlogophora meticulosa (assembly GCA_905147745.2). Taxonomy (NCBI): domain Eukaryota; kingdom Metazoa; phylum Arthropoda; class Insecta; order Lepidoptera; family Noctuidae; genus Phlogophora; species Phlogophora meticulosa. Next base: position 3,452,536 of record LR990518.1, read on the forward strand.
CGTGTGGGAATCGAACCCACAACACGCAGCGCAGCAGTCAATCGCTTAGCCACTGCGCCAACCGTGCTGTCTTTGTTAGTTAAAATAAAAATACTCTAAATAAAGATACACGCTGTGAAAATTTCAACTGTCTACCTAATACAGTTCATGAGATACAGCCCGCTGACAGATAAATAGGACACCAGCGGCTTAGTAATGAGTCCTGTTGGTACCTATTGGTTGCTAATAACCTGCAAAAATCAATGTCTCATTTATAATATAACTATTTTATCGATTTAAGTGTGAAGGCAGGCTGCGTAGTACTACAGAAAATCTAAAAAATCATCTTCCATGCCGTGCGGATTGCAAAGTCTGGCTTCAGATTTCAGTTCGGCCAACTGTAACTGCCAAATACTCGTACATTCAAAAATGTTTTTTTTTTATAGTAACGCTACCCCACACTAGGAATTTCTCCTGTGACGTGGGTGAGTTTACAAACATTTAACGTCACTCACGAACAGCCAGACCCGGAACAACTACCTGTATGCCATACAAATATTTGTTCGGAATCGAACTTACGACACGCAGCGCAGCGATTGATCGCTCAGCCCAGCTAGTCACTAGCTAATTTAGGGGTGGGCAAGCACTACTGCTGAGGTCCTAGGTTCATTATCTGGGTTGGGCAAAGTGCTATTGGGTTTTTCCATCTAGAATTGCTCAGTATCAACCCAGAGTCTGGATTTGTGCCCGGTTGCTGGCAAAAGACTCGCCCCCTATTCCCATATACATGAGACTTACACATAACTGGCGAAATATGTGTTCACCTCTGCTCAACCCGTCGGGGGATACAAAAACGATGTTCATTTGTGCTTGAAAAAAAAAAACAAAATGAAGGTCAATGTTTATTATTTTAATACTAGGGCGGTAGAGAAAGGAAGTCATAGCTTGTTGCTAGCTAACCGTTCAACTTAGACTACCTGCGCATCCGTTGATTAATTGAGATAAAAGTCACGACCATAGATATTCATTGTTCTTTTTTTGTCTGTTCTGTGGCATGTAATTGTTCATGGATAGAAGAGACGGTGACTTAATAAATTAGGCCGTATCTCGGTCACTGTTACTAGATCAACATGATTATACTAACATCCATGAAATCGCATCTTAGAATCAGATCGTATAAATTGTGCCCGAATTTGTAATATTTTACTATTTGTTTTGCAAGTCTGTTAAGATTTCTACCTATGTATGTATACTAGCTTCGCTCACGTTAGGAAGTGTGGGGTCAGAAAGAGACAAAACCCAATGTCACTCTCCATCCCTTCAACTAGAACGACAACTAGACGACCTATGTGGCGCAGCGGGCAAAGGTCCGCCTGCGACGCAGGAGGTTGCGCGTTCGATTCCCGCCTTGGGACAAATGTTTGTACGATCTACAAACATTTGTTCCGGGTGTTCTGGGTATTTGCTATGTATAGTAAAAATATCTATCTGTATTAAGTATATCAGTCATCTAGTACCCATAACACAAGCTCTGCTTAGCTTGGGGCTAGATGATGCTGTGTGGATTGTCCAGCATTATTTATTTATTTATTTAACTATCTCCACTTAAAAAAACACGACAATTCGTCGCTCCGTTTAGCCGTGAAAGACGGACAAACAGACACTTTCCCATTTATAATATTAAGTATGGACATGGATACTATCAGTAAGTAAGTCTAAATGATCAGATTGGATCGGTGTCTTATATCCGAAAGATTACCACGTCTTTCGTATAAAATGATGATAATGATAACAGTTTTACATAAAGCCCTGAACTAACATTCATTTTCACCTATGGGCGTTTGTAACAACAGTTGTGTAACAACAGCGGGGACCAACGGCTTAACGTGCTTTGCGAAACACGGAGGCGTTTAGCGTAGCTCACCTTTGATCGAACGATGCAGCGAATATGAATAGAAAAAGAATCGAATAATGAGTATGTGCACTCATTATTCGATAATCGAATAATGAGTATGTGCAGCTACGCTAAACGCCTTCATGTTTCGCAAAGCACGTTAAGCCGTTGGTCCCCGCTGTTGTTAAGGGTATATAGAATAAGAATAGAATAGATCGTTTATTTGCACATAAAGCAGGTTCAATATACAGATGTTTTTTTTTTATATTAAGCTATCCATATACTTTCTACCTTAACTAAGGCATGCAAAAAGTTTTATAAAACTAATAAATTCAATTAAACAATATTACAAAACAGCCATAATACAAGTATAGTTCAAGTTCAATGTCAGAATAAATTATTGATTAAAATCACAAATAAAAATTATTACAAAGAATGTCAGAGCCAATTGAATTGAATTTAATAATGACAGAAGCCCGGATGTTTTACAACTACTCTTACGAGGGGGTCTTGTAACACCCAGTTAGTGGGTTGCGGAGGTCAGATAGACATTTTGGAACATGTTAAATGAGCTGCATCCGATTATCCTGGAATCCGACCATGGTTAGGAAAAGGTTTGGCAGCTGATAACGATTCGTGTATGTACGAATATATGGGACTTAAACATAACTGCCGAAATATGGGTGTACTATAGGTACACTTCTGCCTAATCTTTTTTAGAATATAGACGTGATGTTATGCTTAGGTATTTTAGTGAATCATAAAAGCTTTAAACATTTAGGAGTCCATTTCGGCAAGTTAGATGAACTTAGATAATAAAATAATAATAACTCAGAATTGCATCGCCTACACGTATTCAAAACAGTCATCTTTTGTATTTCCCAGATCTATAGAAACTCTGTCACTAAAGATATAGCAATATCGGTGTGGTCTGCGTTACTGTTAACCTGATAAATAATTTTATGACTTTATTGACTCAATAAAATAAAATGAAGAAGTCGCTTAATTGCGGAAGAGGGAGACGTTTATTTTTATTGCATTCCTAGTGGTATTCAGAGATGGCATTAAGATTGTGTTATAATTTTGAAGGAAATTAATACCCACTCGGTAATTAGTTAGTTATTAGTAATGCAAAATTTAACTGTCATATTGAAAATAATTGTAATATACCCAGTTTTTTTTTATTTAGATTATTTGGATTAATTTATATTTAACTAAATTTGACCATTAATTTTAACATCATGATGACTATTTGGAAAAAGATTGACTATAATGGTATTTACATTTTATTTCATAGAAATATAGATGTATGGAGGAAGAAGACATGCTGCGCCGACCCCAAATGAAATTGGGATAAGGCAAGAGGATCATGATGATGATTTTATTTCATAATTATTTATATGTGACACTGTATTTTAAATTTGCATGCTAACCATAATCTGAATATGGTGAAACCCTACCTGTGTAACACCATTGTAAACCCATATTATGCAAATAAAATGATTGATTGATTGATTGATACGCGGGTCTCAGTTGGGTTACCCTAACCGTGTACAGTAGCCCCCTGTATATTTTTCGGACCGATTTTATTTTGTGACCTGGTGGCAATTTTTTTTTAAACGTTGCCCTATACTAGGAATTTCTCCTGTGTCGTGGGTGCGTTTAAAAACATTTAAAGTCACATACACAAACAGCTATACATATTACTTGTAAGAAGTCAATTACTTCCTGTACCTTATCGGAATTTATTTTATAAATGTAGATTCTATGTGAACCTCATTATATACAACTATCTATTTAAGTATAGTTACTACTACGTACGAGTACATCTTACATAAGAAAGAAATTGTGAGTCGTCACTGGACGCCTGGCAGATATGAAACATTGAAATTATTTTATACAAGTATAATGCATAAAAGAACATATAACCACAGGAACTAAATATGGGTTAATTAAAGAATAAAATATTACTAATGTTTCCCTGAAAGTGATGACTGTTCATTTAATAATCATTTATTTTCATTAAAAACAACAATTCTAAATTCAAAAATGTACTTCCCATTGCGACAACTCAATTGTAGTCTGTTATATTTGATGTTGCCTCCGACGGTGGCCACCGTGATGCGCCGCCACAGCATGCGTCGCCAAGGCATGCGTCGCCACGCCAAGAATCGGTTTTATATATCGTTTCATATCAATAAAATAAAATAAAGCATGAATCCACATATGCAGTATGTGGATTCATGCTTTTTTACGATTTGAGACTAATACTAATTATAATTCCAGGTTAAGGTAAGACACCTTCGATGTTTTCCTTTACCGATCATTACCGTCATTGATTACAAAGATAAATGTACAGATGCCAGCACATTAAGCTACCCCAAACTGTTAAAGTCTCCCAATTGAATATGAACTTCGTCCGCAAGTTGGTTATCGCGGAGTAAAAACTATCCCAGGGTCTCACATATTATGAGCTCCTAGAAAGTCCTAGAAAAAAGCCAGCATCGATTAAAACAATATGGGTATTACTTTTTTTTACTTACTACATATTGTTTTAATCGATGCTGGATTTTTTCTAGGACCATCGCTTTCATATTAATCGTTTCAGCGGTGCACCAGTAACCAGTAAGTATGTCAAACATTTTTTAACTGTTTTAAATCAAGAGTTACTCATGATTTTCTCATACTTTCTTTGCCGGCCTAGATATACCAAGCTCATAATATGTATATACCCTATACATTTCTGTGGGGATACCCTTTCGATGGAGTAAATTGTGCACTATAATAAGTCTACTGGTAGCCATTTTGTCCCAATCAATGCTGGGTTTTTGGTCCATGTTGGATCATCTCTGATGGTATGGAGATAGTTTGAAACCCTGGGACGTACGAGTAGGATAGTTTTTATTCAACATCTGCGATAATCGACACCAATGCGGACGAGGTCGCGGGTAAAAGTTAAACTTAGAGTACCTAATAAATAAAACCAAGAACACTTAGTTAAAGAACTCCTTCGCATCGCTGTAATCAGGAAACAGACCGGAAAGCCAAAGAATGAGCCAACCCTTTGGTCACGCGAAGTGTCCACCAGTCGTAGAGGAAAGAAATCTCCTTGTAAAGGAGACGCGAACTCGAGCCCCATTCTGGCGTCTGTACATTCCTATTTGTAATCATCCGTGAAGGAAGAAATTGAAGGTAAGACAACCTGGAATTATAATTAATATAAGTCTGAAATCGCCTCGAGCAAGCGTGGAGATCAATAGTTGTACCTTCTCTGTATGAGAAGAGGCCTTTACCCTGCAATGGGAAAGTAACAGGCTGGTATTATTATTAAAACTAACCTAATTTCCTCAAATTTTAACACCTTAAACGCCAGGTGTCCGACAAACAATATACATATTATCTATTGTATCTCGCTTCTGGCGGTTGAGGTGTTAAGGTGAGAGGGGCTTTCTCATCTCGTAAAACAACACACCTTGCTTGCCCAATTTTATCCTTAAGATTATGATTATAAGTGAGCTGCTGTCGTCGACCGGCGGTGTTTGGTTATGACATCACCGGTGCAACGTACCACCATCAAGTAACTGTTCTCGAGAGAATTATTGCACTCAGCCTCCAAAGTTGAACTTGACCGCCGACTTGCTGCGTGTTGTTATAGCCTTAGGCGTCAAAAGCTGTTTCAGTGTTGACGATGTTAGTCATTCTTGGGAGTTGCACTTTGAACTCTTAATAATAGAAATTAGGACTATCTTTTTTGTCCGTCAGGTAGATTTAAAAAAATATTCTTTCTTTTTTACGTAATCTAAAGATTACGTCGATACATTGAACTTATGGGATCTGGCGACACGCCAATGTAGATTTTATAGGTACTAAATTGTGACGTATCGAGCCCCCACTCAACATTTAAGTGTTGTATTTAAGTCAGTTTTTAATAATAGAATAAAGCAAAAAATACGTTTCTTGTCAACTGAGTTACTTATTTGAAACGATACTTTGTTTGGATAAGACAAGTAGGTACTGTAAGGCACATAACACTAAAGGCACTGTAAAGACTTTCAGCACTGCCTTGCAGCACCGGAACGCAAGCTTACAACCATAAATGATAGGGCTGCACAATTTTTTTTATACATATTAATTAAGCGTACATTTTTACAACGACTCAATAAATTGCTAGAGCGTTACAAAAAAAAAAAATACATGTCATATGCTTGGTCATCCAGGGCATACTCGTATATTAATTTCGTATTTATTTTATCGTCTTAATTTTGCTGTGCTCCACAGGGTCTATGATTGTGCCAAGCTTTAAATATTATTAATATTTAAATCATTGTGGAATCCAAATAAATGATAATAATATGAAAAGAATTCGACCTGAACTAATTAATATTCTTGAAGCATAAATATCTTTAGTAAGAAGGTATCGAATTGAAATCTCAATAGCGACGAATGACAATCAAGTCAGAAGCTTGTAAGTTTGTCTATGTCACTATGCAAGTATTTCTGGTAGATTTCTGCTTACTAACTTTCGCTAACTTCTAATTAATTAGATATAGATTCAAGTCTAGTTGGCTGTCACCTCTTATCACAACTTTCGCTGTCACCAAGAGCATGTTCACTATTTATTTTGATTATGCTAATTTTTCTTTAGTAAATTGAATAAACAATGGCGAAAAAAACCCACAGAGCAATGAACGGAATCACATGCTGTTGATGATTGATCATCACCGTTACACGAGTTGGTACATATTATAACGTACTTATGGACTAAACGTTGTAGCTTATAATTACGAATTAGTCATGTTACGTGCCTTTTTATTTGATTTGATGGGTTATGTATAGGTACCTCTGGTTTTTGTTACATGTTATTAATGTCTGGTAATATTAGCATCGTTATAATACGCCAGTCTCTAAGTATTCAGTAGGTTTGAATTGTGTTTGAGCTTTTGGATTTTAGGGTTCCGTGTCAAAATGGCAAAAGAGGAACCCTCATGGTGCGAAATCGTAAGTCTGTCTGTCTCTCACGACTGCTTATTTCAGTAACTACTGATATCGAATTAAAATTGGAAATAAACAATGCTCGGCAATGTACATAGCCGGTAAAAGAATAACGATAATATTGTTATTTTCATTTAATTAGAACCCAAAATGAGGGCTTTATTCGTATTTTATTCTCTTTATTCTTATTATTTTAATCAAATTTTATCTTCATTTATGCGGCATTGTTTTTGACCTTCCGTTATTTCCAGTTTGTAAAGCGAAAAAACTTATATAAATGTGGTTTATTAAGACAGGGCCGTCTTAAATCATGCAGGGGCCTTGTTGCCAGTAAAAAAAAGATTAATAGTAACAATGTACTCTTTCGGGGCCCCCGTGAGGCCGGGGGCTCACGACACGTGCCCCGTGTGCCCCTATACATAAGACGGAACGGCATGGAAATGTATATAATTAAATATTACAGGGAAAAGAAAACTCAATGTCTCTAACTGATACAGATTTTACAAACAAATTTAGTCATGCGATTGGAAAAATTAAATGCTACTTTTATTAAAAAAAAAAAAAATACGTTGCTCCACATTAGGATTACACAGTAGGACACCTTGTAGGTAGTTTAACCGGGTCTGGCTGCTTGTGTATATGAGTTTATATGTATGTAAACGAACCCACGATTCAGGATAAATTCCTAGTGTGAGGCAACAAAAAAAGAAAAAATATATAAATTTGTTCCGTGCGGGAACCGAACCCACGACAGGTAGCGCAGCACCGCGCTTTTTGAAAATGGAATAAGATTTTTCCTAATTAGATGCGGAATCTTCGGTGGGTGAGGAAGCCTTGTTCTTCACAGTTTTGAGCACTGAATATGATTAGTTGATTCTGTTCTTTTAATTATTATTTTCGTGTCTGAATCTTGTACCAAAACAAAGATTTTTCTTTGTATCTTTCTCTTTTTTCCTTTAGCCTCTGTTCTCAGCTACACTATGGTATATGTAAATAATATGCGCAGGATCTCCAAATTCATGTACGCTCCATAGTGACATCGATTAATTACACTCTCGGGTCGGTTCTGGTATCGAGATCGAATATCGAGTCCGTATACCGGTTACTAACACTTCGCCTTGAACTTGATTTATCGCTGCAATCGATTTGGCGATTATTTTAATTACTAATCGCGAAAGTAAGCGATTGAAAGTTTTTCTAGTGGTTGTTCTATAATGTTTTTGGGCGCGAAATTGGCAGTTTAGTGCGGGTAATAAATGGCTTTAGACAGTTGTCAATTTCTAATGGGTGTGGTAAGTCACGAATTATGTTATTAGGTGGCGTAGGTCAAGGTTTATCTAACTAACAGTTAAACATAACATCTATTGATAACTGTCATGTTTGCGGTGTTTGTGTTGTGGGATTCGTGAGTGCACTTCAGCCTACATTCTACTCTTTTAATAATATCTTGTGGGGAGGATGGATGTTTGTAAACCCATACGCATATTATAAATATGCGAAAGTAACTCTGTTTATTTTTTTTTGTTATAAAAAACGTTGCCCCACACTAGGAATTTCTCCTGTATCGTGGGTGCGTTTACAAACATTTAAAGTCACATACACACACAGCCAGACCCGGAACAGCTACCTGTAGGCCATACAAATAGTTGTTCCATGCGGGAATCGAACCCACGACACGCGGCGCAGCAGTCGATCGCTCTGCCACTGCGCCAATCGTGCCGCCGTTTATTTGTTTGTTACCTTTTTACGACTTTAACATACAACATACATACATATAAGAGTAGCCCTATAGATTTCTCTTGGGTTACTCTTTCGGTGGAGTAAATTGTGGAATAAACTGTAAAAAGCCTACTGGTAGCCATTTTGTCCCAATCAATGCTGGGTTTTTGGCCATGTTGGATCATCTCCTTTGGTATGGAGAGAGTTTGAGATCCTGGGCAGGACATAGGATAGTTTTTAATGCGCAAAATCGGCTGCTTACGCGATAACAGACATTCACGAGGATGAAGAACCGGACATAATCTATAGTTTATAAAGAAGGCGGCGGCTAGTTTCAAACATTTTGCATGGAAATAAATAACCAAAATTACGATAGGATTATCCAAAAGTTCCGCAAAATTCTCAGAATGCAGTTGTCTGACCTTTCGAGAGTTCATGAGCTAATTTACACGTTTGAATGAATAGAATATTACCTACCTACCTAGGTATTTAGTTAAATGTAGTACTGTGACACTAAAACTCAACATTCACCACCAGAATAGACTTTTCCCAACTATGTTGGGGTCAGCTTCCAGTCTAACTGGATGCAGCTGCGATTCAGCTGATTTTCAGCAGTAAATGCGTTGTGGACACAACGCATTTACTGGGCAACACGATACCCCTTGGTAAGACAGGTTGTCAGACTTACGGGCTTCTGACTACCCGCAACGACTGTCAAAGATCTACTTATAACAGCCGGGACCAACAGCTAAACGTGCTCTCCCCGGCACGGAGGTATCTGAATATGTTGCAAACGGTCACCCATCCACAGAGTGACCTCGGCAACCGTAGATTCACCTTCGATCAACTCGTGCTGTTTATTAGACACGAGCTCCTCCCAATAACGATACCTTAACAGTATACTTCATAAATATAAAAAAACTTTTGCATATAGGAATTTATCATGTGAAGTGTAGATACCTACCATTTATAAAAAACGGATTTATATCACTTATGCCTTCATGAAAAATATCTACAAAAATCTAAAATCCTTACAAAAAAATAAATAATCTGAAAAACTTACAAAAAAAATAAGTAGGTACGAGTAGTACTTTTTTGTGTAAAGATTTTTTTTTTACCTTACTTTTGAATAGTAACAAACAGTAAGGTTGGTGATTGGGTTCATTGATCTCATTTACCTTTAGTCTGTAAGTATGTACCTACATATCTACTTAAGTCAGTGTTAGTGAAATTGGGCATAACTTCGACAGCTGAAGCCCGATAAGCTGTAAGTCATTTAAGATTTAAGATTTTTTTAAATAAATAAAAAAAAAAAAAAAAAAAAAAAAACAACTGTCTAGTACCAAATGCAGAAGGATGTTCTTAATAGGTCTCAGTTTTGGTATTTGTGTCTAATAGTAAGTACCTATGCTTGACGTAAAGGGAACGTCAATTCGAACGACGTTTTAATGAAAAATGCGACATCCTACAGCATTTTGATTTTTTATGAGCTCTCATTGTCATACATAGATATAAATAAAGTTTCAAAAGTAAATAAATTGGGAAGGAGTATTTTACAATTATAAAATTGTTTAAATTGACACTGATACTAGTTTTCAGAAAAACTACATGACATCTAAATACATATGTATATATAAATCTTGTATATTATTACAACTGTAGCGCAATGCAAAAAAATGCGTATTTAACATGCGCTATGCCTATTTAGGTGTCGCCTAGTGTTGGAGAAAACTGTCACAAGTCTTCAATAAGTAAGTAGGTTATTAAAAATCTTCGTAGGATACTTGATTGTTAAGTTACACTCTAATTTTTGCACACAACGTTAAAAAAAACTGTAGGTACCTATGTATATGTTTGTTTAAATTGAGCAATTAATTTCCCTCAGATGACCAGATGAGGAAGTTTTTTGCATTAAATTATTTCAATTAGCTGTTTTAGCAAATAGCTGTTATTTAGCGCCTTGATTAACGATAGGATTATAGTTATGTTATGTTTTACGGTTTATTAGTTATAGTGACACAGCTCTCGGTATAATACGGTTGACCTTTCGGTGTTCCGGATAGTGATAAACTATCTGGATCGTGAACAGTTTTTTTTTTATGTTTTGTGATCCACTTTCTCTAATTATTACAAATAGAGTAAACCGTCACCTGATATAGAAATGATTGTTTCAGAGCAATTTTAATCTTCTAATGGATAATTCAATGTTTTTTAAACTATTTTGGAATAGAAATTTATAAAAACTAGAATATTTTGAAATAATACTCTCAGCATCTAATAAAATAAAAACAAAGAGCAAAAAGGTTTTTGACAGCGGTGGGATTCGAACCCACGCCCTTTCGGACTGGTGCCTAAAACCAGCGCCTTAGACCACTCGGCCACGCTGCCTTACGGTTATTCTTTGAAATTATCAATAGTTATGTATAGCGTGTTACAAATGACGTCAATAAACTTTTAAAACATTAGTGATGCATGATTCCCGTTGTAAATAAAGATTGATGCAGACTTGAGGTTAAAATGCTCTAGAATCGAAAATTTTAATTGTCACTTAATATGTTCTAAGGGATATCTTTAAAACTTTTATATATAATTGTTTTGTACGTGTGTACTGAACTCCTAAACGGATTTTGATGAAACTCTTTGTGTGTGTGTGTCTGAATTGGTCCCTGGATGGTTTACATTTACAAGTGTAGCCGGTAGGTGGCGCTGTTCGGGCAGGACAACGTCTGTTGGGTCTGCTAGTTTATCCGTAAATATTGTTTTTTACAAACCTTGATTTATATATTAGGTAGGTACAGTCATATGCAAGTTCATCTCAGGACACTTAAAACAGTTTTTAACACTTGTCATAGCAAAATACTGCTAAAGTGGCGCCACTGACGCATCGTGTCAACAATTGATTTTGTTACTTTGGTAAGCCATTAGGTACAGCAAAGTTATGGAGATGTGTTTATCGTTTAAATTTGTCGCCGGCTATTTCCATATTTTTACTTATTAACTGATGTTTTTTTCTTTTAGCTACAAAAAGAAACGTTTACTACAAAACCCAATGTGATTCTTAATGCGAGATGTAAATTATTTCCTTTTCTATTAAAAATCTCAATGAGTTAGATATAAGTTACGATTTTCTCATGTCTTGTTAGAGTTTAAAGAAAAAATAAGGTTAAAAAATGAGGAAACAGAACATTTTCAATGCTGGGTCAGAATCATGTACTGAGGTCATGGTTTCGTTCAGTACGTCGAAGTATTCCACCCGCGCCCCTCGCCTTACTGCCTTAAAAATAGCTGTAATATTATCCATTATGTATAAGACCTAGCTTTCAAAAATGTTTGGTGTACGAATCGCACTGTTCCAAATGCATACATTCTTTTCTTTTAATAATGTCATCAGCGTTTAATTTTACATACGGTGTGCAGCGCCAAAATCTATTTATAATACGATTTCGTACTGCATCGTAAGATGACGTTGTTTCTTGAAAACTGTCTTATTATGTATAAATTACAATTCTTCTGCATTTTATAAATGTATGTACATTTACGTAAAAATGTGTATATTTACGTAAAAACATTCCAAAAAGAGAAATCTTAAAGCAAAAATCTGTTACAATTTGCTTTGACTGATGTTACTAGCGCCATCTTGTATGAAATTGCTGTGACTAGTGTCACTAGCGCCATCTTGTATCTAATGGACCAACTATTTAAGAACGTACCGTCACGGTAATATTATCGTGATTGTCCTACTTTGTCACGTGAGTGTTTTTGCTAAATAGAGATAATATCACGCTTGTGTATGAATTATCATAGCATAGCGGTGGCAACACGTGAATGTCGTGTACGCTTTTAATTAGCATATTATTATGAGTTACATACATGATACAGGTATGACTTTTTATTGTTGTTGGTGTACTTACCTATCTTTTAAATGAACAATATGTAAATAGCTCATTCAAATAATCTTATAAATCATCTTTATAAAGATTTTTCTCGAAGTCTGATCGACACTTCGCGTGACCAGAGGGCTGGCTCATTCTTTGCCCAAAGAATTAGTATTGCCATCCAACGTGGCAATGCTGCCAGTCTTTTGGGCACGTTTCTAGATGACAGCGATGCGGAGGAATACTTTGACGCCTGAGTGTCCTGGTCGGCTTTTTTATTTTTGTAAATATGTAGATAGTTAGTTTTATTGTATATATGTGAATATCTTCAAATAATCTTGTATTTATCAGGAAATTTATTCGGCTCAATTTACAATATATTCTTATTCCATACTAGTTGTGCCCCCTGGTTAACCCGTTTCTAAGGGTCGTAACGTGATGTTTAAAATGAAATAGCCCACAAGGATCATGCCTTTCTCAAGAAATGCATATAGATGTTTTTGTAATACGACTGGTAGAGATTGGTGCGTTTAAAGAAACAAGACTCTTCAGCTTTATTTATTACTAGCTTCCACTCGCGGCTTCACCCGCGGAAATTGTTGACGCTTTCGGTTGGTAAACTGCTCGCAAGAAATTCGTGCTAGGGCTATGCAGTGAGCCTAGCACAAACGCTTGACGTAAGCGTAGCGTCTATAGGGATGTGTCCTAGGTAAAAATAATAGGTCTTTACCTATGAAATTGCCGTTTTGTATGAAAAAATTTAAATGAATTTTTTTCATGTATTTTTTATTTGTATTAATCGAAGTAATCACCCATGCAATCAATGCATCTTTGCCAACGCAGTGGCAGTTTATTGATGCCCTTCTTAAAGAAATCAGCTGGACGGGAGGCAACAAATTCTTCAAAGGCATTTTGTACTGCCTCTCGGGTATTGAATTTTTTTCCCGCCAAGAAGTTATCCAAATTCTGGAAAAAGTAGTAGTCTGTAGGCGCAAGGTCTGGTGAGTAGGGCGGATGACGGAGAGCTTCCAACCCCAGTTCTTGCAACTTGGAGACCGTCTGCTGTGCAGTATGAGGTCGCGCGTTGTCGTGCAGGAGCAGCGGAGACGAGCGATTGACCAATGCTGGTTGGAGATGTGCCAGCTTCTCCATCATTGTGTTCAATTCTTCACAGTACACATCTGCAGTAATGCTCACCCCGTTTGGTAAGAAGCTGTGTTGAATCACACCGGCGCTAGACCACCAAACAGTGACCATCACTTTTCTTGGGGTAAGTTTTCGTTTAGGGCATTGTTTAGGTGCTGAACCAGGATCCAACCAACTTGCTGAGCGCTTGCGGTTATCAAACAGAATCCATTTTTCATCGCAGGTAACAATGCGGTTCAAAATTCCTTCATTTGTGTGTCTGTTGAGCAGTGCAAGGCACGTCTCGACGCGTACTTCGCGCTGGCGATCATTGAAATCGTGGGGCACCCATTTGTCAAGCTTTTTTACCTTGCCAATTTGACGCAAATGGACCAATATTGTTTTGACGCTAACGTCGAAAGCTGCTGCTAATTCAGCCGTAGATTGTGTATCATCAGCTTCCACAATCGCCTTTAATTCGTCATTGTCGACCAAAGTCTTCGGACGACCGCGAGGTTTATTTTTCAGGTCGAAATTTCCAGAAAGGAAGCGAGCAAACCAATAACAGGTAGTGCGTTGGTTTGTAGTGTTAGCTCCGTAAACGTCGTTGATGTTGCGTGCCGCTTGTGCCGCGTTGCTGCCACGACGGTACTCATATTCCATAATTACTCGAATTTTTAACGTATCCATGATGACGAAAAAGATTTAAATGCGATGAAAATGTAACACTAATCAATAAACAAATGACTACTTTTGGAAAAAAAAATCCATGTTTTTAAAATAAAATTAATTTGAAATAAGAATTCTTAGCCAAACAAAAAATATTTTGATTTGAAATGGCCAGTACTGCAGAACGGCAATTTCATAGGTAAAGACCTAATATATTAAGTCTATTTAGTCCGTCAGTAAGATTACCAAAAAATATTGGACACGTATTTTTTTACTCAAATCAATAAAAAGTGACAATGATATAGCACATCAAAGTTCAGGAGAAGGGGCTTGTGACGTCACTATATCGTCATCATTTTTGGTTTACATGACAAAAGAAAAAAATACGTCAATCGTAAATCCTGTAGCAAGTAATTAAAGAGGCAATTAATGGTAGTATTCGATATATAGAAATTAATAAAGCCAACAATAAATTAATATTACTCGTATAATCGAAACGAGTATTTTCAATTTTAAAATCGTTCGAATAAACGTTACGTTTATGTCAAGCACACTAGTACAAGGAAAAGTAATCGGGTAAATTAATTAAACACAACAATTGTTCATAATATCCTGTATATTTACCTAAGTGTAAAGGAGAATTATTTACAAGGTGGACATCGATAGTTATGTGTATACGCTTATCCTAGCCTACCTCCTTACAAGTTACGAAAACATGAGATTTTAAAATAAGAAAAACAAAAGATTTATAAGCATAAATTGTATTGCCATAAACAATAATTTCTTAATATTAGCCTCTTTTTGTTAAAACCGAAATGAAGAGTCTTATGAAACATATTATTGAACATACAAACTTTTTGAACGAAAAAAAAAAGAATTTCGTAAGACTAGTAATATTGGCTAAAGTTGTAAATGCCATTATAATTAGAAAAAGGCAAGTTTTCATTATGAATTTCGTATTTTATTTGCTGTCGTTTCTATTGTTAACACTGGCAACTTTTGAAATAATTTGAATAATCATACTTATAATTTTAGTTAATTACATATTTAATAAACAAATTAATGAATGTATTTTCATAAATAGCTTAGGATTACAGTGTACATTTCAGCACCTTTTATTTATACGGATTATATGTAGCAGTATGTGTAGCATTATGATTTTTAGTTCATTTAGGCGTTTTCAAATAAAACATACATAATAAAAAAAATGTTGAGTTGTTTTAAATATACAACTCTTCATGAATTATTCCAATTAAAAAACTATCAATTATTACAAAAAAAAATCCACAAAAGATTCAAACAATTATTTCTCAAATTTCAGAAAAAAATGAATTAAAAGTAAAAACTTACAAAATAAAACTCGATACTATAACTTTAACATTTCAACGCTTTCGTTGTCAAAACAGCGGCTAGCGCCTATGTATACGATCAGATATGTATGTCAAGCAAAATACACGCTTATATGTATTATAAAATGCGTTCTTATCAACAAACAATGCTGACCCTAAAATATATTACTTAGGGCTGACTTTTATCTAAAGACCAAAAATGGCGGCTTGACATATTTTCTTTAGGTACAAAGCTGTCAAACCGCCATTGTTTTCGTCAAGTTATCCGACGATTATTAATTAAGAGACAAAGAAAATGCAAAAATGTTTACCTGTCGTTAATTACTAGTGTAACGCCATTATTTATTGACCAGAACGCATTTTGGTAAACAACGCACTAAGTGGTCAGTCAGTTCACTAGCAGGCTCTCTTACTAGACGTTTCTACGGTACTATTACAATGTCGATCATTCGCGATGTAAGTTTTAGAAACATTAATTATTTATTTGAAGATTATTCAATTGTACAGCAATGGCTTCCAACAGGATGAAATGAAACGGACATCGTCGCACAAGCAGATACCATGAGTTTAGTACATGATTCCGGAACGTTGCAAATTTTGGTCGGATTATTCTAATATTTTTCATGTTTTTTATCGGATGTGATTTTTTTACTTTTAAGTAAAAAATCATGATTAATATCTAACCTAATATTGTTTTAATTAAAAATTAAATTAATTAGAAATCTTTCGATGTCCCTTCCACCCTGTATCCTCTCCTACACTAAGGGTAGCTACCCTTACGATAAGAGTAACAAAGTGCGTTATTTACCGTAGAACATATTAATATCAGTTTTTTTTCTTCAACGCGTGATATAATTTATTTAATGCAATAAAAGCAACCAATGATTATACTTAATTAGAGCTGCAACAAAACACATAGTAAAAACTAGTTATTTTTGGTTACACAATATTATTACCGTATAAATTACTCAGTTTTATCTAACCTCTAAAAGAATTTACATTTATAATGTACAAATTTCTTATAATAACGAGCCGTTAGCTCTCTACAGCTTAAAATGTACCAATCCGACAGGAATGTATTTGGATATTATTTTTTTAAACTAGATTTTTCTAGATATAAACTGCGTTCTTTGAGTATAAAAATTTAGAGCCATATTATAAGCACCGATGTTATTTGATAGTAACGTAGGTACTTATTTTAACACCTTAAACGCCAAGTGACCGACAAACAATACATTTTCTATTGTGTCTTGTTTTCTGGCAGTTAAGATGTTAAGAACGGGTTTATTACATATTTTTTTACTTGTGACGTGTTTTCGCCAACATATTACCTACTATGGTGGGGTTTTGAGACATGAATTAGTAGCTGTTTGATGCCCATACGTCATATTGAGTTCATTTAAGTTTTTAATAGTAAACTTAATATATATTTAGCTGCATCACAGTAGCTTGTTGGGCACCTCAGGTTAAATTTTGTCTGTTTACTTATATGTTCTTTATTGTGGGTTTACAAGAACAAACATGTCTTAATTAAGTGTAAATTGGCCGATCTATTACAGATAACCTTTGGATGGATTTAAAGAAAGGAGATAGAATTACTGGTTGTGTCAAACGCATCGTTTAACCCCCCATCCCCTCCCTAACCTTTGCTCGCCCCCTGTTACATGAGACTTAAGTGGCTGTAGGTACTATAGGTACATCTCTGCTCAACCGTTCGTGGAATATAGGCGTGATGTTATGTCGTGCTTGTATTTGTTTATAGCAGTACCAATTGATATTACTGAATATTTGTACCCAAATCGTTACCGCATCACAACGTTTCTATGCAGTTCACATCTAGAAAAATCTACAACAGGAGTGTTTCCCAATAACTAAGTCACTAATGAAATGTTTAAATTTCGAATTCCTTTCATTAAGGTATGTATACACTCAACGTTGTTTTTTTCAGTATCGCAGCTACACACAGGTAATTTGAATATTTCAGTAAACTATTTAAATAATATTACAGTTTGCTCAACAATCTTGTTAATTACAGTGATCGTTTTATTTTAGTTTCTATTTTTTTTAAATAAATTAATTGACACAATGTGTTACTTAAATTAAATATTTAATTAAATAACACTGGTTTTAAAAAGCGTTTGCATTAGTAAATTTCGGTGACCAGGGACCCGAGTTGATGAAGTCAGAAGGAAAGATTTTGATCTACTTGGCTTTTGACTTCACCCAGGTTCTGCGGGTATTACGTACCTAGTACAGTCAACCGCACGTCAGTGGTAAAGACTTTGACGAAAGTACAGGGTTTTAATGGAACCTGGCCTGATAGTAGTGGTTTTGTTATCACAGAGGCGCGGCGTACTGTACATCCCTACGTTCTCACGCGTCTTAAATCATCTTGGGTCCTAGGCGCGGATCCAACCCCAAAGAAAGTTTTTTAAATTCATCCAAGTGCAAGTCGGAACACGGACTAACGATCGATATCATCATTGCATTACTACAATGGGTTTATAAAATGTATGAGGCCCCGGCCAAGATCTTGTACCAAGTTCTTGGTCATTTGGTCCAGGTGAATACTAGATTTAGCGCTGTGTTCCAGACCAAGCACGTTCCAATGTTTTTTTTGAAGCGAAAATTCCACATAAACATATGGTTTCGCGTCACTGACATGCTAATGTGACGTGTGCCAAAAACAGGTATTTTGAGGTTTTAAGTTTTCACTTCTGACGGCATTCCCCATGAGTTGTTTATTTTTTAATTTACTAAGACATTGGAAGTAACATTATACTGTTGACCTGAACTAGGGTTGGGGCATGCCCGTCGTGCCGTGCCCACAACGGTTGATCCGCGCGTATAGAGACCCGCATATAAGTGGTATACGCCTAATTTACTAATGTCAAAAAACAAGTATAGGGAAATCCAAAATGGCACAGAAGCAGATACACTTTAAAAAAAAATCGTTGCACAACCTATTTCCAGAAATTACAATAAAATAAAAATGAGATTAAAATATTTAAGACTACATTAAAAAACAATCTAAATAATAGAGATACGTCAATTCCTAAAATTATAAACCCCAAGGTGACAACAAACAAAATCTTATATAAAATTAATGTCTTAAGATAAAAAAAAAATTAAACCCAATTGTTACTATTATGTTATATTAAATCATCGGTGACGAAGGTGGTAGATATTCATAGATACATTTGTTCAGTAGTAAAAAAATAAAAATTTCGATGGCGAACTGGAAACCAAAATATTACAAAATCTACTTATATTTTAGAGAGTTTGATCTAAATACATACACACATACATAATTATTTTACACATAATAGTTGAAGTGATGGACGTGTCCACAAATTAGTATCGAGACGAGTTAATAGTCTACGCGAAGACAATTGGCAATATACAGTTGAAGGAAGCGGATGGCACAAAATTCATTTTTTTTTTACAGAAAACATACAAGATCATTCAGAACATACGAACCACATTGGTCTTTCAAGAGAGACGTCAAAACATCGAATTCTCTGATAAACACCATTTAAAATCATTACACAAATGATCAAAAAACTTGGTCTCAAAGATGATAATTTTTTAACATTTTAATTTTAATCATTTTGCCTTCTCGAACAGGCAATATGCTGCATCTTTAGTACCTAGCTTGTACATCACTGTACAATCTGTACATTACAAGTTTATCCATGTCAAACATTTATAGAACAATAAATAATTTCATCGATCGTAGTTTTAAAAATAAATCACAGAACAATTTTAGCCACGTTCATAAATTAATAAATTACTTTTATTTGTTTTCCCGCGCATTTCGCTCGGTATGGTGTGTAACTGTCAAAATTTAAAAATGGAATGGCTGGTCCGGAGACCGTGTACCGGTCAGTCAGGGCGCGGCCGCCGACTAGTAAATACGTGGCGTTGGTTGCTCTGTGTCGTCTCACGCGTAGAACTCGCGGTTGTTGTGGCCCTTCCCGTACGATGCTGCGGCAGGGCTTCTCTTGGGCTCGTCGAGCGCGTAAGAACCTTCGTCCTTCTTGCGCATGCGATATACTATGAACATCACCACCAGGATTGCACATAAGAGGCCTACTACTGCGCCGCCGATCACGGCTGAAATGAAATAAAGAAATAAAATTAGTTACGAAGTTTTGACTCAAACAAATATCAACATTAACGTGACCATCGCCGCCGAGTTGCCAGCTTGTCGGATTTCTTTATTAAAACGTGCAATTCCAACGCACACTCTTCGAAATGTAGCCTACATTTCGAAGAGTGTGCGTTGGAATTGCACGTTTTAATTACATCAAGCCTGTCTACTCTGCCAGTCCATATTTCCCGAGAGCTTTAACCCAAAGGTCTTTAAGACAGGTTACTTCCACCAATCTTGCTTCATTGTCGACCACATCACTAGCCATCGGGAGATATACTGGCCAAACGCGTTTCTATCAATAATAATAAAAGATTAGTAACAAAACTAGAACCTCATATTGTTTACCTAGTTCAAAGAATGAGTTTAAGAAAAAAGAATACTAATAGATTCGGAAGGGTCTATTATCTATATTTCTGTATTATAATGAATTATTATTAGAGAGAGAGAGTGAGAGAGAGAGAGAATAGGCTTTTGTAGTTAGTCATAAGTCTGTCTTAATCTTTTCATCTACAAAAAAAAACTCTCTCCAACACACGAAGAAAAATAAACCAAGTACACGAAGAAAAATATACATACCGGCAAGGATGCCTGGCTGTGCGAAGAAGCTGGTGGCACGATCTTCCGGCTTGGCGTTCATGATGACGACTTTGTCTGGCGCCCGGGACTCCTGGTTCACGTTGCTGCCTGATGGCTCCTGGTCCTGGAACGTTATAGCACTTCTTTACACAATTTGAATTAGGAATTTGTCTCTACCGAGGGATCGTGTAATATAAGGGGAATTTTACTGCCTCAGCCGGTGAAAATTATTATGCAGTAGGTATATTTTGTAATTATCTATCGTCAGCTTAAAAGAATATCCCTTATGTCAGCATAGGTCTACGTCTGTATGACTTTACACGTATAGTTCTGTTTAGCAAATAATTTCTAAGTCAATAGCCTTGGCGTATTTTGTTTTCCTCATCTATTTTCAGAGCTGTGTATTTTCGTGACAAAACAGCGGATACGCTGGTTTTATTTGTAGCGGAGCGATGTGTTTATCCAATTTTGTCAAGAAGTAGGTATTGTATTTTCAATTAATATGTATCAATAAATGAGTAAATTATTCGATAATTTATAAGAAGTTATGAGATCTTCTAGTCATTTCGGCAAAATTGAAGATGAAGAATCGAGAAAGGGATTTCGATTATGGAACGATAAACTTTAAGGGACAATACACCGTTTTAATATTGGTACTAAATGAGTCATAAAAGTCATAATCCCCTGCGCGATGAAGAGCGGGATATTAACACTATCACACTTCCCACAGCTTGCCAAAAATAAATATATTAGGTCATCGCGTGATATTCGCCATATCAGAGACGGTTCCGGCACAATAGCCGGGATTTTTTTATCACGAAATCCCTCTTTTTTTATCTGGCCAGCATTCAAATACTGAGATTTTTGAATAATGGCTTCCAAATTGTGTTCTTTTCCAACTGCCTCTGTTATACTGCTACTAAGGTTATCATAATTACCTAGTATGTTATTGTTAATTTCTAAAACTAAGCCACCTTTCCATTAACATTATATTGGTAAACCATTTTCCTGAGCTTAAGTTCATGGATGGACATTTACTAAGAAGAAGCGCGTACTGGTGACAACAGGGTGCCTTTTTGCTTGCTTAGGATGGATATCAGCCAATTCGGTATTGCTTACCGAATCCAATACAATCTGATGTTTGGGTTTATATTAAAAAACAATTTAAAATCCTTGGAGTTGCATTAGTCTCCTTGCAATCAAATATTATGGGCTGTTTTTAATTGATCTAGTATTTCAATCCGGCGCTGGTGTTTAGTGACTCAATAATTCAGTGGCTCTCAAACTTTTTTTGGCCTGGGATCGTTATACTTTATTTAGCAAGGACCAGAAAGTACAAGAAAAATAAACTCTGTCAATCTAAAACTAACTTAAGTGTTGTCTTTGTTAAATTCAACAATAACATGGATTAACAGTACTTTTTGTAATACGAGTAGAAAACACAAAGATGCTAAAAAATAAAAATTCGGTTTTCATCATTTTGATTTCCGAGTGAAAATGTTTAAGTATTACACCTTTCACGGACTCTTTTTAAGCTCCCGCGGACCACACGTTGAGAAATAATGTTCTAGATCGATACTGGACCTGAACACTTTTCTATCCAGTCCAGTATCACGATCACGATACAGCGCTGGATTGAAATAAACCAGCCGCTAATTTTCCTAGTGCGCATTTGGCGTCTACTGTATGCAAACTCAACCTTAAAACTACGAATTTATAATCCTAGTTAGTAAAATAATTAAACCGTATACGTACGACTGAAGGCACTGTGTCTTCTCCGGAGATGCTGATGTCCGTCTGGTCTGGGCGCGAGGGTTGCTCCTCCCCCGCGCCTCGCCCCTCTTCCGAGGTAACTTCACCCGGCCTGTTCCTTGTGTTGGCTGAAATACCACGTCATTGATAATTAGTTTACAAGTCAAGTTTTGAATAAAGGATTAATGTTTCACCGAAGAACGCGTCAGATTTATTTCCAGGAAGTGTACCTATGTGTTCTTTTGTTTTAGTCATAGTTCCAATGATTGGGTTATATATTGTTATATTTCTTTCATTGTGGTTATTTGGTATAATTTTTATTTAGGCTTGACGTTTCTTTGTCTGTCTTTCATTATTAATAAATAATTTTTAGCAGTAAAGGAAAATCGTTTGAAAGTAACACAATTGTTTCGTTCGTATCCACATTATGAATTGTGTTAGAGAATGACAGTTAGTAAAACATGATTCTAGTTTATGCAGAACTGTGACATTATTAGTTGAAGCAGTTATTGTCGCTTTTGATAATAAATTAGTAATACATACACCTTATTGCATAGATATTTACAAAACCCATTAATGACGAAGACTTTTAGACGGTTAGCAGCCTATATTTCAGACATACTTATCAGTTGGAGAAAACGAGAGGAATGGTGTTCACCGAAAGGCAAACAGAAGCTAGAAGTTAAAAGTTGTAGACTTAAAACGTCTATAAAGGAATAGGAGGAATTGGGACCAAGTCAGAGATGGCTAACATCGCTCATACAAAAAGCGAAATACAGGAACAATATCAAAAGACAGGAGAATGGAAAGGATCATAATACGGCATGAACAAAAGCAGAGAAAGGAAGAATCGAAAGTAAACTTCTAATAAAACATCAAAATTACCAATGAAATGGACAATATCGCTAAGCTAATGGTTCCATGAGATGAAGTAGATCCAGGGCTATATGACCTTCCACATGCTAACTAGTTCTATTAAAGGAACACTATACAATGGTTTCTAATGGCTGCATGATAGAATCGAAATCATGCGATAGATAAGTAAAAAACATGGGAAGTAATTCCATAAAATTGAAAAATACAACGAAAGACTTACCGAAATCCTCGGATGGTTATAAGTGATTGGCATATATTTTTGATTAATTATTAATTAAATTGAAATAAGTACAAATAAACACGCGTACGATAGTTCGAATGTTTCAACAGTAAGTGGCGTGCGGTTCAAACAACAATTAGAAATAACTGCAGATAACAATAAAACTGTTAATTCAAGGTTACGTCAGTTATTGTAAAGAGATGAATCCGCTTATGATGAACGCCGTTGAGTTAGTGACAATTATTTGTTGTGATGATATTCACTGTATATTTATCCTGTTAATTGTCATGTAAATATTTTATAGAGTATACGACAGAGCTATAATAATACATCTAAAACGGTAGTACGACAAATCGTCACCAATGTCAATGGATTCACATTCAATATGCATGAAGGAATCCTTTTGTTACATGAAAAACATACATTTGGGTCAACTGAGAATGGAATTTGTGTCTACTGACATTGGGATTTCTTGCGAATGACAATTTCTCGTACAGAAACAAAAATTAAAACAATGCAAATAAAAACTGGCATGCTTCAGCCACTACTCACGAATGAGCACATCAATCGGCCTGGGTTCTGGTATTTGGAGCTGCGGGGTATCCACTTTGGGTACGATGGGAATCTCCGGTTGATCGGGAATATCTATGTCGTCTGGTTCCGTAATATCGGGTATAATGGGAGTTTCGATAATGGTGCGTTCGGTCTCGTCGCTGCCGGTGGTTGTGGGGCCATAGTCTTCGTCATCGGGGGGTCCATAGGGCTCGTCACCTGATCCTCGTCCGTCTTCGTCGTCGGGTCCAGGGCCGGCTCCCCAGCCGGAGCCCGAGCTCTCGTCTGTGTCTAGGCCCGAGCCATCATCAGCAGTATCGGGATCGATGGATAGTTCGTGGTCGGGAGGCGACTGGCCGTCGTTTTGTATTTGAACTACTGTGTCTTCTGTTGGTTTTACTCCGGCAGGGTCCTGGAATTGAAAAAAATATTCGTATTAGAATTTTATCCGATATTCTTAGACAAGAAAGATAAAAACATTTCAAATTTAGTATAAATAAGTGGTGACCTATTTCTGTTTTAATGATCATAAATATATCCCAAACTGATATCATGTAATATGTTTTATCTAAAATACCATAATCTAAAATTAATGTTTAATAAGGCTGGACGACGCTATGTGTATGCGCTTTGTACAGCTGACATGGGTGCCATATTTTGAAATAATAATTATTGAAATTCATAACAACCCCGTTATGCAACACATCAAAAACTACTATTTATGTTATGCGAAACAATCATAAAGCAATCGTCACCGTGTAAAAACTAGGAAACTACGCAATGAAATCTGTTGCGTCGTAATGGAGAATCGCAAAACATCGTAAAAATATGTCACGTCATTCCGAAGAAATTACAGGAAACGGAATTTTACCTCTTTTTAACACATATTTTGAAGATTACTGACAAGATAATGGTAAATAATAAGTCAACTTAATACTACATCAAATTGATCAAGTTGCACGGCTGTCAGATGACGTGACCAGCGACCTATTTCCAGAAAAATCTCCCATTGACGTATAGTTCCCTGAACTGACCTAATTTACAACGCCTTTGATAACCACAAGATCTAAGAAAACACAAGGTCTTAAAACATTCTAGTTTATCTAAATCTAGAATGTTTTACTTGCAAAAAGGTATCGGTAAGATTTTGCACAATAACAAAAAATCCCTGCTGAGTTTTGTCTACGTCACGATTAACGACCGACCATTTAATGGTGTATTTTGATAACACGAAAACAAACACTCACTTACCTGAAAATACTCCTACAGGAGTATGAAAAGCGAATTTTAGGCCTGATTACGACTTTATTGATAATTTTGATAGCAGATTGTCTGCTTTGCACTGTTCGTGTAAATTGTGACTGCAGGGAAGGCGATCGATAGGCTTTTTAGGGGGTGAAGGGAGGCAGGGGTAGTCGGGAACATTCGGGTTTCCCCCAGCCGCCGGTAGATGGTTCATGAAGCTTTCGTACAGGGGTGAATTTAGAACGCTTTCAGGATAGTCGTGCAAGAAGTTTCGGTTCTGTACGCTAGATGGCAGTGCATCGTGTTTTCGCAGTTATAAAGGACGTGAGAGACTATTTGTTTTACAATACTTTTTAATTTTAATTTTCTTCATATTTTGTTCTGGATAGATTCTTGTATAAGAGCTTTTAACTTTTTAAGGTGTTTCGTGATTTTATGAGGCCAATACTTCGCATTCTTCTTTGAAAATATTCCGCACACGGAGGAGTGTGATATTTGGCGTAAGTAGTTAAAGTTTAAATAAAGAAGTATTGTTGAATGCCAAAACGGTCGAATTAAACCTACGGAGCCACCATAACCTAAAAATAAAATCATTTTTTTTTAATTAATCTGCCTTAGAATCAGAATTGACTACTACTACTACTATAAAGAAAAAAATTGAGAAACGATCGTATCAGTAACGCTTGAAGATATAGGTACATCAAAGTGTTGTTCCGGGCCACAAGCACCACAAAACCGAGGGCTGTCAAAGTAAATACCTTTGCTCTTTCATGTGATGCACGTCAGATTTGATGGAAGACATAAGTAATTTCTCTTTTTGACAGCCCTGGAACAACTTGGGAGCTTGTACTTAGGGTGACGTGTTGTTTGATACGTTACATTTAATTTCTATGTTTGGGTAAGAAAATAGATGGTAAGGCTGCTTTTTGAAGCGTTGGATTCGCTCAAATGATATGGAAATCAGTTAGTTAATTTCTGAAATTAAGGCTTCGATTAAAAATATATAATTATTGTCATTTAGATTTTGGTGCTCATCATTCACATATTTTTTAAATGGACTTCTTTCTCACAGTAAGTTGTTTCAGCGTTAAATCAGATACATTTTTTTTAAAGCTGTACTTAATTCAAGTAATTAAAAACCTTTTATAGGGCCAGGTTCATAGTATCCCACTGTAAAATTTAGAGTGGTTAAAAAGCCGCTCGGGTCGACTAAGGTTAAGCTACGCTTGACGAGGTCAGTCCGTGGATGGGTGACCGTTCATTATATATGGAGACTCCTCAGTGCTTCGGAAAGCACGCTAAGCCGTTGATCCTGGGTGTTATTTGTAGATACCATACCGTCGTTAGGGGTAGTAGTAGCCTGTAAGTCTGACAACCAGTCTTACGAAGGGGTATCGTGTTGCTCAGTAACTGAGTTGGGAGGTCAAATAGGCAGTCATTCCATGTAAAATACGAGTATTCAGCTGCATCCGGTTAGACTGGAAGCCGACCCCAAAATAGTTGGAAAAAGGCATGGCAGATGATGTAAAATTTATACGGTGTTCAGTTATTTCAAATATTTGTACATTGTAACGTACCAATCTGCATATAAAAATAACCTCCCAACTTGGACTAGCAAACACGCACCCTACCAAAGTACCGGCCATCATTACTATTAAAAATAAACGACTATCCCGTATTCAAGTATTCTGTGTGATTACCGGAGTTTTATCGTAAATCCCATCCGGGTATAATGAGAAATATTATTTATTGTCTGACTGTAGGGCTGGCAGCCGGATATGTTGGGAGTTCCTACCTTTGTTCCCTCGAAATTAACTACGTTAGGAGATTTGTTGGGATTTTTTATGTAAAAATGATGGCTGCATAAAAACGTATCTGCTGAATTATGTTTTTTGTTCAAAGGCATAAACTTCTCAAAAGCTGCTGTCCTCAAGAATTATAATGGCTGGCTCTGTCGTTATGGCTACTCCAGGATTCGCAATCTTGGACATATTAGTCTGAAGTAATATTATAAAGCAACATAACCTCTTTTCTGGGTCAGTCAGGTAATAAATTGGAAATATTTGTATGATTGTTTGTAATGGATAAATTAAAAAAAAAAAACCGATTTAAAAAATTCTTCAGTGTTTTACATGGAGCGACTGCCTAGCTGACCTCCACGATCTGGGGACTAGGTAAGACTGGTTGGTTGTTTGACGGCATGGGCGCAGTGGCTGAGCGAAAGGGTGCCGCGCTGCGTATCGTGGATTCGATTCTCGCACGGAACAAATATTTGTGTGGCCCACAGGTAGTTGTTCCGGGTACGGCTGTTTGTATATGTAAGTTGAAATGCACCCAGTATATAGAAGACATTCCCATTGTAAGGCTACGTTTAAAAAAAAAACGTTCGTGTCTCTGACGACCAGTAAAGTCTGTCAAAGATCTACAAATGACAGCCGGGACCAACGGCTTTTTGAGGCACGGAGGAGTCTCAGTATTGATGGTTTATCCGCGGAAAGACCTAGAAACGTAGCTTAACCTTCGAAGGAGCCGAGCGGGTGTTTTTATTAAGCCAAAAGCCACATTGGCAGCCCTATTCCTATGTACTTATAATGTGGGCGTCCTGACCTGCCGTATTTTGCGAAGGTTTATTACTGCTATACCCTTGTACTCACCCGCTAATGTACCCGTTGGTTCGCAGGCTTCATAAGTCAAACTGAAGGGTTAGGAAAATTTTGTTTATGATATTTTAGATTTAGTTGAGGATATTAGTTTCTTATGTAACGGAAATTACCGTGTGATTTATCGTAAATTATAATATAATACCTGAAGAATAGGCAACCGTAATGTTGTTACGAACGAAACTATGTGATGATTTAGTATGAAAACAAATGAGTCTGTTTTCGAATTTTGTGTTCACTTACTTGAGTTTAATTAAGTACTACCACACCTACGACGGAGAATGTGTGATCAATCCATCGGTCATCTCTTATTCCGTGTCTGTAGCAAAAATGTTTGATAACTAGTCTTACTACATAATAAGACAATCCAGTTACAGGGCAACACAATACCACATGGTATTGTGTTGCCCTGTAACTGGATTGTCGAGGCAATCGCTCTATGTAAAGTACTAATATTCGGCTTTCCGATTGGAGTAGAAGTCAATATCAACATAGTAGAAAAAAGCAAGGCACATGATGATGATAAATTTATATTGACTCAAGTTGAAAACAGAAAACCTCAAACAGAAAAAAATAAAACAACCTAACTGGGAGTTATTTATTTGAGCCGTTCGGGGTTTAAACTAGATGGGCACACGGACTGAAGCGGTCGTTGGTCGTCTCCTCACGTGACCAGAGGGCTGGCATTTCCTTGGCCAAAGAATCAGCGTGTCAATGCTATCAGCCATTTGGGCAATTTTCCCGTTGACAGACATGCCTTTTTCCAACTATATTGGGGTCGGCTTCCAGTCTAACCGGATGCAGCTGAATACCAATCTGACCTCCACAGCCCAGTTACTGGGCAATACAATACCCCTTGGCAAGACTGGTTGTCAGACTTTCAGTCTTTTGACCAACCGTAACGACTGTCAAAGATCTACAAATGTCAGCCGGGACCAACGGCTTAACGTGCTTACCGAAGCACGGAGGAGTCTCCATAGGTCACCCATCGAATAGAATAATGAGATAAAAAGAAACGATGGTTTTGTATTCTGAAAAAGATCTACGAAAGCTTGTGTGTATTAATTATTTAATAGTATCAGAAAAGTTTATTCATTTCATTTTACTTATATAATTTTTGTAATGATGTTTAAAACTGATACCATAGTGGAAGGTAGGTAAGTATTATTATATTCAGGTGTACCAGAAAATTGAATATGAAACAACAACGCGATGTAATTCTATTTATACTCGGCATAACGACCGTATCACAATAGGTTTGTAAAAGGTAAAATTATTACAACGAGGGTTTGGTAAAAGCAGTAATTTGCTCTAATTGGTATGAAAGTGGTCGATTTGTATCTTTAAGACTTATAATGTTAGTTGTGTGAAATTTTCTGTGTGGATATTTTTATTTTTCCGAAAATATTTCTATTGCTTCGTACGTCTAGTGGTTGCAACTTGAAAGCGCTATTGCTGAGTTAGAAGTTCTGAATCCAAAAAAAGCGTTGATGAGTTTTTCGATCTGGGATTGGTCAGTTCCAGTATGGAGTTTGGATTTGTGCCCTATTGCAATAGGCTCGTCCTCTATTACATGGGGCTTAAACATAACTGGCGATGGCATGTGTGTGTGTGTGTACTATACGGGTTAAGCAGAGTACGCCCTCTACTTAAGAAGGAGGAGTTTTAGTATTATTGAACCACGTCATAAATTTGAGAAATTCCTTTTTATCCAGAAGGTAGAAAGGAATTGAATTTATTGTTTTCGAATTCAATAGCTGCGTCATATGACGACAAAGTCATATCTTTATACGATTTCAGGATTTCGTCGTGATACCTTTGTAGATTATTATCCAAAGACTATTTGCGTACTGGGACCAACAAACAGTCATCTTATGCGCATATTTTTTTGAGACGTGGACAAACAAAGAGTCATCTTCTGTGCATGGGTTTTTTTTTGTTGGGACAACCTGCCACACTATTCCCAAACCATTACAACTCCTGAAAACCAGAATCAACATTGGTGCCCATCAGAAAAGCGTCGAGTAAATGCAGCCCGACGAGCCCCGGAGAAGCGGGAATGAGGACATGGAGAACACAAACTGAATTTCACAGGTCACAGTTTCCCCATCATCATCTGCCCTGCCTTTTCCCAACTATGTTAAGTTAGGCTTCCAGTATAACCAGATGCAGCTGTCAACCAGTATTTTTCATGGAGCGACAGCCAAGCTGACCTCCACAATACTGCGTTTGGGTAACACTCCATGGTAAGACTGGTTGCGAACTTCTGACTAACAGTAACGACTGTCAAAGAAATCTTGGACAGTCGTTACGAGTAGGCAGACAGAAGCAGTTGGCCTCAGCTTTCATTGAATGTACAAATGGCAGCCGGGACCAACTGCTTAACAGGCTTTCCAAGGCACGGAGGGGTCTAGGTATGTAATGGATAGTCGTTTAATCTCCCATCCACGAACCGACCTCGACAAGCGTTGCTTAACCTTAAAGACGTGCGACTGCATTATAAATAAATAAATAATGCTGGACAATCCACACAGCATAATCTAGCCCCAAGCTAAGCAGAGCTTGTGTTATGAATACTAGATGACTAATATACTTAATACAATATATTACATAGATAGATATTTTTATTATACATAGGAAATACCCAGAACACCCGGAACAAATCGTTGTAGATCGTACAAACATTTGTCCCAAGGCGGGAATCGAACCCGAAACCTCCTGCGTCGCAGGCGGACCTACGCCCGCCGCGCTACATTGGTCGTCATCATCTATGATTTTTTATCATTATGTACTTAACTATGAGTTCTTCTAAAAAGCCCACAGCAAATTACACTATTAAACCAGGAATAACACTGCGACATTACGCGGTACATAAAAATGATAACAGTCTGTGCTTCCTAACTTCTACCTCCCGCTTCAGCTCACAGCCATTTGTATATCTCCATCTTTGTCCCCCATCCGG
Organism: Phlogophora meticulosa; assembly: GCA_905147745.2. Taxonomy (NCBI): domain Eukaryota; kingdom Metazoa; phylum Arthropoda; class Insecta; order Lepidoptera; family Noctuidae; genus Phlogophora; species Phlogophora meticulosa. The sequence goes on from LR990518.1 coordinate 3,483,137, forward strand.
GGTCTGATCGCGAAATGACGATAACGAATATGAATGTAAATGAGTTTAAAAGGTGTACTTGAGCGTAGTAAGTTGGTGTTATCTCTGGCTGAACTCCAAGAGCTGGGTAGGAAGCGTTTAGACATGCTTAGAATTAACTTTTGGAAAGGCATTTGGTATGCGGAGCTGCGGAGAATACCTTCCTACCATCAATGGGTGCCTTACTTCTTTATTAATTGGTTGAAGACGATCATTCTATTTATGTAATAACCAGCTTTTGATAGCGTCTTTTTAAGGTCGAAAGTTATCCTACAGGAATGTATTACTGGGATAAAAAGTATCATATGTCCTACCTTAAGTCATGGTCTACCTGTGAGCTGAATTTCATCCTAATCTGTTCAGCCGTTGTGGTGTGATTGATCATCAAACATCGAAGTATTGTCAATTGTTGTGTTTTGGCAAATCCCAAGTGTAATTTTAAATAAGGCACGTTCATCAAGTAATATCTCCATGACTAAGTTAAACTTACTGCACACTGGATTCTATAAAAAAATCCTAAAACGATTACAACACGTTGCAGTCGCTACCAAAAATAATGCGTATTATAATCCAGTCCTTATCTCTGGCCACAAGCACAGATTAAAATAGTTTTTTCCCTAGCACCCTTCGTAACAAAGCAGGTCCCATACACGAAGGTCAAAACCCCATATTCTTGATAACACTACAAAAAATAACAACACTACCGGCGAAGTTTTTACTTCCCAATGCTCAGTCAGCTGTATAGATTAATCACACGAATAAAGGGTGACATTTTATAAAGACACCCCTTCACCCCTTTGTACCTGACCCGGTAGGGACGTAGGGTCCGTAGGTACAATCGGAAATCCCGCGACCCGACATTACAACCCCTAATGACTGGCAAGTTCTCGTTATGCAGTCATTCTGACATCGAGGATATAATACGATACGTGGGGATGCTCCAGGTTTTAGGACAGTCATGCCAGGTTGGGAATGTGAGTAAGCACGAGTTTTTGGGTCTTATGAGCCCAGTAGTCAAGCCCAGCTACTGCTGAGCATGAGTTCTTTGGAAACATGGAAAAACCCAGTTAAACTTTTTTATCTGGTATGTCTCAGCCCGGAGTATGGATTTATGCTCGGTTGATGCCAAAGGCTCTACCCCTATTACATGGGACTTAAATATAACTGGTGAAATGTGGATGTACAGACGCCAGCACATCAAGCTAAGCATCAGCCTTAAGTGTCAAATTTCGCCAATTGAACATGAACCTTATTTCTTTTGCGATAAAGCTGAAAAACTATCAAAGAAGTTTGACCCATTGGGGTAGCTTGATGTGCTGGCCTCGGTACTATATACAGGTACAACCCGGGAATACAAGCGTTGTGTCATTTCACTTGCAATATCAATAGAAATAATTATGACAATTCAACTGTATACAGTGCATTATTTATGTTTTACAGCTGAAGAATTATTCAAACACATGAAGCAATGGACTTGGCTTTACGTAGAAAATCCTTTACTTTCTAACTTCGGGTAACACCGCAAGGCACAGCTATTTATAAATCATTCAGTATCATATCAAAAGATATTCTAGTCTCGTGCATTCCGTGCTTAAAGAAGCGCGTGCAATCGTGTCTAAACGCAATTGGGTTAAATCAATTACCACAGTGTAAGCATTGACGCTGCACACGCTAGAAATAGGCCCGTAGTGCTAATAATTGCTAACGTTCGCTGCTAGGCTGTGGCCGTCTCAAATTGGCCAGTCTCTCTGGTTAACCAGCGTATACACACTGTGTATAGATACGTATACCTCAGGCAGTATAACAGTCCTACATTTCACTTATAATGGTTTCTCTTTTGGCAATCAATTAAGTCAAGTTACATCTATGTATATAAGGTAGTAGATTTAAAATAGTAATAGTAACTGATTTACATCTATAAAAACAGAAAGAAGGATAGAGCATCAAAAAATTCGTTCGTAACGGTGACAACGCAGGCAATTGCTGCATGCCTGGCACACAACCCGTTGAATGGCAATACTGAATCTTTGGCTAGAAAAAAGGTTACGCGAAGTGTCGATCGAACAAAACGCGGCAATGTCCCGAAAAACTAGATACACCTAGGCACACAGACCCCATGGTCCTAGTGTTCAACCCGAAAGAGCTCAAATAATCAAATAAGTATTTAACTCCCAATATTCTATACTCATATTGGTATTTCATGGCCGGCTTTACTTTTCTTTGTTTATGGTATATTTCAAATTACCACCGAGTTCCGAACCCAAAACTTATTTTCACTTTGTAATGTATCGATAAAGTGAATTACGCACTTATAATCAAAGATAACTCAAAATCTACCCAAGCAAAGTGAATAACATTCAAATGGAACAATAACATTTTGACTTCGACCTGGCCTACCGTAGTACGGAGTTTAATGTAACGCGAGGCCAGCTTATACAAGCTATTTTCCCACTGATACGCGGCCTATATCTATAATGCGAAGTCTGATGATGAGGGCACCATCATCACCTGCCTAGCCTTCTCCCAACTATATTGGTGTCGGCTTCCAGTCTATCCGGTTGCAGCTGAATACTAGTATTTTACATGGAGCGACTTCGTATCTGACCTCCACAACCCAATTACTGGGCAACACGATACCCCTTGGTAAGACTGGTTGTCAGACTTTCGGGTTTCTGACTACCCGTAGCGACTGTCAAAGATCTACAAATGACAACCGAGACCAACGGCTTAACGTGCTTACCGAAGCACGGAGGAGTCTTGATATGTTACAAACTTTCGATCAACCATGCGGCTGTTTTTATTTAGCCACGAGCCAAATAAAAAAAAAGAAGAAAAGTCGAAGTCTCGCTCCATGAACAATTTTAAATTATTTTCGAACACAACTCGCTGAGAAGGAAATGTGAAGAAAGTCAAGTAAAGTAATCACACGCACGTGTTCGCGTAACAGTTCGTAAAGTTCACATTACGTACACAAGGCACCAGATAATCTCTCCAGAGCAAAACTTTGCCATTACATCATTCCTTATGACTGTTGAATGACCTTGCGTTTCTAGAAGGGTGGCGGGTGCTAAATGCTAACAAATTCTGTCACTATCCTGGTTCTTCCTTAGAGACAGACCACGTCTGCGAAATGACTAGCAACCGATCTGGCGCGCACCTGGGACAAATGTTTGTACGATCTACAAAGTCTTGTTCCGGGTGTTCTGGGTATTTGCTATATATTAAAAAAAAAACTATGTAATGTATTGTATTAAGTATATCAGTCATCTAGTACCCATAACACAAGCTCTGCTTAGCTAGGGGCTAGATGATGCTGTGTGGCTTGTGCAGCATTATTTATTTATTTTATATACTATAGGTACACATTCTGCTTAACCCTTCAGGGATTAGGAAGCTGTTATGTTTATATTAGGTCTTTACCTATGAAATTGCCGTTCTGCAGTACTGGCCATTTCAAATCAAAATATTTTTTGTTTGGCTAAGAATTCTAATTTCAAATTAATTTTATTTTAAAAACATGGATTTTTTTTTCCAAAAGTAGTCATTTGTTTATTGATTAGTGTTACATTTTCATCGCATTTAAATCTTTTTCGTCATCATGGATACGTTAAAAATTCGAGTAATTATGGAATATGAGTACCGTCGTGGCAGCAACGCGGCACAAGCGGCACGCAACATCAACGACGTTTACGGAGCTAACACTACAAACCAACGCACTACCTGTTATTGGTTTGCTCGCTTCCGTTCTGGAAATTTCGACCTGAAAAATGAACCTCGCGGTCGTCCGAAGACTTTGGTCGACAATGACGAATTAAAGGCGATTGTGGAAGCTGATGATACACAATCTGCGGCTGAATTAGCAGCAGCTTTCGACGTTAGCGTCAAAACAATATTGGTCCATTTGCGTCAAATTGGCAAGGTAAAAAAGCTTGACAAATGGGTGCCCCACGAACTCAATGATCGCCAGCGCGAAGTACGCGTCGAGACGTGCCTTGCACTGCTCAACAGACACACAAATGAAGGAATTTTGAACCGCATTGTTACCTGCGATGAAAAATGGATTCTGTTTGATAACCGCAAGCGCTCAGCAAGTTGGTTGGATCCTGGTTGAGCACCTAAACAATGCCCTAAACGAAAACTTACCCCAAGAAAAGTGATGGTCACTGTTTGGTGGTCTAGCGCCGGTGTGATTCAACACAGCTTCTTACCAAACGGGGTGAGCATTACTGCAGATGTGTACTGTGAAGAATTGAACACAATGATGGAGAAGCTGGCACATCTCCAACCAGCATTGGTCAATCGCTCGTCTCCGCTGCTCCTGCACGACAACGCGCGACCTCATACTGCACAGCAGACGGTCTCCAAGTTGCAAGAACTGGGGTTGGAACCTCTCCGTCATCCGCCCTACTCACCAGACCTTGCGCCTACAGACTACTACTTTTTCCAGAATTTGGATAACTTCTTGGCGGGAAAAAAATTCAATACCCGAGAGGCAGTACAAAATGCCTTTGAAGAATTTGTTGCCTCCCGTCCAGCTGATTTCTTTAAGAAGGGCATCAATAAACTGCCACTGCGTTGGCAAAGATGCATTGATTGCATGGGTGATTACTTCGATTAATACAAATAAAAAATACATGAAAAAAATTCATTTAAATTTTTTCATACAAAACGGCAATTTCATAGGTAAAGACCTATTATGTTGTGTCTTCGAAAAATCTTAGGGTGAAAGGATATAGGTAATGTCTTCCTTAATTCAGGAACAGTTCAAGAATTAGTCTTAATTACTGGTTACTATTGGTGACGTATTCCAAATCCTGTTTTTGTATCAGTGAGTTAAGGTACGTAGAACTCGCTACCGGCATGCATGTATGACTAGATGTAGAAACGCAAACGAAGCAAGAAGAATACGTTAGGATCGTAGCAAGTGGCGTTCAGTAGTCTCTCCCTACCCTCATGGGAAATAGGCGTGAGTTTATGTATGTATATATGTATGCAAGTCAATATTCCAGGACTCCAGACACTGGATATAGACTTTAGGTTCGTAATTATTGCACTCATACAATCGCAGCAACAGTAAAGGGCCATCCGGATATCTATGGGGCCAACTGAGCCCATTGTGTAAGTGGATGTAAGCCCATCACAACCACTTCCACCCGCTACTCAAGTGTAAAACTGTCACTCCTCCACATTCATTAAACACGCTTCGATGTGCCAACGGGGCCCTAAAACCGGCTTAAAAAGTTAAACAACACCACTTTCGGAGAAGCCTTTAAATATGCGCTGAATTTGAAAGTGGGCGCAAAAGCCAACTGTTTAGAATGTACGAAGTTTAATGGAAAACCGTTGCGCTAAGGGAATATTAAGGGGATAATGGGCTGGTTGACGTCAAGGCCTCTTATCTGGGGATGTTACGGCTAATCGGTTAAGTTCCTGTGTCTAGAGCCGTGGACTGGTCTTGTTTATATGACCGTAAAGTTGGTCAGGTACAAAGGTATGCCTGGGGTTGGGTTGGGGAAGTTGTAATTGTTCAGGTATACCGTATAGTACTTAATCATGGAATGAATGGGTGAATGTGTAGTGCTAGCAATGCGAAATTCAAATTTTTATAGGTTTTTGGTACATATTTGCTGCTCAGGATTAAGTTATGTGTAAGTACAAAAAAGTTCATTCACGACAGTAACACATGTGTATTTGACAAAGTATTAATTAATAATTGAAATCATTATATGACGTAGTAAGTTCAAATTGAATGACTATTTAGTGGAATCGTGAAATTTGAGCACAAGTCTAAATAAGAGAGTTGTAATGAAGATTGTTTTGTGTCTATATTTCGAAAAATTGATGTTTGTTACGGTCGCGAATTAATTTGGTTAGTAATATACAACTTAATACTGAGCTTAAATTGCAAAAAGCCTATGCAAATTTGATTTTCCTGACCTATCTGGTACCCTGACCTGTGTTACCCCCGCAACCCAGATACTGGGTAATACGATACACCTGTAGTAAGACTGGTTGTTAGACTTTGTCAAAATGTATAACATTACTGAGAATGTGACCACACAGAAACCACAAAGCGGTGCTGTTTAAAAAACCTATAACTCTTAAAAAATTGTCAGATTGGCGCTCGGCATTTGTCGGTATTAGTAAACAGGCCCCTGTTTTGTCACAAAATGACAATTGATTGATCCGTCACCACCATACAAAATCCCGTACTCCATACAAATATGACAGTGTAACTCCCACAAAGTGCACATAATACAAATTTAATCATTATGAACTAGAAATAAAGTGCTCTACTAACACGAAGTTAAGAATCGATCGGCTTCAAATAAACTAGTTCAAACCAGTTTGTGCTGGGAGTCAGAAAATTCATAAAACTCTCTATTAGATCGTGAACAGAGTTATTTTTGTCCTGAAAGTTACGGGTCAGCTACAAGAGAAGACTGACTCGTAAAAAAATACTCGAGTCTAACAAAGTTGCATTTTGGCTAGTATAAAAAAAATCTAAGATAACACGTCATAAAGATACAATCACGACTGTGTTACCCGAAGGGTTAGGCAGAGGTTTATTTATTGTGGGTACAGTACACCCACGTTTCGCCAGTTATGTTAAAGTCCCATGTAATAGGGGGCGCGTCTATTGGCCACCAATCGGGAACACATCTAAACTCCAGGTTGCTACTGACAAATTCCTGATGGAGTGATCCTGTATCACTCCGTGTCCGTTGTCCGACCCGGAAATCGAACCCAGGACCTTAGGGCAGCAAAGTACGTAAGTAAGTAAGCAAGTAAGTATTTATTTGTTTAAACATGGTGTACTAACACGACACGGTTGGCGCAGTGGCTAAGCGATTGGCTGCTGTGCTGCGTGTCGCGGGTTCGATCCCCGCACGTAACAAATATTTGTATGGCCTACAGGTAGTTGTTCCGGGTCTGGCTATTTGTGTATGTGAGTTTAAATGTTTGTAAACGCACCCACGATACAGGAGAAATTCCTAGTGTGGGGCAACGTTTTTTTTTTTAAACCAAAAAACCAAACCAAAACCAAACTACAAGATACTAATGGGATACAGAAAAGTTCTAACATGTTTAGCCGCATATCATGACGTACAAATTGGCAGGAAGAGATGGTGCATAAACCGTGACAATATTCATCAATTGACATTCCATCATTATTCATTAAAGATTAGGAATACAATTCAATAAGCATATTTTTTAAGATACAATTCTAAGTTACAATTATTTGCAAGAAACAAAATGCTGGGTTAGAAGGCACTTCAAACATGTCCGTAAAGAATGGATGGTCCGGAATAAACTAGTTCACACCAGTTTATAGGGTTGTCATGCAACTGCGAGGGAACTTTTCATAGTCTCCATTTCTTTTCAACTCCAATATGTCAAATGTAAAAGTTTTGTAACACTTTATTGAGGATTTGCTTGACTTGAGTGTATTATTCATTCTGTATATGAGAAGTAAGTTTTAAGTGAGTTATTTATTGAAGCGTATATTAGGGATGTCGAAAATGTTAAAATGTAGATGAGACATCTGTCGTATCGATATGTTTAAAATCGCTTTTTTTGCGGAGAACTTCGGCCAGTTAAGCCTTTTTTCGACAGTTGTAAAAAAATATGTCGTTTTATTTTTTTGGTTTTGTACAATCATTGCAAATAAATACATATATCGATTCCATTATATTCGATGCTCGATATTTTTATTATCATATTTCGGTATCGCAAATAAATATCGATGTTTTGAACAAAAGATATACTGACTGAGGTACATCGACATTTTTTCGACAAGCCTAGCAATATGATATATTATAAAATAAATAGTAGAAGTTTCGGAATAAAAGTGAAATTTGAAATGTTCTTTGAATTTTTTTGATAACATTTTTGATAGAGGTATACTGATTATATAGTATATTTCCGAATTGATACTCAATATGGCATGATAATCTAATCTTAACACATAAGTAATAATGTATGTTTGTAGTAATGTTTCTGTAAATAATATGTAGGAGGCTTTCCTCAGAAAAATGTTTTTATAATTTTGTACTAACACAAAATAGTTTTGAAAAATAGCCACTGATGCCCATGCTGACAAGCCAAACTTGGCTTGGGCTATTTACATCTTTTTCTCTCTTATAAAACATGAAAGGGACGGACTTATTTAACAGCTGTCAATATTGGTTCAACTTATACGTCCATATAAACTGAGTTGACATTTCAGAACCTGTCGACCAAATACATGGAGAAGTTCAAGGCACATACTAATTTGACATCTCTTACTTGGTTCATAGCATAGCATTGAGAAATGTAATTCGCATTCAAACTTAATTTTACATTAAATATGAACAAGAAAGTGTGAGGGAGACAAAGCGAATACGCGGCCATTAGTTGTCCAACAAATCTAAGATATTAGAAGAAGTATTGGCAGAACGGTCGCTTCATCTCTTTCTACGGAGTGGTCCTCTTTGTGTGTGTTTCTTATCTCACACACTGCCACTATAACTGTCCTTTTTGTCAAGCTGTCTGTCAGAAAGAGATGTCAATAGGCATGATAACTTAATTTTTTTTGTACATCAGGTAGAATAATTATCAAAAAATATTGGGTTAGGCGTTTTTTCTCATATTTATACCTAATCCAAAAATTACGTTGATACATTAAGTTACAGTGTGGCATGACGTCACGTGTATATAGATTTCATACTTACTTGTGACGTAGCGATCCCCCACTCCCCAACTTTAATGCGTTTTATCTAAATCATTTTTTAATCAATAAACTAAGCAAAAAATAAGTGTCAAATATTAATAAATATACTTCAGTTTTTTTTTTAAAGGCCTAAAAAAAAATGACCTATTCCCTAATTTTAGTTAAGTTTTTGAACAAGGGTATCAGTGCCATTAGTGGTGACTATTTTTACTCTCCGTACGCCATTTAAATTATCTAACCATTCGACTTTTATCGCCGTTACTTTTTTATCGAAGCACAAATAGTTATCTGTCCCATCAGAATGTTCTCCAGTCCAATTTAAATCCCCAACGAGATCAAATGAAAACGTTTCGAGCGTCATTCGATTGGTTCCAGTGAGGTGGCACCCTGTTAGACCAGGCAGACTTGACCTACCACAGGGTCAACGTTTCCTTTATGTGGTTCATTTGTGAATAGAAGTTGGGGGGGAGGAGAAGGTCAGGCTATGTTGGTAGTTATATTGGGTCAGCCGCTATGTTGCGTGCATGTAACTATGAAGTGGTTTAAGTTATCGGAAGTGTAGGCAGCCATTACTTTGGTAACATAGCTCTTACGTAGGGTAATGTCACTTTGGTTGTTCGAGTGTTGAAATAACTCGATCCAACGCGAGGTGACGTCAGAAATATCTATCTTTATACCGCGGGTCATCCGAGTTCAGCTCTTTATGAGATCAGTGTTCTATTAATTGAATGCGTATGTAATGTCAAAAAGTTGAGCAAATTTCAATTTAATTAAATTTTGTAACAAAGAGATCAATAAAAAAGGTGCAATTAGTATTGGCCTTTAACTTGTTAGAATATAAAACTTTTTTGCAAAAAATACAACCGACTTAAAAAAAAATCACCAAGAACTGTAAAATAACGATAATTTTAGAAGTCTGTGGCTTTGGTTGTTTCATTTGATTCATTTTTTGCCACCGGCTTCCGAAATGATAGTTATTTTACAGATTTTATTGTTTTTGAAGTCGGTTGCATTTTTTTGCGAAGAGTTTTAGTTTTCACTTTTTTGTGGGTAAGTTAATAGTCTTGGCCTTATGTCAACTTCTCACCATATTATCCTATTTTCTACACTAAGAGGTGGTTTCTCATTTTCAACTTGAAATGGGACCACCTCTGAAGTATGATCTACCAATCAAAATCAAATAATCATCTTATTCAATCCACAATTCGCGGAACGATCGCGTAACATACATATAAAAAAAACACAGTCGAACTGAAAACCTCCTCATTTTTTGAAGTCGTTTAAAAAAGAACAACAGAAGAAGAAGAAGTGTTATTTATTCAACATTTACTGGATGAAGACTAAAATATTAATGAAGATAAGTAAGTAAAACTTGAAGCTAATGACATTGACACCACTCAAGATGCCGTACATAATTAATGAAGCAAACTTAATATTCTAAGGCGTCTTGTAGTTGAGTACATTCTAGAATGGAACAGAGTAATTATAAAAAAAAAACCTATAAATCCAGAGAAACAGAAAGTTGGAAGATAATAATGGATGGCAGAGATAAATGAAGACAAATCGTGGACAAAGTGCAAAGTTAAGAAACTACTGCAAACAGGGAAACTTTACATCGTGAAATAATATGCAAATAAAAGAAAAATTAACGACATCACATAACATTATTATATCTCGCCTGAGTTTCCAGAACGAATAAGCAGAGGTTTTCATATATTGTACCATAGGTATTTAAAGCTATATTTAAGAGTGAAATTACGACTATTTTAAGAGATCATAACTAGGGAACTGGTAATTAGTTAATAAGTGCTTTTTAATTTGATCTGCTAACTGCTAGCTGAGTAGTATATTTGTTACTTTTATTATAAGTCTTTATATTGTGTGCCTACTATGTAATATACTGCTGTTTGTATTCCTATCAAATGAAATAAAATAGAGCTTCCGGCAGTTATGTGTAAGTCCCATGTAATGAGGGGCGAACCTATTATCAACCGAGCACAAATACATTGTTGACACACATGATTTGGAGATCACCTTTTAAGCAAAAAGATGCTTGTGTTAAATGGCATAACTTACTCGTAATGACACTATGCCCGCCCCGGAAATCGAACCGAGGACTTCATATGCTCACTAGACCAATGCAAGCTTATCAGAAAATCATTTGCATTTCATATAGAGCTTATAATATCGAACATAAATATAATCAAATCAAATAGCTAAATGCTTATTCATCTATCTATACAAATAAATTAAATTGAAGAGTCGGTTTTTAATGTTCCAATTACAGCAAATTACATAATCGAAATTCGTCTCTCTGTGTGTTCTGTCTAATCTCCGAAACGGTCGGACTGATTTTGACGGGACTTTCACTAGCAGATAGCTGATGTTACAAGGAGTAATAAAGGCTCTTATTTTATAAAAAGAATAGAGTTGCGCGTAAAAAAATAAAACCCATGAAATTACACGCGAATAAAGTCGCTGGTAACAGCTACTCCATTATAAATAGTCCACCTTTAAGAAACAGGTAACTATCGAATTAGGTCGACCCAAGATGGGTTAAACTATTTTTAGTTTGTAACTATCCGTGGACCCAATATCTGTGCTCTTTTCATGTCCCTAAAGGTAAGCGGGATTTAAGATTAGTTTAAATAAATACAAGGGAGGCTTACTCTGGATTACAGAGTGAGGATTACTGGCATGGCAACAATGGTCATTATAGACTTTGTTCGGAAGTCCACCTCACTAAGGAAACCTACGTTGCCAGTGCCATTGAAGATGGACAGGATTAGACCGAAGAAGGACTAATCACTCGAGCCTTTACGGGCCATAATGCCGCATACTCAAAGGTCCCCCATAATAGCCTAAACCCAGGTCAGCTTCTCCCGTCTGCTTTCTCGTTAGTACTGACCTATATGTGTCTAAACAATCTGAACTACTGTTCCATATTTATTTGCTACAAACAATTGACAAGTTGCCGACACAGGACCCTTAGAAACACTTACCAAGCTGAATCGAAATCTATGGATTTCACGCTAAGGCAGCTTTTGCTTTGGTCTGGTTTTCTTTGACTGGCAGACCACTGGGTTGCTTGCCAAAGTTTGCGTTGCTATTTTCGTTTGTGGATACAATTGAATGTAATTGTTTGTTAAGCATTCATAACTGAGTAGTGGAGTAAGGCTTGCTCAAATGCTCATTAACTTGGAACCCTCGGGGTGATTTCGGTCCAAAGCCATCAATTTACAGTACTAGTGTGCTAAGTTTACATCTGCCTATTATTGTTTAATTGCAGGACAAAGGCTCTAATAATACTGAGAAGGAACAATGTTCATGAAAATAAACATTAGATATTTTAGATGTTATACTTCACAAAGAAAGTCAGATTATAATTTGGACGCCCTGAGGGGACGCCCTAGAAAGACATACACTGATCAAAAAAGAAAAGAAAATGGTTCTTCAAAATGGTCAGGTGCGTAGTACCTAATTGCAAATGGCGGGCTTGTATGCGATGACCAGTCACTTAGAACGATTAAAAAAATTGAAAATACTTGTTTCGAATAAGATATTAATTTATTTTAAGACTTTAGTAATATCTATGGGTACTATTTGTGTATGCGTCGTAAATTTAAACTTACATTCTACAGGTAAGCTTTATTATTAATTTTAATAGACGTTACGTTACTTCAAATATTCGTGTTCGGCACACAGATGTTTGACCGTAAACGAAGGAAAAGGAGTATGTGAGGATCGTAGTAGGTGGCGTTCTGTAGTTTCTGCTTACCCTTATTGGAAAAAGGCGTGAGTTTATGTGTGTACATAACATTACATCACGCCTGTATTCCTCGAAGGGTTGGGCAGAGATGCATCTTTAGTAACACCCACATTTCGCCAGTTATGTTTCAACCCCATCTAAAAGGGGGCGAGCCTATTACCATCAACCCGGCACAAATCCAGACTCCAATTGAAAAAACTCAAATTCACTTGGTACATGCTTGTATACCTGTACCTTGCGCCTGGGTACCTGAGCAAAATAATAAAAAAAAACTATTTCAATTGCCTATCAAGCATATGTAAGATTGATTGAATCTACAGCTGTCTCCAATATTGCAAATATCAAGACTACGACAGCTCCTTGTGAGATATTAACTCTTTTATCCTCTCCGTGTATCATGACAAGAAACAAATGACGAAAAGCCCTTCTAGCACGCCTTGGGGCACTTCAACTAAGTTTAGGGGTCGCCTAACTTTGGGCACTTACACCTTTTTGTTGTTCAATGTACTCGTAAGTACTTTACGAATAAAGTTATAGTGAAATGGCTTTGGTAACTTAATCAAGTTAATATCGACAGGTTTTGTGAAGGGTTGAGTGTTCTTTTTGAAGATCTTAAAGTAGCCTCTTTAATTCTATATTGATCCATACCTGTATTACAACTAGAGGTTGCAAAAATTCGATAGTTTTGATTTTCGAATATTTTTTCAGTGCTATTCGAATATATATTTATTTACTATTCGAATATAAATTTAGAAAGAGAATTCGAATAATTCGAATATTCGATTGCATCCTCTAGTTACAACACTGCATCATTCGGTCATTGTAATTTTCTACTTGAAAATGACTAGAAATGTGCGTGTGTATGAATCTGTATTCGTTTTGTCATATTGATCACCGCAAAAAGCGTTTTAACCGCCTGATTTTTTACCAGTTGCCGTGCTCTCAGAGCCCAGCTTATAAATCGCCAGTATATTTATCATCTTGCTTGAAATGAGCTATTTTTGGGTAGAATGTAAAGTAGAACCAAGAAATCATAATCAAACTAAGGTTTTTTGTGGTACAAATACGACTTGGGCTAAAGCAGTTAAGCCGGTTGAAAACGAATTCTCAATTGCAGTATAGACGGATATGCTTTCTCTTTTAAATTACCAGAATCTGCTCCACATTTTGTTACCAAAACCCCTTATTTTCTATTCACAGTACTACCTTAAAATTTACAACTGAAAGCTAAAGATTCATATAGTCTTATTTATCCACGACCAGTCGAACCAATATATTCTCCCCATTCATCTCGGTACCAACATCTTCCCAGACTTCCTTATATTCAACTTTAATAACAATCAATACATGTTTGCCGTGCCATCTGTTTTATTTTGCATGTCCCATTCCGTATGGTGGGTCCCGTAGGTCGGGCTCACCGATTGGCTGAGGGATCCACATTACTCATACATGCACCTATATAGTGTCTCCGATATCTTTACGGTCGGATGAGCTCGTTCAGAGTACGCTTTTATTCAGTAAAAGCTTTGTACGCATATTTTTTATGTAGTCCAGTTTAAATTGGCTTACAAGCTGGCTGGTGCGTTTGGGGTGCATATAGATGTATGTTTTTAATTAAAGAGTTTTTGGTCATTTGTTATGCGCCAGTTATAAAAGCATCGTGAGTGAGGGTGGGTAATTTGGGGTGGCCCATACAGTATGCATAGATGGACATACGTTTTGTATTACTGTTGATGTAAAGTACTGGAATGTAAACTTGCCTTTAGGGAAATTTTTAAATATCAAAATGGAGTCTCTAAGCACAAAAACACTTATTTGTATGTTGACAAATGTGGTTGAACCACACTTATCGCAACGTTCATAACGAAGCATAGCTATTGGAGCCCCATATAATCCCCAGAGATAATTAAGCGAGAGTAGGTACTAGGTACCTTAATCAGCTCACAAATAAATGACACAAAAAACCTAAACCCTAAAAGTCAAAACAGATAAAAACACCGATCATGTTAAACTTTTAACCGAACACCCAGACATTTACCCCATACGGTACGCAAGTAACGGCCACAACCGTAAAATCGTTACCTAATAACCGCTTAAAGCAGAAACACAAAACGCTGTTCATTAGGCACAAAGGTGTACGAATATAAAAAAATCCTGCTGTTGGTCGTTCAAACAAAATAGCGAGCGTTTGGGCCCGCAGTTAGGCCTGGTAATTGCCCCCTCACGACAATTAGCCCCCGTAACGTCTTCGTGACGGCTCAAAAATACATTTTTAGCGTTATCAGAGACTATTCCGACTTGTTTATGGGAGCATAACCGGTGCTGAGTGATGTGTCGAGTGTACGGCGAGGGATTTATGACTGAAGTAGCAGTCAACTTTGACATATGACTTTAGATAGAAAAACAGTGTGTGTTAGAGATGGTCCGTGCCAAAAGCAATAGAAAGGGCTTTCTAGATACCTTTTTTTTTATCGTAGGTGGAAAATCCTCATGGATGTCCTCCGCCCTGCGAGGGCGAAGGGGTCCGTCAGGCTCTTACTGACTAAAAACCACCCCGGTGTTCCATCTCACACCTACGCGGGGGTCGCGGGAACGTACGATCCTTCCGCAACCCCCGGCTAATCTCTAGATACCTGCACTAACATAGCTAATGATTTAACGAGCCAATAAATTCTCACCATCAGTCATGAGAGATAGCTGAAGTGCTTTGCGCTCACCATTCATCATCGTCATCAACCTACAGCTGTCCACCGCACGCATAGACCTTTCCAATCGCGCCACTCTAATGAAGCTACTAGCAGCCACCCTGCGATGATTGTTGCTACATCTGGCGTCCTACCTTACGTTTGCTGATTTACAGTCTCCACCCAAGAACTCGTCCACCCTAACGGTTTATAACTAATACGGCCGGCCCATTAGCACTTCAGCCTACATCTACAGTATCATGCTCACCTTGCTGGGGAATTTGTTCCGCCACTTCTTCTTCCCAGCAAAAACACTAGGAAGTGGTGAAGGGTGAGCGTTTTGGGGGACTGTCTTATGCAAACGTTTTGACGTTCAAAAAGTGCTGATTCTCAGCCTAATTTGAATAAATGACTTTTGGTTTTGATTTTTGAAGTTTTATTTACCATTTTATTTAACATAATACATCTGAGGAGTTGTTTTTTTTGTTTAAACACGCTATTCACTCGCATTTTATAGCCCAATCCTTGAAGAAGCTCATATGCTATTTTAAATCACGCTTCTATGGGTAGAAGGGGGCAATACAATACCGCTTGGTACAGCCAGTTATTCAAGTATCGATCCATTTCATGCCAATCAAACACTTTGTTACCATCAAAATAGCAATTACGATCATCAAAAGCCTTCAAAATTGATTCAAAATGCATGTAAATTTAAAATCTGCATCCAAAACAAGTGTTAAAGGAGGATTTCCATTTTTCCGGATGATATCCGGTTGAGCTGCAAATCGCGGATGATCGGCTGGTATCGGATAATCATTTGCTTCAGGCGTTGGAAATTGTGCAGCGACGGTCGAGGACGAATGAACCGTTCGGTCGGATTGATGGCGTTTGATGGGATTTTGATGTCCGGCATTTCCTGACTATATTCGAAAATTATGTTGATGTATAAATGCATTCATAATTATGTTATGAATGCATTTATATTTATCATTTTTTTTTATTTATCATTTATTTATTTATACCATTTATTTATACCATTTATTATCATCATCATCATCATGATGATGATGATGACGATGATAAATGCATTCATAATTATGTTAACTCTCGCCTTTTCCCCACGAGTGGAAACAGAAACTACAGAACGCCACCTGCTTCCAGCCTCAAATACTCCTTTTGGTTCGTTTACGTTCATACATCTAGTTATGCACGTGTGAATAAATGAATTGTTTTGATAATAGATGCAAAGCGAGATACAGCTTAAGTAGGTTGAATTTGATGTAATGTTTAACGTTAATAGGCTTTTCTATTAAAATAATTACCAGCAGCTTACAGATGACGTTCTACAATCAGTTTTATTCTGACGACCGATGTGGCGCGGCGGGCGAAGGTCCGCCTGCGACGCAAGAGGTTGCGGGTTCGATTCCCGCCTTGGGACAAATGTTTGTACGATCTACAAATATTTGTTCCGGGTGTTCTGGGTATAGAGGCCGAAACCAAAACAGAGGCCGAAACCAAAACAGAGGCCGAAACCAAAACAGAGGCCGAAACCAAAATACAGGCCGAAACCAAAACAGAGGCCGAAACCAAAACACAGGCCGAAACCAAAACAGAGGCCGAAACCAAAACACAGGCCGAAACCAAAACAGAGGCCGAAACCAAAACAGCGGCAAAACTGAAACTGTAGCCGAAACCAAAACAGAGGCCGAAACCAAAAAGAGGCCGAAACCAAAACACAGGCCGAAACCAAAACAGAGGCCGAAACCAAAACAGCGGCAAAACTGAAACTGTAGCCGAAACCGAAATTTCGGTCTGTCTCTAAAGTTAGTACATACCGATTTACAAATCGGTATAGTATTTTGCATTGTTAATTTATAATGGTAGTAACATTACAATACATAACAAACACCTTTCAACCCGGTCTCTACATGTTTCTCGTGTCACAAACGTTCCAACACAAAATGATTTATTTATAATTTACGACGCTCAATTTAATAGTACACCGATACCGTTTATGAAACAAAGGGCACGTGGTCCCGACAGCCGTTCCAAGGTATTAAATTAATTTCCGCAGTGATTTACGAATGAATATTGGCAATTAACTCAGTGTCCAGGAGTTTTCAATTAATAACTTCAGATTATATTGTTACCCCTGTTCCCAGTTTGTTAGTTCTGATTTGTGTCATCTTAGAAAGGTACGCCGTATTGTGTATTTTAGAATATTGTTTGCAACTTTTTAATGTTTGACTTAAAACCGTTTTCGTGTTCTATTCTCATTGTATTTTGTGAAATTTTCCTTCGTGGTTCGCTGATTCTTTGAAAGACAGTAGAAAAGTACATGAAAACAATTCTATTCAACTCACTGTCGGAAAGTCCGAGCAAGAAAAGACTAACAGAAGAGTCACAATAAAAGTAAACGCGTCGAAGCTTCGGGCCGTTCCGGTCGGACTGGCGCCCAGCGTGGGCCACGTATCTGCGACATTAGATAAAACTAACAAAATCATTCCAAAAGTAACTATCAAAGCTTTCAACATAAAAAGAGCTATACCATTCTAAGGATATGTAAATATGCAGGACTATTTGAGAGATCACTGAAAAAGGGATCATGGCTCACTGAACACCTCAACTCCATACTCGTCGACGCATGATCTGTGCTTGATTTCACGTGCCCTTTGGCAATAAGTTCCTGGGGCAAGTCACTCTTTTAAAAAAACAATAAACTATAGTAATGTACTTATCAATATTTCTCAGAACTCCTGAAAATGAGGGCCTTCAGAATGCAGATTTAGTAACGGCCATAAAAGTCCCCTTTTTGTCAGCGGAATTAGATGTCGTAAGCCGTTGCGGGATATAGCAAGGCTCGGGTAGCATTTGGGCCCAATAGCCCGGGAAATGGCTGGTCGGCCTCTGGCTAACACGACCCAAATTAGGTCAAGACGCGGCGTTGCGACGCGTTTACAAAATTATGCCGAATTTGATTCGATTTTTACTTCGACAATTGAATCTTTCGGAGATCGATTGGTTCGAAAAAAATTCGCTTCAAAAGCTAATTAGGTTTGACTGCCAAGGGCGTACATTATGGAATAACGTTAAAAAAGATGCGGCAAAGCAATAAAATATTATTAAGAGCGTCGTTAAAGGATAAAATTCTATTTGGAAACCCGTCTCTGGAGGATGTCGAGCGACCGGAAAAATAATTTATTTTACCTTCAGTGGAGAAAATTAAAATTTAAGTATTTCTCGTTTTGTAATCTTACTGTGATATTTGTTTTGCCTTTGATAAAGATTATCGTACTTGAGGTGTTAATAATATAATAAAAGCAAAAGCATAGTAATAAGCAGACTTCTACTATTAATTGGATAACACTTGTTTTCCGTCTGATCACTTGACAGATTTTATTGTTTTGTTATTTATTTCTAAGACTTACGAATTTCGTAGTAAAATTTCCTTACATTCTGTATTTTTACGCGGAAAAGTAGGTATTTGTGCAATCGCCTGCTATTATAAATTGTGAACTTTCATACACAGAAATTGGAAAGAGTCCAGATGCGGTTAAAATATGAAAGAGCCAAACTAGCTCGCTAGTTGAGAAAAAACATTTGATATATTCCGTTAAATGCTGTGCGGATTATAATGCATGGAATACACACGCACAAAAAATGAGCACAATAAGGATGCAGGTATGTATACGAAAATACCAATTATTTGACACACAAGGAAAGCATGCTGTAAACGAGCATACTGCTTAGATACAAGCTAGTAAGTATGCTCTTGAATACCATGTGTATTTCAGCCTTATATATGAATTATACGTCGGACTGCCTCGTTGGTCTAGTGGTTGGAAACGCTACTGATGAGCGAGGTCCTGGGTTCGATTCCCGGGTCGGGCAAGTGTTATTAGGTTTTCCCATCTGTAATTTCTCAGAGTCGCTTGATGGCAATAGGCTCGCAATAAGGCCCTATTACATGGAACTTAAACATAACTGGCGAAATTTGGTTCTACTATAGGTACGCCTCTGCCTTACTCTTCAGGGATTAAAGGCGTGATGTTTATGTGTGTGTATTATACGTTAGGATAATTAACAGTATAGTAACTAATAGATGGATAAATCTACCCATATTTTGAAGGAGCACGTACACTTGTCAGTTCGCAATAAATGAATGAAAACTCTTAAAGATTTCTTAGAAGATGTAAAACTAGACTTCATTGTTCACAAACTAATCACTCAAGAACACCTGTAGCCCACCGGCAGGGCTCTGAAAACTACGATATTAATTTCCTTTTAACTTTTAAAAGTCTCTGTTTGAATTTTTACTTTCGAAGTCCCTCACCAATGTAATTAGCGATATACAAAATCTAAATTACTTTAACAGAATGAGAAATGAATTAGGAACGCCCTATTCAACGAAACTTTCCCTTTAAATATATATATTTTCATTGTAAGGATTAATTAATAACGTGTTCTTTCTTAAATGTCTGTTTTGAAAGCATTTAAATTTTTTCTTTTCTATAATTTTTCCGACGCTGGACGTCAGAGTATACGATGATTTATGATGCAATCTTTTCGTCGTAAATCAGAAACAGTACGCTTCCACTGTATGGCGCTGAACAACGTTACTTTGAAACAATCGCGTGCTTTTTTATTGTATTTCCAGTATTTCGTGTTATGGTTACTTTCAAGGATACGTGTTTCTTTAATAAATCTCTTTTAAAGTAATAAGTTCTTTTTGTTGAAGACTTGCGTGCGTCATTCATTTTTATAATCTTTTTTGTTGAAGATTTTTTGATGGAATGCTATCATATGTACAGACGCCAGCACATCAAGCTACCCAAACAGTCAAAATTTCCCAATT
This sequence comes from Phlogophora meticulosa, assembly GCA_905147745.2. NCBI lineage: Eukaryota > Metazoa > Arthropoda > Insecta > Lepidoptera > Noctuidae > Phlogophora > Phlogophora meticulosa. The sequence goes on from LR990518.1 coordinate 3,503,176, forward strand.
GAACATGAACCTTATTTCTTTCGGGATAAAGTCGAAAAACTATGGAAGAAATTTGACACATTGGGGTAACTTGATGTGCTGGCCTCTGTTCCAAATATTTTACTACCATTATAATAATTGTTATTGAGTTTAACCAGGATTTTTTTCTTAAGCAGCCCGGAGCCTTGTGCGCGGTTGATGGCAATAGGCTCGCCCCCAACTACATGGGGCTTAAACATAATTGGCGAAATGTGGGTGTTACAATAGATGCACTTCTGGTCAACCCTGCGGGTAATACAGGCGCAATGTTATGTTATAATAGTATTTTGAAGTAGCTACAAAAGGGTAAAAAGTTAATTGAATCAACTAAAACCACTTTTAAAACAGCGTTTTAATGTTTATAAAGTGTATTTTTTGCATGGCAAATGGTAATATGTACCTGAATATGTGTCTGAAATTAAACATTACTTGTACCACCTCACCTGTATACCTTACATTCAAAGCAATCAATTAATTATATTCTGTTCAGTTCCGTTTACGTCCTATTAATGTAAAAGGAATATCTGGCAAAATACAGCCAAATTCAGTAAAAAAAGTTAAAATATTTATATTTTTCTCAAAAAAAGAAACATTTTTTCCAATAAAACATAAAGTTGTGATCGATTATCAGAACAACTATCCGAATTATCACACAAAAGCGACAAAACACCACTTAAACGATTGATGATATCGAAACAATTACTCATAATTACTGCACATTAATCTTATAGATTTCGAGCTAAACCGCGCTATCTATCAACAGAACTTATGTATCCCGGCGATGGCATTAGTCTGTAATGGCATATATTTTGACACATTGCATAAATTATTGCAACACTATTACTTGTCCGCAATACGTCAAATGTATTGTCAGAGATATATGGGGGCTGGATTGAATTTGCATTATTTATACGCATTGTGATTCTGTTCAACAAACAATAGAACAGGATTTGATCTTTAAGGTAGACTCAGAACAGTAGTTGTAGCGTTATTTACTACGAGCTTTTGCCGGCGACTGCGTCAAACTAAATTTATAGGGTTTTATTGGTTTTGGAGGTCACATAAGCAGTCGCTCCATATAAAATACTGGTATTCAGCTGCATTCGGTTACACTGGAAGCAAATCCCAAACATATGTTGTTGGGAAAAGGCTAGGCAGATGATGATCATAATTAGTTACGATTACACAGTACAGTCATAACATCTACACTCTTCGAGTTAAATAAACATTGATTACATCTACATAGACGACCCGAAAGGGTGCAGCGGTTTTTTGAGGCTATGAGAAACAGAGTGGCCTAACTAACATTTTTTTTCTTAAACATAGCTAACTCTGTTTTTTTTTAAACAACCTACTAGTAATGCGATGTAGGCCATAACTCTATTTAAAAAAAAAATTAGGCCTCTCTGGTTCTCATGGTGTCATTGTATTTTGTAGCGTATGTAGGTATAGTCATTATCTAGTAATAGTAAACCTTTTAAAATTAAAATAATCACAAAAGCAAATATGATTCCAGAAAGAAAATCATAAATGTCATAATTTATATTGAAAACAAAACAGCCTGGGATTAAGCTGCTCCAATTAAATTTTTACAATGAATGTTGAAATTTTTTAATATCTTATTTTTGTTTCACCAGTAACAATTTTATTAATGAATATTATTTACATATTACGAGTATTTAAGTTATCGAGTTATATGTTATTATTTATACACGATACACGGTATTTTTTAATTTTTGTTTTTTGGCTTTATTAAATCTATTATGAATTAAAGGACGATGTGGATTTTTTTATAATTTTTCCAAAAGACCATCTCAGAGACGAACCTGCGAGATATTTTCCTGGATTTCATAAGACTGGAGAATGTGACCTCAGAGTTAGTTTCGGTGCTACTTGTCACAGTAGGCAGCTAAGAAACATCAACCGCATCATTTTTCAAAATTATTATTTGTACTTGTAAAGTGTTTTTAAAGCCAATTTATAGAAATTATCACCTGCCGAGCTTTCTTAAGACGGTCGGCTCCCAATCTAACCGGATGCAGCTGAAAACCTGTATTTTACATGGAGCGTCTACCTATCTGACCTCCACAACCCATTTACTGGGCAACACGATGCCTCTTGTTAAAGCTGGTGGTCAGACTTTCGGTCTTTTGTCTACCCAATACCAACCAACTAACCAATTTATAGAAATAAATATAATAAGTCATAAATAAATAATAATAAATCATAGGTATGTATTTCTATAAATTGGTCCCCCTTAAAGTCACCAGAACATAAAGTTACAAGTACAATATCTAGATAGAGAGGATTTCTTTTACCAGTCAGGATTTCGAATTACAAATCCAAAGCACATTGAATTAGTTTGAATGAGGCGCAAGGACTGATTCTTTAAGATATATCCCAATACCTATTAAAGGCAGCCTCGTGCCCGTGCCTCGACCATCTCCCAAGAGATTTTGAAGCTTAAGTGAAACGAATTTGACTGAGTAAAAAAGCCTTCAATTTTATCACGTAATTGTAAGACTGGGATGGGAGACAGTCGGTAAGGAAGATTCCGGATTTAGGAGCCCTCTTTATGTGCAGTCAGTGTATTTGATTTTTTTTTAACGACATTTTTGAAGGTACTTTAAAGAAATTACATTGGTTGTTAAAATAAATTTGAAGTATCGGTGTAAAGTACTCTCGTTTCGGCAAAGGAAATAAAGTCAATTCGAGAAATACGCTACATCCTATTTTCTTCTATACAGTATACGGGTAACAGAGGCTATTAAGAATTTGAAAGGCCCTCACGTTTCGGGGTAAACTTCCATCGATAACGATGTCCAAGGGAACAATGAAAGGTATAACTGCGAAATAAGCTTTGTAGGCTTTTATTGAACTGGGTAGCTCAAGACAACCTGATTTTGTACACGTGCCCGACTTTTTGCCACATTTTCCTCAACAGCATAAACCAGTTACAATTTATTTTAAAAATAGACGTAACACCTAATTAAGTTATTCAAACGAAAGCTACTTGTAAAATGCTTCTTGAATAAAATTCTGAGATGGTCTTGATATTTAAAGATTTTAATTACTCCATTCCTTTGAAAAAAAGGGACCGTTTGATCGAAGTAGAACGTTGAGTTACCTGAAACAAATCAGAATAAAGAAATTAGTTTAATTGAAACAGAAAACGTAATAAATAAACTTGAGGATTTGGAGGCAGACGTTTTCACAGACGAATATTTTAATTAGTTGGTAACTGAAAAGGAAATAGGCAAAAGACAGAATGACCACAAAACGATAAATATTTTAGATTAGAAACCAATGAAATGAGATGAAATTATTTTTTTTTTTTTTCTTTTAAACGTTTCCCCACACTAGGAATTTCTCCTGTGTCGTGGGTGCGTTTACAAACATTCAAACTCACATACACAAACAGCCAGACCCGGAACAACTACCTGTAGGCCATACAAATATTTGTTCCGTGCGGGAATCGAACCCACGACACGCGGCGCAGCAGTCGATCGCTCAGCCACTGCGCCAACGGTGCCGTCAATTATTGTTTCTGTTAATTATTGTCTGCAAACTAAATAACCGTAAGTATTATTTTATCATCAGGATTCTTTTTCCGTCAATCTACATTGCCACGCCTCAACATTTCGTATGACACTAACAATTCCAACTCAGTCGTCCAATTTTAGTGCTATTACTGAAATAGATGCTCGTCATAACTGTCAAGCGAGAAGCTTACCAAGAGAAACAAATTACGCCTAATGAGAATAATCCCCGGCCCATCGCGTTAAACGAACCAGAAAAGGACGCCATAGCGAAACGAGACGAATCTTGTCTTCGCAATGACAATCATTCTTCAGATGCAGGTAATTGAATGCGGAACGGAGAAGTTCGTGCGAATGCAAATGAGGTATTGTTTCAGAAATTAGCAGATTAGAGGATTTGTCTCGAGGTAAAGTACTGTTTTTGGGTGGCGCCAATTAAGCACAATTTGTTGTGGAGTGGAAGTCGGACGGATTAAGAGCGTTGTATTTAATGCAATGTAGACACAAAGTTGCTTTGAACTTGCATGAAACGATGACAAGTATTTCAATGGAAGGGCAAACAACTAAGAAATAGGAAAAAGATTTTTAAAGAAAACCGTACCCACGTTGTGCGCCATAACAACTACTTTAGATCGACTATGCTTCCTCGCCTTTCCATTCCGACTTCCAACTTCACAAACAATAAAAGAGACGCCAAAAACTTCGGAATACAATCCCCAAGGAATTTACTTTCGGACTTTTTATGAAGATGATTTTTTTAACGGCCCAAGCTTTCAGGTGATGTGGAACATTGTTGTTTCAAATATATTTTCCAGATAAGAACAGAACTTCATATTTCTTTGTTTTTTGCTTAAATTCTTGCGTAATGGTGTTTTGCTTTGTGGTAGTACGATGATTTCATACTCTTCCTGAAACAACGCTTTTTCCCTTTAACATTTCCAACTTTTAAAAGCTCTAACCTCATCGTATCTTTCCACCTTTCTCTTAAAACCACTGGAAATGTATTCGTTATTCCACAAATTGTTTTTTTTTAATAAATGACAACGGAGCGTGAAAAATCCCTTGGAATTTTATTTAGACGAGTTCACGTACTCCCGCGTTGGATATGCTCCGTATAAGCAATAAAGGGATTCCTTGCCTTGCCAATAGAAATCGTGTCACTGGGTCAAATGTATTTGTTCGTTGTAGTGCATTGGGAATATTTCCTGACATCTTCGGGCGGTTTTTGGGTCGTGTCTTTGTAGAGATTTGCAAAGGAACATTAGAAATGTATGCTGTAGCGACGGTCAATATATCATAAGCTAAAGTTATTCTCTTTTCAAGAAACCGTCTGAACAAATAGCAGCGCCAACATTGAAAAAATGAAACAGGTTAGTTGATCTACTACGACTATCCAAAATGGTTGTTTATAGCTGGCTTAAAATTATTTTCAAGAAGAAATTTCTTCTGTCGCGCTTCCTGTAGTTCAGCTTGATTCCATTTTATTAACAAAATACATACCTCGTGGCGCCCCATGGGGGTCATAAGAAGTGACTAAGTTATTATACCAGGGGAGGGTCAGTGGAATCCCCTTATTAGTACACATTTATAACATTACATCGCTAAGCAAGGGCAGCCTTTCACGACTATACTTATGGCAATATCATCTTAGACGTTATTGGGTATTATAGTAGGGTATGATTAAGATTTTGACTGTGTGTTCTGGGTTACAACATGGCGATTCGTTTCCAGTTACATTCATAATATTACTAACACTAAAGGTAAAAGCCGATAAAAGATTTACATAGAAATGAGAACGTTAAGTAAAAAAAGAGCAAACACTTCTCGACATTAGAAGGAACTGTTAGCGTAAAAGCTAAATAAAGTCCTCCACTAATAAAGTGCACTTCGTGTTAACAATTCCTCCCATAAAGCGACAGAGAAAGAAAGAAAGCAAAGCCACGCATGCAGAGAAGCAAAGTGGAATTGCCATTCATTATTTCTGCGAAACTGCCAGAGATACGGCAAAGGGTACAATTAGCATCACGTTTGTGATGTGAGTTTTCGCCGTATTTCATGAGAATTTTCAGAGAATCAGCAGCCACATTGCTGTTGTTGGATATTTTAGATAAGTAATTAAATAACCTTTGACTCAGTTCCATTAAAAAGAAATTCAACGGAAACTGAATAAAATATACACTTATAATATATTTAAACATTATACAAGGTGAAGAAGATGGTGGAGGATGAATGGAACAAGAGGTATTTAGAGGGCAGATTTAAGTGGAAACGGTGGGAGGGGACGCCCTAGAAGGACGTACACTGACCTTATGTTCTTCCGAAAGGTCAGGGGCATAGTACTCGCCACTAGCGTGCGTGAAGACCAGATGTATGAAGTAAAAGGAGTTTATAAGGATCGTAGCAGGTGGTGTTCTGTAGTTCCTGTCTTCCCTCATGGGAAAGAGGGATGAGTTTATTATGTATGTGTATAAACAGGTAAAGTTTGTAAATTTGTATGTAAGAGGTAGTTTCCGAAACTATTAGATCGATTTAAAAATCACTTGCACTGATAGCTGAGTGCCATAGGATGCCATGTTGAAGGCAGAAGCTGGCAGAAGGTCATTTACAAAAAGCCTCTACCGCTTTTGGTAAATTTTCAAAAATGAAAAGAAGGAAATGATAAAATGAATTTACCATTTCAAACGCAGGCTCGAAACAAAGTTCCTTCACACATGTAGTGAACTGCCAACCCGTATTAGTTTACGGGTTGAACCCTCAAACTTCTCAGCTCATGAGCAAGACAAGCAAACAAGCGAGCAGACACCTACGGACAAACACCGAACATACTGGTACTTTCACACACTGCCCGACATGTTTGTCTTTCACTGAGTCCTTATTAGAGATGTATTTATTTTTGACGCAAAGCTTGCCACACCTTGGACTGCCGGACAGGATGACAAACTCTGCGCTTATTGTAGAAGCTGCTTAATTTACGGTCGTCAGTGACGGCCCTAATGGCGGGATTAGTGATCGGGCTGCTGTTGGGATAACGCAAAATATTCTGATGTTACTGGAACAAGGCTTTTCTTTCAGGTAAAGTATGCAAAGGTTAGAATATTAGCATTTATGTTGTTCGATTAATTTAATGAAGTATATAAAGGAATGTGGGATGCGAGTTACTAAAGATTACTGGTGTTATTAGCTTGGCTCTTAACCGTTGCGAGCGGAGGGGAGCACTATGTTTAACATAAAAAAGTAATTGCCTTTTTTTCAAGTTATGTAAGTAACAATTTTAAAATTGGAACATGAATCTGCTTTGTTATTGCATTCCTTAGATTTTCTTTTTATATTGTCGCTTATCGCCACTGACTCAGGTTGACATTTAAATGTTATGTTTACATATATTTAAATAAATAAATATTGCTGGACAATCCACACAGCATCATCTAGCCCCAAGCTAAGCAGAGCTTGTGTTATGGGTAATAGATGACTGATATACTTAATACAATACATTACATAGATATATATATTTTATTATACATAGCAAACACCCAGAACACCTGAAACAAATCTTTGTAGATCGTACACACATTTGTCCCAAGGCGGGAATCGAACCCGCAACCTCTTGCGTCGCAGGCGGACCTTCGCCCGCCGCGCCACATCGTCGTTTAATGTAATGAACTTGATTACTGTTTTCCAATACAATATTGACACATAGGTCGTCAAAACCTCACCGTCACTCGTCACCTGTTATGTACTTAGTGAAAAAAAGTAAGCATAATTTTAGATGAGGCCCAGCGTTAGTGAAAACAGGCACGAGTTCCCATCTGTCTCACCACCGTATGCTCAGCGTTATCCATGACTTCATAAAAATATGCGGCGACAAAAATTCAAATGACGCACTTTTTCCAAAAGTTTAAAAAATCACTCGGGGATTACGCAAATTACTCTTGTGGTAGGCAAAGCGGAATAATAATGGGGCCTGGATTTAAGGGAATTCGGCGACATTCTGTAGATGTCTTTGTTGATAAATAGCTGTGTTTTTTGGTAATGGCCTCCTTAGAAGTATTAAAACCGCGGCGGTTTAAATGGGGGTGGATAGTGACGTAGCTAAGGCGGTAATCTGTGCAGAGTTATGTCTTATGACTATGATGCGCAGACGTGCTTATTGCAGGTATTTTAAAGGGGTGCTCCACTTCACCTACAACCCTCCAGAAGTTACGGTAATATTGATGTCTTCAGATTTACCTGAAACACAGGTTTGAATAAAGCCAGTTCGGATAGGTCGCTACCTTACATTTTATTCTTGAATTAGAATTTGTTGCACATTTAATAAATGTATTTTAGTTGAAGCTTATCATACCATTGTATGTATAGGAAATAAATATTATTACTGCTGTGGCTACGTATACATTTATGTAAAAAAAATAAAATAAAGGTTATTAATTTTTGTTTATACAAATTATAGGTATTGCTGGTTTCTTACGGGGATCTATAAATGTCTTGTTATTTGAGAATATTCTAAGTAGGGATAGACTAAATTGGAATTGAAAGATCTGGATTAAATGTAGCTGGTAATAATATATAGAAATATATTTTATTCTATATACACCCGAAGCACTTCCTGTAATGTATAATTCTTAATCAGTTACATAATATTACATCACGCCTGTATTCCACAATGGGTTAGGCAGAGGTGTACCTCATAGAACACCCACTTTTCGCCATTATGTAAAAAGACCCATGTAAAAGGGGCCGGATCGATTCGATACAACCATTGGGCACGAAATAAATCCGGTAGAAAAACCCAATTACACCTAGCCTGACCCGGGAATCTAACCCAGATCCTCATGATCAGCATTAGCCCTCGCAAACACTACACCAACGAGGCAAATTACCTGGTGCGTATAAATTTAATTACTGCAGACACAAGTATACATACACAGACCTCGAACAATGTATGGCGTGTTGCTATATGCAAATCATGGTGGGGTAAAATAATTTATTAAATGACAATATATCAAGTTTATTATACGTACCTACCTACTAAATGTACCTACGTGTATTTAATTAAGTATAAATTGGACGGGGTAATTGAATTCACCTCCCCCACCCCACGTAATAGGGGGGTGCTGAAATAACGTCAGAATATACAAAGCTGGCTAGATTAAAAGTGTAGGGTTTCAGATAATTACCTAAAGGTCTGTAAGTGGGGGCAGTTGTGGCCCAGTGTTAGCGGCCCCGACTTACGAGTTAAGGATCGTGGGTTCGAACCAAATTAGGCAGTTTTATGTTGTGTAATTTATATAAAACAGTGATGTTGAAACCACTGTTCTCGTAACAGAGACAACATCGTGTGGAAACCGGCACGGCTTAGAAATAAAGATTCGATGACATGTGACAGAGGGTTGGTACCTGCACTGGGGTCTTCTGTTGGAATACTTACATATATTCTGTAGCATTTATGTTTACATTTGTGAGACAAGTATAATATTATTCTTAAAATCAAAATAAAAATGGTCATTTTTATGTTTAAGTCACATAATATGCCTAAAGCAAGACCAACATTCAAATATCGAACAATTCAAATGTGTGACTTCCGAAAGTTCACGAAACCGTTAAAAAGGGTGAAAAAGATTTAAAATAAGAGGGTGAATTGAGAATACTAATCCTTTGAGAGCCGCCAAAGCGGATTGTTGGACAAACCCGGCCACAGTTCTGAATAGGATAGCCACGCTGTTCAATGGTAGCGGGGAGAGAGAACTAGGACTGTCTTCGAAGTCAGCGAAGCGGTGTCACCCTGTGCATGCTGGATAAACATCAATGTCCAATGCTGTGTTAGTAACATCTCTGATACACGTCCTGCACGGGACTAAAGCAATGGATTTAATTCTCTAGAGTACCTAGTCCAAGTTATGGCTAGGATAGAAGTTTTACTTTTAGATGTGCTTGGGCCAAAGCAGTTTATACGTTTTAAAATATCGTTCTGTTTTTGTCAATCTTTTGAAGATGACAGAGACTAATGATGTTTTAAATATACAATAACATCACGCCTGTATCCCCCTCAGGGATAGGCAGCGAATGTGTCTACAGTACCTATACCCATATTTCGACAGTTATGTTTAAGTCCCATATAATAAGGGGTGAGCCTATTGTGAAACGGGTACAAATTCAAACACCGCTCTGCTACTAAGAAATTTTCACAATTCAATCCAATCAACAGGATCAATTTATCACTTAATCTCAAGTTAGTAACATTAACTCTTAATACTGAGTTGACTCTAAAATATTGAAAAAAATCTTACGGGTATTTGAACCTTATAACTATTACACGAAGGATCAATTTATCACTTAATCTCAAGTTACTTATATTAACTCTTAATAATGAGTTGACTCTAAAATATTGAAAATAATCTTACTGGTATTTCAACCTTATAACTATTAAACGAAGGATCAATTTATCACTTAATCTCAAGTAAGTAACATTAACTCTATTGGGAAGCCGTCCGTCTGGCCAGCATGGTGATTATCTCGATCTCCCTTCAACCCCCCTTGGGACCATTGTGGCGATTTATTGACTAGCCGACGTTCTGATATGGATCGGAACCGCCTGAAAAATGGTTAACGATTACGGAATTTTGCGGGGAACCCTGCCGTTAATATAATAAATTATTTAAGAGGGATCAAACGGGTTCTTATTTTAATTCTTAATATTTATTTCAAAATAAATCTTTATATATATTGTTGCAAGTCGCGTAGAAGCTTCTAAGCACAACGGTTTTTAGTTCGACTCCCAAATATAGTTGTCGTATTTAAAGATTCCCCGTATCAGTAGAAGTATTTGTATCATTAGATTACAAGGTGAGTCCCTTGTCCGCATTCAAGAACTGTCAGTGTCATTATTTCACAACATTCAGTACACTGACATCTGATGAACGCGATTGTGATTTGTGCTGATCGCTACGAGTTTTATTGGCCATAACACACGGCCATCAGTACTTTGGAATGATGCTATCCTTTCAACAGAACACCTGTACCTCCAAATTCAAAATGCAATTATTGAATTAGGCTAAGTCAAGCAAAAAATCATGAAAAGGCTCAAACGCCACCTTTGAAGGGACTTTACTTAATAAATATGCTTAAATCATTTTGACAGGTAGATTCTTCGCTGGAAGAATGGATCCAAGCAGTCACTATCCACACAAAAAATCTCCTTAAGGTTTAAAACCGATTGCATTGATCGACAGCATAAAAATAAAGCCTGGGAATGAGCACTTTTTGAATGTTTATAATTACATAAGACTAGTGATCACTGTTAGTGTTACAAAATGTTCTGTTCTACATACTGTCATCATCTGCCTAGGCCTTTTCCTTTGTTGGGGTCGGCTTCCAGTCTAACTGGATACAGCTGAATCCCAGTATTTACATGAAGCGACTGCCTACCTGACCTCCACAATCCCGTTACTGTGCAACACGATCCCCCCCCCCCACGCCCCCTTGATAAGACTAGTTGTCAGACTTCTGAATACCCGTAACGACTGTCAAAAATCTACAAATGAGAGCCGGGATCAACGGCTTAACTTGCTTTCCGAAGCACAGAGGATTCTCTATATGTTGTACGAACGGTCACCCATCCACAGACTTAAGTCGACAAGCGTATTTATTAATTATTATTATCATATATATATACCTTCATATATACCTTCAAACAATCCGTGCGGCTGTTTTAATTTGGCCACGAACTCCTTTTCTACATACTGTATTACCTTAATATCGATATTCGCACAAGTTCTACCTGTACCCACCCCACGTCAGAGGCCTCTGGGCCAAATAAAACCATCGTCGGGGAAGGACAGGCCTCCAAGGAATATATCCGTGCTCCCCTCCACCCCTCTCGCTCACGTGTTATATTTTCTAAACCGTATTTATTATTCATCGTGCTACGTAGGTGGGTAGTTCTGAATTTTATTTTAAGTTTTTTCTTGCCCTTTGGCTTAGAAGTTGGTTTACAGGAAGGATCAAAGTAAAATAAGACGCCATTTAGATTTAAGATGTCGTTTTCGTGTGAGTTTTATGTTATTTGTTTTTCAATTATAGCCTTTTCACAACTATGTTGGGATCGTCTTCTATTCTTATTGGATGCAATTGGATACCAGAATTCACATGAAGCGACTGCCTATCAGACCCAGTCTTTACAACAGTTACTGGGTAACGCGATACCTTCAAAAGGTATCGCGTTACCCAGTAACTGTTGTAAAGACTGGGTTAGACTGTTAAACTTATGGGCTTCTGACTTGTCCAAAGATCTTCAAATAACAACAGCGACGAACCACTTATCAATTCCGAGGTAAGAACGGGTCCCTATGTTATGGATGGTCATTCATCCACAGACCGTCCTCAGCGAGCTTTGCTTAACCTAGAAGATCGACCCGTAGCGACTGTTATTATTTAGTGACGCACCTTCGATTCTATTTTTATGTCGTTAAGTCAAATCAATTACCTATGTGCAAGTTTTCAAAGTACTTTCAGTATTTCTCCTAGTTTCGTGTTTAAATTGGAAAAGCTGGTCAGGCACTTTCTGTACTCACTCCTCCATATGTCTAAACTTTAACTATGCCAAATCTGACACTCGTCCGAGCGCGCAATATGCTTAAGAGAGCTTGGAGTTTTCCTTTCACGTAAATAATAGATTTATTTACGGGTTTTCTCAGCGTACGAGACATTCTTCAACCAATCAGTTAGTTATTTAGAACGATAATCTTAAAGAACACAGTCTCGCCCCCTATTAAATGGGACTTAAACATAACCGTCGAAATGTGGGTGTAATATAGGTACGTCGTGGGCGTGATATGATTATGTTTTATCTGAAATAATGATTCTTTAATAAATTAATCATACTACATACAACAACTTCTGCATGCGTGCATTACTTTCCCATTTCCGCAAAGTTTTTCTACGCATAAATTCCCAGTGTAAAAGGCAGAAGGGTATATTGTCATCTCGTTTCCTCTGCCCTTTCACGGGGTAAGCGGTTTTGGTGACAATAGGGGGAATTTGAATAAAATAATAGTTGGGAACTGTCCGGCATGGCGTAAGAGTGGGGACCGAAAGGGGTCCGGACAATGGGGTTTTAAAGCTAACTTGAGTTATAACTGCTTGAGGGCGTATTATTTGATGGGTTCTGTATGAATATAGCATGGAAGGCCGCAGTGTAATTTGTATTTGAATCTGGGTATAATGTTCTTTGCAGGTGTCTACTTCGTTTCTGCTCCAGTTGTGTGAAATAGATTATTCTTCGAGTAGTTACCAGAGATGATGAAATGGTGAAAGCAAATCTAAAATGAGGTTAAGATACAGTGAAGTTTGTATGTCAAATGGAACCTTATGGCATATACAGGCTGGAACAATATTAGTCCTGGCTGGTTTTAAACAGTCAAGCGATTTTATAATTGTATAAGAGTTTCAAATTTAGAACGTGCTATTTGTTTTAGAGCGGAGCAGATTTTGCGTGAGACGCGCTAATGTAAAGATATCCCCTAAATAAATATGATTAAATCTGCGGAGCTCTATCGACCCGGTCCTATGAGGCAGTGGTCCCCAGTCGCCTTATAGAATTCAGACATGGCATATCCATTTGCCTACGGAACCCTAAAAAACTAATGTAACGTAGACTCCAGTATACCATCTTCAGATCTATTACAACAGTGCGTAGTAAAAATAGCAGTCTAGGGCAAATACATTTTCTGAAATCACCTTCCAACTCCTTTTATCTCATTTAATACGTCAAGATTTTAATTTCACGATTCGTTATATTCACGTAAGCCATAACTTACAATAAAGCTTCCACATAAGACGGAAAGTAAATTACCGGGATAACTCGTTTTTGGTCCAATTTCAGAGAACATCGCGATTCTTATTAGTAGAAAGAACAAATGTTCATTTGTCACTGAAAACTGTTTTTTTTACATATGCACGAAAGCATATTTATACCTATAGGTACTAATAAATAATATTGAAGTGTCTGTTTGTAATATCATAATAATATCTTTTTGCTACAGGCATATGAAAGTGTAAACGGTAGTTATAGCAAAAAAAAATGTTTTATCTGTCTGTCTGTTAGTTAGAGGTAATCTTCGAAACGTCTGAACAGATTTTTAGGACATTTTTACTGGCAGAGCTGACGTGTTAAGGAGTAACTCAAGTTATTTTGTATTTTAGAAAAAGAATTAGGTGCCTTAACCCATGAATATAATTTTGGTAAATTCTACGTGGACGAAGTCGCGGGCACAGCTAGTATATGGAAAAAGAATAACTTTGTACTAGGAGTTTCTATTGATAGCAAATACAAAAACAAAATACAAAACAGCCGACAATTTCCTGGGTTCCCTAAAGGGAATTTCCAGTTGCATGTAGCGGCTCTTGCAAGAGGGATACCAGCATGATGCTCAGCCATGTGAGGCCTGCACAGCGCTGGTAGTCAGCGGTAGGGTGAATACTAGTACTAACGGAATATATAAATTCTTTCCATAACCATTAATGTTTCACATCTGCCAAATTCTTTCAATAACCGTGAATTTTGATGTTTCGAATCTGCCGGGCGTCCCGTGTCTTTTATATATTTTTATTTTTATAGTTTGTAATGACACACCAATCAACTATCCCATTCCCTATTTTTTTGTACCCGCTGTCGCTTATCACAAGTTCAGCACAGGAGGCTAGCACAGTAATCACGGGTACAAATGATACACACCTGTGCAGCGCCAACAAATACGCGGCAAGGTACCAGACGTGTTAATTAATATACACGATAATTGTTTACACTCGCCTCACTGACGGATGGCTAGGTACTGAGAAATGTGGCTAGTGTGAATGTGGCTGCTGACTAGAGTGAATTTGTGTAGAAACCACACAGAATAGTTTGTGGGTAGGAGGATGAACTCGAGTACTCCTAAAAACTGTATGTTGTTGTAAATGTTTAAGTAACACCGGTGGAAGAGGATTTGTGTAATGATGATGATGTCTAATCACCGTCAGCGAGAGAGGGAGACAGAAAAAATAATGTGAAGCGACGCAGCGACGCTACCGATTTTTATTTTGCAAACATTCGTTCAATTTAACATTTAACGAACATTCGTTAACGAGCACAGCTATTAGATATTTTTGTGTTTTGTAATCATGTTCACAATAGTCACAAAAGCTCACACAGCGAATGATTCCAGTATCAATTCGTGAAGCGAAAGCTCGCGTAGCGTACATTTAAGAGTTTTCTTTTATTTTCTAATGTCTAGGTAAGTCAAGTATTGATAGAAATTGTAACTGAAAACCACATCAAAGCAGCAAATAGGGCCAGTATATAAAATGGTGTGTAAGCAAGAAATAAGAAAAGAAATTGGCTAAAAACTGAATATAAAAGCGACTAAAATATGTTTTCTCATCATCATCATCATCAGGCTATACTAGTCCACTGCTGGACATAGCCCTCTCCTAATGAGTGCCATAGCGCCCTGTCTTCAGCTTGCCGCATCCAGCATCTGCCTGCAGTCTTTCGCAGATCGTCATCCCACCTGGTCAGAGGGCGTCCTACACTACGTTTGCCGAGTCGCGGTCTCCACTCAAGAACACGTTTACCCCACCGGTTGTCGATTCTTCGCGAGATATGGCCAGCCCACTGCCACTTCAGCTTGCTAATTCTTTGAGCTATGTCGGTAACTTTGGTAAAATATGTTTTCTAGCCAGACATATTAAGAGGCAGACATAATCAGCAAAAAAGCTAATTAACTAGACTGGGCAAGATAAGTAAACATTGATAATGTAAAGACTAATGGCCGACTACACTTTGTTTTTTTGTTAGAAAAATATTAATTTGGGGCTACTTTTTTCTTCGTCTGATGAAAAATTTTTGCTTAATTTTCATTTTCAATATCAAAATAAAACTAGACATTTCAAAGCTTTTTTCTAGGTCTAGACCAAACAAAACCGCCAAAAAAACGAGTTCTTTCATTTGAGTACCTGATTTGAATAATTGCTGATTTACCGACGGCTTATCAGGTCAACGCCATCGGGCATACAACCACACCGCAGTCTAAGGGTGAACAGGGTGGTAGACGTCAGAATAATATTCTATATAATATTCTAGTATAATAAAATTAGCTGACCCAGCAAACGTTGTTTTGCTTGTCCATATAGGGGTTGATCGTAGAGAGGTAAAAATTAAGGGTTGTATGTATTTTCGTATGCAGTATCATAAAAATATAAAAACAAAAAAAATTGTCTAAAACTAACAATAAAACATTTGGGGTGGACCACTCTTAACATTTAGGGGGATGAAAAATAGAGTTTTTCTATTTCGCAGACCTAAACGATATGCACACAAAATTTCAAATTTCACGAAAATCGGTTGAGCCATTTCAGAGGAATTTAATTACAAAACACGAGTATTTTATACCAATTTTTTTATCTTCTCTAATACTCGTAATTATTAGAGAAGATAAAAACAATGGCGAAATGTGGGTGTACTATACCTAGGTAGAGACGCCAGCACATCAAGCTATCCAAACTTGACAGTTTTGATAGCTTGATGAAAAAAAAAACGTTATTATCGTATTTTATTGTTATAAAGTTGAAAAGCTATTGAAAAAAATGACAGATCGGGGTAGCTTGATGTGCTGGCGTCTGTACACCTCTGTCTAACTCTTTGGGGAATACAGGCGTGATGTTATGTATGTGTATGTAGGTTTAAGGCTTATTTTACTTAGAAGGCTTTTTGTGACAGGTTGATGGCTTGCCCTCTATCACATGAGACGTAAACATAACTGGCGGAATTTGGACGTACTAGGTATATACAGCTGACCTCTCATTGTATAGGATTTCCATACAATGTAGTAAAAAGTAAAGTACCAACCTATTACTGCCCCACTGCAAGGCAAAGGCGTCTTTTCATACAGAGAAGGCATAAGCATTAATCACCACGCTTGCTCAAGACGGGTTGGCGATTTTAGATTTATATTAATTATATATAAGTCCAGGTTTCCTCACGATGTTTTCCTTCACCGATGTCAGTGATGTCCAAGATAAACTTAGAATTTTTTTCTCATTTCATTTTTTTTCTCATTTTTACAAAAACGTTGCCCCACACTAGGAATTTCTCCTGTATCGTGGGTGCGTTTACAAACATTTAAACTCACATACACAAACAGCCAGACCCGGAACAACTACCTGTAGGCCATACAAATATTTGTTCCGTGCGGGGATCGAACCCGCGACACGCAGCGCAGCAGCCAATCGCTCAGCCTCTGCGCCAACCGTGTCGTCAAAAAAAAATACATATGAACTGAAAAACTCACATTGATACTTGCCCAGGTTTGAACCCACAACCTCGTGCACAAGAGGCGAGGCCTTAACCACTGGGCCATCATGACACTTCCATACAGTGAGTGGTGAGCTTATACTGGAAATGTATAGCTTGATATGTAGCCGTGTGTACTATAGGTACACCTCTGCCTTATACTTCAGGGAATACAAGGGTGACATTTATGACATTTATGTTATTAAATATCAGTCCAGGTTTCCTCACGATGTTTTCCTTCACCGATGTCAGTGATGTTAACTTAGAAACTTCATATACACTACTAATTATATACTACTACCATTTAGGTATAAAGTAAGCTACCTACACTACTACTTATATCATATAGGTACCTACTACTATAATATAGGTATCTGTCTAATATATATAATACCTTTAAACGAGCAATTCTTGTATATTTGTATGTAAATATCTAAATCTCGGAAACGGCTCCAACGATTTTCATTAAATTTAGTATGCAGGAGGTTTCGGGGGCGATAAATCGATCTAGCTAGGTATGATTTACAGAAAACGTCGTTTTATCCGAGCAAAGCTCGGTCGTCCAAGTACTAAAGTTTAAACTAGAATAGCAAAAGAAATGAAGAAGGTATTATTTCAAGAAACTCTCTGAGTTGTATACCGCGCGTAACCTCTCCAGTAGGTACGCAGATTAAACTCAAACGTAGCAAAGGCACCGAAAGATAAAATTCAAATAACGTCACTCCGAATATAAAAAAAAAACAAGCCAAATAAAATTCTTTCTTTGAATCTGTCCCAAAATGTACACAATCCTCCTTCGTCTAAAAACTTCAAAAGGGCCTGCGATACGGCCATATTTGAATAATATAATAGTTTAGGCTATGTCCACATCGGCGGGCTGCGTGGTACGAATAGCAAAGGAGTCGTTACTTACAATGTCCCGTTTGGTACATTTGGCCTGAGTGTGACATAAAGAGTGGAATTCATACAATATAATATTGATGTGACTTGGGTACTGAGCGGAGGTAAGCTTTGATTGCAAGGATTTTTATGCCGACGGTCGAATGGCCCTACAGTAAGGACAATGGGACATTCGCAAGTATTTATGCTGGGGATGCGATGAGATTATTTTGCTCTCGTCCTTGTAGCAGATGTAAGTTTTATTTTTATTTGCAACATAAGATTGTAGTGTGAATTGGAGTGACCTTTAGCCTTTATGTAGGCACTCGTTTATTGTACCGTGGGGACACATCCATTGAACATAATTCATGAACTATGCCCGATAGCAGTGTATTAGGGGCTTAATATTCTAAGCTAGAGTATGTTTTTGAAATAATATTACTAAATCGTTTATTTATTTTAGTCGATTGTCGGACATTTTGTTTCTAACACTGGCAACACTAGTGTGAACGAATGATATTTTTGCGATGACGCTTGAAAACTCAGTTCGACTGATCCTTTTTGACGGGACCAGCATCGAATCCAGACGCGCCTAAAAGTGTATACTGCAGTGTGAGGAGAAAATATCTATATATTTAACTAGTGTGTGTGATGTATGGAAATTTCTCACTAGCTCGTACAAATATTCATTAATTAATTATTATTATTTGTTTATTATTCTCTTAAAACATTCGAATGTCATGATGGCCCAGTGGTTTAGGCCTCGCCTCTTGTGCACGAGATTATGGGTTCAAACCTGGGCAAGTACCAATGTGACTTCTTCAATTCATACGTACTTTCTAAGTTTATCTTGGACATCACTGACATCGGTGAAGGAAATCATCGTGAGGAAACCTGGACTTATAAGTAATATAAGTCTGAAATCGCCAACCCGTCTTGAGCAAGCGTGGTGATTAATGCTCGTGCCTTCTCTGTTTGAGAAGAGGCCTTTGCCTTGCAGTGGTACAGTAACAGGCTGGTATTATAAAAATTCGTGCATTAATCAAATAATTAAAAGTATTTTACTTGTTTTCCCATGTCTTTTGTTTGTCAAGGAGAATTTAAGATTATGACGTTTCGTTTTATGAAAAATGTGGACAATCAACCTTCTTATAAAGATAATTGCGGAAACTGAAAAAACAGTAGATCGTCATAATTTAAATTTTAATAGTATTATTATTAAGACCAAATGTTTTTTTTTTTTTTTCTGGTGACGGACAACATCGTGAAAAGTCTTAAATCACCTTATGCGACCGCGGTGATTAATCCTCGTGCCCTTTCTGTATGAGAAGCGGCCTTTGCCCTGCTATTATATTATACCTAGTATTCCTTTCAAAAACCTCTTTTTCCCCACGAGGGCAGGAATAAACTGCAGAACGCCACCTGCTACGATCCTTACATACCTAGTATTCATAAGATCATAAAATGTAATATTATGTAGCTCTGGTGCTGGGCAAGAACCTCCTTCCATTCATTTCAATTTCAATTCCACGATACTTTCCGAACTAGTAAACTTGATATTTAAACGCCTTCAACTTTTCAAACACCAGAAAATGTTACACGTTTCTCAACATAACTAAATTATACGTTTAAGTAAAGATAAAAGATAATTTATTTGTCAAACATGCGTTTTCATAAACTGACCAATCAGACATGCAAGGTATTACATTAATATATTGTGAGCGTCCATGTTTTTTCAATAACGGCGTACAAATTTTGTAGGTATAAAAATTACATTTAATTGCATTTATATAAAGTCATTTTAAATTTCATGGCAAAAAACACAAGAAATAAATAATAATTGATGTCTAAATATAGTATAAGTATTTTTACTGTCAAAATTTATTAAAGTATGATTATGCATTCAAACAGTATAATTAAAAGTCAATTGATTTAAAATTCATATATTGGAATTAAAATAGAAAAGTCCTTTTCATTCAAAAAAAGTAAAACAATATCACGCATGAAGCACCCACATTTCGATGACATATAACTAATATTGTAAAGAGTGATAGTGACTTATAACTAATATTGTAAAGAGCTAAACTTTGTCAGTTAGTTTGTATGTAGGGAGTAATCTCCGGAACTAATGATCTAACTCAAAAAAAAACTTTCACTGTTATAAAGCTACATTTTTCCTGAGTGCTATAGGCTACCTACGTTTATAAGGGGGTGGAGGGTATGTTAAAGTTCGCAGGAAAAAGTACGAAAACCACGTAGACGAAGTCACGGCCGAAGTGCTAGTTTTGAAAAAAGATAATGTATTTTTTTATTCTCGTTTTAAACACTGCAAGTAGGATATGACAGCCGGGATCAACGGCTTAACGTGCTTTCCGAGGCACGGACGAGCCTCGATATGTTACGAACGGTCACCCATCTACAGACTGACATACGCAAGTGTAGCTTAATTAGTTTTTTTAGCCATGAGCTCCTCCACAACTTGACATTCAAACGCCTTCAAATGTTCAATCACAATATAAATGTTCCACGTGTCTCAACATAACGACATACTATACGTTCAAATAACTTAAGTCTCAAACCATTGCTGCCTCACTTATGGGATTTAAATTAAAAGCTTGTAGATATACGTCGGTCGTTTCAGCACACGTGTCGCGTTTCAGGTGTTATTTAAGCGCGGCATTACAGGGCTGACGTGCGGGGACGACGCCGCGACGTGACGACTTGCGTGCGTGATTGTACCAAATGTCACGCTTCACGTTTGTTGCTGACTGTACTTTTTTAGGTGCTCAGTGTTTTATTGTGTGGTTATGGTTTTATTGACGTATAAACAGTTGAAAAGAGTATGCATATTTAGTCTTGACGCATAAGCTGACAACATCTCAGACACTAATCTGCATGATCCTCACATGATGTGACCTATATAATGTCTAGGCTTAAAAGAGACTGTGACCTTTGAATTTGTTTTCGTGTTTCTTCACAGAATAGTCATAACGAGAAACACCGATCCAATCTGTATCTAATTTGTATATCTCTTTTTATGACTGGTAGAAGTGTTTTTTTTTTAAACCTACTTACATAAATACATATCATTTCATTTCAATTCATGAGTTTTCAGTACATTATTCTCGACTAAGATGAGATTTTTTATTTTTAACATGGGACTTAAAAACATAACTGGCGAAATATGGGTATACTATATAGGTGCACCTCTGCTTATCTTTTTGGATAATAGAGGCGTGTTGTTATGTATGTATTTTTATTTAAAATTAGGTTACATAGAAATCATGCATCATCTACATTAGAAAAAACCGGCCAAGTACGAGTCTGTCTCGCGCACGAAGGGTAGTAAGTAAAAAATATCTATCTAAAGTATCTATAAAAACGGCAAAAAAATCGTTTGTTGTATGGGAGCCCCCTAAAATATTTATTTTTAGTATTTGTTGTCATAGCCGCAACAGAAAAAAAACATCTGTGAACATTCCAACTGTCTGACAATCACGGTTCATGAGATATAGTCTGGTGACAGACGGACGGATAGATAGTGGAGTCTAAGTAAAAGGGTCCCGTTTTATCCTTTGGGTACGGAACCCTAAAAACCGTAAAAAAACATTTAGCTAGATACTAAACTCATGGTATAAGAGGGGTATAAAAGGGACCGTCTATCCGTCTATAAAAAAAAAGAAAAAAAAGAAAAAGAAAGATGTTTTCCACAAATTAATCCACAAGTCAAGCTATGGGGATTTCATAAAAGTAAGTAACAATCTGCTAAGTTAGAACCACTTAAAGCCTTACGAAGCCTCTTAAATCTTAAAGTATTAAAGACGACTTGCTAAACCATTTCATCTCAATTAATTTTAGTTAGATGAAATACTGCATAAGGTGACTCGTTTAAGTTTTTATTCATGAGTATAAGATATATTGAAACTTTACATATTGGTGTTAGTATCAGAAACTAATATATTGTGTTCCTTATAAAGCAAAATACAATAAAATCCATATGTAATCATTATAGCAAGCAAGTGACTTTTCCGATTCATATGTACTTTCTATGTTTATCTTAGACATCACTGACATCGGTGAATAAAAACATCGTGAAGAAACCTGAACTTTTAATTAATAAGTTTGAAATCGCCAACCCGCCTTAAGCAAACGTGGTGATTAATGCTCGCGCCTTCTCTTTATGAGAAGAGACCTTGGCCCTATTGTGTGACAGTAATAGGCTGGTAATTGATACCAGCCTATTACGAGTAAGTGTTATTTTTTAATTTTTCGGGTCATTGGGGTCTCGAACTTTCAAAGACAACTTGCAGATTAGCATTTGACGTTTTTATTTAAATGAGGCACCTACCGATGATTTTACTTGTATACACAATAACCCAAGGACTACCTCCGGTTTGTCCAGGACAATTTCAGACCATACAAACAAAAAATCTTGGACTGCGGATTCGGATGGCAAAAGTGAACTGGTTACTTAAAAGGTGTAAAAGACCCACTGTACTGCCATTGAACAAAGGCACAGTCAATTGCCAAAAAGCACAAGACTTACGACAAAGACAGAGCCGGAAAAATGCGTTGTCGAAACAGAGCTGTAGGACTAATGTATCCATACAACTCGATTTCTACCGGTTCTCTAAGGAAGTTCAAAATATCCACCCTACTGCCATTGGATAATGGCACAATCAGTATAGTGTCTACTATTGCCAAGTTAGACTTATGACAGAGACATGAATAGAAAAATGCGTTGGCGAGAAAGAGTTAAAGGACAGGTATTTTTGTTCGGCATCCCTTTAAAAAAAAAGAAAAGAAAAGAAAGAAAGAATACTAGTCCATTTCTGGACATAGCCCTCTCCTAATGAGCGCCATAGCGCCCTGTCTTCAGCTTGCCGCATCCAGCATCTGGCTGCAGTCTTTCTCAGATCGTCATCCCTCCTGGTCGGAGGGCGTCCTTATATTTATAGCAAGATACTATTCCCTCGCACCCAGCATCATAAGATTACCCTAGACCCTTTCCTTTTGTTAGCCATTTCCTTCAATGCCTAGCCTACGAGAGACCAGATCGTAAGACCTTACAAATAGCAGTATTATTAAGGGTACAGTGAATTTGTACATTAATCCCGGAATTCAGGAGGTTTCAGGGGGTTTCGTAACTATTACCTGCTTCAGTTAACTCTGAAGATGGCATTGTGTTGGTTATAATTTGTGTAAAGGTCGCGTCTGTTGTGGGTTTTAATCTGTTTTGAAATATGGATGGTGTTTGGTTAGGGAGATCTCGTTTTCTAACAAATATCTACCATTGCCTACCTATACAACAGTAGCGAGGTGTAAATTTTCTTAAGAGCCGGAAGCCGAAGAAAAAAGAGGTACTTTTCTGTAATCTTATCAGTTTTTGTTATTTGGCATCACATCACGCCTGCATTCCCCAAAGGGTTGGGCAGATGTGTACCTACAGTACAGCCAAAATTCACCTGAAATGTTTTAAAGTCCGGGGGTCCGGGGGTGAGCCCATTGCTATCGACCAAGCACACATCCAGACCCCGGACTGCTACTGAGAAATTCCTAATGAAAAAGCCCGGATAACACATTGCTCGGCCCGGGAGTCGAAGCTAGGACTTTAGGCATAGCAATCATACGTAGTTATTGTGTTTTAGTTATTTGAATGTTATGGATGTAGTTTATTGTTATTTATTTATTTATTTATTTATTTAAGGACTTTGGAAGACTTACAGCTAAATACAATGGTAATAAATAACAGCATGATTATCTGACAGCCAATTACAAGTCTTCACGTCTAGATCTTGTGTAGTATAAAGTACTGTGGAACAAAGTATACACACCACCAAATAGGGCTAAAAAATAAAATAAAAGTAAAATATGAAAGTAGATCATCACCTAAAAATTTGAAATTACGACAGGTTGTTAACAATAAGAAACAGAATGTTAAGATAATCTAAGTTTTAAAAAAGTTCAATGTTAAACACTTTTTTACCGAGCTCACGCTAGTTTCAAAAATATCAAATTCAAACTGCCTGCACACCTTATTAAAATACCTACTCACACGCACAACATACGAATTTTGCCTATAGGTAGTAGTTGCAAATGGTATTTGTAATGGTGGATTATACCGTTTGGACTTACTTGGAACGTTGAAGTAGAAAGTTGACAATATATCAGAACAGTTTATGTCACCCTGAACCGTTTTCAATAGAAATATACAGTCAGAGATCTCACGACGTTTAACCAGTGGTAAAAGATGGTATTTTTTACAGAGGTTGAGGTAGTTGTTAGACTGATACGGCACCCTTTGACGAAAGCATAAAAATTTTATAAATCTTTTTTGTATGCGCTCAATACGGTCAATATATTTGTGATAGCATGGATTCCATATTTCACTTGCATATTCCAGGTGGCTTCTAACAAAAGTACAGTATAGAATCTTTAACGTCTTGGCTTGAGTGAAGCACTTGGATAATCGCATTATGAAGCCCAGGGATTTAGATGCTTTAGCGACAATGGCATCAACATGCTTATCAAATATAAGTTTGGAATCGTGATGAACCCCCAAATCACGGATAGTACTACATCTAGGTAATATATGTCCGCCAAGAGTATATGTTGTGGCTAAAACTGAACGTCCACGGGAATACGTTACAACTGAGCATTTAGTGGGATTGAGATCAAGCTTACTTTTTTGGCAGTATACTTCAAGACAGTGCAAGTCAGTTTGAAATGCTGACATGTCCGCGGTCGATGATATGGTAGTATAAATCTTCATATCGTCAGCGAAGCACAATAGTTTCGCTGTGGTGAAACATGAATCGATGTCGTTTACGTAGATGATGAATAACAATGGACCGAGCAACGAACCTTGGGGGACGCCGCTAGGGACTGTAACCCAGCTAGATATGTAATTGTTTAGTACAACAGCTTGCGACCTGTTTTCTATGTAAGACGAAAACCATCTAAGTAAGTCCCCGCGTATACCGATGCCCACTAACTTCCGTAATAGGACGACATGGTCGATTCGGTCGAAACACTTACTGTAGTCTGTGTAGACAACATCGACCTGCTTACCGTGGTCCATTGCCTCAGTGATGTAGTTGTTAAGTAAAATAAGATTGGTGACAGTAGATCTACCTTTTAGAAAGCCGTGTTGAAAAGGAGTAAACGATTGTTTTAATGCAGAATAGACCTGGTTATAAATAATTCTTTCGAAAACCTTGGCAATGATACACAATTTGGATATCGGTCTATAATTAGTAATGTCTGTTTTGACTCCTTTCTTATGTACTGGCGTTATGAAAGCCGACTTCCATAGTTTAGGGACAACGCAGGCATCTAAAGATTGTTTAAATAGAATTGAAATGGGATGTGCAATAGGTACAGCGCAACGTACGAGAAGCTTGGCTGATATATTATCCGGGCCTGGCGCTTTTGATGTATCTAATTTACGAAGCAAGTTGGTTATGTCTGTAATATTCACCGTGATGCGACTAATATCGGATGACAGGTTCGGGGATTCAGTAAAAGAGGAGGAAGAGGAATTTGAGCTACCATCGTGATTAAGGTTAGCATCTAGAAATGTGGAGTGAAAATAGGTTGAAAATGCCTCACATATGGATTCACCGGTACGCAGTGTTTCATTATTGTAATTGAACGTGCTCGGTATTGCATTTATGTTATGTCGCTTTTTAACAAAAGTCCAAAATTGTTTCGGGTCGTTTTTAATAGACGCTTCGGTAAGATTCAAATAGTTCGTGTAGCATTGACTTTCTAAAGTTTTTACCCTTTCACGAAGAAGTTTAAATGTTAGTTCGTCAGCTTTATTGCCATAGGTTTTAAGTTTTTTAAAGTATTTATATTTCTCTTTTATTGTTCTTATTAATGAGGAACTGTACCAGGTCGGATATAATTTATTACGGTAAAGTTTCTGCGGTATGTACTTTAATTGAAGATTATAGATAACGTTATTAAAAAAACTTACCGAATCGTCAGTTGACCTTGCTGAGAACTCACTTACCCAGTCCAACATACAAATGTCACGGTTAATGGACTCGTAGTCCCCCTTATCATATGAAAAATGTAAACGTGACGCACACTCAAGGGAAGGTATTTCGACTAGATCCATTGTAATTAATAATGCTGGGTGATAATCATCGGTTGCTACTAGCGGGCTTACACTCTCAGTCACGCTAACTGTCTGGTTTGAGAGGACTAGGTCAAGTATTTTTCCGTATCGATTAGTCACGCCATTATATTGTTCAAAATCAAGAGTACATAACTCATCTCCAAGCATCATTTCATCACTACTCTTAAGGTTCGTTGGGAGGAACGATATATTGTCGGATGGTACCCAGTTTATTCCGCTCATATTAAAATCACCAATAATAAGAAATTTATCAGAAACATTATCAATCACTGATCGATTTAATTTCGAGAGAAAATTAGTCAGTTGTGAAGAAAAGGAAAGACCAAGATTTTGTTTACATAAATAGATCCCACAAAGATGTAAGTTAATATAATTACGCGTATTCGAGTTCTTTAAAAGTATGCTAATCCAGAGGTCTTCAGCTGTGGAATTAAATTTTTGTTGACATGTTACTGATAATTCACGACGAGTAGCAATTAGAACTCCTCCACCACGTGATTGTCCAGTCATACCGTAATCCCGATCACGACGCCACACAATATACCTTTCGTCAAAAAATTCCGAGTTTAAAATACCATCCAATAACCACGTCTCAGTGAGAACAATGACATCAAATGAGCTGGCTACCATTTGGCGATAGAAAGTATCGGTCTTAGTTCTTAAACCACGAACGTTCTGATAGTATATGTTTAAACCGTGCAAATTAGCCATCGCGCATATAATCATCAACGGAATATAAATCAGTATAATTAATCAAAGTACGACAAATCATAAGAATATTACCTAAAAGAGGGTGGAAGGAAAATAGATACGTTTGAAGTAAGCAAACGGTGACTGTTATTATTGGAGTGCAAGAATTATTCGGCATTGAGTGGTAAACAACTGTGTGAGCAAGCAAGCAATAGTGAGTGCTACGTACAAGCGCGAGCGAGTAAAACATATTATATTGTACTAACACTTTAAAATAAACAGCGCGATAAGAAACATAAAGGATTTTTTTAACAGAACACAAGAGAGGTGTCGGGCTCATTAGCGCGGCAGAGGTGCAAAACAATTTGTAACATCTAAGCAAAGCAACACAAAATATATTAAAACAATAAGGCAAAGAAGATTGTTTAAAGTATAGGTAGCATACTAGGCGATTTTGTTTAAATCCGATTCCTTTCTCACTATGAGAACCTTAGAGTTGGCGTTTTTGAGTACGTGAATTTTTCCGTGCTTCACCCAAACGAACTCGTAGTTCTTATCCTTGGCACTGGTTTTAACTTTACTTAGCAGCTTCTTATATTCCACACTAAGGTGATCGTTGACAAACACACGCTGCGAGGTGCCTTGGAACCCGATATCAGAGGTGGATAAGTTCTTTTCTGCTCGCGCAGCCGCTATAAAATCTTCTTTAATGTATCTGTTTAGGAAACTTACTATAATAAGTTTCTCATTGGAGTTGAAAATAGGTACTCTTGAAACGTAGTTAATCAATGTTTTGGGGCAGCTATAGTTAACTTTACGACCAATGGCTTCAATAATCGTGAATAGATTCTCGTCTTTCCTTAATGGGACTCCCTTAATTTCCACATTATTTAAACGGGATCGCTGGTCACTTGATGAAAGCTCAAACTTTACCCTTGATAAATCTGACTGCAGGTCATTAATAGTCACATGCGCCTTCTCAAGTTCCGATACTTTGGTTTCAACCTCAGAAATCCTCGTATCAAATTCATCAAGTTTGCCACTAGTACCTTGACATGTCAACTTCAGCTCGGATAGTTCGTCCTTAATCACCTTAATGTCATCAATAAGTGTTGGTAAATTAAGTAACTGGCGTTTCATATCTCGAATTTCACTCAGGATGATTTCAAGAGACGCCTGATCAGAAGTGGGTACAGCTGGAGATGAGA
Organism: Phlogophora meticulosa; assembly: GCA_905147745.2. Lineage (NCBI taxonomy): Eukaryota > Metazoa > Arthropoda > Insecta > Lepidoptera > Noctuidae > Phlogophora > Phlogophora meticulosa. Next base: position 3,530,980 of record LR990518.1, read on the forward strand.
TTCTACAAGCTGAGCACTTCCACTGTGCCATTCTAGTAGCACCCAGCTTTCTCCATCCAGCTTCAGATATGTTAGCGCATCCGAAATCTAAATGTTTCTTGCAGCTTCCACACTGGACGCCATCATTGAATTGCACGTTACACAATGCGCACGTCTTCATTGTTAACACACTGAATGTAAATAATGATCGATACTTTAAAGAGACTTAAAAAAGGTTGACGATCTATTTAATTGACCGGCGCGTACAGTACGACTGAGTGTCCACAGACGAGTGAGTTATTTGAACAGAACGAGTTATTTGGCAATAGTAGACATAATTGATTGTGCTATTTTTTTTTGGCGACAGAATTGCTTAATCGAACCTCTGAAGAGCAGCCGGTAGTGAACGAGTTGTATGGATACTTCGCCACTGTTAAACAAGTATGCATACCTACATGGACTAACAACTTTTTCCCATGAGGTTACGGAGAAACTGCAGAATGCCACCTGCTGCGATCCTTACTCTTTTAGCTTCGTTCGCGTCCATCCGGTTGTGAGTAGTACGAACCTGGCCGTTGTGAAGAACATCACCAATAAGGCCAGTGTTTGTCTTTCTAGGGCGTTCCCTCCCAGCGTTTCCAATTACAAAAACGAACTAACAAGTACACACATCTTACAAATCACCTATCCATATAATAATAATAAATAAAAATCTTTATTCATACAAGAACCTTTACAAAGCTTAAACACTAGGTTACATAAATTTCAGTGAAAAAAGGTACATATAGATAGAGTATCCCTGACTCCCAAACTAGGGGATCCTGTGACTTAGGAGTCAGTGTTCTGCTGTCACGTTGGTACACAAAACCTTTTACTGCAAAGTGTGTTTTCAAACATTTCGGAAAAAAAAAAAAAAAAGACAGGTTTGAAAGCACAATTACATTATTTAAACAAAAATTTTTAAATAGGAATATAGGAATTTTACTGTGTTATGGGTGTGTATGTGTAGGTAATGGTTTGTAGAGTGTGGATGTGTAGGTATGTATATGAGTGTGTTAATGTGTAGTGGGAGGTATAAGTGTGCGTTAGGTTGTCTGCATGATTGAGATTGTATAATTATATTAGTGTGTATGTGTGTTGCAATGTAAATGTGTATTATTATGTGTCGATCAGTAAGTGTAGGGATTATTGCATGGTTACTGCCGGAGATGAAGTAGTTCTTCTGTACGAGCGTAATCCTGATCTTGGAGCCAATTATGAAGACTAGACTTAACCTCATGATGGCTCAGCCCAGTTAATTGAATGATTTTTGCAATGTTTTTGTAAATGAAAGAGCTCACAACGTAGAACTGTCGCTTGGCGAATGCAGTCTTGTAGCTTATTGTTGGGAAAATCAGTTTGGCTCTACGCTTAGAGTAATCTGGTGGTAGAAGTGCTTTATGCCTCCTAAGTGTGGCTCGGAGAACAAACAGCTGTCTCACTGTGAGTAGTTTACAGTCCGCATATAGTTTTGTAGTTGGATATCTATATGGTTTACAAAGCATAACCTTGAGGACAGCTCTCTGCGCCCTTTCCACTTCGATAAACTTGGTTTTGGCAGCTCCTCCCCAAACCGGGATGCAGTAAGTGATAACGGACTGACAAAGTGCTAGGTAAACCATTTTCAGAATGTATGTATCTGCACAGAGCCTTAGAGATTTGAAAATATAAATAAGTCGTCTGACTTTTGAAGTAATATTTTCAATTTGGTCGTACCATTTCAGTCCGTCATCAATCACTACACCCAGGTACTTCGTTTGGTTGACGCGAGTGAGCGTTGCGCATGAGCAGTGGCTGTGATCTGAACATGAGTGTAGCGTAATTTCGAAATCGGGAGGTGCTTTGTTCTTATAATTAATAAAAAACGGAATAAAATTGGATTTTGCCACGTTGAGTGTGAGAAGGTTTCGTTGTAACCACTTCCCAACAGTCTTTATCGACTGTTCCGCAGTGCGCTTAACATCGTTCCACGTCTTGCCATAAACGAGAATCGCAGTGTCGTCAGCATATGTGAAGATCTGCGATTTAAGGAGGGACAGCGTGCATAAGTCATTTATATAGATTTGAAAAAGTGTTGGTCCTAGCACGCTGCCCTGCGGGACGCCGTATACCACTGTTTTTTCGTCACTTTGGCATGAGTCGATTTTGACTGTCATCTTTCTGTTTTGTAGATAATCCTTGAAGAGGTTTAGAGTTTTACCACGAATGCCTATACACTCTAGTTTGTAGAGAAGGGTGGGAACAGAGACTGTGTCAAAGGCCTTTTTCAGATCTAGGAAAATATCAGTGCATTTTTGGTGGTTATCTAGTTTTTGTGTTATATATTGGGTAAGATCGATAACTGCGTCCTCTGTGGAGACTCCTTTTTTGAATCCGTATTGGTTGGATGCAACAATGTTGTACTTGTTCAGGTAGTTTACCAGGCGATAGTTTATCAACTTCTCCATTACTTTAGAGAGAGCCGAGAGTACCGAAATTGGTCTATAATTGTTGACACAGTCTCTGGTCCCGCTCTTGTGAATTGGATGGACTAGTGCCTTCTTGAAAGGTTGTGGGAATACTCCTTTTGCTATGGAGATGTTAATAATGTGAGTTATTACCGGCACAAGAGTCAATATGATTAATATAAAACTAAAATATTTCAGAATAATGATCGGGAACCGTGGAGATTACTTTTTCTCTGAATTAATTAAGTAAGATAAGAAAATAGCAGATCCTGCATCTGCTAACTTCTAATTTATGCTTAATTTAATATAAGAAAGCTAAAGAGATTGTACAAAATTTTCTTTGGAACTACTAGATATTAATGCTATACTATACTATTCGTATTTGAAAAATATTTTTGCATTTTATACCTTAATTCTTTTGCTGTTTAACATCAATCTACGACCCTTTGAAGCGGTTGAAACAGGTCACAGCTAGTTAATAGTAAACCAATACTACACATCCCCAATTAATAATAATATTAACAAATCAAACTAACACGTCTTCTATCAGCCATATATTACAGCGTCGATCATCAAAGCTGCCTAAGTAAACACTAAGATGTATTAGCAAATAGAATCCTCTCTAGATTAATCGCATGCCGTCTCGGAGGTGTAGACTCGTGGACCACAGAGTCGGGACGTCTCGCTTAATTGAAGATATTTGAACAGGCATCTGAGGCATCCACACCGTACCCTTTACCTGCCGCTAGTGCATTGAAATAATAAGATTTAGTCTAGAGTCTTGATACTTGGTTTTAGAGCTATTGGGGTTTCCGATGCAGGGGATTTTATTATTTATAATACTCGTATTAATACGTGAAGCGAAAATTTCGGAACTCTCGTAACCAACTTAAAAAAGGAGGAGGTTCTATGTTCGTCTGTATATTTATTTTTGTTGTATGTTCACCGATTACTTCGTCCTCGTTCGTAACTGCGAACCGATTTTGAAAATCCTCTTTTGTTTGTAAGAGTACCTACACTCTCGTTAACAGTAGGTATTACGCGCACGGAGGAATTACATATTATTAAAGTGAGGACTCGCTACGTCACAACTCAGTATAAAATCTACCTAGGCGTGACGTCATGCCACCTTTTAACTCAATGTATTGACGTAATCTTTTGATTACGTATAGATAATCAAAAATACATGTCCAATATTTTAAAAAATCTACCTTGCGGACAAAAACAAACTATTTTTAGTCGTCGTCCCTATTAGCTGGATGCGAGAAGCACATGACCGGTCCATGAGCCATGACGCGCGCCGGCTGGAGAAGGGCTCTCCCTTCTCCAGACCAGTGTATCCAGCAGAGGCTGAAATAATGACGATGGATTATATTACAGAAACGTTTATTTGAGAAGCCACATATTATTCACAGATTGATTTGATTATTGCCCGGTTTGTAAACCACAAATTGCTAGTTCAACAGACATAAGTAGACCACATGTAGCCAGCTAACAATACCGTGACCTATACTCCCGAAACGATCTAGATAATTAGTGTGCTGCCCTAATTATGACAACCAAATTATGTGCTGTAAGTCCACAATTTAGCGTAGAATCATTTTCGTAATATTCCCAATTATAATTAAACTTGAACCCGATAATAATTGCGTTAATTTCGTGAAATAGGTAGTGAAATGAGAGATATTATCGTGAATACTGAATGAACTGGTTGACACAACATTTATGTTCAAAAGCTGTTAATAGGACCGGGACAAAACCGTTTTACATACCTACTACACTAAACAAAACAGGTTTTCAGGTTTATTACTGCACAAAATAGTGCACCATGTAGTCCGCATTCACAAATAACTTGTTTCACCCATAAAGTGTGCCCGAAAACTCGTGAATTAAACGAAGATTGTTTTGAAACTGAACTTTTAAATTTTGTGAATTCTCAAAGCTATAAAACCACTGATGTGAGGGCACATTTGCAATTCGTTGCGGGGCCCCAGGTTGGGCGCCAACAAACTTCCCTCAATATTTTATATTTCAACTTTATTTCTTCACATACACACGTTTTATATAAAGTAACGAGGTCGAGTGCTAATAAGCATACCGTTTGTTAATTGGAATATGAGAAACTACGTTTTATAGTTGTAATATTTTTTTGGTCTAGATGTTTTTTAAGTTGCTGGGTCGAGTAGCACGTTGGGGTTTTGAAGGCACACTTTTCGCTCATGGTTGAATTATAACAGCCGTACCGGTGGATCTTCAATTGTCAAATCTCAGTCAATCCGTGGATGGTTGACCATCCATTAAATACGTGCTTCGGAAAGCACATTCAGCCGTTGGTGTCAGCTATCTATTGTGAATCTTTGACAGTCGTTGCGGGTATTCAGAATCCCAATTAGTCTGATAACCAGTCTCACTAACACCCCGTGGCAGAAGCTGCGTTGTGAAGGTCAGATAGATAGTCGCTCCATGTAAAATAATGGTATTCTACTAAACTCGGGTAGACTCAAAACTGACCCCAACAGTTGGAAAAACGCTAGGCAGATGATGACTATTGATTTGGTCGTGAAAAATATTTCGAAGACGCGACAAGAAAGACCCAAAGATGTTTAATAATAGGTCTTTACCAATGAAATTGCCGTTTTGTATGAAAAAATTTAAATGTATTTTTTTCATGTATTTTTTATTTGTATTAATCGAAATAATCACCCATGCAATCAATGCATCTTTGCCAACGCAGTGGCAGTTTATTGATGCCCTTCTTAAAGAAATCAGCTGGACGGGAGGCAACAAATTCTTCAAAGGCATTTTGTACTGCCTCTCGGGTATTGAATTTTTTTCCCGCCAAGAAGTTATCCAAATTCTGGAAAAAGTAGTAGTCTGTAGGCGCAAGGTCTGGTGAGTAGGGCGGATGACGGAGAGCTTCCAACCCCAGTTCTTGCAACTTGGAGACCGTCTGCTGGGCAGTATGAGGTCGCGCGTTGTCGTGCAGGAGCAGCGGAGACGAGCGATTGACCAATGCTGGTTGGAGATGTGCCAGCTTCTCCATCATTGTGTTCAATTCTTCACAGTACACATCTGCAGTAATGCTCACCCCGTTTGGTAAGAAGCTGTGTTGAATCACACCGGCGCTAGACCACCAAACAGTGACCATCACTTTTCTTGGGGTAAGTTTTCGTTTAGGGCATTGTTTAGGTGCTGAACCAGGATCCAACCAACTTGCTGAGCGCTTGCGGTTATCAAACAGAATCCATTTTTCATCGCAGGTAACAATGCGGTTCAAAATTCCTTCATTTGTGTGTCTGTTGAGCAGTGCAAGGCACGTCTCGACGCGTACTTCGCGCTGGCGATCATTGAGTTCGTGGGGCACCCATTTGTCAAGCTTTTTTACCTTGCCAATTTGACGCAAATGGACCAATATTGTTTTGACGCTAACGTCGAAAGCTGCTGCTAATTCAGCCGTAGATTGTGTATCATCAGCTTCCACAATCGCCTTTAATTCCTCATTGTCGACCAAAGTCTTCGGACGACCGCGAGGTTCATTTTTCAGGTCGAAATTTCCAGAACGGAAGCGAGCAAACCAATAACAGGTAGTGCGTTGGTTTGTAGTGTTAGCTCCGTAAACGTCGTTGATGTTGCGTGCCGCTTGTGCCGCGTTGCTGCCACGACGGTACTCATATTCCATAATTACTCGAATTTTTAACGTATCCATGATGACGAAAAAGATTTAAATGCGATGAAAATGTAACACTAATCAATAAACAAATGACTACTTTTGGAAAAAAAAATCCATGTTTTTAAAATAAAATTAATTTGAAATTAGAACTCTTAGCCAAACAAAAAATATTTTGATTTGAAATGGCCAGTACTGCAGAACGGCAATTTCATAGGTAAAGACCTAATATAATTTTCTTACAGCTTCCGTCCTCTTCCTTATGTAACGTAAGACCCTTTGGTCCGTTGTTAACACAGTAATGGGACAGGAAAATAAATCCACTATTACTTCGGCGTCGCTCCCTGATGTTATCATATCTCGCGTGGCCAAAGCCTTATCTCAATCAGGGGCCTCCCACAAAGAACGGCGGCTGTGACTATCTGACGAAGTCTGTCCTATATTTATTTGTGTAGGATCTATTAACTAACGTTACCTATGGAGAGGTGTCAGATTTTTTCGACCTCGATAAGTAGTCTTTGATGAAAGATTTTTACATCAAAAGCAAGTGATTAGTACTTTCAGTCTGCCTAGCACGAATGTTGAAAATTGAAAATACAAGTATCGCGTAGGAATGAGGTTTTATACAGCAAGAATAACAAGTATCACCCATACATATGAGCAAAGTCTTCATTACAAATAAATGAGTAAGCACCATAATTGAAACAAGTATTTTCCATTTTCAAATGGATCGAATTGACGTTACGTTCACGTCAAGCATTCGTGCTAAACAGATTACAGGCTCAGATTTATTCCTGAAAATACTGAAACTATATTATGTTAAAACCTGTATCATGGTATTTGTTGTCTAAAATTATGTTTTTTAATACCTGATACACGTTATGACAGACAACTACCCACATCAAGACACTTTAGTTTCGGTCAAATCTCCGGTCAGAATCGGTCCTTCACCCCACTACAACCCTGGTCCCCAACAGATAGGCCTGTGGTTACTAAGGATAAGGGGAGTAATCTTTTCGTACAGCGATCTCAACCCTTATTTATGGCACCGGGCGCCTTATATTTTATACGGACAGTCGTTTAATCGGACATAATATATCCCTGTTGCCTATTGCACAGCTTGCTAATATTTATAGCAGCATTATTTTTTGTTATTAAAGCGATCTTTGCGATTTTTGAAGGTATTTTCGCCCCATACTTCTTAATACGTACAAATCGGCCAAAAGGCCTTGCAAATTTTTGCTGTGTGGAAAGCGGTTGTCATAGTAAATAATAAGGATGATGCGAAATAATAAGGATCATGGTGTGAGGAAAGTTTTGAGTGTGGTTTCAAGAGTAGAAGAAGACCAAAGAAATAATGGATAGAAGGTGAAAGATGATATGGCTAGGTAGAAGTTGACGGCGGCAAATAGAGATGTATGGCAGAAGAAGACATGCTGCGCCGTACCCAAATAAATCGGGATAAGGGCAGGAGGACGATGGGGTGCTTGTACATCATTTCTCGCCTTCTGTCAAGGTCCAAAAGTTAAACAGAATATTTCTGTCTATCGTGGACAATGGCTTCGATTACGGAAATTTGGAAGAGCTAGGTAATTTAAAGAATGCTGCAAGCTATTTATAATAGACTGGTGAATGATGTTTTTAGTTAGTTTACTGAACAGTAATACAAACGCAATAAATATAAAGCCCTATCGTATTTTCTTGATATAATTAAAGACTAACAACAACAAAGTTATCTAGTTTATCTGACTTCACAAAACTTTCTTGGCCTAACAAACTATGTGGTGTATTTTCTAAATACATAATATCTTTATTAGTATTTAGAAAATATACCAGACGACCGATACGGCGCGGCGGGCGAAGGTCCGCCTGCGATGCAGGAGGTTGCGGGTTTGATTCCCGCCTTGGGACTAATGTTTGTACGATCTCCAAAGATTGTTCCGGGTGTTCTGGGTATTTGCTATGTATAATAAAAAAAAACTATCTATGTAATGTCTTGCATTAAGTATATCAGTCATCTAGTACCCATAACACAAGCTCTGCTTTGCTTGGGGCTAGATGATGCTGTGTGGATTGTCCAGTATTATTATTTAATTTATTTATTAACCTAAGAAGGGTACCAAAATTGTGTGAAGTCCCTGACTTTTGTGCTTGGTGATTAACCTGTGTTACAAGATCCAGTGCCTACTCCCACTCTTCTTATGCTATAAGAAAATAATCTATAGTATAAAAAGAATCCCAAGGGAGACACCCTTGGTCACGCCATAACTTGAGAAAGACTTTACAGATTTCATTCATCTTTTTTTTGAGTTTTCTAATAATTTGTAGAAGGTTCTTACAGAAAGAAAAATAAGACTTATTTGAAAAATGAATAATAGGAAAATTTCAGAAAAATCGTATTTTTACTTAACGCGTTTGACAGATCGCGCCATTGGCAGGACAACGTCCGGCAGGTCAGCTTAAAAAGTAACAAAAAGTGGCAAGTTAAAGTTTTTAGTGGTGAGTGCGTGTGGTGTGTGAGTGGGTGAGCTATGACATGTGAGTGGGTGAGTACGTGTGGTGTGTGAATTGTGTAGGTATTAAGACAGGACGTAAGGCTCGGCTTGATCTTATACAGGGTAAGATAGTAGGCAGTTATCTGGATAAAATAATAAACAGACTACGAAACTTATAAAAACAACACCATGTAAGTACTCCAACTATATACCACACCGGACCGGGATTGTGTGGGCTAATTAATGTAAAACTGATAAGAGATTCCGGCCCTCTGAATATGGAATTAACACATCAAAGAGGAATCTGAAGGCTTTTCGGGTTTCGATTTACATTTCAAAAAGAGCCCCCATGGCGACGGGGATGGGAGATCAGCCCGTACGTTATATTCACTTCTGGTGTTTGTTATTTTTGCAAAGTAGAAAAATTAAGTATTAAAAATGTGGAGAGATTGTGTGAGACATGATGTGGCAGTAAGTAAACGATATGATACTGATGGATTAATTAAATACTTTGCGACGATGAATAAGAAGATTGGGTTTAAGGCAGACAACCGAAAATAACATCACGCCTATAATCCGGGTTAGGCAGAAGTGTTCCTATAGTACACCGACATTTGCAGGCTCCTCTTGTCATCAATCGGGCACAAATGCAGATAGCCGCTGAGAAATTCCCGATGGGAAAATCTCAATAACGCTTTGCCTGACCCAACACAGGAGCTCATGCTCAATAGTAGCGCCAGACACTAGTAGACCAACAGGCAGTCAACTGATGATCATGATATACCATATCACATCATTAAAAAGGTTATCATAGTGGGATGCTGACGTTAATCAACTCTACGAATTGACTATTGAACCCATCATCTACCTACATACCCTTTTCCAGCTTCCAGTCTAAACAGATGCAGCTGAATGCCAGTATTTTACATGGAGCGACTGCCTATCTGACCTTTACAACCCAGTTACTGGACAACACGATCCCCTTGGTAAGACTGGTCGTCAGACTTTCGGGTTTCTGACTACCCGTAACGACTGTCTAAGATTTACAAATGACAGCCGGAACCAACGGCTTATCGTGCTTTCCGAGACACGGAGGAGTCTCGATATGTTACGAACGGTCACCCATCCACAGACTGACATCGGCAAGTGTAGCTTAACCTTCGATCAACCCGTGCAGCTGATTTTATTTAGCCACGAGTTTCTCTCTGTCTATTGAACCCATACAATACAAAAGGTACTTAAAATGAAGGAACTATCTAGCCAAGACCAGCTAAGTATAGCCAAAGTAGCTATATATAATATAAATACTTATGCATACCGATTACTTCCGAATGAACTATTTTCTGGGTAATTTGCCTAGCCGGGGTCAACGGAGTGTAGACGAATTAAGTATCTGAGCTGTTTTTTGTAAACAAGTAAGGGACTTTATCAGTTTTTTTCTTGGTTTTATAGTAATAGTTATTATTTATTTATTTCAGTAACTTCTACATACCTATATCTTTCATAGAGTAGGAGATCTCTTACTGGTGCGGTATGTAATGGATGGCCACCCATCTACGGACCTACCTTGGCAAACGTATATACCCTTGTAATGACCCGTTTGACTGTTATACGTAGCTACAGGCACGAGTCTCACAGGCAAAGAAAAATAGATTTAAATTTGTGATAGACAAAGTAAAGAATTCCGTTTCACATTTAAGTAATAGGTATGCTAATGCAACTTTAATTATGCTAAATAAAATCATACCGTATTATTTAAATAATAAAGTCCAAGGGTTCTCAAAGGCTCCTACTCCGCCCTGACAATGTTTGTCTTATTTTGAATTTTACATTTATACTGGCCTTTGAAATCTTAACGTTCCTCGTTTAAATACAAGAAAATACAGCAGTACACATTTAAAGGGTCGGCGACACTGTCGCTTTTAAGCTTTAGGGTTTAATTTCAAAGAAGATTGCTATGAAATAGAACTCATTCCTTAGATTTTTCTTCGGGCAGAATGAATTCTTTAATGAAAAAACAGACTTAGTTTTAGGTTTATTTTGAATAGTTGAAAACGAAAATATTAAGAACTCCGTTTTTAATAGCTGCCCACATAATTACTATTATAACTACAGACCAACATTATACTGTCTTTCTATAAAAACTACGCACTAATAACATCAAAATATGAAGATAAAAGTTCTTTTTAACGTTCATTGCAGTGGCCTTTTCATATACAGAGAACGCAACGTTAATCTTGGTAGGTTGGCGATTTCAGACTTAGGTTTATTCATTTATAATACTACGTTCCCCACGTTAGACTCTTCCGTACCTCGTAAAGCTGTTGGTCCTGGCTGTCATTTGTGAATCTTTGACAGTCGTTACGGGTAGTCTGACAGCCAGTTATTGGCCAGCACCATACCCCTTGGTTAGCTAAGGAGTATGGTGTTGCCCAGTAACTGGGCTTTGGAGGGTAGATAGGTAGTCGCTCCATGTAAAATACTGGTATTCAACTGCCTCCGGTTAGACTGGAAGCCGACCACCGACGATGATGATGATGATGAAGTTATATATCTCATATAAACTTTTGAAAACATTTTAAAATATAACAGGCCCAAAATTAACGTCTAACAATCTGCAAAAATTCTCCGATTCCCCTTCCAAAGATCCATAAGTTCCCTCAAACACAGGCATCCCCTGGGATACCCTATTTGTTTGTCATTATGATTCCTTCGTTCCGCAGCGGACATCAGGTGGCGGGCGAATACTCCAGCGAGTAAACAATAACGGTCTTATTGTACTAAGATTACTTTCTTTCGTATATTTTTATTCTTAAGTAAATGTGCCGCAATTAATGAAATGGTCAATGTTTTAATAAGTCTTTTGCAATACCGCGTGTATGTATCTTACTATTGAACATGATAGTGGTGCGAAGGACCAGTTTTACATCAGCCGAAGTAGACTTAAATTTGACAAAAATTATAAAACATATCATATATATCATATTATTGTCGACCGATGTGGCGCGGCGGGCGATGGTCCGCCTGCGACGCAGGAGGTTGCGGGTTCGATTCCCGCCCTGGGACAAATGTATGTACGATCTACAAATATTTGTTTCGGGTGTTCTGGGTATTTGCTATGTACAATAAAAAAATATCTATCTATGTAATGTATTGTATTAAGTATATCAGTCATCTAGTACCCATAACACAAGCTCTGCTTAGCTTGGGGCTAGATGATGCTGTGTGGATTGTCCAGCAATATTTATTTATTTATTTTATTTATTATATTTTTTCTTTTTTTTTTTTTTTTTTTTTTTTTAAAAAAACGTTGCCCCACACTAGGAATTTCTTCCTGTATCGTGGGTGCGTTTACAAACATTTAAACTCACATACACAAACAGCCAGACCCGGAACAACTACCTGTAGGTCATACAAATATTTGTTCCGTGCGGGGATCGAACCCACAACACGCGGCGCAGCAGCCGATGGCTCAACCACTGCGCCAACCGTGTCGTCAAACCGTGTCGTGTCGTTATATCCACTGAAGATTGTCTTCAATGTTTGGTACTGCTGCAGCTGTACATGAGAATTCTACACCTTTTCATAACTTACTTCCTTAAGGGTTGGGCAGAGGTGCACCTTTAGTAACATCCACAAATAAGAAAGATATTTATATATATACTTGTAAATAAATAGCTATATAACAACTATTTTTTGGAGGCATACAATCAATTCATCCTAGTTTCCTATTAAAATTAAGCCTCTTTTCATTTAAATTAAGTTAAAGAACACACAACCATCAACCATTACGTAACACGAGTAACCCTTACATATCCCATCCCTATCGCGAATGCGTCGAAACAGTCAATGAAAAACAAGTAAACTGAAACACAGGGTTCCAATAAAACAGGTTCAAAGTAATATAATCAAATAATAGAAAGAATAACCCTCATAAAGCAATGAATGATAATTAAATTTCGTTTGCAAAGAAAGATGGCTGATTGAAACAAAAAGTCGTAGCTGGACAAAAAATTGGCACGGTTGGCGCAGTGGCTGAGCGATCGACTGTTGCGCCACGTGTCGTGGGTTCGATTCCCGCAAGGAACAAATATTTGTATGGCCTACAGGTAGTTTTTGCGAGTCTGGCTGTTCTTGTATGTGACTTTAAATGTTTAAAAAAGCTCCCACGACACAGGAGAACTTCCTAGTGTGGGGCAACGCCACACGTTTTTTTTTAAAAGAAAAGAATGTGTATAACACCACGCCTGTCAAGGCAAAGGTGCACCTACAGCAGGTACGCCCATAAACACATTTCACCAATTATGTTTCGATCCCATACAACAGGGGGCGAGCCAATTGCCATCAACCGGGCACAAATCCAAATTTCATGCTTCTACTGAGATAATCCAGATGGAAAAGCCCATAACACTTTCCCCGACCGGAGAACCCAAGACCTCACGCTCAGCAGTAGCACTTAAGACCACTAAACCAAAGAGTCAGGCAAAAAAATGTCGTACCTTCTAGAATTTGCGTTGAATAAATATTTTCCTAAGTTCACTAGAGACCAGCCCTCGACAAAACTTTAACAAAGGCAACTTTATGATTAATCGATTTTTTTAATAATTAGGTACCTGAGTGTGTTGGTTTGGGAGTTTTTAAGCTTGCAAAGTTTCATTTCTTTGAGTGAGCCCATTGTTTACTTTTATTGGTTTTTCATGTCGGCTTCAAAAAGTTACAGTTTATTTTTACATGGTCTTTACGTCCTTGTAGGTCTTTAAAACCTGAGACTATTGGGTTGCCACCCTAAAATGAAAACAAAAAGAAAATTAAGAACGTAAAGGGCATTTTTTTTGCCCCACAGGACACTAGGAGTTTCTTCTGTGTCGTGGGTGTTTACAAACATATAAACTCACATCTACAAACAGCCAAACCTGTAGGCCATGCAAATATGTTTCCCGTGCGGGAATTGAACCCACGATACGCAGCGCAGCAGCTGATCGCTCAGCCACTACGCCGACCGTGCCGTGTCGCATCGTGCCGCCTTTATGTCCACTACTTACAATATTTGAAAAACAAAAAGCTTATACAAATACTTTTAAAAGAAATCTTAAGCTCTTCTTGACGATCTATACTTTCATTTGTATTATTCCTTTATTAGCGTTTGCTATCGCTATTCGTGGCAGTGCCTCTAAGGCATAGGGCCTGCCCTAAATCACTCCATATATTTCTATCCAGTCCACAACGGGGTAGATATGTCTCACTATCACTTTCTTTTTCTCCCTTTTTTTTTATTGCCTTCCCGTGGGATCCATTCTATTCACTATACAGTACTAAGTAAAAAATATTTTATGAAGAAAATAAATACTAGTGAAGCTTTAAGATCGCATTCAAATAATCATTTTATCAGAACCATTATACGATCTAAATTAAAAAAAATCCCCATTAAATATGAAAAGTATTTGTAACACAACCTCGGGGCTCATTCCCATCCAATCTGCGATCGGACTACACAATGGTCTGGAAGAAAACAATCTTTGGGCCGAAACAACGCATCCTCGGCCATTGTTCTGTCCACCACTCGAAAAAGCGGCCGTTTATTGTTTTTCTTTATTTAGAACACGAAAAAGTATTCGTAATAAAATATTTGTGCGTGCTCCAGAAAGTAAAATTGAGGGGAAATAGGGAAATGAAGGAATGTTCCGACTGTTTATTAACTTACTTTCTGTATGTAGGGCGCTTCAGGTATAACGGGAGGCTTGTCATCCACATTTTTATTTTGCATGAATTTAATTTTTAAGACATCTTAACTCACAACTTGTAAATAAGAATCAGCATTTGCAACCGTATTTCGTTCCAACTAACGGTATGAGACAGCTCTACGTGGCAGCTACGAAAAATTGTAGCGTGCGTAGACCCGCTACGATTTAGCTACGAATAACGTCCAATACCGGAGATAAGGCTCGAATTTACCAATTCCGTCCATTTTGGTCCTGATATCCAAATTTACCAATTGGTCCTTTTATCGCCACTATACAACATTGTGCATTGTACTCTCTCTCGTAAATTCTTCGTGAGTGTGAACAACTGAACAAGTAGAAAATATCGATCTGTAAATAGCTACAATTTAAATTAGAATACAGCGTGCAATGAACTGGATAAACATAGAAATGTAATTGAAATGCTTGAAACTTGAATTGTAAATGTTTTGAAAGCATATTAGAAATTGTTTAAATATTCTCGCATTAGGGATTTCACTATGGCAGGAATAGTTAGATTCCTGAACACATAAATGGAGTAGAAATGGAGTAAAATAAAATGGAGTTAAATGGAGTAGTTCCTGGTAATGTACCAGGAACTACTCCATTTAAAGTATTTAAAGAATACGAAACAAAAGAATATCAACACAGACAGAAGCATTGCTACAAGACTACTTTTTTAATCAACTTCTACCACTACATCAAAACAATACTACTCTCCCCACGCCAATACCTCTGTCACTGGTCGGTACACAAGAGAAGTACACAGTACATAAGTACACAGTACACAAGTACACTGTACACAGGCCGGTGGGGTCGGCACAGTTTGCAGGAAGCGATTAAATGCGGGCATATTGTAAACATCTTTGAGATAATGTTTACACAACGACACTCGGCTAGATTTGAGTACGAGTTCAGATCGAGGGCAATTTGGATTGGTTTTAGCTAAGGCATTTGCTAGGTCAACTGGATTGATGATACATTTTCGTGGTCTCTGTGGACCTGGGTTTTTAAATTTTGGAATTCGAAACCTAGTTTACCTGTTGTGTTGCAATATTAAGGTCGAATTAAGTCTTTTTTTTACCTTTTAACCACCTGAGTTTATATCAGTGGCCGTGTCCACAGCACCCAGCTTATAAATTGTCATTACATTTATCAGAAATCTGCGACGACACAAATTTGAATAATTGCTCGAAGGTACTAAAAAGATACTTTCTGGATTGTGATACAGTCTAGGAAGTGACTTTTTAGTGCCTATACCTACCATACTTTATTGTATTTACTATAATTATGTGGAATCAATATTATTGTGGCATCGAGTTGCCGTGTCTGACGTACCTCTGTTAAACCCGCGATGGTTTGTGCGGTATGTTAATGTTTATTATAAGTCTTGGAAATGTTTTGAATCTAAAATCAGTTTGCCCAAAATTAGCTATTTTTGGGAAGACTGTAAAGATGAACCTAACAATCGAATTGGACAACAAAAACCTTTTGTCGTATAAATTCAACTCAGGCGGAATGGACACGAAGGGGTAAGTCTTCTAATAATAGGTCTTTACCTATGAAATTGCCGTTTTGTATGAAAAAATTTAAATGAATTTTTTTCATGTATTTTTTATTTGTATTAATCGAAGTAATCACCCATGCAATCAATGCATCTTTGCCAACGCAGTGGCAGTTTATTGATGCCCTTCTTAAAGAAATCAGCTGGACGGGAGGCAACAAATTCTTCAAAGGCATTTTGTACTGCCTCTCGGGTATTGAATTTTTTTCCCGCCAAGAAGTTATCCAAATTCTGGAAAAAGTAGTCGTCTGTAGGCGCAAGGTCTGGTGAGTAGGGCGGATGACGGAGAGCTTCCAAACCCAGTTCTTGCAACTTGGAGACCGTCTGCTGTGCAGTATGAGGTCGCGCGTTGTCGTGCAGGAGCAGCGGAGACGAGCGATTGACCAATGCTGGTTGGAGATGTGCCAGCTTCTCCATCATTGTGTTCAATTCTTCACAGTACACATCTGCAGTAATGCTCACCCCGTTTGGTAAGAAGCTGTGTTGAATCACACCGGCGCTAGACCACCAAACAGTGACCATCACTTTTCTTGGGGTAAGTTTTCGTTTAGGGCATTGTTTAGGTGCTGAACCAGGATCCAACCAACTTGCTGAGCGCTTGCGGTTATCAAACAGAATCCATTTTTCATCGCAGGTAACAATGCGGTTCAAAATTCCTTCATTTGTGTGTCTGTTGAGCAGTGCAAGGCACGTCTCGACGCGTACTTCGCGCTGGCGATCATTGAGTTCGTGGGGCACCCATTTGTCAAGCTTTTTTACCTTGCCAATTTGACGCAAATGGACCAATATTGTTTTGACGCTAACGTCGAAAGCTGCTGCTAATTCAGCTGTAGATTGTGTATCATCAGCTTCCACAATCGCCTTTAATTCGTCATTGTCGACCAAAGTCTTCGGACGACCGCGAGGTTCATTTTTCAGGTCGAAATTTCCAGAACGGAAGCGAGCAAACCAATAACAGGTAGTGCGTTGGTTTGTAGTGTTAGCTCCGTAAACGTCGTTGATGTTGCGTGCCGCTTGTGCCGCGTTGCTGCCACGACGGTACTCATATTCCATAATTACTCGAATTTTTAACGTATCCATGATGACGAAAAAGATTTAAATGCGATGAAAATGTAACACTAATCAATAAACAAATGACTACTTTTGGAAAAAAAAAACCATGTTTTTAAAATAAAATTAATTTGAAATTAGAATTCTTAGCCAAACAAAAAATATTTTGATTTGAAATGGCCAGTACTGCAGAACGGCAATTTCATAGGTAAAGACCTAATATCATCTCTAATATATAAAATTCTTGTGTCACGGGGTGCGTGATCGAACTCTTCCGAAACGGCTCGACCGATTTTCGTGATCCTTAGCGAGGATATTAGCCAGGGGGGAGTATCGAACAACATCTATTTTTCATCCCCCTAAATGTTAAGGGTGGTCCACCCCAATTTTTTTTTTTTCAGACAAAATTTTTTGTTTTTATTTTTTTATGATACATCATACAAAAATACATGCAACCCTAAATTTTCACCCCTCTACGATCAATCTTTATCTGGCAAAACAACGTTTGCTGGGTCAGCTAGTCTTATATATAAAATTCTCGTGCGTGTTACCAAACTCCTCCGAAACGGCTGGACCGATTTGTTTGAAATTTTGTGTGCATATCGGGTAGGTTTGAGAATCAGTTAACTTCTATTTTTCATACCCCTAAGTAATAAGGGTGGTCCCAACATTTTTTTTTATTTTTTGTTTTTTTTTGGTTTACAATGGCAAAACTGCGTTTGCCGGGACAGCTAGTATTATTAATACAAATAACATATCATCCATATTAATATCAATTTATACACATACATGGGTATAATTTCAGCTTCCATTGGAATATTGACGGCACGGTTGACGCAGTGGCTCAACAATTGGCTGCTGTGCTGCGTGTGGCGGGTTCGATTCTCGCTGTTAAAATACCCAATAGTACTAATATTTTAGTACTTGAAGGCAGAGGACAGCTCATCAAGCCAGTAAAATCTGTCAAATTTTTTTGATGGTTTTTCAGCTTTACTACAATAGAAGGTTCATGGAAGTTTGGGATAGCTAGATGTACTGGGGTCTGTTCCTTATATTATTAAGCCTTAATTAGTCTAAGAGCTAATTCGAACAACCACAAAAATAGCCCTCTAATACCGGGGGCGCAGAATTCTGAAGACGCCGCGAAATACTTGCAAACTTCAAAGTTTACGTGAACTTGCTTAGTGCCAACTAGTTTGCGTCTCTTCAACGCCTGAATAATTGTACTGCTGATTGCAGACCAGCACGTGTTTGTTGTCATCATTGTTTGTGTTTACTCCTTACGTTAATTATGTAAAGTGTTGAGTTGTTTCATAAAAGCTTTGAAAGTTTATAAGGCACATTTGAAGCAAGAGGATTTCCCCAACTATGTTGGGGTCGGCTTCCAGTTTAACCAGATGCAGCTGAATAACAGTATGTTACATGGAGTGACTGCCTGTCTGCCCTCCACAACCCAGTTACTGGGTAACACTATACCCATCGTCAAACTTTCAGGCTTCTGTATCAAACATCTACTTACCTACAAAATGACAGAAGGGCAAAAGTATATTACTTTTTTTCTGTTAAGAATTATTTTAGCGTAGGTTGAAATATCCTTTGTCAACGAATGTGCTTACTCAACACACAAATAAATAAATAGTTAAAATCTTAACAAATATGGTGAATAAATGTTTTTTTTTTATTATCTTTAACTAGTAAAGATAGTAAAAAAACATTTTTTCGCAAAAGAGACTCAACTTTTGATTTTTATTGGAAACTGATGAAATATAAACTTATGCATATTTTCATCATTACCCATACATATCCTACACATCAACTACAAACCCATTAATTCCATTCCAACAAATTCCTCACGGTTCCACCAACAAAACTGAACGACCAAAAACACTTTTCCAGATCTTTCTCTGTGCGAAATCGACCGCGTCGAGAGCGCAACATCAAAGGGTGTAGGAAACCTTTCACATCCTTTGTAACTTAGTCAGATTTGGATACCGAGATACAGTTGGCACGCAACAGATTGGTACAGAAGGCTAGCTTCATACAACGAGCGACAACACGTACGTGTAGACGCAAACTTACGGCGACTTCAAAGGAATGAACGTCGCGAGTGCGCTTTCATTCGCTTTTAAACCTGGTGATCCAGACTTGTGTGAAGGGTATTGTAATGCAAAAGAGGGTACTCACAAAGTGAGGCACGTAATGTATCTGATACTGTATCAATCTATCGTCCATGGTCACCGCGTATCGAGCTACTAGCATATATCATAGTCTTATTTTTGCAGTTTTCGCCCGGCATACCTGCTTGCATCCCCTTCAGATTTGTTTTATTTATCACGTTTATCTTTAGGGTCCCACAACATCGGAGAATTTCGATAAAATAATCACCACTCCATAATGAAGTAGATTGTTCGATGCTCACACCAATATATTCACTACACGTTGTGTCGTGTTGCCGCCCACAGGCAAACTACAAGATCCTTTGGGCTCGTGCAAAAACCGCCAAACAGCAGGTCGCTGAGAGCACACTGCGCTCCATGGGCGAACGGCTCGCAGCAGGCTCGCGCCTACGAACTCACATGATACAGTATCAGGTACATTACGTGCTACACCTTAAAGTTTGTACGCAGCTTTATATGTAATGCTCATAAGCATTGTAGTGCCGTACATACGCCGAAATTGCGTTTAATTAAATCTCTGGGTCCGGCTTGAGTGAAACCTGTTTATGTGTGCTTGAGTTTTTACTCGTTGTGCGCAGCTGGTCTTCTCATGTTTTCTGTCTTGCGCAGTTGAGCCAGCGATAGAGACATCTGATCGGAAAATATGTTGTTTATCAGACTAACGACTTCCCTTTGACGGTGTTCGTGGTCTTTATATACGCTGATGGTTTTTGGGCACGGTAGAAGTGAAAGTTTGGACACGTTTTTGATACCTTTATGTGCTTTTGCCGAGTTGAACATGGTGGGTGAATTTTTTTATGGTAAGGAATCTGTTTGTCTTGTTTAACGATTCAATTTGTTGTAAGCCTTGAGCTGTTACCGTATTTCTAGAAACTTCGACTCTAGAAATACATATAAATTTCTCTCTCTCTCTTCTTTCGACTTTTTGTGGTGTTTCGTTGTCTGGTTAAAATCAAAATTCATTTATTCAAATTAGGTTGAGGAACAGCACTTTTTGGACGTCATGATTTACATAAAACAGTCCCCCAAAACGCCCACCCTTCGCCACTTCCTAGTGTTTTTGCTAGGAAGAAGAAGTGGTGCAACAAATTCTCCAGCAACACGTCTGTCTGATAAGTTTGAAGAACTAGAAATTAGTCTGCCATAACCTAGTAAGTTATCAACCAGGCCCCGATATATTTAATTTAAGGCTTACGTATTTAATTGCCAGAATAATGTATAAACAATTCCAAAATAACTACATTAACGCCACCAAATTGCCTGCATAAAGCTTAATTAATCTACTAATTAATTTTCCGATTCCGCTACACATTTAATAGATGGCCGATGTGTAATTTAAACATGTGTTACTGAAATCAATTTCTTTATTATCAGGATTTGTTATTTATCAATTTAATATTTTTGTAGTTTCAACATGAAGTATGCTCAGTGGTCAAGGCCTCGCCTCTCATTTACAAGGTTTAGGGTTAATAAAGTACCAGTGTCATTTTTAGGGTTTCGTATCCAAACCGCTGTCCAACCGCTGTCCGTCCGTAAGTCTGCCTGTCAGCGGGCTGTATCTCATGAACTGTTGCTGATAGGCTAGACTGTTGTGTTGTGAATCGTTTCGTTGCTCCAGAATTTCGGCTGGAGTTCTGTAGCAGTGATCCCTAACTTGATTTAATTAAGGAAGTATAATACGAACATAGTCTTAAGTCAATTTATACAATCAGATCCAGCCTGTCCCTTGCTGTCCTCTTCAGCGACGTCCTAAGCCGAGGTTCGTACCCCGCAGGGGGTGCCCTTAGCGATAGTCGCTTAGCTTATAAGTTTGTATGCCTGGCTGGAGGCCTTAATTTTAATTAAGCCCCCCACAGGAAAGTTCGGTTGAGCAGTAAATATCCCTGAAGGATAAACTGCGAGATGCCCATTCCAAAAAAAAAAAAAAAAAAGTCAATTTATGAAACACTATATGAGTTAAAGTTACTCGAATTATATAATTTATTGTTAAAATATGTAGACCATTTTCATGACAAAGAGTTGTATAAAAATAACGATTCACGGCGCACATTTAAACCGTAAGGCACGGAACAGAAAAGAAACATTCTACACCGGTAAATCAGACAAGAGTGGAAATATTAAAAATTATTTGCTCCCCATAAACGTGATCTTTGCTTGAAGAGATGGATACTCGGTTTAAGAGCAACGTTTAGCTTTTGTTAAAGAATAACTAAGCTATGATGCAAGTTACTTGTAACAAAGAATATTCTTTAATGGACGTTAACGTTACCCTGTTTGCTGTTGCGCAGTCTGGTTATAATACCTTGTCAAGGCAACACACTCTCTGTAACCAGATGCTGTTATCCCCTCATTTTTATTTTAAACAATTGAGAAGTCAATATTTACCTACTTTCATTGGTGGCTGAATGATTTACTCGTAGTTCAAAATTAAAATAAACCGTCCACTTACAAGTAAAATTCGGACACGAAGGGTCCCGTACCATATCAAGTACGCCGAAATAAAGATGGCCGAATAAATCAAGTCTCAATACGTGACAATCGAAATTCTATACAAAAAAAAAAACTTTTCTTTTTTGTACGGAATGATACAGAAATTCTGGTTTTGCTTTAAAACTACTTAAACTTATTTTTTGGGCTAATTTACTACAATAGGGTAGTGTCCTTAAAAATTCTGATTGGTCCGAAAGTTGGATAACTCAAAAATACTGGACACGTATTTTTTCTTTTGTCGCGTACCTAAACCAAAAATGACGACGATATAGTGCGTTGAAATTGCGCGTGACGTCACGCCGTGCTACACTTTTAACGTAACAGTGACTTCACAATCCCTTCCCCTGAACTTTGATGTGCTACGAGTATATCATTGTCACATTTGAGTAAGCAAAAAATACGTGTCCAATATTTTTTGGTAATCTTACTGACGGACTAAATAGGCTAAATATATTTTACCTAGGACACATCCCTATTCTAGGCTATCAGCACACAATTATTGTTGCTCGTTCGCTATTAATGTGGATCCAATAATAGCAAAAAAAAGGAATATACTCCACCGCCATAAACAGCAGTTTCAAGCCACAGAGCGTCGACGCGACCCTTAAGTGAGTGAGCGGCGCCCCTTATAATCACTTTTATTCTGCTCAGCTCAAATGTCCTCTACATTCGAGGGTTGATAAGAGAAGAAATTAGCCGTTTTCCATATTCATTCCACTTTTATTAAGTTACCATTTAAAAAGCGAAGACAAAAGAGTGAGGTAACTCATTCAAGTGACCGATAATATTATTTAAACTGACTGGTGCCAGTTTTATTAAAAATGGTAAAGATAGCAATGTAGTTTTAAGACTTATTGAGGTCGAGGATAGAGTTCCAGTTTTTTTAATTAAACAAGGGTCGTTTCGTATTACAGTTTGCTGTTACGTTGTTCTTTGATAGCTGTATAAGCTTTTTACAAAAAATAGTTTTTTATAAATAAATACGTGCTAAAACGTAGTTTTTCGAGTTTCTCCATCATAAAAAACAATGCAATATTTCTTCTTTATAACATTAATAAACATAACATCATAATATCGCGCAATTATTCCCCTAAGGATTGGGCAGAGGTGCACCTATAGTTAATTACTAACTAGCTAATGAAAAAATTCCTATTGGAAAAACTCAATAACACTTTGTCCGACGTGGGAGTCGAACCTAGGGCCTCACGCTCAGCAGTCGCGCTTTGGACCTCTGGACCAACGGAACCAATTTTTTTTTTAATGTTGGCATATTATCGATTTTACACACATAGTGCAATGTTATTTTGGCATTGTGTCATGCAAACCTTTCCTGCGCGGACAGAATAATAGGTCTTTACCTATGAAATTGCCGTTTTGTATGAAAAAATTTAAATGAATTTTTTTCATGTATTTTTTATTTGTATTAATCGAAGTAATCACCCATGCAATCAATGCATCTTTGCCAACGCAGTGGCAGTTTATTGATGCCCTTCTTAAAGAAATCAGCTGGACGGGAGGCAACAAATTCTTCAAAGGCATTTTGTACTGCCTCTCGGGTATTGAATTTTTTTCCCGCCAAGAAGTTATCCAAATTCTGGAAAAAGTAGTAGTCTTTAGGCGCAAGGTCTGGTGAGTAGGGCGGATGACGGAGAGCTTCCAACCCCATTTCTTGCAACTTGGAGACCGTCTGCTGTGCAGTATGAGGTCGCGCGTTGTCGTGCAGGAGCAGCGGAGACGAGCGATTGACCAATGCTGGTTGGAGATGTGCCAGCTTCTCCATCATTGTGTTCAATTCTTCACAGTACACATCTGCAGTAATGCTCACCCCGTTTGGTAAGAAGCTGTGTTGAATCACACCGGCGCTAGACCACCAAACAGTGACCATCACTTTTCTTGGGGTAAGTTTTCGTTTAGGGCATTGTTTAGGTGCTGAACCAGGATCCAACCAACTTGCTGAGCGCTTGCGGTTATCAAACAGAATCCATTTTTCATCGCAGGTAACAATGCGGTTCAAAATTCCTTCATTTGTGTGTCTGTTGAGCAGTGCAAGGCACGTCTCGACGCGTACTTCGCGCTGGCGATCATTGAGTTCGTGGGGCACCCATTTGTCAAGCTTTTTTACCTTGCCAATTTGACGCAAATGGACCAATATTGTTTTGACGCTAACGTCGAAAGCTGCTGCTAATTCAGCCGTAGATTGTGTATCATCAGCTTCCACAATCGCCTTTAATTCGTCATTGTCGACCAAAATCTTCGGACGACCGCGAGGTTCATTTTTCAGGTCGAAATTTCCAGAACGGAAGCGAGCAAACCAATAACAGGTAGTGCGTTGGTTTGTAGTGTTAGCTCCGTAAACGTCGTTGATGTTGCGTGCCGCTTGTGCCGCGTTGCTGCCACGACGGTACTCATATTCCATAATTACTCGAATTTTTAACGTATCCATGATGACGAAAAAGATTTAAATGCGATGAAAATGTAACACTAATCAATAAACAAATGACTACTTTTGGAAAAAAAAAACCATGTTTTTAAAATAAAATTATTTTGAAATTAGAATTCTTAGCCAAACAAAAAATATTTTGCTTTGAAATGGCCAGTACTGCAGAACGGCAATTTCATAGGTAAAGACCTAATATAATTAAAGTAACTTTCGACCCAAAGGTAACCGAAAATTGTAAAAGAGCCCTTTAATCTGACATTTTGACTCGTATTATACAGTTTACAAAAGAGCTATGTATAGAGACAGGTAGTTTGGACAATTTTTAACCCATGTCATGTTGTGTGTGCTGACTCAGGTATGTAATATCGCTTGTACACGTGTGTCTGCCGCGTCTACATACAAATAAGCTTCTAATTTTAAATCAAAGTACCACATAATTAATACGCAATAATAATTACTATACAGGATCTATACAGAGGAGCCCGTGGGTAAATAAAAACAGCAGCACGGGTTGATCGAAGGTTATGCTACGCTTGTGGAGGTCAGTCTGTGGATGGGTAACTGTTCGTAAAATATCGAGTATCCTCCGTGCCTCGGAAAGCACGTTAAGCCGTTGGTCCCGGCTGTCATTGGTAGATCTTTGACAGTCGTTACTGGTAGCCCGAAGCCCGACAGTCTGACAACCAGTCTTACCAAGGGGTATCGTGTTGCACAGTAACTAGGTTGTGGAGGTCAGATAGGCAGTCGCTCGAGATACCAATAACTTTAAAATATAGGCTTCATTTAACCGCAGGACACTTGACTGTAAATTCTAACCGTACGAAGTCGCGGCAAAAGCTAGTCACCTAATATAATCCGAACGAAACAAAACACGTCGATCGCTCAAGAAATACAAAAACCCGACAGGCACGTACATTGTAGCTATAGAGTTTAGCTAAACTTCAATCTAGGTTACATAGTTAGCGTCTAGACGTGTATCAGACAGTTTACATTATAGTCTCGTCGCAACGTTATTATAGACTGTATTGTAATAAAGGTTACACCTAGCTTTAGCGGCTTAAAGATTATTGAGGCGAATGCTATAGAACCTTTCTCAAGAGTCCAAGACTGAAGACATTGGTTTAAAATCGTTTGAAACTAGTTTTACGAGTACGACAAAAAAAAATCACACTCCCGATTTATGAAGTAAAAATGTGTGTAGGTACCTTAAGTTCCAGCTACATGCAATGGAAGAGATTTTATGCTCGAAATAATAAAAATGTAAGGGCTGAATGCGATTTATTGTAATAGAACCAAAAATATAAGGAATTTCTTAAAATGCCCATTCAGAGCCTTACAAATTACCAAAAAAAATATGTTTAGGACGATTTTCTATGGAAGATTTTATCATGTCATGTTTAAGCCTTAAAAGGTCCTCCACAAATATACTGTAGTTACGCATTAAAATCAAATTTTGTAAAAATTGAAGTTATCAAAAAACGATCGTTTATTGATACCTTCAATTTTTAGCAAATATAGCCTCATATTTAAGTGTCGCCTATTGTTTGTAAAAAGGACTTAAGTTTAAGTAAATATCTTTCGCACTAAAATTATGAATACCCTTATTAATATACACCCTAAAGTTAATTACTGATTCCCTGACTGCCTTACTGATTAAACATACCACTTAAAAACTTGCCCACATAAAAATTCGAGCCATAAATATTTCTCATTCAAATTACGAGATCCTACTCACTCAGCAGACAAAACTTAAGGGAAAATCTTAAGAAAAATGTCCCCGACATTACTGGAACCCTTGCAAAGTAAATCTTAGGGCGGGGAGTAGGGCGGGCGGGTGACAAATTATTATTTTTATTGCCCTAATAATATGGCCTACTGGAAAATTAATTAAATAGCCTTGAGAAAGTGGGCGTGGTATCGTTAATCAACCTTTTGGTACATATTAGATTGTTATGTACTAGGGGCAAATCTCTTGTTCAAACACTAGGTTATTTTCATCTTTTTCTCTCTCATAAAACAAGAGAGGGACGGGCGATTAGTTGAAGTTATGTTTCCATAGATCTCATCGACCAAAGTATGACGAAGCTAAACCAAAGAGAACGGAGAGAATGCGGAACTTAATTCTCACACAAGAGGAGCTCGTGGCTAAATAAAACAGCCACACGGGTTGATTCAAAATTAAGCTACGTTTCCCAAGGTCTGTCAGCGGATGGATGACCGTTCGTTACATGTCGAGACTCTCCCGTGCGTGTAGATTTTTGGCAGTCGTTACGGGTAGTCAGAAGCCTGAAAGACTGACAACCAGTCTTACCAAGGGGTATCGTGTTGCCCAGTCACTGGTTTGTGGAAGTCAGATAGGCAGTCGCTCCATGTAAAATACTGATATTCAGCTGAATCCGGTTACGACGGACGACCCCAACATAGTTGGGGAAAGGCTAGGCAGATTATGTATGAACAGGTGATAGGTACCTATAGGTAAAAAATACTGATCGTCTAAACTTACGTATAGCAGTAGTGAACTCTGGATGTGTTGCCGGTTGATGGCGATAGGTTCACCCCCTATTAAGTACATGGGCCTTAACTGGTGAAATGTGGGTGTACTGTGGGTACATCTCTGCCTAACCATTTGCGGTATACAGGCGTGAACTTAAGTATTTGCGGTCGTTGAGCCCGTAGTAATAAAAAGTAGGTTTAATTTTTTTATTTTGTTTTAAACTTCTGAATTTGTGAGGTTTGGTTTGGTTTTACGCCACAAAAAGTAAATACTTTTATAATCACATCACAGTACAGACCTATATTTCCATTATTTTTGGCTTTCACCCAATTAAGCAATAAAATCGACGGTAGTGAGATTTTTTCGCGCAGGAACCCTTAATGCTATCAAATAAATATTGGATCCCCAATAAGGCCACCGAAAGCAATTTCAAGAAAAGAGTTGGCTACAGGTAAACTCAACTCAACTTTCAAACTATCCCTGTAACTCAATGTCTTAACAACTTCCAAACTCACTCAAAAACAGCAATAAAATCTAAAATACAGTCTCAATACCGTTTTCACATTGTCTGTGCGGGACCCTAATAAAATAAG
This sequence comes from Phlogophora meticulosa, assembly GCA_905147745.2. NCBI lineage: Eukaryota > Metazoa > Arthropoda > Insecta > Lepidoptera > Noctuidae > Phlogophora > Phlogophora meticulosa. The sequence continues at coordinate 3,558,153 of LR990518.1, forward strand.
ACGGCCTAAATATCGCGGGGAATTCGTTAGGACAATATTGCGCCCTCCCTTTGTTCGGCAGAATGCCTTCAAAGCAAATTACTTTCGTACGGAACCCGGAACTTTTAAAATATGCCGAATATATTCTATGGTAGGTACTAATGTGAGAATCTGCTGGTGCGAAAGTAGACAAAAATAAAAAGAGAGGAGAGTTGGAAGGTTTATGTAGCTTAGTAGAATTTCAGGAGCTTTTTAAATGACTAATGTACGGGGGTTCTGGTAAAAAATATATTAAGCAAAATGAGGTCATAGGTTGGATTCCCGGCTCGGGCAAAGTGTTACTGGGAATCATATACATAAACTCACCCCTTTTTCCCATGGGGGTAGGCACAAACCACACAACGCCACCCGCTGCGATTCCTACATAATCCACGGTTATACACGCACGCCGGTTGCGAGTACTACGCACCTGACCGTTTTGAAGAATATCACCAAAAAGGTATGTCCTTCTTTGGCCGTTGGGGCAAGAAAGTTCTAGAGTGGCGACCGCGCGCCGGAAGACGCAGTGTAGGCAGGCCTGGGAGGCCTGCCTACACTGCGTCTGGTCTCACGGTGGACCGACGACCTGGTGAAGGTCGCGGGAAGGGCATGGATGCGGAAGGCGCAGGACCGGTCATTGTGGAAATCCTTGGGGAAGGCCTTTGTCCAGCAGTGGACGTCTTTTGGATGAAATGATGATGATGATGATGATGTCCTTCTAGGGCGTCCCCTCCCAGCGTTTCTTAACATCTGCCTTATACTCGTAAATACCTTTTGTTAGTCGTTTTACCATCTGTAATTTCACATTAACAGTCCTCAGTCTGGATTTGTGTCAGGTTTGTGGCAATACATCGTCAACATCAAAATTCCGTCTGTATTCTCCGAAGGATTAGGTGGAGCTGTTCCTATAGAACACCCACGTTTAAACAGTTATGTTTAGGTCGTTCAACCGGGCTTAAATCCAGACTTTAGGCTGCTGTGGTGACGCGTACATTTTTTAAAGATCAAGGCGGAGGTCAAAGAATGTAATTAGATCTTATCAGCTTTTGTTATTACAATGGCATAGATATGGTGAAACCATCCAACCATATACCTTCAGAGTCACTACGTATATTTTTTGGCAATAATAGACACTATTGATTATTCCAGTTTTCAATGGCGGTAGAGTTGTTCTTACGAACCTCCAAAGGGAATCGACTTTTATGGAGACTTCGCCACTGTTAGGCTACTACTGAGAAATTCCAGATGGAAAAACCTAATATCACTTTACCCGACCTGGCAATCAAACTCAGGACCTTATGCTCAGCAGTACCACTTGACCTCTAGACCAACAAGGCATAGCATACTAATCATTATCCTCCTGCCCTTATCCCAATTTATTTTAGGTCGGTGCATCATGTCTTCTTCTATCATACTCGTACATCTCAGTTAAGCATACTATTCCTAGATATTATTATAAGATAACTTGTACGTTAACAAGTAATAACCTCTCCCAACTTGACTCAGTCGGGTCAGTCGGGACTCGTATTAACACTCTCGAAAGTGGGACAGGAGTCATACATATTTGATCAGGCGCATCTCCAACCAAATGCATTAGCTGAGAACTGTGTCATACCCTGAGGATTGTGCCTACAATGTAAGACGATTTATTCATGAGCAGTTGGTATCTAAGTTTCCAGGGTAAGTATTATCTTTAAGCTGATATCTCCACGAGTATATGTTAATTTGTACTAAACCTCTGCTGCCTGCCCGTCCGTCTATTTGTCAGCTGAATACTCATGAACCGTAATAGGTAGACAGCCAATAAAATCATAACATACTCTTACGTTTTTTTTTATAAATCTTGTACCATGGTAAGGGTAAGTTAATAATTAAGTTCCTCGGCATGTGCAGTATCAACAGAATTTTCACTTTCTTCACATATATTTGACGACAGTGTGGCGCGGCGGGCGAAGGTTCGCCTGCAATGCAAGAGGTTGCGGGTTCAATTCCCGCCTTAGGACAAATGTTTGTACGATCTACAAAGATTGTTCCGGGTGTTTGCTATGTATAGTAAAAATATCTATGTTATGTATTGTATTAAGAATATCAGTCATCTAGTACCCATAACACAAGCTCTGCTTAGCTTGGGGCTAGATGATGCTGTGTGGATTGTCCAGCATTATTATTTGTTTATTATTTATATCAACTTTTTGTTGATATCTGGAATCCTTGTTCATCGCTGACACTTCGCCCTTTATTGATCCATGGTTTTGTTTTAATAACATTTATGAGATTAAAATTGCATGTTTTGAGATTTTGTTTTATTTTATACGAGTTTAGAGATTAGAGTTTAGAGCCCTTGCGAGTCCGAATTGCACTTGGCAGGGTTTTTGTGTTTTATTTTTGTGTGTTTCCACGTGGTTACTCGAAAAAGGTCTCATTAGCCAAAGTCACCCAAAGGGTAATGCAGAGAGGTATGATTGGAGTGTCCCTGACTGATCAAATCAGAAATGAAGAGAATCAGGAGAACCAAGATAACCGACAAACATAGAACGATAAATTGCCAATGTTAAGTGGTAGTCGGTACACCGTAGGCAAAATGCTTGCAAAACAGTTGGCAGATACTCTGCATAACCCTTTGGGGACTGCAGGCGTGATGTTATGTAAGCTTTATGAAATGTCTGCATAGTAACAACACGTTTTCCCAGGATTATTTCAGCTGTGATTTACGTACCATGAAACCTAAAAACAATTCGGGATAACGATGTTCAAGAGTTTGATATCCCCCGTCAAAACGAAGTTACTTCACACGTCCATCATTGTGATATGTTATTAAAATAAACAGTATGTTTTGTACTGTTATTTTATAAGGTAGACACATGCCTATTTTCACGAAAGCGTTGAATACACACGCCAGTAACTTGCGTAAAAGTATGCAAGTAGCTTGCATGCCATTTGCCATAACCACGAATGAGGCCTTACTCTACTATTTTGTTTCCGATCTTAAGCCAATTCCAATGTTAATTTTGCAGTCACGTGATTATAATACAGCAAAATACACACAGCTGTCAAAATAAACTCGAAGTCAAGAGTATGAAACGTCTAAATTATAATGGCGGAAATCAAATCAAGAGTACCTAAGCGCGTTGATTGGTGTATGTACATATGTATATCACTACGGCATGCAAGATACTTGCATGCTTTTGTACAATATACTGGCATGTGTAAGTATAACTCGCTTCATTATATGCGTCACCTAAATGAATGCGTGAATAGAAACGCACTGTTAGATTTTGTTGAAAATCGAACAGTGTAATGATACGAGTATTTAGGTGTTTTCTAGTGTTTGTCTAAACGGGCGATAGTATTTAGGTTAGTAGATTATTGCCTTTGTTCCAACATCAAAGCGAAACTTATGTTAATAATAGATAGCTGTTGAACCACTGATAATATGTTTATAGGAAGCAAGAAAATCAAAATATTTATTTGCCACAAAATACGAGCATAATGTAAAACAAAAACCTATTACTAAAAATGTGTGAGTATTGTGTTAGTAAATATTTTGTTTAAATTATGTTTAAGACAAAACATAAACTAAAGGTATAATACAGAAAATAGGGATGTGTCCTAGGTAAAAATATATTTAGTCCGTCAGTAAGATTACCAACTAGATTTTGAAAGTTTTTAAGAATGGGAATTGGCCTTCAGATCTTAGTCTAAAACAAATTCGTTGTGTTTTTGGATCAACTTACACGGCAGTCTGCAGTAAACAATTACGAAAGTAATGTTTGGTTTTTTGTTGCTTACCTGAAAAAGAAGAAAAAAAATAAGTATGACATTTTTTACCAACCATCAAATTCTTTTCACATTAAAATACCCGTCATAAATAAATAAATAAATCGAAAAAAATCGACAGCATACTCTTTTAACCAGTATGTTGCAGTCGGTGGTAGTTATCTTAGTTTTATTATCAATCTTTTGTGTTGGAGACTGTTATTCTAGTATGAACACGCCAGTCCCGTTTAATCTCAGATTACATATTACCAACTGCAACTAACTGCTTGAACAGTAATATTGTTTCGGTGTTTTTTTTATTTTTTGTTTTACAGTTACGTTTTTGGAATCGTCGTCTTGAGCTCTCTATTATGTTACCCCATTTGACCATACACTCGAAGAACATAACCCTCCTTGGGGCAGTTCGGTAACAAAAACGTTGGGGTAAGCTCCTCTGAGTTTTAACTTCTGTGCTAAATACTAGGTAGGTACTACACGGTCCCTTGATGCCTAACACGCCGAGACCCCACCTGCATCCTTTAATGCAGGCGGGATTCTGAGGTCACGAGTGCTCAGAGTGGGGACTCTATTTGCCCACCTCGTGACCTCAGGGAAGACGGTGGCACAGTGATAACGTGTCACCGTGCGAGCACAGCGAGGTTCAGGGGAGACCCCTTTACCGTCTCCTCGGGGATGTGCCTTAACTGGCGTTACACAGGGGGTCCGGAGTGATCTATTAAGAGGTAACGGGGCCCATTTCTTGGGTGGTTTTAGTGAGGTAAGAATCCCACACTCCCTGGTCTTTTCCCCAAAAGACACCTTTTGAAGGTTTCCCCCGAAAACAAAAAAAAAAGGTACCTAGTACACGGTCACTTTATCCCTGCAACTTGCTACTCCTCCAGCTTCCCCGTCACCTACCTCGTTCGCCATGTTGCGTCAGTATGTTTAGTAGCGCCGATATAGCGTCATGGGCACCAGCTGCAGAGATAATGTGACCGGGCTGTACTCCTAGGATCCAATTTATATATCTAATATCCTAAAGCACTTTTCTTACGAAATAGCAAAAGTGGCATAAGCAAGCAGTTTTTAAGTTGGCCAGTAAAACGGTTATTCGTTCCATTGCACCGGATATTGTTTCCAATATTCCAAAATTGGGTGCATCGTAGTGAGAATGCCAGTAGGCCAGATAGGGTTACTACATATAAAAATGGCTGTATATTGAGCGGAATACACCCGTACTTATTGGAGATGCAAATTGATTTCTATATCTATACCAATATAAGAAAAAGGTAAAATTTGTTTGTAAGTTTGTGTGTAAGTAGGGGGTAATCTCCGAAAGATCATATCTTTCATCTCTCTTCATCTTTCAATTCTACAAAAAATTCGAAAGCTACATTATTTCTGAGGGCTATTATTATTTACAAAACTACTATTTAAAGAGGGGATGGAGGGGATGTTAAAGTTCGATGGGAAAAATACGACATCCACGCGGACGCGATGAAAAATAAAATGCAGATGCGTTATTAATCGGTGAAACCTATTTTCATGGTATTTATAAACGAGAATAACGTACAGTAGGCAGCACCTTAGTGACTAACGTAACATCACGCCTGTATTCGTAATAAGGGTTAGACAGAGATGCACTAATAATCCACCCACATTTCGCTAGTTAGGTTTAAGTTCTATGTAATAGGGGGGGAGCCTATTGCCCTCAACCGGGCACAAATCCAGACTCCGGGCTACTACTGAGAAATTCCACTCAAAAAAAACCTATGTATTAACACTTTGACCGACATTTTTTCTTTTACTCTTATTTGTGAGGTTTTCATCCGTATCAATTAACAGCTACACGTGGGTGGCTCCGAAACTCACAGCATTAGATGCGAAGATATGTTGTTTGTTTCTTAGAGTGTGATAACCCTAACCCGCAACAGTATCTAGGCAACCATTTAATTTTACTGTTGTTTGAAAAATGTCTTCTGACCTTTTCCGAAAATGCTCCGTATAACTATGTAGATTAGTTTGGTCAAGTCAAACATACATACACACATACAGTCATGCCTTTTTCCCATTAGGCAGAAACTACAGAACGCCCTTACCCCTTTCGCTTCGTTTACGTTCAACATATGGTCATACACACACGCAGGTTGCGAGTACTGCGCACCTAACCTTTTTGGAGAACACCACCAATAAGGTCAGTGTATGTCCTTCTAGGATATGCCCTCGCGGTGGTTTCGCCTAATAAATATCTTATGTTAGTCCTCTTTCTTTCATCCTCTCAACGTGACCAAACTATCTAAATATACTCTATTCAATTTTTGTTAATACATTTTCTTCAAGTCAAATTCAAAGAAAATGTCCTAAACAGTTTAGTAGCTGATACGTGACTAATCATTTGGTTAAATGATTGATATCGGTATAAGATCCTTTGCCTGTGCAATGTTTCTTACTTAGCATTCTACTGCACAGATTCAAGTTCTTCTAACTTATCAGACAGATGTGAAGCTAGAGAGTTTGTTTTTCTTCCCTACAAAAACACCAGGGAGTAGTGAAGGGCGTCGGCATTTTGCGACACTGTCATAAGTAATTTTTGACGTTAAAAGTGCTGATAATTCTCAGTCCAATTTGAATAAACGTTTCCTTTTTATTGCTTCCAATTTATATATGTCAAAGTGTTCTGTTGGCCCATTTCCGTAGCATTCTTTTATAGTTTCCAGCAAAAGCTCTTAGACGATGAAAGAATAATCATCTGGTTTTTGCCTTTAAAATAATCTTTCATCTTTTTCAAAAGAACTTACTGTTGTTACCCTTTTAGCGAGATTCTCGGTCGGTTTTTGTTCAGGAATAATAGGAAGAATTCAATGTATCGTTTACCGGCTTCCCCACGGAATAGACTGAGTTGTGTTTTTTTTTCAAAGAAGATAAGTAAATCCGATTACTTTACTCGCTGAAAACTTATCAGATAAGTGTGTTTACGGTGTTAGCAAAAGTGTGTCAGTAAAATTGAACAATGTTCTTTTACTCTACGAATTTTTCCTGGAAATAAAATGCTTTATTTAGCTCGTGGCTTGCATACTAAGTTAATAATTGTTAGTGGTTTTCTTTTATGAAAGGCCCAGTGGGTGATTTCCAATTCATTCAACTTTCGGAGTTTTATGTGTCTTGAGAACTAATAAAGTCAAATCACAGTTAAATTCGGATATTTAACAGTCCATTTTTCAACACTTCAGTAATATTTTACTATAGTATAGTACCAGCCTATTTCTGTCCCACTGCAGGGCAAAGGCCTCTTCTCATACAGGGAAGGCATGAGCATTAATCACCACGCTTGCTCAAGACGGGTTGGCGATTTCAGACTTATACTAATTATATAAGTCCAGGTTTCCTATCGATGTTTTTCTTCACCGATGTCAGTGATGTCTAAGATAAACTTAGAAAGTACATATGAATTGAAAAACTCACATTGGTACTTGCCCAGGTTTGAAACCACAACCTCGTGCACAAGAGGCAAGGCCTAAACTACTGGGCCATCATGACGTTGTATCAAGTAAACTATCACTAAAAGTAGAGTATGTTACCATCCTGGTATTACTTAGTAATATTATACGAGTGAATGTGCGTTTGTTTCTTTGTTACACTTTAACGCCTTCAGATCCTCGTGCAATTTTGCGTACACGCTGTCAGGCGTACAGAAAAGGATATAGGGTACTTTCCACCCAGAAAAAAGTGTTGCACTGTTCTCGAGGGATTGACAAAATCGAGCGAAGCCGATATCACAAGCTAGTAAAGTAATATGTTATTGTATTTGATTGTTATTGAATTTTCAGTATTTTTCATTAAAAATCAACACACTCATGGCTTAAGTGCCGCGTTAACAGTCCCAGCGGATTACATTGGGTCACGTTACGTCATAAGGTAATGAACAAGCTGTCAAACACATTGAATTCTTGTTTGTTTACTCCCTTGTGACGTCAATTCAGATTCGAAACATAATCTATTATCGGTCGAATCATCCGACCAGTAATAAAGCGTTTCGCATTCATGTGTGCAAAGATTAAAAACCTCTTATTTTTTCTTTTTTTATAGAAAATCAAGGCTTCATTTTGTGTGCTTTAATTATGGAATAAGGTCATAGTAAGGTTCTAGGATTACATCAGCAAGATCCATATTTTAAATGGGTACTGTCAAACGGGTACAGCGCAATAAAACAAGAAAATATACAAGCACTCAACAAAAAGAGTTGCCATTCGTTACCCCAATTTTTTCCCTATAAAATATCGCTATAAATTATATGTGGGTACTACACCAGCACTGTAGTTTCATGTTTTATTCATTGTACGTGAGTTTCAATGTGTAAATCAGTTCTGTTTCGCAGTTAATTCGCGTTAGTCCAGGCGTTATGACGGAAATTGCGAAAATTAAGGACTATACGAGGTGCGATGTGAGAAAATTACTCGATTTAAGTATAATACGGTGAAGGTAGGTGCTAGGTACATAGGTACTTTTACCGGTTAGGCCTTGAAATTTCATTTGCAGAGTGAAGAAGTTGGTAAACGGGCGTGTAGATAACATTATAGATCATAAGTTTTGTAGTGTATCTATTTAATAGAAACGACTCACACACAAGTACTCAGATGGCTGTCACTGCCACTGTCATTGTGAACTGTCAGACACTGCGAATGGCGAGAGATGGAAGGTGAAGCATACCTGGGACTTGGCACTTGGGACTTGAATGTGATGGTGAGTCTGTGAGTAAATTAACATAACACCACAATCAGCCTTACTTGTAACATATAACACATACAACAGGTTTAAAAGGGAAAAAACTTACAACTTAAAAGAAGTCTCCAAATAATGTCAACGCGGGCGGTCCAGAATTATGGGCTGATCTCATACCAATCCGAGGAGACACATCAACGCACTAACTGATACCGTGAGTATAGTATGTGATTCTGCAGCCCCAGGAAATTTTTCGACAGTATTTCCTTTTTTTTCTGATCTTTTTTTAGTTTAAACAGAATAAAATCATGATTTCTACTTTACCATCAGATTTTAAATGATAGACTTTAAGTATCTCATTGGGGTATGTACAAATTATGTTATTCTCATGATTTTTTACTGTTTGAGTAAAAACACATCAGAAAAAAAAACAAAAAATAAGGAAAAGGCGGACGAAAAATCATCTACCTGATCTCATAGTAAGTGGTGAGTCTGTTTCGTCCACCGTGTATATTCCTCCAGTCACAATCTCGCAATACCATCGAGTTACGAAGATTAAACTACAGTTAGCAAGTAGTGGGCCAGCTGCGACGCAATGACGGAACTTCTTCCTACGTTATCTAAATTAATCTTACGCTGCCGAACTTGGGGCTCTTGTGTCACTTGCTGGTTGGAGACGAGAGGGAATTCCTAATGAATTGCGTTCCTGTATAGCCATATGTTATGTTTCGTTTAGGGATAAAGGATAAGAAATACATAAATGTATAAATTTGCATGTCATACGGAAGAATGTTCTGGATTATTTCATTACGTAGCATGCCTGTATTCCCTGAAGGGATCGGCAGGCGTGTACCTATAGTACATCTATCTATCATCAGCAATGTTTAAGTCCCATTGCCATTAACCAGGCACAAATCTAGACACCGGGCCGCTTACTAAGAAATTCGTGATGCAAAAACCCAATAACACCTTGGAATCTAACCCCATCCTCATCAGTAGCACCTGCATCCACTACACAACACTTCAATTACTTTATGCCAATAATGCATTTTACTGTTACGTATATTCTGTGCAAATAAAAGTGTTCCATTCATTTTATATTTTAATATGAGGGAGAAACTGATAATAACTTAGTAGGTGAAGTAGGGCTTAATCTTTAAGGAACTCATCAACACTACCATTCACCTTTGATCATGATTTACCGCTAACTATTTTGGGGTAGGCTTTCAGTCTAACCGGATGTCTTATCTGACCTCTACAGACCAGTGACTGGGTAACACTATACCCAAGATGAGTCTAGTTGTGAGACTTTCGGGTTGCTGACTACCTGTACCGACTTTCAAAGATCTACAATTCGAAATTTGAAAAATGAAATGCGCATCTCGAATGCTTTGCACCTAGGAAATCGCTCCATCTTTTATCTTGTACAACAGCAGACCGGACCTAGTAGTAAGCGTTATTTTAAACATGTGTACGTAAGTCATCGATATCTATTTAAACATTATCCAATATAGCATTTGACACTGCTTAGATTACACACCTCAAACTTCAGTAGAATTCCAAAAAATCTATGGTCAACATAAAGCCGTCTTAGCCAGTAAAGTGGGCTAATTAGTCCAGGTATGGCAGAAATAAGTACTGAAATAATTTCGCTTCTGGTGGCTATTAACGATGACGTCACCTCGCAATCAAGTGTGTATGACCAGATTAGGAACGTCAACGAAGCAAAAGGAGTATGTTAGTTATCAGGTGGCGTTCTGTAATTTCTGCCTACCCCCATAGGAAGGAGGCGTGTGTTTATGTATGTAAGTCACGTCATGACTTACCGATAAGGCCGCTCATACCTATTAAAGTTATCATCTGTAATTTTGTATCGTGTAAAATACGTAAAGAGTATTCTATTTACCGTTTGTACCACTTTGGAGTCCCTAAAACATCTCAATTTACGCTTGTATCTTATACCATGTACCACACAACATCTAAAGCGTTATACCGGTAGGTAGGTGCCTACATTCAGTAGCAGCTGTGTGCCGACAGAAACTCTCACCCGTTCCCGACACTTGCACTGCTATAACTGAACCCAGTGACTTTGTTCTTTGTGCCTCCAGCCATTTTGGAAGAATTGGGATATATTTTTATTGTTAGGAAACTGGATTATGTTTTCGAAGATCACGGATAAGGACGACGGATGGTTGGCAATTAAGCCTATGTGGGTAATATGAAATTCCTTAAAATCACCAAAATGTACGAATGTTTTACAGGTTTAAATAACCTATAAAACAAAGAATTTACAAGTACAGTCGGAATTAGTACTCGTTTTTGGTAGTTTTCATGGTGTACAATAAAGAGTATTCTATTCAATTCTAGTATACAATCGTAAAGATGGTATTTTGAAGTGTTACTCTAGAGTAACACTAGTTACTAGTAACTACGGCATGGTTTCAGATAAACATTGATTAATGTTTAGTAGAGATAAGTTAGACAGGTTTGAATATAATATAAAAGCAATCTTACGAATAAATCCTATTATACGTATAAATACGACTATAACTAATAACCCGGTACATCACGAGCCGTTGGGTTCCTATAGAACTCACAAGCACAGTCTAGTTATTGATGTAACGTAAATAATTGTTCACAACATTTAGAATCAATCCACCAAAGTCTCTATTGTTACAAATGAGAGATTATATTTTTTGAAAATAAAAAAGAAATGAATGAGAATGTTATTGGGTTTTTCCATCTGGAATTTCTCAGTAGCAGCTCGGAGTCTGGATTTGCAAAAGGTTCACCCCCTATTACATAACTGGCGAAATGTGGGGGTACTATAGGTACCTACACCTGTATCCAACCTTTCGGGGATAACAGGCATGTAGTGACGTTTAAAAAATAAATAATACTAATTTATATTAGAGTAGGTATCAACTTGTATGTAAATTGGTATTATTACATTCCTTATTTAAACAAACAGAACGAAAACAAAGTATCCGCACAATTCTCAAGTAAATCACACAACTTGACGAAAAATTAGCTTGGTAACATTAAAACTTGCTAATATTCAAGTTGTATTCTGCATAAAACGTTCAGGCGCTCGGCTCCTGAAAACGAAACAATTAATTTTCACCGTGCGAGCGTTTCACGGACGAATAATTCGCAGACACTGACAAAAATAAGTAGCTCTGTGCTGAATAACTAATTGGGTGCTAAACGACACTGAAACTGAATGTACATATTTGTACCTAGTACTTTGAAGTACCTACACGTCTGTGTGGAAAATGGTCTTTTAGGTCTGTAGTCGTCCACATTTTATTGAGATTTTTTTATGAGAAAAGATGTTGGAATCTTTGATTTGTTTAAATGACTCTTTGACAGTCGTTACGGGTAGTGAAAAGTCGGAAAATCAAACAACCATTCTTACCATGAGGTATCTAGGTATTATCTAGAAGCAGGCTTGTGGAGGTCAGATAGACAGTCGCTAGGTGTTAAATTCTGATGTTTAACTGCATCTGATTAGATTGAGACCTGTAGGGAAAAGGGTAGGCAGAAGATCATGATGGTGATATAATAAATTGCTCAACCACACACTTCATATGGCTACCATACCTGTGACGAAGAGATGCCCACAAATTACATCTAGAGCACCTTTGACCAATAGAACCGTACGCCTCACATATTTTCAAGGAACCAGTAAGGCTTTACCAGATGTACGATTGTTGCAAACGATATTCTTGGAAATAGGAACGTTGAATGTCGTCCGATAGTGCACTGAATATACCGGTCGATTAAAGATGTTAAGTACAGTATCGAGTAGATGTCGTTTCGGTTAAATAAACTGTTATTGTAATCTATGTAACACGAATCGACGTAGAGGGAATGATTCAAGGAAGAGCGATGGAATTATTGATATAGGAATTACTGGTACGAGTATAATACTTGTAACGAATACTTACCACTTGCTAAGCTCTACCTAATAATCGATCTGCTTAGCCATTTCGTTACTATGATGGGGTTGGCTTCCAGTATGCAGCTGAAGACGAGTATTTGCAAAACTCTTGGTACCAGTTTGTATCGATGTCCCTTTCATAGTTACTTCGGGTCTCTTTTTAAGAACATTGCGAGCACGGAGGAATGTGAGATTTGGCACAGTTAAAGTTTCCCTGGAGAAGTAGTTCAGAAAGTCAAAACAGTCGAATTTGGACCAACGACCAACCACTAGATTACTATTAATCCTTTTACGCTATAAAACTACTAGAACAATTCAAAATCCAAACAGTACGACGCATATCAGCTGTCGCCAGTTCGGGCCAGTAAAGCGAGTAAATCCACGGCTGAAAGCTGGCGTGTCTACAAACTGTGGCACTGGCACATGGGGCGATGGCTGTCAAGCTGTTACGTCAGAAATAAAGTGTCATGGCGGACCCTGGCTTGATTTACAGCACATACTGAGTTCTAAATTGGTTAAAAGCTTCAGATAGTAAGCAATTGGACTGTGACAGACTTGATGAGAGATGAGATGAGACCGTGTGTTATGAAGGAGAAATTAGAAGGGACCAGCGTGCGTCACTAGCTTGTTGTAAGAAGTTATTTCATTTTGGACCTCTGCTTCGTGTGGTAGAACCCCAGCCCCGACCTCCTCACGTGAAATTTACCCTACAATTTTCAATAACCATGAGATTATCTTTGTAGACAAATAGGGGCACCCCCAAAAGTAAAACAAACATTTACTGTTTTTTTTTCATTCTGATGTAAAGACGCCAGCACATCAAGCTATCCCAACTGTATTTTTTTTCCAATTGAACATGAACCTTATTTATTTGTCATAAAGTTGAAAAGCTATCAAAGAAATTTGATAAATTGGGGTACCTTGATGTGCTGGTAGGTCCCTCTGTACTTAAAGTTGTATTAAAATGCTTTGAATAGAAAAGTTGACATGAAATTGACAATTACCCCCGCTCCCTATTAATAAGATTTTGCATTTATTACATGAGCTCAAAATGGACCATTTTGAGTTAACACGTAATTAATGGTTATCCCCCAACGAATTTCAGGTTTCTTCACATATTTTTTTTATTCTTTTTTTTAAGGGTCTTTTACGCTTACCGTATGTCAGTCCCATCGTATCCTAAACAATTCAAAACAATTATAAAATACAATTCATAAGATGTGGGCCATGAATTTGAACAATAACATACGATAGAATTGTATGGAACATGCCTATGCCTATATCAGTTCTGTTCAAATTCACGGACCTTACTAAATTATTTATACTGGACTCATATTGGACACATTCCATCAATAAATGTTGTAGGTCCTCGACAACTCCACATTCCTCACAGTTGGGTGAAGCGATTTTCTTCATCATGAAGGCAATTATTTTGCATGGAATCTGTCCAGATCTGAGGTTAAGAGCAGTAACAATTAGTTCCGTGAGGGAATCGAACCCGGGCAACGCAGCGCAGCAGCCAATTGTTCAGCCATTGCGCCAACCGTACCATCAAGTATTTCAATTTCACCAAAAAAGTATTTTATTTTTAAATAACATTGCTTATGCTTCGTTGAATAAAATACCAATGAAAACTTAGTCTAGACAGGGGACCCTCATTAATTACAAACTTAATGGCTCAGATATTAATTGATTTAAAACTTTCATAACTTTTACAATTATGCGTCTGAACTAGCATTTAATTAAAATATTCATTTACTTAGCTAAATATTATTGAAACAAAAGGTAACAAGTTTTGAAATCGTCCTTATTACTGGAATTGTAATTAATTTTTAGTTTGGTTATTTTAATAAAATACTTAAATAGCATAATTGAAAAATAGATTTTGCAGATGCTTGTCGCTAAATAAAAATAGCCTCACGGGTCGATCGAAGGATAACCTACGTCTCCGAGTTCAGTCTGTGGATGGGTGACCGCTCATTACACATCGAGCCTCCTCCGTACCAAAAGCACGCTAAGCCGTTGGTACCAGCTGTCATTTGTAATCTTTAGCAGTCGTTACGGGTAGTCAGAAGCCCGAAAGTCTGACTTCCTGCCTTACCATTATTTTGCCCAGTTACCTACTGGGTCGTGGAGGTCAGACAGGCAGTCGCTCCATATAAAATACTGGTATTCAGCTGCATCCGGTAAGACGAAACCGACCCCAACATACATATGTAGATGGGAAAACTCTAGGCAGATGATGATGTTTGTATGTAAGCTGTAAGTCTTCCAGGATCTATTAAGTGAATAAATAAAGAGTCTTTCTGGCTTACAATTCTATTTATTGATTTGAAATGAATAATTTTCACCCCGCTTTACCGGTTTTTCTCCCCAGTTCAAATCGTCTTAGTAACAGACAACTATCGGAGATTTCGTTTCAATTCCTTAAATACGGCCTTCAACTGCGATAAGGGGTTAGGTTAATCCGGATTTACTGATTCGGATCATAGCGATACCCGGGTATTGATCCCAACAGAATTAATTATCGATTCATCCGTCTATTGTCAGTCGTTCAGAGATTCAATTATAGTATTCGTAGCGGTCTTCTGTAGCCCTGCCACGAATTTATAGCGAGAAGTTTACCAACCGAAAACGAGTACCTAGTTATTAGTCAAATGAAATTAGTTTCACGTCTGTAATGTAGAGGCGCTGTTGTAATCTTAGTACAAATTGTTGACGTTTTCGATTGGTAAACTTCTCGCAAGAAATTCATGTTAGCTCTTACACGAATGTAGGGCTACTAGTCGTCTTTTTTAGGGTTCCGTCCCCAAAGGGTAAAACGGGACCCTATTCCTAAGACTCTGCTGTCCGTCCGTCTGTCTGTCCTTCTGTCACCAGACTGTATCTCATGAACCGTGATAGTAAGACAGTTGAAATTTTCACAGACGAACAAAAACAGAATAACATAAATATTTAAGGGGGCTTCCATGTCCGTGTTTTTTTTGCTAGATATTGATAACGGCAACAGGTAGGTGCTTGAAATATTCACAGAATATTTAGTAATACATATTATAGTAAGTTAAAATAAAACAAATATTTAAGGGGAGCTCCAGTCCACAGACATGATTTTTTTGCCGTTTTTATAGATAATGATACGGAACCCTCCGAGCGCAAGTTTAACTCTTTCAACTCTATTACACTTTATATTAAGTAATAATATAACCAGCCTGTTACTGCAGTAGTAGTAGAACTGCAGGGCAAAGGCCTCGTCTCGTACAGAGAAGGAACGAGCATTGATCACCACGCTTGCTCAAAGCGGATGAACAATTCCGGGTTTCGATTCCCCCACGATTCCTTCACCGATAACAGTGATGACATAAATGTAATCGAAAAAAATACTACAGATGATATTGATTTAAGAATAACCGCCATATAAATGAATAGTAAAATAGAACGCATTTGAACACTTTACGTGTGCTAAACTGTCGCACAAACGAAACGCGAGCGTTGTGGCAATGTGTTATCAGACTAATTTAGTGCATTGTACGTAATCTGAATCTAGAGTAACTAGATGAGGTACTGGGATAGTATTGTTTGAGTATCGATAAAAAATTACGTGAGGTTATGCACAACACTACTTGATGACAAGTTTTGAGAATGGAAATAAAATGCTTCAAAGAATTACACGGTTTCAAGATTAGAGCTCAGGATGGTTAAGGAAGACGAACATCATCATCTGACTGCCTTTTCCCAACTATTTGGTCAGCATCCCGTTTAACCGGATGCAGATGAATACCAGTTTTTTAGTAACTGGGTAACACAATAGTAACACAATATCCCTTGGTTGACTAGTTATCATACTTTCGGTCTTCTGACTACCCGTATCAACTGACAAATATCTACAAATGACAGCTGAGACCAACGGCTTAACGTGCCTTCCGAGGCAATGGGTAACTATATGTGATCACCCATCCATGGACTGACCTCGCCAAGCGTTGCTTAAGTTTGAAGATCGACCCATATGCCTGTTATTACTAACTACACCATGAAGAACAAGGACAAGAATATAAAAGTCCAGAGCAGCAACATGAAAGAATTTTGTGTCTATTTTGATAACGCTCACAGGATTAGTCGTCTAATTAAAAAATATTATCTATGCGCAGTATTTAGCAATTTTTAAACGATTTTACATTGAGAAGTCGTTGCAAAAATGTTCACTGAAAATGTTTTTTGGTATTACCTACTGATGATTCATGATAAATAACTCATGATTATACCCATATTTCAACACGTATTAATCTGACTGTTATGATTTGTAAACTCAAAGGGTACAATCGGCAATCGAAATCAATGGGATAACTGATCGCTTTCAACATTATATGATACCAGTTTTAATAACACTTTTTTATTCATAATTGAAATCTATAATTTCTCTACCTGATCTACCTTTATTTTTGCATAGGTTACAATTAAGTCACCAATTTTTACCCGACTACGGCGAGATTTTGGGGAGGATCGCAGCAGGGGTGGAGGGGAATAAGAAAACTATGGGGGAATAACAAAACAAGTAAACAAAAAGTAGAAAGGAGGAAGTAAACAAATGAATTGTTAATAATTATTACAAAAGTGATTAATAATAATTGTCTATATCAAGGAGGTTTATCAAAAGGAAGGGTTGTCCTTCCTTGGCGGACCCACTGAAGGGGGGTACTTTATGAATGTTAGACTGTCAGGACACTTCAATAGAACTAAAGAACACATTAAAATACTTATCTTACTCAGTAAGACGATGAGAGCAATGAGCAACCAACTTATTGGTTAATACTGATTAGTTTATTTCATTAATTCCCAGATAAGTTGATTATTTTGTACCTCCGTACCTAACTGTATTTCCTTACTTTATTTTTATTCAGTAGTTTGGTTAACATTTTTTATTGTTTTTATTACGGAAAAAAAATACGTATGGGTTCTATTTTATGCTCGATAGGCTCGTTAGGCTCGCCTGAAGCGATGAAAATCACGGTCTGAGATCTAGATTGCCTTGAAAATATCGATTCACTCTTGCAACGCAATAAGACATCTGGGTGAAGAACAGTTTCAAGTTAAATATTGGAAAATCACTTACAATTCCAACAGCTCCTTAAATGTATCCAGTGAATCTTGCTCGTGTAACTCATTCAATTTCATTGTTACACTAGAGTGCGCCACGAGCGCTGTACTGTAATTGAGACTACTAAAATGTAGCCACTTAAATTAATTATAAAGATAGATTATACATCCAATGCTAGGTTTAAGTAATTATAGGATAAGCAATAAATATAGGTGTTAAGTGCTCATTATATGAATTATTAATAGGAATAAACATATATTATGTTTTATGTTTGTCACCCCTTAATACCTTAAACGTCAGGTGACCGACAAACAATACATCGACTACCGATGTGGCACGGCGGGCGAAGGTCCGCCTGCGACGCAAGAGGTTGCGGGTTCGATTCCCGCCTTGGGACAAATGTTTGTACGATCTACAAATATTTGTTCCGGGTGTTCTGGGTATTTCCTATGTATAATAAAAATATCTATCTATGTAATGTATTGTATTAAGTATATCAGTCATCTAGTACCCATAACACAAGCTCTGCTTAGCTTGGGGCTAGATGATGCTGTGTGGATTGTCCAGCATTATTTATATTATTTATTAATATACCCGTATTGCTTATATTATTTAAATCCGTTTTTTTCATGCATCTCTTTCTTTTTAATAAATCTATGTTTATACTACCAGTGTTGCAGATTGGCAACACGAGATTTTTTTTAAGTGATGTAACTCTTTGCTGTTAAGCGTCATTGTAAGACGATCTCTTTGTAGTCGTACGGTAGGCCGTGCGTCGGTGGTAACAAAACTAGTATATGGCCTCACAGAAACTGTTACCAGTGCCGAACGGTATACTGTACCTACCAGAGAATTAGGTTCCAGTTGTACCAGTTGATTGCACTAATATAAACAACCACACTAACCTAAACTAAAAAGTAACAGAACAAAATGGAAATTCAATGCCTGTCATTTTGACAGCTGTTAAAAAACATTCATTGTTATTTTGTGTTATTCAGCGTTATTTACGTTGTCCAATAGACGAATTGTTCAAACAAATATGGCAATGCATTAGGAATTACCTCAAAAAACCTTCGGTTTGTGACAGAAAATGTGTGTCACGCAATCGGGACAACGATCTTCAAATAACCATTAAAGAGAATATATCTAAAGTTCTTAACAGAATCAAACTGAAGCCTGTTTATAGTACTTACTTAGTTTGTCTAAAACGGACCCATAAAGGTGCCATCACACACTTTGTACACAAGTTTAAGTTCGACTTAATTGTTGTATCAGAACTTAGTTTGGTGTTTGAAGTTAGTGCACGCCACTTGGTTCGTTCTAAGATAATCAAGGACCTACTTGAGATTACTTGAAAACCGCCTTCATTTTGTGCTTGTGCTACTAACAATGTAAAGTTTGGGATAGGCTTTTTATGGCGTGAAGTGTTGCTACAGTGTTAAGTGAGAATTTTTAGGGTTAGACAGTGAGATTTGAATTTATGGTGTGAATTAATATTAACAAGGCTTTGCACGCAATTTCGTACGCGTGGAATTTGGAATGGAGTATCCAAAAAATGGAGCCCACATTTTAAGTACTTCTTCATTCAATTCCATGCAGAAGTTTTTGTGTGATGCGTGTAACAGACAGACTGGCCCACAGACAAAAAAATCATTCTACTAGTTTACATAGATAGCCTCTCTGGTGGACGTTTTTTGATTTTTTTAATCAATCTGTGGTGCAGTAAAACTTTTACTTGACATTTGTAAGACTTAATGTGTCGTATTCGTTATCCAGAACGTACAATTTTTTACACGATGATCGGTAGAGAGAGAGACTTAGTTTTTCATTCTTAGAGATGCTGACAATATTTCACTTTTCAATTTTTTATTTCACGTGAAACCATTAATGTAACATATGCTTGTATTGTTTAGATTCAAGTTCTTCCAACTTGATTTTTAACCGACTTCAGAAAATGCTCTCAATTTGACTTTAAGCTTTTGTTTTTTTTTTATGTACATATGTTACGCGATGATTCCGCCAGTTATGAATTGATTGACATTTTTCAGAGGTAGTCCCATCTTGTCCCATGTTTTTTTGACTAAAACAATATCTACTTATTCTATTTATCTCTAAAACCTTTATTGACCGCATCTTACGCAAAAACTGCTCATACATACTCGTACATATTTACCTGCAAATACAAAAAAAACAAACAAGTACGAGTAAACAAAAGGCCACATTCAATTATTAACTACTGCAAGAAAAAAAGAAAAAGAAGAGAAAAAAACATAAAATAAGTAGGTTACATTTAATAAATGAGGGAGGTATGTTCTCACATAAAAAAGTTAGTCGCGTCATTGCTCGTGAAATGGGAACGTACTTATATTGTGTTTGTCCTCGTAAAATATTTACTTAGGCCCTATGGCATTTTTTTTTGGCGTGTGGCAACCCTCACGGTTGTCCTCCGCTCTGGGGTGGGCGGGAGGGGTTTGCCATACTAACTTTTGAGTTGAGCTACAATATTACTGACAAATGCGTACACTGGCTGGACAGGTCCACTTAAGTCTGAGAGGGTTCTCAAAACACCATCTCAGGCCCTCAACATGGTCCTCATTGATCGATCTAACGAAGAAAATGTCTGGACCTTAAAAAAGACTGTGACCTCGGAGTTTGTTTCTTCACAGAGTAGTAGTTCAGAGAGTAGTCAGCTAGGAAACACTACCCTCATCTAGTTCTTATTTATTTATATTTATTTTGTGAAGCGTCAAAGTGTTTTTTACACCCATTTAAGTACAGAAATAAATATAATATATCATTCACTTTTACCCCGTGGTTAATATCTACTATAGGTTCCTGACTAAAACCACATGGTATCCTTCAACTAGGTACCTTAGGCCATAATTAAATATTTTCGACATTCCAAAACAACATGTTATTTGAATTGTATCAATTACTGACAAGAACAGTGATATTGAATTAAGAATTACTTTTTATTAGGTAAGTTCACAGAGACTTTACAAAAAAATAATATAAAAGAAACAAAAAGTTCCTTGTTTAAATTAATTAAAACAGAAACAATGCAGGGCGTTTATAAATTGTTTTTCTTATTATTGGTGCCCATAAAAATTTTAATGGTTGTTATTTTATTTACTATATAAGCAAAAAACATTGTTTATATTTATTCCAAGTAACAAGGATAGCATTTCTGACAGAAAGGCGGACAGACACACTTTCAACCGTTTTGGTATGGAACCCAAAAAAATATGAACAACAGAAAATAACCTCTTAAAAAGCATACATTTCACCAAACGCTAACACAATTCCTCTATAAAAACACTAACTTCCAATAAAAACTCCTCACAAATATTAAAATAAACTGTGCAAATTATAAACAAACTGATATCCGTCGGAAGTGCAGAAACAACCGGTCTCGTTGCTTCCGCATAATTAAATTTCAGCGTTTCAGCTTACTGAAATTCCATCGTGTTGAGATTCCCGACGGTCGGGCTATTGTTCCTGAGCGAAGCTAAATAGAGCTAAAAATGATGCTCGTTTGAGAGGGATAGCGATTATTAGCTGTTTGTTTTCTTGATATTAGCTGAACTGAAGGAAGCTTTACGGTAAGCATGGATAGAGCAAGAAGATTAATTGATAATGAACTTAAATGCAACTTAAAAACAGTTGAAAATAGCGTGGAAGGTAAATTCTGCGCGAGCATACGCGAGTCACGCGCGCACGATAGACCATTTGCCTCTCTGTCTATGCTCACGCTGTGATTTCCCTTCGATGTTTTGTTTTACGAGTACTAGATTCCTGTTTCAAACTATGTCTTGCTTATTCATGCCTTGTCGTTTGGCTACTGCTGCTTGAAGTTATTTGTTTTTCTTTATATAAGGTTTATTATTTTTCGGGTTAAACTTAGTCGTAGCTCCTTTAACTTAATTTAGAAATTTCTGACTTGCATTACAATAAATTAAATACAAACAAATAACAAACGAAAATCAGGCTCAGAATCAGCACTTTTTTAAAACTACAAAAGGCCCCCAAAACCCTACACCACTTTCCATAATTAAATTGAATTATAGGCCACGTATCAGCTAACACACTTCCAATATACCAAAAAACCATAACCATATGGGTACAATGCAGCATTGCATATTGCTGCATTATACCTATATGGTTGTGAATCGCAGTTACAAATGATAAACTAGGACCATCGGAATCAAACCAAAAACAACAATGGCAAGAAAAGAAAGACGTAATTAATATCCAAAACAAAAGACAGCCGCATTTCTAACATGAACTGTAGGTAACAAACAAGAACTACCAATCTCACATAATATTTATAGTTATGACAGAAATTCCAGACGCATACTTAGGAATTGCCTTTTGGCTAACTCTGAACTGAATACCGGCAGACTGAGCGTCTCTGTAATCCTCTTAGCTGGAGTATTTCAGTTAAATGTACTGCTTTATGAATGTTAAGTCGGAGATGTCGCTTTAGTTATGCTCCGTGCTTGTTAGTCATTTCAAAAATGGAAGACAGTGATGTATAAATAGTCTCGATTTCAGTTCAATTGTTACGTTATGCTGACGTTTCTTTTTTCAAATGAAGAACGTCATATCTCACCTCTTTTTCTAAATGGTTTTTAGGATGTAAAATATGTTTTACTAGCTTCCGCACGCGGCTTCGCCCGCGTGGTTTGTGGATTAAAAGTGGTAGCCTATGTCCTTTCCCGGGGTGCAATGTATCTCTCTGCCATATTTTATCGAAATCCGTTCAGTGGTTTACGCGTGAAAGACGGACAAACAGACACACACACTTTCCCATTTATAATATTAGTATGGATTTTATATCTAAATAAATTTTCTTTTAATTTTCAAAGTGCTGAGAAAACCCAAAACTTGATTTAAGGGAATTTAAAGCCATTATTTTAGATTAATGAAAAGATATGGTTCACCTAGTCGTAGATTATAAGTTGATCTATGTAGCGGTATTCTTTGAGACATTTTATAAAGGAAACTTCGTGATGCAAAGAATTCCTTTAGCTTAAGGTACCTTCTACCTCCATTTAAAAATTCTACAAGTTTTTTAAGGTAGATAATAAGAAAGTCCAAGGAGAAAAGTCTGAAAAAGAAGGTTGCAAAAATGAATAATTTAGAGCAGGTATTTAAAGTTTTTTTTATTAAAATTTACTTAACAGAAAAATAATGTTAACTTGTAACATTAAAAAAATGTTTAAATAAAAATGTTTTGGAGAGGAAATGTTGAGATATTCCTTAATCTTTCATTAAAATTTTGTATCAGTGATGAAGAAAAAATAAGAGCAAACCGTTTTGACAACACTCCCGTTACAATACCAAAGGTATAAATTTCTATCACGCTGGGTGTATATTGTGTTTTAAATCTGTATAGGGGCGAGTTTTATCAATCAAAATCAAAATTCATTTATTCAAATTAGGCTGACAATCAGCACTTTTTGAACGTCAAAACGTTTACATAAGACAGTCCCCCAAAACGCTCAACCTACACCACTTCCTAGTGTTTTTGCTGGGAAGAAGAAATGGAGGAACAAACTCCCCAGCTACACGTCTGTCTGATAGGTTTGAAGAATTTGAAGCTATTTTTTATTTTATTTTATTTTTATTTTATTTATTAAAGGGATAACAAACAGCTACAACATACATATAGCATTCATAAAATATATAAAACTATAAAACAATGCTGCAGCCCACTACATTATCCACATATAAACTATTTTATAGACACAGTGAGCCACTAAAGAACAATAACACAGTTCAATTAGAGCTTAAGAAAAAATTAATTGACTTATCATTAATCGCAATTTCATTGAATACAATAACCATAACAATAACAATTTAATACTAATTCATTTAAACATTCGTTACAATTTAATTACATTAACAATACAATAATAAAATACAATTCAATTCATTTAAAATAATTATACAACTTAATTACAAAAATAATTTATAATTAAATTTAATTACAATAATAATTTAATAACATTTGATTTAAATTTAGATTTTGTGCATGCAAATATATCAATATCCATAAAATCTGCATTGTATGATTCCAACATTCTATGAATAGGGCAGCGTAGGCCAGAGTTCGTCTGACAAGCATTTACTGCAAACAGGGTACCAGCACGGACTCTGCGCACATTAATAGTTCGGGGGACCGAATAACACAGCCTACTCGTGAGATCTATGGCATCAAAATTGTTGTGAACAATATCATATAGTACACTGGCCTCCAGATACTTACGTCGTTTCTCCAAGCTCACAAGTTTGTACTCGTTAAGTAACTGAGGGTACGACAAGGAAGCTTTTGTCCTATGACACCTGTAATACATAGTACGGAGGAACTTGCGCTGAACCTTCTCTATCAAGGCAATATACTTTTGATAGAAGGGATTCCAAATAGTGACTGCATACTCCAGCTGAGAGCGGATGAGAGTTTTGTATAGATAGAGATAGGTTGAGGTACGCTTGAACTCCGTTGAAGACCTCATTACAAAGCCGTACAATTTAAACGCTCTATTGACTATGTCTTCGACATGCTGGTTTAAGGATAGCTTGTCATCAAAGAGCACACCTAAATCTTTAACTACGGAGATGTTATTCAGGGAAATATTATTAAGGCGGTAACAGTAATTTATAAGGAATTTATTCTTGGTAAAGCGTACATAATTACATTTGGGGATACTGAGATGCAACTTATTGATAATACAATAGTCAGTCAGTCTGTCTAAATCCTCTTGAAATGAAAGGCACTCATTTACATTACGCAAAGACTTGAAAATCTTTAAATCATCAGCGTACAACAAAATACTGGTTTTTTTAAAACATTTCTTAATATCATTGATGTAGATGATGAATAAGAGAGGACCCAGAATCGAGCCCTGTGGGACTCCAGAAGTAATGCCAACAGAAGAAGATAGGTGACCATTAACCGCAACCCTTTGTGACCGGTTTTCGATGTAAGACATAAACCAACGCAATAAATTTCCGCGTATTCCATTAAATGCAATTTTATTTAGCAGGATTTCATGGTCGACCTTGTCAAAAGCCTTTTTGAAATCTGTGTAAACTGTATCTACTTGCAAACGCTTATCCATATTTTCAAATAAATAGTTAGCAAATATTAACAGGTTCGATGTTGTAGATCGGCGTTTAACAAATCCATGTTGCTCTGGTATGATGACGTTGTGCAAAAGTGGGTAAATTTCATTGTGAACCAGCCTTTCAAAAAGCTTTGACAAGGTCGATAGAATTGATATAGGTCGATACTGCTCAACATCATGTCTCGAGCCACCCTTATGAACTGGAGTAATATTAGCTCGCTTCCACACCTCCGGGAAAACACCCTCACTCAAGCATCTATTATAAATTATGTATATCGGCTCATAAATACTAGCAGCTGTAGCTCTGAAGAAAGCCGAAGGCAGACCATCAGGTCCAGCTCCCTTGGTAGGGTCCAGGCGTTTTAGCTCATTGAGTATTTTAGATTTATCAAGATATAAATTGGTTATTAAGTTACCAGTTTCAACGGAGTGCTGCGGTGGGCTCCACGCGGGTAGCGTTGGGGATACAGGTTCAAACACGGACAAGAAAAAGTCCGAGAACATATTGCACACGACATCAGGATCACTCGACTTGACATTCTGGTACTGCATCATTGATGGAATACCAGATTTATTTTTGCGGTTAGAGATGTAAGACCAGAAATGTTTTATGTTACCTATTAGACTATCCTCAACAGAGTTAATATACGATGAATAACATGCTCTACACTTATCTTTGAAGAGTGATCTACATTCGGAGAAGTTGTTATAGTCTATGATATTATTAAACTTTTTCCATCTTATCCAATGTCGTTGTTTCTTTTTAAATATTTTAATTAATTGGGTAGTAAACCAGACAGGAAAGCCAAGTGATCGTGATCTTGCAAGAGGGACTATTGGGCTAATGATATCACTCAGCGCAGCATAGAAAGCATCCACAGCTTCCTCCGATGAAAGGTTGTCAAAAAGGGCCCGCCAGTTAGTATCATCAATATGCTTGTTAATGAGATCGTAATTAGCTTTTCGAAAGTCGTATTTGATCAAGGGTTTTATCTTCATTATTGATATAGATAGACTAATAGGCGCCCTTATGACAAAAGGAGGGTGATGGGGGTCGATTGGTAACAGTGGGTCCTTGAGATGGGAGGCTGAGCAGAGGGTGTTCGATATGAACAGGTCAAGGATCTTTCCATTGTAATTGGGCGTGCTGTTAAATTGGCGAGCATCCAGCGATGACATAAGTAATGTAAGCTCAGAGCATACACGGTGTGAACAGGCACAGGCGACACAGGCGGCATGCCCACTTGACGCTACGCTCCACGATATAAAAGGTAGATTATAATCACCTACAATATAAACATTAGTAATGTTAGGTCCATGTAAGGTGTCATGCAAAAGGTCAAAATGAGATGTGTAAGCATCAGCGCTGGTCCCCGGAGGTATGTATGCGGCACTAATGACATGTAACTTATGTCTTTCATTTCTACTAGGCAGTGTAACCATGAGGTGCTCAATACACATGAGAGGCTTATAATGTGGGTTATTCAGAAACTGGAGTGAAGACGATTGAAGCTCACGCAGTACTGCTATGAGCACTCCACCCCCAAGTCGTTTACCAGTAGCGTCACGATTCCGGTCACATCTAAATACCACATAACGAGGGTCAATAAATTCTTCATTCGCTATCTCAGGTATCAACCAGGTCTCAGTTAGTATGATGATGTCATAAGATGATGCCAGGATATTCACGAGCAACGTGTGTAATTTAGTTCGAAGGCCCCTACAGTTTTGATAGTACATAGATAAGTTTTCAGTGCTATCCATTTTCTAGATGTATCACAACTAATACATATAATACTCGCGTTGTAGGATAAAACTTGATACTTATTGGAATCATAACAAAGCATGTAAGATTGGTAGAACAAGTCAAATAAATAGTGAGGAATATATTATAATTATAATTAGTATATATCTTTGTGTTACATTGGCTGACAGATAGATTAGAATATAGACAGAGATAGATAGTCGAAATTGTAATTAATTTAAAATTATGCATAGTTATGTAAAAATAGACAATTAAATGTAAAAAATCATAAAAGAGACAATAGTAAATACCAGTTAAAACAGTTTTACCTATGAATTTAAGACCCTTATTCGGCTGCGTTTGTTTTAATTTTGTTGAGGTCTCCTTCACCGCGTATTGCAAACGAGGCTTCACCTTCTCGCTCACGGACCAGTATTGTAGCATTTCTGATCCACACATATTTGTAATTATGGTTTTTAGCGACTTCCCGTGCTTTTCGAAATAACTGCTTCTTTTTCAGGGTTAAATGTTCATTGATGTAAATAGAAGACGAGGTTCCAGTTATTCCAATTTGTTCTGTCTTGAGTGATGAGGCTTTGCGGAAAGCACTCAACAGATTATCTCTATATATGCAGGATGAAAACTTCACGATGATATTCTTTGGTCTATTGTTTAATTGGTGTGCATGTGGTACTCTATGGACTGTGACAATGTTCTGTTGAGATAGCGGGAAGTTAAGCGCAAGACCAATTGCTTCCACTAAAGCTGGCAAGTTTTCGTTGCGCCTTTCGGGCAAGTTGCCTATTTCTACATTGCATAGACGGGCCTGCTGTTCTAATGTGTCAATTTTCCTTTCAAGGGCATTGACTGTCAAATCGATTGATCGATCATCAGAGACATTTATTCCATCGACACGGTTTTTAAGCATTTCATGTTGCAGTGTTTGATCCTGGGTAGTTGTTTGAAGGTTAATGATATCATTGCGCAAATCGTGGATATTCTGCTTCAGAATTGACTGCTCGCTACGCACCGATTTTAATTCCTCCTGTATACTGGCCATGGTAGATTTGATATCATCACGGATGTGAAGGAGGTCAGTAGTCATCTCATTCCTCCAGAGGCCAAGGGTTTCATTCAGATTTCTTGTAAACCTCTCAAAGTCTGAGCTAGTGATGGGTTGAGTGCATTTATCCATAATCTGGCTGTCATTACCGGTTCCAGTATAAGTTCCCAGAGAACTGTGTTCTTCCAAGGTATCACATGACATGTTCATAGAGTTTTCCTCAACCGCAAGGTCAGTGTAGCTACGCACCGGCGTGTCAGTATTCGATCTAATCCGCCTAGTGACGTTGCTGCACGACGGGCACCTCCAAGAAGCCTTAAACTGTGTGCTAAGCGCAGCAAATTGTCCATGCGATACATTAAGACACTCATAGTGGTATTTTCCCTCGCAGATACAGCATATAAGAATACTAGTAGAGACATCGCCCGGTTCACCTTGGCAGCAATTCATAGCGCAACTCGACGTAAACAAATAAGTTTTAAGATTTGTTTAGGATAAATATTTAAGATAGCTCCCTCTGTCGTGCAGTAGCGGAACTAGGTTTGCCGAAAGTTTAAGATGCGCATGCGACTTTAACTTTGTCGTGATTTCGCCGCTCGCAGATAGATGGCGTTCTTCGTAATTTTGTAAATAGTGCAACTGCTGAGTAATGATTTGAAAATTTATAGGTTATTTTATATTAAGCACTGTGCTCACCATAGATTTCTTGAGGTTGAAAGTAATTAATTATTCACATTGACAAACTTCAACATCGTCCAAGTCCAAGCTTAGCTCAGAGGGATGACAGTACTGAGATAATTGAGCAGGTCACAGTGTGGTCCAATTACTTATGTGGTATTATGATCATCACAAACTATTGCAGTAAAAATCACAAATAAAACGGCACTTTAGAGTTCAGTCACGGCACAAACAGTTTATATAGTTTTATATATTGGTATTAGCACTGAGTTCCAGTAAACACAATCATGAGATATTCACTATTATTATTTTTAAAACTTTATAATTACAGAGTAGTGCTCTAAGTGTACTGACGGTATCGCCCTCTAGCGACCGAATGAGCTATACAACATATGTCAAAAAATAATAATTATGTCAATCATCTTTATACAATTACAATTAAATAATTTGCTACATGTTAGCTAGCAAACACCGATATGCCAAAATAAATAAATAAAAAGTAATATATACCAAAATCGACAATTAACTCAAGCAAAGCCTGCTAAACTGAATACATAAAAAGCCTCCAAGGCAGTCCAAGGGCGTGCCCGCTGACACGTGCAATGCTGAATTATATCTATACAACTCATTCATACAATGTAATAAGAGGATCATGTCAATAACATAAAAATAAGGACAGTAAAAGAAACATACACAAAAATAAAGAACTATTAAACAGTAAAAGAACATAGTAACATTGTCCTGCGTTCAACAAAGCGACCAACTATTCTTGTCTTCTAAATAGTCGTTGATCGAATAATATGCTTTAGAACAAAGGTTTGATTTAACTTTAGATTTAAACGCGTTAAAAGGTAATTCCAGCAAAGAATGAGGTAGCATGTTATAAAAGCGGATTCCGAGCCCCACAAAATATGAGCTCTGGACCTTATGATGCCGGTGGAAAGGAGCGTATAGTTTGTGCTTATTTCTGGTATTAAAATTGTGGATGTCACTGTTTTTAGTACTGTTTTCTGTCACTATAACGACAGGTCCTATTGTACACTAGCATATTTAAACAATAAATGTGAGTGAAGAAAGAGAAAGTGTTAAACAATAAATGAATCCGACGACACAAATAGCACATGTAAACCGCCTTCAAGAACTGTCAGTGTCAATATTCAATGACAGCTATTGAACGCAGACACGTTTTAAGCAAAAACGGCTTAATTACAACTAGGCACTACTGGTGGTAATTACGAGCTTGAAATTCAACAGTTTTAGCTTTCTACACTCCTTCATATAAACTTTTACCATGCCAAATAGCACACTCCTCCGTGCGCGCAATATTCTTAAAAAGCGATCTGTAGTTATCGCTTCACGTATTTATAAAATAACTATAGATTCAGCTATTAGATCACCTGGGACGAGGATTAATTAATGCTTATCATCTTAAGGTTTAATGTCACTAGCGCATAAAACGACAAGGTCTATTTTGATATGTGACAGTTAGATTGTTGGACTGCACCAAGGTTCATACCTTGGTGCAGTTTCTATGTACTGGGAATTGTAGTAAAAAGTAAAATCTACATTGCGTTTAACTGTATTAATCGTTTTTTTTTGTGTTTAGTCTAAAATTACTGTGGTTAAATTTCCTTAGACATTGGCATAATGCTGGAGATTGGTTTTGCGTGCCATTAATAAAATATAGTATAACAGACTAGTTCTCAGGTGGTTTATAATAAATTTCCGTAACTTTACAAGCAGGTAACACTATTTATCATCACCTACACACAAATTGAACCACACACTCTACAAATAACTATTAAAAGACAAACTTCGAAACAACTGCCATCTTGCTAATTGTGGGATAAATCACGAGCGCCATCTATTACAGACATCGGGACAATAAAACAGTATAATTTATCACCATCTATGTTACATTTAACGACTGGTACTGAAACATCTGAACTGTCGTAAGCAAATGCATTGTAACTGTTAGTTCTCATAATCGTTACTCTATCTTAAGTTTGTCGGAAGTGGTTTCAGTCTACCAAAAGTTTCTGAATAAACCGAGCATAATAAATGAAGAATTACTAAGCTTCATTGGTATAGTGGTTGCAAGCGCTATTTCTGAGCATGAGGTCGTGGTTTGTGCCCAGTTGATGGCGGTAATAGGCTCGCCCCCTATCACATGGGACTTAAAATATCTGGCAAAATAAGGTTACACCTTTGCCTGGCCTTCGGCTATAATACTAACACACAAAAAGCCTGAAGATATTTTTTAATATTCCCTGCCAAACACATGGTTGAACAATTTATATTTCAAAAACGTTACAAAGGGTAATACATTTCCCAAAAACGATTTTCACAGTTTGATTTCAATATTCTGTAAATTGAAACAATAAAACTGTCTAATATATCGTCATCAATACGCCACTTAACCGCTGAAGCTGTGCCAGTGATTTACACCACCGCACCACAGAGGGCGCCACGCTCTGATGTCGCTAGCGAAGCGCAAACGCTGTTTAGTGACGTCACAAATCATACGCCGCCATTTTGAAAGCACCGCCATTTTGACGCGCGGCTTAGAAGCTACTGTCAAAATTATTTATGTATTTTGTATACCGAACGAGGATTATATAAAGTTATTGTTTACAGTTTTTTATGAAAAAGCTGGTTGCGATGTGGAAGCCACATAGGTTAAAGTATTGTAGATTAATTTGAATAGATGTGAAATTTATATCCTTTAAAAAGGAATAAAGTGGGAATTGGAATTCGGTAAATTCGTTTTCCGCAACAAAAAGGAAAATAGATAACGAGGTGAGTTGGCAGGTACGTGACACGGTTACTTAAATAAAAACGCAAAGTGGAGGCACTTGTAGATTTGTAGCTGACATTCGTAAAAAAAGTACAGTGCGACACCTAGCTGAGTGCCTAAATAGTATAGGTCTGTTGGATACTCACAGTGTGCTTTTATTTATGCATCTGTTCAGGTTTCGCCCCGTGTTAGTGAAAACAAGCATATTCGTTTTCAACAGACGCCAGCACATCAAGCTACCCCAAACTGTCAGATTTTCCCAATTTAACATGAACCTTATTCTTTCGTGATAAAGTTGAAAATCTATCAAAGAAATTTGACACATTGGGGTACCTTGATGTGCTGACCTCTGTACATTACAGAAGGAGAGTAAAATGGGCAATAAGTAGCTGGCAACTTTAAAAAAAAAAACAAATATACTAATAAGACCACTAAGCCACATGTCAAGTTTTGACACATTGTATTCAGATTTGACAGAATGATTACCAAAAAATGGCCTTTGCCCGACCAATATTGATAAACAAAGGGTCGATGGTGTTGGCGCCAGTTCCTATTATAATATTATTAAATGTCCTCATATTTTTTTTAATGTCCTCTTAAGAGGTTTTCAGTAAGTTATTTCAATTACCCCTTGAATGTTTGTCCCTTTCTACTTTTATTATGAGAGAATAAGATGGAAGTAGTCTAAATTATAGCCAGGAATATATATGCCAGTTGCACAGAAGCATGCACGTAGCTTGCACGCCATCGTGACATGAGCATGTTATTACCAATCAGAATTTGTAATGATACGATAGCATGCATACTACTTGCACACAATTGTGCAAGTGACTGGCATGTGTATTCCTTGCCTAAGTTCATTGTCATAATAAATTTGACGACACGGTTGGCGCAGTAGTTAAGCGATTGGCTGTTGCGCTTCGTGTCGCGGGTTCGATCCCCGTACGGAACAAATATTTGTATGGCCTACAGATAGTTGTTCCGGGTCTGGTTGTTTGTGTATGTGACTTTAAATGTTTGTAAACGCACCCACGATACAGGAGAAATTCCTAGTGTGGGGCAACGTTTTTTTTTTTTTTTTTTTTTTTTTTTAACAAAAATCAAAACGCATGACAGATTTATTGACACAGATAAGCAGATTAATATAATAAGCGTATGTTAGCAATGAATATCTATGGAATACTCCACGCCCCCCAAATATATATAAAGATAGAGTTATCTATAATATTAATTCATC
Organism: Phlogophora meticulosa; assembly: GCA_905147745.2. NCBI lineage: Eukaryota > Metazoa > Arthropoda > Insecta > Lepidoptera > Noctuidae > Phlogophora > Phlogophora meticulosa. The sequence continues at coordinate 3,590,330 of LR990518.1, forward strand.
GATATAACAATATTTATTACACGGTCGTAAAGGAACCTAGGTATATAACGTAGACGTATGAGACTGACCTATAATTTCACGCTACTAGACATAGTTTCCGTGGTGTAGCGGTTATCACATCTGCCTAACACGCAGAAGGCCCCCGGTTCGATCCCGGGCGGAAACATAGCTTTTTGTGAACTCACAATTTACCTTATCTACATTACTTCGGAAATCATCACTTAATTTCGAGTACTCTCTTTTATTTTCAGGGTCAGACCTTTTTTTTCTGATAAATAAACACGGCACTTCAACAATTCACATCTATTACACTTGTGCCTATCAATTTCTTCTTCATGCTACACGATGACGAACTCGCAACTTACGATACTAGTTTCTAAGAAATTCGTCAGTATCAGTCGAGGCCTTATTTATATTCTGAAAGCGATATCAATGTGTGGGATACACATTTTTAACGCTAAATGTGCACGTAACACGACATGCAGAGGTGCCTTGGGTCTATATCGTGTCTATGGGTGATGGATATACCGTATCTTTTAGAGTACAGATGTTTTAGGGCCAAAACGAATATAATTTAGGTCACACAACTGCCTGGCTGTAACTTAAAGTTATATATCTCTCATTGCGGTACAAACTGCATGGTAAATTTTAATTCATTGGATATCTTTTAAGGGGTGAATGTACGTATAAATATGAACTACTTTCTTTATTGGATCAACTCTGAAATATGAAGAAAAAAACTAGTAAGTATTCAGTGTATTTGTGTCGACATATACTTCGGCAAAATGTAGAGAATAGCATTTTTTGCGATTTTAAGGGTGTTGTGGGTACTTGGTTAAAGTAAGAGTTAAATTATAACATTTTTATTCTGATGAGTCAAAACATGCCTTGAATAAATCAGCGCATACGTCAGTGCATAACAACCACTTCAGCCAATCAGCGTTCACACCCATCGTCTTTTGGCTGTTTTTTGAAAAACTCTTGATACTAGCTCGTATTATTACGAAAATTCTCCCGGTTATACTAAAATCGTAGGATCTGCAAAATTTTTGAAAATGCAATTTTTACCCGAAGAAAATATTTGAAACAGTTGATTTTCTTTTAATATCAGGGTAGGCTACTTAGTTAAATTTTGAAAGAAAAAGGAAATGGCGTAAAACTTTGCTTAAGTTGTCACCATCAGCCACAAGTACTTTCACCCCTGAAAGGTTTAACAAATAACCCTTTATATGCAGTACTTTTGTGTTGACACACTGGATGTTCCCAAAACCTGTCTATTCACTAAACTACGTGACAATATTAAGTTATAAGCAAAACATCGTCAAACAATAGTGTTGCTCCGTAATTATCGAACAGCTAATCCTCTAACTCCATTACACCACTAATTCGCGGCATTAGTTCCTAATTACGTCACTATTATATTAACTACATCAACACATACAAATCCCATTGCTGGTGCCGAACGTGCATTGAATAAATTATTATCATTGAATGCGAATACATTCGTGGAATACAAATAATAATTAGCTGACTAGTATCTTTATGGAAAACCTAACGTACTAACGTCTTGTTCTGAGTCAAATTTATTAGTCCTCGTGAAAAAAGACTATCCATCTATCTTGCATCGCTGCTCTTTGTGGAACATTTTTCATGAATAAATAATTAAATAGCCCAATTATTGTTATGGCCTATTTTATTTTCTTTCATTACGCTTCCACCGCAATAGAAAAATCTTTATTCCAAATGGTAATCAATGGCACCTCATCGTCACGTAAAGAAAGAAAAATGTTTATTTGCCACAGAGGACGTGACCGCACGTTGATAAAAAAAAACGAAAACTTCAAAAAAGCAAGGTTCTTCTCACAATTTTTTCGTTAAAATTCATTTAAATTCACCCGCAAAAATTCCATCACAAGACACAGTCAACTTTTAGTGGTCGAAAAATTCCATTCTACACTAGAAACACGCTTTTATTTAGACATCACGCTAGACGGAATGCACTCGACGTAGCAACGTTCCACGTTGTTCGGAGTGTTCCAAGAAAAATCAACACAAGAGGCGGCCGATTTGAAAATAGACCGGCCGAGTCACGTTCGTTGAAAAAGCGAAGCACGCTCGTGTCAGCTGCGCTCTGGGCGGCGTGTTCGTGTCACGCGTTTTGTGGTACAAAAGTGTATTGTTCAGTTTATTACGTTCTTGGTTCAAGGATTGAATGCATATTTTTGTGTAATACCTACGTACCTAATGTTATATAAAGGTTTGTTATTGATTTCCCATTGGAAAATCAGTGGAACGATCTTCCGGCGAAAGGAAAAGTATGCGACTTAAAAAAGAAAGACTTATAAAAAAGCAAAAACCTATGTTTCCGCCCGGGATCGAACCGGGGGCCTTCTGCGTGTTAGGCAGATGTGATAACCGCTACACCACGGAAACGATATCTGTGTAGTTCAAATTATAGATTGTAATTAGCATCGGCTGCGAAAACGAAAGGAGGTCAAAAGAGACTGTGTGCGCGGAGTGTACACTGAGTGTGAACTATATTATGTGCCAAAAATGATTGTGAAGAGATTATTTTCCCAACACACAACACTCAACCAAATAAAGTTGATACCAACTAAAACGTAAATTACATTATGAATTATTTTACATACTCACATTAGCTCACTTTACAATTTATTAACGTTTGTGGCACCTCACAAACTCAGGTTCAGCCGAAAACTAGCGCACTAAACAGTTGTCTGGCATTTTTGCTGAGGTGGGCTTAATGGCGCAGCGGCGAGGCCTATAATTATTATTAAACTTAGTTTTTACTAGTGTGTGCCTTAGCCTGCTCCATGTAAGTGTTTTATTTTATTTCTAAAACAGTGGTACCTCTAAATAATACGAAATACGTGAAATTGGACTATTATAATCCTTTATTTAATCAATTTTTATATCTCCACTTTTTATTTTGGCTGTGAACCACAAAACATTTTCATTTTGTATCCAAAACTAAATGCTTGCTCTGCCCTACGTAACTTGTTAAAGTAAATCACTCCAAATAAATTAACAAAAGGTAGATAAGTCTAGACTAGACGGGTAACGAACTTTTAGTTACTTGTTTTATAATAAAAAGTTATTTGAACTCAACCTCCATTTCTTTTTACCCGACTACCAAGAAGGTATCTTAATAAAGGGCTCGAAGGAAAGTAAAACAAAGTATTTACGTATCGAATTGAGAACCTTCTCCTTTTTTTTTCGTCGGTCAATAATGTAACTTCACTGAAATAGAAATTAAAAATTAAGTTAGCAAAAATCCCACTGCCACAGATTAAAAAAAATAACTTATATTTGAGGTTAAGGTACACTTGCGCGAATCCATTCAAGGGAAGGGCCACTTCCAAAATGTAATAAGAGGACTTTAAGAAATTGCCAGAAGTTGACTCTGAGGAGAGTCGATTTTTGGAGATTCAAACTCCACTTTATAAGTTTCGTTTCACGCCATAAATGCCAAAAAGGTGATCCCGAATACGATCATCGTAATGGCACACAATTACGTCAAAGTATATTTCATCATAATGTACTTAAGTACCTACACAAACTTCATAAAGTTGTTTTTCTTTTCTCTACAACTAAACTTCATACAGTATGCAGATAAATATCTCGCATAATACTCTTAGAATTGAACTCAGTGACTGTGGACTTAACTCTACTGTTCTCAGTGTTCTCATATGTTTCAAGTTAACTAGACTTAATTAAACTCGCCTTTGTTAACTAACTTGTGGGCAGCGGTTTATATTTAAATGTTTAGACAATTGTCCCGTTTGTGCCCTAACTTCATAACACATTGTTTGGTATAGGAGTTTCATATTTGCTGAGTGCCAAATATTGTGAGAGCATTAAGACTTTCGGAGAATTCTGGAGTTTGTATATTGTTTTTAAATAATTAAGAGTTGGACTCCCATAATGTCTTTTTTGGGAGTTTCCATGGGGGCAGAAGGTAATTACGTAGGAGAGATATTTAGACGAGAACAATTGGCTATATTGCGGATTCAAAAAGTTCACGGCAAAAATATACTAGAACCTCATCAAAATTCGAGCTGAAATGAGCTCTAATAGTAAAAAGAAAAAGAGAAACCTATCTCATTTCGTCATACATACTAACAAACCACCTGTGTGCCGCTACTAATCAACAGGTCCCCAAAAAAACGGAAGCCTAAAAGACAGATTACAAATGTCCCATCTGCATTTAACCCTGACTTTGCCTACTAAACAGAGTAGTTCTCAAAAGCCTAATTTATCTCCAGTGAGAAAACAAAAGGGCCTATGTTCGTGCGGCTGCACAAAGAGGAACTATCGGGCACCTGCGAAGGCTTTATTCCAGTTCAATTAATCGCGGCAGCAAATGAAGTTGGTCGCCACCTCCTTCGTAGGTATTTTTAATTAAAGCAAGCCTCGGCGCCCACTAAGCTCTTTAGGGTTAAGTTTAAGTACGGAGATGAAGCGGGATGGAGTGGAGAATCAACTTCATCTTTTAGCAGCGAATATTTTGGTAACTATGAAACAGAACTACCTCTAAGTATAGTCCTGGGTTGGATTCGATCCTGGGTTCTGTGGTCTGGCAGTGTTATAAGGTTTTTTCATCTGAAATTCTTTAGTTGCAGCCTGGAGTCTTGGTCCCGCATGGGTTTCAAAAACAACAGCAAAATGTGCGTGTACTTTAAGTACAACTCGGCCTAACCCTTAGAAGAATACAGGCGTCATAGTAAAATACGCCTGTATTCTCCAAGGGTCAGCGTTCTCGCTAGTTGACTTCAAAATATGAAACTACAAAGACACTTACAGAATAGAATACAAGCAATGGAAAACAAAATGCAAGATACAACGAATGACTCCATCTATAACTTCAAAACCAGCATAATGGAACAGCTAATGTATTACAACCAATAGGTCACATTTACGAGAATACGAAATCACCATTTTGCTAGAGTGAAAAGCTTGCTGCTCACTGTCCTCCAACCTCCTTAAACTTAACCCATTCTTACCTGTTCTAATGGGATAAAGTTTTATGGGCGGAAAAACTCCTTCAATGGAGCGTACGACGATCATATGCAGGTCTAATGGAATGCCTCGAAATGCCAGCGCTCAACTCTGCTGAACTATTTGGATTAAAAATGATTAATTAATGCTTTTGAAAGTGAATTCACAAGTTTAAAGTTTGGAGTTTTTGAAAGGTATTTTATTGAGAAGGGGATCTGTGACGCGTCTGCTATACTATGATATAATTCATAAGCATAGGCGTATATTCATATAATCTAGGTCACGGTACGTTCAGTCAGATAACTAAATCAACACTGAGTAATTCCTTTCGATACAGTTTTTTGGACTTATGTGGACGTCAAAATGATTAATTAGGAAGTAAGTAAGAAATCATTTATTTACCAAAAAGCTTTGCCTAGGTATCATCCGTGCTATTTCAATATTGACGCTGTGAAACTTCTGTGTTAATTTCGGTGTTTATTCTCAGAGTAGAATAGAAAACATTTTGTTTTTTGTTTTTAGTCTTTATTGTTAAACGTGTAAAACTGTTTAATTTATACTTATTTCTATAGGTACTTAAATCAATTTTATTTATTTCTCATCATCTGTAACGATCCGTACCTACATACAAGAAGTATGTAGGTATAAGTAAGTAATAAAAAGTAAGTATGTAGGCACTTAAATCAATTTTATTTATATTTAGGCACGGATCGTAACAATTGCCGTTTTGTAGTTTCTACCTACTCTCATAAGAAAAAAGGCGTAAGTTTATGTATGTGTCATCTCTCATTAAAAAAACGAATGCATTTTACACTCTACAAGACCATAAAATCTTTGCTCCTAATCGAAAAATATTTCCGATCCCACAAATCTACATTGCCAGTTGCCACACTGTCAATGACTCTTGAAATGCATTCAGAGGAATCCAGCGCTCGATCTCAGCTACGTAGCACGTGTATAATTTAGCAATGGAGCGAGTAAAAAAGCCAGCGCTCTGAAGCCCACGAGCCTAACGAACTGCCTGCAGGAGTAGATCGAACTTCATAGACTATTCAATAGTTTATGTACGTCCGTGTATTGCCGTTTTTGAGTAGGTACGCATTTTCCGATTTTCTGTATTGTTTTGCTGTATTAGCTGTTTCATTCTGTGCATTTTTTCAAGCAAAGTGTTGTCAGAAAGCAAAACTTAAGACAGGGTTTGGCTAAACCAAAATTGCCAACCGTACATTTGATTCAGGTTAGTATACAATTTAAACCGTATGAGTTATGTAGTAGTACATGATACTTTCGAGGATTCTAATGAACAAACAATACTATTCTCTTTTATTTCTTCAACAATGATAAAACTATTATTAAAGGAAAAAAAATTGCAGCATTGCCATGTTGAATGGCAGTGCTGATTCTTTGACCAAAAAATGCCAGCCCTCTGGTCTCAAAAAACTATATTATTAATTATTTAAAATGTTCAGTCTTTTATTTTTTTCGATAGAAAATCACGAAATTACTTAACTTAGTGTAAAAGTCCAGTTTAGACATAACATCACGACTGTCATCCCAGAAGGGTTAGGGAGAGGCGTACCTATAGTACACCCACATTTTGCCAGTTATGTTTAAGTCCAATGTAATAGGGGGCGAGCCTATTGCCATCAGCCGGGCATAAATCCAGACTCCAGGCGGGTACTGAAGAATTCCAGATGGAAAAACCCATTAACACTTTGCCCGCCCCGGGAATCAAACCTGAGACGTTGGCTCAGTAGTAGCGCTTCCGACCACTAGACCAGCGAGGCAGTTAAATAATATTTATTGAAAATTCTGAGCTAATCCATAATAATAATGCAGCAATGATTTATATAATGCTCAGATGAATCGCACGCCTCAATAGTTGAATTACTGTACTGACAAATAATAACGTATTAACAAACATTCTATATTATTATTGTAGTTAACAGGTAACAACATAGTTTTAACTAATTTATTACTCATAAAGAACAAAATATAGTTCACTTAATAATGAGATTTAATGTTTAATTATGTAAACAAACAGCCTACTTAAATATTATCGAAAATGTATTGTTTTAATCATGTTTTAAACACTGCATGTGGCTTACTATGCTTTTTATTGTTTGGTGGATTATTGTATATTGTTCCATTATTTATGTACCCGTCTGTGCCAATATAAAAAGTTACATTTACGTTGTATTTTTGCTATCCAAAGAACTGTGAAACATAAAAACTAATAAAAAAATATATGTGCATGGGTACATTTATTTTAAACTCTCTGGCCGCTAAACTGTTGTTTAGGGGTCCATATTTTCTAGCAATTTTGTTCGGCCACCAGCTAACTTAAGTTCGACTACAGTAGTTCAAATGTTAAAAATTCCAATGTCACTACACGATTTTTATGATCACACACATATTTTATTCATCCTACCAAAATGGCCGCCGATAGACAAACGGTTTGCCGCCGAAACATTCACAAATCATAACTAGCCGATGAACCGACACACGTCTATCTGCAAACACACGCCGATATATCCCCCTCCCCTTGACCTATCACACAAAAAGTCAATACTTCAAAATTGAAAGCCAGTCGTGGTTCACAACGTATTAAACTTTCAATCAAATTGTTCCCAACGATTGGCGCACACACACCCTCGCATGCACACACACACTACGTCATTCGATAGGTACATACAGCACCTAAACCAGCGCGCTTCGTGCGTGTTTTGTGAAAATATTCATTTGAATTAATCCCATTTCTATAACCGGGATGAAATGTTTTCACTGACACAACGTATTAGATTTTTGTTTTTCATTTTTGAACGGAAAATGGACAGATGCAATGTGGAAAAGCAATTTATAAAACTACCGAACAGTACTGATGAGATGAATTAAACAATACAAACACTTTTTTAATGGGAGTGGGCATAAACTACAGACCGCCATCTGCTATGATCCTTACATACTCCTTTTGCTTCGTTTACGTTCATACATCTGGTCGTACACGCACACACATTTGCAACGTCATTTTTATATCATATCGAAGCCCCGTATAATTTCAGATACTTATCATCTAGCTAATTAAAATTAAAATCTCACAATCAAAATTGTATAAAATTACAGTTACATCCCATTAATGACTAAATGCGTCTATCTCATAACAGAAAATGACTGGACCATTTACTTGAATTAAAAAAAGGCCTCATCGAATCAAGAGGCCGGATAAACCTCGTAAATAAATCGACTAATTGGAATAATACTGTTACAACAGAAAGTGCATGTCACATCACTACCAGTTTCGGTTTTCTCGTACAGTTGAATGACATTTTTATTCTTGTTTACAGGAAATGACGTATGGTGGTACTTATGTAAATGTGTGCATGTGTAAGAAACCCGTTATTCTTTATCATTTGGAAGTAGGTCAGCACAGCGGAGGCGCTTATTAATCTACTTACCTGACCTTTCAGAAGAACATCACTAATAAGGTCAGTGTATTACTCGCAACAATGTGAACCAGCATATTGTCAAGGTGTCAAGTAAACTACAAAAAAGTTTTTAATAAGAGCTTATTCACTGATTGTATGGCCAGTGCTCAGTAGCACGAATGCTTGACGTAATGAGTTAAAATCGAAAATACTCATTTCGAATATACTCGTAATATTAATTATTATAAGGTAAGTCTTAAATGATAAGTCCTCTCCAAAAATCTTACTTTTGCTGTGCCCAACAGGGTGCACGATTGTTTCGAAATGAATGTTTATCACCTAAGCTTACATTATGGAATGCAATGAAGGATTGAGTATTGAGTCATTTATTATTAAGAATTGATTCACATCTATAGATGATACTTATTATACTTTCATCATAAATTTAAACTTAAATACTACAGGATAGCTGTATTTTTTATTTTAATTTTGTTCGAATTGACGTAACGTTTACGTCAAACATTTGAGCTAGGCACATATATGTATCAACGTAAACGAAGCAAAAGGAGTATGTAATGGTCATAGAAGTTTGCATTTTGTTGTGTAGTTTCAACCTACCCCCACGACTTTAAGGCATGAGTTTATGTCTGGATGTTATGTAACTTCCTAGACATATAAAAACAAATAAAGAAACAATTGAAACCCTCCTATAAATGTTAGATTTCCAGCTGAATCTGGAGCACTAGCTTTAGTGAATTCTTTCGAACATTTTAAACGAACTGTCTGCTATATTCAACACTTTTACTCACCTTGAAGTTTTATTTCAAGATCCTAGACAGACAGACTTTTCCAGAATATAGGTAAGTTTCTGGCCGTCTAGTCGTAAAAGTTTGGTTCACAATATCTAGAGAATAATAGATACTATAAGAAATACGAATGTTTTCAAGTAACTGATTAAACTTACATAAAGTTTGATGTGTCCTAAGTCAGTAGCTATCTATATTTACCCCACATATATTTTTGGAACCCTTGAGGGGTGAATTGGACGCACCCCATGCCAGACCAATTAAGGGGTCACCCTAAACGATCAATTTTCGAACTAATTCAGGCTTAAAAGTAGATAGACGTAATAGTAAGGTATACCGTTATACACAGTAGTTATATATCTATCTAGATACTATTATCTAAGTGTATATTTACGTTGTCATGCTGAAATCGAGCCGTGATATCGAACAGATCAGCAGTAGGTATACTGCAAGAGTCCTCCGAAGATGAAGATAACACTGAAAATTACGATAACCAGCAATAGCAGAATTATCTAAAACTCACAATTGCACTATAGTTACTAGATCAATACGAAAATAAAACGGGCCAATAGCGAGTCAGACATGCCAACAGAGGGTTTATTAGGAAAATATGTTCTAACCTTTAAAGGTTAGAACACGTTTTTCCTACGAAGGTAAATCAAAAAAATATATAACTATGAATAAAAGGAAGTATAATTTATGTTTTGTATCTTTAAGTTACTTTAATTTATTGTTTCGGACACAAAATGAACTTTGATTACCTACTGCAAAAAAAAAAAACTATATTTGTTCAATACTTTGACCTGATATCTAAGTGGACACTTCAAGGCCATATCATAAGTAGCTCCTGAAAAAAGCAGCTGCGACAGTCAGACCGACAGACGAGGGTGAACCATGAGGGTTATTTTTTTATTTTGATTTTAATTATCGCCTACACAATGTCAACAAACACCATTATTGCATCGTCTGACTAGCCCTCTTTATAAAAACAAAAGCGTGCAGTAAATTAATCCCACAACGAAATCCCATATAAGCTCGGTATAAAATATCCACGAACCGACACGATATTACCGTAAGCCAGGGCCCTGCTGATTGGTCGTCGCAATTTAAAACGGCATTTTAACTGAAAATTGTTCATCAAGTGAAGCCCCAAAAGCGCTTATCCCATATCAGTTGAATGAGAGTCGATTGGAATTTCTGTGCTCAACACTTAATATTAATAATGCGATAGTTTTATCTCTGAGTTTTCAAATTAATCATGATTATTTTTGACTAGCAACCAACCACGACAAAGGCAGGTCAGACTAGCAACAGAAACAGGACAGAATACGAAACACCACACTGCATTTCAAAACGGGAATAGTGGACGTGGGTATGTACGCTGCCAGACTTAAATGGGATCGGGCGAGTCTCGTGAGCCGCATACACTGAGACCGTTGGGCAAAAGTCTCCACACAATGGGTGCCTGAAGATGGACTGCGCCGCTGTGTCCGGCCCAGAAATAGGTGGTGAGACTACGTAGACGCATACTACGAGTATGAGGACTAGCACGACGTAGCGAAGGAAAATAATATTTGAAACAACTAGGGCCTAAGTCCAGCAGTGGGATAGCATAGGCTAATAAAAAATAGATAAAACCAACCGCGACTTCGTCTGCTTATGATTCTTAATAAATTATAGCCTATGTGTTATTAGAAAGTGCAAGCTAAGTCAGGATCTGATGATGGTATCCCGGAGAAATTGATTGGTAAAAAATAATAGTAATAATACCAGCCTATTAATGTCCCACTGCAGAGCAAAGGCCTCTTCTCATACAGAGAAGACACGAGCATTAATCACCACGCTTACTCAAGGCGGGTTGGCGATTTCAGAATTATATTATTTATAAGTCCAGGTTTCATCACGATGTTTTCCTTCACCAATGCCGAGTGATGTTCAACATAAACTAAGAAAGTATATGTGAGTTGAAAAAGTCACACTGGTATTTGCCCAGATTTGAACCCAAAACCTCGTGCACTAGAGGAGAGAGCCTGTACCACTGGGCCATCATGACTTGACATGAATTGAGTGGTACTCTTCAAATATTATAGGCACATATTCAGGCAGCTTGTGGTGTTTTATTCCTAGTTTGTAAGTATTGTTATAAGCTATTAGAACCCCTTAACCCCACTAACCCAAAAAGGTTATAAGGCAGATGGGAGGGGACGCCCTAGATATACATACACTAACCTGGAGTAAGAAAACCTAAGTACAACTATTGTTTTAACGTTAAATGGACAAGCAAAGATTTAGGCACCTAATTTCTCTTAAGGCCTTACTTTCCCCACTCTTAGGAGCTAAACATTTAATAAGAAAACACTTCAGACACAAACAACAATCCTGAATGATTCCATTTTCTATTAAAATCTTTGATAAGCCGCTAAGCCGCTCCCAGGAGTTAAATGCTATTTACTTTTTACCAAATTTAACTCACTTCGTATTTATATTTTACCTTTTATAACGTAAATAAAGCCACGAATTTTCAGTGAAAAGTGATTCAGACGTTGACATTTAAATACGTTCAAATAAAATTGTGTAATAATAATTACCTGCTTGTCGCATTGGCCTTGTTTGATACGTTTTTTTTCCTTGATATACTTGAGATCATCTACTACTCGTGATAAGTTTTTATTCATAGGCAATCTAGACGTGAAAATACCTTTGAGTATTACACCTTATATTTTGGGTTACCCGTGGTTATTCGAGCTCGTGGCTAAATTAAAACAGCCGCAAGGGTCCATCGAAGGTTAAGCTACGCTTTCTGAGGTCAGTTTGGGTGACCGTTCATTACTTATCGAGACTGCTCTGTGCCTGAGAAAGCACGTTAAACTGTTCGTACCGGCTGTCCTTTGCAGATATTTGACAGTCGTTACGGGAAGACAGAAGCCTGAAAGACTGACAAACAGGCTTAAAGGCCCAGAAACTGGGCTGTGGAGGTCAGATAGGCAGTCGGACCATGTAAAATACTGGTATCCAGTTGGAACCGTTTAGAATCGAAGCCGACCCCAACATAGCTTACCGGATGCCTTGGTAACACTGGTTATCCGTTTTTCGGGCTTCTGACTACCCATAACGATCTACAAAACACAGCTGGGACCCCATCCACAGACTCAGTCAGGCGTAGCTTAACCTTCGATCAATACTTACAAAAAATACTTAGACATTAGTATTAGGTACTTATATGTATTACTTTTTTGTATGGATCCTTTTCCAAAGTTCAGAATTGGTCCTTTCATGCTTAAGAGATGTTTATTGGATTTGAATGTCAACCTGTATGATTCACTATACCGACTCTTACACAAAAGATTATTAGTAGGAACTCGGCTTTATGCTCCCGGGGATATTCTAGCACCCCGTTTTGTAACTGAAGCTTGTAGTTATTTACTTTACCTTTCCCAGAATTTGAGGGCACAAAAAACGTATAAGTAAATATAATATGTATATTTCATAGACTATTTCTTTTACAAAATATTTTTGATTCATAAATATTTTTTTTTACATTATTTTGTTGATTGTTTTTTTGGTATTCCGAAGTGATTTTTTATTTAATAAAACACGTGTATCGGAGTTCGTTTCTATATAAAATCAGCGTTGTTTTTAGCATGACGTCAAGGTTGTATTTCCCGATGGGATAGGTAGAAGCTTACTCAGTACACCCACATTTCGCCTAGTAATGTTTCAACTCAGTGTAGGTAGTCAATGTAGGTAGGGAGGCGAGCCTATTGACAGTGGCAGTGGTCTCGGGCGAGACAGAGGAGGATAAATAGGAGCCCTACTATTTACAAACCCAGCACTGTTTTCTATCCCGCGGGAATTTTGCTGGATTGACTTCAATTCAGCGGGATCCCACTTGATCATCCCGTATAGTGTATTTATGGAATTTAAAAAATGTCACTTTGTTATTAAAAGAAAATTTATTAAAAATTACAAAAAAAAAATGAAGAAGAAACTTTACAACTCAAAAGACACATTGATGCAAAGCGAATGAAATTTACTTTGAGAAGTGTTGTGTTCTTATCGCAATACCATACAATTTTAATTCTATGAATGCATTTTATTTTTGAGTTCAACGAATATGCTAAAAGTTTATTCTTAGAATCAACAGATAATGTTTCTTAAATGTTCCTGGTCTCTTCTAACGAATAAGAAAACTAAGTAGGCCTTCGTCTTAAAAAGGTTGGACCCACTGTACAGTCAATCGACAAAGTCTCTATTTTGTAGCTTTACTTGCATAGGTACACCCCAATAAAACAAAGCCAACACAAAAAGTACCATTGCATACGTATAAAATTGCATTTTTTCAACAAAATAGTTAGATAAGCGTTGCACTGGCGACAGAGGGATCTTTGTGATGCATCGTTACGTTCATTGCATATTCATGGCGCGTGTTTTGTACAACAAAATGGCCGCCGTTGTTGTTGTACGCGATTTGTGATTCGTTAGCGATAGCGGTTACCAGTTTTTTATGGGTATGCTAACTCTGACACGGAGATGTCAATTTTGTTTTAAGTACTACTAACTTTTTGCGGTTTCACGTCGAAACTTTATTAAATATGCATTCATTTCTGTATAGTTTTTAGGCACTTACCGATAAAAACAGCCAACCAAACAGAATAAAATACAGAGAAGGTAAGGGTTTATAGGTTTCAATATACTTAAAATATTTAGTCAGCATCTACCTAGCCTTTTCCCAACTGTTGTAATCGGACTCCAGTCTAACCGGATGCAGCTGAATACCAGTATTTTACATGAAGCGACTACTTGTCTAACCTCCACAACCCAGTGACTGAGTAGCACAATACGCCTAGGTAAAACGGGTTGTCAGACTTTCGAGCTACTGACTACTTACTCGTAATGACTGTCGATGATGACGACGAAGGTGATACCCGGGACCAATGACTTACTTTAGAGTACTTTAGAGGTACAAAGTAGTCGCGGCAAGTAGAAGATTGACCCACGGAGCAATATCGTCGCGTCAAGCGTAGCTGCAGCTGTTTTATGATAGCCCTATGGAGTTAAGTACCTATGGAAAAAAAACTTACCCATGTGGTAGGTGTCTTGCAGTACCTATCTTTCCTACAATAGTCTTAATTGACGATTATCTTTTCTGGATTGTGCCAGACAGCCCCTGATAAAGGTTTGCCGAGGCCAGAGAGAAGGCCCAAACCTCAATTACTGACAAGAATAGCTCAGCTGATAAAAAGGTGTCACGTCGTTTAGACCAACATAACTAGTTCTCGTTCTTTTTCAACCAATCAGTGGTTATCAGTCAATTAGTTACAGACACAGATTTAGCATGAATATTCTATCGATCCAAGTTCCGCGCGATATTCCCTGAACCCCTCCTATTTGAAACGAAAAGCATACTAAATATTTAAACTACATTTACTAAGTAGAAAATGGACAGTTCTTTGTGTAGGTACTTATTTGTAAAATAGAATATTTGTAGAGAACTTCTATGCAATTTTGAGAGAGCTTAAATTTGGTAAATATTAGTGCCATGTTATGATTATGTGTACTAAAATGTAGGTGAATTGAATTTCAATTCATGGAAAACACGAATATTCACAACCGATTCACTCAGCAAAGCGAATAAGTAGAACTGAGTATTAAAAAAACCTTTTGAAAGATATCGTTCACAAGGTTCACAGCCTTTTGAAAGACTTCAAGGTTAACAGACGTTAAGAAAACTTGCATTGTATGCTTTTAATTAAACTTTGGCCGCCATGTTGTTTTCACACCCACGTACCTGAAACAATAGAAAACTTATAAGTATATGTTCCTCTAGATATCATTTTATATGAGACTAAGAACGAACGAGTGTCGTAAGTGTATTTTATTGTTGACAATTTTCAAGCTACCAAAAGAATAATGAAGGCAATGGCCTTTTTTTACCCAAAAAGGCTTATCACCATGCTAGTTAGGGGAGGGTAGGCGATTTCGGACTTATATTAGTTAAAAGTACAGGTTACCTCACCACGTTTTCGTCCACTAGTGCGAGTACCGTCCAAGATGAACTTAGAAAGTAAGTACATATGAATTGAAAATTTCAATTCATATGTACTTTTTAGGTTTTGAATCCCTGACGGTCCTCGTCATTGACAGGAGAGGTCTTAAACACACAGGCTATCACGACATTCTAAATTCGAATTGCTCGTTGTTATTAACAATCCCGGCGTGTCATCACATGCAGCAGCAGAAAACATGAAGTGAGTGGGACCAGGCGAATTCATTTACAGTCAGCATGACCTGTATATCTCCTTGACGAGGTACTGCTGTCGTCTTCACTTACCACACGGGAGGACGGGCACTAAGACCAGCGGGTGAGCGGGTAAGCGGGTAATGTGAAGAGGCGGTTTATTAAAGTTGCAAGAACTTGAATCTAAGTATGTATCTTGAAACAAGTTCTTCTAACTTATCACACATATGTATGTGTTGCTTTGGCGTTTGTTACGCTACATCTTCTTGTAATGAAGGGCAGGTTTTTTGGGCCACTGACTTATGATCCTTAGCATAATTAAAATAAACTATTTGTTATTTATTTAAGTGGGTACTTAAGCCTATTATCAGTATTGAAGAAACGAAATTTAATTTGACAGATTGCCTAATTATCAAGCAATCTTAAGAGGGCCCTATGAGCCTCAGCTTTCGAATAAACGAAGAATCCATATTTCAAATTCCGAACAGTACTCTTTCGTATATACCCACTTCGTAAAGGGCAGCATACCGTCTATGCCTTTTGACATTCAGCCTTTTAATCATTCTCTTTTATTTTTTCTTTTGTCAGTTTTTCTAATTTCCTTTATCATTTAAATATGATTATAACATATATAAATATTTGAATTTGAAGCAGGAGCAGGGTCCAACCTATCGGTGGTTACGGCTCCGGAGACAGGAACCTCCTTACTAAGTATGCCAACCGTTTTGAGGAGTACTGTAGGTATGCAAGCTGTTCTGAGGAGTTCAGTCAGCATAACGAGAGACTAGAGGCTTTCAAAATCAGGTCATTGGTCAATATGCCTATTAAAAATATGTGATATCAAAAGGGAAAACCACAAACAATGTACGAAATAGTAGTAATTAAAAGAGGCTAACCGCATCAATTAGTACAGTTCATTAAATCTGCCATAATTGATTACATTAACTATAATTACAATGGCGGCACTATACGATGGCTTGTGACGTTTACATGTTTTTATAAATTTTCATTTATTTGAGGTACACAGGTACAGGGGTTTATAAGGCATCTGCCTTATCCTAGTGCTCTTGAAAAGGACGCCCTAGAAGGACCTTATTGGTTTCTTCAAAAAAGAAATTCTTCAGAAAAGCCAAGTGCGTCGTACTCACCACCGGCGTGGGTGCATGACTAGATGTATGAACGTAAACGTAGCACAAGGAGTATGTTAGGATTGTAGCCTGTGGCGTTCTATAGTTTCAGCCTATCCCATGAGAAAGCGGCGTGAGTTTATATTTTTATTTATTTGTTTGTTTTATGTAAATAAAAGAGATTCCATCTGCTGGTTCAATTACAGTTATTGGAAAAACCATTGTTCGTGTTTCCTAATTGAAAACTTGTGCATTTTATCAAATGTATGTTATTGAGTTTATCCGTCGGTAATTGTTTCAGTAGCAAATCGGAGTCTGGATCTGTACCCGGTTGAAGGCAATGAGATTGCAAACATGAGACTTTAAAATATAACTGATGAAATGTGTGTACACCTCTGCCTACCCCTGTCAATGTTCTCCTCCCGACTCTTTGCCCGAGCCATCTCGCGTCGCTGGGCCAGTAGTTGTTAAAATTATTCCTTAAATAATATATCCATTATATCCAGCCCGTCCCTTGCTGTCCTCTCCCAGCGAGGTCCTAAGCCGAGGCTCGTACCCCGCAGGGGGTGCCCTTAGCGATTGGTTGCTTAGCTTTTAAGTTATCACGCCCTGGCTAGAGGCCTTAATTTTGAATGAAGTCCCCACAGGAAAGTTCGGTCAAGCAGTAGATATCCCTGAAGGATAATCTGCGAGATGCCCATTAAAAAAAAAACACCTCTGCCTAACTCTTTGGAGGAAAATGGCGTGATGTTATGCTTATTTGTAGGTATATTTCTTGTCACGATATTCACTTCGTACGTATTGTTTTTACCTTACATGTAAATCAAATCAAATATAAAAAGTATTTTTGACACAAAATAATGCCATATAAGATGAGGCAATGGTTTGAAAAAAAAAAAAACTACTGCTGATCGGATTGTACCTACACACCATAAAAAATCGCCCAGGTACGAGTCGGACCTGCACACGAAGAGTTCCGTACAAGTTAAGGTTGAGCGAAATCGCCGAAAACATCTTGTTTCTCGGCAATAGAAATACACACTGCGAAAAGTTCAATTGACTGAGTATTATGCTTGAGATACAACCCGCTGTCAGACAGATAGACGGATGGCGGAGGTTTGGTAATAGGGTCCCATTGGGTGCCGAACTCTAAAAAAACATTACATTTCATTGCAAAATTCGCTGTCTTAGTGGCCCCATCCAAATTGTTTATATCCTTGCCACTGCGCGAGTTCTTGCGATCCAAAATTTATGTGCGGCGACAGTCTCTATTTCAACATCTTAAGATCTACAATCGTATGACAACTGCAAGTTTGCAGCTTTGTTTACTAATGTCTGCAGTGAATTAGCGCAGAGTTCAACTGGGCGAATTTCTGAGTGGTTATTCATGAATGTTGCAGTAAGCGGAAAAGCGTGGTAAATCGTGGGGAACGCATCAAATAATGAGAAAAGTTTCGAGCCATTGTTAATGCTTATAAGTGCTTGAAATGTGCAATGTTCAAGCGGAGTGATTAACAAAATACTGCCAGTGTTTGTACGTTGCATATTTATGAACTTTGTTGGTTGACTGAGAGGAGGGCACAGGGGCAGTGGGTGGGTACTGCTGCTGCCTTTACTGGGAAATAAAGCTGTAAGTGAGTGGTAAAGTAAAGATTTCCATATAAGTCCCATGGTTTCAGCTAGCAACTCTATATCTACAGGCGTAAACAAAACGCTTTTCTGTAGCGTAAAACGCCAGACGCTAACCGACATTTTACGTGCGAAGGAGTCACGTGACATCTCTAAACCTAATACTAACTCCATGCAATTTGATCTTTTCATTGGTGTTAACGCTTACAGATAAGGGCTTTTGAATAGGTCCTTAAGATATCAATGCTAGCCCCTCGCTCGGTAAATTAAGAGGGCGCGTAAACCGAAAATACAAAAAGGAAATTTGTAACTAGTAACTGCATGATAATTTAGAGGGTTCTCATAAGGCAAACACGTAAAACAATACAATCTCCTCGACAGAAAAAAGCACGAAATTGCCACTAATTTCAATGCATTTTCCATTTTAGCTTTTGCCCGCGACTGCGTGCGCGTAAATGTTGCTTATCGCAGACGAAGACGAAGTCGCGGATTAAAAACTATACTTTGTACTTCGCAATGCTTCAAACTATTTCCATACCAAATTTCATATCAATCGATTCAGCGGATTTAGCGTAAAAAGGTAACATAAAAATGTGTCCATTACTTTTTAATTATCAATCTGACGGACAAAACATATTTGTTGTCATCTATTGTATTAATACAAGACTGAAGGCTTTCATTGGACGTATGAAATTCCTTGAAGAAGTCATCTTCCACCACAACTACAAGCACAGTCATATCTGTTATTAACAATATATCCCTCATGATATATCTATTAGATCCAGCCCGTCCCTTGCTGTCCTCTCCCAGCGACGTCCTAAGCCGAGGCTCGTACACCACAGAGGGTGCCCTTAGCGATTGGTCGCTTAGCTTTTAAGTTTTTACGCCCTGGCTGGAGGCCTTAATTTCTAATTAAGTACCCACAAGACAGTTCAGTTAAGCAGTAGATATCCCTGAAGGATAAAATGCGAGATGCCCTTTCGAAAAAAAAAAGAATGCTGCTTGAGTGATTAAAAAAACAATTGAAGTGGCTAATGTCCCCTTACATTAGCCACTTCAATTGTTTTTCTACTATGTCTGCTAATTAGCACTAAATCGGCTTATACGCACTCTTAAACAAACCCGAGAATATACGTATCATTTACGATATCAAACTCAAAATACAACAATTATTCTAACCCTAAGGTAATAATCATCTCACAACAAAGGCTACGATAACCCGCGAAGATTCCGCTAACTTCAGGGTAACCCGCTTATTACGAGTTGAACCACGTTCCCTTTATCTAATCAAGACGGCCCTTAATTGAAACTTATTTAATTAAACCACTGCAACGACACACTGAGATGGTGGATTTTTTTTTACACATTATGTCACAAAAAAGCGTCGTATTCTTTCCAGATTGCCCCAGAAGGAGGGTAATGTATTTCCAGAGTATGTATGGCCACGGTAATATTTATAATATTACCGTGGTATGGTGTTTATTTGGGGTTCCGTAACAAAAAAATCAAAGAAAATATCTGATTTATAAATATAATGGTATTTCTTAGTAAAATATACGTAATAATAAACAGTATCACCAAATTTAAAGTTTTTAGGTCAATGGGAAGTTTAAAGATTCTTCGGACTAAAACCTGTGCGACAGACGACGAACAAACAGACACACACAATAGGGTTCCCTTGGGACAGGTCGGGTACGGAAACCTAAAAAAAAAATTGTCTTGGATTAAATAAAAAAATGGCGCCGGCTGCCATAAGATGGAGAATCAAAATGCAAGGCCCAGGGTGACGAATGACGAATAAAACATACAAATAATCTCGAATGCAAGTAAATTTAAAACGTATTGATTATATTGACTGGGATGACCGACCCATCTGCAGTTATAAACCATGACAATATTGTATTCTTTCCAATCGTAGCTGCTCTAAAGGGTGAAAGTGACATCGCCGCACATAGGTACTAATACATGGCATGGAAACTTTTCGTGGCTCTATTCCTAATTTTAACGTTGTATTCTGATATTTCCTTTACTTTAAATTGTAAATAACCATGAGAATATCATAATTCCCGTGTAATCCAATCAGATTTTTTATTAAAAAGTAAATAATTCGCTTCTTTCATTAAAAATCTCATTGGGATAAATAGAAATACTGATTTTGTACACTTAAAAGTAAAAAATATCAGAAAAAATCGTAGGAATTACGAAAATTCAACTACTAATTGCTGAGGTGGTCCAGAATCAGTACTAAAATTATGGTTTTAGAATGTGCGTAGATGTACCTTCCAGCCTATATATTTGGCAGACATACTGAAAGACTCGAAGAAAACAATAAATAATAATTCGTAGATAAAAATAGAACATGCAAGGGTCGGATGAACAGTGTTGTTTAAATTTTTCATTGAGCCCCGAGTCCTTTGGTACACTGTAAGGAATAAATTAATCATACTTTCCCTTCAGAATTCTTGATCAGGTCAGTTTACTTCAAAGATTTAATAAACAGAATATTTTTTCTTTTTCATGTGCTCAGCAAACTGGCCGAAGTATTTTTTAAGTTTTAAATTAGTTTAGATTGGGTCCTTCATGCTACTAGAGTTTCAGGGATGCTATGAGAAAAACCTGATTAAAATTGAAACATGAAGATTGAAGATATTCTAATAATAATTATATAATAATGCTGGACAATCCACACAGCATCATCTAGCCCCAAGCAAATCAGAGCTTGTGTTATGGGTTCTAGATGACTGATATACTTAATACAATATTATTATTTACATTACATAGATAGATAATCTTTATTATACATAGCAAATACCCAGAACACCCGGAACAAATCTTTGTAGAGCGTACAAACATTTGTCCCAAGGCGGGAATCGAACCCGCAACCTCCTGCGTCTTCGTCAGTCTTACTCCCTTTTTCATTATATTTTAGTTTTGTAATATTTGTATTGTATGTATTTAGTTTTAGTATAAATAGTTTACTGTATATTGTATTTAGCGAAATTAATTTTATACAGTGAAAAATATAGTTAACATAAAATCAAAAATGAAATCTATTTGCATGACCTCACCATATTTTATAACAATCAAGAAATATAAATGCATAAGTTTCGGACCTTAGCGATTAGAATGTTTTAAAACTTTATAACTTCAATTACGAAGTAATTACTTTTTGATCCATCCGCACAACGAAATGTTAATTTAAAAAATGAACTAAGATAACAATTTAGAGGCTTTACCTCAAAAACGTAAGGAGCAATTAATTCATAATTTAAAGTAAAAGAAGTTAAATAAAAAGATATTTATATGTTAATCGCTGCTTTCTTGGTTTTGTGGATAAATAGTCATTAAAAACCGTAAAATCAAATACAGGGCGGTTGAAATAAGAAGGAGCTCCATCCAGCCTAGAGCGACTAGAGATTAAAACATACAAACGCTCACAAAAAACAGTCATGCTTTACTTGTTTGTAAAATATACATCAAAATACATCTAAACATGCTTATCTAAAAATAACGTAACAGAATTTAATTTCCACAAATAATATTCAAGTAAATTACCAAACGAAAAAGAATAAATTCTAAACCTATCTTTGTTACCGTATATTTTCTTAAATACGAAAAAACGTAAATTGGTGTCTGAAAAGTTGACATCTGTCACTTTGACTGTCAGATAGGAAATAAGAATTGGGGAGAAGGGGGCAAAGTGTCAGTTTCATTTCTACAGACTTTCATTATTACGCTTTCGTATCGGCCAAGTTGGGGAGGTATAACTTTTGACACCACGCTTGGCAGGCAATGTTTCATGGCTAACGGCATCTGAAATATGAAAACTTTCGGAGTGATTGCGGGGTGATTGGACAAAGGAAGACAGTTATATTAATTGTTATATTTTTAAAATTGCTTTTAGGATGTGCTGTGTGTGCACAGTTAGACTTAATTCCATGTGATAAAGTTCTGTCTTTTTCTCTGTTAGTAAGTACTAACAAAATACATATCGCTTTTTACTTTTGCCTTAAAGCATCGGACGGAAATTTTTATCATACGATATATTTAAATTTTAAAAAATCTAAAATGTGCCACTAAAATCGTAAATATTACTGAACTCAATCTACAAAAGGCCAACAAATGTTACAGTTATGACCAGGCTAATAGAAGATAATATTCATACCAAGGGAAACAAATTAACACGCACAACCTTGGCTTCATTCAGTTTGTCTCGGAAGGGACACGGCTTAATTATAACAAACTAGTTAATTGCTTCTCTACACCGTTTATTTTCCCCGGGGCCAGGTGTACCTTTTATTTTCCTTAGATTATGGCCAAGACTTTTTTCTATATGTGTATTATTGCCCGGGTCTACCCATAATTGTTTTAGTTATTTTATATCAGCCTTTAAAGATGAAGATAAATAGCTAACATTCTGAGTAAGGAATCAGCCATGCTTATCAGGTAAGCAACAATAGAAGCAAAGCAGTCTAAACGGTTCATTGTAGTTTATAGTTGAGTGTTACCTACTTGGCGCCTGAGGCGGGACTCGGTCCAATCTAGACTGAACCGGTCTGAACCGGATTTTACAAGTTATTACCAGTAGGTATGTTATTAGTGCACATGTACTCCGCAACTAATGAAAGTTTAGACTAGTTCTAGTTAGAGTATGTTAAAGGAATAGAAGGTTAGTGCCAAAGCCGGATTATCTTAAGCCAAGCTTTATTATGAAACCAATTTTGAGAGCGAATTGATGGTTATAACAATTTAGTTTTGATGAAGAATATCCTGTGAAATTCCACGTTATCATGAAAGATAATTTGAAATCCTAAAATAATTTAACATGATCCACACGCGAGCAAATGGGGTTCCTGACTAATGCCATCTAGCAAACTCAAAGTTTGTAAATTAATTAGACGATCCCCCTAAAATGAAGCTCCACTACGAACAGTAATTAATAAAAATAATACCACCGTTGGAACAACGGACCAAACTAAACAAAACTCCTTGCAGTCCGAGCTCAGCTCTAAAACTACACTTTTCCTTAGCCAGGGGAGTTGATAATAATTTTTAATTTATCACAAAGTGGTTTCTCCAACCAATTAGTGTTGTGTCACAGTTAGTGGGGGTGGTCCAAGTTTTAATGGCCTCCGAGCCGGCACCGAGATAAGAGCCCCTAGGAAACTCAAGGAGCACTGTTTAATTTAATAAGTTCTGTTTTAAGGGGACACACAGTTAACGTACTTTAAATATGCTATAATAATACATATGTTGGGGTAGTGTGTGTTGTTATGGAATTTTGCCCTGTTTGTCTATATGCGAGAATGTTGAGAGCTGTTTGAAGTTTGTCTGTGGTCGGTGGGGCAGTCCTCTTCGATTCTCCCTTGTATGGAAGTGTTTTGCATCGGTCAAACTTAGACTTGACCAAGTAAGGTGGAAGATAGTTTGCGATGCAGTTAGAGCTGCGGGTTACTTCAGCAACTAGTACTAGGCTATCTTGAGGTTAGTTTCGATGTAATATTTTGTGTTGCTTGAGTGTTGAGTGAGTGACGAATTTACGGTTAGTACCTTATTTAATTTCAACAAATTGATGTACTCACAAACAGCAATACAGTTCACTTAATAATGAGATTAAATTTAAAAAAAAAAACTTTATGTGTCATACAGCGATCGCGCAATGAATTGTATTAGATGTTATCATAAATGTATTTATTTTGTTTTTTTTTTTTAAATTATGTTTCTCTTGTTAAGGTAAAAAACATGTAGGTAAAGGATCATCCATTAATCACGTGAGGCTCTAAAGGGGGAAGGGGGAGAGTTGGTAAAAAAAAACATAGAATTACCAATTTATCAGAATTAAATAACATTATGCCTGTACTAGTTAAAGTTAGTATTCTTAATATTTTTTTCTTAATTATACCAAATATATATTTATATATACTAAATATATATTTATAATTATACCAAATATATATATATATATATTGTAAATAATACCAGCTTATAACCCCTTATCCAAAAAAATATTAAGAATACTTTTATTTTTTACCAACTCTCCCCCTTCCCCCTTTAGAGCCTCACGTGATTAATGGATGATCCTTTACCTACATGTTTTAAAATTCCAAAACCCATGTTATAAATCTAGCCAATATACAAAACTCCAACAAAATATTTAAATCAAAACAACAAACATTGATTGCACTCGTATGAAAAACAAATTTCACATAGGTCTGCCTACCTTAAAAATGTAAATTAACCGTAAAAGTTTAGATGAAAAATCAACGTTAGGATGGTAAGACAAACATAATATATGCAGTTACAAAGCGTGGTTTTGTCTCGTTTTGTTTGAAAAGAGACCGCAAACGTGAGTTGGTACAAAGCACACCCCATTTTGTGTAATTATCTACTGTCAGTTGCATCTTCGCGGGTTTCTTGTCTCTGTTTGTGTTGAAACGTCAGAATAGATTGGGTGGCGAAATGCGGTCGTGAGAAATAGTTGAGTGGAGGAGTTAGAAGCGGAGTGGCATGGTGGCAATGTTGAAATTATAGAAACAACTAATTAAAACTTCACAATAGTTATAATTACCAGAAAGTGCAGTAAAATGGGGGGAATATGGTCTAGGGGGTGAATTGGGACCAACCTCAAGTTTTATTTGCGACCTTATTCACACATTAATGTTATACAAAACAACTCACAATAATACATTTTAGAAAAAAAAAACAAATAAGTCCAGTTCAGCAAAAACACCAAACAACTTGACAGGATCCAATGTCACCGAAGACACTAAAACACGAAAACAAACTTAACACCAGTCTGTTAATGTCCCACTGCAGGCCTCTTCTCATACAGAGAAGGCACGAGCATGAATCACCATGCTTGCTCAAGACGGGTTGACGATTTCAGACCTATATTAATCATAAGTCCAGGATTCCTCACGATGTTTTCCTTCACCGATGTCAGTAATGTCCAGAATAAACTTAAGTAAACTTAAAAAGTAGATATGAATTGGAACAGTCACATTGGTACTTGCCCAGGTTTATACCCTAAAAAACAACTTGCGTGCCATAAATAAAATAACCTACAAAGTAGATTCTAGCACAGTTAAGTACAGTACCTAGCTAGTTAGTTTATTTATGCACCACCATAGTGCATTGTTCAGTGTTTTATGTGACGTTAGTTCTGTCAAAATATTGCATCGAATTAAAAGTCGTACTTTAACGTCTGACCCTGTCAATGACAAGTGGAAGCAGCTCTAGCAAAGGTGTAAGCTACCATACAAAAACAAGAGAACGTCGCCATTGTTTTTATGACGTATCTAAAATAAACGAAAGACATTAAATTTTTCATGAATATTTATCAACTCTAAGCACGCCATGATGAAGCAGCCATGTTGTTTTTCTCATCCCAGTAAAAGGACAAAGCCTAATTTGAATGTGTGTAACAGTCAATGTTTTTTGGTTGTATCATATATGAAAAGGTCGGAAAAGTATGGATATCGTTTTGACGTAGTGAAGGACCTTCGTCAAAATTAATACTGAGTTAAAAATAATGGATAGGCTTGTTAAATTTCATTCTGGGTTTGCTCAAAGTTAGGTGTAGCAGATGTTTCTGATTTATTAGCGCCTACACATTGTTTTAATTACATTGTTACTTTTCATTGGGTACTTGTAATGGCAACGGTTACTTTGAAATTAACGATAATTCTTAAATTCTTATTTGTCAATATTCTGCAACGTTGGTCTAGTGGTCTCATGGGTTCGTTTGCCAGATCGGGAGAAGTGTTATAGATTTTTATAATAGGAATTATCTCCTTAGCAGTCCGGAGTCCTATCACATGACAATTAAAAATAACTGGCGAAATGTGGGTGCAACTCTGCCCAAAACCCTTCGAGAAATACAGGCGTAATGTTATGTGTAGTCATCATTCAAATGGCGATATTCCGCACTAATTAAGACCTCGGATCTCATGCACGAGGTAGTGGATTATGCAGACAAGAACCAATATCAATTTTCGCAATTTGTTAGAGTATGTCCTTTCTAAGTTTATCTTAGACATTACTGTCATTGGTAAGGGGAAACATCGCGAAAGTACCTGAACTTATAGTTAATATAAGTTTGATATCGCCAACCCGCCTTGAGCAAGCTCCGTGCGGGAATCGAACCAGCGACACGCAGCGCAGCAGGCAATCGCTCAGCCTCTGATGTCAACAGCAGCTATACTGCGAAGTTTTATCAAGATCCGTTCAGTAGTTTTTGCGTGAAAGAGTCACAAACATCAAACTCACAACTTTTCAAATTTATTAATAAGACGTGGTTATGGGGAGCCCCATTAGGAACGAAGTACATCGCATGCACACACACACTCATTTAAAGACACAGAGGGACAAAGTAAGAAAGTTACATGGGAGCATAACGCTATTTCTTTACCTGACGATAACACCAGTCAACACCACCTGCAAGCCGCGTTAGGAAACGTCGCGTTGTTCCAATATAAGTAGGACTAAATTGGCTCGCCTAAAATTTTCACCAGCCTTCGTAATGTCGGGTAATGTGCACAAAAACATGGAATTGAGCCAATGTAAAGGTCAGCTTTTGCGGCCGACGGTTAATGCTGCCAAGTGCAATTCGTTAGTACTTACCAATGGTTGCCCGAAGCAGTAACGAAGCCAAATGTCGCCCAACATTTTAATGTTATTTTTTTTATTACTTGCCTACTCAATTATTGGTTGCTGTGGTATCAAAATGGTGTTGGTGGTACTGGAAAATCAGTTTTCGATTTTACGGTTGGATAAATTGGCAAGTTTTATAATACTGGTCTACCAAAGGATTTTGGCGTTTACCATGTACATTGAAAATAAAACCACAGCATCACTTTGCGACTTAGCTTTTGTTTATATTTCACTTTAATATTTATTTACCAATGTATTTTTTTACGTGAGATTTGGCAACTCTTTTATTGATCAACTTCTCCAAAAATCCATTACAAAAATCATCTTTTTTCACTTACAGTGTTAAGTACATATCCTGTTTCTCAGATCGACAAAATGTATGGAGCAGCAGATATTTGGTTTGTTCTTTTATTAAAAGTTGATCGTAATAATAAGGACAAGGGGAGAGGCCGGCCACCGAAGAGCTTGGGATCCAGGGGCCAACCGGCCCCGATCCAGGTCCCCGCTACCGGTGGTTTTGTGCAGCGCAT
Organism: Phlogophora meticulosa; assembly: GCA_905147745.2. NCBI lineage: Eukaryota > Metazoa > Arthropoda > Insecta > Lepidoptera > Noctuidae > Phlogophora > Phlogophora meticulosa. The sequence goes on from LR990518.1 coordinate 3,617,756, forward strand.
GAGATGGACTCAGCACAATTACCTTAAGAGGTTTAGTGTCAACAAAAAATAACGTTGCATACACCAGAGTAAATCATAAAACCATGTTTCTAAATGAGTAAGGAAATCTCAAAAGGCACAGAGGATTTCGCTGCCACTTAAATTAACTTGTTCCAACCGGGACATGAATGTAGAAATAATTGAATTTCAAGACTGGAGCCTGTGGATATGTCGCTAATTGTGTGGATAAGTAACCGTTTACTTGTGGTTTTCTCACAAGAAGGCCAAATAAGAATAGATCCATACTTACTAATATTATAAATGGGAAAGTGAGTGTGTCGGTTTGTCCGTCTTTCACGGCAAAACGGAGCGACGAATTGACGTGATTTAAGTGGAGATAGTGGAAGGGATGGAGAGTGACTACTTTTACTGGCTACTTTTTGTCTCTTTCTAACCCCCCCCCCTTATCTAAAATGGGGGGACCTCCGACCTAGCGAAAGCCAGTTAATTATAACACTTCTACCCTTGGCACTTCTTAGAGGTAGGTTCTTTCTAGAGGTTTGAGATACTCAACTACTCACCCTAAAGAAAATAAGTGAGTTTGTGTTTGTTTGCTACTGAATCACATCCCGACCTTCGCAAAACATTCATTATTTGGTCAGATATCCTTTCCATAGACCATTTCGGCCATAATGATACATTAGTTACTTTTAAAGGCCCAACTTTCGGGACCTGTCCATTAGATCTAGCAATAAAATCAGTCATACTGTTTGTCATATTGAGTGCTTATAAAAAGCATATGGAGCAAGCGTACAGAGTGGTTCAAAAGCGAATAATTTTCACGTTTCCAAAGTTGTAATGGGAAAACTTTCATGTCAACGGTTGAGTGTTCAATACGTATTGGCAACGGAGTACCGCTCAAACTTTTTGTTTACCACTAAAGTTACTGAGACGTTTTAAACAAACGAAAGAGTGGAGCCTTTGAGTGCTCAGGGGTGTGGCGACGCTTTTATTGATATAAATGGAGGGAAGTGCCTTTCATGGTAGCAGGACAATGGCTTCGGTGCTGTCAATGAATTTAGTGGGCGATTGGAAGTGTGAATGAAGTTTTTGAAGTGCGTTTACGGGCTTCTGACTTTTTTATCTGGTAAAAGTTTAGGAGTACCAAGAACAGGGTGTAAAGTTCCACATCCTCTATCCTCCTCTGACCAGATGGGTGTTGTGTCTGGTGGGCTAGTGGCCGACAATTCTTGTCGGGTTCTTGTATATTGTTAAGATCACGATTTAGGATAGATACATCAGTTTAGGTCGTATCGATGTCGCTGCAAAACTTTCGAAGTGTACAAATATTATAGTCATCCAGGTAACACAAAATTGTCTTCCGTCAAACCTGGAATCCCAATTGTTTTAATGACGCTGCTTTTAATACTTACCTTGTCTGTGTTTTTTCTATGAATCTTTCTTCATCTTCGTTCAAACATCTACATATCAATCTACAAATGCATTTGTAGATCACACTTACGTAGACTTCATCTGGTAATCATTGAAAAACTTGGTTCATTCAAATTGCAAAACTTGTAGGCATCTCGCTCGAAGTTCGAGCCGCGTTCGGATGCACCTCGCGTCCCAGGTATTCGTCACTTTCAACTGTTTATTGGGTAGGAATTATTTTCACGCTCATTTAGAACGAAACGTTGCCAGCAATCAGTCAGGTTTAGTTAGGAAGGATATTTTATTGTTTTGTTACACGTTAACTGTCAAACAACGAGACACATTAGAAAATGTATTGTTTGTCGGTCATTTGGCGTTCAACATGTTAATTATAAATAACTAGCACTTCGCCCGCGACTTGATCCGCGTGGAATTCGCACAATTTTTAGCTCATTATAATATTATAAGTATAGATATAGATCATTGACGCACAAATATTACCAAAATATTCCCATTCTCACCTCATTAATCTTACTGGCCAACTACAAAAAATGACTTCACAGACCTCCAAAAGTCCATTGCAGGAATAAACAACGAGTATTTTTCGAAAAAAGAACGCAAATTCAGCAAAAACCCAGCAGTTGTAACGCCGCATATTGCGACGAGGATTTTTACAAGTTCGCGAACAAAATTAAAAAGTCGACGGTGACCAATAAAGACTATAGAACACGTGGATTTATGGGGGAAAGTTTTTATGTTACGATTCAGGGAATTAATGATACAGTATGTTTCTGAAACAGTAAACAGAGTGATCAGGGATTTTGCATTTATCTGACGGCTATGTTCAGTTATTAGTATGCAAGAAGTTGCCTTGGCTAACCAGGAAGGTTTCTAAATGACTCCGAAGACAGGCTGGTAGAAGTAGGGAAAATCTGCAGAGGTAAAGATTAACTGACGTTTCCAGCCATGAGTACATGTGTGGTGCTGTCCCACAAACGATGGGACACCTGATATCGTGTTCTACGTGTCCTGATACCTGCACGCTTAAGGATTTGTGTTGGATGCTTTTGATGGCGTCAAATTCATAGCCGACATTGTATAGAATGCCATCGACAGGCTAAAGGACATGCATCAATTAAATATCCTGACGTTCCTGTTTTAAGGTAAAGTACTCCAGTCTTGTGGTGACACTTTGACCTTGACTTAGCCTAGCCTACTATAGAGTTATAATAGAATGCGCAGCCAGCTTATACTGGTTATGTTACCAATGACGTGCGACTTACCTTACCTTAACCTAACCTTTATCAAGAAAACGCCTTCTCAAAATAGTTTTCAATTTTTTTAAATAATATTTCTCCGTCTGGTTTTTGGGCCAAAAATAACACAAAGGCAGGTCACCCGTACAGTCTAAGGTCGCATAAAAAAAATATATGACCTATTTAAGTGAGTATTCACTTATAAAAACTCTTCATTTTCAGAACGTTTTGATGCTAAAGCAACATGTGCTTTGTTGCTTGCATTATGTTATAGAATTTCTCATTTGTTAATCAAATTTTATCAGCGGCTGTACACGCTCTCGTCGTGATTGTAATTTACATTCACAAAACGAAGGCAAATTGGATTGTTCGCTGTTGGCTCGTCGCCGTCCACGTTTCATTGCGAATGCCCTTCGCTGGGCTGTGCAGATTTCGGAACGGATTCGCCAAAAAATGATTGAGTTATTAAGATTTCGTGAAGGAGCATTTTTGGCCAAGCTAGTCGATTTCCGTGAAGGGAGATTACTGATTAATGTTAAGGAGGACCGTAAAAATAACCCACGAATTGCTGCAAGTCGTCATATGTCCATGATAATATAAATTTATACATATTTCGAAAACAAAGCATAAGAGTTCTGGATCATATGGAAAAGGTACAAAATTCAACAAATATTTAAGATTACATAAGCACATTACAATTAACAACTAACTATACCTTCAAAGGACCTATCAATAAATATAACATCCCATAAGACCCCATCCTAAACTCAAAAACTCGTAACTAAAAAATTCATACTTGTCAGCCATCGAATTCAAATATAAAGCCTTGCAGAACACTTAGACCTCACAAGAGCCTTTGATTACAGTCCGTAAGTAAAACGACGCTTCCTCGCTTTCGACTTCACTTGTCATTTCTTTCTCTCAAAGAAAGAAAGAAAGTAGAATATTTGAATTGTAGGGCAAGATTGCAAAGGTGTACTTCTTAACAGTCTATTTGAAACTTGGTTCTTGGTTGATTATTAGTTTCCAGGATTTGAGTAACCTACTTTCTTTTGTTTTGCCAGACATTTTGAAATCGGCCTCTAGTTTTTTAGCAACTATTGTCTAAGTTACCGCTGCTCATCTGCCAAGTGTAAATAGTTTTCTTTCTTGATCAGTCTTTATGTAATAGGTCAAATATTCCATATTCAAATCCATATTTACAACGGATGTTTTCACTTAAACAAATATCAACTTTATGTCAGTGTAAATTAAGTCAATTTCACTTCTGCTATTGAAAAATTTATTCGATTCTTCAATCATAATTTCTTTTTAAATCGCAACACAATCTCAACTTTATGAGCGTGTGTTAAAGTTATTTTCCTAGAAACTCTTTTCTTTGCATGTTTAATATGAAACGCAAAATAGTTTGAGGACAAATGTAGCTCATGTAGTTAATCAAAATAATATCAAGTAATCATTTATATTGCCATGATTCCGCAGCAACATCAATGAAGCCATACCTGGTGGTTGAACTATCCCCAAGAGTAAGACAGCATTTTAAAACATATCAAACAGCCCAAACAAACAAAAACACATTGTATCTTAAACATTGTAATAAAATACCTTCAAAGTTCAAGCACGTAAGTGTCTCAAGATACAGTTAAACCCGGAATTGGTCGTTGGAGAACACTAGACGCCTTTTAAGATGCACTAAAGAGTTAGCCAAAGTTCGGAGTGCCTTAAAACCTTCACGGTACATTTGAAACATTTGAGGAAGCTAAGTTGGAATAGTTGTGCTTGTGTTTAGGTGTTAAGTTGTAAATAGAATGAGTGAGAGTTTGTTTTTTATCTCTATTACTAAGCCTACACACTGTCCCTCGGTCTGTCAGCAGGTAGTAGAAATTTTCACACAGTGTGTATTTCTATTGGCGCTATAACAACAATGAATGATAAAAATAAAAATAATTTAAGTTGCCCTCCATACAAGAAACGTGTTTTTTTCGTCGTATTTTGCTGGACATGGTAGAGAATCCTTCATGTGAGTGACTCCGACTCGCACTTGTTAGATTTTTTTTTGTGTTACTGCTTACAGTGCGAATATTTCTTCTACCAATTTGGTAGGTTGTGGAGGAGTAATACGAGTAGTAAAACTGCGATTAGGGATTCTACTGAAGGTAGAAGGTTTCCTAGAGACCCTTGTGATGAAAGGAATGTTTCTCACCCTGGCTCTAAAATATCAGCTTCTAATTCGATTACAGGCAGAGGTGTATAAAAAAACTGAGACTCAATATAAGACGGTGCCCCAAAGCAGTTTTTTTTTACTTGGTGGAAAATCCTCACGAATGTCGTCCGCCCTGAGGGGGCGGAGGGGTCTGTCAGACTCTTAGGGCGCCTTCCCGCGCATTTCCGCGTCGGCAGTGTGTTGTGCTAGGCGTGATTTCTATATAAATTTCGATACTTGTATACAATGGTAAAATCTGCCTACCCGCGCTACGCGACAGGGCGCGGTGCAGTGGGTGGAGCGCCTTACTGTTCCATTGCTGGGCAAAAGCCTCTTCTTATACAGCGCGAGCATTAATCACCACGCTTTCTCAAAGCGGGTTGCCAATTGTAGACTAATATTAATTTATAAGTCCACGAATTCTCACGATGTTTGAGAGTTATGTCTAAGATAAACTTAGAAAGTACATAATGAATTAAAAAGCTCACATTAGTGCTTGTATAATGCATTTATAAAACTCATTCGGCAGAGGAAAACAAAACACCATGTTTCACATCGGTCATCATCATCAGGCTATATTAGTCCACTGCTGGACATAGCCCTCTCCTAATGAGCGCCCTGTCTTCAGCTTGCCGCATCCAGCATCTGCCTGCAATCTTTCGCAGATTGTCATCCCACCTAGTTTCACATTGGTACTTGCCCGGATTTTACTGTTTTACTGCACATTCTCATGTATGAGAGGCGAGACTCTAACCACTGGCCATCATGATGAGGCTCAAGCATAAACTTTTTTTGTATACATCTTAAAACAAAACACCAAAGAAATAATGAAGAAATTAAATTTAACCTTTAAATATGGCTATCATAAATCCTGAACCTCACTCATTACTCGCTTAATTTCTTAAAATACGTGTTTGTTTTGTTAAAATTTACATTTAATCTTGAAATATGATTAATATATTCTAATTTATCATTCTCTCAACCGGGTTGAACAAACATTGGCACGCACAAGTGCTATGTAACCGACGCACCGTTCAAACAGAAGTCGGAAATGAGTTTAGCCAAGTAATTAACAACCGGGACGCATGTGCGAGTTCCATTACTAAATATAGTACCTACTTGGTCCTAAATATGGCGCATAGAGTTATTGAAAATTGGAGTTCGTGGAGCGCCATCTTTGACACATACATCGACGGCAGAACTAATAAAGAAGAACTAAAAATAAATACATCGAAAATACTATTGAACAGATTTTGATTAAAAAAACTGACTGACAAAAACAATTTACACTGCACTGTATTATGGCTTATACTTCAAAATGACACATCCATACTGTCCACTGTCTGTCTGACTATTACACTTTCGCGGCTAAACTACTGAACCGATTTTGATGAAATTTGGTACCACAAGAAAAGATATAACTAGGCTACTTTTTAATCCGCAACTTAGTGTGCATTCGCGAAAACCGCCATTCACGCAGATGAAGACACAGGCAAGAGGTAGCAAGCTAATATTCCGAAAGATATGTACATATGTAGTCGACCAGTCTGACAATCAGTCTTACCAAGGGGTATCATGTTACCCATTAAGTAGGTTATATAGGTCAGATAGGCATTCGCTCTATGTAAGATACTGGTATACATCTGGATCCAGTTAGACTAGAAGCAGACCCCAACATAGTTGGGAATAGGCTGAGCAGATGATGATGACAGACACAGACGATGCCGCGATTGGCTGCTAGTAATGAATACTGTTGAACTGTCAAAATGAAAGGCCAGGCAAGTAGGTTCCACAATTAAGCAGCAGTTGGGTAATCTACAAACAAATACAACGACACGCCGTTCCTTGATGTTTGCAACTCAGAAATTGAGTTCTGAAGTTTTTGAATGCCCTTTAAATGAGACGGTGGGAGTTGGCAGCACAATTATATCCTGAGGAAATCCATTTGCATAACACAGAGGTCGTAGTCTCACTGTGGGAGTTCGTAACGAGTTGGTCTTGTGTGATGTACTGTGGGTCATGTGGTCGAGTTACTTTGAAAGGGCTTATGATATTGTTTGCTGGTTTTTGAGGAAAAGGTAATTGTTGTTTACTACGAAAGGAGAAAAAAAAAACAATCGACTCAAAAAAAAACACGTGTGTGGTGTTGTTTGTGAAAAGCTTTTATTTCTCGCTTTTCAGTGGATCGGTTTGTAATGTATTAAAGATACTCGTACAATAAACTAATGTCAACTGCTTGTACATAATATTGCATTTCCTGATACAGGGGCATTCATAGTTGAGGAGTTCTCCTGGTACTTTACCTTCAGCTCTGCTAAAACATATGCATTGTAACGAGTATAAATTGCTTAGCAACCATAGGTATTTCATGGGTCGACCCGTGAAATACTTATTTGTGGTCTTCATCATCAGTTTTACTCAACCAAATAGAGTTTACCGAGCGCAAATGTACGAATTAATTTAAAATACCCTAATTGCTTTAGGTATGGCTATAGTGTTTGAAAACTTCCTTCGATTTCTCCAGGATCCCATCACGAGATTCTAATTTGGCGATAATGGGACCACCTCGAGAGTGTACCCATTGAAACAAAAAAAAAATGGTTTGCAACTGACGGAGAAATCGTTAAAAATAAAAATACATACAGTCGACCTCTTTCTTTTTTGAAGGCGGTTAAAAAGACGTGCTGAGAGCGTGTCTTTCTATTCTGAAAAGCATCTTATCCTTTGCTGTGGAAGTTATGAAGAGGACTACGGTTAACAAAGGCCTGTGATGTCATCATTATCATCCTCTTGCTCTTATCCCAATTTATTTGGGGTCGCAACAGCATATCTTCTTTGATACGACGAACGATGTGGCGTTGCGGGCGAAGGTCCGCCTGCGACGCAAGAGGTTGCGGGTTCGATTCCCACCTTGGGACAAATGTTTGTACGATCTACAAATATTTGTTCCGGGTGTTCTGGGTATTTCCTATGTATAATAAAAAAATATCTATATATGTAATGTATTGTATTAAGTATATCAGTCATCTAGTACCCATAACACAAGCTCTGTTTAGCTTGGGGCTAGATGATGCTGTGTGGATTGTCCAGCAATATTTATTTATTTTATTTGATGTGTGTGGTGAAATTATTTGACAGCAATGCGTTTACAGACAATGAATGATATTCTACTCCTAATAATTTCAACGTCTTGCTTAACCTTTTGACTGCCATCGTCACAAATACATGACAAAAAATGCGTTGCACTCTAAGTAGTATAGCACGCAATAAACAATTTAATCATTGCTTTTCTGTTTATTTATTTATATACCTCATAAGTTGAAGCTCCCGTAAGTAATTGATTTCATGAAACAAATTAAAATACACCACGGATATTGATAGTCATGATAATAAAGAATAAATTAAACGTTTTTATCGAAAAGGCTTGGCGTGGAGGGCACGCGCGTGCTTTTATGCTCTGGCGTTCAAAAGGTTTATCAAATCTTGCATCGCGACAAACACTGCAACAGTAGAAAATTCGTTTTATAAGTAATATTGTCTTTTAATGTGACACAATATGTCATCATCATCAAAAGAATCCTAGATCGATAATGACTGCCTTGTTTTGTGCTCGGTTGGTGGCAATGAGCTCACCTTCTCATTCAAAGGAATTAAACATAACTAGCAAAATGTGGGTGTCAAAGCGCATCGAAGCGTCTATCCAAAACTGATCATAACTAATTCAACCCTAACTCCACAGCGTAACACACACATTACTTCTGAGATTTTAAAAAGACGAGCGCATTCTTTGGAATTCGCGCGTCTGCGCGTGAACAACGCCGATTGGTGCGCGCGCATTCGCGAGTATTCATGCGCCCACTAGCGAACCTACGCGTCATCAGTCGGAAATTGGCCTGCGTCGGTGTTGATGCCCATTACTACACGTTAAAGAGTGCGCGCGTATTATGGCGAATACGCGCGCATTCATGCGGCTCCGCTTTAGTTGTAAAGAATTTGACGATTCGACTCTGCGGTAGTATACATTTACCCTAAGTGTCATCTTGTGTTCAAAACTCAGCACTTTTGTTGCATAAAATAAAAATTCGCTTAATGACTTTTGTAGGAGAATCATTTTCATATTTACCACTGGCTGCTTGGCGCTCATTGGGTTTTTATTATGCCGCCACAGAGGCAGACTTTTCTTAATAAAGTTTGAACTTGAGCCGAGGTTTTTATTGCGAAAGCTTTTTTGTGGTGGAAGTAGTGACAAAGCTTTGTCTGAACTAAAAATGTGTTGAGTATTCGTTGTAACGTGTTTTAAATAGTTATTAAAATATTTGCAATTGTCATTGTTGCGTAATAGCAATGCACAAATTACTCACAGGCACTATATCCAATTCTAACGTCCAGGATATGCAACCTTTCAATTTACCGAATCCCGAATACTCGTGGTAAATGACAGTTCAAATTGACATTGAGTGTCAGTGACAGTGACAGCTACCTGTCTACCAGTGTGTGTGAGACAGTGATAACTACACCAACATAAATACAAATAACTACACAGTATTCAGCACACTACACACTGCAGTATTCAATAACAAAACAAACTGATTTCCCGCGAATATGTCGTAGAGCAACAAAACCAGTACTTCAAACAGCCGAACATACTCCAAAAAGGCCGCCGATGCTCCGACAAAGATCAAAAACATTCCCTATGGCCTCAATCGGGCCCAAGTTTGGAAAAACAAAGTTATAATTAAATACCGGGAAACGTTCGCATTGAACCGATCCGATCCGATTTGTTTTGAGAAATATTTTCTGATCTAATTCGCGCATTCTTTCACAAATCGTACAGTAGGACGCAAAATGTAACAAATGTAACAGCTCATCATTTAGGACCTATTAATATCAGTGTTCATTTTAAACCGTGGCCTTTTCTGCCTATTGACCTAGCTCTGTTCTGTCTCCTGTTTGATATGGGGGGAAATGGAAATTATATATTTAATTATAAGTTCTCCGCTGTTCTTTTCTGATTAATTTCGTTGCCGGATCCAAGATAGTTGAATCGATCCTCAGGATCTCGTCAAGCTTCATTGTCTCGACGCTTTTCTGGTAGTCACCACTGTTGATTCTGGTTTTCAGTCTCAGTTGCAAAGGCTTGGTAATAGTGTGGTGGGCTTGTCCCAATTTAAGCAGGACCCATGTCCGTGGTGACACTTTGATTTAGAGCTGACCCGGCGTGGAACGGAGTTTTGAAGGAATGCCAAGCCAGCTTATGCTGGTTATGTTACCACTAACGCACGGTCAACGGTACTGTAAAAGTTGCAAAAATGAAGAAGAGAAAATGTTTTAGGCAAACGAAAGAAAGTAAAAAAATATTTATTTGCTACAGAGGTGCACAGTTAATATAATGAAGCAATTCGAATGATGGAGTGTTAGTAAACATTTTGCTTAAATAATGTTACAATGGAAATGGACATCAGAACACCCAGTGGGTGGTGGGTGATCGATCAGTTGGTCAGGTTGGATTGGTGAGGAGTTTAACCAACGTGACAAAACGGGTTAATTGAGTGATTGATAAGTGTTAAGAAAACAAATAAAAATCCGTTCCTTGCATCCAACATTTTGTATATTTTATTACTTCGCGTATCGGTATCGGGTTAAAATAAAGTTCAGAAATGTTTGGTCCAAAATTCAGTCGTACTCACACGATTTGTATACATACGTGTTGGTACACGGATTATTGAATATTTTTGTAGAATTTAAATGATATAAATAAAATATGATGATAATTTATCATCATCATCTTTATTTATCATTGCTGAATATCATTATAAGCTTTGTACAAAATTGTGTCTACTATAAAAATGTTGTAATAGTTATCGAGCTTGGACTGATTTTTATCAGGTTTACATTATACTCATTTACAACCACTTACTACCATGACATCAAAAGTGCTCCAGGTGCAAACATCCATACTAATATTTTAAATTTATATTACTATTTCATGGAAATCGACTGCGAAAGTGACTGTTTGTTTGTTTTTTACCTATTCACGACTAAATAGCTGAAATTTGGCAAGGAGATAGTTTAAGCATATTCTGGGGATAGTTTTTAATCCGCGACTGCGACTTCATTTGCGATTTAACCGACATTCACGCGGACGAAGTCGCGGGGAAAAGCTAGTACACTTCATGTACATAAACTAGCTAGAATGAATGACAGGGACACAGGCCTATCAGTTACCACATATCTAAGGCCACACTAAGCCTTCCCAGATGACAAAAAAGGGTCCCAACCCTTAAACACTTATAAAAGTAATATAGGCCTTTTGGGCAGAGGACGGCGGACTAAAAGCAATGTAATAAAGTTTCGGGAGTAAGTACAGTTAGCTTTGTCCTTGATACATGTATGGTATTGGCTTAATGAATAGCAAGAGATAAATTGTTCTTAGAAGTAAAGGCTAAGTTGGTAACTATTTCGTCAAAAAACACTGTTTTTAAGAAAGGAGTTGTATCATTTACCGTCAAATTGGCCTATGTGTATGCAACCATCCGCGACTTCATCGGTGTATGTATCTTTGTAAATTATACCCTACTTATTATAAGTAAACGTTTCCACATGATGTTTTCCTTCAACGTTGTCAGCGATGTCTAAGATAAACTAAGAAAATACAATGTATTGAAAATGTCACATTTATGCTTGCACAGATTTGGACCCACAATCTCGTACATCAAAGACGAGGCTTTAACAAAAGGGCCATCATGACATATAGACAAAATATTGTAGCTTTAATTTACCATATTTATAAGGATCACTTATTTCTAATAATCATGATGGCCCAGTGGTTTAGGCCTCGCCTCTTGTGCACGAGGTTGTGGGTTTAATCCTGGGCAAGTACCAATGTGAGTTTTTCAATTCATATGTACTTTCTAAGTTTATCTTGGACATCACTGACATCGGTGAAGGAAAACATCGTGAGGAAATCTGGACTTATATAATTAATATAAGTCTGAAATAGCCAATCCGTCTTGAGCAAGCGTGGTGATTAATGCTCGTGCCTTCTTTGTATGAGAAGAGGCCTTTGCCCTGCAGTGGGACAGTAATAGGCTGTTACTTTACTTATTTCAAATAATCTACGTAAATACGTAAATATTCGGAGCAAATGTTCAGATTGGACAGGAGCTAAAGCACATTTAAAAGTAACTTTTCTCACCATCCGTTTCGGTTGTAACGCTTCTAAACCAATTTCAATAATGGCGGACCTCTGCCTTCTATCGGATTTCGTTGATTAAGACACGTCTGTCTACGTTAATAATCTAGCTAAAGAAATCCTTTGGCGTTCGTTAAGTTCTTTGATACTGTCAGAATGCTTCGTAGTTTTTCGGAGGTCTTGATTTTTGATTTTTTGCGGCACTTACTTACGGAGTCTAAGTCTACGGTTCGCTCGTAAAAGATTTGGACTGTCTAGCCAAAAGGGCTGTTCTAGAATTCCAGAGATAATAAAATGTCTATTACAATAAAGACGCAGACAAAAGACCACTTTCGGGTTCAATCACAAATCCCTTTTCAACTTATCGTATGTACTTTAAGTTATAGCATTAAGTAGGTATACGAATTGCGATATCATTTTTGTCTGACTTCATCTGTTATAGAATGGTGGAGGAAAAAGTAAAAATGTATAGTGAGTGGACGATCCATACTAATGTATAATATAATATTATAAATGGGAAAGTGTGTGTGTCTGTTTGTCCGTCTTTCACGCCTAAACCACTGAACAGATTTCGATACAATTTGGCAGAGAGATAGATTGCACCCCGGGAAAGGACATAGGCTATTTTTTATATCAACAAACCACGCGGGCGGAAGCTAGTGTGTAATATAAAAGTATGTCTGTTTTCAAGTCTAAGTTGTCAAGGATGTTGAAAGGGTCTGTCTTTTGACAAATGATGACGTCCAAAACGTGCTGACTCTCAGGTTTATTTGAATTAATGATATTTAATATACGACGGAACGGTTGGCGCAGTGGCTGAGCGATTAGCTGCTGCGTTGCATGTCGCGGGTTCTATTCCCGCTCGGAAAAAATATTTGTATGGGCTTCAGTTAGTTGCTCCGAGTCTGGCTGTTTCTGTATGTGAATTTAAATTTTCACCCACGATACAGGAGAAGATTCCTAGTGTGGGGCAACATTGAATAAAAAACAAAATCAAATGTGTTAGCAAAATTTATTCAGTGTCCTGTTTCAGATACTAACACCACCATATTCATAGTTCTATTAAAGGAACTGCCTCGACTCATACTCGACTTGGGCCACCCTGGTCGGCCTTAGTAACGCCCTCGAAATTCATGATAAATAAGATTATGTAATGTAAGATTCTGTTTCCCATATCAAGTGTTCACATCAGTTATTCGCTTAGTTGGAAAATCATAAGAGTTAGCAAGATCCTACATTCTCTACAACCGATTATAATAAGTATTACTACCATTGTAACCGACTAACGGACTGATAAGAAAGTTATTGTGTTTGAGACCTTCTGAACAATCGAATCAATGTCCCTCCTGGGTCAATAGAACGTACTATGGGCCTCAATAACTAGATTATATGTTATAGTTCTATATGCTTTTATCCTTATATTTGCTTGTTAATATTAGTACTAAATTTATATGAGATACCTTGTTTGTAGAATAACATTGTCTGAGTACTGTTGCTTTGATTATGATGAATTATAAAAGTACCTTTGTTTCTGCTATTCGTGTGCACAAACATTTACCGCCAGCCAGTAAGCAATTAAATGGAAATATGATTAAAAAGAAACAAATGTATTTTATTATCTGTATGAGTTTTTTGATAAAAAATTATATTTGTTAGTACCTAATTTCTCTAATGACTCCATTGCATATCCGATGTGTTAGATTGTTGAAACTAAAAATGTCATGTTTATTAATATAAGAACTTAATGTACACTGTTATGCAATAAATATAATAGGTCTTTACCTATGAAATTGCCGTTTTGTATGAAAAAATTTAAATGAATTTTTTTCATGTATTTTTTATTTGTATTAATCGAAGTAATCACCCATGCAATCAATGCATCTTTGCCAACGCAGTGGCAGTTTATTGATGCCCTTCTTAAAGAAATCAGCTGGACGGGAGGCAACAAATTCTTCAAAGGCATTTTGTACTGCCTCTCGGGTATTGAATTTTTTTCCCGCCAAGAAGTTATCCAAATTCTGGAAAAAGTAGTAGTCTGTAGGCGCAAGGTCTGGTGAGTAGGGCGGATGACGGAGAGCTTCCATCCCCAGTTCTTGCAACTTGGAGACCGTCTGCTGTGCAGTATGAGGTCGCGCGTTGTCGTGCAGGAGCAGCGGAGACGAGCGATTGACCAATGCTGGTTGTAGATGTGCCAGCTTCTCCATCATTGTGTTCAATTCTTCACAGTACACATCTGCAGTAATGCTCACCCCGTTTGGTAAGAAGCTGTGTTGAATCACACCGGCGCTAGACCACCAAACAGTGACCATCACTTTTCTTGGGGTAAGTTTTCGTTTAGGGCATTGTTTAGGTGCTGAACCAGGATCCAACCAACTTGCTGAGCGCTTGCGGTTATCAAACAGAATCCATTTTTCATCGCAGGTAACAATGCGGTTCAAAATTCCTTCATTTGTGTGTCTGTTGAGCAGTGCAAGGCACGTCTCGACGCGTACTTCGCGCTGGCGATCATTGAGTTCGTGGGGCACCCATTTGTCAAGCTTTTTTACCTTGCCAATTTGACGCAAATGGACCAATATTGTTTTGACGCTAACGTCGAAAGCTGCTGCTAATTCAGCCGTAGATTGTGTATCATCAGCTTCCACAATCGCCTTTAATTCGTCATTGTCGACCAAAGTCTTCGGACGACCGCGGGGTTCATTTTTCAGGTCGAAATTTCCAGAACGGAAGCGAGCAAACCAATAACAGGTAGTGCGTTGGTTTGTAGTGTTAGCTCCGTAAACGTCGTTGATGTTGCGTGCCGCTTGTGCCGCGTTGCTGCCACGACGGTACTCATATTCCATAATTACTCGAATTTTTAACGTATCCATGATGACGAAAAAGATTTAAATGCGATGAAAATGTAACACTAATCAATAAACAAATGACTACTTTTGGAAAAAAAAATCCATGCTTTTAAAATAAAATTAATTTGAAATTAGAATTCTTAGCCAAACAAAAAATATTTTGATTTGAAATGGCCAGTACTGCAGAACGGCAATTTCATAGGTAAAGACCTAATATCTTTATCTTTGGTTTTAAATAATTTAATATTATGATTTAAATATACATATAATGTCTCTGCTTTTCTAGACCGTCAATTTACTTCTTATACGAATATCAATTTCAAGAACGAACACCGAGCATTGGTGAGGCAGCCATCTTGTAAATCGAGCCACGACTTTGGCCACCACGTGCTCGGTGGACGTTATATTTTGGATGCATCTCTCTTAATCTAACCAGTCTATGCTTATTTTGTGAATGATTCAAATATCGAGAATCAGAAGTGACGTGATTGTAACAATTGATATTTTATTGAAATACTTTCTTCTCGCCTTCCTACCCGATAATCTACGCCTACCTGAACATGGAGAACACATTGAATGAAACTGCATCCACTTTATACGATTAGGCTTTTGTAGTGTTAATTATGTAGCATTGTATTGTATAGATTCAAGTTCTTCGAACTTATCAGACAGTGTTGCTGGTGAGTTTGTTGCGCCACTTCTTCTTCCCAGCAAAAACACTAGTAAGTGGTGAAGGGCGGACTGTTTTATATTTTTCGACTGATTGTCAGCTTATTTTGAAGGATATTAAAGCGAATTTGAGTTGATCTAAGGTAAAGCTACGATTGCCGGAATCAGTCTGTGGATGGGTGACACCGACCGTGCCTCGGTAAGCACGATAAGCCGTTGGACCCACCTGTCATTGGTAGATCTTTATCAGTCGTTACAGGTAGTCAGAAGCCCGAAAGCCTGACAACCAGTCTTACCAAGTGGTATCGTGATACCCAGTAACTGGGTTGTGGGTCGGATAGGCAGTCGCTCCATGTAAAATACTGATATTCAGCTACATCTGGTTGGACTGGAAGCCGACCCCAAAATAGTTGGGAAAAGGCTAGGCAGATGATGATTACAGCGAATTTGTGACTTACCTCACATGTTATTTTTCTCAGCATATATAAATAATGAAATAACAAAAATTCGAAAGGGAGTTTTCTTGGCCCTTGAGCGTTTTCAATTAGACCGCTTTTTAGAATACAGCTTTAGTTGACTACATACCTGAAACAAAGAAAAGAATTCAATGGTTAGTCTTGCGTAAGTTTCAAAACTTTTCAGTTATCAATCCTACACAACTTTCAAAGTGAAAACTTTGAAAGTAAATATGCCATTCATCAATAATGTAACCGACTCACTGCCTAGTTGGGCTAGTGGTCGCAAGAGCTACTGTCCAACAGGTCCCGGGTTTGATTACCAGGTCGGGCAAAGTGCATCAGGAATTTCTTAGTAGCAGCCCGAAGTATGTAAGTATGGATATGTGCCCAGTTGATGGCAATAGGCTCGCCCCTTACTAAATGGAATTAAACATGTGGGTGTACTATAAGGTACGCCTCTGCCTTACCCTTCCGGGATAAGATCCGCGATATTATGGTTCTTTTAAATCAATAATGAACCCAAGTACTACTAAACGGAACGAATTCATATGAATGGAACCTCATTGTGCTGAAATCAATCTGCGTTTACATATTCAGATCACGTATTGTTATAAAGCATAGTCCTTCGATTAGGAACCAAACGTGAGCCAAGTAAATTGGATCCTATTACTGGTTCCATAACACCAGCTGAGATAACAAAGGATGTGGCTTTTTTGGATCTGTAGCCTTGTTCCTATGTAGATGCTGTGAGAACTATTGATACAGAGAGATTCGTTGTTTTAAACAAAATACATAGAAAGCAAGAAAGAAATATAAATGAAAAACACTAACTGGCAATAGCCCAGGTTGAATACACGCATGGTAAATAGATGTTAACAAAAAAAATGGTGTTATTTAAGAGTTAATTTATCTTAATGTTCTATGTCGCTTCAAAAATACTTTGACATAAAAGTATGGATGCCCATTGGGCGATCAATGATCAGCCTTGTCAAATCCAGCCAGGGCTTCAAGAGACCATCGCATGATTCCCGAAAGGTCTATTACAAGGCGTAATGAAACTATCTTTGGCAAATTGACCTCTTAGTTGTTTGATGTGGAGCGTCACAGTCCAATCCGGCATCAACTAATTTCCGTGACAATGTCAGCAGTACCTAAACCAAACCAGAAATCAACGTACACATCATCTTACTGCCTTTATCCCAATTTATTTGAAGCTAAACATGTCTTCTTCATGCATACATCTCTATTTAGTGCCATCCCAACAGTCGACTCCTTTCTAGCCATATCACCTTTCATACCATCCATCCATCGTTCCTTCAGTCTTAAGTTACTCTTGTAACCCTCCACATTCATACTCAATACTTTCCTCTCAACATGATTGGGAAAAGAAAAGGAAGGAAAAGGAATTGGGAAAATGCTAGGCAGATGATGATTCTCATTCCTCACGCCCACACCATCACAACCGAATTTCATGTGACTTCTCGGTCACAGGCGGCGGCGCCAATTACTGACTTCCCTTAAATCAACGTACACAGCTAATTCCTTATCTGGTTTTTCTTGTTTGCCTCCATATCAAGTAAAGCCTTCAACCCTCTATCCTAAAAGCTATCAATAAAGCACATAGTCTGACCAGACAACACTTTTACGACACATAACTTTTGTCGTAAATGGTCAAAAACTATTGGGAGATTGTTCAGTACTGTAGTTCCCACGCCAGTAACATTTACTAGTTTTAGCGTTAAAACTGGTGTCTCGTAAAACGTTAATAAAGTTTGTGGGAACGTTTTGGATCGTCTGTCTGTTTGGGGTTCTGTGAGCGGTTGAGATCGGGATTACTTACTGGTATGATCTGTGGTGGGTTTAAACTTCAAATTGATGGTCTATACGGGGGTGTTTCGTTATATTTGGGGCTAGTAATTAAGTAAAAGAGCGTATTTGTGGATAGGTGACCGTAAATTAAATAACAAGACTCCTCCGTGCCTCGGAAAGCACGTTAAGCCGTTGGTCCCGGCTGTCATTTGTGGATCTTTGACAGTCGTTACTGGTAATCAGACGCCCGAAAGTCTGACAACCAGTCTTACCAAGGAGTATCGTGTTACCCCGTTACCGGGTTGTGGAGGTCAGATAGGCTGTCACTCCATGTAAAATACTGGTATTCAGCTGCATCTGGTTAGACTGCAGTCGACCCCAACATAGTTGGGAAAAAGCTAGGCAGATGATGAATTAGATAAGAGAGCACGATGATCATGTTCGTCATATTCGTTTCTAAATCTATACTAATATATTACATCTGAAGAGTTTGTTTGTTTGAGAGCGCTAATCTCCGAAACTGCCAGTCGAATTATTATTTTTAATTTAAAGCCCAATTCTTGAGCACAGTTAAAAGCTATTTACGGTTCATAATCATTTATTTCTCTAAGATTTACATAATCACTTATCGAGGAAACAATGTTTTATTACTTAAAATTAATTATAAAAAAAATTACGCTATGAAACCGCGGGGAATATCTAATATTGTACCTATGCTTACTTACCGTAGCGTATAGCTACGAATCCATAGTAGGTAGGGCTACTACATGCATCACTGTCTTTGGTAACAAGATAAGTTTGCCGTGAACGGGAAGATTTAAGTTATTACAATAATATCTAAGGCAATGAGCTGAAGGAAGCAAAAAGTAATTGCTCATCATACTTAAGTGATCACTAACGATCTTTTTATAATGAGTGATGTCGTTTTCAAGCATCTTTGAATTAAGTACGACCTAAGACCTCTTCTGAGCTAAGGAGTGCGTATAATGATAGAAAAAATCTCACCCTTACACACCCCCCATTTTTAAGATTTCATATCTTAAAAATGGGGGGTGTGTAAGGGTGAGATTTTTTCGCATTTGTGCGCACAACGGAAGATGATTTCTTCGTTGGAATAAAAACGTAGCACGTGTACGTAAGTGCTGAAAGCGCTTTATCGTGTTAATCCTTAAATAGTAGGAGTTTCTGAAAACGCCTAATCAAAGCCATCCGTCTCGTGCAGACAATTAATTTTCTTTTTTTTTAAAGTCATTTATATTGTTTTTTTTTTATAGGAGAACCAACAGCTATAACAAATGTATAATAAATGAATATGATACATAAAGCCAATTACAGATTCCCACGGGTAAAAACAGAAAAAAAAGTATTCGAAATCTACGATTTTATAACTAATTAGCAGGATAGAAAATATATAAATATGAGGTACATAAGTACTGTGCACTTTTAAAAAAGTCAGCGTTCAGCCGAGCGCGTAATATATTACAAATTAATAAAAAACCCTTGAACTTAGAGTCATTTGTTTTTTTATTTTTTTGAATGGTTATCTCGCAGTTTATCCTTCAGGGATATCTACTGCTTAACCGAACATTCCGACTTAATTAGAAATTAAGGCCTCCAGCCAGGAGAGTAACTTGGTGTTGATGTACCTATAAGAAGCCTCGAAAGTATGATATAATTATTTATACATTTAAAATATTATACATAACTTTAGCCTATTTTATGTTACATCAAATTTACGACTATCAATTTATTTTAGTTAATATCTCGTCTTAACCGGTATACATCAAAAATTAAGTCTTAATTCAACTCTGCCAAAGAGTTCCCACAAAATAAATCTGTTAATTTACGCGAACAGCTTTTCATAATAAAAGCTATTACCGCGCTACAGGCTCGGCAAATATAATTACCAAATTGAATTATTTCACAGATTGACATTGCTATTTGAACAGTATATGGGCTGGTATTCCCGTTTTATCCTTTTAACCGCTATAAAATATTTTACAGTTAAAAAAACAGAGCATAGCCTACAAAAAATAAAGGTTTTCCATACAACCAAAATCCAGCAACAATAATTCGAAATTTCACTTTTTCGTTTCCAAATCAATTTCATGTTGGCCACACTGCAACTCCACAGTGAGACCGACTCGATTCAGCGAAATCGAGCTACAGAATCGATTACAATACATCGTAACACCGCAGTCGTCCTGTCCAGTACAACCAACCGTTCGATTTATTAAGACGCAATTGAAATTGGTGTATAGTTTTCAGTTTGAGTTTTGTTATTAGTCTACTCATATCTGGCTATGCTATAAGTAAAGTTGTGAGTTGAATAGTAGTTTATGAAACTGTTTCATAGCAAGAGTTAATACAACACGAGTAATTTATCACGCGAGTGTTTTAATACCTAGTAAATACAGCTTTATACACTACCTACTGTTTCATCAAAACACAATACATTTATTTAGTCAATTTGTGTCCAAATCTAACATTCCACCACTCGTACGAGCTTAAATGAACGATCAGGTGCTGCGATGGCGTGCCGCCATTTTACATGCGCCGCCACAGATAATGTAGACAGAGTGGTTGGGCGCGTCTTATACACGCACTTATTTCGGATTTGACCATAAATATATATATATATATAATATATAAATACATAATATATATACTTTATCTATTTAGTTCTTTTTTTTAGTACTATATACTCAAACTCTAACTTTTACTTGCATGCATATACTATTTTTACTTAAATTGGTCTTATTATAATAGGTGTTCATATTATTGTTAACTATTGTGTCGTTATTAAATTGCGTAATTTAATTATTTATTTGTCGATTGCAACAAACAACCTTTGATATTATTCAGATGTCATTGGTCGAGCTATACTGTACTAATTTTTTTTTAAGTTTGTTATATAGAAAGTTTTGTTTATAGGTGAGAAGTAACTCTAACATAACATTTAATTAGTTAGGCAACAAAAAATCTCAATATCGTCTCACGACTTTATCATTATAACATCTGATATTTATCTTTTACGAGGAGCCTATTAAATTTATTTATTCAAGAAACCCATTAAAATATCTGGTATTTGTCGAAAGTTGAGAAGAATTTTAAATATTTTGTTAGACATTTAGACTGAATCGTTACGAATTCTGGAAAACGACGACGGTATCTACTGAAATTATTTTGTGATAAATTTATTTCTTAAAATTCTCCTTTTTAGAATTTGGAAGCCATTCCTAGAACGGAACGTAAATTCCTGGCCTATATTATTTGGAAATATCTCATTTATTGAAGTTCAATCAGGAGCTAGCGATCGATCACTATTCGTTTCTAAACCGTCGAATTATTTACTGAAATCTGTCAAATTAGAAACTAATAGCTACTGAAGTTATTCCTATTACACAGTTCCTCAATTTTCAATAATATTCCCAAAAAGATATAGAAATATCCTTGCAATTGGTCCCACACCAGATTCCCTTAAACTTCACAACGACAAAAAGATTTTTCCACCAACTTTTCTTATCTACAGCATTTTAAAATTCAAAGAACTGACTTGTACATAGAATAACAACACCCAGAGTACTGAACAACTAACTTTCTCGTAGACACGACTGTATTTTTATAAGAAACCAACTTCTACATACGATTTCTTTGCTAAGAGATTACATACAATGTTTTCTTTGCATGGCAAGCATGTCTGAAAGAACTTTAGTATTAATAAGACTGTCTGCTCTTTTTATTAGGGTCTGTAAATAGGGTAGCTGTATGTGATATTTTATCTTTGAAGATATTGTAAGAAAAGGCGAAGTAAGAAGAGTCGTAAGTAATCGCAGTACACGGAATTGTCACGCTCGCAGCGACTAATAAAGGTCGGGTAAGCAAAACTTGTGGTGAGGGTAAATTTTAGCTGTCACAGGCATGGTTAGAATTACCCAGAATCGTCAGTTTCTATGGGTACTAGGTGTTACTCACTGACACGCTTGTTTTGTATATAAAATAGAACAGCTTTCAATATTTGAAGGGAAACATGTAGGTATAGCTTAGATATTATTTGTTCAGCTGGGTCGATTGGAGTCTGTATGGGAGTTTAAGTATGTATGGCGTGGTACTGAACCCTCTTGGAAAGGAAACTGTTATGGTATTAAAACTATTTTGGGTTCCCACTTTCTGATTGTTAGTTCAAAGATCCCCTTTTTAAAGCTATTTCTGTTGTCCTTCTTTGGTTTATATGATATTTGTTCCCGTTGAACATAATTGCAATTGTATAAAATAATCAATTTTTTACTTATATTCGACACTTTAGGAGCGAATCAGGGTATCCTCATTATTGTTTCTGCAAGTTGATTTCCGCAAGTCGACAGCCCTATGTATACCGTAACTGACACCCAAAAGTAATTAAATTCAATCGTCCTTACGCGACATTAAGTATACTGGAGTTCGGTGTACGGTCAACGACAATTACTATACATACCACACTGTTTTGACCCTTAAATTCAGCACATAATGGCCAGAATGGCCTGCACAGTTTCGGCAAGGATTATGGAGCAGTGTTCGAAGAATCACTAGTCCGCTGTTGGATAATTTATTAGATTCTGTAGACATCTTGGTACATTAACACTGTTCGTTGCAGGGTTGTGGCAGACTGTTTCATGGGCTGAAAGGATTTCAGCATTGAGGGGCTTGTGGCTAAGTAATAATAGATGCACGACGACGATCGAAGGTACGGTGCCGATTGACGTCAGTCCGTGGATGTGTGACTAACATTACAACCGTTCAAGGCATAAACGAATTTGACATCTCTAACTTAGTACATAACTGTCGGTCTCCATCCTTTACTCGAGCTATCAGACCGAAAGAGTTGTCAATTCAAGATGAGTCAGTTCTTTAATGTAAGTATAGTTTGAACAAGGGAATCGGCGCCATTATTCTTTCTTCTACTGGAAGATCTCGGCAAAATTCTGCTCGAAATATCCACAATTTAGTTTCTAATCAAAACACGGCCCGTATATGTATATTAATGTCTGGTCTTGTGGATTTCGCTCGGGAAATCATTTGTATTCACATGTGATCAAAGGGTGGAGGGTATTTGTGTCATTATTATTCAACGGTTAACCGCGATAAGATAACACCTTCCATTGATTAGATTTGAGTCGAATGTTCTGGATGGTGTAGAACTAAGTTGCTTATTAAGATACCGTATACATTCTAATACATTGTCATGCGTTATGTTTATTACGTATAGTCAATGCGAACAATTTAAAAAATGGAAAAGAACTCGTTTCGAAATAATAATCTTATTTCCATACAGTATTAATTTATTTTTAAGAATTTATTCATTTCTATGGGTGATACTAATTGTGCTAAAATTTGAGCCTAAACGCATAAGGATTGTTGTATTTTCAATTCAAAAATCGTTCAATCAATTCGATTTTCGATCGATTTTAAAATTGAAAATGAAGGATTGAAATGGATTCACTGTAGGCACACGGTCACGTATACGCGCACGTAATTACAGTAATTACGTGAGACATAAAACCGCCACCAATTTATTTTCTACGTACAAAACCTGAAAATAATCCTGAAAAGACACTCCAAGTAAGTGCGCAAGATTTGTAAAATCCCTAATTCGGCAGTACCATTGGGTTCCACGTAATTTTTGTTATCTGTGCCTAAGATCGGAGTGTGCGAGGATTTTATCTTAATGCTTTCCACGTGGGGAAGTACCTGTAATCTGTAAATTTGTTGTAAAATGGAGTAGGTGGTGGAGGTAATGTTTTAAGGATTCATTGGCGTTGAATGTGCTTAGGGTGGTCATTTCGAAAGTGTTGGTTCTTCTTGGTTTTTTAAGGTAGAAGTTCATGGCTATTAACTTGTCAATAGCGATCAATACATATCTAGAGGTAGGACCTACTTGAGGTATGTACTGAAATGAAAATAAATAGATTTGGTTTCATGGCGCACGCTATTCCAGATATGGAATTTTATTTATTTCTGTCAATTATATAAGTTTTGAATACTTTTACACGTCATAAAAATGAGTTATTAGTTACGAATTAGATAAGGTCGGTGTTTCCCTACCTAACTACTCTGAGAAAAGCACCGAAACAAACTCAGAGGTGGTCAGATCATATGAGGACCTTGCAAATTAGTGTCTGAGATGGTCTTTTGAGGAAAGAACCATACAGATATGAGTCCAATCTCATCTTGAAGACCCCCAAGATATACTAAGCTATCGGGAAACAGAGTCCAGCAGAGAATTCCACTCCTTTGCTGTACCTACTCACCAAAAAAGCGTTTCTAAAGCGTTTTGGAGTTTAGAAAGAAAGAAATAAAGAAGAAAGAAACTAAATTTATTTGGGACACGCACAATTAAGAAGCACAAAAAAGAAACTAAGAACTGAACAAAAAAAAAATAGGACCTTAGCGAAGGTAAAAAGGGTCCTCTCACATCTCTGTATATGCTGCGATATTTAAAAAAAGGAGTAAATATCACAGCGCTGTTCTTCCGATAGGGCTCGCTGTGTTACAATGTACGAGTATGCGTACCTTACTAGTAAACTAAATTATTTTTGAGCCACTGTATAAATAAAGTATTAGGTTCAACCCATACTAGTTATTTCGTCGGGTTCACTTCACCAAAGTTAATTTTCCTCGATACCCACAGAAATTAGGAGCCTAAAATAGTTATAAGCAAGCCCATTTACCTTTTGATGCCAGTAATTGTATTTACCCCGAACACAGGAGCTTACTGTAATACTATTAGATGCTAAATTATCTTCCGCAAAAACCGGCACTTTCTCAGGATTGTGTGTGAATACTGCCTTAATCAAGATGCCCGAAAAATACAGACCTTACTTTCAGGCTCTACTACAACTTTCTTTAGCACAGAAGGTCCGTTTTCTAATGAACATCTGTTTAACATTTAGATAACAATACCGGCCTGATACTGTCCCACTACAGGGCTAAGGCTTCATCTCAAACAGAGAAGGCACGATCATTGATCACCACACTTGCTCAAGGCGGGTTGAATTTAGGACTTAAATTAATTTTAAGTAAAGGGTTCCTCTCGATTTTCCTCCTTCACCGATGTCGGATATATCTAAGATTAACTTTGGAAGCATCTACATATATGTACATATGTATATGAACCTCCCAGGTTTGAATCCACAACTTCATACATGAGACTTGAGCACCTTAATGCTGGGCCTTCAAGACTTACTTGCTAAGTCTAAAAGGATCTGTTACACTCGGGGGGTGGAACAAAGTTGTTCAACAAAAAAAACCAGCTAAGTGCGAGTCGGGCTCGCGCACTAAGGGCTCCGTACCATTAGCTATTAAAACCGCAAAAAAATCACGTTTGTTGTATTGGAGCCTCCTTAAATATTGATTTTATTCTGTTTTAGTAGGTATTTGTTGTTATAGCAGCAACAGAAATACATCATCTGTGAAAATTTCAACTGTATAACTGTCACAGTTCATGAGATACAGCCTGGTGATAGACGGACGGACAGCAGTCTTAGTAATAGGGTCCAATTTTACCCTTTGGGTACTGGATCCTTAAAACATCGAAATCCAACGTTGAACTGGTAACTGAAATATCAAACCCACTCTGTACGAGGGGTATGTATTAAACTTTTGGTGATCGCATCAAATCCTAATAGGTATCTGTGAAGGTCAGATATAATCAAATCATAACCTTTCGTTTTAAATCCTGATTTTGGTTGACGATGCTCGTGGATACCAACCGTGGATTGGACTTGTTTGCTAATGATTGGAAGACGATAATGTTAGATTGTTTGCGGTTGTGTAAGAAGACAGAATGATAGGATTCCCTTACTTTAGTATTATTGGTAAGCTTGCTGTATTAATTGACGACACGGTTGGCGCAGTGGTTGAGCCATCGGCTGCTGCGCCGCGTGATGTGGGTTCGATTCCCGCAATTACCCTTATGATATTTATTATACATGAAGCGAAAAAATCGGAGATGTGAGATCTGGCAATTAAAGTTTACATGAAGAAGAAGTTCAAACAGCTAAAACGGTCTAGATTCGACCACCGAGCGACCACTAGTAACAATAAATGAATAAATAAATAGTTTGTGTCCCACGCCTGGACAAACGATTCCAATGTCCTTCTATTTTGTGCCATTCCTGTCCTCTGCAAATATCCCCAGATCGTTACACACCCAACTCCCCTTTACACATGTTTTATTTGCATAAATTGGACCTTCTATACGAATTTATTTTGTGACTCCGTTCCGGACATTACTAAAGGAAAGGTCCTAAATAAACCACAATATGTAAGTGTCGACAAACCTCATTTGTTATTTGGTCCTCGTAATCAGAAGCTGTGATCTAGGTTTACTTTAGCAAGATAGGACCCTTACGTGCTGAAGCACAGACTTGGTCCATTGATGTGGTAATACTAAGAATGATCTACTTTGTTAACAGAGTAAGGTTTTAAGGACTTCTAAGAACTCATTAGCCTCAACGTAATATGATTGGTGTGCTCGGTTCTTGAAGTTTACCACCTCTCTCGAATACCAAACGGTTGAGAGATTTAAAAAGATATTTGTAACAACATAGTTACCCTGTTAAAAAGACGTGCAGATTGTGACATAAATTAACTTAGGTGCTCCTAGCCGCGTTGCTACATTTTTGCTGCCAGCCTTTTCCCAGCTGTGTTAGGGTCGGCTTCCCATCTAACCAAATACAGGCACCAGTATTTTACTCAGAACTACTGCCTATCTGATCTCCATAGCCACTGGGCCTTACCTATTGGATATCACGATATCCCTTGGTAAGAGTGGTGGTTAGAATTTCGGGCCTCTGAGTACCCGTAACAGCAAGGACTATTGGGCTATTGGGCTTTCAGAGGCACGAAAGGGCCTTCGATCGAACGATCTACATGACGTTCGATCCTACGAAACTTTCGATCTTAATCGAATAATAAATCGAATATCGATTATATTTAGCCACGAGCCACGAGTGTAGTATCCCCATATTTTTGTCACAATGGCATCTCTCAGTTTTCAACTCCCAACGGATCACGAAACTTTACCCACAACTGCCTTCCCAAACAAAAAACAAAAAAAGAAGACGATCGCCACACAATAAACCCAGATACACAACCGCGCATCGATTACAATAAGCAGTCCGGAAAACTGTCCAACTTGTGTGAACTTCCACAATAAGCTTATAAAGAAACCACTCCGGATAGTTCTTTTTACTTCAGTGTGTCCCACGGCTTAATCGAAGTTAAATTGACGGGGCGTTACGGGGTGAATTGATTTCGATCAGACTGGCTTCGCGAGAAAAGATGAGTGCATTACAGGGAAGGAAATGGCGATATAATATGAGGGTGGCTGTTGGCTGATTTGTTATTAAAGAGGTGTTTCAGGTACAAATAGGAATGGCGGGGAAGTGATTTTCCAGCAGTACTTTTAAGTAAGGACGGGATCGTCAGAATAAAGGACTTCTCAGCTGATCAGCTTTTGACAATTCTGTAATTAACCATTACACCTAGTGTACTACTAGGTGTAATGGTGTTTTTAAAGTATTAGTTTCAACCCAAACTCAATTTATACTTAAAACTAAAATTTCGTAACGAGATGAAGCAGCCCATCCTTGTTTGGTGACAAATAATAAGACGCAAATAAGTTGTACATAGCACCAAATCACGTCTGCGTTCCCCGAAGAGTTAGGCAGAGGTATACCTAAAGAACTACCACATTTCGCCAGTTATCTTAAAGTCCCATGTTAAAGGGGGCTGTTATTGAGAAATTCCTGATGGAAAAACCCAATAACACATTGTTCAACCCGGGAATTGAATTCAGGACCTCGTCCTCAGCAGCAAAGTTCGCTGAACTAGTGTTTTCAGTAGTTCCGATGTAAGGATTTTTCGTCTCATTACTTCCGAAATAAAATAACTGGCATATAATAATTCCACATCAAACCCTCAAACACATCTCTATCAGAAATTACCATTAAAACCAGCACATGCTTGCTCCAATATTACCAATCATTGAATAGAATGCTCGCTAAGGCAGTCTATACACGTTTTTACAGCGCGGCAAGTTAATTGGTCGCACCGCCATCTACCGTTACCGTTCGTACGGTCATTTGTGGCGCGTGAGTAGAATGCCTAATGGCGGTGGTGCCGACAACTTCTGGCGTGGAAATGGTTCGCCCTTTCTCACTCATTTTAGGGTTTCATTTTTTCGGGGACCTTCATAACATCATGCCTGTATTCCCCAAATGGTTGGGTAGAGGTGCACCTAAAGTACCCACATTTTGCCAGTTATGATGCCAAGTGTAATAGGGGCGAGCCTATTGCCATCAACCGGGCACAGTTTCAGACTCCGAGCTGCTATCGAATCGAGAATCGAGCCCAGGAGCTCACGTCCAGCAGTCCGGCTTGCGATCACTCGACCAAGTTTTTCGGGGACCAATTTAATGAGTTTTGGTTTTTATTTTATTTCTCATGTTTTTTTGGTAATTTGTAGAAAGTATATCAGTTAAGAGTGTCAGAGTTGGAAATAATACAGTTAATTAATTATGCATTAATTGTTTATTCATTATTACAGGATTCCTAATATCCTGTTTAGCATTTGACTACCAAAAATATTAATGGTATATTTTAGTTTTTATTTTTGGCATATTGGTGTGTGCTAGCTCACATGTGGTGTTATTCAATTTAATGATTTATGTTATTATTTTATAAATTCAAGTTCTTCAAACTTATCAGACAGGAGTAAAGGGTGGGCGTTTTGTGGGAGTGTCTTAAGTAAACGTTTTGACGTTCAAAAAGTGCTGATTCTCAGCCTAATTTGAATAAATTAATTTTGATTTTGAATTACAGTGATCAAAAGGGAAACAATGATTTTTGTCAAGTAAGTGATTTGGTCAACAAAACTACCGCTTATTTTCCACTAAAGATTACGATATTGAAATATCCAGTATTTCACCAACAAGCATTCCATCTAACAAAGCCACACAATAAGAAAGAGAAGCTAAACCCGCATACTTACATATTTCAAATTGATTC
This sequence comes from Phlogophora meticulosa, assembly GCA_905147745.2. Lineage (NCBI taxonomy): Eukaryota > Metazoa > Arthropoda > Insecta > Lepidoptera > Noctuidae > Phlogophora > Phlogophora meticulosa. The sequence continues at coordinate 3,646,645 of LR990518.1, forward strand.
ACGTCCCGTCCCCACACACTAATACCACGATATTGCGAACAAAATCTACCACCACAATTTCAGCTTTGAATTACCAGTTGATTCTTCAATACGTACAATCCCGAAGCCAAGTGGAAGTCTTACAGCGAGGCCAATTACCTGACTGATTCGAGGGTGGAACGGGAGGATACAGGAGCTCCGGACGTACAGACACTCAATTTGTCAGAAACTTAATTCGGTGGAGTTCGGTTGTTACATCGGGCGAGCTCGGCTGAGCCCGAGGCGTTGTGATTTTGAATTTCTAGTAGGTATGTCTAGAATATACTTGTTTATTGCAAGGCAGATTTGGCAATATAAAATGTGGACGATTAATTGAAAAGAGTATGCTTAGATATTTTGGTCGTATTGCTTGATGGTTTGGTCACGTTGAGAAGTTGAATAAAAGGCGACTAACAAAAGGTATTTATAAGGCAGATGTCAATGGAAACGCCGAAAGTGGACGCCCTAGAAGGACGTGTTGGTTCCAGTCAACATATTTGGACCTCAATATGATCCTCTACTCTTGTGCAAATTTTTTTACAGACGGTGACATAGTATTATGTCACATACAAGTCTAAGTGTGGCGCCGATGACAGAGTAGGTGTGTGGAAATACGGTCGGTATGGGCATGTGATGCGGAGGAATGAGGAGCATGTCGTGAGGAAAGTTCTAAACTTTTTTGTATGAATGTAGAGGGTTACAATAGTAAAGGAGGACCAAGTGAGAGTAACTACGAAGGAGGTGACGGAATAAAGAGATGTGTGAAAGAAGGAGACAGATGTATGTTGCGCCGATACCAAATAAATTGGGATTAAGGCAGGAGGATGAAGACGTATGTTATTCAGATCGTTACCCAAAATCATTAGTATATTTGGAAGCCTGGATTGTATAACGTATATTCAGAGTTATGAACGTTGCCTATAACGAAGTGTCTGTAGATATAACGTTAACACAATTACGGACCACCGTACAGTCCATTGTTGGTATGAATATTCATTACTAGTAGATTTTGTGCTGCAAAAATCAGTTTGCTTTCAGCAGCTGAAAAGGCAAAGCTGTTGGCTTCGATAAGGCTTTTGGTAATAATGTGTTGTTTACTGTGTTGTTCGCGGTTTATTGATCGTATGCTAGAATGTTTATTTTGTTTGGAGAGAAGAGAAGGTACGACTATAAATCATCACCCTTGCTAACGACGTGCTCCAGACGATAATAAGATAAGTCCAGGTTTCCTCACGATGTTTTGCTTCATCGATGTCAGTATTGTTTATGGATGACCTTAGATAGTAGACATGAATTGAAAAGTTATTTTGGTAAATCCTCGTGCATGATAAGCGAGGCCCTTACCAGGCATTACATCGATTACAATGTTTTTCAAAGAGTAAAGTCCTAGAAACTTGCAAATTTCTAAAAATAGTCTGAGTATTTATCGAGTCTCGTTACGCAGGATGTCTCAATAAAAAACCATGTAGGTGTATTTGCACAGAATATATTAAGCTCCCAAGTGGATGATATGAAAACATGATACCTCTCGTGTTTGAACGAGCGATACCTTGAATTAAATTCGAAATAAGAACGACTCAACTGAACGTTTTCTACGAATCGGTTGTAAGGATGTCGGAATTGTTAAAAGTATCGATATTTATCGTCTCGGTTTTTTTATATTCTTTTTTACTATCTATCTTCGACATACTTATTTAAAAAAAAACGATACTTGTAGGGTAGGCTGATGGGTAGCAGTAAATACTCAATTTCTGAGCTTTTTTCGGGGCTGATCACCATTTGTCGATAGGATAAAATATTAATTTCGTTTAATATCGTTGTTAACGTATTCCAAACTCATTACTTTATACCGATATATCGTAATATTATAATATAACGCCATAGAACATCGATACTTTTCATGCCTGCCATGCATTTTTACATGCCTAATCAATTTGAGAAAGAAAATTGAAAAGGCCTTTAAGCATATTACAATTATTGTGTAAATGAAAACACGTGCGTATTTTAAGGAGGAAATTAAACGTAAATACATAATTTCTGAAGGTCTTGAATGGGTCTGATAAAAAGTATCGGAAATGGCTTCTTGTTTTCCCTGAGATGAAGTAAGAGGCGATAACCATTGGGCTACCTTCTCGGCAGCTACCTCAGCATTTAGAAGATCATTTATAAGAATCTTCTGTAGCGAAAACATATCATAACATAATCATAGCGAAATAGTATAGAAAGAAAAAAGATTTTTTTGGGACACGCATAGATAATAAAAAAAAGAAAAAAGGAACTACAATCTATACATTAAAAAATAAAATAAAAAATATAAACTAATAGGACCTGTGCGAGGCCAAAAAGGCTCCTATCACAGCATATGCTGCGATATTTTAACATATTATATATTGTATAGCATATTGGTTCACTTCTTTATTATTCAATACTTTATAGCATAGCTTTGAATCTGTCATGTCCATATAAAATGTATACTGAGCGATATTGTTGTAGTTTGTGCTATTTATTGCGTGGTCTGAACTGACCTTAATAGAAGTTAGAGCCTGACGTAAAAGATCTTTCAAATGCATAATTATATAATTAACAAACGATCCTACTCTTATATGCGTGAAGCAGCATTTTTTTCAGCATTTTCTCAGTTATTAAGTATGCTTTTATTTGTTTTATCGATAGATTTCCTCTGAAAATTACAAATTGGTAGTTATTGGTATGAGGAAAATTACTTACGAAAATGTCAACATGTAATTTGTAAAAGAAATATGTAATCGAAAATTACATATTTCTTTGGCATAAAACGAAAATTGCCTAAAATGGATACTTCTGCCGAGAACTTTCGACAAACAAAAACGAAATTTTGTCGAACTCTTCTATGTAGTTGGTGGTTAAGTTAAGCCCCCGTTTAGCGGGTTGAAAGCACTAATCTTTACGAGTAGATAGAAACAGAGGATAGATAAAGACCTACAGTGTTACCAGACCATGCTTGAATAGATAAAGAGAAGCATTATTTGATATCCCATTAAAAAGCCATAAGAAATAAATAAATAATGCTGGACAATCCACACAGCATCATCTAGCCCCAAGCTAAGCAGAGCTTGTGTTATGGGTACTAGATGACTGATATACTTAATACTTACGTACTTTTTTAATACATTACATAGATAGATATTTTTTTATTATACATAGCAAATACCCAGAACACCCGGGACAAATCTTTGTAGATCGTACAAACATTTGTCACAGGGCGGGGATCGAACCCGCAACCTCCTGCGTCGCAGGCGGACCTTCGCCAGGGTACAGGGTAGGAGGTACATCGACGCACAAACTGTTACCATGAGTTCAGTAAAGCACATTATTCTGAACCCCAAGGCGTTGAAATTTTTCAGCGGCTTCACCTAATTTCTTGTGAGAGACGTGTATTACTCAATTTATAACTGCAAATCTCATTGGGTTAGATAGAAACTATGATCTCCTCATAAGTTTTTACAGTTTAAAGAAATACACGTATTAATGAGGAAGCAGCCGACGTAAAATTTCAACGATGGTGGGTCCTGTGGGTCATGTACTATGAACATGAACACCACTCCGTCCATCTTATCTCCATCATATTACATCCCTCCATCTAAATACGTTGATATGTACTTATACATAATGTGGCAGCTCATATATCATTTTAAGTGCTCCAGCTAAATTCTGTCACTTTTGCGTCCACAATCATCTATCAGGCGAACACCGTTAGTGGCACTAGTACTGGGGAGTAATTAGAATTTATTATTCACTACCTTGTGTGAAATTAGGCACGTACCTACCTAGGTACATTCCTATTTATACACTCTTCCAGTGCTATTCTGTAAAATAAATCATTTGACACTTGGGTGAACTGAGCTGTCAATGCTATGTATTTTAAAGAATTACAATATTAAAATCATAATCGAGAATCCTATCCTTCAGAGAATTAGCAAGTTGAAGTGGCAGTGGGCTGGCCATATCTCGCGAAGAACCGACAACCGCTGGGGTAAACGTGTTCTTGAGTGGAGACCGCGACTCGGCAAACGTAGTGTAGGACGCCCTCTGACCAGGTGGGATGACGATCTGCGAAAGACTGCAGGCAGATGCTGGATGCGGCAAGCTAAAGACAGGGCGCTATGGCGCTCATTAGGAGAGGGCTATGTCCAGCAGTGGACTAGTATAGCCTGATGATGATGATGAATCGAGAATCGAGATAGACTACTTTAAATAATATGCTAATGCTTTCGATAATTTCATATTATTTCAAAGCTAGTATTTTTGCCTTCCCCCACAGGAACAAGGCGTGAGTTTATGTATTGTTATGTAGTGTATAGTACGGAACCGACGTACTTACGTGTATGACCCGTAATCGAAGCAAAAGGTGTATGGAAGGATCTTAGCAGATGGCGTTCTGTAGTTTCTGCCTATCCACATTGGAAAATTGCTTGAGTTTATGGGTGTATGTATGTGTTTAGTGTCTATACCACTAAGGCGATCGGCACACTGCATCGCATCACGCAGCGGGATGCGTGGCGACGAACGACGAACACCGCGCGTGAATGAGTTTTCTGTGTGTTGCACTACGCGTGTTTTCTATACAAACACAGATACTTGCAAAAATCGTAAGACATTTTCACAAAATTTCTGCTGGTCTTACAGAGTGATTAAAATTAATTAATTTATATTACGAGTTTATAATTTTTTTCACTAATATAGGTTTTTAAGTAAAATTGTTACTTATGCTATGAGTTATGTTACTTGAATAAGTAATTTAATTATTATTATTATACAGACACTTATGAAATTTATGATATACCTAAGTAGTGTTTTAATGGCATGTGATTTCCAGTTACTGATAACAACGCGCCCCAGGGGTGTCATAAAACGCGACGTTATGTCGTAGCCCCCATGTTTGTGTGAATTAATCATACAAAAAAAACATCATACAGTAATCACTTTTCTCTTTTCGAGTTTTGTAGCCTATGGGGGGAGTTATACTTACGTTCAAAAGCACGCGAGTGATAAGGTACACGAAAAGTAACACCATGCTATTAAATTAACAAAAAAACACAGTCATGGGAAGTGATAACTTTGAACTTTAGAATAACTCTGTTTTTAAGACACGTCACAAAAGCATGTCGGTGACGCGTACCCATAAGTTTGTCCCTACCAACAATCGCTTAAGGACTTTTCGTATCTGACCCTTACGGGGTTATAGTCATCGCAATAACTGAACGAAAACAAACCAGACTCCAAAAAAGAACCAGGTGGAACAATCCACAAATAAAGCCCCAAGTTTTAGAGTAAAATAAAGCATAAAAAGCGCTATAAAGTGCACAGTCCCTCAAAGTTGACCGAAGCAGATTTCACAAATTGTAACTCAGTATTTACCTTCATTACTTGGCAATATTTTTGACGCTGCCTATCATTTACACTTCAGAATTCACGAGCGGTTCCATAAAAAGAATAATAGCCCTCGGAAAATCGGTGTACCAGAACATAATTTGATGAGAAAAGGTTAAAAAGTTAGCCCAATTTGTTCGTTGAACTCTTTGTAAACTTACGGGTTTTATTATCTGGCACCGGTTTTTTTATAAACTCGCTTTTCTCGGCTCCAGTAGTGGGAGTAAGTTTCTGTTTGATACAACAACGAGTTATCTGCCCCTCGACGACTTTAGAATGTATTAAATGAATGAGTATCGTGTCTTTAGAGCTGTGTTCTATATGCGTTGAGGGGGCTCTTCGTTTTACAGCAAAGTTGTTTTATATTTAGACGTTTTTAAAGTTTAATTTGGAACGATTTGTAAGCGACTTTGTACAGTTTAACGGCTATACTTAGGTATATTCTGTCCCACTGCAGGGCCTCTTTTAATACACAAAAGTCACGAGCATTAATCAAAAAGCTTTCTCAAGGTGGGTTGGCAATGTCCGACTAATGTTAGTTATAAGTTCAGGTTTCCTCACGATGTTTTACTTAACCAATGACAGAGATGTCTAAGGTTGACTTAGAAGTACCTACATATGGATTGAAAAAGTCATATAGGTACTTACCAGGATTTGAAGGCCTTAACCACTAGCTCATCAGAACACCACATCAGGTTACACTTAGCTATCGCATATTTATAAACATTATAATTATTTTATTACTAGTACGTACAGTCCCACTGCTGGCTAAAGGCCTTCTTCCACCGATCGGTCGCGATTCCGCGTCATTTCTTTCCAATTCTTAAGAAAGATATTCAGGTCGTGCCGCAATCGTCGGAGTCTCCACCTCATATTGCTTATTTAAAATTGAATACCACTTTCTGATTTCAGAGCCTTGGAAGATGAAAAAGAAAATCCTGTCCTAATTGACACGCCCAACCATACATAAAAGGCTGATACGATAGTAAAGTTTATGCAAATTCATAAACTTTATGTGAGGTTCGTGGAAGACGTAAATCCGATTATGACGTGGCCCGACTTGGGACCTCAGAAATTTTGGGGCTCGGGGCGGCCGACAAACGCCCGAATTAACTTCAGACGAGATAGGTTCCTATACACGAATATTTTAATTACTTTGTTAATATTCAGATTTATTTATCTTTGTATTTTTCACAATCGTGGCAATTTGCTGCTGTTGTGATAAGACTTGGGATTCGAAACTTAAAGGACTGGGCGTGACGATGGCTTGCACAGAATCTTAAATAAGCCTTCATCACTTACTGATTGAATAATGCTCGGATTATAGGGCTTCTGAAGAAGTAGAATAATTATTCATTTGAAAGTGGATATGTTATTATTTAGATCTTCCCAGAAACTTTTACACCTCAATGTATAGTCAATATTCTAAAAAACTATATGGTACCGGTATTTCATATCTGATAGATCCCTGAGAAGGAATTCCAAAATTAACTCAGAGGTCATGGTATCTTTTGAAGTCCTAACATTATATTATATTGAGTTATTATGTGAGTCTAACGATGCAAGCAAAGTCTGGTAACGCCTTTTGAAGAAAGAGCCATTGCAGCTTCGAGTTGACCTGTCCCAGAGGATATTGAAAAGATATGGTATTTAATTCTGTAAATAGGTTTCAAAAAATCTCTTTTGACACACGTAACTACTGTGAAAAAAAACACCAAAACCAACTCAGAGGTCGTAGTCTTTTTTAAAGTCCAGACATTATTTTGGTCAGGTCACGTGAGGACCATGCATATGGTCTTTTGAGGAAAGAACCACACAGATATGATTGGGCCTGTCAACTATGTGCAAGCATTTGTAAGCAATCGTAGAGCTCAACTCAAAACTAAGGAACTCTACTTACCTCAATGCTTATCGTTAGCCCCCAAGATTTTTTAATTAAACCTTATCTAACAAGTAACTACGTTATATTCCTTTCACCCCTAGAAAACCTTACAAAGAAATGTAATGAATATTTAAACACAAAATAACAGAAACTTTAAGGATCCTTTCTACGAAGTTTGAAAAACTACTTCTTTTAGTGTATGAAATACTAAGAAGCTGAATAATAAACTTGTTGCTTTTAAGTAAACGAAGTTAGACTTTAGTTATCTACTAGACAGAGCTATTCCTTAGCTAAGTCTGCACGATTTAGCAGAAACGCTCCGAGATTGGAAAGACTGGATGGATGAAGTATGGTTAACCAGTGTGGTGGTATTAGGATACTTCAAATAGATGTGTTGATAGGTTAAAATGCTTATATCCATATAGGGTAAAACCAAAAGCGTTGACTACTGAGTGACCTTGAGAACTCTGTGGATTTAATAAAGGCTTAGATGAAAATAGATAATAATAGGCCAGACAGGGTTTATCAATTCCAAGTTGTGGTCGCGGCATAGAATACTTGTGTATTGTGTTACTGATAGACTTCAGTATAACAAAATATAGATACTAGATATTCACAAATTAAACTAAATTCAATTCAAACGTGACGACACGGTTGGCGCAGTGGCTGAGGGATCGACTGCTGCGCTCAGACTCCCGCACGGAACAAATATTTGTATGGCCCACAGGTAAATGTTCCGGGTCTGGCTGTTCGTGTATGTGACTTTAAATGTTTGTAAATACACCCACGACACAGGTGAAATTCCTAGTGTAGGGCAACGTTTAAAAAGAAAGAAAAAACAAGTTAGTAAAATTATTTATCACTACTGATTTCGGTAAGCCATACTAAAACACCCATAGCTTCTGTGTCTTTTGTATCATCCGGCCATGAACAACAATACCGTCAACTTACCAACTTATACTAACAATAATTACCGAATCCCTGTCTTAAAGCCACCTAAACTCATTTACTTAGAGCTTAGCTAAATTCACAAACAATTTTAAGACATCGGGAGAGCCATTTATTAAGTTTCCAAAAGCATTTCGATTCAGCTCAATAAGCTCTTCTTAAAGTGGTCCAGATGTTCTTGTTCTCTTCCATAAAAGTATATAAATTGTAAAAGTAAACGCAACCACCGGTAAAGACAAATGCTGAACTGACGTAGCCGCTGTTGACGACAGTCATGATGAAGCTGGACGCGAGGAAGAGGCCCATGGTGGCTATGTGGAAGAAGAAGTACCAGTAGTGGTACTTAAGAGGCAACGGCTGATTCCTCTTCATGAAACTGATGATGAGGATTGACGTCGCGACGAACAATTGCACGTAGAGGAGCCCAAATACAAACTCCACGACGAGACTTGTCGTGAATTCTACATGTTCGTCCATCTCTCCATTTACTGTTGCCAGGAGAAGGAATGCGAACAGCACCATCGGTAGAACAGCTGATAGTACTATCAACATGAACGTTTGTCGAAGCTGCTCGCAGTATGAACATGGTATCTCTTCCGAATCTTCTATTATTATAGTCATTGTGTGTCGCTAAATTCGGATTTACTATAAACTGGTGGATTTTATAATAATAAATATTTAAAGAAGACTATAAAATATCTGTGGCTGTTAATAATAAAAACTGACATTTAATGGTGACAGATGGCATTGAGAAGAAAAAAGGTGCTTTAAAAGAAACATTATTGCAAAGTTTTGTAGCCACGATAAATATCTATGATTTACTCGTAGAATGTTTATATTAGGATTTCTTTTACGTGTATCAAAATCTGAAATAGACCTTATCATGTTTGATGTTTCGGTTACTTACTCAATCACTATTTTACAAAGGAGGAGACTATTCAGATGATAGCAAATAGCTGTATGGAAGAACTAGACATGCTGTGCCGTTTCGGGGAAAGGGCACGAGGCTGATGATGACTTCGCCAGTGTCAAAAATAGATGGTTTTGCCCTGAAACGCAGTTGAAGAGGCTTCTCATCCAAAACTACGCTTTAAAGGGAGTGAAGGGAATGTTACAGTTCGAAGGACAAAATGAGAAGTACGAACTCTACGCGGGCGAAGTCGCAAGCGGAGTTACTATACTACTATACCAGCCTGTTACTGTCCCACTGCAGGGCAAAGGCCTCTTCTCATACAGAGAAGGCACGAGCATTAATCACCACGCTTGCTCAAGACGGGTTGGCGATTTCAGACTTATAGGCAAGCGGAGTGCTGGTATATAATATATCTAAGATTTTTTGGAAGTGAAAACTTATTTAGCCGCGTTGAGCGATTTTTGCTACGGGCGGAACTTATGGGTTCGCGTCATCGGATGGCGCAGTGGCTGTACCATTGATTGCTACACTGCGTGTCGTGGGTTCTATTCCCGCACAGAACAAATATTTGGATAGCCTACTGGTAGTTGTTCCGGGTCTGGCTGTTTGTGTATGTGGCATTAAATGTACATGAACGCACCCACGACACAGGAGAAGTTCCTTTATATAAAAACGTTTAAAAAAAAAGTAAATTCAAAGTTTTAAGTTTTACTTTTTTCACCACAAAAAAAATATCCCAATTCAAAAGGATTTACAAGAGTTAATCCCTCAAACAACAAACCTCAACTTACGCTTTTTCTAAAGGGATGCGTCTTCAGCCAGCGTACTGCCTGTTCAGACGATCCATCACCCAGCATACAGCATTACGGCCGTCAGGCGGGACATTTATAACGCTGCATCAGAGACCATCAATTCTGAGAGCATATGGCATAGATATGCGGGAACATACTCTATCTATCTACTTGAACAGTTTTATTTTTGATATAGATAGGTGGCGCTGTTAGAGGAGCTCGTGGCTAAATAAAAATAGCCGCATGGGTTGATTCGAGGTTAAGTTACGCTTACCGAGGTCAGTCTGTGGATGGGTGACCATTCGTAACTTATCGAGACTCCTCCTTGCCTCGGAAAGCATGTCCCGGCTGTCATTTGTAAACCTTTGACAGTCGTTACGGGTAGTCAGAAGCCCGAAAGTCTGGCAACCCGTGTTACAAAGGGGTTTCGTGCTACACAGTAACTGGGTTGTGCATCCGGTTAGACTGGAAGCCGACTCCAACATAGTTAGCTACTGAATATTTGTCCATTCCACATGTTGTTACAAATAAAAATTAAAATATAATTCACATCAAAAGTATAAACAGCAAACAAACAAAATAAAAACTTTGCGACCCATTTTAAATATAGTTGACGCCAAATTAAAACTTAGTTAGAATTCTGTTCAAATAACGCAACGTCACAAAATATAACACAACGTTCCTTTTTTGGGAGAACGTTACTTTTAAATTATCACGTTGCCTACCTATTTGAAATGGTATTGGTAATCTTAAGTGGTACAAAGATTACCATCCCTTATAGCCTACCCTAATGGCTTAAATATACGGTTATTGGCCCAGAAAAATATAGATCGACATTTCTTATTTACGATCTACTGGATTTTATGTCTTTGAACGTAGAACAGAGGCCAGCACATCAAGTTACCCCCTGTCAAATTTCTTTGATAGTTTTTCAACTTTATTTCAAAAGAATAAGGTTCATGTTCAATTGGTAAAATTTGACAGTTGGCCATACCATATTGTACTAGCACACAGAAACCTGCCAGCTAGCATTAGTATATCTATGAGCCACAAAGATATTTTGTTTTGCATAAACTTGTGAATTTGTGTGTTCTTCAAACTTATCAGACATATGTGTTGCTGGAGAGTTTGTTTCGCCACTTCTTCTTCACATCAAAAATACTAGGGAGTGGCGAAGGGCAGGCGTTTTGGGGGAATGACTTAGGTAGGTAAATTTTGACTTTGAAGAAGTACTGATTCTCAGCCTAATTTGATCAAAAGAATGAGTCAGTAGAATTAGATTTTAGAGTTTTGTGTGTGTAAAAAAAAAACAATAATAAGTAGAAATTGGACTCTATTTACTATTTTAACATTATTTACTTATACGAAACACTACACTGACACTACACTCTAAAAAAAAACATATACATTTAAGACTTAGCTCAAAAGGCTGCCCAACGTAAATAGGACTAGGCAAGACATGTCCGGTCCAAGAGGGTCTGTAAAACACATTAGTGCCCTGAAGAAACGAAAGAGCTGAAGGGACGGCGTGGAAGCGTAGTGTAGAGAATTGAAAAGAAGTAGCGCAAAATCGTAGCCGATGGACGGTATTAGGGTCCTTGATTGGGACAATTACGGCTCGTAATAATAAAAACTCATTAACAGTTTATTCCTCGTCAAGTACCCACTAAAATTTATTCAGTTTAGTACCAAAAAGGAGTAATTATAACATTTTAACGGAGTTTATTAAGTGCCTGCTGTGTTGAGCTTAATTGAAATTCCAATCATGTTTATGAAAATATTTATGACTTCGGACTTGGACTCCAAAGCGAGCTTTTATTACTTAGACTTTAAATTTTACAACTTTCAATATGCGTGACGTCGTAAAATAAGGGAGAAAGGGTTAAAGCAAGGACGTGACTGCTTTCTCCTTGACGAGCAACATTAGCATCTTGCGTTCGCTCAACTTATTGCTTATGTATTTTTGTCAGGCGATTTATTTTTGTATTTGAAGCAATTCATCTTGAATGAATTACCATTGACTGAAAACATATCATTGGGAGCATTAAGACTTACAACCCTAATCAGTTGTTTTACAGAAATACCTAAACCCTTTTTTTAAACAAACCCTCCGATATTTTTTTGGCCCAATATTAGGATATTTCAGAAAAATCACCGAGACGCTTGCCCATTTTTCACGTATAACCTACACGCAGTCGTAAGATTTTCCACGTAGGATTTCCATCTTGTATTTTTCCGGTATGACATCATTCCCTTATCACTTTTTAGCCCTTCGTTTATATCTCGACGCTATTTTTCGAAACATGTGACTTACAAGGTAAATACAGGTAGGATATAGTCTTGTCTCTAGAACGAGATATTCAATGTACTGCTTGTAACAAATAAGATTTACATGTAACACACTTGCTACTGCACACTACTGTCATGATGGCCCAGTGGTTTAGGTCTCGCCTCTTGTGCACGAGGTTGTGGGTTCAAATCTGGGCAAGTACCAATGTGAGTTTTTCAATTCATATGTTCTTTCTAAGTTTATCTTGGACATCACTGACATCGGTGAAGAAAAACATCGTGAGGAAACCTTTTCCGCTTGCCTATAAGTCTGAAATCGCCAACCCGTCTTGAGCAAGCGTGGTGATTAATGCTCGTTCCTTCTCTGTATGAGAAGAGGCCTTTGCCCTGCAGTGGGATAGTAATAGGCTGGTACTTTACTTTTTTTTTTTTACACTTGCTACTGTAGGTATTCATACAACAAATAAAATATGTAAGAGATGTTAATTCTAGGTTCAGTTTTCACATTTTTACCTTCATAATATTACAGGTTCATGAAAAATATCGAGTGGAAAGAATGAAAAACTCAGAGCAATGGAGACTTCGAGGGCTTCACGGGCGCGGTCACCTTTTAGAAGGTACGACATTGAATTTGACAAATATACCTATATGATATTTAAAAATAACCAATTAGACCGCCCTTCGTAACATCCTATGTAACTCTTTAAGTCATTATTTTTAAGTTTTCATGGTGTACCACAAAGAATATTCTATTCTGAAGCGACATCTATCTCGCCTCATACGAATTAAATCTGACGTATCCTATATCGTGATATTTAAGTTATCCGAGCGATTGAACATATTTACAAGCACCCGACAACAACTATCAGGTAGTAAGTAGCCTACCAGACACTACACCCGGACGGAGGATCCTCCCTTTTCTATCATCGATGAGGAACTTTACACCCTGTTCCTTATACCCCTAAAATTCTATGGTTGTAGTTAGCATGAGGTAACGAAGGAGAGAAAAGATTGTATTTTCGATTAATCATCCATTGATTAACCGAACTCCTTTTATCTTGGCAAAGTTGCGTTTACTTTGCAATTGTTTTCAGTTATCCATGTGGTTGCTTACCTGAAACAAAACACAAACAGAGTTTAGTCAAACACACACATCCACAAGTATAAATAAGGTCACTGGTATCAGATATTCATACGACTAGAAAATATTGCACTTGGCTAAGTATTGTGGTAGGCTTATTTCACTAGAGACACATGCCTTTAATTCCTTAAAGTTAAATAATGATTGACGTCTGCTTAACAATTATTTTCTTGTTTCATAGTTCTGAAAGCCTAAAGTTTAAGGGTTTTCATGTACGAGGTTGAATGTTCAAATTTGGGCAAAGTAAATGAAAAAATCAAAATCAAAACTCATTTATTCAAATTAGGCTGAGAATCAGCACTTTTTGAATGTCAAAACGTTTACAAAACTAACTTAACTTCGTAACTTTAACGACGTTCTCTAAAAACGAAACCTAGCTAGATAGATTTATCGCCCCCGAAAACCCCTTCATACAAAACTTCACCGTTTCTGAGATTCGGATTATATGCCTATATATGTACATATATTAAAGAATTGCTCGTTTAAAGGTATTTTATAGATAAACTGTCTAAGATTATCTTTGACATCACTGACATCGCTGAAGGAAATAAAACATGAGGAAATGTAGACCTCTATTTAAAAAAAAAACAACCTTGGGTAAGCGTGGTAATTAATGCATAGCTTCTCTGTATGAAAAGATGTCTTAGCCCTGCAGACGGTAACAGACTAGTTTTGTTAACGTCTTCATCAATAAAGGGAATAAAACTATACTCTGTCGTGTCGTCATCGAATCGTAATCGTGTCATCTAAAACGTTCCGAGGCCGGATGGCAAACGGATGGCATACGAATGTCACGAGTCAACGGCACGGCCATCCGTCATTGTATTTGTTACAGGATGTTCAGAAAATTCTGCTTTATGTGTAACTTATAATATTAACCTGTTTTTGTCCCATTGCAGGGCAAAGGCCTCCCAGAGATGGCACAGCATTAGCGAACCTGACCTATATTAACTGCAGGTCTAGGATCAAGTAATAACATTAGTACACATTAGATATTTACTATAAACAAAAAATAAACTACATTAACTAAATAAAAAAGGTGTTGAAAAATTCATCCGCCTCGTTGTCGACTGGTAAAGTGCCCAAAAGACTGTCAGCATTGCCACGGTAAAAGGCATTCATTGAATGGCACGTCGTCAGGCCAAAGTAGGAGCCAGCCCTTGGGTCTCGGGAAGCGTCAACTAAGCGTTTAGAGATCGCTTTGAAAAGAGATGAGCACTCGGAACCTACGGCCCGAGAGTCTCACCCCAAACGGCTCGACAATAATTATAATTACTGGCAAGGTTATTTATTATCTTTATGCCGCTTGAGATCAACTTAGAAAGTACATTTGGAAGGAAAATAATTGATTCTGTAGACTTTAGATAAGATAAGATATTTTATTTGCATAAAACATGGTATACAAGGTGATACAGAAAAACATTAGATCAGACATGTTTTGCTTAATACTAAAGCATGCAAACTTATTTACTAAAAGATACATTATGATTTCATGTTAAAAAAATCATTAATGCAATATAAATTATTACTATTGAGCCATTTATATAATTGGATTTTAAATAATTAAATTTAAAGTTTTAAACATTTTTGGTAATTTATTATAAAGACGTACACACATAGCCACAGAGTTTTTATTATATTTCGCTGATCGAGGCAGCACATCTAGCACAAGTCTGTATTGGTCACGCCGACTACGAGAGCTTACTTCCTCTGCTGTTTTAAACAATTCTTTGTGTTTTTGAACGAACATGCATGCTTCATATAATTCATGCAATGTCTCGATAATTAGATAACAGCCCCTTTGTTCCCAAATGCCACTGTGGCTTCCCACTGCGACAAGACACAGTAAGTATGGCAGTAGTATTCATATAAACAAATGCAAAATCATTTCGCACCTAATCACACTCTCTTAAATTCACAAAGCACACTTTAACTAATATTGGTTAACAATAATGCTCCGCGATGAACATACATCCCTGACACAGAATGGATGCATACGTCACAGGTAAGGCTGGCACTCTGCGGGACAGCTGGCAATTACCGCGGGATGTCCCGGCTTTCGGTCACGCCCGCTCGCATTGTGCACGGGACGTAAAATCCCGCATTTTCAATGCAGTTTAACGGCCGATTGCTTTGATCCCAATCTCTAATCGACGTTATTAAACTTTTAAATTTTGTTCAGCGAATTTCAAATTATTCTGGAAAGCTATTAGCTAAAATGTTCGCGGTGAGTTTATGTATGCTCAGGGTTGTGGAGGACGTTGGTAACATATTTTTAATTGCAATTTATGATAGAGATTTACGACGAATACGGTAAATTGGGTTGGTGCCTGCAATGTTTAAAAAAATAACCAGTGATATCGTACACTTATTTTATAGTGGTTTGATACTTATTTTTTTACTCTTTAAGTCCAGTACTTGGTAAGCAAATAAACATCTTAAGTCGTTAGCATCCTATTGAAGTAAGCTGGGAAGGAAAACGGAACCCGCGTGGGTTTCGTCGTGTTTGACATTTGGATGCTTATTTCTCTATGAAGTAGGCAAAAGAATATGAACACACCTTGATACGTTTACATATATTAGCAGCTTTTTACTGTTCCACTGCAAGGCGAAGGCCTCTTCTCATACAGATAAGGCAAGAGCATTAATCACCACGCTCGCTCAAGACGGGTTGGCGATTTCAGACTTAATTTAATTTAAATGTCCAGGTTTCCTCACGATGTTTCCTTCACCGATGTCAGTGATGTCCAAGATAAATGTAGAAAGTACATATGAATTGAAAAACTAACGTTGGTACTACCAAGTTTTGAACCCAGAACCTCGTGCACAAGAGGCGAAGCCTAAACTACTGGGCCAACATGACATTATATAGTATAAAACATTGTAATATTAAAAAAAAGATAATTTAAAACATTTGGTAGGTACAACACTCAATATCTGCACACAGACATTGCAATTCTTTTAACTCGAAGCTGTAATGCATTGGATTTTAATCACAAAATATACGTCGAACATTTATTATCGAAAGCTTACATATTTCACGTTGCAATATTTCAATATCCGAAAGTAAATCCCGGTCGCGGACGTATCATAGCGCAGCACTATTCGTAGTGCTTAATTATTTAAGTGTAATCCCTGATACAGGAAACTGAGCTGTCAGACGTAAAGCCAAGGATTTGCGACAAAGGAATGACGACCGAACTATACCTGATCATCTGTCACGGTTCCATAATTTATTAGTGACAATAAATTCTTTAGTTGGAACGTGAACAAGTAATTTATATTCTCACCCACGACCTTTAGTATTTGGTACTGGATAAAAGAAAAAATAGGCATTCATGGAACTGGCGGCTGAAGTAAAAACTTTACACTTTGGAATAACACTGTCAGTTTGGCGCCTCATTTCACATTAGCATGATGGTGACGCGGTTTTACCCCAACTAAAAATCGATCAGCGCGACTAAAGAAATTTTCACTGCAAAGAATATTGTATTTGGTAAGAAGAATATTGAAATAGTAGTTGAAGGGTTCTGATCTGTTTAATCAAGCTTGGAATTAGGTATCAAGTTAACTAGAGCTGAAAAATAGCGCCTCTTTGTAGAAACGACGGGTGTTACAAGATAAAAGATGGCCGCCGACAGCCAATGAAATTTGAGTATTTTTTGCACGAACAGAAGTTCGTGTTGAACATGACCTTTTAATCAATAACACTACGGCCTACGGTTAGTTCAGATAAAACATGACATCACGCTTGATCCTCCAAAGGGTTAAGCAGTGGGTGAACCTTTGGTAAACCCAAATTTCACAGGTTATGTTTAAGTCCTATGTTACAGGCCATCAACTGGGCACAAATCTAGTCTCCAGGCAACTACTGATAAATTCTAACCGGAAGAACCCAATAACACTGAACGGCTAGCGAGAATCGAGCCCAGGACATACAATATTCATAACTGCTTACAGGTAAAGTTACAATTTAACTAATTATAATATATTGATTATATAATTAATAATATATTAATAATAATTGATTATATAGTTAATATATTGATATGTGAAGCAAACTTTGGGTCCCTTTTATAAACATGTTGCTCTCGTGCGCGCATCATTTTTGGGATCAGGATTTTTAGGAGTGTGAAATTTGAGTTTCTGGGGAGTTTGTTGCGCCACTTGAAGGGTGGGCCTTTTGGGAAACTGTCATATTATGTAATTTTTGACGTGTTGTGCTGATCCTGAGCCGTATTTTTTTTTTACATTTTTGAAGTTGATATGGAGGAGTGCAGATGAGAAACGATCGAATTTCGACCGCTGAGCAATACAGCATGAGTAATGATAGTTAAACTTTCAACATTAACTTACGAGTATGTAATTATTCTGCTGATTTGACTTCGCGGCAATCAGAAACATCCTTGATTGGTATAACACAAGTACCTACAGACCTACTTATTCTTCACACTAGAGAAAAATCGCGATGGTTAAAAAATAAATGATGAGTAAACTGATGTGTTCACCTGTATTGCCTGAGCGCATTAACAGCTTTAAGCCTCACTTTTTCTTTTTGTACGTAAGACATTCCCAAGATTTTTTTCGTATCAAAATGTTCAAACACTCGTATACGCTTTTATTAAAAATAACAAGTGATAGAAAGTGTATCAAAGCCTTTAAATAATAGTAGGCTATGCATCAAAGGGATAAAGCAGTATCTTATGTCTTGGGCGCCATATTGAATCTTGATCGTAACGAAGGATTCTAGATTTAATTCAAGAGGGAAGCGAGGTAATTAAGACTAGAATCCTGAATGCAGCACGGAGTTCAAGCCCAAGACAAAAGCACCTTTATCCCAAGGAGCATAAGTACTCTACTTTTCACACCTGCTAGATAATAAAAAGCAAGTCGTTTTTCAAGCCAGAGTTCCTTTCGGATCCTAAAAGGTTTTATACAAACTTTTAGTTGAGGTTCCAAATTCAAAACGCATTCTCAATCAGCGGATTACGAGTATAATGTAATATTATTGCTCAGCTGTAGGTTTGCAATGGCTTTCTTGGGGTCAGGTTTGAATGACATATAATTTGAAATTATCGTGTAAGTGGTAGGGATCAAAATACATACAAATAAATTAAAAAGACAGGGTCTTTTTGTAATGTCAAACGGCATGTTTAAAAGTTTTTTAGTAAATGCCAAAAATCATTTATTTTTTTAATTTTTGTCTGTTTTTTGTAGCCGTTTTGAGATTAGCCAATCTCAAAACGGCTGAGCCGAATTTTACGGGACTTTCACTGGCAGATAGCTGATGTAGGAGCGATAGGATGAAGTAGTAAAAAGCTTTAAGAAAAATAATTAGGCTGACGCGGAAATTGCCAAGTTAACGTTTTCATATTAATATCTCCTATATAAAAACTGTAACTCATACCTGGCGAAATGTGGGTGTAATTTAGGTAGGTATACCTCTGGGTAACCCTGCGGGGTATAGAGGCGTGATGTTATGTATGTAATGTAGAACTGTCAATTGTACCTTATAGCCAGTATACATACAAGTGGCAAGTACAGCGACTGCTGTACTTGCCACTTTACTCAAACCACTAGTGGAGTCAGCCACTCCAACAAGAACGAGATTTGACTTATCTTGCTACTTAACGTAATTATCATAATATCAGACTAAGTATAAGTAATAATAGATCATGGCATAAATACCACTATATGTAATTGTATTACATTTTTGAGCTTGATATTAAACATGACAAGAGATGCCTTTTTGGCCTCGCACAGGTCCTTTTTTAGGGTTCCGTCCCCAAAGGGTAAAACGGGACCCTATTGCTAAGACTCTGCTGTCCGTCCGTCTGTCACCAGGCTGTATCTCACGAACCTATATAGACAGTTGAAATAAAAACAACCCATAGTTAGACAGTGGAAGTTTTCCCAGATGGTGTATTTTTGTTGCCGCTATTACAACAAATACGAAAAAAATATATAGATAATGGTACGGAACCCTTCGTGTGCGAGTCCGACTCGCACTTGGCCGGTTTTTATTTATGTCACGTCAGCCGGTTGGCTCCTCGCGCACGTGGACTTGCTAACTCTTTGAGCTATGTCGGTAACTTTGTTTCTCTGTCGGATGTATTCGTTACGAATCCTATCCTTCAGAGAAACTCCGAGCATAGTTCTCTCCATAGCTCATTGAGCGACTTTGAACTGGTGGACCAACCCAACCGTGAGCGTCCATGTCTCGGCTCCGTTAGTCATGACGGGTAAGACGCACTGATTGAAAACTTTCGTTTTTAAGCATTGCGTCTTCTCGTCATCACGAGAAGACTCGGCGTAGTTTCCCAAACGCTGCCCAGCCTAGCTGGATCCTCCTTTTGGTCTCCTTCTTGGCCTCGTTTCTCAAATAATATTTCTTTATAATAAGATTTCATTTATGTCTATTGCATATGTTTATTGTGATTGGGTCATAAAAAACCAAAAAGCTAAAATAATGATAGTTCAATATAAAAATATTTCGAATTAACATTACTTTTATTATTATTTATAACAAACAACATAACATTATTTATAATAAAATCCCTACAGAGCTTAAACAACTAAATACCTAGTAGATTGTTTAAAAGTAAATTGTTTGAATGGCTGAATGCCCATAATTTCTACTCCCTCAAAACATTCCTTGAAAATAAATTATAATTTAATGAATTTATATTACAACAAAATTTTGCATGCTATAGTTTTAATAGCTAAACATGTCGAACTCCTGTTTTAATTTTAAGACCTTTAAATACCATGTTTTGAAGCAAATAAAGATATTGACTATTGACTACGTTGGCGCCAAGCGTACGTGTAAGGACCTCTGAACCTGCAAATGTTTCGTCTCGCAAGAAACCAAGCAAAACTTCAATACTTGGAGGGGCAACACACGCAGAGGATAAAACAGTTTCGTAAAATCAGAAGCTGCCAACTAACCCTTACCTGGTTTCCTATATTGTAACTTGTAGAAGCCACCCTTTGATTTTTAAATGGAACTAACCGATCGTTTGAAACGAGCGGTACGTGCTGAGAGCGCAGTTCAGTTGGACGTGACACTACATACCACAAGCACCTGGCTATACCTGCCAACTGCGTCCGATAACTAAGCAATAGTGAACTTTTGTATTGTTTGCGGCGATTTTAGTTATTGATTTAAGCCAGTTGTTCCCAACCTTTTTTCTGACCAGGGACCACTTTGACTTTTTTTTTGTTGTCAGGAAAAATAATCATAATCTAAAAATAATAATATAATCAATAAATTTTAATCAAAATGTTTGGCATACTTGTATAATTTATCTTACGTTAAATGTTACGTTACTGTTAAATGTCCTCATTCCTTCGCATTAGATGCCCGTACCAGTGAAAATTGTTTTTTTTAGATAAAAAACATAATTATAACCATAAAAAAAACAGCGGATAGGCTAACCCCAAGCCCCTCCGCTGTTCTTTTCTGCGGAATTTCGTTGTGGGATGCAAGATAGTTGAATCTCTTCTTCGGGGCTCCTAAAGCTTAATTGCTTCGACGGTTTTCTGGTAGTCGGGTTAGAAACAGGGTTGTCCCAAGAAAATAAAACAAAATCCATCAAAACGAAGTAAAGCACTCAAGCAAAAACGTAACTACATACCTACAACTCCATCTTCGAGGGTACTGCAGATTAATAGGCATATAAATTCTAGAAATCGTCCTCAACCTTGTCTTTAAGTGTCGTCATCAAGAACTTTCCTCGTTACTCATTCGTCAAGTTTATTTGTTTCAACTCTTACCAGTTCCAAGGTCTTTGCCTCGCCATTAAAAGTTCTGATTCATTTAGAAGTGTTACGGTCTACGGGATTCCTTGATCTGAGTTATCTCGCTCCAATTAAAGGGTTTTTGATGTTGTTATACTTTGTGGAGTTCTTGGCTGTAATGTGGTAGGTGGTTTCCACAATTTGTTTGTGAAGCTCTTTGGTGTTTGAGTTTGAATTGATTATTGTTGTGGGGTTGTCAAATTTGGAGAATACAAGCGGTATTGTAGAATTGGTAAATATTATGGCTTTTGGTGCTTAGTTATTTACAGAAATACAGATACCCATATTAAAAAGTTTTTACAACTAATCAACCGACTTTCAAAAAACCGATTCAGAGGGAATTGGACTCGCCCACCTTTACCGTACCTTGCTCCGAAAAATATATTTCCATTTTTGAAGTTACACGTTATTTTATTGGTGAAGGAAAACCACGTTTGTTTATAAAGGTTTTTTGCTAATTACTAAAATAAATGCTATATGTCCGTAAAGAAGTATTTTTTTAACTGTTCCAAATTTGAAATCCATAGCGTTAGTAATTTCGGAAATAAGCAGCAGTTTCAGACGGACAGACAACGTCGCACTTTTTGGGGAGATTTCGTTTTTCATGTCTTATTTACCGTTTTGTAACCCTAAAAATTAAACCGATTACTGTTTGTAACTACTATACTACTCGGAATAGAGACAATAATGATGCAGTATTTTATTTTGTTTAATTAATTTTAAGAAAACTTACAGCTAGTAGTTGAATAAGCAATACAGTAATATGTAGAAGATGTGGCCATCTTGATCACAAGTTTCTACTTATTTTTTTTTTGTTATACTTTATTGTCCCACAGCTGGGACATAAACATATGAAAGGTTAATGTTTTATAAATTAAACTTCAGATTTCGTGTGTTTGTGTCCGCAACAGGGAGAGAGGCCTTTGTTCAGCAGTGGACGTCTTTCGGCTGAAATGATGATGAACAGCTATAGCTAAGTTCTAGTATACAGCATGAGAACCTAACTTAAAGAAAAAACTATATCAACTAAAAAGCTGTATTTAGATATGCCAGTTCTACTGAAAGAAATTACATTAAAGGGCCAAAACCACTTATAAAAGGTTCAAACCTAAATTGAGACTCATTTATCGAAACAATTACACAAATTACAAGGCGAAAGGTTAAGAGTTAATTTGAAGATAAATATACAAAATGGAGTAAACAACGGTTACATGTCGGCGTGGAAAATGACGTGAAACACAGCCTCCCTAATGATCTTATACTTCGCTATCCTTATAATAATCTCTATTAATATACAGGGTTGGCTGGCATTTTGCAAAATGGTCCTTTAAGGTCCTTTTAGGTTGTAATGAGGAAAAGAAAATGCGGCGGGTTGGTTGTTATTAGTCACGAAATAGGAACGCAATCATGGAAATAATAATCATCATGCCTGTATTTCCCAAGGGGTTCGGTAGAGGTGTACCTATAGTGCAGTGCATTTCGCCAGTTAGGATTCAGTCCCATGTAATAGAGGGCGAGCCTCCATGATTTTGCATATTAAACATCGTTGTTACAGTTAAGCTATCAGTACTGTAAGGTTTGTCTGGTAAAAGGAACCTTACCGCATACAGGCTGGCAAAATTAGTTCTGGGTGGATTCGAGCTTTCAAGCGAATTTAGAATAGTTTTAAATATAGAACATGATATTTGTCTGGAGTGTAGCAGATTAATTTTAGACGCGCTACTGTAAACACGTATGTACGTTTAAGTAAAGCAGCCATATTATTGATAGCTGTTAAATCTTGACCCGTTGCCAGAAGGCATATTGCTTAGAACAATCTGTATTTTTAACAAATAAATGAGCGGTGTCTGTCAAACTACTTACTATTAAAACAAAAGTAACAAAAACAAAAGAAACATAAAATTCTGAATAACTTACGTAGGCAATCTCTATCTACTTAACGAAGTAGGCACGTAGATAGTACTAAAACATTATACTACTCTGGTTAGAGACGTTACTGTAAATGAGACAGCCCTATTCCAGGCTAACGATACCTTTTAACACGACGAGTGCGAAGTAAAGTTCTTGACGACAGTACTGTGTATGTCACGGATAACCGGAATAAGGCCGTAAATGATTGTCCCTTGCGATTGTACCCAGCTTAGGCTATCATCTTGTAACAGGACAAAGTTGAGTACCTTACCCAGGCAACAAAATGTTGGCAGATATGTTGATCGAAGCATGATAGAATAGATGAGAATACTCTTAATTGTATATTTTAGAAAACTTAGAAATACAACGTGTCGGTCAGAGGACCCTATCAGAAACGAAGTTTCACTCGTACAATAGAAAGAGACGGAGATAGTTAGAGAGAGAAAGTCGCATGGAGGGGGCATAACACTTTTTTCTTACGTGACGGTTTCTACTAGTGTACTCCTACCGCAAGCCGCATTAAAGAGAGTTCGGATAGCATAAAAGATCTACATAGGGTGTTACAATGGGCGGTCTTGTCGATAAAAGCAATCTCTTACAGACAACCTTTAGATAGACTTGATAGAGATGGAGAACAGATATACAGGTAGACCGTAGTGCCATTGATATATGTATGTACTGTGATGTCCTGATAACATCAACGTTTAAAAGTAACAAGGTTTTCCTCGCTGTTTGATTATCTCATAATTTTAATCATTTTAAGCTTTATCTCGTTTATGAAGAATTCTCAAGCGCCGAAATGGTAAGCTAATAATGTGGTCTTATACCGCAGATAATCATAGGTCGTCAATGAGAAAAGTACCCAAAAGTCTGGCAACATTCCCACTTTGGATGTCAAAATAAATGCCAGCCCTCTGGTCAAGTGTCGACCAACCGCTGGGTGATGTCCCGAAAAACTAGGAGGGCACACGGACCCCATGGCCCTAGTGTTTTAACCCCAAAAGGCTCAAATACAAAACTTCCAATTAAGTTGTTATATTTTCGTGGTTTCAGGTTTTACATGCCTCTGTACTAAGAAGATGGAATGGCTCAAAGCTGTCGACTGACAAATGTTGCAGACCATACTAAAGGCTTACCTATCTTCCAAGGCATTACGATCACTCCGTCTGATGTCCTGCCAATCAATTCAACCATATCCAGAAGGAAATGGTTGAATTTACCCTGCAGTTCATTTTCATAATTTTCCTACCCTTTGCCTAACTATGTTGGGGTCAACTTGCAGTCTAACCGGATGCTGCCGAGTACCAGTATTTTTCTTGCCAGTACGTTACGCGAGGTATAAGAGGTAACAAAATACCCCTTCGTAAGACTGGTTGTCAGACTTTCGGGCTTCATACTACCCGACAGCCGTGACAAACGACTAAATGCAAAACACTACAAATACTTTGTGGATTCGTCTTCCATATAAAAAAAAAACGAATTTCTTGATTGTATAACATAATATTTACACAGTTAAAGATAATAAGTACTGTTTTGTAGATATACAGTAATGTCTGGTAAGATTAAATGTTGTCAGCAGTTTTACGTCAGTCATTTACAAATTCACGTCGGTAAAACAAGCCATAGGGTTTTCAAAAATAATTTATTTTAATACAAAACGTGGTGCAACAAGTTGACAATGACGCTTATGTGAGCGCGGATGTCAAGGCTAAAGTCCAAAAAAATATTTTGATAAAAACACACAAGTCCAAAAACATGATGACTAATACTCAGATTTACCAATCAAGCTATCAACAGCATATGCTTGTACAAAGATATTTACTGCTTTCCCTAAATATATACCATCAAACAAATTCATAAACTGATAGACAAATCTACAACCATAAAGGTATTTATACCACTCATAGTAATAAAACAAATAGTACTTATTGTAAAACAAACTGATAAAGGCTTGAGTATAAATATGACAGTATAATTGGCATTATTCAGTATTTTCAGTTACAATGGTGCTGGGAGGATTTATATTAGGGTGTGTTTTATGTGTGGTGGTGCCTTCAAAAGTCGGGGCAACGTATTCAATATATCAAACAGTGAGTTATACTAATACCAGAGTTAATCTTATCATGGCTTATCAGGACAATGATACTGCTAAAAATGGTTTACCTCCAACAAATGCCAAGTTCTGTCACCGTTATCATTCGCCTTGATAGTCAGATTAATATTTGCAGTATGTTTATCAATGCGAAAACGGAACCGGTAATTCCTTGATCTTATTCTATAACAAAGACAAAAGTTGGCTATTTTGTACCAGGGTAGGTACAATATCCGCCTTTATAACGAATTAGAGTTCGAGATTGTCAGCACAATTTCTTTCTCTCTCTCTCATACACACACACACACACACTCTGATTTCTCTCTCTCTCTCTCTCTATCTATCGCTCTCACTCACTCTCTCTCTCTCTCACTCCGTGTTTCTCACCCACGCCGTGCAAGAGCTCGATTATCATAAGAATGATAGACTCACAACGTCCTCTGGCCAAGAATAAATAAAGCCTTTTATTCTGAATTGTTTGTTTATGTGCTGTTATAGTATGCCTATCCCTTAACTCAGGATGCCATATGGCATAGGCCTCCAGAGCTCTATCGCGAGCCACTTTTCTCTAGTAAGGACCTACTGTTTGTTTTAGTTCGTCCTAACATCGTTTTATTTCTGACCAATAATACGAGTATCTGCTGTTATAGCTGCAGGATCTCCATCCATTCCCTATTTTTGAATTCCATTCACTTACTTATACGGTCCTTAATTTATTTACCAACACCTTTAAAATCAGTTCTGAAAAGATTCTTCCGGTTCGAGATTCAATTTAAGCTGTGATATCATTACATTACCTAAACTAACGACAATATCTACTAGATACCTTACCGCGGATGGTAAAGGAAATTACGACCCAGATGAATACATTAAAGCCTAAGTAGAAATCCGAAAGCAAAAAGATTTCGCTGAAGAAGATATGTCGGTGTTTTCTCAATTTACATAGTCTACAATATCGTCCTACATTTCTAAAAGCCATGTACTTCTAACTTACGATTCATTATGAGTGTAGGTTGAAGAACTGTGGGAGTGATTTATGACGTAAATTTACTTATTTTGGTATTGATTTTTAGTCTCTCGCTGGCGCTACTGTTGAGGATCCATCATCAGGTCCTGGGTTCGATTCCTGGGTCGAGCAAAGTGATATTGGGTTAATACATCAAATATTCCTCATTGGCAGCCCAGAGTCAGTATTCATGCCCAGTTGATGGCAATAGGCTCACTCCTTATTATATGAGATTAAACATAACTGGCGATATGTGGGTGTGTTATAGGTAGACTTCTGCCTAACACTTCAGGGAATACAGGTATGATGCTATATTATGATTTTCAGACTCCTGACTCATCGAAAATATAATTATTTACAGATTGAAAAAATAACAGCAGATGGCTTTCAAGCAGAAACCCACAACGTCACCACATCCGATGGCTACATCTTGGCGATGCACAGGATACCCCACGGGAGAACCGTGCAGAATACTTCAGCAGACAGGCCTGTAGTCTTCGTGATGCATGGACTTCTTTCTTCCTCGCAGTCCTTCATTGCAATTGGACCAGAGTTGAGTTTTGGTAAGAACCTAAAGATTCTTACCGTGCTTTTCTTCAATTTCAACAACAACATAAACAATATGCTCGTATGCTTGCCCATCATAATGCTTACTACGATAACTTTATTAAATCACAGGGTTTTCTTTTGGTTTGACAAGGCATCACATCATTACCCTCCTACCGTTGTTCCAATTTATTTATGGTAGACAGTAGGCGGAGAATATCTTTATCTTTTAAACATTTCTATCAGCATTCACCCCTTTCAATAAATAAATCCATAATCGCGAGTGAATAATTTCACAACATCCTATATCAGTATCCTCTACTGTTTTCCAGCTTACAACCTCGCAGATGCTGGCTTTGACGTCTGGATGGGCAACGCTCGAGGCACAAAGAACTCTCGCTTCCACACCACTTTGGATCCTGATGATGCACTGCAGAAGTTGCAATTCTTCGACTTTAGCTTCGAAGAGATCGGCATGTATGACTTGCCTGCTATGATTGATTATGTGCTGGATTATACTAAGAGGGATAAACTGCATTATGTTGGACATTCTCAGGTATTGAATAAAATCTCTCTCTCTCTCTCTCTTTCCCCTCTTTCTCTTTTTGCAAAAAATGCATGGACTATGAGCTTGGAGTGCTGTATATGTATGCGAAGCGGAATGGCTACGTCTTGCGCCGCCACGGAAGTACATATTGCGGTAGATACGCTTTCGCGGCGCGCGACGTTAACATCGCCATACCGCGTTCGCGCGGTTTTTCGCCGACGGATGGGAACGCCGCGCACGTTTTGCGATTAGCTTGGAAATATGAGTTTTATTACAAAACAATCCGGCGCGTGGCGTTCCTGCTTAATCCTGTTCTTTCTTCTGTATAAATGTGTATTCTTGTTGCTTGTGAAACATAGCAGGTACTTACTTAATAAAATCTCGCCCTTAATTATGATGATTATTTCAAATTTTAGGTTTTCGTTGATTTTTTTTTAACCATTTCGTAGGATCCATATGTTTATTGATGGGTTTTAATAATCGTCTCACGATAAATGCCTCAGTTTGATAACACCGTTATTTCTAACACATTTCATGTTGTCGATAGGTACATTTTATACTGGGTTTTACGTTTATAAGTATTTCTTTCTACTTAGGGTGGAACAGTATTCTTGGTGATGGCTTCGATGTTGCCAGCGTACAACCAGAAGCTCATTTCAGCGCACCTCTTAGCAGGAGTTGGATACCAAGCCTATTTCCCCAACACAGAGCTAATACAATCTGCCATTTCGACTGATGTTATATATGTAAGTATGCACTCTACTTTTTGAATGGAATAAAATGAATAAAAACAAGTAAAAAAAAGAGATAAAAGAACAAAAAGACAGAAAAGAGGGAATGAAAAAAAAAGAGTAAGAAAGAAAACAAATAAGAGAACAACGGAAAGAAAAAAAAAGGAAAAATGTTTATTTGCCACCCATACGTTATATAATGTTTAAAATAATATATTATTAATATTTAATACAATATTTGTAACTACAGAATTTTGTTAGTAAACAAAATAATGTCCTAAAACATGCAAAGGCTACATGATACACACAAAACCCTCCTTAGCATCGCGCAGTCGGGTAAAACGCTCTTTAGATAAATGTTGAAAAATGCTTAGCGATATTTAATACAGTGCCGCGTCTGAGCGGGCCCTAACCGTAACCCTAATGAGAGCAGACATTATCATTAACCAGCCGCGCTATATACAAAATATATTCACGACAATATAATAAATCATATTATAGGAACCTCCCCTTACATCAGGGGTTACAGAGTATTTGGTAACACACAGACACAACTCAACGTGGTAATGTATTAAATTAAAATAAATTGGTTGAATGGATGTTTTCCCGTATCTAAATACAGTATTGATTTTCACTGGGTGGGACTGGATACTAAGTCAACCTCACTTTACCAGCCTCAGCAGATCAAAGTCACCATCACTGTGGCTCTGTCTGACACAAGAACTGCAGCGTAATGCTGAACAATGATAGTTTTGGACGGGTGTGACGCATATACTATTTTTAGTTTTTGTTAGCACGAAGTTACCTATCGCGGCTTACGGTATGACATTTGACGGTTGAAATCGTCACGTAAGGAAAAAGCGTTACGTTCCCTCAATCCGACTTTCTCGCCCTGTATCTTTATTATTATATTTTTCAATATAATTATTTATGAGTGTGTGATGAATCTCATTCCTAAAGAGGGTGAAAACGTCCCCCTGTGAAAACGTGTGCGGATACGTTTTATTCTTCTCAAAATTGGATGTGTCATGTTTGTATTTTCATCTATATGTCCAGTCGTTATCATGTCAAATTTATTTGATAGTTTTTCGACTTTACATCAAAGAAATAAGGTTCTAGTTCAATTGGGAAAATTTGACACTTTGGGGTAGCTTGATGGCTGGCGGCTGTTGCAACATGAAAAGACTATGTATTTGTATGTCAATTTTTACTGGCACCGTGCAGGATGTCTTCCATCTTCCCGATTTACATACAATCCATGATTTTATAATAGTTCTCATGAATATATTAAATTGTTTATCTCTTCCAGAGTTTGGCGTTACAAGAGGGTCTGGTCGAGTTATATCCACCTGGCTCTTCGGAGATGCTGCCTGGCGGTATATTTGAATTCCCTAGGGCAGATTACTGCCTCGGTAATGTACGAATGAGGTACATGTGTCAAATCTTTGGCGTTAGACATATTTTACCCACGTCGGTAAGTGCATGTTAACTTGTTTTTCTTTTTACAAAGAGAAGGAGTTCTTATTGGCTTCTTTTGTTTCAATTGCTATATGATTTCGCAAATTACTAAGAGATTAAGAATAGTTTCATCATCCCATTTATATGTTCTTTTTTATCTATACCGGAATCTTTATTGTGACTATTAACATAAATAATACTAAATAATTTTATGATCACAATTAATTATATTACACGCCTCAAGTTCAAGCGCGCCTGATAACAAACACGTGGAAATATAATAATATAAACATTAAAAATGGATTGGGAGTCTCTTAGCAAGCTAATATAAACCGTAAACAGTAATACAAATAGAGTGTTAAACAGTTTGGGACGCGTGGTACACACGAGGTGTACTTACGGTGCTTGACTATATAATACGATTGTAGCATGCGCACCAAAGCCGAAATAGCAGGGGTGGCTTTCTGCTACTAGGGAACACAACGATGACGAGTAAAATACGATGTTCAAAAACTCCACAGAATGTCAATAGCAAATAATAGTGCATACACGTACCTTGGACTGCTACGACACACGTTGAACCTTCCACCTCCGGTAGTACCAAGGGCAGGAACACAGGAATTCCGGGATGCGAGTTAGATATTCACGCGCGTAGAAGAAAAGAACCGATGGTTTGTCCAGTGTTGGGACAGGAGAACGTCGGGCGCGAAAAGGAGATGTTTTCACACACGCGGGTTTTCAAAAGTGTCTTCGCTCCAACTTTTTTACGAGTCACGGTATGCACCACAGATTATAGAGGGTCTGCGTTTTGTTATCGCAAACTGATGGAACTTTGAACATCGATTAGAATTTGAAGAATTAGAATAAGTTACGTTTGGTTTTGTACGATGACGGAACATCCCGCCCACCAAAATGGCTATGGCATTTTCTGGTCAAAGAACGATATATGAACTAAAAATTATTAATAATGACTAATCTAACTAATAGTGACGATAAACTAAGTTAAACTAAAATTAAACGATAAGTTAAAGTTACCTTGAGAGTTAAGTTAATCGGTTTGAGCTATGGGCAATGGACATAGCTTAACCAACGGTCGTTGTATTGTTTGGTTAGTTGCGGTTTTAACGACTGCGATCCGAACTACCCCGTCAGATCCAGAAAGGAGATCTACCACACGAGCAAGAGGCCAATGTAATGGCGCACGATTGTCATCTTTGATTATCACCATCGAACCAACCTGTAATGGTTTGGAATCTTTGGTCCATTTGGCACGTTGTGTTAATGAGTTGAGATATTCATTTTTCCATCTGGACCAAAAGTTCTGATGAAACGATTGTAACAGCTGCCACCGGTGAAGCCGGTTCGTATTGACTTGTGATAGATCCTCATCAGGGACAGCGGTTAAAGGTTCTAATGTGAGGAAATGACCTGGGGTCAGAGCTGTTAGATCATTAGGATCTGAGCTGATAGGGTACAGCGGTCGAGAATTCATAACGGCTTCGATTTGGGTGAACAGAGTTGTGAGTTCTTCAAAAGTAAGGACTTGATCACCAACGATGCGTAACAAGTGAGATTTAGCTGCCTTGATTTGAATTTCCCACACTCCGCCGAAGTGTGGAGCCGAAGGAGGATTAAATTTAAATGTTATTTTTTCTGCACTAGATGCCTGTTGCATTAGAGTCGCCAATTGATTACTAGCACCCACGAAATTAGTCCCACAATCCGCGTGTATTTCGTTACAGCGACCACGTCGCGCCACAAGACGTCGTAGTGCTGCGATAAAACCGTCTGAACTTAAAGTAGAAACCACTTCAAGGTGCACTGCTTTGGTAGCAAGACAGACAAACAGACATAGGTATGCCTTGTCTATCTTAGCGCCACGGTGTGGACCTAGCTTTATACGGAACGGGCCACCGAAATCGACGCCTACGATAGAGAACGGTTTTACTTGATTGACGCGATAGGCGGGTAGATCGCTCATGAACGGTTGGAGCGGTTGCGGATTAGTACGGTAGCATTGAATGCATTTAGATAGGCACTGACGTATAACACGCTTAGCAGAGAGAATCCAAAATTGTTGTAAAAGTAAAAAATGTGTCGTGTTTATACCTGGGTGTAGATAGTTACGATGTATAAAATCTACAATTAAAGACGATAATGGATGATCCGACGGTAGGAAGGCTGGATGCTTTTGTTCGTATTCTAAGCCTGCTCGTGATATTCTTCCGCCCACCCTGAGTATTCCTCGACGATCGATAAACGGGTTTAGTTTACGAAAAGGTTTAGGTATAGATTTTTTAGAGTTTAAATTTGAAATGATTTCAGAAAATGTTATCTGTTGTATATGTTTGACTAAATGCATTAGCGAATTATGTCGCTCAACGTTATTTAAGAATTTGCAACGATTTGCTGAAGCTGGATTACGGCAATTTGTAATGAAGCGACGAACAAACGTAAGTATGTTTATTATCTTTTGTAGGGATGAGAACCGCTTTATTAAAGATTCTATAATTGATTCGGTCTGCGACTCACTGTTTACGCAAGTAGTTAAAGTCACCGTTTTCCGAGCCTCAGCTTGCACGACTGACTCCTCGTCGCTAGTCAGCTGTGCTAGACTACTAGTGGAGTTGGTCATTGGCCATTTAGTTTTATCATTCGATAGCCACCAGGGCCCCGCCCACCATAACGAGTTAACCAGAATTTCACTCGGAAACTGACCTCGCGAGCAGATATCTGCGGGATTGTCGCCGGAGGACACATGACGCCAGCACTCCATGGGGGTTATATCCTGGATATGACTGACGCGATTAGCGACGAACGTAGTCCAGCGCGAGGAGGGTGAACGTAACCATGATAAAACGATGGTTGAGTCAGACCAGAGAAAAACGTTATCGATTTTAATTTGAGAAAGATAGATGTCACGCACGAATTTGTATAGGTCGGAAAGAAGAACTGCAGCGCACAATTCGAGTCGTGGCAGTGATATGCGTTTTAATGGAACCACACGAGCTTTAGAGCATACGAGGAAAACGTTTACTTGATCAGCCTGAACCACTCGCAGATACACTACTGCTCCGTATGCGATCTCAGAGCTGTCACAGAAGCCGTGGATTTCGTGTGACTCAGCATCTGTGCAAGTCAATCTACGAGGAATCCTGAATTGAGCTAGCTCCGGTAGTTGGTCACGATAAGTGTTCCATGTTCGAATGACGTCATCAGGTGGAGTTTGATCCCAGCCTATGCCGAGAACCCATAGTTTTTGTATCAAACATTTCGCTCGGACGGTGATTGGTGAGAGGAGACCCAATGGATCGAAGATCCGAGCTGTTTCGCTTAAAATCGAGCGTTTCGTACAAGGCCGGTCAGAAGATTCTATAGCGAAGTTGAAAGTATCTGAGGATGGATCCCACTGAAGACCTAGCACCTTCAGGGTTGATGGTGATGTTTCCATGGTGTCGAATGACACTGCACCAGTTAAGCAATCTTCACTAGGAAGATCCGATAGAAGTTGAGGATGGTTACTAACCCACTTTCGTAAATGAAATTGACCACGTTTGAATAAAGCGATAATTTGCGATTTGGCCTCCTGAGCAGTTTCTAATGTTGAAAATCCAGTAGCCACGTCATCAATATATACTTGAGTTAGAATAACTTGTCTTGCCAGAGGATAAGCGTCTCCTTCGTCTTCTGCGAGCTGTCTTACAGTTCGACACGCGAGGTATGGAGATGACGCTAAACCATACGTGACCGTATTTAGGCGGTATTCCTGTAGGGGCTCGCTAGG
Organism: Phlogophora meticulosa; assembly: GCA_905147745.2. NCBI lineage: Eukaryota > Metazoa > Arthropoda > Insecta > Lepidoptera > Noctuidae > Phlogophora > Phlogophora meticulosa. The sequence goes on from LR990518.1 coordinate 3,679,911, forward strand.
CGAGGTCCGCCAGAAAATGCGTTGATAGTCGCGATGGTCTGAAGACAAGACAATTTGGCGATACATTTGACGGGCATCTGCCATAAAAACGACGTTAGGTTCCCTGAACCGTAAAAGTAGTTCCAAAATATTTGGTTGTAATTTTGGACCGATGAGTTGGGTATCATTCAAGGAACGGGAATGAAGATCTTTAGCTGAAGCGTCAAAGACAACGCGTAGACGTGTGCTAACGGAATGAGGACGTAAGACGCAATGATGGGGAATGTAGTATTTTCCTTGACCTACGTCCTGGGACGGTACAAGTGACATATGACCGGATTCGAGGTAATCTGCCATGAATTCAGAATATTGACTACGTAAATCAGGATCGCGAGATAATCTACGCTCGATAGCGTAGAATCGGCGTAAAGCTACTTCACGAGAGCCTTCAAAAGTAGGTTCCGTGTCATTTTTGAAAGGAATTTTAACAATGTAACGCCCTGTTTGATCACGTGAATGAGTAGAAATAAAGATTTGTTCACAGAGTGACTCATCTGGACTCAATGAGGACGAATTCGGTAACGAATCAATTTCCCAAAAACGTTGAACTATTGAATTTAGATCGTTATCACTACTAGGTATAGCAGATAATTGAAGTAAAGAAGTTGATGACAAAGACGTTTTACCTAAAAGAAGCCACCCATAAATTGAATTAAATGCGGTAGGTTGGTTGTAACTTCCTTTAATGCGTTGGTTAAGAACAGACTCAACGAAGACATCTGCAGCTAATAGGAGATCGATGGGTCCAGGAATATCGAATCCTGGATCGGCCAGTGGCAACGATTTTATATGTGACCACCCCGATGTGTTTAACTGAGCGATAGGTTGGTCGCCACATATTTTCTTGATCACGTGCATGTTTAATTTGTAATAAACACGCGTATTCGTGCCTACGGAACATGTGACATCACCAGCAATGGGTGCTACAGAATCCCCGAGTCCACTGACCTTGGTATCAGCCTTAGCTGGAGTAAGCCCTAAACGCTTAACAGCAGATTCGGTAATAAAATTGCTCTGACTCCCGGTGTCGAACAATGCACGAAAAGATTGCATGTTGCCTGAAGCGTCCCTAACCTGAACGATAGCAGTAGCCAGCAACACAGTAGTATTTGATTGAGACCTTGATACCAAAGACGAGACGGTTGGACTTGGTTCCTGTGGCTGAGGTTTCTCGCGGTGAAGTAACGTGTGGTGTTTGCGTTTACATGCACGGCATGTAAATATCGAGTTGCAGTCTTTAAGTTGGTGGGATGACTTTAAACAATTATAACACCATTTTTTCTCATTAGCTACGTTCATACGTTCGTCGACCGATTTTTGAAGAAACGTGGGGCAAGCCATTATTGAATGTGATTCATCACAATAAGCACATTTACTCGGTTGTGTAGGTTGTTTCGCATCACCAGAAGCAACAAGTACTGTAGAGGCGGGGGTGCGTCGAGATTGAGGCGACACAACCGCGGGCGCAGTCTGGTTTGATTTAGGTTTAGAAGTAGCGGTGAAGTGGGTACCCCGTATAAGAGCTTCTGACTTGGCACGCAAAAATGATTTCGTTTGATCAAACGATGGTATTTCTACATCGAAATATTTCTCTTCAAGACTTTGGCGTACATCTGGGTCTAGTTTAGATAAAATATGATAAACCAAAACAAAGTCCCAATGTTGGACCGGGAAATCGAGTGTCTTTAAAATACATAAGTTCTCTTCTAAAAGGTCTAGTGAAGTTTGGAATTTATTCGCATCATTATGTTTAAAATCTGTGTTTAAAACCTCACGCCAACAAGTAAAAGATAAGTTGCGTTTAGACTTGTAGCGATTAACTAATGTTTGATATGCATCATGATAATGGTCTTGGGTCTTAGGGAACGTTTTCACTACCGTTAATGCTTCACCACTAAGGGAAGAAACCAAATAATGAAACTTTTCAGTGTCTGTAAGTGTAGTAGAATTATGTACTAAAGCGTTAAATGTATCATAATACTCAGGCCACTGTTTGATATTACCTGAGAAACTAGGAAGTACTATTTTTGGTAATCGAATATTAGAAGAAGAGTTTACATTTTGCGATTGAGATGATGGTGAAAGTGATTTTGTTAAACTGTGATAAATTGATCCTACTTGATAGTACATATCATCAAAACGTTCTTGCATCTCGTTATCATCATCATCCGGGTCGTCTAAAATATCTAAAATAATTAAATGTGCTTGTTCGAAATTGTGTGCAATGGCCTTTATGTCTCGATAATACGATAAGAACAAATCGTGCTTAGATGAGTCACTTAATGCTAACGTGCCAATCTCGAAAGATTTAGCTAGCCGGTTGTAAGACATAGTACGCTTTCGACGTAACGATGGCAAATCCTGTGTGGTATATTCGTCCACATCGATAGACTTCGATTTAGTTTTCTTTAACCTCCTAGTAGAATGTTTGCTAAGCAGCGACATTATGTGAAACGTAAAATAAAAATGCGTTAACACGTAAACAACAAAGATAAAGACTCACTGGAATGAATAGGTACAGGTAACCGCACAAGTTTTGTTTGAATGTACTATGACGCACCATACATGTACGACCTGAAACTTACGTGGAGCGGTGTACACGGTTGGCTGTTACTAAGAAATCGACGCCGGTTACGAATGCTCGGCCGTTGCGTAGGTATAATATGAAGTTACCCACAATGTAAAAAAGTGAAAAACTAAATTTATAAGATTTCTGTAATTAAAATAGTATAGAATGGAATGAAAATGAATACAGATATGTGAATTTGATACGGGTGGTAAATGATTATCGTAAGCCGATGGAATTAAGCACCGATTGAAAAGTGATTGCCTAATTAGATCCTACAATAATTACCTACGATGAAAGTGTGTGACGATAGATAATTCCTGTTCGATGGAGTTACCTCTTGGAACGATTGTGATTTACGTAGGTATAAACGGTTATTTCGATAAGAAATGTTATAAAAATATAGCTCGGAATGCAGCCGGTAAACGTTTGTTGTAATAGATTTGTTCTATAGACCAAGTTATATGACGTTTCTAACCAGAAAATACCATAAACGTAATAAGATTAGATGGAAAGGTCCCTGGTTTCGGCACCAAAACATGTAGCATGCGCACCAAAGCCGAAATAGCAGGGGTGGCTTTCTGCTACTAGGGAACACAACGATGACGAGTAAAATACGATGTTCAAAAACTCCACAGAATGTCAATAGCAAATAATAGTGCATACACGTACCTTGGACTGCTACGACACACGTTGAACCTTCCACCTCCGGTAGTACCAAGGGCAGGAACACAGGAATTCCGGGATGCGAGTTAGATATTCACGCGCGTAGAAGAAAAGAACCGATGGTTTGTCCAGTGTTGGGACAGGAGAACGTCGGGCGCGAAAAGGAGATGTTTTCACACACGCGGGTTTTCAAAAGTGTCTTCGCTCCAACTTTTTTACGAGTCACGGTATGCACCACAGATTATAGAGGGTCTGCGTTTTGTTATCGCAAACTGATGGAACTTTGAACATCGATTAGAATTTGAAGAATTAGAATAAGTTACGTTTGGTTTTGTACGATGACGGAACAACGATTTTCTATCAAGGGCTATTGAGTGATAAAACGGTATTTTATCTATTTATCTTTATAAATAAACGCTCTATCTGAAGCCCGTCATTTCAGCCAATAAGCTGAAGCCTGTAAAATACCGAATTTGTAAACAGGAAAACCTGATGAGGTCCTAAAGCAGATAGTAACGGCATATACAGCAAAAAAAATAGAAAAACGTTAGCAAAGGCTGGCTTTATTAGTTGATATGAACAATATCAGAATGTAGGTATGCAGAATGCAGTTTAAGCAAACATAAATGAATTAATTAAGTTTTAAAACAAGCGAAACCTATATTCATCCGTCTAGCCTCATATGAATAAACGGGCAAATTAAAAGTCAAAAATTTCAAAATAGAAAAGAAAGAATTAATGATTATTTGCCCCAGAGTATGTATCTATACATTATACCTAAGTAATAAGATAATAAAGAAACTTCAAAATGTAACAATTCTAATGATAGACTACTATGGAGACCCTTGTCGCACATACTAAGCACTTAGTTATTTTACACACACAGACACACACACACACTCACTAAGTCATATCTTTATACCTACAATTACTGTGCTTGTCGCATACATTTAAACCTAAAGGCTAATTGTACTTTTAACTAAATAAAATACGTTACGTTTACGTTTCGCGTTCGTGTTAGATTCTCTGATTACCATGGGCACAGTTCAGAATTATTAAACTGCAATGTGTAATTTAATAAACTTTAAAACATATGTAAATAATATATGTCATGTAGACAGGAACATTGTCATTCAAAAATACATATTTATTTTAAATAATATGTATTTAATACATACATATATTCATACAATATTAATCTACTGGATACACGTGAATTATTGATGTTCGTATATTTTCGCATTACTATCCACGGTTTGGGTTTTATTGGTTCAGCTGTGAATGCGATTACCGAATCATTATCATAACATTACGTCAGTTTTCTCTTTAGGGTTCGGCAGAGGTGCTCCTATAGTAAAAACCACATTTCGGCAGTTATTAATGCCCATGATTTAGTCCGAAAAGGGGATGGTGCTATCGGTCATATATAGCTCAATAATGTCGCTAAAATGTTATTATAAGTCATCACGTAAGTCTACAATCCATACCTAGTTTGGGTCTTTTCAAACTCGTTAGGTAATATCTCTCAAAACAACAACTGCAAAACAACCCGGAACTGCAACTTCTTCGTAGTATATTTCTCACAGTCAATCATTAATTTCATTCTCACTCACTGATTATGTCAACTTCTTGTTTCAGAAAAACTCCAACGCAACACCTGACGACCAGGCAGGGGCAGCATTGAAACAAATAGCACATTACGGCCAAAACATAAGAGACAAACTCTTCCGTAGATTCCACTACGGTGCTGAAGCAAACGTCGCCAAATATGGGACTGCGGAACCACCAGTATACAACCTCAGCAACATCAGTACCTTTGTCACGATGCACTATACGCTAAGTGACGATCTACTCGATGAAAGGGACGTGCTTGCTATGGTAGCTGATATACCAAAGGCTATTGCTCGTCAGGTAGCAAGGACCACATTTCAGCATGTAGATTTTGTTATAGCTGCGGACGCTAAAGAACTGGTGACAGATTACATTATTGAAGCCATTCAAAAAGCTGGGTGAGTATTGCAGTAAGTAGTATAAAAAAACACATTTGTGAAAACATTTGTAAATAGAAACCTTAGGCAATTGTTTATTTTCTAGGATTAAACAAATTTGAGGAGCTCTTGGCTAGATAGAAACCATCGAGCAAACGGGTCGAGCGAAGGTTAAGCTACGCTTGCTTCCGTGCCTCGGAAAGCACGTTAAGCCGGTGGTCCCGGCTGTCATTTGTATATCTTTCAAAGTCTAGACTAAATACTGACAACCAGTCTTACCAAGGGGTATCATATTGCCCAATAACTGGGTTGTGGAGGTCAGATAGGCAGTCGCTCTATGTAAAATACAGGTACTCAGCAGCATCCGATTAGACTGGAAGCCAACCCCAACACGGTTAAACAAAATTTATAAATTAAGTATTATGACTTGTTATTGACCCATATATTTGACATTTATATTAATATAAAAATGGTTGACTATTTTTCTTATCACTCTTGTACCTAAAATTGACAACTTTTAACTATTTCAGTGAAGAAGACCATTTCACCGTAAATGATGGGGTAATCGTAGTGGACGGTTCCACCACCACGGCTGATGCACCAATTGCTGGCATTACCACTCCATCTCCTGGTGGAGCAGCAACAATATTAATTAACATGCATCTGATGGTACTGACTCTGTATGTAATGATGAAGTAGCAGTTTAAAGAAGAGATGTTTTAGTAAATATTTATTTATCATGGTATAAATGCTTTACTTTTAAATTGTTTTAACTTAAACCTTCCCTTATTAAAAGCATACAAATATTGTAGTATCAGATATACCATTGTCAGTGACGGATTAAGCCTACTGATGCCCTAAGCAATCCACGCCTGTGGTCCCCCCTATCCGTATGTCAACTAGTATCCGTATGTCAACTAGAATCGTTAGTCGAAACAATAGTTGTGCAAAACGCGCGTATTTTCAAATTAATTAAAAAATTTGTACTTCTTGCCAATGCAAGAAGCACAAAAAAAATCCGCAATGCCTAGGGCATCAAGAAGCAATCTTCTTGATGCCCTAGGCAATTGCTTAATTTGATTAAGGGTTAATCCGTCACTGACCATTGTATGTATTAGGGCCAAAGGTGATCTTTTTTAAATGTTGGTAGCAGTAGCCAAACTAAGGCGCCCCAGCAAAACGAGTTTAGGCTAAGGTTAGAACCAATGAACCACGTGATTGCGAAGCGAGAGTGAACGTCCAAGTTGTTTGACAAAAGTCATACCAATGAAGCTAATATGACATTTATGATTTAGGTAATGAATACCGATAACAATATACAAATAAACAAAACACTCGCGTATTTTATCCGCCCTATTTCACCTTATAACCCAGAAACAGCAGAAGAAGAAACAAATCATATGAAACGAGCATCGCAAAGAGAGTCGAAGGATGACGTCATAAACGAAAGTGTTGGTACAACAACATTAGCAATAACAGTAAACTGCGAACGAGTAAACAAGTCTGTAAATGAAAATGTACTCAGTCATACTGAGTCATTTGCAATATTCGTGCTGGCGAACCTTAATACAGGTTACCATGTAACCTAGCTAGGACGCCAGATCCACCTATGTTACTATTTCTACTCTATTTAATCCTAATTTGTACAACTATACTTATATGTTTATTGTAACAGACTGTACCACTCTTTTGAATTAAATAAATTATTAATATTATCTTATTGTGCATAGATGTGACAGAATTTGTTAAGAGCTGCCTACTAAGACGGTTGGCACACCGCACCGCATCACGCAGCGTAGCGCGGGAGTGCATATTCTTACGTTGTTTGCAAGTATATGTGTTTGTATAGAAAACACGCGTAGTGCAACACACAGAAAACGCATTCACGCGCAGTGTTTGTCGATGCGGTTCAATGTGCTAATCGCCTTAGAATCATCACGTTACTAGTCTGTAAGAAAAAACCGTAACATAACGTCAGCCTTGTTTTCCCCGAAGGCTTACCTATGTGCCAGACTATTACTGTCCCACTGCAGGGCAAAGAGGCCTCTTCTCATACAGAGAAGGCATGAACATTAATCACCACGCTTGCTCAAGATGGGTTGGCGATTTCAGTCTTATATTAATTATATAAGTCCAGATTTCCTCACGATGTTTTCCTTCACCGATGTCTGTGATGTCCAAGATAAACTTAAAGTACATATGAATTGAAAAACTCACAGTGGTACTTGCCCAGGTTTGAACCCACAACCTCGTGCACAAGAGGCGAGGCCTAAGCCACTGGGCCATCATGACAACATGCTTTCCTATGGTACACTGACAATTCGCCAGTTATTTTTAAGTCCAATGTTATTGAGGGCGAGCCTATTGCCATAAACCGGGCACAAATCCAGACTGGGCTGCTACTGAGAACTACTAGACCACCAAGGCAGTCGACGAGTACTTCGTGGTGTGTACACTAAACCTCTTAAGCGGGCATTGTGCTCACTATTACGGTCAACTTTTAATATAGGACTAAACCCTGAAATCGCAAAAAAAATAAGCTGCTCCATACATTTGGTCGATCTAAGAAGCAGCAAACGTTCTGAACACTTGAGTTTTTTATTCGGAAATTCAGCGACTAAAGGACTAAAGTACTAAGAGACTAAAGTAAAAGTTATTCATAATGACTCTTCTGAACCTCTGAAGGGGTCATTGCACTCATGCAAAAAAATAACGTTGTCTTAAATAACTTAACTATAATATTACTATAATAACTTAAATTTATTTGGATGGATATATTTATAAAAGTGATAAAATATGTTTCTTTCCACGCGGGGAGTGTGGAAAGAAACATATTTTAGATATTTTTTACCAGAGATATAAAAAAGAAGCTCCCATCTCTATTCGAGCTAAAAATAACACAGGAACTTTTCAAAATATCCACCATGATATTACAGATTTGTGATAAAAAAATAATGGTGTAAGGGATGATGGTGAAAGGAAATTAGCTCTCGCTCCGTGTAGTGATAAGGCGCAAGGGGTGGTATACACGTGATATACTTACTTATCATAGTCTAGCAGTAAATAGGCTGTACACCGCCAATGTGTTCCGGAGTAGTGAGAAATATCGAAGATTGGAAATTGAATTGAGGTAGAGGCCTAGATACAATCTTTTACCTACTCTTAATGGCAGGATTAACTTAATTGAATCATCTGTACTAAATATATTTATAATCTTCTTTACAAATACATAAAATTGAAGTGTCTGCTTGTAATGTCAAAAGAACCGCTTTTCACTAAATGCACATGAGTACTTATACGGTACGGTAATTCTTGCCTGTCTGTCGATCTGTCTGTTTGTTTGTTTCTCTCCGATACGGCGGGATTGATTTTGTCAGGACTTTCAATGGCAGATAGCTGATATGGCAAGGAGTAACAAAACCTCGTTTTATTTTAGAAGAATAATAAGTGCACCGCGCAAAAGCTAGTTATAAATAAATAAATAATATCACCTAGTTTCAAGGTTCTATAACGATCTGTAATTAGTGAGCAATATATCGAGATATTGTTCACACTTGATACTCCCATGATTGCAGTAATTAATTCAAAACGTGGCAGACAGTTTGAACGCCTCATCAGGCTAGTGGTCCGAAGTGCTACTGCTGAGCAGAGTTCCTGGGTTCAATTCCCGGGTCAGAAAAAGTCTTATTGAGTTTATACATCTGGATTTTTTTGTAGCTGTAAGAGTAGTCTAGTCAGAAACCCGAAAGTCAGAAAGCCGGTCTTACCAAGGGGTTTCGTGCTGCTCACTAACTGGGTTGCGGAGGATAGATAGGCGGTCGCTCCATGTAAGATACTGGTATTCAGCTACATCTGGTTAGACTGGGAGCCGTCCCCAACATAGTTGGGAAAAGGCTAGGCAGGTGATGAAGATGATGAATTTCTTGGTAGCTGCCGTAGTCTGGATTTTGTGCTCACTTGATGGCAATAGGCTCGCCCCTTATTACATGGGACTTAAACAAATGTGGGTGTAATACTAATTAACCTCTGCCTAAGAGACTTACTATACGTAGGCGTAAGCGTACTGTTATAGCGTACCCTTATTACAAGGCAATAAAGCCTGAGTCAGCTTTTACTTATAAACAGTGTACTTTTCCTGTACTAAAGTATCTACTGATGTTGCATTTTTACCCAATGCACAGAAATAATATGTTTAATTCAGTTAGTTAGATTCTGGACGCACTCGAGTTACCGTGCCCAAATTAAGGGAGGAATTAAGAGGTACATTGCCAAATCATAAGTTCCCAAGAACTTGTGTGTTGTGTTTTGTACTATTTCGACGACACGGTTGGCGCGGAGGCTGAGCGATTGGCTGCTGCGCTGCGTGTCGCGGGTTCGATCCCCGCAAGGAACAAATGTTTGTATGGCCTACAGGTAGTGGTTCCCGGTCTGGCTGTTTGTGTATGTGCGTTTAAATGACTAACGCTGAATTGAGCTGAATAAGTGTAATTTGTGCTAAACCTTCGAAGACTACAGGCACGATGGGATGTTTATGTTAAACCTCGCCATTATCGACACACAGACCGCATTGTCACGATGCAGTTGGTATAATATAGCTTAGTTTCAACGTTACGTAAGGAGGTGTAGTTAGTTAGCAATATATCATGATACCGTTCACACTTGATACTCCGATGTAGTCGGTAATTAATGCTATCCGTGGCAGCCAGTGGTTCGAGTTTGATTTGCTTGTTAATGAGCAATTTTGCACTCTTGATTGCTTTCACGGGATTCTTAGAATAATAATTAACTTAGAATGTTATATTTGCAAGTACATGTTACTCGCAAATAATATATATGACGGCATGGTTGGCGCAGTGGCTGAGCGATCGACTGCTGCGCCGCGTGTCGTGGGTTCGATTTCCGCACGAAACAAATGTTTGTATGGCCTAGAGGTAGTTGTTCCGTGTATGGCCGTTCGTGGTTGTGAGTTTAAATGTTTGTAAACGCACCACGTGTGGGGCATTGTTTAAAAAAAACAAAAAAATATATATTATTATATACTCGCGAACTACTATTAATATTATAATATTCGACTTTTTATCTAAATCAACATTATTAGTAGGTTTATCTTTAACGCGAGATCTGGCTGGCTCATTCTTTGCCCAAAGAATCAGCATTGCCATCTAGCGTGGCAATGCGGCCAGTCTTCTGGGCACGTTTCCAGATGATAGCGATGCGAAGAAGTATTTTGACGTCTTAGTGATCTTAGCCGCTTTATTTAGTATTCCTCCCTTTCATTATTTTATTTTTGTTTTCTGTTTATGTATATTGCTAGTTTAATATTTTTATTAGAGTAAGTAATTCTGTTAATATGTAATCCATACTAATATTATATACGGGAAAGTGTGTGTGTGTGTCTGTTTGTCCGTTTTTTTGCCGTTGGGGAGTGACATAGGCAACTTTTTGTCTCTTTCTAACCCCCCACTTACTAGCGCGAGGGGAGCCGCGGGCAAAAGCTAGGAGGTAATAAATGTATAGTATATCTCCTCAGCCAAAAAACGTAAGTTTTAATACCTGTTTCAATGTAAAGGCTTACAGTGTGTGTCGTGTTTGCTAATCTAAAAGGCTAGGCACCGAACGATTTTTTAAATATACCGTCAGCAATTTATTAATTTGAGCTAGATAGTCATCATATCGTCATTAAATTTGTATGCCCCGAATTTTATTATTGTAAAAGGAAGTAGGGGGGGTAGTAAGGGTAGTTTAGGGTTTTATAAAACCACTACCTGGACACGGGAGTTTCATTTAAGTTCATTGAAGCCCCAACAATAAATATCGAAAAACTTATTGCAAAATTATAATCACTCAAATTAAAACATCCGAATCAAAAGCATCACACAACCGAAAAAAAAGCCAGGCCCTGGTCGCAAAGCTAATGACAGACGCATTATTGAAGACCGGTATTTTACAGTCAGTGTTAGGTATCAAAGAGGACACCGGAATAAATCACCGAGGTTCTGTGACGGACCCTTGTCAGCTCAAATTAATGATGGCTGACCACGGAACCGTTTTCAAACATTTGTCAGAATGTTTTCGGTGATATTGTTATTCGTTTTGATGGATGCACGGTCGATTTTGACCTGTCTGTTATTTGTTTTGAACTTCTGGACATTCAGGTAGAAAATTGGTTTCAGATAAACATATATAGATGTCGCTACACGTCTCTTAGTCTTCATGTAACTAATATTAGTTTATGTATTATAATATAATATCTATGTATTCAAATAGTTCTGCATTCTATATATATAAACGCGGCTGGCGCAGTATTTAAGCGACTGGCGCAACCACGACACAGGAGAAATTCCCAGTGTGGGGCACCGTTATTTTTATACATAAAAAAAGAAAATACTTAGTACACTACGAACTACCATCATATCTTTTCTCCTTCTCTAACAAGTCCATCCAATGGTTGTCTGTAAGAGATCGGTTTTAGCGATAAGGCCGCCTATTGTAACACCCTATAGAGCTATTAAGTCATAAGTAAGTTTTCATGGTGTACAATAAAGGGTATTCTATTCTATCTCAGTAGTCCTCAATAACAATATCAGCACACACATGATCTAACCAAGGTAATGTAGACTCTAAGAAGAATCTAGACTCTAAAAGAAACTGATCTCCGAGTTTCTTCTCAGAGTAGTCAGATAGCGAAACACACTTGTTGACGTGTTAAAGTATTTGTAAAACCTATTTACGGAAATAAATATCATTTATCATCTACAAACAACAGCCCATCTATAATTTCTTTGTCTTCCCCTACGATCCTTAGGTATTTTTATGGCCTTCTTACTCAGTACCAGAACAAATCAACGTGATAAAGTTTATTCTACACGCAAACCCCAAATAGGTAAGTCAGCAAATAAGTATTAAGCAATTAAACTGAAATATTTAAGAGTGAACGCAACCGTTAATTTCCCGCAACGAGTGGGTTCTTTCGCAATCCTCGAGTAGGATTACCATCAGGTAAGTGTATAACTGGCTCAACAAAATAAATTTAAGACAGTAAGACTGAATCAGAAGTAGCTCATGTTGTATACATGTATGTATATACAAGAAGCTCATCGCTAAATAAAAAAGGCCGCACAGGTCGATCGAAAGTTAAGCTACGAGTGCCAAAGTCAGTCTGTGGATGGGTGACCGTTCATTATACATATATGAAGACTCATCCGTACCTTTTATTTCACGTTAAGCTGTTGGTCGCGGCAGTCATTTGTAAATCTTTGACAGTCGTTACAACTAGTCACAAGACCGAAAGTCTGACAACCAGTCTTCGAAGGGTAAGATATTGTGTTGCCCAGTAACTGGGTTGTGGAGGCAGTCGCTCCATGTAAAATACCTGTGTTCAGCTCCATCCAGTTAGACTGGAAGACAACAACATGGTTGGGAAAAGGCTAGGCAGATGATATGCGCTGACAAGGAAAATGCAATATCCATTTGTATTGAAAAAGTAGACAGTCTTGTGGTTGGAAATATATAAGGACATAGGTACAACCCCTTGAGTGGAAATCGATATTAATGGTTCTTATGGGTGTGTGATGTGGAGGGATAAGGAACACGCCGTGAGGGAAGTTTTGAGTTTAAATGCGGAGGGTTGCAAGATTAAAGGAAGACCAAAGAAACGATAGATGAATTGTGTGGAAGATCATATGGCTAGGAAGGCGGTGACTATCGAAATTGCGGCAAATAGTGCTGTATGGAAGAAGTTGACATTGTGCATCGCCCACAAATAAATTGGAATAAGGGCAGGAGGATGATGATGATAGGAGGCATTACATATTTAAAACTGCATAAAGCATTTAGATACTTAACGGTTCTCTTATCCGCGTATGTAAACCACGGAAAACAGAGTTCCTGCTTGTCGAAAATCCACGCGGCTTGATAATCCATTAACCAGAGTAAGAAATGCAATTGATGAAGTTTAGGGCAGCCGTAAGGCACATACTTAATAATAATAAAAAATAGTACTTCGTTTTTTTTTTTTTTTTTAATAATACGTTGTCCCACACTAGGAATTTCTCCTGTATCGTGGGTGCGTTTACAAACATTTAAACTCACATACACAAACAGCCAGACCCGGAACAATTACCCGTAGGTCATACAAATATTTGTTCCGTGCGGGGATCGAACCCACAACACGCGGCGCAACAGCCGATGGCTCAACCACGGCGCCAACCGTGTCGTCGTACTTATACATGAACTTACGCCTTTTCCTCATGAGGGTAGGCAGAAGCTACAGAACGCCATCTGCTACGATCCTAACTTACTCCTTTGGCTTCGTCTATGTTCCTTATATTACTTCTATTCTTATACATTTTTTTATTTTTAATTTTTACATGTTTAGTATTAAACGTGTTCTTGAGTGGAGACCGCGACTCGGCAAACGTACTGTAGGACGCCCTCTGACCAGGTGGGATGACGATCTGCGAAAGACTGCAGGCAGATGCTGGATGCGGCAAGCTGAAGACAGGGCGCTATGGCGCTCATTAGGAGAGGGCTATGTCCAGCAGTAGACTAGTATAGCCTGATGATGATGTTGATGATGATGATGATGTTTAGTATTGTGTGCTTGAGCCAATGCTATAAAAAAAAAAATTCTTTCTTTCTTTTTTTCTTTAAATGGCTTAGAAAGTAAGTAACATGTGAACTGATAAAATCAGGAAGTATCCCTGAATCCCGTAACAAAGAGCCACCGTACATTAACAGACCTCGTAAACCTAGTTATTTGGGTCACAACACATTTGTTATCGGGTCATGATCGCTGCTGTTGACGGCTTAATATATAGCGTAGTTATGCCTTTGAATTACTACTCGTACTGTTTCTAGTTATTTGATAAGGAGTGATTTCGTTAATTTAAATGTCTTTATTACGTATTTAAGTGTACAGCCACGGGCATGAATACCTTACATTAATTCAGAATTTAAAATTGATTTTCTACTAAAGTATTGATAGAAGTATTAAAGTGTTATGAACACAGTATTCTCGAAACCATACTATTATAAAATAGGGTTCCTCAAAGTTTTAATCGTTATTGCGCGAGGAAAGCGCTTTTGCATTTTGTGTCAGGGTGAGATATTTATGATCGTGACTGTACATGCACAACATTACAGATTAAAAAAGTTATGTTTATAAATATTTATTTTAAAGCTAAATAAGAAAATTTCAGAAAAAATGTTTTAGGTACTTACTATTGAAAAAAAAAACAATCCCCAAGTTGCAGAGAAAACGAAACTGTATGTACTAACACATAACCGTTATTTTTAGTTTTTAATTATTTATCCTATAATACATTTATATAATCATTTTTGGAAACAGAATAGTTTACTTCTTTTAAACTAAATTGCAAACACAGGCTGTTTCTGACTGGATTTGATTTTTGAGTATAGAATACCTATACCCTTTAAAGACAGAGCTATACTTTGGAAGACAGACATTCCTTAACCTAGATTTAAAAATAAAGTTTCCAAAACTGTTAATATTTAAAAGCAGGACAATAACTGATAACGAATTGATATTTGAGCGACGTTCTAGAGTACCTATACTACTCAACGACAGAGCCATGCTTTTAAAAGACGACCAATATTCCATAACACAAATTCAAAAATCAAATTACTTACTTAAAAAAATCCACAGCATTGTTATAAAAATCATAGCGAATTCCTTTCAAAACTCACTTAAGTAACGATAAAAGTTGGATACTTGATAGAAGAGTCACATCGTAACTCCGGGTTCCGTACCGCGCCCGAATTTTATGGCATTTGGAAAATTTTCGCTTTAAAGCGCTCCATTCACAGGCTAACGCTTCCACGTTTCTCAAAGGACAATATTATGTCAATTCTCGCCTTCTCAAAGCCATATATCTCCTTCAGACTCGAAGCAGCTTCGTTCAAATGGAAATACTGTTTTCACCACCAATAAACACCCTATTGCATCGCAGTAAAGTTTACTTTCGAACAGCGTGTTGTATAAACAAATCAGTATGAAATATCAAGGTGAAAAAATGAAATGTCTCAGCAAGAATGGAGCCATTCATTCGTTTCGAAGGGAAATCAAAATAATAAAATGTTTTCTTTTTCTTTTCATTTCAGTGCAGGCGATATTTCACTCAGTATTCAATCAATTTCGTTTATATTTTTTTTGTTGATGATTTTTCTAAAACATACTGATTACTATTATTGATTTCATATTTCGTCGAGGTAAACGATTCTGCGTTAAATAATATCAGTTCATGTACCTAGAAGTTTTGTTGAGAGTAAATATATAAATACTGTTGACTGCCTCTTTGGTTCTAAGCATAAAGTCTTGGGTTCGATTCCGTGTGAGGTCAGGTCGTCATTCTTGGATCCGGTAAAGTGTTATTGAGTTTTCAATCCGTAGCAGCCCGGAGACTAAACTGTGCCCGGTTGATTGTAATACGCTCACCTGCTATTCCATGGGACTTAGATATAAACTAGATAGACTTAGATAGAAACGTGAATACTATGAGTACACTTCTGCCTAACCCTTCGGGGAATACAAGCCGGTATTTCCCGGTTGTTGTAACGTTACGTAAACGTATTGTTTTGATGAGTTTCATAGAATCGACGGTAGCATGTATGCTGTCAATTCTAAGAACTTTATGAAACAGTAAGTTCCGTAGATTGAACGTAGACTCAACACGAGCAGTTGTAATTACTTAGAGCATATTTTTATTCATTTAAAATAACTAGCTTTTGCCCGCGGATTCGCTCGCGTTAGGAATTGGGGGTTAGAAAGAGACAAAAAGTAACCTATGTCACTCTCCATCCCTTCAACTATCTCCACTTAAAAAATCACGTCAATTCGTCGCTCCGTTTTGCCATGAAAGACGGACAAACAGACACACACACATTCCCATTTATAATATTAGTATGGATAAATAAACCAATATTCCGTCTATTAACTTCTTTGGAAAACAAAATATGCAGGTTTTTGACAGCTGATTTGGGTAACTCTTTAGCCGATACCTGGTTAGGCTTTTAGAGCTTTCAGATAGAATCGTACAAAAATAGAAACTAAACCAATAGAAAGCTAATGTATTTTCGTCTACTGGGACTTTAGTAAACCATAACGATTTTAGTTTATAAAACCTATAAAACTTACCTGTACTGCTTCGTATTTCACATAAGTAGATAGTTTACTGATTTACATACCTGAAACAGAAAGAAAATATAAACATTAGTGATATGTAAAAATGTAAATTCATCATCTTGGGCTTTTACTTCACAAGACTTTTCACAACATTTTATTAGGGTTCCATGGTAACCAAGGAACCTTTATAGTTACACCATGTCCGCCAGCCTGTCCCTGGCGGACATGGTGTAAACATTGTTGAACAAAAAAGTATTTTTTACGCATACTTACTACTTACGTACTTTAGTACTTATTAGTAGTAAAGTAATGTAACTTGGTATGAGTATACATATTGATCACGCTAACAAAGCGGTAAAAAATATTTTTTTCAACAATGTTTTACATGCATTGTCATCCAAACCAAACGTGTATGGAAAGTTTCAGCTCAATCGATTGGGCATAACTGGTTTAAAATTCAGTTACCAGATTTGACCCATACGATAGTATGGGTCAAATCTGGTAACTTGTTATAGATATATAACAGGATCCGGTTTACGCGTGAGCCTTGGCAGACTTTATTCTAGCCAGCCCACCTCCATCCAGAAACAGATTAAGTTCCCCAAACTGCTCAGGGCCCGTTAAGGACTTCGGTGATCCCAGGATCTAGTTCATTCTTGCACTCGAAGAGCCCGTACGCCACTTTTTCCTCATCCTACATAGATGCTCTGGACACAGGACTATCCGTTGTGCCTATTTTGCAAAGGTGTTTGTTTAGCAGACAAGATCCGGTGATGGTTCCGGTCTCCAGGCGTATAGATATAAACTAACTAACATGGCAACTTGAATAAAAGTCTGTGAAAAAGCGCATGTGTAAGAAAATCCGAGGCCCTTTACGTTCGCAAGCACTCACGGTAAAGCTAACAGTATTGTCCCGAGCGAGTGGCCACGCTAGTGACTTGGGTGGCGCGGTCCAAAGTGATCCGAACAGCGAAGGATGCTTAGTGGTCAAACGCAAGAAATGTCCGCTCTCATATAAGAAAGAAAGAAGAAACATTTATTGGCAACCGGTTGAAATCACGTTCGATATAAAAAATATGGCATTCTCACGGCACTAAAAGGTCCATTTCAACGATAATGCTAGACAGTACTGTCTGGCGCTGGTTTTCAATTGAACCTTTGGGGACAAATGACGGATAAGCAGCACATGACATACATATATATTTAATTATAGTACTTACAAATAAAACCGAGCCTAAAACATGTTCTGAATAAAAAATAAACAAAGTGAACTAATTGACCAGAATCTCAAGTTCAGCATTAGTGTTTGCGACCTCTATTCTACAAAATTTGTCTTCATTTAGACCTTTGGAGTTTGGAAATACAAACAATATTATTATGGTTACCAGCACGGATCTTGTGCGCTGACCTTGAGATGTGCAGTAGTCGATTTTAGTAGACAGTGGCTACGCGTGAACTACCCCCACTACTGCGTCCAGCACTCAAGATCAGTGCCATCAGTTAAACGAGCGAGTGGAAACACTAGTGATCCGAATACCGGAAAGTAGCGGTCAAACGCAGAGCATTCCCCACGGTCCTCAGCGCCACAGGCACAAAGCTAGCTTAGAATATAATGACGGTAATGGAAAAGCTCTTTTCCGGTGTCCTAATTGTGTTATGTTGTGGCCATGTAGGTATAGATATGGTATTAAGCTTAGTATGTCGCATGGCATGTAGTGATGGGCCAATAGTTTGACGGCACGGTTGGTCCAGTGGCTGAGCGATTGGCTGCTGCGCTGAGCGTCATGGATTCGATTCCCGCACGGAAAAAATATTTGTATGGTCTACAGGTAGTTGTTCCGGGTCTGGCTGTTTGTGTATATGAAATTAAATGTTTGTAAACGCACCCACGACACAAGATAAATTCCTAGAGTGCGGCAATGTTTTTTTTAAACAAACAAAAAAAAGGGACTCGTTCCATGCACGAGGTGAGGTTGTGGGTTAATATCTGGGCAAGGACCAATGTGACTTTTTCAAGTCATACGACTAGCTGGCTCAATCTTTCCCCAAAGAATTCGCATTGCCATCCAACCTGGCAATGCTGCCAGTTTCTGCGCACGTTTCCAGGTGACAGCGATGCGGAGGAGCTCTTTGACGCTTGTTAGTAGTCCTGCCTTCTTATTTTACTTCGTTTAAAAATCGGTCCAGTAGTTTGTGAGTTCATCCGTTACAAACACACATACAAACAAACAGATAGTATATTTTTATTATATCAGTATAGATTGGATAAGTTCTTCTTAATAAATTGTAGACATACTAGTTAGTCTAATTGTCGCATGGACTTCTGCTTAGCATGAGGTCCTGGAGGAGCAGAAGATTATTGGATTTTACGAGCTGGAATTTCTCAGTAGCCCTGTTTGATGGCAATAGGCTCGCCCACTGTAACGTGGAACTTAAACGTAACTGGCGAAATGTAGATACTTACTATAAATGTACACCTCAGCTACCTTTTTCTGAGAATACGGCCTAAAATATCACTCTACATACAGAGTGCTCTTTCCAAATACTTACTCGTAAACTGCAATTGAAATCGAAAGCTCTTTTTCCCAATTAAAAACGACGAGCTTCTAATTTATCCAATCCAAGACATTAGCACTAAAATCTTTAAGGTATTCGCAGTAAGGCAAACAGTATCGTTCCAAGTGAGTAGACAAACGAGTGTGCCACGGTCGAGTACGGCACACAGTCCGGTATCCCGCCGGACGGCCGGATGCCTCGAGGATGGACGGTGACCGCATCTGTGATTGCATTCGCAACGCTTCGCCGGACGGCTTTAGCGTCAAACGTAATGACCGGAATGGGAACTCTCTTTATCCGTGTATTTATGAGTCTGTCTACGTTTTAATTTTGAATTATGTTCCTTTTTTTCTAAAGGGTTTCTTCTGGTATTTGATGAGTTCTGATACATCAGCTGGTCTGCATAACTAACCAAAAGCACAAGAAAATCAGCCAAAGAGAAGAAGAAATTCTGTTCTTTTTTAACGGAATGGCACAGTAAACTTTTCGAAGTTCAAGTTCCAGGGTCATACCCCTGGACCTAGAAACAGGGAGTAAAGTTCCTCATCCTCCATTGAGAAAGGAGGACTAAGATCACCCGAGTTTTGAGTCTGGTGAGCGACTTCCCAAAGGTTATTGTCGGTATCTTGTAGATTTGTTACATCGCGCGGATAATTTTGATATCGCGATGCAGGATACGTCAATTCATTACCATTTGGCGGTATTTACGTCACTACATTAGGTAATAAATATCATTTAAAAATTAACATTATCTTTACTACCAACATAATAAAGATACACACACACACACGCGCATACAAAATATCCTAAGGCACTCCCAAACTTGAAAGACGGTCAAAGAATTGCAAGTCAAACAAAATTCTCAGCCGAGCCGAGGTGTAAATATTGGGAAGATCGGAGAGCGTTAGTCCGTCGGATCCACGGTAGCGTCATAATAGAGCCTTAAAGCGTGTCAACAGAAGTTACCTGACCAGCATAAATAGACCCAGCAACGCCTTGCAAATTATACGAGGCTCCAGATACCCTGCAGTTCTTGCTTTCTGGCCGTTTAAAATGTTAGTAGCTATCGCGAACATTAAGCGGATAAACAGCTACTGTTAAGGTACCACAGCGTAATGAAGCAAATGCTTCCAGTCGTTTATTGTGTAATTTTTATCATATTAATTCCTTTGGATAATGTTTTTTTATCCCATTAATGTTCATGTCTTCCTTTGTCCTGGAATTTAATAGAAAGGACTATTCTGTAATGTTTGAACCTTACTAAGTATAACCATTAAGAGCTACATAGGCTGTTAAAATGGGTTGTCTTACCACTAAAAGCGATCTCTTACAAACAGCCTCTTGTTATAAATGTGACGTAATTAATATCTCTTTGATTTCGATGTGGTCTTTCAAATTAATTTTCTTTAATTAAGAAATTAAATTATAATATCTTCTTAGAATATGTCAATTACCTTTATACTGTGTTATCTTTGAAAAAGATACAAAAACAGATAATAAAAACAACAAAAACTAAAACTAAATAAAGAAAAATATTAACTAAAAACAAAACAGACCTGTGCTAGTCATAAAGGCTCCTATCTCAGCATATGCTGCGATATTTAAACCAGGAATAATTACCGAAGCGCATTTATTTTAATAGAATACTGTTATCATTCCTCAATGGTAAAGTATTGTTTAGCAGTACTTATGTAACTTATTGACATTCGTGTAACATTCGTGCATGCATGCTAGATACGTCGTGCGTGCTTGGGTGGCCTTTAGGCGTGCGGATGTCCACATTCACATACACTACATAAGCGCATAAATATCGTGGGTGAATGTCTGAGCACGAATCCTAATGTAAGCATATACAATAACAGAGTTTAATTAATTTCATTTGTGGTTTGCAACACTGTTAATTCGAATATTTTATTCGGTTTGATTGTGGCAACCCACAGATCACCTTCTCTAAAAAGTAAAACGGCCTGAATGCTTTTGCCATTCCATTCACAACTACGTAGACGAAAGTAGTCTCAAGTGATAACTCTAAGGTTGTTGGTTAAGCAAATAAATTAGTTTAGAGAAGTATTCGAGACTATAATTCTTACATTTTGTATAATAATAGTAAATGTCGAGATCACCCAGCGGTAAAGAGAAGTTGTGGGTTAAATTCGTACAATTACCAATGTGCGTCCAAGCTTGATTGTCATCAAAAAGTTTTTAAGTTTTTCATTTTATTGAGTCCAGGACAGTCTCTTATGGCAGGTCACATTTCGCCAGTTATGTTTAAGTGCCATGTAACAAAGGGCGATCCCATAATGAAGAACGGTGTTCTTGTAGATAAGTCTCAAAAACCCACTGAATATACTTAGTTCTTTTCTTCTTGCAGGACACAGGCATGAAGTTATGTTTTATTTATGGCTCTGAAGATATGGCTAGATAGGAGGTGCCTATTTAGCTGGCAACAGATATGTACGGGAGAAGAAGATATGGTGTGCCGATCCATAATATTGGAATAAGGGCAAGAAGCTCATGATAGGGAGTAGTCACATCACATACCCCTCCTTTCTCTTTCACCTTTCTCTCTATTTGTAAGGGGTTAGTGCATGAAGGCACGCATTAACCAACTAACCAGGCAAACAGCATCAAGTAGAAGACTCCAATTTGCAGTATAGGGTTAGTTGTAACATCTGAAAGTTTCAAGTTATCCATGTGTGTTTAAACCTGTTTTCTCTAAACTTCAGCTGGACTGATACTACGCTCGTTGAGCAGCAAGCGCATGAGCAAAGTTTTGATTCTATCGTCTTTAGATAAGGATACAAGTTCGATTTTTGTATCACTTGTATGGATGAGTTTGAAACTCGTGTATGTTTTGTTCGAGGAGGCTTTCTGAGGCCCTAGTAATATATTAATACTTACTTTACGCGTAATATCGTGATGCCTCAGCCTCTCATGCACGAGGCTAACTTCATCCATTCGTACTTAATTAAAAAATCGAATAAAAATAAAAATTCATCTACTTAAATTAAGCTTAGAGTTAACACTTTCCTACTTAGAATTAGCACACTAGCACACATTGAACTTAATTTCTATTTATCAGTAGTAGGTGTTTAAATTTTGTACAGAGGGGTACCCGGGTGATCTCATAAGAGGCCACGGTGCCTCCTTCCACGTGCTGATGTGACCACCCGGGTAGTTTTAGTGAGATAAGAATCCCACACTTTCTGATTTGATCCCCAAATCCCGTGCACCTTCTAAAGGTTTCCTCACGACAACAAAAAAAAAGGTGTGTAAATTTATTAAGTATAATAAAAATGACGTAAAATTAATCATACGTATTTTTCAGCAGCTGTCGCTTTTCGCGCCTGGATGCGTGTTACGCAACGCGTTGCAGGGTACAATGAAGTCACTCCGGAGTTTCCACTTTTTTACACGTAAACTCCATTTATCATACGGTAACACTGTTCTGTAACTATGTTGTAAGTCACAATAGGGAAATAAAAAAGGCTGGTTGAAACCGAGTTCAAATAATCCAATCTACAGATCAGTGCAGAAGGCTTCACCTGTAGGGGAACCCGGTCTTTGAAAAAAAATAAAGGACTTTAACAAATACTTACTGCAATGTCATGAATACACATAACTATGCACTTATTTATTATCTTGAATTAAAAACTATTTGTATATTTTGTTTAAATATGAAGAATATTGAAATCATAAAGACAATTAAACAAAAAAGTTAAAGATAAAATTGAAAGCAGGCTGCAGTGACACGGGGCGTCGTTTGGGCTGGCGCGTCCGGGAGGAAGGACGTGACGTCACAAGTTCACACGTGAGCCCATTCTCACACTTCCGTCGACGGCTTGCGAATCTGATTTAATTCTGTTGCAGTTTCAGCAGAGTTCCAAGGTGTAACGTAATTGTTTAATTTGTTTCAGGAAATGGCAGCTTTTTGTAGAGCGCCTGTTAATTTTGAATTGTTTCTGTGTTTTTTTTAATTATTTCAGCTTTGTATTATCTTTTTTCTACTTCAATAGAAGAATATATCTCAACTACTTGTAATATTATAATAATCCTCCTTCTGGGTCAGTCGGTTAAAAAAGGGGAAATATTTAATTGTTTGTTGGTATGCATGTTTGTTATAGAAAAAATAAATTAATACAAAACCGATTTGAAAAATTGTTTCATCCATAGAATGCAACATTATTAGTATATACTGATAATGTTGCATTCTATGGATGAATCTATGGATGAATCAATTTTTAAAAAAATATAATTTAGCCTATGCTATATCAGCATAGGCTATATTATATTTTTTTACGGGGGTGGAGGGTATGTTAAACTTCGAAGGGAAAAGTGCGAAATCCATGTGGAGGAAGTCAACAATACCTTAGCCATGTGGATAATAAAACATAAAAACATTGAATGCTGCACTGCGGACAGTTAATTTATGGTGTCTGGATGCACAGCATGCATGGATGCCTGCTGTGCTGACCCCTCATAATTGGGATAAGCCCAACGTAATGACGACCACGGACAATTTGATGACAGCATACGATTTATAGCTTTGACGCTGTGTGAATTCGATATCCTGATCAGAAAACAGAGTGTAATATATTGGGATTTCCATCTGGAATGTTTCAGTAGCAGATCGGGGTCGGAATCTGAGTTTGGTGGTAATAGATTCACTCCCTTTTACATAGGTCTTGAACATAACTGGCGAAACGTGGGTGTACTATAGACAACACCTACGACACGACACGTGTGGCGTAGAGGCTGAGCGATTGGCTGCTGCGCTGCGTGTCGCGGGTTCGATCCCCGTAAGGAACAAACATTTGTATGGTCTACAGGTAGTTGGTCCAGGTCTGGCTGTTTGTGTATGTGAGTTTTAATGTTAGTAAACGCATCTACGATGCAGGAGAAATTCCTAGTGTAGGGGCAACGTTTTAAAAAAAATCCTTTTGTTGTGTATGGAATTCAGTCGTAAGACTATGTGAGTATGCAAAATATATAAAATACAAAGTTATCCACCGGTAAAACCTTGTAATACAATCTGTCAGTCTGAAATGCAATCAGCGAAAGGTACAAAAAAACAGAAATAAAAGGCAGCCGTTCCGCCATTGAATTTTATTTGAAAGCGGTGACTTCAAACCACTTTAGTATTGCTTTAGAAATATTCAATGTTTATTTTACTACTAAGATGACAATCTGACAAAATGGGAAGAGGTTCTTATAAAAGATTCTTAACAATACACAAACCTCCTTTGTGTTTCGTAAAGCTCGTTAAGCCGTTGATCCTGGCTGTCATTTGAATATTTTTGGCAATTGTTACAGGTGGTCAAAAGCCCAAAAGCCCAGCAACCAGTCTTACCATAGGTGGTGATACTCCGTTACTGTGTTTTGAACTTGAATACATGGAGTGATTGCATCTGAATAGGCAGTCACCGTGTAATTTTTCGTCACCCAATTAAATAGTATTCACTTTTTTATTAAAATCTCATTGGTATCGAGATTACAATATGTAAACAAAATATCATAAAAGACGTGTAAATTTCAACGTCGGGGGTCCATAGTCATGTACTGTCCTCATGGTACATCAGGTTGTGCGTCAATGTCCGTTCCAACATGTTCAAAACGGATTTTCTGTAATAAAACAACTCTAACAGAACAGCATCTAACACAATCACACCAAATGAGCACTTTCGTCTTCGATTGTACTCATTTCCCTTTATTCAGTTCACGTTCTAACAGAGTACAGTTAAGGTCAACTACTCCCGCGGGATTCGATTCCCGCCTAACGAACTCTTCGCGGTAAACCCTGGGCTACACTTGACGCGGGAGCCTCTCAGGGTCGAGTACTTGAGCTCCACCTCGAGAGACAAGCCCTCATTATGAAGGCACTGTTGCCAAAAACTCTTATTTTTTTTGCAGGTGTGAAACTGAGGTTAACATTTTTTTTTTGTGAAAATTTTTCGAATTCTATTTGCTTGAATTATCAGTAAGCATACAATTTTGGATATTAACCGCCTCTTTTGAAAGGTCGCAACCTTCATGGCCAAGCAATTGACGTTTGATTCCGAAGTAGGGCAGTGTTATTAAGTTTTTCCTTTTTGTATTTTCTCAACAGCAGCCAAGAGTCTAGATTTGTTCCCGGTGGATGGCAATAGGCTCGTCCCCGGTTGGATGGAATTTAACCTCTGCCAAACCCCTCGGGGAATAAAAACGTGATGTTATGTGTAGGAAATCTGGTCAGACACCAACTCTGACTTTGCACTTTCAAGTAACGTCCGAGACTCCAAACAGCTGGCGTCTCGTTGAAGGGGATAACCCAGCCAGCTTTATGTATAACCATTCATAAGGATGGATGTGATGTACAAACATGCAGGTAGGTATAAATAAAGTTCTAGAAAATTAACTGGCTTTTATTATATTCATTGCTCTATTTTCCTATGAACTGCAGCTACTGTATTACTAGGCAATACCTTAACGTTTGACAAAGTCTGATAAAAGCACCCAAAATGAATCTTAGATTGAAAAATTGGATCTAGCGCTAACCTTGTTTATCAGCCACTATTTACTATGTTACGATCGATTTCCATTCTTGACATAGAGGATACTAATACATAGAGTATATTCAGGCCTCAGAGGTCTGGTTTATAAACTATTCCTGAACTTTCCAGCCTAACATAGAAACTCTTTACATAATTGATTGACGTAAGAGACTTAGTTTACGAAAGTTTTCGAACGTAGTGGATATTTTTAGTTTTTGTAACAATAAGGTTCACTGCCTCGTTGATCTAGTTGTCGCGAGCAGTCCTAAGTCCTAGGTTCGTTTCCCGGGTCTGGCAATAGGATGTTAGGTATTTTCACCAGGATTTTCTCTGTAGCAATCCAGTGACTGGATTTTAACCCGGAGATGAAAAATGAATTCGAAAAGCGACTACTAAGATTTTCTTGATAATTCGGTGAACTGTTTTTTGGAGCAGACAGTAATACCCTTACTTAATTAATAAAATAAAGAAGTTGGAGCTTTTTCTGTATCTCATTTACACCTTAGCATTATCACAAGATCGCGCCGCACCTATAGTATATAATAGGGGGCGAGCATATTACCATCAACCGGGCACCAACCCAGCCCTACTCCGTAGCCCTATAAATACTTCCACGATTTAAGTCCCTGTGTAACCCCAGCTTAGCTAGAGCGGGAACCGATCGCGTGATGTGCGTATATATTGCTAGTTAATTCGGAGAGCGTGATGGGAGCTGTAATTTTGGGGAAAGAGATGGGTGCGCCCCACAGAATGCAGCCATGAGAAATGTTTCCAATTTATGGCTTTTATGGGAACACAGTGTTGTTGCTGTTTGATTATCTTGAACATGTGTTAGGGGAGGTTTATGAGGTTATCGTTATCTATCGCTTGATTATACAGGGTTCATTTCAGTTCAGTGTAGAGGAGCCAGTAGTGTTATTCTGTATTATTAAAATGAAAGGTGAAGTTAGCTGTCAGTATCTTATTTAAGCTGGGTGCCAGTATTTGTCTTATTTGATTTAAAACTTAGTATTTTGTTAGCGTTTGGGAATTATGTGCACGAGTGTATCGTGTATATCAGAGTTCACCTTCTGTCATTTGAAGATCTTTGACAGTCGTTACGGGTAGTCAGAAGCCCGAAAGTCAAACAACCAGTCTCACCAAGGGGTGTTGTGTTGCCCCGTAACTGGGTTGTGGAGGTCAGATAGGCACTGACTCCATGTAAAATACTGTTATTCAGCTGCATCTGATTAGACTGGAAGCCGACTCCAACATAGTTGGGAACAGGCTAGGCAAACGACGAGCCTCGTGTGTGAAAGGCGAGGCCTTTACCACTACACGGCCCATCACACCATTTTAATTTTTAAACTACCATCCCACAACCCAATCAGCAACGATAACAAATCCAGACAAAACCGGCAATAAACCCCGTGTAACCTACATTTAGTTCATCACAAAATCAAAGCATAAAACCATAATCTTCATAGCCAAACAACAATTAATAACCATTAATAAGAGGCTTATCGATTCAAACCAGATAATTCAGCTCTATCGTATGCATCGATACAAAACACTCGGTCGCGACCACAACCGCGATGAATCGCTTAACTCGAGTATCGATTTGGCGAATGAATGTCGCTTTAATTGATCTCGTTATGTGCACTTTAATTCGAATGATGAGGTTTCGTGAATTAATCGATTTTCAATCGTGATGATGTCTATGAATGGAGGGAGAGTTTACTTTTTAAGCTATTTGTAAAGCTTGGATTGTGAACGGTTTTCGGAGGCACGGAGGGGTCTAGGCATGTAAGGAA
This sequence comes from Phlogophora meticulosa, assembly GCA_905147745.2. Classification (NCBI taxonomy): domain Eukaryota; kingdom Metazoa; phylum Arthropoda; class Insecta; order Lepidoptera; family Noctuidae; genus Phlogophora; species Phlogophora meticulosa. The sequence continues at coordinate 3,707,192 of LR990518.1, forward strand.
TGGACAGACCAATTTCGGAGGGGCATTGCTTAACCTTACAGATCGACGCGTAAGGATTCAGCGTTATAACTTAGACATGAGCCAACCCAAACAAAAAGTATAAAAATACTTAAAACAAAATACTGTTTTTCCACAGCGAATGTCAGTTTCCAGATTAAATTTACATTACAATATTCACATAAAAGAGAAACGACAAAGCAAACTGTCTCAAATCTAATTACAACATCGAAAATTTATGGTGCTCTACAATGAACAACCATAAAACTTAATTTTTACCTTCAGTGGTGTCTACCAATCAGTGGCGTGCACTCCATAAATGCAAATAAGAACTTCATACCCTGTGATCCCATACATACATACAAGCCCCTCTAATTTTAGTTATATATATATATATATTGTATTTTTAAGTTTTATAATAGTTAATATAGTATTGTATATGTTTATATGTGCCATGATGCCTGAAATAAATGGACAAATAAATAAATAAATAAAAATAAATGATAAAAAACTATAATTAAAAAAAACATGGTAATTTGGCCTAGCTATCTTGATGTACCTACCGTAGGTACAACAAGCTGAAACAGGTAAGTGTTTTTTGTGCATACCCTGTCTGAAATCTCTGTGCACGCTACAGCTGCTAATGCACAATATTATTATCACTTGCTCGAACTGTCCCACTGCTGGGCAATGGCCTCCCTCCGCCGGTCGCGATAGCGCGCCACCTCTTTCCAAGTCTTAAGGAAGACACCCAGGTAGTCCCGCCATCTCCATCGTCGTCTGCCGCAGCCTCATAGCTCCGTTACAGGGCACCAATTCATTTTACGTGCCCACAGCTCATCACTAAAGATATGATACACCATAAAGCTCAAACAACAAAAACTAAGATTATTTAATATGATTTCTAATGTTTTATTTTTCTTTTACGAAAATTGACGCCTCGCTTCTAGGGCTCTTACAGACTTCATAGCAAGGATTATTGCAAGGCATCAAGTTCCCTTCACGCCAAAATAACACCGGCTAGAATTTCGCGGTACTCTGCAATAGGTAGCTTGAACCACGTGGCATGTACATACATTGTACAGCTCTTAGTTAATAGTCGGGCTATACGTGCGAATAATCATGTAACCGCAGGCGAGTCGGAACAAAGCTGTACACTGTTCTATGTACATAAGCCGCCGCACTGGTCGCGCTGCGTTATGTCTATAAAGCATAAAGCGCTGTTGTGCCAAAATATTTGAGCTGGATGGAGTTGATGCAGGTTTAGTACTATTTTAGATTGAACTAGTATTTTGCCCGCGACTTTATCCGCTTGAAATTCGAACTTTAACTTTTCCTAACTAAAGGGGGAGGCCCCTCTAAAGCGCAGCTTTGAAAATATAAAACAGCCCATAAGTTACATCACATATTACTCGCTGATAAATCGGTTAAGGAGTTTTTAAGCTTACCCATTATTACAAAGAAATTATTTTTTTTACGCAAAATATGCGCAGATTCGTCGAGTACACGGATATCGGCCCGTCAAACAGTACCATACAATAATTCTTCTTTTATCAAATATTAGTTTACATTCGATAATAATCTTTGTCCAACACCCTTGTCCTGGAAATAAATTAGCTAATTTAAGTATCTTATTCTTGTATACTAAATTAAGCAAGTAAAGTGATGCGATAGGCCACAGCATTCAAAGCTCTTTTTACAATTTATTACAATAATTTTACGATAACTGGTTCAGCTTTACCTACTTACAGAAGACGCTCAACAAAATCGAACTGAACGTGGTAAAACATACTGTTCTTTAGTTGTAGTGGTGCGGAAATTGACATAGGGCATTAATGATTTATTATTTAAGCCATTCACCGCCCAAATCGGATTTATTCGTTAAATTTGTTCGTGTCCATTCCGCCTGAGTCGTATTTATACGACAAAGGAACAATTAGTTTTTTTATTTTTAATCATTATCTTTATGATTATAAAAAAAATACCAGCCTGTTAGTGTCCCACTGCAGGGCAAAGGCCACTTCTCATACAGAGAAGGCACGAGCATCACACATAACCGCCACGCTTGCTTAAGACGGGTTGGCGACTTCAGACTTATATTCATTATAAGTCTAGGTTTCCATGTCCAAGTACATAAGAATTGAAAAAGTCACATTGGTACTTGGTTTAAACCCATAACCTTGAGTTTTTTTTTATTACTTTTGGTAATATATGGAGGTGTTTAAAAAACGAATTGACAACCAATGTGATACAGGCATAAATCTTATGCATTCTATCACAAGAGCCACAGTTAATTCAGGAAATCTGTTGGTTCAGTTCGCACAGAATTTTTGCATTAAAACCCATAACACGCCCACTCAGATTTTTCTGTAAACTCTTGAAAATAAGCCCGAAAAGGTAGCAACTCACTATTTCAAAGGAACGCTACGTTTTGAAAGGTATGAAAGGAAGCAAAAAGGTGCTAAAAGTAAGTTATCGGGTTCCTGTTCCTATAATGTGCGAGCTTTACGGCGCGGCGTAGGTATTAATGTGTCAAATGGAACGTGTGAAATGTTGCCAAAATTAAAAGTAATACCGTAAAACGGGATGGATAGTAATTTAATTTAATTCTTTATTTGCAGACCTTGAAGTCCATAGTATTAGTAATAACATTGTTATTTAACTATTGTTAGTAAACATATAACACAAAAAACATAACACAATAAAATACTAAATAAAAACAAGATGCCCGCAGCTACTTAGAGCCGACCTGAGTGTGCAGTCTCACCCATCGGCCATAGTAATGCACGGCTGATTAGAAACAAAACTTTTTAGGGGATTTTCACGTTAGTTCAACATTGTTTGCTACTTACAAGGGCTTAATTTTTTTTTGTATATTTCTAAATAACTTCGACACTTTGTCAGTAACAAATAATACTGAATAAACGTGAAAATTCCAGTTAAAGTTTTGTTTCAATTCACCCCTGCGTTTCTATTCACCCCGTTTACGGGTATGGGAAATATTAAATCGATCCCCAAAAAAATTATTGAACCATGATTGATTTTTGAGTTTTTAATAAAAAAGCATCTTAATAAGGTATTTGTCGTTTTTGAAAACTCTGTACCTACTACCGTTAAAGCTGGTCTCCGTAAAATTCCCTCTTATTTAGGATTTTTGTGATTATTCTAATTAATCCTTCCCATTACAAACCGCGTACGCTTCTTTTTAAGTTTTTTTACCCCTTCTATAGATATTAGGTCTTTACCTATGAAATTGCCGTTCTGCAGTACTGGCCATTTCAAATCAAAATATTTTTTGTTTGGCTAAGAATTCTAATTTCAAATTAATTTTATTTTAAAAACATGGATTTTTTTTTCCAAAAGTAGTCATTTGTTTATTGATTAGTGTTACATTTTCATCGCATTTAAATCTTTTTCGTCATCATGGATACGTTAAAAATTCGAGTAATTATGGAATATGAGTACCGTCGTGGCAGCAACGCGGCACAAGCGGCACGCAACATCAACGACGTTTACGGAGCTAACACTACAAACCAACGCACTACCTGTTATTGGTTTGCTCGCTTCCGTTCTGGAAATTTCGACCTGAAAAATGAACCTCGCGGTCGTCCGAAGACTTTGGTCGACAATGACGAATTAAAGGCGATTGTGGAAGCTGATGATACACAATCTACGGCTGAATTAGCAGCAGCTTTCGACGTTAGCGTCAAAACAATATTGGTCCATTTGCGTCAAATTGGCAAGGTAAAAAAGCTTGACAAATGGGTGCCCCACGAACTCAATGATCGCCAGCGCGAAGTACGCGTCGAGACGTGCCTTGCACTGCTCAACAGACACACAAATGAAGGAATTTTGAACCGCATTGTTACCTGCGATGAAAAATGGATTCTGTTTGATAACCGCAAGCGCTCAGCAAGTTGGTTGGATCCTGGTTCAGCACCTAAACAATGCCCTAAACGAAAACTTACCCCAAGAAAAGTGATGGTCACTGTTTGGTGGTCTAGCGCCGGTGTGATTCAACACAGCTTCTTACCAAACGGGGTGAGCATTACTGCAGATGTGTACTGTGAAGAATTGAACACAATGATGGAGAAGCTGGCACATCTCCAACCAGCATTGGTCAATCGCTCGTCTCCGCTGCTCCTGCACGACAACGCGCGACCTCATACTGCACAGCAGACGGTCTCCAAGTTGCAAGAACTGGGGTTGGAAGCTCTCCGTCATCCGCCCTACTCACCAGACCTTGCGCCTACAGACTACTACTTTTTCCAGAATTTGGATAACTTCTTGGCGGGAAAAAATTCAATACCCGAGAGGCAGTACAAAATGCCTTTGAAGAATTTGTTGCCTCCCGTCCAGCTGATTTCTTTAAGAAGGGCATCAATAAACTGCAACTGCGTTGGCAAAGATGCATTGATTGCATGGGTGATTACTTCGATTAATACAAATAAAAAATACATGAAAAAAATTCATTTAAATTTTTTCATACAAAACGGCAATTTCATAGGTAAAGACCTATTATTATAACAAAACAGAACGAGGTAGTTTAAAAAAAGTCACAATCAATTGGAATCAGCTCATTGTGATTTGATTTTAAGTAATTCAAATAAAAACGATTTTGAATTTTATTCAGATCACAAAATGACGGACAAATAGGTATTATTTGTATTCGCATTTATATATCTTTAAGAAATCGAATTGGGATATATTTTTGAAGTTTGTTTCAACATTTTCCAAAAAAAAATATTTCCTGAAAACCATACGTACTTACTTAAGTCTTTTCAAAATCGACTGAATATTACGTGAATTTTGAGAATCCTAAAATGTCGATTTGTTTTACAGAGATTGCGATTTCAACTTGCTGCCTTAAATGTTGTAACACCAAATTATTTTATTCCTTTTAACTTCATTGGCACAAACTTTTGCTACCCTAAGTATTTCTGAAGAAAATACACCGCTAGAACTCCTGAAATTAAAGCACAAACGCTCTTAATATGGCAACACCGCCACGCAATATCTCGAACCCCACTACGTGACACGAACCTAGATACGGACCGTAAATAGTTTATGAAACCGATACAGTAAATTGGTTTCGTTTGCCAGCAGATGTACGGAGGTAAATCTATCGCTAAGGTCAAAAAGATGATATTCTTGAGATTGATATTTATTGCAGGAGTTTAAACGAAAGACTGGCTGTTGACTATTTTCGCGCCTTCAATTTCGGAGCTTTTTGGATTTACATAAGTTTGGGTTACCGGTAAGTTCACCATTCGCTTCGGCATATATGCGTAATATACGCGCTAGAGAAGAGAGAGCGATATCTGACTGCGAATGACAAAGCCAACTTAGACAACTCAATGTTACACATTCTCGTGTAGTTGGTCAGTTACTCTTTACATGATGGCCGTACCAAATAACATAAGCTCACGCCTTTAGTCCTCAAAGGTTATGCCAGAGCTGAACACCCACATTCCGGCAACTTATATTTCTAGTCCTATGTAATAGGGGGCGAGCCTATTGCCATCAACCGGGCAGCTACAGAAAATCTCAGACAGAAAAAAAAACAATAACACTTTGTGAACCCAGGACTTATTTCTCAGCAGTATTGCTTTCGACCACTAGACCAACGTGGCAGTAAGCAAATACTCTGCTAATCTTAATACAAACGATAGTTCACATCTGAAAATTCACTCGAACGTTCCATCGAGCGACGAGACGAAGCACAAACACGATTGTATAAATCCCGTAGCTCACTACAGAGGATTCTTTGTCCATTAATCTGTCACAGTGACATTTCAAAGCGAGCGAAAATACTCGCTGACACACGTTTGATTGCTTGCAATAGGTTAGTGGAGCTAGCGAGCTAGGTATTAGTATACTGCTAAATTTGTAACGAACGACCGAATAACGTAGACACTGTAGTTTTCTTAGTTAATGTCTTAAGACTTGGTTATGCCTTTGCTAACCTGAAAGTCACTTAATACTTTTAGTGCCCAGCACCCGGCTCCCGGGTAGAAAAAGAGTTGTGTATGTACACAGAACTCGCTTCCCGAGACGTACATGTAAAAAGCTATACATGAGATGTGAACATGCCTATCACCCCTTATCATGTACCTACGCATTATGTAATTTGCCAAACATACAAGTTAAATCGTATTTTTGAACTGGGCAGCGAAAGGGTTAACAGACACCGGATACAGGTCGGTATAGCAGGTCGGAAAACCTATTCAGCTGGGGATTACCAGACTATTCCAGCCTGGAGCGTAAGTGTGGTGCTGCTCCACAAACGATGGGACACCTGAAATTGTGCCCTGAAACCTGCACCGTGACTATATTTGATGGATGCTACTTTATATAGATTACTATTGACACGCTAAGAAAATGCGTGAAGACATACATATCAATCATAATTTATAAACACTATCAGCCTGCAAGACCCTACTAAAAATATATGATATTTACAGCCAGTGAAAACCATGAGAATCAACACTATTCACGAGAAATCGGATGTTTTATTGTGAATAATCTTTGTGACGGCTTTTATCCGACCCCTGTATGGTAATTTATAGAGGATCATCTATTTTATTGCGTCCGCTTTGGCCAATCGTAGATATCAGGATTCGTTTATCTTTTATAACAAAGTGAGTTTGAAACACTATCTGCACAGCTCCAGCCAAAAGCTTGTGGTGTGTGTGAAAGGATTCGATTCGGTACATTTTTTTTTTAAAGACGTTGCCCCACACTAGGAATTTCTCCTGTATCGTGGGTGCGTTTACAAACATTCAAACTCACATACACAAACAGCCAGACCCGGAACAACTATCTGTAGGCCACACAAATATTTGTTCCGTGTGGGAATCGAACCCACGACACGCAGCGCAGCAGTCAATCGGTCTGCCACTGCGCCAACCGTGTCGTCGTAAGTTAAAGAATAATTACATTTTCTTATACCGTAGGCTTACTAGGTTTACCTACAGTCGACTATGAGTAGAACATTTGAGATAGGAGTCAGGGTTTACAATTTTCTGACACCTGAACGCGTCACACGAGAGTGTAAATCCTGCTATGTGCAAAATCCTGCTATGTGCAAAATCCTGCTCCCGGATACTTGACACCACGCCACCTTAGTTGCAACTTTGGTTAAACATGGACTACCAACAGTGTCTAGATTCTTGTTCAAACCTTTTCTGGTAGTCTATGTCAGATTCCATACAAAAAAGTCATGTTTTTTTTTCTTAGCCTAAACAACGCGGTTAATTGTTCCATGTCATCATCATTATGTGCTTAGTTTTTCCCCAACTATGCCAGCTATGTATGTTGACTTCCAATCTAAACGGGTGGAGGTGAATATCAGTATTTTACATAGAGCTACTGCCTATCTGACCTCCACAGCCCAGTTACTGGGTAACACGATACCCTTTTAGTAAGGTTAAACGGTCTAAGTGAACACTGTGAAACACGTTTTTGTGGTAGTAAGGAAAACATCTAACACCGAAGCAAAAAAATATACATATACTGCTGAGAACTTGACACTGCATAAGAAGCCAAAAGTTATTGCGTGAGTAAGCAGAAAACGCAACCGATCTCACAGATAAAGAGAAACATAACAACCAGTACATCACTCTTTTACATAACACGTTCTCCAGACCATTACTTACTAAACCAGCCATGAACATCAGCCTTCAGTCAACGTACATCAGATAAAAACGTGAGAATTGTGAATATAATAGTTTTGGTATACATCTTTGTTGATGCTGAAGCCTAAAACTTGGTAACATAATGTTAAATATAGAGCTAAACGGCAATATTTCATTCGAAGGTCAAGGCCTCAGTCAATTTTTTTCTCATACGAACCTTTTACGGATTTGATTAATCCGCTTTTTTGACGTCGGCAAAAGTAACGCACGATCTTGATATTAACTAACAATGCATATTAAATCATGTTCTTTTTAGGATATCGGATGCAATGGTTGCTGTTTGTTAGGTGTTTTAAGGCGGGTTTTACGTTTTGTGAGGTGTCAAGGATTCAGAATGATCTTTAGACATTAATAATCTAACGCTGTAATTATTTAAAGCATTAAATTATTAATGTCTAAAAACTACCATTATCACAATAGACACAAGCAATGTGAAAAAACAAAGCAGTATATAATATCAAAATAAGAATTCTCCCATATTTCACCAAAATTCGCAGGAAATAAGCCAAGCCTGACACAGAGTCTGCTATATGGAAGTGCTTCGTAAAAATCTCCCTGAATGACTCCTCCAACGGATTATTCCGCAAGTTATTAAGGTAGACGAAATATGCTCTGTGGATATTTAAGATCGTCTCAGACAGTATGGCGGATTTTTATTTATTACGGATAGTATGTGGTGCAATATAGCTCGAAAATGGAGTTTATGTCGGACACAGTATAACGTGCTTGTATGATGGACGACTATCATTGATGGATTCAAGGATTTAATACCATTTGGGGCTCGTCAACTTCACCATATAACTTAGTAAGATATGAGTGACTGCTACAATAGACGGCCAAAAAGTGGATCCAATTCACCACGTTTTGAGGGTGAACTGGTAAAGTAATCTCTAAATTGAGGATGTCTGTGTACTAATGTGACAAATTTGAAGACTTTTAGTAGAACACGATATTTTTTGGAATTACTCGTCGTTTTTCAAAATTCTTTCTGCATTCGATAGCCCATTTCTTGGCCAATTTAACATCATGCTAACTCTTAATAGCGGGGGAACCGCGGGGAGCAGCTAGTTTATGAAATAAATTGATGGAGTCTGAAATTACATAATATCGTTCGATTAAAACCAGGAATGGCTTCCGAACATAGGTAACCCCAGCGCACACTTCCTATAAATAAAAGGTTCACCACGTAGGTATTATCCTCGAATTTCCGTCATATAGAAAATTCTATATCGGATCGATAACTACCACGGTTACTCTGCTCAGCCAAATGGAAGTTCGATAAAAACAGACGTATAAAGCGTGCCGTCTGAAACGGCTTAACTGTGGAGGACAATACCCGCCAGGTGTTATTGGTGGATTCTTTGAAGGAGAAGAAATAGTGCAGTAAGATGGACCGATGCAATCGTTGTAAGAAAGAAAGAAAGAAAGAAAACATTATTAGGCCACAGGCCACACGCACGGTAACAAAAAAAAATTGAATTAATAAAAAATGCCACGCGGCTGCGCCAAAAGGTCCACCTCAGACCTATATTCTAGTATTAATAATAAAAAAAAAAATAAAAAAAATCTAGAATATTTAAAATTGTAGTTTAGACATTCACTGAAACCGTATTTTTTAAGAAAATCGGTTTTTACACTCATATCTTCTCTAATGCATTTAATGAAGAAAATAAATAATCCTTGCAATACGTCAGCCCTGTATAAAAAGGCAGAAGACGTATACTTATCTATCCATCTGCATAGAATTTAGGGCAGATTTTTTTTTAATAACTAAGGAGGATAAGGAAAACTAGCTAAATAATTACTTAATCTCCAAAAGGGGTGATAACCGAGTAAAAAGAAAGGATGCTAAGTCGCTCCGACAAATAATATAAATTTTAGTCAGGCGTTTTTTTCGCTTTATTCAATTTAGATAAAAACGCATTAAAGTTGGGAAAAGGGGCACGCTAGTGTACACAAGTAAGTAAAAATATCGACATACGCATGACGTCATGCCACAATTTAGCTCAATGTATCAACATCATCTTTTGTTTACGCAAAAATAGAAAAAAAACGCGTCCCATAGTTTTTATTTAATCACTGATAACGGAGAAAGCGAACATAATTGAGGAAACCTGGACTTCTATTTAATTTAAGTCTGAAATCATGAAATCGATGAATACTCGTGCCTTCTCTGTTTGAGAAAAGGCTTTTGCCCAGCAGTGGGACGTTAACAGGGTGATATTATTAAACTCCACGTAAAAAAGCTATACTAACTCCATAATATCAAACAAACTATCTCAACACAAAAGACATCAAACTTGTCAGTGAACAAAACTTTTAAATTACACAAAGTGGTGTCCATAAATTATGATAAACGCTGTACAAAACGATCATTAATCTGTATTATCGCGGTTGAACACAATTAAGTGTAGGGCGACAATCAAGCGCCTTGTTTTACAGGATTTTTCCTCATTCATTAGTTTTTTTCATGTCACTACACAGAGTGATTTATTGTGGTCGCATGATTGATTAAAAGTGTTGTCGTAATGGTTTTCGTTTTTAATTTCGCTGACAGGGTTTCACTTTGTTTTGATTTTGTTTTATTCAGATTCATAGGGTGTTCCGAGCTTTCAGCGTATATATCTTGCTCTTAATCGATCCAATTTTTGTCTGTAGTTTTTTACAAGAAGTTTGTTGTAAATACTGGTTTTGTGGCGACGAGACGATATTTTAGTGAAATGCCTTTTAATCTCACTCACGCACTATGGCAAAATTAAGTATAGAATCGAAAATGCAGTGACTTTATAGTAATTATGCGTTAAGAGGACCCCTTGATCCCCCCCCCTCTTTTTAATTTAAGAAAAACCCCTACACAATGAATTTCTCGTGTCTTAGGTAGAGCTAGTATGGTCAATCTTTGACAGCACGACTCCGACTAACTATTTGGAAGACACCCAAAATACGATTATGCATAGGAATCGATTCCTCAACACGTAGCGTGACAAGGGTCTTCACTGCGCTTTACCAACACACACTGCACATGCGCTAAAGTACATACTCCCGCCTCGCGCTTGCGGCACGTGTGGTCACCACCACACAACGTTAACGACTGCGGTGAACGGACACTCTTAATGGATAACGCTTCATCGAACTACCCACAACTTGCCATCAGCATTAAATACCTGAAACAACGAAACAAATAAGTGTTCGTTAATTAAAACAATTAATGTTTGTGTGTGTGGGTGATTGCGGCGCAGTGTCATGAACTCTGATTGATATTGAAGTTATTAATTTTATTTGGGAAGTTGTCTTTGGTCGGCATTGTATGTTGAGGTTTTGGCATTCAAGTTAGTAGTTTCGGTTAGACTGGAAGCAGACTTAAACATAGTCGGAAAAAGGTTAGGCAGGTGAGGATTTTATAATAGAAGTCATCATTATCGTTATTCAGCATTGGTTGTTTTGTCTTAGCGTTTTTTAGCTTTAGAACTTACTGAGACCATGTGAATTCACGATAAATTGATAAATTGATAAGTTAAATAATATATTATTTACACTAATATTATAAATATGAAAGTTTTGTATATTTGTAACGAATAAACTCAAAAACTACTGATGCTCTACTTTGTATGCTAACAGAAAATAATAACATGTTCAATTGTGTATGTATGTCTAAAGAGAAGCAATGAATCGTAGGGCAAACAAATTGTCCGCATCGCTGTCAACGGGAAAAGGCTGGCAGCATTGCCACCTTAAATAACAATGCTTTCGCCACAAAAACGGCCAGCCCTCTAGTCACGTGAAGAGTCAACCAACCACTGGGCCATTTAATTAAAAGTAAAATAATTAAATCATCACACTAACAAGTAAGACCTGTTGGGTCTGTTCAAGTCATTACAAGAAGATAAGTACACGGTGATAGCAAAAAGAACACGAGAACAGTGTCCAATACATTTGGAGCAAAGTGAGCGGAGTGGGGCGTGCCCCGTCAAACGCACGCGCCCATTATGCCTCCGCCCTTAGTAATAGTAGGTTCTAAGTCAGACGAGGTTAGCGGGGGCAAGTCTGGCCTGATTTCTTCATGGATACGGTATAAAGAATCGTATTAAGAAGCTTCTTCAAATTCTTCCAGCAAGAAGCAAAAAGCTTCTTCCTTCTCTGTCAAGTTGTCCAAAGGTTGTCTGTAAGAGATCGTTTTTAAGTGATAAGGCCGCCCATTGTCCCCCCGTGTGTAGCTCTTAAAGTTATTTCTTGTAAGTTTTTATAGTGTACAATAAAGGAATTACATTGTATTCTTGAAAATAATAATCCTATCATTCTCTCTTATGATATTTTATGTTCTGTTGTTTATAGAGATCCCCCATTGTAGTCATAGATATTGTACAGTTATATTATAGCTATATTATGTACTGTTTTTGGGATCTATAAAACCAACATGTTCTATGTTATCTTCGTGGAATGGAGGTTGGAAATGAAACACATACCTAGTAATAATATTACAGCGGTCAATCTCAACGAAGCGAAGGTAAACCAAGTACATAGGAGATATTTCTATAGTTCGTGCACTGTAAAAATGTGTGTGTCAACTAAATTACACTCTGTGTGTTCGCGAACTCTGTGTTCGTTTACTCTCTTAGTCGGATGGGGCGGCAATCTGACACGGAGCGGGGATATATCTGGCGCAGGACCAACGGCGTAACGTGCTTTACGAAGACAGGGATGTCACACTACCAATTTCTCAACTCTGGGCTGGTACTGAAAGATTCTTTGGATTTCTTTTAAAGGTTTTTCTGTGCCGGAATACTAAAAACAATACGACAGTATATTTCTGCTGAGGATCTAGTTATTTCATGATTTTTCATAGAATTGGCGACACGGTTGGCGCAGTGGTTGAGCCATCGGCTGTTGCGCCGCGTGTTGTGGGTTCGATCCCCGCACGGAACAAATATTTGTATGACCTACAGGTAGTTGTTCCGGGTCTGGCTGTTTGTGTATGTGAGTTTAAATGTTTGTAAACGCACCCACGATACAGGAGAAATTCCTAGTGTGGGGCAACGTTTAAATAAAAAATAAAAAAAAATTAGAAGACAAATCAAACTTAAAGTTGGAGCTTTCTCCCAAGAAACTATCCATTTAGTCAGTTTTAAGGTTTGTCTTTTACTAGCTTTTGCCCGCGACTACGTCCGCGTGAATGTCGGTTATCGCGAAAAAGACGAAGTAGCGGATTAAAAGCTAACCTTATATCGTTTCCAAGGTTCCAACTACTTCCACACCAAATATTATATTAATCGGTTAGGCGGGTTAAGAGTAAAAAGATAACATACAGACAGACAGAGTTACTTTCATATTTATAATAGTAGTATCATATTCATATTAATATCTTTATTTGTATTTCATAATGTGTGAAGGTCTTACAATAGGCTAAAAGCTAAGGTACAATTACGAACCCTGGAGTATTGATGTTGGTTCCCGCTCTCCGCTTAAAACTTACACCCTGACCAAAGTAATGCTTTACTAATGACTGTGTGTCGAGATTTTTCCCTCATTCATAAATATGCATTAACGATACCTTCACATTGTAAGTTTAATTTAAAATTCAGCCACACAGGGTCACAATGGTTTATGATAATCATGAACAAACTGACTGATATTAAATAAAGATTTTCCACTAATAAATTTAACGGTGAACACCGCGATAAGTTAATTTTAAAGTAAAGTGAGATGTAAAAGCTTTTGTTGCATTATTTTCCAGGTAAACAGCGTTCGGGCAGGGTTAACTTTTCTGTTTTTTTTTCCTCATCTTTTATATACAACGTGTAACATAGTAAACGCCATATTACTTGAGGAATTATTGTAGTGATGAGTACCCCTGAGTAAAAGTTGTTCAGCTCATACATTAATGTAAGCATAACTGGGCAAAATGTACTGAACAGCTGATTTTTTTTCGCGATATCAGTGGTGGTCTCATAGTTGGACCAACATGGTGTGTGGCCGATGAGCGGACTCTTTCACCACACACATAACACACACACACACACATATTTTAACATCATTTCAATAAAACAAAACTATTATTAGTATAGTGTTCTTAGCTTGCCTGTGCCTGTGTTAAATAAATGTGTTTTCCTTCTTTCTCCTGGCGTCGTATACCTTATTATCGAAGGTCATGTCATCCCTAGGCCTAAAGTCAATTTTTATTTGAGTATGTTTTGCTATCCCTGCCTATCCTTCGTATTGTTAAAAGTATCGTGGAGTTTTGAGTCCATAGATGAGCGAATATGGTCTGCACATAGCTGAGGGACTCCACACGACCAGTAACCATAAGTAGCTTGGCGAAAGCATTGCTATCCAACGTGGCAATGCTGCTAGCCTCCTGGGCACCTTTCCCGTTGACAGTGATGCGGATGACTTTTTATATAAATTTATCAATAGTTTAACAGAAGAAAAAAGTAATAATCTCCAATCACAGTTCAGAAAAACCACGACTCCACTCTCAGCTTACGTCAGAACAAGCTGAAGCCATAACAAACCGTCGACGGCAAGGTTACGCAGAAGCCTATTACAGCCACGAGTTCATTTGCCAAGGCATTTGTTACCGAATAGATTTGTAGCGGAAACTATTCACAAGTTTGGGATTGATGGGTAAACTAGTTGTTCACAGTCCGTGGTGAGCTATTGTAGTTAGGTTAAGGACTTAACATTAGTGCCTTAACCTTACTTGTTATAAAGGTCAAAGTCTTTCTGTCTGTCTGTCCGTAAGTACGCTAACAGCTCAATTTCTATCAATTCAATTCAACTTTTTTTTTTAAACGTTTCTCCACACTAGGAATTTCTCCTGTATTGTGGGTGCGTTTACAAACATTCAAATTGATTTAATACGAACAGTCAAACCCAGAACAACTACCTGTAGGCCATACAAATATTTGTTCCGTGCGGGAATTGAACCCACGACACGCGGCGTAGCAGTCGATCGCTCAGTCATATCCATAGTCAAATTACTATGGTAATTAAATGAAAAACAATCATTCATAGGTCTCAAAACAAAATGAACAACTACTTCTTTCATATCACCAACCGTTTGCATGAAATGATAACAGAACCTATGCTCCATTACGAAAGGATCATCAAAGGGAAACCTAGAAGTTTCAATCGTGTTATATAATAAATATGTTACAGGAGCACATTTCAATCGTCGAAAATTAATGCGAAAAAATACTGTAAACAAAAGTAGATTACTTCGAAAAGACAAACATAATAAAGTAAAATTAATAAACACAGTTACTGCCAACGTAAACAGACCAGACGTGCTGTAGGGGCCTTTAAAGGTATTACATTTATTGACCATATCGTCTGATAGCTTCCCGGAGCCCGGAATTAAAATTTCCAATAATAATCCAATTACGGTTTTAAATAATATACTGAGCTTTTTAATGGAAATTATCGTTTTGGGAAAACTGAACGTTGATGGTTACTATGATATTAGCAGTGAAACCAGCCTGTTTCTGATCTAGTGCAAGGCACAGGCCTCTTCTCATGTACAGAAGGCACGAGCATTGATCACAACGCCTGCTCTAGGCGGGATTGCGATTACAGACTTAAATAAATTACTAGCAGTACCCGCGACTTAGTCCACGTGGAATTTGATCAAATTTCATTTAGGTTTTTTTTGCGTGGAACGCCAAATATTTTTCGAATGTCAAATATCTACAAATGACAGAAATTATGAAAGCACGTTAAATAGTTGGTCCCGACCAACAACTTAATATGCTTTGCGACGCACGGGTTAGTCTCGGTATATAATGGATGGTCACCCATCCACGAACTGAACGCGGCAAGCGTAGCTTATCTTTGAATTGACCTATGCACCTGGCCACTGCCTGTTCCTTACGGGAAAACAGGCGTGATGTTATGTTTAACGCAGCGTGTGACTTTTACTGTGAGTGACGTCATAAAGTCCTTTGACGTAAAAACAGTTTAATGATTAAAGTTACATTGTACTAAAAAGTTGTTGTTAACGTAGATCTAGATGGACACTGGTGCTACGTAAGTGCTACGAGTATTGTAGCACATCTGCTACGAATACTGCTACGCAGCTACAGCCTTTTTTTGTCAAGTGCTACGAATGCAAGTGAAAAAATAAAGCTAAGTAGAAGATACTTAGCTTTATTTTCAATTCTGTGGGGATTAACTCACTCATTGTGTAGGTATTAATCCTATTGATTATCCTTGTACCTTTTGTCCTCAAAATGTACACAACGCACAGCTGATTAATGGCCAGCAAAAACTTCTGTGTAGACCATCGTACCATTGTATTACGCGTAAGGTGGAAGGATAGAGAAATCATACCGCTATCATCTCCTGTCTAGCTTTTCCCTACTATATTGGGAACTGCTTAGCGTGCTTTTAGAGGCAAGGAGGGGTCTCGTTCTGTGTGGGTGTATGGGCAACCATCCAGAGACCGACCTCGGCAGGAGTTGCTTAATCCTTAAGGTAGACCTGTGCATATAATTGGATATAATTTATAAAACCATTCTAAAAAATACCCCACCTGATACGATCCTTATCCTTTCCATGCTCCTTTTGCTTTGTTTACGTTCATACATCTGGTCATATACACACGCCCGTTGCGAGTACTTTGCTAAGGTAGTATATCAATGCCGGCGTTTTCGCTTATATATACGATTACGACTAATTAGTAAGTAGAGTTCATAGTTTGTATCATAGCAATTACGTCACAAGTCATGACGACAGCATTAAGCGTAATTATAACAAGCCATTTTCAATATTAAATGTTCGCGTAGGAAATAACTTTATTTTGTACTGTTCAGTGACAGTGCACTACATTATTATAGAATAGAATACACTATATTGTACACGATAAATCTTATCGACCTATGTATATACAAATAAAATTGGAGTGTCTGTTTGTAATGTCAAAATATCATCTTACTACATGCATATGAAACCTTATACGGTATTCATACCAAAATAACTTTTTTTTTATCTGCCTGTCTGTCTGCCCGTCTGTATGTCTGTCTATTTATTTGAGGTAATCTACAAAACGACTGCACTGATTTTGACGGGACTTTCATTGGCACTGGTAACTTAGGCTACTTTTATTTTAGAAAAATAATTAGGATTTATATATAACCTAAAAAATTAAAACCTATGTGTTCTTACGGGCAAAGCTAGTAAATAATAAGGTGTTACAATGCTTGAACTTGGTAAAAAACAACGAACAAAATTATTAGTAAAAGTAGGTATAAATGTGATTACTATTCGGATTATCGAAACTGACCTTTTAAAACCTTTACCAAATAAGAAACTCGTCCATTAAAACATCAACATAACATCACGCCTGTATTCCTCGAAGGGATAGGTAGAGGTGTACCTATGTTATGTTTAAGTCTCATGTAATAGGATGCCAGCCTCCTGCCACTGACCGGGCACAAAACTAGACTCTCGTTCAATAGCTTTTCTTCAAAATACAAAACTATTAAATAAAATAAATAGACGCATATCAAACAAAAGAAGCCGTCACAGTCGCAACGCTTGACGTATTATAGCCCTTATACAGAGTGTTGTCACCGTAGGGCGAGTCCTGTGCGCTCCCCCTGTATGTACACATTCAGTAGGTACATTCAAAAAACAGATTAGGGTACAGGCGAGTTAGAGGCAAATACTTTTATTCAATTTCGTTAATTAAGTTTCTTAAGAATGATGTAAAAGACATCATTCTTAAGAAGAATGTCATTATTGTAAAAGTTATTATGCCCCTTATTGTGAACTGGCGAAGGTCTGGGAAAACACTGGATATGAGAAGCACAGGAGGCCTATGCCTGCCTGCCTAGCCATGATCGTTTCAATGATCAGGCACCTCAATAATGATTTGCATTGTAGTAGAAGAGTAATGTTTTTGTCTGTACACCCACCTCTTTGTTTGACTGTACTAACCCCGAGGGTAGGTGTGTTTGTAGCCCCACCTTTATTGTTTTACGAGGTTGTGTGACGTGTAAACCGTGCCTTCAGTGTTGTTTTGTTACTTTTTATTTGTTCTACGTACCTAGTTTAGGATTTCGAATTTTATTTTTCACTGAGGAACGTGACGCTTAGATCAATGGAGTGTTAAATAGGGGTGGGTTTGTCGTATTGTGGATCAGAATCTCACAATGAAGGGAAATTCTAGTGCCTTATTGGGTTGTTTACTGTTTTCACTACTGCATTCACTAAAAATCCAATAAAGTTAAATAAACCTGGAAGTATCTTAACAGATTTAGGACACAATTTGGTCGAAGCAACGTCAACCTGGCTCAGTCGATATAACAGAAGATTTCTGCTTGGAGCACAACAGTGATGCGAGACGATGGGATCCTGATATTGTGTCCTGCATGCCTCCATAGCTGCACGTACCAGGAGTCCATGGTCGCTAGTCAAGAACTAGAAGACTAAAGGCCAATACACGAATTTTAAGAACCAATGTGTATAACTGAATCCCCACACCGCTGCACCGTATCAAAAAAACTGTTTAAAATATAATATTGTTTCGATGTGAATAATAATTATTGATACGATTTAATTGCAAATTACATTATAATTTCATTTATTGTAATCAATTATTTATTGGAATCGGCTAAGTGTACTCGCAACACTGACGGTTGAATTAGTTTTTTATCTGTGGTAAAAAGGCGGGCCGTGTTAAAAAAGGACGAAACTAGATTGTTTTTTCTATGGCTCTCGTCGAGACATAATTCGTCTAATAGATTACATAGATCTTTAAAAAGTACCTAGAGAATATTGTAATCCTAGTTATTTGAACGAACATAGATTTTGTAGCAACGGAATAAATTACTTATATTGTAATGCAGCGGTTTTATTACAATATCAAAACATCGATCCTCATCCGTGTACTAGGCTTACATGCGTATTGAAGAGCCCTCCAAACCAACCGTACGAACCATAAACAATTTAAGATAATACGAACATTCCCACGTTCCCTCTATCCATGTTGACAAGACTACCCACAACTTTGCAAACAATCACGCCAATGCCGAGTGATTGTGTTTGTAACTCAT
Organism: Phlogophora meticulosa; assembly: GCA_905147745.2. Lineage (NCBI taxonomy): Eukaryota > Metazoa > Arthropoda > Insecta > Lepidoptera > Noctuidae > Phlogophora > Phlogophora meticulosa. Next base: position 3,725,937 of record LR990518.1, read on the forward strand.
TAGGGAGCAGTCTGCCTACCCTCGAATGATAAAGGAGGATCATTTACCTTCCGCTGTTGGTCGGCGGAGGTCGTTTTGTGTTGATGACCTTGAACTTGTGTTGGTGATTTTACGGGTTTGACGTTGTTTTATGTTGAAAAAGGTTTTGTGATAATGTATGGTTGCTGTTACTCGAGAATCTAAAGTACTGTAATGAAGACCTTGCACATTAGTCTACTTTTAATTCTTTAGTTAGTCAGTGCGTGACTAACATCCTATTTTGTAACATATCTCAATCTCAATACAAGTTAAATAATTAATTAGTATTGATTTTTTAAAGTCCTTTAAGAGGCTCCCAATCCTGACTGGCCTGGTTGTGGCTGATGATGTTGCCTGCCTTCAACTTCAAGAGATTAAAAATAAACCAGGCATTTTACTTGTTAAAGATCGACAGGCGGTAATAGAGAAAGATAAGCGGGCCTTAGTTGAGATATTAGATTTTATAGCGACAGGTTTAGTTTAGATACATTAGAAAGAATTTAGACAGAATTCTTATTTTAGCCCCCGACGCAAAAACGACGGGGTGTTATTTGACGCGTCTCCCTGTGTGTGTGTGTGTTTGCGTGTTTTACAGCAGTTTATTTTATTTACCCAGCGATTCCCCGACGCAAGTACGATAAAGTGTGATTGTTAACGTGAAATAAGATTGGAAATCATCTGTATTACAATAATCCCTTGTCTTGCAGTGCCGCCAGTGGTCGCTGGGCCTTAGTCGGTCTGCGGACGCCTACCCACGGTTACCCGACCATCCATTACGCACAGATACCTTTCCGAGCTTCGGGCACATAAAGCCATTGCTTAGATCGTTGACAGTCGTGTTACCGTTAGTCGTTAGAAGCCCGCAAGTCTGACAACCAGCCTTACGAAGCGGTTTCGTATTACTCAGCAACCGAACGTGGAGTTCTGATAGGCAGTCACTCCATGTAAAATGCTGGTTTCAACTACATCCCGTTAGACTGAATGCCGACCCTTACATTGTTGGGAGAAGGCTAGGCAAATTAGATGACGTAGTTTATTCATGTGTTATTTTGCTTTATGAGCCGCCAGGCGTCATTAGGTCATCATTCATCAGGTCACATAAGATCAATCATCAACTGGCGCCAGACTTTGTCTGACCTGTGGGACCTATGGAAGAAAATCTCTAAACGTAGATAATGATAAATAAATATCTAATCCTACAATATGGGGACAACAATCCGTCAATATAAGAAAATGATGGCAACACTAACGTATAAGTCATTTGAAAGTATCAAATAAATCTGATCATAACATTTATAAAAACTGTTTACAAGAGAACTTTTTTGGAGTCTGTAGGATTTTTTTTGAAACTAGGTTTTTCTTTGCGTAAATTTCTTTAACAAAAAAAATCATTTATTCAAATTACGCTGAGAAGCAGCACTTTTTGAGCTTCAAAAATGACATAAAATAGTTACAAAAAACTACTAACATTAAGTAAATTTGACATTCTAAAATAATAAAAGAAATAGGAAAATATGGAAGTTCACCACGAGAAGATCGAAAGTGGATACTCGAAATTGACGACCGATGTGGCGCGGCGGGCGAAGGTCCGCCTGCGACGCAAGAGGTTGCGGGTTCGATTCCCGCCTTGGGACAAATGTTTGTACGATCTACAAGTATTTGTTCCGGGTGTTCTGGGTATTTGCTATGTATAATAAAAAATATCTATCTATGTAATGTATTGTATTAAGTGTATCAGTCATCTAGTACCCATAACACAAGCTCTGCTTAGCTTGGGGCTAGATGATGCTGTGTGGATTGTCCAGCAATATTTATTTATTTATTTATTTAATTTGAATTCTGCCGCGAAAGAAGTCGGCGGGTAGGTAATAAGTAGCGTCAGTAAAATCTGGTCACGTATGCAACTTGTGATTGTAACCGACTCTGTGATAGCAAATGTCACTAATGATAACTTTTGAGTAAAACTATTTTCGTAATTATTATCCTCTAATGGCTCAAGTAATATTTTTAACGAGGCTACTGCTTTACTATCTTTTAAACACAAAGTTACTGTTAAAAACATTTCTGTTTGTGAACGGACAGTAACATTATTCTTAAGAATAAGAGCAAGATAATGATGGGAACACTAAACAGAATAGTACCAGCACAGATAATTTTCAAAACAATTGTCAAATAATTTCTCATTCATTATTTCCTTTATAATACACAATAATAGGAAATGTCCTATATTTGTGTATTATAAAGGAATTAATAATTAATAATTATTGTTATTTTAATAAATAGGCTGGTATTTTGGTTTTACTTAACCTTAGTTAAAAGTATGAATTGAAAAAGCCACATTGGTACTAAAAATTGCCTGAGGTTCTTCATTGGCTTTTTATTTTATATGTACACAGTTAGTTTTACAATATAATTAGATTAAGTAATTCCGTTAACATGTCTAATCTTTGTCTAAATTTTGGTACTTAGGACAAGTCCGCCACACTATTCCCAAACCACTGCAAACCAGAATCAACAATGGCGACCACCAGAAAAGCGTCGAGCCTATGAAGCGCGACGAGTCCCGGAGACAACTGTCTTGGATCCCGCAACGAAATTAATCAGAAAAGAACAGAGAATTTCCACTTCCCGCTATATCAAGCAGGAGACAGAACAGAGCTATGCCACTAGGCACAAAGGCACTACAACAGGGAACATTGGTTCTTGTTTAGGTATATTTTAACCCACAACCTCGTGCACAAGAGGAACTCCTCTCCTAAAAGTTTAGGCCTCGTCACTCGTCCCAGGCCACCAAGACATCTATACTGTTAATTAACAACATCGAAACCTAAGATAACGTACCTACACCGTTAGTTACAAGTAATTTGAACCCGTTATTAGATAATGTTTGCCCCGGGCTTTTCATGAATCCTGTGTAGCAGGATGTTATGGAAACCGATATGAGTATCAGTAATTTGACCACTACATAGAAACGGAGAGGATAACCCAAGAGACCTGACAACGGTAAGAACAGTATATTATTTCGTCATGAAAATACTACAAAGTACGAGTTTTTATAGAAAGGGTAGTATTACAAGTATATACTGTAAGATATAGTAGAAGCGTCCTTGTCTTTTTAGTGTTATTGAAGTGAGAGAGCAACTTCAACTGCAAAATGTCTCTAAAATCTAGGTTAGTGAAAAGAATTTCTGTTTCCGCATCGACATTAACATTATTCTCAAAAATAAAGGAAAGCTAACGATGGCAACACTAACAACAATATTACTACCGACCTTACCACAGATTTAAATCAAAACAATGTTTAAATAATAACACATTGAATAATTCCTTTAATATGAATGATGATTATGCCTATGCCTATAGGCATATGCCTATGATTGCCCTATTATTGTGAATAATAGGGCAATCATACGCTGGTATTTTGTTTTTAATGAAACGAACGCGATTTAAAAAAAATACCAGCCTAATAAGTAGTATATTAAAACTACAGCGATGATTTTTTGATAATGCCAATATTAGCACTTGTAGTAATGACTGTATTTTTATAATAAAAGATAGGTACCTCGTTTTCGGAAAGCAAAAATGTTTTTTTTTAACAAGCTAAGTCATTCAAACCGAACGTGTATGCAAAACATCAGCTCAATCATTTGGGCATAACTGGCTCACAGTTCAGTAGCAAGATGACTCAGACATACAAACTAACATGGCAAGTTAAATAAAAACTTCTTACAATAAAACCGTTTACTGACATCAACTATTTAGTGACGTATCAGTCTATGATACAGAACAGATAAGAAATATGTTGCTAGCATAGACAACTTGTCTTTGAAATATGTAACTGCCATTAAACGAACATAACAAGATAAAATCACAATCATATTTATAGAACGCAATCTGAGTGAACCAACATCTCATTAAAATACCTTATTACAGCCATTTCTATCGAATTCTCGGTATTGTTATGTACCAGGGGGTCATAGGATCGAGACACGAGGAAGTGACGTCGACACTTAGATAAGTGAGAAACGTTTTTACTGATGAAGTTTAGTGTAAAACTAATGCATGTTTTTACTAGCACTTGGTCAATACCTAAAATAATCCTAATTAATATTATAAATGCGAATGAGTTTGTTTGTTACGTTTTCATGCATTAACTGCTGAACGGATTTGGTTAAAATTTGTCACACAAATAGACCATGAACTGGGTTAGAACAAAGGATAGTTTTTATCCAGGTAGTACGATCCCGTGGGATAGGTATAGATAGATCTTTACCTGGGTGAAGGCGCGGCCAAAAGCTAGTACGTTATACGATACGATATACGTATGTTATAATGAAGCTAAAGAGTTTGTTTATATTATTATTGGAACGCTCTGATCTCTCGAACTGCCTGCCGGATTTGAAGAAGTATTTTTGCATTATTTAGGCCAATTTTAACATAACATCACAGTAAGGAGTCGGAGCTAATGTTTTTATATTCATGACTAGTACTTCGCCCGCGACTTCATCCTCGTGGATTTCGTACATTTCCCTTAGAACTTTAACATTTCTTCCACCGCCTTTAAAGCGTACTTTTATTAAAAAATAATAATATATATATAGCCTATAGCACTCAAGAACAATATAGTTTTCAAACAGTAAAAACAATTTAAGAATTGGATCATTCGTTCCGGAGATTACCACCTACATACAAACGAAAATTACCTCTTAATTATATTAGTACAGATAGTATACTATATAGTTATACTATCGTAGGTGAGGGGTAAAAGTATCACCCCATGAAAGATAAGCACGAATTAAAGTCACCCTGTATATTAATTGGAATAATAGTGTTTTTTTCTTTTAGGCCAAACACAGAGATAAGTAAAGCCAAATAACATTTGTAAATAGGTATCTATTCTCGTAATAATAGTACTTTTGGGGAAAGCCAGAGTTCAAGTGTTATTTATCATATCGTTCAAGGAAACAGATGCAAACACTTAGTCTTTTGAACCCATAATTAAACTGATATGAACAGCCGGTCGATTCAGTAAGAATCTCGACGAGAAATGAGCGGCGAAGTGAGCTGTAGGTATCACCTAACTTAAGTACACGTTTAGACGCTTCAATAAAACCAATGACACGGATTTTGAGCGCTGGACGCAGTAGTGGGGGTAATTTCGCGCCTAGGCACTTCACAATAATCTTTTCTTTCGACGTTGCCCCACACTAGGAATTTCTTCTGTGTCGTGGGTGCGTTTACAAACATTCAAACTCACATACACAAACAGCCAGACCCGGAACTACTACCTGTAGGTCATACAAATATTTGTTCCGTGCGGGAATCGAACCCACGACACGCGGCGCAGCAGTCGATCGCTCAGCCACTGCGCCAACCGTGTCGTCAATATAATATCGACTAGTTAACTAACTCAAGGTCATCGCTCAAGATCCGTTCCTGTAACTACTAGCTTTGAAATAATTTTCAATAGTATAAGCATCAAATAGAATTATTACGATAAGGTAATTTCTTATAATATGGTATGTAATATATGCGAATACCTAGCATCAGGCAGGTGACACTGACATCTCACTTCATTGTACACTTCATCCAACATTTTAGGGGAGATTTTTTTACAGAATAGTAGAGCGGTTATCGGGTTTTTGTTAAAACCGATCACTAGTATGTTTCAATACTACCAACGTAAAACAGACTAATATTATAAACGAGTGGGTAATTTTGCGAGTTTGGTATAAACACGGTAATATTACCGGATTCATTGACAGAGCTTGGAAAACAGAACAGCACGTGAAGCCGCAGGCCATTGCTAGTTCAAAATTAATCCCAATATATTTCCGTTTATTTAGGCAAACATTACTATACCAGAACAATGACATGAGCATTAATATTCTTTCGCCACAATATTGTGTGTATTTAATACACAATACATACATGGAAATTGAATTTCTCAGCGCTAGAAAATAGGTTGGTATTCATTTTATTCTTATTACCAACGTACAAACATTTAACCAAACCAGTGGGCCGAATGTTTGACGTAAATGTAACGTCAATTCAAACGATTTCAAAATTGAAATTGCTTTTTTAAAACACTTTAGTTATATCTTTGGGTGATAATAAATGTGCTTGCTTTTTAATTTACAGAATAGTACCTAAATGCTACAGAATAGTTGTATTTTTAACCCATTTCCGAAAATGGAAGAGGTTCTAAGTTCGACTCTGTGTGTATTATTTTTTGTTTATGGGATTGAGAACCGATTAAGAACATTTAAAAACATTACGGTTTTTGTTTGTAAGGTAAGGTGATAAATCTTTGTCATAGCTGTCACTAAGTTAGGTCTGATGATGGATTCCTGGAAAAACAAAGGTAACTCTTCAAATACTTAAAGGCAGGTATACCTACTTTAGCCATTAGATTTTTTTTTATAATAACTTGTTCTTAATTTTGAAGTGGTTCGATTTGACAAGTCAAGCAATCGTGGTTGTCACGCTGGTCTTGGTTAGGTCCAAGGTTTGTACGTTATTCTTATGTTGGTTAGAATTAATCCTTTTTGGTGGATTAAGATTGTTTAGTACGCATCATCATCTAACTAACCTCTCTCAACTATGTTTTGAGTAGGTTTCCAGTATTCCCGGATGCAGCAGGAGGAGCTGCATACCAGCATTTCGCATAGAGCGACTGCCTTTCTGACCTCGACAACCTAGCTACTCGGTAACACGATACTTACCCTTTGGCAAGACGTGCCGGCTTCTGACAATGCATAGTATCACGTGAGAAGCCAAAACGAACTCGTAATATTCTAGCTATCCTTTAGTTATTGACGAAAGACGAATTATCTTTAATATTTAATAATATTGCTGGACAATCCACACAGCATCATCTAGACCCAAGCTAAGCAGAGCTTGTGTTATGGGTACTAGATGACTGATATACTTAATACAGTACATTACATAGATAGATATTTTTATTATATATATAGAAAATACCCAGAACACCCGGAACAAATATTTGTAGATCGTACAAACATTTGTCCCAAGGAGGGAATCGAACCCGCAACCTCTTGCGTCGCAGGCGGACCTTCGCCCGCCGCGCCACATCGGTATCTGAAAGACTTCTAGAACAATATTGCTCACTTCTCAATAAAAACCGTTTAGTAGAAAAACAAATGACGCACATATATATACTTAAATTCCTGGAACATAATGGAAGCCCCCGGCATCGAATAAATATTTACAATCTAAGGAAAGATATCGGTACTATTGTTTACATTCATAAATATGTATAGGGTTCATAGGTATGACGTCAGGGATGCCCGAAAAAGGATAAGGATGCATATATTATAAGTACTGGTCTTATTCATGACGTCACCAAAAAGTCGAAATATGAACTGTCAAATGTCGAACGCTATGAAAGGTGGAATAGATAAATGTGGGAAAAGCAAAATTGAACTGAGTTTCGAACACAGTAACTGTAAAGTTAAACTGAAAAATGATTTGGAATTCCAGTACCCTATGGGGAACGAGGTTTCTTTCTAAAAGTCTTTGGTATTTAGTAAGTATGAAAGGCTTTTTTAATTCCCATGTACTTTCTAAGTTTATCTTGGACATCACTGACATCTGTGAAGGAGAACATCGTGAGGAAACCTGGACTTATAATTAATATTAGACTGTGTAGCGACATCTATCTCGCCACATACGAACTAAATCGACGTTTCCTACATCGCGATATTAAAGTTATCCACGCGACTGAGTATATATAAACGAGTCCGACAACAATCGTCGGGCAGTTGCCCACCAGACACGACACCCGTCTGGTCGGAGGATCCTCCCTTTTCAATGGTGGATGAGGAACTTTACACCCTGTTCCTCGCACCTCCAAATTGGTGACCCCGAAAATGAACGTCAGCGCAGCCTTCGTGCAGAGTACCCTCAGCGTGACGTCATCATCACTTCCTCAAGCTTTCAAGCAGAGAGTCATACAGCCAGTCAGCAACTACGACTTCTACGGGTATCCTGACCACTAGCATGCAGCGAACGCGCATGCCTGGTCATCACCCACAACCTTCTCAGCAACCTTGGCACCGCACGCTGCACTTCGGCCGGTCAGCAAGCAGAGACGCACTTCCTCTCCTGGTCGACCCTAGCAGCCAGCCAATACGCAGCACTGCACCACGACTTACTGGAGCCTATACGCAGTACCACCGCAGACAGTTCCGACTCACCGCGAACTATGCGGCATCCGGTTCCGACTCACAGGAACACTCCACTGGCCCGACAAGCACCACAAAAATGACTCACAAGCTATCGACCTCCGGTCTCGGAGGGGAGTGATGTAGCGACATCTATCTCGCCACATACGAACTAAATCGACGTTTCCTACATCGCGATATTAAAGTTATCCACGCGACTGAGTATATATAAACGAGCCCGACAACAATCGTCGGGCAGTTGCCCACCAGACACGACACCCGTCTGGTCGGAGGATCCTCCCTTTTCAATGGTGGATGAGGAACTTTACACCCTGTTCCTCATACCTCCAAAACTGAAATCGCCAACCCGTCAAGACGGGTTGCATAGCATTATAGTAGCATTAATCACCACGCTTGCTCTTGAGCAAGCGTGGTGATTAATGCCCGTGCCTTTTCTGTATAAGAAGATGCCTTTGCCCTGCAATGGGACAGTAAAAGGCCGGTATAATTATACGAGAACTCGTAGAGAAGGTACATTGCGCACCATTGTTTCAGGTTTGGATTTTGGGATTAAACAGTGTCATTGGATAAGATCAACAAAACATATTTCAACAGTTAAATTCATACATAAATTCACGCGTTATTCCCCGTGGGGGTAGACAGAAACCACAAAACGCCACCTCCAACGATCCTTACATACTCCTTTTGCTTCACATCATCATCAGGCTATACTAGTCCACTGCTGGACATAGCCCTCTCCTAATGAGCGCCATAGCGCCCTGTCTTCAGCTTGCCGCATCCAGCATCTGCCTGCAGTCTTTCGCAGATCGTCATCCCACCTGGTCAGAGGGCGTCCTACACTACGTTTGCCGAGTCGCGGTCTCCACTCAAGAACACGTTTACCCCAGCGGTTGTCGGTTCTTCGCGAGATATGGCCAGCCCACTGCCACTTCAACTTGCTAATTCTTTGAGCTATGTCGGTGACTTTGGTTCTATGTCGGATGTATTCGTTTCGAATCCTATCCTTCAGAGAAACTCCGAGCATAGCTCTCTCCATAGCTCGCTGAGCGACTTTAAATTGGTGGACCAACCTTACCGTAAGTGTCCATGTCTCGGCGCCGTAGGTCATGACGGGTATGACGCACTGATTAAAAACTTTCGTTTTCAAGCATTGCGGTATGGATGACGAGAAGACTCGGCGCAGTTTCCCAAACGCTGCCCAGCCCAGCTGGATCCTCCTCTTGGCCTCCTTCTCGAAATTGTTTTTACCTAACTGCAGAATCTGCCCGAGGTAAGTGTATTCGGAAACGATTTCGAGAAGGTGGCCATGTACGACGACCGGTATTGGATCAATGTGGCCATTGATCATGACTTTGGTTTTATCCAAATTCATGCCAAGACCGATACGTCGCGAGGCTGAAGCTAGGCCGTCCAGCATCTGGTTCAGCTCCTCTAGCGACTCCGCCATTAAGACTATGTCATCTGCGAATCGTAGGTGTGAGATGTAGTCGCTTTGCTTCACGAATATTACTAATGCACCGAACTTCTCTGAGGATCATCTCTTTTAAGGCCAACGAATGTCCTAACAAGGTTTCCCTTCCCGGTGGTCCCACTCGCATCTACCGAATACTTAAATAATTTTGGTTAGATGTGTTAAATTTTTACTGAATTTTCAGACATTTACCTTTCGCTAAAGGCTGTTGTCAAAGTATAAATAATAATAAATAATGCTGGACAATCCACACCGCATCATCTAGCCCCAAGCTAAGCAGAGCTTGTTTTAAGGGTACTAGATGACTGACATACTTAATACATTACAAGGATAGATATTTTTTATTATACATAAGCAAATACCCAGAATACCCGGAACAAATCTTTGTAGATCGTACAAATATTAAGGTGGGAATCGAACCCGCAACCTCCTGCGTCGCAGTCGGACCTTCGCCCGCTGAGCCACATAGGTCGTCGTAACTGAGCAAACTTCTCAGTACATCTCCCAAGGTGATATTAATTTGATTGAATAGAAGAGAAATAGAAGTTAAATAATAAATATTTGCTCATCTCCGCACTGTTGTTGTTTACTCCGGTTATATCAACAGCAGTATTCAAGAATCCATAACGTTTTCTTCTATTTTACTTAGTGTTATTCCATCCTTCCGTAAATATTTCGTAGTAATTTGAGACTAAATTAATGTTTACGGAATATTTCGGTTTTAGGCACATGCCAGTGGCGATTGTTGTTGATCATTTCTGTAATGGCGGACAAGATGAGAGGGTACGGATGAGTAGGTATTTCAGATTTAGAATTTTGTCTATTGTTGTCAATCTTAATAAGTCCTTCTCAAAGCCTTTTTGTAATCTGACGCCAGACGTAACACCTATTTAATAATACACTAGATTTTATGATTGTTTATTGACAGCTTCCTTGGTCTAGCGCTCACGCTAGATCAAGGAGGCTGCGCTATTCCTAAGATGAGGTCGTCGCTTCGATACCCGTGTCAGGCAAAGTGTTATCATCTGGATTTTGGTCTGGATTTGTGTCCGGTAGATGGCAAAAGGCCCGGCCCCTATTGCATTGGGCTAAATTATAACTAGCGAAATGTGGGTTTATTTATGAACACCTCTGCCATACCCTTTGGGGAATATAGGTATGATGTTATGTTTGATTTTATGCCTAGACTTTTTAATTTGAATTATCCTTTACCTATACTTTACTGTTTGTGTGTACAGATATATTGATTGGCACGGCCTCTTAGATGAAATTATAAATATGTCATCTTATATCTTGGGACTTCCCACGAAGGAAAGAGACAGCATTATTCATTCAAAAGTAAACAATTGGCAATTTATCAGTTGTTATTATGCACTTAAGCAATCTTTGACCCATTATATCATACCCACTGGAAGACTCAAAATTTTCCAATCCAATGTTTAGAGTTCCAGTTGAAGGAAAAATATGCAAACGCTCTGGTATGTCATACTTTCAAATTATTCCTAACAGTGTAAAGTATCATAACATCACGCCTCAATTCCCCGCAGGGTATAGTAGGTATAGTGGGTGCAAGCCTGTTGCCACTACCGATTGTTGCCGGTACAAATTCAGATTCTGGGCTAATACTGAGAAATTCCAGATGGACAACCCCAAGCACACTTTGCTCGACCCGCGAATCTCACCCAGAACCTCATACTCAGCAGTAGCGCTTGCGACCAGCAGACCAATGACTCAAATACGATGAGTCTTTATGATTGTTAATCAATCACTTCACACGGACTCAACGGATTTGGATGAATCTTCACACACAAGAAAAACATGGCCTGGATTGGGACATAGTATACATATTTTTTATTTCCCTTGGCATAATTTTCGACTTCTGACGGGCGAAGTCGCGAACAAAACCTACTAACACATAAAGAGGATATATTTTAAACCAGACTAGTTGCCACAGACCCACGACACTCATAAAATAAAACATCTTTATACGTACATACGTCACAGCATAGTCTGCACTGTGCAAAACGTTGGAACGCAAGTGTAATCGTCCGGCGTCTAACAGTGCACAGGAGATTTAGCGACATGTCAGCACAAATTACAAGTCGTGCAACTAACATTATACCAGCTAAAATAAGTACTAAAGTAGCTACGAGATACAGTGCCGAGCGTGAAATTGCATTTTAGTCTTCTTTATTTTAACCAGGCAGTGTAAGTAAAGTATACACTTAAGTCCACGATACAATCATGAAAATAAGATTCCTTGAGGTTCCATTTTTTATTAAGTTTATCTTAGACATCACTGACATCGGTGAAGGAAACCCACATGAAGAAACCTGGACTAATTTATTTAAGTCTAAAATCGGCAACCCGCCTTAATCAAGTATGGTGATTAATGCTCGTGCCTTCTCTTTATAAGTAGAGGTATGTGCCCTGTAGTGAGGCAGTAAAGTAGTATTATTATATCTATCTGAAGTAGATTACGTGAAACATGAAAATTTTATTCATGACGAAGTAAAAAAGGCACTAAACTATTTTAGGACCAGAAGAAAGGTGAAATAATCTTATCAGAGCCCTGAAAAAGTTTTATTGACATCGCGTACCTGAGCATAAAAGATGATCGAATTGTGTCAAACGAAAAAGAGATCCTTAAAGTGTTAAAGGTTAAGTACTTTTACCAGTCTATAAAATATGATGTATTTGGATAAATAAAGGACTTACTTTACTGTCAAACTAATAAAAAAACCATGAGGTGTAATAGGAAACTCAATACTAAGCTAGGTATCAAAAATGTGCTGCCGAAACTTTTCAATAAACGCCGCGTTCAACTAAGGTAAACGACATAAGTGCTTCGGGAATTCCTCAATGAAACTGCATCCAGCTCTGAAGCACTGAATCACAATAAAGTCAGGGTAGCTATGGCACCCTGGGGTGGGATCAACACATTCCCGTTTGTAACGCCGAACAAATTGGAATATTCTCATTTCACACGGCACGAATTTGTGCAATTACGTTTTTGGGCGTCAATTCGTTTAAAGGGGCATTTTTTTTTGGTCGTAAGTGTAATACGATTTTCATATTTATGATAATATGAAAATTCAAGCAATTCAGATTCTAGTTTCGCTTGAAAATAAGGTTGAAGTTATCTTAGCAATCTTTAAAAAAAAAGGAATAATTTATTAGTTCCGTTTTGTATCTGCAATTAAATACACAGTACACAGCTCTCATTTATTTCTAGCTTAATGAAACACATTGTTTGAAGCACTGTGCGTCGGAATTCGCTTTGCTGCACAATGCTTGTTGTTATAAATTGTTAACAGACATGTTGCTAGTTTTGCTTAGCATTTATAACTGTATTTATTAACATTTAATTATATGGCCCTAGCAAGACGACGACGACCGATGTGGCGCAGCGGGCGGAGGTCCGCCTGCGACGCAGGAGGTTGCGGGTTCGATTCCCGCCTTGGGACAAATGTTTGTACGATCTACAAATATTTGTTCCGGGTGTTCTGGGTATTTGCTATGTATAATCAAAAATATCTATGTAATGTATTGTATTAAGTATATCAGTCATCTAGTACCCATAACACAAGCTCTGCTTAGCTTGGGGCTAGATGATGCTGTGTGGTTTGTCCAGCATTATTTATTTATTTAAGAACGCCTGACGTGAATTCGAACGATTTTTGGATCGAGAATATACGAGTAACTGTTCTACATTTCTAAAAGCATAGTAGGTTGAAAAAAATAAAAACAAGCAACCACCATAAATCTCAACCATAGATATGAATAAAGTCTTTAAACAAAATAAATTGAATACCTTTAAACGAGCAATTCTTGTGTAAATGTACATATGTTTATTTATAATCCTAATCTCGGAAACGGCTCTAAAAATTTTCATGAAATTTAGTACGCATGGTTTCGGGGGAGATAAATCGATCTAGCTAGGTTTCATTATTCGAAAACTTCATTTTATTCGAACAGAGCTCGGTCATCCAGGTACTATTATATAATGTGTGCGAAATTAGTACTTAAAATTTAAAAAACGGGTTATCAAAATTTACGTTACGTTTACGTCTAGCATTCGTGCTAGGCACACAGTCTGAACGTAAACGACGCAAGAGAAGAAAGTAACGATCGGAGCAGGTGGCGTTCTGTAGTTCCTGCCTACCCCATGGGACAAAGGGGTGAGTTTATGTATACGTATCAGTGTCCGACCAAAATTAGTTTTTCAGCCGAAAACCAAAGAGAAGGTTCGGCTTTAGTCTTATTTTCGGCCAAAAACGAAGACGGACAATAAAAATGATTTTAGACATTGTAAATATGAATATTTCCGCTGTACTGAAGTCGTGTTTGTTTTTACAGTAAGGGCGAAAAAATCACAATAACCACGCTATTATAGGATATTAAATTTCGCATATATCTTGTTGTAATTATTGATTATATGTTATGATTTATATAGTATAACCAAGCAATACAACACCGAGCTTTACGAAGTAGAACTTCTGATTTTCGGCTTGGCTGAAATTTCGTCTTTTGGCCGACACTGGCCGAAGACGAAAACAACTTCGGTCGGTTACTAATACGTATGCATATATATCATAATTAAATACTGCCCATACCTACTACTGGCAGCTACTGAAAAATAATGTCGTTTAGAAGAACGTCTAAACGACATTATTTTTCAGTACATCTTCCCGCCTCAGTTTACCTCACTACATTTACTCCTTTCAATCTCCTCCTACGATTCCTCCAACCTAAAACGAATCACCCATCCCAAGTACTTTCAACAATTGTTCTCGAATCCGTCAAATCATAATCTTTTCTATATCGCAACATACACATGTGCCACATTTTCCGGTTCGTATATCAATCAGTACTGCGCCGACAGCTGACGACTTTTTGAACGAGATCTGATGCCACCCCCGCTACCAATATCTTTTGCCGTAAAATTTCGGCAGTTGAAAATGCATTTTGTGAGCGATAAAGTAGTGAGCACTGATTTTACGATGCTTGTCCCGTGATGTTCAGGAATTGATTGGGTAACAGCGTCAGTGTTATCACTAACTGTAACGTTTGGTATAAAATGTTATACGAGTATATCGTGAGGAGTCATCAATGTTTACTGTTAAGCAAACTTATAACTACTAAATATATTTTATTTTTGGAATGTACATACATCATTGTATATTTGCTTTATTTTTTATCAGATTTTAGTGTTTCTACATTTTATGAATTTTATTTAGGGGAAACGCTAAGGAGGGACGCCCTAGATGGACATACGCTAGCATTGGTGATGTGCTTTAATGTCAGGTGCGTAGTATTCGCAGCCAGCGTGCGTGTATGACTAGATATTTAAAAGTAAACGAAGCAAAACGAGCGTGTAAGGATCGTAGCAGCTGGCGGTCTGTAGTTTCTGGCATGGGAAAAAAAGGCGCGAATGTATGTATGTCACACATCCGTCACTCGTCCCCATCCCATACGTGCATTTGAAAACCAGCGTCATGACAGCACCTGTCTGGCATTACCTTTTGGCGAGCAGCCGCGAGGCAAGTCATTTTTTATGTTGGTATTTTTTTTAACTTTAATAATTATTTACCGTCCGTGTTTTAACCTGTTGCCAATAAGATTTTTCATTATTTTCTATTAATTATGTCCAAAGTGGTGGGAGATATTATAGAGTAACAAATTTGATGAATTCGATTTTAGTAAAGAGGTTTTCTCACTACAGATAAATCTTTAGAAGACTACGAAGTTAATACTTACTCTTCAGAAAAATTCTTCGGAGATTTTTGAAAGCAATAAGATCACAAGAGATAGGAAAATGTCGTGATGGCCCAGTGGCTAGGACCTCGCCTACTACCAATGTGACTTTACCATTTTTTATGGACTTTCTTAGTTTATATATTACAGATATTGTTGAAGGAAACCATTGTCGGGGAATTCGGACTTAAACGCCAATCCGGCTTGAGTAAGAGTGTTAATAAATTCTCCAGCCTTCTCTGTATGAGATGAGGCTTTTGCCTTGCTGGTATTGAATACCAGAGATAGAAAAATATGACTGTGCTTTAAAAATTCTCCTTACAAGATACGATTTATGATAAGAGTAGCTGATGAAGTTAACAAGTTAACTTTCCTCTAGCCAAGAAAATAAATTGAACCGTTCAAAACAGTGATTAAGGAGCACACCTCCCTAAGGGCCAGATTATCATCACGATTTGGACCCCAGAGAACTGAGCCGTAAACATCTTGGTCCCTTCCGCCCCATAATAAATGACGGAGCCAATACGGTCGAACTACGTAAACTCCTACTTACTCCTTAAGGAATATATATGGCAGCCCCAACTAAAACTATTATTCTCAGTGTTACTAACTACAAATATTGAATCTTATCGATATTGGTTTTCTTGGCCAAGTTGTAGCATGAAAATTCATTTCAAATGTCTTCGGAAAGTTTATATCAGTTTCATATCTAGTACAGTTGGGATTATTGTTGGAACTGTCTGTTTGCCCGCCATCTTGTAGAAAGTGGTATTAATCGACTGGGATTTTGATCAGTGAAGACAAGTTATTGTTAAAATTGTTGATCTCTTTGTCACTCACCAATGTGAGAGCGAGACAAACGCAAAGATTTTTTTTTTTGTAGGTACTCGTTTATTTTAGATATTTGACTTACTTATGGATTTCTTTAATCCTTTTTTTTAATCTATTTATTTATTTACAGCGTTTTTTCTATTAAGAATATGTCACCCCGATGATTGATTACAAATTAATAACTTATGTCTAAGAATAACTTAATCTACCCGTAACCTTATTCCCAAAATAATAATATGATAAAGTGTTCTAGCCTCGTCCGATAACGGTGCGGCTAGAACACTAATATAGAAGCCTACATTAGAGCTATTGACAAAACAAAAACTGTTTAATCCTTGTTCACTTGTATGCCTTCCCACTTATTTATTATTATTATTATTATTTCCATACGTCACAGGTGACTTCTGAAGCCCAGCGCTGCGCTTTGAGTCTCCCAGAGCACAGGATCATGCTGAGTGGTATCCCTCTTGCCACAGTTATGGCGTGCAACGGTCGCTGATACATTGTGTTTTTATTTCTTTTTTCTCTAAGTGAAATCATGTTGAATTTTAAGTCGAGCAGAGAAGGATAGTTAGTAATGGATGAAAAGATAAAATCGGGTAAGAGCGAGTCAGGTTCGCGGGTGTCGCACTCTGGCAGGAAAAATATT
This sequence comes from Phlogophora meticulosa, assembly GCA_905147745.2. Lineage (NCBI taxonomy): Eukaryota > Metazoa > Arthropoda > Insecta > Lepidoptera > Noctuidae > Phlogophora > Phlogophora meticulosa. Next base: position 3,742,870 of record LR990518.1, read on the forward strand.
TCTCAAATTTCAATGGTGTTTTTATGTCGCGACTCCCAACCTGAAGTTTCTAAATGGGTGTTCTAATTACAAATAATGTGCGAGTTACACACCTGGTTTTATTTATAGAAACTTCGGAGATAAGGTAAAAAAAATGAAAAAAATGTCCATGAAAATCTCAATCTACCCCAGATTGAGATTTTCATGGACATTTTTTTTTTTATGTATGAACGTAATCGAAGCAGAAGGCGTATGTAAGGATTGTAGCAGTTGTTATATTAGGTCTTTACCTATGAAATTGCCGTTCTGCAGTACTGGCCATTTCAAATCAAAATATTTTTTGTTTGGCTAAGAATTCTAATTTCAAATTAATTTTATTTTAAAAACATGTTTTTTTTTTCCAAAAGTAGTCATTTGTTTATTGATTAGTTTTACATTTTCATCGCATTTAAATCTTTTTCGTCATCATGGATACGTTAAAAATTCGAGTAATTACGGAATATGAGTACCGTCGTGGCAGCAATGCGGCACAAGCGGCACGCAACATCAACGACGTTTACGGAGCTAACACTACAAACCAACGCACTACCTGTTATTGGTTTGCTCGCTTCCGTTCTGGAAATTTCGACCTGAAAAATGAACCTCGCGGTCGTCCGAAGACTTTGGTCGACAATGACGAATTAAAGGCGATTGTGGAAGCTCTACAGCTGAATTAGCAGCAGCTTTCGACGTTAGTGTCAAAACAATATTGGTCCATTTGCGTCAAATTGGCAATTTAAAAAAGCTTGACAAATGGGTGCCCCACGAACTCAATGATCGCCAGCGCGAAGTACGCGTCGAGACGTGCCTTGCACTGCTCAACAGACACACAAATGAAGGAATTTTGAACCGCATTGTTACCTGCGATGAAAAATGGATTCTGTTTGATAACCGCAAGCGCTCAGCAAGTTGGTTGGATCCTGGTTCAGCACCTAAACAATGCCCTAAACGAAAACTTACCCCAAGAAAAGTGATGGTCACTGTTTGGTGGTCTAGCGCCGGTGCGATTCAACACAGCTTCTTACCAAACGGGGTGAGCATTACTGCAGATGTGTACTGTGAAGAATTGAACACAATGATGGAGAAGCTGGCACATCTCCAACCAGCATTGGTCAATCGCTCGTCTCCGCTGCTCCTGCACGACAACGCGCGACCTCATACTGCACAGCAGACGGTCTCCAAGTTGCAAGAACTGGGGTTGGAAGCTCTCCGTCATCCGCCCTACTCACCAGACCTTGCGCCTACAGACTACTACTTTTTCCAGAATTTGGATAACTTCTTGGCGGGAAAAAAATTCAATACCCGAGAGGCAGTACAAAATGCCTTTGAAGAATTTGTTGCCTCCCGTCCAGCTGATTTCTTTAAGAAGGGCATCAATAAACTGCCACTGCGTTGGCAAAGATGCATTGATTGCATGGGTGATTACTTCGATTAATACAAATAAAAAATACATGAAAAAAATTCATTTAAATTTTTTCATACAAAACGGCAATTTCATAGGTAAAGACCTATTATTTTGTAAATACTAAAGATTTTGTAATTAGGTATATCACACATTATTTACCCAATATTGACGACACGGTTGGTGCAGTGGTTGAGCTATCGGCTGCTGCGCCGCGTGTTGTGGGTTCGAACCCCGCACGGAACAAATATTTGTATGACCCACAGGTAGTTGTTCCGGGTCTGGCTGTTTGTGTGTGTGAGTTTAAATGTTTGTAAACGCACCCACGATACAGGAGAAATTCCTAGTGTGGGGCAAAGTTTTATATTAAAAAAAAATATATAAATATGTGTATCCTCAACCAAGTTTAAATACTCAACCCCCTACTACTTCTATTGCAAAGAAAATAACTTTTATTATTATTTTACTTGCTAACAAGCTTGCCGACTTGCATGTACAACATACACTGCTTGCTTTTTTTTTCTTTTTTTTTTTAAAGAGCGTTTAATCTAGATAGATTATGCCAATCTCATTACTGTTTGCTTTCGTGCTGCTTAATTGTACAGAGCCAACAACATCATCAAGCTACCTCAATCAAATTTCGGTGATATTATTTCAAAAGAATAAGGTTCATGTTTAATTGGGAAAATTTGATAGTTTGGGATAGCTTGATGTGCTGGCGTCTGTACAAAGATTGTTTGTAACTAAAATATTAAATGAAATCTACTTATTACTTCTTTTTTTTCGGTTTGACCATTATGTTACGAAACCCTAAAATAGATATATATAAAAAACATTCATTAAAGGAGTATAAGTAGAGTAGTACAATTATTTATTATTTATTTATTTATTTTCCAAGACGAGTTAATAAGTAGGTGACCTACACTGTAAGTAGGCACTGATAAATAAAATTAATCAGTTAATTATAATTACTGTTTTTACGTCCAAAACATATTTTTTCTCGCCATTAAGACATTTAACGATAACTTATATACGTAGGTACCTACTTCTAGTATTATTCACGTCGAGAGGATACTTAAATCTCTTCAAAAACAACTTTATCAAAAGTGTTTTCGTAATGAAATTTGTGTTATTTTGATAAGAAATAGTTTGGTTTTGATTACAAATTTACGTCAATATACTTCAAGCTGGCGACCTCTCTCGTCTCACGTGATACTGTAGTAGGGTTGATTAATGATCATACTGTTCCTGTCCTACTGCAAGGAAAAGGCCTCTTCTTATACAGAGAAGGAACGTGCAAAAAGACTTAATGGCGGGTAGGCGATTGCAGGCTTATCCGTATATTCATATATAACCAAGGCGCAACAAAGATAATAACACGTACATACATAAACTTGCGCCTTGTTCCCATGGAGGTAGGCAGAAACTACAGAACACCACCTGCAACGATCCTTACACACTCCTTTTACTTCGTTGACGTTCATACGTCTGGTTATACACGCACGCCGGTCACGAAGACTACGCAACTGACCTTTCTGAAGAACATCACCAATAAGGTCAGTGTATGTCCTTCTAGAGCGCCCCCTCCGGGCATTCCACGATACCTTTCAGATAATAACAAGGAGTCCATAGTAAAATTTAACTATTCGTGAAGGGTATTCGTTTTGGCTGACTGTCATACGTAATTATTGACGTTAATAAAGTACTAAATCTCAGCCCAATCAGATACATTTTTTAAATGAATTAAATTATAAAGAATACACATACTAGTTGTCTATTTCAGTTGTACAACGTTCAGACTTCGTGATAATCGAGATTTATTTAAAGGGTTTATTTGAACAGGGCACACAAATACGGATTAAACGTGGGAATATATGTTAGTGTCGTTTCCATAACAAATATTACATTATTTGGTATGTAAATAGCGGTCTTGGGTATGAAAATAAATCTGTACATTTCAATGTGACTATCTGTGAGTATATTATTATTTATGAAATTACATTTTTAACGTAACTATAGATACGAATCATTCAGAGACAAGAAAAGGTATGTACTTCGGTTATCTTCGTGTTTCTGAGTTAGGAGGAACGTTAAAAGTCAAAAACTAAAAATAATCGTACAAATTTCAACGCTGGTCTAGAATCATGCAACGAACTCGCGGTTTTAAGATCAGCATCAATGTACCTTCCATTCTGCATATTGAACATTTAACTTACGAGTACCGCCTTATTTCGGAATGTCATGTCATGATGGCCCAGTGGTTTAGGCCTCGCCTCTTGTGCACGAGGTTGTGGGTTCAAACCTGGGCAAGTACCAATGTGACTTTTTCAATTCATATGTACTTTCTAAGTTTATCTTGGCCATCACTGACATGGGTGAAGGAAAACATCGTGAGGAAATCTGGACTTATATAATTAATATAAGTCTGAAATCGCCAACCCGTCTTGAGCAAGCGTGGAGATTAATGCTCATGCCTTCTCTGTATGAGAAAAGGCCTTTGCCTTGCATGGGGCAGTAATAGGCTGGTACTTATTTCGGAAGCTTTCCGCCAATGTAAACGTTACCTTAGAGGTCGCTACTCGCTAGTCCGTGGCATAGAAGTGTTAACAATAGCCAGTTCATTTCCATAAGTCGCCTGTGACAACTCGCTGGGTGATAAGCGACCAGCGGCGGAGTTATGATCGCCTTGTGATGCTAATAGTGCCTTAATATAGGAGCTGCTGCCTAAATTCCTGGTGTTATTTCATCCTTTATAAGCCCTTTTGCGGATAAAGGTCGGCTTTCATCTGGCTGTATGATGAGTTTACAATATTAGTAGGAAGTAGAATAAAAGCCTTCTTATGCTCTCCTGTTTTTGCTGTGCCCGACAGGGTCCACAATGATCGTATTTTTGTAAAAACCAATAGCAAAATTGAAATGATTTTAGTTACATCTGTGACGCGGTTATTTAAAATGGACCCTGGTCCATCAGACTACACGTTGTTATTTTTAATTTTACGTATGTCGGTGCGTTTTAGTACATATATCTTTATATATAAAAATGAATCCCACTTCCTTTAGTCACGGCATCCTGCGTGAACGGCTGGACCAATTTCACTAATTCTTGTTTTATTGCGTTTGTATTCTTGTTTCTAAGGAAAAGGTTCTTACACAAAGAAAAATCAAGAAAATTGCGCACAGACAATTAAAAAATATCAGAAAAATTAACGACTAACTTTAACTTCACACGCTTGACAGTTCGCGCCATTGACAGGACAACGTCTGTCGGGTCAGCTAGTACTATATTTCTTGTTAATATTTCCTGTCTCAATATTTGTTTTATTGTTCTTTTTTTAATTCTTTTATTAGTCAAGGGTTCTATAGAGCTACAATACATGCCCGTGTAATCACAGCGGTCCCTGTCAGAATATCTGCGCTACGGTTTTTAATTGATTTTTAAATGGCGCAGTATTATGCTGAGACAAGAGGGCCTTTTGGCCTCGCACAGTTCCTTTTACAAGCTTATTTAGTTTCACCTACCCGGGTGTGTCTGTCTGTAACAAAATCTTGCTGAGTTAAATTTAACCCACTATCTCTTACCCAACTGAGATTTCACACATTAATTCAGTTCCAATGAAAACAGATTTTATGGTAAGCGTGACCTGATTACACACCCAGGATTGGCTCCAGACGAAAGAACTATTTAAAGGTCACCAGTACAGACACGAAATTTTGTATGCGCCATTAATAGGGTAGTGTCCTTAAAACTTCTGATTGGTCCGAAAGTAGGATTCCTCAAAAATACTTATTTGTTATTCGTTGCCCCACACTAGGAATTTCTCCTGTATTGCGGGTGCGTTTACAAACATTCAAAGTCACATACACAAACAACCAGACCCGGAACAACTACCTGTAGGCCATACAAATATTTGTTGCGTGCGGGGATGAACCCGTGACACGCAGCGCAGCAGCCAATTGCTCAGGCACTGCGCCAACCGTGTCGCCAATACTGGACATGTATTTTTTCTTTGGTCACGTAAACCAAAAATGACGACGATATAATTCGTTGAAATTACGCGTGACGTCACGCCGTGTTAAACTTTTAACGTAACAGTGACGTCACAATTCCCTTCTCCTGAACTTTGATGTGCTATATCGTTGTCACTTTTTATTGATTTGAGTAAGCAAAAAATACGTATGCAATGTTTTTTGGTAATTTTGCTGAAGGACTGAATAGACTTAATATATTTTTACCTAGGAGTGCCTAGGACACATCCCTATTATGATAGACCATTTTAACGATAAAAGCTTGTTTGAGATATCATTTTTCAAATTGAGAGTGGTCTAATTGTTAGTTTCATTTTTTTTCTATGCTTTTCCCACATAAAAATATTTTTCCTTATTTATCATTTCTGTGGTTTGTAATTACTTAGAAGTACCTACACTAGGTTGTACACCATGCTGCTAGTGTTGTCAGCGCTAGCAGTAGAAGTCAATTGTCGGAACGAATGACTGCAGTGTTGCACTGTTTCCAGGCAATGGGCCGGGAAACTATCCTGCTCGTGCACCATTACGATACCATTGGTCTTGGTTTTAAAATGGCAATGTCCTTTGTGTTGGTATTTTAAGCTTTGCAAACTTAGTTGTTTTTTTTTAAGGCTAAATACGAAAGGTATCACTGATATTATCTGGTGTGAAGTAATGGAACCTAACATATAACATCACACCTGTTCCCTCAAAAGGGTTATGCAAAGGTCTACCTATTGTACACGCATATTTCGCCACAAGTACTCACAAAGGCACATGCAAACATTTCGTTGTAAAGCATAAATTCATCAAAATCAAACAGAACGCGATACCGACCTTGGTAACAGAGGATTGTCTTGTCGACCACTAAATCAACATCGCCGCCAAAAAGTAAACACCCTCTATAACGTACACAAGGAAAACGTTACAAACGAAACACTAGTAAGTACATAAGTGTGTGTGCACATCAAGTAAGTAACCAAAATAAAAATTCCCTAACATTATGTACATTTCGAGAAATCCGCCGAACTCAAGTCTTATATCTTATTTACTAAATAAGTAACGGTTTATCCTTCACCACTGAGATGCCCTTTTGTTTAAGTTTCCAAGATACACTTGAAGGGGTCGTATCGTAAATCAATCCATCTGACGTGGTGGGAATTGCTTTTTTACGAGCTTCCCCCGTAACGAGGAACCGCTGGCAAGCCGGGCTATCGTCAAAAACTGGTATATGTTGTGCGCTTTGGTGAAGTACCGGGAAAAATCAAGTATTTTGGACGAAACATATGGCGTGGTGGACATATATGACTGTCAGAAAGATCTAACAACCAGTATTGCCAAGAGGTATTGTATTATCGAGTAACTGGGTTCTGGAGGCCAGATAGGCAGTCGCTCCTTCTAAAATACTAGTGTTCAGCTGCATTCAGTTAGACTGGAAGCCGACCTCGAAAAACGGTCGTGGAGCAACCATATTTTCACTATCCACTGTCCAGCAATATTTATTTATTTATTTATATTTTCACTATGGGCTATACAACAATGACTAAACTTGGCAAATTAAGTGTGGGTATTAATTGTTATAAATAAGAAGGAGGTGTCCACCTTCATGATAAAACCTTTCCCTGTAAACTTGCTGTAGAATTCCTTTTTTAAAGTTTCTGGATTTTTTTCACGTCGCAAAGCTCTTATTTCCAAGACATCTGGCCCCAAAAATGTAACGCAATAGATTGTTCAACCAGTATCATGGTACAGGCCGAGGTCGCAGCCACACTATTGTTGCCAGTGTCATATGTAGGTGCTTTCCGTATTCGAATGAGATTCGAGCGCGGGGGGCAATTCCGTACATATACGGGTATGTAGGAGCTATTCCGTATCCGAACTTTTCCATTATATTCTGTTTGTTGTTGTAATAAAAAAGTGTTGCGCACGACCACTTTCGGAAGAGGTTTATTGGGTAGTGTATTGTACCTATTATTTTGAGCTGGCAATATGAGATTTTCAGCAAAGATTGAGAGAATGTAAGTATAGCGTAGCGAATTGTCTTCCTTCTGTCTTTTAATACCTACATTGAGAGTATCGTAAATACTTTTAGCAATTCAACGTTTAATGAAAGTTGCTGATACTGGCTGGATATAAAACGCGGGGGTTAATGGGGTTGGTTTCCAGTCTAACTTGTTATAACTGATTGCCAGTATTTTACATAGAGTCACTGCCTGATCAGATATGTCTTCCACGTCCCAGTCAATGGGCAACGTGATACCTCTTGGTAAGACAAATTGATTTGGGGTTCTGACTTACTACGACTGCCAAAGATCTATGAATGAAGGAAAGACACAACAGCTTAACGTGCTTTTTGAGGCACAGGGAGAGAGAGCTTGGTATTTAGGTGGGTCATTCATCCTCGGACCAACCTTGGGGAAGCGTAGCTAAACCTTCCATCTACCCCTGCAGCTATTATAATTAAGCCAGGAGCTTCTGTTTCTTAGAAAATACAGTGAACAATTTCCTATGTAAATAAAAAACCGTATGTTTTTTTTTATAATTAATTACACGGTACCACTTGAATAAACTAAAGACTGGTCGTTTGACTTTCAGGCTTCTGAGTACTAGTTATTTGTAACCAGCGCGGGATTTTTTCAAACATTACACAAAATACTTTACACATAGGTGAAAATTTGCCGTCTCCTGCATATTAAAATGTTTTCAGATTGATAACACATTTTGTGTAAACTTCCACTCTTCAGAATAGACTCACAGAGCATAAGCACTAACGGCCACGTCGATGATTGCTTACCTGAAACAAAAAACAAGTAAATTTAAATTTTAAGCACATACATATACATACTATCGGCTGAAATGAGGACGATTCAAAACGGGAACTACAACAGGACGTGCCACTATCGTGGGCACGCTTAACCTCATAGAGGACACAGGCATACTTTATATTTTTCTGAGTGAATTTACATGTCCATACTTAATATTATAAATGCGAAAGCAATTCAGTTAGTTCGTTTATTTGTTACCTTTTCACGACTAAATGGCTGATCGGATCGTTATCAAATTTAGCAAGGAGATAGATTATATCCTAGGTAAGGACATAGGATAGTTATTAATCCGCGATTTTGCCTGCATGAACGATAACTAGCTAGTTTGTAATAAGTTACAAGATCTAAAGAAACTAGAGCTATAGGTACATAGTAAATCATAGGAGCTTGGGTACAAAATTGTTGTGTACTATGGGTACATATGGATATTTAAAACCTTAGAACGCCAAACTAGGCAAGGCGTGCCTGTATTTTGGGATTCTGTTGATTCTTCCTAAATAACATGTCTTACTTAAACTAATTTACAACAGTGAGTATATTATAAGTGAGAAGCGGTACCTATACTTACTATACAATAGCAACTAGTAATCACATTTATTTTTTACAACATAATGCTGTAAAAGATGCCTAATAATGATAAATAAGTTGAATTAATAAATAACCAGCCAAGTGCAAGTCACCTTTTGGGTACTTACGGAACACTAAAAATTAAAAACTATAAAATTACGTGGTAAATTAATATTACCAGCTGTTTCCTACACCACACAGTATTTCATTGCGTACTGAATTTACCTTTTATAAAAGCCCCACATTGTCGGGATCCCATTGATTCAAAATCGCCAGTTCACGATTGGATAATTATTAACTACTCGTTTAAATAATTCAGTTGTGTTAAATAATAATATACAGTTTCACGTCAATAGGTAATTGCTTTGTTAACCACTATTTCAATGCATGTACAGATAAATATTAGTTATGCATAGAATTGGTGCTATTGGATGATTAAATTTTTTTTTTTTTTTTTTAAAACGTTGCCCCACACTAGGAATTTCTCCTGTATCGTGGGTGCGTTTACAAACATTTAAACTCACATTCACAAACAGCCAGACCCGGAACAACTACCTATAGGTCATACAAATATTTGTTCCGTGCGGGGATCGAACCCACAACACGCGGTGCAGCAGCCGATGGCTCAACCACTGCGCCAACCGTGTCTTCAAAAATTCTCAGATATAAGTAATGATGCCTAATTGCATACCTAATTATGACTAGTTTATTACTGCCTCACTGCAGGGCAAAGGCCTCTTCTCATACAGCGAAGGCACGAGCATTAATCACCACACTTGGTCAAGGCGGATTGGCAATTTCAGACTTTTATTAATCACATTTCGAGGTTACCTCACGATGTTTTCGTTCCTAGATGTCAGTGATGTCGACGATATACTTGGAAAGTACTTACATACTAAATATCACATAGGTAGTTGCTTGGTTTTGACCCCACAATCTCATGTTTAACCACTGGACCATCACGACATATGTATCTCACATATGTTTCTTCACTTATGTTTTGTTTCTAATAGAGAAAGAGGAAACTTTGCATTACCTTATAGCCGAAAAGAATACCTAAGATCAAAATGGTATGGCTGAACTTGTTATAATTTTGGTCATCCTTTACACTCATAAAATTCATTTGCAAAATAAACTTATCTTTATTATGAGTCCTAAGCCTATTGGCTGGCCCTAGGCTGGCGATCCCATTACCAACCTTGTTAAACTTTGGCCAAACTTTTGACCAAAGCAAGAGCTTGTCTAGTTAAGCTTGTGTAACATCTTAGATGCGTTTCCCCTTTACGCCTGTACAAGAGCACGATCTACAAGATTTTCCCCTTTGTCTTTTCTATTCTTTACATTCCGCCACTCCTACTTACCCATCTGGAAGCCAAGTACATAAAACGTAAACAAGTCAACCCCGATTGATTTATGCGCCTTGGCCCGCAGTAAAATGGCGTCGCCAATGTTCTTCCACATAAAGACCAGCTCGTAAAATAGATAAAAAACATATGTGGCAATGTTTGGCCCAAGTCTACGACCAAGGTTGGGCCGAACGTATTCAAATTTTCGTTCGATTAAAAAAGTTTTACTGTCGGGAATTAACACAGCTGATTTTAGGATCGTTTGAGGTTCTTTGTGTGGCTTGTGGTTCCGTCTATAAAAGACGTGTACTGTCTATTGTTTATTCTTTTGATTGACACTAAAGCGTATTGAACATCAGACATCCATTAGTGGCCTCCTATCGGTTACAAGTTTGTTTAGTCCAAATAGGACGAGGTCAAACATTTACCAGACATAATTCTTAGAAACAAGTCAGGTTATGTACATACAACTTAAACCCACGAATTTTTCTAATTGGCGCTGGCAGAGAATACACAACCACCTGCTATGATACTTAAATACTCCTTTTGATTCGTTTACGTTCGTCATACACGCACGCCGAGCACTACGCACCTGACTTTTTTGAAGAACATCACCAAGATCAGTGTGTGTCTTTCTAGGGCGTCCACTCCCAGCGTTTCCACTCACGTCCGCCTTATACATTTTGTTAGTCACCTGTCATACATTCAGGACTGTTTATTTTGAAATTAATTAAAAGTAGCCGTTCCATGTCTTATAAAATTTGAAACTGGCACCTGAATTCAGAGAGTGAAGTGAATGTGAAGCGAGCTGTCATCGTAATGGAAAGTTTTGACAGTTCACTTTACGCCCAGTTCACTTGTCGTTCGTTTCGCGGCTTACTTTTACAGAACAGACAGATGTTACCTACACCTTAGTAACATATGCAGTATCGGTATCGGCGAGTCAGTTACAAATGGGCCGACGCCATATCTTCCCATGGCATTCCGCCAAGGGCCACTGAGGGATTATGCCGGTGATATGGGCAGCGTCCACCTGAATACTAACATTCTGCTTAGGTAGATCATTAGGTATAAGAGCGAAGACAAAAAAAAAACAGAATTAATTGTGGGTACAGGCACGGATCTTCAGCACTGGACGCAGTAGCGAGGGTAGGTTCGAGCATATGCAACTCAAGGTCAGCGCTCAAGATCTGTTTTGGTAACTGTCTCTTATTATGGGACAAGCCCGACATACTGTTCCCAACCAACCACTGCATCTCCTGATACCTAGAATCAACTTAGTGGATTACCAGAAAAGAATAGCATCCAGGTAGTGAAGCTCAACGAGTCAAATATCATTACCATCTTGGATGCATTCGTGATTAAAAACATGCGCTTGTTGGAAGCCAAAAATTATTGATAAAACAAAGGTCGAATCACAAGCGGCTCAATAGCCCATAATGATTTACACGAATTGCAAACACAATCTTTCAGGTACATAATTATGTTTATAGAGACTATAGAGAGTAATTTCATTGCTCAATTAAAGCGAATTTATCCGCAGTTGTTTAATTACTACATGATTCCTCTCAAACGTTGCTTAAAATTACATCTTGCGCACATTTTACGTGAAGAATATACGTGATAGAAGAGATATCGAGGCAAAACTTGACACGATGAGTTCAGTACATGATTTTGGACTCCCCTGAAAATTTTCGTTCGCTTTTCTTAATTTCTACATGTATAAACCCACGTTTTACAATGGGGAGGCAGAAACTACAAAACGCCACCTGCTACGATCCTTACATACTCCTATTGTTTTGTTAACGATCATACATCTGGTCATGGGTTGCGAGTACTACCCACCTAAAGTACCAGCCTATTACTGTCCCACTGCAGGGCAAAGGCCTCTTCTTATACAGAGAAGGCCTGAACATTAATCACCACGCTTACTCAAGACGGGTTGGCGATTTCAGACTCATATTAATTATATAAGTCCAGGTTTCTTCACAATGTTTGCCTTCACCGATGTCACTGATGTCCAAGATAAACTTAGAAAGTACATATGAATTGAAAAACTCACATCGGTGCTTGCCCAGGTTTGAACCCACAACCTCGTGCACAAGAGGCGAAGCCTAAACCACTGGGCCATCGTGACTACCCACCTGATCTCTCTTAATTTCTAATCTGTTAAAAATCATAAGCCGACGAAAAATTTCGACACTGGGGGGTGCAGAATCTTGTACTCAACTCATGGTATCAGGTTGTGCGTCGATTTTCCTTCTAACCTGTTTATTCTTGACGTAAAACGTGTACCCCTTCCACCATATGCATGCCTCGTAGGCCAGTGTTTGTCGAAGAAAGATACACTATCCACAAACAAAAATAAACATCACGTCGATACTCGGAGCCATTTGTAACGTAACGTAAAACTCAGGGTAAACGAGACGAACGATCGACGCATACCGCTAAAGACACTATTTGTTTCTATGACGTCATACAAACGGAACATATTTGCATTTAATTCCACAAGGGTACGTTTCAATAGCGTGATAGCAACGTGTGTTTGGATATCATTTGTGTATGATCGAAGAAATATGTCCGTCGGTTTTCTTTTGAGATTTATTGGGGAGGGAAAATAAAAAATCTGGGAGAGGTGAACGATTTTAGGAAGTAGTGTTATTTTTGCGAAAGCTAGTACTGCGGTTTCAGTTCATACAAATAATAATACCAGCCTGATACTATCCCTCGGCAGGGTGAATGAAATTATGCCTCTTCACACACAGATAGCACGAGCATTAATCACCACGCTTGCCCAAGATGGGTAGGCTATTTAAGACTTTTATTGATTATAAGTCATGGTTGCCTCACGATGTTTTCCGTCACCGATGTCAGTGATGTCTTACATAAACTTAAAAATTACATATGAATTGAAAAAGTCACATCGGTACTTGCCCGGATTACCCACAGCCTAGTGCATGAGCGGCCAATTCTCAATCTATCTGCCATCACGACATCAGTTAACAGACGTGAACAGTATAAAATAACGTATAATAAAATGCTCTACGAAAAATTTAATTCTGCGGTCTGCGACTACGCATTTAAGAACCTATAAGATGATAAGTCCTCTCTTTGAACTTAGAGAAAGCACTCAACCGTAGTTAATTTAGAAATACATTAGTTACACCCTAATTTAATTATGAAATTCACCCTAAAAGTCACGATTTAGAATGCACAAAGACTGTAAAGTATTCATCGCCCTCCGCATATACATTCCTAAGAATTAATTAAAATGGCTCGTTGTATGACGATCAAGGTTACTGAAGAGGATCAAGCAATCCAAGAAAATTGCATACCAAGAACTGCGCTTAATAATTCATAGCAATTTGTCTATTACCAAGGTTGACATCGCATATGCCATGTGTAGGTTCTCTGACCTCGGACGATTCAGTGATGACAGCGTTTTAGATGGGGAAAAGCTCGTGCATCATTCTCATTTAGATACGTGTACCATCATGCTCCTGCCCTTATCCCATTTTTTTTTACTGAGTGCGTTCACAAAAAAAGTATTTATTGTGATAAGTTACTAAATTTAATATTTACGAACACGATCGCATTAGGTAACCCTGTTAAAATAGTCGTAAGATAAATAATTAAATAAATAAAGCTGGCCAATCCACACAGCATCATCTAGCCTCAAGCTAAGGAGAGCTTCTGTAACGTGTACTAGATGACTGATATACTTAATACAATACGTTACACAGATATCTATAATTTTTATTATTTATAGCAAATACCCAGAACACCCGGAACAAATCTTTGTAGATCGTACAGACATTTGTCCCAAGGCGGGGATCGAACCCGCATCCTTCTGCGTAGCAGGCGGACCTTCGCCCGCTGCGCCACATACATAGGTCGTGAAAAATGCGAGAAAATAGATAAATAAATAATTTGGGGTAACATTGATACTCAAAGTTGTCCACGCTCATTTACGTGAATACGCAATAAATTATTGAGGAATGTCTTAGCAGCGACGGCCCAAGGGTAGAGCGAGTGGTACGGTCGCTCAAGGCGCCAGGTAGCAAGGGGCGCCAAAACGCAAATGCGAAAAACGATTTCAAACAAAAGATATGAAGCCGTATAAGTGGCTCGTATAAAAATGAATTAAAATTCAAGAAAATAAGTAGTAGTACAGTAAAATAAGTAAACAATAACATGATTTCATTTACCTACAATAATAAATATTTTTAACTTTATAAAAAATTATATAGGTATATATAGGATCAAAGGGCGCCGTAAAAGAATCTCGCTATACCTTTATTAAGGGAGATGATCTAGCTAGATGATTTCTCATAGACCCGAATACCAATTACAGTCAGACAGCACAGTTGGTGAAGTGGCTGAGCGAGTGGCTGTTACGCTGCGTGTCGTGGTTTCGATTGCCACACGGAACTAATATTTATATAGCCTTAAGGAACTTGTTCCGGGACTGGCTTGTAAACACACCCATGATACAGGAGAAATTCCAACGACGTTTTTTCAAATTCTACGAAACACGCCATGTACTCTAACTTTTTTCTTTGCACTCAGACCATGTCTGACGCTCATATTCAACAGAAGTTATTGACAGACATATATGTACAGATAGCATTGTAATACACACACGATCACTCCAGAATTCCCTATCATCTGTTTGATCCAGCGAATCCACCAAATTTCATTCACATCTATGAACGGAACTCGAGAACTTAATTTCCATACCGCGTTAGCTTCGAACAAAAGACAAACATTGGCGTTCACATAAAACTTATTCACTGGTTCGGCTTAACAGATACTCGTATCACTTATGTAACGGGTTGAACGATAGCGGGTGATGTACAGTATCATGAGTGCACTATTAGAATTAAGAAGGAGGTTTAACAAGAACCATAATAGAACCTTCAAAGGTTCTGTAGGCCTATCACCAAATTATCAAAGTTTCATTGCGAATTACCATGGCATTTCCTGTCGATAAAATTAAAATCTTGATTGCATTAATATTCAGCCCGTCTACAGAACTCGTCACTGTCAGTGTGTTGGTCGGACAAAATTGTATTGATTAATATTTTTTTCTCCTATTCTACGAATTCACAACTTCAAACAATCCTTAGACAAAAAATAAAGCGAAACTAACTCAAACACAATTTGTGTAGGTACCTATAGGAAAACGACCACTTGTTCATATTCTCACGCTGGTAAATTAACCAGAATGGGGTGAGTGATATCAAGGGTAGAATTACATACAGTATTACGGAAAAACTATGTTACAACCTACTATAAGATAATGTTGAATAGGAAATGAAGAATAGCATAGACAAAAAATGGCCGTTATTTTTATGAAGTCGAGTTTTTGAAGAAGTGCCTTGAGCATTCATAATTGTTTCCATAAGTAATCTTTAGAGTACTGTAGAACTCATCATCACTATTTTCCTAGGCCTTTTTCCCAACTATGTTGGGTTCGGCTTCCAGTCTAACAGGAAGCAGCGACTGCCTATCTGACCTACATAACCCAGTTACTGGGCAACCCGATGCCCCTTGGTAAGACTGGTTGTAGAACCTTCATTAATAAGTATAATATTTCATTTTATGGAATTAACACTTATTCATATTTAGAATAAAAACAAATGAGGAAGATTTTTTTTTTGTAATAAAAGACATGAAGTGTACATGTAATAAAACCATTAATAATTACTAGAAAACTTTAATGATAGTGTTAATTGTAGATC
This sequence comes from Phlogophora meticulosa, assembly GCA_905147745.2. Lineage (NCBI taxonomy): Eukaryota > Metazoa > Arthropoda > Insecta > Lepidoptera > Noctuidae > Phlogophora > Phlogophora meticulosa. The sequence goes on from LR990518.1 coordinate 3,758,777, forward strand.
AGACGACGTTATACTATATCGCTATGTAAATAGTACCTATATAAGTAGCATATTGCCTTATACTTTATTATTATTTTTTTTATAGCATAGAGTTGTGTGAAAGTGTCCATATAAAATGTATGCTGAACGATATTGGTGCCCTATGTAATATTTGCTATACGCTTTATATTGTAGCGCAGTCTGAACTAAACTTTAGTAGATGTATATTTTGCTAATATGAATTATGTTATTAAAGACCAAATATAAAAAAGAAAGCACGCAAGATAATAGACAGACAGCCGTTGGCTGACAGGCGGTTTGCGTGTATACCTAATATAAAAATAATCTTATAGAAAAAAATAATAACACGGCACCTCAAGAATATCTAGGCGCCTACAGTACCTACAGTTAACAATTTTGATCTGCACTCTTTATTTTTATATTTTCTTCGTATTCAAACCGCAATAAAATGTCAAAGAAAGCAACGTAAGCGCGACTTAAATAAACGAGGGAACGTAAACGCAACCCATAACTAAGAGAGAACGCAAACCATAAAGATTTCTGTACAGGGCTGTTCCGTAAGTACAGAGGCCAGCACATCAAGCTACAATATAATAATAGGTCTTTACCTATGAAATTGCCGTTTTGTATGAAAAAATTTAAATGAATTTTTTTCATGTATTTTTTATTTGTATTAATCGAAGTAATCACCCATGCAATCAATGCATCTTTGCCAACGCAGTGGCAGTTGATGCCCTTCTTAAAGAAATCAGCTGGACGGGAGGCAACAAATTCTTCAAAGGCATTTTGTACTGCCTCTCGGGTATTGAATTTTTTTCCCGCCAAGAAGTTATCCAAATTCTGGAAAAAGTAGTAGTCTGTAGGCGCAAGGTCTGGTGAGTAGGGCGGATGACGGAGAGCTTCCAACCCCAGTTCTTGCAACTTGGAGACCGTCTGCTGTGCAGTATGAGGTCGCGCGTTGTCGTGCAGGAGCAGCGGAGACGAGCGATTGACCAATGCTGGTTGGAGATGTGCCAGCTTCTCCATCATTGTGTTCAATTCTTCACAGTACACATCTGCAGTAATGCTCACCCCGTTTGGTAAGAAGCTGTGTTGAATCACACCGGCGCTAGACCACCAAACAGTGACCATCACTTTTCTTGGGGTAAGTTTTCGTTTAGGGCATTGTTTAGGTGCTGAACCAGGATCCAACCAACTTGCTGAGCGCTTGCGGTTATCAAACAGAATCCATTTTTCATCGCAGGTAACAATGCGGTTCAAAATTCCTTCATTTGTGTGTCTGTTGAGCAGTGCAAGGCACGTCTCGACGCGTACTTCGCGCTGGCGATCATTGAGTTCGTGGGGCACCCATTTGTCAAGCTTTTTTACCTTGCCAATTTGACGCAAATGGACCAATATTGTTTTGACGCTAACGTCGAAAGCTGCTGCTAATTCAGCCGTAGATTGTGTATCATCAGCTTCCACAATCGCCTTTAATTCGTCATTGTCGACCAAAGTCTTCGGACGACCGCGAGGTTCATTTTTCAGGTCGAAATTTCCAGAACGGAAGCGAGCAAACCAATAACAGGTAGTGCGTTGGTTTGTAGTGTTAGCTCCGTAAACGTCGTTGATGTTGCGTGCCGCTTGTGCCGCGTTGCTGCCACGACGGTACTCATATTCCATAATTACTCGAATTTTTAACGTATCCATGATGACGAAAAAGATTTAAATGCGATGAAAATGTAACACTAATCAATAAACAAATGACTACTTTTGGAAAAAAAAATCCATGTTTTTAAAATAAAATTAATTTGAAATTAGAATTCTTAGCCAAACAAAAAATATTTTGATTTGAAATGGCCAGTACTGCAGAACGGCAATTTCATAGGTAAAGACCTAATATAATACAATACATTTCTTTAGTGGTTTTTCAACTTTATTACAAAAGTATTAAGTTCATGTTAAATTGGGGAAATTTGACAGTTTGGGATAGCTTGATGTGCTGACGTCTGTGCCATCATCAGTATCCTCCTGCTCTTATTTGAGGTCGGCGCAGCATTATTCTTTCATACACACACTTCCACAGACCAAAGTTGTTAAGTATATCTTTATCTTCGATCGACCCGTGCGGATTATTTAGCAAAAACTATTCACCAAAAAATACTTGGGCACATTTAAAAAAATTACCATCTCATTTTTCAATTTGCCAACCCTAGCAACGCGTAAACATCTTTACAGGCGGCCATACAAAAGAAGGAGCGTAAATAAGAAAAAAAACTCGTATTTTCATAAAAATGCGGGATACACAGAGTAACGAAGTATCAGGTGTTACCGACCGAGATGCATGATTAATGCTCGGGTACGCTCATAGATGCTCGTATGTGCTCGGCATAATGCTCGCTTTTAACACGTGCGCCCCAGAATATATTAATTAATCTTATCTACAAGTTTTGATAGAAAGCGTTGTGGCACATCTGTATTTAAGTTACTCTGTGCTCTCATGGTTTATTAATAAAGCTAGTGTTCGTACGTAGTACATAGTGATTAGTTTTTAATAGGTATTTAAATAAATGTTTGTTTTTTTTTTGCAATGAGTTGCAGTACCTACGTATGTGTACTATGTGACAAAGTTGTTCAATGGCCACATCTCTACAATTTTATAAAAAAATACACACATAACATTTTACAAAAATATTTCAGTAAAAGTGCGTGGTTTTTATTAAGTTCAAGGACATTTTGTTAAATGATTAATTACGAAGAGAGCACAAAGCAAAGGTCGACGATAAACTAATACTATACTTTTTTTTTACTTAAGAATTTTAAGTAATAATTTTCCAAGGTTCTAATTTCTAAAAACGTAACAAAATTTATGAAAAATTAAAGTAACAATTTCTAAATATCGACTGTTAGGGTCTACTATAGATCCAAACAGTAAGTTCAGTCCAGATAATTCATGAGCATTAATCACCACGCTGTCCCAAGGCGGGCTGGCACTATCGAACTTATTATAATTATAAGTGCAGTAGTATCCTCATGATGTTCCCTTCACCGATGTCAGTAATGTCCAAAATAAACTAAGAAAATAAGTACATATGAATTGAATAAGCCACATCAGTACTTGCGCGGATTCAGGGCTTTGCCTGTCAAGTCATGAAAGGCGAAGCCCTAACCACTGGGCCAGTTTACTTTATTTGTACAAAAATATCGACACAAAATTTCCTTTTCAAGATGGAAAACCTTGTTGATTTGTGATTTCACATAACACCTTTACAAACTCATTACATATCTGGCTGGTTAGAAAATCCTTAAAAGGCGGGATCCAATAATCCGACAGCAAATGGAAGCAAACCTGTTTTCGCCGTTATATGCCAAACCTTATCCCCTGGGTTTGTTTGAATGCAGATAAAGACGTACACATGGTGATCGTAAAAAGTGGGAATCATGGACGACGTCTTTTTTGTAAGGAGTTCTCATGTAATTTCATATTTCAAACGTAGTTATTTTTTTTTCTGCAAAAATGTTTTAATTTGGAATTTGTTCTTAGTAATAGTTCAACTTCAAAGGTTCCATTCAATTTAAATAACGAAGTTGCACAGTCAATTAATTATGATTTTACAGTTAATTAAGTAACAAGTAAGAGCACTCAAAAGCCAGACGCATTACCATCGAGCCTTGGAACTATAATTATATTAATTAGTTCGTGTCACTCATTTTGATGTTGAAAATTATTGGGTTCATATTTTTCATTATGATTACTTAAAGAACAAACAGTTTTTATCCAGAGAGTTAAAAAGAAAACAATTGAAACGAGGCGTACAAAAAAAACTGTCGCTTTTAGCCATAAGACCGCCCATTGTAACACCCTATGTATCTCATAAAGTCATTATTTGTAAGTTTTCATGCTGTTAAATAAAGAGTTTTATATTCTATTCTATAAAGTTAGTGGTAAAGTTTTTACTCAAACATAAAAATCCTTAAGAATCACGTGTGCGATAAGACCGCCCATTATACAATTGTTTTATGACAGTTTATTCTGTGTTATATTACTTGGAATACATATATATGCGTAATAAATATATCTCGCCATCATACACTCACTTTACAAAAACAGAGAAACGATAGCAATCGCGACTAAAATAAAAACAAATCACGACTCATATTTACAAGCAAAAACTTCACATAAATCACACATAATATTACCGCGAGACTTTTCCGCCATCGCTAGTGGCTCCACCTACTTCCCTATATGCAAACCATTTTGTTTACACGAAGATGGGGCGCGGAATAACTTTTCCTATTTTCTTTACTTTCCAATTTGTATAGTTTAGTGCGGGTTGGAGTAGAATTTATAATATTGTTGGAGCCTAGTAGGATGGAGACTGATAATCTAGCAGTAATGGTTTCAGGACCCTTGGAGGAGTCCGTTGGAAGAGCCAACATTATGATGATACTTAAGTAAGGCTTACGCTCCATGGGTATTCGACCCCGCTGCCAACCTTTGTGGCTAGATAATCCTTTTGACCATGGCATAATTAGTCTAATGGGATTATATACGTTTTCACTAACAACAGGTGACACCTAACTGTATGTATAAATAAATGGTCAGTTCAGAGCGTCGTGAGCTGAAATTCCAACTGCAAAGAAATTTAGGCGTTAATTTAAATTAAGTGTTTTCTTACACCTACACATACATACAATCACGCCTTTTTCCCATGGGGGTACGCAGAAACCACAGAATGCCACCTGCTACGATCCTAACAAAGTCCTTTCATCTATCATTATCATTTACCATTCAATCATTCACCTACGTCTTACACGCATGCCAGTTGCGAGTACTACCCACCTGACCTTTTTGAAGAACATCACTAATAAGGTCAGTGTATGTTCTTCTAGGGCGTCCCCTCTAAGCGTTTCCTAATGTTAGTGAAACCGGGTATTAGTTCTTAAAATAATGTATACTGTAAAGCTCTATTGATTTTCGAAATTTGTGAGACCACAGTCGTGCACAGAGAAAATGAATGCTCTCTAAAAACGTATGCGTTAGCAAAATATATTTTTCACAAAGTTATAGCAGCGAAAACAGAGGGTGTTCCAATTACCTTTGAGAAACTATAAGGGCGTCCCATTTTATCTGCAATATGATACTCTTGAAGATCATGTGATAAATGCAAAAATAGACATAGGTATTCTCTGGTTTTTTGGTGTTTATGGAAAATGCTGCTGCCAATCTACATTTTAGCTCTCCTATAATGGCTCGGAAAGCATGTTAAACCGTTGGTCCAGGCTGTCACTTGTAGATCTTTGACAGTCTTGACGGGTAGTCAGAAGCACGAAAGTCTGACAACCAGTCATACCAAGGGGTATCGTGTTGCTAAGTAACTGGTTTGTGGAGGTCAGATAGGCAGTCGCTTCATGTAAAATACTCGTACCTATTCAGCAGCATACGGTTAGACTGAAAGCTCACCCCAACATAGTTGGCAGACGATAAAGGTAGCTTGGGAACCTGTTTATTCTTACTGCAGAAAAAAAGAAAATAAGACAAATATAAATATACAGAAACAAAAGGGAAAAAAAACATGAAACCCGCGCAAAACGAGCAATAGTTTTTGTTTGTAATGATTATGCTGAGCGTAATAATCATTATTTGTTTATTTGTATTGTCATGTGTTAATCTTATTAACAATAGTTATAAGGTAGATCTTGAAGAGAATCTTTGTTTGTAGAAACGCAAACAAAGAATGGGTCAAGTTCTCCGATGAATAAATAAATAAAATTAACCATTTTCTTTCTCAGAATCAATTCAATACGTATTGACAATTATAATATAAAACTCACTATATATATATAAGTACATCTAGTATACAAAAACAACATAAAATAAAAAACCAACCAAGACACTCAGGCGTCAAAGTACTCCTCCGCATCGCTGTCATCTGGAAACGTGCCCAAAAGAGTTATTTGGGCAAATAATGAGCCAGTCCTCTGGTCACGTGAAGTGTCGATCAGTCAACAATAATTCTGGAGCTCATGTGTATGACAGAGCCACACAACGCTGGCTTTCAGCAACAGCCAGTGTTGACTGGATAACGTCGACCGGATTAGCATTAAAAGACATCTTGTATATCAAAGAAGGAACATGACAAATAGAGATGTTTAGCAGTCGAAGAATTTGCTCCAACCCCTTAATAAATAAATAATGCTGGACAATCCACACAGCATCATCTAGCCCCAAGCTAAGCAGAGCTTGTGTTAAGGGTACTAGATGACTGATATACTTAATACAATTCACTACATAGATAGATATTTTTTATTATACATAGATAATACCCAGAACACCCGGAACAAATCTTTGTAGATCGTACAAACATTTGTCCCAAGGCGGGAATCGAACCCGCAACCTCCTGCGTCGCAGGCGGACCTTCGCCCGTCGCGCCACATAGGTCGTCATAGATAATAATTAAGATAAAGAGGATGTGATGTGAATTATACATTGAATATAAAATCAAGTCACTATCATGATTTTCCTGCCCTTATCCCAATTTCTCTGTGATGGGCGCAGCATGCATTCTTCTTCCATACATATTTGCGGTCGTCTCCTTCCTACCCTTATCATCTTCCTAGACATTGAATTGAAAGTGCTGTTGTAAATTTCCGGGGCGTGTCTTAAAATGGCAATAAAATACAATATTAGAGGTATTGTATGAGAACTGAAGCATCTCTCAACAATTTCCCCGCGCGTACCAGCAAATAACGTTTACGTCTCGAGTTTCCGACATCATAGGAAGCTTCCATATCCTTTTCCGTTTGCACTGATCACTCGTTAGACAGGTACTTTGATATTCAATATGTTGTAAATAATGTGTATTTTTAAGGAAAAAAAAACTTTTTTTTATTTCGGGAGATAAAAAATGGCTGTTATGGGGACTGATGCTAGAAGCGAAAAATTAAAACTGTCAGTCTACTCTAATCTAACACGTCACATTGGCATGTCCGTAACGGGAACCCTCAAGTTTAACCCTACCAAAAACCGCTAACCAAGACTAAAAAACGTTTCTCTAAAACAAATGAAAAAAAAATTTTTGGACCAGAAAATATATTTCCCTTGAAGTACTCCATCTTTCTGAAGTGAAAAGCGATGGCAGGTATAAAAATGGATAATCATAGATTTTTCCTGTACTGTAATGAAATATGTAAGGAACTGCGATCGACGCTCAATTTTGCTAAGCGTAAGGAAAAAATACCAATTTCAGTCATTCAATGGCAGACTTTAAGAAATCGTTTATCGGTTGATATTTGTTTTAGACAGAGGCTTGATCAAAGCTAGTCTGGCTAGCAAAATTGAAGTTTATCAGTAAGTGCTTTTTCTTATATGCATACATAAATTCACCGATTTTTTCCCATGGTAGGCACAAACTACAGAACGTAACCTGCTACGATTCTACATACTCCTTTTGCTTCGTTTACGTTCATACATCTGGTCATACACGCACCGGTTACGAGTACTACGGACATGACCTTTCTGGAGAACATCACCAATAACGTCAGTGTACTATATCCTTCTAGGGAGTCCTCTTCCGGCGTTTCGACTTACACCTATCTAAATACGGACACGAATTAAATTCTAGATTTTTTATCCACGTCTGCCTCCATTTTTCGCCGCATTATTGGGTAAGTGTTGAAAGAGTTCACGACATCTGCCTTATAAATACCTTTTGTTAGTCGTCATTCTAATATGTGCAGTATCAAAAGTCGAAAGGTGAAACAAATGGGATCCGAAGGTGTTCAGGCGCACACCGTTACGTAGTGAAGTGGAAAATGAAGAGCCATAACAGTTAGCGTTAAGTCCCAGGTCCCTCCGACATCTGCAGGGTTACGAGACGCATAAATCTATGGAACCCTCATTTAATACTATGGTGCAAGTGAAGGGTGACGGGAGACCTATGGTGGGGTGAGGGTATACACGCTTTTGGGTACCGCAAAGAATAACGTTTAAGTGTAGACTACAGACCAGACATCAAAACAGTCGAACTAGGCTTGTCTAAAATCGATTTTGGCGATATATGACATTTAGTTATGACGAGTATCGATAACGAATCAATACGATAGTTTCTAAAATTTAACAAGCAGGAGAGAACTCATGTAGCTGGTCCAAAATATATCGATAATTATTATTGGAATAACGGAAACCATACCAAAAAAAAAACGATACTTAACGATAAAGCAATTGTCTTGACTTTAACCATTTAAACTTGCCAATTCTACTCCATAGGACACGAGGAATAAATAAATAAATAAATAAATCTTGAAATAAAATAATATAAAATAATAATAAATAAAAAAAAGCTTTCTTGAATGCTTTCTTATTTCTACATAGGATTTGTTGCCGAATAATTATGATTAGTTTATTCCCGTATAGCCAGCCCTTTGTTTCCAGCCAGTTACATACAAGAAATCCATCAAGGTAGTCTTAGTTCTATTAATGGAGGCTAAAGTGGCAACACCGCACAATAACACGTAAATTGAAAGTCCTGATAGCCCCCGGCGTCCTCTCGCTAAGTTTGATCCTATAAGAGAAAATTAGTGCCAATCTATTGAGCTCAGCAGAGGTGTTAAAGTGTACACGATACTGTTGACTATAAAGCGTGTACCCAGGTTTATCTAGTAGAAGACTAGCTTCGTAAACAGCGTTTGCAAACCTTAGTTTTGACGGTTAATCTATGATTTATTGAAGTGTAAATTAGTGATGGATGACCGTAATAAATCATATTGATGTAGATTATACGTAGTTTGGAGTACTCAAAGTAGATTTAGTCTGTAGAAGCAACATATATTAAAGTGCATTGTGCAATCTAAACCGCTAGCGTGAGCGTATGTGAAGCCGTTGGTCCCGGCTGTCATTTGTAGATCTTTGACAATCGGTACAGGTATTCAGAAGCCCGAAAGTCTGACAACCAGTCTCACCAAAGGATATCGTGTTGCCCAGTAACTGGGTTGTGGAGATCAGATAGGTAATCGCTCCATGAGAAACTCGGGTATTTAGCTGCACCCGGTTAGACTGGAAGACGACCCCATCATAATTGGGAAAAGGCTAGGTAGATGATGATGTGCAATCTGTTCGTAATGTTTGCAATTTTGCTTCCAAAAATGTAAACAAATGTTTTTTGGACCAAAAACTTTAACATTCGCAAATAAACACATAAAGTTCAATTCACGCTACACTTCATCTATTTGTTTTTTTTTTTAATTTATCGTGAACTAACATAACGTTCATATTTGTCGTGTTTACTTAAAAAGAACATCATTGGAAATATGGTTTCGAATATGGAATACATAATTTATCCAACAAGGTTCAACAGACAGGTAGAAAGATTGTAAGATATTATCTAAAACTGGAAGAAGTATCCTCACAAGCTCTGTGCTACGTCATAGATCTCGCTACAGATACGTGTTATATTATCAGATATTTTATAAAACCCCCAGAGACAAATGGAAGATTATTTCATGATAGACATATGGTAAGTCAAGTGGCATCTTTTAAAACTTCATAAAAATTCAAGACAAAAATCCGTTCCCATCTTCTGACTTACGCCTCACAAGGAAACCGTCCCACCTAAAGAGTAATTGCAGAAAAAAAGGCTCAAACAAAAGATTGGACAGGAAAAATAAACGGGATCCAGGGAGGGGACTGTATGTATGTAAATTGACTTAAGCGAACAGTGTATTTGTAAGTAAATACTATGGTAATAAACGATATTTATTATTCAGCGAATTGAATGATCTCATCTTACGGGCCACTTAATTTCATCTCGCTCCGAGTATGTTAATTTGCAAATAAAAGGTTTTTTGTGGTGATTTTTATCCTTGTTTTTATTCAGGTTCTCATTTTCCACTTTTCACGACTTAAGCGCTTATGTGTTTAAGTGCACCTGTGTGTTATGTTCTTTGTTTCGTATTTTCTGAGGTTAAAAGGAAAGTTGCTGGTTTCATGTTTTGTAAACAAAAGCTTAATTAGAAAACTATAAGCATAACATCACGCTTGTAATTCTCGAAGGGTTAGGCAGAGGTAAACGTGGGTGTACCTATAATAGTACACCCACGTTTAGCTAAATGGAGGCGATCCTTATTGAAGAATCCGGGCTGTAACTGAGAAATTCGAGTTGGAAAAACTCAATAACGCTTTGCCCGACCTGGGAATCGAACCCAGGACCTCATGCTCAAAAGTAGCGCATACAGCCTATTGGCTGTTGCATTTAAAATGTTAATCACTCGTTGGTCTATTGACCAACGAGGCATTTACATTTTAAATGCTAATTTGGCAACACTGTTCTTAGCTTCAATACTACACCATGGTAATATATTTAATGAAAAATAAGTTCACAGTAAATTGTCCAAAACAAAATAGATAGGTAGGTATACCTAGCTACCTATATTTATATAGGTCAAATTAGGTTATTATTTCTTCGGTCAAAACCAGACAACGTGATTAACGTGAACATATGTGCTTTCTAAGTTGATCTTAGACATCACTGATTTGGTGATGAGAAACATCTTGAGGAAACCTGGACTTATAGTTCTTATAAAACTGAAATCGCCAATTTGCTTGAGCAAGCTTGGTGATTATTGATCGTGCTATCTCTCTGTGAAAACTCTCTCTCTCTCTACGTTTTATATATTTCATATTTTTCGGTTAACTAACAACCAGGCAGACACAATAGTTAATTAGTTTGTAACATAATGATCCCCAATTCATATTCATAGAGAGTATTCAATTAATAAGAATTAATTAACAGATAGTTATAGATGTAGGTACATACGGGTTTAAAATATACGTTTACAATGCAAAGGCAAAAAAAAAGTGGTAGCAAAAAGGTTTTATTTAGATATACTGTTATTTAAGAGATCTATATGTATGTACATACAAGTATTTATCCTTTGCCCTGCAGTAGGACAGTAACAGGCTCATATAATGATAAATTATATTTAATTATGTAAATGGGTTCTCACAAACAATTTTACACGTCAAAAAGTTATTTTTTTAAAATTATGTACGAGTATAATTTTTCCGTATTTTTTTTAACATAAAAAATTCAAATGTAAATATATACAAAAATAGTTCTCTGCCCGCAGCAAGGTGACCCAAGCTTACGGTGGTTAGGGATCCAAAGTGAGGAACTTCCTCATAATGCGTGCCGTGTCTAAGACGACCGCCTTCTGCATCTGACGCTTTTTTTTTGTTGCTTATGTGGAAAATCCTCATGGATGTTCTCCGCCCTGGGGCGGGCGGCGGGGACTGTCAGACTCTTACTGACTAAAAACCACGGTGTTCCCATCCTACACTTGAACCGGGGATCATGGGAACTCTGCATCTGACTCTTGACCCAACTGTTTAGCGAAAGTTTCTCCCGATGTTGGTAGAAACTAGGTATTATTATTATACTTTTTCCGTGTAAAAGAAATCCACACATGTCTTAGTTATAACATCACCTACCAAATTAATGCCGCCTACTGAATTGATGACACCCGAGTTTTTGTAAAGAGCCACTCAAAGTAAGTGGCTGTTTACAAAGAGCCACCCAGTGGCGTCAATATCTTAAAATGTTTGTGTTTCTTCACACGTTTTTTCGTAGAAACACATCCAATTAGTGAATTAATATAGTTAGGACATAGATGTATCTCGATGTTCCTGTTAGGTTTATCTTTATCAAAATGAAATGATATTTAATGTAAAGTTTTATCTTCCAGACAGGTAGCTGCGTGGTTTTACACTTGAATGTAAGGTCAAAAACTTAAAAATTAGACTGATTGATCCCTGAGAAGAAATCCCGATACAAACTCATAAGAGGTCATATTCTCTTTCAGATGCCAAACATTATATTTTATTAAGATACTAGCGGTGTCCGCAACTTCGTCTACGTGGAAGTAGACAAAATTTAATTTTTTGTGCGGTACCCTAATTATTTTTCTAAAATAAAAATAGCCTAAATTACTCCGTATCCCATGAGCTATCACTGAAAGTCCCGTCAAAACCAGTCCAGCCGCTTCTGAGATTACCTCAAACATACAAACAGACAACTAATTTAAAAATGTGTTTGTTTTGGTATAACTACCGTATAAACTTTCAATGCATTTAGTAAAAAGCTGTTATTTTGACATTACAAACAGACACTTCAATTTTATTTACTTGTATTGATTATGTGCGTTTAACGATGCAGATTAAAGTCTGAAATGGCCTTTTCGGGAAACAGCCATTGCAGCTTTGAGTGGACCTGTCCCGACAGAGGTATACATGCATCAGTCATCGTGTTGCTCTAACCGTATTTTAAGCTGTTTCCAACAATCCAACGCTAGTTGACCTCTCATCATCCTCCGGCCCTTATCCCAATTTACTTCTTCCACACATCTCTATTTGACGTCATATCAATAGTTACCTTCTTCTGATATCCCCATATCATCTTTTACACCATCCATCGATTCGTAGGTCTTCCTCTGTTCTTCTAAGTCTCTACATTAAAACTCAAAACCCTCCTCACAACATGGTCCTCATTACTCTGCATTTTATTCTCGGAACCCGGATCCACTTTCAGACTTCCTCTTACGTGCTCATTTCTTATTCTCCTAGTTAGTTGACCTGTATCAATTTAAAATTATTCAACATCCATTTTGTAGATAAGAAACTGATCAGCAGATGATATCAATCTATGGTATTGGTATCTCTTATCGCCTCTGTTTATGAAAATTCCATCATAAGACCAACTTACCTAGGATTTTATCTTTGTATGTAAGTGTGTGTTTTTATGATATTGTTAAGAAGGAGGTGACTATGAAGATGACTAATAGAGATGTATGGAAGAAATAGACATGCTGTGGCGACCCCAGAATTAATTGCGATACGGTGTGTATATACTACAGAGAGATACAGTCCATATTATCGGGCTTGTTAATTAGTGTTGCCAACACCTTTTTCACCAGCACATCCTAAGGGATGAGTACTATAAAAAAAAACGCCCAAACGTAAAAAAAAAACACTTTTACCACTTCATTTGACTAGTAAACACGGCAGCTCCGTTATCAGTGTCAAGTTGACTTTGACACGAGGGTAGATAGCGCATTTAGGCCAGATACGCACGGGCGGAGGTTATCAATCAGCCGCAATGGCGTGCCAGGGTCGTAGGATCAGTGTGTACCTCGCCTTATTCGATCTGAAGGAAAGTTTTAAAGGAGTACGGCAGATTTGAGTTTGAATGGAAAAGTTTGGATAACTGATTCGATAGGTAGGTAAATGATGGTATAAGGAAGGATGGAGCGGATGTGCGTATCTTGTATTTTGTGGTAAACACGGCTGGGGGTCTGACGTCATAAAAGTATACATCGATTCTTATAAAATAGTTGAAGTCAGTCAAATAAAGCTAAAGTCTGACAATCAGACTGGTTGTCAGACTTTCGGCCTTCGCATAAGTACTGTCAAAGATCTACAAATGACTGCCAGGACCAATGGCAACGTGCTTTCCGAGGTACGGGGTAGGCTCGATATGTTACGAACTGTCACCCATCCACAGACAGCGTAGCTTAACCCTCGATCGACTCGTTGATTCTTTTTTATTTATCCACGTGTTCTTCTAAAACAATTCTCTCTAGCGGGGAATCGTACCCTGGTCACTCGCGGCAGACCAAAGATGTTTTATCTTACTGTACCATAAACATTTTAATACGTAACAGTCCACATAATACACAATATATTCTAGTCAATTCTAATCACTGTTTACCATCGCTGTTTATTATGCATCTCATTATCATAGAGGTTTAACAAGTATATATCTGTTATTTATCGGAACTAATAATTAAATATACAATAAACAACACTAATTCCTGGAATATTTGATCATACTAACAGCCACGCATGTAGCATGCAAAATGGATGCACTCGTTTTCCGCTATAGGACAAATAAAGATAACGCCTGGGCTTAAAATTGATGTAAATAGACATGCCTATCATCATCCGCCTGCCTTTTCCCAACAATGGAGTCACCTTACAGTGTAACCGGATGCAGCAGAATACCAGTATTTTAGAGTGACTGAGTATCTGACCTTCACAATCCAGTTACTAGGTAAAACGATACCCCTTGATAGGACTGGTTGTCAGACTTTCGGGCTTCTGACTGTCAAAGATCTACGAATGACAGCCAGGGCTATGAACCGGTGAGTTGAGCTCAGTATGTAATGGTTAGTCACCCATTTACGGACCGAAGTCGGCAAGCGTTGTTTAACCTTCGACCGATCTTAAGATTGACCCGTGCAGCTGTTTTCACGCAGGTCCTCAAATAATAGCTATCGAACATGCTAAAAATAACCCCAAACAAAGCAACAACAAACTTATCATTAAGGTAAGAGTTAGGATCAGTCACGAAGTCATAAAGCTGTAAGCAGAAATAAACGTTGAACAAAGGTCTATGTTCTTAACGGACCAAGAAGCAATAACTTCCAACAAGATGCACTCGTAACAACATTCAAAATAGTCGAGCTTACTCATCCAAGTACCAAAACATGGAAAGGACATCAACATCTGACCCACATCCAAAGCAAGCTCCATTGTAACACCGGATTTTATTTACATATATTAAACGAAAACGTATGATAACGTCCCTGAACATTGGCTATCAGCCAACTGGGAATTAGACACTGGCGTAACGTAAAAAAACGTACTTCCAATAGCCAATAGTTATTGATGCTTCCTCTGATATAACTGGGTCATAATTCTTTTGTGGATTACGATATCAGAATGGGGGATGAAGGCTTATTTTTGCTTGAGAGCTCATTTTTTGTCGTTCCATTGTTTTGGCAACTTGTCGTCGATGTTGACTGAAGTTTGCGTTGTAAGTGCCAGGATAAATTGAGTGTTAGCGTTTTGCCTTTCAACGAATTGAGTTTGGGAGTGAATGCTGCGATTTGTTTCTAAGTTATTGCTTCGCTCATTCGTTCTGTATTTAAGGTTTGACTGGGACAAACGTATGCCCTTCACGTTCTTGTACTGACAAAGGTGTTAATAAAGCGCTTAAATAAATGTTTACATTATGTCAACATAACGGTTGTGGCGCGGTCTGAATTTATAGAACTACGAGTATAAACACAACCAATTCTAATAATATACCCTTTGTACGACGAAGTATTTGTATCAGCCATTACTTTCCAAAAGTCACATGTTTCAACAATCATAAGAAAACCTTTATGCATACAGAAGCAGGATATTCCTTTTACGGATTCAAGAGCAAAGGAGACTCTAATACCATATGCACCGTGCAGTCCTAATGTAAGTCGAATCAAGGCTCTTTATACATTCTCTTAAATACCCTCGTAGCTAATATATTTCAACTCAACATTGAAACAATTCTCAGTGTTTCTTTTAACGCAAATAAACGACTAGTGAGCGCATTAAGGTGCAAACTGTAATAGGATGCAGCTTATAAAATCGATCTTTAAATTCAATAAATTTTGCTATTCATGGATTCAAACGGTGCACCGTCCGTTACTTGAATCCCGTTTAGAACTCTGCAGCTCTATATGGAAAAAAAAACGTGGGTGACACACATTAAGAAAAGATCTATGAAGATTGTAAGAACGATGGTCTTAGATGGCTTTGTCCGTTGAAGCTGTAAAAGCCATCGGCGGTTACAAATGACCAATCAAAATTCTGAAAGCTGGATTTGATAGGCAATTATGAAGTGAATTTGGTTTTATGTTGCCCGTTACTTTGATTGTTCTGACATGCACTAATAATCCTTTTTTTTTCGAACGGAACCGCAAGGAGTTGCGTAACCAAATAGGTCGGTAGTAAGTAGGTTAGGTAGGTTACTTTTATGGATTTTTGAAATCCGTTTCCAAGCTAGTTTTGAAATGCAGTTCCTAATAAATGGTTAACTATTGGTCTCAATTTGGGTAGGCCCCTACAAGATAGACCGACGATCTGATGAAGATGACCGAAGTCGGTAGATGAGGGCAGCGCAAGACGGATCAAATAAAAATATTTAGCAGAGGCCCATATCGAGCATTGAACGTATTTGAGCTAAAATGGTGATGATAAAATCTCAGAAATGTAACAAATACTAATTTCCCAAAAAAATATGAAATGCCAAAAGTTTAGTAACAAGAAAATACAAAAGACGAGACCGCACAAAAGATTCGCCGTACGAAATGAGCGGAACAGTAAGAATTATGAGGACAGTACGGCCGACTTCGGGCTAATTAGGAGCGACGAAGCTTGAAAACTTATCATTTTAAGATATTAATAACGTTTAATTAAGAAACAGACTTCACTGAAAATGAGTTTTAATATAAAACGGGAGATAGCATCTGCAGTCTTCTGAGACGGCAGCTGTTGCAGGACTAGATGAAGTAAATAACGATAAGTCAGAAATGTTAAATGAAGACGTTGTCATGACTCATGAGAAGCCGTCGAGGCTCTTTAAGAAAATCAGAATAAAAATCCAGAAGCTAAAACAGTCGAATTAGACGCCAACCCCCGTAATTTTAATGCAAATTATGGCGACATTCCAAAAACTTGTGACACTCCCCCAACGGCAAGAAAAAATCTAATTTCCTTCCCCGAAAAATCCCTAAAGTACTTATTCCAAGTATATAGGATCAAATTCCCCTAGCAACACGCGGCTGCTACATCAGCGAAGACGAAATTGCATTAAGTAAAATGTGAGAAATGAAGATAATATACGGAAAAAGAAGGAAAAAAAGCCAGGACAGATGTAGCTTGTGTTTAGCTAAGAAATATAATATAATACAGACCAAGTGCCATGGAGGACATAAAGATAAGGTTGATGGCCTAATGCGCGTCTTCACTAACGCTAGGCGACAACTAAATGGGTGCCTAAATTGAACTGGGTTGTTGGATTTTCAACGCTTGGCTCAGGTCCGAGAGTTGACAATTTAGCAGTCCAATGGTATTTAGGCATTGGCTTAGGTGGAAATAAAAAAGGCTTAAAAGGAATACTTGAACGGAGGTGTCTTGAAGGTGTCAATCATAAAGGCATATGATGCCTTTGACGCTCAACAGAACAATAGATTCTATTGGTTCCACGAAAGCAAATCTGTATGAAGCTCCCAAGTGTTGTATTAGGTTTGTATGTATGTTTGAATAAATGAATTTTGATTTTCTTTTTATTTTGATTTATATGCTGAAGGGAACCTAACAGCATACAGATAGATTCAAGCACTCCAGCGATTTTAGTTTTTTTTGAAATATTGAACGTGTCGTTTGTTTAAGGCGGGGCAGGTTCGTTGTGGACGCGCTAATACAAAGACATCCGCTCAATAAATATGTATAAATCAACGGAGTCCTAAAATTAATATCTGTTAGGTCATGACCTAGAACTTTAAGGCAGTGTTGTAAGCTACCCTACAGCTTTAAAGAAGCAGACACTAGCATCTATCAAGAGATAAAACGAAGACAAGAACAAAGGGTAGAAAAAAATCTTTTATAACATAGACTTTTGATGCCAAAGAAAAATAATCACCATAACACGATGATAAACGAAAATTAGAACCAGTTATACCATCTCTCTGTAGATTTATTCGCCTTATGAATATTAACGTCTGTCTGTATTGAGGGCGCTCACAAATCTCCTACCACTTTGTTACTTCGTCTGCAAGTGACTACAGACTTGTAATAATGAACTCTCTGCTATAGTTGTTTCTGCTGAATAAATTAAAATAAATATCACTCGAGATTCGCAGAAATAGCTCGGGAATGAAAAAGGGGTGGTTGATTGAACGAATAAAATAAAAAAATAATAGTTTAAGAGTTGGGTTTTATTGAGCGCGAATCTAAATGAAGTTGATGTAGATAGTAAATTTCAATTTCAACCAATGCCCTTCGATCGATGGGCCTGGACGTCCAATCAATTTGATTAGAATTTGTAAGAAAATGTATTTGTCTAAAAACGTCATTTTTATCGGTTTGACTGCTGATCTTGACATGACATTACAAGATGATAACGAAGATCATCAACGAACAAGCAATAAAGATTTATGAATGTAATTAATGCGATTTGTAATTAGTCGTTTTTACAAATAACATGATAAGTGCAAGTTCTTTGATCTTATTTTTTTTAAACTGATAGAGGTCGTGCGGAGGTCATGGATGGATATACGACAATAATGCAAAACTAATTTGTTTTTTTTTCTTTTCAATACTAGGTCAGCCATCTTTATGCCCCTCATACACTAGATAAGCTATTGAACTAAATTAGTCATAGCTCAACCGGAATCTAGTTTAATAAGGACTTGAAATCATAATCCTAGCAAATTATTGGGGACTAGCACTTCGCCCGCGACTTCGTCCGCGTAGATTTTGTACATTTCCCTTTAAATTTTAACTCCCCAACCCCTCTATCAGGGGAGATAGAGGGGTTGGGGAGTTAAAAGCTCCCTTAAATCGTAATATGGAAAAAATGAAATGCCTATAGCAATCAGGAATAACGTAGCTTTCTAACAGTAAAGTTTTTTTTTTAATGGATCATTAGTTCATGAGATTACCCCTACATACAAACTTACAAACAAATTTTACCTCATCATAATATTAGTATTGATAATATATCAGCTGGTGCGAGTTTTTACTATAATTATAAATATACTTACTCGAGAACGTTAACGTTAGCGTTTACTTAAGTCACTTTGTATGGAATAATTGTGATTCTCATGATTGTCACCAGGCAGCGCTTATTCAGTTTAAGTAAAAATTGTAATAATTATGTTAATACGATCGAATTGGCACTGGCCTGAGTGCATGTTTCTATACCAATTCTACCAAACTGTAGCCGCTAGAGTTAAGGCAATCGAGTAATTATAAAGACCGGCACTATGCCCTGTGACAATTCCACATTTCTTTGGAAAACGGAATCAGAATTGAAACGATCACAGATCTATAAATGTCAGCCAGGACCAATGACTTAACGGGATTTCTGAGCCACGGAGGGGTCTTGATATCCAATAGATGGTCAGTGGTCACCCATCTAAGGAAGAAATATCTGGACTGACCGGTGCAGCTGTTATAATTTGGCTACTTTTACTAGTACTTGCGATGGCCATGCGTGAGAAAAAAATACATGATTCCAAATACATTATTATGGCTGTGAACTCATTATTCATTATTAGTACACTTAAGTATGCCTATAGAAAGGCAAATAAGCATAATGTTACGAAGTCGTATTTTTCTGTCAACTGTGGGAAGAATGTAACAATGCCTTTAAGCAACTCTTATAATGAAATTGAAAATTATAGTAAATTAAGTAAAGTCTCGAACAAATGAAAGGTAGAGTCGATTGCATTGCGGTTGCAGGATTTGTAAACATGTGAGCGCCATGTTTCTATCAACATAACTAACCTATATATTTTTGCTATTTGTAATGCAGTAGTTTTGGACTTTACGCTTTATGAATCGTTTTTCATATAAGGCATGGTGTGGACATTTTTGATTGATGAAATTATTACAAGCCTTATACCAAAATCGTTATGTTTGAGCCAATTTTGCCAATGCCAATGGTAGTCGCCAATGTAAAACAAAAATTTCCTGAAACAAAGTATTATTTATTATTATTTCATTCCAAGAATCTCAAGTTACAGCTACCATGGGAATTCAAAACAGCATTTTTATAAATTCAACATGAATTCTCTATTAATGTTTGAGTTAGGGAAAATGGAGGAAAAATAATTCCGTTGTGAGATATCATTCAAAGCCAAGAATAAGGTAAACAGCGTGGCTCATGTATGTTTTTAAAAATTCAAAGCTTTATGAGGAAGGCGTCAGATGGTAAGAGAGGAGCGTAACAAGCTAATTTAATGGAATAGTTAGATAAAAAAATACTTATGAATAATAGATGACACGATGACACATTAATTTGACGACACGGTTGGCGCAGTGGTTGAGCCATCGGCTGCTGCGCCGTCGCTGCGTGTGTTGTGGGTTCGATCCCCGCACAGAACAAATATTTGAATGACCTGTAGGTAGTTGTTCCGGGTCTGGCTGTTTGTGTATGTGAGTTTAAATGTTTGTAAACGCACCCACGATACAGGAGAAATTCGTAGTGTGGGGCAACGTGTTTATAAAAAAAAATACATTCGGACCTGGGAAAGATGGTGAGACTTCAAACGCCTGACCACAGCTTCAAAAATTGTAGCTAAGAACCATTTCGATCGCATCAGCTTTTAAACAGAATAATCGGCATCAAAATCGGTCTATTCGTTTGGGAGCTATGACGCCACAGACAGACACACAGATACACGCGTTGGACTTATAAAACCCCTCTTTTTCGTCGGGGTTCAAAAAGTGACTTACAGAAAACAATTTAGATCAAAGAAATTACTATTCTTGAAGATAGTAAATTCTTTAGTTTGAAATATTTGACGGCCTCGGCAGTAACGTAGGTTACAATACTAAATACTATTGGTACACCTATGCCTAACTCTTTCGGGGATGGTGATGTTTTATAAAGAAAACATGTTACAGCATAATAGTGAAAATTCAGACATTTTGTTCCCAATAAGGTACAAATATACACGAAATCTGCATTTTACTTGCTCTAAGGAAACACCAATCTACACCTCATTATTCAAGATAGCACTCAGAAGGAATAAAATCTCGTGTAATTTAAATAAATTCAACACCAAATACGTCTAGCCATAAAACCAAAAAACACAATGGTATTCCCACTCAAAACGCTAAACATAATATGTGAATTAGAATAAAGAGAAAACCTCACATTGACCTGAACAATAAATCTCTCTGTTCGGCTGACTTCGGATTTAGTCGGAAGTATTCGGGCCAGCATTTGTACCCGCTACGAATTTTATCAGAGGGAATAGAGAGCAAACAATGGAGGAACAACAGTCAATGGAAATAACCCACTATTGTAGTCGAAATAATGAAGAGGCGCAGAAACAAATGTGATAGGAATATCGAAGGATGTTGTCATTCGACCTTTTACCGATTAAAAACGTCGATCAAGACGGTTTTAGGTGTTTGTTTATTGCAGGAATGCTAGTGCAAAGTACACTTACACTTAAAACACACACACATATACTCACTACACACAAACACACACACTACATACACTTTTAAAAGATTAACTAAGCAAAAAAATGTTGTGAGGAAAGTTTTGAGTTTGAATGTGGGTTACAAGAGTAAAGGAAGACCAAGTAGATGGATTGTGTGAAAGATGTGACCATTGAGCTAACGGTGAATATGAGAAGAGGAATAACGCACGCTGCGCTGACCCCAAATCAATTGGGATTATGGCAGGGGGATGATGATTCTTTGGAATAAAATGTAGTTCCACAGAAATCTAAGCTAGTTCTCAGCTCGATTGACGACTTTTACATATTGTCTAGTCGACTGAAAAGCGGAAAGAACATCCAGTAATTTTTACCAAAATGAAAGTTTAATGCCATGACGTGACATGACATTGATTTCTGTAAGTAGGTATTTTACAGACACTTTTAAACATACCAATAAATATTATATATTTAAAAAACAAGATGGCAACTTTGCATTTGCTGGCATTTCTTATCTGACAGATTCCTGAGAGGAAATCACGAATCAAATTCAGATGTTATGGTCTCTTGTAAAGTCCAAAAATAATCTTCTTATATATAAAATTCTCGTGTCACAATATTAGTTACAAAACTCCTCCGAAACGGCTGGTCCGATTTGTTTGAAATTTTGTGTGAATATAGGGATATCTGAGAATCGGCCAACATCTATTTTTCATCCCCCTAAATTTTAAGGGTGGTGCATCCCCAAACATATTATATGGCAAAACATCGTTTGCTGGGTCAGCTAGTAATATATAAAATCACTACATCTTACACGCTCATTCACGGTTACCGTATTAGTTCATACTCAGTGAAGTATAAATAAAAGATTATCTTAATCCTAACCAGCAGCATGGGATGGATGATTACGTACATAGCTTAATCTCTAAAAAAACGCCTAAAATGTAGAACACCTCGCTTCCCTCTCACCACAGAACCCCCCGTACCCAAGACCTCAACCCGCCAGAGACACGAAGCCAGCATAACTCCTTTCCTCCACGTAATATTCATCAAACATGCATGGGTTCTGCACAAATAAATCGCATTATACGTAGCGTGAACCGACCCGAACACCTATGAATAAATGAGGGCCCTTAAATTCAAGTTAACTTGTCCCACCATCGCATAATACGTAGGAACGTAATATTCTGTGTAATGTTATGCGAAGAGCCTTTGTCTTGTACTGAGTCATGGTGAACGAGCAATATTTCTTCATGTAATAATGTATGTGAGCATAGAATAGTTAGTCACTAGGTCTCAAGCGTGGGTTTGCGCATCCAAAGTTCAATTTTCAAGGTTAAATCGTTCATTCTTGACAGAAAGGTAAGAACTAGTGATGAAGACTTAATCTATCTTTTGTTAAGGAAAAGATTGAATAGCTCAGTGACCATTCTCGTGCTAATTTATCTTCTAAAACGATTTAAATAAAGTGTACAACTACAGAAATTAGCCCTAGCAGTTCTGAGCTGACCGACTAGTCTTAATTACTCACACTGGTTCACTAGCTCGGCTTCCTGTGTTCAACTTGACATATCTGTAGAAATAAGGCCGACTAAGAATAGTTCCTCAAGTCTAGGTGAGAGCAACTAACGAAGGGTCGACATAAGAGAACAGGGGACTACTGGGCTATGTCAGGTGGCAACATGGCAAGCAGATAACCTTCAATTTTGACGACCCATGTGGAGCGGGGGGCGAAGGTCCGCCTGCGACGCAAGAGGTCAGGAGGTTGCGGGTTCGATTCCCGCCTTGGGACAAATGTTTGTACGATCTACGAAGATTTGTTCCGGGTGTTCTGGGTATTTTCTATGTATAATAAAAAATATTTATCTATGTAATGTATTGTATTAAGTATATCAGTCATCTAGTACCCTTAACACAAGCTCTGCTTAGCTTGGGGCTAGATGATGCTGTGTGGATTGTCCAGCATTATTTATTTATTTTAATTAGAAACCTAATCAGAAGCATAGTGGCGAAACTTACGAATAACGATTCTTCACCCTACAATTTTGGGTATCTGACAGCGCACGCACTGCTTAAACCGCGAGGTCTACAAACATGTATTTTTGTACAAGGGTCTTTTAATACGTGATAACGCATGTGAGCACTAAGAATTTTTGAGAAATCTAATGAGGTAATATAATAATAGGGGATGGAAGTTCATCGAAGACTGCTTCGTTGGTCTAGCAGTCGCAAGCAGTACTGCTGAAGACGAGGTCCTGGATTAGATTCTTGGCTCGAACAGTGTTAAAGGGTATTTATTTATATCTGAATTTCTCTGGTGGGTCATATTATGGGGCGTGTTTTATGCGTATGTTTGATTTGTGCAGGTTATTTAAGCATGTGAGGTTCGTGTTTACGAAAGAAACAGCAAAACCGATCAGCCATCTCTTTAAACTACTAAAGCGTTACTTCAACACATAGATAACGTTTACATAAGATACGAATACGACAGACAAGGATGACATACAATTATATAAACGTTTTACAGCCGTCTACCGCAGCGGACATCACGACACTGGCATATGACGTCGGCGCGGCACGACACGTTGCATTGTTTTTTAATTGGAAGAGTAAAAAGGTTTCACAAAGAAAACTGGAATTTCGATCAAAAGGCAAAATCCAGGGGCTCGTTAAATAAAAGTGACAGGCGACAGGTGACAGGAGAGTATCTGACAATTTGTCAAGTTTATCTTTAATACATTTGTATGCTTTTTTTTTAGGAAAAGTTTTGGCATATAGTGTGTCTTTTTAAGCTTTTTAGACAAATAAGTATGTCGCACTGTCAGTAATATTAAAAAGAGACGATGCTCGGGCAAAATTAACTAAAGTATAGCTTTGCTCAACATGAATGATGCATGAATGTGCAAACTTTTATTTTCAAATTATGAAGTTAAATCCAAGCTAACTGCACGGGGTTTTCCAACTACGACGATGCGCACACTTAGTTCCGCTATAAATCTACAACAAAAAGAACTAATTACCCACGCATAACACTCCACAAAAAACACAAACAGCTAAAAACAAAACACTATCACGAAACATAGTGGTGAGACACCAATTTACCCATCGGCTGACGACTCATATCATTCGATTAAATCGATTCTAACGACATGTTATCGATTATACATCGGTCAGTCAATCATGATGGCTTCGTGCTGCACGAGACGGTGATGCTTACAGTCTAGTTGGTTTTATTTGTCACATATTAACGGTTTTACGATGTGAAAAGTGATTTCACGAGTGCTTGGGTACGTTCGAGTCATGGATTATGTAGTTGATATGACGAAAGTGAAAACTTATGTGTTAACGTCTGTGATAACGTTTTATCGGGGGTTTTTAGTGTTGGCTTTTCGCCGGGAATAACCCTAGTAGTTTACAGCTATATTTTCCTTAATTTTCATAGATCGTTTGACTTGCTGAATCGACTGATCGGCGGCTATATCTGTCATACAAAGTCGTATCACTTAACGGTTGTTTAGACTAATCTAATTGTTCGGAAATGAGACATAAAACGACAATGTTGATATTTGTTTAATATCAACCTTTATCTTAACATGTTACCTCACCCGTATCCTTCAATGGGTTAGGCAGAGGTGTACCTATAGTACACCCATGTTGAACCAGTTATGATTAAGTCCCTTGGGCACGAATACAGACTTCGGGGTATTCAGAAATTTTCGACGGAAAAAAACAAATAATAATAAATAAATAATGCTGGACAATCCACACAGCATCATCTAGCCCCAAGCTAAGCAGAGCTTGTGTTATGCGTACTAGTTGACTGATAGTCTTAATACAATACATAGATAGATATTTTTTATTATACATAGCAAATACCCAGAACAAAAAATAAAGGCTTGCTCGACCTGGGCATAGGAACCAGAACGTCAGCAGTAGCGCTTACAATCACTAAACCAACGACCGCCTCGTTGGTTCTCATTAATAAATCATTTTTGTAGTAATAATACAACACAGTGTCTATACATTTCAATGCCGAAAACCATCTTTAAGTATTTTATGTTATGTGCCCGGTTGATGGCAAAACGCTCGCCAAGACATGGGACTTAAAACATAAACTGACGAAATGTGGGTGTTACTATAGGTGCAGCTCTGAACCACCCTCCAGGGATTACAGGCGTGATATGATTATTATTATTAAACGTTGCCCCGCACTAGGAATTTCTCCTGTATCGTGGGTGCGTTTACAAACATTTAAACTCACATACACAAACATCCAGACCCGGAACAACTACCTGTAGGCCATACAAATGTTCCGTGCGGGGATCGAACCCACAACACGAGGCGCAGCAGCCGATGGCTCAACCACTGCGCCAACCGTGTCGTCAAAATGTCGTGATGTTATGTAAACTTCATGCATATCCTCATCATACCGCCATCACCCTACGAGCAACAATCCTTACTTTAAAAACTACTTACGGCTCTGCGAATGTACCTACTTTCTTCCACTGTACCCGTCGGTACCATATTCAAAACAGCCACAATTCCTTATCCAAACGAGATCTACGCTACTGCTGACTACACACCATACAGTACACACGCGGGACTAGGAAGCTGCAGTGCTATTCTGTACAACATCTCCTGTGAAAATTTGGATGAAGTGAGCCGTGGTTTTAGTGCGAGTTTTTATACCCATTCGATCGCGTTAGAGTTAGCGGTCACTTAAGTCAATTTGTCTAAACTAATAGGTTTTATACAGAGGAAAGATTTGATTATTTGTACTGGAACTGACAAAGCACCGTCTGGTGACAATTATGGGAAACAATTATACAATACTTTGTCCGCGACTTCGTGCACGTGTATTTTGTATTTTTCCCTTCGAACTTTAACATCCCTTCGACCTGCTTCAAAGCATAGTTTCGAAAATAAAACATGGCATAAGTTACTCGTTGATAATGTAGCTTTATATGGGTGAAATAACTTGATGAGTTTATCCATAACAAACAAACATACAAACAATCAAATCATTCCTCTTTAAATGATCAGTTTAGACAAAGTGACTTAAGTGAACGCGAACATTAACACGATCGAATAAGTAGAGAAACTTGAACTAGGCCTTTTGAATGATATGCAGTGACACTGAACTGAAGTAAGGGATTGACAAAGAATAACATCATATTTATGATTGCCTAATTACATTTTGTATAATATTATTTTAATGTTATAATATACGTGTAAATTACTACTTAAGCTCACTTCACCCAAGTTTTCACGGAAACATTTTTACAGAATCAACCAACTGGTGTGCGAAGTGTCGTCAGGATGTCGCCCCCACTTCCGTCATCTCAACATCACAGGATTACTGTTTTTGTCCCCCTCTTTCCCCTACTCTCCCCCTACGCATATCCGCAGTGCCTAACTATCACAGCGGATGATAGATGTGTTAAAAATAACGAGCGTTTTTTGTAAGGAGCTAAGCATGGTTGATGTCTGAAGCGGCTTAAGGAAAGATGACGTTGAAAATGGATAAAAAATAAGTTGGCATTTTCTTTTTAAGTGGTTGTTATTGGCGGTTGTTGAGCTATCAAAGGAGTATCCAGGTAAGCCGATTTGCAAATGTTACAAATTAAACAAAAAAAATATTTCAAATTTAAGAATATCAAACACGTCAGGAAGTAAACAGTAATACAAATATACAAGGCTAGAATGAATAAATAAATAATGAATTTCTATAACATGCGCGTCCAGCTTATACTTTTGTAACCACTAACATACAGTTGGAATGTTCAACACGGTCTCTCTAGCATTTGTCTTTGAAGATCAATAAGTAGCTTTTCTTTTATGTTAAGAAAGGGTTTTTCGGTGCAATGGAACCGAACATCTTACTTGCATGCTTGCTTAGACTGCATCTTCAGACGAGCAGACTTGTGGTCTGGGGTTAGTGCGGGATCTTATAGCTGAGTAGCGGATGCCATCGAAAAGGCGGCGCCAATTAATTACTATATAACATAGAAAACATAAGATTACGCCCAGATTCCCCGAAGGGTTAGTCAGAGGTGTGCCTCTATAGTACACCCACATTTCACCAATCATGTTTAAGTAACGTGTAATACAGGGCGAGCCTATTGCTATCAACCGGGCACACACCCAGATTCGGGACCGATAGTGAGAAATTCCAGATGGAAAAACCTCAATACCACTTTATCCGACCTAGAAATCGAACTCAAGACCTCATGCTCAGCAGTAGCGCTCTCAACCACTATACAGAAGAGGTAGTCCATTCCCTTTCTTTTGACATTTAAATGCCGTACAGTTACCAGATAATAACGAATAAACAAACGTGATCTTAGTAATGAAGTGCAGCGTTAATATTGCAACGTGACGTACCTGGTTCAAAAACCTTGACATTACAATTAAATATACCTAAAGAAGTTTCTATTACCAGTTGAGGTTAGGAACAAATGTGCAGTTATAATATTATTATAGGGTCATTGAAAGATCATCACTTCTGAACGACTGGTTTGGCAGACTTTTTTTTAAAAATCCACTGGAAAATCCGGAAATTGGGATGGTATTTTTGAATGAATGTACGAGTGAATGAAATTGTCAACAACAAAATGTTTGCACCCGCGCGAACACGGGGCGAGTCGCTAGTATAAAATAAAATAACCGTTTACGAGGCCACATATCTAAGTTGTCTAGCAAATCCTTTCACTTACCAATTAAACTGAAACTAAACTAACGAAAAACATTATTCTGGACCAATCTCCTACTTAAAACATCAAAACTAATAATAAGACACACGCAATCATATTCGTCATACAAAAAAAACCGTTCGTCACACGTAACAGTGACGAACCGTTGACGTTAATTCAAACCAGATGAGAATTACTTCGGAATGAGTGCTGTTTCATAATTGTATTGCATGTTCAAGTTTAGCGAACTACACTTTCAATTGTCATTGGTAATTGCACGTGGTTTAGTTTGCTAGTGTTAGTGTTGATTCTGACAGCCGGCATAATAAGATGGTTATAGAGAAGGATTATAAAATACTGCGCACACGCATTGCGCAACCTACGCGGCATTATCATCATACCTGCTAATATCAATATGTATTTGTGGTCGGGATCAGAAGCGCGTGAGTGTGACCACCAGTCTTACCAAAGGTTTTAGTGTTATCCAGTAACTGGGTTGTGTTGTGAAGGCAGTCCCACCATGTACATACTGGTTTAGCTGCATCCGGTTAGACTGGAGGCCGATCTTAACTAACATAGTTGGAAAGTCTAGGTAAATAACGAATAACTCCTTGAAATTTAATTTGAATCTTATGATTACTAGTTACAGTTGAACTTTTAGAAAACAAGCGATTCTAATTGAAACGCTCATTGTTATTGAAAAATCATCGTATAGTATAATCTCCTGTGTGCTAAACCGTTACAAATGATGACTAGGATAATCGTAAGCAACACTCGATTACGTATCTACTATGTAATTATTTACCTTCGCGTGTGAAGATTCGCGATTTATTATTCGGGCAAAAAATCGATAATCATCGTAAAAATGCATGTATTATGCACATACGTACATAGGTAATATATCGCATTACTCAAGTTTAATTTTAGATATTACCTCTCAAAGTTTTTGTTCCGAAAATAAATATTTTCGAAAATAGTTTCCGTTTATAAACGGAAAGATCATAATCATTAATATCAACGGAAAGATCATTCGAAAATATTTATTTTTAGTGTTTACACACTTTCTTTTAATAAAGCATTCGATATTTAAACCGATTCGCGATCCCGATACAACAATCAAAGATGGCCGCCGTAGGTGTCAGAATCACGATGCTATATTCGATATTTTGAATGTACCCAAACTACCGACCTCCGATATTGCATTCCGCGGATGTCGAAGCGATCGGCCGCAAATTATTGAAACCTGGTTGACGACCCCTCACATTGCGGACATTCCGATGTACTTACGTACATAACAATCGTAGAACTATAGAGCTTTGTCTGACCTTTATTTAAGTAGATGTGGTAATGGAATCGTACAACTATAATTATTATAATGAATCCACTCTATTGTTGGGGTTGGGGGTAGGACTGCTTTTCAAGGCATATAAAGAGTCGTATGTAAATAAAAACAAAAGCGGCCGTCTAGAGTCGCATAGTTATTAAATAAAAAGAGTACAATAATATTACCAGCCAGATTATTGTTCCAATTGTATTATTGTTCCTCTTCTCATAAGGCATGAGTACATTAAGGCATACATAAGGCATGAGTACACGCAACACTTGCTAAAGGTGGATTGGCGATATCAGAATCTTACGATAGAATACTCTTTCCTCCTCCTTTAAAAAAAAAAAAAGGGAAAATAAAAAGAAAAGGTTGTCAATTTGACTTTATTTATTTATTTATTTATTTATTTTTCTTTAATTCAGGTATAACCCATACATTTGTTAGTATTTCTTAACCTATGTTAGTATACTAGACTAAAAATACTTAATTAACAATCACACTAAATAATAATACTCAATTACGCCACCTCACGGAGGCATCCGGCAACAGTACATGCACTGCGCACAGGTGCCCCATAAGGCGGCCTTCAGTCTTACTAGCAACAACGTTCAGAAGACTGTTGCCGCTGCCCCGCATCCGACGCAGCAGTGAAGCGGATCTTTTACGAATGATCGCAAAGAAGTCGTCTGTACGCGCTGCTGCGAACATACCTGACGCGCTACAGAATCGAGGCAGCGACAGCAGTATCCTAAAAGCATTGTTGTATTGCACACGCAGGGCATTAAACGTTTTCTGCGTGTATCTGGTCCACAGACTGCAGGTATAGAAGGTCTGGCAATAAGCCCTAAACAGAGTTATCTTGACATTGCTGTCGCACCTTGCAAATCTGCGGGCCAGCATGTTGCATCTTACGGCCAACGCCCTACGCTCCCTCTCAATATCACAGTTGTCAGTGCCACCCTCTGTAACCCAGTGACCAAGGTACTTGAACTTTTTGACTCTGTTTAGAGTGACACCACATAGCGAGACTGGTGGTACCACTTCGTAGGTCTTGTTTTGAGCCATAAAAACTAACAGCTCGCTTTTCTTGGCATTATACCTTAGTCCATGGGCTCCAGCATAGCACTCACAGATATTTAACAGCTTCCTAAGAGCGCTGATCGACGGACTCAGCAGCACCATATCGTCAGCATAACTGATGTTGTTGAAGGACACGCCATCGATCGTGCATCCGATGCCAGTGCTACTGAGTTCCTCAATCAGCTTATTCACGTAGATGTTAAACAACTTGGGGGAGGTCAGACCCCCCTGCCTCACTCCGCACTCTAACCTGTACACATCTGAGTATGAGCCTGCCCACCTCACAGCGTTGTGTTGGTTATCATACCAGTACTTCAGTACATTAATTATTTCTGGCGGCAGGTTAGTTTCATTACACAACTTTTTCCACAAGATGTCATACGAGACAAGGTCAAAAGCACTGGATAAATCCAGGAAGCATGCATAAACAGGTGTCCTCCTCCCAGTGTAATATTGCACTGTACTCTTTAGGGTCATGATTGCAGTTTCAGTTGATAACCCATCCCTAAAACCAAACTGTCTGTCGTTAATTTTTAACTGTTTACCCAGACAGCGGTCAAGCAAACAATCAAAAATCTTCGCTGTAACCGTTGCCAAGGATATCGGTCTATAATTAGTAACATCAGACATATCACCGGTCTTATTCTTAGGAACGGGCACCACAACTGTTTTCACTAGATCAGCCGGCAGATAGGAATGACTGACACATAGGTTAAACAGTAAGGCAAGAACCCTTGGGAGATGAACACCTGCGTTCTGCAGATGCTCAATACTTAAACTATCGTGACCAGGCGACCTACCCCTGGACATGTTTTTGATCACGGAAGACACGTCCCGGGCAGTGAAACGTACACTTAGGTCATTACAGCTTATACTGGATGTTTGGTCTGCTGGACCCAGAGGTGGATCAATTTTGAAACGCTGTCGGAATAAGTTAGCAATATCCACCGACTCACTTTTACCCCCAACACTCGAAGGGAGACTCGACTCAGGATTCAACTTCTTAGTTTCTCTCCAAAAGCTTCCAAAATTCCTCGCCGAGTGGTGAGAAGCAATAATGTCCATTTTAATTTGATGCTGGTTATTCTGACACCACTTTAGTTTTGCCTTAAAAGCTTTTCGAGAGTCACGCATTTGGCTATAAATGGGTCCCACACCGGGTTTACCATATATACCATCCAAAGCTCAAACCTTAGTCGAGCCTCCGCATGAGCCTCTTTCACATATTTGTTCCAGCCCGTGACATACCTCCGCTTCAATTCAGTCCGACACAAACAAGTCGCCGCTGCTGACTCACATAACAAGTCAATAACAGTTTTGTATAAACTATCTATATGTAGTCTGTGCTCCCGGTTGTGACATATATTATCACAGCATTCATGAAAAACAACCGGAAAGTCAACTTCTCTCAACTTCTCATGACACAACTCGTGGTACCTATTTATTTGGCTAGCTTCTCTTATCCCCCACTTAACCATGTTACACGAGGTCGTAGTGCTAACAATTTTTGGCTGCAATACTTTTAGGTTACATGTCAGCTGTACGGGTAAGTGGTCTGACCAAAAAACATCATAAACAATCTTAACATCTACAATAGTTTGACAGGCGGCCTCAGTGACCACACAGTGGTCAAGCCATCTACGACAATTATTATGAGCGTCACTAACATATGTATATGTATCAGAATTCAGTCCAAGTCTCTCTATATCCGCACATAACCAGTTTTGTTCATTACAGAAACTAAGTAACTCAACACCAAAACGCTCACCTGGGTGTGAATTAAAATCTCCCATCACAAATACACTTTCAACGTTCTCGTTCTCAATAATCGCACTCACTTCGCTTAAACATTCCGTAAACTCAATAAGGTTGTCCGTTGAGTCAGTTGGCATGTAAATAGAAAAAACTATGAAAACGCGCTCCGCCACTACAAACTTAGCCGCCACTAGACGCACACTTTTACACTCAACGACGGACACCGATGTAAACAAACTCCGTCTCCAGATTAGCGCCACGCCACCATATGGACGCCCGCGTAGTATCTCGTTCGACGTATCCACAGCTGACTTGCCCACAAAAGCGAACTCATTGTGGATAGTTCCTAAGTAGGCTATGTCGTGCGGTAGAAGCCACGTCTCCTGAAGTGCAATGATGTCAGACGAATCGCAAAGTGATCTTACACCGTCAATAGATCTATGAATAGATTTACAGTTGAAGCTTACGAAATTAAGTTGACTTTGTTCCATTATGACTAGGTGTAGGTACTCGTGATTTTTCAGTAGGTTTACCCCTGAAATAAATAAACTTCCTGAAATTAACACCCTCAGGCCACAGGTTGTCATTCATGAAGACTGGTAACTTATGTCTCGGAACATATACTTTATAGGCATTGTACTCTTTTTCCTGTTTCATAACAACCTTTTCCAATTGAACGGACACCTGAGTCTTACTTAAAATATAACTAGATATATCGCTCACTGAGGCACCTTTGTCTACGTTATTAATGAAGAGTGGGACTTTAATATCTGCCGCTTTAAATTTCATTTCGACATCATTCTTTGCTGTACCTTTCTGCCCAATAAAACGATTTTTGTATCGTTTTTTCCTAACTTCTATCCATTCTTCGTCTTGCCTATTTCCTTTCCAAATACCTGGCTGCTGTACAATATCCGCTAAGGTCCTTTGCTTTGCTTCGATATCATCGCGACTCATTATTTCACTGTCTACCTTCAATTGTGCATCATGAGTAGATACCGAACTTTGCGACGACGCACAGTGTACGATTTGCCCAAACTAGAGAGACAAAAATCTATAACATAATTAAAGGATTGGTAATTACTCAACGTTATAATTTATAAGTTATATGATGATGTGGTAGCAAATAAAACACATTTTAGTCAATTATGTGAACTTTATTCTGACATTAAAAGGGATTTTAAATCGCTACAATGTTTTAAGTGGTTTTTTTTTGGTAATTTTCTCAATAATGAAATATAAGGATCAGATGATACGAGTAAATACTTAATTAAATCAAAATTTGTGCGGACACGAGAAATTTTCAAAGTGTGGCCCAGTCTGATTTTGCGAATTTCTTTGTTTTTGGCTTCTGAAGCCTCTTCGGACATTTGTCCTATTGGTATGATACAATTTCTTATTATCTCGGCTCCATGAACTAATATTTTATGTAATGTAGCTGGCATGTTATACCATGGGTATATGGAGAGGTATAAGCCTCTCGTTTCTGAGCAGTACGTGTTAAACTTTGCCGGGTCAATTTCATAGCCAGAAGCTATGGCTGCAAGAACTGTACTGAGATGGAAGAGCAGATTTTCGTCGAGACCGGTGATACGAGCAGTTTCTTTATATTTGTGAAAAAACGTTCTTGCGGTATTTCCATCGTTGCTCGTTCCAAAACCCGGCTTAACTTTGTCTATAATGAGACCAATTTCTTTAAATTTTGTCTTGATTTCTTCTTTGTTTTTTTTAAAGACTTCTTTGTTTTTGTCTCCCCTAACTTGCCACTGACATATATTCATTCGGTATGCAATATTTAATAGACATTCCATTGTGCGAATGTAAGCATGGAGGCTAGATATCCCAAACCGATACATAGTTTGATTAGGCTCTCTTGCAATTGCACTTGAGTTCATCTCTTTGGAGGTAGCTTTGCAGATGAAACATGTTTGAGTAGACTTGTTTTCGGCGAGCACGTTACATACTTTGCCGTCTATCATCGACAAAATCAATTCGTGTTTTACCGAAATAGCAACTCCATCTATTTGTGCACAAGTAGGCACCAAGTCCTGAATTTGTTTTTCGACAGCTTCACATTCTTGTTTTATTAATGACTCTGTTTCTTTCTTATATATAAACTTTATAATTCTGCAGAATCTTGGTGAAGATGGGCGTGGATTTTCCCATATAATTGACTTACGGGCATCGTCATTATCTCTCACAAGTCTTAGCGGCACCAATGATACTACAAACATATATTCATCTGTATTGTTGGAATTTTCAAATACCTGTTTGTATAAGCTGTGCCCTGAAGAGCCGTCACATCCCCACTTGTGGATCATTTTGTAGTTCGAGCCGTTTACGTCAGGTCTCAATACTTCTCCAAGAATATTTTCACATATTCTTTTTGCCGTATGATTCAAAAGAGCTTGCAGCTCAACCTCAGCGTGTATGTCTGTCATACTGATTTTTTCCACAGAAGGGTAGCTCTGTTCTTTCACTTTCGCTACTTGATCATAGCATGGGTAAAGACGGAATCCTCTTTCTTTTGACTCCTGTTGTATAGTCTTATAAGTATTCACAGAGAAATGATTCGATATAAATAAAGCCAATGCTTCTTCCGGGGTATACGGCAGTTGTTCTTTACTAGTATTAATTCTTCTGCGTGCTTTTTTATATCCAGTAGCTCGTCTCGGTGAAGCTGTTGAAACTTCCTGAATTAAATTAGCCGCGTCACGTTTCCCACTGGCTCGCACACTTAATTGTGCTGCAAAAGATAGCTGTTCAGCGTCATATTTTTGCAACAAATGTTGAACTTTACGTTTTTTTGTTTTTGTGGAACTATCTTCAAAACTCTTTTTTGGTCTGCCAATACTGGAACTTGGTTTTGGGGACTGTTCATGGAACATTGTGAGCACCAACTCTTCATTTAACCATTCCTCGTTAGCATTTAAAAATAAGTCTAATCGCCTTTGTTTGCGAAGCCACTTGAGACGAATCTTCTCACATTCCTTTTTCAAATAGGCCTTAAGAGGCTTCTCCTGATCTTGCGGGAGGATGAAATCAACAAATCTTGATTTGATAAACGTCAAAACCTGATCTAATTTGCCTTTGGGCGGTGTAGATCGCCAAAAGTCAAATAAAAATTTTCGCTGAATTCGGGCACCTATAAAGAAATAATAAGAAATAATTAGAGTCGCAGTAAGTCGCATATTCAACTCATGATTTTAACAAACTTAAACCTTAAGAGAATATGTTAAGGCCAGAATTACACCTTGACTCATCTTGACTACCTACTTTACGATTACCTAAACTTATATTATGTCTGTTTTTTGTTCTTTTATAATCGATCTAGTTAGATACAATATAACTAAGTCTTTAACAAACTTTTGGCGGATTAAATCAATTTATATACAGATAATTACCTCTAGTTACAGAATCCATCACTAAAAAGTACTTAAAATCACACAAAAACTCGAAACACAATCACAAACGGCAAGGTTTAAAACTGCACTGACCGAGCGGTCGGCTACCTGAGTTCGACGCGGTAACTTTGCGCATTGTTATTGGAGGGATCGCTGAACAATAGCAAATTCTAAACTTATTTCCGGTTGAAGGGTTCGTCCAAGTGGGTAATGATATAAAAAAAACTGTTTGTTTTAACATTATGAGTTGGGCACTTTTGTCTCTCTAGTTTGGTCAAATCGTATACTGTGCGACGCATGACTCAGCTGTGAAGCCGCCCGCACCGTACCAATGACAGGCTCGTTCACTTGTATCTCCGAAACCGGTTTTGCAAGCGAGACGCACACATCGTTAGCGCGTTCGGGTGAAAGGGACAGCTGATCCCGCGCGTCACGCACTATCAGCTGATCACTGTGTGTCACTAAGCCCATTGGCCCGCTATCGTAGGTATCGTAAGCAGAAGCACCTCTTCTGTTATTAACGTTCAAATTATGTACGTTAACCAATGAAGCTCTTTTAAGATTCTCCAGGTCACATTTTAGTACATTGAATTGATCGTCCGTTACATATTTCTCCTTAATATACGATATGTCACTTCGCAAAATTAGGAGATCTTTAAGTAATCTTGTGACATCTATATGGTCAAAAGATATTGGCGGCAATTTCTGTAGATCGCGCGCCACAAAAATTGGGATTAACTCTGGGTCTGTCTGCTTGAAAAGGCTTATAATATCTTCCAAATTTCTATTGGTCTTGCCTTTATTTTTACGCGTTATGCTACGCTTTGAAGTCTGAACTGAATCGAATAACAGACTTTTGGCATTTTCGACTTCCACTTCAGAAAAAGCTGTCACACAGATTTGTACTAGACTTTCTTCGTCCATCACTTCAATTTTGTTTTGCACAAATGCAAGCACTTCGCTGATCACAATGTTACAGTTTTGACATTTTAACACTTTAGAGGTCATTGCGTAGCCTCAAGGTCACTGACCCCACACGGCACCAACGTATAGACGACGCGTACTCGACCGTTTACGATGACGGTTGCGCGTCAACTGACACGTCTTATGACACGCCTTTAACTAATGACAGAACAATTTTTGTTTACGCATGAACTGACTACAATATGCTAAGACCATCACGTTGGTTCGAAGCCAATACTGAGAACTTTAGAAGCACTTACTTGTCGTGCCAATATCGCTATTCATGCAGTTCATTTGCATGTAAGGTGTTGTTCTTTTGAATGGCAAGAACTGTGAATGTGAACGAATGAACGAGAAAGGAATGAACCGTTTTTAGATACGCAAAAGAATGTTGGTGGCCAGTTTTATGATCACAAGTACCTAACTGAATGTTGATCAGTAAGATTGTTGTTATGGTCTATCTACTCTCAAAGACAAATCACAGATCTTAGATACAGGGTTACCTAGTAGTCGTGAAACTTGTGTACTATGTGTTCTTGGAGGTATTAGAAGTACTCGTAACATAGGATACTTTTTATTGAAAAAAAAAAACATGGCATAACAACGTTTGCCGGGTCAGCTAGTATTTATATATTTCTACCTAATAATGTGTCACCCCCTGACGATAAAAATTACTATTAAGGATGTCTTTATTTTAAAAAATATCCCTTTTTTTAACCTAACTAGACGTCTTCTGTGCTCAGCCGAATTAATATTCGTATCAAAACTAGTCAGTCATAGTAAACTGAAATCGATAGCAGTTTGAAGCTTGCATGAATAGTCTCAATTGATTAACGACCTAATCGATATTCCGAACGAACTACTTACTAGCGCTAACTAGCTTATGAATTTGATGTTTGTGTGTATGTGTATTAATGTACACACATATGAAGTGAAACCTTTTTATGATATATCAGTTATAATCTCTCACTTTCACTATTTATTTACCACTTGTTATCATGAAAATATTTATTCATAATTCTCTCCTCAGTTGAAGTAAACACGCATGGCGCCGTGTCGGTCCAAAGTGACGGAAAATGTGACGATTATTTCAAGATGGCGTCGGAAAGTAAGATTTTTTTTTAAATTGCTATAGGATTTTTCCCACACGTCGATAAAGAAGTTTCACTTCAAATATCCTATAGCTTTTGTGGAGACTTTAGTATCAACATGTAAAGTCCCGCATTTGCAACGCGGTCGTATCACGAAATTGGGCACCAAAACTATGAAAATGGATAAAAGTAGCTGTAATTTATTAAAATTAACATATTCGCAGAACAACTCAAGAGCAGATTCCATGATGACTGGTGATAAAAAATAATCCTAACATATTTGTAACAGGTTTGCCCAAATCGAGATTTAATTTGACCCGTAGGCGCTTTAATTCACAAACTGAAAAGCAAGCAAACAAAACCGCGCCAAAAAAAGGATGAAACGAAAAAAGTTTGAACCAAAGAGGCCTCGTTTGACTACATAAAGCCTGCAACACAACTCAAACTTTCTCAAATTTGTGTCAGGACACTGTCTAGTTTGTTAAATTCCAT
This sequence comes from Phlogophora meticulosa, assembly GCA_905147745.2. Lineage (NCBI taxonomy): Eukaryota > Metazoa > Arthropoda > Insecta > Lepidoptera > Noctuidae > Phlogophora > Phlogophora meticulosa. Next base: position 3,796,614 of record LR990518.1, read on the forward strand.
AGGATTTATATCGCGTGGTAGTACTGGCAGTTCGTAAGTGGAACATTGACCTAATAAATTGGCTTCGTACACCGCTTGCTTGCTCGGGGCGACTTGTCAAAACGCCAATACACCAAGGAGGTTTTCGCTTACAGAAAATTAAAGGAAGGATGTGGAAACTTGGCCTGTTCAAATAGAGAACGCTTTTGAAAATCAACCGGCCTTTTATGAAGGTTAACGGAATTTATTATTACCCAGTTGTGCTCGTGATGTTTCGAGAACAAATTAAAGTTAGTTTCAGAGTTCACGGTATAAGAAATTTTCCTTTAAAGAATGAGAATGGCGTACGTACAGTATTTTCTTACATTATTTATGTTATTTACCTGAAATCCTTTAACCTTTAATAAAGTGGTTTTATAATGTAATAAAAGGGTCTAAAGGTCAATAAACTGTTACCAGCGAAGTGCAACCGACTGTACTTTATTCCTCATAATGACTGATTTGTAACACTCAGTAAGTAGGCACTACTGCGTAATTAAAAATATATAAAATCTATGGTAAAATGCGGAGTAAAGTGACACCAGCATTATACGAAGTCGCGGATTAAAACCTATCCTATGTCCTTCGTAAGGATATTATCGATCTCCTTGTCAAATTTTATTACGATCAGCCGTTCAGTCGTCAAAAGGTAACAAACAAACAGAGATGGATGTTTGGATATTGTAGATTTTTCCGAGGCAAAACTTTAATCTCACAAGCCCTTGAATATGAATATCTGGAAGTAACCTGACAGATATATTTCAGTACCTAAATGATTAATTTATCACACGTAACCAATATTCTTTACTTTTAGCCAATAAATTTGTTCTTATAGTTACCTAATATTATATGAGTGGGTAGGTAGTTCTTGAGCAAAGTTGACTGTAAGTAGTTCAGAACAGTTGTGTTCCTCCCAGAGGAATACCTTTCGTCGCAATACAGAATTTATCAATCCACCATTGTTTGCTTTTAATAAATCATATACAGTCACGAGCACGTACACCTTACAGTCTTACACTAGCGCAAAATTTAAAAGCGATTTACTCGTGAAAAACGGTTGCAACTTTGAGAAAAGATTGATTTTTCATAATAAGTTTAGTACCTATGGATTCGAGAAAACTATTTTCGTAAATCTATTCAATTTCTATCAATAGATATCTAACATCACGCCTACAATCCTCGAAGAGTTAGGCAGAGCTATACCTACCCACATTTCGCCAGTTATGTTTAAGTCCCATGTAATGGTGGTGAAAATGGAAATGGTGGTGGCGAGCTAAGTTTCTTTAACCGGGCTCCGGGCTGCCACTAAGAAATTCCAGATAGAAAATAGTAATAACACTTTGCCCGAACTGGGAATCCAACCCAGGACCTCATGCTCAGCATGAGCGCTTGCGACCAAAAGACCAGAGGCAGTCTATCAATAGGAGAATTTCGTTATTGAAACTTGCGAAAAAAAATATTAAAATAACAATAAGTATAAAATAAATGGCATGTCTCACGGATGCACCAAAACGGTGGATGGTTTTAACGAAATATGCACGTGACTGTACCTATACCTATGAGGTTTGTGCGGATGTAATGTTTTTGTGAAAATCATAACTGAGTTTGTAGGTCAAATGAATATAAAAATAATAACGCAACATCGTATTTTATAGAAAAATGTCAGACCATTTTCTTTACTAACTTGATAATTATGATTCATTTATTTAATACTTTAAGCACACAAATGTACAGAGGCGGACTTAATGCCATAGACATTTTCTACCAGGTCAACCTTTGGGCGATGCAGAGAAAAACAGTGGTTGGTGCAATTTCTTAAAACAAAAGGGAATAGAAAAAAAATATATAATAGATTATTAACTGTAAATATAATACCTACACAGAATATATACACAAATAAACATAAACAATTCCTTTCATCATTTTCGTGTTCAATTTATACAACCTGTACCTAAGTATACCAATAATATGATTTTCGTAACAATTTCAGGTATAGAGGGAAAATTCGCTGGGAATAAGCGACTCAAAATGTTTTGATGTAAGTAGAAATGTACATAATTAATATTATGAAACATAGCCTAAGTAGGTTTAAAGGTGTACTCTATCCAAGATATTCAAAAAATCGTTGAACAGGCTTTAGGTTACACAGTAAATGCAGATAAGACATACCTTTGAGGGTCAATGATATTTCTGGACAAATAGCTGATCTGTAGTAGAAACTGCATAGATAAATGAGTTAACGTACCTGAAACAAAAAAACAAATCATTATTAGCACATTGTTATAGTAAAGCGGAAAATAGTCTATACTGAATTCGCACAAGGACGATTTGCATGACACATCTCAAAATGACATTGCCAATATTTACACAACAGACTAATATTATAATTGCGAAAGTTTTCCGGCATGTGTGTGTATGTTTGTAACTCTTTTACGCTAAAATGGCTGAACGGATTTCGATGAAATTTGTTATGGATTAAGACACCTTTTATCTTTTTATTTCCGTAGAAATTTCGATTCGTCTCAGGTTGACTTTTTAACCGTGGATAGCACCACGGGGCACAGCTAATAATTTCACACAGCTATATTTTTAACAAACGTTAGGGCGATTTTGCACACGTCGTGCAAACTCATTTTATCATGTGTCGTGCACACCTCAGCGCGATTATACTGTTGTTACGGAAGTGCCCCATTTAATTAATGAAATAAGTTCATCTCGTGGAAGCATTATAAGATATAAAGAGAACATATCCCAAGTATTATTCAAAATTACATCATCATGGCCCCCGACAGTAATCAACCAAATTGGTACATACCCATCCGTCACCAAGAGTAACAAGTAAAAAGGTAGAACTCATCTATTGTTTACGAGATACGACCCTGTCCACCCAATTAGCTATCCAGTTCACCCCGAGAGAAAGAGATGGAGCGATCCTGACACCAGATCAGACAGGGACAGGTAATTAAAAACAGCACCGCCTGATCGATGACCGTATTAACTGGTAGTGTCAGTCTCTTTGCAATTAAATTAACATTATTTTAATTGCTGACGGGGCCGTTTACAGAAAACATTTCGGTATTTCAATGGGGTTGCGTTACAAAAGATTTATTGACAATAATTGAGGGCTTATTTATTCGTTAATTCATTTTGTAGTGTTAATTGATCGGAAGTACATACAGAACCCGCGGTTCGGTGAGTCGGAAGGCCTATCGTACAACTTATTTACGTATCCATAATTTAATAAATCGTGTTAAATACAGACGATGAAATGGAGAGCGATGTTCTGGCTACTAGGTAGAAGTCGCTCTTTTAGATTACCAAGGAAAGTGGACAATCTTTCTCCGTCATTTTCATATGTGGCTATATTTATTTATTAGTGCTTAAATGTTAACAAGTCTTGTGTGGTATTTTTGTTCTCATTCATATTTATTTGAATAAATTTCAATTTTAAAAATGGAAATATATTTTTCCTAGCAACTTATGGAATCAGAGTAAGTCCGACACAACATTTCAACATGAATTTTACTTGATTTATGTACATACTTATATTTTACATAGTAGACAAATATCATTGTTTTTTGTAACTGTCAAGACTAGAACACCTATCCAAATTTTAGAGAAAGTGCTAACATATCAAGAAAGACCGCTTCCATACCGCCGTGATCTGCTACAGACGTACCTACAAATCTTCCTTGAGCCAGTACAAAAAATCAATCCAATTTGCATGAAGAAAGTCTAACACAATAAAAACACACAAATTCAATTGTTGTTAACGTAAGTCGTAAAGCTATAATGCGAAGGAACAGTTGTTTTATGGTTTCGTGCACATTATTAGAGAATTATTGAGGAAATAAATAGCACTGTGCTTCCTTCACGATCACGATACGGCGCGAATGCTACTTGATACTTCCGGGTCGTACGATTTTAACACTCGCCTGTATTGTATTGTTGAAAGCCCTTGAAAAGGGAATTATGCCTACTTAATGTCGTTTTCTGGGCATAATTATCGACTTGAGTTCAAGTGTGAAAGTCAGGGGTAAGTGGTGAGAGGGAGAACGACTTAAACAAGACGAGAAAGAGCATGGGCATGTATTAAAGTAAACGAAGTAAAATGGGGTTCTGTAGTATCTGCCTAGCCCCTTGGGAAAAGGCGTGAATTTATGTATGTTTGTATGGGAAAGAGCAAGCATTCCAGTAAGGCTTGTTATTTGTACCAATCATCTGAAGTGTAGCCAACAGCAACAAGATGAGATTAACACACGCTTTTATAACCACTACTAAATGTGTCATAAATCGCCAACGGGTTATCAATGAGATAAACACTAATTCATATGTTGTAAGGATTAGACAACCATTGGCTGACAGACGGTTGGCTTGTATTGTAAGAGTAGCTTCATCTAGAAATATATCCTATAATAATATTCATAGTAATATGTGAAGCGAAAACTTCGACTCCCTTTTTAAGAATATTGCGAGCACGGAGGAGTTTGTGTTTTGGCATAGTTAAATTGTAAATTATGCAGAAAGCTATAACCGTCGAAATTGGACCAATGCGCGACTAATCTATACATCTATACATCTATACATCTATACATATAAATAAAATTGGAGTGTCTGTCTGTAATATTGAAATAACCGTTTTTTCTTACTTGCATATGAATATATATACGGTACATACACCAAAATAACATTTTTTTAAAATTTTGTCTGTCTGTCTGTCTGTCTGTCTGTCTGTTTGTAATCGCTAATCTCTGAAATGGCTTGACCGATTTTGACGGGACTTTTATTGGCAGGTAGCTGATGTAATAAGGAGTAACATAGGCTACTTTTATTAAGTTCCGACATCCACGCGAACGAAGTCGCGGGCACAGCTAGTAACTAATAAAAACACTATCACCCCACCCGGGCAAAGCGTAATTGAGTTTTTAAAACAGGAATTTTCTCAGTAGCAACCCGGAGTCTGGATTTGTGCCCGGTTGAAGGCAATAGGCTCACCCCCTATTACATGGGACTTAAAAACATATCTGGTGAAATGAGGGTGTATTATAGGTACACCTCTGCCCAACCAAGGAATACAGGAGCGACCTTATGTTTTCTATGTTACGTAGTAATTAATTGGCGCCGCCATTTCGATGGCATCCACTACTCAGCTATAAGATCCAGCACTAACCTCAGACCACAAGTCTGCTCGTCTGAAGATGCAGTCTAAGCAAGCATTCAAGTAAGACGTTCGGTTCCATTGCACCGATAACTCGCGGCTAACGTGACAGATGGCCTCGTTTATCACCATATTGAACGTAACGCATTCAGGACCAAGAGGTGCTCAGACACTGGATTAAGTGCTCTTTAGACTAGGTAGGATAGAGGTTGGTGCTGTAGGAAAGACTGGGAGTGGGTATACTTTTCTGTGAGCATTTGTGGTCCTCCCAATAGATTTTAAATCATGCAGCATTGGTTATCCTATTGTGCGCTGCAATATATTCAATGTATGTTTTTATCGTCTGTCGTATGTAAATCTTTGACACGAGTTGTTACGAGTAGTCAGAAGCCAGAAAGTCTGACATCTAGTCTAACCTTTGGGTATCTGAAATAGTAACTGGGTTGTGGAGGCAGTCGCTCCATGGAAAATACTAGTATTCAGCTGCATCTGGTTAGACTGAAAGCCGGCTGCAACATAGTTGGGAAATGAATAGACAGGTGATGATGATGTATTTTTTCGTCGGCTTAATAATAACAGAGTTTCTTCTCAGTACATCGTAGCATACTTAGTCGAAGGCTCAGTTAAACCTCTCACTATTAGACTGGATTGACGTGGTGAGGAAAATCCCGTATAAACACTAAGGCTACTGAGATACGACGATTTAATTTATTGAATGAAAAAATGTTGGTCCAATTTGGTAATACACTCACAATACCTTTAATTTAACAGTACCGGCAATTTTCATTCGCCCCTCCATTAACCAAACAACGCGGAAATGTTAATAAGCTTTCCTATTAATATACTAGCTGTGATTCGCAGTTTCACTCTACTAAGGGCCGTGGCGTTATGTTAAATAGCCTATAACCTTCCTTAAGAAAAGGGCTATCAAATGCTAGTAAAAATATTTTTCTAAAGTGACTGGTAGTTCCATAGATAGATAGTGCGCTCAGACAAAAAAAGAACAACTATCGAAGTTAATTTATTCTAATTAGGCTGAAGATCAGCACTTTTGATGAAACGCCCACCCTTCCTAGTGTTGTTCTGGGAATAAGAAGTGGTGCAACAAACTCCCTAGCAACACATATGTATGTCTGAGAAGTTTGAAGAACTTGAATTAGTATCCATACTAATATTATAAATGAGAAAGTGTGTGTGCCTGTTTGTCCATCTTTCACGTCAAAACGGAGCGACGAATTGACGTGATTTTTTAAGTGGAGATAGTTGAAGGGATGGAGAGTGACATAGGCTACTTTTTGTCTCTTTCTAACCCCCCACTTCCTCACTCGAGCGAAGCCGCGGGCAAAAGCTAAGTAGATTATAATACTCGTTGTCATATATACTCCTTTTTTCTTTCTCACATCTGCAATCCACCAATCAGAATCTTCTAAAAACACATGTTGACTGACACTTCGGAAACGGTTCGGTTCATATCGATCGTCAGCTCGATCGTTATTCGAAACGAAGTAATTTGTAAAGCGATACGATACGATATTGTTGTTTTCCCTAATTCAATTAGATTCTATCGTTTTATATTTTTTTATGCGATCATTTTTTTTTACTGGACGTACTTGTTTGGGTGGTAAAATTTGGGGGTGTTGAGATGGCAGTAATGTTGATGTTGTTTGTTAGTGAGAAAGAAAGGATAAAGAACTGTCTTATGTCACGGGCGCCATTTTGAATCCCGATCGTAACGCAGATACCAGACTGAACTCACGATCGAAGTGTGAAGTAAATGCTAGAATCCTAAATGCAGCGTCAGATTCAAGCTAGCCCAAGACAAATACACCTTTATGACCTTTATGCACCAGAATAATACTTTACTTTACCCACCTGTGAATAATAAAAAGCAATTCGATTTTCAAATGAGTTTTTTGGTACACTAAACGTATACAAACTCTTATACGAACTTTTAGTTGAGGTTCCATATTCAAAAAACATTATTGACCAGCGGGTTATAATGTAAGATTACTGGGCGGCTAGACCACAGTATTATAATGACTTATAGGGGGTGCGAATAAGTTATCGTTCTACGCTATTTTTAAATATAGTGCAATCAAATTCGATGACGAAAATCTTGCCAATGTCTGAAGTGATGTGATAAAGCAACTGGGTATATAAATCTAACTGAACAAAAACCACAACATTAACTTCGTCTAGTAGTCTAGACGAAGTTATTGTTCAATGTATTTATTGAGGTATAAGTACCCAGGTAACATCAAGTTTTAAATTCAACATGAGGTAAAGGCCATAGTTCAAAATCCTTAATGACTAACTCGCGTCGGTAGGCAATCATTTAATTAATAATTACACAGTGTAATTATTAATACCACATGCCCACATGAACTTTAAAAGTACCGACCTTGTTATTTATTTACCACCATACAAATCCACTCCTCCATTCCATAGGTTATTATTCAAGTATAGGTAAGTAGTAGGTAAGGTAAGTAGGTTCAAGTATTGTTATTGTAACACTCAATTTAAATCTCCGGTCTATCGATAAGGTAATTGATGAAGTCAGCACTAGTATTGACGTCAACCGCTCTCATTGGTCCACTCTTGCGTTGCTCCAAATTTACGTCCATTCAATCCGATTTATGTTCATTGATACGAATCAATTTATTTGCTGCCCATATTAAAGAGATATGAGGTTTGACGGGATCGTGGCTAAATAAAAACATCCGCACGAGTTGATCGGAGTTAAGCTACGCTTGCGGAGGTCAGTCTGTGGATGGGTGACTGTTCGTAATATATCGAATTCCTCCATGCCTCGGAAAGCACGATAAACCGATGGTTCCAGCTGTCATTTGTAGATCTTTGCCAGGAGTTACAGGCAGTCAGAAGCCCGAAAGCCTGACAGTCTTAGCAAGGGGTATCGTTTTGCCCAGTAACTATGTTGTGGAGGTCAGATAGGCAGTCGCTCCATGTTAAATACTGGTATTCAGCTGTATTCGGTTAGGAAGCCAACCCTAACATAGGAAAAGGCTAGGCAGATGATAATGATGATTAAAAAGATTTAAGGTGCTTTCTACTCGCAGCCGGCGTGCTGGTATGACCAGATATAAGAACGTAAACGTAGCAAAAGGAGTATGGACCAGTAAGGATCGTAGCAGATGGCGTTCTGTAGTTTCTGCCTACCCTCATGGTAAGAAGGCGTGAGTTTATGTATGTAAGTATGTATTAAAGAGAATTACAGCAAAGGGTTCGGGGCAATAATATTAGTAATTTTACATACAACTCTACAAATTAGTTTTTTAAACTAGTAATAACAAATTGATGGTGTCGAGGTCCTTTACTGGTATCAATGAGAGGAATCTTCAATTGACCTACATTGGTTCAATTAAGATAGTAACGGTCGTTTATTCTGCTGAATACCTTGAAATTTACTGATAGTTTTATCAGTAAGTTATTATGGTTTGCACTGATTGAATATTTCATATCCGTAAATAAATTAATCTGCGACCATTATAATATCTTATATTCATCATGATAATTATAAACGCTGAACCTAGATTAATTTGAGTTATTTCTTAAATTCAATACATGTCATCAAAATTTGGATGTTCGTGCGAAACAGACGTCTTTTTAAATAAGTAAGTAGGTACTTAAAAGGATTTATAATGGAAATTGGTTTAACTCCGGCACAACGTGTTTACATAACATCACGCCTATATTCTCCGTTAGGTCAGGCAGAGGTGTACCTGTAGTATACACATGAGGCCAGGTATGTTTAAGTGCAACGTAATAAAGGGCGAGTCTATGCGGTTAATCGGGCACAAATCTAGTCTCCAGGCCGTTACTGAGAAATTCTCTATGGAAAAACCCAATAACACCGAGATCTCAAGAGCTCATGCTTAGCACTCGCGCATGCGACCACTAGACTAAAGAGCAAGTCCCAACAGCATTTCCATCAAAATCTCTGCTTAATTTTATATCAGCAAAATATGTCACAGAATTGAGTACCAAAGTAGATGTGTAGACAGATACATTACTAATTTGAATAAACATGAGTCAACTTCAAGTTCTCGGAAGCAGGACCAGGTGAATTAATTCTTCATCCGACTTGTACGTCTTTCTCGGAAAGCAAGAACCAAATGCACGTGTACGAGAAAAATAAGCAGAAATATTCCACTTACTGGCCTCGTACACACGGCGATGATCTGTGGCCTTAGTGCGGGAAAGAAAGAAAGAGAGAAAAACATTTATTTGAGACACACACAAGAAATACAAACGAAAAAAAAACTAAAACTAAAAAAGTTAACGTGAAAAATTTCTACTGAAATAAGCGCATTCTGGTGACAAAAATGGGAAACTCAATTATTCCATACCAATTGACGTAAGTGAACGCGATCGAATACGTATAAAAACTGGCACTAGAACTTCAGTACCATAGTTTATGCGTTGGCCCAACATGTGCCAATATTGGCTACAGAATATCTTTATTACACCAACATTTTTACGCCAATGATGGTACTCAATAAAAATTTAAGTATACTGTTGAGTACAGAGGCCAGCCCACCTAGCTACCCCAATTTGTCAAATTTCTATAATATTTTTTTCAACTTTATTCCAAAAGAATAAGGTGCATGTTCAATTGGGAAAATTTGGCATAGTTTGATCTGTGCATTGGCTTACGTTGGGCCAACGTGTAGACGAGGCTTTACGGTATTATTTTGGGCATCACATTTTCATACTGCATTTGTTTCTAACTGATTCTATTAAATATTGCGACGTTGAAGGGTCAATCCCAACTTTTTAACGTAAAAATAATAGGTATCACAGGACAGTTCCGTGTAAAAGGCTGGACTGAGTTAGTGTTGCTGCTGTATTTAGATGCTGTTTGAGTGAATTCGCAAACTAACAGTTATTTATGATATGTCACCATGTTGGTTAGTGTGCTGTATTTTATCGTGGTCTGTAGTTTATTTAATTTATGACTGTGTAGAATGTTAACGCAAATTTTGAATTACCCATTAACTGAATGGTTGCCGCTATTGTTAAAGTTCTTTATAATTAACTACTTTTTCGCAATATCAAAAATGAGGATTTATTAGCTATCGAAGGCTTGTCGAGGTCAGTCTGTGGAAGGGTGACCATTCCTTACTTATCGTGACTCCTCCGAGCCTCGGAAAGCATGTTAAGCTATTGGTAACACTGTAATTTGTAGATCTTTGATTGTCGTTAGGGGAAGTCGGAAGCCCGAAACTCTGATAACCAGTCTCCGCGTCTTACCAAGAAGTATCGTCTTACGCAGTAACTGGGTTGTAAGGTCAGAGAGGCAGTCGCTCCATGGAAAATTCAGTCATTCGGTTAAACAGGAAAGCGACCCCAACATAGTTGGGAAAAGGCTAGCAGATGATGATATATTCGGAAAAGTTAGTCGGCATTCGTCTGAGGTGTCATGTTATAGTATCGCAATACGATGTAATCTTCCTATTCATTGTGAAATCAACTTAATTCCCACTCACATAAAACCGAAATTCATTTAGTGGAAATAACATCAATTGGAAATAAGTTAGGAATAGAATAAACGCTATTTCAGTAACCTTAACATACATATTCTATAAAACAATTTCTAAATCTGAGTTTTCAACAAACTCGACTCTTATATTTCCTCATTTGTAATAGGATCCACATAGGACACCTCCAAATGAGTGTTTTCATATAGCCTACCTATAGGATTTAAAACTGGTTGTAATTTTATGGCGAATTTACTATTTTACTCTGTGGATTTTTCATTGCAAGCTTCATGTCCTGCAGTGTGTTACCGTCACATGTTTCACGGTTTGAATAAATAAATAAACAATAAATAAAGTCTTCACTCTGACATCCACACCAGGATTCCACGTATTGTAAGTTGGGTAACGTAGGTGTAAAGCAAATTGTAGAGTATATTTTGAGGTCCTCTGAAAATATACGCCGTTTTAAGTGATTGCGGAATAAACAAGCGTATGTACCTAACTAATTTTTAAAATGAACGAAATGTAACTTTTGACTTACTTGAAATCCGGTAATGGCAAAGAAGTAAGATGTATGGCGTTATAGCCTATTTATTTGTTATACAACTATTTTTATAGCGCGTTATTTAATCGCTATTACTATAACGCGTTGCAACTTGTAACCGAATTCGGCTTAATCTAAATACGGTGGCGTATTGTGTTGAACCGATAGCGCCCAGTTGTGAGTGCTATGGCGTTTACTTTACTGCGGTGATTTACTATAACAAGAAATGAGAGCCAATAAACCCGCAAAAAAAATTGACAGTGTGTTATATGTTGGCGTAATACGTTAAGTATATTAACAATCACTAATCACCAGTGATTGAATATTCGGGAGGTTGCATACCTAAACTTTATCCCGCGAAAGAATAATATGGACATTCCTTTCTGAATAAATAAGTAATCCCGGCTATAACAAAGGAGATGGCCAAAAATTGTTAGGACTCGTGCCCCAGAATGTACAGAGATGAAATCTATGTCTTTCAATAGGACAGATCTTCAATAATTAAGAGTTATAAGTTTCATATAGCTATGCAGTCGTGGAATAAAGTTATGAAGTATTGAAAAAGTTAATTTTTTCACTCATTTTTCATCATGATTTTACATTTAATTCATAATATTATAATTTCCTGAACGTTAAATAGGTTGAGGTGAATGTATATAATTATGTCTTAGGTGATTAGTCATATTATAACTTAATACTAAAACAAATACGAAGCAAACGAATACCGTAAACAGCACGAGCGACGAGATTTGAAATGACAATGCATGACATTGACAATGAATGATAGTTTTGACATTTAACAGATTAATTGAGTGTTGCTAGTAATTTAGTCACATAATACTACAATACACGACGTTAGAATAGAATGTATTTATCAGTTATCTAAATAAAATATCCTATCCGCACGTGTACTTTGACTTTTGATCAATAAAATCAGAGAGGGTTGATTTGATGGATTTTATTACCATCAAAAATATATGAAACAAATACTTTGGTAGGAATATTTTAATTGCTACGTTTTCGTATAAGCATTTATATTATTGAATGGCAACATTGCAGATACTAAGTGAAATTGAATGGATAAAATCGCATAAAACTCTTTTATTTTAGTATTTTTTTCAGAGACTGCTATGAAATGTTATTAGCTATTATAAATTCTTCATTTATTTTTATAAAATTAATTGTAATACTTTTAATTATGTACAGCTTGGGGAAATTTTTGTCCATCTCCTTTAATGAAATTATAGCGGTGGTAATTTTGACTTAGCTTAATTATTTTATTCAAAACAAATGGAATATCAATAAAAATGATAGTGCAAGTAGTGGAAATCGATTTATCTATCTAACAGATTAGTGATCGCAACTTGTTGGGGGTTGTAACTTGCTTATGCTTTTGCGGAGAGGGTTCGCTGGCGGGATGTTGTCTGGAGAGAGTGATCGATGGTAGCCGGGGGTGGAGGCAAATAATAACGCTTGGTACTTGCTGACTTCTTCTTATTTTATTGATGATGTTGTAGTGTACACTGCTGGATTCGGAATGCCCGGACCACTTTTTTTTTTTTTTTTTTTTTTTTTTTTTTTTTTTTTTTTTTTTTTTTTAGGTAGGGCCACTCGCAGTTCAGCACTATAAGGCTGTTTACTGCTTAACCGGACGATCCTGTGGTGACCTTACAAGAAGGCCCCCAGCCAGGGCTAACTAAAAGTTACATTTAAACGACCGCTCGCTAAGGGCGCCCCCTGTGGGGCTCGAACCTCGGCTTAGGGCGTCGTTGAATTCTTAACAAAAACAAAGGCTGGGTCTCGTTATTATTATGTCGGGGGGTTTTTATACTACTGACTCAGCTACGCGGGCTGGCCTTGTAGAATCTAAAGATTGAATTTACATTTAACTAACTAGGGCGTCACGCGTCGCGGGCCTCGTCGGCGAGGCCGGAATGTGGGTCGGTTTGTTCTTGTGTATTTTCTAAGAGTGCTAGTTTCCCTACTGCTCTCCTGGATGACGGTTGTTTCGTCGTCTGGCTCGACTAGGGTATGCCTTGGGCGGCGAATCTTACCAATTCTGGTAGGGAAGTATTGGGAGGCCGAGACGACAAGTGGGTTTGGGTGTCGCTCGGCTGATTCGAAAAAGCGCCCAGTAAGACGCTTCATGAATTGCTTGATGGTGGGGATTTTTAAATCTACGTGGAGTCTAACATTCCTAACGAACCATGGGGCTCCCGTGGCTCGACGGAGAAAACGGTTCTGTAAAACCTGCATCCTATGGATATAGGAAGGCCTTGCATGTGCGAATATGGCACACGCGTAGGTCATAATAGGCCTGATGCACGTGGTGTAGAGCCGCATCTTGCACCGAAGTGACAATTTGCTGCGTGCATTGATCATGGGATGTAACCTCCCTAGAGCGAATGCGGCGCGCGAGCGCACCGTCATTATGTGCGTTCGGAAGGTAAGGTGTCGGTCAAGGATGACCCCCAGGTACTTAGCTTGCACCCCCCAGGGGATCGGCTTGTCATACATGGTGATCGGGGGAGGAGGGGTGCCCGGACCACAGAAAAGTGCCTCTTTTTAAAGGCAGATTTGTAAGGCCCTGACCAATCAGGGCCCTACACCTTTGCACTCGGCACTAACGCCCCGCCCCTTGGCCAATTAGAGCATAGGTGCTCTTTTGTATGGGGAACCTAAATTTAGCCCTTTTCTGTGGTAGGACACTCTTTACAACACCCTTCCTTACGTCTACCCTTAGAGCTAATGAATCTTTATTGATTTTACATTAATTCAGTCTTAAAATCCTTATTTAACACCTTAAAATTACTAAAAATACGAAAACGGCTCTCGATACGGTAAAGTTTCCGCGTATTTAAGCTTCTTATTAAATTTGGTACAAGTGGCGCCTCTAGTGGCTGAAATGTGCAACACTTAATGAACACACGATCTTTATAAGAAATATACCCGCGTTAAGAAATAAGCTAATAATTGATTAATAAAGAAAGAGGGTGAAATTAAATAATAAAAATCTGCTTATCGCCGCTAACAAGGGTGAATCTACTTATCGTCGCTAACATTCTCCCCCACGGTGCGCAGCACTGCATCCTCCGTATGCGACGATGCCGCAGGAACCAGCACGATGACTCGTCGAGTCGGGCGGCGAAGTATTCCTCCCGATGTCCGCACGTCCAGCACTCTGGTTCTACCGTCTGGTCCAGGATACGTCTTGGTAACTTCTCCGCGAGGCCATGAATTTCGTGGCAATGTAGCGTCTACTATTAGGACGATATCTCCTTCCCTCGGGTCTCTAGTATCCTTGCCCTCGACTTTTCTCGGCATCAAGAGCGGTAGGTACTCTTTGATCCACCTTTTCCAGAAGTGGTCTGCCAGCCTTTGGGTGGTTCTCCAGTCCGCTTTCCCGATTAGTTCTGTGTCGTTGAATTCTCCCGGAGCCATGGCTCCGCACGACCTCCCCAGTAGGAAATGGTTCGGTGTCAGGCCCTCTTCTTCTTCAGGATCCATGCTGACTGAGGTGAGAGGTCTGGAGTTGACGATGTGTTCGACCTCGGTCATCAGCGTATGGAGCACTTCTTCGGGCGGGCTTCTTTCGCTGAGAACCACTGCTAGTGCCGTCTTAACTGTTCGCACGAGTCTCTCCCAGGCGCCTCCCATGTTTGGAGTCCCCGGGGGAATAAACTTCCATTTGATGCCCTTTTCTTGTGCGGCCTCTTCTAGCTCCCTTTTGGCCCCAATAAAGTTCGTCCCGTTGTCGCTGAGTATGGTTTTCGGGGTTCCTCTTCTAGCTGCCATTCGTCTAAGTGCCATAATCATGGAGCTAGTGCTAAGAGAGGGCACTAGCTCCAGATGCACGGCCCTGGTGGTGAGACAGGTAAATAATGCCCCCCAGCGCTTCTCCGTTCTTCTCCCGATAGTGACTTGCATCGGCCCGAAGTAGTCTACGGCCGCGCAAGAGAACGGGAACTGATGATGCTGTAGTCTCTCGCTCGGTAGGTCTCCCGTCGGGGGTATCTGTGGCAAGCCCTTCCTTGTCTTGCACCATTGACAGCTGTGTGCGACTGCCTTTAGAGTCGCTCTTAAACCCAGTATCCAGTATTTTTGTCGAATCTCGTTCATTACTGTAGCGGTATTCCCGTGAAGGAACTTCTTGTGGTAATGTTGTATAATGAGACGCGTTATCTTCTGTTTTCCATCTAGAATGATGGGATTCATTTTCCTGTTGCTCCTGTCGTGGAACTTCATTGTCCTGCTTCTTAGCTTAATAATTCCGTCGTTCCCCACGTAAACGTCGATCTTCTTGAGCCGACTTGCGCTTTCTAAGGGTTTTTCTAACTTCAAATTATTTATATCTGAAGCGAAACTATTGTTTTGGCTCATCTTTATTAATAATTCTTCGGCCTTCTTTAAATGATCTTCTTCCAGAGGTAGGTATTGCCGCTTATTTTCTTTCCTGATGGCTGGTAGAGTTGAGGTTCGCGCGTCTTTCTTCTGGGTTTTTCTTTGAGGTTTCCAGGACTCGTCGTTCCGACGCGTGGCAGTGATGGTTGCTTTGCGGGCCTTCAATAAATAGTGTGTGAAGGCGACCACTCTAGCCGTAGTGCGTAGTAGTCGTTCCCAGCTTGAGAACCTCTCTGGGTCCAGAAGGACGTCCTCTGCAGCTTGTATCGCCATCACCTTTTGCTTATTCTTCTCTTCTGGCATGATACCTTCTGGTTTGAAGTTGTGAAATGGCCATTCTTCTTCTGGTTGACGGAGAAATGATGGGCCTTTGAACCACCTTGCGTTATGGTTGAATTCGATTGGGGTTCCCCTCGTGGCGTCGTCTGCTGGGTTTTCTTTGGTTGGTACCCATCTCCAGTCTTCTGGCTTGGACTTCTCCTCGATTTCTGCCAGGCGGTTGGCCACGAAGGTTTTAAACTTCCTTGGTTCCGCCTTTATCCATTGCAGTACTGTGCTTGAGTCGGTCCAGTAAACCTTTTTCGTTATTTCGAGCCCTGATTCTTCTGCCACTGTGGTAGCTAGTCTGCTGCCGAGCAACGCCGCTTGTAGCTCCAGCCTCGGAATTGATACTGGTTTTGTTGGCGTCACTCTTGCTTTGCCGGCGATCATGGAAATATGGGCTTTTCCTCCGGGCTCGACTGTCCTCCAGTAGACTACCGCTGCGTAGGCTTCTTCGCTTGCGTCGGCAAATGTGTGCAGCTGCCCTTTTCTGCCGCGGGGCGAAACGCACCTTGGAATCTTTAACTTTTCTAATGCCGATACTTCTTCTAAGTAGGTCAACCAGGCATCCTTTTGTGGCTCGTTGATTACTTCGTCCCAATCTATTTTTGTTCGCCAGATGTCTTGAATTAGCTTCTTCCCTTGTATTAAGACTGGTGTTGCAAATCCCATTGGGTCAAAGGTAGACATCACTGCACTCGTGACCTCCCTTTTTGTTGGAGTTTTTCTTCCGTCTTGTAGGTCTTTTGACGTGTTGCGCAGCCCAACGTTGAAGGCTAGTGTATCTTCTTTTACCAGCCATCGCAGCCCCAGAGTCTTTTCTTCTTTTGTTAGTTGCAGGGAATCTTCTTTATTTGTGTCTTCTACCTCTGATAGTACTCCCGAATCATTGCTGGCCCACCCCTTTAGATGAAAGTTTGCCCTTGCGTGAATATCTTTGACTTCTTTGGAAATCTTTTTTGCTTCGGCTGTAGATGCGAAGCTCTGTAGATAGTCATCCATGTAATGATTTCTGTTGATTGCTTTCACTGCTTCGGGATGAGACACCTTGAATTCTTCTGCGTTTTTGTTCATTACGTATATCGCCGTTGCCGGTGATGACGCTGCGCCGAAGATGATTGACGACATTCTATATTCTTCGGGCTTGCCGGTTCTTTGGCTTCCGCGCCACAGGAACCTGAGACTGTCTCGGTCGTCTTTTCTGACCTTGACTCGAAGGAACATATCTTGGATGTCGGCCATGACAGCCACAGGTCCTTCTCTGAAGCGTAGTAGCACGCCGAATAGTGATTGCAGAAGGTCGGGGCCCGAGAGTAAGGCGTCATTGAGGCTTTTCCCTTCAAACTTGGCAGCTGCGTCGAAAACTATTCTAAGCTTCTTCTTGATTGGATGCACAACGGCGAAGTGGGGTAAGTAGAATGTTCTTCCTTCGTTTGAAGTTACTGGGGATTTCTCTGCATAACCCTTTTCAATTAGAGTCTGGATCTGCTTCTCGTAGTGTTCTTTAGCTTCTTTATCTTGATCCAACTTCTTTTCGATGCTGAATAAACGTCGGATCGCTTGATTGTAGTTGTTGGGTAGGGTTTCGTCTTCTTTCTTCCACAGGAGACCTGTCTCGTATTGACCGCTTGACAGTTTCTTTGTAGTTTTCTCAAGGGTTTCTAGTGCTCTTCTATCGCTGTCATTGGTTGGTGACCGATTTTGAATCCCAAGAGATTCCAACTGGAAGTGTTCTCGGACGATTTCTTCTATGTTTCCTTCGTCGGCGGTCGATCTGCCATAGTTAGTGAAGTTTACTAAAGCAGTCGCCCCCGTTTCGCATCCGTGTAGCACCCACCCTAGGTTGGTGAGTGAGGCTACAGGATCGGATGGTTTGCCCTTCTTCAGTCTTCTTGTTACTATCAGCCCCCAGTTGTCTTGGCCTATCAGTAGCTTGGGCCTTTCGATGACGTAGAAGAGTTGATTTTCAATTGCCCTTAGATGCTGACAATTTTGCACGGTGTTCTTATTTATGCATTGTTCGGACAGCTTCAGGTCGTCGATGGTTCTTGCAGAGATAGTTCTTTTTTCTCTTCTGTGAGCCCCTTTTATTTTGAACTCAATCTTCTGTGAACTATCTTTTCTTAACACCTTCCCACCAACTGTTTCGATTGTGAGTTTTTCTTGCTTTCCTTCTACTCCAATCTTCTTAGCAACTGACGCGTCTAAGAGTGTGACGGTTGACCCTTCGTCCAGCAATGCTAGTACGCGAACTTGGCCTTTTGGACCATAGAGGTCCACTGGGATGATTTTCAGGTAGGCTCTCTCTTCCCCTTTGGCGTTATGGATTGAGGCGACCTTCTCTTCTGATGTGTTTCCCTGGTTCGCTTCTTTTTCTAATGGCACTGGCGGTTTGTCGGAGTGTAAGATGGTATGGTGCCATCTCTTACACTGTTTGCAAACTGGGGCCTTACAGTTGATTCTTGAGTGCTTGAATTTAAGGCACTTGAAGCATATCTTCGCTTTCTTAATCATGTCCCATTTTTCATTTACGTCTGCTTCTTTGAACTTCTTGCATTCTATTGCGAAATGCTCTTCTGTACAAAATGGGCATGACTTCTTGTACTTTTCTTGTGACGCTTCTTGCACCGAGTGTATGGGTCTTCTTATTGCCTTCTTTTGCTCCGAGGACACTTCAGGTGGAGCAAAGTCCCCACACATGTCGGCTTCTGTTTCTAAGAACGCTTCGACGAGTAGTAGCTCTTGAATTTCTTCATCTCTTCTGCTTCTATGGTAAGCAAACCAACGAAATTTCATGGACGTTGGCATCTTATCAACAATAATTCTCAGTGTTTCGGGAGAACTGAGGTATTGTGGTTTCTTCAAGGCTTTGATCGTCTCGACGGCGTTCTTTACTTTGCTTGCAAATACGCAGATGTCGCTTGGGTTCTCGCCGACTTTTAACAGGTTCTTCATTTTTTCTAGTTCTGCTAGTGCCAGCGCTCCAGGTCTTCCAAATCTTGCTTCAAGTCCCTTGATTATTTCGCGAGGATCTTCAGCAGTGAACAGCAGGCTTTGGACGGCTTCTCTTGCTTTTCCGTGGATTGCTATTCTGAGGCGCGCTAGGTTCTGGTTTTTATTGAACGAAGCGGCCATATCTTCATATGATCTCTTGAAGGCTAACCATTCTTCACAGGAACCGTTAAAATGAGGGAGTTCGAAATGTTTCGATGAACCGTTGTCACGTGGCTTCTCGGATAGCTTAAGTATGACTGAAGCCAACTCCTGGATGTCGCTCTTCTTTCCTTCTGTTTTGATCGGCTTCAGGTCTTTAGGCTTTTCCCCAGATTCAGTGATCCAGTGCTCGACTTCTTGAGTTTGTTCATACAGCTCTTCTTCTCCTTCTGACCCCGCGGCGAGAAGCTCGAGTTCAGCTTGGGCAACTTTTGATCGTGCTTCTGCCAGTTCCAATTCCCGTAGAGCTATTGTCATTCTTGCTTGCGCTTCTGCTCTCTTCCTATGCGACGAGCGAACAGAAAGGGTGTCTGGATCGCGGGTCGTCTTCTTAGGGTGAGGCTGCTGTAGACTCTCTTCTTGACTAGCGGGTTTTGACGCTTCGATAGTGCGGGTCGGGGGGGTGATAAGAATTACTTCCCCCTGTGTTGATTCTTCTCCAGCGGTGTTCTTGGGGTGAGGTACGGGTGGCTGACTTCCGTGCGCGCTGGCCGGCGGCGATCTTATTGTGAGTGTTGATCGATTAGAAATCGACGTATTGGCCGCGCTCGTAGACTCGCTCGGCGTGTTCATGCTCCAATCGGTTGTACCCGACGTACCGGTGCCCGAGGTATCAGTGGTTGTGTGGCTTTCGCTCCTTGTAGTTTTTGGTTGCGCCGATCTTGATCTCGTGCTCCTATTCATCTTCCCAGTTTTCTTGAACCCGATCCGGCTCTCGAAGGACCAATGTTGGGGGTTGTAACTTGCTTATGCTTTTGCGGAGAGGGTTCGCTGGCGGGATGTTGTCTGGAGAGAGTGATCGATGGTAGCCGGGGGTGGAGGCAAATAATAACGCTTGGTACTTGCTGACTTCTTCTTATTTTATTGATGATGTTGTAGTGTACACTGCTGGATTCGGAATGCCCGGACCACTTTTTTTTTTTTTTTTTTTTTTTTTTTTTTTTTTTTTTTTTTTTTTTTTTTTTTTTTTTTTTGGAATGGGCATCTCGCAGTTTATCCTTTAGGGATATTTACTGCTCAACCGAACTTTCCTGTGGGGGGCTTAATTAAAATTAAGGCCTCCAGCCAGGCATAAAAACTTATAAGCTAAGCGACTATCGCTAAGGGCACCCCCTGCGGGGTACGAACCTCGGCTTAGGACGTCGCTGAAGAGGACAGCAAGGGACAGGCTGGATCTGATTGTTCCATTATTTAGGGACATTTTAAACATTAATCGGCTCAGCTTCGCGGGCTGGCTCTAGCAAAGGGTCGGGAGGGGGGCATTGACGGGGTCGTCGCGACGGGCCTCGGCGGCGAGGACGGAATGTCCGTTTTTGTTTGCGAACAGTGCTGGTGGCCTTATCGCTCTCCTGGAGGAGAGTGATAGGATCATCTGGCTCTGTGAGTGTGTGTTTCGGTCTTCGAACTGTGCTTATTCGCGAGGGAGTGTATCGGACGGCCGATGACACTAAGGGGTTAGGATGAGCGGTAGAACAGTCCATGAAGCGCTGGGTGAGTCGCTTCATGAACTGTTTCACCGTAGGTATTTTGAGATCTACATGGAGAGTCTCATTTCGGACGTAGAAGGGGGCTCCCGTGACTCTGCGCAGGAATCGGTTCTGGACGGTCTGAAGCCTATGAATATGATACGGCTTGGCGTGAGCGAACACTGCGCAAGCGTATGTCATGATTGGTCGGATGACCGAGACGAAGAGCCGCAATTTGCACCTGAGTGACAACTTGCTTTTCTCGTTGGTCATACAATAAAGCCTGCCGGACGCAAAGACGGCGCGCGAACGCGCCGCCTTTATGTGTTCGGCGAACGAAAGTCTGTGATCGAGTATCACACCTAAGTATTTGGCTCGCTTATCCCAAGGGATAGGCTTGCCGTACATGGCTAACGGACTAGGCGTGGGGACATTGCGGCGTCCGGGTTTCCTAAAGAGAACCGCTTGACTTTTGTCGGGATTGACCTCGACTCTCCATTTCCGGAACCAAGCGCCTAAGACGTTTGCGGAAGTTTGGAGAGTGCGAGCTATGGTGGTAGGGTTGTGACCGGTATAGTAGATGGCCGTGTCGTCGGCGAAAAGCGCCAACTGGGCCTTTCTACCCCTAGGGACGTCGCTAGTGAACAGCGAGAACAAGAGAGGAGACAGCACGGATCCTTGAGGGACGCCCGCGCGGATAGGGTGAGGTGACGATAGCGTACCGTCTACGCGATATCTAAACGTACGATTCGACAGAAAATCTCGCAAGATGAGCACGAGACGATCTGGCACATCGAGTTGGTATAGCTTGTATAACAACCCGTTGTGCCAGACCTTGTCGAAGGCTTTCGCAATGTCGAAGAAGAGGGCGCCGGTGAGCGCGCCTCTCTGAAAGCCCGCGCTGACGTGTTCGACTACGCGGTGCACCTGTTGAACACACGAGTGTCCCGGCCGGAACCCGAACTGTTCGTTCGGTATCAGGCTCTTTGCCTCGACATAGTCCTTGAGTCGCTTATAAATAAGCTTCTCGTAGATTTTGCCGAAAACATTGAGCAGACTGATAGGTCGGTAGCTCGTGGGCTCAGAC
This sequence comes from Phlogophora meticulosa, assembly GCA_905147745.2. NCBI lineage: Eukaryota > Metazoa > Arthropoda > Insecta > Lepidoptera > Noctuidae > Phlogophora > Phlogophora meticulosa. The sequence continues at coordinate 3,818,320 of LR990518.1, forward strand.
TTGGGCTTGCCAGGCTTGGGGATGCCAATAACCACGGCTTCTTTCCACGATTGAGGAAAGATATTGTTGCTCAGAGCGCCATTGAAGATGGCGGTCATGAGCATAACGAGTTGCGCGGGGAGGATTTGAAACACCCTATTGGTGATACCGTCCTTACCGGGGGCTTTGCGCGGTTTGAGCCCTTTAATGATGTCTTGCACTTCGTCCGGAGTGACGGGAGGCAGAGGATCATCAGGGTTGTCGACGGGAGGGAGCGAGGACCTACGTTCGACTTCGGCGTCTACCTTTAAGAGGTGAGCTTGGTCGAACGGCTGGGAGCTAAGCGAGCATTGAGTCTCTAAGCTTTCGGCTAGGCATTCGGATTTTTCCGAGTCGTCGAACGCGACGCTCTTATCTGGACGAGTGAGGGGAGGCATGGTAGCCTCTACGGTGGACCGGAGTTTCCTCTGGAGGTTCCAGAAGGCATGGTGGTTGGGCTCTAGCTCACTGATCATCTTGTCCCAGCTCTCCGACCTATGCTCCGCCACACGTTTGCTGACAGTACGCTGTAGCATTCGCATGTGGGCTTTGTTCGCAGAGCAGGGAAAAGCGCTATAGGCACGGACGGACGCGTTCTTCTCGGTTATCAGAGCCCGTACATCGTCCGGTAGGTTCCAGCGCTGGGCATTCAGCGCCGGAACCCGCCTTGAACAGTCGTTCAGGACTGTCTGTACGTGCTCCGTAAACGAGTCGACTGCGCCCGTGGTGTCAGCGACTGAGGTGATTAGATCGGGGATGGAGTCGAGTAGAGGCGACGAGGAGGATTTCAGCTTTTCGCTTACCTTCCTCCAGTCGGTAACTAATTGAGTCGGGGGTGGCTGATCAGGGTCAAGCGGACCCGTACGGGGAACTAGCGTCATCATCACCGGACGATGGTCGGAGTTAAGCTCGTGGAGCGCCTCTATCGATTGTAAACGAAGGTTTACATTCTTTAGGAGCGCTATGTCCAGTATGTCAGGTCTATGGTCAGGATCGTGGGGAAAATGGGTATGAGTCATCGGGGCGATGACGTCATAGTTAAGGGAGGCGCCCAGATTGAGGACAGCCCTCCCTCTGGCGTTGGTTACATTACTATTCCACGCGGGGTGCTTGGCGTTGAGATCGCCCGCTATGATAACGGAGTCACTCAAGCCGAGAAGAACCGAGATATCGTGGGATAAAGCTGGGATGTCGTCCCTCCCACGAGCGGGAGGGCAGTACGCGGATACAATAGTAATTGGCTGATGGCCAGTCATGCCGAGCCGACAGATAGAGTACTCAAGGAGCGAGGTCGGGGGAGGAGAAGTTAAAGGGACACAGTGCAATGAGTTTTTATAATAAATCATTGTACCGCCCTTGTGGCAGCGGGATCTATCATTGCGCACCATACGGTAGTTTGCAATTTTGGGGTCGCGGTTGTGCGGTTTGAGGAACGTCTCCTGTATGAGGAGGACGTCCGGTTGGTGATCGCGGAGGAAGTTGGCAAACTCAGCCCGTTGCTGGAGTAAGCCATTTATATTGACGTATCCTAACTTTAGGGATCGCGGTTTCAAGGTTCTGGCGTTAACGTACCTATCCATTGCGGTTATTAAAGTGGGCTTCTAGGTCACGGAGCACCGAGGGGGCCTCCATGAGCGCTTCGATGCGCTTCTTAGGGTCTGTGGTAGCCTCTAAGCGATCGGCTAGACGATCGGCTTCGCGGTTGCAGAAGATTAAGTACACTGGCAATATGACGTTCATATTGCGCTGTGTACGGATCTTATGGTCATAAAGAGCCTCCGTAGGCTGAGCACGGAAGGTGGAAACCTCAGCCTCTGCGGTCTGGGTAGCCTGAACTGCAGGGGCTGGGGTCGGCGCCGGGATGGGTGAATCCATCAGCGCCGGTGGGTGGCTGCGTTTAGCCGCCAGGGCCGGGAAGGCCTTCTGGTGGTTCAGCTTGTTCCACGGAGATGACCTCTGTGGACTAAGGCGCTCAGGGAGCGCAGACGATGGCGGGGGTGGCGCCCTAGTAGAGGGGCATTCCCTTTGTTGACGAGCGTTTGCACGTCTCATCAACCTTTGGGAAGACGACTTTGGGGCTCGCGGGCACCCTCGGAAGTTCGCGGTATGACCGGACTGTCCGCACAGAACACAACTCGGTGGTTCAATGCACTTAGTGCGGTCCTTGGGTCGGTCGCATTTGCCCGTGGCGTGGTCGCCCAGACACTTGACGCATCTGGGCCTGGCGAAGCAGTTTCGCTGAGAGTGGCCGTACAATTGGCAGCGATGACACTGGCCAATTAGATGGGGACGGTACGGTTTTTCGATTTTAATACCGGACAGGGCACACACCGTTTTGATGTTGAATATGGGGTGGTGCCCTTCTGTGGGGTCGCAAATTACTAGGACCATATCATAAACTAGCCCACCCCGGGCCTTATGAAGGCGGTGGACGGCGGACGCGGGGACACCTTGGGCGCGGATGTCGGCCAGGATGTCCTCCGTTCGGATCTCCCTGGGGATACGCCTGATAACCACACGGGTTGGCGTCTCCTCAGGGAGGGAATAAGTGTGGAAGGAGATGGCCTTCCCACGTAAAAGGGATACTATTTCCCTGTAGTCATTTGCTGACGGCAGGGTTACCTTGATACCCAGAGGGGTAGCTCGGGCGTTGGTGTAGTTGATCCTGCGATCAACACACATTTTGGAGACGGCCGTCCACTTCGCCTTGTCTTGGATGAAGACAGGGGGAGGTGGTTTCGCCTTACGGGTGGCGGTGCCGTTAGGGCCCGTACCGGAGGCCTGTGCCAGGGGTACGGGGGAGCGGGGGGGAGAGGGCGCGGATTCGTCTACTGAGGACGGGGCGCCGATTTTTTTGGCCTTGGTGGCCTGTGAGGGAGCTTTAGAGGGCTTCCTCTTTCCTCCTTTTCCTACGACTTGGTAGTCGTCGTCGGACGAGGAGGAAGGAGACTCCTCTGCCTCTGAGCAGCTGCGCGAGCGAGGGACAGTCGTGTCCATCCTATCTAAAGATTCATCGGAATCGTCATGCGCGGGGGCTGGCATTCCGAGAATCGGACTTTTGATGCACCTGGCGGTAACAGGCACAAAAGCCGAGGCCGGACAGGTCGCGGGTTCCGGGTATTTCGGTGCCTTTGTCTTTTTGGACAAAGGCGCCGGACTACCTGCGTTCGTGGAAGAGGTCGGCGATAAGGGGCTATCGACCAACGGACGGGGCGCGGGTTCTGGGTATACCGGTGCCATTGTCTTTTTGGACAAAGGCGCCGGATTACCCGCGTTCGTGGAAGATGTCGGCGATAAGGGGCTATCGACCAACGGACGGGGCGCGGGTTCCGGGTATACCGGTGCCATTGTCTTTTTGGACAATGGAAGACTACCTGCATTCGCGGACGGGGACGGCGACGAGTGATTATCGACGCGAATAATTCGCTCCGGTTGAGCGGCCAGCCTGTCGAAGGCTACGTTTTTACCGCCATATTTGGCGCGGATGTCCGGGTCCTTTAAGAGGACCTCCCTGACGAACGCTAATAAGTCAGCGTCCGTCATGGCTGAGAAAAAGTCCCGTTAGGGAGTAATTTTGGGGCCTACGCCTAAACCTATCTCTAACTCCCCGGGTGGGTACGCCCGGGGATGTGTGACCAAACCCTCCCTGCCGGGTGTAGGCAGGGAGGTGAGTACCTCGGGTGAGCCCTAAGCTTGTGATCCCGTCGCAAATCTTATTGTGCGAACGGGGCCCTGACCAGTCTGGTGCGAAGGGGTAGACACACCCAACCGACACCAGGTGAGTTGCTGGGGAAGGAAAATAGAGACTAGAGCTGACTAGGAGATCCCCCAAGGCCAAGCTTCTAGCTCCCTGCCGACTTGACTGCCTCACCCTGAAGGGGCTCGGCCGGTGTATCGGGTCAACACCGCACTCGGCTTCGTTGGCACCGTAAGGTATCCACCGAGAGACCACGAAACTGTGGTTTTAGCCCTGAAGGGGCCAAAGACGTTAGACGCACGTTTCCGTAAACGAAATAGCGAAATCAGTAACCCACTGTCTTGAAAAAGACGGCTCTGATGCACGGGATTCTTCGTAGTCGGCGACTACGGCGGAGTTGCGCGGAGGCGCAACAATGGCGGAGCGTGAAGAGTCACGCAGCGAGCGAGGAGCGGGAGCAGCGAGAGCGGCACGTCCGTTCGGGTCGAGCGCGTAGAGCGAAGTCTCCATGCCCGGACCACAGAAAAGTGCCTCTTTTTAAAGGCAGATTTGTAAGGCCCTGACCAATCAGGGCCCTACACCTTTGCACTCGGCACTAACGCCCCGCCCCTTGGCCAATTAGAGCATAGGTGCTCTTTTGTATGGGGAACCTAAATTTAGCCCTTTTCTGTGGTAGGACACTCTTTACAACACCCTTCCTTACGTCTACCCTTAGAGCTAATGAATCTTTATTGATTTTACATTAATTCAGTCTTAAAATCCTTATTTAACACCTTAAAATTACTAAAAATACGAAAACGGCTCTCGATACGGTAAAGTTTCCGCGTATTTAAGCTTCTTATTAAATTTGGTACAAGTGGCGCCTCTAGTGGCTGAAATGTGCAACACTTAATGAACACACGATCTTTATAAGAAATATACCCGCGTTAAGAAATAAGCTAATAATTGATTAATAAAGAAAGAGGGTGAAATTAAATAATAAAAATCTGCTTATCGCCGCTAACAAGGGTGAATCTACTTATCGTCGCTAACACAACTAATCTTATTATATATAAAATTCTCGTGTCACAATGTTCGTTCCCATACTCCTCCGAAACGGCTTGATCGATTCTTATGAAATGTTGTGTGCATATCGGGCAGGTCTGAGAATCGGCCAACATCTATTTTTCATACTCCTAAATTATAAGGGTGGTCCACCCCAAACATTTTATATGGCAAAACAACGTTTGCTGGGTCAGCTAGTTATATCTATATTTTGTATGCATGTAACATTTTTCGCATTTCAAACGATTCCGGGATTCTGAAAGGCATGTCCGTATTATTCTTTCATGGGAATTAAAGTGAAGTTTACGTACCTATATAACCGCTCGATTATCTGATCACTGCTAATCACATGCATAATAATTATTTCTTTATTGAATTGTGACAATAATCGTCGAACTCACCGCAAAAAGTCGTTGTGAACTGAACATTGGCAATCAGTTCCACGTATTATTTGAAACAAAGCGACACAGAACATGGCTGAGCAGACAACAGACGACGCGTGATGCAATTACGCAAATATCCACTGCAGACCGTAGGCCTCCGCAAACCGCAACAACGGCCCCTAACAGCCCTATAGAACCCTATACCGCCCTATAGGGCTCGCGGCACACCGCATCTGCGACGCGGATTGATAGCTGCAGTATGCAGTGTGATATTATTACTGCACAGGTGGATAATAAATAGACCAGTCTTCTGGTATAATTTTTCCCGATGGGGCAATAATGGTTGAGTCATGCATATACGTATACATACGTTGTTAGTATACTTTTTTTACAGGTGCTATGAAATCTGATTATTTCTGCTGTATAAACAAAACTATACCAACCAAAACATAGACGGTTTTTTTGTTGTTTTTTTTTGCGTTGAATATTTGGGTGGAATTCACGAACATCGACGACCGATCAACCCGATATTCTGATACCAAAAATGCAGTACATGATTTTGGACCCCAGAATATTTAAGGGGTTTGTTTCTAAACTATATCATAATTTATATCCATGGTTCGATAGAAATCACGATTTTGTACACTGTCTGGCCTTTGATTTTGGAAAAGGAACGTGGTTACTTGTCAAGCATTCGATTTTAGAAGTGGACATTTTTTATTTATTTCTTGAATTAAAAGTTTTTCATTAACATTGTTCAGTTAGCAAGTAATGAAAGAGCGAGACAGCTTTAACACTACTTAAGTACTATTGTAACTTCTAGGGCTGCCTTAATTAGTATTTAATTATAATGTTTCAGATGAAATAAATATTTTTGTATTACTTTCACATTTACAAAAATACTTCTATTACTTAGTCATAGAGCTCTCTCACCGATATAAAAAAACAAATTTTAATAAAAAAAATTGCATTATAAGTACTCACCTACATGTATAGAGCGCCTAATATAACTGGAAGATATTTATAGGGGTGGCTCTTAACTGAGCCTGTCAATCATCATTTAAATACAATTCTCAAATATTAATCGCAGGAAATAGATAGTGACGGCAACTGTTTATTTTAAATATGGGGTCTTGGGTTGGATTCCCAGGTCATGCAAAGTATTACTGGGGATTTTCATCAGGATTGTTTTAGTACCAACCTGGACTTTAGAAGTTGATGGTGAGACTTCCCCGTGCCTCAGAAAGCAAGTAAAGCCGTTGGTCCTGCGCCTGATCTCTGCCCGGTCGTGTCAGATCGCCATCCCGTAGTATTAGAATGAGGAGAGAGTGGACCTGTGCTTGCGCACAAACTTGTGCACTATAATATCGCCTACGTGATTGGCTCCTTTCCGTTGAGATTACAGAAAGATATCCATTCGGGAGGATATTATTACATGAGACTTAAATATTTTATTTCTTTAAAACGATACAACTATTCATACGCGATAAAAAAAAATCACAGGGCATCGAAAAATTCATCCGCATCGCTATCAACGGAAAAAGTGCCCAGAAGGCTGGCAGCCTTGCCATGTTGAATATTATTTGAACACTTAAATATTACATGACGTCATACAATTTACTACTAATAAAAATTAATAAGTAATTAAGGAATAGTAGACTCAAAAATCGATGTGTTCGAGTCAGTATTATTTTTTGTAGCCTTAACATTATTCTTTTTGTTTTAGTTACCTAAAGGTTTTCCTACACATGCTAATAAATTGATAACTCTTAATAACAGTGTACTACGACACTCACAAAATACCCATTAAACGTAAATCATTCATATTTAATTAAAATAATAGAACCTTCAATTATTCGGCATCACTGTTAATTTCTGATCGATCTAGTCGCTCTATGTGGGTTCTGTATGGCAAATATCATGTGGCACGTCAATCAAAAAAAAAATATTTCAGTCTTTTTCCGTTTTTAATGTGTATCGGAATGTTTACCTACTACTGGCAAATAAAAACAGAGCTTGAACAGCAAGTTTTGCTCTAAAAGTTCAAATTGAGAATTTTGTCAAAATAACATACAGTAAAACGGGGTGAATCGAAACAAAACTTGATTCATCATTATTAATTACTGACAAGGTGTTGAATTTAATCATACTCACACTTGCCCAATAATTTATCTATTCACCCTGTTTTACAGACTACTCCACAAAAGAAGGAATAGAAAAAATGAAGAATAGTTTAGTAAGCACGCATCAAATCGCTCGATGACCCTATAAACACACACACTAATCAAACACAAACAAGACAAAAGCCCAATACCTATTCAATAAATAAAATACAATACTAAAACGAACACAAAGATACAAAAAAAAAAAAAAAACAAAATCATACTAGAAACAACAATAAAAAGCGCATAAAGCAACAGAAACGATGCGGGCACGTTCATCCATAGTGAAAAGGTCATGATAAAAAGTTTTTTAATTCCCGCATGCAACTCGAAACGGAGCAACAACAAAAAAAAAACAAAATTCGTTCTCTGGCGTGTCACTATCTAACCTTTTACTGGATAAACTGTTGAAGTCCAACGGAATACGGACCACAAAGGAAACGGTAACGGAAAAGATAATTAATTCTCTGTGCATTCTGTGGCGACCCATCTAGTGAACAGCTTTTATGGACAACGAGGTCTTTGTTTCTTTTAATATCGAGGCGTGTCGGAAAAAATATCGATATATTTTGAAGATGTCATGCTTACTTACCTGTTATTTGCATGATTACTGAAATGTTGATTTAAGATGTTTTGAAGTTTACTTGAATTGTAAGTGATTTTGCTGATGGTGTGCTCAGTGCTTATTATAAATTAATAAATAATTTTACGATATACGATACAACATAATGACTATCGAAAACGTACACCTACATTATTTATACCTATCGAAAAAAAATGTGACAGGCCTGAGTTCTCCTCCAAAAAACACCACAGTTATTAAGAAATAATCCGTAGCTGTTTACAGAAGCTGAGAACAACTGCTAAGGCTTCTCCAACAATATCGTTTTTTTTGTAATTTATCGAAAGCGATAATTATTCTATTTTAAAATAATAGATGCAATTTATAGTAATATATCGATACTTTTTATAATTTCCAACACCCCTAGCCTCATTTTTTGTTTCTTCCATTTTGTTACGCACGATTTCTTCTCCATGTTTTTCGGTGAAGATTGTTTTGGTCTAATGAATAATGGATTCTGTATCGCATTGATAATAATTAGATGAGCTTTGTCGTTAATTAATTATTACAAGTGGAGGCGACACGGTGTGAATTATTAATTTGAGGAAGTAGCTATTTACAATAAGGTCATTAGTAGTGATGACACATTGTGTGGAGATTTCGTGAGGAATGTAGATGATAAGCTTATGAATGAACAAGCTGGTTTGGATGAGACTGTCATTTCTCTTTTGTTTTTATGAAAAATCTTGCCATAGCTGCATTGGCAGGTCGATCGAAGGCTTCGATCGACCTGCTATTGAGCCCAATTGAGCAGCAGACCAATTGAGCAGGTTGTCCCTGCTTCGATTCGAAGCAGGGACAACCTGCTCAATTGGACACGTGTCATACCTGCAAGAAGCCGAAACTGATGGACGGTACCGATGCTAACAAAGTCATAGCTAAGTTCTGGGCCAACTCTATATATTGAGCGCCATCAACACACTCAGAACAAGAGCTGCATATCTTTGTAAGGATCGTAGCAGGAGTACTCAATCTTTATTTACGAGATTACGTGTCCTTCTTCTGTATTTTAATTTTAAAGACTAATGTATTAAGCATCTTGTATTTTACACAACAAACTCGCGACTATTTTCATAAGTACCGTTTTATCACAGAAATACAAATTAACAGCTTACGTCACGACCCCAAACCGTTAAAATGTCACAATAAAACACCACGTGCCGTAAAAAAAGCAAAAAAAAAAAAACAAAGTAAAATCTATCGTGACCATTAAAACGGATTTAACGATACATTTCGTGAAACATAACTCGAAACTAGTGTCGTGACGCGCCGGATCGATACGGATCTCATCAATTTGGTAACAATGCCTCCGACCTTGGCATAGCCGCGCCTTACGATAAACAACGTTTATAGGGAAATCGATATTTTAGTGAGGTGAAAGTTTCAATTTATGATGAGCTTAGCAGAATGGTATGGCCTTATATATTTTATATATTATCATAAATTATGAAAACATATAGTATGAGCTACATAATATATATATTTTCATAATTTCAGTTTATGGAAACATTGTGGATAACATACTTTAAATATTACTTATAAAAATCATTTGACACGAATCAATGAAAAACAAAGACAATTATGTTTACAGCTATTGATCTTGTAAATTGTAATTTTTAGTTTTTTAGATAGATAAGTACTTAGATACATAAACTCACGTATGTATGCCTGTAAAACTATAGAATACCACCTGCTACGGTCCTTTCATATGATCTGGTAAATTATAGGAAATTTTAAACTATTTTTCTTCGCGTAATCGTTTAACTTACTAAGGAGGCAGTCGCTCCATGGTAATATACTGGTATTCAGCTGCATCCGGTTAGACTGGAGCCGACTCCAACATAGTTGGGCCAGGCAGAATATGATGATGATTAAAGAGATATAAGGTACGCAGTACTCGCAACAGGCGTGCGTGTATGGCCAGATGTATGAACGTAAACGAAGCAAAGGGTATGTAAGGTTCGTGGCTAAGCAGATGATTTATTTATTTTTAAGGATCACCAACGAGAAATAAATTACAATTAAATATTACAAAATTATAACTTATACAGTTATACACTATCCTGTAATGCACACTTAATTACAGGTAACCACAGCTTACATATTGTCGAGTATAAATGCTCTGAATATTTGAATAAATAAATAAATAATGTTGGACAATCCACACAGCATCATCTAGCCCCAAGCTAAGCAGAGCTTGTGTTATGGGTACTAGATGACTGATATACTTAATACAATACATTACATAGATAGATATTTTTTATTAAACATAGCAAATACCCAGAACATACACACACCAGAATAAATAAAAAATATTTAAAAATAAACAGTTGACTAGCTAATAATTATTATTAATTAATTAATTGTTACAATAAAACCAAATGTACAATAAAAACTAGATTTTCAATTAAACATTACACCTTAAAACCATGAAATGTTATAACAACAGTATCAATTATACATTAAAACAATAGGTATTAAAATTGTATTATGACTTACTAAGTAATTTCTAATATATATTTGAAAACAATGACTGAGTTCTCACTCCTAACCATGACATCCGAACAACGCCTGGATCTCACAATTTTCCTTAATAGGAAAATCGATATTTCAGCAGTTAACAAGTTCGTAAACTTTCGCCACAAAATATCATCTTTTCTCAGGGGAGTACCCAAAGGTCAAACCTGATATTAAAGTATTAGCGGATTCGTGATAGGACACAACTTATGTAGATAGATATTATAAATCATAATATAAATGGTAACTAGCTGTTCCTGCGATTTCATCCGATTTTACAAAGAACCTTTATTTAGCACAGGCTCAGGCACACGATACTAAACATAGAAAACAAATAAAAAACAAAAAAATATGTAATGAAAAAGTTATGAAAAATTAAAAAAAACTGCTATCTGATTAGCACCAAGTAATCCGCGAGCGCAAATACCCGTAACGAACACGATACTTGTTCGTTTATTTTGAAGTATTTATTCTCATCTATCGGTGATACTTATTGTGCTTACCTCCTAGATCTAAAGCAGTACTATAGGATACTTATATTTTGATACAATGTCAATCATGGCCTCTGGTCTTTAGTAATCGAAACCATGTCTGGCAAATGTAATAACAAAAATAAACTTAAAATTAATTCATGTAAGCTTAAGCGCGCACTACGAAATTTTATCGTTGCGATTTTTAATATACAAAATGAAATCAAAGCATCTGCTATTTTAAATCGCAAACGATTTCATTTCGCAGTGCGCGGAAACTTAGCGCGTATATTGGTATTGTTCAGAGATTGGCGATTATTATTCGCAACAATTAAAACTCGTAGTACTTGCTTCTATATAAAATATATACATAAATTATTTATTTCGTATAACTATGACTCATATAGGTAACCCTATATGAATCACAACGTAACAAAAATTACTTAAGACCATGTTAGTACATACTATGTGTCCTCAATTTAAAAAAAAAGAACAAGTTAGGAATCACTGCTACAAAACTCCGGCCGAAATTCCGGGGGCACCGATTCACAACACAACAGTCTAGGCGATCAGCTATCATGCCCAGGATGCTTGGAGCTGGCCCGCACCTTGCGCAACTGGGATGCACATTTTTTCCGCATCAAAGTGCGAAAACAAATTGGTCTCTATAGAGTCCCACAAAGAAACTAACATACATACATGGTGACAAACACAATAAAAATAACTCGACAAACGGAAGAAACGGAACTAACTGACCTTGATAGCGATGTCGCTACTAATTAGATAAACAAGGTTGACTAATTAGGGCAAGTCGATGTTGTTAACAAGCATGATACACATGAACTTACTTTGATTAAGTTATAATTATACAGCAAGAGGAGCTCGTGGCTAAATAAAAACAGATGCACGTGTCGATCGAAGGTTAAGCTACGCTTGCCAAGGTCAGCCTATGGATGGGTGACCGTTCATTACATATCGAGACTTCACCGTGTTTCGGAAGCATCAAGTAATTTAAGCTTTCGTAGATCTTTGACAGTTGTTACGTACGGGTAGTCAGAAGCCCGAAACAACCAGTCTTACAGAGGGGTATCGGTATAGCAGTCGCTCCATATAAAATACTGGTATTCAGCTGCATTCGGTTAGACTAGACGCCGACCCCAACATAGTTGGGAGGCACAAGGCTAGGCAGATGATAACTGCTAGATACAGAGTTGAACTTTTAGATAAGATCGTCACATCGGTCGATCTACACGGATATGTTCCCCGTAATGACTATGTAGCAGACTGCTATGTTTTAAAGTTCAATTTACCAGCTATCTTATTTATGCACAACCATAGTCCATTTTTCAGTATTGTGTCTGACATTAGCTTTGTCAACTAACTGCATCGAATTTAAAGTCGTACTTTACCAGATGTAAGCGGAAACGCCGGGAGAAGACGCCCTAGAAGAACTTGCACTGAAGTTATTGGTGATGTTCTTCAAAAAGGGCAGGTGCATAGTACTTAAACCGGCGTGCGTGTAAGGCCGGATATATTAACGTAAACGTAGCAAAATGAGTGTGTGAGGATCGTGGCTAAGCACATGATAACTTACAAAGTAATCTATAATATATTTTTGACAACTAACCGACTAAGTTCTCACTCCTAACCATGGCATCCGAGCAACGCCTGGTTAAGGTAAATGTAAGGATCATAGCAGGTAGCGTACTGTAGTTTCTGTTTACCCCCATGGGAAAGAGGCGCGAGTTTATGGATTTATGTATGTTTAGATTTCAACCCGATTAAGGAGAAACAGTAAACGCAACAAACAATTAAACCAAACATCATAATTTAACACTTTGGCAACAAGCCTAAAGCATCCAGTCGCGTACACACGACGATACTCCAAACCGATTGATTAGATTAAGTACCCAATGTATGTCCATGTCCAATGGCAATTTCAATAAATCGATTCCGTTCCGAATCTAGTCACGTCCAAGTGACAAGCACAAGGTGAGCAAAGGGGTGGGGAAAGGGTAAAAGTGGGGAGGGAATGCGGAATATTCCCGTTTGGTGCTTGTAATCAGAATAATGTATGTACCCGTTGGTATAATCTTACCACTTGGGTGATCCGCTGCATGAATACGAGACCTCAATTTAAAGATAACTTGAGGGGAAATGGTACGAAGGTGATTTCGTGACTAAATGGATTGGTTTTTTAAGTCTTCTAAGTTGAGACTTAAGGTAATAACTAAAGCGATTCTGATTTAACTCAATACTTTTTAAAGAGATTCAAGGTATTATTATCCTCCTACCCTTATCCCAATTTATTTGGGGTCATCTCAATAGACACCTCCGTTCCAGCTATCTCATCTTTCACACAATCTATCCATCGTTTCTTTGGTCTTCCTCTGCTCTTATAACCCTAAAGAGATTCATAGGATATTGAACATTATATTTTAGATTCTCTTAGGAGAGGTGTCTTTGAAGAAGTGATTTTATGAAACTCATAAGAAGCTCAACTAAATAACTGTATTATCTGCCCAGTCTTTTCCCAACTATGTTTGGAGTAAGCTAATTGTTTTCTGGATGCAGCTGAATACCAGTATATTGCATGGACTTGGATTGCGTCTGCATAAGAACTGACAAAGATCACGACGACGATCGGAGACACGGAGAAGCTTTTCAAGACACGGAGGGGCCATGGTATGTAATGGACGTCTTCGCATCAACGTACACACTTCAGGCAGCGTTGCTTATCCTCGAGCCTTGGGGCTGTTATTACTTTGTCACAATCCCTCCACGAACACGAACAAAGACTAAATTGATACTGTTCTCATAAAATTCCACTAACAATTTTCGTAAGAGACAAAAAAACATCGAACGAACTCGCAATAATCTCCAATCATAGAGAATAGCGTTGAATTTTATGAATAGAAAATCATTTATAATTTTTCCCTGAGCGGCAGATCGGGGAATATCGCAGCATTTAGTGAAAATATAACAAACGAAAAAAAAACTTGACTGCCATTCAGACGTGCATCTGTATGAAAAACAGACGAAAATGTGCGATCTCCACATCTACTTGGCGCTGAGCCCAGAGTGTGATTAGAACTTCCCAGGACTTCAAATCCTATTCCAATATCTTAAAGTTTACTTTCGACTGACCGAAAGCTCCCCCCGCAAACATGCCTTAGTATTCTCATGGCAGTTTTTTTGGCCTTTCCCGGCCAGTCCTTATCAAGAGCGACGCGTTTCTAGAAATTTCATAGCTTTTTGTTGCTTTGTTAATTATTTTCATTTTAAATTCTTTCCGTAAAACGGTTTGCTTTTTAGCTACGTTTTTGTGGCTAAAATGTTTTCGTTAAGGTTGAGAACAAAATGTTTTTCAACCATCTGAACTATTTGCTTGCTTTATCTACTTTATTTCATATACGTTAACAACATTACACTAACATTCGAGTATCTGTATGTGGGTGCAATATGATCATCGATTCGTAACTAAACATGGTTGTAATCGCACTAAACATACGCCCACATCAATTCATTTAACAAACTAAGTTGTCTCCGTACAGAGAACCGTTGTAATTAAAACAATAATGAGCTAAATAACGTCAAAACCTGTTTTACTGCTAGGAGGCTGTTCATTGGGTGCAGTTAATTCACTACGAAACTCGAATTTCTATCCTTTGACGCAATTTATTACGTCATTATCGTCAGCCTTTGTCTACTTATTGTTCACCGTAAGCCTCCCACTGTGCAATTACTTTAGAACCTCGAAATCTTTTCAATCTGCGCTTAAATTGGGAAATTTCATTAAGAAGCATTTTCAATTAATTAATGATACCTATAAAAGCATCGACTTAATCTTGCGCCAGGCAAATGCAATTAAACGAAGAATGAATTGCAATTAATTGAATGATCCGATTATTATTCGATGTAATCGGAATGAGGGTCGTCGATCCCTTCAGATCGTAAGATATGACAGCTGCTCCTGATTGGTCTCTTTCTTCATTTTGATTATGGACTTCATTATTCAGTCCAGGTACATATTTTTAGATCCCCGCTTGTTCGCTGATTTCGTCTCGTCTTTACAAACTTCTGACGCTTATTAAAATGTTAATGAAAGATGTCCCAGAAATGGAATACTTAAGGCAAGGTTATTCAAGCCAGTTTGCATTTGAAACGATACCCCTGCCCCGCAAATTCAGCGCGACGTATTTATTTACTTCGTTGCTTAGTTGGCCTAGTGGCCGCAAGCACTACTGCTTCGCATGAGGTCCTGGGTTCGATTTGCTCCTAGGTGATGGCAATAGGCTCGCCCCCTCTAACATGAAACATAAACAAACTGGCGAAATGGGGGTGTACTTTAATAGGTGCACCTCTGCCTAAACCTTTGGGTAATACAGTCCTGATAAGGATATTTATATCTATTTATCAGGTGATTAATTTAAGCCACTCATAAGCTAAAACTTAAAGAATACCTATTGTTATGAAAAAAATCATCAATCGAGACGTTATTAGCTCACATAACGCAAAACCAAAGCATTATTTATTCAAAAATGAAGTTTAATTCCCAATACAAATCAAATTCAATTAATTAGAGAGCAAAGAAGCCTGTGCAATCGACAAAAAAATGAACAGACCGCTACAAGGTAAGCTTAGCTTATTAAAATCGATCCATTCCGCTTCAACTGAGTTTCCAGAGCTCAAAGAAAAGTAGCAACACGAAAAGTATTAAAATTCTTAATTAAATTAACGCCAACCTACCTTCTTTATGACAGATCCCGAGAAGCGAAAGAATTCGAATAAGCATGACCTGAATAAATGCGTCCCCAGACAGAACAATTTATTCTGTTCTCTGTCAAAGGTAATGTTTTAAAGGAGACGGAATATCTTAATTTTGTTAATGAAAGAATTTCTGAAGAGTTTATGGATTCTGGAATAGTTTGTTCATATTGTTCTCTGACAAGCCTTGAAATGGTGAAATAATAAAAGAATGTCAAGAAGCACGCGCAAGGCTTATATATAAGTAGGAACGGTAAAGTTTGTCTGGTAAATGGAACCTTATATCATACAGGCTGGCAGAATATTAGTACTGGCTGGATTCGAATGATCAAGCCATTAAAGAATCGTTTAAAATAAGAACGTGTCGTTTATTTGGTGTTTAGCAGATATATTTTGGCCACGCTAATGTAAAGACCCTTTTTAGCACTCAACCCGGTTCTGTAAGACGCATTGGTCCGCTGGGGGCTCCAGAATCACGTAATGAACTCGTGGCATCAGTTTGTTAGTCGATTTCCCTTCTACTGTGTATATAAACATTACTGTACTGTGAAATGTAGGGGACATTTCACAGTTGAATATACGTGTTCTTATATAGCAACTAATCGCAGTATTGGGGCAGTAATCCTCAGTGACACATAACGGGCGCCTGTCCGCGCCAGATAAAAGTAAACGGACATTCGTCAGTCGCTGGCGTGCCACTGGCGTTGCCGATAGTTTCGATACTGTGTTAGGATTTTTCTGGCTTAACAACTTCTCTTTATTGCCAAACCTAAAATATCAAAGGCGGTTATTGCTGATAAATTTGACTGCCCTTTACGAGTCATTATAAAAGAAAGTTAGTCAATTTAATTAAATCCAATGACATTTTACTAACGATTAGTTAATGGGTGTTACTATGCATTGAACCAGTACTTGAAACCATTTTTTTTAATATATTTTGACTTTTTAAAGGTGTAGGTACGAGGCACGAAAGAGAAGGAGTCCCGTTAGACACTTTAAATGAAATGAATACAAGAGACGTGATTTTGATCAAGTAGTCCTGGGTTTGATTACTTGGTCGAGCAATGTGTTATTGGTATTTTTCATAAGATAATATGTATACACATATGATGATGTAGGAGTTAAAAACATAACCGGTGATGTGGATGTACTGTACACCTTTGCCTAACCCTTCGAGTGTGAGTCCAACTCGTACTTGGCCGATTTATTTTAGTATGACCTATGTTTAAGTTTTATACATCATAGGTATTTTTACTTTTAATGTGGGGTCAATGAAGTGTATTGGTACGATCGATTTCCTGTGGCGGCCTTGGTCAAATCTTACATTGTTGGGGGCTGATCGATAACACTTAACATTAGTATTTAGTATGTGGTTTCCTGGCTACATAGGTGGCTGATTTAAGTGACGTACTTATTACTTCATCACGCTTGTACCAACCTAAGGGTTAGACAGAGGTGTACAGGGTGGGAGTGACCTTTGTTAAGTTTGTGGATGATGTTCCTAAAATACAATACATAATACATGCACAGACAAAGAGAGATCAGTACGAGCAATTTGAATTCTATATTTACTTGTCCTGCATTGCGAATGTTTTTTTTTTAATGACGATGGAGGTTAGTAGTCGTATGATTTTTAATTCCTTCTTGACATTCAGAACGAAAAATATGTAACGAAAACATGGTAAATTGACAAATACATTATTTGTCATTCAACGTAAAATACAAAAGATGACATCTACATATAAAAAGTCAGGCCAGTATAATAAAAACTATAAAGAAGGTTTAATGGCTACATAATGCCAGTGACATTGATTGAAGCACACGACAAGGTCATATCATTTAAGATGTTCAATATTGATTTCAGATTTAAGGAAAAAAAAAACTTTGTATTCATTGTTTTGACAACAGTTTTTAAAAGGTAATATGTTGCTGCGATGACGGAATCGAATGTGTCTGGAAATTGCTCGTCGTATACCATCACTGTATATGCATTTTGAGTTTCCATACATGTTTGATATTAGCCAAATAATTATGCCAAAACGCAGAGAAAGAGCAATTTCATAGTTGTTTTAGTAACACTAAATTCTTGAACCTTCTCAAACAAATACATACAAAAGCAGATCAATATTTATACACTGTGCGTACCGACGCCGTATTTCGTCGTGCTGCTGCCAAACCACGTTCGACAAACAATACCTAATAGCTTCTCATAGAATAAAATAATTAACCAAGTACAGACAGTCCCATTTATTATATTCCGTGCACGTCAGTTTATACCTAACATCCTCAGAGATGCAATCAAACGCATAGCAGGATGCGCGTGCGATGAATTCTTAAATTGATTGATGGACTTCATAATGAGAAATTTTAAGTTCAATTTGAAGCAGAATTCGAAAGGATGATAGTTTTTGCTATGCTATTAGACTTGCGCCCACCACAAATCAATCGGGATAAGGGCAGGAGGATGATGATGATGGCTGAATTAATATGGGTTGGATTTCATATAAGAAAGTTGGAATGGCAGCACAATTGTTCACTTATCAAACCGTAGGATCCGAAAACCACCCCCCTATTGTGATGCAAATATTTTCATGGTATATGGAGTAGGTAGGTAATATACATCTATATACATCGTTGCAAGAGAGTATTTATTCTAGTGAATTAAATGTAAAAATCTATCAATACCTTTCATTCAAAGAGGAGCTCGCGGCTAAATACAAATAGCTGCACGGGTCGATCGAAGGTTAAGCCATGGTTGCGAAGGTGAGTCTGTGGATGGATTGCCGTTCATTGCATATCGAGACTCCTCCGTCCTCTCGCAAAGCACGATAACTGCTGTCATTTTTAAATCTTTGACAGTCGTTACGGGTTGTCAGATACCCGAAAATCTGACAACCAGTCTTACCGAGGGGTATTGTGTTGCCCAGTAACTTGGTTGTGGAGGTCAGATAGACAACCGCTCCATGTGCAATACTGGTATTCAGCTGAATACGGTAAGACTGGAAGCCAACCTCAATTTATTTAAGAAAAGCCTAGACAGTGACGTCTGAGATCATTTGAAAGAAAATCTATTTAGTGTGAAACCCCGGCCCGCGATCAATGCTACAGAAACTCCTATTTGTAACATGTACCAATAATTTAGACACCACCCTCCTTTTCATAATTAAAACCATTCTCCCAAAGGAGAATATGTCACAAGAATTTATCAACGGCTCTAGAAAATACCGAGTAATTTTCCTCAAGTGATAATTTGAGCCTTTCGATACAGCACTTAGGTACAATTTAGCGACAATACAGGCTCACCTATAAGCCGAGGTCTCACCGTCACAATGGCGGTGACTAACGCGCCCATTACGCTTTCATTGTAAGGTATCGCTTACCCGTCTATCGGAGCTCTGGAGATCACGATATTGCCACACCTACTATTGGTTTTGATGTCAAAATATGGTCGGGTGAGAAAAATCTAGACAATTATTCGAGAGACGGCTAGAAGCCGATGCACGATATGGGGAAATCTCACAGTTCAGTTCTGTAACAAATCACTAGAAACAACTATGATTTTGTTTGTTATTTTGGAGCTTCTAAACTCGTATTGTGTCGTTCATTTTAAATACCGTCGTAATAATCTGAGAAGCTATGAGATTGGGTATGGCTTGCAAAGCTTTCAAAACCACCCCCCACAAAATCTAAAAATAATCACAAGTTTTGAGTCTCCCGGGACGGTCTTCAAGTAGAGACACTGAAAAATATATTGGTTTAGATCCTAATTTATAAACAGTGTTCATAAGTTACTTTAGAGTGATGATGGGATGTTGCGGAAGGATCGTACGTTCCCGCGACCCCCGGCGTAGGTGTGAGATGGAACACCGGGATGGTTACTAGTCAGTAAGAGTCTGTCAGACCCCTTTGCCCCAGGGCGGACATCCATGAGGATTTTCACATAGTAACTACCAAAAAAAAAAAGTCTGTAGTGCTTCAGGGATGTTCGCTGAAGCCCGCGTAGATTTCTTTTATATAGTATTGCGTAAGAGATGCGCTTCCCTGGTATGCAGGGTGCGGGACAGCACATCACCAGCATCCTAATAAAGAAATATTATTATTATATAGACACCTATGAAATTTTTGATATACCTACGTAAGTAATGTTTTAATGGCATGTGATTCCCAGTTACTGATAACAACTTGCCCCAGGGGTGTCATAAAACGCGACATAGTGTCGTAGCCGCCATGTTTCTGTGAATTAATCACACAAAAAAAACATCATACAGTTTATTTTTTAAAGTTACTTGAAAAAATAATTGAATTATTATAAGGTCAAATGCCTGACACAAATCCGGGCATTAGTGTTAGAAGACTTTCGAACTTTGACGAAATTCTTTCATGCCAGCATTGTATGCAACAACTTGCACACATAAGATACCTGTATCTCACTATCTGTCTTACGATCCGCTCACACTTTTTTGCTCCACGTTGCTGCTATTACTTTCAACACCTATACGTATACATACACACGCTCCGTTTTCAACACGAAATGTTTTAATTAATATTTCATGAAAGAGTAGTGCAATGACTCTTTGTTTCTTAAATTTGTTTGTAAGATGTTAATCAGACTGGTGTTGTATTGTTTGGATATGGCATAGGTTACCAATATTTTTAGCTTTTCGAATAATAATAGTAAATGTTTTTGTATTTTTTATATTGAAATATTTAAAAATGTAATTTATATATGTATTTACATTGAATAAAGAATATAATAAATAATGCTAGACAATCCACACAGCATCATCTAGCCCCAAGCTAAGCAGAGCTTGTGTTATGGGTACTAGGTGACTGATATACTTAATACAATACACTACATAGATAGATATTTTTTATTATACATAGCAAATACCCAGAACACCCGGAACTTCTCTAAATCTATGTAGATCGTAGAAACATTTGTCCCAATCATAATAATAATATCAGTCAATTAGTATTGACTTCTTTCTATTCGCTGATTGCTTTATCTTCTGCCTTAACTTTGCCATAATTTTATCATTATTCTTTGACACTCAGTATTACACAGAAAATATTATCAATAAGGATATTCTTACTTCGATCTCTCTTCATAAAAACTGGATAGATGAGCGACTTCCCTTCGAGTTTCCCCGCAAATGGTAGGAACTCAGCCACGACGAAATTGCGATAATTTTTCTTCTTAATTACAGCTCTCAAGACTATTTTGATGGAAAAGGACCTTTGCCAATTATCGCTCGGTCTGGACAAATGTTGTTTGTTTAGTTGTGTTCCAGTATTGGGTAATTAAATGTTTGGTGGATACTAATGTAGTAATACTTAGTCTGTGTATTAATATAGTTTGTAAGGACAAATATATCGTGAAATATCGTGGCTAATCTAATACAAGCGAGGATGCTATTACAACTTTAGGTTAGAAATTAGAAGTCTTTAATCTTTAATATTGGGGAGATGACATAGAGAAACCGAAACAGAGAACTTTAATATACAAGGTATAACAGAATAAACGCAAGTCCTGAAAGTAGGTTGTTTATAATCGACTACTGAATCGATTTCGTTAACTTTAAGAATAGGTGTTTTTCCGATTGATCCGATTGATGAAGTTAATTAAATCTCATTTCAAGGAAACAAGACTCAATTTTTAATGCGCAAAATAATGCAAGGGTCAGCAAAATTGTCTTAATAATACAAATACAAATCATTTATTTGCATAGAACAGGTTGAGAAGATGTTACAAAAGCTCGAACGGTACACTGTTAATAACCAATAAGGTGTGCAAATGTAATACAGTCCAGAAATTATATCTATCAAAATTATTTATGTCAAATATTATGTCAAATTTACAATATTTTATGTCCAATATACATAAACATTAATAAATAATTTTAATAAACATTAAAAAAATGTTAGTCATTGTAATCCGCTTTGAACTCAATACTCTATTTGGGGTGTGTGTGGGGTCTTGCGTTAATTATGTTGCATATTGTATAACATATTTATTTTAATAAAAAAATGTTTTTTTTTCTTTATTCCTCATTTAAAACGGAAGACATGAAAAAAAGATAACCTGTTCCGACTGCAGTCGCTAGTAAAAAACTTTTACGTTTCTTAACAACAACGTCTAATAAATTATCCAATATGCTCGTATTTGCCACAAGCATCCGTATTCGTAGCAACTTGTTTCTGCCATCACTATGCGCAAACGCAATATTGCCATTTATCTTTGTAAATATGTAGATACCAAAAAACATACGAACTTAAAAAAACGACTATCGCTGACTTATTACGACAGCAATGGTTTTAAAAACAATTAGTTACATAACAATGTGTTTATGTATCGTTTGAGCACGGGATCCGTATGTTTTGTTTTTCTGTTCTTGATAAAAGTATACGTAGGTAAGTATTATGGCGGGCCCTATCAGAATATCAGCGCCGCAGTAATATTCTATATCGTACCATTATGCTGAGATAAGAGCTTTTTTGGCCTGGCACAGGTCTTTTTTTGTACACTTGCTAGTTTTACTTTTTATTTCCGTTTGTATTTCCTGCACCTACGTGTCCCAAATAAATTATTTCCTTTCTGTCTTTTCCCTTCTTCAAGTTTCTGTTCGTTATTACATAGATCTTAGATTTTTAATCTGTTTAAGCCACTTTATTAATGTCTCACTAAATGGTGGTTAGTATTAAAACAGTTTGAACAAAGAACAAACATGAAAATGAGGTTGCAGTGGTATCACGAAAGACCATTAAACAAATGAATGCTTTCCTGTGAGTAAACTACGTCGATGGGTCCTCTCTTTCTAAGAAATACTCATTTACTGATAAAACAGTACTTTGAAAACCTCGTTACTCAAAGGTAGTATTAGTGGAAGGCTTCGTACTACAAACCGTTTTTCTGAGAGCTACAAACGAGAAGGATTTAGATTTCCTAGGATTCACCGAGAAAGTACTTTTTCAATATTCTAACAACACTCATATTATTTGACGAAAACGGGGGTGTATCTATATTGACACAAAAACATCATGCTAATTAATTGAGACCAGAAAATTAAGACGTATTCAAACATGGAACGATAACAACAAATCAGTTGGAACGTCTGAAACAAAGGCCCCTAATTCAAATTAAATTAATTTATGGACATCAAACGATCGCGTGACCAATGAAACTGCGATGTGAGTTAAAAAAAAGTAATCGCAAATGTGACAAACGCCTCGCAGACACGTCAAGATACATGTACCATGTCCAAAACATTGCAAAAAAAAATACAAAAAATTCCGGAAAGCAAGATTACGAGCGAGAAAGTGAATTTTCATGAGTTACACCTCAATGAACCGCTTGGATTGTGTCATTGATATGTGATGGTGCGTACGCGCAGTGTAATCATTGGTGCTTATGTATGTGCATAGAAAATGTAGTATTCTTGTAAATTAAGTAAACGTGACCACTGGTATAATTCTTATTACTACTTAGGATAGGCGAGCTCCAGACAATACAGTGTTTGTTAGCTATTACACGCAATATTCTGGAATTTAAGGATGAGGATTATTTGATAATCTTCATGAATAATCCCTTCCGTGTTTCTTACTAAAAAATCTCTGAAAGTAACCAAATTAATATGTTGTAATTTGGGGACTTTCACAAACCTATTTCATTTTGTTGTAGACAGGATACAAGATACAACAAACGATGAGAGAATCAATAATCCGTTTGTGTCGCAGTCGACTTAAGGTTGTACAATATACGTGATTACTGTTTTCCTTAACAGAAAACATTCCCGTATTATTTATTTCATAATATTCCAGTTCACCGCTAAGCTCTTTTATTTCAAGAAGATCAGCGTTAAAGCTGCCATTTTAATTTCAACAATCAGCTAAGTATTGAGTAATCTGAGCCCACTTATTGTGAAATATTTATCTGGATTTCCGTCTGCTCGAGAAAAGAGCATTAAATCGATTAGTAGGTTTAACGTTTTTTTTTAAGATGAATAATTGTATTAAATTGCTACTAGCTCTTGTACAGTGTTTATGAAGGATAGTTATGTTGGGTTCGGCTTCTAGTCTAACCGGCTGCTGATGATACCAGTATTTTATATGGAACGACTTATAGCTAATCTCTCATATTTTATGTACCTATCCTTCTGAAGTCTCTTGTTACTTCAACAAGCCTGACCTAAGGATTATCTTTAGTATTTAAACCTGCCAAGTGCGTGACGGACCACGTCCGTTGGGTTAAATCTGATTTTAACAACAGCAAAAATAAGTTTGTATTTCATAGAGAAATAGTGAAAACAAAGTAATTTCTACGGTTATAAACGAAAATATTCCATATTGTAAAGGAGTTTGCAAAAATGCACGCATGCATTGAACACTTATTTTTTCATCCCTCTGTTCCGTCTGGATGAATCATATGAATGCCACCACTAATTATTTTTTTCGTAGTTTCAATACAACATTGCTAAGTGGTACATTGAATACATAATTGTTCAAAATGTCATAGATATATTGCCAATAGTCTTCAAGCAACAAGGCTGAGTAACTGACTTCTTAGTCTTCTGACAAACAGCGGGACGAAGTCATAACCTTATTTTAAGGAACCCTAAAATACCATTGCTCTTTTCACAATACAGTAACCTTTTTTACGTGTTTAAATAAAAGCTTGTTCAAAAGCTACGGAACTTTTTTTTAGTTTCTCTGTTAAAACTACGTTTACTCAGTTACTACGTACGAACGTAGTTTTTAAATAATTCTACCTCTGCTAGCCGAATGACGTCTGACAGCTTTTCAGGAGGCACTGCGGCAAAAATAATAATTCAGAACTTCATTTAGCGCTGATTTTTCAAAAGTAAAATGAATATTGACAATTTGACATATCCTCTGCACCAAAGCCACTCTCAATATTTTTTTCACCGATAAAACTTATCTGTTGAGTAAAAAAAAAATGCTTTAAATGTAATTAACTCGATTACCAGTCTGGGAAAATCATTGCTTAGTAGACAGATTATTTACTTCAACTGTCTGTAAATTCAAATAGCATTTGTTTGTACTTAATTCTAGGTTTGGCTATAATATAGTGTTAATCTGTTCAACAATTTATTACTGACCAAAGATCTTCTTCTTCCAGGTTTCTGCCTACCAGCTTCTACTAAATCAGAAACCTGGAAGTCTGAAAACCAGTCCTGCCAAGGAGCATCGTGTTGCTCGGTAACTCGTTTGTGCAGATAAAATAGGCAGTAGCTCAATGTAAAATACTGGTATTCAGATGCATCTGTTTAGACTGGAAACTGACATAGTTAGGAAAAGGCTAGGTACATCCTTATGTGCAATTTAAGTAAGAACCTTTAAAATATTGAGTCTCAAAAACTCTGTTTTGTATGTAATAATTCCTAAAAGATGAGTAAATGCCTACTGTGCCTATGTGTGTCAATCTGTTCAACAAATATTTCCCTGACTGTACGCAAACCATACGCAAGAAAAGACGTAATTAAATTTTGACCAACCTCTATCAATTTCCCCCTTTTAAGTTTGTCAGCTAAAGTTGCGTTCCCAATTTAAGTTCCTTTCATGTTTTTGCTGAATATTTTCCTCGATAGAAGGTGGGGTAGGGTCGCCATGATTAGTTTGAGTGCTGAGGACTTTCATGGATATGGGCCGGGAATAATATAGGTGAGTATGGCCATCGTTATTGCCAATAAAGAGTGATGTTCCGGATATTATTAGCAAGGTATTATTGAGAGCTATAAGTGGATTGGTTATCGCGATACGATATTGTGACTTCTATAAGTAATGTTTATCTGATTACAGTAGCCAGATTTTCCTATCACTTCATAAACAAAACTGTATTTTTCAAGTCACTTGCACGACAAGTGGCTCGTATTGCATCGCTATTAGGTTCAAAATGCAGTGCATTTAACATGTGTTTTTTTACTTTGCAGTACGGCACTAGTGTGGGAAAGCGTACCACAATATAATGGTACGCGATGTTCGTTTTATTTTAATCCCAGCTATTATCTTCTTATGCCTACAAAATTGTTAACATGTACGTTCAAAATATTTAGTTTTTTTACTTTATTAATATTAGGCTGTTAGGCAGTTTCCAGCCAGTATTTCTGATTTAAATTGCGAAGGCACGGCAGCACCATTAAAGCTTGGGAGTTTTCTATGATTGACTTAAGACATACATACATACATATACCCACGCCTTTTGTCCATGGGGATAGGCAGAAACGCTACCCTCTAGGATCCTTACATACTCCTTTCGCTTCGCTCACTTTCATACATCGGGTCATACACACACGCCGGTAGCGCGAGTACTACGCACCTGACCTTTTTGAAGAGCATCACCAATATGGTCAGTGTATTTAAATTAAGAATTGACCATAAATGTCTGTATCGTGTGGACACCACTACAAAGTCTCCCCAGAACTCGAAGGGCCACTGATACACTGCCACGGCTATCGAATCACAAAAACTTACACAACTTTTTAATTGGAACCTTAATTAAAATGAGGCACCGGATATTGTTTTAAACACAGACTTAAGTAAAGGCTATTTTTAGTTAATTACCATTTTGGTTGAGCCAAAGTGTGGTTTAGCGAAAGTAGGTTTTTCCAAACGGCGATTTTCAATTAATTTTGTTTGTAGTACTCGTATAAGCGGTCGATCTTCAAGGTTGAGCAACCGTTGCCGAGATCGCCCTTTGGATCGGGGACCATCCATTTACATAACGAGACCTCTCCATGCCTCAGACGCACATCTTCGAACACAGATCTTTGATCAGTTGCGGGAAGTCAGAAGCCTGAAAGTCTGACAAACAGTCTTACAAACAGAAATGGTGTTACACGGTAAATTAATTCGACTCGAGTGAAGTAAGAACCTTCGTCTAAAAAGCTCTGTTTTGTATGTCATAATGTCTAAAAGATGAGTGAATGCCTACTACAATGGAGAGGTCTTTTTAATCGATTACTCCCGATCCCTATAACCCTATTGTGGCTCTGGTCTTTACGAACGAAAAGTGCTTAATCTGCACTTTGTCGCCCTCCATTGTGAAGAAGGCACTCACTTGCCTATGTATGAGTAAATCGGTAGGGGTGGCAACATTTAAAAATAAAAATGGATGTCTCGAAAATAATAGCAGTAATAGCAGTTTTATAATTTGTAATTCTACGTAATGTACGTGTGTGTCATTGAACTGCTCCGAAACGGCTGGGCTGATTTTAATGAACTATTTTGTGTGTGTTTGAGTGGGTCCCAGGGTCATTTAGACTCACAATTGGACCCGTAAGGTGGCGCTGCGATCGGGTTTGATCGGGTTTGAGCTGGACAACTCCGGGTCCGCTAGATTCTTTAGCACAGCATACACAAATATTAAAAAAAAACACACATTGAAATATCCCAACTATCTCAACCTAGAAAATAGAGATGGATTTCAATGGGGAAGAGAGAAGTAAATAGATATAAAAAAATGGCCGCCACGGGACGCCCGGCAGATGTGAAACATCGAAATTGATGGTTATTGAAAGAGATTTAAAAAAAAAAACAAGCAAAGAAATATCAGTTGTAAGGAAAATCATAGGTTGATGTTAGTATTAGTAGTAGTCAGTCAAACGTGGGGTCGGACTGTTAAGAGGGGGCATATAGTAAGCAGCTCATACAGAGTAGCAACGGAAGAGCAGAAGAACAATATGCGCACACACACAAGAGAGTTGAGAGCGGAGGCGTAGAGGGAGCATGACGGCACGATTGCCGTGACGGCGCGAGGCGCAACTTTAGATGCTTCACATCCTAAAATATCTTTGGATAAAGTTTTTATGTAGCTGACTACAGAACAGATTTTATTTATATAAAAGAAAAATCAATTTATTTCTCCCACAGTATTCAGCCCCCGCTGTTTGCTTGTGAAAAGAGGGATAATTATTTATTTGATTACAGTGTGGGATTATCCTATAATACGATGTTTTAATTTTTAGCAACATTTATTTTCCAGAGTTTATTTGATTCTCTTCATGTTTTACTTAATTGAGTTTTCGCGTAAAGTGCAATACTGTTATTACTAAATTCGATTTTATAAATGTACATAATTTTAATTTTTTTATTTTAATTAATTGAAAGATACGTGTCTCTATAAATAGGAACTAACTGAAAATATTAACATAACATAGCAACACGCCTGTATCACTTGAAGGGTTTGGCAGATCTGTACCTATAGTACGTCTACACCCACATTACTCCAGTTATGTTGAAGACTTATGTAGTAGGAGTCTCTTTAGGCTCCAGGCTTCTCGGCTAACCACGTTGGTCTACTGGTTGCAAGCGCTACTGCTGAGGATCAGGTGATATTGGGTTATTCCATCATACATACCTCAGTATCAGCCCGGAGTCTAGATTAGTGCCCGGTTGATTGTAATAGACTCGCCCCTATTAGTCGGCACTAATATGTCAAATGAACCTATGCTGCAAGTACATACTGGATGCATAGGCATGCGGATTATCGAACTGGCGAAAAGTTTAGTGTACTTAAGGTGCCTACGCCTTTCCCTTCGTAGCTTGGAAGCGTGCTGTTCATAAATATAAATACGCTTTTTAGTAGTAATCCGGTACCTCACTAACGTTTATTAAAGTACTTACCTTATCCTTTTTAATGTTTAACTATGTTGTGGCAACCCTAATCTATAGCAGACGCTATCTATGTAGGTAATGGAAATGGAGTGTTTATCACCTGCGTACATACATATGTATACATTAAGATATAAGGTGATTATGTGTTACGAGTAAGTTGAGAATTTAGATTAAGAAGATATCTGGGTTAGTTTGTGTTTTGTTTAATCCTAAGATTCTTTTAAGCCGGGTCTCCTGCGCCTGTTTTTCCACAAAGACATCGAAGCAAAGAGGCGTGGCTTTGCACGTTTGTATATGCAAACACAATGCTTTTGTTTTTCGAATACTGCTAGGTACATGGATAACATTCCCCGCGCGGGTGGAGAGAGGAAGGATTTGTTTTATTTTCTACAAAAAATACAAAATACAGCGTGTGTATAAAAAAAAATGTTTGGGGGTAAGGTTTTTTGTGTGTATAATATTTCGAAAAGACATGCCGCAGGAGACACGGTCTTAAGATAGATCTTTCGAAATTCACACTGACATCGGTTAAGCAAATCAACGTGATAAAATCTGGAATCATAACAAATCTCTAAGTTTGAAATCGCCAACCCGCCTTGAGCAAGCGTGGTGATTAATTTACGTGCCTTCTATGTACAAAAAGTTTTAAGACAAGACAATATTTGCTTTTATGTCCTCATAATGTGGTATATTTAATTAAACGCATATGTTTTAAATACAAATATACACATCATATCAGAAAGGATTGCATTGTTAACTCTTCCTGAAAACCTTAACCATTTACACATATATACTTACTTAAATAAAAGATTTTGTACAAATGTTAACGCTGCAAACAAACTTGACGTCTTGAACCACCTTTTCCAATAGAGTGATGCCAAATCAATAACACTTTTACTTTCCAAGCACCAATAATAAAATGTACATACCTGCAACAATAAAAAAGGATTTATTAGCAAAATTATTTAATACATCAAAACCACTGCTTACACATTAGCTAAGTAAATCAATACATCAAACAGTAGACGAATACATCACTAACGTAACGATCCGTACAATACGACATTCAAGTTTTTTCCAATGAGTCACTATTTTCACTAAAGTGTGATTCATTTCTTAATTTTCTCTAATACGAGTATGTGATTCTAGTAGGTAGGTAATTGTAAAAGCCTCACTTTATAGAATATCTAAAAAACATGAAATTGTGTCTGTTTAAGGAGCAGTTTCACTAAACCTTTATGTGAAAGTGTCAATAATAAAAAATAAAAAATATGTATAAAAAAAGGAGTCCACAAACTGCTTTACAGTTTGGCATAGGTAACAAACATGTCATGTAAAAAATAATAGCAGTGAATAAACACTTTTTCATGTTCATTTTTTTCTCCTTTGTCGCTGAAGCTTAACGGTTTTCGATGGAATTTGTTATGAAGGCTGCTCACTCTGGATTAACACATAAGTGGGCTCCTTGTTATCCCGAAAAAAGTAAGTATTACAGTAGAATAGCAATGGCATCTCATTATGACTTTTTAACCGCGGGTAACACCGCTTAGCTAGTATAAAATTAAATTATAATAAATCAATAAAGTAGACCTAATTAACATACAAACATCCGTATAATTTAGAAACACGTGCCCATTGTCATTTGACAATACCAGCGGGCTGTATCAACAAAACAGATAGGTAAGTATTTACATAGGTACATACATGTATTCACGCCTTTTTCCCATGGGGGTAGGCAGAAACCACAGATCCTCACCCGCTACTACTTTTGCTTCGGTTACGTTCATACATCTGGTCATACACGCACACCGGTTGCTAATACTACGCATCTGAACTTTTTGAAGAACACCAAAAAGGTCAGTCTATGTCCTTCTAAGGCGTCCCCTCTAGCGTTTACACTTACATCTGCCTTATAAATACCTTTTGTTAGTCGTCTTTCATTCATCCTCTCAACGTGGCCAAACCATCTGAGCATACTCTTTTCAATTTTTGTCACGTTAGTAAGTATTTCTAAATCAACTTTATACTAATATGGGTCATAAAGCGATTATATTG
This sequence comes from Phlogophora meticulosa, assembly GCA_905147745.2. Classification (NCBI taxonomy): domain Eukaryota; kingdom Metazoa; phylum Arthropoda; class Insecta; order Lepidoptera; family Noctuidae; genus Phlogophora; species Phlogophora meticulosa. Next base: position 3,848,685 of record LR990518.1, read on the forward strand.
CCTTGGTCAATAAAACATTATATATTAGCATCGCCCACTCGTTTTTCGAATTGTTCTAATTGCGTCATCCGCAATAACGTTTCGAGATCGATTTTGTAATCACCCATAAACAAACTCAAGGTTAATGTTGCCTATAAAATCTTTTGTTTTTTCTATTCTTTTTATCGTGTATCTGTTGGTTTTGGTAGATTCTGCGAAACCACAAAAAGAAAAAGAAAAATCAAGATCATTAATCAACGGGAATGTCAACGGGAAAAGTGCCCGAAAGGCTGGCTGGAATCAGCACTGCCATACAACGTGGCAATACGCCACGTTGTATGGCAATGCTGATTCTTTTGCCAAACAATCTGATCATTAATTAATTATTTTTCTTCATTGAAATTGTTGATTGAACATTTTTAAACTTGACGTACTCTGTATGTGTAACATTTTTTCATTTTATCGTCATTTAAATAGTGTTTGTCTATCGCCTGCCGTAGCTTCAAGATTTTCGATAAAAAGAAAGAAAGATAACGATAAGTTTTGTCTATGTATATTTCGAAAACTTTTGCTTTGCGAGTGTTACAAGTGCGCGCCGACATTGTTTTCATAGAGCCACAGTCCGTCTCTAAACACACTCTTGAATCCATCATCCTTGAACCATTATGATGACACGTTTGGCGCAGTGGCTGAACGATTGGCTGCTGATCTGCGTGTCGCGGGTGTGATTCTCGTAAGGAACAAATATGTGTATGCCTACGGGTAGTTCTTCCGGATCTGGCTGTTTGTGTATGTGACTTTTAATATTTGTAAACGCACCCACGACACAGGAAAAATTCCTAGTGTGGAGCAAAAAAAAAACTCTATTGGCCGTTCTGTATTTACTTAACGAGCGTAAATAATCTTTTTTTTAATCTTTCACCATATTTCTAGTCACACCCACATCGTCGTCTATGCAGCACTTCATGTCGGGAGCCATACATCAATTAATTTATCACTGTCTGTTATATCAAATGCAATTTTTCCAACTGAGTGCAATTTGCCATTTAATTTCTGTTATCCAGATTAATGGTACTTGTCCACTAAGCCGACATGAGATGTCTCAAGTACCTAATTAAACCAGTGTATTCTGAAACTTCAATTAATTATTTATAAATTACGTTCGCGGTCACTAGAGGGGAAACTTTACAGATAATAGCGCTGATTCCCTTGTTCACGAAGTAAACCAAAATAAAAATAAACTCTTCAATATCTCTTTCTGACAGCTTGAGAAAAGATTTAGACGGATAAGAACTAAGTTAGACATGTCAAATTAGTTACTTTACGTTCGTCGATACGTTCTGAAATGTCAACTGTGTTTGTATGGAAGCGAAAGGTCAACAAAAACTGACAGCTAAATATTTCCGTCCCTTTCTAGTTTTCAGAGATGGTTTCTTGATTTAATCCTTTCATGTTCGCATATCACACATAACAGCTGTTTTTATTTTTGACCATTCAGGGAATTGTTCACTTTCATGAGTATCAGATACAATCAAAAACAAAATATTTGTATGGTCTACAGGTAGTTGTTCCGGGTCTGGCTGTTCGTGTATGTGACTTTAAATGTGAGTACACGCACCAACGACACAGGAGAACATCCTAGTGTAGGGCAACGTTTTTTTTTAAAAAAAACACCTTCGAAGCTCAGTTTTAGTAGTTTCTTGTTGAAACAGCGAATTGGTTTATAAACTAAAAACCACGCTACCTAGTTGTTAACCTGTCATTCGAATTACACGCACACGGTTGTCTTCGATAACAATTTGTTCGCTTTTTGTTTGTTTGTTTGTTTTTATCGGCGACAGTTTTTATTTATTTTATAGAATAACTAGCTTTTGCACGCGACTTCGTAAGCGTGGAATTTAGAATGGTAAAATTAAGCCTGTATTTTAATCTAAGTTGGACCGTTACCAGTGCATTGGTTAAAACTGCATCAACTGTAGACAGGACTGGTCCATTTAAATTTGTGTGATTCGCTTATCAAAATATTACGTCAGACCTTATTAATTAAATTAACCTTGTTCTTGGTTCTCATATGATTCCATCATTGCAAGTAAGTTAATGTTTGGACTTTAAAAGAGACTGCGACCTCTGAGTTCGACTCCGACCTCATGTTGTTTAAAAAACCAAACGTGTAATAGTGTTATTTATAATCATTTTACTTTAGAAAAGTAATTATCATTCACTACCTATCATAGAAATATATAAATAAAGTTAAAATAGGTGGATGTTCAGTAGGCTGCATGGCGTTGAACTCGGTGACGGTTAGCTGGCCTAGCGGTGTACGGAGTTTCAATATAATTCAGGCCAGCTAAAACTGGTATTGTTACCATTGCAGTGTACGCAAACGATGATAAAGAGTTCAAACAACTAGAAGGATTACTCAAAAAACAGAACTACATATCACAACATGGCTCAAATTTCGATTCGATTTAACGTCTTTTTTATCGATATCTATAAGGTAGTCGGATCACACCTTAACATGACATTGACATAGCGACGAACGTGATCACATAACAATCCTTTTATACACCCACACAGACACTCATAAACCACACCACTCTTAATAAAATAAAGCCGCATTTCCATAAAAATATGGTGGAGGAAATATAAATTGGATCAGAAACATAACATTCTCCCACGAGTAACGTTTAACAGACTGGAGGAAACTGAAGATTACCTTATTAGTCTTCCTTGGCAAGAGGCTAGTAGCCTCGTAATCTTATATTAGCAGTTATAATATCTCTACTAGTACACAGAAGCATTTCACATAAGGCATGTCAAACTGGAACTAAACTTAGCAAGCAGTTCGAATTTAATCATAACAACAGCCTGTTAGTGTCACACTGCAAGGTGAAGGCCTCTTCTTATACAGAGAAGGCACAAGCGTTAATCACTTGCTCAAGGTGTGCGGCGATTACAGACTTATGTTTGGCAAAAAATTCAACTACGCGAATTTCGCTTACTGGATATTGCAGTATGGGGCGCAAGATGAAACGTGGGTCATCGTCTGTAAGGACTAGAGAGACGCCGCATTCGCACCAGAGATCAGGGCCATCCACGAACACTAAAATATAACTAAGTTATTACTAGCACTTTAACCATTTAACCGCCTGATTTTACATAAGTTACCTTGAACCTAGCGCCCAGCTTATAAATCGTCGGTACATTTACTATCTTGCCTAAAATGACCTATGTTAAATAGAACCAAGTAATCAAATTGCACAAAAAGGATATTTTGTCGTATAAATACGACTAGGAGGAATGGCCACGAAAATGCTGGTCGGAGAAATCAAACTTGGAAGGTTTATGATTTATAAAACTTGTTCATTTGTGAAAATCGGGGTATTTCGAAATGTCATACTTGAAAGGAGCCGTGTTACAATGGCCGGCATTGCCATGGCAGCGACAATGGCGATGGAACGGCTAAAATAGAGACAAATTTTATTAATCGTACTGATGACACCGGTGAAGGAAAACATTATGAGGTAACCTGGACTTATCTACACTAATATAATAAAAAAGCTTTGAAAGGAAGGGGAAGTTTATAGCCTATTTATTATCGCTATTTATCTATCTCTATTAGGAGCGAGTGAATCCACGGGGCTTAGCCTGCAATTAATATAGGTAATGTGAAATCAGCAAACCGCAATGAACAAGCGAGGTGATTAATGCTCGTGCCTTCTCTGTATAAGAAGTGACCATTGCTCTGTAACAGTAAAAGGCCGGTATACTATTATTTAATTTAATGACAGTTAAGGGTATGAGGAACAGGTTGTAAAGTTCCTCATCCACCAAAGAAAAGGGAGGGTCTTCCGAGCAGAAGAATGTTGTGTCTGGTGTACCTGAAGGGTTCTTGTATTTTATGTTTAATCGAGCGGATAACTTTAATATCGCGATGCAGGATACGTCAAATTTAGTTCGTATGTCGCGAGATAGATGTCGCTACAATAGTGACGCTAACTTGTTGAACTGAATAAAAAACAGGAAAGCGTTCCGAATACAATTAAACGATCGGCTCGGCTTTCTACTCTGATTTCATCGTGTGGCATTTATTCCCACTAAAGTCTCTACAACATGATGACTCGATTCCCGAGTGACTATTGCCTAGCCGTTTAGTTCATTATCCCTGTGGTATGACCCCTGTAACCCTAGGGTAAACTGCGTGTTACACTATTATTAAAGATCTAGAACCTTCCGTTTAAGTATCATCTTAGAATTTAGAAGCCAAGGTAGTATGTACAGACGCCAGCACACCAAGCTACCCCACACTGTCAGATTTTCGCAATTAAACATGAACCTTATTTCTTTTGAGATAAATGAAATTAAAATTTAATTAAAATAAAAAGATGTGCTAGTCTCTGTACACTAGCAAAAACTTTGTCGAATATTTTCATTTAGAGCTTTAAATACCCACCCTGAGTTGAGCTCCAAGATTTCTGACAAATTGTGGTTCTTTCCTCAAAATACCATTCCAGACACTAATATGTAAGGTCCTCATACGACCGAGATAATGTCTAGACTTCACCTCTGAGTTTGTTTCGATTTTTCTTCTGAAGTAGTCGGCCAGGAAACACTGACGTCATATAGTTTGAATTTTATTTACTTAATATTGCTTATCCGAAATAAAGATTATGTTATTGCATTTTATTTATGAGGTGTAAAAGTTTGTCTTTAAAACCAATTTTTCATTTATCATCATGTAGTAGGGAGTGGTTTATTGTCTCCTGCCGCTTTTCGCGTTTCTCATTAACCTTTTAAAGGTCAATATCCCGATAACCCTAACCGCCGTAAAGACCCACACGTTTAACTTCTTCATAGTCATCAAATAAGATACGGTCATTTTGTAAACTATATTTGGCCCACTGCCGTAAACCTGGTCTCATAAAAAAAGTAATTGGCCAACATCTTTCTATTACCAAGCCAGTTATATTTGACGACTGTCTATTCATTTTTATGTTATCAAATAGAAACTGCCCTATAGAGTAAAGCCTTTATTTTTCCCGAAAGGGAACATTAAGTTTTATTGTCAAAATGTTTTTTGGACAAAACGGATATTACTTTCGTGACTGTTGGCAAAGAAATCCAGAAAGTGAGCACCTTCTGGTCAGAAGACCATTCGGTATGACATTATTTCATATAAGTAGTGACAGCAACTTGTAAAAGAAGAGGAAGGGAATCACAGAGCCATCGTCATCTGGCTAGCCTTATCCCAACTATGGTAGGGTCGGTTTCTAGTCTAACCAGATGCAACTAAATACCAGTAGGCGTAGTACGAATTTCTTTCGAGAAGTTTACCAACCGAAAACGTGAACAATTTGTACTTAGATCGAAATAATTTTGTTTGATTAATAACTATGCAATTTGTCGTTTTCGGTTGGTAGACTTCTCGCAAAAAAATCGTACTAGGGCTACTGTATTTTATATGGCGCGACTGCTTATTGGACCTCCGCAATCCAGCTACCGGGAAATAGCTTGATCATAGCCTGTCTTTTACGGGACTCTACCCCTTAAAGGTACTTAACAGAAAACCACGTGTTATGTTATGTAACTTAAGCCTATTACAAATACACTTATTATTCTACGAAATGCTCCTGGCACATCGACGCCAAACTCTCGGTAAACCGATTCTAAAATTTGGCACGGTAGAGTATTGAGGCCATTTGCGGCGGTGCACTTCGTCTGACCTTAAAATTAGTCTACCGTTTACATCTTGCTAATGAATAATTTCAATATACAACTAACTATTAGTACTACAAATAAAACAAAATGAAAAAGGGAGGAATACATATATATAATTGGATACTAATTTAATAAAGCTAAAGTTTGATGGTTTCAACGCGCTTATCTCTGGAACAAGCCGGAGTCGGATTTGTTTATTTATTTTGATCGCTCAATAATAGACAAAGTTTATAAGTAGGCTATTTAACAGCACGTCTAGCACACCAATAGATGTTGTAAAGAGGAAAGATTTGATTGTTTGTATGTTTCTTTGTATTGGATAAAATCAAACACTATTTAACTAATTCTTTCACCGACATTATCAGCGAGTAACATAGGCTATATTTTATTTCAAATTTACGCTTTACAGGGGTTGGAAGGTATGTAGCACGAAACCCACGTGGACGAAGTGAGAGTAGTTACTTAACTAAACCAGGAACACTTAGGCGTCAATGTTCTCCTTCGCCTTGTCAGTCTTCTGGGTACGTTTCTATCAATCGAATTAGCATTGCCATTCAGCGTGGCAATGCTAATGCTAAATTGCAAATGATTATTTTGTTCCTTAGTGTGACAGCGCTCTGGTCACGCGAAATACGACCAGTCGGCGATAAATCTCCTTAAAAAGGAAAAATGCATTTGCTAATGAAGTCATAATGTGTCCAACCAAACCATTGTTCTTTTCTTTAGCAACGACAGCCAAAACCATATTGTTTTATGTATATTGTTTTGTATGTATTATTTAGGGGCAATGTCTAGACAGGACTAAACCAAGCCGAAAGAAATGTGGACACTTAGCGCCTCGAACGACTGTGGACGCGTCACACACCACGCGTGTACGCGCATGTCGTGAACGCGTTGATTTATAAACCACGAATTTGAGTACGTCCTGAATACTACGACACTTGCACGTGAGCCACTCGCCGATCACTCGTGAGCAGGTGCAAAGGTGTCCATATTATGTTCCTAAGATGCACGCGAATCGCACTGTTCTTGCGCTTGCGCAGGTGTGGACTCACTTTTAGGTAGCAAGTGCTAAATCTCCTTGGTTGGTAGCATATCACTAATTGGCATTATTTTGTTGGTTTTGTAGCAGTGTAACGTGAACAAGCTTTAACACCAAGAATCAGGTTGGATCTATTATTCCTATCCTTACCCCACGGTAAAGGTCCTTACCGTGGGGCAAAATTAAAAGTTTGCAAGGAACCCTATTTAACCCCACACGGTACACCCGACCCTACAACTTCTTTATGATGGTAATTAATACAGCACAAAGAGCTTATCTGAAATCTTTGTCCTCACAGCTTTTTTGGGATCACATCGCGTCAATACTCTCCTTTTGAAGAGCAATTGAAGCCAAGGTCTTTTGAACAAAGCGGTGTTTACAAAAGTATGACTCATTTATCATCTTTTCTCAGGCAGATTAGCCCGATAAGAATAAAACCAGACGGAAGGACGACGAAATGTTAGTGATTCTATGTATAAAGGTTATTTTAGGCCAACTTGTTAGTCACTCTTAAAATGCTTTAAGTACATTTTTGAATAAATTACGATTATTATTGACGTTTAGGATGATTTCACAATTAAGTAATGTTTAATAGCTCTGGTGCGTATTTATGATAATTGGTCAATATATTGTGTTCTAACAAACTACATTGTGTCCAGGTTTCATTTTTTTTGTTTTAGTTCTTAAGGTGTTTTTTTGTTTTTTTTAATTACTACATATAAGTTGCTTGCCGAGGTCGGTCCGTTGACTCGTGACTATCTATTATAATACGAGAGGCAAGCATGTTAAGCATTTCATCTCCTCTGTTCTTCGTAGATCTTTGACAGTCGTTACCGGCAGTTAGAAGCCCAAAAGTCTTATAACCAGTCTTTACCAAAGGCTATCGTGTTACCCAATAAATGGGTTGTAGAGGTCACTTAGGCAGTCGTCCATGTAAAATGCTGGTTTATAGCTGCATCCGGTTAGACTGGCCGCCGACCCCAACACCGTTGGGGCAGATTATTTTCATAGTTTGAAAGAGGTTACGCGGGTGATGACTCACGCCAATAAACGCATTTTGTTTCATGCTTTCTTTAAAGATAGTCTCATTGAAATTAAATTCAGTGGGACCCTGGTCTGTGTACAGTATATTGGACCCAATAAGTACCAACTTATCGCCTGTTCGGTTACACCGGTTATCTCTGATCGACCTTGCGGCTTATTTGGAATTCCGTCGCACGCGCATCTGTTTATGAGCAGACACGTGTTGGATATGATATATCTGTATTGTACAAGCGAGTGGACGCAGTGTCAATTAGTAATGAGTTTATGATGAGGTGATGAATTTTCTGGACTGCTACTCCCTTAGTCATAAACGAGAAGTATTGTTATGGCCCAGAGGCCAAGGCTTCGCCTTTCAGGCACGAGGTTGTCGGTTTAATAATGTTTTTTGGTTCATTTTAAGATTGGTTTGCTTTTGACCCTAGTCTAGGTCACAAGTCACAGAGACAAAGTCAACGATGGAGTGAGCTTACCCAGAAGAAGCTTGTCTCTCTAACTGTGAACAGATTCGGATTAAATGCGTACGTATATGTAGGCAGTGAGTTTTACTCTTTTGCTTTGCACATTATAAAGGATGTTTGGAATCGCTTGGTGCTAATTTGTTGGGATGACTATTAGGCAAGGATGGTAACTTACAGTGCGTCTATATGTCAGATGGTAGAAGAGGGCCGGTGGGATTAGGTCGAGGAGCTCTTGAGCACACTCAAATACGGGCAAGTACTAATGTGCCTTTGACAATCCATCACTAACACAGTAAATTATCTCCCTATAATTAGATATGTTCTCTACTTATCCTACTAAAAGATTTCCATCACAATGCGCAGTAATTAAACAATAAAGAAACAATTCTCGTCATTATAACGTTATCTACGCCTCACACACTTTTTCTCGGAATATTGCATAAAGGAAAGAGGAAAATAAATACAAAATGGCTGGATGCTGCGAAGATATGAGAGGCAATGGACCGAAAATTCTTACTCACTGTGAGAAAGAAATGGTAAAATGGTGTCGACTTCCCGAATCCGTTTATTCGCTTTTTTGCGAGAGGAAATCTTTGGAAGGACTAAGCACCCTGAGAAATGTTACTTACCTCTGGTCCCACAGTCAGGGGTATGACACATTTTTGGGCACCTAAACGTCAATATCCCCCAATATTGACATATGCGCAGGAGATAAATTTTGAATGGGGCATTTTGATCCGCTTATCCTTATCAATGAGCGTCGCTTTGTCCCAGTCGTTCTACTAGTATGAATGTGTAAGTTTGTGAGGATGTATGGATGTTTGTTAATCTCAAACGCAAAATCGACTGAACTGATATCGGTGAAATTTTACAGTATTATAGCTTAGGTATGTCATAATAACACATGGGCTATAAATAATAAAGATACATACGCAGACGAAATCGCGGGTGGCAGCTAGTAGTAAATAATGTGGATTGGAACTTATACAGATCTCATCCTCCTGCCACTATCTTAATTTGTTTGGTGTCGGCGTAGAATGTCTTTTTTTGCTTGCCGTCATCTCAAAAGTCTTCTGTTAGCCTTTCCATCTTTAACACAATTCATCCATCGTTTCTCTGGTCTTCCTTACACTAGTAACCTTCCACATTCATACTCAAAACTATCCTCACAACATGATCCCCATTCCTTCGCATCACACATCCATCTCATGCAAAACCTACTTAGTAAAAACACTGCAGCAATTTCCATACACATTGGCTGACAATACACTAGCGTTTTACCTAGCTTGTAGATTTACATAAAATGCTATTATAAATGTTATTTTATGCCATCTGCACTGTTCACAACAAAAACAGAACAATATTATCCTTTGTCATTTAAAAAATCTCTCAACAAAACACAATGTTCCACTCTGCAATAATAGAAAATATACGTTTACATACAAAACATTATGTAAATAGATACCAGTGATTTATAGTTTAAACAATGGATAATTACCTACATACTATAAATATGTATGTGCATAAAATATAAGTATGTGGGTATACTGTGTACCTTATGCTGGTATAATATATCGACAGGACAGGTCCTACGTATACTGGTGTAACCCGCAGGCAATAAAAACGTATCTTACATCAATCGCTTTAAATGTCTTTTTCCTTTATTTTGTATTCATTAAGAACTTAACATAACATCACGCAGAAGACGTCAGAAGTGTCAGGTACACCTCTGCCTAACGCTTGTACACCCACATTTAGCCAGTTAAGTTTAAAGGTAGCATGTTTTAGGGGGCGGTCCCATTGCCATCAAATGAACACGAATCCAGTCTCCGTACTGCTATTAAACAATCTCTATAAATCCTAATAACAAATCAAAACCAAGAACCTCATGCCTGGCGCTCGCGAACACTAGACCAACAGCAACCCCTATTTAGAAATATAATAACATATCCAATCATTTCGAAGGCAGTAAGTATTTTATACCAGGCGACTGCCTACAGCAGGTGGGGTGGAGACGACCTATAATGGTACGTGCCATTATTATCATCTACCTGTCATTTGTAGATCTTTGACAGTCGTTACGGGTAGTAAGAAGCCGGAAAGTCTGACAACCAGCCTTACCAAAGGGTATCGTGTTGCTCAGTAACTGGGTAGTGGAGGTCATATAAATAAATAAATAAATAAATAAATATAGGCATTCGCTCCATGTAACATACTGGTATTCAGATGCATTTGGTCCGACTGAAAGCCGACACCAACATAATTGGGAAAAAGGCTAGGCAGATGATGATATAATTTCAATATTACAAGCATGATATTGATATAAGTTTTAGAAGCCACGGGTAAAGCGGCTCTTCAATAAAATTATATATATATATATATGAGTCCTAAGTATACGTATACATACGTATACTTAGGACTATGAGTCCTAAGTATACGTATACATACGTATACTTAGGACTCATCTATGAAGCCTTGTTAGTCTGTGGTTTTATAGTTAATCGGTATTAAAGTCCTATCAGTTTCCATGCAGCGCAATGAGTAAACAAACATTTTATCTATTTTAGAGTACCAGCGTTTGTGATGGCTGTTATTTTAAGGGATATTGCTTATGCCGTGGGCAAAGCTTATGATAGAGGGCTTTATTGTGCAGTCCATGAACCTCTATACATAAACTCCAGCCTTTATTCCCATGGAGGTAAGCAGAAACAATAGAACGCCTTTATTTTTAGTGCTGGTTATCTACCGCTTGTGAGGAAACTTGGACTTATATAATAAATATTAGGTCTTTACCTATGAAATTGCCGTTCTGCAGTACTGGCCATTTCAAATCAAAATATTTTTTGTTTGGCTAAGAATTCTAATTTCAAATTAATATTATTTTAAAAACATGGATTTTTTTTTCCAAAAGTAGTCATTTGTTTATTGATTAGTGTTACATTTTCATCGCATTTAAATCTTTTTCGTCATCATGGATACGTTAAAAATTCGAGTAATTATGGAATATGAGTACCGTCGTGGCAGCAACGCGGCACAAGCGGCACGCAACATCAACGACGTTTACGGAGCTAACACTACAAACCAACGCACTACCTGTTATTGGTTTGCTCGCTTCCGTTCTGGAAATTTCGACCTGAAAAATGAACCTCGCGGTCGTCCGAAGACTTTGGTCGACAATGACGAATTAAAGGCGATTGTGGAAGCTGATGATACACAATCTACGGCTGAATTAGCAGCAGCTTTCGACGTTAGCGTCAAAACAATATTGGTCCATTTGCGTCAAATTGGCAAGGTAAAAAAGCTTGACAAATGGGTGCCCCACGAACTCAATGATCGCCAGCGCGAAGTACGCGTCGAGACGTGCCTTGCACTGCTCAACAGACACACAAATGAAGGAATTTTGAACCGCATTGTTACCTGCGATGAAAAATGGATTCTGTTTGATAACCGCAAGCGCTCAGCAAGTTGGTTGGATCCTGGTTCAGCACCTAAACAATGCCCTAAACGAAAACTTACCCCAAGAAAAGTGATGGTCACTGTTTGGTGGTCTAGCGCCGGTGTGATTCAACACAGCTTCTTACCAAACGGGGTGAGCATTACTGCAGATGTGTACTGTGAAGAATTGAACACAATGATGGAGAAGCTGGCACATCTCCAACCAGCATTGGTCAATCGCTCGTCTCCGCTGCTCCTGCACGACAACGCGCGACCTCATACTGCACAGCAGACGGTCTCCAAGTTGAAAGAACTGGGGTTGGAAGCTCTCCGTCATCCGCCCTACTCACCAGACCTTGCGCCTACAGACTACTACTTTTTCCAGAATTTGGATAACTTCTTGGCGGGAAAAAAATTCAATACCCGAGAGGCAGTACAAAATGCCTTTGAAGAATTTGTTGCCTCCCGTCCAGCTGATTTCTTTAAGAAAGGCATCAATAAACTGCCACTGCGTTGGCAAAGATGCATTGATTGCATGGGTGATTACTTCGATTAATACAAATAAAAAATACATGAAAAAAATTCATTTAAATTTTTTCATACAAAACGGCAATTTCATAGGTAAAGACCTATTATAAGTCTGAAATCGCCAACCCGTCTTGAGCAAGCGTGGTGATTAATGCTCGTGCCTTCTCTGTATGAGAAGAGGCCTTTGCCCTGAAGTGGGACAGTAATAGGCTGGTACTTATCTACTGCTGATCCGTAGTTTCCTGGTGGATACTTAATTAATTAAGGCCTCCAGCCAGGGCAAGAAACTGACAAGCTAAGCGACTACACACTAAGGGCACCCCTTGTGGGTTACGGGCTTAGAGCGTCGCTGGGAGAGGGTAGCAAAGGGACAGGTTGGATCTGAACGATATTATTTAGGGAAATAGAACGCCACCTGCTACGATCTTAACGTTCATACATCTGGTCTTAAATGCACGCCGATTGCGATTACCTGCTAGGCACCTGACCTGTTCGTATTATTTATGCATTTTTTATTTCATAAAGTCGTTAAATTAAGTTTAAATAAAAAATGATTTTAAATTAGAGAAACTTTGTAGTGATTTTCTATCAGCGAAATTTTACCTTTTCTCAAAGAAAAGCGGCCTTTATCCTGCAGTGGAATCAGTAAAAAGCTGGTAGTATTATCATTACATACAACAGACATGACTTAGAGAAAGCATAAGCAGTAGTGAATTCATCATTCCACGCCACTTCCCTATTACTAACAACCAGCTGTTTCAAGCATACAAAAACGCTTTAAAACTACATCTAGCACAAAAACTCCACATAAAAATTCCGCACAGACACAACAATCCATCAGCAACAATAACAACAGCTAATAAGTCTGCAAAACATCGCTGTTGATTTACATAAACACTTAGACATTCAATGTTCAGTGCACACTGTATTAAATCATCATGAGCCACGTTTTCCAGCTGCTGGCTACCGCATACAGATTATACACTATTAGACAGATACAACGTACACTGTGTCGTGTCGTGATCGTCACGCAGACGCAAGTGGAAGCGATTTATAATCGAGGATTATGACGGGTACACAGATGATTACGGGTTAACGTTTTCTTTAAGGGTTAAGTAAATTATGAGGGTAATTGAGGTTGGTACTCCAAATCATGTGTGGGATTTAATTAGATATTTGCGTTGACCAGGCCGCCAAACCGCCGCGAAATTTAAATTTTCTTATGTGTTCTATAACTTGGCCCAACATGCGCCAATATTGGCCACAGAATGTCTTTATTACAACGGCAAACGGTTTTTCTACTTGTGCCTATTTTTAATAAATAAATAAATAATACCTTCTTTAAATATTTTCTCAAGCAGTATACTTTCCTATCCTATGAAGAATATAACTAAAATATTCTACACTTATCCAGCTTTCATAAACGTGAGGGCATCCGACCGACCAGCAAAGCTTTGACGGCCGACACATGGCGGCATCATCCATCTTGCTGGCCGAAATACTTCTGGCGGACAGAGTTTTATTTCCTTTTTAGATGCAGCTTATCCAGGCTTGGAGTGAACCGGGACGTTTTAGTAGTATTTTTACTAAATTTGAAAACTTATACTTAGTGCTGACCAAGATGTAGAAGGAAAGTAAATAATGTTAAGATGTTTGACATGAGGACGAAAACTTCCAAAAATTTTAAGGATATAAATCCTTAAAATTTTTGGAAGTTTTCGTAGGGTAGGTTTTTGGAAAAGTAAAACAAAGACTTTTTTAGAAAGCAAGAAACATTGTTTATTTGCCATAAAAGACACACGTGCATAATAAAATATGGGCAGACTTAGTACCTACTAGAAATGTTTACTAATATATAGGTATTAAAGCGGTCTGTTTGTTTAAAAGCGCAATAATCTCAGGTACTAGGCGGATTTGAAAAATATTTTCCTACATTTGATAGCCTAATACTTGAGGAAGGTAAAATGCTATTTCACATGACCTGAACCGCGGGGCACAGCCGGTTTATAATATTTTACTAAACATTTTGCTTAAACTGCCTCATTGGTCTAGTGGTCGCAACTTGCGAGCCTCGAAAGTGCTACTGTTGAACATGAAGTCTTGGGTTTGATTCCCGGGTCGGGCTATGTGTTATTGGGTTTTCCATTTGGAATTTCTTAGAAGCGGCCCGGAGTCTAGACGTGTGCCCGGTTGATGGCAATAGGCTCTCCCCCTATTACATGGGACTTACAAGCATAACTGGTGAAACGTAGGTGTTCTATAAGGTACACCTCTTCCTAATCCTCTGGGGGATACAGGCGTAATGTTTTTCTACGATATTTTTGTAAAGACAACACAAAAACTTAACGAATACCATAGAAATTGTCGGCAGTTACACGTCGAAACTGTGACAAGAAGGATGCTGTACCATGGGCGGCCCACAGCACACCGCTTATTTCCTAACCTAATATACGATTTGTTGTTCTCGAAACTAGAAATTCTAATGAAACAGCTCAAACAACAGTGTTTTGCATCTATTGACTGCCGTAAACAAGTTTGCAGACAATAGCACATAAACTTAATAAACTACAAACTAATGTTTAAGGCCTCTAGACCGTCTATTTCCTCAATAACTGTTGAGGGCAAAATACTGGAGTACAGTGAACTATGGTGTCGTTACAAGCGTCCATTTTGTCAACGAAGTAGACCTATCTAAACATACCATAATAAAAACTAATAATAATACTAAAAACACATAAGATCTCGATTAATTGTGAACTGTACCTTCTTTTTACAGTAATACGCATCAAAATTCGATAGTTTATAATCTACCTAGGTCGTGCCAAGCAATGATGAGCGGACTTGACCTTGGGAATAATCAGTCAGCACACGGTTTTACAATCTATCCGATTTTCTATGATACTTTCGGCCCGTCAAATTGCGAACTTGCCCCTGATTGGTTGTTAGGGTCTGTGGGGTAAGGGCGAGACGTAGTACAAGTGCGTCTTTCAACGAAACAGCGCCCAATTTACGTTCCCTTACTTGCTATTTCACAATTTCTCGGCACATCACGAAAAAATATAACGATCGAATTTCAATGTGATTTTTTTTTTAAACACGTCGCCCCACACTAGGAATTTCTCCTGTATCGTGGGTGCGTTTACAAACATTAAAACTCACATACAGAAACAGCCAGACCCGGAACAATTATCTGTAGGCCATAGAAATATTTGTTCCAATCGCTCATTGTGAATAAAAGGTTTAGTTCACAATTAATCGAGCTCTTATAATCAGGCGAAATAGGTACATTACAAATTTACGGTATTTATAGACAATTATCCGGTGTCATATATCTTCCACTAATACCTTGTTGCCAATAGATGCATCGGTATGAGGCAGTACACACAGTACAGTACATACAGTTTACTTATTGGTAATTTGCAGTTTACAGTTGCTGGAACAATGAAGGAAGTCCAATCAAACGTCGATGCCTAGCTACAAATTATCGATAGCGTTCCTGATCGACTAATGTACCCTAATGTTTATTAATTGTTCACTGCACAATGAACCGGCCATATTTCCGCGTAAATTTCTTTTTAGTAGAAACATCTGAATAATTCTTTGTAAGTCTACCAGACAAAACCGTCCGTTACTTTTCAGGGGTGAAGGAACTTTCGGTAATGTCGAAAACTTGGATGCCAATGTATTGTGTATTGGCAAGGCCCGAGATTCTATAATCGTCTGAAGATGTTTTGCATTTTCCTTTGCTTACTGCTTTTTCACATACGACAAAATTAAAATTCCCAACGCACAGATACGAAATTCAATTGGAACATTAACCCACTCGACGCTGCAGACAATAATGCTATGTGCTTTCTGTATAATGGTCTTAAGTACCAACTGCGCTATAACCATTGCCCCACATCCGAGCCACCTAATAATGATGTCACCTAATCTATATTGCACGCCATTGTACCACATTACAAACGCCTGCTGCTATAGTTACAGAATACCTAGCTTTAGACTGCGTTTCCTCCTGAGGTTTTCAAAGTCGACTTATAGTTTCGGAAATTAGCGGGTTTCAATCAGCTTTATTATATTTGTAAAGATAACAAAATTAAATCGCAGTCAAAATAACTCTTCGTAAAATTGTCCCTTGGCGATATCATCTTTTTCTTCAACTAGGTAAGGATCGGCTTCCAGTCTAACCGGATGCAGTAGAATATCAGTATTTTACACTATCCTTCTAGTAACTGGACAATACGATACACCCTAAAAAGACTGTCAGACTTTGGAACTAGCGGGAACAATAGGTCATCGTGTTAGAGACTAACCGATTATGCAGCAGACACGATAGTGCGCAAGTTTTTGCGCAGACACAGGTGCCACTTCACCACACCACTGACTTAACTCTTATATTTCGATGTGACGAAATCCGACAAGACTTGGAAAGAATCAGGCACAGGAACGAGGGCTTTACGTGCTTTCCGAGGCACCGAGGGGTCTCAATATGTGATGGTCACCCATTTACAAACCGACCTAAACCATCGATCTACCTGTACGACTGTTATTAATCACCTAAGAGCCCCTCTTGGCGATTATACTAAGATAATTAGCGCGAAATCGAGCAGAACATCGTAAGAACATTCTTATGCTATAATGGTTGTGATTATTTTGTTTGTGTTCATTCGTGCGTATTTTTACACTGTGGTGACTTGTGTGCGACAAAATGCGCATCAATCACTTTTGATCGTCATTACATGTCATTACGTGGGTGCGGTTTGTATAATATGAGTGAACTGACAAGCATCATTTAACACCTGTAAAATCGATTACTGCAGCTCATTATATTCTGCTGTACAACATATATCCTTAATTAACATAGTGTAAGTACTTAATTACCGCGTGGAAAACCATTTTACAACGTATTTTCACAAAAAAAATGTAATAGTGAATTCTGTTTCAAGTTGTTTGTTTTTAAGTACTCGAACGTTACATTGTACCGATTACAGTCTTCCAAACTCATAACAACAGCTCCGCGATCTACTTAATTCCATCAAATTAAATTATTATGCATAATGGCCGTCTGTCACAATAAACTCGTCGCGTGTCGAAGGTAAAAATCAATAATGAAACAATCGCCAGTAATTAAGGCACAAAGGCGTTCGGTTGACACTAAATTTCCATTAATATCAGTGGAGCGAGGTGACGTTGACAAATGACTGTGCAGCGTACGCCTGTGCAGCGAGCAGCAAAACACGGGGTCATTACTGCACACACACAGATTTTGCAGGGTTAAAACGTAATTTGCACATACACTGTGTTTTAATCAAATTATACCAGCAATGAGCTATCTTTCTCTATATGTATAATTAATAAGTGAATAGAAAATTCTGTACCATTTATTTTACAGATTTGGAAGTTAAAAATAACTAGTTTTCCCCACTCAGTCGTGTTCATAAATTGACAATGTTTAGAATTGAAAATGACAAACTCAATGAACCATCAAACCGACTACAACTACTCAAATACAAATTATATCAATGACTAAGCGTTAAATGTAATCAAAATCCCTTCATTGTTCGTTAAACAATTAAATTTTACCGTAATCATAATGTTTGCGAAATTTTGATAACGTTAATTAACGTGACGGCGTTAGATGCAATTAAAATCTCCGCATAACGCGTATTTGGTCGGAATTACGCTCGTCACGGCTGTAATTACGGACGGTTACGCGTTTACGGCTTAATTTACGCGCGATAGCGTTTGCCGGTTGATTGACTTTATTAGACACTTACTTATATTCGGGGTCTTACACCAGGCGATGTCTAAATTAATGCCTAAGTATTATAGCGCTGTTGGATTTTCAACCCTCGGCGCTGGGCTGAGGGTTGAATATCCAGCAGAGCGCTTTCATTTAGGCCTGGTGTCGTCCAGTATTTGTAAAAACTGCCTATCACAGGAAGACCTCGCAAAATCATCATTGGCCCAAAATTAGTGAACCGCATCTAATTTTTACCCTTATTGTAATAAGGGTAAAACTTAGATGCGGTTCACGAAACTAGCTGTGCACCGCAGCTTCACCCGCTCCTTATGGCCGTAGCGTGATGTTAACTTTTAACCTTTCTGAAGACTAGCAGGCTAGACTTCCAGAGATAAAGCGCGTTCAAACAAACAAACTTTGAACTTTTGACGACACGCTTGGCGCAATGGTTGAGCCATCGGCTGGTGCGCCGCGTGTTGTGGGTTCGATCCCCGCACGGAACTAATATTTGTATGACCTACAGGTGGTTGTTCCGGGTCTGGCTGTTTGTGTATGTGAGTTTAAATGTTTGTAAACGCAGCCACGATACAGGAGAAATTCCTAGTGTGGGGCAACGTTTTTTAAATAAAAAAAATAAAAAAGCTCTTCAACTTTATTATATTAATAAGATAGTAAAGATAACAGACACAAAATACCAAATTAATTGAACTATCTGAACGTTACGCATTACGTCTACGGTTTATAACCTAACAAATAACATTAATTTCCCCCGAACCACTTATCTCCATTGTACGCCCCGATCTGACACCGCTACCGTCCTCAAATTGAGGCGTCAGGAACAATTGACAGATTATAGCAATCCTAAATGACACAAGAACTAAGTGTCACCGTTCCAATATTTTAATATTGATTGTATACTAGAAACAATGTTAGAAATAGTTAGAATGACGTACGCTCACGTCGAGCCAAGTCGGACATGATATAAAAAGAACTATTGACAATTTGAGGGTTAATAAACTCGGTATGTTTACGCGCGTAGATTTTTGAGGTAGGCCCAAGGCGTTGTTTTTATACCTATATTTCTCGCTGGTTTTGTATTCAAGGGTGCCCATTAATATGATGTAAGATTACAAAAGGTGGGCGTAAGTAATTGATACTTACGCCTACATATTGTAATTACTTTTTTTTTTTGCTAGTTTTTCGTATCGGATCTTTTCTAATTCATATTATTAGACGATCTTCAGTGCGCTGTTTTTTGTTTTGTCTTCACTAACATAATTTAAA
Organism: Phlogophora meticulosa; assembly: GCA_905147745.2. Classification (NCBI taxonomy): domain Eukaryota; kingdom Metazoa; phylum Arthropoda; class Insecta; order Lepidoptera; family Noctuidae; genus Phlogophora; species Phlogophora meticulosa. Next base: position 3,867,916 of record LR990518.1, read on the forward strand.
CCATATATTTCTACGAACACTATCAATACAAATTCCTAGTAGGCACCTAGTAAGATAGTTTTTCCTTTCTTTCAGATGAATCTTATTGTGAAATTGTCACATCTGTTCAGAGCTTGCAGAAAAGACAATGGCAAATAAAATGGCTACCTACTGTGTATTTATGCTTCTTGCCTGCATCGGTCCTATGTAAGTAGGGGTCAGAATTGTAATTAATTTTTTCTTGTATTTACTAGCGACCCACCCCGGCTTCGTACGAGTGCAAACATTTTTTTTAAGTAAATACCATCTAAATTTTCAACTTTTCTTGCAGATAATAATTTTCTTCTATACAAACATTTTCCTACAAAAAAAGAATCGCAAGCCGTTCTTAAGTGATGATCTTTGATACATGCGGCAGTTGCTTTTTATGTATATAGCTAGATAGATTATGTTTTTATTATCCTTATTGGACTTTGGTGTACATATGTAATTGATATTGGCTTTTTAATAATATGCAACTGTTATCCATGTTGGTTCTCCTTCTTGTAAATATGTCCGTAGGTGTTTCCCTGCCACCACACCGGGCCGTGTCAGTATACCTGCGCTGCCCTATTTCTTTTTATAAATATCGCAGCATTATGGTGCCTTGTTGGCTTAGCACAGGTCCTTTTTATATAAACTTGTTCATGTTCCTGTCTCAAATAAAACATACTAAATTATTTCCTCTTTATCAGAACAAAACGTTTTTTCCTCAATAATCCTCTTTCACCAGTCACTATCCTCGTCACTCCTTTCCCCTCACCTCGTTTTCCTTAATAGCCTATAAACTTATAACATCACAGACTGCTAAGGAGACCCACCCCTCACGACGCACGCGATGTCACGTAAAATTACATCGCCGGTAAACTACTGAAGCTGCACCGTGCAAGGCAGCGGGCCTTGAAATCGAGTAAAGAGCATTATATCCAATTATTGGATTGGATTGGATCGGATTTAGACTTGGGACAGGTTAATCTGCAGGCGGCGCCATTGGCTTCATGGAACAATTCCTGTGGTGAGTTTTGGGAACATGTTTATTATTTGCATCACGTTTAGTTACATATTAAGTTCTATTTTTAGCATTGGCTAGTGTAATCTATTTAATAGACATGTTAACACTGTCTCACGCTACAGTCAGGTAGCTGTCACTGTCACTGTCAATGTGAACTGTCAGTCACCGCGAATGGCGGGAGATTGATTTGTATGGGTGAGTCTATGAGTAAATTAATATTACACAACAATCAGACATTATAACGGGTAAAACAGCAAGATAAGTCTGTCATCAAAGAATTCAAAAGATGGTTAATTTACTATATGTTTTACATCATAATCATTACCTCAACCTTATTCCAGGAGCTGTCTCGTAAAAGTTATTAACTGGTGGTGTTCAACTCGAGACGAGACGCTTTCTTAGAAGTGGGAGCGTGCTTACCTACACTTCTGTAAGCAAGCATTCGTTACGACAAGTAAAACTACAAGAACTGAGCAAATTCTAACAACTTTTTACGCTTATAATATGCTTTAAGAAAAGTAGAAAATAACCTATAGTATAATTTAAATTTAAATGATTTTAATCAACGATAACAAATCAACGAGGAATAAAAAAAACGAAAAAGGATTTATTGTTTTTGAGCCTAAAAATATTTTCGAAGACTACGACATCTGATGTTAGTGAGATAGTGGTCAAACGACACCCTATGTTATAATAGAAACAATAAACAAATGAATAATAAAACGGCAATTCGACGTTCAAAAGTCGACGAGTTAATCCTAATTCACGACTATTATATGAAGTGTATGAGTTTAAAGTTAATTGAACAATCAGAATTTAACAAACTATTAAACCGACGTAAAATAGAACTGTCGTAGACTCATACGAGCCAAGTCGGTCAATCCTTCTCTAGAACGCATTGTCAAAAGGTTATTGAACTCGAAAACTTTAGCATTCGACGCCGCCATTTTTAATTTGGTTCTCGGAATCATTCGCTTTATTGTTCAAATTAAATTATCGGCCTGCAGGCGAAAATTGGACTAATCGAGTTATTTGCTACACAAAAAACTATTGGCTGGTTATAACGGAAAATATTCATCGGAAACGGCTTAGTTATAATATATTACATTGCCAATTTTTTGTTGATTGTTGCTAAACAAAATATGTGATGTGATATAAAAATGATGCAAATATTGCAGTTTTATTAAGTAATTAAGAGGTAACTAAACAGAAATAAAGGTAAATAAAGGTTGAGCAGAGGTGCACCTATGGTAACAACCACATTTCGACACAGCTTCCAGGCTGTTACTGAAGAATTCCAGGTGGAAAACCCAATAACACTTTGCCCGACCCGGGAATCAAACCCAAAACCTTATCTTTAGCAGTACCGCTAGCGACCACTAGACCAACGAGACAAAGAATTTATAAGTAATCGGTCGTAGCAAAAATCATCCAATCCGTAGTATATGTAGCATATATGCTGAGATAGAAAGCACTTTTAGTCTCGCAAAGGTCCTTTTATTTTATACTAGCTTTTGCCCGCGGCTTTGCTCGCGTTAGGAAATGGGGGGTAAGAAAGAGACAAAAAGTAGCCTATGTCACCATCTCCATCTCTTCAACTATCTCCACTTAAAAAATCACGCCAATGCGTCGCTCCGTTTTCCCGTGAAAGACGGACAAACAGATACACCCACTTTCCCATTTACAATCTTATTATAAAATTCTCGTGTCACAGTGTTAGTTACCATACTCCTCCGAAGCGGCTTGACCGATTATGAAACTTTATGTGCATATCGGGTAGGTCTGAGAATCGGCCAACATCTATTTTTATACCCCTAAATTTGAAGGATGGTCAGCCCCTATTTTTTTTTCTGTTTTTGGTTTGAAATGGCAAAACAACGTTTGCCGGGTCAGCTAGTACATATTAATATACAGTATAAGTATTAAGTAATAAGGAAATATTAAGTGATTACTATTAACGTCACGAAAAAGTGTCATTATTTTTATTGTGGCTAGTTTTCCTAAAGTATTATACCATTTTAAAATCTAGGTAAGTTGCGCTAATTTTTTTTTAAACTTTCCATAGTAGTGTCCATATTTTTTTTTACACTACGATGAGTTAAAGTGTACTGAACGTTAAAATCTTTCAAAATTTTAGGGAAATAATTTTTTTTGGTTGTTTTTTTTGTATAAAATTACGAAAATTCTGTAATTTTCAAACATTATGGTGAATAGAAGTACTACTTAGTTGCCGATACAAACAAAAAAACTGAAATATTTGAAAAATTGTGGTCATGGTAGTTAAGTGTAATAAGGGGTATACATTTTCGAAGAATTTCCATTTTTTTAAGTAATTTAAAAAAAGTAGAGGTTTTTTTTTTTTTTCTCGTGCAGTCATTAGTGGGTCCATCCTCTGGTTGGCGCTTATCGTTGAATTTTGGGACATGTTGTATAGGTATGGATTCTATTTTATTTTTTGTTTTAGATTTAAGTTTCTCTTGTGCTTTTATTACCTGTACGTGTCCCAAATAAGTGTTTTTTTCTTTCTTTTCACAATACTCACAGGTAAACGTTTCACAAAAAAAAGTTTCACAGCAAAATAGAGGTGGCGATGGCACAGTTCTATTTAAGACTACTTCCTGGTTCTTATGAAAGTGCTAAGCAGTTTATGGGCGAGCCAGCGGAAACTGTGTATTAATTGCAGCATTTGCAGTACGCGGTACTTACCTATGATGTGCGAATCTATAATTCTGCCAAGATTTTATATTAGTTAACGGCGATAGGAAATTGACAATATTGGAGGGAATAATTTTCTGTTGGGTTTGTTTGATGCTACGAGTAGGTAAGAAGAAGCCATCTTGGTTATTGGATGAGTTTTAATGAAATCTTTTTCGTAATTAATAAAACCTCAAAAATATTACATACGTATTTTTCTTTTTTTTATTAAATACATTATTAGTATAACATTACGCCTGTATTCCACAAAGGGTTAGGCAGAGGTGCACCAATAGTACACCCACATTTCGCCAGTGACGTTTAAGTCCCACGTAATAGGGGCGAGCCTATTGACATCAACTGAGCACAAATCCAGACTCCGGGATATTACTAAGAAATTCCTGGTGGAAAAGCCTATGAAGGCTTTGCTACTAGACCAACGAGGCAGTTCATAGGTTTTTAAACTTATATTTGTTTTTGAATCCACCAACACAAGGTACAGAGGCCAGCACATAAAGCTACAGGCAATCTGTCAAAGTTCTTTGATAGCTTTTCAACTTTATTAGAAAAGAATGTTTATGTTTGTAGCGACATCTAGAAAATAAAATACGAACTAAATCTGACGTATCCTACATCGCGATATTAAAGTTATCCGCGCGATTGAACATAGATACAAGACATACTCTACAACAACCGTCGGGCAGTAGCCTACTAGTCACAACACCCGTCTGGTCGGAGGATCCTCCCTTTTCAATGGCGGATGAGGACCTTTACAGCCTGTCCCTCATACTCCCAGATGTTTAGTTGGGAAAATTTGATAGTTTGGGATAGCTTGATGTGCATCTGTACCAAGTATTGCTATTTCACATCACAAAGGTATCTCAATAAGTACATTTATAACGTAATTAACTACTTACAATGTTTTAAGTGGTGCTACATTAGCAGTTGAGATTTCTTTGATGTGTGCTTCAAAGAAGGTATGCGCACGATTACGTGTTTATTAATAAATGTTACTTTCTTTGAATAAAACATTGCTTGCTGATTGGCCAGATGCTGATTGATGGATGTTTTATTTTTTAAATGGGAGTACTCTTTAATATGAGTTTATAATAAACGAATTGACAAAAGTTTATTTGAAATTCTGAATGTGCATAAAATTCACCATAGATAATTGTAAATGTATTTTAAACATAATATCACGCCTGTAATCCCAGAAGTGTTAGGCAGAGGCGGACCTTTAGCACACCCACATTTCGCCGGTTATGTTTAAGTCCCATGTAATTACGGGCGAGCCTAATGCCATTAACTGGGCATAAATCCTAACTCCGAGCTGCTACTGATCAATTTCAGATGGAGAAACTCAATTACACTTTGCCCGACCTGGGTTATCGAACCCAGGACCTCGTGCTTAGCGGCAGACAGGTACGAACCCAGGACACATAACCCATTAAAATTTATTCGACAAATAGGTAAATTCGTGTCCATTCCGCCTGGGTCGTATTTATACGACCAAAAGCTCTTGTTTGTCCACTTTGATTTCTTGGTTCTATTTTACATTGTATTACATTCTACCAAAAAATGCTCATTTCAGGCAATATACTAAATGTACTGACGATTTATGAGCTTGGTGCTGAGGGCACGGTGACTAATTCAAGATCAGGAAGTTAAAAGTTAACACCAAAACGGTTCCTATTTCCAGTAATATACATCGAGAAAAAAAAGCCTCATAGACAAAGAAAGCCGTGTTAATTCGAAGTCACTAGCAATTAAAACCACTTAGTGACAAAATACCCAAACAAAGCCACACTGTAATAATTTTCTATTGCCAAACCTTTAAGATGGACGCTAACCCGATCTGGGTGAACGGAGGCCTGATTAATATTGCATTCCACGATCGATCTCACTACCCAGTCTACCCAGCACCTCACAGATTGGGCGACGTAAAGCTGATTATTTAACCCTTCCTTACGTAGGTACATCTAATATCCGACCGTATCAAGTAAAGATGGGATCCTGGTTCGAAAATTGACATTTCGATAACGAAGTTTTGACTTCATTTTACGGCGAGAGGGTTATGTTTGAGACCAAACTTCGATCAATCAAGGTGCGTGTCGGAATATTGAAGAATCGACAGGAAATAACGAACGCTGTGGTGGAAGTAGTTAACCCTTCTTTGCATGGTGATGGAAATTTCAATCATAACATTTCATATTATTTATTTATATTTGGATTTTTTAAATTATTTTTCCTTTAATCTAGAGCATGAATTACATCACCCTGATTTATTTCACAAAAATAGAAAAAATCATGCAAAGAAGGGTTAAGATTTTTACACCCCGATTTTTTTGCAGGTATAGGGTACAAAAACACGGATTGTTTGTTTCTGACATTAGGTCAAAATACTTGACTCGCACACAGAAAACTATGTCATAAGCGCCACTGCTGAACAAGCGGTCCTGAGTTCGATTCCCAGGTCGGGCGAAGTGTTATTGGGTTTTTCCATGTGGAATATTGTTCACCAGACGAATTTTTTAAACATTATAGTACACCAATGGCCATAAGGATTTTCTTTTAAATGCTTCGGATTGTAACAAAATCAAAATTCATTTATTCAAATTAGACTGAGAATCAGCACTTTTTGAACGTCAAAACGTGTCCATAATTGTGACTTTCGGTTATGTGACCAATCAAAACAAGCACGCTGTGAACTGGATTCAATGATAAATCAATTACAAAGAAATCAATCAAATATGTTGAGTAGTTATTATGACAAGACCTTTTAAGGTTAAGACGATTTATATTATCGTTAAGCTTCCTAATACCGTGTAAATCCATACATGGATAGTTATTTACTGTTTTAAAAACCTACCTATTTCCTATTAAATACAAGTCAGCTTTGATATTATTACCACCTTAACTGCCAGACAACGAGACCAAATTGAAAATGTATTGTTTGTCGGTCACCTGGCGTTAAAGGTGTTAATAAATATTCCCAAGTAAAGTACAGATGCCACGTTAAGCTACCCCTATGTGTCAAATTTCTTTGATAGTTTTTCAGCTTTATCGCAAAAGAAATAAAGTTCATGTTCAATTGGGAAAATTTGACACTCTGTACTGTCTGTACATAAACACTTCTGCATACCCTCCCTAGTATAAATTGCTTGTTTAGTAGAGACTAAACTATCAACATCACCACGATAGCAAACAAGTGGCTCATCAACTAATGAATAATTAATCTATAATCATAAAACAATTAACTATTGTTAGAGCACGACATTGGCATTGACTTTATCCTCGCATTCGAGTCACGAGAACTAATAAATTGTGATCAGGAAAGGAGACGCGCAAATAAATCTAATTGTCTTGTATGTGTAGTGTAGATACATATTAAATATTCATTAATATGGGTGTCTTGCCGTTAGGTGCGAACACAGAGTAATGAGTGAATGGAGTGTCAATAAATTCCACTTACGGAATTTTACTGCAGCCACCGCAAAACCTAGTTACATGCCGGTTTCCTTGCTCTGTTAAGAGAGCAGGCATCAGAAACTTTATACAGCAGCACACTAAAATCGCGAAAAATAAAAAGAAATTCACTTACCTACTTAGTGGGTAAGTGATACACTTAATAAGTTACAACAGCCTAATGTCAACTGCTCATCTCCTGTTACAAAAATCAGTAATTGAATAATTAATTATTTTCTACACTTAGGGGTGGATTGTCATTTTCGAATTTAAATGTCATTATATTTCACCACCTCTGAAGTATGATCTACTAAACAAAAAAGTATTCATCAAAATCAATTCATATTTGGCGGTATGATCTCGTAACATACATACAAAAAAAAACATAAAGTCGAATTGAGAACCTCCTAAAAAAAGTACCAGCCTATTACTGTCCCACTGTAGGGCAAAGTCTTCTTCTCATATAGAGAAGGCACGAGCATTAATCACCACGCTTGCTCAAGACGGGTTGGCGATTTCAGAATTGTATTAACTATAAAAGTCCAGGTTTCTTCAGTGATGTCCAAGATATAACTTAAAAAGTACTTACATATGAATTGAAAAACTCACAGTGGTACTTGCCCAGGTTTGAACCCACAACCTCATGCACAAGAGGAGAGGCCTAAACCACTGGGCGATCATGTCAGTGATCGTGTCTATTAAACTTACCTTCGAAGCTTTGCATTTAGGTATCTACAAAAAATTGGTAATTGTAACACAGTTTAAAGTAAGTAGTTTTGAAGGAGTATATTATATACACCTACATGACACTAGTCAGCGAAACACGACGCCGACACTTCGTGTGCACTAGTTGTAGTTATTATGTAATATATATTTATAGTATTTTTAAGTTATAGTAATATAGTATTGTATATGTTTATATGGGCCTAGATGCTTGAAATAAATGGATAAATAATAAATATATTAAAAAAAAAAACTGTCGTGCATATTTCTCTCCATTTACTTTCTACTCTGTGCCAGACAGGGCATCGATGCTTCGGTCGATGATTGATTACAGCGGATGCGATAGACGACGTACTGGGTTTAGGTAATATTGGAAGGGCTGAATGCTAGACTGATTAACGATCGGATCTGAGTAATCAAATGAGTGCAAACAGTCTTATTTATAATGATCGGCGTTTGTTTAAGTATTCTGAAATAGAAGTATTCTTTGAGAAGTTAGGAATTGGATGCTAGAAACTGAAAAGATATTAATATTATAATCAAATGATTGCCTCGTTGGTCAAGTGGTCACAAGCGCTACTGCTGAGAGTCCTGGGTTCGATTTTAAGGTCGGGCATAGTGATATCTATGAAGTGAATTAACTATGGAATTTCTCAGTAGCAACACAGAGTCTGGATCTGTGCCCGGTTGTTGCTAATATGTTACGTGTAACAAACATAACTGGACAAATGTGGATGTACTAACTACCTACCTACAGGTACATATCTGCCTGACCCTTCAGGGAATACAGGCGCGATGTTATGATGGTACGGTATTCAGACATTAGATATGCATATGCAAAATAATTGGGAGGTCAGCAGGATTGAAGAAAAGCTAACCGTCTATCTAGGGTGTGTCAGACAACCATTTGCATTATATGGAGGCTCTTTCAATAAAATATGTAGTTATTTAAGAAAATTAAATAAAACCTGCCAAGTGCGAGTTGGACTCGTATACGTATGGTTCTGTACCATGTTGAGCAGTAAACACCCATGATTTTTTATTTTATCACGTTTCTTGTATAGCCCTACTTATTTTTTAAATAAAATCATAATTTAATTTTTAACTTGATTTATTTTGATGGGAGGAGCGGTTACTGCAATTTTCTTTTATTTTATTTTTTTTAAATACGTTTCCCCACACTAGGAATTTCTCCTGTGTCGTGGGTGCGTTTACAAACATTTAAAGTCACATACACGAACAGCCAGACCCGAAACAACTATTTGTAGGCCATACAAATAATTGTTCCGTGGGGGTATCGAACCCACGACACGCGGCGCAACAGTCGATCGCTCAGCCACAGCGCCAACCGTGCCGTCAAATTTCAAAATGTTGTATTATTTGTTCCAAATAATAGACCGCTTAAATAAAAATATTGTATGTGCTCTGTGAAAGTTTTAGTAGTCTAACTATTACGGTTCATGAGTTATACAGCCCAGTCGGACGGCCCTGACACACAGCTAGACGGACAGCGTAACCGGGTCCCACTGGCACCCTTTAGATACGGGACCCTAAAAATTATGGCGTCTACCGCTATTCTACTGCTTATTTGCACAATGCTAATCTTCTAATTAAGTCAAACCAAATCACTAATAAATAAAAATAGGTATATTCAAATTGGTGTTTTATTGAGTGTGGCGCCAATTTGATTGCGTCACGGCTCTGACTATAAAATAGTAAATAGTGTCACATATAGCGTTGCTGTCCGTCCGGATTTGTCCGTACAAAGCAACCATCATTTTTGGCTGGACAAAGGAGGGGATCGTGGCTTAGTAATAACAGCCACACGGGTGGATCTTCAAGGTTAGGCAACGCTTGCCGAGGTCGGTCCGTGGATGGGTGACCATCTATTACATACCGCGACTTCTAAGTGAGTCGTAAAGTACGTTAAGCCGTTGGTTCCGGTCTGTCCCTTAGAGATCTTTGATCAGTCGTTACGGGTAGTCAGAAGCCCAAAATTTTGACAACCAGTCTCCAAGAGGTATTGTGGTACCCAGTAACTTGGTTGTGAAGTTCAGGCCGGCCTGTCGCTTCATGTCAAATAAATAACAGTATTACTACTACTAATACTAGTATACTACTCACGGCTGACCACCAAATAGCTGATAGCCTATTCGCAACAATCACCAATTAATTTTAGGCATCCCTCCAAAGTAATAACAATATAATCATCAGCACGTAAGATGGCAAGATTTTGGCGTAGTGGGGGTAAGTTCGCGCATCGTACACTTAGTGGCACAAAAAAGTGGTAACTTTTATTGATCGTCATTATTCTATTGTTATTGCCATCATTTATATTTAATCATGTCTGTATAGAACAAAGTTAAAGAAGGGAGAGGAATTCAAGTTTATTAGGAGTTATAAATAAGGTGCATTTAAAATTCAAAAAAGTTTATAACAAAAAAAATAAATAACTAGTCGTCGTCACTATCCGTTAATAAAACTACCCCTGGCATCATATTGAAAGTTTTGTGGCATGTCTCCGTAAAACGGTATATGGTCCTGGCATAGTAATGAACTTAATACAAACTAAATTTTAAACAACAACACTAGCATCAACTCGTAACAAAAACTAAATTTAAAAACAATAACAACACTTAAGTTTAACACAACAAAAACAAAGGGTTCAATTTTCGTGCACTCAAGTGTAATCGGGAGCGAACGGGACGAAGGCGCGGTGCGGGAGGCAAGGGTCGACTGATGCACCAATCGCGCGCTCGGATCGACGCTACCTCATACCCCGCGTCCCGCTTGACCACCAAAGAGACCTAAAAAACGACTTGTGCGCATCTAACGACTTTTGCCATCTTACTTGCCGGTGACTATAACCACAGGGCATGGTGATCATTAGGCGCAAAACGAACAAACGGCAGTAGGCCCATAGTTTTTCTGCAGCATACAATAGCATGTACAATTGCCCACTGTACAGTCAAGCAAAGATATTGGTATACCTACCTATACACGCTTCTAACTTGCAACCTTTAGTTTTTTTAATGTTATGCCACTTTCTTCTGTATCGTGGGTGCGTTTTCAAACATTCAAACACACTCCACAAACAGCCAGACCCGTAACAAATATCTGTGAGCTATACAAATATTGGTTCCGTGGGAGAATCGAATCCCGGATACGCAGCGCAGCAGCCAATCGGTCAGCCACTGCGCCAACCGTGTCTAAGGAGAAGTATATTATGTCTTAAATGTGCTGAGTATAGTCGGCTCAACTTATAAGTGTCGTATGCGTCAAAGGTTACGCTTACCATTGAAATGAATATTGGCAATATAGAGGAAAGGTAAGTAGATCGCCTAAATACCAAACTCTTTGTTCGATTGTACCTACCAATAGTTAGTAGGTTCACAGTAGCATACGATGGCATGGGAAGCTCATTACCGAGGGCAGTCGCATGCATAATTAATGATGTCCATAAAACCGTGGCGACCTATCGATTTCCTAGTATTTAGGAGTAGGTGGCTGTTTGGAAGAGCCTATGGCGTAGGCGTAATGCAAGGCGTATTTTTAACGTGCCAACGACGCACATATGATGCTCGTTTAAGCGCTTTTAAGGCGTTCGTGGTACAAATGCCAACGTGTTATCTCCACCTCGTCTTGGAAGAGCACTTTTGGCCGCAAGGCGTGGAGTTCCGACGCTTATGTGGGCAAGTGCCACACAGATGCACTGAGACCTAGTGCTTGAGTGAAGTGTTACTAATATTAGGCTTAAGTTTTTATATACTAACAAGAATGATATAGGAGTTACAGACAGCCCACTATGCACAGCCTGCATAGAGGAAGATGAGACGGCAGCCCACGTGCTCCTCTACTGCCCAGAGGTCACTGCATACAGGGAGAGAGATTGCCAGCAACGTCAGATCGCTGCTGGCCTTTATAATACGAATTGTATTTTGTTTTATATTTATCAGTAAGAAAAATACTATTTTGTATGTTATGCATTTAACTAAATAGGCCTTAGTTGCCTGATAATAAAACAGTTATTGTTATTTGCAACGAAATTCAGACGCTGGCAGTTAATTTGAAACGGTACTAATGGTTTGGATAGCTTGATGTGATTTTTTTTAAGGATGGGAAATCAATAACCCATGTGGGTTCCGTCCTTGCCCTTTACGTTCCGGGGTCACTGTAACTCTTTCGATCATCCCGCAATAGGTTGATGTACTAGCGTCTGTACCTGTGTACTATTATTATTATAAAACAATTTAATTTAAATTAATTAATATTGATTTTGTGTTAATTAATTATTTATTAAGTAATGCAAATAAAGTTTCAAAAACAGGATTTCTTTTCAATCTTTTAATCGCTTGTGTGTGTGAGTTTGAATGTTTGTAAACGCACCCACGATACAGGAGAATATCTTAAAGTGGGGCAACGTGTAAAAAAAAAATTCGTTGACCAAAATTATTTAAAAAAATTCGTCAGTTTCCATTTGTCAGATATAATTTATTTACAAGATTTTGTTTATAAAACTTACGCACATAAAAAACCTGTGTGGTCAAGTTCTGTGTGGTCACGGACTAAGAATATGACCACCCCATTTCATCCCGGGGGTGTCGTATGAGGCGACTAAGGGAGTTTTTCAGACCTGGTGCAAAATATTAAGCACTCTAGGTCACCCGCACGGTGGCGGGTATAACACCAACGACAGCATTCCCAAGGAGGGTTGGTGTCAGGCAGGCGGCCGACTATAAAAACTATGCCAAAACAACAGCAGCATGAATAGTACGAAAGATATGTTGCACGATAGGGCTAGGGCGTACCCCACAGGCGACGCGCAGGAGCAGCACCCGGCCCCTGCGGGAAATGGACAAGGGTTGTCGCACCAAAACGGGCGGGTGCGACGTAAGATGCAAGCTCGGAGAGAAAGAGAAGTAAGGCTAAGGTATGCAAGTTGGAATATAGGTACGATGACTGGAAGAGGAAGAGAGTTAGCAGATGTTCTTAAAAGGCGACGGATAAATATAGCGTGTCTGCAAGAAACAAAGTGGAAGGGGGCGAAAGCTAGAGAGATAGGAGAAGGATATAAGTTTTACTACTGTGGAAGCGATGGCAAGCGCAATGGTGTGGGTATAGTTCTGGATAGCGAGCTAAAAGAATGTGTGGTAGATGTAAATAGAATAAGTGATAGAGTAATTGCTGTCAAAGTGATTGTGAAGGGTCTGGTATTAAAGGTAGTGAGCGTGTATGCACCCCAATCAGGATGTGAGGATAGTATAAAAGATACATTTTGGGAGGACTTTGATTGTGTGATGAGAGATGTGCAAGAGAGTGAAGAAGTGTATGTAGGGGGTGATTTTAACGGGCATGTTGGAAAGCTGAACGTTGGGTATGAGAGAGTGCATGGTGGTTGGGGGTACGGAAACCGTAACAATGACGGTGAGGCACTACTGCAAGCTGCTACTGCATTCGACCTGGCAATAACAAACACGTGGTTTGAGAAGAAAGACGAGCACCTGATCACTTATAAAAGTGGCCACCACGCGACACAAATCGACTACTTCCTGGTAAAAAGGAGTAGTCTGATTTGTGTCAAAAACTGTAAAGTGCTGCCAGGCGAAGCATTAGTCTCACAACACAGGTTGGTAGTTATGCAGGTTAAAGTAAGTGTGTCCGCCAGAAATAACAAAGAACGGCCTCCACCAAAAACTAGATGGTGTATGTTAGAAAATGAGAAGTGTTCAGGTTTGTTTAAAAATCAAGTTGTGGATAAAATGATTGATATGAAGGATATGGAGGGAAAATCTGTGAATGATTGTTGGGATGAGATGGCTGATTGTATAAGAAGAGTAGCAAAAGACGTATTCGGAGAATCGAAAGGGAAAGGTGTAATAGATAAGGATACATGGTGGTGGAATGAAGAAGTGCAAAAGTTACTAAAACAGAAAAAAGTTGCGTTTAAAGAATGGCAGGGGGTAGAAAACGGGAACGATAGTCTGAAAGAAGAAAAGAATATAATATACAAAGAATGGAAGAGGAAAGCAAAACAGGCGGTAGCAGTCGCTAGGGCTAAGGCACAGGAGAAGTTGTATAACTCACTGGATAGCCCTAGGGGCCAGAAGGAACTCTATCGGATTACGAAAGCAAGGGAAAAAAGGGCAAAAGATATAACGCATATTAAATGTATTAAAGATGATGCTGGTAAGGTTCTGTGTGAAGATGATGAAATAAAACTGCGATGGAAGGTCTACTTTGATAGGTTAATGAACGAGGAGAATGAATGGAATGGTATGCTTCAAGAGACACAGGTAAATATGGGTTTGGTGAGAGAAATTAGTATCGATGAAGTTAGGAATGCAGTTAGAAGTATGAAAAATGGAAAAGCTATGGGCCCAGATGATATACCAGCAGAAGTATGGAAGGTATTAAAAGAAGATGGATGTATGTGGCTGACTTTATTCTTCAATAAGTTGTTGCATGAGGAAGTGATCCCACAAGAGTGGTGCAATAGTTCACTAGTGCCCATCTTCAAAAATAAAGGGGACGTACAGGACTGCAACAACTATCGAGGGATAAAGCTCCTGTCACATAGTATGAAAGTATGGGAGAAGGTGATAGAGAAAAGATTGCGAGAGGAGAGTGAAATTACCCCAAGTCAATTTGGGTTTATGCCAGGTCGAGGAACAATGGACGCCACCTTTGCACTCCGCCAGCTGTGTGAGAAATACAGACGTGTACATAAGAACTTGCACATGGTGTTCATTGATCTGGAGAAAGCGTATGATAGGGTGCCCCGGGAGGTGTTGTGGTGGGCCGTGAAAGAGAAAGGTGTGCCTGGGAAGTATGTGGAGTTAATTCGTGCAATGTACAGCCGGTCTAGGACGTATGTCCGATCGGCTGCTGGCAACACCGACAAGTTCAGTGTGGCTGTAGGACTGCACCAAGGGTCGGCATTAAGCCCTTACCTCTTCTTGTTGATAATGGACGCTCTGACGTCGGACATACAGGAAGAGGCACCCTGGTGCATGTTATTTGCCGACGACATTGTTCTTGTCGGTGAAGATGGACCTGAGACCCAGAGCAGACTGGAGAAATGGCAACAGAGGCTGGAGAGTGTGGGCTTGAAAATCAGCAGAACCAAAACTGAATATATGTTCTGCGATTTCGGCGGTCTCTCCAGTCCTGAAGCAATGTCGCTTAACAGCGTGCTTCTCCCGGTCTGTTCCGACTTTCGGTATCTCGGTTCACTCGTGCAAAGTGACGGAGAAATAGATCGGGCTGTCAAGCACCGAATTAACATAGGGTGGATGAAATGGCGGCAGGTAACGGGAACAACCTGTGACCCCCATATTCCCCTTAAACTTAAGGGGAAGATTTACAAAACAATGGTTAGACCTGCTGTCTTGTATGGATCAGAATGTTGGGCCGCAAAAGGCATGAATGAAAGGCACTTACATGCAGCTGAGATGAGAATGCTGAGGGGGATGTGTGGTGTTACGCGAATGGATAGAATAAGAAATGAGTATGTAAGAGGAAGTCTTAAAGTTGCGCCTGTGACCGAGAAGTTGTGTGGAAACCGGTTGTCATGGTATGGGCATGTGATGCGAAGGAATGAGGACCATGTTGTGAGGAAAGTTTTGAGTATGAATGTGCAGGGTTACATGAGTAGAGGAAGACCAAAGAAAAGATGGATGGATTGTGTGAAAGAGGATATGGCAAGAAAAGAGGTGACCCATGAGATGACGGCAAATAGAGATGTATGGAAGAAGAAAACATGCTGCGCCGACCCCAAATAAATTGGGATAAGGGCAGGAGGATGATGACGCACATAAAAAACCTACTTCTAATCGTAAGCTGTCAGAAACGCGTCCCAATAAATAAAACATTGCATCTTATTTAGATAAGTGTCCATCGTTATCTTGCTATCTAATCTCGAGATGTTCTACAACATTCCGTGCTTATCTCTCGAGATCCAACTGGAACTGTGACCACAGTTTTCTCACCATTCAACTTTATAGGGTCTTTAAATAGGGCCCCTTGACACCTTGGGTAATTGGTTTGTTGCCAACGACACAAGCATTTTATTCGGAAATTGTTAATCTGCCTTAACGAGCTAGAGGTCGCAAGCACTACAGCTGACCATGAGATCCTAGGTTCGGTACTCGATTTGAATCGAGCAGAAATATCTTGTTTGTAGGATGAAAGATTTTTTCCATCGCGGAAGTCTGGATTTGTGATTTGATTTGGTATTTGATGCCAATAGGCTCGTCCCATATATCGTGGAACCTAAACATGAATGGCGTAATTTAGGTGTACGAGTACTATAGAGGTACCTTTTTCATAACCCTTCGGGGATTACAAGCATGTTATTTATAATCTGAAACCAGTCAGTGTTCAAAAAAATCTTAGCAATATTGCTCATTCGTGATATCTGTTCCGTAGTTACAAAATAATTATAAACTGTAAAAATCTCGTCGTACAAAAAGTTACAACAATGGCCGACAATCAATGCTAATGACTTCTTAAAGAAAATCTCCAACAGAAAACGCGTCAAAACTTAGAGATTCAAAAACATTGTCACGTTCCGCACTCATTATATTCCTGACACGTAATCACAATTCTTAAAACAAATAAATACTGAGAGTCCGCGTTCAGGATTTATGATTAATAAATATTAGTCTGAATTCGCCAACCCACCTTGAGCAAGCGTGGTGATTACTGATAATGGCACGAGCATTTCTTTATGAAGGGAGGCCAGCAGTGGGACAACACAACATAAATTATTATTGCCAAAGGTAGTTTAGTACTCGTTTTGGGTTTCTGCATTCCTTCTCCATATAAACTTTAACTATGTCAAATCTTACACTTGTCCGTGCGCGCAATTTTCTTAAAATGGGATGCATCAAATGTTAAAATAATGATTATGTACTGCGCATACGCTTCAAATATAACAAACATTCGTAAATAAATAAACTAACTAAAGATTTTTTCTAATGACCCATATGAAGGCAAAATCGTGCAAAATTCTTAAAAAGGGATCCGCAGCTATTGATTTTAGTTTTAATGCAATAATAATAATTATCGAAAAAACATTCGAATCTCACTGAACATTATATTTCATAATCTATTATTTCTGATGACCCTCATCCAGTAGCATCTACCAATAAGCTAAAAAGCTTCAACAAAGAAAAATCTGAACAAATATTAATGCAGTGATATTTGACGTAGGTAAGTAAGCCTTAGGGCTTAAATCTTCAAGCTCCGACCATCCCAGCTGAGGCGGCGATCCGACCTGATCCAGGCTAAGTGGAGCAAAAACTTGAATTTTAACGGAGATTATACTTTAAGCGACGGCTGAAGCAAGGGATCTCTAGTAGGTTTCACAGTTTTTAACTATTGGAAAAAAAAGTGAAAGGAAAATGGTATAATGTCAACGCTTTTCTAATTGACTTTATCATATTACAGACAGTTACATTTTAACATTTCATTTTTGTTTTGTTACTTAATGTTTCATTAGGATATATTTTTCGTAAATACGTTTTGTTTTTTTCATATTTGTACACCAACTAAGGTCAAACATGTTAGCCAAACCAATACTTCACACCTATGTATTAATTTCTACATACATATGTTTGTGAATTAATATGTATACCTTTCATCTTTAGAAAAAAAAGGGATGTTTTTTATGGTAAGCAAAATGTTATATCATATCTCAAGGAATGGTTACTCAACACTGGATATGAAGACTAGGTACTAGTCATCTAAAGGAGACACATCAATAACCAAAACACAACGGGAACCATCTCGAACAATCTGCCAAAATTCTTTCAACTTTATTCCAAAAAATTAAGGTTCATGTTCAATTGGGAAAATTTGACAGTCTGGGATAGCTTGATACGCTGGCGTCTGTACCTGCATATACTACGTATTCTGGACAATAATTATATTTCTATTTACGAACTTTTAAGCAAATCAAAATAACGAGAATTTCTGGTTTGAGATGCAGCGACCTCGCAAGTTAACCTGCCTTGCTTGCCAATCAGATATTGCGTGATAACGCTCAGATAGGCCATAGTGGCTCCATGTAAAATACTGGTATTCAGCTGCATCTGGTTAGACTGGTAGCAGACCCCAACATGTTGGAAAAAGGTTAGGCAGATGATGACGACATAGTTGCTTAAGATATATGACTCACAAAGAGACAACAGTGCCAGTGGGAGAAATAGTTCTTTTTAAATGATTTTTTTTTAATGGACGTACCATTAAAAATGCTACAGCTAAATTCACAATCTAGTCTTCCGACTTAGAGATTGATAAGTAAATGAAACAAGACTAATCCATTAAGGTCATCTTAAAGTCTATTAGGGTAAGCACTTTGTTCATGTGTTCGACACTTTTAGCACTAAATTACTCTAACACTTAAACATCAAGCTAACCCAAACTGCCAAATTTTCCCAATTGAACACGAACCATATGTATGTGTAATAAAGTTGAAAACCTATCAAAGAAATTGGGATAGTTTGATGTGCTGGCTTCTGTATACAGCATTAAGTACTAAGTAGTACTTTTTGTTTAAGTAATATAAAAATCTTTTTTTGTGCAACTCTAATAACCGTGTTTCAGGCCAGACGACTGTAGAATGTGCATTGTACTCAGTACTATTTTAAATCCGTCCAGCGACATTTGTTGCATAATAGAACATTGCATGTAAGCGTTTTCGCTCCAGTCTTAAACCTTACAAAATCGGAGCTGTATACAGAAGAAAACTTAACAATGGCGGTATTTAACCACTGCTCTGCTAAGTAAAGCAACAAATCTGCAACTATCCGCAACTCCGAACTAAGGCTTATTCGATTACGTGGGTATCAAAACTTTTTGAGTTAATTATGTTACTCCAAGGATATTCTTCGTAGTGGCTTTCTCTTGGTTATTTCTGATACAAGAAGGGCATGATGGCGGGAAACCACAGACGCGTGGCGGTGGGTGTGAATAATTTCTGAAACCATTTCTTCCTTCGCCCTATACCCTTTGTTATGTAGCATAGTCTGTTGTGGATGTTCTTAAGAGGAATTACGCTACATAAACATGTGTTAAACTGACGAATAACACTATCAATAGAGGAGACATATTTATAGGCGGTGCCGAAATGCGTTCGGATATCACGGCCATGAACTTTGAAAAGTAACGAGCGCTGGTATTTTAGAAATCACGTTATCTTCATACTCTGCCTAGCTCTGTTCTGTCTCCTGCTTGATATGGAGGGAAGTCAAAATTATGTATTTTTCTAACTCCTCCGCTGTTCTTTTCTGATTGATTTCGTTGCAGGATCCAAGACAGTTGAATCGTTTCTCCGGGACTCGTCGGGCTGCATTGTCTCGACGCTTTTCTGGTGGACGCCACTGTTGATTCTGGTTTTCAGGAGTTGCAGCGGTTTGGGAATTAGGTTTGCCATTTAAAAAAAAACTCTGCCTAGCCTGTTCCAAAGTATGTTGAGGTCGGATTCCAGTCTAACTGGATGCAGCAAGAAGGAACTACGTATTTAGTTGAATCAGACAGGTCGCCATTATTGAAATGTTTGTTTACTTACAACAAAATCCTGGAGTTGAAACTCCGCACTTAACTTTGAGACTCCTACTCCACTTTCCACGAATACTTTTACTTTGTAGAATAGAATAAAAGTTTACTGCAGAGTGTGTTAGTAAAAAAATCCATTCCATTAGCTGGAGACAAGGAGTCCTTGTGTGGAACATTGAGCTAGACAAGACGGATGCGGTTAGTTAAGACCCGTATTGCGTTGTAGGATGCCGCGTGGATGAGGGCGCGTCCACAGGACTTTGTATCTGTGGCGTGTGTTTCATCGACTGCCATAATGTCGGATGTCGTGTTCTAGTTGTGTTCGATGGTAAAATGAACAGCGAATCACTTAAATAAGTACATCGGTGGACTGAGAGTACCTAACTGCATGACTATTACATTACTCTGGAAGCAAGATAAGAGTAAGGACTACATGTGCCAGTATCTTACTGGCCCATAAGGAGAAGGCGTCCTCTTGCAAAGCATACAAGTATGGTGTTTACTTTGAGTCTAAAAGAATTCAAAAGCGTATACTGTCACTGTCTGTGTGTGTAGCTTGGTCACGTTGAGAGGATGAATGAAAGACGACTAACAAAGGATAATTATCCTTAAGGAAAAGTAAGTTGAAACGCCGCCGGGAGAGGACGCCCTAGAAGGGCATACACTGACATTATCGTTGATGTTTTTCAGAAAGGTCAGGTGAGTACTACTAGCAACCAGCTACGTGTATGACCGTAAACGAATGAAATGCAGTATGTAAGAATTGAAGCAGGTGGCGTTCTGTAGTTTCTCCCTACCCCTATGCAAAAAAGTTTATGTATGTATGTGTGTAGAATCTAAAACCCCAATTATTCTGCAGGATCATTAACAGAAAAACAAAAGCCAAACGATTCTCCTCACCTTCATTTCAAACCAAACTTTTATCTTGGCAGCTCCGCCAACTATCAGACTTACACCATTGCGCGCTAGCCCTAACTAAATAGTTGGGAGCAATTTGCATTTTGATACAATTGGTTCGGCCTGCGTCGTAACTTCGCAGTGTCAACTGTTTGGATGGGCCGTGTCGTGATTGTATACTAGGTTATTAGGAATTCATGTCACTTATCTACGTCTTTGGGTTTTGTTGGACATTTTGCATCGGTGGCTGTTTCTAAGCGGATGCAGGTCGTGGTTTTGCTGCATTTGCGTTAGAAAAACAGACCTTAACCTTGTATAGTATATGTGTCTTATGAGCTCACCTGGGAAATAACGACGTCACGTTTGAGAATAAGCAATGAGCTTGTTCGAAACATCAGACAAAAACGTGAAAATTAGGAATTAGCTTGAGGGTCCAGAATCATGTACTGGGCCCACTTCTTAGAAGGTCCATGTCCATGAAGACGGATTCATTCCTCTCCATGTTTACGTCACACAGTTACAATAAACTTCGAAATGACTACTACGCAATCAGGCTTGTAACTTCTGTCCTCAGGTTTACAGTAAATTGTCTGCTTCCTAATTGAGTTACTAAAAAAATAAGCGTTGGAGATTTACTGCTCGTAAAAACATTCCAACAGTCTAGATTTATGATCAAAATTCTAGAAAAATAACCTTGCTGCCTTGGTCTCTGTTCCTATCCATCTATGGGTACATCAATGTGATCCTACATACTCACGGCTTTGTCTGATGGGGGTAGATAGAAACTGCAGAACGCCACCTGCTACGATCCTTACTACTCCTTTTGTTTTGTTTACATTATTACATCTGATTTATGAGTTAGGAATTTCTTAGCCCGATTACATCTGGTGAAATGTGGGTGTACTGTAGGTACACTGCTGCCCAACCTTTCGAGGAATATAGGGATGATGTTATGTCATATTTTAAATCTGAATTTCTAATCGGAAATACAAAATCTATACTTTAGAGTTTATAAGTTTTTAAGCGACAAACACCAATGGATGAATTTATAGTCTTAAAAATGTTATATGCGAAACGAGTATTTTCAATCTGTAAATTGTTCGAATTTTTGTTACGTGTACGTCAAGTATTCGTGCTGGGCCCACTACTAACAGACGCGGCAGAATTTCATCTAGATTTCATTCATTTTTGTAGTATTTGCCTCGCCGGAGATCTACATCGATTGCCGTGACGTATACATACCATATTGTTCGAAGTGGTTATTAAAACCAATTACCATTCATCACTCTGCTAGTGATTGTGTCACAATCAATAGACATGCATCGTCATATTCTCGTAATTTGACACTTTTCGAGTCGCAAAACAAAATTGTTCGTAACAAATATGATTACGAGGTACCTATAGTATGGTAACACATTAGATATCTTATTTTTAAAGGATCTAAGGCCTATGCAAAAATTATTAGAAAAAGAGAAAAAAATAATTTGCAATATTAGCCGAAATAGGGATCGACATTATAAAGTGTAGTATCATAATAAGGAAAGAGTGAAGCCCTTTTATATTGCACATAATAAATCATATTTTTATATATGATTTGAACGTATCGTTTTTATCTTATGATGAAAAATGTACAGAGGCCAGCACATCAGGTTACCACCTACACCCATGCGAAAAAGTTTATGTATATATGTCTGTAGACTACAAAACCAGTACTAGTACTTAATGCAATATGTCAGATTTATTTGATAATTTTTCAACTTTATTGTATTAATAATAATATGGTTCATGTTCAATGTGCTTGATGTGCTGGCCTCTGTACTAAAAAATATCGTTAGCCATCGAAACTATACGTGAGTGCAAAATCTCAAATCAATCGGATTACAGGAAATCTCTATACCTTCTTGGGTATTAATAAAACTGTGCTAGTTAGAGACATGCAGACAGGTAGTATTTTAACCCGACTGCACGACGCAAAGGAGGGTATAGTGTTTATCAGCCTACGTATCTGTGTACCGTTGTAGCGCTCTATAGACCTCAGCCGTGGGGCGATTTTGATGATTTCTACGTCAATCTATTTGTCTTAATCTTGCGGAACACTGAAGATATTTAATGAAAGTAATCCTTTTTAAGAATGTGCTCTTTTGTCTAAAACTGAGCACATTGTTAAAAAAAGATAATTATTTTTTAATGAACACGTTTTTAAATTATCATCGTCATGAGTCATCATGATAACTAAAACAAGTTGCAGGTTGCTTTAGGTACGCTTGATAAAATAAAACTGGTGTCAAACGAAGCCGCAAAAAATAAAAGAAATCTGAAACTGGTTAAGTAACACGTGCTAAGCTTATTGGTGAAATAATTCAAGTTGCTAATTCAATTTGTATTTAAAATACATCAGACACGACATATTATTCTGAATTAGGTACTACAATAAAAATAATAACACGCCTTTTACTGTCCCTCTGCAAAGGCCTCTTCTCATTCAGATAAGGCACGAGCATTAATCACCACGCTTGCTTACGACGGGTTGGTGATCTCAGACTTATATTAATTACTAGCTGTTGCTCGCGGTTTCGTCCGCTCCTCAGAGTCAAATCGTGATGTTAAATAGCCACAAACTTCCTCAAGAATTGGGGTATCAATTGGAAAAAAATTTTTTATTAATCCGACAATCCGATAGTTCGGATTACATTAGCTCGTTCTAAAAAAAACAAACAAACTCTAGAGCTTTATTATATTTAGGTATTTAAGATAATTTACTTTACTTTACTTCGTTTACCAGAGGGCTGGCTCATTCTTTGCCAAAAGGATTAGCATTGCCATCCAACGTGGCAATGCTGCCAGTCTTCTGGGCACGTTTACCGATGACAGCGATGTTGAGGTGTACTTTAACGCCTGAGTGTCTTTGTCGAGTTTTTATTTACTTAGTATTCCTCACTTTTTATTTTATTTTGTTTTTGTATATAAATTTATAGTTTAGAGATAATTGCAAGTGTCCTCACGAACTTGCCTTAACCGATGTCAATGATGTCTAAGATAAATTAAGAGTTACGATGTTCTACTATAAAAAACTAGTCTCGTCTCGCGTTCTCGACCTCAAATAACTCGGATGCCATTTCAAATTCGTCATTGTATTCGCATTCAGAATAACTTTACATAACAGGACACCGAATTGTTTATTATTATGAAATCATGAATGAATCGAGTCATCTGCGTTCGAGACGAGGCGACAGCTGTGTGGCAGATGTGTTGTCGAAAAGATTCGTAATTTTTATGATTTATTGTCAGAAACTATTCTACACTTTTGTCTCAGATCTTGAGATAATGTGTTTTGGAATTTATTTAAATAGAAAGCTGGAATAATATCACGCTTAAAGACAGCTGTTACTGTACCTTGTATTATTTTAAATACAAAATAAAAGACAGCTGTTACTGTACCTTGTATTACACCTTGTATAACAGCCCGTAGTTTGGATTTATGCTCGGTCGGGCATAAATCCAAACTACGGGCTGTTACCGGAAATTTCTAAATAGGCATACAAAAAACCCTATAACAATGCCCAACCCGGGAATCATACCCAAGACCTCGTGCTCAGAAGTAGCGCTTGCAACTACAATACCAACAAGGCGACCCGTAACATAATTTGTATTTAAAATAATACAAGGTACAGTAACAGCTGTCTTTAAGCGTTACCCCCGAGTCTATTGCCATCAACCGATGGCAATAGACTCGGCTCGGGATCTAAGACAGTTGAATCGTTTCTCCGGGACTAGTCGGGCTTGATTGTAGCCACTGCCATTGGTGGTCGCCACTGTTGATTCTGGTTTTCAGGAGTTGCAGTGGTTTGGGAATAGCGTAGCGGGGTATTAATCATAACTAGCGATATGTTGGTATACGATGTGGGAGTATGTATGTGCGTTATGTTTAGTTATTCTCAAGATTATTCTACACTGTCTTAGATATTAAAGATAATATTATTTGTAATGTACATATTTAAATAGAAAGCTGGAGTAATATGCCCCTTAAACACAGCTGTTACTGTACCTCGTTTACTTTTTAATACAAATTACAAAATTAGTGGTTACAAAATGGATAATCACATAATTTATATTGCGCACAGATGGTTTGGATCGTACATTTGTGTAAAGTGAATTAGTGTACATATTGTAATTGTTCTCTTTTGCAGAATTAAATATTTGTTAAACCGAGTTGTGAAATGCACCATGTGTAACAAACGTGGGTTCAGTGACAAAATGGAAAGTGTTTGTTACACAACTGAATAGAATCCAGCAGTATTTTTTAGGTTCTTGGAAGAGGGAAGAAGGGGCGACATAAAACTATAGCAAATAGGTGGGAAAGCTACATACCGGGACATTTAATACGTCTCAAGCACCCTGGCTGGAGGCCTTAATTTTTATTAAGTTCCCACAGGAAAGTTCGGTTAAGCAGTTGATAACCATGAAGGTTACTGTGAGATGCCCAGTACGAAAATAAACGCCTTCAAGCAACTGTGGAAGACCTCTTTTATACATAATGTGTTTCTTTGGTATTTGTTGGTGGTACGTGAATGGATAGAATAAGAAATGAGTATGTTAGAGGATGTCTAAAAGTGGCGCCTAAGACCGAGAAGTTGTGTGGAAATCTGTTGTCATGGTATGGGCATGTGATACGAAGGAATGAGGATCATGTTGTGAGGAAAGTTTTGAGGATGAATGTGGAGGGTTGCAAAGAAAGAAGTTCTTTATAAGTACTAACTCTAGTTTCTCGGTTGTGTGTATACTAAGTAAATGGGGATTACAGTCTGGTGTTTTATTGAATAAATATTACACAGTATAAGATAGGTAGTCATCTAAAAAGATAAATGTGCAGGCGAAGACGCGGATAGCTGCTATCCGCGTCTTCGTCTGCACATTTATCTTTATATCACACCTGTCTTATACATACCTACATACCTGTCTTATACTGTTATCCGAAAGTATAAGCCATACTTAATATTGTAAAGTTCGATCAAAAACCGTTTACTTAGTAGTTTTTGCGTAAAAGAGTAACATACATCCTACCTAACAAACTTTTACATTTATACAATTAGTAGGAAGTACGATGATTCACACTAAGTCGATGATGTATTTTACCAACATCTGGGTGACAAGTATGTAACACAATTCAGAATGAAATAACATTGGACCTATATAAGTTACCTATACACAAAATGTATTACATTACGCAAGGAAATAAACAAAAAAAAACAAACAAAAAAGGGCATCGAGAAATTAACCCGCATCGCTGTCAACGGGAAAAGTGCACAAAAGGCTGGCAGCATTGCCACGATGAATGACAATGCAAAAAAAGGCCAGCTCTCTAGTCACGTGAAGAAAAAAGAAGTAAAAAAAAGCAGGAAATATAATCGGCGATTACTTAAAAACCTAAACTAACAAAAAGACAATCATTACCCAAACCTCGTTAATCACACAATTGAAACCACAATCGTTTAATATTCTCACTTTAATTTAGAGGTCAGTGGGTATGAAATAATCACACTTATATTGTATGGGAAAGTTTGGCCATATGTGTTTGCGTTCGTTACACAAAAACTAAAGTTATCACAGAAAATTTTCGGCAAATGTTGCAAAAAATAGACTCAAGTCCGTTATCACTAACACAAGGCGACATCTAAATACATATGAGTAAATAAAAGAGCACTATTTTAGCAGTGCGCAACGGTACTAAAATATTTAGGCACTAAGTACCAGGACATCAAGCTATACAATTCTACCAATTGAACATGAACCCTATACGTTTGTAATAATGTTGAAAAACTATCAAAGAAATTTGACAGACTTGGGGTAAATTGCGCTGGCCTATGTACATTTAGACTCAGAAATCACTCAATCGGGCCGTAAATATATTCAGTAGTATTTTAAATCTTTTTGGGAACATCACCGGCTCACGGGTCGAAAAAGAGTTTGTTCATGTACCCAGAACTCGCTTCCCGAGTCGTACATTTAAAAAGCTATAGATGAGATGTGAACATGCCCATCACCCCACCATTTACCTACGCATCATGTAATTTGCCAAACATTCTGACATACAAGTTAAATCGTATTTTTGAACTGGGCCTCGAAAGTGTTAATAGACCACCAATAGAAATAAAGAGGAATTCGAAGCTCCTAACTTACCAACCAGGCAGGTAAGTTGTAGCAAAAGTTAAGCTACTAAAACATTCGCTTTTATTATCTGCTGAGCTGTGCTTTTTCCCCTTTATTTTTAGGAATGAAAGAAAACAACTTAGACGAACGTTCTTCGTTGTAGTAAACTAATAATAAACCACCTCGTCTCTTTCTAAGGTCATTGTTTGAGGCAATTAAAGGGTTCTGTATATATATAGACGATAGACGAATTTTACTAATGATCTCCTCTTTGTCAATATTCAATGGTGTACGTTGCACAAGGTATTTTTCATGTATCGTGGGTGCATTTCCAAACATTTAAACTCACATACGCAAACAGACAGACCTGGAACAACTACTGTTGGCCATACAAATATTTGTTCCGAGCGGAAATCGAACCCGCGACACAGAGCACAGCAGCCAACCCCTCAACCACTACGCCA
Source organism: Phlogophora meticulosa (assembly GCA_905147745.2). Classification (NCBI taxonomy): domain Eukaryota; kingdom Metazoa; phylum Arthropoda; class Insecta; order Lepidoptera; family Noctuidae; genus Phlogophora; species Phlogophora meticulosa. Next base: position 3,894,895 of record LR990518.1, read on the forward strand.
ACGTGTCGTCAAACACTATACTACATAACATCACGCCTGTATCCCCCGTAAAATTGGGCAGAGGTGCACCTATAGACACACTACACTACTTGTTATATACTTAGTGAAACTTTAACTATGCCAAATCCTACACTCCTCCCAGCGTGCAATATGCTTAAAAAGAGGTAGGTACTTGTCTCTTCACATATTATTGTACCTAAGTATAGAAGAGCCGGCTAGCAGCTCCATAATAAATCGACATAGATATAACGAATCCAGGAATATTAAACAAGAAAGGATCGCAAAATTTGTTATGGAATATCCCCACAATCGGAAAGGATCCATTTAGAGAACAATTTCAAAATGGAAGTATTATTTCCCAATTAAGGAAAAGCAAATAAGTTTTCCTTATTAAAACTTGAGGTAATTTCAAACCAAACATATAAATTTACAAACCCAGCCTAATAATTTTCCCTGGTTCAATAATAAAATAAACATTTCTTTTGCCGGCAGCATCTAGTTCCCATCAACAGTTCAAATATTTGTTCAGGGTCCGCAGCGGCCATTTTAACTTGGAACCAATTAAGGCCTGGGCTATAGTTTGGCTACTTTAATTAGGAAACTGATCAAAACTGTGTTTGATGTTAAAATATTGTGTGGGTCACTGAGCAAGCTAGTTTTGTTGGCGAAATGATAGGCTGTGGCATTTCATTTCGGCTGAGAATGAAGAAGCAGTGTTAGTGGGAAACTTGCAATATTCAGGTTAAATCGGTATTTAGTGAACAGTCCAATGAGGTTTTTGTTTTACGAAAAATTAAGAAAACCAGATAGTTTTGACCGAGAAACATAAAGAAAACTTCAACTCCACATCGCACATATTTCCAGTACTTACTTAATACTTTATTTTTTAGGTAAGTAAAATCTGTTTTGTAAGTTTGTATGTAATCTCCGGAACTAATTATCTGAATCCAAAAATTAATTCACTGTTAGAAAGCGACATTATTCCTGAGTGCTATAGGCTATCATTATTTTCAAAATTACGCTTTATAGGGGGTGGGACGGGATGTTAAAGTTCGAAGGAAAAACTACGAAATCCACGAGGAAAAAGTCGCGTTCGAAGTGCTAGTGTTAGATTATGGTGAAGGATCCCATGGAATCCTTTAGAAGTCAAATAAGTACCAGTGTCGATTTTCATATCTTGTACTTTAAAGTCATATCTTAGACATACCTGAATACGCGTACTTAATCTGTATGAGAAGAGGCATTTGCCTGCAATGGGGCAGTAACAGCTTGGTTTTATTATAATAAATATACTGTACGAAGTAATCAATTCGCAAGCACTTAAAAAATGAAACATAACAAAATAAGAGCAAAAGCAAGCATGACCCAAAAACCAGAGCCATATGTTTATTAATTACGTTAAAAGCCCGTTTCACTACATGACCGCCTGCCTGTCTGTCTGTGTGTACCACGCTAACCTCGTAAACAGTCGGATCATCGGATGTTGGAAGTGTTCAAAGATGTTCTTGAATCTTTTTGTTGGGGCAGGTTAGTATTTATTCTATCTAACTTTTCAGGAGTCTTCGTCCTTAGTATCGTCACCGTCTATTGAGATTGGTTGTTGTATAGAAAAGTGGGAGGTGGTGTTGTGACCAGTAGGAGCAGGATGCAAGGTATAAACCAAAATTTCCAATCGTTTATTTGATTCTACATGTATTAATCAAATTCGAATTGTATTGCTTGATACTGAGGTAAAAACGGAAATTAATATAATTTCCTCCACAAGCAATAATCACGAAGTTTCCTTCAATTTAAAGTTCAGTTTATATTTAATATGCTAATTAATTAAAGGATAAAACAGACGGCTGTGATTTAGCATTTTAAGAAATTCTTTATATCTTTTTAGATAAATTAGAAAAAAAACGCTATCAGCACTTACTACGCTCTCATGACTGTGTCAAGATGAATTCTTCAGTGTTATATGTAGTTATATGTAAGTACCTACCTATCATAGCAGATATTATTTATTGGCTGCTCCGTTGGTCTAGTGGTCACAAGCGCGACTGCTGAGATTGAGGACCTGGGTTCTATTCCTAGGTTAGCCAATGGGATATTGGAATTTTCCATTAAGAATTTCTCAGTCCTATGTGGCCAGTTGATGGCAATAGGCTCACTTCCTATTACTTGGGACTTAAACATAACTGGTGAAATGTGGTTGCCCTCTACACACACCTCTGCCCAACCCTCCGGGAAATACAGACGTGATGTTATAATGATTATTTATTACTTACTCGCACACGGAAGCACTAATATTAAGGTCCTATTCCGATGCACCGAGGGAACCTGCTGTGGTATAAAGAACCAGTGCATAGTCACCACAGCTGGGTAAAAGAAGGAGGATGCTCTGTCTCGTTCTAATCGTATATCGCAATCCGTAATTGACGACACGGTTGGCGCAGTGGCTGAGCGATTGGCTGCTGCACCGCGTGTCGCGGGTTCGATCCCCGCACGGAACAAATATTTGTATGGCCTAAAGGCAGTTGTTCCGGGTCTGGCTGATTGTGTATGTGAGTTTAAATGTCTGTTAACGCACCCACGATACAGGAGAAATTCCTAGGGTGGGGCAACGTCTTTAAAAAAAAAACAAATCCATCTTCCCATAGCGAACCCAACTTGACCTTTGACGTCACAAAAGTCACGGGCAAGTAAAACTTTTTCCGATTTTCCTGTGAAAAGACATTCCATTACACAGAATACGTGGAAAAAGTATTACTTACACGTGCGAACATATTGAATGTATCTCCGAACACTTTAATGTTACATGTGGGAGTTCTTGAGCTGTTATAAATCAGTATATAATCAAGGTGAGTAGGCAGCCTTGTATGAATCACCGCTAGTATGTCCCAATAGCTAAGCATGAATGGGCTGCGATGTGTATGTCTTGTTTTTATCTCACTACACAGCGCTATCTTGTTTTAACATATCATGGGCTGTTTTCTGGTAAAGTACTTCAATTTTTCTTTGCTGATTTAAGTTTTATACGATTATGAACCTTATTGAGGACTGAATTTAGGGTTATTTTTTGTAAGAAATGTCTGCCCACATTTGCTTTTATACAAAATTAAATATGTACCTACATAATGCACTTTAAGATAAGGTTTATATTCGTTTCAAATACTAGCTTTACTTAAAGTTAAGCCTAAGTACGATCAATGAATTTCACTCAAAGACAGCCCTTTAAGATAACATATATTTGACAATTCTTCATTCCCATTCTGTGGTTGGACACATCATAGGTGCTAATGTTAGTATAACATTCCGTTGTGTTAACAATGGCTTTTATGGAGTTAAACGATGATTCAAACATTTTGTCGTTTTTTTTCGTTTTGGTTACGTAGTTAAAAGTAATTTATGTATCTCAGCTTTTAGCAGCAATAGTCATTTGTATATCTTTTTAGGCCTTTACGGGTAGTCTAGGTAGAAAGACCGAAAGTCTGACAACCAGTCTTACCAAGCGCTTTCGTATTACTCAGTAACCGATTGAGGAGGTCTGATCCGCAGACATACAAGATAAGTGTATCGGTGTAAATAAAAAATAAATTAAAATTAGAAAAACTCCGGCATAAAAAAACTCTAACACGGACTGTAAGAGATTTTAAAAAAAAAACACAAAACTACACCGTATTGACACAGTCGATCGATTAGCTCATTTTTTGTTACACAACTCTTGGCTTAGGTAATTAACTATGTAAGCACTAGTATTTACATTCATTTAGGTAACGATCTGGATGCATACCGAGTTAATAAATTAGCTGCAGGAACATGTGAAAGTAATACAAACACGTTCTACGTATTGCACAACTATGAAAAGAAGCGTATGAGAGGCCAGCGCGCCAAGCTACCCGAATTTAACAAATTTCTTTGAATTATTCAACTTTATAACAAAACAATAAGGTTCATTTTCATTTGGGAAAATTTGGCAGTTTGGGATAGCTTGATGTGCTGTCCTCTGTGCATGCTATACTCAATGGAGAGCATAATCCGTACACATCGTCCCTCTACCCTGTCACCCTGGTGTAGTACCAAAGGCTCTCACACAAAATCTTACACTCCACCTTCTCACTCACTCCACTTACTCCAAAACTCCACCATTCTCAACACCTGTCGCACTACCCGTTCGTCGCCCGTGAGTGGTTGTAAACACTCTCAAAAGAGAAGAAAAGTGAAGAACTCAATAGAATAATGTTAATAATTCAGCTTCCCATTGCAGGGTCAAAAGGAAATGGAAGAATGGATTTCCTTTTTCGACTCAACTTGATCCAGCCCCAACTTGAACCAATCTCGCCTGTAAGTTCAAGCTGCTATGCATGCTATGCTGCTATGCCTGTAAGTTCATGCGCTATCTACGCCTGGGTCTTCCGAGATGCCGTTGGATGTTTCACTTGAGTTTGGCTGATGTTGTTGAGTGGCAATTTGTGTCTTATATCTACGTTAATAGATAATAAAATTCGTTGAGACTGTTTTGACTGTTTTCAGACAAGCTAGTTCAATGCATTCAACCGACAACACACAGCCTAAGCCCCTGCGTCTAGACAGATGATATTTTGCAAAAGAGTTCCTCAATAACGAAATTGAGTACTAAAGAAGGAATCTTTGGACAGTCATACTTAAGGATGTATTGTATTGTTTGACTGGCTGATATCCGCAACTACACGACTCTGCGCGTATTTTGCGTAACGATGCTTAGGGACTAAATAGGGTATGAAAATTTGTGTGGTTGTCCATCATTTTTGTCAATGGGAAAGCCCACAGGGCACACGTCTTAGTATCCCATAAACTCTTTAAAATAACGGTAATAGTGAGTTAAGTATGTTGCCTTAGGTATATTTTTTATGAGATCACATGCAGATAACCTTAACGAAAATAGATGAATTAAGTTGTACCTTTTACGTCAAATCGATCGATAAACATAAATGATGTAGACTATTAGCATATTCCATGTCTATCGAGGCTAAATAATAATAGCCGCACGGACGTTAAGCAACGCTAGCCGAGGTTGATTCGTGGATGGCTGATCATCCATTACATACCTAGATGCCTCGGAAACCACGATAAGTCGTTGGTCTCGATTATCATTCATAGCTCGTGCTGTTAATAGTTTTTCTATTGTGTTTGTGGCTTGGCAGTCCATGTGTCAAAACATTTTATCGTCATTATTTATCCATTAAATTAGGCTAATTATTGGTTTGACAAAAAATTATTTGAAAAATTAATTTTATAGGTTATTAGTTCATCGCAAATCTGCCTTTTGCAAGCGTGATGATTAATACTCATGCCATCTGTGATGTGTAAGAAGAGGCCTTCACCCTGCTGTGGGACAGTAAGAGGCTGGTATAATGATACACTGATCAATTTTTACTTGACTCTGATTTGGTGCCGGTAAACCAGGACACCTATAAAACGTACTGATACGGTTTTGGTAGCGATAAGGCTCCTTATAGGCCGTTAGCTTTATTTTGTTGGTGTTTCTTTCCAGTCCATTGCCATTTTATGGCTTTTACTTCGATAGCGCCAATTGTACGGTGTTTCTTACTGGCTTTTGTCCTGCAGTGGGACAGGAACAGGGCTATGGTAGGTATTGGAGGTTTATAATACCAAAAAAACAATTTTTATTTTTCTCCGAAGCGGCTAGACCGATTTTTACTGGACTGGCAAATAACTATATTTTTTAATTAAAGCCCATAAAAAATTGTCGAATTCCACGTGGACAAAGTCGCAGGCACAGTTCAGCAATTATCTACTTCACGTTCTGTGCCTTGCAACAGTACCCCCTCCAACAATGTCTGGTCAGAGGTAACAAAAACTTGTGACAAACAATAGGGAGGGTCCTGTCGTCCGGCCTCGTTTCCCACTTCGGGGGCTCCACTGCCCCTTGCACAGTCATGGTAGGTGGCTGTAAGAGCGTTTTGATGGCTAATGGCTGATGGCGGGCCGGTGCTGAAAGCATTGTTTTGTTTTTGAGTGGACTTGGTGGTATTATAATAGGGTTTAGTGGGATTTGGGACCAGTTTGATTTTTTGTTTCGGGTTTAAGTTTTTTTTAATTACGTATTCGGTAATGCATGCGTGCAATGCGTTATTTTATTTTTATAAGTAATGGGTCAAAAAATTATCAAGTAATAAATAAGTTTCATTTACTTAAGTACTTAGGTATATATATTTTATGTTATATTCATTTTATTTTGTTAAGTAGTATCGTTCACCCCGACGTCCTTTTTATCTGGCGTGCTCCTAATTTTGACGACACGGTTGGCGCAGTGGCTAAGCGATTGGCTGCTGCGCTGCGTGTCGCGGGTTCGATCCCCGCACGGAACAAATATTTGTATGGCCATGGTTAAAGGTAGTTGTTCCGGGTCTGGCTGTTTGTGTAAGTGAGTTTAAATGTTTGTAAACGCACCCACGATACAGGAGAAATTCCTAGTGTGGGGCAACGTTTTTTAAAAATAAAAAAAAACAAATTTCAAAATTTAATTTAAGTACAGACAGCCAGCACATCAACCTACCCCAAACTGCCAGATTTTCCCAATTGAACATGAACCTTAACCTTCTGTAATAAAGTTGAAAACCTATTAAATTTGACACATTGAAGTAGCTTGATGTGCTGGCCTCTGTACATTGATATTTGCCCTGTTAGGTTTTCCATAACAGCGCAGAGCGGTCTTGGATGACAGTGACTTCTAACATCATCATCCTCTTGCCCTTATCCCAATTTCATTTGGGGTCGGCGCAGCATGTCTTCTTCTTCCATACATCTCTATTTCCCGTCATCTCAGAAGTCACCTCCTTTTTAGCCATATCAACTTTCACACAATCCATCCATCTTCTAATATCTTAATCTTATACTTCTAACATTACAGTTTAAATATAAACATCACTTTACTTACATTTATTATTAATACAATTGCCATAACACCTTAACTGCCAGAGAACCAGACATAATAGAAAATGTATTGTTTGTCGGTCACCTGGCGTTTAAGTTGTTAAAAATGTAAAATTTACCATCGGTTTAAAATATGCGGATTTCCATGGTGAAAAAAAGGAATAACTGAACCCCTCGACAGCTAGTTACCAAGCGGCGTCACTAGCGTCCCGGTTGCAAGTCGGACTCAGACCGTACGCTCTCTTTTATTTCTATTGACGGAGCCCCTTTTTGTCTACCTCGCAGCACGCTCTGACAAATTTCATTATTGCTTTGTTATGGTGTCTGGACTCCTGGACACTTTGTAATAGCTTGAAGAGTTGTCTGTGGAGTGGTGATTGCTGGACTCGCTTCATGCAACTTTGACAATTTATTCATCTTTGTTTTTGAGTTACTTATGATGTATTGTGCCGATGGATGGGTTGTGTGAAAGATGACACGGCTAGAATGGCGATGACTATTGAGATGATGGTAAATATAGTATCTAAGGAGAAGACGTGCTGCGCCGGCCACCAATAAAATTGGATAAGGAACGAAGATGATGATGATGAATAATGTGTGACCATTGCACGTTGTTGAACTTGAAAGTTTCCGGTTAAAAATACCTGGTGTTTTTGTAACCAGAATCCGTTCTCTGACCAGGACTCGTTTAAGCGATGCAACCTGCTACAAAGGATTCTTAAATAGAATGAAACTAATCCTACAGTTCACATACAAATCAGCCATTTTCTGAACCCAATAACATGTTAGGCCATACCCTCTCAACAACACTCAAATCGAAGAATGAATCGATTCGTGCTCCGACTTAATAGTTGAAGTGGAATGCGCGATCTGTGTCTCGACTGTTAAAATGACAATCGATACATTGCGTGCCTCGCTGAATACAAGTTAAGTGGTATTTAATGTTTGTTCCCGGAATAGGCAATGTATGACGATCTTTTCTAAGGTCATTCATGTCATCGGTCTTATTCTGATCGGACGTAGTGATATCTTTTTTATTTCACGAACCATATACCCATATAAAGTTACACAAAATATAAACCATGGCACAAAAATGATTAGTAAGACTTAAGATTTAGTTAGTAATTAATAAATGCACTATAGACCAGGCCAATCGACTTGCAACCATACCTAGGATACAGTGGAACTGCGCACCAGGGAAGCGCAACTTTTACACAAGTTTTTTGTAGAGTAAGAATCAGTTGGAACAATTACAAAAACAAAAAAGTTTCAACATGTTTTGCCTAGAAATGCGTATAATTCATCCGCAAGTTTTTTATTGCGTAAAAGCACATGCGGATCTGCGAACATTTCCTAAGAAATACAGAAGCGGGGTAGCCCCACTAGCAGCTCAAACAGCAGTAGTAAATATTATACAGTTTAATCAAATAAATTCAATTACAATCCAGCTCGCCCATTGGCATAATGAAAAGTAAAAAGTAACTTTTGTACAACCTTAATGTGGGGGTCTTTGAAATGGCATTCAAAGTGGACAACTTAAGACAGTTCACCCACGTTGCCCACCAAAGCCAAAATGGTCTTTTCTGCCGCAGAGATAACAGTTTTGTCTATGTGTATTTCGAGAACTTTGGCATATGTGACGATGGGGTGCAAAATGGGGTAAAGATTGAATAATATAACAGTAATGATTTTAAATACAGTTTTATACTTTTTTCGAGCGTGTTTCTAGCGGTTTAGCAAGCACTAGATATTCCCAACGTGTAACGGCGAAGCTGACTACCTGTCAGTCTTGTTAAAAATTAGACAAACTATAAAAACTGCTTTGAGTTTTGTACAACATGTCGTACTCGGAATATTATGTAAATCCACTAGTACGTAACGTTTTAAGAGTCTTAACATTATTTGTTCACCTGCAAAAGATAAGCAATATTTGCATTGATAACACATGAATTTGGTATCTGTTTATCCAGTTTTATTAAAACGAATTCCAGAACTTTGTTACGATAAATACTGACGGCATCCATGCTGTTTGTGTTGCTGTTAGTATCAATTCAAGCTTCTTCGCCTAAGGTTGGCACAAGATAATATGTATGAGAGAGTGAGAAAATTGGCTCAAACATAGTTAGCTTAAAGATAACAAGTCACGGTGTGTTAGCGCGACTTACTGTCCAGAAGGTCTCTGGGCAGTCAGCCTGATGCATAAAAAGCGAGTATCTACTTCAGGAACAAAATATTGCTGATTCCTAGGGCCATGGATTAAAGAGGACACGACGTCTCTTTCCGTGTGGTGATGGTGAACACCGGGGTGATTTTAGTGAGGTAAGAATCACTCTCCGGTCTTATCCCCAAAGCCCGGGCGCCTTCTGAAGGTTTCCCCCCAAAGAAGGACAAAAAAAGGACCAAGGATTTAAATTCAAAATGTTTCATTTTGCGTTTATCCTACATGTGCAGTTATTAGTCAGAAAATAGATGCACGGTTCAATTGGTCGTTTCCTATAGAGAGGATCCGTCAAGTTACTTCACAGTTACTCTTTTAAAAATAATCGGCTTTTACAACATTTTCATATAAGTTTTATGAGAGTACAAAGCAGGCTTGTGCACAGCTAAATATGTACAGTGGCCAACACATCAAGCTACCCCAATCTGTCAAATTACTTTGAAAGTTTTTCAACTTAATAACAAAAGTATATGGTTCATATTCAATTGGGAAAATATGTAATATATGTATGTGGGTAATATGTTTGGGATAGCTTCTTGTGGTGGCGTCTGTACCAGATGCTCTGTGACGTATACGAATGGAGAACGGTCAACAAATTTAAGCTTCTATGAATCTACAGGGCCTTCAAAATTCTTGCATTCACGAAATAGGAACGTAGATATCAATATTAGCAGAAATTGTCTATTTTTGTGTTTGAACGTTAATAAATACTGAAATTCCTTAACGGATCCTTAAATCATAAATGTAACCTTTGGTTAACAAATAATTGTTTTTATTCTCTTCTATTCTGAGCAATCCTTTGTAATACTGATAAAATTAACTGCTCTACTCTGATGAGAACTATCGAACTATACCAATGCTTAGAAATTATTGATTAATCATAAAAAACGTAACATCACGCCTGCATTCCCCGACGGTTTAGGCAGAGTTGTACCAATAGTACACCCGCATTCAGCCAGTTATGTTTAAGTCTTAGGTAATAGGTGCCGAGACTATGGCTATCAAATTATTATTTATCGTTACATAATAACAGTGTGAGGTTATACCTATAAATAGTCTCGAATACGCAAAAGCTTAGAGCTATGACTATCTGTGAACACAAATTATGTTGTAGCCACTAAACATTTCACAAACAGGTAGGTATTCAATGCAAAGCGTAGTTTCAATTTATGCTGTGGCATTTGGCATCTTGCGTTGCGGTTTCGCGAGTAGGTTTGGTAATTATTCTGAAGTATTTCTTGGATTATTACTTAGACATCTCTTAGATTATGGAGGAGATAAAGACATAAATTATCAAGTTTACGCAAGTACAGATATTAAGAATGACGAAAAATTCTGCCATCTTTCATTGAGTGCTCTTTTGGCATGGGATCTACAGATAATTTTAAATGTGTACATGTGATAGAAGCTACACTTGCCGAGGTGAGTCCGTGGATACCTATCCACGGACTCACCTCGGCAAGTGTAGCTTCTTCGACTCTCGGTATTTTATGGATGGTCACCTGACCATCCATAAAATACCGAGAGTCGAGACCCCTCCGTGCCTTGGAAAGCATCAATAAGTAGTTGGTTCCGGCTGTCATTCGTAGATCTTTCACAGTCGTCACGGGTAATCAGAAGTCTGAAAGCCTGCCAACAGTCTTACCAAAAGGATATCGTCTTATCCAGTAACTGCACTGGCAGACACTCCGTGTAAAATAATGGTAATTAACGCTATCTGGTTAGTCTGGCAGTCGACCTCAACATAGTTGGGAATAGGCTAAGATGATGATCTCCTGCCAATTCACTGTGGTCCATGTTTACATGTATGATGTTCTACAGAACTCACGACAAAACCCAAACTTCTGGATTTAGAAACTTTGAAAATTGCAGATTACTGGGTACAACTATATGTTGGTACCAAACGCAACTAATAACATAAGTTTTGACATCTGGTTTACTTTTCAGACCTAGTTAGTCTTCCAGCACGTGTAGCATGACCTGTATCTATTCTACCAAGAATAGACAACGTTCTTTCTTTATAAATTGCCGCTCCGTACTGTAGAGAATAGAAAACTTTCTTCGCTTCTGTTTTAACATTGCCATGTTTAGGACGGTACAAATCTTTCAAGAATCTGTCATGTTGTCTATTCTTCCGCCGACAAAAAACCCGTTTATATGGTGGTCATGCTACGCGTGCAGAAACAGAAGGGTGAATGAATGAAATCTTTTAACATCTTTGGCATTATTGAATGTCCGCAGGGTATTCCTTGCACCGGCAGAAAAGGTAGACAGGAAAATAATAATTATGTCCATTACATGTGATCTCTTAGTAAACCTGTTCCTCTGTTCATTCTTAACATTGAATATATTTTGGGTGTCTCCCCTTTCATTACATGAAGGGGATGTTCACTCGTGTGACTTTGGAACACCCTGCCAATATTTTCAAATATTTTTTCAAGGTCAATGTGTAAATAATAATATTACTTATACTTGATATCACCTATTACGCGGTGTTAGAGTCTAATTACGTACGGTGTGCCATTTGTCATTGGTTACAATACCAGTATAAACTGGCCCCGCATTCTATTTATACTCCGTATTGCTTTAGGCCAGCTCAGTGTTACTGGCATGCGTAAGTTATGGACCACTTAAAAGAACATCTGCAAACCAATTGCATAACGCACTTTCAATTACTATCTGAAGATTTTGAGGGATTTTTTCAATCCATCGCTTCATATGTTTGAAAAGTTCTTCTGCTCGACAACGTGATAACGCGTTAAACATTTTAGTATCGTCAAAATGAATATATAGCATCGGCATTGCAAGTGTGTTACGTAATTACCGCACCTGAAGGTCAATTCCCGTAACTGAAAAGTTTAAAAATCTAGTCTCATTCACATCTCAGTGTCACAATCAATTAAAGTCAAAAATATACCAAAAAATTAGATAAATTAGACGTAATTTTGACAGATTGAGATTAGAATACGTTCTTAAAAAAACGTGATTTGCCCCTCTGGTTTAAGAGACAAAATAAAATAGATTATTAGGTGTTTTGAGTGTACAAAAGACTCCTTGTTGGTATTGGAGAATGAAGTCCGATCAAATACTTAGTGCTATTTTTCTCATTACATTTCTATGACGTCAACTTGCAACTAGTGAGTTGATCGCTTTCCATTATCAGAATGTGGAGTATTGACATAGCATTGCATTTGTTTCGAATGAGCTATCACGAAGCAATAAATTTTACATGCCAACATAACATGAAAAGAAAGTGCATTCCTAAATATCGGGTAATGTCTTCTCGAACATTCATTCCAAAGGAGTTCTTGCCCATTCTTTTCCATACAAAATTAACTTGGACGAAGAACTAGAATCTATTACTTACTTAAGTTTTGTTGTAAATGTGACGTTTAAAAGTACATATTAATGGTCTAGTTGACTTTGACGTTGCATCAGATGATTCGAAGCCAGGACAACACATAGTTATTATTTAATACAAGCATTGTAAACGCTACTGCTAAGCACGAGGATGAATATTTATACGGTTCCCAGTTCGGGCAGTGTTATTAGGATTTTCCATCTGGAATTACTCAGTAGCAGCCCGGAGTCTGGATTTATGCCCGGTTGGTGGCAATAGGCTCGTACCCATTGGACTTTGAACTGCCGTAATGTGGGTGTACCTAGGTACACCACTACCTTACTCTTCGGGGTGTACAGCTAGGCTGGATTTTAGTTGGAATTATATGGATTTTTGTAAGTTGTCATAACCATTCACTTAGCTAACATGCAAGCAAGTTCTTTCTACGTTACATCTACCCATCTGTATAGTGAGACAACATTATCCAATGTAATCACGGATGTGGGTTATTAGGATTCGATACGAAAGTTGTAGTCTAATTAAGAGGAAGAAAGTGACTGGAAGCATACCTAAACCTTTCTATAGTTGGGAAGAGGCTAGGCTGGTATTTAGTTGAAGAACTTGTAGGCGAATTGTGAAGTTAACATAACCATTTATTTAGCTAACACACAAGCACGTTCTCTCAACGTTACATCTACCTATTAGGGCTACCTACACACCTTCGAACCTATACAATGATGTTTCACTGTATAGGTAGACAGAATTATCTAAGGCTCTCCGATCCAATCACAGATGTGGGTATTAGGATTCGATTGGAAAGGTTTTAAGGACCCTTAAGAGGGGCACCTAGGTAGATAATGAAACCAGTCTAGACATAACTGATTAGAGATTAGGTTAGTCAGTAACATTAAGTAACCGGCATGAAATTTCTTAGAGTAATCTTAATATTATATTATAACATCAGGGCTGTAATCCCGTAAATGTTAGAGGTGCGAAGAGCATCTATAGTACACCCACTTTTGGTCAGTTACGACCCCATGTACCGCGAGCCCATTGCATATTACTTGCTGTTAAGCAAATCAACATCACATAAACTCAGGCCTTTTTCCTGTTGGGGTAAGCAGAAACTACAGGAGACCACGTGCTAAGATTTATCTGGTCACACAAGCACTATTTTTAGCAATAAGTATTTCGAACCTAACCTTTCTTAAAAATATGACCAATAAGGTCAGTGTATGTCCTTCTAGGGCACAAGTAATGTACCTAATACTGTTGCTATGTCTGCCAGCCAGTCGACGGAATTGTCGTCTAAGTATACAAATAAACAAATAAATAAATAACAGCTTTTTAATACATGCATATTATTATGAAAGTATATACGGTAGTTACACCAAATAAGCCGTTTTTACATTCCTTGTCTGTTTGTTTGTTTGAGGTAGGTAATCTGCGTATCGGCAGGACTGGTTCTGACGGGACTTTCACTGGCAGATAGCTGATGTGATAAGGAGTAACTTAGGCTACTTTTATTTTAGAAAAAGAATTAGGGCTCCAGGCAAAAGATGAAAACCCATGCTTTGTAAAAGTCCACGCGAACCATAGCGTACACAGCTAGTCGTTAATACAATTACGAAAAGATTTATTTCTTTAAGATATTTATGTACCTACACGTCACTGTTCTGTCAGTATTTTAAGACTAGATGATAAACGTATTTTCTAGCTGACTGATCCCTGAGAATAAATGCAGGAACAAACTTCGAGGTCGTACTTAGTCACTTTTAAAGTCTCAACCTTATTTTAAGATAATATTATGTGTATCTTACAATGCAGGGCAAAGTTTGGAAAGGGTTTTTGAAGGAAGAGCCATTGCAGCCTTGTGGTGTCCCTAAAAACAACAAGCATGCAATAGTCGTGAAGCTCAACCCTATTTTAGGGACCTCAACGAACGTAACCTAAAATATATTTCGACAAGAATAATGTACAGAGGCCAGCACATCAAGCTACATCTGTTAAATTTCTTTGATAGTTTTTCAAATTACAAAAGCATAAGGACCATGTTCAATTGGGAAAATTTGAGAGTTTGGGATAGCTTGATGTGCTGGCGTCTGTACATTATTCTTGTCGAAATATATTTCAGGTTACGTTCGTTGAGGTCCCTAAAATAGGGTCGAGCTAACTAAACTACCTATTAAAGTACTAAGGCTACATAAGATCGTTAATTCTTAGATTTCAAGTAGGCACAGTACTTTGGCCGTATGTAAATGGTTACAAAACCAGTATAAGCTGGCCTGTCATTCTATTGAAACTCCGTACTACAATAGGCCAGCTCAAGGTCAACTGTACCTACCTAGTTGATTTTTAAACAAATCTGGTAAGAGGTATCTAGGCACTAAGGTGTGTGTACTGTGTAGATATTATAGGACTGATACTATATTCAACATAAACTGTGAATCAGAAGTGAAATAAATGCCCTGCGTTGCCAGTAGGTTATACAAATGAGTTCGTTAGTAAGGAGTTACTAATAAATAACACAAGGTAATAGGTTCACGGCAAACTATGCGCCCGTGCCCGCAGCCGGCCCGATAGTTATGTAGGTGTGCGGTGTCTCAGCTTTCTCCCAAAACGTGGGCGACACCGCGCTCCCATTCATGATCCGTCTGTGTTTACACCACGCCGCACACTATCCAGCGATAGTCACTGATACGGAAACAAAATAACGCGACACAAATCGATGGGAACGAACGCGATAACGATTGTTTACCTGAGATTACCGCACATTCAAGGTAACCAACCTATGCAGCTCACCCGCACGTTAACGTTTACTCGTTAATTCAACCTACAGACTCGCAAGTTAACTCTCCTAAAGAAACTGTGTTGACATTGAAAACAGTTACGCAAGTCGATGCAACTTTAGTAAAAATTAAACTCAGCGTTACGTTTACAAGATCAAACTCGCGTTCCCTGTTCACACAACAAAAAGCCGGGCGAGTGCCGTATTTAAGACGGTCCCCCTTACCTCTTGCGCTCGAACGTATCCTGCGAGGACTACACAAGACAGCCATAGGTATATCCTCAAATGCATCACAACAATGTGAACCGGAACGGTCGCACCAGCAGTATGACACTATCACACAATAATAACACAGCACAAAACAATTTGCTGTTATGTTATTTCACTAACAGCATACACACGGGTAGAAACGGCGCGCGAAAAGACATGCGTTGTCGGTTTGCGATTGTAGTAAACTGACTAGCGCTTGGAACTGGGTTCAGTGCGATGAGGGCGCGCGCCCCGCACGCGGCTACTCGCAGCCAACTTCGTTCGTGTGAGCTGAGTTCGGTCGTCGCTCGATGGTCGATGGAGCTATATTTCGCGTCACGCACTCCTATTTATTACGTCGAAGAATAATGGCCCAGTCGTCGCGTTCACAAAAACAGGCCCTTAATTCTCTTTCCGTTCGATCAACGAAGCGGCCCTACAGCTCTGTCGTTTCCCTGACGCATTCCCACAAACTTGTTCTAATTTTGGTCATGGGCAAGACAGAAATATTATTTGCTAGGGCGACGACCGTCTGTTTATCATTGAAGATACGTCAAAACAAACAAGTCGTACGATAGCTATCCAAATGCGTCCAATACAATTTATTTCTTGCCAAGATAGAGATAATGTTCTACTGGTTACTAGTTAAAATGACTGGCTGGACGAGTTAATTGAGTTCCTTCGTAATTGGGAGATTTTTGTACAGAGGCTATCCAGCTGAAAGCGAAAGTGCTATAATAAGTTTCAGTAGCACTAGCACGCTGTCTGCAACTTCATAAACATAAATACATTTATATAGCGCTGCTGTTGGTTGAAACCTGTCTGGGTATTTTTCCGAAGTACCGCCATCTGTTGACACTAAAGATATCCAGAACATGCATAAGTTAACCAACTGTTAGTAATGGTTTTATAAAATTCAATTAAATATGAATGTTTTATCTGATTTATATGTAAATGAAAACACCTGATGAATAAGCGTTTTGAAACTGATTTTTACTAGCCTGCAACACCGAAGTTGTAACATTTGACTAAGGACGATTATTATCATAGTACCAACATATTCCAATAGATGGCTTTTCGATCGCAATCAGATTTTTTTATGCTCCTACTAACGAGGTGTACTGCAGTATAATATCTATCTTTTAAAAATATATCACTGCATCGGCAAAAAAAAATAAGAAGGTGGTGTGCGATAAAACCGGATGAATACAGATTCTGTTTTCACTATGTTCACCACGCTCACAATTTTATTGTTTAAGAGTAAAATTTTCGTTATCACGTTATTGTGGATGACAATATAACCATATAAAATATCCTATGGATTTGTCCAGGATATAATATCATATCTCCATGCCAAATTTCACTACGATCCAATCAGACGTTCGGTCGCGTAAAGGTTACAAAGTTACTTTTGCATTCATAAGATTAGTATGGATCACAGCGTAAACACGCATCCATAATGATAACCAGTAGGTTTGAGGAAAGAGCACCCATCGATGAAAGAACCCTTCGTTGTTCCTATAGAGTTAAACTACCCAAACCAAGTTTTCTATTGCAAAGAATAGAATCAAACACAATGTTACAATGCATCATCAATATAATTGCAGTTCAACCTTCTATAACAACTAAACAAAATAAAGGCAAAAAGTTGACATTCTTAAAACATAATTGAGTAACAACTCTAATAAAACTGTTTCCGATTGTTAAGTACATTATTTTTAAGCATTTTTAGGGTCCATGTCGGCCATCTTGTCTTTGTGACGGCGGATGGCGTCCTCATGGCGCTTGATCTGGTCCTGATGGAAAGAAATCTCCTGACCCAAGTGACTCTTTAGGTTAGAGAGCTGTTCCTTTTGCTGAAAAAATTAAAAACAAATTGTTAATAACAAGTTTTCTGCAAGGTGACTGTGTAGGTACAGATTTAGTTTGGCAGTTTTAAACCTCTATACTTGGGACTACCTTTATACTTCTACTTAGTTATGCATAAGTAGGCCCAGAACTTAGCTACGAGTTTGGCGCCATCAGTAGCGTCTATGAAATCCTGCAGCAAGCAAGTATAAGGGACAGAGGACACAATATCAGGTGTTTCTTTGTTTGAGGTACAGCACCACACTTAAACTCTAGTCCTCTGTTAATCTCCACCTCAGCAGCTTTTCCCTGCTTCAACCAACTTGTGTCTGTTAACAGGACTCCAGGTTAGTTAGAACTAGACTGTTGTATACTTGGACTACCTGTATAGTAGTGTGATTAAAATTCCAAGTATAGCTGAAGATGTACCACCGAAGTCATCTATTCCCATTGAAATTTAGAAATTTTGTTGGAGAAACAAAACAACATTAATTGTTCAAAAAATTGCCAAACACCAAACTTTGGTGTCAGTTCATGGGACATTTAAGCTATTAATACTATTGCTTGAGCCAGCTGATGACTGATAGTACTGGAAGGCTCAGATCGCTATCTGAGCCTTCCAGTACTATCAGTCATCTGCCCCAACAAGTAGTACCAGCCCATTACTGTCCTACTGCTGGGCAAAGGCCTCTTCTCATACAGAGAAGGCACGAGCATTAATCACCACGCTTGCTCAAGACGGGTTGGCAATTTCAGACTGATGTTAATTATATAAGTCCAGGTGTTTTCCTTCACCAATGTCTGTGATGTTCAAGATAAACTTAGAAAGTATAATATATATGAATTGAAAAAGTCACATTGGTACTTGCCCAGGTTAGAACCCGCAACCTCGTGCACAAGAGGCGAGGCCTTAACCACTGGGCAGTCATGACAACCTAAGGTCCCAACAAGGTGGACCATCAACTTGGTGAAGATCCTTGTAATCTACTGGATTCAGAAAGGTTCTGCTTTCTGAATCCAGTAGATTCGTTATTTTTTAATTAATATAGTGATAGTACCTTTTTGTAGAAGTACTCATCTTCTCTGGCAGCCTCCATTTTGCCGAAAGTACCGCCAGCCTCGCGGATAGCACCGCCACCGCCGCCACCCTTGCCAGCTCCGGAGCCAGGCTCACCACTGTACATTCTGAAATCAGTAGAGTGTTGATTGAGTAAAAGTACAAATAAATATATTACCATACATTGTGTTTGTCCAAAGACTAGATGAGCTAAACAAAACTTGTTATTTTCATAACATACTAATAAATGACCAGAAATTTCCATCTGACTAGCTTAAAAAGGAAAGCGTACTAAAAGAACTAAAACCAAGACATTATGCATAATTTATTTAAAAAAAAAAAGAATTAATAAAAATCAGACTTCAATATCTGAATCGGTCCTCAATTGTCAGGGAAATTGGTGAATATACAAAAATATATAAATACATTTGAATATAGAACAATGTCCTTTACTGAAGTTGGTAAAAAAAACAAAGATATTTATACTACACAGTAGATATAAGTTTTTGTATTCTGGCAACTGATTGCATATGCATCACAACTATTTTTAAACCTGACAGTCATGTTCATGGCAATGTGATGGATGATGAAATTATAGTGCAATAAACTAATTGAAAACAATAATCATTCTATTTAAGAGTTATTTATACCTTCCCAAGAGTTACCAATTTTGTTAAGTTCACAGATCAAATAATGAAATGCTGAGGGTTTATGATATAAAAACCATTTTTTATCAGACCTGCAATAGTAGTTTGTAATAGGAATGGGTTTGAAAATTTATTATATTGTAAAATAGAAATGAGAATTTTTTGTCCATCAAGTAAATTATAAAAAAAAACAAAAGATTACATCTACACATTGGTTTAAACTGCATGTAATGTAGCAATTTATACCTATGTACATGTGACGTAGCGAGCCTTCATTCCCCAACTTTAATGTGTTTTCACATCAAGTTTTCTTCATAACATTAAGATGAGAAGCTGTTGCTTGACTAGAAAAGTACAATTTATTTAGGCATATTAGCATTAAATACAATTGATTTCTTTGTCGAATACTTGTAAGAATACAGTATTGCTACCTTTGCATAGACAAGAGAAAATATATTTTCGAAACAGCAGTAAATCATGCACACAAGATAAAAGGCAATTTTTTTTCAAGTTACATGTTGTTCTCATTAGCGTCTAAATAGTAATGACGCTAATGAAAAACACTATACTTGTTCTGTTGAATTTGTGTTAGTGCAAAATTATGAAACTGAGTATGTATTTGAACATATTTCAAGCTAAGTTGTTGGCTAAGTTCAAACTAACTAGAAACATATTCAATACATGTTTATATAGAGATTTGTCTAGCCTGATGTTAGCACTATTTAATTTTGTTCTCTGTCTTGCAACTTCTCTAATGATCGCATTTAGTTCAAGGTTGGGCGATTTCCAAAATAAGTCAGTAAACAACATAAAAACAAGTACCTAGTGCAAAAGATGTTGCAAGATTCATACAGAAACATATTGTTTAAGACTTTAGATTGTAACTTATTTCAAGTCTGTCTTGTAAATCTTGTTTCATAGTCTTGTCAAGAAGTTTGAAATCTGAAACAAGATTGGTTCACAATCACCCTGTGTGACTAACTGACAATGCAAATACTATTCAATACATTGACTGACAACAGAGTTCTCTCTGTAAGTGAAAACAATGTCACTTTATATGATGTGTAAGCCACTGCACTGAGAGGTTAATGTGATAGAAAACACTCACCTAGTTGATCAGAATAGAACAAATCGATAAGAAAGGTCACCTGAACTACGGCTTATAATTGAAAATGTAAACACTGAGTAGAAAAAAACATCGGCTGGCGGTTTATATACTCAGACTGTATTGCGTTCAGCAATACTGTCATACAGTTAAAAATAGCATTAAAATAATATCATGATTTACCAGTGACGTTGATGAGATTAATCATGCATGAATACGCAACGTGTCAGAGGGTGAAGCGATGATTTATTGTAAAATAAAAGCAATAGAAAATTTTAACTGTGTAGGTTGCGTAACTTGACATGCCGGTAGGAATCCTCACCTTACGCTAACAATAGCCCGCGACAGTGTAGACCTCGTTCTAGGTATGAAGCTCATGATTGAAAAGTGTAAATGGAAATAAAAATCTATGTATTAGCTTATGCTTAACGAATTCTTCCTTCGACTTGGTAAAAAAATTTGGGGACAAATATGACAGATTTCTGAAATTTCCTCATTTCCTTCCTCCCACATACCAAAGATAATTGTTGTTTTTTCGAGCAAACGGAGTAAATATTTGGCTTTTTGGTATTATTTTTCATTCATTTTTTTATTGTAAACATATTGTAGTAATTGACACATTATGGAACATAAGATCAAAATCAAAGGATCCAAATTAAAATGTATAAAATATTATGGTTCTGTACAAGTTTACTAGATAGATAAATTATTGCATAGCTATTGCCTACAAGTGCCTCGTAGTGCTACTCCTAAGCATGAGTCCCTAGGTTCGATTCTCCGGTCGGGAAAAGCATTATTGGATTTTACCATCTAGAATTTTGATCAGTAGCAGGCCAAATAATGGCAATAAGCTCGCCACTTATCTAGTCGTATGTAAGGACTTAAACATAACTAGCGAAATGTGGGTACATGTACTAAATGTTACACCTCTACCTAACCCTTAGGGGATCATAAGCGTTATATTACTTATGCTAAAGTCTACTATAGCTTCAAAATGGACTATAAACACAGTTGGAATTTATAATAAGATCTTCAAAACACTCATTTACCACCTGATATTATAGATTGAACTCTAAAGGAAATTTATTTTTATTACAATACAATTCATTTATTATTTTGTTGATTGGCACGGGGTTTGTGCTGGTAGGAAGCTATGCCCTTTGGTAATACCGAAGGGCATACCTTTGGTAATCGTCGTGTTTATTCGGATACACGATCAGACTTTTTTTCAGGTTTAACTATAATAAAGATTACACATGAAAAGGGAAGAACTAACCTTCCGCTTACAATAGCGCCCGCTGCTTTAAACTAATTTTTCTTAGAAGAAGCGCCCATGATTCATTAAATAGATGTGTAAATTGATGAAATAAAATATAAATTAAGGATTTTAACTAAAATTCATAAATAAACACGTGTACTGTCAACATAATTGACGTGAGGTATACAAAAAGATAAAGTGGTAAATATAAAAATCAGCCAGTATCCTGTGGCAAAAAGTTTCAATTACACAAAATTTAAAGTCAAACTGAGACAGTAGGTAAATTAAGTAATGTGATTCATAAGAACCGAGCTGATACCAGTGTGACTTAATCAATTTTTATAAATGTACTTTCTAAGTTGATCTTAAATACTACTGACACCTTGAAGGAAAACATCGTGAGGTAACCCGGACTTATAGTCATAGCCAGTCATAAATATCCAATACTTGAGCATGGTGATTAATATTCGTTCTTTGATGCTTTCCAAAAAAGAAAAAAGACCTGTGCCTTATAGTGGGACAGTAACAGGCTGGTATCATGACGAAATGCGGAGGTATGGGTCGTCTATTTTAAAATTAGTTGTTAAAAGTTTTTAAAGTCTACGTTACACGTAACAAGCACCTTTAGCACGCGCCATTTATAAGTATACGATTTATTTGAAAGGAATTGTGAATAATTTAGCAACATTCTGGTTCTAAAATCCATAGACAACGGCCTCTGTGGTTTTATCTATTTCATTTACAGCATATTTTGCATAACTCAGTCAGATTTAAATAAGCATGTACTTACATACGTCGGATAGCACACATACTTATTTTTGTTAACTTCATGTTAAATGGATTATATTGATGGACCTTTGAAGTTAAACGCCTTCTTAAAAGAAACACCTTTTTGACTATAAGGTATAAATAGTCTCCTTTAGCCAATCAAACTAAATCATTTGGTTAATAACTAACCGATGGACACAGAGCCAAAGTAAGATTTTGAACCTTGGACAGTAAAATAAGGCGATGTTGACATTGGTTTTTGTGCGGCGGAAATAGAATATTCCTTGGTAGGAATGCACGTCTGTTTGAAACCGTGGCTTTTTCTCCCATCACACAGTAGGTAAAAATCATACATCTATGATAAAAACATCAAAGCAAGAACAAAAAGTCAACAAATTACTGGAAAACTAAATTCATAGTATATATGAAATGGAAACCAAAAATAATGGGAGGAAGAAAGCGCGGGAAAATTCGAACATAATATTCTAATAATATTCTTTAAATCTTTTATTATTTACACCAACCTATTCTATTATAATTAGCCAGCATAGTATCATTAATTCTACTTAAGTGTACAAATAAGTTCATTATAAAGTTTAGAACTTACGCCATGTCTTGCTTTTTCGCCCACAGAACATGCTTCAATTTTTGTTCTGCAATAATTTTGTTGAGCTCGGCAGTCTCTCTCATGGCTCTCATAACTTGACGCTCTTCTTTTAATGTCTCCATCTTCATTTGCTTTTCTGTTGTAGTATACCTAAAAGTAGGAATTCAAGAGTAAAGGTAAATAAAATGGAAAAGTCAACTGCAATGATTTGCAGTTGACTAAAAAACTGAAAAAGTTACGTCTGTGCTGATGCACAGACGTAACTTTTTCACTATCCATGTCAAATTATTACTATTGATACTAGTTGGTACATTGTCATTAGTAAAATCAATCATTTAACTATAAATAATTGTCTACCACTTGCATAGTGTGTTAGTCCATATATTGTTGAATCTACAATAATAAAATTGACCTTAAAGCAATTAATGCATTTTGTTTATAATGAATGAATAAGCTACTAACTTAAAATATTCTTGTAGTTCCCTGTGAAAGGGAGTAGTTATCTTACAAGTTTCCTCAGCATTATAGTAAGATACATCAGTGTCATCAGTCATCGTCATAGCTGCGATAGTTCTTCTGTTACAGTTATTGATGTTTGGCATATTTTCTTCTGGTGGATCAAAATCATTTGCTTCAGAGATTTGCTCAGAAACTGATGATGCAGACGACTCCAACTGGGTTGTGCTATTATTTTTATCCTGAGGCATATCATCATCCATAGAGGTTAAGGTACTAATTCCACTACAACTTGGTTGAATCACTGGTTGTTCCCTGAAATAAAGAGTAGGTAATAATTAAAAAAAATACTTTCGGATTGCGTCGCAGAAAACATGGCACGAACGTTTGAATTTCTCTGTGAATGTATAAAATACTTGTAGTGAATAGTGTTTTATCTAAGATAATTTACGTGTCTACATCATAATGATGCCTGTTAAGTCAAGGTGATGTAATAATATAAGGTAATAATTTAAAATAGACGTGCTAAACTTACTCATCAATACATTCAGCTTTAATCTCAATATTAGCCGTGATTGAAGATGAAGATTCATTTAAGTTTGAATCTTCTCCTTTAAGAACGCCGTCTTTGACTAATTCAAGGATAATGCACACTTCTAAAGATAATCGGGAATAATTTTGAAGTTGAGGTCCGTTTAAGGCTATTTCTTCACGGGCTATCCTCTTCATATTCTGCCACTGCGTCTTCACTTTTTTAATAGAACTACCAGTAAACTTACAACCAAATTTTGCGGATAGCTCTCTTAGTATTTCATTCCATGCCACATCTTTTTCTTCGTAATGGTTTGGACCATTGTTGCTTTTAGTAACAACCACTTCTTTACGTTCCTTAATTAACTCGAGTAAGTACTGTTTTTCTTCGAGAGACCAATTAGGCGTCCTCAGTCGTCGGTTGTTATTAAGCTTCATTATCTTACCCATTTTCTGCGATGCGTCTCTAGGAACGTGGTTGATCTTTTGCAACGATTTGTTGCAAACGATGCACTCGACGTCCAAAATTATAGGTTTCCACATTTAAAAACAAATGAACGGCGAAAAACGAGTGAAAGATTTGACAAGCTATAGACAGCGCTGCTAATTATGCACTGTTTCAAATAAAAACCTATTTTGGAATGAAGTTTGTATTGAAATTTTTGAATCATAGAACCAGTGTGAAATAAATGAATTAAAAATATTTTCAGTGAGGCAACGAGTTGTACCAGCTTTTCTAAGTGTATTTTAGTTTTGTTTTACTTATTTTCAGTGCGGATATGCAAGTTCCTAATTACTGGCCATTAACAAAGCGTGAAACTAAAAAGGTTCTAACCTCACTCCTTATACATTTTTTATGTAATCAGTTTTATGTAGGTATATTTTCAGAGTTAAACATGAATTAAAATTTAAAGTGGTCATCGCTGCCTATAATAAAAATAACGGTATCCCATTGCTGATCTGTAAATATTTGCATACAACCTTAATTTTCTACAAATAGGTGCGTTTAATTAATATCTACCTATTTGGTTAACATTTCGTTAACGTCAAAATGATAGATGTTTTAATTAAAGTTGAATGCCATATTTTATTTATATTGTAGGAAATAAAAACATGTAGGTACCTACTCATATTTTGTAGTTGTAATTACGTAAGTACGTACTTACTTATAAGAAGGTTTATGAAGGTATTAAGTACTAATTACGATGTGGATAGGTAAGTACTTAATGATTTTGACGGTTCCTTACCAAAATGGTAAATAAAGAACCCATATGATGCAATTTCGTCTGTATGTCGGTCTGTGTCACGTGCTTTTTATTTTAAGAACTGCTAATGCTATTGCTATCGCCTGGAACTGTTGAATACCTGGTTATAAAATAATGATGTGAAAATATAAAAAAAAAACGTTATTTTCATTGCAATAGAAGAGGAGTTGAAATATTTTAGTGTGGTAACTGTCAGGTGGGTTACCATATGCAGAGCTACATCTGTGTCGCATAGTTTTTAAAATACGATGAAAAATAACCGTGAAATAGTATTAAAAATAACAAACACACAAAAAACAACACAAATCAGAAATAAATCTAGTCTATGGATGTTTACGTAAATATTATCTACACAAACAATATAACAACTTCTAACTAGCATAGTCTTTTAGTTATCAGCAAAAACTTTGAACAAATAAACTAATTTTTACAGTCGCAAAGAAAATAAAACAAGTATCGAAAAATATTATGCGAACCCCTGTGGGCGGGTCCGATTCGCTCTTAAAAATTACCGGCTAGGTAATTTTTATTGCGTTAAATATCGCCTAAATTAATTAAGGAGCTTTTATGCCATATTTATTTCCACATATTATCCCCATTTGTTTATGTTTTGCTCATCATTAATCAAGATGGACGAAAATAAAATGATCTTATTTTTAACCTATCTTTCTTATTTACCATAAAGCTACTCACTTACTCATATATTACTTTGCATGGCACTTATGATTTCAGTCATGTTATTTTACCTGGAAAAATATTTATATTTACTCACTTCAGACACGTCTGTAAAATACACAAACACGATGGCTGGTGTTTGTAGATACTGGATAAACGTAGGTGCGGTATACACGCGACAGCATGCATATGTCAAGCTATACGTTTCTAAAGTAAGCTGAGCTCACATTGTATCAAGCTTTCGGTACAATGGGAGACCAGCATAATCTGGAAAGGTATACAGTCTACAAAATAGTAAGTTGGTCCATACTTTATCTGCTTTGTTTTATAATCTGGGTTCAGATCCTGGGCCAAATCATGGTGTTATTTGTTTATCCGAAGTATCAACTAGACTCAGTGTTGTTATCTACTTAGGTTTTGGAAATCCTACCGTCCCTGACACGGACCTGTGTTGGGTTGTCTTGCGAAAAAGGGATATCGCTTTGACTTGGGGGTCCTAAATTCTCTAGGACTCAAGTTCTGTACCTTATTCTGTTGAGTGTACTAGGACTTTTCTTGATTTCCAAGAAATATCCTAGTACCTACTATTAGTAAAAATGGCCTAGGTCTGCTCTGGGCATATGACCTTCCGACCAAAGTGACATGTGATTCGATTGCGTAAAAAAGTAGTATAACTTATTTTAATAAACAACAGGTGAGCGCAATCGGAATTCCGCCTTACTTCCCCTTTCACCCGGTAAACCCTTGTCATACCTTATATTGTTACGCCCATCAGGGATCATAATTTGAAGCGTTAGTTTGGTTGACGCTCCAGTTGCACTGTTCAGCCGACCGTCAATAATACTGCAACACAATATTATGGTTTCTGACGTTAGTAATCATGATAGTAGTTCAGCTACTATCCGCTAGATGGCGCTTGTACCAAGTAGAGTTATTAGTTCAAGCTTTTTACGATTTTATTATATTTAGATTTAGATTTGTTTTATACGTCAAAAAATATTAGAATTATGTGTTCCTAGGTGGTTACTTAATTATGAGATGGGTAAAATCTGATTTACTACAAGAGTTTTGACAATCAGACCAAGAAATAGGAGTAGGTTGGAACTCTGCTACCTCTTTCAGGATAAAATGTGATGATATGTGCCTAGTGTAGTAAACTAGGCAGAGATTTATGTGAAACTGTAGATTTCTGTAAAGAACCAGGCAAAGCGGGAAATTTCGGTATCGGATCGTCAGTCATGCGGTATGCTCTGAATTTAACTAATTAGAACCGAAATTTTGAATTTAGATAGGTAGTTACTTAAATGTAAACTAATGAGAACGTTTTGTTTGGGGACCTATACCTCACAGGGCTAAATGGAAAACAGTATAAACATCCGAGTTAATTATTTTAAATAACATGCCTGAATGAAATGCCCTTATGTTTAGGTTCGGTAGTTAAAGATTGCCATTCAAGATCTAGGCGGCTTCATAAATATTTGCTTATATATTTATATTATATTTATGTCATACAATGTAAAGCTTTATTTCTTACCTACTCGTACATAGCTTCCCTCATTACCTATCTAAATGTGATATAAGAACTAACGAAAAAATTCCAGTAATTTTACTTAAGCCTTTTTTTCGTCCAGATCAGTATATAAAGAAGCATAATTGTTTATGATCTAGAATTCTAGATTATAATAATACAGTAAGAAATTATTAGATTACAACCGGTTATTTCAATAATAATATAACATTTTTAATCGAACGTGTTCCCATACGCTACGCGCCAAAATTACTTGTTCTTTTATTTTAAAAGCCGACAAACGCCGCTACGTCTGCTACAAAAAAACAACACCAGGTAAACTAGATAGGTACTTAGCTTATTTATCAGAAAAATCCATTATTATATAGTAATGTTAAATAGTTCATTATTGTAATTATAATAGGTTAGGAAGCTTCAAGCTCTTTCACGAAGTTAATTAAGACAGTCGCCCGTAGAGGCTCAGCAGCGCTACACGTTGGTCAATCGTTTTTTTTTAACCGTGTCCATAGTGCATCGTTGTTTTTTTTCTTCAATTAAGCTTGTGTTTTTTTGGTTTCGTGTAGTTGGTACCTGATTATTTAATAAACTCAGTGAATATAATGTTGTTTGTATAACGTACGGTTTTGCAATAATAAAGTATTGTGAAACATTCAGCTTGATTGGGTTTCCTACTGGTAAGTTTTGTAACGAGTTTTCTTTTTCATGTTTCTTTACTGGTAGATAGAAGATTGTATTTCAAGCTTCTTTCCTATACAAATCTATTAATACATAATATACAAATAATTGCAACAGCCTATACATACTCGTATATATTGTACCAACATTGTTTTCTTTATACAATTTCTATAGGGCAGTAAAAAGTTCACATGTGCATTTTCAAATTCTACAAACAAATTCTTCACACTATAGTGCTATTAGTAGATAATTACTGAAATATTTGATATGAAAAACCGGCTTTTTCTTGCAAGAAAATACTTAGTTCTTGTTCTTGTTCACATAACAAAGCATTTGTATACTTTGAAATGTACATAAAGTGATCAAATATTTAATGCATTGTATTTACACTGAAACAATGACATTTTTGTTTGTGGTAAGCTGATGAGTTCTACGTCCTTATGTCCGTTGTGTCTGAAACATTGTTTTGTACTCATGGTAACATTATCTTATCTGTGTAAGTATATGGTCGAAAATCTAGAACAGAGGAAGAATAAACCTCATTGTTTTTAAATTAAGAGTGAACAGATAAAGCTTTTTTAAATTTCGTAGTGTTTCGGTTGGTTGTGCTGGCTTCCTGCATCTCGATTGGGAAACTCTTTCAATCAAAATCCGAAGGATTTTGAAGGTTATTCCTAATCCTTAACTCAAGAAAACCTATTTATAGGTACCTACTTCACCCCGTTATGTAGATGACCGGTGAAAATTGTTAATTTTCATAATGTTGGTACCAATACTTTCAATGGCCAACTACAATTCTTATGGCCTAGCTATATTTAAATAAATCACGCTATAAAGAGTCGTTTTCTTCAGATCATCTTGACTACATTCCATTAAAATAAGTCACGTTTCAACCTTTTGGCCATGAGAGCGTATAAGTAGAACCCGTCCTAAATTGTTGTGCAATAGGTAGTTTATACACACACCAACGACGGAAATGTTGCCAGCCAAATGGGAATTTAATTAAAATATGTTTCCTAGAATTATTTGGGAATTTGGTAATAAACAAATTGTTTTATGAGCCAATTTGTAGATTGAATTTCTCTTTGAACTCGACATTCGTCACACTTTTGTTTCGAAATGTGTTTAATGGTTGATTGTTAATTGTTGTTGTGTTAATTTAGTCGCAATACCTTTTGAAAAAAAACCGTGAAATAACCCTTTTCGGGCGAATAAAAAGAAAACACATTAAGGTATCTAAGTCCTTGATGAGTAGAGAATGTTGGCTGACATTATTCTTGACTTCAAATTAATTAAATCATGTACCTACTCTAGTAAACTGGTTGTTGTGGTCATGGAATGCAATGCTAACGACCTCCGAAATAAAGTAAATATCAACATATGTAAAATATGTCACTAAATAGATTATCATCACTATCGTTCAAGTTGGAACCACAAAGTTGGAACTAAGAAAAACTCTTCTTCTTCCTTACCTTGCCTTTGTTATTCTTTCCACCTTCTAAAACTGTCCTCAAGCTCAGGCTCTGTCCTTCTTCAGACACTGAGTTGTTTAAAATAGGCACCTTCCTTTCTTATCCTACTTTTGGCAAATCAAAACACACCCAAATTTTTTTGATCAGCATGCGTCTTTACAGTTGTACAGACGCATACGCTTAAGTGTATGACGCAATGAAGTTTCATTCGAGTAAAAGATAGTAATACCAGCCTGTTACTGTCCCAATCGTGAAATAATAAGCCCCAGATTCCACGCCAGGTTTTCGTTCACCGATGATACACTTAGGAAAGTCTGAGATATACTTAGGAAGTATATATGTGTGCATTGAAAAAGTCATATCGTGTACTTGCCCGTATTCGATAAATCATAAAAGACGATGATGATGAAGGGATGAGTATTTTTATCATTACTTAAATTACAATGCTTATAACGTAAACCATTTATAATGCCCCAAATATTCCGTCCTAATCAGTCGACCAAATATAATCAAACCAGTCAACCGCAACAAGACCTTCCGAAGCCACAGTTTCGAACCAGGCGTTAATTTATTCCCTTCAACATTGACGAGTAGAATGTACATACTTGTGGTAACTTGACACTGACGTCGGTGGTAAAGTTACCAGCCGTGGAAAGCGGCCGAGATCTCCCCCCTAACATTGGATTACTTGGCTTGCTTCCTGAATGCTTGCTTGCCCGCTTATATAGTATTGATGACGTGTAATTCTAGAGTAGAGGTATATTTTGTTAACAAATACGGTACGGTAATCAAGAGTGTTCTCATTGATCAATCGATCAAACTGTAGGTACAAGTCGACTATTCGCCATTAATGTGATCTCTGTTAGACTCGAATCTACGGTATGAACTAGATAAAGTCAAAAATTGCTTTCAATTTACCATTAAGGTAGGTGATCAATTATTTTCTCCTTATCTCAGAAAGTACACCATCATTGTTAGAAAAATACCTAAAATTAATTAAGTACAGAAAAATACACCTTATGTAAGATAGTAGAATTCCAATGTGATGCATAATTATTTACGTAGATACCCATTACTGAATCAGTTCTCCATCTGCACCTGTCTATCCTAAGGATCCCTTTTATTAGACTCTTCGGAGTAGGAAGGCATTGGCCCCCTTAGTGGGTTCATAATAAAAAGTCAGTATTTTAATCTATGAAAAAAATGACATGTCAAATGAACTGGAAGTCCGCCTTTCGGATTTCTGTTGGCGTTGGTGTCGATGACAGGTTTGAGCATTGAACAAATCTTGCCAATAAGTTGAGTGGTTCATAATATCGTATTACACATTGATTAATTGGAATTCCAATGTGGGCTAGTTATGTGGAGTAATTATCATAACGAGCTTGTTAGGCTAATTACGATATCGATCAACAGGTTTCAATAAAGGAATCGAAGAAAAGGTGTCGACAAAAAGCTTAGCTCTATAAACCTGAAAGATTGGTCAATCTTTTAACACAATATGTCCTAATATGTTTGTAGTGAGATGACGGCATAGTACATGAATGATAAACAGATGCTCTAACCCATGTGGACAAATATGAGTCGATATATATACGGTAGATACATTACACAGACAATTATGAATGAATCATATTCTTATACAATTTATCAATTCAACAGCGTGATACGTTTTAACTTGTAAATTAACTATTCAGGTGAAAATTACAAAGAACTATGTAGTAAGGCTAAATTTATAGAATTCAAGAATATTACAAAAATAAGTAAGTTATGAAATGAACAGGAACTAAATGGTTTAAGGCTGCCATAAATGCTAAACGCCAATAGGCAGTGCCCTTAAAAGTTCTGTTTGGTCCGAAAGTTGGATTACTCAAAAATACTGGACAGGTATTTTTTCTTTTGTCACGTAAACCAAAAATGACGACGATATAGTGCGTTGAAATTTCGCGTGACGTCACGCCGTGCTTTTCACGTAAAAGTGACGTCACTAGACTCTTCTCCTGAACTTTGATGTGCTATATCTTTGTTATTTTTTATTGATTTGAGTAAGCAAAAAATACGTGTCCAATATTTTTTGCTAATCTAACTGACGGACCAAATGTACTTATTATATTTTTACCTAGGACACATCATCCCTCTTGGGACATTTGGATAAGAAATAGCTGGTTTTTTGAGGAGGCGTTGAGTTGAGTCAATCTAGGTATCCTAATATAACGGTAAGGCTATCTTCTGATTATGTACGTATTGAAATAGTTTGGCTACTTATGCAGAAATCCTGAACTAAGCTTGAAAATTCACCTCGGTAGCCAGATGGCACATGGCGAAAGCATGTGCCGTGACGGCGAATGACATCACATTACAACTGCTGGGCGACTATTGCAATCGTATGAGGACAGTTGCAGTCTTATGTCGGAATCGGTATCATACCTTTCATCGTTGTGCAAGCTGGATCAATAACGCTTCAAACCTGGACACATTCTGGTGTACCGAGAGAGTGGGACGTAAGGCAGCCCTAGACTAGTTTCGTTTCAAAATTATGCCTTTAGCTTTGGCCTTGCGTAGGTACAACCACGGCGGTACTTGACAACATTGACAACGTATATTGTGCCCGTTTCATAGTATTGTATGTAAGGATTTAATAGTAATATATGCATAGGTTGTGGTGAAAGATTATTTATGTTCATAATACAATTTATTATTTTGTTACGTTTGTCTTTCCTTGGTTTTCAACTGTTTGGAGTAGAACTAGTATTTGCTCATTCCTGACTTTCTACAGTTATATTTAATTTACAACATGACGACCGATGTGGCGCGGCGAGCGAAGGTCCGCCTGCAACGCAGGAGCTTGCGGGTTCATTTCCCGCCTAGGGACAAATGTTTGTACGATCTACAAAGATTTGTTCCGGGTGTTCTGGGTTTTTGCTATGTATAATAAAAAAATGTCTATCTATGTAATGTATTGTATTAAGTATATCAGTCATACAGTACCCATAACACAAGCTCTGCTTAGCTTGGGGTTAGATGATGCTGTGTGGATGGTCCAGCATTATTTATTTAGTTTGTTTATATTTTTTGGCGAATAGAGACGGTGGGGAGAGTAGAAACAAAACTTTGAAGGGGATGATTATTCTGCATAAATAAAGACCATATATTCGTTAACAATTTGGGATGAATAATTTCCGCATCTGTTTAGTTACAAATAATATTGAATTAACGCGAAAATTCCC
This sequence comes from Phlogophora meticulosa, assembly GCA_905147745.2. Classification (NCBI taxonomy): domain Eukaryota; kingdom Metazoa; phylum Arthropoda; class Insecta; order Lepidoptera; family Noctuidae; genus Phlogophora; species Phlogophora meticulosa. The sequence goes on from LR990518.1 coordinate 3,927,527, forward strand.
TACCATGTTTTGTTTCTATTTACCCCTGCGTTTCTTTTCGCCCGGTTTTACTGGTACCTATGTATTATTGCTTAACAGCATATCAAATAATAAAACTATTTTTTTTCTAACTTTTGATGACTGTGTCCTCGATCTAATGAACCCTGCTCATCAAATTATCATCATAACTCATAATCATTATCCATATTTAAATTACTTACTAGCACTTTACTCAAGGCCTATAATAATATAATCATATAATCATACTAACTAGTTTATAATTTAACCAGAAGTACTAGTAGTACACCCGTTTTTTACATGGTAAAAAATGTGTCTTTCCCACATACATAATATAATCATTTTATGATTTTGTAGCAAAATTACTCGATGACTATTGGCACAATATCGATGTTTGAAAGGAAGTCAAGACAAAGTCAAAGATTTATTTGCAGTAAAATATGGTTACAAAAGTTCTTAAAATGGTAGGTAATATTAGTAGCTTAACATATTTAATCATAAATTAATGACATGCAAATTTTTGTTATAGATAGATACAATTACATTATTTATTAGATTTAAATTGAAAGTGCGACGTAAAGCCCTTTTGAAGCGAAGCATTGGAGAAGCCGATAAACCGCCGCACAATTAATAGTGTAGCGTAGTGTAATTACTAATAAAATAATAAGGACTAGGCCTTGGGCCTACCCATAGGTACAAGTAACCTGTTATGATGTTTTTCAGTAACTTTTTTTTAGTCAATATATTTTGACATATTATGTCAAAATATATTGACTAAAAAAAAGTTACTGAAAAAATATATTATATTATGGATACTTTCGATTGCAACCGCCAAAATTAACTAAATTTTTTCTTGAGAAAAGCTATAAAATAACAATAGGAATAAATTTATTTGTTCATTGTTTTTAATATGATCTTACCACTTTAACAAAATTATCTGTCTAAGTATTAAGTAACTAGGTTTGTTTGGACGGTGGTCCCTAAACTAAGCACATACAGGGATCTGAGTTGTGACAGCATAAAAATATTTTCAAATATTTGACACTGTTGTGGGGACGTCAATTATTGTAAAATGTAACATGCTGAACAAATTATAGAAATAATACAAACTTATTTGTTCAGTCGGTAAAATGACTATTGTGCATGCGTAAACACCCATTCCGACTCCGTAGTCGGAGTCCCTTCACTGTGCGTGAGCCGGTCTTTTTGTTGGTGTTACATCCATTATATCGGTTTAGGCGACAATTCACAGACACAATTTGTTTCAATTGATATTGGTACAGGGACTGGACGGGATATGGTTATATCCTAAGAGCAGTTTAATTTAATACCCCGATGTGGAATATGGCTAGGATTGAGAATCGGTAGCCTACACCTTTTTATTATATGTTTAGATTGAAGGTAAGGCAGATGTAAGCGATAACGCCCTAGAAAGGACATGCACTGACCTCATTGGGTGATGTTCTTCAAATAGGTCAGGTGCATTGTACTTACAACCTTCGTGCGTGTATGCCCAGATTGTCTGAACGTAAACGAAGCAAAAGGGGTATTCTAGGATCGTATCAGGTGGCGTTCTTTAGTTTCTGCCTACCCCCATGGGCAAAAGGCGTGAGTTTATGTTTGTAGATTGTTTGAAGCGCTTAACGATTTATTATAAGTCGCATTAAACCAACCATAAGCAATGTAATGTCAAAGGTTTTTGAATTAATGTACTTAAAATAAATTATTTAAATTAATTTAAGAAACAGTAATAAAAAATATCATAAACACAAATAAATATTAAGTCTAATACAGGGCAAACGCAATACACATACTTAATTATATGACAGAAGTCCGGAATTCCACAAGGTACGATTATGAGTCCCTTGCGTAACTCATTATCTTGCGTTATGTTGTCTGCGTTAGACTTACGGGTCCAGTGTACACCAACGCCTGTTGACTTTTATCTAAACAAAGGGCTCCATACGACCATTTTCACTAAGACTGGGTGACACCTTAACATATGCCCAAAATAAAAACACGCTGCAGTATTAGTAAATATATTCAGATATTTGTTTGGGCTTAGCCTAGTTAGTGAAAAAATCTTTTAGTTATGGTATTTTTAAATTGATAATACAGAGGCCAGCTCACCAAGCTACCCCAAAGTGTCAAATTCCTTTGATAGTTTTTCAACTTTATCGCAAAAGTAATAAGGTTCATGTTTAATTGGGAAATTTTGACAGTTTGGGGTAGTTTGATGTGCTGGCGTCTATGCTTACTTAGAGTACGGGGATCCGTCATACGTAGTAAAAAGGTTGCCCTAATCAAAATATATTTTTTGCATCGAAATAAAACCACATCAAGTCGGTTATAGGCGGTACGTTATTTTTGATGATACTTAGATAACCTTTATCTCATTGTACCTACTCAATTCTTGCAAAGGAAGCTGATTAAGAAGATGCACTATCACTTATTTAAGATATAATAAAGACCACTGTATGTAAAGAACGTTTATGAATTACATAAAACATATACTTTACTCTAAAACAGACAGATGCCAAATCTGATTATGACATTAGTTTTATTATTTCTAGGTCTAGTGGTTGTAAGCGCTACTGTTGAGCATGAGTTCCTGGGTTCGAATTCCGGGTCGGGCAAAGTGTTAATTGGTTATACCATCTGGATTTTCTTAGTAGCAGCCCGGGGTCTTTAACCGGGGATTTGTGCCCCGTTGATATGGGAATATGGGTATACCTATTGTAGTAGGTACACTTACACACACACACACACACACGGGCGTGATGTTATATTTTGTTATTTTTTAACCAACGAATAAAAAGGAGGAGGTCCGCTATTCGACATGTTTTTTTATGTATGACCACGTATAACTTTTTACAGTGTTGTCTGATTTTGGTGATTCTGTTTTATTTGGAAAATATATTTCAAAATTAGTCCTTCAAAGCACAATGATACTCCACCCCTAAGTATCACCTATTGAATTTTGTAAACGTTAGGAAAACAAAACTGTAAAGTTGACATTAGGTTATTGTATCTTAGAAAAATTACAAATTGACCCACTGAAAAGCGAGATTTAAAAACTTATAATTTAAATAAATAAATAAATATTGCTGGACAATCCACACAGCATCATCTAGCCCCAAGTTAAGCAGAGCTTGTGTTATGGGTACTAGATGACTGATATACTTAATACAATACATTACATAGATAGATATTTTTATTATACATAGAAAATACCCAGAACACTCGGAACAAATATTTGTAGATCGTACAAACATTTGTCCCAAGGCGGGAATCGGACCCGCAACCTCTTGCGTCGCAGTTCAATAACTCATTAGAAAATCATCATTTCCATCTAAGCGTCGCAGGCGGACCTTCGCCCGCCGCGCCACATCGGTCGTCAAATTTAATTTTCTATTGTCATGTTCATCATAATAAACTCAATAAAACTCATTATTTATATTGTTACTGAACAAGTAGGTACTGTTGTTTAACTTTTCCAAGTTTCAAATCCAAGTAAGTAAGTCCTGAAATAAGCTACTGGGACGGACAGACAAACGAAATCGCACCAGGCGGGGACCTTTACTGTTATGGTATGGAACCCTAAAAAGTTCTTTAAAATGCCTCCTCCTCTCTCCCCTTCTGGGGCAGCTGAGTAAACAGACTTTTGCCTCCGTTGGCCACTTTTTTATTTCTCTTCATTTACTGGATAACTGTCCAGCGCACCACAGGGGCTGTCAAGCCCCACTATAATAGATATAAATACTACTGCTAAAAACAAAAGAAGTACAAAGCCGTTTTTAACCCCAAACCGCAAAAACGACAGGGTGTTATAAGTTTTTTGTGGCCAACAGTAATCAATGTAAGCGATCGATTTTTTTCGAACAGGTGTATCGATTACAAACCAAATTAGACCTAATTAACAATCAAGGCACAACTGTTAACACGAAATGACAGCTATGAAATCGGATACCACACAGCAAATAAATCTTATTACCATATTTACAACTTCATTTGTTTTTGTTTTAGCGCCAATGACGTAACACATCAAGATGAAGGATTCAGAACTAACGTTGCCCACGCGCAATGTGCTGACCGGCGCCGTTGTGAACTGGGACGACGACGAGATGGGGCTTGGTGATAGCCCCAGCAACCTGACCCTGTCATGGAAGGACGTGTCCGTTTATAGAAAGAAGAAAACACAGACTAGCATATGGAGGTCCCCGGTTTATGAGGAGATTAGGGTTTTACATGGAGGTATGTATTTTAATTTGTCTTATAAAAACAATACATTTTTTATTTTACGACCGATGTGGCGCGGTGGGCGAAGGTCCGCCTGCGACGCAAGAGGTTGCGGGTTCGATTCCCGCCTTGGGACAAATGTTTGTACGATCTACAAATATTTGTTCCGGGTGTTCTGGGTATTTCCTATGTATAATAAAAAAATATATATCTATGTAATGTATTGTATTAAGTATATCAGTCATCTAGTACCCTTAACACAAGCTCTGCTTAGCTTGGGGCTAGATGATGCTGTGTAGATTGTCCAGCAATATTTATTATTATTTATCTTAGCGTGTCCATGGCAATTTAAATTGATTCAGCCCAAACTTGGCTCCAAGTTTGGCGCTACCAGTGCCATCCATCAATTCCTGTAGCGGTGTCCCATCGTTTGTAGAGCAGCACCACAGTTGCACTCGAGCTTTCGTATGTTAATCTCATATATTTACGTTTACAAACATTTAAACACATATACACAAACAGCCAGACCCTTAACAACTTCCTGTGGGCCATAAAATATTTGTTTCGTGCGGAAATCGAACCCGCGACACGCAGCAGCCAAACGCTCAGTCATTGCGCCAATCGTGCCGCTAAATACTTGTACCGGTTTGTGCTGTATTAAGAAAATATTTCATCATGTCGATATGAAGAAGTATGTTTTGTAAACATATGTCGTCCCGAAGCAGGGACTGTGTTCCTGTGTTCCCTTCAAGTAAAGTTTTGTCTCCTACTAGTAGCTTTCATTACCAGAAAGTTAAACTTAACTGTCGTTGAGCTGAATTCAGGCGTCCCAGCCGTCAAAAGCTCAGAAATACACCGTCGCGCGTCAGTCATAAAAAATTGGCTGGCATACATTTTGACCCGGAACCATGTGTATAATTAGGCTTCTTCCAAAGTGGTCTATATATACATAAATAACAGGTGGTTTTATGACAATAGGTTTTTTTTCCGCTGACATATTACAATATTATTATTTTTATTTTATTTCCCGTTTGACCTTAATTTTTGTATTTAACTGAATTATTACTTTTATTTTAAATTAATAACAAAGCATGTCAATATAAGCAATTCTCGTTTAATATAATTTTCGTATGCCCCACAGGCACAATGTAGCGAACTTCCTATAACTCAACACCTTTTGTATTGTACACCTGCATTGACGAATAAAAAGAATAAAAAAGATTTGATTTATATCAAGGGCAAGCTAATAAATCCGCAGACAATTTTACGGTCGAAATGATATGAAGCAGGTGGCTTAAAAGTTTTAATTAACATTAAAAACCAATATATGCAACACCTGGGACCTAGATAGTTATTTAAAAAAATCACAAAAATACATATTCATCGGAATTATTAAAAAACAGTTAGTTCTTTGTATAGGATTTCTGTTTCTGTACTGTACTACTAGTCAATATTTGTTTACGACTTTATTTTCCTTACATTTTATATTCTATTAATATAATTATAGGAGGTTGTGGCTAAATAAAAACAGCCAAATTACGGGTCGATCGAAAGTTAAGCTATGCTTGCCAAGGTCTGTCTGTGGATGGGTGACCATTACATATCCGGACTCCTCCTTTTCTCGGAAAGCACTTTAAGCTGTTCCCGGCTGCCATTTGTATATCTTTGACAGTCGTTATGGGTACTCAGAAGCGCGAAAGTCGGACAACCAGTCTTGCCAAGAGGTATCGTATTGGGTTCTGGGTTGTAGAGGTCCATGCGTAAGCAAGGTATTATTCAGCTGCATCCGGTTAGACCGGAAGCCAACCCCCACATTGTTGGAAAAAGTCTAGGCAGGCGATGATATGACAGAAGTAACTTTTTTTTACTAAAACTAACTACACACATGATAAACAAAATCAAAATAAAATAAAAAAGCAAGGAATGAAAAGTCCTCCGCATCGCTGTCATGCAGAAAAGTGTCCATAAGACTAGCAGCTTTGCCAAGTTGGTAGGCAATGCTAATTCATTGGCCAAAGAATGAGCCAGCACTCTGGTTCCGTGAAGTGTCGTTAATTCAACTAGAAATATCCTTGCTAAGGAGGCATGGAGGCAATCGGGTCACAACCCGAGCAATTCCACTCCAAATGGCTCAGAACTGCAATAACGCCAGCGCCGTCACAGTCCGCATGGTATAGTCAATGGCGTAAGGGTGTCGACAAAGGTTGCATCCCACACCAAAGGCCTGCCTATTTTCCATCTTCCTACAAATCTTCCTGTGATTGTATAGAGTGCAACAAAGAGATTCTTTCTCTCAGTCTTATTTTTGAATCCCCAGAATAATATATTATATTATAGTAACTTTATAATGGCATTATTCAAAACAACAGAACAAAACTAGGACGCACGCTGTGATAATTCTTGTTCTTTGACATGGACCTAATGTATTATGTGCGACTTTACTGAACTTATTTATAATGCAAAACGATGCGAATGATAAATGATGCGTGATACAATTTAATTTTAAATAAAATAATACGGTCATGGTTATCCAATCGATTGGATGCATGGAGCAGGATGCACTATCTGGCCGTATATCTCTGAAAGAAGAGTTCCGAGCGACCTATGTGGCGCAGCGGGCGCAGGTCCGCCTGCGACGCAGGAGATAGCGGGTTCGATTCCCGCCTTGGGACAAATGTTTTTACGATCTACAAAGATTTGTTCCGGGTGTTCTGGGTATTTGCTATGTATAATAAAAAAATATCTATGTATGTATAATGTATTGTATTAAGTATATCAGTCATCTACGAGTAGTACCCATAACACAAGCTCTGCTTAGCTTGGGGCTAGATGATGCTGTGTGGATTGTCCAGCATTTATTTATTTATTTTTATCAATGACCTAGTTTCAAAAAATCAGTTCAATAATAATTTTGACAAATGATGAATGTAAATCGGTTATAAATACCAATTTTACTGTGAGAAGAAACACGGAATCCAACTCAGAGGTCAGTCTTTTAAAGTTCAGACATTATATTGGTCAGATTGATCATTTGAGGACTATGCTGATAAGTGTCTGAGTCAGTCTTTTAAGGAAAGTACGTCGACTCATTTGTCAATATTTGTGTAGCTCCAGCTCAACGACTCGACGAACAATACCAAAGAGAGGACGTTTTGGTAGGCCACAAAAAGTACCTACTTAAAATTCCAGACAAAAATGTAAAAATAATGAAATACGAACTCACTCATTTCGCTATAATTTAAATAACAACGACGATCATCTGTCAAGGCTCTCGTTTCGTAGTCGGACCAAAAGCCTGCCTGATATAGAAGGCAGTAATCTCAATATGGCTCGTATCGTGAGGTTTCCCTAGAGACCGCCCACCGGTAGCTTGGACCCTACTTATGCCATCGGTGGACCACAACATAAAAAAATGATTTATTTATATTTAAATATTTATAAATGTAATTTATGTGCATATACAACGTATACAACGTAAATATTCATGTTGACAGCCGTTGTAAATATGAACAAGATTATATTATATTATCTAGTATATTCTTGGTTTATTTTCATTGTTATTTTAATACGATTAATATCATGCTAATGTATGCATTTACGGTACAATATTCATATAAGTTTCTTTGTTCTGAAAAGTTTGTAGGTCATGATCATCATCGTTTATCTTATCAGATCGAGTCTGTTTTTATACGGCCATCATCATCATCATCATCATTCAGCCAAAAGACGTCCACTGCTAGACAGAACATAGGTCTCTCTCAAAGGTTTCCACAACGATCGGTCTTGCGCTTCCCTTATTCATCGACGTCCTTGTGGGGGTTCATCTTTCAGTACGCGTTCGCTACACGAGTGCCCTTTCGCCCAAACAGCCATTAGTTCTGCAAGCAATGTACCCGTCTACTGCAGTTCTTCTGGATATACTTTTCGTCTTCTTGCGGATCTCTAATATAATGTACAGTTATTGAATTAATTAAACAACTTTACAAATTTATATAAAAACTTACGTGAAAATAGACACATTAAGAACAGGATATCATAATTTTATCCAAAAATCATGTCTTCAACTTCAGAACATAATGCAATTATTAAAGGTCAGTTATAAATTATTCATTTTTATAACAATAGAAAACTGAAGTTTAGTAAAAATATTCACAAATCATCACATTAATGTGTTTATGTTTAATAATACTACTGGCTACTCAGTAGCCCAGATTCGACTTCGGCTTTCTGTACTCCTTCTTCATAATAAACTTGAACTATGCCAAATCACATACTCGTCCGAGATCCGAAGTTTCCACTTTAAGTCTTAATTTTCACAATAAAAATGTCCCGAACGTGCTTCTCGAAGTAAAGTGCCTCGTTGGTGTAGTAGACACAAGCGCTACTGCTGAGCATGATGTACTGGGTTCGATTCCCAGGTGGGACAAACTGTTAGTAAGTGTATTGAGTATTGAATAGGCATTGCCATTCAACGTGGCAATGCTGCCTACCTTCTGGTCACTTGTCCCGTTGATGAATTTTTCGATGCTCTGTCATTCTTTATTTTATTTTTTGCTTTTCATGTATTAATAGTTTTACCATTGTCAAAGAAATATATCATAATCTCATTGGATTAAAAATAAGGACGAAGTTCTCATGATTTTTTACTGTTTTTAGTTAGAGACACATCAGAACAGACTATTTAATGTTAAATTATTATGATTTTTGTATGCCTCAATGGCGGGAATCATACAACATCTTATGAACCTATGATCCATAGTAAATTATTTTGATTTGTCTACGAGGCTACTTTACTCAATGTTGCTATCATTGAAAACCTTTTACACGAACATAATTTACGATACAATTATAATGGTTATCCCACAAAGTCAATTAGTCATTCCATAATCTAACCGGTTCTAAAATAAATAAAAAACAAAAGTTGATTTTATAAATAGTTTTAAAGTGGGCTCCATGGCTCAGATTGTTCATTTATATGATGATAAGTTTCGATGTTGTAAGATTATTATGCAAATTAGCATCAATGGGCTACATTAATAATTCATTATGGGCTTGTACCAGTTTGGTTGCCTGCTGTATGTTTCAAAATAAATGTTGCTACTGTTAGTGTCATATTACTTTATCATCTTGATTATTCCCGAAAAGACCTTCAGGGTGCTTCTCAGCCTAATGTGTAAGGTAGATGAATTCAATAAAGAGGCGTAACGTTTTAAGGGGCGACTCTTTCCACCAAAGAAAGAGCTGAACCTACACATTAATTTGACGGCACGGTTGACGCAGTGGCTGACCGATTGACTGCTGCGCCGGGTGTCGTGGGTTCGATTAGGTCCAGAGCTCATTTGTGGGGCTCGGTATCCGCTTTTATAACATGCTACCTCATTCTTTGCTGGATTTACCTTTTAACGCGTTTAAAGCTAAAGTTAAATCAAACCTTTGTTCTAAAGCATATTATTCGATCAACGACTATTTAGAAGACAAGAATAGTTGGTCGCTTTGTTGAACGCAGGACAATGTTACTATGTTCTTTTACTGTTTAATAGTTCTTTATTTTTGTGTATGTTTCTTCTACTATCCTTATTTTTATGTTATTGACATGATCCTCTCATTACATTGTATGAATGAGTTGTATTGATATAATTCAGCATTGCACATGTCAGCGGGCACGCCCTTGGACTGCCTTGGAGGCTTTTTATGTATTCAGTTTAGCAGGCTTTGCTTGAGTTAATTGTCGATTTTGGTATATATGACTTTTTATTTATTTATTTTGGCATATTGGTGTGTGCTAGCTAACATGTAGCAAATTATTTAATTGAATGACGTATAAAGATGATTGACATAATTATAATTTTTTGACATAATATGTTGTATAGCTCCAAGTTCTTCAAACCTATCAGACTTTGTTCCTCCACTTCTTCTTCCCAGCAAAAACACTAGGAAGTGGTGAAGGGTGGGCGTTTTGGGGGACTGTCTTATGTAAACGTTTTTGACGTTCAAAAAGTGCTGATTCTCAGCCTAATTTGAATAAATGAATTATGATTTTGATTTTTTGATGATTCCCGCACGGAACAAATATTTGTATGGCCATGGTTACAGGTTCCGGGTCTGGCTGTTTGTGTATGTAAGTTTGAATTTTTGTGAACGCACCCACGATACAGGAGAAGTTCCTAGTGTGGGGCAACGTTTATATATAAAAAAAAACAATGAACTATCAGAACTTAATAAACTTAACCGTAAAAAATAAACGCGTCGAAAAATTCATCCTCATCGCTGTCTACTGATAATGTACCCAAAAGACTGACGGCATTACCACGTTGAATGGCAATGCTTAGCCTCTGGCCAGAGTAGAAGCCAGTCCTTGGGTCTCGGGAAACGTCAACTAAACGTTTTGAAATATCTTTTAAAAGAAGATGAGCACTCGGTCCCCACGGCCCATGAGTTTTGTTACCACTGACGTGCAGCCTATCGCACCTGAGGTGATCTTTACTTCCTTTCATAGTTTAGTTTCTAAAGAACTTTATCTTTTCAGTAAATGGAATCGTGTCGTCTGGTAACTTAGTCGCTCTGATGGGGTCTAGGTAAGTTATTTATGTCAATACTATCTTTACGTGGCGTTCTTGTAACGACCAACTGGAATAAAATGACTCTAAGGCAATTGGCACACTGCATCGTATCACGCAGCGTAGCGCGGGAGTGCGTGTTCGTACGTTGTTTATTGGAACACACAGAAATCGCAGTCACGCGCAGTGTTCGTCATTCGCCACCACGCACCCCGCTGTGATCCGGTGCAGTGTGACAATCGCCTTAGATCAGCCAGTAACCTTAAAATTTCCAATCCTCCTAAGCGCATTAGGTGCTTTGCAAAAATCCTGATAGTAACTCTTATTAAGAAAACAGTTCTTAGTCTCCCAGTTTTTCCAACTTTCCTGTAACACACATAAATAGTTTTATTATAAAAATCCTTTCCTCCTTAGTGGTGCCGGCAAGACCACATTGCTTGCCGCGATCAGCCGTCGAGACAAAACCGCGATGACTGGCTACCTGATGCTGAACGGCAGACTGGCTGGAGCAGACCTCATCTCCAGGATCTCTGGCTTCGTGCCGCAAGAAGACTTGGCTATTGAAGACTTGACAGTGTCTGAACATATGGAGTTTATGGTAAGTTGATTAACAATAGATGAATTTTGTCTTCAACGCGAAGAGAATGCGGAAGAGTCTGCCTTATTGAAATGCTAATAGAACCTAAAAAAAACTAGAATAGAATTTTAGATGACAATTAACTCAGGAATGTCGTATTTGTAAATATTTATTTATTTAAACTTTATATGCAATAAAAAAACTGATGTACCTACAACATTGTAAATACCTTCTGGCTTCTAGTAGTATTATCAAATATTAAGCACCGGCACGGATCTTCGCATTAGTGTTCACGTGTAATTTCATAGGCACTTTATATTAAAATCGACTATTGCGTCACTCAACATCAGCGCTCAAGACCCGTGCCGTAGCTTTCAGTTAAGATAATTTGCGCTACGTTATAATCTCGCCAAACACTAAAAGGTAGTAAAAGCCATACAAAATAATACCTGCCTGTTACTGTGCTACAAAGGCCTCTTATGCCTTAAGGCTTAAGGCATAAGAGGCCTTAAGGCCTCTTCTCATACAGAGATGGTACGAGCATTAATCACCACGCTTGCTCACGGTGGATTGGTGATTCCACTTTTATTTCAGATTATAAGGCACATAAGACATTTTAAATGCATTTTAAATGTTATATGGTAGTTTATGGTATAATTATTTATTATAGAAACTTATTTTTTACCTCTTAAAGGGTTTGCATTGTACTCATGATTACAATCGCCAACCCTGAAATCGCGAATATTTTGAAGATCAAGAAAAAGGAAATGAAAGTACCGGACACCTGTTACTTTTTCCAAATTTATTTTTCCTTAGTCCAGTAGTAAAAGTTATTTATACCGATGAGGAGGTCTAATAAACTTCGAAAAAATATTTCTCTATATAAATATTTATGAATATAAATCTTTTAATACATGAATAGAAAAAAATAAATAGAGAATCTCAGGGCATCGAAAAATTCATCCGCATCACTGTCAACGGGAAAAGTGCCCAGAAGACTGGCAGCATTGCCACGTTGAATGGCAATGCTGATTCTTTGGCCAAAAAAAGGCCAGTCCTCTGGTCACGTGAAGAGTCGAACAAACGCTTCGCGATGTCTCGAAAGACTGTATGGGCACACGGACTCCATGGCCCTAGTGTTTCAAACCCAAACGGCTCAAACATATAACTCCCAATTAGGTTGTTATATTATCGCCGTTTGAGGTTTTCTGCACCTGCAGCAGCCATACCAGCACAGTCCGCCTTATTAGGAAGATGGGATGGCGCAAGGGTGGCGACACATGTTGTATCCCACACCAAAGGCCTACCCATCTTCCAAGGTATTCTGGTATATCACTCCATCTGGTCTCATCCCATCGTCGCGTGCCAAGCCACTGGGTTCTAAAATAGCTGGTACCCCGGAAAGAGCACGACAGATAATGTTATTAATACTGGAGTGACGGGCTATACGACCTGCGCTCATACTGCATAGGCCATGGTGTCCGACGCAATCGACTGCCTCACCAAATTGACAGTGATGTCAATGCGTGTGTGTGCGCTCTGTAAAGAGCGCTCAGAAGCAGACATGTAGCGAGCCGGAAGGTAGTGTCACCCAGCATAGTGCCAATATTGGGTGACAGTAGAGCCTGAAGCCAAAGGCCCGACTCCCACGCACCCACCGCCAGTGGGCGGGCACGCTCAGCAGTATTGGCGGACGTATTAATAACATTATTCGGTACCAACTTGCAGAGCAGCTCATCCCACTGTCTCTGGGAGGATGAGTTTACGTGCCTGTATCTGTATCATCTGTATCCAGGCAAGCCAATAATAATATTTTTTTTACAATATTTTACTTATACAACAATAGTTTACCTCGTTCACATTTATATGATAAGTAACTTTAAATCAATAAGGAGGTCAAGGAAATAATTAATAATATTCACCGCATCATGTTACTCGGGCACTGCCAACGATCTTAGATGTTTATCTGATACGTCATTTACGTCATAATAACCTGAAATTTCGTGATACGATCTTTATTTCAATTTAAATAATTTGTTTTGTTTGGGTTATAGGTTAATAAGCGTGATTTTTAATTAATGATAAGTTGTGAGAACGTCCTTAAATTTCAACGTCTCGATTACTGAATGATTTAATTTGATAAATTCTTTACAGTTAAAAACTTTGTTATTTTAAGGGTTCCGTACCTCGGGACGAACGGAACCCTATATACATAGTTCATTGAAAAGTTACATTTGGGGTTTTCATAGATTAATTTTATTTTTTAGATATCTTGATGTCTAAAAAATAAAATTTAAACTTTAACCCCCCTTGGGGGGTCAGTTTAAACTTAAATCCATGTTTGTGGGGTTTCCACCCTTGTCCCACGGCCGCCATCTTGCAAAAAGGGGTTGAAATGGTTTTTATGGTTTATCTGACGAATGATATTTTTGTTTCAAATAACAAAACCATCTATCTAATCTACAAATTTTGTCATGTAAATTTTGTCGTAGAACCAAAAAAGAAGAAAATATAAGCAAAAATCAATGAAAATTCTAGAAAAAACTCTTATTTCTAATCATGTTACAAAAAAATTACATCAGTCCATTTTTATAGATGGTGTTTTAAGGAATAATTTTCATTGTGAACGGTTTTAAATTATATTACCAAGAGGTGTCGTGTTGCCCAGTTACTGGGTTGTGGCGGTCAGATAGGCAGTCGCTCCATGTAAAACCCTGGTATTCAGCTGTATCAGGTTAGACTAGAAGCCGGCCCCAACATAGTTGGGAAAAGGCAAGGCAGATGACGAGGTCCTAGAAAACAACCATTAATAAGGTACATAGTAGGTACCTAATGATTGGCATAAAAACGACCTCCCCTCGAATACTACGAGATGCCTTTTTAATGTTAAAGATTATTATTATTTTAACAGACGATGTATTTCTTTCACCTAGGCCCGTATGATGATGGATAAGCGATCGACCAAAATAGTACGAGCAAGGCGCGTTCAGCTTCTTCTAAGTGAACTTGGTGTCAACAACTGTAACAAGACCAAGCTGAAGTCTTTGTCTGGTGGAGAGAGGAAAAGAGTCGCTTTGGCTGTACAGGTAATTGAAGGGAGCCGTTAGAAATAGTTCCAATAACAACCAAAAAGAAAAAAATTAAAGAATTATAAAGTCGGGTTTTTGATTATTTAAATTTACTTTTTTGTGTAAAATTTGAACTTTAAACAAAAAATCAGAAACTGAGTAACAAATTAATTTAAAATAAATCTGTGACTTTTACAGTCGTGAGCTATTAAACATCGAGGTCAGATTAAATCTTTTCAATATTGGCCGACTGTAAAAGTAACGTAACATAATATACCATCAGTCTACAAGTGTTATCTTCCCTGAAGGATAAGGCCCAGTAATGTGTAAGTCCCTTGTAACCGGAGGGTAAGTCTATTGCTATTAATCGGGCACAAATCTAGATGGGAAAACCCAATAACACCTTGTCGAACACATAAAAGAAATACAAAGACAAAATACTTTCTAGAAGTGGCAATAATGCTGATTTAACAACCCTGTGACTCATGTACAGACGCCAGCACATCAAGCTACCCCAAACTGTCATATTTTCCGAATTGAATATAAACATTATTTTTTTGTTATAAGGTTGAAGACCTATCAAATAAATTTAACACATTGGGGTAGCTTGAAGTGCTGGCCTCTATACCACGACTACCACTACTCACGACAAATCTTCTTCCGCAGCTACTAAACGACCCTCCAATCCTATTCTGTGACGAACCGACAACAGGCTTGGACAGCTGGGGAGCAGCTGCCGTGGTATCCCGCCTAAGGAAGCTAGCTATAGGAGGCAAACTGGTCGTATGCTCGGTACACCAACCGGCTTCTGGAGTTTTCGAGCTGTTCCACCAAGTTGTGCTCTTGGCTAATGGGAGGGTAGCCTTCCACGGTACTATTGAGCAGGCTGACCAGTTCTTTGCATCGTAAGTACTTTTTTAGAAATTCTGTTGGCCATAGGAACTATTATTGCTGGGTCAGTACAACGATAAGCGACTGGAGTCAATGAACTATACAACGATGTTGTGTTAAGTATGGATAATCCAGCCTTTAGTTTTAGGCTTAAGCTTATTATAGGATAAAACAAGGGTTTCTTTACAGGCACTTAGACCTGTCTGGTTTTGACTAATGAGACATAATGATCATCTATTGTTAGTATCTACGTCAGAGTCTGTTTTTAAATTATTCAAATCGTTACCATCATAACGTTTACCTTAATCTGTATTGCTGCCAATTCCGATGTCCAAAAATCAAACCTCATTTACGGTATTTCCATCTTTGTCTTTTTTATGAAATTACAAAGGTTTGTTACAAAAGTTTTTCAAGAATCGCCGCCATTTTCACGCCAAGCTGTCTAGTTATTTTTGAAGTCAGTGTAATCTGCATTTTAATTATGTCAAGTTGGTTAATTATGCAACTTTTGCACAAACTGGTTTCTAAGGAAAACTAGCCAGTCTGTCTGGTGCAAATCTTTTATCAGGAAAAGTTTTAACTACGTAAATTTGTTAAGAGTTCATTTTTGTATGTTTCATTCATTCTTACATTCAATCAATCATTTGTTCATTCATTCATGCATTCAATCGTTCGATATGTTGTCGTTTTTAGTTGAACTGATGATATCTACTATTTTCTTAATGCTTTTAATTAGTGTTGTTAATCATTCTCGTCTTGATTGCCCCTGCATGTGTTGCGTATTTGAGAAACATTTATGAAACTAACCAAATTAACATAAGTCATTAAGTTTTTTATGAAAATGGCCCTTGAGTGTAAATGCAATGCTCAATGGTACATAAACATGATTAGTCGGGTTAAGGCTGCCCTTGATATGTAAATAGCAGCCGCAACTTTATATTTATATAAATTATAGCCTATGTAATATTCTGAAGAATAGGCTGAAATACTGTTAAGTTTTATCAATATGCGTTTTCTCGTCGTTATATCTTTTGTTGACGGTACGGTTAGCGCAGTGGCCAAGCAATTGGCTGCTGCGCTGCGTGTCGCGAGTTCGTTTCATGCAAGGAACAAATATTTTTATGTCCTACAGATAGTTGTTGCTGGTCTGGCTGTTGTGTATGTGAGTTTAAATGTTTTCAAACGCACCCACGTTTCAGAAGATATTCCTAGTGTGGGGCAATGTTTAAGAAAAAAAGTAGTTTAGCAGCTTTTGCGTAAAAGAGTAACAAGCATCCATACATCCCCATAAACTTTCACATTTATAATATTAGTAGCTGACTGATTTTCATGAAAGTATACATTATTAGACATAGCTTATACTTCAAAATAACACATAGGCTATAATTTTTAAAGACACATAACGCAGACGAACTCGAGGGTGGCAGCTAGTAAGATCTAATGACCGAACGAAACGGTATTTTCGTTTGGTATTTGGGCTTCTTTTCGACCGAAAATAAGATTATAGAAGAAGCTTTTATTCAGTTTTGGTCGTAAAATTGTAATAAATAAATTAAAAGAATAAGTACGGTTTTTTTATAACCAACGAAAAAAAAAAGGGATGTTCTCAATTCCCATGTCCCATTGGATTCATGTCTATAGTAATAGTATATTTAATAATTGATATTATTTATTTTTTGTTAAGTTTCTCATATCTAAGTGAACTCTGTATGTTCTTTTTGAGAAATAAACATCTTTAAACCGAATTGATTCCACGTTATATATACATACTTATAGCTGTATTTCAAATAATAATTTAAAAACACAGCTGTATGTAACAATTCTATTCGAGAGAAATATTACATTTCTTAATCACTGGGGTCAAACAAAGGTACATGAAATCTCAATGTGGGATTTTTCACTAACTTAGGCCTCCAGTATTTTACATGAAGCGACAGCCTATCTGATCTCTACAACATAGTTACTGGGTAAAATATAGCTGTCATTTTCTTATTTTCAAAGTTCCCATATATATACCCAATCAATTTATTTTAATAAGCTAACTGCGGTGTCAACAGACGGCTTATTTTTCGCGAATACGACAAACTAACTGATAAGAATCTAAACATAATATGTAAATTATTAACATAAACGTTATCTTTGTAATCTTAAACCATTTTAGATGAAAAAGTGAGATTCATGATTATTGATCATCTTGAATTTGTTGATTTGGAGGCCATCGTTTTATAGGCTCGTGAATTCCACTGTTAATCTTGATCCTGATATGGAAAGAAACAGAATATTAAATCATCATCTCCATATCCTCATAACAACAAGATAAACATAACATCACGACTGTCTTCCCCGAGGGGTTAGGCAGTGCCTCTACTTTATAGTACTTACACCCACTATTTGGCTGGTTATGATTTGGTCCCATGTAATAGGAGGTGAGCCTATTGCCACCAACCGGGCGTTAATCCAGACTCCAGGGTGCTACTTATATAAAGGCAGTTCTTTTAAAAGTAACGTCGCGGCGCAGTGGCTGAACGATTGGCTGCTGTATTGCGGTTTCGATTCCAAGAAGGAACAAAAATTGTATGTGGCGAAATTCCTAGATTGGCAACATTAAAAAAAAAAAATGTAGGTATAGGTACTCCTAAATCAAACACGAAACATTTGACGGATACCACAAAGTCAAGGTTGAATCAACGGCGTGTCTTACTTAATGTAGTGCTAATATATTCGGTTATACTGATAAGATAAATCGAGATAATATGCTAAATCTAAAGTAATCTTATCACCTGAGAAAATCTCTAGTTATTGCTAGCGGACATTTCTCATCAATGTTTGAAGATCATTAGGATACTAAAAAGCTGATAATATGGAATCACAAAATCAGTTAAGATTACTTATTTCCATAATATGGCCGTCACTTAATTTTTTTCGAAAGCCTAAATGTTTTGATAGATTACCGTATTAATTTCTCATCACACATTGCATTATATCATGTCGGCAGATGTCCGCATTAAGGACATTTAATCGAAGAGTATTCTTTTCTATCGGATTTGAAATATTTAGCCAAGAGATAAATTTAAAGAATATTGGATTTGGCAATACTGCCACAGTTTTACTCTGAACTGTACAAACTCGTTATTTCTATCTAATACAATGGAATTTTAAATGAATGTAGGTAGTAGAATTATTAACTTTTTAACTATAAATCTCATTGATTACGAATATAGAATTACGATTTTCTCACGATTATTTACAATTTAAAGTCGATGAAAAATTCCCGCTCTGGGGTGTCCAGGATCACATCACCCTGTATTTATTTTTCTTTTATGTTTGCCCAATGATTTCGATGATTCTTTTTTTTTTAATAGGGTATACCTCAAAATTGGTCCCATTTAAGTTTCAAATTCACCCTTCAGAAATCCACCCCTAAGTGTAGATAATAAAGTATTAAGTGTTTGATTTATCACATACCGAATTTTCTCCTTTGACCGACTCTTATAAAAGGTGATGAGCAGTTGACATTAGGCTGTTGTATCTTACATAAATTACTATCCGACCCACTAAGAAGCTTAACCGTTTTCCTAATTACATTGCCTTTGGGTTCTTTTTGCGACTTAACATTAGCCATGGGAAAAAAGAACCATACCATAACATAGCAATTTCTCCACAGCCTCAGCTTCAAATGTCCGCTTGGCTTCAACGCGGCAGAGTACTACATATCTCTGCTCGGTATCCAAGCCGACAAGGAAGAAGAGAGCCGTGATCGAATCCGGCGCATCTGTGACGAGTACTCCCGATCTGACATCGCTGCCGAGATCGATAGTCAAGTTGGTCAAGTTAAAGATGAAACTGCGTATTTTAACGGTGAACCTGATGATAAGGTACGTGAACTTGGTAAAGCCAAGGTCTTTTGATAACATTACATAACATTATGCCTGTAATTCTCGAAGGCTAAGGTAGGGTTGATGGCGAGTTTTGGGTGTACTATATTGTACACCCACAATTCGCCAGTTATGTTTAAGTCCCAAGTAATAGCGGGGGAGCCTATTGTCTTCAACCGGGCACAAGTCCAGACTCCGTGCTGCTACGGAGAAACCCAATATCACTTAGTCCGACCCCGGAAACAAACCCAAGAACTCGTGCTCAGCAGTAGCGCTTCCAACCACTAGACCAATGGGGCTGTATCTCGAGGTCTAGGTCATTTGATACATAATAACTTTTAATTGTTATCATTTTTTTAGGATATAAATTTTTGGGTTATTTCTCCATTCTTTTTCGCTTACGTAATTAAAAAAAAAAAGGATATTTTTGTTTTGCAAAGACTCTTATAGGTGTTTCTGATATATTCATTATTATTTGAAGATAAGATATAGGAGATATGTATCTATATTAAATTGGCTGATAGTTTTAAGCTCTAATCTGTACGCAGAGATAAACCAAATCGGTCTATAATCATTTACAAGCAGTAAAACTATTAAATCGATGATTAAAAAGTTCTTCTTGTTCTCACGATCTAAACTAGTATTATCTACAGTGTAATCTCAGATCGTTGAGATACTAACTTTATAATGAATGCCAAAAGAATTACAAGTCTCTGAAATACTAACATCCGCCTACATGCGGTTCATAAATATTTATAACTAGCTGTTACCCGCGGCGCGCGAACTGTTAAACGCGCAAAGTTAAAATTGTCGTTAAGTTTACTTAAATTTTCTAATGTTCCACGTAAATTTCTTTTTTTTACACGCTTTATATTAATATTGAAGAACACACGCCGATACATGTAGCCCACTGTGAATGACAGTAACCATGGAAAAATAGAAAATGTTTATAACTATTGACACTATGCCCTTTTTTCCATTAATATAATATACATTTGTTTCTTAATTACACTTTTCTTAATCCAAATTTATTAAATTTTATTTTCTATATTTTAGTTAGATTTTCTATTAAAGCGTATTTTTTTAGTTTTTTTTAAGTATTATTTTTTACAAGCACCTTTCCCTTACAATAACAAAAGCAACAAAAAAAACATTAACTGAATTTATAGTCCAGCCGTTCTCGAGTTTTCCGCTTAGCAAAACATTTAGACATTCATTTTTATCTATATGGATGTATTTAGGCCAGCAATATGCTAATATTTAAAATAAATAAATTATGAATTTATTGGTCTCTTATTCAGACCGTTCTCACGGCAATATAAAACATATCGATTATTCACATCAATGTCGAACATTCCAATTTAGTTATGATTTGTTAAACATTTACATTTATTGTTAAATGTCCTGGCAAATATATATTTATGACTTCATTGACTTTAATATGTTTTGTTGCAGAATCAATATTATGAGCGATATCTAACGCTGTAAGTATTTCTTTGTTGTTTAATTGATTTGTACTATGTGAAGTGTTTGTTTCAAATTAAATTGTACCAGGCCAGCATACCAAACTATCTCAATTGAACTTGAACCTTATTATTTTGTAATGAATTATTAGATAATCTTTATTCGATCAACCTTGTTGCTCAAAGTTTGTTCAAATCACTTAGCTCTAGCAAATTACGCCGACGCCATCTTGGATTTAGATTTTTACTCCATAATCGTTGTTAGCGACCCAGGAAACCATAAAAATGCCCACCCATGACGAAAAGTTAGTAAATTTCGTCGGCGCCATCTTGGATTTTTTATATAGACTAAGAGATTTTAATATATTTTTCTAAGTCTTACTCTTACATCAATATAGCTCTTTCTATGTTGTCAATGCATGAATCTTCAATAATTTCAACCGTACCAACGAATTAAATCTCTTGCCATATCCTCAGTTTCAACTAACGGCACTATTTTATGCGAGGTTTTTCAAATAAATGTTGTATTTCAGAGTCAAAGTGAATTACTTCATCCAATTCTACTGGTTGATGTGGAGAAACCTACAAGCACTAAAGCGTAACTATAGCATTTGGGTCGCTGAGTTTATACTGCTCATGGTGAGTTTAAAATATGCCATTTCTATATTTTATCATCTTTACAACACTGTCCCACTGCTTGGTAATACTCTCCAAACTCATCCAGGTATTATTTTCATAAGCCAAGTCAAACCAGCCCTGGCGTTATATCGCACAAAATAGAAACCAAGATCTGAATTTTCAAGAACTCTCATCCTTCTTATATACTTATCTTTCTCATCTTATCTCATATCATTATGATGAGGTGAGATATTTAGGAAGGAAGTTGTTCTGGTTCAGTTTTTGACTAATGCTATTTAGCATATGAAAAGAAAAGAAAGAAAGAAAAAGAAAAGAAATCGAGAAATCATATGTATTTACATATGATTTCATGCAATAGTTTCACTATGACACTAAATTTCGTCTCTCTTCACAGTTCGTGGGCGTGATAATCTCAGTCCCCTACAACGGGCACTTTGATGAGCTGGACCAGCGTGACATACAGAATGTGGAAGGTCTCCTATACCTCACGATAGCAGAGACGATATTCCTCTTTCTGTATGCAGTCTTCATCACGTTCCCCAGTGAGGTTCCCATATTGCTACGAGAAACCGCTAGTGGACTGTACTCGCCGTTACCTTACTATTTGTCGAAGATGATCTTTTGGGTAAGTTTTGACATTTTAAATATTTTTTGTACTCTGAATTGTCACTTGAAGACTAAAAGTAATGGCAATGCTAAATTATACTCTGATGATGGATTTTTATTTGATTGTGTACTTTTTAAAGGTACTTGGAATCAATCCACTTTAGTTACTAATAGGCTTGGTTAGAAACTCTACAGTAACCTTTCAATTTTAGTGTATCTACATTAACTTAAAGGACTAAGGTTTGCCCGCGAAAGACAGTAGTAGCTACAAAATAATCGCGAATAACATAAGTAATAACATAAAAAAAACAAATACTGAGTCGCAAGTTTAGAAAAAAAACCGAATTTTGCGTATCATCTTCATCTGAATCTATAAAGGGTACTCAATTTATTGCTTCATTGAACAGTCCCAACACAATTACCATTTTCTATAGTGGCTCTCAAAATGTATTATTCATTAGTCTTTGTATATACAGAAGCGATTACCTACGCATTATTCTGATGTGCTTATAATGAACTAGAAAGTTTCTATTTTTAGAGCGAGGCCCTTAAAATGTGACACCGATGATCGAGCTTGGGCAAACCAGTTTATTTTACGGTTACGGTTAACACAATTAAATTGAGTATTTAGTGGTTTTGGAATATTTTCCACGTCTTTATCGTTTTCAAGTTTGTTATCAAAAAAAGAGTTGTAATTAGCTTAGAGTGCTTAGTCAACAGGTTTTTGAACAGTTTGTTGGTATTTTTTTTTCTATTACGCAGTTATTGTAATAACCTCTTTTCTACCTTAGTATAATTAAGATGTTTAGAAAGAAACTAATTGATGTTACGGGTAAAATAAAGAGTAAAGCCCGGTTGATGGCGAAATGTGGGTATACTTTAGGTACACCTCTGCTCACCTCTCCTTCGGGGATTGCAGGCGTAATGTTATTACTAGTTATCAAAACATTTCAAAGAACCAGAATTATTGAAGATAAATTGTTGAAACAGACAACGCTAAATACTAGGCGATGAACTTATATAAAAACAATTGGTAAAGCACTAAAAAACCTTTAACCTGGAACAGCTATTTCATTATCTGCCTGCCTTTCCGCAACTTAATTGAGGTTAGCTCCCAGTCTTACCGGATCAGATGAATGCTCAGCATTTTACACAAAGCGACTGCCTATTTGACTACCACAATCCAGTCCTTGCGTAGCACGATCCCCTCGGTACTACTGTTTGTCAGTCTCCCGCGCTTTTCTGTAACAACTGACAAAGATCTGCAAATGACAGTTAACAACTTACGGCTTTAATTTTTTCCAAGGCACTCATCCACGGACTGGCCACGACAAGCTTTGCTTACCGTTGAAGATGAACCAGTGTTACTGAATTTACTCACCTATGAGCCCCACTGGAATAGCTGCTACCCCAAATTCCCAAGATTATATTTTCTTCAACTTCCAGATACCTAGAGCAGTGATAGAACCAACGCTCTTCACGGCCCTCATATTCATGGTGGCTGGTCTCCACGGTGGGTTCATGGGCTGGCTCGGCTTCAATTTTGTCTGTATCCTGTGCGCTAACTATGCGAATGCTTACGGTAAGTCCAAACTCTTCATTTGTAAATACCTATGTTAAGCTTTCCCTTATAAAGTCCTGAGTAATTTGCCCTTACTAATTGGCACCCAGTTTTAATACTCACAGGTCCCCAATGATAAACATGAACGTGCTCATTATTTAAATCGTCAAAATTCTTAATTAAATGAACAAACTGAACAACAAAAATGAATGCATCCATAAATTATTGGATGCCAACAATCATCAAAATTCCAAATTCAAAATTGTAATTATTCCATTACACTGGAACCTTTCGCATTTTATAATTGGCATATCAATTCCATTTTCGAAATTCCAGGCTCGTTCCTATCATCGACGTTCAACTCAATGGAAACCGCTGCACTCGTATCCGTACCATTCGACCTCATTGGTACTATGTTCTCTGGCCTTTACCTAAACTTAGCTAGCGTCTCGCCTTACTTATCTTGGCTTAGATACGTATCAGGGTTTTACTATGGCGTCGAAAGCATTTCTATACTCCAATGGGATTCTATCGAAACAATTGACTGTGTAGAAATCGATGGTATGCCTTGTATAAGAACAGGGCCCGATGTGCTAAGAAGATTTGGCTACGCAGAAGAACATTTTTGGCGAAACTGCCTCTGTTTGGTCAGTATGTACTTCATAGCCCATTTCATAGCGTTCATCATGGTTATAAAGAGGAGTAGGGGCACACCTGTATATTAAAAAATAGTTCAATTGTACATAGATTTTAACAATAGTAACATTTGTGTTTGTGCTTGGAATCTTGCCCGTGCCATAGAGGTGAACAGGGTGACATTTAGTTTAATAAGTCTTAAGTAGGTACAGACGCCAGAAAAAATGACAGATTGGGGTAGCTTGATGTGCTGGCCTCTGTACATGTGGTCATAACGGTTTACAAGAAACTTATTGTTAAAACTCGACTTTGAAAACTTAAAAGTTCTTATTAATTGGCAATAACTGTAGAGATCTGACGAATTGGCTCAATAAACTTATCGAAGTTTCATGTGTGTTTGTTATTTTATTTCCTTACCCTATATCCTACACAAAAACCCATCATGCACGGAAGTCCCACACGACCTTGGTATTAATACTACACTTTACCTTTTCCATGTGCTCCCACAACATAGCTTTAGTTCCTTGTCTGCATACCTGGCTTATTCTGAGCTTTATGACTAAGGGGTCCATAAATTACGTGAACCTTAAATTTATTTTAATCCATTCTTTCCTTTTTTGGGTTGTTCCATTTTACCCACAAAGACAATCATGGTTACAGAACATTTTAGGGCAAATCTTACATGAGGTGTAGGGCGAGTTCCATCACATTTTACAAAATCTTACAAAGATTCAAATTAAAAGAAAAAAGAAAAACAACTCACGTAATTAATGGACGTCCCCTAAGCAAGTGGTCCCGAGCTGGTAAAATTTTAGAAAAGTTTTTATAAGTATCTTTGTTCCGCTACGATTTCAATTTAATGTAGATAAGAAATGACTTGGCCATTCAACTGGCTTTTATTGTATTTTTTGTCATTACTGCTCATAAAAGATAATCATGACTAAAAGTGAGTTATTTTCTGTTCCTTTACAAAAGATCGACTTCGATTAAAGCAATCACTATTGTGTAAATCCATGTTCAAATAAGTTAACGAGTTCTTTGCACTGAGATAATTTAAAATCCGATTAAGATTGTGAAGTGTTCTCTGATTCACAAAAAATACGTTAAAAATAGAATTCTTTATTAACACTAAGATTAATTTAAAAAATGGAATACTAACCTTAAAACTAAGATCCATTTTAAAAATGGAATACTAACCTTGAAACTAAGATCCATTTTAAAAATGGAATCACGCAATAACTTTGACATTCCAGGTTCACTCCTATCAGCGACATTCGACAAAATGGAAACAGCAGCCCTTATCTCAGTTCCATACGACTTAATAGGTCTCATGTTCTCTGGGATCTACCTGAACCTAGCCACTACACCTGCATACTTCTCCTGGCTTCGATACATCTCAGGTTTCTATTACGGAACGGAATGCATTTCCGTATTGCAGTGGAGGTTGGTAGATAACATTAACTGTTTTGACGGAGAGGGTGTACCGTGTATAAGAACTGGGGCTGGAGTGCTGACCAGGTTCGGGTATGATGAGAGGAACTTCTGGAGGAACTGTGTGTGTTTGCTAGTGATGTACTGTGTGGGTAATATTGTGGCGTTTGCTATGGTGGTGAAGAGGAGTCGGGGAACGCCTGTGTATTGATCTAAGGGGTATTTTTAAGGTTATCGAATAATATGGCGGTGAGAATAAATGATATTACTAAATATCTAAGATGTCAGTGTTATTTATTGATCATTGCAGATATGTTTTATACGACGATGTTCAGTCAGAATGTTTTAATTTTTCAGTGTCGTTTTTAGGGTTAAAGTTACTTATAAGCATTGGTGTTCTATTTGCTCAGTCTGTAGCCGGACACCCTGTATTTTGGCTGGCCTGTCGTTTCCGAATTTCTAGGTTTATTTCTAATGACTTTTTGCTTCAAATTGTCAAAAAACAAGATTGCGATCTCACCCAATGAGATCTTTTATGAAAGACGTGAATTATTTACTTTTTTACTAAAAATCTTATTACGTTAGATGAAAATGATAATAAATAATAAATAAATAAATAATGCTGGACAATCCACACAGCATCATCTAGCCCCAAGCTAAGCAGAGCTTGTGTTATGGGTACTAGATGACTGATATACTTAATACAATACATTACACAGATAGATATTTTTTATTATACATAGCAAACACCCAGAGCACCTGGAACAAATCTTTGTAGATCGTACAAACATTTGTCCCAAGGCGGGAATCGAACCCGCAACCTCTTGCGTCGCAGGTAGACCTTCGCCCACCGCGCCACATAGGTCGTCAATGATGATTTCCTCATGAGTTTTAGGTGAAAACACAAGGAAAAAACGAGCAAAGAGCCGACACTGGGGGGATCCTGATTCCTGTACTGAACTCATGGCATTGGTTTTTGCGTCGATGTCACTTTCACCCTATATTGTAAAGATTTTTTAATGAACCCATAAGGACTTCGCAGACAGCGGCGACCCGACGAGACCCTTGGTGTTGGGCGCATAGAAATGGTTCTACGGATATCGGATATCATCACAAAATGGCGTTGCTTAATCGAACTATCGCGTATTATTTATATTCTTTAAACACACAAACGCACAGTGTAGGAATTAATGTCATACGCATTTTCTAATGGTAAACCTGTGGGTGATGCAGAGACAAACAGTGGTAAGTGGGAGTAATTTCGGAAATAAAGAGACACAAATACATATTTATTTCTATTTAAAGATATACATGTAGGTATTGTGAACTATGAATACTATATCTACTAATTAGAGTATAGGTATGCACAAATACACATTATAGTAATAAAAACATTTGTGTGTTTAAGGCTCCTCGCCCACGGCGACTTTTTGTAGCGATGCAGTAGCAAAGCTGTCGCTGCCTGTGTACCTTCGCCCACATTCTGTATCGCTACTATCGCGATAATGTCTCGCGATGAATGGACGTTTCTGTGCCGAAAGACTACATTTTGAGCATATGACGGGCAACAGCGCTGTCTGCCTGTTAGTGTCGCACAGACTGACACGCATTCCCCAACATCCCTCCCTCCATTCTCCACCCTTCGTTCCCCCGTGACCAACGGTCGCGCGTTTGCATCGATACTGTCGCGATGCTGACGCGCATGTGTATCGATAGAGCCGCGCGTTTGCATCGTTTCTGTAGCATGTTGCAAACTCGATTAAAGCGCGACAGTAGCGATGCAGAAGCGCGTTTGCATCGCTACAAAAAGTCGCCGTGGGCGAGAGGCCTTTTTGTAACGATGTCTTAATAAATTTAAATACCTACACAAATCTAATTATTAAAACAATTACAACAAAATAACTGGATACATCACAGTGTTCTCACTGTATGTGTGTGTTTAGTGTTTTTGACAGTGTAAAGATACTACTGCCAACTTCATAAGAATGTGCTCATGAACTTTAAAGGATTGGTTGCCATCCCGTATTAGAGTGCTATGCTAAATTAATCCTTATTAATTAACATCTAATGAAATGGCATTCTATACATCTATACAAATAAATAAAATTATAGTGTCTGTTTATAATGTTAAATAAACAGTTTTTTTTTCTAAATGCATACGAAAGTTTACAAGGCAGTTACACCAAAATAGTACCTTTGTATATTTTTCTGTCTGTCTCTTTGTTTGAGGTAATTTCAGAAACGGCTGGACCGATTAAGACGGGACGTTCACTAGCATTAGCTGATGTGATAAGGAAAAATTGAAGCTACTTTTATTTGAGAAAAATAATTAGATAGGGTTCCAGGCCAACAATTGAAACCCATGTTTTGTTCAATTCCACGCGGACAGAGTCGCGGGCACAACTAGTCCTTAATAATTAACATGTAATCAAGTGTCATGACAAATATAAAGACGTCATAGGCATCCTTGAACATAGAAGTTCACTCACCACCGTAACACATTGCATAATATTAACACCTTTTTGCTCACGAACTTTTTATTATAGTCCAAAATGCAGACCTTATACCACAGATACAATATTTCGACCATAGATACAATATCTACTCTAAACTGGTTTTATTGCCACGTGTAAATGAACACAATGATAGGTTGACAAATTATATTGTTAGTTTGATGTAAGATACCCACAGAGAATTAATAACATTAATCATTATGCCACCCAAGTGTGAAAATGATTGGTTATGCTAGAGCTGTGCAAGACAAGCCGTTTAAATCAATTAAAGTCTATAAAAGTATTACAGAACGTATATTTATAAAAGACGCCTGCGCATAGTCGCATACCTACACACAATTATTTATTAGAGATGGTAAGTGAGACCGATCGATCGACAGATATTTTTAAGATTCTTTATGAACTTTTTTTTTGGAGTGACTAACTTATGTTAGGAAAGCTCTTTCAAAGCACTTTTGAAGAAAAAAA
Source organism: Phlogophora meticulosa (assembly GCA_905147745.2). Classification (NCBI taxonomy): domain Eukaryota; kingdom Metazoa; phylum Arthropoda; class Insecta; order Lepidoptera; family Noctuidae; genus Phlogophora; species Phlogophora meticulosa. Next base: position 3,956,048 of record LR990518.1, read on the forward strand.
CAGTTAGTTCCTATTCAGCAGTGAAACTAGACAAAGCCCTCTAAATTGAAATTAGGTCATATCTAGAACGGATTAGCTTACTGCTTGTTTTCACTAAGACTAGGTAACACCTAAATAAACTGCGCTGTTCGATTTTCAACTCTCTCCCCCTCTACCAAGTGTCGAAAATCCAACAGCGCTTTTACAAGGTGTCGCTTAGTATAAGTGAAAAAGATTATTTTTGTAATAGTTTATAGCTAAAGTCGAATGCTTACGACCAGACACCACGATACAAATAAAAAAGAGCCTACGTTATTAATACAGGACAGGCCAGTGAATAAAAAAAAACCAAGCGACTGTTTTTAGGTGATTGAGGTACCCAAATCATGTTCTTTGTGCTTAGTAATTGGGCTACCGGCCGCGTAAATTATATGTACATTGTAATTGTAAATTATGTGTTAGGATTTTTAATTATTACTGAGTAAATTATGTCATTATGTCATGATGGCCCAGTGATTTAGGCCTCGCCTCTTGTGCACGAGGTTGTGGGTTCAAACCTAGGCAAGTACCAATGTGAGTTTTTCAATTCATATGTACCTACTTTCTAAGTTTATCTTGGACATCACTGACATCGGTGAAGAAAAACATCGTGAGGAAACCTGGACTTATATAATTAATACTAGCGGACCGAACAGACGTCGTCCTGCCCGTACAGCGCCACCTACCGGGTCCAATTGTAAATCTAAACCATTCTCGAATCTCCACGAACACACACAAAAATTTCATCAAAATTGGTCCAGTCGTTTAGGAGGAGTTCAGTCACATACACACGCACACAAGAAATATATATATTAAGATAAGTCCGTGTCTTGAGCAAGCGTGGTGATTAATGCTCATGCCTTCTCAGTATGAGAAGAGGCCTTTGCCCTGCAGTGGGACAGTAATAGGCTGGTACTTTGCTTTAGTTTACTTTAATGAGTAAATATATGTATTGAGCTGTACTTGCGTGGAGGCCAGATAGGCAGTCGCTCTATGTAAAATACCGTTATTCAGCTGCTTCCGGTTAGACTGGAAGCCGATCCCAACATAGTTGAAATGGCTAAGTATATATTGGATAAGCAATTGGTTCATACTTTTTTGTATTATAGTGTACCTATTCTGTAAGAATAACGGGTCCTGTTACAAGGCAAGAGACATGGCGATTGGCTCAGGCGGAAATTCTGGGATAGGTTGGACCCCATCGATAAAGATCACGACCCCTTAGATCCTCCCCCCCCCCCGCTTTACCCCCTTGGACCGCCACTAAACTTAACGTAAGTTAATAATAATATACTGTGTAAAAGCTCAATGTATTCATAGGAATCTACCTCTGTAGAAAATATTTTTACTTCGAAAAATATTCTACAGAAGCCATAGCACATCAAGCTGCCCCAATTTGTCGAATTTATTTGATAGTTTTCCAACTATAAGTATAACAAAAGAATAAGGTTCGTGTTCAATTGGGAATATTCGAAAGTTTGGGATAGCTGATGTGCGTCTGTACCAACCGCTGCCCATTTTAAAACTAGTTTCATTTTAAATACCAGCTCTATCCTGTCAAACCTGTCAAACTTGATACTATAATTTAATAATGTTCATCGCCTACTATATTTAGCCCAGTAATCCGTTTAGGAAGTTGCATTAATATATATTCTCTTAATATAATAAACCTGAAGAGTTTGTTTGTTTGAGTGCGTTTATGAAACTGTTAGTCGTTTTTTGAAAAAACTATATCCCAAAACGCCACATTATCATTTGAAACTATCAATATTCCGACCTCAAATGTAAAAGAAAAGTATAATTATCGTATTTAAATAATAATAACGATTAAATAATCTTTATAATCATGGTGCCTCGTGAAGATATAACCATAGTTTCGCTATGATAATATCTTATCGGCACCCCAGTAAAAATAAATTAATAACAAAATAAATAAGAAAATTGAATTATCGAATTTACGTGCGTCAGATAGGCAATCCATTCATCGTAGAACTGTTTTTACTTAAAAGTTTTTCGCAATACTCGAAAAAAAATATTAATTTTCCTTAAGGTGAATGCGTAGTTGTAGCCGGCAGAATTAAAATTTTCATAGGTTTTTTTGGAATTGGCAGCTGTATTCGTTGGTTTGTTGGTTGTATAGAAAAGTATAATTATCGTCTTTAAATAATAATAACGATTAAATAATCTTTATAATCATGGTGCCTCGTGAAGATATAACCATAGTTTCGCTATGATAATATCTTATCGGCACCCCAGTAAAAATAAATTAATAACAAAATAAATAAGAAAATTGAATTATCGAATTTACGTGCGTCAGATAGGCAATCCATTCATCGTAGAACTGTTTTTACTTAAAAGTTTTTCGCAATACTCGAAAAAAAATATTAATTTTCCTTAAGGTGAATGCGTAGTTGTAGCCGGCAGAATTAAAATTTTCATAGGTTTTTTTGGAATTGGCAGCTGTATTCGTTGGTTTGTTGGTTGTATATGTTATTAACAAAATAATTTGCGACCATAAAAAATGTGCATTTAACGAAATATGAATAATCACCATCACGTTACGACTCTTAGGAGCAGGTGAAACCGAGGGGCGCATATAGTTTTTTTTTCTAATAAACTGCATGTAAATATTTTATTCATATAATCGGCTGTGACTACGATAATAGTGGCGCCAACATCGTCGCCATTTATGTCATAAAGACTTTCTGTTGTTTATTATCATTCTACAAACATCAATAAAACAAAACAGGCTTTTAATAAAATTGTAATCTTAAAATGAACTTTATTCTAATAAGCATAGCCTTTCCTTTCCTCCCTCTTCAGTCCTATATACCCGAGAACACACCACAATAAAGTTAATAAGATGAATCCTAATGAATCTTGAAGAATGTAGTCTTTTACGTAACCATTTTCTAGTAACACTGCTGCACCATCCTTAACACAGGTTAGAGTCTCGTTTGTTGGACAATCTGGAAGAGAAAATAAACACAATTTAATAAAATCATCATCATCGTCATTCTGCCCTTATACCAATTTATTTCGTGTCGGCGCAGCATGTTTTCTTCTTCCATACATCTCTATTTGCTGTAGTTGCCTCCTTTCTAGCCATATCATCCATCGTCTCTTTGGTCTTCTTCTACTCTTGTAACCCTACCCTTACTCAAATCATTAGCTTATTATATTATTTGACGACACGGTTGGCGCAGTAGTTAAGCGATTGGCTGTTGCGCTGCGTGTCGCGGGTTCGATCCACACACGGAACAAATACTTGTATGGCCTAAAGGTAATTGTTCCGGTGGTTATTTGTGTATGTGAGTTTAAAAGTTTGTAAATGCACCCACGATACAGGAGTAATTCCTAGTGTGGGGCAAAGTTAAAAAAAATAAAATAGAAAGAACTATCATGAAATGGAAGAAACGACGCCAAGAACGGCTTAGGCGTTGATTAAAGAGAAAATTACATATTAATCTATACAAATAAATAAAATTGAAGTATATGTTTGTAATGTTCAAAAAACAGCTTATTACCAAAAAATAATTTACACAAATTTGTCTGATTGTTTTAGGTAATCTCCGAAACGGTTGGGCCGATTTCGACGGCGCTTTTACTGGCTATAGCTTATGTTATAAGCAGTAACTTTTGTTTTAGAAAAATAATTAGGTTTCCACGCGAAAAAATGAAAACACATGATTGGTACATTTCCAGGCGGACAAAAGTCGCAGGCACAGCAGTACCTAATAAGTAATAAGTGAAGAAGTAGGCGTAAAATATAAATGATGGTTCAAAATAATTTACGACCGGCCTTGTAAAGCCGCACAGTAACAAATTTACGGTACAATGATGACACAACACTGGAATGATGGATGACGGCCCTAAAGTTGCTCAAATAAAATGCTTTCGGTGTTTAAAAAGGTTTGTACAGACACATCAAGCTACTCCAAACTGTCAGATTTTCCTAACTGAAAATGAACCTTATTTTTATTAAAATAAAGTTGAAAAACTATCAAAGAAATTTGACACATTGGGGTAGCTTGATGTGCTGGCCTCTGTACAATATATTATTGCCAGCGGAAGTATCTCTCATCATTAATCTTCTGTTTCTAAGGTTTAATGGTACAGAGGGCCAGCACATCAAGTTACCTCAATCTGTCGAAATTCTTTGGTAATTTCTCAACTTTATTACAAAAGAATACGGTTCATGTTCAATTGGGAAAATTGTACAGTTAGGGATACCTTGATGTTTTGGTGTCTGTATCTACCTACAGTTACTTTATTTTATAGCGGCTACAAAGAAGGTACTCTGATGATATTTCAAATATGTTAAGGGCGATGTGGAGGCCATTTATTAATGGTTTGTACGATTATTATAATTGGCCATGGTTCTGAGAAGACACGTTGTCACTAACGGTAAATAATTACTTGGTAAACAGCCTTTAAAAAAAATGACAAATAAATATTTTTCTTAAATTAGATTAAAAAAGCCACTTCTAAGTAACTTTTTCCGATTTTTATTTTTTTTGTATCGGTACTTCATGGTCGATATGGGGATGAGGCATGTACTATTAGTGTCTGCGTTGGTTAAGGAACCACACAAATTTGGGCTTGTCCAGTACAGCTGAAACAACTCACCTATAAAGTCAATCTGTCTCCAATAAATATTGCTGATAGCATCCATGGCATAGTAGAAATGCGATATGTATTTGACAGGGTACATCCAGGGCGGTAAGGATGAGAGCCGCAGGAATGCTCCTGACATGAGGAGCAGTGGGAGGTCGACACACGGCATCACATCTCCTATGATGCCCGTGGAGGTGAAGAGGGCTGCCATGCCGAGACCTGGTAGAAATAACATAATGTATGTATTCCCATTAGGTAATGGATCTTAACCTTTTTTAGGCCAGGGAGCATCTACATTCCTTTGTTGTTGTTAGGTTCAAGAAAATGAACATGAATCAAAATGCTTGGCATATTTGTTTAATAAAGTGGAAATTATGTATTTTTTTTTGTAAGTCCTCCGCTGTTCTTTTCTGATTAATTTCGTTGCGGGATCAAAGCAGGACAGTTGAGTTGTCCGGGACTCGTCGGGCTTCATTGTCTCGACCCTATTGGTCGCTAGTGTTGATTCTGGTTTTAAGGAGTGTCTGTGGTTAAGGAATAGTATGGCCGACTTATCCCAATAAAAAAAATGGTTTGATTCAACAGTAACATGTACTAACAGTACTTTTGTAACAGAAAAAACACGTCATTTCTAACATAAGATTATAATTCGTGTGCATCTAATTTTATCATGGTATGTATCATATAAATCGTTTGGGAACTAATGCCCTAAGGGTTACCGAGAGGTTTACCTATAGTACACCCACATTTCCCTAGCTATGTTAAAAGTCCGAAGTAATAGGGAGCGAACCTATTGCCATCAATGCGGCCTAAATCCAGACATCGTGCTGCTACTAAGATCAGAAGTAAAACAGTAGTAGCTCGATTGCTTAGCCTTTTCCCAACTATGTTGGGGTCAGCTTCCAGTCTAACCGAATGGAGCTGAATACCAGTATTTTAAATGGAGCGACTGCCTATCTGTCCTCCACAACCCAGTTACTGGGCAACACGATACCCCATGGTAAGACTGGTTCTCAGACTTTCGGAATTCTGACTGCAAGTTCTGGATAAGGATCTAACGGTCGTACCGTTAGATCCACAAATGTAAGCCAATGATTTAACGTGCTTTCCCAGGCATGGAGGAATCTCGATATGTTACGAACGGTCACCCATCCACAGACTGAGTACAGCATGAGTAGCTTAATCTTTGATCAATCCGTACGCCTATCATTAATTATCTACGAGCTCCTCGAATAAATAAATGATAAAAAAGGAATAATCCTATCGTCTTTAATTGTAAACTCGGTACCTAAGGAACGAGTAGGTTCCTATAGTAACTACCTACTACAAATTTGCGTAGAAACTTCACGAATAATTTCCCGATGTCAATTAAGGGAATTAGGTCGTGTTGTTACTGCAACATGTGGGTCTACATACTATGAGTTAGTAACATCTTACAGATACGAGAACAGTAAATACGTTCCTTTGAATAGAGATCAAATAAAATCTTTAAACGAGCTGACAGAAATCTTTTACGACAGTTCTTTGTACAGCAGTTGGAAACACCGTGCTGGTGCAAGTATAGCATACCATGGGTATTATGGCTAATTGCTATGATAGCCGAGGTTAGTCCGTGGATTGGTGACCATTTCGCTACATACGAACTAAGTCTGACGTATACGACGCGATATCAAAGTTATCCGCGCGATTGAAAATATGCCTATACAAGAACCCGACAAGAACCGTCGGAAAGTAAAACCCATCATCATTCAATGGTAGATGGAACTATACAGCATGTTGCTCATATCCTTATAAAATTAATTACATACCGAGACTGGATGCCGACCACAACTTAGTACAAGAGGCTAGGCAGACGCACACAAGGCAAAAATACAAAGATGAGATCGTCTTATTACTTTTCGATATTTCTGGTCTTACCATAAGCAACAGCAGGTATTGCACTAAGAATCAAGAGGATAGTGAACTCTGAAGCAGTCATGATGTAGTGAGGAAGGTCCACTGCTAGAGTCGCCGTGGACACCAACACGACCGGCCATATTATGCAACGTGGCATCTGTGGGAGCAAATCACAAGTAAATCAAAGTTTAACAAAAAAAAATAAAAAAATTGTACCCACTCACACTAGGAATTTTCCCTGTATCGTGGGTGCGTTAACAAAAATTAAAACTCACATAATACACAAACCCGGAAAAACGACCTGCAGGCCATATAAATAGTTTTTCCGTGCGGGAATCGGACCCACAACACGCAGCGCAGTAGCCAATCGCTCAGCAACTGCGGCAACCGTGCTGCCAAAATTGGCACCACAATATCACATTTTTGCTATGAGCCCCTTTAATAATAAACACGAAAAATGCAGGGTAAGTAACCAGTTGGTCTAACAATTGATGTATCTTAACAAATGATCTAAAATTTTTGTCAAATTCCACATGGACGAAATCGCGGGCATAGGTAGTTCAAAATACAATAATAATATGTACTTACAAAGCTTAACATCCGAGACACAAAATAAGCGGAACATTTGTAGACTCCAGATTCTCTCTTGAACAGCGCGATTTCATATTCGAAGGCGTACAGGGCACTGTACGAGACCCCGAAGGAGACCTCACTAGTGATCAGCCAGAGGAAGCCCCGTATCTCCTGGACTCCTCGTTGAGTGGTCCCTGAGACTCCTACGTATGCTACTCCGAGGACCATTGAAGTTACTACCTGTAGGATAACAAGAGGTGGGATGTCATATCTTTGTTAGGGATTAGTGTTCTTGCAACTATTGCTCTGGAAAAATCATAAGAGAGCTTAATAAAGCCTCGTCTGCTTGTGTATTTAGATAAGGCTTTGAATCAATTTGAGTGATTTGGATTCTGCATGATTGAGATATATTGATTTTGATATTTTCGCGATGCCGCAATCTAAATTTAAAAGAATGGTCTCACAATTTCTTGCAAGCTGGCTAAAAGACGGGATGCTCTTGTTAATCTTTTTACCCGCTTCCTTCGATTCGCGTATAGTGTGTTTCTTCAAATATTAGGTCTTTACCTATGAAATTGCCGTTCTGCAGTACTGGCCATTTCAAATCAAAATATTTTTTGTTTGGCTAAGAATTCTAATTTCAAATTAATTTTATTTTAAAAACATGGATTTTTTTTTCCAAAAGTAGTCATTTGTTTATTGATTAGTGTTACATTTTCATCGCATTTAAATCTTTTTCGTCATCATGGATACGTTAAAAATTCGAGTAATTATGGAATATGAGTACCGTCGTGGCAGCAACGCGGCACAAGCGGCACGCAACATCAACGACGTTTACGGAGCTAACACTACAAACCAACGCACTACCTGTTATTGGTTTGCTCGCTTCCGTTCTGGAAATTTCGACCTGAAAAATGAACCTCGCGGTCGTCCGAAGACTTTGGTCGACAATGACGAATTAAAGGCGATTGTGGAAGCTGATGATACACAATCTACGGCTGAATTAGCACCAGCTTTCGACGTTAGCGTCAAAACAATATTGGTCCATTTGCGTCAAATTGGCAAGGTAAAAAAGCTTGACAAATGGGTGCCCCACGAACTCAATGATCGCCAGCGCGAAGTACGCGTCGAGACGTGCCTTGCACTGCTCAACAGACACACAAATGAAGGAATTTTGAACCGCATTGTTACCTGCGATGAAAAATGGATTCTGTTTGATAACCGCAAGCGCTCAGCAAGTTGGTTGGATCCTGGTTCAGCACCTAAACAATGCCCTAAACGAAAACTTACCCCAAGAAAAGTGATGGTCACTGTTTGGTGGTCTAGCGCCGGTGTGATTCAACACAGCTTCTTACCAAACGGGGTGAGCATTACTGCAGATGTGTACTGTGAAGAATTGAACACAATGATGGAGAAGCTGGCACATCTCCAACCAGCATTGGTCAATCGCTCGTCTCCGCTGCTCCTGCACGACAACGCGCGACCTCATACTGCACAGCAGACGGTCTCCAAGTTGCAAGAACTGGGGTTGGAAGCTCTCCGTCATCCGCCCTACTCACCAGACCTTGCGCCTACAGACTACTACTTTTTCCAGAATTTGGATAACTTCTTGGCGGGAAAAAAATTCAATACCCGAGAGGCAGTACAAAATGCCTTTGAAGAATTTGTTGCCTCCCGTCCAGCTGATTTCTTTAAGAAGGGCATCAATAAACTGCCACTGCGTTGGCAAAGATGCATTGATTGCATGGGTGATTACTTCGATTAATACAAATAAAAAATACATGAAAAAAATTCATTTAAATTTTTTCATACAAAACGGCAATTTCATAGGTAAAGACCTATTATTTTGTTTTCTCGTTTAACATGCGTTCGTTTTACTGTGGGTTATACGTTTTTACAACTGCGATCCAAACTTTTTGTAAATGCTGTAATGTATAACTGTTTTTTGTCCCAAAAATATATTTAAATATTATACTTAGTCCCTATTACCGACGATATAGACGACGCTCAACGCGCTTGTAGAGATCATCCCTAGATTTGGCTTGTTTACTCATGAATGGAAGACGATGATGTCATAATGTTTACAGTTCCGTGACTTAATGGCCAACTTGCTGCAGTAAATTTACAATAAAAAATTAATCAAATTAGGACGATTTAAGTCTATCCGGGTCGCCACTATTAAAATAATATTTTAGCGACTATAAATTATAATACATATTAGAAAATTAAATTTAAATGAGACATTTAAAGTTTGTTGTCTGAGGTAAAAATCCAAACAAACCTGTTGATATTTTGCAGGTGTAAACACCTGACAATGGCAAGTCATGGGAGGCCAGTATATCATAGAAGACGTTTGCCAATGAATTAAAAAAGTAGCACAGAAGAGTGCAGATAATGCATTATCTGCACTCTTTTCTTGTACTATTCTTGTGTATGTATACAAGAATAGTGTCAGTGGAACTTCAAGAGGCGTATGGTAAGACTGTAGCTTCAGTCATTTGGCAGTAAAACCTGCGTGGTAGACGGTGGACAAACGGACACGTGAGTGACACCAATAAGGCCCCGTTCTTCCCGATCCTTTTAAGGGTTCCTTACCCGAAGGGTCCACCTTCAAAGCCAGATGAACTGCGAACCTTCTTTTGGTGCAAGGGTTAGGAACATACAAAAACGATTTCAGTCCTACTAAATACTCGTAAATACATTTTTTTTCTTTTGCATCTCAGTTGATAAGATTACCTACACATGTACAACCATAATTTGCATCAGAATTAGTCAGTTTAACAACAAAAATAAAAAATAAACAACAACAAAAAAAACATTTCAACAATTATGTTGAAATTCATGCGAAATTCTTTATAAATTGAAACTAACAATAAACAATTCTCAGTTTCAAAAACTTACCACCGATATAAATAATTGTATTAGTTGGTTCTTTATTTCTCTCTTCAGTGTCAGAGACAGCCGCCAAAGCAATAGGTATACTTGTTTGAACCAGTTCCGTTGTATACTGTAACAAAGATCGTACAAAACTTACATGTTGTAAGGAAGTTCTTTAAGTCAGTACATAATACAGCACTGCCTTACAACCAGGACGAGAGCTACGTAACAGCTGTCAAAAATATGACGTCGTTTATCCATATAAATAAATAAAATTGAAGTATCTGTTCGTTATGTTAAAATAACACCGTTTTTCTAAATGCTTATGAAAGAATATTATACGTACTACTAACGATATTGGTACTACAAAATAAAAAATAAATAAAATGTTTGTCCTTCTATCTGTTTGTTTGAGATAATCTCTGAAACGGCTGGAACGATTTTGACGAGACTATCACTGGCAGATAGCTGATGTAATAAGGAGTAACTTGAGCTATTTTATTTTAGAAAAATAATTAGGGTTCCGCGCAAACAATGATACCCCATGTTTAGTGGTGGGTACAGTTACTTTATATATATATTTATTATGTGCCCGCCATTTGCTCAACGCTGAATTTCATGGGATTTCATTTTTAGCGTGGAAAAATCGTAACTGTCATAACATCCTAAGAATGGGCAATCACTGTAACAGGTTTTTCCTAGCAAAAGGTAAATAATCATTTATTTTGTATGACGATACTTGCACTCTTAAGTTAACAGAAGAATGGGTGACCGGTTTATCCTAGCATGAAGTAAAACATAATTTATCTTGTATGACGCTACTTGCACGCTTAAATTAAGTGTGCACCTGTATGTGTGTGCTTAGTATCAAATATAAATTACAAGTATTAAATATTATTTAAATTATAATGTCCTCACGTGAGCACTCAGAAACCTGACACTATCTAAACATCTCCTTATACAAAACATCGAATGGTCTATAATGCCCAAAAAACAACATTTTACTAAATGCATATGAAGTTCTTGTTGCAAAAAATCTATTGAAAATATTCTGTCAGTCTGTTTGTGTGAGGTAATCTCAGAAACGGCTGGATCGATTTTGACGAAACTTTCACTAGCAGATAGCTGATGTGTGAACGCGTAACTAAGGCTAGTTTTATTTTAGACATATAAATAGGGTTCCACGCAAAACAGTTAAGACCAATGAAATTTTGACAAATTCCATGTAGACAGAGTTGCGGACACAGCTGGCTGTCAAATAAATATTATAATACATTAAATATCATATTATTTAAATAAGTCCGCACGTGAACACTCAGAAAGCTGACAATATCTATTTATAGAATTAATAAATAAATTTGAACTGTCTAATGTCAAAATAACAGATTTTTACTAAATGTATATAAAACTGGCGAAATGTAGGTGATAAATAAATAAATAATGCTGGACAATCCACACAGCATCATCTAGCCCCAAGCTAAGCAGAGCTTGTGTTATGGGTACTGGATAACTGATATACTTAATACAATACATTACATAGATAGATATTTTTATTATATATAGCAAATACCCAGAACACCCGGAACAAATATTTGTAGATCGTACAAACATTTGTCCCAAGGCGGGAATCGAACCCGCAACCTTTTGCGTCGCAGGTGATAGGTGCACCTCTGCCCTACACAACGGGAAACATGGCGTGATGATTATGTAATGCTCGTAAAAGTTTGTACTGTAGTTATACCAAAGAATCCATATTCAAAAATTGTGTCTATCTGTCTGTTTGTTTGTGGTAATCTCCGAAACGGCTTGACGAATTTAGACGAAATTTATTTTAGAAAAATAAAATAGATTTATTACGGCTCAAAAAGTGTTACCCCGTGTTTCGTTAAATTCCACGCAGACAAAATAGCGGGCATAGCAATTTTTTTTTAAATAATTATAATTAATAAAAGTAGTTAAATTCACACCAGACAGATTGGTGCTGCTAGCGTCAGGTCATGAACTTAAGTCACCTTTTAGTACTAACTGGCGGACGTGTGTGACCTTTTCTTTGCATTGCATCAGACGCTCTTAATACAAGTTATTTATTCAGTATTATAATATTGTTGTTATGATAATTTAATGTATGACCAGAACAACAATAGCTAGCTGTTTCACAGGAATGTTCTAAATTTAAATACAACATCTGCATCAAAAGTTAATAGATGTACATTTTAAATTAACATTTAATTAAAATCGTTTACAAAATATTGGAACTATTACGTTGTTAGATTAATTTAAGATGGTGTTCGCTGCCTATGTAAACGAGACCATTGGGAATTTTTGAAATTTAATAGTCTGTCATTTACATTATTTGCGCATTGTACTCACGGCGAAAAATTTAGATGTCCGGGAAAGAACTAAAATCTTGAGTCTTTTGGAAATTAGCATGCTACGCTTTGCTACGACATTTTGATGTAAGAGCGAGACGGCTAACGGCATAAAATAATTATTTAAATTTAAATTTAATTAATAATGTAATTGTATCACAATAATTTATAATAACAAAAATGTGCATGTCATTATGTTATGATTAAATATGTTAAGCTACTAATATTACCTACCATTTTAAGATCTTTTGTAACCATATTTTACTGCAAATAAATCTTTGACTTTGACTTTATACTTCGTTGCTTTGTTTACAAAATGCAACCTAAGATCACATCTGTATTCCCCGAAGGGTTGAGCAGAGACGCACCTATAGTATTTTTTTTTAATCACTATTTTATAGTTAATTAACACGGCATAGCACCAATTACATTAATTAACATAGAAACAAAACAAAAACTATACAATGCAGACAACACAATCAAAAACAACTATTCTCTACTTACTAACATGGAACAGTGGACACCCTTGCATACTGTCTCTCACAGAACATCAGACATACGCGCTTAATTTTATTCCATTCGTCCGCAAACACATCACATTCCGGGTTGGCCGTCAACAGTAACAACAGTAACACCACACTTCGCCATTCATGTAAAGCTCCCATGTTATAGGGGGCGATTCTATTGCCATCAACCGCACACAAATCCAGACTCCGAGCTGCAATGAGAAAATTCCTCTTGGCAAATCTCAATAACACTTTGCTCGACCTGTGAATCGAACCCAGGACCTCACGCTCAGCAGTCGCGCTTCTAACGACTAGACCAACGAGGCTGTGCTTTATTTATTCTTTCAATCACCATCAATTTTTATGGTTTGCATCTGACGGGCGTTCCGTGACGGATACTTTTTTTAAATTACCCCGTACTGTCCCACTGCTGAGCAAAGGCCTTCCCCAAGTCCTTGCAGGAACTCTTTTCCGCGTCGCGTGTCCAAAGAAACGATGGATGGATATATTGTTAGATGGTAGGAAGGAGGTGAGTTTTGAGGTGACGGCAAATAGAAACGTATGGAATAGGAAGGCATGCTGCGCCGACCCTATTTAAATTGGGATTAGGACAGGAAGATACTGATGAACTTTTGGCGCATATGGTCTACTAGTATAGTACGCAGATGTTTTGCTAACTGTACATACACCTTAAATTCATATCTACTAATAACCCATACTAGGACCTATTAATATCAGTGTTAATTTTAAACTGTGGCAACTGGGCCTAACCCACTTGTAAAAGTCCCTTTGTGCCTATTGGCCAAGCTCTGTTCTGTCTCCTGCTTGATATGGAGGGAAGTGGAAATTATGTATTTTCCTAATTCCACCGCTGTTCTTTTCTGATTAATTTCGTTGCGGGATCCAAAAAAGTTGAACAGTTTCTCCGGGAGTCGACGGGCTTCATTGTTTCGATGCTTTTCTGGTGGTCGCCGCTGTTGATTCTGGTTTTCAGGAGTTGCAGTGGTTTGGTAATAGATTGTCGCAATAAAAAGAAGCTTAAAAAATACTGAGCGTAATTATCCGGAGAACTACAAGGCCTTGTCATTGACAGGTGTTTTAGAACTTGTAGCTCGAAGGCTACGACAAAAAACAGTAAATGTAACATAGAAAAAACCGTCCAAGTGCGAGTCGGACTCGCGCACGAAGCGTTCCGTACCATTATCTATAAAAACGGCAAAAAAAACACGTTTGTTGTGTGGGAGCTCCCTTAAATAATTATTTTATTTGGTTTTTTAGTATTTATTGTTATAGCAACGAAAATAAATCATCTGTGAAAATTTCAACTGTCGAACTGTCACGGTTCCTGAGATACAGCCTGGTGACAGACGGACGGACAGCGGAGTCTTAGTAATAGGGTCCCGTTTTACCCTTTGGGTATAGAACCCTTAAGAAAACTTAACATACCTTACTTAGTATACTATCCTAGATTATTCTAGGACTGAGAACCTCTTCAAGTACAGACGCCAGCACATCAAGCTATCACAAACTGTCAAATTTTCCCAATTGAATATGAACCATAACCTTATTTTGTTATAAAGTTGAAAAAAAAAAGAATTAATTAAACTATCAAAGAAATTTGACAGATTTAGGGTTGCTTGATGTGTTGTCCTCTGTACTTGAGATAATGACTTGTTCGTAAATAATGAATGCTTCAAAATAAAGCCTCAAAAATGGTCACCTGTCAAATACATAGGTCAACAAAATGTTGTAACAAGAAGGATGCTTACTAATTCAGAATTGCCCACCTTATATTATATAAAATACCATATTCATTTTGATTTGATCTGATCTAGTTCTTTTGTTACAGCTAGTCTGCTAGCCGTAAAATTTAATATTTATCGCTTTGACTTACAATTTTGAAATCCAAATGTATTTTTTTTATTTAAAAAGCGTGGTAGTATTTTGTTTTACATGATTCCTACGAGAGTGTAAAAATGAATCTGACAAGTTTATTGATTTGGTAAAATTAATTTGAATCTGTTATGAAAGTGACTTGTCAAAATTTTAAGCAAACTAGTATTCTTTTGGAAATTATTTAAATATGGAGGCATTGGAGCAATGTTAATTCTGAAATTCTATAGCCATAATGATTGACGAAATGAAGTAATACGACAAAAACTACAAGACATACAGTGGAAGGGAGATCGATGCACCCTAATACCATAGAATGTGACTGCATGACTTCAGTCCATGATTCTGATTGATTTTACTTTAAGCTATCAAAAATCATGAGGAAATCACTATTTCAGTCTAACCCAATGAGATTTTTAATTATAACGTAAATAATCTACTTATTTCTTTAAAAGTCTCTGTGGGTCAGATAAAAATCAGTTTTACAGTGCAAAGTAAAATTAAATCATGATATGAGCTAGTACGTCGATGTCCCTGCTAAAAAAAAAGTGCCAGACCAAAAAGGCTCTAATCTCAGCATAACAGCGATATTTAAAAAAAATGAAAGTAACAACAGAAAGACGGTTAATAAAACAATCTTAAGATCTTGCTCTAAAATGCGATTACACACAACCCATGCACAGAGGCCAGCACAACAAGCTACCACTGTGTAAAATTTCTTTGAAAGATTTTCAACTTTATTACAAAAGTATAAGGTTCGTGTTCACTGGATAAAATTTGACACATTGGGGTACCTTAATGTGTTGGCGTCTGTACATAAAATAACTAAAACATACTTACGTTCTATTATAACCGTGAACCGAATCGGGTCGCATCATACTAGTGCTGTCGCAATACTCCAACCGGTTTTGGGCAGTTTCAACCAGTTTCTGTACATTTCCATTGGCGTTAGAAACCGCTCTTATGTAGAATTCGGCCGGATTGTAGTTAAGTGGGCAACGAAGGCCTATGCTGGAAACAAGAAGTGTAAATGGGTGTATAAATACATAATAATAAGCAACGAAAATAAGTAGTTACTTAAAAAACTTCATATTAAACAAAGTTTATTGCGTGACCGAGAGCGGCGGGCCTACGAAAAAAAAGAGCTGTTTGAAAAACGGTCGTTGGTATGGGAAGTGTGACTAATAGTAGCAATTATTATTTTTTAAATTGGCCAGTAATGTCATATAGACAATCTAAATATATTAGTTTTGTTTATGAACAATAGATAACCGAAATATTTTGGGTCTACGCCGCTACGGAAAATACAAAATCGCGTTTATCTGCAATTTATGACCAAAATGTCGCATTTGATATATTTTATTATCCACACCCTGTTGATATTTAGTTGTCTAGCAATAGGAACAACGGCTTAATTACATTAACGATTTAAGATTGGTCATAAACTTTTGACAAGAATCAATTTACGACCGGCAGCTCGACGGGAGTTCTATCATTAGCAAGTATAATGTCAAAATATCAGGTAAGGATTTACGCCACCCTCTATGCCTTAAAAGCTGCAGATAGCAATCAATTCAGTTGTTTTGAAATGTTTGCTTGAATAAGCATATGAAAAGACAAACATTTATTAATCACAGTTAAACATCAAGGAAATCATTATTACTCATACAAAACTACATAGATATAAAATAGTTGTGTAAAATATTGAAGAATTTACATTAAATACAAGTACAACAAAAATACAGCTATAAGTATGAAAGTGGTGTATGAGTACACATTTTTTTTTGTCAGTTCCAATATTGAATGATACAATTGTAAAAAGATTCAAAGTCAAGATTAAATAACCATAAAATTCACAAGCATAATGCAAACAGATTAGGTTGATTATGTTCAACAAACCAAACTACAGGATACATAACTTCTTTTATAAGACGTTGATACATTTACAGGTGGTGACAGAAAAAGCCACAAAGTACCATTAGCAACTGAATGTGTTAGTAATGATATGATGATGTTTGACGACACGGTTGGCGCAGTGGCTGAGCGATCGACTGCTGCGCCGCGTGTCGTGGGTTCGATTCCCGCACGGAACAAATATTTTTATGGCCTACGGGTAGTTTTTCTGGGTCTGGCTGTTTGTTTGTGAGTTTAAATGTTTGTAAACGCACCCACGACAGAGGAGTAATTCCTAGTGTGGAGAAACGTTTAAAAAAAAGAAGAAAGAAATCATCGTTCTGTGAGCCCAGCGAAAGATAAAGAAAGAAAAGAAAAGATAATACTATCTTTTTTCGCGGTTACGTCCGAAATCATCCCACGGGATCGAAAAGCATCCTATGTCCTAAACTTTATGGTTTATTCATGTGTCAAGTTTTATCAAAATCCGTTCAGACGTTTTAGAGTAAAAAGGTAACTAATAAACAAATTCACATCCGCATTTATAATATTAGTTAGGATTCTAAGTACATCTCTGATTGCATTAAAAAGGTAGTCATTTCGACCAACAAAAACAAATAAATATTTGTTTACAAAAACGGCAATAAATTTTAACGAGACTCGATCGAAGTTGGATAATATTCTTGTCGACCAACAAACTGTTGCGAGAATCGGAACGAATTTGTCTATAATTTATTTGATGGTATTGGCCTTCATGTAAAGGTAGGTGGTTGCTATAAAAAGCGACCTCCCGAATATGGAATCAATATGCTTTTTTTATTGTAAAAATAACCACAGCCACGCGTGTCTATCTTCAAAGTTTAGTCATGTTTGCCGAGGTTGGTCTTTGGATGGGTGACCATTTATGCCGAAAGCTCTCCCGGAGAGGCTCTCCGTGTCTTGGGATGCAGGTAAAACCGTGGGTCTGGGGATTCGTAGATCTTTGACAGTCGCTACGGGTAGTCGGAAGCTAGAATCTCTAAAGTCTGCCAACCAGTCTTGCCAAATTGGCCAACGTAAAATAATAACATTATGGTACACCCACGTTTCACCAGTTACGTTTAAGTCCCATACAATAGCAGGTGAGCCAATTGCCATCAACCAGACACACATCCGACGACCGATGTGGCGCGTCGGGCGAAGGTCCGCCTGCGACGCAAGAGGTTGCGGATTCGATTCCCGCCTTGGGACAAATGTTTGTATGATCTACAAATATTTGTTCCGGGTGTTCTGGGTATTTCCTATGTATAATAAAAATATCTATATATGTAATGTATTGTATTAAGTATATCAGTCATCTAGTACCCATAACACAAGCTCTGCTTAGCTTGGGGCTAGATGATGCTGTGTGGATTGTCCAGCAATATTTATTTATTTATTTATTTATTTATTTATCCAGGCTCCGGGCTGCTACTAAAAAAATTCTAATAAAAAATCCGAATAACACATTATTTTGCTCGACCCGGGAATGGAACCCACGACCTTATGCTTAGCAGTGGCGTTTGCAACCACTAGACCAACGACATAGTCACATTTGAACAAATACATGTTTTTTTTTCTTGGAAAAACCAATTGAGTACCAAATATTGTTCAACCTTTTAATAAAGTTGCACCTACCTCTCAAAAACATCCTTACAGTCGTCTTGTGAGCCATGGAACAGTAGCTTGCCCTCAGCCATCAGCAGTACCGAGCTGAACTCCTTGAAAAGGTCACAGGAAGGCTGGTGGACGGAACAGATGACCACTCTACCGGTGGTGGAGAGCTTCTTCAGGACTCCCACGACGAGGAGTGCGTTGTAACTATCCAGACCCGTTGTAGGCTCGTCGCAGATCAGGATTTGAGGGTCCGAGAGGAGCTGTGTAAGAATATCAATTGCACCTATTCTTGACTTTTTTTGTCTTTTTCCAACTGTATTGGAATCAATACTGGATGCATCTGAATACCAGTATTTACATAAAGCGACTGCCTATCTCACTGTCGCAACCCAGGTACTTGATACCACGATAACCTCTTGATTAGACGAGAAGAGGAGGTTTTTTACGCAGTATAATGGGTATGTGGTACTTTTCAGAAGGTCGAAATTACGATGCACTTTGAAAACTTTACACCTTTTTTTTTAGACGTTGCCTCACACTAGGGATTTCTCTTATATCGTGGGTGCATTTCCGAACATTTAAACTCACAAACACAAACATCTAGACCCGGAACAACTACCCGTAGGCTATATATATATATTTTCCATGCGGGAATCGAACCCACGACACGCAGCGCAACGGCCATTGGCTCAGCTACTGCGCCAACCGTGCCGTCAACATGATTCCTCCTATCTCATGGGACTTGCCTATTGCCATCAACTGAACTCAAATCCAGACTCCGGGCTGTTAATGAGAAAATTCTTATTGGAAAATCTCAATAACACTTTGCCTTACCTGGGAATCGAACCCAAGACCTCACGCTCAGAAGTCGCATTTGGGGCCACTAGACCCACGAGGCAGTCAATCTAAAATCATCTATATAGTCCAGGAGGAATCGGCGCATGAGTACCGAAAACTATTCGACCTCAATTTTTTTATGCGATCCTCTTCAAATTGCCCTCCTAATGATATAAATGCATGTTGCCATGGCGCAACCCGGTGCCATATTGTTTAAACCGAAATTGTTTAAACAATTGCAATTAGTTTTTTAGTTGTTTGTTGTTTGACACTGCATTAGTTCTTTGACACTTGCAATTTTATTCTAATTAAAAGAATGAAATTTTCTCAAAAATCTTGATAAAGTTGATAGTTTTTAAGATAAATGATAAATAATGATTCGAGACACAGAGAGGCCGACGCAACACGTGAGTCAGAGAGAGACAGCGATACTTAGAGGTAAGCGACGCATACTTGCGAGCGCGCGGAATTAACAATTAAAAAAAAGATATAAACAATGAAATTTTTTTAAATCTCTTTTAACAATATTATTAATAATTGTATAGAGAATTAAAAAAGAATATTACTTAGACATTATGTTTTTTTTAAATATATTTTTCATGGGTCGAAAGTACCCAAATTTGAGATTTTTCGAACCTTTAAAAATTCATATCTTTAAAAATATTAACTTTATCGTTAAAAGTCATAGGACCTTTTTTATTGGTATTTCAATAAAGAATATGAAAAAAAATTGTCCGGTTGAAAAATAACAATTCCTTGCAATTGTTTAAACAATTTCGGTTTAAACAATATGGCACCGGGTTGCGCCATGGCAACATGCATTTATATCATTAGGAGGGCAATTTGAAGAGGATCGCATAAAAAAATTGAGGTCGAATAGTTTTCGGTACTCATGCGCCGATTCCTCCTGGACTAATATGTTAAATCTCACCGTGGTAGCCAAAGATAGCAGCCTCTTCTCTCCTCCCGACAACCCACCGACAGGCGTGTCAATGTGGGGCTTCAACTTGAACTCCTCCACCAAGCTGTCCAGCGTCGCCTGGTTCCTTGGGTCCTTGCAGCTGCCTAGCTTCATTTCCGTCTGGAACATTCAACGTCAACCTTTACTTTACACTGATCAACTAAATATGATTTCACTAATAACCAGAGGTCGGAATTTGGTAGAGTCATTTATGTACTTACACTGATTTCATACAGCCAAAGAATAAAGTGGATATGCCTCAAATCCCGGAATTAATTATAAAGACCATAAAAATCCCGTGATTTATTCAATAAAAAAGTTATTTACTTTTACACAATTTAAACCATCCGACATAGGATGTCCGAATGTCTTATAGCTATCTCTGAGGTTTTGACTATTATTTATTTGTAATATTTTTGGCCACACGGTATTGTATTATAAATCCCGGGAAATCCCGGGAAGATCCATATTAATATAAACATTTCTATGCAAGTACATAACTCATACATAATTCCGACCTCTGCTAATAACACATACAAGCTATCACAAACTGACAAATTTTCCGAATTAAACATGAACCTTATGCTTTTGTAATAAGGTTAAATACTATCAAATAAATTTGACACATTGGGGTAGCTTGATGTGCTGGCCTCTGTACATACATTCTCACGTCACTGTTACGACGCGACGTCGCGTGATGGCGTCTTACATTTATGTATGAGCTATAAAATAGCGGCTGCAGCGAATTGGGTTCTGGTATTTGTTTTGGAACAATTAAAACCACAATGTATTTGGCCATCTATGTAAGTTCAGACTTTTTGACTTGGCAATGAACGTGTTAAAAAATCATTGAACAACTAATGTGAGTTTTTCAATTCATATGAACTTCCTAAGTTTATCTTGGATATCACTGACATCGGTGAAGGAAAACATTGGAAGGAAACCTGGACTTATTAGTAATATGTGTACCTAAGTCTGAAATCGCCAACCCGCCTCGAGCAAGCGTGATGATCGAAGCTTGTGCCTTCTCTGTATGAGAAGAGGCCTTTGCCCTGCAGTAAGACAGTAAAAACACAATGAATGGTCTTATAAGAAACGTTTTAGATTATGTTTTGTCCAAAATAACTACATTGCCATATACAGAATCTTTACTTCAATAAAACAAAGTCTAAAGCCGCGTCTGTCTGTCTGTCTGTTCGCGATAAACTCAAAAACTCCTGCATCGATTTCATGCGGTTTTCACCAATGAATAGAGTGGTTCTTGAGGAAGGTTTTAGTATATAATTTGTCAAGTTTTTCTATACATTGGCTAAAATATAATGATATTTCTTGGAGGTGTCGTTGGAAATTTCAAGATAACTTTATTTGGCGCTATAACCGACATCCACTCGGGCGAAGCTACGGACATCAGGTAGTGGCATAAAAAAGTAAAGATTCTGAGTTTCAGATCTGGCTGTTTGTGTATGATTTTAAATGTTTGTAAATGCACCCACGATACAGGAGAAAATCCTAGTGCAAAGGTTTTTAAAGAAAAAAGATTTTGTAGTATCGTTCCAACTTTCCCGAATCTGCCATAAATTATCGATAAAATAGATTTTGTCTAGACCAGATGTATTTTTTTAAGTTCATAGTATAAATACAACTTAATAAACACAATAATCAACGCGGGTTTCTGAATTTTATTGTATCTATTGTTTATTTTATCAGCTCTAGAAAACTTTCTGCTTTCCATCTTGACATTTCGACTTTAACAAAACAAGAACGTATTTAGGGTACTGTTATCGATGAAATTTGGATTATGGCTTTTTTTCTTTTTGCTGGTTGTAAATCAATCATACTGGTCCCACTGCAGGGCAAATGAAAAGAGGTTAATTCAGAGAAGGCCCGAGAATTAATCACCACACTTGCGGAAGACGGTTTGGCGATTTCAGATTTATATTCATTATAAGTCCAGGTTTCCTCACTATGTTTTCCTTCACCGATGTCAGTGATGTCCAAGATAAACTTAGAAAGTACATATGAATTGAAAAACTCACATTGGTACTTGCCCTGGTTTTAACCCATAACCTCGTGCACACGAGGCGAGGCCTAAACCACTGAGCCATCATGACAGTTTTGGCCATCATATCATCAATTATCACTTCAAAATTAAGGGTCAAATAAAAAAAAACAATGAACATAAGGGTAAGGTAAGGGGAAATAAGGGTTTCGTTGGATGCTTTATTTTTATTAATCTATTTTCTTAGTGATTTTTTTTATGTATTTTGTTCAAATACTAACTTATTTTTGAAGTCGGTATAAACAATACTGTGCAAGATCTATGTGCAAATAATCCCGACTACGGAACCCTTCACTGTGCGTGTTCCAACTTGACCGGTTTTTATATAACAATGTAGAAGCAGGATATTGTTTTATTTTTCAATAAGAACCTAGTAAATCAGTATGATTTCAATAAATAAATTAATATACATTAACGTTTTACGTAACTTGATACAACCCGCGATTATGTAAGCAGCGTGTTGTCATAAAAGCATTGTTTTAATTAAAAAACCCAATTAATTCGGGTGATCGTGTTTAAAATGACATTTACACAATCAATAAAATATTTTAATTAAGTAGTCTATGACTGCGATCGATGCCTTTTGGTTTATAGAAATAAAAAAAAATGCCTTTTTTTTTAAAATAAGTTTGAATTCGTTCTCATTAATGGATGAAGACATTGAGGACCCATACATTCTAAGTGGTTTTAAATCATAGTTTAATGTCCATTACATTAAAAAAAAAACCTTCTGCCAGTGGCTTTGCACGCGTGGAAGTCAACTTCTACGAAACAAATCATAATTATGGCACATGGCAATACTGTAGTTGTAGCTATAAATTGCCAAGAGGTAATCTTCAACTTAAAGACACGCTAACACTTAGTACAGTAGAAATGACATACAAAAGACAATTAACTATTTTAACTTATTAAACCTACATAATTATAAGTTAATTACAATAAGGCGTCGAAAAATTTACTCTCATCGAAGTCGACTAGTGACGTACCCAAAAGACTGACGGTATTATCACGTTGAAAGGAAATGCCTCTGGCCAAAGTAGAAGCCCTAGGGACTAGGGAAAACAGAAATTAAATTATATAAAAATAAACACAATAGCCTAACTGCAGCCGCGAATCTATAATCCATCGTAATTTATTACGTAATCTTCCCATACCGACCCAAAATCGGTCCAAGCATCGATAACCGCCCCTTATATTCCTGACATTCAAACCAGGAAACCCATAGACAACGTAAACTGACCATAAACACCAAATGTTCCCTGACGCTCAGCCCGTCCATAAACACTTCATGCTGAGGGACTATCTCCACGGCTCCCTGGCACTCCTTGACATTTCGCCCCCATAAGGTCACCGACCCTTCCGAAGGTAGCGTACATTTTCCGGCTAGGGATACTAGGAAAGTTGTTTTTCCAGCGCCGCTGAAAATGATAATCTACATATTAATACTTAAACATACTCTTGTATCCCCGAGGGGTTGGGCAGAGATAAATACAAAGAAAACTTAATAGTTAAAAATATTAATAATTATTTATTTGTGGGTGACTGGTGCCTAAACTAAGCCGGAGCCTGTATTTTAGGACACCAGGGCCCCGGCATGAAAGTTTTCAGTATCAAGTGCATAAATGAAGAGTGAAAGAGTGAGTGAACATTGTGACAGTGTATGTGTTGTGTGATGAGTATTATGTTTATGTGTAATGTGTGTGTGTGGTGAATGTGCGGTGATATGTCAGATGTTATAATTACTACTAAACGTTTTGTATGATTTTAGTTACGATTTTATTTCTTTATTTCGAGGAGTTTTTCAGTTTTTTGATAGTCTAATCCAACCATAGTAACACCCACTTTTCGCCAGTTATGTTTAACTCTTAATAGAGGGCGAGCTTGTTATCATCAACCGAGCACAAATCCAGAGACTCCTAGGAATAACTCAGTAACATTTCGACACAATATATTGATACGTGTGTAGAAAACATCGTACCTATCCCTTTGGAAGCGTACCTATTGCGCTCATCGAGCAGTGTGAGAAAGCTAAGAGAAAAAACTGTAATTTAAGGGGCTTGTTTTTTTAAGATTAGTTGTAAAATACGAAAAAATATCATCATCATCCTCCTGCCCTTATCCCAATTTTATTTGGGGTCGGCGCAGCATGTTTTCTTCTTCCATACATCTCTATTTGCCGTCATCTCATGGGTCACCTCTTTTCTTGCCATATCCTCTTTCACACAATCCATCCATCTTTTCTTTGGTCTTCCTCTACTCATGTAACCCTGCACATTCATACTCAAAACTTTCCTCACAACATGGTCCTCATTCCTTCGCATCACATGCCCATACCATGACAACCGATTTCCACACAACTTCTCGGTCACAGGCGCAACTTTAAGACTTCCTCTTACATACTCATTTCTTATTCTATCCATTCGCGTAACACCACACATCCCCCTCAGCATTCAAAATACGAAAAAATATGTGCTTTTAATAAAAAATCTAAGATTCATGCACTTAAATATAGAACAAGCCCGCCACACTATTCCCAAACCGCTGCAATTCCTGAAAACAAGAATCAACAGTGGCGACCACCAGAAAAGCGTCGAGACAATGAAGCCCGACGAGTCCCGGAGAAACGATTCTACTGTCTTGGATCGATTCTTGCACATAGTAATATCAATATGAGCCATATTTTAAGCAATACAATCAAACAGAAGGACGAAGAAGGGTAAGGCAGAGGCGTACATATAAGTAAACCCACGTTTCACCAGCTATGTTTAAGTCCCATGTAATGGGACGAGCGTAGGCTCGTCCCATTACATGGGACTTAAACATAGCGGTTGATGGCCGTAGGGCCATCAACCGCTCTTATTCAAGTTATTTAAAATCAAAATTTATTTTTCAGATACGCAAAGTGGTGTAAGATTCGGCATAAGATTAGGCATCTTAGAAAACTAAGTAATAAATAATTTATTTAAAGATAAAAGATAAGTTATAAAGATAAAGAGAACTGGCGCATACGTGCATCTAAGTTCATCAGTTTTAGATAACAATCTGTTATTTCTCTAATAAAACGGGGATTTATTGAAAAACATGTTTTTGTTGTTGGATATTTACCTTGGTCCGATGATGGCAGCAAACTCGCCTCGTCTTACACATCCTGTAACTATAAGTATAGGTTTAAGATATTTATTTCTCAAAAACAGAATACAATAATTCACTAAGAATGAGAAACACTGGTCGCATACATACAAACGTTCCTCGGAGTATCGGAACGGTATGTTTAGATAAATTGCAATATGGTTCGTCATTAACTTATCATTATTTATATCATCATCTGCCTAGCCTTTTCCCAAATATTTTGGGTTCGGCTTCCAGTCTAACCGGATGCAACTGAAGTGTTTTACATGGAACGACTGCCTATCTGACCTCCGCAATCCAGTTACTGGGCAACACGATACCCCTTGGTACGACTGGTTGTCAGACTTTCGGGTTATCATTATTTATTTATTTATTTAAAATATAACGGCCCAAGCCAATTACACTATTTAAACATATAATTTATTTAACACAGTCATGCATTCTTCTCACAAAAATTCAAACATTCCGACAATATCACCTTCCATTCATTCGCAAACATATCTAAATCTGTGTTTGAGTTCAGGAGAGCGTTAATAGCAGCTAATGTCCGAGGAATAGGTGACTTGGAGTGTGCAACAGTATGGCAAGTTGGAACAGCCAGTAACCGGTGTTTCCTGTTACGACAGTTATTGTCCGGGACAAATAGCTTGCAGAATGTATTATGTTACTAACATAATTACATTCTGCAAGCTATTTGTCCCGGTAACATAAACTATCCTAAAAGAGCAATCTCTTTTAGGATAGTGCAAATCCTACCTTCAAATCTAATGAGTTTTGAAATTATTTAAATTTCAATACATGTAGTTTAAATATAACAAGAAGCATTTGAATGTCAGTTAGATACAAAATATATTTTTTCCTTTTATCTGTCAAATGTCATCTGCATAGCGTTTTCCTGACTATGTATTTTAAATTGAACGAATGCCATTTGACCCCCACAACCCACTCTATTGGGTAATACGATACCCCTAGGTCAGACTGGTTATCAGACTCTAGGGCTTCTGACTGGCTTTAGGTTGCGGGATGTTCGAAAGAGTCACCGTGACCCCGGCACGTACTGGGCAAGGACGGAACACGGATGGGTTTTAGTCAGTAAAAGTCTGACATCCTGTTCCACTGAGAAGTCATTGTTTGATTACCAATCGTTAAAAAAAAGGTCTTCTGACTACCCGTGATTACCGTCTAAGATCTTCGAATGTGAGCCCCCCTGCCTAGAAAAGCACGTTAAGCCCTTGGTCCCGGCCTAACGTGCTTTCCGAGGCACGGGGTCGATATGTTATGAACACCTCGGCTAACTTAGCTAAACCGGCGATCGACATTTGCGGCTGCTTTAATTAAGCCACGAGCCACGAGCACTATCTGTCAAAATCGATTATGCAACCTGACATAAAACAATATGCTGTAAGATGCAATCTTTATGTCAGTTCTTTTCATCAAAAACAGTGTTCTATCTAATATCATAAACGCGAATTTGAGTTTGTTATGCTTTCATGACATAACTACTCAACCTATCGTCATTAAATGGTGCAAACACCGTTATCAGGGGTAAATCTAAAATCAAAATTCATTTATTCAAATTTGTCTGAGAATCAGTTTGGTTAGGAAGACCCCCAAAACGCCCACCTTTCACCACTTACTAGTGTTTTTGTTGAGACGCTGGTACAGAAGAGGAGATCTTTCATCCAGACAAAAGTGCTCCTGAAGGATTAACAAAATCTACAACAACGCGAGCAAAGCCGGCAAGATATAAAACATACCATTATTAAGAATCACGGTTTTAGCCTTCGTGGGTTTTCGTCTCCACCACGACTTTTCCTCTGGCGTCCAAACCTTCAGGTCTTTGATTCTGATGACCACATCGTTTTCCAGCTGCTCCCTTTCATACTGCAAATAACGCACAAGATTTTCAAGTACCTGCTTCGATAATCGAAGTAGATAAAAGGTATATATTTATTATAAATATTATAATTTTATAGGATAATATAATATTGTAAATACAATAAGTGTAGGCATACATACACACACACTTACGCACACACACTTGTACCACGTTGACAACCATTTGATTACTATATGATATAATGGGGGGCCTGGAGTTCTAAATTACAGGCCTAGGCTTAGTTCATACTCCAGATCTCCTTCAAAATACATTTTTTTATCAAAGTGTATCTTACACCCAGTTTCGTCTATTTGGAACGAAAATTATCTCAAAATTAATGAGACAAAATGTCAAGCGCGCGTTGCAGTTATTGGTTGAATGAATTATCAACCACCAATAGCATCACTTGACTTGCATTAATTCTGTGACGCGTGGATAATTTAGTTCCAGATATTGAATTTTAGTAGTGCTTAGATTTATGCTGGGATATGTGTAAATAAGTGATTCAGTACGTAATTATTAGTTGTCAATTATTTAGCAATTATTAGTTGTCAAAGAAAAGGAGGACTGTCCTAATTTATTACAGTGATACACTTTATTAGATTGTAATACAGAGAGAGAGTGAGCAATTTAATCAAACAACCTGTTCATGTTGTATTTTGTTGTTATTTTCACCTTTTCGTATCTTATTCTCATCGTAAATGGTCACCAGTTCTTTGAGTTAAAACGAGACATACAGACATTAATACCCATAGGTATTTTTCTTACGTAAGCAGTTAACGACCCTGATTGTTTAGGAGTAAATACAGGTAACAGCAGAAGTGTCAATCGCTGTCTCTAATGTGTAATTACTGTCTATGATAAAGGGAGACCAACAAATGAAAATTATTTCATTGATAGAACAATTTTGGAATTTTAATTAAATAAACGTCATTTAGAAGTACTAAAAGCCCATTATGCATTATGCCACAGGTAATTAAATGCATTTAGCGCTAAACATATTTAAAACATATTACCTCTCTTTGCCATCTTCAAACGATTGACAGAAAGAATCAAGTGTAGCAAGTAAAAAAAGTTTGACAGTTTCAACGTAATGTCAATTCGAACAATTTTCAAATTGAAAATACTAATTTTGAACATAATATGAATTCATTTTTAAGACATTTATTGTGCTTGCCTCATACATTTAAAACTTATATACTACGGATTTTCAATGTTACATTTTTTCTGATTGACGTTACGTTTCAAAAATTCGCGCTGGGCACTCAGAACGATGATTTCTTTATTTTTTTTAAAACGTTGCCCCACACTAGGAATTTCTCCTGGTTCGTGGGTGCGTTCACAAACATTTAAACTCACATACAAAAACATCCTTCTGATTCTAAACCTTAAAGGAGACTATGGAGAGTTTGTTTCGTTGTTTCTTCTTAAATAGAGTAGCAAAGGAATACCGACCTTATCTCTTTAAATTAAAATATGTTTACCAAAGTGTTTGTTTAAAGAAATTAAAAGAATTAAATAACACACATCATACAGATAACAGCACTCTTGCATTTCGTTGTCATTCAGTGTTCAATTAACTTTGACGTTCGTCTTTCACTTGATCATAAAAAAAAACATACACTTACAGAATCCATAAGATGGCAGTGTCTTTAAATTGATACAGGGTCTTTCGGGTTGTCGGATTCCAGGAAGAAATGGGATCCCCGAATGCGCAGATACTGTACGTACACACTCTCACATGTACGATCAGAAAATACTCTCACTATGCAAAATAAATAGCACTTCAAAAAAACAACACTAAAATACACGCAATCACCAATTTAAAATCACTTTTAAAATAAGAAAGAAGTCAATACACCGCGCTAAACTCCATTTCACTCGCTGGAAACACTTAAAATCACTGGTGTACCAACAAAAAAACACTAATTAACATCATCATAAAAAACATAACCACGAATTGTTGCAACAATTAATGAGGGACGCAGTGAAATGAACCAGACAGCCTCAGTAAATACAGAAATCATTATTCAAACAGATAAAATTGATAAAAATAAGACATATATGAGTTTATTTGTGAAGACATGGCTGCTTGCCCTCTGACAAAGACTTTCGTAATATATAATGTATTGGTGGGACTATATATGAAGTAAGTTCCAGTTTTCATAGGTAATAATAATGTTGCATTCACTTGTTATTCTAAGCTTCTATTCTATGTAAGCGAAAACGCATCTTGCTCTCTTTATCTCTGTGATTCATAGACACGGGTAGTGAGATAAAATGTGTTTGTGTGTGTGTGTGATGTAACAGTACTAAACTATGCTCAGAACATTTATGTAGGCTTGTACAAATTTCTCTTCGTGAACCGGGTAACCATCAAGCGCAGGAGCTCCTATTGATCTGAGGGTAGTTAAGGCTTGTCAAAAAATATCTAACGACGACCAATAGAAACAATACTTGTATACCAATATAAAAAATCATCATAATCCGGTAGGAGTTTTGATCTGTAATGGAAAACAGGACTCTCTGAGCTTGTGCAAAAATGGAATATATCGAAAGCGACACCAGTACCTATATTTAAAAAAAAAACCATATAGAAACTTTTTAGCATTTCCAACGATTCCGACATCCCTACGGTTGTTGATGATGATACACATTTCTTGAGGTTTGTCGTGTCTTTCTAAGTGTTTATTAATGTTTAAAAAAACACCGTTGTCAGACCGGCAGGTTTTTTTTTTCTCATTAAAAAAATATTAAAAAGTGGTTTTTTTATTATTAGCTAGCCACACATATACAGCTGCATCCGGATAGTTGGGAAATGCTAGACAGATGAGAGACTATAAACAACGAAACTGATACTTTGTGTTATTGTAAATGGATATGCAAGACCTTTTAGAAAAAAGATTTGCAAAAACATTTAGATAAGAGGGTATCAGATGGAAACTTGTAATAAAAACATTTAAAATGCTAGCTGTAAATTTCTCAAAAATAATAAAAAAACTTAGCGTTTGCAGTCGTGGAAAATCGAGTTTGAGACCAATTTGAAAAATAATTAACAGGAAAATAAATTAATGAGTGCAGAAATAAAACATAGTATGTATATATCCTAACTAATATAATAAAAACGAATGTAAGTTTGTTTCTATTTACACCTTAACGGCTGAACGGATTTGGATGAAATTTAGCACACTGCTAGACCATGAGTTTCAGACATAGAAAACCTTTTGTCCCAGTTATACATTCCCGTGGGAAAATTGCCCTACTGCACGCGGGCGAAGCCACGGTCAAAAGGTAGTTGATTATAATCTAAAATGATTACACCTAAGTATCGCATTGCAAAGTCAGACAACAATCAGGTTTGACGAGGTTGAGATCCTTTTTTGGTTCGGAAAGCACGCGAAGCCATTAGCACTGGCTGTCATTTGTAGATATTTGACAGTCGTTGCGGGTATTCAGAAGCTAGAAAGTTGGATAACCAGTCTTACCAAGGGGTATCATGTTGTCCAGTTGTGGTTGTGGCGGTCAAGAGACTCGCTCCATGTAAAATTCTGGTAATCATCTACATCCGGTTAGACTGGAAGCTGCTCCCGACATAATTTGGAAAAGGCTAATGATGATGTTTTGCAACTTTACAAAAGCCAGTCTCTCAATTGATTCCAAAATGGCATGAGTCTGAAAAAAAAACACAGACTATAAACTCACGCCTTTTTCCCATGGGGTAGGCAGAAACTACAGAACGCCACCTGCTACGATTTTTACGTACGCCTTTTGCTTCGTTTACGTTCATACATGGAACACAACGCACCTGACCTTTTTGAAGAACATGACCAATAAGATCAGTGTATGTCCTTCTGGGGCGGCCCCTTCCAGCTATTCTATTAAAATAGTTTCTAAAATGTCAATACTATTTTTATCATCGTTCTTGCTTAACCCACTTGTTACCTACCATAGTTTCTGTAGGAGTCATAACATATTATATTAACATCTTTCAGGCACATCTGGCTTAATTACTGTAGCACGAGCTAGGAGCTCGTGACTAAATAAAAACAGCCGCATGGGTTGATCGAAGGTTAAGTCAGTCTTTAGATGGGTGACCGTTCGCCGTGCTTCGAAAAGCACGTTAAGCCGTTGGCCCCGGCTGTCATTTATAGATCTTTGACAGTCGAGTCTGAAGCCCGGTTGTCTGACAACCAGTATTACGAAGGGGTTGTGGAAGGTGTTGCCCAGTAACTGGGTTGTGGAAGTCAGATAGGCAGCCGCTCCATGTAAAACACTGGTATTCAGCTGAATCCGGTTAAACTGGAAGCCGACCCCATAATACCGCCTACATGACACTAGTCAGCGAAACACGACGCCGACACTTCGTGTGCACTAGTTTCAGTTATTATGTAATATATATTTATAGTATTTTTAAGTTTTATATTGTTAGTATAGTATTGTATATGTTTATATGGGCCTTGATGCCTGGAATAAATGGATAAATAAAAATAAATAAATAATCAATAATTCCCCTAAAGGCTACGCAGATGATCTGGGTTAATTACTGTGTTTTATAAGTGTCCATCATCAACATAGAAAGACCCTTTTAAATGTCATTTGACGACCTTAATCTTTGCCTTCAAGTTAGTGTAGGACTGATACATAATTCATGTTATTACAGACTTGCATTGCGCTTAAATCGGAGGTTATTCACCTGACCCCAATTTCAGAAAAAAACCTTCTGCTTGTCAAGAAAAATCCAAAACCTCGAAATACGGTTAATCCTAAGATTTTCCGGTGAAACCCAAGATTTACCAATTCTTTATTATTACTTTTAAGTTCTTATACGATTATTGTGTGCCTACTATGTAATATACTTACTATGGTTTGCTATTCCTATACTTAGAACAAAATAAAATTTATGGAAATAGTCCGAGTTGTTTGTTATGTTTTTTTTTTAAACGTTGCCCCTCACTAGGAATGTCTGGTGTATCGTGGCTGTTTATAAACATTCAAACTCACATAAACAAACAGCCAGACCTGGAACAACAATATTTAGGCCATACAAATCATCATCATCTGTTCTGTGATCATCATTGATTTTGACATTTTGCCGCTAAGCACTCGGTAAATCTTAGGTTTTACCTCAGATGCATGGTTTATGTTGAAAAGTAGACATGATTAGACGTGATCAGCCTACGCCTTGTGCTAGTGAACAGACTGGCGCCCGCTGCCTACCTCCGCCGCCTCCACTCGCCTCAGTCGACTGAGAACTTAATGATTATCTTATTTGTTTTTCCTTTTTCGGCTTCCAGTCTTACCGGATGCAGTTGAATACTAGTATTTCACATGTTCCCAGTTACTGGGCAACACGATACCCCTGCTCCTCGGCAAGACTGGCCATAAGATTTTCGGGCTTCTCGAGTACTCGTTACGACTGTCAAAAATGTACATATGTCAGCTGGGACCAACGTACTTTCCGAGGCCCGGAAACCATGTACCTCGATATGTACCATATATATAGAGACTGTGTGTGGTATTTTAATGATGAAAGATTTAGATATCCTCATATCATCAAAGCCAATAAATACCTTAGGTTATATCATTAGATGCTCTGACGAAGCTCCACAACCTTAATATCCACAAATACCTAATTATATAACAAAATAAAAGGCGCTGCCGTGGCGGGTAATATCTAATTTATGAAATAATAAAAACAACTATAACAAAATAATAAGTATGTTTAACTTCTCAATCAGTGCGACCTTAAAATAGAACGAAGGGTCTTTAACCCGGAAGGTATGTTAAGCGACAATAGATTACCTACTCATGGCTGATTGATGGATAGGCTTGTCGAAAAAATATCGAAGGATCGATAGTTTTATATTTTTCGGAACATTTATCGATATCAAAGTAATACAGCAAGATGCCAGGGCCGCCAGACGTTACTTATTTTCTGACAAACGAAATGTGTACCATTGAGTAGTGTTAGAATGTACTATGATCGCTTGACTACCTGCTAGGTTGGCCATTTTCCAGGTATCAGGTAATCAGGTACGTAAAAACATTACTTATCTCACGTGAATCCTCCCGGCTGATTTTTACGTATATGTTCATTAAAAATAAGTCAACCAAAATTATTTCGATGTCTCGATTTGTCTTTATTTTTTCTCAAAGTATTGGCAATGTTTAAATGATTAAAAAGACAATGCTGCCAGCCTTTTGGACACTATTCCCGTTGACAGTGATGCGGATGAATTTTTCGATGCCCTGTGTCTTTTTTTTTCTTTTCATGTACATAATAGTTTTATTGTTTTATTGAATAAAAAGTGCAAATCGTTAAGAAAACTTAAAAAAGGTACTAAAGTCAATTTGAAAAATATTGATGTCGTTTATATCGATACTTTGTAACACTTTCGACATCCCTATAATTGGTGGATGTAAAAAATGTGTATAACAACATCCTACAACACACGCTAAGGTAATTACATACTCGTCAACTGTTCGTGTTTCTAGAAAGGTAAAGTGATGTTACGAGACCTTTGCTCACGTTCATTCTTTCGAGGCTTAGACCCTGTTTCTGGAACGAGCGAGTTAACGGTGATCAGTTGGCACTTAGAAGGTAGACTGAGATAGAAACCCTCAATACGTCACTGCATTATGCGCCTCCAAATTTACTTACTTACGTCTAAGTATATCAAGGGTAACTGACAAAACGTACACTGACTGGAGGTCCACTCAAACCTTTGTGGTTCTCTGCTCCAACGACCATCTCAGAGACTAAACTGCATGGTCCTCGCATGATCTGCCCAATATGTCTGGACTTTAAAGGAGACCTCCGATTTAGTTCTGGCGTTTCTTCTTAGAGTAGACATCAACCTAATTACTAATTTATTTATTTTATTTCATGACGTGTAAAAGTGTTTTTCTTTTAAATCTACTTAGGTACATTAATAAATATAATTTATCTGTTTTACGGGAGTATTTTAATCAAACTTAAATTGTGTTCTTGCGCATAGGTACGTCAAGTATAAGAAATACTCTCAACAGTGCTCGTTGATAGATGGTACAGGTATTATTTACATATGTACCTCTGTAACGTGAACTTGCGTGTATCTTACCCACCTACTATAACTAGTTTATTTTTTGTGAGGCGTTCTAACTTCCCAAGCTAACAGCTTATTAAAATCATTGTCTTGTGAAGCATACGGAATAAGGATGTCATGATTATAGATCAAGATACAGATTCATTGAGCATAGTTTTTAATGATAGAAAAACTACACTTACTTACGTTTCACTATCGTTTACTTACTATTAATTTTCATTTATCTTTCCCATTCAATTTAATTGTGTTACCTGTGTTAAATAAACATATTTTATTTCTTTTCATTTCTTTAATACCTTACTCTTCGGTACGAAAATAGAAAAAACCGTTTAGCCTTTGCGTTGTTTTTAATTTTTTCTAAAATTAACTACACATAATCGTTTCTTTATTTGTTCTAATACCTAGATATTTATTAATAAAATAACGATTTAAGTAAATAAGTAACACATAAAGAAAGGCTTAGCTATAGAGTTAAATTATTTATGTTACGATAATTATCAAATATTTTAAATCTTTTAAATAGCCTAAATCGTTAAAATATGAGTCAATGATGTAATATTGTATAACAACATGTTGTTCGAAATTTTGTGAAACTTGTTTAAACTTATGAAAGTTCTTTGGCGAATATTAGACTAATCAACTGTTACAAAATTAAGTTAAATAGTTATTAGGGACTAACTTAATTTTTCACTAAACGCCTACTTAACGTCTTAGAGCGACGGCCTCTCACTAACACTAGGCGGCATCTAAATATAATATATTAAATGTGTTTTTCTAACTCCTCCGCTGTTCTTTTCTGATTAATTTCGTTGCGGGATTCAAGACAGTTGAATCGTTTCTCCGGGACTCGTCGGGCTTCAGTGTCTCGAATCTGGTGGTCACCACTGTTGATTCTGGCTTTCAGGAGTTGCAGATAGTTTGGGAATAGTGTGGCGGGCTTGTCCAAATAAATTTTTTTTTTTTTTTTTTTCTTTAAAAATGGGGCAACTTTTTTTTTTTTCTTAAAAAAAAAAAAAAAAAACGTTGCCCCACACTAGGAATTTCTCCTGTATCGTGGGTGCGTTCACAAACATTTAAACTCACATACACAAACAGCCAGACCCGGAACAACTACCTGTAGGCCATACAAATATTTGTTCCGTGTGGGGATCGAACCCACAACACGCGGCGCAGCAGCCGATGGCTCAACCACCGCGCCAACCGTGTCGTCGGATAATGTGTAAAGTACGTATGTAGATATTGCTTTGGCACTGCAAAAATATTAAGGCGTCACATTAAGTTGTCGCCAAGTATTGTTATATTAATACGAAAACGGGATGACTGAGCTTCGCTCGGTTTTTTTTGGTAAAACGGATAAAATGAAGTTATCTAAGAATGAAACCTAGTTAGATCGATTTATCGCCCCCGGGACTCCCTGCACACTAAATTTCATGAAAATCGTTGGAGCCGTTTCCGAGAATCAGATTATATATATACACTAGCTGACCCGGCAAACGTTGTTTTGCCACTTTAAGCCAAAAAAAACCAAAAAAAATATATATGTAGTGGACCACCCTTATCATTTCGGGGTATGAAAAATAGATGTTGGCCGATTCTCAGACCTTCCTGTTGTGCAAACAAAATGTCATACAAATCGGTCCAGCCGTTTCGGAGGAGTATGGGAACGAACATTGTGACACGAGAATTTTATATATAAGAAACATACATTTGTACAAGGTATTAGATATAGACAATAAATGCAGAAAGCTAAAACTGTGAATAACGAGTACTGCGCAACCAGTAATTAGAAAAAACGGGCAAAAACGTACTGGGTAGGTTTGAAATCGAACCCACAATTGTATTTACCCGAGGTCATACTTACTTATCAATCATTTTTGACAAACTTAATCGCTAACGCGCCCACAGCGTGTTTGTCAAATCAATACCACCAGCGCCACCTCGTTAAAATTTGTCAAAATCACCTGTCAGATACATTATATTATAGTACATTTTTGAGGGCTACTACGATTCGTCATTTAGTCCCACACCTATATTTGGGCACAGCTTCGGGCCCTTTAAAGAGCATCACGATCTCCGGCTGTAATAGGCACACTGAGGAGTCGGTCGCCTGAACAGGCAATGGCTCGAGAGGGTGGCACGCTGTGTTACGCACGTGTACGGTCCCAGGGTGTTCCAGGATCCACATGGAAGCCATACGGCCCATAATTCGGAGGAACTGTATGAACTGCGCAAGATTTCCAGCGCCCAGGCCAAAGTTAGCTTAATAACACCGTGTGGTTTCGGCAGTAAGTGTCTGATAGACCCCTCTCCCTGTCCTAGTATGGAGCACATTCATCAGGATTGCCACAAGCAAAAAAAAAGGTGTGGGTTGGTTACAAAGATTTAATTTTTGACTATTCTGGTTAACTCTTATTCGTTGGCTCTTTTTGAAGATACTTCATTTACAGTTTCATTTTAAAACATAATATAAGCAAGATACTATCAATTGTCATCCGTTCTAAAAAAGGTAACTCTCTCTCCTCAGCTATCGACCATAATGAGACAAAAAATAGTATAATAAAAAAAAACAAATACAAAAAGGAACTATTGACACAAGGCCGCATACAACTTATCACACCCACACCTTAAGATAACTGCTATTTATTTAAGTACCTATCTCCAGATGCGGTAAGTTAATCTAAGATGTGTCCCAATGGCATCCGGACAGGTTTTGATACAAGATTCAACTCTCCGCTATGCACCTTTTAACTTACATCACACAGTTTGTGAAGTCTTATTTGGATTTAGTTTACGTATATTTAATGTGGTGCCCTGCCTTTAGGATGCGCAGGAGTTACTCTAGCCAATATATTGTTATGTCGGGGATGAATAAGTTTTATTAAAAAAATCTCTTTTTTATGGTTTCTTCTTATCCAGACTAAGGAGGTGAGAAAGTATTAAAATAAAACTCCTGCTGAATGACAGTTGGGATCACGTGCTTTCCGAAGCACGGAAGGGTCTGAGTATATGACATGATTGTCACCCATCCACGGTTTTTAAAATGCTGGGGAGTTTGTTCCGCCACTTCTTCTTCCCAGCAAAAACACTAGGAAGTGGTGAAGGGTGGGCGTTTTGGGGGACTGTCTTTTGTAAACGTTTTGACGTTCAAAAAGTGCTGATCCTCAGCCTAATTTGATTTGAAAAGCTCCATGTATCATGCATCGTGATTAATATATTTTTATATTAAAAATGTTTTTCTTATTACTTATTCTGTCTTATATTTTTTTTTCTACGTTTTAGTATTTGGTCATTGTGTCCTGAGCCTGTGGTCAAAGAATGTTTTTTCTTTCTTTATTTTTGGTTGTGTTGCAAAGCAGATTTCGATCTATAGATGTTCTCCTTGAATTAAACTCAAAGCTAATATTTTAGTCAAAGTTCTGTGGACATCTCCATTACTTTCGTCGACGTCTCCATTCTTTTAAGAATTTGAATCCTATAAGAAAGCATGATACAATAAAACGATACATTGTCCATCACTAAACATTTTATTTTACAGTAACAACTCTCACACTCTCATACAATAAGTAGATAATACTTATTATTACAATAACCGTATAGTACTACACTATCATAATATACCATAATATTTATGACTTCAACCTAATGAAACTAGTGACTCTATACAGCTTTTAAGAGTCGAATACGGACTTAAACAAAATAAATTCTATCATAGGCACTTTGATCAACCTCTTGAAATTATCGAGATATGGCGTCCTATTACAAAAATAATAACTAATTGATAAAGAGTACTGAATAAGTTTGTAAAAAAGTTTAGAAGGAAGACGAAATATGGAAGGATTGGACAGAAAAATATAGATTAATTCTTATAACATAACGTAATAGTCCACGCCAAAGTCAGTAGTCAAGTACAGAATTAACAAATTGCATTGCATTTGAGATTATAATAACTTCGAAAAATAAATCCATAATTGAATTTCCATTAATCTCCAAAATTGTATGTAAAAACTTTTTTAATAACGGCAATCAAACAAAAAGTGCATTTTAAAAATAGAGAGTAAAAATTTAGAATCAAACGTGATTGGTCCTTGGGTAAGGGAGCGTTTGTGTGACGCGTTGTGATTGGGCCATTTTACAAATGGCGGTCGCTGATCGGTCAGCACGAGCAGGACTTGGTGGTTCCATCCCGACTGTTCTCACCGTTGGCAATCTTGTGGTCAAGTGCGAATTTCTCACCATCTCTGTTGTCATTGCTCTGGAGTAGTTTGTCGTTTAAAAGAATCTGAAAAGAAGAAAACATTATAAGTAAGAGGTAGGCATTTTAGTAGGTACAAACGTCAGCACATCAAGCTATCCCAAACTGACAAATTTTCCCAATTGAACATAAACCTTATTGTTTTGTAAAACAGTTAAAAAACGATTAAAGAAATTTGGTAGATTGGGCTAGCTTAGTAGTCTTTGCATATTAGAGGTTTTAAAAGTAAATATCCTCAAAATCACGTATTAGTAATACCCGCTGTAGCAATGGACTTTACTGCTGAACTAAGGCCTATCATCACGATCATAATGCAAACATGCATTCCTACTGTGGGTACGTCTGCACTAATATTATAAAGAGGAAAGGTTGGTTTTTGTATGTTTGTAACAAATAAACTCAAAAACTACTGGTCCGATTTCTACAATTCTTTCACCATTCAAATGCTACATTCACTTTGAGTAACTGGCTATATTTTATTTACAAGACTACGCCTTATAGAGGGTGGAGGGTTTGTTAAAGTTCGAAGGGAAAAGTATGAAATCCACGCGGATTAAGTCAAGTAGTCATGAAGTAAAGTTCTAAGGGAACACCCTTAGAACTTCAACATTCCCTCCACCCCAACTTTCAAGCGTAGTTTTGAAAATAATAATAGCCTATAGCACACAGAAGTAATGTGGCTTTCTAACAGTGTACACATTTTTTTAAATTGGATCATTAGTTCCAGAGATTACCCCCTACATACAAACTTACAAACAAATTTTACCTCTTTATAATATTAGTATAGATTTATATATTTGCTAAATTAATCACATACACTAAAATCATATATTTATTTATATTTGATATGATTTTAATTTAGTTATAATAATAATCTCCCTTAGCCAGAGTTGCTATGTTATAATTGTAGATCATTAGGCTTCAGTTTAATTATTATTAAACGAGTTTTTAAACACGCATGAATAATCAAATATTCTAATCCGTCGTGTAAAATATGTGGTCACCTACGAAAGTAGCCTACTAAAAGATTGCACAACATTGAAAAATACGCTACAGTTTTAAAAAAAGTTGTTTCTTCTCAACAAGCTTAAGGCCAACGAATCTTTTTGTCGTAGGATTCTAAATTATGTCAGCTTTTCATCGTACTTATGTTGCGTTAGTAAAGTTATATTTTAACATTTTCTGCTGCTTAAGACTGGACCATAGAGGCATAACCCGCCTTACATTATACGTAAACTTTAAGTATTAAATGAAGAACGGAACGATTAAGAAACTATGGCTTCTAGTTGTCTTAAACAAGAAAGAGAAAGGGTTTTGGCATGTTAAACTGTCGAATAGAAAATGTTGTTCAAGGGTAATGCTGTGTTGTAATAATGTTGTCAATCTAAGGGATCATAACGTAATGTAGGCAGGAAGATGTAAATCTATGTTTTAAAGGTGTGAAACTGAAATAAAAGATGGCCGCACAAGGATGTGAGGCCATGGAAAAACTTAAAAACTTGTTGATGGAACAGAATAGAAAATCATGAAATTGAGTAAAAAGATGAAAAGGTAGGTAAATCACGGCAACGTTTAACCAATTAATGATTAATTCCTCATTCTCACGACATTCATGATAGTGAGAGCAACAAGATGCTAAATCCATCGCAGCGTCCAAGATAGGCTAATAACTTGTCATCGCATAAGGCAGTCAGTAAAAAATAATAAAGAACAGAAACGGCCACCGTTACCATTATACCGATAACATTAATATTCCCACATGGTCGGAAGCGGCTCTATGGTATAAAAAACAAGCCTGTTTGACTACAGAAGTATTGCACAACATTAAGAAAACAACAACCCAACCTATAAATTTGAATATTATTATGAACGGTCCACATTCCGTGAGCTTTAATTAATTAGATATAATTAATATTGTAAGTGACAGTTGGGTATAAATATGAAACTTGTTGGAATGTGAGTAAAATCGAAAAGTGTGTAAAATCGTTGTCGTTCGAATTTTGACTTAAGATGGGCTGTATTCGGGTGTGCCAATATCGGAAATTTACTGGAAAATCTTACAGAGCATCTTACTTAGGATTTGACTTGCAATACACTATTGGAAAATAGTGGATTCCAAGTCAAATCCTATATATCGTTCTTCACAGCATAGATTAATTTCATTGTTATTGAAATCATGAATAGTTAATGATGAACGATGAAGAACCTACCAAGGGTACAATCTACCAATGGTACGAAAATAAATAAACAGGTCTACGTTATAACGTAGACCTGCGTAGAACTTTTCAAAAATAGCTTCCTGTTAGGGAAAAGGGATTTTTTGTGGCACAGTTACTCAACTATCAAATTCTAAATCGGACCTGTTACATTTATTTTCCCACCATAATAGTCCTTTAAAATTTGATGTTTGTAAACAACATATTGCGCAACCTTAATAAATCCATTTCCTAATACGCTTTACCGCCAAAACTTTCCGTAAGGTTGGCATGCGTCACGGTAACCAAAAAGTTTTAAACAAATGTTTAAAAAAAATAACTCTGAAACGGGTTTGGTGGAACAGATCAACGGAGTATTTATTTATGGTATTTATTCATATGCGTAGGCAACTAAAACGCTATCAATTATAATAACATTATTATGACGGTATATTTGAATTCATGTTAATTCTTTTTGATATATTGTCGTTAGTTCATTAGTATTTGTTTATTGATTTATTTCCATATTTCATTTTTTTTAAACGTTTGATAAATCACACGTTTAAAAAAACATTCATAACGTTGACGAAAAAAAAGGAAATATTGTTACGACACTATGCGGAATCTGAAGTCTAATTTATACTTGCAAAAGCAAATTAATGAAAAAAGAAGTGTTAGTAGTACCTATTTTAACAAAACCTAGTGAAGAACTCATTGCAAATGATATGATACTGCAGTCCGGAATTTCGTTATCCATGAGCCAAATTCCTAATCAAAAGCGCTTGCGTTATCCCAGGGAACTATCTTAGGACCCCTTTTTTTAACGATGGGAAATCATCCAATAACTTCTCCCGTTCTGGGTGGAACGGAAGGGCGTGTCAGACTTTTACTGACTGAAACCCATCTGTGTTCCGTCCTTGCCCTTAACGTTCAGAATTAGAATCAGAATCATTTGTGATACATAGGTACAGTGGTTGGATATGTTTTAGGTTAATGTGCGCTATGATCAGCCTATTATAGGTAGGTATACAAAAATAATTAATTACAATGTTTACATGCAAATGAGCTTACTCGTACTAAACTACAAATTAACTACATAAATGATTGTATTATTTCATTACTATAGGAACAAATGTCAATATAATTTGTTTGGTAAATGTCAAAATAATTTCAACAACATCATCATCGTCATCTGAGAATTCTTTCATATAAACTTACCTTATTAACTAGTGACCTCGCTGCCTCTTCAATGTTGATGTTTTCTTTGGCAGACGTTTCAAACCAACCAGCGAACCCTTTCTCGCGACAGAACTCCTCCATCTTGGCCTGAGAGTTCACTATGCCTTCCTTTTGTTGGTCACACTGGGGAATCAAAAAGGATATATGATTGTAGCAAGATTTCGAGCTTTGCAGGGGAAATTAAATACATTTACAAAACAAATTGCCTTCTCCACGCTGTTCAACGTTAGATAGGTCAATGACCATAGATGAAAAGCTACTACCATCTCAGAGGGTTCATTCTCTTTGTTTATTTTCCAAGTATAAAATAGAATCTGCTTGCTTGTTTGCTTGGCTGGAAGCCGACCCCAACAAAGTTGGGAAAAGGCTTGGCACAAAAGATAATTTGCTTGAACTATAAATGTTGGTGTTGGTGGTGTTGGTTCAGATGAGACATATTGATGTTCATCATAAAAACCTATATTAACTATAAATCACACAATTAATAAAAAATAACAATTCAAGATAAAAAGGGTAACCAATTCTCAAAAGCAAATCCTACAAAACAAACAAATCAAAATAATCTAAAAAAATTAAATACCTTATTCGCCAGCAATATG
Source organism: Phlogophora meticulosa (assembly GCA_905147745.2). NCBI lineage: Eukaryota > Metazoa > Arthropoda > Insecta > Lepidoptera > Noctuidae > Phlogophora > Phlogophora meticulosa. The sequence continues at coordinate 3,998,560 of LR990518.1, forward strand.
CAAGGTATGGGCGATCCATCCGGTAGCTGGACCTTGGCATCCAGGTCGTTCTTCCATTTGACCACGGCGTCGAAGGTTGCAACTCTGGATACGTCGAACACAATGAACGCACCTACAGCCTCCTTGTAGTATACCCGGGTCATGTTGCCGAAACGCTCTTGGCCTGACAAATGGAGATATTTAAGTTATATATGAGAATAAAGAAAAGGCACAGGATTGTGTGTCTTAAGAAAAGTATCTTTGGCTGCTGCAAATCGTACAATTTTAATGTCAATGTACAGAGGCAAGCACATCAAAATACAGATAAACTATCAATGAAATTTGACCGATTGGGGTAGCTTCCCAATCTGTGAAATTTCTTCGACAGTTTTTCAAACGTGTAAGGTTCATGTTCAATTGGGAAAATTTAACAGTTTAACAGATAGCTTGATGTTCTGGCGTCTGTACAATGCCCCTATTTGTATTCTCCGAAGTATTAGATGTGCTAAATAACAATTGGCTGGTTATTTTAAGTCTTATGGCGTACGGCGATCCTATTGCCTTTAGCCAGATGCAAATCCTAACTCAGCGTCTGAGATATTCCAAAAAGTATGCCTGTATCGTGGATCGACAGTGGCTGCTAGCTACCTAGGTATCCATGGAAGAAATCTTAAGAGCAAAGTGAAGGTGCAATAATATGCTGTTGTCATAAGTGAACAAAATGTGGGATTGTGTGAAGAGAATGCAGAGCAGCATCTTGCTACCACATAAGTTCATCTATCATTACTGGTTATAAAAATAGAACATTTTTGAGCTGGACTTTTGTAGCAATAACGTAGAATGTAGCCTTAGCTCTTAAAAAAGCTAAGGCAAATATAGACGTTGACAAAAGTAAAAGTAACAACGCTTACAGAAACAAACAAGAAGAAAAAAACTAAAATACTCACTTCAGTTTAAAAACTCTGTACCGATTAGTTCTACTAGCTTATACTACAAATAATAGAGACAGGAAGCAAAAGGTTATCATAACTAAACAAATTGAAAACACGGTGTTAAAATCTTCAGAATCCTCATCCATTTTTGGAACGATTCACTCACGCTACGCAAAGAAACGTATGAAAAACTTGACTTCCAACTAGTTAACGTCACAAAATGTCATTCAAATTGAAATAAAAAGGTTTTCCTTCAAAAAGAAATAACACCTTTGTGAGTTTTACCTATTATTTGCATGTACCATAAAGAAGTTGAGATAATCATAAAGTAAAAAAAGCTATATATGAAGTAATTTTGATTTTTTCTATGGACTGGATATACTAAAAAAAACTAGGTATATACCGACTAGTCCAACATAATTTTTGTTGGCTGTTCGGCCTAAAAGAAGGGTAATACAATGAATTTAAATTGCGAAGACAATGTGGTTTTTTACGTTCTATTTTGAATACCACATTCATACTCAAAATTTTTCTTACAACCTGATCCTTATTCCTCCGCATCACATGCCCATACCATGACAACAGATTACCACACAACATCCCGGTAACCGACACTTCTTTCAGACTTAATTCGTTTTGATCTTTCAAAACATGTAAAGACTGAAACTGACGCAGTTAACCTATTCTCAGACCAACTAAACATCTTATTGGATCTTAATCATGTAAGAATCAACAATAGATCTTTATTAACCAAGGTCTATTTGATAAAATAGGAGGAAGTAACTCAATAAGAGACTCACTACGAGTACTTCGTAACGTTACGTTGTCATTATGGGTCCTTAACACATTTGTATAGGAACAGGCGACCGTACATTGGTGGTGACCATTTTAACTACAGCTGGCCTAGTGTACTACCGAGATTCAATAGAATAAGAGCCCAACTTGTAGTGGTTTTGCTACTGTTATTTCTGCGTACTTATACATATAGCGCATTGTGACTACTTCGTAGTCCAAGGGATTTAATTTGTTATTGTGAACTTAAAGAATGTTAAAATCTCAAGGTACCCTAGAAATATATTTTTTACAAATTTCTAATTAGTCTCATAAAAAAACAAAGAATACTGGATTTTCACAGTCAAGCGCTAGTTAAAAACGTGGAAAGTATAGAAACTTCACACAAGTGACATAATATCAAGCCTGTATTCCTGGAAAGGTTAGGCAGAAGTGTGTAGTGTCTTTCCATTGTACCCCTCATTTCGCCAGTTATGTTTAAATCCCATGTAATAGAGAGCGAGCGTAATGCCAACAATCGGACGGAAGAAAATCCATATGGAAAAACCTAATAACACTGCAGGACCTGGGAATCGACAAGAAGCTAGTTCAGTATTAGGACTTGAGATCTCTAGACCGCAAGCAAGCAAACATGCACAGTAACTTGTAAATAAATAAAAGACCCACCTGCAATATCCCATAACTGCAAACGAATGATAGTATTCGCATCCCAGTTCAGTACTTTGAGCGCGAAGTCCACGCCGATGGTGGCTCTGTAATGTTGGCTGAAGAACTGGTGCACATATCGCTTGATGATGGACGTCTTCCCCGTGCCAAGCTCTCCGATGACCAGGATTTTATACAGGTGCTCCCTGCGCTCAGCGCTAGGTGACGCGTGTGACTGGAAGAGGAAAAGGAGGTATGAGGTGAGATTGAAAAGCGCGGCTGTCGCTGGTAGTATACTAACATTACATCACTCATGTGTACTCCGAAAGGGAGGAGTTCTCGTTGTTGAGACCCACATTTTGTTAGTGGATGGGTCGCTTCACAAACAGGAGAGATAGCACGTAAGCGATCTATATCATATTCCTTAGATTTTTTTACGTTCTTGTTCTTTAAAAACCGTAGAAATAATTTAAGTCTGCGACATCATCCAAGAAGGTACGGATACAAAATATAACTATTTTTTGAATAACATAACATTATGCATGTACAGGGCCCAGCACATCAAGCCACCCCAATATGTCAATTTTCTTTAATAGTTTCTCAACTTTATTACAAAAGTGTAAGGTTCATATTCAATTGGGAGAATTTGGTAGATTGTGGTAGCTCGATGTGCTGGCGTCTGTACATACCCACGTAACTCCGGTTGTTTATATTTAAAAAGGAGCGACCCTATTGTCATAAATCGGACACAAATCTAACACTGGGCTGCTATCGAGAAATTTCAAATGAAGGCACCGAAATACCACTGTGCCCGATTTAGGAATTGAATCCAGGACCTCATGCTCACCAGTAACGCTTACAGCCACAAGAACAGTCAGGCAGAAGCATATGTAATGATATAAAAGTAGTGTTCAATGGTCTAATATTTATGGTTTAGATCTATCGACAGTGTCTTTGAGGTATATGTCCGTATTCATAGTAGCAATTAAGAAGCGCTCATCAGTTCAATTGGCTATCAATTATCTAAGGTTAGATATACTCGTAACAGCTATAGTTAAGCACATGCTAAGAAATCGACATATAAGCTCGTAACTAGTTACTGTAGTAACGTCTATTGTAGATATTGTTAGTGTACGATTAGAAAATAGTAAGATTGTAATCCGTCGAGACGAACTAACGAGATCATTTTGAATAATTCCGAAACGTGTACTTCCGTTAGTTTGTATTGGAACTCTCTGGTCCAAACTTTGTGAGATTAAAAAAACTAATAAGTGATATTATCAGTTTTTCTTATTTGAATATTATGGATAATGCTGTAACCATCTATCAAGGTGGAAGGGACATCGACGTACATACTAATATCATGGCTTCAGTACATAATAGCGGAGGGTCCCCAGCGTTGAAAAATTTCGGCGGTTATTCCAAATTTCTGCGTTTATGTTAATGTTTGTTTTAAACTTAAGTAGGTATACTGAAAAACAAATATAATGTCTACACAACATTTAATTTTAAAGTCTCATGGGTTAGATAGCAACGATGATTTTGTCATGACATTTTAAATAAAAAAAAAAACATCATGAAAAATGTAAAAATGAGGAAAATTTCAATGCTGAGGGTTCCAAAATCATGAACTGAAGTCATGGTATCAGTTTTTGCGTCGATTTCCCTTCCACCCTCTATGCCTTCAGTGTCACTACGTATATTATTTGACGTAATAGTAGACACTATTGACTATAACAATTTTCAATGGCGGCAGAGTTGGTCTTACGAGCCTCCAAAGAGAAGCCGGTAGGAATCAAGTTATATGGACACTTCGCCACTGGTAGGATTGTACATATAACATCACGCGCGTATTCCCCGAAGGGTTAGGCAAAGATGTACTTATATTAGGTACACCCACATTTCACCAGTTATGTTCAAGTCCCATGTAATAGGGAGCGACGACGGTACGGTTGGGGCAATGGCTGAGCTATCGACGGCCGCGCTGCGTGTCGTGGATTCGATTCCCGCACGGAATAAATATTTGTATAGCCTACTAGTTGTTCCGGGTCTGGCTGTCTGTGTATGTGACTTTAAATGTTTGTAAACGCACCCACGACACAGGAAAAAATCCTAGTGTGGGGCAACGTTTTTTTTTTAAAGAAAATAGAAAAGCGAGCCAATTGCCACTAACTGGGCACAAATCCAGACTTCGGGGCACGGGTTGAACTGGTAGGATTGTTTAATTCTAAATTAAAAATTGCTGATAGATTCGAATACTTAGTTCGTAGATTATCGTAAGAAATTTTACCAGTAACAATGTCAGTACTTTTATTAAAAGGAAAATGAATTACCAGACAAAACGCATACAATTCCTAGAATTTTATCAGAAGACGGCTATGTTTACTTAAACACATGAATACGTTTGTTTATTGACGTCACAGACTTGCAACATGATATGAGTATAGCCCTGTCGTTCCTAACTGATAAAGGAGAAACCTCGAGAATCAACTATTGATGTAAACGGTACTACGGTACCTATAAGTACGGTTATTATTGTAAATGGTTGAAATAGCTACTGATATATCAAAACAAGAGAGGAAATCTTCTTGAAGTACATATCTGGATATTGTGTGATAATATAAACATATTTAAAACAAAACTCAAGATGCATGTATCTACTCTATAAGTTAAAATAAATAAATAAATAAATAAATATTGCTGGACAATCCACACAGCATCATCTAGCCCCAAGGTAAGCAGAGCTTGTGTTATGGGTACTAGATGACTGATATACTTAATAGAATACATTACATAGATACGATATTTTTTATTATACATAGGAAATACCCAGAACACCTGGAACAAATATTTGTAGATCGTACAAACATTTGTCCCAAGGCGGGAATCAAACCCGCAACCTCTTGCGTCGCAGGCGGACCTTCGCCCGCCGCGCCACAACGGTCGTCAAAAAGTTCATCACACCCCAGAGGCATATACGTATTATTTGAAATGTAAGCACTATGTTTATGCACTATTATAAATGTACTGTTCGTAAGAGAATATATTTTTTTAAACCTAAACCTATATTGGATGATAAAAATGTCGTCTGATCCTATTACGTGCATACCAGATAAACAAAAAACGACAAATAAAAATAACTAGACACATAACTAGATTGACAAGAACACAATACAATCTGGTAGAGTGAGAAATATAAGTATTGTTATCAAATTGACTTAATGTTTCGTGTTAAAGAGCTCTATCAAATTTATAGTCTTTTTGTACAGCTGAAAGTCGATAGAAGAATGTTGAACGATATTTAGGAAGCTGTCTACTCAACACTATTGAGTAGACATTTCATTCTCGTTTGGGAATAGTGTAGCGGCTTTGTCCCAAAAAAAAAAACTTATTATCGTATCTATCGTCATCATCTACCTAGCCTTTTCCGAACTATGTTGGGGTCGGCTTCCTATATAGCCGGATGCAGCTGATGAATAAGTACCAGTATTTTACAGGGAGCGACTGTTTCCGTATTCACGGTAAATCAAACAAAATATGTAAATGAAATCTCTAGGTTTTACAATAATTAAAATCTAAGCAGGCATACAAATGTCTGCTTCAATCCTGCTAGACATTGTTATTTCACATACCAGCATATCACACAAAAGTGATTCGTTACCTTGTAGCTCAATTTCTTTGAATATGTGAACGACATTTGTAGTTTCTGACTGGAATATACATAGAACTTAGTTCCTAGTTGTATTATTGCAGAAAGCACTGGTATTCATTTGTTTTACGAAACTAGTTGTAGAGGTGAATTGAGTAACAAACCTCAGCTGTATTGTTCATGAGTTTAAGTGTTTCTACTCCTATTGCGTAAAATCTAGGTCTTAAGAACGCTATCTTTTGTGGTACGATAATAACGGAGTTACATTTACCGGTAGTTAATAAGAGCGTAAACATTTCATTGTTTTGTTAGCAGTATTGATAATGTGAGAATAAATAACTCATGATTCATTGAGTACTATCTTATTTGAGGCCCATTTTTTATTAATTGTAAAATGCGAAAGTACCTAACTGTCGGTCTGTCTACATAGGCTACTTTTCAACCTGAACATTTATATTGTTATACAAAACTTAGGTACTCGGATACAGAAGGAGGATTTCACGGAAAATGCTTCAAAATTAGATAAGGAGAAATTACTAGGTTCTATTAAAAAAAACTTAACGTTACGGTTGTATAACCCGAAGGGTTGAACAGAGGTGCATAGGACTCCTACATTTCGCCAGTGACGTTAAAGTCCCAAGTTATAAGGGGCGAATTTATTATCATCAACCGGGCACAAATCGAGACTTCAGGGTACCAACCTCACGCTCAGCAGTAGAGCTTGCAACCACGAATTTCCTTCTAGTGTTTTTAATTTCCCATGGCCGAGAGTTTAAAGGTGCAGTAACATCTTGGCTTGATTAAATCCACTTATCCGGTAACAAGATTATTTCGTTTTTTGCTAAGGTGAGCAACTTGTAAGAACTGGCCAAGTGCTTTCCGTACAAAATTAATCATTATGTAGGTACTTTTAAGATACTTCCGTAAAATTAACGAGAGAGGCGCTATATACAACTATATGTAAAGATTTGTGAAGGAATTGTCTAATTTAATTACACCATCAATACAGGTCTTTATTTAGGTTATTGGACAGTCATTTTTCGCTGTTAAACTTATTTGTATACTGACTAGTAAAGTCTAAAGTAGGTATATTTTGTTAGTAAGATATTTATATGTAGGATAGCTATTAGTGCTAAGGCGTAGGTCTTAAGTAGTAGGTAGCTACTACTTCACTTACTTATATGAAAAGTCAAATAAGATTTCAGTTAAAAATGTTCGTTTCGTGAAATTTTACTGCCTTATGCTATTTGAAATAATTTCGTATCATTCTAAATAATTATTATTGACTATATTTATAGATATTACTTAAGTATGACTACTCTATGATGGATAAGAGGTCATTGCTAAAATTTGTTTAATTTACCACTAAAGATAACGACATTATGAAGCGAATTTAAAAAAAAATGTGGGACAAGAATATCGCATGACGCATGGAATTTATAAATATTATAACAGTTAAATCTTATTGCGTACTAGTGTCTACTGGCATTACCACAGTTTTTACTAAAATCGGTCCCCAGACTACTTTGAGTAGGTATTTTCAGCTATTTCATAAGATCACGGTTTCAAATTTCATATTTAGGCATCCTTTCATCATCGAAAATGTTAAAAAGTATATACATAAAGAGTATCGATATTTTAAAAATAGGTTTAGCAATAGATTTCGAAGAAACGTCGATACTTTTTGGACATGCTTTAAAGTACATATGTAAACAAAATAAAATATCGATACTTTACGAATGAAAAGTATCTTGACAAGGCTAAGGTATAGAGGCCAGCACATCAAGCTACCCACCCACTGCGTCAAATTTCTATGATAGTTTTTCAACTTAATTACTAAAGCCAATAAGGTTCATGTTCAATTGGGAAAATTTGACAGTTTGGATAGCTTGATGTGCTGGCGTCTGTACTTACGGGATAAATTTACTGGTAATTATGAAATTCCTCCATGACATTGATTTAGTAAGAGACTACGAGAAACTTCCATTTGCTAATTTTGTATGTTCATTTAAGACATGTAAAACAATTAATCAGTATATAAAACAATATGTTTAGATATATGCTAGGTTAAAAACTCACGCTAGTGCTGGCTTTCTGTTTAGGAGACATCTTCAATCAGAAATCCTTGATGAATACGAAACGCAAGTCGTCAAGAAACACAAAAGTAAGTCCAAAAGAGTAAATCACACGCACGATACAGAATATTCTTAATTTCGTTATATTTATACCACATCTCACTATGTATTATACTTTAACTATCTTCACTCATCCTCCATTTAATTAATAAATGCTTTCAAATATTATGTTTAACCCGATTCTTAAAAATTTAATATGTTCAAATGAATGCACAAAATTAAGCGCGGCTTTAATTTAAATTTGGAGCGTTAATAGACAATTACTATTTATTTCAATCGGATCACGGACCTAATCGTTCAGCCTTCGAATACAAACTATCGTGTCGGTCCGATGACCAGCTATTTATGAAGTCGCGTCGAGTGGAGAGATAGCGCTTATCGGCCACCTGATAATGACAAGTATTTGTCATTTGCACTCCTTGGCCAGTAACCGATCCAATATTTGTGTCGATTCGATAAATGAAGACACTTTTTTACTTTCCTGTTTTATTCCCTTGACCGGGGCAAGGACACTGGAACTTTAAGATTTTATGATGGTGCTTATTTAGGGATTTTGAAGTCTAGCTTGTAGCCTAACCTGAGACTTATACGTTTACTATAGTATATTATGTCATTATTTTGTTTTTCTAGGTATTATATTCTAAACTATTAGTTTAAAGTGAAAATATGAATCTCTTTCATTGATATACTAAAAATATATCAATGATCTCTTTATACTACTTCGTTGATCAAAGATAACGTTCGTTAGAATACCGATGTTTTGTTTATAACCCGTATTGGCTATTTGGTCTTGTTGATCTTTCCTGATCGCCTTGGTTTTTTTACAGTCACCTTTACCTTTCCGCATGTAGTAACTTCGCTTATAATGGAACAGTTTCTTTATCAACAATACAATGATTGAATAAGGTATAAAACTGTCCATGATTCGGATGTAGATTACAGTACCTTTGCCTACATAGTGGTATCCTGGTTACTATATTTTTACTTAATAATCTACAACATGTGCAAGCGCTTTGATACAAGAGTATCTGATTTACATTTTACAGTCATGAAACAGAACCTCTTTCCGCAGTTTTATCTAGACAATCCTCAGTAGATTATTTTTGATTCATAGACAACAAACCCGATACTGCTTCAGTCACATATTGTCAGCGAATGCACATTGCACAACCGTTGGAACCGCGACGCGGCCGCGGTAAGTCTAGCCCATGTATTATGTTACGTACACGCATCAGCGGCGACCTCCGACCGACTGGCACTGGCATGCCACAAGGAATGGCAATATCAATATGGCAACTTATGACAGTTTGAGGCCTTTAAGTTGTATAGGGTTAACATTTAGAGCATAGTGTAATTAGAGTGACGAAGTAGAGTTACTTGTTTAATGAGATGTTTGGGAAGGTAGAGTTACTTTCAAACCATTTCTGGTTATTCTTTTTGTAAATTTTGGTTTTGAAAATAGAAATGATTGGATAGAATATATTCTCTTTAGATGCCGTAATTAATTTTCCGTGACAGATGCATATTGCATTAACAAAATGGCCCCATGATGCAATATTAATGGCTTCGTTGAAATCTTTTGTTACTTTGTCGTCAACTAATCATCAAAAATCATATTAATTTTAGTAGGTTATCCGTAAAAATTGAATCATCGAAATTCTTAAATGATTGTTCTGAGTATAAGCGTAGAAATGACGTAATTAATGTTATTAAGTAAATCAAAAACAGCTAATAGTAACGAGTAGCAATATTTAATGTGATTGCAACGTAACTAACGTTCTTTCTTTATTTGGTAGGGCTAGGGAACATACATAAGACGTTTCCTACAGGATAAGTTTATGAGATGAAACTTCGCAAATTCTTCCGGAAATGCGGTGTAAGCACGGTTTTATATAACGATCAATATTTTATCGATATCTATCATTTTAATCGTCTTCGGTCCAAACTTAAAACAAAATTCTCTGCGGGTGCTGAGCGTTGTGCGCTTAGCAAAAATGTATTGAGATTTCCATACAATGATGCCATCCAAATTTTACAAAAAAAATCTTTCCATACGACAATCTCGAACACAGCCTTCAGCAAAATCGGTCGAACCGTTCTCAGGTGATGATACATATGTATTTCAATTATGTGGAAATTGATTTTAATTTATATAAGTAAGAAGATTTATCGTTTAAATTTAAATACTTAGCATGTAGTTCAACAAGAAAATATTCGTCATTGCGCTTGCACCGTCTTCCTTATAAATAAGTGCGAAGCGAAACAAACCCGTAGGCCGTAACTAGATACTCTATTTGCTTCAAATACACATGTATTTTTCTGAGTTAAGCCATAAACCTATCGTTCACACCATCTGGCCGTAAGCGCGTATCAATTTCATGAAGCCATATCAACGCACTAATTGAACTATCAAATTATCCAACCCATTAACTTATATTTTCACCTTATTTGTAAGGTTTCTCTATGACCCACTTCCTTTCACGTAATGGCAACTTCCTTTCTAGTAATGGCTCCATAAAAAGTAAAACGTTCGTTATTTGAATATTTATAAACGTTTTTTTTTAGAAGATCTTTAGTCGTAGCGAGAGTCGTAAACGAAAATGAACCTATTATAATCTGTGCATGCACCTAATTTACGTTAGTATTTAAATATTTTATCATAATTTCTCCTCCAGTCTGTGTGCATAGGCCTTAACGTTGTGGGTACCTACATACCTAGTTGTAGTATATGACAAAAGAGACAAGAGTTTACCAGTCCAACGCCCGCTAGTTAGTGTCACTGTAATGCACTTATTATATCGCACGGTCCACTTTACTTCGTAAGATTTTATGTACAAGGGACAGTAGTAAAAACAATAACAATTAATGACCTTTTACGTAAGTATGTAATAATTATGACGTCAGATTTGAAATCAGTACAACATACGATCATCTTCGTATAGTTAACTCTGAAGAAACCAGACTATAGCTGTTACAAAGAAATTTCAGCTGGAAACTCCCAATAACACTGCCAGACCTGGTAATCGATCCCAGGACCTACTGTTCAACAGTAGTGCTTGCGATCACTAGAACAAGGAGGCAGTCTTTGGTAATCTTAACTAAATCTAAAATTAATTCAAAATAATCTGGTGAGAAAACATTCTCACAAAAATCACGACGAAACATCGTTAAAATTCATGCTATCAGTTTACATTTAAAAGATGCAACCAAGATAGTGTTGATTACAACGTCGTGTTTATCTTAAGTAGTTTTTAGAATATCTAATATCCTGACTGATCTATCACAAAAAAACAGCTAATTATCTGCCAAGTAAAGCAGCGATCAAAGAAAAGATTATTTTAGCCATCTACATCATTAATTTGCATACACCAATCTCTTCTGAATCTTTTATCTAATACACGACTAGACTAGTTTGAGTACTTTATGGGGCCTACCCAAATGTTCTTACTTTGGTACCTACTCTTCGTCGAGACGATGACCTCCTGAATTCTCTTAAATTCTTTTTTCACTAACACACATAAAAGCCTAGGCAGTTTGGGTACGTTACGCGGGCTACCCAAATGTTCTTACTTTGGTACCTACTCTTTGTCGAGACGATGACCTCCTGAATTCTCTTAAATTCTTTTTTCACTAACACATAAAAGCCTAGGCAGTTTGGGAACGTTACGCGGGCTACCCAAATGTTCTTACTTTGGTACCTACTCTTCGTTGAGACGACGACCTCCTGAATTCTCTTAAATTCTTTACTATCTTAGACATCACTGACATCAGTGAAGGAAAACATTATGAGGAAACCTGGATTTTTAATTAATATAAGTATGAAATTGACAACCCGTCTTGGGCAAGAGTGGTGATTATTGCTCTTGCCTTCTCAGCAATGACGGATTAACCCTTAATCAAATTAAGCCACCAGAAGAAGCACAAAAAAAATCCGTCCGTAGGGCGTCACGTCTCAATCTCACATCACCAACAACCACACCAAAAAAAGTTTCTAGAACGAATTAGAAAATTCGCGCGTTTTGCACAAATAATGTTTTTAGGCGGTAAAGGCCGATTCTAGTTGACATACGGATAGGGGGGGCCATGGGCGTGGATTGCTTAGGGCATCAAGTAGTCTTAATCTCTCACTGCTTCTCAGTATGTTAAGCGGCCTTTGCCCTGCAGTGGAACAGCAACAGACTGGTATTATATTTTTATTGACTACTTAATAAAATACATTTACAAAGTATGTAACTGAAAAAGAAACGACATTTGTTATCAACATCAGGCATTGCCGATCTATGGACAATGAAAGTTAAAAGTAAAAGATAAACTTCAACGAAATAAAATGAGGGTCACAGCTCAGAGCTGACATTGATATAAATTATGAATATTATGATTATGTAGACATGTAAATTAAAAATAAATGTGTTCTACGAAATAACGGTACGTCACAATGAATTCCCTATATCTCAATACGCCTCATGGTACATTCATAAGTATCCAAATTTCATGACATTACATTTTCAACTTTTAACTGAACGTATCATCTTCACGCTTATATCGCCGATACAGAGATAAGTCCCATGTAATAGGGCTCAAGCCTATTGCCATCTACCGGATATAAATCCAGACTTCGGGCTGTTACTTTCAAATTCTAGATGGAAATACCCAATAACAATTTATCCGATATGGGAATCGTACCGAGGACCTCATGTTCAGCAGTAGTGCTTGCGACCACTAAACATAGTTCGATGTAGTAGTAGTACATCAAACCATGTTTTGTGGTCTTCTGCTAGATAAAAAATAATATCCTTGTAAAATGCCAGACAACGCACAGCCTAGAAGCCTGAATTTTTACACCACTTCCTAGTATAACGAAGGTGAGCAAGAAGGAAGATTTGGGTAATTCAAGCACTAAAAGGGATGAAGGTATGTATTGAAATTAAGATGGGAGACCCATTGGCCAAACTGTTTGTTTCAAATAAGTAAGAAGAAGCTTACACTGATAGAAAGGTAAATTGACTATTACACTCATATTATAAATGTAAAACTTTGTCGGTATGTGTGTATGTTTGTTACTCCTTCGCGCTGAAACGGGTGAACGGATTTAATTGAATTTCTTATGGAGCTTTCTATCCCGAAACAAAAAGTATTTCCGTGGGAATTTCAAAATGTCTCATGTTGATTTTATAACCGCAGGTAATATCGTGGGGCGCAGCTATATAGGTGGGTACGTGACGTTCAGATTTGGATCAGAATGTTGGGCCACAAAATGGGGATGAATGAAAGGCATGCAGCTGAAATAGACGATGATTTGACGACACGGTTGGCGCGGTAGTTGAGCCATCGGCTGCTGCGCCGCGTGTTGTGGGTTCGATCCCCACACGGAACAAATATTTGTATGGCCTACAGGTAGTTGTTCCGGGTCTGGCTGTTTGTGTATGTGAGTTTAAATATTTGTAAACGCACCCACGATACAGGAGAAATTCCTAGTGTGGGGCAACGTTTAAAAAAAAGAAAAAAAAAAAACAATAAGAATGCTAAGAGGGTAGAGAGCTAAATAAGTACGTGAGAAGAAGTCTGAAAGGATAGGAGGTTGATGATGACGTAAGATACGTAGCACCGACCTATCTATTTGACCATCTCACGACACATCTTAAACTATTTCCAGAAACGTGTTTTTGCTATGTCTAAACATTTTAGAAAATAGTATAGTGTCGCTGTGGTTGGGCGGCACGGCACCACCGTTGTAGTCTGCGGTCTACCATTGTTTTAAGACGACGACCTATGTGGCGCAGTGGACGAAGGTCCACCTGCGACGCAGGAGGTTGCGGGTTCGATTCCCGCCTTCGGACAAATGTTTGTACGATCTACAAAGATTTGTTCCGGGTGCTCTGGGTATGTGTAATAAAAAATATCTGTTTATGTAATGTATTGCATTAAGTATATCAGTCATCTAGTACCCATACCACAAGCTCTGCATAGCTTGGGGCTAGATGATGCTGTGTGGATTGTCCAGCATTATTTATTTATTTACTCATTTATCAAGGGTACCTAATAACCCTGTATTTAATTCTATTGTAGATTTTAACTTACACTACACGACAAAAAACCTCCAATAATATTATGACTGTGAAAGATACTGAGGATAAATGTATGACTACTTATTACTCTTTCACGCATAAACTACTGAATGGATTTTGATCAACCCGCCTTGGGCAATGGTGGTGATTAAATAATGCTCGTGCCTTCTCTGTCTCAGAAGAGGCCTTTGCCCTGCAGTGGGACAGTAACAGGCTGGCATTTCTTTTTTACGGTGTTTTTATGGCTTTAACTTCGCGAATCTCAGATTTAACTTGTACTTTGGCACTCACCGCCCTCTATCTCAAAACGGTTCAACCTAAGTATAAAGAATTGCTTCAGACAAAATTTGTAAAGATTTTTATGCTCTACAATATCTTATCTATACATATAAATAAAATTGAAGTGTCTGTTTGCAATGATAAAAGACCAACTTTTTACGAAATGCAGTGTAAACCCAGTAGTTACACCAAAAAAACATATGTTTTCCTGTCTCTTTGTTTGGGGTATCTCCGAAACGGCTAGCCCAATTTTGACGAGAAATCAACTGGCATATAGGTAATGAAATAAAATAACGAGTAACTTAGGAGTAGCCCAAGTTAAACCTAATATACTCCTATTATAAAAATAATTAGAATTCCACAAAAAAAAAGACAAGTATTGTTAAATTCTACGCGGAAATTGTCGCGGAAACAGCTAGCTTGTAATAAATGCAACAACGATATGAAGCATACGGGAAGGGGGATATTAAGAAAACTGATGTTTGCGACCTTTGACCTTGAATATATAAGGACGCTTACACATGAGACTTTAACATTTAGAATGCCAAAATGAAGGTTCTTACAAAAATTAAACTTATTCCGTTTCATTCCGAGGTTGAAATTCCCCCTTGGTTTTGGTCCCTTTAATTTCGTCACCCACCCTTAAATTAGACCCATTGAGAGCCTGCTAGTCCAGTACTAAAAGGTTGTAATTTATAAAGAAACATACGCAATACAGCTTAAATTGCTTAAATAAGTGGTGTTTAATATTTTGCACTGTTGCACAAAAACAGAGCGTTTCATAGACATTACAATTAGGTGGCGCTTATTATAGTGAAAACGGGAATATTATGACACTATCGCTAATGACCTTATAATGGTTTACCTATTAGTAGACGTATGCGGTATTGTGTAAGCGGTTTTCTAGCTAATGTATGTAGGGCCGAGTATTCTTCCATAAATCTCTATCAACCGTCATCTCATTGTACAGTGTGAAAGGGACAACGCATAAACTGATACTATGATTTTGAAACATGATTCATCTGCGTAGCCTTTTCCCAACTATGATTGGGTGGCTTCCAGTCTCATCGGATGCAACTGAATACCAGAAAATGATTATAGACCATAAATACATATCATGGACCTCACAGCGTTGAAATTATTCCTCGGCTTCTCCCAGTCTATGTTATTTATACTGATGTTTTTTTATTGTAAAAGAATCATTATTTATACCTAATCCAATGAGACTTTTAGTGAGAGACGTAAATTATAGACTTTTTAAATAAAATCTAATGGGATGAAATAGAAATGAGGATTTTCTCATGACTTTTTGCAATTTTAAATAAAAAACACAGTATAAAAGTAAAATTAAGAAAAAAACGACAAATAATTAACAAAAACGCTGGTCCAGAACTGAGTTCGTGGTATCAGTATGCGCGGCGATGTATCTCCCACCCATAAACATCTTCCACACAACCCATCCTCCTTTCCCTTGGTCTACCACTTATAGTCATCCACATCCATACATAACAGTAGCTATCTAACCAATCGATACTCAATTAACTATAATCATGGAAAAAATGTAACCAAACCAGTCATGGCTCCGTCATCGACTAGAAATGGATTATTAAGTCAAAGAGTCAAGGTTTCAAAATATCTTGCCCAACAATAAATATCTTAAATATTTAGTGAAATGTAATGCAATAGATTTGGTGAAGGGGAAACCGAATTTGTATTGAATAGCGTGCCTGCTGACGTCAGATGGTCAATGGCGGAATGAAGATTTCCTTAGTACGCTAGCTACGGCCTATATAAATAATAATACCAGCCTGTTACTATCCCACTGTCGGGCAAATGCCCTTTTTAATACAGAAAAGGCACGAGCATTAATCCTAGCTCAAGGCAGTTTCTCACGCTGTTTTTCTTAACCAAAATCAGTTATATCTAGGACAAACTTAAAAAGTACATACCAAGTGAAAAACTCACATTTGTACTTGCCCGGATTTTAACCTACAACCTCGTGTATACATCGTGACGCCTTAACCACTGGGCTATCAGGACGCTGGTCCTTTCATCTCGTTATTCCATTTGAACCCGGAAGAGTCCCACTAAAGACAGACCTAGAATGAGGGCTGTACACACAGAAGGGGTGAAGTACACCCACGTTTTGCCAGTTAAGCATGTCCACGAAAAAGGTATGAAACTCGAATCAGGGTCAAGCAATCTTTGCTAACGATAACTATCAGATTAAATACTACCTGTAATGTGTTAAATAGATATAATATTAATCATAAGTTGTATGATAAGTAGGTATACATAGGTCAGGGATAACTGTTACTTGATATAAGGCAAACGCTGGCTGAAACCTAATAGGTATCTATTATTTATTGCAAAAACTACCGTATCAATTTTCATCATCAAAATTGTACCCACTGACGCATGATTATTGCTTATTTTAGATGCAAATGCATATATTTTTTGGATAAAATATTATTGTGGTATTGTTGTTTAATGTCAAACACTACTTTGTATGTAAATATAAACATTTTTCTAATGGAATGTCTCAATAAAATGTGTTTTTCTTTTTTGACACGAAACAAATAAAAATAATCAATTTAACACATACATAGAAGAGTCTAGAGACTTACCAAAGAGTTTTATTGTATTTAAAACACATTAGTACCTATCGAGCAGGTTATGTAGCCTCGTCAAGAACTCGTTTTTGTCAAATATAAAGTTGTTTTAATTGGTTTCGGTGCGTTACAAATTGTTGTGTAATCGTTTTATAGAAAAATTGAATTTAAATGCTGTTTTACTATAAATAAAATGTTTATAAGTTAATGGTAAAGTGACTACACGTGAGTGCTGTCGCTGTAGGTTAGGTAGGTACTATTTGTTACTGACGTCTAACTATACCGAGTCAGAGTAGCACAAAGAAAATGCGTGCACTTGTGCAAACAAAACACCGCATGAGGATACATTTGGTAAAGCGAAGCGCACACGAGCAAGCTGTTCGTACTCACGAAGGGCATCGCGCCGCGTGACGTCCGCTGTAAACTATCGTGAAATGTAACGTACTGGGACAAACACGGCCGTCTCGGCGCTGAAGCCGCAGCACTCGCACACTGTTAAGTAGGAGTCGTCACCCGCCTCCTCGAAGGTCATGGCGCGCGCGCATTGCTCGGAGACCCTTCGGCCACTGAGCGCGCGCGACTCGCAACACAGCACACTCACCGGAGCGTCGGTCCCGGCGCTGCCGTCGGGCTCGATGAGGTCTCCGTACGCCGGCATCGCGTCTGTGTATCCCTCCTCTTCAGTGTCGGTGTCGCGCGACTGTGTCGGTGAGGGCGGCGCAGGCACAGCTAGCCGCACGCGCGCGAGCGCCACTGCCTCTTCCAGCGACCCCACCTCGGCGGCTCCCCTCTCTCCGTCGTCGTGGTCCTCCGACAGGCACGCCGACGCCTGCGCTACGAAAGCGATGCGCCTCCGCAGTGCACTCTCCGGGCTGGGGTCCTCCACAGGCTTCTCCATCTCCGGTTCGCTGTTACGCTTCCAGGCGGCCTTAGAGAAGGGGCGCGTCGCGACAGGGTGCTCTACAGCGATAGGACTCACTGGCTCGACGGTAGACGGTTCAGGAGTAGGTGGTTCCGGAGTTGGCTGCTCCGGAGCTGGTGGTTCCGGTTCGGAGGGTGGTGTTGGTGTTGGTGTTAGTGGGTGCTCTGTGGTTGACTCTATCGTCGATTCTGCGGTCGCTGGTTGTGATTCTGTAGACTCTGAGGGTGGTTGGGGTGACTCGCTGGCTTTCTTTTTGCCGAAGCTACCCATCCTGCGCATGAAGCTCCCCTCCTTCTTCTTCTTGTCGACGCTGGGCGAGCTGTCGGTGCTGCGCGACGCGTCGCTGGCCGCGTCGCGTTGTTTCTTATTTCGCTTACGCATCGTGCGTTCGTCGCGGGCGATATCGCCGTCTGAGGCAACCGACTTAGAGGAGCCTGTGCGCTTGATCAAGCCGATGTGGAAGGGCGAACCAGGCCGGAACGGCGTTCGCAACGTGTGTAGAGTGCGACGAAGGCGCGAGGGCGCGCGTGTGGCTACCGGGGAGGGGGGCGGCAGGGGGGGCTCCTCGTCCCGCATGGTGGTGCACGGAGCGCGCCGCCACGACTGCCGCGAGCCTGGCGTCCAGCCTGCCGCCGGTAACGCGGCCTTGTTCCCTGATACCTACCTAGTACGGATCACTAACTAACTCCACTGAGCTACGACGTGATTAATTAACTTAATTAGAGCACTAGATAATTGAATAGATTCCTTATATTTCAGATTTTAAATCAAATCAGATTCTAAGTTAATTGAGCGCGTTTTGACAGGACGTCTATTGAACGAGTTACGAAATGAACTATAGCACTGCACTGGAGAGTAATCAAATATGATAAGGAATTGAGTCATCTCACCCAATACATATCAGCAGACCGTGAACCGCAATGGTCCTCGCTCCAGCCACTATCAAGTGAGATTAAGTTTTTAAATTGTCAATGCGTCTTAAGGATTGAAAGGCGAAATGTATACTAAGTTAATAATATATAATGCGTGCGAAACGAGACACCTACAATAGCATATAATATAATCATAGTTCATTAGTTTTCTGGTTTGTAGAATTGTAGCCCAAGTCATCAAGGCCGGCTGTCTTTTCTTTCGTAATATTAAAACAATACTTTAGTAATACCTACGCTCGTATTTTTTTATAGTGGGCCAATTATTTATAGATATAACATATGTTAATTTTGAAATGATTTCCGTCTACGCATGTTTTAATGAAGCTTAGATGCGGTACACACAACACACACTAGATCGACCTTAAGGGCGTAAGCTTTAATGATAATCAATTAGGAAACAGAAAAGTAATTGAAATAAATTTACCTACCTCAAATCTCCAAAACATATTAGACTAAAATCTGCACATTCACGAAATAAGATTTTATATAATTACGATTCTGTCTCTCCTACACAGCACAATACACTTTTCATAACAGCTCAAAATGTTAATTTCAACTCACAAAAATAGTTACTTGAAAACGGTGTTAGCAGCTCATTCCATTCGGCAGATAATACCGTATTATTCCGTATCGGTTCAATGTCGTCAGTGGATATCAAAGGTAGCCGTCTTGTGGGGTTTCCCTTCTGTTTAACACGAGTCCCTACAAATGCGTCGTTGTCTCTGCACGGATCAACAAGTCGTGACGAGCCACCAATTGTGAAGACGTAGTGTTTATTTTGTGGATTTCTTTTGGATTAAAAATAATGCTGACTAATATCAGCACTTAAGTTGTTTAATCTATCCTACAATTGGTGCTTGAGAAATTATAAGGTTGCCTAAAGGAGAACGCTATTAGCGATAGGACCGCCCATTGTTACACCTTAGGTAGCTTTTATAGTAATTATTCGTAAGTTTTCATGGTGCACAGTAAAGATGATTTGGTCTCGTTGAGAAGATGAATGAATGACGACTAACAAAAGGTATTTATAAGCGGAAACGCCGCGAGAGGACGCCACCTTATTGGTGATGTTCTTCAAAAAGGTCAGTGGCGTAGAACTCGCTACCGGCGTGCGTGTATGAGTGTATGATTGTATGAACGTAAACGAAGCAAAAGGAATAGGTTTGTGAGGATCGCAGCAGGTGGCGTTCTGTAGTTTCTGCTTACCACTATGGGAAAAATGTTCCGACGACGGCTCCACACATGCGAGATTCAAAGTTTCTTTCGAACTACCCAGTTTCTCAATCAGGATTAGATCAGCCGATAAGCTTGCCCTAAGTTAGCCCTTATTTTCAATATGGCTGAGGTAAAGTCAAAAAGTATTTAATAAACATTTCATCTCGATAATGGAAAAAATTACTTGCATGTGCAGTTGTGGTGCGTCAGCCGAAGCCAACTGTAATAATTGATCAATTCTGCTTGATTATGAATTCATTTAAATCGTGCCATCGGCTTCCAGTCTAACCGCATGCAGCTGAATTCCAGTATTTTGCATGGAGCAACTTCCTATCTGATCTCCACAACACAGTTACTGGGAAAAACGATATCCCTTGGGTTTTGTCATCTAGAATTGCTCTTTAGCAGCCCGGAGTCTGGATGTGTGACCGGTGCCTAAGTGGCAATAGTCTCGCCCCCTTTTACATGAGACTGAAACATAACTGGCGAAATGTGAGTTTACGATAGGTATAGGTATACCTATCGGTAAAGGTATACCTCTGCTTAACCCTTCGAGGAATACTGACGTGATATTACGAAACATTAACGTCTTACAAAAAAAAATACGCACTTCATTTAAATATTTTTTAGGTAGCTTTTGATATCTGATATCTGTCGGTATTAAGTTGTCTACATTAACTATTGATTGAAATCATGAATGACGTGCACGTATGATAAAAAAAGAAACATAATATAATAAAATTCACACTTTAAAAGTTAATTAAGTACTATCGAAATATTTATCGACGAATGTCAAAGAATCAATGTAAACACAAGACACATAATTTGTCATTATTAATTGGGCGATCAATAAATTACCTATTTAGGCAATGCATATTTTTCAACAAAAAAAAACATTAAAAACATTTCGATTATTCGTAAACTATCGAAATTTTTTGTATTGTATTTGAACCAGTAGGGTTCAATACAAATCAAGTGTTAAGGAGGTGCGTGCATACAGCTTATTTTGTGACGTGTAAAAGTGTTTTGTAAAAGTTATTTATAAAATAAACATCATTTATTATTTAAACTCAACTACAGCGTACCTATCCACAACTTAGGTAGCAGTGCGCAGATCATATTGGAATCTCCAACATCCGTTTGGAAGCTTCAACGCCACAGACAGAAAACTTTAACACCCCTCTGCCTGTGTTGGGCTGTAATTTAGTGTGCTTTTTACGATATGACAAAATTGTTTTCGCTATATTTGTTCGGTTTTTACGATTTATATTTGAAATAAAAACTATCACGCAAATCTATTTCATAAAAAAATCAGCCGACTTCAAAAAATCACAAAAGAGTCTACACTTTAGTAGTCACGTGAAGCGATTTAATTTCGGACACTTTTTAAGAATGTTGTGCGCTCGGAGGAGTATGAGATTAGGCATAGCAAAAGCTTTTATATAGAAGGAGTGCAGAAAGCTAAAACGGTTAATATTATACCTATATATCTCTTATATTTAAGATTCTCTTTTTTTTACAACGTTGCTCCACACTAGGAATTTCTCCTGTCTTGGGTGCATTTACAAAACTTTAAACTCACATAAACCAACAGCCAGACTCAGAGAAACTACTTGTAGGTCAAATATTGTTCCGTAATACAAATATTTGTTCCGTGTGAGAATCGAACCCACGACACGCGGCGCTGCAACTAATCGCTCAGCCACTGCGTAAACCGTGCCGTCAAAAATAAAATGGAAACATAACTAAAAAAAAAAAATGTGGACTCATAGACTCTTGGCCAAACAAGTATAGAAGGGAAACGTTTTCGGCATGATCCAAGATGTCGAAACTAGCTCAACGATAGGACGACACAGGAAGTATCAATGATTGTCGTAACGACGTGTAATGTGTTTACTATACGTACCTTACCCAAAGAACCCTTTATGATGAATAGTAATTTTATGGACCTAGGTATGAATGGATTGTGAGAACTGCTGGACAAAGCGTTGCTATGCTATCAAATCCTGCCCCGTAAGGTGACTATTTATTTTTATTGATTTATTTCATTTAGATTTACCAACAGCTTTTGTGAACAACATATTTTCTGGTTAAAGACATTTTTTATTCTCATAAAGAAATTTACATTTTACTTTTTTTTTTTTAAAACGTTGCCCCACATTAGGAATTTCTCCTGTGTCGTGGATGCCTTCATGGATGCGTGACTTCGTGAATTCGGTATTTTTAATAGGTATCTGTAGGTTAAATTCGGTATTTTTAATAGGTACCCGTAGGTTAAATTCGGTATTTTTAATAGGTATCCGTAGGTTAAATTCGGTATTTTTAATAGGCATCTGTAGGTAAAATTCGGTATTTTTAATAGGTATCTGTAGGTTTTTAAGTCTTGCACTTACACGTATTTCGCTAATTACTGCGTTTAAGCATTCATAAAGATAAGAATAAGTGATAAAATAAGAATGAAAAAAAAACTAAAATTGAAATGAGCTCTGGAAATTAAATACCTACTGACTAAAGAATAATTCACTCAGTACCTCAACCATGTATTTTCGAGCGGTTTGTGTATTTTTATTTTCCAGCAGTTTGGGGTTCAAACTCTCGGGACGTGGTCACAGCAAAGTAGGAGACTAGGAGAGGGCTTGAATTTTACTAATTAAGTAGTTGCTTTACAATAGTAAACACAAAGAGGTGCTCGTGGTTAAATAAAAACAGCCGCACGGTTGATCGAAGGTTAAGCTACACTTGCCGAGGTCAGTCTGTGGATGGGTGACCGTTCGTAACATATCGATACTCCTCCGTGCCTCGGAAACGCACGTTAAGCCGTTGGTCCCGGCTGTCATTTGTAGATCTTTGACAGTCGTTACGGGTAGTCAGAAGCCCGAAAGTCTGACAACCAGTCTAACCAACGGTTATGGTGTTGCCCAGTAACTGGGTTGTGGAGGTCAGATAGGCAGTCGCTCCATGTAAAATACTGGTAGTCAGCTGCATCAGGTTAGACTGGTAGACGACCCCAACATAGTTGGGAAAAGGCTAGGCAGATGATACAATAGTAAACACCTATTTAATGAACCATATTAATTTAAAATTTGTCAGTTTGTTACTGCCTACCACCAAAAGCCGTCAGTTTATATAAGTATGGTGTAAGTTACAAGATTTCTAGTACAGTGATCAACTTCCTCTGAAAATTCGAAGTATATGAGCATACCTACCATTTTATTTCATTGATTAGCCTACGCTTCACAATTAACCCACAATTCAAGTAATTACGTAAGGAATCACAAGCGAAGTTAATTAGGTACTTAGCTAAAAAATACGTAAATGCGCAGATTCGCTAGAAACACCTTGATAACCTCAGTGACGCAGTTACCGGGGAGATGCGCAGCTCGGTTTGATTCCCGACTTTGCTATCGAAATTTATTTGTATTGCGTAGAAGTTAGGAATTAAAGATTGGCTGTAAACGTGTGATAACATGTGCCTAAGAATATTCAGGCAGCCTTTACGCTCGACAGACATAACATAGTTAAAAAGTTATACAGTTTATACTACGTAGTACTTACGGGGTAACAGACTGAATACAAAATTATTTTCCAGTTTGTTTTTAATTTACGTTTCATTAGTTAAATTAATATATTTTTTTACTAATTATTTTTATTTTTAAATATTTTTTAATTATATTAAAATTGTATTTGTTTATTATATTAACGAATGCATAGTTATAGGAACTGTAACATAATGAATCGGGTAAGGTTGTGCATAATTTTACAAATAATTAATTATTTTATACAATACAATTATCGCATATAATGTTACAGATAATTTTGTAAATAAGTTTTTACTTTTTATTACTTTAAATCACGCCTTTATTCCTTCCAAGGGTAAGGCAGTGATGTACATTTAGTACATCTACATTTCAATACTTACGTCACAGTCCCATGTAATAGCGGTCGAGGCTATTGCCACGAACCTGGAACAAGTCTAGAATCCAGGCTGCTACTGAGATATTCCAGATATAAAACCTCAATACTCGTATAATATAATAGGCTGTGCCTCGTCGGTCTAGTGGTTGCAAGCGCTTACTTACCTATGCACGAGGTCTTGGATTAAATTCCCAGGTGCGGCAGTGTTGTTGGGTTTTTCCACCTGGAATTAATTGCTCAATATCGGCCGAAGACCTGATGCGTACTAGTAGCTGAATAAGGCAATGGGAGTGGCGGAATAAGGCAATGGAAGTGGCGGAATAAGGCAATGGAAGTGGCGGAATAAGGCAATGGAAGTGGCGGAATAAGGCAATGGAAGTGGCGGAATAAGGCAATGGAAGTGGCGGAATAAGGCAATGGAAGTGGCGGAATAAGGCAATGGAAGTGGCTCTCAACACGGTGGCGGACACCATAGACTTATTCACCTGTACACTAAGTGAGTTCACAAGGGCCACTTACTGTGTAGCATGTAAGGTTAAGCATATATTTTTAAGCATATTTCTTAGTTACTTTGTCGCATTAGATTTTATCTGTAATGGCAAAGGAAACGTGTGTGTGATAAATAAATAAAAAAATGTGTGCGTGTACTAGCGTACACTCGTAAGAATTGAAACTTCTTTATGACGTTATTTTTCAAAAAATTTAACTACTCAAAACGGGCCGCAAAATACATTGGAGACATTTATCAATCCCTACACCGTTAGAGAAAGTATACTTCGAATCACGCGTGGTAGGGATAAGAAAAAGATGGCGCGTAACGGAAAAATGTGACGCGTAACGAAAAAATGTTACACTAAATTTTTTTCCATCCCCGATAAAGAAGTTTCACTTCAATAAGTTGTATTGAAATAAAACAACTGCGGTTAAACTTAATAGTTTTCTGGTGTTTGGAGCACATTAACAAGGGGAGGGGTTCTCGGACCCCCTCCCCCCCGTTCCCAAAAACCGCATCATGCATAAGATGCGAAGTCTTCACCACGTTCAAAACGTCATTCACAGATAACGTAGGTACAAATTCATAAATTCAATTGTTTTTTCTTCTTCATTTGCACGAACAAAAGATAAAAGTTTATTGTGGACGTTATTAACTTTTATCTTTCACTGGCTTTAATCAATTGTAGTGTATGATGTGCCGAGCCCTTCAATATTTGTAACCACTTGTAACTAATATGTGTCGCGAAATTTTCCGCTGTCCAAAAACGTATTCTAACTTCACGACTATATTCCCCAAAGGATGAGACAGAGGTGCACCTGTAGTACCACATTTCGCCTGTTATGTTTAAGTTAGGGGCCTATTGCCATCAACCGGGCACAAGACCAGACTACTGATGGAAATGCTCAATAACACTTGTCCCGACCTGGGAATCTGCCCTAAGACCTCTCAATCAGCAGGCGCACTGACGACCACTGCACCAGTGAGACAGACAATATATTCTAATTTGTTATTTTTCCAAGCTCTACCTAGTTAGGAAAGTCTTTAGGTATTCACTTAAGAGGGTTTATTCTGAACATCGCAATTGGCAACGTCGCAAATAGATGTCAAATATTTCGCTGTTTTGATTAATTTGATCATATTTCTGTATGGAAATAAAAAAAATGTGGCTAACTAGCGAACTAGAATATTGATTATGAATTGCAATAATTAATATCGTAACACCGAATAGTTAGTTTTAGATGTAAAAAAGTATTTGGTAACTTTCCAGATGCCTTTTTTTCACCTAAAACGGGTACAACATCAAATTCAATGTTATAATTGCAATTCATTATTAATATTCTAGTCATTTGGTTAGCCAAATTTCTTATTTCCATACAGTATTATTCCAAATTAATCGAAACAGGTAAATATTTTACAGCTATTTACGACGTTGCCAACTTTTAGGATGCACCCTCTTAATAGGTATATCGGTTGGATGGAACACCTGCTTTTATCATGTCAATAAAAAACCGGAAATTCGTTACGATATTTTATCAAAGGTGACATCAGGGTGTCGTGCAAACATTCAAACAAACAGTACCAACAGTACCTTTGTATTATATTTGAGTAAGGTCTCCTCAATTTATTAAAACTACAACTACTACAATTCACTCACAACTTCAGGTCCAGTTGAAAACCAGCATCAGAAACTAGATGTCTGGCATTCATGCTGAACTGGACCCATTTGGTGCAGCCGTAACGCTCATCATCAGTTGCCTAGCTTTTTCCCAACTATGTTTGGGTCGACTTCCAGTCTAACCGGATGCAGCTATACCAGTGTTTTACATGGAGCGGCTGCCTATCTGACCTCCACAACCCAGTTACTGGGCAACACGATACCCCTTGGTAAGATTGGTTGTCAGACTTTCGGGTTTTTGAATACCCGTAACGACTATCAAAGATCTACAAAGGACAACCGGGACCAACGGCTTAACGTGCTTTCCGAGGCAAGGAAGAGTCTCGATATGTTACGAACGGTCACCCATCCACAGACTGACTTCGGCAAGCGTGGCTTAACCTTCGGTCAACGCGTGCGGCTGTTTTCATTTAGCCACGTACTCTTCCAGCCGTAGCTCTCATAATTAATATATTAATTAAATGTTATTTTTTTTACTTCTGTATCATTTTATTACTTCTTTTTTTGATTTTGATATTTAGTATTGTCATTGTGTGCCTGTGCTAAATAAATGTTTTTTTCTGTCTTTCATTTATGGCATTAAATCTCAACTTGTTGGAAATTTATAGAAGCTAGCAGTGGCGATGATCCATATGACGACCTATGTGGCGCGGCGGGCGAAGGTTCGACTGCGAAGCAGGAGGTTGCGGATTCGATTCCCGCCTTGGGACAAATATGTACGATCTACAAAGATTTGTTCCGAGTGTTCTGGGTATTTTATATGTATAATAAAAAATATCTATCTATGTAATGTATTGTAGTAAGAATATCAGTCATCTAGTACCCATAACACAAGCTCTGCTTAGCTTGGGGCTAGATGCTGTGTGGATTGTCCAGCATTATTTATTTGTTTATACAACCCGATTCCTACGGGCTTCCCTTTGGAGGGAAGGGCAACTGTACCGCTAGTGACAAATAGCACAGTCAGTAGTGTGTAGTAATGCCAAATAAAATGGGTAGAGGGCATTGGTAGTGAGACTAAAACTCCAACATATTTATACCTTTTGTGTAACTTCCTATTTATTTGGCATTATACACCATTAAATAAATAAATAAATAAATAAATAATGCTGGACAATCCACACAGCATCATCTAGCCCCAAGCTAAGCAGAGCTTGTGTTATGGGTACTAGATGACTGATATACTTAATACAATACATTACATAGATAGATATTTCTTTTTTATTATTTTGTAATACATTTTATTACGCACACAATTTAGGGGGCAACTTTGTCATGGCTTCGTCCCAGTCAGAACGTAGTATGTACCTACTTACATAAGATTATTGACATTTCTCGTCTCCCATGCGGTAGGTGTTACAAGCATAGGTCGTTAAAAGTGTCTATTTTTTGCATTCATCAAGAGTTAATTTCTTTAAATGTAAAAAATAACTTAAAAGTTAAAAGTCTACCGGCATTGTCACGTCGCATGGGAATGCTTAGCCTCTGGCCAAATTAGGGGTCAACCCTTGGGTCACGGGATGCGTCAACCGAATGTATGTTTGGATTCAGTAAATTATTTTCTGATATATATATATTTTTTTAATTATTTCGCTCGGGGTACTGGTGGTATATTTCTGATTGAAAAAACACTAAGTTCCTAATCGCTAATAACTACGAAACTTTACTGCATCTTAGATATACCAGTTCGTACGCCTTGAAGGGAGCAACACACTGGTAGTAAAACTGGTAGTAAAGTGTACATAGGATATTTCCTATGTATAATACAAATATTTGTTACGGGTGTTCTGGGTATTCCCAGAACACCCGTAACAAATATTTGTAGATCGTACAAACATTTGTCCCAAGGCGGGAATCGAACCCGCAACCTCTTGCGTCGCAGGCGGACCTTCTATTAAAACGACAATAATTCATAAGCTTTTTCGGCTATTCATTTTTCGTCGGCTTCCCTTCAAATGATAACGACCCCTTGCCACTGAAAGCTACTGGTCGCCTAGTGGTCGAAACTCGTAAAAATAAAATTGTTAGCGTCCTTTTTCTTGTTTTTTAGTGGAAGAATTTCTGATATCGGATGAGGAGTTTCGGAGATTACCTCCTACATCCAAACTTTACCCCTTTATAATTACTCTTCACGTGACCAGAGGGCTGGCCTTTTTTTGGCCAAAGAATAGGAATCTTCATTGAACGTGCAACGCTGCCAGCCTTCTGGGCACTTTTCCCGTTGACAGTGATGCGGATGAATTTTTCGATGCCTTCTCATCGCCTTCTGCCTTCTCGATTCTTTATTTCATATTTTGTTTTTCATGTATTAATAGTTTGATCAATATTTATTTTAATTACTTTACAATGTTTGTGTAGAAGTGTTGATATAAAGCACCTCTGAATATTAATCCTGAAACCACTTACTCTTAATCTTCCGTTGAGTTCAGCGTCATATGCTTCTTCGGCGTACATCATGACAGATTAATACGAACGTAGTCTTTAATTATTAACGTCACACGACATGCATTGTCAAACAAATCTTAGTCGATGAAGAAAGTACTGTCACATCACTATTTCCAGAATCAAAAAAGTTTTTTTTTACAACAAAACACTGAACTTAATTAATTATTATGTATCAGGTTGATGACCTTTAGTTGTTATTTATCTAAGAAACTGAGGTTGGCATTGAAATGTCTTTATTTATACCACATTATCGTCTCAACCGGACATGAGACGATATTGAACGTAATATTATATTTTTTTCAATTACTATAGTATTTAGAACTTTACTTATGCTAGGCCTATCCCGTACCGAGTGTATCGCAATACTAATCGCTCTTACACGTGTTTTAATCTAGCTATCGCATTTTTATCAGTAGATATCGATAACGTCTGCATATTTTGCATGATACCAACTTCTAAATAGCAACAATGAGTATTTTTTTAACCTGTTACACATAAAGCTAGAGATATAAATAAAAAAGTATAAAAAAGTGTATTTGATTGTATGTCTGTGGCATCGTTACTCCTAAACGGATGAAACGATCTCAATGCGGTTTATTTGGGTGTCTTATGCTAGTGAAAAAGATTTTTGTACGAATTTCGTAAGTTATCTATGAAACTGCGATGCTTGTTACATCGACGCACTGAATTATTCATCATTAATTTGAGTAATTCAGTGATTCATTTCATCATTACTTCGATATACTCCTATGCAAAAGTCTTTATGACATACAATATTGACACATATTGCATCGAAGGGATCGCTCTAGCAAAGAACTCCCGTTGTCATACTAGTGGACTTATAATCGAAATATTTACTAGTATATGTTTGATTAAAATCTATTCTATCACGTAGGTAAAAGAGATCATCATCTGCCTAGCCTTTTCTCAACTATGTTGAGGTCGGCTTCCAGTGGAAACGGATGCAGCTGAATACAAGTAGTTTACATGGAGCGACTGCCTAACTGACCTTCACAACCCAGTTACTGGACAACTAGTCTTACCAAGGGGTATCGACCCCTTGGTAAGACTAGTTGTCAGACTTTCGGGCGTAGATAATAGAGATCTGAGCCTTAAAATAGATTTCACATTCGCTGGTCCGATTTATTTGAAAAGGTTCACTTACTATTAAGGCGATAACATACCATTCGTATGATAATCACGTTCATGCGTATTCGTGTACAATATGGTCGTGTCCTTAAAAATTCTGTTTGGTCCAAAACTTGGATTACTTAAAAAATATTGGACACGTATTTTTACTTTTGCCACGTAAATTAAAAATGACGACGATATAGTGCGTTGAAATTTCGCATGACGTCACGCCGTGCTACAATTTGTAAAAGTGACGTCACTAGCCCGTTCTCCTGAACTTTGATGTGCTATATCTTTGTCACTTTTTATTGATTTGAGTAAGCGAAAAATACTTGTCCAATATTTTTTGGTAATCTAACTGACGGACAAAATAGACTTAATATATTTTTACCTAGGACACATCCGTATTCATACGGGTCACCAAATGAAACCTCAATCCCTATTGAGGTTTCATTTGGTCACCTTGTTCACAAACTCAACTAACACTAGAGAATTGACGTTTCTAACTGACAGATAAAAGGGCAGTCACACATAAGGACTAAGTTACATAATATGTCAAATTAGTTCACGCCTTGAACTTTACAGCGTTTTTCGTCAACACGGTCTGACGTTCTTTAACTACGCTTGTACCTATAGAGGTAAAAGTTTAATTTAAATTGACGGTTCTGCGAAAAAGGAGAGCAGAGAAGTTCTAGATTCAAAACAACACTCTGACTAGGTAATTAATGGACAGCGAATGGAGTTATCAAGCGCCTCAATAGATGACATATAAGTACTGCAATATTTATCTAGGAAACTAAAACCCGTATTACTAGAATCTCACTGTTCATCACATTCAAGTTGACATTTGTATTATACTTTTTACAATCACATTAAAATACGCGAATACTGTCGCAAAACAACAATTCAAAATAAGCAAATAACAAAAATAATAAACAGGACATGATATTCTTATAAAAGTTCTCTTTGACAGTCGTTACTGGGTCGTCAGAAGCCTGCAAATCTAACTACCAGTTAGGACTGGTGGTTAGATTTACTACCAGTGTGTTGCTCCCTTCAAGGACTACTACGAACTGGTATATCTAAGATGCAGTAAAGTTTCGTAGTTATTAGCGATTAGGAACTTAGTATTTTTTCAGTCAGAAATATACCACCAGTACACCGAGCGAAATAATTAAAAATATATATATATATATCAGAAAATAATTTACTGAATCCAAACATACATTCGGTTGACGCATCCCGTGACCCAAGGGTTGACCCCTAATTTGGCCAGAGGCTAAGCATTCCCATGCGACGTGACAATGCCGGTAGACTTTTAACTTTTAAGTTATTTTTTACATTTAAAGAAATTAACTCTTGATGAATGCAAAAAATAGACACTTTTAACGACCTATGCTTGTAACACCTACCGCATGGGAGACGAGAAATGTCAATAATCTTATGTAAGTACATACTACGTTCTGACTGGGACGAAGCCATGACAAAGTTGCCCCCTAAATTGTGTGCGTAATAAAATGTATTACAAAATAATAAAAAAGGGGTAGTTGTAAAACGCACCTGTGACAGCCATCTCCCGTTCCTTGTGGTCGACATACTGCCGCTGTACCTTGCCTTACTTTTAGATTCGAGCAGCTTCTCCTTTTGTAACAAATGCTCGTGTACTGTGTTCTTATTCAGATGCTTTATCATATTTTAATTTACATTTAAAACAATCACTTTATGACACGAACAAAGTATTTCCCGCTAGCATTTCGATACGCGCACTCTATTGCACTGCCTAAGGTGAAAAACTACAATAGTGACGTAGAAACAATCTTATATCTCGATAGTGCCAACACCACCAATTATGTATACTGTGAGAAAAAAAAACAAATGTCAAATAATGGCGCGAAAGGAAAACTTAATTTAAAATTAAAATCGAACACGCACAAGTATCTTTATCTATTGAACGCAGCGAAATAAGCTTCGTCGTACATCATTGTGTGCCCTCTTTGTAGATAACTGGGAGAGTACATTATATATGCCTATTTGCAATACAATACAATATTAATTTTCAGTAAAAGATTGTTTACCGCGGTTAGCAACGTAGGTCAACGTGCAGTGAACAATAACAATGCTGTTAGCGGCTCGTTATAAATCATTCATTGAATTTTAATGGGCTCTTAAACTGGGTGGGCTAGTGACGAATTGTGTGATAGTAGAATTAGATGAAAATTCGCAAGCATAATAGTAGATACTTAGGTACTTATATTTTAGTACCCGATTAATTAATTAATGAGACAGTTTCGTTGGTCTAGTGGTCGCACGCGCTACCACTGAGCATGAGGTCCTGGGTTCGATTCCCGGGGCAGGTAAAGAGTTACTGGGTTTTTCCGTCTGGAATTTCTTAGCAGCAGCCCGGAGTCTGGATAAGTGCTTTTTATTAAAACTGAACTGACTTATTTATTTTAAGAACACTATTATTGTCAATTTGTAAACATAAAAAATAGACGCTATTTACGTAATGCATATTTACTAAATTTATACGCATTTCATAATTCTACTTAAGTAATCAAAAGATTGTAAAACATAAAAAAGTATGAACCTCATTGCTGAGATTAAAAGAACAGATGGAATTTGAGCGTACTTCAAAACTAGGTGACACACACTGTTAGCATTATCACTTAATCCCACTGAAGGCATCGCCTAGTTATTTTCCACATTTTCACTGCATTTCATAATTTTATCTATTCGTTAAGTGGGTTGGAAGAACCAAAAATGTAATAATATTAAACGACAATATTTAAACGACGAAAAAATAGAAGGTTCTCAATTCGAAACATTTTTTTTTAATGGTTTGTGTGCTATGCTACTCGTACTGGCCAGTATGTTTCTATATACTTTATATTTCAGTACACGAAAGCCAGAGGTACAGTGCAGTCACAGTTATTTTACCACCGATTTAATTTAAAGTGTCCTTTATTCCTATTACTATTTACAGATCCCAATCTAATCGGATGCAGCTGAATACCAATATTTAACATTCAGCGGGCTACCTGACACGACTTTTAGTTAAAAAAATCTCTAGAAATGACACCCGGGACGTTGGTCCCGGGTGTCATTTCTAGAGATTTTTTTTACGTGGGCAGCGTTGGCTGCCCACGTAAAGAACTAATACTCTCTGGAAACTACGTACATATTAGTTTTATATCCGATACAATAGAGATCAAATAAAAACAATTAAATGCGTTTTTTTTAAATCACCATTTTGCAAGTACTATTTTATTCCATTAGCTATTACGAGGGCTTAACGGCTTGATATCCTTACGTAGCACGGAGGGTCCTCAAGTATGTCATGGTTGTTCATCAATCGATGGACGGACCTCGGCGAACTTTGCTCAACCTTGAAGATACCGTTCAGCTATTTTTACTTAGCCACGAGCCCCTCAACTAGACCATCACTGTAGATCTAAAAACACTACCACGCAGTATAACATAACATCACGACTGTATTCTCCGAACGAGAGAGGAAAGGCAGAGGTGTACCTAGTACACCCACATTTCACCAGTTATGTTTTTAAGTCCCGTGTAATAGGGGGTAAGCCTATTGCCATCAACCGGGCACACATAAAGACTCCGGGCTGCTACTGAGAAATTCCTAATGAAAAATCTCAATAACACATTTCCCGACCCGGGAATCGCACCGAGGACCTCATGCTTAGCAGTCGTGTTTGCAACCATTAGACCAACGCCGCAGACACGAAGTATTACTGATACTAAATACCCTACGTGTCAGTCCACATATATTATTTCTATAAACGGATATAATTACATTGTAAGCAGTAAATGTACTTAGATATAATAATAATGTTCATGTCGATACAAATATGTTAAGTGACCCGCGGAAACCTAATGATTGTCGTCGGCGCCGCCATGATAGCAGTAATCACTCATTAATGATGAATAAAAAATTGTACAATTTCAAATTCATATAATATTATCAATTGTACAAATCAAGGGTAGAATATCGTGTTATATTTACGTACTGAGTGGTAGTCTGAGTTCTTTTCAGGGTCTCTTAGAGTAGTCAGATAGCGAAACACCAACCTAGTTTAAAAATATATTTTACTTGTTGACATGTGTTTGTAAAAACCTATTTACATTAATAAATATAATTTGTCAATTACATGATAGCAGTAATCACTCATTAATGATGAATAAAAAATTGTACAATTTCAAATTCATATAATATTATCAATTGTACAAATCAAGGGTAGAATATCGTGTTATATTTACGTACTGAATGGTAGTCTGAGTTCTTTTCAGGGTCTCTTAGAGTAGTCAGATAGCGAAACACCAACCTAGTTTAAAAATATATTTTACTTGTTGACATGTGTTTGTAAAAACCTATTTACATTAATAAATATAATTTGTCAATTACATAAAGCTAACACTCCAGCAGTATCTAGCATTTTGTGTGTGTGTTTTTTTTTCGGAAAAATATTTTTTTCGTAGACCCTGCGTAGGCGTGCGTAGCATTGCCGTAGCACAGAAAAAAAATGCAAAAACACAAAAAGGTAAAAAGACATTTTCAGAAAGTCTGATGCTGTTGGTGGCATCAAATCCGAGATTAAACTAAAATAGCTGCTAAAACAACAAACACGTCTGTCACACCGAGCATCAAGACGAATCTGTACCCCTATTGTTAAAATCCATGAAGTCACAGTGACGGTCCGAGTGTGGTTCATGATCCCCTCCCCCCCCCCCCCCCCCCCAATTGTCACGTTAAATTGAAAAACCTCCTATAAATAGACAATATTTTTTTGTAATCACTTATTAAATTTCTTTTCAAAATGTGAGGGACGAAACGAGATGTTTGCCAATAAGAATAGAAGACTTCCAGACATTTGTTTTGTGATTTCTCTTGTAACTCAGCTTCTCATGCTATTTCTTTGCTATCAAGGCTACAGGCGAAAATCTCCATAAGGCTCCTGGCTGTCATTTCTATATCTTTGACACTCGTTACGGGTAGTCAGAAGCCCGATAGACAACCATTACAACATACCGACTATCATTTTGATGCAATGTGATTAAAAATGCTCACAGAGGTCAGTCTTTCATATTTTCTGATTAATTTGATATTCTTTGATATAAATTAACTGACCGTTTGTAACATCGAGACTCCTCCGTGTCTCGGAAAGCACGCTAAGCCGTTGGTCCCGGCTGTCATTTGTAGATAGTTTGTAGGGTAGTCAGAAGCCCGAAAGTCTGACAACCAGTCTTACCAAGGGGTATCGTGTTGCCCATTAACTGGGTTGTGGAGGTCAGATAGGCAGTCGCTCCATGTAAAATACTGGTACTCAGCTGCATCCAGGTTAGACTGGATGCCGACCCCAGCGTAGTTAGGAAAAGGCGAGGCAGATGATGATACTACAGGCGAAGAAATAGACATCGCTCTCGCAACAACTCTAACAGAAGTACCTACTTGATATTTTGTTTAAATATTTTATTCGTAAATGCGTAAATATAAACGATGATAAATGATATTTATCTCTGTAAATTGGTCATAAAAATAACACTTTTACACGACAAACAAAATAAATAAATTTAAAATAGATAAGGTCGGTGTTTCCTAGCCGAATACTCTATGAAGAAACAGCGGAACAAACTCAGAGATCACAGTCTCAAAGTCCAGACATTATCTTGGTAAACATCGATATGTCTTTAAGGACCATGCACATTTGTGTATAAGATGGTCTTTTTGGAACTGAACCATGCTACCCACGTAGACCGACAACGATGCCCCGCGTAGCACAATAAAGAAGACAGTACTTTTATGAATAACAAGCAGTGCACCGCGGTTTTCCCCGCTCCTACACAGCTCCCGAAGCGCGATGTTAAATGGACTATAACTTTCCTCAAGAATTGGGCCATCCGATGATATACACGTACATTATAATTACACTATACTAGCTACCAATTTACGTCCGTGCTAACTGAGAACCTCAGGTTGAAAACCAGTGTCAGACCATTTTTGCTGAACTGGGCCCTATTGGCGCAACCGCGAAGCATTACTTTTTTTTTTGCCGATTATGCCAGAAGGCCGGTTATGTTTTTCGAGTGTATGTATGTTTGGCAAGCTCTGTAGCCTAAACGGCTTGATGGATTTTAACTTTAAAGGTGTCGATCGTCAATATTTATTTATTTATATTTATATGTGAATTGGCAGTCAGCTTCGCATATTTTTTGTAAGTTTCTGTCTGTGTAGCAGCCGATTGTCAGTTTATTACAAATATTGACCAGTAATTTCAAATCTTTTTAGTTCATTTTTACAGTCAGTCGAGTTATTTGGTTTGATAAAATTATTGTTTTTTTCAGCATATTTTTGTTCTCGTTATTTAGTGCTGTGCGTCTGAACGCTGAATAAATGTTTTACTTTTCTATTTTTTTTTCTTTCTTGGTTACAAATTTCCCAAGATCAACCTGACTCACTAGCACATAGCAATACGTCGCAAACGGTAAAGAAGGCCGCACGACAGTGGTAACAATTTGTTGTTGAGCTGGCCTAGCGTTGTACAGAGTTCCAAAAGAACGTGAGGCCATCTTGAAATACTGGTTTGTTACCACTGACGAGCCTGCCGTACTCAACATAAGAAAAAACACTATAGGTAGGTATACTTATTGAATTAAATATAACCTTCACACCAAAGTTAGCTCACTTGCAATTCTTCAACACAAAGCAGATATTTTCTGACGGAATAGTACCTAATTAGTATGATTATATATTGGCTTATCTTGTTAGACGGTTAAAAACACATGCTATAGAAAAGTAAGTACCTAATCGTTCAGCTGAAAAACCATTATTTTTAACTTCTAGTTAAATAATAAAAAACAAGAAATCGTCACGATAAAGTTGTGTTTATTTATCTATATCACGCCTATGAATGACAAGATAACGTATTACAATGTAATAGATAGGTAAATAGCTATGTTTTTAAATCCTAAAGAGTACATAGTACCTACTGATAAAGAACAAGATAGCAGTCGTACATACACCGTTTATCAATATAGTACTAGTGTTAGAAACTTTAAACACATAATTAAAACACAACAACTATATACATAATATTTGAACATCCGTCCTTGTCTGCTACTGGATGACACACTTCTAAAGAAAGGAGCATTAACCGCGCCAAAGAAAAACAAAAGAAATTAATTAAAGCGCCATCTATGACCGAAATGCAGAACTACGATGTCAAAATATATACAATAAATTCTACTTTTTAATTGTGAAAAAGACTTACCATGGCAGCAAATTGGAACTTCCTGGTTGAGAGATATTTAGGGCAGTACGGCTTGTGTTTTTTAAAATGCACGGGAGGTGCTTGACGTAAACATCTGTCCGGTTCTCGCGAGGTGACTGCCGCGATGCGGGCGATCGCGGTGCACATGTTTTGCGCGTAGATAACGTTATGATTATGTTTCTAATTACTGGTTTATGGGATCGCTTTGGTACTTGCCTTCTTGGATTTTTATTATCACTGCTACTTAGGTTTTTATCGCAGTTTTAGACCCCGGAAGCACTTTTAGGAAGTAGATAACTAGACCAAAGAAATAGTTTAAAGGTGACTTCAGTTTTACCTGCTATTTAATGAGACACCGTGCTTCCAGGTATTACCTTATCCTTAGTATTTAGCCCACAATAATTTATATCATACGTATAGTGGAAATGTTGAGTAGGTTTCTAGTCAATGAATCTCTAAAAACATTACTTATACACTCGCGCAAAGTTTAAAATGCGGGTAAATGATTTGCTGAAGAGTTTTTACTGACAAAAAATGATCCTAATATTCTGTCCGGCAATTTTAGACCGAGTAAGATATGATTACAAGAGAACACTGTATTAATACCAAGCCATGTACAGAGGCCAGCACATCAAGCTATCCAAAACTGTCAAATTTTAACAATTGAACATGAACCTTATGCTTTTGTAATAAAGTTGAAAAACTATCAAAGTAATTTGACAGATTGGGGTTGCTTGATGTGCTGGCGTCTGTACCTACTCGTATGAAGAACCACTTCATTCAGTACTTATAAGAAAGTAAATGTACAGGATGACTTTTAATTCCTTGGCTATATTTTAAGGGGGTACGCATAGTACCCTATTATAATAATGCAGTCGTTAGGGGTAGTCAGAAGACCGAAAATCAGTCAACCTGTCTTACCAAGTGGTATCGTGTTACCCAGTAACTGGGTTATTCTGGAAGTCAGCTATGAAGTCGCTCCAACTAAAACACTGGTAATCGTCGCTCCAACTAAAGCAGCATCCGATTAGACTGGAAGAGGACCCCAAAAGAGGAAAAAGGCTATGCAGATGATGATGACTCATGCATAAATATGAGCACTTTCATCGCTGGGGAGGGCCAACCCTAATTATATATTTTGAAATTTCACTACTTACTATTTAGCAGAACATAATATAATACCTTTCTTCCAAATATCATTGACATAGTGCCAAGTATCCGAGTAAAATGACTGTGTAATAACGAGACGGACAAACGGTCAGGCCAAAATTACAAAGGTTCCGTTTTTGTCATTTGGCTATAGAGCCCTAAAAATTTGTTTATTTCCCACATTTTGAATGTAGGGAAAAAGTGTAAATAAACAACTGTTTTTTGTTCATATTTCTGTGTTGTTTCATGTTTCAGATCACTTGATATACATTGGTTATATTTATTTCCACTCCACAACCAACGAAAAAAAGTCACCCTGTACGTATTTGGCGGGTTCTACTTTGTTGCAGTAGATAGCTGCCGCAACAAAATAGTACTCTTTTAACACAATAACAACCTTACATTCATACGTTTAAAGTTTTATTTCAGTTAGCTAAGACAATCACTATAGATAATCGAAACAATGGAAGTTAGTGTGGACACAAAGATTAATTTGGTCGCTATTAGTCTGTAGGTAGATTGAGGTCCTCACTTCCTATTAGTGGACCGTCTGTCTCAAACTGGCTGAAGGTCATAGAACATATAATATATCAGCTCGGGAAGGGATCGTCACCGTATCAACTGGAACCGAGAGTATTCTTTGTAAGACAGTCCCTACTGCAAAGCACAATAATCGGAATCGTAACGTAATCGCCTCGTCTCGGGACAAGATCTAGGCGATACATTGGCGATCCTTTTCCGAGTTGATAGGTGTTCTATGACTTTCAGAATGAAATAAAGGTTAGTCTCGCGAGAGCACAGAATCCTCTCAGCGGCACTGGCAGTCCTTCACATACAAACCAAGCGTGTCGACGACACAAACCACATAGCGTCGTCTTAAAGTAAAAACCTCGTATATGCAAAAGAAATAATATCTGCCCAGTATGATTTTATTACTATGGCTAATTCACACTCGCGACTTATTAAGAGGTTCTCATTAACTGTCATCAAGGGCGTTACAGGTTGATTCAAGCATATGTGTAAGGCGTGCATACCGAGGTTTTTTCTATTAAAAAATGTAATCAAATAAGAGTTACTGAAATTGCATTTACGAGCTTTTCACTCAAAGGAATCGAACCCACGACACGCCGAGTAGCAGTCGATCGCTCAGCCACTGCGCCAACCGTGTCATCAAAGTAGTCTTTAGTCTAGCAGCATTACTTGTTGTATTATGTGGTTCTATTAATCTTCGGATCAGACACAAAGTCTTTGAACCTTTCGTCTCCAAGATCAGCAACGCCTCAGCACTTATTGCCGCTTCAAATGTTTTTACTAATCTTTTATAAATAAAGAGGAAAAATTTGATTGTTTTCAATGGAAACTCATAAACTACTTGCATTTTAAAAACTCTTTCACCTAGAGACAGCTAAATTATCAGCGAGTGCCATAGAGTATATTCTATTTTTTGAAGTGAAACTTCTTTATCGGGGTTGGAAAAAAATTTAGTGTAACATTTTTTCGTTACGCGTCACATTTTTCCGTTACGCGCCATCTTTTTCTTATCCCTACCACGCGTGATTCGAAGTATACTTTCTCCAGCGGAGTAGGGATTGATAAATGTCTCCAATGTATTTTGCGGCCCGTTTTGAGTAGTTACATTTTTTTGAAAAATAACGTCATAAAGAAGTTTCACTTCTTACGAGTGTACGCTAGTACACGCACACATTTTTTTTTAATTTAAAGGGGTGGAGAGGACACGGATCCACGCGGAAGAATGCGCGCGCGTATGGTTTGTATTATAAACAGAAAGGCTTGATTGTTTGTACTTATGTTTGTATGTCGATTTATGGATAAACTCGAAGCTACGGAACCGATTATTTTTGTTCACCTATAGAAAGCTACATTATCAGCGAGCAGGTTACATACACTTGTTAAACAGGTCCACGCATATATATGTGGTTCTTTCCTCAAAAGACCATCTCGGACACTAATCTGCATGGTCCTCACATGATCTAACCAAGATAATATCTGAACTTACTGTAATCTCTGAGTTTATTTCGGTGTTTCTTCTCAGAGTAGTCAGATAACGAAACACCAACCTAATTTAAAAAATATATGTTGTATGTATTGTATGTTGATACTTGTTGTCGTATAAAAGTGTTTGCAAAAACCTATTTAAAGAAATAAATGTATTATTTCTCGTTTTTCGTATATTCTTTTTTCAAAACTACGCTTTGATGGGGCTGGAGGTGATGTTAACGTTGGAAGGAAATAGTACGAAATCCACACAGACGGAGTGCTAGTGTTAAATAAATCAACAATTGGCGGCAAGGCAATATTGGTTGTTGACCTCGGTTGGAAAGAATCGACCCCACATAACCGTATTTAATTCAAGGAAATAAAATACATATTAAATTAATACATTTATTAAAAACAACTAAATCGACATACATAATATTACAGAGAAAGAACATTGATAATACCAGTAAATGTGAGAATTATGAAAACATTCTACAAGCTATTGACAGAGACATGATTTTCATTTAATTGCCGAATATTCAGCAACTTTATTGACCATACGTTTGGGAGACGCGACCAGCGTTAGGTACTGACAACCTAAGTTAAAAAAAGGTACTAAAAATATATATATATAATAGTAACACAGTGCTAATATTCATTTAACGTATTCTCCATTTGTTATAACATAAAAAAGAGGTCTATTCAAAATCCATACCTGCCTAGCTTTTTCTCAATCATGCTAGGAGCGGCTGCCAGTCTTATTCAATGCACCTGTCAGTTAAAGATCTACACGAATGACAGTCGGGACCTGAAGGGTCTCTGTACGTAAAAGATGTTGGTCGCCTATCAACGGACCGAGCTCGGCTAGCGTAGCTTAACCTTCGATCGAGCCGTGCGGCTGTGATTATCGAGCCACAATACCCTTCATCCGTAGATGAATATCAGGCAAGGCATTTCTTCAATTGCAGAGTCATCTTGATTGACCATTAAGATTCACAAGAGCATTTAAATTGCGTTCCATTCCCGCTGGAAGGAAAGAAGTTGTTTATTTCTGGACATTTCCTTACTATGAAAGACTGTTATAATAAATGGAGTTGGTATCCTATTACAGGAATAGGTTTCACTACAACTGTTTAGCGGTAAGATTCGAACGAGCGAACACTATTTTGCCAGTGGCTGGGAATCTAGTGTTCGTCCATTCGACAAGCTACAGTGGCTGTTACCATCGTCTCCATTATGTCAAACTTAAACATTCTAAATGTATGGTAAATCTGAAGGTCATACTGGTTGTGACTTTACTCTATGATTATTATATTAATAAGGTTGTCAGGGACTAACTACACTTATTCAGCTTGTTTTTGCTGTCCATAGATAACACCAGTTGTTGTATGTCGATGCGCAAGCGCGCGCACGCATGCGTTCGTCTGAACGGATGCGTACGTAATGCAAGGTTTGAAAGAATACAACGTTATTTTAAATAATACCAATAAAAGTCCCCTTATAATAAAAACAAATCTTAAAAACTTATGAATTAACATATTTAAATTTTGTGACATTATTAGTATTTGAACTTTTGTGTATTGATGGCAAGTCTATTTTATAAAACTTAATATTCTCAAGTTTTTATATTTGTGATGTTTAGTTAATGAGTACATTTTGTAAATATGTGCATATAACCTCTCCTTATAATAATTATTAAACACAAAACTATTACTACCCTTCAAAAAAAAATGTCTTTGGGTGAAAATAATCGTATGATTTCACTAAATTAAAAGGAACTTGGTGCGGACACAGCCAGTTTATAAAACCAACCTTATGAACTAGGGAAAAACATTACAATTTGCATATAAACACAGGTCTATATATTTAATTAGTAGAAAGATTATCTTATTTAATATTTGTTATTTGTGGTAGAGGCGGGATTTCTTATTTTCAAGAAAATAGGGGATAGGTAAGATGCACGATTTTGTATTAAATTTTTTATTAGACTCTTAAAATTTTATTCCAAAAAATGCACATTAAATTATGTGAAACGCTTTATTCTATATTCTAATTCTTCGTTTCAGCTTTAAATGTATCGTTCGAATATTCAAACAAATCCGTTCTTATTTTTTGATAAATCTCTTTTAATATTACCTACACTTGGAAAAACTGCATTTGTGACCTAGAAATTTAAAAAATATAAGTACTAACTAATATAAAACCCAATTAAATTTAATTACTAACGAAAATGCCCAAATATTACAAAAAAAATAATTAAAACACCATTAAATTTAATATCTAACTCATTATCCAAATTAGGTCGAGCCTTCATGATCGTTATTATCCTTTCTCTAATTTATTTCAAACTAATATATCCTGGAATCTTCTTATTAAAATAAAATAATTTTGTCATATTATTTTGCCTTACATTGCTTGTCGATGAGTCTCCATTTAGGTATGGAAAATGCCAGTTGTTGACGGCTCCGCTCTTTCCTTACATTATAAACTTACAAATATCTAAATTACAAAAATATATATATTATATTTCTTACGATAGACTTACAAACGCTATAACTTATGAATATCTTAAATTAAACCCTCTCAATCCTATTGAGAGAGAGGGCAACTTCTCCTACAGAGAAAAAATGAGCAATAGTCAACGCTCCAGGCCATTAAGCCATTTTTAACTTACTTCTAACTATACGTACTTAAATGCCAAACTTTGGTTGCCACCATTATATTATGTTTAATACTAATTAATATACTTTTAATAATAATAACTCCCATTAATACCAGACTTCTTGTCTTCATAACATACAGAACGCAGTAATAAAACCGCGTGCTGTATAAAATATATTTAAAACCATTCTAGTTGTCACTAGGATGGTCTGAATGAAAAGAAAAAGAAGTTATCCTAAATAAGATAAGTACCTACATTTAAGTCCTCACTAAAACATTTCCTACTTATAGGAGAAACTGTATTGTATCTTTAAAAAATACATGATTAATAATAAAAATA
The DNA here is from genome assembly GCA_905147745.2 of Phlogophora meticulosa. Classification (NCBI taxonomy): domain Eukaryota; kingdom Metazoa; phylum Arthropoda; class Insecta; order Lepidoptera; family Noctuidae; genus Phlogophora; species Phlogophora meticulosa. Next base: position 4,041,813 of record LR990518.1, read on the forward strand.
ATGTATTTTTTTAAAGTTAAATTATAATTTATTGATTTTTATTAATTATTCTGAAGTTATAAGCTATAATACTGTAAGGTTTCCTCAAAATCCGTTCAGTTGTTTTTGAAAAAAGTCGCACCGTCCCTTAAGTGGACAGACAACTTGGAGCAACTTGTGCTAAAGCAATCACCGTGCCAGTGCCAGAGAGGGATGGAGCTATACATGACGAATAACACCATCTCTCTTTCACACAACGAAATAATGATGGCTTTAACTGGTACGACGCCTGGTAACAGCTGCTTGTGTATGTGAGTTTAAATGTTTGTAAACGCACCCACGATACAGGAGAAATTTCTAGCGTGGGTCAACTTCTTTTTTATATGTCGCGGTAATCCGGCAGATGGGTCCCCCCATCTACCGGATTACCGCGAAACGGCACGTGAAAGTTGTGGAAATGTTGGGGAGGCACATATTTCTTAGTGGACATCTTACATTTGCGGTATACCTATACAAACAGATTACTTGGACAAAATTATTATGCTCTTTTCATCAGCTGTTTATTTTGTCTTCAAATGATTGTAAATTTTACTTTTTCTCTTTCCTTTTCGCTGCTCGCTTTTAACATGTTGAACGCCAAATGACCGACAAACAATACATTTTCTTTTGTGTCTCGTTGTTTGGCAGTTAAGGAGTTAAAATATGCGTTGGTGGATTGCACCGTTTTAAATTTATGAATATTTGCTATTGTATACCTAACAGCTTAAAAATGTTTTAAGTGAGGAATTAGACTTAGTACATACATACACTCAAGCCTCACAGAACGCCATCTGCTACGATCCTTGCATACTCCTTTCGCTTCGTCTACGTTCATACATCTGGTCATACACGCACGCCGGTTACGAGTACTACGCACCTGATCTTTTTGAAGAACATCACCAATAAGGTACACTGACCTTATTGGTGATGTTCTTCAAAAAGATCGTAAGATGTCCTTCTAGGGCGTCCCTTCCCGGCGGTTCCAATTACTTCTGCCTTATAAATACCTTTTGTTAGTCGTCTTTCATTCTTCGCCAACTTTTTTTTTGTTTTTTTTTCTCTATTTTTTTTTCAAAAAATATATAATGCTATTATAATTATTTATAATTTATTTATCCTATATAAAAGTACTTAAATGTAATTTAAAATCTACCGTACATTATTACGAGTATATATATATATTATACACATTTCAGTTACAGTAGCGTTGTATGTGGGTATAGTTACTGGACAGAAACGCGAATATTATTTACAATAGATTCGCGTTCCATTAAAAAAAAAAAGTGATTGTCTAGGTATCTATATTAAAAAAAACAGAAAATATTACATGCTAAACCTTAACAAACTAATGTTGTTCATAAGTGGAGATTTGGTAAAATTGGAATTGGAATTGGAATTTAAAATGGTACTCACAGAAATACATTAGAATACTGCAATTATTAAGGTGATTCCTTCAATGTAGCCCGGGAATTAAGATTGTTTTTTTTTAGTTAATAGATTATGACAAATAAATAATTTTGAAATCCGAATTTATTTTTTTTGCAATAGGCTTATTTTTACCAGTCTAGCTGTAGAATTGTCTGAAATCCAGATAGAATATTATAATATATTTTGATACTCGAACGGCCAAATACTAAACTATACTTTATAAAATATTTACTCTAAAACTATCCTTATTTAATTTTTATTCTATCACATATTGACATTTCGGTCCACCTCGACATCCGCGATTAAAATTTACAAGAGATTCGCGTACATATAAATAAAATAAAAAAGAAATAAAGATTATATCTACCTTCTATTATTTAGTTTATTATTTAACTACTTTATTGATTTTGGGTCCATTGGTGTCGAAACACGCGCGATTAATATTTACAAGAGAGCCGCGTACCTACTAATTGAATAAAAATAAAGATTATATCTATCTTATTTAACTTATTATTTTTATTCCTTATTATATTATTTCGGTCCATTTGTGTCGGAAAACACGCGATTAATATTTACAAGATATTCGCGATTCTTATAGTAAAAAATAAAAAAAAACCTTAATGACGGTATCAACAAAAAAAAAACTATAATAATATTACGAACTAAATCTACAAACATAACATGTCATTTATAGTAAACTATAAATTACGTGTTCTATTTATAAATAATTTAACCAAATAGCATTCACATGTGAGCGATTGAGCACAAGAGAAATTTCGAGATGTTTTTTTTTATGTGGGATTAATGAAGTGTTGCAAACTTTTTATTGATTATTATTTCTTTGTTTTTTTTTTTAACCACAATTGTTATCTTCCTCAATTCTATTCTAAATACGTTAAAATAGTGTCTTAAATTATTGTGAGTAATTGTTTTTCAACCGTTATAATCAAATTTAAATAAATCAATTCATTTCCCGCTAAAAACTTTAAGATGTTATAGACCTGTAATAGCGACAACTGAAACATGGCTGTTTAATTATTTAATTTTCTAAGGCCTGGCCCACGAAATAAAAATATTTATGTCTCGCTCAATTGTTTGGAGATGACAAAAACGGAATGATGTTTTGTTTTTATGGTTGTGTGAGAATCTGCATATGCTATCAATTTTTTTTGGACTTTATTACGCTAATAAGGTTTATTATGTAATGTGTAGCCCTACGCTGTCTACTTGCAGCCAAATTTTCACCGGCGAATGCTTTTGTATAATAACTTATCTAAACCTATCTATTATTATATATACCTAGGTCCTTAATACTATTATGAATTCTCTGTACCATTTCAATCAAATCAATTGTTTGAGTCCACGCGATTTTTATTTACAGGTTTCACGCGTGCATATAATTAATATTCTGTATTTAAACCATATTACTCTATTTAATATAACATTGGACTAAAATGACCTACGGAGACTCGAATATATATATTTTTTTTTTTTTAAATCGCTAATGCTTGTTAGTAAGGATTTTATTTAAATTAAAATGAGGTCCGCGGAATTTCCCAAAATTATGTTAATTGCAGCGCTGTTTTGCGTTTTTTGTTGTGTAAAAGATTTGACTAAGAATTTTTTTGATATTTAAAAAAAAAATTGTGGTTTTCATTTTGTCTTATGTTACAATAAATAGAGTATAGGCACAGAAACTATTCTATAATAAACCTAAGTACTTAATATTATTTATTGATGCTGAAAAAAAATCCACCTGCTCATAACATTATAATGCTGTTGTGATAATCAAATATCCTTAATCCAGAATACAGTCAAGCTTTTCTGTACTGTTTTAATGTTGTTTTTATTTTTATTACTTTTTTATTATTTTTTGTTGCTTTATGTAATGTCTAAACAAAACCCACAAATATGTTCTTGTGATTAAAAATGTTAAAAGGTAAACCCAAGATTTGGAAGAAAGGCTTTTTTGGGGCCAATGTTAAAAACTGTTTGTAACGTTTTACTGCAATAAAAAAAATGCAGAATACATAAGGTATATTGACTTATCAATGCGTGGAAGGTTAGTTTGAATATTTACTGTCAAATGATGTTGTTTTTTTTATGGAAATCCTAAAAAATTTTGTATTCAGTCTTAATTAGTTATATTCTAACATAAACCTATTTTTTAAAATTAACCTTATTGATAAACCTATTTTTTAAACTTACCCTATTTTATAAAAATATATTTTTTATTAAATTAACCTTATTTTTATTTCTATGTTATCTAAAAAGGTTATAATTCACGTGCTTAGGTGTTAGCAAGCGAGCGTTACTGACAAGTCAACTTTTGTTGTTTCAATTATAACCTTAATGTTAAAACCAGGTAATAAATCGGGTAATACAATTATTATATTAATACGTGAAATGTAAATTTCGGAACCTTTTTATTAATATTGCGCGGAGGAGTGTGAAATTTGACATAGTTACACTTTGACTACTGATCAGACACTGGTAATAATAATAATCCCAGCCCTGCTGCTATAGCACTGCAAGGGCTATTTTACAAAAAAGAAAAACACGAGCGATAATCACCAGATTTGCTTAAGGCGGGTTGGTGATTTCTAACTTATATTGATTATAACAAAAACAGGTTTTCTCCAGATCTCCTACACCAATGTCGGGTGATGTCCAAGATAAACTCAGATATGAATCGGATAATTACTTCAAGCTTTTTTTTTTTTTTTACTTTCTAACTAATCCAAGCAACCCAATAAAACAATGATATTCACAGCTAAAACTAATCCTTAAATTTTTGATTAACTAAATTGAAAATTATCATTCAAAATTGTTGCAATTGTTTCAGAAAATGGGAGATTTTTTTTGGGATAACTGGGTATACAAAAAGGTCGTACGCAGCGTAGACTATGCATTACACAGTTTTTTTTCCACTGCTTTCACGTTAACAGTCAAACGCTCTGTGTGAAAAATAACCCCCTAAAACTAATTAAAACTATGTTAAATCTATTTCCTATCCCTAAGCTACCCTAATAAACGCTGAACGTTTATATAACGCGACTTTTATGTACATGCGCGCGTTTCATTTAAGAAATAAGAGGAATATTTGCATGACATTTAAAAATAAGACAGGAATAATTCCCCTAATACCACAAAACCAGGTTTGTCAGATGGATGTTAAGGCTGAAAAATATTGTTTTTCACGACAGTTTTGTATGGAGTTCGAAATTAAGGTCATAGCACACATATCAACTCGGAAAGGGATCCTCACCGTATCAACTCGAGCCGTGCAGTATTCTTTGTATGAAAGTCCCAACTGCAACGCATACCTTTCGGGATCGTAACGTAATCGCCTCGCCTCGCCTCGGGACAAGCTCGAGGCGCAAGGCGATACGGTGACGATCCCTTTCCGAGTCGATATGTGCTTTATAACATTGAGACGGACATTAGACAAGCGTTTGAAGTGTCTAAGTTTATTTTTATGTAAGACCGTTTGTGTCTATGTTTTAAAATATCGTGGAAATAGGGAAAATTAACAATAAATTATTCTAATTATATTAATTTGTAACATTAATTAAAGTGCATTCTTACTTCCCAGCATTGATAAGGAATGCTAGAGAAGCATGAATGCTCTTCGAGGTCCTGTTAGAGAATTTCAGTAGCACATAGTGTTGACTGAGCAACCGGATGAGTGAAAACTGATTTTTGCATATTTTTTTTAATTTATTTACTCTACACATATCTCTTTACCTGTGTAAAAAAATACAGATCTTATGTTAAATGAACAGAGCGCTATGTTATGCCAGGAGGCATGCAAATATGGTGTGCAAGTCTAGCTATATGTGTTAATACTGTCTAAATGCATAGAGAATTTACATTTGATTTCTTTTGTTATTTAACTGATGCGTGTTTTACCACCGCTTTACCTGATGGTAAGCAATGATGTGATCGGAGATGGAGCACGCTTATCTAGATGTAGAATCAATCAAGACTTGAAGAGTACCTATTAAGTGCTTAACTACCGAATTAGGTTAAAGATTTTGAAGTGATTAAAGTCTTAAATAAGTAACATCACGTTTGTATTCTCCGAAGGGTTAGACAGAGGTGTACCTATTATTTAGTAAACCCATATTTCGGCTGTTATGTTCAAGTCCCATGTAATAGAAGGTGAGCCTATTGCCACCAAAAGGGCACAAAGCCAATTCGGGGATACTACTGACCAATTCCAGGTAGATAAACCCAAAAACACTGCCCGACTCGGGAATCGAACCCGGGACCTCACGCACAAGGCAGTGCAGTTTGTAAAATATTTATTTGGTCCAACTGAGAATAAGGCTATCGTCACCATGTGCGTACCGTAATACTCGTACTGACCTACCCATTTACTTAGTACACTAATTCAAACCATGCCTCGTCTTATTTACTACTTATACTAATATACCTACCTACAATCTACCTTATACTATTTTTGCATAACTCTCATCAAACTTTTTTTAAACGAACAAAAAACCTTATCACTATTGGTATAACGGAACCAAATATTTATGTAATATTCCTATATTTTAGTGTCAATTTACTAAACGACAAATTATGTTGCGGCATTTTAGTATAGGTTTGTATGTACAGTTAATTCAATATTATTTGTTACTGACACGGTGTCGAAATTATAAATTTCAATTCATTAAAAAAAAACTTATATGTAACAAACAAATAAAATAATCTTAAGGCATCGAAACATTACTGTTTAACACGTTAAACGCCAAATGACCGACAAACAATACATTTTCTATTGTGTCTCGTTTTCTTGCAGTTAAGGTGTTAATTTTAAATTTAATAAAAAAAAAGAAGCAATTTTTAACTAACGTGAAAATTCCCTTCAAAATTTAGTTTCTACATACACATCTTGTTCTATGGTACTTTTCAAGTCAGGTTATAGTGAATGCTGTGTAGTTGACTTTTGACACGAGTGTAATATCTCATGTTAACCGCAGTAATAATTCATGTGGCATGCCTAATGTAATGATTTTTATTTAGTACATGTATACCAAACCCTTACATTGACAGTACATACAAATAATAAGACGAGTAGCAAGTACAAAGTTAAGCTATTTTGATTGTTGGGTTAATAGACAAAAGGGTCGAATTCGAATAAAACTGGTGTTTTAACACATAAAGTGTTCAGGCATATTTTATAACAACTATTAAAAATGATGGACAAATTCAGTGTACAGTACGACAGAATTTCAATACGAAATATTTGTCAAGGAAATTAAGACTTCTCAAATGATGCGACTTGATTTTGTATGCCCATGCGTTGACTGGAAAGTTAATAACTTGAAAAGTAATCGCCTTGTTGCCTTATATTTTGTCGCTCAGTAAGCCGATTTTCCTCAGATAACTTTTATCTAAACAAAAAAAATGTGGTTTGACAGCTTTTGCACAGAAAATATGTCAAACCGCCATATTTTTTCTTCAGATCAAAGTTTTCTGAAGATTTTCTTAAGGTCTATTCTTCAGAATAGACCTTAAGAAGCTAATTTAATTTATCCTAATTCTTATTAATTAATGAATCCTCTTTACTCCACTCTTTTATATTTTACAATATTTGTAAAACATATAAAAAATTACTTACTTACTAACATACGTTCTTTTTGTAGTTTTTTGCGGTAGCCGACTGTTTTTCATGGAGTATATACAAAATATGAAGATAGAAATATTTAAATAACTTTTACAAATCATAAACTTATGTCTGAATAGATATATGATTTGTATTCCGCGTTATAAGCAATTATTTTACTTAGAGCATAAGATATTGATAAAAATCAATTAATGCATGTATGAAAGAACATAACTAGAGAAAGGCTCGACCAATTTGAATATTCTTTTTTGGTGTGAACGGCAAGATTTGTATGGTAGATTCGGATTATCCACCGGAAAATTTGGAAATTTGGGTAGTATTTTTGTATGAAAATATCAATAAAAATAAGGTTTGCACCCGAGCAAGGCCGGGGCAAGCTGGTAGTTGAACATAATGGTTATAGCATTAAACGATAGTAAATAGCAATAATGAAACCGGAGACGATTTTAAATTTTTTGAAAGCGTTTTTGTACTTTTTCATTGTGTATTTTTTTTAATAATGTGCTGTAACTTTGACCTTGTAGAATGTTGAACAGCTAAGTATACAGAAGTATTTTGTTATGAATTAAAACAACAGAAAATTAAAAGTTGCCAATGGGAAAGTGACTGCCAGTTATTAACAAATCAAATTGGAAATTACTGATTATGTTATTATGATTTCATTACCAAATTATAATACGACAGAAAGTAAAACAAAAAAAAATAAAAAAAATAGTTAACTAACCAATAAAGTAAAATGAACCTTATTTCTTTAAGAAGGCAGCTTAATCTCCCGTGATCTGTTCAACATATAGTGTGAAACATTCTCGTAAGTCAAGAATGTGATCATCGTAGCCGGTAGGACGCGAATTATGTTCGGTTTGAGTCCCTTGTAGAAGCCACGCCACCCTTCGTGCCTGGAAATTGTGAAAAATTACGTTAGAATTTAGTTTGGTAATGTTATATGAAATGTATGGAACTTACCTTGTCTATTTGATTTTATATTTTACACTTGTTGGCGGAATTTTGGTGTGGAACTAGTCAGAACTAGTATTTAAATATTTTGTTTTAAAATTAGCAAATGTTTAGTTGGTTCACGTATTGTAACGAATTATAAAAAGTGTTTTGCTTAATAAAGTACTGACTATCATACTTATTTATTTACGAGATCAATCAAGGTTTTACGATATACGAAGAAAAGCACACTTAATTAATAATTTTACTGAGAAATAATATTTCAATTTACACATGTCCGAGTCATTTGACAATGTTCTCGAGTACAAAGCAAAGGAATATTAAATATTTTTGAAGCAATTGTTATAATAGTTTGATGAAATAACAAACTCGTTGTCAATTTGCTATCATTTATTGACTAAACAAATTGAATAGGCGAATTGAAACAATTGAACTTGAGTGATTATATAAAAATATAATAACAATTGATTATTTTATATGTCTCACAAATTTCTATGTGGCCAGCCACCGAATAAGACAATAATCATAACAGAACGGTTACAACGCTAAAGAAACTTTCGGTGATAGGGACACTGCTAGATAGTACACATTATATTGATTCGTTACTTCAAAGGCCCGAACAGAGGAAACTCTTGGGATATCGCTGTAAATATTAAAGCTGCGTCTACGCTAGGAGAACCAAGACAGAGTTGTACGTATCTCCCTCCCCTTCCCTCGTTCCTCGGCCTCGAAGGAGCACTCCTAGCCAAGCGTATTCATGCTCCGATTGGGCTAAGCTCGACTTGGTACTTGTACACGCAGCTAGATGTTTGTCAGCAGTAAATAAATAAAATTTAGATTTTATTATTCCCCGTCGTTATCTAAATATACCAAGAATGTTGGCTGTTTTATATTGACGATACTCAATCGAATATTTGCCTCTCAGTTCGAGCCTTTGCAATAACTGGTACATTTATATAAAAAAGAACTAAAAATATTTTCCAAACTATACGTACATGCAATAAATACTGGTATTCAGTTGCAGTAAAAACCAAAATAAACCTATTTTGGGAGGTCATCTTATTTAAGTAGATAAATATTTAATTAAGCTTATGACATCACAACAAAAAAATAATTAAAAAAAATATACAATAAAAAAAAAATAGATTACAAATATATGAAATATTATACATAGCAAAAAACGGACAAAAAAGCAAGATATATTTGTGTACAGTTAAGCACGTAATGCTTTTGGCAGTTAGGACACCGCAGTCATTTTTGCGGCTGTCACTTTGACGTACACGAACATATTTTAGACACGTCACTTAACCTACCTGCCTTGCGCATTATTTGCAGCTTGTGTCAAACTACGGCTACGGCAGATCAATCACATAAGTAAAGTAAACTTTCCCCATAATAATGTACGGTACTGAGAAAAATATGCGAGGTGCACACATTTTCTCGCCTCTGCGCACCGTTGACAGAGCCTCATAGTTTGACACAGACTATACACAAACTAAGCAGGCCTATCCCTTGACGAATCTCTAGCGTTGAAACCGTACATTAAAACAATATGTAATTATTTCAGATTACTTATTTAATCACATTTTATTTGGTGTATGTATTTTTTGCGATCCACGTGTCATTATAACTTTTTTTTTATATTATCAATATATATTTCTCGATAACTGTAATATTTATTGAAGTCGTCTAAGCTTTACATAATAGCCGTCACTAAGTGAATCTGGTATGAAATAAATAGAGTATTTATAATTACAATGTCCCTACTTATGATAAAACTCGAACGAGACTGCTGTGCATGATTGTACTACACGTTGGTATGACGAAAATGGAGATGATCAAAATTTTTTTTTGCGATTTTTCTTATTTTTGGAGATGAAATATTTTTGACTTATAACAAAGGCGGGTTACATTTATATTTAGATTTAAGACAGATTAGCTTCGTACTTGCATTACATGATAATATTTGTAAGAAAAATACATTTACTAATTTTTTATTTGAATATATTTATGTGAGCAAGCAGAAACGAAACTATCTTACATAATAAAGAACCTAACGTCGTCTCACCACACATGTAACGTTATATCAAAGAAAAACTTGTCTTTTTAATTTTAAAATGTTAAATACTTCGGAAAGCGCGACAGTTTAAGTACATACCCTATTATCACAAAAAAAAAGATAAATTAAAACTAAATTGTGCTACGCCTGGCAACACTTCTTGTCAAGGTATTGCCAGATTTATAATTAAGTCAGTCACTATCTGATGGGAAAGAGTACGACTACTATTTACAAGAGATTACTAATATTGTTAGAAAAATAAATAAATAAAAACAAAAACACAACATATGTCGTGAGACAGATTTTACATTTTAATAAAATATTATTATTGTACAGTCAGTAACACAAACTGCATGCGTCATCAAAACTTGCTAATTTAAATTCTTTTTTTAACCCTCAATTATTAATTAGGTGGCTGATGGCTCACGTAATGTGTATTCTCATCACCTCTAAAATTAACTTTAAGTTTGCGTTACGGACTGTAAAACAAAATAAAAAAAAAACTTGTAATTATAATTTCTATACATAGGTTTACAATTTCTCAGAACATTTTCACAGTTATTATAATATTATTTTGGAATACATATCCATCACTATTAAAATTACGAAATTCGCATTGATATCGTGCCAAACTACTGTTCCTTTAGCGGCAACTATGCCAAAAACTGCTAAAGTCATAACTATTAATAGTGAAAGTTCTACTAGAATGCGGGGAAACTAGGAATCCATTTCGAACTGTCAAAGTTACGTCAATGTTAGTTATGAATTTATGAATACAAACAAAAAAAATGCATAATTACACAAATACAGACTATATTAAACAATAAATTATCCCGCTTAAAACTAAACGCTTACCTTAAACACTCCATAGACAACCGAAATAGAAAAACCTAAACAAGATCTGCGGCATAATAAACCCTGCGATCGAACTGTCAAAAACATAAACAGAAAAAAAAAACAATTAAAATAATAAATAGTGCTGTACGCGATTTCCCATCAGATGACAATAAAGACTCAATCGTTATTGGTGAATTTCTCCCATATGAGCATAACTAGGCATATGTTAGGCGTTACATGTAGCAGGTACGGCGTTAGGCCTTTGTAGAAGCCTCTGATTCGTTCGTACCTCCATGTCTCGTTGACGCAATGCCACGCGCCGTCGTACGTGCGGTGCTGGTCCTGTAGGCGCGCGCGCACTACTTGGTACGGGTAGGTGGCGCCGGCGGCGATCAGTTTTGAAATGGCGGCGAACGTTAGGTACTCTACAGATGTCTGGAATTTGAGAGAAAGGAACATTTACAAAATCAGTATAAAACAAAGTGGCTTTTCTTGTCTGTCTGTATACCGTCATCTCAATAATCAACTCCTTTCTAGCCATATCGTCTTTCACAAATCGTTTGTCCCCTCTACTGTTATTACCCTCCACATTAATTCTCTTCTGAACATGATCCTCATTTATCCGAGTCACATACTCATACCATGACAACCGAATCCCATCTTAATAAAAAACAGATAATGAGAAAATCCCACAAAAAACGTCAGAACTACCCACGAAACGTCCATCATTATAATGCCACGTGTACACAACAGTACTCAAAACACAAAACATTAACCTAATGGACCGAACGATTACGACCTAACACAATAGCAGCACATTTGCATTAATATAGAGTATATTACATTAGCATACGGTCGACATTAAACAAGGACAATATCATGGCAATCAACCATGACATTGAACTTGTATGCAATCGTTGCTTATTACGGGTTATTTTCCTTTACGATCGATCTTGCAAAATGGCTATCCTGTTAATGAGCATAGGTGTCATTTGTGGAAAGTATGACTACGTTTTTCATGATGATAGATACTTATCTATTGAAATGACTAACTCAAGGTCCGACTGAGGGTAATTTGTGTACCGGCAGAACGGGGTGATTTAAAACGCAATGGTGAATCGAAACCAAACTTTATCGAATATTATTTCTTGGTGTCGAAATTATCAATTTAAATTTATTAAATAAATTAGAACCCGAAACAAACAAGGAGGAGATCGTGGCTAAATAAAAACAGCCGCACAGGTCGATCGAAGGTTAAGCTACGCTTGCTGAGGTCAGTCTCTGGATGGATGACCGTTCATAACATATCGAAAATCCCGGATATCACATGTAGATCCTTGACATTCGTTACGATAGTCAGAAGCCCGAAAGTTTTACCAAGGGGTATCGTGTTACCCAGTGACTGGAGTTGTGGAGGTCAGACAGGCAGTCGCTCCATGTCAAATACTGGTATTACAGCTGAATCCGGTTAGACTGGAATCCGACCCCGACATAGTTGAGGAAATGGCTCGGGTACAAACAATGCGTTACTAAAATCCCTTTCAAAGTTTTGCTTGTATTATTCACCCCTGCGTTGCAATTCACCCCTCCGTTATTATTCACCCCTGCGTTGCTGTTCACCCCTGTTGGACGGTACCCATTCAGTAAGCCTTGTTTAGTAATGAAGCAGTATTACATATAGCGTATTCAACAGACGCATAGAAGCTTTAATTTTAAAATATGTTTTGATTTACGTTGCTGTTAAGTGCCTGGTACCTAGCCTGTACCTACCCTGTTCTCTCATACCTATTAACACTAATTGTTAAAGCATATTTATTTAAATAGTAACCGTGGATTATTTTTCTGGCTATATTTCATAGGAAACGACGAATCGAACTGTGCCTCATTGTCTTAAGTTTTTTTTTAGTAGACTTTAATTAAAAATGAATACCAATAGGATTTTATTTAAAATGTCACTAAAATGTTACTCCGTTTAAAAAGAAGGTAATTCATATTTATAGGATAGGATTAATTATGATAATTCGATTTAAGATATCAGGTGAAGTTTTATTGTGTTTTTACAATAAGAATTTTCTCATTAACAACCCGCCAATAGCGTTTGGATTTGTGCCCGGTTGATGGCAATAGGCTCGCCCGCTATTACATGGGACTAAAACATAGGTGCACCTCTGCCCAACTCTTTGGAGAATACAGGCGTGATGATATGTTTGTTAAAACTAAGTAACTTAGCAGTTCCATAGTATAACTATCCCTGAGATGACCACTGAACAAATGTTACATGCGTGTATGTTGTGTAAGTATATTTATTTGACTTACCAATTTGATATCAATCGGGAGATTCCTGTACTGGTTGTACCTATTCTTCATCTCCTCGTACGTCATGAACTGCAGCGCGCCGTGTGACACTCCGAACATGCCGGGTACGAAGCCCTGGAACGTACAACATTATCTATTAACATCACTTTATTTAGAGGCCGAGGGGCTGCGCAGACTGCGCAGTACGCGTTGAATTAATAAGCCGAGCCGAAGCAAACGATTTTGCCACCAGACTGTGCCGATTAATGCCTACCCGAATAAGTATGTAGCACGACTTATGATTAATCAGGATAGACGCTTCGAAACCGAAAAGAAAACGAATTATGTAATAGTATGGACTACTGAAAATGGCGTCGCAACTCACAAGCATACCTTAAATACTTAAAATACACCTCTATTCCAATCATTTATTAAAATTTCTCAACATCCACTTTCCTAAATAAACAGAGACTGTCACATTAAAACGAAACTTAAAGGTAAAGGGAGAACCCCACAAATAAATCCGCCATTTCCAGAAATCCTTTGTTCTCTACTACGACTCAACGAAAAAGCCAACATCCTGTACATAAACGTACTTTGGTGTCTAGATAACAAACTCTAACCTGCTGTATATCCAGGGTAATCCATTACACAATACAAAAAACACGAACGATAAATTAAACCATTAAAATTAACATTTATAGCGACTATAACTCACGGAGCTGCAGTCGCCATGATTGTTAGGGCGTACACTATCGATTTTACGCCGCACCTTGTTCCACGGTAGGATGCTAGATTGTTCCTACGTTAAACAGAGGGTTGGGGTTGCCATACCAGAAATATTCGCATCGATCCATGCTTGTATTACGGGCTTTTATTTCGTTTCATGTGTACGTTTGAAGATGGATTCTTTTTGCAAGAATATTTTGATCTACTGCCTGGTTGGTTTGAAGTTGAAACTTTATCGGGACATCTCTTTCGACTCGTCCCGTTTCGTTTAGTGGATATGGCTTTATTTTGCTGCCAGGATCGTATTCGCACGAGGATAATCGAAATGTCACTTTACCAAACAACTTTAGTCCAAACCCAATACTTTGAGTTATTGTCTTTTGATCTTTATGTCGACGTTTAAAGTTCTTAATAGTAAAACTGTATTTAGAACTAAGCCTAATTTTTTTTGTAAAAAATGGTCTTAAATAATTATTTGGAATCATTCATTCTGACTACTCGTAATATAGTGAAAAAAATAATTCGTTGTTCTTCAATATTTGCCTCGTAATAACTGACCGTGTAGACTACAATTCAATCTTCCATACGATCCCAAGGTTACATCAATCATTTGTCATTCAAATACACAAGTGTTCTTAAAAAAAACGACACCATATTGTATTGCATTGTACGTCATTCGAAATTTATGAAAATTAGTTTGTTCCTGTTTCAATTTAAATGGTACGAGTAAATAATACCTTTGTGGCTTTGTATTGTCAGGGCGAATGGCTACTATTGTTTGGCATGGTTTCGTGGCGTAAGTGGGAAGCCGAAGATTATCAGTTTTTGTTATTTGAATGTTATGCACGCAAGCATATTCTTTGGCAATAATAGACACTATTGACTATGCCAGTTTTCAATGGCGGCAGAGTTGGTCTTACGAACCTCTAAAGGGAAGCCGGTGGGAATAGAGTTGTAGGGTCAATTTTACCACTGATTCTGTTCCTAGGAGAGTATGTACATACACAAGACGTAATTACGTTTCTGTTTGAATTGGAGATTATGGAAGGTATTCGAACTGTTCTATTTCTAGTTATTTACATAAGAATAACTATCGACCTTGAAATAGTACCGTTCTACGTATTAATCCGTATGTTTTACTGAAGATAACATCGTTTGGCAAAGGTATGGGCCGTACATAGAGCATGGAATAAAGATGCGCGTCTCAGGACAGCAGCACGGGGGAAATTCGTGGCGCTGGAAGCGCGTTGAGCGGACAGTTTCTGTCCAGATTGACATTCATAGCTGTCTGTGGTCTATACGTTATCTGTGTCGTAGTGCATGTAAATCGCGTCACGGTTGGTTTGTATTGAAAGTGTGGACACTGCCGTTTCTAGCAACGATTGCCGAGGCGTCTCTATGCTCTGTGGGCTTATAGTATGACAAAGACCAAGGATTTAACACCAAGATTATGTTCAAGTTTAAATAATGACTGTAGTACCCACGTATAATTATTATTAGATTCGCAATCTTAAAATGACCAGTATTTTAACTATTAATAGGTACTAATATTTCCGATGTTCTTTACAACCTTTTAGTTTTGCGCTTCGAACGTATGATGAAAATTTAACTATTTTATAATTAATAGCTATAATAATACTATTTTCATAACAATATTATTGCAATGAAGTCGTGTATTTCTAGTTGCGATTCACGTAAATATTTGTGTACACTTCAGCACCTTATCAGTGACATCACAGTCATACATAACAGATAAGTTATGTGATTTATTTACGTCTAGATTAAGGACTTATTTCATAAAAACTTTTTATGTAATTCTTTTGAGTAAGTGCCCAATGTCTGCAGAGAATAATAAAATCTTTTAGATTGAAAGGCATACATAGAACATATTTCTTTTAATAAAATGCAATCCATAGATTTGTTTGCCTATAATGGAAGTACAAGTAGTAAACCTAAACAAGCTACATTATTTCATATACTTGATGAGCTGAGTTCTGCCTAAATGTAAAGAGGCCAGCACATCAAGCTACCCCAATGTGTCAGATTTCTTGATAGTTTATCAACTTTATCTGAATAGAAATAAGGTTCATGTTCAATTGGGAAAATTTTACAGTTTGGGGTAGCTTGATGTGCTGGCATTTTTAATAACACACATCAACATTTCACACATTTTCCGAAGTACTTGTAATGATTTTGGATAGTTAGCGCTGACTATTTCTGATCAGTTCGATTTTGATGGACAGTAATATACCATATTTGGAATATTGGATTTGTTTGATGCAAGTAACTGAACGTATGTAAGATTGCTTGTTTGGTACATTTTGGAAGAACTTGGACCATTTAAAAGAACTACAGTCACGTTTAATCGGCAAAAAAGAACCATGTAATTGATCTCTGCGGTGGGTTAAGTTGAGAATGCTGCAAACAGAGACGCCAACATGAAAATCTGAAACTTAATTCGGAGACGTAAGTGACAGGTGTCATCTTATGACATGAACATATGATGTAGTATTGTCATCGTAGCTTCAGACAACAAAGGAGTAACATGGCCATCTAACAGCCTGTATAGCAACAAGTTAATACTTGTGAAGTCAAGTGAAGGTTGGCACATTCTAATTTTATACTACCCAACAAGTACCTAAGTTTGATGGAGCCTGGTAGTTTCAGCCTTCGAATGAAAATAAATTTCAACATTGAGACTTGTCTCAACGTCGAAATTAGACTATTCTGGGCACGACTTAAATTACGATATATAAGCTATTATAATGCTGGACAATCCACACGGCATCATCTACCGGCTAGCCCCAAGCTAAGTAGAGCTTGTGTTATGGGTACAAGATGATGGGTACCTATACCTGGTTAATACGATACATTACATAGAATGATATTTTTTATTATACATGTTATGTTTCATAACTAGAGTACCAATAGACTATACCTATTATACCGACTATACCTTTTATACTACTAAGTACAAGACATACTGTTTTCCTCCCAGGTAGAGGTCTCGTCTCATACAGAAAAAGTACGAGCATTAATCGCCAGTCTTGCTCACGGCAGGTTGGCGATTTAAGACTTACATTAATTACTAGCTGATCCGGCAAACGTTGCATTGCGATATTAAATGTTTGGGGTGGACCATCCTTATAATTTAGGAGTATGAAAAATAGATTTTGGTCGATTCTCAGACCTACCTGATATGCAAGGTGAAGGGTGGGCGTTTTGGGGGACTGTCTTATGTAAACGTTTTTGACGTTCAAAAAGTGCTGATTCTGAGCCTAATTTGAATAAATGAATTTTGATTTTGCACACAAAATTTCATACAAATCGGTGCAGCCCTTCAGGAGTTTGGTAACAAACATGGAGACCCGAGAATTTTATATATTAGATGACTCCTGGTTTCCTCAAAATGTTTTCCTTCACCGATGTCGGAGATGTCTAAGATGAACTTAGAAAGATTTTGGGTTTTCTACTTTCTAAGGTTTGTGGTAACAAAGTAAACGTCCATGCATGTTGATTCAACAATAAACGAGTAGTGTACATGTAACTGCTTACGCGAAACAAATGTTAGTAAAGTTAAGTAAGTATTATTACTTTGGAAAATCCAAGTAATTGTAGATGTTTGCTGAAGAAGATCCAACGTCATAAGGACACTAGCTAAGTATAACTATCTTTCCAGTAGAACCAACTTGATTGTTGCAAATATTTTGATTTATATTTTATGGATACAAAAGCATTAGTATATTTATTTTTTACTTTTTGCGCGGTATTAGCGCACCTATTTGAAGAGCACTCTTGCGAATATTCATTATATTCCACATTGTGCACCCACGATGATAGTGGTAATTAGAGTGGTATGTACAGACGCCAGCACATCAAGCTATTCCAAACTGTCAAATTTTCCCAATTGAACATGAACCTTATTCTTTTGTAATAAATTAACAAAGAAACTTGATAGATTGGGGTAGCTTGATGTAATGGCCTGTGTACTATTGAAAACCATCGATAGAAATTTTATTAAATCTTTATTAGTCACACAATTGCTTTGACATGTAACAACACGACGACGACACGGCTGGCGCGGTGGTTGAGCCATCGGCTGCTGCGCCGCGTGTTGTGGGTTCGATCCCCACACGGAACAAATATTTGTATGGCCTACAGGTAGTTGTTCCGGGTCTGGCTGTTTGTGTATGTGAGTTTAAATGTTTGTAAACGCACCCACGATACAGGAGAAATTCCTAGTGTGGGGCAACGTTTTTTAAAAAGAAAAAAAAAAAGAAAAAAAAAAACAATATTGTAATCGTTTAAAAATAAGTCCGTCGCTTTTGTTTCTGAGTTTTTCAAACGTTCCTATATTATATAGGTAGGTTATTATGATGTATTTATACCTCTCTACGATTCATCGTCGTCCCTTTCTGGTACATTGCGTTATACCTCAAGGAAAAACTTCGGTGTTATTTGCGCTCGATCAGAATAGGGTGCGGTCTATTGGAACTGAGATACAAGCGGTCCGCCCGGTAGCGGCGGCGTCGGCAAACCAGCACCGATTAATTCTATTTTTTTGCGTATATAGCTTGAACTGACATACAGGTCAACCTAGCTTAAGTGCCAGAGCTGTTTTTTCGTGATATTGGTGGTAAATTTAATTCTTAACTTTATGAAAAAAATTAAATTAGGAATACGTAGGTGGCGCCACTGGTCCACTAACAGTCCAGTTATACAATCTCAACAGATTTATAAAATCAGACGTGATGACTCACTTATCTCAATTGATTCCGACAACGTCTGAATAA
Source organism: Phlogophora meticulosa (assembly GCA_905147745.2). Classification (NCBI taxonomy): domain Eukaryota; kingdom Metazoa; phylum Arthropoda; class Insecta; order Lepidoptera; family Noctuidae; genus Phlogophora; species Phlogophora meticulosa. The sequence goes on from LR990518.1 coordinate 4,060,561, forward strand.
TTGATCAATCGATTTACATCAATATTATTATCACCTATACGATGGCACCATCCTGAGTGTTCTTACGAGTCTATTTTTGAGACTGTACTAACACACGTGACTGTACTAAGACAATTTTATTATTTTCCTTTAAGCTTTGTTTTTGACTTACGAAAACAAATAAACCGTAAAAGTACTATCGAGGGATCCCTCTCCCGAGGGGCTCAATAAAAAAATTACAGCCGTCTAGTATCATTTTCTGGTAATTGGAACCAACCTTTTACAAACAAACTTAGCATTGCAATCGCAAAAAAAAATGTAAACTGAATAACTCTTGATGGGAGAGTGATTTTTGCCGGTTTTATTTAAAACCAATATAAATTAAAATAAAGAAGCATGAATTTAATGGCCCTCAGGTTTTTTAAATCCCACTTCTAACCTATGTTATAGTAGGTGATGCTTGTCGTAATTATTATAACGATTTATTGGTCTCATGTAAATAAAACTTATCCTACTACTGAGCGAACATTCCCTCAGTGCAAAAAGTACTTTGATCTGTACTAATGAAACAAGCAATTAAATGCAAGCGATATACTGACACATCATTCAATGAACATCTAACAATTGTGAACTTCGAGATAACATAACAGGCGCACGTCGGCTTAAACCGGGTTTAACAATATGCAAAGATATAGCTGTTGCAACGGCCACCGGAGTTTCGTCATTATTCAATTTACCATTTAGAGAAGGTTGGTTTAAATTTAGTACAAGAACTAAAGTATGCGCTCCCGCAGGAAATCAGGATGGCAACCAGCCGATTGGCCTTCAAAGTTAAAGTGCGTGAGCATGTTCGTAAGAAGTTGGCAGTGGTTTCATCACAGCGCTAATGTTTTCTCATTAACTGTTCTTATTGTTTATGTATGTGTTTGTGTTGTGTTTATTTGTGTATATATTCTATGTAGGTATTATATTTATAGTTAATAATAATATATATATTTCTTTTCACTTTTCTTTTAAGAAATTGCACCTGCCACTGTTTGTCTCTGCATCACCCAAAGGTTGACTGATAGAAAATGCCTATGGCATTCAGTCTATTTAGTATTTATTAGTTTTTAAATCATGATTTCCACCTAACTCAATGAGATTTGAGAGAGATAGAGAGACAACGAGACACAATAAAAAAGGTATTGTTTGTCGGTGTATATGGCGTTTAATGGGTGATTAAAAATATCGTTGAGTTTCAGAAGTGATGATTTATTCGTGACTTTTTACTGTTAAAGTAAAAAAACCGAAGAAAAATGCCAACGCTGGGGGATCCAGAAACATGTACTGAACTCATGGTACCAGTTTGTGTGTCGATGTCCCCGTCCACCCTATTATAGGGTGCCCTATATAACCGCCATCATCTCGCTTTTCACTTCCTTTCTAGCCATATCTTCTTTCTTATCCACAACCCATTTATCTTTGCATTGATCTGCATTTATATTCAACACATTGCTTATTGTCACGTGCGCCTTACATTATTATAACGAGCTCGTATATGTATAATAAATAAGAGACCTTGATGTGTACAGGCTGGTTGAACACTTGTTCTCTCTGGTTTCAACCACTCAAGAAAGATTATAATAGTTTAGAAGATTTATTGATTGTAATATAGAAAAGTAGGGTTAGTTACTTAATAAATGCTATAAAATCAGCGAAGACCTATTATTATTAGGTTATTTACAATAGTTAAATAACCTGGTTTACAATATCCACCAGATTAAATACCGATCAATTTTCAATCTTGCCCTAAACAGAATTAAACTCATTTTGCGATGACCGCTCCTCATTAGTTAATATACTGAATTATATTACTTATGTAAAAGATACGCGTATATATCGCAATCCGAATTCCATATCTATGAACTGTGAACGGGTGTGAATAACAGCTGACCGGTTTATACTGGATTGAGAGTTTGGTATTCAATGCTGACCCAATTATCTACTCGATTCTACAATCAATTTTACATAAAAGCATCGAGAAATAAACTTGAATTTTACTTTAGCACATAAAAAACATAACATCACGCCTGTTATCCTCAAGGATAAGGCAGAGGTGTACCTATAGTACAGCTACATTTTGCCAGTTATGTTTAAGTCCTATGTAATAAGGGGCGAGCCTGCTGCCATCAATCAGGCGCAAATCCAGATTTCGGGCTGATACTGAGAAATTCAAGATAGAAAAATCCAATAACGCTCTGCCCGACCAGAGAATAAAACCCAGGACCTTATGCTTAGCAGTAGCTCTTGCGACCACTAGACCGGGGAGTTAGTACATAGTTAACGTAAAAACATAATCGTTCAACCATGTTCAAATATACAGACAAAAAATATAGACACAGTAGATCTTATAGGTCCAGGCCACCTGCGTCCAGGGCTTCAGGTGTCCTCCATGACCTTACAGCTAAGTGAGAACCGCTTCACGTGATGATCGAGGCTCTTGTTTATCGGATCTTAGCCGTATTAACAATCGAATGGCTGAGACCACACCACATTTAGCATGGCAACATACTCGTGTGCCTATTATCATGATTGGATCGGTACCTACTTGATTTATTTGGTTATCTATACAAATAAGAACAAAAATTAAGTGTCTATTTGTAATGTAGAAATAACAGCTTTTTTTAATAAATGCATATTACAGTAAAAACTCTTTTGTCTGTTTATTCTGGCTGATCTCCGAATTCTGTTGAACCAATTTCGACGGTATTTTCACTAGCAGATAGCTTATTTTATAAGGAGTGACTTACGACTATTTTTATTTTTTAAATAAAGTAGAGTTCCAGGTAAAAAAAATATAACCATGTCATGTGTAACAGCTAGTAATGATTAAAAAAGAGAACCCACGTTTATTTTATTCTATATTGCTTTTCATTATGTCAATGGAAAAATACGACGTACCTTGGTTGTCGCACGCTGCAGAGGTGCTGGTCAGAAAACCCCACAGCTAACCTTACAATTGCCTTTTAGTTTTCGTGCCTATGCGATCGACTGCACGATCAAATATTTGGTCTACAGGTAGTTGTTCCAGGATGGCTGTTCGTGCATGCGACTTTAAAAGTTTGTAAACGCGCCCACGACACAGGAGAAAATCCTAATGTGGGGCACCGTTCTTTTTTAAAAATTGGGCCTAGTTGCCAGAAATATATGAAATAAATAATTATTATTATTTAACACGCGTAACCACAAGACGTGGCGTTGCATATAAATATGTATATTAAATCAAACCACACCATAATTGATTTTTAAATACGGTAACAGTGGGGGTCATCAAATCTTGAGAGATTAGGAGTAGACATTCAATTCGATTTTACTTTAAGTAAGTAATTAAATATGATTTAAACTTGAATTACCCATACCCAGCAGAGTATAAACACATGCATTGAATACAAATAAATGATAGGTCCGTAGTAAAAGACTGGAGTCTTTTACTACACTACGATTTTTGCCAGGAATTGACATAATTTAAGCAGTATCGCTAATACATTATCCTTATCGATTCTTTCGTGTGAAATTCACTCAACAATATTTACATGGTTACGTTTTATTAATCATCATGCCTAGCCTATTCCCAACTATGTTGGGGTTGGCTTCCAGTCCCACCGGATGCAGCTGAATACCAGTATTTTATATGGACTGACTGCCTATCTTACCTCCACAACCCAGTTACTGGGCAACACGATACCCCTTGGTAAGACTGGTTGTTAGACTTTAGGGCTTCTGACTACCCGTTACGACTGTCAATGATTTACAAATGACAGCCAGGACCAACGCTTTAACGTGCTTTCCGAGGCACGGAGGAGTCTCGATATGTTGCGAACGGTCGACCATCCACAGACTGACCTTCGATCAACCCGTGCGGCTTTTTTATTTAACCACGACAGTTTACCTTTACCCCTTTTTAAGCATATAACGCGTACGGTGTGTGGGATTGGGCACTAAATTTATATGGAGAAAGAGTGCAGAAAGCTAACTGTCGAGTTCCGACCACCGGGCAATCACTACTGTACATTATTCTACCTCCTACAATTCATAATACCTAATCATACTCTCTCTAACTTAGGAGACATTTACATGATAACATATCGTGTCGACCTTGTCAACGCTTTCTGTTAGCTTATTTATGGGCCCTTGGGATACCAACCAAGGTCTCAATATGACCTACATTGCGTACTCGTACCATCGTAAATGTTGTGACCTTACTGATCAGAATCAAATTTCCCTTTACAGATACATTATTGATAATATTCTGTTTACTTTATGGCCGGTTTTTGTTAGATATGATGCGATTTGTATGTTAAATGCTGTTTGATCTAGAAAGACATTTTCTTTCTCTAATAATAATACCAGCCTGTTACTGTCCCACTGCAAAGGCCTCTCCTCACACAGAGAAGGCACGATCATCAATCTCCACGGTTACTAAAAGCGGGTTGGCGATCTGAGACTTATATTAATCGTAATTCAAGGTTTCCTCAAGATGTTTCCTTCACTGCTGTCAGTGATGTCTTAGATAAACTGAGAAAGTACATATGACTTGAAAAAGTCACATTGGTTAGCGGATTAGAATTCAAAAGCTCGTGCATGAGGTGCGAGGCCTAAGGCCTGTATCTAACTAGGAGACCACGGTGGCGCAGCCATGGTTGAGCTGTCAAAAATTGTATCGTTGGTGGCGCAATCAATCGGATACCAGGTCAGGTACCTTTCATAGAGCTGCATATATTTTTTTGGAAGCGCGACTGGTCGCATCGACACTGGCCGTCCTACTGAGATATAGGACTAAACCATTGGGCTATGAAAACTTTTATTACTTCGACTTTTCATCAATCCTGTGTATGTATTAATGTATTCTTGATTCCTTGACTCCCTTCATTCCACACCAAATATTTCGAAGAAAATTTAATCCTGCTCCAAAATAGCTTCATGGCCTAACACCGCTTAATCCTAATCAAGAAGTATAATCATTTCAGTATCTATTCCTAAATTGGGAAGTCTATGATCTTCTTGCGTGTCGTTGGCAATCTGGTCGTTGTCGTTGGTTCCTGAGCTTAGGTACGAGTTTGGCGCCATTAGTAGATTCCATTAAATCCCGCAGCGTGCAGTTACCAGACTATGATTAGTTTTCTAAATGTTTGCACCTGCTTGTTATCTATAACCTTTCTCAACTAAAGGACGATATTGCAATGCAATATACCAGTGAATTATTAAAAGCTTCAGTATAACACGATCAATAAATAATAGTCAACAACTCCCACCTATCAAGGTCAATCTATAAGCTTTGTGACGTCAAACATTTCTAAGGTCCTTGAACCAAGCTGTTATTCGACTTTTTTCCCTAGCTATACTTGTAAAATGTAGAAGGTAATATGTGTGATGTGTTGTGGGTTTCTCCATTAATTCTGTGAAGTATTAGTCATAGCTTAGGTACATACACGTTGTTAAAGTTAATTCGTAGGTTGCGTCTATATAAGCCCTGTATCTTAAGAACCACCAACTTATAAAATACAAGCTTGACTTAGTCTGAGAGTTGGTAGATCATCTATTACGTGTATTCTGTTGTACAGCCATCAAACATCTTTGTAAATTGTGATTCATAGATTAAGTTTTTGTTGTACTTGGACAGCGATTAAATTATTATTATTACTTAATCGTTTGAAGATGCTCTGACTGTTTTATTGAAATGATTTTAGTCTCTGAAAAGATTAATGGACTCTCTAGCCAAATCTAAGTACAATCATAATACCAGCTTATTATTGTCCCACTATAGAACTTAAGCCTCTTCTCAAACAGAGAAAGATTATACGACCAGATTTCCTCACGATGTTTTTCGTTACCGATTTCAATAAGTTTCTTGTTGTAAATTTGGATGATCTTTGTATGAATTCAATACAAGTCATTAGTCCAGTAATATGTATGCATTTGCCACCTTCAGCCAACTGTTAATCTTGTTTGTCTGTTTGTCGAGCGTGACAAAACAATCATAACCACATACATTTTGTGGTGACGTCAGCTATTACATTATAACATCACAAGCTGTGTGCCCGATGGGATTTCCCGTTGGCAAACATGACGAGCTTTCACCCCAGTAATTATCTCAGTTTTGATCTCATCTTCAAGTTTTGTCTTTTTTTTTTATTTAAGTCGTGTAATTATAGCGATACCATTTGTTTCTGGTTTTTCTACAATTCTCAAAATTAAGGAGTTCACTATTGTATTTAATTTCCAGAGCCACTCATTTCAATTTTTTTTTTCTTTCTTATTTTTCACTTATTTTTATGAATGCTGGTTAACCAGTAATTGGCGACTGTGTAGGTAAGTCCAAGACTGAAAAACCTATATATATATTTAGTAAGCATGTTGTACAGGTAAAGTATGTTGTACAGAAAAGCTGTTAGTGAACCTTTATTAAATAAATTCCATATTTAAGTCCATTAGGTGAGAATTTACAAAATCTTTGCTTATTTTCTTTATACAGTAAGGAACTGTCATGCAATATTACATTTTTCTAGACTCAGCTGTTAAGGCTGTGCGTTGTCAGCCAGTCATTGAATTTAAGAGCTTTATAATGTATATCTTATAAAACCTCAACCTCTTCGTCCTTGACATTACAAGGTTTTAGTTATAGTCACTGGCACGTAAGTTGGCAAGGTTTTGGCGTAGTGGGGGTAAGTTCGCGCATCGTGCACTTAGTGGAACAAAAAAGTGGTGACTTTTATTGATCGTCATTATTTTATGGTTATTGCCACCATTTATATTTAATAGTATCTGATTAGAAGAAACTTGAAGAAGGGAGTGGAATTCGTAAAGATTATTGGGAGTTATGAATAATATGCATACGAGGAAAGTATGCTCAAAAAGTATGCGAAAAAAGGCATACCTTTTTTTGCCTTAATTTTTTAATTTAAAACAACAACAATAATATCAACTCGTAACAAAAACTAAATTTAAAAACAATAACTCTTTAACATAAACACAACAAAAACAAAGGGTACAATTTTCGTGCACGCAAGTGTAATCGGGAGTTCGGGAGGCAACTGTCGACTGTTGCAACAATCGCGCGCTCGGATTGACGTACCTCATACCCCGCGTCCCGCTTGACTACCAAAGAGACCTAAAAAACGACTTGTGCGCATCTAACGACTCTTGCCAAGTTACATGCCGATTATGATACACAATATTTCCATAAAAAAATAAACGCTAAGTATAAACTGCTGACTCATAATAACAAAGCAAAAAAATTGCGAGTGCTATTATTAGATAGAGAATATGCCTAACCGACATTTTGTGTGCCAAGTAAACAAGTTTTGGACAGATGGAATATTAATGTTCGGGATAGTTTGGTCGGCCTAATCTTCAAAATTATTTTTATTAGTATTGATTTTGACTGTTTTTTTTATCCAGATCGGTTACTAAGGAGGTTTGTTGGACAGCAGCTTCTTCCCAGCAAAAACACTAGAAAGTTGTAAAGGGCGGGAGTTTTGAGAAACCGTCTTGTTAGTTATTTTTGACGTCATTGTTTTAGTTTAGTTAGACGGCTTCCAGTCTAATCGGATGCAGCTGAATACCAGTATTTTACATAGAGCGACTGTCTAACTGACCTCTGTGACGACCTGTGTGGCGCAGCGGGCGAAGGTCAGCCTGCAACGCAAGAGGTTGCGGGTTCGATTCCCGCCTCGGGACAAAATAATGTTTGTACGATCTACAAATATTTGTTCTGGGTGTTCTGGGTATTTCTTATGTATAATAAAAAATATCTATCTATGTAATGTATTGTATTAAGTATATCAGTCATCTAGTACCCATAACACAAGCTCTGCTTAGCTTGGGGCTAGATGATGCTGTGTGGATTGTCCAGCAATATTTATTTATTTATTTATTTATACCTTCGGATTATTTATCTTACGTAAATGACGACACAAAGTAAAGGTATATTAACAAGATATTTAGGCCAAATTTATATGTGTATGTATGTATATAAAAATGAATCCATGTTTCCCTTGGTCATGCCATAACTTGAGAACGACTTTCATGATTTAATTCAACGTTCTTACGGAGAAAACAATAAGACAATTGTGCAAAAATTGAAAATTTCAAAAAACTGAACGACTATTTCATCTTCGCGCGTTTGATGAATGTGAATTTGAACCGCGGATAATACCGCGGGGCGCAGATAGTAAACTTATGAACAAGCACATTTAAATTGCCCATCCTTATTTGTTTCCAACGAACCATTTAGCATATTAAAGGTTATTTTAAACCATAAAGTAACTGTGAACAGTTCATTTTTGGTAAACAGGAAAACAGTCTAGATTGTGTCAGCCAATATAATGTTGAATTGTACATTGAACTAATATTCGCAGCTGTTACAATCGGCACGTGATTTAAGTAGAACACACCGAGAACCTCAAATCTTATCAGCCATGCGGTGGACCTGATTATTTACTTATTTATCTTCGTGCATTGGAACGCGAACTAAAAAATGAGATTTGATTTTGAATATTTTGACGTAGGTATATACGTATGACGTAGGTAGATACTATTTTAACTTAATAAGTCACTTGTTTTATTACATCCATCTTAATACTGTCTATTGAGATGGTATCATCTTATTAAAGTAGCAATTAAACACAGATTTATATGTAACGGACTCGAGTATATCAAGCTATCCCAAACTGTCAAACTTTCCCAATTGAACATGAACCTTAGTCCTTTGTAATAATGTTCAAAACTATCATTTGACATATTGGGGTAGCTTGATGTACTGGCCAGTATCCATCTTAGTACTGTCTATTGAGATGGTGTCATCTTATTAATGTAGCAATTAAATACAGATTTGCATGTAACGGACTCGAGTATATCAAGCTATCCCAAACTTTCAAACTTTCCAAATTGAACATGAACCTTAGTCCTTTGTAATAATGTTGAAAACTATCATTTGACATATTTGGGTAGCTTGATGTACTGGCCTCTGTACTAGTGATTGAAATTGAACAGTTTTAGCTTTCTGCAGTCGTTCTCTTTATAAACGATTGCTATTTCAAATCTTACACTTATCGTTGCTCGCAATATTCTCAAAACAGGGATCCGAGTTTTCGCTTCACGTCGGATATTAGCGGTTGACAGCCATTCTTTGTATTTTTCTCCCAATAGTTATAATATGCCATAGGAGTATAGGCCATAATACCATCACCGTGAGGTTTATTGTTGTTCTGGCAAATAATAACTCAAGTAGATTCGCACACAATGACACATGGCAACTATAGTTTATTAAACAAATTCATTGCAATACACTTTTGCGACAGACTAGTTTATTAAAAGTGAATTGGGTCCAATAGTTACCTAACTCAATCGTTTGGAACGCTAAACCTCATTAATGTTGGCAGAAAATTCACAAAATAAATAAAGGACTATCTGTAACATTATCAAGCACTCTACATTATCATCACTGGTGAAACAAATTAATAGTGACGTCATGTCATATCGTGACCGCGATATACATAACTAAGTACGTAGGTACGATATACCTCGTTACATCATCGTTGCGATTATTGAGGACCTCGTGGCTAAATAAAAACAAACGCACGGGTCGATAGAAGGCTTGCCGAGGTCAGTCCGCGGATGGGTGAAAATTCGTTACAAATCGAGACTCCTCCGTGTCTCGGAAAACACGTTAAGTAGTTGGTCCCGGCTCTCATTTCTATATCTTTGACAGTCGTTAGGGGTAGTCCGAAGCTCGAAAGTCTGACAACCAGTCTTACCAAAGGGGTATTGTGTTGTTGTGGACGTCAGATAGGCAGTTGCTCCATATAAAATACTGGTATTCAGCTGCATCTGGTTGGACTGGAAGCCGAACCCAACATAGTTGGGAAAAGGCTAGGCAGATGACGATCATCGTTGGGACTAATCAAATCATACGTTAGTAGTGTACGGTAGTTTATTGGGGTGCACTGCCTCACCTCACAGGACCGGGTACGAGAGATTACTACTAGAAAAGATAGGGCTCAGCTGATCCAATTATTTATTTAGCGTAAATCTTTACAATAGCGCGTCTCTAACACAAATCTGCATCGCCCTAAACAAATGACACGTTCTATATTTGAAAGCTACGAAAACTGGATTCGCAGAAAATTGATTATTTTTGGCTCGTTTTCATTGTACAACTAATCTTACAGGTGATGTTAAATATGTTTACCCACTACAAACCAGAAGAATGTTATATTATTATATAAAATATCTGTCATTGTGCAATATCCATTATAGCGCGTTTATTACTTGAGTAATTCGTGGGCTCGTCTTCAAATGAGGTTAATCATCTTATTGCTAATTAACAGTTAATAAGAAGAACCTGCAAAGCTATTAAATATCTTTAGGGCCTCAGGTGGAACTCAGTGTGGTTTAAGTCGGTAGAATGCCGCCATAACCCCCACTTCTACACAGATGAAAAGTGTCACTGAGGGAGGATTACTCCACACGCAAATAACAAGGTCTAAGGCCGAGGTCGCGTAGATTAGGATAGGCCAAAGGGACGGTAACTATATCTAAAATGGGATGTAAAATAAAACATGAGTCAATATTTTAACTTACCCTGTACAGCCCCCTTATTCCTTCGGTCCTGTAGATCTTCATCAGGCCATCGATCATGCCTTTGTACCGTTTGTTGTCAGTCAGACTCTCCTCGCTGTACTGGAGACAGAGGCGGGTCTTCACCACCCAGATGGGGTTCGTCATGACGAGGGATAGGACGCCGGCTTCCGCAGCGGCTAACATGTGCAGGCCGGGCCCAAGAGGTGTGCGCGCGTTCCCGCCCTGGATCCATGTTTTTATTGCGTTATAACTGTGGAGAAATTAGTCTGGTCAATAAATTTTGATAGTGGACATTCTGAGACACCCTTGTACCAGTATCGGCGGTCGTAAACCGAGTTATATGAGCCGACAAGTCTCAGAAATTAGACAGTAAGCTTTGAAGTGACGCAAAATGTATTCCAATTTGCGTAAACCGAGTTAATGTAAGCTAGTCAAATAGGTTTCGACGAATACAATTATACTTTACTTGGAACAATACTTTCGTAAATATAAAATGCTAGAAGATAAAAGGGATAGTAATAAATAAATAAATATAAATGTGAAGAAGACGAAGGTAAGGAGTAAAGTGTTTGAAAGCAAGAGGATGTATCGGTGTGTGATGTAAAAATATCTGTTAAGGGTATGGAGTATATGAATTAGATTGTAAGTATATTTGGGGATACATGAGATGGAAAGATGCACATGTGAACGCAGAGTCATCGTCATCTGCCTTCCTATTCCCCAGTATGTTGGGGACAGACCTTCACGCTTCTGACTAACTACCTGTAACGACTGTTGTTAGATGGACGTAAATGTTGAGTGTGGCAAAAGAGGCATGGAAGTAGAATGAATGCTGCGGAAATGCGTTCCTTGAGAAGTACGTTGTGTAACTGTAAATAATTTATCCATTGAGGAATGATTTGATAAGATGACGTTGCCGTTTAAAAGATGGAGTAACAAAAAATAAGGAGAAGAGTATGTAGGCGTAGGTGGTTTGGGTCATGTTCAATTAAAAAACCTGGCAGACATGAGTTAACGCGCAGATAGGGGTCTTCCTCTCTAGAAGAAACATACAGTAACCTTAATGGTGATGTTCTTCAGAAAGGTCAGGTGCATAGTACTTGAAACCGGCGTGCTTTGTATGACCGTATGTATGAACGTGGACGAAGCAAAATGAGTATGTGAGGATAGTAGCAGGTGTCGTTCTGTACTTTCTGTGTGCCCTGCGGAAAAAGGCTTGAGTATGTATGTTAAACGCTAGAATCTTAGCAATAAACCTAGTAGCTTTGCTTGGCACGGTTTCCAATAGAGTGGAAAGAATACCATTAAAATATTTAAATCTCGAAGTGCGATATGTGTAACGTATAGAATCTTTAAATTAAAATTAACCCATTCACTACTGAAACGTCGTGTTAGTTTTGGCACATTTCACTAAATGGCACGTGAGCTAAAGTAGATATACCTATGTGTAATATGAAAACAACGGATGAGGAAAACGAGAGGTAACGCTTCAATACGACCACGACATCAAGTGTCAAAAATATTTCTGAAAATATAACAGGCTCATTTTAAATGTCTAATCTAATCTAATCTTTTCAGAATGTTGATTCTTACTGCTAGGCAAACGCCTCCCTCACCCATTGCCTGCCTTTTCGGTAGAAGTCAAGATTATCCCTCCATCTTCGTCTTGGTATCCAGTTATGTCGCCTATGATTTAATAGAACCTTAGGTCCCATTTAGTGAAGAATAAAGATGGATCAAATGCAGGCAAAGGGCTGAGTTATGACGAATGGCAGCGAAGTGAGACTTGGAAGGATGCCAAAATAGTCATTCCAAACGAAATTCCAATAATTAAGGTGCATTCGTGTTCCTAAGTGGGAATTGTTTGTTTAGGAGCGAGTTTTTAACTTGTTAGGTATCCTTATAGGTAATACATAAGTACTTAGTCCGAGTGGATTTCGAACCCTTCTAACTTTGACATCCCCTCCCCTTTAAATTGTAGTTTTGAAAATAGAATATAACCAATGTTACTTGCTGATAATGTAGCATTCTACAGATGAAAGATTTTTTTAAATTGGTTGGGTAGGTTTTGTGTCTATCCATTACAAAGAAACATACAAACAATTTATTTTTTCCTCTTTATTTATATTATTAGTTTAGATCATTGCTAGACGAAAATAGAACCATATTGCCCTACTGTTTACTCAATAATTTTATATGTAGATGACTAACATAAACATATTTATAGCTTCATATAGAGGATAATGCGCTTAAGTTCCTAATTTAAAACAACGCAGCTGATACATTTAGCTAACTATTCTGTTGCAAAGTATTAGTGTTTTAACAAAGGGAGGGGAATGAGATCTTTTGTTCAAAGCATTTATTGGATGTGGTAGGTATCGATAGAATCGGGGTGATCGGGGTGAATAAAACATTGAAGGGGATTTTCACATTAGATATTGTTCGTTGGTTACAAGGACTCTAGTAGGAGTTTACTCCTTAAGAATCGAGTTTTATGTTTTCATATTTTATGAGCGCCAGTATTGGCATAGCCAATGTTGGTTGTTAATGTTGGCGCCAACAGACGATCGGACTTAAAGAGTAAACTTCAGTCAGAGCCCCGGAGCTGACATGCACAATTTTTTTGTTACCAAATTGAAACTGACAATTTTGTTTACCTCGTTTTTAATCAATACTATTGAATTAACGTGAAAATCCAATTCTAAGTTCTGTTTCCATTCGACCCGCTTTGCCCGGTAACATTTTTTTAAGCTCGAGCCACCATCTCAAATGATAGTAAGCGATGCTGCCTGAGTGACCATAGCTAACAAGAGTTATATAATAACATCTCTCAATTGTGACGTCATCATTATCCCAATCACATGCATTGATAATAATCAACAGATTGCGCTGAAACTGCATATGTATGTACATAGAAACAATTGATTCGAAAAGACACGTGACTCGTGAGGCAGTGGTCACGTTTACTTGCACTGTAAGTATGCATTCCAATAATAATTCTGATATTTACCTTTGGTTATCGTACTAGTTAATTGTTTTCAGGATTTATACCTACGTGGGTTCGATTCCCACACGGAACAAATATTTGTATGGCCTACAGGTAATTGTTCCGGGTCTGGCTGTTTGTGTAAGTGACTTTAAATGTTTGTAAACGCACCCACGACACAGGAGAAATTCCAAGTGTGGGACATGTTAAAAAAAAATAATGTATTAATTAATTATTATATTACATGAAGCGAAGACTTCGAATCCTTTTAAGAACATTGCGCGCACGTAAGAATGTGAGTTCATCTCCTGCCTAGCCTTTGCCCAACTATGTTGGGATCTGCCGCCAGTCTGACCGAATGCAGCTGAATACAAGTATTTTACATGACGCGACTGCCTATCTGACCTCCTCAACCTAGTAACTGGGTAACACAATACCCCTTGGTAAGACTGGTAGTCAGATTTTTTTTCTTTGTGACGTAACGTAATCCCACGTAATCCACAGGTGTTTAACGAGGTAAGTAATTAAGAAATTTGTATTTTTTTTCTTTAAGGTTTTACTACATCAGTACTTTTTCTAAAAACAGTCAAATACCCTTTTAATTCGCATGTATTACAGAATACAAAAGCAGATTAATTTGTTATCTAGAACAGTTTTATAATTATCGAAGGTTCTGATCTGATTACATATGTAATGTTTATTTTTATAAGATTATATAATCTAACAATCAACATTTATATAATCTGTGATGTTTTATTAAGAGTTTCATCGTCATCATCAGAAAATTACATTGGCCAACATAATCTATGCCAGATGGACATGGTGGAATCACTGTTTTCGTAAATGAAGCCGTTGTAGATAAGAAATTACACCTAAACCAACCAAAGAAAGAAGAATGACAGAGAAAAAGAAAATGAGTACCTACGCTACGCTCATGACGCATAAAAATTAAAGACCCAAATAATAATAAAATGCAAATGCGGAAAATATGCATCCAACCCGCGCTAGGCGACCTGGTATTGCTCAGCTTATTCCTGCATTTTCCGTAGGGATCAGCTCGTGTTGTTAAAAATCACAATCACAGTTCGCCTATTAAGATAATACGTTAGTAATAGTATCACTGAAACCGTTGTGGAAAAACATTGATTGCCGTAGCATTGAAAAGTGATCAAATCGAAAGATAGATTATTCCGTTATCTTCGTAGCTAATTACTTGATGCTTGATTAGCAACAAGCAAACACGTGTGAAGAAATTATGAACCGTGGAGTAAATGACAAGTGTTATTTACGAAAGAATGCTAGCGGTCAAAAAGTGCTGGCTCTTCTTCTTAGCGTTCTGATGGCAATCTATACAGAGTCAGCCTAGATACTAGCTTTCGAGTTAGGTACCATCGGTAGCGTCCATCAAATCCTGCAGCAGCGTGCAGGTTTCAGGGCACGCAGGACCTGTTATCAGGTGTCCCGTCGTTTGTGTAGTAGCACCACACTTGCACACCAGTTTTTTTTTTTTAATAAAACGTTGCACCACAGTAGGTAATTCTCCTGTATTGTGGGTGCGTTTACAAACATTCAAATTCACATACACAAACAGGCAGACCTGGAACAACTGTCTGTAGGCCATACAAATATTTTTTTCGTCCAGGAATCGGACCCACGATATGCAGCGCAGCCAATGCGCCAACTATGCCGTCTAGAGGCGTCTATTAGTTTCCTGAGCAAGTTTTCGCTGCTTCGGCCAACCTGTCCGGAATCTGTTTAGAGACTTCCAGGTTAGCCAACTTTCAGCAGGTGGAACTCTCACTCATCTCAACTGCTCAAATGGAGTGTCTAGTTCCTATAAGCAGGCACCTCTTCTACTAAAACTACTTTATAATTACTATACAAATGCTAATTACTTTCGTAATATGGTTTTTATTAAAGGGGAAGCGCCAGCGCCAAATTCAAATCTTCTTCAAAGTTTTTTTTTGCAATTTGCATATCATAGTATTGCGATTTTAAATTATTTAAACGTTATTCGCTACAATAATAAATATTAAGTATTAACGTAAATGTAATCATTTGAAATCTAAATAATTATAGATCGATATATTATTTAAATATTAAATGATTACAGAAAAAAAAACATCAAAAATAGTATTGATGATTTAAATTTAATATCATTAATAAAGCGCCTCAAGTTCAGATTACCCGTTCGTATGAGGCCAATTCAAAGTTGGACTGTTGTATTAGTGATCTTACTGTAATGTTTGAACTTTAAAAGAGACCATGAACTCTTAGTAGTCAGTATTTCTTCACAGGGATCAATATGAAAACCGATGCCTTCACAGGGGTCAATATGAGAACCGACGCCATCTATTATAAAAATACTGACCATACATTGACGTGTAAAATTGTGTGGAAAATAAGTACCTACAGAAATTCATTTCATGACTTCATTGCTTTTACTGCTGTAAATACAATATTTTTTATCGGTCGTGACTCGTGACTAACTATTTTATTACTATGTTACCAAATACGGAGCTGCGAATGGAAAAAAAGACGCAAAAAAATTGGAATTTCGCAGGCTACCCTGGTGCATTCACCTTAAGTTATTTTAGTTAAAAACGTAGTCATATGTTACGCTTACGATTATTGACATTTGAAGAAAGTTGTGTCCGGTATTTGATTGACCACATTGATTTTGAAACAATGCTCTTTGTTTAATTGCACCGTGATATTATGAAAATAAAAAAAATATAAGTACCGGGTAGAGCACCGGCACGGTTGGCGCAGTGGCTAAACGATGGACTGCTGCGCCGCGTGTCGTGGGTTCGATTCCCACACGGAACAAATATATGTATGGCCTACAGGTAGTTGTTCCGGGTCCGGCTGTTTGTGTTTGTGACTTTAAATGTTTGTGAACGTACCCACGATACAGGAGAAATTCATAGTGTGGGGTAACGTTTTATATAAAAAGAAAAGAAAGAAAGAGATAAGAAGATAGCTGACAGCTATCAATAATAGGGTTCCGTTGATGAATATATTGTGTTTTAAGGGTAAGTATTATATATACACCAAACAAACCACATCATATATAATAGGTTATTTCTAGCTCTAGTCTTTAATGAAGTGTAATTATTGATGTGAAATATAATTGGTGTCACTGATGATGAAATATTGATGTGAAATATTGTGCAGATAAACATTTACAGGCGCGCCGCGTGCCGTCACGGCGAGCGTGCCGTCATTCCTTCTGTTCGCCACCACTCTTACCCTCTTATAACTGTGCGCGTGCACCGACCGACCCAACGACCGACCGGCCGTCCGGCGACCAACCGAATCTCTGAAGACTACTATTACTTCTAACAACAACTTATAATTTTACTACATCTGTGTATTTATTTGTTGGTTTTCTCTTATTAAAAATTATTTCAGTAAAAATCAATTTCGATGTTTTTTTTTACATACATATTTTTACTGACGCTAGCCTACTGTCTAAAACCCAATCATTCAGTTACGGGAGTATACGTGAGTTACTTCTGAATGAACTTCGTACCCACTCATAAAATTATTGGAAATCTTGCCAATTTCAAACACGACGACGGCGCATGCAATGTACCTACTGAAATTCATAAACTTCTAAATAATAATGCAGTGAAAATTCAACGCAGTCATTAGCACAGATTTATTACTGGCGGAAAAAAGGTCATAAGTGCCTGCTATTTTCTCTGTTCTTAGGACACATTGAACACTGAAAGAATTTTAAATAAACATTGATGTCGTCATTGAGAGCACAATGTAACAAAAGGCATAGGTATAATTAAATATACGTGCAAGCCGGGTAGTTAAGACGCTTTGGTCACTTTTTTAAATACATTTTAAAAATATACCTACTCTTCGGAAAATTACAGTGTGACGTCATAGATGTGACAGGGTTGGGCGATATTCAATTGTTATATTGATTTGGTACTCTCAAAAAAGAACACTCTAATTCACATTTTTGCGTAGGCCGAAGTTCCGAGGTAACAATTTGTCATGGACAGCTTTTATGTCGTGGCATTAAGGGCAATTTTCGTTGTTCGATCAGACACCAGGTCCAAGTCTTCGGCGCGTCGTGTTTCACGCGCGCCTCAAAGACACAACAGAATTGACGGAGCCCACTAGGGGGCCGAAGGTTGCCAGGGTTGCGGGATGTTCGAAAGAGTTACCGTGACCCTGGAACGTAAAGGGCAAAGACGGATCATGGATGGGATTTAGTCACTAAAAGTCTGACACGCCCTCATTTATCCTTAAAAAAAAGTCAATTTTCGTAGTGCAAGACGTGACCACTGTTGACAATTCAGGATAATACCAATTACCTACCTACACTTGGCCCAACAAATATTTTCTATCGCGAGTCTTCGCGCAACCGCCAAGAGCTTAGTACTCTAGTTCTATTATGTATTCTGTGAGCTTAGTCACTGCACGTGCGGCTCGATACGTATGCAGTATAGTGTTATAGCTATGTAGTTTTGTATACGCCACTATTACCAGTAGCCACAACAAGTTTTGCAATCCACTTAGCGACCATAATAGCCAATCCAATTGCACTTAAATTACATCATAAAAATTCCTAATTGCGCGGGGTTGGATGTGTGCCCAGAAATTGGCTTTAGGCGCGCCCTCATAAGGGCTAGTTCAGGCAGAACGGAAAAATCGAGCCTTCTTGGGCCGCAACCAAATTAAAATGCATTTGCTCTATGTAAAACACTGCTGCTTAAATGCATCCAGATTGACAGAAGCCGACCTGAACTTAGTTGTGAAAAGACTAGGCAGCATGCTACTGGAGACTGACATCTTTACTATCAGTTAGGGATTAATGTATAGGTGTGTCTTGTCTATTACGTCACAAACACATATGTTGATAAGGGAAATATGTTCGCAGTTTCCCATTTTTTTTCTATAGTTAACCATACATTGTTGTGTACTGTCGATATAAAAAACCTGATTACAATATGATAACAGTCAGTTCCAAATCGGAAATGTAATAATCCTGCATAACAATTTTCACATCACACTTATCATATTAAAATATTGATTATGGGACTCTTATGGTGACACAATGAACATACTTAGTTAAAAGTAATATTTAAAGATTTCAAAAGTTACTAATCAATACACGAAATTACTTAACTTGTAGTGTACCTACCTAAAATAGGAAATATTAAATATTTCCCTCATAATACTGTGTAGATCTTTGACAGTTGTAATGGATAGTCAGAGGCCAGAAAATCTGACAAAAAGTCGTTGCTAGTAGTTGCTTGGTAACTGTTTTGAGGAAGTACTGGTATTCAGTTGTACGCAGTTAAGACTGGAAACCGACCCTAACATGGTTGGGAAAAGGCTAGGTAGATGATGACTGTGCTTAAAACATTACTGTTGTGTACTCCTTCTAAATAAATACATATTTACCATAAACTCACTCATGTTACCAACTAAATTTTTTTTTTTTTTTTTTTTTTTTTTTTTTTTTAATTAAATGATTAGTGATGACAACGAAGATCTAAGTTGTGGTTAAAACATAACCAGAGGGCTGGCTGTTTTTTTGGGCAAAGAATCAACATGGCAATGCTGCCTGACTTTTGGGCACTTTTCGGGTTAACAGTGATGTGGATGTTTTTTTCCATGCCCTGTGATTCTTCTTTTTTTTTTTACTCCTTAAACGCCAGGTGACAAACAATACATTTTCTATTGTGTCTCGTTGTCTGGCAGTTAAGGTGTTAATGTACAACAGTTTTATCATTGTTAAAGAAATAAATATCGGTATAAAAGAAAATACTCACAATAAAAAGTAGAAGCCCCATGCGGAGCCTGATCCCCATACATTTGGTGTGACTCCTCTGTATAGTCCCTTCACTCCCTCCTTCTTAACGATAGTGACAAACGCACTGCTGAGTCCATCATACCTAGGAACTGTTGCGGTCCGGCCGTCGTTAACTGAAAACCACTGAATTATTAACAAATAATCTTTCACTCTTTTTTGATGAATCACCCATCAGGAATTACTCAGTAGCAGCCCTAAGCTTAGCCAATGGCTATAAGTTCGCCATTTACTATACCTGGGTGTTCTATAGGTACACCTCTGCCTTACCCTCCGGAGAATATAAGCATGATGTTATGATGTCAAAGGACTAAAAATTCCTTATTATAAGAAGGATATTAATCTGATAAAAAAACGAGCGAGCCATCTGACATCTCGCCTTGGTAATAAAAGCAACATTACAATTATATCCTAAAAAAATTACTCAAGCATTATTTGAAATGATTTTATGTAACCGTGGATGCTTGTTGGTCAAATCAAATAGCACGCACTTTCCAGGCTCCCTGTAATACACTTCCGTCCCGTTACACACAAAAGAATGATGGAGACTTGTTAATACAAATAAAAAAGAACAGTAGTAAACTTATTGTGCTTACATTGGTTTTAAATATTTTAGGCATAATGGCAAATATCATAATTTGTAACATTTGGTTTTTAAACTATAGCATACTTATGACGAAGGAGTGGTCAAGTTATGACTGATGTAGTTGCAATTGTTTCAGAATATTATAAAAACAAAACATTACACATTTCATACTCATTAATTAGTGACTAGTTTTAATGGGTCAGAAGGCCATATGCAACATCAGTACATTTGTTCTTTGTATAGTATTGTTATTATAATACATTAATGACACATGCAGTTTAAAGGAACAAAAAAGAAATGTCACCGTTAACTTGCATATTCTAATTAGACAATTTCACATTGTTAGAGAAACTATAGAAAGTAAGAAAAGGCACACTTTCAACTGAGCTCTTCCTGTAATACTTGCTAGTCTACCTCTTTACTCATTGTACTAATGCATTTTGTTTTAAAATAAAAATAAATGTCTATGATGACCCTCACAGCAATGTCTGAGTTCTTTCTGCCTCTAAATTGAACTTAGAACTTGGACACATATTTCAAAATAGTGAAGGGAATAATTTTAGCTAAGAAACAGTAATTTACTCATAAAGCATGTGGCAACAGAGTAATAAAAGCCTGTCATAAGTTGCATCACTAAGGAAGTTATCTGTGCAATGTAAACAAAGCTGTTCTGTCTTCACTTTCACTATGTGAAGTTCAAGGTTGAAAATTACTGAGAGTTAATTAACAAGCACTTATTAATTTACAGTTTATCTTTCAATGAACACGTTTTACACGCGTGTCAGAATGCCAATCGATAAATCTTTAACCTTATAAAATCCAGAGACCTCACATGGTAATTATGTGAAAAAAAAATCGCAACACTTACCAGCAAATCTAATTTTTATTAAATCCAACGGGTGCAGTATGAGTGTGGAAGTGACGCCACCTGATATACCAGCTACCAGGTGTTCGTACTTGATGTGGCTAAACAATGCCTTAGTAGACGACGGGTTAGGGTTTTTCATTGTAGACATGACGAATTTACTAGATCACAGATAAAACTTTTGATAGCATCTTGCGGGGACCCTGTTGACACCTCTGTATTACCGGCACACACTTTCCCAGAAATCTTTAACGAAACTGAATTTAATACAATCTTCATTAAACATCGTTGCTCTCGTAATAATCCCACGAATTACGTGCGATAAAAAATGAACGATTTCCAGGAGTAATTGAACATGCCGTTCCTTTCTCCGGAACGTAAGAGTCTTAGTATATTTTTTAATTACTATTTTACTCCGGCCATGAAAGTGAAGACAATTTAAGACATTGACGTGATTGTCGTCGTGTAAGCTGTTTTGAACTGATAAGGTTATTACGAAAAAGGTTTGATATCTTTTCTGATGGCCTTATCACGAAATAGACTTCCCAGTAGGAATCAGAAAACAGTCTGTGAGCGACCGTGAAACGGAACGACAAAAGCTGACGTCAAAATTAGAGACGTCTCTTTTTCAATATTACCGACACTGCACAAACAAGTAAAACTAATAGCAGTCATCTATCGTATGAATGCTTATAGTTTTACTTTATTAAAACAGCAATTTCCAAAAACACCATAATATGAAAAACATTTATCACTAATTTTTGTTATAGCAATCACAGGAAATCAATGTATAACTTGCCAGGTAATTATTAGATTGGATAAAGTAGCAAATAATAAAATTAAAAACCAATGAAAGAAAATAATGATTGAGTTAGTTTTCGTGATGTAAGTGGTGCAAAGAATATTAAGGACAGTAAGAGAAGCTGAAATTTGAATTTATGTAAAATAATAATAGTATTGAAATACGACTGGACAGTGGACATCGAAATGTCTAAATCTGTGAAAATATTAAACGTGGTATCAGTGGTATATTCACGAAGTTTTGTATTGGCAACATTTCACTTCACCCCATTTTGACATCTTGGAACTATTGCCCATTTATTACGTAAATCTGCGAGCAAAAATTTACAACAAAAAGGATCAGAATCACAGCAAAAATGTTGAAGGTGGCGACTACTTTGAGATTAGTCTCAAAACAGGGCAATCAGGTGCGTTGTTTAGCCACAGCTGCAGGTTACAAAGAAAAACTTGTGAACGTCCCACCAACAAAACTCTCAGTGTTAGATAATGGAATCCGCGTTGCGTCTGAAGATTCCGGTGCTGCGACCGCCACCGTAGGACTGTGGATTGACGCAGGATCCAGGTACGAAAACTCCAAGAATAATGGAGTTGCCCATTTCCTTGAACACATGGCGTTCAAAGGTACAAGCAAGAGGTCGCAAACCGACTTAGAACTTCTAGTAGAAAACATGGGGGCTCATCTGAATGCTTACACGTCTCGAGAGCAGACTGTGTTCTACGCCAAATGCCTTGCTAACGATCTGCCAGCCGCTGTCGAGATCCTTGCTGACATTATTCAGAACTCATCGCTCGCAGAACCCGAAATCGAACGAGAACGAGGCGTGATTCTGCGCGAAATGCAGGACGTTGAAAGTAACCTACAAGAGGTTGTATTTGATCATCTCCACGCCACTGCCTTCCAAGGTACACCCTTAGGCCAGACCATCCTTGGACCAACCAAGAACATCAAGAAGATCTCTAAGGCTGACCTTCAGAACTACATCAAGACTCACTACCAGCCTGCTCGCATTGTCCTTGCTGGAGCCGGTGGAGTTGACCACCAGAAGTTGGTTGACCTTGCTAACAAGAACTTCAGTGGACTGAAGAACACTGTTTCTGATGTTGAGCTGGCACCATGCCGTTACACTGGCTCTGAGATCAGGGTGCGTGATGACTCCATGCCCCTTGCTCATGTTGCTATTGCCGTTGAAGGTGCAGGATGGACTGACGCTGATAACATTCCTTTGATGGTTGCCAACACTCTTATTGGAGCTTGGGACCGCTCCCAAGGTGGTGGTGTCAACAACGCCTCCTTCCTCGCCCGTGCTGCCTCTGCTGGCAATCTTTGCCACAGCTTCCAGTCCTTCAACACATGTTACAAAGACACTGGACTCTGGGGAATCTACTTTGTGGCTGAACCTCTACAACTTGATGATATGCTGTACAATCTGCAGAAGGAATGGATGAAGCTCTGCACATCTGTCACTGAGGGAGAGGTTGAGCGTGCTAGGAATCTCCTGAAGACCAACATGCTCCTCCAGCTGGACGGCACCACCCCTGTGTGTGAAGACATTGGCCGTCAAATGTTGTGTTATAACCGTCGCATCCCCATCCATGAGTTGGATGCCCGGATTGAAGCTGTCTCAGTCCAGAATGTCCGTGATGTGTGCTACAAGTACTTGTACGACCGTTGCCCTGCTGTTGCTGCCGTCGGTCCCACTGAAGGTCTCCCAGACTACACTAGGATCCGCGCTGGAATGTACTGGCTTAGGGTGTAAAAAGTTATAGTTGTACATTATAGAAAAATTATTTAAATCAGTTAAGATCGAAAAAAGCATTAAAAATTTTGCTCCCAAAGTCTGTAGTTTTATTGTAATAAAACACAATGTCTTGGTGGATACTGTATTTATTATAGGACAGTAAGAAATAAATGTGTAAATAAACTTGAGTGATTCTGTATTTTCATTGTTTTTTTTTATTGGGCAACAAAACAATATTCAAATTATTTCTAGTATTTATTAATCAAGTAGGATAATTTTATTACATTTTTGAATAAATAATAGAATCTCATTGGCTATGCTAGACACGCCCTGACAGCAATGGTGGACAGTACACATTATATATACAAGAGTACATGTTTCACATAAATGCAAGAATTACCATGTGTCACAAAAATGGACTAAATACTATACACATATCTGTCTTGCATCACCACAAAGAGACTAAATAACAGTACTAGGCGTTGCTTCTACACCAACAGTAACCTCCTCTTTCTCCTGGACACTCGTAACACTAGGTTTCCTAATAACACTCTGCTTAAGTTTACTTCCATAAGGCTGCACTGGTTCACTGTGGCTGATGAGACTCGCTGAGGATATGAAGACAGACACTTGCTCGGGCGTAGGGCAGGCGACGATGAGTGTGTCTTCGTAAGTAAACCCTGCGTTTGCGATGAGCTGCTCGATTTGGACAAAGTAACCGACGACGTTGTTCTGTAAATAACAGAATTTTTTTAGTAGACCAGCTGTGTGCCTGATGGGATTTCCCATTGTCTAAAATGACATAACTTTCATCCCCTATTTATCGCCTTTAATTAAAAACGCCCGGCGGTGAATTTCAAATAATTATAGAGTGCACACTCATTATATAATGAGCTGTAATGTGAAAATTAGGTAACAGTTAGAACTACACAACATACTCACTATGTTCCACAGCGTAAACCGCTGGGTCTTGGGAACAGCGTGTTGTTCTTTAGGCTATGCATCGTTTGTGGTATTAAATAAATTCTTTTCCTGTTTCTGTGAATACACGAATGCAGCAGACCGTGACAATATTTTTGATAGACTAATAACTTTTAGCTAAGTCAAATTGTTGGATTGTGTAGTTACTAAACTTTCTGTTTTTATACTTCTGAATGTTCGGAGTTTGGCTGCTACGCTCCGCTTTGAATAACTTATCCCGAAATCAAGTCACTTGAATTTTTCTTTCGATATAAATGAGACTTGTAAAATGCGCAAGTTTATTGACTCAGCTCGCTTGACGTCTATACTAGGTTTTGCGCCTCATCATTACCAGGATGATAGATGAACGACAGGCATACTTTCAGGAAGTGAAGGGTAGTAAGTACTAACAACTTTTACTACAGGAACACCCCCGTAACCGTATTATATAACAAGCTGTTGCCTGCACTTATTTAAGTTATACAAACATACATTTACCAGATTATTTTTAGGCGATTTTAGTGTTTGCTCCATATTCAAATCCTTAGCTCTTTATGTTCATCATTTTATCTCTGCTGAAGCTCTACTTTGTGTGGCCTTTATTGGCACTGCCATAATCCTCAGTAGATGCTTTGTAATTTATTGAAAAGCAAAATAGTGTTTAGGATTCCATACTAAAATAGTAAAAAGGAATAACTATTGGCGCGACATCGTCTGTCGCTTTGCTCGTCACAGCTGCTTATTTCAGAAACTGCCATATGCTATCAACTTGTGATTTGGCCACAGTGGGGTTTGAAGTTTTAATGTGGGGTATCATTTTTTTTTTTTTTTTTAGGTAGGGCCACTCGCAGTTCAGCACTATAAGGCTGTTTACTGCTTAACCGGTCGATCCTGTGGTGACCTTACAACTTTACAAGAAGGCCCCCAGCCAGGGCTAACTACAATTACATTTAAACGACCGCTCGCTAAGGGCGCCCCCTGTGGGCTCGAACCTCGGCTTAGGGCGTCGTTGAATACTTAACAAAAACAAAGGCTGGGTCTCGTTATTATTATGTCGGGGGGTTTTTTATACTACTGACTCAGCTACGCGGGCTGGCCTTGTAGAATCTAAAGATTGAATTTACATTTAACTAACTAGGGCGTCGCGCGTCGCGGGCCTCGTCGGCGAGGCCGGAATGTGGGTCGGTTTGTGCGTGTGTATTTCCTAAGAGTGCTAGTTTCCCTACTGCTCTCCTGGATGACGGTTATGTCGTCGTCTGGCTCGACTAGGGTATGCCTTGGGCGGCGAATCTTACCAATTTTGGTAGGGAAGTATTGGGAGGCCGAGACGACAAGTGGGTTTGGGTGTCGCTCGGCTGATTCGAAAAAGCGCCCAGTAAGACGCTTCATGAATTGCTTGATGGTGGGGATTTTTAAATCTACGTGGAGTCTTACGTTCCTAACGAACCACGGGGCTCCCGTAGTTCGACGGAGAAAACGGTTCTGCAAAACCTGCATCCTATGGATATAGGAAGGCCTTGCATGTGCGAATATGGCACACGCGTAGGTCATAATAGGCCTGATGCACGTGGTGTAGAGTCGCATCTTGCACCGAAGTGACAATTTGCTGCGTGCATTTATCATGGGATGTAACCTCCCTAGAGCGAATGCGGCGCGCGAGCGCACCGTCATTATGTGCGTCCGGAAGGTAAGGTGTCGGTCAAGGATGACCCCCAGGTACTTAGCTTGCTCCCCCCAGGGGATCGGCTTGTCATACATGGTGATCGGGGGAGGAGGGGATGGGTTTTTACCCTTCCTGGAGTATAAAACCGCCTGGCTCTTGTCGGGGTTCACTTCGATTCTCCATTTCCTGAACCAGACGCTTAGGGCGTTGGCAGAGGATTGGAGGGCCTTAGCAATAGCTGGACACTTTAAGCCAGAG
The DNA here is from genome assembly GCA_905147745.2 of Phlogophora meticulosa. Taxonomy (NCBI): domain Eukaryota; kingdom Metazoa; phylum Arthropoda; class Insecta; order Lepidoptera; family Noctuidae; genus Phlogophora; species Phlogophora meticulosa. The sequence goes on from LR990518.1 coordinate 4,086,860, forward strand.
TAGTAGATGGCCGTGTCGTCAGCGAATAGGGCAATGTTTGCCTTAACTACTGAAGGGAGGTCGCTGGTGTACAGCGTGAATAATAATGGGGAGAGAACTGAGCCTTGCGGGACTCCTGCGCGGATGGGACGAGGCGCAGAGTACGCCCCTTCTATGCGATACCTGAAGGTTCGGTTCGACAAATAGTCCCGTAGTATGAGTACGAGACGTTCTGGCACACCGAGCTGGTAGATAAAAGGGCTTTAATTGCACATTTTCAATTATTATTAAAAAAAAAATAAGACGCACAGTTTTAGACTTGAGACAAAAAATATCCGTAAAAATAAGCCTCCTCCGTCTTTTTGTCGGTTTTTACTTAGCGTAATTGTTTTGTACTATAATCGAAGGTGGATGTCTGACTCCAATTTTCTTGATATGATCTCTATTTACAGAAACAGGACGGGGATAGTACTTTCCTAGACAATGCCAAGGTCTCAGACTGGATAAAAGTCTACTACAAAGAAGAAATTCTGGAATACTCACCCTAATAGGCCTAAACAGAATAAACTCCGTTTCTTTATTGGCCAAGTAAAGCTGCATAGATCGCTGCAAGGGAGCGAGATGCGTGCGTATCTTCTTCTGAGCTTCCTTCACAGCCACCGCCATCTCCTCGGGAGTACCCCATGGCTGGGCCTTCAGTTGTTCTATCGGAGTGAAGGCTGTCGCCTGTAAAGTAATACGAAGTGGACATGTAGATTATAGCACGGTAAGACATACATCAGTAGTAATAATACCAGTATAAATTGGCCCCAAATTCATTGAAACCCAGAACAGCGCTAGGCCAGCTGAAGGTCAGTGTTACCTACCAATCAAGTGTGGTTGTCTGGATGTTTGTTTGAACGCGCAATGTCTACAACAACCAGTTAGATTATAAAAGATCTTTTTGCATTTGATAGCTCTATTGTTGAGGAAGTTTCTAGACTATTTAACAACACACTATAACCCTTAACGCGGAGCGGGTGAAACCGCAGGGCACAGCTAGAATTTGAGTTAAATTGTTCTTACCTTCTCAATAAACGCAATCATAGGTCCCGCCAAAATCTCAGTAGCATCTCTGATGAACATTTCGCAGCAACTTTTGAGTTGCCTGTCCACCTCCTTCCTGGAGTCCAAGAGGTGTTCCTTCACCAGCGGAGTGCCATCCAGCAGGAACTCTAACAAAGCGTTGTTGCTGTTCAAAGAGAAAATTTGTCTCGGCCTCTGAATCAGTCCGTAGGCTGCATTCTTCATATTACTAAAGTCTAATGTCGTTTCTTTCACTATAAAATCGACTTGAAACGGAGCGATTTGTTCTCTTAATATCAAAAGATGTTTTATCTGGAACAGTTCTCCGTCAATACTAGTTGTGTTCGCTGTAATCTGCTTTGCAGCGCTGTCTACGCATTGGACGCAAAGCGAAATCGCTTCTTGGGCTAAACCTTGGAAGACTTTCTTCTCTAAACACCGGTAGAGTCTTGATAGGGCTGCTAAAGTTCTTCGGACGCCAGGGTACCACATGCCGTGTAGGTCGGCGGGGGAGCCCTGGGGCCTCCGCTGGGCCTCCACGTTGATGTTGGCGACTTCCTGAGACGTCGCGGAGATATCGGACACCATGGAGTTGCGGGAGTCGCTACGTTTGAGGGACTGCTCTTGGATTGACATAGCGATTTGCTGGGGAAGATTTACAAGTATGTCACAAAAATGTACAAATTATGAACTAATCTGTTGTCCGAGCAGTTTTATTTTTTCTCCTCCTTTAAGAGATTACCAGCAATGTGGGTAGCATTTAGCTAAGCCGTTGGTCCCGGCTGTCATTTGTAGATATTTGACAGTCGTTATAAGTCGGAAGCCCAAAACTCTGGCAATCAGTCTTACGAAGGATTATTGTGTTGCGCAGTAACTGAGTTGTGGAGGTCAGATAAAGCAGTAGCTCCATTCGGTTAAACTGGAAGCCGACCCCAACATAGTTGGGAAATGGCTAGACAGATGATGTGGGTAGCATTTTTATTCTAATCCTGATAACTATTATTAAATTCACCTTGATGATAGCAGAGCAAGGCCGATCACTGTGGAAATAATTGGGGGAGCCCTTTGTCCAGCAATGGACTTCTATTGGCTAAAATGATCAAAATTTTAGCCAAACGTCATACGACATTTCTTAGGAGAAGCCAATTTGTAGCTGTAAAAACGATACAGTGGCAGACTAAGCCCATCAGAGGCCCGGGGCGGCAAATAATTATATTCAATTCACATTTGTATGTAGTGTTTATGTTTATTTCGTTAAAATCTGGCAAGTGAAATTTAATTTCAAAGTACCCGCTGCAAAGACAGGAATTCCCCCAGCGTACCTATTGGACGCGTTCAGCAAAGTTAAAAGAATATTAGTACTGCGTAAAAAGTCTAGATGGCTGTAGTGTTTTGATCTTGATGACATTATTTAGGTACTAAGCACATTTTTAAAGTTGTTTAGGATTTAGTCAGAGGAACGCGAAGGCATTTGGGGGCCCCCCAAGACTGGAGGCCCGGGGCGGGCCGCCCCTTCCGCCCCCCTGTTAGTCCGCCACTGAAACGATAATAAAGCTTTGGTCACCTCCATCATCAGCAACTTCTGCGGGTAGGCCAGGTCGCCCTGCGCGGGCCGGTACAGCAGCACGTCGGCCCGCAGGTGCACGTGCGCGCGGAACACGAGCCGCTCCTGCGCGTCCTGCAGCAGCGTGCGCGCGCACGCACCCAGCGCGGCCAGGCGGGCCGCTGGGGGTGGGAGGACTGTTAGATACGTCTTCTTTGTAACACTCTATGTAGGGGTGGATCGAATAAGGTATTGTCCCACCCTTTACGCAAAATACGCGCTATTCGTGGAGTTGCGGAAATCGGCCCGTCTAACAAAACAAACAACACTCTATGTAGCTCATAGGTAGCATATAAGTTTTTCCATTGCGCAGAAAATTGAAATATTTCAGAAAACTATTTTTGCTTCAAGCGTTTGGACAGTTCGCACGTTTGATGAATGTGAATTTTAACCGCGGGTAACATCGCGGGGCGCAGCTAGTAGATCATAACAATAAGAAAATCTAGTTATACTCACGGTCATTATTGACTTGTTCTTCAATAACTTCCACTCTCAGTATGACGCAGAGTTCAGCGAGAGTTTCTAGATGGTTTATGTGGATAATGTGAGGCCGTAATGTTTCGTATAGCCCCGTGCATAGAGACTGGAGGTACTCTCTGAAAGTTAACAAAAAATTGTATTAACATTTTGTCTATTATTTTTACCTAGACTTTGGACAGTAAAGAGAAAGTCTGTCATGGTCCATTGCTTCAAATAGATTGATGATAGATACAAGATGATTATTGATTGATTTTTTTTTTCACTTATCATCTATTTGTCCCGTACACAACGCAGAAACAAACGAAGAGTTATTTGTTCATAGAAATGATTACTCCACTTAATAGATTATAATGGATTTATATAATACAATCATACGCTGGTTCAATTGGCAATTGGCGTATAGGACAAATCTTGACAAGTAAAAAGTAATCCTATACGCTAATTACCACATCATATAGTACTCACTCTAACGCCGGCGAAGTGTTGCTGAAGAAGTGGTTGTACAGCGCACACTCGTCCCTGCAGGCGTGCGCCAGCAGCGAGCAGGCGGCGCGCACCAGCGAGCAGTGGTCGCGCAGCTGTGGCGCCACACGATCATATAGTACTCACTCTAACGCCGGCGAAGTGTTGCTGAAGAAGTGGTTGTACAGCGCACACTCGTCCCTGCAGGCGTGCGCCAGCAGCGAGCAGGCGGCGCGCACCAGCGAGCAGTGGTCGCGCAGCTGTGGCGCCACACGATCATATAGTACTCACTCTAACGCCGGCGAAGTGTTGCTGAAGAAGTGGTTGTACAGCGCACACTCGTCCCTGCAGGCGTGCGCCAGCAGCGAGCAGGCGGCGCGCACCAGCGAGCAGTGGTCGCGCAGCTGTGGCGCCACACGATCATATAGTACTCACTCTAACGCCGGCGAAGTGTTGCTGAAGAAGTGGTTGTACAGCGCACACTCGTCCCTGCAGGCGTGCGCCAGCAGCGAGCAGGCGGCGCGCACCAGCGAGCAGTGGTCGCGCAGCTGTGGCGCCACACGATCATATAGTACTCACTCTAACGCCGGCGAAGTGTTGCTGAAGAAGTGGTTGTACAGCGCACACTCGTCCCTGCAGGCGTGCGCCAGCAGCGAGCAGGCGGCGCGCACCAGCGAGCAGTGGTCGCGCAGCTGTGGCGCCACACGATCATATAGTACTCACTCTAACGCCGGCGAAGTGTTGCTGAAGAAGTGGTTGTACAGCGCACACTCGTCCCTGCAGGCGTGCGCCAGCAGCGAGCAGGCGGCGCGCACCAGCGAGCAGTGGTCGCGCAGCTGTGGCGCCACACGATCATATAGTACTCACTCTAACGCCGGCGAAGTGTTGCTGAAGAAGTGGTTGTACAGCGCACACTCGTCCCTGCAGGCGTGCGCCAGCAGCGAGCAGGCGGCGCGCACCAGCGAGCAGTGGTCGCGCAGCTGTGGCGCCACACGATCATATAGTACTCACTCTAACGCCGGCGAAGTGTTGCTGAAGAAGTGGTTGTACAGCGCACACTCGTCCCTGCAGGCGTGCGCCAGCAGCGAGCAGGCGGCGCGCACCAGCGAGCAGTGGTCGCGCAGCTGGCGCGCGGCGGCTGCTCGCAGCGCGCCCCCGGTGGCGGCGCCGGCCACGCGTGCGCGCCGGGACGCGTACTCCCGCTGGATGTCCGCTAGGAGGGAGGCGTAGCTGGGGACGGACAAATTACTCAATAATAAAAGCTTATTTACAGTTCGTTAGTCGAAAAGCCGCCTATTCCAAAATAAATTTTAGTAACCCAAACTATGACCACATGCTAGGAATGCAAATAGCTCTAACAATATATTTTTAATTGCTATCATCAATGGGGTAAATATTAGATGGGAAATGCATCATTTCCATACTCTGTGTAAAGGCAAAAGAAAATGAGTGCACTTGTTCGCGCGCGCGCATCCGGCTCGAAGGACCAAAATTTAAGGTGTTTCTAATTTAAACTCGATTGGACTGATTGCTGTTGTGCAAGCAATGTATATGGAAATTGGAAATTGTAAACATCTGTTGTAACTAATACGACTTAAAAAGCAGAACTCACGAGATATATTTGCGCTCTGTATTTATGTAATAAAAAAGGCTACTTGTTTTCAAATCAAATTATAATTTCCTTACTAAATTGAACCATATAACCTTGAATAATCCTTACTTCTGATGTGTTTTTAGTTCTAGGTAATGTTAATATAAGTGGAATATCGTGAGTTCCTTGTAATAATAGTAATTCGCTAGTCCCAGTGAATCCCTCCACTAGTGACGAATGTTTACTCGCTGACGAGCTATATATATATAAGTGTTGGATTTAGTACTCTGAAATAAGTAAACCTGTGTTAGTGAATGCGTTGATCTTCTGGTCACTATTGACCTCTATCATCCCGCTTTATTAATTAATATCGACATCTTCGAATTACCTCTCCTGTACCATCCCCGCGTTAACGATATAATATGTATGTCAAAGGTGATTTTGAGTCTACAAATAATGAGATTTATGCCGTTGACTGGGAGCGTCAGTTCTCGTCTCGGTCTCTAAATGATTCAGTTGCGTACTTTTTGGACACTATTAAAGAGTTTCAAAAAGGCATATAGGTAGGTACCGCAAAAGTTTATACTTAATAAAACATTTAATTTCCAATTTGGTACAGTACCTCGCTTTAATGAAATATGTAAGCAGCATGACTTGGATCCCTTTACGACTAGTGTGACGTCGGCTAGGAGGTCGTTATAAGATAAGCCTCAATTTTTTCAAATAGCCACTTAACCTTATACCTACTCGTTCGAATGAAAAATGTAAACCAAATAGTTTTAATAGTTTGTGTTTTACATTTTATTTGACTTTGTGTGCTCACTTTACAATATCCAGTCTAATTACGTGTAATCTACACGCGAGGACTTCCTCACGTGTAGATTACACGTAATTGGCTTACTGTATACTATGTTTACCTTTTTATTTTGTTTTTTAGCTGTAAGTTGTCCAGGTTCTATTAAATATATAAATAAATAAGTAACTTATCACAAAGACCAAAATAAAAAATCATATAATTAATAATTATTAGATAAAGTTTTAGTCAAGTAGGCAGGATTATGTTTTTCAAGTACGTCACAAAGTGGCAGGACCTTGTAATTTCATGGATTTTAACAGATAAGGTTATTTTGTTCTTGACACTCCTAAATGAAATTTGAAAACAAAAAAACAAGATGGCGGCCGCCATAACCAAAGTAGTTTTATTTCATGACAGTATTAAAATAAAGGGCGGAGATGATTTAATTCACTAAAACGTAGGTTAAAAAAAGATAATAACTGCCCCCAACTGTAATTGAATGCTTGAAAAGAAATCTCGTTTATAAAAATTTACCGTCTTTGCAGTTATTTGATTTTATGTTTTTTGTTTCCTTAACCATTACAATGATGTTAAAATAGAGATGTATGGAAGAAGAAGACATGCTGCGCCGACCCCAAATGAAATTGGGATAAGGGCAAGAGGATGATGTTGTTTCCTTTTTCATTTTTGACTAGGCCTCGATTTAAAACTTTACAAAATTCTACTTACTCAGTATTCTTCTCAGCTCTACTCTCAATTTCACTAATAACCATCTTTAGTTTTGGCGCTGCGGCTTGGAACTTTCCAAAATATACTGCATAGGCAGTGTCCATAGTTTCCTGGTCGTTCTTATCCTCGTCCTGAGGCGCCAGCATTTGTTCCGTGGCGTGGTTCAACACATGAGTAACGTATGAGCGTATGAGCGAGATAGCACGGTTCTGTAGGTGACGGTACTTAACTAAGTATGTGTGGGATTCTTTGAAGTTGCTCTGGAAAATTTAAAATGTTTCTAAAATGAATAAACACAATCATAAACAGTCTTCTTCGTGTGGCTGGCACGGTAATACTTAAAACACATTATTTTGCCTGAAGCAAACGGCGTCGTTGCTGGTGGCGCAGAAGTTACTTTGACTGCATATTTTGGGTCATAGATGGCAGGATTCTAATCTACACCTCACTCTAGCTTTTGAATTCAAAAGACCATCTACTGACACTAATCTGCATGGTCCTAGTGTAACAGATCTGACTAAGATAATGTCTGGACTTTAAAAGCGACTGTGACCTCTGAATTTGTTTTGGTGTTTTCTTCTCAGAGTAGTCAGCTAGGAAACATCAACCTCATATAATTCTAATTTGTTTCTTATTATTTTTTGACATGTTAAAGTGATTTCTTAAAACCCATTTAGAGAAATAATTGTATTTACCATTTATAAATCTTCATGCACTAAAATTTATCATTCAATTGATTTCTGATATACACACAGAAGCAGGAAATTATACTAGGTAGTCTAGGTACTTACATTGGTCCTCATATACTCAAGACACTCATCGATCTTGGCAAGCACATTGAAGAATGTCTCGCTGTTCACAGACATAGTGGGGCTGTTCAGCCTCTGAGACAGGTGCTCCACCTGGGTGAAGTAGTGCAGCTTCTGTTTGATGTCATCGCCTGAAAATGTAGAAAGGAGGTTTGAAATTTTAATGTAACAACAAGTTTATACTGGGCGGCAGGGACATTGATGCACTTTTAGATACAGAATTCAGTAGTCCTACATTCTGTGATGCTTTTTTTACATTTAACTGTTCAAAATCATGATTTATAACTTTTTAATTATAAAGAGAATAAATCACTCAATTCATGAAAATCTCATTGGGTTAAATAGGACTTGTGTTTTTTTTTACTACGGTCCTTTTACGTTATTCATACATCTAGTAATAAATGTAAGCTAGTTGCGAGTATGATTAGAAACTCTTTCACATTCTATTTAACTTAAATTAGTAATAGTTAGTTAATCACCTTACCTATACTGGACAGTTTATTCTGGTCAGCCAGCAGCTGCTCACTCATAGTGTGCAATGCATTTGTTTTGTTTGAAACAAAGTTGTACTGCTCTGTGAGTTTGTCTAGATCAGACATTGTAGCACCAACCTGAAATACATTTGTAAGATTTATGTTAAAAAAGCTGCAAAGAGAAGAAAAGCATATAAATATTTGGAATAATTACTGAGGTAGCATTAGATAATAATTGTGTAATGTGTTTAGTATCTAAAATCATTATATAGTATAAATAAGGAGGAGAGTTGCATTGGTTATCATTCTAAATTAAAAAAAAAATGCTTACAAAAAGAAAAAAAATAATTTGAGTGTGTGAATTAATGTAAGTACACATGTATGAAGTGAAACTTAAAAAAAAAATCTCTCTTTTCCACTATTTATTTAAATGAACTTCACCAAGTCCATTTATCATATCACTTGTTTTCATTAAAATATTTCTTTATAAGTCACTCCTAAATTTAAGTAAACACGCATGGTGCCGTGACGGTTCAAAGTGGCAGAAAATGTGACAATTATTTTCAAGATGGTGTCGGAAAGTGTGACGTTTTTAATATCATAACATTACACCTGTTTGCCTGAGGGTTTCGGCAGTGGTGCACCTATAGTAACACCCACAATTTGCCAAAGGGGTCAGATCCAAGCTATGATGTGCCATTCATAAAATTTCTGATGAAACACTCAATCTTTACTCAACCTTGGAACCAAACCTCATGCTCAGCAGTCACGCTTACGACCACTAGATGAAAGAGGCAGCAATAAAAAAGTATTGTAAGTCTATATCCAGTTCTAGTATAAACTAGCTTCTGCCCACGGCTTTGCCTACGTGATTAGCTGATAAAAAGTAGCCTATGTCTTTCCTCAGGATGCTATCTATCTCTCTGCCAAATTTTATCAAAATCTGTTCAGTGGTTTTGCAGTGAAAGATGGACAAACAGACACATACACTTTCCCATTTATAATATTACTAGCTGACCCAGCAAACGTTGTTTTGCCATATAAAATGTTTGGGGTGGAACACCCTTGACAATTAGGGGTATGAAAAATAGATAGTAGCCGATTCTCAGACCTACTGAATATGCTTATAAAATTTCATAAAAATCGGTCCAGCCGTTTCGGAGGAGTATGGTAACTAACATTGTGGGAATTTTATATATAAGATTAGTATAGTCACCGGCAAATAAGATGGCAAGATTTTGGCGTAGTGGGGGTAAGTTCGCGCATCGTACACTTAGTGGCACAAAAAAGTGGTAACTTTTATTGATCGTCATTATTCTATTGTTATTGCCATCATTTATATTTAATCATGTCTGTATAGAACAAAGTTAAAGAAGGGAGAGGAGTTCAAGTTTATTAGGAGTTATAAATAATGTGCATTTAAATTCAAAAAAGTTTATATAAAAAAAAAAAAAAAATAACTAGTCGTCGTCACTATCCGTTAATAAAACTACCCTTGGCATCATATTGAAAGTCGCAATCGCAGAACACTATGGTTGTGTTCTGCAAGTGTTTGGTCAATGCTGTATGTTTTAAATTGTTCTTTTTCCAATTTTATTAATTTGTATAACTCTGGTTTGAGCATACTTTCCTCGTATGCTATGCCTTTTCAGGAACTCTATCCTAAATTTAAAAACAATAACAACACTTAAGTTAAACACAACAAAAACAAAGGGTTCAATTTTCGTGCACTGAAATGTAATCGGGAGCGAACGGGACGAAGGCGCGGTGCGGGAGGCAAGGGTCGACTGATGCACCAATCGCGCGCTCGGATCGACGCTACCTCATACCCCGCGTCCCGCTTGACCACCAAAGAGACCTAAAAAACGACTTGTGCGCATCTAACGACTTTTGCCATCTTATTTGCCGGTGATTATATTAGTGTATGGATAAAGTATAGCAGCCATTACCTGATTTGTCAGTGCAACACACTCATTTCTCCTATCATCTAGCTGCTTATGGTAAGCCTCATAGGGAGTATCATCAGACTTCAGATTGCTGTCACACAAGCTCTCGTACCACTCCAGAAAGTCATATGTGGTATCCACAGTGGGTATGTTGCTCTTTTCTTGCTCTTCAATTGCATTTTCATCCTTCGCCTGGAAAGAGGGATTTGTAGAACTGAGTTTACAGGGCTGCTTTGGTAGCAATCAACTGGACTAATAGCCAAGACACCAAATTGGTCAAAGTTTGCAAAAATGTATTTTCGGCTTTAATTTAATAGTTCGTTTCAAATTAACGAATGTGCTGGATGTAGTGACTTAAATTCTGTTGCAAGTGGTTAAAAGCCTAAGAAAAGATTAGAAATTGTTAAGATATGGCTAAATACAAACATCGTCCAAGTTGCCGGATACACCGAGTATAAGCGACTCTAAATCCAGGATAGCTTCCCTCTGATCGGACGTCAGGGCAGCCAAGGGATTGTCTGAAGCCTCCCATAGTAACAGTTTGCTTTGAATCTCTTTTAAACTCATATTATCCATAATTCAGATTGTTTGTATATTTTTCAACTTGTCTGACATTCCATGAGTGACGTACACAAATTTTAGTTGAAGTGTGTTCCATAGCTTTATGTGATACCAACATTTTTACATGGTGCAAAAGACAAGGACGACAATAGTGACAATGCTCCAGGTTCGCTGAATTGACAACAACAATTTCGTTCAGAAATCACAGTTTTCATTCAGGGCAAACTACATGTAGGCGCTTGTCTATCATTTTGATGCAATGTGATTAAAAATGCTCACAGAGGTCAGTCTTTGATATTTTCTGATTAATTTGATATTCTTTGATATATATTAACTGGAACATATGACTCCTCCGTGCCTCGGAAAGCACATTAAGCCGTTGGTCCCGGCTGTCATTTGTCTTTGCCAGTCGTTACGGGTAGTCAGAAGCCCGAAAGTCTGACAACCAGGGGGTTACCTTACCAAGGGGTTTCGTGTTGCCCAGTAACTGGATTGTGGAGGTCAGATAGCAGCTCCATGTAAAATACTGGTAGACTGGAGGCCGACCCCAACATAGTTGGGAAAAGGCCAGGCAGATGATGACCTATAAAAATTGCGAATCAAAACTATGTAAATTGTATTACATGCACTTTTTTTAAACATAAAAACATGAAGGCTTTTGGCTAAGATTAAATAAAATGGTATCTGGATTTGAATAGTAGGTAAGTCTAAGTTATCTGTAACGACATCTGAAACGCATTTTCTTGCTAGAGCTCTAGAATGGCTCTAGAGTGAGCGTGGTAAAACAAACATACGTGTTAAATACCAGCTGTGAACGTAAATCCGTAAATAAAAGGAGTGTTAAAATAAAAAAATTGTTTTCAACGCCATCTAGTGTCGAGTAGTATGGAATAGTTTTGCTCTCAATAAAATGTTTCGTCACTCTAGTCATAAGTTTTATTACCCACAAAATGAAACACAATGTTATAATTACTCTGATGCAATGTATCTTTGCCTGTGCTTTATTTTGAGTTGATTTATATTGAATTAATTTTATTAGTTTTAATTTGAGTATAGCGCCATCTATTACAAATAATTATTAATACAATTAAGCAACAACGTCACTCTCTTCCAGCTAAATATGAAACAATAGATGGCGCTAACTGAAGCTCAGAAGGTAACTGCTAAAGTTCATGTAGTGCCCTCTATTCTCGTAATATAAGAACAACGTATGAGCATCTACCAATAGATGGCGTTGCAATAGATTTTGCCTTTGCGAGAAGAGAAATAATGTAAACATTGAATCACCTAGGGCCGTATCGTGAAGAATGATTGCCATTTGGATTCCAGTACGAAAAAGGGATGGTGCTTTTAAAATCAACCTTAGGAGGTTCGATCTCTATCTCTCGTGCACTAAAATCATGACAACATTACATCATAGTACAGTCCGTCATAATTTTAAATCATATTTGGTCTGTCCCAAAACGAACGTGTGAAGCGTAGTCGCTTGCTACTTTGTAAACAATGCTTTCTATGTACAGAGGCCAGAACATCAAGCTACCCCAATATCAAATTTCTTTGATAGGTTTTCAACTTTATTACCAAAGAATAAGGTTCGTGTTCAATTGGGAAAATCTGACAGTTTGGGGTAGCTTGATGTGCTGGCGTCTGTACTTTAGGACTGGTACAGCCGGAAGTAGTTTTCGTGTCCCATTTTCAACGTGTTTAATTTTGGACGTTGATTTTCTACTTCAGTACCTACAACGGTTTCCTTGCATGGTTTGCAGCAAAGCAGTTTTGATTTTTTATGCTTTTGGTAAAATCATTACCAAACGTCCAGTACAATGCCTTTCGCTTACAATGTTGCACCCACGACACAGGAGAAATTCCCAGTGTGGACCAACGTTTTATAAAAAAAAAATGATTGTTATAAAAATAATGTACATTCATCAGTCATCTTTTCTGTTATCTGTAAGTACTTGAAGTAAATTTTAGAGGTAGATTATTTTTTACATTAAGTACTGATATTGGCAAATAGATGAATATTGTTGGTAAAACAACATTTTACTTTGTTTAGCCAATTTTGTAATTTGAAAAGGTGCAAGGTTAGGCAATAATTGAAGATTTCATTCAAGGTAAAGGGTTAGACAACAAATAATACAATGTTTTGAGTAGTTTTGCATTTATTGGGTATGAGGAACCTTTCGTGGTCAACATAAGCTACAATGGACTTTTGTTTACAGTATATTTACAAGTTTCAGTATATAATATAGTTCATATTATCATATCTAGACCTAGATTAATGCTTCTAGTAGTAAATTACTGTATATTCACAATAATTATGAAGACCTAACAAAAATCGTTTATACACATACAATGTAGTAGCGTTGTACAAAATACTACTCAATAGTAAAATAGTCACACTTCAGTCGCTGGGACACGCCTTCCTAACTTTGGCTTTTAAACAAACATAGAGCCTGACTTTCACGTCTCTTCCCACTAGTTACAATCCATAGTCAGTCACCAGCCACTTTGTTCGCTTGTTTAATGTTAAACAATCAAGCTATTTAAATACAGCGAATAATTTTAAATTATAACGTTTAGATATACCTCTCGCGATAACATCTGATACTAACCTTTGAAGGCAGACTACGAAATCGGTTCCTTTAAATCACATTCTTTCGTTATGTACATCTTTCCGACTCACAATTCTATTACAACTTGTACTATATACAAACAATTTTTAATTATTTAAAAAAATACAATGTTAAATTACTATATACCTCCATTATCATAGGGTTGGAATAAAAATAGTATTTTTTTTCAGTTTCAGCGTGCAAAATTTACTAAAGCCAGCATCGCCCGAGGTCACACTCTCGCAACGATTCTAATTCTAAACCACTGCTCAGTATACGTTACACATACAACGACTGCGGATAACATACATTCAAACTTTTATATTTAATCGTTAATATGTAATTAACAATAGCAACTAAATGAAAACTGCACACGACTCATCCAGTACATAGCTATCGACAGATCATTATTATCGGTCTTACAGGAACACTTGCAATTTAATGCAACGTAGATACATACATATAAACGTGATAAATAACTTAAGTAAATTACAATTAACAAATTTATAGATAATAAATTAACACACAGTCCTTGTTCAATGCATAGGAATATTTAACTATTTCATTACATTTATTATATTAACACACGTCTTATAGTTATCTTAAATGGAATACATTACGTGGATACCTACGTTAAACCAAATAAAATATACACGACGTACATCAAAACACTAAAGACTCGTTGCTGAGATGCGTAGCAAAAGCATGGCAGTTAGCACGAAATTCTGCACCCTAAATATTAATAACAGAAAATATATATCTATGAATCCGAAGCATAATGTCTGGTGGTGCGGTGCGCGGAAGCCGCCCCAGAGCCGTGATCTGTGCCGGGGGCGGCGGCCGGCCCGCTGCGGCGCGGGCTACTCTAACTAGACACTTGTGTGATTTATACGAGGATAGGCGCGACGCGCCGGCACGGTGCGTGCGCGCAGCGTCCCTCGGCGCTCGACCGGTGTACTTACACTCGTTCCTTGTTAACCTACGAATTAACATAGCACAGCCATAGTGACTCCGTGGGAGGGGTGCCGCGGGCGGGGTCGCGCGCCGAGGGCGAGGCCGGGGACCTCAGTGGCCGGCAGGGGCCGGCGGGCGTGTTCAGCGGCGCCGCACCGCCGCCCTACGACACCGGAGGCTGGGGACCCTGCGGCGCCGCCGGTGGCTTCGCGCCTGCCGCGGCCGGCAGTTGCGATAGCGTGTCCTGGCTCGCATGCGCGCGCAGGTATGTGTTCTCCACTTCGAGCTGGTTGATCCTCTCCATCAGTTCCGCGATGCGCTCTTTTAGTACTTCTACTTCCTCGCGCACCGCGAACATCAAGTGGCTCTTAACCAGATCCTGAAACAACATAAAAAATGGAGTTAGTTATGTGTGCAACAGAACAGCGTAACACTTCGGGGAAAATATCACGGGATCTTTAATTAAAATAAAATAAAATTAAAAATTGTTTGTTATTTAAAATATGGACATAGATATGTTTGAACAGGCTCTATAAACTGATTATAACGCGCGATTGAATTGTTTTCCTTAACCAAACGTAATACGTTGTACGAAAAGACAATGTTTGATAAAATAAAAGAAAAATATTTCCAATTTAAAACAAAACGTACTTTTGGATTTGGCACGACCACGTAACAGGTATCGTTTTGTCCTTTCTGCCTGATTTCGTACAGGCAGCCATCCCTAGGTTTTTGCACAACTTCGATCATGTTTAAACTGAGTAATAAATTTATTTTCAGGGTCACTGAATGTAAGAGCGTTGCCGGCAACGACTGAAACTCGACTGACGATAACTTGGAACTCGCGAACTATTACGACGAAGTTGCTCGCTCGCGTCCTACCAGGCGACTGATGGTCTGCGCGCGCGCTCGCCCTATTTAAAATGGCGGCGAACACGTCACCACGCCACGCGCGCCGACCGTGCACCCTGAACTCAACGACACCACCTACTTTGATATCAAAATATCAACAGAGCCCTTATTTCTAGATCTTGTATTGACACACGCGCGAAAACAAGATCGAAAATTATATATGGCTTAGCTTGAGATCAACTATAAGAGAAAACAAATTATAAGTATTGAACATCGAACAATCAAAGAGAAATCACCAAAAACGATTATGTGCTATTAAGAAACTAATTAAACGGAACACACATTAAGGTAGCATGCGGACGTAAGTACAGACTTACGAAGTAATTGACATATACTTCGCTGTAAATTGGAGCAAGTAAAAACAAAAACCACGACAACGTTGTGTGTATAGAAAAACATCAAACAAGTGCCGTCGATAATGAAATTGCTAAACACAAAATATATATAAGAAAAAAATTCAACGAGCAATAAACTTTGGATTTGAGCATGAATACCAAAGTAGACGATGCTAAATAAAGATTTATATGTGAGTAGATGTGTACGACACTCGAACTACTGTTTACTCAGACCAATTAAGCTTCGTTGGAAAATTTTCGCTCTTAATAAAGACCCTACACAGCACACACAGCGGACGACAAAAATAAAAACATTAAACTGTGTCGGAATGAAACTAATTACACAAGTGGCGCTCTAATACAAGGTTGCATAACAGTTTAAACAAATAAAAACAAAGAATAACAAATTCCAATGCTCGAATATTTTAATAGAGATGTTATGGACAACGCTTCGTTATACGAAAAGGGACAGGACATTACGGTACCTAAAGAATTTATCACAGCAATGGACAGATTTTTTATGGTAATAATTTGTATTAAGTATAATGGGCCTATAGAATGCGGATAATGAATGAAATAGGTCGGCAACAAGCATAATACTACATATTAGAGCAAATTGCATTCTGATCTAATGCCAACATTATTGCAAGATAATGTTTATAATGTCATCAATAAAAACGACAAGAATGTAAGATGCATTGATCTTATTAAATGTACGCTGAAGAATTTTTCTTCTTTCTTAAGAGACATTTTATGTACGCCTACTACGCAGCGGCTACGCGAATGAGTGACGAAACCAATTTTAAGATCATACTTCGAGTCATCCTGAAGATTGGTGAGTCAAGATATGCACTTAGGCTCGAAGAGTGGCTAAATGTGGTGTGGTGTGAGTGGATTTCAGTAATGATATAATTAGAACAGGATATAAATAGAAGGCTTGATGAAATCTTCAGCGTGGTTGGTTGCTCTTACGTGGGAGTCGCGACCTTCAATTAGAAGAATCTGTGCTGAAATACACCGGTCTGCGCCGGTTCTTGTTAGACAATATTGAGGCTCGCGTCACTAACAGATTGATGGCGCCAATGTACTCATCAAAAGGATATATTGGCGTTCACTTGAGAACAAACTCAAGAGAAACTAGAAAACTTCTCATGTAAATTGATACAAATGGAAAACAGTAATTAAGTACACGTTAGCACCTTATTTGCGATGTAAAATAGCACTTATCATTAATTGTTTACCTACATTTTCATGTCAGTAGGTGAATAAGATAAATAAAGAGAGCGCGAAAACATGCGAATAGGACGGACTTAACCATTTAAAAGAAAATATCTCAGATGAAACGAAAGATTTGAAAGAAAGTTCATGAAGCGACGGAGAGTGCACTGAACTTTTTGCGCAGCCACGCACCAAATACAGCGTCCAATGATATAACCAGTCCAAGGGCATACGTAAAAACCCGTCGCATTGTTTTTAATTATAAACAGCCGCGCCGGTAAATACAACGATATATAATAGACACCTGGGACCATTCATTGTGATCGTATCTAGATTCAACCTGTCTATCTCGGATACAATTCATACTATGTTATCAAGAGATTTAATTTTGTATGTGGTGGTTGTCATATTATATGAAGTAACATTTGAACAATAAATGTTGACAAGGGTACATTGTTAAGACGTACTTATTGTCATTATCATATGTTAAAAATACAGTAATCCAAGATTAAAATTTATCAATATCATAACAAAGATATCGTTGAAATAGAATGATATTAGCTGCACTTACGTAAACCTACGTTTTTAATAATAATCAACAGTGGATTATCAAAACAAAGAACGACGACTAAAAAGCAAAGGTAACATAACAGGTTTGAAGTTGGAATACGGCTCGTAAACAGTTTGAGCAGACGGCGAGTTTTAAATTAATTGTGGTAGTGACATAATCTCTATAATAAAACATTATGTTTGTACACATGTGTGCCAGCATATTACCAAAACAACAGATAAACGGAGTCTCCGTAGTAATGATCCTAGCAGCAGATACGGGTGTGTTTACTTTTCATATTGTGCAAATATGGTACATGACTACATGTACAGTATTTGGATTTTAGTGAAGCATTCGAGTGGGTGAAGCGCGAAGTTGATGTTTACTAAATATGTTATGGACGTGGCGTAGATATATTGAATACCTACCTATTAGCGATATGTAGCACAGTTTAACTAGTCATATTGTTAAAACAGAGGTCAACCTTGTGTGTCGTCGGTGCGGTGTAGAGGACGATTATAAAAAATAACTACATACAAACGATATTGTAGGTGAAGTGGTCGTCTCTCTAGTAAATTGTCTTGTTGTTGATTTGAGCATTAATGTTTGTAACGATATGTTTATTACACCTCATTCTCTCTGAATATCAATCACAGTATGTTAACATTCTGTGACATAATGTGTAAATGTTAATGTTGCCACAGTAAACAAAGATAACGTTTATATATTAAGTAATTTAATATTATAAGGTAACTTCACGACGACATCAGAATGCTGCAGAGAATTTCTAGTACATAAGTATCAAATGAAAATTTCTTGACAGGCATATTAAATTTACATAAATGCTAACTTGTGAGGACCGGGTAATTCATCAATATGCATCAGCTTGTAAAACGGGTTATCGATCTTTCATAGAATATTCGTAAAAGTGGTCACGCAGGCAAGATTCTCCACACATGGTTCACTTCACTTTTTCGGTTTTCACCTCACCATGCTTGCATGAATGTATGTTATTAAATATGCAACCGCTAAGGTCCGTTTGCACCAATTTACTAAACACATTAAGTCCTAAACATATTTAAAATTGCTTAAAAGTTTACAATCTATATTTCGTTTGCCATTCATCTTTAAATTAATTCCGTCAGCATTTACATACTTAACACCACGCGGTTTTGCAAATAAGTATGACATAATGTGAGTGCAAATAAACAATTATGTTCTTAATTCCAACTATGACAATATTATTAATAGTGCGGCGAACAATATCCCAGTCAAACAATAGTGGACTAAATACTTATAGTGCGGTTGTGGCGCCACAAATTGACGTGAAATCGAAAGAAGAAGGGTTTATCGGAACACAAGCCCTAACAGCACCAAAGACCCTAGAGGGAGGACTGATCTTATTTTTTCATGTTTGGAAGTATAACAAAAATAAGCATAGTTTTTTCTTGCAATTTTGTTAGCTTACACTTAATTATATTGCATTCAGCATTGACATTTTCGACAAGTGAAACATAGACAAGTTTTTTATCATTCATTCATATTTACTGTCGTTTTTGGGTATATTATACCAGTATCACCTAACTACCTATCAGAGCAATTACAATGAGCTCACACACTATGTCTATATTCCAACAATAAGTTCCACTACCCACCTTTCTGCTGTCTATCACATCCGACCCTAGATACCTCCTGCAATGAATAGGACTAGGAATTTTAATGAGCCAAAACACTGCGGGTCTACTAGTATAGGAATAAATGGAAAATATCTATTAAATTCTTAGTCTGGAGAAAAACACAAGGTAAAATTAAAAAAAAAATACAATATTGTTTCACTTCAGATGACAAAAAAACTGAAACAGGCCACATTCTTAGGTAAATTTAGGATATAGGCTGTGACTCTTCTCCTTTGTAAATAGAAAACTACGCATAATTTCAGCAAGTTATGTCAGAAACACATGTTCAAATATATATCATGTGAAACCTTATGTCGGGATGTATTTGCACAGTTTAAAACAATGGTCTATTAATATTCGTGACACAATTGAAATAATATTTTATGGATGAGTAATATTTACTACCGATATTTGCAACTGTATTGCTTATTTCTTTTTGTTATGTTTTCGATAGCAATTTTTTGCAGCTTTCTTTATTGCGCGCAATTGGGTATTCTGCGTTAATAACAGATTAATTTAAACTTCAAGTACAGTAGTGGTAGGTACTGCCGAATGCACTTTCGAGCTAGAGGCAGCCTGGTGTACCTACTGCGAAGTTTCAATAAAATGCGAGGCCATCTCATACATTTTTTGATCCCACAGACGTGCGACCTAACTACATAGGCAGATACATATTACTTTCTATAGTTGTCAAAGTAAACAAATCGCTGTTTAACTTTGACGTTATTAGTTATTGCCGTCTTTCTACTTCAAATAATGAAGCTTGCGATAAATTATAAGGTCTAAGGTCGGATGTATCGAATAACTAGTACTGCGCCAATCCTTGACCTGGCTTGTACAATGTACATGCCAGACGGTCTTATCAATTTCCTTATGGAATTAATAAACTTAATAAAATTATCCACTGAAGAAATAAATGTAAACAACGTATTGACGTAGCTGTACATTATCACAGGCGATAAGTTAAAACAAACAAGTGAAAATTGTTCAATAGCGGTCAAACACTCCGTAATCAAGACTGGTCGTTTAACCCCTAGGAGGTGATGTCATTGCAATACTCATACCGCCGTGTGTATTGAAGAAAAATAAACATCATCACTACTATTAATAAAGGTAGCAACACAGATGAATAATAACATCGAACCGGAAAATATAAGGGTCGAGAGTAAACAATATTGTTATTAAAGAGTTCTAGAAATGTATAAGTTAAAAATCATATCAGTAAATGCAGAAAATATGTACAACGAAGATGAGTAAAAATGTTTACGTTCAGATATAAAAATAATAATATGGAATCGTCACGAAAGCTTATAGATAGCAGAAGTCTGCGAAAAATTGGGGGATATTTGTTTGGCGTAGTGTTTGCAAAACGTTTAGTGTTGTTTATCTGCTAGCGTGTGTGTGTGTGTATGATTGTGGTAATCTATAGATTTACTTTAAACTCTAGTAGATTTCCAAAAATATTATATTTTTCCAATGCTTAGATAATATTTTAGCATTGAAATATGATTAATATCGAAGAATAAATAACAGATAAGCACAATGCAGATATGTATAGGCAAGGTTAATGTTAGTATTACGTTTAACAAAACAGTGATCGCGAGATTATATACAATATTTTGAACGTTATTCTCAAGGAAAGTAATTAATTTGTATTGAATCGTAGCTGCGCCCCACGGTGTTACCAACGGTTCAAGGGTCAACATGAAACGTCGTTGCAATCCTACGGAAATACTAGACTTGTTTGGGATGAAAAGTTGACTATATGATAATCCAGGGAATTGACTACTTTCATAACAAATTTCACCTAAATCCGTCCAGCCGATTCAGCGTGAAAGAGTAACAAACAAACATGCATACCGACAAACTTTCGCATTTATAAGTGTGATTGTAGATAACTCAATCAAGTTATTTCGAAAATAAGTTGAGATGAGATATGAAATAAAATGTGAATGAATTTGCAATTATAGAACTCCGATAAGGTTGCATTTGATTGCTATAGATTTAGAAAGGTTTTAGATGCAAACGATGAGACGATTATGTTTATTGAAAACAGTCTAATGCATGGGAATGGAGATCATTGTTATTTCAGAATCAAAATTGCAATTGGTGTCAGACGTCCAGAATCGCAGACAGATTGCACCGTAACAGACGCGACAACGGCTTCATTACAGGGGGCAAGTTTGTATTTCAAGAAAACTTTTCTAGCGTTTCCTGGGTTCGTGATGCGATTCTGATCTGGCGCGTGCTCTCTCGGAGTCGCTCTTAGTTGCAAATTACTCGACGCTTGTTCACGTTATTGGCGGCACGCGACCGAATCGTGTGACCTCCTGACGTCTCCGGGTCTTTATCCAGTTGGTAGGCGTACACGAATCGGCCGCATAATCAAGAGAGCACGTGTCTCCACTCCAGCTCCGCGCCGGCTTTCCTTCCGTGTCTATTCTCGGCCGGCCGAGTCCCGTCGGGTCACGATTAGCTCATGCAAAACACGTATACAACGAGGGAATTAGCATACGATGGTGCTTGAAGCAAATATAAGATTCCACACGCACCTCCGAACAAATAAACACCGTCTTCATAATACTTGCTAATGACATCTTGGAAACACGACAAAAACTAACGGGGTGCTCCGTTGGGACATCATACAGCACACACGGCTAGTGGCGTCAATCATCTCGGAGAAACTTTAAAGAGCAGAATGAATGTAAACGGTCGACCAGAATCAAAGAAATTTATCTTTGAACAGATGCGTGGAACCGGGTCAGTGGTGTAAGCTGCGGCTGCTACACATCTATACGACGGTACGCATAAACATATCTACCCGGATGACGTAACGTTAGGAGTAGATATTACGAAAACCGGCGAGAACCCGTGTACAACTGAATCCGAAATATATACGGGCTGCAGGTAAGTACATTCATCGTGCGCCATGTAAGATGGCGTTCTTCAAGGTGGACCGGTTTAAATACTGGTCGCGCTACGTTTGCCTGATGCCTGAGATGTTAATATACTACTGTGTACAGGCAACAGCACTTCGGTGGTAACATTTTAACCTTCAGCTGGCCTGGCGTACGGAGTTTCAGTAGAAGAGGAAAACTAGCTTGTACTAGTTTTTATAACCGCAGCCGAGCGGCCTACTGTACATTAAAATTTATGCAAATAAATTGTTAGCAAAGCTGCTCAATTAATGTATTTCTGTTCTTTAGGTTTTACGACTACTATAAAACAATCAGGACAATTATGTAAAACTGAGATTGTCAAATTCATTGCGACAGGAAAAAGGTACGTGTTTTATTCGTCGAATCCGGAGGCACATTGTGAAATGTTTTCGTACTGAAAGCCACTCAACAGAGTAGATAAACAAAAAAAATACTGTCGGACAGTGCAGCACAGTGAAGGGTTCCGTTGGCAGAATTTATTGTTATAGTATTTACGCAGGCACAATGTTGATTAGGTACATGCAATTAATTATTTACAATTTTATTGATACTTTCGAATAATAAAGTTATTTTTGCTGTGTTTTAATTATGGGATCCAACAACTACCAGCGCTTATTTACACTGTTTTTGTCTTATTTTCACTACAGACGCCATTTAAAGCAGTTCATAGAATAGACCTTCCATCGCTGCCGACTACTGGTACCTAGGTACCAGTAGTCGTCGAGTTAAAAATGCGAACAGGCAGACGACCAGGAAGAAATTATAAGGTTTCCGTTTCTGCCATCTGGTTATGGAACACTAAAGATATTACGTATTTACAACAATTGGCTACACTTTTAATCTTTTGATAATCTAACAGGTGTGACGTGAACATGTTAATGAAAAACAAAACGATAAAATGGTTCGATCGTGCTATGAATAGGCACGCGCGGTATTGAGCAGAATTCATAATCGGCTCTTAAACAACAAGTGTGGTCAACGAAGTGATCAGTGTTCTTGAAATTAATTAGTTAACAATAGATTAAAAGTAGATAACGACATATATGGAGCTAGGAGAACTGCACGAGCGTGTTGTGGGGAGTGATAAAAATACTATGATGCGATGGTAGTGAGCATTAGGGCCGGATTGGGGTCAATCGCTTGAGGCCATCTGCGTCGGGTAATTATAGACGATGTGAGACGCGTCCAATAGTGCACGACGATGAATCTCTATTGCGATAGCAGATGTACTTGATGGAAGAAGTGAAATCTGTGGCAAATATTGCGCCCACCTAGATTACAATATAAAAGGAAGTAGGTACCAGTACAACAAAAAAATCTAAACAGAACAGACGGATAATAAAATCGATGTTATTAGCGAGAACGAGACACACAAATGTCGAGACTTTTGACAATTACGTAAGTGGCTTTAAATGTAGGACGTAATATTTGGATGGTAGGAAACAAAGGTTGCATTGTCTCTTAATAAAAAAACTACAATGAAACAAATACTTATGTCTTGAGAATCTAATCATGTGCAAATGGAACACGAGAGTTGACATTTAGGAACGTACTCCGCATGAATTTCGTCATGTATGTAGATTGTCTTTGCCACAATTTTATGTATGGCATACAAAATACAATTTATATCAATCGATGTAAAATACGGTCTCATGGTATATGCTGCGGGGCAGAACGGGACGCGTTTCCTGGCCATTAAAAAAGGGAAGTCATTAGTGATTCAAATGGTGACTCCGATCTAATAACGGTGTTATGCAGTTCAACCATTGCTATTATAAACACGGATAAGCTCTCGAGAGATAGCATCTTTACGCAATTGCTGAGTGAAACGGAAACGTAATGGCCGCGATTCAGCGTGTAACGTGGAAAAATGGAAGATAATGTCGAAATTTCCTCAATGATGTACGCGGCTGCGTTTATCGGTATTACGTAGAATGCTGCGCGATATCGGTCGACGTTACGATTGACCGATATTTCTCCGAAGCTTTCGTTCATGGAGACCTTATGATTTATTACTTCAAATATTTGAGTGAGTTCATCACACGAAAAGAGATATGTGTATTTGCAGTACGCATTAACCGCACTATAAACTCGCCAACCTATATCGAAGAATTAGAATAGGAGTTCAATGACTTTCAAGTTATTGGGTGACGAACGCTATCAGTGGTTATGCTGTTATTTTTGTTTGGTACAGATAAAATAAAATACGAAAGTTATCGCGCACTCGCGGCGTGGCCGTTTGCGCGTGGTGTTTATCTGTATGCGGCGATTTACAGCATAAAAGGGACGCGGCGTCCACAAAGCCGGTTATAAAATGTTCCACGAATTACTAGGATTGAGAGCATGCGGAACCACTGCGGCCGACTGACACGCCACACTCTGGATGTCTTGGATTGCAACGCGATATCTAATAAGAAGTAATGATCGCCAGTCGATGGAATCTTCGCGACAGATAGATTAAATACTCAAAAGGGATCGATAATGGAACGGGACATAACGATTTTATTGTTTGAAACGCTTGTGTATAGATCTTGGATGTTTTGACCAATTAAATCGAAAGCTTATAGCATTTATGCTCGAATTTACTTAAACATTAATGGTGCACCAATAGTAAAAGATTGCTCGATAAGTTTGGGGTCGATTTAAGAGCCCTCCCACCCAGTTTTACTTTTCTAAACGCTAATCCCTGGTAGCAAGTAGTTGATGAGCTCTTTCCCTAAGTCCAGATTAGACATACAAAAAAATAAGAAGTCAAAAATTTGAAACAGGATTACATTCACAGATACCGTTCACTACCCTTACTTTGAAAGAGATTATGGAGCAAATTACAGGATTCAGATTAAGCTATGAAACTGGCTCTCCGGACAATAGAATAATTAAGCATTCTTCAAATTTTGTAACGGTATGAAGTACTTAATCTCAAACTGATCTCAACAGGTTTAAAAAGGATTTAAGCAGGACAGCGAAGCGATTTTGTTATACTTATATTTATTTCTGTAAATTGGTATTTACAAACACTTTTACAGGTCAACAAGTAAAATATTTTTTGAAACTAGGTTGGTGTTTCCCTTTCTGACTTTTTGACAACTCTAAGAGGAAATAACGAAAGAAACTCAGAGGTCACAGTCTCTTTAAGTCCAGACAATAACTTGGTCAGATGGTCTTTTGAGGAAAGATCCACATAGAATGTAATGCAACTTGTGTAATACATACGCCTGGCATCTCTAATACATGCGAACTCCTTCATCGTACCGAGTATATGGCAGTTTAAAATACGACGTTTCCTCTATTAAAGTCAATTATGACAATAGCGGCAAGAATAAAGGTAGATTTATTTAACCAAGTCACGTGACCGCTATGGACGATAGTACAGTTGTAAATCACGTTACTTTACAGGTGATTGTTGACATATTACTTGTTGAATTAACGTGGAATTGTGTTTTCATGGCGTATGTATAGTTCAAAACAATTCTTGAGAGTTGATTAGAAAGTTCTCTAGTTCCTATAAAGGGTTAAAAATCTGCAGTTTCAAGCATTTGCCATCATTGAAATATTGCATAATGTTGAATTAATCAGCTGTTTTTTTTTTATTTCAAGGTTTATCTAAAAATAAAAGTTGTTTGTATTTTGATATTATGGTCCAATGGTTTTCGCGACTTAAGCCGCCTATATTTGTTATTTATTATTTGTCCTAATGTAAATTTTCATATTTATATTTATAGTTATGTATTGTATATATTTACATAGTAAACCACGAACCACCAATATATCTTTTCTCCTTGTCCATCTAGTCCACCCAAAGGTTGTCTGTAAGAGATCGCTTTTAGCAAAAAACTCGTCACTATGTAGCTCTTAAATTAATTGTTCGTAAGTTTTCATGGTGTACAATAAAGAGTACGATCGTTGATAGCTTCAGTATCTTCTGAACTGATTCGAGATAAGCTCTAGTTGAGATTCTGTATACTTAAGGCCAATTCCCGTAATCAAATACGATTAAAAAGTGACTCATCTCAGCGACAATCACTGCCAAACTTGTCACAAATCTAGGTTAATTGGACGTATTTTTGAGAGATTGAGACTGACATTAGGATGCGAACGTTATTAAAAATAGGTGAATGGCCCCTTTGGTAAGTTTTTTGGGTATTTCTCCTTCTATATGGGTGTAAAACTATCTTCATGGTATGATCAACAAACCGATTAAACCTTCCTGGTATGATCATTAAGGGTTACATCTCACTAGGTTACCACAGACGCGACCTATCGTGCCTACCTATTTTACGCATTTTGTATTGTATGAACTGGGAAATTCTGTTTGTAATTGCTTTGTCCAGTAACCTATTACATTAATTTGTAGTCAAGTATTGTTTGATTACGAGTCATGAATGAGAAATGTGCGCGGCAAATCGTTCTTTCATTCCTTTGTTATCGTCCGATCTGTTATTGTTTACGGGAAAACCACGCGTTACTCGAGCACAATGGGTTTTAAAAACTCTATTTTCTTTTACTCTTATTTTAGATCCGGAGTCTGTAGAATGTATCTAAGTGCAGATGAAAGAACCAAATAAATATTCGCTAAGACTGACTGAATTTCTAATTTTGCACGTTATGTATCTACGGTAATAGGGCAATAAAAAGAAAAATGATTTCCTTATGCAAGTCATAAAGTGTATACAAGGAAATAACCGATAGCTAAAAACCTATGAGAGATTTGTGGTTATTGAACTTATTATGTATTTTTGTGCCTAATATGGGTTCTTCAAAGAGTATTCGGTGTCGACTGTTTATAGAGCCTATCCAGTATACGCTAATAGGGTTATTAGAGGTACTCACCATAGCTTGCTCGATCTTGTTGTCGATGGCCACCGCGCTTGTGCCCGATGCGCTGTAACAAAAAAAGAAAATACAATAAGAAAATGTTTCTAATATATAATATAAGTACTACACAAAAGAAACAAGACGATAGGTAGTTATTTTGTAAAGTAAACAATATGCTTGAGTCATGTCGTACGATTCAGTTGTTTTTAATAAATTCCTACCTAAATACATAGTTTGTTTGTACGGCACTTTTGACCGCACGTGGTACTTTAACTATTATTGTTATATTTATCCTGAAGCGAAAATTTCGGATCCTTCTTTAGAATATTATACTAGCGGAAATTCGGCATGGGTGAGCTTTGTGTGTTTAAGGAACGCAGAAAGCTAAAACCAACCACTAGTCATAATGCTGTAATTTGCATTGGTTACATCAACAGTTATATGTAAAGCAACAGTTATATATTAAGAATAGTTAAAATTCTACACAAATGATTACTAATGCGTTTAACTGCCTATAGATCCAACAGATATAATATGATAAGTAAGGTTCCTTTCAAGTTTTCGGGATGCGGAAACCCATTGCCATAATCATGTTTGTATAATTCATAATTCATTCACGCACGGATGGACGCCGTCCTGGCAAAAACAAGAATTTGCGCGTACAACGCGTACGTTTACACTTCCCATATAATTGCCAGTTTCCGCAAAATTATCGATTCGCTGTACGCACGCCTTTGTCTCTTCACAAACGAAATTAGCAAGGAGTTTTATCATTTACATAAATGACAACCTGATTATATTATCGGTGTGTTGGAATGTGAACATTGGTCGTATTATCGAAACGCTTCCACGTTTAAAAAACGCCACAGCCAAACAGTGTGCGTACGTCACAGTACAATTACCGCGGACGTAAGCAAGCATTGGTGCAATGGAAAGGTGGCGCAAGGGCGAACGATCGCATTAGAAGATAATGCACATTCAATATGTAATTATTACTGCAATAAATAAACAGGGGCCGGTAATTTTGAGAAAAGCTTCCGTCGGTTACACTGCGGATGATTACGCTAACGTTGAACGCTGTGGATAAATATTGCAAAAGCGTTGACCCGCCTGTTGAACTGATCGGTATTTGTAACAACAATAGGGAACAATGGAGGACTAATTTCTGGTGTGGCCTGTAGCCTATTTCCTCGGTTGTGGTTACAAACTTATGTGTACTTGTAGAAGATCGTAGAGGTGTTATAAACAATCCGCCTAGGTAAGTAGGATTGGCATCTATGTACTAAAAAAAATGATAAATATTTCTTCTCTCGCCAGATGTGAACACTTGACCCACAAACCTCTATCGATCTGTTCAGACTGCCGGCCGCCGAGCAAGATTCGAGAAAAATAAGTTAATTTAAAGCGATGTAACGTTACAAGTCAGCGAACCATCGTCGAGGTCTAAAACCTCTCGCGTAGGTAACTGTAAATGTGAAATTAGATTTTGTACATAATTTTGTCATGACGGTGTAATCATTAGTAGTAATTGTAGTGAGTGCAGCCAGACAATGGTGCACAAATGCAGTAACGTGTCACGAGCGCAGCACGCGGCGGCCGGCCACGTGCAGCGCGAGAATGACGACACACTCTACTTAGCAACTGGAGAGATACCATTACTGGCCACGATTGCCGGACTTACCCATTATGATCCAATCTCGCTGGTGTAATCGTCCAGAAGCTAGTATGTAGCACGACGTACGGCTGCGTACTGCGTACTTGACTTTCTCCAACGGACTCCGTGTCGCGTCAACGAGGTGAACAACACAACGCTAAAGTTGAAGCCATTCGACCGTTGAGGACCGCGACGCGGATCGATTTCGACCGGTTCGCCACTGAGCTCTCCGATATAAAACAACGGCCGTGGACCACATGATCACCACCGCAACAATGGACCGACTGAACATTTGCGTCTGCCGAGCCAATTGTCCACACGGTGCATAAAGGTAATTAATTAGGTAAATACTGACCGAGCCAAGATAATCTTTGAAAGTCTTAAATCTAATAGACGGGTGTTGACGTTGACACACAATAAAAACTTGCTTTCTCTAGGCGGAACTTTACAAAAACAAGTTTTAGTATTCCGTGAATCATTACGCAACTTTGGGAGTTGACAAAATTGCAAACCACCAGCGTCGAGGTGCATGAAAGAGTTGAAACATAAGACGATGAAACCCAAGAAGAGGAGAAAGTATTTTGTGAAGGTGACGACATTTCTCCGTCAAGACCACGGCTAAACGATGATAATTATTAAATTAAACAGAGACCGGCTCATTTTGTTTATTCTAGTGCTCAAAAATCATCCGGTCCATGTAAAAATTTAGTGATTCTAATACAGCGAAATGACTGTTTGACTTTCACGTTAAATATAAAAAGAAAAAATAAATATTGCCAAATATAACTCTAGTTAGGCTTCACATTTGTGTCAGTCAAAGCTGGGAGCCTGGCAAAAAGCATCATTCTCAACGAGTTGCAACAGTCTTAAGAAAAAAAATGGATTTCGAAACTAGCCTAACACCTAAAATGTGCTTATTTAATCATTATCGCACTGTTATCGCTAACGGAGAAACTGGGTACACTGCGCTAACATGAGTGTTGAAACAGAACATAACTGAAACTGTGTTCAAAAAGATGTTAAGTAAATAGGAGAAGCAAACAAAGAGATAAACGTTTTGTCACCACACACGTGCGTGTTTGCGTAGATCACACTCAACTCTACTGCACTTCAAACACATCCCTCAAACAAAGACTCAAGCGGTTTTAAAGACTTTCATCCAAGAACAAAAGAGCCTTTAAGATTTTTGTTATAATGAGCAAAAACAATAATGCTTTATATTTTATTTCTGTTATGATCACGACGAAAATAACATCTGCCTTGTCCGGCGCTGCTTCAAGTTTAGTGAATTACCACCAAACTGGTTTGATGGAAATCTTTTGTTAAGAAACACAAGATCCGTATATATTCGAGTCAGAGAAGGCGAACCACAAAGATTGAGTAAGAATTCGTTTAAATGAATTTACATCAGTTGTCGAGGGTCGTTGTGGAAAATATGCACATGCTAAATTATTCATACCTATTTTCAATACGGGATACCTGGATATGATCCAGATTAGCATATCGGCACAATGTATTGCATTTCTTGAAGTTGAACAATACAAGAACCATCTCACAATACACCTCAAGAACCATCACGAGCACATGTCTGATATCACGTATTCACAAAAGTAAATTAGCAGACGTCAAAGAAAACAGTGTAACGATAACAGTATCAAAATCAGTATATAGTGCGATGAATCATGATGCATCAAACAATTGCGCTGTGTAGTTGACCAACAATACCAACTAGAAAACAAAGGTCACTGAAGAAATTATGCGAGTCGCCTGAAAATGTAATGTGTTAGTCATGAACACTTAAAGCACACATTGTTTGTCCACTACCGGCATTCATCAGATAGCATTAAATTAGTTTAAACTGTTGACAATTTGAATCAGCTCCATTGATTCGAATTGCTTGCTTTCCTAACTTTTGCGTTTAAAAAGTGATCATCATTATTCAAGAGCGTGGTCAATATACACAGAGATTTAAAACAGACCATTCATAGTAACAGAGGATTATCAGCATTATCTGTGTGCACTGTGGTCGTGTATTGTTATCGTGTAGCGAGGCGAGTGTACACGCGCAAGGTCATTGAAGGAAAATTGTTGGGTGTCGTGTCGACATGGCTGGCGCCAGCGGCTCAGGCGTTACATCTTGCAGCCGTGTTTCATAACACACTCACAGTTCCTTTCAATAAGCGCAAAGAAATGAGTGGCTGTTCGAATTCAATTGAGCGAACTATTAGTAGACGATAGAATTTATGATTGTAGCTGATTGTGGAGGTGAAGTTAAACGTTTTGCGAGATACAAAGATTTCGAGACAGCCATAAACTTAAATCACGTGAAATAATACAGCTGAAGTTAAGTTCACGTGAAGTTCGTAAAGAACAATGGCTGCCAGGAGGGTGATCACTAAAACCAATTGGACACAGAGGGCATTAGTGGGACACTAGGGACATAATGTGCTGGTAGTCAGTGTTTGTCACGCGAAACCGTC
Organism: Phlogophora meticulosa; assembly: GCA_905147745.2. Lineage (NCBI taxonomy): Eukaryota > Metazoa > Arthropoda > Insecta > Lepidoptera > Noctuidae > Phlogophora > Phlogophora meticulosa. Next base: position 4,117,502 of record LR990518.1, read on the forward strand.
ACGCAACGGTGCTTCTTTTCCTCAGGATTTCATAAAACACGGCTGCTGTTATGAATGAGTGAATTATGAACGGTATTAACGCCCTGACCTAGCAATAATGAATTCAATCTAGAATCTAATTATTAAAGCGTAATACTTCCAGTTCATAAAAAAGTACGATTTATAGTTCTAATGCCGATGTGTAGAAATAAACGAAATTATGCAGTTAACGCGTGGCTGGTTATGGCCGTGAAAAGATATAGTAATAGGAAGATCCTGGTGGCAACAAAAATGAAATGTGAATGAGTTTAAACACGAAGGTTCAACGTCTGGCGAGTGAGTGTCAGCGGTACAGTAGCAGGTTCAACGGACAAAATTCAAAAGACACAAGGTTGAATATTGCAATAAAGCGGACCTAGACCTTAAGAATAATAAGGTGTTTAGTGCAACGGATCGATACAGTACTAAAGCGATAGGGACACCTATGTTCAGTAGGCGGCGCTGCCGTCAGACGCAACGGTTTGTCTGGCTGCAGCCGGCCACGTTGCTGTTGAACCTTCACCGACTTTCTGGCTCGGTAATTAGCAAAGCAGTGTGAGAACCTTCACACCACCATCACTAGACCGACCAACAGCCAGCGACGGGCCCGCAATGCGTCAGCTTATCAAAACGTTTCAGACAAAATTATAAATTCAACGGTACTCACACGGGGTAGAAGTAGTCTATGTACTTCACGACGACCTCTCTGAGCAGATCTTGCTTGTTCATGATGGACGTGTAGCTTCCACTTATAAGTTTTGTTTGCATGGTTTCCACTTCGACTATCGATTTTACTGCGCGGGACTCTCGAGTCCCCGTTGTCGGGTTCAACGGAGCCGTTTTTGTTGTTTTGTGCGTTGGAAAACGTTGTGCGTGCTGAGGTAGCAATGGTAAAAAAAATGTTTGTTACGGCGCGCGGGCAACCGGATCGACGCGTTGCGGCAAACTGGGACCGGGCCGGTCGCAGCTAGGCGGGGCGGTGGGGGAGGGGATCGGAGCAAGTGGCGCGCGCACGACTCTACCTACTACGGGCTACGATGGCGCCTCGAAACACCAAGGCAACGCTTTTGCGACACACCCGTTGTACCTCAAAAACGAGAATAAATCTAACAGTCGCCGCACCTCGCATTTAATGCTGAAGCTCATTCAAATTAATCTATCGTGTAGGTTCAAGGCTAACCAGATATGGTCAGTGCTTTTTGCAGTTGATTTAATTATAAATATAACAAAGAGAATAGACACTTTAGTGTTTGTATTTCAATTATAAAGCGTAACTTGAATTCAATTCGTTTTATTTTTAATTGTCCATTGATATAAATAAAGCATAGTCTTTCCTCTTAAAAAACGAGACATGAAAGACAGACAAGCTTGGACCAAAATTGCAGTTGGAATGTTGTACGCATGAGCTAGTCAGAAAACAAGGCTGTCTCAACAAGGCATTATCACTGAGACGGCTAGACGAGTGTCATCAAACAGTTGCCACAGTCATTACTACATTTACTACTGACGCTTCCGTGTATTGTTCTGTAGAGTTCAAGTTTCGCGCACTATAAGGGCTAGAAAACTATGGACATAAAAATATTGTAGTATTAAATAATAACAACAATAAAAATAAAGAGCATGGAAAATCTGATGACGGTTGGTGCGATGGACTGAATACCAAGTTTAACGGATCAAAGGAAAAGTCAGGAAACCAAAAACCTAACAAGGAATCTCTGGAATGATTCCCACTAAAAACGACTTGGCAATAAATTTGATTCATCACAATGGGATACCGACAAGTTTCCAATCCGCAGAATGCTAATTTGCATGAACCGAGAACCATAACAACCTGTGAGTACGGCAAGTGGCTTGGCGAGACTTCAAGGTGTATTGTTGTTGTATTCCAACAATAAATTCATCTCCTAAACATAAATAAATCTACCGGTCGAAAATTTTGCAAGATTTATTTAACATATGATTCACGTTACGAAATACATAAATTATGAAACAATCATGTGTAGACTATTTTCGTAACTGTTTGTAATCCATTAGCTGGTTGGAATATTAAATTATTTTTGTGTGTAGGATCTGCTCAATTATACCTGTCGTATGCTGTTGCTAGATATGTGATATCATTGCTATTAACACAACGAGAGGAACTTATTATGAATGGCATTTGACACGTGCAATGTGCATGATATTCATTAACCTTGACTTCTATGTTATTAGTATCTTAATTTAAAAAAATACTCTGTGGAACATAACCACCGCATGAATATTTATTGTGCGCCCATACTGCAACCACATGGCTGATTTTTCTAGTATTGTAAATACTATATTTTATGAGCGGTTGTGTATGCATAATAAAATCTAATTGCTGAGTTAAATGTGGAACATTGTGAAGAACAGTAAGTACCTGAAGTTTGAAACGTGATATAATGAACTGTGGTAACAGAATTTTCAGGTGTTTTTTTTTTTAAATAAAAACGTTGCCCCACACTAGGAATATCTCCTGTGTCGTGGGTGCGTTTTACAAACATTTAAAGTCACATACACAAACAGCCAGACCCGGAACAACTACCTGTTGGCCATACAAATATTTGTTCCGTGCGGGAATCGAACCCACGACACGCGGCACAGCAGTCGATCGCTCAGCCACTGTGACAACCGAAGGTTATCAGCAAACAGGTTAGAACTCTGGAAAAAGATGACCAGCACTTGCTGCTGACAACGATAATACACTTCCTTTCTTTGGTCCTAATTAAAACCTTTGATACCTATGTTCACGTTTATATGCAATACTTTAACAGCCTCTATATCTACCGTCCTCATCTAATTTGTTCAACATTACAAGACACATGTAGCCGCAAGTACATTTGTAGCCGTTAAGTGACTTTTTGTCAAATGTTTTCTTGATGCTTCTCGAAAGCGCTGACATAAACGGCTCTCTATATTAAGCACAACACAATAAAGATACAACTCCCGGATGCTCTTCAATTGAAAATGTTGGCAATCAATCAAAATCAAAGATCAAATATTATAGATAGTGACGAAGAAATATAACATATAGGTATCATAAGTATTATAAAGGATTACGTTATCGCAATTATGGACGATGTAATAAATGATAAACTTGATAAATTGTATTTCAATCAAGATGTACCTGGAAGAGGACAGCCATAAGCATAGATGCATTATGCATATTCGCATATACTTATGTCTGTCATGAATATTTTGAAATCAATCACTTAACATCTGCGATCGTGTTTTGATTTGCTATGCTAGTCATCTTCAGCTACCTTTTGACCTTGGTTTTCTGATCTGCGGAATATGACTGCATCGACCACATCCGTCGTAGATAAAAACTTTTATTAATACAATGTAATTATAAATGAGTTATCATTGTTGTATTGTCAGGTATATTTTCTATCAGTGGAATATAAAAAAAAAACAAGAAGTAGCATGGTAAGCAGTTTTTCTTCGCTTTTTTGTTAAGTTCTTATGATTTTTACTTACATCATATCATCATTGGCGTCATATAAAAAAGAGCTTGTAACTATACTTAGATTTTTTTCTGGAATACTGTACTGTCATCAAAGATAAATACTATTCAGAATTCAGAGAAGTAAAAACTAAATGTATTACGTCAGTGTACATGTTTAAAGTATGTCTGGTTGAATAGGATATGAAAGCTTTCTTAGTCAAGACAATGAAGAAAGAAATGCTCGTAAGTGGCAAGTTCCTGATTTAAGACATCATTGCCTTAACAGAATCCAGAGCCGCATACATTGAAATTTCCGGTGGTTCCAAATTAAAAGACAGAGCTCCATTCTAGATTGAACCAGCAAATTTCCCAGATACACATGACTGCGTCCGAGAAATCTGAAAGTCTAACGAACAAGTGCAATAATTGCTGATTATTTTAGATATTAAGTCCAAACAGCTTACATCAGATATCATAGCGCAAGTATGCCATTACTCATTTAAATTGAATTCCATGCAGATAGAACGTGTGTCGAAGTAGATTTTTACAACATAATCAAAATAAGTATTCGTCGTTATTTATTACGAAATCACACACTATTGCAGTCTGTCGATTTTTTTTTATTTAGAAACATTAATTGCATTAAGTACAATTTGGTTACGATGAGGCTTTGTATCTATAATCTGATAGGTTCAAGGTTATATCGATTATAGTTTGTAGAGACTGAGGTAGTGGGAAACCTTCGCTCATTGTCCGAATAAACTCCGAATACAATTTTAGGAGCATCAATTTAATTCAAGGTAATACGAGGATAAACATCAATATCTAGCTCACAGATGACATGATATGATAGTGTCGTGAATATTAGACAGCAAAAGACATGTGGCAAGCGAATCATAGGAACAATCACGTAATCCGTGACAATAACGACAAGTGCGATAAGATATGTAGCCGATATAACAGACAACTACAAATTATCTTGTTAAAGGATGAACAAATATTATAATAAGTTGTATGTGCCATGTGTGCAGTGGTATCTTGAAATCGAATTGAAATGAAATGCTTGTTAAAATCAATAAGATTTGAGTACAAATTGATCACTTACGAGCACCACGTGTTCCTACGAGCGAAAGGCGATCGGGGTTGTTCGGTTTCGGTGGACGTCGACTTCGGTTGTGTATCTACCGTCAAATTGAGTTTGAAGCCAGCAATAGACTTCCGTCGTTTGGCTGCGAGCGCCCGGGACGCGAGGTCGGAGTCATGCACCTGTTCAGGTGGGGAAGCGGCGTGCGAGCATGTCTTCATATGCGCCTGCGCGGTTGCCACTTGCAGCAGCTTCGTAGAGAGATTCCGGCGGCCTAAGGCATCGCACGTCGCGCACCGTCCGTCCTCCATGAAGGTCCTCGTGCGTCCGACACGGCCACGGCGTGGACACTGAACGTGTATTGTTTCCAACGGACGTGGTGGCTTAACTGATGTCATCCGACAAACGAGCGCTACACGCGCGCGACCGTTCTCGTTCGCCGCACGAAAAAGTCAAGACTCTTTATGAACGGACGCCGGAATCGGATCGATACTCGAATGAAATAGGTTTAATGCGATAATAAGAACGCGATAAGGTGTACACGCGAATAAGTGTAATGACCTAGACGGTGTGGCATAGCACGGCTTCGGTGCGGCCTCGGCGGGCGGCCGTGCGCGGTCGGAACGGCGCATGCGACTGCGGTCACCACTACAAAGCACCCCCGCTGCCGGGCGTAATCCGAACGTTAACGAAGATATCGATATTTGCGGTGAATAATACCACGATACACGAACACCGTATGATTTACATGCGTCTAACAGTCGCTCGTCGAGGTGTCATTCCGGCATTCCTCTGGACACCGTCCAGGTGATCAGTAGATATAAATAATTGGGGGTCATGGGATGCTGTCTAGTATAAAACATGCAGAAGTCCCATAACAGTAATTTGAATATAAATCTGGCGCGGAACTATGTAGATTTGAAAAGTTGTAACTGCGTAGTAAACAAATGCGCTACCTACCCTAAGTGCGGCTAGTTAGACCAAAGCAATTTGTTTGACCTGGGTGATCTACACATAGCTTCTGCCTCAATTAAGGCAACGCAATGTGAAGATGTTCTCAGCTCTGGCAGTATTTCATTTAAAATGACGTAGGTTTGATTGTTATATGGATTTTTTTAAGTCTCACTAGGTATTAGATAAGAAGGGTTGAAGTTCTTGCAGACGTATTGACAAGTGGGTGCTGGCCAAAAAAATCAATGCCAATAGTTGCAGGTGACCGATTTAATTCATCAGTCGAGATGAAGCTTCTCGACCACGAGAGAGAGATTTGTTTGTCCCTATGAGTTGCTCTTGCAGATTTTAGAGCAAGTAATTCAGCACAAGGTTGTCTGTTCAGTAGCTCTGGACTCGTTATTTCTGAACACTGACCGGCTTTTCAATTGCTTAAGCGAATTAATCATATGATACTTCGTCGGCGTCTTTAGTACATTTTAATGCTACTTCCCTCTATTTTATAATTTGACATTGAACAGTCCGATTTGAAGGAACATAACTACTCTGGACGGTGTGAGAAAATAAAAAGTGTCGTTTTTCATATCTTCTATTGTATATTGGACAATATAATCAAAAGTCTTTTGGTACACTGCATTATACTGATCGGCATTACAACCTTCGACGGCGATCGATCGTGTCAACGTTAGGTTCCATGAAAATACTAAATATGATTCGCTCGCCGGTATTGGACAGTCACGCTATGTGTGAATTTTAATGATTGAACGACATTTTGCATTTGCTGTTGTTTATGGAAACATCGATTAATTTTGATGTTACCAATGTTTGGTAATCATATAGAAGAGACACACAACCTGGACTGTTAAACAATGCAATTAAGTCTATATAGAAATATAACCCTAAAATAATAAAGCTGGAGACTTGTTTTTGTTGAACACGCAAACCTCTGGAAACTACCAGTCTGATTTGAAAAAATGATTCGTATTTGGTAGCCCACTATTTAACATCACGCCCTTGGCTTGTATCACAGAAACTGTTGGTTCGAGTGATTTCTGTCAAACTCATGTATTTATAGGTGCACCTCTGCCCAACGCTTCGAGGAATACAGCCGTGATGTTATGTTACTCATCCGCCTGACAAATTATTTGCGAAGTGATACTTAAAAAAATCTCGTGACGCGCTATAATTATTTTAATTTGCTAAGACGCCAAAGGGCGCGACACGACCAGTGCCAAGCGTTCGACACATTTTGACATGCATCAATCTGAACAGAATTAAATATTGGCTGGCTGTCACACCTTCCCGACACGTTTCGCTTTAAGTCCAGACAAATAGTCTGTAAGAGCATGTTACTAAGTAATTACGACGAATACAATAATCAGCAATATAAAGCACACAAAAATCTTGAAGTGATACATGTTATAATTTGCTATGGTGGTAACAACACTTCATCAAATATTTAACATAACTAAATCACATCTTTACCTACATCTGTATACACTGTACTATGTTTTATTTAAGAAAGGTGAAAATCTATTGATATTACTGAACCCTGTCCCGGTGGAGCAATAAACAGAAAGTCTGAACAGTATAACGTCAAGGAAAAGGGCAACGTTTTATCCCGGCCACACAAGTACTTCTTTTGAGATACAAGTACTTCTTTTGAGATACAGGCTGAAATATTATGATTCTGGTAAATATTTGACTTCAAAAACAATTACTCAAAATCTATTAAAAACAATCAATGTTGATAGAGCTTTATTGTTATAGGGCTTATCATCGCGACGTATCTCTAGGATTAAGGAGTAGATAAAACTGAAGTCCTCACGAAGCAATTGTCTTGAACAAAATACCGTTGTATAACACAATAATATTTCCTTTGTGTGTAATTACAAACAGGTCCCTAATGATAATGACACTGCATGATAAATGTCGACAGCTAAATTGTAGCATAATTAAAAGAGCAATAGTACACGGATATAAAGTGCTGGTGACGCAAGCGTAGATGAAAATTATAAATAATAAGTAGTGATTATAAACAGCAACGCATCAGTGCTAGTGCAAAGATCAAAGGTGGATTATAAAGTCCACTTGTTACCCGATCTACCCCGCGATGATGTCAAAAGGCTTAACAAGATCTGAAGCAGAAAGAAAATACTCAACAGGAACCACCATTGAGCAGCATAAATTTAAAGGGCCTCACGTAAATGAATTACGCGGAAAGTAAGATATTGTGGTGCGTTGAGAAGGATCACTAAGCAACTTATCCGTACTTGAAGGAAACAGATGGACGACAAGATATAGGATTAACTCCCAAGGCTGAGGATTTAAGAGGCTAAGCTGGTCTAAAATTGTGTGCGCAACTCATCAACTTGGTTGGATTAAATAACAATAAAGCTAAAGGTCTCCGTAGACAGAGCAAATAAAGAGATGTTCGTCTTAAGGCGTGGATCCTTTGAAGGTGGTATGAATAGCATTTCCGTAATGATCCAAAACTGAAAGAAACATTAACGTAACATCTCGTGGAAGTACTAAACGTAAATTGGGGAAAATAAGTTACCTGGCCAAGTACTTCAGCGGCAATTGCTATTATAATCTTGGAGTATTTAAATTATTATTAGGTGAGTCATGAGTTGGTGAATTCATGATGGCCCAGTGGTTTAGGCCTGGCCTCTTGTGCACGAGGTTGTGGGTTCAAACCTGGGCAAGTACCAATGTGAGTTTTTCAATTCATATGTACTTTCTAAGTTTATCTTGGACATCACTGACATCGGTGAAGGAAACCATCGTGAGGAAACCTGGACTTATATCATTAATTTAAGTCTGAAATCGCCAACCCGTCTTGAGCAGGCGTGGTGATTAATGCTCATGCCTTCTCTGCATGAGAAGTGGCCTTTGCCCTGCAGTGGGACAGTAATAGGCTGGTACTATTAGGTGAGTAGACGGCGTGAAGAAGTACTCAAATAGACTCCACGTGTAGTGAGGTGATTAGGTGTTTACATGATAAAGAACAATATTGTTAGCAAAACATTTGCACATGGCGTTGGTGCATCGAGTTAAATATTGATAGTGAAGATTTGGGTGCTTCCGCTCCACTTCTAGAGCCAGCTCCTACAGAATTACCAGGAATGTGTATAAATTCGTAAACGTGTTTCAAATGTAGCGGCGATTTGCTGAGTTTGTTGATTCACTGATTAAAGTTTTAGCTTTACGGAGACAGAAGTTAAAATGATGGTAATGTTACTTAACACTAAAGAAACTAAGAAACCGCGTAGACCTATCCTATGGGAGATCCTGGTTATATTTCAGACATTCTACTGCCTGCTATATCTATACACAGCATAAAACAAAGTTACTTTTTGTGTTTATCCGCATAGAGATTCTCAAGTACCTAGATGGATTTTGATGCAGTTTGCACTGTCGTTTAGAGCATAAATACCGAAAGTTTTGTGTACCTACAATACGTACATATTGAACTAAGTTTTAGTGCAGATCTTGATGTTTAATTTTGATACACATAGCCGCGATGCTTACGTAGTTATAAAATAAAATAAATATAAAATGCCCTGTATTTCCACTACTTACAATATTTAGATAACAAAAATCTTACACAAATGCTTATAAAATAAATCTTTAGGTCTTCTTAACGATCTACGGTTTCATCTGTATAGTTAATTTATTAGGGTTTGTAATGGCTAGTGCGAGTTGGGAGTTAGATTCCTGTCGCTGTTATTATTACATATCAAATTGACCTATGATGCAAAGTCATAGGATTAGCATTGGTTATGTCTCTGATCTTTGCAGTAGTACCTTAAGTATATTCGGTAAAGAATACTGAATTTTGTAAACTTGATGAATTTTATAACATGATTCTTCGCGCTTAACGACTTACTGGTGTTGAAGTAACCTGTTGCTATGAAAAGTACGAATTACCTACTATGCAGTAAGATTTCATAATAACAAATAGTTTTACTTTCAAGTAAAGTTTTCACCTTGAAAGTTACGTTGTAACAATATTTCATTGTTAATTGTTTAAATTATAAAACATAATATTATAAGTAGGTTATGAACAAGTTTTAGGCTTAAACAGAATATTTATCAACTAGAAGTTATAATATTTTGAGAAATCACCCAAATGTCTTTCGATGTAAGTAAATCTATGAATGGATAGTAATTAGTACTTGTCGAAACCCTCTTAAAAAAAATATTTACATAACTTTTCCATAGATTCCATAAAATAACTCGTCAATGAAATCAATAAAAATCAACATGTTCAAAGAAACTTGGAGTTACTTTAAGTGAAGAGTATCGTGGTTATTGTGGTCAATGGTGCGGTAGCAGCCACAGGACCCGCCGATGCATCTTCCGCTCTTCATAAGCTCTGTTATAGCTCTGAACTTTAATCTCATCAATCTAAGTTATTATAGATTATAAACCAGACTAGGAAATATTAAAAGACAGTACTAATTTGTCACTACTGCAAACCCTATTCAATCATATATGTATATGTAAAAACTTATGTAGGTATTTCTATGTCTCCGGTAGTTACTTCGCGCGTGGGAATCTAAGCAGCTGATGCGATGCGCTGACTTTCTTTGTCCGTTACCACGCCTTTGTTATTAATTAATTTGAAGCTGATTATAATAACATTATGGAGGCAGGTCCGACCTTGGAATCTTAATGTGTGGATTCATGAAGTTTAAGGTCAAATTAACCAGTGTTACTTCAAAGTTGGATTAATTAAGAGTTTATACACTCCGAACAATTATGCGAGCGGTTACCAAAAATACGGTTGAGTGTTTTTTTTAGGTATTAAATATGGTGTGCTCACAGTTCAAAGCAATTGCAACAGGCAAGCTTCATTGACGCCAATTTAACGATTAATATCCTTAAATAAGTAATTACACAAAAGATACTTTTTTAATAGAGATATTTAAGCCAATCATAGCCGCAATATCGTTGAAATTGAGCATCAATTTGCGGTGTCGGGCGATATGGTCCATAACACGATGGCAAAGATATAAAACGGTCATAAAATATTCAATAGTATCGACGTTTATGGTCGACCGCAGTGTACAGAAAACGGCCCGTTTACATCATGATAACACGTTCAACTTAATCGTATGGTGTGAAAATGCTTTCGCTTATCATGTCTACCTAGTCCTTATCGAAATCATTATCTGTTATTACTAGCATGTCAGCGGATGCTATAATTAATATACCTATACCAAAAACAACTGTTTGAAATATGCTTACGTGATATTCCAATACAAAGTTCGGTTGATAGAGCAAAGTCGAAAGTTACGCTCAGTTATTTACTGACCTGTCTAATACGATACTCATGTGTCTGTGTAGATTCTGCTTAAGGTCTCTTCGTGTGTATGGCTGTTGCTGCTGCAGTTGTTGGAATTGTTGCTGTTGTTGTGGTGTCGGGGGCGACGGCGTAGGCGCCGCGCCCCCTGGCGGTGCTCGTTGCCCTACGAGCACCTTTAACTCTGCCATCAACTTTTGCACCATACGGACACGTTTGTACTCAACCGAGCAACACACACTAGTGAAGACGTACACCTCAATCAATCGTAGCCAACTTGCCAAGAGCCATTGGCTCGGCCGTTGCATACACACGTGACGTCACTGCTGCACGTGATAATAAAGCATCGATATCGATACAAGCGTCGTTACGACGCGCGTGCGGGTTCCACACTGTCGGCCGGCGTACGACGCTTTGACCTCGCCGCCGCTTTTTATAAGTGCCCGATGAGCGCGCAAGGTGGTGTATATGAGACGGAATAAACATGTTTATATTTAGGCTGGATCTTCGGGACGCACGATACGCACGCTTTGATACGATTAGTTACCCTGCGTTTTTCACTTTCCATGAAGTCCGTACAAAAAATAAATAATTGCCATGACATTTGAATGGAATTTTTGACGGCCAAGGCTACTAATCATGCTTAAGGCAGTTATGGGCGATACACTAATTACATTGTAATAAACAATGGCAAATGTAGGTCGTCAGTTACAGCAGATCACAATAGCGGTGAGAGGAAACGGGGTCATGCAAGCATTGTTCGGCTTCGAGCGAAGAGTTGGGCTAAATTAAATGGGACGCTAGTACGCTTCCGATATCAAACGAGAACAAGCACCTACATAGCAGATAACGCAATGGAAATATAATTTTGGAATACGGCACATTATTTCAAGAACGAACTCAGATTCATGTTGAGATCGCGTAAACAAACACGATGACGAAATTCGAGGTATGTAAATGTAACCGAAAAGAGAATCCTTGAGTCGTAAATACGAAAAACAAGCCGAGTTCCGTTAAGATTTTTAAAATAATCGACTTTGAACGTGAATTGTGAGACGGGTGGGTTCATGGAGAGGTAGAAATAGCACCACCTGACGCCGCAGGCGCAGGAAGTGTGGACGGTCGAACATACCACCACTAGTATAATCAGAAACGAAGTGAAAACATGCACGTAGTTTTTACATGTCGAAATCTACAGCAAAATTATTGAAAACTTTGATACATGAACTATAAAAAAATCCTTTTGACACAGTATTTACATGGCGAAATGTATAGCCAACTAACTGAAACCTTTATAAACTGTAATAAATTCCTTATTACACAAATGCACCTCGTTATTTGTATGTATTTCATTCTTATGACAGTAAATAAATTCACGGAATTTAGGTAATTAATACTCAACTAAGTTTGCAGCATTTTGAAGCAATGCAACACTGACAAGTAAATAATTTCAATATAATGTCTAGACTTAAAAAAATACTGATCTCTGATTTTGTTTCTTCTCAGAGTAGTCAGATAGCGAAACACCAACCTAGTTAAAAAAATTATTTTACTTGTTGACGTGTAAAAGTGTTTGTAAAATTACTATTTACAGGAATAAACATCATTTATCATTTAAATACAAAAACTTGCAGTCTGACGAACTTGATATTCCTTTGTCTCATTTTGGAGGAGTATTAAAACTCAAATTACGAATGTGTATAATTTCAACACGAATGCTCCGAATAGAGATCTGGTTATCGGCAAGTCGGTCTTCCTGAGGCACTTAAGTAACCGTTTGCAGTTTACAGCTGTGTTTAAAAACAAAAAAATATTTTTGGAGGACGACAGCTGCGCCTGTGTTGCCAGATTCGGAGCAAATAATGAGAGCGATTCAACTATAAAATATTTTCGTAATACGCTGAGTAGATACGGTTTTGTGTTCAACAATAAAGGCGTAAGTAGATGAAGTGATAAATGCGTTGTGTAATTACGACGCAGACAAGTAGAAATATTAATATATTAATAGAGAAGGAACGGTCGACGGGTTGCGCGTGTCCTGCGATAACAACTTTCTCTGAATGAGAGGGAGCGAGATTAGATTCGAGATTATCCAAGCGTAATCATCAGCACGGCGTTATAGTTCCTACTCGTACACAATCGAGAACACTGATGAGGAAGTATTGGGAGTTCCTGGATTAATCATTAATTATAACTAACGTTATGTTGATCTCGGTATTACAGAAACATATAGGGTATCATTGCCCATAGAGTTGCGCGCATACTACAAAAGGCAAATGAACTTAACGCGTAAAGTAAGTGACGTATACGTTTTACTCTTATCATATAAATTAAATTTTTTGTTTGAGCTCCCTTTGTTTGAAGCCATTTCGTTTGCTGTGTGTAACATTTTATTTTATTATTCTTAAAGCTTTTATCCTGTATCGTTATGGTCCATAAAGTGTGGTACGTAGAGACCATGCAACCTCCCCTAAGGCCTAAGGCCTACATAAACAATTGCAAACCGAGTCTACCAAATCACCAAGCCTAGCCATAACCAGGGAATAACCAAATCGCAAAAATTACCTTTCCAATGGTTTAGATTAGCATTCATGTAGAAGATTAAACGGCTTAACCATTTGAAAACCTAAAAAACTATTTTGAGGATACCCGTATTTAATTAAATTAATGTAAATCAAAAACCTTTACAGGTTCTATGAACAGGTCAATAAACCCTTTTAGGGTAACGGGTTTTTCATCGTATACCATGAACCAAATTAGAAAAGCCCTAAAAAGTGCTATTGAATGGGTTTAAATACCGTTTCGTCACATAATTTTATTTATTTATTACAACATAAGGCACACCTTTGCAGAAACTGTTGTGTTTAAAATGGTTTACTAACCCGTACACGATGTATGATTAGTTTAAAGGGGTAACCGGTTCATATTAGATAAGCCGTTCACAATCTAATAGTGTACAGTACATTTAGTATCACATCCATAACAGAAACCCTACCGAAAACCTTTTGGATGGGTAAGCAAAATGGACGCTTGATGAAATGATACAATGGTGGCTTGTTTTTTAAGAAGTATAAAGGGGGAAATAATTTCGAGGAAATTTGAACAAAGGACTTGGAACAATAAAACGTAACCTTTCATAAAGCTATTTAAAGAGTCTCCTAATGTGTGGAACAAAACAGAATATGGCGAGAAAGAAACGTTTATCACATTCGGAAAGAGCTTCAGTACGGCTACAGTAACAAACACTTGAATGCGCTATTCCACAGTCATAGTTTTAATAATCAATGGCAGGGAATGGGAATAACCACCCCATGACCGTATCCATGGCGCCCATCGCAAGGGTGGTGACGTCACATTGGATAGTACAACCGGAATTATGTGAAGGATACGTCGGAAATAATTAGATACAATTTGCTTAACAATTGCTCTAAAGATCGCTAATATAGAAAAACAACACGCCCATTCATAAATAAAAACCTTTAGGGCCGAGGACGCGGAAGCTTGACCTAGATTAAGAATTGGGTTTGTTGTTGTACAAAGCAATGCAGTACTTACAGATGGTGTTTCAGAGAGGCCTCCAGTGCACTGGATGATTAGTTTAATTCAGAAAATCACTTTTTGGCACAATCGCGTGTCAATTTTGTGCGGAGGGGAGAGAAAGCGTGCTCTCTGTGCGATGGATCTGTACACACTGAATGTAGACCCCGAGTGTAGTAGTGAGTATGCGCGCGTCCCTATTCCCGACGTCCTTGCGTGAAAGGGGCGGCTTTGTAGGGTGGCGCCATAGTAGCACGTCAAGGCAACGCGTCAATCAATATGCGAGATGAGATCCCTGGCTAATCGTCCAAGTATCACGCATAAAAAGCGTGATTACTCAATCTCAATCGGAAGTTTGCGGAAGTGCGAAAATAAATATTTTCTTTTTTTCTTGACTGATAAGAAGTTGATGCAACCGTTTGTGCAATTGTAAAAGTAACCGCAACAACTAAGTCATACGCAACAGGTTTACGTATGCACATCACAGCAGATGCAAACGGCCTTGCATAACTGCATCATGGTGATTTTTTTCCGACCCTTCACCTTATAAACTTTCCACTCGCTTGATACTTGTGTGCAAACAAATAACGGAACCAGAGGTATGACGAAACGTTTTCATTACAATGGCAAATGTTGGAGAGAAAAACAAAAGGATTGCATAAGGTGTTGAACTGAAATCAATAATTTACGGTGTGTTAAAAAATGGAATAGCACTAATAAAATAACGGTGTGGGTATATCGAACAGATATGAGTACTGTGTTAGCGTCTGTTACGCAAGTGAGCAGTTACGTACATGCAGTTGGTACGGACACGCACTATCTCCTATCATATCCAAGACGCATCGTTGCGAGAACCGACAGCTGATCGACAGTAACCGCAGCGAACAATTCAAGTACTGTGTGTTACTAATACATTGTTCTTGACAAATTACATTGATAATGCAGTCCACTCATTGTTGAAATGGTAAGATGGAGGTTTCTCCTTGAGCCATTAGGTTATTTTTGTAGATTCGACGTTTATTTTTGCCGCTATAGGAGTTGATATCAAGTAGTTAATCCCGTTACAGACGGAACATGACTTGCTCGTCTAATCTAGCTCTGGCGGTTTCATATTGTCAGTCAGCTGACAGTTACAACCGCCACTTGCGGCTGGCAAATACATTGAAGGGTCTTATAATATTTAATCTGACAAATTGAAGACGTAAAACAGCTCTGCCTAAGACTTCGAATTTAGGAAACGCGTCCTTGATGTGTGGTGTCTTCTGCATTTAAAAGGTAAATAAGAAGTTTTACTTGTTAATGTTAGTGATAAAAATGCCTGATAGTTTCATCATGCAATATGGTAGAAGAAAGTAAAACAGTACGAAAAGCGCCGATACAGTAAATTTGAAAAAAAAAACAAGTAGTGTGGAAGCAGATTTGTATAACGTTCAGCCGGAACGCATTATATAGCTCGGTTCTAACATAACCTAACTCATTTGGTCGGGGTGTCAAAATCTAGTTACCAAGTGCGACCAGTGAATTTTAATGACATTCCGGCTGAACGTTGATCCGACGTATTACAAAACGGTTTGGTTTTTTTAAAAGGCTGCCGCTATGTAATGCGGCGAATTCTACTTTGGCTTCGATATACCTAAATAATGAATCAAATGATGTGTTAACTGAAGTTGGTGAGTTAATTGCTAATTAATACATCTGGTTGGTGCTCGTAGGCAGTATATTTTTATACAATGGTCAATACACTATTTTGGCACAGTTTCAAGATGTCTTGCAATTGATTAACGATACACCTAAAGACGTTTGAGTGTACAATGAAACCTTAACAGAATACTCCGTCCGTTAAAAGTGAAATGATAAAAAAATTTTTTTAGCAACGAGTGTTAATGAACCGTGACTGTCTGTTGATTCCGATCAAAACACTGGTTTATGGCAAAAAAACAGATGAATCGATCGAGCAGATTAGGTAAATGACGCTACCGTTCTGGCAAAACGTTTTTTTACAGAGTAAAAGGAGGAAAACATAATTTACAATTCATCTTAAAATGACGTGACATGCACAATACCGGAGCAAAATATAGAGAAAAGGAATAAGACAAGATAGACAATGTTTGACGATGTAGAACACAACTGACAAGTATGGATCGCCGAAAGCATCCCCAGTAGAGATTGATTGAGATAAAAATCAACAGACGTGAAGTCGATATGATCTTTATTTGTTATGTAATCGACCTCAACATGTTATGTACGGACACATTTACTGATGTTATATAATTATTAGTGAAATTCACATGTATTTCATAACGAAACTTTTTTTTACCGTATCAGAAACAGACAAAGGCAAGTGAAATTTTTCTTAAAACTGCACTATTAGCAGTGAAATCGACATAGATTAGTGTGCAACCATTAGTGTGAAATGAAATAAACAAGAGGAATTAGCGCCGGCCGATAGCCTGAGCTAATCTGACCGCAAGGGAGCGGGCGCCACTGAGACTTTCCCTTTTCTTCTTGTGAAAGTGATGATGTCCGCTGCAACAAAGCAACAGTTTGCATCTAAAATCAACCACCGATCAAATCATCGGCAGCGATGGCGAAGAGTTATGTAAAGTCGTGTTTAAAGCTAACAGGAAGGGCTTCTTTTTAAAAACCCTGTACCTATATACACGTGCAAACGTTTTCTGTTAAAGAAAACGAAATTTCATAGCAACCGAAGTCACGTGTAACTTTGCAAGACGATGCACTCGATCACGTTACCAATAAATAGAACGTCAATCTGCTTAGATATGCAAAATGGAAACTCGGAATGTTAATTGCAAAATCCATTTATAGAAAACAGTGGCCGGGTAACGCAGATTACCAAGACGACTATCGATATCAGTCAGCTTTAAAGAGCTTGATTGAGTTATCTTGTATGTGTATATCTTGTTGGTACTGCACTATCAGCCAAGGACCAAAACAGCAGTACACGAAAACAAAACAAAGCGTACTTTCTAATCGAAGACTTTCTCTTGACGAAGTTCGGCACGGCTAATATCCGCCCTTTATTGCCAACAATTAGCTGCAGACACTGGTGCTGTTTATGGCAAAAAGAAAATTATGTGGAGCAATACACGCAGTTGCTAAATGGTCCGATCGAGAAATTCCATAATTGCTTAGTGATAGTCAACAACCACCAATTTGTTGTTGTTGGTCAATTTAACTTGGTCAAAAGCATAAACTTTAACGAGGCTTTATTGTTTAAAACCGGTGCGGAGTGTTATAATGAATACGAATATTTTTTTCTTAGAATATCCGTCAGTGGCTTTAGTGGCAATTTATTTAAATTGAGCATTATATCCAATATTCAGTTAAAACACTGAAATTATAAGTGGAACAGATAAAGATGAAGTCAAAGAAGAAACTTATTTTTTGTCCATCGTGCCAAACTCAGTTCGCGATAAAAAAACGTAAACACAGGTGTGGACAGAACATGATTCGGTTTATGTTAAATTCAAGGTTACTCAGAAAAATATTGTAGCAACACACAAATTCTTATCAGTAGCTGATATAGACATCAATACAAACATTAAACTCGTTTGAAGATATGAAATATTTTCGACAGCGTGTTAAATTTTTAGTTAAATATTTTTAGTGTCAGGGTACTTACTACCTACTGTTGAGGTCAAATGGTTGCATGGTCGTTTGACTCTATTAGCGGCCAGTAAGAAAATAACACAAGCAGTAATGTTTTGTTGCTAACCGATAGTAAACAAGTGATTTTACCTACGACTCATGCAGTCAAGGTTACCATTGTGTTGTACGTATAATAGAACAACAATTGAATAATATTCCCGCAACATCCTGAACATTTTACTGTTCATTGAAAACGAGTTGTTAGGTGGTAATAATTTTACCATACTGATTATTTTAAGCGATTTCGACAAACTCCTTGACCGATTCGTCGATTGAACAGTTACTTAATTTGCAGCTCAAACAAGGGTCAAACATAAATCATAATCTGGCCTTGCAGCTTTAATTTTTGCACGTCGGTAATAACGTATCAGCAGACTTATTCCGATAGATTAATTACTTTAGGTAGCCTAAGGTCTTTGCTGATTAGAATGTTTGAATGCAACTTTGAGTATTTGAAAATAGATATTTTATTCTGAGACATGTTGCCTCATCGATTATGTTGCAATTTTATGAGGCACACAGATGGCAAATTCCGTGGATAACCGTCATGAAACCTTTGGGAATTGTCTACTGCACCATCTATTATATAAGCATTCACAGACAAAGCGGGAGGACGCAGCACATAGGACATATTTCCTTTCGCATACGACTCACCCAATGAAATTTTTGATGAAGCAGTAGACTGCGAACAGGGTCGCATCATTGAGGCCGAGGTCTGGCTTGATCCTGGGCAGTGCGACATGCGGCGAGGCGGCATCGGCCGGTGGGCCGCGCACCTCTGGCGTGGCCGCGCTCATGGCGGGCGCGCCGCGCGGCCGCGTGCCCGACGCGTGCGGAGCGATCGTGACGGCCGGTCAGCTGGCTCAGCAGTTGGCCCAGCGGCGGCCGCACCCGCCCCGCATAACACCAACGGCGCTCCCGGCACGCGGCACCGCTCGCACCGTCGCCGGAGCGCGCCAAAACCACCCGCGTGTTAGCCCGCGCGGCGCAAGGCTGACACCGACCGATGGCGCTACGGACACTTATCGATCGCGACGCCGCGTCTGCGCTCTCAACCCTCCACAGACACTAGTACGGAGACTCGGAGCCGGTCTCACACGTCCAGCATAAGGAACGCCAAGTAGATCACGAGAAAGAACCAGGGACAAACGAGGTACATGCAAACTGACATCATTTGTTTGTTTTTATGCAATATAAAGTTTATTTAGACGCAAAGTTCAGTGATGAGTTGGTCGTACAAAAGTTGTGGTTAGCACGTGCAAGTCGCGCGTGCGTCTGGCGGCGCGGCGGCACTCTGACTGGGCGCGCTCGCGCCGCGTGCTCACCGTCCGCACGATATCCGCTCACCACGATATCTATACTCACTATATACAACTCACGCACAGCCTGCACACCTTGATTTACATACCTACTGAAGGTGTGACAATCATAACAGTCTAAAAAGGAAGTGCCATAGATAAATACTTCAAAATACCAAATTACTCATAAGTTCAACAATTTCAGACTTGTAGAGAATTTAACTCTACAACATCTATTAGGTATTCCAAAGGTCAAAATACTTCTTTAGAACTATATGCATTAAACTCGTCAGCAAAAAGAAAAATCCTCCCATAGTGATAAAAAGTTTGATGATGAATCGCAAGGAACTACGAAACTTTTTGGCACACGCAGGATCGGCTGGCCAAAAGTTTTTGCTAACTTTACAATGGAAGCGGCCGTGCTGACAGACTATTTATCTGGTGTTGTGAATATTAAACTCACAGCATTAATTTAAGACGTGACACGGCCTTTAACTGGCTTTAGCAGGTAATTATTAAATGACGATACAATCTGTCACGAATTAATATGCCTCATAAAGTTATATTGCAATTCATATATTATAATCGCAGCTAACGTAAACTCGTACCAAAATACATGCCAACTGCCAACAACTAAAACTGTTTTCAAGAAGACAAGAAAACTTAAAAAAAACTTATAGTAACTGAACACCCTAAATGTTGAACCACGGTCAACGTCCGAGTGACGGACCGGCGAATAGAGCGATCTGACAAGAGGACGAAAAAAAACATCTCTCCCACCGTCCATCAAGACTCGTTGCGAAATGACGTAAAACAGTTTTTGCCGTCACTACAAGTGGTGCCCAGAATTCGTCTAATGAACTCCCGGTTCTATGTGACCCGCTCACCGCAACGCTCCATGAGCTGCGCGAACATCGACGACATATCGAATTTCTTGAGTACATCGACCCGAATATGACTATCTCAGGCGTAGAAGCTTCGCTTAATCGTCTAACATTGATGTATTTATTAGTAGTTTTTTGCAGCATATGAACTTACAGAAAAAGTATCGATATATTGCTCGGGCTGTAAAATAAATTACGCTTCACATTGTAATAAAGTAAGAGGCGAGTGTCATCACATCTCTTGATAATCTTTTTGTCGAACGTGAGGGGCAACAACAAGTCCGCTTCTAAGAAAATAATTCCCGACTTCCCGGCGTAGCGCTGTATGATTTCCGAGAAGCAGTTTCAGAGAGATGCATCATGGAATCCTACTTTTGAATGACTAATAGTTGCCAAGTTTAAAGGCCATGTAATGATTTAACCGTCTCATCGATTAGGCCCTAATTCTCAGTAGATCGCAAATATACCGAGCCATTAAACAACTAATGCTAAGAGGAACCAGGAATAATATGCTTACTGAATTACACACATTAATTATTTTAATAATCTCTATAACCACTTTTGGTGTAGGTACTTCATTTTTAGCGCGATGTTTGTGATCGAAGTTCTGACTTTTGAAAAAGGCATTTCATAAACTTGGACGGTTATCTCACTCTTGACCAATAACACAAAGAAGATGAAAGGGACTATTCAGACTGAACAACACAAGGATATTGCTTAACATAAGAAGAACGCTGAAGAAGATTGTTTTTGGATTTGGGCCGGACGAAGTAATATAAAAAACCGGACAAGTGCGAGTCGGACTCGCCCACCGAGGGTTCCGTACAAATTTGTTACATATTATAAAAAAAAGGGTTCCCCTTAAATCGAAAACACACAACACACATCATAAAAATAATGAAAAATCTATTTAAGCTTGTGCCAATAAAGAACTTTTATACGATACCCAACATGATACGGTTACCTCAAGTCAAAATTTGGACCGCCGTTCCTTGATAAAGACCCTGTTTTTTTAGGATTTAATTACAAATGTATAGTTTTCAGATTTTTCCCTATACTTCTAGTCTAAGACGGTATGACTTGCCAAAATTCATATTTCTAGGTCAACGGAAAATACCCTATACATTTTGGTTCCCTTGAGAGTGTCGAAATATGGGGCCTTAACGAGCGTATCTTTTTTTAAGTTAACTTGGAAGTTTGTTTACACAGCGTCAAGAAACTGTAGACTTGAGTATACCCGTTCCCGAGATACAGGGTGGTGACAGACAGGCGGAAGAACGGACAACAAAGTGATACTATAAGGGTTTAGTTTTTTTCTTTATAGGTACGGAACCCTAAAAAACAGTTAGTCCTTCGCTGGATTATCAAGTAATACCGAGGTAGCTCCTGTGGACTTCGAGGCAAGTTTACCTTTCCAAAGGGACAAGCATATATTAGGTCGAAAAGAAAATCGGATGAAAAGGGAACGAAACTAATTAAACATACATTTAATGTCACCTAACATTGAAGTCAAAGTAGGTATTTTATTAAGTAATATTAACAAGAGGTAAAATAGACGTTTTTGTAACAAAATTACTTATTTTTTGTTTATTGTTTATTTGTCGAGGGAAGTACTGAGCCAATTACGAAAATTCTATCACTGATAGGAAGTAACGCGGATGCCATAGGCTACTTTTTATACCAGATCGAAGCGTACACGGGAGCTAAGCCGCGGGAACAAGACAGTCAAGAATAAACAACATTATACAGCAAGATTTGCCGATATAGACACAAATTTAATAATTGGGTGTAAAACTGTATGATAAATAATGTTTGGAAAACACAATATGTTATTCTATCCTATGAGACTGTTCTATTATTTAATCAATCGAATCGGACAGGTCTTGGCAGCAGAATCATAGATAAACGTAGAGGCAGTTAAACAATCGTAAATACTTGTTGGAAGTTAACTACCTAATTACTCTTTGGTGCGTAAATTATAGAGTAGGTAGGTACCGTTGCAATACGCAATGGGAAATATGTCAGACAACCCGATGAAGTGTTAATCATGTAAATCATTCCATCCTTCCGAATAATTACGACAGAATACATTTAAAAATATTCAACTTGGTTTTAGAAAATTAATAAATGTAAATTTTTCAGTGAAATCGATACTGGTTTCGATTGTAATATCAATGACACGATTTTCGCACAAGTACGTGGTGATAATGAGTCTGGTTGCAAATAAAACAGTGGTTCCCGTGAAGTGTTTCGCCTGTAAATGCATACGTTGTAGTTGTTCGTGACACGAGAAAATTACAAAGTTGCATTCGCAATCAGCGCTATGGTGTCTTTAACGTTCGCGTGCATCGTTCTATTGATGCAATATGACCCACTTGTCAATTCTATGAAATCGTGGCCTCTATAAACGATACTAGGGTATTTTATCTGCAACTTGTTTAGAGGATTGGCTTCCTTATTACGAATAGTAATGTAAAATAATCTAAGTATCAGTAAGGAAATTGACATCGTTATAAAATGCAAGATAATGTTGGCAAAACACTGAATGACGAATAGTAACAAATTCATTTGTGAACAGTTTCGATCGGCTCAATCTAATCTAAAGCCCAGCAGCGGCTGCCGTATTTACGCAAGTATTAGCGATTTCCCGCTATCGGCAAGCCGCGCACGCGCACAAACTGATCTATGGCGCAAGCTTCCATCATTATTCTCATTACGAACTGGCGAGCGTGTTCGCCATTGCGGCACACCCGTCTCGTGCCAAATGGTGACTTGACAATATTACTACAAGTAGTTTGATACGTAATTTGAAAAGGCTTAAAGCCCTTTTATAGGTCGACAACGCGCTGTGCACACCGTTTTCGTATAAATGTGGGCTGTACTGGGAAACATTTGCTAAATCAGTTAAGTGAAAGCTCAGATGATGCAAGCGATAGGTTAAAAAGAAACTTCCAGATCAAACTCTTGGCAAGTGTCTGCAAGACATTGCAAAAACAATTGGCATGAAAAATAATTTCAAATATTTTAATTGAAATATATTTTAGGAAAAATCTTGGTGTGAAATAGGATCTTTTATATGTAAAATATATAAAAGTATTTTTTCGGAATGTGTTTTTTTTACGCACTCGCGCAAGCGATTTGAGTGCGGAAATTATGAAAATGTCTGGAACAATATTTCATCATCTGGTTTTGATGTTTTCATTCATTAATACGGATAGTTCTTATGATATTTTGGTTACTCTTGCGTATAGTAAGTATGATCAGTAGGGGTTTTGAATGTCTAAATAAAGCACATTGGAAACGCATGCCTGTCACGAAACATTACGAGATGCGTGGAAATACGGGAGCATGTTTGCGCACGTGTCCGTTGTGGCCAAGCCGTTTCATTTCCCTATTCCTGCTTATAAAGTTTTCAATTTTGCCGTAACACACGAACGGTTGTTAATCAACATTGCTACGATTTTAGATTTTAATTACGCCTCTATATCCGTGGTCACGTGACACCGCCAGTGACCTGAGCCTGCTATGTGCTGAGGTGTGCGCTGGGAAAGAATGCGATACACCGTTTGTCACCTTATCAGCCGACATAGCATCGCCGGGTGTCCGATTACTACACAATAAACGTACGCTATGTATTGCATAATTAGAATTGAATCGATTTCAAATTGCGGTACCGGGGGCAACGATTTGTCGAATTCTGATGATTCTGTCTTCACAAGCATCGATATCTGCTTAGTTGCCTTACGGAGAATCGGTATCGAATCCGTGTTGTCGTTTTTATCTAGGTATCGATCTCACTTTATCACGCGTTATCGTTAATGACTGCTAGGTATTGGATTATGAAGTTCTTATGTTATGTCAACGTAAAGTAAACAAAACGATAGTAGTATCACAATGAGACAGTAAACAATTATTTGTAAAAAAAATTGTCGCAATTGATAAGATTGAATTCGTTTTGAATATTTCTAATATTAATCAGAGCTGATAGAAGTTGCCCACACACAGTTTGACATACCTATTGCTAGCCTTCGTTAAGGAACAAAAACATGTAGCAATTAATCTGAGGGTCTCTAGATAACCAACGCATGTAGCTTTGGTAAGCGATTTCACTTACGAACTAGCCGAGAGGTATACAGCTATTTCTTAGTCTCTGACTAAGAAATCAAGGTTATTAGCAGGCTGTTACAATTTTACTATTAAACCATTTAATAAAGGTTAGCAAGACCTCACGCGATGCCTGAAGCATTCCGAGAAGCAATAGTAAACAGGGAAAATGTTGATTACAATGACGAATCGAAATTTATAATGACCGCAAATAGTAATATAAGGAAAACAGAGCCCCAGCTGATATTAAAAAGGTAATGTATGAAAAGGTACGGTTTGGTAGGAATAGAATAGATTACGTGTCAGTGTCACGTTCGCCTGTGTGTGTAAATTTGGGTAATGCCGTTGACCAAATAAAGTAGGTAAAAAAAAAAAAAAAAAAAAAAGTTTTTATTGCTTCTCATACAATTGTTCTACAGCACAAAATTGAGGCAACCCCTTTAAGTTATAAGGATACTTGTGTTGGGGTTACCTCGCAGCTTCCCATTGGGTTACAGTTTGCAATGTTGAGACATTATTATTAAAATTAAGAAAGGTTATTTTTAGGCTCAAGTATGCTACAAAAATATCAAGTTCAGGTATGTGTAGTGTTTGTGGGTGTGTGTGTGTGTTTGTGTGGTTTGTGAGTATGTGTGCGTGTGTGAAAGGTGGATATGCCGAGTGTGGGTGTGAGTACCTAGGTGTCTTAATGATTGATCGTTTTATGTATGTTAAAATTGTTTACAGGTATTAATTTAGCAAATTCTGGTTAATAAAAGTTCAATTTCATCGTACGTTTGTGATTTTAACCATTCCGATAAAGTATTTTTGCATTCATACCGCAACATGGGGTAAATGTTCAATTTGAGGTTCAATTTGTTATAAATATAAGTAGATTGAGTGTTAAACTGACGCCTGGCAAAAACCGTACGGACCCGAGGGGAGTGTGCCACAATGTCTTTACGTCTTTTATCTAGCTTAGATGGGTCAAATGAAAGGGTCTTGTGCAGATGTATGGTTATGTGCAATACGTATAATTTCCTTACAGACAGTAGCTTGCTAACCTTATAAAGGTTGTCCGTAGAGTAACGAAAGGGCTTAAAGTACACTTTGATGAGAGACCTTTGAGCCCTTTCTAGGTCCAGAAATTTGGTCTTGGTGGCCCCTCCCCAGATCGGTATACAGTATGTGATGACCGATTGTGCCAGAGCTGTATAGATTTTATTGAGTAGCAATGGTGGCATCACATGTCGTAGCGTTTTAAAAATCCATATAAATTTTCTGACCCTGGCCATGGTATTTTCAATGTGGGTATGCCATGATAGTCTTTGGTCAACTGTTATTCCAAGATATTTAGTGAAACTAACTCTCTGTATGCTTTGACAATTACAAGGATAATGAGAGGTTGCACACTCATGAATCACGATCCCAAAATCAGCACCTGGCTGTGTCCTCTGATTTGGAGTGAAGCAGATAAAGTTAGTTTTGGATACGTTGAGGGTTAAGAGATTGGTATTTAACCATTTTGCTATTACCGCTAATCCACGTTCAGCAGCAGCACGCACGGAAGCCCAAGAGTCCCCGGCGAAAACTACTGCTGTGTCATCTGCATATGAAAAAACTCGTCCGCCACTGTTTCCGATATTACACAACTCATTTATATAAATCAGGAAAAGCGTCGGGGCGAGCACACTTCCCTGAGGTACTCCAAAACATAACTTTTTTTCACCACTAGTTAGATTTCCAACCCTAACCTGCTGTTTTCGGTTTGATAGGTAACTACCGAAAAGAGCAAGAGCCGTACCTCTAATGCCGATTGTTTCAAGCCTGTGCAGAAGGATGGGGACAGAGACGGTGTCAAATGCCTTTTTTAGGTCTAAGAATACTGTAAGGCATTTCAGTCCTTTGTCTACATTATTGACTATATCGCCAGTTAGTGCCTTCGCAGCGTCTTGTGTAGATAGACCCCTTCTGAATCCATATTGCGAGGAAGATAAAATATTATGTTTAGTAAGGTAATTAATCAATCTGTTATTTAGTAATTTTTCTAAAATTTTTGCGATGCATGATATAACTGATATAGGTCGATAGTTGTTGACATCGTTCCGGTCCCCCCCCTTGTGCACAGGCGTAACCATAGATCGCTTTAAAGCCTCAGGAAATATCCCGGTTTTAAAGCACAGGTTAGCTAGTTGGGTTATTAGAGGGACCATGAAGCCACTAGATATTTTTAAAAATTTAGTGGGTATACCGTCCCAGCCTGGTGAGCTTTCAGAATCGAGACTCATGAGTATGTCGTCCACTTCCTGCAGGTCAGTGTCAAGTAGTACGAATGACGTAGTATGCTGTTCACTCCTTAGGTAAGAAGAGCTGGGATTAGAGAGGTTAGATTTTTTAATTATATCTTCCGCCAATGTTTTACCAATTGTAACAAAGAACTGATTAACACGGTTGAGAGAATCGAGAGGGTGTGGTGTGATTTTAAGTAGATTAGAATTGTCTGATTTAGGGGTTTTAAATTGTGTAATTTCGTTGATTTTTAGCCAGAGCTGTTTAGGATTTTTTATTGACATAGTTATTTGTTCTCTTTGTGATTTTCTTTTTAGTTTTTTTATTAAGTTTGTACAAAAATTACGAAAACGTCTGAAAGTTATTTGTAGTATTACATTATAGGAATCTTTCTTAGTTTGCACTTGCATTTTATTACGGAGGTTGATACATCGAAGTACACCAGCAGTCATCCAAGGCTTGATAACCCGTCTACCACTCGGGACTGACTTAGTTGTAGTGTTTGATAGTAGTGAAGTTTTTATTATCTCAATAAATTTATCAGCTATGATCTCAGGGTCATTACATGTATTAAAAAATGACGTGTCAGCATCTATCAAGTAAGTGTAGGCACTATCAAAATTAATTACAGTTTTGGTTTTGGCGGACTTTTTAATTTTTAGCGATCGGGTTATGTTTATTAATAGCATTGCGTGGTCTGTGATTGAGGTATTGATAACACCCACAAATGCTGAGCTCAAAGCTTTGTCAATTTTTATAAGTGCATGGTCCAAACAACTTCGTTCTCTAGTAGGTAAACAGTGCCCTGGTAAAAGGCCATGTGACGCTAACATATTTAAATAGTTTAATCTGTTACTGCGTTGTTGAGATGTTTCGGAATTCTTGATTATTAGATTAATATTGATGTCACCCACAATTATAATATTTTTGTGTGTCATTATAGAGTCAAGGTGAAGATTCAATGAATTTATAAAGTTATCAGCACAAAGGTTAGAGGGTGAACGGTAGATGCCTATGATGGTATAGTTAGAAATTGATACCTGGATAGCTGACGCATGTGAAATATTGATATCAGTAACATGGGCCAGGTGGCCGTCTCGAACGTATGCTACCACACCGTCATTTTGGTTAAGTTGATTTTTAGTATAGTACGAAGTGTAGTTATCAAGCAATGGTAACTGTCTGTGATAGTTAAGCCTGCACTCCGTTAACATCAACACGTCTATGCTATGTTTTATTTGTGATAAGTTTAGCTGTAAGTCTTCGAAGTTTGAATAGACACTCCTGATATTTTGGGTTACTACTGTCAAATTATAGTTATCATGCTGTAAGTAGTTATGCAATTCTTCAATGTTGATAATAGCAGACTTCGAAATTTCACTGTCATCTAATTCCCGTATAGTATGAAGATTACTATCCATTATCGTGTTGATAATACAAGTGGTGTAGCCTGCAATTTACGTTAGTGAAGAAAAATTGATAACCGAGTTGTAAATATTCTAATTCGACACTTAGTGTATTTGTGAAAGACGGTTTAAGTATGATCGTGAGTGTGTGTGACCTGTGTAAAAGTGGGTGAGTGGTTAGAGTTTGATAGATTGTTAGTGTGAGTGTTGTTGAGTGTAATGTGTAAGTTTTATGAGTATTGCATTTTGTAACAATATGTTGGTATTGAACATGCTTGAGTGTGTTGATTTCAGAGATTATCCTGATTCTTGACACATTTAACGAGATATAAAGATGAAAAAATAGTTTACCAATACATAATAAAATAATGAATAGTGGCACAATAGTATAGACCTTTACATAACTTAGTCACAGTTCTTGCATTAAGTGATGTACTTGACTTTCAGTTTTGATCATAATAGCCCGAGAGTTTTCATCACGTTTTACGAAGACACGCCCGAAAGTGGTCCAGCAGAATTTATATTGTTTTGATTTGGCTAAGTCCCGCGCCAGGTAATTAAAACAGACGCTTAACCATTTCTCCATATGTACATTTCATGATGAGAACGGGGAATATAATTAATGTGATTATCATGTTAATCAAGCCAAATCAGAACATTAACCAAATTGTTACAATAAATGTTCGGTGGAGTCAAAAGCTGCGGTTCGCGTGTGTGCGGCCCCTAAGGGGAATGCCTGTGAGAACCCGTCTACGGCCGGTGGGCGAATTTCACACGCTGTGTTTATGTTTCGACTACAATTAAAACAATGCGCCGACACGGCATTCCTAGTACAGTTACGATAATAAATAAATTCCACGGAATTCTTCGATAACAAAATAGTTTCGAAATCGTTTAAAAATCTACTACTCTCAACCTTGGAGAACTTAATTACGTAGATACTGAAAGCGAGAAATTGATTAATCAAAAAACCAGCTTAAAACAGCTGCAGATCTCATGCGCAAATTATGCGTTTCTGAGAATACATTAACAAAATAATAACATACACTTTGTTAAATTTCAGCTTGCCGTTTGCTTAGAGAATGATATACCTACCTGCACGTCAGGAATAAACGATCAGGTTGGTTAACAATTTATCATACAGTTGCAGTCCGGCAATCGCCCCGAGACATTGCAGTCATTAGTTACAATTCGCAACAGTTGAACTGCTATTTAGAGAAAATAACTAACTCCCCCCCGTTATACATAGAGTAAAGTCTCGTTGCCGAGGTGTCTCAGTAGATTTTCTTAGAACGGAAGAATAACATTAAAAGTGCCAAAGGGAAAATTCTTTCTTAAATTAAACGAAGCGCATGTGCGACATCACATTTGGCAAGAATTGGAACTGTGTTTATTACAGGGATAACCCGGGAGCGAAATTATCAGTGTCGATTACTTCGTAGAAGATATGAGTTTTGCTCAGATTGCACGATGTTGCAGCTGCATGGTGACTTGCACAATGTGCACTTAAACCTTCATTGTTTATCCTCGTGTAACCAATGAGTAAGGAGATAATTATGTCAACCAAAGATTCGTATTGACAGATATTGAATATTGTTTTTAGGAATAATTTTCTACAAATCCTAACGTAGCATGATCTGAAAAGTCTGGCAAAGTTAAGCACCGACTGAATTTAATCAACACGATATGAGTTTCCGCAAACTCCTAGCGTATCTGTCACGGTCGACGTCGCGCAACAACCGTGCGACAGTCGCACGACAAAAGCGACCTCTGTAATCTGACCAATTAGTATAAGCGTCACTTTGAAAACCAGCCTCACACAAACGGCTTTGATCAACGCTCGACGCGCAAAATGAGAGCCATTTTCGTCGCTAAAATTATTCCATGGCATTTGTCCCAAACAGGTTATTAACATGTAAGTAAAAAGATAAATCTGTGCGATTCTAAGAACACAAAAGCGTGATGAATGTATGTCACTGTCTATAACGACGGTAACTCAAAACCTATGGTTACAAGAAGCAGCGATTTAAATTAACATGTCCATTAATAACTAATAAACCTCAATCTTTTTAAAACGAACGATATTCTGCAAGCTATCTTCACCTTTGGTGTAACAATAAAAATGACGTTGGAAGACGAACATTGATTAATTGAGCATTAAAGATCAATATTCAGAATAAACTGGATTGTTGAAACATTATGTTCATATCGGTCAATATAACTGGGTCTGATTGCTGCTTCTAACGACATCAAAATATACTAGATTACCTTCACGACAGCAAACCAGAAAGCGGCAGTAATTATTTTATACATTAAATTATTATTACCTGCAACAAAAAAAAAACAATGTATAAACGACACTGCGGCAAAATAATTAATAAAGACTTGTGACTATAATAATATTTAATCAATACGATGCAATTACGCAACATGTTCCAACAATTGCAATAGGAATGCATTTGTTACTAAAGAAATAAGAGCACATGCAGCACAAATAGAAATAAATAACATTTGTAATAATGGTTTTGACAAAAGTAACTTTGTAACGTTTATTGCTAGCATTTAACAAATTCACACATCGTCATAGTAAGGATCTATCCCCTAGTACAAAGAGGATAACACAAGGGTAATTGCTATAAGGAAAAGCCGTAAAGCTCTCACAAAGTCTCGTCAACACTGTTGCAGAACTTGCAGACTATTTCAGTAATGCAAAATGACGAATTTTCTGTAGACACGAGACGACAAAAGAATAAAACAGCTCTTACGCACAAAGTAAAATTTCAAATGAAATATCGGCCATTTCCGTCGGTGATGCTTTCTTCTAATCTTTGTAGACTAAATTAGAATCTATTTTACGAAGGAACTAATTATTTAAACGGACAATATCGCTGTTTGCGAGATCCAAGTTTCAAAATGTATGGTCGAAAATTGCCAATGGCGTCATATTTGGCAGTACGTTCTGTACAACTGAATATATTCCTTTGCAACAACAGGTATACATTATTGCTGTATCAACAAAGTTATAACTTCAGTTCACTTACAGCACCCACTACTTGAACCGATGATAGCAATATTAGTTGCGATTGGAAGCAACAGCCCCGATTTTGACACACGTCTGTTAGCAAATACAGCCGGAAGACATCACATCTTCCAAGAAGCGCCTGTGACAAACATTAAATGCGTGGACAGGGATAACGTAGGAATAAAAATATCGCTTATGTAATTCATCTAAATACTAACTGCAAGTAATAATTCCCTCATTTGAGATGGTAATTTTAATTTTACCACCATGTTCAATTTGTATACCTATAGTACTATCACTACACTTACCTAAAGCAATTTAATATCAGAACAGAATCTGCAACTCATTCTCAAAAATTGAATCCGTGACCTTCGCTCTTTTATCAGAGGTTTCAGAACTATGAATTTAATTAACTATACAGCGTAGTCTGTTGTGCATAACAACTTTCATTTGAGAAATCAATGTCGTTCAGTCGACTTTTTAAATATTTTATTTCGAACTTTCTGGAGAAAAACACAGAGATACAGTCGATTCGAGGTTGTTAGGTGAGAATTAGGATCAAGTACAGCAATTGGAGGTGAGCTACAAAGTTTAACATTTTGCATCAAGTGATTATACAAATTAACGTGTCTAAAGGTACCATCGTGAAGGGCACATCACGCCGCAAAGCGCGCTTCTCGGCAACAACCGGCAATTTGTGAGTGCTCAAACTGTAATTACTATTCAATTAAAAACTGTTTTTTTATTCTTTGGTGGAGTGAAATCTGCGGCGAAATGGATTCAAAAATATGTTAAAAAGGTGTTTCACACCAATAGAGACACTCAACGTAAGTAGGAAATAACACCTTAGTTTGGTAAGTAAAGTTTGTTGTAATCTTGACTAGTAATTTAGTCTGGACACCCTTACCAAAACAGTGAGCCATTAGATTGATTATTACCATGAGCAATCCAGAAAATAAAAAAAGTGAAGTATTCACTTTGAGAGTGCCAGACACAAAAAGTTCATTCAATTTATCCTTGCCTAAGCGAGCGGGGCAGGGTCATTTCGAAGCGCTTTCGTCCCTATTACATGTTGAAGAACAGATTGAAGGTAATTTAGCATTGGACACTGGCATTTGCATTTTCAGAAGTGGCTGCATGTGGATTAAACTTTTAAATGTTTGCTTGGAAGTCAAATACTATAAGTCATAATAGACGGGAAGTTTGTATACGGTTGAACGCCATGCTCATGATTTCTACAGTTCCCTGACAGTTATATACAGATTGTTGCAATTTATTGATTGCAACTATTCATTTCAGAGGCGTATAACATTGTTATTAAGGATATACGATAGAAATCGCATAGAAACGAATGAAAAGCATGGTGGGAAGTAATAAAACAAAATTATGGCCGACTGACGATTGGAGAAACCGATGACCACGTGTTTCCTGCACGATCTGACACCGGAGCTTCCTGGTGCGTTTCGAAATCTTGCAACCTTGAATAACCTCAGAGTTATTTGACGCGAGTGCTTTCACAGGTTTAATTTAATGCATGAAGAACGAAACTTAATGCATGTATACGCAGCTTTATGACGTTTCAGTTAGCATTCGAAGTGACAAAGCTTGGAGTCATAAAAAAAATATACACTGGTGCCAGGGAAGAGAAGAAAATGAAGTGTGTGATACAAACCTGACCAGAGTCAGACGTGTCGGGAACTCACGCTCACTCACTGTGAGCGTGTTTTTTAGTAATTTTAGTATTGTCGAAACTTCCGAGTAAAATAATCTTTAAAAGAGATAACAAGAGGCCAAAGTTGTGAGTAATTTCAATCATTTTCGTGATGGATTCTGTTCTCCAAATAATGCTCGTGGCGGGGCATTATGTTAATAATTGGTTTCGTTCGGGGATCTCAAGGGCCGGAGCGGGTTCGGCTTTGGGAGCAAACGCGCATGCGTGCCGAATTGCAAAACAACCGGTTCTGTTACACGATACATGTAAAGTTATTTCAATATGTAAACACATACTAGTTAGCAGGCAAGGAATTATATCGGTTGTAAAACAGCACAATGTAGAATAGGAAATATGAAACGAGGCCAATTAGATATTCTTATACAAGCTCGTTATTTTCTTCAACGTTTGATGGTACAGGTAATCATCGGTATGAATTTGTGTAAAAGAGAAAAAAAGGTACGAGTTGTTTACGCTCGTGAAATGCTGCAGGCGATTCGAGCGGTCATTAAAGGAAAGCTGACATCATCGCCGAACTTAGAAGCGGACGGACTATTGTTGTTATGCCGAGCACTACACCGGCGAAAGGAGATCGTTTATCAGTAACTGTTGCGAATATTAAAAATATAAGTGTTAATACGTATTATAATAGCATTGTTCTTATTCAAACTAGGACTGCGAAGTTCAATGCCACGGGCGTCTGATTACACGCAACAATTCACCGGTTCATTGATTTTATCGCGACCACATTTGCACGCATTGTGTTAAATGATCCATTGATGGGCACATAAGCGGCATATTGAATAGTGGGATTAACAAATACATCTTATGTCCAAACTCTATCTTATGAGCATGCAAACAATATATATTATGTATTTGTCACTATACTTGTGTGTGCTCTAATTGGTAACAAGATATTTAGATCGGCACGAAAATAAGTTCTAAGGACTTCCTAGTAAATATGTTGAACATTGCAAAAATATTCTTTAGTTAAGTTATTGCCACACAACATCTTACATCTAACATCACGTCTCACCTAGTACTAATTTGATTAAAACAAGAAAATTCTAGTCAAGAATCACTTTGTATAACAGACACATGAGTTGTCCCTCATTCATATGTAATCAAACGAACTGGTTTTTCTAGACATCTACAATTAATTGCAGAACAGCCCTTTACATTTAGAAACAAAACACACGCTGCATATGCATGACAATCATTGTCCATGTTAGGTTATGTCTAGACTGCAAAGGAAAGTTTGCCTAGAGTAAAGGGTAAAATGATTTTTAATTAAAGTTGGATGTTGAGAGTTCCTATTACACCCGAGGGCCAGTTAAGGGTGGCTTTTAACATGAAGCCCCACTCTATATGCAAATTGAGGGTAATGAGCACGAAGCACACTTATTCCATGAATTAAAAAAGTGTAGTTAACAAGTGAGGAAGTGCTACTAAATATAACCGTGGCGGAAACAGAAGTAGTTAGCATAAATTACAAATTCATGGTTATATTTAGAGGCAATGTAATCGAAACAAAAATATAGACAACAGACTAATGTTGAAAATAAGGATGTTATGAGATCGTTGATGAAGTTCTTTTTTCGAAGAATTTATGATTGTTGCGAACTTTATGCTGCTTGTACGGGATTGAAAGAAAAAAGCTCCTCAAACGGTAGAAGCCAAGCGTTCGAACATGCAATTTAATATGCAAATTGAAATAGGAGGAACAAAGTAATTACTCATGTTTTCGAACTCTTGAATAATGCCCTAATTTTTCTCTGTTTATTATGGCAACGTAGGTACAAGCAGCGAGTACATTCGTGTACAAAAAAGCCTGTAGGCCGTAATTTAAAACGCTTCCATCATACCGTGACGTGAACTTAAAGCCGAATCTTCACCATGAAAAATCTTATACAAAAACAGACCTGTTTATTCTGTTTCGTTCCACTGTTGTGCGAGAGCTGAACAAAAAAACCTCGCAAAAAATCTCGCAGGATGAAATTGCGCGTGTTGGTGAATGCGTGAACGATGAAATGCTGCGACCGTCTCAGTTTATTCTTCGTACAGCGTAAGGCACTCCAAATGTGGTCCATCTTAAACCGAAGAGAAAAGCAAAATCCGCAATGGAAAGGTCTCGAGCGTATTGTGTCAAATACTGTAACAAAGTTGCGGAGTTTGGTGACTGTGCAGATTTAAAATCATTAGAAAATTGCGTTATGATTACAACTCCGCTTGGTTTCAGATTCCGCGTACTGATTAAATGAATTACGTGCATAACGTTCGCGTTAAAAACGTGACCTGGGTAGAACTGAGACCAAAATCGTAACTAGGACCAGTATTTTACATTGCGGCGATTTGCCTGATCGTTTTGGTTAATAATAATAGGAGCATAAATGGCCCATTGTCTGGGATATTAAAGAAAATTGATACTGCCTACAAAATAGCTGTTCTGTGACATCAATTTCCGTTGTACACACCAGTTGATTGGTACCGACGCCTACCGCTATTTACTAGAGCTTTCATTAAGATTTTTGGGTCAGAACAATTGCAAGGTTAACAGTAATCTAAGATTTATCGATAAATACGTTCATTTATTGCTAAGTGCGAGTACTTGTTGACTACTTTTAAACGGAGTAAGCAGGGTACGCTTGAGACGAAGTAAAGACTGATGTCATTTTTTTTGTGGGCACTCGGTAAATGTTCATGTGAGATGAATTGTTTTTTGTTTGTGCTCGACAGATGGTGTTGCGTTCGTAATGCTTCGTTTGAATTTAAATTAGCTATACATACCGCTACGTTTATAATAATATGGTGAGTATACGTATTTATATACAGTTGTATTCAATTTAGTTTTGCATCTTGCTCCAATTATTAAGACTTTAAAATAGCTAGACCTTACTAGTAAGTATAAAATTGAGTGCCTTCTAATATTAAAGTAATAGGTAACTAAATAAAGCTGTATGATGGTAGGAAACTAAACGTAGGGTTACTCTTTTATGATAGAACATTGTAAGGAAAGAAAGATATGAAACTGCTCAAATAGCTTTAATCCATAAGCATAGTTCAACCAAGAAATATTGCTTCTTAAATTTAAACAATATTACCCACTTAATAACACCACACACGAGTGACTGGCCAAGTTTCAAAGTGCAAATAGTAAACATAGTTTTGACAATAACACACTCAACGGTGAGCAGATTTCCAGTGTAACATTTGGCTATTAATAGAACTCGAAGTCGATGATCGGTTTTGGCTCTTCGGCGATACCTAAGCCCGTAGAGGCCAAATAGATCGCAGCCGTGAAAAGTGCCGCTACAATGTTGATAAACACGACAAAAAGTCCAAAAGAGACTTATTGTCAAGAGTTAAGGTTGGTATTACAATGATAATGATGCTAACGAAGTAACTGGCAGGAAGACATCCGTTAATCAACACGTTAATCATTGACGCTCGCGCTCATTCCGGGAATGGGCTGATGCCACGTGTCTGAAAGAACTGCCCACTGATGCGAAAGATGACAGGAAAAGTGACGTCGATGAAGCATCAATGAAACTGTAAAGGTACCTACATGCTCTACAGCGCAATCAATTTGAAATAAATAATGCATGAGGAACAATAAATATATCGTTAAAGAAGCGCCACACGATAGAAGCATATCAATCATAGCAAAAGACATCGATAGCAATAAAACAGTCATAAAAATGGACGACCATTAAACAACCTGTGTGAGTCGGTCGTTATTTAAGGGAATCCATAAAAAACTGTAGCACAACAAACTATAAAGACCACCGCTATGTCGGTGCAGTGTTGTAGGAAATCAACGCGTGGTTGCGCGACCACTAAAAATACTCACGACTCAGATATTTTACCCCAAACTCTTGAATTTATAATATCTCTAGCAAAGTCTAGTAATGTCGTTGGAAACTGACTAAATGCGATTTCACGGCAGTTAATTCTTAAAGCCTCCTTGCGAATAGTTGAGTTTTACCGTTCATCTTAAAACGACCGATAAAATAACTAGAAAAAGGGTAAAACCGTAAAGAGCACAGGCAACAAAAAAAAACTTGTAATGCCAATCTGCAAAAGTAACGCCAGTTTTCTAATAACTGTACAAGCTTTCAGCAAAAAAGTATGATGAGTGAAGGCCAAAACAATTTTAACTTTAGCCAGCACGTGTTGTTTTAAACCATCTGAAGATATGGTTTTCATATACCTGTAAGATTTTGCGTCATTCCTCAGCCTAGAACATTTTGTTGATGAAATCAAAAGAAATTGATTGACTGCTATTTCGGGACTGATATTTCGCTTTAACGTCTAGATGAACCCATGTTATTTGCATACTGAGCTGATTATATAATATCATGCGATAACGTGATCAGAAGCTAATCAAAATAACCAGATCAGCAAGTAGTCTTAGTCTTTGATGGATTATGTGACAAGAGATAGGAATCTTTTTGATTAAATTTTCATTATTTTTTGCTGTACTGGTACTGGTTAATAGCATCGTGAATAGAGACAGATGTATGTTCAATTTGTCATTCGGAGCCACGAAATGTTAAGCAGTCCCGTTTGTCCGTCACTCCGTCTCTAACCCAAGTTTTGGCACGATGCTATCTCCAATGAGATGCTAATGTATTAGTTGGCACGCACGCCTGTCATGATTTCAGCCTATCAGATTACTGTATTATTAACAATGAGTAAGGGAGTGGGGCTGCCGGACACGTTCATTGTACCATCGAGTTTTCACGCTGCCCTTGTTTTCCTGCAAGTACCTTTGGTAATGTATCCCTCCCTGACCTTGCGTTCTTATATTTAGCGAGCGGAACGGTGAGGTTGACGAAAATAATAATGCCACTGTAAATTGGATTTACATGCAAAATATGATACTCATGTTTACGCAAACGGCTTGCACACATTTTGTTCCCGAAATTGGACATTCCTACAGATTGAAGAGCGTAATCTACACTTAAAGTTAAAACATGGTCAGGAGAATTATCTGAATGGAAGAAGACACGCAAATACGTCTGAATGTAGTATTTCACCTGAAGGCTACACGATCCCAACAAGGTGGATACAATCGCGAGGGAGTACTACGAAAACTTATTCAGATGAGGCATTGTACGAAAATGTGTCCAGTGCCCGTGACCTAGGGTTTTGTTTGCTACGCAGTGTCCGCCAGAAAGACCCAGACTGCTTGTCGCCGCCAGCACAAGAGCGAGATAGACATATACTTAAATGAAGAGCGAGACAGAGAGATATTACCGTCCATGGCGTGGATAGTGTGAGTTGTAGCGGGTGACGTAATGCGACTGAGCATAAAACGCAATTTTATGATGATCAATTTAAGCATTTTGCAATAGCGTTGTCATTAGATTAGCAATTCAGATATTTGATATTAGTGAATTGTAAAATAATTCATAAGTTGTTGTTGATAAATGTTACCTACTTATCTGATGCTTCGCCTTGAACAGCGATGAGCGAAAACCTGTAACTATAAAAACAACTAGTAAATTAATAATTATGATTTCACGATTACGATCACTGTTTTCGAATTTAAATTTAACTTGATTGTATAAAAGTAGTCTGTCGTGCAGAACAATCGAAGAGTTGGCTACAGATAAGGAAATCACTGCTCCAATAGGTAGCTCCAAATTGTTATTATTTTTACAATGAATGGCTGTTGGTGCCTGCCGCATATCTTATACTTGTGCCATTTGAGCTTTCAAAATTAAAGAGAAATAGTATTATTTTCTTACAGACAATCATCATATGCCTAGCTTTTTCCCATCTATGTTAGGGTCGGGTTCGGGACCTTCACAACCCAGTTACTGGGCAACACGATACCCCTTGGTAAGACTTACAGACACAATACGAGTTGTAAATTATAACACTTCAAAAATACAGTATGACATGGGGACCAAGAGCTTCTGACATGTAATGTTTTTGACTCAAATAATATTTATTACAAGTCTAAAAATATTTACGCCAAAATCTGTTTTTATTGGTGACATTCTGAAAGTAATTAATGTAGAAACGTCCGTCGTAACGTTTACAAATGAACTGACCGTGAAAGAAATATGTATTAATAATGATTTGCCTTGATAACTAATTACTTATTAATTCATTTAGTAAATAGACGTGTGTACAAACAAATAAGACTTCGGTAGCGGCTGTTCGTTCATAGCAAATTGATTTCTTGAATCACTACTTCATATTTTCAATTGGCAATTATAATGTTTGCTTATACCGTTACGTTTTTAATTTGTGTTTAGATAGCCTTATTTCTATGGCCTGAAAATACTTACAATATTTTTGAATAGTGTTGGATCTAATTTGTAACAGTTTCTGAAGAAGTTGAAATCACACCGTACCTTTTTCTATCAAAATATTCGATATCAAAATATTTCTGATATATTTTGAATCACTGATATCTTTGCTTCTTAAAATTCGGGTAATTTAAGATAATACACAAGAAGTAACTTTTCAGAAAAGTGATTCATAATTTTTGATTTACAACCTGAACACGACAAAAGATAAGAATAGGCCTATATTCCCCTTAATTGTTTGAAGAGCAAATTTCCCTTGAAACAAGATAAAATTTATGAAATCATAAGCCACCGGATGATGAAGAACATATTAACTAAATATAAAACGATGTGAATCATAGGAGCAATGATCAATAATCTAAGATCGCTGTTAACATGACAATGGGCCAGTCTGTAATAATATACCTGAGATAAGTACTCTGACCTAGAATTTTTTACAGCAAGAAAAATTGCTGGCTATGCTGGAAGCAGACCCGAAAATAGGTGAAAAAAGGCTAGACAAATGATAGCAGGAAAAATACAAGATAGCATAATTCATGATTGAAAATAGATACCATAATAAACCAAAATGCAAAGGCTCAGTTAACTCATAAAGGTCCAAACATTTACATGAATGTTTGATGTAATAAAAACTGACATTTATTAAAATTAGGGCGGTACCCGACTCGAAAATCTACAAGGATATTGCTAGACATTCTAACCTTTTACATTGCCTTGCCTGCAAAATACGAATAAAGTATGATCAAGTTAGAGATCTTGCTGTCCTTTGGAGTGAAATAGCCTTATCGAAGTAATTGCAAATCGCTTCGTAGCCAATATTCAAATATACGTAGACGACATAACCGTGGGAGACACGCTTAAAAGAGTGGAATTTGAAAAGCCTTCTGCAGTTTATTGGCGCAATTCCAATTCCGGGTTTAAGCTGAGACTTCTGAGAAAAGATACGGTTAAGAGGTTACTGTACACCAAAATCCACCAATGAAAAAGTGTTTGATATAAGCATAGTGGACTACATAGCATAAAATCACGTTATCCTCTAAGGGTTAGTAAAGAAAAAAGTAAAGTACCAGCCTATTACTGTCCCACTGCAGGGCCTCTTCTCATACAGAGAAGACATGAGCATTAATCACCACGCTTGCTCAAGACGGGTTGGCGATTTGAGACTTATATTAATTATATAAGTCCAGGTTTCCTCACGATGTTTTTCTTCACCGATGTCAGTGATGTCCAAGATAAACTTAGAAAGTACATATGAATTGAAAAACTCACATTGGTACTTGCCCAGGTTTGAACCCACCACCTTGTGCACAAGAGGCAAGGGCTAAACCACTGGGCCATCATGACATATAAGGGTTAGGCAGAGGCGTAACTATAGTATACCCATATTTCGCCAGTTATGTTTAAGTCCCATGTGATAAGGGGGCGAAACTATTGGCATCAACTGAGGCTTCTGAGAAATTCTAGATGTAAAAACTCAACAAACACATTGCCCGACCCTTAGCAGCAACCGAAGCATTGTGGACTAATCTAAAGAGTATGTCCTCCGTATCGAGACAACTGGAACATAGCATCCGTCGTGTCAACAAGGCTAACATCAAGATTATCCCTTTAATCTCTTAACCGTCGCGTGCGCAATGAAATCGTTCAAGTGCGTTATGAACGCCTTATGTGTGACGGGCCAGACTTCACGTCGGCGGCGGCTGAATGCTAATCGCGGTGTCATAAGAAACGCATATGTTGACGTTGAATTAGAATAAATAGAAAGTAGCTAAACGGTCAAATTGAAAGTAGCTTCCCATATAAGGGTGGGTGGATGGTTGAGTCTGCAATATTTATTTTTATATTCACGATCGTATTTTCACCGGGCCAAGTGGTGAGATTAATTTTGTTTATTCTCCAAGTAACGAAGACTCACACAAGCAATCAATTAAATTACTACTCCAACAAAGAGAGCAACATATTGGATTTTTGAATATAAAATTCTGTAATAATGAATATACAGTGTACGAGTGTTTGAAATTATTTAATTAACAAACAACCCGAATAGTACCTACACGGGACATTACAATACTGAGTAATAGTATAAACATAATTAAAATTAAACCATGATGTAACTGTTTTTTACGAAATAAATATCATATTGAAGACTTTTAAAGAACTCCAAATTGAACGCAATGAGGAAAATAATCTGGACGACCATTCAATAAACCAGTTACACACATATATGACTTATAAAAGAACTACACAGTCATGGACAAAATAGGTTAGTTGATCATTGCTTAACCGCATTGGCTGATCCGCGTACCTAAGTAAGCCACGACCTCCTTGCACTAAACGTTTTTTACTACACTCGGCACTGGTATGAACATTTATCGTACCATTCGTGTCTCTTTTCTATTTCCAAGTGGTGGAAAAACTCCAGTCAGTTCTACGAAGATCTGAGTATACTCGAGAATATATAAGTGGAAGGATCATTTACAGGGTATTATTGTTTAAATTTCAGTTGAAAATGGCTCTCCTACGTCACGTACCTAGTTCACTAGATGATGGCGGTGATATAATATACTGATTTAATTCCTCTAATTTAAACAAAAATTTACCTGCAGGCTTTTTCTGTAAACCATACTGATCAGAGCTAGATGACATAAAGTAGTAGGTATAGTAAAACGAAGTCAGATAAACCTTTAGCAAAAATTGACAATCTGAGAGGGAATAAAAAAGTAAATTATGAGGACAATTTGATGTTACAACGAAGATTCATTCATTTGTTATTTAGAATTATGACACGTCCATAGGTAGATTATTTATTTTCCTCTCAATGTTGGTCAAAAAACATCTTGGTTGACCGCAATGTGTCTGTAATTTCCATGTTATATGTATTATGTAGGAAATAGTGGGACATGACATCACCGAAGGAGCGGTGTCACGTACCATGTGATTCAGTAGTGAACTAGTGATGCAATTTCAATAGCCTGATCCAAGTCGCAATATAATTTCAGACATCGCTTAAAATATAATACAACAATTAAATTCGTAAATAGGCGTTTTTATCGTCGTAAATCTAAACTAATATTATAAGGAGGAAAGATTTCTTTGTTTTTAGTGGATAATCTCAGAATCTACAAAACCGATGTTAAAAGTTCTTTCACCTATCAAAAGGTACATTATAAGCGAGTAATATAGGCTATATTTTATTCCAAAACTACGCTTGAAAGTAGGCGAAGGGGATGTTTAAGATCTAAGGGAAAAATACGAAGTGCAGTGGACGAAGTGGCGGGCGAAGTGTTTTGTTAACCACTAGAATCAACATCAGAGAAAAACCAGAAAGAGTGAAGTAAGAAAACAAAGATAATAATGAAATCAAATCAGAAAGAAAGCTGACTTTCACTGAAACGGCAGGAGACGATTAAATTGTGGGCTTTGAGAAAATTAAGAAATACTTTTGTTTCAACACAAGAAGAAGGCAAAAATAGGTCAACAGCGAAAAGTGGAAGACGATTTATCAAAATCGGTACCAAGAATCAAACTTGGAAGTATTTTTGCGGTCATTGCAATGGTTCATATTATCAAAATTGAGCACACGTTCGCAAATAGCCGTGAGGTCACTCGCGATCTTAATTACGTATCGTACGATTTTACTGTATCGAACCGGTTGAGAAGGAAGTGGTCGAGATTTGAGGACCTTCTTAAAATCATAGCTGGGTTGGTTGAATTTTTTGTCAATATATTATGCAATTAGCTAAGTTTTTTTTAACAGCTTGTGTTTATAAAACGTATGTTGATAGTGCCTGACCTAAATAATGCCTCATTTTAACGCATAGTTTTTACCATTATTCTTTTGATCAATGTTGTCTGAAGGACAATTCGGGTAAAGTTGCTTTGAATTCCAATTTGATTAATGTGGTACAACAAAAACAAATTAACATTTGTATTTCATTAATTTTATTACTCATCATAACATGACATTATTACATTGTCAACGATGTTATTTTAA
The DNA here is from genome assembly GCA_905147745.2 of Phlogophora meticulosa. Classification (NCBI taxonomy): domain Eukaryota; kingdom Metazoa; phylum Arthropoda; class Insecta; order Lepidoptera; family Noctuidae; genus Phlogophora; species Phlogophora meticulosa. Next base: position 4,160,548 of record LR990518.1, read on the forward strand.
ATTCCATATGGCTCCCATGGGTCTCACTAATATATTTTGCAGCAATCCAAAACAAGTGATGACGTGAAGGAGTTCAATGACATCACAAGTCGTGACATCATCCGATAAGTATTGCAAGTAGAAAATCGTATATCCACATGCAGAATGTCAAATGCAAATTCAATAGCATTGAATATTGTATTGATATAATTTATAAAACGTTTTTGGTCTCTACAGATCCTGTTTTAGAAAATAAACCTCGAACTCAATATGGATCAAAGTTCTCGTAACTAAACGACACTCCGTATTGGTCAAGAAATAATGTGGGAGTAAAGGTGTGGAAGCCTTACAATAAAACTTAGCCTTACAATAAAATTTACTTTCAACTAGGTTAATACCATTTAATCGGATCCGTTTTCGCGACCGATGATGTTAACAGTGAAGAATGAAATAAAATGTATAATGTATGCGAATTGCGAATAAATAAATTCAGCTTGACAAATTGTATAAACATAGACCAGCAAATTATCAACACAAAAATAAATAGGAACCAGTTTCAAAGAATGACAATCTGCCTACACAGTCAGTTTTTAGAACACTTACATAAATTACCAGCACTGGATTGTTATGGCATATAAAAAAAGTTCACGTGTGTGTAAATTTATCAGATGGAATAGCGTCGTACACGAATTATTTTGCGAAGAATTTGGGTCGGTAGACAACTGGGGAGGGGGAGGGAAGTTGCAAAATTTTCAACAGTTCTTAGTTATATCAGGAGTTCGTAAATCAAAAGCAGCGTCTGTGTTACGCAACGCGGTAGCGACATAAACAACTAGATTTTTAACAAGCCACGCTCCAACATATGAGTCATTATCAACTGAAATCTGGACTCAAGTCAACAACATTATCTTACACTTATGTAAACTTTGCATAATATTCGCTGAACGCGACGTGATGCATACCCGCAAGATTTAGGGCATTAATTTATCAGCGAAGATAGCGTCTCCAAGAATTCAAAAATAATGATTGCAGCATACGACGACTTACCAAACAACAAATGATATAAGTGATGGCCTACAGTACCTACTAAATACAGAAGGGCACGAAGCAGTTATCGTCAATTACGCAAGTATTAGAAACATGGACATAAGTAAACAAAACTGTTAGCAGTTTTACCATAAGGGCTCACAAACAGAATCATCGGTGAGGCTGAAGAGTAAAATATTGTCAGCATCCTTTTACGGACAATAGATAACTATTAAAACAAGCTGCAAAATGTCTATTTGGGTAAGCGATCAGTTGTGCAATAAATACGATACTTAATCGAGACTCGACGAATTTGTGCGGACAATAGCAGTGGGCGGGAAGTCAGCAACCACTGACGTAATCGAATTTGGACAATTAGGTGCTATGGAGTAAACAACTCGTGGTTGAGATGTAGGTTATCGGTACGCGCTCAATATTGTGATAGCAATGGGGGACACACACATTAGCGATATAGTTGATAAATATGTTGATGGTCTCCTAAATATTGTTCTTTCAAAACCACGTGCACAAGATCGATTGCTATAGGGTGATGAAAATAAAAATATAGGCAGCTTTAAAGTTAAAGATGAATAAAACGTTAAGTAGAGATAGGAGCGTTAGAAAGCTATCGCGATGTGTGTTGATTGACGTCAATGAGACACGTGCTGTTAGGTGACCTAAGACCCGTTTTCACAGCATATCCGCTTAGGTCTGCGCTTTAGACACATTGATAAGATTGATTTGACGTTGGTTCTTGGCCGAGAGACAACGACTGCTTCTAGAAACGCTGATTTTGACCTTTAGCGCGACAATCGCGTTACAACGTAGCGGTGTGGTGAATTATAGTAAGCTTAGCTGTTGGCGGATTTATTATAATTAACTTGGATAGTCTCATCGTGAGTAATAGTGAGCTGATAAATTGCTGCTTCGTGAAACTATATTGTAGGGTTATGCGGTATGAGCCAAGTCAACGTCTGGTTTCTTAGTGCACTTCTTGATGAGTTGCATTTTTCTGAAGAATGCGTACGACCCGGAAACGTATTAACAGTGGCAGAGTGGCTGTTAAAGCATTACTGTTGGACCAAGTAGGCCAACTGCATAATGCGCACTTTTAATTCATAACAAGCTGCACTCAACACCGTGTCTAAACACTTCAAGTAATACTTTTACGTAACACAGTTTCAAAATACTACCAACAGGACTTTTTCACTGATATTTATGTTATAAGATCAACTGAATACCAATATACAGTGTCGTAAATGTTCTTGAAATATTGCATTTCTCTTTTCATTATTCTCGGCAGGTGGTGAACATTTAAATTATAAGTGTTATTGTTTAAATAAAATAGAATGATACTTTGCACACTATCAATCACGTTGAGAGAGATGGCGAAATCGATCTAGATACAAAGACTCAGAGTGAACTCAGAACAAATGAAGACGGATATGTAAGTTAAGCAAAAACGCCTTATAAAGACCTTTTCGAATATAAACCCAAAATGTTCAGCGCACAGTATTGACATACCCGACAATAAACTCAGCTGAATAATTCAAATCTCATATTAATAATTTAAAAATTGACGGTAATCTCGTACATCATTACCGTTATCAGACGCAGTGTGCAAATGTAAACACATACTGGATAAACATTGATAACTGGTTACACAAAGATGGCTGACATCGGGGATCTATTGAATACTAACCCTGTCTCAGTAGAGGTTATCTAGCATCAACGAGATAATGATACCACTGAGAACCACTGAATTGTTTTTATACTAACAAATATTTTAAATACGACCTAGATTTTATAAACGCAATATATTTCTTTTAATTGCGTTTATCTAATAGGTGTGTCGACAAACAAAGCGATTGCAATTAAGTTTTTTAGAGCAAGTAAGTTATTCGTTTAAAAATCTTCCAATATCAAACAATCTAAATGAATTTCAATTAAAAGCACATTGTCCTGACAATGTAAATACATATATTGAAAGATTTAGATAAACAATAGCTGGGCCTTGCCCAAAGTTGATTACAGAACACTCCCAACGACTAACGGGATGACGTCAGTGTCAAAGGGGGCAATTCAAAGCACGAGTGCTGGAACAATAAAACTATTGATTGCTATCAAACGGTATCTTAGCTGGAGATCAGGCTAGCAAAGATAGTGCTGTGGTAATGAGCGACACCACGATAACATCACAATCGACCATTGTCGCGTGTCGTTCACATTATCCAGTGTACGAAATTGTGAAACATACATTATTCTTTACAATATTTATGAGTTGTTAAAATTTGTGTATATTTGATAAATTACCTTTTTGAAAAGTCATAAATCAGAGGCTATACATTTCTTAAGCATATTCGTCACTGAGTATTTGTTCTCAGCTAATTATTTGCCAATAAATAAGAATAAAAGACATAAGGAAAAAAATGCTTCATGCCTCGAAGATTCTTCACTCACATTTTCGCACTCCGAAATTAAAGTGGGCAATATAGCACCATCAACAGAATATAATTACATACATTGGATCGGATCAATTTCTTAGAACCCTCACACCCAATGCCAGTCAGAAATGACTCAAAATGCCACTGTAGTTGATAAAAATTTAATTATGTGCCAAAACCTTATAGTGCGGCTTCAGGTGACCGTTGGCATAGCGCCCGGACATGGCGTAAACAATCTATTTCAGATCTGAGAGTTGATTCGGTGTGTTATATTCTAACGGGAGACTTCCCTCTACCTGACGGCCGCGATGCTCTTTATATGGGTGTGTTTGGCCACGAAACGTTATCCCTTTTAAGTGATAATGATGTCACACTAAGTTTCACGAATGACACAATTCATTGTTGACGTCACACTCAAGCTCCTAACCGTCCGATTCAGGTCTGACACCTCTAAAGAACACGATCATCCATGACGTAAGGTTGGTGAATAAATAATTATACATTTAGGTACGAACTGAAGTGTGATCATTGGTTTGCAGCTAAATCATACGATCGCGCGGTGAGTCGAGAACTAACAAAATATTTGCTTTGAGCCGTATGACTAATCGTTGGACATTAAGTAACCATTGGCGGGGTGGATGACCGTGTCTGTTTGTAGTTTGCTCAGAGGGCAGGTTCATTTGCTTAAAATACAGCTTTCAGACAAAGGTGTGGACAAATTTGAAATGAAACAATGTTGGTTGGTTTCACGAAAAGTAGTACATCGGCCTGGTCGACTTTTCTCAGGATTGGAGCGTGTACGTCTTTTGATTGATCACCGAGTCTGGCGTAGGTACTTACCTTCTTCTGGAAAAATATGTCACCCGTTTAGAAGACATTGCCTTACCTGAAACAGAAATAGACGTTATGTTAGTATATGTCTTTTGAAATGGTCGCTAATTGGGACAAATGTGCTATTTAGATAAGATTTAATTTTGGTTTTCCTGCCATCTTTTTTACAGAGCAACTTGATCTTAAACGTCAAATCATATTTTAAGCAGGTTTAAATTTTTCTTTAACAAATACCTACATAATGGAAACGGAACTAAGATGGAACAGGGTCAGTTACTAAAAGTCGTAGTAAACAAAGGGCGGGGATTTGCGAGGACACGATAAAAACACGTGGATGAGACAATCAGTTTGATTCACGTAGTAAACATGCTCGCTCGATGGGCCACCTGCCAGCCCGTAAGTTATGCATGCTGATCTGTTTCATTCAGATAAAATACAGAGAACAGATTTATGTGTTTGATGATGAGACTTTAAAAATGAATAATTTTAATCGAGATGACATTAAGGTCTTCTCTAGCTTTCTTGATAAGCGAGCATATTTATCTGAAGCAAATAATTCTGCATACAACGCTACAGCAAACTAGTCTAGACAACAGACAAAGGCCGGTAGCTTACGAACAAACAAAAACTAGAAGACACAGTACATAAAGACAAATAAGACCTTGGATGGAACAGCACGTCTAACAGATAGGTGGTAACGTTACAAAATCTCGCACATAATATCGACTCATGACATTGAACCTTGGTCGGTCTCAAACATAAAATAAGGCATACAAATATTTATTCAGTTTCATAAAGTTTTCCGTATGTATTGCATGGCAACGTTACTATTATTGACTAAGGAACACTTGGTTGTACAACTGAACAGCGGCATGGCACATGCGCGATTAGAAATGCATAAATCACGTTGCGAACCATGCGCTCGCGCTCCGCACGACACAGCAGTGTGATCTCTATTATGCACAGCCTTTACGAGTGCCACTAATTTACACTGACAACCATTTTGTGGAGTTGTGGTTACAAAAATCAGTTTTACGACTGGCAATTTTAAAATACAACATACGTTAGATTTGATTTTTATGGTTTCATTTTGGAGAATATATTTTTGTTTCGACAACTTTGAAGTATAGATATTGCTTATAAATTTGATTGAATACCTACTTGATAATTTTGATATATCTCTTTTCTGATGTTTTATGTAAAACAACCTAAACTATAAGTATAGACCAGTAGAAATCGATACTAAAACGGCTAGTCGCAAGAAATTATATAGTAGGTACTTTGCGATTTTAGTCGTTCTTGTCACATGATCGTAGCTAGTGCTTTTCTCCAATTCTCCAATGCCATTCGACGGACCCATAGCGTGGTCCTTATAGAGTTCATAGAACTGTAGTTTGCTGAAATGGTTGCACATCAAATAGGCTTTCAACAAGGGTTAGTCGAATAACGCACAGTTAATGACTCTTAGAGCAAAACGTGAATAAAACGTCCCCAAATTTCGCAGTTTCCCGCGTTGTACGCAGCGAGCACACGATTTTCTAGAGTTGCAAATTCGCATCACTACCCTAACTGGTTCATATAATACCTATATTAAAAAACCAGATCAACTTACATTAAACTTTGTGATTTTAATGTCGATTTCTACTGGGCTATATAATAAATGTCGACGATGAAATGTTGACGACCGATGTGGCGCGGCGGACGATGGTCCGCCTGCGACGCAGGAGGTTGCGGGTTCGATTACCGCCCTGGGACAAATGTTTGTACGATCTACAAAGATTTGTTCTGGGTGTTCTGGGTATTTGCTATGTATAATAAAAAATATCTATCTATGTAATGTATTGTATTAAGTATATCAGTCATCTAGTACCCATAACACAAGCTCTGCTTAGCTTGGGGCTAGATGATGCTGTGTGGATTGTCCAGCATTAAAAAAAAAAAAAAAATGTTATATAAAATATAAACGAAGTTATGCCAATTTCCAACCTCGAAATATGCATGGTAAATTGAAGATTAAACTGATTGTTACTTCACAACGCCACGTTACTTACTTAAAAAAGAAATTAAGCACCTTATAGAGCATGCCAGTAAGGCATGCTCTATAAGGTGCTTAATTTCTTTTTTTCAATTGACATGCAAATAATTTTAAATGTGAAAATCAGATGCTTGCTGCGCAATACCGACGCGCATTGTCCTATATAACATTGCTTTTAGTTATAATTGTTCTTTATAATAATAGTGCAACAGTTGTACCCGGTAACCATGTTAGAGTAGATGTTATGTAAGTGGTTAAGCTGATACCAGACGCTTCACTTGAGGTAATGTTCATTTTTGTTTCATTCCACGTTCACACGACACCGACAAAATGACGATTGTAGAATGAACGTTCACCTGCTTATTTCAATTAATTTATCGATCATTCAGTAGGCGACTCAATGATGTCAAACTCCGCAATTCAACAACGTGGAATCGCTTCAGTAATGAATTTGTTTTTTCACTTTTGATTCATTTCGTGTTTTGACGTTTCACTTCGAGTGAAAGACAAAAGTTGAAGCGTCTAATATCTGCTTTACATTACAAGTATTATTGTAACCGATATCCACGGGTCGTGGTCGCAAACGCCACTGCTGCGCGGCGTTTGATTCCCAAATCGGGCAAAGTGTTATTGGGTTTTTCCATTAGGTATATTATAAGTATTTCACCATAAATTATAGATTTAGACCGTGGCTGTAACAATTCTAACATTGTGTTCGGCATGGCTTTTAAACGTAATATCTAGAGCGTGAAACACTCGTAATCTGAACTTTTCGACGGGTAGGAAAATCATGTTTGATTCTTCCGATGCATTATGTAAATAGTATAGTTAGGTGTGACATAATTTGGAATTTGATTTTAAAATACGTAAACAAAATGTTAATAATAGACATAAGTTTGAGCATTGAGTTGAAAGATTTGCTAAACCCACAATTAGGTAGGTACAAAAAATATTCCTCAATAAATACATAATGTATTTCCATTAACTTTACAAGTCATAAAAGAATAATGTTAGTATTCATTGTTGCTTCTAAAAATAATATCTTTGTTATCTCATAAATATGTGCAAAGCACAGAACAACTCTCGACTGATTCACAACTGAGTATCAGATCATCTTTAAGATAAACATGGCCATTGAGGTTCTGTTTGACATTTAGTATCTAAGTAGTTATAACAAATTAACAATTGTATCTGCATATGTTATATAATATGTTAGGAACCATACTGAATGTAATACCTATTCCATAATATTAAAATCTATATTTCCAATTGATGTTATTTCCACTTAAACAAATATCAGCTTTTCAAAAACTTGTCTAGTTAACGACAAATACAGATGGAAGGAAGATGAAGAAATGCTGCGCCGACTCCGAATAAATTCAAATAAATTGGAATAAAGGCAGGAGGATGATGCACTGCGGATAATGTTATGAAAATTGTTTCACTTTTAGTACAAAATGAACTTTATTTGTGGGTGTTAAAGTAATTATTCCAAACACACGTATCTGTTTATATGTTTGGAACCTAAATTGCAATCGGTGTATATGTTGTATTGGAGACCACACGTTGTTTCACACTACTTATTTATAGACTAACTAGTGGCTATTGACTTCAGAACAATATGTATGAAATCACTACTTCGTGCAGTGTTTATTATAGTCTTGTGGCAATATTTGATGTAGTTTCTTGTTGAGAGACCCTAATTCCAGCAGTGCTTGAGATATCTAAATTAATATTTTATTTGCAGTTATTTGTTGTCTTGTGATACAGCTGCTCAATCATAGTGGCCTATTCCAGGATAGTTGGCAGTACGCCTGTGAATGCCATTTCAGTATGATCAATGAGAGATAAGTCATATAGAAAGAGAGATAAAGGAATGTAGGGGGAAAATCGGCCGCAATATGAATGGGTAGCCTGTTTCTCCCAGTTATTTGGTGCCATACGACAGATTAGATATCTTGACATGTTGCCGTAAAGCAAAAACAACGATTTGAACGATTGTCGAAGTAGTGAACGTTGGTCGGATATTTTTAGCGACTTTATTGTAGAAAAAAAAACCATTACGACTGAGATGTGTGAATAAATAATGAGTACCAATTCATATTTATTTTGTTTGCGCGAAGATTTTTTGCATTTACCAAAAAACTACGGGTTAAGGAAAGCATTCGATACTTCGTGTGGGTGGTGTCAAGTATAATAGATGAAAATAAAATACTGTAAACATCTAGGTAGTTACTATTTTAGTTAGGCAGACAAAAATATTACACTACTCTTTCAAATATAATATTCTTACAGTACTTAACGTCAACAGCTGTTTCCGGCTTCGTATTTTCATTCGTAGGTATTATTATGTACATTTTTAGGATTCCGTACCTCAAAAGGAAAAACGGAACCCATATAGGATTACTTCGTTGTCCGGCTGTTTGTATCCTTTATCTCAAGAACTCGATTCAAAATGAATACCTAAAACGTAGGTCTACGGTCCCTAGGAGCAGCTCTAAAATAAATCAAACTTCCAAGTCAACGCACTAAAAGTACGGACATGTAAGTAACGTATTTTGTCACTCTCAAAAAATCAAAATCTATGAGTTACTGATCATCAAGAAGTAAGGTAACTCACAGCCTAAGTAAAGGAAAAAGTCCGAAAATTGTAAATTTGTAATTTTATGACTTTTTTTTCTGCGATTACATTTTACATTTGTGTTGAATTGACGGTGACGTGATTTATTCGGTGTTTCGTGCTCGATATTACGGGAACCGTCCCGTGCGAGTTCGACTCGCACTTGACCGGTTTTAATTTGATAGAAATGAAAATTGTCTGTTTCTTAACTTTCTCTCTCCTACGGACGCTGAATTAATGTATTGTCTAGACTTTTTCCGCTTTTTTATATCCCGCCAACAATTCCACATTTCCATCTTATCCCAGCCTCACCCTTAGGCAACTCAGCCTAGCATTGTATGCATGGAGTACCGTTATACGGCTGGCAGGCGGCAGCGTTCATCAGATATAAAACCTACTGACAGACGATAACGGTAACAGACAACGATTCTTATGCGGGATACTACAGCCCACAGACATAGGACGTTATTCAATGTTCTACATGATGTATCTTGACATAAGACACGCCGCATTAAGGCGTAGGCCAGACAGAAAGGACGTAAGGCGTGGACGGGGCGGGTAAGTGGTGTCTTAAATGGACTTTTATATAAAATGTAAGGAAGTCTCGCAATGCAAAACATATGTTATTTTGTAGAGAGGACAGGGCGAAGTCGCGACGCTTAAATCGACTTTGTCCTATTGCAAACAACACAGAGGTGACGAGGCATAGACGTAGCGCGGGTGTGGATAGGGCACGAGGTGCACACCACATGTCGCAGACGTCGCGTTAAATGCGTGATTGTGCCCGCGTCTTGCCTCTTCTGTAGAATTCGGAAAGTCCCTTCCGTACCGTCTCTGCCCTACGACGCGTCTTCGTCTTAGATCTCCTCAGTCTGGCTTACCCCTAAAAGACGCTCTTATACGCTAGTAATGGTTCTATAAGTTCGCATGTCAATGTACTCGGTGGTTTTTTGTGGAGGTGGCCATATATGGGCAGGTGATCTGAAGAGTGATTTGAGCTGTGTGGGAGGCAAGATGAATTGGCACATATAATAATTTCTTTATCTATGTTTGATTTGTTGTTGATCATGATTGAAACATTAATTGTGATATTTTGCTTCAGGTAAAACATATTATGTGGTGTTATTGATTACGTAGGATAAATATCGTCCAATACTCAGCAGTGACAAGAGTTAAAATAGAACCACGCTTTGTGTGTGCAAATACCGTTAATAAGTGCAAACATCAAAACAGTCGTAAAATTATATATGCGAGGAATTCCGAATCAATATAACAAATTATTGTTTAAAGTGATTATGGGTGGGTTATTTACATAGCGATTATATAACAGAACATAATAACTGATTGAATAAAAACCCACCAGCTGTTTTCCACAAACAAGTTAATTTACTTATCAAAACTCTTTTGCTTATCTGAATATTTAACTAGCCAGAGGTTATAAGGTCGCTGTGACGAACTTACTGATTTTGCCAAAAATAGACATGCGTCTACCGCAGAGTATGGGCGTCCCCTACAGATCGATAAAACGAATAAAGTGGAGAAGTCAGGGAGACTTGTCCCCATTTGTTTATTTGTTGGGTGAACCCAATATCACCCGTATATCAAGAAAGGGGTGAAAGGTTGATCGCAAAATGAACGAAGAGGTTACAAATGCTTTCGCATACTCAACCATTACCCTCATTACATTGACCGTGCAAAAAAAAATATAAATTGCCTCCATACGAGATTAAACTCACGCGCATGTTTAATTAGTCGTTAGATCTATTTGCGGCCCGGGTCAATGTTAGCCCACGGTTGATTGAAACAGTTAAATAACGCCGCGTGTACAGGGCTGTCAATCTCAATTCTTAGCAGTAGGCTTCACAATCAGCTACACGTACTTTTCCATACGGTAAATAGACGTTCGTTAAAGGAATATTAATTCCGTCTCAAGTTAAAACGTTTCTTATGCTATTCTTGGACAATCTAGAAATATACTTTAATTGGAACTGGGCACTAAGTGGTGAATAAATTATAATTTATCTGGAGGATCATAGGCATAACATACAGTTGGGAAATACGCGCTTAAGTGCGTACGCGCAATGCCCATTTTTGGAGTCGATTTCCAAGAGGAGTGAATGTGGTGTTGCCAACTAAGGGACAATACGGGTTAAGTTAATAAATAATTTTCTATGCAGGTTTCTACCATCATGTTGACACTGCTTTATAATTACAGGTATGACAGAAACTGATCCCTAACATAACCGCGTTTTAGATTCATACTTGCATTCAAGCTAAGAATTATGACGAGTTTTATTAATTTTCCTTAGCAAGAATTTTCCGCAGTAACCGCGATGACTATGGTAGATAAACGCATCATGTTTCTCTCACTAACCACTTACCTAGACACGAAAAGCATCGTTAATCATAATAAAATAAGTTCTTTGACCTCACTGCTTCAATAGATACGTTGGCTACAACGTTAATTAGTTCTTTTAAAGCTTTGCACGTCAATACAAGAAATTAAATTAAATTTATCAGAATGGATTTTCTACAAGTAAATTAATCAACAATGAATGGTACTTGAAGAAAACAAGTAAACGAAAGGTCTAGGTTATTTGAGGTTATAGAGTGATAGGAGATAATGTTTGCAGACAAAACAGTTTTTTGTATAAACAAGTAGTAGTAGTAGTGTATCTTATGTGGACTGGATCAATGTTAATTTAATGTCCATCAAACAAAATCATATCACAATTTTCTTTTGGTGAGTTTTGTCCATAATTCTTGTAAATGGCCCGACGCTTAGCAAATGTGAATTTCAGATCTTGTCAATTTTAAAATACTGTAATAAAATTCTTATCAGTAACCGGCAAAAAAATCATAACATTTAATTGTAAACAGATGTGAATGGAATAACCACAGGACGATAAAAATAAAGAGCGTACAAGTTTTTCCTTTCAGGTTAAAGAGGCCACTTGGCGCAAATGGAAATATTTTAACGTGACGTCAGCGAACAGTTTTATTTGTGTAATCAGTTTTCTTTATGAACAGCGTGTCATGTTTAGTAAAATTAGAAATAAAACAAACTAAGTTTTTTAAATTCATTTTGATAACTGTACGGTTTCAGCAAATTATTATTAATATTTATTTTCGAAACAACTCCATTGATCTTTGTTAGTAATACAGCTTACATGACTTATCACTGTTAAATTAATTAATATATTATCCTGCAGCAACAGAGCCGCAGTTATGCATACGGGTCCAATACTTTAGGAAAAGACTGTCTGCCTTATCATCTATCATTCTCAAATGCTTTTGGCACACTCGCGACTCCTGCGTAGCTGTGATGCCGTTCTTTTTCGTATGATTGCTGGAAATCTATTTTCAAATGTTTCAGCAAACAACCCTGACGAACTAGTGTACAAATTGAAGGACCTAGAATCAGAAAGATTGGTCCTGTATGTAGTATCAGTTTCCTATACTTAGTCAAAAAAAAATTGACTAATAACATTCCCATAACTTCAATAAATATTTGCAATTGCAATAAACATTTGCTTCAATACAATCTGTTTCCAAGAAAAACATAGCCCTCTCATTTCTATCGATAATAAATAAGATAGCTACCCAATGTGGTACACATGGAACGTTTCTCGCGATCCGATGTTAGGCAAACATCGTCGCGAATACTTGGCAAATAGGAGGGGAATCGTTGGCACAGACGGCAAAGTCACGCCCCCGTTTTGTGCCTAACGGGTCTAAGATGGCATTCGCTTAATATTTAAATCATACACCATTGTTTTTGAAAGACAAAACCTGACAATTGTTGGGTTGGCTTAGCTGGGGCAGTCGTTTGTTTTATTTGCTTGACTGTCTAGTTCTTAGGCAACTGTTCATGACTGTTGTCCCACATTTAACATTATCAGTTTTGTTGTTAACACCGAAAGTGGAAATTTAAAAGCATACTAACATCACTTTCAATATTGGTGTCAATATAGATACTGCCCGTAAATCTAAACGTAAGTCACATGATATAAGTAAATAATCAGTAAAATAAAGCAGGCTATCTGCGAATAACATTTTATTAGCTGTAACGTTTGCATAATCGAATCAGGGAGAAGGAATGCCCTGCTAATCGGTGTCACTGTTACATATTATCACTTATCACGCAAGGCCATGGATACCCCACTTTGACCTTGAGATGGCCTAGCGTAGTTCAGAGTACCAACAGAGTAAGATGCCAGCTTATCCTGGAATCGCCACCAGTACTACAAATACGTTAGTAGAAAAAAATGACAAATCAATGATAAAAGAAGTAAATTGGATTGTTTTTTGGTATTCTGTTATAGAGTTGACAATGAACATATATGTATTTCTTTGAGCATTCGCCACATACATATACGCTATATGTATTTATACATACATTGTCCAGTCATAGTTATAGTTGACTCTATCGACTCTCTTGTCTATGTGTATTATTGCTTTGGAAAGAAGCGTCCTCACTAGTGAACGGAAGACTAAAGCCCCACGTAGAAATTTTGACTTTCTCCAATGACAGTTAATAAGTTAGTTCTTTTCCTAATATCTAAGAAAATGTGGAGAAAAACACACACTCATTTGTGTATGTAGATTGCATATTAGTTAGCTACTTGTCATAACTTATGCACTATTCTAATCTTTGATCCTAACATATAACTGCTTTGCGTTGCCTTAGGCACAGTTCTGCTTTCTCCATCATAAAAAGGAAAGGAGTTTTATAAGAGTTTCTAAGCTCCAAGAAAGTAAAATTTACAGCTTGACTTTACCTACTGTTTAATTCGCCTAATACGGCTTTTTGTTCTTTTCTTTAGGGCCCTCTATAAAGCATTCAGAAGTGAGCAACAGCAGTTATATGACTTGCTGTTATGTAAACAATAATTTGGCTCCAAAGTCCCACATTCACTAATTAGATATATCTCGGAACAAATCGAGTGAATGTTTACGAATGTATCTTTCGCCACGCCCGACCTTTGTGGGTGAGATATCAAGGCCGATCACCGGCGAACCGGAAACGTTGTACAATATGGGTCAAGTGTGACTGTGTTATGTTTAATCTTAAGATCGTATTTACCGAACATGGAATTGGACTTGGTTGCAGAAGTCATTCATTTTGAGTGTCAGATTACGTGATGAGTAAATTGGAGACGGATTTCCGTTTACCCTTTTGTAAGATAATCAAATTAATTGGATGGGATTATTTGTATCTGGCGGTGGTGTAACACCATTATGTCACTAGAAAACAAATTAGGGTGCCAACATTTTTGTTTATGTTTTTGACATATCTCTCGTGAATTTTGTTATGCGTCGCAATCAACGTTTAGAATTAAAAAAATAATTTGGACACTAGAAAGACAGGTCTTGTTTAAACAGCAGTTACTGTCAAAAATGATTATTTATCGAAATGAAATAATGAATAGAAAGTGTCTCCAACAAAAAGTGACAAGTTAATCAGTTGGCAAATCGGTTTTATAACGTGTGACCCACGTTATTCATGTTTGACGACAATCTCTGGCAAACACTGATGTCACCGCTTGAGATGACTATTTGTGAACGAGTTACACGCTATTTCCGAAGATAACTGTGTTAGTACTTTATCGTTGACAATACTTAGTCATGCATTAGGAAATGCGGTTACATTTCCGTTTAGTATAAATGCTAGTATAAAATTGAGCGATTCGCATATGGTATTGGGCCTCGTTTTATGGCGCATAAAATTTTCGATTGGCATTCCATCATTCCACGGCGAAGCTCTATCACCGCGACAGTAATGCGAAGCAACAAAGTAAAACCTCAAACAAGGCTTCCAAGGATCAGAAAGTTACTTTCAGACGAATATCGCCTCTGCTACTATGGAGAAAGATGTAATATCGTGTGCGTAAGTGTATTGTCGCAGGTGACGTCATGTTGAGTCCTTGTACGGCTGGGTGCACCGACGCATCCCGAGGCTGCGGTTACAACCACTCGGAATACGTTTCAATGTCATGTGAGATGACGTTAGTGCGTTGTTGCTAAGGGCACGGATGAAAGTACGGCCGGTACACATACTGACCAGTAAGTAGACAACCGTAATTTAAACAGATTAAGTTCATTAGCTAAGGAAACTTTTACTCTGACTGGTTCTACCTAGGTACGGCGCTGTCCAAGCCTGAATTCACCAAAACAAAGGAAAGCCTTTCTATTTTAAATCGAATACTTTATGTTTATTGAACAGATACTTAAACGCTTTTCCCATATCTTTTCTAAAAGCCTTGCCTTTTCCGGCCGAACCTTTTTGAAAGTTTAAAGTATATTTAGTTGCCACGCCTGCATTTGTATTTTCTTTAGTACCTAGATGATTCACTTGAGTACTCTTACCCAACGGAAAACTTCTAGAATTGATAAATAATCAAATAATCTTATTTGAACTCGAGTTAGAGCTGCTTTATATGTACCTAATTTATTTGTCACATCTTCGGGTGAGATTTATCCGAAACGAGCGATTCATGTTCTATCGATTTATTAAGATGACGAAAGGAATTAGTTGGTATCTACTAATAATTCGCACAAACCCTCATAGATCACGATCCTTCGAGCAGCCTCTTACTTATCTCTCTTGTAACCGCATGCATGGCTTAGAAAGGTAATACATTTTGCCAAAGGTGGCATAATTTCGCCGGGTGGACGGTGAGCCAGCTTGTACAAAATGATGAATTGCGAATGACGAATCTATGAGGTCATTACATTTCTTTCGGGCATCGAACTCTGCCGGTTGGTTGTTGCTAGGTAGATTATAACGGTCACATCATAGTGCCTCTTTCCGGGTACAAGACAGCAAATTACAAAAGTTGCGCAGCAATTAGGCCGTCGCTTTAACAAGTATACAATTATTGATAATAGAAATGTTTCTGTTCAGTGTACAGCATAAGGCTCAAAATGGAGCGGTGATGGTTCCATTAGCAGCAAAGAGTGGTTTGGCGGCAACAAGAGTGATGGATGTGTACATGCTAGCAATGTCTCTTTGATTGACAAAAAGTTATTGAAATATTCGTTTTTATAAAGATAAATCCTGATTTTATGTGTCTGTGACTTCGTTATGAATTCCTTAACGTAATTCATGTTATTTTAATGAGACTAATAGAAAAGGTGGCTTTTCGTTTTCAAATAAAAGTATTACTTTGCAGGTTAAGCTTCCAGCACAGACGAATACATGGTATTTAATTAAAAACCCTCCCTTTGAAACCGATGAAATATTCCCTTTTGAATGGAATAATACGCTCATCTGTGTAACATGCCACGATATTAAAATCTTCGGTCAGGTATTTAATTGGCAACCCTTGTGGGGCCTAGGGAGGCCAGTGGAGCATGTAATAGCTGTAGGGGGAACCAATGTTAAGTCATACATGTTGCTATACCTAAGTACGAACATATTTATAGTGGTGACGCAACTCATATTAATGCAGCTAAAAGCACGTGTACCGAACACGCTTATAAAGCAAAACCGTTGCTGTTATTTTTTCTGCATTTATAATTGCATTACTTTATGTGTATATGGTCTTGATGCTTTATTAATTGTTGCAGCAATGTGTTAGTGCACGTGACAATAGAAGGCATGAATGATATTGCATTGTTGTGCATAGGACCACTGATAATTCCCGCAACTTAATTACTCTGTGAATTCCTAGAACCTCACGAACCGTCATTATGCAAATCGTGTACTTTAATGAAACATTTTGATTTCTATAGTTTTACTACTTTAAAACGTTTCTTGTCGGTACGACTAAACCTATATGACATACATATCATCACACCACGCCTGTAATCCCCGGAGGGTAAGGCGGGTGTAGGTACTTTTAAGGTTGTATCCAATAGTGAACCTTATTGCATACAAGCTGGTTTCAATCACTCAAGATATATCATAACTGTTCAGAAGATAGACTGTCACTTGTCTAGTAGAGTGATTATTGATTGTAAAGTACTTAATTGTATAAAGTTCTGCTTTTTATAAAGTATTAGTCGAAAAAGTGATATCTATCTAACCAAGACTCGTAGAAGTCCAGATTCTACATTACCCGTAGTACAATAAAATTGCGCCAATTGTGCTGAAGTCCCATGTATCAGGGGAGCATTGGTGGCAATCCACCAACCGGGCATAAATCCGGACTCCGGGCTACTACCGAGAAATTCCAAATGGAAAAATAAAACCAATAACACTATGCCCCACCCGGGAATCGAACCTAGGACGTCACCATGATCTGCAGTAGCGCTTGCCACCACTAGTCCAAAGAGGCCGAAAATACTATGTCGTATGCCTTGATTGTCGATTGTTTATCCTAAGTCTGCTGACCCTTTGACTCATAAGTTTTTTGTCGAGCCCACTTACAACCTTGTTCAATTAAATACCCCCTTGACACGCGAATGTCACTTTAATGTTCGTAAAACTCCATCTTTTCTTTTTTAACGACGTTGTTTTATTATCTTGCTCAAAATGTATTATTTAAATAAAGCATTCTCAGATTTTATTCGTTTATTGTCTGTACTAAAATAAAAACTGGGCTAATCTTGCTGCCACAAAAGAAAGATCAAAATGAGTTTCATATTTTTGGGGAATATGCGTCAACAGCATTTAGGTTGCAAATGGCATGTTTTTAAAACCATAATCTATGCATACTAAGTGTGCCTAGTTGAAAAGCGCGCCCCTTTTTGTTATGGTACAACCCTACCAATATGAACAGGTACTTGGGTGTCGAATACTTAGAGGATACGTAGACGTACAAGTGCTACCGACTACTGAGGGCACTCAGGGCCCGACCACGCGGACTAAGACAGGTCTAACCGTTGCGTTAGAACCGGGAATACTGAAAACATTTTGATACATTTTCTTAAGAAGCTAGCAGTAGAACTGTGATATGTCCCGACAATTATAAAAAATATCTCGGAAAATTACCAAAACTTCTTGAGATTAAATCGCCACAGTTAAAAATTATAGGTGGAAAAAAAATTGTTTTTTTTCCACCTATAATTTTTCATTAGCAGCTCGGGGGATGGAATCGTGCGCGATTGATGGCAATAGTCTCGTCCCTATTACACGGGACTTAAAAATAACTGGCGACATGTATGTACAGCTCTGTCTAACCGTTCAGGGAATACGGGTGTGATGTTATGTTACTTTACGCCATGTCCCCGACGTATCGGGGAATACGGGACAAATGGCAACCCTACCTTACAAGTATAATTGCTCACTTTCCTCCCGCCTTAAACGCTTTCGCAAAGAATTTAACGCGAAGATTACTCGTGAGTTATTATAACGATTTCGCACACATTTGCGGGTACTTTATTGTGCGTTCGGGATCCTCTTCCCTGTCAAATCTCAAGTCTTAAGTGGGATACTGAAGATGTATTCGTTCAATAAGTTTTTGTGAGATATTGAGAGCACGTTTCCATTTTATTTATCAAATTAAATTGTAGGCTCGGAGCTCTTATCGAAAGAGGGCATCAAATTGATATTCGTCGGCCGTGCTGCAAAACAGGCTTGAACCACTTGAAAATATGAAAAAAACCTTTCTCATGTATCGCATTAAGTTTATTGATTGCCTGTATTACATATACTTAGATAAAAAGATCTTAGTAGAACTCATTCGGCTCATCATTCTCCAGCCTTTATCCGAATTTATTTGGGGTTGTCACAGCATGTCTTCTTCTTCCATATATCTCTATTTGCCAACATCTCAATAGTAACTTCCTTCCTATTGATATCATCTTTCACACAGTCCATCCATCGTTTATCTGGTCTTCTCTACTCTTTCAACCCTCCACATTAATACTCAAAACTTTCCTCACAACATGATCGTCATTCGGTTATCGGTAAATATTGATTGAGTTTTGCAGATAATCGAGTACGTACTTACTTTACTGAGATCAAAAACTCTAACAAGAAGATTTCAATACACTAGCGCGGATCTACAATGAATACATTTTTTTGTTGAACTCCTAAGCTCTGTGCAGGTACTTTACGACTTAGACTAAAACATAATGTAGGTAGTTCGCCTACACAGATCTAAAGTAGACTTTGACTGCCTGCTTAAATATTTATTTACCAATTGAACTTTTTATAAAGCTGTAACACCTTTTAGAATGTATAGTTTCTAGTGCTATTATGGCTGTCTCGGTTATTAATCTAACAGTTAAGAGCTTTATAAATAATTCAAGTGTTATTAGGGTTCTGTAACCGAGTGGTAAAAACGGAACCCTTAAAATTTTAGGCAAACTATCGCGTAGTAAAGTTAAGACATAAATCATTAATGGTGGCAGATATGGGATATTTTCGGTTACAACCGCAAAAATAACATTGTTTGTCGCAGGTTCTTTGAGAAATATATGAAACACGAAACTAATGTTTGCTGTCGATAAAATCAATACTATGCATACGCAATTGCGCACAAACCCTTCACTGTCCGACACGCACTTGGCCGGTTTTTTGTGCCTACCTCTAGCATGTCAAATAAGAGAGAGAACTGCTTGCTAAGCGATAATGACCATAGTAGGTAGGTAATCAATTATGAAATGAACTTGAATAAGTTAGTTTGTAACAGTTAGCGTTATACAAATTCATAAAAAAAACACTACTTAAACAATGACATGGTGATAATTTTGTTTTTGTACGACCACCAATCAATATTCAAATTATTCACAACTCCGTCTCAACACCTCAATGTTTCTTTTTGGTATTCCTACCTACCTATAGATATTATCTTAGTAGATAAATAAACAATAATGACCTTCACATCTGCCAATCAAAAACAGGTATCTCCAATCAACATAATATTTGTATTCAAACATTAGAACTATTTTTAGAAATCTCTCGTATAATATAGCTACATTTTCAGTAAATCGTGCTATATCAATTCATATCGAGCAAGAAAACTCGTATCATGACTTCTTAATTAAAACAATACATAAACACTCTTCATACGCCTCGGTTGTGCATGTAGCGAGCGGCTTAATGTTGCAAGCTTGCAATTTTGTTGAACATTTGGAGCCTTGTAGAGTGTAAGAGGAGTCGTGTTCAGTACCCTTGCCGTGACATCTAAATGCTCAAGTCAATAACCTGCCAGCAAAAAATTTACAATAACTATACACAGCACACTGAAAGCAACCGTGCTCTATTCTGGGAGCATGACGTAACCCTCGCCGTGGTGATGATCAACACGTATAGTTTTTGGGATAAGGATGCCTTGGGAGGCATGCGCATTTATCGTGATTATTCAACGTCGAGTCGTTAGCAGTTAATGACATGAAGGATATAAATGCTCGTACATATTTGGTCGGACATTAGGGCTGGCCAATTATTCTTTCAAAAGCCCCAGATGTTTCCTTGATGATCTCAATTTGCATGTGCAGAACAGTGTGTTCAACCGTGCAGATAATATTTGTGTGTGTTTTTACAAAGATTGATAGTTCTGTGATCAGTTGCGGCGCAAATTTAAACTAGTACCTTTTAACCATTAGGTTTAGCAGAAATGTTCCGCACATATTAATGTGCGGAACATTTCTGCTAATCGTATTTAAGCAAAGATCTTTATTTTATATGCTCTACATACACTTTATTTGAAAATAGAGTGCAAAGATCACGGCCATTGTTAAGCAATTAAGCAATTTCTGCGGAGTTCAGAAGTTACCAATGGACCAATCCAAGCATTCAATTTCAGATGTAGTAAAATTATATTCAGTTCTGCAGCTATAGACAGATAGTTCGTGTTTGTTAAGATTTTTAAACATGAATGTTAGTAATATTGGTATCTTTTTAGCAGCTAAGCTTCTGTAAGTATTTATCTCTTGTAACATTTTTATACTTACGCTGCAGGTGTCAACACCATCGCGGCTATAGTTTTTTTTCATGGACAGACTAAATGACTAGTAATATTGTCAGTATAGATAGTATCATGTGACAATGCCAATAATGTCTCGCCCACAAACAGGCGGTGCTCAGAAACAAGATTTGACTGTTTACTTCCTACTTTAGGCATATATTTTTTTAAATATAGACACATATTTTTAAGTTACGTTTTATACTTCATTCAAAAATGAGAGGAATACTATATAGTCTCCTCAAAAGCCAATTCAAATAATGAAGTGAATAGAATAGAAAACTAAGAGAAACCTACAGTAATTTAATACAGTTTAAAATTGTCGTAGGTCTATGAGGAGAGAACTCCAAAATACTGATATTAACGTAACATCTTGTAGATAGTGCAATGAAAGTACAAGTTTGAGTTATTAATATTCAGAGCAGAGACTTCACCAAGACGTGCCTCAGCCGACATTATGCTTCATCGATACTATCTCATTTTGGTTCATGTGAAACAGAATTCAAATGGCGTTCATAATTTTATCTGCATCCAATTCATTGCTCCTTGAGGCTGGCTAGCCTTGAAGCTAACGACTTACCTGTTGAAACATCTAAATGAGAAAGTTTTAAAGCCTGTCAAACATCCTTCAATCAATCTTTTCGAGTTTGTTTAGGATTTTTATTTACACTGCAATTTTTTGCGAGTCTTTTTTCACTCCCTAAAACATGTCGAAACATATTCAATGCTGTTGCTGCATTGATATGCTTCGAAGAAACGAGTGGCATCAGTTCATTATCACTTCTTTCATCAATCTCGTTTGGTAGAATTTAAAGATAGCCTGATTTAAATCGACCGAAGTTGTTCAGGTATAAAGTAAGGCCAAGGACCATCATTGTTTTATTTAGTCCTGACGTCATCCGTTGTCGACAGGAAAACATGTGTTTGACTTTGACATTGCACAGTTTAGAACGATCATTAAACTTAATTTCCTCTTTGAATTATTTATGCTGTTTTATTTACTGATACGAACAGCTCGACGTGCAATAACGACTGAATAAAGTTGTTTATACAGGTAGAATGAGATATTTTGTTGGTGTAAATGTTCGAAGACGCTGAAAAATTCGTTAACCTTTGAACAGGACACAAAAAACTATCTAATAGTACAAAACAAATACACTGATCAAACACTCGGCGAAATACTAAACAAACAGCACAAAAAGGTTTCTACCACCAACAAAAACAAAAAAAACACTCAGCAGGCAAGCATGCACACATACTAGGAACGTTGTATGGCGTTCTAATAGTACAACACAAATTGGAAACGACCTTGACCCACATAAAATACAGTACAGAAACGAAACCAACACCGTTTACGTTTGACCATTGGAACACTAGCTTTAAAATGAATCGAAGCTGATAACACTTAATCAGCTGTTTTTCGTAACAATGAGATATATGTACCCGAAGGATCTGTAGCGTTGTTATTTCATTAATTTAAAGCTGGTATTCCGTTGGTATTAAAAACAGCCATAGGCAGAGAAGCCAAACGTTCCGAGCGAGGAGCGCGTCTACCTGGAGTGCTGCTGCCTCTCATTTGGCGGCGGCGAGGGCGCGCGAGATGAAGTCGTCGTCTGGTCCCGAGAGTCGTTCGCCGTCGCAGGACTGCCAGCACCGCTGCCACCCAGCGCCAGCGCCAACCCGTTGATGCTGCCGAAACATGACCACGTCACCACAGCCCTATCGTCGAACGCCCAAAGACCTAACTGCTCCAACCATCCCTCCGAAATTACTCGACGCAAAGACACAACATGATACATATAATATGATACTAAATTAAGGTTAGACAACATTCAGTGAAATCTTGGAGCAGATAAGCCAAAGCTAATTTCATACTAGGATCGATATTTACTATCACAATGTTACTATTCTAATTTATGTATAACACGGTAATCTAGTTGTTGTTAAGACAAAATAACCTATTGATGATATCCCGCCAAGTTTAATTTATTTGAGTATTTTTCATGTTTCGAATACTCTTTTTACGAGTATGTTTGACAACTTTGTTAAAGGACTATGGACAGCCGAGCGAAGCAGAACATTCTCAGCGGGGTGAAGATATTTAAGCAGTGATGTTTAGTTAGTGGCAAGGCAACGGGAGTGTCAGTCATAATAAAGGTATTTATTGGCAAGCAAGCATTCCGCACGCAATTTGTTATACACATTGCCGGTGACAATATTATCATACAAACAAAACTCATTCATAGATGAAGAGCCATCAATCAAGATAAAAAGAACAAACGTGTCAGATGCAATATTAGTTGGACATCGTCCATCTGTTGCAATCGAAACTAATTAAAGTAACGTCACTGAGAGAACAAAGACTTGTCTAGACGGTTAGCGTTGTAACAATGAATTAAATCAGTCGGGCTTTAATAGTGGAGTGAATAATAGAAATGACAATAAAATTGTGATGCCAACATGGAGTCGAGGAAGATAAGCTTCAAGAGGAAACCGCCGTAGAATCACACACGTAACAAGGAGTGGGCGAGAACAGGCAATTAGTAGAGCTGGTTCCGTCAACGCTGTAGATTATGTCGCACGAAACGCATCTTATGAATGGGATGAATGCGTAAGACTCAGTCGTCAGACAAAGCAGCCGAGGCGTCGCCGTCGTCAAGGTTGCGCTTTGTTACAATAACAAGAACAATATGAACTAAAATCACTTGCAATTTTAGTAATCGACTAAACCTAAATATTTCAATATAATATATCTTTAGGTTCTGTACAACTAGAAGTACTCAACAATTTCAGTTGGCAACAAGCATGCTTGACGTCAAATATTGAGGTTGAACGACTTTTATTGTCAGTTATATAGGAAATAGCTAAAATAACGAGTATACGAGATTTGGGGAACATTTAACACTCAAAACAACAAATGTATGAAAAGTTGGTAAGAAATGTAGCCAAGTGTAGAAAATATATTTTATTATGCAGACGATAATGATCTGTTTGCGTGATGGAACCGATGGTATTTGCAATCAAATAACCTCCCATCAACGACTAGTGTGCGATGCAAACAAATTCAGAGAAAAAGTGGTTCAAATGCCGCATTAAATTAAAACTACAAAGAGAATGCCGTTAGATGCTATCGGAACTGGAACTTAATCAGTGTTTCAATGAGAACCGCCATTGGGGTTTACTTAATGCTAACCAGTGATCTTACTCTTTGGCCAGAGAATGGTTGAAATAAAAGTTTGCATCATTTACATACTTATTCTAACCAAGTAAAAATAAAATCCTTTTAATAGAAGCTCTAATGTTTAAAGAGTGGCGATTACCATAAAATTAGATTAATCTTCCTTCTCCTGATTTTAACTTGCACACGTGCCTACAATAGGCACGTGTGCAAGTTAAAATCGTCTCAACTATTCTCTAAATATTACAAAGTAAGTCGAACTTTTCCTTTGCATATCTATCCAGAGTATATGTTAACATACAATAAGGAAGTGAAAACAAAGTGCCACTTACACTCATTATAAATTGAATTATAAATTTATATGAGTTCTCTGTACAAACAGACCAATTTATGCATTTCCGTTGACAGTGCGTTATAATAAAATTGTCTTGAACCACCTTCGCATTAACGCAGTATATTTCCGCAAATTGTAATTTTTACATGACCATAAAATGTGAAGGTCGGACATCATGGCCCCACCAGGTCAGATTTGGCGGAAGTTTGGTATAATTCGCAAATTGTTATTATAAACATAAGCGGAAAATAGATGCCTTTAAATAACCAGGAGCACACTTCTCAGTAGGATAACTCATTATGAAAACAAATATGAGATAGGGTACTCGTGGATGAGGCGTCACTATACATTTTGAAGCTAGTAACGGTATATGGTGAATTCCGTCGACTGCATTTCGATTCGCAACATTCTTAACTTCCACGATCATAAAATACATGTTTTCAGCACAACAAGGATGTCGCGTGTATATGGCCCAACTACATCGTCATTTCTGGTATTCAAATGTGTGTCAAATGCAACAGGCAAACAATCTGTGAGTATAAAGATTGTTCAGTGTATGGGTTATCAGCTCAAGCGTAGGAATTCTAGACAAGAACTTAAGTACTTATATATCTGCCCACGTCTGTCGTATTTATACTTTCAAATGTCACTTTGTAGGACTGTATAATGCAAACAAATGTGAAGTGTATTCCAAATCTTAGAGGCGTTTGGAAATAGATTGAAGAGTGTTTATTTTGTACATTAAATCTAAACCAATTACACTCAGTGACGTATGCAAAATAAATATCCTGTTGAGAACTGAAATGATTATTTGATTGCGGTCTGACGTCAATTCAGTTGTTACCAATTATATTGTGTGAACGTTGCAACAAGATTGATGCATTAACTTTTTACATCTCGTTACCCAATAAAAACGTAGATACCTACAGAGTTTAATTTTGTTTTGATTTGCCATTCGGCCAGCCCTGCGAGTAACATCGTAGGACAAATAAGATTGATTAAAGATTTCATAACTCAAGTAAGCTGAGTATAGCTGTTACTTAGCTTAAGGTTAACTGAAGGAAATGAATACCATTAGAAATCCCATTACACAATTTAAACTGTAAAGATACATTGGATACTTCTTGAATGTATATTAATAAGTTCTTGATTATGCAATGTTTGTAATCATCCACGTGAAGCGAAGGTCGTTTTTCTTTTGCATAGGTTATATTAAGTCTATCAAGTGTGAGTGTTTATTGTAGCATATAATGCCAAAACATAACACGCTATGTCTATGTCGCCAGATCGTAGAATTGTCATTTCAAGAAGTAGTCGGCAATTTCGTGAAATGGCGGCATTTCATGAAGTATTATGATGTGGTGATATGAACGATCTAACATTATATCGTAAAATAGTTATATTATTCAATGCTACCAGCGCTGAGAGTGCGTTATTGACAAGTCATTTATGCGATGTTTGGTGGTAAACCATTCTCTCAATCCTAACTTTATCTTGGGGTACATACGTCCTGCTTTTAAGCAACGCTCGCATTTGTCCTCAAAATACATCCTACTTTGTGAAAACAAAATTGTAGGAGTAGATGGAAGTTATTAAACACATCCACATAAGAAATCTCAACTATACGAATTTGCGTATAATAATGGAGTACCTTTTGTGTGTCTGGCAGCAATGCTCCAGCTGTGTGAGTGTTTTCCCTTATAGATAAAATATGGAAATAATATTTAATTAATGTAAGTAAATGAATTGTCGATCATTGAGTGTTTTTTTTTAATCAATAGTGAACTTGAAAGTTAGGAACAAACTCTGAGAGAAAAAATAAATGGTCAGGTTTTAGGCACCTATTCTTAAGGTTGAGACGGTGATTTTTTATAAAGAGCATGTGTCAAACTTGCTTTATAAGTTAGAGATTCATGAGTATTTAGGACAGCTGTAGAAACCTTAAAGTGCCTTTGTTGTCTTTGAAACAACAACTTTGTATCCTACCTATAGATCACAGTAATTACATGTCGCCACTCGCCAGTCAGTCGCATGGATTGGGGTCTCTCGTTTAAAATAATAGAGGCCTAAATATGTTTATTGCTGTTTCTTTGTCTTAGCTACTGCTTAAGAAACTGAATGACTCATACACGAAGGCACAAATGTCTTATTCATGAAAAGTCTATACTTAGGTGTTCCAAATAATTATTGGATGGGTTATATTATGTTGCTGGTTTAAATAATGTTAATGGATGTCTTGACGACAATATTCAATTTTTCCCATTTAGTTTTTCGAGAAATCGCTAATTGGTAGACTCTTCACGAGACCAGAGGGCTGGCCTTTTTTTTGGCCAAAGAATCATTGCCTGCATTGCCATTCAACGTGGCAATGCTGCCAGCCTTATGGGCACTTTTCCCGTTGACAGCGATGCGGATGAATTGTTCGATGCCCTGTGATTATTTATATTATTTCTGCATATGACGGCACGGTTGGCGCAGTGGCTGAGCGATCGACTACCGTGCCTGTGTCGTGGGTTCGATTCCCGCACGGAACAAATATTTGTATGGCCTACAGGTAGTTGTTCCGGGTCTGGCTGTTTGTGTATGTGTCTTTAAATGTTTGTAAACGCACCCACGACACAGAAGAAATTCCTAGTGTGGGGCAACGTTTTTAATAAAAAAATAAAATATATATATATTAATAGTTGTATCGTTTTAAAGAAATAGAAGAGGTTCTCCCTTTCATTAAGAAATATTTGATCATAAAGCTTTTCTTAATGGCAACGTGTCTCAAATAATGGGAAACGTTTCTTTAGCAGCCTGCCAAACAATAAACCGAATTAGTACATTTTGATCAATGACATAACCACAATACTACAAATAAAATCACATTCCTGTTTACGTGGGATTACACATTTTATAGTACGTAATATGACCGCATGACGCGATTATTTTTTTATCGCATGGGTCAATGTTGTGAATGCATGCAACCTCTTCATTACCATGCATGCAAACTGTAATAAGAGTTTAAAAGCGTCGATATCTCAGATATTTCAAGGACCAGAAGCTAAATGTAAATACATGGAACTGCATTTTTTTTAACTAAGTTCTTTCATTATCGTACTCGTGATAAAACTTCAGTTTTGAGCTAAAGAGAATTTTGGTTTCGTGCCGTTAATTTGACCTGTCGATTATTTGAGCTTGATTCCAGTGTAAGAAGTCTTGCATTCCAACTGTTAGTGAAACATGGCGATACTTTCAAACGTAGTATATTGTATTGTATTGTTATACGGGCCGATTTCCGCAACTCCACGACGTAGCGCGTATTTTGCGTAAAGAAAAAAACGTAGTATAATTCACATATAAATATAATAAGTATTTAATTAAATGTATCAACGGTTATATTCCTAAAGGCCTTAAAACCCGGACCTATCTAAATTAAAACAACTAGTACAATACAATAGCTTCTAATAAAAGACGTATCAAATGTTATAGTAAGTATATTTGTTCGTGCCGAGATATTGCATCATGTCGATGCATTTCACTATTTGCTGGCTCCAAGGCCGGCTCTAAGGTTACAAATAACGATAGTAACGGAGCTTATAAGTCGTAACGAAGTACTTATAGTTACTATGATATAATAGATAATTTTCTATCTTGATGATTAAATAGAAATCGAATGTATTGTATGTGCAATATTGAAAATAGATGCTGTTAGTATATTTCTTCACAAGTAGTAACATAACATTATTTATATTTACTTTAAACGTTTTGTGTTTGATGCGATGCGAATTTGATGCAAATAAATATTGTCAAATGCCAATGGTCCTGTTACTTATTATCAATATAAAATGAGATACTTTTAGTCTAAGAAACTCGCAACGTTTGCCTGGAAGAAATCATCTGTTACCAGGTTTTTTGAAACACATCTCGGAATCTAGGAAAATTACTCATTGCATCAGATTTTCACAACTTTACATGAATCAGCTTTTAAACAGACATGGGTTATTCCCGTCTTTGTACTGCAATGTTAAATTTTCATTGTGTAAATCTTGCCTCAATACAAGTAATTTCAAAATTCCCCCATTGTGCTGGAAATAGCCTGTTGCTTTCATAATGCCTAAAATAATTCAAATGACAATTCTGTATTTTTCGGTTCACCTCTTGTCCTGGCTGTCATTTGTGGATCTTCGACAGTCTTCACGGGTGGTCAGGAGCCCGAAAGTCTGACAACCAGTCTTACCATGGGGTATCGTGTTGCCAAGTAACTAGGTTGTAGAGGTCAGTAGGCAGCCGCTCCATGTAAAATACTGGTAAGTAAGTTGCATTCAGTGTGGCTGGAAGCCGACCTTAACATAGTTGGGAAAAGGCTAGGCAGATGATGATTCAGCTTTGTATCTGAACAAAGGGTCATTCCAAGTCCCAGAAGACTTGACTGTAAGAATGGCCTGTTGACTGTAAGTAGTTCTCGTCTACCAGAACTTTGCCAAGATTAGAAGGCATCCTCAAACCTGAATTGTTTCGTTTACTACCGTCTGAAGTATCATAAGTATTACCTTTACTCCGAAGAAGAAAAATTGCCCGGCAACAACTTATAGAAACGGTATGAATTAAGTAATTATCGTTACTGTCCTGCTACTAACTTAACGATAATTACAGTGACGATAATACCATTCACATTTCCATCTTGTATCTATAATTACTGGCTAAGCATTATTGCTTTCAGCATGCGCAATGTGACATAAATTACCTTAGATAGCGTTGGTAGTTGGTGCTAGTGAGTCATCGTACAAACGACCAAGTAACATGTCGACACGCCAACTTGCTATAAACTCGTGTTTTTTCTTCTTCATGTAATCTTGAGAAACTATTACTGTTGAGTACAGCCCTTAAATCGTGTAGGTGATATATGGCTCGTATTTATTTCTCGGTAGGTTAGTAGTCGTAAAAGTCCAAGTGCTAATAACGTTTTTTATTAACAGGACAGGGTATATTATTGAAGTCGGCTATCAAATAATACATGTGTTTTATCGGCAGCCCACGGAAGTTGATTAATTATAATGGTTTGTTTACCATTTAGCGCAGTTAGTATAAACAATTAAATATTAATAAGGTAAAACTTTGTTATGCTGCGGTGAACGAATAGATATAGGTCAAAAACCAACCCCAAATTCCTGAATGAACTCAACCGTACTTTAAACAATTGTTTTTTTTATTATTTAAGATACGTTGCCTCAAACTAGGAACTTCTCCTGTATCGTGGGTGCGTTTACAAACATTTAAACTCTCATACACAAACAGCCAGACCCGGAACAATTATCTGTAGGCCATACAAATATTTAATTGCTTTCTGCATGCATGGACACTTAGGGCACTCCAGCATTTAGGTCATGTTCTGGACAGGGCACAATACTCATGATGCGAGGCGAACACGGCTACTGTGACATGGCTTTAGTCCCAAAATTTATCACAGTTTGGGCGATAAAACGATAGGATACCACCGTATTCATTTCTTGTTGTGTCACAAACGTCCAGTACGCAAGCAACAGGAATTCTTTCTTCTTCTTTCTTTCTTTAATTCGAATATCTGATGACAATAATTTGTAGATCAATTTCAGTAAATGACAGAAAACAACAACCATCCAGTTTACAATCAGAAACAAGAGAGACAAAGAATTTCTGGTCCTGTGCTTATTTTCACAAGCAAGAGAAAGACATGTTCTTTTATATTTTCCACATTGCTTATGCAATGAGCCGGGACAATGCTAAGGTAAATAAAAAGAGCGACGCAATAGTCATTGAAATAAGTAAACAACTCGGTAACTGTCCACACTATTTTCGTAGCAGTTTAAATAGAAAACACATACTTTAGTACTGCGCAATCGCGATATATTAATCCCGATATTAATAAAAACACAAATTCCTATGTAGATTCGGAATCCACCGAGCCAACTGTTTGGCAAATCACCAGAACTGGTGATTCATCAGCACATCCACCTCATGCCAGTTAGTTATCTTCTACCCATGTAATTGATTAACACTAATTGGAACGACCGGATCTGTTGCCAGTTAGTTTGTTGTTCTGCTTACTATATATTATTTGCAAACATTGAGGATATAATACGGAGATTATTACGACTAAAGTTTTACGATCGTATAATCTTTAATTTATGCGACAATTTCAACAGTAACGCTTAAAACAGCTTTTAATTAGTCTTTACTCAGCCGGCTGGCGGTTGTGTATGATGAAAAATTGGAGCAGTTCGTAAGCTCAGAATCTCAGATGTTGGGTAATATTGTTATAGTTTTGAGAGCACGCCTTCATTTTTAACGTTGCCTGGGAAAGGGCAGGAATTCTAATGCGAACGGTCACTGGTAGCCGGGGTACTAACAAAAAGATCAGAAACGTGAAATACCATCAACAAAGCGCACTAATATTTTACAAACATCGGTCAACTACAGAGAGCAGCGGCGTATGGCCGGAGATAACCTTCGACGGGCGTCAAACGATGCGATTGTGTAATCGCCGTCGAAGCTGTTAAGCCAACAATGGTACCTTTCAGTGGAGCACGTTGTAAATCATACAAGCGGTCGTTTGTGGCGCGTGCGCCACTCGATACGACACGATAACAACGAGACACAATCAACCGCATAGGACTAATCCGTTCCAAAACAAATTATACTTAAAGCCAATGCATATAACGTTCAATTCTTGTGATTTACGTTAAGGTGAGCTCATTGTAGACGCAATGGACCATGAATTGTGATAAATAGTAGAGAACAATTGTCCTTTATTTCGGAATCACGTTTGCTATAACCCTTATTCTGAGAAAGAGTTACCATTTGAATAAATGACAAACAATAATGGGTACCTAGGTACTGTGGTTCGTGACCGCAAAACAGATAAAAGCTGCCGCAAACGAGCCCAGCGTTAGAATGAGAACATTATGATTAATTAACTTGAATATAGAAAATAAACTACTTTAACGACATGCATTAACCCAGAAGGCAACAGCTGATAAGTTTAAATAGGTATGTTTAAAACATGTTTACATAACTGTCAACCATTTCCGCATTTTAGATATTTTTTCTATAAGCGCGTAATGTGCAAAATATATCACCATTAAGCATTATTTTTACTTGTACATTATTTATTTTGGCACATAAGAAATTGTTTCAACAAATCAAGTGCAGAGTTACATTTCTTACTGTCAAAATACTCTTACACGTTAAAACAAACACCTGACACTATGGAAAGGCATGAAAAACGAATTTTAGGTTTTTCTGTTTACGAACATTGAACATAATCACGACACGAATGAAGAATTTCACTGCCGCAGTAGAAATAAATATGTAACTGAAAATAATTGAATATTTAAAGATGAGCCTTCATTTAAAAAAAGATTTACAAAAACCCTTGAATAAAAATAAACCGGATAATATTTCCGTGATGTCAACGCAAAAACAGAATCATTTATATGAAAGATTATTGTAGACGACATGGCGTATAAAATGTCATAGAAAATTAAATTTGAGCATATGCTATGACATGTGTCATATATTTTGACACCAAATTGCTATAATTTTGCGTCAGCGGCGTGCTCAGGATTAGTCTCGACCTGTGTCTGTCATTTCGTCTGCGCGGTTAGAAATAGAGCTAACAAGTTTCGCCGGATTTTAAACTAAGACCGAAGAGTTTATTATTCTATCAGTTAAAGGCACAAGTGGTGAATGAAACGTAACGGTTCTAAAACTGGTTCTAGTTCATACGGCAGCTTGACTATCTCCGGCTGGTAATCTTTGAAACACGTGTCCTTTGAGAGCCGTAAAGTTCACCTTTTGAAGTGGCTGCATCCGGACAGTTTTCAGATTCTTCTAAATTATTTATGTTTGGTGTATTTTTAGCGGCGGCTCCGGGCTGGCGCCAAGCTCGCCTTGACCGCAGTTCGGTGCAACAAACGACGGAAGGCTGACCTTACACCCCGTCGCGATCGCTACATAGTTACGTTTAATGAGCAAGCGCAAGGTTTAGGGCAAAGGACTAGATGGTTGAATGACGTGTGCTCAAACCGTTTGTTTGACATTTGGAACGATAAACCGTATTGTATTCCGATTAATATTATTCTATGCTTAAAGTATAGCAGCTATATTTCAACTAACCAAATTGGTCCTAGTGGCTGAACGATCGAAATTATTTAGTTCATTTCATTAACTAAATGCTTACAGAAAAGTGTAAAATTAGCATGTTTACTTCTTAATCCAAAGAAGTAGAGGTTCGCTTTAAAATCTATTTTGAATCTCTGGTTACACCACGATTTATGCCGCGGTGTAAAATCTAAAAGTGTGATTTCACAACGATGCGATAGATGTTAGATCCATGCGGTGAGAACGACTTATGTCCATTAGTTTTTATTGCCAGCGAGACACCACCACGAGACGAATGTATAAAAGGTTTAATTAGTGCTCTCCGAGTAAATGACATTTACACAAGAAACCATCTCAAAGCGTATACAGTATAATTTATGAAACTCGTAACTTGTGATAAATTTATAAGTCCGGTCCTACTTCCATCATCTCGTATCGGTTTAGTTTTGCAATACGCTAGCGTTGCAGTGAAAATGGCAAAAAAGAAAGGTTAGTGTCCGAAGGTCGAGTCGTCGTTATTGACTCGCAAGTCTAGACTCCTGGCCATACATCGAAACACACCCCGATGAACGAAACTTTACGCTAGCTAAACATTTAAATAGATCGTTAATAACATGGTCGAATTGAAGCAAGGTGTGGGCTGTAATTTATAAATTTTTAAACTGTATATTGTTGCAACAAGGTATGGTTTATACTGTACCTAATTATGTACTAAACAATGTTGTTTTATGGCTGCTGTAAAACTGAAAAGAAAAATCTAAAATGAGCTGGTTCATTGTTAATGAAAACTGTGAAACAGAATGAGCATTACTAGTAGGTACGCAAGCTCAAAGTGAATCAGGTCATAGCCTTGGAATAACTTTAAATAACACACTGTACTGTACTGTCGTAAGAAATTAGAATCCTTAATCTTATGACAGCGGTGGTTTTCCACTCGGAAATGGCTCCAGATTTATATAAAAGCACTCGCACGCGCTGAAATCGTCACATGAAACATGCTACATTTAAGAGCGCAATTTGTCTCGACTCCAACACACATATATTGGCGTGAAAATATTATGGAAATATAACAGTCAATGTTTAAGAGGGTGTTAATATTCCAAACAAAGTTGATACATCTGATATATGAATACAAGCTGCTTGAACATTTGAATGACAGATTTGTGTCCATGGTATTTCGAAGACAAACTATTTTGAATGTGGCGATATTTAAAGTTGTGACGCATATAACAATATATAAAGTGGTTTAATTGAATCTCGTGGCGATCGTAAAGATTGTCGGCCACCACCCACGGCTAACAAAATTAGACGAATGACGAATCCGAAGTGTTACGAGACCGACAAGACATGTTCGATAAACGCAGTGGACAACAAATGATAACAAATAATACACGACAGATAGAAATAGGCGAACCATTCTAATTTGTAAACTATGATGGTGATGGACGAGATCTCTGTTTACAAAGCCATAACACCGAACTAACATATTGCAGACAAGCTATATTAAAAACAATAAATGATCCAAACGTTTTTGTGAAAACTGTAAACGCAGTAGTGTAAATGTTTGCTGAGAATTCAAAATTCGTTCATGAATTTAAATCAAATATGCGTCTAGTGAAAAAAATGAATAATAACAAAGAAGAGAGACACAAAGAAAGTACGTGATTTAAAAATTGTAGCGAGAGCAACCGGGCGTGCTTGTGCAGTAACTTGACGCTAATAACATTAGTAAGTTGACACCTGAGGAGCAGTAAAGGTCACGCGGTGAACCTTGAACAATCACGGAGGGTGAGGCAGGGCTCGAGAGGGTAGTGACC
This sequence comes from Phlogophora meticulosa, assembly GCA_905147745.2. Lineage (NCBI taxonomy): Eukaryota > Metazoa > Arthropoda > Insecta > Lepidoptera > Noctuidae > Phlogophora > Phlogophora meticulosa. Next base: position 4,194,794 of record LR990518.1, read on the forward strand.
GATGACGATGACTAGAGGGTAAATTTCATGGAGCAGGATTGGAAATTTGTGTGTTTATTTAATGTGTTATTCAAATCTAATTCCTCTCAAGTCTAAATTATGATGGAAATTATTTAGCGGTGGACCCGATTTAGGAATAACTCCATCAATTAGCTTGCCATCTTTGTAGTCCAACTGCGTACCAAAATCTGTTTTATTTGGCATGTTTTGAATTCGAATATGTACATAATTTAAAATCACGAAGTCCACCTACGGTACATGTTCATAAATATTATAAATAAGCTAAAATATCTAATTTTGTGAATAACATCATTGTTTATTTGCAGCAGCGGTCAGAGCACGAACCAAAACATGAGAACAGGGAAAATAATAAAATGGGATATTTATAGGGATCCTGATGGGGATGGCAGTAATTTGACACCAAGGTCGCACGCAAAGGCCGTTCGTCGAACTTTCTAGTGCCTACTATACCGGGTGCCAAACGCATGATTGATGGGATGTTATGGGGGTCCCATAGTAACCAAAGCTATTAGCGGTTCAACGACCAACGTAATGATGTTGCAAATTAATGTTTGTATGCCACCATGATTATGAGAAATTATCTTTGTGAATCATTTTTTGTATGCGCGTATTTCTTTCATTGACCCCTGTGTTTTGTTTGTGGCACTAAGTAAGTAGCATAACAGTATTTGAACTTGGGAAGCATGTTTCACAAGCAATTTTTTGTATGGGAACATTCGTTAAATATATATAGGTAATCAATTTTAAGTTATATGAACGGTTGTATTAAGAGTGCGTATAGAGATAGAAACATAAATACCAACTTTAGTATTTTCCCAGAGAGATAAGGCACATCCTGAAAGTGAATCATTACCATTCGCGGTATCACTAATATTTCAGTAAAGCAGAAACTGTTGTGATAAGGAAATAAGTCAATAAGTTTAATTTTATCATTATTGTCCGTTTATGGCGGCTACTGAAGTTTATTTTGGAATCACGTTAGTAAATTACACAAATATGATATAAAATAAGTCCTTATTTATTCAGCGACAGCCACTTATGCTTGGTTAGTTAAACCTAATAAACTTAGATGAAACTACCAAAACCTTAATATAATTTTTCAAAGACTTTCAATGACTCTTCAATTAAATACACATAATCACAATTAAAAAAAGCCGAATTGCTTCTGACAAACAAACGAAACTCAACATCTCTCTGCAGTCAGCAGGTTATACCGTTATTACAGGTCCATTGAACCTAGCAGTCCCTGTAAGTTGATGATCCCTGTAAGTCGACGATCCCTGTAAACCGATCGGGCACAGGAATAGTTCCATATGCTTGTGTACACGTCAATCGACGCATTGGAGCGTTACTTTACATGATCGCGCCCTAAAATAACCGAGTGTTGTCAACGAAGCGTTAATAAAGTGCGTGAGGGACTCGGGCCCGGTTTAATTATTATTTGTTGTTCTTGGGTCATTCTCTATTATAAAAAATGCCTATAATGATTTTATATTAAGCTTTCGTACAATACCTAAATTCTAGTATTTAGAGTAAAGGTAAAAATTACATGGGTAAACTGCCTTACCCTTCGGGTTGGGTGGCTACATCCGTGGGTGTTATGTTTTATTTTGTGTTAAAAATATGTTTCATAATTTAATCACAGGGCAATGTTCGTTTCGTTATCCTAAATAGTCGCTTGAGTGTCTGTCTCTAGATATTTCAGAAAGCCTACGTAAATATGTGTAACTTGTATGAGATAGCTTACGCCTCTCCGCTGGCGCCACAAATATTGAACTTAATACATATCTCAATATTTGCTGGCGTCGCACTCGTTATGTTTGTCCATCATTCAGTCCCAAACGAGCGTGGAAGAGGTTACACAAACCTCACTTAAATTCATAATATGATTTGCATACAAAAAATGCAAATGCAATAAGCAAGTCTGTTGATCCAACATTTGTTATGAAATCATAATTTGCATTCTAACTCCAACCGGCTATGGTTAGCCATGTTCAGCCTTGAGAGGATTGCGAATTCCATTCTTTCAATTAAAATATTTGTTAGTTTCGGGGAAACACGTTCTATTGGCACACATGCCAATTTGGAAGTTAATGGCGCTTCAAGATCTGTTAGCACATAATCGTATTTACGGCGTGCAATTTTGTTTTATTGTTATGTGCCACAGTTAAACTTCACTTGTCCCCGCACGAGCAATGCGGAATCGGCGTATAAATACAACGTTTAGCGGCCGTCAAATTTAGCGGACGCTTGCAAAATGTTGCCGACAGAACGGTTAAGTTATTTAACATGCTACTAATACTGTTATGTGAAAATTAGCACGTCAGCTCTTAAAGATAATGTTGCTATGAACTTGGTTTATAAGTTCAAGCTGAGATTAATCTTTGTTAACTCATCATCACCCTCCTGCCCTAATCCCAATGTATGTGAGATCGGCGCAACAAGTCGTCTTCTTCCATACGAATTTATCTTCATCTCAATAGTCACCTATTAACTTTGTTAAGTATTATTTAAATATTATGTTACTATTCATTAAATGATATTTTCTCTACTCAATAATGTCTTATTTCTAAATCTGGTTTCGCACAAGAAATCCGGTTTGTTTACAGGAGCTAACAAATTCGACCGGTATAGGCGCCCAAATCAGCTGGGCATTTGGTTGGTCAAAACAAACAAGCGATGACGTAAGATCCAGGTGAGTTGTTTGTGCCATAAACTATTAAATAAAATACGAGCCCATTAATCCTTATGTCGGCGGATCGGTTAATCTAACACGCAGAGCGCGTGCAAAGAGGCATCAAAACAAAAGATTAAAAATTTACCAAGCCCAACTTGTTTACCCCGGGACCTGACGTCATTGGTTGAAATGAACCCGATGAGATCATTTGGTCGTTCACACTGACCTTAGCGAACCCTGCCCATTAGGGTTGGAAAAAACGAAATCAATTGTTACGTCAAATTGACATTCGAAGGTCTAATGGGTTGATGACACGCCTGCTTTTGCCTTACTTCAAGATAAAGGTCAAGAGGTAATAAAGCTTTTGTCCTTAGAAATATTAAATGCTATCATTATCATTATTATACGTCTATATATTAATACGTTAAGTAAAAAACTTTGTACTCATTTTTACGCATATTGCACACGGAGAAGTGTGACATTTTGCATAGATTAAATGGAGAAGGGCAGAAAGCTAGAACTGTCGAAATTCATCACAAGGCGACCGAAAGTTTCATTTAATGTTACACATCGTGCTTCTAACTTAATTGTATTTATATGAGTAATTTGCACAACTTGCAAATTCATTTGAGGATGGGAATGACCCGGGAACCTACTTCTTATACTCTTTCACTGCAATTTGTCAGGCTGGTCAACTGAATGAGGTTGTCATAACATAATAGGCGCCTACATATTATATCAATGTGGTGTTATATAATTTTAAATTAAGCTATTACACCCCGTAGGCTGCAACATGATGAGTCATAGTGCCGGATGTTTTTTCAGGTATGTAGGGCATCATGAGACAGGTAATGACGGTGATATATAATACCGTTTATCTCGTTTGACAGTACGAGTACGTGTTTGTAAAAGATTAGTTCAACGTAACATGCTTTCGAGGAAGCAAGGTGGTATGAGAATGCTTTTCCTCATTGCTGGGTTATATGGCATCCATGTCTGCTGGATGTGATTAACAATTACTCATCAAAAATGTTTTAACTTTGGATTGTTGAGGCATGGAAATCGCAATCGCATTTAATTGGGACGTTTAACGTTTGATCAGAAAGAGAAAACTCCGACATGGGCGTAATAGATAGGTACGCCAAATAAGCGCCAAACAGAAACTGCTCATCGTCAATTTAAAACCGAAAACATGTGATCGGAACATAGCTTCGTGGGCTATTTCCACACAAGATAATCGTCGATGGAAATACCAGCCCAGGAATTTACATCCTAGTTCGGAGCTCATAGTTTCCTCAATCAACTGAGCGCAGAAGAGTTTAATTAAATAGTTTCGGAGCAGAACTGTGCCGTTAACAGTGACTTCCTAATAGTCATTCTGTCATATTAAATCAAAGTATTATTAGATGAGCATAAATTATAACGTTAGTATTAAACGCTGCGTGGTTTTTGTTAAGAATAGACCACCCTGTTTTAGTAAGGTGCTTCGTAACTGAGGATTTGGATTTGATTTGATAAATGGGATTCTGGGATTTGATTTGGGATAATGGGATGGATTGAAGAATCCATCTTAATAATAAACACCATAGTGAAGCACATAATATATCAAGAAAGACATTAACATTTAAACCCTGTCAAACAGTGCCCGTGTGTAGGATATTCAGTAATTCTTATCTAAAAGATTTACTTATAATAATGTTTTATCATTTACAGCGATTTCCTTGTAATTTTCCGTCAGACAATATATCAAGGTATTATTAGCTGGGCGTAAATAATCCGCTATTATCTCAAGCGGATGGAATAGGACAATTATGACGCACAGTTGAAAGGACACAACCTAGTGCTGCGCAACCAAAGTATTGTTTTAACGTCGTCCAGGCATTCGCGATCGACATTCTATGACCAATACCGGTCGGTCTTAAATCAAACCAACCGATCATTTGTTATGTGCAATTTTCATACAAAGGATAGAGAACTGGACGTCACTGTTTCGTCATTAACAGAAGATTTATTTTCACGTTTCGCAACACAATGACCATAATTAGATTGGACATGATTACTTGGACATAAATCTATCAAGTTAGAAGTAATTTTACATTGTGTTGAAGTTACTAAGGTTGATTGTTCGGTTTTAAACACGGGGTTAGTTATAAGATGAATCGTGCACATACATATATCAGTTTTTATGTGCAACAAACATGGGTATTTCCGAGTAAAATAACTTAATTTATATTGCATAATAGGTCCACTTATGTATCAATAACCGGGATGCTTTCGACATCTGCTACACTATAGATACAACTGACTGACCCATTCATTTTCAGACACGATTGAGATTATGCAAAACATGAAATTGATTTTATTTTTTGATCTCGTTACATTTTGTACTCTTGCAGTCGAGTAATTTCCTATGTTCTGTCAATTGGCTTTATCGTAACGTAACAAATTACTCTTATCTGCAAATGACGTTTGTTGCATAAAAGGAGCGGGAAAAAAGAGAAAGGCAATTAAGTAATTTGAGATTCCGCAACTGGATAAACATTCAGTATATTTGGAAGTAAGAAATAAGCTAACGTTACAAATAAATTACCTTAAACTGACTTGGGAGACTTTCTCTGTTTGCTTAAATGTGCTAATGACTGGAGTTAAGCTAATGTAGGTATCGAACGAATCTAGATACTTTTGTAGAATGCAAGTGGGCTTATTTAGTGTTACCTACTAGATCGTCTCGTCTCGAGTGGAGACTGAGGAACAATACCTGTTCAGACACACGACAGATAAATTGCAGCAGCACTTACGACTTGTGAATAGTAATGCTTTGATTTCTTAAGAGACTACGTCTATTTGGAAGGTTTGTGAGTCTCTACAAAGACAAAATTTCCTATGAAATTTAATTAGCCCCCAAAAGTCGTGACGTAAACTGTACTAATGCATGCAGATGCATGCATTAGTACACTGGTAACTTAAGGGTAGATACCCCTAAGTTTTTCTTGTCTTGTTTTAGCATCATGATCATATTATTGCACTTTTGCAGTCTCTCACTGTGCGAACTTTTTGTTATAGTCTTTTACTCACTAACACTTCGTAAACTCCACAAAAAGTAACTTCGGTGTGAATGCGCCATAACAGACACTGTCCCAAAAACGGCTACCACGTTACGTACACTACATAAACTTATCAACTAGGTAACCCTATCCATCAAACGTTTGACGTGCCACAATTCATATAGACGCGATGCAATGGACGTCCAGCCGTCCAGTCAGCGATGTAAATCACGACAATTGCATGCCCGTGCGCCGGTGGACAGCAGCCTTCGTACTAAGTGCATTGCAATTTGTTACGTAAAGTGTTACTTACAAGCCGTGTATTATGGAGAACTGGTATCATTATTATGGCTTGCGTTCTGTTCACTGGGTTTGTGTGTAATTGTGAGTAAAAAAAATTGGATTAGTTAAGTTAGATGTTAGGTTTACACGGAAGTGATGATAGCTCTAAAGAATGCTTATGTGTCAATACGATTTCACTGTTCGAAATCTTAATAACATCGTCAAAATAAGATCTGCTTCAGCAAATTGTTTCTTGAACCGGTTCTCGGGAGGTAATAGCTATCATAAACATTAGTGACGAGCGAACTTCGTCCCTCGTCCGTTCGTTTTCGTTTTCGGCCATAGACGGCCGAAACTTCGCCCAAGCGGAAAATCAGAAATTCGTGAAAGATCGGTGTTAGAAGTACACGAAATTTTGTGTCCTCTAATGGAATTTTAGCTTTTTCTACTAAGTAGTAGCCTTTTCTCGGCTTAGGTGTAAAAAAAACAAACAAGATTTTTTAGTGTATAACCTAAATATTTATCAGTAATATCTAAATCGTTTTCATTTTGGGCGGACAATAAGACTAAAACCGAAGTTTATTTTTAGTTTTCGGCAAAAAAAGTTTTTGGTGGGAGACCAAAAAAAATTTGATCACCTCCGCTTATACGCCACACTGACCTAAACTTGAATGAAACAGCGGAGATAACGACGAACACAAAAAAAACAAAGAGAAAACAAGATTGTCAGTTGTACCCCTCGCGGTTGTACCAATCCGATGCGAATTCAATTTACTTTCACTATTCTCTCGGGAGTTGTATTCAAATCGTTTGTTTACACAATTTTATTGGCATAAACTTATTTTCCTTTCGCCTACATCGACCTGTGCCAAAGGTAAGCTTTCTAAAGGTTTAAATTAATGAAAGACTTGTTTATGAACGTAGAAGACATGAAAGAATTTACGATTATGTATGTAGATGGGACCGAACGAAACCATTGGCTATAACTTGCTAGATGTTTTCTTTATAGGTTTCGAAGCGAGTTGCATTTACAGCGATAGCTTTGAAATGACAGCAAATCTTAAGTGACCTACTGAGGTAAGTATTGAAATGTTAAGATAGTCTTACAGTTAATGTACCTACTAGTATTTATCGCGTAATAAACAAATATGGATATATAGCTTTCTAAGTCATTTGCTATTTCATTTATAGTTTTAGTGAGATTATTACACGTTAACGATTGTTTACGCCTTCGATTATAGTCTGTGTTATCATGGCTCTGGATAAGATGAGGTGGTCCACAGTGGGTTAAGTAAATATAAACAGGGAGATGTAACATGTAACTTGTCAGATAACCCTTAGTTACCTATTACGCATGTTTCCTATCGCTTTGTCTACATTGAAAGCCTATAAAATCACGTACGTAACGTTAAGTATGTACAATTTTATGTATATGACACATGATAGCATGCCATTATCTTGTGGAGCGCTTTGTACATAAACTTCTACGAACCTACATTGCATTTCAAGCCTCGTTGCATTGTTCAGATAGTCTATCAGAATATCAGCGCTACAGTTTTTTAAATATCGCAGCGTTACTCTCAGATAATAATAATTAAGAGGTAAAAGGACTGGGTATGTAAGAACTGTAGAAGGTCGTTATATAGTGTCTGCCAACCCCCATGAGAAAAAGGCCTTAGTTTATTTATGCTTGTGTGCAGGTATATGTAATCCTAAGAAATCTTTTGTTTCAATTATTTATTACTTTCAAATATTCCTTTTTGTTGTTTGTATTTCTGGAGCGTGTCTTAAATGCAATGCTTATACCTTTCTTATAATTATCCAAATTACTAATAACCTGGACAAAAATCTTCCTATTCTTCTTTATAGCGTTCGAATTTGGACATGGCGATAAACTATTACATGATACACTAGATCTGCCCCGCGGCTATCAAATGCAAGGAGATGTAAATATTGAAATCCGACAGTTAGTTAGTTCTGGAAATCGTTCTAACAAAAAAACTAAACTCTTCAGCTAAGTATAGATAGGTTTACTCTTCGAGTTATTGAATAAAACGCAGTAGCTATCATGTGAACTGATTTTCATATGACTGAAGCAAAACACATCCTTCTTCAGAAGAACTGTAGATCTTCCGAAAACTTTCGGCCATTTACAACAACAACCCGGTTTCCAGAAAACTGTTGTGTGTGACGTAGAGTATTACAGAAACCATTTGTTTACACGTTGTTAACGAAAATAGTCGGGAGGAAGAAAAACTTCATCGTAACACATTAACAGTTCCTAGACATGTCACAGGATGTTCCGGGAGATTATTTTGTTCCTTTTACGGCCAGGAGATATATCAAAGGGATATAAGAATGTGTCTTTCGTGTTGCATTGTAGCTGTCAAAGTGTTGATCCTATATTATTTTTAGCGTGATATAGTGTGTCACCTAAGTGGATATTTTACCTTTTAAGTCGGTTCGTTTAAAGAATAACAAATCCAGGTTCATCAATTTTCCATTTTATGTTCTGTTGTGAATCAAGGGAACATAAAATCTGTTTCGGATCAGGGTTTTATGTTTGTTTTTGGGTAAACAGGAAACTAACAACTCAGGATAAGGAATAAATAAGAAAGAATCATGGTATGTTTTTGCATTATCGACATCGACGCATTGTGCATTAAAAATTCTAAAGTTTACTGATGTATATCAGCGCATATACAATCATGATACACATATATGAATTGATATATTACTGTCTTCTGAACTAGTAATTTAGCAGACTGATATATTAGGTATCTGCTTCTTTTTCTTGCTCAAATATCGGATTGTTGTGAACCCTTTTATCTAACAGCAATGCGGAAATGTATGATTTTTCACACGTTGTTTTAATCTATGACAAACCATAAACTACTCAAGTCATCCGCAACGATTTTCAAAATGCGTACACTCGCGTCAAAAATGAGTAGCAGTCAGTTGTCAGCGCCTCAGATGCGCTCCACTTGCGCTACTCCGGTTTCACACGCATATTTATTTTAATCGCCCATTTATCTACGACATTACGCATTATTGTTACGACAGAACTGTAACTGTGTAACTCAACACGTAACGCACCGCATGTAACGCAGCTGTGACTGACTGTACCTATTAGTTTGTTAAAACAGAAAATTGAGCGTAATGCCGATTCGCTTGTTAACGGCTTTCTAATAGTTCTAAGAATTACAAGTTTTATGAAAATTGGATTTTAATAATAGTCGGTTTTAAGCCACTGTTGAGTGAGGAAAACTGGTAATAAAATCGGCACTGTTGAATATACCAGTGATCAGATACAAGCATTATATACGCATACTGTTCTTTAATAACAAAACAATTAATTGTAACCTGGATTTTCAGGAAAAAGCTCATAAACAATAGCTATTATAACTAGATGTTATAAAAATAATAGTTTATTTTGAAATATCGCTAATAATCCGCTCGGATACCGAACTAGTATAACCTGTATTAGTAACTGTACCTACATCATCAAGGTATTACGTCAAAGGGGGCAGAACATGGAGCTGTCAGGGAAATGTCCAATTCATCGTACAAATTAAAGAACTAATCGGAGTATCAGCTGAAGTGACCGTAAAGGCGTATATTGCACACAACACAACGCGTTGCATCAGTTGTAGATTTACGCATGTAATCATTACTGTTACCTGCCCACTAACATGTGATGGTACGGTAGGTAAATTGCTCGCCCTTCGCTGCACATAACCACGCTACAGATCTTTTGAAAGCTGACGTTGAAGTGTCTTTGTTTACGTTCAGATGTTAAAACAATATTTTGTAAGGAACACTAGGCTTGTCGAGTAAACATCGATATTTTTTACTTTAAGTACACCTTCACCATCAAAGGCAATATTTTTAAGTACACCACCATCTAAAAAAAGACCCACTCTCAACTGACCGGAAATAAAATCGTAAAATAAAATACAGCACTAAGAATATCTAAAAAGTATCGATGGAACGATACTTTTTACAATTTCCGACATCTCTATGGAACACCTCAAAAGTCTCAAGTCTCAAGCACGTCTCAAGGGTTCGGAATAACAAAATTAAAAAGAAAAATACTCGGAGTAAATTACAAACGTAAAATCTGAGGAATATTTACTTTAAAAATATTTCCGAGTAAACTTTAGAGCCTTTCAGCGAAACATTTTTATAGATGGTTATGTAAGTACATATATGTAAGTATATGAGTTCAGTAAGAAAAGCGAAGTACTTGAATAAATTATAAACTGAATTGTATTAGATTATATTAGAACCGAAGCTAAAAGCAAACAATACGGGGTTTTCTAAGAATATAAATAAATAGCAAACTCACATAAATTAACAATTACCACTTGTTGAACAAAGTCTATTTATAATAAATTAAAATAATGTAATATATACATACGACAAGGCAATGTTGGTGGTAAATAAATACTTTACAAAAACATCAAATCAATGAAAGTGCCGCATAAAATTAATCGATTTGCAACAAAACAAAAGTCTCATCGAAACGACGCGACGTGTAATAAAATAACAATTGAAAACGTATACAATGCGCGATGTCACCACCCGTTGTTGCCATACCCTTTCGTCAAAACATCATAAACCAAATTGAAATGACTTCATGCGGCATTGGATCATGAAACCTTTAGCGCATTTCCTCCGGGAAAATCGTACACAAAGTTTCCTCTGCAATATTCCTAGAGGATTATTTATTCAGCCAAATTGGAAAAACGATATTGCTGCAGTTTCTAGCAGATTGCGCCAAAATGCAAGAAAATAAGGTTGGCGGAGTTTCAAACAAACGTATTGTGTTTTAAATAATTTTCAAATTATGACCAACGTGATGAAATTGCTTACGACAGTTCATTTTAAAAGACAGTCCTGTCTAAGGAGCTTATTCAGTTATAGTGTTACATAAAAAAATTAAAGCTGTTGTTTAACGTAAAACTATGTACAATATAGTCAATGGTGTTCTGACATGTACGCTCTGTGCTCGGGAGTTTTTCGGCCAAAATTGGATATGCCAGCCACATGAGAGCACATCAAAGAGCAGCACACCAAAGCTCTCAAAAACCACCATAGGAAGCCATCGAATGCAGTCGCTGTGATAGCATCATCATCATCTTGAAAATACACCTAGGTAAAAGTTTATGAGCGAAGAGAGACCTCTTAAACAAGGCAACAACTTTATGAAGATGGCTCCACATACTCCTTAAATTTCAAGACATGGTTAGATAAAACATTCCTTTTAAGCTTTATTAAAGATTTTAAGTATCCTGGATCGTTAAGGAGACACTGCAGGCACGTTATTACGCCAGACAACCTTGTAAGATAAAAAGTTTCGTAGTCAGTAAAATGAGGTCGACGTCGTGAAGCTATGAAGATAAAAACCTACATCTAAATAGTGTCAGGTAGCAATTTTGTTACAAGAGCAAGATCTATTTCGAAGAAGCTTAGCAGAGAGGATAAAGCAGATAGAGGAGGACAAACAAAGATTACTTTGTACTAATGGAATAAACATCTTGAAATCTTTTGTTCATAGGACAAACCAGGAACAAATTAAGTAAAGTATAAATAAAATCTGAAGTGGATTGAATCTGTGTTTTAATGCATTGGTATTTATTCGCCTTCCTGGTAGGCGTCATCTGGTATAATGATGTCATCCGACTGATCCCTGATTCTGACGTCACTATTATTCAACCATTTTGTACCTTTGAAGCTCTCCTTTGCCGTATGAATGAGCAGTATTGTAATACCCAATAATCATATCTAGGTACACATAGAGGATAAAATTTTACCAAATCATATTATTTTTAGTCAAACATCGCTAATCTACTGGTATTTATTTATTCTCCTTCCTCGTAGGCGTCATAATAAGTATTATGAAGTCATCAGACTCCTGACGTCAATGTTATTAGCAGGCTGTACGAAGCTTTCCCTTGCCTTATGACTAAGACCACTGAAAATAGCACGTATCAATACTTGGTCAGTCAACATATGTATATTTTGATGTTTGGATTGAGGATTTCCATTTTCTGTTTATCTGTTGCTTATAACTTCTATCACCATGAAGTAAATAAATAAACTTTATTGTTTTATTCTATGTTTGGACTTATATAGATTTTTAGAAAAAGAGAGGTACGTATTATTAATTGGTTAAAAGTGTTCCGTTCAAATTTTAATGGCATGAATCTAGCATTCTATCACACTCTACTATTCTACATGACCAACAGTAGTTTCAAAGGCAGCTTTTCAAAACTTTGTTTTTTTTTTATCGTCGGCTCGTTATACCGCATTGCAGCGTGTGTTTCCACGAAGCGCACGGCACGTGAGTAATTTTCCATCGTACGCAGTCGATTAGACGAGATCAACGGCGGCAGTGAGTGCAGACGGTAATTGGAGAAAATTCACAATAATGACGTTGTATATTTTTCCACGTTTCACATAACTACTTGATTGTGACGACTTAGAATAGTTTCCGATGTATTGAACTTGTGAGATTTAGAAGAGGTATTGGGTTTTCCGATGAGTAGTACTTGAAAGTGGGCTGTATTATTCACCCTCAGTTCTCTGGAAGTCAGGGTCACGAGTCGCCCTTGAGCCAGTAACAGCTCTCGCTTTGTCAAAAAGTTCAGGTTTTTCTTGAATATTTTTAGCTGTAGCCATTTCGGTGTAAATCATTAGGCAAATTTAATTCTAGACAGCGTTTTGGAGACGCCCAACCAATTAAGAATGGCATTAGTCATTACGACGAAAATACATTCGGTACGTGTATGTTTCTAAAAGAGACATCAGTTAAGAAGATTTGTAAAAAATAATCATACAAAACGTGTTGTATAATTAAAATACCTACCTAATGTACTTGTATCAATAAATTCGCATTAATACTCGACTCCAATTCTTATTCGCTGTCTATTCTAAGAAGATGAATACAAATTGGAATATTAAGTAAAACCACTTGTTTTGACGGAACATGAAAAAATGTAAACAGGCTTACGGTTATTATCATAATAACTCTATAAAATGGCGACTATACGGTCCAAAAGTCAAAAACATGTTTATTTGTAGTCATAGGTGTGTAGAGATAGGGTTGCCAACCATACCGTTAGAAACAATATTACATATACTTAAGTGGCTACTGTTTTTTCTAAAAAATACTGTTAAACACAGTTAGTACTTACTACATAAAAACCGGGCAGTGCCTGATTGGTGTGGCTCGAACAGCTTTCAGTGTTCTTAATGTATTGATAAGTTGTGCGAGAAGCTCCATTTATTTTTCTCACTCTGACCATAACATCCTATTTTCTTGTACAAAAATTAGGCAGCCCTAGGTTGTAGATAACAATAGTGAAGGTTGAGATGAACATTATGAATTAAGTCTAAACTTGGCACACAAATGTTATCATGACGCCTTTCGTCTACAAGCACGACAACGAAATAACGTAGTCACGAATATGTTAATCTACGAAATCTTTGCGTAAGTACCTATGTTTGTTTGTTGATCAGAATATTATGTAAATAATAAAACTTAGAAATTATTTCGATAAACTCCTAATTTACTTTAAGTAGTCTTGTCACTATAAATAAAAGAAATACAATCTAGACTGAGTGCTATTTTGAATAATTTGGTAACATGGTAAGAACTACCACTGTGAATACGCAGAAGGAATTAATTTTATTTTTTATCATAAAAAAACAAGTCTAAGAAATATACAATAGGTGATGTTATTTCGATAGTAATCTCATTTTTTTTATTGTTCGTGCAAACAGCGATATAATTTACCCAGCCATTCGAAATCCGTTACGTACAGTAGGCCACACGTCACTGGACCTTGAGCTCGCCTAGCGTAGTACGGAGTTTCAATAAAATAACAGACCAACTTGTCCTGGTTATGTTAAACTTAAATCTTGTTACAAAAAAAAAAGCTATGTTTTTTGCACACAATTCGATAAAATCGCCAGGTATTCATTCGCACGTTGTTTACCACACAATTCTATTTATATCTGTGACCGCTCGTTCAAGTTTTTATTTTTCAACATTTGATGTTTTTAAAAGTAGCAGAGGGAACCGGTCGGAGTGCCTTTTGTTAAACAACGTGATCATGGCAGCCATTTATTTTCAGGTTACACAAGTGTGGTGGTATTGAAACCACAATTGATATTACTTGTCAATAATCATATTGAGACCACATAATTATGGTCTTTGTCTATGCAATAGCTGCACCCCACAGTGAACGCCTTCAAGCTTGCAATCATTGTAACCTTGCATTATTATATTACCCTTTTCCAGAACCTGACTTGAATGGTTTATTCAAAATAATAGCATTTAAATGTCTACCTACATGCACACTGAAATATATTAAAACAAGGACCTTGCGAGGACAACTCCGTCAATTTGTTTAATGCCATAACATTTGCGAACTTCAGAATTATACACGCCAATGTATTACTTATGTACAATATTCACGGAGAAGAAAACATTGGGAGTACATATTTCGATTTTTCACTAGGTATTACTTTTCTCTCAATAACTGAATAGCACTAATCACAATACATACTTTAACCAAGCCTAAAATAATTATGACAAATTAGTAGCTAGGTAGGTACGCGCAGTCATAGTAATAATAGGTCCGTCACCTTAATGCTTTACTGCCATTCCGACTCATATTGTAATAATGGCCATGTCACACAAGAATGACACAAAGTTGCCAATTAAAAATGTGACACTGACAATGAAATAAAACAAGAGTTGATTCATATTTCATAAAAATGGGCAGTTCATTTAAAAGGTTTTAGGTTTTATGTCAGCTAGACATTGGTGTAAGGTTCATGCGATTATGATCTTGTGATTAAATATGGTATTCTATGCAGTAGTCTGCTGTGTCGACGCTTCAAAAAACATGATACTACTCCTGATATGAAAAATGAAAGAAACTGACAAAGTTAGTTAGTTTTAAACGGCTTGACTGTACATTAACTATAATATATACACAAGTATAAACACGTAGAACTAAAATGGAACATACATAACTCAACATTTTCTCTTTAGATTGTTAATTTTATGAATAGACACAGACGAACCAAACAATACGTTTCTTGGGATTACCACTGCTAAACAATATCAGACTTGTATAATAACTAATTTGCATCTATTTATGAACTAACTAAAGATCGAAGGTCAACTTGCCATGTGGTGAGTAGGTGTTAAGAAAACGATAAGTGATTATAACCAGTCTAAAATACAAAAAAGGTATACATATTGAATAATTATGTTAATCTAGCTTCTCATGACGGACCCGTTCACTAACACTGAGCGACTCCTAAATGAATGCGTAAATAACGCATATGGATTTTCAACGGTTGGCTCCACCTAGCGAGTTTGAAATCAAACAGTGCAATAATATTCAAGCATTCAGTTGTTTAGTATTATTGAAAAAGAGCAAAAGACTAGCTTTCTTTTTGTAGAATGGTATACATCGGAAACGAGCGAGTCCGATTCGAAACTCAGTGGTCTAGTGGTCGCAAGTGCTACTGTTGAACATGTGGATTTGATTCCCGAGTCGTGCAAATGTTATTGAGTTTTCCCATTTGGAATTTCTCAGTAGCAGCCTCGAGATTGCTACCGTATTTGTGCCGGGTTGATGGCAATAGTCTCGCCTCCTATTACATGTGATTTAAACTTTACTGGCGTAATGTAGGTGTAGTATACCTATGTATAGTGCACCTCAGCCTAACCCTTCGGGGAATTCAGGCGTGATGTTAGGAGACAGTCACAGAGACGTGTTCTAGAACTATGTATTACATGCGTGTGACAATAATAATTTAAGTAGTTGTTTTATCATCGTTGTTTTTTTTATGATCTGTCATAAATGAGTACCACCTACTTTATTTTATTGCTGAAGCAAATATGACATTCAGCATTAAATCTTTCGGCAGAACATTTAACGCTAGGAAAATAATGTCGTCTTTACTAAAATCCTGTTTAATTTCGCAGCAAACGATGTTAAGTTTATTGCTTATCGTAGGTGTTAATCATGGGCGATCTTGACATGGTTCAATAAGTTATTATTAAAGCTTACGCATTAACACTATATATTACAGTTGTTGATAACATGATCTATCAAAATAACCTTTAAAATCAGCCACATAGTAATTCTGACTGTTAAATACCCAACTTTGAATTTTAAGAACTTGATTGCATTGAATTAGTCAGAGATCAGCAACCTCAAGCCATAAAAATAATGCCTTTGCATCTTAACAAGTAAGTTGATGACATCCTATATCATCCTAGTGTAATCCCAATTATTTAGGGGTCGGATTGCAGTGATGCAGAGATGTAGCTGAATACTAGTATTTTACATAGACCGACAGCCTGTCTGAGCTACTCTACACGATATTCCTTTCGTAAACCTGCTTGTCAACCTTTTAGATTCCGACTACGCCTTACTACTCTCAAAGAACTACAAATGGCAGTCGAGACTAAGGACTTGACGTGCTCTATGAAGCCCGGAGGGATCTCGGATGGTCATCCATCCACGGACCGATCCCGTCAAGCATTGCTTAACCATGAAGATGCACGGGTCGAGCTTAAGTAGGTAAGTGAATTTCCTACGTGACACAGTAATTAACTCAAGATTACATTACAAACCGGTTAATCGATTTGAAAATCATGTCACTATATCAGATCAAATCTATTTAAATGGAGTCATAATTACCTCCTACAATAAACACATAATTTCTCGTAATATTCTAACTATTACGTGTGTTAGTTCTTCGGATGTCTTAATAGGTAATAAATGTAATAATTATCTAGGTTAGGCTGGGTTATCTTGGCTAAGTTTGCAGCCATAAGCGTTGATTACAAATTGTTGCGTTAATTACGAACTGTGTACATTATGTAATTGGTATGTAGGCAAGTTTATTGTTTACATTGGTTGCAAGGTCACCTGAATACAACAATGATAAAATTGTTTTTGTTTGTGAACTGCCAATAGATACGCTAGGTAACCAGTAGGTATCAGTATTGTTTTTATTAATCTTATGCTGATAGGTAATTGATAAATTATGTTTAACAATATCAGCTCCGATTTGACTGACTGCTTCTAGTCGTGGCTTTGTCAAGTTATTCATAAGCAGATTAGGTAAATTGCCAAAGACAACTACTTACCATTTTATAGATATTTTTTTTAGTAAGTATGTACTCACGATATCAAATATCTCTTCGAAGCATACGTAAGGTCAGTAAGGTCCCATTGAACGAGCGTAAATTACTTAGTTCTTATTTAAAACAAACGGCTTTCTAAGTTAACAATCAACTAAAGGTCGCATTCGTTTACACTACACCTAGCGATTATAAGCAAATCAGCTTTGGCCCAAGGCTTCGCTCGCGTTAATTTACAAGTTGATCATCAATTCGGGTTGTACTCTTGCTTGTAATAATATAATTCAATCATGAGTCGAATGACACGTGGCGCCATCTTTTATTTATCATAAGAACGTTGTTGTTGTTTTCTTCGGGACAATATATTTTTTTTCGGGTTGAAAGGTATCTTATGGCCGTTTCTCTACACCTGACAACGTATAATATATATGACAAATTTCACGGTGTTCGGTTCACCGGTTTAGGCGTGAACAAACAAATTACTTTGTATAATATTAGTTAGGATTTCCAAGTGTCTATTAAAATGTGTTAAGTATTAAGTACTGTAATTGTAAAAAGATTCAAATGGAATATTGTGCTGTTTGATTTCAAATTACTAGATTTAAATAGGTGTCACATTTTATATTTAATTCATTAATTGAACATCTCTTAGGACGGTAGCATTTTAAATCGAACTACTAGTGCCCTCTATTTACGTAAGCATGAATTATTTTAAATGCGCAATAGCGCCATCTAGTGGTTACTACTGGAGATACTTGGCAAAGATTGAACAAGTATTTTCTGTGTCAGCGGCTACGTACATATTTCGCTTGGCTTTACAGAGATGGCGCTGTATACAATTGATATACCTGTCTTTTAAAAGACATTATTTTTTTGTTTTTTGAAATATATTAATTATTTAAATATAGTTTTACCAAATATATAAATTTACATTCTTGAATTTTGTGAATGCAGAAACATAAAAGATATTGTTAGATTTAGCGATTATTTAACTGACAAATTTAGCAGCAATTAATACATTATTTATTTTTTTTCATTTTTAAAATTATACTCCTACAATTCTTTTATTTTGTTTTATAAAAGAATCTCATTTTATTTGATGATTTTTAATGCGTACAACTTTACATCAAGAACTATATACGCAGGTGAAAGTTGATTCAAAATATGTATTAAAGAAAATGCAAACATGGTCAGAAGTAGAATATTTTTATAAATTATGTCAATAATAAATATATTTAATAGGAATAAATAATAAACAAAAGCAAAAAGAGAGCCGCCCGAACAGGGACTTGAACCCTGGACCCTTGGATTAAAAGTCCAATGCTCTACCGACTGAGCTATCCGGGCTCGTACCATCAACGCTGTAAAACATGTCCACTTGCGAATAGCTACAAACTGAATAAAACCAGTTCACGTTTTTACGAATAGTTTTAGTAATAGACTAACCAAGAATTAATTTTCGTCGGATCCGCCTGTTGTCACATTTGTCATTTGTGTTTTTACCAATTTAGTAACATTGAAAACAAGTGACGCAAAAATAATTATTATTATCATCAGCGTGTTAGTAATTACTATTCGGTTGACGATATTCAACGATTAAGATTATTGTGGAACATGTCGTCAACATTACTATGAATTTAAAGCTCTATTGCCTATCGGAAAATAATTTCGTGTCTATTCTGAAGTGACTGAACATTACGAGTGTCAAGTACCGCTATTCGACACTAGATGGCGCTATGTGTTACAAACAAACGTTACGTTAATGACTGTGTTCACTGGATTAGAATTTGCGTGATCATCTAATTAACGTAGATAAAACTTTTGAATGTTCCACAGATAATAATTAGTAACAAAAAATACAAGAAAATGATGGTAAATCAAGGATAATGGGTGAGCAAAATAAAATTAATAAAATCATAAAAACCAATTGTGGTAGCCTTGCCAACAAACCATGTAGGACTTCAAACCCTGAGGACGATCTGCTCACGGTGGCTTCTCTTGGCGGGGCACAGGATAACAAGATAGCACTAAAAAGGCTAGAAATGTTTCGTAACGCCATCCATATTTTTTCCTGCACAACGCAAAAAGGCCAACGAACCCGATAGACAGGCACCTTGCAACGCCAGGTGTTGCATTGTCGGTGTTGAAAAAATTTACAAAAACAAAGGTCGATCTATTGAATGGCGTTATGACACAAAAACTGCGAATATTCTCGCTGTGTAGAAACCCTAATTTATTGGAAACAAAATGTTCATTAAAAGTAGTTACATGAAAGCAAAACCTGTGATTTTTAGTACACTTAATACAGTTTATAGCTATCCACGTCATGTGTGCAAGTTATCTTTTTCCGATTTCAAGACCGACGGTCGATGAAATCGGTTATTTGGAATCCTTCACAATCACAGGTTCTACTTTTGGTCTATAAACTATTATCACAATTTTAAAACTACACAAAACGTTAATCGTAAAAAATCTTATTTAAACCGATTCCGTGAATCATTAACGCGTCCAAACCGTCGTTTCCTAAAAACCATCAAAACCAACTGGTTTGCGGTCGTTATACGATAATCCTTATAACAATTTAGCGAAATAAGGCTTTAATACGTTATATTTTGAATGCGTTACAAAGATTTGCAAATCGACTTAAAGTCACGTACGTACTGGGCAAATTGTATAACGAGAAACGTTTCCTAGTAAAATCTCTTTACCTGACAAAGTGGACGATGGAAGAAAAAAAACAAGATCGAATATTTGGCAATCTATTGTATAATATTTTGAGTCACCAGAAATTCGTTAAGGTACACAAAGGTATGTGTACAGAAATAAATATTGTATTACAATGGATGACTTACAAAAAGATTTTGTTGAGTATCTGTGAGACTTCTTGAGACATTCGTGGGGGCCTCTTTCATTTATTAATAATAAGGCGCCCGAAACTTTCCTGAATAATAGAGGTCTCTTTTACTGCTCTAATATTTATTGTTGGCATATTTCAAAACTTTACTTATGTGATCTCTTACAATACTCACAAAATATTCTACAAACATTGGATTGGGGTCGAATTTCTATAGATATTAGACCTAAGTGTGTCAGACGTCTAAAAGCTAATGGGCCGTTATAAAAAAATATAACAAGTCATGACATGACATACTTTTTGACCAATAGACAGGAAAGAGACCTTAGTAGGAATGATGACGCTATAAAATTTCAATCGACACAAAAAGCGCGACACTGACGGTTCACATCAAATCATTATGACATCATGATCATTACGGAAGTAAATGAACTCCTAAAAGAATCAGTCACCTTCGGACACTGACACAGTATTCTATAACAGATACATACATAGATTGCTCGCTTGACTAGACAGTTATAATTTCCAGAATGGAACAGATATCAAGCTAGCAATCCGTTCTAATGGGAGATTATAATCAGAAAGACAACTGACCCTTCTAGGTGTTTAATATCTACAAATTTAAATACGTCTTGAATCTGTATCGAATGCGTTGATATTAAAAGTAATTGCTTAATGCTTAATCAATTAACCTCTTTTCCTTTCTACGTTGCTTTAATTAAATTAATATATTGAATGATAATAGTGTCAATGTTTTCTGCGATACGTCAGCGGGCGTCATTTATCAGCGGATGACTCACGGTTTCGGTGTGCGGCGCAGACTGTCATAGTACCTGTAACAAACGGAAAGTTGGTCAGTTGCGATTAGTGCGTTTTAGCATTGTGGCCGATGTTGCCGGCTGTCGGCAACTCGGCACGGGCCGCGCCATTGTTCGGCACGGCGAATTTGATCTATGTAGGAAATTGTGTGTTCAGGTTTCATTACGCACACGTGAAACAGGAGTGTATAAACAGGAGTTCGTCTTTAGAGCAGAATCAGAATTGGAGATGTTCCATTCCAACATCATGGAAACGTTGCATAAAGGCTAAACATATGTTGCAGGTGTTAAATTACTTGGGGCTAAGGAGAAAGACTTAGCGCCCGGTGACATTAGTACCAGACTGCTTGGTTGTGTCAATGGTGCAATTGTCATTTGTAGGTTAAACGAAAGTTAGTGTAGTCAAGCGAGTGCCATGTAACATTAGAATGATCAACTGGAAAATAGATTTAATTAAACTAGAGATAAAATGCTTGTGTAAAAAACAATAAATCATCTGCTTTATATTTTCATGAGACCTATGAAAGAAATTGTTTAATTGAAGCTTACCTATAATAAGACAGATTAATATTACTTTATTGCTAAGCAGCATTAATCAGAAGCGAAGAGAGTAATCAGCAGGTCTATGTAAATAATTAGCATCGGTCAGAACAAGATACAAATAATGATAAGAAAATGCTTAGTCGTATTAGTATTCCAGAGACCTGAGGTTGAAAAACCGGATGCGAAAAGACTAGAATGCTGTTTTTTACGCATCTGATCTGTATGCGACTGTTGTAACTTGTAAGTAAACAGCCAATTAACACCGACCAGTTAAATACATTATATGTGTACATACAATGAAATAAGTAGGGTGTTGTGAATATAAAAATATTATGTTGAACGTTAGCTTTATCATGATACAAAGACCGCTGACTGCTGTGATACAATGTTACGAGTTTGTACTTAGTTGGTATTTTCTCCTAGTCATCAACTATGATTACTTCTATAGAAGCTACAAAGAAGTTGGCACTTCCAGTTACAATTTATCTCTGGATGACGAAAACGGTTTTCAAAGCTTAGTTGCACCTGTCGATGAATTTACGAGATATGCGATACAAAAGTAATTTAGTTTGTTTTTTTTCTCCCTAGAATAGCATAGAGTAGGTATAAGAGTTTCAAACAGTAACATAATATCCAGCAGTACTTCATCGAAATCTAAAATATTCTTCGTATTTTCTTTCAACAATGCAACCGCAGTAAACAGTGTACAATGGTTTGCAACACTTAATTCTCTTTGAGTATTTGAACGGACACAATGCCGGACGCTTTGTCCGTTGGATGCGACCTGACCTGACTCAGCACACACTGCGACCGTCAACCACTTGCTGGCTTTAAAACTTAAATCATAAAAATAAATTCGTTTGAAAACTATAGTGTTTTTAGGTTGTTTAAGGACTTATGAACTACCTCAATTTGAATCTAGAACTTTCCAAACTTTCAAGCAAGTCTTTTGCCTATAGATCGATTTAACGATTTCCTGAAAGGTGAAAAACCTGTTATTTTAAGCAAATCTGATCATACCTTATAAGAATTAAAACAATATGGTGAAAATCACATTAAGTTTGATGAATCTCATCAAGCTTAACAGAATTAGGAACAGATCGTAACGGAGGGTCGCTTGAAATTTCCAAGGTGATTACAAACAAAACTTAGTACTTACTGCTGCTGTAGAAACAAGCTACATTTATGGCAAATAAGACTCATATACTATGTTCAGAAATCGCCAGCCAAGACACATTTTTGTATCGGCGCTGTCGTTGATTAGCACATATAAATGACTAGGAATCAATGTGTTAATTAGTTGCTTTATCTATGTAGACAAGAAACTACATCCAGCATGTTAATAAAAATAAAAGTAATCGTGCATGACAGGATGAGCTTCAGAAAAAAAAGGGGCGAAATAAAGGTAAATTGGCAATTCTCAGGATATCTTCCCAGCCCAGACCTTTCAATGCCCTATAAATAGTTTATCAGAAATTGAAGGCTTTATATCAACTGGATCCGTTTTACCACGAACCTTGGCAAATAGAGCAAAACTTTCCTGATTTACTCGCGAGTGCTGATTGCTCTTCAAGGTTTCTTTCAAAAGAAGTCTATCGAACGAAAACTCTTAGACTGAGGCGGTTACAATATGGGATCGTGAATTCGTGAGGGTAAAAATTGCAGGATCACGAAATAGAATTCAGACAAGGATATTATTTGTCACAGTAAAAACAGAACATAAGATCTTTATGACATAAAGGACACTCTACTCATAATTCATTAACTATTTTGATATCTAAACGTTACACATGTTACATTTCACCATACTATGTAAACATTGTCGTTAAATTAATGGATATTAAAAACAACGACGTGGTGAATTAATCAGAATAATCAGACGTGTGTCATGTCGATGACATTTTCTCTTTACTTTTCAATTTCAATCAGTGACTCACTGACTGGCAACATGCTTGTTGACCATATGGTGGCGGGTTTCGTCTTCTTACCATTTAAGAGAATTGCTTAATCGAATACAAGCTACGTGGTGGGTTGTTGAAACCCTTACGTGAAAAGAGAACAATAATCTTAACAAGTTCGAAATACATTCCTAATTGCTTTAAAGCAAGAACAAATTGGCAAACAGAAGTGGAATCTTAAAACTTTGAAGTAACTATTCAGTCTGGCGCAACACGTCACGTTAGCATGACAGTGACGTGAACCCACAAGTTTTGCCTCTTCTCAAAATCGCTCAACGAGGCTAAGACGAGCTTTAACTTAAAAATAATACGGCAATACTTTCTTTTAGAACCAACCTAACTTTAAAATAACATCCAGGGGTAACATTAAAAAAAAGGAACAGTTAACTACCAATAACACTCGTTAATACAGTCTAGGAATGTTCCAACACATTAAAATCTATAATGAACGCTTGGTTATTTCGTGATAAACTAATGAAGAGCCCGTTAGTAATCTTTATCAAGCATCGATTGTTATGTATGTAGTAAAAATACTCACTCATTCTTTTAATAAACAGCTCAACACAGATGCAATTTATATGACGTTAAGTTTCATAAACACAGATAAATGTTCGCAGCCTCTCGCTGACAGCTCTCAATGTGAATGAACCGTACTCTAGTGATATCAATAGTACATTATCACCAGCGGAGCCAGTAATATTGTTAGTTATAATAACTATAATAAAATTAGCTTCGCCCACGCCCAGCGACGCGCCTAGGCTAGACTGAAAGGCAGGCATTTCGACAGTTAATATGTCTATCAGTCAGGCAGGCAGGCAAGAATAATCAATATGCTTTTAGATACTTAAACATTTGACTAGGATGAAATTTCGGACGTCGGTAAACTCGCCGGCTCGGGGTAGCGCCGCACAATTTGTTTTGGCGACGGGGTCTAGTCTAGTGTACTTTACCTATTAATATAGATAAAAGGACCTAAGCAACTTAAACATTTTCTGTTTTAGGTTAAACCGTTACCACGGTCCCAAATTAAAGTGTATAATGAGAAGAGTGTTCAACTTTGTGCCCTCGTTTTGTAATAGAATGAAGAGTTTTCATACAAAAGCTCTTACATCCCTGCCAAGCTTACATTCTATTTGCCAATATTTTCAATAAGAGATTAACGTAACCTTTCAACCTGATATAACGAGCAGACTCAGAAGAGAGGACTTTGATTTTAATTATTTTGATTGATGGGCTCGTGATTAACCACTATCTCGACTAATTCTTTTCAAATATATTTCCAAAGCAAGTTTGTAATTAAGAAAACAGGTTTTGAAGTAACAAACAAACTAAACAAAGGTGTCTTGAAAAACAGAAAACAGTGAGATCTCTAAGTTAGTTCAGCACTTAAATGAATTGGGTATTTGTGCCCGTGTGAAATTGGAAAATATGTTGTCTGCTGAAGTCCAGACATCCATTAAATTAAGTACTCCGAGTTTGCTTCGTTCAACCTTGGAGCTTCCAAGAAGCGAATCCTGGAAGTCATTTGATAGAGGCACTTATCTATGGAACCTTATCACCTCTTTAATCCACTAACAACATAATTCTACGGTAAGGGACCGCGGCAATTGCCACAAGAACTTCCACATGACCAACGGCTAACCACTTGAACAGGTTTCATATCACCCACGATCGGCCTTGGGTATTATATTGACCTTCCGACCAATTACATAATTTGTGGACGACTGGCGATAAAACGTAGATTTTTATTACGCATTAGGAATGTTAATTCGGAGGTACGCGATGATGAAATCATCGATTTTCTATTAAATGTGAGACAAAAAGACTCCACTCGATTCCTAAATATTTCTCATGAAATTCTCATCATGATCCTCCTGCCGTTATTCCAGTTTATTTGGAGTCGGCGCAGCAATCTTCTTCTTCAAAATATTTCATTTGCCGTTATCTCAAAAGTCCATCCATCGTTTTTTTTGGTCTCCCTTTACTCTAGTAACCCACCACATTCATACTCATAATTTTCCTCACTTACTCGGTCACACACGCCACTTTCTGACTACCTCTTAAAAACTCATTCATTATTTTATCCATTCGCGTCTACATTAGACATCTTCCTCAGCATTCTCATGTCAGCTGCATGCAACTGCTTTTCATTCATCCCTCTTGTGGCCCAATAATGTAATCCATACAAAACGGCTGTCTTGTATGGATCACATTATGATAAGAACTGCTGTTCTTATCATTGTTTTATAAATCTCACCCGTAGGTTTAAGAGGAATGAGAGAGTCGCAAGTTGTTCCCGTTACCTGCCGCCATTTCATCCACCGTGTTTATTCTGTGCTTGACAGTCGATCTCTTTACCCGTCACTTAGCATGAGTGAGCCGAGATACAGAAAGTCGAAGCTGACCTTACTCTTTTTTGTACACTATACAAAATGTACACTAATATAAAAGGGAAAAGGTTAGACAGATGATGAAGCACAAATAATAACTTTAAGAGCTACATAGGGCGGTGTAATGGGCGGCCTTATAGTTAACCCCGATATCTTACAGAATAATCATAATTCTTAAGCAGAATGTATCAATCTAAATAACGCGATGCATGTCAACAAATTTTAGTGACGTGACGTCATTGCATTTATTAGTTCTGTTTATCTGTACCATAATCTGAGACCGCTTCCAAATGAGACTTCAAATAAGAACTTCACGATAGAACAAATATTAGGTCTTTACCTACGAAATTGCCGTTCTGCAGTACTGGCCATATCAAATCAAAATATTTTTTGTTTGGCTAAGAATTCTAATTTCAAATTAATTTTATTTTAAAAACATGGATTTTTTTTTCCAAAAGTAGTCATTTGTTTATTGATTAGTATTACATTTTCATCGCATTTAAATCTTTTTCGTCATCATGGATACGTTAAAAATTCGAGTAATTATGGAATATGAGTACCGTCGTGGCAGCAACGCGGCACAAGCGGCACGCAACATCAACGACGTTTACGGAGCTAACACTACAAACCAACGCACTACCTGTTATTGGTTTGCTCGCTTCCGTTCTGGAAATTTCGACCTGAAAAATGAACCTCGCGGTCGTCCGAAGACTTTGGTCGACAATGACGAATTAAAGGCGATTGTGGAAGCTGATGATACACAATCTACGGCTGAATTAGCAGCAGCTTTCGACGTTAGCGTCAAAACAATATTGGTCCATTTGCGTCAAATTGGCAAGGTAAAAAAGCTTGACAAATGGGTGCCCCACGAACTCAATGATCGCCAGCGCGAAGTACGCGTCGAGACGTGCCTTGCACTGCTCAACAGACACACAAATGAAGGAATTTTGAACCGCATTGTTACCTGCGATGAAAAATGGATTCTGTTTGATAACCGCAAGCGCTCAGCAAGTTGGTTGGATCCTGGTTCAGCACCTAAACAATGCCCTAAACGAAAACTTACCCCAAGAAAAGTGATGGTCACTGTTTGGTGGTCTAGCGCCGGTGTGATTCAACACAGCTTCTTACCAAACAGGGTGAGCATTACTGCAGATGTGTACTGTGAAGAATTGAACACAATGATGGAGAAGCTGGCACATCTCCAACCAGCATTGGTCAATCGCTCGTCTCCGCTGCTCCTGCACGACAACGCGCGACCTCATACTGCACAGCAGACGGTCTCCAAGTTGCAGGAACTGGGGTTGGAAGCTCTCCGTCATCCGCCCTACTCACCAGACCTTGCGCCTACAGACTACTACTTTTTCCAGAATTTGGATAACTTCTTGGAGGGAAAAAAATTCAATACCCGAGAGGCAGTACAAAATGCCTTTGAAGAATTTGTTGCCTCCCGTCCAGCTGATTTCTTTAAGAAGGGCATCAATAAACTGCCACTGCGTTGGCAAAGATGCATTGATTGCATGGGTGATTATTTCGATTAATACAAATAAAAAATACATGAAAAAAATTCATTTAAATTTTTTCATACAAAACGGCAATTTCATAGGTAAAGACCTATTATTTTTCATGCTACTCGGAAATTCAGAGTGTGCACTAGCAGTTTCAAAAGCCCTTACGATCTTGAAGAGCGGACTGTGTTTACTAAAACTTATTCAATTGAAAAAATGCATCGCGTCCGTAATCATTGTTAAATAACTGGGTCACTACATCTTAAGGTTAATGGGCCTCAAGGTCGCACAAATCATCTGAACGCTTATTGAGATCTCATAGTCATAATCTTTTTTGAAATATTTCCATTGCTAGTAATTCTTTGAAAAGGTCTACTTAATGGAAATTGTTTGTCTAATCAGATAATCGTATAGATCTCCTTTCGATTTGGCTTAGAATTCTGCATCAAATATTAACAGTCAGGATTAAAATATTTCTGATGATTCAAAGATGTTAAAAGAGCCAAGTCGATCTCTCCCTTACATGCTTCCAGAGGGCGTTAGTTTATTCTCATTTTACTACTCATTTGGACTAACACCATGATTCAACGGATAAGCGTGGCTGTTTATATGACGCTCATCACTGAAGAATTTCCAAAACAAATCAATGTGCCAGTTCATAAAATCAAATATGTAGTTGCCAAACCGTCTAATATAAAATTCAAATTTCAGGGAAGCAATTTTTGCAACAACGTGCGATCGGAACGAACCATCACGGTATGTACGACGACCGATGTGGCGCGGCGGGCGAAGGTCCGCCTGCGACGCAAGAGGTTGCGGGTTCGATTCCCGCCTTGGGACAAATGTTTGTACGATCTACAAATATTTGTTCCGGGTGTTCTGGGTATTTGCTATATATAATAAAAATATCTATCTATGTAATGTATTGCATTAAGTATATCAGTCATCTAGTACCCATAACACAAGCTCTGCTTAACTTGGGGCTAGATGATGCTGTGTGGATTGTCCAGCAATATTTATTTATTTATTTATTTATGTCACGCAAGTCTGCGGGTATACTGTTTAGGCAACACCGTTTAGGCACAGTTGATTAAACGCCAATCGTTTACGAAACAGTTCCTGGAAAAAGCCGAAACGTAGTGCAAGATCTACACCTCGTGTGGAATGTAAGCATTTATCATTACGCATGTTATAGGTTTCGTGAAACTATTTTTGATATTCTACTTATTGCTTTTACTCTCGAATTAGACAGATGAAAAGCTTCCTCACTACTGATCACTTTTAGAAACGATTCTCGCCATGAACCAATTGCTTTCTTTTTTTTCGTTTTTATCACGTTTATAATATCATCTCAGAGGAATGCATTTTATGTGTTCCATAGTCTAGTAATAAAAAAATCTTTATTTATAGGTCAACGATAGTTTACAACAAAACTCAATGTCTTACATTACAGACAATATAATACCGCGTGGGTGGACAGTCTTGAAATTTCTTTAAAGTATTTTTAACTAAGTGCAGTTTTCAGTACTAGATCAATCGTACTTATAACGAGTGCTTCGAATTCAAAGCGTACAACCGTTTTTATTAAATAACGACTAATAAACACGAATGGTGTTAAATGCCTCAAGCATCAGCGTAAGTATTTAGTTCTCTGCGCAGTAATGTGGTTAATTGATTAATATAAGGAAATTAATAAGTAACTTAGCGATGATGAAGCTGTGAAGATAATCGCTGTATAGTACGGGGGTTATGTCAAATATTTAGATACTGCAGTTCTGTAGCTTTTTGCACAATAAACTGTAGAATTCTAGTCTTGAGTACGTTAAGACTGGTTTGATGCTGGAACTGCAAATATTTGAACAGCCTTTACTTCATATGTTGGCCGGTTATCGCCAACGAGCAACGTTCATCGCTCTGTTACTAATTACTTTGTTAGAACTTGTATGTCTCGGTGGAGCAATGGACGAACTCTCATAGAAGTTGGCCCGCATTGGTCGCCAGTGTGTGGCAGGCAGTACATCGAGCTATTTTACAACATAGAAAACCACTCTGAGTGACAGACGGCGCG
The DNA here is from genome assembly GCA_905147745.2 of Phlogophora meticulosa. Taxonomy (NCBI): domain Eukaryota; kingdom Metazoa; phylum Arthropoda; class Insecta; order Lepidoptera; family Noctuidae; genus Phlogophora; species Phlogophora meticulosa. The sequence goes on from LR990518.1 coordinate 4,224,133, forward strand.
GTGTTTGAAAGTCTGCTCCTTGTAATTACAACTATACCTGTATTATGAGTGGTATGTTTTTATAAGTTCCGACGGTGAGCGATCGTAGTGAACTAATGGCGTTAATAAATCATTGTATTAGTAACTTGAAGTGAATTAGTCTAATGACTCATATCCGAATTTCAACTCTACAAATGCACCAGCAATTGAACGGGTTACATACAGGATTTTAAATGAATGAATATATTTACAGCGAAGAACGGCCGAGACTTCGCCAAAGAAATTATGACAAGTTTGTATGACACGACACTGTTCGCAAAGAATACATTCGCTTTAGATTTAAGTAAGATGATTGTACATGAAAACTCGAAAGGGGGACATCGTACCAATCTACGTGCCAAATGACAAGCGTCCAATTAAAGTTTCAGCTGGCGTCTAATGTACTTTTGATATGCTCCACACTCAACTTTTATTTCTACCCTCAAAATGCTCGTTAAATATAGAATGATCTAGAAAATATGTAAACTGACAAACTGCAGTGCTGGCTAACGACATTAAATAAACAAAGCAAGAAATCTAAGTGGCTATTAATAATAGTGTCTGAATAATCACCGAACTCTATGAAAGCATCAATTTAAACCTCTTAACTACACGATGGCGTAATTGTTGCAAATGTTTTCGCCAAAAGCCAGACTAAACAATGTGACAAAAAATGACTACGAACCTAGAAAAAAATACTTAAGGTGGATCAATGTAGCCCGCGAAATTCAAAAAGTCTTGCGTGTTTTGCAATTTGTTACGCTGTTTCACGTTGTATTTTGGTCGAAATTTTTGAGGCACTTATATTTTGAGCAAACTATATTTGTCGTTATATTTTTACATATATTATTTCTAGAAACAAAATTTCGAGATTTATACTATTATGTGGAAAAACGCAATAACGCTCTTCGATGCTGCTACACTTCATGTACCGCAGTAGTGCTTGCGACCACTAGACAAACGCGGTTGTTTTCGTAATTAGAAGTAAGAAGTTAGAATTTTGCGGGCTACAAAAACGAAATTAAGAAGAAAAATCAATACAGGTGAGAAGAAATAGCTGTAACGTTGAACATTGATGAGCTAGCGCCGCTTTGAGACGCCACTGACGCAGAGAGCGCCAAAGGATAAAACAAACGCGTATCATTGCCAAGTTTTTTCAGCCGGCACGCAACTGGACGTGGGAAATGACCGCACGTCATGGGAGGCGGGGCCCGTCATGTATTATTTCGTGTATTACCACATTGCGCACTGACAATCTTACACTGTTCCTCTGACGTCTGCTTCCGTTAATTTCAACCAATATTACAGTACATCATCATTTTTATTACGACTGTAACGTACTTTGCATAAAAATTCTAATTTTACTGCAGGTTTATATTTGCATGAAACTGTAGTAGGTACGTAGGCATACGCGATATTCACATCTCAGACGTAGGCAATCTTCCCATCGGTATTAAGATTTCTCTTTGGACTGTGTTCATAAGCTCGTGTACATTTCGGTGCTTTGATAAAAGATACAGTGGCATGTAATAATATTAAGATGGCAGACTAATGTCACATGCCAAAACTGAGTAGAGAGGAGTATTAGTAAAGCTCTGAGGCTGAAAATTTGTGCGTGCGCATTCACATGTCATTACTGCAAGATATTAATAGATCATCATGACAGGGGCACATGTTTACTAGTTAAAACCAAGACAGAAGAACGCAAAAATGTTGTGATGAATTTTAAATTCAGGGAAGAACCCAATTTTGTCCATGTTGTTTGATTTACCTAGTTGTAAAAGTGAATTGCGTCGTAAAAGAATAACAAGGAAGGAACGACGATAGGAGCCGTGCAAAAATTTGCTCGTGTGCCAAATGGGTCACTTGTCCGTCAAGAAATAACTAGAAAATAGCTGACAGGTGAGCTTTCTCTAAGAATTCAGAATCGCCAACAATATATTATTTCATGGGAATGCCAATGGGTAAGGAACACCAAAGTTCCAATTTGTTGTTTCCTTAATTGGTGATTTAAATATGGAAATCATCCATACGAGGGTGAGAAAATCACGTTTTGCATAAAATAATTGTTACATTGCTTATAACCACGTTAACAAGCAATTAGCCTCTTTCAAGATATTTATTGCATTGTACATGGTGAAAAAACTATGTGACGGATCATTTAACTTAACAACCAACGCGGCAACGTCGTAGTGTTACGCTGTCTGGGCGGTGTCTAGCTTGTGGTCGCTTTCTCACTTCAACGATCGTGAAAAGAAAGGTGCAACCAGCAAAAGCTTGGACAAGATTTTCTATCTTTACAATATTAGCTTCAATATATTGTATTACCAAGCTATCACTCATGCTGGCCAGCTAAATTATTACATTGAGTTCAGTGAACTTTTCAGAGAAAGTATATAATAGTGAGTAGTCATATTTGTATTGCACAGCTAACACTTCAACTGATGTTTTTTTGCAGTCAATATAGAGGACATACGTGTGTACATATTGTTAGGAAAAAAAACTTAAGTTACTTCATGCTTGCTAACCACGTGAATATAAGTATGTACTTGGCAAAGCTCGGAAATACTCAAAAGATTCAAGCATATTAGGCGGAAATTTGCGAGGCAAGGCAACAAAAACCATGATAGAATTTCTAAAAACTCTAGTCGGCAAACTGAAAACTTATAGAAACTTTGCTACCGCTATCTTGTTTTCTTCATAAAGCTTGTTAGTACACAGTTAGAGCTTTTATAGAACACAGATCAAAATCAGAATTTACTGTTTAGGTACCTGGTTGGTAACGAAGCAAATCTTATAGTAAACGATGAAATGCAGGGAAAATGTTACTAACCAAAAGATAAAATTGAAGTTTGAGTGATGATATTCATGTATGTACATATGTACTTTTTATTACACGTTAACTTTTAAGAGTTACATCGTAAAATGAATTCAACGAAGCGCTTTTGAAGAAATCACTTCAGATAAAGATAATATTAACGAAGGTTTAAATGTATGTTAGAACTCGAATTTATTTCATAACGACGAACAAAAGAGCTATCAGAGCCATTATCACTAGAATAGATTCAAATTTTCAAGCGCTCAATATTACGAGAAACAAATAATGGTCCATCTGATCAGATAATTGCGCACAATTTCGATGATGTAACAATAGGATTGAACGTAATATTACTTACGGCATATGTGTGTACAGTTCTCAAATGACGCCTAAACAAAGCCTTCCCCGCAAGTCTCTCATTACTTATACTCATTACTGGCTAGTGGAAGAAAGCAGACACCGGGCAGACTGCACACAATGGTCGAACCAGAACTGGGTTAATTGAAGACAACAGCGCCCATCGCCGCCGGCTGACGGCAAGATCCGATCTCTGTACGCCTCTAAATTAATACTGTAATAAACTATTCATTCGGAATTATGAACAGAACCGGTGAGTGTAATATCGTTGCCGCAGCAAATCGAGAATGTACAGCCTTCAGCAGTAACAACTTCAAGTCTTTTCTAATAAGAGAAAATTCAAGTCTGGTATTGATTGAAAAACAACAAACAGTGCCAGCAAATTCAACATGGAGAAATTGAAATTTCTTGTAAGCTTTTTAAAGAAATAAATTACTAGGAACAAATTTGAAATTAGTCAGAACGTGCCGACTATTCGTGTTCAGTCTGGAATTAAGTCCTGAAAATAGGTCGCGTTACTTTCTCCGGTAACCTAAGCGGCGTAGGTATCTGCAGTGCGACACCAACCTTTTACATTGATTTCCGACTTCCGAGACGTCTGGACTAGAAATCTGATGGAAAGTGACAATTCTACCATCATTTTGGAGTCACATTTAGTTATATGAAGAAGCAACTTTGGCAGTAAAGTTTGGACTGGCGGTTGCAAAAGAGATGAATACAAAACTGAAACGCAAGAGTCACCAAAAATGTCAAAGCACCATGACATAACAATGTTATTTGGTAGGTTTGAACGATATTTTCTAGTTACGAATTGCATCCATTCAAATGGCTGGAAGTGTCAATACAAGTTAAATTTTGATGCAAAGCAGCACTTGCTGAACAATACAGCAGTGAAGCCGTGAACACAATAAGCTAACGTAATGTGAGGTAAACGGTATACCGCTTCCTGGCCAGTGGATATGAGAAGAATACTAAATGTGGCCTCAAACCGTGGACTTTCGTGGTAACCAATACATAATGTCTCTTGTGTCAGAAACCTTGAAAACACGTATTAACCCTTCTTTGCATGATTTTTTCTATTTTTGTGAAATAAATCAGGGTGATGTAATTCATGCTCTAGATTAAAGGAAAAATAATTTAAAAAATCCAAATATAAATAAATAATATGAAATTTATGATTGAAATTTCCATCACCATGCAAAGAAGGGTTAAGCCTACAATGCACCAGCGAAGTAATTTGCATAATTGAGATTCACCTTTGCGCAATTTATTGTACAGTAGGCTGCATGTCGGTGGTAACATTCTGACCTCGAGTTGGCTTGGCGTCTACGGTGCGTGAATAGAATGCGAGGCCATCTTATACTGGTTTTGTTACCAGCGGGAAGCGGCCTACTGTACCCACTGGCAGAATCGCAATTTAGGTTTCAAATTGTCCCCTTTCGATTCGAGGAAGGCGAAGAGAAGTTTAGCATTTCAAACTCGTAAGAAAAAGCCACCACGTGTCGTGTAGATTTTGCTAGGCCAAAATGAATACTTACTAGCAACACATTTGTCGACTGACATTTTTATACCCACACACAAAACTAGATCAAAGTTCAATGACTCTAAGAGTGAAATCCATTCATCATTATCCATTACTAGAGCAGTAGTAGGTACTGACAATGACAGACAAGTAACAGACGTAGATGACGTCACGGAAACGAAAGCCAGTAAGGGTAAGTGTTTTTATTTTTTATACGAATACGACGTCCAAGTGTTATAGTGAACTATACAAGAGTTCATTCATAGTGATAATGAGGGCGTGAGCAGCAGGAAGGCATTGCGGCCAACCGTTCCGGGAAGCGGCGGTAGACGATGCGCAGACGCCGATGACGTCATAGTGTGATCAGCCAATTGGGGCAGCGGGCCTATCAGCCTTAGTTAACTTCATTTGTTATTTAAAAGACGTTTAGAATAACGAAATGTGATGCTATGCTTCATTTCATTTGAATGTGAAAATATTTTAACGTATTGTGTGGTCGTTGATGCAGCATTGAAACAAACACTACGACCACGCGACGTGACGTCTTTGTTAAGTCGGAAAATACACTTTAAAAGCTGTGTTACAAAGAGACGGGCAATAAAGCAAAGCAGAATTTTCCAAGTACACCAAGACTCGAAGAAAATTTCGCGTGGCTTAAAATGCTAATGGACTACCGACTTGTGTACTGTACATATACATTGTCGACAAAGAAAACAATGCGTTTGGCAAACCCTGTGCCTTTCCATATTCACTTCTAAACTAAGCTTTGTAAAACTAAAAGTTCGGTACGTTTACAAAACTTGTTTTGTTAACGCAGAAAAATTAACGAGGAAAACGTTTATGTCCATATTAAAAAAAAAAACAAAGTATGCTCGTAATGTAAATTACGTATCAAAAGCTGCCTAGAACAAAATGCCACCGTCCATTCCAGCGTTACAAGCGAATATAAAGCTGTTGGCCTTGACAGAAAAAAACTTTAAGTCCATGCCATAACACGGCTACAGCATGCCATTGAAACGAGGGACGCCAAGGTCGCGAAGTCAATGTACAGCACAGGACGCCACCTGTCTCCGGCAACCAATATAAATATACACAATAATTATGGCGAAGACACGGCACGACATGTGAAACAACCTCCACAAACGGCTTTTCAACTGTTTGAACTCGTTGATAATTCACAACGCGAAGACTTGAATGGCGACGTGTATTAAGATTCATCACGTTCACTTTTCGAAGTGCCACAACGCACAATGATATCTGATGGATCGATTGTAACAGCAAAACATGAAGTGAGGAGTACATTGAAAAAATACCACATGTAAACGGTTGGGTAACTGGGTACTACATGCGCGCCTAACCCACGCGCTGTTGCCGTTTGATCATCTTTTTTAAAAGCACGTGACAACTTTCGTATAAATAGAAAAATGTATTTTTGTTCTTCCCTTCAACACTGATTGAGGGCTAAGTTATTGAACCATAAACGAATTATCTACATATTTTATGTGAATGAATGCAGATTAAGCACAACACTATATTCATTGAACTGCTTAGCAGTCATATCCCTCGGGCATCCATTAGTTACAATATGCCGAGCAATATGAGTTCCAGAGTTCCATTAGTGGGTACAAAATAAATTGAAAATGCAGCTAGCAACACATACATAATGTTAGTCATGGTATGAGTCGCAGTCGCAGCCGAGATGTGATTTACAACAATATTTCCGTAGGCGTAGCGAACGAATTGTATCTGTTTCCAGAAATGGAAGCTGACTGTTCCAGAACTTTCTTTGTTAGCTTTAGGTCCTGTCCACACTTGTATGTGATCTTCGTCGCATGGCATGGCATTGTATCATCATCGCGAGTTTGGACACAAAATTATACGCGATCATGTGATACGCCGTTGTGGTACTGTCTCTGATACACCACGTTCCGCATATAACCGCGTATTTGATACGCCTCGTATCAAATACGCGTAACGTGGTCGGTAGTATGGACGTATTTAGCTACTGTATCACGATACACCGATGTGACTTGATACATCGCGTCCGAAGATGCCGCTTCAAGGTCTTGGATAGGTTTGGACGTAAAACCCTACACTTTGATTAGCGATCAACCTGCGTTGCGTTCCGCCCCCCTGCCATGTACCTATGAGGATCGGAGGAAAATTCGTAGCGTTAGTTATGCAGATACTCAGGCACGACACTATAGTTGCGTTACTTATGATACGAATACGATACGCCCGATTTGGATACGTCAGCATGATACAAGTGTGGACAAAGCCTAGGAGGTCAATGCACTACGACTAAATATGAGACCTAAGTAGGTGCGTATAGTTCTAAGATCTAACTAGGCGAGTTTAGCACGGTGCCTTTGTAATCTAAGTAGTGTTGCAAACAAAACATTAATATTATGCGGCCTTTTATACTACACAAGATACAGATCTCAACATTTTTGTGGGTGGGCTTCATGTTTTAAATATTGTAATTACAAAGAGTGGTGTTCCATTTGCTTAGAGTGCTATAATAAATACTTAAAGTTAGAATTTTATTTAAAAATCTTTTTTTCGAGACATCAGTTGAGTTTTCGTGTCACCGCTGAACGATTGAGTATGCTATTAGTACTTAGGACCTAGAAGGTAAGAATCAAGTTTTGTTCATTCAACCCTTTACTGAGCATACCAAAATACGTGTTGTATTCTTGTTAGATTCCACTATGATATCAGAGCTAGATGACGCGCGAGCCGCAAAATACTTCAAAACTGTTATCTCTTGGTGTTACGTAATGACATTTTCTTTAAATTCGCACTGTTTATACGGACGCGGACTGGCATCCGTCCAATGGTTCTTTTTAATCGGTTAAATTCATTGAGCCACTGCTTTATTGCCGAATGAGTGCGAATAGACAGGGACGACCTCCTCAAGGTCAATGGATAGTGAGAGAAACAGGTTCGTGATAACTCGTTTGGCTGTCATATAGAGACCACTTTCTTGAAAATTCTTTCGTCGTTGTCTTAAATACTATTTGTAATATTGAGAATTACTATTGGTATAAAGATTCTTACCCTCCTTAAGCCGTAGAAGTGGACTGAGAGAATAGGTTTGTGTTAAACAGGTGGATACTGGACAGACAATGCCTAGAAATCTCTTATTGATGCAGTTTTATTAACTTTGAACTACTACGTTGATACCATACATGGTATTAAATGATTAGTCCGTTGCCGGAGCATATAAAACAATATTCACGATCAAGGAACTGCCATAAGATTGTCTAAATATTCTTAGAAATGAGATGAAAAGACTTCCAGTTAACGATCCTAATTTGCATTTGAATGTAAAGCTTGCAATAATGCAGAAGTTATAGTCAATGAGAAATGCGATTAAAGGTGCAAATCGGCTGTATCTGCGCTAACACCATAAACAAGCTACGTTATGGTTGGAGTAACCTAGAACGCCTGATAGTTAGCGCAAGACCTGTTTCTTTCAGCGGATCGGAAAGTTTGTATTCGCAGATTATCTGCAAACCAATTTTGGTGACTCAAACAGATACTACCCCGTACACAGAGGTGCACCTATCATACCCCCACATATAGGTTCACCCCAAACTTCGAGGAGGCGAGCCTTTTGCGAGCAACCAGGAGAAATTTCTGGGGAAAACCCTATAACGCTTATCCCAGCCTCCCAGGGACCACCTGAGAATCGAAACCATCAGCAGTAGCATTTGCGAAAAATATAAACCAACGAGGCAGTCTTTACAATTCGACAATATTCATTGCTTTATTTAGGTGGCCTAGCATACGATTTTTTCTAACATATGCAGCAATAGATAAGGAATTTTCTGAACACATTATCGGAACGCGTTTCGCAAAATTTTAGACACATTAACCCTGTGAAAAATGATGTTAAAAAGCTTTTACACTCACGGAGTTGAGTAAGTAGGCTATATAAGTTGAAACACGCTAGTGTTCGATGTTCGAGCTTACGGAACATGCCGCTTCATTCTCAGCTTGTGAACATTAAGGCCCCGCATTCGAGATGAAACAGGGAATTGAAGTACCTACTTTAAAACAGTTTTTCTCAGTAACGAATATTGCAATAAGACCCGAAAATACATGTTTATCTGCATAATATTACAGCACAGGAAAAACGAAAAAGTATGAAAATAGCAGTGCAAAGTGTGATCTTTTTGAACGATTAAAACCATTTTTTTCTTTCTTATAAATCGCAGGAACCTGTTAATACGATCAGAATATGAAAAAAGTACTCAGAGTACTGAGAGGATGCTAAAGCTACAATTAAGATATTATAGCCTGTAATATTTTTTACGTTTATAAACCGTACCCAATACATACTCGGCGTGATCGCGACGCATTTCCAAGGCCCAAACCAACGGCGTAATGCAGGCCCTTAACAGCTTGGATGCGGGCTTGTACAGAAATATTCTCATTTACTTGAGTGTCGACGTAAATATGGCAACAATAAACTTCCATAAAAAACGTGAGAGAATAATTTATCTCCGTGTGTTTCATCAGGAAGATATAAAATCGTGTGTTGGTGATAAAACTAGTTCATTACAGGTATTTTGAATTGGGGAAGCTCATCACATTTGTTGGATCAAATGTAATGTTAAAAAACTGTCACTCACTGTGAAAAAGAACCTAAGGACTTTTTGACACTATCGTAAGTTAGTAGTATAAAAACTTAGCAAGTACGAGGAAGCTAAACATAGCAATACCATATACTAGAGTATATGGAATTGCTATGTTTAGCTTTTATAGTGGTAATAGATTTCCACTATTGCCTTTTTAATACACTTATACATACCACTAATTGTATTGCTCATTCAAAACCACTATTTCATCAATTTTATCTTTGAAGTGCGCAGTTGTCTAATATTCAGCAACGGGCGCGCAGCCCTCGATGCGGACAAGGTTGCGCGTGCGCCTAATTAAACAAAACTTCGTTGAAAAAATCGAAACATCACACTCGAGATTTTTACGCAGATATTTATATTACATATGTTTTTACTCTTGTGTTTGCTGCGAAACAAAATATGATGGCATTACGTACGATATTATCTAATAACACGACGTGTAGTACATTTGTTATTTATGCTATTCAACACTTAAAGTCATAAATCAATGGCTGGCGATGAAATCTCGATGCTTGATAAAAACATTGTGTTCGTGTCAGTACAAAGACAAACTACATACTTTTCGTTCGGATTGATAGTTAACGACAGATTGGTAAGATGGACTCTTCATTACTCTACTGCGTCGGAACAAATTAATGGTTACCAAACCTAGAACACGAGTTTAGCCGCACGTAAAGGCTAATTGGAAATTCTATTCAAACATTTATTGCCTCACAAAGTTGGAAACGTAAGTAAATGTTAACGAAACCGTGATTATAAGTTATTTTTTTCTTTACACTGGCGAATTAAAATCTTTTCGTGTACATAAATTATAATTATGTAACGTCAATGTAGGCTGACATGATGAACAGAGTTTAAAACAGCGAGACTTTTTAGTTTTAAAACTATTTTTATTTTATAGTTAGTTTCTTTCTCGGTTTACTTTCGTCGATTGAAACAAAGCCTATCGTTATGTAGTTAGACGTAAAACTATTCCTAGAAGAAATAAAGCGTCGAGTCCTGGAGGAAATTTTAGTGAGCAGATGTGACAAAGAGCCAGTGTTTAACTAACAATTAAAGTTATCAATTTTCTATATCTAGTGTTAATGACGAAACGATAAGTAACCTAAGCTACGCAGTTGCGCCGAATGACTCACAATAGCTGGTAGGCAGCCAGTTAAGCGAAGATCGATCTTACGATAACCGTAGTTAAATTGGTATTATTTACCACTACAATTACGTTTTTGACATTACGTAACATTTAGACGAAACCAAAACTCTAAGAAAGAGAAAGTTCCAGTCTTGATAAATAATTATGGAATATAAAATCGAAAGTATAACAAATTGCTTAATGGTTTCAAACTTTGGTTTCTGCAATCAATCATTTCAGTAGTGGCTCAATCAATCTTTTCTTCAGATAATGGACAGCTGTGTTCACTTTTTGTATGTTAACTTAGGCCCACTCAACACGTTGCGACAAATAACCAGTTACAAGATTTACAAGCAAAGATCAATCTGTTTGCAATGTAAATTTTGCAAGCACTTAAGCAGCGCTAAGTCAATGCACTCAATGTTACAATGATTACAAGATATAAAAAATACTCCTTTTCAAGTACTAAATTCCATTGTATGATTTAAAATTCGAATGCACCTAAAATTCTTTTTAAACACGGCAATTTAAATTCAGAAAAATACTCAGAATCGCGAGCGTCGTCCGCATTTAAGCTCATTTTAGAATCTCTAAAATGAAATCCAATTTCATGGAAGCGAGACTCATTTTATTTTTGGAATTCACTTATGCTCAGTGCAATTGAACCAAGTGATTCGCATCTTCGCCTGTATTTCATTTCGCCAGCACGTTGAATCCTAAATAAGTCAGGCGGTTGGACCGCCCAGCACTAAATCATCTAAGGGCATATGGCGAGAGTCTGCGTCAAGTTATTTATTGCATTTCTCAACAAGACCCACAGAGTCGCGAATTTAATATCATCGTATCGTGTATCAAACGTATTTACGACAACACTAAAATGCTTAGTGCGTTTCCTTCACTTGTGCCTATAAGGTTAGTTGTAAAATTTTAAACAGCGTTCAAAAAGATATAACACAGGCGCAGTTAAGTTCAAAAGCACATTGACGATGCGGTGCGGTCGGTACGATATTTTTAATTTCATACATACAACGTGGAGTCTAGCTAGACATTATCGGATAAACCACATTTTGCGAGTTTGTTTCATCTATTTTGCCTAAGACCCGAATAGCGACTATTTTTTTTCTTACCGCTCGGATATACGGATACTATAATGCGACTTGCGAGACTGCTACGCTTATATGTATATAATTTTTTCCCCGCCATCTATTCGTATTAATCGGTGAATATTTTAAGATTGCGTACACGCTGATTATTTAAACTAGATGTCAAAGCTACTACAGACTTAGGGCAAGATTCACAGACACGCCTTTGACTAGTAAACGTTTCATAGGAATATTAATCTTATATTTCCACCACACATACTTAACTTGGCCCTTATGTACAGTCCAACAAAAATCAAAAAGTAAAAATGCAGATCGTCGGGTCAGTGTGTACACGCTGACCCAACAATGTACACATTCATTCATTTTGTTTGGCTGATGACAACCTAACAGATTGATGCGTGACAAGTGACAGATGTCAGTGTTGCCAACGCAGTCAACATAAATCTGATAAAGTGTAAATACCTGCACTTTATTTATCACATTTTAATTAATTTCAACTTATTTTACTTGTTGGTTTCGCTTCATTATGCAAAGCTTACTTTCAGCAGACAAATACTTCATATTATTATATTATTATTACTTACTACGTGTTTAACGTGATTAAGAAAAATAGAAAACTACTCGATAAAAATGTCCATAATTAAAATGAAAGTTTTAATAGACTACAGCAAGATAAAACTCTAGTTAAACTAGATTGAAAGCTGATCATAACAGAATCATAAGTAATAATTTTATTTCCATTGAGAATGTTAAAGAGAGGGAGAGAGAATATAATGTTTACGTTGAAACAAAAACTACTACGCAGAACTGAAAGGGTTTTTTAATCAGTGTTGTTAATGATCGCGCGTACGCCGGCAGTGCGCCCACTGACCTCAACGCGGACGAGATAAAAGTTATTTTAAGCGTTCTGATAATATCAGCATACGTCGAATGTTTTAACAGACACGACATTGGAGGAACGCCGGAAGCCTTTAGGCAGTACCTCTTACAACTAACGTACTTGATAGACTTCCGTTACTGTACATATTTGACAATTCAACTTTTACGATCAACCAATCCAACCTAAATGTTCGTTTCCTCAATTTCAGTGAGCGAAGGAGGAAATCCAGAAAAACAAACTCAACACATTTTGTGCAAAACATACGTTACAAACTGTGGCACACAGTATTAAATATTCTTGGCAAAAAATCAAAAAGAATAGAATACTCGGAACTCGGAAATGTATGAAGTTGTACTCGTAATTCGTGACGCTCGATGTTGAACATTCATAACATGACAAACTTTAAAAACATTACATCGCCATAAACAGCAAAAAGCTATGCATTGATCGAATATCATCATCTTGTAAATCGATAACGGTGACATAAAATCGAGATGAACTCGGCCATTAAATCACCATGTGAATTGTTAGTCAGAGGTAACGGCAATCGCCTTCCGAATTGATGGACTACTTTACCTACATAACCAAGTGGGAGTCCAAATCCATTATGCATGTTTGTTTTCAATCGTGAAATGTTTATTTTGCTTAATTACTTCCAGCGAATTTCAATCGTTTGAAAGTAACGGTATGTGTTTAGAGGTAATCTTGAGTCATCATCCTATAGAAAGATCGACCAAATACAGGATGTAGTTGAAATTACTGAAATGTCTCACAGCACTATGAACAACCGGACTATTCTGTGAAAATGTCGCCGCGAAAGTTAGTTAAAGGTTTTACAAAAGGGTCAACCAAAAATCGCCAAAAACAGGCTTCCCAACATTTGTTGGGAACAGCTATTTTTCGGGCGATTTCAGTGCTGGTTCCATAGTAAGAGTTGCTCATAATCATGAGTACAATGACCTTATGAGAGCAGGATTTCGGTTATTTCAATTACACCTCGGTATAAGTGAATTGTTTATATTATGTGCCCCTTGAATGGTTCGACGTATTTACGACAAGCATTTATCTCATAAAAATCCAATAAATGCTCCTGCTTAAGGCCCCGCTTTCAGCCATCGATTCCCATCTTAACCTAAAGGAATTCGCCTATCGACATATAATCATGGTTGCTTTCTTGAATATAAAATGTTGTCAGTCGTTATAAAATTATACAGCACACTGCGGCAAATGAAAATTACGAGGAGCCGCGATTACGATTGGGACAGCGATCTTTAAACAGCTGGTTTATTTATGAAACAGTGCTCGATTGACTGGGAGGCCTCGACCTCAGAGACCGCTTTCATAGCCACTAAAAGGATTACCCGTCAGACGGCATCGGCATCGAGAAAAAAGTCTGCGGAATTGGGCTAATCCTCTTTATGCTGCGGTGTCGACGCTACCTCGAGCGGTTGCCCAAGCACAACTGATTGAACGACCATAAACTTTGGTACAAGAGCATAAAGCATAATGTACAAAGGCATGTAATATTAAGTGTCAAATCAATAACTCCTCCACGCGACAGCAGCAGAAAGTTAGGAAGAAATGAGATTGCGAGCGAATAACGACTTTAACTGGACGTGATAGGATCATGTTTCAAATTACACGATTTCCGCGAGACAAGACGGTGAAAGCCTGTCTGCCCTTGCGATCTCTAGCTTCACAAGAACATAATTGCACACGTTCAGTAAAACGATTCAATGAATCAGTGACATTGACATTAAAAGTCATCGAGAACTTTGTTTTTTTCTCTCTCAGAGAATCTCGTGAATTACGAGTTATCGCGTTATAGAACCTGATCCTATTGAAATTGACGTTATTAAAGTAGTAAAAAAAAGTAGTGCTGCAACTGTTTGATAAGAGGAATTCCAGCGATTTTTACATCGGATATAATAATTAGCGGCGACGGATGCAATTACCCACTGCAGTGGCTGCATTCCGAATGCGCGTCATCTTGCGCTCGCAGAGTAGTCAACTTTATTTTTTATTAGAAAGTGGCAAATTTGGATGTGGGAGGGGAGGGGTCTTCGACCGAAAATGTTCATAAGCCTGTCCTTTAATAGAGTACTATGTAGATGCTGATTAGCATTGTAAATGTCTATGGTGATGCTGTAACCAGCGTCACCACAACTAATTCAATAGGAATCGCCGCTTAAATCTAGGCTAAATGCGATGAGGAATAAATAATTAAACCAAAAGCGTACATGAAATGTTTAGCTGTTGTTTTTAAGCGCATCCGAAGTAAATTGGCAAATTGCTTACTAATTGTGATCACTGTGCAAGTATTAATAAATCGCACAGTAAAAACTATTTGTTAGAATGATAAATGACCCGTCAATTCGAAATCACTGTGAGTTACGAATCGGAACAGGAAATTACAGTTGACTAAATCATCCTATCAGCACACAAAAGAGTATTGGTGAGAGCGAATAGTACGAATACTCTTCCAAGAATTCGCACTGCTAAAAATAAAGTTTTTACTAACTGTACTTATTGGTTTCTGAGCGATGAGTGATGAATGACCTAGTCCTGAGATGTACTGTAGGTTTTAAATGGAGCACCAAGATAAAAAGCTGCTTTGAAGCAAACTTTTCTAATTTGTTTTAGTTTATTGTATTCACGTCAAAGGCGAGCAATTTAGAGTCTGACAATTATGTAGGTATATCTATCGATGCTTGCTTCTTCTTAAACTCTGTAATTAAATGTTATGGTTTAAGGACATTGCTCTTCACCCTTCTCACTTATAGCATAGCCACAGTGAGAGATTTAAACCGAAGGATGCTCCATCAAGTCCAAATGAATATGGATCTTGAAATGTGAGACTTTGAGTTGTAAATTCTTTGTCACGACGCTCATTGACTTTCAGCGCTCGCTGCTTTGAAAGTTGCCCATTACACCGAAGTGTTCATTGTTTGTTTGTTTTCAGCAGTTTTATATTTTATTTGTTACTATCTTATTTGAACTGACGAAGGCCGACGTTGGATTACTTACTTGGTAGATTTGACATTGATTATTTTACCAACCAGTTTGTGTGAAGAGAAATAACGGTTTAAAATGCATGTTGCTTGTGGAATAATTGGTAGACATATTTATTTGTGTTTTGTACTTATTTATTCACACGTGTGAGTACATTATTATCCTTGGCGGGAATGGGTATGACTGCTTTATATACACAATTGTAGATTTGCGCTGGTTCGTTATTCAAAGCTAAGTTGTACAATTTAAGTAAATAGGTACTTATTAATACATTATATTACAATGTTTACAGTACAAGTAATTATTATTATTCGTTATTGTCATTAAATAATGAATCAAAATCTATTAGTATGCTGATCGGCTAGTTGGTTGTACCTCAACATTAATTACCAGGTATTCTATGTATTACAAAAGTTTTACATTTCTTCAGTTTAACACGTTACTTTGCCAGGTTTGTAGGTAGAAATCTACAGCTGGAATAATTATGTAAGTATGTACTCTACAGTGCTAACTGTTTCATTAGTTGTTTAAGTTGTTTGATTAGCCAATGAATCAATCAACTCTTTAGTATACTGGGTTTGCAATTTAGCATGCAAAAATGTAAATACACTAGTATTTTTCGGAAAAGTTACTTCAACACTTTAACATTGTGCAATAGACTTAGTATACACTAAAATAAAGTTGCTATTTATGTTTATGTGCAAATAACATCGATCGGAAATAAGGATTGGAATAAAGTATTGATATTTTAACCTGTAATTTCTGTAATATGTCTTATTATAAATTTATACGCTAAATAATTAATTAAGTATCACCGGATTTATGAAATATCAATTGCATCAATAATAATATATTCAAAAATATATCCTCAATTAAGTAAGTACATATTATTATGAAATAGCAATAGCATTTTATTGTTTTTATTTCCTAGAATACCAAAGGTTTTTTTATGTATTTCAGCAGTAAAGTAAAATTTGAAAACCACGCTCATACAAGTCGCTTTGATATAACGAGTTGAAAGCCGCAAAAATCTTCAGAAAATTGCTGGCGTATGCCGAAATATAGGTCAAGCAACTGCCTTGAACAGTGTCTAGAAAAAAATTAAACATTTTAAACAGGGATTACAAAAATAAACTAGACATCGAGACGCCTTGTGCTTAATTACATTAGTTTCTATTTATGAAAAAATCAAAATGTCAGCCAATGAGCCAACGAAAGCTGACCAACGCACACACGCACGCAGGTGAACATTTTACGACCAGCAAGCTTTTTAACAGGCATCAACGTCAATGATGGTAGGTAGGTACATATCACTGTATCGCATTCTCTTGCCGCGATGAAAATTCCAGACATCGATATTTTTAGTACGATCGTAGATATCTCAGCTCACGTGAGAAACAACTATTAAATAAATTTCAAACCAGGAATGGAAGTGAATTATCTGGGTGCCGCATTCATTAGACAGAATCAGAAGAAGCACTTATCGTAATTGAAATCTTAATCTGTCAAACGATGTGCATTTTACCGATTAATCAAGTAATAAGCATGAGGATAATTGGCGCGTCGCTTGTTAGTTTAAATATGGACGAATATGTAGATATGATCAGAATCTGATCAAGTCCAAACATGTAAAGTCAGTCCATTGAAATTCGTACAAGAAACTTTGTTGACGTCATCAGCAACATGTTTTGTGGTGACTTACATAATATTTGAATATATTTTGCAATAGTTCTTAAACATGTTTGGCTTATAGAGATTATAACTATTTCACTGAGAACCTGGATGAGGCTGCCACGGGAACTTAGGGGTTGGGTTGCCACAAACAAAAAGGGGCACACCCAGCAATGGGTGAAGTCGGTCAGTCAGGATGATGATGATGATGATAGTAATATGGTTACAAGTATCACTATTAGCTGATGATACATGTAACGGAATTGAATCATACATTTTTACGAACAGAAAATAATTGTGATTACATTCAAAGTTCCCCCACAATTTTTTACTAAATCGATATGAAAAGGGACACGAGACAATAAACTGTGTAAAGAGCAAAGAAATTTACGTGGTACGAGCTGGTGCGGTACCATGACCTTGGTACGCTCGTTTGCGAAATGAACCTGAAACTAATCGATGGGCGTATTCTTACTACGTACACATAGAGCTCACTGTACCGCGAACAGCTAATTGTATTGTAACTAATCATCATGCTGTCTGGAACTGCACAGATTTTTATTTTTATGTTTACAGAGGCTTTTAGAAGAATTTAGGAATTTAGAAGTTGTCTCATAAAGAAAAGACATGATTTATATCCTACATAAAAAAATATTTCAGGGGTAAGTCACCGACTTCTTAGAAGATTTATATTTAATAGAGACTACAGCTTCACAGCTATCATAAATACAGAATGATTGAATAATTTATATGCTTCCAGACTGATACATTATGTTCTAATGTATCCATTACCATACAGAGTGCAGCGATTAAATAAATCATGGCTGCCTGACACGTAATACCATCCATCAAGTCACCGATGCTCGCCTTACCTCAAGAACCTAGCTGGAGTCAATTATTTGGGGTTCGATGACGACAGTATTAAATACCTAATGATCACTACTACTGTCCAAAAGCATTGATTAACGTACTGAATGCTTTTACTCATTATCTTAGTTGACGGTTCATTCCGTAAAAGTCTACCAGTAAAAAGTTAGGTGAAGTGAACTATCAAACCACAGCTCACTTCCCCTTCACCTCAGTCGAGCAAAAATAGGCTACAAAAAATCACCAATATTAAAATGTCTGTACCAAAAACGGGAAACCATGTTATTTAAGTGTGTAGATTTAAAATGTGTATTTCGTACAGGGTTAATACGCGCTGCACCCGAAAGCGACGCACTTTAAATGTGTGTAATCTCCATTCATTGCAAATAAGCACGGATCATGTCTAAACTCGGATTAAACAAGGTGTGCCCCAGTACTATGAGTGAGCCAATCGATATCTCATTGATAGCTATTTTATACATAGACAAGGAAGCATCTGCTATTAAAATCTCCAGAATTATAGATATCAATGAAAATACCGGCCAAATGCGTGGCGAACTCGCACACGAAGGTTTCCGTACCATATCCAGCCAAAAATTACGAAAAAAATTACGTTTCTTGTACTTATAGGTATCCTTCAATTTTTTGTATGATATGAACCCTGAGCTTTTCCTGAAGACATTTTTTGTTGCAAATCTAATATCAGCCGTAAATAATTAACTACGTATTTGTAGTACCTGGATTGAACACGTGCCCACCGAACCACAAGAGCTGAAAACGTTCTTGGTTGACGTAAATTATGACATGTGTCAATCTAACTTGTCATTGGCCCGTGTGCTCTAGATTACAAACAAAACGTAGCGTACGTGTCACACGTTTGCCTTAATTATATTTTATCAATGAGAATGAATCGACACTGGCAGCTTCACCGTAACGGTAAATGTATATTTATATATCTGGGTTTAAAAATAGAACGAGTGCCTACTTTCGTTTCTTACTACGATACGGACTCAGCAAAAAATGACGATCTGTCAAATCATCAAGAAAAGTAAAATTGTCGATGTTCACTGTTAACTCAGGCACGGGCGTTATTCATTTATAGGTTACATATCTTTAAGCGTGTGTCGCAAATCGCGATGGAATCGAGTATTTATGAGAGCGTGATCTGCTTCATATTTCGATTTTAATTAAGAAACCCGGGACTTACACAAGCGCGTTGGGGTGACTACATCATCAAAGTTTCTGGAAACACATGGACGGGGGATGCAATAGAAGCAGTGACCTGGGATGAGATGATTATTTTTCCCGTATTATTAAGTGATGAATGCTTTATGTTCAAAAAATGTAGTGATAGAGATGGAACTTACATCTGGAGTCTTCAGACATAGCTGACGGAATATTGTTTCTTCTATTCAATACTTGAGCCTGTGGTATAATTGTAAACGTGCACTTGCAGGGACGACGTACCGAAACTGAGTTTTAACGAGAGCTATACCTACTACTTTTTTTTTCTCCTTGAGTAATCGTTGGGAAAGCGTTTTAAAAGAATTTAGATTACAGCGAATTCGATGTAAGTTAAGCAATTAAATAAAAAATAAAAAAGTACTTATTAAGAACTAACTAAGTAATTACTTACTTAACTGCTAGACTAGCACTGCCGGTTGTTGGAATTTACTTTATCTTTTAATTCAAATACAATGGTATTTATTGCTCAAGAGATGATACAATAAACATAACATAATAGCAATCAATAAATACATGATCGATTACGAAAGACAGACTGAAAAATAGGAAATAAACCTATTAAGTAATCTTTGATATTACAGGCATTCTTTTGATCTTGTTATGCAATGTTGTTCCAGCCTCTGTCTAGACGACGTGAGGTCTGAAGATTTCAATTATTGATAGATTTGTTACATGACGCGTTCGGCATGTACAACGATTCATTCGCCAAAATATAAATCAATAGCGAAACTAACTACTTTCTATTTACAAAGAGTAATATCGTGTCAGTTTTTAGGCTTGACCGGCGCACGGGCGGGGGATCGGACGGTGCCAATGAACTTGGCGGGAAAGCAAATGCAGCCTCGCGCCACTGGGTCACACTGGTACTGTCGCGGAACGAGCGCTACCCGAACACCTTCGCATACACCATAAATTCATAACGGCCCCATATCAAACAACTACCACGTAATTTAGCCGCCTTGTGCACAATTTATTGCTTGAATTTTCATTGGGCGCACCGCTACGTACAACCAATAAAGCGTTGCGTTTGAATTGCAAATGGCTCTACAAAACGCAACGGCTAAGTAGATATATTCCCACGTCTATTAGATACAAATGCGAATCTAGAGGGCATCGCTACGGGTTAGAAAGAGTCAAATACCTCGTGTGATCATTTAAGCTCAGTCAAACTGATTTTAAGCGCAAATAAATAGTTTATGGCAATTGTAATGCAATAAATTCTGTAAGGATGATACTTACATTCATTAAGACTGGCAATGTGCCATTCTGAGGACGTTTCCGGCAAGCGCCGCGCCGGCAGCCGCCGATTCGTTCTGGCAACGCCTGAATTACAATTGCAAGCGGACGCGGTTCTGCCATGTGTCATTTAAAACACCAGAAAAAGTTTAATCATTTGGAACAAATGATGCTAAGGAAGGAGCACATTGTTAAACTGTTTTATGGAGCAAGGAAAGTTTAGTGACTAGCGGTGTCGGAGAAACATCTATCCATGTGGGTCAACAAACCGAGAAGCTTTTATCAAACGCAATATACATTTCTGTATCGATAGCGAACTGGAACCGCACGCGGCGTGCAAACCTTATCTAAACTCCAACGATTCCCACTTCGCAATAAAGCCTTAGTTATATTGCACTTGTTATTTCTTAACCAAATTCGAATCTGTGAATTGTATGAACAAACTACGACACATTTTACGCTCAAACCATGCTTTTTCATAATATTTTTCCAACAAAGCATCGCATGATGGGGAACTTTAAAGCCTGATACTTAAGGAAAATTATTATTGCAAGCAAAAAGTTAAAACAACTGCCTTCTAGTGAGGCTGATGGAACACTAAGCAGGCTGGCGTTGACAGTGAGTTGGAGGTGAACTGACGTTCAGAGATCAGTGGGTCGAATTGGGCAAGGCAAGCAGCACCCTGATACCATCAACCCGTCAATTTCAATTTTACGTTCAAAGTACCGCGTCCACTGTCAAGTTTATAACATTTCGAAAACAAAGACCGATAAACGGTTTATAATTAGAAATATTGTACTGGTACAGAGGTCAACACGCATCGCCTCGCAATTTCCAATGGCTTGGTTATATTTTATAATAGTCACACATTTTATCAGATTATTGAACCTAACATAAGTGTGCGTCAGTCATACTGTACGTATCTTACAGAATAATACTACAATCGAATGAATTTATAATGCATCCTAATCCTATTTAGACATTTTATGGTTCGTTTGGTGCGACTTCATCGGTCTGTACGTTACAGTTTTATATTTCAGGAACTTAATGCTTTCAACTTATGTAAAGTGAAAGAGAATGAATAGAATTGGAAATATGTTTTTTATTTGTTGCTATAGGAGCCGAAATTATAGGGGGTTGACATTTCAAAGTGGGGTATCATATGAAAGGGCAAAATTTGCATTTTATTGATGACACTTTTATTCTCCTTTACGTCGCACTTTTGACTAATGATGAAGTGTCCGTTAAAATCTGACAAAAATCTAGTTTTGATTTATGTAATAATACAGAGGAAATAAAACAATGTCCGTAACTAGCACAGTATTTTGCTAATCAGCAAACTCCTTTACAAATGTACTACTTGGTTAAGGGGTCGCCTAAAATTTAACTTAAAAATGGAGAATTATTTTTCCTGGCAAAAGTACTGAACTCTCAGTGAGAGAGTACGACTCGCTCTTTGTCGGTTTTCGTTTTGTGTGGCGCTTGCATTTTGTCATGAATTTATCGGAGCATTATCTTCGTTGATTTACCAAGTTTAGACTAGTATGATAGCCCGCTCCTCAGTTATAAAGGATCGCCGATAATCAATTACTTATCTATCAGCAAACAATCAAAGATATCAATTTATTGGAATTTTAACATCACCTTGATAAAGTTTGATCGCAATTTTCACGCTTGTCTGTCACAGTTGACAGATGTTACATTATGTAAAAAGAATCACGTCATTTAGTGATTTAAATAAATAGGTTTTTGTATTATTTAATCAATGTAGTACTTTATTGGTTTGCACAGTTTTTAGCGCTATAACACTTTGAATGTTTGATTTTTTAAACGATATCGTCTGCTAATCGTTTGTTTAGTTATTTTGTTCAGTCTGAGGTCACAGCGCTAATTAGTTGGCGTGGCATAACATTCGCGGAATGCATGTGAGATCCGCCAGTCCATCGGCCTCTTGACTAGTCTAATTATTTGCACGAAACCATTCAAACTGTGGCATCCATTATGTTAGCGGATCAGTATCATAATAAGCACGAGAACAAGCAAATTCATTAAAATTATTTAAACAATGTGCGGTTGGACAAAGACCAAACCGATCGGAAAAGTGAAAGCGACTTTAAAATTTATTGTCGGTGTAAAGTACAAGCTTAATTGCAATAAATCACTATCTTATCGATATTTGGAATTGTTAATAGTTTTCATATCACGGGTAGGTACGGTTCGTTGAGTTGTTATAATATTATCTCCGTTTATTATCAGTCAACAAACTTTATTGAAGTATGATTATTGAGGACCAAAAGTTTGGAATAGCTGGTTTTTTTTTATTGCACTCATTATTACCTGCCATATTTACTCCTATTGTTTTACATAGAATTCCTAAGCCGTGTGGTACACACTACACGATATACGTGAAGAAAAATTACGACTAATATCTCATTTAGCAAGTAGTACCTACATTTAAACGTAAACATTCTACGTTTAAAAGTTCTATTGCCCAAACTGTTTGACATACTACCAACTTACACCTCGTGTGTAATATCCCTAAAATAAATAAAACTCTATTTACAAGACTAGACTACCGGCCATTAGTATAACGACATGATACTGCGCAGTAATGGAAACTATCGGTGCCACGTCTTAGTTCCTCAATTCTGAGCAAAAAAGACTTTACTTTTTTGTGGTGGTTGCGAGATGAAAAAGATTCAGACGGTGTGCACGCGTCGTTCGACGGACTTCGCCGCGTTTTTTCAAGCCCTGGACGTCCTTGCGAGGCGCGCCATCGTCACGCACCGCCGACCTCCAGCTGTTTGTTTGACAACAAACTACGCGATATGGAGCATGTTATCAAAGCATATTCAATGGTAACACTTCACACGACCGGTGTGACGTAGCAGATGAAACGTCAACCTATCTATCTATACTGCATCAATGGAAAAATTATGGCGATTTGTTATCGCAAATGGTTAACGCATACGAGTGTGTAGAAATGACGTCCATATTCGTGAAATTGATTCAGCGGTTGATTTAGTGAAATGATGACGCATTGACGCCGTTAAAATTTCATCAGCAACTTCGATATTAAAATATGAACATAAACATACGGACCGGATTAAGTAAACAATATCAAAACTGTTCAATTAAAACTACAATCCTCTTCGGAGTTTTATAATATTGGCTCAATCATCATGGCATAAAGCGTGTAATACCAATAAAATTTGAGAAGCCATAAAATCTCCAAACTCGTTTCGACCCAATAAATTACCAACTTGTTAAACGCCCACATATTTTTACAAATGGCCGTTTTATTTGACAATGTACAGCGCGCAGATCGCCGCCAAGAAGGTATTTTGTGCATCCACTTTCACCAACATAAGCACGCCGATAGATTGCACCGCGAGCTAGAAAACGTACGCGCAGATAAATTCTCTCCAATTGTCAATTACAAATATTCTATCCAGCCAGATGCGGAGCCGTCTGGAGATATGGACTTCTTCAGCCAAGTTACAAGGACCTTAATAAGACAGATGCTCTATTTTCAATTAAATAATGACTATCAGTAACAGTCACACTAGTAAGTATGTACCCGAGATAAGTGTGTTACATTATTAAGTGGGTTAGAAATCTACTTGGCTTGCACATAACAATTTAATTAATTGATCTTTGTTCTGGACTCTGTTTAATACGTGTTCATTAGTGTTCATGCAACATTCTACTAAAGTACTAAAATGTGAGCAATTTTGAAACACTTGTTAGTTCTATAGTGTCACGTTAAGAGAAGACAAAGTTTTATTACCATTATCGCGATGATTAATGGCCAGAAGATACGATACATGTTCATTGAAACTCCTTACAGACCTACCTCGGAGTTTGCATCGAATAAATATACCAATTATGAATAATGAAATCCATTAAAATAGGGTCAATAGTTCTTGCGATTAGACCGCTAGTACATTGAGATAATAAATACTACGACCTGATTTAACAATGGAATTACTACGCCCTATTACGAGCTGTATTAATCAATTGCAGAAAGGCAATATCGTGTTCAACTGTTTTAAAGATGAGCAGAACAACAGCAGAACCAAATGAACTAAAATGGAAGAGCGTTCCTCCTTCAATCGTCATTCCTGTCGACTTATAATTTTCTATCAGTAATAGTTTACGCTGCTGTCTTCTTATTGTATGTATTAGTTAAAAAGAAAGGCTAAGGCTGTCTTATAAAAACATAAAATTATTGATTTTCAGTCCATGGTGCTGCCGTACATGACAGTGATCCGTGAATGGACTGGACTTCAAAAACAGTACGTTTAGACAATGGGCCATTGAAAAAACTCGAGGAATCTTTACAAGCAATAAAATAACGGGAGCTGACATAAGTGCTATTTTTAAGAACTATGCCCACGAACGAAACAACAATGTGTTCAAGATACTCTATGAAATCGAAACAACTTTTTTAAGTTTTAATTATCCGGTCTTCTGCGTAAGTTTCTTAGTCATATTAAGTGTGTACTTAGATGAACTATTTTAAGCACAAATGGTAGTGCATGTGAGTCGATCAGAAGCGAATGGTAGGTTCGGGTTTCACGGCCTTCGGTCCTCTACTCGATTACCAACGACGCCAGTGACGTAGGTGCGCTGGCGCCTATACCAACTTCTTTGCGGCTTCGTGTCATGAATACATGAGGAAGTCTTTAGTGTTGTGAATAAATTCGCGGTTTAACTCAGGGTTACTCAAGGAATGCGGTTTAAGTTACCGAGTGAGTTTCGAGTCCAGTACTTAATAATAAAATAATTGTATGTGACCCCAATCACAGATACCGGCGAAAATGCAAAGAGTTAATAACGCGGATTAACTAAGGATCCACGAAAGGATTGCAAGAAATCTAGCGCCAAAAAAAGGAGTACGAATCGTCGAGCAGGCCAGACGAAAAAGAACGCACGACGCTCGCTTTTTAGTCAGACAGTAGATCGGGTGCGTTGCGCGTGAGTCACCGGCAGCATACCGGCGCGCACCATGCACCGTACGTGTCAACCACCTATTTATGTCGCTGGTCGCAGGACTAAGCGCAAATAAACAGCATCAAAGGGACGTTGGATTCCGCTCGGCGACGGTGCGAGCACCAACCTAAAGGAACGAAAACAACCACCATTGTCTACGGATGAGTTATTTTCGCAAATAGATACGGATTCGCCACTTGCTTTTACATGCAAGTTCTGTCGCCATCCGCGGATGCTAAGTTAAGATTCCTACGGCTTCCAACGAATAGAATTAGAAATAAGCTGCCTGATATTTAGATCTGTTACTGAATGCCTGAATGTGATTCGAAATTTTAATTGGGTGACTCATGTGATACTGATCAGTAGCATGATTTCTGTATCTAAATCATTCTGACGTTTGATGGTTCATTTCAGACTGCCATTTTGTAATGTACAGTCGATTTTCTTATACTCTGTCAGTTTTCATCAGGATTACTTAGTATCTATATATGACATTGACAGAAACACTGACTGAATCAGTATAGCAATATAAGGCTGATTTTATCCTGCATGGAGCAAACAAAAATAGATCTTAAGGTGACTAAGGACATTTAAAAAGTTCTTAATTGAAAATATAGCAAACTGTCCTTGTTAAATTATTAGTGTTAGAGAACAATGTGGGTTCCTAATATGCAGAGTATAATGTTTAAAATTACTTTAAAAATCTTTGATTTACATCCATTACCAAAAGTGGCTTTGTTTTAATGGGACTGATAAAATAATGACATTCTTTCCTTAATTAGTTTATAATGCTAGTTACAAAGCATTATAAAACCAAAATGTCCTACTTAAAATTCCAAATCCGTGTACCAAGGGCAGAATCTAACTACAAACAGATTTCAATGAAAATTAAAGATTTCTTAATTATAAAAAATGAGTTGAAATTACCTAACTACAGTCACTTCCTCTGTAAATACAGGAAAAACGCTTTTTTCAGTCTGTTAAAGTATGTGCATATAAAACTTGTTGAGCAATCACTGTTAAGTCATACCAATTTTTTTTTTAATTTAACTATTTTTCTGTCATTTTTATTTAACAATACCTATATTTTTAAGCCAATTATTATTATATCCTATATTATTCAAGTATTTATGCTTTTAACTTTTTTTATGACAATAATTATCAACAGGATTTGATCATTCCTCAGATTAATCCATACCTGGAGTTATCCCAATCTAGTGAAGTAAAATAAGTATACTTTGTTTATTAAAAAAAATGTTATCAATAATATCCGATTATAATCACCGGCAAATAAGATGGCAAAAGTCGTTAGATGCGCACAAGTCGTTTTTTAGGTCTCTTTGGTGGTCAAGCGGGACGCGGGGTATGAGGTAGCGTCGATCCGAGCGCGCGATTGGTGCATCAGTCGACCCTTGCCTCCCGCACCGCGCCTTCGTCCCGTTCGCTCCCGATTACATTTCAGTGCACAAAAATTGAACCCTTTGTTTTTGTTGTGTTAAACTTAAGTGTTGTTATTGTTTTTAAATTTAGGATAGAGTTCCTGAAAAGGCATAGCATACGAGGAAAGTATGCTCAAACCAGAGTTATACAAATTAATAAAATTGGTAAAAGAACAATTTAAAACATACAGCATTGACCAAACACTTGCAGAACACAACCATAGTGTTCTGCGATTGCGACTTTCAATATGATGCCAAGGGTAGTTTTATTAACGGATAGTGACGACGACTAGTTAATAATTTTTTTTTATATTATAAACTTTTTTGAATTTTAAATGCACGTTATTTATAACTCCTAATAAACTTGAATTCCTCTGCCTTCTTTAACTTTGTTCTATACAGACATGATTAAATATAAATGATGGCAATAACAATAGAATAATGACGATCAAATCCACTAAGTGTACGATGCGCGAATTTACCCCCACTACGCCAAAATCTTGCCATCTTATTTGCCGGTGACTATACCCTGTGCTAATATTAAGTAGCATGCAATTTTTATTAACAGGGCTTGGGATCGCTTATAGCATTACTGTTACCAGTTTCCTAATGAATGCTCATTAGGAAACTGCTTCATGACAAAAAATATATTCCTGCCAGAAAATAGTAGGATGAAAAGTCTCAGTGACCTCAGGACCCATAAAGGATAATTCAACATGTACGCTTTAGGGAAGAATATTTCACAGGAAATGTGTATAAGCTGCAATGGAAAATAATCTATATAGTGAATTAAAACTGACCTTTCATCCTCGGGCGGCGGTGCGGCCGGAGCCTCCTCCTTGCCGTCGCCTATGTCGCCAGCCTGCAGCGTGTCCGCGGACACATCCGGAGCACCACTATCACAAGCATTCACATTGACACTGCTCATCACTGCGCCACTGATCGCATGAGACACCGCACTCACGGGGCTACCGAAGCCCTGACTGTCATGGCCCGGCTGCGCCGTGTTCGCAACATACGCAGTAGAACTGACCGGCATCGACACCACCGGCGAGTTAGTCCCCGACACGGTCGCTTCCACCGGCGCCACACTACTCTGAGACATCACCGGCACCACATTCCCATAACCCAGACCCATATTGGTCTGGGACTGCACCACGTTCGGGTGAACTCCGCCGCCCATACCGACCGGCATGCTCGGCTGCATCGACATCGGAATGTTCTGGTGCGCCATGGTCACTTGCGCCACCGGTTGATTGGGCACGTACTGCACGCCGCCCATCTGACCCTGTCCGCCCACCTGCTGTGGTAACAGGTTCTGCTGCCCCATGTGCTGCGCGACAGGCATCTGCTGACCGACGTTCGTTGGCTGCATGAATATAGGATCTGAGGCGGGTATCTGCATACTAGGCTGATTCCCGTCTAGAGTCATCTGCATATTCTGCGGAGCCGCAGTCATCATTTGAATATTTCCTTGCGGCACATTCCCTTGCTGAGGAGCAATAGAGTGCACTGTAGTTGGCTGCTGCTGACCAGTGAGACTCTGGAGATTTGCAGGTAACGTCGAGCCCTGTGGTTGAGAAGGCATCTGTTGAAGGTTTGAAGGTAGTGTTGCACCTTGCTGTGATGTAACAATAGAAGTGAGCACCTCTTGTGGCAAAGTTTGCCCCTGCTGGCTCATCTGTGATTGCTGTGTGTGGTATTGAGGAACATTATGTTGAGGTTGAACCATCTGCTGCTGGGAAGATGGCATATTAGCAGTTATCATGGACTGAGCATTAGACTGCTGACTGACAGCTTGATTATATTGTTGCTGCACTCCAGACATGCCTTGTTGCATTTGAGGATGCATGCCAGGCACAACTGACTGCTGGGGCTGTGATGGCATCTGATGCATTTGTGGTTGCATCTGTGGCATCTGTTGATTAGCACCAGTCAGTTGAGTAGGCATTTGCATCTGTTGAATGTGATTAGGCATTTGTTGATTTTGCAGAGCCTGTATCTGAGCTTGGCTTGGCAAATGCTGTAGTTGGGCCTGTTGACCTCCCATTGCCTGCTGTCCTTGCATGTGGTGGGTCTGACCCATATTGGGCATTTGAGCTTGTTGCATATGCATTTGAGGATTTGGTTGGCCTTGTATTTGCTGCATTTGCATCTGTTGCATCTGGGGTTGCTGAGGGGCTACTTGAGTAATCTGTCCTTGATTAGGCATAGCCTGCATCTGAGGCATTTGTTGCTGCATCTGTGGCATATTGGGCATTTGCGCTTGAGGCATGTGTTGACTCATCTGCTGCATTTGCTGGTTTGGTATTTGTTGCATTTGCTGCGGCATCTGTTGGTGCATTGGGATCTGTTGCATTGCCATACCCTGAGACTGAGCGATAACTTGCTGAAGCTGGTGTTGAGGGAAGCTTTGAGGGATCTGCTGCACTTGCTGTTGTTGTGTCTGTGGGTGACTCTGCGCAGTATTCTGCATAGTGATGTGTGTCATGCTCTGAGGGTGCTGCTGTCCAACCTGCTGCTGGTTTGGCTGCAGATTTGGATTTGGCATTTGTTGTGGTATTTCTAAAGGAGGAGACTGAACAGATACTGACTGAGAAACAGGCTGCATCTGCTGTTGCACTGCATTTAAAGGTTGAGTCAAAGATTGGCCCGGAGAAGCCATTGGAAATTGTTTCTGAAGACTTTGTTCTAATTGCTGCACAGTTGGAGCATTTCCTTGCATATCTTTAGGGCCTTTATTAGTCAGATCATTAGACATTTCATCATGTTGACTATCGTTAATCACCACACCACTGTCAGGCGCCTGCAATGTATTAGTTTCATTCACATCAAGGTTGTTGTTTAACGTAATAGGTGCATTCTGTTGCGTAGTATGATCTAGGTAATCCATACACATCCATCGACCTCTACGGAAGGGTTCAGTGCTTTCAATTTTCACAACTTTAAATCGTTCATTCCTAACATGTTCTTGTATTTCTTTCATACCTTCTTGGGGTTTAGCATTTCCTATGAGATTAATAATGCTGCCAGTTCCGGCGTTAGTAACGCTGACATGCATGTCAGACACTTCTGTATTATTACTATTTGGCACTGCTCCTCCTATCTGGTTGTTGGCGTTGTCCTGACCAACGATCGCGAGCCCGTACTGCGAGCTGGTCGGGATGACGGGGGCGCAACCTAATGATGCACTCGACGCGTTGTAAAACACATCATCTTTCGAAAACGTGTCCTCGGAATAACTAGGCGTCTCATTCTCTATGTCAGTTACTCTCGATATGTCGTCGGTGTGAGATTCATCAAGATCGTCAGCGGAGTCTTCGCCAGCATCAGTGCTCACTCGAGAGCCGACCGTCACACTGGTGATCTGAAATGAAGATATTTTCCTTGGGTTATGGGCGGCTTGCAGACTTGTCGGGTGAGTCACCCCCTTCTCCGACTCGTTCAGTCTAAGAGATTCACTCGTCGTACGGTGAACAACGTTGTTATACTTGTTTTTCTCACTAGTTTTATGTGACTTTTGAATCAGATTGTCAGCCATTATGCCGTCCGAACCGAATGACTATCTAAAGAAAATTTCACTGTTTATTGGCTTCAGAGACATTTGATAGACTTTCAATCACAATAATACATGAAATATAAAATCATGGTACACTCACAATTTCACAAACACGGTAATTTAACTATATAAGTTCTTAAAATTCATTAGTAAACACACACAGTTGCGAACATCTTTCAGACAGCAGCAACATGGCGGACATTTATGCGCAATGCATTATGGTTGACAATTTGCAGTAGACTATAGACATTCTAGAGTTTACGGTTTCTTCTCTATAAATGGCCGATAGATGGCAGTAGAAACGTTTCATATTAAATTAAAATAAGATAATTACTACAAAACTCATTGGAAATATATTATCTTTTATTTATTTTGTTTAAAAAGAAAATTGTCTGTATAATATATCAACTTCCATACGTTATATGTGTTGGTATGAAGTATGTACAAACGTACCTACTTATTAGTTTGTGGATCGAAATACAACTGCCAAATTGATTTGGTTTTATTTTTAGATTTTTGTGAAACATTCCAATGCTTATTCTCACTATCTATATCAATATATTAATATCAAAGAAACCTTACTAATGTTGTGCGACAGATTATTAGGGTTATTCTAGCTGTCATTTACTTTTACAGTTTCCTCAATTATATTACAATAAGAGAATACTTACGTATAACCGACGGAGATAGTATAAAATAAGTAACATCACTAACATAATCAAAACACGCAATATTTTCTTTAAAAAGATTCAACGTTCTATTTTTTCAATAGTACTGCTATTCCACGACAGATGGCGCTAAAAGATACGTAGATATCTTCTCTAAATGCCGACAGATGGCGTAAAATCTGTACCTTGACAGCCTCTTTGGTCTAGGACTACTGCGTTGGTCTAGTGGTTGTAAGCGCTACTGCTACGCTACTGAGATAGAGGTCATGGGTTCGATTCCCGAGTTGGACCAAGTCTTACTTCTTTTTTGTGCTGCATGTTTTTATTTTTATTTTTTTTAAGATTTAAAATTCACATACAATGTAAATTGTTTTTTGAATAAATGAACTGAACTGATCTTATCGGGTTATTCGATCAGGAATTTGTCACTGTGTGAATTCGTGCCAGATTAATGGCAATAGGATCGCCCCCTTTTACATGGGACTTACCTAAACATAACCCGTGGTATGATGACACCCCTGCCCATCTCTTCGGGGAATGCAGATGTGATGTTTAAAATTATTACACGTAAAAAAATTCGCGGGGTTCCATATTGTTTATACACTTCTTCTTAAAAAGTATTCCGCAAAGAAAAGAAGACTAACTTATTGAAGCAAGAAAATTCAGCGACTTGGAAAATAAAAATATAAGTAACCTACCTGGCTACTTTATATGTCAAATTTGAATCTAGAATGAGTTTTGTTTTTTGTAAAGTATTTATGTACTCGTATGTACCTTTGTCATTATATTTTCTTTTTTATAATATACTAGCTGTTGCCCGCGACTTCATGCGCGTGAAATTCAAAAAAAATTAAAGGATTATTTTAGTGCGGAACCCCAATTAGTTAAACAAAATATTTGTTAAATAAAAGCCTGAATAGGTGACAGACACAGACAGACGGACACATACTTTTTTTTTGGATAACTACCGTGTAACCTTTCATATGCATTTAGCAGTTATTTCCACATTACAAACAGACACTTCAATTAAATTAATTTGTTTATATGTATGGATATCTATCTTATTCAAATCCATACGAGACTCAAAATATTACAGAGTTTACAATATTTTGAGTATGGATTTGAATAAGATAGATATCCATACATATTGTTTGTTTGTTTGTTACGACTAAACGGCTGATAGGATACCTATGAAATTTGCCAAGGAGATAGATTGTATCCTAGGGAAGGACATAAGATAGTTAGACGACTTCAAGCGAACAAAATCCCGCGCAAAATCTAGTAAAATATATAAAAATCAAAACGAAACTCGAATAGGTATCAAGTTAAAGCAGGTCCAGATCCAGGTTAGTGGAGATGATCTTTTTTTTCAGGTGAATGATGTCCCTACAGCAACCGCTAGGTAAAAACCTCTACAGTAAGGGTGCATGATGATAAATAGCGCCCAAGGTCGGTCAAGAAAGAGGTGGCTAGACGAACTGGGCGCGTACCGCGAGCGCTGGTTCGAGCCGGCGAAGGAGAAAATGTTCCTGCTAGGAGGATAGGCCGTTGTCCAGCCCTGGGACCGTACTGTAATTTAGCCAGTACGGTCCCACGGCTGGTGGTACTAGGGAGCAGGTACTAGGGAGCACTACCTCACATGACCTGGTTGAGAGCTTAAACTATAAGTGTTTTTAATGAAAATATTTGTGTATAACAAAATAATAACAGCCGCACGGGTCGATCGAAAGTGAAGCTACGTTGGATGGGTGACAAAGTCATTACGGGTAGTCAGAAACCCGAAAGTCTGACAACCATTCTTGCCAAAGGGTATTGTGTGACCCAGTTAGTAGGTTGTGGAGGTCAGATAGACAGTCCCTCCATGTTAAATACTGGCATTCAGCTGCATCTAGCTAGACTGGAAGCCGACACCAACATAGTTGGGAAATAGGCAGATGATGAGGCAGGTTATGATTTGTATAGCGTACATACGCCTTTACATTCGCACGTCTATAACAAATCTGCTACACCTTAAACAAATGGCATGTTCTATATTTTAAATGATTCCAAAATCACTTCAGTTACAAGCCAGTATTATTCCAGTCTTTAAGCCATAAGATTCCATTTGGCATAAAGCGACTCAGCACCTACGCGATTTTCAAAGTGAATCTGTGCAGGTGCCTTTAGTCAAATTTGAAATCTTAGCTCAAAACCGAGGGATGGTCAAACCTAGTGGAAGGAGTCATTCAACCGAATTTGAAAAAAAGTGACTCTACAACCAATTGCAGTTTCGTAGTCTTGTACTTCCGCAGCCAACATTTTTATGCCTATCGAGTCAGTTGGTGATGACTTACTTTTAATGTGAAATATTTATAGGCGCGCCTTTGCCGTCACGGCAAATGCCATGACGGTCTTAGGCCTTCATGCCCCTCTCTACGCCACCGCTCTCCACCCCCCTGTATGGGAGCGCAACCATTTTTTTGGAACGTATTGAATTAAATTAAATTAAAATTAACCGAACCCAACCTAACCAAAACCGAATCGCACCGAACAAACCGACCGACCGACCAAGGACCGACCGAATTCGATTCTTTCAAAACGATTAATTTCTATGTTTCAATGTTTTCACATCTGCCGGGCGTTTTCACTGTTTTCAGAATTGAACCTTGCAGATTTACAGGCTCTGATTTAAATTCAAGACCCTGTAAAGTACTTACATTTATTTATGGACAAAGTACGCATGAAAATAGCGTGACCTTCTTAAAGGTGAAAAGCTTAGAACGTTTACATTTATGTGTCGTTATATAGGTACCTATTTCAACATATTTAAATTGGCTGAAATAACTAAGTAGGTATCTAAGATAAATAGATTCTGGATTACCTAGGCTACGAACAAAATAATCGTAGCCTATTAGTGATTAATGACTATATCATATCCAGATCCCAAGTAAATATTAAGAAGTTTCCGTTTGAAAATCAAAGCAACGGCACTTAGAAGGATGATTTAAATATCACCGAGTTAAACAGTTTTAACTGTGGATGAACATCGCCAACGTTACAATAAAAACCAAAGAAGGAAGCAACAGCGTTTCAAAATAATAGTTGCAAAAATACCGTGTAATTTAAAATAATCACTGATCATATTATTATATTCGATTTATTTTTGTAATAAATAGAAAAAAGAAAATCAAAGTCTACTTACTTACAAATGGTGAGCAGCTGCAAAGTTCGCGTTAATTCGCGATGCGCGCCTTCGTGTCGGGAACTAAAGGAGCGAGCGCCCCGACCCCAGCCATTACCCACAAGGTCTTCGGATCGCCAGCCGATTTAGCCAACATCCCCACCAATCGCCGTGACACTTCTTAAACGAAGGTAATTTGCTATTATTTGTAAATTGGTGTGCCGAGCGACGTCCGCCGAGAACTGACCGCGGCCCAGTCGCTCGGGAGCACGGGACCCTCCCTGGCTCTCCCGTTGCCTCCGAACACACGTATGTAAACCGCAAAGTAAAACTCGCGTAGAACCCTTATGTAAATAATCGTCACACCACCGACAGCCTTTGCTACCGAATCGAGCGCCAGTCGATAAGATATAGCCCACGAACAAACATCCTCTCGTTATGAACATGTGAATGTAAGTGACTCGGAGATGGCAAAGTCTGTTGAAGTGAATAAAAACAGTGAAGACGACTCCACCATGGACGGGGATAGTGACGAGGAGTTGGGATGCGTGGGGAGGCTGATGGTCAGGCTGCGGATCAACCCTAACCTGGTCATGTTAAAAGTGACTCTATTTGTAATGTATGGAGCCACTGCATCTCTCTTGCCGTATTTGACGATACACATGCAGAGTATAGGACTGACTGTGCCAGAAATATCATTTGTGTATTTAGCGTTGCCGTTTACCACATTTCTTAGTCCACCTATTACCGGTAAGTTTGAATATTTAATAATAACGTGACTCTACTGACAGTATTTTTAGGAGATTTTAATGGTTTTAGGATTTCTGGTGGATCGTTTTGGGGAGTACAAGCCCGTCGTAATCACTGCTTTGATTCTGAATGCTGCATTTCATCACTCGTTATTGCTGATACCTCATCAAGAAACTCCAGGGATGATGCCATCAGCTTACGTCATGCGGCACCCAATCACGAATAGCGTAGAGGTACATATACTTGTTTCGAAATCGACCCCTTAAGACCTTGTTACGTACTAACAGAGTATACACCTAAGAATTTGAGCAAATCGTTCTCATCCGGCCTCAAGGCGAATTAACTAGTAGTGTCTTGTGATCCTGTTTGTTTGAATTAGTTAAGGGAATTAAGCTAAATTTATGCACGTTGGACTTTAGTTACCCTTGAATGCTGTGAGTGTGAACCATTACATCCGTCTTTAAACCTATAATTCTGGTTCATCATCATGAGATGAGGTGAAAAAATTAAAGGACGGCCATTGTTTTATTGCACAATCTTGAATAGGGCAGACATCTTTGGTGATTATTTAATCTAATACATACATATTGTCTTTGTAGATTTGGTGGAGCCCTTGTCCTAGCAGGGAATGTCCTGGCGAAGATGAGACGGTTGACTTTGTGCTTGATCGTTGCGTAGACCATTGCCTGTTATCGAAACCGACAGAGAGCCCATCTAGTGATCCTGCTGATGACAAAGACGACTTGGATTTCCACATTAGTCGCACAGTCCGATTGCCAAACTTAAAGTCCAATTCTAGGTAAGTTTTCGATGCTTTTTGTTTTGATATAAATTTTGTAGCAGATATTTACCTAATTCACATATACGTGAACCTTAGTTATTGTTATAATAAGCCAGAATTTAATAACGTTAAATGCGCAGCAGTAATCATGTAAATGGCGCTATTACTCATATTAAATAACAGTGATAACAATGTTCTACAGTTTCAGACAAACATGATGCTACTTTCTTGGTAACTCTCGGCTCTATGTGTAGGCAAGTTTCCTTAGAATTAGGAATTACAAAGGCTTTATAAGACAAACGAAACCGAAATACTTTGTCCGACATGGTCCTTGTTTTTATTGTTCTACTTTGCCGGCGTCGATAACATGATCCACGCTAAGTGTGTTGTTTTACATTTTTAACCGAATCAAATGCTGAAATAAGATAATGATGAACCTATAATTTCTTTGCAGTTTCTTGAATGGTACCGATGACGAAGATTACAATGA
This sequence comes from Phlogophora meticulosa, assembly GCA_905147745.2. Classification (NCBI taxonomy): domain Eukaryota; kingdom Metazoa; phylum Arthropoda; class Insecta; order Lepidoptera; family Noctuidae; genus Phlogophora; species Phlogophora meticulosa. The sequence goes on from LR990518.1 coordinate 4,260,482, forward strand.
TGCCGCTTACTTTTTGATTGAAGTTCACGATGATTTGGAAGAACCAAAAGAACAACTTGGTATAGAGATGGAAAGAGTAAGAATATTGAAACTGAATGAAATCTTGCATTGTTTGAGTAGTTTTTAAACAATTTAACTGACGATTGACAATTTTACAGGACGAAGATGATCAGATAACAGACTTTAGATCAAGGTTTGGGGAAAAACTGTTAATAGCTCAAGGCATTAACATAACAGCACTTGATAAAGAGGATCTCCGCTGTGGCGGCCTCGTCATGTTACATAACATGACTAAGCTCTCTAAGCAACGTCTTGAGATTTTATCTGCAGATTGCATGGTACAAAAATGTGACTTCAGGTAATGTGGCAACAGGCATGTCTACTAATTCCACTATTTGATTATAATATTACTCGTAAACCGACTATTTAATACGAGTATTTATCTAAAGATACACAAACGGCTATCTAAAGGTAAATTATCATTGGAATATTACAGGAGAGGCGGCCCCGATACGTGCCCACCGGATTATAAGGAGAGCGACGATAAAACGTTCTATATTTACTTCTTCTTGAGATTCATGGGGACTATCATGTTATCTGCCGGAGTTACAATCATGGATCCTATAGCATTGACGATGATTCAAAAGTACGGCGGCGACTTCGGCAGAGAAAGATTGTTTTCTAGTATCGGCATGGCCATATTCTCCCCCATAACAGGCATGTTAATAGATATGAGGAGTAAACAAGTTGGTATGTATATTGTTGGCATCTTGTAATTGTTATCGTTAATGTCAATAATGTGTTACTAAATGTTTACATCGGTTTGTTGATTACAGGATACACTGACTATTCAGCTGCGTTTTATACGTACGATGTGCTGCTTTTAATATCGGCCGTAACCGTCGCTGTCATGCCTCTTGGAGCAAAACTACCCGCCGATAATTTACTGCGAGATTTAGTTAACATTATCAAAATGCCGCATATAATTGTTTTCATATTTTTCCTGTTCGCCTTAGGAAACTTTTGGGGATTTATCGAATCTTATCTCTTTATATACTTGAAGGAATTGGGTGCTCCCAATTTCTTGTTAGGTGAGTGTGATTGATTAATGTTTCTAGTTCTAGTGGTGCAATGTCAAGCTTATCAGTGTAAGTCATAATAGTAATGATCATAATACTCAGTTGATCGTGTGTCCAGGAATAACCGTGACCGTGGGCACTCTGAGTAGTATCCCGTTCCTCTACGGCGCAGATGCCATCACTGCGAGAATCGGCCACGTGAATGTCATCATCGTCGCGTTCTTCTCCCACGCCGCGAGACTCGTCGGCTACTCGTTTATCGAGTAAGTATCTCTAGTCTCTTCCGTGTTAGTTTACTCGTGCCACCTGCACAACTGTCTTCACGTTTCTGTTTAAGTGTATTTAATTTATACCTTGTAGCGTCTGATTATCCTTTAAAGCTTCCATGCGATAACATTGCTACTATCGTTGTTAGATAGTTCGTTACAATTTGTACAATACGAGCCTCGTAAATATTAGAATAATTCTTGATAACTATGAATATCTCAAATTCTATAGCATCCAACTAACTTGGATGTAGAAACTGACGTAAAATGACACAACAATGCCTGAAATATGTGAAGATATGATACATTTATTTACTGTCTTACACACAATTGTGCTAATATAGAAGATCTGATAAGTGCAACCCTGGCACTGACATATTCCCATACATGGTATCAAATTCAGGCTATAAATGTACAGCTTAAATTATCTAAGTGTAAAAAACAAGCCCCGACATCGAGAAAAAACGGTAAAGATGACCATATTTTACAAAATACGCAATGGGCGAAGGCCATAATGACGTTGGCGGAAATATCTTGAAGCCGTATAATCTGTTCGAAGGAAAAATTACGGTTATGCTCAAGTTCAACCGATTCTTATCCAGTCCCACACACCGTGATGACCTGTTTCCTTTGATGAATGACGTCCTCTTAATCATTAGAAAAATTGTAGCTTCTATACAGAACTCAAAATGTGTACTTACCTTTTAAAAAACGAAAACTAAAGAGCCTTAAAAACTTTTACGCTTTAATAGTCTCAGGTTTACTAAATCCCACCTATTAATTACCTTCTTACTCTCCGATTTATTTAAAACTTTAGATTCGAACTTTCTTTTACAAACATAAACAAAAATAAATGTGTAATGAATCATCTCGTTTCATAATACAGCCCTGATAACGTCTCATCTGCAGTCTTTTCTTAAACAGAGAGAAAAAGAGTACCTACCTATAAGTAATAGTGACCTTAGCCTATTTGAAGGTGTTCTTATTGGAAGGTTTCTTCACTATGTTTTTCATTGAAAATAATCATATTTTACATGATGGCTATTACCAACTTATGGCTGAAGACATCCAAATTCTACTGCATCGATCACAAAAAAATTGTATTAAGGACCAGTGATGTCTCCTAAGAAAGTGACAAAATGAGCAAATGTATTGTCTACATGTTCACCTAGTAACACAAACGCTAACAGCTGCACAGATATTTGTCCTTACGCATTAAAACTCCATTTTCAAGATTAATGTATATACGACGGCATTGCCAAGTTTATCAGCACAACGATGTGGCGTGGGAGGGCTCTAATGCAAACACTTACCTCGTATATGTAGTTCTTTAGTAACTCAGACTATGAACAATGGATTGAATAATAGATAATGGAAGCGTATGAAGGGAATGAAAATTGATTTTACTGTGGAAGGAGATACTAAATAGCTTATCTTTAGACATATTTTATCGTGGGTTTTTAGCATTGAAGGACAATGTTATTTTATTCATGGTTTTTACTATGAATTTCAAGTAAAAAAGAAGTATAAATTTCAACGCTGGGGGTCCAGAATCATATCATAGAAGTCTTGTCCACTCTGGATGTTTTTAAATCTTGCTCTTTGATATTTGCATGAGAAGTCCTCATTAATGAATCCATGCAGACACACGCTCTTGCGGAAATTAGTCTTATGTTACCATGTATCTGTAAGAAGTTTGAAAATCTTCCTTTACATAATGTAGTAGCCTGTTTTAAGCATTCGAAAACAAATGCATTGAGTTACCACAACGACCGATCAAATAGTGATTGTCTATCTTTCTTTTCTCTTCTTATATCTGATCTTTTCCAGGAACTCCTGGTGGTGCTTCCCGTTCGAAGCCATGGAGTCTTTATCAGTGCACCTCATGTGGGTAGCAGCAGCTACTTACTGCGCAATGCTGGCTCCTAAAAGTCTACTAGCTACATTGATTGGAGTGCTTGGAATGGCTCACTTCAGTCTCGGTATGTAACTTGTACTACTTAAGGGACAACTGACACTTATTCAGCTCTATCCAGCTTTTGTTCATATAAAACTCCAGTTTTGTATGATATGCGTACGACTCCTTTCAGCTGAACGGATGCGTGCGCGTCTCCGTACAAAGTTGTTGTTTTCTAAGGACATATGCTGAATAGACCTGAATAAGTGTAGTGACATGATGGTCCAGTGGTTTAGGCCTCGCCTCTTGTGCACGAGGTTGTGGGTTCAAACCTGGGCAAGTACCAATGTGAGTTTTTCAATTCATATGTACTTTCTAAGTTTATCTTGGACATCACTGACATCGGTAAAGGAATACGTCGTGAGGAAACCTGGACTTATAATTAAAATAAGTCTGAAATCGCCAACCCGTCTTGAGCAAGCGTGGTGATTAATGCTCGTGCCTTCTCTGTATGAGAAGAGGCCTTTGCCCTGCACTGGGACAGTAATAGGCTGGTACTACTAAGTGTGAGTAATCTCTAACGATGATGAATGTGGGGAATGGACAAACGACTTGTTGGATATAGGGATGCTTCGGGAATATTTGTTTTTAGTGGTAAGTTAGGTACAGAGGCCACCGCATCCAGCTACCCCAATCTATTTTTTTTTTGATAGTTTTTCAAGTTTATTACAAAATAATAAGGTTCGTGGTCAATTGGGAAAATTTGACAGCTTGATGTGTTGGCATCTGTACACTGTCACTGTTTCAAAAAAGGGGCAAAAGTTTTCTCAGAGAACAAAATACTATGTATAACAAGTTTCGAATATCCATGAATAAATAATGTGTGTGGTGACAATTGAAATCAGTTTTTACAAGTATTCAGGAGTTTGGAACAAAAACCTTCGTTAATGGAGCTTTTTAAATCATTATTCTCATCTATTCTATCTAAAATTGTTATGAAGATATTCAGTAGTTAACTGATAATTGATTTTTAGAATACGATCCTAAATATTTAAACATTACTTATGCTGAATAATTTAAAAGAACAAAGTAAACTGAGGGGAATAAGATAAACGATCGCCTTTTCATCCTTGCACAAATATAGAACAATCTAAGCCACACAGAATTATAAGTTTCGCTACGATTCGAATTCAGATAACATTATTAACGTCATGTGAAAACAATCGTACGCGTGTACTAAGTCAGGAAAATCTTACCAGTGCATCCTTGCCTACCCCCCATTCGTGAAATAACAATATGCTATTTTTTCATACCACCTGTTCAGGTAGGGGCAGCGGCAGCTTTGGTGGTGGTCTCCTCATCGCGACCCTTGGTACCAGAGAAGCCTTCCGCTACATGGGGCTCATCGCCTTCCTTGGAGGAGTTCTGTACGGCTTGCTGCATTACTTCTGGCTCAAGAACATTAACATGACCGGGATGCAGAATGCCTGTGAACCAGAGGCAAATGAGACTATAGGTAAATATGATGAACGTGGCGGTGTGTGTGTCAGTGGGTGTGTGTCGAACGTGGCCGAGTGTGTGTGTATGTGTTCAATCGAACTCCAAAATGAGAGGACACATTAATGTAATAATCAAGCGCCTTTTTTGGATCTTCAAAAAGGAACATATTCATTTCAATCACTTTTGAACAACTATAAAGGTTGGAAAAGATATTGACGCACATTCTGATACCTTGAGTTCGCGCTCCCAACGTTTAAATCTTTGTTGTGACGGCTTTTTCCTAATTTATAAGTTTTTTTTTCATACTGTAAATATTTAAATTACTATATCATCCATGCTTGTTAAGACACGACTGTAAAGAAGGGTTCTCTAATAATGATTTGCTCTCCCAATTTACCGCCCTTCCGGGTATATTAATACATTGGGATCCAAATAAAAGTAAATACAAGATAACGGATTTTATTTACTGGCGCCATCTTGGTTTTTTATTGCAAAAACCATTTTAGTTTTTAATGTAAAGCTGGTAACCGAATACTTTCATAGACGATACCTTACCGTGGACCATTTGACAATATATTTATTAACAGATCAATATCAGATTAAAAAGTAAAAATAAAAAAAATAAAAAGTGACAAATGTAGCAATGTTCTAGTTTCGGCCTGGCACAGATATCTCGAACCATCCATCATTCTTCTTACAGAAAGCGGTGAAGCCGACAAGATGAATGCCGAGCCGTTGACCAAAGACGCAGAGACCATGATATCTCTGGAGCGGCTGCACATGATCACACGGTTCAATCCATTGGGCTCTCTACACTCGTTGCCGAGAGGATCACGCTCGAGAGTAAGTGGAATTTTGAACCTTATTTGTCATTACCTGTACAACCTTTCGAACAATTCATCATCATAATCATCATCATCATCAGGCTATACTAGTCCACTGCTGGACATTTTAGGATGGGAAATCATCCAATGACTTCTCCTGAATGGGAGCGTGTCATACTTTAACTGACTAAAACCCATCCGAGTTCTGTCCTTGCCCTTTACGTTCTAGGGTCACGGTAACTTTTTCGAACATCCCGCAACTCGCTGGCTACGGCCCCCTAGTGGGCCCCAACAATTCTGGTGGCACGTCTTTTTGATTGGGATCAATACCTAGATACATCCCTTCAGATTTCTTCGGATCATTTCCAGCTAACTTTGTAGCACTGTATATTTCAGATTCTCCTAAGCTGAATATATTTTCTTTCCAGTTCTCCCAAGGTGACATTAATGAGCACTGTCGCAGCCGCAGCGGCAGTAACACCCAGAGACGGGGCAGCAATTACGAAGGTTCTGCTTCCAAGGTTGACATGCTCCGTTCTGCCATAGAGATCAGTCACCATCATGGAAGAGGACACATTTCAAATAACAGTCTTTCCAGTAATAGGACCTCTAATCATTATAAGGTAAGCAGTTCTTGAGTGCAGGCAATCTCTGCTTCCTCCTCACAAAGCTCTCTAGACTACATTATTAATGTTATGTTTAAAAATAGAAACAAAGGACAACTACCTCGTGCTTCAGGAGTTCTTCACAAATATTTTACTAACAGTTTTTCATATGTACGTAATTTGTGAAGGCTATAAATGTATTGGTATTATTTAAATAGCTGATACAATAGCAAATAGTATGAAACCTTGCGTATGATCTCTGTTATTCCTTTATTTGCTCTCTCTATCTTCTGTGACGTAGCATTTAAAATTTACAGCCCTGATTAATACTACGAGTACAAGTAGTAGCTTAAGATAGGAAAAAAGAACTGAGAATATAGGTATTCACAGTCATAAATAAGTATGTAAGTATAAGGCCGTAAATCATCTTCAGGTTTTTATCAAATTGTTTTGTCACATGTGTATGGAAATTTTAGTCTAAGTACTTCTTTTTGGAATATCTATTCACGTGACAATGATGTGGTATGTTGATACAGACGCAAACATAAGCTTTTATTATTTTCAATATCATCATCATCATGCTATTGGAGCACTGCAGTAATTACGTCTTCCATGTTCCAATAAACACCACAGAATCGAACAGAGAAGCTTGAGTAAAGAAGATATTGATGGTTGTATAGTAAACATACATAACGCCTCCTGCTACGATACTCCTTTTGGATTAACTACGCACCTGCCCTTTTTGATGATCATCAACAACAAGTTCATTGCATGTCCCTCTAGGGTGTCCCCTCCCGGATTTAAATGAATTGTTATCGTTTATCTAGGTACATAATTTCTTTTAATATTTCAGCAAGCACAAAGCGCACCAAAGCTTGGTCTTATAGGACTAGGGCAAAGGAACAACATATCCCAACCGGCTCTCTCTGAATACGACCCGAGGCGTCGCGATTCCATCCCTGAAGAGGCTGAAGAGGACCGCCTAGCTGTACCTGCTAAACCCCCAACAAAGACCAAGAGCGACAATCTTCCACCACCACCAAGCTATGACGAAGCTACCGGTGAGCACAGGAAAAGTTGGCATTCCGATGACAGTACCCCAACTTAAAACCACTAAGCAGAGTGTTAAACTTTGCCAAGATCGTAGGAGTTCTCGACTTTACCAAGAACGTACAAGATTTAAAGTTTCGACTTTTCGAGAATCATGTTAAAGAATGCAGTTACAATGAGCGTAGCCAACACAACATCTTAGGCAAGGAATATCATGACGAATACGTAGTCAATGACAAATAGTAAATTGTAATTACTGAATTCCAAGTATTTTTATTGAAAAGGAACAGTAAACCATATAAAAACCTGCTAATACGAAGGAAGCACGTTTGATGCACATCTAAATCCTGTTTATGCCTGAAGATATGTTATTTAGCCCCCTTATTAAACGTGGACTAAAGTTATGCCAATAACAATCCAAGAAAAATGTATGGTGAATCTGGTTATACTGGTTGTCGCTTTACTCCCCGTTTATTATTTAGGGGGTAGGTGTATAGATTTTTTAACTTAAGGTATCGGGAGTAATATCGAAAGGTTTGTCGTCATCGAATCGCATAATTTTAATCGCATTATTATTTTATTAATAAAAGTAAGCAACTTTTGTAAAGGCTTTAATTTATTTAAGTTGTAGATAATGGATATTATACAATTCTGTTGTAAAATATTAGTTTTATTCTTAATCTAGATAATTCTCTTTCATGCGAACAATTTAATAGGTATGAATAAGTATGTACACATGATTCCAATGAAACGTATTCTCCATTCTTACTATTATCTTATTATGTATGTACTTGAAGGTGCATCATAGCATACGTGTTAAAATAATCAATATTTCCACACCAACATATATAAATACTTTAATGAAAAATGGAGTTTAAGAACATACATTAGTTGTGACCATTCTCATAAGCTTTTGGTCATGAAAATGGACACTAATAACACTCTAATAAGAGTAATAAATGCATGACTGTTTATCACGAAAACGAACTAATAATACATTTATAAAAGTCTTAAGAAGTAAATAAAATGTTTGACAAAAGGCGTGAGTTTTCAAATTTTTATCCGAATTTCATAAGTTTCCATATTTGTATTTTGGTTTCTCAAAGCTTCTCAATCGTCCTTCCTTGCTAGATACAAACTATGTTATATGTCGAGTCCTTTTCTATGACTTGACTCATTGATGTTTTTCTCTTATGTCATCCATTAATTAGTATTCTCCTGGCAATCGCGCTGGTTCGTCCTGATGAGGAACGCTCGGCTGATGTGGTTCTTGTCCAATACTGAATACGCTTTCTCCATCACTGACACTGGAGGGTTCCTTTCTCTCGTAAGAATCCATGCATTTACTGTAATAAGAAGAAATACTCTTTATTCCTCTTTCTTATAATTAGTTTATTAATTATTTATTTATTTACTAAATTAGATATTCACATATATACAATTATACTATAAAACTAACTAGGTATATACATATTTACAAAAACAAAAAAAAGCCGACAAGGACACTCAGGCGTCAAAGTATTCCTCCGCATCGCTGTCATCTGGAAACGTGCCCAAAAGACTGGCAGCATTGCCACGTTGGATGGCAATACTAATTCTTTGGGCAAAGAATGAGCCAGCCCTCTGGTCATTAGTTTATCAAGTTTGCATTGCGTTACATTTTTATACTCAGTCATCGGTTAGTTTGATTAACCAAAGATATAGAATAACCATAATTTGACGACATGGTTGGCGCAGTGGCTGAGCCGTCGGCTGCTGCGCCGCGTGTTTTGGGTTCGATCCCCACTCGGAACAAATATTTGTGTGACCCACAGGTAGTTGTTCCGGGTCTGGCTGTTTATGTATGTGAGTTTAAATGTTCGTAAACGCACCCACGATACAGGAGAAATTCGTAGTGTGGGGCAAAGTTTTTTTAGGAAAAAAAAAATAGTTTATCAAGTTTGCAGTGAGTTACATCTGATTTCACAAACAATTTTTATACTCAATCATCGGTTAGTTAGATGGATTAGGGAAAGATTTTCATTCGAGTTGTTCAATAGAATGCTAATATACCTACACTGTTACAGTAAGGGAAAAAAACAGCCTTGATGGCTGATCTGTAGTAGAAAAGTATAAACCAAAGGGTTCAAAGTAACAGAATAAAGTACCAACCTGTGTGGAACAGTCCAAACTCATAACAACTCCACACGACAGAGTACGTATCGTAATCGCTTTCAATGACCCAGTAGGGTGCCTCAATGTTGACCGGAAGGGACGGGAAGGATACTGCCAGTTTCGCCTCATCTGATTTGCTCACAAGAGTCGCCTGCCCTTGGATCTCTGATTGAGTGCCTGACCTGGAAACGTAAACGGAGGACTTAAAATATGAAACAATACTTTGCAAAATCTAATGTTACTCGTGATAGGAAACGCCACTTAATTTACGAGTAGGTATTATAGATGGAATCAGAAGATATAAAAAAAAACGCTGTTCGGTTTGTGGGAGTTAGTCAATCAATAAACTCAGCCTATCGCTGTCCACTATTGGATATACATAGGCTTCTCACAAACTGCACCACATGCAATACTCTGCCTTCCGCATCTTGTCTCTACCAGTCATCATTTTAGGGTTGCCTAGCTTGGGGCACTCATACCCTTACGCGATTTTTGATTTGCTCTACCAGCTATGGGTCCTTCGACAAACATGACTGGCCTACTACCACCATAGCTGGCTAGTCCAGTAAGCTATGTCATTGACTTCGCTTCTTTTACTTGTGATTTAAATTCAGATTTTACTATTCAGAGAAACCCAAAAAGTTACCCCTTTTAAATTTGTGGAGCAACCCGACTTGTACACTGAGGGGTCAATGTTTCAGCACTGCATGCCTTAACAAGCAGAACGTGCTTGATGAGTACCTAATTTTTCAATCGTTAAAGTACAAGCAACAAGAAGATTTGACGGTTAATTTAAATGAGAAGTTTCCCAAATAACAGTATTTGGAAAACTTTCTCCAACCAAACTATATCCTTCTATTGGCCCCATTCACGAAGTTGTGTCTAACGAGCTGCCCGCTTCCGTCTAACTGTTCTAGCGACAATGCTATTATTACGGCGAAGATGTGAGATGTACAGTGAGCGATTGACTGCTGTGCCGCGTGTCGTGGGTTCGATTCCCGCACGGTTCAAATATTTATATGGTCTGCAGGTAGTTGTTCCGGGTCTGGCTGTTTGTGTATTTTAAATGTTTGTAAACGCACCCACGATACATGAGACATTCCTAGTGTGGGGCAACGTTTTTTTTTTAAAAAAAAAGTAAGCCTTTAACCTCTATCAAGTACGTTGTACGAGTACCTACCATACGATGATACAAAAAAGTAGTTAAAGTGTTAAAAAGTGATTAGATGAAATGAAGCCTATTTTAAGAAGTTTCTTATTAGGCTTTTCTCGTGAAATAGCATTAGTGACCATATGAGTTATTTTTAACAAAAACATAGAGTACTAAGTGTGTCCGAACTCCAGACCCACCTCAATGCTTCAAATGTCACGGCTGTTGTCCTTGTACAATAGTACAGAAGGTTGGGATCTGGGACAAGACACAGATTCGAGGTCTGTTCATACAATTTTGAGAGCATATCCGACACGATATTTCAATGGTTTTAAGGTTACCTACTGAATAATAATGACTGACCATTTTGTGGTAGTAACATTGTATCTGGCTTAGATGATTAGGATTGTAAAAAACTATGATGTCTTTAATACAACCGGTAAAGAGCGAGTCGCACTGTGCACTGAGGGTAACATACCTTAGTACTCGTAGTACCAAATATTTTATCATTTTCATTATTATTTTTCCGCTACCGCATACCTGAGTTCCTTTGGAAAGGTATTTACAGCTTTCGCCATTTCAAACAGTTACATACATCATAAACAGTAGGTACATAAACCTCTATCAACTCTATCTATTTCACATTTTTCGCTTTGCATCTTTCAGAGGTAAGGGGAATGGTACTTTTAAGTTCATTTTTATAAAAAGAAAATAGAAAGACATATCCCTTCCTATCATAGTTATTAACAAAGCTGTTTTTATATAAATATTAGACAAATAAACGGACGTACGGACGAAAGTTATGATACAAGATACCAAAAAGTATATTAGGAAGGCAAGCCGTATTCTCATTAGAAATAATGACGAACTTTCATAGTTAATAAGTATGTTCTTGTTTTATACGAACTAGTATACGTTAAATCACTCAACTTGATTGGATTGAAGCTACAATTTACGAACACAAGGCTAGACTAAGGCCGTTGAATTATTAAATTGGTAGTTAATAACTACATTATATTCAAGACACACGTTGCTTGTAAATTATGTTTCTACGTAATATGTTCTAACAAAAATGGTGTATTTGAAATTTGTCTTGTAATTTTAAAAGAAATCGAATTGTATGTGAAAGTCTCTTAATTAGAAAAGCCAAGCCCACATAACTAGAGAAGGCGAGGCCAAAAAAGAAGACGAACTAGTTAAGAATGTGTATGTCTGTCAGAATAGAAGTAGATCAACGAAATGACGGAAAATGAGCGTGAGAAAAATGAGCGAACAGGGTTGAGTACAAAGATGACTTAATAGAGATGTATGATAGTGTTGTACAATGCTATGAACGATATAACTTATCCATCTCCTTTCCTGTCGATGCCCATAATGATGTTGATTCATTTCAAGACTTACAGTACACTGATCTGTTTGTTAACAACACCGACGACTCCATTCTCCCTCAAGCTGTAGTCGGCTGTGATGCACTTGCCTCCAAACTCGAACACGAAGAAATACTTCTCAGCCTCGTACCATTTGCCCGAGTACTGAAACATTGGGTTAATAAGGGTTCAGAAAGGTTTAAAGGCCCGGTTTAGTAGGAATGATGGAGAGAGAGATGGACAGATGGAGGAGAAGAGATGTCGAGTAAATTGATGTTAAAATTTGTTTAGCTGTTATACACTCATATGGTAAAATATTTTAAACTCAATCAGAGCACAGAGTCTGTAGGCAATACTTTGAGTCTGTTCACGTGCCCAAGATGATTATTACGTCTGGATATGTATGATAATGTCTGAAAGAGGTATATGGAAGAAGAGGACATAATGCATCAACCATTCAATTACGTGACTAAATATAATTCTATGTACCTAGTTTAAAGCAGCACAATGTGTCCTTACTTCTAATTTCAAAAATCTAAAAAACTAATGTTAGATCAGCTGTAGCTTTGGACTCATCCTTCAAGTATCATTAATGTTAGAGACTTACTCGAGAAGCATCAAAGTTTTCCATAGCCTTCATGTCAGGACAGGACCCCGGCATGATGATCTGTGCTCTGCTTATCCTTAGAGACAGGAACCCACACAGGAATACTGCTATCGCTCGTAGTATTGACATCTGGAATTTTAAAAGGCCTATCATCAGTATAACTATAGAGGAGGTCGTGGCTAAATGAAAACAACCGCACGGGATGATCGACGGTAGCTAAGTCTATGGATGAGTGATCGTTTGTAACGCCGAAACTCTTCCGTGTCTCGGAAAGCATGTTAAGCGGTTGTTCCCGGCTGACATTTGTAGATCTTTGACAGTCGTTACGGGAAGTCAGAAACCCGAAAGTCTGACAACCAGTTATACCAAAGGGTATCGTGTTGCACAGTAACAGGTCTGTGGAGGTCAAATAGGCAGTCGATCCATGTAAAGTACTGGTAAGTATTCAGCTGCATCCATCAGATGATTATTATCAGTAAAACTATCTAGAACTGTATTTCAATCGATGAATATCGCCCTTATCTAAGTAGCTGGTTTTTATCTTTATTTTTATTTTTTTTATTTTAAAAAACGTTGCTTCTCACTAGGAATTTCTCCTGTATCGTGGGTGCGTTTACAAACATTTAAACTCACATACACAAACAGCCAGACCCGGAACAATTACCTGTAGATCATACAAATATTTGTTCCGTGCGGGGATCGAACCCACAACACGCGGCGCAGCAGCCGATGGCTCAACTCCTGCGCCAACCGTGTCGTCAATTGTATGTGGAACCCACATGAATGTCTTCCTCTCTGAGGCGATTTCTAGTCTGATACTACAGACTAGACCCCACCTCACCATTAGTTTCAGTTCAGCTTTGATTAGTAAGTCAGTCGCCAACTCACCACTTATCTAAGCTAATGAAAAGGTCACTTGAGAAATGACCTTTTCATTAGCATTGTTTTAATTTTTATATTAAATTAAATCAATTTTGATCGTGATCTTCACATTTGGCCACATACGTTTTCAAAATAAAAACATTATGTTTATTATTATAGACATTTTACATCTAAAACGATCTTCAATTTATTATTACGATGCATATGCATCAGTAATATTCTTTTATTTTAATCTGTCTGGATTATATCTGACAAATACTTATAAGCTAGTACTTTGAGCACTCACTGGAGTGGTTTTTGTTCGCATACCATTAAATACATAAAAATACATAATACATTAATTATAATACATACAAATACATTCATTAATTTTCTAAAAAAGTGGCAACCGGTATGATCTCCAGATTATTATCATTCATTTTTTATTAATACTACCTTGGATAGGTTCGTCATAAATAGTTCAGTTGCAATGTTAGCATCACTACACTCAAGGATCAAGGCTATGGTAGAATTGTGTGTTGATTTATCAACAGTTTCAAAGTCAATTATGCAAGCCGTTGTTTTTAAGTTTTTTAACCTAAAAATTAACTCAACATAAATTAAACTTTTGTTTGGTCTGTAAACAGTAAGCATCAAGAAAAAGAGAAAGAAAGAATAAATTATATTTAAGTTTCAAGCATAATGTGGTCTAGGTCACGTGTATAGACCAGACGCGGAAGTATAGTAGGTATAATCTGGGAGCAAATAGTGCCTTGCTAGTTATTTTATTAGCATTTATAATTGAACAGCATTATAAATTATTTAAAAAATATTGTTTTGCAGCTGCTGAAGACTGTACTGTTTTAGCATTGTATAAATTCAATCACTGAATGTTTCGTGAAAATATAACATCTGTTCCCTAAATTTTGTTGAATTATGCTTACATTTGTGTACCGAAAAGCTGTTTTTACACGCTTTATATTAGCTTCATTTGTATGTTTGTAACCGACTCCTTTGGACGCTATTTTGACCCACTTTAAACGGTCAGATTTCATTCAAATTTTGCACAGAAGACAATGCAATAATTCGAAGAAAAAAAAGTTTAAAAAACTAAAAAACACGCTTTTATAAAAAAACAACTAAAAAATGAAAAATAAGATTAAGTTTAAAGAAACTAAAAAAACACGCTTTTATAGAAAATCCAACTAAAAAATAGAAAATATTTTTTTTTTAATTTGGATTAAGAAAAGTGTAAATAAGAAACAAATGTATTTTAATGGAAAAAATCGTGGGGTGCATAGTGTCAATAGTTATAAACATTTTCTATTTTTCCATGGTTACTGTCATTCACAGTGGGCTCCATGTATCGGCGTGTGTTCTTCAATATTAACACTGCACCCCACGCTTTTTTCTATAAAAGCGTGATTTTTTAGTTTTTTAAACTATTTTTTTTTTCATATTTTATTTCTGTGTTGGTCCCATAGAAAAAGTTGTTTTTATACTGAAGTACTTTCACCCCTTCAAAGATTGAAAGTGAATTTATAAGTCAATTAGTGCTCAATTAAACAGAATGATTGAGCACACCGTCCTGTGCTCAATCATACGCACACCTGTGCGTACTATGTACCTATTGTAAGGGTACAGACACCAGCACATCATGCTAGCCAAATTGAGCCTTATTCTAGCCTTATTCTTTTGTAATAAAGTTGAAAAACTATCTAACAAATTTGACAGATTGGGGTAGCTTGATGTGCTGCCCTCTTTGAGGCAATGAAGCCCGACGAGTCCCGGATAAACGATTCAACTGTCTTAGATCCGAGTTAGAAAATAAAAAAAATCCACTTCCCTCCATATCAAGCAGGAGACAGAACTAGAACTAGGCCAATAGGCACAAAGCGATATTGAAAGTTTATTGTAAATCCGGTTATATTAATGAGAACTACATACATATCACATATACGATACATAGACGCAGGAGGTTGCGGGTTCGATTCCCGCCCTGGGACAAATGTTTGTACGATCTACAAAGATTTGTTCTGGGTGTTCTGGGTATTTGCTATGTATAATAAAAAATATCTATCTATGTAATGTATTGTATAAAGTATATCAGTCATCTAGTACCCATAACACAAGCTCTGCTTAGCTTGGGGCTAGATGATGCTGTGTGGATTGTCCAGCATTATTTATTATTTATTTTTTTATATATCTGGGGGCTTCAGAATCATGTGCAGAGGCCAGCACATCGAGCTACCCCAATTTGTCAAATTTCTATGATATTTTTTCAACTTTATTAAGAGACAAAAACGTTCATGTTCAATTGGGAAAGTTTGGGATGGCTTGATGTGCTGGCCTACACCTAGTTCCTACTGCTCATGTAGTTTTTTCCGTTCTTCTCCATAGGAGGCTATTGCCCTTTGGAATTAACTCGAATCATTTTTCCGACAGTTAAAAAGTACCTACAAATTGTTTAATTGAAATAAATAGCTAGAGTTTGTGTTTGAATACATTTAAGAATAGATGTAGTCTACCAATCATGAATAATAATATTAATCTATGCGTAGTAACCAAAATAACTGTTTATTTCTAATGTTAAAATATGTTAATTGTTAAAAGTGAGTAATTAATTAAATTAAAGTTTCGTATATTTTTGTAATTATTATTAAGTTTACTGCACTTAGTCATTACATTACTTAAACAACACAGTTAACTATTGCAGTATCATAGGCCGGACTTTAGTGGTAACTCTTTGACTTTGAGCTGGCCTAGTGTAGTATGGGTTTTTGATAGCGATATGAATGCGAGATTAGCTTATACTGGTTTTATTATCACAGACGTGTGTCCTATTGTGCATTAGTACGTAATACACTAAAGGTTGACTGGTAGAAAATGCCTATGGCATTAAGTCCGCCTCTGTACATTTGTGTGCTTAAAGTATTAAATAAATAATATCGCAAAACCCCTGTTCATTATTCCTATACCTTATGGGGAGGAAGAAGAGAAACAAAACACGGTCGATAAAAATAAAAGTATAAAAAATAGGCAGTCATGGGGAATGCTGACATCATCATCATCCTCCTGCCCTTATCCCAATTTATTTTCTTCTTCCATAAATCTCTACTTGCAGTCATCTCAATAGTCACCTCTTTTCTAGCCATATCATCTTTAACACAATCCATCCACCTTTTCGTTGGCCTCCACTCTTGTAACATTCGACATTTTATGTGAAAACTAAAAACTTTGGAATGACTGTGTTTTTAACAGCGATTATTAGCATGTCGGTGACGGGAACCCATAGGGTTTACCCCTACTATTTTTTTTGTCAGAAATACAAGTAGGTATCAATCATCACACTGCACTTAAAATATTTAAATTCATGCGACAGGGTCATCGGCCCACAATACACATTTCAAACGCTAATTAACTACCAATAGACATGTAAATGAACTTCGTGACTAAAAAACTGTCCGATGGCTTCCCTATTGTTTTCCTGGTTCAATAAAGAAAGAGAAAACTGGTCAAGCGCATGAAAGTCATGCGTGGAAATTCAGTTCTTTGTTTTCAGGAAGGAGATTGTTGTTGTAAGTGGATTCTTTTGATAGTAATTCTGTCGTTTACAATGGTTACATGGATGGATGCAGTTTCCATTATGTGATCTGTAACACACGTAGTAAGTATACAATATGAGGATAAGGGCAACTGAGTGAGTGAATAGAATAATAATAAATGAATAATGCTGGACAATCCACACAGCATCATCTAGCCCCAAGCTAAGCTGAGCTTGTGTTAGGAGTACTAAATGACTGATATACTTAATACGATACATTACATAGATAGATATTTTTTATTATACATAGCAAACACCCAGAACACCTGGAACAAATCTGTGTAGATCGTACAAACATTTGTCCCAAGGCGGGAATCGATCCCGCAACCTCCAGCGTCGCAGGCGGACCATCGCCCGCTGCGCCACATCGGTCGTCAAAAAATTAAAAAAGTATGTCCTTCCCCGGGGTGCAATCTATCTCTCTACCAAATTTTATCGAAATCCGTTCATTGGTTTAGGCGTGAAGAGGTAACAAACAAACTTACTTTCGCATTTATAATATTAAGTTAGGATGACTGTAACTAAACCATACTCATATCTAGCTACACTATTTTTTATCGTGTTTCGAGTGTATGTATGACTGTGTATGTGTTTTGTTTGGCACGTCCTGTAGCATAAACGGGGAAATTAAAAAAATGAAATATCATTAAGATTCGTCTTGATACCTTGCGCCATAAGCATTAAGAATAATGAATGGATTTAAAAAAAAAAAGAAAACAAGTAGGCTGCTGCCGTCAGTTGCGTCAAAAGTGATCTTTTTGGCTGTCTTTGCTGTCAGGTTTTTATTATATTTTTTTCTGACCATTGTTAATAAAAAATAAGGTGGCCAGTTGTGTTTTACAATTTTTTAATGTGTTAAAAAATCTCATTTGAATTTCAATATGCGTCTAAGGAAATAGGCAAAAAAACATCTCCGGCATATACAGACGCCAGCACATCAAGCTACCCCAAAGTTTCAGATTTTCCCAATTGAACATGAACCTTATTTCTACGACGATAAAGTTGAAATACAATCAAAGAAATCTGTCACATAGGGGTAGCTTGATGTGCTGGCCTCTGTACATACGAGACATTGTTTTTTAACCTTAGTATAAAATGTTAAGTACCAAACAGCATTATTGATATTTTGCAGTAAATTACAAACAGTGCTTGACATTTGCCATTCAAAAAGTGCATCCATACTATCCATATTGCATTAGTGTAGATAATTAAATTGGTTATAAGAACTCAATTGTGTGATGGTCACTACTGGTCAGATTATAATATCATGTGAATATAATATTAGAATGTTAAAGTTTTAATATTTTAAAAGCGTTTTATTTATGTATGTGTATCTACATACACATACATAAATAAACTCACGGCTTTTTGAAAATTCTAATTGAAATGGCGCTCATATACATGTGCGCCAAGTCAATATCAAAATAGAGCCGTCTTGCCTTTTAAAATATTATAACATGCTATTTTTTGTCAGCAAAATATATAAATATAAGTAGTAAATTTTCTTTTAACAAAAATACGCAGTCCTCTCTCTTCAAAATGCAAAGGCTTAGCGCAAACAAAAAACCCGGCCGGTTTGCACAAATATTTTTTTTTTTCCCAATATTAATAACAAGTCATTATAATTTTTTCTACTGTTTTACAAATTATAACAACTTTATAATTATTAAGAACAGGTAACATAATTAAAAAAGTTACTACCTTTTATTAAGCCTCGTGTTTAGTGCACGAGGCGTAATAAAAGGTCAGTTTTTTACTCAATCCACGAGCTAATCTACATGTTCTTAATTTATAACCAGCCATGATATGAGTAATTACATTGTGAAAGAAAAAATATTTGTTGTTAATTATGATTTAGAATAATTATAATTATTAAAAAAAAATAAGTAGACACGAGGCGTGCTAAAACTGCTTTGCAATGAAGGTCATGTATTTTTCTATTTATAGTAGCTGGAGAAAGAAAATCAAGCCCCCTTTAATAATATATCTACATATTAGATCCAGCCCGTCCCTTTGCTGCCCTCTGCCCCTCCCTGCGACGTCCTAAGCCGAGGCTCGTACCCTGCGGGGGGTGCCCTTAGCGATTGGCCTAATTAAGTCCCCACAGGAAAGTTCGGTTGAGCAGTATATATATCCCTGAAGGATAAACTGCGAAATGCCCATTAAAAAAAAACCCGTCCAAATGCGAGTCGGACTCGCACACAAAGAGTTCCTTACATCTACGCCATCGCACAAGATTAGACATACCAGCTTTTTTGAAGGTCGACCGAAAAAATCACGTTTCCTTTATGGTGTTTTTATTTTTATTATTTTTCGTTCTAGCGACAATAGAAATACACACTTTGTTAAAAATTTCAACTGTCTACCAATTTCCAGTTCATGAGATACAGCCCGCTGATAGACAGACGGAATATCGGGAAGGACGGACGACCGTGAAAGGAGGCCAGTAATAAGGTCCCTACACCTTTTAGGTACGGAAGCCTAAAAAAGAGGTTGATAAGGAATCAGTGCCGCTATCAAACCCTCTTGTTTGACAACCTTACCTCCTTTTAATAAGTCACCATTTAAGAAACCAACGTTTTAGATGATAATCATCAATCATCGCATTGAAGTTTGTACTAACGTTACCTACGTTAATCCAAACTTCACCAATCAATCAATCTTCTTCATCAATCCCAATTATTTTCGTGATTAGTTCAGAGACCTTTCGTGTATCCATTCTAAAGGTTAGTGGCGCGATCTAAATTGTAGGAAATTCAATTGTATGTAAAAGTCAAGATTTCAATGTTCGATTGTGGATAATTAACACAAATACAATCTCAGACGTTTTTTGTTATCATTTGTATGTAGCAAAGCCTGGTTTTAGTGCCAGACGATTCGAAAAAAAACATCTAGCAAGTATTTAAAGTCCCTGCAATTAATAACAGGAGCAAGAAGCAGGAGGAGGTCTGCAAGGAAGGTGGTTTCGATGACGTATCGGGTTAACGTTTAACTCGAAAAGTTTTAATAGCACACAATGTAAATATTTCTATCAATCATTTTATGAATTCAAATTGAGCGAAGAAACCTTCATTCACATTAAAATCAAATCAAAATCAAAAATATTTTATTTCCTTTTTACACGTTGTACATTATACAGTTTGTGGCGTCTCCTTTTAAGCATATAGATGTCTGTGCCAGGAGGCGTCGCTCTTTTATATCTTACAATGTTTAGTGTAACATGTTACTAAACAAAAGTTTTTTTGTTTAGTAACATGAAAAGTTCAACGTTATAATTTTAGGCAGAGAACGGGTTCGACCTTTTTGTATGTGCCAAACTTTGCACACACCATATTTTTTTATAACAACCAATAAAAAATATTATACACGAGTATCCTGGTGGCCTGGTTAAGGCCACGGTTGTCACACACGAGAATGTCGATTCAAATCCGGGCAAGTACAAATGTGACTTTTTTTATTCGTATGTATTTTTTAAGTTCGTCGTTCGTTCGAGTTCGTGGCTAAATAGAAACAGCCGCACGGGGTGATCGAAGGTTAATCTACGCTTGCCGAAGTCAGTCTGTGGATGGATGACGTACGTAAAGTATCTAGACTCCTTCGAGCCTCGGAAAGCACGTTAAGCCGTTAGTCCCGGCTGTCATTTAGAGATCTTTGACAGTCGTTACAGGTAGTCAGAAGCCCTAAAGTCTGATAACCAGTCTTACCAAAGGGTCTGTTGCCTAGTAACTGGTTTGTGGAGGTCAGATAGGCGGTCGCTCCATGTAAAATAATGGTATTCAGCTGCATCCGGTTAGATTGGAAACCTAACAAAGTTGGGAAAGGCTAGGCAGATGATGACGCATTTTTCAAGTTAGTCGATTGGTAAAGGATAAAACAGTGAGGACACCTTGACTAAAAATTAATACAGAGTCTGAAACCGCCAAGCCGCCCTTAGGAAGCGCGGTGATTAATTGCCATTATTAATGCCTTCTCTGGATAGAGATTATTTCGATCAACCAGTAAGTCTTCAAAATAAGAGTGAACGGACTTCTTCTGGGTAAGCTCACTCTATCGTCGACTTTGTCTCTGTCACTTCAGACCTAGACAAGAGTCAAGAAAAAAGCGAATAAATAAAAAAGGTTAAGAGCATTATTTTTCCATTATTGCCCTGCAGTTCGTGTGTTACTGTTACAGGTTGGTATTGTTATTTATTCTATTATTATTGAAACAACAGTGGGTCAATAATGTCCTCAGTAAGTGTGTTAGCTGTGGTGTTTACGGTACCGTGTAACGGTACTCGGCGCCCGCGCATGTCCGCGTGGACAGTCAATGCGCGAAAGCGATTTGTGAGATGCGTTCCGCTGGTGTTACTTATAACAGTACCTCAACAGCGGAATCCATAAAGATGGTGTTATTGTGTGTTGTTCGTGTTGTTCATTAATTAGGGGTAATTGGACAGTGTGTAAACATAATGGTTATTGTGCGAAAACTTCTATGGACATTTGACAGAGAAAGGCGGAAATAATAGAGTTACACAAGGGTTATTTTTTTTACAAAGTTCAACAGTTATTCTTCCTCTAAGGAAAGAAGAAATATTTTGACTTGAACAAAATAATTTTGGAATTAGAATTTAGGATCAGTAGAATTATGGCCAATTTTCCCCCCCATTTTTTGTTGGACTGGAATAAAGTGTTAAGTGTGAATGTGGAGGGTTACAAGGGTAGAGGAAGACCAAAGAAACGATGTATGGATTGTTTGGGAGATGATATATGGTTAGAAAGGAGATGACTATTGAGATGACTGCAAATAGAGTTTTATAGAAGAAGAAGATATGCTGAAAGGCAAATAAATTACGATAAGAATGAGGAGGATGATGATGATGGTGGTTATTCTTTATTAGTTCAAAGAAAAGCACGCTACATCTCGTAGCTTTGCCTTCAAGAAAGTGCACTTGCAACGACAAGGCGAAAGCAAAGAGAGATGTGCTCAATTTGAGAGCCGTTTGTATGCTGCGAGTGAATTGAGGACACCCTTCAAAATACATATTGGATATTGAATCAAGTTCATTTAGAAGAAAGTCTTGTTATTTACTTTGCATTCTACAAATAGAGATAGTTTAAATTTCAATATTGCCTCTAGTATTGTCCTAAATGAGGGATCGATGAGTAACAAATTCTTATTCAAATCAACATAAAATCATGCCTGATACCCGAAAGACCGACAGATGAACCTTTTTCGCTAGTTATGTCAAAGTCCCATGTAAAAGGGGGCGAGCCTATTACCATTAATTGGGCAAATATACAAACTACGGGCTGCTACTAAGAGCATCCAGATGTATAACATCAAAATGTATAACATCATAAATATTTATCAGTTTTCACAATTACGACATTTTTCGCAGTTATGTATGAAATTTTGGCATTTTTTTTTTCTAGACCAAAAATCATGTTATTATTGTAAAAAAAATATGTTATTATTGTACGCCATTAATGGCAAAACATGCAGATCTGCCTATTATTTTTAAGACCTTGCACATATTGTTTGATGTATACTCATGTTTTACAATAAATATATTCTATTCTATTTTATTCTATAACCCCAAAAACGTTTTGTCCGACCCGGGAATGGAACCCAGGACTTCGAACTCAGTAGTAGCGCTCATAACAGCTAGACCAACGAGGCAGTAAAAAATTAAATCACAATGATATTAAATTCACAGCCTTGACGTAATTTTTGCCATTCCATAATAGAATCGGTTTTATGTAGCAAAAAATGACGACGACGAAATTAGGAATCAAAGTCCAGCCATTATGACTAATAATTTACTTACACTACAACAAGGCCAGGCAATAGGGCAAATTATGACTTTCGGTAAAAAATACGTATAATGTAAAATACTTCTAAAAATACAATGAAGTCAAATTAATGTAAGTAATAAGTATCTTTTCACATCACCTGCTCAATAATGTTAAACTATATTATGTCATGTAAACATAACTCAAAGTAAATCATTACAGTCAGATCTAGCTGCGAAATTAAAAAAGATCTAGCTGGGCAATTATATTAAATTATAACCCTCTGGTCGGTAATGTGTTTTGAATTTAGAACTTCAACCAAACCTTTTAGCACCCGAAAAGAACTCATTTGAAAATGGAATTGCTTTTTACAAACTAATAGAAAAGTGTGAAAAATAAAGCATTCTGTTTGGGAATGAAGATGTCAGAGCCAGCTCTGATCCCATGCTGCATTCAGAATTTTAGTCTTAACTCCCTCGGTTCATTCGTGAGTTAACTCTAGGTTCCTTCTTTATTCTTAGGATTCAATATGGCGCCTGTGGCATCATAATGACACTTCTTGCATAATTCATCTATTATTAGTTGCGTATGGTCGTGCTAATGGTAGGTTTGTTCTAATCTTTAACGGGCGAACTTCATAATTAATCCGAGTATAATTAATCTGAGTAAGTAAAGATCCCTACTAGAGATAGTAGTTTGACCAAGAGTCCATAAAAGTAATGTCAAAATCCTAACTTTAGTAGGTAAGCAAATCAAGGTACTGACAGATTTGTTAATGAGGTCGGCCATAAACAAATGAAGACAACCAACGCTTGATTCTCTACTTCCTTGTACTAGAAACTAGAATTGTAAAGTTAATTCTGTTTGACATTGCCAAAAGTTTCTACCCACTAATTAGTAAGCAGTACATATTTTTTCATAAAGGCACTACGTTCTAATACTTATTTTGTTTTTGATCTATTAGCAAGTCTGATTATTATGACTGTCGATGACTCACTCAGACATGACAATGAACTGTGACATTTAACTTTTTTAAAGTGAAAAATTAGCTACGGAGCTAACAAAAATCATTTGTTCACACACAAATACATACGTAAAATACTTTGTAGTTAAAAAAACAATGATATGAAGCCGGATGACGATTCTAATGACAGGAAATAATAAAATGAAAACACGTAGCTACGAACCTTTTTTCTCAGTTATTTTTTAAATGTTACGTACTCAACTTTATGGATTAATCGAAGTACTTGCAGCTCGTACCAGAAGCAAGTATCTACAATTGTATGTGTTAATTATTAGGTACTGATACGGCAGTGTATTGTTCAACACGTTCCTTTCCGGATTAGGAGGTGTTGTCTACAATCATTGTCATTACTTGCGGTACAGACCATTCAACTCGTTAGTATGTTTAGATATACGAGTTGTTTGTCATTAACGGGACATCAATATACAGGGGAACCAACTAATAGTTCATTGAAAATCTTTTAGTGGGTGTAAACTACATATTTCTACTACAAACAGCAGTATAGTACATTTATGTTAGCGTAACTCGACAAAATTTTGACAATAGCTTTTTTTTTGCTATTTATGAGCACATTTTCCCCTAAGCGATAGCCATTGAAACAAAGACACCCTATAGAATACGAGCTGTATTAGAAATTCCTTACGCAGCTCTGTACAAAACTATGACCGGCCTGAGAATAGACCCCTGCAGGACTTGAAGGTCAGTAATAGCACTCGCGACTACCAGATCAGAAAGACTGTCTCCACAACATAAAAGAACTGATGATCTTCAAACGACTGCACAGATTATCTTGTATCATAGCTGAAAACAACCGATCTGAATCGATCAAGTCTCATTTCAAAACCAGAAGAAGAAAGAAAGAAAGAAAGAAAAAACATTAATTCAGCAAAGGCATACAGTACTAAACATAGAAAACATAAACAAATAAAAAAATATTGTATGAAACTGAATAAGTAACACATTAAAAATAAATATGTATATATATATTATTAAGTATGTGCCTTACGGCTGCGCTAAAAGGGTCCAGTTCAGCAAAAATGCCACACAACTAGTGCCTGACGCTGGTTTTCAACTGGACCTGAGAAAGAACTACAACGAAATCAGTTCATCCATTCTGGAGCTACGATGCTAGAGACATACACTGATTCCACCGTTTTGAACACCCCCGGACAGATATTACACAGATTTGACCGTTTTGTATTATAACACCACTCTGTTTCCGTCACAACAAACTTGGTATTAGTACCAGTTATTAGTTGTGTAATATGAAAACTTTAATTGCCGTGTTATACATGAAGATGTTGCTTGAAAGTAAACAATGGAACCAACTTTCACTGCAATACGGAACCATTTAACTTGCCTAAGCTCTTGTGCGCCTACAAATGACACACTATTATCTACCTACATATACGATGGAGACTAGTGATTATCATCAGTATCACGAGTTAATAGTTTTCCCTTATATTTGTGAACTAGCAAAGGGGCTCGTGGCTAAATAAAAACAGATGCACGGGTCGTTGAAGGTTATCCACCGCGTGCCGAGGTGGATTCGAGGATACCATTCTTTACATACTGAGACCGAGAGGTCTATGATGATGGATGCATCATCATCTGCCCAGCCTTTTCCAAACTATGTTGGGGTCGGCTTCGAGTCTAACCGGATGCAGCTGAATACCAGTATTTTACATAAAGTACAATAACCATAAAATATTTTTTACGTCAGTTACTTTTAATGAATAAAAATAATTAATTACGTTATGTGCTCTGAGTACAGATTATTAAAATAAAACAATAATTGCCTCAATAATGTCACTTTACATAAAATAAATTACATTCCGTATTCACCCTGATTATGCATCGGAACCCATTGAGTTTATTTGGACCTCGCCAAACCGTCTCAACTCTTCACGTGTAGCCTATTTTCCGGCCCAAAAAACGAACTTTTTTAGAATTTAGTGAACGTTTTTTTATCCTCAATGAGCTTTTCCCCTCTTTTTTAAATACATACCTATTTGTAAATACATTATTTTAATTTATTATGTTTTATGTTGAAGAAACTATAATAGTACTAAGTTAATGAAAGTTAAATACTTTACAAAATCTAATGTCTATACTTCGAGATCGAAGATTCTCCTAGTTTGAAGGACAGGGGTGTTACGTATCTGTAAACATATCGATAGACCACTGATGTACCTAGGCTAAGATGTTTGGTGAATAAGTGATTACTTACTTTATTATAAAAAAATAATCGTTTGTGTACAACATTTTAGGTCTGAAATATTATTGATGATAAAAATCCTTAATGGTCAGGTTATCCATGACCTATCCGTAGTAAAGTATTTCTATATATGCTGTCAACGTAATATTTCACGTATTTCCAAGTGATAAATGATTAGTGGGTAAACAGAAGTCAAGGCTTCATGAGATTTTCAATTCTTATTTGAGCTGTCTCAAGGAACAACGGAAGTCTTTGCGATCAGGTTTCTAGAGAAATATGACACCATTGTACCGGTAAGTACTCGTACTTAGAGCCAATTTTACTGATATGTTACCTTGGATTATTGATATTAAAATGCTATGGCAGTAACCAATTAAAGAAATAAAAAGAAAGAAGAAGGCAAGAAAAGAGACAAGGATGAAACTATTACATACATACACAAACTCACGTTTTATTCTCATGGAAGTATACAGAAACTACAGAACGCCAATAGGACTGCTAGGATCCTAAGATACTAGGATGCTTTTGCTTCGTTTACATTCATACATCTGGCCATACACGCATGCGAGTACTACGCACCTGACCTTTCGGAAGAACATCACCAGTAAGAAACTATGACGAAACAAATATAATAACTTTATACGGTTCCGCCCGAATTGGTAATCTCCAGATTCCTTTCCGGAGTCAAACCTGGTTGTGGATTCAGATACAGGCAACTACTAATGTTACATTTCAAATCATACGTATTTTCTAAGTTTATCTTTGACATCGATAAAGGGAAACATCGTAAGGACGTTTGGAATTTAATTAATATAAGTCTGAAATCACCAAATTGCCTTGAACTAGCGTGGCGATGAATGTTCTTACCTACTCTGTAAGAAGAGAATTTTCAATATTTTTTATTTTTTTTTAAGCAGAACGTTGCCCCACACTAGGAATTTCTCCTGTATCGTGGGTGCGTTTACAAACATTTAAACTCACATACACAAACAGCCAGACCCGGAACCATTACCTGTAGGTCATACAAATATTTGTTCCGTGCGGGGATCGAACCCGCAACACGCGATGGCTTAACCACTGCGCCAACCGTGTCGTCAACCCTATAGTAGGTCAACTCACTAACAGGTTGATATTTTGTTTTAAACGACTCCAGATATTTACTACGAATCTTGCAACACCATATTTGTCAAAATGAGTCTAGTAATTTAGACTAAGTAAATAATTTGGCACAGAGAATGTAGTTTATAAAACATGGTTCGTGCTATCTCTGTTTATAAGCGTATTTGATATAATTATTCATCTACGCACAAAATATGTACTTAAGCGCGTTTGCATAGTTTTATTATTTAGAAAGATAAATCCGGATAAGTGTAAGAGTGTCACACATAAAACAAAAATGACGCTTCGAAGGATTCTCGACCAATTATAGGACGCCAGATCCATCCAGATCACAAATTAGGATTAAATAGAGTAGAAATAGTAACATAGGTATGTTACTATTTCTACTCTATTTAATCCTAATTTGTACAACTATACTTATATGTTTATTGTAACAGGCTGTACCACTCTTTTGAATTAAATAAATGATTATTATTATTATTAAGTTAGAATTTCATGTATCCGACTTTGTAATAAGAAAAGTAAAAGTAGGAAAAGTAGTTTATTTGCACCCGACATAACGCATATATTTAAAAAGAAAATTTAATAATAAAATTGCTATTTATTTCTCTCACAGGGTACGTACATCGTACACTATTTTGTTTATAAAGTTTTGCCAACATCTAGAACCTTTTTGAGAGCTGGAGTCTGAACTAGGGGACCGAATCAAGACCTGTATGACAGATCTCCAGTCTCATACCCTTTTGGAAATATTCACAGTTTGCGGCTATAAATCAACAATATCGGTTGGCTTGTACCCCTGCAACTTAATAGGGTAATTCTAGATTGTTGTGATTATAATGTATTGTGCTCGACCACATCTACAACGGTTACGACTTACGTGCTAACTAGCTACCAACCAGTCAGTGACATTGGCGTATATAACCTTTAACTGAATAGTATTAGATACTGACACCAGCACATCGAGCTATCCCAATCTGTCAATTTTCTTTGATAGTTTTTCAACTTTATTACAAAAGAACAAGCTTCACGATCATTTGTAAAAAAATACAGTTTAAAAAAAAACACCTTGATTTGCTGGTGTCTGTACATCGAAAGCAGCTAATGTAAAACTTTCCTTTCGGAATTAATGAAAGAAATTTTTAATTAGCAACCTCATTGGTTCAGTGGCCGTAAAGTACCGGTTTGATTCTTGATGGGCTAACAATTGACTTGTAGACTTTGCCTTAGAACTGTTAATATTATAACTAAGTACTTATATCGGTAAACTGATGGTGCAAAAAGTAAACCTCATTTTTTTTCTATGATATACATTTATGCTTCTCCAGTGGATTACGAACTCATTATTGCAAATTTTTATTTTTCTTCTTCAGTTTTTTCCATGTTACAAATTATAATATATTAAGTAGACGCACTGTAAATTACGTTAGGAACAAATATACCTAATATATGTATATATATCTGATGCAATATAGAAATGTTTTTTGCTCTGTTTTCATGGTCAAGATAGTGTAATTGACTATGGATGACGATGATATAAAATTATCAATAAGTAGAGCCTTGGCAGTCACATGCAAATAAATCCTTACCTTGACTTTTTTAAATATCACTACAAATACTCTGACGTAACACAATCACAACACACGCCCGTTCACACTAACCGTTGCATGCCATCTGAGAGCTTCAACTGTTTACATGCGTGCGCGCAGATTTGTAGTAGTAGTTAATGTTATGTTTCTGTGTTTAAGGGACAATTAATTACATGAGACTACTCATTCAATTTTTTATGCTACCTGCTTTGTATAAACTTGTCGTTTTCGGTAGCTCTGAATACGTCAAGTTTTTTTTTCACATTTGTATACCAACTTGTCTGTTGTTGATTTTGTCGAGTAATAAAAAATATGTTACTTTATCTAATATTTCTGCATTTACCCTAATATTAGGATCGTTTGAAATATTCGATGTTTGAAGTTTAGCAGTTGTATTTATGGTAAAATAAGGCATTCAAATTTTTCCTTTTTTTTACATTACCATTTTAAGCTCTTGATCAACCGAAAAAAATAATATTGACGGTGATTAAGTGTTCCTAGCACACACACACTACTGACTGAGAATTAAAGTCAGTGAGTTAAAAATATGAAAGAGTCATAATTTTACTTTATTTTTATTTATTTATAATTATGTTGTGCTTCAAAATGAATTAAATTCTTAGATATGAACAATATGTAGCGTAATTAATTCAAGACTTAAGTAAAGAATTGAGTAAAACGCATAATAAATAATCAAAACTTATTTTTATAAGCTTAGGTACCTACTATTAATATTCAGGATATCGTGTTGACTAAAGCATAACTTTAATCATTACAAATGAGTCCTATCGCCTTGAAATAAGATTTAATTTTCTTAGGCTGAATCTCCGGTCAGCATGCCAAAATACATATTTTTTGAGAAAAAAAAAGCCATGTTAAAAGATACTGAAATCGATTCAGTGGTCAGTTATGAACGAAATATCTCCACGACTTGCGTTTATTCTGTTACATCTTGAAATCCAAATCAAAATTCATTTATTCAAAATAGGCTGAGAATCAGCACAGAAACGTTTACAAAAGATAGTCTCCCAAAACTCACCCTTCACCACTTCCTAGTGTTTTTTCTGGGAAGAAGAAGTGGCGGAACAAACTCCCCAGCAACACGTCTGTCTGATACCTTGTATATGTACATATATTTCAATAGCAATAAACATGACTGGTTGTTTGTTGAATTATCTTTGACCGTTGACACTTAAGCCTCAATTACTTTATTGCTATATTTACTGTAGCGGAAGGTTTCGCCCACATTAATAGGTAGGTAGGAAGACGATTATATAAAAATAAACCCTATAAATTAAACTATGTTCAGTAGAGTTTCAGGCGTCGTTTTTAATCATTGATATTTGACTCAGTTTCGTTGTAGCTCTCAGTCGTCAAATTGATTTATCTAAAACTAGGCTTGTTTGGACGGTGGTCCCCAAACTAGGTACTTCCCTGTATCTTGGGGACCTGACTTGTGACGACATTGAGTATATGTTTTTTTTAATGGGACTAGCCCGCCACACTATTCCCAAACCACTGCCACTCCTGAAAACCAGAATCAACAGTAGCAACCACCAGAAAAGCGTTGAGACAAAGAAGCCCGACGAGTTCCGGAGAAACGATCCAACTGTCTTGGATCCCCAAACGAAATTAATCAGAAAAGAATAGCGGAAGAGTTAGAAAAATACATAATTTGCACTACCCTCCATATCAAGCAGGAGACAGATTGTTTTTTATTAATTAAATATATTTGTAAACGTTTGACTCTCTTGGGTGGAGATGACTTAATTGGTCAATGGTGCTTTGTTATAACAATGATTAGACCTGCTGTCTTGTATGGTTCAGAATGAACAAGGTATTGTCCCACCCTTTACGCAAAATACGCGCTACGTCGTGGAGCTGCGGAAATCGGCCCGTCTAACAATACAATACTATTTGGTTCAGAATGTTAGGCCACAAAAGGACTGAATGAAAGGCAGTTGCATGCAGCTGAGATGAGAATGCTGAGGGGGATGTGTGGATATACAACATGTCCCAAAATTCAACGATAAGCCGGCACCAGAGGATGGACCTACTAATGACTACGCGAGAAAAAAAAAGAAAAAAAAAATTCCTCTACTTTTTTTTAAATTACTTAAAAAAATGGAAATTCTTCGAAAATGTATACCCCTTATGACACTTTTAACTACCATGACCACAATTTTTCAAATATTTCAGTTTTTTGTTTGTATCGGCAACCTAAGTAGTACTTCTATTCACCACAATCTTTGAAAATTACAGAATTTTCGTAGTTTTATACAAAAAAAACAACCAAAAATAATTATTTCCCTAAAATTTTGAAAGATTTTAACGTTCAGTACACTTTAACTCATCGTAGTGTAAAAAAAAATATGGACACTACTATGGCAAGTTTAGCATGGCATAGTGAGCTGGGCAACCATCATTTTGAAACCATATGTTTTGTGGATCACTAATGGGCATGTCTTCTAATAATACTGGCAAGTCATTTTGTAAAAAGTTCAAATAACTATTGCCATCCAAGTTTCCTTGTAATTCAAAAGGCCCAATCACTTTTCCGTTTAATATGCCCGTCCATAGGTTAACCTTGAATTGATATTGGGATTTGTCTTGTCTCATCAGGTGCGGATTTTCATTGCTCCAGCTATGTAGGTTGTGAAGATTTAAATAGCCATCTCTCTTGCAGGTTGATTCATCCGACCATAGAATATTATCCAAGAATTGGGGATCTTCTCTGTGCTTTTGCAGCAACAACAACTTATGAAATTGGTTCTTGATTAGAAAAAGTGTCATTATTTTTTTTTGTGGCTAGTTTTACTAAAGTATTATACCATTTTAAAATCTAGGTTAGTTGCGCTAATTTTTTAAAAAACTTGCCATAGTAGTGTCCATATTTTTTTTTTACACTACGATGAGTTAAAGTGTACTGAACGTTAAAATCTTTCAAAATTTTAGGGAAATAATTTTTTTTGGTTGTTTTTTTGTATAAAACTACGAAAATTCTGTAATTTTCAAAGATTATGGTGAATAGTAGTACTACTTAGGTTGCCGATACAAACAAAAAAACTGAAATATTTGAAAAATTGTGGTCATGGTAGTTAAAAGTGTCATAAGGGGTATACATTTTCGAAGAATTTCCATTTTTTTAAG
This sequence comes from Phlogophora meticulosa, assembly GCA_905147745.2. Taxonomy (NCBI): domain Eukaryota; kingdom Metazoa; phylum Arthropoda; class Insecta; order Lepidoptera; family Noctuidae; genus Phlogophora; species Phlogophora meticulosa. The sequence continues at coordinate 4,292,320 of LR990518.1, forward strand.
TAATTTAAAAAAAAGTAGAGGTATTTTTTTTTTCTTTTTTTTTCTCGAGTAGTCATTAGTAGGTCCATCCTCTGGTGCCGGCTTATCGTTGAATTTTGGGACATGTTGTATAAGAGGAAGTCTGAAAGTGGCGCCCGTGACAGAGAAGTTGTTTTCATGGTATGGACACGTGATGCGAAGGAATGAGGATCATGTTGTGAGGAAAGTTTTGAGTATGAATATAGAGGGTTACAAGAGTAGAGGGAGACCCAGGAAATAGAGATGTATGGAAGAAGAAGACATGCTGCGCCGACCCCAAATGAAATTGGATAAGGGCAAGAGGATGATGATGATGATGGTGCGTTGTTATAAACGTAGTAATGTATTGAAAGCTATCCCAATCTAAGCGAGAAAGAAAAGGAATAATCTTGAAGTGTTATCTACAGAATGTTCTTTCAGACAATAGCATGTATAGGTATCTCATCATCTTATCTGCCTAGCCTTTTTTCCAACTATGTTAGGATCGGCTTCCAGTCTAACCGGATGCAGCTGAATACCAGTATTTTACATGGAGCGACTGTCTATCTGACCTCCACAACCCAGTTACTGGGTAACACGATACCTCTTGGTAAGACTGGTTGTTAGACTTTCGGGAACTCTGACTACCCGTAACTGTCAAGGATGTCAGCCGGGACCACAAAATAGCATGTATATCTAAATATCAAATAATGAAGCTAAGCATGCTAATTTGAGTGCAACGAAGTACGATAAATGGTTCAGTAAACTGTTGGATTCGGTCGGTGATCTTCAATGCGAATGCCATGATTTTTACGTTTGTGCTTTTTAGTAAAACAGGCACAAAGATTTCTTCAAATTAGATACCTTAGTAGTATAAGTAGCCTATATGAAGTGTGATAAAAATTCTGGTGACCCACAGGCAGAATAATTCACTCAATATAATCACTTGATCCTTTTGGCAGTAACTTATCACGCATGTTCAACATTAGGTTTGATAAAAATTATAGCTGCGTCGTGATATTGCTCTTCATCGTCATCATCTTGCTGCCAGTATCCCAATTTATTTGGTGTCTGCCAATCATGTGCTATTTTTCGTAAAATATAACTATGCTAATGTAAATCTAATAATACATTATTTACTAGAAAACATAAGCGTAGGCATGTCAAGCCATAGATACCGACCAGTTGTACACTAGCGCCCTCTTTTGGATAGCTGTGTAACTGATAAGTAGGTACGTCAACTACTTAGGTAAGTACAAGCAATGGTAGTACATAGTATTGCCTGAAGGTGGCGCTCAATTACCTACCCAATTTTGTTTTTATTATCGAAATTATTATGAAAATGCGAACTGGATTAAAGTTTAATTTAAGTTAAAACATGCAAAATTGAATGAAAAATACTCTGGACTGTTATTTCTTCAGATAAAATTGTTACATTTGAGCCGGATTCGAAACCGCGTCTGTTTTTTAGCTTGTGATCGAAAATTTTGCCTACATCTTCGACTGGGAGCGTGGCGTCTCCTGTAATCCGGCTTCTCGGAGGTCGGGCACGGAGGATGGTTTGAGGTCGGGGGTCCTGGTGCTGAGTGGCCCATGTTGACTGGACGTCCACACTAAGCCCGGTGTTGATATGGATCCCCCGAAGGAGTTCAGGGGATGCAGGTTAACTAAGGAGGGGCGAATCGGGCCAGGGGGGAAACCCAGCAGCCAAAAGTCCCCGCATCGGGCAGTAGTGGGATAGCGGCCGGGAGTGGGCGCTCAGTATCAGCCTGACCAATATAACCAGACCCGTTCCTTTTGCCATTTTCTACAATAAATAACGTGCTTTATTTTATGATATGGTTTTTTTACGTGTTTTTTTGTCTGTTATCTTTCTCCTGACATTAAATTTTGTAATTGTCTATCTTTATGTACTTACACGACTGCATCAGGAGGGTTAGTGGTTTTTCAGTGTATGTAAGTATTTCATTGGCAGTCAGCATTTATGTGATATTATCATATGGAGTAACAAAATACTATTAAAATGTACGAAATAAAATAAATTTTAATGCACGAGCACTTCTCAAGCAGTGTGTTGCATTTTTTAAAAACGTTGTCCCGCTCTATGACTTCTCCTGTGTCGTAGTCTCTCTAACGTGCGGGAGTCGAACCCACGATACGCTGCGCAGCAGTCGATCGCTCAGCCGCTGAGCCAACCGTGCTATTTTAAGTTCAATTTCATATTTGGTGTAGGTAATATATTAATTGTTATAATTTGTTATTTATTCATACAATATTATGCTATCTTTTAATTATAAATTTTTCTATGGAAGTACTTATTATATTATTTATTTTACATACTCATATCAGAACTGATTTACCTCAGGTCCAGTTGAAAACTAGCGTCAGACACTACTTGTCTGGCATTTTGCTGAACTTGACTTTGCTTAATTTATTTTTTATGTTTTCTATGTTCAGTATTGTCTCTTTGTGTGCCTGAACCTGATCTGAATACATGTTTTTCTTTGTTTCTTTTACTGATCTGATTACAAAAATTCTTTCACTGATAGTAAAATATACGATTCCTGTGTAATAAGGCCACGGGAAATAGGTAGACATTAAACGATGATGGACATCAAGGTATGTCTTATCATCATCATCAGCCTATAGCCTGCCCACAGCTGGACATAGACCATAATAAAGAAGTATGTACATGTCAGAAGAACACCGTGTGTCAAAAACAACATGCTCACACGGCTACATATCAAACTACACATTTCTAGTATAATCTGACCACTCGTTGTATGGAAATCCTATACAATGTCAGCATAAACTGGTATATACCTAGGCATAGGAAATGGAAACCACAAAATTCACTTATTGTTTTATTTCAGAGCTGACTGCGCTTATTACAATGACTATCAAGTTAAAAACTAAGCAATGCTTGTACATAGCAAGCGCTGCTGTGTGTCAAGTAGGTACTTATTACTTATTTGGTAAAGTAGCCCTATTTGAGACACTACTGAAGAATCCTTCAGATCACACTGCTAAGGAACTCCAAGGCTGTATAGAGGGCCATTTTAAATGCATAAATTATCAGACAATTCTGGCAAAGACTTGAAAGTATCTGATTTGTCAGCAATCAATAATTTGCTGTCTCAATCAATTTAGAAACGCAAATGTCGAACTAGTTATCGCTTTATTTGCGTTTCTAAACTATTCATGATTATAGCATCTTCTGACATATTGAGGTTTTTGTTGCTTGCCGACATGCCCTCTTAAGTGTAATATACACCCTTGGAAATCTCCTTCACACTTTTCTTTCTTTACTGAACAACCGGAATTTCTTTAATTTCCTTGACTTCCTTAGTTTCTGCTTCTACTATCGCCGGTTCTATTTTCTCAATCTTTTCTTCTTTCTTCTCAGATTCGGACATGATAAGCTCTGGAACTTGCATTGGTTTGGCTTCTTCAGTTGGTTCTGGAACAGCTGATCTTACTTCCGGCTCAGCTACCTTGACTTCAGGCTCGACTCTCTTCTGCGGGTAAAATGAAAGGTGCTGTTTATTATCAAATCTACAAAAGCCCAGAGAGCGATTTTAGTAATTATTGAAAACAAAACATATTAATAAATAAATAAATAATGCTGGACAATCCACACAGCATCATCTAGCTCCAAGCTAAGCAGAGCTTGTGTTATGGGTACTAGATGACTGATATACTTAATACAATACATTATATAGATACTCGTATCTATTTTTAACATACGTAGCAAATACCCAGAACACCCGGTTCAAATCTTTGTAGATCGTACAAACATTTATCTCAAGGCGAGAATAGAACCCGCAACCTCCTGCGTCGCAGGCGGACATTCGCCCGACGCGCCACATCGATCATCAAATAGATTTGTGATATATTTGTTTACCGATAGTAACGTTTTTGAAACTTAATCTGGATCTTTAGTTGGGCAAGTACGATATCGTGCAAGGTCTCCACCTTCATGCCACCAACGTCCTCCGACTTTGATAATCCTAAATTGAACTCTTACTATGCCAAGATATGTTTCTGAGACTTTATACAACGATGTCTATAAAGAGACATTGTTTAATTTAGTAATTACTAGTACGTAGCAATATTTTTCTTACCTCAACAGGCTGTTCAACCTCCTTCACTTGCTCAGCCGGTACCTCCGCAGGTACGGCAGGCTCGTCAGAACTTTTAGCGTCAAGCTCACTGACAGCTGCAGGTTCAGGCAGCACCGTGCAGTCAGCCTGGTTGGTTTTCAGGAAGAAAGTCCTGGAGATCTTGTATCTATCGAGCGCGGCGTATGCGTTCTGCATCACGGCGAGTGATGGAAGCCTGTCACGGGAGAGAAGCCAGGTGTTTTCTGGAAAAAAACGTGATAAAATTTCAGATAGTTTTACATGTTCCTTATATTCACCGCTGTCCGTAGTTTAGGATATACAAACATGTGTTTCAATTTGTTTTCCAAAAGTACTCACAACTGTTGTGAGTAATTTTGGAAAACCTAGTTCATAGTCGAAAATAAGCACCGTGGACTACATACTTGTGTCAAATCCCATAGTCATCCTTTAACCAATAATTAATTATCACCCACGATTTACCTTTGCGTTTTGTATTAATTCTGTAATGAATTGTATGGGTTTCGGTGCCCGTAGATTCACTTACACAGTATAATAAAATTGTTCAACGAATTTGAAGGTACTTACTAATATAAAAAAGCTAAACAGTTTGTATGTTTTTTTGTTTGAACGGGTAATCTTTGGAACGGCCAGTTGAATTTGAGCAATTACCTTTGCATTTAATAGCCCAATTCGTGAGGAAGTCTATTCAACATCACGCTACGACTCTTAGCAGCAGGAGAAACAGTGGGATACAGCTAGTACACTATATCCCTTTACATATGGACATAAAAAAATAAGAATGTGCTTAATTGGATTAGAAAGATATGTGCAGATACAAACTCACGGGTGTGCACAGGTCCAATGCCGCTGCAGGACCACATAACAGCATAGCTATCATAGTCAGTATCCAGAATGCTGTACTCGAAGTCATAAGGAAGAGGGGCTGAGGAGTACTTCACCATGACGCGACCCTCGCCTTCCCTGCCCACCTTCTGCAGATGACCTTCCATTATCCTCTTGAAGCCGGTCCTGGTATAACAGATAATTTTCATTACGAGACAGGCATTTGGCAAAATAACAAAATTTTCATGGAACACAAAACCTCATCCTTCATTCGAAGTCAGTTAAAAATGCTTCACACGAATAAATACAACTTGCTGAGTTTAGGGGTCAAATTGAATATTCATTATAAGATTGTCCAAGAGTGTCCTATAATAAATAAATAATAAACAATGCTGGACAATCCACACAGCATCACCTAGCCCCAAGCTAAGCAGAGCTTGAGTTATGGGTACTAAATGACTGATAAACTTAATACAATACATTACATAGATAGATATTTTTTTTATTATACATAGTAAATACCCAGAATCAGATGAAAATAATTTTACAGATCTTCGGCTACAGTAATTAATGTTTGGTGTTGTTCAAAGAGATTAGTTATGAACATCGTGCTTCTTTGCGCATTCTTTGGTATGTAAAAGTCATAATATGTATTGGCATAAGGCCGTCACGCGTTTCTGCGTACGCGCCGCCTGACATGAGGGAGGGGCTCACACGCCCAATTTATTCTCCACCCACATTTGCGTACATACATCATTCACAAATTAATTTGAAGGGGTCATTCTTTATGGTTTAGCAATTTAGAATGACCACTGCAATTTCATTTATTGTGGATCACAGGTTCATAAGATATTACAGGTTAAGCTAATTTTTAGCTATGCCAGTCGATATCATAATAAAATGATGGGTAAAACAATAAATTCCACTTTTATCTTTATTGTACGACGATGTACACACATTTTATTTTCTGTTATTTCAAATCTATGTGCTTTTTTTATATATATTAACGTTGCTCCATACTAGGAACTTCTCCTGTATCGTGGGTACGTTTACAAACATATAAACTCACATACACAAACAGCCAAACCTGAAACAACTACCTATGTGCCAAACAAAGGTTTGTTCCGTGCGCGATTCGAACCCACTTCATCATTTTGACTTCCATTTCTACGGTGGTCATCACAGAGCAAGGCATCGGGGGCCGCTGCTACATTGGTTTGTATGGCAAGTGTTGAACATTCCATACAAACCAAGATAGTGTGCGTCACCGATTGCTCAAAGAAAGTGATGGCCTATGATAATTTGAAATATGCTTAAGACAGCTGAAACTTGCGCGGGTCAGAATATTTTTAGTAGTAGTAGTCAATACCAGTAATTCCGTCGCGGTAAAGCTACGCGAGCGGACGCTTGCTATACAAATCAGCACTTTCTTTTCTTTTTAATTAAAAACGTTGCCCCACACTAGGAATTTCTCCTGTGTTGTGGGTGCGTTTAAAAACGTATAAAGTCACCTAAGCCATTACCTACACAAACAACCAGACTCGACATAACTATTTTTGAATATTTGTTATGAGCGGGAATCGAATCCACGACATGCGGCGCAGCAGCCGATCGCTAAGCCACTGCGCCAACCGTGCCGTAACCGGTGTTCAATTACAACAATAAGTCCTTAACTAGGTACCGCTGGTAACTGGCTACTTATATTTTTAACACTATAAGAGCTAATCTCACCCATGCCAACACACAATAGAAGTTCAATACTTACAAGGAGTTAGTGATCTCATTGGTGACAAGAATCCTGCCTTCAGGCGTGGCGGTGTAGTGGGTGGTGACGCAGCGGGTACCCAGCTCGGTGACGGTGAAGTACCTCTCAGCCTCGTACCAGGTGCCCAGGAAACGGTTCATGTTGAAGTTTGAAATTGCCTGCAGGAATAAAAGGTTTAAGAAGATATGGGCCGAGTACTAACCGAGAAGCATAATCATTTTATTTTCATCTACAACCACTTTTGGCTAGATATGGTTCAAAACAAAGGAGGTCGGTTTTCTTCGATTAAATTAGGAGTAATGGTATTTTTTAAGCTTTTTAAATACGGTATTTAATAGCATTGCTGCTTCAAACATTGCCATCCAAAACAACATTATTACAACATTTTTAAAACACTTCGTTTTAAAGGTGTCACATGAAGCATAAAAAAGCCATCGTAGCTAATATTAGTTCCAAATAAAAGCGAGCAACAAGATTTTTATTCCGATCAATACGCAACGTTTGCGTGAGTTATATGAAAAGGAAAGTCTAAAAGTAAGTTGGATCCCGCGGTCGTCGCCCGACACGCCGACAACCAGTTACGAGTTGACTACGGTCAGTGACAGACGAGTGTTACGTACACCGTCAAGGTGAAGGTCATGGGGAGTTTTTGTACGGTAACCGCAGGACGGTTTTACCTACAGATGGGTCTAATATATTCAAGGTGTAGTTAGGTGGGTTCGTATGCTGTGATAAAGAATCTAATTTAATATTTTACACTCTATAACACAAAATAAGTATTTTTATGAAGCATTATCTATAAGTAAACCGATGTAATGACATTCATTTAAGATACATAACATTCCCGTGTTCATGCTTTGAACCATTTAATGGAATTACTTCGAGCGATAGAAGGAATGGAGGGAGGTTGCCCAGCAGTGGGACAGTTCGGACTAGTAATAATGATAATAACTTTGCTTTCTTTCAGTATGATGACTTATCCTAGGTTTGTTTATTTTATAGCTAACTTATGCGTAACAATGGCTAAAACTGGCTGTCACGGCCTGCGCCGGCAGGATTGACAATTTTGACTAATTTTAGTAACAAAACAAAATGTTACGTCATGAGGATGCAGTTCGAATTTTTTTTTGTTTTACTAATAGGGAATGCATCCCTTTTAGTAAATAATACTAGAAAAACCAGAACGTAGTAAGAAGGATATTGAACCAAGACTGTCAATTGGAACAGTTGCGCTGTGGACGATCTTTACTTTCATTTGAAAAGAAAGGATTTATATACAGTAGCTAATGATATAATGGATGTCTTTTGTGGTGTGATTTCATATGATATTATGTGGCCAGCTTTTATTTATAGTTTTAGTAATAACATTCGGGCACAATAGGAGCTAAAGAGTCGACAGTTAACTAAATTTCTTTGTTTGCCTTATCACCTTTAACTTGAAATTCAATATAGACACGTGAAGATAAATGAAAAAAGCATCTAAAACAGACAGAAAAAAAAACAACTTACCTGAAAGTCAGGACACCACCCGAGCGAAGGGATCTGCGCCGACGCAGTCGCGACAAAAGCCAATAAAAGTAGCCGCCACATCTTGAAGTTGAAGGACGATGACCAGGATCCAAGGGGGATGAATAGGGAAGACTAGATGAGCTCCGGTAGCCAATACGGGAATGGCGTCAGACGTCCCGATACTCGCTTATAAACCCTCGCAGCTCAGCCCGAACCGGTCTGAAACTTGAAAACGCATCTAATAGGACACCTTATCTAGTAAGCACTAGGGCAGTGGTTCTCAAGGTGGAGCTACCCTTTAAGGTGTGGTATTTATCTTAAAGTTGTCAGTTAATATGGAAGAAGAATAGATGCCAACATAGAGCGGTTCGCCATCTATAAATTGTATGTTACATCTCATAATGATCATATGGCGATGGTATTAGTTTGTTGCCAAGATTGTGAGCAATCAATTCGGGCCAAAAAATTGTTTTCCGTCCCTCTACGATTCTAGAAGGATGCTTAAGCTTCTGATTTGAGTCACCATCATCTGCTAAGCCTGACTATGATGTGGTTGGCTTCCAGTCTAACCTATTACTTGTACTATAAGTACTTTTTTACTTGGAGTGACCGCTTATCTGACCTCTACAACCACTGAGGTGTCCAATCTAAATTATTGGATAATAACCCAGTTAGTCAGATCGGTTCTCACACTTTCGGACTAGGCACACGTAACGACTGTCAATGATCTACAAATGACAGCCAGGATCAACGGGGGTATTAACGTGCTTTCCGAGGCATGGCAAAGCATCTGATTTGTAATCAGATATATATTATGCAGATTCGTGGTTAAACATCACAGGACATCTACATAAAACACGGCTAAAAGTATTTGTACGAATTTCAACACATGATGTTACTTCAGATAGATTCTCATTTTCTTCAGTAACTTTCAATAAAACAAGAAAAGGATCTTTCTCAAGGGTGCAAACTTTGAGAGCCAGAAGTCAAGGTTGATTTATGATGGCCGCTGCTGTAATGAATTTCGCAGCGATCCTTGTTAGGTAACGTGCGTGTACGCAAGTGTGCGTTAATGGGGTTCCTTTGTTTGCTTTGTGTTCCTGCGCCGGATGTCTTCTTTGCAATTCTAGCCTCAAGTGAGGAGTAAATAAACATTGGCTAGGTCTATGGTGGTTAGAATGTTTGGCTAGTTTATTGAGGAAGATAAATTGAAATTATTTCATGATTTTAAACTTGATTTCTTCCAGGTTTCCAATTTTATCTCATCATTTTCATTGTCGACCGATGTGGCGCGGCGGGCGAAGGTCCGCCTGCGACGCAAGAGGTTGCGAGTTCGATTCCCGCCTTGGGACAAATGTTTGTACGATCTACAAATATTTGTTCCGGGTGTTCTGGGTATTTGCTATATATAATAAAAATATCTATCTATGTAATGTATTGTATTAAGTATATCAGTCATCTAGTATCCATAACACAAGCTCTGCTTAGCTTGGGGCTAGATGATGCTGTGTGGATTGTCCAGCAATATTTATTTATTTATTTAGTTGATGCTTGTTGGACACCTCATACACATATTGTACCATTTTCCTGAATATCTTCTATCGCACATTATGATACTGTTCATTACTTACTACTTACTACTACTAATTAGTAGTATTCAGTCATTTGTATAGTTACGAGTACATTATAAATTAGGAAATTTTAGTCATCTACTGTCAAAAGGAAAGATTTGACAAATAGAATTTTTGAGTTGAAAACACTGTGGAAAAAAATACAGATTTGACAGAATGGAAGTTATTCGAAGTAACGTCGTCACATGACATTATCCTGTCTTGATAATAGAAATTTAATCGCCTTAAAACAGTGCAAAATTAGTTTTGTTTGTGCTAGTATTTTTCTCTAACATCCATATTTTTAGTAAAATATACCACAAGACAAAACCGTCAACTGCCAATTCCACATTACCATATCAGCAAATACAGTTAGTTACCAACAACGACTACTTGTCTTGCTTACCCACAGTAACCGCAGAAACAAAGAATGTTCCCAGGATAAAACAAAAAGGCACTAGCCATCTGCCTTCTTACCGGTTCCAATTCCCGAGTCCAACTTTTTATTTTCTATCTTTTCAATCTATTTTTATACCGAGACCTGTAGGACTAAATTGCCTAGCTAGTTTTTAGGGTTCCTTGAACATGTGAAAAACCTTTTATTTGTGAAGTAAGTGAATTGGTCCGACCAAGTCGATATTATTGTATTGGAGAACTTGCTCTTAGACATTTTCTTTGATTTAGTTAATTCATTAATAACATCGGGATTTCAGAAAAAAAGTTGCGATAAAAATAAATATTTTAATTGATCTTATGTGTTGATTTGGATTAAACTTTTCTCCAAACTCAACTTTTACTGGACCTGTGTTTGTAGAAGTACATCTGCGCATAATTAAGTTATATAAAATAGCACTTAAAAGACTTCAAGTACCTACTTTCGATTTCGACTGAACCCATAACGAATAAGTAATGAACTTGACCAAAGTTTTTTTGTATAATATACCCCTGTATACTAATTATGGTTATGTCTATTAAAAGAGGCTTTGCTGTGTAAAAATAATTATAAATAGTCATTATAAAACAGGAATGTATGACTTATTTGTTCATCTGCGAAAGAAATGACTTTCAGCTCGAAAGTATGGCGGCAAAGTAACATTGTATCGTCGATGTCGTTTATCTGTTTTTGTCTTTAACAAAAAACAAGTGTGTGTATGTATTAATGTACAGACGCCAGCACATCAAGCTACCCCAAACTGTAAAATTTGCCCAATAGAACATGAACCTTATTTCTTCTGCGATGAAGTTGAAAAACTATCAACTAAATTTGACACATTAGGATACCCTGATGTGCTGGCCTCTGTACACACATATGAAGTGAAACTTTTTCAAAAAATAAAAAATTATCTCCTTTTTTCACTATTTATTATAATATATTTAAATGAATTTTAGTACGTCCATTTATTATATCACTTGTTGTAATTAAAATATTTCTTTGTAAGTCACTCCTCAATTTAAACAGTGAACCGTCACCGTTTAAATTGAGGAGTGACTTACAGTGACAGAAAATGTGACGATTTTTTCAAGATGGCGTCGGAAAGTGTGATATTTTTTTTTCCATTACGCCTGCATGGCCGTAGGATTAGGCAGAGCTACTTCCACATATCGCCAGCTATGTTTAAGTTAGCTTTACAAAATATACATATTTAGGTAAGTACCTACTGTGAAGGATGACTGCTGAACACAGCATATGGTAGAATATTAGTTCTGGCTGGTATTGAAAATCAAGCGATTTTAGAATCGTTTGAAATCTTGACGTGTCATTTGTTTTGTAGGGCGTAGATGTGTGCCTGTGTGTGAATAAAAGTAAAAGAATCGCGCTACTGTAAATTATAGTCTATTCGATTATTGGGAGGTTTTGTTCAGGACACATGCAAAAATGGCTCTGCACGACATGTGGCAAATCAATAATATAAAGAAAAAATATATAAGGAAAGTGTTTTCAATTTTTTTTAACAGAATTCAATATTAAAATAATAGTTCACGTTGATATTTCCTAACAGTCAAAGATGCCTTTAAAAAAAGTCAGACCAATAAACATCACTAGTACAAAAAGTTTTATGTCAAAATAATGTAGAAGACAATGATTGCACCACACTTCGTGGATTCAAGGCATTTTGATCTAAGTTTATGTAAACATTAATATTCATTTTACATGTCTTCTTCGTTATGAATAGCAGTTTTAAAAGGTAATATTAGGTCTTTACCTATGAAATTGCCGTTCTGCAGTACTGGCCATTTCAAATCAAAATATTTTTTGTTTGGCTAAGAATTCTAATTTCAAATTAATTTTATTTTAAAAACATGGATTTTTTTTTCCAAAAGTAGTCATTTGTTTATTGATTAGTGTTACATTTTCATCGCATTTAAATCTTTTTCGTCATCATGGATACGTTAAAAATTCGAGTAATTATGGAATATGAGTACCGTCGTGGCAGCAACGCGGCACAAGCGGCACGCAACATCAACGACGTTTACGGAGCTAACACTACAAACCAACGCACTACCTGTTATTGGTTTGCTCGCTTCCGTTCTGGAAATTTCGACCTGAAAAATGAACCTCGCGGTCGTCCGAAGACTTTGGTCGACAATGACGAATTAAAGGCGATTGTGGAAGCTGATGATACACAATCTACGGCTGAATTAGCAGCAGCTTTCGACGTTAGCGTCAAAACAATATTGGTCCATTTGCGTCAAATTGGCAAGGTAAAAAAGCTTGACAAATGGGTGCCCCACGAACTCAATGATCGCCAGCGCGAAGTACGCGTCGAGACGTGCCTTGCACTGCTCAACAGACACACAAATGAAGGAATTTTGAACCGCATTGTTACCTGCGATGAAAAATGGATTCTGTTTGATAACCGCAAGCGCTCAGCAAGTTGGTTGGATCCTGGTTCAGCACCTAAACAATGCCCTAAACGAAAACTTACCCCAAGAAAAGTGATGGTCACTGTTTGGTGGTCTAGCGCCGGTGTGATTCAACACAGCTTCTTACCAAACGGGGTGAGCATTACTGCAGATGTGTACTGTGAAGAATTGAACACAATGATGGAGAAGCTGGCACATCTCCAACCAGCATTGGTCAATCGCTCGTCTCCGCTGCTCCTGCACGACAACGCGCGACCTCATACTGCACAGCAGACGGTCTCCAAGTTGCAAGAACTGGGGTTGGAAGCTCTCCGTCATCCGCCCTACTCACCAGACCTTGCGCCTACAGACTACTACTTTTTCCAGAATTTGGATAACTTCTTGGCGGGAAAAAAATTCAATACCCGAGAGGCAGTACAAAATGCCTTTGAAGAATTTGTTGCCTCCCGTCCAGCTGATTTCTTTAAGAAGGGCATCAATAAACTGCCACTGCGTTGGCAAAGATGCATTGATTGCATGGGTGATTACTTCGATTAATACAAATAAAAAATACATGAAAAAAATTCATTTAAATTTTTTCATACAAAACGGCAATTTCATAGGTAAAGACCTATTATGTTGCCATGGTGAAGGAATCAATGTGTTTATAAAATTCTTGACCCATTTCAGTTCATAAATAAATAAAGCATTTAAGTTGCAGAAGTGCAAAAATATTAACATAAAAGATACCAAAGGTATATACATTTTAGTATCCATTTCAATTTATGATTATAATATGATATAGGAGTCGTAAAGTTTATAAGAATATAAATATTTCTGTAAGTACTGTACTCGATATGAATTCAAGCCTAGCTAAATTTAGCAACAACACTATTTGAGAAGCATTTCGATAATCCATCTATTCGAACTTTGGTAGTGTCATGATGAAACAAGAATCAATCAGAAAATTTGTGAATAGGGAAGGGTGTCTAGCAGTGTTACTATAATAATATATTGATGATAACGATAGAGTTAAAAATGTAAGTTCTAAGCAGGTACCTCTGGAAACTAGAGTTGAATAGCTGTTATCAAGAGTCTGATACAGAAGGAAATAATCTGGACATGGCACACATTTTGGGGAGGATTCTCGCCCTGGACCCCTTCCACCGTTAGTTTAGGTATCATACACATATGTAAAGGTCACATTGTTCACATGAGGGTTACAAGAGTAGAGGGAGACCAAAGAAAAGATGAACGGATTGTGTGAAAGATGATATGGCTAGGAAGGAGGTGACTTTTGAGATAACGATAAATGGCCCAACTAAATATATAATAAAAAAATTGGGATAAAGGGCAGGAGGATAATGAATAATTTTGGCATGTAAGAATTTGCTAATCACCTGTTTCCGGTTAGACTGGAGCCGACCCCAAAAATAGTTGGGAATAGGCTAGGGAGATTATATGTTTAAGTCAAAACTATTTCGATAATCAAGACGACCGATGTGGCGCGGCGGGCGAAGGTCCGCCTGCGACGCAAGAGGTTGCGGGTTCGATTCCCGCCTTGGGACAAATGTTTGTACGATGTACAAATATTTGTTCCAGGTGTTCTGGGTATTTGCTTATATATATATTAAAAATATCTATCTATGTAATGTATTGTATTAAGTATATCAGTCATCTAGTACCCATAACACAAGCTCTGCTTAGCTTGGGGCTAGATGATGCTGTGTGGATTGTCCAGTAATATTTATTTATTTATTTTATTTATAATGGAGTATATCGTGTATACAACTCACCTGGCCAGCGTTAGGTCACAACTTGCAATGCTTCTCCACCTCTATGTAACGTACGGCTTCCTCGCGCGTGACAACACGTAATACAATTTGCTTGGACCAATAGAATGCTTGCCTTTTAATTTGGTTACGTTATCCAGATTAGTGGATGTTCCTTATAAGTGTGTATTTTCTTTGATTTTATTAATGCTCGATGTTTTTTTCTTAGCTTTTCGATGGCAATCTATATACAGTTGGCCCAGAACAGAAGCATCCACTAAATCAGTGAAGGACAGGGCACGCAGGCCATGATATCAGCTGTCCCATAGTTTGTGGAACAGCACCACAAATGCCCTAGCTGTTTCAAGCAACAAGTCTACAAGAGACTTTTACGTTAACCAAGGCAGCTCGTTACTGGGTCAATAATCAAAACTTGCTCCATAATCTTCATCAAATTCAAGGACATTGGCCTAGTTATGTGTTCTTGCGGTTGACGTTATCACCGTCATAATCATCGCGATGCTACTGCTAATCCTAAATAGTGACATAGTTCTGTGACTCTCTATTCTATATGAGGTCAAGACTTTGCTTGATGAACGATATGTGCCTTTTGTACCAATTAGTCAGTCAAAATATATGTATGAGGTAGCATCATGCAATAGTAATACTAGTCTTACTTAAGTTCTTTATTTCGAGTCACTATAAGACTCGTATTGTGTCAAAATGTAAGTACACAAAAATGTGTAAATATGTATGTATGTGGTGCATTCAATATTCGAGCGGTGCAGACCCAGGCTGTCTGCTATCATGCCCTGGATGCCATACTGCCCGGAACTGAACCATACCATACTGAACGCGGAGGGCGCTGTATGTTTTTGTTGCATATAAAACGTAAAATGGAACTATGCTCTAGTCTAAATAAACCGTCGTAGTAAAATATAATAAGGGGTCGAAAAATTTATCCACATCATTCTCGACTGGTAAAGTACCCA
The DNA here is from genome assembly GCA_905147745.2 of Phlogophora meticulosa. Classification (NCBI taxonomy): domain Eukaryota; kingdom Metazoa; phylum Arthropoda; class Insecta; order Lepidoptera; family Noctuidae; genus Phlogophora; species Phlogophora meticulosa. Next base: position 4,307,776 of record LR990518.1, read on the forward strand.
AAAGACTGGGGGCATTGCCATGTTTACTGGCAATGCTTAGCCTCAGGCCAAAGTTGAAGCTCCAAGATACAAAATGATGAAAAAGGCTCTAAATAGGAGATTTTATATATCGTTCTGAAACTTTGAGATTCATTTAAAGCCACTAAAAGATCTACCACTACTGATGAGCTGATGGAATTAACGAATACATTAAAAAATAAATATAGTACAGAGGCCAGTACATCGAGCTACCCCAATATGTCAAATTTCTTCGATAGTTTTTCAACTTTACTACAAAAGAATAACGTTCATTTTCAATTGGGAGAATTTGACAGTTTGGGGTAGCTTGATGTGCTGGCGTCTGTTCTTGTCTATTGAACTTTCATAACACAATGACATACAATTTTGGATTATTGTTTTTCCTTCAGATTACTACGATAAATCTGAAAGGGACTGTCTTTAGTTCTCTGAGTACCAGATCTTGTATGTTATTATAAATTCATGTCAGATTAATTTAATTGAAATTGCGTTTTTAAATATTATCTATTCACTCATTAAATTGTGCATTCAAGATCTATCAATAGATGCATCCATACTATCTTTAATTTAATTGGACTCCTAGTTTTAATGCGCGCCATCTACAGGTTTTCCTACGAACTAGGTTGATGCCTAGCTATGGCCTAAGTGTACTAAATCGATAACGTATTGTGTAAACAAATGTCCATTCGTATCTTAAGAGATCTAGGGCGCTAATAGTTCATGGTTTCGAGTATAGGTCACATTCATCATCTTTTGTGGTCTGAGTTTGTCATTAGTCATAATTAGTCTCAAATAATTCTTCGTTCAATACCTACTACGTATTATAACCACTATGAATTAAATCTACCAAGAATTGATAAACCTTTGTCATTTAGTTCTGAGTTGAGCTCGACAATTTCTGACAAATGCTTGGAACATGTTGTGAGGAAAGTTTTGAGTATGAATGTAGAGGGTTACAAGAGTAGAGGGAGACCCAGGAAACGATGGATTGATTGTGTGAGAGTTGATATGGCTAAGAAGGAGGTGACTTCTGAGATGACGGGAAATAGAGATGTATGGAAGAAGAAGACATGCTGCGCCGACCCCATATGAAATTTGGATAAGGGCAAGAGGATGATGATGATGATGATGATGCTTGCGCAGCCTGGACAGGTACACACATAGATATGAGTGGACCTGTCCAGTGTGATTCTTTCTTCAAAATACTATCACATGCACGGTCTTCCCAAGATCTGACCAAGACAAAGTTAGGACTTGAAAAGAACCCTGAGTTTCTTTCGGTGTCTCTTTTCAGAGTAGTCAGATAGGGAAGCATCGACCTAGTTTTGAAAAAATGTCTTTTCGACGTGTAAAAGTGTAATCATTAATCATTATTGACGACCTATGTGGCACAGCGGGCGAAGGGCAGCCTGCGACGCCGGAGGTTGCGGTTCCGATTCCCGCCTTGGGACAAATTTTTGTTCGATTTACAAATATTTGTTCCGGGTGTTCTGGGTATTTGCTATGTATAATAAAAAAAATATCTATCTATGTTACGTATTGTATTAAGTACTTATATCAGTCATCTAGTACCCATAAGACAAGCTCTGCTTAGCTTGGGGCTAGATGATACTGTGTGGATGGTCCAGCATTATTTATTTATTGTTTTTATTTATTTATTATTGTTCGTTATAATAGTCTCTTTTATTTCAAGTGCTTTTGCTACTTCGCACTAACTTACGAGTACAACGAATTGCTATGATATTTGTGAGAAGATCTATTAATAATAAAAATATTATAATGTCTGCATCGATGAGGTTGTCAACTCTTGTGATTATCTCTTGGAAATTCTTCATTTATGCCTTTTTATTTATATTTACTAGAACCAAAACAAGTTCACCAAATCATTCAATCATGCTTTCCAGGACTGGCTGCTTGATGCCATCTGCCTATTTTAACTCATCATAACTTCTTGTTTCTCCATGTGCAAGATAATGAGCACAGGCTCTGGGTGGTTATAAATTGGAGGACTATGGAAATAATTGGAGGCTGTATTATAACGTTTGTTTTATTTGCTGTCACAATGTAACATCACTTTATGTCGCCCATAACTTCAGACCGTCGGCCATTCCATACATTACACCTTAATCGTTGTCAATTTTGAAATCTTTCTCGCTCATTATTCGGATGCTGTGTATATTGGATGTATTTTTATTATCTATTCTTGAGTATCAGTCTATTGGAATGAAATAAACAACAGTGGAGTGTGTAACTAAAATATTCTCGTTATTTAATTTACTACGGTAAGAACACATTTTTACAGAATGTTATTTTCTAAACAATATCTACATAAAATTGTACAAGTATGTGAAAACTTATCAAATACTTTTTAATTTACAGTTAACAGAGAAAAATCAATATTCAAGTTCAACAAGATTAAGTTAAGCTTTATTTACCATTAAAACTTAAAACTAGTTACTATTTACATTTTTTTTTTATTCTTAACAACGTCATGTTTTTACAAATTAATATTTCGAATCGGTTTTATTTATGTTTCTTAGATACAATCCGATGAGTTAATATGTTTTAAGTGTAATTCAATTGTTTCTTTATTTTTTTAAGTGTTCTTAAGTTATATAAGACACATTTTTTTTTTAATTCTGAACATTTCACAAAAAGTCTTGATTACATTTTTGGCTGCGTTCATGCAAAATTGGCTTTAAAGCTTTTAGCTGGAAGATACTATCTAAGAAACACTAAAATTACGTATTAAGTAAGTTACCTACTTGCATTGATATTTAATATTTTAAGGCAATTCCGACTTTCGCCGACATAATATCACAACGATCCTATGCTACAAGTGGTTCCGAAGAAAATATTTATAAAAATACAATTTGTTCAGGTTACGTATAGGTTAGGCAGCGGTTTTTGTGGACGATTTTTATTGTCATGCATCGTTGACTTAATTCTAAAGTTTTATTTACAGTGTGTTGAGACACGCGGAGATACTGAAGCATTTAAAGAACCAACAATACGCTGTATACAGGCTACAAATGCGAGAGTAATGAATAAGAAAAGTCTTATTGCTTCAGAAGATGTAAGTACGTATGTTCAATACATCCGAGTGTCCCAGTATTAAAGATTTTAATATGGAAAACGCATTGGAAGACAGCGTTCTCAACGTGCCTACATAAGACAAAACAGACAATTATCACATAGAATAAACCTAAACGATTCCTTGAAATCACAATTCTTAAAATTAAATTGTTCCCCAATTTATAATTACGTCAATATCGACGTCGAATATAACACGAAAAAACGATAAAAATCAGGTATAATAGGTAACGTTCGAAAGAGACAATAGAGCAACTCTACAATTTCTTAGTTCACTCTATGTTTTGAACAACTCGTTGGTAACTTTAGTTTTATTGATGTAAATATAAACAACAATAATTGCATTGACAAGTATCCGCATGAATGACAATGTAAAATATAAATGGAATTCCAAATAAAAGTACGTATTAACGGATTGTACAACATGAGTATTACGGAAAATATTCACCAATTGAGTACAGTAACAAACTGGCTTATTGGCAAAATACAATTTTATAAGAATCGAGGCGCACAATACAATGTATTGTTGAATGATAAACTTTTGGCATCGCACTGACGAAACAATCGATCGCTAATTTTGCATACTTTGTTTAATAGAAGCCTTAATTAAGTTGAACATCCAGCCTTCACTAAAATAACAGCTTTAATATAACTGGCCACAGTAATGTGTTCGATAAAAAGCGACATCGAAAATAAGTTTCGAAGATTTTTAATAAAGCTAAATTACTAGTTGATAAAAAATATTCATTTGAAAATAATGCCTGGTAAGCTTCGTATTAACTCTAAAGTAAATTAATCCAAAAATAAGAAGATATTCAAGCTTCATAAAGTTCGCAACGGAATTACAGAAGTGGTTATAGAAAATTGAACGTTAGTAACTATAGATGAGATTATTAAATTGGTACCTACATACTTTAAGTTTAACAAAATCAAAAATCATTTCAGGTCCCTTTAATTTCTCTTAATTGTACACCAAAACGTTTTCATTGCTTTACAAATCTTTGGTGCTTATCCACATTGCAAAAATCGGCACGAACGAATGGAAGGATGTGCATACTATAAATTATATTATTACGAACACATTTTTTTTTTCTAGAAGTTACATAAAATGATAAAACCTAATATTGAGATTGTAAATGTCGTAAAAAGCTGCGAAATGCCAAGTCAGATTGTTTGGAACAAAGTGGGGATCAGTGACCCTGAAAATACAGCAAACGGAGTTTTTATTGATAACATATTGCAGTTATACCTATTCAATAGTTTTATTATAAGCACCAAAGTATTCACATAAATTGGTAATAATGGGCTTAAATTACAACTGTAATAATTCTATGTTCCAATTCTGACTAGATCTATTGACTGTGTACTTGTAACTAAGTAAACAGCCAATACAAACCTAAGTTAACGTCACAGTAGATTCATCAAGATACTGATTTAAATTAGGAGGTAGTTTATGTGACGTTACCTTTTTAGGTCTTACACAAACTTCGCAACTTTTCTTTGACAAACATGTCTATTTTCTATTCTTAAGGAATTAATGTGTCGGTGGCTTTTTATAACATTTACCCTAATGAAATACATCTTTCAAATAAATACTATCTTGGAAGGTGTTGGTCCCGGATTATAATTTTTAAACAAATTATAACAATTTGGACCCATTCGGCAAACATGTGATTTTTCTTTTAAATTAGTCATCAACATCACACCCGCAGTAACCTCCTGCGAACTATGAGTATCGCTCTGCGACATCACATGTCTTATAACTAAACACTTAACATTATATCCTTCTAAACACATATCACAATTGAACTCTCACAAAGAGAGAAGAAGTTTTTAAAGTCCAAAGTTACGCGAGCGCCCGCGTCACGTGAGCGGGCGTCATTCGTGTAGGTTTTTGCTGAGAAGCAAACTGTTGTGGGGTCCCGACAAGTGCCGGATGAGTTCTGGTAACGCCTCGAACGTGAGCTGACAGAAACAGCAGTTGAACCGACCGGGCGTGTTGGTCCGCCCGTCGTTCTCGCTCGACGATATCACATTGCGATGTACTGAACATAAATGTTTCAGCAAGTGAGCCTTCTGTTTGAACATGGCGACACACAGTCGACAAGCGAACGGTTTCTCTCCGGTGTGCACTCGTAAGTGAGTCTTGAGATTCCACGACATACCGAACTGCTTGCCGCAATATTCACAACGATACTCTCGAACTGGTGCCTGCTTACTCGAACCTTGGTCGTGTTCCGACGCGGGTGCGTCGTCTCCGCCCATTTGTGGTTGACACAGCCACGGGCCCCACGACCCTGCACTTGGAGGTCTGTATTTGAGAACATCTTCGTGCGTCGCTGTGGGGGGAGTGACACTCCTTTCAGGTAAGTACGGCGGTGCCGACGTGCTCAGCGGGTGTTGTAATACTCCAAGCCGAGCACTGGCAACCGCGGCGGCACTGCCGGGTCCTTGTGTATACCGCAGATGTGCCATTTCTTCTAAGTAACTTGGGGGGAATGATACAAACGGAGGATTCTGTGACGGTGAATTGTGGAAGCCAGGTCTTCTTTTTCGATGGGGCGTGACAACGTAGTTTTCAGGAGAGGTCTGCACAAGTGATATGAGGTCTTGATCAGGTGGTTTAAGATGCGCGTAATCCTCTAATTTGACAGTTCGTAAATCTAGTTCTGGGGGTTCTAGGTAATGTGATTTCCTTTTAGCTCTTTCTATTCCTCGACCTAACCGATCACTTAGCAACTGTCTCCTGTAGTGTGTTTCCTGTGGTTGATCATCCTGGCTCGACGATGTTGATCTTCTTCTTGCAATGTTCTGAAATAAACAGAAAATAATGTAAGTATTTGATAGAATATAACAGAATACTCCGATAGTCGTCTTTGATTTATTTCAACTAAAAAGTAGGATATGAATGGTTTTTAGTAGTATGTAATTACCTTTGCGGCAACTGTTTCTACATCAACGTCCTGTGAGTCTTCGTGTTCTTGTTCACTGCCTGTGTTTTCTGAATTTCTTGCTAGAGATAAGTTGACCGGGTTTGAGGAGCTTCTTCGTCGTGCCACAAGCCGTCCACATTCCTTACTCCTGTTTTCTCCATCTTGTTCCTCATCCTCTCTTTCATCGTTACTACTGGTAGACATATTTTCTTTCTTTATACTCATGTTTTCATCGCTTTTGTCTTTGCTGTATCCCGCACCAGGAGTGACTAGTTCACTCTCTGAATGTGAGGATCCTGAAGGTGCATCGTGTTTACTGCTTTCATTGCTGTTGATATCTGTTTTCAAGGCTTTTGATTTTAGTCGCTCGCACGATCGGTTCCGTTCTTCAGCTTGTTGTCGTTCCTTTGTTGATTTCCATACGTCCGATTTGATTTCCAATAATTCAAACAACTCTTGCATATCATCTATTTCACCAGACTGTAAAAGAAAATAGTATGATTAGTATAATTGCTAAATGAATGAAATGCAAATGCATAGTCAGAGTCAGACGCGTTACTTGGAAACTAATTAATGTTATGATAATATAGTAGTTTGTAGTGAATAGCAAAACAAGTTGGATGCTAACCTCTATGTAGGCTTGGCCGCTGTACAAGAATACAAGGAGATGCCTCATGAGAGTGCTGCTTATGCCTGACATGTGAATCGTGACCGGACTCTCGACTGACGGCGTATCATCCAGTATTTTCCTGGAAAACAAACAATTAGTTAGCTTTACATTATTCTTAGAAACCTAGATATCTTTTTAATATCCTATCTTTGAATAAAATATGATCCGTGCTAGTTGGCAATTGTAATTTTATTCACATATCCTGGTCTAAAGTCCAGACAAGACAGTAAGTATCTATCTTCCGTGTATATTCATTGCCTTACACCTACAAGATACCGGTTACTTCAGTGTGTTATTGGATTGGCTTACCAATTAACCTTATTAAATAATTAAGATTAGATTACAGTGATGGTCTATTCGAGAACTATTGTGTAGTACTCTTGTAGAGAAAATTAAACGTGCATTACGTAATACGTTTTTAAAAGCTTTTTTTCATATTACACTCTTCTTTTTTTGTTAATTTATGAGTATATCTAGCAGACGCTGAATCATTGGAAGTCTAACGAAACTATCGCTGTCGGTGGTCTTCAAGATGCATACCTGATGAGTGGGCTAGCGGCAGCCATGACGATCCTGTGCGCGGCCAGCGGCACAGCGTCGTCGCAGACCAGAACCAGGTCTGAGTAGCGGGCTCCGCGCCACGCTGCCCCCACCTCGTTCAGGATGCAGGCGTGGTGCTTGCCGTACGTCAGAGTCAGCAGGCCCTCGCCCATCATTCCAGCACTGAAATAGAAATATATCATAAGTATGCAAAATAATATTTTTCGCAAACTTGACGTAGAGAAATTGGTCAAATGCGGGATTTTAAGTTGCGAAACCAAAATACAAACATGATTTCTTGGTGTTCAACGCTTCTCAAGGAGAATTGGTCGAAGATTTCATCTGTGCACTGAAAATATAACACAGCGGTGAACTTCGGCATTTGTTCAGAAATTACTAATTTGAATAAATGTGTAAGAGAAAGTAATTGGCAAGTAAAGCCACAACGTCAGTAACGAATGAAGCTATTTACTTGCCAGATTGGTCTTTTCTTTAAAAATAAACACATCGATACCATTGAAAGATCTAAACAATAATAAAACTCGTCTTAAAATCATAAAACCTATCTCGAAGATCTACGTGCTCCCAGTTTTTATAATTGTGTGAAATTTGAGGCGTAACATATACCTATTGTACTTGACTAACGTGTGAAGACTTTGAGATCATTACATCTATGTTTTTGCCGTCAGTCATAGTCATAAGGAAGTGCAGCTATTATAATCCAAACTATGATTGCCTTAAAAACGTGGCAATTAACGAGCATAATCGATTTACAAAATTATCAATTTCGTCGGCCGTTGTGTTTCTATGAATAATGTTATCTAATTGGAAGATGAGTTCAATTATTGTTTCGTGATCAGCCTCGTTGTATAATTCAACACGTAAATAAGTGAAATCATACCAAAACTGAGGTTCGCCATGACGTTCTCGGTTCATTACCCTTGTTCTATGCCAGACTGAAAACTACTAGTATAAAGGAAGACAAGGCTGCAGCCAGCCGACTGTTACGATAACAAATGCTTCAATATCAATGCTCGCGAAATTGAAATCGATATCTACGTTATAATCCAACGTTCACATAGATCATTTAGATGCAGATACAGCACAATAGCTTTTAACGAAACAATTCTAGTTTCCCAACCAAATTAAAAGGGTTAAAAGGTGAGAAGAATTTAAATGAACGTTGAGCTGACGTGTTCTTGGACTGCCAAAAGTAGCAACAGAAGTCCTAGTCGCAGGTGTTAGAAAGCCTGTTGCAATAGGACCTTGGCCCGATAAAGCATCGCAACGTGCTATTAGCGTTGCGATAGAAGCGCAAGATCGTTTAAAAGACGATCAACAGGCGCTTCTTTTGCATTGTGTCGGAGTTTAGCAACGGTGGGGTCACAAGCGGTGGAACAGTACTCATTGTTGTCGACGACTCCTGCTCTATTGTTGCACTGTTTTGCTCAAAAGTCATATTTAATTGCAGTGGTATGTAAAAGTGCAACGAGGGACAAGTAAGCGTGTGCGCACACTGCGGAATGTTCTCGCACAAGACGATCTTGATCGTCCGACACATCACGACTTCGTAATGATGTCGATTTCAATTGTTTGCTAAACTTTCCGTTTCTATACGACTCTATAGAACCGAACTGATGCCAAATTTTTGAGCTAATATTTATATAATTAATCTATACTGACAATCGTCACAAAACTGTAAGCGTGTTAGGTATGATTTTTGTTTAAGTATGGCAATATATACGGCCAAATATAGCACTATGTTAGTCTGGAATATGTAGAACCTAATTTACATATCCATCATTTACTTTTTCTGGCGCTAATTAAGAACTGTATAAAAATAACGTATGAGTCGACAAAGATTTAACATTTCCTTGAGCGCGGGAAATGAGCAGTCATTGAAACGAGAATTAAGTGCTTTGTATCTGTACGTGGCCACAAAAAATAAGATATGTGTATTATGTTTAAGAGCGTGATGCTAAATTTTCCTTGGGCAATGAATGTGGGCTGAGTTTGAGTTGATTTAATGAGACTCTAATTGAAGGCCACATGTTATAACTTACGACGTGATAAAGAAGGATTTGAAAAAATCTAAGTTAGAATATTTCGCTAAGACATCGTGCCTCGAAATTCGTAATGAATGTGGAACTAATCGAAGGTTATAATACTGTAGTAAAAGTAACAAGCATTGAAGATGGTTACTATTTTAGTTTCCGAATGAAGAAACCTAATGATTTGAAAATCAATACTACTATTTAAATATAACTATTAAACGATTTAATGTTGAACACAAACATTCTTTTCCTGGGTATAATTTTAACCAACTAGGTAGACAAATCCGGTAGCAAAAGAACAAAACCGGTTAAATTATAATAAATTACTTAGTATGTTTCTATCAACTGTTGAAGTGTTGACGCTATCAGCTGTTTCCTGATCTAAATCTATTCATACATAGTTACCAAAACGCATTTCATTTTCGAACGAAGAAGCTGACTAATCTTATCTTTTTTCTGCCCATAAAATATGTCAACGCTTTTCATCATAGGCGTACATCGTACGTCCTTGGGCGGCCGTGGGCGGGACCAAAGGCAATATTAAAGTGACTATCTAAACCGTGTATGTACTAAAGTGGATACATAATGCTATTTTCAGGACTGGAGCCAGCGGTGCGCGTCTGGCTCACCCGCCATTGTCCGTGCGTAGCCGGTCGAAACGATGCAGTTCCCATGTTTTGCATCAAATTAGTGAATCTAGGGTTGCCAGCTGAAGCCGGTTCAAGGCTTTCCGAATGACCGTTGATGTTCCTTTGTCAGAACTGCGTGGATACTTCTTAAACCAGTTTTACTTTTAAAGTATCGTTGCTTTGAAATTTATCTTGCGTAACATCTATATCAATAGTCTTCAGAATTAGGTTAATACGTTCATGAAGGTTAGTTTTCAATTCAAAGTTCATTGAATTCATTATTATTGAAAACTTTTTCTTGATCTAATCTATTTCAGGGTTGATTACAAGATAGTATTGATGACTCAAGGAGGCTGTCAATAGCCACTACATAATTAGTTTTCGCTTCATTGCATCAAAGGGAAAATTACTTGATAGAAGACGTGACTCTTCGCTAGTAGATAATATCTTTATTCATAGAAAAGAGCAGTATCTACTCGTATTTAAAAATATGGAAAGCGTAATTGAAATATTTAAAATCGTCTTAAGAGGTTATTGAACTCGTCATTACAAACAATGCAAATGAAACAAAAATAAATCAGCTTCTCCATACATTTCGTTTCCATGACTCAACTAAATTTTAATTTTTTTTTCGTGATTGCGTTTGTTTATGAAATCAATAAATTACTATTTTGTTGCTCGTGTGGTTCTAGTTCTCTTGATTAAAATTTAATTTTCTGTTATACTTGCAAGCATTATTTACGTCATGGATTTTTTGTATACCTCTGCCAACCCTACATTACAGCAGGTTGTAGTTTCAGTATATCTGTATGCTACTGCCACTTCCTCAGATTGTGATCTTTTATCTAAAGAAGTTTCCACACGTAAAGGATTTTAATGTCGTTGCTTCTATTTCCAAGTATTTATGGTAGCAATTTTCAAGGTTAATGCTTCGCAATTACTGAAAAGTTTTTATAACTCTTACTCTTCTGAAATTAATAGCTATGACTATTATTTAATGTGATGAAATAAGAGTCTAGTCAACATAAGGTATTAATTATATTCTTGGTGTAATGCCCTCTAACATCAACATTGATCACTACAATCACTTTCCCTTTGTAACTACTTTCCTCTAGATCACGATAGATGGCGCTTTCGAAAACTTCCACAATTGTCTAACAGATGGCGCTAGGTACCTCAACAATCGACGCAATTTAACTTTATCTAAACGTGAATGAAAGATAAAGCCAACGTTTTTTACGTTTGCATGGCCTTTTACAAGCGACCTTCGTTAAACAAACACTCACTTTCACCAACGCTTTTCAGTAAACAAAATTCCGGATATTTAATAATAAACACAATCTCTTTACCTGTTACCGACTCATTTGGAAGCAAACGAAGGTAATTCGGTTCGGCAATATAGTTCAAAACATTGTATTTAATTTTGTCTCTTTTAAAGCGTAAACAGTGTTTTTATACCAAAAAAAACATGATTATAAAATTAATTAGTAGCTGACGATGTAGGAACAGAATGAAGATAGTTATCTTTATCAGTTCCTTATCTTTCGCAAGTTCTAAAAGTTAGTGAAATAGGTCAGTGGGTTAGGCTAGGTAAGTAACCAGTAATTATCGCCGCTATTTCGATGATTACTATACGTATTTAAATTATCTTAGTGTTACTGCCTTATTTGGAACACTCACTATTAATAGTAAACGGAATTGTCAGAAGTCATAAATGTAAAATAATGGTAGGAAAATCATGCGAGATAGTCTTCTGAAGTAGTGAGATTAGCCCAGATATTTCATACAAAGTAATACGCTGAGAAACAACGGAAAACATAACACACCAAAAAAAACTGTCAGCTGTATTTCCAATCAGGAAGAACAACACCACAACAGTTGTTTACAATACCAACAACATCTATAAAAATATCTCAATCAGTCCAAGAATCAAGGTTGGATCATAAAAGAAACGCCGGGCTGACTTACATAACTATAACTACCTATACTAATTAACCAAGTACCGACCTAGAATGGTCGTCCACATAACGATCTCACTCGATCAGTACCGATTCTAGATAGTTGGTCTCTTAATGGTTTTTATGACTGCCATGTCACTGTAAAAGGAGGAATAGAACGACATAATTGTAACTCAATATGTACTTAAAAATAATTAGTAACTAGTACTATTTACAAAAGCAATGGCATGTTTCTGTAACGCGAATAGTTTTTCTGAACTTATTCGGGTATTGATTGGTCTAGTCAATAGATTTGTAGCTGTACATTTTAACACCAATAAGTCTTACAATGTTGCACCTATTTCAAATCTAACAACATCGAAGGAAAATGAACGCGATGCAATGTTTTATGACGTTAATTTTTTAATAATTGTTTGTGCAAGCCTGAAATGGATTTAAAATGTACGCAAATTGTATGCTAATGAAAGGGTACAAGGACATTGAAAAGTCCAAAATTGACTTGTTTCTGTTTCAAACACAAACGCAACAACCACTGTTCATTTCGTCAGTTTCTTAACAGCTCTTGTGGTAAAAGATACTAAAGGAAAACGTAAGAAGATAAAATTATATAAAGCAGTATTTAATCTGCATCGCAAAGCAATCGCTGAAGCAAATCACGAAAGCTATAGAAAATCCGGATGTCAATATTAATTGAGCATACAAATCGAGACTGTGAACTGTCATCGGTTAATAAACGGTTTACGAAACATTGTTGCAAGCCTAGAAATTGTACAAGACAACCACTATTGGCCTACTGGAGCGTATGATTGAAAAAAGTTCCAACTTTCACCGTCCATTGGCAAATAATTTAAAGTTACGAAAATATCTATGTCAAATCAGTTGATTTATGAACTATGCTGATCTGCGAAGCATAATTTAGTAATTTGCAATGTTAATTTGACACTATAGTTGTTGAAGATATTGATTGATATTTTGTTACGGAATACCAAAAACATTTTTGTTGCTAGAAGTAGCTTTGTTACGACTCAGAAATTTAATTTAATGTGAATTTGTTGTGTAAATTATTACCGTCCAAATTCTAAATGCTGTTTAGGGAAGACCCGATTTCGATGTTGACATTGCAAGTTAGAATGTTTTCCGGCGATGTTATGAACGGAAAAATATGCGCATTGACATCATAACAATGTTTTCCCGTTTGGCAGATACAATATAATTCATTGAATTTCTGTAGAAAAATAATATATTGCAACACCGGGTGTTACCCGTACCTACGTGCAATTCAAGAAAAGTATTAGTGCTTTTTCCTCATGAGGAAAGGTAGGATTCCTTTATGCGGTCAGCAGACATTCACTAATATCATTATTTTACTGAGCAGTCGATTCAATAGCTTCAAACTGGAACATTATGATAATTATTAGTATCACTCGGGTGAAAAAGTCCCAAATAAAAGAAGTAGGTTAGTAACATACCTATATTATGACTAAAAATTCATTATGGTTGACATAATATACATTCAATATTGTTATTTAATTAATCGTTACAAGGGCTTTACATTTACAACAGATGTGTTATCGTCATCTGTTTCAATACAAAACTATTATATTCTGAAAAATGGAAATTTATTGAAATTTTGATGACGTTGATGGTTTAAATATTATTTATAGTACAATATTTGTATTACAACTTTGTTCTTCAAGGACTAGTCTTGAGCAACTTTACGTTGGTGGTGTTATAGCCAAGCTGTCACACAAATCGGAAACTTGTTGTATTTTACGAGTTAATAATCATACAGTGAAACTAATGCGGCCTTGGTAAAATGAAAAGAAAAATACTTAACCCGTTGCCAGCAATGAATGGTATCGTGATAGACACACAAATTATGAAACACCTTACTCCAAAGTAACGCAAGTAACGGCTACACAAGCTAACAATGTTGTCTTAAGACTGTTCAAATAAAAAGAAAAATATTGCCTTGGTAAAATGAAAAGAAAAATATTTAACACGTTGCCTAGCAATGAATGGTAGCGTGATAAATACACACAAATTATGAAATAACACAAATAGCTAATTCCGTAATGACGTAAGTAACCGCAACAAAAGCAAACTATATTGTCTTAAACAATATCTACACTGTCACCAAACAATCAAAAATCAACTCAAAGCAATTGAATACAAATATTTAAACTGTGTCAGTAGATATAGTGTTCATAGTTGCTATTAACACTTCATTGTTTCCAATTGATTGATATAATTTCACAATCTAAGATCTTTATGAAGTTCAAGTAATAAATAAGTCGCAGTGACCAAGACACCGACGTCAGAGATGTCGTCACTACGGAGGTCACTTGCATTACCGTTCTTGCAAGAGATGGCTCTCATAGAAATGTCAGCGTAATTGTCAATGTAATACTGCTATGTTAAACAATCAAGAAGATGCTGCAGTAATAATTGAACAAATTGATAGCAGAAATGATATTTGAAAAGATAATAATGTCAGACTGTGTTTGAATGCCACTATTTTAAATTTTCAATATGAAGAGTTTATATACGATCTCAATAGAAGGAGTGACAGAAAAAATCAGAATTCAAATGATATGCAAATGCTTATTTTAATGCTAATGAAGACATAATGAGAGGATGAATAATTACCATTGACTTATTGGTAAAACGCATTGGCGTTGGAAAACAAAGCAATAAAATACGTACGTTGAAAATGTGAGTAACAATTATCCGATGGTGTATCCAGGTTAAATCTCAGCATGCTCTGATGCATTCCGATTGACACCGGATCGACGCTATTCGCCCCGCTTGGTCACAATCGCAGATAATCTCATGAGCTGCATTTACGTGCTCGTGAACGGTTTTCTGCTCTATTTACATGACTGAAATGATCGGCCAAATTAAATTGTCTGTATCCATTTTAACGCCACTTCTATAATAAGTTTAAATTTAGCGACAATCTCTGAGGCACTCACTTCACGCCGATTGCTTACGAAATGCAAATATATCAATTAAACACGCTACGCGGCATCAAAATGATATAACGGACGCTGGCGTTTGAATATTTTAATAATAAGGAAGAGTTCTAAGTTACGAGTTTGGGAAGTCACAATAATAATGCCGGTAGTACACGGCTTCAATGACAAACGTGTGTACAAAGGTACTTAGCAACAGGCCAGTCCCCTTTACAAGCTTCTAACAGGCGGGCGAAGTATGACAGAAAGCGATAGTGATGTAAGTCGATAGTCGTCAAACAGGAAACCGCGGGGCGCGCGTGGCCAGCGATACGCCGCACACGCTTTGTGCTGCTGGCCTTCGGATGAAATGTTCGCTGCCAGCACCGACAGCGCTGCCGCACCACATACATTATGTAATGCCGACTCCACAACAAATGGCATTTCATTCATGCCGACCATTCGCCTCAGCATTCTAAGCCCCGCCGATGCACTCCCCACCGATTCCCACACTCATTGTCACCGAACATCTTGTAAATGTTACGAAAACAAACTATGGAATTCACGTCTGAATCGATAAGCTTATCGCAGATCATTTTCTTTTGCGTTGTAAAAACAAGGAACTATCCAAATTAGTTATTTTAATCAGTGTCGACTTGAGTCAAATGAGATCATTGCCATTACGATAATTTGTATGATAACATTGGCTTTACGTTTTACAATATGCTTTTAATATTTAGATGGTTTCATTCACCAGTCAAGTATTTAGTAATCATCTTCTTTATATTCATTTTCGATGTGTTTAGGGTTTGATAACCATGAGTTATTTTTGTGTTCGTCGGCTAAACTTTAGTTTTATGATGAGTGTCTCGTTTGTCTGTGGGTGTGATTCGGAATGTCAGCGGTCAGCAGACTGATCAATAATCAAACATAACATTGCCGTCGTTGGCAACTGGCAAACGTATTTATTTATAAATGCCATCGTACCCTTGTGCGAGAGAGTCTTGGGCCGAAAGCGCAAATCAGTTTTACCTTCGATGATGCTAAAATAGCTGCGCGGTTACACTCTCACCTTGCGTTTGATTGACGATCGATCCCTTGTGCCAGATACTTGTTAACTGTTACTGCAAACAGCTCTAATGTACAATGTACATACACACTTATTACAAATGTAACGTCGTTATGGAATGCGATTGCGAAACTTTGACACCCGTCGACTCAGATGAAGATTTCCTCTGTTCCCGGGGTAATGGCGTCGCGCAGCAGTGATCAACACACCGCCTTTGGCGTATTTCTACATTTTCGCAACTGTTTTGGTTCGGAAACAAATCGAGTTCGTGTTCGACATTTTGCGATCACTGCGGCAGTTAGATGACTATTTATAAAGAACGTGTCTAAGAAAAGGTCGGATTTGATTGTCGGCAGTCATTTGAATATCTCTGGTGTTATTACAGCAAATTATGATGAATTAAATCGTCTATATAGAGGCGTTCTCACGCCGCGAAATTAGTTGACCTTCGCATCTGTGGGCGCTTTGTAGCAAACCAAACATAAGTTATACGAATTCAACTATTATTAAATCGAGAAGTACTTATCTAAAAAGTTACATTCAATTGTTTGAAACGTTTGTGCGATTGATCTTCACAATTCACAAGCAATTATTATTTGAAAGCAAGCAGCTAACGAAACAAAAATACGTCTTCTTTGTTTGATTAATATCTATTAGCACCAATCTCTTCCGTTTACTCGCCTGTTCTCTACAAGCGGTCCGAGGTAAACCAGACTCGTCCAAGGTCCGTTTTGAAATAGGATGGCACTTGACCTTCAGGATGAAAGTCAACAGTATTGCGCAACGTATCGGCGCGCGCGCCTCAGAACTCTATGCTAATAACCGAGCACGAGACACATATTGGAACCTGATCATGACCCACATCCATGTTCAAGGATTTCACATATTTGGAATTCGATGATTTCAAAACTGACAGAATGTTAAGGTGTGTTTTGTTAGCGTGCCGCGGATGCATAAATGGATGAATGGAATAATTTAATGGCCTTTGAGAATTAAATTCAAAATAAAAAAAGTAAGTAAAATTTTCTTCGGTTTTTCCATGCCAGTAATGACGCAAATGGTGAACCACACAATAGATCGGGAGTGTCGAGTGATTCACTTAATTAATCACTTTGTTGTTAGAAGTTCCTTCTGTACGGTCACGTGTTCAAAGAATTACATGCCAATCTTTAGAATGTTGTAAGGCTGTTGGACCGGACTAGATTTTTCACCACTCCTTTCTACACATTCAACTGATTAACTCACACATGAGTTGCACGTGTTGTTTGTGTTTGTTTGGTCATTGTGTCGGTGTGCGTGCGCGCATGTGTGTTGGTGTACGCACACGGAGGCGTGCGCGCGCGCGTGTGGTGGTGGAGCGTGCGTAGATCCGCGGGCACGTTGCATAGGAGGGGGGAGTTAGCGCCGGCGAGCGGCCGCGGTTTTGTAACAGCGTTTTATTTCAAGGTCACTCGAGCAGTTTTTAGAAAGTTACTTCACTCAAGTCTTAGGTAAAAATTCACATTTGCATCGTTCCAGTCAACACTGGACCTAAAGTAAAAACCACTTTACTGTTATTATAAAAGAATTTATGGTAACTTACAGGTATGTTTGATTTTTTTTAATTGAAAATTTCCTGTTCCAACTTGAGTGGTTAATAATGAATACCGGTCTCGAGTACGTTCTGTTCCCAAGAAGTTCTTGTTGTTATTAATTGTTTTGCATAATAATTAATATATTGCTCTTTATATAGACTACTAACAGCAGTTATGAATTTTAATCATAGTACTTATGAATAGTTTTCTATTAGTCTAGATTCCAGTATAACCTCCAAATTAATGCAGACAACTGAGAGGAAAGGAAAGAGGTTTCCAAATTGGGCAGTGACGTAATTTACGAATGAGGTGTAAATAAAGCGTGGTAAATCAGCCGAAGGTGTCCAAATGCACATAAAACGAAATAAAAACGCCACGTTTTCATAAAAACAACATCCGAACATTTCTTATTTCGTCACATCGTCGCTCACATCCATATATGAGCCGTGATCTTCTCTGTGTAGTCGAAATGATGAAATTTAGTCGACTGCCATTTCGTAAAGTTGCATAACGGCGAACGCTAAATTTTGCTGTCAGAGAAAGTATACGAAAGGCTTTACGTAATGCGACCACGTAACTGCTGTAGCGACTCGGTTTTGATTTCCTTGCTTTTATGTCCATCACTGTTACGTGAATAATTTTCGGGGTAATTTTGAGAAGCCCCGGCTTAGCTAATAGTGCAATCTGAAGCCTCATTTTGTTTTGCATTATTACCACTAATTGTTTCGGATTCTTTTAGTTTTCTGTTTCTATCTCATCATGCATCTCATTTCTATCTAGTCTATCCAGTAGTTCCCTCTCCTTTTTTGACATACTTCTGGTCTCCGAATTGTGGGCCAGTCCTTTCAATAGGAAACAATGTCTTTCCTTCATTCACATCTTGGTCTCTTGTTTTCCCAACATAGTTTGTTTTACCAGCAATTTTCAAGTCAAAGTCTTTACTTCGTATAACAAATCTTTTCCAATTCCTAGCATCCATTAGGAGCTAGTCTCAAGAATTCATTCGTCATTCATACAGACATTTCCTTTTAAGTCTGTAATCATGCATATTTATGGAATTATATCTCTTTATAATTGAAGATCTTTATTCAATTCTTATATCTTGTATGTGTCCTTATAAGGATTATTGTTTGATTGGTATATTACAAAATAGTAATTGTATTATACGAATGGTGTGGGATGCAGCATCTAACAGCACGGTTGGCGCAGTGGCTGCTACGCCGCGTGTCGTGGGTTCGATTCCCGCACGGAACAAATATTTGCATGGCCTACAGTTCCGGGTCTGGCTGTTTGTGTGAGTTTGTGAGTTTGAATGTTTGTAAACGCACCCACGATACAGGAGCAATTCCTAGTGTGAGGCAACGTTTTTTTTTAAAGCATGTGTCTACAACATCGCGTCATCCCATTTTACTAGCACAATGGGCTGTGCTGGGGCTATGCCTGAGGAAGCCGGCGCAGAACATCTCAAATACCGTAAATATTCCTTATTGGCATATGTCTGAGCCCCCATCGAATGCTCCTCGAGTTTTTCGGGTTATCCACAAGCGGTTGGTCGTCATATCACGTGACCAACGAGTTATTTGTTTTATAGGCCTATTTTTAGGTCAAAGAATTAGCATTGCCATTCAACGTGGCAACGCTGCCAGCCTTTTGGGCACTTCTCCCATTGACAGCAATGCGGAAAAATATTTTTATTCCCTGTTTATCCCCTTCTTATATAGATGTACATAATATTACTTATATACATGTTGTATGTTAGTTTGTTTAATGTGTGTATTTATATTATTTTAATGGCAATCATAATTTGCAATACAATACAGAGCCAATCATTAAGGTATTTTTAGTACTATTTTCCTTTTTTATGACGGTCTAACGTTAATGTATTTTTTATAAATTCTTTGAACACGGACATAAGTATTAAAGAGTAAACATAGTCAGGAAAAACACTTATGAAGAACAGCATTGACGTGATCCGTTTGTATTAGGTGATGTAGGTATCTATTTAAAAAAGTCATTTCATTTTAGTAAGTAATTTCTGAATCATCATTCTAATAAGAATTGCCGACAAACAGGTAATATGTATATATTACCTGTTTGTCGGCAATACGGGTAAAACAGTTGAAATAATAATAACATTAGTAATTTAAAGTTTTCTCTCTGGCAACATTTATCAAACATAGTTGGAGTATATTATTAAGATGAAACACTAACAGGTTTAACAGCACATCTGAGAAAAATAACTTAAATTATAACTTTAACTATTAAAAGTTCCTGACATTTGCGAACACGCAGAATGATTAGCCCTTCGACGTCAAGTCAAGAACTTTGTAAGTGAAGATTAAGCACCGAACACAACTGAGAACCACAATACAATCTCTGTCCTAATTTCGGAGTTATCAGCGAAGTCAAATATCAACGGAACGGTACGCACGCTACCGCTGAAGATAAGCAAAAACTACGGATTTGTGACTTGAAGTATTGCAGTTTCCAACGGCTTGGCTTTGATTGTGATACATTGAATTAAAGACTTCTGATTGATCGATGTCAATGAAGAGATGCTTTATAAAAAGTCATAGAAAAAAACACTTATGGAGGATTAAATAAACATTGGGATACACCAGCTGTTACATTACCTCTTCAAAATACACCGTAAAAATCAATGATGTCTTTTAAAAGTTGATCTTCTCAGGATACACTAGGAAAGAGATAAGACGATCTAAAAGGAATTTCATTACTTTTTACATTTGCATCAACCAAGTGTAACAGTTGCTCAAGTGGGAAAATGTGCCGTAATTTTACTGAGATAACCATCGCCTTTCGTAACCAGTGCAAACATTGAACACGTTTGAAAAATGGAGCGATGGAAACGAAAATAATATTTTTTTTGTAATTTCATCATCATTCCAGTTTTCATAAGCTACGTACGTTGAAATATTGATGAAATTGTTGATGTAGAAGAGATTTTTATAGATAATAGTAATACAAAGGTGGATGAAAAACAAAGCAATTATCTTAAAGGCGAATTAAAAGACTTTTTTCGCAAAATACTGAATCTTAATGAAGATAGAATTATTATAGAATTAATTTATAGAAATAGTGGTTAAAGTAGTCCCTATTATCTTGAATGCTACAGGAAAACTTGTAGGAGGAAACATGTATATATTAATATAATATGAAATTACTATTATGCACTTGTTTAAGTGGAATAGTGGAACAAGCGACAATACCCACAGAATAGTCTGTCGATTACTAACAGGGTTAGTGTGTTTGCCTAATGATGTTCTAAATGTACAGAGGCCAGCACATTAAGCTACACCAATGTGTCAAATTTCTTTGATAGGTTTTTAACTTAATTACAAAAGAATAAGGTTCGTGTTCAATTGGGAAAATCTGACAGTTTGGGGTAGCTTGATGTGCTGACCACTGCTGGCGTCTGTACCTGTGATGTTTGTGTTGTGGCGTGGTTTACCATGGTGTATTAAAGCAAGTAATTATTTGTATGTGGGTTGATTGAAACTAGTATTAAATTGACATTGAACTTCTTAATACTTTATTTCTAGACTAATATTATAAATAGGTAATACATAATTTGTCTGTTAGTTTGTATGTACGGGGTAATCTCCGGAAGGAATAATCCTATTCTAAAAAAAATAACACTGTTATTCTTGAGTGCTATAGGCTATTATTATTTTCAAAACTACGCTTCAAAGGGAGTGGAGAGGGTGTTAAAGTTCGAAGGGAACAGTACAATATACATGTGGACGAAATCGCGGGCGAAGAGCTAGTACAATATATATATTTACTTTTATTTCATGCATGTGTTGAAATCTTATTCCTCGCAGTGAAAATTCAACTTAAAAATAAGAGAAGTACTATCTAAGTACAAGTATTGGATTAGGCGGAGCCCTTTAAAGATGATTACTTTATGGACCAACACACAAATTGCGAAAACCAACTAAGTGCCATAATGCTACTTTTATATCCACAAAAAAAAAACGATTGTAAGATATTCAGTACATGTATACGTAAAGCTTTTTACGGTGAAGATTCTTGTTTAAGTAAGGACAATGAAGCAATAAAAGTTAAGTTTATAGCAAGGATATGTTACTTCAGTAATATTTTGTGTACAAATATAATACGTTGTAAAAACGAAGACGGATTCAATGACGTAAAATACTGACACTTCGAATGGTTTCCATCGCCATGCAATGTTTCAGGTAAGGAAACTGAATGATAGATAGCAATAGGGCTTTTTCATATGTGTGTACTTATATTTTCCAACAAGACATACTTGTCTTGTTGGAAAATCTTAGGAAAGGTGCATCGATAGGATGATGAACGGGAACAAATTATTGTAACCTTTTTGTGGGAAAACAAACAATAAATTTTAATGATAGGAAAAATTAAATAGTAGTACTAGGAACAATGCTGACATAGAATCTAAATTCAACGATGATCCATAAACGGAATCTTTCGCTAAAATTGTGTTTCAAACAATTGAATCATACATTGACAAAGTGGAACTCGAAAAGCTGACTCATAAAAATGTTCTACCTAATATTCCGAGCACATGTGAAGCTATTGTGTTTTACTTTCTACGTTCACGTTCAGTACATCAACGTTATACATAGGACCAGTAACTACATTATTCATCCCACTAGTTTCAATCTAATCAGAAGAATAAATTAACATATTCATGGACAAAGTGATAAAAAGTTCCGTGAATGTCGTTACGGATAAAAAGCTGTTGACTGACATAGGGAACCCAAAGTTATTCATGTATTTAGATTTCTTTAGTATCAATATGATAATAGAATGAACGATGGAATTTTTCAGCATAATAGGATGACCACGGAATATTAGAAGTAACTCCAACAGAATTGTTTAAAGAAAGAAAATCATATACCAAGGGTAAATGAGGATGGAGAGATAAGAAATAATGAAAGCTGTTACGTAACTTTCATTATGATAGTCAATGGTCTTATCAAAAATTCAGTCATAATAGTAACTGACCTACCCGTACACTCGTCTTTTGCTAAAAATACATGTGTGGGGCGTGAAACGTGTGCTTTCGTTCACGATACTTCAGTTTTATTAGTCTTTACTCTAGGGTTTGTTTGTGTGCGTGCGCGTGCGCTGAATAGTGGGGGTTTGTGGGAAATTATGCGACAGTGTGAGTGCACTCACACGCACAAAGCACGCCCTACTCCGGATGTGAGCGCAGATTTGTTCGCCTGTGAATGTGCTAGACCAAATTGATAGGTCTATGCGTTATCTATGAAACACTATAATTCATTGTGTGGCGGTGTGCCAGTAACATGGCCGTGTGTGAGTTATTGTTTGGAAGCCTTGAGGTCTTTAAGTTATTTTACAACTTGCCACTAATCGAATTGCCTATAAAATTGTGAACAATCAGAGTTTATGCGTAGATGAGAATTTTTATTGCCAACTGTGACAAGCGACCATAATTAATTTATTGGTGTGGTCAAGGTTCCAAAGGTTATTATTAAAGTGATGCTTCGGGTGTATTGTTAGGTCTATAAAATAGCCAGAGTAATGCATATGTCGAGGTGCATCGTGTAATAAGAAATTATCAAACGAAAAACCTTGTGAATGAAGTACATACTAGCGAAGAACACGCTAGCAAGGGTCTGTCGAAAGCGTTAGACTATAAATTTTAAATATTCAACGCAAGGGTAACTGCCTAATAAAACGAATAGACCAAAACACTCTGGCCTTTAAGACTCGTAATGACATTATATTATGAAAATATAAATCCGACACCTTTTCAATTTTATTGACACGTCGACCTTAAGAAAGTATGTTTTTGAATTGGTACGAAAGCGGAAGCCGTTTGAAACCGCACCCATAGACAAAAACGATGATGGTATTGAAGATTCCGAAGGCAAACTGGTACAAGGACTTCCGAGAGTTATAAAGGATGAACCCTAATTGAGTCGGGGGCTCGTTCGTGTGCGTAAACGTTTGAAAATCGAACGCGGCTTGGGCGTGCGTGTGAGCATTGCGTGTGCGCAGACTAGCCGATAACAATAAACTATTTCCGAAGTGACCCAGTTCCAACGTCCTTCGGTAATTTGTACCGTGAACGGGAACAAGAAAGGGCTGGGAGTTATTTGACAACGACCGTTCCGATTTTTATTGTCCAACACAATACATCTCTTTGAACTACCATATCTGCCGCTTACTAACTAATATAATAATTTCAAATATCATTTATGACCTTGACTTAAACAAATTCAAACTTTAAAGGTACCGACATGCCTTTATTATTTTTACAAGAGTACATTAAAATTTAAAATGTGGTGGTCAAGTCGAATTGGAACTTGTTAACTGAGTTAATAGAAGAACATGGACAGTGACCATTACATTCGAATAGCAAGGATGCATTAAAATTCCATTAAATAATGATTAAAACCAAAACGCAAAGATGTTGATGAGCCTCTATATAACTACTGTCCAAATGTTACAAGTATTTCACAACTGCCGCACATTACTGACAAACATATCGAGCCCTCTGATAACGCTTTTTAATTCAGTTCAATGTCAAATGGTACGCAGAACTATGAAGAAATTACATTAAATGATAAAGAAGTTGACACATGTGTGTTCGGATGTTAAACCGAAGTGGTTCCGAACTGCCGAATATATATTTGTAGTTCTGAGAAAATGTTTATGTCGACTTTGCAAGGAGTAAATGCCGATTGCGAAATAGCATCGAGCGGCTCGGCTCTCGCATTTGGGATTTTAGAAATGTTTGCGTTTCTACGTTGTAAACCTAGTTTCTCGGAACGTTAAATACGTGCACAAAGCCTGCTAACAAACGATGCGTTTTACTAATTATGACTCCATTGAAAATTCATATTTTCGCGCAACCAGTTCTGCCAGTTAAGTTTTTGCCAGTTCACGTCCGCTATTGTTAAGAACGTTTACGCTGCGTTATTTTCTATACTTCCTACGTCTGTTATTATTCAAGACAATTATAGATGGTAATATTAATTAGATTCAAGATTTTTCCTATTGCTATGCAACGTTTGTATAATAGTCGTGATAAATTCAAAGTACCAGCGCCATATTTCCAGGAAATAGGAGTTACAATCGAATCATAGCGTGACCTAATTACACCAGTAACATTTGTGGTTATACTTATATTACAATTATTAGTAACGAATAGATTATAACTGAACAAACAGAGGCCCTTGGACGTGTTCATAATTAGTTTATGCAAACTGCAGACGGAAAAAGATCTAGTTTTTAACCACGTGTATATGATAGGCCAGTGGATTGTTCCACGCGGAAGTAACATTTGATATTGTGTAAAATAAATACTATCGTGTAATTAATGTTGTGTTTGACAATGCGAAACTAATTATTTGATTGTGTACCATTTAATATAATGACACAATTGTAAATAATCGAACGCAGTAGAAGTACCAACGTCACTTGGCGCACACAGCAAACATTTAATATTCTAACAACTTCAATATCTGTTACAACAATGAGAAAACTGCAGTTGGTTTAGAATGTTGTCTAACTAGAGAAGTTAGTTAGAATCAATCTTATAAGTAGCACGTACCACAAACATATAAGATACAACAGTGTCAAAAGTTAGATTAGAAGAGATTCTAACCTAACTTTTGACACTGTCAAACAAATGAAACAAAATCAGTCACACAAATGTACTTTGGTTTTCGTTCCAAGAAGAGATTCTTGGAATGGACACCAAAGTACAGTAGATAGTAATTACGGTTAAGTTATCAAATTTAAGGTCACAGAAATCAAAAATCTTATCGAACTGTTAACAGTGGGTCTTATCGAAGTGACCATCGTGTTAATCAGACAATACGAAGGCCAATATACATGTTTTAAAATATTACAGCTACAGTTTGTAAAGGTTTCATAACATATTTGAATACCAAGGTTTGTTGTATTTTAAATATTTATGAGGCGAAATTTTTTGATGTTAAACTCGTCATAAGTCATTAAATATGTATATTGAATGTATATCATCAACATAGAAAAGTTCAAGGAGTCATTATCATAACATCGTTATTAGAATTAAAGTGAGACAAGTTCTCTGATATACTTAATAGAATCTGTTCTTTTATGTGATTTGGCGAGTACATCTCACTACTATTACAAATACTTCTTTTAAACACAATTGAAACTAACACAAATGTCATTTTTGGTTCTTAGACTGCTTAGATTATTGAATTAATACTTTAAGCACACAAATGTACAGAGGCGGACTTAATGCCAGGGGTATTTCCAGTCCTACCAGTCAACCTTTGGGTGATGCAGAGACAAACAGAGGAAGGTGCTTTGCATTTCTTAAAAATAAAGGGAACAGTAAAAACTAATTTTCATTCAACATGGTGGCATGGTCAAATATCATGGTCCTAAATCATGTGCATTAGCTCTTGGTTACCATTAGTGAATAGTCTTATGGGTTTATCATTCTCATTTCATTATCCCATGATACAATTGTAATACGAAACAATTGCCAACATTTAAAAGTTTAAAACACTGCGTTTCGATAAGATGAATCCAATGGTATTTAGTTTTATTTCAGTTTACATTGCGGAACACTATAAATACGCGTGATATTCGTTAAGTCAAATAGAAAAACGGCATTGGGCGATCATTTGTACTCGCCCTTTAATTGTTTACTCGTGCCAACTGCCGACACTTCTGCTTCATTGACACAATTCTCTCTCTCAGCATCAGTATCAATTCTCATTGCGTAATTTTCGTTCACAACACAATTATATTCATCAATTTTGGAGTAAATGTCAAGAATAGTCGTGGTAGCTGAATTTGGCGTGAATTTAGTTTACATCTAACCTCAAATTTGATTTGAAATTGAGTTTGTGATGATTTCTTTTGAGTTTTCTTTAGGATGTGTAAAAAAAGTTGGAAAATTTAGCGGTCGCTCCTACTTAGTATCGAGCATTTGAGGTTTGATCGTTGTTTTTCACTCAATGTGTGATCATGACTGTGGCTTCATTCACGGTCTTAGTAAATAACAAACAACCAATATAGATATGTTCAAAAAACTTGTTATCATGTTGGGTACGGTCAAGTCATTTATCAGATTATGTTCTCAAACTGCGCAGTGGCAAACGGTCTATGGATCTATCAGTAAGCTATGAGAACCTTACGTTTCCTTTGTGCTTTTTGTATTTGAGTAAACATATAAAACAACACATTCGTAGATATATCACGTATTTCACTTATAGGTTTCCATAGTGTATTTGTACGGGTTAAAAGTAGAATATATACAAGCCCAATGCGTCACAAAATTATTGTTTTCAAACGCGATGAGTAAGTAAATGTTTTGTTATTTATACAACCAAATATTTTTATCAATTCTATATCAATAACATGAGACTTAATGCTGTTGTTACGAATACAAAATTTCCAGGAACCAATAATTTTATTAATCAAAATAGGTAGTTGATTGAGGAAGTGATCGTAGTCTGATCACGCACGAATCTTACTATCAAAACAATATTAGTCAATACCACTCATTATCAACAAGATTACTTCAGAGCCTTGGACAGGTAATTAATGAATGATAACAACGATTAATAGAAAATAACTTAAATATTCAATGAGATTAGATTTTCGATACGCAAGGTTAAGATGACAAAACCAATCCATTTTTTAAACCCAAGGAACATTTGCTTGAACAAGCGAATTTCAGAGATGAACATATAGCTGGGAACGTAATATTTACAACAATAATCGATTCTTATAAAGATATTCGGTAATTACGTGCCAAAAGCAATGAATCGACTTTTACTATTGCGAAACGAGTATTTATCAGTTCCGAAATCGATTTAATGCTCGAGCAATCAGAAGTGAAATTCGCGGTTAAACAGGTAATTAATTGGCGTTCATTAAAGTGTTTCGGTGAACGAGGAGAGTTTCAAAAATGATTGTTTGGAAACTACTTTGTTAATTTTTCATTAAATTGAATTAGCTTAGCTAGTTGAATACAGAAGTTAGTGTTATACCATGAGATAAAGTATGAGAGATTAGATTTAGTTAAAGTTAATTCATATTTTTTGTTTCCGTTATTGAATGCAAATTTATGTAAAGCAGTATCACATCATAGATATCATCATATATTGGGTAATACTCAAATTATAATCTTTATAGTTATTTGTAAAACTGGGAGTGATCGCATTCTAATATTTAGTAAACGATTCAGTATGTCGAATGCGCGCGAAACCAACCGTGGAAAAGCGGCGCGGGCGCAGTTCATACGCTGAGCTCAGTCAGTCGATTTCGCAAACCACCATCTAATGTGAACCTATTAACCTCTTCGCCGAGCGAGGCTCAGGCGAAGGCGAGAGGCGGATGAAGCGGCGAATAGTGCGTTCATTAGAGCCAAGGTTGTGCCGACCGTCCCACCGGACCGACGATGTGACTACCTACCCACCGCCCACACCCACATGCGCATCCCCACATACCTACTAAATTTAAGGTAAACAAACAAAACAACCTTACCTTGCCAACTGTAGAGCACTTCTATTAGCAATCTCATTGTAGAAATTAAAAAGAATGTTACTATCGAACATATTAACACTTTATCACAGCCATATTTTTCACAAAAATAAATTTCATAAACAAAAACAATCCGGAGCACCAGCGAACACAGGATATCACAACGCCGGAACCTAGGCACGTCCGTGCGCGAGCGACGTCAAATCAAACTGGCCCGGTCAAAATGACGAAAGTGAAAACATCGCACGCACAGAAAAAAAGGTTGGCGCGGTCCTTGCAGGCCACCTCTCGCGCGGGCTCTAGTGACACACTAACTGCGAAGCGCGCGCATCGCACGTCGCCTATATAATGAAGCGTTCTGAGGCACTAACTTCAAACGCCACCGGACGGCACAAAAAGAAGATGCCTCGCAACGGTAGCTAGGAAAGATTGAACACAAAGAATAGCGACACGTGGGCGCGTGTGCGTTCACGTGCGAATGTCGGTGTGCGCGAGAGATAGGCGGTCGCAGGAAACTCCGTTCTCTTCCACTAGGAAAGACCTTGGATATGAATCGGCACGTTGCAATGTGTACCGCCATCGCCTACGCCGCTGTTACCTACTTGACGGTACCGACAGATTAAACGATGCTTCCATATAAGATGTTTATATTCTATCTAGCCATGGGCTGCAGAGCCAAACAAACAGCTAGGTTGAAAATAAATATTGGAGTAGTTATAAGTTAATGAGCGTAGCAGAGAGCTTTATAGCTATAACAAGCACTGTTCGCCTGGACAAACACTATAATTACAACTGATGACAACGATGATGCAATGAAAGTTGATAATGCTATTAGCAATTTGACACGTATTTAGCGTGGGTGGTCACTGAGAAATGAAAACCGTGGCGCAACTACAGTAGGTGAAGACGTTTAAGATAATACAATTAAGTAGGTCGTTAGAGAGTTCGCAAATGGTTTTAATGAAACACATTTGTTTTTAGCAAATAAAGCTGTTACTAGGTGAAAGAAGAAAGAGTTTATAGAATTTGAATTCCGTTCTGATGTATGTGAAAATTACCACAGACTTTTGTTTTTAGAAGGACAGGAATATATCGTGGTATATATGGTAGAAAACTTTATGAAAGCATATGACGTACGTTTTATATTTCAAGCATAATATATAGGCCAAAAAGGAATGAAGGAACCCAAATAAAAGAACATTATTTCGACCTTAGAAAAGAAAGACAGAGATTTTTAGGTCAAAATCTAAATTGTCCTTCCGTAGCTACAAAATTTTGCAATTCGGACGTCCTCGCGACGTTTACATATAAATATTTGATCTTTGAATAAAACTGTGAGCAACAAAGGTTACGTGCAACAGAAGATCAATTCTTTTAGTTTGTATTTACATTTTTTGCGAATCATTAAGACATCGATAAATATGTAGATTTATATATGGAGCACCAAGAACAGACCAGATGGCTGTGTCTATCGTTTAAAATGTGCTAATGTGACTATAAACCGCTCGTTCCGTTCTCGTAACAGCTTTCCACTTTCATTTCCTCACTATCATTGTCTAAACAGATTGGATAACACAGTGAATTTCTTCAAAAGACACAAATTACGTAAACTCGTCATCAGCTACTGTGAGAATTACTTTTAATTGCACCTTGTGTTTGACTCTCAATTCAATTTTTGTTATTGAGACTTTATTTTTGTAACAAAGTAAGAGGCTCCCACATCGGCCGGGTCGTGTATAATTCTATTGTTTATCTCGATGTGAACATTTGCTACATATTTATTGCCATTGAATTAATTAAACACGGAAACATGATATCATGCAAAAGTGATATTTTATAAATGGATCTATTGATAAATTAATAGTGAACTGTCGTTGTGCAGAGCTATTCATTTATCATAGTATTTGTAACAAGCCTTTTCATATGCGTTGCTAAACAATGGTCTGTTCACGGTTTTACGAAATATCTATGTTCTAATAAAACACAGTCATTAGTGTAAAATATCAACAATTGAATAGTTTCTTAGATAAAAATACGTTCACACTAGTATTTGGCAAATATTTGCTATCGTGATTGAAGGCGACACGACCTATTGGTGTAGTGCGGCTGTGATAAATATAACTTCTTTGGACATTTCACTTGACAGTAAAAAGAATCCTGCTCAAGTACTTGGAAAATGAATGCCACCGGTTTGCTGTCAGATTGTATATTGAAATTGCCCCACATTGTTTGTACGAATTGCTGGATCAGTAAAATGATGTTCGTTGACATTGCATTGGACAGAATTAATTCATGGACTGTTGAATGACTGTTGTATGTTTACATTTGCCTCACTCGCCCTCGCTCACGCTTCAACGCAGAGATAAAGACTCCCAAAAAATCACACGCCAAATACGAGTATGCAAAGTCTACTTTAGTGATACGGTCTGCAAAGTCTATTATCATATTTCGTCACCGACCATCTTTATGATTCATTGTAAAATAACTCGGAAACTTGCTGTAATTACTATGCTGTTTCCTGATAATAAACTTACACTTGCAAAAACGATAACTTGATAAATCTTTCTACGACCTTTAAACGTTCGTCGAGCATGAAAACAGAAAGCGTAACTTATTCGGCCGTGCATACATCACATCCTCAAATTTCAACTCATAATTTCGTTACACTGGTTTGTGAAATCGGGATGAAATCATCCAATGTACAACGGCCTTACTTTCGCGTCGCCATTTCTCCGGGTGAAAGTTTAACTATATTCATTGTACTTTTGTCACTGGCTAATCACGATGTTTATCATAAATCTTAATCCTGACATTTAGCGGCACGCCCACTAATGTTCGCATTTGAAAATGAAAGCGTTTGAGCAGTTATTGCACGCATGAATTGCATAAGTTGTATCTTATCACGATGTATTGATAGATTAACTGATCTTTTAGAAAGGATTATGAATATCCGCGTCGAAGAAAGACGGTTTATGTAAGAGAAAGACAGCCTACTAATATCGTGTTCTGCATCAAGTACATTTTTGTAGTCATGACATATGAGAACATTGTGTCCTATTCACCTACCACGTGTTTCAGTAATGGTTTTCTAAAGCGTGTGAAATTGAGATTCTGAAATAGAAAAGCAATTCTTCAACGAATTGTTAATTTCGCTGTAAAGATACTAAGAATTTGTGTCTAGCGATGTAGCATAGCAACTAAACTAATTCCGTGAAATTAATTTGGTCAATTACGAACGATTATATCATCTATATCGTGTCGTTTTATTATTTCGATTTGACTCGGTTATTGTGATCGCGGCGGCTGTTCGCGTGAAAGTGCTTCGGTCACAGTGATCCTCTGCATCCGCGTGCACCATTGGATCCGTCACGATCGGCCGTGCTTGCCATTTATTAATATTAAACGAAAATTCGTTATCCGACTGGGACCTTGGACCGTGTTCCTTTCTGTTCTCCTTAATGATGACAGTTGCTCGGAACGTGCTGTTTGTAATAGCTCAAACTCAATGACTCAGTTGTGGTCACGGAAAGTACAAGGTTCTCCTTTGCCACATGTGCTCGCCGCACTTTTCACATTTTCATCACCCACCAAGCCAACGAGTGTTGAAACGTCCATTACTTCACAAATCAAATTTCTAGCAGAAACTTTCGAAAGAAAATTCGACATGCCGGAGGTTTTGTAATAGTTATTGAAAGCGCGGCTCGTCGAGCGAGGCTCGGCGCAGACGTCGAAAGTGAGACCGAGAGGTTGCGCAGGCGCGTTACGAAGTTTTTATTGTCGGCCGCGCGCGAAATCACTTGAAAGTTGTATTGTCCTTGGATATTTCACTTCTTTATTTGTAGCGTTTCCGACACCCGAGCCGAAGTTCAGTCGTCGGTGACGCCAACTGTGCGCTTTGAGTGTGTTGGTGACACCAGTCCCCTTCACTAATATCTCCGACGTTTAGAACTGAATTCACGGGATGGAGCATTATGAAGTTTCGACCTTTAATGACTGCTTTTCTCTGCAGAATTTCACTTTCTAATTCACGCAATGATATCCTAGCAACAACTATACGTCGATGATTCTTACCAGGGGACAATGTTAGAAGAGAATCAGTGTTGCCGGGGCAATCCAGGGTATGAGTGTTGTGGAGCGCGCGCGTCGGCTTCCCGGCGCTTGCGCCACTTCCCCGCTTGCGACACGCTTCCTGCGGGAGAGTGCGAGGCCGCGCGCGAGTTCCGCGCGCAACAACTTGCACAACGCTTATCGGCGACCCGGTTTCTACTTTCGCCACGGGAATCACTGAAACTGAATCCTGTGATGCACTGGTAGTATCACTGTAATCCGGTCAGAGTCACAGTCGCGAGCGATGTTGGGAGCGCGGTGTATTCGGCGCGACGGCGCTGCGGGCCGCGGGCGCCGGGCGAGTGGCGCGCGCGCTCCGGCGCCGCTCTCGGTTGCGCCACACTGGAAAGTAAAAGTGAGCGGCGCGGGGCGCGGCGGCACATTTCTCCCACTTTCGCTGCCGTGATTCATTCCTCGTTCTGCGTCAAGGTCGCTTCCCGCAACTCCCGCGACGAGCTCCTCCCGTTCCGACCACATCCCGCGCCCGCCGCGCCGCTGGAGGTGCCGCTCAGCGGCGTGACGTAGTGCTGCAGCCACCAGCGCCAAGCCAAACACGTTTTCATTACGATTTGAAAGTACATGCACCTACTGAGAGGTACTTGAAGCGTGCGTTAAATGTTGTGATGTAAATTGTATTTTTGCGCATTACAACATCGTGGTTTGTGCCATAACATGCGCTATGTGATAAGATTAAGAGTGGAGGAATGGGAGAGAGATACCAAAACTAGGCTAATTTGACGGCGGCCCTCCATCTTGTATAACCATGTCAAGCGCACATGATGATAACTTTAACATATAACATGCTTTTTATATATATACGTTTTAATGGATAGATGAATGGAAAACTTATGAAGCAATACATCAATACACATAGTACGAACATGTTTTATCCCATTCTACGCAGTTTTCACACAAACACGTTATTATTCGGAAGTGCGCACCACACAAACACACCAACACACACACACACATAGCTATAGGACTAGCTATTACGAGTTTACGACTTCTTACTACTGCGAGCTTCCACACAAATAAACAAACTATGTATGTTTGCGAATTAGTTCCTAAACGTATAAATAAATACATGCTTTTCTAATACGAACTTTAACGGTCACACATAAAGTTCAGTATTCGCTACCACTAAGAAAATTTCTGTAAGTTTTCCCACAGTGCTAGTCATTTAGAAATCAACTTAATTTGCACTGAAATAAAATTGAAAATCGTTTTAGTGAAAATAACATCAATTGGATATAAGAACTTGAATAGACTATACTATGTGTTTAAAAATACTTTACTTCGTGCTACTAGACGAATACTAAAAGGAAAATGTATACATTTTCATTTGCTGCTATTATTTGTCAATGCAGACAAGATAGATGTAAGATTGGTGTGAGTTATGAAAGCCTTTATTGTGTTTGTAACCCTGGAGTAAGACAGGGACAGTTTTCTCTTTACCATAGTTACATATCTTATACTAGATAACATCACGCTTGTATTCCCCGATGGGTTGGGCAGAGGTGTACGTATATAGTAAGTCCCACATTTCGCCATGGGACTTAAACATATTATCTACTATCATCTGCCTGGCCTTTTCCTAACTATTTTGGGACTTCCAGTCTAACCAGATGGAGATGAATACCAGTATTTTACATGGATATTTTGACGACCGATGTGGCGCTGCGGGCGAAGGTCCGCCTGCGACGCAGTAGGTTTGCGGTCCCGATTCCCGCCTTGGGACAAAAGTTTGTACGATCTACAAATATTTGTTCCGGGTGTTCTGGGTATGTATAATAAAAAAATCCATCTATTTTATGTATTGTATTAAGTATATCAGTCATCTAGTACCCATAACACAAGCTCTGCTTAGCTTGGGGTTATATGATGCTGTGTGGATTGTCCAGCATTATTTATTTTATTTTTCAAGATACTTTTTACTTAACACCCAAAATTTCTTCGAAATCCATGAATGGAACTTTACAAGTAGAACTTCCAAAACCACCCAAACCATCTCTAAACATTTTCCAAGATGCAAATATTACCAATGAAACTATTTTAAGACCAGTCAAGTTAAGAACAGTAGCCATTAATTCAAAGAAATTTTAACTTTCTAAGCCCAAAAGTTAATGAGAGACAGTTTCCAAAACCGAGTGAAATTGGTTAATCAGTTGAATAAATGCGCCGGCGACGATATGCAGCACTGTTCGGTAAATAAGTAGGTAGCGAACTTTCATTAGCATTAAGTAGATACGTACTTATAAGAGAAAATGTGTGTACGTAGTTGACTTTTTTATTGTTCTGTTTGAGTACGATCCGTTTTTTAGTACTGCGTGTTACTTTCTATTTGTTGTCATTGCAATAGGATTTTTTCCCGGACATATAAAATTGATTTGAGACATCTCTTTGTATTCTGGACCATCCTTTATCACTATGTTATGAAATATAACTCATGGTAAGGTAACACTTATTGCCTCAAACTGATATTAATAAATAATTTGTTTCCGAACGACATCGACATCGGTGAAGGAAAATCATCGTGAGGAAACCTGGACTTATAATTAATATAAGTCCGGAATCGCTAACCCGTCTTGAGTAAGCGTGGTGATTAATGCTCGCGCCTTCTCTGTATGAGAAGAGGCCTTTGTCCTGTGTGGTGGGACACTAACAGGCTGGTAGTATGTATTTTTTCCGAAGGCATTCAACCCGAATCTCTTCCAGTTAAAGTGAACAGGCTTCTTCTGGTTAAACGCACTCCATCATCGAATTTGTCTCTGTCACCTTTGACCTAGACTGGAGTCAAGAGCAAACCCATTTAAAAAAAAAATACTTCACTCTTCAAATTGTTATTGTTAATATTGTCGGTTGTAACATCACCGTCGGAGGCTTTCAGTACCGTTGACGGGATATGATTAACGCGATATAACAATAGTTCATATATTTTTAGTGTATATAATACATATCGCAAACTCGAATACTCTGTCTAAGATTATTCGGGTTGGACGTAATTTATTTATTTATTTACGAAGTTTTTTAAGAACTAAATAAGTTTTTTTGTCATATGAGTGGTAGACAAACGATTAGGTATGTTTCCACAATTTTTATGTTTTACTAAAGCCAGTTGATATCTATTTTATCTATTGTTAATTATAGTTAAACTGATCGGTATACCCGATAAACAATCGAATATCTTTTCCATTTAAGAGATTTTGTAATCACATATGTTATTTACGACTCACCCAATCGCCATCATCCTCACTCACCTCCTGCTCTTCATCATCATCTATCTGCATTTTCCCACTATGTTCGGGTCAACTTTCAGTCTAACTAGATATAGCCTGACCTTCCTGCCCTTCTCCATTTATTTTTGGCCGGCGCACTGCTTTCCTAACATTCGACAGCCATCTTGGGAGGTCATGGACTCGAAAGTTCGTCCACCTACACAATTTTCACCAAGATTCATAACAACACATTTCATTTCAATTTTTTTCCCTTACCGCAAAACGCATGACGCTTTGTATCAATTTACATTATAGAAGTACTTATCAAGAGAAAATTAAACAGCATTGCATAATATGGACCTGCCGCTGGTCGCTAGTCGCTTACGCTTAGTAACCTAACGCCATCTGAATTGCAAGTCATAAGTGAATTTCTTTCATGTTGAGTTCCACGGCATTGTATCATTGCTTATGTTTAGTCATGGTAATTACGATAGCAAATAATAATAATGCATAGTATAACATCACGTCTGTATTCCTCGAAGGGTTGGGCAGAGCCTCATTCCACCAGTTTTGTGTAAGTCCCATGTAGGCAGTGAGCCTGTTGTTACCAACCGCTCACACTCTCAAACTTCGGGCTGCTACTGATAAATTCCACATGGAAACCTCCAACCCACAATGTATAATAATAATACAAAATTTTGGTTAAAATATGTAAGAAAAATGTACAAATAAAGAAGAAAAAACACCATTTATGATATTAAGGAAAACTTAGAAAAACTCAAAGAAAATTAGGTTCTAGTACTTTTACTAGAACCTAATTTTCTTTGAGTTTTTCTAAGTTATGCCGTTCCACCGAGTGTTTGTTAGCCACGGTTGACCTTTGTCAACCGTGGCTAACAAACACTCGGTGGAACGGCAAAAAGATAAGATTGATAAAACATGTATTTTACTCGTTATAATTCTGCTATAAATCTCTTTTATAGCAGAATATAATTCTGCTGTAATAACAAGATAGTAACACAGAAAATTCGTAGAAGAAAACTTTAGGCAGAAAGCAACTCTATTTTAGTTTTCACAGCAAATTACAATTCACAGAAGAGACATGAATTTCTATTTCATTGTCGAAAATGAGTAGCTCGTTGCTTCATGCATTTTTAGCCTCGGCTTGTCAGTGTGTATTTATTTTTATTCCCTATTGTCATGTCAAAAATGTGATCATCACTTTTCACTGTTCTCAGAAGTCGATGGTCGATCGTTGTAAAATTAACAAAGCAATATTTATTTCTTGAACTACATCCAAAAGGGAAATGGGATATTGACTATTAAAAAAAATGACAGAATTTTTCATTTTCTTTTACCCATTATTTTTATCCGAGTTGTGTCTGTTTTTTCTTAGCTGAATTCGTCATATATATGAATTAATGTGAATATGGAGATGCTTTGAAATAAATATGCCTGAAAAAAAGTATTTTCTTCGCCGTAGCACGCGTAGCAACGAGCTATCAATTGGGCAGTTTATCAGCTTTGAAAGTCGACAAACAGTTACAAGATTACAATATGTTACGAGAAACCTTCGAATCCCTTTTTGAGGATATTGCGCGCACGACGGTGGAGTGTGAAATTGGGCATAGGTAAAGGTTATAAAGAGATGAGGAGCCGGCTTTCCGTGGTACAGAGGGTTCCCCATATTTAATAGATGATCAACAATCCATGGGCCTTGAAGAGGTTAGCATAACCGTCGATAGCCTAGTTTAACATGTTATTTTGTAGCCACGAGCCCCTCCGGGTTATTTGTCAACTAATAACATGAAAACAATTCATAGCAGCATTATATTAGAAGTCCAATGGTCAGTAAATGTTTACGAGTTCGAATGATAATGAGTACAAAAGTGCCTGCAATGTGCGATGTTTATAAACAACATGTTTCTTTAAAATCTATTAATTTGGCGCTTGCAATCAATGTGTGATTTATCGTCGAAGTGCAGTGTGTTCAAGTGTGACGCGTCTCGCTACATAAAACTTGTCTGTCTGTCGACACGAACTTATTTATTTATTTACCTTTGCTTGCATATTTATGTGATTATGTAAATTTTCAGCGGTGTTTCTGATATTTGGCCCAAAATCAATACAGTTAACAGTCACAGGCCTCTTCGATCGCGAGCTATGTTTTATAAATATTACCAGCCTATTACTGTCCCACTGGAGGGCAAAGGCCTCTTCTCATACAGAGAAGGCACGAGCATTAATCACCACGCTTACTCAAGACGGGTTGGCGATTTCAGACTTATATTAATTATAAGTCCAGGTTTACTCACGATGTTTTCCTTCTCCGATGTCACACTGGTACTTGCCCAGGTTTGAAGTTAGTAACAAATAAATAAAATTAAATAGTATAAATATCACCGTCGCGAGAAAGTGCTGATTCGCAGCGCAATTTGAATAACAGACTTTTGATTGGTTGATTGATGCTGCTCTTAACCCAGACCGGGTATCATGATACTTAAAGTAACTTGTAACAAACAAATAACAAACGAAAAACACAAATCTAAAAAAAACAAGCTACTGAACTACCAATATGATTTATGTATCAATTTTCCCAAGTACTATCCCACAATTTTTCCAATCGTACTAGGAAAAGCCATTGATTTTTTACTGTATTGGGTATTTCAATTTCAAGAGGTAAATTCTTTATTATTCTATATTTCCCTATATTTCGAATAAGGACTTAGTTTGATTGTGACTGAAGATTATTATTTTTCTCTAATGCAACGTTGCGGGTCATAGAAGCAGAACATTTTCTGTATTTATTATAACCTTTTTACCAGCACATCAAGCTACCTCAATCTGTCTAATTTATTTGATAGGTTTTAACTTTATTAAAATAGACTGCCCTTATATTAAGAAGTGTTGCAGTAGGTAGGTAGTAGTATACAGCCAGGGTAGCGGAAGGATCGTACGTTCCCGCGACCCCCCGCGTAGGTGTGAGATGGTTTTGGACGGAACACCGGGGTGGTTTTTAGTCAGTAGAAGTCTGACAAACC
This sequence comes from Phlogophora meticulosa, assembly GCA_905147745.2. Lineage (NCBI taxonomy): Eukaryota > Metazoa > Arthropoda > Insecta > Lepidoptera > Noctuidae > Phlogophora > Phlogophora meticulosa. The sequence continues at coordinate 4,346,161 of LR990518.1, forward strand.
CTCCAGGGCGGAGGACATCCATGAGGATTCTCCACCTCGGAAAAAAGGGCATATAGCCAGGGCATGATAATGACCTCAACATTATTGCTGAGTATTTATTAATTTGTATACATTGTTCAAAATTGGCCCTAAACTTTTATTTAAATTTTTATTCTATATTTGTATGTGACATTGACTCTGATTTGATTTTTTTGACATTGTATTTGTAATTATTTTTAATTTATAAATTGAAATTTTAATATGAGGGAACCTGGAATAAATTGATTTTATTTTATTTTCAATTTTTTATTTTAAAAGAATTAATGGAAGAAGGATCATGTTCAATTGACAAAAAAATACAGTTTAGGATAGCTTGATGTGCTGGCGTTTGTACCACAATATTGTAATTGAAATAAATTAGTTTTAAGTTTACCTTGCCTAGTGAAATTTAGCATGAGCATAAGATTGTCCAAACCCACACGGTAATAGGCAGAGCACCACCATGTTATGGCATGTCTACCAGCTTTCGATCGAAGGCCAAGCCTTGTAATATAACATTTACGATAACGCCTTAAATCTTAAATAAAACGGAACAACAACAAGAGTACTATTGTTTTTACAACTTGGAATGTTGCCCACTAGGTACACTATTGGCAATAAGAACGAGCGTAGTGTACACTAACGCTTGTAAACACTTACAGTTAGGTTAGGTCAGTAATATTTCTTGTATTCTGTCTGGACGAAATTAAAGAAATAATACTGGGAAGTAAATTTGTCAGAAGATAAAACGACAATAACGTATAATAAGCATTGAAAAAAATCGAGCAACGGAAGATACACAATAAATGTTTCGTTGTGCACCTATAAATTAAAGATCTCATTGAAGTCGTCCCTGCTGAACTTTTTTTTTTTTTGCAAAAACGTAGCACCACACTCGAAATTTCTCCTGTATCGCAGGTGCGTTTACAAACATTTAAACTCACATACACAAACATCCAGACCCGGAACAACTACCTGTAGGCCATACAAACATTTGTTCCGTGCGGGACTCGAACCCACGACGAAGTTCAGGGGCCATCCCGATCGACGGTTAAAATAATTACTAAAATTATTCAAGCTGCCTCTCCCAAAAGATAGTTTCGTATGGAGAAGGCAAGAAAATCCACACTTACTATTATAATTTAATTAAACATACATTATATTAGTTATAGTATGTGAAGACGATGCAACTAGAAATGAACTACTATACTAAAATAGGTACAAATTATAACAAACAAAATAAATGCAGCAGACAAGTACATTGTTGTCTAGATATACATATATATTTAATTATAGTGCTCACATATTCACAAATATTGTTAACGCTGATTATTACAAATGAAATATAAATAATGAAAAATAAATAAAAATACTTTATTTGGAAACTTCACTGACCACAATCTCCTAAAAGCGAAAATCCAAAATTTTATCCCTAAAACGTCCATTGTGGGAATTTCATGGCACCGATACCGAATTATAATTTATCCAATCGAGGGGAAGTCCTTTATTATTCCTTTTACCTAATCATATAATTATAGCCCAGGGGAATATTTTCCATATTTCCTACATAATTCCGGGTATTTTTTTCAAAAATACATGCCTAATTGGGAAATCCCTATCGTTCATGCAATTGACAAAACAGGATGCCGTAAATTTACACAGAGTCCAACAGGGAAATCTTAATAATCTTACATTTACCTTATTATTCCTACCAGCGTTCGAAGGACGCCGGATGTGTGATTGATACTCATACAAATATACATAAACTCACACCTTTTTCCCAAGGGGGTAGGTAACGAACTACAGAACACTTCATGCTGACGACGACTATGTGGCGCGGCGGGCGAAGGTCCGCCTGCGACGCAGGAGGTTGCGGGTTCGAGTCCCGCCTTGGGACAAATGTTTGTACGATCTACAAAGATTTGTTCCGGGTGTTCTGGGTATTTACTATGTATAATAAAAAGTATGTATTTATTTAATGTATTGTATTAAGTGTATCAGTCATCTAGTACCCATAACACAAGCTCTGCTTAGCTTGGAGCTAGATGATGCTGTGTGGATTGTCCAGCATTATTTATTTATTTATTTATTATTATTTTATGTTACGATCCTTACAAACTCCTTTTGCTTCGTCTACGTTCACACATCTGGCCAAACACGCACACCAGTTGCGAGTACTAAGTACCTGACCTTTTTGAAGAACATCACCAATAACAGTGTATGTCCTTCTAGCGCGGCCCCTCCCGGCTTTTCCGGAGACATCTGCCTCATAAATAGTTTGTGTTAGTCAATTTATACTTGATTCCCCCGACCCTTTGCTCGAGGCGCGTCGTTGAGCCAGTAAATGATTAAATTAGTCCCTAAATAATATATCTATTAGATCCAGCCCGTCCCTTGCTGTCCTGTCCCAGCGACGTCCTAAGCCGAGGCTCATACGTAGGGGGTGCCCTTAGCGATTGATCGCTTAGCTTTTAAGTTTTTATGCCCTGGTTGAAGGCCTTAATTTCTAATTAAGTCCCCACAGGAAAGTTCGGTTAAGCAGTAGATATCCCTGAAGGATAAACTGCAAGATGACCATTCCAAATAAAAAAAAAAAGATACTTGATTCAGTGAAAATTATAAAGAACGTTACGTATACCCAGACAAAACTTTTTTCTCTAAAAACCGATAAAAAAGTAAGACGGCACGGTTGGTGCAGTGGTTGAACGTTCCCACCTCGAGAGGACCAATATTTGTGTGGCCCACAGGTCGTTGTTCCGGGTCTGGGTGTTTGTGCACGATACAGGAGAAAGTCCTAGTGTGGGGCAACGTTTATACAACGTGCAACAGAATAAACGCAATGTCTCTTAAGAGGTTATGTACTCATTATTATCAACATTTATTAGTATGGGAGAAAACACGAAGTCGCGAAGAAACATCAGCTGTTCAGTACATATTGCCGAATTATGCGCAGATAAGTGTATGGGGAAGTCGATTTTTTTTCGAGACTTCATTGTTGGTCCTATAGTAAAAGTTGTTCATAGTGATGAGTAATGACTCCATCAGGGATATTGCTTTTTTCTGTTTCACCTTGTAAATAATAAAAATTACTGCAGTATTAACTTCAGGAATCTATTATTATTCAATATTATAATAATCTATTATATTAATATTTAGAGATTAGTTTATGTTTGCCCTAACTCCGAATTCATTACTAAGAGGGCTGTTATTTTCCCATCAAATTTTCACACCTACATACAAAGCTACATAAACTCACGCCTTTAGCCCATAAGGATAGGCAGAAACTACAGAACGTTCAACGCTATCCGATCCTTACAAACTCCCACGACTGTTCTTTTTACTCTACTTTACTTTTTTTTGACGACCGATGTGGCGCAGCGTGCGAAGGTCCGCCTGCGACACAAGAGGTTGCGGGTTCGATTCTCACCTTGGGGCAGATGTTTGTACGATCTAAAAATATTTGTCCGGGTATTCTGGGTATTTTCTATGTATAATAAAAAATATCTATGTAATGTATTGTATTAAGTATGGGGCTAGATGATGCTGTGTCGATTGTCCAGCAAAAAAAATTGATTTATTTATTTTATTTTTCAAAAGAGTTTAAAAAACTTAAAAGAAAATCTTTTCTAGACTTCACAAAATAACAGGGAACCCAAGTAATGTACTTAAAAAAGATGTTCTTTGAACAACGACTTATTTTAGCAGACATGACTAAGGCACAAAAAGCGTTCGTGAGAAAATTAACACAAACGGCTGTACACAACTCTTCCACCTTCGGGGGCCGCATGACAACTTGAGCCTAAGTGAGATCCGCATTGATATTGTGAAAATAAGTATTGATTTTTTAAACTTTATAACTTTTTGAGATATATTGGATAGATATATATATATATATATACTGGAGTGTTATTCTTATGTCAGCTAATTTCATTATTATCGTCATGATCTGTGAAAAGTTCGTGTATTTTTTTTTGTTTTGCAATTTTTTTTGGTTAGTAGTGTTTTAAATTAGTGTTTATTGCATGTAATGCTTGTGGCTTTGTGACTGCCCTGTTGGTCTAGTAGTCTTAAGCGCGACTGCAGAGCGTGAAGGATTCGATTCCCAGGTCGGGTGAAAGTATCATTGAGTTTTTCCAATAGGAATTTTCTCATTAGATGCCCGGAGCCCGGATTTGTGCACGGTTGATGGCAATGGACTCGCCCCTATTACATGGGACTTATACATAACTGGCGAAATGAGGGTGTTACTATAGGTGCACCCCTGCCCAACCCTACGGGGAATGCAGGCGTGATGTTATGTAAGTGCATACTACTTTTACTCACATTTATTGTCACGTCCCTACATTATTTGAATATGGCGTTCAACGACGGAATAATATTGCACTAATGAGTTCTCTCAACTTTTCTGCGTCATTAGGCACTTGTTTTTCGCAAACATCAAAGGAAAAGTCAATATTTGGTTGTTCAATTTGACGTTTCGGCCAGTAAGGTTGTAACTTAGAATGAAAAGTGCTCAATCGTTCCGGTCTGGTCCACAATTTCTCGTGAAACTTGATTTTAAAAGTAACACAATGAAAATCCATGCGTTGAATCAAGCCTCCCTCAACCAGAACACGTTGAACGACTGCAAAATTTCCTGCGATGCTTTCGCTTTTCTATCGAAAACGGGAAATGAAAGAAAGATAGTTGAAACACAGTCCATAGCTGCTTTCTCCACGGCGCAAGTTTTAAAGGCATATTGGAGAAAATCTAAGTAGCCTACTGATACAATTTATGTGATAAGAGCTAGATGTTATGTTGGACCTCGTGGCTAAATAAAAATAGACGCACGGTTTGATCGAAGGTTAAGCAACGCTTGTCGAAATCAATCTGTAGATGGGTCACCATTTGTAAAATATCGAGACTCCTCCGTGCCTCGGAAAGCATGTTAAGGCGTCATTGGCTGTCATTTCTAGATCTTTGACAGTCGTTACGGGTAGCCAGAAGCCTTAAAGTCTGACAACCAGTCTTACCAAGAGGTATCGGGTTACCCAGTAACTGGGTTGTTGAGTTCAGATAGGCAGTCGCTCCATGTAAAATACTGGTATTCAGCTGCATCTGGTAAGATTGGAAGCCGACCAAAACATAGTTGGAAAAAGGCTAGGCAAATGAGAGATAGATGTTGAGTGCAAACAATCGTGCCTCGGCTCTTATATTGTGAATACGTCATCGTTTAATTCAATATGTACTGTTGGGGAAATAAGGGATTGCCTAATTCAAGAGGGTAGCTAGACAATTGCAGTATAAACACCAATAATAGTAATAGTCGGCGTTGTCAGAATAGAAACTTGTAGTGGATATTTTGAAGAACTGTGGAAGTCCAAAGAAACGATGGATAGATTATGTGAAAGATATGAAAATGAATGGAATAAGTAGACATGATGCAGTGTGCGGACATGATGCGTTGTATGATGTTTGGGGTCATCCCCTTATAAACGGAAGGATGATGATGATGATGATGATAACGTCAGAATAGGGCAAGTATATACATACTTGCAGTATACTACTTGCAGTATACTGCGACGAATAAATTGAGATAAAAAAGGAGGATGATGACGATGATGAAAATAATTAATATTTAGTATTTTTCGGAATTCAGTCCCTCAGTAAAACTTATCCATAATGATAAGTTCAATGACCCCTTGAAAGGTTAAGGGTAAAGAAAAAGTAACCCTGTAGATAGACCAAAATAGATCGGGTATACCAAAATAAATCTAATCTATAAAACTCCACCGAAACGGCTGGACCGATTTGTATGAAATTTTGTGGGCATATCGGGTAGGTCTGAGAATCGGTCAACGTCTATTTTTCATACCCCTAAATATAACAATATTTCGGGGTGGGTCAACCCCGAAATATTGTTTCTTTTTTAATATCTTTTTGTTTTTATTTTATTATGATTTAGTATTAAAATATACATACAACTTCAAATTTTCACCCTTCTATCACCAACCTCTATATGGCAAAACAACGTTTGCTGGGTCAGCTAGTATTATTATAAAAAAAAAATTGAAGCGCTGTTGTATGAAATCGCCAAAATATTGCAAAATAGAAAGTGTGCCTGCTAACGTTGATTAGTGCAATTTGCGAGTGTGATGTGAGTGATTAGTAAAAGTACTACCGATGAGGCAAGTGTTAACCAAACATTGTGGGATGGTATATCTGTATTTTTTCATTATGAGACACTTACTTTTTCAAAATATTCGTGCTTTATTGTGTTGCCATGTTAAGGTCTTGTAATGCGGACGAATGAAGATAATGTCGAGATGAAGGTTTTGAGTGTGAATGTGGGTGATTATAGGGTTGAGGAAGACCAATGAAACGAGGGATAGGTTGTGTGAAAGATGCTATGGCTATAAAGGAGAAGAAGATATGCTGAGCCGACGAAGGGAGGATGATGATTGCTTATTCTGATCTTCTCACGGCGTGTAGCTGGTGGAAAATGAAAACCAGATCGGTCTGTCCAGACCGATCTGGTGCGGGTTCGTCTGTCCTGATTTATATATCTTCATATATGGCAGCGGTAGTTTAATCTTACAAAGTGGACCAGTTAGCTCTATCCTCGTAAGTAATTCCGATCAAACATTACATAGTAACTAAACAGAAAGTTCAAGCAACTCATGTCAAAGACCAGCGCCAATAGATTCCATTCACTTTCTACGTGACTCGAACAAGTTAGCCATGTTGGCATATATGATAAACATTAATTTAAACAAATCGATTGTTCGATATACAATATTTGGACTGCTGCCAGTCCCGCGTGTTATTTTGTTGTCGTTACGACGCTTGCACATGATTGATCCTTCATTGTTGTTACTTGGATTTGGTAACATTCTATATGGGTCACAGAATGTTTAACGGTTTTGAATGATTGGTAGTTTTATTGCAGTGCCAATCATGCTGCCTAATAGCCACATGGTTTAGTTAGTTTATAGTTTTTGCATTGCCTTTACCTTTAGCTTTGAATACGTCCATATCCCTGACCTGAGGAGGCTCGCTGAGGCGGGCCTTCACCATTTGGAGGTTACGGAAGCATCCTACGTTCCCACGACCCCTGGCGCAAATGTGAGATGGAACACCGCGGTGGTTTTTAATCAGTAAGAGATTCTGGCAGCTCCCGCGCCCCCCAGGTTAGAGGACATCCATAAAGACTTACCGTGTTGGAAAAAAAAGGTAATTGACCTCACCAACCTGTCTTGCCTGTCCTGTGCGATAAATTGAAGCTTGATTCGATCTGCACAATTCTGTTCCGGGTGACATACATAGTTAGTGCTGCGACTCTTGCTTGGAACTTAGCGTGACAGATCACTAGTATCACTTATAAATTATCGATATTCCATGCAAAACTATCATTGTATTCTCAGGTGGCAAAGCGATAAATGTGTAAAGTTATTTAAAAATATTCTCGGAATAGCGTGTCTAATTTAAATGACACATTTTAATTATATTATCGACGGCTCAAACTGGAATTAACTAGTTTACGGTATCTATCGCTGATTTGAGATGAAGTTGTATGACGTTTAAGCGCTGTCAACGTTTATTTCTGGTTGCTGTCAAAGTGATACTGTCCGACGTTGTCGACTGTTGTCTTTGACAAGACAACTGTCAGATGTAACTGATCTCTAGAGATAGGATAGCGTTAATTGTAGTCGCTGTAATTAAAATGTTAATTATAATAAATTGCTGGCTATTTACATATATTCAGTTATAAGCTTCAGCGTCGGACTAGATGTTAACTTGTTTCGTTTCATCATAGACAAAAAGACAGAAGAAACCATAGAGCTAATGAGAGTTGTGAGTGTGAAGCGTGACTTGAAAGAGAAAAATAAAAGTTCTTTTTAAAACAAATTGTATTAAATGAACAGGTTTCTTTTAATATCGTCGTTAGAGATAGCGACTGCCTGTCTGACCTCCACAACCCAGTTACTGGGCAACACGATACCCCTCAGTCAGACTGGTGTCACACTTTCGGGCGTAGTTTGAACCCTAAACCCTGAAAATCTGAACACGTCAAATACTAGATTTTAATTTCTTTTCCGTATCCTTGTAACCTTGAATCGACCTAGAAGCTGGTTTTTAGTAAAACGCTCTCCGAATATTCATTTCACGTCCATACACAAATTGCACGATAACATTTTTTTCCCAGCGACTCGCTACTTTTCCTGTCAGCGATAACGACCTATCACACGGTCATGAATAATAATAGGAGACTGAGGCCGCCAATCACAGCTTCCTTTTTATCAGAAGCACCTCCCCTTATAAGCTTATCGCTTTTACGCTGAAATTAGGTCTGCTCTAAAAAGGTTAATATGCTGCAAGCGCTGACTTGCAATACCGGTGAACCACTAAAGGTAAGTTAGTAGTAGGCACGTGGGTTCCTCCTTTCTTTCATTTTGCTTTATAAATAGCTATTGGAACCCTGAGATGGACAGAGTTCTTTTCTCTCCACCAACCACGTAATTTAAATTGTATGTGGGCTTGATGATTCATAATCTTAATTTTTTGGGGTCAATGAAGTATTGTCATCACCGGCCTACTGAACTTCTCATTCACATATTTCCGTGTTTTTTAGGGATCCGTGCCAAGAAGTAGCCCTTATGGTGTGGCTACTTCTGTCTGTTGATGTATTACATCTAGGTGATAGAAATTTATGTAGGTACCTAAATAATATAGAAAAATAAAACAACTTCGCTAAGAAACACAGTTGTTTAGTAATCAGCAAAAACCCTTAAAAAAATAAACTTAGTTTTTCGGTAACTATCACAAAAAAATTACCTTGGAGAATGGAAAAATATTTGTTCTACCAAAGAACGGTACTCCCGGTTTGTCGGTATTTTGTTACTCAAGTACATTTTCTTACACAGCCAAAAGGCATCGCGGCAGACCTCGTAGAAGATGGTGAGACGAGCTGGACAAAACCAAAGACCAGTGGCACACATTAACCCTGGATGGAAGCAACTGAAAGTCATGGGGAGAGGCCTTTGCCCAGCAGTGGGATGACGCAGGCTAACAATTTATGATTTATTTATTTATTTATTTATTTATATATGCTAACACGGGTCTAATGAGCCAATTACGCTAACATTACAGATTGACAAATAATATCAAATTTATATAATATATACCTATACATATAAAAAAAGAATATAAAACAATTGAAATAAAGTAAAAAAATAATAATAATAATATAATAATCAGATTGTCTTGCTTTCGCAAAAGCTTAGACAAACGCACATTACAATTTTAATTTCGTCCGCAAATAGGTCACAGTTCGGGTTGGCTTCCATGATACTATTGAGCGCAGATAGAATGCGAGGAACAGGGGATGATGCCCGAGCCACTGTGCGGCTCGCCGGCACAGCCAGCAGACGGTGCTTCCGTCCGCGGAGATAGTTACACGGAACGTAAAGTCGAACCAGCTCACTGAGGAGATCAGGAGCATCTGTTGTCCCCCTACATATTTTAAGCATAATGTTCAGCTGGTCATATGCTCTTCTAGTTTCCAACATATTATATCCTAGACAGCCTAGGAGAAATTTTGTTGGATACAGATATGGATAAAATCCTAAAGTAGACTTATAAAGGAATCTTAGAAACGCTTTTTGGACCTTTTCGAGCAGAAGGGCATAAGAAGCCTCACATGGGTTCCAGACGCAGGAGCTCGCCTCCAGTTTACTTCTGACAAGCGTACTGTATAAAAGTCGTATGACATGCTCGTTTCGAAATTCGCGCGAGTTTCTGAGAACAAATCCCAGTCTTTTAAAGGACTCTTTGGCAACGGTAGCGATGTGGTCATGGAATGTCATCTTCTGGTCGAATACAACACCCAAGTCTTTCATCGTGTGTGATCTTGTTATAGTAGTCTTATTTATTTTGTATTCAAAGTTAATTGGGTACCGCATTCGACCAAAAGTCATGACAAAGCACTTAGAGGAGTTAAACTCCATTTTATTAGTAACTCCCCAATTAAAGACTGCATCTATGTCTCTCTGGATAGCCTCACAATCTGATATAGAGTTGACACAAGCATAAAGTTTTAAATCATCAGCGTACAGAAGACTTTTTGCATGCAGAAGAACATCGGAAAGATCATTGATCATCAGGAGGAATAATAAAGGCCCAAGGATTGAGCCCTGACTCACACCAGAACGAGTATGGTATGCACTGGATTCATATATTCCTAGCCTGACAAATTGCTGGCGATCTCGGAGGTAATCAGCCAGTAGCAGAAGAAGGCCAGGGCAAAATCCTATGGCGCTGAGCTTTGCAAGCAAAATGTCATTATTGACGCGGTCAAAAGCCTATATATGATATAATATAATATAGGACGAGCTGGACAAAACGTTATGATGTTCAAAAAGTGCTGATTCTCAGCCTAATTTGAATAAATGAATTATGATTTTTGATTTTGATTTTGAAAACCAACGACCAGTAGACTACATTACCCCTGGATGGAAACCACTGGAAGTCATGAGGAGAGGCCTTTGCCCAGCAGTGGGATGACGCAGGCTTACAACATCAATAACATTTTCGCTGTATAGTTAGAAGTCCACGCGACAGAATAGAATAGAATACCTATTTAACCTACACCTTGAAAGCCATCAGCTGTGTCTATGAGTAATAGCCAATTGGCTGATGATTATTAATGAGGCCTTAACTGGTTTTAATAGTCTTAATTGAAACCTCTTTCACGGGAGAAACGTTTGACATTGGCTGAATAGTTCATAATTCACATCCAACTACTAGTTTCAGGAATTTTGGATGTGGAAGTATTTGGCGACTGCCTTTTAGATTCGGGATTCTTTTTTTTCGATTTAAAAAAAAAATCTATTTAAAATATATTTTTATTGAAGGAAAAAATAAATAAAATGGAATCAGGTGAAAAAAGCACGGCAAAAAAGTGAAAAAAATGGCATGTATCGCTATTGCGGCAAAAAGGTCCTACTCGGCGGTTTTATTTAGTTACTGTTTATGTATTTTTAAATTCACTATTTAGAAAAAATGTCATTCATTAGTACGAGTAGTATAAAAATCTCTTCATATTTTTCATGAGATTCAGCAGTTCAGTATGGTCAAAGCGATTTCGATAGGTATTCAACCTGAAAGAAATTTATGTTGACTGATTTCTCTTGATTTTTATTTATTCTCGATTACACTATTCCTACTATATTACTATTTACTACTCATTATAAAAGTTTACGTAGGAAATATTAAACTCTAATGTAGCTTCTTCTATTAAATAGACAGTAGTCCTTGATAACCTCTTCAAAAATAAACCCACACATAGGAAGGAACTGTCACTACCCAGAAAATATTCTGGGTAGTGACAGTTCCTTCCTATATGTGGGTAGGTACTTATATAAAGTCTGCAAGTACTTTTTTATTCCAACCGTGCAACCAAAAAGTTTGACATAGTTTACTAAATACTTTCAAACAAAACTGACGCCTATAACCACAACCATTAACTCCAAAATAGCGTGTACTTTTTAGATATATCGATCGTACGTTTAGTCCACACAAAGGAGCACTTGTGTAATTTATTGTCATTATTGAAGAAAACAAACAATAATGCATATAATGCTCAATAGCTCGACATTGAAAGTAGGAGTTGAGTTACGTAACACTAGAAACGGCGAGCACAAGTATTGAATATCACTCGACGCACGTGGCCGTGTGGTGATGTACCCATATACTCGGTTGAGGAGGTACCTGAAGGTTTCTTTCAAAGACCTTTGAAAGAAAAGGTCTGGCTCAGAACGGGTCTGGCTCCAAAATAATTGCACAATCCACATAGCATCATCTAGCCCCAAGCTAAGCAGAGCTTGTGTTATAGGTACTAGATGACTAATATACTTAATACAATACATTACATAGATATGTGAGTATAAATGTTGGTAAGCACACCCACGATGCAAAAGAAATTCCTAGTGTGGAGCAACGTTTAAAAAAAAAGACCTTGAAAAATAAAAAGGCCTTGAAATGCTGCCAGGGGCAGGTAATAAAGAGCCTTTTTAAAAAGGGCACCAATGATGACTCGTTTCTACCTAAAAAGTGAATAAATATCCAGGATACGTCTGTAGGTGTACTACCAAAAAAGAAGGCTGTTTTGGGGACTGCCAACAGAAGTGAAAATTTGAACTTTATAATGATGTCATATGAGTATGTCGGTGACGCGATCCTATATAAAATTTGCCCCTACCGAAAATCGCCCAACGCGGCTAAAGATATTTTCACTTCAAAAACTTTTACTTTAAAAGCGTATGTACAATGTACATACCTATAAGTTAAAGTACGTGGTGTTTAAATACGTTTTGCTTACATACATAAACTCACGCCTATTTCCTATGGGGGTAGGCAGAAACTACCAACAGTGTAATCCTACATACTCTTTTTACTTCGTTTACGTTCATTAATTTGGTCATACACTCACTCCAGTTAGGAGGACTACGCACTGACATGTCCAAGTCCCAGGTGTGAGCCTATTGCCATCAACCGGACATATATCCAGACTCCGAGCTGGGCGTGAGGTCCTGGGTTCGATTCCCGGGTCGGTCAAAGTGATATTTTGTTATTCCATCAGGAATTTCTTCGTAGCAGTCCGGAATATGGATTTGTGCCCGGTTGGTGACAATAGACTCGCCCCCTATTACATGGGACTAATACCGAAATGCGGGTGTACTATAGGTAAAGCTCTGCCTAACCCTTCCTAGAATACAGGCGTGTTGATGTTATATTGATGTTTTAACCTTTGCTCCTAAAACACAGGCTTTTGGCCTAGTTTAGGAGGCATCAGTTCGCCCTTTAATGTGTCTCTATTGTACTATATATTTTTAATCCTGTGTACTTATGTATGTTTTTCAAATGTACGAATAAATTTTATTATTATTATTATTATTATTATTTATGTTACAACTAACGTTATCATTCTTATGCGACGTAACAGTAACCATTCTTACCTATTAGCTAATCGTGTTGCTATCTGCACTACAAATTAAATAAAGACGCATTTACTTCGTAATCTCAAAAGCGGTGTTTCCTCGCATTTCTACATTAAATAGAGCAGTAAGTTTAATTTGATAACCCCTCGGTTTATCAAGAGGTCCTCTCTCTTTCTAATGCATATGGCCTAATTTCGGATGATTATAATTGGCGCGGATAAGCTCCGATGTTGTTTTGTTAATTAGTTTGTCGGTTCGCAGTTGTTTGTGTGGTCTTTGTGCCTGTTTGAATACCTTGAGAGGGTCGTCGCACTCTTCAGCGTAAGAAACGATGGAACGCTAACGCAGCGTAGGCCACGTAGGTGTATCGTAGGGCACGTAGGTTCAGCGCAAGCCACGTAAACGCAGTGTAGGCCGCAGAGGCGCAAATTAGGCTGTGTGAGCATAGCATCGGCCGCGCGTACACAGGCCGCGTAGACGCAACGCAGGCCGCGTAATCGCAGCGTACTCGCGACGTACACACTTCCGCTACAGCTTATTCAGCGTAGACGCAGTAAAAGCGCCGTTTATTAAATCCCTTGTAGGTAACTATCGTCGCCATTTTGGGAAAACTGAGCCAGTTCAATTTTTAGCTGAATTTTTATGGTGAGTTATTCACTATACGTGTGGCCGTGACAGTGAAACTCTTCTGTGTTTGGAAGAAGTCTAAAGAAATATAAAAATGGTAGAGAAGATTTAAGATTAACAAAAAGTATAAATATGGTAGAGAAAAAAAAATTAAAAAAATTTCTTTTATTTTTTCTTATCTTTCTTCCCACCTAATTTTATCATTATAAACACGCACAATGTTTATTAATACTTGATAAAGATTATCCAGAAGCCAGATTTAATCCCAAAAACTTCAAGAAAATATCTAAAAATAATCATATCCCAAAGTAAATAGCGTTACATACGCGATAATACCTACTGACGAACGTTCGTTGATAACATAGTTAAAAGAAAATGTGTCACAACCTTGATTTGTACGATATTATGTTACCAAACTGATAACCCCGTCGGGGATTCGTATCGGCTATCATTCAGATTCGACTGTTACGCAAGCGGAAACCGTATTATGGTCTGGGCTGATATTAATGTGTTTTTGAAAGTTTTACTGTTAATAAATATAGAGATAGATAAATCGTATGTGTGGTGCAAACAAAAGACATAGCACAACATAATATCGACTATAAAGTATCAATACCTCTCAAGTACCATTTTTTCGATTTTTATTTTTAATGCCAATCGACATAAAGGCTATTCCGCGGATACTGGTAAAACCTCTTATCACGATATTTACTTATGTTAATATTTACTATTTATTACAATTTTTTTTGTTGAACTTAAATAGTTCAACAAAAAAAAATTGTAACTTTACCGGAGACGATAAATTGTTTTTTTTTCCATCCCGTTCAGCATTCTCATCTCAGCTGCACGCAGTTTTGCCTTTCATAAATTGCCTTGGTGTTTATTATAAATGATAGTTGCTCTTCAATATTTCCTATTGGCCGCATGACTGAGTCAATTGAGCGATTTATGGCCGCTCGCTCCTCGTGAGAAGCGGTAGCGAGTTATTATACGAGTATGTGTACTTGGTTTTATAGTTTTTCATACACACATAACACACACACACATATTTTTTCAACAACGTCAGCAGAAATGAAACTAACTTTTTTGGTGGTGCAGCCGTAAGAAATGCAATTTTTTTATTTCATAATATCTATTTACCGACCATTTCTCTACCTGCTGCCAAATAACTGCTTTTCTTTCTTTCTTTCTTTTAGAAGATACTATTGCAAGCTGAAAAATGCGTTCGTCAAAAGACGGATGCTATCTAGATCACAAGATTGATCTTGTTGCTGGTATTCTGAACAGCTTGAACTCTAGTATGTCTACTCTTAATCATCCCAAGCAAGAAGAGCTTCAGCCCTAAGCCCATCGCAGTATTCTGCTATTCATAGGCACAATCTGCATCCATCAAAGAGCATTTAATAACCACATCTACACATTCATTTTGCATACAGTCTGGCACCGCCACCTTCTTCACACCACAGTTCGTCGTACTTTTTATCCTGGAGGATCCCGCTATGTTGTTTGTCTTTTGGTCTCCTCAGACATGGGAACCGGTATATCTTCTGGCGGTTTCTTGCCATTTTCTCAGTGCTGGTTTTCTGTATTGATAGAAAATGAAGCGTCTTCTGTATTCAACTCGTTCTGTTAAAACAGGATTCATACATTTTTTGAACCGTCTTATATTTATAGATTTGTAGCATTAATTTTCCGTGTGGAAATCGGTTGTCATCGTACGGGCAGGTGATGCGTTTTAAGTGTAAATGTGATGTAAGGGTAGACGAAGAAACGATAGATGGATATTGTGTGAAACATAGAATGGAATATAATGAAATACTCTTTATTGTACACCATGAAAACTTACACATAATGACTATAAGAGCTACATAACAACAACAACGACAAACTTAGGATGGACTTGATAGAGAAGGAGAAAAGATATGTTGGTAGTTCATGGTGTACTATTTAAATACATATATACAATACTTAACTAAGGTAATATGAAAAAATGAAGAAACGAAAAGTGGGGACTTAGATATATCTCTATATGTATATGGAAGGAGAAAACATGCTGTGCCGTCCCCAAATAAATTGGGATGTAGGCAATAGGATGAATGATGATATTCATTTTCTGTGAATGGATTCACTCAGCTGTAATATAATAACTGTCACTTCACAGATAAGTCATCGGATGTCGTAACGCTCTTTGTTTTGGAGCTACTATTTATCATGTTGCTCTACTCGTCCTCGGATTTCGGCCTCGGCACGAGAGATAAAAAGAACTTGAACTGTTCCTATCCAAACGTGAAGTTTTGTCTAGTAGGTCGGAGATTGGATCCGGTATTTTTTATTTGTTTATTATTTTTATTATACTATTATCTACACTGCCAGTTAGAGCCAACACGTGTAAAGGGACGCGTGGCTGTGTACTCGTGTTTTTTAAATTATGATATTGTTAACCTGCGTCATCCCAGAGCTGGGTAAAGGTCTCTCCCCATGACTTCCAGTTGTTTCGATCCAGGGCTAATATGGGCCACTGGTCGTTGGTTTTGTCCAGCTCGTCCCGACATCTTCTACTAGGTCTGCCACCACGCTTTCTGGCTATATCAGGGCTCCAGAAAGTGGTTATAGTAGTTATTTGGTGAATGTTGGCTGTTTTGGGGGACTGTCTTAAGTAAACGTTTTGACGTTCGAAAAGTTCTGATTCTCAGCCTAATTTGAATAAATGAATTATGATTTTACTAATTTTGATTCCACAGCTAATGAGCTGTGTGCACATCAGCCGCATGCCCAATGGGGCATGCGCCTGATGTGGCCAGTACAGTCCCACTTCAGCTTAGTGGCTTTTTGAGTAACGTCAGTAATTTGTTTTTTGGAGCGCAGTGTGGTGTTGCCTATAAATCTGTGATTTATGTTATGTTTTTGCTGAACTAAAATGTATAGTACCAAATCAAAGCTTTGATAGTCACTTGTTTTTGCCCTCATACAAACAAGTCCCGATGGTATGAGTGACAATAGCCGTAGACAATAAAAAGTAAGACTTTGTTACTATTTCAGTATTTGGGAACAAAATACCAAAATAGTTTTTGTTTTACCTGCTTTTTCCCGAAAATCGATGTAAAACGGTTTGAAAAACTAGTTGAATCCAGTTAATTTGTATTTAATATTATGCTAATGACCTATAGTATAGAAGCCCCTTTCAAGGAACCTGTAAAATGTGTAAGTAATATAACTAACAACGTAATGATAAAACAGATTAGATGCCAGTATCTAAGTATATCGGACTGTGCACTACGATAGATTTCAATTGAATCTTCGTTCTTAGGTCTTAATGACCAGTGTTGGCCTATTTACTCGTATTGAGATCAGATGCAGCGCTGAAACACAGAACTGGACTATACCATTTAACTGTGTTAATAGTGCAACATACTTGTACCTAGGGTATTGAGACAAACGATTTTATCTTCATAGATTGTCAATTGTTTAATAAAAACAGTTACACGGGTCGATCGAACTATGCTACTCTCCCCAAGGTCGGGCGTGGATGGGTGGTAAACCATTGCTAGCAGATCGAGATCCTTCCGTGGCTCGAAAAGCATGTTAAACCGTTGGTTCCAGGGTCCCAGCTATAATTTGTAGATCTTAGACAGTCGTTACGGGTAGTCAGAAGCCCGAAAGTCTGACAACCCGTCTAGCCAAAGTATATAGTGTTGCCCGGTAACTGAGTTGTGAAGTTTAGATAGGCAGTCGATTCTATGCATGTAAAATACTGGCAGTCAGGTACTCATTCGGTTAGACTAGAACCCGACCGCGGCAAAGTTGGAAAAAGGCTGGGTTATCATCATAATATGACGACGAGATTGACCGCTATATCGTCTCAACTGTAATCCAGAGCGAGGACACAGCCATCGAAGTCTTCAGTATTATTATACATTTTGAATATTTTTACACTATTGATGAATATTTAAATGACTAAATAATTTAAAGTACTATTCTTTTTATTTATTTATTTCAAGAGGTATTTAGGTGTGACTTTAAATAATTTTGACATTCATTGATTTTTTTTATTTTTATTTCAGTATCTCATTGACAAGGGCCTATTGTTAGTTTCTCATTTTAATTTTATTTATGCAATATTTTTGCACGCCGCGTGGAGTTACAGAACGTAACCTAACCTAAAATCTGTATTTATTTTTCTAATTTTGCTTCTCAAATAATAAATTATTTGATTTAATTTCAAACTGACAAAATTCTTCTCTCTATCGCAGTTCCGTGACAATAACTGAAATGCAAGATGCAATCTAATGGTGCTTCCGCTGCCTACACAAATTCACAGTCTGTTACAAATGTGAATATTACCCTAATTTTTCCTTCATCAGTACACCATTCAACATTATTATATTCAATAATATTATCGACCTATTTATTTTATTTTAAGGATCACCAACGAGAAATACATTACAATTAAATATTACAAAATTATAACTTATACAGTATACACTATCCTGTAATGCACACTCAATTACAGGTAACCACAGCTTACACTACCCTGACCTATTGTACAGACGCCAGCCTGCACATAAAGCAACCCATCAATATCTGCCTGTCCTTTTCCCAGCTATGTTGGGGTGGGCTTCCAGTCTAACCGCATGCTGCTAAAGACCAGTATTTCACATGGAACAAGTACCTATCTGACCTTCACAACCCAGTTACTGGGCAACACGATACCCCTTGGTAAGACTGGTTGTCAGATTTTCGGGCTTCTGACTAACCGTAACGACTGTCAAAGATCTACAAAAGACAGCCGAGACCAACGGCTTATCGTGCTTTTTGAGGCTCGGAGGAGCCTCGATATGTTACGAACGGTCTGGGTGACCGTTCCACATACTGACCTCGGCTAGCGTAGCTTAACCTTCGAATAACTCACACACTGAGTTGACAGTCCGCTGACAGTTTGGGATAGTTTGATGTGCTGGCCAGCACTGTCCGTACACACGATAGAGAATAATGATCGTACTTTTATCGCCATACCTATAGTTTTACTAAATTGGCATATCATAGTATAATCAATTAGTTTCTATTTTACAGCTACAGGCAGTAACGAGTGAACTGTGATAAAATTAGTTCGACTAATTTGATAAGATTTTGTTTTGTATATTGATTTTGTAAAGTAGACGAATAGATTTCATAGAAGAATCTGATAACGATTTCGACGGCCATGTTGTGACTTTATTTATTTATTTATTTAACCATATTTAAGCTATCTTTACAGGCAACCCAAGACGATAGTTAAACATACACACTCACAAATAATATTCTACATTTCACTAGGTACAACATACCCTATTAACACATAGGTACACATATTACACACTTTTATTACACACTATTATTCTTTAGTGATTGGCTATACCGGCCGGTAGGTACAGAGATAGTGTTAATTCGACGACCTATGTGGCGCAGCGGGCGAAGGTCCGCCTGCGACGCAGGAGGTTGCGGGTTCGATTCCTGCCTTGGGGCAAATGTTTGTACGATCTAAAAAGGTTTGTTCCGGGTGTTCTGGGTATTTGCTATGTATAATTAAAAATAACTATGTATGTAATGCATTGTATTAAGTATATCAGTCATCTAGTACCCATAACACAAGCTCTGCTTAGCTTGGGGCTAGATGATACTGTGTGGATTGTCCAGCATTATTTATCATTATTTTATTTTATTATTCGCGTCAAAACTTCTATGAACATTTCTATAATATGAAGAAACCAAGAGTTCCAACAGTAAAGGACGACCTAAGAAACGATGGATGGATGGTGGGAAAGATGATATGGCTTAGGAGGTGACTTGTGACGACGACAAATAAATTAGGGTAAGGGCAGAAGGAACGTGAGGAAACCTGAACTTATAATAATTAATATAAGTCTGAAATCGTCTTGAGCAAGCGTGGTGATTAATGCTCGTGCCTTCTCTGTATGAGAAGAGGCCTTTGCCCTGCAGTGGGACAGTAACAGGTATTATAAATGTATTTATAAGGGCAGAAGGATGACAATGATGAAGATCAGATGACAACATATTATGGAAATGCAGTCTACCGCAAGTCGCACCCCTTTTTTTCCTGGAAATCTATCAACATTTGTGTTCCACTGTCTCCTAAAATGTCATACTATAACAGTTCGTTGCTTTGCATGATAATAAGTATGTATATATTGCCTTATTGTAATTTTTATATTTATATTTTATGTATTAAAATAAATGTATTCAAATATAAAATATATATATTGTAGGTATATATGTAAATTGTTACATACACCACGAGCTACCAACATATCTTTTCTCCTTTTCTATCAAGTCTATCCAAAGGTTGTCTGTAAGAGATGGCCTTTAGCGATAAGGCCTCCCATAGTAACACCATGTGAAATTCTTAAAATTATAATTTGTATTTTTTATTTATTTATTTACTTACTTAACGTTTTTTTTAATAAAAAAAATATATATAAAATTCTCGTGTCACAATGTTAGTTGCCATACTCCTCCGAAACGGCTTGATCGTCTTTTATGATATTTTAAATGTACATTCGGTAGGTCTCAGAATAGTTCGTAATCTATTTTTCATACCCCTAAGTGATAATGGTGGTCCGCCCCAAACATGTTTTTTTATTTATTGTTTTTTCTGGCTTAGAAATTTAAAATGGCAAAACTACGTTTGCCGGGTCACTTAGTCTATGTTCATATTTATTACTTTTATGGTGTACAATGAAGAGTATTCTATTATACTATTTATGGTTTTATGCAATCGCCACTTATAGTTCATGATGTGGTATTTTTCTTACCTACCAAATCTCTAATAAATCTAAAATAAATCGACTATTCACGGATCTTAACCCTACACGTGTAAACCAGGAATACAGTTAAGTGAAACACATCAAAATAATACAGCCACAAAGTTTAGCGATTCGCCGACGAGGATAGTTTACCATAAACATGTAAACTTATCTCAACTTACAGGATATGTTATATCAAAATACGAATAAAATGCACATTGTAGGAAAGTTCCATTATTTAAAAGTGCCGAGAGGAAGCCATTATCGTCTCTGTAGCACATAATCCTGACTCACGTGGTACTGGCCAACGTGACCGAACACGGTGATAAATAAATGGAAAATGTTGCTGTGATCTATTAAAGTCAATTTTATTGTGTTTCAAGGGAATGAGCTTACTATTTAAATCTGTTGTTGGCAGCCTTGATTCGCGAATGTTTTTCAGGGTGTTCGATTTTTGGATGAGTTGACATTTCTTTTTTCAACTGTTATTTACTGAGCTACCATTTATGTGCCAGTCTCAATTGCTAGTCTATGTTGAATCAGACCGAGTAATGTAAACTCTTTTTAGAAGATTTTATTTAACTTGGCATGTTAGTATGTGTGGGTCAAATCTTGCAACTGAATTTTAAATCAGCTCAAATTCTGTGTACACGTTTGATTTCGATGCACAATGACAACATGCATGTTAAAACTTTTTTTTTGTTTAAAACATCCAGTGTGAGTTGACACGCAGTAAATGTGAAATTTTCTGGTTAATTCATTACGGTCGCGAATGACTATTTTAATAACATACAACCTAATACTGATCTGCAAATGACAAAACACCTATAAAATTGGACGGCACGGTTGGCGCTTTGTTGTTGAGCGATTGACTGCTGCGCTGCGTGACGTGGGTTCGATTCCCGCACGGAACAAATATTTGTATGGCCTACAGGTAATTGTTCCGGGTCTGGCTGTTTGTGTATGTGACTTTGAATATTTGTACACGCACCCACAATAAAGGGGAAATTCCTAGTGTAGGGTAACGTTTTTAAGTTAAAAAAAGAAAAAGTTAAACTGCCACGACGAAAAAACTTACTATTTTGGTCGCCATTTAATGTTTTTGAAAATGGAACACAGTTTTACCAATGTTCCGAACATTGGTAAAACTGTGTTCCATTTTCACTTGCTATTAGCCGGCTTTTTGTTCTACTTCAGCTGTCTTTTAGCTAAGCTAAGGTACGAGCGCCAATCCGTCTAACCCTTCTATGAATTGCAATTGGTCATATATTATGAGTAAGGCCGCTTTTTGTGTGGTACATATTCCATAGTTCCTATATTTTTATTGTAAAATCTCTAAAGGATTATCTATTCCCTCTGAATATGTACCTACATATGGTCTGTTGTGGTAAGGCCTTGACCTAACGTAATATATGTAATTCTCCCATGATACTGTTTTTTTTTCGTTTGAATTTGAAAACACTTGAAATGTAGTTTACCTACTTATTGAACGCGTTTAGGATGCTGGTGGGGCCGCCTTCATACTGTGGTGCTTCGGGAATGTTCTCAAATGCGCATTAAAGAACGATTTTTACATTTTGTTTTATAGATCAAATAGAAAACTTAATATCTTAAAATTAGTCACTTCATTTTTTTATTTGCTTATACATATTATTATCCGGATTGCTTTTACGCAACAGTTCGCTTGCCTAGTGCACAGGGGTGGGCCAGTTACAACTATTATATATTATTGGATTATGAGCATACTTCATCGGTGCTATTCCATGGAATGTCATAAGATATAGGGTACTGTTTTACCTACAATTCTTTAAGATAATCTTAGAAAGTACTTACATATGAATTGTAAAAATCACATTGATACATTGCCCGGATTCGAACCACAACCTCGTATACGAGAAGCGAGGACCTAACCTAAGTTATCTATTACTTTGTGGGTGGATTGAATAAGGTATTGTCCCACCCGGTACGCAAAATACGCGCAGTGTCGTGGAGTTGCGGATATCGGCTAGTCAAACATTACAATACTTTGCAGGATTATCCACACTAATATAATAATATTATAAATGGGAAAGTGTGTGTGTCTGTTTGTCCGTCTTTCACGACCAAACCACTGAACGGATTTCGATAAAATTTGGCAAAGAGATAGGCTTACTTTTTATCAGCAAACCACGCGGGCAAGGCCGCGGGTGGAAGCTAGTAATTACTAAACCCAAGCTACAAGTTACTCGCAAACATGAGGCTAGTCATCTTTCAAAGCTTCCTGCCGTCTGCATCGAAAACAAAAGTGGCTCAAGAGAACCGGTACCTCCAAGCAAAGCGAAAACCGACACGATAGCCAGTTAATTAGTGTTTTTTGCGTACTAATCGGTACATGTTTGTTTGTATGTATGTATGTTAGCGAAGCAGGAAACGAGACGAGACGCTATCGCGAATTTCGTTCTCGGTTATGCACTGCGGTTGTCGGGTATTGGCAACTTATTAGAGTACACTGCGTTTTGTTGGGTCGAATGAAGCGATATTGGGACTCAAAAAACTAAATCTAAATCGAATACTTGGTATTGTTTTCTATTCTACAATGAAATGTATTACATAGATGTTTCGGTGACAACGCCCTCGTAAAAAGTTTTTACATTCGGAAGTTAAGTATGTAATAATTTTAGTTAACTGCCAAAATTGACTCAGGCAGAACCTAATAAATACGTTGTAGTTCTTGCGATATTAATGCTAGATGATTTTATTATGAACAAGCAAATACTATTGTATGTAATGAAACGCAATATTACTCTTGTTGAAGGTACGAGGTAAAATAACATGTTAATAAGTATTTTCGTTTATACACAATTTTCCGTCATGACGCGATAACGAAAAGTGAATTTTATAAGAGAAATGTGGTTACATTTTCCCTTACATGGTCTGCGGTATTTAACAGAAGTACTTAATATATATTTGTTCTTGTATAACTTATGTTGATAGGTATATTTGAGGAAATTAAAGTGATTTATTTTTGGAACGTGTAATATTGTTATGAAAGTCACAGGCACAGTTAATTATTTACTAACTTATCCTTCTATTGTTTATTTTGTACGTTAAAACAAAAGTAGGAACAAGTGTACTTACAACAAAAGATTAACAATAACATTAATCCATACTGTAGTCTGTACAGCGAAGAATGGCGTTGTTAAATATGTAATTGTGTATCGGATAGCGTTAGAATTATGAATAGTGCATCGCATTGACTGCGACTAGATAAAGTAGTGAAACAACGGCCAATTCATTTGGTGCGTAGTCCGCGCGCATACTCAAGGTCGAACCGCTGATCTCACCGGCCATTTTTTTCTACACCAGTAAGTATTATATGACCATTTTGCGATGTAACGACATTCTCTGGGATTTCATGGGAAATGGGAAAATATTATGACGTTTTCGCATGGCCGGGTTAGCTATCGTTCACAAACTCGCCCGCCACCCATTGTAACCAATCCAACCATCTTTGAATATTTCATACATTTGTAGCACTTTTTTATTGTTTATGTATTTTTTGCGGTGCGTTTTTTTGTCGGCGTCACATTTGGGCGCCTGAGGAGGCGTCTTGAGGACGAATCATGGTCGACTTTGTTATTACACCAGACATATGCTAGATGTACCTACCTCAGTTTGTTATGATATTTAGAAATATCGGTATAACGCCTCCATTTTTTAATGAAAATGTATTACGTACCTACTGTTTTTGACTGCCTCGTAGGTGTACTGGTTCTAAGCACGACTGCTAAGCGTGGGGTCCAGGGTTCAAATCCCAGGTAGGGAATTTTTCCCATTAGCAGCCCGGAGTCTGGATTTGTGCCCCATAAAGGCAAGGCAAGGCTCGCCCTCTCTTGCATGGGACTTAAAACATAAGTGGCGAAATGTGGGTGTTACTATATACTATCTCTACCTATTAACACTTTGCTCGACCCGGGAGTCGCACCTATTAACTTATGCTTAGCAATAGCGCTTGCTACCATTAGAACAACTACCAATTAGGGAACGTTAAGTTCTTTTGTCTTTTGTTTTAGCGTAGCAAATAAAATCCCATCTTCAATCACAATTTCAGGGCGTGGATTTATATTTAGACTTATTTCCTATCTGCCTAATTGTTTTTTGCCCTACATAATGCCTACTACGTTTCTTTACCAAAAAGAAAAAAAAATGTGTTTCTTTCCTTAACACAAACATTTAATAATATGTTATTTAGCTTTCAATGGGTAAATGAAAAAGGAACTCATATTGTTGGTAACAATGGGTAGGTACTTTTATTTCATAAAATAAAAACTTACATTGAAGCTATATATTTGTATTTTTATTATTCCTACTATGTTTGTTGTACCTTGTATTAGGAGCTTGTGGCTAAATAAAATCAGCCGCACGGGGTGATTGAAGGTTAAGCTACGGTTTCCGAGGTCAGTCTGTGGATGGGTAACCGTTCGTAACATATCGAGACTGAGAAAGCACGTTAAGCCCGGCTTTTAACCAGTCGTTACGGGTAGTCAGAAGCCTAAAAGTCTGACAACCAGTCTTACCAAGAGGTATCGTGTTGCTCAGTGACTAGGTTGTGGAGGTCAGATAGGCAGTCGCTCCATGTTTAGAATGGAAGGCAACCCCAACATAGTTGGGAGAAGGCTAGGCAGAGGATGATGATGTTTGCCTTGTTTCAATTTTTCCTTATTTAAAGCAGCGAAACTATCAACTCACCTATCTATCATTCTGAAATCATGAACCGTGGTCACCTTCTCTGTATGAGAAGAGACATATGAACTATAGTAAAATAGTATGAAATAGCATATATGTATTTTTTTGCGTAAAACATGGAACAGTAAAAATGCTATTATTTTTAATTCCATTTATTTATCTGTTAATTAATCTTAAGGCTCTGAAATAGTACAATAATAAGCAGATTACAAAATCTACTTATAAAGATAACTCACTGGAAGTAACATTAAATAATATAAAAAAAATCTTGATAAAAACCTTTCAAATATTAATAAAATATCGTAGGAAATTAAAAATATCGTAAAGATTATCGAACAGCCGAAATCTTTGTTATCGCGTTCCTTTGTCTTATCTTTTCCATAAAAGTGAAACGTGTGTACTATAAGTACCTACTTTCACAATACTTTGGAATATTTATCTTATCTCACGATACGTATAGTAAACATCGTAGTAACGATAAGGAGTACAAAACAGGTGTATTATTTTTGTTTTTTAAAGATGTTTTGTAAGAAATATGTCAAGATAAGAGGAGACTTTTGGCTATTAAATAAATAAATATTGCTGGACAATCCACACAGCATCATCTAGCCCCAAGCTAAGCAGAGCTTGTGTTTTGGGTATCTACTAGATGACTGATATACTTAATACAATACATTACTTAGATAGATTTTTTTTTTAATTATACATAGGAAATACCCAGAACACCCGGAACAAATATTTGTAGATCGTACAAACATT
Organism: Phlogophora meticulosa; assembly: GCA_905147745.2. NCBI lineage: Eukaryota > Metazoa > Arthropoda > Insecta > Lepidoptera > Noctuidae > Phlogophora > Phlogophora meticulosa. The sequence continues at coordinate 4,372,067 of LR990518.1, forward strand.
TGTCCCGAGGCGGGAATCGAACCCGCAACCTCTTGCGTCGCAGGCGGACCTTCGCCCACCGCGCCACATCGGTCGTCAAAATTATAATTATATTACTGGATCGATGCTATTTTTTTTCTACGTTTTTCGTCATAAAAAAAGATGTACCTGCCTAAAGAAAACCTATGTAATATACATTTTTTTTTCTTTTAGCCTATACTGTCCCACTGCCGCGCAAATATATATATATTCATAATTAACTACCAATATCTTGCGATATGCATACGTTCAACCATATAACTTTTGAAACATTTTAAATATATATAGCACTATTTTTTTTTTTAATAAATACTACATTAATAATTTTATAAATTTTATAAAATAATATATAATTTTATATACATTAATATTTAAAAAAAATATCTAACCCTAAATATTGCTAGTATATACTGTTTGATTCCTTAATTTCCATTCGATCTGATTTTTTTATCAAATATAGAAATGACTTGTATGACATAAACGATCCCTACATCTAGGTACATTCATATTATAAAGAGGATAAGATTTGAATTTTTCTATATTTGTAACAAATAAACTACTGGTCCAATTTCTAAAATTCTTTCACCATTAGAATGGCTGGGTAACATGGGCTATATTTTATAAAAGGGGTTGAAGGGTATATTAAAGTTCGAAGAAAAAGTGAGAAACCCAGGCGAACGAAATGGCGGGCGAAGTGCTGGTATTGAATGAAATCAGAAGCACTTTTAGAAAAAATGGTATTTGGTACTCAACGTTAACTTTAACGCGTACGTTAACGTTTCAGGAATTAATACTAGAAAATTACTCCATTCCATGATACAATTCTTTGTACATAGAAGCGTTAACTGACAAAAAATATAACAGTTGCTTACTTTCACATTAATCTATCATGTCCCCCTCCCCTCCCGTCCCTCTGCCCTAAATAGCACAAAGAGATTAATAATTAACACACAACCGCTTTCATTGTCCAATCTCCAAGCATTTGTTGATGTTTGACCCTACGCAGATGTTGGAGTTTAGTCTACAAACCAATAAATAGGCCAGATTTGTTTATAAGGTTCAGTGCGAGGAATATTTTGAATGAAATATGTATGTGAACTGTGTCATACTTCTCGAAATGTGGGTTAATATGATATAGGGTTAGAAATGCGTAGATTATAAGAGTTATATGTTACATGGTAAAATGAAAAGGATGGAATAATAGGGCACCAAAAAATCATCCGATTCGAACCGGAAACCGAGCGAACGGGAAAAATGCCGAAATGGGTGGAAGCGTTCACCCGTTCAATGGCAGCCTGATTCTTTGGCCAATAAAGGTGCAAGTCAAGAGCCGACCAACCGCTTGGTAAGGTCTCGAAGAACTATATTCATCCACATTATGACTGTCAACGAAAAACATACCTAAAAGGCTCGCAGCATTCCCGCGTTGAATGGCAACGTTGATTCTTTGGTCAAAAAAGGTGCAAGTCAAGAGCCGACCAACCGCTTGGTAAGGTCTCGAAGAACTATATTCATCCACATTATGACTGTCAACGAAAAACATACCTAAAAGGCTCGCAGCATTCCCGCGTTGAATGGCAACGTTGATTCTTTGGTCAAAAAAGGTGAAATTCAAGAGCCGACCAATCGCTTGGTGAGGTCTCGAAGAACTATATTCATCCACATTATGACTGTCAACGAAAAACATACCTAAAAGGCTGGCAGCATTCCCGCGTTGAATGGCAACGTTGATTCTTTGGCCAGAAAAGGTGCAAGAGAAGAGCCGACCAAACTTTTGATGAGGTTCAGAAAAACTAGATTAATTACAAACATGAACAGACCAGACCAGTTAATTAATGGTCAATGGACAAATTATCATGATGAGGAAGCTGGAAGGGGAAATTGTCATGAAAAAACCTTTTTCGGCTGAGGATAGGACGGTAATCACGAACCCACTTAGTCTTTTATGGTAGTCAGGAAAATTGTACTCGCCTTTCCTCTACAAGGTGACCTTCAATTTGACGGCATCGTTGGCGCAGTGGCTGAGCGATCGTGGGTTCGATTCCCGCACGGAACAAATATTTGTATGGCCTACAGGTAGTTGTTCCGGGTCTGGCTGTTTGTGTATGTGACTTTAAATGTTTGTAAATGAACCCACGACACAGGACAAATCCAAAGCAAGGCTTTTTATTAAAAAAAAAACATTGGAAATCTTTTGGAGTGTGAATTATTCATGATTATGAACAAATTAACTTTGGAAAAAAATTAAAAACAGCTGTTTCCTACATTGTAGGTACTACACGAGTTTTTACCAATAAAAATAAATCATCGATATTTGGTTGACGTGATAAAGAATAGGGATGAAGCCTGGGTAAAAAAACTAATTATATTTAGTCCGTCAGTTAGATAATAATAATTATTAGACACGTATTTTTTGCTTTATAATATTAATAAAAAATGAATTAGATAAAACGCATTAAAAATTGGGAGTGGGGGCTCACTACGTCACATGTGGGTATAAAATCTACTTACGTGTGACGTCACGCTACATTTTAACTCAATGTATTGACATTTTCCTTTGAATACGTAAAACAATAAAAAATACGTGTCCAGTGTTTTTAAATAATCTACCGGCCGGAATAAGACTATTTTCTTGTCCGCATCCCCATTATCGCTAAAGTTTCATAAAAAAAAACATCCAGATGACTTGAGAAGCTTCTTCTTTCTTTGAAGTTGGTTAAAATAATATTGGTTATTTAAAACTCCTTAGTAATCAGTACTGCTATTGCAAGCAGTACATAACTACGCAGTAAAACTGTATTAAAAAAAAAAATGTTCCAATGTCCTCTATTTTTAGACTATCCAGAAAATGTTTCACAATATATTGAAAGAGCCCTCCTTGGTCTAGTTGTCGCAAGCACAACTGCTGAGCTCCTGAGTTTGGTTCTCAGGTCGGGTAGTGTTGTTGGGATTTTCTATTTGGTAGTGCTCAGCACCCCGGAATCTGGCTCTGGGATCTGGGATCCCTATCCAGCCAGATTCCGTTAACGTTATACCCCTGTATAACGTGGGACTTTAACAAACTGGGAAATATTGGGCGTACTATAGCAACCGTTCTGCTTAAATCTACGAGGAATACAGGCGATCTTTAGTCATGTTAAATTGAAGAAAAAAGATACAACGCTGTGTGTGACCGCCCTACATTTTCTTGCCAATTAATTTTACTGTACCAGCTTGAACAGGACAATTGGATGCTTGTAAAAATAATTAATAATCTTGTACTGACAGATCACATACGCTCTACATAGCGTGTCCCCGCTAGCAACTCGGCGTAGACAATAACTGTAGCGATACCAAAAAAAGGATTTTTTTTATCTCATTAAATTTGTCTATGAACATATCATCAGTCCTGGGTGGTCCCGAAGTGCTAGGCAGAAGTGCAACTGTAGTTGACCCACATTTCGCCAGTTATGTTCAAGTCTCATATAGAGCGGGTGATGCTATTGCCGTCAATCAAGCACAAATCCAAACTCCGGGCAACCACTGAGAAATTTCAATAACTGCACTGCTCACCCGGGAATCGAGCCCAGGGCCTCATGCTCAGCAGTCTTGCTTGTGACCAAAAACGAACCTAGACCTAGACCAACGAGGAATTTGTTTATGATTGTGACTTAGGTACCAAACAACAAAAAGATCCTTGTTTGGTCTTTGAGTTTTCCCCAAACAAGAACGTACGTGAGATAAATCATGTACACAATGAGAGCTAAGAACCTAATCATAAAGAGGAAGGATGTGAAATAATTCAAAATAAACTCATCAAAACTAACTTAGGTGACAACATTTTTATTTTGGTAGCTTCAGCAGCGCTTACTGATTTTAGTAGTATTTTTATCCTACTTGTTTTTAACATGGAATGTTCCTAAATTGGGATAGGAAAATATACAACATATCCTCCCAAACTCTATTAGAACTCCGAGTAAACACTCATTAAATTAAATTGATAAAACAATGTGGTTAGCAAGTGAACAAATTATTGTCTGAGAGGACAAAATTTCAGAATCGCTAAAAATAACAATAAGTGAAGGAAATAATAACGATGCCGTTGAAAAACACCGTATAAGGAAAACTTTAAATACGTGTATGTACATAAAAGGTATGGATATTAGTTATTTCATTAGCGACGATAGTAAATGTACCTAATTGTGAAGAGGTAACAAACAGGAAATCCTGGTTTTAATACACCGAGATCTGTTGATTTATAATTGCTTTTCATGCTAATTAATTTTAATTCTTATAGCCTTCATTATTCGCCAATTAAAACCTACACAAATAAAGTATTATTAGTACAACTTCAAAATAATTATAACCTATCGCATTGTATTTGTTTGAAACATTCGAGTAGGTACCTATAATCTTCCTTTGTAAAATCACATAACGTCTCCGAATTTCCCTAAAGACATTACTTGTAAAAAAAATCTTATCTTATTTTTTTTACCAACGCTACCACGCTCAGGAACAAATGCGCGCGCGCACTTTGTTTATAGTCACAAACTGTTGAATATTTATTTTGTTATGTCGAGTTTGATCGCACACTCTGGTGGGAACAGCCCACCGTAGATGTCGGATACAAACAATAATGTAAACAGTATTGATTATTGATACAACATAACATTTCACACGTCACGGACTTGACTTCCTAATATAAACGGATAGTGTGAGATACTTTTGAACCGACTTAAAAAAAAGGAGGTATGTATGTTTGTAACAATCATTCTTCACCATGTCAATCGATGATGATGTCCTTTTTTATTGGTCCTACCTATTAACCAATAAAAAAGGACATCATCATCGATTTTTATCGTAGTAATGTGTCTGTCGAAATGTCGAAAAATACGAAATTTCGTTTACTTGGAGGACATATTTTTTCAGCAATTTTAATGTAAATACCAAAGTACTAAACCGATTTCGATAAAATTTATATGGTCACCTCTGACAAGTTACCAAACTGATTCATCAAATCAATCCATAATTGGTGGAATGATCACAGAACATATATACAAAAAAAAAGAAAGACATAATCGAATTGAGAGCCTCCTTTTTTGAAGTCCGTTAAAAAAAAGAACGAAAAGTAAAGGATAAGAAAGAAGGGGAGGGATGGTTGAAAACCGATGATAAAAATTGAATAAAATAATAACCAAAGATAAAGTTGTTTTGCACTTTAAGTAAAACATATTTTCTAGTGGCAGGGTCATGGCCTTAGTTCCTTTAGTTTTCAATGACCAGACACAAACAAAGAAATCGGTAAATAGGCCAGCCATTTTGTAGATGACAACATCGCTATTTTACAAACTGTTAAATATCGTTCCTATTATTGAAACGAAACCTATTCTTTTGTTTTCTATAACAGGCACCACTCCAATAATACACAACATTACATCACTCCTGTATTCTCCCAAGGGTATACCCAGAGGTGTACACATAGTAAACCCAAATTACGCCAGTTATGTATTTAAGTCCCATGAAATAGGGGTCGAGCCTTCTGCCATCAACCGGGCACAAATCCATACTTCAGGCTGCTACTGTGAAATTCCAAATGGAAAAAACCAATATCATTTTGAGCGACCCGGGAATCTCACCCAGGACCTCATGTTTAGTAGTAATACCGCTAATTCAATATGCATTTTCACAATGAACTATCACATAATACCTAGTAACTTATTAGAGCTATTTATTAGATAGTAGTAGTCGCCCAGTTGTAGGTCGTTCAAATGTAACTATAGTTTTAGTCCTGACTGGGGGCCTTCATTGTAAGGTCACCACAGGATCGTTCGGTTAAGCAGTAAACAGCTGTCTGGTGCTGAACTGCGAATGGCCCTACCAAAAAAAAAGAAAAAACGCCCAGTGCTAGAACTTCTACCGTTTTAGCTATCTGCGCTCCTTTTTCATATACACTTTAACCTCGCCAAATCTCACACTTCTAAGCTCAAAAAGGTGCAAAAAGTTTTCTCTTCAGGGAATGATGTAAGTGTTATAATGACTAATAGAAAATTTCCACAGAGTATGAAGTAATATCCTATGTTTGTTTACGATGAAAACACCGAAACTTGCCAAAAACTTACCAATAATAGCAACAAGAAAGCGTGAAAATCTATGCCAGGGTTTACCAATACTTCTCCATCGTCCAAGGCGATACGATCGATATAAAGCATTTTTTTTTTACATACAAATGGTATCTAACAATTGTGGTTAGATAATATGACCTCAGTTTGTTGATGCATGACTTCCTAAGGTACCTACCGACTTTTAGTTCCCACATTACGTACAATGTCACAAAAAACGAGCCGTTTCGACAACATGTGGTCACCACACAAGGTTGCGACTTTGCTCTGATAGACCAATATGTAGGATTATGAAATCATCGCTATTAAAAGAAATGTTTTGTTTAACAAATGTGCATCTTGGGAACTTAGGGATTCCCACTGGATTTTCTCGTTTTTAAAATAAACAAAACACGCCTCGTATTGTTGCAATTAGGGTGCTCTCTATACGGTTAAAGACAGGGATAGCTGTCGGAGCATCGACCAGAAAGAAATACAAAATTTATTGTGCTTCAACAGTACAAACATCAGTTAATGCTTGGAGAATCCTTTTAAACAATTGATGCTTGTATTAGGGCGTTCCGCTCTTTACTAGTATAGCTTACAAATAAGAATAAGTGAAGGTTTCGTTAAATAACTTCAAATAAAATTTCGTCTAAAAATATAAATTAAAAAGATTTTGCCATTAATGAGGAGAATTGATATAAATGAGGAGCCACAATCTTCAAGGCAAGAAACCCACGCAAGAAATAGGCTGGTATGGTCTAGGGAGTGAGTTCACCTCTGTAATTTGGTATGCGTGAAGTATTAATCAATTAATCATGTTCTTACGTTTAAGTGACCACTGAAAATCAGCGCTGTGCTGTGGGTTCCTTTGGCCGAGTGGTAATCCTCCCTCTTGTAACAATCACGACGTGCAAATGCCGACTAGTTCTGTCTTAATCCTCTTGTTTTTTTTGTCTTCACAGACATAATTTGAACAAAATATCTACTAATGTTACCATTATACATTTCCTGATGTTTGGAGACCGTTGGAGAGGTTCACACAAATCTGTGTGATTCTTTCCTACAAAGGCCATCTCACACATTTTAATCTGCAAGGGTCTCCTGTGACTGTAATGACCAGGATAATGTTGGGACTCGAAAAAAGAGATTGTGTGTCCTTTTATTAAGTTCTAATTTTTTATGACGTACTTTATTTTACTTTTTTTTAGAAGGACATAGTCTGAAGTTATTGGTGATGTTCTTCAGAAATGTCAGGTGCGAAGTACTCGCAACCGGCGTGTGTGTATGACTCGATGTAGGAACGCAAACGAAGTTAAAGGAAGCGTAATAGCAAGTCGTGTTCTGAAGTTTCTGCCTACCCCCATGGGAAATAGACATGAGTCTTTATATGTATGTGTGTGTATTTACAGAAAAAATATTTTATCATTTATCATTGTGTAATGTGTCACATTAATTTGACACATTATTCTCCAAACATTCTTTATGTATAAAATGACGTTAGTGCATCGTATAGTACAGCAGATGGTTCATTTATTTATTTTTACTCGTTGCGTATATATTGCCATGCCCTATTTTTGTACGAAAATAATTAATTTCTTAGAATATGCTTGGGACGCGAGAGTGTTACGATTTCGTCATACTTGCACGTTTTAGGTTCTCAATATTAATCATTTTTTCCTAAGAAATCTTTACGCGTACTACACGATAAAACAAAAGAACACACGATTTTGTTTGAATCTCTAGTCTTAAAGACAGCTGAGAGCCTTTTAAAGTGTAAATTATTTTTGCAATCTTGGATTTTTTTTTTCGATACCAATCTGGCAGGTATAAAATTTAGGTTTGTAAACAATCTTGTCAAGAAACATTTGAAGCTCAGCTATATTGATGTCTTGGAAAAGGTAAAACCTTGCGTGCGGAAGATATCTAAAATAGTCGAAACTGGGTGTCATGCTCGACGGATCAACATCAGCTAGTGCTACTTAACCCTAAAGATCGACCCCAAAGGTTAGCCACAAGCCCCTCTTATTAATAGGATACTCAGTGAAATGGTTCTTTTGAAGTGAAAGATCTATAGGCGCGCGGGTATAACCGATCGCTGGCGTGGCGACGCATCGCCAAGAAACAAATTAAAAAAATGTCGAAATTAGTTTTCTTTTGTTTTTGATATCGAAACCCAACAATCTGTTCTTTTATGCATATTACTTGTACAAAATAATATCTCGACGGCTCACAATTTTTAGCAAAATTAAAGCTAGAATTTGAGTCGTGAAAGTGTGAATTATCTATATTTCTATCGGTTGTCCTGCATTGGTCGGGTGCGAACTCGTTGTTACATATAAGCCGTTATTAATAATGGGCTAAGAGCTTTTGAGTAATGGTTGCAAAGATAAGATAAGTTTCGAGAGAGTGTTCTTTTGAATAGTATTGAAATGGCTATGCTTTTAATCATGTAGGATCTATAACGACACCGATTGCCTTGATCAAAAACTAAACTAAAATTAGAGAATTACTTTTTATTCAATTAAATGTTTATAAATGTATAATAATCTACACTAATATTATTGGACGGTTGGCGCAGTGATTGAGCGATCGACTGCTGCGCCGCGTGTCGTGGGTTCGATTCCCACACGGAAGAGTTATTTGTATGGCCTACAGGTAGTTGTTCCGGGTCTGGCTGTTTGTGTATGTAAATTTAAATGTTTGTAAACGCTCCCACGATACAGGAGAAATTCCTAGTGTGGGTCAACGTTATTTAAAAAATAATTAAAAAAAAAAACTATTATGGACTTAAAAAGAAAACTAAAAGAATCTTATGGCATCGAAAAATTCATCCACATCGCTGTCAACGGGAAAAGTGCCCAAAAGGCTGGCAGCATTGCCATCATAATTATTATTACTTTAAACTGTACAAAATCGTGATTTCTGTCTAACCCGACGAGGTTTTAATGTCAGAAGTGAATTATATACTTTCAAATGACAAATCTTAGATAGTAATGACGACGACTCATGATCTTTCCACAATTTAAAGTAAAAAATACATAAGTAAATACCGTAAAATTAGGATAAGCCCGACGAAAGATTTCAATGGCTTGGGGTCCAAAATCATATACGAACTAAACTCATGGTATCTGGTTCGATGTGTATTTCACCCTGTATTACCATACAGGGTCTATATATGCGTCTATATATATCTGACGACCGATGTGGCGCGGCGGGCGAAGGCCCGCCTGCGACGCAAGAGGTTGCGGGATCGATTCCCGCCTTGGGACAAATGTTTGTACGATCTACAAATATTTGTTCCGGGTGATCTGGGTATTTCCTATGTATAATAAAAGATATCTATATATGTAATGTATGGTATTAAGTATATCAGTCATCTAGTACCCATAACACAAGCTCTGCTTAGCTTGGGGCTAGATGATGCTGTGTGGATTGTCCAGCAATATTTATTTTATTTATTTATATACCTATAGACGGTATAAAGACCTACTACTGAATTACTTACAGTTTATTTTTAGCTTTTTCACAATTTACCTGAACATAAACATGAATTACCATGCCAATTATAATAAGGTCATTGTTTTAGTCATTTGTTTTTCTCAATACATTTCCAAACAGTAGGATAACGCTTTATACCTACTTACACATGTATATAATTAACACTGGTTCAATATTACCCACTGTTATCATACCAACGTATATTCCGTCTATTGTCACGGTTGAGGTTAAACCCTGATCCTCTGTTTGTTACCTACTTAAAATCTTCCCAATATAAAACCATTTCCTGTTTTCTTCAGGAATCAATCTATCAAGTAATTCTATGTACAGGATTTTAGCAAAACTTAGTAATGGCTTTGGTGGAAAAGACACCACAATTATGCCAATATCACGTGGGTACTATGATAGACCATCAAACGCTGAAGGTAGGTACTATCAGAGAATATCTTATGAGTTAATACAGAAAGAAAATATCTATAACTAATGACTATAACATGAAAAAATACCTTTTTCTGCATAGAGTTTCCAGTGTTTCCAGAGGAAAAAAAATAAAAATAAAAAGACCTAATAATACAACTTGTGTTATGTTATATTTTTATTTTATTAGCTTCTATAAATTTGTACAGTTTAAGTACAAGAAGAGAAAAGACGAGGGAGAATAATATAATATTTAGAGAACCTTAATGTAGGTTAGCAGAAAAAGAAATGGTCCACATTTCCTTCATCCAAACCGCATTCACAAATAGAACTATCCCTAATCCTAAGATTGACCTGGAAAGAAGGGGAACAACAGTGTTTAAAACGTAGGCGTGTGGTTGTTGAAGTAGTTAATTTTTTTTTTTTTTTTTTTTTTTTAATAAAAAACGTTGCCCCACACTAGGAATTTCTCCTGTATCGTGGGTGCGTTTACAAACATTTAAACTCACATACACAAACAGCCAGACCCGGAACAACTACCTGTAGGCCATACAAATATTTGTTCCGTGTGGGGATCGAACCCACAACACGCGGCGCAGCAGCCGATGGCTCAACCACCGCGCCAACCGTGTCGTCGAAAATTTATTTGTTTATTGAAATTTGAAAAACCAAGGCCTATGTGGAATCTCAATTCGTATATATAATATATCTCAATTCGTATATAAGAATACAGTCTGTCTGATCATAATTTGTATCTTTGACATCCTCATCTGCCTCGCCTTTTCCCAACTATGTTGGGGTTGGCCTTCAGTCTAAGCCGATGCAGCTGAATACTAGTACTTTACATGGAGCGACTGCCTATATGACCTCCACAACCCAGTTACTGGGCAACACGATACCCCTTGGTAAGACTCGTTGACAGATTTTTCAGGCTTCTTACTACCATAAACGACTGTTAAAAATCTATAAATGCCAGCCGGGACCAACGGCTTAACGTGCTTTCCAAGACACGTAGGAGTCGCGATATGTTACGATCGGTCACCCATCCACCGACCGACCTCGCCAAGCGTATCTTAACCTAAGATTAATCCGTGCGGCTGTTTTTATTTAGCCACGAGCTCCTATTCTCAGATGCATCTTTGACATCTCCTACTTAATTCTTATCTGTCATCTTCAGTCTCCTCTTTCTCGACAGCTGTATGTCAGTAAGAGATGACAATACCCTAATATTAGTTTCATTTTTTTAACAAAATTTCAGCGTCATTTTTTTTCTATATTTTTTGGGTATATTTGTGTATAGAATAAGATGTATGATAAGTGTTGCCGTCGTAATTGTATTTAAGTACATACAAGCAATAGTTAACTACGTTTTTGTGTACCTACTCACCTTTGGATCTAGTTGTCCCAAAATAAACCAATTCGAATTTGAATATTCACAAAAATAACACACACAACTAAAAATAAAGTAGCTAATTGATGACACATTCAACTTAGTCATTCAATATAGTCTTATGAAGTGATAGTCGATAAGAAAGGAGAAGAATATTTGGAGCAGTGCAGCATTGTTAAGTGTTGATACAAACGAACTTTCTCTTTAAAAAGTAGTAAAATGATTAGTAGTTAATTAGTAAAAATAAATATAAATTTATATCATTACCTTTACACGTGTGGGCTGTGTAGTGACCGCATACAAGGTTTTCCTCTTTTCTGAACGCTAAAATAGGTAGGAACAGTAATAATTGTAATTATTTCAATAAACATCTATTTTTAGTCATGACTGTAATATGTAGATTGTAGGTATGTACAAACAAAATTAATTTGATAATTATTCATTAATTTTCCTTGAAATACACCAAACAAAATATAATTTTTCCAAATATGTAGTGGTGGATGGTGATAAGAGCCGGTTTGATATAAAAAGTTCAATTTTTTGCGGTTTGATTTAACTCGACCGGGACTAAATGTGGTAAGTAAGATTATCTGAAAGTAGCAACTAAGTATATGGGTGTGGTAGGTAGGTGGTTTTAGGTATTTCCAAACGGTTGTGGGTCCAAATCCTGGAAAGTACCATCATCATATTCTTATTATATTGGGGTTGGATTTCAGTCTAATCGGATGCAGCTGAAATACCGGTATTTGACAGAATAATTGAAAAAGTGACATTGGTGCTTTCTAGGATTCCGTGCCTCGGAAAGCACATTACCGTTGGTCCCGGCTGTCATTCGTAGATATTTGACAGTCGTTACGGGTAGTTAGAAGCCTGAAAGTCTGACAACCAGTCTTACCAAAAGGTCGCCTAGTAACTGGGTTGTAGAGGTCAGATAGGCAGTCGCTCCATGTGAAATACTGGTATCCAGCTGCATCCGGTTAAACTTGAAGCCGACCCCAACATGGTTAGGAAAAGGATAGGCAGATGATGATACACAATATCAGTTGATGCGAAATATGTTGGCATAAACCCGTTATTTAGATGGCCGCGAGGAAATACCCCACAGGGAACTTCCATGACACTCAAATAGTTATAAATAAAAACCTTTTCCTTACATATATTGTAAAGTGTAAGATAAAAATAGTTAAATTACGTCAACATTGGCGACAAAGTATTGCTAATGAGCAACTGTGATCAATTTCCCACAATGCTGCTTGTTACTTCCCGCTTCCCTGAGAATACTCTGTGTTTCTATGTGTTATTCATACTTTTACCATTTAAATTTTTTTGACAATTTAATTGGGTGTAGTTAATGGTGTTTTTGGTGGATATTTTGTTTGATAATAATTAACGTCGTCACAACTTAAAAATAAAAAAAATAACCAGCGACGGCGACAAACTAACCAGCGACAAACTAACGACGTCATCACTTAAAATAAAAATACCTGCCTATTACTGTCCAATGAAGGAAAAGGCCTTAAAAAAAGAAAAAAAACAATAGGTTCTGGAAGTTTAAGATATTCTGAGGTAGAAAATTGTAATTTATTTATTGAATGTTTATTTAACCCGGGTAATGTCTGGGACTTTGTACTTATTTCAGACAAAAGTAATTTAAGCGTATATTCTAACTTATTTTATTTTTGTCCATTACCTAATAGAGATATTAGGTGTTTAAAATTCCAAGGTTTGTCTACCCGTTTCAGTTCTTTTTTGGGACGTCTAACTCAATGATGAGAAATTACACCCGAAATCAAACCTACTCCTACCTGGAAGCCAACCCCAACATAATTGGGAAAGGGCTATGCAGATGATAATGTGTACAAACTGACTATAACTTCTGTAATTGGTTTTAAGCCGCTTTAATTAAAGAATAAATAAATCATATATTCTCAGTATGATTATGAATTATATATGTGAAAAAACATTCTACATAATTAATATTGTTAAATAAAATATTTTGAACACATCGTGTTCATCAGTCATTTTTGTATGTGTCATGCAAAGTTATTTTAACATGGTGTCATGCAAACTGTCCCAGTGCAAATAGACTGTACACCAAAATACAACATATTTTCTCAGCAAACGAAGGCATCGGCTACACAATCTACGTGAAATGAGGTAAGGTTGGCCAATGTAACGAAATTGTCGGCGCTTGCGCAACACTGTGGGTAGTGGCTGATACCACCCGCTGGGCAAGTAACCGTTTACACTCAGAATTTAGATGGGCCACGATTTGATTCTAGTATTTATTGAATAGTTGGGAATAAGGAGTTGGTAATTATGATTGGCGTTTTCATTAATCTATCTGATCTATGCAATTGGGGCTCAATTTAATGTTTAGCTAAAAAAAAAAAAACTATAGGGAACCGAATTACTGTTGTAAATTGACGAAAATGTAACGGAAGAAACATGATGTGTAAAAAAACAGTCGATCAGAAAATAGAGCAGTAGTATTGGCAGGCGTCTTGCTATCTTTGTCACACAAAACGGTCAAATGTTCTGTAAAACTATGGCAGTCATGGCAGAAGACGTCAAATGTCTGCCGTACTGCCTCTATCTACAAAGTAATTTTAAAAATGGAATGGTTAACCATTCGATTTTTAAATTATAACCCATTTTTTATTATTAATCGGAGAGATCACTAATGAAACGCAACTAGGCCGAATTTATCCTTTTAAAAGTTACAAGGACTGTGCCATGACATGTATAATTATGCTCTTATTATTAACTAATAAAGATCAATCTTTTTGAATATATTATGTATACCTGTTACCAAAAAACGCGTAAACCTTGCATCATTCGGTAATTTTTCTAACCAAGTTTCACACACAACAACTGATGACGTCATAGAATGAGGAAATACAACAAATATTAGTCATACTATTAAGAAAAAGGTTATTGTCGAAATTATGCCAATTGGAAAAATGCTCTAGTTTTAATTATTTTATCATTGGCTTGTTTATTCCGGTGAATGTTCACATTAACTGGTAAAAGTGTATTTTCGAGGTCTGTGCGACGCGAACGAGAGTTCATTGAACTTGGGATTGTGGGTATTTTTTCGCTAGATTTTTAGACGGAAATTAAATAATTATTCTGAAATATTGGTTATGTAAATCTAAGAGTTATTAGGAAAGCTTACTTGTACTAGGTACTTATTTAAAAATCTATTGTGCTGTCCTTTATTGTATTCTGGCAAATACGCTCTCACATACGAACATACATAAAAGGCATACATTGTCTTTCAACAAACAATGTATTTCGCGTTATTTTAAGATTGAAGAAATTATCAAAGAGCATAGTCTCAGCCTCAAGTAAAGATAGACCACCAAAGTGATTTTGAAATAAGTCCAAAGGCCAGCCTGCCTAGCCTTTTTCATTTTTGTTTTAACTTTCAGTTTACACGGATACAGCTGAATACCAGTATTGCACATGGAGCGACTGCCTAACTGACCACAGCCCAGTTATTAGATACTCCTTGATAAGGCTGGTAATCAGACTATCTCGCTTCATGCGTAATGACTATAAAAGATCTACAAATGACAGCCGGGACCAACGGCTTAACTTGCTTTCCTAGGCACGGAGAGTAGTAGTATAATGGATGATCATCCATCCACGGACTGACTCCGGCAAGCGTAGCTTAACCTTCTATCGATCGTTGCGGCTGTTATTATATTCTATTTCATGTTAACATCTTAATGTACCATTCACACCACTCAGAAATAAATAAATAAATAAAACATTATTATTATTATTGAGCCTTATGTTATAGTAGTAGGGATGTGTCCTAGATAAATATATTAAGTCTATATATATTAAGTCCGTCAGTAAGATTACCAAAAAATATTGGACACGTATTTTTTGCTTACTTAATTCAATAAAAAGTGACTATGATATAGCACATCAAAGTTCAGGAGAAGGGGCTTGTGACGTCACGCCGTCATACTTTTAACGAAAAGTGTAGCACGGCGTGACGTCACAAGCAATTTCAACGCACTATACCGTCGTCATTTTTGGTTTACGTGACAAAAGAAAAAATACGTGTCCAGTATTTTTGAGTAATCCAACTTTCGGACCAATCAAAATTTTAAGGACACTACCCTATTGTAGATACCCAATTTGCTTACCGTTCCTTCAAGTTATTCTTTTCTTGAAATAACAATACTTAAAACAAAACAAAACCACATCTCACGGACTGACGTAAAAGAAAAACGCACCACGTAGACTGTCGCCCACTTATTCATTCAACGAGAATATTTTCCATACAAATTACAATGAAACGACAAATCCCACACAATGCTTCTAAGAATAACCACCATTAAAATAAAGATTGTGTACAGTTATTATAGTCATCGTTCATTCATAAGAGTTTAAGAGAAATTCCGGACCATCTGACTTGTAGAGTAAACAGGCTTTAATTGGATGAGTCAGAATTTAACGAAGAAAACGTGGTCCATTTCGCGAATAGGTACATGTATCGTGTGAGTCAGTTTTTGTGTTAACATGATGTATATCTAGAATGTTTAAGGCACGAGGAATGTTTGGTAAGACTTCTTTCTCCTCTTCAAAGAAAGAAGCATTAAATGTGGATTGCTATATAAATATAAATAAATAAATAATGCTGGACAATCCACACAGCATCATCTAGCCCCAAACTACTCAGAGCTTGTGTTATGGGTACTAGATGGCTGATATACTTAATACAATACAATACATAGATGGATATTTTTTATTATACATAGCAAATACCCAGAACACCCGGAACAAATCTTTGTAGATCGTACAAACATTTATCCCAAGGCGGGAATCGAACCCGCAATCTCCTGCGTCGTAGGCGGACCTTCGCCCACCGCGCCACATAGGTCGTCAATATATCAAAGGGTATATGGAAACATGATGTGGTTAGAAAGGATGTAAGCTGTGAGATGACGGCTTACAAACACGTGTAGACGAAGAACATAATGCTATGTCGACCCCAAATAAATTGGGACAAGGGCAGTAGAATGATGACTCCTTGCTCTCAAACTGTTGTGAGATCAGCCTTCAGAAAAAGAAAATTGATATCATAAGACATTGCATCATCTGTTTTCTCATCATCTTAGTGTATTTTTTCTTGTTTCTTTGCATTATGAGTATGGTTTTTATTGAAAATTTTATGATTACTTGTTTAGTGTGGCTGCCCACCTGAAATTAGGCAGCTTATTCCTTGCGGTGACTCTGTATACGTAAGTGTTTCGTTTAGTTTCTACGAAATTGGTAGGTCTTCGGACGAATGAACAATCTCTATAATATGTTACTTTATTATCATGACTGTGAGTGGATTTTCGTTCACCCGCGCTTCCAGAACATTGGAAAGTATTTTCCTTTTACTCATCTTTGTTTTATGATCAAAGCCTAGCAAAATTATCTGATAGTCAGTAATGTGACGTTTGTATGACAAATGGAACGTTATGGCAGAATCTGGCGGGATTGGAACACTCGAGCGATTTTAGAATTGTTTGAAACCCAGAACTTGGCATTTGATTGAGATTTGTTTTGGGTGCTCTAATGCATATAACTAAACTATAAGTCCTATGATGAATGGTTGTGAGCTCTCGACCCAGTACTCAGAGACAGTGCTTCCGTGTGAACTGCCTCACAGTTGGCGCAGTGGTTGAGCCATCGGCTGCTGCGCCGCGTGTTGTGGG
Organism: Phlogophora meticulosa; assembly: GCA_905147745.2. Taxonomy (NCBI): domain Eukaryota; kingdom Metazoa; phylum Arthropoda; class Insecta; order Lepidoptera; family Noctuidae; genus Phlogophora; species Phlogophora meticulosa. The sequence goes on from LR990518.1 coordinate 4,389,196, forward strand.
CTCGATCCCCGCACGGAACAAATATTTGTATGACCTACAGGTAGTTGTTCCGGGTCTGGCTGTTTGTGTATGTGAGTTTAAATGTTTGTAAACGCGCCCACGATACAGGAGAAATTCCTAGTGTGGGGCAAAGTTTAAAAAAAAAAAAGTTCCTGCCTAGCAGTTATTCTGTGGGATCCGCTTTTACAATATCTTCTAAATTAAAACAGTGAAGAAAAACTTTGTACCTCTCTTAAAAACGGTTGAATTAATCCCGCAGGGCGTCCACTAGTTGTTTATGTATCGTTATGTAAAATTACACCACAATACAAATGTTGGTATGTAATCTGTGATTGCACCCACATAACTTTAATTTAATTACTTCTGATTGGAATCTTGAATGAGATCAATCTTGAGTCTCGTTGAATAATTTCAATTACATATTTATTATAATTTAATTATTACCAGTCTTCACAATTTGCATAGTAATTCTGAAATCATTTTGCAAAATTTTACAGTGAGGTCACCTCTGGTTATTTCCCTGTGTTAATCCTCTTTTCTGACATAGCTCTTTAACCTTGATTGGACTGTTACCGATGCATTAAATTTTCCTTAACTTGTTTGTTCAACAGTCGGTCAAAGGTTGCGCTGATAGTGGTCCATTCTCTGCCTACCCATTTTCTAGGAAATATGACTTGACAGTTATGCTTTTCGTTTAAAAGTAAGTACGGAGTAATTTAAAATTTAATTGTGTCTAAAACATTTAATTTTCCTGGATGATGTAGCAAATATGCAAGTGGATCATCATCCTCCTGCCCTTATCCCAATTTATTTGTGTTCTTCTTCCATACATCTCTATTTGCCGTCATCTTAAAATTCACCTCCTTTCTAGCCATATCATCTGTACAATACGCAAGTGGATGTAGGTAAAGAATTTAACATTAATTGTTCAAAATCACGACATGATCAAAAGCATTTTTATCATCGTGTGCAGCTACAGAATATATTAATACTAAGTACCGTGGTTCCGCAATAATTACAAGTAGGTACGAAAGATTGCAATCTGAGACAATATGAATTGTAACAATATTCAACAAGACCGGTGTATTAAATGTAAACTTATTATTAATTGTTGCAAATGTAACGGATAACTAGGGCCTCATTAGCAGGTTGTTCCATTTGTACCACGAATAAATCTAACTCACTGGTGTCAGCACGGGGGATGCAGACGAGCAACTTTTTTGTTGCTTATATTTCTTCGAAATTATCAGGTACATACCTTTAGGCGATTGCTATTTAAATGAGCACTCAATTAATGATTTAGCTTCTTTAATCTACAAACGTATCTAAATAGTTTATTAATGATGAAGTAGAATCAATTAATTTCGCTTTTTTAATCATAAAAAAATACAGCATTTTAAATACTTACTCGCAATTAGTAGCAGTGGTTAATTAATCAAATAATGTATGGCATTACGCTCAATGGTACATGATATTTCTTCATTTGTGATAAAATATTCAACAGTATAGTTTATATTTATATATACATAGCTTGTTAATACCATTTGCTGGTACTAGTTCCTTTGAGAATCTAAGAGAGATTTACTCAGCTTACTTATCAAATTCTTTGCCTGCAACCTTTAACTGATGAACTTACGCCATTGCTAATGCTGATTTAGTAAAATTTAAATTTCGAATAATATTTGAATTTTGACAGTTATTTTGGGTTACTCCTGAATGCCGTGTTATGATTGGTTGATTGTAAAATTTAGGCAATTCAGTCGCTCGTCTATTGAGCCTCCCCCGTGTCAAACCAGCTAACTTGTTCGAGTGGAAGTATTCGAACTATCTTTTATTGGGCAATCGGTGGGTTTGGGCCGGAGCTAGGCGTGTAGGCGTCGATTTTATGACCCAAATATACTTGTTGAATAAATGGAAAAAAAGCATTTGGCTCATAATTGGAACAGCAATTTAGGTCAAAGTTAGTATCGTGTGAATGTAGTTGCTGATACAAAAGTCGTAAAAATAAATTACCAGGTGTGCTTCGCGGTTTCACCCGCTTCTCATGGTCATAGCAAGATGTATGAAAGCAGGTATTTTTAAATTTGACTCCATTTGAACAAATAAACCAAAATAAATCTTTCTTTTTTTATGTAAGTTTAAAAATGTAGATACGCCACTTTGTTTTCTTGAAAAATAAGTTGGGAACCACTACTGGTGGTTCCCAACTTTTACCCATTCGATTTCTTTTTGCTAGCATCAGAAGATAAGTAAACTGTGTCATTATAAAAAAATGTTTAATCAAATCTTTTAGCATATTATTATTCGTTTAACACTTAGGTATATGCAATTAACAGTACTTGCAATAAAATACAACTTTTTTTTAAATAAAGCGTAAATTAACGTCAAAAAAGTTAAAAGTTGTCGTCGTAAAAGTTTAAAGGTTGAAGGTTCAGATTGATTAGTATAGTCTTATCTGAAACTATTAGAGGTTCAGAAATGTTTTCTAGGGAAGCACAAACTGAGTATAAAAATGCGGTAGTACCAGCCTATTACTGTCCCACTGCAGGGCAAAGGCCTCTTCTCATACAGAGAAGGCATGAGCATTAATCACCACATATATTAATTATATAAGTCCAGGTTTCCTCACGATGTTTTCCTTCACCGATGTCAGTGATATCCAAGATAAACTTAGAAAGCGGTACTGTAAAAAATGCGGTACTGTTCCAAAAATATTTAAATTTTGCATTCTCAACAGATCGTCTTGTACCTATGTGCAGCGATGGACTCTTGATCTTATCAGCACAAATTCCTGTTAAAGGACACAGCTATGTAAAAGTAACTCGTCTGTACAAATTGAGGTCCTTTAAGTTAGTCACCTGGGTGTGTAGCGGACAGTGTCAACGTCAAACCTAATATCGATCCAATCATAGCTATCAGGCCCCAATCCCAATATGTTCACGGTCAGGGCAACATGTCTTTTTTGTCCAAACATCTCTATTTGCCACCAGCCCAATAGTCACCTCCTTTCTAGCCACATCATCTTCCACAAAATCCATTCTTCAGTGGTACCTTCTTAGTTCTACCTTGCTCTTGTAACTCTCCACCTCCTCCATCACGACATGTGATCTGGAAATCACGGAATAGCGATTCTTTCACATGACAACCAATGCCCACACAATTTCTCAGTCACAGGCGCCTCTTTCAGACTTCCTCTTACATAGTCATTTCTTATTTTATCCATCCACGTAACAGCACACATCTCTCTTAGCGCTATCATCTCAGCTGCGAAATATCAATATGTAGGTACATTTTATAATATTAATTTATAATAATGTTAATCGTAGTGACAAGACACATACAGAGTGTTATGTTTAGGTAAAAATAACCACACAGCTGATTCTACATTAAAAAAATAAAACCAACATTGAACTCAAATAACTAATTCGCTAATTAATATTACTATTATCCATTTATTATGTATTAGTATGTATTATTTATTACATAATATCTTTTATTTTCTTATTTTCAACAAAACTTACAATAAATAGGTATTTCACAAATCTTCTGCCAAACTGCAAGGCAGTAATCTTAGGAACTTCCAGTCGGATCTGGATTGTTTTTTATTTTTAATTTGATAGCCAGTTGTTGGTTATAGGCCATTTGACATCACTCTTATGAGCGGATGAAAACGCAGGGCACAGCTATTGTTAGTACATAGTACGCCAGTGGGCCAGGATAACAGGTCTGTGTCTACCGTTTTATTTGTTTCCTTGGCCAGGAAACGTAAAAAAAATCTATATTTCTCAGAACACAAATACTTAGGTAGGTATCTAGTAAAATAATGACTTAACACTAATAGCAATTAAATAAGACGTAATTCATTGTGCCCTAAAGCGACTCGTATCTAAGTAATGATTAGAATGACCTTTATTTCTGTTGTCTCTACAATGCATGCCTAGGGTTGCCAATTTATTAATTGGGTATTCGGATATGGGTTTAAAGAATGTATTCTCATAAAGAAAACAAATGGTTTACTTAAAATATTAGATACACGTATACATACATAACAATGAAATCGCGATGTCTGAGTTCGTTACAGTAAAACGGGGTGAAACGAAACAAAACTTTAAAAAAATAAATCTTTGATTCAACATTATTAATTACTGACAAGGTTTCAATTCCTTAAAAAAATGAGACTCCTTGTAGTAAACAATGTTACACTAACGCGAAAATTCCCTTCACAGTGTTGTTTCTACTCACCCCTGCGTTTCTATTCACCCCATTTTACTCTCAAATAAATAAAAAAAACAATTACGATCAAAGAAAGCAACACAGTAGAAACTTAAAAATAATTAAGTTAAGTTTAGTTCAGTTTCAGCAAGTTATAATCAGCCGTTTTAAATATGGAAGAAAGGAGATGGAAATGAATGAAAACCTTCGTTCACAATTTATGAGGTAATAATAATAAATAATGCTGGACAATCCACACAGCATCATCTAGCCCCAAGCTAAGCAGAGCTTGTGTTATGGGTACTAGATGACTGATACACTTAATACAATATATTACATAAATAGATACTTTTTATTATACATAGAAAATACCCAGAACACCCGGAACAAATATTTGTAGATCGTACAAACATTTGTCCCAAGGCGGGAATCGAACCCGCAACCTCCTGCGTCGCAGGCGGACCTTCGCCCGCTGCGCCACATAGGTTGTCAAACTGTGGGTTAACTACAACACCAGTAAAGTTGAGAAGAATGTCAGCAGGACGAGAAAGATCAGAAGGATCGTAACTGACAGCCCTATGTATACCTAACCTAACAGAAAGTGTATATCAGTGTTTTTTGCTCAACGAATTGAGTCATATCCTGCCGCCAAAGTTGTAAAAGAGGCACTCGGTGTCACCTTTGGTAAATGTACTATACTAACAAATGTATATGTTTTCTTTTTGTCCAGAGGTAGGTATGTTATAGTGAGTAATGTTATACATATGATGACTAAGTATATGCTTGTATTTTAATTACATCTCACCAATAGAACAGATAGACCAATTCTGTATATAGAACATATATTCTATATATCTACCAAGAAAACGTTATTTCTTTCTTTCTAACTTGACATCTCTTCTACTCGAGCACGGAGCGCCCAGTAGACTGAAGAGAATAGAAAACTTTCTTCTCTTCAATTTTAATATCGCCGTGCTTAGGACGTTATGAATATTTCAACAATCTGTTATGTTTTCTATTCTGCCGTCGACAAAACCCGTTCCCTCGGTGATCATGCTACGCGTGCAGATGAGACTTTCAAGTGTCTACCTTGCTCAGAGCAAGCTGTTATGTGTGGTAATCATAATGAGCAATTCAGCCAGAAGATGTCCGCGGCTGGACAAAGGCCTTCCCCAAATATTACCACGACTATGGTTCCTGCGCTGCTGTCCATCCATCGGCTTCCAGCGATCTTCAACAGATCGTCGGTTGACCTTGGGAAGCCTACTCACGCTGCTTCTTCTGGTGCGGAGTCGACATACGAGAATTCCTCTCCAACGGAAATCGGTTCGCCAAATTGTAAAATATGCATATATTTATGGCTTTCCAAAAAGTAATGAGGGCGATAGATACAAAGACGAATTATACCAATTATACTAAACGCCATCGGAACATCTAAACCGCATTCAATAGCTGTCAGTTTTCATAAACAATAGGGATGTGTCCTAGGTAAAAATATATTAAGTCTATGTAGTCCGTCAGTAAGATTACCAAAAAATATTGGACACGTATTTTTGCTTACTCAAATCAATAAAAAGTGACAATGATATAGTACATCAAAGTTCAGGAGAAGGGGCTTGTGATGTCACTTTTATGTTAAAAGTGTAGCACGGTGTGACGTCACGCGTGATTTCAACGCACTATATCGTCGTCATTTTTGGTTTACGTGACAAAAGAAAAAATACGTGTCAAGTATTTTTGAGTAATCCAACTTTCGGCAACTTGCGGCACTGGCAGCCTGCTTTCGAACGCGGTTTAGATAAATGCTGATCGCGTTCAGCTTTTATGGTGAAATTAGCTCTATATAACAAAAAGTATTTTCGGATCGCCGATAGGACAAATAGTATTTTGTTTTTGCTTCTGTTGCCCTTTATTAAAATATGAGCTATGGGGTTGCGATGTTGTGTTTTCGAACATCACTACGTGTAACCTCTAAAGTTTCTGGTACTTTTGTGAAAAAGAATCTTCCAGAACTTTTCCTCCAAGTCGGGAATCCTTTCTGCTGTGTCCTTCTATAAATTCCCACGACGACTACTGTGCAAGACGATGATTTCCTAATAAGCGAATAATTTCATAAAATTTGCGGTAAAATTGCGTGAGTTCATTATGATTTACAACAGTTACTTTTGAAATAAAAAATAAGAAAATCGATGATAATTGCGATTAAAAAAAATAGTTTTCACCCTGAACGAATAATTTCACACTACCTCATGTTTAACTTGTACGCTATTATCAATCGTAAATTTACAAAGCTATAGTCTACAATCGCGTGTACATTCCTATGTATCTTAAACCACGTACACACAAACTTTTTGTGTACTTACCTAAAAGGAAATGAGTCATGTCACCTAGACTTTTGTAAGTAACGCAATCTCGAAAAACACTCTCGTTTTAAACAGGATTAAGCAACTATGAAATATAATGAAAAGTTGCATCATGTAGAAAGGGTCTTATCCTTGCGTATTTTTTTTATAATTAACCAATGATTTGCAATCGAAGATTTAATTGCATTGCTTCCCTCTATTAATGTCAATTTGTAATTCATTAAAATGGTATCTAATATTGCTCGAACGAAATCTAAATTCGATGTTGCGCACGCGGTGTTGCGATAAAGAAAATCTTTGACTGCTTTGGTCTACTGGTTGCAAGCGTGACTGCTGAGGGTGAGGTTCTGGGTTTGATTCTATGGTTGGGCAAAGAGTTACTGTGTTTTTCCTTTAAGGGTTTTCTTGAGCAGACTTTAACTTTACATTCGGTGACGAGATGCGAGTGTTACCATAGGTGCGCCTCTGCCCATCCCTTCGTGGAATACAGGCGTGATGTTAAGGACAATCTTCAGTGTGTATTTTTGCTTTCTAGGTTTTGATCTTTATTTTTACCTACTTTAGTGTGTGGATCAGAATGTTGGGCCGCAAAATGGACGAATGAAAGACAGTTGCATGCTGAGGGGGATGTGTAGTGTTACGCGAATGGATAGAATAAGAAATGAATATGTAACAGGAAGTCTGAAAGTGGCGCCTGTGACCGAGAAGTTGTGTGGAAATCGGTTGTCATGGTATGGGCATGTGATGGGAAGGAATGAAGACCATGTTGTTAGGAAAATTTTGAGTATGAATATGCAGGGTTACAAGAGTAGAGGGAGGCCAAAGAAAAGATGGATGGATTGTGTGAAAGATGATATGGCTGAGATGACGGCAAATAGAGATGTATCGAAGAAGAAAACATGCTGCACCGACCCCAAATTAATTGGGATAAGAGCAGAAGGATGATAACTTTAGTGTGTGTGTTTTGTATTAAACCAATGACGCAGGAGGTTGCGAGTTCGATTCCCGCCTTACGACAAATGTTTGTACGATCTACAAAGATTTGTTCCGGGTGTTCTGGGTATTTGCTATGTATAATAAAAATATCTATCTATGTAGTGTATTGTATTAAGTATATCAGCCATCTAGTACCCATAACACCAGCTCTGCTTAGCTTGGGGCTTGATGATGCTGTGTGAATTGTCCAGCATTATTTATTATTGTAATACTCAATCTTAAAGTCATAAGATAACCATCAAATTATTTTCCTCGTCAAAGTAACTAATTTAAATTTCGATAGCTTATTAGAAAAAGATTCATTTAGTTGCATTAATTAAGTTACCAATAAAATAACATTTACGGGTACATAATTTATTTCGAAGAATTTTCATTTAAATAAATTACGTGTTAGATGTACATTGATAGAAGGTTAACTTGTCCTAAGTTTTGGATATTTTTTTTATTTTTTTTTTAACTTTATTTAAAGTCGGTCACTGTCGCGCGCGATTGGTACATTTTTCATTGGTTACTTATTCACATTTTTAACGTATTCGTTATAAATTTGAATATTAGTAAAAACTCGTGACTTCTTTGGTTTTAAGGAGAGAATACATAATTAATGTCTAATTCGAGGTTGTGGGCCCTCCGTAGTACCTATGTGACGTTTTCGATTCATTATGTACTTTCAAGTTTATCTTACTAGTAAATTATATTACTTATATATATAGGGATGTGTCCTAGGTAAAAATACATTAAGTCTATTAAGTCCGTCAGTAAGATTACCAAAAAATATTGGACACGTATTTTTTGCTTACTTAATTCAATAAAAAGTGACAATGATATAGCACATCAAAGTTCAGGAGAAGGGGCTTGTGACGTCACGCCGTGCTACACTTTTAACGAAAAGTGTAGCACGGCGTGACGTCACGCGCAATTTCAACGCATTATACCGTCGTCATTTTTGGTTTACGTGTCAAAAGAAAAAATACGTGTCCAGTATTTTTGAGTAATCCAACATTCGGACCAAACAGATTTTTTAAGGACACTACCCTATTTAACTGCCCCAGCCCCTTCCTATATTTCTATGTGGCGTGAACAGAAATTTGGACAGGCACAAAAAAACCTTACTGCTTTCAGATTGTTGTACCTACGGTAGGTCCAATAAGCAAGTACCTGGGCAAATTTATTAAAAAAAAAATTTTTCTATTTCTGTACAGCTGTTAGTACATAACATTGACACTGTCTTCACTTGTTTCTGGTTGTGAATAATAACGGAATCCACTTGGCTGAACCCTATCTTTTAAGATACAGGCTAGTCCTAGTTTAAAAGATAGAGTCTACTATTGCATCATATTGTAAATATTATTTAAAACAATGTATACAGTGCAAAGTGCTATGTTTTTGTGAAATAAATACTTTTTATTATTATTATTATTTATAGTTGAAGTTGCACATTTTGATTCAGTTTCAAGGGAAAAAGATTTTGTGGTAGCCGTGACCTGATTCTGACATGAAATTTTGATGATAGCCTGTCCGAACGGTAAAAGTTTGTTAAGGTAAATCATCTTTCAAATTGAGACTTGATCCGCCTTAAGCAAGCGTGGTGATTAATGCTCGTGTCTTCTCTGTATGAGAAGAGGCCTTTGTGGTTTAGTAACAGGCTATATTATTATTTTATTATTATTAGTTTTATACAAACTAAATTCTGCTTTGCATAGCGTCTTCTCTATCATACCGCTCTTGTTGTCCCTTTCTATTCAAATGTGTCAAACTTACACCTGGGTACTATTAGAAGTAAACAATAACACAAGAAAAGCACTACGAAATACAATTCAGGCAAACCCGCAGGCAACTATTAGACTATAACCCAGACATGGAACAAAAAATCTAGATAGGTGAGTTACGATTAAATTCTTTCACATTTTTTGTAACAATATGAGGTAATAGATCTGGATGACCTCATGCTCCACCTAGCCTCGATTCTAGTTTAGTTTCTGTCCCAGGTTAGTTTACACGGTGCGATTTAATTGAATGTGGCATATCGTAAGTAGTAAGAGCAACTATAAAAGTTACGCCGTCTAAAAAGTGTTCAGTCGATCGTCATTTGTTGCTTCAATTTTATTGTATACCATTGGCAAGAAACTCGCCTTGTGTAAATGGCACTTAAGTAGTTTCAGCCGGTATAATTTGTAAAACTCATCATCATCCTCCTGCCCTTATCCCAACTTATTTGGGGTTGGTATCTTCATTTTCCATACATTACTATTTGCCGTAATCTCAAAAGTCACCTCCATCCTAGCCATATCTTCTTTCACACAATCCATCCATCGTTTCCTAAGTCTCCCTGTACTCTTGCAAATATTCTGTAAAAATCTCCCCTCTTAAAGTAAAGTGAAGAGAGCCGACGAAAACCTTCAACTCTAGGGGGTCCAGAATCATGAGCTAAACTAATGGACCCTGCCACCTTGTAATGAGCTCAGCAAGTATAAATTATTGATCTGCACGCATCCCACGGTCAGCAAGGACGTTTCTCAAGATGGTCTATTATTAAACTTACAAGTCCACATAGTACTAACACTTAGAGATTAAGCCGTGACTGTCCGCGGTGTTTATCAGATATTTACATATTACAATTATACACAACAGATCTTTTCCTATAGCTTTAATGATCGGTGACTACTGACTATATAAATCACGCGTCGATTAACATACATACTACTTATGTAGATACTTTTGTATTCCATTATGCCATCAAGCTTGCCTAGCTTTTATCTAAGTATGTTGTGGTCAGCTTCCAGTATAACCAGATGCAGCTGAATAGTATTGGACCCCGATGAAAAAGAGGGTTTTTTTTTTTATAAAAACCCTTTTTCATTTTTTTTCATTTTATACACACATTAAACTTATGTTTAACGTGTGTATCTGTGTATTTGTGCGTTTATCTGTGGCAACATAGCTCCCAAACAAAAGGACGCGTTTTGATGCGGTTTCTTTTGTTTGAAAATGACGAGATTGCGGCTGATATTATTTAGCCACAAGCTTGCCTACTTATTAATTTTATACCTTGTCTATTAATATTATTCCCCATAGGCTATCCTTTTTAGTAAATCTTAAAAGTAAGAAGTTTACCCGGGAAATCCTTGTATCTCTTACTACACATAATTTCTATCTTATAGTTTAACACTATAACATCGGCCTTCAGTTTTCCCACTGTTGGAAACACATATTTAGAGGGTGCCTAAAGGCGGAAAAAGCCAATTAAATCAAACACTATCACGATCACATCTCAACCGTGTTAAAGAAAGAACGCAGGAAATTCACCCGTATTTAAATAAAGAACCTTACCCCAATCGGTTGTGAAAACCGTCTCAAAAAATGCATAGATACTCATAGTTAATTTAAATATAGAATTTTATTCTTCATGTAAGTTTTTATTTCAAAATCAACACTCGACAGTACTGATTCCTTCCTGTTAATAACAAGAGTTTATAAAATCGTGATCTTACTCACGACTTTTCAAAAATTGAAAAATTTTGCACGATGCAAATTTCGACGCGAAGCGATGGACGATTTGTCCCGCACTTCACATTTCACTGAGGTCACACTATAGTTTCACTGTAGTCATCTTCAGTGGCAACTTGTTAAACTCGCCGAAAATTCAGCCACCCTTATACAGGGGCCGATGTAACGAAACCATACCGCGATGCAGACTTACCTAACAACGCCATCTATCGAGCCTGGGTGTAGGATTTTGCAGTGGGGAAAAGAAAATTAAATTGAAATTGAAATTTATTGCTGAAATTTGAATGTTGGAATGATTAAAGAACTTTTAAAAATTGTTTTGAATCATTTGTTTGTCTATAACTGCTGTAGCGACCACTCAATTTGGAAAACAAGGAACATTTTTGTTTCAGCAGAGGCCAACAATATTAATATTTTGTTAAGGACGAATTTAAGCTTCAGTATTATCAAAAAATAATAGTAATATGATAAACATATACATAATTATGTTTGACATGATTGTGTAGTATTTACATATTGAAATTCACACATTTATTGACAGTTCTAAAAGCATGAAATAATATTGGTAAAATGGTTTTTAATGTATAGAAGGTAAGTACTAAGGAAGGATTTTTGATAACTCACTTCCTACAGAGGTTAAATAGAGGATGCAAGTTTGTGTGCGAAGTTCGACCACCATTTTCTGAGTTTTCTTGGAAAGATGTTCAGATTATAGAAAAACAAGTTCGGATTGATTGTGTTAGAAATAGACATAGAAATAATTTATTTCCATTGAATGCAGGTACATATGTACATGAGTTGTTACAGTAGTATTTGTTCCTGGTACATTCTACCAGTTGCCATGCACAAATTAATTCCTACAGACGAAATACATCTTCAATTTCCAATAAAACATCTCACTATGACTCAACAAATTATCTGGTAACAAAAATAAAAAAAAAACATAATCTAAATTAAAATAATATAATATTAATATAGCTATATTTTATCAGTTAGGAATTCTGATACAGAATAATAACATTTTTGTAACAAAAGGAAGGAAAGCTGTTTAAAAAAAAATCTAAAAGTTCTCTCTCCCTCTGTTATATATATTAGGCTTGTCCTATTTAAAACCTAAGACATAATCGTTACTTTTATAGACAAACTATTACTACTCTATCCGAAGCAAGTTTTCAAAATGTCTTATATATAACATATAAGAATACCTTACCTTTCTATATTTTGAAAAATTAATCCTTTTACCCTTGGTCATGGCCTCACACGTGAACAGTTGGACTTTTTTTTGTGTTGCAAGGAGACAATTCTTACGGAAAGAAAAATGCGCAAAAATTTGGAAAATTTCAGATAACTCTTTTACTTCGTGTCTTTGATATTTCGCGCCATTGATAGGACGATGTCTGTCAGGCCAGCGAGTCTATATTTTAATAATAATATAATGTTATAAAAAGGAAATATTTGATTTTTTGTTGGTTTGTAAAATTCTTTTACTGTTACAAAACCGATTTGACAAATTATTTCACTCTTACAAAGCTACATTATTCTTCAATCATACGCTATTACTTTTTTCAAAACTACACTTTAAAGGGGGTGCTAAAGTTCGAAGGGAAAAGTATGAAGTCAACGCGGATGAAGTCGCGTGCGAAGTGCTAGTCATCTATAAATACAGTCACGATTCATGGTATTGGGTGACAAACATACATTTTATTGACTCTCCATTAAATTACTTTGTTCAGCCTTCAAGGGATCTTGTGCGTGAAGGCAGAAGTAGATTCTTATTTACTCAATCATGCAGTGATTATTACTAACGCCAATTCCATTTTGTGATAGGAGAATTATGCTCTTAATCATTTATTACATACATATAATAGGTCTTTACCTATGAAATTGCCGTTTTGTATGAAAAAATTTAAATGATTTTTTTTCATGTATTTTTTATTTGTATTAATCGAAGTAATCACCCATGCAATCAATGCATCTTTGCCAACGCAGTGGCAGTTTATTGATGCCCTTCTTAAAGAAATCAGCTGGACGGGAGGCAACAAATTCTTCAAAGGCATTTTGTACTGCCTCTCGGGTATTGAATTTTTTTCCCGCCAAGAAGTTATCCAAATTCTGGAAAAAGTAGTAGTCTGTAGGCGCAAGGTCTGGTGAGTAGGGCGGATGACGGAGAGCTTCCAACCCCAGTTCTTGCAACTTGGAGACCGTCTGCTGTGCAGTATGAGGTCGCGCGTTGTCGTGCAGGAGCAGCGGAGACGAGCGATTGACCAATGCTGGTTGGAGATGTGCCAGCTTCTCCATCATTGTGTTCAATTCTTCACAGTACACATCTGCAGTAATGCTCACCCCGTTTGGTAAGAAGCTGTGTTGAATCACACCGGCGCTAGACCACCAAACAGTGACCATCACTTTTCTTGGGGTAAGTTTTCGTTTAGGGCATTGTTTAGGTGCTGAACCAGGATCCAACCAACTTGCTGAGCGCTTGCGGTTATCAAACAGAATCCATTTTTCATCGCAGGTAACAATGCGGTTCAAAATTCCTTCATTTGTGTGTCTGTTGAGCAGTGCAAGGCACGTCTCGACGCGTACTTCGCGCTGGCGATCATTGAGTTCGTGGGGCACCCATTTGTCAAGCTTTTTTACCTTGCCAATTTGACGCAAATGGACCAATATTGTTTTGACGCTAACGTCGAAAGCTGCTGCTAATTCAGCCGTAGATTGTGTATCATCAGCTTCCACAATCGCCTTTAATTCGTCATTGTCGACCAAAGTCTTCGGACGACCGCGAGGTTCATTTTTCAGGTCGAAATTTCCAGAACGGAAGCGAGCAAACCAATAACAGGTAGTGCGTTGGTTTGTAGTGTTAGCTCCGTAAACGTCGTTGATGTTGCGTGCCGCTTGTGCCGCGTTGCTGCCACGACGGTACTCATATTCCATAATTACTCGAATTTTTAACGTATCCATGATGACGAAAAAGATTTAAATGCGATGAAAATGTAACACTAATCAATAAACAAATGACTACTTTTGGAAAAAAAAATCCATGTTTTTAAAATAAAATTAATTTGAAATTAGAATTCTTAGCCAAACAAAAAATATTTTGATTTGAAATGGCCAGTACTGCAGAACGGCAATTTCATAGGTAAAGACCTAATATGTCTACCTGCTCGGAAAGCATCTTGGTCTCAGCTGTAGTACACAAATTTTTGACAGTCGTCATGGATAGTTTTAAGCCCAAAATTGACAATTATTCTTACCAAGGGGTGATGGTCAAAGGTACTGTTACATAGTAACTGGGTTGTGGAGGGGTGATAGGCAGTCGCTCCATGTGAAATACTGGCTTGAGATGCATTCGGTTAGACTGGAGGCCGACCCCAACTTAGGTGAGAAATGGCAAGGCAAATGATTACTTAAGCTAAAAACAACTTACTTACTATGTTAATATAAAAAATCAACGCCAAAAGTCAATGTCAAATTATTTATTTAAATTAAAAAAGGTACTGGTTAACGTCTTCATCTTCTGCCACCAAAAGGTAGTTTTTTTATGCAAAGAATGGGCAAGAAACAAAACACTTTTGAAATAGTTTTTTTACAATATTTTGTAACAATAAACAGATCATTATTAATAATGTGTGAACCTAGACTAAAAACTACTTTTCAAAGTTATTTGTATTAATAATGTATTATTTCAGTACTTTACTATTACAATTTCCAAACTTTTATCATTGGACTTAACGCGATTGAAAAAGATGTCCATACAATTACCTTGATTTACCAAAATTCTTTTAGTTTTAACTCACTTTGATGACTCTTCAAATCCAGCCATTATAATGCGTCCTGCAGTTTTATTAGTGATTTAGTTTCTTTACATCTTATCATTATTATCCTAACGACAGTATAATAACATATGCCCTTTCCATTTAGCGCTGCCATTTTTGACATTGAGATTTTAAACGCTCCGAGATTTGATCCGAAGCAAAAACCAGATCCTTTTAGTTTAGTACCTACCTAATGTGTCTTAATGATAACGTGAATAGTCTCCTTTACCTGTTCAAAGTAATTCTATTTCGATACTGATCAAATATTTTTGCTAGATGATAACTAAGATTTTTGTGATTCGTTCATTCGTGTGATCCTTATTGGCTTAGTGGTTGCAAGTGCTATTGTTGAGGTCCTGGGTTCGATTCGCAGGAATGACAGAAAGTGTTATTGGGTTTTTTCATCTGGGTTTCTCAGTAGCTGTCTGGAGACTGCATCTTTGATACTCGTTACGGGTAGTCAAAAGCCCAAAAATCTAACATGTGTTACCAAGGGGTATCGTGTTGCCCAGTAACTTGATTGCGGAGGTCAGATACCCAGTCGCTCCATGTAAAATACTGATATTCAGCTGCATCCAGTTAGACTGGAAGCCGATCCTAACTGCTCTTTCACACTGCGATGTTAATTACTATATTTAACAGTATTAGTTTGGGATCACAAGGTAGTTTCATACGGCAATTGTTTTTAGCCGCAAAATGCCGTACTGATCATGGCTGTGTGAATAGGGCCTTACATGGTTGGAAATGCCAGGCCGGTGATGTGTCTGCAGTCTGGACTAGTGCCTAGTTGATGGCAATAGGCTCAAAGGCAGCAAGCAAAATGTGGAAGTACTGGTAGGCGTGATATTACGATCATAAACTCATGATTTATGTCCGTATGTTAACTAAAAATAAACACATATTATTCATTGAATCAATACAACTTTTACTGAACATGAAACAACTTTTACAGAACACTATCGTTTATCGCGTTCATTTATCTTTTCATTAACATTACATTAAGATATTTTGGACACATTGACCAATTAATTAAACCCGTGGTTAAGGGTGAACGATGACGTCATCAGATTTTTTTTAGGTTATTTTGTGGCTATGAAATATAGAAGATTTTTGATTCTGTTGGTTTATTTATAGAACGCGACCGTGGCTTTACGCCATTATGACCTGAGTAAAGATTATCAGGCAAACCAGCAGCCCATATTTTGGAAATCTGTTATTCTATGTGGAAAGGTCACTAAATATGGAGATCAAGGGCGCGTTTTGGACCCACGTATTTTTATCCTTTTTACTTAAAAAAAACCATAAAATTAATTTTGAAGGAATAATCATTGTATGATTCCTAAATTCGTCGAAATTACATCTGTTGGAAATAAGATTCATCATCTGCCGAGCCTTTTCCCAACTATGTTGGGGTCGACTTCCAGTCTAACCGGATGCAGCTGAATACCAGTATTTTACATGGAACGACTGCCTATCTAACCTCCACAACCCAGTTACTGGGTAACACGTTACCGCTTGGTAAGACTGGGTGTCAGATTTTCGGGCTTCTGACTACCCGTAACGACTGTCAAAGATCTACACATGACAGCCGGGACCAACGGCTTAGCGTGCTTTAAGAGGCACGATCCTCAGAATGTCGTCGGTAAGCGTAGCTTAACCTTCGATCAACCCGTGCGGCTGAGTTATTTTCAGTAAATAAGATTATTTACTGAAAATAACTTTGAAGATTTCTTGGAGATTATTATTTGATCATATTTGCTACAATATGTTTTTTTTTTTAATTCAACAATATAAGTGTGTTGATCACACACTTATATTGAGCAGCGATGCAAGAGACAAGAAATAAAAAAAAAAGAATTTCGCAGGTTATTCACAGTACCTAGGTACATGCGTACAGCTTCATTCAAACTACTCAAAGATTACATAACAATAATATCCAATAGTTTTTGCATTATGTCGTCCATGATAATATATTCACCATCTGCCTTGAGATATTTGTCAGACATTGATTTACTGTGCAGGACTGGGCAGTCAATCATTTTATAAACATCAATTTATCTTAATCAGACATTCACATTACTTCTAGTCATTTATGGATAAACAATTGTATTTGTTGATGATATTACATTGTATTTATTGAAACCTTAGAAAAACTTTAATTTGTTTTTTTTCTATTTTTTAAAACGTTGCCCCACACTAGGAATTTCTCCTGTACTGTGGGTGAAGCGTTTGCGAACATCTAAATTCGTATACACAAACAGCGAGACCCAGAACAACTGCCTGTATGCGGTACAAATATTCCTCGGGAATCCCGCAGCGGCTGCGCAGCGGCTGCGCTGCGTATCGCCAGCCAATCGCTCAGCCACTGCCCCAGTCGAGCTATAATACTAAGGTGGACAAGCAACAAGCACCATGTACCTTACCAATAGCGGATGTATCAGCCTAGGTGAAAATAAAGAAATTTCTTACCTACAGTAAGCAACGTCAGTCAATACTGCTTCCTCTAATCGCTTTGAAAAGTAATTTCTTTCCTTATGCACTGGTATTGTGAAGAGCTCCTGGCTAAATTAAACACACTTGCTGAGGTCAGTCTGTGTGGATGACCGTTCGAAACATGACACTCCTCCGTGCATCGGAAAGCACGTTAAACCGTTGGTCCCGGCTGTAATTTGTAGATCTTTGACAGTCGTTACGGGTAGTCATAAGCCCGAAAGTCTGACAACCAGTCTTAACAAGGGGTATCGTGTAACCCAGTTACTACTACTAGTTACTTACCCATACTTCTGCACAGGCTCGAAAGCATCGGCATAAGCGGACCCCCTCTCGAGCTATTCAAGTCCTACCTGAATAACCGTAAACATGCAGTAAAAATGGGGGAGTTTACTAGCTCAGTAGAAACAATTTCGTACGGCGTCGGACAGGGGACTGTACTCGGTCCGACAATGTTCCTTATTTATATCAATTACCTGTGCAATATGAGTATTGATGGGGGCCGCATTTTCTGTTATGCCGATGATACCGCCATGGTATTTGCTGATAAGACTTGGGCAAAAGTTAAAAGGTCAGCTGAAACAGGCCTTTCAATGATTGCAGAATGGCTAAATCGTAACCTCCTCACCTTAAATACCTCCAAGTCCAACTACATTTGCTTCACCAAGTATGCACGTACTCAACCTCCACTCGAATTCCAAATCAAGATCCACTGCTGTGCCAACCCCCCAATTCCCGACTGCTCTTGTACAAAAATTGATAGGTTACAATACACTAAATACCTGGGCATCATGATTGACCAGCGCCTGTCCTGGCACATGCATACTGAGCTGATCATGAACAGGATTAGAAAATTAATATGGACTTTTAAAACATTGCGACACGTTGCCTCAAAGACTCTTCTGCATAAAGTCTATGTATCATTGGCCCAATCGGTTCTTGCGTACTGTCTACCATGCTGGGGTGGGACAACAAAAATTAAATTTTTGGAACTTGAGAGGGCGCAGCGTTCTCTCCTTAAGGTTATGCTCTTTAAACCCTATAGATTCCCAACCCAAAGCCTTTACCTAACCTCAGACATCCTATCTGTAAGGAAACTTTATCTTCTCCATCTTATCCTGCGCAAGCACAAATCCCTTCCGTATGATCCCACAA
This sequence comes from Phlogophora meticulosa, assembly GCA_905147745.2. Taxonomy (NCBI): domain Eukaryota; kingdom Metazoa; phylum Arthropoda; class Insecta; order Lepidoptera; family Noctuidae; genus Phlogophora; species Phlogophora meticulosa. The sequence continues at coordinate 4,407,731 of LR990518.1, forward strand.
AGCCGAGTATCAGTAGCAGGAGAAACTTCTTAGTCGCTCCAACTGTCTCAGTCAGATCTGTTTTTGCCGAGAGGCAATATGAAAGGCAATCTTCCCGATTATACAACCTTCTGAATAAAGAGTTACACATATATCCTCTGAAACTCCGTGACTGTAAACTAGCTGTGACTAACTGGCTTACGAACAAAACCTACGACGACATTGAGACTTTGATATATTCACATCAATAATCTTTTATAAAATATAGTTAAAAGGATCGCGGTATCGAAATTGTTACTGGAGGAAGCTGTACCTGTCTTCTTCCGATCCCAAGATATTGTCGCAGGGCTAACCTAAACCTAAATCTAAACAGATATCCAAAAAAAAAAAAAAAAACTATACTTACACTTAACACTTCACACTATTACTTACACACACACCCTCACACAAAAATTCACTCGCATCCATCACACAAGTGCGCTCCTTTCTTCTTTTTTTGTATTTTCTTTTTACTTTATTACTCTGTTTTATATTAATTTGATTTAATTGCATACTTTTATTGTCGTGATATGTGGAAGAGCGGATTTCACCTAACACAAGCATCATTTTGCTTAAAAGGTGATCTCCAAATCATGTGTGTCAACAATGTATGTAATTGCAATAAACATTTTTATTTTATTTTTTTTTATTTTTTATAGTTACTGGGTTGTGGACGTCAGATAGGCAGTGGCTACAAGTAACATATATGGGCACATGTAAAAAACAAATGTAATGATTTTGTAAGTAGACCTGCTGTAGTGTGCCTGTGTCCGAGAAGTTGTGTGCAAATCAGTTGTCATGGTATGAGCATGTGATGCGAAGGAATGAGGGCCATGTAGTGAGGAAAGTTTTGAGTATGAATGTTGAGGGTTACAAGAGTAGAGGGACCAAAGAAAAGATAGATGGATAGTGTGAAAGATGATATAGGTAGAAAAGAGGTGACTATTGAGATGACGGCAAGTAGAGATGTATGGAAGAAGAACACTTTGCTCCGACCCCAAATAAATTGGGATACGGGCAGGAGGATGGTTGATAATTTTGTTAGCATATAGATATGTTGCTAACATTATACTGCCTTACAGTACATAACTACATTAAAACGCAGAAATAGAACTACACGAAAGAATACATATATAATGAAGGTACCACAAACCCATACATAATATCGCTTAAATATACATTAACGTCTAAAACAAAATACAGACGTCGATGCAGCCATAAAGTAGTTTCCTTCACAGGTATAATTATATTCATAGAAAATGTTTATGTAATGATCAGGTATTTTACTATTGTTGATCATAACGCATTGAACTTTAATCTCCGGTGAATAAGTGCTTAAAGGAAGGTTTACATTATTTTATGGTGTTACAAAGAAATCGCAGGTGGTCGTTGTAGAGATAGTAATTTAAAATGGAACTGGGTTGCCACAGCTGCCGGATGTAGGATGAACTATGAGCTTTTGGCATAACGTATATACCATTTCAAACGGCATTGTGTTAGGCCTAGAAGAATGCGTAGAGATCTGGTACAAATTATCTATATTGATATGACTTGGCCCAAAAAAAACTGAAATAAAGGAGAACAAGTCTTGGTCCTTGTCTCGTCTTTGAGAAGGCACCATAGGTTTATATTAAGAAGAAAACATGTTCGAAATATGAACTCTTTTGAAAAATTTGAAAAAAAAACAAAAATGTCTTACTGTGAGCGAATGAGTCTTTATAACACAATGGTAAAAAAAAATGATAAAAGTAGCAAGGGGAAGATTGAATGAAGAAGGCGACAGACTGGAAGGAAGGATTACCTCCATGGTCTAGTGGTCGCAAACACTACTGCTGAGCATGCGATTCTGGTGTTGTAGGGTTCTAGCTGCCCGAAGTCTGGGCTTGTGCCTATTCGGCGATAGGCTTGCCCCCCATTTATTACATGGGACTGAATCATAACTGGCTAAATGTGGGTGTACTATAGGTACATCTCTACCTAACCCTGCTGAAAATATAGGCGTGGTGTTATGAATGAAGTGTAATGGAGTATTCTTGTAGAAACGACACGTATTAATGGACTGAGAGAAGCAAATATTCTGTCTTTGACCTTTCCGCGGTTGACCGACGGTTTATTTAGTCTCTGCCTACTGATTTGAGAGACTAAGATGAAGGATTCCCATTTAAGAGACTAAGTAGGTACAACACAAGATATCTACATCGTGCTTCAATCACCTTTGGCTTCTCGTGATCTCATTGACTAAATTATATATAAATCGTGTCTAATTCCCGATGCCATGTAAATGCACCATAAAAGAGCAATCATTGAAGGTATATAGGTATAAAGTAGCTAAGTATATAACACTAATACTGGCTATGACTCAGCTAGCGATACCAAAGTAATAATAACACCATTTACAACAAACATATACCTAGTTTGTGGAAAATAATTTGCGTTAGAGAGATTCCTGGTATTCATGAACAGATAATCATGAAGTACTTGAATAATTAATTCAATAAATTTTGTTCTTGCGTAAGTTATTTTCTTGTATTGGCGAAAAATAATTATACTTCGACCTTTTCCGGTTAGTTATAAAATTGTGATCATTCATATTATTTCATGATTATGTCCTTATACATATAATGTTTTCTGCATGCAGTTGGTTTCAATTTCTGTGTGCGAGCGACTGGCAGATATTTTAGAGTATGTCCAATATTCAAACTTAATTAGTTTTTTTTTCCCACAAAAAATTGTCCAGCATTATAAAAAAAAACAAACAAAATTTTCACTTTCATATGATCATGAAAAAATACCAATGTAAGTCTGCCTGATTTACTGTCTGCCTGGATTACAGTAACTAAGTAGGATGAAAAGTTAGATATTATATTATACACGTAGCATCTATCTTCTCGGTCCCAAGCAAAATTAGAATTAAATAATGGTACCTTTAAAAGCAGCAGGGATTTCGTCATGACGAGAACCATATGAGTATCCTTTTTTCTGAAGACAAAACTCATAACAGATACAATAATGAAATTAGAAAGAAGGAATAAAAACACACATGAAAAACTTCTACTGCTCAGTACATTTACCATAGAGCAATTAAATAGTGCAGGTACTACTGAAACACTGAATTTGACCACATGGTCAAGTGGCCTATTGAATTCAATGTTTAGCAGTGATCATGTGGAGATCTTCAACCAATCCCATACACAGTGCCAGTATGGAGCCCCTTCACAAAATACCTCTCCTTACTTTCTACCCAGCATGCTCCAAATTCGCCGTCTATGATTTATACGAAGTATAAAGAATAGAGTTGTCAAGATGTCTTCATAATGGTCGGACAAAATTTGACTGTAATCGACACGAAAAGAAGAAATAGTATAAGACTTGCAGATAATGATGGCGACTTCATAAAAGCCTGCAGTAATATAATTTTTGCCAAAGACTACTTATAAATTAACGCTACAGCGCTCTAAAGCGCTGTACGTCGTTATTACTGACTAGCTAATGTTACTAGTAATACTATCTTATTTTCTATTGAAGACATGTTACAGCATTGTACAGCATCTGCTGTGGAAAAAGTCCGACAGCCGATTAAAGCACAGACAAAAAAAGACCGAAAAAGTAAAAATGTTGACATCAATCAAAAGTATATCATGAGTTAATGATGAATCGTCTGCCGTTGATGATAATTCTGCATTTTGAACTAAAACGGTCCTTCTTTTGCCGGAGGTACCGTAATTGGTACCTTCTACAAACGGCTAATGGAGGTCCAGGTATCCTTATAACTCTGTTAAGCACATCATGCAATAAAACGTGAGATAGACAAATATTTGATTCAGTTCATAATAAATATTCACAATTTTTATTAAAACTTACAGCTTCCCGCGTCTCAACGTATACTTTCTAACACGTTCTCTTCCCTTTCGCATCGTTACATGACTTGCATACATTTTGAAACTTCATACATGTAGTAATTTATAGACATATAACCATTCTGAAAGTGTGGGAAAGTCCTAGTGTGAGATATGTGTTGTAGCGACAACACAGCGAACACGGAGAACAGCGGTTCTCCGTGATAGGCCTGCTTGATTCATGTTATGGTAGGTTTGGAAATAAAAAAAACCTGGTTGAACTCTTAACTAAGAGTATGTATAACCTGTATTTCTTAAGGGTGATTTCACATAGTGGCCAAGACGAGAAAAAAGTAACAAATAGGTCATGCTGTCTAATATGCCAGGGAATGAGCGATGTAAGGTTTCCACGTCATCGACCATCGCAGTCTCCCGTTGGGCTTTGTGTGTGGCTTCTCCCAAGTTTCACCACACCATCCAGTGCTCCGCCTTTTGCATTCAGCTGAGCAGAGGGGAAATCCCAGAAGGATATACTCTTTAAACTAATTTAATTCCGATCTAAAGAAAATATTTCCTATATTAATTTTGGAGTCACGTGATTATATTATTTTGCGAAACACACAGCTGTCAAAATAAACTCGAACTCAAGAGTACAAAACTTCTAAATTCCAAAGTCGATCCATCGGAATTGAAATCAAAAGAAAGCGCGCTTATCGTTGATATTCTTCAGGAAGGTAAGCTGAGTAGCACTCGCAATATAATCGTAAACGAAGTTCTCTGTAGTTTCTACTACAGAGATCCTTACATTCTCCTGTCTGCCTACCCTCTTTGTAAAAAGGTGTGAGCTGTTGTATGTTTTCGGTTCTATTGAACCCATGAAAATTTTCCGTTACCTACCTCAGATATTTTTTTTAACTCCCGGATCAGGATCCTCAGCATGATAGATAACCATCTCGACAATTTTTTCCCTCCTTCTCACACTTTGTATCAAGACTAACTACACGATATTATCACGACGCAAAAGGTTAAGGTTGTAAACTTCATGATGTTACGTAACTCCGTTAATTTTCTTCGTGATCATCGACAAATCAGTTCTGCTACCAATCACTTCTAACCTTTGGGCTTGATTGTAATTGCTGACTGAATCATGTGAAGGGATTTTGATGTCGTTCACGTTTCCCTTGTTGCTTCTTTTCATCATAATATTATAATGTTGTGGCATATAAGTAAGTCATGAATCTACAAGCTTAGCGTGGGACACCCCGCGAGCATGATAGACCGATGGCCTCCAGGTAGCTAGGACAGACTCAATGCACGTTGCAGGTGGTAATGTCCAGCAGTGGATTGCAATCTCAATTACATAAGCTGAGTTGAATGAATAAGCCTGATAAAATTTATGAATGTACTGTGCCGATAGTTACGATAGATATACGACTAGATTGACTTTCGGTCTTCTGACTACCCGTCAGAAGCCCGAAAGTCTGGCAACCGCTCAACCAACGGGTATCGTGTTGCCAAGCCAGCTGGGTTGTGGAGGTCAGACAGGCAGTCGCTCCATGTTAAATTCTGGTATTCAGCTGCATCCATTTAGACTTTAAGCCGATCCCAACATAGTTAGGAAAAGGCTAGGCAGATGATAACTGTGCTGAGTTGAACATGACCAAAAGAAGCTCTCTCTTTAGCCAGTTAAATAAAGGGCTTGATGCAGGACCCCCTTTACTCCTTGACACAGAACGCATATGTCATGATGGCCCAGTGTTTTAGGCCTCGCCTCTTGTTCACGGGGTTGTGGGTTCGAACCTGGGCTAGTACCAATGTGAGTTTCTCAATTCATATGTACTTTCTAAGTTTATCTTAGACATCACTGACATCGGTGAAGGAAAACATCGTGAGGAAACCTGGACATATATAATTAATATAAGTCTGAAATCGGCAACCCGTCTTGAGCAACCGTGGTGATTAATGCTGGTGCCATCTCTGTATGAGAAGAGGCATTTGCCCTGCAGTGGGACAGTAATAGGCTGGTACTACTACTACTACATAACACATTGATTGTAGGTTCCTCTCGAGTCGAACTACAGCCACTGCTAGCTGTTATTCCATTACTGCAATCATGACATGGGAAAACTTTCCAGCAATCAAAATAATGAATAACTTTATTGAAAACAAAAAGGCAATAGTCGCCCTGTTATTCATCCATTATAATATTAATCATTCACTTATATTTATATCAATGTGTTAATGTTTAGTGCTAAGCGGCTGTTGTAACCGCGACTACGTTTGTGATGACAGCACTGTTTGTGACAGTCGTTAGTGCAGGAGCACCGAAAAGTACTCCTAATATTAAATAATACCAGTCTTATTTAATATTAGGAGTACTTACTGTCGTACTGCACGGCAAAGGACTCTTTCTATATAGAGAAGATACGACCATTCATCACCGTGCAGCCTGTTACTAACTGCAGGGGAAAGAATTCTTTTTATACAGAAAGGTTATGAGCATGAATCACCATGTTCGATAAAGACAGGCTGGCTATTTCAGACATATATTAATTATAACTCCAGGTTTCCTTACAACGTTTTCCTTTACCAACGTTAATAATGTTTAACATTAACTTAAAAAGTACTTATGAATTGAAGAAGTAACATTGGTACTTGCCTCGATTTGGACCCATGACCTCAATTTATAACATTAACTGCCATATATGACAAAATTCTACCATCGGCCAAATATATCGGTGATAGAATATTGCTTCAAGTACTTACAAGAAAACAATGTCTGTCCATCCTCTTGATACCGTAATCTATATATTCCGTATCAAAGGACCAGAATAATAACCTTGTTCTTTGCCAAGATGGCAGAGCAAGGTCATAAGAGACCCAAGGCCAGGCAATCAATTATAATTTCTACCCAGTGACTATCGATAGTACTACACTTAAGTACGTAGTGTGATCTATGAACTCAGTAGGTGTTCATTATAGACTGCACGTGGCTTTGAGTAGTCGCATACAGCGCAAGTACTAACTAGATTAATCATCAGTATGGAATTATGTAGATTGGCGAGTAAAAACTCTTTGTAAAGAAAATAAGACGCAAGAGTGTTCTTTGCAAGTTTGTTGTTTGTTTATTGGGAAATAAGAACCATTATTAGTTGAAGTATCTGTTATATGTCGTAGTAAGGCTTATTTTTGTGTAATATGTATGTACTTACAGGCTCACCATCACACCCAAGTCCCTGGTATGCTTCACCTTTAATATCCCGCCATTCGCGTTGGCAGTAACTGACATTTCACATTGACAGTGACAGTGACAGCTAAATAACGACTTGTGCCTATGAGACAGTGTTTACATATATATTAAAAAGATACACAACAATATGGTTAGCCTATATTGATCTTATCCAGAAAGCGATTACTCAAGGAGAGATTTTATAACCAATAAATGGATGGAAATAATCCTAGAGTATCTGGAACGTCAGCCTTGAATACCGAAGAGATTTTTTGTTCAAAAATGTATGCCTACATAGAAACAATATACCTTGCCATCATTTATTTTAAGTTCCCAACACAACTAAAGAAACTACCATTAGATTGAACAGCACAATAGAAAAACAACAATAAAATCTAACAATAGTAGATTAAGCGATAGTCAATAGATTATCCAATTATATTTACGAGCAAACCCATTAAGTGTACAACACCTTCCTAGTAATTAACTCCTCACAAGATCACACCCACATGGTTGAAGACTTGAGACAGTTCTGTATTTTAGTTAATGATCTATTTGAAAGTGTGGTGTGGTGTGTGTAATTAGACGGACACAGCGCTGTAGTGGATGTAGATAAAAAAACCGGCCAGCACATTGAACGGTTCCGTATTCAGTATGAGTAAGTACGCATGTATATAGGCTTTATATAGGCTTGCACATCAAGCTACCCAATGTGTCAAATTTATTTGATAGGTTCTCAACTTTATATCGTAAAAATAAGGTTCATGTTCAATTGGGAAAATCTGACAGTTCGAGGTTCTCCTTGATGTGCAGGCGTCTGTACAGTTATGATTTTATCCACTTCAGAAATGCGTTTGTGTTTCGTTGTATTTACTAAAGAAGCTGGACAACATTCTGATGTTAGAAACAAAGAAAGTTACTTCTTATTTCTTTAATTATGGGATCAAACTGTACCTACACGTTAATCTATGCTGATTTTTTTTTCTTCCGTAAACTTACGTGCGTTTGGAGTACCATCTATAGTTATTTCTTTCGTTAAATCACTAAAATATTATTTAGCAGTACATATAATACACCTATCCTACAAACAAATATATATTAGTAGTGTATACGGACAGGCGGACAGACCAAAATCATAAGAGACCAATAATCCAGTTCTGCCATTTGGAAACGGGAGACCCTAAAATTAATAAAACAGATTTCGAAAGGCAAATAGAATGAAATATTGATATCAATGACGATGTTCGGAAAAAGTTAAATATATTACCAATGACGTACTGTCACATGACGTTCTGTTGCTTCTTACCATAGAACTTTTATTTTTAAACAAATATCTGGTTCTATGATACGAACGCAGTTGTTTGTATCTTAGGACCAGATTTATGGAGTGATCATGGAGAACTAAACTAGATGAGTATGGCAACAAAACCTTTTTGGTAGACAAGTGAGCGAGGTACAGGTCAAATCACAATAGTTGAAACCGGAGACTTACCATAATAATATCCGGAATGACGAAACAGGTCGTGTCCTAACCAAAAATGAACGATTGGTCCTTTCAGTTGGAGTAGTATTATTTGGTCATGGGAAATAAAACTTCTAAATGTCACACTATTATATATAAATGTTAAAAAAGTTTGTTGCTATGTTTTTGTGTGTATGTTTGTTAGTTCTTCATGCTGAAACGTGTGTACCGATTTGTTAGAAAAATCTTGTGAAGGTAGCTCATACCCTGGATTAAGTCATAGGCTACTTTTAATTCCGATAAAATGAGGTATTCCTGTGAAAATTTTGAATCGTCTCACGTCGCGAGCGCGGGGTGCAGCTAGTATGTAAATATATTTTATATTGGAGCGCAATAAAACATGAATCTGTATCACCTCCAGCCCTTATCTCAATTTATTTGGGGTCGGCGCAATTGTCTTCTTCTTCCATGCATATCTATTTGCCGTCATCTCAAAAGTCATCCTTTCTACCCGTATCATCTTTCACACAATCCATCCATCTTTTCTTTGGTCTCTCACTCTCTACTCTTAGCTTGTAATATTAAATTAAACATGAATATAGAATTTAAATGTTCCTTCCCACAACATTATTCCTGTGTACAATTAGTGTGTTAGTGTATGTGAGTTGAAAAACGCACCCACGAGACACAGGAGAAATTCCTAGTGCGGGGCAAAGCTTTTCTTAAAAAAAAAAACAGTTTGCGATATTTATAACAAATGAACAGAGTTCTTTGAAATATATCTCCTAGTCGCGTTGTCGCCTGTTTTAATTGGCAACATTCATTGCAGTTCGGACGCACACAAGTCTTTTACTTAATTACAGTTGAGAATTCGTAATCATTCGTCATTTCGAAGACTTGCTGTAATTAAATTTTAATGTTACTTACTTTATGTTAATTGCGAAAATGATATAAATATAATTGACCGTTTTATGTATAAGAAATATACATATCCTTGTATCAATATGAAATGTGTCCATGCGGTAATATCTATTCATTGAGTGAGTTTAATTGTCATACAATATTAAACTTTATTCCAACTGTGTAGAGTGGCAAATAGAATGGTCTTAGTGACTCACGTGTTCAAGATCGAAACTATTTGCTTTGCAATATTGAATTTTATTGGCTTAAAAATAAGGTCAAATGTTTTACTGAAATTGAATAATGCACTTCTGTTTATGTACCTTTCACGCTTCCATCCCCTGTAATAACATCTCGTGCGCGTTTTAATGTTAGTAAAAGGCTTATAGTTATTTAGAAACACATAAAGATTTAGTTTTATTTTATAATCACGATTTTCTACCGACTGATGGTATAAGCGGCTTACGGAATCGCACGAAACGAAACGTCCGAAATTATTGTGTGTTGAAAGTTCCCATGGTCAATCTTATAATGTGTTTCTTGAATTAATAGCAGTTTTTGTTGTTTTGTTATTTCCTCCTACGACCGTCAAAACGTATGTACTCAGATTTAAAAAGTAAATATTACAGTATACAATGTTTTGCCAAATTCGACAAAAACGCCCAAAGGCTCAATGCACACCGTCGGGAGTCGGAAGACGAATTATCAGTCTTTTACGTTTCTACGTAAAGTTCATAATGCAATGTGGACAGAATTCCTTTTAGACGTATTCCGCGGTAGTGGTGTGAATTGAGCCTAAGGGTGATACGACACTTCAACGAATTATTAAAATTAAATTAAATTACAGGTTTTAAAGCATTTTTCTCTTAAAGAAGTGCAGCACTTGCAAAAAACTTAAAGATGCTTAATAAAAGCTATATGAAGTCGGAAGTTTTTTTATTGATATGATAGATTGAGGAATGCTGTTGTAAAACAACGTTGTGGTTTAAAAGAAGGTGTAGTAACAAAAATTTAAAAGAGTATGGTAAGATGGTTTGGTCACGTCGAAAGGATGAATGAAAGACGAAGTCTATCAAAATTTAATTATACGTAAGCGGAAACGCCCTAGAAGGACATACACTGACCTTATTGGTGATGTTCGTGAAAAGGTCGACAGCGGCGTGCGTGTGTGACCAGTTGTATGAACGTAAACGAAGCAAAATGAGTATGTAAGGATCGTAGCAGGTGGCGTTATGTAGTTTTTGCCTACCCCCATGGAAAAAAGCGTGAGTCTGTGTGCGCTAAATGACGATGCTCGGAAATTTGCACCATTTACTCTTTAAGTCACATCAGCCTTCAACTCTTTCATTGAAACTGTTGCTCTTGTAATTTGCGCCAATCACACATCATGCTCTTGTTAGAAGGTTGGTAATGACGCATCGCTGACCGCATCACCGCAGCATCCCGATCAGGAAGAATGGATTAAACCTGATGTTTGCTCGTCTTTGTTATGCTAAGACGGAAACCGCTGTTTGACGCAAAATTGGGTTGCTGGGAGATTTCAGCGTCAGATGTTAGAAAAGTATTATGAGATGATAATGTCACTTAAGACATTGTTGTTGGAAATAAGCCGCAGGATGCTGGGATTTAGTTTTGGTATCTTGATAGGCTTAATCTCTATTCGTTTCAAATTGATAAGCGGTATGCTGGTGAAATCATTTGTTATTAAAGAAAACTATAATCAAACATGATTCCTTTCGTAGCTAAATATCGTTTATCTTGAAATAATATTACGGCTGTATTCTCTGTAGGCTTAGGCAAGGCTGAGACAGTACACCATGTAATAGACGTGACCTATTGCCAAATAAGTTATTTATATTTCAAGATGTAAACGTGATAATTTGTAAGTCCATAATCAGTCCCGTAACAAAAAAAACAAACTTGAGAGGCGTCAAGGGACAATCGGATGGAATGAAGTTCCTTTCGATTAATTAGTGAAGGAATTGTAATAAAATTTTATTTTTTTTAATTTAATATTAAAACAAAGAATATTTTATGTATAATATTTTATTATTTATTATGTACAAAAAACCTGTATACACTCAACAAAAATAGTCGCCGCGACACCACACTGTTCAATGCGAAATAGAAAGACGAAACGAAAATAACTGGCTTGCTTTCTATGAGAGAGAGAGAGAGAGAGAGACAGACAGAGAAACACGCGCACGCCGCACGGCTTACAACTTTAGCAAAAAGTGTCGTTACAACTTTTCGTCTTAATTTTTTTCCGTCTAGACCCCTTTCGCAATGCGCGGTAAGGAACTTCGTTCCAAAAAAAATGTCACACGTTTTTCTGATTGCAAATCTAATGAAATTAGGCGTTCACAGTCAATCAGGTGGAAGTGTCACGATGCAAGCTTCCCCAAGCAGTTCCTAGTACAAATTAGAACTAGAGAAAGTGAGAGAACAGATTACCTCTTTATTCATGCCAGTGACGTCACATCTAATATTTATGTATGTTAGCATAAACGACCAGCTCTGTATAAGGCGACCGTTTTCAATGGACTGACAACTGACAAATGACGGCTTGCAGACAGTAGTGGACGGTAACATATTGGACATGGTCGTACAGTCAACTGGACAAGTTGTAAGCATTTGTGTCACGAAGAGTGAAGAGTGGGCCATGTATAGCTAGCTATTACCTTTTTCAGTGTATTATATTTTTTCTATCCGAAATATAGTGACAGACTTTTTTCTTTGAAAATAAATGAATAAGTAATAGTACCAGCTGGTTTCAGTTGCAAAGCAGGGCAAAGGCCTCTTCCCAAACAGAGAAGTCACGAGTCATCACCACGCTTGCTCAAGTCGGGTTGGCAATTTCAGACATATGGTGTACTCACGATATTTGCACAACATAAGCTTAGAAAGTACATGATTTGAATTGGAAAACCCACATTGGTATTTGCCCGGATTTGAACCTGCAACCTCGTGCCTGAGAGGCAAGGCCTTAATCACTGAGCTATTTCATTCTCTTTTTTGATTCTTTTTTTTGCATTTTGAAAATTCATGTGAAGAATTCGCAACCGTTTTTTGTTTTTTTATTGTAATACACTCGAGAGCAATGAATCCGGGTCACTTAAAGAATCCTAAAAATCTCGGAAACTAAAAATGCTAGGTTAATGCAATAAATTGTATTTAATAGACAATGTAATACTCCTTAAATGAAGGTATTAAAACTTCTTAGTTATTGTAAAGTTATATCACAAAAAAAAACAAATTTGAAAAAGGGCCACTTTCGAAGATGGAACTACGAAATTACAGCATTTGGTTTTGCTTTTGTTTGTAATCTGTCATTTATGTGGGTACATAAACCATGTTGATAGTGCTCTATATTCATTATTCAAGCTGAAATTATGTCGCTTACGCCTGAAGAATACACCAGAATACTTACAATGCTGGAAACCGGCCGGAGTCAGCGCGATACAGCCAGGACTGTCGGTGTGTCGCTGTCAACAGTACAAAGAGTTCTCCGACGTTACGAAGAAACTGGTTCTAACCTACGCAGACCAGGAACGGGCAGAACCAGGTGTACCACAGCACGAGAAGACCGATACTTGGTGAACACCATGCTTCGAAATCGCTTTCTCACAGGAACTGAACTCACAAATCAGTTTCGACGCCTCGGAGGAAGTAACCCAAGTGCATGGACAGTAAGACGTCGGCTTGCTGAATCTAACTTAAAACCCCTTAGACCTGCAAACGGCCCTAAACTGGAGCGTGGGCATCGTATTTCAAGACTAAGATATGCCCAGAGCCACGTAAATTGGAGTATTGAAGATTGGTCAAAAGTTATGTTCTCCGACGAATCAAAATTTATGCTCTACAAGCACGATGGAAGACACAGAGTGTATCGAAGACCAGGGGAAAGATTCAAGCAAGCATGCATCGAAGAAAAAGTAGCCTACGGTGGTGGGTCTGTACTTGTGTGGGCCGGAATTTCTTCTGAAAGTCGCACAGAGCTGGTGATCATAGAAAACGGCTCTTTAACTAGCGTAAGATATGTGGAAGAAATCCTCAATGATCACGTTGGTCCATTTATGGTAAATTTAGGTGAGGATGCTATATTTATGCATGACAATGCCCGACCTCATACAGGTAGGATTGTGAATGACTACCTTCAAGAGATGAACATTACTCGTATGGAGTGGCCAGCGCGCAGCCCGGATATCAACCCGATCGAGCATGCTTGGGACGAGCTAGGCAGATGCGTAAAACAACGAAACCCTCCCCCAATCACGCTTCGTGAGCTCAAAATTGCTCTTACAGAGGAATGGGAGAATATTCCCCAAAATCGTATAAGGAACTTGGTGTACAGCATGCCAAACCGCGTAAACGCAGTAATGGAAGCACGAGGAGGCAATACGAAGTATTAAAATTCAAGAAAATCGTAATAAAGTTCAAAAATTTCATGTTTCCTATTTTTGTTTTAAGGAGAGATCAGCAGTTTTTTTCTTTATGTAATTTTGTGTTAATAAAATGTATGGTGACTCATATTTTTTTTACTTTCATTTAAGGAGTATTACATTGTCTATTAAATACAATTTATTGCATAAACCTATCATTTTTAGTTTCCGAGATTTTTAACATTCTTTAAGTGACCCCGATTCATTGCTCTCGAGTGTATTTTGGACAATATTTGCATTCCCTTTTCCCAATCTTTTCTTATTTGATGATGAGTAAGTAGATACGTTGAGCTGATATTTGTTTAAAATTTTGCAGTATAACTGTACAGTATCGTGATCTGTGCAAATAGGCGATTTGAATTATCTTGCAATTTATAAACCTGGCTTGCATAATTAAATCAAAAAATTAATAAATAACTCCAAACACTAATTGACTGTAATAGTTCATTTATTTACATACCTATTTCCATCTGGTATTGCTTAATACGATTTCAAGGAAAATATAAATTTGTATAATGTCCTAGAATCGTAGATATTAAACAAACTGGCGAGGTACCTTGATGACAAATTGGATCAATCCAATTTATAAAAACTCCTCGCTATTCCCAATTGGCCGCTGTCAGCCTTCATCATCAGCCCATGATTTCCAGCTCTTTTAATACAAGGCTGATATTATGTATTGTGACCAAGTCAGGGTTTGTTTTGTCCAGAAGCAGCCACCTTAAAAAAGAAATGCAAATGTGAAAAAAATAAAAAATTGACGGCGCGGTTGGCGCAGCGGCTGAGCGATTAATCGCTGCGCTGCGTGTCGTGGGTTCGATTCCCGCACGGAATTAATATTTGTGTGGCCTACAGGTAGTTGTTCCGGGTCTGGCTTTTTGTGTATGTGAGTTTGAATGTTTGTTAAGGCACCCACCGTATAGGAGAAATTCCTAGTGTGGGACAACGTTTTTATAAACAAAGATAGAAATTTCTGATTGATTTATCTAAGAATGTTCTCCATTAATTTACTCAAGAAACGTTAACAAAATGTATATGTAACCTCAAAAAGCTTCTCCTACCAAATGAAAATAATAATGACGTAAATCACTTAGTAATCACGGTAAAATAACTTACCAAATGCGTAACCTCCTCCTTTTTTAAAGTCGGTTAAAAAATACTCCCTGTTACCCTTAACAAAAACTGCTCTTTACCGCCAAAGCGGATTGGTCCTTTTACAACGAATCGAGTTCATTTTACCGTGTTTTATTCGAAATTACTAAAAAATATATATTTTATATTTTTATTTGTTACTTCAAAACCTTCGTCCAATATCCATCCAAGCGTTGGCCGCTGATGTTAGGATAAACCTCTCGACAGCTGACGGATCGTACGTGCGACATTGACGGACGTTTTTATAACTTAATCTCGCATATCTAAGGCTGTGGTTTAATTTTCATACTGACCCGAAAGTTAATCTGTTTGAAATGCGACATTAACTTGCCTCTTTTGTGTAACTTTATGAATAATTAAGATTTGAGATTAATTTTGTCAAACCATTTTGCTTTAAGCAATGAGCAAGCCGCACTTAATGGTCTAGCGATGCCATTAGGTGGAAGGACCAATTTATTTTTGGAGCCTTCGAGACAGAAAATATAATAATGCAATATAACATAACATCACGACTGTATTCCTTTAACGGTTGTGCAGAGGTGCACCTCTGTAACACACACATTGAGCCAGTTACGTTTAAGCCCCTCTTGGTTACTCTGGTGGTCGCAAGCGCTATTATTGAGCAACTCCCTGGGTTCGATTCCCGGGTATGCGAAAGGGTTATTGGGTTTTCCAATCTGAAAATTCTCTGTAACAGCCCGGAGTATGGATTTGTGCCGGGTCAGCGGCAATAGGCTCGCCCCTTTTTGCTTAATTATAATTGGTGAAACGTGGTTGTGCTTTAAACACACCTCTGCTTAACCCTTCGGGGAATTCAAGCGTGATGTTTTCGTTATGCTGAGCTCATTCATTGGATTGAACACAAGGAAGTATCATCAATTACTAAAGACGACTTACAATGTAATAAACCGTTTCTGAGTTGCCCTTAATTGTACGGGAAAATATTACCTAGCATCGTCTCATTAGTATGAAAATATCGTAGATATAGAATTTATGTTAACGTGTGAAGCTCATACTAATTATGTTATCTCTGTTGTATGCAAATAAGCAATATTACTAAAGGTACTTTTATTGTTATTAATATGAATTAAACAGTTGTATGTCGTACTGTAAACGACAAATAGATTGACTTTTCTTGATGACGAGGACGTCGTTTTTGAGGACTGTCTTATGTTAATTTTATCGTTCAAAAAGTGCCGATTCTCAGCCTAACTTGAAGAAATAAATTTTGATTTTGGTTTTTAAAGGAGGTTTCAAACCAAAAAATCAATAGTCCCTATTTCTTCCAGTTTTAGAACACTAGTAGGGTCTTATTGTTAAATAATAACAGTCCCACGGGTTCACCGAAGGTTTGTATACGGTTCAAAGTCAATCAAAATCAAAATTCATTTAGGATGAGCTTCAGCACCTTTAGAACGTTAAATTTACATAAGACAGTTCCCCAAAACGCCCACTCTTCACTTGCCAAAGTTCTTCCGAGGATAAGTGACCATCCATTACATGTCGATATCCTTCCGAGCCTCGGAAAGCTTATTCAGGTTAAGCCGTTGGTCCCTGCTGTCTGCTCAATACAAATCATGACAGTTTACAGATTAAATAAAAAAAAAACACAGAAATAGAAGTAACAATAGTAAATGTCGACGTCGATAATCATGTACTGAACTCATGATGTCAGTTTGTGAGTCGATTTTTTTTGTTTCTTCTACCCTGTATTATATCCATTTATTTAATGGCTGATAACCCACCACATGTACAGAGGCCAGCTCATCAAGCTACCCCAATGTGTCAAATTTCTTTGATAGGTTTTCAACTTTATAACAACACAATAAGGTTCATGTTCAATTGGGAAAGTCTGACAGTTTGGGGTAGCTTGATGTGCTGGCGTCTGTAACCAGTGCGGACGTACATCTTTAGACGTAGTCACATGTCTTCAGATTCTTAATGAGGATTTTTTATTCAATTTACCTTATAACCTTACTAATGACAATTTGATTATAAACACACTAATTAAGATTTCTTCGGAAATGATCGAACGTGACCTAAAAGAGATAATAGGAAAAGCAATAAGGTTTACGACAGAAAACACATTTAATTGCGAAGATCATAATGTTGAGGAGGTTAATGAATCACAGAATCTGGTAGAATTGAGACAATAGTACCTATTGGTGAGGATTGACATACACACACAAACGCCTCATTCCTTTCGAGGTATTCCATTTTCAAATCTTTATTTCCTATTGATGTTATTTTAACATATACAAACATCAACTTTTTACTGTGTAAATCGTTTTTGCACTATATTGAAAAAGTCATAAACTTTGTTGAATGTGTAGCGCAAACTCAACTTTCAGATACGCGTTTTAAAGTAGTTTTTCCAATGATACATGTTTGTTTATACTTTTGGAAGCTATATTGTAAACGCAGGATAGGTACTTACAGCCTATTTTAGCTTCCTGCACGTTGCGCCAAACTGGATTTCTGACACTATGATAGAAATTATAACGATTACCCATGACAAATATTGGTGTTCAAGGTGGGTAAAAATATTAAAAACATGAAAAACAGCCAAGGAATAAACCAGACAGACCAACCCAACCAACACAACCCCACCCAAACAACAACTTCGAACTGAAGATTTTATTCTGTCACAGTTACAATTTTAATCAGCGAATTTAAAATAGAATATAATAGATAGGTCTTTATTTATAAATGATGTAATAAATTAAAGGTTGTTTATTTATATAATAAGGTCATACATTCTACCTTCATATAGCACGCAAATTTAATACAAAGAAAAAGATATTAAAGATATTACAAAAAAAAATAGAAATTCTGCACGGAGTAACAACATTTATCTACAAGTAATTCTGTAAAACGTTGAATACGTCAACGTAGTTGGAACAAGACTTTCACATTTTACAATTGCTCCAATAAACTGCCAAGAAATAACTAGGTACTTAAGTCTTCTGAAACCTATTAGGTAGCCGACAGGAACAAAAGAAAAGCAATTAAAACAGTTTTATCTTTAGCACTATCTTTGTCCCGACTGTCGGCAAAACTATCAAAAATATTTCGAAAACAAGCATAAAAATCGTCGTTTTTAGAAAGCGAAAGCGCTCTGAGCTTCCAAAATGGCGCTCCATAAAAATTGTAAGAACAAAAATAAAGGAACAAAGTAGCAAAAGCATAAAACTAACAAACAAATACACGAGAACTCTCACTTTCACACATTTCTATAAAAAAAAGGTCTAAGCAATATTTTTGTAATTATGCAAGAATGGGTTCCCTTTGAAATCAAGAGTTATTGTTTCGTCGCCTGCCTTCCTTCGCTACCCTTTTTCGGTCATCAGCGCTAGTTTTATTATTAAGTATCATAAGAAATAAAGGCCGTGTCTAATGACTGTAATCACCATTAATTTAACTTGGAGCAAGAATTTTATTGTGCCCATAAAGTAAAGATTGCTCGAATGAAAAATTAGAACGTATATCATAGGTATCAGTAATTTGGCATTTTCAGGGTTATCCAAGGTTATGTAGAACACTTTTTTGTTTGTTTTTAATTGAGAATTATAATCACGTCTGGCCGTTCAAAAATGGTCTTTGGGTACAAAGAGCATCATCTACCTATCCTTCATCTAATAATGTTGGAATCAGCTTACAGTCTAAGATGCAGCTGAATTTATAGTGAATACCAGTATTTTACATGGAGCTACTGCCTACTTGAACTTAATAACCCAGTTACTGAGTAATATGATACGCTTTGGAAAGACTGAATGACGAACCTTGGGAGATAGATAATAATATTGTAAGGAAAGTATTGCGATGAGTAAGAGAAAAAGGTTAGTCTGTGCAAAGTACAAAGGTAATTCTAACTCATTAAGCCCTCTAATCAAAACTTTGTTCATTCATTTATACGTCTCCTATCCTCTGCAGTGCTGATTGATTTAGTATTGACAACATAGAGACACACACTGATTTGTGCTGACATATCGATTTCATCGTTGCAAAATAAGTAAAATACTATTATTATGAAAGTTATCCACCAAAGAAAGACAAGTGTGCAAATCATGAAGTAATATCAAATACGCTGTGAAAGAGAACGTTGAAATATTTTGTGACGTCACAGCGCAAAAACCGAGATCAAAATGCGTGTAACACTACCGGGAAGGCATAAAAAATTCGAAAAATTATGAAACGAATAAAATAACTCCAACAATATACATACATAGTTTATGCAACGTTTTTAATCATCTTCACTTAACTGAAATCGAAAGTGAGGTGCGTTACGTCACTGGCACAGTATTTTTTTTATAATCGGACCCCCTTCGGCACCCGTCAAAGGTCCCTACAGTGCATACAACACAAACAGACCATTGTTCAAACATTACGACATAATTCTGCCATTGTCGTCGGCTTTCGAAAAAAAATTGGATCATGCGACAAAAAGTGGGACAAACGAGCGTTTACGATTTTATTAGTGCAAAAACAATTCTGGGTAGAACTTGCGTCGTTTATGATCTGTTTTTGCCTTTTTCGACGAAAGTCGAGACAGATACCGGCAAAGTCAAAGCCATCACTATGCCTTTTCGTATGCAAATAAGTTGCAATGAACTCATGTCCGAAAGGACCGTGAAACGCGCGTGTTCAATGTCAACGCGAAATTTTGCCTCGTTTTTGTTAGAATTTCGGATCGACCGCTTTTTTTCGACAAACAAATAAGTGATTAAATACGAATATTTGGGAACAATGGTGTTTCTTTAGCTGTCACATAAGGGAACATCAAATTGTGGGCAAATATTTTGGTCCTTTTTCCAAATTCTGCGAACCTTGACTGATTCTTTGGACAACATTTTAACTGTCGATCTCGTTTTGTTTCTGGGTCAGACTTTTTACTAGTTCCCATTACGTAGGGTCTTTTTTTTAAACACCATTATAGGCTGTGACCAAATCTGACTCGAATAAAAAAATATTATGCTAATGGTATCGTACGGAAATCTCTGGAATTTTTGTAGCCCTAAGTTGGTGTTGTAATAAATAATTAACATGCCATGGTATGTATAAGACATGTTTATTCCAAGGCTATAGTGGACGTACAAGCAATAGTGTTACAAATTATCTTTAGCTATAAAACTGTCGAAAGTATTGATGGTACATATTTATGTATAATAATTTTTGATAATATTGATAATTATTGATTTGATCGACAGGTGTCAATATGAGAGACTGATAGAAACGGTACACTCAATGCGTTTAACATTCCAGATACCGACAATGCACATAAGAATAAAATTATTAGAGATATAATACACACAGAAGAAGCAAGATTAAGTAATAACTTCCTTTTCAAAGATATTTACTAAAAACCAAATCTAGTCATCCTAATGTCAGCCACATCTTGCCTTTCTAAACCCACGTGCTAACCAAAAGTTTCGCTGGGAAGGACCAAAATCCAAAATCTAATAGCGGAACTAATTCTCATCAAGCAACTCACGACCTTTGAGTACGTGAAAAAGATAATTGAACAATGGGATCTATACTCATTTATGCTCCGTTCACTTTTGCATCGCTTTTTTCGTGTATACAGACGTCCTCGATCGCATCCGCCTTGCTTCTATTACTAGTTGTGTTATGTACATGGCGAGCTACTATAGTATGTATATAAGTTATAAACCTGCAGTTAATTTTATTTATATACGATGATCAAGGAAAGAAACGTAAGTTAATATTAGATCGTTAAAATGTTATAGAGTACCTACTGTTAAAGTAATTCGTGATTATTCATAATAAATACACGATTTATGTGAGAACACATGGGAAGTTATGTGACCAAAGGTTTTCATGGTATTGCCAAGGATATGTGATGCAGAGGAATGAGGAACATGTAACGAAAATTTGTGGATTATTATGGGTGGTTCTATGGGTACAAGAATACCAAAACAACTATGCATACATGGTGTCTGAACAGATGATTATGTGTGGAAAAATAGTGACTGCTGAGATGGTACCTAAAAGAAAGAAGAAACAACGCCAACCCAACAAGAGAAGGCGGACGATGATCTTTTGAAAACGATTCGACAAGTCAATAGCATCTTTTGAAAACAACCTCCACTTAAATAAAGCTGTCTGTATTTGACTATACTTACGTAGTAGGACTATATCTGTAGATAAGGTTAATGTGAAAGAATGTCTGTCAATAGTGTTTGTATTCAAATGTACAGAAATAGTTCGTCTTTGTGAGCCAGCGACAACGACCGCAGGTAATTGTCCAACTTAACTCCATGTGATGGGTTTGGTGCATTGTTTATTTTAAGTCTGGCGATCTTTATTTATTTTAATTGTCATTACTAGCTACATGAATAATTTTGTCGATACATTGATATTTATATTGGAAATTGGACTATGAGATTGGGTTTGTTTCTTTCGATTAACTAAGGATGTACACCATTGCTGCAAAAAACCTTACGACGCTTTAATTTTCTTCTTTACAAACTCAATTTCACTCAGTTATTATTCCTTCTACATCTTTGCCTACGTGGCTTTGGTTCTTTCATAGGTTAAATTTAATTACACCGTATGTTACATAGGAAATAAAAATCTCATAGTCTAATAGGTATTTACTTAAAAGCAGACAACCAATACATCGCTATAGGTGTTAGTCCTTAAAAAAGGTACTTTATGTCTATTTTTAGTACCGAAGATACTAAAAGCGCAAAACGATTTTTTTGCAATAAGATTCTTATTTTTGGTTGATATAGCGATTAGCTGATTAATTGCAAATAATAGAGGAGCTCGTGGCTAAATAAAAACAGCCGCACGGGTTGATCGAAGATTAAGCTACGCTTGCCGAGGTCGATCGGTGGATGGGTGATCGATCGTAACATATCGAGATTCCTTCGTGCCTCGGAAAGCACGTTAAGCCGTTGGTCCCGGCTGTCATGTGTAAATCTTTGACAGTCGTTACGGGTAGTCAGAAGCCCGAAAGTCTGACAACCGGTCTTACCAAGGGGTATCGTGATGCCCAGTAACTGGGTTTTGAAAGTCAGATAGGCAGTCGCTCCATGTAACATATTAATATTCACCTGCATCCGGTTAGACTGAAAGCCGAATCCAACATAGTTGGGGAAAGGCTAGGCTATGATGAATAGGAATATGCTTAGATCCATACCGGTCGTACACTTTTCTACGGAAACTCTTCCACGCTTCTGTATTGGTATATCACAATGTTCCACAGTCCATGCCATCGGATCTACGGATCGGATGCTAGGGAAAGTATCCGGTGCGTTTTCTTTTGATCTATTCATTGGACTACTTAGGTTAAGTATACAATTTTTTGACGATACCAATGGTTTGGAAATCATTTCTAAGATTTTTTTGTGAATTTGGTACTCCTTTTTATGTTTTTATCAGGAATCTGACTGGAACGACTTGCGATGGATGAACACCTATAGCAATTCTGTGAGGCAGATTAGACCCTGAAAGCATTCTAAATACACCAAGATTTGACAATGATCAAAATTTGTTTAGCCAATCAGTGCTAAGACAAGAAACAAGTTAATCTAAACGGTAGCTTACAGCTCCCCCGGCAGTCCGTGATGGAAAAGGCCGCGACAATCCATAAATATTTATTAACAACCGAAACTAATTATTTGTCATAGCTCCGAGGAACAATAACAATATATTTAATCTTTAATCAGTCCACCACCCACACTTTGTTCGCATTAATCTTAATCACATACTTTCTGGTCCTTCTAACCACAATGCCCTGCGGTCCTAAGGTTTGATTTCTATGTCACTTGGAATTTACTAAAGCTTTTGATGGAGTGAGCCTTCAAAGAAAATTCAACTATATTTCAGCTGACATAGAGTCGAGATTTGAAAATTTATTTGTACTTATTAAAAAAAATCAAGAGTAGATTATGGTTTAAACTACGTGACATTCGCGGTTACACGTACAGCGGCGTAACACTTCAATACTATCGTTATTCCTTTGTGTAAACTACTAAAAGTGAAACGTGTTATTTGTACAAAACAGTCAATATGAAATTCAACCCTATCGCTTAAACATACGTCCTAAATTCGCAAGAAATGTCGTAAAGCTTTAGACTTTTAGCACGCCTATGCAAATGTGTGCACTGCCTCGCGGTAGGACCTTGGCAGGGACGTGGAACAGTATCATCAGTGTTCTATTGCTACGTGAATGTGCACCTTAATATAACACTTCGGAAGGTTATTATCGTTTGTGTAGAATTCAATAGTTGTGTCCTAACTTCCATGGGTATAGTTGTTGAAGTTAGAGCCTTGACTGAAATGGGACGTCACTGTTACCACATAGGGCCTAAGTGCAGAAAGAAGGTGTGGTGTCGTAACGATATGCTAAAACAACTGTTGCTAGGCAACCATTGTTTAAAACAAATGTTTGAAGAATGCTGTAGACCTTGGAAAGAACGAAATAGTTTGGGCCTACTTTGTTTGTGTATAGAACGGCATTTTAGGATTAGAATTTTGATATAAAATAGTACGTTAGATATACTAACGTACGTTTTGCTGTAGGTTTCATTTACGGTAGCTTTAAACTACTTCCATCTATTCTTATGCAACGTTTAAAATAAACTTCTAATAGTTCAATTGATAGTCAACACCGTCTGATTTATTTACTGACAGATAGCAGTTATACAAGGTAGTTTTATTAACAAACCATTCCTAATTATAATAATTAATTAACCATAATTTACTTTGACTATTAAATTAAATAACAAATTTACAGGCAATTCCACAAAAAATAGGACGAACATTTAAAATTATACCAAACACAAAAAAAGTCTCACGAAAAATAATCTTCATTCAGTTTAATTTAATAAAACTCGAGTTTGGCTTTGCTAATTACAGCCTGTAAACCTAAAGGTTGTTCTAACTAGCACGGTAATTAAAATGTAATTATAAACCTTCGACACATATATTCCGAAAGACAGCTTAATTATTTTCTATGGATGTAATTATAGGTAAAACAGTTTGCTAAAATACGACAGCGATTTTGTTAAGCTTGTATGCTCATGTAGGGTTGTTTCAACGTGTAATTATCTTTTGAATAGCTAGGTGTTGCAAGACATGGACGCTTTGACGGAAATATTACAGATTAAACTGTGGGTTGGCAGAAACATATTTCAATTTAACATCACTTTTTGGTCCTTTGAGCCGCAGTGAAGAAAGTTAGTATACATTTTTGGTCTTTTGAAATAGAGTTATATATCCATGATTTTGGAGATGGAGGAAAAGAGTGTCAATAAATACGCTTTCCGCTAATATTGTAAAGTAATGGTTTGTTTTAGCTTAGAAGGTAGCAGTGAATATATGTTGATAGTTTTATTAATACATGATGTGAAAAAAATATGTTTCATAAATTGATGTTTCAGCTACCTGTGTGTTTGACTTTACGTAGTCATCTTACTATTGTCTAGACATAACACCGTAATCCTACAACCATGTCTCAGTATTGTAATGACAGTGTGCGTTAACTACACGAATGATCAGTTAAGGTGACTCCTACAAAGTAACCCCCCACATTTTTTTTCTCATTTTTTTTTACAAATTGCAGAGCGGTTTTCTGTGAATACTGATTGAAATAAGAATAATTTACATAATAATTGTATAATAGTCACTTAAAATATGAATACCTTTAGCTTTTGAACTTATATCTACTGCGAATCGTCATTTGTGTTCACGAATAAGTCTTATTTCCATGAAATTTTGAGAGTGATACTTGTATATGAGTGAGTGATGTTTAAAATTAATACAATTTAGTAACTACTGTATCATAACTGCCGCTAAATAAATTTTTATCAACAGCGCTACAATTTGTAAAACATTTTTTGTTTTATTTTTCACGCTCTGTTGACGGTTACCCCTTTAACTGTGCATGTACGAAGCCAGTAATTATTGCTTGTATATAATGTACCTCTGATTAGTGTTGATGTTTTAAGTAGAGTGGATATGACATGACTGTGAGATTATTTAATCCTAGGAAGGTTACAAATCTGTGCTTGTCAGGTTAAGATTGCGACTATGACAGGTACTATTAAACAGAGTACCTGGGGATAACTAAGAAGGAATCGAAGAACAACCTTTTTTCAGGTACATAAAAAAGTGAAATATCAAAGTTCGCCATAGAAATAACTGTCTTTAATAACTACTTAAACAAGACTGTATCGCTGGTCTCGTGGTTCCAAGCGCGACTTTTAATTCGGATTCGATTCCCAGGTCCGGCATAGTCTGATTGAGTATTTCTAATAATTTTCTCATTAGAAATCCGGAGCCTGAATTTGTGCCCGGTTAACGGACTTAAGACATAACCAACAGTTAGCACAGGTGTACCTCTGCCCATCCCTTCTGGGAATACAGGCGTGGTGTTATGCTATGTTACTTAAACTAATTCTATCACAAACATTTCTGATGTTATAAATAATTGGGTGGGCCAATACTGATTTTGCTGCCAAAGTAAAATAATTTATTTTCGTAAAATAAATAGCAATAATTATGTTACCAAGTGAACTCAGCCAAAGGCAACAAGATAAGCCATTTCCTTTATTGATATTACTATTTTCGACACATTATAAATAATTTGTTCCACTTTCCTTCCCACAATCATGGACAAAGGTAACATTGATCAGGTCATTGACTCCTGTATGACAAGGTTTTTGGTTTCTGTTAGTCTCATTTTTCACGGGGCTACGAGAATTTTTACAAAACTAAAAAAAAAAAATCCACTTTAACGTAACTGTAGAGTATACCCACAATTCACCAGTTACGTTTAAGTCCTATGTTATAGGGCGTGACTCTATTGCCATTATCAGGCACACATTAGACTCCGGGCTGCTACTGAGAAATTTCTACTTAAAAATCCCAATATAGCGTTCCAGGAACCGTCAATCAAACCCAGGACCACATCCTTAACAGTTGCATTTGTGATCAGAAGACCAACGAGGCTGTCAATACTGTCTTAGCATAAATCTTCATTCTGGATCCGGTTGAAAAGATTTCACTCCACGTCTGGCTCAGTGCAAAATTAAATTGTGTTTTTGTCGGGTTTTGTAGTAACAAAGCCCATATAAATAATGATAATAATAATGCTGGCCAACAATCCACACAACATCATCTAGCCCTAAACTAATCAGAGCTTGTGTTATGGGTACTAGAAGACTGATATACTTAATACAATACACTACATAGGTAGATATTTTTTATTATACATAGCAAATGGCAAAGGCTAGGCAGATGATGATAGCAAATATCCAGAACACCCTGAACAAATCTTTGTAGATCGTACAAGCATTTGTCCCAAGGCGGGAATCGAACCCGCAACCTCCTGCGTTGCAGGTGGACCTTCGCCCGCCGCGCAACAGTGGTCGTCAACCAGATACGTGTCTTATCAACATGTTCCTAGCTCATTGTAAAGTATTATATCAGCGGACTGCCCTCCACCTGCAACCTTACGCGGCCGATCGTATAACTGCGCACGATTGCCTGCACATTTCTACTTATTGCACTTAACACTGTTTCCCACATAGCATTAACCTACTGTGTGTGTGATTAGAATTAGGTTGATCTTATTAACAAGTAACGGCATGTTAGGAATGCTGGTCTTAAAATAAACGGAATGCGCCTACTAATAGACTGATCCAACGGTCTGTGGTTTTACGGGCTATAGTGAAATGTGGTACATTGCTCCTTCCGCGATCATCATCTGTCAAGCCTTTTCCCAACTATGTTGGGGTAAGCTTCTAGTCTTACCAGATGCGGCTGAATACCAGTATTTTAATGCTTATCTGACCTCCATAACCCAGCTACTGGGCAGCACGATACCACTTGGTAAGACTGGTTGTCAGACTTGCGGGCTTCTGACTAACCGTAACGATGGTCAAAGATTTACATCCGGGACCTGATACATCTGCATCCGGGACCAACGGCTTAAAGTTTTTTTCCGAGGCACGGAGGAGTCTCGATATGTTACGAACGGTCACCCATCCACACACTGATCTCGGCAAGCATAGCTTAATCTTCGATCACCTTGTGCGGCTGTTTTTATCTAACCATGAGCCACGAGTTCTTCGTCTTTCCGCGATGATGGTCCAACTAAATTATAGCTCTTTTAGCTGTACGCAAGTCATTGGATTGACTTGAACGGGTACTGCTTATCGTAGATGTCCTTGGAGGTTTTCCGTTGAACTAACTGTCGTGATGCTACATTATAAGGTATAGGTCATTACCTATACCTTATAATGTAGCATTTAGAATACAGAAAAGTCTTACGTTGGTTCAAAAACATTTTCCTTTTTCGCCTATATTTTGTGAAAATGAACATTTCGGACCAAAGGACCAATTCAATCCCTTTCTAGAAAAACTCGCACTGTGCGTTACAGACTGTTTGGAATGTTATGTTAATTTTGGTATATGATGTATTCATGGGTGAATCAACTGCTTATCATTCTGTGCGAGGTTTATTTGTGCAGCGAAATGGGTTGCTACAATGTATGTAGTCTACTAGGATTTTCAACAAGTTCTCAATCTATTTGGTCGGTAGTACCAGTCTAATCTTCTATACTTACCTTGAGAGCTTTATAAAATACTGCATAGCATAATTTTAGGACCAGATCGATTTTTTTGGCTTTATGCAACGGATTTTTAAGTATTTTCCCATTTTTGATCATGTTCATAATCTATCGCTGTTGCATGTTTGTTTACAGTGGATTTGTTTTGCGCAGACATTAATATAATTACGATTGTCGCGTAGCAAGTTCAGTTTGTATCAAAATCTGTCATGGCAAAGCAACATTGTTTTGCATTCATTAGGTAGCTAACTATAGGTAGATATATAAGGATTAAGATCACGCTCGCTACATCATGCGACCTTAAACATTACAACCGTCACGCCTCTGATCCCCGAGACTGAGGTGTACTGACTTACACCCACAACCTCAAGTCTCTAATGACGGCAAATGATGTGAAAATGTTTGATAAGACGCGAATTTATCAGGCATTGGTATTTGTATTTTAAAATAATATGTACCTTTTTCAGATCTAGCAGACGCAGTGTAGGTAGGCGGACTGAAGATCTGGTTAAGATCGCAGGAAGGTGGATTGACAATCTTGTTAAGATCATAGGAATCATCAGGATCATAGGTCCCTCTCACTACGAATTTCTTCTGTATCGTGGGTGAGTTTACAGATATATAAACGCGCGTACAAAAAAAAACAAGCTCCGGGACAACCTATAGGCCATACACATGTTTGAACCGAACCCGCGACACGCAGCGCAGCAGCCAATCGCTCAGTCACTGCACCAACCGCGCCGTCAAATCTATCGCCGTATACGTCTAACACTACACTCTCTAAACTTGTATCTGACTAAAAATATGAAGATTAGGAAGCGTTTGTAAGCACGCACGGCTTATGGCGATACAATTATGATGATTGTTTCAGCAGAAATAATCATTTCACATACACTTGTCAAATAATTAGAAGAAAAAAAATGACGTCATCGCAGCGGACACCGCTGACTACTAGAAATATTTAAACCTGACAGCATTCCAAACAAAAAGTGCATTAAACTAATTGATTATGAGCAGAACAAGCGATGTGTGCACGATTACAATGCACTCAAATGTTCCCTTTGTAATCAAATTAGATAATGCTCACAAAAAAATCTGAATCACTTGTCATACTGACCGACCAACATACATAGCTGTTAGAACAAGTATAATAAAAGAACAAAACAATACTGATCAAGACATGAATGATTCATCTAATATCACGCCAGACTAAAGAGTATTTGATTCACACAAAGAACTGCACGTAATATAAACAAAAAACCAGACAACACCTTCAGAGGCCCGAAAATACTTCCTAAGTATGATACAGCGAATGAAAAGGTATGCGTTACTACGGTAGTACATCATTGGGAAAATTTTGACATTGTGTTTCTATAGAGCAATGTATGACATGGATTTGGGAAATCACCTTTATATGATATCTATACAAATAAATAAAATTGATGTGTCTGTTTGTAAAGTCAAAAGAACAGCTTTTTACTAAATGCATAATTATGAACGTTTATACGGTAGTTGTACCAAAACATTTGTTTCTGTATGTCTGTCTGTTTGTTTGTGGTAATCTCCGAAATTTCTGGATTTTCACTGGCAGATAGATGACGTTGTGAAGAAGTAACTTCGACTTTTATTTTTGAAAAAAAATTAGGGATCCACACAAAAAAAAATAATCATTAATTTTTGCCACCATTGACGAAGTCGTTGGCACAGCTATTAATATAATAAAAACAATAAGTACACTAACAGCATTTACATTTTACATTAGCTTTGAATAGTACCTATTTAGCTATTACTATTATATTTTCTATCTGATAGTTTTAAGTAGCAGTACAGAATCTGGATACGTGCTCCGTTATTGGCAAAAGGCTCACCTCCTTTTACATGGGACATAAACATAACTGGCAAAATGTGGGTGTGTCTGCCGAACCCTTCAAAATCAAAATCAAAATTCATTTATTCAAATTAGGCTGAGAATCAGCAATTTTTGAACGTCAAAAACGTTTACATAAGACAGTCCCCCAAAACGCCCACCCTTCACCACTTCCTAGTGTTTTTGCTGGGAAGAAGAAGTGGAGAAACAAACTCCCCAGCAACACGTCTGTCTGACAGGTTTGAAGAACTTGAAGCTATACAACATATTATGTCAAAAAATAATAATTATGTCAATCATCTTTATACATCATTCAATTAAATAATTTGCTACATGAATGCTTCGAAGAATACAGTCGTGATACTATTTTCATGTTATGTACAAAAAGTTATTTCAAGACAACAGAAGCATTCCGATTATTGGTTGTTCGAGTATTTATGTTAGACGATTCTAAGAATATCACTGGATGTTGTAAGAATTAAGTCGATGTTAGTGCTATGCCGTATCGTGAGTAAGTCCATCATCATCTGCCTAGCCTTTTCCCAACTATGTTGGGGTCGGCTACCAGTCTAACCGGATGCAGCTGAATACCAGTATTTTACATGGAGCGACTGCCTATCTGACCTCCACAACCCAGTAACTGGGCAACACGATACCCCTTGGTAAGACTGGTTGTCAGACTTTCAGGTTTCTGACTACCCGTAACGACTGTCAAAGATCTACAAATGACAACCGGGGCCAACGGCTTAACGTGCTTTCCGAGGCATGGAGGAGACTCGATATGTTACGAACGGTCACCCATCCACAGACTGACCTCGGCAAGCGTAGCTTAACTTTACCAAGGAGTATCGTGTTGCCCAGTAACTGGGTTGTGGAGGTCAGATAGGCAGTAGCTCCATGTAAAATACTGGTATTCAGCTGCATCCGGTGAGACTGGAAGCCGACCCCAACACAGTTGGGAAAAGGCTAGGCAGATGATGATGATGATGAAATACGGAACAGCAGTATTTTTTTTAATTTTAAGATGCTACTGCTGAGCATGAGGTGCTGGGTTCGATTTCCAAGTCGGACAAAGTGTTTTTCCATCTGGAATTTCTTAGTAGCAACAGTTTAATGGTAATAGGCTCGTCTCCTATGCCCTGAGACTTAAACATAACGGGCGTAATGTGGGTATATTATTGGTTCAGCTCTGCCTAACCCTTCGGAGAAAACAGCGGTGATGATGGAGTTATGTACAGTTGAAAGTGATGAAAATCTAGAAGACACTTAATTAGATGCCTACAAGAAAAGATCGACTAGTTCCATAGTTGGCCAAACCAGTAAATTTCTATCAAAACATACCTACGCCAGTAACCACGATAAAAACTCAATTGAAAATTCCCATTGTATTCATATTACACTCAGACACGAGAAAAGTACAGGTAATTTTCATGATACGAGTACATCTACCTTGACCTCGTCCAGAGGAAATGAAAATTAACAAATTACACAACGTGAGTTGTCAATTTGACAAGGCCTTCTTTTGTTTTATCGAAATAGATAGACATAGTGGTACCTGGCTTGGATGGCATATTATCTTCCTCAAGAACTGGCCTGTCAATAGCAAATATATTTTAATCGATTCCTTCTAGTAGTTCCAGAGATCATCGATCATCATTAAAAAAATAAACTTCTCAGCCTAATTGCATTCTTAGTTAGGTATGTATAAAAAAAAAACCATTTATTTTCAGGATCAATAACAACTTTAAGAATAACAATTTATAGGTACTTATAAGTAAAGAAAGATATTACAAACAAAACGAAAAATATGATCTCATGTTGTGCGTAGAAATATGGTGGTTAGAGAGTAATTCACACAGACCTCCGTACTAGTAAAAACTGTATCACGTAGGTCAGTCTTCCTCGTTCTCCAATAATCACACACTTAAGCATATAGATATTATGGATAAAAAAAAATACTAATTTTAATTTTAGAACAACAACACAAGACTAAGTACAACAAGTAAATCGACTCCGATCGACGATCCTCCAATACCTCATAAAAGTTGTACCTGTAAAAAAATTATACTTTTGTTGGCGCTACTGGGGAGCATGAAGTCCTGGGTTCGAGTCCCCGGCCAAGCTAAGTGCTTTTGAGGCAGGTTGCTGCAGGCAGATGCTGGATGCGACAAGCTGAAGACAGGGCGCTATGGCGCTCATTAGGAGAGGGCTATGTCCAGCAGTGGACTAGTATAGCCTGATGATGATGATGATGACGATCCAAAGTCTGGTTTTGTACTAAACATGACTAACTATTTTGTATTTGTATTTGTGTTTGTATGTATTGGGATAAAGGCAGGAGAGTCATATACTGTCCTAGGATAGAAAGAGCAAACTTCAAGTGAGCTCGTTATGATTCAGCTTATAAAAAGAATTAATTGTATTACCTTATATGGTATATCCTTATAATTAATTGCTTTATAAATTCTCTAAAGAGAAAACATGATTATGATGAACACGTGCAACAGATATCTTGTTGCAATGTTTCTAACATTTGTAAAACAAGTAAAGTACCAGCCTATTACCGTCCCACTGCAGGGCAAAGGCCTCTTCTCATACACAGAAGGCATGAGCATTAATCACCACGCTTGCTCAAGACGGGTTGGCGATTTCAGACTTATATTAATTATATAAGTCCAGGTTTCCTCACGACGTTTTCCTTCACCGATGTCAGTGATGGCCAAGATAAACTTAGAAAGTACATATGAATTAAAAAACTGACATTGGTTCTTGCCCAGGTTTGAACCCACAACCTCGTGCACAAGAGGCGAGGCCTAAACCACTGGGCCATCATGACGCTCTCATCTAACATTTGTGTGAACGATGTATAAAAGGAATTAAGTCTGTATGAGATAGCTCTGCTTCTCAAGATGAATAATGATTAAGTAACAAACAAAGAAATTAAAATTGCGTAGTAAATTGTTAGGTAAAACAAGAATTATATAAAATAATATGCTCGTCTAAAAAGTCTTACAAAACAAGCAAAAAAAACGCAGATTTTTTTTTGAAAACTCAAGACAAAGAAAATTGCTGTTTGTTTCGAACCAAATTTACATTAAATTGTTACCAACGATCATAAACAGAAGAGTAAGATGTGGAAACAAAACTACGAAGCGTAAAATTACACACGAATGGAAATCAGAAAACACTCCCAGTACAGAAACCTTTTTCATTTAAAAATATAATTACAAAATCACTTATAAAATGTGAAATAATCAGAAGTAGGTACGAGTACGAATGCACTCAAGACCGTGAATGCACCGGAGCTCGGCGAGATGATATCAACAAAGGATCCTGCATGCTAAATTAATATGAGGCTACCTACCTGTCGAAATTTCCTCGCCTACGCTTTAAGGATTTAGGCAGACGCTGCTATGTCAGCGATGATGGAGCGAAGAGACCTTGAGATGTAAATTGACTTGAAAACAGTTATATGAAGAATGGCCAGTATTAGAAGAGACTTTTTTCTTTTGCATTTTTTTTCAAAAACGATGCCCCACACCAGGAATTTTTGCTGTGTCTTGGGTGCGTTTACAAACAATTAAAGTCACATACACAAACAGCCAGACCCGGAACAACTACCTGTAGGCCATACAAATATTTTTTCCGTGCGGGAATCGAACCCATGACACGCGGCGCGGCAGTCGACCGTTCAGTCTGTTAAATGATATTACAAATTAAGATATCACTGCATGCGATAAACATAAATTTGATTACAGTGTGACAAAATCAGCCCATTTCGAATAATTTTACGTCAGTCATATTGATTTTAACGCAACCAAGATGGTCGCTAAACAAGAGCAACAACAAGGAAATGTGAAAACATGTGATTAATAGTTTTCAAAATGATATTCTTATTTATTTTCTAGTTCTTGGACTTTGGCTTGACGTAATAAATCAATTACAGCAGACCACATTTGGTTTGATCTTAAGAATAATATCTATAAATAATGCATTTGAATAAAATTGTCGCTTAATTCAATTACGAATTACTTTGTATCTGTTTATGTATGTCCACGCCTAACGATGACTTTGAAGATATTGTACTACGAAAAGTTTTAGTGGTCAAAAATAAATGCCTAGACCTCAGTTATTATTAACCACTTTGTTTGACTACATTTAAAAGAAACGAGTGATAAAAATATTGAATATTGAAATATTCACATTACATCTGATAATAATAAAGCTATACGTTACGATATAACGACTCTCATAAACACAAGTAAGCAATATACTTTTATTTCCCTGACCATGAAATATCTAAGTAAACTTGACGCCCATTTCAATAAAACTGTAATTATACAACTCACATGTTAAGACCGTGAGACAATTTATTTTATAGTTACATCATCGCTTGTACTATACCCCACAACAATACTAAGCGGTGTGGGTTGAAGCAATTGTCCAGCTAATATTCAAGCTGGCACTTAAACCAACAAGGTTCCATGTAGTTAACAAATGTATTAGACATAGAACTATGTGGCAACAAGGCGTGGCAATGTCATAGGATAGTTTTTGCGGTCGCCTACACATTGGCCCATCAGAAGAATTTGACTTAGCTGCCAAGGTCGCTTGCATTGTCTTTTTTTGCTTGAACGAGATGTATTTTACCTATCCTATTGACCCTGAGTTGCGTAGGAAGATTATAAGTGGAATTATGTTAAGTGGTTTTGCGGTGACAGTCTGGTGGTTAGGTGTGGTAGAAAAACTAGATTGAGTACAGATGGTGTCGATATCATTTTTATGTTTTCGCAGAGGATCCAGAGGGGCTTGTGGCAAAATTAAAAATAACCGCACATGTTGATCGAAGGTTAAGCTACGCTTGCTGAGGTCAGTCTGTGGATGGGTGACCGTTCATTATGTATCAAAAACCAGAAAACACGTTAAGCCGTTGGTTCCTCCTGTTACTTCTAGATCTCTGACAGTCGTTACGGTTAGTCAGAAGCCTGGAAGTCTGACGACTACTCTTGCCAGGGGTTATAGTGTTGCCCAGTAACTGGGTTTTGGAGGTCAGATGGGTAGTCGCTTCGTGTTAACTACTGATATTCGGCTGCATTTGGTCAGACTGGAAGCCGACCCTAACATAGTTGGGAAAAGACTAGGCAGATGAAATGCACAGTTATTGTATCAGATGTAATTGCTGTTTGTTAGACTTTTTGACTATAATCCCAGTAGCTGCTTCAGTATTTGGCTTGGCTTTTCTATGTAAACGGCCAGTCACTCTCACCAACCACTGCATCTCCTAAAAGTCAGAATCAATCATCACTTGAAAAGCCGAGGCAATGAAGCTTGACGAGTCCCGGAGAAATGATTCATCTTAGATCCCGCAATGAAATTAATCACAAAAGAACAGCGGACGTTTCCACTTGTCTCCGTATCAGGCAGGAGACAGAACAGAGCGAGGCCAATAGGCACGAGACTGTCTTTCAATGGTATTTTTTTGCCAGGAATTACATACCTATGCATCTACTTGTGTTAATAAAATTAAATCCGTGATGGGAATGGTTGCATGTGGCGCCGGCTGTCACATTATCATAATCAACCGGTGTGATATGGATTATGTTGCGTTTATATAGAATAGATAGACAATGGTAATGAATATTGCACCTCCCCTTAAAATTCTTATTTCCTTGATTTTAATTTTAGTTGTATTAGCTTGCTTTGTATTATTGCGAGGATAAGATTTTGAAGTTTTGGTATGGGCATGTAATGCGAAGGAATGAGGACCACGTTGTGAGGACAGTTTTGAGGATGAATGTGGAAGGTTACTAGAGTAGAGGAAGACCAAAGAAAAGATGGATGGATTGTGTGAAAGATGATATGGCTAGAAAAGAGGTGACTATTGAGATGACGGCAAGTAGAGATGTATGGAAAAAGATAACATGCTGCGCCGACCCCAAATAAATTGGAATAAGGGCAAGAGGATGATGATGATGATAAGTTTTTAAGTTTTCTGAAACGGATGGAAGTTACATTAAGAGAGAGAGTTTATCCTTTGAAGTTTTTGAGATGTGTCACTATTTAAGCGGAGGCGCAAATATACTTATATTTTGTCTGCATTGTGATCGTATTGGTTAGCTTACGGGGTGAAGGAATTTCCTTATTTGTGAATGGTCTTGTCCGAGGGAATAGTATAGAAAGCTTTATCAGAGCACCATTGGCTTGGCTAACTAACGAAGAATTGCTAAGATGACATTTAAAATTAACTAAGGTCCGGTGATTGCTTTTGAGGCTTAACTGACGAAAATGAAGTGTAGTTTGGTGTCCCGCAACTTGAATACTAAATCTAAAAACCTTTTTCAAACAAACTAACAATTGACTAAACAAAACCTCGTAGTTCAATTTGTGTTTTTTTTTATTTATTTATTTATTTCATTTGGGAAAATACACAGTAGTATATTAAGCATAAACAGTATTTTAAAATCTTTATTAAAGTTAATTAATTAATGATGTTAATTAATAATTGATCACGTTTATTAATGGTGTATTAATAATGTTTTTACTTGTTACAAATTTTTTAAAAAGAAACTCGTCGTATGCAGAGATTCCTACTTGTTGAAAGTCGATGAAAAAGTGCTTTTGAGGCTGACTGGGACCAGTTATCTAGTCGCCAGAAAAATCGAACATATCTCACATTTCCTTAACTGACTGCGACAGTCACATATCGCGTACAGTTACCATATTGAACCAATAATCCATATAACACTTAATTTAATCAATTATCTCTGCCAACTGTAAACTCGTTCAGTTAGTGGCTTTATTATCTTGTTACATATTTATTTTTATGTTCTATCGAGAGGTGAGGTGAATAAATATCGATTAATAATGACAGCTTACCAGCTTATTAGTCGAATGCTTTATCACTCAGGATAGGATATTTTATTTCTAATGCTGGGTATATATTACTGACGCCAAGCTGCATTTTTGTGTTCAGTATTACTGGCACAGACGCTTGACGTCAGTGTAACGTAGAATCAAAAGGTTTAAGGTTTAAAAAAATATCGATGTGCTGACAAATGAAATATCATGTTTGACGAAAACATTTACGGTTCAGTTTAGAAAATATTGTATTATAAAAAATACGTTTCAGATAAGAGTACCGTGGTTCGAAAATCCAGAATGGTAGAATGGTCAAACGAAACTACAGAGGTTATGCGGAAATTGCATTAGTATCTACATTTTCAGCTGATTCTCTCTTGATGTGTGAACGAAAATTTTATTAATATGTATTACCGTACATTTAAAAAAATAGAAGACGTCGAGGCGTAGGCAGGATAATAGAGCTTTTGTTACTATGCGGCCAACCTTGAAAGTTGATTAACTTATTATTTTCGAAGTAATACAGCAATAGCTTTTCCACTGAGGTCATGACCCTCAACAGTGACAAGCCGCAAGCAGAAGCGTCAATAACTCATAAACAAGAAACTATTCAACAAACTGTCAATCCCCAAACATATGACAATTGAGCAATGAAGTGTAGTTTTAATTTATTTATTTATTTTTTTTTATTTTTTTTTCAATATTTCTATATGTCGCAGAATAAGTTAAAAAGTGTTTTTAGTCGTGAACATTCTAGAATTTTACCAAAATACCGGGTTATTAGAAATTAAGTAAGACTTTTTCGTAAATACAATTAGCTGACATCAGAATGTATGTAATAAAAAAAAAACAGCAAATCTTGTGATAATCACGAACAATGCCGATGAGTATGATGATGAACGCTGATTGGCTTATTAGAACGTTATTCACTGACAGACGCGCTGATTGGTTAACACCTACATTTGAGTAACGTTCTGACCTACCAGAATAGAAATGTTATTTATTTAAAAATTAGACTTCGGAGCTCATAGTTAGGTATATACCTTAAATATAGGTATATACTTTTTTTGGTAAACTTACGTCTATGCATGAAATGAATGAAAACAATTAAGTAAGTTACATTAAAACAATTACAGGTTGCCACGGTTAGAAATATATTTTTTTAGATTAAGGACATCAACTAGCAAATCACAGAAATAAGGAATAAAAAACAAAACATTAAAGAACAAAAGTAGGTACCACACTTAAAGCTTATTGTATCATTGAAAATATAATATAAAAAAAAAATAATACATGAAAAAATAAATTGAAATAAATAATCACAAGGCATCGAAAAATCCATCCGCAACACTGTCAACGAGAAAATTGCCAAGAAGGCTGATTTTTTGGCGAAAAAAAAAATAAAAAAAAATATATATAGTTAATTCGTGTTAGTAGTATGAATTGGCTCTTAGATTATACAATCAGCATTTAACTTTCCAATCCTAAAGAGACTAGGGATTTCTCAAACATAAACAACATCAACATCAAACTTCAATCACATAATTTTTAAGTCTTACTTTAAAAAAAATCTGGGATTTTCGCAAAATCAATGACTTTCCAATTACGCTGCGACATTTACATACAGTAGGTTTTCCTTGAAACATCGATTGCTATTTATATTTACATGTTCATCGTGTCAATGTCACCACAGTTCAATGTCGGCGACAGTTGTTTTGGAAATTGAAAAATAAAATATCGTAATTTACACAAGTCTCTTGTAAGCACTTAATTATGATATATTATGTTGTAGACTGACTTGTTCAGGTATTTTTAACATCAATTTTTAATATATAAATCTAATCTAATATATAAAATTCTCGTGTTACGGATATTCGTGAAATTTTGTTTGCTTATCGGTTAGCTCTGCGAATCGGACAACATCTATTTTTCATCCCCCTAAATGTTAAGGGTGGTCCACCCCAATATTTTATATGGAGAAACAACGTTTGCTGGGTCAGCTAGTCTTAATATATAATTCTACTGTACTTGTGTAGGTATGTCACTGAACTCCTTCTAAACGGCTGGACCGATTTGAATGATTTTTTTTGTATGCGTTTGGGTGGCGCCCTGGATGGCTTAGATTCACAATTGGACTCAGTAGGTGGCGCTATATGGGCAGGACGACATCTTTTCGGACCACTAGTAAACATATACATTATTTTGTCAAAAACGTTGCCCCACACTAGGAATTTCTCCTGTTTCATGTATGCGTTAATAAACATTTAAACTCACATACACGAATAGCCAGACCCGGAACAACCCGTAGGCCATACATATTTATATAATTGTTCCGTGTCGGGATCGAACCCGCGACACGCAGCGCAGTTGAAAATTTCTCATCCACTGCGCCAACCGTGCCGTCAATTAATAAGGTATTGTTATTTGTTGTGTTGTCAGGTAAAATTTTAGCTCCCTAAGCATGTTTTTGAAGAAAATTGCTAAGCAAGTGTTATATTTGTCGCAGTATTTTTACATTACTTAGTTTTTAGTTTGAACTAAGAAAGTGCCTTGTTGGTCTAGAAGTCGCCCTAGCTAACTGTTGAGCATGAGGTCCTGGGTTTGATTCCCGGGTCAGGCAAAGTGTTATTAGGTTTTTCCATATGGAATTTCTAGGCCCAGAGTCTGGGTTTTGCCATTTGGGATTACAGGCATATTTTGCTTGTTTTCTATGAGAAATCCTACTACAAAATACGTAGGAAACAGTGTATTATTGGTAGAATTATTAAATCTTTTTTCACTCATGTTTCTGTCTACCGTCGGTAACAATTACGGCGAGTAGGTACATAATTTGCCTCATTACGTATCTACTCATCCTGCGTAATACCTACTTAGCAGAAAAACGGATGTCTGTGATAGAAACCAAGGTTTTTTCAAGTAACTCACACAGTCATTTGCACTCTCACTCATTTATTATACGAGTATACACTTGGTAGGTTTAATCGGATAGATCTGGACTGTTGATGGCACATGGAATTTCCTGAAAATATTTGGTTTGGTAAAGCGTCGTCTCTCTCTTTCTTTAAGTTAATGAGCTGAGCCCAAGTTTAAGGAACACACATCAAGCTACCCCAAACTGTCAGATTATTCCAATTGAACATGAGTCTTATTTCTATTGCGACAAAGTTGAAAAACTATCAAAGAAATTTGACACATTGGGGTAGCTTGATGTGCTGGCGTCTGTTAAACTAAATTTAAGACGAATTTGTCGCCCTCAAAGAAGCATGTTCATATTCCGTAATGTCCCAAGGCAAAACGAATGCAGGATGCTATAGTTATAAAACTTGGAAGAGCCCTGATACAAAAAGAACTTATATAAATTAAATAAATAACATGTAGGTGTTCAAATTGTTAAATGTTGATCCAAGCATCTCTGGGTGGTTTAAATTCAGAATTGGTCCCACTAAGTGGAGTTCGGTAAGAATCCTATTCTCGGGCAAAATGTAATTTGTGTTTTCCATCTGGCTTTTTTTTTCAATAGCAGCCCGGAGTCTGGATTTATCCCGAGTTGGGCATGACATTGTCATGAGACTTAGACATTACACTGAAATGGGGGTGTATAGTACACCCACATTTAGGTATAAAATACAAAATAATGTAAAAATTTCCAACTTCTTATCAAAAATGGCACAAATACTACAATATTAATAAACAATCTATTGTACACATCGTACCTATGTAACCGCAAACTGCTCAGACGCATCTAGGAGCCACACAAAAGGTTGTAAATCTCTCGACCTTCCTCTCCATTCCGCGGTGCGCAGACGCACTTGCGCCGACGCATGTACAGTCGGACGGAGTATATCGATGTTAGATTCATTTTCTTTGTAGTTTTTCGGTGGAGCTGAATATTAACGAATAATTATACAATTATTTTTCATTTCTTTAAGTCTAGTCAGCCTGTTCCTACTTAGTGGAAATTGTGTTCCGATTTTAATCATTGTTATTCTGAATAATAGTGTATCAGGGGGATTCACTGAAAACAACGGTCGTAAAGTAGTGAAGTAAAAAGTACCAGCCTATTACTGTCCCACTGCAGGGCAAAGGCCTCTTCTCATACAGAATAGGCATGAGCATTAATCACCACGCTTGCTCACGACGGGTTGGCGATTTCAGACTTATATTAATTATATAAGTCCAGGTTTCCTCACGACGTTTTCCTTCACCGATGTCAGTGATGTCCAAGATAAACTTAGAAAGTACATATGAATAGAAAAACTCACATTGGTACTTGCTCAGGTTTGAACCCACAACCTCGTGCACAAGAGGCGAGGCCTATACTGGGCCATCGTGACATTTTCACCGTTGTTTTTTGTTGTTTGAAAACAACGGCCATAATTCAATTTAATAACCTGTATGTATTTTTAACCTTATCGACCAAAAGTTGCTTAAACACTTAGTTCCACTTAATTTCTGATTTCCTGGTAGTCTGTTTTGATAAAGAAACGATAAGGACAGTGGATTCAAAACTGTCCATCAATATTATTTATGAGTTTATCATACCTCTCTCTATTAATCATCATGGTTGTGCTTCGAGGAATACTCCAAATTTTCCGTCAACTGTCTCTTTTTTATGATCCAAATGCAGTGTAGGTTTTTCAATTATTTCTGACATGGTCAATTCATTACTGAGAATCTATTGATTTATTCAGGTTCTTGATGCGTGATTTTTGGACCATCGCAATCTTTCTTTCAAGCTGACCTTTACACTATTCGACCTCATATTAGACCTTACTTCTTCATTCTTCGCGTGGTCCAATATCATGACTCGGCAAATTCTTTACTGACACCTAAATCACTCTTATTGTTAGACTATTAGTGGTAAAATGTCTATTACGAAAGTTAAAAACACAAAGCTATCATATGGCTTGTGTTTTGTCTTCGCTAACATATTTTAAGAAAAATATTTGCCAACACTATCATTACAAATTCCTTGTATTGTATCTAGCTATTTTTTCTTTATTCCATGGCATTTTTTTCTATTGTCTGTCTTTATCCCTGTGATAGAAGATTACTGCAAGTAGGCACATATAAAGAATTCAAATCTCACTATGGAAGTTAAATCTTACCTAAGATTGAAGGAATATATGATAAAAAGAACCACGATATTTCATACAAACTTTCAAGACTAACATCTTCTATACGCAAATTGCATAGGTCTAAAAAGTTGTCGAGTATTTTTATAGAAAGTAATCAGAGAAAAAGAGAGAGAGCGATATCTTTTTACTAGAAAACTTCAAAAGTAGAATACAATATATTTCACATTTGTCTTCTATTTTTCAGTTCTGGAGAAAGATCTATTCTATTTTTCAAAGTCAAAACACGCGTGAAGTCAAAGCTAAGACTAATATAGCAATTTAATATTAATACATATTCTATTCTTAAAAATAAAGTGAGATCCAAATGAAGTTTTAATTTTGAACAAAAAAGATCATCATAATCATATTAAAGCTAGACTTTACGGAAGTGAGTCAACCGAACAAGAAATATATTTTTCAATGACCTTTCCATCAAACAACTATATTAATACCTTATTAAGTAATAGTGAAGTAATTTAGAGACGTTAGGAATATTAATATTAAAAAAAAAATGATTTATGTGGAACATTTTAGTATTTTTTGTTCTCATACGAACTCTGCCATGCCTAACATTGGTTGTCAAAAGAGTTTTGATTTAGGATATTTTATTTTTGGCATTGAATGCCGGTAATCTTTCTATTAATGTGTAAATTAAGTAGGCTGCAAGTAAACCGTCACTTGTAATAAACATTTAAATTGTACCTGTTTATTGTACCATTCAATTAAAAAAAAAAAACTCCTTAGACTGACTTTTCACTGAAATTTTATTTCATTACACTCTCTATCTTCTTGAAAGTAGGTATAAATAAACAAAATTACCAATTGTAAACAAAAATTGCTGTTTTCCATGCAATTTTGGCGGCGCATTTAGACTTGGCGTACATTGGGAATTCCATGGCGGCTCCGTTTTTCGGTCCACGACAAAAATGACGGAAATAAATAGTTCCAATAATGATTAATTATGTACAGTGAGGATTTTTGTCTCTATCTTTACTTAACATCAAGAACTTCTAGGGCATGAGACGTGAATTATCATTTTCACAATTATTGACAAATTTCTTCAAAAGAACCATGGTTCTTTTGAAGAAATTTGTGTAGACCATGTTGGTTAGCGTCTGTCATGACAGACGCTAACCAGCATGGTCTACACATTTTCTGTCCAAGATAATGTCTAGAGTTTAAAAGAGACTGTGACCTCTGAGACTGTTTGTCTCAGAGTTGTTATAAAAAACATCAAACTCAACTAGCTTAAAAAGAATAGGCAGTCATGGAGGCTGCTGACAGAAGTGAAAGCTTAAAACTTTAGAATAAGTATCAGTCTGTTGCAACATGCTTATCGGTGACGGGAACGTGTGAGTGTCACCCCTACCAAAAATCGCTCAACACGGCTGAAGAACTTTTCTCATTGAAAAAAAAATGTTTCTTGACGTGTAAAAGGAGACGGTTTGTCTAGCCAGGGACAACATAAACTGTCGATTCCCTACACTGAGCAAAATCCATAAGTAAAATTGATCGATGACTTAATACAATCCATGTATCATCAACTTATCATTCCGAATAGGTCGTCAGCCCGTACCTAATTGTTACTCTGCTAACCCTCTTTAGAATCATAAGTCCTACATTATGTAGGCATGTATGTAAATTCGATAGCTCACATGCATGTTTAAAATAACCATACAAGAATTATACACACTGAAAGAATGGTGTCTCGTTCAAACTTCCATTTCTTGGGGCAGATGAAATTAGACAAAAATGGTTAATCTACTGTTTTTTATAAAGTTTTTGACATTGTCTTATACTTTTAAACGAGCAATTCTTGAAACATAAGTACATACATAAATATATTCTGATTCTCGAAAACGGCTCCAACGATTTTCATGAAATTTAGTATGCAAGGGGTTTCGGGGGCGATAAAGCGATCTAGCCAGGTTTCATTTTTCGAAAACGTCGTTTCATCCGAGCAAAGATCGGTCATCCAGGTACTATTGATTAAAATTCATATGTGACTCCGAATATTAATATTCCGTTCCATCTTTTCCAGTCAAGGAGTTACCTTATCAATTTTCATGTGAGCAGAAATGAAATATCTATTGCATCTTCTTTGGGCAATATGCAAATATGATGCTCTCTGAAATTTTGATTATCATTTTTTTTTCCCCGCGGTAAAGCATCATGTCTTCTTCCATAGTGACATTTTATGGAAGAAGA
Source organism: Phlogophora meticulosa (assembly GCA_905147745.2). Taxonomy (NCBI): domain Eukaryota; kingdom Metazoa; phylum Arthropoda; class Insecta; order Lepidoptera; family Noctuidae; genus Phlogophora; species Phlogophora meticulosa. The sequence goes on from LR990518.1 coordinate 4,451,422, forward strand.
TATGCTGATACACTTCTCTATTTTTGTTATTGGTAGACTCGCGTTTGGCTACTATCTCACCGTGGTAAATGATGATGTGGTTCGTGGTTGCGTAAATTGTAAAAAAAACATTTTTAAAGAATGAGTGTGAATTTTCTTGCCCATTCTTCTCCACACGACAAGGCCTTTTGGAAGGGGTAATTAGAATCTTTTTAGTAAATTTTTATCAAATTTGACGTTCTTAAGTGCCTTTTAAATGGTCTATTTTTTTTTAACTTAGTCCTTTTACTTTGGCGACGATGGAGCACGCTTCCATAGAAGTAATACATTCTTGCTCGACTTAAAGATCCCAAGTTTGCAGTTATCGGGAAACACGGATACCAGCAGAGAATTCCTCTCCATAACTGTACGCACAAGAAAAGTGTTCGCTAAGCATTTTGTGCCCATGGGTAGGATGTCCACCACGTATCGGAGGCGTGACACACAGTGGTACACTATATAATCTCTCCAAACACCCGTAGTATTCGCCCCTTACAAATCAATACAAATCCAAAATATTGGTAAACACATTCCGCAATCGTTACCGTCATTAGACATCTATTGTGAGTCAATCCCAGGAGGTCTACATCTTTCATTAAATTATTTACTGTATTTCTAACGTCCACCGCCTGTCCACTGGTAAAATTTCCATTCAAATGGAATTGGTCATGTCCTTCTTAGACTGTAGTTCTTGTATTAGGTAAACTGCCACTATTTACTTAATCAGCTACTGGTTCCTTTAATTTTATTGCGGGCAAATTGCGACAGGCTGACAGGGTCGTTTTCATTCAAATTCTTGAAGTAGTTTGCTAGAGGAGTTTTGCAATTGCTCAATGTATCGAAGAATAGGCTCTACGTTTGATTTTCCTTGGTATTTCAAAAGGTTCCAGGACTGGGTAAAAGGACCAGGGGACTATTTAATAAAACTGACAGATGACAGGTGACAACTAACAATTAGATAATTCTGTGTTTGTATTTTTTGACAAACATAACGCATTGGCAAGTATATTAAACAGGAGCCACGATATACATAGATAGTTGCGTATAAAGTTGAAATCCTGGCTGATAGAGCCTGTGTGATTAAGATTAGCTGAAGGCCTAGACAAAAAAGTTTTCTGAGCATAACATCGCAAGACGCTAACGTCAAAAAGTATGGCAATGACATTACAAATGTGGATAGGAGTTACGTGACATCTCTAAACCTTATGTCATCTCCATACAATATGATCCTACCGTTGGCGTTAACGCTTATAGAAAATTGATTTTTCTAGGCCTATCTAGATTGATAGATGGATATAAGTTGACTTGCAATGAGCTCAACCTACTAACCTATGTGCAATCCAGACTTGTCATAAAGAGCAAGACCACTTTAAGGACTTTTGGATAGATGGAGGCGTAAGAGGTTAACAATTAGAAGCCAATCTTGACTGATTTAAATGTTTCAACAGACGTCAATCTTGAGTGATATAATGTAGTAGCTACTACGTACATAATTTCCCACTTACACATACTTATAAAATTAGTATGTAAACAGTACCGACAGCACTAAATGCAGTTGATGCAGTCACCAGCATGGTACATACGTCTAGCCACAACAATATTTACTACCATACTACGCACATAAAGTACTGTCACAAAGAAAACATATTTAGTAATTCTTTCCTCGTCTGTACCGACGCATCAGACGTCGACTTCACACGACGAAGGCGGCCTTGTGGATATGGAGCGATGTAATGGCCCGTAATTGTATGAATGTTGGTATGTCGCAATCAATCGTATTTGATTACAGTGGGGTGGTATATTGTTTGTTTACGCCGTCAATGAATGGGGTGGGGGTTCAGTGTCCATTGACATCTAAGCGGACTTTTGGGTGTTCGGATTTTATTGATTGGGTACTAAAGAAACGATGGATGGATCGTGTAAAGGTTAAATGGCAAGAAAGGAAGAAACTATTGACATGACGGCAAATAGAGATGTAGTAATAGAGAAGACAAATGCCGAGACGAAGCCAAATATATTGGGATGAGGGCAGGAGGATGATATGGGTACTGAATTGAAAAGGCGTACAAAAATTTGTGTGCTACAAAAAGTTATCGACTTTAGTTAGTGTTAGTGGTAATAAAGGTTAGAAGTTATAATAAAAGACGACGATGACAAAGATGTTTGTAAATTTATTTCGTTTACCACATTCTTAAGTAAGTAGGCACACAATCTCAAACGCCAATTGACATTGACCATTGTATTTGTTTATCCCATAAGTCACACAACCATGGCTATTACTTACTATAAAACTACACATAAATAACTCAGCGAGTGTACAACCATCGCATAGTTTTTTCCCTATAGATACTGTAAGTAAAGGATAGCAATTTATAGCATAATTATGGAATACTACAAATAATTGATTTGAACAGAATATAATTTACTCACTGTTATAGATGTTAGAAAATACTTCGTTTACTTTGTTGTACAAGTTATTTACCTTCACAATGTACGCTTTTTTATTTAAAGACTTATATGTGTTGGTCATTACATAGTTAAGGTAATGTGAGATAACTTGGATACTGTTTTTTTTTACACGGTTTTGAAATATATGCGTTGGAAAAGGCGGTTGGTATGGTATCTATCCGTAGAAGTGGTTATTAAGTGCATATTAGAACGTGGCATTAGAGATGATGATGATAACCGTTGCAGTTATTTTAATTCATCTTTTTTTTTATTCAGTTTCTTATTTAATAAAGCAATAAAACGATAAACGTCTGGACTGTCAACGGGAAAAGTGCCCAAAAGGCTGGCAGCATTGATTTTTTTTTGGCATAAGAATCAGCATTGCCATTCAAAGTGTTTTTTTGTTTTTTTTCATGCTTTTTTGGGTTTTTGGGTTTTGTTTTCTTTATAACGGTTGTCATCATCTTAAGCAAGTCAATCAATCTAGCATGGCTGATTGATTAGAATATGCCAAAGCCTCTCGCGCAGAAGACAGCACAGAGAAGATATTGCCCATCTGCTCAGTAAATTTTCTGTTGCCACGTTCGACATTCCTTATGGACTATCCGATATAAAAATATCGGATTGTCAGATTGCCACCGGTCGCCTGTTCTTTCATACATTTTCTTTCATACAATTTATTTCATACATTTTCCTTCATACATTTTCTTTCATACATTTTTTTTCATATATTATCTGATTTATTTAGCAGCACCCGTCTCCAAAATGTGTTAGTAATAAAATCCGTAAGGGTCGGAATATAAGCTACGCTTCTTGAAGTCAGCGTTTAATATTTGTAGACCTCTGACTGTCATGACGAGTATTCCGAAGCCCGAAAGTCTGACCACCAGTCCTAGGAGTATCATATTACCCAGTCACGGATTTGTGCAGATAGGCAGTCGCTCCACCTAAAATACTGGTTTTTAGCTGCATCTGGTTAGATTGGAAGCCAACCCAATCATAGCCAGGTAAAGCTAAGCTAAAATGTGACATAATTATGTACAATGACATACTCGTATAAGTCAATACAAGTGGCTAATGTTTTATTGGGATTTTACATTAGGAATTTCTCAGTACCAGCCTGGAGTTTGGATGTGTGCCCGGTTGATGGCAATAGGCTCACCCCCTTTTACATGGGACTTAAACATAACTGGTGACATGTGGATCTACTGTAGGTACACCTTTACCCACCCATCGAGGAGTACAGACGTTATGTTATGTTATAGAAACTGGGTGTTTTTGGTGTAACTACTAACCTGGATTTTCTCACTGAAGGCAAAAGCCTCCTCATTTTTTTCTATTTCTCTCTCTCTCTAGAGCTTTTTAGGACTAGTGTTTATAAGTGTTTTCATATTGAATAAAACTGACAATTTATATTAAACAGAGCCTTGGAGACTCTGTCTTGTTTTGACTTAGATCCAAATTTAATCTACCTAGAGCCGCAATATCGTCATAATCTCAATTCAATCCAATTTAGCTAAAGCTGAATTTAAATAGTGGGAATCGATAAAGGTGCGGCTGCATCAATAGGTGTAAAACCGTTTCTCAATAATTTCAAAGGATTATTTTATCGAAATGTTGGCGGTTACAGTTTTGAGTTTAAATCTGGATGGTTACAAGAAACCAAGAAAGACGAGGAACGATAGATCGATTGTCTGAACGATGATATGGCTAGAAAAGAGGTGACGGTGGTGTATTGAGATGACGGAGTATGGAGATGTATTGAAGAAGAAAGCATGCTGTGCCGACACCAAAAAATTGGGAACAAGACTGATGATGGTGGTAGCTTTACGCATAAAGGCCTATGATCTAACGGTTCTGAGCAACATGAAAATTAAAGGAAAGAAGTAATTACTGTAAGAATTGTTTACAAGAAGACGAAAATGATAAATGAGTAGGATGAGGAAGAATAGACAGTATCTATGTTACTAAACATGAGATCAAATATAGAATACAAAGAGATTTATTTATTTAAAGTTTATGCGCACAACATTACAGCTTTCAAAAATCTAAAGCGTTGAACATTATCAAAAAACATGTCTAGTGTGATTAATTATCAAAAAGCAAAAATCAAATTGGAGAAAAAAAAAGTATAAGTACACAAGATAAAATAAAATAGTGAAATAACAAGAAATATAATGGTTAGTAAATATCAGAGGACGACAAATAAAATTTAAATATTACACGATAAAAACACAACAGTAATACCGATTACTATGGTATAAAAAACTAATTTTTTGCCCATCATCTCACAAAATCTCAAACATTCACAACGTAAATCCATCCATCTCGCGGCAAATAAATCACACTCCGGTGTCGATGTCAGTATCGCATTCAAGATGTAAAACTACTAAGTAGGATTGTAGTAATATCTACGATAGAACCTAAGTATTCACAACGTAGTAATTCTCGAAGTACTTACGGTAAGGTAAATAGAGGTAGGTACTGTATAGTTAATAATATTTACTTGTGAAAAACATTACCTACACGCAACATAACGTCAATTTTGTTCAACGTGCCACGAGAATCGAAGCCGCTTTACGGCATTGACACTTCTAAATCCGACAAAATTATTACAATACATTACTATAATATACATCATAATTCTAGACGATTCAACAAAATCACCCGTTGGTAATAACTATTACGCTTAATGAAGATTTGAGAGAAACCCTTGACATTTTAGAAAAGAAGCATCTCGACCTCGGATTGTACTTAAACATTATTTACCTTCTAAGAGAACATCACACTGCAGGCAATTAACTATAATGCGGGGAAGTGTGGTGTGTACAATATGTGCTGAGATTTCCTCTAAATAGTGTTGTACATAATATAGTTGGTTTATACAGAGTGGTCGGCCTTGAGGCTGCTGACATACCATGCCCTTTCTTCCACCTTGCTGCCTATGTCTTCTGAACGGTGATTGCATACATGATACGTTATTAATATGCTGCGATACCCCGACTCCCCAAGGTTACGTCTATGCAGTCCTGGTACATTTTTGCGAACAAAAAATCGATCGGTCACCTCTAACACTTTGTCTATAGAGGTTGTTATCGCTTGTTTCGCTAGTAAGTTGCATTGTCAGTGAGTACGTGATTAGAGTTAGTCGCAAGCGCCACCTGCCGCCCAAAAACGGCAAGTGTAGTTTTGGTTTGTCGATCTTATCGAAGTGATCTAGTGTTTCCGTTTTGCATTCGCGTTAGTTTTAATATCCTGATAAATGTATAATTCATAGAACTGCAATTTATACGGTAATTGTAATAAAATAGAAACGTTTGCGTCGCGTTCAAGTGTCTCTGATATTGTTTACTTGTTTAATGAGAGCGTTTTGGTTGATTGCATGAGAATTCTGTATTTAGGCATAGAAATCTTGGGATACCAAAAATCTCTGATAAGTAGTAGGTATTTGGGTTTTTCCACAGTGCGTAATTGCGATATCTGTAGCATTTGCTGATGTTCATATAGTGTGGATATATATTATTTTATGATTTTGCAATCACAGCTCAGAAACAAAATTATTTCCGGCACGATTGGCGTAGTGGCTAAGCGTTTGGCTGCTGCGCCGCGTGTCCTTAGTTCGATTCCCGCACGGTACAAATATTTGTATGGCCTACAGATAGTTGTTCTGGGTCTGGCTGTTTTTATTTGTGACTTTAAATGTTTTTAAACGCACCCACGACACAGGAGAAATTCTGATTGTGGGGCGACGTTTTTTTTTTCCTTTATACTTTATATAAAGGTATCTATAGGTATACTATAGTCTGGCAGAAACTGAAGAGAAGAAAACCATCAGACACCAATCATAAAAGTCCACCAATAAAATTATTTCTCATTTAAATTAAGATGTAAGTATACATTTGCTTCATTCAAGTAATATATCAAGTAGATACTTAAGAACAAGTCAATCACACACAGTCTAGCTAATTATGACTCCCTTGAAATTCTTAGACCAGCGCATTAATGCCTAGGCACAATAGACCTCTGTTGTACACAAAGGAAGACCTTGCAACGCGTTAATAATGAGTCTAAAATTAGGCTGTCTACGCTGAACGGAATACGTAATTTTTTCTTTGTGAGAATTTCTCAGGCTGTGTTGTACTTTGAACATTTTGTAACATTTAGATCAGATGGTGGGATTGGGTTATTACCTTTCTTTCTTGGGGTGTTGGTGTCATCGATTTCTTGTGGTAATCCATGATCAGGTTATCCATCTTTATGTACTCATTGACCGTTATCTACCAGTAGGCACTTTAGATTACCCTATTAAATCATTTGCGTCTGTCTAGGTTGTACTTTGTACATGTATGGCAATCGTTACGTTATTACCGAAATTCGACATCTGACTGGATCAAATGTTCGGGAATTTCAATATCTAAATTCCTAATGCTTCAGTCAATTTTGAGATTACACGCAAAATAAACCTGCAACTGTCAATATGCAAGATGTACTCGTAGATGTATATAAAAAAATACTAGCCTGTTACTGTCCCACTGCAGGGCAAAGGCCTCATCTTCTCATACAGAGAAGGCACGAGCATTAATCATCAGTCTTGCTCAAAATGGGTGTCGATTTCAAACTTATATTAATTTATAAGCCCAGGTTTCCTTACGATGTTTCCTTAACGATGTCAGTAATGTCCAAGATGAATTTAGAAAGTACATACGAGTATTATTTAAAAAAGTCACATTGGTACTTGCCCATGTTTGAACCCACAACCTCGTGCACAAAGAGGCGATGTCTAAACCACTGGGCCGTCATGACATAGACGTAGATGTATAATTTCATAAAAATGTTAGGGATTGGAAACAAACAAAATATATACATAAGAACCAAAATCTTGTTCACCAGTTACTACAATGTACGAATCGGACTCGTCAAAAGCATTCTATATCAATAAATAAACGGTTCAGCATACGTTATGCATGTCGACGCATTGAATCTAATTAATTGCCTCAAGGCTGCGGCTTTGTCTCCAACTATTTGTAACCATCGGACTTATGGTGGTGAGCAGTTCATAAGAGGAAGCGGTAACGGGGAAGCAGGAAAGTAGACACCATGAATGATGATGAGGATAATGTTAAAAGAAGTTCGTGTACAGACGCTAGGACATCAATCTTTCCCAAACGGTTCAATTTTCCCAATTGAATATGAACCTTAAGCTATTGCAATAAAGATGAAAAACTATACAAAAAATTTACACACTGGAGTACCTTGCTGGGCTGGCGTCTGTACATCCGTATAACAAGTCTAACCATTTCCTTGCGATAGTTCCCTAACTATGCCAGATGGCATTCACCATTGAATGTCATCTGGCTGTTGCAATGATGGGAGATACAGCGATGCTATTTCCGCAGTGATCCATCTCATTCATTTGACGAAAGACAACAAAATTGATCATGATATAGTTTTGCTTGGTTAAAATATACTTAGTTCACATTAAAAGAGAATAAGGACAATGGAAAGGCAGCAAGCATATAAGCGTCTTCTACCATCAAGACGCTATTGTGCAGGATAATTGGTTGGAGAATTTTGATCTATGTACAGCATTTGACTACACGCTACATGTATACAGAAAGTTCCTACGAAACCTGTGTCAGCTGTTGTATTAAGTAGATTAATAATGATTTTACTAACATTGTCTTGTCTTCGAAATCATCAGAATTAACCCGACATAATGTTTTGCCTTTCACTGAGCTTATTAAATGTACAGAGTGATGATACTGATACAATGGGCCCGGTACATGATTCTGGACCCCTACCGTTGAATTTTTTTGTCAACATTTTCCTAACTTTTACGTATTTTTAATTTAAAACTGTAAGAAAATAATTATGTTTTATTTCCATGGTATCATGTTGTGCGTCGATATTCCTTCCACCACGCATATACATAGCTACGTTTGCATTTTGCTCTCATTTATTAAGTTTTTGCTGCAAAAATTAATTGTTCCCATTATAATTAAGTTTAAATAACACGTTATGAACAGTATTTATTATTGTTTAATTTATTCATTCAGCATTTTAAGAATACCAGATAGACAATGCTAATAGCCTAAGTACACTGGTTTATTTCAATTGAATGCCAAGCTGAGAATTCCTGCTTGCTATAGTTATAAGTATTGTGTTTATGTTGACATTATTATTATGTAATATTGGTGTTATGTTTCTTGAACAGCCTTTGATATAAATACTGCACGCCCACGCTTTACTTGAAGGTGTCTTTAGAGATGACTAAAGGGAATTAGAATTAACATTGCCATTTAAAGTGGCAATACTGATAACCTTTTAGGAACTTTTCCCGTTGACAGCTATGCCATCGAACTTTTTGAACTCCTATGACTCCTTCCTTCTCTTTTCACTCATGTACATATTACTATTATTATTTTAAGTCTGATAGTGTATAAAGATGTAATTTTACTTATAATGAAAATATCAATTTTTCGTAATGCGTATAAAAATAAAAACAGCGAAGAGGAATTATAATTATTCTTTGTAATAATCATAAGCGGATATCGAATAAAAATAACACGGATATTTATTGCAATCTCTATTCCGTCTGACACGCAAAACAATGATCGTAGTACCGTGTTTATTCAGACCATAGATGGCAAAACTTCTTGGCAAGCCTCGTATATATTAACAATGCAAACATGAAGATTTTTTTAGGAATAAAGGTAAGAACAAAATTACAATTAACAAGTTTTTTTTTAATTTTGTTAGAATATTTCTATTGGCTACTAGGAAGATAGTACTGAAGTTCATCCAGACAGTATGGCACCAATAATCTCATCTGCTTGAGACTTGTACCGTAATCGTAGTGTTTACATTAATGGCTTTTAACATCATTTGCATACCGAGCTTGCGCTTCGATATACATTGTTTGTTCTAAAATATGTTGGTTTTGTTTGACAAAAGCAAACTCCGGCGTTTTGAGTGGATCCATGGCCTAGAATAATATGCCATCTCTTCCATACAAAGGACTGTAGTCATGGCAGAAGCTTGCTGTGTCCATTCGAAGCTCGCCAATAAGAAAAGTGCCTTGGCACTAAGTTTAAAATGAATAATTCCATTACAAAATATAAGATAGTTATTACATAACACTTCCTTCCATGGAATATCATAATTTGGCAATAAAATGATGAAAAGGTTGATGAAATTCTAGTAATGTATTGCAAGTAGATCAGAGAAATGTTGGTAGCTTTTGAGGTGGACTGCCTTTCTTTTTTACCACTGCTTGTCTGACAACACAAAATGAGCAAAGTGGATACGGCAGGTGGCAGACCAAAGACTGCCTTTCCAACCATTAAAGTTAAGCAACGAGATGCTGAGATTAGTATTTTATTGATGAGCATGGTTGACTTCTTTTAATACAAAGTCACTTTAGTAAAATATTGGTAAACAAAATAAATAAATAAATGGATTGTTGTGTTACGGACTAGCAATAAATCATATCACCTGCCTAGCCTTTTCCTAACTAAGTATGTTGAGGTCGGCTACCAGAGAGAACAGAGAGCATTCCCTTAGAAAAGATAGCCCACCTAAGCGTTTTTGAAATAAGTCTCAAGGTCAGCCTGCCTAACCTTTTTACAACTTTACACGGATGAAGCCGAATACCAGGTATTTTACATGGAGCGACTGCCTATTTGACCTCCACAACCCAGTTACTGGGCAACACGATACCCCTAGGTAAAACTAGTTGTGAGACTTTCGGGTGTCTGACTATTCGTAATGACTGTCAAAGATATACAAATAAAACAAAGCAAGAATTGATAATGATATCCTACTGTGTTTCTAGTATCATTCTGTATAACAATGTTATTAAACTTTTTGTATCAATTTTAGAAATTACTATTGTTTTTGCCTACTGTTGGTAAATAGACATTGAAAATAAATTGCTCTTGCACTTTTTTGTTATGAACGTCAGAGTTTAAAGAAAATAATCGGTAGGTATTTTTATAGGGACCTAGACACAGATACTGAGCGATATTAATTGTGATTGTAGACGTTTTATTTAAAACTAGCTGAAATAGAAATAGCCATTATTAATATAATTAATATAATATAAATTATAAACTGGATGCGGCAAGCTGAAGACAGGACGCTATGGCGCTCATTAGGAGAGGGCTATGTCCAGCAGTGGACTAATATAGGCTGATGATGATGATGATGAATTGTATTGAAACGTACATTTATTTGCCAATAATGTAAGTAACAGATAAGGTGTTAATTTATGGAGAGTCCCAGTACTTTTGCCTTACGGCATGCAATTTTTTTAAATTAGTTTATTACATTGCCTAAGTTGCTACGTTTACAATTACTAAACATTTCTGTACAATTGAGACACATAATGACATATATATTAATAATCATCATGTAATGGTATTAAAAAAAAAATATTCAAATTTAATTTGACCGACGTTGTCCTGTCAATGGCGCCAACTGTCAAACGAGTGAAGTTAAAGTTAGTCGTTAAGTTTTTTGTTTTATTTTTTTAATTTTCTGCGCAATTTTCTTAATTTTTATTTCTGTTAGAGCCTTCTCCTTAGAATAGCAAACACAACAAAAAATAGAATTAGTGAAATTGTTCCAGCCATTCACGCTAGATGCCGTGGCCAAGGAATAGGGATTCAATTCATATATAAAGAAAGAAAATAGAGATATATAGACATATAGACTAACTTAAATGAATATTTTTCTTACGAATTTGCAACTTAGTTTCAAGGGGTCACTGAATGTGTGATGTCGAATCACACGCAGATATGAAAGGCATGTAGAATATTTGTACCTTCTCAAGTTTTGAAAAAACAGTGACTATCTCATCAGTCCGTTCCTAACGGACAAAATAACTCCTGCGAACACACAGACACACATACACACCCACACAAACACACACCCACACTACCGATTTGTGGGATAAAAATATAGTGCTTGTGGGCCCCGCTACATGCGACTTTCCTTGGACTAAGAACTTAGAAATGCTGATAGCGTTTTATCGTTATAAATATAAAAATATAAGGAATTAATAAAAATACCTATTGAAAGCCCTTAGGTCATGTATTAACACAATTAACTATCGAATTATTACATTTTAATTCAAAAGCACATTGAATATACATCGGAAATACATTGAAACGAGAGGTAAGTTCATGATGATTTCCTATCTGGGAAATTACTAAACCTATGTAATATTTTTTACTATACAATATCTTTATTATACGAGTACAATTATTTATTTATTTTTTAACAAATGCTATTTAAGATTCCCTACTAAAGGCATAACTCAAAATTCTGCCCTTCACCGCTTCTAAGCACTTAACCACATAAGCAGGACACATCGTGACAAAATAATCAAGTTTATTAGGTATTTAGTATCTATAAATTCACATAACTTATAGTACCAGCCACTGTATTGTAACTAAACCAATTTTATAGCTGGCTTGGCAGATTTTATTGTTTTTAAATATAAAACCACTTTATGTTATGATATTTAGTAAAAGATATTAAAGTCTGAAGCTATTGCATACTCTATCAATTACATTGCATAGATATCAATTAAGGGTAGGTCATAATACAAGATCAGCATTTGTTTAAGGCGATCGTGTTGCCATAAATCATTGTTAGTGACTGAATGTTAATTAATTGTGTACCGGGTATTAGGTATAGAAAAAGGCTTGGGTGGGTATTTTCTGATATATATATATTTTTGCAAGTAGGAATCTGTTATGTGGCCTTTTTTACACCTCTGTTGTATGTGTTACTGTTCTACTCAATTTGTCACGAATTGATCACGCTGGCTTTCTTTGCTCAGCTCTAATCCCCAATAATCAGATAACTAAGCCATATCTTTTCCCAATTATGCATGGTCCTCACATGATCTAACCAATATAATGTATGGACTTTAAAAAACACTGTGATCTCTGAGTTTCTTTAGGTATTTCTTCTCAGATTAGTCAGATTACGATACACCAGCCTAGTTTCAAAAAAATATTTACGTGTAAAAGTGATTGTAAATACTTACTTACAGAAATCATTATCATTATTATTTTATCAGTTTTGTTGGGGCGCGCTGTCAGTCTCAATACCATAATTTTCCACCGAGCGAAGTCATATCTGACCTCAAAAACCTTTCCGGGTTTCCTCAGTTTGTTGTGTTGTATTTGGTGATGTTTTCCGTCACCGATGTCAGTGATGTCTAACATAAACTTAGGAAGTAGGCACAGTATGAATTGAATCAAATCAAATCACTTCTATTTGTTAACATAGGTACAGAAATACAGATCTTATATTGAAACAGTCACATTGCCACTTGTCTGGATTTGAACCCTCGTGTGTGAGGCAAGACCTTAACCACATCACAGTCCTTGCTACTTCAAGATTTAACGTAACACAACATCACGCCTATATTGCCCGAAGGGATAGGTAGAGGTGCACCTATAGTACACCAACCTTTCGCCAGTCCCAGACTAGGGAACGACCCTATTACCTATTGTATTTAAGATTTTATGCCATGATTTATGAAATGCTACAAACAGCGTTAATAACCGAGTATACACTTGAGGTCTATAATAAAGTTGTCTGATCAGATGTTTGATTTCTATTCAATGGCGAATAAATTGCTCCAGTTCGATGTTATTGCCACTATTGTATTGGCATATCTTGGTGTTGTGTTGACATCTAAGCCTAGTTAACTAAGTTGAGACAGGTCGTTTTTTAACCGACTGCTGTGAGGCCAAACGGAGGGTAATGTTTTACTGGAGATCTGGGATTTCATGGACAGGTCCACTAATAGGCAAAGTGTACCCAAATCCAAACCAATTAATTTACACAAATAAATATTATTATCATTTACTTTTCATATTAGAGGTCAATTCTAAAATCTTTGGGAGGTTTCGCTCGGAAAAGGAAAACCTCTTTAGTTCGATGAAAAAGTTGTATGCAACTAGAAGAAAATATAATAAGGCGGTAACTCAACAAAGTATTGAAAGTCTTAAGAGAGTTTAAGTTTATTTCATCTTTCAAGTTCAAATCTTGAAAAAGGATTTTAATGAAATTTGGTAGGAGTTTCACGAAAAACGTTTAGGTTCGTAGTCATACAAAATTTAATCTCACTCTCTCTTTCTCTTTTTCAAAAAGGTACGAGTCGTGTGAACGCTCAGCAAAAAAACAAAACACACTAAGAATTAGTGTAGGGTGGGCGTTTTAGGGGACTCAAAAAATGCTGATGATTCTCAGCCTAATTTGAATAAATGAATTTAGGTTTCAATTTTTGTGCACTTTAGGATTTGGAGAATCTTCAAATACCTTCGGCGGAGGCTTTATTTATTAAAACATCTACTTGAGAAGCTCTTCTATTCCGGCTTTCAGCTGAAAGGCTTTCAAGAAAAGCACATTTAACTTACACATAACATCGACACAGAACAGCCTTCCTATTACATCATAGTCTAACACAAACAAAACATAACTCAAACTCTTTATATAAAGAATCCTTTGTTATATAAAAACAATAGGAATTAATTTATTTTATTAGCGTTCGTTATGTAAATGATAAGACACATTCTAAATCATCGCTGGTTAACTATTAGCATGCAGACAATTTGTTCAATGGCTACTAACGAACGACACGGAAAACATAAAATCTAGTGCTTTCGTAGTTCCTTGTTCCAAGACATGAGCGAGAGCGACTTTTAATATTTAGAGATTCTTTTGTTTAGAGACTGATGTCTAAACAAAAGAATCTCTAAAAAAAAAGCTTTGGCTCAGTAACACCCTGAGGTTTTAAAATGTTGTACTGAGCCAAAGCTTCTTGTCGTCTATGTCTCTTTACTATTTACGAATCCTGATAACAATTTATACATATAAACGACTTTAGTTTTAACAAAATTAAGTTAAGTATTTTCTTAACAAGATAAATTAAATTCCTTAAAACAGGGTTAATAGAAACGCAGGGGTGGCAATACACAAAACCATGAAGGGGATTTTTACTCTGTTATTTAATGAATAGAAATTCATAATTTCGACACCTTATCAGTAAGTGTGTTTCTTGATGAAATTATTTTTCTTTTTTTTTAATAAAACGTTGCTTCACACTAGGCATTTCTCCTGTGTCGTGGGTGCGGTTACAAACATTTAAGGTCACATACACAAACAGCCAGACCCGGAACAAGTACATGTAGGCCATACAAATATTTGTTCCATGCAGGAATCGAACCCACGACACGCGACGCGGCAGTCGATCGCTCAGACACTGTGCCGTCAAATTAATTAAATAAATTAATCGAAACAAATCCGTCTCTTCGAAACAAATCTTCGTTTTTCACTTACACCGCCAACAATAGTTGCGTACCTATTGGGTTTAATTGAACGCTAGTGTGAACGCTCACGGTGTGAATAGCGCCCTGTCCGATATTATCGCGAGTCAATGGATAATTAGCGGCGCAGGCGCATTCGTACGACACCGTGGTGTAAGGAAACTAAGCCATTGAAAGGGCTGTTCGTTTAGTTTGAAATGCAGGAAGTTTGTTGTTTAGTTTAGGTATGTAGCTATTTGTGTTGAGTTTCTATACCCATGATAAAGTGTATGAATTTATCAGCTGTGAGAAAATACATCGATATTTTACCGGTGACATCGGAAGACATGTGCATGTGATAATTGATCGACGATTCGATAACATAATAATATAACGATGTTGCTTCTCCAGAAAAGTTACTCCGTTACGTCATCACGATTGCCATTCCCGGGGAGTTAGGCAGAGGTGTATCTATAGTACACCTATTTCGCCAAATATATTTAAGTCCCATATGGATATTAGGGGGCAGCTTATTGCCATCAATCGTGCACAAATCCAGAGTCCAGGCTGCTACTGAGAAATTCTAGATGGTAATAACACTTAGCTTGACCCGGGACCTCAAGCTCTGCAGTATCGCTCCTGACCACTAAACCAACGCGGCATTGCAATATTGCGATACGGCCAAAACCTCGCCGGCTCTCGCACTATTAAGCAAATACAGACATTATTCCTACTTGTCAGTTGGTTGATCGTCGGGATTATGGCTTAATGACGTAACCCTTAGGGTCATCACTGATGTAGACGTTCGATGACATACTGTACTTTCTCCTCTGTGTCGTGACCACAGACAGTAGTCCTATTGTACTTTTAAATGTGAATTAAGCTCGCCCTCTCTTTCTAGTTATTTGTTTTCTTTCTATTTTTTGTCACTCTGCACTCAAGTTGATCGAAGCAAGGAAAACCTTCTCTAGTAGTGATTAACAGGTATTAGTAAATGTGAATGAAGGTCTCCTCTCCTTCGAGATTTTTTTTGTCATCTTGTTCACACTCCGAGCAAATGTTGGTAGAAATAGGGAAAACCAGTGGGTTTTCCCTATTTCTACCAACATTTGCTCATCATCATGTTTGATAGTCTGTTTATCACCAACTGAGTGCAGTTGGTGATAAACAGACTATTCCTGACTAGTGTGCAAGTATGATGCTGATCCACAAACGATGGGACACCTAATATCATGCCCTGTGTGCCGTGATACCTGCACGCTTCAGGATTTGATGGACGCTACTGATAGTGTCAAACTAGTAGCTAAGTTCTGAGCCTACTTTATATAAATTACCATCGATACGCTAAGAAGAAGATCATGAATCGGGAACAGAAAGAAAAGATGTTCATCGTAAACAAAGTCATTTGCAGAAGCGGTGTCTCAAAATCTTCTTAGAAGAGCCTCTTTAGAAACTACATACCGAGCCGCATAACAACAGATTACCATAAACACTTGAATACCCCATTGTTAGTGTAACCGAACAAGCAATTAAACGACTATAAGCCCATATCAATTAATCAAATCGGTGCCCACGTACTATCAGCGTGGCGTTATCCTACAACCGTCTGAATAGGGCGGCCATGTTGTTTTGTAAAAGTAGCAGGAATATTTATTACTTCTGAATCTTTTAGTTATGAAGGAGAATCAAAATATGAGTATATACAGGGTGAAACGGACATCAACGTGCAAGCTGATACCTTGAGTTCAAAACATGATTATGGAAACCGTTGAAATTATTCGTTGGTTTTTTTCTAATTTCAGCGCAAAAATGACGAAAATCTCGACGGAGAATTTCAATGCTGAGTCCAGAATCATGTACTAAGCTCATGGTATCAGTTTGTGCGTAGATGTTCCTTTCATCCAGTATACAGGTTTATTTTTATCACGTTTTACCAAAAATGTTCTACCTGTAAGTGGCTTTTCATGCTGTTGACATCAGTAATGCTCTAGGTTTTCTACCCATCCTGAAAAGAGACAACATCATCATCTTACTCTGCCTAGGCTGTTGGGATCGAATTCCAGTTTTTTCGGATGCAGCTGAATACCAATATTTTACATGGAGAGACTCTTGCTTGACTTCTACAACTCAATTACTGCGTATAACGTTACCCCTTGGTAAGAGTAGTTTCACAATATTCGTCAGACTTTCACGCTTCTCACTAACCCTAACGACTGTCAAAGATCTAAAAATAACAACCGGGCCAAATGCAAATTACCTATTTTACTAACTCCTCCGCTGTTTTTTCTGATACATTTCATTTTGGGGTCCAAGACAGTTGAATCGTTTCTCCTGGACTCATCGAACTACATTGACTCGACGCTTTTCTGGTGTTCGCCCCTGTTAATTATGGTTTTCAGGAGATGCAGATATTTGGGAATAGTGAGACGGATATGCCCCATTTAAAAAAATGCGGTACCAGCGGGGAAACGGCTAGGCTAGGATAATGATGATAATTGATTGTTCGTTCCCCTTAATTTTTCTAATGGAGAAATCAGCAAAAAATGATTAAAGAATCTACATAAAACAATCCCGTTTCTTACATAACACATACTCGTACTTCAAAGGACAAGTGCAAACTAAGTGTAGTTACATTGTTTTTGTAATAACAATAATTAATTAGTGCCGCGGTAGGTATTTAGGTGGGCACAGATGTTTGCTCACTCCGTAATTGTCCTCCCACCAGCCGCGTTGATGTCGACGCCGGCCCTGGCTTTAATTAATAGTACTACAAATCTTCTGGAAAAAGGTATACGCAATTAGGTACTAAGCCGTAAGTTACCTGTGCGTTTGTACCTAT
Organism: Phlogophora meticulosa; assembly: GCA_905147745.2. NCBI lineage: Eukaryota > Metazoa > Arthropoda > Insecta > Lepidoptera > Noctuidae > Phlogophora > Phlogophora meticulosa. The sequence goes on from LR990518.1 coordinate 4,469,053, forward strand.
ATTAATTTAATTTTGGAATGCGAACTAAGCCTGGTCTTCTCCAATACTGTTACAACTGGAAGGTTGTCATAGGTGGCGGCACTGTCGCCAGTCCGGATAGAGTAGATAATTATTAAACATTGAGAATTTAGATGTAATCTGTGCGTCAATCGGAAAAAAATACCAAAACTTAATAAATATATGAATGTGTGCAACGTGTATCACAATTCAAAGACGAGCTTAGGTAAAGAGAAGCGTCTAATTATGGTAAAAGAGATATAGTGTAAAAGCACAAGTGATAGTCATTTTTGTATTGTAGTACATCTATCTTCTATCTATTTCTATATTTATGTAAAAATGAATCCCCATTTCCCTTTGTCACGGCCACTCGTGAATGGCTGGAGTAATTTCGTTAATTCATTTTTTGTTGAGTTTGTTATTGCAAGGAAAACGTTCTTATGGAAGAAAAAAACAAGAAAATTGCTCGGAACATTAGAAATTTAAGAAAACCTAACGACTATTTTAACTTCGCGCATTTGACAGTGCGCGCAGGTTAGTGAATTATAAAACAGTGCATGTGTGCGTGTTTCTTATAGCCAAAACACGTGCACTACAGTTACTGGTAATAGGCGTTCAATAATGTCATAGTGACTGGCCCTTCGCTTCACAGTACATATAATATACAGCTGGCATCTGTCTGAAATGATATTGCGGAGAAAAAGACAATAGATTTTAATATTACATTTTAAAGGTGTGTACCAGGTAGGGTTGCCAACATTTTTCAGCGAAATATAGTATTTTTCAGAAGAAGCTATAAAAAATATAGTAGGTACACTTAAAAAAATATAGTATTTTATGGAAAACGCAAAATGTAGACGAAGATATGTTTGTTAATTTTTTTTTTTTATAAAAACGATTCAAAACTAATTAGAAGTAAATGAAAAGACACGTTCATAATTTTTTTTAAATACTATATTATTATGAAAATTGTTAGATTTCGGTGTTGAAAATATAGGAGTTTTGCGTACTATATGTTTCTTCAACAGTATTTAGTACGCAGACCCGAAATACAGTATAATACTATATTTTATAGTACCAACCAGGTACTAACCGGGTACTAACCAGGTGACTCACGGTAAAGGAGGAGTCAATTTTTAATTACAACTACAAATTAACACAACATATAGGTTCAGTTTTTTTAAGATTATTTGTATCATCTTGACTGAAACTGGCGCCCGTGATCGAGAAGTTGTGTCGAAGTCAGTTGTCATGGTATGGGCATGTGATGCGAAGGAATGAGGACCATGTTGTGAGGAAAGTTTTAAGTATGAATGTGGAGGATTACAAGAGTAGAGGGAAACCAAATAAAAGATGGATGGATTGTGTGAAATATGGTATGGCTAGAAAGGAGGTGACTTTTGAGATGACGACAAATAGAGATGTATGGAAGAAGAAGACATGCTACGCCTATCCCAAATGAATTGGGATAAGCGCAAGAGGATCTGGACTGTAATTGGTCGGACCAGTAATACCAGACTATTACGGTCTCACTGCAGGGCAAGGGCCTTTTCTCATATAAAAAAAGGCATGAGCACTTTTCACCGAGCCTCCTTAAGGTATCAAGTAAGGCGGGTTTGCAATTTCAGACTTACAATATATACACCGTGTAACTAAGAATAAATGCAATACCTACCTCTTAAGGTCATTGTACTCATCGCTATGAACAACTTTTACTATGAGAACAACACTGATATCACGAAAAAAGACCGCAAAATGTACTGACCAGCTGGATTTTTTTTCGCGATTTCTGGATGATGGATAATGATGAGTTTTATGACCGCATAAGATATATATAGATAATATTATGTTTATTCTATTTCATGTATAAGTCCAGGGTTTCTCACACTATTTTATGTTTTTAATGTCATTTTTCAACTATGTTGGGGTCGGCTTCCAGTCTAACTAGATGCAGCTGAATTATTTCACGTGTAGTGATTGCCTATCTGACCTAGATAGACAACAAATAAATCTATATAAAATATCACAAAAGTACTTGCCCGGATTTGAACTCAGAACCTTATGCATGAGACGCGTCGTCTTAAGCAATGGGCTACTCTGATTGCAATAACTGTTATTATGGTTACCGGCATTTAACTCGAGCTCTCAGTGTAGTGGTGGGGGTCTCAAGAGTAAGTTTTAAAATCGCTCAAAGTAATAAAGATAAGAGCTCAAGATAACTGTATCGTTCTGCTAATAATAATTTATTAGTTACCGTTAATTGATCCGGTTTCAATTTTATACCATCTGTTCTCTTCATCTGTAGTCTAAGAATTATATTTTGTTTATTTTATTTAAGTTAAGTTTGAAAAAATACTAGGTTTTTTTTATTTACTTCTAAGTTCTGGTTAAGAATAAATACCTTAAACCTGTGTTAATTTATTTGCAAACAATGTGTATCTTAGATACATCGTATAGAGGTAAATCATGAAAGATTCAAACCACGTAATAAATCTATCAATTTACTTCTATCCAATTGTCAAATTCAACGAAAAGATTATTCTCAAAAACGAACGCGTTCATAAAAATTTTACATTTGAATCACGTACGAGGAAAATATGTGGGTACGTGTTCAAGGTCCAATGAAATTTGTCATTCAAAGGACTGCGCAGACGTTGGAGCGACTCACGCGCAAGTAAAATAGGCCCCGACGCGCATCGAGGATTTTCCTCGGAGGCACACCGAGTGCAAAGAAGCATTCGGTAAAAAATAATACCAATCCTTTTTTAGAAAGGGATTGGTTTTATTTTTTATTTTTTTATAATGGCCTAAGCCTGTCGAGAAAGAAGTGGAATGAAGACCTGGACTAATTTAATTGCTAATTTAACTAATTTAATTTAATTGCTAGCGATTATTACGTTTAACGGGCCTTTGTATATACATAAAGCCATAAGACAGGCTAGAAAAAAATGAAATGAAAGATTCCTTAACTTTTTAAAGGTAAGCAAGCAAATCCCATTAAGACTGTAATACAAGACGATTGAAGAAAAAATTTACCGCCTAATAAACAAAAAAAAATCAGCATTGTGCTATTCAAAAAGAGAATGTCATTGAAAGCAGCTAAAAGCCGCGTAAATTCAATCAGAAAGTTTGTTATTTAGCAAGGACGTTTAATCCGATAAAAAAGTAATTCTCATCACACCTTCACTTATAACCGCTAAAACGAAACACGAAACTGACAGGCGAATTAAAAAAAAAAAAGAAACATTCGTACCTACGCTCTCGTCTAACCTCCAAAAACAGATTCACGATCTTTATTCGAAACTTATAATTACTCGTACCGTATCTTCCGGCACCATATTCTGACATCAGTGCGTCTCAGGCCTCACAAGGAAGATACTCGACACGTACTACACCGAAAATTACTAGCGTCAGATTTGCGTCGTGAATTTTTAGAGCCGCTTCCGTGTTCCTTGTGCTTGTCCAACGTGCGTTGCTCAGGGTCGATAGAGATACCTGTGTTTATTGCGAACGCTTTCAGAATCGGACGCACTTTGCGGATATGTCGTTTTGATATTTTGGAAGCATGATTTGAAAACTAAGCGGGTAAGTTTTAATTGATTGTACGTACTTTTGAAAAGTACTGGAGTACCAAACGTGTAGTCATCATGATCAACCTTAAACAAGAGACGTTTTAGTTTTTTCTTAAATGGCATCTCGCAAGTCAACCTAGAATTAGCGCATAGTCGCTTTGTTTCGGAGGCCTCTTTATTTATTTTAAGGCATCGACAATGAGTCCAGTTAAGAACAGGGGCCGTACTATGACGTATTAAAGTCATCATAGTTTCAGTGTGAGAGAGAGATGGAACTATAAAGGAAGAATGGCACCATCTCTTTTTACAACGGAGCAATGATCACGTCACACGTCATAATACGGAAAAAAACTCTTAGTCCAAAAAAAAAAGAATCACGTAAATGTTGAACCATACTTTACGATTTAACTGACATAAATTATATAAAAAGAAACATATTATTAAATCTTAATACATTTAAAACTAGCCTACGCACAACCTCGACAACTCAGCCATATCCAGATCTACGTGAAGCAATGTTTAAACAATTTCTTTACTATTCATCTGCATTTAACCGCGAAGGTTACACTGAACAATACGGCATGACGTAATCTTTACAAATAAACTGTTCGAAAGTTGAAACTGAACTAATTGTTCTATTTTTAAAAGTTTATGGTTTTTAATTGATATTGTAATGTTCCGTGAAATGGGGAAAACTGTTTTTTTCTTAATTTCGGTTAATTGAGACAAAGAGTTTCTAGTTAATTTGGTATGTGCTCTTTGTGATACTTTTTTCACGTGCCGTAGTGAAATGGGAAAAGACTTGTTATTTCGTCCTGACCGGTTATCCGTTTGTATATACGAGTACCTCCGTATGTTTCACTGCCATTTTATTCGGAGACTATTTGACGGCACGCTTGGCGCTGTGGCTGAGGGATTGCATGCTGCGCTGCGTGTCACGGGTTCAATTCCCGCATAAAACAAATATTTGTATGGACTACAGGTAGTTGTGCCAGAGCTGGCTGTTTGTGTATGTGAGTTTATTTTTTTGTACTTAAATGAAAAAAAAATCTAGTGTGGGGCAACGTTTTCATAAGAAAAACAATTATAAATATTCAATATTATTTATTACTAACAAGGTAGGTATTGAAATAAACAATATTTCAATGCAGTTACAATATTAGAGTTATTCTATGCAACAAACAACTAGATAATCCCCATTAAACTTGTGTTTCTATTCACCCCGTTTTACGTAGCTAACTGTATTTTCTAGAAGCTTAAACATACACGCTTTTCCTTTGGTCTAAAACATAAGAAATTATTCCTAGTTCAGAAAAAACAGCATTGTTTTGTATTTTATAGTGATTCATGTAAAAATATGAAAAATCTATAAACGTTCCATATATGTATCAATCTCACCTGTATTTTTTTTCCGTCCTATATGCGCGTGTATGTTATACAGGGTGATTATTGCCACTTAAGTTTTAACACCACTTGAGTCAATTTTGTGTAATAAATTTGGATAACATGGCGTTTGCCAAAAAAGTCGGTTAGTTTACTAAATCAAGTTATTTTTTTTATGTTAAAGTTTGTATAATAAGTGCAATACGCCTTTTTTTTGTGGACGGGGGAAACCTTCAAAAGGCGCCTGGACTTTTGGGGAAAAGACCAGGGAGTGTGGGATTCTTACCTCACTAAAAACACCCCGGCGATCACCATCAGCACATTGAAGGGGCCCCGTTACCTCTTAAGAGACCACTCCGGGACCCCTAAGTACAACATGCCTACAATAGCTAATGTAAAACTAACTCACTACTTAACTTATAGTAAAATGCATTGCATTAAACAGACAGTGTTCTTCTCCCACTCTCCAACTAAATCCATGCTGTGCCCTGACAGGGTCTACAACGGCTCATAGCTTTAAGCCTTTTATTAACATCTTATTTTACCTTGTGGAACGCAAATAAATGATTATGAATATGAATATGATTTTTTTTCACTTTTCCTGTAGAGTTGCTATTTTTTGTGTTCTACGAGCTGACACTATGCAGCGTTACAAATAGGGAAACGATTGTTTTCGATGAGCTCTGGCACCCAATGTAAGATTTAACTTGTGTTTAGGGTGTCAGAACTTCAGCGACGATTTATGTGGAGTTAGAACTTAAGCGACGATTTATGATAAATTAATATAAATTTCATTGATAGCTTTCCAACTTTATTGCAAACGAATAAGGTTCATGTTCAATTTTAAAAATTGAGTCTGTGCATCCATACTAATACCACAGATTACTGAATAGTTACTACGTAACTAATACGAGTATTATAAATGGGAAAGTGCGTGTCTGTTTGTACGCCTTTCACGCCAAAACCACAGAACGGATTTCGATAAAATTTGTCAGAGATATAGATTGCACCCTGGGTAAGGATACAGGTTACTTTTTTATCAATAAACTACGCGGGCGAAGCCGCGGGCGGAAGCTAGTACTTAATAATACAAAGTCAAGTATACTGGACACTTTAGATTGATTGAAACCTTTTTAACGTTGTATAGGCATTTAATAAGTCTGTCTGTCAGTTAAAACAGTCGATACAAATAAATTAGTATTCCATTCGTTGACGGAATATTGCTAGACCTGCATAATATGTACTGTAAGGTTAATCTATGAGAATACCGTATTATTTATATATTTGTGTACCTTTAGAACATTATTTCAACGTTTAATAATTACTCTGTATTCTGGTATCACTATTTTTCGAATGTCATGTTGAACGGTTATGATTTGGACATTATATTTTCACAACCAGAACAGAGTGGTCGTTTTATTCACTAAATCCGCCAATACCTCGGTAATCCTTGATAATTAGTAAGAAATAAGAACAGATTCATCAGTACTAACACATAAGAATGCAACTTTAGACTGTTGCTAAGCGGATTTAGAGTCATGATGGCCCAGTGGTTTAGGCCTTGCCTCTTGTGCACGAGGTTGTGGGTTCAAACCTGGGCAAGTACCAATGTGAGTTTTTCAATTCATATGTACTTTCTAAGTTTATCTTGGACATCACTGACCTGACCTTTACCGGTGTGAAGGAAAAAATCGTGAGGAAACCTGGACTTATATAATTAATTTAAGCTCATGCCTTCTCTGTATGAGAAGAGTTCTTTGCCCTGCAGTGGGACAGTAATAGGCTGGTACTGTTAGTAAGCGGATTTTGACTAGTTCTTATACTGAGGAAGGTTGATCAGCTAGAACGAAACACTCTAAACTTTTACTGGATCTAGGCATGTCAATTTTGTAAAAGTATGAGACTTCAAGAAATAAATTAGTATTCCATTCGTTGACGGAACATTGCTAGTCCTGCATGACATTTACTAACGTACGAATGCAACTTAAGACTGTTGCTAAGCGGAGTTTTAGTAGCTCATATACCGTAGTAATGTTGATCAGCTAGAACGAAACACTCGAAAGTTTTCCTGGATAATCTAGGCATGTGAATTTTGTAAAGTATGAGACTTCAAGATACATTTAGTAACTCTTTTGGGTTTGGCTTCTAGTCTGACTGGGTGCAGCTGAATAAGGATGTGTCCGAGGTAAAAATGTAATAAGTCTATTTGGTCCGTCAGTTAGATTTCCAAAAAATATTGGACACGTATTTTTTGCTTAATCAAATCAATAAAAAGTGACATGGATATAGCACATCATAGTTCAGGAAAAGGGGCTTGTGACGTCACTTTCACGAGAAATGTGTAGCACGGCGTGACGTCATGATTGGCTATTATCTGTAGCTACCAGTGAGATTTGAAAATGTATGTAAACGTGTATGTATGTGTGTGTGTGTGTGTGTCTTTGTGAATGTATGTTTTGAATTTGTGTTTGTTTGTGTGTATGTGTGTTGATTTGGTTTGGTAGCCCAATGCTTCAGAAAGTTTATGGAACATCATACTACGACGCTTAGGAGCAAGCAATACGAGAGAGAATAAATGGCGAGTTTTCTTCATCACGCACAGGTACATAGAATGTCTTAAAATTGCGTAACAGCAGATCCTTTTCACGACAACATTCTCGCAAATGTTAACAAATAATAATCCCACAGTTTATCTTTCCACTTAGCACAAGCATTTACCATTATCCCGGCATGGCGTAGTGACAAAAATTTCACAACCATCGTGTAAAGGGTTACAACACCATCATGGGACCATGCCCGGCCATGGGTTTGCGAAATTAAGCCCAGAGGTCAGTGGCTACGATGCTCGGAATAAGCAATTTTCCTTTGTATTATTTTATCTATGCAAATAAGCTATCGTTAATAAAATTTAATAATGTTGGTGTGTGAAAAGATTTAGTTAGTTGAGTTAGTGAGTTGTAAATTTTGTTAGCGATTATTTTTGCTATTTGAGCTACGGTAAACTTATTTTCACGGTAAGTATTCCAATCTGAATCAGTATATAAATAGCAAAAATTTCAACTGAAAAAATTAACAAATCATCAAAAAGTGCAGAGAAAAAGTAAGTACCTAAGCAAAAGCAAAAATAAATAAAGAACAACCTACTTTTTTTTGGTTTTTTTAGGTTCCATACCTCAAAAGGACGAAATAGAGTTCTTATGAGTAACTTAGCAAGGCAATTTTATCATGTTGAAATTAATATAAAATACTTAAATCTACGGTCCCTCCTACAGGTGAAAATTTAAGCTTCTAAGTCAACGAACTTAAGAGATACGGTGACATAATGTCACATATTTTGATGATCTTCTTAATTTTCAAAACCTTAGGGTACGTCTTCTCCATAGGTTTTGTATTTTTTCAAGTACGAAGGTAACCTACATAGCAGCATGACATTTGGAAAGGGGCTATGTAATTAGGTGAATAAAAACTAAATATCAGTACCGTATACCGTCGTCTTGGAGGGCAATGGAGCTAAGCCACAATTTTGGCGAAATGGAGTTAAGTGCATCAACGTGTTATGGAAGAGCCAAAGTTTATATAGGTCAATAAATGTAACTGATATCATGACTGTAAGCAAGTTTTTATTTTATTTGCCAATAAAATTTCTTGCAGTTTTAATAAAAGTCAAAAAATCTATGCCGCTTAAATGTATTGTGATTACAAGTATAAGAAGTAAAGTATTCAGTGGTCAATAGTTGTAAGAGCTCATAGAACTCTTGACTACCAAAATTAATACATCATTATATTGTGTTATAGTTATTACATCATCATCGTCCTCTTGCCCTTATCCCAATTTTTCATTTGGGGTCGGCGCAGCATGTCTTCTTCTTCCATACATCTCTATTTCCCGTCATCTCAGAAGTCACCTCCTTCTTAGCCATATCAACTTTCACACAATCCATCCATCGTTTCCTGGGTCTCCCTCTACTCTTGTAACCCTCTACATTCATACTCAAAACTTTCCTCACAACATGATCCTCATTTCTTCGCATCACGTGTCCATACCATGACAGCCGATTTCCACACAACTTCTCTGTCACAGGCGCCACTTTCAGACTTCCTCTTATATACTCATTTCTTATTCTATCCATTCGCGTAACACCACACATCCCCCTTAGCATTCTCATCTCAGCTGCATGCAACTGCCTTTCATTCAGTCTTTTTGTGGCCCAACATTCTGATCCATACAAGACGGCAGGTCTTATCATTGACTTATAGATCTTCCCTTTAAGTTTAAGGGGAACGTCGGAATCGCAAGTTGTTCCCGTTACCTGCCGCCATTACATCCACCCTGTGTTTATTCTGTGCTTGACAGTCCGATCTATTCCTCCGTCACTTTGCACGAGTGAACCGAGATACCGAAATTCGGACCAGATCGGAAGGAGCACGCAATCAAGCGCAATGGCTTCAGGGCTGGAGAGACCGCCGAAATCGCAGAACATATATTCTGTCTTGGTTCTGCTGATTTTCAAGCCTACACTCTCCAGCTTCTGTTGCCATTTCTCCAATCTACCCTGGATCTCAGGTCCATCTTCACTGACAAGGACAATGTCGTCGGCAAATAGCATGCACCAGGGTTTTTTTTTTTTTTTGTGGTGGGAAAATCATCTTATGACATCCCCCGCTCTTGGGCGGGGCGGGAGATAGTGTCAGACTTTTACTGACTAAAAACCCACTCCTGTTCCTTCGTTGCCTTTCGTACCAGGGCCGAGTCTTCCTTTCAGAATCAGACCCTTGGCCCCGGTAGGCTTCGACCCTGCTGGGTCCCTACAGTTGCTGACATCTCCTTGAGGCGCGCGTGGAACAATACGCGCCGTCGACGACTTGGGCTCGGTCCGGATGGTTACCGGACAGGCGGACGACGAGCCACCCATTGCTCGCCGTCCGCAAGCCCGCGCCTACGGTGGCCGGTAATCGGGATCGGGATTTCGGCGGCGGTTGGGGCGTGAGGACCGTTGCCTCACGCGATCGGCCGCCTCCTTTGCTAGCATTACTGCTTCGCAGAAGGAGGCGACCGCCTGCCACTCCTCCTCGCTCCGGACCAAGGCCTGTACCAAGGCCCGGCGCGAGAGATTGCCGCCGCCGATTGCCCCCACGAGGACACGGCGATGCTCTTCCCAAGCGGGGCACACTTCTACTGTATGTTCCACCGTGTCCTCCGGGCGGTCTACGCAATGGTGACACCCGGGCGTTTCTTCCGCACGAATCCGGTGCAGGAACTTCCCGAACTTACCATGTCCGGTGAGGACCTGCGTCATGCGGAAGGTAAGGACGCCGTGTTGCCTTTCCAGCCACTCCTCAAAGAAGGGACTTACCGCCATAATTATGGCGTGCCCAGCACTGTATTGCGACAGTCGCTGTCGCCATTCCACCATGAGACCCCGCCGGAACTCTGCCCGCCATGCCGCGACTTGTCGCGGCAGCGGAGTTTCGCCCCGCCGTTGCATCTCCACGCGCAGATCGTGCATGTGTGCAAGGCAAGTTGCTTCCAGATCCCATAGCATGCACCAGGGTGCCTCTTCCTGTATTTCCGACGTCAGTGCGTCCATTATTAACAGGAAGAGGTAAGGGCTTAAGGCCGACCCTTGGTGAAATCCTACAGCCACACTGAACTTGTCAGTGTTACCTGCAGACGACCGGACATAGGTACTAGATCGGCTGTACATCGCACGAATCAACTCAACATACTTCCCAGGCACACCTTTCTCCTTCAAGGCCCACCACAACACTTCCCGAGGCACCCTATCATACGCTTTTTCTAGGTCAATATATGTTATAGTTATTACATGTGATTCGTAAATATTTAATCCAATCCCGATATTATTTGGGAACATTTCATTGGCAGAAAAAAATCGTGTTTATTCCTGTTCACCAATCCGCGTTCTGCATTTCGTCGAGTTTGTGCGTGCATAGTTTAGTTTGGTTTGATAGTGAGTTACGAGATTTATATGTCTATGGTTACGAGTAACATTCACGATTTGTGTAAAACGACAATAACTGTTCATTATTAATATTAACTACATAACTTGTGAGTTTTAAGCAATTGATGTTTATTGGTTTGTAATTATTCAGTTAACATGAATTTATCACGCGGACGAAAGATGGTTGCGGCGATTTCTGATTTAGACAATCAAAACAATCAAGGTAAATGTACTTATGTTATTAATAATTACCTAAATATTTTTAAATATTACTAAGTGATACACACCAATAACTCAGGTTTCATACTCCGTGTAAGATAATCAATTTAAAAGTCCTTCAATAAAACAAATACCTACATCATGTTTATAAATAATTAATGCCTTTATAAATAATTAGAATAATTTCATCAGAGGGCCAATTTTACTAATATTTTAAACAACGTTCGTATTTGCATCTCAGTAACAATCTCGCAAAAAGACATCAATTTCCAATTTTTGACAGATTACGACTGACATGCGAATGCGAACGTTGCTTAAAGTTAGCAAAATTGGCTCTCTGGTTAAAAAGTCAACAAGACAAGAGAGTTAAGTGACTTACACCCCGTAAATAAGAGTATTACATTTTATTTATGCTAGTAGTCAACAGGTGTAATCAACATAACTTAAGAACTATGATATTTTGGATTTTTTTAATTGTGGCATTCAACGGTAAAACCTTTTAATAATCTAGTGTGAAAATTTGAACTCTCTCCTAAAATATGGCGCTGATTTATGTTAAAATAACTGTTCTTATGCGCATCATTTATTTTTTAAACGTCCATAACTCAAAAGTCTAGTTCTGTGGAATAGCTCTATTACCCCCCAAGGCGACGATACCATATACCATAAACCGGTCATTTACATTAAAAATATTTTAATGAAATATTTTTTTATTTTCACTTGTAAGTTACTTTCGTCCTAAATTGTGTGATGCCGATTCAGAACTAAAAGACGGAACCCTCACGGTAAATTCTACTCGCACTTGATCACACTACAAAAAGAGAAATAAATACTCTAGGTATTACATTAAATACTGTCTGTTGTTATAATTCTTCTTATTTAAAATATTAAATGAACGCATGCAATATTTATGTAAATAGGTAAATAAATTAATGTTTGTGGAAATTAAAGGTTACAGCTAATTTGTCTATGTATCGAAACATTATTTTTTAAATTATATGAACAGCTGCTGAAACAACCAAAATAAAAACAAAACCCATGATTATTAAGTAAGTACATTCCTCTCCTAATAGGCTCAAAATGTGTACGTTATAATATTATTAGTGTGCCCACAGGTGGATGCTGTTGCGAACACCTGACAAAACCAGGCTGGTAAGAAACCAGCCTAGCCTATGACATTTACGGGTGGTCCGCAGTCTGTATAGCGTTTAGACCACACAGAAAACTTATTGCTAAGGTGTGTTTAGACATTTTAATAATTCAAATATGTTTGAGTCAATTATTGTCTTTGGTTTTTTAGGCCGTACCAACATAATTTATAAGCAGAAAACATTCTCATTTTGAATTTTACATTCGTACATAATTTAAAAAAGAAAAACATTCTTATTTTGAATTAGGTTTTATTTTCGTACAGAAAAACAAGTGACACTAACCAATTGTATATGAGTAAAGATATTTATTTATAATTCTTAATAATATCATAAATATTGACAGTTCCGGTCTACGCAACGATTATCCTTGCCTATAATTAAATTGTTAACGCGCGGGAATAACCGCAGACATATTTTAATATCGTATGCAAATGTAAATTAAAAATTTAATGACTAAGTTATCACACCTGCATACTGACTATGTACCCACAATTTTCGCTAGCTACGTTTAAATCCTATGTGTCAGAGGATCATCCTCTTGCCAGCAACATGTAAGACACTCAGACTCCGGGCTCCAGTAAAGAATTTTCTAGCGGAAAGAACTTGCTAAACTAGGAATTACTTACCCATAAGCACACTTACATATACATATATACGCACACACTCATAGATACCACATAATTTAAAGAGCACAATAATATTATTAGACTTGCTTACTTGTTTTAGCGGTAAATAATAATCTTGCCGGTAATCATATTTTCGAGCCGTTTGGGGTTGAGATTCTCGGGCCGTGAGGACTGAGTACTCGCCTTTTTTAAAAGAAATATCAAAACGTTTAGTTGACCCTTCCCGAGACCCAAGGACTGGCTTCTACTATGACCAGAGGCCATTCTACGTGGCAAAGCCGCCAAACTTTTGGACACTTTACCAGTCAACAGCGATGAGGATGATTTCGACGCCTTATTATAATTTACTGTTAGGTTTATTTAGTTAGGATAGCACATTGTCTTGTTTATTTATTTATTTAATAAGTGTATATAGTAAGACAATTAGTATGACTTCTTTCTGATATTGTAATTCGATATAAGAAAAGTTGTTTTGTAATGTACAATGTAATGTTTTTTTTCCACCGAAAAATTCATCCGCATCCCTGACAACTGGAAGTGTCCAAAATGCTAGCAGCACTGCCACGTTGAATTGAAATGCTGATTCTTAGGCCAAAAAATAGGACCAGCCCTCTGGTCACGTAAAGAGTCCACATATTATTTCTCCGAAGATGTTCTTTGGAGAAATACCTTCTTGAAACCGAACCTGGTAATTGAATGCAGAACCCGCACACGGCACTCATATCACAGAACCCTAGTATTATTCTACTCATACATTCTAATACATACATAATATACTTATTGATTATATACCGTATGTAAATGTAACTAACATAATTAATTGATATATTACATACTAACATATTTATACATCTAATATGGCTCGTAAACATATTCGTAGTTACGCCCATGGGTAAATTTATTAACAATGTTCAATGCATGTAATTTATTTCGCATGCCAGTCAGTTAGATAGTTGATTGGGTACTCCGAAGGTCGTGAGGCGAACTTTGACTTCTTCGAGGATGCTCATGTAGGTCGGTGTTTAAGCGTAGGTAGACAGAACCCTTTATTTGTTGTGGCTTGGATTTTACTAACACTTCGCCCGCGATTTTGTCCGCGTGGATTTTCGGGGTAGAAGCCGCGCTTAGGGTTGCCAGGCCACCAAACCTAATAGCCGGACAAACCAACCATTTTGGCCGGACATTTGGGAATTTGTCTCAGTATACGACAAAAAAATTGTATATAAATAGTGTTCGTATGGTATGTTGTACTAATGAAAACGAAATATCTGTCTTATCGTGTTGGGCAGTTGAGAAACATCGGTCTAAGTATGCTAAGCTTAGTATTACAAAAGCCGGACAAGCCGGGCACCGTTTATTTTGGCCGAACACCTTATCAAAAAGTCTACCTATGTCCGGGTTTATCCGGACGCCTGGCTAAAGATGCCTATTACCCCCCTTTAAAGCCTATATTACTCGCCAGTAATGTAGAAGATAATGTAGGTGTTATTTTGAATATGTTAATTAGTTTTGAGTTTATCACATTTACATTACAAACAAACAAATCTGTTCTATAATATTAGTTTAGATTAATCGTTACGTAGTAAGTCCAGGACCCTTTATATGTTGTGATAGTGATTTTACCAGCTTTGTTATTTGGAACTAGCATTTCGACCGATGATTTGGTGCTTTACCCTTAACTGTAGTAGTGTCAAAAAGTAACGCTTCCATAGTGATGGGTCCATTGGACCCACTCGTATGACGATACTGACCTTAGGAGTAGCGAGAGAAACGTGTCCTTCACACTTACTGCAGGAAGTGAGGGGTGCTGCAGTGTCTGCTGATATTTTGAAACACTTTCAAAGATCGAAAAAGGGTCTAATTTACCGACTATAGTTGAAGATCCACTCCACCTCTTTTAAAGCGTAATTTTGAAAATAAAATGTAGTCAACTTTACCCGCTAATTAGTAGATTTTTTTTAAATGGTTAAGTAGTTTTGAGTTCATCCATTAAAACACACACATAAACAACCAAATATTTCTTCTTTATTATATATATAATATAAGTATAAGTTTTGATTTATCATTCGTCTGTTTAAGGAATGTAACGAAGCGGAGGCGGCGAAAAAATCAAGAAAAAACAAAAAACCTTACTATTCAAAAAGAAAATAATCTAACTTACCTTAACTTTAGAATGTTATTTTATGAGCCACTAAGAAATATAGCTCGCCTATTTTTGTTAGCTCAGAAAATAAACCGGTTGCATTAAACAATGGCTTCTTTGGTGACATGGGAACAAAAACTTTAAACTTCGAGCTATATTTTTTCCATATTAAAGGGTCTTAGTTGGAGCTAATTTTCTGAAAAAGACCTTCGTTACAACTGCGAAAGAACTTGCAAAGGAGGATGCGTTACCGAGTT
This sequence comes from Phlogophora meticulosa, assembly GCA_905147745.2. Taxonomy (NCBI): domain Eukaryota; kingdom Metazoa; phylum Arthropoda; class Insecta; order Lepidoptera; family Noctuidae; genus Phlogophora; species Phlogophora meticulosa. The sequence goes on from LR990518.1 coordinate 4,484,361, forward strand.
TTATAAAGAATAACCAACGAAAAATTCCAGTTGGAATAACCAAATAACGCCTTACCCGAACCGGGAATTGAACCCAAGATCTCTTGCTTAACAGTAGCATTTGCGATCACTTGACCAATGAGGTCACTATCAAAGGATGATTAGTGGGTATGTAGGTTTTATTAGAAACGTTTCAATTGCAATACAATTCGAAACTCTTAACACATAAATTTTACGACCAAATGAGTAGCATAATATGTTATCGCAAAACCATGTTTAACCCATTAAAAAATGTAATGGTGTTTTCGTAAATAACTGAAAATTCTTCTAAAATGATGTCAGTGTTAAAGGTGTAGGTCATGCAGTATAAAATATTATGTGCTTGTAAGCCATTTAATTACTAGTCAATGTAATGATAATAAAGTATCACCAAGATTAAATTAAATCATGGATTAGTTAAGGTCGATGCAGATGTGCAACACATGTTGTTTATGACGTCAACTTTGAACAACTTTCTCAAAAAATATTAACTATAAAATAATGAATATCTAGCTGTTAAAAGTTTAGAGTATTTTTTTTTTTAGTAAATTAAAAACCATAACAGTAAAAAAAAAAAATCCGACACAATTTGCAAGTGAAATATTACAGTACCTATTACTACACGTGTTCAAACCTTGATTCAAACCAATACCCAATTATAATTTATTTTTAATAACGTACTTATTTTTTTTTTATTAATAAGATCTAGATAGAATTGCAACGAAAATAAATCAAAATGATAGTTGGGTGTGACCGTGTGAGCAGCATTTTGTGAGCAGAATGTGTTACTAAAGTGGCTCGTCTGAATGGAACTTTATAGATGTTCATTTGTTCACAATATAGCAATAATAAAAAGCAATTAATAAATAAGTAGTAAAGTGATAAAATTAATCTTTATTCATATTTATTTATATAAAATTTATACTATGTCAATTTAATATAACTAATAACACGTTTTATTCTCAGGAAATGGAATTAGAAATTAATAAAGTCGTTTGATATAAGTAGTAATTAGCATCCTGCATCGATGTCAATTAATGCTAATAAATAATAATAAGTATTGGATAGGTATTAAATAACTGGATTGCAATCATGAAAACGGACTCAAGTGTTAATTAAGAATGTAAAATTCTCCATTGTAAAATTTATAACAAAAGGTACAAACATGCTTAAAACTAGTAAAATTATTCATATTTTCTGACATCGGTGAAGGAAGACATCATGGAGAGTTCTCTCATGATGTCTTACTTCACCGATGTCAATAAGGCTAGAATCTCCGGCACACCTCATGCAAGCGTTGTCATTAATGCTCGTGCCTTCTCTGTATGACATGACGGGTTTGCCCTGCAGTGGACAGTTAGGTGATAAATATAAAGGACGACTATGTGGGTTCGATTCCCGCCTTGGGACAAATGTTTGTAAGATCTACAAAGCTTTTTCCGGGTGTTCTGGGTATTTGCTATGTACTCGTATAATAAAAAAATATCTATCTATGTAATGTATTGTATTAGATCTAGGCGAAAGACGATACGGTGAAGATCCCTTTCCGAGTTGATATGTGTGCTAAAAGTGTTATAGGCAGCAATGGAACAACGGTTACATGTTCAATGGTACAGCTGGATTCATACCAGGAATTAAATTACTTTTTCTATTGCATTTGAAGTGGTTACCTATAATCTGTGCGTCAGTGAGCGTTGCAGAATTTTGTATTGAAAATATTTGAGCTTTTTGCCATCATTACGCTAAGAATAAACTTATTTATAAATAAAGCTTATTAATATATTTTGTAATAAAAGACCATTCAATTATTCTAATTCTTAAAATAGAAGCCGTTATTATGATATCATAGATACCTATTAGCATATTGATGGAAAAAAAAGTCACGAGGATTTCCGTTGGTATAATGTTCATGCATTGACATTGAAATTAATTTAGGTATTTCCCAGACTGTTATGTTTTAATATCTCACCTTGAATTCCGATAACTCTAGAAAAGAAAAAGGTTAGGCACGTACCGAAGACTTTCGTGCGGATCTATTGAATGTGTTAAGGGGCTTTTACGGAGATCCGTGTCCTTTGATGACAAATAAATTAATACAATTTATTTTTAAGAGTATTTTCGAAATAATTTTGAATCTTTTCAACGAAGGAACTTGTCAACCTTTTATCTATGTGCTTGGTAGAAGTATAAGTAGGTATATTGCTAAGGAACAATCCCACGAAAAACATAACAAAGAATATAAAAATGAATGTAAAAATGTTTTATTTTATTTATATTGTTTATGTGTAGTAAGTAAAAAGGAAATAGTAATGATAGTGTATACTGCTAAGTAACGGTCCCACGATTGTCAAAACTTCAAAACCACAAAGAAGAAAAAAATACTGGAAGGATTTTTTTTTATTTTTTATTTAACGTGCAGAAAACAAAAGGTAATAAAAAAGAAATTCTAATGGTACTCGTAGTTCCGTTCCAGTGTTATTAAATATTTTGCTTAAATTATTTAAGTAAAGGAAAAACACGAACTAAAAGTATAACACAGTTTGATGGCAGTTGCACATCGTGCCTGTAGCAAGTTGGATGACACGGATACACCACTCAGCACTGCCTCTGTATCAGAAGCCTGTATGTATGTAGACATTTCTACAGGATCAGTCATGCACGTGACTTCTAAATTCATAAATCGACCGCGACCTCTAAAAATCATTGTACGTTTAACCTTGAAGCAAGATTACCAAAAATTTGCGTAGGTATTGAAAGAGGAAAAAGTCCTAAGGAATATTTATGTGAGCGCTTTCCTAGAATTTGTATTAAGGGTCCAGAATATCCTCCTTTTATTGTATGTGTCATGTTTTGATTCACTTCTTTTTTTAACTCGTTTCCATGTCTGTCAAAGTGACATTTGAGTTTCGAAGAAATTACGTCATAGCGCAATATGGCCAGCTGTGTTTTGTTTTTGTTTTTGGAACAGAAGCTTTGCTTTGCATTCTAGAATGAAGAAATCATATTTGAATTTCGATGTCCTAACTGTCGGATTCTAAATCTGTTAAACTTGGGGTATTTTATTAATTTCTTTACCTCAACGTTTAACAATGTTTTCGTTTTATTATAGATTTCTTGATTTTTATAATGTAACGGTAAAAAGATGCAACACGAAAATTATTACAGATCCAAGACTATTATTGGAGTCTTGATCAAGTATACGACCAACGTAATCAAACTTTCGTTGAAATTGACAGAGGCCGTGGGCTTCCGAATTGCGACTTTCTCTGAACTTACAACTTCCTTAGGCGGTTTAAAATTATTAATGACAATGTCTAATGACCCATTCACAGATCGTGGCGAATTCGTTTGAGAATAAATCATTAGAAATCACGAACAATGATATGTATAAGTATAGATATGTCGAAGCAAATCTAATAAGTTTCAATGTTTTTGGCCTCTTTTGAAATGACTATAAGAAGGTAACCATTATCTAGGGCTGCTTTTCTTAGCCTAGCTTTAGTTAGATAATATTCAAAAGAAAATGAAACAGAAAAAATAAAATTATATCCTCTCCCTTTCTCCCATGTGAATGATAAAACAAAAACTATATTGAATCAATTACAAGCCTGAAATACCAACGTCTTTGTACAAAAGATCGATTCCAAAAATGCAATGAACACCATTTGTACGACCCATTACAAAACCAAAGCTTTCTAAGCCCGCCTCTAAAGACCAAAAACAACATTAAGACCTTTTAAAACAAACCGGAGTTCCCAAAAACTTTTTATAAAAAAAACTAAACGAAATTACGAAAAAGGGTGCCCAAGAATCCTGATTAGGCACTTCCGGCGGTTATTTAAGATCTAAAAATAAGCAGGAAAGGTCACAGATACCAATATGAGTCAGTTTTAAGGTGACTCGGGACAGAATTGGCCAGATGAGATGAGATTGGAAGATGTAAAGGGCATTATGTCCGTCACATGTCCGCAGATACGCGGTAAACTGGTCCAGTTGACACGGAAATTGAGATGTGACTTATTTTTACGAGCAGGGGAATAAATAAATTGAACTTTTTTTTGTGTGCGGAAGATTCTTTGTTATGTCCTCTCTTTGGGGGTCACGCTAGTGAAAACTCGCCTTTTGGTAATGTAGAGGATACATTGTGACAAAGTGCGACACAGTACCTATATAAGTATGTAATGTCATCAAATCTGTTATTCTATGTGGAAAGGTCTCTAAATATGGAGAACACGGGGATGGTTTTGTAGTTTAAAAAAAACCATCATATTAATGTTGTGGGAATTATCTTTGTATAATTCCTAAATTCGTCGAAATTACATCTGTTGGAAATAAGATTCATCATGTGCCTAGCCTTTTCCCAACTATGTTGGGGTCGGCTTCCAGTCTAATCGGATGCAGCTGAATACCAGTGTTTTACATGGAGCGACTGCCTATCTGACATTCACAATCCAGTTACTGGGCAACACGATACCCCTTGGTAAGACTGGTTGTCAGACTTTCGGGCTTCTGACTACCCGTAACGACTGTCGAAGATATACAAATGACAGCCGGGACCAACGGTTTCGCGTGCTTTCCGAGGCACGGAGGAGTCTCGATATATTACGAACGGTCACCCATCCACAGACTGACCTCGGAAACCTTAGCTTAACCTTCGATCGACCCGTGCGGCTGTTTTTATTTAGCCACGAGCTCCTCATGCTTGAAATATAATGTAATGTTTGAAATTACATTCACAATTACCCATAATAACCCTTGTTATCGTTACCTACCTTTGCAAACTTTTCTTGGTCTTCAACTTCTTTAATTATTTCATGGATCAAGTTTATTAAAATGGATATCTGACTAATTTATTTACTTGCGACTGCCTCGATGGTCTAGTGGTCGGAAGCGCTACCGCCGAGAACGAGGGATCAGTTCCCGGGTCGGCAAAGGGTTAATGCGTTATTCCATCTGGAATTTCTCAATAGCAGCTCCGGGCTGGCAATTTTCTAGATTGATGCCCGGTTGATGGCAATAGGCTCGCTCCCTATTACATAGGACTTAAACATAACAGGTGCAAATATGTGGGTGTACAATAGGTACGCCTCTGTCTAAACCTTCGGGGATTAGAGGCGTGATGTTATGTTAGATTTTTTTTTTAATTTCGTATAATTATGTTGTTATACATATAATAATCGCGTACTCTATGGTATATTTTTTTTGTTTTCATTCGTATGTTATTCCAGTACTGTAAAATAACCCACATTTACCGTGCGTATCAAAATCTATGCTGTCATTTTCTCAGTGCAGGTAAATAAATCAGCGCATCCTTTAAATTTAATAGAATAATAGATTAACTATTAAACGCTGCGAAGGATTTAGAACAATTTATGCATTCAATTGAAGCCATGTTACCAAGTACAGGAGATGGTGCAGGTTTTCAGAGCAAAATGAATCTTCACATGCAAGAATTATAGTTTAATTTCGTCTTGACACGTGTAAAGTTCTGAATTACTTTAAGCAATTTATGTTATAATAATATTTATTATCTCGCAGCCACTAGGTCAAGATTCGACACAATTATTTTAAGTTCGACACAATTATTTACGCTAACATACGAGTATTATCAAAACTCAGGTTATTGCTAGCTTAGTGGCTTAGGTCACGTTTACCAAATGCGTAAAAAGTGTGACGTAATCATTTGTTATCTGTGACATTCATGAGGAGCTCTTGGCTAAATAAAACAGCCGCACGGGTCTATCGAAGGTTAAGCTACGCTTACCGATGTCAGACTGTGGATGGGTGACCATTCGTAACATATCTAGACTCCTCCGTGCGTCGGAAAGCACGCTAAGCCGTTGGTCTCGGCTGTCATTTTTAGATCTTTGACAGTCGTTACGGGTCGTCAGAAGCCCGAAGGTTTGACAACCAGTCTTACCAAGGGGTATTGCGTTGCCCAGTAACTTGGTTGTGGAAGTCAGATAGGCGATCGCTCCATGTAAAATACTGGTTTTCAGCTGTATCCAGTTAGTCTGGAAGCCGACCCCAACACAGTTGATGATTCATATCTATGCACTTAGTGGTAATAATAATAGGGATGTGTCCTAGGTAAAAATATATTAAGTCTATTTAGTCCGTCAGTAACATGACCAAAAAATATTGGACACGTATTTTTTGCTTAGTCAAATCAATAAAAAGTGACAGTTATATAGCACATCAAAGTGCAGGAGAATGGGGCTTGTTACGACACTGGTACGTTAAAAGTGTAGCACGGCGTGATGTCACGCGCAATTTCAATGCACTATATCGTCGTCATTTTTGGTTTACGTGACAAAAGAAAAAATACGTGTCGAGAAGAATTTTTGAGAGCACTACCCTATTATTAAGTTCGTAGCTTTCTTGCAAAGAACTTCACTAATAGAGGATGTACTTACTAAAACAATCTTTCTAGGTATTTGTGTATGTGACTTTTAATATATGTGAACGCACCCACGGTACAGGTAAAATTCTTAGTGTGGAGAAACGTATAAAAAAAATGGGAAAATATGACAGTTTGGGATAGCTTGATGTGCTGGCATCTGTACTCAGAAACCTGACCATTAGTCATTCGCAGTCGGTAAGTCAGTTACCCACTTGTTTAAATACTTTCTTATTGGCTGGCTCCCACGCTACTACAAGTCAATTATTTTCACACATACAAATAAAACGTTAGTATAGTAATCACGAATTTATACCGAGTATTATGTAAAAAATGAACTCGAGAACTTTTCAACAGCAGTGGGAAACTTATAGGCGACTTTCACTCGATTGGTTATCAATAATTATCTGTGGGCGATGATGTTATATCACTGGGTATCGTGTGTCGATGGCTTAATGCTAAAGATGCGTGGTTTGAACTTATGGTCATTCTGGGATTTCTCTAATGGTGATAATTTGGGTATGTACCGTTATGTTACAAGAACCATTTTAATATCGCGGCTGGTGCAGAAATTTTTATATTAATTAAGAATCAAAGTGGTATTGGTGATGTTCTACAAAACGGTCGGGTGCGTAGTACTCGCAACCGGCGTGTGTGTATGACCAGTCGTATGAACGTTAGCGAAGCAAAAGGAGGATGTAAGGATCGTAGCAGGTGATGTTCTGTAGCTTCTGCCTACCCCCCTTGGAAAAAAGTGTGAGTTTATGTTTGTGTGAGTGTATGTATATCAAAGTCAAATCATTTATTCCAATTAGACCATTTAAAAGGCACTTTTGAATGTCAAATGTTTTTTTTTATTTTTATTTGTGCTCCTTTGGTAGCATAAGGCTCGTATCCCTTTGGTACAGGAGACTTATACACATTACTGGCGATATCTGGGTGTACTATTGGTACTGACACCTCTACGTCATCCTTTGGGAAACACAGACGGTAATCGAACCTAGAACCTCATGCTTAGCAGTAGCACTTATGATCATAAAACCAACAAAACAGTACGTAGTATAGAGGATTAAGGGACCAGCTTATACTGGTATTGATTCTACTGCTGTGCGGCCTTCTGTACATCAATATCTATTTAAAGGAGCGTTTATAGCCTAGACCAGTTTGAAACACTAATTCATGTCTTAACATGACAAGTAATAAACTTCAGGTTACTTGATAGCTACTTTTCATCGTTATCAAGCCAGCTTACGTCTATTTACAACCAAGTAATTAATGTACCATATAAATGATCTGAGTATGTCTCAATTAAGATGTTGGACTATAGAGATAGAAAAAGTCTAACTGTGTAATTTAAGGTGAAACGCCAGGTTGGAAAAGATCCATTTTTTTACAAACTTTTGTAATTAATGTAGCTCAATGTCAAGTTGTAGGTTATTTGAGGCCGTACAAGACGTCTTTATTATTTTTATAAATCAATACTTTATGCACACGTTAAAAGAACCGTGCAAAGGCGGGCTGCTTAAGGCCTGAGGCATTTTCTACCAGGCTACCGAAAGAATTGTTCATCGAAATATTTAAGTCTTTATGGAGTGGTGCGGGGCAGCTCCAATACAGTTCTGGCGATGATTGCTGGCAGAATGTATTGCCCTTATATCGGACATTGCTGTAGCAGACATAAATAATAAATAAATAAATAAATAATGCTGGACAATCCACACAGCATCATCTAGCCCCAAGCTAAGCAGAGCTTGTGTTATGGGTACTAGATGACTGATATACTTAATACAATACATTACATAGATATATATTTTTTATTATACATAGTAAATACCCAGAACACCCGAAACAAATATTTGTAGATCGTACAAACATTTGTTCCAGGGCGGGAATCGAACCCGCAACCTCCTGCGTCGCAGGCGGACCTTCGCCCACCGCACCACATCGGTCGTCAAACATGAGACATGTTACTAACTATGTCCGATAGTGTAAATGTATTTGTCTATGTGTGTGTGTTCTGTTTTGTGATTGTTGTATGGGTGCTATTAGTTGCCTGAAATAAATGCTTTTTATTTATTTTTATTTATTTTATTTAATATACTCGTAACATTATTTGGGTCTGGCCTAACACATTCCCTTTGATCAAACCATTTGTAGGTCCTTTTCTCACGACTTATCCCTGTTAAGGTTTATTTATTTTTATTGATTATGTTCTGACTGAAATGTCCCTTAAATAAAAAAACGAACCAAAAATAAGGAGGGGAATATTTGTGTAATCTTCTTTATTTACATTTATTTTATTTTATAAGTTGTAGTCTCCATTATTTATATAAATAAATTACTACTATTCTCATGCACTGCTCTCTTACTATGGAAGACTTACAGCTTTACAAAACAAAATAAAGTACAGAAAAAAAACAATTATGAAAAAAGATTAGAAATAAAAATATTTACCTAACAAGTTTACGACTCACATACCCAGCGTATGTGAGTTAAATCGAATTCAAAGCGGAAACGTTATCCTGCACATATCACACATATTGTGTCTTCTTATAGGCAAATGATACGATGATCAGAAACAAAAATATATTCCCACAATATTTACAACACAAGCATTTACTTAAACCGATATAATACTTTTACATTAACACACAAAAGATAACCAATCAGTTACCAAAGAACAGGATCAGATAATACATGGCTTCAACCTGGTAATCTTTGAAGCTTCGCAATGCGCCCCCAGCTATTTGAGCATTGGCTAGGCTGGCCTAACAGGTGTGCAAGTTGTATTTTATCTCACCCACTTGCTTCAAACATGATGATATATATCCTATTTGGGAGGCAAAGGATTGCTGTTTGTGTCGTAAATATTCAGTGGAAGTTGGTTAACGGAATTTATAATCGTGTCTGGCGTAGGACAATTAGTGCTACCATTCGTTATTTCTGATCCATTTAGTGTTGATGCTTTGGTAATATTAATTTCACTTAATTTCATCAACTTTCGTCAACAACCATCTCTTCTTCGACGTCTCGTCCCTTGGAAAACCATCTTGAAAGTGTGTGTGTTTGTCCATCTTTCAGGCCTAAACCACTGAAAGGATTTCGATAAAATTTGGCAGAGATATAGATTGCACCCCAAGAAAGGACATAGGCTACTTTTTTTATCAATAAACTACGCGCGCGAAGCCGTGAGCGGAAGCTAGTATTCTATAACTCGTATGCCATCCGCGTTATTTTAATGGCCGTCAAATGTGTTTAGCAAGGCTCTTCTTTATTCCTGACTGCTGTTGATGGTATGGTCCAAAGATAGCCTCTTACCACTCCCATGTTGGTGTGGATGTAAACAAATAAATCAATCAGAGTCCTATCTAATAAGGCATTTACAACAACTAAGCCCGTTTGTCATAAATAACGTAAAAGTCTACAAGATAGTCTTACGTGTGAATATACTTGTAATCTAATAGATTTTCTATCCAGTCTGACCTTTATGTCCTCTTTAACCTTTTTAACATGTGCAGGGTGACTAGTTTTTGCAATATTACTTTTGACTTTGTCCTTAGCTTTAATATCGTCATTAAGTTAAACATAATTACACAAAAGTCACAAAATATTCAAAGTCATAGCCAAATCATTTATTATAACTAGACCATGATATAAATATTATAGTGATTCTAGTTGCCCCTTCTAAAAGGTAGTTTCGTGTGGAGAAGATTGGGCAAGAAACTCCAATCTTTTAAAACAGTTTTTGAACAATATTTTGTATACATTAATCAGATAATTACCTAGATGTAAAGGTGTACCTACCTGGAGCAAAAACCAAAAATTTGGAAAATCCAAAAGTGTACGCCTCATAAGTAATCTCATTTTTCACTTCTTCATATTTTTTTAGTTTTTTATTAATTGTAATTAAACGACAACGAATTACCCAGAGATTTTCAACAGTAAACAGCGCACAGCGATTATGAAGCTTTAAAAAAAAACATACTTCGATACATTAATTTTTACGGTCGTGAGTCGCCAGTTTTGTAATTTAATTTTTATTCTACTTTAAACAAAATAATTGTTTTAAAAAAACATAAAATATGTTTAAACAAATGTTTTTTCTTGATATCTGTATGATAATATTATCCTATAAGTGCATTGTGAGAAAAATACAGTCATTTTTAGTTTCGAAAAGTCCTTGACTTTCATATATTTTTGACGACCGATGTGGCGCGGCGGGCGTAGGTCCGCCTGCGACGCAGGAGGTTGCGGGTTCGATTCCCGCCTTGGGAAACTTTTTTGTACGATCTACAAATATTTGTTCTGGGTGTTCTGGGTATTAACTATGTATAATCAAAATATCTATCTATGTAATGTATTTTATTAAGTATATCAGTCATCTAGTACCCATAACACAAGCTCTGCTTAGCTTTAGGCTAGATGATGCTGTGTGGATTGTCCAGCATTATTTATTTATTTTATTTATTTATATTTATATCGGGAGTAGAGCATCACCTCAACGCTTCGCTTATGAGGCGTGCAATAGGCATAGTGAAATAGGTACAAGTTATTAAATACGAGTATTTTCCTCTCATTTTCATACAAGACAACAACTTATAGCAGCTATAAGTTCATTGGGAGCTGGCAGCCTTGTGGGACGAAAGTGCGTTTTGAACCGTCGGCGGAATGTTAGCGGGGCTACTTTCATCACCAACCTTGAGGCAGCCACAATCGCCCGAATCTCATGGAAATATCCGATCCTTGATATACGCCCTTTTGACTCCGTGTAGGCTATTTCCGTGGCTGTTTAGAAATATAGGATTTGAATGGATTCGTGGACAATTTTGAGAGTAGGTGCAGTCTGTATCTTGATCATTATGAACGTAGACAAAATGGGTAAGATTTATTTTGAAAATAATATGTGGTTTTTGATATTTGACATTTTGCTAGTCTGTTTTACTGGCAGTTAAGAAATCATTGTTTTGGGGGCAATTCAAAATAAGAATCTTTTTTAAGATTTTGAGAGCAGTAAATCGCTCCAGTATTGTCATTGTGTGACTGAGTCTATGCTAATCAAATGTTTTTTCTTTCTTTCTTCTTTCTCTTAATAACTAATCATTGATAGTATGATTATGACCTAGCTATATTAGTGCTGGCGTAAAAGGTGTGACGTAAAAGTAGCCCCTTATTGCAATAAGGGGCTACTTTCCATTGCAATCTGAATAGCGGACAAACAGATTACTTTTTTTCAATTTATAAAATTCGTTGATTTTTATGATTGTCTCAATGGTCTAGTGGTTGCAAGCGCTACTGTTCAACGTGAGGTACTGGGTACGATCCCCGAGTCTGGATGTGAAAATGCCTACTTTGTGGTACTTGCAATGTTCATATGATTAATTATAATAATTTCGTCACCAGACACTAGAAAATTTAATGTGAGGGGGCACATTTCAAGGCAACATATGCGGCTTAAATATGCGGAAATAGGCTCGGCATTTAAGTGAATCTTGTTATTGCCTCTACTTCAATAACTCATATCGCAATGCTAATCTAATATCAAAGAGGTTGTATTAAAAACATTTAATGACGTTTATATGCTTCCATCTAACCTTAAACCTTAACTACTTGTAATTGCGTCAATTACCAGCGTATTGATTGTAGTTAATCATACATTTATTGGATAAAAACATTTGGCTTGAGGCGCAACCGCAGAATAAACAAACGAGAAGACAATTGATTACGTAGCGGCAACGCCTCCAACGCGTGCGAAACCGAAAAAATGGTCCATACCAAGCGTGAAGAAGATACAGACAGAGATAGCAACATGCCAGAAAGTTGTGCGAAAGATAAGGACAGCAAACGTTCCGAAGTGGAAGCAAGATGCTATGATGTGAAAGTAGCACGCGTGACAGAGATAGCAGTTCAAGAGAAAGATAGGTAGGAGAGTGAAATTGCCGTAGCAACTTTCGCTGAGCTCGTTTCGGTTACGTCACGGCTGCGCCAGCGCAACTTACGCAACCGTTGTGAAGAGATTATGACTGTATGACACTGATTTGAATGATCGTTGGAAGTAATCAATTTCATTCGAATTCGCTTCCGGTGTCCGATTGCGAGATATTAAAGTGTTTAATTCTTGTTATCAATGATAACATCTTAGTTTAGTCATCATAGACTGGATTAAAAAGCCTTTTCGTCCAAAACTCTGAAAGGTCACGCAAAAAGATAACTTGGACGTTACACATGCAATGTATTAGAAAGCGTGCACTGAATATAAGATGACTTAAATTTACGATAGTAAAATTCACATTACAAGACTGGCAATAAAAATATGTTCCAAATTTATTGCAGCTACGTTCGAGTTAGTTCCACTAAAATTGCATAGCAACGAAGCAAGATTAGTAACGACATGAAATTTAACTGTGGCGGTTAAAATGTTGAGATGGTTAGCAAAACGTTACTAAATGTTATTACACAAACCCTTACGACCAACTTACCCGCCTTGTTATGCTTATTTTCCTATTTGCCTAATCGCCTTTTGATGATGTTCGTCATTGTGACACTATCGTGCACTGTGTTATACAATTTACTGCAATTACATGCTCTTCGCTTTCACTATTATATTTTCCAACATACTATACCGTGTCATCAAGTCTTTCATTACCGACCCACAATTTGGTCTCCTCACAAACTTTCTTTTTCTTTACAATTTAACAGTAGCCATATTGGCTGTCGTCATCAATCAATTCTACATTCTCATGTGTAATTAGAACAAGGTGGGAATGATGTCCTAGATCTTAAATGATACATTATACGCATCTCTTCTCGCTCTAATGCCGAAGCACAATACGCTACTGTCACACATTCGCAGTGTACTTTACACTATACACGTGTACTTGTGTTGTACTACGTGCGATACGTCTATGTGTGCATAATGTTCTGTGATAAGTTCCATATATAATAATACCGTTATATATGCAATGAACTCGAAATTAAGCAAAACTGAATTCCTTTACCCTAATATACCTAATTCATTATATATGCAAATGTCTTTCACGCATACGTCTATCTAGACACAAGTTGCGTTAGTGTTGGGAACTGAATGTGTACATTCTATATTCATATTTGCATTAGTGTGCGAAATATTTTCGTTAGTGTTTGTGAGTTTTGTGTTGTTACAGCATGTTAAAGGTGTGTGTTAGTGTTTTATGTAAGTGTGAGAGTAGTTTAGCGTTCACAATGAAAGTACTCGGCGGTTGCACGGATTTGGGTCACAGCTCCAACTTTGATTATAAAGATTACGACCACCGTGTGAATCATCGCACATCTTCTAGGTCCATGCTGTTCTTGCGTATTTATATTTAGCATTTGTATTTTTAGCTCAATAAATATATTCTGTTTGTTTTGATCTACGCTTTTATTTTCGTTGATTGAGTTTTGATGTTGTGCTAGCTTCTAAATATGCAGCACTTCGATTTTGTTTTTAATTTTGGCTTCTCTTATGTAATGCAATCATTACTGTGCATTTCTCATACAGTTCACCAAGATCATATCTTTCTTTTTCAATCTTATTATCGAGATCTTAAAACCACTAAGGAGCTAGACTAAGAATCAAAATAAAAAAGGTAATATAGGCCATATCGGTACGAGATCCCCTTTCACATATTGCTAGCATGAGTCGATCTTTCGTCACAGCCGAGGTGCCCAGCCACTTTCCTTTCGACTTGTTCATTTTCATAACTTCTACGTTATCTACAAGAGGTTTATTAGAGGATTTTGATGCAATTCTATGTGGTAAGCTTGTAAAGGCACTGTAAATAGGGGGCCATCTGTGTTCAGTTAGCAATTTATCGCTGGATGTAAGAAGTTGTGGTGAGAAGGGACATGTTTTGCAAATCATGCTGCTTAGATCTTGTGAAATGTGAATGAAATTGTGAAATTATCGTGACATTTTAATTATGAATATTACTGGATGAGCATCAGCTTTAATAGCATTCGTTAGTACTTAGGTGTAGGTAAGAGAACATTTAATGTTTCTGATTTACGTGAATAAACCATTCCAAGTCACTCCTCATCTTTTATAGGCATCAGAAAGTCAGGGTTTGAAACTATAACATAAAACAGTTGCAAAAATAGATATTCAAATGGACTTTTTACGATCTAGGTAGATGGACTACGAAATCGTTTCTAAGAAGTTTTAGATCCAAGTGATTCCTACGTCCGTGAGACTTTTTATTTGGATGTTTATACCCAGGTGTTGGTTACGAGATCGCGAAATCCGAAAAAATTAAAGATGTTGAGAATGTTACTAACCAAAACTCTGTCTTATTCAACATAGTTTCTGCAAACATGTAACTCATCCGCTGTGCTTTCAACAGGAAAAATGCCGAAAAGGCTGGCAGCATTGACGCGTTGAATGGCAATGCTGATTCTTTGGTGGAAATAAGGTCAGCCCGACCAACAGTAATTTAGCCTTATACTAACCTTAAATTACTGTCAGATTACTAGTGACTCACAAATGCGCGCACTGACTGGACAGGTCCACTCAAAACTGTGTGGTTCTTCCCTCAAAATACCATCTCTGACACTAATCTTCTTAGTCCTCATATCATTGATCTGACTCAAGATAATGTCTGACTTTAAAAGTGACTGTGATCTCTAAGTTGGTTTCTATGTGTTTTCTTAGAGCTAGGAAACATCGACCTCAACTACCCAGTACTAATTTAGTTATTTTTATTTTACGTGTAAAAGTATTATTTTGAGTAATAATTCTAAGTTATCATTTAACGTTACTTGCGGAGTATTAAAAGGTGTCAAGTTTCTCATAGTAGTTGTCAACCAGGATAAAGCCAAAGACGACAGTTCATGGAACAACTTTCTGGCAAAAAATACCGAAGAGATATTCTACAAAGTATTCTTGTTTGCGCAAACGTACAAACATTGTGGACAAACATAAGTAGAATGTGTGAAGGTTGATGGTCTTTCAGGGTCGAATTGATAAGGGACACGTAACCTTTGCTTTGACATTAGACTTATTAGTTCTGTTATATCTTGCGGCTTAAATGCCCGGGATGCTCCTTGACGACGTGTTTAGATAAATAGAAAAATATACAGAGAAGCCATAGATGTTTTCTTGATTGAAGCAAAACTTGCAATAAAATTTTGTTTAGAACAGAGCACATCAACCTACCCCAGTCTGTCAAATTTCTTTGATAGTTTTTTACTTTATTACAAAAGCATTAGGGTCATGTTCAATAAGAAAATTTAACAGTTTGGAATAACTTGGCGTGCATGATTTAAATGAAGGAAAAGTAACTTCACCCAACGACGAGACAAATTGAAATTTAAGCAATAATAACACCAATCAACACATGCCAACTCGTTTAAATCTTTTTTCTCTTTACTTTACTTATTCAAGCAGATACAAAATATAAAAAGTTGTTGAAGCTGGTAATAATATACCTATTTTAGAACTCACTCGCTGCCAGCGCCATCTCTTATTTGGCTAATGAACTAACAGTATAAGAATCCATAACGTATTGATGGCTGGCAGAAGCCTTTTACATTTGATTATATTCATTTAACATGTGTTTTAGTACTCGTAAAAACATCTAGCCCAGAAACACGCCTCTTCAGTATCATAATATATTTTTAGACATGAATCACCAACGACATAGTAAGCGATCGTCAAACGAAATTCGATGTAAAAAATCGGGAACAAAGGCCACTCACACCTAAGTTAGTAGTTTTAAAACTCGACGCTATTCCAATAAAAGGTAGAAAAAGTCCTTCGAATCATGACCTCGAATATATAAAATGTCACTATCACACAATCAGGGTACCAGAAGGTCCTTTTTTTGCCTCCGCCTACCTGGCTCCATTGTGTTCCGGGGAAAGTTATGTGAAAGACAGACGAACAAAAAATTCTGATTTCTCCTGTCTCTTTCTATTTTTTTCTATAAGCGACCCTTAAGAATTCCGATTTAGATCAGGCCAGTAGTTTTTGTGAGCACGTTCGTAAGGCAATAATGGAAGCAAAAAAAAATGTATCGCGTTTTTTTTCTTCAAATTGCAGGTTACGTGTGTCTACGGATAAATAGGTATTGTACGTGTTCATTGTCTGGTTGAAAGGCTCTATGAATCCAGTGAACGAAGCGAAGAAATTGAACAAATCTGTGTGTATTTTAATCTTTTGAAATTTTAGAACGTAATTGGTCCTTGGGTACTCGCACACATGCGGAAAGAAAGACTAGACGATGTTTATTGCGTACGTCTCAGGATGATTTAAAAACGTTCTTTTTTTCAAATAACTGTACGAGAATTATTGGACATTAAGAAAGATTGTGACGAGTTGATATCCAGATATTGGCAAAAGTCCTGATCTTGGGCTGCCGCATATGAACTATTGAGCAACGCTGTAACGAGCCATTTTCTGACTATAAAGATTTAACATAATGATTGGCCAATCAGCATTCAATTTTCCAATCTCCCTCAACAGACCAAGTTTTTTGAATAAATCCTGTTCGTAGCTCGTATTGTTACGAAAATCTTCCACAGTTTCAAACTGTGGAAGATGTTGAGGGAGATTGGAAAATTGAATGCTGATTGGCCAATCATTATGTGGTATTGGGGTCGGCTTCCAGTCTAACCAGATGCAGTTGAATACCAGTATTTTACATGGAGCGACTTCCTATCTGACCTCCACAACCCAGTTACCGGGCAACACGATACCCCTTGGTAAGACTGCTTGCTAGACTTTCGGGCTTCTGACTACCCGTAACGACTGTCAAAGATCTACAAATAACACCTGAGACCAACTGCTTAACGTGTTTTCCGGTGCACGAAAGAGTTTCGGTACATAACGAACAGTCAACCATCCACAGACTGACCTCATAGCTTAACCTTTGATCTACGTGCTGAATCCAAAAAATGTTCGCTAAATACATTTTTTCACAGTCCCTGCGCCACATACACAACTTTATAGAACAAGCACATGTTGACCGTAATGTGGTTAATAGATTATCATAAAATATATCTATCTCTTTCTTAGCGTCAAAGTAAATACACATCTCCTCCCTTAGATGGTAAGCTGGGAGAATGAAGAGTAATTATACAACCTATCATGCATGCCTATTTAGCATCTAGCTATATTTATAATGGATACAGGTGCACCTCACCTTTGCATAGAAAAATAACCAGACAATAATCTCTATGTGTCAAACGCAGGAATGCAATTTCCTTAAATTATGATAGCTAACTTTGAAGACAAAATGTAATGCAGTTGTGTGGTGTCAGGATATTTTAATTTATAGAATTATAATATAGATGAACCTTATTTGATAACAACTTGGTGATAGCTTTATCTTCTTTCATCATGGACGACATATTTTATAGGTACCGTGTTTATAGTATATTTATTTCCTTATATGGCTTTTTTCCAGTGAGAATGTTTTCATTTGAATATTAACTGCCACATATAACAACTCTTTGTCAATATTTATCAATAGGTATGATAACGCTTATATGACAGTAATAGACAGAATATTATTATGGGTAGAGATATCTTTTGTATGCCCCGTAGGTGGTGGTTACAAGCACTACTGCTGAGCAGCTCCTAAGTTCGATACCCAGGTCATGCAAAGTGATTATTACATTTTTCCATCTAGAATTTCTCAGTGACAGCCCTCAGTCTGATATAGGACTTATAATGGATAAGGATAAAACATGGAACTTGAATATGACAGGCGAAGCGTGGGTACTATCGGTACCACTCCACCTTACCCTTCGGTAATTATAGGCGAGGTGTTGTTTTATTTATGTTTACTTAATAAATAAACTTTCCATTTAATTTTTTAGCAACCAGCTATACCTAATCCAATTTAAAACCTTACCAGCAAAGAGAAAGCACCAACAAACAATTAATAGAACAAAGGAGTAGATAAATTTTCACTCGCGTCATTCGAAGCGTAACAGTTTAAATGGAGAAAAACTATCGATCATCAGTCATTGGAGTCGAAAGTGGCGCATGCGCAATGACACCAAACTCTCACTCTATCACCAATTAAATGGAGTCAACGGATCGCACACGACAGCTTAGAAAAAACCGGCCAAGTAAGAATGGGTGATTAGGTCTTGGTGTTCTCGATTTGATTTTGTTTTACTAGACGAAAGAAATGGAACGGAATTCAAATTGTTTGATTGATTGAGAATTAGGTCAATTATAACCAAGGCAGGACAATACCACCAGTAAGTACAGAGGCCAGCACATCAAACTATCAAAATGTTTCAAATATCTTTGATAAGTTTCAACTTTATTACGCTTTCGTAATAAAGTTGAAACTTATCAAAGATATTACCTTATTCTTTAATAAGGTTCACGTTCAATTTTGAAAATCTGATAGTTTGAGGTGGCTGGATGTGCTGGCGTCTATACATTACCCTACTTACAAAATGAGTATCCGTGGCTAGGTCAGCATTTATTCATAACATTGATTACACATTTAATAACAATAAATCAAAAGGTACGAACATCTTAATGAATAAATATTTAAATTAGTTCACCACCCGCAGCGACGTAACGGCGATTAGGGATCTAGTGAGGTGAACTTCCTTACAATGCATGCCGTGTCCAAGACGATCTCCTTTTGCATCTGATTTCTGACCCATCTGTTTAGCGATAGTTTCGGCTGCGTTATGAAACAATTTATTTGCAAAACTAACATCACTATAACCTGTAAGTCCATATACCACATGCTTATAATGTATAGTATACTAGCGGCCCGCTCCGGCTTCGCACGGGTATAAAATATATTTCAATGTGTACAATACTTAGTACATTATTTTGAAAAATCTCTTAGGGTTCAGCCTGCGTTTGCAATGTAAGCGGAAAAAATGAAATTATTTACGACATCACATTAGAAACCTCAAAAATAACAGTATTTCGGCACCATTTAATGGATGTTATACATATAAACCTTTCTCTTCAATCACTCTATCTATTAAAAAAACCGCATCAAAATCCGTTGCGTAGTTTTAAAGATTTAAGCACACATAGGGAACATAGGGACAGTGAAAGCGACTTTGTTTTATACTATGTTGATTCAGGACCAAAAAGAGTCAATATAGCCTGAATCTCCATTGCTTTTCGTTGTTTCATTGACACATCAAAACGTCAAAATGGCCCACCAAGCAATCAAAACAATCCAGCGCAGTGATTCAATCGACCCATTCAATTACGGACTCCTAAAAACTGAAAGAAAGTGTTGTTACGCCAGAGTATCGTTGCACGGGAAAAAAACTCAAACATCATTGTTTTATAACCCCGTCTCTTTCCAACCTATAGAAAAGAACAGGTATCGCTGTTTCGTGTTGAAGAAAGTGCGCGCGCGCATCCAGCTGAACGAATTTACGTCACACATAGTATATGAAAGAATTTAGCCTGTTAATCATACTTTTTTTTTTGTCTATTGGCTTGATTGACTGAGTACAAAATGAAAAATACTTTCGTTCAAATAGGTAAGTTAAAATACAGCTAGTAATAATATCTTAAATCTCAGAAGCTGTTATTGAAGGAGATTTTCTTATCTTTTGAAGTGAAAGAAAGATGGATATTTTTCTGGTTATAAAAATAAGAAGTCTCTTTTATTTTAAAAATATTTGAAAGAAGAAAGTAAAATGATAAGTGCATGGATAGTAGGTACAGTCGATTGCACGTCTGTGGTAACGCTTTGACCTTGTACTGGCCTAGCACAGTACTGAGTATCAATAGAATAAGAGGCCAGCTTATACTGTACTTTGTACTAAAGTGCGGCCTCCTGTACCGGTTTTTTGTTTTTTCCAGAAAACTACTTTAAAAAAAAAAAAAAAAACGTTGCCCCATACTAGGAATTTCTTCTGTATCGTGGGTACAAACATTCAACTCACATACACAAACAGCCCGGAAAAACTATCTGTAGGCCATACAAATATTTGTTCCGTGCGGGAATCGAACCCACGACACGCGGTGCAGCAGCTAATCGCTCAGCCACTGCGCCAACCGTGCCGACATATCATCAGTTCGTCATATTATCATTTTGTGAAATCGCTCTCATTTCAAACTTGACTAATTCTGAAGTTCCAATAGATCCCTTGTTTTTCTGTTAAGTAATTTAGTACTATCTGATACTTTTACATATACTTCTATCGATAGTGAGAGTGAAAGATGACGTCGAATCGTGAGTGGATATTCTGCTAGACTGAGACAACAACATAAACAGTAGTGCACGTGAAAGGGACAGGAGTCAGAATATGAGATGAAGTGTGGGAATGCGTGCAGGTAACGATGCAATATGCTTTCAAGTAAATGTTGGGAATCGTTGTGGTTCGAAAATTCTAACACTTATGATAAAATTACGTAAGGGTGATTTTAATACAAGAAAGAAACACAGGCCTCGTGGTGTAGAAATTAATGATTATTTACTTCCTTAATTATTATAGTACCATCCTGTAACTAGGACAAAGGAATCTTCTCATACAGAGAAGGCACGATCATCTGCTGAAGGCAGGTCAGCGATTTCAGACTCATATTAATAATAAGTCCAGGTTTCCTCACATTATTTTCTTTCACCGATATCAGTGATGACTGAGATAAACATAGAAAGTTTAATATAAATTGAAAAAGTATCATCTGTAATTACCCGGATTTGTACTGACAACCTTGTCCATGAAAGGCAAGGCCTGAACCACTGGGCTATCACGATGTCGACTTCCTTCATAGTCATTCTCAAAATACAAACTAACATTACTGGTATCTTAAGTTATTCTTATATTGATACCCTCAAATGGCATTAAATCTGTCAAAAGCGATTAAAAGCGTTTTAAATTAAAAGGCATGATAATTACTTTCAGGCAGTTTATGAGTAAAAAGTATTGTTCTGTTTCTTTTATAAGACCGAGCCAAGACCAAAGTGTCGGCTGTCATTTGTAAACCTATGACATTCACAACGGCCAACAAGGTCTGAAAGTCTGACAATTTCTTCATCGATCTTACCAAGGGGTATCGTGTTACCAAGTTACCTAGAGGTCACAAGGGCGATCGAGCGTTGTAAAACACTGGTATTTAGCAGCATCCTGTTAGACTGAAAGCCAACCCCAAGTTAGTTCAGAGATGGGTAGGCAGATGTGATGTCTTTGTGATGACATGTCAAGTCTAATTTCTTAGCCATTAAAATATATATCTAACTCAAATTACTCAAACTCTAACTATAATTTATTTGACAAGGGTGCAAAATTTGGTCTTCTGTTGTGTTGCAAATTTGAGGGGTACCCTATATTGTTGTATTTATTATGCACCTAGAGATACTGTAGAGTTAATCAAAATTCATTTTATTACACATTCTCACAAACTTTCACATTTATAATATCTGTAGGAAATTTGACATCTAAGTTGAGATAACATTAAAAGAAAACTGAGCAGCGACGATTCCCCACAGTGGAGCAGCAAAAAATATTGAAGAAAGTAAAAGCGTTCTCATGTTTAGAATTGTTTTTATAAGCGATTGAAAAAAAAACTCTTTTGTGTAATACCAACAATGGTTTAGACAATACCTTGCGCAACACGTGTGGTTTTACAAATATACAGGTCGAACCGAACGAATGTTAGGATTTTTACCTAAAATTTTATATGATTTATACCTAATACGAATTGTATTGTGTACATTTATAAAGAATTTTGGTTCACGGTTTTATAATTCGAATATCCATTTTGTACACCCACTCACTCACATGTCTCTTGAGTAGATAATGTTTTGATTATATTATTAATAATGGTTTAGCAGCATTCTTGGAGTTAGACTAACGGACCGCGTTAGGAACACAATGCTGCGCTCCAAAACGCAAATTACCGGCGTCACTCAAAAGGCAGACTTAAATGGGACTGGGTCGTATACGTCTGCCGCATTTCGAAGGAGCCACGGGCTATGAGGTGGGTTGTATAAATCGTTTTGCCGACATGGTGGTAGACTCTGGTGAAGATGGCGGGATGAGTTTGATGCCTACAGACAAGATTGGTCCTCGCTAGCTCAAGATAGAGAGGCGTGGAAAGGAGAAAGAGAGTTCTCCGTCCTGCATTTGTGGTTTGACTACACACTAAAACTTATAACCACTCATTTTTACAGCTCGTCACGTTCACACCCTGACTACTGGTTCCCGTAATACGGCAAAGACCACGAACATCCATAGGAACAAGGAAAAGGCGATTTCCAAGAAGGCTGTATGAGAGGATTCCCCATATTCAGTGTGACCGATGAGGCTGGCCATAACATTATGATGACTGATGACACAGTGATCTTAATTTTTGAGAAAAGCGGGTTAAATTAGATAATTTAGAGGCACATTTGAACGTCAAATTTACAGTTCAAATAAAACACTAAAACTATTCTTTATGCTTCTTCCAAATGGGAGCATGAAACTCCACACGTAGTCTTTACTTTATGCTTAATATTGCCACCTTTTCTAAACGGTGCACTATATTTAAATAAAGAAACAAAACACATATTCAAAAAAAGAACAATTGCGAAGGTGAACGTATACCTAAATAAAGAACCTTTTGTTCACACAGCAATCAATTTTAATACATATATAAGTTTTTGTGGATAGGCGTAAAGAAAAAGGCTGCTGCCCAAGGTCAGGAGAGTGATCTTCGATTGCTCTTTATTGCAATTACGGAGACAGTCCGTTGAACCAATGTCCTTTAAATAATTCTACTTTTTATTGCATTTTGTACGGGACGGAACGTTAAACTAGGGCGTTGTACCTGGAAATCACGTTTTTATTTTGGTGAACGAGAATTCTTTTTCGGATATTTTTTTTACTTTTTTGTATTGATGTATAGTATACACTGACCTTTGCTATATGCAAACTAAACTTATTCCAAACTTAAACCTTGAAGAATGTATGGTAAATCTGAAAGTTACACTGGTTAAGTTCCTCTGAGTTTATTATTCAGGGGGTCAATTCAGTAGGCCTACTTGCTCCAAAACCACTTAATGCTTTTAACCATTTTGCGATTGCTGTGGAGTTACTCGTAGTTACGCCACTCCTTCTTTCCAGAAAATTACTAGGAAGTGTGTGTAACTAGTAAGAAGGGTAGGCTTTTTGGGGTACTGTACTGGCTTATGTAATTTTTGGCGTTCAAACAGATTCTCAGCCTAATTTGAATAAATAAATTTTGATTCTGATGTTTAACGTATTTAAGTTTTATCATTGGTTTAGCGGTTGCAAGCGCTAGAGCTGAACTTGAAGTCCTGGTTTGGATTCTCGGGTCAAGCAAAGTGTAATTGGGTTTTTCCATTTGGGATTTCTTAGTAGCAGCCTGGAGTCTGTATTTGTGGCCAGATGATGCTATTAGACTCGCCCTCTATTACATGGGTCTTCAACGTAGCTAGTGAATATGGGTGCGCATCTGCCTAACCCTTTGAGGAATATAGGCGTTGTATAACAACATTCTATGTAAAGTTCTTCAGAAATGTGTTGAAATTATTTATCTGATTGAATAAAAATCGAATTCGATCCTTAATTGTGGCGATTAAACGATTATAGAATAAAAATGGCAAGTTCTAATAGAAAATGCAAATCTATGCAAATAAAAGGTTTGGAAATCAAAACATAGGTACCTATAAGATTTCTTTTCTTTTAATATTCATGTTCTCATTTTGAAATTGATACGTTACAATTTAGAAGGGTGTTATAAAAGTAGGTTTTATGCAAAAATAAAATTGTTTATGATTTGATTGGCTTGCTAACTCAGTCTTACCAAATGCTTTCGTGTCACCCCAGTAACTGGATTGTAAAAAAATACAAAATACATAGTTTATTTCTTTAACAAGCTTCGTACTACATAGCTAGTGATAGAAGTATCCTTTTAATCAATTAAAGGCCTGTATTAGGACACTCCACTTTTTCGGAACTTAGATTTATGTTACGTAGAGTAATATATACAAAACATATGCAAGTATTTAAAATTTACATAATTTCAGCACATTTCAATTTTTAATTAAGCCAAAAGAGGATTACAGAAGACTCATTACTTTACATCCGCTAATTCTGATGAGTGTGTTTTATTTGTGGTTGTAGAGTTCAGATGGGCAGTCGCTCCATGTAAAATACTATTATTAAGCTGCATCTGGTTAGACTGAAAGCCGACCTTTATCTTATTGTGTTGGGGCACAGTTGGAAGAAGGCTGGGCTAATGATGATGTGGCTTACTACTTCAACATACTCGTAGCATCTTGCCTGTATACGCCAGGCGGTAAGAGAAAGGTGTACATCCAAAACCATCTGTTATGTTTAAGTCTCAATTGATAGGGGGCGAGCCTATTCCTATCAACAGTTCCAGACTCCTTGCTGATACTAAGAAATTCCAAATGGATAAGCCCAATGTCACTTTGTTCGACCCGGGAATCAAACCCAGAATGTCAAGCTCAGCTGTGCGCTTCTTACTACTTCTTACTAGACCAACGAGGTTGTGGGTTCAAATCCAGGTACCAATGAGACTTTATCAATTCGTATGTACTTTTTTATTTTATCTACGACATTACTGACAACGGTGATAGGAAACAACATGACCAAACCTGGACTTATAATAAATAGTGTCAAATCACCAACCCGCCTCGAGCAATCGTGGTGATTAATGCTCGTGCCTTCTCTGTATGAGAAGAGGCCTCTGCTCTTCAGTGGGACTGTAACAGGCTTGTATTATTAATAATAGTTCTCTGATCTAACTACAAATTGGCATGAAGAAAATGGTCTTAGAAACACTATGTTGGCACATGAGTTAGTTTCTAGCACTCACGGCTTGAAACTAAGTACAACAGTCAAAACACACTGAAAAATAATTACACCATCGCAACGCATAGTTTCCACACGAAACACACATGTCATTTCTAAGACGCACGCGCACATTCACATCTACTAACGCTACACACAACACGTACTCACGCTGATTCACGTTGATGAGTTTATGTGTGCGTGAATAGTGATGGTTTCATGTGTGTGTGTGTGTGTCTGTTAGGACAGTGGGTCTTTATGCTCCACAGGATATAGGTCAGCATGTCTTCCCCTCATTTGTAAATAGAACGAAGGGTACTGTTAATAGTTACTGTTGGATTATTTGCTTGACATGTTATTTTTTTTTATCGGTCTGCGCAATCGTCACGGTCTTTCCTTTGAGGTTGTTTTCTTTCGTATTTGGAACACGTGCAAATATAAAAAAAAATGATAAGCTCGCGATGTTGAAATATGTGAAATGAATGGTTTAAATATTATATTTTTTAGGCACCTAAGGATTATACAAAGTTTTATTGTAGGTAGTAGGTTAGATTGAGTGTTAGAGAAATAATTACTTACACAAATTGGTATCTGACTATAAAATAATAAAACTTTGAACATAGATATGTCACTTGTTTTCCCCAAAGGGTTAGGCAGAGATGTACCTATCCTACATTTCACCAATTAGATATTTTTTCAAGTTGTCTGCAAGGCGAGCCTATTGCGATCAAACGGACAATTTCAGACTCCAAGGTACTACTTAGAATACGTAATGGCAAACCCGATAACGAATAACTGTAGACGAATTAAATATTTACAAAAGTAACGACTGTTAAAGAAAAGAGTGTCAGTCTCGTTACTTTAACAGTCGTTACTTTTGTTGATATTTAATTCGTCTATCGTAGATTGTGTAGAATTTAAAAGGATCACAACTTTTTTTACTAATATATAGTCTTTTGTCATGAATCTGCAATCTATCGTAAAGAAACCAATTCGGTCTAGGACACACGGATATTAAACAGTGTCAATTGAACCCGATCGCGCATTGCATTTGTTTCACATGTACAAATATTAAACTACGAACCACATGACGATGTCCACGGCGAGATAAAACGTCCTGTCTGGTAATAAATCTTGATCGCGAAGCAGCTGACCCTGCCCTTACCAGTGCTATATCATTTGATTGCATTTTCCTCAATTAATCTAACACTTGTAACATAACAGCTGACAACTGTGTGATCTGAATGTCTTCCTATGTATTGTATAGGTGACAGTATTATGATGTGTGGGTTTAGAGAATTATCGGCTGATGTCAAATGCGCTGCCTGCCTGCTTGATTGAAAGGTGCAGGAACGGAGAAACTGCAGCATCAGGCCTTCCAGTAACGCTCTTAAGAGTCCTGACGTAGGTTCGAAAGGATCTAACATCTAAGCGCCGCAGGAGCAGAGACTAGTGATGCCTATTCTATTCAATTTCTTGGTATGGCAAACAAAGCAGATGTCGACCATTCTTTCATTCACACACAAAGTGTCAAAAGTGAATTGTGAAAGAAAATATGTATATAGAAAACGAATTAAAATAGATAGGAATTTAACTGTAGGCACTAATTTAAAATTCGACGACCGATGTGGCGCGGCGGGCGAAGGTCCGCCTGCGACGCAAGAGGTTGCGGGTTCGATTCCCGCCTTGGGACAAATGTTTGTACGATCTACAAATATTTGTTCCGGGTGTTCTGGGTATTTGCTATATATAATAAAAATATCTATCTATGTAATGTATTGTATTAAGTATATCAGTCATCTAGTACCCATAACACAAGCTCTGCTTAGCTTGGGGCTAGATGATGCTGTGTGGATTGTCCAGCAATATTTATTTTTATTTTTTATTTAATATTTTTTTCGATTAATGCAGTTGCTCGCAATGTAGTTCAACTAGTGATGCCAAAGCCCGAAGTAAGCTTCAGCTGTCACTGGGCTGTCATTTCTATGGTGGTAACACTATTTTTAATAATGCTGTCTCTAACAGCGGGCATAGCAACACGGCGTCTCTATGCTCTGTCAAAACCCAGCTTACCGAGACACGACAAGATACTTGTCTTGAATTTCAGCAAGTTCCTCGTAGTATGTATTGCGAAATGCGTTGTGTATTCTGCGTCATTTCTGAAGTTGCAAGCCGGACTCGCGTACATAGGGTTCCGCACTTTCTTACAAGATGAGAGGTACAGCGATTGTTTAGGTCGAGCAAAAAGTGCGGGAAAATATCGTATTTTGTATGGATGCCCCTTTAATTTTTAATTTGTTTTTTTTTTTTTTTTACAGCGACAACAAAGGTACACAGTCTGTATTCGACCATCGAGTCTTATACGGTCCTAGGCCCGTTGGCATCCTTTAGATTTGGAACCCTAAAAATAAGGCTAAGTATTAGAAATCAGCAGGTTCAGTGCCATAAAAGTGTAATGACACTTAATGTCATAAAAAGAGTACCTACCCACAGTTTGTCCGTCAGTGTGTCCACAGTAACCTTACTCGCCCTATCTCCAATTAACTTAGGTCTTTGGCCACAACAAACACAGTGACTTTGAAACGTACCCATTTGTAAGAAATGCTTCTCAATTTACTTTTTTATAAAACATAAATATTCGGATGTTTTTTTCTTTGACTGTTTAAGCAATTTTATCTCTTATGTTTTTGTTTGTAGAGAACATTACTGTGGTCAGGTGAAACTGTTTATGCATGGAATGTTTGGCAGTGTTGTTTGGTGGAGTCATTTTCGCCTTTTTAGTCATGTGAGTCTGAAGTCTTGGACTTTTCCATCAGCAGCTCTGGAACAAAAGATAACTATAGTTTACTTGACAACTGAGTCGGATTTCACAGTAGCAGCCCGGAGTCTGGATGTGTGCCCATGTCAATAGGGTCACCCCCTATTACAGAACTGTCATACCCTACAATAGAATTGTTTTACGTCCGTCACATACTTAATAATATATAATTAAATATGTTTTTATGTCATGATGGCCCAGTGGTTTAGCCCTCGCCTCTTGTGCACGAGGTTGTGGGTTCAAACCTGGGCAAGTACCAATGTAAGTTTTTCAATTCATATGTACTTTCTAAGTTTATCTTGGACATCACTGACATCGGTGAAGAAAAACATCGTGAGGAAACCTGGACTTATATAATTAATATAAGTCTGAAATCGCCAACCCGTCTTAAGCAAGCGTGGTGATTAATGCTCATGAGTTCTCTGTATGAGAAGTGGCCTTTGCCCTGCAGTGGGACAATAATAGGCTGGTACTTTACTATATATGTTTTTAATGTATTTCTTGTTACTCGTTTTTTTATGTTTTTCTATGTTTAGTATTGTCGTTGTGTGCCTGAACCTGTGCTAAATAAATGTTTTTGCTTTCTTTCTTTCTTTCTATTACATGGTGCTTAAAAACATATCTGGTGTATTGTGGGTATACCGTAGATATACCTCTGCCCAACCCTTCGGGAAATACAGGCATTGTGTCTTACTTGACAACTATGGTAAACATCGCACGAATCTTTTTGTACATACCTTTGACATTTTAGCTGGAAATATATAAGTACGTGAATCGATACTAATACCTACTCGTATATTCTAAGGATCAAATTGAGCTAAGGTAAGCTAAGCTACTAGTTCGGAATGTAATAGAATAATTATTAAACATTATTGTCTAACCTTTCCAGCAAAAAAGGAGTAAACCTGTGGAATAAAGAGGCCAGTGTCCTGCTCAGAACTACATTCAAAAATTTTCACACCTACTATTTTCCGAATCCCATAAATCCTCAAGCCAGGTTTCTAAATCCTCGTGACCACCTGCTTCAGGTATCGATTACGATACTAAAATTCCGCAATAAACCAAGAATTCTCAACAAATCCCTTTGAATACCTTAAAACACGCAACTCCATTCAAGCAACCTGTGATTTAACACGTTATACAATTTAAATCGCAATTATAACACTCGAACACATTTCGATAGAGAATCGACGCGTGCGCAAAGCTCGACCCCATTCGGCTGCGGCCGAAGTTACGTCATATTAGTTAGCGAATTAGGACAACTATGTACTTGGTACGCCGGAACTAGAGCACAGAAGGACCATTACATACAATGCTTGATAGTAAGCTTTGTCGGTTTCTCAATGGGTCAATAGAAACATACTGTCAACTAAAAGGGTTATGGTCAAAGGAATCTTGACAAAAGGTGATGAAAAAAATGTATGTGGTCCTGTCCTTGTTATTCACTCGCATTGTGATGTCCTTCTATTTATCTTGTGACATATTTACACAAAAGGGCGCAATGTAAAATGTGTTGTAGATGTGTTGGTAGTGCTCATTATAAATAAGTAAAATATCTTTGGAGACGAAGTAGGTACAGGTAGGTTTGACTTTAACTGTATAAAGACTGTATGAACATTAATCAGTCTTCAGAAGTATTGCATTCTCCAATAAAAAAATAAGATCGTTAAAATTTCCGTATTTTCTAAATTTATTTTGTGTCTTTTTAAAATATGCACGTCCTCTGTGGCAAATATACTTTTTCTCTTTCTTTCTTTATTAGATCCGAAACTAATTGTTTCTTTTAATTCTACCACGGTGATAGGATTGTCAGAATTTCTGCCCTTTATCTTAAACATATTTCTACAGTTTGGGATAAACCAAAATGATACTGACTACGTTAATTACATAGGTAGAGTAGTAGAGTTAGTTCGTTGCTAGGAAGTGGGTCTACTGTAGCTCTTTCGTGGGTTACTGTTGCTACGTGACGTCAGCATTGGCAATTTCGCGTCGAGTGATTAGAAATGTTGGGTGGTGAATAATCTTCACAGATGGTACTTATATCTAAGAGTGTGCTAAGATCATTTGTCCATATTTTACACTAGCGACCCGCCCCGGCTTCGAACGGGTGTCATTTATTTTTGATTCGGATGTTAACATTATAAAAAAAACCTTCATTACTAACTTCAGTTTTTAAGAATGAGTGGTTTTGGCTGTGCGTTGATCGTCAGTCAGAACAAATGATTTAATAAGTAGGTACCCATATATATAATTTAAACTAAGGATATTGGTAACCTAGTTTTATTTAAAGAGTCAGCTCATACAAGTCTGACACTAAGTATGTCGAATAAAACACCAACCTTTTTGAGTCACTCAACGGAAAAGGTTAAATGATGATAAAACCATTTTTTGTCGTACAGATCGTGGGATCAGCTGGACAGTTTATTGATGATGATGACGTAGGTACTCCGAAATTTCCCGAACATCAAATGAGCAATACAATTCTGGGAAAGCCGCCTTTGATAAGGCAAGCTTAAGTTCGCCTTGGGAAGATTCCTTCCAAATGTTTTCCAAGAAGAGAATGTTTTAGATTCTATAACAAATCGCTAGGCACTTCTTTGAATGTGAGTTACCAAGGAGAGGAGTGATATGTATCTGGCTTTGTGCCTGATTGATGGCCATGGGTTCGCTCCCTATGTCATGGAAAAATGTGGTATACCACAGCACAAGGTTTTTACATTTGTACCTCAATACAAATGTAAAAACCTTGTGCTAAAGGCCGATGTGTATGTACCTTTAGATTTACAATTAAATCTAAAGGTACATACACATCGGCCTTCATCATCGGAAAAAAAATAGCAAAATTTAATGGCATCTTACGTTATGCTATTATTGGCTGCTGCGCTGCTTGTCGTGGGTCCGATTCCCGCACGGAACAAATATTTGTATGGCCTACAGGTAGTTGTTCTGGGTCTGGTTGTTTGTGTATGTGTTTGAATGCTTGTAAACGCACCCACGATACAGGAGAAATTCCTAGTGTGGCGCAAGGTTTTTCTTTTTAAATAAATGTGATACTATATACTCATTTTTTTTTAATACCGGGTATTTGCAGACTATATTTTTTCGTTGCTATCAAACTAGGAAAAGATTTTGTAAGCGAATTTTTGTAATTTATACACAGATTGTGCAGACGAAGATGGCAAATAGGTATGTATTTACAATGGTCTATTGTTTATGCACAATCACGAAAATCTTACAATCTTACACAGACACCGCCTACGGTCACGGAATATGCGACCTATGACAACTGGACAATACAACTAAAAATACGTATATGAGCTTATTATACGACCGATGTGGCACGGCGGGCGATGGTCCGCCTGCAACGCAGGAGGTTGCGGGGTCGATTCCCGCTCTGGGACAAATGTTTGTACGATCTACAAAGATTTGTTCCAGGTGTTCTGGGTATTTGCTATGTATAATAAAAAAAATATCTATCTATGTAATGTATTCTATTAAGTATATCAGTCATCTAGTACCCATAACACAAGCTCTGCCTAGCTTGGGGCTAGATGTCTAGTCCAGCATTATTTATTTACATTAGCAAAACGGCAGAATACATCCAAGTGAGGAAAGAGAAGAGAGAAAGAGAGAGACATAGTAGTCTTAGCAATCATCTATTTTTGTAGAGATGTTTCAATGAAAAATAAATATTTAGTCGATCCCAGATAGGTATATAGAGATAAGGATAGAAATATAATTACAGATTCTCCTCGTCCGTCTATGTAGCATCTCCAAGGACTGTAATAATGTATAACATCGACGCACTTACAGGCGTAAAGCAAAAATTTACTTACTTATTTATTTTAAAAGATTTAATAACAGCTTCTGCATACAATGTAATGGCAACCTCGGTCTAACACAGTTGCCAATTACAGGTTAAACAATCATTCTCAGAGATAAGTGACGAGTATGACAACACAGAAAATCTATTTATTTATTTATTGCATTCATGTCGTTTACAAGGCCTTGTTATAAATATAAGTTTCGTACATGAACCCTGCTAGGGCACCGCAACATGTTTCTTAATTATAAATCTTTATAAAGAAATTTCTCGACGTCTGATCGACACTTCGCTTGACCAGAGGGCTGGTTGACTCTTTACCCAAAGAATTAGTATTGCCATCCAACGTGACAATGCTGCCAGTCTTTTGGGCACGTTTCCAGATGACAGCGATGCGGAGGAATACTTTGACGCCTGAGTGTCCTGGTCGGCTTTTTTATTTTGTTTTTGTAAATATGTATATAGTTAGTTTTATGGTATAATTGTATGTATGTAAATACTTAAATATAAATGATTTTTAAATGATTTGATAATTTTAATCAATATAGCCATCAAAATTGTGTTTATTGCAAATACACGAAATATTATTATAAATTAGATTAAATTAAATTAAATTATTATTGCATGCATTATTATATAAAATTAAAATATATTATTACATTATTACTGTCATGATTTAATTATTAATTAATTTATTATTGGATGTGCTTATTACATTTTATATTACCTATTACATTGCGTCAATCTTCAAATAATCTACAATATTGATAGTACAGAATGTCAATATACGTGAAGTATGTGAGATTTACCATAGTTCAAGTTAATAATATGGAGAAGTTCAGAAAGCTAAAACGGGTTTCGACCACTGAGTGACCTCGGTAAGTGATTCTAGAAATATGAAGAATTTTTAATACAAAGCCTATCCAGCCCAGTTAGTTACGATACTCCTCCGAAACGGCTTGACCAATTTTAATGAAATTTTACATACATATTTAGTAGGTCTGAGAATCGGCTACTATCTATTTTTCATACCCCTAAGTGATAAGGGTTGTCCATCCCTTATTTATTTTTTATTTTTGGAACATTTTTTTTTATATAATATGGCATTGAAAAACATACAACATCAAATTTTTACCCTTCTATCACCAACAAAGAAAAAAATGGATCCCTATTTCCCTTGGTCACGGCATCACACGCGAACGGTTGGACCAATCTTGCAAATTCTTTTTTATTGTGTTTGTTATTGTAAGGAGAAGTTATATGTTATAGCAGCCTGTTACTGTCCCACTGCAGGCAAAGGCCTCTTCTCATGCAGAGGAGGCACGAGCATTAATCGCCACGCTTGCTCAAGACGGGTTCGCGATTTCAGACTTATATTAAATTATAAGTCCAGGTTTCCACACGATGTTTACCTTCACCGATGTCAGTGATATCCAAGATAAACATAGAAAGTACATATGAATTGAAAAAATCATATTGGTACTTGCCCCGATATGAACCCATAACCTCGTGCACAAGAGGCGAGGCCTTAACCACTGGCCATCATGACTTCATAAGGAGAAGGTTTTTCATCAAATAAAAACTAAGACAATTGCGCGGAACATTAGAAAATTTAATAAAACGACAATTTTATCTTCGCACTATTGATTGTCCACGCGTTTGAAGAATATGACTTTTAAAAGCGGGTAAAACCACGGGACGCATCTGTAAGCTAATAAATAAACTGCACCAAATCTAAAACGTATCCACATAATATAATTTCATTCACACCACAAGCATAAGCGGCAACAAAATCCTTGAAAGGACTTGAAAAGCAACCGATCATCAGATTAAAGCCAATAAGTACTTATTTGTGTCTGTCGCATTTAATGCTAATTAGATCAGGGAGATAGCTGAAGATTTATAGTCGCAGGTACATCGTGATTGACACTGCCCTGTAGTTGTAGTGTTCGTTGCTTTGTAGGCTGGTGACATTAAGCCTAGTTTTGGTTGAACAGGGCTGGCCGTCGTTAATTAGATTGCTAGGAAAATTATTTTGTTTTTCTTCCTTGATCGTTCTGGTTTTAGTTATTGTGTCGTGTAGAGTTGAGATTGTTTTGGGATAGTGTTAAGGTTTGTTACATAATATAGAGTATATCTTTGACCTGTCGATCATTCCACTGGAGTCTCGATACTTAATCGTAGTATTTTATGGAAGGAATCTTCTGATTATTTATATTCTAGATCGTTCAGTATATTTCTGTATCATCTCGATCTCTCGGTATCTTACATGAACCAAAATATAGTGTAGGTATTACATTTCTGGAAATTGGTAACGCACTGTGAGCAAGCGTGGTAATTAACCGTTCATTCTTGTATGAGAAGAACTTTTCCCAATATACCATTTATCGTCATTTTCAGCCTGTTTCACTCCAATACTGTTAATCTTCTTCTCAGGAATACCAAGGCTGATACTATAATAATTATTTAAATTAATTAACTCAGTACTGGCAGCCCTACAATTAGCGTGCTCTATCTCTAAGCTAGATAGGCTTGGTCCCATTGTTCTAAACGTGCCTACAGCGTTACGTATAAGATTGTCTACACATCGCCAGACTATTGTAACTTATAAGATGTTTGGATAATACTGAATTATGTGAACATTTGCAACAATGACTGCGTGGTTTGACGAATATGATTGTATTTTGTACTGGCTGTCCCAACAGGCGTTGTCCTGTGTAAATAACAATTTGTGCAAAAATCCCATAGACAAACATACGTTAATTTTATGCTT
This sequence comes from Phlogophora meticulosa, assembly GCA_905147745.2. Taxonomy (NCBI): domain Eukaryota; kingdom Metazoa; phylum Arthropoda; class Insecta; order Lepidoptera; family Noctuidae; genus Phlogophora; species Phlogophora meticulosa. The sequence goes on from LR990518.1 coordinate 4,518,976, forward strand.
TATCTATTACGGACCTAAAAGCAAAACAGATATACTCGTAAGTCAGTCCAGCCGTTCTCAAGAAGAAGAGAATACTCGTAGAAGGCGTTTCTTATAATTAGTGTGTTTAATTTACAGTGACGTCATCTTCATCTGCCTAGCCTTTTCCCAAATATGTCGCTGGTCTAACCAGCAGAATTCCAGTATTTTATATGGAGCGACCGCCTATGTGACCTCGACAACCCAATTACTGGGCACCACGATACAGTTTGGCAGTTTTTGACATTGGAACTTCTGACGACTGTCAAATGTCCATGAATGACAGCCGGGACCAACGGATCAACGTGCTTTCCTAGACACGGAAGGGTCTCGGTATGCAGTAGATGATCACACATCAGCGGACTGAACTTGCCAAGCGTTGCTTAACCTCCAATCTACCCAACTACCCAGCCCTAGCGGCTGTGTGAATTTTAAATGGTAAGAATTTTCATTGGTCTACTTTGTGGACTTATCCACACTGCGCCACCCTTTTTGTCATCCAAATAGGAAAAGCATTTCATCTTTTGAGATCGGAGTTTTGTACCAGCGTCCTAACGATGATTTTTGAGAATTTAAAGCCTATTTAATTTAGATAATCTTTCCGAAAACGAATCTAACATCAACATAATTACATCTATCTACACTCTGAACTTCCATTGCATCGATGCAAAGACTTATCAATATTGATATTCTCGCCTGGTTTGGTGCTAAGGCGGTTAACTCTTCGTTATTACTCTAGCATTTATATGCAAACAGTTCCATAAGTATGGTCGTAGAACATAAGCAGAGACAGGCTGTTATTTATAAATTATCACCTTCTTACATCGTAGACACTAATCATAGAAGATACACATCTATGGTTTTCAATAGGTCCTTTAGAGTACTGGCTTGGAATGATAAGTAGTAAAGACAATGTTATTCTTCCTACTGAAGACCGAAATAGAAGACAAGAAAAGTCGAATGAATACTGCTGATGGACTTGAATTTATTTGATTATGATTGAATTGATATGAAACTTCATTTACTTCTGAAAATTGGTATTCGTCGGGCGGTAATCTAATAATTTGCACTAGGTCATTAATTAATCTGCACTAGGTCAGCTCATATTCAAAGTGTTGTACTTATGTGTTTATGACTTAAATTTTAATATTTATTAATTAAATTTCTTTATGCTGAGGATCTTAGAAAACTAAACGACAGCTAACTCCATTGTTAATCTAACAATCTTATCTGAAAGTCGAATTTGAAAAAATTGCATTCATTTGCGGATTAGGAGCTCGTGGCTAAATAATAAAAACTACTGCACGGGTTGATCGAAGGTTTGCCGAGGTCGGTCTGTGGATGGGTAACCATTCGTATCGTATCCTCCGTGCCTCAGAAAGGACGTTAGGCCGTTGGTCCCGGCTATCATTTGTAGATTCTTGACAGTCGTTACGGATAGTCATAGAATCCCGTAAGTCTTACAACCAGTCTTACTAAGGAGTATCGTGTTGCCCAGTAACTGGGTTGTGGAGATCAGATAGACAGTAGCTCGATGTAAAACTCTGGTATCTGGTACTATGGTATTCAGCTGCATCCGGTTAGACTCCGCCAACCCCAACATAGTTGGGAAAAGCCAGGCAGATGGCGAATATTCATTTCGTAGCCCAATTCCTGAGGATGGTTACAGACTATTTAACATCACGCTATGACCCTAAGGGATGGGTGATACCACACAGCATAACTAGTATATTTTAAAGTGGACATAATACTCCCGATGCGAATTTATTTTAAAATTTTACTTTTTTTTCAAATCAAATCCTTTATTTTTATAATACAATTTTTTAAGAGTAGGAGGTACACTGTTTTATGTCCCCATGACGTCTGCAAATATATACCAAGAGTACTGGACTCATCTAAATTGATGAGAACACCTTTCACCTTTGTACTTGTATTTCAATTTTTTAGTCAACGATCATGCAACCAACGAACAAACTGATTTAGTCCATGATTTGTGAGTTCTTCAGTACGTATAAAGATATTACTGGTGTGTATTGTACAATCTTCTCACCATAAAAAGGCTCTCATTTCCGTCAATTTTGTCACAGCACACGTCAATGGCGCCGCGTTAAGCACTCACATGTGTCCGTATTTATGCAAAATGGAACCACACAGCAAACACACACTTTTGAGATATCAAAGGGTTTACAAAAACGTGCAGCACTGTTAAATGAAGTAAAATTATTACTATTTCTTTTATTTAAATATGTTGATAAATGACTAAATTTAGTATGTGTATATAATTTTTGTTGATTACTGGTATACTTTCAAAATAATTAAGAAATCGTGCATGTGGTTCCTTTAAACATTAAGTAATTAATAGGTTTTCTCATATACAAAAAAGAACCACAATCTAGGGATTTGTTGATATAAGTGAAACAATGTGATTTATAATCGGGATAAAGCTTTAATTTATCAAAAATACACGTTTATTCGACGTTATCATCAAATTGGATTTCGAAATCCACCGTGTCTAGTCCATCTATGTCGTCTTCTATAGTATTATCACAGTCGAGACCATTATAAAAACTCTGTGCATCTTGTGGTATGAGATGTAATATGGATTGAATATCGGCTAGTTTCGCGGGTGATACTGGCTTCCCTGACGGCCACAAGGGAACTAAATGTTCCATTAAGATTAAAGCTGGTCTGCCACGAACAGGTGCTCTCCCTATATTAACTTCTACAGCATTACCAAAGAAGTCTGTTTTTAAATAAATTGAGTTTGGTGAGTCTCTTTCTATGTATATTTCCCGAGTTTGTAGCCAATTAATATATTCTTTGTTAATACCACGTTTTCTATTAATAATCATTTTTTCAACCTTAGAAGTTCCCAGAAAATCTGATTTTGCCATTACTGTCACTTTAAGAGGGTTCTTTTTCTTGCAATCTTTCATAACTTGTACATAATCATCAGGAGTGTATAATCTCGGATATTTTTTCATTGCAGATTCAATGTGGGAAAAATCTCTGTCATTGGGTAGGTAACTGTGTCCGGGAATCAAAAACTTTTGTGTTATTTTTTTCAAAGTGGGATGACAATGCAAAAATGCTTTTAACATCAAAACTATCTTTATGTTACGATTTTGTCCGCCACACGAATCGCTCCATAAAATTAGTTCCTCGACATCTTCAGAAATATGCTCGCCTAAGTATTTAAATAGACAAGAGCCGACTTCCTGAGCACCCTTCCCAGCCATTCCTTCTATCCAAACAAAACACCCACTTGAGTTGGTTTTTGCCGAATAAATACCCATATTATACAGCCAAAGCTGTCGTTTATAGTAAATAATTCCAGTAGGTATCTTAGGCATTGGAAGCGTTTTTTGTAGATCAAACGTGAGACATTCTATTTCCTTACATTGAGTAGCCAGAACAAAATCAGCCTTCATTTTATGCCGCGCCTGTTCCCATTTTCGGCAATGTTCTTCGCGTTCTGCATCTATGGCTGTTTTTTCCTCAGCAGTTTTGCAATGAGTTAATTTCGCTTGTAATGTGTCACACTTGTTACACGTGTCTTTTTTAAGAGGCGCTCGTTTAAGATTAAAATATGTGTAAAATAACTTTGTGTACATAGCCTTACTAACCTTTTCAGCTTCTCCTACATGTTCACAATATAAATCGTACATCTTGTCTAAAGTCATGTCTGGCATAAGATATTCGGTCTCGCGCTCACTTCTTCTATAGTGTGATTTATACTTAGGAAGAGAGTTTATATGACATCTTACTTGGGAAACTAATTCATCGCTGCATTTGTTCTTACCTCCACTTTTCGATCCTCTTCTATCTAAACAATCTTGTGACCTCATTTTATTCAAAGCAGTATTAACTCTCTTTGTAGAAACACCAAGTGTTTTGACAAATAAATCCCGGCATACTTCGATTTTATCCAATAGATATTTACGAGAGAATTTTTTCTTCATATTGCTATTAGTCATCCTTCTTTTAACGTCGGCTTCTTTGACGCTTGCTGCGATGTACATATTCTGGGTATTGTAATTTTCTAGTTTGTAAAAAGTCTCAAATATTTTCTGTCGATTGTTTGAATCTATTTTTTCCCAGCACTTCGTTTTACAATTACATTTATAATCAATAAATACTTTCGGTTGGACTTCGATGTTTTTATAGTTGTGAAAAGGCTTATTAGAATGTCTGTTTCTCTTTCTTTCCATCCTAGATAGACCACCATACTTAAATTGTCGGCCTTTCTTTGGTCTTCCTTTCGTAGGTACTTCGTCATTAATACTCACTGTATCATCATCAGAACATGGTATAAACGCTGGTGATTTTGCCGTATTTTCGCCTTCAGAAGCAGACTCTTCTATGATAGTGCGTCTAGACTTACCATTAGGTAGCCTCATTTTCTTGCCACCAGCAACTATTATATCATCACCATAATCTGATGAATCTGATACATAGTCAGGACTTTTAAAAGGGGACAAGTTTGCAAGTAGGTCTAATATCGGCGAGGAATATTCTTCTAAGCGATCTGGCGAAGTTAAGTTATTGCTTAGAGGTGAAGAAAGCTTCTCTAGAGGCTGTGACGTACTAGGTTCTTCACTACCTTGTGCTGTAATAAAAAAAAACTTTTATATCTTTACAACAATAACGCGTGGTTCTATAAATATATGGCCACAGTGAAATTATTTAGGTTCTTATAAAGCCGTGTCACCGCTAGGCAGGATATGTCGAGTGATGTATGTCGCCGAAGACATCGAGCGACAACGTTGCCAGAAGGGTAATGAAACATAGGGCGACATAGGGCAAATGTCACCTAGTGTGAACGCGGCTTTACGGTTCTTCATAAAGTAGTAACACACACACACACGCACGCAAGCACGTACGTACGTACGCACGCACACACACACCCACTCTCTCATTACTTCACATCAACCCACCACATCACCAGAATCATACCCAAGTCTTTCATACCTCAGCACTCATCATAACGTAGAAATGTTAATTACAGACATGCATACACACACACACACATCGTTACAATCATAACATCATACATCAGCACACGATACAACGCCGCAGTTCATACGGTGCATTCGTGTGAGCTCGTAGGTAATTTGCTATGCGATTTTGCAGTTATATATGAGAGCCCTTATACCTACTTGTCGAATAATCTTTATAAAATCACTTCACAAACGGAATTAATCAAATGTGGATAATGCGCAGGTACTAGTACTTCTCAGATACATTAAGTAGGTACTAAAATGCATTCAATAAAACTATTTACCTGTTATGGCTTCATTAGTATCTTCGGTGTTTATGCCCAAAGCTTTATTCACCAACAGCTTGCCTCTACGTAACATTTTTACACTTAATTCTAAAGAAATAAACAAAAACAACAGAACTTTCTTTGCAGAGAAAAAAAACGGTCGTCACGCATTCGAACTATTTCGTTGAATGTCGCCTATTTTGACAGATGACGTTTGACGTTTTACTTTGAAACTGAGTTATTGCACTTTGAGTCATACCATCAATGAAATAAAGTAAATATTTCGTTGTTTAAAACGAGAAATATGAAATCAATCATGTCATTTTTGTACCTTTGAGCGATCATAAGTTTCAAAACAATAAGCATAATGGAATCACATGCTAGTGGTTCTACTGTTTAACAATATTTATTTATACATGATAGAACCGAATGTTTGTGGTTCCTTTTTGCAAAACAATATTAGAAACTAAATAATAAGAATTTATTTTACGCATAACGATACCATAGAAATTTGGTTCTATTTTGTGTATAAAAAATAATCGTTAATAATAGAAATATGTGTAATGTATAATGGTACCAAGTATGCGTGGATCTTTTTTGTATAAAATTACATGATAGTACTATCGTTTATTTGTTTGATCAATAGAGTCATGTTGTGCCGTGGTTCCGTTTTGCTTTACAAGTAACGTTTGTTATTGCTGTTGGTTCTGTTCTGCTTTTAATATACCTTGTTTCCAAGGGGAAAATCAGGTGGTTCTTTTTTGTATAAGAATTTAGACCACTTTTACATTAGTATTCTTCAAGAAAAGTAAAAAATGAAATTTGTCGAGTGGTTCCATTTTGCATAAATACGGACATGTTACCAACAAGGTGCTGATCGGAGATAGCCGTATACAGAGCTCCTCAGAGATTGCGTTTACACGACTTGCGTACTGAGGGGTTTAGTGACTTTCTATTTTTATGTAGCTCTGGTGTTTTGGCAGTTAAATGAATATGGATTCTTAGTACAATAGACCAGTTTACTGGGTGGTAGGGATATCGACACACATCCTTATTACATTTCATTCACATTCCATACAATTCTCAATCTCCCTAGCATTGAAATTTTGTGTCGTCTTCTCCTAATTTATTCGACTTTTTCTGATATTTTGATGGTGGTACTCATGTAAAAAATCATGTGTATCATCGTTTTTATGTACTAAAGTCATGGTATCAGGTTGTACGACACCGAGCAAAGGATATTCATAAAATAAAAGCTATCTGACTATCAAGTATCGTGAGGAAACCTGGACTTATAATTAAAATAAGTCTGAAATCGCCAACCCGTCTTGATCAAGCGTGGTAATTAATGCTCGTGCCTTCTCTGTATGAGAAGAGGCCTTTGCCCTGCAGTGGGACAGTAACAGGCTGGTATTATTCCCAGACTATAAAAAATGTGGCCCTTGTTCACATTACCCTCACAACCTCATAATCAGATAGATTCTTTGACACAATTGCCTGACAATCTGTCTTTAGCGATTAGCAGAAAAGTCAAAGAGTATTGAGGTAGGTTAAAAGAACGTAGCAAGCTACAGTAGGACGCACGTCACTGGGAAGAAGCCCAGTATAAACTGGCCTGTTGTTCCATTAAAACTAAGCACTACACTAGGCCAGCTGAAGGTCTGCTCCTTACGCTTTTAGTTCTGAGACGTTATCCCTCACCGACCTCGTTCATATTTCACAAATTCACGTAGCTTATATTCCCCAGTTTATCTTATACCTATTCATAAAATCTTCTAATAACATTGCCCGTTCATCGTAGTGATAATCCAAGTACTTCGCTTCTAGGTCATCACCCTCTCCAAGTAATATTGCAAGTGACATTTAAGCACTGATTTGCATACACCAGACTGCGTGTAAAAGCTAGGCTTTATATGAGAGCCTTTATACCTATTTGTGGTAAAAATAATAGTAACACTGCCAGCCTCTAGAACTCGGCATTCCGTATACTTGTAACAATGACAATTATTGTTGTTAAAGTGTTAGAGTTTTTGATATGAAAGTGTCCTTTTTACTGCCCCCAAAGGAGGGTAATGTTTTGAGTAGTAGTACTAGCCTGTTACTGTCCCACTTCAGGGCAAAGGCCTCTTCTCATACAGAGAAGGCACGAACATTAATCACCACGCTTGCTCAAGACGGGTTGGCGATTTCAGACTTATATTATTGTTTTGAGTGATTCTGCTAAATAGATTAGACAAATGTTTGTACGATCTACAAAGATTTTCGAGTGTTCTGGGTATTTGCTATGTATACTAAAAATATCTATCTATGTAATTTCTTTTATTAAGTATATCAGTGATCTAGTACCCATAACACAAGCTTTGCTTAGCTTGGTGCTAGATGATGCTGTGAGGATTGTCCAGCATTATTTATTTATTATTACTAATGAGGCCTAGTTCAGCTGTATATTGCCTATATTTGTAAACACAGTAAAACGAGTATAGTCTCATAAATAAACTGGTCAATTCCTTTTGTTTGCAACCAAAAATCTTTTAAAATAGCATGTCCTTCTAAAGCCATAAGAACGTCATTACCATATTTTTATTTGTCTCTTCTTTGGTTAGTAATCGATCTAAAAAAGTAAAATAAAATACAAATGCATTAATAGACTGTCCTCCTACGCAATTTGCTGATATTTTATTTAATCATTGTTGTGTTGATGTAGTGTACCAACATTTAAAAGAGTATGCTTAGCTGGTTTTTTTTTTAATATTTTTTTTTTTAACATGTGATATTTTTTTTTTTTTTATTATTGAAAACATTTCCAAGACTTATAACAAACATTAAACTCCGTCGGAAACGCCGGGACGTCGGGTCGCTCTAGAAGGACATAAACTGACCTTATTGGCGATGTTCTTCAAAAATGTCGGGTGCGTAGTACTCGCAACCGGCGTGCGTGTATGACCAGATGTATGAACGTAGACGAAACAAAAGGAGTACCTATGTAAGGATCGAAGCAGGAGGCGCTTTGTGGTTTCTGCCTACCCCAAAAAAATCGTGAGTTTATGTGCCTGTGTCATTGTTGTGTTGGTCCCAACAAAAAATCGTGGTTCTTGGCAAGTTTACCCTGATTTTGTCGACACTCAAATTACCCTGATTTCCTGAAAAAAAACTGTAAACTGTACGACAGTGTTGTAACCGAAATTATGTGGTATCTACCTACTATGTATGTCTAGAAGTCAACTACTTCAGTCTTAATTAGAATTCTGATTTTATCTTGACCAATTATCACTCTTAATTTGTGTGGTAGAAAAGGAAAGATTTATAGTGTACATTATGTTTTACCTTGGCAAATTTTACTTAGAAACATTTATCATTAAAATTCATTCCACGTAGTATTTAAATGATTTAAGAAGTCCATTTTAGCTGGATTAGTTAACCTTTTAACCGTCTGATTTTTCTTTAACCGTCTGAGCTCCTAGCTAAATGAAATCAGCCACACGGGTTGATCAAAGGTCAGTCTGTAGATGGGTGATCGTTCGTAACATATATATATATAGTATATCGTGACTCCTCCGTGCCTCCGAAAGCACGTTAAGCCTTTGGTCCTGGTATTAGGGCACGTGGCAGGCAAGGGTAGGTAGGATGGAAGAGATCGTTGCTTAACAGAAACAGCCGCACGGGGTGATAGAAGGTTAAGCTACGCTTGCCGAGTCTGTATCAGTCCGTGGATGGATGACCGTTCGTAACATATCGAGACTCCTCCGTGTCTTGGAAAGCACGTTCAGCCGCTGGTCCCGGCTGTCATTTGTACATCTTTGACAGTCGTTACGGGTAGTCTGACAACCAGTCTTACCAAGGGGTCTCGTGTTGCCCAGTAACTGGGTTGTGGAGGTCAGATCGGCAGTCGCTCCATATAAAATACTGGTATTCAGCTGCATCCGGTTAGACTGGAAGCCGACCCCAACACAGTTGGGAAAAGGCTAGGCAGATGATGATGAACCGTCTGTTTTTATATCAATTGCCGTTCTCCTTGTGCCTAGCTGATCAATTGTCATTAGATTTATCATATTGCCTGAAAACAAAGGTATTTTGTCGTATATATGGAGGGACAAGCGGAATGGACAAGAGATCGGACTTGGACGTTTAACGGGTTAACTAAGTAGTGTTATCATGCATAATTAATCAGTTTTCCACCATGAACACAGACCTTTTGATATGAAATATAGTGTATAACAAAAAACGATCAAGTACGAGACGACTTCGGACACAAAGAGTTCCGTACCATCGTTAGACGTACAGCGATTGTTAAGATGGAGCAAAAAACGTCCCTTTCAATTTACTTTAATTTTGATTCGTTTTTATTATAGCGCGGTAAGAAGTACGTATGCTGTAAAATTTATACAGTCTACCTATTACGGTTTATGGGATACAGCCCTCGAATTCACAGACGAACGGACGGACAGCGGAGACTTAGTAATAACCCAGCCTCCCCTACTACAGGACCAGGGTCCTTACGTTCATGTCACTCAAATTTCTCGAAAAACTTGGAGACGCTCTCTTATTAACCCATGAAACTTGTCTGATTTTCATGGTTTTACCAGTAAAGTCGCCAGAACTTGCTTTGAAATTGGATAATCAGTATTATTCTATTACCTGCAATATTGGACTGCATGGCACAGATGATAGTCACTCCGACCAAGTAGTTCCTTTGAAACTTAGTAACACCTGGCCAGACTCAAAACCGATCCCAAAGCGAAAAGTTAACCTGAGTATTACCATCGACAGTTTTATCTCCACAAGAGCCACTATTAACACTGCCCTATAAATCAATTATAACTTTAACGAAAGAACATTTCAAATTATTATTTATTCATGCCCTGTCCGCACGAAAATTAAAATATAATTGGAGACAATTAAACTCGTTTGACATAACGCACGCAAACATAGGAAGCTATAAATATGCCCTTAATTACATCAAGATTAATTTTATTTAACGTTTAATTAGAGGCAAAATATGCTGTAAGCAGATTATATATTAGTTAGGTATATTATGTGCATAATTGCTATGTAAATAGGAGTGACCTTTCAAGAGTTAGGTGCATCTTTAGGCGCATCTGCGCCTGGGGAGCTATTTTTAGATCTAACTCGCTTAGACATATTGTGTGCACCTGTATCTGTGACACTTTGTATCGTTTGCGGGTTTGTCCGTGGGAAAAGGTTGGAAAATTTAGAAATATCTGTAGAGAAACATCTCTACAGACATATCCAAAACACATACTAACTAAAACTAAGATATAACTAAAGCAAAATACTAATACACACTCTGATTAATCCCAAAAATGAGGCAATGGTCGAGGCAAGCCGTTTATGGAAAGGATTTTCAACCAAATAAATAAAGCTGAATACGAAATCGCGGTCCCTGGACAACCTACTTTGTTAGACAAGTTTTTCAAGAGGCTTCACCTGATGACGTTCTGGCACAACTACGGTTTGGTACGCTCTTTAGAGTCGTAATGTTCAACTTTCGGCGATTACGTGTAGCAACATCTGATCACAGCTTGGAGTACAGGCCTCACTAATCTGTACTAGACTTCTAATAATCGTTAGAAAGTTATTAGTTGAGGGTGATTTTAATTTTATTGTTTCACAATCGCAGTATACCGAACCAAGTGTGTCGTCATTGCACGACTCATTTCTCTGCCCACAGTTTAAATGAATTAATACTGAGCTACAGGAAAATATATTAATATATATTTTCCTGTAGCTCAGTATTAATTCATTTATATATTAATATATATTAATATATTAATCATTTGTAAGCTTCGGCATAATTGCCGAAGCTACGTATACCTATGACTCACAGATCTATGATCATAGATAAATAATGTATCCCCATAAGTACATATACTCATGGTATACTCGCCAACTATCCAACAACTATTGAGAAGTTGTTAAGAATAGAGTTAGTTAAAGCCAATATAGTTAAAGCCAGTAATTTAATAATCTATTACCAATAGATCATTAGAAAAGGCATTGTAGATCTTTGACAGTCGTTACGGGTAGTCAGAAACCAGAAAGTCTGACAACCAGTCTTACCAAAGGGTATCGTGTTGTCCAGTAACGTGGTTGTGGAGGTTAGATAGGCAGTTGCTCCATGTTAAATACTGGTATTAAGCTGCATCTGGTCAGACTGGAAGCCAACCCCAACATAGTTGGGAAAAGGCTAGGCAGATGATGATGACGAGACCATCAGAAAAGGCATATTTATAAACGTCAATAATTAACAGATAAAATCAAATAATAAAATGGTTATATTACCCAAAAGACAGTGTTAGTGTAACATAAGAACCCACAGATTTATCCATTGTGACTTAAAGTGAGCTCATTCTACAAGTGAATAAAATAGATAAGCTTTCTCACTTTCACAGGCTTTCTTCTTGCCTCATAAATTCTATTAACACGCATATAATCCATTCAAATGGCAGAGAAACAGACAAAGTGACAGACAGACACGCGAACATACATGCACATACATACGTCAAACACATTATGTCATTCAGAATTTATTATACGTCATGAGTCGCAATTATAATTTTTATGTATAATTATTCCTAATTCAATTTCCATTAACCAGTACGATGATAACGATAAGTCTTGTTCTAAAATTTCTTTTTTACAAAGTTGCGTATTGGTATATCATCGAAGTGTGCAACGACCTGAGGAAAACATTATGTCAGCTGTTCATTGGAGATAGTAGTGACTATAATTCGTTTTATCTTGTAACTTTGTTGAATAGCCTTTTAGTAATTAACTCTGAGGATAACTTACCTAGATAGTAGAGTTTATGTCTTCATTGCTGTTTTTCTAAGCCGTATATAGAAACACTGCTCATAAAAATTCCCTTAGCGCCAAAACACACCTTATGAACATAATGAATATTACGGCACGTCGCAAGGGTAGGTAGGGTGGAGCGCGTTGCTTTACAAAAACAGCCGCACGGGTTGATTGAAGGTTAAGCTACGCTTGCCGAGTCTGTATCAGTCCGTGGATGGGTGACCGTTCGTAACATATCGAGATTCCTCCGTGTCTCGGAAAGCATGTTAAGCTGTTGGTCCCGGCTGTCTTTTGTAGATCTTTGAAAGTTGTTACGGGAGGACAGAAGCCTGGAAGTCTGACAACCAGTCTTACCAAGGGGTATCGTGTTGCCCAGTAATTGGATTAGTCATATAGGCAGTCGCTTCATGTAAAATACCGGTATTCAGCTGCATCCGGTTGGATTGGAAGCTGACCCCAACATAGAGGGGAAAAGGCTAGGCAGATGATGATGTGGCAAGGGTAGGTAGTAATACATGATCAATATGTCTGAATCATGTAGTACCTACCCAAAGAAGGTCCTTTCTGCGAACCAAGGGAAAATATTGATGATGATACGAACATCGTCAAAAAAATAAAACAAATGAAAATCAATAGTAAGATTGACTGATCGGTTCATAGCCTAACCTGAGCTGGCTCTTTACCATTGCCATTCAACCTGGCAAAGGTACCAGTCATAAGAGTACGTTTCCGGATGACAGCGATGCGAAGAAATACTTTGACGCTTAATTGTCCTTAGTTTTATTTGGTATTCCACCCTTTTTTATTTTATATTACAAATAAAAAAGGGTTATTACAAATTTTGGAAAATATAAATGAACGGCTCGTCAGCACACAGATAAACCTTGAGAGGTTTTCGTTGTGAGGCTCAAACCACACTAAATAAATAAATAAATAAATATTGCTGGACAATCCACACAGCATCATCTAGCCCCAAGCTAAGCAGAGCTTGTGTTATGGGTACTAGATGACTGATATACTTAATACAATACATTACATAGATAGATATTTTTATTATATATAGCAAATACCCAGAACACCCGGATCAAATATTTGTAGATCGTACAAACATTTGTCCCAAGGCGAGAATCGAACCCGCAACCTCTTGCGTCGCAGGCGGACCTTCGCCCGCCGCGCCACATCGGTCGTCTGAAAAATACACACAAATACACTGAAAAATAGATTATTATGTGTTTTAGAAATAAATAAAAAATAAAACAATTTTGTCCTTACTGTACGAAACCAACCATTAACAATATCATCGCTCAAACTTCAAATAAGCTTACATCTTTACAAACGTTTAAATATGTAGCTATTTCTATTACATTATCAAGTTATTTAATTTCGTGCGCATACGCAGAACTAGTTCATTTATAATTTGACAGGTGTCGCCACCGATCAAAGGCAACTGAGTATGATATTATAAAAATAATTCTCGCTTCCATAAATGGTTAATAGTCTAGTTATAAGATTATGGGCTTAACAAAAACTGTAATCATTTCAATATACGTTGTTATATTATTATTGGACATTATTAGAGTATGGAAGTGTCTACCACTTCCACTTCCATGCTCTAAAATAATGTACTACCTTTGTTTTATAATGATGATGATCCTTGGTTAATGAAAGCCTGGATATTAATCTTGTACGGTCGGGTTGACCTCTCAGTAGATAGGAAAAAGCCAATGATAATAAGATGATTTAAAATGCGGTATGTAAGAATGAAGCAGGAATCAAAGTGGACTTATTTAAGACAGAAAATCATGATTATTTCATTGATAGAAGCTGCACATATTTCCGGACACAGCTTTTTGCAGAGATAACATCAGCCTGTATTTCCCGAAGATTTGGGCTGACGTACACTTATAGTAATACCTACATTATGCAAGTTATTTTGAAGTCCCATGTAATAGGGGGCGAGGCTTTTGCCATTAACCGTGCAAAATCCAGGCTCTGGGCTGCTAATGAAAACAATAATATTGGAAAAACATAATAAAACTTTGCTCGACCTGGGAATCGAGCCCAAGACATCACGCAAGACAGCATTTTAAAAGACTATAAATATTGCCAGTCGTCAATCCTCCCGCATTTCAGGTGATCCCTTCAGTTCTCTGCCATCAAAGTGCCCTTTTTTCACGAAATCGTCCAATTTGCAAAAAAAAAAATCGAGCGCTATATTAATGTTTTAATAATTATAATTTATTAGTACCTACTTTATCATAATTGGCGCATGTTGAACTAGATGAGCTTGAATTTTAAAACAGCGTTGCATTTTGAACCCATCCGTTCAAAATTTCCCATGTATTTTAAACGTATTTCAAACGATACACCTGCAGCACTGTTCTGTAAAACAATCTCCTTGTCAAAACCTGGATGAAGTGATCAATGAAGCGAGCGACCAGTGACACCAAGAATTTTATTTCATTATTACATCAAGATTACTTTTTTTATGCTTGAGAAATTGATAATTTTATGTGATTTTAAAGCTAATATCTACTCCTAAGTGTCTATGTATTACTTCTTAAGCTGGGGGACACTGACGGCTCATTTCACCTCTCATTTCACCAAAGTTTTCACGGAGATTTTATTTAAAAACGTTTAAAAACGTTTTTACTATCTCCAGTTACTTTAATTTTGGTACTATGCCTAATTAGCTACAATATTAAATTGTTAATTTTGTGAGCATTAAATATTGTCATTAAAAAATTGCAGCGTGTTCGCTTTTACATTCCAACATCCTTATCCAACGATTCAATTTAATACTTAATTTAATCAGAAAACTGGATGGAAATCGTTAAAAATAACTAAGCGCATATAAGTATAATCAATACTTTTCATTACTTCATAAAGTATTTTTTTAATTATCATCAATAAATGATAACATGTTATCGTCACAATATGAAACTCAATTTAGTTAGAATTTATTTTAAAATGGCATCCTATTTAATGTACGTAGGTATTTATCAGACCTTATGACTATATTAATTATAAGATACCGTTATAGCTATAATAATCAGTTATAAAAATAATTAGGCATATACTAATTACGAATTAGGTACCTTAAAATAGGGTACATAGAACAGGTACAAAAACAAAATTAGTTGCTCACCAGGACTCGTTTTGAAATTAATCGTTTCAATACCCTTTTTGAAACTGAACAATTTTGAATGTACCCGAAAATCTCTTTCAAAGATTTATTACGATTGACTCCTGCGTTTCTATTGGCCTCGTTTAACCCGGTAATTAGTTTCAGGTGGTCTGTTTCTGATTGACATCCAATTAAGATTTTGCAGTAGAAAGCATTGCCTGGCCTTTGCCAATAGACGACAGTAGACGAGTAATAAATAGGAAGTTTTGGTTTTTCTATGTCTGAGACTTACCCCTGTACATAAAATTACTTGAAGTAAATGTCAAAAAAATTAGTTTTGGTGACTATAAAATATATATGTATAAAATCAATATAAATCGTAAAAAAACTTGCAGTCTTTTAACAATATTTCATTCTAAAAATTTTACACTTTATTGTAAAACTGAGTGGGTGTTACAAAAAAACAAGGCACTATGTGTCATGGTTGTCTTGGTGTTGTCATTGCCACATCATTGGATTAAAAATGATGTATTCTTTTCTTTTTATAAATCATTTCAAAATTTTAAAATCTCTTTCATTTATGGCCAGTCTTTTTCTATCGTACCTAATATCGACTACGATTTTAGGTAAATATATTGAACAGTCTAAAATTGATGACCGCCATTTTTTATATTAACGAGCCTTTTTTATTTTGTTGGTGTTTTTAAAAACTATCTGGACCGTTTTCGTCAATCTGGTCCGATTGTAATAAACTCCGTATATAAATAACTCCGTTCTTTTATCTGTGTTTGCATCTTTTATATCTAATCTGCCTTCTAATGTTGATCTGCTGAGCACATTTCTTATTCCCAGTGGGTCAAAGTAAGTTTTTAGTTTACCTAATTCCATTTAATTACAGATGTCTGATTTTAGAAATAATGGCTTATAGATGACTTATTTTGTTATTGGATGAACAAGTCAATTAACGAGTTGGTTAAAAGTTTTCAAACTAAAGATTTATTAGCTTTTTATTGAGCTCACAAAAAGACGATCGATATTAATTTTGACATTCATATTTTAAAAAATCTCAGTGTTGTTTAGTTTTTTGGTTCGATAACTTGCCCGATTTTTTTACATGAGTCTATGTCGTTGTAAAAATATTAGTCTGTCAGCCAGGTGGTACCAGCCAGGACGAACTTATGAGTATATTCATGGAAAGATAATTAAAACATTCCACCAACCTTTTCTTGTTTACCAGGTGAAGAAGAATGAGCATAGAGCAGTAGCATTTCCAAAGTGCGCAAATGCGAGCAAATTATAATTACTTATTTGTTAATCTCGATTATTATGTTGATTACGATATTTGCTCGCATACTATTAGTAAGAGTTTATCTGTTTGCTCTGGACCATTAAGCTAGTTAAGATGCTACATTATTATCATTCGAAACACACATAATTTAAATAATTGCGCTGAAACAAATTGAAACTGGCCATTTAGCCAATCGAAATGATAAAATAATACTTTCAATTTACTTCTCATAATGTGTAATCGACAAGAAATAAAATGTAACTACAAGTTTTCGAAAAAGGAACAGCATAATAACGGCTACACACGTCCCACGTCCATACATTATGGGCGCGAATTTTAATTGAGAGTTCCCAGTGTGGGTACTGTTTTATTTTCGAGTAGAAAAAGTTGTCCGCACTGAGGTGCAGGTTCGGTGTCCTGCCAAGGCCGCATTTCTCGGCCGAAGGAAATAGCCCAGGATCATTTCTCCGTTTATAAAAATAAAAAAGTATAGCTCTTCGAGTAAATGTCAGACTGTACCTCTGTTAGTGTCGGGTACACTGACGTGGGTTGGGTTTTGTGGTCGTGGTTGGATTTTTGCATATTAACTTATTTTACTAATTATTATTATTTAGCACACTTAATTTTTATAAAATAGATTCTTTAATGTCCTCCAATTGTCTAATAATTTGCCTATTTTTTTTTATTAAATATTAATGATATATTTTTTAATACAATTCTTATTTTCAATGAGTTAATACCGATGGTGCCGATTACAGACGAATAATCACCTTATTTGTTCCTTAATTTGTCAGACAAGGAACTTCTTGATAAAAGCAAAAAAAAAGAAGTTTTTTTTTATACAAAGTTGGTGTGTGACTTACATGGGAAAGGAGTTGACATGTGACTCGATGTCATGTGTGTGAACCGATTGCCATTGGCCTGGAGAGAGAACAAAGGTTTAAAAAATTAAAAATAAAGATAAATATTTGAATACTACCACCAATTTGTTTTTGGTCAACCACCCATGTCTTAAACATATCTGGCGAAATGTAGGTTACTATAGGTACACCTCTGCTCAACCATTCGGGGAATATAGGCGTAATTTTATGTTCTGTCAACCACAAATCAATGTAAAAATGTGACCAATTAATTGTGATGACCATTGTTGGTAACCAATAATGGTGACCAGTGGTAGATACTGACCAATGACGTCAGTAACCATTGCATACATTTTCTTTGGCCGTATGTGGCCTATTGTGTCGTCTCCCCAGCACTGCTGTCCGGGAAACGGGTTGTCCGATACCTATCTAAGTTTCACATTTGCCCAGCTATCATTAAAACAGATATGAATGCTGTAGAGATTTTTATTCGTATTTTGTTGTTCTTCGATGAAAGAGAGTTTTTTTTTTTTACGTTTTGACATTCATATGTGTTGAAACTTCGTGTGAGGTGTTTTATAAAAAAAGTCGACTGTGAATTTAAATAATTTGCCTTGGGAGATTCTGGTAGTCTTTTTTGCTATACGGTGACTTGTACGTAAAACTATTATATCACTGCAATACATCTTATTCTAAAGCATGATAATAAATAAAATAATAAATAATGCTGGACAATCTCTAGGCCCAAGGTAAGCAGAACTTGTATTATGGCTACTAGATGATTAATATACTTAATACAATACATTACATAGATAGATATTCTTTAATACATAGCAAATACCCAGGACACCCGGAACCAATCTTTGTAGATCGTAAAAACATTTGTCCCAAGGCGGGAATCGCACCCGCAACCTCTTAAGTCGCAAGAGGACCTTCGCCCACCACGCCACATCGGTCCTCAAAATGATAAATGAATTGCCCATCTAATATTATTTCTGTCAATATTTAACGCTTTAATGAAATGACAATCCTGCTCGTAGGTATATCTCGAGAAATACTGATCTAGCTTCAATCTTGTAATGAAAAATTTCGCGTAAGGAATAAACTTGTAACAACGTAAATTCTCATTAAACTAATAACTTACCAAATATCAGCAAAAAAAATTAGGACATGATCTATCTATGCATGGTCATTTCGCACAAGCCTTTAATAATGCCTTTTTAGTTTAGTTAGCCTGTGTTGTCCCACTCCTGGGCAAAGGCCCCCCCCCCATTCCTTCCACGTTTCTCTATGGTTGGCTTCTTCTCTCCAATTCGCGAGGACGCCATCCAAGGCGTCCCGCCATCTTCTTCTCGGTCTGCCACGAGCCTGTCTAGCTGTCTCAGGTTTCCAGTTAATAATGCCTAACTAAAGATAATCCTGGTGGCAAAACTTCGCAAAGAAAGTCAAGACTTATTCCACAAGCACCCAAAATATTTTAGAACCCCCTTAAAAATTCAAATTAAGAACACAACTTTTATTCAAACGAATTTTCTCAACGGCCAGCTACCGTAGTACGCTATTCAAATGGCTTGATAAGCGAATAGAGTTTTAAATAAAGAACTGGCATGGTGATAACAGGTACCTAAGGATGTCTCGGACAGGTGTAGTTGACCATATCGGTAGGTTGCAGGACACCTAGGACCCGTAATTAGTGTTCGAGCTGTTGTTTTAATCCTGCAATGCTTAACCGCTTGTTAAAAGGATGTCGGGGTGTGGGTGAAGGGATAAACGGTAGCGGTTTCAAAATGGCGGAATTTGTAAAATGCTTGTTCATGACCTAGTCGTTGAGTAATTTATCGTATTTTTGTGTGTTAGTCAAGTTTTCGATACCTTAAGATTTTAAGAAGACTTCTGAAACCTTATCCTTAAAGTTTTATAGAGAATATTTGTTCTTTTGTCGCAGAACAACATATTAGCAATATAAACATTTTTTAAATCATATTATTACCTAAAACATAATATCGCGTCGTAAAATTCCTTCGCATCGCTATCGACTAGAAAAGTTACAATGTTTGCGGCAATATTTAGCCTTTGAACAAAGTAGGGACCAATCCTTGGGTCACAGGAAGCGTCAGCCAAACGTGAAAAGTTTAACTGAACGTGTTGTAAAAATAGAAATAATTAAGAAAATGTTTAACCAGTAAATTGGTTACACACGTCAGAGGTCAAACTCTCCATACAATTACTTGTGGTGGTAGGTTAATGACTGAATGAGTAAGCTCAAAGATTATTAATACATGTTAAAACCTGTACTGTTGTGATAGTAATTATAGTAGGTATAGCCCAGAAACCCATGTCATCTAAACTTATTCAAAAATTTCTATTGTGCTCTACAATTTCACAACAAAAAACACCCTTACTACCACGACATAAAGGTGCTGTCAATATCAAATTTATACCACTGCTGTGCGGTTGCCTTCACATCACTGTTTACAAGAGTTGTTAGTTATTAAGTACGTTGGGTTTCATTTCAAACGAAAAATTTAGTGACCTAAATGATTCTGTACTTACAGTGCGGTATTTAAAATTACTTTTTTAATTCACAGAAATATTGTCACGCAATCCGCTCTCCGCTTCGCCAACCTCATGCGTCCTAACCTTAACCCGTCAATGAAGGTTGTCAATCGTGCTTCGATGTCACCGGATGTGATGCGCTGACCATCTGCAGTTCCGGTCAGCTAGACTCTTAAAATAAAATTGATAGGACCACAGTACGAGATGTAAAGGGTTCTGTAGCTATAATATAATTAATTTGATGTAGTTTTGGTTCTAAATTTAGAGTCTCGTGAGTATTTTAAGCAACGTTTTTCAGAGGAAGAAATTTAGGACTTAATTCCGTTTGTTTCACTGAACTGATTAGACGGAATGTGTAAATCACGTGACCTATGGTTTGGCATATATCACGATTACGAATAAACCTACAATTTTTGACTAGCAGGGTTAAAATCTGACCATACAAAAGACAGTGTTGCATACAAATTGCTTCACCTTTTTAATTTATAAATCCCAGAACACACCTCGCAGTTAATGCCAGGCTAATTTATGTACAGACACTTCTTCACCTCTTTTTACTCTTAAATATTCCACTTTATTCATTCAACGTGTCCCAACTATCTGAGCATGTCCTTTCACATTTTGATATCAGGTCTCCCTTTCAGACTAAACGCGTCGTTATCTGTACACTCCTTATGTGGTTTCGCACATTTTATAGTGTGTTCACGACTTTAGCAGGATTGTTTTGCTTTTATATCAACTTTCTGATGTGTCCATGTCTTTATGATTATATTTTATGGCTTCTGCACATAGTCGCTAGGGTTTAACGTGTAGTTTATTCAAATATCGGTTTACGACGTTGGTTTCTTTATGTGGCTATCATTATTTCCCCGCGCTCTAGAGTTCTTTAGAAAAAGTATTTAAGCCACTCCTTCACCACCTTCGGGGACTCCCGACACTTTGCTCGAGCCAGCCCGGATAGCTGAGCCAGTGGTTGCTTAAATTAATCCCTAAATAATATATCTATTAGATCCAGCCCGTCCCATGCTGTCCTCTCCCAGCCATGTCCTAAGCCGAGGCTCGTACCGCCACAGGGGGTGCCCTTAGCGATTGGTCACTTAGCTTTTAAGTTTTTACGACCTGGCTGGAGGTCTTAATTTCTAATTAAGTCCCAACAGGAAAGTTTGGCTAAGCAGTAGATAGAAGATGAAGGATAAACTGCGAGATGCCCATTCCAGAAAAAGAAAACCTGTGGGGGATTGCACACTTCTGTTTGCTTTGAACCTACTAACACCGAACCATCTTCATGTAGTGCCCATAATAATTTTCACTACTAATTTTCGGACGCCAATGTGTCCAACAAGGAACGTTAATAGTCTGATAGGATGATAATAAAGTCGATTGTTACCCTCCAATTTGTCAGCAGCCAGAACAGCAGACAATCCGGTTAACGCAGCCAGTTCAGGTGTTCAATGTATCCCAACACCTGTGCTCCCAAGTTTATCATTACCATATACGGATCTCCAACGAAACTATAATTTATAGCATCGTGGCATGAGCAATGAACTCCGGCATCTCTAACTAGTGTTTGCTTAGAACACCTTTGTCCGACCACGTGGTCGCCACCACCTTTGGACCGGTGTGTATTACCTCCACCATATATGGTGCGGACAGGCGTAGGAAAAGAAAAATTATCATGTAAATGAAAAACTATACTTTTATTTTTATTACGGTGAGTTTTGTTGTTCTCGTTCGTGTATTGATCTATTAGTTGCGTACGTTCATATTTTTTGCTTGATTCTTGGATATAATTTCTGTTTTATGCTCTTTTTGGATCAACAGATGCTTTCTAGCTTTTGTGTTTAGTCGTGTAAGTAGCGTTGTTAAGTTTATTTTCTTCAGTCATAACTTTACACATTATAATATAAACATTATTCTAAAGTAAATAAAGATGGTTTTTAACAGCAATTATTTTTTACTATGGGCTTGCAGCCGTAACATAGTATATTTGACATTAAACAAACATTTAAATAAAATATCTCTTTGTGACATTCGCCGACAAAGTATTTAATTTAAAGTGAGAAAAATAATTTGAGTATTGACACTATAGAATCATCCCTGATTAATGATACTGATATCCTGAGACTATTACAAGAACAGTTTCAGATCGAGAGCTATTTAAAAACTGGGTAAATAGCAAACTCACTTAAGATTATCGCTAAGATTATTGAGTCCAATTAACAGTAAAAGCCTGAGAAAGACTGGTTTGACGATAACGATTTTAATGATTGTCGAAAAAAAAATTGTGTAAAGGAACCTTAGAGCGTATAGGCTGGCAGAATATTAATTCTGACAGGATTTGAATACTCAAGCGATTTAAAAAATATTTGAATATAGTAATAATACCTAATTCAATTATTTATTCAAGTAAAATAACTTATAGTAACAATTTTACTTAAAACCTATGTTAGTTAAAAATAATAATTAAATATGGTGAGTCCCTTTTGAAGGAGTTGACGGCCCTCATCAACCTCATGCTCTCCGGCAATGTGAACGAAGACGTCATTGATATTTTGTACGGGGCAAATCTTTGCGCCCTGCGCAAGAAGGATGGCGGTATTCGTCCCATTGCCGTAGGGTCCACTTACCGTCGTACCGCAGCTAAAATTTGCTGTGCTTTCTACAGCGAAACTTTGGCCAGCAAATTCCAGCCCCTACAGCTAGGCTTCGGATCTAAAGGGGGCTGTGAGGCTGCGGTACATGCACTCTCATCATACGTCCATAGAAATGAAGGTGAGGTCATCCTTAAGGTTGACATTAAGAATGCTTTTAATTCCGTAAATAGGGACACCTTATTGACAGAAGTTCAAAAGGAAATACCCAAAATTTACAGTTTTCTTTATCAATGCTACAGGCACCCTTCTAAATTACTTTACAAGGACAACATTTTAGAATCAGCTGTTGGATGTCAACAAGGTGACCCTCTTGGGCCGGTCATTTTTAGTTTAGCAATAAATCCAATAATTCAACAACTAAATTCTAAATTCAACGTATGGTATTTAGATGACGGAACCCTAGGAGGTCATGTGGACACAGTTTTGACTGATTTAGCTTTTTTAAAGGAAAAATTCAGTTCCATTGGACTAGACCTTAATCTTTCGAAATGCGAAATGTATCTTCCCCAAGCCACTGACAGGCAGACTATCATAGCAAAATTTAACACAGTAGCACCTAACATCAAAATCATGGAGAGAAATTCTCTCCACCTCCTGGGGTCCCCAATTTTTGACGAATCCTTTCCCACTTTTATTGAGGAGAAAATACAAAATTTTAATGATGTTTCGGAAAGACTTTACAAAATTAACATACATTCGGCTTTCACACTTATTCGATACTGTTGTTTTGGACCAAAATTTACATATAGCCTACGCTCTTCCCATCTTTGGAAGCATCCACAACTTTTAGAAAAAGTAGACCAAATTATTAGAAACACTCTTTCTTCGATCCTAAATGTGGCCTTGGACGACCGAGCATGGCAGCAAGCCACACTTCCCATTCGCCTGGGTGGTCTCGGCGTCCGCAAAATTTCCAGTATAAGTTTACCGGCATTCCTCTCCTCGGTCCAGAGTACCGATAGATTAACCAGGAATATTTTAGCTTTCTCACTGGTTGATTTTGAAGTACCGTGTTTGACCGATGCGTTGAACGCCTGGAAAATGGCTTGTCCCAATACGGATTTGCCCGACAACCTGTCTTCCCAGGCGCAATGGGACGTGCCGCTCTGCAGTACTATACGGAATTCTCTGTTAAACACGTCACCTAGTACTGCTGACTGGGCAGAAGTGTAGGTACCTAAAGTACACCTACATTTCAAAAGTTATGTTTTTTTAAGTCCCATGTAATGAGGATAAGCCTATTGACACGACGCTTATTATACTGTAAAAGATTATATTGAGTACAAAAAGTTTTTCAAATTTACACCATCAATTTTGACATTTATAATATTTTTTTTAATTCAGAACTATTTTGTTAATTTGTTTTTTTAACGTTTTGACATTTCCTTAATTGTAATGTACATAATGACATTACTATTTACTTGGTGAAGTCTGGCAGTTTGAAAATTCAATGCGGCCTACCCAAATGTTGTTTCATTAGTATTGTTCGTCGACCCGTTGAGCTCTACAATTTCTGATAAATGCTTGCACTGACTGAACAGGTCCACTCACATCTTATTTCCTCAAAAGACCATTGAAACGAATCTATATAATCTGACTAAGATAATATCTGGACTTTAAAAGAGACTGTGATAGCTGAGTTTCTTCTCAGAGTAGCCAAATAGGTAAACTGTAACATATGTTAAAAGAAAAAAAATGTTGACCTGTAAAAGATTTTATAAAAACTTATTTACAGAAATATCTATCATTTATCAAACTCAAACTGCGCGTAATATTCTTAAAAATGGATCCGAAGTTTTCTATTGTCATATTGATATAATTACAGATTAGCGAATTCCTACTAAAAATAGCTGCATTTATCTCCTTTCACCATACCAAATCAATTAGTAAAGTATTGGAAGACACTAGAATTGTTGCATGTGTGAAATTTCACCCTGATACAACTTTGCGCCCTGCGGGTATCACGCATCAAAATAAGATGACACGATGGGTGAGCGCAGTGGCTTAGCGAATAGTCTCTTTGCTACGGATAACTTTAATTCCTAGACCAAGCACAATATTATTTAATTGTGTTGGCTACAAATAAAAAAAAGTTTCTCCAAACTTCTGGGTGTTTGTTTTTAAGATTCGTGCTTGAAATCGCAATCACGATACAGGAGATGTTTGTGGTGTATGGCAAAATAGTTAAGAAGACCTAGTGTGAAAGGTAAGACGGTAATTGGACATAAGGAATAAAGTAGCGTGCGTCACTCAAAACGCCATTACGATACACCTAAATCTATAATTAGAACTGAAATGCCCGTTTACATTAACACTACGAGACACCTAAATTTCGGAGATATTAAGCTTGAATTATTGTTGTTATTAAATACCTAATTCTTCTCTATTTGTTTGTATAAAAAAAAACAACTTCACATATCATACGCAGGCTAAATAGAATATAAGATTAAATAATGTAACATAAGAAACCATCGAATGTTAAAACTCTATTTAAAAGTGAATAAATTAATATGAATATGAATCTGAATAACTGTAAAACTTTTTATTTTCTCTGAAAAAAAAATACTTTGCCTCACACTAGGAATTTCTCCTGTATCGTGGGTGCGTTTACAAACATTTAAACTCACATACACAAACAGCCAGACCCGAAACAACTACCTGTAGGCCATACAAATATTTGTTCCGTACGGGGATCGAACCCGCGACACGCAGCGCAGCAGCCGATCGCTCAGCCACTGCGCCAACCGTGTCGTCAAAACACATACAATTTGTATACACATTGCGCTTTTATTTAGACTACCAGACGTACAGTAGTCAAAAATCTGTCATTTAAGTTTTTTTCACACCCTCCATTTTACAAGCTTTAACTATGCCAAATCTCACACTCATCCGTGCACGCAAAATGCTTAAAAATGGGCAAGTTCTAAATTTTCTCTGCAAGTGTTAGCAAAAACAGGAAAAAAGTAATAAAACTTTATTATAAGCTAGAGCTATCATGAAAAATGTATATCCTTAATAAATAACATACTATTAAAAGGCCATTGACAATTCAACACCCATGCTGCTCACGAATTAACACAAAAATATCATCAAAACTGAAATGTGGTGTGAATTTTAATATTTTTTTACTAGCGAACAGGTGTCTCCATACTTTTCCCATGAAATGTAAAATAAAAATAAAATAATCGACAGGTGGGCGATACAAGTTGTGGTGTAATTAAGGGCGGATAAAAGAGATCTTGGCAATCTGGTTTTCAGGGATGTTAAGATTGTGAATGAAGGAAGATTTGAGGGTGGTATTTTAGTGTGATTTAGAATATTTCTTTACTGATTCATTATTGTTTTATAATAAGCACATGTGCTAGAGCTTTTATAAATTGACCGTAAAGCCTTAAAAGGAATAGAGGCGCTTCAATAAAAATAACACGGAAATGTCTATTTGTGTCCTTTGTGGCAATTTTTTTTTTCTTATTTTTCTTTTTCTTCATTTGTTTACAAGTTCTTTAAAAAATCGCTGCGATTATTACTTTTTTAGGCAAAGCTCTTATTTGATGTCAATTAAGTAAAAAAAAAAACAAGAAAAAAATAAAATGGTTTCGTTGGTTACTTACAAACTTGGACTAAGAAAAGACATGCCTTTGCTGATTTTGATAACGTCAAATTGTTTCAAAAACTCGGAATAAATTAATATTTCATGGTTTCAATCCAACAGCAATATAATCCTAGAAACAGTTCGTACATCGGTGGCCACATAACGGTCCCAACAGGACGCGGTGCAATAGTCACTGGCTTTGAAAAAAAAGTAAAAAAAAAGAATAAATGCAAGCTTATTGGATGCTTACCGATAGCCAATTATTGGAGTTGCATTAATCGTCTGTGAATAGTTTATTAATAATACCTAGATAGACAATCCAGTATATCTTGAGCTTCCTTAGTGGCACTGCTCGTGAAGGTAAGGGTCAAAAGCCTATCAAAATCGATATTTAAATGTGTAGTTCCAATTTTCCCCGCTGTCAAGATGTACTGGTTAATGCTGGCGTTAACTTCAAATGAAAAAGTATACGGTTTAACAAAATTGCCTATAAAAGTATTTTTAATTAATATAATTTATTAAAACTTATTAACACGTTGAACGTTGATCGATTATGGGTTATTGAAAATAAATTGGTATAATATGCAATGAATATAATTATTATGAACATTGATAAAAATAAAAAAAAGAATGTTATGTTAGTGACATTGACTATTCAGACTTTGAACGATAAAATCATGTTCATTTTTATGAGGGAAATTAATTAGGCTGGTTTTTGATTAAACACACTATAAAAATTGCAAGGTTTAAGGAAATATTTTACTTCTTAGGTTTATTACGGAATCGACCTCTAGTATAGCAATCAAAGTAGTACGGCCTCAATTTTTAGAAACGAACTATAAATCAATAATAATAATAATTTATCATTTTTTCTGTCATCACAAAGTTGACTAAGTAGTTAATGCGCACTAAAATGTCTCAGCTGAATTCCACCTCTGTGAGAGACTGGTGGCTGATATAGGTTTTTGAGAAAAACCTGTGTTTCATTATCAATCGCAGTGAGTATTTGAACTTCAGGGCAATTTTACCTTACCTTAGTTTAGATATCCTTATGATATCTAAGATTAGCCTAGTGCCTCTATACAGAGTTGAATATAACTGACCTAGCCTTTTCCCAACTATATTGGGGTCGACTTCCGGTTTACCTCAATGCAGCCGAATACAAGTGTGCATGGAGCAACTGCCTATCTGACCTCCACAACCCAGTTACCGGATACCTGCCCCTTGTTAAGACTGGATGTCAGATTTATTTATTTACGGAGGATTCTGCTCTCAATGCAAAAATGAAGTTTTGAGGTCTATTTCGATCTATGAATGTTCTGATTGGCCTAGCGCTCTGAGAACAAGCAGTCGTCACGTACTCACGCCTCATCCATTCATCCCGCGTTCAAGGGGAAAGCATTCTGTTTTCAACAGGACTTTTAAGTGCTCCCAGCTAGACTGCGGCAGGCGAAATATATATCAAATTCTTGGGTGCCCCGTGCGTGAGCTCCAACGACTCCTCATATTTTGAATTGATTTCCGTAGCCTGGCTGCACAGTCGAGCTGTTTAGTGTGCACCTGTCCTCAAAAGCAAAGGACATAAGGAGTGTATCAACTTTCTACTAAAGATTCCAGGTAGCTGAGGGTAGCCACAAGCTGAAGACAGGGCGCTATGGCGCTCATTAGGAGAGGGCTATGTCCAGCAGCGGACTAATATAGCCTGATGATGTGATGTGAGTTTAGTCACTAAGTTTTTTTAAAAGGTCCAATCATCATCATAATCATACGCCCTACCCCAAACAGAGGGAAACTTTTTGGAATTTCCACCCGAGATCGACAGAACGTTAACCACAGCCCGCATATGCAAATCCAACAACTGTACCTCGTTCCCATGTACCGTTGTTCCATATGACGGTATTCGAATCGTCCCAATTTACATATATAAGTTTTTAATCCTTTTCAACAGACGTCGTTAATACTGGGCTGATAAATTCCGAGATATGTGTGTTTCGATAAGGCTGCTTACAACAGAAATTGCCGTCGGTCCAGCAAAAGGAGAAATGAAGAAACCCAATTAAAGTCGAGTAACGCCATCATATCCGTTCAAAAGCTTTAATGGCCGCTTGCGTGACAAAATCTAGTTTTTGCACTAGCTTTTATATGTGGTCCAAGTTGGGATATATTGGTTGGTTGAAGCAGCTTTTTGTATAAGCTAGGGATTATTACGTAGTAATGGTGTTTCATATAAATTTGGTGTTTTAACTTTAAGAAGGATTGCGTTTAGCACGGGCTAAATTATCTTTTTTTCAAGATGCGTTCGTTTAAAGAGGTCATGTTTTCGAAGAACAAGCGAAAGTATATTTTTGACTAAAATAACCCTACATAGCAATTAAAAATTTGGCGAGACATCATGTTGAAGAGGTAATCATAACTATCTTCCTTAATTTTGAACGCTCCAATCAACTACTACTCCAGCGAAATGATCAGTATTTGTAGCGAAGTTTGTGTTAAAATATCGTGAAATCATAGTGAAAACTGTATATTACCTGTCACGAGGGGACCGTGGCCAAGTAAAAATAGCTACACGGGTCGATCAAGGTTAAGCTATGATTACTAAGGCCGATCTGTGGATGGTTGACCATCCATTAGATACTGAGACTCCTCCGTACCTCGGTAATCACGTGTCCCAACTGTTTTTGGCATGACTTTGACAGTCGTTTCTGGCTGTCGGAAGCCCGTCTAGTCTCACTAAGTGATAGGGGGGCTACCCAGTTACTGGGTTGTGGAGGTCAAATAGGCAGGTGCTCCATGAAAAAATAGGTGTTGAGCAGACTGAAGGCCCAATATAAAATAGTTAAGAAAAAGCTGACCGCTTCTTAACTATTTTATGTTAGGCTCTATCTGCCTAAGCAGATGATAACAGCAAGAAGCTATACCTTGCACCAAGCTCCATCCCAGTTTCCGCCGCATCCCAGAGCGAGTGCCGTTATAATACCGGCTAGGCAGGTCCAGTCGCCGTACTGTTCTTATAATTGCAGTTAATTCTGTACTATTGCCTGCTATCCCATTCTTTATTGGTCATACGATGAATCCAGATGCGACGATTGTATTTTTTCCATCGAATTCTGGTCTTTTTGAATGGTTCGGTATTTTGATTCTTCAGATACGCGAAATACTGAAGCTACGGTTTTTTAATTATTGCTGGTAGCTTTGCAGTTTTTGTGTATTTTTATTATTTCAATGGTTTAAGTCTGTTTTGTTATAAAATCAGCAGTATCTCGCAGTCTCATGGTAGCCAGACTTGGTCAGTTAAATTGATGAAACTTTTACAATTAATTATTCCCAAATTGCCTTTTCAGTTTTATGAGAATCAATTTAAAAAGTAAGCAGGATAATAATTATTTGGAAGGAAATCTATCAATTTATCTGAGCGAGTCTTCTTTCTAGAAATCATATTAGGGTCAGTGTGTACACCTCATAAACCAGCTTCAGGTACTAGATATCTGTGATATTGGCTTAACTGGACCTATTTGGTGGAGTCACAAGGCACATTTTTTTTTTTAACAAATATTGAGTATTTGTTATTTTGTTTTGCAGCAGGGTGGAGGCTGGATGTGTGCCCGATTGATGGTAATAGGTTCGCCCTCTATGACATGAGTTGAGGATCCTTGATCGTGATAAAATAATAATTGCGTATGTTTCTTTAATAATTTGCGTTCTCAATGTAACAATACAGCATCTTGGGGTATCTACCCCAACAGTAACAGGACTGTAACAGGACTGGCGAAAGGTGCGTGTACTATAAGTGCACCTCTACCAAACCCTGCGAGGAATACAGGCGTCATCTCTTCTCATCATGATATAATTTTTTTTTTGTGTTTATTTAGAATTGTGTGCCGCAGTCTTGTGCAAAATAAATACTTTTCCATTCATTTCTTTTTCATAAATTCAACCGAACAACAATCAAATAACCAAGTCAACATAATAATTCTCAAAATCGGCCAACAAGTACCAACAGTTACGTTGATAAAGTTGCCACATTATTCATCGGTACAAGCTATACAGCGGCCACAGGACACAGGTGTTTCCAACCGTGGGAAGCCTTGATCTTGAACCTCGATTGATCGTCGTCCTCCTTTTTTTTTATTTCAAACTAGTTGGTTGTACTGACTCCGCGCCGTACGGTATTTTGAGGTAGGCTGTGACAATGTCGTGGAGAAATTGCGAATTTGAATTGATTTTGGAAAGTCGATGATTGGAAGTCGACAATTTTAATTGTGATTTTGTTAAATGTCATGCGAACGGGATTGCTTGTAGAAAGGAAAATCAGACATTACAATTACGAAGGCAATGTCGGTTGAGAATATATTTGAAATTGCAAGTTCAAATTTTGGTGGTCCGTTTTTTCGACAACGATTCTATCAAAATTTGTTCAGTCCGTTAGAAGTTTCGTACGCACAGATAGACGTGCAAACTTAGATACTAACGTAGAAATCCACAGCGACTTTCGTTTGGACTTTAGTTACATTATTTATAGTAATTGTTCTCCTTTGCTTTTGTATAAGCACTATCAGATTAAGTACTTATTCTACATTAGCAATTTAGCTGGCACAAAATGTAAACAAAAATGTGTTTTTGGAAAACTGTCCTTAACACCCACACATATAGTTCAGTTTACGCTACAACTTCAACAATTTTTATGACTTTTTTAATTAACTAATCAAGGTAAAATCGACTTAATTTTGACGGCAGTAAACTTGATATTTGTTTAAGAGGGTTTACGCCGAACGGCATTTCATACAAACTTTCAAGCCCTTATTTTTCGAAATGACTGAACCGATTTTAATGAAACTACATACGCATATGCAGGATACAAAGGTCTAAAAACTTAGTTAAGAACATTTTCGAAATGTCTTATTTAAAAACAGATAACTGAAAATCTCTGTTTCTATGGAAAATTTTAAATTGGCCTAATTTGTCTGGAACACTATTTTTCGAAAATGTTCTTAACTAAGTTTTTAGACCTTTGTATCCTGCATATGCGTATGTAGTTTCATTAAAATCGGTTCAGTCATTTCGAAAAATAAGGGCTTGAAAGTTTGTATGAAATGCCGTACGACGTAAACCCTCTTAAGTGCTAAAACCACCAATTGGAAATATGGATTTGGATTCAAGTAATTATCTAGATGTGCTGGTAATTGCGATACGATAGATCCATTAGGCTTAACTAGAATTAGGTATTATGCTTAAATTAGCTTTTTAAATGAAGCATTAATTGTCTTCGACACTTAATGCTGAAGTAATTAAAGTAGGTAAGCCATGTGGTCATAGGATTATAATTAGATTCGTTTTTATTAAATTGTGTGTTTATTAATAGTAATTAATTCATGTAAGCAGGTAAATAAGATTCGTTTTATTACACATGCCAATTTATTTATTTATTTATAAGCTTTGTTTTATGCCTTACATTCAGATTTTGTGTTGTGTACTTATTGATTTATTTATCATCATCTACCTAGCCTTTTCCCCAACTTTGTTGGGATTATCTTCCTGTCTAATTAGATGCAGCTGAATACCAGTATTTTACATGAAGCGACTGCCTATCTGACCTCCTCAACCCCTCGGTGAGACTGGTTGACAGACTTTCGGGTTTTGACTACCCGTAACGACTGTCAAAGATCTACAAATGACAGCCCAACGGCTTAACGTGCTTTCTGAGGCACGGAGGACTCTCGATATGTTACAAACGGTCACCCATCCTCAGACTGACCTCGGCAAGGCAAGCTTAACCTTCGATCAACTCGTGAGGTGGTTTTTATTTAGCCACGAGCTCCTCATTTATATGTTAGTAATATTAGTATTGTTCTTAAATAATGTTTGCGTTGAAAAACTCCTCCAAACCGTTCCAGGTGGCTCTGTGCTTTGCCCACCTGAGACATAGGGCTCCTACTATTGGTATGATGTCGTCATTCCATCTGTTAGAAGGTCTACCCTTCCTTCTTTTTTATATATTGGGTACCAATTTGAAATCATTTGTGACCATCTTTCATCTATAGCTCTCTGAATATGACCTGACCATTTACATCTCAGTGTCAGCACATGTTTGACCGCATCCTCGCTTTTTTTATTTTTATTATCAGTGAAATTTTAACTCTTTCTTTCAATTAAATGTTCGTGTTGCTACGTTCTATTCCTCTTTGACAGCATATTATTTTATTTAAGAGTGATTGTTGTGGAGTGGTTGTTGTTTGTGAGTGTTGTTGTTGTTGTGTTGTGGATGTGTGTTGTCGTGATTGTGTGTGCGACACTTACAAAATAATAAATATGAATTAAGAAATTTAATTACCACAAAAATATTTCCTACAAATTGTATGAGATTGTTTCGTGGACGCGGCCGTGTTTTGCGTGAATACGTGTACATTACGAGTAATAATTTCTTTTAGCGTTAGGTTATGTACATATACCATAAGAAATCAATTATGAACATAAATAAGTCCTTCATATTGCTATCTTTTATTTGTGATGGCAACAATGTCCTAACATCTAGTTCTGGAAAAAGTCAATTACTTACTTAAACAAATAATAACTGTATTAGAACTTTATTAATGATAGGGTATGTGATGTGAAATTAACGATATAAATGGCATACAGGATACAACGTACTGGCGCCGCCATTTATCTGCTCGGACGCCTTTATTCTTCGTTCCCGGCACTGCCTCACTCTGTCATAATTATGGTGTATTACGAGTTTCACTGGATTGCTCTTGAGAAGCCCTTTCCAACCATAAACGTTCTTTATATTTTGATTTGGCTTTTCGACGAGTATTCATATCACGGCTGACATATACTCACCCACACACACACACACACACACAAACATACATAAACCACATACACATATTACGTATTACACACACACACACACACACACACTCTTAAGTATTTATTTTTTATTTAACATCATATAAATAATCACTAAACCTTAAAACTTTCTTTACACAATCTAACGGTTTGACGGTTAAAACGAAAACGAACGATCAAGCTACTTCTAGTAAAATTTATTCTCATCGGACATCTTGTGACGCAGATAAACGAACTCAAAATGGCGGTGCCTCTCCACCGCAAGTGGTGCGTCACAGTCCTCAATAAACGTAACAAACTCTTTGATGCTTCAGCTACCGAGAAGTGTAATTAAATTTTGGATGTAGATACAAAAAAGCCGCAGCTTCAAACTGTATCCCCCGATTTTTTTATCATCAGTTTACTGAATTACCCCCATAATGGTAGCAAATTTAAAGACGTTAAATAAGCTTTCAAATAAATCTTAATTAAAATAGGTTTTCTTCATGTTACACAAATCTTAACCAACTTATTGATCATCAATTAATTAATTGTTAATACTGGAAGAATCTGTAATGCATCAATTATTGTTTTACATTATAAAAATATTTATTGTTATAACGACATTATTGTATCGTTTTTATCACATCAGTATATTATAAGCTTCTTTGTTTTGCAATTAATACAGAGCACTGAATGCCATTTACTTTTCACAAACCCTAAAATACAGTTATTTTAATAACAAAATATAAAACAAATCGATTTAGTCGTTCTTTTAATACTTTAATAAAAAATGAAGTTTGTTTTTTTTAAACATAAATAAATAAATAATGCTGGACAATCCACACATCATCATCTAGCCCCAAGCTGAGCAGAGCTTGTGTTATGGGTACTAGATGACTGATATACTTAATGCAATACATTACATAGACAGATATTTTTTATTATACATCGCAAATACCCAGAACACCTGGAACAAATCTTTGTAGATCGTACAAACATTAATTGTCTCAAGGCGGGAATCGAACCCGCAACCTCCTGCGTCGCAGGCGGACCTTCGCCCGCTGCGCCACATAGGTCGTCATAATAAACTATTGTTTTACACAGCATAAAACATCACATCAGTATTCCGTGGAGCGTTTGGCATAGGCATATCTATAGCTAGTACAGACACATTTTTCCAGTTATGTTTCAGTCCCAAGTAATAGAGAGCGAGTCAAACGCAGACTCCAGGCTGCTACTGAGACGTCCCTGTTGCAAAAACCTCAGGACCACATGCTCAGTATCTCCAAAAAACCTTGGAGAGACTATGCGATAGGGAGCTAAGAGACGGCGCTCTTAAAAACATACCACTACATGGTAACCAACATGCATACTGCTCAGGTAAGTCGACGGAGTCAGCTCTTCACCTGCTTATTTAGCCGTATTGAAGAAGCAATTCACCAAAAGGCTACCTGCCTAGGCACATTTATAGACATCGAAGGCGCCTTCGATAAAACAAACTTCTCCAGTATTAGTACCGCCCTCTCCAAACATGGCGTGGATCAGGTATTAACAGATTGGATTACTAACATGTTAAGCAAACGAGTGGTTCGTCTGGAAGAGGACCAGAACATGGCCTTGATAGCCAGGGGTTGCCCCCAAGGAGGCGTTTTATCTCCCCTCCTCTGGAACCTGGTAATAAATGACCTCATCAAAATTCTAAATGACAACCACTACTACACGATAGGTTATGCGGACGACCTCGCAATTCTTGTGTCAGGGAAGGTGACAGGGACGATCTGCAACCTCACTCAACAGGCACTACGCATCGTTGAACGATGGTATAGGGAATTTGACCTTTCGGTGAACCCCACTAAAACCGAAGTAGTCATGTTCACCAAGAAAAGAACACTAGGCCACTTTAGCCTACCAAAACTATTCAACACAGAACTCCAACTAGCGAACGAGGTCAAGTATCTCGGGGTCATCCTTGATAGTAAGCTAAACTGGAGCAATCATCTAGACAACAAACTAAACAGGGCCTGTATCACCTTTTGGCAGTGCAGGAAAATGATGGACAAGAAGTGGGGCCTATCACCCAAAATCATACTTTGGCTATACAACACTGTTATCCGACCAATGATCGCATACAGTGCCGTGGTCTGGTGGCCCCGCACCAAACTAACTACAGCCTCAAGCAAACTTCAACGCATGCAGAGGCTAGCTTGCATGGCAATCACGGGCTGTATGAGGACTACTCCTACCGCAGCTCTTGAAGCAATGCTAGAAATCCCGCCCCTCCACCTGTTTATACAACAGGAAGCGACGATGGCGGCGGTACGCCTAAAAACACTAAATCTCTGGAGTAAAAGAGAAACACAACACTCCGCGTTACTTGAGGGACTCTACAAGGAGTTCCCCTTGACTAAAGCCATAAATGACCGGATTCCCAAGCAATTTATCTTCGATAAAAGATACAAAATCCAATTCCATGAGGATCACCGGTACGAGGGACAACGTCCAGCAGAGTTGCGTATTTTCACAGACGGATCCAAGACAGGTACCGGCTCTGGCGCTGGCATCTTTTCGGAGGACCCCAATATACATATAGCCTCACCTCTAGGGGCCCACAATACGGTGTTCCAAGCAGAGTGTATGGGTATATCCCTAGCAGCCTCAGCTATCGCAGCCAGACAGGTTCAGGACCACACTGTCGGTATTCTATCAGACAGCATGTCGGTCCTGCAAGCACTAAAATGCTACACAACCAACTCTGGGCTTATATACGAATGTCATCACCGCTTAAATCAGGTGGGTATTCTAAACAACATAACCATTCAATGGATCAAAGGAAACAGCGGTTCTCGTGGCAATGATGCTGCAGACGAACTCGCAAGAAGGGGATCTAGCATGGCAGTAATGGGACCGGAACCCATCGTACCACTCCCCTTTGGGTATATACGCACTCTGGTAAGGAAACGCACTAGGGTTCAACACAACAAAATTTGGTCAGACCAAACAGACTGCAGGCTGTCCAGGGAGGTACTCCCTGCAATTGACGGCCGCTTTACAAAACAGGCCCTACAACTGACTAAGCAGCAGCTGCGCACAGTCACAGCCGCTGTCACAGGTCATGGGTCATTTAACAAGCACCTATTTACTATAGGAGTTACAGACAGCCCGCTGTGCAGAGCATGCATGGAGGTGGACGAGACGGCGGACCACGTGCTTCTCCACTGTCCAGAGGTTACTGCATACAGGGCTAAATACTTCGGTAACCCGGTTACTCTCCGAGAGATCGCCAGTTACGTCAGGGCGCTGCTGGCCTTTCTCGGGGAACTGGGGTGGATCGAATAAGGTATTGTCCCACCCTTTACGCAAAATACGCGCTACGTCGTGGAGTTGCGGAAATCGGCCCGTCTAACAATACAACAACAACACATGCTCAGTATCAGTGCCCGCAACCACTAGACCGACGGAGTAATTAAGTAAGTTTCCAATACTCCCGTAGTATAATTTTATTCTATCTACCTCAGCTATGACATCACAGACGTTAAAAAAAAAACCTGTTCACGATCTAATATATTTCCTTTTCATTAATAAATAACATAGAAAAATCCTTGGCTTTAGTTCAAATTAGTATGGAAGCACTAACTACGTATTAATTGATTACTTTACCTCGCTTATTTCTAACAGGAAGAGATTTGCCGTTCTTAATTAACATTATACTTTTTAACCGACTTGGAAAATGTCAGCCAATGGTTCTTGAGCTCTTTATTCTTAGATACACCTACACGACTGGTTGCATTTTTGTTTTTATCAACGAATACGGATTTATTAAGTCATAGTCTAAGATCACGTCTGTATTAACCGAAGGGTTAGATATGGACCAATATAACATCCATATTTCGCCATGTTTAAGTCCCATAAAAGGTCAGGTGCGTAGTACTCGCAATCGGCGTGCGTGTATGACCAGATGTATGAACGCAAACGAAACAAAATGAGTATGTAAGGGTCGTAGCAGGTGGCGTTCTGTAGTTTCTACCCTGGAAAAAGGTGTGTTTATGTGTATGTATGTATGTTAATGGGGGTAAGTCACAAATCCAGACTTCGGGCTGCTGCTAAGAAATTCCAGATGGAAAAACCCAGTAACACTTTGGCCGACCTGGGAATGAATTCCAGGACCTCACGCTCAGCTGCATCACGTGCAACCACAGGTCTAACGAAGTAGCATCGTAGGTGGTGGTTCTTGCCAAAATCGCCATGCTTGGCCAAATACTGCTAGATATTTTGATGGTTTGACTTCCACAAAGGCGTAAGGTTGTTCAGTTCATTTATCACATCCTAAACGTCATAAGACAATTCTTTTTACCGACGGAAAAAAAGGAGGAGGTTCTCTAATTGAAATTTATTGTTTTTTTATGTTTGACCACGCATAACTTTTTACAGTAAAATCAGGGATGGTTGATTTTTCACCGACTATTTTTTTTACATAAGGTGATGAGCAGTTGTGTATTAACGTATTATTCTTATAAGGTATTTAAATTGCCGTCATTTTCTTTTCAAAATCATCGTCCTTCTGCCCATATTCCACAATTTATTTGGGTTTAGAGCAGAATGTCTTCTTCTTCCATACATTCTTATTTACCGTCATTTTAATAATCGTGTCGTTTCTAGCTATATCATCTTTCACACCATGCACCACCATCTTTCCATTTCCTTTCCAAAGAGGTAAAAACAATACAGCCACTTAGATAAAACAACTAAAGATATACTTACGGTTATCCCGAAAAAAACCAGAAATGAAGCTCCTACTTGGCAAAAGAAACAGAAACGAAACACTCGTATCCATCGGCACGGTTGGCGCAGTGGCTGAGCGATTGACTGCTGCGCTGCGTCTCGTGGGTTCGATTCACGCACGGATCAAATATTTGTATGGCCTACATTTAGCTGTTCCGGGTTCGGCTGTTTGTGTATGGGAGTTTGAATGTTTTTAAAGGCACTCATGATACAGGATAAATTCCTAGTGAGGGGAAACGATTTCAATTCAAAAAAACTTTTAAAACATACGCCATTTCAATACTGCCGGAATGTAGGTAGATACCCGCAGAGGTCCAAATAAAATGGTCAGGCAGTATTAGAGAATGATGAATGGCTTACTTGACCTCCTGTTAATTCGTCGATGCATTATTTAGGTATTTCTTTTCTATAATATGTGAACATTTTGTGTTGTTTCGTGTTCTATCATCTGCCAAACAAAATGGCTATTTAATGTGGAATCATTTATCTCTTCAAGTCTGTGCATCATTTCTGAAGGCCCTCAAATATTAATAATAATAATGCTGGACAATCCACACAGCATCATCTAGCCCCAATCTAAGCAGAGCGTGTGTTATGGTTACTATATGATGGATATACTCAATAGAATACATTACATAGATAGATATTTTTAGTATACACAACAAATACCTAGAACACCCGGAACAAATATTTGTAGATCGTACAAACATTTGTCCCAAGGCGGGAATCGAACCCGCAACCTCCTGCGTCGCAGGCGGACCTTCGCCCGCCGCGCCACATAGGTCGTCAAGTCTTACACTGTCTTACCCTTCAGTGATTGCAGGTGTGATGTTAGGTTATGTGTAAGAGATTACTTGCATCATAAATTTTAATATGTGTGATTCATTTATCATTAAACTTTCTATTATTCTAATAATACCTCTCTAACTAGATAGAAGGTTGCTTACAAACTGCAAATGATTTGTGTTTATGTACCAAGTCATATTTTAACTGTGGAAAGATAGATAAGATGTTATTTTTTATTTGTTTTTTTATGATAATATAGCGCTCTCTTCAACAACAATAAGATCTGTATTTATGTACCTGTGTTAACAAAATAAAGTGATTTGATTAGATTTGATGTTATTTGTCACAGAAGATATACCTGCATCACGTGAACATACAAAACAAATGTATTAGCCAATGGTAAGTGTTAGTAAATAAATAATAATAATAAATAAATAAATAATGCTGGACAATCCACACAGCATCATCTAGCCCCAAGCTAAGCAGAGCTTGTGTTATGGGCACTAGACGACTGATATACTTAATACAATTCATTTGCATAGATAGATATTTTTTATCATACATAGCAAATACCCAGAACACCCGGAACAAATCTTTGTAGATCGTACAAACATTTGTCCCAGGGCGGGAATCGAACCCGCAACCTCCTGCTTCGCAGGCGGACCTTCGCCCGCCGCGCCACATCGGTCAATATTTGAAATGAAATGAATGAATGAATATGTGAAGATAAAAAAGAACCAAAGGTATGATGTAGAAAATTGTTTGAAGCAACACATCGTGACTGTGCCGAGAGGGACACCACTCTGAAGGATGCTGTGCCATAGGCGGCTCACAGCACAGCGTTGATTTTCAGAGATTTTTTTGTAAAATATAAAACGTTACCCTACACTTAGAATATCTCCTGTATCGTCGGTGTTTTACATACATTCAAAATTCACATATACAAACAGCCGGACCCGGAACATCTACCTGTAGGCCATACAAATATTTGTTCCGTTCGGTAATCGAACCCACGACAAGCAGCGTAGCAGTCAATCGCTCAGCCACTGCGCCAACCGTGCCGAAAATACGACTTACTCGTAACTACTACATATTTATTGCCTATTTAGGAACTCTACTCAGTCTATCTCCAGGAGATACAGGTAGTCCAACGCCGTGTTAAAATTAAAGGAAGAAAATGATTCACACCAGAAACTCCAGTTCAACGAAATCCTTAAAAAACAAGCTTCAATAATTGACCACTAGCCGTGTATACACAACGTAAGAACCAAATATATGCCTCAAATGAATTAAGATATTGCGAAAAATTTCTAAAAGCCAATTATCTTGCAATTTATGCTCAACTGTCAATACGACTAATAACTAAATAAATAGCAACATTAATATATTTTAACATTATTATAAAATATGTTATATGTCAATACATTGTGGGGTGAGCATTGAATAATAGATATCAGTGTTCACGGGCCTATTATAAACAGGTTTTATTCTTGTAAAAACGTAAACGTTTTAAATCCTATGATAAATGTCTCAATTTCAACATTATGTGTAAGTAACGTATTTTTTTTCCAATTCATATTATGTTGCTTATCTATTTCGTACTTTTTACTTTTCTTACCAATTCAAAAATGTTTCTTCTATAATTCTAGCTTATTTTTACTTGCACTAAGCGAATAATGTAGATGCGAAACGACTTTAGTAATAAACTTATTATTCCTTTCTTTAAAAAAGAGTTACCCTCGACTAGAAATTATTCTGTAACGTGGGTGCATTGCAAAGAATTTGAACTCACGTACACAAAAAGACCAACCCGGAACAGCCATCTCGTAGGCCATACAAATACTTATTACGCGGCGGGATTCGAACTCGAGTCCCGCAGTGAAGTAGTCAATCTCTCTGCCATTGCGCCAAACGTGATGTCAAACTTCGTGACACAAAAGTCTCTCTTCCACCCAAAGAATAAATAAACGCAACAGCTCTTTACAAGCGCAGTGCCCCGACCTACCTTACCTCGGTCATCACTGATGCACCTGTAAGGGCATTTTCCATTCCACCTCTCGATCATCATCTGCCTAGCCTTTTCCCAACTATGTTCGGGTCGGCTTCTTGTCTAACCGGATATAGATGAATACCAGTATTTTACATGGAGCAACTGTCTATCTGACCTCCACAACTCAGTTACTGGGCAACAAGATATCCCTTGGTAAGACTGGTTGTCAGGCTTTCGTGCTTCTGACTACCCGTAACGACTGTCAACGGTCTACAAATGACAGCCGGGACCAACATCTTAACGTGATTTCCGAGGGTAAGATGACCATTCGTCTTATTCACAAATACGTCACTTTATGCATATAGTCAGTTTTCTTAACTCGGGCACGGTGCGTTCCAACACTCGATACCGAACAGAAACTAGAATAAAGAAGTAATCATATTAAAACACTCTGACCTTGTAACTTGATTTCTATCATAGTAACAAAGAGTTGAATTAATGAGATGCAAATGTGCATACAATTATTTCATTGGCTTCCGTACATTGAAAGTTATAACACGAGAAAAGGCCAATTAGGGTAATTATATATAACAATGGGTATTTGCGTATCATCTAATGACGACTGCGCAATGTAAAGGGGAGAGGGGACGGCTCGTCCGGTTGCGTTAATTTGCATATTTACCTTACATCACGGCTTTTATTCCCCTGGGAGATAAGCATCATCGTCATCATCATCAGGCTATATTAGTCCACTGCTGGACATAGCCCTCTCCTAATGAGCACCATAGCGCCCTGTCTTCAGCTTGCCGCATCCAGGAGTTAAGCATAGGTACACCTTAATGGGGAGAAGCCTTCAAAAGGCGCCTGGACTTTTGGGGAAAAGACCAGGGAGTTTGGGATTCTTACCTCACTAAAACCACCCCGGTGATCACCCTCTTTGCAACGCCTGTTAGGGAGCATAGCACCTATATCATATGCCCACATTTCTTCAGAAATGTTTCTTATCTTCGATACAGGGTGTTAGGTAGACCGACATACTTCAAAGGCTTGTAGTACTCATGAAAATGAATAACTTTGACAATGGAACAATCCCTAAAATAGAGGTCAGATAGGCAGTCGCTCCATGTAAAAATAGTGGTATTCAGCTGCATTCGGTTATACTGGTAGATGACCCCAACATAGTTGGGAAAAGGCTAGGCCGATGATTACATAGATAGATATTTTTTATTATACATAGCAAAAATCCAGGAAAATTGACCACCTGGTATATTGACCATACGGTAACATTTTCAAATTAATTGCCTTTGACAACACTGTCTTGTATAAATTATGAATGATAAGGTTGCATCATTAACATTAATACCTATAATGATTGTTACAAACTGACTAGCTACATAATTGCAAAAAAAGTAAAAACATTCGTAACAAAAAAAACAATACCTATCAATCAACAAAGCAATTAATTGGTTAGTTGTCTTATCGATTAACATTACGCGCGTGGTAAATAATGCAAAACTGTCTCTTAACTGTGTAATAAGTTTTTCTATGTCTTAATCCATTGTTGTTTTGAAACTGTAAAGGTGCTTTCTCATCAGGATCGTTCGCGTGT
Source organism: Phlogophora meticulosa (assembly GCA_905147745.2). NCBI lineage: Eukaryota > Metazoa > Arthropoda > Insecta > Lepidoptera > Noctuidae > Phlogophora > Phlogophora meticulosa. The sequence goes on from LR990518.1 coordinate 4,561,142, forward strand.
AATGCACAGACGCCAGCACATCAAGCTACCTCAAAATGTCAAATTTTCCCAATTGGACATGAACCTTATTTCTTTTGCGATAAAGTTGAAAAACTATCAAAGAAATTTGACACATTGGGGTAGCTTGATGTGCTGGCTTCTGGACCTAATATTGCTGATTAAATTTTGTGCATTAAATAATCAAATCAAATTAAAAATATTCATTTTTACAATTAATACCTATACGTTTTTTACAAAGAAAGATCTTATAGCCATCAGATCAAACAGTCACGGTATTGTGCCTGCAAGCAAGCATGCAAAGTGCATGCATTAACCATTCTGTTAATTTAATATTATGGTCACAATAGGTTATTATGGTAATATGGTAAGGCCTCTGTTCTCCTTACTCACTGATGTTACGCTCGGCTCTGTAACGTAACATCATGGTTTAAGACATTAATTTCTCAAAAGCATAAAACAATAATTCACTTACAATGAGAAATGAGAAACACTGGTTGCATACATTATAAACTTTCCTCGGAACGAGTATTGGAACGGTACGTTTAAGTAAATTACAATATTGTTAGTCATTAACTTATCGTTATAATAGTAAAGTAAACTATCCTAAAAGACGAATGCTCGGTGTGAGAGCACCTCAAGACGATTGACACATTCGAGTAATTTTTTCCGTAATCGGATAATCGCTTTCATTTATTAGTAGTCAAAGAAAAAACTAAGCATTATCTCACGAGATGCTGACCTAGTTTCTGCAATGTAAAATTATCACAAGAAAATTAGAAAAAAATGACCAACACGTGTGACTCTGATTGGTTGAGTAAAATTTCAACTGCCAATCGTATTATTTGACTTTTGACGTTTAATTTGTGAAGTGTCGATAGTTTATTTCCAGAAACCAGGTGATTGAAATAAAATGTTCTGGCACTCCCTTGTTCAGTAACGAAATAAACTAAAATGAAAGAATTGCCATCTCCTGCTGTCGAGAAAAGGACTCCTATTAAGCGGGCATTGTGACTCCATTGACAGTCCAATGTTGCAAATATTACCTGCATTTGTTTGAGGACATAGCTTATTTTACTTGCTCAGAACGTCTTGGCAACCGGCTTTGTGCTCTCTTTATTTCTGTATAGCAGAGGTTTCGCATACTATGTATATAGGTATATATATCTACCTTAGAATTTTAGTCATATTTCAAATGCAACTACCTATGTCTGTTCACAAACACACACATAGTAGGTAGTTTGTAGTGTCTATACGAGTATATGTACTATGGTATGAATTAAAAGTGATTCTTGTTTCCTTTTTTTCAGTCGCTTTTTTTATCTCCTACTACATCAAAAGTTATATGCTAAGCTAGGTTATGTTAAGTTAGCTTGACGACCTATGTGGCGCGGTGGGCGAAGATGCTCCTGCGACGGAGGACGTTGCGGGTTCGATTCCCGCCTTGGGACAAATGTTTGTACGATCTACAAAGATTTGTCCCGGGTGATCTGGGTATTTCCTATGTACTCGTATAATTAAAAAATATCTATCTAAGTAATGTATTGTATAAAGTATATCAGTACCCATAACACAAGCTCTGCTTAGCTTGGGGCTAGATGATGCTGTGTGGTTTGTCCAGCATTATTTATTCATTTATTATTTAGAATTAAATCAAATGACACTAAAACGTAATGGCTATATATTTCAGAACTGTTGCACAGTGCAAACACAGGAGTCGCGGAAACGCTTTTATTTATGGATTACATTTTAAGTATTTCTTATTGTTAGTTAAATCAGACAATACCTACTCTTCCCAAAAGTTAATCCCCAACTTATTTCTAAACTCATCACCGAGCATTCCCAGTTTTGTGAAGACAGTTTGACAGAAGTATAAAGAATTCTCTACAAGAATGACTACACAAAACTCTACACAAGTACAAACTCGTGTTAAGAATCGTAGATCAGCGGCTCTAATCACAAATGCCTCTCGGAAGGTTAGCAGTTAGCTCGGGACCTTGGAGCCGAGCGGTTTTCACATCATCCGCACTTAACCATACCTTATGACGTACCGTTTGTTATTAACTATACGTGTGCCATTGTTACTCTATGGTATTTTAGTGGTGAATAAATCCTATAAATTATAAAATTAGAAGGCTGAATACTTTTTGTTGAAGAGAATTTCTTTTTTCGTTTTAGCCAGTAACTGGATTGTGGGAGGCAGTCGCCCCATTTGACTGCCTTTTTGGTTGGGTCGATACTACTGCTGAGCACAAGGTCCTGGGTTCGATTCCAGGGTCGGGCAAGGTGTTACAGGGTTTTTCCATCAAGAATTTCGCAGTAGCAGCCCGGAGTCTAAATTCGTGCCCGGTTGATGGCAATTAGCTCGCCCCCTATTACATGGGACTTAAACATACCTGGCGAAATTTGGATGTACTCAGGTTTGACTCTGTTTAACCCTTCGGGTATTTAATTATAGGCGTGATGTTATGTTTTATTATGTATGTTCTTTTTGATGGAAATATTGTGGTTTCGAGTATCCTCCTTTTCCCGATCAAACCACAATTAAATGTCTGGCAAAATAATCACGAATTTAGTGACTTTTACAATGGATCAGCGTATTGACGTGAAAGGAGTATTTCGTATCTAAGTTTCTCCTCATACGAGTATAAGGACATAACTCGCAATCCTAACATTTCATCAGCCAATATTAGTGTAGGTAGTCTTTTCTAAGAAAGATCTTAAACATATTCAGTAGTAAGGTTACGGTTAAATATGGATTAAATTATAAACTAATGTTAAGCTGGAAGGTTTTCTGACGAATAATTTGAAAAACATGTTTTCGTAGAACGCGGTATTATTAACCAACATAGTGAGCAAGACACACAAATAATTCGTAAAGACAGAGAAATCTGATGATGAGAAATCATTATCACCATCATCATCATCCTGCCTGTACCCCGATTTATTGGGGGTCGGCGCAGCATTCTTCTTCCACACATCTCTATTTGCCGTCATCTCAAAACTCACCTCTATCTTAGCCATATCTTTTGCAAAATCCATTTATGTTTCATTGGTCTTCCTCTTCTCTTGTAACAATTACTGCATATATTTTTTTTTAATGAATCCTAGCTAGATCGATTATTGCCCCGATTCCCCTGTATACTAAATTTCATGGAAATCCTTGGAGCCGTTTCCGATACAAGAATTGCTCGTTTAAAGGTATAAGAAACGAGTTTTAAAAAGACATAATCAGTGACACATCTCTTATCACAGCAATGCGTGACAAACTTGATGACCATTACTTAAGACGGTGAAAGGAATGAGACAAGTTTACAAAGTGATAGTTTACATAAATCTTAAGAATTAGTAGCGAAGGTCGACGAAATACCTGATGTGTGTCAAATTTAACTAGATTCCCTTGAACTACAAAATAAACTTGTGTCATATGATAATTAGGATCATCGAATAATGATAAGTGACTTATTTGAATATATTCTAGCGTGTAATAGTTAGTATTGTAGGCAATACATCAAATTCTGACTAAGGGTGGTGCTGATAAATTCAAAATAGATCAATTAAATTCCGCTTGACCCGGGAATCAAAACCCAGAACCAGAGTCAGCAGCGAGGAGGCATGTCAATCAATCAATCAATCAATCAAAATTCATTTATTCAAATTAGGCTGAGAATCAGTACTTTTTGAACGTCAAAACGATAACAAAAGACAGTCCCCCAAAACGCCCACCCTTCACCACTTCCTAGTGTTTTTGCTGGAAGGAAGAAGTGGTTGAACAAACTCCCCAGCAACAAGGAACATGGGAAGCAGACACCTCCTTCTGCGAAACAGTAGTGCTAGTGAAGGAGGTGGCGGAACGAGTGAGGGAGAGGCAAGCCTGACGCCTGAGCCGCCGCTGGAGATGCCCTGGGCGTCGGGAGTCGCAGGCAGAGTCCCGGCCACCGAAGGCGCGGGCCTGCGGGCGACGAGCACTAGGTAGTTCGCCTTCCGAGCAGAAACCAGGCCCAAGTCAACGGCGTGTCGTGTTCCGCGCGTGAGGAGGAGCCATGTCAGCAGGATTGGCCTGGCCTATTGGGGCGAAGCCTGTCGGGTTTGCGGGATGTTCTTTAGAGTTACTGTGACCCCGGAACATAAAGGGCAAGGACGGAACCCGAATGGGTTTTAGGCAGTAAAAGTCTGACACGCCCTCCCGTTCCACTGAATCACATTGAATGATTTCCAATCCTTAAAAAAGGATCAGCAGCAGCACTCTCGACACTAGAAACTACGAGGCAGTCACGTGTAGCCATTGCCTTTAAATAAATAAAGATTATTCTTGCTTAAATAGTTTTATTTTTAACTCTGGCAATTCACAGTACTAGGCATAGTATAGTATAGTCTAAACGAAGGTCGAACAACATTTCACCAAAAGATTTTCCTTATTGTTGAAGTTTTTAATCTAACGTCATGATCGGCCATTAATCATATCCTGACTAGAAGATGACGTCTTTCTAATGCTATGTGTTTGTTTCCTTATGATAAAGACATTGAAATTCTACTCAAAGAATATCCTTGCGATTTATGAGATCGAGCTAGCTTAGATGCGCATCGTTCTAGTCTGAACTAATATTGTCACAATAAAGAGGAAAGATTTGTGTTAACACCTCTATTTGTAATGGATAAACGCATTTAAATTACTCAATTCGAAAGGTACATTATCCGGGAGTTATAGACTATATTTTATTTTCAAAACTAAACTCCTTTTTTTTATTTGAAATGGTTTTGCTCTTGACTCATGTCTACGTCAGAGGTGTTAAGACAAAGTAGATGATGGAGTAAGCTGTGACAATCAACCAGACAGAGGGACCATAAGGTTTCCTATTTACTTTTATAGTACTCTAAAACCTTTACGTGTACTTAAGCGCATTCTAATAAACCTGTAAATGAATCCTCAAGTCCATGATTGTGAACTATGAACTTTATGTAAACAAAAACGGACCAAGCATTGTGATTAGTGATTGTATCGTTACTATTTAAGAAGAGGCATTTGCCGTGCAGTAGCACTGGAACTGGAACAAAGGGTCTCCATGAAAAATATCTCACACCAATTCTGCCGACCACACAACCTTGCTGGATCACTTTAATAGCGTTAGGACGATGTTATATTGGAGAAAACATACTGTTTCCAAAGTTCATTTTCTAAGGAGAAATCGTACGATATGAATAAAAAATCGAATCAAAATCAAAATTAATTTATTCAAATTAGGCTGAGAATCAGCACAATTTGAACGTCAAAATTTACATGACACAGTCTTTCAAAACGCCCACCCTTCACCAAATAACAGTCACTAAAGAACACTGGACTTCGAGACACAATAAACTCTTAGTTTGGGTCTTACTTATCGTCTTAAGTTACTACTTAAAATAAAAATTAAGTAATTAGTTAAAATTAAGAGATGTGTATGCCTACTGGCATACACATCTCTTAATTTATTAAAAAAATCTCTGACGTTACCTGGTCTAAGTTTATGGTAAATAAATGATTACTTAGTAGTCTTGCAGGAAGAAAAATCCTTTCAGTTGGCAATTCTTTTAGACCCGGTTGAGGTAATCTTTAAAAAAGCGTATGATGCTTTCCAGGCCCTACTGTGCATATCTATTTAAATGATAGTGACGAACTCCTGGTTTAAAAAGGCAAACCATAATATCAATATTGGATTCAAATTTTAAATAATTAAACAAAGAATCGATAAAATGGTTCAAAAAAATACCTCACACACAATGTTACAAACTTCGATTGCTCTGAACATGGATAATACAGTAATGGTACCGGTTGGCTATCGACTCTCAGTGCAAATGCCTTAAGGGTACCACTAGAGCTGACCTGAACCCTGCGCACCAAGGACGTACATCGTTTACGTAAATTTGTCAACCTCTGTTTGTCCTACGAGCTTCCATTTGCCTTTAAACGTTTTCGGTTACATACATACATAAACTACAGAACGCCATCTGCTACCTACTAGCCTGTTACTGTCCCCACAGCAAGGCAAAGGCCTCTTCTCATACAGAGAAGGCACTAGCATTAATGACCACGTTTGCTCAAGACGGTTGGGCGATTTCAGACTTATATTAATTATAAGTCCAGGTTTCCTCACGATGTTTTCCTTCACCGATGTCAGTGATGTCCAAGATAAACTTAGAAAGTACATATGAATTGAAAAAGTCACATTATAGGTTTGAACCCATAACCTCGACCATCTGCTACGATCCTTACTTACTCCTATCGCTTCGGTCACATTCATACATTTGGTCATACACGGCCGCCGATTGCGAGTTCTGCGCACCTGACGTTTTCGGCTAATGAATGGAAAATTCTATTTCCAATCTAAATAAAGTAAAAAAAAACTTATTCGTGTCGACAATAACACAAGGATCGCGTCTCTCATCTGTCTGCATCCTAACCTCAATGCTTCAAGAGAGCCTACACAAGCAATTTGTGTCAGTTGAACAATAGATCCGAATGACAGACAACATTAACTGAATATGTATGATGAGGCTTGTTATGAGGTCCCAATTAATTGCCAGTTAGGAGTCTATTAGGTACGGCGGTAATCCACATGTCATTTTCACACCTAGTTGAATTTGCAGGGTTGGCAAGTATTTATTTACCACAGTTTTCCCTAACATCTTAACTGCCAGAAAACGAGACACAATAGAAAATGTATTGTTTGTCGGTCAGTTGGCGTTTAAGGTGTTAATTCATTGAAATACTCCTTTTATCCTGGCATATTTATTAATATTAATTCTGCAAAATTTGGTAAATAGTGAACAATACCCACCTATATGGTAAACTAGTAAGTAAACTGTTTCTTAGATACAACTATTAATACATGAAAAAAATAAAATAAAAAAAATAATCACAAGGCATCGAAAAATTCATCCGCATCATTTTCAACGGGAAAAGTGCCCAGAAGACTGGCAGCATTGAATCTTTGGCCAAATAAAAGGCCAGCTCTCTGGTCACGTGAAGAGTCGACCAAACATTTCGCTATGTCTCGGAAAACTAAATGAGCACACGGACCCCATGGCCCTAGTGTGTCAACCCCAAAACGGCTCAAACATATAACTCCCAATTAGGTTGTTATATTTGGTTATATCCTGGCATGGAATACTTTAGCCCCAAGTTACAACAACAAAGGCAGGATGATGATAATGATAGTCAGGACCAACGGCTTGGTGGGCTTTTCAAGGCACGGAGGAGTCTGGGTATGTGATTGATGCTCACCAATCCACGGACCGACCTCGGCAACGTTGTGAAGCCTTGAAGATCGATCCGTACGGCAGTTTTTACTTAGCCACGAAACCCTCAAAATTTGCTAGGTAAAAGGCAAAATAAGAAAGGACATCGAAGCACAACTTGATACCATTAGTTCAGAACAAGTTTCTGGATCCCAAAGAGTTCAATTTTTGTCGGCTTTTTCCTAGATTTAAGTCTTATCTCATGTTCGTTATAATTGAACCTTACTCTTTGCGGGACCCGGAATTAAAAGGCGTAAGACACGTAATATTTTTCTTGGAATTTTCTCTGCTAACTCATGAAGTAATCCGCCGATGATTAATTTATGTAAATTAACTTGTCACCTGTGTATTAAAAGGCATTGTGTCGTATTTAAAAATAGGAATCGTGATATTCCTAGCTTATCTTAGTAAGTGCCGCCTACGCTATTTTTATCCGTTCATCTATAGTGACACTAGTTTCTCCTTTGACTTTGCTTGGGAATAATTTGACAGGCTTCCACTCCAATATTGAATTAATTGAACTCATTTTCATGATAATCTTAAATATTTTTGTCAAAATTTAATCTTGAAATGTGAATACTCGTTAGAATAGTATTTGCTTTTTTGTACAAACGATGCAATATGTTTTTCCCGCTTAGATATCTAAAGAAAATAATGTACAAAAATAGAGGAAGAAACACAAATCTGCTAAAGGAAATTATAGCGTTTTATCGCAATAAGATTCCTTTATTTTAGTTTTGGTTCATTACTTCTAATATTAAAAAAAAAACTAAATAAGCAAATATGTATATTATTAATTTCATACATTTGTCAAAGAATCCAGTGATATTTAGCAATAAACTAATATCTCTTGAATCAGAAATGCTTTGTCCCAAATCCTTCTAAGAAATTAGCGGTGACTCGTTCAGTCGTTCTTTCATTTCAAATGGTCACATAAATATCATTTTACGATATTCAAGGAATGACATACGAGAACATTTATTTCCTTTGAGGCTTGTTGTTTCATAAAACTCTTTTCCTCCATAAAAAAAGACTACAGTACATTTTGTATTGCATTCAAAAACTTTAAGTTACTCAAATAAAACTATAAAAGCTATCTTTCAGATGGAGCGCAACAATTACTACTAGCTACAAGGAATTCTGATAAAAAAAAAAACAAACAAACAACGTTCAAACCACCTACAGCGGAAAAAGTGTATTTGAACCCCCAAGATCGATATTCTGGGGGGTATACTGTGGGTTTGGGGGATCTTGGGTACTGATACAGATAAAGCGTTTATATTGAAACAAAAAAGAACTGTCTTTGTTACGTCTCAAGCTTAAACCAATGCCCAGTTGTATCTGAAGTCTGGCCGTAAAGAATGAAGAGGACATTTACTCAGTTTAACATAATCTTGGATTTACATTTTAGTCTGTGCTATCTTTCCCCGAGAAAACAAAACCGGATTCGCGTACTCCTGACAACCAGGCCTATTACAATAAAGAAACATCAACAAATTTGCATAATTTAGTCTAGCCAGCCCTACAATACAATGTAGGAGGCAAGGATAATACCCACCACATAATGGAGTCACATTAAGTTTACCATTGTTGGATTTATGAGTTAATCAGTCACGAACGCGAGGCGGCCCTTAAGAGTATACAAGAAAAAACGCATAATGATTATAGAAATGTCTGTTACAATAATCGATTGCTATAATTGTTGAGCTTTAACATTTTTTATGTTTGTTCTTTGAATCAAGTTTATTTATTGGTGTTGTAAATTATATTTTTGCATTTAAGTGCAGACTGCGAGCGAAAGATGACAGATTATTCAGAATGTTTTTAATTTAACGAAAGCTTTGACGAGTCGTTTATTTTTTTGCCACCCAGTGTTGTTGTAGCGACCAGGCTGGTCAGCCAAAACTACCAATTAATTTTTAGCTATTTTTTATGAATTGAAATGAATATATCTTTATTTCAGTTCAGTCGCCAATAGAGGATTCCTTGATAAATAATCGCTTATCTATGTTAGTAAAACTAAATATTAAGTAACAAAGTTATTATTCGAGATGCATCTACGAACAACATCATATACCAATGTAACAGTCGTACCTACCTTCCCCCCGACCCTTTTCTCGAGCCAGCCCGCGTTGCTGAGCCAGTAAATGATTAAAAGTCCCTAAATAATATATCTATTAGATCCAGCCCGTCCCTTGCTGTCCTCTCTCAACGACGTTCTAAGCCGAGGCTCGTACCCCGCAGGGGGTGCCCTTAGCGTTTGGTCGCTTAGCTTTTAAGATTTTTCGCCCTGGCTAGAGGCCAATTTGTAATTAAGCCCACCACAGGAAAGTTAGGTTAAGCAGTAGATATCCCTGAAGGATAAACTGCGAGATGCCTATTCCAGAAAAAAAAGTCGTACCACCCTGCTATAGTGTCACATTTAAGATTCATCCTCTTCTTGTCTATCGGGTATAGCTCCTTTAAATATCTCACAAGGCCTATGCTTGTCGATTTCTCCACAATAAAGGTCATGATCCCTAGAACCTAGTGAAGGAAAGTCAAAGGTGAAAGATAAAATGACGACAACGAACCTACCAGTTATGCTGATTAAGTCACACCTACCATAGACAGGTTTAAAGATCAAGCCTGTCAAATATTAAAAAAAAAAAACAACTTTAAAATTAATAAATAAAATCTTGAAGGCTCAACAGAAAATTATGCATGAGAATTAGTTACAGATATTGACGAATATGGAGAATTCATTGAGTCTTTTGCATACATAAATACATCATCATCATCTGCCTAGCCTTTTCTCAACAATGTTGGGGTCGGCTTCCAGTATAACCGGATGGTACTGAATACCAGTATTTAACATATATATACCTAATAAATAATTATGAATAAATCAATTAGCGGTGTTCTCTTATGTTGTCTGTTTGATAAATTAATGTCATATTACCATAAGGATGAGATACTCGTAAGCTAGTACCGTTATGGTTAATTAAAATTAGGATGTGTCAGCTGGCAGATTTTACTAAGATTATTAACTACATCGTTTTCATCTTAACTTTCAGATTACTTTAAAATAAATAAATAAATAAATAATGCTAGACAATCCACATAGCATCATCTAGCCCCAAGCTAAGCAGAGCTTGTGTTATGGGCACTAGATGACTGATATACTTAATACAATTCATTACATAGATAGATATTTTTTATTATACATAGCAAATACCCAGTACACCCGGAACAAATGTTTGTAGATCGTACAAACATTTGTCCTAAGGCGGGAATCGAACCCGCAACCTCCTGCGCCACATCGGTCGTCAACTTGAATTGTCTAGTTGGTTCGATTCATCCTTCTTTGCAATTTGGGCTTGTATCTATAGTCGGCCTGGGCTTAAATAAACTTATTATATATGCTAATCTTATAAGAGTATAATCTATTATTATATCTGTTGTATTATCAAAGAAACTGACCTTCCCACGACTTAAGGATGCCTACTGCTCATTACTTTGATAAATTCCTACGTGCACATTATTACTTTAAATCGCTTGTTAAGACACACCTCAGTAGATGGTCTTATAACCCTGAACACACGACAGTTAATTATTCACTCATATTAATAGTGTGGACCATAAAAATATGTCATTGCGTTTTAAGGTCAGTTATTACAAATCACCGCTAGTATCTGCTTCAGTAATTTATCTAACCTATTTATAATAATAATACCAGCCTGTTACTGTCCCACTGCAGGGCAAAGGCCTCTTCTCATACAGAAAAGGCACGAGCATTAATCGCCACGCTTGCTCAAGACAGGTTGGTGATTTCAATCTCAATGTAGTGTGTATCAAGTCGATGTCACGATGTCCAAGATAAACTTTGGAAGTAGGTACATATGAATTGAAAAAGTCACATTGGTACTTGCTCAGGTTTGAACCCATAACCTCGTGCACAAGAGGTGAGGGCTAAACTACTGGGCCATCATGACTATAACCTATTTATATTTGAAATAAAATTATCACACGATACAAAGAAACGAATACCAAACCGGACTTTAAAATTCCTTCCACAAATCCTATATATAACATAACCAACAGACATCCGTTTCTCTGCCCTAGAAAAGGTCCAATTAATTAAAAAGGCATCCCGATGTTGGCCAAACAAACATTCGAATTACGCGAACCGATATTCGATCCCTATCGTCCAAAATTATGGCATCTAACTTCTATATTGAAGCTATTATACGAAAAGAATGCGTTTAGGTACCTAAGACTTAGGTTAGTTCTTAGAAGTGCCAACAAAAAGTTAGGTAAATTCACCGAACAGTTTTTTACCGACTAAAAAGTCGTTCATCACAGCTGAAGGTCAATGGCTAGACGTACACAAAGAATTCTTGTCTGCCTGTGTGTTTTTACTTGAGTTTTTTTCGGCAATGTCATACATACATGAAGCGGAGTCACGCAAAGGTCGTAAGTGTATTTAGCCAAGGAATAATTTCATATTAGGAGATGCGAAAAAAAAGTAGATTTCAAATCGTGAGGCGGGTCGTGTTTTGTCTAATTTTGGTGCCAGAGATTTTGTTGCACACAGTATTATATTATTAAATTCGTGAGTTTTTTGTTTTATTATTGTTTTGGATTGCAGCCATTACGTTGTTTGCACGAGAATACCAACGAAATAAAAGGCCTAATAAAAAGTTACAGTACATTATTTGAGTTAACAACTTCACTCATTAAATTGATTTCAAATAATATACACCTTAACAATTTCCTGTGTTATATTGGACAAATGATCATTGAACAGACTGCAATTCTTACTTGCTACGAATTAAGATCCTTGCTCGAGATAAAGAATATCTATCTATAGAACTTTACCACACGATGCGATATACTTACTGTAGCATGGAGTTTAAATATAACTGGCGATATGGGGGTGTACTAATTGGTACAATTCTAGCTAACCCGTCATTCATGTATTGTGTACTTATAGCTCAAAGATGAATGAGCCTTTGTATGACGTAAACTTAAAATAAATTCTAATGTTTTTAAAACGAAAATACTCCAATAGAATTTTTAGTTTAAACTTATGGGACAAGCACAATTAGTATCACATCCAAAAATAAATAGATAAATATTTAGTACGAAACGAATACTTTCAGTTTTAAGATCGTTCAAATTTCATACTTAAATCACACTAATGTACAGAGGCGGATATAATGCCAGACGCATTTTCTACCACTCAACCTTTGGATGATGCAATTTCTTAAAAGAAAATGGAGTAGAACAGAACAAATATACATATATTGATCATAAACTATAAATATTATACCTACAATCTACATAGAATACATACACAAAATGTTGATGAATGTTACACTCTTAGAGATACGACAAAATCGTTTTCAGTGTCGATATAATGAATATCGGAAAGATGACAAACAGATCAGTAACGTTAATTACCGTTGCAAGTAATGTATCACATTACACAATGCAAGGCATTGCATGCATTGCATTGCATGACTTCTATGGCCAATACTTTTCATTATAACCTTACTACGCAAGTTGTTATTTCACATTACACTGCATTTTTCTTAGCAGCATCACAAGCGAATGGTTCACTGGATATACTTAAGAAAAGGTTGTATTTAAGTCTGTTTCAGTATTGCAGATAAAGAAAATATTGAAAAATTTCACTGGTACTTACGAGGATTTTTCTGCTGTTGGATTTGGTTAGTAGGTAAATAATTTGAAACTTAGTGTCGGTTCCAAATTGAGTTACATAAGTCGAAAAAAAATATCTTAAAACATATTTTTTTAAATGCATAACAACATAATGCAAACCAGCCACTTTCATTTGCGCTATCCAAGAGCTAAAAAAATAAATAAAACTTTCAATTGAATAAATAAAACTACTTCAAACAAAGTCACGAGCCAACTAAAGTAAATATTTGCAAAATGTCAACTAAACATAATAGGACCATTCTCTTTTCCTTGCGGAACTCCATCGCATCTACGTTCAAGTCTCACATTCTGACACACCTAAGCTTTTTATGGTCCCATCAATTATCAACCAAGGTTATCCACAACTTCTACCTACGAGTAATCCTTATACTTTCGTTTTTTAATCTGCCGCTGATATTCACTGTTTTATGACCATCGGAAGGTAAAATAAAAGAGGGGTGCTGGGTTTTTAAATGATTCGATGACTAAGCTTTTTTTGGCTTTGTCATCAATTTTTTTCCCAGCCTTGGCCCGTTTGCGTCCACTGCCTCATTAGCAGACCATGGTATTAAACGTAGACTTCTTAAATTGATGTTCCAGACCATGTTCTTTGAAATATGCGCTTGAGCTTTGTATAGGGAAGCAGGTCTCGGTATAAATATTCCAAAAGAGAAGAATAATTTGAGGAAAAATAAGATTCAAGCCTAATGTGGTTGTGATATGGACTTAAATATAACGACTCGCAGTTAGTCTGCCTTATGATATTTACAATCATGTACGACCCAGATAGGTTGACGTACTGAAGTAGGTAAGTTGACTGCTGTAAGAGCCCCTTGTATCATAATCTACTTATCAGATGGGAAGCCCCTCTGAACAAATACCTGTGAACTGTACTTAAATATTTAAATACATTTTGCAAATATTTTCTTCTCTATGGAAATTTTTAAAAAGAGAATCTAGTTCCTTCATAGGATAAAGAAGCAAATGGATTCGATTTTAAATTACCTAGCATTAACAATGATGTTTAAGTACGTGAAAGAACTAACATCATTATTACAGTAGCCTGTTGCGCACTTTACTTTTGCAACGAAAGCATAGACATCGGGTCAGTTGGTCTGTTTTCAAACGACACATATGATGAGACCGTATACTTATGACTGTCTAGTTCAGCCGCTGTGCGGTCAGCACATAATCAAGTACATGCCATATAAGACATTGATAACAAAGATGGCCCTCATACAATCCAACCAAACGTAGTCCAAAAACCGCGTCCATTGCGCAAAATTACGTGAAAATATCACGTCCAGATAGTTTTTATCTTAATTCTAGTTTCGCAATTCGTCATTGACGAAAAGAAGTTGGTGTTTTTTTTTTTATATATATAATGATCATTATCTTATGCTGACCTTACTTAAATAGCACAATTCTGTATCGTAGTTTTAAGACTTTTCTCACGCGGTCCAAGTCTCAAGATTGAATCTGATGTTTGAAGTAATGAGCGCAATCATTTTTGTAATTATTCGTTTATGTCCCGAGGCTATGTTGTTAGTTGTTATGTATTAGTTCCCACCGGTTTGTGAATGGATCTACATTAAGTATCAGATGTATTTTGTTACTCAGTCTTCAACAAGCAGACCTTCACTCCTTCAGGGTCATGGCTTCAAATGGGTCGTTAAATCCCGCCATTCGAACTCGGTGTCCTTGAACTCGTGAGGGACGAAAAATTTCTTTCATACACATAATTTGTATTTACGATAGTCCATACAAATTATGTAATTAGAACATGTAACATTTAATTATGTATTAATGTGAACATGTTATTGTGTAAGATATTACACATGTCATGTTCAAGCTACAGACCATTCAGGAGTTAACAGCTCTAGAGCTGTACCACAAAATATGAACCCAGACGGCCCGGGGACCTTAAGATCCTCAGCACCTGTCACAAATACAACGCCAAGGTTCCTTCGAAAAAATGTAGAAAAACTTAATCTTAACATTACTTACTTTTACACTTATCGTGTGCAAGCAGTATTTTTTTACAAGGAAGTAGTCGCAGCATTGCTCACCGTCGAAAAAAACCTTTAATTGAATAGTTTCCCATACAAAATATAAGCAAATTATGATTTCACACTTCCTACATGGTCGTTACACAAGCGTTCGTACTTGAGTGCATACAAGCTTATAATAGAAAACTGTCAGTCGGTAACAACTAGCACTTATGAACCTCTGTACACTATATACATACGACTCGACACGTGAAGGGTGACGACAGATAAACAGACATTCAGATGGTATCTCAAACGTACAACACCGTCAATCACGATTTTTGAGCATACGCGTGTGAAAACACAGTTCCAGCGTAACTTGGTCTTCCATCACTCAAAAGATTTAGGTCAGAAGGATTCTTTCTCCACTGGTGTTGGAAACAGTCTAATGTAATTTGAGCCGTTGTGACGAATGATTTTCAAACATGCAGGGGTCGTGAGATCTTGGTATTTATATTCAGTAGTTAGCCTTGTGTGTATTTGATAAAAAAGTAGGTGGGAACATTTCCTTGTTAGTTCTTTTGAGGTGTAGGCAGTTAATTCGTGGGTTCACTTATTTAAAGCTGGCTAATTAATTTGTTGGTGTTTTCAAGTACACAACCTACAGTTTTTTTATATTTTCTTGTGTACGTGGGAAAATTGTATTGGTTCGCTTCTTGCTTTTGTTTATAGAGTGTACAAACTAACCAAGTAACCATTAGCTAAATTTTAAGTTATTGGTTGCTTTTCTAAGCTTATCTTTTATTATTATTATTTATCTTAGACATTACTGACATCGATGAAGGAAAAGGAACATCGTAAGGAAACCTGGAGTTATAGTTAATACAGTCTGATTTCGCTAACCCGCCTTGAGCAAGCGTGGTGGATAATGCTCGTGCCTTCTCTATTTGAGACCTTTGCCCTGCAGTGGGACAGTATTAGGCTAATTTTATGGTTACTTGAAATCCGAGGTCCGGAAAGGCAGAGAGCCTTTAGATTTTCTTTCTATCTCTCTTTGGCAAGGGCCATTTGGGACCAGTCTTTATTGAAGGAGTCCAGATAATCAACTACCTCCGCCAAGGCCTTCAATGACAATGAAGGTGGTCAAAAGATCTTGTCTACTAAACTCTTGCTTCAATCGCTGCTATAACAATGTGGAAGAGACTTCACCCACCAACTGATACCATAAGTTCAGAACATAATTTAGGATCCCCCAGCGTTTAAATAATTGTTCGTTGGGTTTTCCTCGTTTGTACGTATTTTTCGGCTGTATATTTAAATTTAGGCTGTAAAACATCATGGTTTCTATCTAACTTAATGTTTTTTTTTTATGAGAGACGTAAAGAAACATTTTGAATAGAAATCGCACTTAGTTAGATAGAACTAATGATGTTCTCAGTTCATACTGTTCTAAGTACAAAAAAAACAATAAAAAAACGTAAAAAAAGGCGTAGAAAAATTCCAACGCTGGGTGATCCAAAATCATGTACTGAACTTATTGTAACACCGTATGTACCTTCCACCCTGTATTACTTTGTCTACTATCATTTAAAGATATTAATCTGGTATGATCACTCTTGATATAAGAGCCTGTTTTGCATGCTGAGAAAGAAGGGTACGAGGTAGGCCAATCACAAAGTAGACCAACGATCTGGTGAAGATTGCAGGAAGCCGATGGATGAGGGCAGAGCAGGACCGATTGTTGTGGAAATCTTTAGGGGAATGCCTATGTCCAGCAGAATAGATCGCACTGAAAGGCAAGGGAGACAAAGAAAGATTTAGCGAGATATTATTAACTCAAAGTTGTGGACGAGACTTAATTCAAGAGGCGCAAGAGAAGAAAAGTGTGGAGTGATCTAGGAGATTTACGCCGCAGAAGCGGATGCTACGAATAGCGATAACAAACGCCAATAAAATAATGACATATATGTAACCATACATCGACAAGAAGAACCAAAGATATCTCTTGTAAGCTTGTATGTAAGATATTCGTTTTCTAAATATTGTAAGTAGTGGAAATAAAAGGCATTTTTTTCTGCTTTATTTTATTTATGTAAAGCAGTCTATTGAGTGTTGATTAACTTGCTCACGTGTTACTTGATTTCGGGCCTACACCAACCTTCTTACCGGTAGGCAAGTCACTTTATAATGTTTGAATTAAGTTACAGTTGCTGCGGACTAAGTCCTTGAACTACTGAGAAAAAACACAACTACTAAATAAAACTACAAACATCTCTTCGTTAGTAACTTTTGTGGTAGAGCTGTAATGGCAATCTTGACATTTGATTAAATACGTTACTATTGTATTTTTATTAATGTATATATATATGTACTCTTTTTCTTTTATTTAAATGAGTTTGTTGGTTATTTTATTTAGGTGAACGCGCTAATATCTGAAGTTTTTGATTGTTCAATACATGAGGAAGATTACTTTAGACTATTTAACATTACGCTACAACTCTTCGGAGCTGTTGAAACCATGAGGCATGGGTTAGTCTGTTACTTACCTATTCTGTGAATTTGAGAATGTTGTAGGCCCTGTAGACTCATAGATGCTACTTCATTTTGGTTATTTTCTGTTCGGGTACGTTATTTTATTTATTCTTTTCTTATTTATTTTCTTTATACCTGAACTGTTCTCTCATATCTATTAAATACTATCCTAATAAAAAAAAATGTGAAGCCAATTCATTTTAAAAGAATAGGTATAGATAGATAGCCGTGGAGTCTTTGCCGGTTTTTCTGAATAGAATATTATATACGACCAATTAGAACCTGGCACCTAGCTTCTGACATTTTTAAGTGCCCACATGGGTTAACAATAAAATCAAATAGTATAATTTTAGAATCCTGTCATGATAACCGCAAACAGCACACTCAAGGATGTTCCTGTCTGACCTGTAAATTTGGAGCAAAGGACGTTTCATCATTCTTATGCCATCTATCGGCTTCATAGGGAAGTTGAATTTAATTTCACTATTTTTTTTATGTTTGTCCTTTATTCCTGAATAATATTTATTATGAGCGCAAAATTACAAAGTAATATTGATAAAATAATACCCAACGCTTTCAAGTTTCTGATACAGAATAAATTTATTTGGAAACTCTATTTACCGCCATCTCTCAACAGAGCGTAGAACTAAGAACAATGTTGACAAACTACTGTGCTTGCGTTGATTTAGTTATAAAAATATTTAACAGATGGAACTGCTGTACGCATTAGGAAATTAGTTCCTTGATAAAGTATTTCGTCACATTTAGTGTACCAAACCCGCCACACTATTCGCTAACCACTGTATGATGTAAAAAAAAACATTTTTCTTCCTACCTTCGTTAAATTTTTGAATTGGTTCCCAACACTATAGTTCTAATAAATTCATAAAGTTTTTTTAAGTTATGGAAATAATTAATAGAATCTGAATCTCTGGCAGCACTAATCTTAATACAAAATAATTTATTTGATTGAAAAATCATCATTTCCATCCAAGCCAATGATTAAGATGAAGCTCCCGCAGTGCTCCGCCATCGCAGCCCCAGCATCCAAGCTGCTTTGTCACCCATCTAATGTTTACGTTTATGACAAAGCTTCTGTGTAATAGAAGCCCGAAAGTCTGACAACCAGTCTTACCAAGGGAAGGGGTATCGTGTTGCTCAGTAACTGGTTTGAGGAGGGCAGATAGGCAAAAGATCCATGGAAAATACTGGTATTCACCTACATCCGGTTAGACTGGAAGCTGATCCTAACATAATTGGGAATAAGCTAGGCAGGTGGTGATGATATAATTTACGTATAATAACGAGCCCTGAGTACGTTTTCTTCGACTTATAAAGCCAGACATAGTATCATGGCATAAAATCACGTCTGTATATCAAAGTCAAATAATTTGTTTACCGTTAGAAAGAAACTTTAAACGTCAGATTTAAAATGTAAACAATTTTTTTAAACGTAAAACGTAAAAGTGAAAGTGTGTGAAAGTCTGGACAAGATCTCCGTACAGACAGAATTAAATATAATTTTAAATTTGAGCAAACAAATAAAAAGGAGTATGTAAGGATCGTAGGAGGTGGAGTTCTGTAGTTTCTGCGTACCCCCAAGGACGCGACGCTTTCGGCCTGTCTCTCGGCAACGGTTGCCAGGGCTGCGCCGTAACGCCATCTTAGGCGGCGCGGAGCCCCAGGCTGCCAGTGCGTCATTGTGTCAAACTTTTGTCAATTTTTTAAGTCACTTTTGGTGTTTTTTATTTATTGTGTTTATTTTATGTTATTATTCATATATAAGTTAAAGTATAGGTAAGTTCCATATTTCCATGCTGAGCAATAATGACGACAGTAGTGATGCCGAACGAAGTGCCGGTCAACCTACCACATCGCTGGATTTCCTCGTGAGATGTCCTCTTTGTTCCCAAGCAAGGTTTTTTAAAGGTGAACGGGGCTTGAAGATACATTTGGGTAAGAAACATAAACCCCACAATGTACCTTCAAGCCTTCTCACTTCCACAACATCCAATCCACCCACTCAACCCTTTTGGAAAACGCTAGCAAAATTTAAAACGTCAACCCCGATTTTAAAGAGAGTTCCTCGTGGCGCGAGACCATCCGTGGCATTAAGTTTAGCACGTTGTATCCGCCTCGCCGTCCGAGAGAACTCTACGATTGCTTGGGAACAATTACTCACTTTCCCATTTAGAATTCTACATGTGCAAAAAAATTTGGCACATAAAAAATCTTTAACATCTCAAATAAAAGACATTTCGGCCCAAAGTTTCGACCCTAAATTAACATCGCACCTCCCTCAAAGAGGTTTATTGCACCATGTCGAGTCTAAACTAGGTGAAGGTGACATTAGAGGTGCAGCGAGGATAATATTCAGTAGCGATGTGGTTGCGCCGTACTCTCCAGAGACACTTACAGCTCTGGAGAGCAAACACCCCGCGCCAGCCGATGACCTCATCTTCCCTGCCCCCCCCCGATCCAGTATCCAACTCACTTGTAATTACAGCTCAACAAGTGAGTGCGGCCGTGGGCTCTTTTCGGAGTGGCTCCGCTGGCGGACTCGACGGCTTAACTCCACAACACCTAAAGGACCTGATGAGTTCAAGCGCCGGGGAAGCTGGTGAGTCCCTTTTGAAGGAGTTGACGGCCCTCATCAACCTCATGCTCTCCGGCAATGTGAACGAAAACGTCATTGATATTTTGTACGGGGCAAATCTTTGCGCCCTGCGCAAGAAGGATGGCGGTATTCGTCCCATTGCCGTAGGGTCCACTTACCGTCGTACCGCAGCTAAAATTTGCTGTGCTTTCTACAGCGAAACTTTGGCCATCAAATTCCAGCCCCTACAGCTAGGCTTCGGATCTAAAGAGGGCTGTGAGGCTGCGGTACATGCACTCTCGTCATACGTCCATAGCAATGAAGGTGAGGTCATCCTTAAGGTTGACATTAAGAATGCTTTTAATTCCGTAAATAGGGACACCTTATTGACAGAAGTTCTAAAGGAAATACCCAAAATTTATAGTTTTCTTTATCAATGCTACAGGCACCCTTCTAAATTACTTTACAAGGACAACATTTTAGAATCAGCTGTTGGATGTCAACAGGGTGACCCTCTTGGGCCGGTCATTTTTAGTTTAGCAATAAATCCAATAATTCAACAACTAAATTGTAAATTCAACGTATGGTATTTAGATGACGGAACCCTAGGAGGTCATGTGGACACAGTTTTGACTGATTTATCTTTTTTAAAGGAAAAATTCAGTTCCATTGGACTAGACCTTAATCTTTCGAAATGCGAAATTTATCTTCCCCAGGCCACTGACAGGCAGACTATCATAGCAAAATTTAACACAGTAGCACCTAACATCAAAATCATGAAGAGAAATTCTCTCCACCTCCTGGGGTCCTCAATTTTTGACGAATCCTTTTCCACTTTTATTGAGGAGAAAATACAAAATTTTAATGATGTTTCGGAAAGACTTTACAAAATTAACATACATTCGGCTTTCACACTTATTCGATACTGTTGTTTTGGACCAAAATTTACATATAGCCTACGCTCTTCCCATCTTTGGAAGCATCCACAACTTTTAGAAAAAGTAGACCAAATTATTAGAAACACTCTTTCTTCGATCCTAAATGTGGCCTTGGACGACCGAGCATGGCAGCAAGCCACACTTCCCATTCGCCTGGGTGGTCTCGGCGTCCGCAAAATTTCCAGTATAAGTTTACCGGCATTCCTCTCCTCGGTCCAGAGTACCGATAGATTAACCAGGAATATTTTAGCTTCCTCACTGGTTGATTTTGAAGTACCGTGTTTGACCGATGCGTTGAACGGCTGGAAAATGGCTTGTCCCAATACGGATTTGCCCGACAACCTGTCTTCCCAGGCGCGATGGGACGTGCCGCTCTGCAGTACTATACGGAATTCTTTGTTGAACACGTCACCTAGTACTGCTGAGCGTGCCCGTCTGTTGGCCGTGGGAGAATGGGAGTCGGGCCTCTGGCTTCAGGCACTCCCGTCAGCCACCATAGGTACTATGATGGATGACACATCGTTTCGGCTCGCTCCTTGTCTTCGCTTGGGTGCCCCTTGTGTTGCTCCGCATCGGTGTCACTGTGGTGAAGCGGTCGACAGCTTCGGGCACCATGGCCTGTCCTGTTACAGGAGCGCAGGACGCATAGCACGGCACGCCAGCATCAATGATATTATTCGTCGAGCTCTTGGTACCGCCGGCGTACCAGCGGTATTAGAACCTAACGGCTTGGTACGAGACGATGGTAAGAGACCAGACGGCATGACTTTGTTGCCTTGGAAGATGGGTAGGCCTTTGGTGTGGGACGCAACCTGCGTCGATACCCTTGCGCCATCTCATGTTTCAAGCACGGCAGGCTGTGCTGGCGCTGCCGCGGCGGGTGCTGAGACCCTCAAACGGCGCAAATACTGTAACCTTATTGGTAAC
This sequence comes from Phlogophora meticulosa, assembly GCA_905147745.2. Taxonomy (NCBI): domain Eukaryota; kingdom Metazoa; phylum Arthropoda; class Insecta; order Lepidoptera; family Noctuidae; genus Phlogophora; species Phlogophora meticulosa. The sequence continues at coordinate 4,583,101 of LR990518.1, forward strand.
TACAGTTTTGAGCCGTTTGGGGTTGAAACGCTCGGGTCATGGGGTCCGAGTGCACGTCAACTTTATAAAGAAATTTCTCGACGTCTGATCGACACTTCGCGTGACCAGAGGGCTGGCTCATTCTTTGCCCAAAGAATTAGTATTGCCATCCAACGTGGCAATGCTGCCAGTCTTTTGGGCACGTTTCCAGATGACAGCGATGCGGAGGAATACTTTGACGCCTGAGTGTCCTTGTCGGCTTTTTTGTTTTTTTGTTAAATTTGTTAAATATGTATATACCTAGTTGAGGAGCTCGTGGCTAAATAAAAACAGCCGCACGGGTTGATCGAAGGTTAAGCTACGCTTGCCGAGGTCAGTCTGTGGATGGGTGACCGTCATAACATATCGAGACTCCTCCGTGCCTCGGAAAGCACGTTAAGCCGTTGGTCCCGGCTGTCATTTGTAGATCTTTGACAGTCGTTACGGGTAGTCAGAAACCCGAAAGTCTGACAACCAGTCTTACCAAGGGGTATCGTGTTGCCCAGTAACTGGGTTGTGGAGGTCAGATAGGCAGTCGCTCCATGTAAAATACTGGTATTCAGCTGTATCCGGTTAGACTGGTAGCCGACCCCAACATAGTTGGGAAAAGGCTAGGCAGATGATGTATATACCTAGTTAGTTTTATAGTATAATTGTATATATGTGAATATCTAATTTAGAAAATAAACTATATTCTGTGTAATAAAAAAAAAAAAAAATTAATAGAAAACAGATTTTAGTGGAAATAAATTAATAATAAATAAATAAATATTGCTGGACAATCCACACAGCATCATATAACCCCAAGCTAAGCAGAGCTTGTGTTATGGGTACTAGATGACTGATATACTTAATACAATACATTACATAGATAGATATTTTTATTATATATAGCAAATACCCAGAACACCCGTAACAAATATTTGTAGATCGTACAAACATTTGTCCCAAGGCGGGAATCGAACCCGCAACCTCTTGCGTCGCAGGCGGACCTTCGCCCGCCGCGCCACATCGGTCGTCAAATGCCGAGAGGCGACGCTCTAGAAGAACGAAAACTGACCTAATTGGTGATGTTCTTCAGAAAGTGCAGGTTTATGTAGGTATGAGTACTTGAAAAATATTATACAACATTTAATTGTTGTTTTTTGTTGTTTTTATTAAACGAAAAAAACAATATCAAAAACTTGTCAAAAATGTAGGGAAGTTAGAAATAGGGTATTTTTAACAGATTGAAACTGAGATTAAAATGCAAATGTTGTTAAAAATACGGGAGTTACCTCTCTGACCTTGTCAGTCTGTCTTTTGTAAACGTTTTGACGTTCAAAAAGTGCTGATTCTCAGCCTAATTTGAATAAATGAATTTTGATTTAGAATAACGCAATATCAAACCTAGTGCATAATTATGCTAAATAAAATGAAGAGATATAGTAATGGTCTAAGCAACAGGCAAGTATTAAATTCGCAATAATAAAATGCAATAATTATTTGCGGTTGTCTTAATTGACTATCTTATCTCACCATCATCATCATTTTTTTTTTGTTCTCGAGGTGGAAAATCCTCATGGATGTCCTCTGTCCTGAGGGGCGTGGAGAGGTCTTTCAGACTGTTACTGACTAAAAACTACCCTGTTGTTCCATCTCACACCTACGCCGGGGGTCGCGAGAACGTAAGATCCTTCCGAAACCCCCAGCTAGTGCCGGCTCGCCTCTGTGGGCCTCTTCAGGTCGAGGGGGGGAGTGAGGTGTCTGATGGAAGATCTAAGAAGGTTGACTCCCCCCGTGACGTCAAAGAGGGGCGCGTGTGGAACACTACGCGACGCTACCTAGGGTCCTATGTATGCGTGTATGGGTATGTATGGGGGCGACAAACGTACCATCATCATCTAGTCTTACCAAATACATCACGACGCTTTCCTGGTGGCCGCCACTGTTGAATCTGGTTTTCACGAGGTGCAGTGGTTTGGGAATATTGTGGCGGGCATGTCCCAATCAAGTCTAACCTAATGCAGCTGAATACCAGTATTATAAATGAAGCGACTGCTTAACTGACCTTTACAACCCAGTTACTGGGTAACAGCCTTGGTTAGACTGGTTGTCAGACTTTCGGGCTCATACATTCATATCCATTCATTCATACCCATTCATTCATTCAAATTCATTCAATCATTCACATACATTCATTCATTTATTACAATGAACAGTAACAGCCAGACTGTTACTGTTCATTGTAATGAATAAGTATTAAGTAAGTACTACAGTTAAGCAAATTAGTTAAAGATTTAATATCATATACAACAAACCAAGTAAATGATCGTTAAAGCCACCTCACAGTGTGTTACTCACGTACTTACTAGAACAAAATAAATCCGCGGATCGCTGGTTGCCGCCTCAAGCCATGAGCGGTAGGCGATTGAATAAAATGTAATTTCAAATTTAGTAAAAAATTTAGTGAATTTTTTCACAAATGTTGCCCCACACTAAGAATTCGTGGGTGCGTTTACAAACATTCAAACTCACATATAAAAATAGCCAGATCCGGAAAAACTATCTGTAGGCCATTACCCCGTGTGGGAATCGAACGAGACTCATCTCAGCAGCCAATCGCTCAGCTACTGCGCTAACCGTGGCGTCAAATTGAATAATTTATGTAGGTAGTCAAATTGTAATGTGTTGATACAGGCGTCGTCAGGTTGGGGTATTGCTAATCACTAACCATGAGCACTGGCAGTAACAACAGTATGCTATTGTAGAAAGGATAGATGCTGTTAACTGCCTTTTTCATTTAAATCACCAAGCGGTTCCCTGACCTGTCGATACTTGACACATTATAATTTAAAAACTTACATATGATTTATTTAGTTTTATAAATTATTTTATTGTGTCGGAGGTTTTCAATTATTTTAATTTTAGTATCTATTCGGTTTAAATAAATGTATTTCTCATAAGAGCATACAGTCCGCTTATAATGAGATACAAAGTAATAAAACATGATAATACAGTACAATACAAATTTCCTGCAGAGTATTTGCAGTTATAATGTACACTGTACAGATGTACTCCTTCAAATAATATGGTCTTTCTACCGTAATTAGTGCGTACGCTGATGAATTAAAAAAAAAACAAGTTTGTTTTTATATCTATTTCTCAGGTTATGTTACATTGTTTTTGCCCAAGTATGTAGTTCTTTCTTTGTCTTTCTTGACTTTAGATCTAACACTGAAAGCGAGACCCGCCACCTCTTACGTTTTGCGCCAGCCCTCTTCTACAGTTTAAGCCCCGGTACGCCAACGGTAGTTTCATAACCTGGGATAATAAACTAAAAGCCTTTGAATTTCCTGCTCACAAAGAAAGCTTATTACATTAAAATTTCTTTATGGGAAACGTGGTGGGCAATATCGCGCGTCACTTCGTTTAGTTGCTAATCTTACAGCGGCCATGTTGGCACTTGTGAAGGAACTGGAAAAGGCTTTTTGATGGTATTTACAATATGTTAACACAGCATTCAGTATTTACAGGACCGTTATCAGCGGATCCTGTGCTATTAGGTATAAGGTTCACGTAACACATTCCGTCGGATCCAAGCTACGGATAAGAATACCAGTGCTAAACATTCTTTAAGAATAGACGATCTGCCTAGGGAGTAACGTCAAATCAAACGATTTCAAAATCAAATTCTTATATTTGTTTCGAATATAATATTCATATCAATACTAATTCTGCTTGCCTCATTTTAAACTTAAATGCTACAGGATAGTTCTATTTTTAAAAATCGTTCGAATTGTCGTTAAGTTTTTTTTTTTAAATAAAGGGCATTCGCAGTTTCACCTTTGAGGTATTAACTGCTCAATTGAACTTTCCTGTGGGGACTTAATAAAAATTAAGGCTTCCAGCCAGGGCGTGAAGCATATGTGCTAGGTACACGCGTTAAAAACTATCGTCCTTTGGAGGAGGGAGAGAGAGTAGACGTTATTGGCAGCATCCTGTAGTGAGGCCAAGACAGGCAAAATATCAACCCATGGTTCACTTATATGCTGGGTCCGGTCTTAAAACTAAAAATACGAACAGGGTTCTGTTGATTATAACCAGAGGTCGGAATTAGGTAGAGTTATTTGTGTACTTGCATCGAAATATTGATATTAATATGGAAATTCCCGGGATTTCCCGGGATTTATAATACAATCCCGTGTGGCCAAAAATATAACTATTAAAAACCTCAGAGATAGATAAGACATTCGGACATCCGATGTCGGATGGTTTAAATTGTGTAAAAGTAAATAACTGTTTTATTTAATAAATCACGAGATTTTTCTGGTCTTTATAATTAATCCCGGGATTTGAGGCATATCCACTTTTTTCTTTTGCTGTATGAAATCAGTGTAAATACATAAATAACTTAAGCCTAATTCCGACCTCTGATTAAAACTTATAAGACGTATTTGTTAAAAATTGAGTATTTTTACATTTTTGCTAAAACATGTTGTTTATTTCAGAGAAACTTGGAAAATAGTTGGATGATCGCATCGATCGACTCTGTTGGGTACTGAATAGGCCCCTGTGTTCATATATAACCTCTCTCTAACCTCATGGCCGTAGGGGCGCAATAAAGTGGTGGTGTGAAAAAAAAATCCGATGAAATTTGTTCATCATCATCATCATAATCATCAGACTATATTAGTCCACTGTTGGACAAAGCCCTCTCCTAATGAGCGCCATAGCGCTCTGACTTCAGCTTGCCGCATCTAGCATCTGCCTGCAGTCTTTCGCAGATCGTCAGGTCAGAGGGAGTTTGCCGAGTCGCGGTCTCCACTCAAGAACACGTTTACCCCAGTGAAATTTGTTCAATAAGTCTTAAAATTAAAATCCTAAAATAATACTGAGATGTTTTTATTGAAGAAACGTCGTAGATATACTTTATCACTCATCATGATTATCTACCGTTGCTTAACTTTGTTAGGCCGGCTGACAGTCTAATCGTATGCAGCTCAATACCAGTGTTTTACATGGAGTGACTGCCTATCGGACTCCACAACCCAGTTACTGAGTATCACGATACCCCTTCAAAAGACTGATTGTCAGACTTTAGGGTTTCTGATTACCCGTAAAGACTATTAAAGATCTACAAACGACAGTCGGGCCTACGGCTTAATGTGTTTTGATTTTCAATGGACGGCGAACCAATCCACTTACTGACCTCTGCAAGCGTAGCCTAACCTTCGATCGTCCTCTGCGACTGTTTTCATTTAACTACGAGTACTTTCGTCACGTCTTGTACAAACATAAATAGGAACAACATTGTAGGTGGGTACTTTCAATATGATTTCTTTGGTACGTTCGCTTTGACGAGTAAAAAAATAAATTACTGTTTGGTGTGTTGCAAGTAAACACTCTCAAACGATTCGGGTGTGTCTTTGAAGTCAGCGTTATAATAATGAGGAATTGAAAGCGTGATAAGAAAATGAAATATTAAACTGTTGGTTAGTAGAGATATAAAAAAAAACACAAACATATATACACTAACATACATATCTTGGTACAATTGATGGCACGGATGTTGAACGCTGGACGAAGTAGTGGGGCTAAGATTGCGCGTATTATGCACATTCTAGTGAACTCGAACCTTTGCCAAATTATGTTGCGGTCGACTTTCACCTAAACCTTTCATCTAACCTGTATTCATCTAATCTAACCAGTATTTCACATGGACCGACTGCCCATCTGATGTATGTATGTATCTGATATATCATGTATTGCATCGATTTTCCTTCCATCCTGTATAAAGAATCCTGACAACAACCGTCGGGCAGTAGCTCACCAGACACAACACTCGTCTAGTAAATCTTTCCTTTTCGATGGAGGTTGAGGAACTTTAGACCCATAATCGCTGGGTCTCGTGACAACTTAACTATTGCTTACCAAAATCAAATATAAAAAAAACGTAACTATTAATATAAGAACATAAATATTTAAAGACAAAAATGATAGCAAAATACAAAAAAAAAACAACTTAATATTAACTACCAAAGTAAAAACTAAACATGAAAAGTAAAAAGATAAACGCATAGAAAATCTCTGACTACTTCAGAGGACACTTAAAAGGCAGGAGTGGGTTTTAGCCGCTAAGAGTCCGGCACTGCCCAGACTGGCTCACTTGTTAGACAGCCTGGGCGTCCATGATGATTTCCCACTCTTGCCAAACCAAAAGAAAAAAAAACCATAGCTTACTCCGCCGTCTCCCCAGCCCCAATCTTGAGGTAACATTAAATTTGTCAAAGAATCCGTGAAAACATTTAAGGTTCCTTTTGATGTTAGTCGCCAGTATTTGTTTGTTTACAGCCATCAATCGGAATGTAAGCCCGTGTCAAAGGGACTTAATTTTAATAGGTTTCAAATATTTTTTAATACGACACCCAAATAGGAATTATGTTTTTTGATGTTTGTTTGTTTTTACGTGAAGGGCGGCCGGCGACATTTTTGTTTCGTGCAAATTTGAAATCTATAATTATTATACATTCAGGGTGGTTAAACGAAGTGTTTGTAACTTTGATGTTTTTTTTTATGCTTCGTTTATGTTTTCTTTTTTAAGATGGCGGCTGTTTATGTCTGGAGTATTTTTGAAGTTGTGTGTACCCACTTCAATGTTTTGTGATTGGCTAGGTAGATTCCTATCTTACTTACTTACTTATCAACTTCTTAGCTAACAACAAATAAGGATTGTAAATAACTTTATTTACGGAAGCTAGCTGCACATCAAGCTATTCCAAACTTTCAAATTTTCTCAATTGATCGTAAACCTTATTATTTTGTAATAAAATCGAAAACCTATCAAGGAAATTTGACACATTGAGGTAGCTTGATGTGCTTTCCTCAGTACAACAATTAATACACTATTCCTATGCTCTTGGCATGGCAATTTCATTCATAAAACCGCTTATCAATAACTTTGCTGATAATAATGCTCCCTCATAATCCTATCAGACTTTATAATAACAACATGTCAGTGTAACCAATGTAGTGACGTCACCGACGTAATGCCACGTCGCACCACAAACCGCATGGCTTTCAGAGCGGTCCGCATCGAACGCGGGACGCAATTCAATTTACCGTGCTGTGGAAACTTTAAAAGCCTGCGTTTTATCGCAAACAACACAATTACCTGGTGGAATTTAACCTAGGTTGTAAAATGTTGTTGTGGATGGGGTATATTAAGGTATTCTGTTACGGCGAAGGCCTCATCTCATACAGAGAAGGCACAAGCATTAACACTTTCCTTGTGCCAGTACAATGTTATAAAATGTATTCGTACGTCCACTTACAATCGCGCCCTAACTTGACAACATTTTACGGCGGCTTTTTTACATTTTTGGTAGCCTTGTTATTTAACCATACGTCCAAGAAAATCTTTTTCTTCTTATTCATACGTCCAGTCAAATAAAAACATTAAATTGACTCTTGGATTATGACTCCAAGTAGAGTCATGGACATTTGAGTTTGGTATAAATGTGACTCCTTTGGAGTCATTGGACAGTGAACGTGTCAACCATCCCTTGCCCAAGGCGGGTTTGTCATTTCTGACTTACATATATTATTTCTTAGTCCAAGTTTCCTCACGATGGTGCCTTTCCGATGCCTGTGACGTCTAAGATAGATTTAAAAAGAACCAAAACAAAAAAAACTTCAACAACATAAATTAAAAAGTAAAATTGGTACCTGATTTGAACTTTCAACCCCGTGCATGAGAGGGAAGTCAACAAAAAAAAAAAGCAAAACGAAACAAACAACCACTTTGTAAAGATTAAGCAAGCCTCGTATGCACGAGTGTGTGTGTCTTGTTACAGATGCAATACATTCATATCAAATGGAAGAGTTTAAAGGTTTTAAGCCAGACAAAACATAATTATTGCAATGACATAACCAATAGGGTCGTTACGTATTTATTTTTTCCAAAACTCCTGGTCCTGGGTTCGTTACCCAGGTTGGGCAAAGTGTTATTGGGTTTCCCATCTGGAATTTCTAAGTAGCAGCCGGGAATCTAGATTTGTGCCCAGTTGATGGCAATAGGCTCGCCCCCTATTACATGGCACTTAAAAATAACAGGTGAAATGTGAGTGTACAACACGTACACCTCTGCCTAACGCTTCTGGGATTACAGGTGTGATGATATGCTGAGCTAAAATTATAGTTCCATATAATCACACTGAAGCAATTTAGCAACTAGTGATCATAAAACACGAAATTCACTGAATATTTGAACCTATGTATGTATATGTACACAAAATACGTAGTTCAAACATCGAGCTGATATTTGCACAGTGCAACATTATTGCTCGTTTTTGGCGATGCGTTTAAACAGTTATATTTGTGTGTATAGCCATACACATTACATACATTTCATACTCTATCGATAGTCGGACACCCTGCATTAACTAACGCGTTAATACACGGTGTTTGGTTGTCGACAATTGTTTAATTTTTGATTGAACACAGAGTTCATGCTCTTTTATTGGGTGTGGGGGTATAAGCTGTCGTTTCATGTAACATAATGTGAATACCATTATTTTACATGGAGAGAGTACCCAACTGTATAGAACAGAAAAGAATACTATTAGTAGTACACCATATAAACTTACAAATCATAACTTTAAGAGGGTAACGTAGGGTGTTACACTGGGCGTCCTTATGGCTAAAAACGATCTCTTACAGACAACCTTTGGATGGACTTGAGAAAGTCACATTGGATGGATACAGAATGAGAAAAATATGTTGGTCGTTTTTTTGTTTTTCGAAAAACGTTGCCCCAATCTGAGAAATTCTCCTGTATATTGGGTGCGTTTACAAACATTTAAACTCACATACACAAACAGCTAGCCAGCTGCCAGCTATTTGTGGTGTAATATTTACATATTATATACATATAGTATTAACACTACCACCGTCACCGTTACTTATACTGGAAACCAACCCCAACTTAATTGGGCGAAGACTTGGCAGATAATAAATACTTATAAACAACTTTCAGGAAAAAACAATGACATGGGTATAAAAAACATCACTTTAGTTAAAAACAATTTTATTTATGTTTTTCCTAGGGCCAGTATTTAATGTTGATGAAGACAGTATTGTTGAGAAGCTATTGGCTAAATGAAAGGTTAAGCTATGCCCGCCAAGGTCAGTCTGTAGATGGGTGACCGTTCGTAACTTATTGAGACTCCTCCGTGCCTCGTAAAGCACATTAAGCCGTTAGTCCTGGCTGTCATTCGCAGATCTTTGACAGTCGTTAGAAGTAATCAGTAGCCCGAAAGTCTGACAACCAGTCTTCCAAAAAAAAACCGAATCTGCATATGACTGGAATTCAAACAATGACACTATAATAGCGTGCTTTGTCATGTGTATGTGTGTGTGTTTGTGTTTTCTGTATATAAAAAGAGACAAATATCTCAGAAGTAAAACTATATAAAAACTTCTCATGTCACAAAGCGACTGTAGTGTCTTGATTTCCGCAGAGGATACACTCTTACTTTATGTGTTACAAAAACTACAATTTTCTCCTTTATTCTTGTGATCTAATTAAATAGCCAAACCATAAACGTCCCTATTGGTAACAATGTCACAAGGTCTTAGTCATTATCTGCCTAGCTTTTTCTCGGAGCATTTGCATAATATCTGACTTCCACAGTCCAGTCACTGGCCGTCGGACTTTCGGGCTTCACACGTAACACGTTTTTTTCTGACATGTAAAAGAGTTTTTAAAACGTAATCTATAGAAATAATTAAAATTGAAGTGTCTGTTTGTAATGTCAAATGAACAGCTTTTTACTATATGCATAATTATGTAATTGTATACGGTAGTTATACCAAAAATACAAGTTTATTAAATAAAAAACAAATTGGTTGTTTGATGAATCTCCGAAACGGTTTGACTGATTTTCACAGGAATTTCACTGGCAGGTAGCTTATGTCACCTTATGCTTATTTGTGGCTTGTTTGCCTTTATTTTTATTTTCGAAAAATAATTAGGGTACCGCGTGAAAAAATAAAAACCCAAATTCTACATAGACTAAGTCGCGGGCTCAACTAGTCATAGAAATATTTTTTTATTTATCATTTAAAACGCAAATGTTCTAAATGAACACAAAATGTTCACAGTCGTACGCGTAGTGTTGTGTCACACGACACGCGTAATGTTTGCTAGTGTTGCTACACGCATATAATTTGCATCTGCCTCGTCTGTTGTCCGCACCGATGTCCGTTTTCCGTTTAGTTGCGTTTTGTTATTTTTGTTTGTTACATTCGTCGGCGATGGTGCAATTTTTGTTTGGCAACTAAGGTTCAAATGAAGGTTATCCGATCTTGTAACATGTAATGTTTGGGTGTATGAGGATCAAGGTGTTAAGTTTCTCATCTACCACTGAAAAGGGAGGATCCTCCAACCAGACAGGTGGGCTACTGCCCGATGGTTGTTATCGGGTTCTGGTATATAATTATGTTCAACGCGGATAACTTTCATATCGCGATGTGGGATACGTCAGATTTAGTTCGTATATAGCGAGATAGATGTCGCTACAATATTGCTTTTAAATAGTTAAGTACGATAAAAACAATCATTGCTACAATTAATAAAATTATGGAATTTTCCAATAGCAGTCTGGACTTTGGATTTGTGCCCAGTTGATGGCATCCCTTATTACATAACTGGAGAAATGTGGGTGTTACTATTGGTGGATCTCTGCTCAACCCCTCGGGGAATACAGGCGTGTTGTTATGTTATGTTACTCAAAAGCAAGTCTTGTATCTGACTTTACACTCACTGATACAATAGGGTAGTTTCCTTAAAAAATCTGATTGGTCCGAAAGTTGGATTACTCAAACGTTCTGGACACATATTTTTACTTTTCTCACGTAAACCAAAAATGACGACGAATAACGTCACGCCGTGCTACAGTTTTCGTTAAAAGTGTAGCACGGCGTGACGTCACAAGCCCCTTATCCTGAACGTTGATGTGCTATATCATTGTCACTTTTTATTGAATTAAGTAAGCAAAAAATACGTGTCCAATATTTTTTGGTAATCTTACTGACGGACTAAATAGACTTAATATATTTTTACCTAGGAAACATCCCTATTTCTGTGATACCTACTATCTTCATTTCATTTCGATATAGCTTGCACGGCGTGAACTTTTCCGATAGTTAGGTGTCATGAACAGACTTGCATGAGTTGTGCCCCGTCAGCCCGCAGGGAAAACGTGTTGATAACAGATGCAGAGGTCAGGTCACGAATAGTTAAACTACAATCCTGCGATATTGAAAATAAACAGATTAGACCAAATATTTACTAAGTACATAGATACTGCTTTTAGAATCTGTCCTGTGGTTTGAACTATATTACGAGATATTGTTTTTTTCTTGCAATTTTTAGGATTCCGTACCTCGAAGGCAAAAAACGGAACCCTTACAAGATCTTAAAATCAAGACCCTTTTCCTCAAAAACCTGTAGAGGTATGAAGTTGAAATTAATTTCAAAGACGAAGGTCTAAGGTCCCTTCAAGCTCTTAAAAAATCAAGCTTCCAAGACAACGTAATCAAAATTACGGCCATTTATAAGACATAGTTTGACTATCGCGAATAGATCAGGGGTAATTCGTCCTTCAATCCTATTTTTTTTTTGTCAGAGTGACGTTCGGTACTTTCATTATTAAAGAGTTTCAATTGGTGGGATGTTTATGTTCATTCGAAGGGAAAAGTAAGAAATCCACAAGCACAAAGTCGCAGGCTAGATATATATATATTTATAATATATAGTACAAACGTTACCTTCTCAACAAAACCCCTAAACCAAAAGTTAAAGTTAAATATTAGTAGTTACTACCTACTCCCGAGAGGCCGTACCTTCATAATAATATTCCTAACTACCCACCCATAAAACGTTAATTATACGACATACCAGACATTTTAACCCGAAATTAACCAGCCATACTCATCCACTGAACCAGTTGCCACTTCATTCCGACTCCATCCTCAATGGCTACCGACCCTATACGACCCTAATAGTTAGGTACTACAGCCCTTCGAAAGGGGGCGAGGTGTAAGGGTGGCAATTATAAACGCAACATCGCTTTGATCTCGCTTCACGAGTACTTTAAGCATCGCTGTAAGTGGAATGGCAACCGATATTTTACAATGCGATGTTGCTTTTTAAAATGTTGTTTTTCAGTGAAGGTGTCTGGTTTTTTCAAGGATCATCATCTGCCTAGCCTTTATCCAATTATGTTGGGGTCGGCTTCCAGTCTAACCGGATGCAGCTTAATACCAATATTTTATGTTAAGTGACTGCCTGTCTGAACTCCACAACCAAAACTCAGTTGCTGGGTAACACGATAGCCCTTGGTCAGACCGCTTGTCAGAATTTCGGGCTTCTGTCTACTCGTAACGACATCGTCATTTGGGCTGCCGACGGAAGTGAAAATTTAAAACTTTGGAATAACTGTGTTTTGTTTTGACGCAACATGTCAAATTAGCATGTCGGTGACGCGAACCCAAAAGTTTTGCCCCTACCAAAATCGCTCAACACTGCTCAAGCAGTATTCACTTCAAAAATTGTTTGTCAAAAATACTGAAATAGTAACCGAAATTATAATATGGATTGACCAAAGGCTTCAATTCCGTCAATCACAGTTCTCAGTCTGTCAGTCGGGCCTGATGCAAATTGAACTGTACGCTTTGTTGTCAATCAAGGAATATAGCCAGTTTCGCTTAGAGTTTAGTTCACAGAATGTATGGATTTGACACTGGCTCATGGAACTAGATATTTTTGGTTATCGACAGATTCACTGTGTAACATAACCTTTTATTTATTAACACCTTAACTGCCAAACAACGAGACACAATAGAAAATGTATTCTCTGTCAGTCATTTGGCTTTTAAGGTGGAATAATATTATTACATAGGCATTATGTTAGGTTTATCAAAATTGTTGAACTAGATTCATAACCCAACATAATTCAACGTGGCCATGAAGCCAGCCTTTCCCCGTTGACAGCGACATGGATCATTTTATCGATGCCCTGTGATTCTTTTGTTTATCTTTTTTTCATAAAAAAGGGCAAAAGATATAACTCATATTAAATGTATTAAAGATGATGCTGGTAAGGTTCTGTGTGAAGATGATGAAATAAAACTGCGATGGAAGGTCTACTTTGATAGGTTAATGAACGAGGAGAATGAATGGAATGGTATGCTTCAAGAGACACAGGTAAATATGGGTTTGGTGAGAGAAATTAGCATGGATGAAGTTAGGAATGCAGTTAGAAGTATGAAAAATGGAAAAGCTATGGGCCCAGATGATATACCAGCAGAAGTATGGAAGGTATTAAAAGAAGATGGATGTATGTGGCTGACATTATTCCTCAATAAGTTGTTGCATGAGGAAGTGATCCCACAAGAGTGGTGCAATAGTTCACTAGTGCCCATCTTCAAAAATAAAGGGGACGTACAGGACTGCAACAACTATCGAGGGATAAAGCTCCTGTCACATAGTATGAAAGTATGGGAGAAGGTGATAGAGAAAAGATTGCGAGAGGAGAGTGAAATTACCCCAAGTCAATTTGGGTTTATGCCAGGTCGAGGAACAATGGACGCCACCTTTGCACTCCGCCAGCTGTGTGAGAAATACAGACGTGCACATAAAAACTTGCACATGGTGTTCATTGATCTGGAGAAAGCGTATGATAGGGTGCCCCGGGAGGTGTTGTGGTGGGCCGTGAAAGAGAAAGGTGTGCCTGGGAAGTATGTGGAGTTAATTCGGGCAATGTACAGCCGGTCTAGGACGTATGTCCGATCGGCTGCTGGCAACACCGACAAGTTCAGTGTGGCTGTAGGACTGCACCAAGGGTCGGCATTAAGCCCTTACCTCTTCTTGTTGATAATGGACGCTCTGACGTCGGACATACAGGAAGAGGCACCCTGGTGCATGTTATTTGCCGACGACATTGTTCTTGTCGGTGAAGATGGACCTGAGATCCAGAGCAGACTGGAGAAATGGCAACAGAGGCTGGAGAGTGTGGGCTTGAAAATCAGCAGAACCAAAACTGAATATATGTTCTGCGATTTCGGCGGTCTCTCCAGTCCTGAAGCAATGTCGCTTAACAGCGTGCTTCTCCCGGTCTGTTCCGACTTTCGGTATCTCGGTTCACTCGTGCAAAGTGACGGAGAAATAGATCGGGCTGTCAAGCACCGAATTAACATAGGGTGGATGAAATGGCGGCAGGTAACGGGAACAACCTGTGACCCCCATATTCCCCTTAAACTTAAGGGGAAGATTTACAAAACAATGGTCAGACCTGCTGTCTTGTATGGATCAGAATGTTGGGCCGCAAAAGGCATGAATGAAAGGCAGTTACATGCAGCTGAGATGAGAATGCTGAGGGGGATGTGTGGTGTTACGCGAATGGATAGAATAAGAAATGAGTATGTAAGAGGAAGTCTTAAAGTTGCGCCTGTGACCGAGAAGTTGTGTGGAAATCGGTTGTCATGGTATGGGCATGTGATGCGAAGGAATGAGGACCATGTTGTGAGGAAAGTTTTGAGTATGAATGTGCAGGGTTACATGAGTAGAGGAAGACCAAAGAAAAGATGGATGGATTGTGTGAAAGAGGATATGGCAAGAAAAGAGGTGACCCATGAGATGACGGCAAATAGAGATGTATGGAAGAAGAAAACATGCTGCGCCGACCCCAAATAAAATTGGGATAAGGGCAGGAGGATGATCTTTTTTTCATACCAATTTTATTGGTCTATAGGAAATTTTATTTCTTTAAAAATGATAAAACTATTAATACATGAAAAAATAAAATAAACTAAAGAATCACAGAGCATCTAAAAATTCATCCACATCACTGTCAACGGAAAATAGCCCAGAAGGCTGGCAGCGTTGCCACGTTGGATAACAATGCTGATTCTTTGGCCAAAAAAAGCCAGGCCAGCCCTCTGGTAACGTGAAGAGTTACCTAACTTGAAACCAAAACCAAAAATATAATTTAATCCAACATAACACTAATATAAAATGCACACACTATCCGTGCAAACACTCAAATGTAGAATCTTTATACCTAACACCAAAACACAATCTTCAAAAACTTAAATAAAGACCCCCGAAGAATAATAGCATTTAATACTCACCCATAAAGATCCCAGTGCGCGTCCATAAGCCACTTTTTCAACTGAATAGCCAACATAGTACAAAAGGAGAACTAATGCTCTACTAACTATCAATAGAGATAGAATTTATAGTACCAAAACCCCTCTTTACGAAGAAAATATTGGTCTTACGAAGTACCCAGACTGGTTTGTGAATGCCGTCTTTTGTGGTACAAGAAGGGGATGTATTTATGTGTGGGTTAAGTTAAGGGCGGATGAGTATTACATAATTGTTTTTTCTTTTGTTTATCTAGTTGGATATACATATGTGGAAGCCTGGTATTAGCACTTTTCCAGCGACTTCGTTTACATACGTGAAATTTGATCAAATGTCGTGGGTTTTTTAAGGGGTAAGATACACTAAAACACATTACCTAAAACAGGCAAAAATAATAAAAATATATTACTACCTGTATACTTTCAGGTGCATTTGGTAACAAGCTATATAAATATTACAAATAGTCACTTCTATTTTATTTATTTGTATAAGTGTAAAGATGTTGTTATCATTACTCTGTAAGCTTTCTTTTAAATTAAATAAATAATGTTTTCACACTAATTATATATCTGGAAAGTATATACCGTTATGCTTTATAAATATATATTTTTTGTATGTGTGAATATTTGTCACTCCGTCACGCTGAAATAGCTTCAGAAAGGTCAGCAGCGTAGTACTAAGATTACAGTTCTTTCTTTCTTTCTTTTCTTTTTTTTTTCCTACCTTATTTTTAAATCCCTTGGGGTGCCTATTGCCATCAACCGGGTACAAATCCAGACTACAAGCTGCGAATAATAAATTGCAGCTAGAAAACCTAATTATACAACCATCGAAATCAGGATCTCATGCTCAACAGTAGCACTTCGAGGTACTTCGCCAATAGACCGTTGACGCAAGCAGGTCTGTTTGAGTTTGCATGTTAAGATTTAACAATTTTTTATTCTTTTCCTTTCTTTTAAAAAAAAAAAACGTTGCCCCACACTAGGAATTTCTCCTGTGTCGTGGGTGCGTTTACAAACATTTATAGTCACATACACAAACCCGGAACAACTAACTGTAGGCCATACAAATATTTGTTCCGTGCGGGAATCGAACCCACGACACGTGGCGCAGCAGCCGATCGCTCAGCCACTGCGCCAACCGTGCCGTCAAATTGCGATGCAACTTAAAATTCCCCCATCAAAAACATAATCGCTCGTCGCTTATGACTTGTGAAAACCCCATAAACTTCTTCTTGGATTGTAAACACGAGTTTTTTCGCGGCTAGTACAATGAAGTGAATGATAGTCGAATGGAAAAACAAGTCATTCAACTTGTCAATCGGTTTATTTGTAGATAAACTTTGTCGACCTTCGTAGCCACTAAGTTGCATGATTTAGAAGCAAAATTGTGATTATAAATCACGAAAATGACAGAGAATTAATATGGGGTTATTATAGGATGATTCAATGGAAATATAACTGGTATATTTCTATGACATTATAGAATAATAAATTACCCATTTTCGTTCCGATAAAAAGTTTGATTAAATTAATGATTTAGAAGATTTTCTGGATCGATTGCTAGGCATTGCCGATTAACACCTTAACTGCCAGACAACGAGGCACAATAGAAAATGTACTTTTGTTTGTCAGTCAAAAGAAAAAATGGATGGATTGTGTGAAAGATGATATGGCTAGAAAAGAGGTGACTCTTGAGATGACGACAAATAGGATGATAGTATGGAAGAAGAAAACATGCTGCGCCGACCCCAAATAAATTGGGATAAGGGCAGGAGGATGATGATGATGATGATGTTCACCTGTCGTTCATGGTATTAACCAAACCATCATTATCATCCTGCCCCTATCCCAATTAATTTGGGGTCGGCGCAGCATGTCTTTTTTTTTTTACTCATATGTGTACATCTCTATTTATCCTTCCTAGCTATATCATCTTTAACACACTCCATCAAGCCCTTAGAAGTATAATGAGCGTGGATTGACTAAGTTTAAACCGAGTTTTAAATTAAATTGGTTTACCCTATCTTATTACTTTTGTCATCATTATTATTACTTCTTTCTTTGTTTAATATATTTATTTTTGTCATTGTGTGCCTGAGTATGTGCTAAATAAATGATTTTTCTATCTTTCTTTCTAAACTAATACTTGAAAAGAAAACTTTGTCGCTCCTTTATAGGTATACAGGACTTGAAAATAACTGGGAAAATGTGCGTGTACTACTGGTACAACTCTGCCTAAACCTTACAGGAAACAGGCGTGACATAATGTATGAAAACTTTGTGTCATTTTTTTAAGCATATTGTGCGTACGGAGGAGGAGAATTGGCACTGTTAAGATTTATATGGAGAAGGACTGCACAAAACTATAAAGGTCAAATATCGACCTCTACTTCTTACAATTAAACTTAAACAATGAATCCAAAGGCAGATGCTGGATGCGGCAAGCTGAAGACAGGGCGCTATGGCGCTCATTAGGAGAGGGCTATGTCCAGCAGTGGACTAGTATAGCCTGACGATGATGATGATGATGAATGAATCCAAACCAAACTTTTACTTCTCCTTTAAAAATATTTATTTTCACCACAAGTTCAAAAGAGTCATGTTTTTCCAAAACATCAGTTCACTCATTACTATTTCCAAACCAACTTTATGTACAATATCGATATGATAATTCGATATTCGCAAATAACAATCATTCGATAAGTCCAATCATTCGTTCAATTCAACACCGCTCATTCGATTTGAACGGAGCGACATCTACATATCGGCATCATCCCGAGTTGATTGTGTCCAAAATAATTGGATTTCTCATGTTGGAATGTAGGCTTTTAATGTGGAAGGTGAAACGAGCTCTGGTCTCCCTGCAGTAAGGTTTAATTTAGGTTATTAAATTAAAATTTGAATGATTATGAACAGCGTATGATAAACGATGTTCAAATTATGGGCTATGTGCTATAATACTGTTTATTAGTGGTTATTTTGATGATCTAGAAAACTACATACGTATTGACAACCAAAGGTACTTCAGTTATGGTAAATCCCAACCAGAGCTAGGATCCACTTCGCAAGGAAACTATATAACGTCCCTGTACGTATGAGACGTAAATTAATGGGTTCAACACGTAAAGACTATGGCCTTTTAAGACATTTTGTGTCGTCTGTCAGTCGATGACAAGACAAGATAGCCCGAAGCATTACCTTGTGTAGAGGGACTATTCCGGAATTTTTAAGAACATCACATTTTAGTCTTAGTTTCAATCTGTCAAAAAAACGTCTAATTTACATACATTTTTGTCAAGTATTTGACATTGATTGTCTCTGAGATGAGATTCTGACTATATTTTGAACGTTTTTAATTACGGGAATTAACCTCCAGACCGATCCCGTATTTTTAACAGAGAACGCATTCTAATCTCATTGTCAAAAACCTGTCATTTTTAAATACTGTTGTCGCTGAAATATGATTTTGAACGGTTTTAATTACGGGTATTGGCCTTCAGAGACCAGGTTTTCTTTTCTTATTATTTTAGGATAAAGATGCCATATTCGTGGTGTTAGGTAGAACGTTGAACATACTCCATAGGAATATAGTACTCATATTTAATAAATGAGCATACTTGATGGGTTCAACTCTTAAATCGCTGAAAGCTAATCGGCTGCTTTATACATCTAATAAAAATGAATCCCTGTTTCCCTTGGTCAAGCCATAACTTGAGAAAGACTACACCGATTTAATTAATCTTTTGTTTTAAGCTTTCTAGTACTTATTAGAAGGTTTCTAAGTTAAGCAATATTAAGACAATTGCGCGGATATTTGGTTTTTTTTAGGTAAACATAACAACTATGTTTTTCGACACCCACGCGAACAAGATAATATTCGCATAGTACCAAAATGTATGGAAAAGCTGTGTATTTTATTGCGATTTAAAGAATGGTCCCATAGTAATGAACATTCTTTGTTATAAGTACTGCATACCTACCCTTGAAGGATTTTCACCGTATTCAAGTTTTGTAAAACATTGTTCTATCAGTGTACATTCACAATTAAAATTACGTGTTTAGATCCCAAACCAAAAAGGCCAATTCAGTTTTATCATATCATCAGGCAACACAATCCAATGTTAATAAATACGCGTGTTCTGCATACAAATTATCTGCAATGGCAAATTATAATTCTCGTATGAAAACAGCGAACTGGCTAAAAGTGGATAAATCAAGTCAAAAGCGGTATTTCGGTCTGCCGAGCCCGCTTTTCGTGGCATAAATTCGTTTTTATGAAACCTAGTAGATATGCGTTACGTAAAGTACACGTAGTGTTTACGCTTAATGATTTCATTTGACTACCTTGCTGGTATAGTGGTCGTATTGCTGAGCAATAGGGTCCTGGGTTCGATTCCGGGTCGGGCAGTGTTATTGAGTTTTTGTCAGCTGGAATTTGTCTTGATTTGTGCTCGGTCCATGGCAGTAGGCTCGCTCGTTATTACTCGGGAAATAAACCTCTGCC
This sequence comes from Phlogophora meticulosa, assembly GCA_905147745.2. NCBI lineage: Eukaryota > Metazoa > Arthropoda > Insecta > Lepidoptera > Noctuidae > Phlogophora > Phlogophora meticulosa. The sequence continues at coordinate 4,602,815 of LR990518.1, forward strand.
TAACCCTTGGGAAAATACAGGCGTAACATAAAGTTTTAAATGTTAAAAAAAATGTTCTTTTTTTATGTCGTAAAGGAAAAGTAAAAGCTAGGATGGGTTATTTTGAATTGTCCTTAAAATGTTTACTATAAAACTATCATCCATTTAAACATTATACTATCTCCAAGTTTATAGTCCAATAATCTTGTAAAACTACCGCATTAATCCTCTTTAAGACTGACAATGTCGAAGACTATCAAATTACTCAGAACAATGTTAGTCTGTAAACAGATTTGGGTTTAAGTAACGCTGAAAAACTCGGTTAGCAAGTGCACGCCGTGAAACGAATGGAGGAACGATGTACTACGTAAACTTATTATAAATGGGTGGGCTTGTGTTGTTGATAGTGCATTTGATATCATTCCTTTCGAATGCATCTTCTTCTGAGTAATAATTTTGATGTCAGACATCTATAGACGCGTCTCGTGCCATTACGCCCTTTTACGCCACCCGCTCTCGATTCTTTGGGTGTGTGTGTGCGCGCTTACTATATACTCCTATACACTACTATACACTTCGTTGCTCCTTTGTACAAGCTGCTTACTATATGCCCCTATTCACCGACCGACCGAACTACTACCTACTAACAACAACTTATGAATTATCTCATCATCTACATAGCATTTTCCTAATTATGACCTCCACAATACAGTTTCTTTCTTATAGCTCATTTTCGTTATATCCATATACAGGGTGGCAATTTAGTCACCTGCACGACTCAAATGGGAATGAATAATAACCGCATAAAAAAAATGTGAAAAGGTTTTTAAACTTGTACATTCGAAAATTAACGCTGTTTTGTAATTAGTATTTCTCCCAAACGACGGCAGTTTGTAAACGCAGCCCTGCGTACATTGACCCGCCCGGCGCGTCCTTGAGGTGTTTTTTGCTTAAACACCCCAAGGACACACAAACATGAGGTCAATACCCGGGACTCTATCCAGGTTTGACCAATCGGCACCCTGTATTACCTTAACTTACAACGTTAATCCTTTGTCCCTCTATGCATCTCTTTTTATTTCCTTGTTATTTGTTTACATTTCAACACATTGCCATTGGTTGAGGTAGCGCAGTATCAAATCCACTAACATTTACGAGACTATACACTACAAAAGCAAGTTACCGCAAGCTCGGGGCGAGACAGTGTTGCCAACCGCTTGCGTACAAACTACTATCTGTATATATACTATATATATATGTGTGAACGGAACTATTATTGGATCAACCAGTAGCTAGATCTGTGCTGCTGAATTTTGATATTGTTACATCAAACGTTGGTATTTATGTTTTATAATAAACGTTAGTTTCCAGAATACATGGAGATGGTTTATTAAATATACCAAACGAGCTCAATTCTTTCGGAATCCAGTCGGAATTTGCCTAAATTCCGACACTTTGAGATACATAATTATGAACGTGATAGTAAAACAAACTTTGGGAACAAAAAAAATCTCACATCATCATCACTTCAGCAAAAGACGTTCACTGCTAGACAACGAACATAGGCGTGCCAAAGATTTTCACAACGATTGTTCCTGCGCTGCCCTCATCTCTCGGTTTCCTATGTCCTTCACCAGATCCTCCATACCCTCACATGATGGACCGACGAATCACACAAAATTGAAAAAAAAAATAGTCAGATTCCTCTTGTACAGTAACCCGCATGTTAATGGGAAGATGGACATTGACCTGGTGTAGTTCCTATGGTATACGGGAACACTTCTCACGTTGATTTGACCTGGTGAAGTACAAAGTTCCAATAGAAAACAACGCGACCTTACAGTTTTATTATACTGTACTGTACGTTTACATACAAACATACATAACCTCACGCCTTTTCTCCGAGAGTGTACGCAGAAACTACAGAACGCGACGTGCTACTATCCTAGCATACTCCTTTTGCTTCGTTTACGTTCATACACGCATGCTGGTTGTGAGTACCTGACATCTGATTCGTATGTCTAAAAACAACACCAATAAGGTATGTCCTTCTAGGGCGTCCCCTCCCGGCGTTTCCACTTAAATCTGCCGTGTACTTTTCTAAAACACGATAAAGTTTTAACAATTTTGTATTATCTTATTTTTTGACTACACCAAAAAAGCGAAAAACATCGAAGATATTGTAAAAAGAGTTGTACCTCCGTTCCTTGTTTGCTCGCAACTTCCGGAAGCAAGATGTTTCCTATTACGTCATGTTTGAACAGGGATATTGGAAGCGCCTCCTCCCCGTTCACTGCAAACATTCAAACATCTACTGATTTTAAATAAGACTTTTTTTATTTTTTGTGAGACCCTATTTCATTTTGAATATAAAGTACTATAGGAACTTGACGTCCTTAACGATACCAGGATTGCAATAAAAGGTGTATTGATATTGAGATTGAATGTTATGAAACATACCTGAAGAAATGTGGGATTATTATAGGGACACCCCTTTACATAGGTATACTACTAGGTGACCCGGAAAACGTTGTTTTGCCATGTTTTTTTTTCAACTAAAAGTATTCTTTGTTACTTCTAATACCTCCAAGAATATGTGTACAAAGTTTCATGATGATCGGTTAAGTAGTTTTCGCGTCAAAGCGTAACAAACAAACTTACATTCATATTTATAATATTAGTAGGATATATTTCTTTCCTATAGTAAAATACAAAAGCAAACCTCTCAGCCAATGGCTGTCTGTCTTATGTCTTTGAAGCGATGATGATAATTTATGGTTTATCTAACAACATTCCATTAACTTGAATGTTTATCTTAAAAGGTCGAAAGGCTCTGCAGTATCTATACAGACCACATTACTGATGTAGTGTGTATCAGAGCATATAGTAAAAATAATTTGAAATGATCTACTTAAACTTACTTAATTTTGTGTTATTTTTTTTTTAGAAAAACGTTGCCCCACACTAGGAATTTGTCCTGTGTCGTGGGTGCGTTTACAAACATTTAAAGTCACATACACGAATAGCCAAACCCGGAACAATTACTGTAGGCCATACAAATATTTATGTTCCGTGCGGGAATCGAACCCACGACACTCGGTGCAGCAGTCGATCGCTCAGCCACTGCGCCAACAGTGTCGTCAATTACGGTAACATTCAATGTAACGCACGCAAAACTTTGTGTACATGGGTGTGTTAAGGTGTCAATCGTGAGAGTATTTTAACTAATGGCATAATTTACTCGTATATACAAACTTGTGAAAAATCATTGGTACTTTAAATATCTCCGTGATCAGGTTCCTTTGTCATGGTCCAGTAAAAACTATATCAAAATGACAGGAAAAACAAGTGAATTTCGTCTTTATTAAGCGTCTTTTTACACCCGTTATTACAATAACTATCGACTGTCATTCACTACCCATAAAGCTTTAATATTATGTATTTGATAATATGTTATTAGTAAAATTTGGCTAGACCTTTTACTTTATAAGTTAGTTTAATTACTTTTTTTAAATATTTCTACACCGGCAACGGTAGTGTACGTGAAACTGTTTTATGTTAAGACCTTAATGCACTGAGAAATAAATAAATAAAAAATATATTATTCAGATATTATTTGCTCAAGAGTTTTAGCTAAATCCTTCTTAACATCACGTCTGTATTTCGCAAACGGTTGGGCAGAGCCGGTTGGTACCCAGAGTAACATCCACATTTTGCCATTTCTATTTCTCAGGTTTTCGAATAAGACAGCAATAACTTATCTTGCAATATATCGAAAGAAACGCCCAAGATCTAACCCATAACAGTGACACATAAACTGTAATTAGTTTTGTTTCATTGCTGAGAAGGATTACATGTCCAAGTTTGTTCTTAATAAGAAAAGTTTGTGCCGACTGTCAATACAAAGAATTTCTGATATATTTTCCGTTATTATAACACTAAGCTATATTATTATTAGCCCGAGACTTCATCCGTGTGGATTGCTTTTACTTTATTTTCACATACCCTCCGCCTTTTTAAAGCATAGTTTTTAAAATAAAAAATTGCTTATGTTGCTCGCTGATATTGTAGCTTTTTATACGCGACATGATTTTTAAAATCGGTTAAGTAATTTATGAGTTTATCCATTACAAACAAACATACAAATATAGAAACAATCAAATAGTTCCTCTTTATTTATGAAATAAAATAAGAAATTAAGATTTGAGAGCTGCGTAACCTAACAAACCCAACTTCGAAATTATTGAAAAATGGTTATACAAGTACCAAAACTCTATAGAAGAAATACAACTGAACCAACAACCTGCCTGTATGTATGCAGGTGTTGTATGAAAGGGGAGAAAAAGATTCCTTCCATATTGTGAAACTTATATTTAAGTCTTTAAGCCCCATGTAATAGGGTGCGAGCATATGCCCATCGACCGGGCATAAATCCAGACTCTGAGCTGCAACTAAAATATATATGTTATATTATGTTGTTTTATATGCTTTCTGTTACGGTATCCGTCAAACTACAGAAACATATTGCATAAATCCACAGGAATATCTTCTCTTCTAAATTATTTTCCAACTGCAACATAAGTGTCATGTCTCACGAACCCAACATAACCTCAGCACACACAGCAGTATAATATTGTACCGAATGTGTACCATCCGTTTGTCTATTAGCAATCACCTGCACAAGACAGCCGACACGCTTCAACGCGTCGTGTGCACCGACACGCCGGTGTTTGTGTACCGTGTGCGGGGGCACTAACGTTGTTACGTAACCGGCGCACTAATTGGACTGGCTACGTTGTGACAATCTATAATATACATATATATATATATTTGAAATGTTTGTCTGTAATGTCAAAAGAACAGTTGTTTACTAAATACATATGTAGGTACCTAAGTTAAAACGGTTGTTAGTTATACATATACATATATAAAATTGAAGTGTCTATTTGTAATGTCAAAAGAACAGTTTTCTACTGAATACATACGAAAGTAAAAACGGTGGTTATATATACAAATACATAATATTTAAGTATCTATCTTATGACGTCTAAATAATAGTTTTTTACTCAATGCATATGAAATTGTATATGGAAGTAATAACAAGAAAAACGATTTTTAAGATTTTGGTACGTCTTTATGTCGTATACGTCTCTATATTTTGTAAACCCTCATTTCGCCCGGTATGTTTAAGTCTCATATATGTAATTGGATGCAAGCCTCCTTGCTGTTACTGCCATAAATCTAATGAACCCAATAACATTTAGCTTGACTGGGAAATTGAAACCGAACTGATGCTCAGCAGTAGAGCTGGCGTACGCTCTAGCAACGAAGTGAAGCAATAAATAAAACACCACTAATTATAAACCGTATACTACAAAAAAAAACACATCATCAAAAGTAATATCAGTCACTTGCAAACTAGTCACCTACTTCTTTTACTGACTGTACCTACACACTACGACATACCTATCTACAGGAAACAGGACTGTTATTGAAGAGGGGAACCATAGCGGTGGCTCCCTCCTATTAGGCCCTATAATAATACCTAATTGTTTCCTAAACAGACAGGAGGGGGCCTAACTTCATTATCAGCATGTCTGAGTGCAGTTTCATTACTGTGTGAGTGTTTGATGGTAAATTGTAGGGTTTTGCTATGTTTTTAACGAAGGTATATCAGTATCATCATAACATAAATAAAGTTTTTTTTTTAAGTCCTTAGTAAATAAAGGCTTAGTGCGAGTCTGACTCGCGTACCGAGGGATCCGTAGAAACGTACTTGCTCAGTACTTTCATTTAAATAATTAATATGACCTCTTGATTTTCATAAAGTATGAAAGCACTGACATTACTCTGACGATAAGATAAGTAGGATTAAAGAAACAACCTAACTTTGCAGTTAAAAAATATGTTTTCTCATAGACATCGCATATACCTACGTCACGTTCGATTTTCAAACTGCACATTTAAGAATGTGACCGTTTTTTTTTATTTTTTTTGTTTTTAGTATTTTACTGCTTCCACGCAATTGCCATGCCTTGCTCATCAAGGAAGCAATATTATTACGGTCAACATTTCAAATTCAAAATATCTTTATTGTCTTTGTAATCTAAATCTAAATAAGTCTATAACCGAAATTTTTCTTATTTTTCACTAACCCGAGCCTATGAACATAAAAGGCTATCAAAACCCAGGCAAAAAAATACACTCAACCACTAGCTGTCAAAACCCAGACACTTTGTGTAACCGCGCATTTTTCTGTCATCTGTCAAAATGATCATAGAGTATTTACTACCATTGGATTAAGCTAACTTCACGCCTCTATCCAACATATGAAATACGTGTTAATATCAGTCTTATTCCTATGATACAAAGGCAAAATATTGTGCGTACTTGTGCCCTTCTGAGGAGTCAACGGGTCTCGAAAGGTTCAAGCCAGTGAAAAAGTAACACAGTTGGTGCATTGTTTTCCTATGTATTATTTAAGTCTGAATTAAATAACCAACATTTTGACTATAAACTATTTTGTGCTCGACATGCCTACCGTAAATAAAATCTTTACACCATTTTATTTCACACCACTTCGAGCTCCCAACGTAATGTTAAAAGCTTACACACATTTCCCGTTTTATTTATTCGCCTTTATTTTATTTTATTTAAATAAATTTATTGCAATCGTCAACAAGATTAATTTGACTTTATGTGATCCTGTGGCGACCATCAGCGGTCCCAACACGATCGCATATCCACTTTTAAAGTCGTTCTCTCGTAAAATGATTGACCCATTTCGTTAACATTTAAAATATTAGCGTAAACATTTCCTTATACGTTCGGATCAAAAGAATTATCCAACGAAATAATCAGTTTGAGAGTGCTTAGCCCAATAATAATTAATTTAAGCTTCGTTACACAAGTGCCCACTCTCGGTTCAACGAACACAATCTTTTCTTAGGGATCCGTACACAGAGGGTGCTACCGGGACCCCATTACTAAGCCTCCACTAACAGAACGTCCGTCTGTCTGTCTGTCAGAGGGCTGTATCTAATAAACCGTAATAGTTAGCCAGTTGAAATATTCACAGAGTGTGTATTTCTATTGCCGCTATAATAACAAATACTTAATTAATGTCAGTACCTATATAAGATGTAGGATTTGAAAAAAAAGGGTTTTCATTTTTTTACGGCGATGCCTGATTCTATTTCTAAAATAAATTGAAAGTTTAATCGGTCCAGCCGTTTTGAAGATTACCTCAAACAAAGAGGCAGACAGAGACACAGCAATTAAAAGAAAAGTTTATTTTTACAACTACACTTCACTTTACAAAAAAAAACTTCAATTTAGTTATTTATATAGATGATAATTTTATACAAGAAAACTGTTGTTTTTCGACGTTTTATGCTCGAAATAGTACGAAACCTTTCGTGTGCGTGTCGGACTCGCAGCTCTCCGGATTTTTTTTTTCATTTACAACCTTTTAATAAAAAGGTTGGCAGACGTCCCTTTTATGGGACAACTTAATAAAAAAAAAGGATGGAGTTCAAAGGGAACGTTTGGAGTGTAATTTATGCTTTAAGAAAAATGAATGTTACGGGACACGTTCGAGTTTTATTGTTCTTACAATTGAGGTAATGGGAATATTTGTATGGTCGAAAGTTTCCAGAATGTGTGGCCTACTTTGATATGAAGTTTTCCTCTAGTGAGTTTCTTTTTTGCTTATTTACATAGAAAGCGCTTGCACTGTTTAGTTTATTAGTGGTTCGTTGCCTGCGTCTGCTTTGTTTAACGTACTTTTTGAATGGAAACTTCTTTTGGGACGGTGTTAATTGGATTTAATGTAACGAAAAAGAGACAACTATAAATGTTTATTTTTTTCTCTCTCTATCTCTCTTCGTTTACCACCACCATAATGTATTCATCTCATTCTGTTACAAATTAACCAGAATTAAAAGTTTCACTTCTACCGCTTGTTAACTCACAACCGATTTTTAAATTATTAACAATATTCGTTATATTTTAAAAAACATTGCCCCACACTAGGAATTTCTCATGTATCGTGGGTGTGTTAATAATAATTTAATCTCTCATTCACAAACAGCCAGACCCAGATCAACTACCTGTAGGCCATACAAATGTTTGTTCGGTGCGGGAATCGAACCCCCGACACTGCGCCAACCGTGCCGTCCTAACATGTGGGCCTAATTACAATATACAAGTAACTAAGTATTCATAATAAAACTAACTACGTACATATAAACAAAACGAAATTAAAATAGAAAGGAAGGAATTCTAAATAAAACCAAGAACACTTAATTGTCAATAATCTTTTAACCCAAGACCGTAAAGTTAAGAAAAATAATCAAAAATTAAAGCTAAATCTTATATACCTACTTCAGATCTTAAATTTATGATTTTCGACAAGTTCGTTATTCCACAAGTTTTATTAAATAAACAACTTCCTTGCATATTCTCTGATTATTACTAATGTTTATTAATTATAATCTAAGAACTAGCTTGTTGAGAAAATTGTTTTTGTTAGAGCGTGTCTTAACATTATTATTATTAACGTTACGCCAATATTTTGCCAGTTATGTTTAAGTCCCATGTAATAGAGTGCGAGCCTATGAGCCATCAACCGGTCACAAATATAGAATCCTGACTTATACTGAGAAATTCCAGATAGAAAAACCCAGTCTTGGCCTGACCTGCTAATTAAACCCAGGACCGCATGCTCAGCAGAAGGGCTTGCTTCTACTGGAGCATTAGCAGTGGCAGTATTATTCTGAAAACTAAATTAGCGGCTAAAATTGGTCTTTAACAAAATTGCTACTGAGGTCCAAGCGAGAGATGTTAATCACCTCTCTTAGCAAATAAAGATATAATAAAATTGTAATATCCAAAGCCAGACTCCTACTAATATATTACGAACTTCTAATAACAAATATTAGTGTTTGTTTTGCGGTCATACACGCATGGCTTGCGTTCTAAACGACCAACTTTATTCTGTTGAAGGCGAGACAATAATCAAGGGATTCTCGACCTTCATTACAAAAGTTTAAGGTCTAAGTGAACAGTAAAAAGGAAAGTTTAAAATTGTGAAAACTTGATAGGAAACTGCATTCATGTTCTTATTACAGATAGATACCTATTATAGGTAAATGTAAAACGATTGTAAGGACAAGTAGCGAGCACAGCGAATCATTAATTTTTTCCCAGTTGCAGTTAGTCAAAGTAATTAATTTAATTAGACCGATTAAAAGGCACTTTTTTATGTCAAAATTCAACAGCAAAATAGCAGAATATAGTAGCCCGCTAATGCTGTCTGTCCATCGAAGCGGAGCGAGGCTGCGGAGGCGAGGATAGGAGAAATAACCAAAAGAATGCATAGATAAATGTTTTTCTTTCTTTCTTTCTAGAATCACCGCATTATTAAACATTGGACAGGGATTATTGGTTAATATTTCTCCGTTTCTCCGCTCCGCAGCACCGCTCCGTGGATAGGCAGCCTAAAATGTAGTTTCATTTGGAGAAGAATGGACAAAAATACTCCAGACTCCTTTAAAATGAATCATCATCATCCTGCCTATCCCAATTCATTTTGAGTCCATGTCTCCTTATTTAGACTTTAAATTTTGTATAATATTTTGTATTACATTAATCAGATCGTTATATGTGATGACGATTTCCGTAAAATAAATGCTAATATAAAAACAAAGTAAAAAGTCTTGCGTTTTTGTTTTACTGTTCAACATCGCGTCTTTAATCCCCGAAGGATGAGACAAAGACGTACCTAAAGTACACCCACGTTTCATCAGAAAGGTTTTAGTCCCATGTAATAGAGGGCGAGCCTATTGCCATCAACCGGGCACAACAACAACAACAAACAATAATCGACTGAGAAATTCCAGATAGAAAAACCCAATAACACTTTACTTGCCCCGGAAATCAAACACAGGACCTCATGCTCAGCAGTAGTGTTTCCGACTTTTAGACCGACTAGGTAGATAAAGGTGTATACTTCGAAATGTTTTCATAATTTACCACCAGTAGTGAAGGAAACTATATAGCAATACGCGTAGTGCGGACCCCGCCAGTATTATGACAAAGCCGTTTGACTAAAATGACATCTAAAAAAATAAACAAGGCGTTATCACCAAAGATGAGAAGAGGGTGCAAGGCTAAATCGAATCCCCTGGAGCATGTGTGAGACCCTTGTCACAAGGCAGTCGTCATTTCATGGGTATCTTGTTCCTGCACCCAATTACAATGTGATTGACCACGCACCAGCTTTTGTAGACCTCTACTGCTACACTTTAAGCACCTATTCTACAAAGTGTTAAGGTAAAGCATAAGGTTGGAAGAGATCTTGGTTGACTGGCCGGCTGTATGTACAAAGTGTTTGGTCCAGTGGCTGGATTGATTGAGCTCTGACTTTGAGTACTCTCTGTTTCAATAATGAAGTGATTGGCTATATGACAAAATTTTGTATAGGTTTGATTGGAATTACGGTCTGATTAAAGCGGAATGTGATGACGGTAATTGGATTGGCTGTGTTTCGCTCTGCATGTAATGTCATTAATTTTATTCGAAATAATTTAAACACTAAAGAATACGTTAAGGCACTCAGAAAGTTATGCGGCAAACCTTTTTTTTTTCTATGGGACACTGGTTGGTTTGAATATCAATTAAAACTATAAACTATTAGGTCTTTACCTATGAAATTGCCGTTCTGCAGTACTGGCCATTTCAAATCAAAATATTTTTTGTTTGGCTAAGAATTCTAATTTCAAATTAATTTTATTTTAAAAACATGGATTTTTTTTTCCAAAAGTAGTCATTTGTTTATTGATTAGTGTTACATTTTCATCGCATTTAAATCTTTTTCGTCATCATGGATACGTTAAAAATTCGAGTAATTATGGAATATGAGTACCGTCGTGGCAGCAACGCGGCACAAGCGGCACGCAACATCAACGACGTTTACGGAGCTAACACTAAAAACCAACGCACTACCTGTTATTGGTTTGCTCGCTTCCGTTCTGGAAATTTCGACCTGAAAAATGAACCTCGCGGTCGTCCGAAGACTTTGGTCGACAATGACGAATTAAAGGCGATTGTGGAAGCTGATGATACACAATCTACGGCTGAATTAGCAGCAGCTTTCGACGTTAGCGTCAAAACAATATTGGTCCATTTGCGTCAAATTGGCAAGGTAAAAAAGCTTGACAAATGGGTGCCCCACGAACTCAATGATCGCCAGCGCGAAGTACGCGTCGAGACGTGCCTTGCACTGCTCAACAGACACACAAATGAAGGAATTTTGAACCGCATTGTTACCTGCGATGAAAAATGGATTCTGTTTGATAACCGCAAGCGCTCAGCAAGTTGGTTGGATCCTGGTTCAGCACCTAAACAATGCCCTAAACGAAAACTTACCCCAAGAAAAGTGATGGTCACTGTTTGGTGGTCTAGCGCCGGTGTGATTCAACACAGCTTCTTACCAAACGGGGTGAGCATTACTGCAGATGTGTACTGTGAAGAATTGAACACAATGATGGAGAAGCTGGCACATCTCCAACCAGCATTGGTCAATCGCTCGTCTCCGCTGCTCCTGCACGACAACGCGCGACCTCATACTGCACAGCAGACGGCCTCCAAGTTGCAAGAACTGGGGTTGGAAGCTCTCCGTCATCCGCCCTACTCACCAGACCTTACGCCTACAGACTACTACTTTTTCCAGAATTTGGATAACTTCTTGACGGGAAAAAAATTCAATACCCGAGAGGCAGTACAAAATGCCTTTGAAGAATTTGTTGCCTCCCGTCCAGCTGATTTCTTTAAGAAGGGCATCAATAAACTGCCACTGCGTTGGCAAAGATGCATTGATTGCATGGGTGATTACTTCGATTAATACAAATAAAAAATACATGAAAAAAATTCATTTAAATTTTTTCATACAAAACGGCAATTTCATAGGTAAAGACCTATTATTTATTATAAAAAAGCACAATATTCCAATTTTAAATTTCCCTCCATCCTCCACATTTCATTATTTAAATATGTTTGTTTTCACGCCTTTTTCTATGGGGATAGGCAGACACTACAGAACGCCATCTGCTACGATCTTTACATACTTACGGTCATACATCTGGTCATACACGCATACCTACAACACTATTCCTTCTTCACCTATTCTTAAAAAATGTAGTTACTGTAAACTATCATTTGAATAATGGATTACCATTATTCAGTCATTTATTAATTTATTTGACTAGAATACTAAAATAAGCTAATCCTATGACTCTGCCTTCTCACAGAACCGCAATCATTCTAACGTTATCGTCTTCCATTCATCGGCTAACAAGTCCAATCCAGGGTTAGTCACTTCTTAGTATCAACTTTGTGTTAAAAAAGCAAAAATGTTTCAACAATCATGATCTAGAAAGAAAAAAAGAAAGAAAAGAAGAAATATTTATTTGGGACACGTACAGATAATAAAAACCACAAAAGAAAAAAGGAACTAAAAACTAAACAAAAAAAAAACTCGTTTAAAATAACAGGACCTGCGAGGCCAAAAAGGCTCCTATCTCAGCATATGTTGCGATATTTCAACAAGGAGTAAAAATACCGCAGCGTTGTTTTTCCGATAGGGTATCTACGTACATGCACAGTAAACTTTTGTGCAATTGACTCCCGCTCGCTTTTATAGAAAAAGGACAATGGCAAAAATGAATTACACAATCAAGACCTTTCTTTCAAGTATAAATTTCTTAAAAAAAAAAAACCAGTCAATACTCGTATCAAAGTCCTTTGAAAGTATTTCCAATCATAAACGGCACTTTACAGAGTAAAAGAAGCACCATAAATTGAATGGATATCTTCACAATGGTCGCTTTTGATCCAGTCGAGCGCCATTGTACGAGCAATGCAATTCACTTTGAATTTGTATTTTATACGTAGAGTAAGTAAGGACTTAATAATAACAGCCACACTCGACACCCGATTGTAGGTAGCTATGCTTGCTAAGGTCAGTCCGAGGATGGGTGACCATCAATTTTTTTTTGAGACCCCTCCAGGCCTCCGCTGGTATCGAAAATCTGACACCTATATTTGTTGGTTTGGGAATAATGTGGCGGATTGCCCCAAAAATAAAAAATACTAAAGGGTATCCGTGTTACCCAGTAACTGGGTTGTGGACAAAAAAAATCGCTATTTCGTGAATGACTTAATAATTTACCTTAGTTACGAGTACAATACTGTAATGGCAACTGCTCATCACCTTTTACAAAAGTTCTATATGTAAAAAATAAGTCACCCCTATTTTCCGCTCTAAGGGTGGTTTTTTTTTTCAAATTTAAGTGACACCAACTTTGCGGTATAATACTCTATTAAATAAAAATAGTTTCATCGAAATCGGATAGCACTGTAAAAAGTTATGCGTGGACAACTACAAAAAAAAATACGTGTCGTATTGAGATCTTCCTCCTTTTGTTTCGTCGATTAGCACCTTAACTACCAAACAACGAGACACAATAGAAATTGTATTGTTTGTCGGTCATTTGGCACTTAAGGTGTTAAAAATCCTAAACCTAACACTTTGCCGCACTTCTTAGAATCGAACCCAGGGTCGCGCTGACCGATTGGGTAGTTTGGCAGTTCAGTTCGTGAATTAAACTCCAAACACTTGAAAATGAAAGTAAAAACATTATTCCCCCCGACCCTTTGCTCGCGCCAGCCCGGGTAGCTGAGCCAGTACAACTACTGGCTGGGACTAATTTAAACAACTTTAAATAAGTCCCTAAATAATATATCTATTAGATCCAGCCCGTCTCTTGCTGTCCTCTGCCAGCGACGTCCTAAGCCGAGGCTCGTTCCTAGCAGGGGATGCCCTTAGCGATTGGTCGCTCAGTTTTTAAGTTTTGTACTCCCTGGTCTTAATTTCTAATGAAGTCCTTACAGGAAAATTCGGTTAAGTAGGATCCCTGAAGGATAAACTGCGAGATGCCTTACCTTAAATGATAAATAAAAACATTATAAAAAGCTTTAAAAATATTCTCTGTTGGAAATCCCTTATGTACATAAATTATAGCTTATGTGCAGAACCTTACAGATTTAACACAGTATCATCTGTATTAAAATTTTCACGAAAAACTGTTTTTGCTGATTAATTTTTTTTTCTTAAAATGGTGTATATGCGTGGGGTAAACACAATCAGGCTCATGTCACCCTCCTTAGTATAAGGTGAAGGGTGATGGGATGATGCAAAGAAGATGCAGAAGGTCAATTTAATAATGTGTAATAACAGGGTATTTGATTTTTTCGGTTTTACGATGATATTTCCAAAAAGACACTTCCTCCCATGTGGGTAGGTAAAACGTATAGAACGCTACCATCTGCGATGCTTACATACTCCTTTTGTTCATACATCTGGCCATACACGCACGCTAGTTGCGACTACTATGTACCTGACTATTCTCAAGAACTTCACCTATAAAATCAGTGTATGTTATACTAGGGCGTCCCCTCCTAGCGCTTCCACTTACATCTGCCTTAAAAATATATTTCCTTAGTCGGCTTTCATTCATTATCTGAATGTGACCAATCTAAGCCTTGTAATATTATTTAAGGCTAATTAATCTGGTCAAAATAAGGCATCCTCGACCGATCTCAAACAGAGTGTCGGAATGGAGCCTCTTAACATGATGTGCCTAACTGTTTTTCCTGGCCAGCATGCCAAACCATCAGCACCTTCCATTATTTGTAGTTGGCCAACAATATAGTAGCTGTAAACGCTTGTGAGCTGATATACCGCTTTTATAGTAAGTCGATTATTTTTCGACACTTAAAAACCCACTGTTGAACGTCAAATTTAAAATTAAAACAATGTTCTTTAAGGACCTTCCAAAAAGTAGTTTCGTGTGGAGAAGAATGGGCAAGAAACTTTACTATAGAAAAAGTATAAACAAGTTAAAGGAGCATTTAAAGATCTTAGCAGGTGGCGTTTTGTGGTTTCTGCCTACCCCGAGTTTGTGTTTATTTTAGTGAAACACGCAATGGTTGCCACCTTATTTAACTCAATCACCTTAATTTTGAAGTTGATTTTAATTAATTGCAAACGAACCTTCTGTTTCTTACTTGTGGTGTGACAGTGGCTGCCTGAAAGCAACGAGGCTGTTTGTACTAGCAGTAACAAGTTTACACAGTGTTGCCTTCGTTAGTGCGTGTCGCCTGCCTAAATTGTTTTGTTAGGCTTCACGTATACTTGGTTACATGCGATTAAGAGAAAAGTATGTATGTAAATTTACCACGTGGTTTTACCAAATTAAAAATATAAGTAGAAGTGTACCTATAGCACAGCCATCCCCTCTGCTTAACTCCTGCCGAGCAGTCCGAACAACTGTGAAGTCAAGATTGACTAAGGCCAAATTTTGAACTATTTTTGCCCCTTATATTGAATGTACCGGAACTTAATTGATCATATCTATCTGTAGCAATCATTCCACTCCAGGATACCCAGCTATCACTGAGTCCAGGACTTTAGTACAATTGATTAAATACGATTTACTAGTTTTGTACCGGTAAAACGGGATGAATTGATACAAAACTATGAAGGGGATTGCCACGTTAGTTAAATATTGTTGGATAAACCCTTGTCTATGCAACAATATTTAACTAACGTGACACGTGAACGTAACGTGCGTTTTTTTCCTTGAATCCTTTGTTGGAGCAGAAATATTCTGGTGTGGTGACTGCGTACTTCAAAGAAGCAGCGTGGGTAGCCTCCAAAAGTGGACTGACAAACTGGTGAAAATCGCAGGAATGCGGCCGATTGATGAAGGCAGCGCAGAAATCTGGCTGAAATGATTACATGGAAATCAGTTATGTCGCCATATGCCGTCTGCTGCTGCCGCCTTTAGTCGGCTACGGCACCAAACCTTTATTTACTTTCAAAGCACTATTGTCACAATAAAACCCAAACTTACAAGTTAATAGTCATGCAAAATGAAAGGAGAGTGTTCCGTCTACATCATTATCTGGCACCGACCCTTATCTAGTCCTGCTATTAAAAAATACACCCTATGTCTCATCAAATAAGGTTCCATCGTTTGAATGCAGGGTGACAGGATAATTTGTATACAGTTCGTTGTTTTTATGGTGAAGGAGTGTTCCTGTCGTGGATAATATGAGCTTGTTTGTACACTGCACATTCAGATTGGATGTACACTCGTTAACGACTATCGCTTGAGTAGCGGAAAAGGTGTCCATTTTTGTTGTCTCTACCTCTTGAAATTAATTTGTTACCGTTTTTAAACACAAACTTTTGTATATGGAATTAGAGACTCAAGTGAGCGGCAAGGTTGGTGTAGTAGCTCAGCAATCTACTGCTGCACTGCGTGTCATGTGTTCGATTCCCGCACTGAACAAATATTTGTTGGCCTACAGGTAGTTGTTCCGGGTCTGGCTGTAAGTGTGTGCGAATTTAAATGTTTCTTAACGCACACACCACACAGGAGAAATGCCTAGTGTGGGACAGTGTTCTATTTTATTAATATAAAAGAAAAGAGTTACCAAGGGGTTTCTTATTACCCAGTAACTGAGTTGGATGGTAATATAAAATACTGGTATTCAGCTGCATCTGGTTAGACTGAGAGCCGATATCACGTTTCCACTTACTTACGAGCACACATCACATTTTCACTTACTAAGATCAAAATCGAATGCGCTTTTAGCTTCGCTTCGTACATATTACTATCGGGAATTCCGTGCTCATGGTGTGAAAATCTTCTATTTTCTCACATAACTCATGTTTTTTCAAGAGAAACTTCTTTTTGGACGGTCTGAATTGGATTTTATGTTACGAAAAGAGACAACTTTAAATGTTTTTATGTCTGTCTCTCTCTCTCTCTCTTTCTCTTTTTCACTATTTGCCACCTCAGTAGTGTATTCATCTCATTATCTTTCAAATTAACCAGTATACAAAGTTTCACTTGTACGAGTGACCTCATACTCGATTTGTTTTTATAACCAACAGAAAGGTATCAGGTTTTTACTGGCCAATTGGTCAAGTCCTGAATCACACAATCCGGCCAGCAAGCCAGCTAGTCAGCCAGCCAGACAGCCAGGAAGACAAACCAGCCACTACTAACTACTATTCGGTCTTTTTAATTGTATAAGGGTAAATAAACCCTCCATATTGGTACCTTGCCATTTGTACCACTTGCCTGGTTAGGGACCAATGTTCAAAACTGTGTGAAACTTTTTATTGCATTTTTTTTTCTGGTGTTGTCATCGCCCAACCCTCTTGCTGCGTCCAGCAACGTGACTCATATTGGCCTCATACGATATTGGCGTGTGCAGACAAGTAATACAAAGTAACATCACTTATTATGCTGTTTCTTCTTTATTTCATTTTAATACAGGGTGGATAGAATAAGAAATGAGTATATAAGAGGAAGTCTGAAAGTGGCGCCTGTGACAGAGAAGTTGTGTGCAAATCGGCTATCATGGTATGGACACGTGATGTGAAGGAATGAGGATCACGTTGTGAGGAAAGTTTTGAGTATGAATGTAGAGGGTTACAAGAGTAGAGGGAGACCCAGGAAACGATGGATGGATTGTGTGAAAGTTGATATGGCTAAGAAGGAGGTGACTTCTGAGATGACGGGAAATAGAGATGTATGGAAGAAGAAGACATGCTGCGCCGACCCCAAATGAAATTGGGATAAGGGCAAGAGGATGATGATGATGACAGGGTGGTATCAGTTTATGCGTCGAGTTCGTCCATTCCTTATTTTTGATCAAAACTAGGCTTAGCTTGGATACGTATACCATAGGTTAGTGGAGACATACCCAGTATAAGCTGACCTCGCATTGTATTGAAATTCCGTAATACTCTAGGACAGATATTAATGTTTCATGTTCAGTCAGAAACATTCAAATTATAATAGCAATAAATTGACGCTCTGCGTGTCTTTGCTACTCATAAAAAAAAATAGTAATTAGAAAAATTGAAAAAAAAATACAAAAGCAAACAATTTATTGCCTCGTTGGTCTAGAGGTCTAAAACGCGGCTGCTGACCGTGAGGTTCTGAATTAGATTCCAAGTTCGGGTGTTAATGGGGATTTTTGTTTCAGTCGCAATCCGCATTAGGCTCGCCTTCTATTACATGGGACTTAAATATAACTGGCCAAATCTGTCTGCACTGGTGCAACAGCCTAACCCTTCGCGGATACAGTCGTGATGCTATGTTATTCTGAAACGGTATCAAGAAAAAAAAAAACTTTTTTTTTATCTTTACAATTAGGTTATCATTTCGTCATTAATCCTGTATTACTTACACTGATAAATGAAAACAAAAGATAAATAAAAAAATTGTATTTAGACAAAAAGCTATGTTTCCGCCCGGGATCGAACCGGGGGCCTTCTGCGTGTTAGGCAGATGTGATAACCGCTACACCACGGAAACTATACACAGAGGGGCAAAATTTAAGTACACAAACCAAGAGTAAATGATATCTTGATCCAATTTGAATACTGGCTTTTCTATTTAGAACACTTCGCTTTATGGTTCAGTACGTAGTCGGAGAGAGGGATGGTGCTTTCGGTCATCTATAGCTCTGTCTCTCTCTCGCACTAGATGACATTAAAACATGGAAAGTGATAACTAAGGAAGGGCGTATTTCTCCAATGAAACTGAACGCTATCAGCACATATAAAACGAGTTTAATAGCTGTCAGCATCATAATCAGTGATCGGAGCAGGTAGATTGAATTGGGGTCATTGATCCGAAAAGTATTTATTAATATGAAAATTCCTCCCGAATTGGTTAATTATTAAAAAAAAACCGGAACTCATGTAGGAATTGTATTAAAATGAGCAGTATTATATTCTGCATATTTTTTAACGGCACACAATCACGATTTGACACAACCCAACGGCCAATCAGAACAAGAGATCATGGGTTTTCCACTAACCGGTTATCAAAAAAACAATATCACAATCAACATTAAAAATATTTAATTAGAAATACCGGAATTACTTTCCGGAAAAATGGTTTATCCATGTTATTCATTCTGTGTGCATTTATGATACAAGTACCAAAAATCAATCTATCGATAATAGTTGTTTCTACAACTATTATCGAAGTAGTCGGATAGGAGTAGTTCAAGAACTACAAGTATATGTATGATAGTTCTTGAACGCGGATGAGATTCAATGTGTTAATCGCTTTCAACATATTCTGTAAAATTCTCGCCGTGAAAAATTTGGAGAACTGAGCGGTGAAGCGATTCGTTATTTAAATACTAGCTAGGCAATAATAACCTAGTCAAAAGAAAAATTGTAACTTGTTGACGTGTAAAACTGTTTGTAAAAACCCATTTACTGAAATAAATATCATTAATCATTTATCATTCATGATGGTGATAAATAGGATCATCATCTGCTTATATTTTTCCCAACAATATTGGGGTCGGCTTCCAGTCTACCCAGATGCAGCTAAATACCAATATTTTACATGAAACGACTGCCTATCTGACCTCCACAACCCGGGTACTGGGCAACACGATAGCCCTTGGTAAGACTACGTAGTTGTCAGACTTTCGGGCTTCTGACTACCGGCACGACTGTCAAAGATATACAAATGACAGCCGGGAGCAACGGCTTAGTGAGACACGGAGGAGTCTCGATATGTTACTAACGGTCACCCATCCACAGACTGACCTCTGCAAGCGTAGCTTAACCTTCGATCAAGCCGTGCGGCGGTTTTGATTTAACCCCGAGACACTTGATTAATTACCGATAATCAAATATTGTTAATCCTCCACAACAAAACCTATTTGTTAATGATTACAGCAATTCCCACTAAAATATTTCGCTAAAAACAAATTGAATGCCTTTTGTCTCTTTTAATTGGTATTTAAGAATGTAAATTGGGATAATTTGTTAAAGGTTGAAATAGGAATGAATGGTTGATGTAAATTATTTTGCAGTATTGTGTGTTTGTATGGATGAGGCTAGTAATATAAACCAATTTGTACGGAGAGGCACAAAATGGCTGCGATCAAACAGCGTCGTGATTGTTGTTATTTTTAACCGACCAACAAAAGTAGGAGATTCTCAATTTGATACGTATTTAATTTTTTTATGAATGACCACGCATAACTTTTTACAGTATAGTCCGCTTTCGATAATGCTGCAGTATAGTAGCAAAGTAAGTAAAGTTACTATTGAAATTTGCCTAAAAACTCCAAGTGTAGAAAAAAGGGGATGTTTGACTTTCACCTACTGAATTTTCGTAAAAGGTAATGAGCAGTTGTCATTAGCCCACTAAAAAGGCAAAAAATAAAAGCATAATAATTCTACCAACTAAATAAAAACAATAGAAAGTGGTACAATTTCTGAATACAGTAGTTTTTTTTTGCGAAAATGTCGTAACGAAACAATAGATTCAACTAGATAGACTCTGGATGTCGTGATGACGATGGCGTAGCGGTCAAGGCCTCGCCTTTCATGCGCGAGGTTGTCAAACGACCTACGAGGCTTCGATTCCCGCCTTGAGACAAATGTTTGTAAGATCTACAAAGACTTGTTCTTGGTGTTCTGGGTATTTCCAATGTATGATAAAAAATATAGATACTTAAATTATGTTTCATGTTTGGGTGGCAGATTGAGTACCAACCCAAATATTCTTTCTTTCGTCGAGTCATTGAGCTCCTAAAGTTCTAAGCTGAGCAACACGATTACTGACCGATATCTATGAGGCAAGCGCAATGAGTATCAATCAGCAAAAATATGTAAAAAAGTCTTGAAAACAAAATATCGATATACTCGTATTCTAAAAAAGTATTTTCAATTTTCGAATCGTTCGTATTGACATAATGTTTTCGCCAAGCATTCGCGCTAGGCACACAGATAAACAAGAAAAAAATGCTGAACGGCTCTCGCCATAACTTTGCAAAAAATCGATCCAACAATTTATTTTGCACCAGTACCCCAGAATATTAGCCGTTTGTGAAGCAAAAACAGAAGTTCTCGTGATTAATGAAGCTTAATGCTTCAGATTGCAAGTTGTTGATACTGTCAGCGCCATTCTTTGAAGGTTTCCTTAACTAATGATTAATGTTACGCGGATATGTTAACTAAATGTTTTAACCTTGCTAAAGTAGCTGAAAGTAACAGAGAAATTAGGATACTTATTTATAATTAGATTACCGACATCAGTGAAGAGAAACATCGTGAGGAAACTTGGACTATAATTTGTATGAGTCGGCATTAGCCAACCCGTCTTGTGCAAGCGTGGTGATTAATTCTCGAGACTTCTCTGTATGAGAAGAGGCCTGAACCCTGCAGGACAGTTACACACTGGTATTGGGGAGGAAAACATCATTTTACTGGACTATTTTAAAATTCCGTATTCTGTTTAAGTAATTTACTTTTTCATAATCTAACCATTTCACAAGGCTCAGTCACAATACAAAATAAATAAAAACAAAAGAATAAAATGATTAAATTGTGTTAATAAATTATCTGCCGTGTATTCAGTTCAGCAAAAATGTCATACAACTGGTCTCTGACGATGGTTTTCAACTGAACCTAGGTAGAGAGGTTTCACGGACGTAAATCAGTATCTCTTCCAAGACAATTTTTAATATTATACCGATACCTGAATACAGTCGCTGAACCACTCATCGTCCATACCGTAAATGCGAAAATAACCCAGTTTGTTTTTTTTTATATGTTTGTATGTCCTTTTCACGGCTAAACGGCTGATTTGATCGTCACGAAACTTGGCAAGCAGATAGATTATTTATCCTGGACCAGGACATAGAATAGTTTTCAATCCACAACTTCGTCTAGAATCGCGATATTCAACATTCACGAGTACGAAGTCGCGGTCAAAAGCAAGTATTCTATAAGGTAACATGGCCACCTAAAGTGTCGGTTAGCCAAACGATATCCCATCCCCTATTAGTATCTTCAGTCTTCCTGACATCGGCAGCAATTTGATACTGCGTGACACGGGTGGGCAATTTTCCATTATTTATAGCTTTAAGAGAATTTATGTACGCGCCATTGTCCTTTATTAGTGCTGTACGGATGTAAGTTATGTTTGCAAGTTTAACAGTGGTATCACCGGCTTCAGTGGCATGAGTGGGGGTAACTCATATATAGGTGGGGTAGCTAGACATATTGTGCTAAAAAAAAGGCGTACTATATAGGTCTTGTTGAATCTATATCTATGTTCCTGGTTAATTTTTCATGTTTTAGTTTTTGTAAAAGTGTAACTATAAATCTGTGACTGAAACCTGTAGCCCCTCTAGCAACCGAAAACGTCAAATTACCTAGCTATTAGTCGTTTCCCGTACGTAGAAGAACTATTTCAATCTAAGTACATATTGTTGACGTTTTTGTTTGTTAAGGGGCGAGCCTATTGTCATCAATCGAGCACAAAACGACGCAGTCAACATTTTAGTTAAACATAATTCATGAACGAGAAAATTGATTTAAGGACATATTGCCCTAAACCCCCTTATTCATATAAGGGGTTAAAAATACAAGGTTGTTTGTTACAACTTTAAGAAAGACCAAGATCTAAAAGACATTACGGTTTCATGCAGTTTCCTAGAACCGCCGAACAAGCGACCTATTACCCTGCACAGCAAAGCCAATGCGGAGTGCATTACCATTTTTATAGCAGCGTGTCTGTGTATTATGCAGATTGCCGTTCGTCGGCCAACGACTGAGGAGTGCGATGTATGTAGGCGGCCTAAGTTGTAGGAGGGAGCGAGAGACCGTGAAAGCTTTTGACGGACGGATAAGTGCCTCGGAAAGTACGATAAACCGTTGGTCCTGACTGAGGTTAAAAGATCTTCGACAGTCGTTACGAGGGTAGTCAGGAATCCGAAAGTCTGACAACCAGTCTTGCCAAGGGGTATCGTGTTGCGTGTCAGATAGGCAGTAGCTTTATGTATTATACATAAAACTACTGCCTATTTTTTTAATTTAGAAGGGTTGTCATCAGTATAACTATGGAGGAGCTCGTTGCTAAATTAAAACAGCTGCACGGGATGATCAAAGGTAGCCAAGTCAGTGGATGGGCGACCGTTCGTAACATATCGAGACTCCTCCGTGCCTCGGAAAGCACTTTAAGACATTGGTCTCGCTGTCATTTGTAGATCTTTGACAGTCGTCATGGGAAGTCACAAGCCCGAAAGTCTGACAACCAGTCTTGCCAAGGGGTATCGTGTTGCAGTATAAATGGGTTGTGAAGGTCAGATAGGCAGTTGCTACATGCATAATACTGGTAATCAGCTGCGTGTGGTTAGACTGGAAGCCGACCAGTAAGAGTCACAACAAGTAACAAATCTCCATCCGCTTCATATCTAGTAAGCCTTGCTTAAGCTCAAACTAGGCATTGAAGTGCAGCACATGAATGCCTGTCCATTTTTGGACATGGAGGACAATGGTTAATAACAATCTAAGTGTCCAATTAGAAACTTTGACTGCAGGAGAGCCAATCGCCAGAAAATAAGATGATGTTGTTTTCTCTACATAAAGACCGTTACATTGTTTTTTGTGGGCTCCACTGGATCTATTCTTCAACCGAATCCAGAAAATGTATGTACTTAGGTGACCTAAAAACCTGCGCTGTGCTGTGGGCCCTCATGGCGCAGCATCATGCTGAGTAATATCCTACATGCTGATTACATTCTGCGTTATACTTTTAATCTGTGTTTCGCTTTTACTAACATAATTTAAGCAAACTGACACAATTACTAGAATTTTCTTTATTTGAATCTTATTTCCGTCGTTTTTTATTAAGAGTTTCACAGTAGCAGCCCGGAGACAAGATGAGTGCTTGGTTGATGGCAATTGGTTAGAGTATGTATTAATCCTTCGAGGAATACAGGCGTATTACGTCCTCCCTGGTATTTTTTTTTTTTCTTTTTTCATAGGTCCAAAATCGCTTAGAGACGTCAACTTGCGCCATACCCAAATGTGTTCTGAAAGCGACTGCTGCGCTAATCTATGCAAACCCGTTTTAAGATTGACTTGTTTGTAGGACACACTTGGTCCGTGATTACTGTGAGCCGTGCACGTATGGGCCTAATCCTGGGATTCCGTGTGCGGCCTTATTAACTCTACAAAAGGTTTAGTATCTCTGTTTTTTTTCAGAAGAAGGAAAGTGACTGTCTTGGATCCCGTAAAGAAATTAATCAGAAAAGAACAGCGCTTAGAAAAATACTTATAAGTATTTAAGTATGTAACGGCACAGTGAAATGAAATTAATAGTATAAAAATATAACAAATTTAGAGTTATTGGACCCAAATAAGCTGAAAGTACTACCCAATTGTGGTTAGCAACTAACCATAATTTCTTCACTTTACACAAAACAAAAATATAAAAAACAATCGTAAACAAGAAAGAACCTGTAAGTACAATAATGATTCGTCTAGAAATAAAACGGTTTTGTAGATCGGGTTATTTAATTATCGTAAATGATAGTTCTTAGTAACGAACCTTACTTTTCTTATTTATAATCAAGAATCTTAAATTAGACGGGCGACATATTACATCTTCTAAACTATTCTAATTTTTTCTTGAGTGGTTGAAACCATAGATGACCCAATGCTCTACCAGCCTGTAAACAATAAGATCTGTTATTACATTAAATCTCTACATTATTATGTAAGTGAATGTTAGTGCGACAGATGTTTTATCATGTTGTGTGAATATCTACTTAGTACAATGGTATTAATTTACGAAAAAATGTGAAAGTTTTTGAGGATGTATAGACGTTTGTTACTCTTTCAGACTAAAACTACCGAACAGATTTTTATGAAACTTTACTGTATTCTAGCTTATATACTTTATAATAATACTTAGGCTATAATTTATAAAGATACATACGCAGACGAAGTTAAAAAATTGCATCAGGCGTTCATGCATTACTTAAACGAATTTGTAAGCTCAGGACGGCTTTCATCAGAATCTTGCAACGTGGGTATGTGGGTAGTCCAATCACGGTTTAATTTAAATTAAACGTCTTCGAACCTCAACAATTTTATATCTATAAAATTAAAATAATTCTACACTAATATTCTGATCAACACGAATCACTTTAAAATTCACTATGTTTAGGGCGATTCGCCGAAAACGTGGTGCGCTGGCGCCCGCTCTCCAAGAAGGGAATCCTAAGATGGCCTCCCCGCTACCATCGACTCAACGCTCCGCTAGAGTGACGTTGACAACCTGTCACTCTTGATAATGTCTTTCTTACGTGCGCCGATAAACTACTAAAATAACCATTGATACCAAAATCATGACTGTTAAACACGACACCTCATCGTATACCAATAACATCTCCTTCAGATCTCGCAACAACATCCATAACACTCAACTTATTCACCCTCTCACCCCTATTTGTCCATGATCGTCTCTTTTATTTCACCCTGAAATAATAATAAACAATAAAACAAGCGTTCAGTACCCACTAGTGTCACAGAAAGAGCGCAAAGGAAGTAATAATCGTAAAGTGAGCCGCGTATTTCCGGCTTTGCTTGCAACT
This sequence comes from Phlogophora meticulosa, assembly GCA_905147745.2. Taxonomy (NCBI): domain Eukaryota; kingdom Metazoa; phylum Arthropoda; class Insecta; order Lepidoptera; family Noctuidae; genus Phlogophora; species Phlogophora meticulosa. The sequence continues at coordinate 4,628,360 of LR990518.1, forward strand.
GGGTAGGGCTGGCTGCAGTTTTATTATTCTTTTGGGCGATTTATTAATTATATTGGGTGAAAGTGAAGGTCGCAACATTACAATAGGAATGGGTTATTAGAGACAGACAAAAGTATAAAAACGAAACTGTCTATCCATACAATTTCGTTTTTATACTTTTGTATTTTTGTATTTAGTGGAACTCAAATCCTTAAGTTCCCCAAAATGAACTGTTGAAAATTATTTTTAAATATCCGTATTTAAGTCCACCAGTAAAATATATAGCGACACAAATATAATGAATATGAAACAAATATATATGAAAAAACAAAATTAAACAAATGTTATACTTACATTTATTTAATTTATATTTACATTGCCATTCAACGTGGCAACGAGCCTTCTGGGCACTTTTCCCGTTGACAACGATGCGGATGAATTTTTTGATGCCCTATGATTATTTATTTTATTTTATTTCTTCATATATTAATAATTGTATAACTTAAATGAAATAAAAAAAATACATTTATTTCTTTAAAACGATACAACTATTAAGTACATGAAAAATAAAATAAAATAAATAATCACAGGGCATCGAAAAAGTCAACGGGGAAAGTGAACAGAAGGCTGGCAGCATTGCCACTGTTGGTTCTTTGGCCAAAAAGATTCAGCTCTGTGGTCATTCGAAGAGTCGACCAAACGCTTCGCGATTTCTCGAAAAACATTATATTTATGCAATTTAGACACGATCTTCAAAGAAGCATACGACGAGCAAGCTTGCTAGTTTCACTAAAAACTGGAACCAACTGGCAAAACCAAAAACAGCCTGGCCTGGTAGCTGAAACTTAACGTTAATGTTAATAACAAAATCATTATGAAAAACTTGTTGAACTATGTTCAAAGAAGGCTCAGAGAAAAAAGACTATATCTATTTATATACTAACTGAGCTCCGCAGTGTAACCCGTGGTTAAAATGTCAACATGAAATTTTACGAAATTCCTACGAGAATACCTCATAAAATGTAGCCCAATGTTAATCCAGGGTATTACCGAGATTCTTAGCTAATTTGCGCCATTTCAGCGTAAAGGAGTAAAAAACATACACACACACACAAACCTACAAAAAAAATAATGATTTGCCTCAAAACATTTAACAGTTCAACATAGGTCCGAATCAACGCGCAGCCCTGCCCAGTATTGACGTAGCCACCACGCTCAACATCGGATGCCGATCGTTGTATGCATCTGCTGCAGAAAATCCTGATATAATCCCGTGGCCAGTGCAACAATCACTGGAATTATTGGCTCGAGAGCACGATACCAAATTGCGAAGGCTCAGCGTGTCAATAAAATTTTGAATGATATTTTTGATTGCATCACGAGTGATTCTGTATTGTAAGTGTATCTTTTGATTCGTTACACTTATATTGTAAATGCGAAAGTATGTCAGTTGGTGTGTGTTTTTTACACCTTCACCTTGGAACGGCTGTAGGGATTGTGATGAAAAATGTTGTGTTTGAGTATATCTTAGACATAAAACCTGGACTTATAATTAATGTAAGGATGAAATCGCCAACCCACCTTGAGCAAGCGTGGATCACCACGCTTGCTCAAGGTGGGTTGGCGATTTCATCACGTGATTCAGATATTATTTTTATATTTTCAGTGAAAGTCTTTTTGTGTCTGTTCATCAAATAAACTATGTAGGTATATTTTAGCATTCCAGGGGATATTCGAATATAAGAAATATTAAAAATATTTTCGGAAGGAAAACTACGTTTTTGGTAACCCTACTAAAGCGACTTTTGTAGTTTTATGCAACTGTTTTGTAAAGGATTTGAATTGCTTCCAAGTGCTGTTTGTATTAATAATATTGGCCTTATGACTCAGGTTTTTTTTTGTGTTTTACAGTTTTCAAAGGGGTTAAATTGTGTGCGAAGAGGGTTCTCATTGTTATTCTTCGTAGAAGTGCCTTTTTATGAAAGTATTCATAGCTGTATTTTTGTTAAACATTTTGTTTCATCCCCGCTATTAACTCGCGATTATTGCTGTTAATATTATTCACTGTTATACTGCTTTGCTTGTCTAGAAGCTGCAGGTACTGCTGAACATGAGGTCCTGGGTTTGATTTTCAAGTCGGGTAAGGTGTTATTGGGTTTTTTCCATCTGGAACTTCTCAGAGGCAGTCCCGGTGTCTGGATCTGCGCCTGGACAGTGGAAATATTCACTGTTACACTGCTTCGTTTTTGTGGTGGTTGCAAGAGCTACTGCTGAACATGAGGTCCGGGGTTTCATTTCCGGGTCGGCCAAGTGTAATTAAATAAAATAAATAAATAAATAATGCTGGACAATCCACACAGCATCATCTAGCCCCAAGGTAAGCAGAGCTTGTGTTATGGGTACTAGATGACTGATATACTTAATACAATACATTACATAGATAGATATTTATTATTATACATAGCAAATACCCATAACACCCGGAACAAATATTTGTAGATCGTACAAACATTTGTCCCAATTCGGGAATCGAACCCGCAACCTCCTGCGTCGCAGGCGGACCTTCGCCCGCCGCGCCACATCGGTCGTCGATGATAATAATTGAGTCTTTCCATCTGGAATTTCCCAGTAACAGCCCGGAGTCTGGATCTCTACCTGGTCAGTGGCAATAAGTTTGCCCCCTTATATGGGACTTAAACATAACTGGCGAAATGTGGGTGTAATATAGATAGGTTCTTGCATTTCTAGAGTTAATATTGTATTCTTATGTAACTGAAAACACATAATTTAGATTAGATAATTAAATTCGGTTTGCATCAGTGTGTTTTAGGTTGAAAAGATTCCCTTTTGCCGACGGTAATTTAAGGTCAGGCGGACCATCGGTTGTCCGTGGACCATTGGTTTGGTACCAAGCAGTTGCAAGTTTTTCATACAATTCTAATCATACCAGGTTCCCTTCGGAAGTTCGAAAATAATAAAGTCTAAATAAATAGTGTCTACTATTGCCAAATATACATCAAACCATAACATTATATCAACAATATAACAGATAAGATTATATGGTATTTATTTACTTACTTTTTTCTCCAGTTTCCTTGTTTCGAAAAATGATGGCTCGCCACTGGTACATATGATACAAAGCTATATATATGCTGGCCATGATTCCATCGGCATACCCTGAACACAGAATAGAAAAAATCTCCTTATAATATGGCAAAAAAACTTGCAAATAATAACTTTACGAGCTACATTGCACACATATTATATAGAACTTTTGGATGGACGATGATAGAGAAGGAGAAAATATATCCAGACGAACCAAACAATAACAAATCGTAGGCGTATCGACTGGCTTAGCATTACCTATCCTGACGCTTCTCCTGACTAGATTCCACTTATGCACATGCAATAAAAACAAAAGGCATATTTTTAAATGCACATCTGTATAATTTTCAGCACACTAGGTAACTCCACTAAATAACTGAATGAATACCAGAAGAATGAACCAATTTATTAACTAAACATATCCTCCAAATAAAAACTCAAAAATCATACAAAACGAGATGACCTTTTTTATCGAATTCACACATGATATATTGAACAAAAATACATTTTGTTTATCAAAAATACTTAAATCGATATTCTCAATTTTCTATTAAAAAGGATAATAATATACAGATATCGATTTAATTACATGCCAAAACAAAACACCATCACAAAATCGATCCACGTAGGTACCAAGTCTAAGTCAGACTACGGTACACTTGCTCCATATTCACCAAACTCTATCTACATCTAGGTATATATCTACCAGTTAAATACAGTTCACAGCTCTTGTTGACACGAGTCGATAGCAGTCAGAATTCAACCCTTGTTATGACTGACAGCTGCATGAATATTCAACCCGTCCGTGCCGCGGGCGCCTCGGTTACTTTTGCCAACTATTCTGTGGGAATTGTAACAAGTTCTAAAGATATTATTGTGAATGGAGTGATTTTTTAGGGGTTAATTAGTGAAGGTTTCTTGGTTTGTTTGTTGTGGAGTTGTTGTTTGTAAGTTATTATAGCACTGGTATTGTCTTATGCCATTATCACTACACGAGCGACCCTCAAAATAATGCCTAAATATTGTTTTTGATTTTCAACTCACGGCGTTGAACCGAGCGTTGAAAATTCAACAGCGGGTTTTTGTTTTGGCATTCATTTAGCTGTCGCGTAGTGTTACAGAAAACTGGCGTAAGTTAGTCTTACGGCTGATTTCAATAACACGAGATGACACATTGTTATTATGTTTTTACAACTGGAATTTCTCCGTAGCAGCCGGGAGTCTGGATTTGTGCCCGAATGTTTTTTTTTAACGTATCTCCTCACTAGGTATTTCTTTTGGTGAAGATGGCAGGAAACTTTTGAATGAAAGCATCGCTGTGCCAATATTGGAACCCCTATGTCCAGCAGTGGACGTCTTTGGGTTGAAATCCACAATAATTCAATTATTTATTCAAGTAACATAACTCATAGTATTAGTAACAATTTTATTTAAAAATCTATGTTAGTAAAAAGAACATATTATACAAATTAATTAATTTTAATCACGCTGTAAGACCAGCAGAAATTTTAGCAGCACCGGTTAATGATCGCGCAATTCAGTCGGCTAGAGATCATTTTTAGGATGTTATTGGTGCTATCGGAGGAGCTCGTGGCTAAATAAAAACAGCCAAACCTGTTGATCGAAGGTTAAGCTACGCTTGCCGAGGCCAGTCTGTGGATGGGTGACCGTTCGTAACATATCGAGACTCCTCCGTGCCTCAGAAAGCAAGTTAAGCCGTTGGTAACGGTTGTTACTCGTATTTATAGATCTTTGACAGTCGTTACGGGTTAGTCAGAAACCCGAAAGTCTGACAACCAGTCTTACCAAGGGGTATCGTGTTGCCCACTAACTGGGTTGTGGTGGTCAGATAGGCAGTCGCTCCATGTAAAACACTGATATTCATCTGTAGGTATGCAGTTAGGCTGGAAGCTGACCCCAACATAGTTGGGAAAAGGCTAGGCAGATGATGCTGTTGGTGCTGTCCCGCACCCTGCGTACCAGGGAAACGATAACAACATACTTCATCTATATCCAACTTAAACACTCGTAACACAATACTACAATGTTCCATTCGCCACGTCATGTTACATCACTAATTTCAATCTAGTGTATCATTAGGCTTCTAATTTACAGGGGCCGTACTAAATCGTGTCGGCCCCTTAATTTATAGTCCGCAGTAGTTTCATGGTCTACTGGACAATTAATCTAACAGGTATTTAGTGGGGAGCTGACGCATGTTGGAATGGATGTGTGAGCAATAGATGAGTTAGATCTTTGGAAATGTTTGTGTGACGTCAGTACCTGTAATTGGCTTGTGATTGTGATGAAAATGGCGACGATTTCCTAATTCAAAATTTCTGACATAAACAAAATTTAAGTGACTTCGCGGCAGGCCGTAGTGGAGATGGCGGGATGAGATGAACAACGATAAAGACTAGTCTTTAATAGCCCTACATAAAGGTTATCTGGTAGAAAAGAGCATTATGTTATCCTTTATACATTTGTATGTTTAAAGTATTAAATAAATTAATAGAAAGATAGTAGAGAGGCATTTGTAAGTAATAATAATAATTAATGTAAAACGTCAAAGGTGCCTCTGTGAGTTGGCTTCGGCTGCACATACGCCTCTCAAAGGTTTTATGCCCCGAAGTGGAAATTGTGTATTTTTCTAACTTCTCCGCTGTTCTTTTCTGATTAATTTCGTTGCGGGATCCAAGACAGTTGAATCGTTTCTCCGGGATTCGTCGGGCTTTTATTGTCTCACGATTTTCTGGTGGTCGCCACCGTTGATTCTGGTTTTCAGGAGTTGCAGTGGTTTGGGAATAGAGTGGTGGGCCCATAAAAAAATGCCCCGGGGTTCTGTGAGGTATATAAAAAGTAAAAATAATAATGATACTTTTGTCTCAGACCAAAATCGTCTAGTGACGCACAGGAAAAAAAAAATTGTTCAAATGGGTACACCTCTTCACGATAAAACATTTTTTCAGCATAATGGATTTCCAAACTGCAAATTGCCCCAACATTTTACATAGTAAATAGCTCACTATTGATTTACGCTAACATATTTCAATTTTATAGCTCTACTACTATCGCTCGTGACTTTTCCTCGATACATTTTTCAGAATACGAAGCCAGATTTGTGGTTGGATCTATCATTTATCATCTTTATAAGGAACAAGCAACGATCGCAGTCTCGACTGCGTGTTTATTTTATACGTCTTAAATTCGAGAATACTGTCTTTTTATTATTGGAGCATTAAGATCACGCCTGTATTCCCCGGAAAGATGGACAGAGGTACAGATGCAGAGTTGGGCAGGGTTATAGTAACCCCCATATTTCGCCTGTTATGTAAAAGTCCCATGTAAAAGGGGTTGAGCCTATTGCCATCAAACAGGCACAAATCCAGACTCCGAGATGCTAATGAGAAAATTTCTTTTAGAAAAACTCAATAACACTTTACCTGACATGGGAATTGGACCTCACGCTCAGCAGTTGTGTTTGGGACAACTAAACAAACGAGTCAAAAAAAAAAAACAAATTTAGAAAGAAAAACGGGCCATCAAAAAAAATGTAGGCTCAATAGCGCCTGCGCAAATTATTTTGCATCTTTGATTACCACAGAAAGCCAAACCTATAAAAAAAAAAGAAAAAATCTTGGTTTAGTAACTCAAATTAATAACAGCTTGTTACTGTAACACTGCAGGGTGTGGGCCAGTTATCATTCAGCGAATTAATGGAAACTGGGGGGCTTTCATTGAGCATTTCATTAAATTCTTTCTAGTTTTAGATTTAAGTATATAAATATAATAGCTGTGACGACTTCCTCCACGTGGATATTGCCAACATTTTATGGGTTTTATTTCTTTTGCGCGGAACCCTATTTCTTTTTCTAAAACAAAAGTTGGTTCTTAACACATCGCCAGTGAAAGTTCCGTCAAAATCAGTCCAGCTGTTTCGGAGATTACCTCAAACAAACAGGCAGCCTGGCAGACAGAGATATATTTTCTGTTATAAGTACCGCATAAGCTATCATATGCATTTAGTAAAAGTTGTTTCTTTTATTTATTTATATAACAGACACTTTTATTTATTTCAATAGAACACTATAGAATTCCAGCACTAAAGAAGTTCTTATATCAAGGAAAAAGTCACCTTCAGTACCAGTCACATAACAAGCCAACTGAGAACAGGCAGACAGAGTAACACTTTTTCCTATCTCTTTAATATGCTCTCCAAACCAAAATCTACTATACCTACGAACACATACTACATACATGCATTCTTGCCTTACTTAACCATCCGACTACGCCACTACTGAATCGCTCACCACTCAACTCGAGTGCTGTTATCGGTAATATACGATTCGGATCGATACTCGATGCTTCTCGGATATGTATCGATGCGTGATCCGGCTCTTCATTTGGTTGAAGTACTGTCTACATTACTCTGTTCCGAGAGTTCGTCTGGTGAAATGTTCAGAGGTTAAGTTAAGCTTAGGGAAGTACGTATTTACTTGAGCGTGGCTAAGATGGTTTTGCCTGTTTTACTAGCACTAAAGTGGTTAAATAATACAAGGCACACGGGTCGATTGAAAGTTATGCTACGCTGGCCGAGGCCGGTCCGTGGATGGGTAATCCATGTAAATCCATGACATACAGAACTCTTCGTGCCTTGGAAACCACACAAAAGACGTGTCGCATGATCGAGTCAGATAAAGGAATTGTAAATAAATAAGAAATACTGACTGGCATTCAGTTTTATCCAGTTAGACTGTAAGCCAACCCCAACATAGTTGCTTGCACAGTTTTGACACAAGAATAATGCGTTTTTACTTAGGCGTCGCCTAGTTTGAGTGAAAATAGGCTTTATACTTGTAAGTTACTTTGTAACATGTTGCGTCTTTACGTGTTTCTCGGTAAATAATATTGTGTTCATATTTATGCATATTTCATAAAGTTGTATTGTATCGTTCGACGGGCCAATATCCGCAACTCCACGACTCAGCGCGTATTTTTCGTAACGCGTGCGACAATACCGGACATAAAATGATATAAAGTTACTACACAAAATAATTAAAATACAGAAAGAAAAGAAAGAAGTGTATTTGAGCCCAATAGGTTCATATAAATTTCAAAAATGTATGTTAAAAACAAACAAACAAACTCATGCGCGAAACCAGATTTACAACAAAGATTTCCAGCGACAGCTGTCAAAAAAAACCGTCCAAAAGAGAGTTAAACTCGCGTACGAAGGGTTCCGTACCATTATCTATAATAACACGTCAAAAAATCACGTTTTTTGTATGGGAGCCCTTAAATATTTATTTTATTCTATTTTTCAGTATTTGTTGTTATAGAGGTAACAGAAATCCATCATCTGTGAAAATTTCTACTGTCTAACTATCACGGTTCATGAGATACAGCCTGATGAAAGACGGAAAGGTAGACGGACGGACGGACAGTGGAGTCTCAGTAATAGGGTCCCGTTTTACCCTTTGGGTACGAAACCCTAAAAATAAGATAACTGAAGAGGTACCTACTACTAAGAAGTAGGCAATAGGCATAAAAGAGCTCCTCTTCTGCTTAGTCTACTATTAATTAAAGATACCGGAATAACTTGGAATACATTTAAGCAGAACGTTTCGAAGAGCAATCAAGTCGTTCCCCCATTTTCTACGTAGAATTTGTAGCAGAAACAAGCTTGTTATCCCAACGTGAGCTAATAACGCCTCTTCATCAAAGCCTCGTTAGCGTATCTATACAAAGAAATAAAATTGAAGTGTCTGTTTGTAATGCTGAAATAACAGCAGCCAACTAAAAAAGGAATTTGAAATAAATGTTTGTCTACCTACCTGTTTGTTTGGGCAAATCTCCAAAACTACAGAATCGATTTTGACGTTGTGTATTTTTTTTTAAGAATTCGGGTTCCGTACAAAAATGTTAAAACCCATGAAATGTTGTATAATTCCACGTGGAAGAAGTTGCGGGCACAGATAGTAAATAAATAAAATTGTAGTGTCTCTTTGTGATGTTAAAATGACAGTTTTTCCAAAAGCAAATGAACGTATTCGTATATATTGCAGTAATACCAAAAAGGCAATTTAATTTTTTTTGTTCGGGCTAATCTCCGAAACAACATTATCGATTGTGACGGGATTATCACTGGCAGGTAGCTAATGTTATAAGGAGTACCTTAGGCTAGAAACCTACCTTTTAGTTTAGAAAAATAATTAGAGTTCCACGCAAAACATGAAAACCCATGTTTTATTATGTTCACTGGCAGCTAGCTAATGTTAAAAAACACATTTATTCTACTTTTATTTAAGAAAAAAGAATTATGATTTATCGCAAAAAATGAATATACATGTTTTATTCCATGCGGGCAAAGTCGCGAGCATAGATAGTCCAACATAAAATAAACCAGTTAAAATATTACTCAATAACATCAAAAACAGTAACACAGAACAAGTGCACCAATTTAAATAACGCGAACCCACCCTGCTGTACGTTAAACTTAAAAGTAAACCTTATCCGAAATAGGTAGAGTACATTTTACGTTAGCACAATGATAGTTATCACGTAATTAAAGTCAGTTATACACGCCGTGAGATGTCTAATTAGCTGCCACGCATTTGCTTCAGATAATTTAGTTCCAAATATTATGTAATTAACATGACTACCGCAACCTCTCACACTACTATTATATACCTATATACTTATGTACCTACGTAATTTTGTAGATAGTTTAGTTATACACACACACAGACATACAGACCTCACGAAGTAGTTGAAGTTGGGTAAATTGACTGAATTAGGTAATTTACAGTTAAGGTTCCCGAGGGTTTTGTGGCTAAACAGGCGCACGCATCGAGCAGAAGGTTAAGTTACTGTTTTCGGAGGTCAGTTTGTGGATGGGTGACTATTCAAAGCATATCAAAACCCTTCCATGCTTCGGAAAGCATGTGTCCCAGCTGTCATTAGTAGATTCATGACAGTCGTTACGGGTAGTCCGCAGCCCTAAGTCAGGCAACCAGTCTTACCATGCAACCATGTAACTGAGATGTGGAGGTCAGTTGCCAAGACTGGAAGCCGATCCCTATATCATTGAAATATGGCTCATTTCACAGTGATAGCCTAGAGATTGGAAGTCAGCGGTATGGTAAACGCCGCCGTGCATCAAAAAGCACGTAGAGGTGTAGGTACTGTTCCAAATACTTTCCAATACCTGACTTCTACTCGTTCTTTAAAATCTCTCCTCTCTCTCTCTCTCTCTCTCTGGTCAGAAGTCCAAAACCTGCTTTTGGTGAAGAATAACAAATGACTAAAGCCTCTAGGCTGCAGCACACTTACGCTCTAGTTTAAGTGTGGCGCATTTCCACAAAAGATGGGACACCTGATATTGTGTCCTGCGTGCTCTGATTCCTGTCATTGTCCTAGACGTAAGGCAATCATCACACTTATCAACATAAATTTAGGTAACTATCAACTTTTGACAAGTTTTCATTGACGTTTCCCAATTACAGAAAGGCCCTAGCAACTAAAATTGCTACGCCTGCGCAGTATCTCAAAATAACAAGTCAATCGTAAAAACAGCTAAGTAAGAGTTGTCGGTTGTCGTAACTCCTAAATCCACTCGTCATCGTGTCCTAGGTACATTTTAAAACAACATCAAATTGAGATTTGTAAACACAACTACCAACAACAACCAACAACAACAACCCACATCAAAGACCAGAACAACCTCCAATTAAGTCCTTTAAACTAACTGAACAAGAACCGATGCTCCATTCCATCGCGTGTCTATTAAGGCATAGATTAAATAAGCTAATTTAGAACAAACTTAATGAAGCTTAATGACCGTATTTTGTTCGACTGTTTGTTTTAGAACCTTCCCTTATTTGATAGTAGATAGCTTTAATTTGTTTGTATTGGACAATCAGAAGGACATCAGAGAACTTATTCTCGCCCTTGTGATATTTGACATCGAATCACGAAAATATCGAATGTAATAAATGTAATATTATTCATCAACAATGCTTACTTTGCGCGTATGTATAGTTCACAATGAACAAATTAAGGAAATATTTCATAAAACAATGTCGTGTTTAGAAGAAAAAGTGGCAAAAAAAAAGTGTATTCTTAAATGGAGCTTCAGAGTATGAATGAAAGGTTTCTAACAAAAGTATAATATTATAAGGATTATAAGAAGTATAAGTATTTATAAGGGAGATGTGAATCGTAACGCTGGGAGGGACGCCCTAGAAGGATATCCCTTATAGGTGACTCTCTTTTCTTCAGAAAGGTTAGATTCGTAGTGGAAGCTGTGGTGGAGTTGTGTGGAGCGTGGTGTGAGTTTGGTGTGTTCCTGGAGTGGGGCAACGTTTTTTTTATACAAAAAGGAAAGAAAGAAAGTGGTCGTAACAAATGTGCGTGTAATATCAGATGTATTAATGTTAACGAAGTCCACCCGCATGGAAAAAAGGCATAAGTTTAATTGGAATCGATAACTTTGATACACACACATACGTATATGGATAAGGATGTAAATAAATCAAATATTAAAATAATCATCAAAATTATAGATACCGGGCTATTATTCGCAATCTGGAAATTAGTATAGAGATACCGGATAAATGTCTTTTCAATTTATACTATCTATGCCATTAGTTTATATCCAAAGTTGAGATTTTAATCAAAACTTTAATCAAACTTCACTTTTTTAACATAATAATATGTACCTTCGATATGTATCGAGTGATACAAAGCATTCGATAATGTGTGGTTCAAAAAGAAACAATAACATAGGTATGTGTGATAAATACGACAGTTTATTAAGTTTTTCTGTATAGTTGAGCTGACCAACAGCTTAAGGTGCTTTCTAAGGCACAGAGGAGTCTCGATACGTAATGAACGGTCACCCATCCAAAGATTTACCTTCGGCAAGCGTAACTAAATCTCCAATCGACCCGTGGGGCTGGCTGTTTTGTTTAGCCAAGATCACCTATTTTTTTTAGAGGATACTTACATAACTAAATCAATGCCTATTAGTCTACCTAATTGAATGCGGTCGGCACTGGCAATCGGAGTATTATAACTACTTCTGTTAGGAGAGTCAATCAGATATAATTTAACGACTACAAGAACAAGATATGAGTGCTATTACTTATTGTTTAAGTACACTTGTACGAATCCCTCCATCAAATTGCTATTAATTAGTTTTATCAGATAAAGATCCATTATGAAGTGTATCGTTTCAGCTATCTCGTGAAATTAACCGGTTGAGACATACGACTCCGTGGCGCAACGGTAGCGCGTCTGACTCCAGATCAGAAGGTTGCGTGTTCAAATCACGTCGGGGTCAAAATGCACTTTTTGCATTTTTGCTGTTTTGTTTTTGGAGGCTGACAGCTATCTGAATATGAAACATTTGACGGTCTAAGAAACAACAACATGTAATTATAATTCCAAGTTAGCGGTGTTCTAATTTATGTTAGTTATATACCTTGTTCGCCGATATGTTTAGTGATAATTGCTTTTCAGTTACGACAGTAGAAAGGTAGGTCTAGTATCTGGTACCTATTTACGTTCGTGACACCCCACAAACTCAGATTTAGTTGAAAACCAGCGTCAGGCACTATGTGGCTGGCAGTTTTGCTGAACTGGGCTTTTTGGTCTGTAGGTTTTTATGTTTGCTTTTCAATTTTTTAGTATTGCGTGCCTTAAGTTTATGCTAAATAAAAACTTGTTTATTCCTTTCTCTCTTGGTATGATGTCAAAATTTGTGTTACGCATCATACTTACTTCGGGTGGTTCTTTCCTTAAAAGACTGTGACCTCTGAGTTTGTTTCGGTGTTTCTTCTCAGATGAAAGCTATGAAACTTCAAGCTAATCTTTTTTTTTTTTTTTTTTTTTTATTAATTTATCTGTTATGATTATTTTATTTGTGACTTATAAAAATGTTTTTGTTTAGTCTCATCATCTTATCTGCCTAGCCTTTTCACAACTATGTTTGTTGGGGTCGGCTTCCAGTCTAATCGGATGCAGCTGTGACCAGTGTTTCACATGGAGTGACTGCCTATCTGATCTCCAGAACCCAGATACTGGGCAACACGGTACTCCTTGGTAAGACTGGTTGTCAGACTCTCGGGTTTCTGACTACCCGTTACAACAACGGCTTAACGTGCTTTCCGAGGCACGGAGGAGTCTCGCTATGTTACGAACGGTCACCCATCCACAGACTGACTTCGGCAAGCGTAGCTTAACCTTCGATCAACCGGTGCGGCTGTTTTTATTTAGCCAGGAGCTCTTCCATCACGAGTTTTTGAGTCACTCAAAAGTTTTTGTTAAAAATCATATTATCATCATTACTGAAGTAAAAACATTAAAATCATCTTTAAACTTAACTTTTCTAGGAGCAGTTAGCCATTCCTTCAATAGAATAAATAGGTAATAATGAGAAATCACTTTGTTATGGTCGACGATAATTACAGTAAATCTATGATGGGGTTTATCCAAATATTTCCCAAAAAATTATGCACTTTCAAAAAGTGCATTTTGACCCCGACGTGATTTGAACACGCAACCTTCTGATCTGGAGTCAGACGCGCTACCGTTGCGCCACGGAGTCTTATAGCGAGTGAGTTAATAAACACAATCGTACATTGGAACTAGGAGTGGAAATCTCTTGAGAAATTGATAACTAATTAATTCAACCACAAGCGCCTTTCATAACGGGAGCGCTATTCTGTACAAAATTTCCGAGTGCAGCGCTATCCATACTACAATATTATAAAGGGGTAAAATGTGTTTGCAATGTTGTGCGTATGTAGGGGGTAATCTCCGGAACTAATGATCCAATTCTAAAAACTTTTGAGAAATCTACATCATTCAGGAGTACTTTAGGCTATTATCATCCCTTCAAAGCGTAGTTTTGGAAATAATAATGAATGAGGGAATGTTAAAGTTTTAAATCAAAATCAAAATTCATTTTATTCAAATTAGGCTGAGAATCAGCACTTTTTGAACGTTTACAAAAGACGGTCCCCCAAAATGCCTACCCTTCACCACTTTCTAGTGTTTTTGCTGGGAAGAAGAAGTGGCGGAACAAACTCCCCAGCAAAAACGTTCGAAGGGAAAAGTGAGTCCGCGCGGACTAAGTCGCGGGCGAAGTGCTAACTGCTAGTTTAGTATAAAGTGACCTAACAGACCGGTAGGCAGTGAGATACTGACGTCTCAGTTTACCACTCATTTCACGTAACTATTCACGGGGAGGTTTTTACAGAATCCACTGGCTGGACACGCAGCACATGGGCGTACACGATGTCCTGTTTGTTCTGATGTTGATACTTACATAGAAATGGATGGGCACTACCTGGGTTCAACCAGTTCAGTGGTAGCGGCGTTATTTTACGTGCTCTAGGCAAAAGAAAGAAAAAATAGAAAGGAAAGGAAAAGAAAAAAAAAAAGAAAAGAAAAAGATAGAAAAAAAAAGAAAACAAGAAAAAGAAAGAAAGAAAAGAAAAAGAAAATTCCACACGCACACAGGAAATATAAAGACCAAAATACTAAAACTTAACCAACAGAAAAAAAGGTCATGTGCGAGACAAAAAAAGGTCCTATCTCTTAGCATGAGCTGCGATATTTAAACAAAGAATAAATAGCGTAGCGCAGATCGTGTACCTACACCGCTCACTTTATTTTGTGTTATTCATGTCTGCCGCTGCTCTCAAAACGGTCAAGAACCACATTGTAAGGAAACTGGCCCGGCCTAGAACAAAAAGTTCTATTTAATATAATTAATCTATTTAAAAAAACATAGTCGAAATTCTTCTCTATCGTGATTGCTTTTATAAACATTTCAACTCACATACACAAACATCCAGACCCGGAACAAATAACTATCTGTAGGCCATACAAATATTTGTTCCGTTTCGGAATCAAACACGCGACACGCAGCGCAGCAGCCAATCGCTCAGCCATTGCGCCAACATTGCCCAAGTCGAAGAGTTCGAAGATATGTATTTCCCACGATCCCCCACTGGGCCCATGTGGTAGATTGAGGCCTACTACTTATAATATTTTGCATGCCGTAAGTTACTTGTAATATGTATCGGGAAAATTTACAAATATTCCAACTAATATGTGTCTGCCTTCATCAGCAAATAAACGATTTCTTTCTTTCTTTGACTAGTGTCCGGTGGAAGCCTCCAACTAGTACAATAGGGATGTGTCCTAGGTAATACTATATTAAGTCTATTTAGTCCGTCAGTAAGATTACCAAAAAATATTAGACACGCATTTCTTGCTTACTTAATTCAATAAAAAGTGACAATGATATAGCACATCAAAGTTCAGGAGAAGGGGCTTGTGACGTCATGGCGTGCTACACTTTTAACGAAAAGTGTAGCACGGCGTGACGTCACGCGCAATTTCAACACACTATACGGCTGCCATTTTTGGTTTACGTGACAAAAGAAAAAATACGTGTCCAGCATTTTTGAGTAATCCAACTTTCGGACCACTAAGATTTTTTAAGGACGCTACCCTATTGACCCCGTCATTGCTTTATCGTTCTGGATTCGATTCCTGGGTCGCGCAAAGTGTTATTGGGTTTTTCCATCTGGAATTTCTCAGGAGCAGCTCGGAATCTGATGGAAATCACACCCTATTACATGGGACTTAAACATAACTGGTGAAATATGGGTATACGCCCCTGAATAACCCTTTGGGGATTACTAGCGTGATGTTATATTGTTACTGGCTCTTTATAACACTAGGTCTATTTGTCCTTGTGATAGTTTCAACCTTAGTGAAGTTTCAGTTTAGTAGGAAACGTGAGGACATACAAATACAATTAATCTTTCCTACCTACTGGCGAAATAGGATTGTTGTACATGCCACAAAAAATATAAATGAGATAAAGAAAGCTCTTTATGCAAGTTTAGTGCAAGTAGGTGAAGAAAAGTCGTTTAATTCAAGTATAGTAGGTTCTTTAGTTTCAAAATTCACCAAAAAGTGCATTTTGACCCCGACGTGATTTGAACACGCAACCTTCTGATCTGGAGTCAGACGCGCTACCGTTGCGCCACGGAGTCTCATAGCAAACAGGTCTAAATTGCAGTTTGATATAATCGGGATGACTCAGAAACATCTTTATCAATTATCTTGAGTATACACTGCTAATAGATTTTAATCAGCTTGTTACGTGCTCTTGAATGTATGGCCTGATATTCTTAATAATAGAGTGTATCTACATCAGCTATTTGAGCCACAGTATATACCTACTTACAGACCTTACTTTTGTTAAAATATTTGCGTTCCTTTTGAATCCGCGTTCACACCAAATAAAACAAAGAAAAACATTTATTTACATTGATACACATTTATTTACATAGGCTCAGGCGCATATTGACATAACTATAGGTATTATAATAAGTATACCTATCTTTACAGGGTTACCTAATACGATAGTGTACACAATAAGTATATTAAATTTTATAACTAATCACAAACAATCCATTTATTGTTCAATATGTACTTACACTGACAAAAGAAACATAAAGTCATAATTATGAGCCTTATGGCTACACCTAAAAGGTCCATTTCACCAGAAATGCCAGCAAACTAGTGTCTGACGCTGATTTTCAACTGGTTATTTGAAAGCTATCTGCTGAATTACGTCACCTGCTGACTTGTATAGAAGCGCATGACTACTGTTTATGAGTATGTCCTTATAGGGCGTCTCCTCCCGGTGTCAAATGACCTCAGTCCTAAGGTCTAAGGTCATTTGACGCCGGGCCATTATCTCGTATATACGCATTGCGAATAATCTCACCAAACGTCTTCAAATAGAACAATTTTTTTCGCAGAGCTCGTCGACCCAAATTACCCTTTTTCCTTATAACAAAGGTAGAAACATAACTCGCAATTGATAGAAGCCAGACCTGAACTTTCGTGAAAAATGGATCCAAAATATTATTTTGTATCACTGAAAAATAGGAACCAGTCTGTACCGAAATCGGGACAAATACCTCTTCTCATACATAGAAGGCACAAGCATTAATCACTACGCTTGTTCAAGGTGGATTAGAGATATCACACACTTAATATGAATTCGTTACGATTTTTTCCATCACCAATCTCAGTGATGTAGTATATGATAAACTAAGGAAATATGAAAGTAGTTGTATGAGCTTATACGAGTACAAATAGTAGACAAGAAAATGAAGAAGGTTTTTCCTCAGACTAATACTTACCACTCATCATCATGTCATCTGCCGTTTCCCAACTATGTTGGGGTCAGCTTCCAGTCTAACCGGATGCAGCTGAATACCAGAATTTTGCATGGAGCGACTGCCTATCTGACCTCCACAACCCAGTTACTGGGCTACACGATAACCCTTGGTAAGACTGGTGGCCAGACTTTCAGGCTTGTGACTACCCAGTCAGAAGCCCGAACAATAGTCATGGGTGTTACGACTGTGAAAGATCTACAAATGACAGCTGATACTACGATCCGCAGAAGATTTTGATTCAGATTTAGAATCAGCTACTGCACCAATATATTGAGCAAATTAAATAAAGTCTTCTTTTCTCCTTCTTTCACATGAGAGATCAATCTTTACATTACACACACGCCATACAAAACCACAAGATAATTAAATTTTCACCTACCTTCCATGTAGACAAACCAACACCCAAATATTTGATAAAAACAACCAGCAAAGACCGAGTCGGTCTTGTACACCAAGGGATGAGTAGATATGGAATAATGTTGGGAATACATTTACAAAAAAAGGAAATTTCATACTTGTGATTGCATAACTATGTTTAACTGTCCAAGTTAAGAACATTGTTTCATTGCTCCTTTAATAACTACACTAACGTCTTTTTACTACATGTATTTCACATTTTTGGCTTTGCAAACTTCGGAGGTAATTGGGGAAACCGTATTTTTAAGGACATTTTTCATCATTTCCTTTTATGGTAAATCCCACTTAAAATAGTCCTACTTTCAAATTTCACCGTCCCATTTGTGCCCATGATGCATTTAAAATAATAATATAACTACAATTTTTGCACTTGAAATATAGTAAAGGACTTGTATCTGTTCCAAATTTCAAGGCGACCGACAGCATAAGTAGATTTTGAAATAAGGAATAACTTGTAACAGATAGACGGATCAACAAAGCCGCATGAAATGAAATGAACTTCATTTATGTAAATAGTAGATAAAAACCAATTATACACGTCACATCATTTTTTATTTTTTTTTACTATTTCGATAAGGATCCCTAAAAATCAACACCTACTCTTACACCCGAACATATCCAAAAAAGGTAGCCAAAGCCGTTCACAAAACCGGTGTCAATCCCTTGTAATTTTCGCCTCTGTAAGTCTCATTGAGCTCGAGGTGTGAGGAGATTTGCCTGGGGAACCCTGGCAAATTGGAAGGCCGAATGGTACGGTAATCGGCTTATGACGGGTACCGTCTTACTTATTATTTATACTAAGGAATTGAAGGTGCCCCATTGTTTGAAATGTTCGGCAATGGGAGGACGAGATTTTTTTTGTGTTTAGTGAAATGAACTAGTCGGTAGTGATTATGTGGCCGAGTGAAGCAAAAGAGTGATTAGTAGAAAAGATAAGTGAATCTAAATTAAAAAGTGAGACAGTTTTGTACAGAATTTTATTGCTAAATATTGTAGAAACCGATTGTTATGGTAGTCATAAAGCCAGTTTATTCATAGTCAAAGTAATGGTTACATTTTGTTTCTTAACGATTTTACTGTTACTTTTGCCCGTAACTTTTACTGCTTACTAAGGTGATCATCATCATCATCCTCCTGCCCTTATCCCAATTCATTTGGGGTCGGCGCAGCATGTTTTCTTCTTCCATACTACTTGCCATCATCTCAATAGTCACCGATTTACTAGCCATATCATCTTTCACACAATCCATCCATCTTTTCTTAGGTCTCCCTCTACTCTTGTAATCCTGCACATTCACACTCAAAACTTTCCTCACAAGATGATCCTCATTCCTTCGCATCACATGCCCATACCATGACAACCGATTTCAACACAACTTCTTCACCAAGGTGATGTGAGAACTAAAGATATTGACATTTTTCAAAGTTATAGGTATAGTTGTAGGTTGTATTTTATTACTATAGCTACTATTATAAATAAGTACCTGGATGACCTAGCTTTGTTCGGATAAAACAAGCTTTTTCTAAAAATGAAACCTAGCTCGATCGATTTGTCGCCCACAAAACCCCCTGCATACTAATTTTCATGAAAATCATTGGAGCCGTTTCTGAGATCCAGATTATATATTATGTATGTACATACATACTTGCTCGTTTAAATGTATTAGATTATTGTTCACATGTGTAAAAATAGCTCCCGACAATTTTTAGAGGAAATTAAGACGTTTGTGTAATGGCAACACTTTTGACATTTACTTTTGCTGTTACTTGAATGAAGAAACACATTTGTCGTAGTATGCAGTAATTAATAACAAGTAAAAGATAATACTTTTACTGTTACTTTAGTTTTTGATGAAGAAACTGACTGTTTGAAGATAAATAATAAAACTTAGCCAGTCAGGAATTCGTATTCCATATTTAAAATCATATTTCCACAACAACAAATGTATGCAAGTGCATATAAAGTGAATTTCACATTGACTATTGTACCTACTATTAACACAGTCATTTGTTAATATTTTTGGAAACTTATTTGCAACCTCGGGTTTAATCATATATTGCAGCACACTATGAAAAGCATGATTTTGATAAGGAAAAGCAATGTATACCTAAAAGCAAGCCTAAAAATGATAGATCCACAAAAAAAGTTATATATTTATCAGCCTCAAGCAAAAATATGAAAAAGGAAAACCAATAGAAAAGGTATAAAATGAAATCGCAGAATAGATTTGGACAAACGAATTTGGAGCCAATAAAGAATCTGGAACAGAAACATTGTATTCAGCTTGTGAGAGATGATCCAAGAACTGATGACCACTCGATTGAAATAAACCTACGCTCAAGTTGAAAATGTATCTACTAAGTTGTCATTTATCACTTATAAAGTTGAAAATGACATTAGTAAAAAATAAGTCGGATAACATTAGTAGAATCAACACTTTATTTGCATATATTTACTCTAATCATATTAAAGACTTATTTTAATCATATTTCGATTTCCACGCGACTCGCCAAAATATTTAATAAGCATCCTTTTGGGACCCCGAAAATAATTCAAAATCAGCTTATTTGTAACCAATTTTTATGAACTGGCGCACCTGAAAAAAAACATTCATAGTAATTGGAAATGAGAAAGATCTATTACAAAAAATAATAGAACCTCGTTCTAAAATTATAAAAATCGGAATTTAATAACTTTGGCGGTACGCGAGCTGTTTAAAAACACCGTCAAAAGTGACAAGGTTCCGTACCATGAATGTAATATATGAAAATGTATGCCATTTACAGACATCGTTTTATTTTTCCTGTAATCTTTTCATAGTATATTCTATCATACACAGTAATTTTAGATTTTTCAAACTTCGGATATAAGGAGGGAAAGAGGTATTTTTTTTACATTTTTTGTAATAAGACTTTGTGCCTACACAGACTGGTACAGACTTTTATGGGACCTGGTTAAAAAAAAAAAAAAAAGAACTGCATGCCATGTAATAGAGTGGCCACATCCAATTTGCCTAAGCATAATCCCCTTATACGGTGTCACAGGAAGCCTTGGATTAATAATGCAAATACCGTTGTTTTTGTCACACCTAACCCTCTTTGTAAGTTCCTGATTATGGCGATTTGTTTTTCAGACAAGCTGAATTAAGGACGTGTTGTGACATGGCTTTTTGGGTCAGGTCAGGGAGGTCTTGTGGAGACGGCTTCGTTTGACTATGCATAAATTGTGTATGTCATTATGGATGGGCCCAAACTAGCTGTGCCCGCGATTTTGTAGGCGTGGATTTTTGTTTGTTGCGCTGAACCCCAATTTTTTTTCTAAAATAATAGTAGCCTTAGTTACTTCGTTACACATCATCTACCTGCCAGTGAAATTATCGTCAAAATCGGTCCAGGCGTTTAGGAGATAGACAGATAAACAAGGACGATACTATTGGCACAGTGACTGTGCAGCTAGCTGGGGGTTGCGGATGGATCGTACGTTCCGGCGACCCCCAGCGTAGGTGTGTGATGGAACACCGTTGTGGTTTTAGTACGTAAGAGTCTGACAGACCCCTCCGGCCCCTACCCCCTCGTAGAACATCCATGAGGATTTTTCACCTCGGGAAAAAAAAGTGGCGGGTTGGATTCCCGCTCGGAATGAATATTTGTAGGGCCTACTGGTAGTCGTTCCGGGTCTGGCAGTTCGTGTATGTGACTTTAAATGTTTTTAAACGCACTTACCACAGCAAACAATCCAAGTGTGGGGCAACGTATAAAGAAGAAATATATAAAATCTATCAAGACTCCTATAACTAATCATTACAATGTGAGCAGCCAAGAAAACCCATAATCCCACCCTGTATTTACATCGATATCCAATTAACTTATCCAATACAAACACTTCGGAGCAGATTTAAGAAGAACAATATCGCAGAGAAAAGGTAGCCAATCAATAATATTTCCCCTCTTTTCAATTAGTACAGCAAATGCACGTTTAATGCCTTACCTCAGGGAGAAAACCCCGGTTTAACTTAAACGATTTAGGGGATACGCCACTAAATGAAATCTCCATCTATAGAGGGACCGGGGAAGGTAAGCGTGTTTTAATAAATATAAACTTGCCGAGTGTGTTTTGTTTCTTTTTTGGGAGAGAAATATTGTATGGTTGACTTAAAATGCGGAATTTGAAGGGTAAGAAAAGAGTATGAATGTATGAATATTGTAAAACCTAATAATAATAGAAGTTGCGTTTTTTTATTTTAAAATCTATTTAATTTTCCGTGCGTGTATCCTGTACCTGTTACCAATAAAATGTTTTTTTTCTTTCTTTATTTTTATGGTCGTCTACCGACATACAAATAAAGAATAATGTGAATACCTATAATGTGAAAAAACTGGGAAGTGGTGGGAGTTTTAGGGGACTGTCTTTTGTAAACGTTTTGACGTTCTAAAAGTGCTGATTCTCAGTCTAATTTGAATAAATGAAGACTTTATCCACAGAAAACTATAGCTCTATTAAAACATACTACTAAATTGATGCGTTCAAATATCTTACTTTTTAATAAAACACAGTTATCATACTTTTTCTTAAAAACATAATCAATCAATCAACGTTCAAAGTATTTGTTAAACATAATTGAATATATTAGAGAGTAGCAAACCTATAGGTACCAAAATAATATGAATATATTTTTATCACATTCGCTTCCAACATATTATTTGTCTAAAAATATTCTAGTATTTTCTACTACAGTCCTGTATTGGGGATTATAACTATTAGGAGACGTCAATATGTCTGTGTTTCCCCGTAATATGTGTCCGTTGGGATTGTGTCTGCGTCAGGCTTATTATTTTCCAAAATAATGTTGAAGTGTTATTTATTTATGGATATTAGTGTTTGTAAAATGCAAAGGTAAATATTATAGTTGGAATTATTACCTGCCACATTTTGATTAAGGAACAAATGAAGACGTGTCTATTTCTTGGTCATTTTCTTATTCCAAAAATAGGTTTTTGTTACAAGTGGTGGATATAATTTGGTTTTTATTGAATAAAAAAAAATGTGCGTGTTCACCACTTATCTTTCCATACTTATTAGCTTATGTTTTGGTGTGTTAAGCCCACGAGCCAATGGGTTTCTTTACACGGCAAGCGGCATTGCGGTAGGCGCAGGCGGAGAGCGTGATATGAGCTGGACTCCTACGATGTAGACTCATGCCAAATAGCCCTAGATATAGAAAAGTGAAAAGAAAGTAGGGAGGCTTTTGCTCTGCAGTGGAAAACGTCAGGCTAGTAATAATGATAAATTGGTTATCTATCATATTGGAATAGTTGTATTCTGAAAGCAGCATCGCAGCATTGTGCTGTATTAGGAGCCATATTTGTTCTCGCACAGGTCCTTTTATAATTGTTACTTTTTTTTTTTTTCTTTGAAAGCAAGAAAACAAAAAAAAAACAATTTCAAGATCTAGCTAGATAAAAATACTTGTTTCAAAACGTTATCATTATCAGTAAGATTTCAACCCTAGAAATGCTTGCTTTAAATGTTCGCCTCTCGTATCTTATCACACTTACTCTTTCTCGACAATATTTTTTCCAGTGTAACTGACACTGTAGCTTGCGCCATGTTTCTCAGTTGTGGCTCTGAGATTAGCGATTTAATTTTTTGTTAAAATAAACTTGAAGATGAATAAAAATAATAATCTCAACTAATAATTTATCATCATCAACACAATTATGACATAAAATTTTCAATCTGCATCTGAATCAACACAATTGTGGCAGTTTAAGCTTGTCAAACGCTGACGCGACGTGGTTGCTCAGAATGGGCCTCATAAGACGGCTCAAGGTCACCCAAAGGGCAATGCAAAAGGGAGTACTTGGAGTTCCTCTGTGGGATAATGGATAAATTCGCAGTGAACCAAAGCAACAGACGGCTTGAAGAATTGGAAAACTCAAGTCGCAGTGGGCAAGCACATTGTTCGCAAAACCGATGTCCGTTGGGGCGTGAAGGTTCTCAGTCAGGTAGGGGACACCGACCTCATATCATTTTATTTTATCATTTCATTACTTTTTTTGTGTGGCGTGGGTAAGACCCCTTGAAAGTGAAGCGATGTACTGATGGAGATCGCAGGGAACCGCTGGATGGGGGCAGCGCAGGACTCATCATTGTGGTAACTTTTGGGGGAGGCCAGGTTCAGCACTGGACATCTTTTGACTGATATGATGATGATAATGACGAGCTTATACGAACGTGATGCGAATAATTGTTTTAACACTTACCCACAGTTATTTCTACCAACGCTGTTCTTCTGGCCCCAAGCCAAGTCGAGACATAAATCTGCATGCTTTTTTTAATATTTTGTCGCCCGTGCAGTCATTTATCTTTTGTTTATATACTAGAACTCTTAATGAGCACTTTCTTACACTTTGCCATGGTTTATTTGTATTCTTTGTAGCCGGGAACTCAATTTAATTTAATGTATTATTTAAGATGAGTATCATTGTAATGGGTCTTTTGTACATTTAAGTGGATGAGTTTGTATGATGTTTAAGATTTTTTTTTAGCAGGCTGTGGGTTTATGATGTTGAAATTGCGGACCGGAAAAACGAAAATAAATGGCCAAGTGCGGGTCGGACCACGCACAATTAAGGGTTCAGGATGTATAATTACTCACAACGTTGACAATCATGAATTACATAGAAACTTCGTTCGTTTAGAGGTCGCATGCGCTTCTGCTGCACGTGAGGTCTTGGCTTACTCCTGGATCAGGCAAAATGTTGAAAGGTTTTTCCATAACGAATCTTAGTCAGCTCATCGGTAGCCCGGGATTCGGATTCGTTCACTAACCCGGCACCAACCCGGATGCTAGACTGGCAATAGGTTAACCCCCTAGCATAGGTTTTAAACATAACTAGCGAAATGTGGTTCTGCTATAGGTCACACTTCTGTCTAACCCTTCGTTGAATGCTGGCGTGATGATTTCATCTCAAGTCTTAATACAAAGAGGAAAATTTCTCATTTTTTAGCTTTTAACTGAAAACAAAAAACGTTTAAAAAAAAATGAAACACAAAATAATTTTAAGAGGAAAAGGGAAATTCTGAACAAGACCTCTTTGAAAAATTAACTGTATTATTAAAGTGTAGTTAATAAATTCAAAGTTAGTGGTCCGTTAAAACTTAACTGGTAACTGGTACATTTGAATTTTAATAAAAGGCTTTGTAAACTTTTACATAATGAAGTTGAACGAAGTACGGGAACTAAGAAACTAAACTAATATATTCATAATCACGTTTCCATTCTTCCGTTTCTGTAATATTTTAACAGCTGCTGCAAATTGCCCGGGAAACATTATGGAGAGATGAAATATATGATCTGTTGCTTTATAGACCTATTGGGTAATCAGACTAAATTCGTGTCTGTAAATTGATTTTTCGTATCTAAGAGGTTGTAGAAAGAATCGTAGCAGGTGGCGTTCTGTAGTTTCTGCCTAGCCCGATAGGAAAAAGGCGTGAATTTATGTCTGTATGCGTATGTACATGGTTTTAAAAGAAAACTTGCACCTACATACATACGATTGTATATACATAATTATGTACATGGTACCTGCATAAGTTTGTCATTGTGCAATTAGAAATATTTCTTTTTTTTAATTCTTTATAAATAAATCCACGCTCCTTTCCTGTGGGGTGCGCAGAAATTACAAAACGCCATCAGCTAGGAGCCGTAGGTACATAATCTTTTTGCTTCGTTTATGGTCATACACTCAAGCCAGTTGTGAGTACTGCTCACGTGACCTATCTGAAAAACATCATCAACACGGTCAGTGTATGTCTTTCTAGGTATCGTGGCATTCCCATTTACTTCTGCCTTGTCTACGATAAAGTTTGCCTTATCTCATTTTTTGACTACACCAAAAAAAAACCTCTAAGAATGAAAAGCTATTGTAGTAAAAAGGGTTGTACCTCCGTTCCTTGTTTGAAAAATTGTGTTTTCTGTAAAAGTGATTGTGAGTAAAACATATTTTTCCAGAAGAAAGTATAATTACGTAAAATACATAGTACACAAGAAGTGTTAAAAGCTTGAAGTTTTGCTCTCAGTATTAAAACTAATAATGTATTCACTGCCACGCTTGCGTTTTGGAAGTTCGTTAAACACTCCTGGAGTTACGGAGACGTGACGTCAAACAAACAAGCAAGCGAACAAAATGGCGTCACATAGTAAGCGGTTATGTGGTTCTAACACGAACTCGAGCAGAGCAAACGTGGTTCTAAATTTGAAAAAACTCATTTCGCAATTTATTTACCTAATTATTTACAAATTATTTACCAGCCTATTACTGTCCCACTGCAGGGCAAAGGCCTCTTCTCATACAGAGAGGGCATGAGCATTAATCACCACACTTGCTCAAGACGGGTTGGCGATTTCAGACTTATATTAATTATCCAGGTTTCCTCACGATGTTTTCCTTCAAAGATGTCAGTGACCAAGATAAACTTAGAAAGTACATATGAATTGAAAAACTCACATTGGTACTTGCCCAGGTTTGAACCCTCAACCTTGTTCACAAGAGGCGAGGCCTAATCCACTGGGCCATCATGACATGTTAGCAATGGAAACATTTTTATAATTGGATCATTAGTTCCGGAGATTACCCCCTACATACAAACTTACAAACAAATTTTACCTCTTTATAATATCAGTATAGATGAAGATTGAAACGAAATAAAACGATATACTAAAGGGTATTTACTCAAACACTACAAGAGGATACGTTGTTTATTTCGCGCGTGGTATTGACTTTCATATTTCGAACATAAGCTTCCTTAGGCGAATGCGTGGAGCGAAATTCAAATTTTCTCAGGTTTTATGCAATTCGAAACTAAGATTTAGGCTCTTTGTTATTGAAAAAGATATTTGCGAACGTAACAAATATAAATTTCTTGAAATATAATAATTAAAATCACCATTTGCAAGTCTCTTACTCAGAATTGTGCTCCAATGTCATGATTTCATGAAATAGTCATTTGAACTTTAAAAAGACGTATTAATGAGTTTTATTATTCTATATTAATACTTCGTGAAATACACATTTACAACCTAAAACCCAACATACAACCTCGTTATTATATATTGAGCTGGAAATGGAAAAAAAACGAGGGCTTTCCCAGTCAGGTCTTGGGTTAGATTCCCAGGTCGGGCATAGTGTTATTAAGTTTTTCCAATCAATAAGAATTTTCCCAATAGCAGCACGGAGTTTGGACCATGCCCGGTTGATGGCACTCAGCTCACCCCCTAAAAAAAAAACTGGTGAAATGTGGGTGTTACTATAGGTGCACCTCTACCCAACCCTCTGGGGAATAAAGGCGTGACGTTATGTTTTGTTATGTTAATATGTAATATATAATATGTCTCCTAATACAGGCATCTTTTGCAAAGGAAGGAATCTTATAAAAAGGAGGTTTCAAGCTCAAACTTCTGAATGTAACAAAAAGGTTACCAAATAAACCTTTTTAATTAATATTTAGTTACATTACCTGCTTTCTACTCCCCCCTCCCATTACACAAGCCTCTTATACTATTTATTTGTGGTTCTAAATTACATACATTCTCCGTAGGACCTCAGGCTTCGTACTATCCGTCAGGTGCCAACTGATAATAGAGATTAGTTTATGTCTGTCTTGAAATATGATGCAGGTTGAGTTATGATTGTGACGTCAAACGTCTTATTATTGTTGAGAATGTAGTACAGACTGAATAGTCCACTATTCAGTCTGTACTACATTCTCAATTTATAGATATAATATTTATAGATATTCCATTTTCAAACTTTATGTATATGTATAATCAATTATACAAAGTTTGAAAATGGAATATTTCACAAGACCGTGTACCTGCGGACTATGGAAAAATTGTTACGTACCTAATACGTACATAAAACATAATTTTGATTTGTTGCAAAATTATGAATTATCAAAATCAATTTACCGAACCCTAATCTTCTTCTTATATATAAAATTCTTGTGTCACAATGTTTGTTACCAAACTCCTCCGAAACAGCTGGACCGATTTGTATGAAATGTTGTGTGCATGTCGGGTAGATCTGAGAAGCGGTCAACATCTATTTTTCATACCCCTAAATGATAAGGGTGGTCCACTCCAAATATTTTATATGGCAAAACAACGTTTGCTGGTCAGCTAGTGTTAAAACATGAAATAAGTTTGTACTTTTAAATTACTACGAACTACTCCACAATAGGTATTAAATTTGAAAATGAATTAAGTTATACTCGCCGTCATTGCCGTTAGCCAATTTGGTCTAATGGTCGCTAACGCGACTGCTAAGCACGAGTCCTTGGTTCGATTCCCGGATAGAGAAATGTGTTATAGCAACAGTTCGGAGTCTGGATGAGTGCCCGGTTCATGGCACTTGGCCCACCCTCTCTTACATGGGATTTAACCATACTGGTGAAATGAGTAGGTACTGTAGGTATGTGTTAAGTTACACTCCTAAAATTCCGTATACTAATATCGAACGAAATCGTCGATAAACAAATGACATTCTCGCATCGCTATTCCTTATACGTTAATACGAAACAAATGGTAATGTCGCCGGGATGAAATGCAAATATATTCAATTAATCCATGCGCCCGTCTGTATTGGGTGTCGCTAAGCTGTGATTGGCGGATTGGCGTTAAGTCGTTCAACCGAACGAAAGTGGTTTGACGTTTACAGAATAGGGACGCGGGTGAATTTGAATGTGTTTGCTTATTAGTTTTAGTGAGGGGCTGTTGGTTCAGGTTTGGGCAATTCAGAAGCTTTGATAATATAGCCTTGCATATTTGGGATACTTCGGCGTCTGCTTTGATTGGATATTGGAAAATCTTTGATGGTAAGTTTTGAGTTGAGTTGCTGTTTGGAAAATATCCCACTGTGTTGGAGTTGACTTGCTTTCCTTCCGAATACAGTTTAGTAGTTTACATAGAGCAACTGCCTATCTGGCCTACACATTACAGTCACTGGGTAGCACGATACCCTTTGGTAAGACTGGTTGTCAGGCTTTCAGGCTTTTGACTACCGTAACGACTGTCAAAGATCTGTAAGTGACAGCCGGGACCAACGACTTAACTGCTTACCCTGACACAGTGCGGATGAATATGTAAGGAATGATCTATCATTCAACCACTGACCGACCTCGGCACATTTTAGATAAATATTTATTAGTATTAGGTTTACCTAGATCGAATTAAGAGCAATGAAGAAATATAAACATAAGAATAAAAAATAAATGTTTGTGAGGTAGCCTTGCTAACATTAATAAAACAACATACACGTTCGAGTCTAGGATATTAAATACGCTTTTACTCAAAGGGGACAGTGTACAAAATTTTAATTTAACAAAGCCCACATTATTCGTAACATTATTAAAATTCCAACTGTAAGCCAAAGCAATTTACTGTACACAAAACATAATCCTGTTGTACATCACTTCTAAAATACGAAGCACAAACAGGTGCAAAATAAAACACATATTTAGGTATAATACGACTCTATGATATTCATAAATTCTTCTAACTAATAACATAGGAAAAGCTTAGGTGTAGGAGAGCGAGATGAAAGCTGGCGTGGAGTCGACAAGCGCTCATCTTTTCGGGGACTATTAAATTACTTTATTCACCTCTATGCTAGCTGTTATGAAACAGATGAGGTGGCGCAAGTGATGAAAAAAATGCGGATTATAAAATGGGAGACACAAAAGGCGTAAAAATTATTAGAAGTGTTGAAAGTTATAAATTATATTTTCAGAGCTTATTGTTATAAATTTTAGTATCAGCAGTGGGTTAGGTATACGCAGAAGGTCAAGGTCCAATATAATAACGGACTCAGGATTTTGTTGGGTTGTCTCGGATTTGCAGCGCATCAAGCATATTTGCTGAAGCGAGGCTGGCTTTTATGCCATCATGCGCAAGCGAAGTGCATATATGCTGCGGCGGTTCCGAGGTAGTCCGCACAATATTTTGGATACACTATCGGGCAAAACAGATCGGCCGTTTATAAGGCACTGAGCTGGAAGACATGTGCGTACATGAGCAAAATTAATTGTTTCTTTTGTGATGTCACTTTTGTTTTCATTCATTTTTCACTAACAATAGGTTAAGGCACTACCAACATAATATGGATCCTGTAAAACGAAATAAAGAGTTATTATTATTATATTAGATATTGTTTTTCAATAAATAATTGATAGTGTAAAATAGTGCGTCATCCATAGTGTATGTTTTTGGTAGCGAAGTTCTGAAATGCGGCTTACGGTAGGAATTGACAGGTACAAATCGTCACGTAAAAAAAAACCGTTACGACCCCTCCATGCAACTTTGTCTCTCTCTCTCTGTCTCTTTTTTTATACATGAGTGTGTGTGTGTGTGCGATGAACTTCTTTGTTGTTTTATTTCATTACTCCTGGGCAAAGGCCTCTCTTCACTTCTATCATCTTTTGTGACACCAGTAGCATGTCAGATTTAAGGCTTCCTAAATAATAACATCGATTAATGGGAAATAAAATAAAAACAGCAATGATTTAAACTATTTTCTCATTTTAATTGGACTCTTTCCGCATATGAAATATTTTTTTTTAAACAGACAAATAAAGAATTTTAGTAAAGTAGACTTTATGAATGAATATAAAGATGTACCTAATAAAAATCTAGTATCAACGCACCACGCATGAAGAAGCAAGCCCCGCTTCATCTCATAAATTAAACAACATCACAAACTCAGACGTCTGTGCAATTTATGACGTCTAACTGTGAAGCGGACCTGTCCTTTTGTGGTGCGTACACAAGTCTGGAATATTCTAGTTTATGCATTATAACCGCTTTACTGGAGAGCTTACCTCCAGCATCGTGGACGAAGAGAAATGTTTCCTCACTTTATGAAGAGATTTTACTTGCATCTCTAGCAACCAGACTACTTCGGGGATCGGGGTTCATCCCGCTAGTTTCTAGAGAAAAATAAGGTCAAACCGTATTAACCGTATAAACCCTTGTTTTTCATTGTTATCCCGCCGTTCCGTAAAACCCGATGAAATCTGGACCCATTTTTTTTAAAGGAATCTCGGCTTTTGGGACAACGAAGATAGAATTGGATTAAAAGAGAATGAAGGTGCACATTCTATTTAATTTACTTTGGTATACCATTAGATAGCTACAATAGAATCCAGATAAAGTTTGCTCAGATTATGACACAGCTAAATTAAAATATGAAAACCAGAAGACTTTGTGACCTGAAATATATATATAGAAATCATTTAACTGCCGATTATGTAGGTATGCAGATATGATGGTTCAACGACGTGGAAATTAATAAAAAAAATAGAATGTGCTAAGTTTTCTCTCGACACTATAGACCACGATGCTCGAGGTGGTATTCACAACTATCAGCATTGAGGAAACAGAAGCGCCGAGGAGGATATTATAAGTAGACATTAATAATCATAGAATCATCCATATACTGTAATATTATAAATGGAAAAGTTTGTGTGTCTGTTTGTCCGTCTTTCACGCCTAAACCACTGAAACGTACAAAGCATGGTGTGTTAATGAGAACGAGGAGTTAAACATTACAGGCCATATACACATAAAAGTACATATAGTTTTACTTATATGACGGAAGCACTTGGAATACCTCGTCATCAGAATGATCAGACATGATGGATAACCAAAATGATAGTCACAACGCTTAGTACAGACGGCTTTTGTGACATCACAATTTTTCTAATTTCACTTAGGTACTATGATAGACCATCAAACGCTGAATACACTATCAGAGAATATTTTTATCAGAATTATAAGTACAAACAAAGAGAAAATAAATATAATTATTTACTAAAAAAAAACAAGCTATACTGTATTCACGATTTGGTTATCCGATTGTTATTATTTGTAACAGTGACAAGTTGCCAGTATCTGTCAACTATCATAGACACGTAAAGTGTCCTATTTCGTCTGGACTTGACAGATACCCGTCACTTAATAAGTTATCGATTAATTTTAAATAATATTGGGTTTGGCTGTATAGAGCAATCTCTATACAAAAAAACGTGTAAGCCTCAAAAGTTTTGCACGTTTTTTTTTGGCGGGATACTTGAAATTGAATCGCCGAACAGAACGTTGATGTTTTTGTTGTGAGAATTATATTGAAGAATATCCATAAAATCGTTGTTTTATTACAATTCGATACTCTCGCACCCGTCTCGATCCAAAAGTCCAATTTAACGTACCAACATTTTCGTTCAACATTTCAAAAGTCAAGACAGCGTGGTATCCACGGCAATCGTCAATTCAGTGTTGCCACTTCATATATTGACTTCACCCAAGTACACTACCTGACGTTTCCGATTAATAATAACCAGACAATGTTACTAATTGAGATTATAGACGAGACGCATCCGAGTTGACGCTGCGACATATTACATATACATATTAGGTATCTGATAACAAATCACCAGACACTACGTCTCACTTGCCCTTCCTCCGTCCACGCGAACCCATTGTACAAAGTTAAATCTATTTCAGTTTGCATCCCACTTCATAATATCGACGGTCTGGAGAGTTATCTACAATCCTACATAGTATACAAACGTATTTGTATGCAAATTTTCGCGTGGATTGTGCGTTTCAGACGCGTCAATAGCACTGGCTGGGGGGAGTTCGGTAACAATGTGTTCCCCAGTTAAATCGTGTTGTGCAAACTCGTGTAGGTACTTTGATTTCACTGAATGTTCCGTCTGTTTTGAAGGTTTTGTGTTTTACCTTTCATATTGAGTTGGGTGTGGGCGTGATTCGTTGGCTAGGGTAAAAAAGCAATGGAGCAATGTGAAACCTGTCGCCATCACGATATTTTTTTAGTGTTTTTTTTAATGTAGACAGATATTCAGACCTATACTTATGTAATACGGTGGAAGACTTTCTTTTTTTTTAGTTTGAACGCGCTATAATCTCTGGAACTTTTAGTTGGATTAATTGTTAAATAATGTTTGCATTTAATTAATAATAATAAAAATAATTTATTTCCGAAAGTAAATCACAAAGTTATGCGCAGAACTTGCAGCTTAGGACTTACAAGTGCACAGAAATTGGATCAATGACCCCCATTTTTTTATTTGTTCCCTCATTTGATTACCCCTGCGTTACAGGGGAAATCTATCCGTCCGTTATACGAAATTACTAGGTAAGTAAGTAAGTAGTAGGTATTTATTTTTAAGGGGTACAAACATTTTTTAAATTTTAGTGAAATACGTATCTAGGTATATCACGATCACACTGGTATATTTAGGTCGACACACGATCATATAAGTAGATACGTATATCCATAAATATTTTTATAATAAATTCTAAATTAAGAAGTACACAAACGAACAAAGCAAAAAGGTACAAAGGACTACAAATATAAAGAGTAAACAACTAATATGATAATATATGGGTTAAATAATTGTAAGATTTCAGATATTACAAACAATGAAACCCTACTTTATTGCTTTTCTTCAACCCCTATTGATTTCGCTAATATTATAAAGTTGAAAGTTAGTCTGTATGTTTGTGTTTGTATGTTGGTTACTTCTCGGTGAAACGGCGGAACGAATTTGGATGAAATTTGTTATGAAGGTGTGATGGGAATGTGGGAATTTCGAATTGGCTCATGTTGACTTTTGACCGACGGTAACACCCGCGGGGCGTTACCAGTCTTCTTATAAATAAACAACCACTTTATGAGTCATATTTTAAGTTACTAAAATAGCCTCGTTGGTCTTGTGGTTGCAGGCGCTACCACTGAGCATGAGCTCCTAGGTTCGATTTCCAGGTTGGATAGTGTTATTGGTTTTTCCATTTAGAATTTCTCAGTTCCTTCTGCCCAGCCCTAAAAGTAATACTAGGTTGATGTTATGCTTAAAATAATAAACTGCACAAAGATTGACGATACAAATCTCTCTTCGCATATTTAAATTCAACTCACAAGCTTACCCTTAAACCACGAGGAAAAACGGTACCAAACCATACTTTTAAAATCTCGCAAATTATGTTTCAGTCGGCACCAAACCTCATATCGCTATATCCGACACACACAACCTGGCAATTTGGCATTACCGAAGGATTTCAGTTCATTCCCTACAGTTTCTTACTGTCAAATTATCCTGAATGTAACGAACCGGATTAGGCTTGTAACACAGAGTACGAAGGCGGGGACACCTTGGCAGCCGCTGCTACAGATGGTATTATCAACACTTCTAATTTTTGAGTGAACACCTATTAGGCGACGCTGAGTCGGGTATACTTGGCTCCAATAGGGTAGTCCTTAAAAATTCTGATTGGTCCGAAAGTTGGATTATTCAAAAATACTGGACACGTATTTTTTCTTTTGTCACATAAAAATGTCACGCGTTGAAATCACGCGTGACGTCACGCCGTCCTACTGTTTAACTTAAAAGTGACGTCACAAGCCCCTTCTCCTGAACGTTGATGTGCTATATCATTGTCACTTTTTATTGATTTGAGTAATCAAAAAATACGTGCCCAATTGTGTATACGGTAGTAATAACAAAAAAACATGTTTTTTTTTTTTAAAAAAACGTTGCCCCACACTAGGAATTTCTCCTGTATCGTGGGTGCGTTTACAAACATTTAAACTCACATACACAAACAGCCAGACCCGGAACAATTACCTGTAGATCATACAAATATTTGTTCCGTGCGGGGATCGAACCCACAACACGCGGCGCAGTAGCCGATGGCTCAACCACTGCGCCAACCGTGTCGTCATGTTTATTTAAAATTTTGTCTGTTTGTTTGAGGTAATCTCCGAAACGGTTGCACCAATTTCGACGGGACTTTCACTAGCAGATAGCTGAGGTTAGAACTTTATTTAATTTAACGAAGGCTTCTTTTGTTTTAGAAAAATAATTAGGATTTCGCGCAATAAAATTAAAACCCATGAAATGTTGGCAAATTCCTTGTGGATGAAGTCGCGCGCATATCTAGTATCTGGTAAAATTTGAAAACCATATATGATATCACTTGTATTGCTTGGATGTAAGCAACACATATTAAAAAAAATGAGGTTTCAACCTCATTTTTTTAATATAATATGTATTCTCCAGTCTACCCATAGGTTGTTGGCATGGCTACTTCACAGGACTACCCTGTGATGCTTTAATAAATTAGAATCT
The DNA here is from genome assembly GCA_905147745.2 of Phlogophora meticulosa. Taxonomy (NCBI): domain Eukaryota; kingdom Metazoa; phylum Arthropoda; class Insecta; order Lepidoptera; family Noctuidae; genus Phlogophora; species Phlogophora meticulosa. The sequence goes on from LR990518.1 coordinate 4,663,343, forward strand.
CCATGGTAAGGACAGTGGCTACGGACCTCGGCTTGAAGTGTCACTGGTTGGAGAGTAGGTACAGGCTGGATCGGATCAAGACTTTCCACAGATGCTTAAGTTTTTATCATTTTCTTGTGTAAACTAACATATTTTTAAATACAAGTGCGGGACAGTGTGAGGTTCATGGTTACTTTGCTCTTTCACTCGTATATTTCTTTATCTTTCTCTCCATTTTACAACCTTACATACATATGTAAGGTTGTAAAATGGAGAGAAAAAAAAATGGAGAAAAATGGAGAGCTCTGTAGTAAATAATGCCAATTAATTAATCATAGAGTTTATTTGAGGTACAACACCGTCCTGTTATACCTGACACTTGCGTGAGTATAATATTGTAGTAGTCCCTATTTATTCGCTGCCGGCGAGGTGCTTCCGTGGTCTGTGGCTTAGAATATCAAGGGAAGAAAGTGATTTTTTTCCCTCTATACTGTACCGTAATTTGAATATATTATGGCTTGATTGTTAGCTTAGAAATAACGAGGTATGTCGGGATTTTGTTCCGAATAAGTTTGGCTTGCAACTGGCTTGTCTGGTGAGATTTGGATGACATTGTGAAGATAAACGGATCTTACGTTGATTGTACAGTAGATATTATTAGTGCAACAAATCATCATCTGCCTAGCCTTTACCCAACTATGTTGGTGTCGGTTTCCAACCTAACCGGATGCAGCGCAATACCAGTATTCTACATGGAGCGACTGTCTGTCTGACCTCCAAAACCCAGTTACTGGGCAACACGATTCCCTTTAAAAGACAGGTTTTCAGGTTATCGGGATTCTGACCTGTAAGGACTGTCAAAGATATGCAAATGTCAACGGAGAAGTCTCTATATAATATAATAAACAGTTACTCACCCACAGACTGACCTAAGCAAGAACATAGTCATACATAGCCATAGCCATAGTCATACATTGTTAGTGCAATGCAAGTTTAATTTATTTACTAAGCTTTCTAAACGACAAAATAAAATCAAAATCAAAATTCATTTATTCAAATTAGGTTGAGAATCAGCACTTTTTGAACTTCAAAAACGTTTACATAAGACAGTCCCCCAAAACGCCCACCCTTCACCACACATATTATAGACAGATATTATAACCAAGGATAAATCCCGATTTTTTTAACAATAACATTTAAATTCATCCCGGAGGCTGGATGTGTGCCCGGTTGATGGCAATAGGGTCAACCCCTATTACGTGGGATTTAAGAACATAACTGGTGAACCCATAGGTGTGCTGAAGGTACACCTCTGCTAAACCCTTCTTCAAAATACAGGCGTGATGTTATGTGACGTTTTTTTTTTAAATTCAATTTAAGTTATATTTAAAGGAGAGCCAAATGTTATTTGGTACCTACTACTATATAATACTCTACTTTTCTATATATACTATTTGATGAGGAATGGAGTTATGAGTATTCTGAGGGTCAATGATACACGTGCCCACATAAATAAATAAATATTAACGCACGAGTTTCTTATTACGACGAAATCTTTGATAACCAGCAACTGTCTAAGAAAATACGAAGGAAATCTTGTTCATTTCGCGCATTGACAAGATTGAACATGATTTAATGTGGGTGGTATTTACAAAAAAACCAAGCTTCATATCTTAATAGTGATTACTACAAATATGTTTCATATTTTTGTGAACAAAAACAAAAGTTTTAATCACACATGGATAAATCATCATTATTCCGGATAGGCATTATTGACCCTTCGCTCCTTTAATTACGAACCTTTAAATTTTTCAACAATACATTATCAGCATCATCATCATCACCTGCCAAGCCTTTTTTCTAGCTAACTGTGATGGGGTCGGTTTCAGTCTAACCGATTGCAGCTGTATACCAGTATTTAACATAAAGCGGCTGCTTCTCTGATTTCCACAATCCTGTTACTGGGTAACACAATACCCTTTTGCAAAACGCGTTATCGAGTCCGTAAGGACTAACAAATTTGCACAAAAGATGGCTGGGACCAAGGAGAGGTTTGGATGAATGATCACCTATCCGCTGACCAACATCATTCACCATTCAAACATCATCACCACCATCTATCATTTAACCAGCAACCTTTGTGTCCACGAGCCCCTCATCATCATCATGTGCCTAGTCTTTTCCCAACTGTGTTGGGTTAGGCTTCCAGTCTAACTGGGTACAGTTGAATACCAGTTTTACATGGAGCGATTGCCTATTTGACGTCCATAACCCAGTTACTGGACAACACGATACGCCTTGGTAAGACAGGTTGTCAGACCTTTGGCCTTCTGACTACCCGTAACGACTGTCCAATCTACAAATGACAGCCGATACCAACAAGCCGAGCCACGGAAGAGTTTCGACATATTGCGAACGGTCACCCATCCACAGACTGACCTCGGCAAGCGTAGCTTAACACGTGCGGCTGTTTTAATTTAGCCACGAGACGAGCCCCTCATCATCAATATCTCGCTCTTAATGACGTTTGAAATAATTTCGCTGAGTTACTGTACAAATAAAAGACATCAATAGTTCTGTTTACATGGTATACCTTACTCAATCAATTCTTCTCACAGCGCAGGTGTGAAGTTCGAAAAAGAACAAAACAAGTCTTGCCGCAATCTAGTAGATTAAACTGTGATTAAATGCGTTTTAAGGTGTGTTTACACACACCCAGTTTCTGGTTTAAAGAGGGGAGATTTCAAGCGATAAGAATTTTGTGGATTTTCATGTAGTATATGTAGTATATAATAGTGGACTGAGTGTCAGCACGAATAATTAACGTAAAAGTAAAATTGTAAATATTCGCATTGCGCCTTACATTTATTTATTAAGATATTTTTTAGATGAATAATTTTTTGCAATTCATTTCCAATAATTTAATAGAATCAGCATTGCTATTCAACGTGGCAATGCTGTCAGCCTTCTGGGCACTTTTTCCATTAACAGTGATGCGGATGAATTTTTGATGCCCTGCGATTCTTAATTTTCTTTTTATGTATTAATTAATAAATATATATAACTTTATTCATATCTGTGTGTGATATTTATTAAAGTTACGCAAATTGTAACCTTAATACTGTACAATAATTGTGTTTACATTGCAAAAATCGTTATTGAATTGATTTTTTGAGAAATCATTATTTTTATAAACCAACTGCCATCCATATGCATGAGTTTTACTTTTCAGTGTAAAAATGATATCTCAAAATAAAATATGTGAAAAGACAGAGTCAACACTAGCTAAAACCAAAGTATTTTTTCAATCGAATACTGATATGAATAAATAGTACGATCAATTAACTTTTATTGAATACAGTGTACCCGCGCCTTAACTCGTAACTTGCAGACGTTACGTCACAAACACTGGGGTGTTATTTTCGTTTTTGTTTTCACCGATAATTGTGGAGTAGAAAAATCGTTTGAAGGTAGACAATTTATAAAACGTTGGTTAATGTACTCTAGAAAGTCTTCTTTGATATCAGTTTATTTGGATATTTAAGTTAATTTTAGAGTTATCGGATACATTGTAGTTTGTGTACCTACTGCACTAAACGAAGCCAAGAAGCCATTACAAATAATATTTGAAAATAACTTGACAAGCCTTTTAAGAAACTATATAATAGGTTCATCAAAACCATAGCGACAATACTTCTGTAATAAGTAGGTACTATAGGATCCTCTATAGGAACCTATACTCCCTGAGGTACCAGGTTGTATGTGTATATTTAAATACATCTCGTTCGTTTAGAGGACGCCTGCGCTACTGTTTAGCGTATGTTTGATTCCCGAGTGGCGCAAAGTGTTTTTAGATTTTTCCACCTGTCAGCAATTTCAATTTGTCAGCCGTTTAAACTTGTGCTCGGTTGATGTCAATAGGCTCGCCCCCTATTACATGGAACTTAAATATAACTGGTAGAATGTGGGAGTACTATAGGCACGTCTCTGCCCCACCATGTCATTGCCATTGTGTCGTTGTTTGCATGAGTCTGTGCTGAATAAATGTGTTTTCTTTCTTTCTTTCTTTCAACCCTTCGGGGAATACAGGCGTGATGTTACGCTGTTTTATATTTTAATTTTGAGCAATATCAAAGTCGTCCAAGTTTTCTAAGTCTGCTAGTTTAAACGGTCCTTACCTACACACCTACAACAATGGTAGTACTGCTGTACTTAGTTCAGCGGGGACATTTTAACACGTGTCCTGCAACTTTGTTTTTTACACCCGTTACCACACGACGAGAGATTTAGCTCCAGCATAAAACATTTTGCAAGTTAGTTTCGTTGCCAGCTTTATTACATTTAGGGGCAAACATTGACTTTTCAGGTGGAATATACGGACCTAAAATGGCGATGCATTTTCTAAATTTCAGTTTGGATAAAGTATTGTGGCAGGATTGTTAAGTTAAACTTACTTTGTTGGGGTTGGAGTCCAGATTCCGGTCTAACCAGATGCATTTACATGGGGCTACTAACCTAGTACTGGGTAATACGATTCTGCTTTGGTACTGGTTACTGGTATATTTCAGGCTTCTGACAACCTGTAACATCTGTCAAATATGAGTCATCTATAAATGACAGCCATTGGTCGATTTAATGTGCTTTGCATCGAAGGTATAGGTAACATAAAGTTTTTATTTTATAATTTCTTAATTTAATTTAATTTTAATTTTATATAATAGCTTCGTTTAGTGTTATAATTTAACTTAATTTCTTAATTTTATAATCTAATTTTATACAGTAATTTTAATCGTGTATGGTAATATTTCAAATATTTTAATGATTTCACTTAATGATTCTACAATGCTTTGTGTACCTACATTTTTCACTACTGTCCCATTAACATTGTATCACAATATAAAAGCTGTGCACACCTTTAAGTGACAAAGTCACTATAGTATTATTTAAGAAATCCTGTATGTACGAATGTTTTTGTGACTTTGTCGTTGGAGTGCCATAATAAATAAATAAATAAAGTAAATAAGCTCTATTTTGCAACTAAAGTACAATTCAAAGATAAGGAAAAGAAGCTGAAATTTCTAGTAGCAGCCAGGAGTCTGGATACGGGACTGGTTGATGGCAATAGGCTCACCCCCTGTTGCATATAAGTATATATATTTACTATCATAACTATACAAAAAAATAACCAAAAAATTATGTTTGTGTTATGTTTTAAATAAGTAGAATCCACAAGCGCAAAAAAAATACATAGAAGTGATGTGTAGGTAATTGTCCAAAATTATAAAGAATCCTTTACAACTTACTAGGAGTGTACTTACTCATCATTATTTTTTTCCCCCGTTTTTTTTTTAAGGGGCATTTATAATCGCAATGCGTATGCCAGTCCCATCGTCAATATTGAATTAAAAATAAGGCGACTATTTCGTTCACTACAACTTTCTACTTGCTTGTACTTTAGATTGACATCTTCCTGAATATACTTTCAAACTGTCTAACATTCAATGTATGTAAAGTAAAAACTGCTACGTAATATATTGAATAATTAAAATATAAAATAAAATTAACGGAATCTGATTTTAATTTTAGAAAATTATTAACTTGATTTTGCATACCGTTGAAACGGTGAGACACTGTGCAATTATTGACACAACTGTAACACCATGTTTCTAGCAAATAAATATTCTAATTCTATTCTTATTCATATTCATCCATCTCAAAATACAAAGCTTTGACCAAGATATCGCAAACTCCACAATAAATTCGACCAACGTCCTATTTCTGGTATCCTGGTATCCTGGAATGTCATCAAAAATCGTTTTACCTCCCATTACACCTTATCGCATCAAAAACCATTTAAGCTGACACAAATTAAGCGGTCTTCACAAAAATACTGGCTGATAGTGGTACAATTGCACTTTCGTCTCCAGACGGCTATCCATGTCGACGATGGGCCATCTTTATCCACTTTCCGCTATCGTAGTAACGAGTGCCTTGAGAATAGGTTGGGTTTGAGGTTAATTCGGTTCCTCGTCGGTTGATTTTGGTGATGTGACGTCATCGTCGGTACATACATATGGCCGTATACTCATATTATAATAATTGTATGGCCTACAGGTAGGTGTTCCGGGTCTGGCTGTTTGTGTATGTGACTTTAAATGTTTGTAAATGCACGACCCACGACACAGGAGAAATTCCTAGAGTGGGGCAAAGTTTTCATTTAGTAAAATGTATATAATATATTAATTATAGCATGTATAAATTTGTACGCCGTTTGGCATCCCAATCCGTCCCTTAAAACGGTGTGTATTTAAATCTTTACTAATAATAGGTACAAATATCAACTCGACTGTCTCGTTGGCTTAGTGGTAGCAAACGCGACTGCTAATCATGAGTTCTCGGGTTCTATTCGAGGGTCGAGCAATGTGTTATTCGGATTTTCCGTTTGAAAATTCTGTGTAGCAGCTCGGAATCTGGATATCTACACGGTTAATGGCAATAGGCTCACCTATTATATGGGACTTAAAAACATAACTAGTGAATGTGAGTATACTTTTGGTTTATAGGTGCACCTCTACCCCACCCTCCAGAAAATACAGGCGTGATGTTATGTTATAAACATATAACAAATTAATTGACTCGATTTGTGATTCGACGATAAGGACTTCAAAATACGAAGTTTTAAGGAATACAAAAAAAACAGTTTGATTTAAATAATGCAAAAGATGAAAGGCATCCTTCAAAATAGAGAATCATACTCTTAAAACACTGTTTATTCCGCACGCAATACGAATCATTGATGTGTGTTCTGGGTATTTGCTATGTATAATAAAAAATATCTATCTATGTACTGTATTGTATTAAGTATATCAGTCATCTAGTACCCATAACACAAGCTCTCTTGTCCAGCAATATTTATTTATTATTTATTATCTAGTCAGCGAAAACCGGTAAGCCGGCCTAGAATTTCACACAGAAATTCGAACGTTAAAAAATCCGCGGAATGGAATCGACATCCCACAAAAAGTCCAAAAGATACCGAAGCGATCCACGCAACAGCGTTACCTAGAATCGCTAACAGCAATTCTACCTCTAAAAATCAGCGAACCGGAGCCCGAAAAAAAACAGCGAAACCATGCCTTTCTAAAACTATTCGCACTGTGACTCCGAAAAACTCAATATAGCGTTCTTCAAAAGCTTTCGCAGTTCAAGTGGAGAAATCCAATAAAAGGCGACTCCTACCTGCAATGTCTTCGCATTCTGGTATGTACGGAATCCCGTTCATTACAGCGGCACATCCAACTTGTTACCTCGCCAAATTGAACAGATTTTGGACTGTTACTTACGAGAGAGAACGGAAACGATTTATATGAAATTTCTTTGTAAGTTTGATTGGGAGTCCGAAATTAATGATAGGAATTTTGATATCGGAATTTAAATCTGACACGTCTTTCTTCGATAAGATGGTTCACGGAAGTCGATGTTAAAGAATTTTAAAGGTAGTTAATTATAACAGGGGCTCGTGGCAAAATTATAACCGACACAAGTCGATTGAAGGTTAAACACGGCACGGTACGTCAAGGGATGTTTATAATACAGATGATTTCGAATCTTATTTAACACTGTTATCGCTCATATTTCATTGATACGTCACAGCCTGCTTTGGCATCCTTCGGCATGTTCTGTCATACGGAAATATGAACGCTAAGCATCATAAAATAAGATTTCAAATCTCTTGCGCTTACTTAAATACCTCGTCGTTCCGTGCTGCCAGTACGCGAGTTACGCTTGTTGCGGTCGGTCCGAGGATGACTGTCCAACCATTGCATACTAAGACCTCTCCGTAATTCGGAAAGCATGATAAGCCGTTAGTCCTGGCTGTCATTTGTTGATCTTTGATAGTTGTTATGTATAGTCAGAAGCCTGAAAGTCTGACAACTAGGGTATCGTGTTACCCAGTTACTAGGTTGTGGAGGAAATAAATCATTTTTTGCAAAAAGTTCAACCAACTAAAAGAGAAAACACGAAAAGGTGTAAAATCACTACCATTTCTAATAAATAAGGAAACGAAACAACAAAAACCACCGACTTGTGAAATCATCATTATTTTACACCTTTCAGTGTTTATTTTTACACTTCGTTACAAAAAAAGGCACCACACACCCTTGAAACAATACGAGACCAACTTGCCACAGTATTGTGTATCCAATTAAAAATTTCCCTATCGTCCTCCGTACCGGGAGATGGCATTTTTACAAACAACGCTCGGATCAACTTTTCTAATTACAACCGTGTCACATGCGCGCCTTTCATTACCGACTTGTGATTACAATTTATTTTTTGTTTGGTCTCAGATTGCTGGGTACGTATTTTGTGTTAAATATTGTAATAATAAATAATAAGAAATGAGTATATAAGAGGAAGTCTGAAGGTGGCGCCTAGAAGGAGACCTAGGAAATGATGGATGGATTGTGTGAAAGATGATATGGCTAAGAAAGAGGTGACTTCTGAGATGACGGCAAATAGAGATGTATGGAAGAAGAAGACATGTTGCGCTGACCCCAAATTAATTGGGATAAGGGCAAGAGAATGATGAGAATGATGATTGTAATAAAATAAGAGATTTATATTTTTCATTAATTATTTTGATTTTTAGTCTGATCTGTAATAACTTGTTCAGTAAATAATTTAATGTATATGGTAACTACATATTAAATTTGACTATGGCTAATAATAATTATCCTACCTACCTAGCTGTATCTATATTACTAATTAATTCAAACCTATAATATGTTGCAGCCCGTAAGGTAAAATGTATTGGACACTTAATAAATATTCCAATTTATATGTATACTTACATTATCAGAAAATAAATGGTTTCTTCCTTTAAAAAAAAAAAACATTATTATTTAACATAACATTACACGCACCTAACCTATACATACCAGATTTATGTTTAAGATTCATGTAATAGGGGCGAGGCTATTCGCATCAAGCGGATCAAAAATCCTGCCTCCAGGCTGCTTCCGAGACATTCGTGCTAGAAAAACCCAATAACACTGCTCTTCCCGGTAGTCAATCCTGGGACCTCATTAAAATTAATTTTAATTCAATTATCATGTGTACTGTGTGTGCTAATGCTTATAAGTATAGCTTGATAATCAAAATGCCTTAAAAAAAACAAATGAAATTATATATGGATGACTTGAAAGCAAATTGTATCTATGGGTGAATTAAAATTGACCCAACAGTGAACGTCAACGTACTAATACTCCTATGCAACTATACCAAGTGTTGGTACGTAAGCCAGACAACCACTTGCACGCACTACTATAAATACAATTCAAAATCAAATATATTTTTCAGATAAACATATACAATAAATATATATATATAAATATGGCATCTCGCACCGACATCCCACCGCGAGGGTACGCTACCAAAGATAACATTAAAATTATTGAGAACTAAAAAAGGAAAATTATTATCATGAAGCTTTTTTTGGGTAAGTACCATTGTTCTAGTAAAACATGCCCCATTACTCATAAACAAAAGAAACTCGGATACATTCCGAAATACGGCGAGCACTTTTCAACTTGCCTTGTCAATTTTCATTACCTTTTTCTTTTATTGCTGGAAAAAATGTGGCGTAAAACATGTTTTATTACTAAGAGAGTCACATACGAGCAATTACTTCAGGCAACGGAAAATGATGTCGTCAAAGAAAACGAAATATTGCTCGTCGGCACAAATAACAGGACAAACAACACGGCAATAAAGATTTACTGGCGAGATTTTTTACTCACTCTTACATGTGTGATGGGAGTAAGAGAGAAGAGTTTAGCGATTGGAATTGACAAGACACTACTTACCACTCTAAAAATAAAATCGAAATGCCTAGACTTTTTCAAAAAATGTTGAAATTACGCGGGATAAAATATTTCTGACGGAAATATCAGCTCAGTAACTGATTGTTGGAGTCGAATAGGTAATCGCTTCATGTAAAATACTTGAATTCAGCAGCGTCCAGTAAGACTGGAAGCCAACCCCAACATGGTCGGGAAAAGGGGCAGGTGATAATGTTGATAATGGAAAAATCGCTCTCACCGGAGATCGCAAATTCTTGCTTTGATCTTAATACTTATTCAATAACATGTTTCTCAATTTTGACTTCAGGTGTGGTGATTGGTAAAATCATCGTTATCATCGTCCTGCCTTTATCTCAATTTATTTGAGGTGGCTGCAGTATGTATTCTTCTTCTATTCATCTTTATTTGCCGTTATTTCAAAAGTCACTTCCTTTGAGTGAAAAATGACATTGCTTTCGTCATTTTTCACACAATCATCCATCGACTCAAAAAAAGACAATTATAAATAGTTAAATTTAAATAAGTAAGAATAACAACACCATGTTTCTTAATGCCCTTTAATGCAATTTTGTTTTCGGCCAATATCATTTCGTTTTCATTGAAATCGCTGCCAGCTTGTAACTTGAAAGGGTTGTAAAAAAACAAATACTTAATGAACCAACAAGAGATGACGCACACGTCACCATGGAGATAATTTGAGATGTATCGGAAAAATTACAGACCCAATACAAATATAGGAGTTTTAATAATATGTGGATGAGGTACTGTGGAATTATTTCCGTTAATGTATTCTTAACTGTCCTTGTAGGTAGTATGGGATCAGTAACCATCACAAAGGTTAACTTCAAAAGGGGTTAAAAGAAACGCAGGGGTGAATAGAAACAAAACTTTGAAAGGGATTTTAAGTTGGTTAAACGTTGTTTGTTACATACAAGGACTATCGTGTCGGCCAGTAATTGGGCTGTGGAGGTCAGAGCAGACGCTCCATGTAAAACACTGGTATGCAGCTGCACCCGGTTAGACTGGACGTCGACCCCAACATAGTTGGGAAAATAATGATGATGACAAAACATATTTTTTTTGGTGACAACTCGTCTCATTCGCTATTTCGTCGCTATCCCCAATAGGTCACATTCACGAATACGTCACCTTGTCCAACTGGTCAGTTTTCTTAACTCATGCTGTATTTCATTACTTTCCCAACTTGTCTGATGCGTATGTACAATTAAGCACAAAATAAACATGTTCAGTACAACAACATTTTATTATTTAAATTAGGTACTCGTACAATCTTTTTTTGTGTTTAAATAAAAATAATAATAAACTAAACTTAGAAATCGACTCTCTCGTTACATAAAAGGTAACCTAACTAGCATTTTTTTAGATGACCTATGTGGCGCAGCGGGCGAAGGTCCGCCTGCGACGCCGGAGGTTGCAGGTACGATTCCCGACTTGAGTCAAATGTTTGTACGATCTACAAAGATTTGTTCCGGGTGTTCTGGGTATTTGCTATGTATAAAAAAAATATCTCTCTGCGTAACGTATTGTATTAAGTATATCAGTCATCTAGTACCCATAACACAAGCTTTGCTTAGCATGGGGCTAGATGATGCTGTGTGGATTGTCCAGCACTCTTTATTTATTTTGATTTACACAAAATTGCACATACCTAGCTATAATCATTTTTTTATTGAGTTGACAATAATAATTGACGTAAAAAATTTCGTTCAAACTTTTGTTTCTATTCACGCTTTGTTTTATATTAACCCCATATTAACGGTTCGTAAAATCAGTATGCAGGTAATTTTTTTTTTGGTTTTTTTTTTTCAATTTTTTTTTTTTTACATTTAGTTGTTTTAAGTTGGTAAATTCCAATACTCGTATGAAACCCTATTTTTTAACAACAATTTTATAATATAATAAAAATAACATATATTTTTTATCAAGCCTTTGGTAAAAGTACAGTCATTTGATTTTTTTTTTAAATGACAAACATAATATCTCGAATGGAGACTGGCATCGCCATATACCGTATATTTAATGAAATAACAGTACAAGAAACGATAATTATTTTATTGATCGCACAAAAGATGTCACTAATTACTAATTTATATCGTTATCTTCACCAAAATGCGACAACAGTAATCACAGATAACAAATACAGAATTACACAAAATATTTAGTTTCAAGGTCCCACCGAGATTTGAACTCGGATCGCTGGATTCAAAGTCCAGAGTGCTAACCATTACACCATGGGACCTACATATACAGACAACAAAATTACTGTACTATATTTTATTGAGGTACGGTGGCGTTCGAATGGTAGGCATACAATGAGGAAACACTAATCCATGTAAATTCAGGATTTTCCAACTTATCAGACAGATTTGTTGCTGGGGAGTTTGATGCGCCACTTCTTCTTGCCAGCAAGAACAGAAGTGGGGAAGGCCTAAGTTTTGGTTGACTGTCTTATGTTTTTGGTATTGAAATTCAAGAGTGCTGATTTGTTCAGAGTGGGGAATATTCATCAGATATTGTTGCACGGTACAGAGGCCAGCACATCCAGCTACCCAAGTATGTCAAATGTCTTTGATAGTTATACAAAAGAAATAAGGTTCATGTTCAATTGGAAAAATCTGACAGTTTGGGGTAGCTTGATGTGCTGACGTCTGTAGATAATAGTAGGTAAGGGTTTGTACTAACGTATTAAAAATGTGGTCAAATTTAAAGAACACGTGGAATGATGTACGTGAGTATTCATATAATGATATTCCTCGTACTAAATTATAATTTGTAATTTTCTAAGCTCAAAGGAAGGATCATCCTCGTTCCGCAAATCTTTTCCTTTACTTTACATAATCTTTAATATTATACGCATGTCTTGTCTTTAGATAATGTGTATGTTAATTACTTGATTCTTAATTACTTTAGAAGATGTGAATTTGTCTATGTTTATTATGTTATGACAAAAATAATTTTAAAAGAAAATTTTCCTGTGTCATCATCAAGTATTTTTTTCAAAAACATTAATATAACACCACGCCTGTATTCCACGAAGGGTTGAGCTGAGGTGTACTTGCAGCACACCAGTTATGTTTTGAAGTCCCATGTAATAGGAGGTGAGTCTACAAGCCCGCCACACTATTCCCAGAGCACTCCGACTCCTGAAAACCAGAATCAACAGTGGCGACTACCAGAAAAGTGTTGGGTCAATGAAGGCAGACGACTCCCGGAGAAACGATACAACTGTCTTGGGGGTGAGCCTATTGCCATCAACCGGGCACACATCCAGACTCCAGGCTGCAACTGAGAAATTCCTAATGAAAAACACCAAAAACACATAAGCTCTACTCGGGACCCCGGTTTTTCCCACAGTGTCACACAAATCAATTCATAACACATCAGCTATAAAATAACACTTACTCCACTTGTCTACGACACCCAACAACCATTTAAATGTACACCATCGTCTGTGTATGTCCATTTTGCATCAGCGTTCTCGTAACAGCTATCGGACGAAGACTGCCAAATCGGCAGTGACTCGGGTGTTAACTGCCAAAACAAGTGGTTACTATGCCAACGGACGTGCCAAATATTCATGTGTTTCAGCACTAAAACTATCAGATAGGAATTGACGTTATATTGTGCCTTATTGGCGCTGGAAGTGAGAATTTGTGAGTATCGTTTGGTAGTATAAATTGAGTTTGAATTGGTATAGCTGGCCTCTGTGTTTCCGTGCTGCAATATTACCAAAATCCAACGTCATCGAACATCGAACCGCATGCTCATCAGTAGCGTTTTCGATCACTAGACCAACCGGGCAGTTTTTTGATTAGATAATCATACACGACATAATAGTACCTACACGAAACTGTCGACTTGTAAAATATGAGCTCGGAAAATGGCCTGATAGCTGTAAGCCTCGTCGACCATATCTCGAGGCTCTCCATGCGTGGTTGGATTAAGGTCCTGATTCAGAATTTTGTACTCCTCGATATAGCTCGCATGGTTTGCAGATTCCTCTCTCAACAGCCCTGATCAGCGGTAGCACTGTTCTCGACACCGGTAGATTCCTATTTTGAAAATTAAATGATTTACATTCGTTTTTTTATGTTTAAAAATGTAATTTAGGTACTCGTAAATGTAAATAAATTACTAAACAAAATAATTCTATCATAAGCTATCAAATGATTTCTCAGACTTTAAAACAGGTAATTTCTTACGATTACAACCTCAATAAGTATTAGGGCTTAAGTGTCAGTATTGTACACTGCATGAGCATAAACACTTTACACCTACGCAAAATTTCTGAGGCTTTTTCTCGTGAAATAGCGATTGTAAGTTTACCAAAACAGAAGACCCATTTCATAATAGTATGATCTAAACGACACGGCCCTTAGAGCCGGCGCCCACTGGTGGCACGACATGGCAAAGGATTTTTGTAATACAGATGATTTCGAATCTTATTTAACACTGTTAACACTCAAATTTCAGTGATCCGTCACATCTTGCTTTGGCATCCTTCGGCACGTTCTGGCATGCTATGGCATGCCGAAATGTGAACGCTAAGCATCACAAAATAAGATCTATCAAATAACAAAAAAAAATCGATTCACGCTTCATCCATATATTCCATAAATACTGCCAGTGCCTGTCATTCTCATTTCAATAGAGAAAGGGACAAGATTATGACACGATAATTAAAACCTTTATGAATAAAGGATTAGGCTGCTACTATGTGATAGGCGGGGCGATCGCGTGTAGTGTTAGATAGGACCTCTTTTAATAGGCAAAGCATTGTTGTACTGGTAGGGGAACGACTTAAAAGGACATACACTAACCTTTTTGGTGATGTTCTTGAATAAGGTCAGGTATTTGTATGACCAGTGTGCTAAATGCAAATGCTTGATGTAAATATGTACACTGTAATGAACAAACATTGAATATGTTTCGGATGCTTATACAATTATTTAATTTAATTTTCAAACTTTATTCATATAGTGATCCGCCCCGGCTTCGCTGGCGAAAATGTATATACAAAAAACAATCTCGTTTCTTACTTTTTCTAATGATGAACACTGCATGAAAATCCGTTCATTACTTGTGAGTTTATCGCTTTTAGAAGCGGCGGGAGACTTTGAAGTGATATGGACTCATAGTAATAAGTTTAGACCAAAATGCTGTAGAATAGTTGTATTTTCGATTCAAACACGGTTCAAATGATCATGACGTAACGTTTACGTCATACGTTCATACATCTCTATGTCTACATAGAGATGTATGAACGTAAACCAAGCTGTCTGGGGACGTAGCGAGGTGCCGGTGTTTGATGTTTACATAGGTATAGAGAAAGAAATGTTTACGTTAATCTCTGTTTATTACTTCTCACTTAAAATGTTCTAAAGGTTAGGACATAGGTTTCATTGACATTTTTAGCTTAGGTTCTAAGCTAAAAATGTCAATGCAATGTGTAAATGTTATGAATACACCCAGCTATCGAAGTAGAAGAAAGAGCACTGAATATGTTGTAAAACCTATTCAATTAAGACGGCGTGTCACGCCGATATTGTTGAATAAGGTGTTCGGTGAAAAGATCGAACACAAGCAATATAATTATATGATCATAGCAGGTGACATTTAGTATTTCTACCTAACTCTGTGAGTAAAAGGAATGAGTTCAGTTGTCTGTGTTTGTAGCATTATTATAGTTCGACCATGTTTGTGTCGTAGTCTTTAAACATATCCTAAAACGGCTGAATTAATTCCACCATCCCCACATCCTTTAAATCCCACCATGCATTAGAAACCTTAAGTGACTCAAGTACAGTCGAGTCGTATTTACCTTTGTCAGTTTTCAAATTCTTGCTTACATTTATCAAGTTGAGACCTTTGGCAGTTTCGGCACTGAGCTGACTACTGCATAGGAAACTATATTTAATCGCTTGAATACAGAGGTCTAAATTGCATGGAACATTTTCAGTTGACATCTAACTTAAACCTTTTAAACGGACTTGGAATTAAGTATGTGAAATATGAATCCATTCTATTATATTTCTTATTATGGCAAACAAAGTCGATATCAACCGTTCTGTCATGTCAAAATTGAATGGAAAATGGTAGTATTTATTAAAAAAGAATAAAACAAATAAAAATAACTGTACATATGTTTACTTTGTTTCTATTTGTTTATTTCTTTGTCAGAGTTTCAATTTCAGTTTAGAAAAGGCCGAGGTCAGTCTGTGGATGGGTGACCGTTTGTAACATATCGAGACTCCTCCGTGCATCGGAAAGTACGATAAGCCGTTGGTTCCGGCTGTCATTTGACGACCGATGTGGCGCAGCGGGCGAAGGTTGCGAGTTCGATTCCCGCTGTAGCGGAATATTCATCCACACAGATTAAATACAGTATGAGGGTATTTAACAATATTGCGCGTCAAGGAACTTTTGATATGTACCCACTATGTAATAATATATGTAACAGATTTTGTATATAAGGAACCGATTTTTGGAAATATAATTCATTCCATACTCAACCTGCATTTGCGTCTCATTTTCATACCTGCGTATCTAACAGTGGTGACCCCGACGAAAGAAACTAATAGAAGCAAAAATGAGCCCAGGTACTCCGCAACCGAACACTACAGGCGAAACATCATCACCGCAAAAAGATTCGCACGAACTGTCAGCCGTCTCGTACAACCAACGGATCCCGCCTCTATGGAGAAACAGAATCAAACTTTGGTTCCTGCAATTTGAAGCGATCGTGTCAGCTGGAAAACTAAGCGACAAGGAGCTATCAGAGCTGCTCATCCGCCAACTTGACCTACAAGATCTAGACGAAATTCAAGACATCATGTTCGATACCAGAAATGCAGCAGAAAATAATAGATACGCCACCATGAAGATGAGGCTCATCCAAACCTACGACGAGAGCGACCACACTAAACTCGAGCGGCTGTTGTCCAACGTGGAACTTGGAGATTTGAAGCCTTCACAACTGCTACGTCGCATGCAAAATTTAGCCGGTAACAACATCGCTGAGAACACGCTGCGTGTTATATGGACGAAGCACCTGCCGCCATCTGTACGCGCCATTCTAGCTGTGAGCGAAACTATAGCCAAGAAAACCGAACTAAATGAGTTAGCAATAATGGCCGACAAAATGCTAGAACAACTCCACCACCAAATATCAGCAGTACACAACACTTCGTCACCGTCAACACCTTCACCTCCACCTGTGGCTGCAAATCATGAAAACGCATTACTTCACGCGAAGATTGACATGTTGGCGAAAGAAATATCGGAATTAAAAACAGACCACAGCCGCTACGGAAGGCAGCGCGGGCGCAACTGGCGAGGCGCCCGAGGCGGAGGCGCGCGTTATCGATCACGCAGTGCGTACCGATCGCCGCATGATAACCGCCGGTCGAACTCAAATCACAGGACCGAGTACAACGACAATTCCGTTTGTTATTTTCATCGTAAGTTCGGCGGGCAAGCGCGGAAATGTACTAGACCATGTACTTATGAAGATAAGCAACCTTCAAGCTCGGGAAACTAAAGCAGGTGTTAGAAGAGACGGAATCTGGCGCCTGGGAAAAATCACACCGTCTATTTCTGAAAGACAAGAAGACAAATCTAAGCTTTCTTATCGACACCGGTGCAAACATATCCGTCATTCCTAGAAAACGCTGTGAAATCTTGAAGCCAACCGCATTTAAACTATATGCAGCAAACAATACAGAAATAGCTACCTTCGGTGAAAAAACATTAGACCTAGATTTCAACCTGAGACGACCGTTCAGATGGAAGTTCGTCGTAGCAGCAGTCAGTAAGCCAATCATCGGCGCTGATTTTTTGAAGCACCACCACCTACTAGTCGACCTCTCTGGAAAATGTTTAATCGACAAGATAACTAACTTGTCAGTAAAAACATCCATCTGCAAATCTACAGCACCAACCATCAGAACCATAGACCTGGAACAAAAATATCATGACATATTGGCGCAATTCCCCGATATTACAAGACTATCCACTATGAAAAACACTCCGAAGCACAACGTCAAGCACCACATCGAAACAACAGGGCCGCCATTATACTGCAAAGCTCGTCCACTGCCACCTCACCGATACGAAGCTGCAAAGAAAGAATTTCAAACCATGATGGATCAGGGATTATGCCGACCAAGCAAGAGCCCCTGGGCTAGTCCACTTATTTATTTATTTATTTATTTATTTATTTGGCTCACCAACAATTGAGTACACTCAAACAATTATGGGTTACATTAAATCAAATCGGGTCAAGTGTATCAATCTCTTACAGGTAAGCACATCATGCACTACATATTGATTAAATGTATAATTTGATACACACACGTGGTACCCAAACCAAACGGAGACTTACGCGTTTGTGGAGACTACCGGAGATTAAATGCCATAACCAAGCCAGACCGATATCCTGTACCACGTTTGAAGGATTTCACTTACCAGCTGCACGGGAAGCAGATATTCTCAACAGTTGACCTGAATAGGGCATACCAACAATTGCCTGTACTGGAAGATCACATAGAAAAAACAGCCATCATCACACCATTCGGGCTATTTGAATTTCCTCGAATGTGCCCAGGCTTAAAAAATGCTGGACAGACTTTCCAGCGTTTTATTCACGAAGTACTCCACGGACTCGATTTTGCCTACCCTTTTGTCGACGACATCATCATAAGTTCCTGTACAGAAGAAGAACACAGACAACATTTGCGAACCGTCCTACAACGACTGAACGAATACGGTATCACTATAAATCCGTCGAAATGTGTACTAGGCAAGAAAGTGATCAAGTTTCTTGGACACACTGTCTCACAAGATGGCATCAAACCTCCAGCAGAAAAAGTAGAAGCAATCACAAATTTTCCACTACCCACAACCATTGAACAATTAAGAAGATTCCTTGGTACCGTCAATTTCTACAGAGATTGCATTTCAAGGGCAGCCGAAATACAAGCACCTCTAAATGCATATTTGCACAATAGCAAGAAACGAGACAAAACAAAGATAATATGGAACGACCAAGGCAAAAAGGCATTTGAGTTATGTAAGACTGGCTTACAAAATGCAGCATTACTAGCTCACCCCTCACACAACGCACCCATCGCATTGATGACTGATGCGTCTGATAAATGCGCCGGCGCTGTACTGCAACAATATGTACATAACAAATGGCAGCCACTGGGATATTTCTCTAAATCTTTATCAAGCGCGCAAGTCAAATATAGCACATTCGACAGAGAGCTATTAGCTATATACATGGCCGTGAAGCATTTCAGAAAAATGTTTGAAGGAAGACATCTCATAATATTCACCGACCATAAGCCGCTAACCTACGCGATAAATAAAACATCGACAGACAGCGAGACACCGCGCCGAGCCAGACAACTCATGTACATAAGCGAGTTCACAAACGACATTCGTCATATTAGCGGGCAAGATAACGTAGTCGCAGATTCATTATCACGTATCAACACAGAAACCATCACCTGTCCTACAACGATCGACTACGAGCAACTAGCTACAGCGCAAGAAAGAGACAGTACCATACGTGATTTAATGAAGCAATGCAACTTAAAACTGAAGCACATTATCCTACCAAACACAAATTGCAAAATACTATGCGACACATCAACTCAAAATATTCGCCCGTACCTACCAGAAACATTTCGCCGAGCAGCGTACGAAAGTGTACATAACATTAGTCCACAACAAGAAAAATACTCAGTGAAAAATACTTCTGGCCGTCTATGAACGCTGACGCGGGACGATGGACGAAAGCCTGTGAAGCCTGTCAAAAATCAAAAGTCAGTCGACATACAACGAGTCAAATCGCAACATTCCCACCATCTGAACGATTCCAACACATCCATGTTGACATTGTTGGGCCCCTACCACCATCACAATATGGACACAAGTACCTGCTCACTATTATCGACCGGTACACACGATGGCCCGAAGCATTACCTCTCCACGACATAACTGCAGAAACAATAGTCAAAACGATATATGAAGGCTGGATAACAAGGTTTGGTTGTCCTATCACGATAACAAGCGATCAAGGTCGTCAGTTCGAGAGCAAACTTTTCTCCGAATTAATGAAGCTAATGGGAATAAACAGAACGAGAACGACTGCATATCACCCACAATCAAATGGAATCATCGAACGCTGGCACCGCTCACTCAAAGCCGCACTTACCGCGCGCTGCACTGCTAGTGAGAACGGAAAGTGGTTTGACGAGCTACCAACCGTACTACTCGGACTACGCGCCGCCACTCGCAACGACACCGGGATTAGTCCTGCACAATACACCTACGGAACATCGCTGCGATTACCTGGAGATTTTTTTGTTGAAACACAAGGAAATAACCCAATGAGTCACGATTTCGTTGAACAGCTGCGACACACTATCAACGCATACCGACCGGCCGAGACATCGCATAGCAACAAAAACATGTTTGTACACTCCGACCTACGTACCTGCGATAACGTTTACCTACGTGGAGATTGCACGAAAAAACCACTGCAGCCGACATATGAAGGCCCATATCCCGTATTGGAAAGATGTGAGAAATACTACAAGCTCCAACTACCAGGAAGAGTAACCAACGTCTCGATCGACAGACTGAAGCCTGCCTACACTATGAACGAACAAGAAAAGGATGACACACAGAGAACAACGCGATCAGGAGGAATAGTGAAACCAGTTGTACGCTTCGCTTGAGGGGGTGTACTGTAGCGGAATATTCATCCACACAGATTAAATACAGTATGAGGGTATTTAACAATATTGCGCGTCAAGGAACTTTTGATATGTACCCACTATGTAATAATATATGTAACAGATTTTGTATATAAGGAACCGATTTTTGGAAATATAATTCATTCCATACTCAACCTGCATTTGCGTCTCATTTTCATACCTGCGTATCTAACACCGCCTTGGGACAAATGTTTGTACGATCTACAAAGATTTGTTCCAGGTGTTCTGGGTGTTTGCTATGTATAATAAAAAAAATATCTATCTATGTAATGTATTGTATTAAGTATATCAGTCATCTAGTACCCATAACACAAGCTCTGCTTAGCTTGGGGCTAGATGATGCTGTGTGGATTGTCCAGCAATATTTAATATTTATTATTTATTTGTAGAGCTTTGACAGTCGTTATGCGTAGTCAGAAACCCGAAAGTCTGACAACCAGTTTTACTAAGGGGTATCGTGTTGCCCAGTAACTGGGTTGTGGAGGTCAGATAGGCAGATGATGAAACTGTGCTTCATTCTATGACATTGACGTTACTACAATAATTCCAAGTCGGCAAACTAGTAAAACAGATTCTATTGTCATCAAAGCAAACAAAATGAAACTTTAAGGTGACGAACCAATTTTCACTGTGACTGTACATATATTACCCAGAAAATATGTACATATCATCAACATACCGAAAGCAAATTAAGTTCACATTATGCACCCTTCTGAATTGGTGCTAATAACCGACCGGCTTCGAACCCACGGCCCCTAGTGACATGGGGTGCTATTGAAAAACGTGGGCACCTGTCGTGAAAAGGATGCATTTCTATGGGAGACGAAATGATGGATGTCGGGTTTTTTAAAGCATTTTAATTTTGGGGTAATTCTTTTTTTTGGTGTGAGGGTTCTGGTATAAATTTGAATCGTTTATATTACCTAAATGGTGGAGACAGTTTTACTTTCGCCAACGTACATGAGTTCTTAAAATCATGAATAACTTTTTTTTCTGTTTTCAGTTTTTGCGTGTGCGATGTTTCTTCTACTCTGTATAATGGATTACTGTTTTAAATTCTGTTATTTTGCGTGCGGTTAAAAGAAATAGTAGAGCGCGTAACTGCCTCGATGGTTCGATTCCCAGGCCGGGCAAAGAGTTATTAGGTTTTTTCAATGAGAATTTTCTCATTAGCAGCCCGGAGTATGAATTTATGCCAAGTTGATGGCAATATGCTCGCCCAAATAGAATGAGACTTAAAACATATCTGGCAAAATGTGGGTGTTACTATGCATAGGTGCAACTTTGCCCAACCCTTTGGGTAATAAAGGCGTGATTTTACTTTTTTTATTTTATGTGTTTATGTGTGTATGTATAGAGCACGTAAAAATAATTGTCTATTTCGATTTTCGACAATTGGCGTATTAAAAATCGTAGCATTTAAATTTGGTAAAACGCGCTTAGCGTGACAGTCATGTAGACATATACAGAAGAAATTAGAATACATTCCCAATAAAAATATTAAGAATTCTTTTGACAGATAATAAAGAACATGTCATAGACAACTTTATTTCCATTCATCCATTTATGTCAACTCTCATCTCTCAACAACAAAAACACGTCTCAGCGACCATCAACAAAAGCCTTCAGAAAGTTCAGCTAACATTTCCTTACCTCTCGACTTCATTAAAGGTGGCTCGGATATTTCAATTAAACATTAAACAAAGCAAGAAACTTCGCCATTTGTAACAAGCCAACGTTCAAAATAAACGTATGATTTATTCAAACATCCATTTTGTTTTATAACTTGTAACAATTCGGGAATTATGAATGAAAGTTGGTTGATTATAATTTCAAAAGCCTGTCTATGTTTATTCATGTAAATGTGACCATTTGAGGTGTTTCGTAATCAGCTGTGGGTAGGATGCCGTGTATGTATTGCCATATTTTGGTCTGTATAAGGACTGTCTATTTGGTCTAGTGGTCACAAGGTCGACTGCTGAGGCGAGATTCTGGGTTCAACCCCCAGGTTGAACAAAGAACAATTTAGTTTTTATTATTAAGCCCGGAGTTTGGATCACTGCCTGGTTGATTGATGGTAATAGGCTCGTGCCCCCCTATGACATGGGACTTACATAACTGACGAAATAAGGGTGTTACTATAGGTGCACCTCTGCCTTAACCTACGGATAATACAGGCATGATGTTATGTATGTATAAGGATTGACCGAATTACTCTATGCTTGTAAATATTAAATCTCATAAAGGCCCTCACTTTATGCAATTTTATATTTTTGTTCAATGGTTAAACTAAATAACTAACAAGACTTTTTTTCTTACAGTCTCAAACAGAGACTCGTTTTTATTACAGTAGAAAACCGCTTTAAAGGACAATCAAGGAATTTTCAAAGGATTCTCTGAGTAGCTAAATATTTGGACATAGGAACGGGGAAGCTAAAATAAAACACTAACAAAAATCTAGCTTTGACATGAAAAACTCAATATAAACCGTCTGAAGTCCCATAAAAAAGAAAAATAACAACTATTTGTCTACAAGTGCCTTACGGCGATAATAATACCGCGACACCAATAAAAAAATGAGCGACAAATCTCAAATCCCTACGACCACCAAATAGGCACGATTTTAACCTAAGCCTTTTGAATACATCACCAAACGAAAACCGACTCTGTAATCCACTACATACAGTTTAAATTATTTTTGAATATTATTGCTGCTTAGATCCTACTGCTTTTTAATAAGTTTACGGTGTCGTGAAATTTTACGCTGCAGGGCTTTAATAGCCGACGTATGTTTTGTCCCGTTCGTGTAGCTATTTCCGTCCTTGTCTGCGGTGATCGCATTCAATCTGACTTCCTCATAATCCAATACAGGACTGGACAGAAGGGATTTGTAGGTTCTTGGTCTCTTTATGAAATATTGCGGAAATATCATAAGTTCCTTGTTAGGATTATGGGAAATTGGCGAAGTGACATGAGAATTGAGCTTTCTAGTTTGTTCCTTGAGGTTTCAATATGTTATTTGACATTTGGTTCTTAAGCATTTCTGCTGAATTAGGCTTAAATATAGTTTAATTTGAGAGGATTGTTACGGAAAAATGTCTTTAGTCAAGAATCAAGAATCAGGGAACGAGACATTAACATAAGGCAACAATTTCAAATGCTTTTGTTTTGGTTAGATTTATTTGTTTTCGATCAAATTCAGTTCCAATATGTTTTGAGACTTTTAAGCGATGTTTTTTTTAATTTCACAAAAGTCTGACTATTCTACTAGTTTTTAATCCTTTTTTCCTCTAATCCTACGGAATTGAAATTTTACGTTGATTCAGTATTAAGTATTTTCCGTTGATTTTTATAATAAGCATGATCTGATTGGCTTCTCTTACAACTCTTTAACAGTCAGCAGCATGTATGTGCATTTAATTATTATAGCCCGTTAAAACGATAGAAACATTTTTTTTTACATTAAGACTTGTTTTTAATTAATATAAATAAAGCAAAACAGGTCATACACTACACCAGATACCATACTTATATCAGATAACTAACTTAACTTAACCCTTTGTATAAAGGTAGAAGCCATAAAGGATACGTATCGGGATGATATTTCATATTTATGGTGCTACGAAACCATTCGTAGCGCTACAAGTGCTACGGACACCTACGCAGTTTGTTAGGACACCGTAGCGGAAATTATTCGAGGGAAATGTGAGACGAGACAAGCATTTCCTACGAATAGTTATTTATTTTTTATTCATTTATTTATGTTTATATAATTTACGACTAACTTTACAGGGTCACCTAATGCGATAGTGTACAATAACAATATCACATTTTGTAACTGATCACAAACAATGCATCTTTTGTGAACTTAGTTGAGTTGTCTTCGTATCCGTAAATGAGAAATTATGTCATATTATGTTATTTAATAATCACCGAAGAATGTAAGCAAGACCAGCACATTGAACAAAACTCAGCTTCCATCAAAAATAATCCGTGCTTTTTGCATTCAGTTTTATATTAGTCACCCAATAGGCTAAATTGCACCTTCTGCTGAGTAAAAAATAAAAAAAAAACTAACTCAATCTGTGCCAGAATAAATAAATAAATAAACAAATTATATGTACTATCGAAATAAAGGAGTATTAAGTTAATAATTTTGAGCGCAGAGAAGGCCGTGCGCTCAATTTAAAAAAAAAATACTAAACTCTTTCGCGTATATTACAATAAATAATACATTAGATTCTCCAGCACTATAATAATGATAACGTTTTGTTTGTGTAACTTTATCTTTATTCGTACACTTTCTAGACGGATATTGTTGCCAACTTTCCTAAGATAGAAATCTTTCCATCTCAGTAGAAGTTAGTGTAGCTTGTTTTTGCCCGGTAAAAGAAAAAGGAACCCCAAGAACTGGACTTAAATTCGTATTATAATTTATTTTTTATTTTTAATTTAATTATGACAGTTAAGTAACTCGACTAACTAGACATACTGTCCTGTGTGTGAGTCACTAGATAGACTGTCTCGTTGTCCCAGTGGTCGTAAGTGCTACTGCTGAGCATGAAGTCCTGGGTTCGCCTTTCGGGTAGGGCAAAGTGTTGTTGGGTTTGCAAAAGGCTCGCCCCCTGGCTAAATATCTGTGTCCCATAATTTCATTTATGCCCTTTGGGAAAAACAGGCGTAATGTTATTTGTTTGATTAACAACACATGATATTAATCAAATAACTTAATTACAATAATCAAAATATTGTAGTACATTGAACATTACACATTGTAACATAAAAATAAAGTTAAGGTTAGTAAACAAAGATGGCAACGCTTTCATAGATCCCTCTGTAAGTACATACTCCTTGATAAAACACAATAACCCTTATAATAATTAGTGAGGTCTAGACTAAGCTAATACTTCTTTGTCTCCTAATACCTCTGTACCATGGCCCGCTGGACATAATCCTGTCAATGGTTGTCGCACCACGCCAGGATTACTGGACGCGTGATGTTACAGTGTGGTGCAAGTTGCGCGACCACGCGATTTGGTTTTAAATTCCGTATTTATTTTATACGTGTGAATTATACAGCCACATTTTTTGTTGACACTTTTATTTTTATTTCGTCTTTCATTATAAGTATTATTATACTCATAATTGTCAATACATAACACTATTAATACATTAAAAGAATTTCTTATTTTTTTGACGACCGATGTGGCGCAGCGGGCGAAGGTCCGCCTGCGACGCAGGAGGTCGCGGGTTCGATTCCCGCCTTGGGACAAATGTTTGTACGATCTACAAATATTTGCTCCGGGTGTTCTGGGTGTTTGTTATGTATAATAAAAAATATCTATCTATGTAATGTATTGTATTAAGTATGTCAGTCATCTAGTACCCATAACACAAGCTCTGCTTAGCTTGGGGCTAGATGATGCTGTGTGGATTGTCCAGCAATATTTATTTATTATTTATTTATTTATTATTCTTTCAACTTCATCCGTATAGTCAGCGGCAAAAGTGCCCAGAAGGCTGGCAGCATTGCCACGTTGAATGGCAATGCTGATTCTTTAGCCAATAGAAAGGCCAGCCTTCTGGTCACGTGAAGGGTCGACCAAACACTTCGTGACGTCAAAATATAAATATAAAATACGTAGTAGATATATCACAAACTACCAACATATCTTTCTCTTTCTCACTGTCAAAATTTTAACGAAGGGACTAACGGTGAAAGCAGCTCCGAAAAAAAGCAGGTGATATGGAGCATATGGAGTCATATTTTAGGGTTGGTCTCATATTAAAAGTTGATCGTAAAAAAGAGGAAGCCCTTCAAGAGGTTCAGTGACAATAAAAATAAGGTTTCATTAATATTAATAATTTGTAATTTGTTATTTATTTTCTTATACCGCTGTCGTAAAGAGCCATCACAATACTGTATTAGTTTTAGTAACTCACGTGTATGTTGTCATAATTCTAACGTCTTTAGTTAAAAAAATTACAATCTTCAGCATCGTCTAAAATTGCCCTTCCCATTCTCTGTGCCTATGGCTAAGAAACAAACCAAACATACATTATTACAATTAAGTCAGAGCATTGGAATATTCCGTCATCGCAAACTTTTCTTAAGCTCCCCATTTAATCCGCTTTCCTTTTTAAAATTGCACCGCAATTACGGAGTCCAACGCGAGTTTGATTGATTTATTACTCTGTTTGTCCAACAATGCAAGCGATGGACAATGGACATTGTTTCATCAATCGGTCGGCCCAATCATCGGCGCACGCGATCGACGAATCAATCATTTTACATACATCGTATCGATTAGATTGGGTACTCAAAGTTTTATGAGTATGTTAAAGAGGTTTATACATTATGAAGGTACAGGTGTTCGACTAACTCCTTAGTGTATACTACACTACTCCTTAGTGTATAGTGTACTGGTTTTGATGATTGGTAACACTGACGGATTTCCAGCTGTTATATTTACCATTTGTGGATATTTTTCCAAGCGTTTCTCTGATAACATATAGGTAATATATTCAGCTAGTATAGTTAAAGAAAACGTTCAGTTATAACAGTCGTACAACACGATTTTTAATTTAAAGCAACACTAGCCTAGGTCAATTCACGGAAGGGTGATCATCCGTTAAGTACATACCGGGACCCCTTCGTGCCTCAGAAAGCACGTTCAGCCGATGGATCGTAAATAATCTTTGACAGTCGTTACAGGTAATCAGAAGCCCGAAAGTCCGACAACTAGTCTCGCCAAAGGGAAAGTGTTCCCAGTTACTGGTTTGAGGAGTTCAGATATGCAGTCACTCTATTACATACTGTTATTCAGCTGTATCCGATTGGACTAGAAGCCGACCGCAACATAGCTAAAACAGGACGAGCAAATAATGATGACCATACTGAAAATACTTATAGTATACTTATAGTATCATTAGTTCTACTTATACATATATTAAGCATTAGACGACACTATTGACTATGCCATTTTCAATGGTAGTAGTCTTGCTCTTGGGAATCTCCAATGGAAAGACCTATTTCGACGACCGATTTGGCGTGGCGGTCGAAGGTCCACCTGCGACGCAGGAGGTTGCGGGATCGATTCCCGCCTGGTAAAAAAAAATTTGTACGATCTACAAAGATTTGTTCCGGGTGTTCTGGGTATTTGATATGTATTATAAAAATATCTATCTATGTAATGTATTGTATTAAGGATATCGGTCATCTAGTACCCTACAAGCTCTACTTAGCTTGGGGTTAGATGATGAGGTGTAGATTGTCCAGCATTATTTATTTATTTAATTATACTATTGACTATGCCATTTTCAATGGCAGTAGAATTGCTCTTGGGAATTGAACCTCCAAAGGAAAGACGATCGAAATAGAGTTGTACGGACGCTTCAGCACTGTAAGGCTGATCTATTACTCCTTTTTCCACATGCTAATGCTAATTCGATCCCACAGTGCATAATAAATAAAATAATACAGTTCAAAGGTTGACAGCCACTGTGTTAGATAATTATAGGCCATAAATTGGTAGTATCGAGGTTAACGGCTAGTCTATGTGACCGCTTCATTAGGCCATGTGGCATGCAAGCGTATGATCAAGCGGAATTTCATTCGGGAAAACCGCTATAAAGGAAAATTAACACCGAGCATTTATATAAATAAACCACTAGTGATCCGCCCCGGTTTCTCACAGATGAACACGCTATTTATTTGAGATTTTCATGCAGTGTACCATCAAAACCACACCACCCACGACTCAGTAGAAATTCCTAGTGGGGTAACGTTTTTATTTTAATAAAAAAATAATTAATAAAAATAAACTTTGCACTGACAATTACTAAATAAAAAACAGCCAAATCGGTCGAGGCGTTTTAATATAAATT
Organism: Phlogophora meticulosa; assembly: GCA_905147745.2. Classification (NCBI taxonomy): domain Eukaryota; kingdom Metazoa; phylum Arthropoda; class Insecta; order Lepidoptera; family Noctuidae; genus Phlogophora; species Phlogophora meticulosa. Next base: position 4,691,883 of record LR990518.1, read on the forward strand.
AATTTTTATTTATATTTATTTTTCGATGCACTGTGATTATTTATTTTATTTTTCTATGTATTAATAGCTGTATCGTTTTAAGAGTATGTATATAAAATGATAAAATGAGATATAGATAGATAGATATGCAAACATCACAGTTCACCAAAAGCAATGTTAGTATTATACTAAAAATAACATTGCATAACATCACGCCTGAATTCCATGATGGGTAACGCAGAGGTGTACTAATAGTACACCCACATTTCGCCAGTTATTTTTAAGTCCCAAATAACGAGGGGCGAGCCTTATCCCATAAACTGGGTACAAATCTAGACACCAGGCTGCTGTTAAGAAATTCTAAATGAAAACTCCGATAACACTTTACCCGACTCTGAAATCGTACCTAGGACTAAATGCTCAGCTGTAGCGCATGCGACCACTACACCAAATACAAATTTATTTGTTTCCAACTACAGCTAGGCGAACATTATTTATTGCATCGGAAAATGGTTTCTAGCAAAGATATAGTACAATCAAAATCAAAAGTCATTTATTCAAATTAGGCTGAGAATCATCACTTTTTGAACGTCAAAACCTTTTACAAAAGACAATCCCCCAAAACGCCCACCCTTCACCACTTCACCACTTAGTGTTTTTGCTGGGAAAACGAAGTGGCGGGACAAACTGCCCAGCAAGAATTATGTCACATGAACAAATGTTCATACTGATAAGTGAGCTCATAGAAGAAGAATGGTCATGACAATCAAGTCAAGTCTTAGCAACATTATATGTAAGAGAACTGTCAAACGAAAACAAAAAACCGACCGTCTTTTGAATCCTACTAGTGTGTACTTTGATTCCCTATAATCTTTAACTACAGGCCTAGACAAAAAGCTTTTGTGTAGCATAAAACGCCAGACACTAACGTCAAAATTCATGGCAATAACATTACATGTAAAAAAGATTCACGTGTCTTCTCTAAAACTAATGTCAACTACATACAATCTGATATTTCCGTTGCCATTAACGCTTACAGAAAAGGGTTTGTGTCTAAGCGTCCATCATCCGTTCATCTAAAACGGATGATTTTACATCTGTAAAAGAAATTGCTCATCAGATTTCTACAAGTTTAATTTTAGTACCATAGCTAAACACGGAATTCAGTTATCTCTAAATGCAGTGGGTATTAGTTTTGATGCATATAATAGCATCGTTGGCTTAAGAGTTAATTTGGAGTCTGTCCAAATTTTGCTTTTATCCTCAAATAAAAGTGGAAATACACTCAGAGATTGTGGTGGTGGGCCTACTAACGTAACGTTCGATAATTAAAAGTATAATTTGTATTTTTGTCTAAACTAATATCGTAAAGAGGAAGGATTTAGTTGGTTGTTTGTTTGTTTGCTTGCTCATTTTAAAATTTCTTTTACTTAAAGTAAGCTACATTATCAGCGAGTTAGGCTATATTTTATTTTCAAAAACACGCTAGGAAGAGTTTATTAAAGTTCAACGGGAAAAGTACAAAATCTACGCAGACAAAGTCGCGGGCGATGTGATGGTCACACAAGTCAATGAATCTATTGTATATTGCTTAACGAATACGAGACTTGGCATATTTCATAAGATTATAATTAAGAATTAATCTTAGGTACAGAAAATTTTGGTTAAAAGATTTTTGCTGCAACCAAAATCATTATTATTTTACTATAGGTACCAAACACACTTCATGTACTGGTATATTGTGGGGCCACTCATGCATGATAGCTTCTCATGTTAAAAATTCAAAAATTAAAATCCACATGATATGCAATCACTTAAATAAATACCATGAACGTTGGAAAACATTTCACGCATCTAAAATTACAATTTTACAGTAGATTTTGTGAAAAAAAGTAGGCGCCATATTGAAATATACTGGCACGCCAGAGTGGAGGCATATTAAATAGCAGTAAATTAAAATTCTGATACAATTCACGCAGTTATTAACTGCTCGTATTTTTAACAGCACATTTTGATTTATTATATTTCGATTCTTCATCATCTGCCTAGCTTTTTCCCAACTCTGTTGGGGTCGACTTCCAGTCTATGCAGCTGAACACCAGTATTTTACATGGAGTGACTAGCCTTTCTGACCTCCACAACCCAGTTACTGGGCGACACGAGACGGATTGGTTTTATCCATATAGAATTTACGAATAGCAGTCCGGAATATGGATCCGTTTAACTCGATCTGAGTGTAACGTTGGCGAATTAATTTTGTCCAAAATTTCGTTTTACCAAGCTGTACGACAAACATACGCCAATTAAAGAACAATAACAATGTCGAGTACCTTTAAGAATAGTCCCCCTCATTCCTGAAACCGTTTTATTGTGTAGAATGGGTAGGTAGATTTGTGATTTTATATTTTATTCTCTGGTGCTTGAACACTAACGAGTTTCAGTGTTATGTCCGACTAATGCGAACTTAAAACTTATTAACCTAACCGTTATTAAACAGTTCTAGCAACATTATCGGGGTATAATCTTTATTTTAGCGGATCCATCCGTTTTTATGATATTCTCGTATTATTACGAGTAATATTCCTCTTTTTCTGTCTTCTCTTATTTTATCACTTATATTTTTAGCGATCAAAATCACTATAGCAATCAATAACATTTTATTAACATTTGCTAATACTATCATTTGAATTTCTTTTTTTAAGCGTTTTTATTGTCTTTTTATAATATGCATGTGCTCCATGTCAAATGAACTGTTTTTATCTTTTCATTTATTTCTTTCCAATCGATTCAATCAAGTAAAAATTAGTAATTTATAGAATATATGTTTGTATAATATATAAAAAGTAAGTAGTTTATACGTCTTCAATCTCATAATTATTATGTAAGGACAAGGTAAGAATAAAATCGTCACTTTAAGGTCTATTTTTGTTTGCTACGTGTGGTTTACAATCTACCTTACATTCACAGAATAACAGTTGGTGAGACAAAAAGTTCAAAGTACTAATTTTTTGAAGTTGGCAGATTAATCTCAGAGTTGATGAATCAGATCATTTTTTCACAATCACATATATGTATTTATCTCTCTTTAATCATATAATATATAATACATATGTTTTATTTTTATGGAGAGAGCTATGCTCGGAGTTTCTCTGAAGGATAGGATTCGAAACGAATACATCCGACAAAGAACCAAAGTCACCGACATAGCTCAAAGAATTAGCAAGTTGAAGTGGCAGTGGGCTGGCCATATCTCGCGAAGAACCGAAAACCGCTGGGGTAAACGTGTTCTTGAGTGGAGACCGCGACTTGGCAAACGTAGTGTAGGACGCCCTCTGACCAGGTGGGATGACGATCTGCGAAAGACTGCAGGCAGATGTTGGATGCGGCAAGCTGAAGACAGGGCGCTATGGCACTCATTAGGAGAGGGCTATGTCCAGCAGTGGACTAGTATAGCCTGATGATGATGATGACATATGTTTTGTTTACGAGTACAACATGTGTGGGTTTGTCTCTATGCATTCATTCTTGTCTTGTCTTGTTTCTTGTCTTGTTGTTCTTGTTTTCTTCTTTCTTTAGTGTCTTTCGTGTTTGTTCTTCTTTTTCATGTGCTTTCATTTATAGTTACCACGTCCGGCTTCTGCATCACTGTAATGTAGAAAATGCCTGAGTGAATAGTCGTAGTCAAGTCAAGTCCACTTTTGTACGGTTATTACCACTTAAATGTTCTATCTCTCGTATTAAATGTTCTAATGAATAAAATAAATGTTACTATTACTATTCTGCATATGAAATGGACACACTTCGTTGGTATAATAATCCCCCCATCTTAGCGTTAATACTCAAGTCCTTGTTCCAAGCTAATGGCTCCAATTTTCAGACGATTCTATAGCTTTATCTAGATTAATTGTTCATTGTAGCAAGCAATTAGGTCCTTGGTCTTCCTAACTTATGTTTCTGAGCACTGAAAGCAAGTCTCCTTTATACTGTTATTGTAGAATTATTATGAGCTTAACTGTTTCTCTTTAATGTGACTCGTATTACATTATTTGTCGGTCCATGTTAAATACTGGTATTCAGCTGTATTTGGTTAGACTGGAAGCCGACCCCAACATGGTTGAGAAAAGACAAGGCAGATGATGATGATGATAATGATGACTCATTATTATTTCCTTGTCGCTGCTGACAAAGATCTATGGTACTCTTAAATACGCAGCCCATCCTTATGTTCTCTGGTATAGGTTGTCAAGTCGTTGAGCTTCTAAAGTATTTGTACTTGTATTAAGTCTGGGTATTTGCTATGTATAATAATAAAATATCTATCTATGTAATGTATTGTATTAAGTAGATCAGTCATTTAGTACACATAACACAAGCTCTGCTTAGCTTGGGGCTAGATGGTGCTGTGTGAATTGTCCAGCACTATTTATTTATTATTATTTGTATATTAAAGTTCTGAGTTGAGCCACAAGATTACGGACACATGCACTGTCTTGACAGGTTTACTTAAATGTGTGCTACTTTCATCAAGTCATTAAAAAAAGACTGGCCTCTGACTTTGATTTGGAGTTTCTTTACATAGTACCGAACGCATATAGTTTAAATGACGACACGATTTGCGCAGTGGCTGAATGATTGGATACTGCGCTCGGGTTCGATTCTCGCACGGAAAAAATATTTGTACGGCCTACAGATAGTTGTTCCGGGTCTGGGTGTTTTTGTATGTGTGTTTCAATGTTTGTAACCACCCACGATGCAGGAAAAAAAAGACTGTCATGTAAATGTTATAACTAATTAACTAAATAGACATAATTTATCTATTAGTGTCATGATTAATGAAAATACTTAGTAGAATTCGTAGGTCAATACGTAGGTCAGCCACAGCTATTAAGAAGGTTCATTTTTCATGATCCACTTTCAGTAGTTAATGTTTTCAAACATCATCATCATCATCCTCTTGCCCTTATCCCAATTACATTTGGGGTCGGCGCAGCATGTCTTCTTCTTCCATACATCTCTATTTCCCGTCATCTCAGAAGTTACCTCCTTCTTAGCCATATCAACTTTCACACAATCCATCCATCGTTTCCTGGATCTCCCTCAACTCTTGTAACCCTCTACATTCATACTCAAAACTATCCTCACCACATGGTCCTCATTCCTTCGCATCACGTATCCATACCATGACAGCCGATTTCCACACAACTTCTCTGTTACAGGCGCCACTTTCAGACTTCCTCTTATATACTCATTTCTTATTCTATCCATTCACGTAACACAACACATCCCTCTTAGCATTCTCATCTCAGCTGCATGCAACTGCCTTTCATTCATTCCTTTTGTGGCCCAACATTCTGATCCATACAAGACAGCAGGTCTAATGTTTTCAAACATGCGATTGATTAACTTTTGTAAATTTACATGTAAAACACCCCCCATAGCAAATATGATTTCAAGTCATTGTTTTGTTTGTTTATTTGTATAAAATCTCAAAAAAAATGTCTGTAAATGACTTCACTTGGGACTGAAACACTAGGGGTCCATGGGGTCAATGTGCCCATCATCTATTTTTCGGGTCATCGCCAAGCGGTTGGCTCTTCACGTGACCAGAAGACTGGCCTTTGTTTGGCCAAAGAATCATCATTGCCATTCAACCTGGCTATTCTGCCAGCTTTTTGAGCACTCCTCCCGCTGACAGCGATGCGGACCAATTTTCCGTTGCTCTAATAATCCTTTCTCTTATTTTTTACATATACTTATTACTTTTGATATTATAAGACCATGATATATTATTTTAATTACAAAATTATCTAACAACAGATTAAAATCATCGGACCATGATTGTTAAGACATTATTTAGTCTAACGTAACATGTATTTAAACCATCGTAAGCTTCATAAGCCTTTTGACAAGGGTGATATTATTTATAGGGCCTGTAACTGAAGCAAATGAATCCCTATGTGATTATGATGTTGTTAACAATGAACGGTATGGGATCTTTAGATGAGGATAACTTGTGATATAATGTACTAAATATGATAGTTTTGGGTTTGTTCAACAGGTTTGTTTGTGCGTATATTACGTACGCAGATTGGAGTTTGTAATTGGTGTCTTAGGAATAGAAATGTGGGCTTCTCCGCTTTTCTAGACTGTCAAAGGAGTTCTTTAGTAACGACTAAAGCTCTCAATAAATAAAATAAATAAATGAAAATTCATATCACAAAGCTCGTAACCTAGTTTTCCAACGTATTAATTGGCAGCTGTTTTAATAGCCTTCGGGCGTCGCAAATCGATATTTCGTGTAGTTCACATTATTTTTCTTTAACAACTGAAAATTTGGCTCAAAATACATAACATCACGCCTTTTTTCCCCGAAGGGTTGGGCAGAGTAGTAACACCCACATTTCGCCAGTTATTTTTAAGTCCCATGTAATAGGGGGTGAGTTTATTGCCATTAACCGGACACAAATCCAGACTCCGGGCTGTTAATGAGAAAATTCCTATAGGTAAAACTCAATAACACTTGGCTCAACCTGGGAATCAAACCCAGGACCTCACGCTCAGCAGTCACACTTCGGACGACTAAGCCAGCGAGGCTCAAAATAACATTATTAATTATCGAAAATTATACACTAAACTGGAACGCTACACAAACAGGGCCCTTTTGATATTACCCCCAAAACGTAATTTCAACGCAATCATTAATGAGAAATGTGAATAATTTACGTAAACAACTATTTCGTGCTCACTGTAATACATAATAATTAAATCCGGCACAAATTAATGACAAATTACATGAATTGGTAGAAATGGATTTGACGACGTTAGGGTGGGGTGTAAATATAAGAGGGTACGATCCTCTTATAACCATCACGATAAGATAATGATGATAGTTGACGACACGGTTGGCGCAGTGGCTAAGCGATTGGCTGCTGCGCTGCGTGTCGCGGGTTCGAACAAATATTTGTATGGCCTACAGGTAGTTGTTCCGGGTCTGGCTGTTTGTGTATGTGAGTATAAATGTTTGTAAACGCACCCACGATACAGGAGAAATTCCTAGTGTGGGGCAACGTTTTTTTGAAAAAAATGAAATAAATAGTTATAACATAGTTACAAAGTTGACAAGGTTAGGCAAATGCATAGCATTTTCTCAACTATATTGGGGTCGGTTTTCTGTCTAACTGGATGAAAGAAAGTAGAAAAGAAAATAAAATATCAGGGACACAGGAAATAAAAATGTAAAAAAACTAAAACTAAATAAGGTTACAAATATCATAAAACTGAAGCTGTGCGAGGCCGAGAAGCATTACTCGTGATTCCTGACCTCCACAACGCATTATGTACCTACTATATGCGGCTATGTGTGTAGTCAGAAGCCCGAATGTCTAACAACCAGTCTTACCAAGGGGTATCGGGTGGCCCAGTATCCGAGTTGTGAAGGTCAGATAGGCGGTCGCTCTATGTAAAATACGGGTATTTATCTGCATCCAGTTAGACTGGAAGCCGACCCCAACATAGTTGGGAAAAAGGCTAGGCCGATGATGACTTGCCCGGATTTGAACTCACAATGTCGAGCTTGAGACGCGCGGCCTTAATCACTGGGCTATCACGACCTTTTTAGAGACTCGTAAAGCTTTTAAAATAAAAGGTTTTTTCTTCTTATTTCATTTCCATCCTTTTAAATTTATGCGCTCTAGTATTCATGAAGCGTATTTACTTTCACTCTTCGTGCGTATAAACAATGAATCTTATCTATTACGCTTGTCTTAACGTGTTAGTTGAACAGAATTGTAAGTAGTTAGAAAATAAATTCGGGGTTTTGTGATTTTTACTCTACATTATGTTTTGCTTTATTCGTTTACTCAACTTATATAGTAATAAGAGTGTTTTTCATGCATACCACTACTATTACTCCACTGTTTGTTTTTGAATCACCTTAAGGTTGACTGGTAAAAATGCGTATGACATTAAGTCCACTTCTTGTACATTTCCGCCCTTGTGCTTAGGGTATTAAAATTAACAGATAACCACTCAAACGTCTATGGATAGCTTAGTATCCAAAAAAAATTGCGTCATACGTCCGTGGATACTATTATTTTATTTGTAAAAAAGGGAAAATTTTACATTTATAATATAATCACCACAAACTCCCGCCAGTTATGGCACCCCAGCCTTATTTAAAAGAGCAGTTCCGTTGCCAAGGTAACATCTTATAGGTAGGTTATTTAATTACATTTGAAGTATGTCGACATTTTGCGAGTTTGAAGACGCAATTACTGTTAACGCTAGTTACCCTGACATTTACAATAAAATACGTTTAATGTGTTTATAAATAGGTAAACATCAAAATGTTTATGTTAAATTATGTGTATTATACCACAAGGTACGCAAGAGCTTATACATTTTGCTGAAGCTTTGAAATTCATACAAATTTATTTAAAACTACATAAAATAACACAACATCACGCTTGTATTACTCGAAGGGCTGGGCAGAGGTGTACCTATAGTGTTTTGTTTTATTGGGACAAGCCCGCCACATCATTTCCACTTGATTCACTGCAACTCCTGAAAACCACAATGAAATTGAAAAAAAGCACTGCAGTAGCGTTTAAAGATTCGTAATATGACGCCTAGGCAAAAAAAAAGGGGAATATATGGGACAAGCCCGCCACACCATTCCCAAACCACTGCAACCCCTGAAAATCAGAATCAAAATTGCCGACCACCAGAAAAGCGTCGAGACAATGAGGCCTGACGTGTCCCGGAAAAACGATTCAACTGTCTTGGATAAAGCCACGAAATTAATAAAAAAAGAAAAGCGGAGGAATTTATTTTATTTATTTATTATTTAGTTTTTTTGCATGGATCTGAAAAACACGATTACCCTAGGTAAGAGTGGCTCTCAAACTTTCAGACATCCCGTAACGACTGTCAAAGATCTACATATCAGGTCACCCATTCACAAACCGACCTTGGCAAGCGTTGATAGAACCGTGTTGCTGGTATTACATAGCCACACAAGCCACATATTCATTAGATTTTAAGAATTTATTTATGTGTCATCATCTGCCTAGCCTTTTTCCCAACTTTATTGGAGTCGATGTAGGTCCAGTATTTTACATGAAGCGACCGCCTATCTGACCTCTACAACCCAGTTACTGGGCAACACGATATCCCATGGTAAGACTGGCTATCAGACTTTTGGGCTTCTGATTACCCGTAACGTCTGTTAAAGATCTACAAATTACAGCCGGGACCAACGGCTTACCGTATTTTCCGAGGCACGAAGGAGTCTCGATATGTTACGAATCATCACTCATCCACAGACTGATCTCGGCAAGCATAGCTTAACCTTCGAGCAACCCGTGCGGCTGATTTTATTTAGCCAATTTATTAATGTCTGAGTTCGAATTTTTGTGCGACCCGCGTTAATTTCCACCAAAATGCTATAGGACTGTTATATTTTCAGTTCTAAAATTGAATTTACGTTACGTTTACGGCAGACTCGGAGCTCGTTTTCTCCAACTAGCAATTACCATTTTTCTCACGTCTTACGCTCAAACACAAATTCCGCACTCTTCGATTCAGCAAAAACTCAGATAAGCTAAGCTAAACGTTGGAATTTAATTTAACCGTATTAAGATGTTCTAGCTATCCGATTTCAAATCCCCGATCCAAAGAGTCGAAGTTTGTCGTTAAGCTCTATACCTTTATTGCCAGCGCGAATAAAAATAATCTCAAACTGCACCAACTTAAAAATACTTTCAACCTTATCACCTGAAAGGCAAGGTAGAAATTCGAGTACAGACAGGTCTTTAACTGAACTATCAACTAAGGTGTTCTGTTGAGAGCGTTTAAAGTTTAATTGAGTTGTGGATTTCAGTAACTAACGAGTATCAGGAAACTAGAAAAGTAATTTAGTTATACGAAATTGGATTATACAACAACACCGTTAATACATTGACTGCCACGTCATTAACACAATACAAAAACTATTTGTTGACACGAGTTAACTCGTAATCTGATACTCAAAATGGCCGTTAAAATGAAAAATAAATATGAGGCACTTTCTTAAAATATCTCAGATAGCCCAAATAATGCAAATACCAAGCCAGCTATGTACCAATTCGCCTTTTTATTTTCCATAGTTTGCACATATACCTATTACAAGCCCGTCACGCTTTCCCCAATCTCTGCAATTTCTAAAACTCAAAGAAAGAACTCATCGAAGCCATGTAGATCTACATGGCTTCGATGCGTGCGAGCATGATGAGCGTGACGGGCTTGTAACATATGTGCAAACTGCGACCAAGGCACAGAGAAACGATTTAACTGTATTGTTTCCCACAAAGAAATAAATCAGAAAAGAATAACAGAGGAGTAAAGCAAGCACCGAATACGGTCTATGGTCTCACTGTAAGCAATAACAATGATCAAAGCTCATTTATTTGCAACATGGGATCCTCCAAAACTTCACCGGAATTATTTATTTTGAGTTATTTACTAAACAAATAAAAAAAACAGTGAACTTTCTTAAGTAAATAAAGCTAACAGTACCTAATTATAATAGAGCCTTGAAAATGCCACCTCAACGCTGTCGACTGGTTAAGTGCCCGATTGAACAACTTGCGTTATTTTAAATTAAAAAGATATTTAACTTACCAAAAACTTGGATTTCCACGTTAGTTAACCATTGTTTCTTACATACTCCGTCGTGGAGTTGCGGATATCAGCCCGTCAAACAATACAATATACGCACACTGTGACTATCATCGACTTTCGACGCCGAGTCGAGTTCCAAATTGGTTAGAAAATTCGTGTATTTAGTCAAATGGATAGTATCAAAACAAAACTTTAAATGAGATTTTCACATTAATTCGACTATCTACGCCTTGCCAGCAACAAATTATATATTATTTGTTGCTGGCAAGGCGTAGATAGTCAAATGGATAGTATCAAAACAAAACTTTAAATGAGATTTTCACATTAATTCGACTATCTACGCCTTGCCATATATATATCCATATATCCATTTGACTAAATACACGAATTTTCTAACCAATTTGGAACTCGACTAAAATATCGTCTCAAATATATGAAAGAAAAAAATCCAATTCAAATTAATTCATTAATTAATATGTAAAGTAAGATGTTACAATATAGTTCTAAGTATAGGTCTGCCATGTCTTGCCATTGACGCATACAAAATTCATAATACGTTACAGAATCAAACAATTAAACACTAATTTAAAATACAACATTAATAATACTGTCATTTTTTAAATATACAATTATTTGAGGAATATTGATTTGTTATTATTATTCACAAATTATTCATTATTATATAAATCAGATTACATGTCACATTGTATGTCGAATTAAATGTCAATTAAATGTCAGATTCCAAATTATTCTACAAATCCATTGCGTGAGTATATCAGTTGTAGTTTGAATTTAATTTTCATTGCTGGTTTGTCATAATAAATGTCGACTGGTCCAGTGTTTTGTCATTTAAAATTCTTTAGTAGAATAGAACGAAATAGGACACTTTGTATCACGCAGTACGTACTCAATCGCTTCGCAACACTGCTTTGTCTATAGTTATTCAGTAGCTGTGTTTGTTTGCGACATCAATCAATTTCCCCCTGTTGACTCTTGAAATTTGCATGAAAAGTGCTGATACAGCATACACCGTGCTGATATACATACAGCATACTCTTTCTGCATCAGCAAATTAAGTCTACATGAAAATAATGATACTGCATAAATAAGTAGGTTTACGTGTACATTACAAGTGTATTAGGGGATTCGTGGCTCAATAAAAACAGCCACACGGGTTTATTGAAGGTTAAGCTACACTTATCGAGGACGTTCCGTAGATGCCCCTTCAGAAAACACTTAAAGCCGTTGGTCCCGGCTGTCGTTTGTAGATCTTTGACCGTCGTCAGTTGTTATGAGTGTTGAGAAGCCTGTTAATCTGACAACCAGTCTAATAACCAAGGGGTATCGTGTTACCCAGTTACTGAATTGTGGAGGTAAGAAAGACTTCATTTAAAGAACTGGTATTAAGCTGCAGCTGGTAAGACTGCAACCAGTGCCCTGGCTGGGGGCCTTCATTGTAAGGTCACCACAGGATCGCCCGGTTAAGCAGTAAACAGGCGTCTAGTGCTGAACTGCGAGTGGCCTTACCTAAGAAAAAAAAACCAAAAACTGGAACCAGTCCATAAGGCTAGCCAGATTATGAAGGCTGTTCGGCGAAGTGTTTCAAATAGGGTTTTTTGAACCAAATGTTTTCTCCTATTCGAAAATTAAAATTATACAAATCAAGTATGTGCTAGGTCTACTCCAAGTCTAGAACAACAAATATCAGTTAATTAATGGAACTCAAACCAACCCTCAATGACGATCTACACCCAATCAATTGAATACATTTGCATTTAATTAAATTTACATTTCAATCCAGTTCAAATTACTAGGTGGGATAGGCCTTGACAACGTGCCAAGATTCGGGCTTAAGCTGCCAAGTTTTGACTTGACGGTAAGATTGGTCTTACTTAGAAGGCTGGAAGTAATTATGAATTTGGGAAGACAGATAAGGGATGCGTTTTGTGAGATTTCGGGTTAAAGAGAGATGTGATTAGGGTCAATGGGTGATGTTAGCCTAATGTTGAGATAAGTCTAGCAATGTTCTGTAATCTCGCACGGTTTTGCGGGATACATTGCGGCGTTTAGTTGGATTCGTAGCAATAGGGATTTTGACAGAAGAATGTTTTTTGTCGATACATTGAGGTAGGAGTGAGGTAAGAGCTCGTGGCTAAATAAAAATAGCCACACGGGTTGATCGAAGGTTAAGCTACGCTAGCCGAGGTCAGTCTATCGAGTCTCGATATGTTCCAAACGGTCACCGTTTGGAATATATCGAGACTCCTCCATGCCTCGGAAAGCACGGTAAGCCGTTGGTCCCGGCTGTCATTTGTAGATCTTTGGCAGTCGTTAGTCAGAAGCCTGCAAGTCTGACAACCAGTCTTACCAAGGGGTAACGTGTTGCCCAATAAACTGGGTTGTGGAAGTCAGATAGGCAGTCGCTCCATGTAAAATACTGGTATCCAGCTGCATCCGGTTAGACTGGAACCGACCCCAACATATTTGGGATAGGCTAGGCAGATGATGACATTGAGGTAAACTGTGGCATGACGTCACGCCTATGTTCATTTTGAGTTGTGACGTGGCGAGCCCCATCTTTATTGCGTTTTGATTAAGACATTTTTTTAATAATATGATAAAATAAAAAGTAGGTGTGTAACATTTTTTATTATTAATTGGACTAAATATAATTTCGTCGACGGCACGGTTTACGTGGGTTCGATTTCCGCTTGGAACAAATATTTGTTTGGCCTACAGGTAGTTTTTCCAGGAGTGGCTGTTTGTGAATGTAAGTTTTGTAATGTTTATAAACGCACCCACCATTCAGGAGAAATTTCTAGTGAGGAGCTAAGTTAAAAAGAAAAAACAATATTTAATCCGAGCATCATCCATATTGCCAGCAACCGTATTACAAGTTTTTAACTTTAAACGCTACTGCAGTGATATTCTGTAAAAAGATCCCCGTGAAAATGTGGAATTATTATTCTGTCCCCCACTTTTTCGCCCCCACTATGTGAAACAGTACATTATTGCTACCGTTCGCCCCAATTAATTGTAGTTCCCGTTCGCCCCCAATTAATTGAGCCATCGGCTGCTGCGCCGCGTGTTGTGGGTTCGATCCCCGCACGAAACAAATATTTGTATGACCTACAGTTAGTTGTTCCGGGTCTGGCTGTTAGTGTACGTGAGTTTAAAAGTTTGTAAACGCACCCATGATACAGGAGAAATTCCTAATGTGGGGCAAAGTGTTTTATAAAAAAGGAAAGAAAGAAAGAATTGTAGTGGAAGGTATCAGGGAAAAAAAACCTGCTATCCCCAGTAGGGGGCCAAAAACTTGGGAACAGAAGGAATGTTACCACATTTTCACGGGAAGCTTTTTAAAGAATAGCACTGCAGTAGCTTTTAAAGTCTCGTACTATGACGCCTAGGTAAAATAAAACAAGAAATTATATTAAGTAATTTTTTTTATATGGGACAAGCCCGCCACACTGTTCCCAAACCACTGCAACTCCTGAAAACCAGAATCTACAGTGGCAACCACCAGAAAAGCGTCGAGGCAATGAAGCCCGACGAGTCCCGGAGAAACGATTGAATTTTCTTGTATCCCGTAACGAAATTAATCAGAAAAGAACAGCGGAGGAGTTAGAAAAATACATCATTTTCACATTCACACTTATATTAAGTCCATCAGTCATAATTACAATAAAAAAATACAATACGTATTTTTTTTAAATGAATGAATATGTAGGTGAAGTGAAGGAGCAGTGAGCTGTCATCCCATACTAATGCTGGGGATTGATAGTTACAGAATGATCCAGCTGGTAAATGATAGCAAGGTGAATCGGATTGCATTGAAAAAATAGTTAACGAATCTTGGCATTGAATAAAAAAAATAGCGACTACCATTTGTACGAGTACATCTGAAAATGAGGAAGACGTTTAGGCTGAGATTCAGAGACATTGGCCGTAATCTCTGCTAAGACAGGTTTGACCTAACTCTCCGCTATGCCTCGGCTAAGCTCATCTTAGAAAACAATATATTAAGATATGCCAGTCTCAGCTAAGTTTACACTCTGTTGTCTAAGGCTTCATACATCTCGTATGATATCTAACCCACTGAATTATTTTAATCAACGTTTTTTTAAATTTTAAATAACTTACACGCCTGTATTCTATGAAGTGTTATGCTGACATGTACTTATAGTAGGAAGTGGTGAAGGGTGGGCGTCCTAGGGGACTGTCTTTTGTAAACGTTTTTTTTGACGTTCAAAAAGTGCTGATTCTCAGCCTATCATCATCCTCCTGCCCTTATCCCAATTTATTTGGGGTCGGCGCAGCATGTTTTCTTCTTACATACATCTCTATTTGCCGTCATCTCAAGGGTCACCTCTTTTCTTGCCATATCATCTTTCACACAATCCATCCATCTTTTCTTTGGTCTTCCTCTACTCATGTAACCCTGCACATTCATACTCAAAATGATTCTCAGCCTAATTTGAATAAATGAATTTTGATTTTGATTTTGAGTACGCCCATATTTTGCCAGTTACGTTTAAGATTATACAATAGGGATTCAGCCAATTTCCATCAACTGGGCACAAATCCAGACTCCGGCTACTGCTGAGAAATTCCAAATGAACAACCCCAACAACACGTTAACCAACCTGGAAATCGCACCCAGGACCTCAGGCTCAGCCTAGCTACGTCATGTTTCTGTATTTATCCTCCATAGATCCAGGAAGGAATCCATTTCTAAAAAAAAAAACCTTTTACTTTGTTTATGTATATGTGCATATAATAAGTTTTATGTTGTAGTGACCTCTATCTCGCCACATACGAACTAAATCGACGTATCCTACATCGCGATATTAAAGTTATCCACGCGACTGAGCATATATATATATACTGGCCCGACAACAACCGTCGGACAGTTGCCCACCAGACACAACACTCGTCTGGTCGGAGGATCCTCTTTTCTATGGTGGATGAGGAACTTTACACCCTGTACCCTCATACCCCCAAATTATTAAATTTATTCATTTTAATTATAATTGTATATATGTAAAAAACTATAAATACTAATGAAACAAAAAATGCTTTAAATAAAAAAAACCTTAAGTTCTGAAATATCTTATTCCTTGCTCATATTTTACCCACTCAAACACACTTCGAACTCCAACATTACATCCTTCTAACTAATTAGCAGAACCTACATTAAAATACCGGGAAACTTATAACATCGAGACGAGAACTAATGAAACTAGAACGTGACCCACTCCGGGTTCCCATCACATAATCTGCATTTCTTGAAGTATTATTTTTCTTGGGAACTTTCCTGAACATGTCAAAGGAGGTTTTATTTTTCGCGAAGAAATACGTCTTATCCTGTTCGTGGGTTATCGCAAATGTGGACGTTTTTGGGATAATATACTGTTTTGTGTGATATGGAGTGATAAGGGGATACTGTACCTATGTCAGTTTGCATCTGAGATGTACGCACCTTAAGATGTCAGAATAGTGTGACGAGTATAAAGTAAACACATCGCGCCTATATTCCCCGAAGGGTTCAGCAGAGGTGACGTAACATTTAAAACAAAACCTGCATTTCACCAGTTAAGTTCTATGTAATACGAATACAATACAAAATAGGGGCAAGCCTATTGCCATCAACAACACAAATCCAAAATCCGGGCGGCTACTGAAATATCCCCAATAGAAAAATACTTATATTCTTTGTCTGAACCAGGGATCGAACATAAGACCTCATGCCAAGCAGTAGTGTCTGCGACAACTAGACCAACGAGACAGTTGATTTATTCTACATAAAAAACTGTTACTTCAATACTGCGTATCTAGATGTAAACATGGCTGATAGTCTATCACTGCGTCTTTGTAATAAATAATTATTTGTCTAGGAATAATGAAATATTATAAATGAGAAATACTAAAATTACTATCACAGTTTGATTTAATTTCAATTTTAATTTTGATAATAATATGATTATTATTTTTTTGATGGTGAAATGTGGGTGTTACATTAGGTGCACCTCTACCCAACCCTTTGGGGAATACAGGCGAGATATATTGTTATGATGTTATGTTACATATATTTGTATATATATTTGTTTTGATTTTTATTTAGAATTTTAACTTTTTATGTATTTAAAAAAATATATGACATTCGTGTCTCATGAATTTTTGTGAATGTTTACTCTTAACGTAGTTGTAAGTTCTTTGTATCTCACTAATATGAACAAATATGGTCCGAAACAAAAGAATTGAATTAAAAAAAAAAAAAACCACAACAGCTCTGTTAAAAAAGGAACATCACTTACAATTAATTCCCAAAACCAGCACGAGCGTTTGCACAAAAATTCACACATGCATGCACGCAGTTAAACTATCTACGTAGTTCCCATTTCCTCATTAATATGCTCTCATAACTGTAGTACCTAGACTCCACAAAACGAGCACCATTCTAACCTTTTTACATCCAATCCTTTTAACGTAAAAACTTCAGCAGCGTTGGTACGAATTTTAATAACAATTCACAGAGTCGCTCAAACAAATCCTACAGAAAGTTTGCCAACATTAAGAAAACAAAAGTAATTTTATTATTCGCTGGCTCTTTCATTTATGTTAATGGTGGAATATGATGATCGCTTGTGTTATCATGGAGTATGGTTGTATATTACCTCCTTCAATGTTGCTTTTAGACTCATAGTCTGGAGTTGTGTACAGTCTGGTCGTATAAACATTCTTTATCATGGCATGTCATACATACATACATAAACTCACACCTTTTTCCCATGGGGGAAGGTAGAAACTACAGACGGCCATCTGGTACTATCCTTACATACTCCTTTTGCTTCGTCTACGTTCATAAATCTGGTAATACGCACCTGACCTCTTTGAAGAACATCACCAATAAGGTCAGTGTATGTCCCCTTTCAAGGTTTCAAGGCTGGAAAAAAATATAATAAAAATAATTTTTATTTTTCCACCACATCCACACAGAGATTTTCCCGTCAAATTAAAATATTCACAAAAAATACTCATATGATATTAAATTGACAAAATTCAGGTGGGTCGTAAAATAATCTGTATTTAGGAATATCAGTTCCTGTCCCTTACATAACGTTGTACATAAAAACCTTCTGAAGTTGAATTCTACAGATTTCTGCATAAAATGCTATATTTAATCACTTGAAAATGGCCACCCTTATCATTTAGTATGAAACATAAATGTTGGCAACAACTCTCAGACCTACCCGATATGCACACAAAATTTCATTAAAATCCAGGTCCAGCCGTTTCGGAGGAGTTCGGTAACAAACATTGCGACACGACAATTTTATATATTACTAGCTGACCCAGCAAACGTTGTTTTGCCATATAGACGTTGGTGATAGAAGGTTGTAAATTTGAAGTTGTATGTATTATTGTATGCTGTATCATGAAAATAAAAACAAAAAAAAATATCTCAAAAATAAAAAATAAAATTTAGGGGTGGACCACCCTTAACATTTAGGGGGATGAAAAAAAGATGTTGTCCGATTCGCAGAACTATACGATATGCACACAAAATTTCATACAAATCGGTCTAGCCGTTTCGCCGGAGTTTAAAAACAAACACCGTGACACTAGAATTTTTAGAAGTTATCAAATCTATATTATTGAATTGTCTGGGTAACATTTTTAAAAAGCAACTAGAAGTCATTCTCTGACATAATGACAATACTGAGTCTGCAACTAAAATGAGCAGTTAACTACTAAACTAGATTAAATCACATATGGGAGAACAAAATAGACATTAAAGTGGAGAACCTATTTCTACTGTGACTGTACTTGAACAAAAATATAAAATCTTATTTTCATGACAAGCACTAGTGTTGTAAGCGTCGCAATTCTAAAGTCAGTAACACACATACTTAACACGCTGAAATGTTCTACTAAGAGTTGATCTCTCACACAGCATCGCAACTACATGTTTCTATTTCCAAAAATGGTGGCTGGCCGCTGGTGGCGTTTTTTGCAACTATCGCCCAAAACCAAGTGTTTTCTTTTTATTGCAACATCAAGCCACATTTTTTTTTTTTAAAGTCGTCTGATGTTACAATTATAAAATTGTTCCATTACTTCTTAAACCGTTCCTTTGTATCGATACCTACACATCTTTATTCAATAGCAAATAATATCGATTACTGAGTATATTAACACTGTGTAAACGTAATATTCATGTTCGTAGAATTCCAATAGACATATCGGTTATTGGAATTCCAATAACGCTAGCTAGGGATATAATAGGTCTTTACCTATGAAATTGCCGTTTTGTATGAAAAAATTTAAATGAATTTTTTTCATGTATTTTTTATTTGTATTAATCGAAGTAATCACCCATGCAATCAATGCATCTTTGCCAACGCAGTGGCAGTTTATTGATGCCCTTCTTAAAGAAATCAGCTGGACGGGAGGCAACAAATTCTTCAAAGGTTAGATTAGGTAGATTGTGTATCATCAGCTTCCACAATCGCCTTTAATTCGTCATTGTCGACCAAAGTCTTCGGACGACCGCGAGGTTCATTTTTCAGGTCGAAATTTCCAGAACGGAAGCGAGCAAACCAATAACAGGTAGTGCGTTGGTTTGTAGTGTTAGCTCCGTAAACGTCGTTGATGTTGCGTGCCGCTTGTGCCGCGTTGCTGCCACGACGGTACTCATATTCCATAATTACTCGAATTTTTAACGTATCCATGATGACGAAAAAGATTTAAATGCGATGAAAATGTAACACTAATCAATAAACAAATGACTACTTTTGGAAAAAAAAATCCATGTTTTTAAAATAAAATTAATTTGAAATTAGAATTCTTAGCCAAACAAAAAATATTTTGATTTGAAATGGCCAGTACTGCAGAACGGCAATTTCATAGGTAAAGACCTAATATTATGATGAATATATTACGTATCTTATATAAGGATATTAACTACGTTATGTTACCAGTGATTGTAACTTTCAAGTTGTTATTTAAGAAAATCATTGTTTTTTATTTTATTTTTTTATTTTTTATGTCGCAAATGTGAACATTTGCAACATAAAAAATAAAAAAATAAAATTGCTACACCAAATTACGTAGCTCTGATGTCGTAGCTGCACCTACGTCTACGTGCTACGGCGTAGCACGTAGACGTAGGTGCTACACGTGTACTAAACGTCCTTCAAGCAGTGTGAGTACACATGGGGCTCACGCGCCTCAAACTAATTTACATTCTATTTGTATTTGTTTACGGTTGAAATTCATTTTGTAGATCATAATATTTGAGAGTTTATGATGGTTGACAGGATTAACGGCGACGATGATAAATTTAGTTTTACAGGCTCTGCAGTCAATAATTAGAGGACTTCGATAACATGATTTAGACACTGGCTGTGCCCGCGACTTTGCCCGCATGGAATTTTACAAAACTCAGGTTTTTATTTTTTTGAGCGAAACCCTGATAGGTACTTCTTATAAGATTAGCTATATGCCAGTGAAAGTCCCGTCGAAATCAGTCCAGCCGTTTCGAAGATTACCTCAAACAAACAGACCGACACACAGACAAAGAAAAAAAATAAAATAGTTTTGGTGTAACTAACGTTTAAACGTATTTTATATGCATTACGTAAAAAGCTATTATCTGGACATTACAAACAGACTTAATAGAGAAATGGATGGCCTTGATAGAGAAGGAGAATAGATATGTTGGCTGTTGAAATAAAATGAATAAATAAATGGTGCTGGACAAACCACACAGCATCATGTAGCCCCAAGCTAAGCAGAGCTTGTGTTATGGGTACTAGATGACTGATATACTTAATACAATACATTACATAGATAGGTATTTTTTATTATACATAGTAAATACCCAGAACACCCGGAACAAATGTTTGTAAATCGTACAAACATTCGTCCCAAGGCGGGAATCGAACCCGCAAGCTCCTGTGTCGCAGGCAGAATGGATGAGACCGCCCATTGTAACACCCTATGGTAAGTTTTCATGGTATACAATAAAGAGTAGTGTATTCTATTACTCAACGATTTTTCACTAACGTCCCTACATTCCCATGCAAATATCCAGTTATCAACTAAAAACAAAACTGAAGTCATTACATTGTTAATTAAAAAACTTAATAAGTAACATTTCTAAAAAGTAGTTGCGAGCTGTTTTTCTCAGTAATGCCTCTTTTAATACATTTAAAACGCAGTTTCAAAAGAAAAGAAAATTACTTTAGAGACTCCATTGTTCTTGAAAACTCTGCATTCTCAATGTAATGTATGCTAATGTAGTTTTTGTTCTGTTGATTTAACGTTTTTTTTAAAACAGAATCTTTTTGTATTATTTCACAGTAATCTGGACTAATGAGATTCTTGAACGATGAGAATTAGTTTTCTGTGTAATACGAGGTTAATTTAGCGTATGTTTTCTTTATTGAAACAATATGTAAATTTTGTACTGGTGGAAATGAGTTCCGGTGAAGTATAAATAGGTTTAACTTATCTTGATATAAGAATAAATTAAGGCTTACTTTTTGTAGCGAAAATTAAGGCAAGATGAACGTGACAAATTGTCAAACGCGTATTGAGTGCTGTGATTGAGTGAATATATTTTTAACAGCCGATCACATCGACATCGCGCTTAGTTTGTAACTCGTCGATCAGACACCGGGTATTAGTATTTAGAAATTAACTATTTGCGAAAATTAAGACAAGATTAATGTGATAAACTGTCAAACGCGTATTGACTGCTGTGTTTTTTTTTTACAAAAAAGGTATCTGTCTAACCCTTCGGGGAATACAGGCATGATGTTGTATTAAAAAGTTGGTACTGTAATCTTAACAGCACCGGGTCGAGATCTAACAGCCATTAATAAAAGGGCCCGATGATACATACATTTTTTTTATTTATTTATTTATATGAGAATGCTAAGGGGGATGTGTGGTGTTACGCGAATGGATAGAATAAGAAATGAGTATATAAGAGGAAGTCTGAAAGTGGCGCCTGTGACAGAGAAATTGTGTGGAAATCGGCTTTTATGGTATGGACACGTGATGCGAAGGAATGAGGATCATGTTGTGAGGAAAGTGTTGAGTATGAATGTAGAGGGTTACAAGAGTAGAGGGAGACCCAGGAAACGATGGATGGATTGTGTGAAAGTTGATATGGCTAAGAAGGAGGTGACTTCTGAGATGAAGGGAAATAGAGATGTATGGAAGAAGAAGACATGCTGCGCCGACCCCAAATGAAATTGGGATAAGGGCAAGAGGATGATGATGATTTATTTATATGTTCATTTAGCATCTTTAGTCTTCGTCTACCAATCTACTACACACTATGCAAACAACACGTATAGAACGTGTTGTTTTCAAAAGTTTCTTATATACTTGAGAATTCGAATCCAGCCAGTACTAATATACTGCCAGCCAGTAGGATACTGGATCAGATACCGTTTCAGAAACAAACCTTAAAAACTATTTAATAAAGCCTATGTATGCAGCAAGTGGTCCTTATTTCACAAATTCATCATCATCATTTCATCCAATAGACGTCCACTGCTGAACATAGGACTCCCCTAAAGATTTCCACAACGATCGGTCTTGCACTTCCCTCATCCACCAGCTGCAATCTTTACCAGATCATCGGTTCTCCTTTTAAAGATTTTATTCATGACAATCATCCTACACATAAAACTTACTTTTTTAAAACGCTGAACTAGACCACGATCATTTCACCACAAACGAACGGACATTACAACAATTATAATACATATTTCGAGCCGGAACGTAGGTAGGAAGTGGCAAAACGTTGTACACAGCGCAAGAGAGCTGTTTACGCAAATTGCGATGTTTCAGATAGCGGTGTAACTACACGATTATCTCTTTGCGGCATTTCCCTGCGATTCTGTTAATTTGGCACGCTTTTATATGGTATTTTCTTTTTTGCATTTTTTTTTGTCTGGTAAAACGGAAATAATTGACAATCAACGTTTAAGGCAGTTCATTGTCAGTGGCTATTTCACAGGATAGGATAACATGAAAATGTTACTTAAACAACATTTCGCCTGTATTCCTCTTAGGCTTGGGCAGAGGTGTACTTAGTAGTAGTATATGGTAGTGACACCCACATTTCGCCAGTTATGTTTAAGTCATGGGACTTATACATAACAGCACGGTTGATGAATAGGCTCACCTCCATATGGATAATAGGAGGTGAGGTTGAACAAATTCTACGGTAAAAACTCAAAAACACTTTGCGTGACTTGGAAATCGAACCCAGGAACTCAAGCTCAGACGCCACCACGTAGGGACTACTAGACCAACGAGGCTGTCGCTCGTGTATACAAAACTTTCCTCATTCTTAGACTAGAAATCTTGTTGGAAAGATAAAACGCTAGTGGCATAGTCCATAGGGTTCCATTTTTGAATTATCCGCGTCCCCCACTACTGAAAAAATACACAAGTACTAGCTTCGTGTGGCCGGCGAAGCTATTCATCGGCGTATCCAATCAGATTATCTTAGTGGCTGAGAGATAGACTGCTGCGCCGTGTGTCGTGGGTTCGAAACACGAAACAAATATTTGTACGTATGGTATCTACATGTGGTTTCGGTTCCGGGTCTGGCTGTTAGTGTGAGTGAAAAGGAGAAATTCCTAGTATGGGTAAAAATAGAAAAAAAATGAGTGGTATAAACCCTACCTTACCTATACTCTTCTTATGTATGTCTTATATACTTAAAATCTTATGAGAATTAAAAGTGCTAAAGTCTAAAAATCTCACGTAAACGTTTGTTTCACAACCTAACACTAAGCGCAGAATTGCTCAACACATTCTTTCTCCCAGAAAACCTAGCAGATGAAAACACGAAGACTAGAAAATGCAAAATTCATCCTTAAGAACAGTAGTTTGCTGACGACGCCAACTTAAAGGGTGGTCTCATTGCAAGTTATAAAACTGTGCTATTTTCTTACTTGAGAACTAATTTCATTAAAACTTTAACTAAACTTGGAATATTTATTTTTTTAAACTTCACGCCTGTTTTGCTCCGAAGGGTTGGTCAGAGCTGTAGCAATAGTATATTCACATTTTGCCAATTACGCTTCAGTCCCATGTAATATGGGGCGAGCCTATTGCTTTCAACTGAGCACAAACCCAGATGGTTAACCCAATAACACTTTGCTGGACCCGAAAATTGAACCCAAGACCTCATCCTCAGCAGTGGAGCTTGCGAGCAAAAGACCAAAGAGTCTATTTTTTTCTTTTCTTTTAATATGGGGCGAGCCTATTGCCATCAA
Organism: Phlogophora meticulosa; assembly: GCA_905147745.2. Classification (NCBI taxonomy): domain Eukaryota; kingdom Metazoa; phylum Arthropoda; class Insecta; order Lepidoptera; family Noctuidae; genus Phlogophora; species Phlogophora meticulosa. Next base: position 4,715,831 of record LR990518.1, read on the forward strand.
CATATCGCAAATCCAGATGGAAAAACTCAATAATACTTTATCCGGTCAGGGAATTGAACCCAGGACCTGATTACGCTCCGCAGTAGCGCTTCCGAGCACTACTAGACCAACGAATCTGTTTTTTTTCTTTTTTCAGAGAACCCTGGTAATTGTGAAGATTATTGGTGGCCAATCTATTGGGCCAATATTGCGTGTCAGAAGGTGGGTTGGGTCTAACGTTTCGATAAATCAGTCAATTACCCTCGATTGATAAAAACGGTTTTCCTTGGAATGATACGAAACTGATATGATTTTGTTACAGAAATAGAATATAATAGTAGAGAGACTTGTACTCCAATAGATTGTAGTTATGTGATTGGTTGGATCTTATATCTAAATGTAGCTGTCTGCCTAGTTGGTATAGTGGTCGCAAGCTCTACTGCTGAGCATGAGGTCTTGGGTTCAAATTCCGATTCAGACAGTGCTATTGGGTTATTCCACCGAAATTGAATTGATTAGTAGTCTTTTACACATAAAACCAGTGTTTTTATTAAAATTCCATGTTTTGTTGAGTTTGTTCTTTTGTTTTATTTTTTGAGTGACAAAACTAAAAAAAAATCAAAATTGTTTTTTTCAATTTGCGAGAATTTTAACACTGTTTGCACTGAGCTGCATCCGATTAGACTGGAAGGCGAAGGCCCAGAAAAGGCTAGGCAGATGATGATGAAGTATACCAACCGAAAATATTTCCGAGGCACGGAAACTTTTTGGTTGTTAAACTTTCCACAAGAAATTCGTACTAGGGCTATGTTGACTGTCTTATAGTGTATCAGGCAAAGAGTTAACCTATTAAAATAACAGTATTCTAAGGTAATATACACTTTGAACTTTCCTCAGCCAACAGCCACATCCTTCCAAGTTATACCACTACTGACATTGATGTACTACCACGTTGTGACGTCATATTTCCCTCTCCGTCTCCTGTCTAGCCTACACAAACAATTCTGATGGAAATTTTAATTCCATTCCGCGTTCGCTGTTTGTTTTAAGAATAGACGGAATATTGCAAAAATTGTTGGAACGCAGCGGTTTTTTCTTTCCACTTTTCATTCATTTTGTTTCTGGGCGTATGTTAATTGCTGTAAGTGGAGGTGTTAGGGTGGTTGAGTTATTTTCTTCTTTTAAATGGTGTTTTTCTGGAATTTATAGTGGTTTGTGTAAGAGGAACTCGTTATTTTTACTGTATTAGTCTCTAAGTAGTTAGTCTTCACGTCCCGACAAGTGCGTCACGGTCGATGACGGCACGGTTGGCGCAGTGGTAAAGCGATTGGCTGCTGCGCTGCGTGTTGCGGGTTCGATCCCTGCACGGAGCAAATATTTGTATGGCCTACAGGTAGTTGTTCCAGGTCTGGCTGTTTGTGTATGTGACTTTAAATGTTTGTAAACTCACCCACGATACAGGAGATCTTCCTAGTGTGGGGTAAAGTAAAAAAAAATACACTTCAAATATGTCTGTTGTGTATAATTAACAATTTTTGTAATGTTTTCTTTACTTACGCTGTAAGACCTTGTGTCTTGCTAAATTTTAAGGTTCTAGGTCAACGGAATTCTTTCCATACCCTACAGGTTTTGATTTGTTTGTGGTTAACAAAATATATATACGGTATAAATGGCAGTATTTTTTATTGCGTTGATTTAGAAGCTTCAGTTTTTTAGAGCTCTAAGGGATCGTAGACCTCGGCTTTGGTATTAATTTCAACTTGATACCTTTACGCGTTCCTGAGGAAAAGGGTCTTGACCGACATACAGACCATACAGAGATATAGAGTTAGAAAAATACATCATTTCCAATCCATCCCTCCATATCAAGCAGGAGACAGAACAGAGCTAGGCCAATAGGCAAAAAGGGACGTTTACAACTGGGTTAGGCCCAGTTGTCTAGCACCACGGTTTCAAAATTAACACTAATATTAATGGGTCCTGCTGTTACATTTGATTCCAATAGTAGGTATGGCAAAAACGCTTGAACGCATGGAAATTTGATCGAGTTTTTACAAGGTCCGTATAGTAAACAACTCCGGATGCAACGTGCACACTATCAAACATTATATTGACATCATTCTGCCAAAGAGTACACTCTCATAAGACATTATGAGCAGATTGTTCGTATTCACAGTCTGATGTAGAACATTGATACAAAGGTGATGGAACAAGCTTGAAAGAAAATAATTTACTTTTAAAGTTGCCATGGCCTCTGAGAAATTGGGCAACACAGTGGTCAGACAGAAATCGTATAAGAGTTCCGCTTATCCTTCAAAGGGACCCTAAAAATAAAAAAAAATGACACTCAACAACGCGTTAAAAAAGAACACAACCGCACATCCCAAAGCCATACCCGTACGAAATATTCCCTTCCCTTATCTCCGTAAAGCGTTTTAATTTATGCCGCTAATGAAGACGTTCAGCGTCTAGGCATTGAGGGAAGACAACGCGACGCGACGCAATTTCCGGTTTTTAGTTTCAAAGAGCCTTGCGTTGGGCGCCGGCTTCCCTTACCTTAGTTTCAAGCGGTTACTAAGCGTTCTCGATTGGAGATTTGGTCGTTTAAAGTTGATCGATTCATCTTGCCTTCGAGTTTGAAAATGGGCGGTTACGATGAAATTGCACGTAAATAAGCCGAATGCAATCGACTGCTTAGGAAACAATATTCTTTCTGTTTGGTGGTCTGCTAAGAAGAATATAGCTGCTAAAATAGTGTTGCTTCTTCTAAGTTTTACCTAATATCCAAATTGAAGACCAATTTGTACTAACAGAAAAATTTAACTCGCACAGCAAACTTCTCTCCAATTCTGAAAAAATCTTCAGTCAAATACAGAAAGACTCTTTTCGATTTTCACCTCATCTTGCTTACCCTTGAAACTGTCGTGAGATCTATACCGCCTCTTGTAAGCTACAAATTGGAAATGATATCACACAAATCCTACATTACGCTAGTTATATAGGAACCAGACAATATCGTACTATGCCAGACACAACACCCGTCTGATGGGTGGATGCTCTCTTCTGAATGGAGACTGAGAATCTTTTTACCTCTATAACCACATCCCCATTCATCATCATCTGCCTAGCCTTCGGCTTCCAGTCTAACCAGATGAAACAGACTACCAGTATTCAACATACAGCGACTACCTATCTGACCTCCACAATCCAGTTACCGGCAACATGACACGCTTTCTTCGTAACGACCATCAAAGATCTACGAAAAATGTAAATTAATTTATTCAAATTAGGCTGAGAATCAGCACTTTTTGAACGTCATACGTTTACAAAAGACTGTCCCCCAAAACGCCCACCCTTCACTGATACTGTCACAAAGACTGCCGAGACCAACTGCTAAACGTTCTTTCAGTGACACGGAGGTGTTTCTGTATATAATGGACGGTCACCAATCCACGTTAAGCGTGGCAAAACCTTCGAGTGACCCATGTGGCTGGTTTTGTTTCAGCCACGAGCCCCTCCCTTCGTATTAGCTTAACCGAAAACATTAAAGTACAAATTATTTCCATCGTAAATCCGTAGTAGCCACGAAGGAAGCACTTTGACAAACACGGATGAGCTCAAAATTGGTTCCGCCGTTTAGTCCTGGATTGCTTCTCATTCCATCTCCTTATTTGTTGCTCCCATAATTGGATGTTGTACATCGTAATTTGAAACATATTGTTTTCCTTGTATGGGATTTGGGCTGACTTTGTTCAAAGGGTTTTTAATTATTTAGACTTGGGTAATTTATATGGGTCGGGGGAATGAAATTGCTTGTTGTTCTATAGAATAGAATAAAATACTCTTTATTGTACACTAGAAAACTAACAAATAATGAGTTACTATGAGCTATATTGGGTCGACTTACAGCTAAAAGCGATATCTTGCTGACAACCTCTGGATGGATTTGAAGGAGAAAAAGTATGCAGGCAATCCGCGGTGTGTTATTTATATAGGTACATAAATATATACAACACGTACATCATTATTTGAATAAATAAAATACCTATTTCACAATAAAAAATAGCACTTCAGGTGACCAGAGGGCAGGTTAATTCTTTGCCCAAAGAATTAGTATTGCCATCCAACGTGGCAATGCTGCCAGTCTTTTGGGCACGTTTCCAGATGACAGCGATGCGGAGGAGTACTTTGACGCCTGAGTCTTGGTCAGCTTTTTATTTTATTTTGTTTTTGTAAATATGCATATAGTTAGTTTGCTATTATGTTTACAAAAATAGCAATACATATTTACTTATTATCATGTAAAGCAACAAACTGTGATAAAATGATATTCCACAAAGGAGGGTAGTCATTTATTTTTTTCTAGTAAATGTGGGAGTCCTTTGAGTCTATACGATAGGAAGCCACAGCAAACCTAATATCAGAGTTCCATCAGTACATTATAACCTCAGCTTTGAAAAGTTTTATATTGCTCTCAGCCATTCAAATAAGTTCTGATGTTTACCGTGTATGTACATATGTATGTTCGGTAATATAATTTCTATATTCAAAATGAATATAGATTTTTTTTGGTAAACATAACATACTCGTAATACAATATAAGTATGTATGTACTAGGGGATTTATTAAATTGATCTTGATCAAATTATGATACAGTTTGAGGCACAATATTAATAGTATGTTGTTCTTTTATTAGGTCCTTCTGTTATTAGATATTCTTTTCTTTCTTAAATCTTTGGCAGGACCTCTTTGCTCAGCAGAAGCCGCAAAAGCAACATAGCTGTATTCTTCTATCTTCCATCTGGAATAATCTCTAGAATCTTTGGTACTTTTACATTTATTTAAAAACAATAGCGCGCAGCATACATTATTATGGATTGACACGTTGTATAAAGTATTGAATAATAAAAAAACTACGCAATTTGCCATATTATATGGCGAACTAATCGGTATAGCATAGTCTGGACACTTCAAGCATAAATCCTTTAATATCCGCAACATAAAAGTAAGGGAAGTTCTCATAATATAAGAAACGACAAAAATTGCCAATATCATTGTTTACCATTTCAATCTACAAAGGAAATCGATTGCCCCGGGATATTGTCAAGATTACTAGGCAGGGGCGCTACAAACGTTGGTCACCCCTGGCTTTTAATAAATGAATCTAGCTTTAGGCGATTTGATTCTCGATCGGTACAGAAAAATAATAAAAGATATTTTGTGATATTTTCAATTTGAAATCGAGTATTTTGCTCTGGATGAGCAGAATTTAAATGATTCTAATTTTAAATGCATTTTTAAAGAGTTGATATAGCATGATACGCACAGTTTTACAACAGTATGAACGTAAACGAAGCAAAAAAGTGTATGTAAGAATTGTAGCAGGTGGCGTTTTCTACCTACCCCCATGGGATTAAGCCGTGAATTGTGAGTCGCTAGAGTAAGCCGAGTCAATGCACAACAACAACTTTTTGTAGTCAATACTATAGAATCTCAATTTAATTCTTATTTGCAATGAAATAGGAATCAAATTGAAATGTATTAATTATTTATAAATATTTAAATAATAATAATAATAATAATATCTTTATTTGCATAAAACATGGTATACATGATGTTACAATTTGAATAATAAAGTGCTTACATGTTTTGCCAGAATTATACTTGGCATGCAAATCTTTCACTTAACACTAAAATGCAAATTTCTTTTCCAGAAATTCTTTTAAACTATAGAAATTATTCGTAATCAACCAATTCAACAATTTGATTTTAAATAATCTAGAATTTAAGTTTTTTATGTTACTCGGTATCTTATTATATATATGAACACAATTATATAAGCAGCTTTTATTATATTTAGCAAGCTTGGGCAGGTCATGTAGAACGAGTCTCTGTGGATCACGCCGGCTCCGAGAAATAACATCATTGGCTGATTTAAACAAAGCCTTATGTTTATTAACGAACATGCATATTTCATAAATATAAAGGCACGGCAACGGTAACAACCCTAGTTTTTTAAATATCGGTTGACAGGATTCCTGAGGAGGTATCCCGTACAATGCCCGAATGCACTTTTTTTGCGCAACAAATGCTCGGTTTATATCTGTGCTATTTCCCCATATTATAAGCCCGTAACGTAGTAGGGATTCTACATATGCGTGATAGGTCATGATAGCTGTTTTAAGGCTCGTTACATTTTTGAGTTGTTTAAGAGCATATACAAATTTATTTATTCGTTTTGACACATTATCTACATGCTCTTTCCAGTTTAGGTTCTCGTCAATAATTACGCCTAGAAACTTTGTTTGTGCTACTTCTTTAATTTGTGTTATGTTTAGTTTAATATTATATTTAGGATTATTACATTTATTGAAATTTATATATACGGATTTATTAAGATTTATTTTTAGGTTATTTATGTCAAGCCATTGTATTAATTTATCTATAGTGTTATTAATTTCAGTCTCATGAATATTTATACAATTATTACCTTTTTCTGTAGCTATAATAATCGTAATGTCATCAGCAAATAATATACATTGGTGGTTGGTTATATTAATAATGTCATTAATGTACAGCAAGAATATGATAGGGCCCAGTACACTCCCTTGTGGAACACCACATTTATTGTGCTTGTATTCTGAAGAAAAAGGCACCATATCCTGATTGCCGTCTATTTTATCAACTATGACTCGTTGTTGTCTGTTACTGAGATATGATGCTATCCACTGAAGTGTAGGACCTCTGATTCAAGTTTCTCGAGTAATAGACTGTGGGAAACTAAATCGAAGGCTTTTGAAATATCAAAAAATAGCCCCGTGGTCAAATTATTATTATTAATATTAGAAACTACAGCCTTCACAAGAGAAAACACTGCCAACGTAGTGGACTTGTTTTTCTGAAAGCCATACTGCTCTTTGCTAATAATATGAAATTTATCGCAATAGTCAATTAGTCTTCTGTACATACATTTTTCGTATATTTTGGACACTATGGGTATTAATGTTATAGGACGATAGTTATTAATGTTAGATTTTTCTTCTTTTTTATACAAGGGCTTAACTATTGAATATTTCAGGGCATCAGGAAAGGTTCCCGATGCAAATGATATATTAATTAAATGTGTCAGAATAGCAGTTAACTGAATGGTTCACTCTTTGATGATTTTGGTGTTGATTTCGTCGTAGCCTACAGAATTGGAATTAGCTAATAACATTATTTCTCTTCTAACCTCGCTTTCCTCCATAGGTTTTAGAAACATCGAGTTAACGGCTGCACTGGTACGGTATTTTTTTATGCATTTCTGAGGACTCGTGTCTGTTGAGTAAATAAAATTATTATTAAAGGCAGTGGCAATTTCAGTAGGATCTGTTAGAGTTGTGTTGTTAACTATGATTTTTTCCATGTTTCCTACGCAATTTGTATCGTGCAATTCACTTTTAATGACTGCCCACGTAGCCCTACATTTGTTTCGGTTCTTATTAATATATTTAAAGTTTGCATATTTTTTTGAATTTATTATACACTTTTTTAGAATGTTAGAATATGTCGTATATTTAATTTTATCACTTGTATTTTTATTTTTATAGTATTTATATCTTAGTGCACGTTTTTCTTGACAACTTTTTTTTAAACCTTTGCTTATCCAATTTTGTTTATTTTTATTATTGTTATTGATTTTTACTTTAACTTTAGGGAAGCAAAGATTGTAGAATAAGCATAGAACGTCATGAAACTTACTGAAAACATTTGCATCATTTTTAATGTATATGTGTGACCAAGACATATTATTTAAACATTCCTTGAACTTGCGAATGTTATCCGAACTATAATCTCTTTTATATATATAGTAAGATGTACGTTTTTGCATCTGTTCAATCACAGGAAAACTCAACATTTGAGCTGTGTCATGGTCAGAGAGATAAAGAGGCATAACTGACGTGGTAGCATTTGGAATATTACTTAGAATATGGTCTATGCAAGAAGACTTGCGCGTAGGCACATCAATGTGGATTTTCATGTTATAGTTGTAGGAAATGTCTTGTAAGTGATTCGTAACATTGCCTTTTTTTAAGGTGTTTATATTAAAATCACCCGTTATTACAATACGCAATTTGGATTTACATTTATTAGTTAAGTTGTTCAAAAGATTATTTAATTTACACAAGAACTGAGTGGGATCAGAGTTTGGCGTTCTGTAGACGCAAATAACTAACAATTTATAACACTCGATTTCTATGCCACAAGCTTCAAATGTGTTTTGGGTAGCATAATTATTTAAATATGGTAAATCATTGAAAGGAATGCCTTTTTTTACTAAAAGAAGTATTGCCTTCAAAAATTTTAGGAGAGGATGAGGTAGATGTGAATGATTTTGAATGAAGAAAGATTTTGAAATTCAATACGCATTTTCCTATAGGTACCTTATTAATTTTTCAATCGGAATAAAACTTAAGAATTAATTGCATAAATTATCATGATTAATGTATATTTTTTAATAAAAGCCGCCGTATCAGACCCCTCGAACGGTTTGTATCGAAAATTTCATTAAGTCGAAAGTAAATGGGATGAAAGCGAATTTAACACTCGAAAAAATTTCAAAAGAAACCAACTTGAAATACTCGATATTGCGTTAAAAAGAGAGACCGCATAATAAAATTGTGTTTGTTGGGACGAAGATGACGCGGAGACTTTGAACATGGCTCAATTTTCAATAATTAGGTAAAAAAAAAAAAATTGTACTAATATTGAACATTGGTTTTTTTGGGGTTTTCTTTTGTAGTGTGTTTCGTTCAAGTATACCTACTCTGACTGGTATATGCTTGTGCGTCAGCAAGATTTAACACTGTGGCAAAATTCAAATTCTTATTTTTGAAGGTAAAGATTTGGAGAAAACCCTCGCTAAAATTCGGACGACAGTGATTTTATGCTGCTTTAACGAATCAAATGGAAAAAGCATTTTATTTTATTTTTTATTTGTCTTCTTTTAAAATTAGGATCAAAAATTATCTCCTCTCTCCTAAAATATCATTAAAAGAGTCCGTTGCGTTGCATGAAAATATCTATGTCTGATTATAATTTTCATATGTACTAGTATATTTTATGTATTTCAAATAGAAACATATATTTTCTTCTTCTCCATCAAGTCCACACACCCTATGTAGTTCTTAAAGACATTATTTGAAGTTTTCATGGCGTACAAATTCTGCATTTTTATAACACTTTCACAGATTAGGGAGAGATAGAGGAAGGGACCAAACTCATTCTCCTACGGGTAAGTTTAAGTACCTCGAAGCGCGTGTACCTTTTTTTTGTTTTACATTAATAATAATTAGGTAAGTAAATTCGTAATTGTTTTACACTTTACTACGTATTTCAGAGGACAGTTTCTTTTACATTTAATACCCAAGTCCACACTTTATGTTACCAATTTCATCACATAGAAAATACTCGTCGGTATAAAATCTTCGGCGTATCGGACGGGAACCGTTCATGCGCACTGGAGTCGGTTGAGCGTTGCAACTGAAATATTTTAATGATAAACACCTGGCATTTGTTGAGGTACAGGTAATATGATGGAGGAAAATGTTGGTAGTAAATTATTGAAGGGAATACTAGATGCAGAAAGAGGTAGGTACTGTAATACTCTTTGAGATTCTTTCTTTATTTCTTTCAGTTTTACTTTTCACCAATTATAATATTTTTCATTTTTTTAAGCTATTGCATAGCTTTTATCAATGAATCAAGAATTTCTGTAACGAAAATAAACCTAACACCTCCGACCGGCACAGCGATGCGGCGTTGAAAGTAATGCTTATGCACGTAAACAGTTTACAAAAGCTATTCTCCACTCAAATACATCATCGTAAGCTTTCCAATATTTTTCGTATTACCAAAACAAATCCTAAGGGATGGAACAAACAAGATAGTTTGATAACAACAAAGTTGCAAGCCACTGGCGCTTATCCCAATATTAGCATAATAGGTACGTTAAAAGAAAAATGTTTAAGAAACTGCGTCATGTGTTCCTGCCCTAATGATATAGGAGTTTGAAAGCTATGAAACAGTGATTTCTTAGAAGTTCCATGGACTATTTTCAAGGATTTTGTTCGTTTTGTTTTTGGTAGGTCTGCCTCTGTGGTCGGTCTCTGATGTCTGAGGATCGTGGTCAGCATTAGGGTTAAACCTAGAGCGGATGATCTGCCTCCAACAGTTTCTGTCCAGCGCGTCTCTTACAACCGTGTAGAAGTTGGATGACGAACCTTGGAATTTGGTTGGTCCATCTTGTAGGAGAACGATCGCGCAATCTTGTGCCTTCAGCTGTATAAAGGATAATACGTTCAAATAATGCAGCTTAGAAAGTAAGTACCCACATAGTACAATAGGAAAAATATCCGAGCAAAAAGGAGAAAAAAAACCCCTTTATATTTACCATTATAACGCGCCCAAATCTCCATAGTTCAATAAGTAGATGAAAATAATTATAATCGACAATATATGAACTTTAATAATAATATTTACTGCCTCCATAAAATATAATTTCCCATCTCAAAGTAACGTCCCAAACATTGTGTTTATTAATTAGTAATAAATCATAATAAACGCCTCACAGTCGTCGTTACACAATGGCGGAAATGAATAATTAAGACATCAAAGTTTTACACTGTTTATTATGATAATTAATAAATACGAAGCACCGAAATAGAATTTAACTAAATGTGAAATTTACAAGACGAAGTGGACATCCACTTCGTCTTGTAAATTCCACATTTATCAACTTATCACTTATAAATCTATGTAGATTTATAAGTGATAAGTTTGATCAATAAAAGGATGGATGATTCTAGGAGAGGTAATTATCCTAGTAAGAAACTAGAAGACTGCTGAGCGTGAGGTCCTGGGTTCGATTCCCTGGTTGGGAAAAGTATTACTAAGTTTCTCTATGCCTGGTCGATAGCAATAGTCTCGCCCCCTACTATATGGGACTTAATACGTAACTGGCGAAATTTGGATGTAGCTACTATAAGTTTATCTCTGCCTAACCCTTTGGGAAATACAGGCGTGATGTTATGAAGAAAAAAAACAGCAAAATTAAAGCAGTATGTAGTAAGAACCATTAAAATTATACAGGAGATTTTTTTGAACAAATGGTACGTCCATCTATTTTGTTCCTGTGTTTATATTCTGCATGTCATAAAGAAACAGTTCTTAGATGTCATCAACACATCGTCTTTCTGCTCTTGTTTCTTATTACTTGGGGTTTACGTTTTCTCCTTCCTTTCTCCTCTACCTACTAGACCTGCCTAACCTGTATGTCTGTCTGACACCATATCTCTTACCAAGGGCTTTATGTAACCCGGTAATTGGCTTGACGCGGGTTGGGTTGAAGGCAGTCGCTTCTCGTACAGTTCTGGTGTCCAGCTGCATTCGGTTAAACTGGAAGAAAACCCTAACATAGTTGAGAAAAGCTAAGCAGATGATCATTCTCGCATGTCTTCGTCATTCTATCGTTCACTCTCTTTACTTTCATGTCATTCCTCACACAGCTATCTTTTTGTTTGGCCTTCCTCTCCGTCACTATCCATATTTACATTCATTACTCTTTACCTTAAAAACACGTAATCATTTATTGAGTTCATACTTTAAGTACCCAAATGTACAGAGGCTTACTAGTTTAAAAGAGAAGCCATGCATACTCCAGCTGCAGCATCAGCTTAGTCGGTACTAAAGTATAATTTGTGAGACGTTATATGGATCTAACGGGTGCGCCAGGACATATTAACCAATGCACACATATCAACTTCCATCGGTTCTTACCTATTTTTAATAAAAACAGGTACTTCTATTACCTTAACTGGATGTACACAAAAAAAAATTGTCCCTAAACTTACACCTTAAGCAACCATGAATAAGAAAAACATTGTAAAACCTTAATTCCTACATAGAATTTGAATAGAACCTTAAACTAGCAGTTGTAAGCGTCATTTGTGTCAGCCGGAAGTCGTTAGCCGTCGTCACAAACGTTGGTTCCGGTTCGTGACGGGATAATAGCCGGTTGATGTGCCGTACCGGCCACTGTTAGCTTCTTAAATAAATAATCGGAAAAGGTGGGAGAATAGAAATAGGGAAGGGTCATAGTGGTTAGGTAACATTGTATTTTTGATGTAGGTACGTGGATAGAAAGAAAACAGAATTTTGGCTCGTGCATAGATTTTAAGTGCCAGTTCAAATTGACCTTGATTATTAAAGTAGTATCATCATTCTCCTGCCTTTAAGTGGTAAACGTTATTTGTCTTCGTAAATTGGTTTTTACAAAACTTTATACCAATTTATTTGGGGTTGGCGCAGCATGTCTGTACATTTATGGTCATCTCAAATAATCTTCTCCTTTCTAGCAATATCATCTTTCAAACAGATTCTTTCTTTTCCAGATCTTCATTCCATCGTTATTTTGGTATACTCTTGTGGCTCTTCACATTCATACTCCAAATTTCCTCTGAACACAATGACAGTAACATTTAAATTAGTAATCAATTTCGTCTGATTCATTGTTCTTTGTGTGACTACATTTTATATATTCTCTCGTGCTACATATGTTTGAAACCATCTAGTTTTGTGAGATATCGCCAAGCGGTTTGTCGACTCTTCACGTGACCACAGTGCTGGCCTTTTGTTTTTGGATAAATAATCAACATTGCCATTCAACGTGGCAGTCTTTTGGGCACTTTTCCCGTTGACGATGGTTGATGAATTTGTTGATTATGTGTTTATCTTTCAAGTGAAGTGTCATGATGGCCCAGTGGTTTATGCCACGCCTCTAATGCAGGAGGTTGTGTGTTCAAACCTGGGCAAGTACCAATGCGAGTTTTTCAAATTCATATGTACTTTCTAAGTTTATCTTGGATATCACTGACATCAGTGATGGAAAACATCGTGAGGAAACCTGGACTTATATAATTAATATAAGTCTGAAATCGCCAACCCGTCTTGAGCAAGCGTGGTGATTAATGCTCGTGCCTTCTCTGTATGAGAAGTGGCCTTTGCCCTGCAATGGGACAGTAATAGGCTGGTACTACTAGTACGTGTTGTGTTTGTTTTGTGTGTTTTAGTGTGTGTATCTTTTCATGCTAAAAATACTTGGATAATTGATGACTTATAATTTATCAATAATTAGTATCGTCGTCCTCTGTAGCAAAAAATATTAGATATGAATGAAAGTTACTCATCTTAAACAATGAAATATTCATTAATTAAATCTTCCATAAATTAAAAGAGAAACAAAGTGGACACAGACGTTTTATTAAGACGACAATTTCGTGCTAAAAGCTGGAGCGAATCTTACATTTCAACGCCAATCCGAAGTATTAAACTTTTATTTACTTCTTTAAACAAACTTCAGTCGTCAGAATGAATTTCAAACAAGTAAATTCTACAGTTCCTTCTTCAAGAAATCTTTAGAGTACCAAGTGGTGCAAGAATGACCTAGACTGTCCTTGCCTTGAACTTAGCTATCCCCAACCTTACTGCTATCAACTTAGAGCACAGTTTTCGTTGCGGGAAGTGATCGATGTATCCTATTTCGTAATAAAGGGATATAGTCTGAGTAAATATCATTATCGTTGGTCCACAACAGCTCTCCCTCTGCGGTTTTAGATAGCCTCTTTGCCATATACTTTTAACAGTATATGTACTTTGGAGTGCTCTTAATAATATAAGTACCTGCCGGTTCTGTTGCCTTTTGTTTCAGCTTTCTACTTCGTATTTATTGTTATGAGAGATGAGAGTTGAAAGTTTTCGTGGTGTTAGCTCATAGGAAAGAATTGAATTGAATTAGTGCCGATTCACAAGCTTAGTTAAATTTAGAATACTTTCGTCTCTTTCTGTCTTATGAAAAAATAAAGGGAAGGAATCTTATAAAAGCTGTCAATTTTAGTGAAACTGAAACTTCCGATCAAACAATTGACATTTAAAAGGCAACGACCAAAAACATGCCATGCCAAATGTATAATTTAAAAACGAAACAACTTATAGCTAACTACCAACCCTACTTTCAAAATTAACACCCAACTAATCACCAATCAATATTCACGAATATAAAACTAACTGACATTAAACGCCTCATAAATTCAGGGTTGGCACGATATCATTTTCATTTATCATTTTGTGAGGTAATCCCTAGAGCAATTTTATTGCAATCCGTCCGCCCGGGGCAGACCTGGCTAAGTGAATTAAATACTAACACCGGCTTATGAACGAGCAGTTTTCATGGTATATTATATACCTAGGTAAATAAAATCTCATCAAAACTGCGCCAGCACTAGAACTAGCTTTGTTTAGTGTTGTAGCATGTTAATGCGTGATTCCAGTTGGATTCGAAGGATATTTAAAAAAAACATAAAATAACGCCTGTTATACCCAAGGCTAGGCAGAGGTGTACCTAGAGATTTTTTTTTTACGGTAAAAGCCCGCCACACTATTCCCAAACCACTGCTACTCCTGAAATCAACAGTGGCGACCACCACATAAAAAAATAAAACATTTAAAAATATAAAAAATAGTAGCCCACCGGCATTGGGAACAGGGTCCATGCTACCGGTGGTCAGGGTTCTTGAGAAAGGAACCTCCTAACGATACGTGCCGTTTCCAGGAGTACCGCTTTCTGGATCAAGCCCTTGACCCAGCTGCCTAACGAGAGCCTCCTTAGGTGTTGGTCGAGGCTCTTGGCTATTATACCATTATTTAATTTATTGTTATATTAATTTAGTATCGTAATCAAAGTCAATGAATGTGAATAGGCGCATTAATCACCATTCTAGTTCAAGACGGGTTGGGGACTTCAGACGTATATTGATTAGAAGTTCAGGTACCCTTACGATATGTCTTTCATTGATCTCAATGATGTCCAAAATGAAAAAAAACAACAATATAAACAGTTCCTTTTATGAACAATTGTGTTATCTACTGTTAATTATATAGTGTGTATGTGTAACCTAGAATGTTCACGTAAATAATTACCGCAATCGACATGTGATGCGAACGAATGAGGATCATGCTGTGAGGAAAGTATTGAGTATGAATGTGGAGGGTTACAAGAGTAGAGGGAGACCAAAGAAACGATGGATAGATTGTGTGAAAGATAATATGGCTAGGAAGGAGGTGACTTCTGAGATGACGGAAAATGTAAATGTATCGAAGAAGAAGACATGCTGCGTGGATTCCAAATTAATTGGAATAAGAGCAGGAGGATGATGATGATAATGATGATGAATCGAACAATATAACTTTATTAGATATTAAAGTCGGATTATTATGTCTGCAATTTTCCTTTAACCAGCGATGACATACTATAACTTCATATTATTACATTATACTACACAAACATAAACACTGTCTCAACATTTAACACCCCAACCAGGGGTGGCAATCACAAATATTCGCCATAGCAACTGCATCAAGTCCTCTCTGTATCAAATGACAATACAAACACAATATCGGCAACCCTAAGAGTACCATATTAAGGGGGGTTGCCAGTGATTCATCAATTGAGCAGCCCCTGTTTGATGGCAGACTGGAGGGTCCAAGACAGGAGAACATATTAGGCAGGTGAGGGTATTGAGTGTAGGTATTGGCCAAAACTCCATAGCTGATTCGTAGTAAAATGTATAGGTGAGTAATTGACGGCACGGTTGGCGCAGTGGCTGAGCGATTGACTGCTGCGCTGCGTGTCGTGGGTTCGATTCCCACGGAACGGAACAAATATTTGTTTGGCCGACAGGTAGTTGTTCCGGGTCTTGCTGTTTGTGTATGTGACTTTGAATGTTTGTAAACGCATCCACGACACAGGAGAAATTCCTAGTGTAGGGCAACGTTTTTTCTAAAACAAAAAAAAAAATGATATAATTACTTTTAAAATAACACGTTAGCGTTTTTTCTTAAACTAGACAAGGTTTTAGGTTTTTTAGAGCCCAGACATTCTCTTGTCAGATGTAAGGACCATGCAGATTAGTGTCTCAGTTGGTTCTTTGAGAAAATAACGGCAAAGTTTTTAGTTGACTTGAACAATTTGTCAATAGTTTCAAGACGTGTATGATGTTGTAGTTGAAAGAAGCAATTTCAGCTTTACCTATTCCTAAATGCCAACGACAGCTCTGCTATTACAGAAACCTATTTGTGGGATAAATTTTAGTTCGTTTTTACCCCACTCGATAAGTTTTGAGGACAAAAAAGTTTTAAAACATATCTGGCGAAGTGTGGGTGTTAGTATACTTAGGTGCACCTCTGCCCAACTATACCGACAATACTGGCATTATGTTATGTCATGTAAATATGGCGCCAAAATCGACCATTTCAAATTTTGATATTTTGGTAAACCCGGTATCACTCTCATTGTTAAGAAGAATCCAAAGACACTTGTCAAGCTTACATGCATTATTTATTATATTAATTTATTTGTGGAAGAGAAAAAAATGTTTTTTTTATTATTATTATTAAGACATAGGCTAGTCCATCTTCTGCTTCAGTCGTATAAAAAGAAACTAAATTACTCCAGCTCCTCGTGACACGTTTCAAAGCTAACACCGTATTTTAACTTTACTTATTTCTGCCGCCATGAAATGCAACTGTCGATAAAATTAAAGGCTCGGATCAATAGCACGTAGGGATCGTTTTTGTTGGACGTGACCTACGGCCGTTGAAGTAATGGGCAAAGGTCGCCACTTAGCATCAGATGCTAGAAAGGAAAGATCGATATCTAAGGTACTTAAGGGAGCTACAATCAGGATCATATGACTAGCCTTTTCCTAAGTTCTATGTTGTGGTCGGCTTCCAATCAGTATTTTCCATGGAGCTACTGACAATCTGACCTTTACAACCCAGATACTGGGTAATACGCCCTTTGGTAAGACTGGTTGTCAGACTTTCGGGACTTCAAAGAAGTTCTAAGAATGACAGCCGAAGAATGGTGGTTATTACTACATGCTTATTAGTAATAAGTTATTACTAATTTCATATAAAACTGTATACCTAGTTATATCAAAACAGTTTTTTTTTTTCTGTCTGTACGTTTGAGGTAATCTCCGAAACGTCAGGCCGGTTTTGACGGGAATTTTACTGGCAGAGGGGGGATAAGAAGTAACTAGTAGTAGTAGTAGTAACAACCTATTACTGTTCCACTGCAGGGTAAAGGCCTCTTCTCATACAGAGAAGGCACGAGCATTAATCACCACGCTTGCTCAAGACGGGTTGGCGATTTCAGACTTATATTAATTATATAAGTCCAGGTTTCCTCACGATGTTTTCCTTCACCGATGTCAGTGATATCCAAGATAAACTTAGAAAGTACACATGAATTGAAAAAGTCACATTGGTACTTGCCCAGGTTTGAACCCGTGCATTAGAGGCGAGGCCTAAACCACTGGACCATCATGACATGTCAGGAGTAACTAAAGTAACTTTTATTATAGGAAAATAATAAGGGTTCCGCGCAAAAAATGACAACCTATGTTTTGTTAAAATTTCACTCTAACAGAGTTGCGGGCACAGTTAGTAATAAATAAAGTCGGTTCTTTACCGTCTATTATTTTGTACTAGTATTCAGAAGTAAAAGCCACATATGGTACAGAATAGGGATGTAACAGAACCCTGCTTCCACCTGTGCAAAGGCGGAACTTCTACAAGCAATTGTCTCTCCACCTTCGCAAGTTTTGAGCAGTGTTTGCGGGGCAGTCCTGACAAGCAGTCTGTAGCAGTTGGTGGTACTTAATCTGAAATTGAATTAAAATAACTGCCAGTGACCGCAACAAACAGCTTTAAAAGTCCTCTTATTTTTAAAATTCTTGTTCTTTCTTGCAGTCGAGGATAAATCTGATGCTCTTTTTTTTCGTTTTATCACTGCGTGTGATGCTTCGCGACTCACCGTCTGCCTAAGCATTTCCCAACACATTGCAGCAGATTGTTTGAAAATTCAGAGCGCCAATAAAAATAAATACATATAAATTCTTTCACGACTCCATGCTCCGATATTTTATCGTATGAATACCTATCGAAGCGGTTCTACCTACTAAACGTTTGAAGTGAGCGCTTTCAACACAGTTTTCTTTCAAAATATTGCATGAAAGCATTTCACGATGGCTTTGCATTTTAAAATGGGAGTTTTTATAAGGAATCGTGAGGTTTCTGATGAAAGAAAAGTGAATAAACATTTTCAATTCGCTTTGAATTGTGAGCGGTTTGTGCCAATCATTGTACTGTTGCAGATTATGCGTGGTTTTTTAAACGCTGTAGTTTCTTTTGTAGATACATAATGCTCTTTTTATTTCGCTTGTGTGTTTTCTTCTACTTGCATTTAGTGATATATTTTCATACTGAAAACACTAAAACTACTACAAAAACTACTTCCATTAAAACAATCTGAGTAATCAGATTGTTTTAATGGAAGTAGTTTTTCAAATGCTTCATTTTTGCAACTTTGGTATACATTTTCAACAAAACATAGTGACAAAGCAATATCTAATACAAATAACAAAAATATGAATACCAGTCTGTTATTTTCCTACTTCATATCCATATACAACATGTCCCAAAATTCAACGATAAGCCGTCACCAGAGGATGGACCTACTAATGACTACTCGAGAAAAAAAAAGAAAAAAAAAATACCTCTACTTTTTTTTAAATTACTTAAAAAAATGGAAATTCTTCGAAAATGTATACCCCTTATGACACTTTTAACTACCATGACCACAATTTTTCAAATATTTCAGTTTTTTTGTTTGTATCGGCTACCTAAGTAGTACTTCTATTCACCATAATCTTTGAAAATTACAGAATTTTCGTAGTTTTATACAAAAAAAAGAACCAAAAAAAATTATTTCCCCTAAAATTTTGAAAGATTTTAACGTTCAGTGCACTTTAACTCATCGCAGTGTAAAAAAAAAATATGGACACTACTATGGCAAGTTTTTTAAAAAATTAGCGCAACTAACCTAGATTTTAAAATGGTATAATACTTTAGGAAAACTAGCCACAAAAAAAAATAATGACACTTTTTCTAATCAAGAACCAAATTTCGTAAGTTGTTGTGAATAGTAATCACTTCTACTATGTGCCCAAAATAGATTTTTGTTGTTGGAAAATGTTGAATGAATGAAACAAATGGTGTCAATAAATGTAAATTTATTGCATTATTAATAATATTATAATAAATGTTCGAACTGTTTACCACCGGCATTAATACAGGCACGACATCGCCTTAAATTATATTACTGTGTACTGATTACTACATATTAACAACAACTTATGAAATTTGGCTCTTGATTAAAAAAAGTGTCATTATTTTTTTTTTGTGGCTAGTTTTCCTAAAGTATTATACCATTTTAAAATCTAGGTTAGTTGCGCTAATTTTTTAAAAAACTTGCCATAGTAGTGTCCATTTTTTTTTTTTACACTGCGATGAGTTAAAGTGTACTGAACGTTAAAATCTTTCAAAATTTTAGGGAAATAATTTTTTTTGGTTCTTTTTTTTGTATAAAACTACGAAAATTCTGTAATTTTCAAAGATTATGGTGAATAGAAGTACTACTTAGGTTGCCGATACAAACAAAAAAACTGAAACATTTGTAAAATTGTGGTCATGGTAGTTAAAAGTGTCATAAGGGGTATACATTTTCGAAGAATTTCCATTTTTTTAAGTAATTTAAAAAAAAGTAGAGGTATTTTTTTTTTCTTTTTTTTTCTCGAGTAGTCATTAGTAGGTCCATCCTCTGGTGCCGGCTTATCGTTGAATTTTGGGACATGTTGTATATCAGGCATACTCTCTTTTCATACACGAGAATTACTGAATGCAGAGACTTATGTTGTTTATGAATCTGGGTTTCCTCACGATGTTTTTCTTCCCCAATGTCAATGAAGTCCAAAATAAATGTAAAAAGTACATATAGATTTAAAAAGTCATATCGGTACTTATGCCCGGATTAGAACCTACTGCCTCGTGCATGAGTGGCGAGGTCATAACCATAATAAAATTTGTTAATCTATTACAACAATTTTACTCGAAATTTTATCGTTAAATAAAATATCACAGTCACGTCAATTTATTTGAGGTCATTGAACCGTGAAGCCCCCTCCCAGAAATTTGCAAATGGCCGACACCCTGTGGTAATTAGCGATAATCAGAAGAAAAAATGCTCCAATCAGCCCCTGTTTTTTCTTGTAATTTTAACAAGTCAAAGTTTCGGATCCTGTGTATCTTTTTTTCTTTGACTTGGTATTAAAAAGGTTTTTGAAGTCGAAATTAATCTATACTGAAAATTTTAATTGAAATGTAAAAAATATATCTAAGTAGGCTAAGCATTTTTTTGTATATATGTGTCGATGTGGCTAGCGCAAATGCTAAACATAAGGATTCGAACGATTTAAAAAATACTAGTTACGTTTCAATTTCTGTACAATATTAATTTATTTTCCATTCATATCCAGACTCGAGAAGGCGCCAGGAGGGCTAATGGCTAAATAAAACAGCCATGAGGGTTGATCGAAGGTTAAGCTATGCTTGCCGAGATCAGTCTGTGGATGGGTGACCGTTCGTAACATATCGTGACTACTCCGTGCCTCGAAAAACACGTTAAGCCGTTGGTCCTAGCTGTCATTTGAAGATCTTTGACAGTCGTTACGGTTAGTCAGAAGCCCTAAAAGTCTGACAACCAATATTACCTAGGGGTATCGTATTGCCCAGTAACTGTGTTGTGGAGCTCAGATAGACAGTCGCTCCATGCAGAATACTGGTATTCAGCTGCATCCAGTGAGACTGGAAGCCGATCCCAACATAGATGGGAAAAGGCTAGGCAGATGATGACTTCATTCATATCCATAGGTAAATTAAATCTAAATGCTACAGGATGGTAATTCGATGACAATGATGATCAACTCTGAATAATAGGCTTTTAATATATAATTCTATAACAAAATCCAGAAATATCATCACAAAGGCTTGCAAAAAACTATATCAGTCTTGCACTCAAATCACAATGAGGTTAATATAACAAAACCTAACAACACCCTCTAAGTATACCTAAAGATCCCCACAATAGCAAATCAAGAACCTTTCCATTACAAACCTAATAACCTAAAAAACCGGCAAGTGTGTGTCGGACCATGCCCAGTAGAGGGTTCTATATTGGGAATAAATATTTACGCATGCACGATATTTATTAAATCGACGGCAAAAATAAGTTTGTGTTTTACAGTAGTTCTTAAAGAAACTGGGAACTTTCTACGATTGTAACTGAAAATATCCCATTATTTTAACCAATTTTTACGGTACCCAGCAATACCCAACACACTTTTATTTACTTTATTTTTATTTTCATAGCTCGGTTACATGTATGGGGTGTGCCACCCCTAATAGCGATGTGTTCTAGGTAAAAATATATTAAGTCTATTTATTTATTTCGAAGGTTAAGCTACGCTTGCCGAGGTCAGTATGTGGATGGGTGACCGTCATAACATATCGAGACTCCTCCGTGCCTCGGAAAGCACGTTAAGCCGTTGGTCCCGGCTGTCATTTGTAGATCTTTGACAGTCGTTACGGGTAGTCAGAAACCCGAAAGTCGGACAACCAGTCTTACCAAGGGGTATCGTGTTGCCCAGTAACTGGGTTGTGGAGGTCAGATAGGCAGTCGCTCCATGTAAAATACTGGTATTCAGCTGTATCCGGTTAGACTGGTAGCCGACCCCAACATAGTTGGGAAAAGGCTAGGCAGATGATGATGATAGTCCGTCAGTAATATTACCAAAAAATTTTGGACACGTATTTTTTGCTTACTCAAATCAATAAAAAGTGATAATGATATAGCACATCGAAGTTGAGAGAGAAGGGAAGAGAGGCTTGTGACGTCACTGTTACGTTAAAAGTGTAGCACGGCGTGACGTCACGCGCAATTTCAACGCACTATATCGTCGTCATTTTTGGTTTACATGACAGAAGCAAAAATACGTGTACCGGTAGTTTTGAGTAATCCAACTTTCGGACCAATCAGAATTTTTAAGGACACTACCTTATTATATTTATATCGAACACAGGGTGATTACTCATTCCATTATTTTTCAATCTACTTTTAGTTGACGCTTCCCGAGACCCAAGGGCTGTCTTCTACTTTGGCCAGAGGCTAAGCGTTGCCATTCAACGAGGTAATGCCGTCAGTCTTTTGGGTACTTTGCCAGTAGACAGCGGTCAGGACACATTTTTTGACGTATTGTACGGTTAGGTTTATTATGTTAGGATATCTCATTGTTTTTTTTGTGATTTATTATGTGTTTATAGTTAACATTTAGTTGGTATACTTGATGTATGTATTTGCTTATTAAAAAAAGCAATCAAGCAAATAAAGCAAGTTTTCAATTCGATCACACAGGGAAAAAAACAAAAAAAAATCGTTTTGATCATTTGTCTACGAAACCCTAAAAAAAACTCCAACGGAAAGCCACAGTACAAAATAAACAGTAAGATAAACACTTTAAGACTTCGCTCGCATTAAATTGTCATTAAGTAAAAGCTTGGTTGGCCGAACCGAAGGAATTACTTAATTAGGTGCCGGCGACCTGCTTCTCTGAAATAAAGATGTATTGTGTTGGCCCCAGAGGTACTTTAAACCTGCTACAATTAAGTGGAGAAAATTGGTTTGTTTAGATTTTTCGATGTCTCAAAAAATCTTTTTGTTAAAAATGTAGTTGTTGGTGGCAAGCGCAACTTTTGATCATGGGTTAGATTCTCGGGTGGAGCAGATGTTATTGGATTTTCGCTGATGGATTTTCTCAGCGGTTATCCGGAGTCTGGAGTTGTGCCCGGTAGATGATATATAAATAAGCCCACCCCATTTTTTCATTCTTTCTTAGGACTTGATCGCATGTAGGACCTCCTCCTTTTTTGAAGTCGGCTAAAAATAATATGTCACCCGTATTGTAAGAAGAGAGGTGTGTAGTAAGTAATACTTACCTACAACTAAATTTGGTCACCCATGGTAGTTCACTTTGTTCTAGGAGTGTTTGTCTAAATAATAATAGCCATTTGAATCAATCGAGCATATAATTATCTGATATATTTTTCTGATTAATTTGTACAATATGTTGAAAAAAGCAATTTCAAAACAGTAGCTGTGGAGTCTGTTGCCCATTCTTCTCCACACGAAACCACCTTTTGGAAGGGGCAACTAGAATAATGTTAGTATTTTATTTTGATATTAAATTTTGACGGCACGGCAGTAGCTGAGCGATCGACTGCGCGCCGTGTGTCGTGGGTTCGATTCCCACACGGGACAAATACTTTTGTGGCCTGCAGGCTGCAGGTATTTGTTCCGGGTCTGTGTTCGTGTGTGTGACTTTAAATGTTTGTAAATGCACCCACAACACAGGAGAACTTCCTAGTGTGAGGTGACGTTGTTTAAGAAAAAAGAAAAATAAATTTGAGTGATTTGACTTTGATTTTTATTATGAAATTACACTTCTTTTTTTTTTCTTTCTTTTTTTAAAAAAACGTTGCCCCACACTAGGAATTTCTCCTGTATCGTGGGTGCGTTTACAAACATTTAAAGTCACATACACAAACAGCCAGACCCGGAACAACTACCTGTAGGTCATACAAATATTTGTTCCGTGCGGGGATCGAACCCACAACACGCGGCGCAGCAGCCGATGGCTCAACCACTGCGCCAACCGTGTCGTCACTTACGTCACGCTTGTTAAAGTTCGGTCCGTGCCTCACAACTAACTTTTTTTTAACTTGATTTGTTTGTTTAACTTGATTTGTTGAAGCAGTTGGTTCCGGCTGCAAAAAAAACTTATTCACTCACTCTTATTAATATCCTTTACCCAAATACCTACTTCATCTCTGTCTTACTCTTCCAAGTCAATTTCCTTCGAGTAGCGAAAAGCCATGAACCGTGGGTACATCAAAGATCTTTGATCTCACGACAAATCGGGCAATGAGTTAATTAAACATCAATTTGACATCCTCCCCTTTTAGACATGCCAGTTGTATAAATAGGGTTCTCTAGCTAATCAGGGAAACGTTTGATTTGTGTTTTTGGCTATTTGTGCCCTTCATCCGAGTAGAATTTTATGGGTTTTATTTATTTTCGCGAAGCCGTAATTCTTTTTCTAAAATAAAAGTAGCCTTAGTTACCCCTTCTCACATAAGCTATCTGCCACTGTAAGTCCAGTCAACATAAGTCTAGCGGTTTAGGGGATTACCCAAAACAAACAGACGAACACAAATTTTAAAAATTGTTTTTTTTTTTGTTAAACTATCGTTTATTATTTCGTATGTATTTCGTAAGTAGCTCCTATTTTGATATCACAAACAGACACTTCAATTGTATTTATTTGTGTAGATATTGGTATATAATTTATTTTGCACACATCGTGAAACGACAATTTCTCATACATATCATGCAAACCGTCCTGGCGAGAATAGAGTGTAGTCTGCAAATACGCACGCACCCTTACTTTAAGTCACAGTACGCCAACGTAACAAACTTATACAACGGACATACATGGCTATATCTCTGCTGTAGGCTGTGTCCACGTGTACACTACGGAGCAATGCCAGCGCTACATTCGGGTGCAAATTAACATATCTCTGCGTACAAGTCGTGCCATAAACAGTGGCTTTTATCTAATGTAACTCTGAGTGGTCTAGCGTTGGTCGATTTTACTTGCAGTGTATGAGAACAATTGTAGTTATTTTATTATATGATTTTGTATTTTGCGTTGACCTGGCTTTTTGAATATAGTACAAAAAATATTGATTCATTGTTCGAAAGATGATATTTGACTGGTGTTTTGAAAACCAGCTTAAGACCAATTTGACCACATAATTAAAATTTATTTATTACATTTTTTTTTCTCGTTAGTATTGTGTCAATGTGTGCCTGTGCTAAAAAATGTTTAGTATTTCTTTCTTTTTATTCCCAAGAGTCAATTTATTATTAAAAAATTGAAGTAAGACTGCTATATTTTATTTTTTATTACTAGCTTTAAGCCTTCGGTTTCGCCCGCGTTAAGGTCAAAATTAACCCCAAATTATCTTACGGGATATAAGTATCCCATCACCTTATCTTAGTCATGGTCTATCCGTGTGTCAAATTTTATCCAAATTCATTTAGGTGTGAAAAGATACAAACAGACAAACAGCGTTACTTTTCATTCATTCATTTTTTTCATTTCATTTTTTTAAGCGTTTTTTATTAGTATGAATGTCCCCAATCTTTTGGGACTTACCTTTGGACATGCAAGTAAGTTAATAAGGATATATTATTGTTTTTTAATACGAATAAATAGTTAAGTAAGGTACTTAAGTATTGGTCAATGCACAGTGTATGTATTTTTATATTTTCTTGTAAATAAAACTAATTTATTTCTTCCTTTTTCCGCCCAAAGAATTGGCTTGGAAAATACTGTATCATAATATTCAGTAAGCATTCGTCTAGCAATACCAATATTTCTGATTGATCCCTTATATATTGAAGTCAATATTTGAAAGCTAGCTTTTATTCCACCACTTAGTCTGGTTCTGAACTCACTGGAAGAGGATTAGGGTTATCTATTTATCATGAAAGCTTTTAGATTGAGTAACGGTAAGTCTATTCTGTTATTCACAATACAAACCAGAAAGTATATGGGTACTTGACTTTTTATTATTATTATTTACAATGTAATAGTTGTTTTACTTTTTATTCTCTCATTTCTAATTCTCTTTCTCTTTCTATTTATGTAAGTAATGTCATAATAATTAATAGTTCTGTGTACTACAGGGTAATATTTAGTCGTAATCAAAGTCAAAGTCAAATATGCTTAGACTAATGTTAACCGACTTAGTCCTAAGATCTAAATGTGGGTGTACAAAACACCACTGCTAACCACTCCGAGGTAAACGGGCGTGATGTAGTAATACTAGATTTATTTAGTCCTCAAGGTAGGTTTGCTACGTCACCTATTACGTTTGAAATTTAAATAAATAATATTCAGTTTACAAATTGAATATTAATTTAATTTTATACTAGCCCGTCGATCGAAAACTTCGATCGCTTTTTATAACTTAATGAGTGCACAGAGGACTGTGTGATTTCGCATTGTTTTAATTAATATGCAAAATAAAAGCAGTTGATATTCAACTACTGAGTGGCCACTAATATGAATAAAAAAAAAAAGCAACGACCTATTTGACAGCTATTTGGGATGTTGCCAACTTTGAAAATGTGCAACCTTAAAGAAACAAGAACATAGGCTAGCACATAAAACAATCCCTAACTATCAAATTTTCCTAATTTATCATGAACCTTATTCTTTTGTAATAAAGTTGAAAAACTCAAAGAAAGCATGGCAGATTGGGGTAGCTTGACGTGTTGGCCTCGGCACGATGCTTTTTCATATTACATTTTGGAGTAGCTGAGTTGGAATGGTTTTTCCGGGTCTGGCTATTTGAGTATGTGAGTTTAAATGTTTGTAATCGCACCCACGACACAGGAGAAAAACCTAGTGTGGGGCAACGTTTTTTAAAAGAAGAAGATGAGAGGTTTAAAGGTGTTTCACTCTAACTTACAAAATGTTCAAAATCGTTTAAATTCCCCAGAACTCTATAATACAAGAGGGTTGTATCTGAGGTGTCGGCATTATCGGCAGTTACTCCACATTGTATCGTGGCTCCCCGAGAATGCGCCGATCAGTGCGTTCGAGAGATAAATAGTTTCATTATGACCGGCTTTTGGTCTTCCACGACATCCGTGTAGTATATGTATGGATGTAAGATAGTTATTTGGGGGTAAAATTACTTACAAATAGAGTTTAATCAGTAACTTACACATAGGACCACGCCTGTTCTTCCCTAATGGTTTTGCTGAGGGGTACCTAGGGGTAATTTGGGTAACCAAATTTCACCTGGTATGTGTAAGCCTCATGTAATTGACTTAACCCTATTGCCATCAGTCGGAGTCTGAGAAACTCTTGAAAGAAAAACCCAATAGCATTTTACCGTCTCGGTTTCTCCGTCTCGGTAATTGTTATTCCTCAATATTATTTTAAAATTAAAGGTACCTATGCAAATTTGCATGTGTGCATACATACATATGTTAAGAAAATTTTGTGAAAATTCTTAATTTTATTAAATGTTGGTGGCTGTGTTCGCATCCCAGTTAAGTTAAATATCCATTCAATTAATTTTGGGATGAATAGAGATCAGACACCAATTTCTCGTATGATTAAGTACTACCTAGAGTAACAAAACACAAGTTTAACTATATTATTGAGAAGCTACTACTATATCTTGGATTCAGTGGTAACCATTTTAAACATATCTAAGAATTACACGTTGAAAAAAAAAACGAATGAAAATATATAAATTAGTCAACTAGATTGGTTTTGAAAATTATTTAAAATCTAATATAGAAAATTCTCGTGTCGCAATGTTTGTTACCAAACTCCTCCGAAACGGCTGGACCGATTTGTATTAAATTTTGTGTACATATCGGGTAGGTCTGAGAATGGGCCAACATCTATTTGTCTTACCCCTTAGTGAGGGTGGTCCACCTCAAATATTTTTAAATTTTTGTTTTTTTTTGGCTTAAAATGGCCAAACTAAATTAAAATTGCTGGTCAGCTACTAATTATGATAAATCTTGGATTTTACATTTCGATGAGTAGACATGTCCACTCCTACCATATACCTTTTCTAAATAAAGGAGGAGCATACCAGACGGAGTCATTATTTTGCCAACAGATGGCAGCACAATCGATTACGGGCCGCGCCGGGAGCGAGCGGCGCAATTTGCGATCCTTTCGCCCGTGAAATCTACTGAAATGAATAAAACTATCTGAGAATCGAACACTCGACTGACTCGATTCCTAGGTATCGATTTGTTTGCCCATTCGATTTGCAGGCTATTGTATTTGAAAAGTGACTTTTGCATCGTCGAATCTCATGGTTTTAGTCGGCCCGATACTAGCTTCCAGTTAATAAATAAATAAATAATGCTGGACAATCCACACAGCATCATCTAGCCCCAAGCTAAGCAGAGCTTGTGTTATGGGTACTAGATGACTGATATACTTAATACAATACATTACATAGATAGATATTTTTATTATACATAGGAAATACCCAGAACACCCGGAACAAATATTTGTAGATCATACAAACATTTGTCCCAAGGCGGGAATCGAACCATTTAATAAAATAATTAGTTAATTAGTTAATATTTTCACCTTTAACATTTTTCGCTACAGTCTAACGGGATGCAGCTGAATATTAGTATTTTACACGGAGCGTCTGCCTATCTGACCTCCACAACCCAGTTACTGTGCAACATAATACCCCTTGGTAAGACTGATTGTCAGACTTTCGGGCTTCTGACGATCCGTAACGACTGTCAAAGAGCTACAAATGGCAGTAATAGGAAGTCGACCCGTTTGGGAAAAGGCCA
The DNA here is from genome assembly GCA_905147745.2 of Phlogophora meticulosa. Taxonomy (NCBI): domain Eukaryota; kingdom Metazoa; phylum Arthropoda; class Insecta; order Lepidoptera; family Noctuidae; genus Phlogophora; species Phlogophora meticulosa. The sequence continues at coordinate 4,744,278 of LR990518.1, forward strand.
GGGACATGATGAATTAATATGCCATTCCTAGACAAAATCTCTATTTTTCTAAAATAAGATAATATTAACTAACATTGTCAGTCTCCCACAGTTTTAAATATAGTATCTTATGTATTTTGTATTGATACCTCTGTAGTGTACCTATATTGTGTTGAGAAATTTACCTTTATTTTTAAACAATTGTTGGTTTTTATCATTATTCATGAATCCATTATTTCTTTACAAAAAAAACACGAAGAAATAACCGGCAAAGAACGAGACGGGTTAGCGTACCAAGTATACCGTATTCCAAAATATATTTTTCCTTTTTTTATTTTTATTTTAATATTTTTTCATCATAAGCCAAATAGTATTTGGTGTAAATGAGAATAAAAAACGTGTTTCATGATGTCCCTTCTACATTATGATATCATTTCAAACCTACACTTCGTCTTCTATTACTTAAGTAATAGTAGTTCTTGAAATAAACATCTGTAAGAGACATCCAAATAGAGTCCCACCATAATAGTTATTTTTACCATTTTAGTGCGGAACCCTAAAAAGGTCGAATTGATCGTCAATCTGTACCCCTAATCGAGCTTCACCCCAAACGATTTGTTCTTCAGTTCTTCCCACATGCGAATGAACGAACAAATGGACATAAGTAACCTTTTATGTATGGCGTAGGATTTAACCTTTTCTAAAAACCTATTTTTGGTTTATTTGCACCAAGTTTTATCTTTGTATTCTAGGGAAAATATATTAAATCTCCCACTCAAAATGGAACGACATGACTTTGAATGAGTGATAGGTCACGCTTGGTTCTTTTTTAGGGTTTCGTAACTAAAAGGTTTCAACGGGACCTAATGAATAAGTCTGTGCTACCCGTCCGTGCGTTCCACCATCTGTTTGTCTAACAGCGGGCGGTTTCTTATAAACCGTAATAGGTAGACAGTTAAAATTTCACAGAGTATATATTTCAATAAAATCAAAATAAAACTAAAAAATGTGAGTTAGTTTCTTGTATTGGACACGCCCATACAAGATACGTGATTTTTATGGTGTTTATTGCTCGAAGTTGTACGGAACACTTTGTGTGCGTTTCCGACTCCCATTTGACCGGTTTTTGTATTTATACTGCAAAGCTTCTTTTGTTATGTGACAGAGTTTTCGTATCGTAGATTCAGATTGTCAGACAACTTTTCATCCAACAACATAAACAATATAAGTACTATTGTAGATAGAAAATTTAACCAGCCTGTGACTGTCGCACTGCAGGATACTGGCCTCTTCTCATAAAGAGAAGGTACGAGCATTAATCACCACGCTTGCTCAAAACGGGTTGGCGATTTCAGACTTATATTAATTATATAAGTCCAGGTTTCCTCACGATGTTTTCCTTCACCGATGTCAGTGATGTCCAAGATAAACTTAGAAAGTAAATATGAATTGAAAAATTCACATTAGTACTTGCCCAGGTTTGAACCCACAACCTCGTATACAAGAGGCGAGGCCTTTACCACTGGGCCATCATGATATTAATCAAGATTAAGCTTACCGGGGATAATTCATGGATGCGTGACCATACATTAAATGCCGCATCCCTTCCGTACCATAGCAGATTAAGGAATTGGTCCGGTCTGATAACCAGTCTTACTAATAGGTGTCGTGTTTCCCAATAATTGGGTTGTTAGGTAAGATAGGCAGTCGCTTCATGTAAATTACTGGTATCCAGCTGCATATGGTTCAAAAGGAAAGACGTAGACAGATGATGATGTTTAAGTCCCATGCAGTAGCGATCATATTGCCGTCAACCGAGCACACTTCCAGCCTTCTGATTACTACTGAGAAATTCCAGATAAAAAGACCCAATGATACTTTGCCCAACCTTGGAAACCACCTCAAGACCTCATGCTCAGCAGTTGAGCTTGCAACCACTAGACCAACGACGTCGTTGTAATGATTTTTTATTCTAAATGATGTAATTAAATTGTTAAAAAATACTATTACCTACTACAATTTAAACTATAAAATGTAATATTAACTAATTGAACCAATATATTTGTGGTCATAAGAAAACAAACATACCAAAACTTTTAATATATGGCACATTTTAGGAAATTGTATTTTTTTCGCTTTGTAAACAATTGCACTTTACTTAATTTGTAAAAAAATTAATGAATTGATTCAAACATGTCAAGATACTTTAGATTGATGATTGATTTTATCATATACGTTAAAAACATTTATACCTATGTATATGAGTAACTTACCTTATAAAACTCGTAATTATTTGTTTACTTTAAGCACACAAGTGTACAGAGGTCTACTCGTTCAAGAAAGCAGCGATGCATCAGGCTAATCGATTCTAAACTATCATCTTATAGGCGCATTATGAAGCATACCGGAGCGCCAGGACATTTCAACCAATGCGCACATTCATTTTGTCACTAGAAAATACGTTGACTCTAGCGGGTTGAGTAATTAGGGGTTAAAAGCAATGAAAACGCTGTACTATAAAAGCAGTACATGTATAATTAATTTTGTAAGAACAAAACTGCCACAACAAATAGCTCGAACGACCATCATTATATCACAGTAAGCTTTGTAATTAATATGTTATACAAAAACTAATTATAAATACAAATACGTCTGTCTGTAACACAACACTGTACCTACCAATAAATAATTAAAAAGCAATCACGGACACCTTTCAAAAAGCCAGCCACTAATACGGTACGATGTTCCTGTGATCAGTACCCATTAGAGTTGGAGCCCCAGTGCAGGCGGGTTAGGAATTAAGACGTGTGGAATAATAATAAAATTACCAGCGTTTTTTTAAATTGGGACAAGCCCTCCATACTATTCCCAAACCACTTCAACTCCTGAAAACCAGAATTAACAGTGGTGACCACCAGGAATGAAGCCCAACGCGTCCTGGAGATACGATTCAACTGTTTTGGATCCCGTAACCGTAACCAAATTAATCAGAACGAACGAAAGAAAAGAACAGCGGAGGAGTAAGAAAAATACAAGATTTCCACTTTTCAAAAATAATTATGGTAATTTCAAAATTACCAGCCTGTTATTGTCACACAGCAGAGCAAATGCCTATTTCTTAATCTCAAAGGCATGAGCATTAACCAACACGCTTTCGGACTTATAGATAATCCTACTGATACTGACGTTTTCACGCAAAATCTACTAAATCGATGATAATGAAAGTTTGTACACATATGCTTGGAAGTTTTCATTAATTAGAGGTAACATACATAGGATACTTACTTTTTATTGAAAAAAAAATGCCAAAACAACGTCTGCCGGGTCAGCGAGTAATATTTTAAATGTGAAAGTAACTCTGTTTGTTACCTGACGCCGACGTGGCAAAGTGCAGATTTCCTCACGACGTTTTTCTTCACCGATATCAATAACGTCCTAAATAATCTTTGAGAGAATTTAAAAAATCACATTGATACTTGCTGCCCTTTTTTCAAACCCCAACTTCATGTATGAGAGGCTAATTCTTATCCTCTGGGCCACCATGACATATGTAGTACTACGAAATTAAGCGTTTTCGTAATCTTTTATTTGACCCTTGTTCCGTTCCGGGTTTGAACTCTATATGAAACTCTGTATGAGATGGATGACCCATGTTTAGGGCCTTGACATTTTACGAGACGAAGAATCGAGAGTGATAGCTACGAGTACTTTAGGAGATGCCCCTTTCATGTAAATATTTTTCTTTGTCTTTAGTTTAGTGAAATGTGAGAAAAGGCTACAATTATGACGACCGATGTGGCGTGGCGGGTGAAGGTCCGCCTGCGACGCAAGAGCGTTCGATTCCCGCCGCGGGACAAATGTTTGTACGATCTACACATATTTTTTCCGGGTGTTCTGGGTATTTCCTATGTATAATAAAAATATATATCTATGTAATGTATTGTATTAAGTATATCAGTCATCTAGTACCCATAACACAAGCTCTGTTTAGCTAGGGGCTGGATGATGCTGTGTGGATTGTCCAGCAATTTTTTTTTTTTATTTGCGTCTTTACACAGATTTTCTTAAATGATTTACCTGTCCTCACAGAAACAGACATTCCAGCAGTTGGTTTGCTATTCCAAATGCTTAGTTGGTTAGCCTAGCCTTTTCCCAACCATGTTGGGGTTGGATTTCAATCTAACCCAATGCAGCTGAATACCAGTATTGTACATGGAGCGACTACCTATCTAACCTCCACAACCCCATCACTAGGGAACACGATACCCCTTCGTAAGACTGGTTGTCAGACTTTCGGGCTTCTGACTACCCGTAACGACTGTCAAATCTGCAAATGACAGCCGGGACCAACGGCTTAGCGCGCTTTCCGAGACACGGAGGTGTCTCGATATATAATGAACATCCACATACTGACCTCGGCAAGCGTAGTTTAACTGTTTAATGGTGCTGGGGAGTTTGTTCCTCCACTTCTTCTTCCCAGCAAAAACACTAGGAAGTGGTGAAGGGTGGGCGTTTTGGGGGACTGTCTTATGTAAACGTCTTTGACGTTCAAAAAGTGCTGATTCTCAGCCTAATTTGAATAAATGAATTTTGATTTTGATTTTTAACCCTCGATCGAACCGTGCGGCTGTTTTTAAATTTGTGTAGATAGTTAACTATTAGCTAAAATAGTTTACTATGAAATCGTTCGGTAAAACTAACAAAAGCTTCTAGTTAATTATAATTTTACTTCTAGACGTGTCGCGCCTACGCTACTAGTACTATTTGAAGTAAAATATTATTTTAGTGTTTGAATGAAAATACATTGAATGGGGTTCCAAGAAACTGCTTCACACAATACCTATGTTTTACGTAAGAATTCCGTTCGTTCATTATCATGCTCGTTATGAATACAGATCTTTATTAATACTAGACTAAATTAACGTTATATTTCAAAGTATGTCGTGGGTGGTAACTCAGCATTTACGTCTTTGAAGGTATATAGAAAAGATGCTTACTCGTATATTTATTACATTCATAAGATACGCCCACTGCTCGACACGATGTACAATATTATATTACAATGTTTAGAGCAATTACTCGTATAAAAGCTTGGATCCGTTAACCAGGCGATGTTCAGCGCTATATTTTCCGGTGTGTATGTACAATGGGATCACACGTCAAAATCTCGCTGTTCCAAGAGTCAAAAACCAATGCTGTGTGAAACTGTCGTGTGATCTCAAATATATACAGTATATTATCACATGTCATCAGTATGATCATCGCCTGATGATCTGAGCAGGGCCTTCGTGTTTCGAAAGAAATTGAATCATGAGCCTGAATTTTGTTTTTTTTTTTATTTTATACACCACAGACTATTAAATGTACTATGTACTAAATGTGTTTGTGTGTTTACATAAACACATTTAGTACACCACGGACTACTTGCATATATTTTCTCCTTCTCTATAAAGGCCAGCCAATGGTTATCGATCATGCCGCCCATAGTAACACCATTATGTATCTTTAAAAGTTGTTATTTGTAAGTTTTTATGGTGTACAATGAGTTTTTATTCTATTTTATGTTGAGACCTGTCACAATGACTCGTTCCTAGCAGTTAAAAATATTGAAACTTGCAGGTGTTAAAAAAACTTTGTCATCAGTTGCTGCAAGTGGAACCCCACCTTTAATCCTAATTGGATAGAAGGACCCGACAGGCACAGTAGTCTACACACGTATAATTGAAGCACCTACTACACATGTAGCCCTGGTACATGATAGCATTGTGCGTTGTCCAAATATTGCAAATGGCGGATCAGTTTCGTAATGAAATGGCTAATTTAGTTGATGTGATGACCTCGAATAAAATTAATGTTTGGAACATTGCACTGGTACGAATGTGTTTGAATTTATGGTGAGTTGGGGTGTTGTAGAGTTCAACTTACAAAGCCAATATTGTCGGGATCAGTATTTTGGAGACCTTTTTTAACACGGGACAATCGACAGTGTACTAAGACGCTAAATTCATGCTCTTAATATTGCATAGTTTTTGTTTATTAGAAAGTTTTGCCTGCCTCGTCGGCCTAGTGGTTAAGAGCGCTGCTGCTTAGCATGAGGTCCTGGGTTTGATTCCCGGGTCGTGATAAAAAACCAGATGGAAAAACGCAATAACACTTTGTAGCATTGAGATCTACTTAAGTGACAGCCAGGTCCAAAGGTTTAAGCACTTAGATCGTCTTAAATAAAGATCTTGGTGACCTACTTATGCCAGTACACGTTAGGTTTAGCATGGTTAAGTTCTGTGTCTTTATTACGTACCTGCTTCGTTGGTGCAAGAGTAGCAAGCGCTATCTCATGCTAGACATGAGGGCTTGAATTCTCGGGTTGGGCGAACTATTATCACATTTTTCCATCTGAGGTTTCTAAGTAGCAGCCCGCAGTCTGGATTTGTGTTCGGTGTATGACAATAGGCTCGCCTCGTATTATATGAAACTTAATATAACTGTCACTATGTGGGAGTACTGTAGCTACAATTCTGCACAATTATTGAATGAGAATACAAAGGTGATGTTATGGACATATTTTATGAAAATTCACCACGATAACTAGAACTTATAGTCAAGAATTCAAAATATTAAAAGTCAACCACCGGATGAGATGAAAAATCAACCACGACGTCCTTATTCCCAAAACGAGAACATAAAAGTAGGAAATAAATGGAACTGTGTCACTGGGCTGCACCATGATTTCCCAATTGAGTACTAACGGGACTAAAAGTTTACGGATTTTGGATTTAGTTTTACGATTTCTATTGCCGTAAAATAGTTACACAACAAAATACTGTTTGTATTATTTTATTGTTCAGCTGTTATTTGTCATTCGATATATTGATATTTTTCGTGCAATTTACATATTGCACAAAATATATCAATATTTATTAGTATTTCCATATATCTATATAAAATATAAGTATTGAAAACGCATAAAAAAAAAAATCTAAATACTAAACGATATATTTTGAATACCCATCCCCAAAACAACTCAGTAGACCGCAGATGTCCGCAAAAATTACAGTGATGATGTATTTTGAATATCTAGCAGGCCGCAGTTCTTCGCAAAAAATACCGCAATTATAAGCAAAAAGTTTAGAGAAGCTGAGATCGCATGTCCCGCGGACGTGTGAAGCTCGAAGCTTCTTAAAAGATAAGAGCCAACACAACCGTGAGTCTCAAGGAATCTCTCCTGGAAGCCGACGTTGGGATGCATCAAGATACGGTCGCGGTGGACAACGGCCTCACTCTGCTCTCCATAGCTAACGAGAATTGGCGCAAACCAAAGTAGTGGATACTAACAACCGCATGGCAGTATGAAAGAGCGTAGAGCTTCTATCCATCATCAGCAACATTATGTCTTCACGCAGTATGTCTTCTTCTTCCATACTTCTTCTATTTGCCATCATTTTGACGACCGATGTGGCGCGGCGGGCGAATGTCCGCGTGCGACGCAGGAGGTTGCGGGTGCGATTCACGCCCTGAGACAAATGTTTGTGCAATCTACAAAGATTTGGTCCGGGTGTTCTGGGTATTTGCTATGCATAGTAAAAATTATCTATCTATGTGATGTATTGTATTAAGTATATGAGTAATCTAGTATCCATAATACAAGCCCTGCTTAGCTTGGGGCTAGATGATGCTGTGTGGATTGTCTAGCATTTTTTTTTTCTTTTTTTATCTCAAAAGTCACCTCCTTTCTAGCCATGTCATCTTTTACACAATCGATATAGGCACAAAAAGAATATGTAGTGGTTTATTATAATGGCGGTTAATGTTTCGTTCTTGAAGTTAAGTCATTAGCAGATTTACTTACTTACAACACAGAATCCTCAATAGCTACGTCTGAACTAAGCGCGTCTAATCATGTCTACGCCAACAACAAACTTTAAACTTTAGTTAAATGGACTTGCCGCTCGGTGACACTGGGCGATTAAGCGATGTCCCGCGTTGATGGGCACACAGACGAACTGAAACTAAATTAAACGGATTGGTAGGAAGCTAGGCGTGTAGTACCGATATTTTCAGAAACTAGTTCAACTGACAGTTAGCTACATAATTGTACAGATTTACAGATAGCTATATAATTGTACTGTTTTTTCTATGTATCTGGCTATATACTTTGGCATGATACCAGTACACACATAAGTTGCTACCATTTTTATTGCGGCTTGTTATATCAATATTTTCAGAAACCAGAACATGAATTGACACCGATGTCTCTTACGTACCCTTACCGGTACTTGTATATTATAAACATGGGTACTAATACCGATACCAGGGTACCAGATTTCCGAAGCACAACTAGACAACAAGACTAGTGGCGTGTGTTGGATATAAATATTTTTGGTGCTATAAAGAGCACCAGCACCTAAATCGAAAATACAGGTATATTTTATAATAATGTAAAACATGTATCCATGCCAGCCCTTAATTAAGATTATTTGTTTTTCCCGTTTTTACATTGGTATTTTCGGTACCGGTACCTATAAAGGGAAGTGACAGTTCCAAGACAGGGACAGAAGAATATTATGTTTTAGCAACATGTTCTGAATAGGTACTCGTATATGCTATAGTCAGTATGACACGCAAAAATGTTCTTAGTATTTTTTTTAAATCATCAACCGCCTAGCCTTTCCCCAACTATTTTGGGGTCGGCTCCCAGTCTAACCGATTGCAGCTGAATACCAGTGTTTTACATGGAGCGACTGCCTATCTGACCTCCACAACCCATTTACAGGGCAACACGATACCTCTTGGTATGACTGTTTGTCAGACTTTCGGTTTTCTGACTACTCGTAACGACTGTCAAAGATCTACAAATGACAACCGGGAGCAACGGCTTAACGTGCTTTCCGAGGCACGGAGGAGTCTCGATATGTTACGAACGGTCACCCATCCGCAGACTGACCTCGGCAGGCAGCTTAACCTTCGATCAACCCGTGCGGCTGTTTTTATTTAGCCACGAGCTCCTCAGTGTTTTTTTTTTATGCTATAGTATTATTCTGTTGGACAGTCCGCACTAACAAATCTTTGGGGAAGCTACGGTCCCAAATAATCAAAACCACAGTAATCTGAGCAGCTGTCTGACTAATTCAATTGCGGAGTTGTCTGTTCAAGCTATCAAGTCTCGGGCAACGATATTCTGAGGTACCTAATAAACATTACGGCTGTATTCCCTTAAGAGTAAGGCAGAGGTGTCTTTAGTACACCCACATTTTGCCAGTTACGTCTAAGACTCGTGTAATAGGGGGCGAGCCTAGGTCACCAAGATCTTTATTTAAGAAGATCTTATTGTATAAGTGTGTACCACTTGTAGATCTTTGACAGTCGTTACGGGTAGTCAGAAGCCCGAAAGTCTGACAACCAGTCTTACCAAGGGGTATCGTGTCGCCCAGTAACTGGGCTGTGGAGGTCAGACAGGAGGAGAGGAGGTCAGATTCAGCTGCATCCGGTTAGACTGAAAGATGACCCCAACATAGCTGGGAATAGGCTAGGCAGATGATGATGATCTAAGTGTTTAGAACCCCTAGATACCAAAATCTTTCATCTTAACACACAGAAAATAGCATAAGTAAATACAGACTACTTAAGTCGTGTTAACTCTACTTTATATTACAAAGAGAAAGGCAACTAAAACCCCTGAAGTAAATCTCTCCTTAGGGATGTTTTAGATCTCAACTATCTTCGGATAGCTGTTGAAGTTTCTACCTTAACATCTTAATATATAGTCCGAGAGCTGTTGATCATTTTTGGATAGTAATTTCAGGCAAGATTAAAACTTGTTCAATACTCTTCCTCCAATCACCTTCCTACATATGTATAGAACTGCAGAACTGACTACGGGGAAGCGGGGCTAAATCATTTTTTTTTGACATAAATGTCTTTTTTTTAATATCTTTTTAGTTAGAATATTAGCGTGCTTAAAATACATTTTCACATTTTTTTTGAAAAATGTAAGAATGTATCAAATCAAACCCGACTGAATAAGTAATTATTTTTCAAAAAAAATGTAAAAATGTATTTTAAACACTCTAATATTCTAACTAAAAAAATCAAACATTTTTTCATGTACTTTAAATATTAAATTTTCAATTGCAAAAATTATAGATTGCTTCAAGAATATTTTTAGCAAAAAAAAAAAAACTTTGATAATATAAGGGTTAGGATTTATAAAACCCCGCTTCCCATTATCCAGATCTTCGATTCTTTTCATAGGTATTACAGGAAAAGTATTGATACAGTTTTCAGCTTGCCTCAAATACCTACCCAAAAATATCTAACAGCTCTCTGGCTATTGCTTAAATCATTTGATAGGTTAGTAAACTATGCACACTGCACAGTGCCAACATATTATGTGTAATATGGTTCCAATTTATGTTTTCATCTGAATGTTATAGTGCATTTAGAGCATATCGACTGAGATGCGATCTTTATTCTGTTGGTCAATAATTCTAACTCGCCGAGCTTGGATTCGGTTTAAAAGTACTTTTTCGTGTTAAGTTTTACCAGTAACATAGTTTTAGGGGAAGCACTATGATGAAATGGACAGGCGATAAGATTACTAGGGTTGTGAAACAGTATCTCAATCAAACCCTTAGAAAAGAACAGACCGTGGGACTCACACCCGACATAATTTATACGTCTCGTTGCTCCAACAGCCGAATTCCACTAAATCCGATCCAACTTTTCGACTAAACCTGAAACTAGTAAACACGGCAATACATTACAACGGGCCCAACCGTTTGTCAAACGAAATTCCCATTGGATTTAATTTGTCACGTATTTACATAATAAATGAACGCCTCCGCCTCGAAGCGGTGTAATCCGGTTTAATCTGGTTTAATCCAGCTTAAACCGCTTTTATACATCATTGAGAGACTTGATTCCCGATCGGGACACAATTTGCATGTTATTCCGTGTTAATACCTTAATAGTGGGTGTGCCAAGTAATTTTGTAATGACGTCATTTGCATAATGTCGCCTGAGGAGGTTGCTTTGGGGAGTACATGGGTTTAATGAAGCAGAATGTCTTTGGAACTAATTTTTGAGACAAGGGATTGATGGGGGTGGATTTGCATTTTCAGATTGCGGTTTTGTTTCCAACTTAACAATTAATAGTGTGCTGGTGCCTACACTAATTTATGGAAAGGAATGTTGGGTGTGGCAAAAGAAGCATAAACAAAGAAGAATAAATTCTGTAGAAATGCAATACTAACGAAGTTAGTGTTGTGTAACTATGAATGACGATGAATTGAGGAATTATGGTACAGGTAACAGGTGGCGTTCTGTAGTTTATGCCTACCCCAACGGGAAAAAAGCGTGAGTTTATGCATTTATATGATATATTATTAATAATACTTAATATATAATAATACGACGACGACCGATGTGACGCGGCGGGCGAAGGTCCGCCTGCGACGCAAGAGGTTGCGGGTTCGATTCCCGCCTTGGGACAAATGTTTGTACGATCTACAAATATTTGTTCCGGGTGTTCTGGGTATTTTCTATGTATAATAAAAAATATCTATATATGTAATGTATTGTATTAAGTATATCAGTCATCTAGTACCCATAACACAAGCTCTGCTTAGCTTGGGGCTAGATGATGCTGTGTGGATAGTCCAGCAATATTTATAATTTATTATTTATACTATATTTAATAATAATACTAGCCTGCATTATGCTGAGATATTATGCCTTTTTGGCCTCGCACAGGCCCAGTTTTTTTATTAGTAACCTTTTTTAGTTTCGGGTTTTTTTGTCATTTATATTTCATTGTATTTATTCTATTGGGGGAGGCATTTACCTAACAGTGGTACAATATAGGCTAAGAAAAAAAACTCCTGTTGAAAAGAAAGTCTTTTCTTTTACTTAAAAGGCACGAGCCGCTCTTGTTTAAGGTGGGTTGGCTATTTCGTACTAATGTTAATCTACTGCAGTATATTAAAATTTATAAACTGTGTCTTTAATTATTTTAATTGGTTTTCAACCGTTATACTAGAAATTAAATTTAAAAAAGGTATGCATTTTTTAAATTTAATTTCTAGTATAACAGAACTTTGCAGATTTTTTTTTTGATAAAAAAATTATCGCTAAGATCTAAAACAAAAAAAATATTAAACGGACCAGAATCAAAATGCTTCTTCTCTGGTTTTAAATAATGAGCATGAATTCTAGTAAAGTGGTTTTGTTTATTTATGTTTGTTTTTTTTACCATTTTGGTGCATCCGTGAGACTTACATATTTTTTAGTATTTGAGCATGTATTCGCCGTGCATATTTCAACCTAATGCCAGCAAATGTTTCTCTCTCTTTCTTTCATAAAAATAGACTTCCACTATAAAATATTCTACACAACATTACAACAGCAATAAACCTAACCTAACTCTCACCGCCAACTATAAAATTCCTTGCAGAAGAAATCTCGTTGTATTAAGACCTTACTTTTCTTCAGAATTTACACCTAAACCTCATTATACAGTTTTAATCTGCCTTCGTAATAGAGTTTTTCAAAGTTTCTTCCTCGCCTCTAAACTGCGAGGCCTTTGTCAAAAGAAATGGAATTTTCCTTTAATATTGCACGTTATATTTTTTTCTTAGAAAAAAGTAAGAAATATGAGCTCGAGGCTAAATAAAAACAGCCGCACTGGTTGATCGAAGATTAAGCTACGCTTGCGCGATGGGTGACCGTTTGTAAATTATCGAGATTCCTCCGTACCTCGGAAAGCGCTCTAAACTGTTGCTCTCGGCTGTAATTTGACAGAATATCGTGTTGCCAATATAAGTCAGAAATCGAAAACCAGACTTGAGCAGGCGTGGTGATTTGTGTTCATGCCTTCTCTGTATGTAGATAATATCATATAATAACTTCTAAAGCCAATTGAAAACTTTATTTTTCCAATGATAAATATGGTATGTACCATATTTATCATTGGAAAAATAAAGTTTTAAGAAAAATAAAGGCCAGCATATCAAGTTACCCCGATCTGTGAAATTTCTTCGATAGTTTTTCAACTTTATTACAAAAGAATAAGGTTCATGTTCAATTGGTAAAATTTAACAGTTTGGTATCGCTTGATGTGCTATCGTCTTTACGTACCTTCTCAAAAGTAAACATGACAGTACCTAAGCAATCAAAGTACCCACACACACATTTACAAAACCGAAAGCCCACTTCATCACAAACCCATTTCAAAGAGAACGAAGCAATTGAAAAATTAATAAGAAATCTTAATGAAACAGGGAGACATGTAAACAAGAGTGATCTCTATAACAAAATCGTTGATTCGCCATCAACCAAGCCGGGGGACCTACCCTCGATTCAATTAAACTTTAACCAACTTTTAGTAAACAACACAATTAATATCGCTCCAATGCATTTTGAATTCTATCTCGGGTGTGGTTAGATGTATAATACAGTGGTTGACAGAAATAATGTCAATTATCAAAATGCTATTGTTCTGATATTACAGAACCGAAGTTCAAATGAGTTTATTATGATGGAACTATTATAGTGACGTCATTATATTGGTTATTGTGTTTTGGAACAGTAAATACATATGTTTAATATAAGACAATACTCATGGATCTACTAAAAGATGCTTATATGCAACTTTGTTTTGTATACAATAGCCTTACCACGAATTTCTTGGGAGAAGACCATCTGAAAATATCAACATTTTGTACTAAGATTGAAAGAGCGCCTCTACATTACGTACGTGAAACTAATTTTGTTTGAATAAAAACTAGGTATTTTGTCGTTTTCGATTGGTAAACTTGGAAATTTACTGATCGCAAAACTTCATTATATACAACTACAGCACTTATCCCGCGACCGCTTGGATTTCGTATTATTCACTTAGAACTGTAACATACCCATCCACCCCCTTTTAAGAGTAGTTTGAAAATAAACTATCACTTACCTATCTAAAGCTATATAGCTTTAGATAGGTAAGTGAAAGAATTTTTTAAATATTTTTGGGTTTATACATTACATACAAACAATCAAATCTTTCTACTTTATAATATTAGTTTGAATAAGAAAATAGCTGACGTTGCAAAATGTTCGTTTTATGACCGATTCTCTGAGCTGCAGAAATTGACACGATCGTAAATTTCGTGTAAGCCATACCAGCCGTATTGTTTTTGTTTGCATTTCTCACATGTACTTTTGTTACCAATTTACACATAACATCACGCCTATGACCACCGAAGGGCAAGATTAGGTTAGAGAATTAGACGTACCTAAGTTATGTTTAAGTAATAGTACTTCAACATAACCATTAAATAGTTAATCGAGGGCGATCCAATTGCCATCAACCGGGCACAGATCTAGACTCCAAGCTACTACTGAGAAGTAACAGCTGGGAAAACCCAATAACACTGCCCGCCACGAGAATCGAACCCAAGACCATATCCTCATCAGTAAATCTCCTGCCCAATAAAAATGCCCGACTCGGGAATCTAACACAGGACCTTATCCTCAGTAATGCTCGAGACCTTGTGGTCTCGAGCATTGGTAACTGCCATGTTGGTCTTGTGACCAACATGGCAGTTACCAATTATTATTGATAGTACGAGAATAAAAACACGGCCTTGTATCTTTCATAAACTCAAATTTCCGAATATTTGATGTAAAACGATGATTAAACTTAGAACGAAGACTCAAGATCTATCAATAAAATAATGGGCAGATATTGACGAAATAAGAGAATGTCGGATATCTAATATCCATTGTAAAACGGTTGCAGACATAGCAACCTTTGATCTTACGTACGCTTGTAATACTGGGTTGTGGGGCCATAAAGTTAGCGGTGATCACGGCCTGCTAAAGTTTTTTTCACTTATAAACCAATTCTCATGGATTTTCGTTATTTATTTTATTGCATAAATAAAGTAAAATTGTACTAAATTATTATATATTTTTCTACTCATTTGCTCGTAAAATGGTTGGTATTATACCACCGTTAGGTTCACAATGCAGTGTATTTTTACTAGACAACAAATAAACCTTAGTTTATTTTATTGAAATCAGTTTTATATATAATATTTTAATATAAGGTGGCAGCTTCAAATCAGTGCTTTGAAAATACGAAGGGACAGCCATTTCTTACAAACGCTTCATGCCAAATAAGTGTTTTTATATACGTCGTTTGATACGCAGGACCATTACATACTTGCCTCTGGTTCGGGCTGCAATCCCGCCTCGACTGTGATGGCAAACTTTGCCACTACACATGGTCAAGTTTTGTGCTAGAAATAAAATAGAAAAAAAGTTTATTTATTCTCAAATGAAGAAGATTCACAAGGTGTGATACATACATATGGTACATATTTACAAAAACAAGTGGGGGGCTATTTTCCGTTTATCATGTTTTATTTTCAGTTGCAAGAATCAAATTTAACTAATCAAATTTTGATAGCCTACTCATAAAATACGGTTTGTAATTCCACATCTTCTGGCACATTCCGTTTGTTACTTACTCTGTTAAAAACCCTTTTCATCGCACTTTTTGGGGCTCCAAAGTAATACTGATGACTGTCCCTTGTTTCACCTCGCGTAGCAACGCATCGATCACGTCGCCGCTTACGCAAGTTTCTTCAGACAAATTGTCGCCATATTTTGACGTAACACTGTAATAACTTTGTTTGTTTTTGCTGATGTAGGTCCTGGATGAAATTGTGTCATTTTCTATCCCCACTGACGTGGCGGGTATTTGGAGACGATGTAGGTAAAGGGTTTAACGTCGCCATTCGCCATTTAATGTGGAAACGGGTAAACTTTTTATTTATATGCAGAGGCCAGAACAACAAGGTACCCCAGTGTGTCAAATTTCTTTGATAGTTTTTCAACCTTATTGCAAAAGAAGTTTAGGGTACCTTGAGGTGCTGGTGTCTGTACATGTACTCGTATGTATGTGTTTTTATTTATACATCAATATGAACTAACGCCATTTTTCCATGTTAGTAGGCAGAAACAAAAGAACTCCAACTGCTGCGATCTTTATATACTCCACTTGCTTCGTTTACGTTCTTACATCTGGTCATGCACGCACTTTTTGAAGATGCTTAACCAATTATGTCAGTGTACGTCCTTCTAAGGAATCCCCTCTAGGCGTTTCCACTTACATATTGCTTTAATACCTTTTGTTAGTCGTCCTACATTCAGCCTCCCGACGTGACCAAACCATTTGTTTGTATAATATAGGTTAATCGTCATAAAATGTACAAATCATCATCATCGTCATGTCATCATTATCATAACTTACTTTGAAATTAAATTATATTTATTTCTGTAAATATGTTTTAAAAACACTTTTACGCTTCATAAAATATAGGTAACAAATCCAGGACTTTTTATTTCAAAATGGGGTTTACGTCCTTACCGCTACAAAGGGTAATACGTTGTATATTCTCATTCCATTAAGGACTGACAAGGTTTCATAACGAGGGCTTTAGAACCGAAATATCATATTTCTAAGCTGAGTGTGGCTTCTTTAGCTGCGTGAGTGATTGGTATTGTTTAGAAGTCTTCTGTTTCCATAGTGCGTAAGGATTTCGTAATATAATGTTAAATATTTAATTGTTTAAAACAATTTTGAATATTTTTTCCAAAAAATACTGTTTTTTCTAAAACATTAGAGTCGTTACGGGTCAGAATTCCGAAAGTCTGACAACCTGTCTTACCAAGGGATATCGTATTACCCCGTAACTATCCAGTTGCTGCTGTCTGCAAGTATTTAGCACGGAGGGACTGCCTATCTGACCGCCACAACCCAGTTACTGCGTAACACGATACATCTTGTTGAAACTTTCCGTAATTACTGTCAAATATCTAATGACTGCAGGAACCAACGGCTTAACATATTTTCCGAAGCATGAGAGATGTTGCTTTATTGTAATAGATGGTCACCCACCCACGGACTGACTTCGGAAAGCGTTGCTTAATCTTGACCAGTGCAGCTATTATTACTTAGCCATCAACGCCCTAGTATTTCCCTACACTTTTTCTGCAAGTTACACTTGTTACTCCAACTTTCTATTACTATTTCCTCCCCTATTTACAAATTAAGTTTATCGACCGCGAAGCAGCAGTCAGCCTGGAGTTTACACAGGAGTCGTATCGTAAATTTTACTATCGACCTTATGGACCGACACTCCCGCACCACGGCCATAAAGCGTACATTGCACGTTTTGTTTACTTTTAAATTTACTGTGACAATACTAGGAACCCAGTGGATTGGTAACAAAACCTAGTTTAGGTCGGGGCGAAAAAATGCGTTGTAGATGTCTGATGGTGTAACGACTATTGGTCCGTGTACGGCCGGTTGGTTTTCGTATGGCTGTTCGAGTAACGCGTATCGTATGTAAAAAAGATTTATGGTAGCAAAATCTGAGGATAAAAAACGTTATGTGTTACTTTAGTTGATGCTGTGAACGTATCGATGAGTGTGAGAGTGGAATAGGTGATCGGAAATATTTTGCTGTCTATGAAATTAATATCGGGAGGTGCTGGTGAATGAACATCATTAACCCTATATATTCAATTACTGACGTTTTTATAGGACATTAAATAAAAATACTTTAAAAATGAATCAAAGCTTGCGATGCTAGAATATTGTAAGTAGGCAGGTTATTTGCTGGACCTATCTATATTTTTTTTAGATTTTAATAGTTTTTAGACAAAATCCCAACATACCATCATCTCATCA
Organism: Phlogophora meticulosa; assembly: GCA_905147745.2. Taxonomy (NCBI): domain Eukaryota; kingdom Metazoa; phylum Arthropoda; class Insecta; order Lepidoptera; family Noctuidae; genus Phlogophora; species Phlogophora meticulosa. The sequence goes on from LR990518.1 coordinate 4,762,000, forward strand.
TATCACCAATTTCCAGGGGTAACACTTGGGATTGGCCCGTACTATCTCATAAACCCGAAACGACGCAGCTACGTACGTATGTACATAGAGGTACAAAAAAAAAGAGAAATAAAACGGCACAATAATAATAATTGTTTGTATTCGTTATATATTAAACATCTATCTAAGATTATGTATCTAAGATGTAAGATAAATAGTTTCCGAAATAGTTGGCATTGGTTGTTTGGTTTTACTTTGATTTTGACACCGACTTCTGAAAGTCGGTTTAAAAGTAGTGGCGTGGCGTTCTGTAGTTTGTACCAACCATCATGGGAAAAAGGCGTAAGTTTATGTGTGTATGAATGTATGATCTGAAGTACCAGATCTTACATATACTACAGCCTTTTAACTCATAGCATATACTATAGGCTTGAGATTTACTACTACTACACTGACTTTATACTAGACCAGGTTCTACAGTACCTATAGCCTGAGTTAAAAGTCTCCAAGCCTCCATTACGGACATTACTTTCACTTTAAGTGTTTCTGACATACCCCTGCTGGCCACATCTTCAGAGACCAGCTAATAACAGTTCCACAGTGACAAATGTCCCATGCGCCCGCTATTACAACCTAACCAGGATTGATAGCTCGTGACCGGGGGAACCACTCATAAATTTTACTATGGGAGATCTACGTGCCTACTCCTTGAGGTATATTGGTGGAGAGACGGTGTTTCGTATCTACTAAGTTTTAAAGAATTTTCAGGATCTGGCCATCATAACATACCATCTGAAAGTTTTCAATCACAGCCCGGAGTCTGGATCTGTGCCCGGTTGATGACAATAGGCTCGCCCCCTAGTACAGGGGACTGAAACGTAACTGGCGGAATGTGGGTGTACTATAGGTGCACCTCTGTCTAACCCTTTGGGGAATACAGGCGTGATCTTATGTTGTATTATATCTTATCGTAAAATATCGTACCTCCGCTCAAATAGAGTCGTGAGTCAAAAAATCAATCTTTCGAGAATAAGGTGTTTGTGATTTTCTACCTGTAGCTAAGTCATTAACACGTTCCCTGTCATAAAATGTATTCGTACGTCCACCTTTAATCTCGCTGTAACTAGACAACATTTTAAGGCGGCTCTTTTAAAAATCAAAATTCAAGTGAATACTTGAATTTTGATTGCTGATGAATTGCTGATTGATTGCTTGAATGCTGATTCTCAGCCTAATTTGAATAAATTAGGCTGAGAATCAGCACTTTTTGAACGTTAAAAGTTTAAAAAAGCCAGTCCCCCAAAACGCACACCCTTCACCACTTCCTAGTGTTTTTGTTGGGAAGAAGAAGTGGCGGAACAAACTCCCCAGCAACACGTTTGTCTGATAGGTTTGAAGAACTTGAAGCTATTCAACATATGGCAAAAAAAAAAAATACTATGTCAAAAATTTTCGGTAGCTATTTAACCATACGTAAATGAAAATCTTTTTCTTCTTATTCAGACGTCTAGTCAAATAAAAAACATCAAATTTACTCTTGGATTATGACTCCAAGTAGAGTCATGGACACATGAGTTTGGTACAAATGTGACTCCTTTGGAGTCATTGGACAGTGAACGAGTTAAATCAATCTCTTTATTCTCTTTGATTTTAATTTTAGTGGTATAAACTTGCTTCGTATTATTGCTGAGATAATATCGATATGTTTGTCTTTCTGCAGGTAGATACAAAAAAAAAATTGCAAGCATTTTAATTTAAATGAAATTTTGATTAAGATTTGCATGTTTCTGAATGTTTGCTTTATATGCTAAGTTTACTTTTGTTTCACTATTTAACACGAGAAACGTATCCTTAACTTAAATTATTATAGTTTGTAGGTTTTAGTTTAAAAATGTAATGTGTCAAACAAAATAAAATAAGATTTTGAAGTTTTCTGAAAAAAATGGTTAAATAAAAAAGTTTTTCCAAGGTTTTGAGCTGTGACACTATTTGAGCGGAGCTACGATATATTTGCCTGATTTTTCAAAACACAAGTACGAGTATGTGCGTCTTTCAGAGCTCCTTTAGGCCCCATGGCAGCTCTGAAATTTGGAAAATAAACTATTAAAACGTTAAATAAAAAGATACCAATATAAGTAAAGGTCTAAAAAACAAATGAACTCAATTAATACTATTCTCTACCTGACTAGCATTTAAACCTAGCCAAAATAAACTAAAAATAGCGCTCTCTAATTTACTTTATTACAGGCTGTGTTAATTACTATTTTATTGGTACAAATTGGTTGACAATTACTTCTGAAAAGTCAGAGCCGTGCCTGATAAATCGTGACAAGAAACTGAATTTTATTAAAAACTGAAACTAAATTAGGCCAGACATCTTCAAAACTTAGTTATCATTTAAAGTCCAGGTCTAGCTTCAAGTTTTGTTATTGTTACCGCGGGAGATAATGATGCTGGTGACGATAATGCCAATACACATTGAGAGCAATGAAATATAAAGAATTATAGTATACAACACGAGTAATAACAAGTATACAAGACGAGGGACAATCTTACCTACCATCCACTATACCATATTGTCTCTGCCTCACCTTAAAGTAGACCTGTAGAAAATTCCTAAGGCATTAAGTCTGCCTTTCTACAGTTTCTTACTTCTGCATACATTTTTAATTAATAAATCTCTCCGAGATACCAATACGTAATTTTATAATAAAAAGAAAAATCGATAAACAAAAGACAGGTGACACGTTTGTACAAAAATACACCTCATGGATTTAGTTTTGCGTATCATTAATTGCCCACTATGACTAAAAACAGCAATGTATGGGGGCTGTAACGGAACTCGACTCGACTCCAACTTTGCAAATGCGCAAGATATTGTGCCTTCATCTCCACAAGATTCCACAAGTCTACAAGTATTTACAGGAACTGAAAAGATCTTCTTGCGAAAGGTATAACTGAAAATTTTCATTTTTTGCTCCCATGTCTGCGCAGCCGTCAGGTTCAGTACCAAGCTTCCAGTTGCTTAGTGGAGCTATTAATTTTTTTTAAGCATTATGATTTTGCATAGGAGGTGACAAAACAGGTTTTACTGAAATACATATTGTATGCCTTATAAATTTTGCCGGTCGATTTTTTCTTTGCTAAATGTTTCCTTTTTTTCTATGCTGGCTGCCTTCACCTGCACCTCTGACTACGTCTCCGCACCTAACTTTCTAAAACATGAAAAAAAAAACAATATTGCCAGCGAAAAATATAAATATAAAAGAAAAAAAATCATAAAAACATGCTAAAATCATTTCGGCCAATTCGAAAAATTAATGGGAAACTCCAATACAGAGAACTAGATACAAAAAAGCACACCATTCGAAATTTAAAAAAGGCACAAAGAAACTAGAATCTGCACGTGTTGCCTTTTGAGAGGCACTAGCTGGGCGACCGGAAGTTGTGAGCTCTAAAGCCGTGCTCTCTCATATCCGGTGGCTTTTAAGCGCCGAAATAATACGCTTAGTATTTTTGATCACATTTTTTATGAAAGCGCTTATTGTGTGCTGAAAGTGCCTCTTGGATTAATCGGTTGTGGAATAGGATTGGATGGAGGGAAAAGATTTTATTAAAACGTCACTTTGGACAACGTGTTGAAGGTATTATTTAATGCTTAGGTACCTCTTATCATGCTTATTTTCCACTTATCGGAACAAACAATAATGTAACATTGGTAGACCGCCCCCACTACAGAGTTACAGTACAACTACACTCGAGAGCAATGAATCCGGGTCACTTAAAGAATGTTAAAAATCTCGGAAACTAAAAATGATAGGTTAATGCAATAAATTGTATTTAATAGACAATGTAATACTCCTTAAATGAAAGTAAAAAAAATATGAGTCACCATACATTTTATTAACACAAAATTACATAAAGAAAAAAACTGCTGATCTCTCCTTAAAACAAAAATAGGAAACATGAAATTTTTGAACTTTATTACGATTTTCTTGAATTTTAATACTTCTTATTGCCTCCTCGTGCTTCCATTACTGCGTTTACGCGGTTTGGCATGCTGTACACCAAGTTCCTTATACGATTTTGGGGAATATTCTCCCATTCCTCTGTGAGAGCAATTTTGAGCTCACGAAGCGTGATTGGGGGAGGGTTTCGTTGTTTTACGCATCTGCCTAGCTCGTCCCAAGCATGCTCGATCGGGTTGATATCCGGGCTGCGCGCTGGCCACTCCATACGAGTAATGTTCATCTCTTGAAGGTAGTCATTCACAATCCTACCTGTATGAGGTCGGGCATTGTCATGCATAAATATAGCATCCTCACCTAAATTGACCATAAATGGACCAACGTGATCATTGAGGATTTCTTCCACATATCTTACGCTAGTTAAAGAGCCGTTTTCTATGATCACCAGCTCTGTGCGACTTTCAGAAGAAATTCCGGCCCACACAAGTACAGACCCACCACCGTAGGCTACTTTTTCTTCGATGCATGCTTGCTTGAATCTTTCCCCTGGTCTTCGATACACTCTGTGTCTTCCATCGTGCTTGTAGAGCATAAATTTTGATTCGTCGGAGAACATAACTTTTGACCAATATTCAATACTCCTATTTACGTGGCTCTGGGCATATCTTAGTCTTGAAATACGATGCCCACGCTCCAGTTTAGGGCCGTTTGCAGGTCTAAGGGGTTTTAAGTTAGATTCAACAAGCCGACGTCTTACTGTCCATGCACTTGGGTTACTTCCTCCGAGGCGTCGAAACTGATTTGTGAGTTCAGTTCCTGTGAGAAAGCGATTTCGAAGCATGGTGTTCACCAAGTATCGGTCTCCTCGTGCTGTGGTACACCTGGTTCTGCCCGTTCCTGGTCTGCGTAGGTTAGAACCAGTTTCTTCGTAACGTTGGAGAACTCTTTGTACTGTTGACAGCGACACACCGACAGTCCTGGCTGTATCGCGCTGACTCCGGCCGGTTTCCAGCATTGTAAGTATTCTGGTGCATTCTTCAGGCGTAAACGACATAATTTCAGCTTGAATAATGAATATAGAGCACTATCAACATGGTTTATGTACCCACATAAATGACAGATTACAAACAAAAGCAAAACCAAATGCTGTAATTTCGTAGTTCCATCTTCGAAAGTGGCCCTTTTTCAAATTTGTTTTTTTTATGATATAACTTTACAATAACTAAGAAGTTTTAATACCTTTATTTAAGGAGTATTACATTGTCTATTAAATACAATTTATTGCATTAACCTAGCATTTTTAGTTTCCGAGATTTTTAGGATTCTTTAGGTGACCCGGATTCATTGCTCTCGAGTGTATTTATATTTTTCAGTTTTTTTTGCAAAATGCTATTAAATACAAATTTGTTTTTGTTGTCGACCAAGTCAATATTGTTAATGCGTATATATTCATCTTATTACGGAACTCTTCACTGTGCGGTCTAAAACGCAATTGGCCGGTTTTTTTTATCTGTATGCTGGAAAGGTCACTGCTGGGATAAGGCCACTCTTCTCTCTTTCCTCCTCTCTCTGTAAATCTATAAATAAATAAATAATGCTGGACGATCCACACAGCATCATCTAGCCCCAAGCTAAGCAGAACTTGTGTTATGGATACTAGACGACTGATATACTTCATACAATACATTTGACGACACGGTTGGCGCAGTGGTTGAGCCATCGGCTGCTGCGCCGCGTGTTGTGGGCTCGGTCCCCGCACGGAACAAATATTTGTATGACCTACAGGTAGTTGTTCCGGGTCTGGCTGTTTGTGTATGTGAATTTAAATGTTTGTAAACGCACCCACGATACAGGAGAAATTCCTAGTGTGGGGCAACGTTTAAAAAAAAATACATTACATAGATAGATTTTTTTTATTATACATAGCAAATACCCAGAACACTCAGAATCTTTGTAGATCGTACAAATATTTGTCCCAAGGCCAACCGTAAAGTAAAGTACCAGCCTATTACTGTCCCACTGTAGGGCAAAGGCCTCATCTCATATAGAGAAGGCACGAGCATTAATCACCACGCTTGCTCAAGACGAGTTGGCGATTTCAGACTTATATTGATCATATAAGTCCAGGTTTCCTCACAATGTTTTCCTTCACCGATGTCAGTGATGTCCAAGATGAACTTAGAAAGTACATATGAATTGAAAAACTCACATTGGTACTTGCCCAGGTTTGAACCCACAACCTCGTGCACAAGGCCTAAACCACTGGGCCATCATGACATCGCCAACCGTGCTGTCCAACAATTAAACTAGAGGCACGTCCTTTTTTCTGACTTTGCTACACAACGTTATAGTGCATCCCAAAATTAGTTTGTACGTTATTTGGAACTACAGTTTTTGGTCTAACTGCCCGACAGTTGTGTGTTTAGTACTCTTTGGTCGCTGAATTTATGTGTGCAGTTTAAATGTGGCCGTGCTGCGTTTCACTTACCAGTTTACCTAAATTCAGGCATTAAGGAGGATTGATGTTCATTCGTTTCTACTATACGCAGAAGGTAAATATTCCGGGCAGTACCTTTTTAGTTTGTTGCAATTTTAAAATGTTGGGCATTTGCACCGACACCATAAAATGGTCTCGGTGCATATGCCCCACATTTTTCTCACGAGAATAGACTATTAACACCTTAACTGCCAAACAACGGATCACAATAGAAAATGTTTTGTTTGTCGGTCATTTGGCGTTCAACGTTTTGAATAAGAAATACTTAATGTTAACCAAGACACCAATACAAAAAACTATATTTACCAAAGACGTGACTGATGATGTTTTTTCCACATTTTAAGTCAAGCAGCTTGATTATTTTTTATCAAATGAAATATTTTATTATTCGATTTTGTTTTGGTCCCACGAGTGGCACTGGCCTTCATCATCCTCCTGCCCAAATTATTTGGGATCTGTTCAGCATGTCTTTTCTTCCATACCATTTGCCGTCATCTCAATATTCACCTCCCTAACCATAAGAAATATAGTGGCCACAATACACTGGCCATAAGAATTCGAGAAAAAAAAACATCTTGTCAGATTTCGGACACCATTGAGTGCAGTGATTTATTGTAGCTTCTTTTTATTATACCTTGCTGACACATTTACAGTAAGATTTATTTATAGAAATTTTACTGTGAGATATATTTAACCGTCTGTTTGAGCTCTTTAATTTTATACCACGCACGATTAATATTAATAAAAAAATCATAAATCGTAAATTACTCAAAAATCAAAATCATACTTCATTTATTCAAATTAGTCTGAGAATCAGCACTTTTTGAACGTCAAAGACGTTTACATAAGACAGTCCCCCAAAACGCCCACCCTTCACCACTTCCTAGTGTTTTTGCTGGGAAGAAGAAGTGGAGGAACAAACTCCCCAGCAAAAAGTTCTAAATGAGAATGCTCTGTCGGTTTATTTTTCAAACCTACGCCCTGACTTGAAAATTCTACATTAAAGTAATATTTATATGTCCACTTTGGTGTTTTCTAGTGTTCAATTCACTCATTATTAAAACACCTTTGTACGCAAAATACGTGGAGTCGTGGAGTTGCTTTCAAATCATCTTGATAAAATATGCCAAAAAATAATAATATCAAAAGTGATAATTAACTCAAGCAAAGCATGCCAAAATGAACAAATAAAAGCCTCCAGATGCAAAAGGGCGTTCACGCTGACATGTGCAATGCTGAATCTCAGTCACATAAGTCCCATTTGAACCGCGTTTACATATTTATGAATAATGAATGATATTAATTATTTCTATAAATTAGTTTTTACAAACACTTTTACACGTCAGGCAAAATAACTAGATTGATGTTTCCCTATTTTACTCCCTATCTACTCTGTAAAGAAGCACCTAAAAAAACTCAAGGACAAATTCTCTTTGTCTTTTTATTCAATCAATACAAAATAGGTTATTCTATTTCAGTGTAACAAAAACGAAAGCAATGGGTTAAATTAACACCAAAATTGCGAGGTCTGAAAAATTCTCATTAAAGCAAGTGGATACAAGAAGACCTTATATTTTTCTAATACAAAGACCTCATTCCTACATTCAACTACTCTAGGAGAATTGTCTACCGGCCTCTCTCATAGTATATTGCAAACATAAACATACACTTGCTATGCTCACAATATTGTCTCACAGACACAAATAGTAACTTGCAAAATTTACTATCCGTGTCGTTTAGGCACTTGCGGTAGAAAGTTTTCTAGCTAGAAAGATATCACTGTATGTAAATACGCAGTTTTGGCTGAAAATTTTCCTTAAGAATGGGACCAGAAGAAATTACGCATCTCAAAGTGATTCTCGAAAACTACGTTGGATATATTGATGTAGAGTACGCTCAGATGGTTTGGTCTCGTTGAGAGCATAAGTGGAAGATGACTAAGGGTATTTATAAGGCAGATGTAAGCGGAAACGCTGGGAGGGGACGCCCTAGAAGGACATACACTAACTTTATTGATAATATTCTTCAAAAAAGTCGGATGGGTAGTGCTCGCAACCGGTTGGTGTATGTATGATGTATGAACGTAAACGAAGCAAAAGGAGAATACAAGGATCGTAGCGTACCAGGTGGTGTTCTGTAGTTTCTGCCTACCCATAAGGGAAAAAGGTATGAGTTAATGTCAGGTGTTACCGTGTTAAGGCGTATTGATGATGCTAATTCCTTCTCTGTATGACGAGATACTACAGTGGGGCAGCAAACAGTGAGTTTTTGTTATTATTACTCGCAGTAATGAATAAGCGGCGTAAATAAGGTTACGCTCACCCTATTTTTGAGACGAGAAGAGTTCTAAACAATAAACTTCGCTATTTTCAACTCTCAAACAAGCCGGTTTATAAGAAAGTCTAGACAGAGGCGTAAATTATAAACTGGAGACTTAATTAAAAATGTCGGAGTAACAAAGTAAACAATAATTTCATCGGATATCTTCGTCCGTTTGGAGTTGAGTCAACTACACAAGTATGTACACAAACAGCTCCGAAGTTTTAATTGTAACACCGAAAGGAAGTTCAGTCTTACAAATTAATAATGGTACAATGAATTATTTGTAAGTGTTAATACGACTGCCAGGCATGGTGATGATATGGCGTGGCTATTTAATGCGAATTTTTAGAGTTCATGAAATTATATCTTTAAAAAAAACGTTGCCCCACACTAGGAATTTCTCCTGTATCGTAGGTGCGTTTACAAACATTTAAACTCACATACACAAACAGCCAGACCCGGATCAATTACCTGTAGGTCATATAAATATTTGTTCCGTGCGGGGATCGAACCCACAACACGCGCGCAGCAGCCGATGGCTCACCCACTTCGCCAACCGTGTCGTCAATATGTAAACTTAGTTTTTACTGCACGAAAAATACACAACGTTTTATGGCTGCAAAATACGCAAGCATTAACTCAAACGCGTTATGGTGTGAGCCAATGTTGGTGCGAACAGACTATCGTACTTTAAATGGAAAGTCCAGTCTCACGGTAATGCAATTTAATATATAAATTAAAAATAAGTAATTCAATGTATTACCCACATTTCGATTTATTCGAAAATCCTCTTGTTATTTCCACCGACACGATGTTAGCAAATACCCTTCCTAACTTTTGTAAACAGCAAGATTGCTTTTCTGAAATAACTCTGGCTAAGCTAAACTAAGCTAAGCTTAACAATAAACACTGTAACTTAACCGAAGTATCACCTTTTCACAAGCAGTAACAAAAAGGAAATCCCACGCAGCCGTAACAAAAAGGAAGATAAACTGTGCTATAACAGTTTTACAGTTTGTCCCAACAAAAGCAATGATAACAGTAGGTCACCGTTGGTCAACGGCCCCCACTCCTGAAATGGATGACTTGGCTAAAACACAAAAACTTAATCTCTACTCACAAAACTGACCTAACATCAACATAGCAAAATCTCGACATTGGACTTTGTACTAATCAAGTTAAGGTTGAATATACTTGGTCAAGGAAAGGCGTTTGAGTTATCACGTAACAAAATGGACAGACAACATTAAGGACACGTGTTGCAAAGGTGAGAATGTTAAGATTGTTCTCGAGATAAGTGCGAAGATTGGGTATGGCTCTCAAGTGGTTGCTGGACTGTAATGAAGGACAATAAATCGTCGATAGTGATGCGACTAAGCTCTACTCGAGTTTTGGTTCGAGAGGACGAAATGGCAATCGAGTTGAGTGGCTCAATGATTGCAAAAACAGAAATATCGATAAAATACGATACAATTACAATGCATTTCCGCTGTCGTAAAAACATTTTTAATAAAAGAGTATTAAAATATTGTTTTGCGTATAACGGAAAATCCGGATGCTGAAACGGTGGAAAGTACTAAAAGCAATAAGCAGAATATTTATACTATTTACAACGACACGAATTTAATTTCAATCTTTTCGGAGGTCTATTTTATATAAAAGTGTTGCATTTTTGTACGTTTTTCATTTTTACTTATTGGTGTTGCATAACTATCACGTTTGTAAATTAATAAAAAAATCTCTTATCACTGTTATTGTATGTTATTTTGTAAGTATATAATATTAAATTCGATAAATAAAGAAGTCCACTCTTTGATGTAATCTTATGTACCATAAATATGGAAACAGTAACATTTAAAAGCAAAAAATAAACGTTTTTTTTTTCATTTACTTAAGTAATATTTTAACTTAAATCTATGTTAGTCATGTGAAGGCGCTCAAGTTACCGCATTTAAATCAAATAGAAATACCACACAAAGTTACGAATATTAATTCCCCTTCAAAGAAACCAGCGTACTGTAATAATGATTTAATAACACACAAAAATAAAATTAAAATCGATTCCACTCGATTGAATCACTTCGAATCAATCGGATCTCTGACATCACTAGCGCGAAGAAACATCGGCTGCAAGTGACGTATGGCGTGCAATCATCTGTCTGTACCGTAACTGATGATCGTGGGGCTAAAGTTGCATTAAAGTGAGTTTGTCTTGATTCCTATTTGTTACGAGCCTTTCATTGATTTCTCCAGGCGAAGTCGATCTTGGCACCGTATTGGTGGAAAATGTTACGGTGAGGAAGAAATTTCGAATTAACTAATTAATGATCTCGAGATCTTGGAGTTCTCTTTTCAAATACATATTTTGCTTTATCAGAATTCAAGAAAAAAACATAACATCACGCCTTTTGTCACCGAAGCCAGGCAGAAGTGTTCTTATAGTACAACACCGTTTCGCCAGTTGAGTTTCTTTTACCATCAACTGGGCACAAATCCAAACTCGAAGCTGCTGCTGAGAAATACCAGAAGGATGTCAATAAGTCCAGTGTTAGATTGTGATACAAAGGATTCTTAGAGTATTCGGTATCGCCAACAGAATGGTGATAACAGTATGAATTCTATTTTCAATTTATTAGTAAGCCTTTAAAAAAACTAAAAGTGGAAAAGCAGTGTTGTTCAATTACTCAAATCTCTATCAAACATTTTTTTCATAATATTTCATAATATATGTATTTACACCAAGTGTTGGAATCTATTCACAGTTTTTTTTTAATCTGGAATTCCTCAGTAGTAGCCTGAAGTCATGTTATCATGGGATTAAGACATAACTGGCGAAATGTAGGTTTACTTGAGAACATAGCACGATGCCATGCATGATAACGATGCTATGTTACTGTTTATTATCTTCATAACCTCCCATAACCATCAATAAAACCTCCATCGAAAGAATACAGTAGATCCTAAAACATTTCCTATAGCTGTATGCCATAAAAGTTATACAGTTTTCATATAAACACCATTTTTACGACACTACGGGCAGTGTCGCGGGAGAAACAGAATTACTTCATTTTGTACACTTTTATGGCAACTTTAGTGATCTCCAGGAATTGTTTGTGGGTTTAGTGAGGGTGCAGGCTTGGACAGCGATCAACTATGTATGTGTGTGTGTGTGTTGCTTGCTTTAATGGGTTGTGTACACTGTGGTTAAGGAGTGTCGAAAGTGTTGAAAAGTATCGATGCAAATATAAAGTATGTATATGTTTCAAACTTATCCACATACCATCACGCCTGTATTTCTTGAAGGTTTGGGTAGAAGTGTACCTATAGTACTCGTATCACCCATATTTCGCTAGTTATATTGAAGTCTCATGTATTCATCAACCCGGGAGAAATCCAGAATCCGGGCTGCTAATGAGAATATTCCCGTGTCGAAATCTCAATAACACTTTGTTGAAACTCAGGACCACACGCTCAGCAGTCGCGCTTGGGACCACTATAACAACGAGGCAGTCCAGTATTGATATCCATTTTAAATATAGATATATCGACATATGCCTGGTGGTGTTTATTTCTTTTTGAATGTTAACTCTAGCTGTATGAGTTAGGGTATTTTTCGCTCTGTGTAAAAGTATTTTAGATATTTTCGATACTTACGTCGCATATTAGATTGCGTCAAAAATATCTATTTATCGAATGAATAAGGTTACGAAAATGATGACAATATATCGTCATTTTTTTTGACAAACCCAGACAGATAATGGACAATTTAAGAAAAAAAAACAAAAATATTGATTCATTATGTCGTCTATTTGGATACATAACACTTTAGATAAAGAAACTGGTTCCTAACTATCATTCGTAAATTCTTCACCAGATTTAGAACTTGGCGATATTTGTTCATCATCATCTGCCTAGCCTTTTCCCAACTATGTTGAGGTCAGCTTCTAGTTTAACCGGATGCAGCTGAATACTAGTATTTTACATGGAGTGGACGCCTATCTGGCCTCCACAACCCAGTTACTATGCAACTCGATACTCATTGGTAAGACTTGGCCATATTTGTAGTTGACAGAAACGAAAAAAAACCTGTTAGTTGGCGAAATCACTTTAACACATCCGTTTTTGAGTACCATTGTAACCCACCGATATACCTTTCACACAAAAAATGACATATTTCTTCTCGTCATTGGCAACTTAAATCGTTACTTTGAGAAACAATATTTGTTCGTAAAATCATTCATCACCCATCGTCATCTAACGCTGTTAGTCACCTCCTGCTGTACAAACGTGTCTTTGTTCTTACCAAATTGCAGACTGGCAAGTCACGTATCACGTTGTGTCACGTGTCATGATGGCCCAGTGGTTTAGGCCTCGCCTCTTGTGCACGAGTGGGTTCAAACCTGGGCAAGTACCAATGTGTACAGTACCAAGTGGCTTATTCAATTCATATGTACTTTCTAAGTTTATCTTGGACATCACTGACATCGGTGAAGGAAAACATCGTGAGAAAACCTGGACTTATATAAATAATATAAGTCTGAAATCGCCAACCCGTCTTGAGCAAGCGTGGTGATTAATGCTCATGCCTTCTCTGTATGAGAAGAAGCCTTTGCCCTGCAGTGGGACAGCAATAGGCTGGTACTTTTTACTAAGTTACGTATATTGACTATTTCTTCACTAGCTGTGCCCCGCAGTTTCACCCACTTCTAAGGGTCGTGGCGTGATGTTAAATACCCATTAAGCTTCCTCGGTTGTTGGGGTACCAAATAACCAGTTGGTAGGTTAACCTACTTAGTTCTAGACATACGGTTTTAACAAAAAATAGACAAAATCTTCAGCTTTTTAAAACTACTTAAAAGTAGGTACCAGAGAGTAGCGACCCCGCCTCCCCTCCACTTCCTTGTCACATGTGTGATGTGACTCATATTATTCAATTTTAGTTTTGGAAATTATTTAGTTAAACAGCATTATTTTAGCAAATATTTTAGATTTTTACATGTGACGTCACAAAGCACCCCGAACTTCCCTCCCCTGGCCCTGGCTTCACCCCCCCCCCCCTTATGATGTTTATAGCAAAAGGATCCAGGGCTATTTGTCAAATTAATAATAAAAAAAACATTCACACATCGTTTCATCATAAATGCATTCCGAAAATCCAATTAATTGCGAAAACGCTCAAAAATATATTACAATTTAATAGAGAACAATTTTATGAAACAATTGATTTAATCTGATTAAACGAAACCGTCGGACAATGTCACAATTGAAAAATAGCTTTGTCTATAGTAATTGAATTAAATTGAATCCAAATTGAATTGGGAAGCGTGACGGATGAATCTTATTTTAGTTTTATTTTTCGGGGGAATTTACAGCACCATTTTATATTTTTAGGATTCTGTAACTTAAAAGGAAATAAGGGAACCCTTATAGAATAATTTTGTTGTACGTCTGCCTGCCTATATGTCAGGCTGTCTGTCAATCTGTCAAGATCCTTTCCTCAGGAACGCAAGGTTTCTTTCGTGGGCTCTTTGGAGCTCTTAAAAAATCATGCTTCAACCGAATCCAAGAAAACACTGAAAGGTGTAAATTGACTACAGTTACGAAAGACGGTGCCATAAAATGAATCAAGCAAAACAACCAAAGCTATCTTACGAAATTGTCGGTAGTTTTTTTTAATAAAACTTTTCCTACCGAAACGCCTTTTAGTGTTGTTCTTGTAGGTCAATTTTTACACGCTTTATATTAGTTTCACCTGTATGTATGTATGTTTGTAACTGACTCCTTTGGACGCTATTTTGACCCACTTTATAAACATTTTCTATTTTTCCATGGTTACTGTCATTCACAGCGGGCTCCATGTATCGGCGTGTATTCTTCAATATTAACACTATGCACCCCACGCTTTTTTCCATTAATATACATTTTTTTCTAATTTACACTTTTCTTAATCCAAATTTGTTAAATTTTATTTTCTATTTTGTAGTTGGATTTTCTATAAAAGCGTGTTTTTTTAGTTTTTTTAAACTGTAATTTTTTGTTGTAAAATTGGTTTCCAACTACAAAGTTAAATTTGTCCTTAAACTTATCTTTTCGTCATAAGAATGATTGGTGCTGTCATATTTTATGAACTTCAGTCGGTAATGTAAATCAATTTGATAAAAGCAGCTGTACGTAACGATTGTACGGAACCCGCGTTGCGCGAGGCCAGACTCGCACTTGTCCAGTTTTTTTTTATTATAATCCGTTTTTACGGGACGCTTGATTTTAATTTGGAGTTCGATGAATGTGTATTGTGACGGAATGGTGATTGTTGATTTTTCTTCTTTTTTATTTTACATAGAAAATAGACAAATTTTGCCTTTGTTGATATATTTTATGTTTTGAACACTAACTCTTTCAAATAGTAACGTGGAGTAAAGTTACAAATAGTAAAACCATCAGATTATTTATGTTTACTCGTATAAATTATTCGAGGTTTAAGATTGACATAAGATCTACCTTAACCTCCTCCTCTATTATCTCCATGTTGGATGAAGGAGTTAGAATGAGGAGCTCGTGGTTAAATAAAAACAGCCACACGGGTTTATCGAACGTTAAGCTACGCTTGCCGAGGTCAGTCTGTGGATGGGTAACCATTCGTAACATATCGAGACTCCTCTGTGCCGTTAAGCTGTTGGTCCCGCCTGTCATTTGTAGATCTTTGACAGTCGTTACGGATAGTCAGAAGCCCGAAAGTCTAACAACCAGTCTTACCAAGGGGTATCGTGTTGCCCAGTAACTGGGTTGTGGAGGTCATCTGGAGGTCATCAGTAATTTACATGGATCGACTGCCTATCTAGGCAGTCGATTCCTGTAAATTACTGGGTTGTTTTACTGGGTGTTCAGCTGCATCCGGTTAGACTAGAAGCTGACCCCAACATAGTTGGAAAAAGGCTAGGCAAATGAATAGATGAAGGAGTTATAATCTAACGTTGAGTTAGTTGAGTTAACGTTGAGTTATATATAATCTGACGACCTATGTGGCGCGGCGGGCGAAGGTCCGCTTGCGACGCAGGAGGTTGCGGGTTCGATTCCCGCCTTGGGACAAATGTTTGTACGATCTACAAAGATTTGTTCCGGGTGTTCTGGGTATTTTCTATGTATAATAAAAAAAAATATCTATCTATGTAATGTATTGTATTAAGTATATCAGTCATCTAGCACCCATAACACAAGCTCTGCTTAACTTGGGGCTAGATGATGCTGTGTGGATTGTCCAGCATTATTTATTACCTATTATTTTATTATTTATAATGTCCAAAATTTTACTTCCGCTAGTGAGTTGATAGGCGGCACGGTTTATGTAACTGATTAGATACGTATCAAGGTCAGCACTCAATCACTACTCTTCTATCTTGTCTATGTGTTTAGTTTTAATGTAAGATTTGTTTCCATATCTAGCTGAGCCCGCAAAATAAACAAAACCTGGGTATTGATTAATTGCGCGGTACCCTTATCTTTTATTAAAATAAAAGTAGCTTAAGTACCTCATAATATTAGCCATCTAGCATTAACTAGCCAGAGACAATCGATTCAGCGGTTTTGGAGATTAGCCAAAACAAACAGTCAGACAGTAAAAAAAAAAGTTTTATTGGTATTGCTACGTTCACATGCATTTAGTAAAAAGCTATTTGTATTTTGTAGAGACTTAAAAGTACATTGGTATTAGAACCTAACGGCTTGGTACGAGACGATGGTAAGAGACCAGACGGCATGACTTTGTTGCCTTGGAAGATGGGTAGGCCTTTGGTGTGGGACGCAACCTGCGTCGATACCCTTGCGCCATCTCATGTTTCACACGGCAGGCTGTGCTGGCGCTGCCGCGGCGGGTGCTGAGACCCTCAAACGGCGCAAATACTATAACCTTATTGGTAACTACAGTTTTTAGCCGTTTGGGGTTGAAACGCTCGGTTCATGGGGTCCGAGTGCACGTCAACTTTATAAAGAAATTTCTCGACGTCTGATCGACACTTCGCGTGACCAGAGGGCTGGCTCATTCTTTGCCCAAAGAATTAGTATTGCCATCTAACGTGGCAATGCTGCCAGTCTTTTGGGCACGTTTCCAGATGACAGCGATGCGGAGGAATACTTTGACGCCTGAGTGTCCTTGTCGGCTTTTTTTGTTTTTGTATATATGTATATACCTAGTTAGTTTTATAGTATAATTGTATATATTATGTGAATATCTAATTTATGAAATAATAAAAATCTACGGTACTGTAAAAAAAAAAAAAAAGTACATAAGCTTATATTAATTCCGTCCCTCATAATTTTCACATGTAAACTAATTACCTCATCGTGCCAATTTGGTCCCAATTATACTCCAAAGGTTTTGATTTGCCCTATTTTAAATTAAACGTCAGATAGGATGTAACGTGACAAGCGAAGCGAAAAATGTCAAACACACATGACATGGTTCTAATTTCAGGCTCGATTATAACTTTGAAGAGAAACTGAAAGGCTGGAACAGTAGTCAACTGGAATATTACATAGTAGGAAGTTTGTGAGCTAAATACAAGAAACATCAAGGTTCTGTCAATAACAAATATAACATGGAAAATATTTTTTTTCCTTTTACAAAAAAACACTGCGTTCAACAGGGCTATTATATACAGAGGTCACACTCACATTTCGCCAGTTACTTTTAAGGTCCATGTTATAGGTGAGTCTATTACCATCAACCGGTAGGACCAGGACCCGGGCTGCTTCTGAGCATTCCCATATGAACCAACCAAATCACACTTTGCCCAACCTGGTAATTGAACAAGGACCTCATGACCAGCAATAGCACTTTCAACCACTAGACCAACTGCTACTTCTACGAATACTATTCTTATTTGACGACCGATGTGGCGCGGCGGGCGAAGGTCCGCCTGCGGCGCAGGAGGTTGCGGGTTCGATTCCCGCCCTGGGACAAATGTTTGTACGATCTACAAATACTTGTTCCGAGTGTTCTGTTTTTTTGTTATGTATAATAAAAAATATCTATCCATTTAATGTATTGTATTAAGTATATCAGTCATCTAGTACCCATAACACAAGCTCTGCTTAGCTTGGGGCTAGATGATGCTGTGTGGATTGTCCAGCATTATTTATTTATTATATTTTATTTATTTTAATTTTCACTTAAAACCCTGATTTCAGATTGTTGTTATTTCCTAAAAAGACCATCTCGGACACTAATCTGCATGATAATGGTAAACCAAGATAATGTCTGGACTTTAAGAGAGACTGTAATCTCTGAGTTTCTTTTGGTCTTTCTTCTCAGAGAAGTCAGAAAGCGAAACACCAACTTAGTTTAACAAAATGTTTTACTTGCTGACGTTTAAAAGTGATTTTAACAACCTATTTGCAGAAATAAATATAATTTATCATTTAACTCTAGCCTGATGTGCCAGTGTGGTGCTGCTCCACAAACGATGGGACACCTAATAACATCTCCTGCGTGCACTGATACCTGCACGCTGCAGGATTTAATGGACGCTACTGTTGTTGTCAAACTCGTAGCTAATATCTGGAATTATTCTATACAGATTACCACTGTTAAGCTAAGAAGAAGACCGAGTAATTACACTAATACAAATACACACGCAAGCAAGTCCCACTATACTGTTGAAGTTAACAATAGTTTAGCACGATATGCTTTGTTTTTTTTTTTATAATCGCGAAAACACAAACAGCTGATTTGAGCGGTAATCCGTCCGTGACGTCTTCTCATATAGTGTGAGAAGACGTAACTTATAATATTATTGAAGGGTCCCAAGGTTTTATGAACACCATGGTAAATTATGTTCAGGGAAAGATCAAAAGACGCTTAGCTCCTTTTGCCAAACCAAGCGTGAAAAAAACAAATTACGTCTTTATTTTCATACCCTAAAAAGAATTTGATACTGGCGTCTTGTAAAATAAACGTTTACATTTTTTAACAGCCCATCTAAGGCGAGTCACATTTAAGAGTCGACCCCTAAGCGTTGAGGTGAAAGTAATCGTCGAATCAAAGCGGAATTTGTCAAAAACACCGCTCCGGTGCACTTCCGTCAATTCTCTCCAATTAATAACTTCACCCTGTCCCTGTCTAACGTATTAAATTTTAAATATCCCCATCTCTGTCTCCTACCCTTGTTTGAGAAGCCCCGTCGAGATAGTATATTGCCACTTTGTCGCGACTCCCGCGGGCTGTTTATATACAAAAGAGAAATTGCAATATTTGCCGGCGCCGTCGAAGGAAAATATTGGATATTTTAAAAGTTTTATAACGATAGAAACTGGCTTTGAGAGGTCGAAATAATTAAAGTTGGCTATAGCAAACGGGGTGTGTCTATAAGTAAGGTTTTTGTCTGACAACAGAGATTTTCTAATGATTTCATTTATTGCGGTCACGGTGTTCATCTAGGTAGTCTCGTAATATATTAAGAAAATATGTTGAATTGAGGTAAAATTTTGTATTACATTGTATTGTATAGACATTCATATTGTACATATACATTGTCATGGTACGGGCATGTGATGCGAAGGAATGTGGACCATGTTGTGAGGAAAGTTCTGAGTATGAATGTGCAGGGTTACAAGAGTAGTGGGAGACCAAACAAAAGAAGGATGGATTGTGTGAAAGATGATATGGCTAGAAAGGAGGTGACCTTTGAGATGACGGCAAATAGAGATGTGAAATGAATGTGAGATGGAAGAAGACATGCAGCGCTGACCCCAAATATAACCCCAAATTGGGATAAGGGCAGGATGATGATGATGATGTATTGTATAAACGGTCTGATATCCGTAAAATAGTAAATATTAATTATGTGCCTTCAGATATTGTTTTAGAGGTGACAACCTCTATTGAATTGAGTGAAGCCTCGATGTCCACAGCCATCATTATCTTCTTTGGACTCTCCAGCCCTCCAGGCTAGCAGCACAGAAGAAAGACATCCCTACTTCTTATGGAAAGCAAAGACTCTGTTTTCATTCTTTATAAAACATAAAAAAAATTAGTTCAGTTGCCATCCAACGTGGCAATGCTGCCAGTCTTTTGGGCACGTTTCCAGATGACAGCCGTGCGAAGAAGTACTTTGACGCCTGAGTGTCTTGGTCGGGTTTTTATTAAGTACTAGCCCCTTTTTATTTTATTTTGTTAGTTATCAAAGTAATAGATATCTTCGAAGTAAATTTATAATGTTAATTTACCAAAATCAAATGCCTTACATTTCCAGGCTAGTTTTACATGCTTTTTAAAAAAAATACAGAAAGGAAACAATATACTTTTAAACTACACACTAGGTCAATTAAACCTGTCTCCTGGAAAATGTGCTTGCTTTTAAACAACACTCGTCATATAGCTATAGACTTCGTCTCTTTAAGAAAGTATTGCACCAACATCTAATAGAATATTGCCTTTTGTTTTAGTTCACGTCTTAAGACAGTCGTTTTTTATTTTAACAATAGTCCTTAAAAATCTGTTACACAAAAATACTGGAAACATATTTTTTTCTTTTGTTACGTAAACCAAAAATGACGACGATATACTTTTTACGTAGAAATGACGTCACAAGCCCCTTCTGAACTTAGATGTGCTTTTTTTAGTTTTAAGGCCATACATTTGTTATGAATCAACGTAAACGAAGCAAAGATAAGGATTGTAGCAAGTGGCGTTCTGTAGTTTCTACCCAAAAAAGGCATGTTTTACCACACATATTACCGTACGACTACGTATAATATATTGTATTTATTATCTATGTATTTTATAAAGGAGCAATATCATTACATTGTCAGAAGCAGACAAGGACAGAATAGATGATACATCGGTTGTCAGTCATGAACATTATTCAACGATCCACGATTGAGATGACAGACGGTGTTACCTTTTCCTCATTTTCAAGGACATCACGCATGAACGCGCCGAATTTAGATTGGGTATAAAACATATAATGTAGAGGTATCTATAGGGTGTTTCCGTGTATTTTCCTTACAGTAGGTACATTTAAAATGTCTTTCCGGTTGTTTGCATTCTTCTTTATGCCCTTGAAATAAGTGAGCTGTATACTATAGGATGGATCATGTGTTTTTTTTTACGTTGTTGGGCTTCGGGAACATTTATGTTGGTAAGGAGTGTTATGTATAGCTGATATATACATTCAGGCGTAGCGGATACCTTGGGAGAGCACTATTCAATATACTTAAGTATACGAAAATGATGTGAATCATCGTCTGCTAACCTCTTCTCAACTATGTTGAGGTTGGCTTCCTGTGTTACCAGATAGGTACAGCTGGATATGAAAATTTTATTGATGGAGCGACTGCTTATCTGACCTTTACAACCCAGTAACTGGACAACACGCCGATACTATACCTCTTGGTAAGACTGGTTGCCAGTTTCAGTTTTCTGACTACCCGTAACAACTGTCAGAGATCTTCAAATGACACCTGGGAACAATGGCTCGTGCTTTCTCGACATATTATGGCGCTTCCACGAAGATGGAATTCAGCTGACACATTTTTATGCACATTAACTTTAAGTCAACTTTGTGAAGAGATAATAAATGAGATGAATGAGATATTAATTATTATTATGTAATCAATGGTTACCTATCCATAGACTAATCTTGGCATGCGTACTTAACCTTCGATCGACCCGTGTGGCTGTTTCTGTTTATCCACGAGTTCCTACCTTTCCTTGAAATACGCAGTATAGTATAGGACTAATCATTCATTTGTATTTTTAACGTTGTTGGAGTTTCGGGATCGACGATCGATGTGGCGTGGTGGACGAAGGTCCGCCTGCGACGTAGGAGGTTGCGGGTTCGATTCCCGCCCTGGGACAAATGTTTGTACGATCTACAAAGATTTGTTCCGGGTGTTCTGGGTATTTGCTATGTATAATAAAAAATATCTATCTATGTAATGTATTGTATTAACTATATCAGTCATCTAGTATCCATAACACAAGCTCTGCTTAGCTTGGGGCTAGATGATGCTATGTGGATTGTCCAGATTAAAAAAAAAATGGTGTTAGTAATTGTACAGGGACTACACATATAGTTGATTAAGTAATTCAAGCATTTTTGAAAAATTTTGGAATGCTATACTCTATATACCTATTTAAAATACTTATAATAATACTGGATATGTGTAAATTACGTGTCAGGCAATGGAATAAAAGCCAAGTACCTCGATCAACACCTAAAGCGGCTCCCGTTGTGCAGTGTGATCAAAGGTTTGATCCATAAAGCAGTACTCTCGGATACGGCGCGCATGGTTAGGAGGTTCTTTTCTATAGAGCTCTGACCACCGGTAGCTTGGACCCTGTTCCCGGTGCCAGTGGGCTACTATTTTAAATAGTTTTAAATGTTTTATTTTATTTTTTCAGTGAAATATTTAAAAATATAATTTAATAAGTAAATTATGCCAATCATCGTCGCCTTAGACTCTTCCCAACTATGTTGAGGTCAGCTGCCGTTGGAACCAGATACAGCTGGATTCTAATATTTTACATGGATCGACTATCTGTCTACCTCCAAAACCCAATTACTGGGTAACACTTGGTCAGACTGATTGCCAGACTTTATTTTATTTGAAGCTTGTTCCATCACCTTTGTGTCAATGTTATACACCAGACTGTGAATACGAACAATATGCTCGTCATGTCTTATGAGAGTGTACTCTTTGTCAAAATGATCGCAATATAATGTTTCTCCGGGACTTGTCGGGCTTCATTGTCTCGACGCTTTTCTGGTGGTCGCCACTGTTGATTCTGGTTTTCAGGACTTGCAGTGGTTTGGGAATAGTGTGGTGGGCTTGTCCCATAGTGGTGGTGTAAATGTACTCTATATCCCCATTTTTTCTCATAGAAACTCATCTTTTTAGAAGTGGCGCTCAACAATTACAAAAAAAAACATTCTTAGTTTACAGAGCAAACAAAGTCGTGATCAAAATTATGTGATGGCAGTCTATGCTTCGAAGTTCGATGTTTATCTGATAATAAATTGTTAGGTTAGCTTTGGTGTTTTACAGCCTGTGACCAAGGTTTTGTAGGAAATGGCCGTTCGTAGTTATTTTTTTCCATGTTCTGTCTTAGCATCACCCTGAAGTAAACTGCTAGAAAATGCCTAAGACTTTAAGTATGCCTTTGTACTGTTTCCTTCTGATGCGTTGCTACAAATGGCCGTTCGTAGTTATTTTTTACCACATTCTGTCAAGGCATTTCTCTGATTTAGATTGTTTGAAAATGCCTAAGACTTTAAGTACACCTTTGAGTGGTTTTTTTACTGATGGATTAAGTTTCAATAAATCAAAATCTCGTTTTTTTTATAGACTGTTTTTGGCACATTACTTACGGAGTATTATTGATTTTTGTGAGTGATAAAATCAAGGATTTTTCAAATAAAACAAAGTAAGTATTATAAAATAACATTTTTATTTCGTTCATCATAATTATCATTGAAGCCATATTATCGATTACATATTACATACATACACTTAACACTAAATAAACAGATACGCCACTTACAATTAACATTTAAACACATCGTAACATTTACATACAAAATCACATTCATCTGGCACTCTAGTCATACATTATGACGTCATTGTTCATACAATTTTACTTCACACATTAATAATTTATTATTCTTAAATATAATTCTTGGGTGATGTTTTAAAAAAATATTCTTTTAGCAATTTATGAAGAAATTTTGAGAAAAGAGGAAAGGAGAGTTTTTTTTAAAGATATCCACATATTTATATAAGTAAAGTAAAGTTTCCTAAAACATTTATTATTACTACATGAATATTTCAATTTAGTAATCTAGCGACATCTATTAGATACAAATGACATTAGTTTTATTTATTTTAATTTTATGATACAGCATGATTGTTCTTAAAAAATATTTTGTAATACTATTGAAATATGCGAACATTGGACAACACTGAACATCCAATTGAATTATCAAATATAATCTACACAAAAAAAAAGTACATCGAGATTATATTTCACAACATCGATTTCACAAATAGCAGAAATGTCAAAGTTACTAGCTAAATTCGAAAGCGCAACCCAATAGTTTCCAATCAACGCGTCTAATGCATTATAATGCCTAAGAGTTTTACACCCTGTATTATCCATTTAGCGCTTTTAATACAGTATACGTAGTATTATTAGCATGTACACAATAACACAAGATAATAATGGTACAGGGATCTTGGATTCAATACAATTTAGCTGCTTGGCTTATTATACAAAAAATGCTGCAACAGAAACTGCATATATTAAGGTTAGGTTACCATATCTAAATTGAGGAATGGCTGAAAATGCCTGATGTATTACAAAAATGGCTGTTCATAGTAATAATCTTTAAACACAGATTGCTTTTTACTTTAGTTAAATTCAATAGCTGATAATGAAGATATGTAGATATACAATGTAGAGACAACAATACGACAACAAATAAAAATACTGGCAACACTGGTGCATATGAGTAATTCGAAACTATCAAATTAATCTTAACATCTCATTTAAAAACATATTTTCAATAAAAAAATGTAATGGCACGACGATGACTTTTTTCAAATCTTTGCCATAGGCCTTTCTAGGACATAGTAACGAAACGATTGGATAATATTTGATCAAACTCTTGTATGCAGACTCAAAATGCCATTACTCATTATAGGACGTTAAAATTATTGTTAACACATTGTGTATTCATGAAGAGTTGCAGTTAGCAGATAACTGATCGAACTGTGAGGCTGTACTGTAGGTAGTGAGATCGCGAGGATTAGGCACGAAATTGAAATATGCCTGACTCAGATCAATGCACGCCTGCTTAAACTTAAAAAAAAACCTATCAATTGCAGCAAATATGGCAACCCTTATCGAGGTAACTATTTGATAACAACAAAGTTTAAATGCTAGCTGGTAAACAAAAGGATAGCGAGCATCTTCTAAGGATATAATAATATGTGAGAAACAAGTAAATATAGAAAATCTGGATGTTCTACACATAAACTTAACAAAACAGGTGAACATGTAAAATTATTACAAATAGATGTGATAGTTTAGTTGAAACGGGATCAGTAAAATTATTTATATAATTACATTATTAGTATCGAAGGTTTATTTTACAGCAAATGTAAATTATAACATTTGACATTGAAGAATTTAGCTCCAAGTTAAGATATAGAGTTCTATTAATGATAGTTATTTTATTAAGAATTTTGAATCGACATCTACTCCAATAAAAGTTTTCACTTTTTCTTAGTACAAAAAATATTTATGTTACCGAATATCATCTAATATTTACAATATAATCTGCTATCATTATTCAGATTCCATTTTATCTGTAACATACATTTGAATACAGTATAACATCTATTTTTTATTTATAATTGTGGTATAATAGACGAATATTTCTTTTTCATGCTTGTCATACGGAATTTTGGCTTCAAGGAATTTATAAATAGTGTTAAATCAATACTCCAATGGAACATTTCGTCAACTATACTTTTTTACTAAAAATAGTTGGTACACATACTTAATACTACTAAAAAACTTATCGATATATTGCACACAATACATAAGGACCAAAATCAATCGGTCACTCTATAAATATAAATCAAACGATTTTAAATCCAAACTTAAAGACACAAAGTTTAAATTCGCTGAAGCCTCGTCGTTAACAAAGCCATGAACTAACTACTGTTTTGGTGTTTGATCCTTTTTGCTGGCCTGGACGGACTGAACGTCCTCAGGAACTCTAAAACTAACTTATTTAACTTAAAACCTAGATACGTATATTTAATTCCTTAAGATACTTATATGATAACCGACTTAAATACTTTGGAATAAGGAACAAAATAACTACTTAAGCGGATGAGCCTTTTCTACAGTTGTGACTAGACCTATATATCTATGGCAAAATACGGGAGTTGGGAGTTCTTTGGAGCTTTCTTCAGTCTAGCAGATAAACACTTATCTTGAATATTTATATGAATAAAACTTGAAATTGAATTGGAAATAGGCTCGCCCCCTATTACATGAGCGTTGAGCATAGCTGGCGAAATGTGGGTGTTACTATAGGTGTACCTCTGCCCTACCCTTCGAAAAATACAGGCGTGATGTTACGTTTAAAACTTGAAATAGAACAAATAAAACAAAAATAAATCTGTTGACTATAACTACGTCATTATTTTAAATTGGCTCATCCGCGAATAGGTTGCGAAAACAAATTAGATTTTAGGAATTCTATGTTTTATTACTTTACAGGGATGGTAAGACATATTTATTTTAAGATTTGTTTGCACGACGACTTACTAAATAAATTGTTTTAGAAGTAAACACATTTAAATAGTCTTGTTTGACGTCAGTGACGCACGCTTTATTCGCATTCCAATCTAGGCAAGGAGCTAGGCCGTTTCTATTAAACTTCAGATATCTACCAACACAACTTTAAAATAACACATACTTGATGAACCTGTAATTCTAACGCTATTGATTTTTTATTTAGTAAGTGGTCGTGGAAGCAACCTAACAGTACGGCACACATTATTCATAGTTCTAAAGTTAAGTACTCGTAATTGTAGTTTTTTATCAATTAAAAAGCAGTCAGCTTTGTCTAATCAAAAATTAAATTCCTTTTGCATCGAATCCGTATATGTACAGACTTAGAATTAATTTTGTTCTACGAGTACAATCAACTTTTTAATGTATAGACGCCAGCACATAAAGCCCCAACTGACAAATTTTCCCGATGGAAAATGAACCTTATAATTTTGTAATAAAGTTAAAAATCTATCTAAGACATTTGACTGATTGGGGTAGCTCGATGTGCTGGCCTCTCTCGATGGCTGTAACATAATGTATAATATCTAAGAATACGTAGGTACTGATTCCAATCCGATGTTTTCACATTTGTTTCGTCAAGTAAGACAGCAGAATTATTTATTAATTAATTAATTTAATACTTTAAGCACACAAATGACCGTGTCGGACTTATGCCATAGCTTCCTACGCTTTTTTTTTAAATTATGTGTTGATTTACACCAAATTAAAGTTCAAGAGCTACATTGATATTGTATTAATTCAGCATAATTGCTGCATGTTGAATTTGAAGATATTTCGCAAAACAAAGCTGTAATTTGCAAAAAATCGTAAAAAAAATTAATTACGTGGAGTACATTGAAGGAATCAACTTAAGGGGTATTGATTCTAAATGTGAAACTAACAAATTATTTATTGAATATTTTACATTTTGCGAACTTTTTTATCGTAAAATGTCACCTATTACTCAATACCTAAGGTTTTTACCTAAGGTTGTTGCAAGTGCAGCTAAATTATTTACATTGCTTACTATTCAACCTTAGGCACGCTGAACTGGCAGCGTGTATATATTATTATAATAAATTAGTTGATTAGTAGTAACTAATTTTATGTGAGTAGAACTCTTAATTGTAAAAAGATAAAACTAGACCATTAATGCCCATCCTTACCCCGGTTAGGTACACAGGATTTCATTTTATACATTTTTACTATTTACTTAATGTTATCGTTTGTGCTAAATTATTCACCTAGCGTCTCAAAGTCACTCTTAAGAAATTATGAGTTAATTATTAAATATATCACTTTTTCTTTTTATTTGAAAATATACATTTCACCTCAATTCCTAATGTTAGCCCTACAGTGTTTTCTTTTTATCTCAAGTATGACGTCTATAAAAAAAAAATTGACACTTTCAATAGGTGCTAATATTTCTTTTTCTCTGATTTCTTTGACTAGGGCCATTTTATTTACTTATGTGAACAAATAATCACGGTATAAAATACTAAACTTATACATATCGAAAGTAAAAAACGAAAAAAAAATTGAATAAAATTATAGTGCGACTAATTTTGATACTTTGGCAGGCACTTTGGTATTGAAGAAAACGGAAAGTATAGTGCCAAGAGATTTCAGAAATTGACAAGTACAGTTTAAGGCTAGATTAAGTATTGAAACTTTGATAGTGTTCCAGGGTAAATTATCTAGATGTAAGTGCTGAGAGCTTGCCTGAAGTCGTGCAGGGCTGCCAGGAGCTGAGGAGCTGTTGGCCTGGCCAGAGGAGCCAAAGTCCAGCACCAAGACATTAAACCGTACCTAGTAATAAATATAAGAAACATTGAAAACGCAATCAAAGTGTCTGATCAAGAAAATGTATAATTCAATAATATATTTTTTAAACGTTGCCCCACACTTGGAATTTCACCTGTATCTTGATCTTCACTCTACAAACATTCAAACTCATATACACAAACAGCCAAACCTGGAACAACTACCTGTGGGCTACACAAATATTTGTTCCGTGTGGGAATCGAACCCACGTTACGCAGTGCAGCAATCAATCGTGCCCAAGGCAATCTTTATGGTTAAGTTCATATACATTTAAACCAAATAAACAAAGGCATTAAGTATATATCAAACTAATAAAAAAAAAAAAATCGCTATAATATGGTAAGCTCTAAATCTCAACTCATTTCTTTTCAAAAATGAAATGGAAAGCTAAAAGGATTTCGATACCGAAACATTCTCTGGCAATGAAAAGTCTTTTTAGTAAATTGCAATTTCGCCTCCGGACTTTCGAAGTTGACACTTTTCAACGCTGCCTTTAAGTCGGATTGAACTTTTAAATCGGTGCAAACATTTACACTGATGCGACTTTCATTCTATAAATAAATTGAGATTTAGAAGAGTTTCATTTGAATTGGTCATGACATCTATTTCTATTTAGTAAATTAATGTAGTTCTTCTTACCTATATTTAAAACATGAAATCCTAAATATCAAGGTAACTTGTAAAGCCAATGTTACTTAAATATAATCACAAAATTCTTAATTCGATTAAATAAATTCAGAATGTATCAAAAGGTAACTTACAATTCATCAGGACAGTTGTGTGGTTGTGAAGGACGGTATCCTCCATTCAGAAAAGCCCCTACGTCTGCAGCATCAAGCTCAACCAATGGTGATGCTCCAAGAGTTGCTAACTCCCATAGAGTTATTCCTAATGACCACTGAACAGAAGAAGATAAAATTACAGACACACAATATTGGGAATAACTCAATCTGATCTCAATTCTTCAAGGTCTTCTACGATTAACCATGTATTTTCTTAATGGATGACCCATAAAAACCCATTATTAAACATATTTTTGTCGTTCAGAATCATCATCAACATCAGTCTCGCATTTTTTTAACTTTGCTGGGGTAATAACAGTTTTCTACATAAAGACTGCCCTTTGGTAGGACTGGTTGACAGACATTTTTATTTCCAATTACTGGTAACAACTATCAAAATTCTAAAAAATCACAGCTTGAACCAATGGCTTAACGTGCTTTCCAAGGCACCAAGGGGTGACCAGTCAACTATACACGGAATGTCCTTGGCCAGGTTAGACTTCACTGTCCTGTGCAGCTGTATTTTCGTAGCACAAGCCCTTTTAAGTAACTCTTAACATGCTAATTACTTAAACAAAAAATCAAAAGTAAAATATCCGAATCTTACCACATCAGATGCCGTTGTGTACTGATTCTGGAGCAACGTCTCGGGAGCCATCCATTTGACCGGGCGGTTCTCATTGTCTCCCAAACAATGGTAATCATCAGGAAACAGGTCCCTTGACAGACCATTGTCTGTCACCTTCAGCCTTAATTTCTCGTCCACCCTACGTTATAAATGATACCTTTTTAATGTAATTGTTGTACAAAACTTAAGCTTAAAAATACGCTTTTAATTTACTAACTCCTGTCAAATCAAATCAAATCAAAATTCATTTATTCAAATTAGGCTGAGAATCAGCACTTTTTGAACGTCAAAACGTTTACAAAAGACAGTCATCCAAAACGCCCACCCTTCACCACTTCCTAGTGTTTTTGCTGGAAAGAAGAAGTGGCGGAACAAACTCCCCAGCGACACGTCTGTCTGATAGTTTTGAAGAACTTGAAGCTATACAATATTATAGCTGTACTATAAATGTTTTTTTTTCAGCTGCCGTTGGGTTCTGGTAATATTCCTCTTCATTATCATCATCTGCATTTGCATTGCCTAGCTTTTCCACATATATGTTGGGGTCAGTTTCCAGTCGAACCGCATGTACCCGACTACCAGTCTTTAACATTGAGCGATTACCTGTCAACCTTCCTTTGGTAAGACTAATATGTAATCAGACTTTCGGGATTCTGATTACCCGTAACGACTGTCAATGTGGAACAAACGGCTCAACATGCTACCCGAGGCACGACTGGTCTTGGTTTGTAACGATTGATTGTGCTTCTCAAAATTAATAAAAAAAATGTTATATCCAAAGGCTAAGTCAGGTTAAATCATTTATTACAAAGAGACCATTTTGACTACTTTTACAACTCAACGAAATATGAGAATTTCCAATGGCTTTCCCTAAACAGAGAGTCTCTAGTACACAAATTGTCATGATTGCCAAAGCTATATTATATTTTCTTTGACCCAGTTTTAACTGGGTTGAAGATAATTTATTTTTTCAAAGAACCCCATGATTATAATTATTCGGCACTCCACTGAAGTTGGCAAGTTAAACTTCGTATCTGTAAAATTAAGGTTTAGAAGATACGGAGTCATACTTAGGAGCAGTTGGACTAATGTTTAATTTATGTTGCTGAAAACTCCAGTTCTAGGTACATGGACTGTAAGTTATGATTACAGTAAATTTGAAGACTTAAATCGACAAAATAAAAGTGTATAAGGTAAAAAAAAGGATCAATAAGTTATATAAGCATGAAATAAATGACCGCAGATTTCTTATATTTCCTTATAATTTTTATTAGTATATTTTATTGATGTTGCAAAATAAATGCTACGCAATCTTCTGTTCAATAATAATTAGTATAATAAATAAATAAATAAATAAATATTGCTGGACAATCCACACAATCCACACACGTATGAACGTAGAATATCTTACATAGTGAATACATTACTACTTACACACAATTCCTGGCGGCAATATCAGCGTGCACTAGTCTCTGTACGTGTAAGTACGCCAGGCCACAGGCCACCTGTGCTCCTAAGTCCACTAACTCTCTCGTCGCGGGAGCCGCTTGGTGACCTAGCCGGCATGATGTTAGGAACCTGGCAGGAGAGATTATTGGTTAAGCAAACGTGTTTATACGTGGATCACTGATTGGTTGAAAACATTTTTTTTTAACTTTTCAGCCCAGATATAAAATTCAGCTTTCAAATTTGAAATTGTGATTGTTTGAGCTAATATCCAACTTAACACGTTGACCGCTAAATGACCGACAAACATTACATTTTCTATTGTGTCTTGTTGTTTGGCAGTTAAGGTGTTAATAACTTGACAGTACATTTTAATTGATAAACAATTTAAAAGGAGCATCCGTACTACGACGTGCTAAAGCCATCACTGTTTCATTTTTAAAAAGGGATAGTGCTGTTCGTCCTATATAGCTTCATCTCCGTCTCACACTGGAACAGTGATGATTTTTACACATCATGGTACAGCCCCAGGGATTTAGTATGGATACAACAAACTTGAAAAAAGAGATCTTAATCATTGCAAATACTGGTCAAATTCAATCTCAAATCGATAAAATAGTAATAACAAATTTCAAATTTCTTACCTTTTAAGATTCGAAGAGTGAGAAGGACAGCAATATACTAGAAGTGGCTTGCGCGCCTCTTCGGCACACGCTGCCATCGGCGTGAGCACATTCGTGTGAATTAAGCCAAACAGCCGTAACCCCTCAGCTACCAGTAACGCTGCCTGCATAGCTGATGCCGCATCTAGGACAATATATATCGACGTTAATCATAATAACAGTGAGGACGAATATCGAGATTAGTTCTTTATATTACCGAAAGAAACGAGGGTTTGTAAGTAAATATTCGCTTCTTCATAAAATAATTTAAGTTTTACAAACAAGCCATGATCGTTGCCAAAATATAATTTTTGAATTATGTTTTTTTATTTGAGTATCATTGCAATTGATCGGTAAAATTGTATTTTTTTCTGCTTACACAAAGGATCACTTTTTTGCGTGATAGCTACTCTGAGTAGGGATACCTGAACAACCTTAGAGAACAAAATTCTTTAAAATTCAAGTTTCATCAAAATTCATTGGAACATGCAGATTAGTGTCTAAGATGGTCATGTGAGGAAAGAACCACACAGATTCGAGTGGACCAGTGTAGTGTGTATTAGGCGCACGCATTTGTCAGTTATCATGTAAACTTCAAATACATTCAAATTCAAATATTTATTTTCGATAAACATAATATAGAAATTAAATTATTACTATTAAACCTACGTTTTGTTTTTGTTTTTGGCAGCTTTTATAAGAAATTGCAGTAGACATTCACCTACTTCAAATTTTCCGCCTGAAATCATCTCGCAGCAAACCTATCTGTCGAGATGAGATAGACGCAATCCTGTTAGCATAAAAATATGATCATATCATAGGTACCTACGAGTATCAACGCTAATATACTATAAAGCCTGCAGGATGCATCCAATATAACTAGCAATTTGTATGGTCTGGTGATTTCGGTATCGATTTAAATTTCTTACGAGTGCTGATAATCGATATGGAATTTAATAAGCTTTTTTAACGACAAAATATTCTAAGTTGTGAGATTTTAAATCCAGAACTCTTAGAGGAGCCTAAAATTTTTTCTGACCTGTAACAAAATGGTGGTAACCTTTAGATCAATGATCATAAAAAAACCGGACAAGTGCGAGTCTGACTCGACACTCATGGTTTCGTACAAACTCGCGTGTAATTAGTTCATCACGGTCACTATACATACAGGTTTTGATTTGTTTGCGAGTATCAACATACGGCGCATAAATGGCCGTATTTTTTCAAATACAGTGACTAAGAAGCATGATTGTTTTAGAGCTCCAAGGAGCTTACAGTCTAGAGAGGAGGGACTTACGTATTTGTTAATTAATTTGAATTGTATAAATGTCTTGGCATACAGATAGACAGGCAGACAACGAAGTGTTCCTACAAGGGTTCCGTTTTAAGACGTGTTTGTAAAAACCAATTTACAGAAATAAATATCACTCATCATTTAAACTGTTCCTTTTAGGCTGAAAATTAGTGCAGCTACAAAATATGTACCTATGTAAACTTGAATTCTAAATTCCCACCTCAAAAGTCTTTTGAATCTTACCTTTTGAGCTGCACAATACGTAATGCCTAGTCAATATTCAGCACAGTCAACCCGATTGGTTTGCTATTGTGGAGTTCAGGAATATTGAATATTGAGCAATTTCGTTTATGGTAAGTAGTTGCAGCTTTGTGGTTGGATTAGAGATGTAACGGAGGCAAAGTTAAACAAATTAAAAAAACATTTGATCAAAATTTAGAAGGAACTAATTTTATCTCACAAAAGCAGTATTAGGGGTTGTGTTGCTCACTTGCCAAAGTCACATTTTGATTAATTATTTATTTTCATCAGAATCATTTATGTTACGGTGCTAACATTAACAGGGAAGTGTCCTTAAAAATTCTGATTGGTCCGAAAGTTGGATTACTCAAAAATACTGGACACGTATTTTTTCTTTTGTCACGTAAACCAAAAATGAGGACGATATAGTGCGTTGAAATTGCGCGTGACGTCACGCCGCGCGCAGTGCTACACTTTTAACGTAACAGTGACGTCAAAAGCCCCTTCTCCTGAACTTTGATGTGCTATATCATTGTCATTTTTTATTGATTTGAGTAAGCAAAAAATACGTGTCCAATATTTTATCATTGTCAAAAAAAAAGATAAACAAAGAAAAACATAAACTAACCTGAAACAGTCTTCACAACCACCTCTTCATAGGTATCTCCTTTCTTGAAGACTCCCTTATAAACTCTGCCGAAGGTACCTTCGTGCACGAGGATCTCCAGGCGAATATTGGAGCGAGGAGTGGTCAGCAGATGGAGCTGTTCTGCCGGGTCGGTGATACGGTCTTTGGTTATAGTTTGCTGAAAACAAAGCAGGTTTTAGTATATCTTTGATGATGTTTAAACACGACTATTGTTTTGTCTGTAGTAATCAGAAGAGAGAATTCATCATCATTATTATCACAAGCACTAGTTTATCAAATAGCAACGTTGTTTAAACATTTCAAGTCCATCCATCTTCTGCAAACACAAACATTTGAAAGCTGTTTCTTTTCAAAGAACTAGCTGCATCCCGCGGCGTTCACAGTCAAATAGTCAACATCAGACGATTCGAAATCCCACGGGAATACTTTTTCGGGATAAAAAGTAGACTACGTGTTAATCCAGGGTATGAACTACTTTCACACCAAATTTCATCTATACCCGTTCTGCTGTTTCAGCTTGAAGGACTTACAAACATACACACACACATGCTCACATACGTTGGGGGTGACTCGCCTCGAGGGTATCCAGTATTCGCCAAGACATTTATTATATATTTTTAATTGAGACCAGCTAAATTAAAAGTATAAATTAAATGTCTTAGATTGGCGATCATTGAGAGCCCAAACCGGTAAATTAACACCTTAACGGCCATACAACGACATACAATAGAAAAAGTATTATTTGTCGGTCATTTGGCATTCAACCTGTTAAGAGAGCAAATCATAAATAGAGAAACCCTACCCTTTTTTATTGTACGGACAAATGTGCGCATTTATTTGTGTGCTAAAAGTAAACAACAACAACAAAATTCAACTCCCAGAATCAGCGAGTCTGTAACAAAGCCACTCTAAAAAGTGGCACCGAACTGCATAGTGCATATCCAGTTAGTGCAGACGTGAACATAGACGAGTCTTTAGTTAGAGACAGGTGCGCACACATAATTGCATTGAGCAGGACGCCGTCCAACGATATCCTTAATTCAGTTTGCGAGATACTCGTAGTAGCTGGCTTTGCAGTAGGTGTTGCAATGAAGCGATTTTGCAGGAGTGCTCCGATAGGCGAAGTGGCTTCGAAGATAAATAGTGCTTAAATGAACTGAGCAGGTTATCGTGGCTTTGTTGTGGTCCTTTTAAGTACTTGTTTCATTAAAAGTTCACTTTGTAAACAAGCATATTATAAATTAGAGGATAATTTTCAAGATAAGAATGCTTGGAGACTTGCTGGTCCTACTCCATACGACAATCTAGAGTTTCGACAAAATCGAACTGGTTGCTTATTAAATAATAATGATTATTTTTGCTTTTATTACATTATGAAATTAATTCTTAAGACTGTGATAATTGTAACTCACACACTGTTACTTAGTTTTTATTTATTCATTATTTCAATGGTATGTGTGATAATCTACAGTTACAATATTTGTAAATATGTGAACACTAATCTACATGTTTGGCGCATTTTTTTTTGTATCTATTTTGGTATTGTATGTCTAGAATAATCTAAACATTATTATGTAATCTTTGTTTGTTTTATTTTCAACTCCAGTGATCGGAGTAGGTACATTGAATTGGGGTCATTGATCCGAAACGTATATATTAATATGGACATTCCTCCGGAATTGGTTGGTCATAAAAATGGTATTAAAATGAGCAATATTATATTTTTCAAAACTTCAATCACAGTTACGATTTGACACAACTCAACGACCAATCAGAACAAAGGAGTGCACTAACCGGTTATCAAAACAATGCGTAGGCCCACCGATGACATGCCAAGTACCTCACTCGTTTACTTTCCGGAAAAGTGGTTTATCCGCGTTATTCTTCCTGTGTGCATTTATAATAAAAGTACTTACTCCGATCACTGCTACACAATTAATTTAATGCACGTACTGCTACTTAAAACTCCTAGCTATTACACTTTTTGTTTTCTTCTTTTTTATACTATTATGTCTACCTGTGGACAGCGTTGTGCCAGCTATCGAAAAAAGTTAATACACAAACACTTTTATTAGCGTATCACGGATTGGTTGCATCTGTTCTGAGGTTTGGAATGATTTTTTGGGGGCAATCTTCTGAAAGAGAGTCGGTTTTTAAAGCGCAAAAACGATGTATTCGGTCAATGTGTGGCTTAAAAACTACCGAAACTTGTGAACCTCCCTTTAAATCTTTTTGTACATTACAATTTGTACATTTACAAAACTGCTTTGTTTATCAAAATCAATTTAAATCTATTTCAAAAACTTTCTGATGTTAAAAAAATTCCAATGCGTTCTCAATATACAAACAAACTGTGCGACAAAAAATGTAGAACGGCTTTAGTGAAAAAGAGTTTTTTTGGCATGGCTCAGAAAATTTATAATAAAATACCTGATGACATTAAAAACTTGCCCTTAATTAAATTTAAGAAGCTTCTCTACTCACTATTAATGGAAAAATGTTATTATACTGTAGAAGATTTTATGAATGATAATAATTTTTAATATTTTTTAAACGATAAACACTTATAATGTACTTTTGAGATTTTGATACTGTTTCTTATTAAGTTCCTTTTAATTATAAATTTTATAAAGTTATTTTAAAGTTGTTCCTTTTTCATGTTGGATTTTAATTTTTGTTTTCTGTTATGTTAGTAGTTTAATTATTATTTTTGTTTTTTATTTCAACATTTGTACGCTTTCACGGCAAAACATAGCGCACATTTATAACAACCTAAGATGTTTATGTAAATACCTATGTTTCACAAATAAACATTCTGATTCTGATTATAATGTAAATGTTTGCTGTTCCTTAAAAAAAATGTATTTTTCTAGGTCTAAATGGTCTTCACATATAATTAGCTAGATTAATTTATACAAAATATTGTCTAAAACAGAAATAAGTAAGTGTGTAGTTTTGCCCATTCTTCTCCACACGAAGCTACCGTTTGGAAGGGGCAACTAGAATAATTTTAGTCTTTTATTTTTATTTTTGTTTGAAATTTGTAATTTTTCAAATGTTCTTTTT
Organism: Phlogophora meticulosa; assembly: GCA_905147745.2. Lineage (NCBI taxonomy): Eukaryota > Metazoa > Arthropoda > Insecta > Lepidoptera > Noctuidae > Phlogophora > Phlogophora meticulosa. Next base: position 4,798,704 of record LR990518.1, read on the forward strand.
TAATACTCAGCCTAATAGCCACTTAGCTGCTTTAGCTAAGTGTCTGTAATAACAAATATAAAATTACGGGATTCTATTTAACAACCAATTCATCGACAAAGAAGGTACTTTTGGTCCTCTTTCATACCTCCCACAAATCTCCCAATTACGAAATAAAATTCCCGTCAAACATCCTTCGAATAGAATTTCCTTGGCTTTGTACCCAAAACCGTCGCGTTTAATAAGAAACTTCTTATTTACACCTCTGTTCATTAGCGGGCCCTCCTCAGTGAGGACACTAATTCATATTTCCTTCTAAAGACTTTCAACGGTGCGATAAATGTACGGACAAAGGGGAATTGCAAATTAAAAACTCGGTTGCTTGCCAAGACCAATAATGAAACGACTAATATTGATGGAAGAGACTAGAGCGCGGAATTGTGGATAGTTCGGGCGTGGTTGCGAATTTTGTTTGTGTCTTTAGGGTTCCGTAGCCAAATGGTTAAAAAAGGAACCCTAATTACGTCCTGGCTGTTAGTCCGTCCGTTCGAATGTTTCAACGCCTTTTTACGCTGACACTTTTAGCGCCATACGTTGAAATTTTGAATAAAGAATGAACAGCGGTGTAGTAAAATTAAGATAAAAATAAGGGGAATCCCCATAAAGGGCACCGAGGGACAAAAATATAAGCGTGAAACTTTTTTCGCATCATGGTATTGTTGAATATCGTTAGATCGTAGGTATATTGAAAAAAATATAAGTTTTTTAATTATTATTTTTTAAATCAAAACTTTTGTAGATATCATTCATGTTCGGTTGTTTGTTAAATTTTTTGAAGTACAAACTTAAATATGGCAGTCTTTAAAAACATTTTTTTTCAAGTGTATTAATTCATCCCGTCTCTTTGTTATCTCTCCGTCTCTTTCTATACGCGCGATCGGAAAGTAAACAAAACGTATCTGCTCAATTATTTGTTGCATTGATTTGTATGTACCGTTATTGCGTAAACGAGTTTCTTGCGCTTACCGTGACAAATTATAAATAGTGAAAGTGCTCCAGTTTCTGAATGTATTGCGTAATTTCGCGATTCCGTTCACCAGCTCCGGTAGCCGTGATCGTCTAGTGGTTAGGACCCTACGTTGTGGCCGTAGTAACCCAGGTTCGAATCCTGGTCACGGCAGTGATTACACTGTCATGGCGGAGCTATTCTTTTTGAACATTTTGGTAAGTTTTTCACTACTTTATTATAATAATTGAAGGAAGTAAAGAATTTATACGATTTCAGAAATTATGGAAAGAGTGTGTATGTACAGTCAGCATCAAAAATATCGCACGTTCAACATCAGATGGAAATGATGATAAACCGGTTTTGCAAAGTTATGGAAGTCTAAAAAACAGTTAGATCTACCATTATTTCTGTATTGCGTTGTTAATAAACGTGCTACGTGCGTAAATTACATTATTGTTAGGAAAAAAAAACGTTTTTTTTTGCAAATTTTAGGTTACCCAATAATTATCAGAAACAACAAGAATATTTAAACATAGACCGTAACACCGTAATATGAGATTAAAAAATTGATTATTGGCCTAAATAATACAATGATAATGATAAATTACTAATTGTCTTATATACTTATATCAATAAAAAACAACTCCCGCAAATATGAAAATTGGTCTAGCTGTTTTAAAGTGATGTTCTAGTTTAAAACAGCTAGACCAATTTGGCAGATTCTTTTTTGTTGTGTTTGTCATTGTAAGGCTGTCCAGACAATTACAAAAAAATAAAAAAATGTAGCTAAACAGATTTTTCGTCTATTTAGACAAAAATTTTAAAAAAAAAACGTACGTATGTATGTAGTAAAATTTAATTTATAAAATAAAATTTTACTACGTATTTACGTAGTAAAATAGGTACGGTAATCGGAATTTTTGATGATATTTAATTTGAGTATCTCAATACCTAAAATATTTGCATCCGTGCGAAGCCGAGGCGGGTCACAAAAACAAACTTATAGTAATACTAGTCTCATCTAGCTGTAATCTAAGTCTGTTTTCAATGCTTGCCTAAGAGGAGCGCTAATTGCATTACGTTTGTATCACCTGCAGGGGAGACAGGGCAACTCTGGATAACTCGTCTTAAATTGGATTCTTAATGAGGTAAAGGGCGACGTTTTATGCACCATTCCTTCGCCCTTGTAATGCACAAGACTTGTAATGTAAGTGGTATGAAGAATATGCTTTTTGGAAGAGGGTTTTCTTTTGGTTTATTATCGTGAAAATGTTCTTAATTTTAGTTCATTTTGCTGAACCTGCAGCCGTGAGGCACACAATACTGTTTTTGATATTTAAGTTTTATTTTTTCTTTGTATTCTTTCTTTATTTTTTAGGAAAAAATGCACATTTATTGTATTCTGTTTTATAAATACAGAAAATTCCTCGAAACAAAGCATGGCATTATTTTTTGGTAGAATGAGTTACTAGATGCATAAATAATTAATTTAAATTGTAAGAAAACTACCAAACTTGTTTTCTGTTTTGTAAATACAGAAAATTCCTTGGAACTAAGCACGATAATATTTTTTGGTAGAATGAGTTTCTGCCAATAGTTGAAAAAACAATTAATTTCTTGTTATAAAACTACAAAACCAAATGAGTAATAATTTAACTTCACACGAAGTCTCCACAAATCAAACAAACAATCTAAACAGCAATTCCAATCTTACCTCAAAAATAAATTACCAAATTCCTTCCATGTTTACCTCTTAAGAAAAAGGCGTAAGGGTTCCACCACAATTAATTCCTTACTCAGTAACCTACGTACGACGTATGGTGCCATTAAAGTGTTTGCGGATTGTTCAGGCAAAGATCAAGAGTAACCTCGTAATGTGGGTTAATTTATCTGGGAGAGTGGCTGAATTTAGTGGGGAGCTGGGAAGTGGGGAGGTGAAGCGGGAATTTAAGGTAAGGAATTAAATGTGGAGACTTATGGGTGTACGTGGAGTTGATACCTACGTGGTTTCTAGGTATGTTGAGGTTTCATCTCTATGTGTTCTTAAAACTAGTAAAATGTGAAGATAATAACAGTAAATCTATCTTCCAAAGCCGTGTGTTTGTTTAATGTTATGAACATGTTCATGTTTCACTTCCAATAATCTATTCTTCGTAGTTTTTGAAATGGCGATATCGGTCCTTAGAACAACGTTCCAAGAGGAAGAAAAAGTCTCTTATCAATTAACACATTTCCTGAGAGCAATCTATAAGTACAAATAATTTAATAACACTTGGGCCTCGGGCCCGCGTGCCTATCTTGTTTGTCAGGAGATCGCCAAGCGGTTGGTCGACTCTACACGTGATCAGAGGGCTGTCCTTTTTTTTCGCCAAAGTATCAGCATTTCCATTCAACGTGGCAACACTACACTACACTGTCAACGGGAATAGTGCTATTCCCGTTGACAGTGTCGCGGAGAATTTTCTTGATACTCTATGATTCCTTCCTTTTCTTTTTACCTATTACTTTATTAATAAACATTCTTATAAATAACATTTTTAAATTTTTTGATACAAAAAATGTGAAAACATTGAAAAATTAAAAAATAATAATATTGCTTTTGTTATTATGAGACCATGTTTTAATGCAAATAAAGACCAATAATTCAGAATTATCCCGAGTTTTATTCGAGACACTGAATCGCTATCGCTTTTACCCCAGACATCAGACGCGTCTTCGAGACCGGCAGTAATCTAAAATTTACGCCAACACAAAACTAATTTATTATCCTGTGAATTTAGAGGAACATTTACCAACGGTGCCAAATCCCTTTATAAGGGCACGTTAGTAATAATGCTAATATCAGTTACACATCATTTTTCGCAGTTTTGTATGAAATTTTGGCATAATAATATGTAATGTATTCTCCCTAAATTTTATTTTTATTTAGGATTAAGTTATTATTTTTATTTTATTGTGTAGAGTCAAATACAATTTTTTCGTTTTTCTAGACCAAAAAAACATGTTATTATTGTACGCCATTAATGGCAAAACATGCAGATCTGCCTATTATTTTTAAGACCTTGCACATATTGTTTGATGTATACTCATGTTTTACAATAAATATATTCTATTCTATTCTATTCTATTCTATAGGAAAGTATACATTTATTGTTTAGAACATCCAAGTATAAAATATATGCATACATACATGAACGCTTGTCCGTTTATTATAATTTATGTTCTTTATAATTATTAATTAATGTTCATATCATTACATGCCATTAATTGATTGAATATCAACGGTAGTCCCAGGATCTACAGTACATATTATATTAATTTAACCGAAAGTTTATTTCATAGCGGGTAGCGTTCTGTAGTTTCTGCTTACCGCTATGGGAAAAATAGGCGAGAGTTTATGAATGTTCTGAGACCTACTTCAGACTGCAGCTTTCACAAAGGTTCTAGACGTAGGCAGAACTTTATAAATAAAATAGTGTTATGTATAAATGAAATACATACGAATTTACTATGTATTACTAGATACTCCAACCAACCTTTTTTTGGTCTTCCTCCACTCTTGTAGGTCATTAATATCTATACCTACATCGAATGAAATAAAGTAGGTACCTACACACACTTCACCAATGTCAGTGGACATCACTGTCATCGGTGAAGGAAAACATCGTGAGGAAACCTGGAGTTATAATTATTCATATAAATCTGAAATCGCCAACCCGTCTTGAGCAAGCGTGGTGATTAATGTTCGTGTCTTCTCTGTATGAGAAGAGGCTTTTGCCCAGCAGCAGGACAGTAACGGGCTGGTATTATTACTAGATAAAAAGGAAAGGGGACATAGCTAAAACCACGCATATAATAGCTGATCGTAATTTTGGATGGCAGAACCACAAATGGTGCAAAATTGGCCGCATTATCGACAAAATGGTGCTATTTAGGTGGTTACATATCACTAATTGTCTAACGACTGTGTCTAGTTTATTTGTACAGCCAAATGCGAATTAGCATAATTACCTAATTTAATTAATAAGCTAACATAATCAGTTAATTGTTAATCCACAGGGTTAAATCCCGAATATCAATTTGAGTACATGGACTAAGTGTATTTGTATGAATAAATATTTACTGAACAACAAAGCTATGTACCAATAGTAAATATTGTACCCAAAAATAATAAACTGTTATTTGTCTGATAGCCATAATTTCTGGCACGAATGCAATGAATGAAAAATTTATAGATGAGAGACAGATAAATAATTTTAGTTCCAGCATGGTATTAAGTCTTTACCTATGAAATTGCCGTTCTGCAGTACTGGCCATTTCAAATCAAAATATTTTTTGTTTGGCTAAGAATTCTAATTTCAAATTAATTTTATTTTAAAAACATGGATTTTTTTTTCTAAAAGTAGTCATTTGTTTATTGATTAGTGTTACATTTTCATCGCATTTAAATCTTTTTCGTCATCATGGATACGTTAAAAATTCGAGTAATTATGGAATATGAGTACCGTCGTGGCAGCAACGCGGCACAAGCGGCACGCAACATCAACGACGTTTACGGAGCTAACACTACAAACCAACGCACTACCTGTTATTGGTTTGCTCGCTTCCGTTCTGGAAATTTCGACCTGAAAAATGAACCTCGCGGTCGTCCGAAGACTTTGGTCGACAATGACGAATTAAAGGCGATTGTGGAAGCTGATGATACACAATCTACGGCTGAATTAGCAGCAGCTTTCGACGTTAGCGTCAAAACAATATTGGTCCATTTGCGTCAAATTGGCAAGGTAAAAAAGCTTGACAAATGGGTGCCCCACGAACTCAATGATCGCCAGCGCGAAGTACGCGTCGAGACGTGCCTTGCACTGCTCAACAGACACACAAATGAAGGAATTTTGAACCGCATTGTTACCTGCGATGAAAAATGGATTCTGTTTGATAACCGCAAGCGCTCAGCAAGTTGGTTGGATCCTGGTTCAGCACCTAAACAATGCCCTAAACGAAAACTTACCCCAAGAAAAGTGATGGTCACTGTTTGGTGGTCTAGCGCCGGTGTGATTCAACACAGCTTCTTACCAAACGGGGTGAGCATTACTGAAGATGTGTACTGTGAAGAATTGAACACAATGATGGAGAAGCTGGCACATCGCCAACCAGCATTGGTCAATCGCTCGTCTCCGCTGCTCCTGCACGACAACGCGCGACCTCATACTGCACAGCAGACGGTCTCCAAGTTGCAAGAACTGGGGTTGGAAGCTCTCCGTCATCCGCCCTACTCACCAGACCTTGCGCCTACAGACTACTACTTTTTCCAGAATTTGGATAACTTCTTGGCGGGAAAAAAATTCAATACCCGAGAGGCAGTACAAAATGCCTTTGAAGAATTTGTTGCCTCCCGTCCAGCTGATTTCTTTAAGAAGGGCATCAATAAACTGCCACTGCGTTGGCAAAGATGCATTGATTGCATGGGTGATTACTTCGATTAATACAAATAAAAAATACATGAAAAAAAAATCATTTAAATTTTTTCATACAAAACGGCAATTTCATAGGTAAAGACCTATTATTTAAGTATTTTATTGCCGCTGCCCAAAAGGAACAGTCAAAACATTACGTTAAAGCCTCTTGTGTTCTATTTGGGGATTTGTATGTTTCTCTTTGTAGCCAAAGGGAAACATGGCATTATGGCTAACAGAATGAAAAGATATTAGTTCTGGCTGGTTTCAGACAATCAAACAATTTTAGATTCGTTTTAAATATAGAACATGTCACCTATTTAGGGCACATCGTATTTGATTTAAAGATATATTTATAGAACACATTTTTTATTTAACATCACGCCTGTATTTTCCGAAGGGTTGGGCAGAGATGCACCTATAGTATCACCCATATTTCGCCAGTTATGTTTAAAGGCCAATGTAATACAGAGGGCGAGCATATTACCATCAATCGGTCACAAATCCAGACTCCGGATAGCTATTGAGAAAATCCTTATTGGAAAATCTCAATACCTGACCTGGGAATCAAACTTTCAAGCTCTGCATTCGCGCCCGGGCCCACTAGACCAACGAGGCAGTCGCAACCCGGACGGATAATAAATACTATTAAACCAGCGGAGCTCTATCATCTATAGTAGTAAGCTCTCAAGCCGATCCCGTAAGATAGTGCTCCCCAGTGAACCTTACAGTACATACTAGACTCAAGCTTTCTAGGGCAATGACCGAATGACCGCATCTCATCGCTGCATGGCGCCAGACTGACCCAGACACCGGCCAGTCTTTTCTAAGCGACACGCATTAAAAAGTAAATTACTAGTGGATGATGTTAGTCACTGTGCCCTATTTCTAGCAGGCCACATGTAGTACAGGGCCTATGCTGTCGCCTAGCTAGATTCATGCAGGGCAAATAAAGTGCACTATTAACCGAAATACTGAGCCGGACTGTAGGCTCAAAATCGCTTGGTACTTCAATGTAAAATGTTCATGTTTCACACAGATGAAATCGTGTAGTAATGTTAAGACACTAATTCTAGCTTTGACATGATATAAAATTATCGAAGGCAATGACATATTTTTTAGTAATGAATCTGGATTCTCGAAAATGATTGTTTCAATTTAACTCTTTGACAATCCCTAGCATCAGAAGACTAATAAAATTCCCGTAATTAAAATCGTACAAATCTAACCGCCATCTTATCTCAGCGACAATCAGTGTCAAAAACTTATCAAACAACGTTCAGATTTATTTTTGACCTTTGAGGCTCAGAATAGATTGTGAAGGTCCTTAAAATGACGGGAATAGACCTCTGGTTACTGACAGCTCGTTTTACTATAGTTTTCACGAGGATTTTTGTAGGCAATAGCACTGCAGGTTCTATACTTACTTGTGAAACATGCGTGAGATTCGATGCAGCGTAATACGACACTCTTGATTCTGGTTTAGCGTAAACATGTTCCCCTATATGCGTAGTCGCATACGGAGAAGGTGATCGTCGACTGCCTGTGGACAAAGGTGTTGGTTGATTAAAAATGTTTTTTATTTGTAAACTTGATTATTTTTTGTTTTTAATTGCTGTGCGTGTGCCAAATAAATGTTTTAGTTTCCTCTTTTGTTTTCTTTATCAATATGGTTGTTTCAAGTAATAGAAGCAAGAAAAACTTTAAAATTGTAGGCTAATAGGGACCTCCCTCGAATTTTACCCTGCCAGGTAGTGTTATTGGTTATGGCCGGTAGACCTGTCAATGTGAAATGTGTCAAAACTGTCCGACATGGCTGTCTATGAACGTGAAGAAAAAGGGAACTAACATCAACAACATAAGTATTTACACTTTTGACATTGCCAGAATGGTCGACATCGGCTTTGTTTGCCATATTAAGAAATAGAATAGAATAGAACATAAGTATTTGACGCTTTCCAGTATATTTTCAAGTTTAAGAAAACAAAGGTTTTGTTCGAAGTTTGCGAAAGTACGAACTTAAAAGATAAAAGTTACAATACTTTTGTGCGTAACAAGACGACCACTTCCATTTGGCAGGACTCCCTAGACTACAATATTACCATTTGAAACTTTATACTATACAGGGTGGATGTGGCAATGCCGCCCAAACAGTATCCCTAGCACTAGAATTCCTTGCGAGAAGTTTACCAAACAAAAACGTCAAATGGCCTAGTTATTAAACAAACGAAATTTATTAGTTTCACTTACGTAATAAAAAAAATAAAAAAATATTTCCTTCATCAATTGTACAAGAAACACTTATCTAGACAGTATGCAGCGTTACAACTAGAGACAAGGTTTTCGATGAGGGTGGCACCCAATGTAAGATTTAAATTGTGTTAGGGGTGCCAGCAACGTAATGTAGAGGCCCTTTAAATCTAAGTATTTAATAAATTGTTGACGTTTTCGGTTGGTAAACTTTTTGAGGGAAATTCGTGGTACCATGATTTAATGTGGACTTTTTCCATAAGAAAACATCAAATTAAAAAAAAAAAACCGTCGGAATATTTCAACGTTAGAGGGTCCATAATCTTGTACTGAAGTCTTGATATCAGGTTGTGCGTCGATGTTCCTTCCACCCTGTACAGTACTTTATAATTCTATGGATGTACGCAAAACACATTCACTATTGCGACACACACTCACAATAAATAAATAAATAAATATTGCTGGACAATCCACACAGCATCATCTAGCCCCAAGCTAAGCAGAGCTTGTGTTATGGGTACTAGATGAGTGATATACTTAATACAATACATTACATAGATAGATATTTTTTATTATACATAACAATAGTATTACCATTCATTTTGTCAGTTCAACAACACAATATTCATTGCAATTTGTTCAGCCGAAGAATGTTTAAAACATATCCATCCTACAGATGTCTCTAAATTTTTTTTTTTAAACTGGAGGTATTATAAAAATGAATCTCATTGAGATTCATTTTTTTGGTGGAAGGGTGGGCGTTGGTAAGGGGTACTTATATAATTTTCGCAGGTCAAAAAGTGCTGACTCTCAGCCTAATTTGAATTTAAATGTTTTTTCATTTTGTATCGAATAATCTTTAAGTATTGCTTTAAAATAACACAAATGACTAATATCGTAATGGTATTGGTAGATTCATTTTGTTGAATCCAGCGATCTAACATTATGTTAAACCATCAAAAGAGAAAAAAGCAGTATTAAATGAAAACCAGCACATATTTTAACCAAATTAATTGTCTCTTAACATTTCATTTTCTTAAGAATATTTTAACAGCTTTCTGAGAAAAGAGAATCCCTTTTCCACGGGCAAAGTATAAATAATTTAGTCAAACATAACAAGTAATATCATTGTGACCTCTTTCTTTGAGATAGTATTCCTTATTTTAAAGAAAATCTCAGAGAATGTGCGGTGTGAACGTAAAGTATAAATCAAGCTGGAATTAAATGGAATTCATCAGGACGAAATACTTTTACCATAAATCTAGAAACAAAAGTTATTCTGAGAATTTTACGGTTGCTCACCTGATGGAATGTACCTATTTCTGTAGAGTACATAGGTACCTAGCTACATTTTTTTAAAATTTGAGTGATTTGCCACAGCACAGTAACACGACCATATTTTAGCACGTATCTAACCCACACAACTACCGTGCCGTCTACAATCTGCACGCAAAACTCAGGGCTCTAAGAAGCTTCTAGAAGATTCTAGAATGAGGTGCCGATGAAAAACAAAAAACGTGAGCCCGCGATGCGCATCGTCACGCGTCCGCCGTTTGACCGCGCACCGTCGCGAATTAAGACATTCATTTCTGAAACGATTTCTTCCTTTGCCTTATGTAAATACTATTTAATATGTTCTTATTATGTTTATTTATTTATAGGTATTTAAAACGGTACCAACACCACTTACAATAATTACATTAACATAGAAACATATAAAAAAACAAAAGCAAAACATACAGTCAACAGCGTTCAATGGTTAATTGAACTTACAGCTAACACGAAACAGTGGACACTCTTGCATACTTTCTTTCACAGAACATGAGGAGGGAGGATACTAATAGGAGTTACACTAAAAAAATGGGATATTTCTTTCCTTTTCTTTTCCTCAAGTAGTCATGACCAGGTCTATCTTCTGGTACCCGCTTATCGTTGAATTCTGGGACTGGTTGTATATATGTGCTAAATAAGGTTTAATCATAAACATAGATTCAAACGATCCCTCCTTACAGTAGGTACAAGTTGATATAAATACCATGAAAATTGCCCTAATTAAGTATGTTTACAGGAAACATTAATATAATTAGGTCATTTACGTACAAAATTCACTGTAATATTTGTTCCAGAATTCTTGTAAGGAATTTTCCAAGCGAATAATATAAAAATACTAAAGTGAAATTTTATGTGACATTCCGTGTGTTACATTTTCTCATTTGCTATAAATTCCTTTATGTTGGGAAATATTTTGTTGGTTCTCCGAATAGTACTATAGTGTATGTATGATAGGTAATAATAAAAAATATATTACTTCGTGGATTATAGCTTTTTAAAAGCATTCTCTTGAAGCCAAAATACAATCAGGCTGTGAGAAAGGGTAATAGATCCAAGGGTTTCGTGCTATCCAGTAACTTGGTTGTAAAGGTCAGATATGTAGTCGCCTTATATAAAATACTGGTCGTCAGCTGCACCTGGTCGGACTGGAAGCGGACTTTACATAATTAGGTTTAAGGAACTTAAAACCAATGAGATACTCAAGTGATAATAAATTTTACTTAATGTGTGTTATTGTATATTGTTTGTTACTGTTAACTGGACTGGAACATTATAACGACTTCTAGACATCAGATTCAATATTTTAGTTCATAAAATTAACAGTAAACCAACATTGTGCGTTGCATTGCCCTGACAGCCAAAACTATAAAAGCAAAAAACAGCAATAACCGAACGTAATATACTTTAATAAATAAATATATCTACTATTAACAATCCTTTAGCGTTGGAGAGTTGTATGTTATCCATCCATAAAAATAAAATAACTGCGAATTTAACTATGTTTGTTTGTTACCCTGCCACGACTAAACGGCTGATCGAATCGCAATGAAATTTGGTATACAATTAGATTATATTCTAGGAAAAAACATAGGATAATTTTTAACCCGTGACGTTGTCTGCATGCGCGATAACCAATAAATATTCACCCGGATGAAGTGGCGAGAACTTTGCACCGGTAATCTATTGAACAGCTGGGCTCCTTCAAGTAGTATCGTTTTCATGCCATATTTAGGAAAAGACTAGGCATAAAGTGAAAAAGACAATTACATCAAAATCCGTAAAACATATTTACAAAAAGGACTGCGCTTACTTACTAATAGTCATGCACTGCATGTGAGAGAAAAAGAACTAGGGAAAAAAGTAAACAGAAACAACAACTACAATTGATTACTTACCGAAAGGAAACTTGTGCAAACTTGCAATAGTTGCATAGGAACCAGTAGAACTTGGAGGTCTCCCTAGGGTGTCGAGCCTCAGAAGAACATTCTGATGACTGCCGTACGCTGCTGTCGTGTAGGAAGTGCTGAAAAGAAAGTAAGCTTTAGTATTTGGACTTTTTTACATCGGCCAAAGAGAATTTAAGGTATTTGCTTGTCATAAACTACTCAACTTCTGTCACAGATTGTTTTTGTGTTTGTAGACGAGAAACGAGACAAAGAAGGCAGTATTTTTTTTTAAGTTTTGGTCATTAATTATATTTATTTTCTCTCTGTATTTTCTTATAAAAATATTTTCTGATAGTATCTCCAGCGTTTGATGGTCTATCATAGTAACTACGTGATATGTGCAAAAATGTGGTGTCTCTTCCCCAAAGGCAATGAAAAAAATGAAGAGTTGAAGTTGAATTCATAACATCGAAGTTATTGGTAGGCAAAGAAAAAGATCTTGAATGTGGTAAGTGTCCTTAAAATTAATTGATGTGACGCACGCACGATAATTCCTTGAATAATATTCTACTCCAAAATCATTATCTGGTTAGGTTATCCCTACTATGCCGAGGTCGGTTTCCAGTCTAAATACATACAGATGAAAAAGACCTCCCGTATTGTAGGCCAAAATATTTCGTTAACACATCTAAACTAATATTACAAAGAGGAAAGATTTAATTGATTGTAGGTACTTGTACGTTTGTAATAGTATATTTGTAGTATTCATTACAAGATGTGCCCGCGACTATTTCCGCGTGGAATTGAACAAAACATGGGTTTTCTTTTATTTCGCAACACCCTAATTCTTTTTTAAAATAAAGGTAGCCTAAGTTACTCGTTGTCTTATCAGCTATCTGTTAGTGAAATTCACGTCCAGATTTGTAAAACATGGTGAGGACACCATGTTTTACACTGACCTCGGAGATGTCTAAGATTAACTCGTCTTCACATATAATTATCTTGTTAATGAATACAAATTATTGTAAAAATCTATTGTGTGGAGTTTGTTTCCCATTCTTCTCCACACGAAACTACCTTTTGGAGGGAGCAACTAGAATCATTTAAGTATTTAATTTTAAAGGGTCCGTTCAAAAGTGCCTTTTTAATGGTCTAATTGAAATAAATGATTTTACTTTGACTTTGATCTATTATGTACATATATTATGTGTAGATATGAATTGAAGAAGTCACATACATAGGTACTCGTCCGGATTTAAACACACAATCCCTGCGCCCAGGGCTGATATTACAGCATGCTAACTTTGATCTAATATTCAAATTGGAATATAATGCAGATGCTGCACACTGCAACTGCAAATTACTCCAACACTCTAGAGATAGAATAAATTATATCTCTGTTACGATCACTAAACTGGGAAAGTAGGTTAGAGTGGCCAGTAAACATAATTTATTATTTATGGCTGGAACGTCGGTAGTGCATGTGAGTTTAATATTGATTCCACTAGCTAGATAGAACACAGGTTGAAATTTTGAGACGGGGCAGTAAGTGCAAGAGCTGTAATCGTTGCAGCTGCTCTACAAGAAAACCTTCTTTGGAAATTAACCTTATCTTTTTGATTGATTGCAAAGTGCATTCAGAGATTTTTTTTAACTTATAGTCAGCAAGAAAATGGTAAACATGGATACTTTTTTTGATGCCAATCAATCCTATTATTAATAAGAATAAAATTACTTAGGTAGACCAACTGAGGTAGGAGTACTAGAAACGCGAAAAAGCTCAAAAAAGTTATCAAAAAATACTGCTCGTACTGCCCTGTCTCAAAAAGCCATCCTGTGTAAAGTTTCCACTACCTATATTACTTGTTTATCATATGTGTACGGTCAGGAGATGACTAAAATTTTATCCGCCACGTCGTCCGCGTGGATTTCGGTATTGCTTATACAAACATCATCACCCAATTTAACTCCTGGATTGAAAACTTATCTCTAGATACCGAATATCATTCAAATCACTTAAGGGTACTAAACTTCACAAAATAACGGATAGACATACTTTTGCAATTAATTATATATAATAGTTAGTTAGTTATATAATAGTTTACACTAGGTTCGAATTTATACTGGGTTTTAAGTAAGTAACTTACACAGTTGAAAAACGTTACTTTTCTGTTTATCTTACCTAGATAAACCAAAAACTGTAGCTTTGAAGCCGTCGATCGCGCCTTCAAGAGTCGAGTTAGCGTCTAGGCGCAGGCGGGTTTTGCCTAGAGAGAAAAAGAGACAGAAAAAAAGAAGCATTGTCATACCTTGCTCTGTATCTCTCTCTTTCTCTCTCTCCCACTCTCTCACTTTCAATGTAAGATCAGGAGAAGTATAAGGTCCAACTCTAACGGGTATTCAAAATTATTGTTTATGCTATAATAAATATAACACTATCTGTTGTGTGTGCACAGACAGCATTTTATGTTAAAATCTCTGTTTATTCATACCTGGGAATAGGCTCAAGGCCACGACGAGGCAACATCCAAGTTGAACAGGCGGAAAAATGTTTTGTTGAAAACTTTACGCGTGTACAAGGTAAAAAGATTCATCTTAAGAAAAGCGAGTTCTTGGATTTTCAACAGTGGGCTCTGCACTGATATAATCCAGTAGTACACTAATATTCAGGTAATTATATAGGTGTTGCTTAGTGTTAGTTGAACAGCCATTAGCAGAAAAGAAATATTATAATTTCAATTTCGATAATTATGTTTTAACATTATGGATGATGGATGACAGAAATGAGAATACTATGGGGGATATGTGGTGTTATACGAATGGATAGAATAAGCAATGAGTATGTAAGAGGAATTCTGAAAGTGGCGCCTGTGACCGAGAAGTTGTGTGGAAATCGGTTGTCATGGTATGGGCATGTGATGCGGACTGTGGACCATGTCGTGAGGAAAGTTTTGAGTATGAATGAGGAGGATTACAAGTTGGTATCCACGAAGGAAATGTATGGATTGTGTGGAACTTGATATTATCGCTAGAAATAAGGTGCTATTTAAGATGACGACAAATAGAGATGTATGGAAGAAGAAAACATGCTGCGACGACCCCAAATAAATTGGGATAAGGGCAGGAGGATGATGATGTTGAATTGTGAATAATGTTTTAACACAGAACACGGATGAAGATGTATGTAAGTGCATAAGTGTAATCTGGGGTTACATGTACGTTACGTGTACTTGGGGTAAACTATATCAGTATAAACTATTCTATAATACACACTGTATTATAGAATAGTTTATACTGATTGAGTTTTAATTTTGTAACATGTGATTGTAATGTATTTCTTGTTAATTAGAAGAAAAAAAAAACATTTTACATTTTATATCAAAGTTACATTTTCGAAATTAAATTCAAATAAATTCCATTCTTTTCATTCTGAAATATTGAAGGGTCGCGAGTCGTTTTGTAAACAAAACATTTTTTTTTCTGTTTTTTTGTTCAGGCAAATCTCCAAAACAGCAGGACAGCTGGATTTTTAAGGGAATCATTGACAGTTAGTTGATATTATAAGGAACAATTGAGCTTACTTTTATGCACCAATTAATTAATATTATAACTCATGAAATTGTCGTCTAATGCCGATTCCAATAATGGAATGGAATTATAATAATGAATTATTATAATGGAAAGAAACAAAATTCATTCTTCCAATAATGGAAGGATGAATTTTCAATTTTTGAACGTCAAAAAGTTTACAAAGAAGAGTCCCCCAAAATGCCCATCCTTCACCATACATACCATATAAGGAAAATAACCAGGCCAGGATTGAGTATCCTCCCGTTTCAATGGTGGTACAGCGACACGTAGTTGTTTTTCGACAAATTCGCGAGCAGATCATCATCACCTGCCTAGCATTTTCCCAATAATGTAGAGGTATTCCAGTCAAAGCGGACGCAGTTGAATACTAGTATTTTAAATGAAGCGACTGCCTGTCTGACCTAAGCAGCTCAGTCACTGGCCAACATGATACCCCTTGGCAAGACTGTTTACAGACTCTTCTCTACGCGTAACGACTGTCAAGGATTATAAATGAAAGCCAGGATCAAGCTTTACGTGCTTTCCGAGGCACGGATGAGTGTCGATATGTAATAAGCGGTCACCTATCCACGGACTGTTCTCGACAAGCGTAGCATAACCTTCAATCGACCCGTGCAGCTGTTTTCATTTAGCCACAAGCTCTTCCTCCTTCAGTATTAAATAAACAAATAGTTAGATTGTGATGAACGGTCGTAAACATTTTAACCCACATAAAAATGGTTTCGGCCACACGAGAACATTTTTACTCCCTTTCGACCTACACGTTATAAAACCATGTACGTCATGATATCGCACGCCATAAACAATTTTGTAGAAACATAAATTGTGCCATAAAGTTTTCCGTGATAAAGTCGCTGGATATCGAGTAACTATAAAAACATTTTGCCTGTCTATCATATAACCTTCCGTACCACATCATCCATCACATATGTCGGGGGGTCGCTGCCCCCTATATGTTTTTGGGGTTTGGCTCATGTAAGGGATCGAAGCGGTTTTAATGTTGGCGCAATGGCTGAGCGATCGACTGCTGCGCCGCGTGTCGTGGGTTCAGTTCCCGCACGGAACAAATATTTGTATGGCCTACGGGTAGTTGTTACAGGTCTGGCTGTTTGTGTTTGTGAGTTTAAATGTTTGTAAACGCACCGAAGACACTGGAGAAATTCCTAGTGTGGGGCAACGTTTTGTTCAAAAAGAAAAAGGTGACTAAAGAGCCCATATAATCTATATGGTCCTCACGAATTTTAAAAAACAATGTGATCTTTGAGTTTGGTGAGACGTTTCATCTCTGAGTTGCCATATAAGAATCACTGACTTCATTCAGTTTAAAAAAAATATACCTGTTATGACGTGTTAAGTGATCCCAAAAACCAATTGACAGAAATGATTAATTTCATTCTTCATTCATTTAGTCACACGAAGCTACGGGTAATTGCCAGAGTTTTGCACGAAATAAATTAATGTTATTTTTAGATTGCACTGTTAAAATGTGTGTTGAAGACTCGATTTTAAGTTAACAGTTATTCTGTGATTATTTTATAGTTTCTTTTTTGTGCCGACTTCAATATAATTAAGTTTCTCGTGCAGAATAGAAAAGTCATATACTTATAATGCAAATTGTATTGGGATACTAAAATCTCTGGTACAGACGTTCCTTATTACCTATTAGGAACGTCTGCACCAGAGATTTGATTTTTCTTGTGCAGGCGTAACAGTCATCGACTCATTATATGCAGTCCGCTAAACCTCCTCACTTGCACCAACCACCATGTTTAAGGTCAACCTCAACCTGTTATTGTGTTGAAATTGGTATATTATTGAAAAATTTATAAAGCCCCCGAAGGGCATAGAGGGTCGGGTCCCTATACAAGAATATTTTCAAAGAATTTAGTTTTTCCTTAATTTACGGGCATTTTATACGCCATGCATAATGTATCGCTATTGTTAGCATTTTGCTGAGTCTTTCTATTGTAGTAAGATTTTGGCCCTAATTCTTAACCTCGTAACAGGAAAATTCGCCTAACAAGCAATGAGCAAACTCTAAACTAAACTATTCGGTTTCAATGAAGTAAATGTTGGTTTTTTTTTTTTTTTTTTTTTTTTTTTTTTTTCGTGTGATTTTTGGTACATGTTACATGAGATATTAATAATAAATAATTTGTTTTTTGGTTGTTTACGTGTGTGTGTGGTGATTTGGTTGTTGACGGGACTACAATTGTATACTGTATGAACAGCATATTGAAGATTAGATGTTTATTTTTGTGATGTTTATTTGCTAGTGAGCACGAAGTGGGTTCAATTCCCCGATCGGGCAAAGTGTTATTTGGTTTTTCTATCTGGGAGTTCTCAGTAGGAAAAACCATTCCAGATGTCTGGATCTGTGCTTGGTTGATGGCAATATGCTCGCCCCTTTTACATAGGACTTAAACATAACTGGCAAAATGTAGATGTACTGTAAGATACGTCTATGCCTAACTCTTCGGGGATTACAGGCATGATGTTATGTATTTAGATGATTTATTTAGAAAGATACATAAACTCACGCCTTTTTGCCATGGGGGTAGGCAGGAACTACAGAACGCCATATGCTGCGATCCTAACATACTCCTTTGGCTTTGTTCACGTTTATACATCTGGTCATATACGCACGCCGGTTGCCGATTATTTAGAATCTCAATTAAAAGAGATACACAAACCATTACGCATTTTTTTTATAAAGATGAAAGATTTGTTTGGTTCTTTGTCATGGATAATCTCAAAAATAACAAAACCGATTTAAAAAAATTCTTTCGGTTATAACTGCATTAACAACGAAACAAATACAACTTACAAATAATAAGTTAAAGAGATACAAAGGGTCTAAAAACGACAGATGGGAGGCCTTAGTTCATAAGGCGTTATGCTCTTATAGATAACCTCTAGATGGTGTGGATAGAGAGATGTCAGTGTAAATACTTTCTGTAAGGGAAAGAGAACACCTACTAGGGTGTTCTCTTTCCCTTACAGAAAGTATTTTACCAACAATTATTCTATAGGTAGGTACCCGATTATATAGGTATACTACCCAAATACTACGACTTACTTTATATGCGCCGTAGTACTAATACATAATTATGTTTGGAGAACACGTCTGGGGCCTTACTTTTCAAACTAATTTTAATTCCAATCTAAAACCAATACGATTGCAATGTAAATTTTGCTGTCACGAGATTATATTGTTTGGCGAAATACACACAGCTGTCAAAATAAACTCAAGAGTATCGTTAAGCGCGTGGCAAGCCCAATCCTGATTTTAGCGCTAGCGTCGAACTGAAAAGTAACATATGTACATCAAAAATCCAATGCCGATCGATCCGTATTAAAATCAAGAGTAAGCGGTTAACATTATCCGATAAGAAATTGGTGTATAATTTTTTGCCAACATTTTTGTTCAGAATTGTATTCGATGTCCAATGAATTGGCTGCCTAGTGCATTATCAGCCAATACAATTTACGGCTAGGCATCGATATATCTGTGCTACGCCACGCTACACAGCGTTATGCTACGCGGCGCGGTCGGTGCTACGCGTCGTTGAACCGTACTACATCACTGTCCAGAGCTACGTGGCTACGAACGTAGCGCTCAGAGCTACGATTTTTATGTGGCATAATATTTCAATTTTATTTTCGGTGAGGAAAATATTTTCATTAATAGATTGCTTTTTAAAATTGAATTTTTTGAATATGTTTTATTTTTACGAAAAATCATCGAAGCTAAATTAAAAACTAAATTAAAAAAAAAACAATTTCCTGTTCTTATTTACTTTCATAGATGCCAAAACCCAATCTGAAACTTCTAAGTCAAACGTAATGTTTGTTTTTCTAGTTAAACGACTTTGTTCAACGAGCCGGCTATTGAATTTACTCAACTCTACGAAACTCTTGAAACTTCTAAAAATATTTCCCTCTTGACTATAATGTGATTAGATTTCTTTGCTTCTTCGAGCGCCATTACTGGGTACTTTATAAGGCCTCATCAGTTTCCTATTTACGAAAAGTGTAAGGTAGATACGAGTTCTTTTATTTCTGTTTTTTTTTTCTACTTTAATAAGCAAATATCTGAATGGTATAAAATCAAATACGGCGCTGGTAACTCAAGATTTTCCCTAGCAACATGGTAAGACGAGATTCGGTTCAATTTAATCTTCAGGAAATTTGTCGAATACTATGATTTTAGTGTTTGTTCACATTATGTTGTGTATAGGCAAGTAATGAAGAGGTTATACACCTTTGTCCCCTTTTACGTGCAACCACATATTCACATATACATATTATCTATTATTTTCAAAACTACCCCACTACATTTATTTAATATCTTTTTGATAAACTACTAACAAACGTACTAACGTACTTTTCAAAAGTGATTTATACTTTTTTTTCAAAACACCTTCACGCCTATATTCCATGTGGTGTCAAGCAAAGGTATACTCATAGTACCTACACCAACATTTTGCCCGTTATGTTCAAGTCCCATGTAAAAGGGGCGAGCCTTTTGCCATCAACCGGGCACGAATCCAAAATCCGGAGAAATCCCAGATAGAAAACGAGGCTGTATTTTTTTCAATAACTGGCTGTTATCCGCGACTTCGCCCGCGTACTATTTTGTATGCTACCCAGCATAACATATTGGAATCTGATTTCGTTCGTCAGAATCGGCCTAGCCGTTTCGGAGATCAGTCGATACAAACTGACAGACGGACAGACAATACCAAAAAAAAGAGATATTTTGGTATATTATACTTTCATATGTATTTAGAAATAAAGGCTGTTTTTTTTCAATTGCATATAAATATAGATGTCAAAGATAAGAAGAGTGTCTGTGAATGCTTTGTAGAATAACACCATCTCATTTGATATTTAGTTGATAATATTGTTACGTAAAGCTAAATAAATTACAACAAGTTTATTTCTAAACTTTGCGAATTAACTTGAACAAAGTTGGCGAGCGAGATAATTTGCGTCAAACTTTGAAGCCGTATATTCTGCTAAATACAAATCGGACGCTAAATGTTGTTGATGCGTATAAATATTAACAAAGTAAATTACTTTATTTTGGTAATGATTTATTGTTGTTTCTTTACGTTTTTAATTACTCTGATATTTGTTGTATAAAACTCGCTAAGATGGCGTAAACTAATAGTTAGACAGACCAATTTAAACACAGCACCCTTTTTCGTTTGCAGCTTTTTCAGTTTTAAAGAAAAGAAAGTAAAAACCTTTTTACGAAAAAATTCAACCGACTGAAAAAAACACTTAAAGGTGTAAAGTAACTTTAATTTCGGAAGTCGGCGGCGTTGGCATTCTTGCCACAGATTTTTTAAAGTTTTATTTCTCGCTTTTCAGAGGATCGTATTATTATAATTATGAGTGTGAGATACAACGTTGCCTAACGTCAATTAGCATTATTATTATTATATATATTATATTATATTGAAAAAAAAAATCGAAATCGGGCTTCACTGTAAAACGTATGCATAGTCAAACCTAAAAAAAAACGCGTAGAATTTACAACCACCTCCTTTCTAATCATCGGTTAAAACATGTATCAGGTTGAAACATGCGCAGTAAATTTATATAACATACCAAAAGGGTCTGTAAGCATCATGTAAACATTGATTTATTATTAATCTAGCTGACCCGGCGAACTTCTTACCGCTTTAAAAGTTAAGTTACACTGCCATCTGTTAGAAATGCATGGAAATGATTATAGGACAACATATAATTTGCATTTAAAAAACATTAAGTCGATAATCGAAATAAAAACTATCCTATCTCTTAAGTTTGACCAAAAAACACACAGTAATACAAATTTTGTTCAAATCGGTTCCATAGTTTAAGAGTCCATAGCGGACAAGCAACGTGATACATTATTTATATATATTATAAGATTAAAACTATATCATACCTGTCTGGATGTTTAATTGCGATATGCTTGCGCAAATGTCCTGCTGATGATGATGAGGCGTTCAGCCTCAGGTCGTGTAGCTCCCTAAAATACGGTGAGCTACATGATGACTGATTCATGCAAGCCATCAGTCAGTTATGGTTAAAAGTCATACTCTAAATTCTATAGTGTATATGGAATATTTTTAATTCTTATCTATGTGTCATGAAAAACTGTTCTTGAGCAGTCAGTGATGATCACATAAGACTCTAGAGTCAAGGATTATGTAGTGGATACACCCAACTTTGTCCAGTGGTTGATATTGTTTCAGCTTTATGCAATTCTTCTGAATATAAGCTTCAACTTTGCCAAATCTCACACCCATCTGTGCTTTAAAAGCGGAACATTTTTTTCCTTCACGTATTATCAATTTTGATTGTTTAAAGTCAACCTCGGTGTAAGTCTACTGTGCAAGGGTCCATTTTACTAATGAAACTGAACACAATAAGCAGTTCTGATCCGAGTTCACAGCTGCTGGTGTTATCATTGCACATTGATGTGAAATTTTGTCACTGATAGCTCTTGAACGTGGTTTATATAATGCTGATCGTATTCAATTTCATTCACCTTTAAATTTATTTTAAGCTATACACAGTTTTTTTTTCTAAATATAGATATTAAAATAGATCACTCACTGTATGGAATCATGATGCCTAGCCTTACTGCCTCTCTTATACAGGGTACCGGCTGCAGCTGCCGCAGTGAGCAGCGCTAGCGCAGCCGCCGCGCAGCCCCCCGCAGCAAATAACACACCCCCTGTGTTTTGTGATGCGTCGCCCGCGAGCCGGGCAGTCTCGTTGTGGGTTACAACTGTTGAAAGACCTGTAGAAAGAAATAGTTCTCTGTTATTGGTAAACTTGAGAAAATATATTTTATGTGTCTTGAAAACTGTAGGCACTGTAAAACTTGAACTTTTTTGGGTGCGCTATTCTACACTCACAAATATCATAATCATCTGCCTAGCTTTTTCCCATTAGAGTTGCAGTCGGTTTCAAGTTTAAACAGATGCAGCTGAATACCGGTATTTTACATGGAGTTACTCCTATCTGAACTACACGACCTAGGTATTCAAATACTTAACGTAAGACTGGTTGTCAGTCTTTCGGGCGTCTGACTACCCGTAGTTAAAAGTCAGAAAGTATGTGACTATATATGAAACTTTACAGTATTATACCTAATACTTCAAAATAACACAAAGGTCTTAATTTGTAAAAACCTAAGCACAAATAAAGTCCCGGGTGGCTGCTAGTCCTAAATAATTAGCTAATTTTGAGCGAATTATTTTTCCTTTGAAGTAATTAGAGCCTTGGACATAAAAGTACCTATAGAAGTTGAACGTTAATTTGACACATGAAGTGTAAGAATGAGATAGCCACACATGGTGACAGAGAAGATGCTCTACAAAAACATTAATTTTAAACTCGATGTGACTTATTTAAGGCTGAATACTGTACTTCAAATATGGTGCCAAAGTCATTAATTATTGCTAATTAGGTGGACAATGCACTTGGCAGCTTAAGCTGACAAGCCGATATAAATCGCTGTTTGTTACTTCAAGTTGTCATATACAGCCGCTTAAATTTTATGGAATAGGACTTAACCTAAACGTTATTATTTAGTATTGGTCGGTAGGTTTTTCATATTACGATATTTTGCAAATCATCCTCCCGTTTCTTTCCAATTTAATTGTAACCGGTGCAGTATGTCTTCTTCTTCCAAACATTTCTATTTTGCCATCAACTCAATCTTATCCTACTGTTCAACCATAAAAAAACCGTAAAAACCGGTTTTTTTTATTACTTCTGCCATCATTTGTTTTTTTTTGTTTTCGATTGTTAGTATTGTCATTGTGTGCCTGAGTCTGTGCTATATAAATGTTTTTTCTTTCTAATATTTTTTCACCTAATTCATCCATCGTTTATTTAGTCTTCCTCTACTCGTGTAACCCTCCGTATTCATACTCCATATTTTTACTCACGACTTGTTCCTCATTCCTCCGTATCACATATTTTGCGTCGCAAAATATTAGGGTAAATTAAGGTATTTATTTTTAATTAAAAATAAATACCCTAATTTCATTTTTTATTCATTAAAATGATACAATTATTAATATATGAAGAAATAAAATAAAATAAATAATCACAGGGCATCGAAAAATTCATCCTCATCGCTGTCAATGGGAAAAGTGCCCAGAAAGTAATGCTGATTCTTTGGCCAAAAAACAGGCCAGCCTTCTGGCCACGTGAAGAGTCAACCAAAATTAAGATTAAATTGGAATGAACTAACGAGGAACAAATGTCGACTAATATTCTTAAATAGTGTGATCTTTTAAAATCTACGTTATAAAGCATGCCTACTATAAATCACTAATTTAAAATACACAAGAACGACGACAATTTTAACGCTTCCCCATTAAGCAAGTCACACCCACCGCTTATGCCTACTAAATTGAATACGGAGTGTAATAAAAAACTTGGAAATAAAGGAGGGTGCACAATGGTGACATAATGAGCTTTGAGTTGGATACTCTGCCTTTATTACACCGTCCCCTAATATTAAAACCGTGAACGATTTACAGGTGGATGAGCTAGAAAAAAGTGAGGATATTGCCTGTTAAGTGTCAATTTACACTAAGTGGTGAAACGATACGGTTTGGAAAGGTTCTTGCTTCAATTTTATGGATGCCACGGACGTTTTCAGACTGAATAATGTCCTTTAAATAACATTTTGAGCATTTGTCTTAAAAATTAGTATCGTTGGTTTAGTCGCCAGTATAGTGGTTGAAAAGTACGAAATCCACGTGGACGAAGTCGCAGGCAAAGTTCTATACTAAAATAAAGGCAATAAATTACTAACAATAAGTCAATACTCAAGTGGGTATAGATATCCTCATAAATTAAAAAGAAGAAACGGTTAGCTGTTGAGTTTTTCCATCACAAATTTTGAAGTAGCATCACGGAATCTGGGTTTGTATCCAATAAACATAAGTATCAGAATGTGGGCTGACCTCTGCTTAACCTTGTGGGAAATACAGGCTATGTACCGTTATGCGGTCCTTGCTCCTCATTCTTAAGAGTTCGCAAGTCTTCACAACATAGGTAAACCCTTACAAGCGCTGTTACAAACTTCCAGCCGGCTACAGGTAATTTCCGAAGCTACTCAACCGATTAAGGACACAGGGTCTCCAAGGAATAAGACTTTTACCATTAGGAAGTTCACAAGCTCAGTGAAGAGGAACGATGACTACTAATAGAATGGTCTTTTTCATTCAGTTAGTAAATTATGTTTTAGATTTTAAGTATTTCCTCACGCAGTGAAGGAATATGTCGTAAGGAAACCGATAGGACCTAAAAGCCAGAAATTTAAAGACATATTTAAATAATAAATAAATAATGCTGGCCAATCCACACAGCATCATCTAGCCTCAAGCTAAGCAGAGCTTGTGTTATGAGTACTAGATGACTGATATACTTAATACAATACATTACATAGAAATATATTTTTTATTATACAGCAAATACCCAGAATACCCGGAACAAATCTTGGTAAATCGTGCAAACATTTGTCCCAGGGCGGGAATCGAACCCGCAACTTCCTGCGTCCCAGGCAGACCTCCACCCGCCGCGCCACATCGGTCGTCAAATATGTGTGACATCCAACTAGTACTGAGCCCGCGTTGTGGATCACTGCCAAACCCCTGTCATAGAAAGGGGGCTCAAGTTTTAGCAGTAAGAACATTATAGGCTGATTATGCAAGTATGTCACTGCAACTACATAACAAGACACCGTAGCGCCCAAACATATCGATTCTTATCGGCTTTCCTTTGAAGGTTTTAAAAGAGCAATTTTACTGCCAAAGAAAAAGCACAGTTATTAGTATCTACTATCGCTAAAGAACCACTACAGGTATGATATAGTATAACATTCAAGCAACAAAAACAAATAATTCTTCTCACGAAAATTGTCGCAACACCACTGTTACATACAGGGTTATTAATTTAAAAGTACGAGCGTTGCGTTTACATCAATACGCTCGCTTGCTGTCTATTGATGACTAGTACTTCGCCCGCTACTTCGCCCGCGTGGATTTCGTATTTTTCCCTTAAAACTGTAACATTTCCTCCACCCCTTTTATAGAGTAGTTTTAAAAACAATAGCAGCTTATAGCACTCAGGAATAATGTAGCTTTCTAACAGGGAAAACAGTTTTAGAATTGGATCATGAGTTTCGGAGATTACCCCTTACATACAATCATTATTTACGTCTTTATACTATTCATTACTATGGATGTCGATAGCACATTTTTTTGCAATATTTTCCTCTAGCCTATATTAGAGTAATGTAAATCATCGTAAAAGTTACATTGTTCAGTTATGCTTAAAGATATTTATTAATTTCCAAATGCTTATGTTGAAGTTAAAATTATGTGATCTTTGAAAACATTGGCAAATTTTTCATCAACGGTAATTAAAATCGTTGAATGTCAAAAATGTATATGTAAAGTCAGAGAAGAAAATTGAATCAATTAATGTCAAAACAACAATGAAAACCTTATCAATTCCGCATACAAGGTGGCCGCCGAAAAAAAAATATCTACTTATAATCACAACCTAAAACATATGTACCCCAACTGAATATCAATTAGAAAGATTCTAAAAGACGATAAAAATTACCATACTGAACACCAAAATTATGAATCTTTTGATGTGGCCCGACATAAACCTTCTTGCTTTGTAAAAAAAAAAACAAAATGGCGAAAAAATAAACATAAAAAGACGCTAACGCGTGTAAAAGGAACAAGAAAATTTCCAAGTCAAATAAAATGTACAATGGAACAATCGATACTGTCTTGTAAACACATTAGAAGAGGGGCACGTAGGGCTGGCAAAGGATTTTCAAAGGAGATTATTGTAACGCATGGATTACTGAGGATTTTCGGAAAATTGCTAGGGTTTTTACTTTGTGTCAGTCTAAAATTGATCTTTGGAGTTTTTACTCTCGTTTTATTACTTGTTATATTTGACCAATGCACATATGTATGGACTCAGTCCACTATCTTTAATACAAATTATTCTATAACTCAGCAAGGGTGAATCGGTCAAATGAACCGTCTGTTTTTTTATATAATAACTTACAAATGCAGATATATTTGATTAAATCAATTCATTACTTATCTATTGAGTTGGTCTCTTGAGTTACTTCAAAAATATTTACATGGTGTCAAATTAAACACTAATCATTTCTTGATTAGCAACTAGAGACATTTAGGTACAACTTAAAACTGCATTTAATTGAAAGCCAAACAAGTTTTTCATAAATTATAAAAAACAATTTGACCTATATATCATTACATAATATATGGATTATATCATTCAAAATAGCCACGTTCAAATACTATAAACAAAACACTCACACCTCATCCCGCGTTGACACAAATTTTATTACCCGAACATCCTACGATTACACCGTGCGACAACCCTACGCAGCCCTCTCGATACATCTCCATCCCTCGAAGAATATCCTGTTGCGCCTCCCGTCTACATGCTAATAAAGAGTGCGGAGGAGTGATTTGTGGGACGAAAACTCTGACTTAGCACCGATAAGGAAACACTGCCGGCGTTATTGTTTCTGATTACTGCTTCAAAAGGAGTTGGTATGTAACTTTGGGATATGATGCGGATTTATTTATTGTTTAGGAGTGGAGCCTCGTTTACACACAGAGTTTCTTCATGTCGTCGGGAGGTGAGTATGGCAATTGACTACTGATTTATCACAAACATGAGTATCATAAAATACTATGTACTGTGAGGCAGTGCTCTCTAGTAAGGCCTTACAATTACAATTTTCTTTGGGTTTATTTTCTTTTTGATGATGAATGTTCGTCGCCCACCAAAAGCTAGTGCAACAAATATACGCAAAACAAATATTCGCGACGTTCAGAGTCCATTATAAGAAGTTTGATCTCCTTAAGGGAATACAAGGCGCTACGTTGATTGAGATGTAGAGAAAATATTAATGGTAGGTTGACTATAGTTACTTAGTCACTGTCCATCTAGGCGTACGAGTTTGACATCGTTCAATATATAGAGGAGATAAGGTCAATCCAGTACTACGAGAATGTAATAAACAGAGAAACCCATTAATGGTGAATGTGTGTGAATCGTATGCTGAGGCTCATGGGCTCAAATATAATGCACTCAAAAGCGAGCTCATGATTTTTAAAGCAGGCAGTAAATGCTATACCAGTGTACCACCAGTTGTGCTGTGCGGTACACAGCTAAAAAGAGTTGCAAAATTTAAATATTTGGGTCACTGGGTCTCAGACGATTTGAGAGACAATACGGATGTGGAGAGGGAGCGCAGGTCGCTGGCTGTTCGATGTGGCATGTTGGCCCACAGGTTTGCACGTTGTACGACGCAGGTGAAGGTAACGCTTTTCAAAGCTTACTGCCAATCCTTTTATACATGCAGCTTGTGGGCGAACTTTACGCAGAAGGCATACAGCGACCTGCGTGTCCAATATAACAACACGTTCCGGGTGTTGCTGGGGCTGCCGCGTTATTGTAGTGCGTCCGGCATGTTTGCCGACGCAAACGTCGACAGTTTCTCGTGCATTATGCGCAAAAGATGTGCATCTTTGTTAAGCCGAGTACGCGCCAGCCCCAACACCATTCTCAGAACGCTGGCTGATAGGTGGGACTCTCCGATCTTGGGGCGGTGGATACGACTGCACGCGGTCAAATAGACATTTCCCAGGTTCGGTGGGTCTCACCCAGTTTATATCTAGTACCTATTTTATTTTTATTTATTTTTTTATTTTTTTGTTACTAACACTAGTTCTAAGTATAAATTGTTACTAACACGATATGGCAAGTTCCGAAATAAACGTATTATTATTATTATTATTATTAATGGGCTACTAGTCTCACATGGACATCTTAACGGTCGAGGAACACTCCTAATGTCAACGAGGCTTTCATGGCTTACTTTGCTTGTTCGTTGTATGAGACGCTGACAGGAACAGACAAATCTATCCTAATTAAGACGATTGAATATCCATGTCTACTCGTCATGAATTTCGACTAGAAAAAGAAAGTATTAATGGGAGTTCCTAATTATAGTGTTAGTAGATAGAGATGTATAAAAAAGAGGCCATACTGCGCCGACCATAAATAAATTGGGATAAGGACAGAATGATGATGATGATTGACCAGTAATTGCTAGTTACTGGTAACCAACCTCGTGCACAAGAGGCGGGGCCTAAACCACTAGGCCATCATGACATGGTTGTGGGTTCAAACCTGGGCAATTACCAATGTGAGTTTTTCGATTCATATGTACTTTCTAAGTTTATCTTGTACATCACTGACATCGGTGAAGGAAAGCATCGTGAGGAAACCTGGACTTATAATTAATATAAGTCTGAAATCGCCAACCCGTCTTGAGCAAGCGTGGTGATTAATGCTCATGCCTTCTCTGTATGAGAAGAGGAGATTTGTTCGAAGGGGGAAACTAAAGTTTGTCACTTTTTCAATAGCTTTATGTCGGTATTTGAAATGGAAATTGCGGTTTTCTTTTTCTTCGACTGAATTATTTATTTTATAGTTTTATTTTGAGCTGTCGGCGTACGTAGATTCTTGGTATTATTGTTCAAGTTCGCGAATAAAAATACAGGGTCTGCTTCCAGTCTAACCGGATGCAGCTGAATACCAGTATTAGAATACGAGTACTTATCAGACAGATGTGTTGCTGGCGATTTTGATCCGCCACTTCTTCTTTCCAGCAAAAACACTAGGAAGTGGTGAAGGGTGGGCGTTTTGGGGGAATGTCTTATGTTAACGTTTTGACTTTCGTAAAGTGCTGATTCTCAGCCAAATTTTAATAAATGAATTTTGATTTTGTGTTTGATTTTGACATGAAACGACTGCCTAGATGACCTACACAACCCAGTTAATTACTAGATTACCTTTGTTTGGTAGCAGAATACACCTTGGTAAGGCTGGTTATTACACTGGTTGCCGCAACGAACGATTTAATAAAGGATACACATAGGTGTATTGTAATTATATACACTGCCGAGCTCGGCAAGCATTGTTACCCTGTAGATCGACTTGTTTGGCTGCTAATACTTATCCACGAGCCCCTATCATTCACAATAGTACTTTTAAAATTCCTACGCATCCAGCCAAAGAACAATAAAGCCAGCAGTCAAGAAATATTCTAACATGGCAGACGTTTGAATATTTCAAAACAAAGTAAATAAGAGCCGTTCTTAGACAGCAAACGTGACTAGAGTAAGAAATAACTGAAAAACTACTTAACAAGTAAATTTAACTAAAGGCTTTCTTCACAGTAATGGTTTTTGCCTGAAGTTGAAAGTCTTGAATAATGAAGTCCAGTTTTAAGACTAACTTGGGCGAATAATGTTTCCTCTCCACTGAATTTTGTGTAGGGTAATGGCTGTGGGTTAAGCGGTATCTCGAGAGTGTTGTAAATACGTAAATTCAAAGACTTTCTCGAACTTTTGGAAAAATTATGAACTGGAAAACAATTGAATGATTCACTGATTTTTAAAGATAAATACATATTAACAAAATACGTTATTCTCAAATGTCAATAATCTTGATCCGAGTATTGTCAAAAGGCTAAATCACTCGCTTAACATAATAGCCAATTTTTAATCACCATTAATGAAGTCTAAATATCAAAACGGATTTGATGATTTGCTCTTGTATTGACACGAATTAGAAAACAATAAGAATAGCTGATAGCTATACTTATCGTGATGGCCCACTGGTTAAGGCCGCGCATCTTTGTGTGCCTGGTTATAGATTCTCACCAATCAGGAGTATGAATGTATAAGAATACTTTATTTTTTGATTGGGAAGATTAGTTTATACACTCTTAATACGTGTTTTAAGTCTATAGTAATATAAGAAGGGGAAATGTTTGTTTGTTTTTATTTTTGTTTGTAATTGATTAATACAAAAAACTACTAAACTTATCGTTACAAATAAATAAAAATGAAGTGTATGTTTGAAATGGCCATGTAATGGCTTACTACTAAATCCATATAAGTTTATGTGTACGCTACCGTACAATATAATATAAATAAATAAATAAATATTGCTGGACAATCCACACAGCATCATCTAGCCCCAAGTTAAGCAGAGCTTGTGTTATGGGTACTAGATGACTGATATACTTAATACAATACATTACATAGATAGATATTTTTTTATTATACATAGGAAATACCCAGAACACCCGGAACAAATATTTGTAGATCGTACAAACATTTGTCCCAAGGCGGGAATCGAACCCGCAACCTCTTGCGTCGCAGGCGGACCTTCGCCCGCCGCGCCACAACGGTCGTCAAATATATAATACATAATATATAATATAATATATAATAAAATACATAATATATTTTTACCAAAAATAAAACAATTTCATATTTTATTGTCTGTCTGTTTGTTTGAGGTAACCTCTAAAACAGCTAGACTGATTTCGACGGGCCTTTCACTGGTAGATAGCTAATGTTATAAAGCTAGTTTTTTTAGTAAAAGAATTAGAGTTCCGCGCAAAGAAAATAAAAACCCACGTTTTGTTAAATTCCTTGAGGACAAAGTCGCGGACACAGCTAGTAAATTAATAAACAAGTCCCCAACATACATCATTACTTCGGAATTCACTAATCAATTCCCAGTGGACTAACATTCATAACGACGGAACTTTGTCCACACCAAGTAGAAAGTACTATGGACATAGTTCTATCCGTATAAGTTTAGACACAAGAGACAAAAATATGATAGCGTAGGTCTGTACGTGTGAAATAAACTAACTCCGTACCAACTATAAAGGGTCTATATCTATATTCTCCTAGTTCCAGACGTTATTGGTGATATTTCTTTCCTAAAGTATACTCGAAATGCTTTGCTACTTCTCAGTTTATTTGGTTTTATCATGAAATCAAGAGAAATATCTGTGAAAAGGCACTAGTCGCTAGGACAGTGCCTTTTCACAGATATTTCTCTTGTGTGTTATTAAATTGGTTTTCACAAGAAAACAAAAAGAAATTTTTAATGAAGATCGGTGTTATTATCATAAATAATACCAGCCTATTACTGTCCCACTGCAGGGTCCTTACAGGTCCATAAATCACCACGCTTGTTCAAGACGGGTTGGCGATTTCAGACTTATATTAATTAAGTATAAGTCCAGGTTTCCTCACGATGTTTTCCTTCACCGATGCCAGTGATGTCCAAGATAAACTTAGAAAGTACAAATGAATTGACAGTTTGGGGTAGCTTGATATGCTGGCGTCTGTACCTTAACACAATATTGTATAAATAATTAATCTGTGGACAACGTAGCGGGTAGTAAAATAATAGTTATAGATAAAAATAATGTACCCATACAAATATTATACTACTGTTTGTTTTCCCAAATGGCATAAATAAATAAATCAAAGTCATAATTTAATTTGCATATTTTATAATAAAACGTATCGTTACCTTTCAAGCAAATCTTATTCCTTTTGAATAGTAGTCGTACGTCTTTATGAGCCCGGTCTGGTGCAGATATGTTGAGTTGCATAGTCACTAGGATTTCTGCGCTCCTAGATCCCGTGCATGGTAATCGAACCCTGGGAAAGAAGAAAAGTGTTAAATAATAATAATAATTTATTTAATTCAAAAGAGTGGTACAGTCTGTTACAATCAACATATAAGTATAGTTGTAGTTGTTAAATAATCAATATTAGTGGACGCGTCAAACATTTAGGTTTTCAGCACTTCTTCTCCGTGGTGATGAATGAATGGGGATAACGTTGTGAGGTAAGTTTGGAGTATGAATGTGGAGGGTTACAATAGTAGAGATAGATCAAAGAAACGATGCACGGATTGTGTGAAAGATGATATGGCTAGGAAGCAGGTGACTAAATAGATATAACATGGTCTCCATACAAGAACAGGAACCTAAAAATTGTCATAAAAAACGGTGGTAATATCATTACCACCGTTCACGTAATTCCCTAATTAGGGTGAACTTCATCAATGAACGCGACCAGCACAGAAGTAACGAGGGAAGGAAAGAAAGTAAAATGCAATACGTACTTTTTGCGTAAAAACCGTTTTCAATTTCTATGATAAACATACATATATAAACTCACGCCTTTTTAACGCCACCTGCTACGATCCTTACATACTCCGTTTGCTTCGTTTTCGTTCACACATCTGGTCATACATTCACGCCGATTGCGAGTACTACGCTCTTGGCCTTTTTGAAGAACATCACCAATAAGGTCAGTGTTTGTCCTACTAAGGTGCCCTTCCCATCGTTTCAATAGCAATATTCGCCCTTAATCGTCTACAAACACAAACAAACATTAGGCCAGCCAGGGAACAAAACCAGTCATTGCGATGACCTTAATTACGAGTTAGGTATTTGTCTTGTAATTGAGCGTTTACCTAATAGGAAACCTTGCTAGAAATTGTTGCCTAAAATAATGTTTATCAGATCAGAAGTTAGGAACAAAATAAAATGACATTACGTTCTTTCGAATAAGGCAACAGTTTAAAAATAAATATTCAACTTCTAAAAATAATGAAAGGTGGAATAATGAAACGTGGTGATTGTATCGATTTCTGATCTGTGTATCTTATCTTTGTTGTTTCAATTTTAAGGTTATTTCTTAGAAGGGAATAAAAAGTCTGTTAAAATACTTAACGATATTTTCAGAGAATTTATCTTGTTTATTGGAAACTTTGTCAACCAAGTTCTTTTGAGGAAATTTATTTATACTTGTACATTTATATAAACGATCCCTATGAAGAATCTTTTTCTTTTATGACCGATTAAAATAAAAAGTTATATGTAGGTATGTTAAATTAAATCACTATAACTTTATCGTCATTACTTCGCTATCACTAATACTATAAAAACGAAAGGTTTTATTGTTTGTGTCTTTGTTTGTGATGTATAAACTCCAAAACTTCTGAACTGATTTTAAAATTCTATCACCTATAAAAAGCTACATTATCAGCGCGTACTCTAAGCTATATTTTATTTTCCTAACTACAGTTTAAAGGGGGTGTGGTGGATGTTAAAGTTCGAAGGAAACAGTATAAAATCCACGCGGATGAAGTTGCGGCGAAGTGCTAATGTAATATAAAATCATAGGAATCACATTACTAGTACCTATTTTGGTTCAATCTAAGCGAGCTCTGATTAGGTTTGAAACATAAAACTGGCTCACCAGTACGAAGCCCAAGCTGACTCATAGAACCACAACAACAGGCCATTCCAGGAAAATTCATAGCACAAAAAAGTAGACAAATATTTCGAATTGACTCATTCTCATTAGGAATGCACCCACACAATCTGCTGGGAGTGTGTCGGAAAAATGACCCTCCCTTCTGACTCGCTGCCATGGCCGACTTGAAAACCTTAAATAGATTACATACTTTTGTCGACCGAGGAGCTCGTGGCTAAATAAAAACAGCCGCACACGGGTTGATCGAAGGTTAAGCTACGCTTGCCCAGGTCAGTATGTGGATGGGTGACCATTCGTAACATATCGAGACTCCTCCGTTTGTAGATCTTTGACAGTCATTACAGGTAGTCAGAAAACCGAAAGTTTGACATCCAGTCTTACCAAGGGGTATCGTGTTGCCCAGTAACTGGGTTGTGGAGGTCAGATAGGCAGTCGATCCATGTAAAACATTGGTATTCAGCTGCATCCGGTTAGACCGGAAGCCGACCCCAACATAGTTGGGAAAAGGCTAGGAAGATTATGATGACTTGTGTCGACCGCGGCAAAGACGGTCAAAATTAAACAAGAAGGCTGGGGCAGGGAAGTGGGGCTTCATGGACGTTTCAGATATTTGGTGCTTATGTGGCGTCTCTCCACAGACAATAACCCACCTTTCACGGTGCATGCCCTGTCGGGCTGTCGCCAACACCCGTTAGGATCTTTTGGTTACGTCATCAAAACAGTATTCGCGTTGATGAATTTCAAGAAGAAGAATGCACCCATCTACTTAAAATCCAGGAAGGACTTCCAGCCAAGCGGACAATTTTTTCAGTAATTTATTGCAAGAGGCAGTTGAGCCTAGATTATAGCTGTTGTTGCTACGTCACACCAATTGAGCAATTAGTTTATTAAATTGCTTCATATCGCTACGCAGCAATGGCTGACGGTAATAAATACTCGCAAAATTGCACGTTGCATGAACCGTAAGATTTTAATTCCAAATCAAAAATATGTATTACTAAGGTATTAGTGAAGTAATAAAATGTATTCAGTAAGATAAATGTACCTAGGAAAATATACCGACAAACTGTCACGCAGTTAGGCAAATAGTCTATATTAAAACAATAACTATGTACATACATATATGAATGAACGTACGTAAATGAAACAAAAGAAGTGCGTAAGGTACGTAGCAGTACCCTTTGTAGTTTCTGCCTCACCCCATAGAAAAAAGGCGCCAGTCTATATATGTATGTATAAAACAAAAAAATAAGAATAAAAAAATCAGTAACGATAAGAGTTCGATAAAACCATTCAGATTCATGAATACAGAACGAGTTATAGGTGAAAAAAAAAGTAAACATCTTACCTAAAAGTCTGCAAGGTCGTGGGCACAAATCCTCGCTCGGAGATATTGACCTGGGGCGGCAGCATGGCGCCCTTGCTCTCATAATCTATACCCATCACGTACGGCAACTGTGGAGGAATAACACCATAAATATTGCGTGAGTAGATAAAACCACTCGTACGTGAGAGATTTTTCAGTTTGTTAGATTATGATTTTAAATAAAAGAGTTATCTATTATATCCAAATAAACAAAATTGAAGCGTCTGTTCATGTCAAAAGAACAGCGTTTTACTAAATGAATTTATGAAAGTTTATGGGTACGGTAGTTATAACAAAAAAACAATTTCTAAATATCTTGTCTGTCAGTTTTGTTTGAAGTAATCTCAGAAACGGCTAGACATATTTGGACGGGATTTTCACTGAAAGAATTAAGGTTCCGCACTAAACAATTAAAACCCATTAACTTTCAACAAAATCCCGGGCAACAGCTAGTTTAAAATAGTAATGATGTACATTGCGGCTGCGCACAAATAGGTCCAGGTCAGCAAAACCATCCAGCCAACTATTGTCTGACGTTTGTTAGCATAGTGAAAGGAATAATGCGGTGTTTTATTTTTCTTTTCTAAGAAACAATGGAAGATATATATTTTCTAAAACCAATTCAATCAGACGGCACGGTTGGCGCAGTGGCTGAGCGATAGGCTGCAGCGCTGCACGTCGTGGGATAGATTCCTGCAGGGAACAAATATTAGTATGGCCTACTGGTAGTTGTTCCGGGTCTGGCTGTTTGTCTATACGACTATAAGTTTAAATATTTGTAAACGCACCCACGATACAGGAGAAATTCGTAGTGTGGGGCAACGTTTAAAAAAAAAACAAACAATAATGGAGCGTCTTCCTAGTCTCAAATGACGTCACAGGGGTTTAAACAACAATCGATTCAATATTGACAGCTTGTTTACTAACGCTTAAAAAAAAAACAACATGAAATATCGTTCACTATTTTTGCACTTACGATGGAATCATAAACAAACAAGTGAACATCGTTAAACAAATTGGACCCTGATGCCAGTGGTTAAAACTGTTTTCAAGCAAAGGGGAAGATATAGTAATCAGCTCATTTTCTTCCACTTCAATAGAGAACCAGGTGTGCTATTCCAGGCTTATTGGATCAATATCCGAACATAATGAACGGTGTATGGATTCGTAGACGATTATGCAGTGCCTAGTCATTGAACCACAATAATTCATACTGCGATTAAAATCAATTTTCCAAGTATAATTCAATTCTAGGTATAACATGACATAGTACCTATTGCCATCAACCGGGCACAAATCCAGTCTCCGGGCTGCTAAGCTGCTGCCACAGCGATGTGCATCGTGACGTGTCGTCGCGATGCACATTGCGGTAGCGCGCTGCACATCGTGAAATCTGGCCTCTTCAAACGTCGTCGCGTCTCTATGGGAACTTACCCTAATGAGAAAATTCCTAATGGAAAAACTTATTAACACTTTGCCCGACCTGGGAATTGAACCTAGGACCCCAAACTCAGCAGTCGCGCTTCATACCACTAGACTAACGAGGCAGTACCATTAAATGCTAGGTATGTCTACCAATACCATAATAATTCATACCAGAGTTTCTCTCATTTATAGAACGAGAATAAATTAGAAAACTTGCTCACTGCGTTTCAACTATTTCAGACTTATATTGCGAGGATATTTATAGATAAGAGACCCGGTTCCTTCAAAATATTTACTTAAATATATTTAAAACAACACATAAGTGTACACATACTAAATACATCCCAAATACTGCAATAATAAAAACTTACGTAGAAACAATTTATAAAATTTAAGTTATACATATTTACGTATGTATTAAATAGGTATTTACTAACACACCAACAAAAGATAATACTAAACTTAACATTTAATAGTATTTATCTAAACTATTAATCATGTTGAAAAGGTATTAGCCTGGCTTGATACCGCCAACTTTGAATTCGAAAAGCACATTCATTTTAAATATAAAAGTATACATATCTGTGTCATATACATTTTTATATAATACGAGTATTCTAGATCAGGAATTAATGTAATTGTTCCTATGTTCTCCTGTGTGTTGTTGTTATGTGGCCTCGATGGTCTAGTGGTCCCAAGCGCGACTGCTGAGCGGGAGGTTCTGGGTTTAATCCCAAGGTCGGGCAGTGTTATGTTATTACAATAGGAATTTTCCCATAAGCATCTCGAAGTCTGGATTTGTGCCCGGTTGATGGAGGACGTACACATAACTGGCGAAATGTGTGTTGCTATAGGTGCACCTCTGCCTAACTCTCCTGGGTATAGAGGCGTGATGTTACGTATGTGCTTTCCTATGTTCTGTCTTTTTAAATTGAGGTTAAAATACATTTACGATGAGTCACTGCAGCCATGACCTCTATCGACAGCGATCGATCCTTAGACGTATTAATATATTGAAGGGTGATTGTCATTGTATGTTTAACCTTCGAGTATCATAAAATTATGTCATATGAAGAAAAATATGTTTTGAATCGAATAGACACATTATTTATTATTGTAAATGTGTATGGTTTTTTTAGGGACAAGCCCGCCACACTATTCCCAAACCACTGCAACTCCTGAAAACCAGAATCAACAGTGGCGACCACGAGTCGATACAATAACGCTGGGCCTAACCCAGTTGTAAACCTGTGTGGTGGTCAATTCTAGAGGCAGACAAAAGACGATCGTTTGATCGTG
The DNA here is from genome assembly GCA_905147745.2 of Phlogophora meticulosa. Taxonomy (NCBI): domain Eukaryota; kingdom Metazoa; phylum Arthropoda; class Insecta; order Lepidoptera; family Noctuidae; genus Phlogophora; species Phlogophora meticulosa. The sequence goes on from LR990518.1 coordinate 4,836,551, forward strand.
CAGCCAGTAGTTGCAATAATATTTTGTGGCATTATGAAAAATTTCAACGGTTATTTTACCTACATATACGGTTTAAAGAAGTTTTTATTTCTCAAAAAAGAACACACCTACATAGCTCACTTAAATATGAGAAACTTAACGAAAATCAAATATTATTATTATAAACAGAGTTGTTGTTCGATCTACCGTACATACAGTGGTAGTCGTTTATTTATTGTTGGTTGGCCAAATACAACTTGAATCTATTTAAAAACATGTTCATTCATATATTGCGATCGTAATTGTTTTTATTCTTTACACGATAAAATTGTAGAAAGCTTCACGTTTTATATTAAAAACCCAATCTCCATTAACCAAAAAGTCCTTTATCAGAGAATAGGTACAAAAGAACCTCCTACAAATTCTGTCCTTACACAAAACATTTCGAAACTTCGAAAAATGAGGACTTAATCCAGTCTCTTTGTTTTCCAAATTAAATCGCTTTCAAAACAAATTGGAAAATGCAGAACGTTCAACGCTCAATATCGGACGAATGTTTGCTCAATGGAATACGAAATTTAATAAACAAGTTTCAAAATAAAATTATTCGCTGTTCACGCTTTTGTACTAAAGAATAATGTAATTAAACGATTATTTAACTGTGAAGTACGGACGGGTGTAATTGAATTTGAGAGAGAACCCAATGTTATAATCGTTCGAGTTTAACTGTGCATGATATTGTGGTGTCCACAATCATTATTTACGTTTTTGATATATGAAGCAAAGACGTGTTACAGAGAAAGAGCAAGAAATAGCTGCCTGTAGTCGAGAGAATCTAGCACTAAGTGCGATTTTCAATTATGTGAATACTATTTGTCCACAATATTCAATTAAATATTGTGGCTGTTTTAGTATGTGAATTTAAATATTTGTAAACGCATCTAGAATATAGGAAAAATCCTTTAATATATATATGTAGTTTTCATTCTAGTGCGGGGAAATGTTTTTTTAAAGGAGAAGAATAAAGAGAATTCCAATATGAATAAAGTCCTTAAACTAAATAGTTGCAGTACTTTTAGATATGAATATCTAAGGGTGATTAACCAAAGTGCTATAGGATAATTGTATTTTCGATTCAAAAATCGATCGAATTTAGATAACGTTGCTAGAGCGGACATTTATTAAAGGATTTAAGGACAAGAAGAACTCTAAGGAGTTCTTCTTGTCCTTAAATCCTATCCTTAGATCCTACCCTTATCAAACGATAAGAATAACACACTAACTCTTCTTAGATTCTTTCCATTTCACTGCTAGTTTTTAGATCGAATATAATACGAATGTATTGCAATGTACCTACTCCTCTAGTATGACTTCTCGCTACACGTTATGTAGGAAAACAGAAGTAACATCATTTGTGAAAGATGCTCTCTCGATTGCATTGCAAAAAGAGTATGACATATAAAACACAATCAATTCTTCTATACTAATATTAAGAAGAGGTTAAATTTGTTTGTAAGTTTATATGTAACCGGTACCTAATCTCCAAAACTAATGATCCAATTCTAAAAAAACTTTCACTTTTATAAAGCTACATTATTCTTGAGTAATAAAGGCTATTATTATTTTCAAAACTACGCTCTGAAGTGGATGGAGGAGATGTTAAAGGTTGAAGGGAAAATGTACGAAATCTACGCGAACGAAGTCACGGGCGAGCTATGGAGAGAGCTATGCTCGGAGTTTCCCTGAAGGATAGGATTCGAAACGAATACATCCGACAGAGAACCAAAGTCACCGACATAGCTCAAAGAATTAGCAAGTTGAAGTGGCAGTGGGCTGGCCTTATCTCGCGAAGAACCGACAACCGCTGGGGTAAACGTATTCTTGAGTGGAGACTGCGACTCGGCAAACGTAGTGTAGTCCCTCTGAGGAGGTGGGATGACGATCTGCGAAAGACTGCAGGCAGATGCTAGATGCGGCAAGCTGAAGACAGGGGGCTATGGCGCTCATTAGGAGAGGGCTATGTCCAGCAGTGGACTAATATAGCATGATGATGATGATGATGAAGTCGCGAGCGAAATGCTTACTTATTACCATAAAGTGACAATATATAGTGTGTATTTCTTACCGGTTTCCCGCCAAGAGCTTGCCACATGAACTCCAAGTCTGCTATATGAGCTGGTACGGGCACTATGAAGCTGGTCGCGTATTTGTTAACCACGCCTTCTCTAACGTAGTAAAGTTCGGCGTCTAGACCTGAAACAATAGAATTGTTGTTTGTAATATTTCAAGTTTATAGTGATAAAAGGGGGTTGGTGGATAAATGTTAGTATTAGCCACTCAGGACGATCGAAGGTTAAGCTAAGATTACCGAAGTCGGTCTGAGGATAGATGACCGACCAACCGACATACCGAGACCCCTCTGTGCCTCGGAAAGCACGTTGTATACTTGGTCCCAGCTGTCATTCTTAGATATTTGACAGTCGGCACGGTAGTCAGGAGCCCGAAAGTCTTGCCAAAGGGTATCGTGTTACCCCATAACTGGGTTGTGGAGGTCAAATAGCCAGTCGCTCCATGTGAAAATACTGGATAAACTGGAAGCCGGGATAAGGCCAGGCAGATGATGATGATGCTTCCCAAGAACAAGTTCCTATTAGGTATATTTTCAGTCATATGTTTGTTTTATTTATTCTAGACTGTAAGGTTTTAGAAATCAAATGTATCTTTCTACTGAAAAATTTTATGCGACACTGATGCAAGAGACATTTTTGTTAGAGCACTTCGCAAAAATACTCTACGAAAATGACTGCACCCTCATAAATATTTCAAACGCATAGCAAGGAAACTAAAATCATATTATTCTAATTCGAAGTGCATTACGGACGATTGCGCGGCGGTATGGGAGTGCGCCTCCCTCCAACAGATGCAGGTTCGGCTCCCGGGGGGACAGCGCGTCAAATTATCCAACTAACTCTATTTGCTTACCCGAAAAGAAGTGTTGGTATATTGCGAAGAGACAGTTTTGATACTTTCAAGTTATAACGAGGTGTTTTATTTGACTTTTGTATGTATTTCAACTAGTTTGGATAAAACGGAACTATTTTTTTTTTAAATGAGTACCTAGTGCAAGTTTATAACATTAAAGTTTTTTTTTTTCATTAGACGAACAGTCTATGTGCACTTTGAAAGGCATTTTCATGATGACATAACTAACATAGAGCATTTTATCTATACAAATAAGTTAAATGTAGTATCTGATTGTAATGTCCAAATAATAGCTTTTTAGTTTTTTTTTACTATATAAAGTTGATGGGAGATATACCAACAAAACATTTTCTTTTGTCTATCTGTCTGTGTGTCTATTTATTTCAGATAATCTCCTATTCGGCAATACCGATGTTAATGGTATTTACACTGGCAGATAGCTAATGTTATAAGGTACTCCTTCCTTTAAGGTAGCCTAATTTACTACTTAGGCTGTTTTAGAAAAAAAAGAAGTAGGGTTGACACACGGACGAAGTCGCTGGCATAGCTAGTACCTATATAATAAGAATACAAAAAATTACAAGTGAAACATATCTATTTCTGATTAATAAATCAATCAGTAGATACGAATTTACAATCAAACAGAGTCTCCTGTTCCCAAAAAAAAGACAATAAACCTCAGTATCTCTCATCTACATGCTAATAAAACCCCTACTCAAAGTTAATAGCTATTCGATTCAAAAGGCTCGACCAAACGCCGAAATTAATCGTGAAAAAAGTAAAAAAAAGTCTGATGATCCAATCAGCGTACATTTGGAGGCGCAAAGCGACAGTGAAATGGGCCCAATATGAAGTGGCACTTTGCACAATTGATGAATCACCACCCCTATACAAAACGAGTGTAAAATACTCCAACTGGATCTCCGCTATGCGCTACCCCACTTACTTTGTGCACCCTGTATATCCTTTCGGTACACAAAGGATGAATACAGTCTGTATGTTTCCCAGATGTAAGTCTATTGGTTGTTATTCAGTGGGAAATTGCTAGACGTGTTCCAAGTATACTGAAGCTCTGTAATATTTAAAACTAGCTGTGTCCCGCGTTAAAATTTTACATCAACTGTAAAATAATTGTTAAGTTTTCTGAAATTTTCGCAACTGTATTAATTTTCCAAAAAAGTGTTAAAAAATTAAAAAAAAAAAGATGAATGCTTGATTCGATGGTTAAGTCGTTCTCAACTTATAGCGTGACTAAGGGAAACATTTCTACATTTCTATTCAATCTAATAGGTTATCATACCTAGTGTAGAAAGATGCTCAACGAAGCCGAGAAGAGAATCACCTTCTTCTTTGAGCTATTGTGGTTTGTTGATAAACCAAAAAAATGTTTTTTTTTAAATCCCAAGTTTTTAGCTAAAAGTTACACTTTTAAAAGTTTTCCGGACAGTTCGTCTAAAATATGACTCATCAATTTCAATTTAGAACAAGACAAGACGGTAACCCAATAAAAGCTGAAACTCAAGACTCGACTTTTATATCAATAATATAACATTCCAACTTAAAGTTAACTGAAACAGACAAATTATCTCACAACTACACTTACTCGAATACACAATTAAAACAGCTTACATCTAAGAAACATTTACGTACCAAAACAGTACTTTGAACATATAAAATATTCAGAATCTAATTCACACATTCACCCGGCAATCCTTTGAGGCGGTCACGTATATAATTTAAACGTAGTAAAGGTTAATGACAGACAATACGTAGGAGCCCACAGGTTTGGCTTTGTATTAATATTACTCAAACGATAATGTCCTGAGCTAGTAATGAAGCTTAAGGAACTGATGGGAAATTAAAATTATACAAGGTGCTTTGAGAATAAAATAGATGTATATTTATTTTGGTAGAGATCAAATTATTTCAGGACCAAGATAAATATGAATAAATTACACACTGCAATTTTGAAATGTAAGAATAAGGTAGATGGATTCTATAAAGAAAGGGACGGGTGTTACTCAAAATGGGATTTCTGAAGCAACAAAGTTTAGGGGCAAAGGCTTTACATGACATCACAGTCAAAGTCGAAAACGCTTCGCTAGGTCAGATTGCTCATGATAAAATCAAGACGTGTGTTTGCAAAAACCAACTAAATACTAATCTACCTTCTAGAAAATTTAAGCATTTAAGCAGAATAGAACTTTGAAGACACAGGTAAAATAGTATTTTTCCAAAGTAATGAAATACTTCAGAAAGACAAGGTAGAAAATAAAATACTTGGCATTAAACGTTTTAATGGAACAATACGTGAGAGCCTTGCAGCGATGTCTTTGTATTAATTACACAAAGACGACCGTGCGCCTGTGTAATGAGACCTGGGGGAGTAATCTGTGGATAATTTCAGTGTGAGATGAGATCCTGAGGACATTTAAAAAGAAATTGAATATTAATATTAGCAAAATGATAATTTTTCACTATCGGTAGGGGATAACTCAAGTAATTTCAGATGTCATTGTAAAAGTGATAGATGAAAGAGAAAAAATATAGCAAACCTTTCAACTACTACAGGTGTAGTTTACGAAACTGAACACACAACTATGGCAAAAGGTAACAACGTGATGATAGTTAAAATATCTAATTTAACTGAACTAGTTTCCCTCAAAGCTGATGGTGTTTATGCGGCAGATATTAGTATTAATTACTCAAAGGCGTAAACGCGCCCAGTTGGAGATGTGTAATAAGGCGTGGATGGGGGAGCGCGCAGCCTGAGGGGAAGACAATGGTAATTTGAAATGCAAGATGGGTGATGGTGTGAAAATATAAATCTGTCCGCCTGGGGCTTGATTGTGACTAAACTTAAAATCGATACAGCGGAGGGAGAAAGAAATAAGCCGGATGTTAAAAGAACTTTTTTTAATAAACCTGATAAAATGAATCTCGTTTATGGAAACTGTCAAAAACAGGCTTCATGTTCACGATTTCTTTTTTTAAACGTTGCTCCACACTGTCAATTTTTCCTGTGCCGTACAAACATTTTAAACTCACATACACAAACAGCAAGACCTGAACACCTACCAGTAGGCCATACAAATATTTGTAACATGCGGGGATCGATCGGTGATCGTCAAAATTGACACATACATACATGTAATTATTAAATTAAAGCTAAAGACGATGCAAGTCCAATTAATGCAATTAATTTAATTCATTTGTGTTGTAATCTCTATTACTAGGAATGTGTGGTTCAAAGATAAGCATTCCAAAATATGCTATGCACTTTTTATCTGGCAAAGAACAAAAAACGAAGAACAATCTGAATATGCTCGCTTTGTCTTTTTATCGCCTGGAGCAGTATGCAAATTACTGAATTAGTTTATCAAATTACCATTTTCAGGCTTACTCAGTTGCTGGTTTTTAAAAATCCTTTTGATTGTGACTAGATATTCTTTGTTTGCTTTGTAGAATATGAAATTAATTAACTGTAAAGTCATTGAACTGGTGCATTTGAAGATGAAAGCTTTAGTTGATCTAACACTAACCACTGCAAATATTAGATTCCTGTGTGGCATCGCTCTCTGTGCGTATAGCTCTAGTATACTTGGCTATGATTTTTTTGATTACGTTATATTTATTTCTATACTTATTGCTTTTAGATTTGTCATTAATATGATACTCCTCCGCGCCCCAGAAAGCACGCTATGCCGTTGGTGCCGGATGACATTTGTAGATCTTTGACAGTCGTTACGGGTAGTCAGAAGACCGAAAATCTGACGACGAGTTTCAGTAAGGGGTGTTGCCCAGTAACTGAGTTATGGAGATCAGATAGGCAGTCACTCCATGTAAAATACTGATAATTAGCTGCATCTGGTTAGACTGGTAGCCGGCATAAAAGGGTTGGGAAAAGGCTAGGCAGATGATGATTTTTCATTACTATAATTTTTATATTACTGTATAACTTGTTCAAATTCATGAAACTCATCTTTATAGTACTGTATCTTGGCAGTGGAACAAATCGAAACTGAAAAAAGTAAGTACAACTATTTTCTATCTTAGGTAGTAATTCGTAACTTACGTTCAATCCTACTAATGGTATGTCATAAATCTCAATCACAAAAAATCATTTACATACCACCAAAATCCTGATTACATCACGCAATAATACCGACCACAAAAGCGAGCGTAAACCCACACTAGCAGCCAAATGATATTTAAAAGTACGTTACTGGAAGGTAAATGACACTAATGATCCCATAAAGATCGTCCACTGTGACGAGGCTACGCACTCCAGTTCCAAGCTTAAATGAACCATTACACTGCGAATTGTCAGGTGATACGACACCGCTGGGCTTCATGAGGTAGTTAAGACCTCCAAGAGCCAGTTTTAGTAGAATTTTATGGTGATGTTCGAGGTTTTGAGGATAAATCCGAGGTTCGTAAGGAGCTATTGATAGGGTATTAGTGGTGTTAACTGGGGTGATTTATTTTGGGTCTGTAGTTGGTTTAATTTGATTGTAGAAATAGATTTCAATAATTAAGTTTAGATAGTCAACAAACTATATTGTTGAGCACTTTGATACACTACAATAATTTGTTGAGGATGACGTCACGGATGTCGATCAGTCATACGCTCTCTATATTTTTGTTTTATAAATTTAGTAAATGGTCGTTGTGGTAAATAAATGATTTGCCTTCTTTATTTCTTTGTTTGTGTGGCAGCTATAACACAACACATTCTAAAACTCCAAACTTCACCTTATTATGGAAGTTATGATTTGAATATAAGTTGCTATTTTCCTTGACTTGCATTATCGTTGTCATTTTCTAATTTCTTTCCTTCGTTCAGTAAATAAGTTAGTGAGCTCTACGGGAAACTAGCGAACAAAGTAACTAGATCCAATTATTTCCTTGCTGCATCCAATTACAGCCACTAATTCTGTTATTATAATTTACTAACAGAACTCGCATGAATATGCAACTACCATGTGTACTCATAAAGCTTCATATGTTTTTGTCGCAAAAGGAAATACTCCTTCAAGCCTTCGTTTATTGCTGAACACTGTTTATTTATTCTAAGGAGGTTCCCCGTACATTTATTAAAATGGCGATAAAGGCTTATTTATTGTCTCCATGTTTGGTTAGCACGCGAGCAACGAACGCCATTTTGTCGTTTTTTTTGCCACGAATTTAAATTGGGTTGACACGATAATGCTGAAGGAATGTTGAGGATTTCGCGGCTGTGATTAATCGTGCTTAAAGAATTAGTGGTTTGTTTGGGGTTAGAAAGAAAAACACCTTTTTTTTACCTTTGCTAACCAGGGTTTTTATACTTTTTCCAATTTACGTTATCACTGTCTTGGAAAAGTTTTTTCCGTCCTGGGATAAAAACATGTGACCCACTTTTTCTTCGGGAATATGTTAGAGGAAATATCGACATATCTATCGCGATATGAAATGTAATCATCTTCCTATAGATACCTACATTGATAATACGATAAAGCAGATAACATACGGAAGTTGAGATCAAAAGACCCTAGCTCAAACGCACTGAGAAAACGTAAAGTAAATTCATTGATTTTTAAAGTGGTATACTCGTCTTGAATTTAACATCTATTTAGTTAAAATACTTTATTCACATCTATGCGTGACACTTATAAATTGTGTTTGTCGCATAGATGCTAGTTACACTTTCAATAGGTCGAATTTACGTTACGATTACGCCAAACGATTTTGCTTGGGCCAATGAGGCCTGGCACATAAACCTTTTTTAAACGAATTTCGAAATTCGAAAATACTTTAATTCATAGCAATTGTGTTAAACTAAACCGAAAACCACAATAAGCTTAATAAATTAAAATTATATAATATTTTGAATTTCGAAACATTTATGGCGCGCTTTTCTTTTACCTCTAGGCCCAAAGACAGCGTAGTTTTGTAACCTGGGAACCCGCTTGAGATAGACAGTAAGTACCTTCACTAACGACTAAGTTGCAAACATAAGTACCTACGTCTACTTTCTTCGACATTGGCGGTAAGCCAGGAAGACGGTCTTTCAAGGACGATGTTATATTCATATTACTAAACAAGATTTGAATATGAAAGCACCAGCACTTTGTGTAAATGTAGAGTGTATTTGGCACTTGCAAAATAACAGCTCAAAAGTAAATTGTGAATGTTTTTATCATTTGCTCAGCATTTTCTCTACTATGTTGGGTGTTTGCTTCCAGTCCAGTATTACCATTAGAATACCAGTATTTTACATGAAGCGTCTGTCTATGGGTATTTTACTGGGTAAAAATATTGACCCCTTAGTAGGACTGGTTGTTATATTTTCGGCTTGCAGACCACCCATTCAACCAAAATATCTGTTTACGGCTATTAAAAAGCTTGATAATATTATTAATATTTCCAGCCTGTTACTGTCCCACTGAAGGGCGAAGGTCGTTTCCCATACAGAGACGGCACGAGTATTAATCACCGCGTTATCTCAAGGCGGGTTTTTTTGACTTACATTGATACTATAAGTTCAAGTTTCCTCATAAGCTTACTATAACTGAGAAAGTGACTCTGTCTGTCGGTATGTCTATCCGTACTATTTTCGCTTAATCTACTAAACCGATTCACATGAAATTTGTTTTAAAAACAGTTTACGACTAGAGTCTTAAACTGTTTTTAATAATGCCATGTCTTTAATAGAGGAAAGACATGGCATAGTTTTTATTCCGCGACTTCGTCTGCATCCACGGTAGCCGAAATTCACGCAAACCTAGTCGCAGCTAACAGTTAGCGTCTTGTAGAGAAGAAATTTTCTTAATTATTATTTTAACACTAGCAATACTTGTATCAACGCTGTTTGGTATATCTAAACAAGAACGAATACACATTTCAGGCAACAAAACTGTAGAACTTACATTTACGTTTTTTTTCTTGAAAAGATTCATTGCAAAAGCAGTTATCTATAAACAAAACCTCTAAGGACTTTGAAACTACCACATTATAATGCAAAAACTCCCCTTGCATCAACCAGACAACAATTTGGAATTATTTTTATCACCTAACTTCACTGTAACAAACTGTACTGAACTCGAAAGTACTACAAACAAAATTTATGCCGCCTCTTCGAAGTTTTGTTATCGTTGCTATAAATTCAAGTTTGCGTTTTGCCTCATTCTCGAATCGAGAAATTTTGCAATTCTTGCTTCTACCTAAATTATAATATTTCAGCTGTAATATTGGATGATCTATTACTTGACATGGAGTTGGAGTGACTGGTAATTTACACAGACTCCGTCATTATTTTAACGCATGTACTTATGCAAAAGATATTAAGGGAACTAGAAATATGTATATAATAAGTAGGTTACCACCATTCTATTCTTAGCCTTTGCCCAACTATGTGGGGTTTAGAGTCTAACCACATGATCTGACCTCCACAACCTAGTTACCGGGTAATACAAAACCTGTGGTGAAGTCTGGTTTTCAGACTTTTGGACTACTGACTACCTCTAACGACTGTCAAATATCTAAGACTGGTTGTCAGACTTTCGGACTTTTGATTATCCATAACGACTGTCAAAACAGTGGGGACGGATGCTGCAAGCCAATTCCTTTGTCATGTACTTTGTATCATACATTATGTATTCCTTGGCCGTGAGTAACTAATAAAGCATCACATAGAGCGATATAATTGACAATAATTACTACTCCGTCGATGATATCAGTTTGGGTCAATTATCCTGTAATTGAGACATTTAACGACAATTATGGTATCTACCACATTAACTCATCAAGTTTGACTGTTAACACCCGATTTGATCATAACTCGAAATGTCGTATCGAAAACCAATAGTTATATGTATATCACTCACACTACCAATACGCAATGCTTGTATAACTACTAAATTTCAGTGTTTTTTTTTTGTAAAATTCATTAATTTATACATTTTCTGGTATCCTGAAACGCTGAGCCCAAAATCATGAATTTTTATTCAAGAGTTTCCTTATAATGAAGGATATAAGGCACGATTTTTGATAATTCATCGACTTGTTTAAATAGAAGTCTTAAGTCAACTTAAGTTTGAATGAATCTTGGAAAACTTATTAAAACAGACAACCTGACATCAGTATAGGTACTTGAGTTACTTACGAGTAGCTGTAATTTAAACCAGGAAATGATCAATTCAAATGCGAATTTATTTCCTTTCTGGTCTAGTACTACCTCATCAATATAGTAGTCAAAAGAGCTGAGCATGAGGTCCTGGGTTTGATTCCCAGACCAGCAAAAGTTTATTTAGTTTTTCATCAATTACTCGGTAGCAGCCCGGTGTCTGGATTTGTGGCCGTTTGGTGGCAAAAGACTCGCTCCTATTACATGGGATATACACATAACTGGCGGAATGTGGTAATACCATAGGTAAACCTCTGCCTACAATTTCAGGGTATGCAGACGTGGTTTTGTGATGAATTTACTAATACGAGGACACAGAAAAACAGCGAGACATACACTATTCTTAATTTTAAAACTTATCCAATTTTTTTTTTGCTTTTCGTTTTACTAATTCAAAATAGCTTTAAAAACCAAAATAGCTTTTCGAAGCACAGAAACAACACTCCACCGCTTTGTTATAAAGACCCTGCTTTCCCAATATTTATTCTACAAACTCAAGTTTTTGATCGTAATATAAAGTGACTTTTGACTTTTAGTTTTATTGAGTATATCTTTTCAGTAGTAATTTTCGTGAACTATAACAGTTGTGTTTATTGTTGAAGTTTGTTTTATAACTTTGCTATGTAAATTTTACTGCGCCTCTGTAGTTTGGAATGTATGTAGTTTTGGCACATATGTTAGCGATACCGTAGTCTTGTTTTTAAAATGTTTTGTACAATTCAAATCTACAGTCGCTGCTGTGTGACGTCACGCAACATTTTAACTCATTATATTGACGGAACTTTGATTACGTAAAAAAAAAGAAAACATACTAATTGTCCAATGTTTTTAAATACATAAGTAGTCTACGGGACCGACAAAAAACTATTTGTTTGTCCGTGTCCCTATTGTTGTGTGCTATAAAATTTAAGTAACAGACAAAACCTTAAATTGTTCCGATTTGGTTTTTCTGGATTTCCTTAATCCAGGGCAACGAATGTTAGACCACGATGATTTTATTCCCAAAGAGATGTAAAAAGATATAAAATATAACTGACCTTCAATACTTCATGTGAAGTTACGCTTAATTCTTAAAAGAACCTTCTTTGGTAAAATCTCATTGAATTTTAGGGTACAAACGAACCAGCTTAGTTATTGTAAGTTGTGAGCAAAACTCTCCCATTTAACTATCTAGAGGAGAGCAGATACGATTAGGTATGACCCATTGATGCGTAAACGAAATGCACATTTCGATAAGCGCTTAACAGACTATGTACTTAGCCAAGGGGAAATTAATTTGTTGCAGATAAATTGTAATAGGTATAAGCTTTATTATGAGAAAAGTCTTGGATAAGTTCAGTCGCAAAAAAGTAAGTTCGTACGTCGTACAGTACAGTGGTAAAAGGACATACACTGACCTTATCGGCGATGTTCTTCAGAAAGGTCAGGTGCGTAAGTAGTCGTACCTGGCGTGCGTGTATGACCAGATATAAGAACGTGAAAATGCAAAAGGATTTTCGAAGAATGTAGGAGATTCTTTTTGCCTACCTTCGCGAGAATATGCGTGATTTAATGTGTATAAAAACCAGTATCCATATATGTAGTTTATATATCAAACTATAGGGGAATAAATTTACATCTCAGTACCAAAGTAATTTGTATCAGTATCTGTTTCAACAATACCTTCTATCCTTCATCATCATCTTTCTGCTCTTGACTCGTTTTAGTTGAAGTAGGCGTAAAATGATTTTTTCTTCCTTTCTCCTGCTGTCCCTTCGCACAATCCATGCATATATTCTTTGATATTCTTCTCACTCTCTATCCATCACTCTTTTATTCACATGACCTTCATCCCAAAAACAACTGCCATCCTTGCCTAGTACGACTATACTAGGCAGAATTAAATACAGAACGTGTATGACATTATATATTATGTGCCATTCTTAAATATATCTGATAGAAAATCTGTATAAGGACACATAAAAAAATATTTCCACGAAACGAAAACATGACATTCTAAATTGTACACCATAATAAAAGCGAAAAAAAAATTATATTCATTACGAATGTCTGATGGCCAGTGACATCTGCTGAGGTGCTCACAATCGGCCTCGTTAAAATTCACCTTTTTAATTATATCACCCTTTTTTTTTCAAAATAAGAATTCCTTTGATAAGTTTTACGTCATTAACGTCTTAGTTGATTCATCGCTTCAATGCCTCCAGAGTTTTTAATTTTATTTCAATTTGTATTTTTTTTTTGCAATTCTTGGTCTCTATTCTGTGTTAAATTTTGGAAAGTTGAAGCACGCAAGCTACGCAAATATTGACATATTTTTAATGTATCATGCCCAATTAAAATTCTTTACATAAAAAAACTTATGTTACTTAATTCGTTTTTTTTAAACCAACTTATTCCATGTTTGCGTTTTTTAATGTTATTTGTATTTTTTATTTTTTCATTAATTTTGACAAGATTGTAAGCATCAATGTTGAATCATTTTATTTACTATTTTATTAATGAACTTGCCTTTTAAAGTTTGCATACCCAAATTGAAAGCAGATTGTACAAGGTTCACATTTTTAATAATCTTAAGTATGTCATAATATGATTCAAAGAAAGATTGCACGTGCTGGGTTGTACGTATATGCTACATACACTGCTTATCTGATTAACCTACAAAGTAAGAAATCCGTTATGCATATTATATGCATATACCGTGTGGATATTAATATCCGTTAAGCTTCTTATAGGTAATTTGCTTTGGTGATCCCATTTCTGATTAAAATTCACGAACAGAAAAAATGCAATAATTCTGAAACCAGAGCTATAACGGACTAATACAAGTATTCAGATGGATTCAGCTTTTGTACATGGAAAATATCAGTTCTGTGTGAAGATGCGTAATTGCGTACGCATCTCATCTCGTTCCATACAAAACTGAAGTCTGAATTGAGTTGAATATGTGTACGTTATCCCTTCGAAACAACACAAAATACTGTCTTACACAAAAATCCTAGTATCCGAGCCCATTTGAAAGTCACCTACACAAAATAATCTCCACTTAAACTCAAAAATAAATGAGAACCACACAATGAAAGTCACGCTGCATAGCCCGTATTACAAGGATTAGTCTACATTAAATTGTACTCGTACTCCTGTTACAGCTCGTACAGTCAGCGACATAAATTACTAATCAATCAGAAAAAATATTCTTTGAAGTATATAATTTGTTCAAATTACAAAGTATTCTTTGTTTAATTTTCGATACATGTAAGAAACAAACACCTAGAATGTTTTCTTCATATTAATCAATAATAATATAATAAATAAATAATGTTGGACAATCCACACAGCATCATCTAGCCCCAAGCTAAGCCAAGCCTGTTATGGGTACTAGATGACTGATATACTTAATACAATACATTACATAGATACTCGTAAATAATTTTTTGATTATATTAATACCAATCTAGTACCTACATGTTCACCCGTGTGAATCGAAAAACCGAAAGTGTGAATTATTTTATATTTCATCATATGTCATGCTTAGTTTGGGGACCATTCGTCCAAAAAACTGATTGTTAAATAATGACAGATAAAACAATTAATATTTTAGTATAGCTGTAAGGTTACATTTAAGCAATGAACAAATCAATTTATGGTTGCTATTTTAAAATGAATTCGAAACTTTGGACTGATGTAAGCCTAGCTATTTCCCTAACTGTACATCGGACTATGGCCGTGGGAAGCCGCGGGTGTACGAGACAACCTATTAGTCAAATCTTGTGACTGAGCAAAAACATTGATAGAGCGTCTTGTGAACTATAATTATTTTAAGTATTGTTTTTAGTTGATATTCAAATATTACGCTCGGACTGTAGTAGTGTTGTGTTATTCTTTAATTGCAGTTATTATTTTCAGACACGTACGTTAAAGGATATTTTAGAATAGAGCATTGCATCAGAATTTTCTTAAATAATTTGAACTAATTGACTTATTACGCTCATGCCAGACAATGGCTGAAGATTGAAATTACATCACACATTTAGACTTCATTCACACAGACATACCTATGTTTTAAGGACTTACTTAAAAAAAAAAGTTTCCTCGATTTCTCCAGGAACGCATTATCATATCCTGACTTGGTGATAAACAAAACAAAATTCAAAATCGGTCCACAATTGATAAAAAAAGAACATACATGCATACAGGCAAACATAAAACATCCTCCTTTTATGAAGTAGGCTAAAAATAAAATATAGCATGTATTAAAGAACAAAAATAACACACACCGTCTTGAAATAGACCTCAATTCCCATTCAGACAATATCATAATATCCACATCCATTGTCATACAAAAATATATCATCCAATATCAAAAAATGTCTAGTTTCCGGTTAATTTCCCGCCAAATGTAGCCGACGGGACCAGAACGACATTATTTTAGGAGTAAGTGGATACACGCACGTACGGTCAGGCAACAAGTGGTCCACATTTGGGAGACCAAATATTGTATTTATTGAACGACGAACCAGAAGACAATATTATAGGTATGTCGCTGGGAATATGTTATTTGGGTCGTGACGTCACAGTTGGGGGACCTTGAGTATTCGGGATGGGTATCTAATATCTATAGGAGGTTACGTTTTTGTAAGTTTTATTGATTCTTTTGGTTGAGAAATCCTTTGCTGAATATCAATTTTGTAGCGCAGAAGTAGTGAGTATTCATAAGATTGAACATGTCTGGTTGCAAGCACTACTGCTGAGCACGAGGTTTGAGTTTGCTTACCGGGTCGGGCGAAGTGTGATTGGGTTTTCCAACTAGAATTCCTCAGCAGGAGCCCAGAGTTTGAATATTGTGCCCGGTTGATGGCAATAGGCTCGCCCTAATTACATGGTGGGACTTAAACAAAACTGGCCAAATATGGCTATACTATAGGTGCTCCTTCGGCGTGATATCACCTGTATTATTTTATGTATTTTGGGGTTTTTTCCTGGAGATATGAGTGGAGCAGTTAATTTTATTATTGGTGCCGATCCCCTTACCCCGATTGTTGACAAGCTAAAATAACACTACTTTCGTCTCTGTCTCTCTTTTAAAACCTGAAAGGGAGGTAAAGAAGCCAGTCAAATTTCTTTGATAGGTTTTCAACTTTATTACAAAACAATAAGGTTCATGTTCAATTGAGAAAATCTGATTTTAGTTTAACTGAAACTTCCAAACAAACATAATAGAAATTAAAAAGGCATCGACCAAAATCATGAACTAATTTGACACCTCTATCTTAGCAGATAACTGTCACCGTCCTTTTCTCCGACTATCTGTCAGAAAGAGATGTCAACTCTCTGATTTAAGTTTCGTTTGTGATCAAGGACATAGGTTCCATTGTCCATGCTTGTTAGTCAAACTTAGATGAAACTTAAAAGCCTCCATGGCCTTATAATAATAATCATGACCTCCCGTCACACAGTCGAAAAAGCAAAATTACACACCCTTACCTAAAAAACTTCCAAACAAGAAAACAAGAGACCAGGGTGGCTCCTTTTATTATTGTTTCTCGGTCGTAATTTAGCAAAAATAACTGTAACTTCGCCATCAACAAGTGGCGAGTGGAAGTTTTGTGTTACATAAATAATTCTGGCGGTCCGCCTTTTACGTCGGTTCGCACTGCCTGAAAGTTAACGCTGGCAAAAATAACAGAGAAATGTTTGAGAAGATATTATAGGTATCTATGTATATTGTACAAGGATATTACTTGAAATATACTTGACTGCAAAAGTTGCCCTTCAAAGTTAGCAGTAGGTTTCTTATTTTTTTCTTCGTTTTGTAAAAGAATCTAAATCTAAACTAATATTATTTGATAAATATAAGACCAGGATGTTTTGAGTTCATTCGTTACAAACATGCAAAAGTACAAAATGGGAATATTTCCTCTTTATTTATAGTACCTAGTAGTAGGTATATATGTCATGATGGCCCAGTGGTTTAGGCCTCGCCTCTTGTGCACGAGGTTGTGGGTTCAAACCTGGGCACGTACCAATGTGAGTTTTTCAATTCATATGTACTTTCTAAGTTTATCTTGGACATCACTGACATCGGTGAAGGGAAAACATCGTGAGGAAACCTGGACTTATATAATTAATATAAGTCTGAAATCGCCAACCCGTCTTGAGCAAGCGTGGTGATTAATGCTTGTGCCTTCTTTGTATGAGAAGAGGCCTTTGCCTTGCAGTGGGACAGTAATAGGCTGGTACTTTTAGATATATATAGTATTACATAGTGTAGTTTAATTAGCTCCATATTTTTTCTAACCAAATCAAAAGCGCTCAAAGTATCACTAAATATAAAACACAAGATAGTGTAAGCAAGCAATAAGTCCATCACGCACGTGCACTCTTAGCCAAGTTAAGGACACACTTTCACGGTGTACACATGAGGCGCACGAAACGTAAACACTTCGCGGTTCGTTTACTTTGCCACTAAGTGTACGCCAGATTGTTTAGGTTACGGGATATGCACCTTCATAGTGATTCTGGTGGCAATAGAGGAGATTTTCTCGAAGAAAGAATGTTCTTATTTTAATTACACTTATATTATAAACCAGCTGTGCTGCGAATTCGTACACGTTCACTTTGAAAAATATTTTGCGCGGTACCCTAATCCTTTTTCGAAAATAAAGGTAGTCTTAAATATTCCTTAACATCAGCACACATCCTTGACTTTACTACTTAATCTAAGCCATCTGCTATTGAAAGTCAAGTCAAAATCGGTCCAGCCGTATCGGAGATTACCTCAAACAAACGGAGACAAACATACACACAAAAAAAAAAATGCTGTTTTGGTATACTGTCTTATAAAATGTCATACGAATTTAGTAAAAAGCTATTCTTTTGACATCACAAACAGAGAATTTCAATTTTATTTAATTGTATAGATGTATGAATGGGAAAGATGAGCAGTGTGTGTTTGTGTGTGTGTGTGTGTTACTTCTTTACGCTGAAACGGCTAAACGGATTAAAACAAAGGCTACTTTTTATCCCGAGAAAGTGAAATATTCCCTCAGGAATTTCGAATCGTCTCAGGTTGACTGCGGGGCACAGCTAGTTATGATATAAAAATTACCCGGTCTATGTACTACTTTTGGAATATCTGTTACAGGCTCCTCGCTTTCATGAACTTGAACTTTGAAACTGAACTTCGAGCAAATACGAAATAAAATCACTATTAAAAGCATGTAGACTGTCGACTGTTTTTTTTATACCGATGGACTTTTGTTTATCTTCAAATCTACTGCCATGGATATTTCTTGTGGTAAGTTTATATTTTATGTATACATATTTTTCTTTGGCGACGCGTTTTATTTTTCAAATTATATCTCTCTTATAGTCCATCAAAATCTCAGTTGTCACGTAATATCAAAATCATAATTGATATTTTATGGTAGTATTTATGTAATTCCAGAATTATTTATTTAGTAAAAAACGCAAACTTAGCAATAATCGTTTTTTATCAAATTACAAGGTGACGAGTTCAATAGTTCACATTATAAAAGGTTGAGTTCAGTGTTGCAATTAATTAATTTCAACAAATATAATTTTAAGGAGGGAAAAAGAAGTTGTGCAACAAACTCCCCACCAACATATTGATCGGTCTGATAAGTTATAGAAGAACTTAAATCAATAAAATATAATGCCCGAAAATTAACTTAATACCATAAGTCATTATATTAAATTATTGGCCTCGTATCAGCTGGCACTCTCCCATATACCTACTTTTATTTTTTTCATCAGCCTGTACTGGCACACCGCTGAGCAAAGGCGAAAAGAATACTTGAAAGGACTTAGTAGGGGTACCTACCCTACTAAGTCCTTTCAAGTATTCTTTTCGCGGGCCAATTCCTAATATAGTAAAAAAAAACATTGACAACTGAACGCAATCCTAAAAAAAATAAGCCTACGAAACTGAATAAACAAAAGCCTGTCAGTACATCGTTGTTGAACAAGAACTACGAGTATGATCAAAATTATAGGCAACTAATGCACCTAAACTCAAACCATAACATTAAGCAGAAATATTTATCATAAATGTATTTCTATTTCAACATCAGCTTATTCACGACGTAAACATAGGTCATTAGCTCGACAGCCACTTTCAGCCGTTACAGGAATGACATTTAATTTTCAGAGTTCCGCGGACACGTAAATAGTAATTGCCAAGGAAAGGGGTTGACAAACGGTTCCGTACGTCGCGACGGACACCAGATGCTTCCCACGGTGGACTTTGTCTTGTATTTATAGGTTTCCAACAATACCTAGGTCTTAGGTACGTTTACAGTAATTGGTCCTTTGACATATTGTATTAGGTTGGTCTTTTGAGACGGGGAATTGGAAATGTTGGGGTGAAATGAACTGCCTTTCGGGGGAGACATGTGACATAGAGAAATTGTTCTGATGAATAAAAAATAGGATTTGCTTATTACCAACATACCATTACGCTGGTATTGCCCGAAGGGTAAGGCAGCAGTGTACCTATAGGACCTACACTCACATTTCACCAGTTATGTTAGTCTTATGTACTAGGGAGCGAGCATCTAGCGGTACTAACCCATAATTTGTGTATATTGTACACAAATTATGGGTTAGTACTGAGATATTCCAGATGGAAAAACCTAATAATGCTCTGCGCTGTATGCTGTGTGCTTGATCTGGGAATCGAACCCGGGACAGCTCAGCAGTAATATTTAGGAACAACGGGGCAGTCAATATCGCTTACCTATTATTGAGATCTGGGGTACTTTTATCATGGTTAGAAAATTACTTTAATCCCGAAAAAATAAACGCAAATTTTCATGTTGGGAACGTTGAAAAGATAGGCCCAACCAGGTCTTTCGATACAAAAAAAAAGCATTCTGCCCAAACGACACGGTGTATCAACCGCAATAAATTCTGGGCAAAAAAACAAATAGCTATAACTCGCCATGTCCAATCAAACGACCCCCAGTGGGCTTGGAAACGCAAATTGCGGCCAAAAATGATAACTGTTGAATTATAACCCTCATTGTACCAAACGAAGTCACTTCATTGGCCTTAGTTTACGAGGACCTTCGGGAGATTTTATCAAATGTTTTATTGAGTGCGAAAAAGTTTTGGACTTCGAACGCTTTTGGTACATTTATTATCATTTTATGTTGATATAAAAGTTGGTTCGACGTTGATGAACTTGATTGTGTTCAAGTTTTAATGCTTGCATTAATATTTAAGTATTAATTGTTGTTACGACTGACTTTCTGAGATATAGAATAAAAAAAACTCAAGGAATAAAGAAGAAAATGAATATTTAAACAAACCTATCATGACGGCATTTGCTGATAGAGGCTCGTGGCTAAGTCATAATAGCTGTACGGATCGATCTTCAAGGTTAAGCAATGCTTGTCGCGGTTGGTCCGTGGTTGGGTGACCATTTATTACATATTAAGACCCCTCCGTGCTTCAGAGATCACGTTGAGCCCTTGGTATTGGCTGATATTCGCACATCTCGACAGGATATCAGAAACCTAGAAGCCTGAAAACAAGTCTTACCAAGGGGTATTGGATAACCGAGTAACTAGGCTGTAAATTTCAGATAGACAGTCGCTCCATGGCAAAAACTAGTATCAAGCTGCCATCCGGTTAGACTGGAAGCCGTCCCAAACAAAGTTGGGAAAAAGCTAGGCAAATGATGATGAGGCATTTCCTGATAGTTATATAACAAAACAACTTAATCACACATATCTATGACACTTCAGACATGAAGAGACAAAACATTAATCAAACAAGAAACATAACAAAATATCTCTAAACGCCAAACAAAGTCACTTGACACGCTACAACCATTAAAATCATCAACGACTCCTGCCATAAGGTATGACAACAACCATGATACATTAGCTTCGAGTCAATTTGTACGCTCTACGCACCCCCTCAATCACACTCTATGATCTATGCCCATGCCTACTCGAAACATGGATATGAAAAATGACAGGAGAAATCTGTCCAATTATAATGTAACATGAATCGACGGACATAGATTGTGGTACATTAGTAACTTTGTCACGTGTCTCGATTTAGTACGGAAGGGTAAAATGTGTAACCAGAATTTATGTCAAAGTTTTGGAGTTAGGTATTTTTTCGGTTGTAGTACTGAATATTTTGGTGTTCTGGAATCTACGTATGGTAACTTGATATTGACAGTTTTAGAAAAATACTGACGAAACCATTAAATCATCATTCTCTTGCCCTTATCCCAATTTATTTGGGGTCGGCGCAGCGTGTCTTTTTCTTCCATACATCTCTATTTGCCGTCATCTCAGAAGTCAACTCTTTCTTAGCCATATCATCTTTCACAAAATCCATCCATCGTTTCCTAGGTCTCCCTCTACTCTTGTAACCCTCTACATTCATACTCAAAACTTTCCTCACAGCATGATCACCACTAAATGCGTACCTAAATAAAATCACGTTATTGGATTTTCAAAACTTATCTCAGCACCGAAAGTTGAAAATTCAACAGTGCACTAATGTTCAGGCTTCATTCAAGTGTGGCTTAGTGTATAAAAACGGGTATAGTTTTATTAAAAACCTCATTTTTACAAATATACTTATTTATCTCGTAAGCTTTCTTTTTAAATGCATAATGTTTTTCTTGGCAATGAGCATTTGAACAGATACATTTCTTTATCTGTGCTGTACTTTTTAAAAACAAACTTTGTTTGTGTTCAAGAAAATTAATGATCGAGGACCGAAAACTAGCTGACATAATTTATTATATTAGGTCTTTACCTATGAAATTGCCGTTCTGCAGTACTGGCCATTTCAAATCAAAATATTTTTTGTTTGGCTAAGAATTCTAATTTCAAATTAATTTTATTTTAAAAACATGGATTTTTTTTCCAAAAGTAGTCATTTGTTTATTGATTAGTGTTACATTTTCATCGCATTTAAATCTTTTTCGTCATCATGGATACGTTAAAAATTCGAGTAATTATGGAATATGAGTACCGTCGTGGCAGCAACGCGGCACAAGCGGCACGCAACATCAACGACGTTTACGGAGCTAACACTACAAACCAACGCACTACCTGTTATTGGTTTGCTCGCTTCCGTTCTGGAAATTTCGACCTGAAAAATGAACCTCGCGGTCGTCCGAAGACTTTGGTCGACAATGACGAATTAAAGGCGATTGTGGAAGCTGATGATACACAATCTACGGCTGAATTAGCAGCAGCTTTCGACGTTAGCGTCAAAACAATATTGGTCCATTTGCGTCAAATTGGCAAGGTAAAAAAGCTTGACAAATGGGTGCCCCACGAACTCAATGATCGCCAGCGCGAAGTACGCGTCGAGACGTGCCTTGCACTGCTCAACAGACACACAAATGAAGGAATTTTGAACCGCATTGTTACCTGCGATGAAAAATGGATTCTGTTTGATAACCGCAAGCGCTCAGCAAGTTGGTTGGATCCTGGTTCAGCACCTAAACAATGCCCTAAACGAAAACTTACCCCAAGAAAAGTGATGGTCACTGTTTGGTGGTCTAGCGCCGGTGTGATTCAACACAGCTTCTTACCAAACGGGGTGAGCATTACTGCAGATGTGTACTGTGAAGAATTGAACACAATGATGGAGAAGCTGGCACATCTCCAACCAGCATTGGTCAATCGCTCGTCTCCGCTGCTCCTGCACGACAACGCGCGACCTCATACTGCACATCAGACGGTCTCCAAGTTGCAAGAGCTGGGGTTGGAAGCTCTCCGTCATCCGCCCTACTCACCAGACCTTGCGCCTACAGACTACTACTTTTTCCAGAATTTGGATAACTTCTTGGCGGGAAAAAAATTCAATACCCGAGAGGCAGTACAAAATGCCTTTGAAGAATTTGTTGCCTCCCGTCCAGCTGATTTCTTTAAGAAGGGCATCAATAAACTGCCACTGCGTTGGCAAAGATGCATTGATTGCATGGGTGATTACTTCGATTAATACAATTAAAAAATACATGAAAAAAATTCATTTAAATTTTTTCATACAAAACGGCAATTTCATAGGTAAAGACCTATTATTAGCTAGTTTACACTATGATCTAGCTAATATAATTTATTATAGTAGCTAGTTTACGAAATACGATTCAACATAGCAGGTCATACATTAGTTACTCTGTCATTGTGTCAAGTTTTTAGTATGAAAGGGTTAGATAACCAAATGTTTTACACGGCTGTTTGTCATGTAGTTTAGGTCAGAACCGACCGACTAACCGGTTGTTCATGTTTTTGAGGACACATATTTATGCATGTCTGTAATTTTGAATTGCAGCTGTTGGTAAAGCGTTCTTATTTGGTTTTTAAGTTTTCCAGTCGAACAATTTCTTTTTATAAGTGCACTAACGCAAATAGGCAGACAGACATTGCAGTTAATATTTGTTTTACTAAAAATAGCGATTAGTCTGAAATCGCCAAACAGCCTGGAGTAAGCGTGGTGATTTATGCTCGAGCGTATTCTGTACGAGAGGTCTTTTCTTTGCAGTGGGACAGTTGCAGGCATTATTATACACTACATGAAATACATTTCCATTTGTTGGAGATATCATAATCGTAAACAAGTTTAATGGGATTGGTGGTTGGAATGGATCCCGAAAGATCCATAAGACCAATCCCATCGTCGTGATGACCCAGTGTTCAAGGTAAACAAGTAAACAGTTATGTGACTTCAAATCAAATCAAATGTTTATTTGCTAGAGATACAATCATTGTATAAAGGTAAGTTCTTAAAACCTAAAAAGTTATAGTACTCTGCCTGCATGCAAGCGTGCAAATTTTTATTTTTTACTATTTTATATCAATTTAGTCTATTCTAATTATACTTAAACATTACAATTTTTTATGTTCCAGAAACTCCTTAATACTATAAAAACAATATTTTTGGAGCCACACTAACAATTTCTTTTTAAAAACACTACCCTCCAACAGTTTCATTTCATTTGGGATATTATTATAAATTAAAATACACATATTAAACACATTCATATAATTATGTACTTTCTGATTAAAAACGATGTGATGAAACCTGTTCTCGAAGTTAATACAAGTCTGTAATCGCCCACCCGCCTTGAGCATGTGTGGTGATTAATGCTCGTGCCTTCTCTGTATAAGAAGACGCGTGACAGTAACAGTCTGGTATTATTATTTGAACACTTAGATCATCTGATCTAGTTGATCTGAAGATGCTCGCTTACTGCTAAGTAATAAAATCCGAAGTCGTTTCAATACTTCACTCTATCTACAAGGCCGATCAGGTTGGATCGTTGATCCACATGTCTTATGGACTTTGTAATTTAGGGGATAAGTAAGCTCACAATTTCTATCTAGGAGAGTTATTTTTGTGAATACCACAAGGTTCATGGTGTGTGTTTATGTGTTTGGTTAGTTAACTAAGCGGTAGAGCATTATTACTTTACACTGAATGTTCATATTCGTATGTTACGCTTGTACTCATTCGATTATATGAATGTAAACTTAATTTGCATAGGAATAAGTTACATATTCATATGAAATGATTACTTTACCTAGTGAAGTAAATTCAAAGTAAGATTTGTAAATCTGGCTTTAAGACACGACTGTTTAAGTGAAGTTTTAACCAATGACGATGAAACCACTTATGAAATTGGCTCAACCTCATTCATAATAATACCAGCCTGTTACTATCCCACTGCAGGGCAAACGCGTGTTCTCACACAGATAATGCACGCGCATTAATCACCAGGCTAGACTTATATTAATTATAAGTCCATACAAATCTATCTTTGCTTTGCCAACATTATATACATTAGGCAAAATATACATATGTACACTAAATACAGTGACATCCACAATTTTAATACCAGAAATAAGCAGAAACTGTACGCTCCTTTCCACCGGCTTCATAAGGTCCAGAGCTCATTTGTGGGGCTCGGTATCCGCTTTTATAACATGCTACCTCATTCTTTGCTGGATTTACCTTTTAACGCGTTTAAAGCTAAAGTTAAATCAAACCTTTGTTCTAAAGCATATTATTCGATCAACGACTATTTAGAAGACAAGAATAGTTGGTCGCTTTGTTGAACGCAGGACAATGTTACTATGTTCTTTTACTGTTTAATAGTTCTTTATTTTTGTGTATGTTTCTTCTACTATCCTTATTTTTATGTTATTGACATGATCCTCTCATTACATTGTATGAATGAGTTGTATTGATATAATTCAGCATTGCACATGTCAGCGGGCACGCCCTTGGACTGCCTTGGAGGCTTTTTATGTATTCAGTTTAGCAGGCTTTGCTTGAGTTAATTGTCGATTTTGGTATATATAACTTTTTATTTATTTATTTTGGCATATTGGTGTGTGCTAGCTAACATGTAGCAAATTATTTAATTGAATGACGTATAAAGATGATTGACATAATTATTATTTTTGACATAATGTGTTGTATAGATTCAGGTTCTTCAAACCTATCAGACAGACGTGTTGCTGGGGAGTTTGTTCCTCCACTTCTTCTTCCCAGCAAAAACACTAGGAAGTGGTGAAGGGTGGGCGTTTTGGGGGACTGTCTTATGTAAACGTCTTTGACGTTCAAAAAGTGCTGATTCTCAGCCTAATTTGAATAAATGAATTTTTGATTTGATTTGATTTTGATTTGATTTTGATATCTAAGTCGAAATATCCGGCGATTGGCGCAGTGGCTATACGATTTTTTGCTGCGCCGTGTGTCGTGGCTTCGACTCCCGCATGGCAAAAAAAATTAAGTCCTGGCGCTACCACGATTTTTCCCTAACCGTAACAGTGATGCCCAAAATAAACTTACAAAAATACAGAAGATTTGAAAAATTTACAAAAGCCTTGATGTCCTTGAGGCCCTAACCCGTAGACCATCACAACATTTTGAAAAACTTTTGTTTTAGCCAATTACATCTAAATTAAATCTGAATCCCGCAGCCAAGTGGAGGGCGTACCTACCTAGGGTAGGCGGGTAATGAGGTCAAAGATATCAATATCACCTTCAACCATAAATTTGGGCCACCATAATGTTCCACCATCACGCATCACCTCAACAAGTGGTTTATTTCCTCATAATATGGTGCAAACATCCCTACTGATAAATTTGTATGGGCCTTTTATGAGTCCTATAATAATATTGTAAAGATTTGTTTGGGTGAGAGGGAAAAAGAAGGCAAGATATTTTATTTGTTGCTGTCGATATATGTTGTACTATTCAATATAATATTATAGATACAAATCAATTAAATTGAAGTGTCTGTGTATAATGTCCAAATAACAGCGTTTTACTTTAATGCATATGAAAGTTTATACGGTAGTTATACCAAAAAACGAATTTAAAAAAAATTGTTTGTCTGTCGGTTTGTTAGAACTTTGTACGACTGAATTAGGGTACCGCGAATAAAAAATGCAAAAACCCATTTTTTTTTCAATTCCACGCGGACAAAGTGCGGGTTAAGCTAGTTTGAAATAAATTTTGTTGATAAAGTTTTCTATAAATATTACATAAGAGATAAAATGATATCTCTCGCTACTATCTACAGTTTTTTAGTAATCAGCAAAAACCCATTTCAAAGTAACTTAGTTTTGCGGTCAAAAGAAAGTAAAATTCAACTTAGAAAAGGAGAAATATTTTTCATAGCAAGGTATATCGAGTACTGCCTCCAAACGCAACTGCTGAGCGTGTGGTCCTAGGGTCGATTTCCAGGTCGGGCAAAGTGTTGTTGAGTTTTCCAATAGGAATTTTCTCATTAGCAGCCCAGCCAGACTGCGGGCTGCTACTAATAAAATCAAGAAAAAAAACATAATAACATCCAACCCAGGAATTGATCCCAGGACCTCATACTCAGCGGTACCACTAGTGACTAGACCAACCAGTTAGTAAAACTCCTAAAAAGGAGACAGTAAGTTTCCTTTGTAACATTCAACGAGATACACACATTGACAACCGATGTGGCGCGGCGGGCGAAGGTCCGCCTGCGACGCAAGAGGTTGCGGGTTCGATTCCCGCCTTGCGACAAATGTTTGTACGATCTACAAATATTTGTTACGGGTGTTTTGGGTATTTCCTAAGTATAATAAAAAATATCTATATATTATGTAATGTATTGTATTAAGTATATCAGTCATCTAGTACCCATAACACAAGCTCTGCTTAGCTTGGGGCTAGTTGATGGCTGTGTGGATTGTCCAACAATATTTATTATTACAATTATATAATCTGTAAAAGAGAGGAATCCTACACAATAGTACTTACCTAAATCAGTCAATTTCTTTAGTCGCGTTGAGTGATTTTTGGTAGAAGCATAACTTTAGGGTTAACGTCACCGACATGCTAATGCGTCACGCCTGACTGACAGTAATTCCAAAGTTTTCTCTAATGTCGGCAGTCCCCATAACAAGCTAAAAGGTACTGAACACATATCACCTGCGTAAATCCCTAACGAGTTCGACTGCAGCCACTGAATCTAATTAAATCCCAATCACTTTCAGTCACATTCCTCTCTGAGTGCATTCGTATGTACCTATGTACATAAAAACAGTATCCAATTATCTTGCCCGACGTATGCGGACATAAGTCTCCCGTTAGGCTAAATGGTACGCAGCGGGGGGGGAGCAGAAGTTCCGATTAATACCAGGCAGATATAAAACAATACTGATCATCGTTAATTTGATTTCACAAATCATTTAAAAAATGTAGACAGCATGATTGGTGCAGTGGCTTCGCGATTGACTGCTGCGTTGCTTGTCATGGAAAGAAAGAAAGATAGCATAGACCCAGGCACACAATGACAATACTATGCATACACATGGTTCGATTCTCGTACGGAGCAAATGTTTGTATGGCCTAGAGGTAGTTGTTTCGGTCCTGGCTGTTTTTTGTTATGTGACTTTGAATGTTTGTTTACACGATACAGGAGAAATTCCTAGTGTGGGGCAACGTTTAAAAAAAATACTAAATACTAAAGGAATAGGCAAAGCTGTGAAAGTATACAAGTAATCACATACTCTTGACGGTCCTGTTAGTTCTAGCACAAATTTCTCGTAAGAAGTTTACCAACCGCAAAAGTCAATAGTGTACATATAGTATACTAAGATCGCCTCTACACTACGTTTTGTGAAACTAATTTTGTTTGACTAATAACTAGGTACTTAATGTATTTAACATAACGAATTTGTTCACTATTCCTGTTGCGCTAATGGATGAGCAAAAACTTAAAATATTCTAACATTGTTTATATTCAAACAAGTTATCTGATACACATATTCTATAAATACGTTTCCTCATATTCTAATGAGCTCGTGGCTAAATAAAAACAGCCTCATTAAGCTACGCTTGCCGAGGTCAGTTTGTGGAAGGGTGACCGTTCGTAACATGTCGAGACTCCCCCATGGCTCGTAAAACACGTTAAGCCGTTGGTACCACCTGCATTTTGTAAATCTTTGACCGTCGTTGCGGGTAGCCAGAAGCCCGAAAGTCTGACAACCAACCAAGGGTACACGGTACCTACCCGTGTTGTCCAGTAACTACGTTGTGGAAGTCAGATAGGCAGTCGTTCTATTTGAAACACTGGTATTCAGCTGCATCCGGTTAGACTGGAAACTGACCCCAACATAGTTGAGAAAAGACTTAGCTGAAGATGACTTAAATTCTAATGTCTTTTAGGATTTAAAACAAATTATTTTGGAAAGATTCCTTATAGTTTTGAATTTTATTAGTTAATATGTTTCAATTCCGAAGCAAGCAAGCATGTTATTATATCACACAAATATACTACAAGCATATTTTTATCTCACAAATCGGGGGTGTGTAAGGGTGTGATTTCTTCCGATCTTAATGCGCATTCTTAAGCCCAGCTTTACAATCTCTCTCAGACAAAATTAAAAGGAGCTAAAACCCACAGGCTGAATACACCACCGACCTTTGGTCATATTCTAACACATGAACCAGGGAAATTAAAATCTTTCTATTCTTTTCTTTACAATTTTTTAGTTCGATATTATGTAACAAAATTTAAAATCGTTTCTTTGTTACTTCAATGTTCAAATTTCTCAAAATTAATGTGAGCATGCAGCGAACTTAGCTGCTGTTTAGCTTGAAAAAGATCGCTTTTATTTTCAGTTCAAGGCGCTATTATTTTTAAACACTGGTATAATTTTTGTGAAGTTCTTATGAGAATGATTTCTCATAACAACTTCACAAAAAATGTCGTGCTCTTTTAGTTTTTTACTTAGGTACACAAATACACATAAGCGCCCGGTTTCTGGAACGGATTTATTGCCAACACAAAAATAAATGCCTCAATTGGCTGTTGACAATTCGTCTAACCGACGACCTATGTGGCGCGGCGGGCGAAGGTCCGCTTGCGACGCAGGAGTTTGCGGGTTCGATTCCCGCCTTGGGACAAATGTTTGTACTATCTACAAAGATTTGTTCCGGCTGTTCTGGGTATTTTCTATGTATAATAAAAAAATATCTATCTATGTAATGTATTGTATTAAGTATATCAGTCATCTAGCACCCATAACACAAGCTCTGCTTAATTTGGGGCTAGATGATGCTGTGTGGATTGTCCAGCATTATTTATTTATTATTATTGTTATAATCACAAACAGATAACGCGTGCTTGACAGTTTGTCATTTAAATTTTGCGACGGTTTGCATCGTTCCAGGAACTTCATTTAACAGACATGTTCTATTTCAATGCTTCTTAGAAATCATTAAAAAGTCAGTGTCTGCCTGCTGAATTCTGGCGATACTTTGGTTTCAATGTGTGCGCCTGTGCGCATTCCAAACATTTCATTGTTCACAAGTAAACCTTCTGTTCCTTCTTGCTTTGTCCTTCGACGTAAGTAGTTGGCACCCCACACTGGTGCGTAGCGATAAGGTCCCTACCAAATTGATGTTTGAACTGTCATTAATTCCCCTCACCGACAGATGTCAGTGCAGTCTATTATTTTTTGACACCTAGCTGTCATTTGTCGTTACTTTATTTCGTTCATTCCTTGATTGAATGAAGGATTGGGTTGTTGAACTATGTTGTAATAATTGTGGTTGATTCGAGATGATTCATTCTCGGAATTTGATTAGAGATAATTTTGAGAGGCGTTTATTATGATTTCAAGCTATGAGTCATGGCCTAAAATAACTACAATATTGTCTACTCACGAACAATAAATAAATAAAGTTCCAGGGCTGGATGTTATTGTTTTAGTCAATTGAAGAAAAACTTCACTCGTGGAGAATAAACTGTGTTTTTTTTTTAATATGGGGTTTTTGTTGTGTCGAAATTACTAAAATTTTAACCGACTACTAAGTAGCCACCTGTAGTTCTATTGTTAGCCTCTTTTACTATAGAAAAAGCAGCTGATAGTACACACTAGGCAGGAAAGGTGTAGCATATCCTGTGAAGGTGAAGGCTCCTATCAGGCACAGTGTTTGGGCCAAGGATACCCCATTTGGTTAGATTATTTCCAAAGCGGCCAATCTAGGATTAAGTTAAGTTTGGCCAATGTGGTTCGTTTCCAGGGGATAAATGTTGGAATGTTGAAGCATGGTGGAAGGCCGCGGTTTTTATTCCTCCACAGTTTGCATATCTCATCATATTTGACTGTTCGTGTATGCAACTTTAAATTTTGGTAAACGCGCCCACGACACCGGAGAAAATCCTAGTGTGGTAAAAAAATAAGTAGAAATTTAAGACGATTCTTTAATTGAAAAAATTAACACTCATATAAATCATAAGTTTAGTTTACACAAAAGTCGTTGGTACTATAATTTTATTCGAAACCTTCCCTACAAGTTCGCAAAAAATCTCTATACATTTTCTCTCTGCCGCCGTAACAAAATTTCCCTACCAGCGAGATAGCGCCAGAAATATTACAAGGCATCCGCCATAACAGTAACTATTATACTTATTTTTATTCCGTTTATCTCTTGACATGTTGGTTTACGACTCAATCGGAGATATTCGTAGTTATTCGGGATTGTTCGTTGCGTATGCATTGCACGGTGGCAAGTTTCTTTTATCTGTAATAAGATTCCAATTCGGATAGTCTTGATGTCGCGAGCTCCCTAAAGTAATAAACTAGTGGTGGAGTGGAGTTGAGGTGCGTCTCCGTTATTACACGGTACGATATTTTTTTAATGATTTTTTTTCTTCAGTTAAAGAAGGAAAAGGAAAAGGCTAGGCAGATGATCAGTTATTTAGTGTTCTATCGAAACAATATACGAAGGGTTTAATGAAGTTTTCTATTTAACTTATGTAATGTGGGATTTTAATATTTACGTTTTCATTACTTATAAATAAGTAAAATTCACTACATTATTAATATTATATTATATAAATAATTTAGTATAGATATTTAATAACGACATTGAATTACTTATTATTATTAATAATGCATTCACAAACGTTGTCAAATTGGTTTAATGCATGAACTATAAAATGCTGTTTGTTTAATTATTTATTTATTTTATAACGGATTTCAAAATATTACCTACTACACTGTGAACATACACAGTGTAGTTAGTTAGCCTCGGACCAATTTGAGCTTCTTGTTGATATTAAGTTTTTTTTTGCTTGTTTTTTTTAAATGTTGCCCCACTTTAGGAATTTCTCCTGTATTGTGGGTGCGCACAGTTCAACCGCTGAGCCAACCGTGTTATCTAATTTATTGTTTTCGGGTATTAATTATGTACCCATGTTATGAAGAATTCCTTTTTTTTGTTCACGACTTCTTAACTTATTAATACAATTTTTTTTTCCAAAACCGCCCCTACCGTATACTGTCAAACACTGGACACACACCAAATTGCGTACGAAATACGTCGAATTTGTAGAACAAATATAAATGGTTGGGGTAGATCGAGGGTAGATAATTACATTTTTTGATCTTCGGAAACTGGGGATGACGTCTGAAGCAAGGCCCTTTGTGTACTATACTTCGATAGTGTCACAGATATGAGACGTGTGTAAATAGAAACAAACAGTAGGTACCCCCCGTTTTGGCAGTTGGGTAAAATGTGCGATGACGTCATAGGCCTTTGTTTGTGTACGGAAGTAACGCGTGAAAAAGTATTTAAGTAAAGTGCTGACTAATGGAGTGTTAGGTTACGTTTCATTGGCGGCTTTTTATTTTTAGGTAAATGAGTGTGTTTTATACAATGTTATAAATTATAGAAGAGTGTGAAAAAGTTTCGTTGATATTCTATTCAGTTTGTATACGTAATATTTCGGTGAAGGAAAACGTAATGGGGAAAACTGGACTCATAAAGTCTGAAATCGCCAACCCGTCTTGAGCAATCGTGGTGATGAATGCTCGCGCCTTCTCTGTATGAGAAGAGGCCTTTGCCTTGTAGTGGGACAGTAACAGGCTGGTATTATTTTTATTTTATTATATTAGTTAATTTTTTTATTTTTATTTTTATTTTTATTTTTATTTAATTTTTATTTTGTTATATTAGTATTTTATTTGAGTAAAATTTATATTATACTTTGTTAGCAACACAAGATT
This sequence comes from Phlogophora meticulosa, assembly GCA_905147745.2. NCBI lineage: Eukaryota > Metazoa > Arthropoda > Insecta > Lepidoptera > Noctuidae > Phlogophora > Phlogophora meticulosa. The sequence goes on from LR990518.1 coordinate 4,869,239, forward strand.
CTTATCATGGTTCCAAGTAAGGTTAAGTCAGTAATAATATTAGGATAATCAGTTAAGTACTTAATTGTATTCGAGAAGATAAATGTACCCACGAGAATATTACCGACAAACTTTCCCGCATTTTGGAAGTGATCTATGTTGGTATAAAATACACGTTTTCGAATGGATAATTTAAAAACCAACCTTGGCAATGGAAATTCTTGTTATATAGTAAAGTTATCATTGAAATGATAAACTATGTGTACCTAAAAAGGTGTTTTAAATATTATATTGTTTGACGGGCCGATATCCGCAACTCCACGACTCCGCGTATTTGCGTACAAAGGTGTTTTAATAATGAGTGAATTGAACACTAGAAAACACCAAAGTGGACATATAAATATTACTTTAATGTAGAATTTTCAAGTCAGGGCGTAGGTTTGAAAAATAAACCGACAGAGCATTCTCATTTAGAACTTTTTGCTGGGGAGTTTGTTCCTCCACTTCTTCTTCCCAGCAAAAACACTAGGAAGTGGTGAAGGGTGGGCGTTTTGGGGGACTGTCTTATGTAAACGTCTTTGACGTTCAAAAAGTGCTGATTCTCAGCCTAATTTGAATAAATGAATTTTGATTTTGATTTTGAACGAAAATGAAAGCGCACTGTCAGATGTTTTTTTTCTATTTTTTGTGCATGCATGTTCTATTACTGATTATGACAGTACTCGAAAATATGTATAAAAGAATGGCCTAAGTGTCACCAATACAATTGAATTCCCAAAACATCATAAACTCACTACTTTTCCCATAAGGGTAGACAAAACAAGAGAAAGCGACCCGCTACGATACTTATTTACAAATATAACAACTGTTTAAGCATTCGAATTTCTATTACCACTCATTTAACAAATTACCGTTAAAACTCTATCGGTATTTTCATATTATTAGCTCGTCTCTTATTACACAAGAAGAGAGGAGGACGTGGCTAAATGAAAACAGCCACACGATTCGATCGAAAGGTAAGCTAAGCTTGCCGAGGAAAGTATGTGCATGAGTGACCGTTCATTGCATATTGAGACTCCTCCATACCTCGAAAAGCACGTTAAGTCATTTTTTTTGACAGTCGTTACGGGTTCTCAGAAGCCCGAAAATCTGTTAACCAGTCTTACCAAGGGATATGGTGTATTTAGCTACATCCGATTATACTGGAAGCAGGCCCCAATATAGTTTGGAAAGGAAAGGCAGATGATGGTACCGTTTGATTAGCTATGATATGTTACGACTAACACAAAACAATGTATTCTATTTACCATTGGCATATGAATTTTAACACTAAAATAATAATTTCAACAGTAACTAACAATAATTACCGTTATTATTCAAATGTTATATTAAATGGAATAAAAGAATTATTTTTTATTAACAAAAAGGTTCTAATATTTTCCTAATGAAAAGGTAAGTAGTATAGCTTTCCTATTTATAGCCCATACTCGTTATTTCCTGGAACTATTTTACGAGATAATATTAAATGTTATTTGTCTCTGTCCTGTATAAATCGAAGTCGTGATTGCCCAGTGGTTAAGGCCTTAAGTGCACGAGATTCTTGGTTTTAAGTCGGGCCAGTACCAATGGGACTTTTTCAAATCATAGGAACATTTAAGTGTATTTTAGATATCACTGACATCGGTGAAGAAAAATATCATAAGGATACCTGGACTTAAAATAAACTAGCTTTTGCCCGCGACTTTGTCTGCGTGAATGTTGGTAATAGCGGATGCAGACAATGTAGCGGGTTAAAAATTCTTTGTCCTTCCTAGAATCTCAAACTATCTCCATACCAAATTCATCATCATTGATTTAGTAGCTCAAACCCGCCATAATATTCTCAAACCACTGCAACTCCTGAAAACCAGAATCAACAGTGGCGACCACCAGAAAAGCATTGAAACAATGAAGCCCGACGAGTTCCGAAGAAATGATTCAACTGTCTTGGATCCCGCAACGAAATTAATCAGAAAATAACAGAGGAAGAGTTAAAAAATATGTGATTTTCACTTTTCTCCATATCAAAAAGGAGACAGAACTGAGCTAGGCCAAAAAGCACACGTTCAGGTGTTAAAGCCTAATATTATAAACAGACAGAGTTACTACTATATTTATAATATTATTACCTAGTATGGGTAAAAGTCTGAAATGTCCTTCTCGCTTTGAGCAAGCGTGTTGTGCTCTGTATGAGAAAAGGCCTTTGCCTGGCAGTGGGACAGTAACCGGCTGGTTTATATTTTATTTTTCAGTCAGTCTTAAACGTTCCCACATTAATAGTCAGAAGTAACAAAGGCATGCCGCGCTACAACTTCTAAAAACACATAGGCCAAGGTTCTAAGCAAATAAAACTGAACCAAAAATTATCCAAACAGTGTTTGCGAACTGAAATAACACAATCAAAACAACCAGTTTTGCCAATAGTTTACAATTCAAAGCAAATAACCAACCCTGCCCACCAATCAATAGTTTCAAATTCAATAACTGTTCGAAATTCAGATATTGGAAGAGTAATCAAGTTGAGACTTACCCAAGAGCTTCATTACTTCTGCCTGGCTGATGAGTACATTCAGATGGCTCGTTGCCAATGGCAACGCCAGCCAGGCTGCCCAAGCGATAACAAGAATTTTAGCTGCCATATTACACTTCACTATACAGTCATTTTATTTTCACTTTCGAATACATTTTACCACATTTTTTTTATATAACAAAAGTTTGTTTACGTTGTATCCATTTTAGCGTCCTTTGTATTTGAAATTGGAACTAACCATAGAGATCGGTTGTACTTTTTAAAGTTCACATTTTTTTAAACAATTGTAAATAAAAAACTAAAATACAAATTTCATAAAATTAATTAAAGGATTTATCAAAATCATTTCTAAAAATAAAATTTAAGTTAAATCCTAAATAAACAAAAGTAATCTTCAATGAAAAGTTCAAATTGAACGCGTTCGAAAACAAACCGACCGGAAAATTTTCGAATTCGGAAGCCGGTGGTTCGGATACGTTCACAAGCGGACACAAGTCTGACGCTCGCGGTACCGCGCCGCACTGCCGTTCAACAACGCTCGGCGAACCAACAAGTTACTCACAGACATGCGCACAGCACAACCCTATCATTTCGAACACACTTTGCAAATACATTGAACACTTTATTTGAGCCACGAATAAGTCTTGTCAAACAAAAACAGTCATGTATACTGACCCCATCTTTCAAATAGTCAAAATGTGTTTAAATTTTAAAGGCTTTTATTGAGAGGGACTCGTGTTTTAAAGGGAATTAATTGAGTTTGTCTCAAGGGAGAGGCGTTTCCGTTTTACATTAAGACCGTTCTGTGAGTACTAATGAAATTACGATCTCTTTTACAAATAAAGTGCTCTGCAAGAGTTGGTATCGAACACGATAAAAACCTAGAGTGTGATTTTATGAAGGGATAATAGAGTTAAATTATGAAAAGCAGGCTTAACTTGGTTAAAGAGAATTAGTACCCAGTTCCGTTTTGCATCGGATTAAATTACGAGCTTCCGTCAATATGCAAATGGAGTGTATTAAAGTTTACTGCCTTGAAAATAATATTTTCTGCGAGTTCAGTCTTCTTTGATTAGTTTAAAGTAGATTTTAGGTTAAGAATAAATTGTCTATGGGTCTTGTCATTTTTTTTTTGTCTTTGCAGCATTTTTCAACCCGAGTGCTACGAAAAGTTTTTCACGCGTATCTATGTACATATGTTTGTAATAATCTCTAGTATCTCCGTTCATAGAAACGGCTGGACGTATTTCTACAAATGAAGTTGCTAAGACAAATTCAATGAGACTTTTACAAACATACATGGGAAAGGTGAAGCTTTAAAAGGTTGATAATTTCAGATATATTGGGCGTGTGTTTTTTTTTGTTGCAATTCAATTGTGTAGGGTATTCATTTAAATGCCTTCATCAAATCTGAAATTTAACTTAAACAAATAAATAAAAATAAATAAATAAATAAATAATGCTGGACAATCCACACAGCATCATCTAGCCCCAAGCTAAGCAGAGCTTGTGTTATGGGTACTAGATGACTGATATACTTAATACAATACATTACATAGATAGATATTTTTTATTATACCTACATAGGAAATACCCAGAACACCTGAAACAAATATTTGTAGATCGTACAAACATTTGTCCCAAGGCGGGAATCGAACCCGCAACCTCCTGCGTCACAGGTGGACTTTTGCCCACTGCGCCACATAGGTCGTCAAATAACTGTAACATATTGCTTGAAAACCCATTTTTTTCCTTTTTTTGCTATCGTTTTTTTTTTGTCTTTGGTCAACATCGGAATGGACATGAAAGCAGGACAAATGCAATAGAAATGCGTTCCTTACGAAGTATTTATGTGTGATGTAACTTAGAGCGCGTTGTGGTTTAAAAGAAGATAGTTCAGTGACAAATAAAGGGTCGTTACAGACAGACGGACGGACAGCAAAGTGATCCTATAAGGGTTCCATTTTTTCTTTTATAGGTACTTACGGAACCCTAAAAATTAAAAAAGTGTGCTCATATGGTTTGGTTACGTTGAGAGGATGAATGAAAGACGACTAACAAAGCGGAATCACTGGTAGGGGACGCCCTAGGACATACACTGACCTCACTAGCAAGGAGTTCTTCAAAACGGTCAGGTGCGTAGTACTCGCATCGCATGCGTGTATGACGAGATGTATGAATGTAAACGAACCAAAGGGAGTTTGTAAGGATCATAGCAGCTGGCGTTCTCTTGTTTCTGCCAATCCGTATGGGAAAAAGTCGTGAATTTATGTATGTATGTAAAATTCAAAGTTTCTTAAATATGTGATCGTTGTTGAGTACAGATTTATAAACTTGCTAACTCTAGATTTATTATTTTGATAACATCACTTTAGTAGTTTATTTCCAAAAACGGAACAAGGAGTGCATACATCAAAGGTGTCTGTAGCGCCACCGTGTACCAATAAATCTCAAAGGAAAACGTACAGTCGTACTTACAAATATGCAAAAACTTGCCGTACGTACTTAAGCCCTTTACGAATTGGATACCACACAATATTACGGCTGCGTTCACCTCTATCTTCGCCGTAATACATCATAACACGGTAAGTTTTCTCGCCGCGTTCAGATTAGCCGTTTGTGGCGAATGTATAAGTAATACGGCGGCACGCTCCGTACTGGCACTGATGAATGGTCCTACTTAATAAGGGAACTTTATCTAGTGATTATTGCGTAAACGACTACCATGTTGTAATGAGTGAGGTATGGGATGATTATGAAAATGCATAGAATGTTATATTGGGTTTATTACTCATGTATTGTTTGGGATTTTTCATTTTACTTGATGGCCATATGGAGAACACTGGAGTTTTGTGGCGTTAAGAAAATATAAATAAAAAAAAATACTCCTTAGCCAAAGAGCGTATAGGCGGGAAGCGTAGATTGACTTCAATTTGTGGGGTTTTCTGCCAGTTTTCACTAAAACTTAATGACACCAGTAGTGTAATTCTGTAAAAATCTGCTGTCAGAATAAAAATAGCTGTCATCCCATTCTAATGCTAAGGATTGACAGTTCACACACACACATGAGACAGGTTGAATATTACGCCCAAATATTTTTGCACTGCCGTGCAGTACATTTTGCAAACATTGCGCTTATATTGCAAACACAAACAAATACATATACAAATACACAATACAAAATATAATTATTACACTTACAATTTCTACTCACGTATGAAATATACAATATACACTGCAGCATCTTTGTGCTCTTCTATACTTTATGTAAGTATTAAATGTTTCGTGTGTTAGTTATGTAAGTAAGATAGGAGAATAAATAAATGTTATAACTAAATACTTGAAATTCAAATAAAATTCATAACAGTTCTCAGTTCAATAACATTAGTTCGTCGTATCTACAGCATAATGTAAGCAGTCGACGATCGGAGCGCACTCTTGTGGAAAATTCTAGGAAACTCACACGACTATGAAGTATGCACGCCTGCCGCGAAGTTTATGCTTATTTTTTTTTCATATTTTATGAAAGGAATCTTTTTTTGAATAAAGAGTTTATGGTTTACGTGCGAACGACAATTTATTCGGATTTGAAATTCGAATTCGGTTTTATGAATGAACAAGTTTTGAATGGGATAGACTGATTTGATTCGCATCCTGCATTTTTAATTGTTTTTAATACACGAGGTCAAAATTAAAGCTCCACACTCTTAAAATTATTAACTAAACAATTCTTTTTCTTTTTTCTTATCGAGCTTCATTGCTGTTCTAACCCATACATTTATCATAAAATATACTATTCGAATAGAATAGAATAGAATACTCATTATTAATTTATTGTACAACATAGAAACTAACAAATAATGACTTTAAGCGCAAAATAGGGCGTAAGCATAGAAAAAAGGGCGGCCTGGTCGCTAAAAGCGATCTCTTGCAGACAACCTTTGGATGGACTTGATGGAGAAGGAGAAAAGATACATTGGTAGTTCTTAATTTCGTTTTCAGTTTTCAATTTCAGGCCTGTCCGTCTATTCGTCTGACCGCATGTCAATCTGTTCGTCTGGATGTCACAAAGCCATTTTAGACTAAAAGCACTAAATCGATGTAATTTAGAAGAACGGTTTATTCTAGGTACTGCTAAACAAAGGTGTAGTGAAATTAGTAACGGAACCCGTCACTCTGCTCAAGCTGTTTAGCAGTACAGACGCCAGCACATCATCCCAAAGTGTCAAATTATGCCAATTGAAAATGAACCTTATACTTTTGTGATAAAGTTCCTATCAAAGAAAATTGACATATTGGGGCAGCTGGATATGCTGGCCTGAGTACATAGAATAAACCGTTCTTCTAAAATTTCATCGATTTAGTGCCAGTATTCTCCAAGTAAGTAACAGGCGTGATGTTTGATGTAAAAATGATGAATTTGAAGTTGCTTTCAGGACTCGCTAAGCAGTCGCCATATTCTATTCTATTCTATGGTTTAAAAACCACATGAAGCCATAATGTGTCCAGTTTACAGACAACGGGGCGCGAATGGTATTTTTCATAAACTTTTATTATTCGAGCAGTATCATTTAAGTGCCACATAAAACTTCTAATTAAATGAAAAACCACGGGGTTAGAGTAAATGTCGGCGTCAGCACGTCTCTCCCAGGATCGTTTGCGGAGGTTTACGAGAATTCACTTACGTAAGTAGCTCTTTTTTATACTATATTTAGGATTTCTCAGGTAGATGATGCATGTGTGTGACTGCGTCGTTGGTGAAGTGGTTGCAAGCGCTACTGCTGAGAATGATGTTCCAGGTTCGATTCCCAGGTCGGGTAAAATGTTATTGGGTTTTTTAGTCTGGATTTTTTCCCGGTTCAAAGTCAAATCATTTATTGCAATTAGCCCATTAAAATGGCACTTTTGAACGTCGAAATGACACTAAAAAATTAAAAAAACCTAGTTGCCCCTTCCAAAAGGAAGTTTCTTGAGGAGAAGAATGGGTAAGAATCTCCACACTTACTCTTTAAAAATAGTTTTTTTATATTATCTTTCTTAAATTGCTGGCAAAAGTCTCGCCCCCTATTCATGGTACTTTTAATGTTACTGGCGAAATGTGGGTGTACTATTGGTATACCGCTGCCTAACTCTTCCAGAAATACAGGCGTGATGTTAAGTATAAGAGTCAGTATCACCTTCACAGGGCTTGCAAACTTGTGGATAGTTCGTGACACCTATTACCATCTATAAAATAAGTTGATTGTCCGTAAATTTTGATGATTATAAAAGTTTTCTTTATAAAGACCTTTCATCTAAATATTATGTATGAAATTACGAGGACGACTAGTTATGAGGAGCTCGTGGCTAAATAAAAAACAGCCGCACGGGTTGATCGAAGGTTAAGCTACGCTTGCTGAGATCAGTCTGTGGATGGGTGTCCGTTCGTAACATATCGAGACTCCTCCGTGCCTCGGAAAGCACGTTAAGCCGTTGGTCCCGGCTGTCACTTGTAGATCTTTGGCAGTCGTTACGGGTAGTCCGAAACTCGAAAGTCTTCCCAGGGGTATTTGTGTTGCCCAGTAACTGGATTGTGGAGGTCAGATAGTCAGTCGCTCCATGTAAAACACTGGTATTCAGCTGCATCCGGTTAGAATTGAAGCAGACCCCAACATAGTTGGGAAAAGGCTAGCCAGATGATGATCATGTATGAAATTACGATTGAAACATTGAATTTCAAAAGAGAGAAATAATTACACACAGAAATGTAAATTTTCGTTTTCGGCCATGGCTGCATAACATTGAGTTCTGCTATGAATGAATACTAAAATCAATAATCGTCAGCATCGTCAAATAAATAGTCTGTCATCAATATTAAAATTAATTGATGTAGAGAATATGCATCGTTACAGCATATAAAAGAACAGCAACTGAAAAAAAATGGTGTTTCATTTGTTATCAGATCGTTTGTTGAAAATGTATACCCTTCAGAAAAGTTCAACGGTGGCTATCGTATGATGTACCTAGTTAAAATAATTAAATTATTAAATAAAAGACTTTATTTATTTTTATTTCACCATTAAAACCTATATGCTAAACAAAACAACATTCGGTCGGACTCCACAACAGACACAATTCTATTTTGTACAATCGACCACCGTAAAAAGAATTCGAATATAATACCTATGCACAAATCATCACCATTTCCAACCGTCAAAGCTTAACCAATCATCATCACCGCAAACATTTCCCCCCAATCGCAATAGAGCTTAGAAAGCTTTTAGCCTAAGCCCGTACAGATACACATTTCATCGGCACACATACCCACATAACCATATTTCCAGGTTATGTGTGCAGAAACAATGTTAATATTGCCAGCCAGCAATTTGTACTACGCTGCACAAACGATATTGCTATCGGCTGTTGTTTTTAGGGTTCCGTGTCAAAATACTAAAAAGGAACCCTTATAGTGCGACTCAAAAATTAAAATTCATTTATTCAAATTAGGCTGAGAATCAGCACTTTTTGAACGTCAAAAGGTTTACAAAAGACAGTCCCCCAAAACGCCCACCCTTCACAACTTCCTAGTATATTTTCTGGGAAGAAGAAATGGCTAGTCTCATTATCTGCCTAGCTTTTTCAAAACTGTGTTTGGGTCAGCTTCCAGTCTAACCGGATGCTAAATACCAGTACGCGACTCAGTGCGTCTGTCCGTCTGTCACAGCTGGATATCTCATAAACTACTAATGCTATCATCAACTTGTCTTCTCTGATGAAAATTGAAAAACGTTTCACGTGTCGCAACAAAAATATCCTCCTTCCTAACTGCTCACAGGTTGCTTTCGGCGAAGCACAGCATAAGCAGTTGTGGCTAAGATTTTTATAAACAATAAAGATTGAATAGTAAATTACTAACCACCTCACCTTTCCACCTGTCCTCCTGGCAACCCATCCACCGGACCGTACGTAAAGTAACACATCCAAAATATTTATACATATGCAATGGTACGGAACGCTGGTGCGCGAGTCCGACTCGCTCGTGAGTGTTTTTTTTTTGTGCGGTTTATACCAAATGGTGCTGGCTGGTAAATGTTTAGAATTGGTATAATTATCTTCAACGCATCGTTTCAGTTTTAATTTAAAGTATCATTTGGTGAAATGTAAATGATGATGAAGACCACAGATTGGAACTACACAGTGATATGCTCCTCACAATGCTTATGTTGAAGTGGAGCTGATGCTGAAGTTCCAGGAGAACTCCTTAACAATTAACGTTCCTGCATTGGGTCAAAAAATATTAAGTAAAAGGTGATGTGCAGTGGTCATAAGGCTTATTGTATTTATACTAATATTATAAAGAGGTGAAATTTATTTGTAAGTTTGTATAATAATGTAATCTCCGGAACGAATGATCCAATTCTAAAAATGTTTTCAATGTTTGAAAACTAACTACTTATTCCGGAGTGCTATAGGCTATTTTTATTTCAAAATTGGAGGGGATGTAAAAGTACGAAGGGAAACGTATAAAACCTACGCTGACAAAGTCGCGGGCGAGGTGCTAGTCTCTTATTACAAAAACACTATCAAAAACACTAAAGGGGGTATAAAATTAATCCAACGACTTCTGGTACAACAATTATTTTATACATTTTACTGTTTTTCAGTCAATCATTTTAGTGTTTTTAAGTCAAGTCGGTTGAATTTGTTTCTAAAAAAAATATAATAATTTATTTGAAAAAAAATATTAATTTTGTTAATATATATATATAACTCAAAAACTCCTTAACCGGTTTAAAAAAGCTTTCACCTATGGAAAGCTAAAAAGGTGCTTAAAACTAAGCTTTAGAGGTGGAGGGGATGTCAAAGTTCGAAGGGAAAAGTACGAAATCTACGCGGACAAAGTCACCGGTGAATTGCTAGTAGGTATATATCAATAAAATCCAACATCCACCCATAACGCGATCCTGACTCATAACTAAATATATCCAGAAACAATTTCCACGTTAGTTTACTTTCAAGATGGCGGGGAGCGCCATATTTGTATTTCTGATCTCGACAAACATTTAGCTATCTTTCACAATATTGGACTACGTGTTTTATTACATGATCCCTGTAGATATTATTTTAGACTACAGTTTGTGAATGAATTTGTGCGTGGAATAATAATATTCTTTATTTAGTACGCAGAACGCCCCGCCGGATGGATTAGTTCGGAAATTAGTTTATACTAGTTATGTGCCTATTGGTTATAATTATTGGATCGAGTACACAGTAACTGTGTATACATATCTATGTATAGATTATCCCTCAGTTACTCGTACGAAGCAAATCACGTAACTATTAGCGTGGGGTCTGTAGAGACCCGAACTTGTTAGGACTAATTGTAATGGTTTGTTATTCTTAGTCATCATTCTTTTGCCCTTATCCCATTATACATTAAAAATTAAATATGTAAATTAACGGTCAAATACTTCTGGCGTTGACCCTGAGTTGGCCCTGGCTTTGGCCCTGTTTTTGGCCCTGGCCTAGGCCCTGGCTTGGGTTCTGGCCTTTTCCATGGCCTTGTTCTTGGTCTTGGCCCTGAGTGGGCCCTGACCTTGTCCCCGGCTTTGGCCATGCCTTGGTCCTGGCCTTGGCTCAGAGTGAGCCCTGGCCTTGTCCCCGGCTTTGGCCATGCCTTGGTCTTGGCCTTGGGCGTAGTTTTGTCCCTAGTCATGACCCTGGCCTTGGCTTTTGTATTCAGAAACAGTACGTACTGAAGAACTTTTAGACTGCCAAGGATGTTTAATACGTTGGTAGGTTTGAAACTTGGTACCTCAGGTCAGTTTGGTTTCTATAAATCGTACCTTTTACCTAGTACCTTACAGTCCAAAATTAGGAACCTGTATTTGAAAAATTAAGATATTGCATGGTAGACAAGTCGTTTCATAACCATTATTGCGTAGTATTATTACGTAGGAGCTGTAATAGAATATTGAAGCTCTACATATTTTGATATGATAAAGATGGAAAAAAAAATGATACCCTGATAAGGTACAGATGCCAGCACATCAAGCTATCCCAAACTGTTAAATTTTCCCAATTGAAATTGACCTTATTCTTTTGTTATAAAGTTGAAAAACTATCAAAGACATTTGATAGATTGGGGAAGCTTGACGTGCTGGCCTCTTTACCCATCTCCTTAATTGGAGCCGATTTTCTTAATAACACCTAAGTTTAAATTGGCTGCATTTAAAACTTGCAGAGGTACGATTCCTTGTGGAATTCCTACATATGCCGGCGGAAACGAGGTTCCGTTACAACCAATACAAACCTATATCCTTTCATTACAGCTGAAAACTTCCAGGCTTATCTTATCCTGAAGGTGTTCGAGTGAACTAGATAGTTGAACTATCATACTGCGCTTCAAACTTAGGAGCGATATCGGGCTAGTCGAGTTTCTAATGTTTCCTGTGCAAGACTGCCATGTACGATAGTCTACATAGCTAATAGGTAAAGTGTTTCCATATAATACAGGTTATCTGTTGTGTAATAAGTTAGCATGATTATCAGCTGTTAATAAAATCAAGCTCTCTCAAGTACGGCTGGTACATAAGTGTACCACGTGCCCCAAACTGTTTTACGCTCTATTTGTATTTTTTTACGGTTTAATTTAATTTGAACAATTTCTTTCCAGCTGACAATCAAGAAACGAATACTTTGTTTTATACTAAGAAAGCTGTTCTGTGACACGTTTTTCAGTCAGGGTTATAATGTCATTGATCGTTAAATATTTTGGAAAAGAAATCCTTGGCAGACATAACTTGGAACAAAGGTAGGTACTGCCTATACGTAATGGAATTCATTCACTTTTCCAATACATTCGCGTGCACTGTGCAGTTCTAGTACCTTCCTACTAGAACAATTGACAATCAACAGTGTTCGCATCGAAAGCTTTTGGCGTCAGAATGTGCAGTCCGGCCCGCGCCCATTCATTGCCGGCACAAAAAAGCGCAATTTGTTTGGCAACTCAAATAAACGACAGTGTATTCGAAACGAGATTTTCGGCCGTACCTACTTTGTTATCTTGCTGCAGTGAAAAGCTGGCGTAGTGTGAATTTTCTGTACTTTTTATTGTGATGTCTGCTGCGTTTTTTTTTACTTTTTCTGAATTTCACAAACAATGTCTGCATTAGGCGTGAGTCATTTATCTAAAGGAAAATGTTTGCAAGCTCTCGATATACTCAATAATCGAAGTTTATATTATAATAGTAAGTATAATAGTTTGACGCTAACATAATTAACATTAAGGCAATTTATGAGGCGTTTAATGAAAAAAGATTGATTAGAATTAGTCCTTGCTACTAATTTGAGGGATTGTCGTGATGGCTGAGGACGTGAGGCGAGGTGCTAACGAGGTGAGGTTATACTAACATTGTTATTTTTTCAATTAGTATGTAAGTACTTTCTAAGTTCATCTTGGACATCACTGACATCGGAGAGGAAAAACATCGTGAAAAATCCTGGTCTTATAATGAATTTAAGTCTGAAATTGTCAACCCGCCTTGAACAAGCGTGGTGATTAATACTCTTGCCTTCTCTGTACGAGGAGAAGTCTTTGCCAGTGCAAAGGTTTCTGCAGATAGTCGTAAGTTGTTTCTCAAATTTGATACCGTTAGATTAAGAGATCAAGAATTATTAAGAATCGCTTTTAAATTATAAGGTTAAGTTTTAAATTAAGGCATAAGGTTGAATACCTTATGTTTACGCAATGTGCTCGTAACTGTACACAGATAATATCAACTCATATTTCCTCTCCCAAAGAGGTTTCTGTTAATATAAATGGTAACGTAAATTACAGTTCTCATTCAAATTCTCTTTAAATAGACGCAGGCAAGCCACAAAATGCAACCCGTGTAAAGGTAATCGCCCATTTGCCATTCCAATCATACACCAAAGAAGCATAGTTATTAAAAAAAAAACAAAACGTAGATAAAATTTCGTAGTAATTTTTCATGATTGGCACAGTCGACCGCACATTGGTGGTAAGACTTTGATTCAGCTGGTCTACCTTGCTAGGAGTTTTCATTAAGGAAAGAGGCCAGATTAGACTGGTTTTGTTAGAACACTTTTTAGAACACTGGCCACATTCAATTGTTTTTGTTAAGGCCAAGTTTTGTTGCCACTATTAAAACTAGTACGGGTTGATAAAATCCACATCTAGTCATTGATTCGGGACTTGTACTTGATTAACTGTATTATTTTGTTACTAAGCAACAACAGTATTTATCTAGCCTTTTGCTGACGTCGGCTTCCAATCTGACCGGATATATGTACTTTACACGGAGCATCCAACTGCCCGACCTCAGCAACCCAGTAACTGGGTAATACGATAACCCTTGCCCAGGCTGGTTGTCAGACTTTTAGGCTTCTCACTACACTACGTATCGACTGTTAAAGATATACAAACGACAGTGATTGAGGCATTTTCTACCAGCCTACCTCAGGATGATGCAATACAGAATATGGTAGTTGCAAAGAGGTAAGAAAACTCGAAAATGTACCGTAGTAAAATACAAGAATAAATACACAGATACATACATACATATATATATGTATGTATTGAAAACAAAAAACGAAATCAAAAAAGATAAAAATAGTACGATAATGAAGAATATTGATACTGAATGCAAATTTTAACGTTACAAGTTTAATTTGATAGCATTCGCGCTTGAAACAGAGTTACCCGGTGTTACCATGTGCACCAACCCTAAAGTTCACGTAAGTGTGTGGCTGACGGGCACAAGCCGCGGTCTGACCGCATCTATTTTGTGTAAAACGGAACGCGGCAAATTGGATTGGAAATTACATTTGATTATTTTTTGAGTAAAACTCTTTTATATAATGGTTTCAGATTACCTGGTTCAGAATGTAGTTGTTTGAAAAGGTAATGAACTGTTTGTTGGCAAATTATTGAATGCGAAGCAGTTATATTGTCTTGGTAAAGAATAATCTATACTTATAAAACATTGCTGAATAGTTTGTTTTGTTTGAACGCTGAACTTTTTTGGAAATACCAATCGAATTACATTTTTTTGCATTAGATAGCCCAATCGTTGAAGAAGTTTAAAAGCTAAAGACTAAAAAGGTGCTTGAGCTATGGATTTAAGTTGCTGCTTACTCTAAGAGGCTGCTAGAAAGCTATTTTAACATCACGCCCAAGGGAGCAGAGTTAGTATAATTATAAACCTTGTTGTGGGAGGCATAGTCTTTTTCCAGCTGGAAAAGATCTTTGACGAATTCCAGCCGATGATAAAAATCTGAATTTCTGCCAAATTTTCCCTGTAACTTAAACCACAGAGAGAATGTAAGCAAGGTAAATTTTATGTAAGATATCGTTGCTGAAACTATTGAAAAGCTGTAAACATTCCTCATTTCTAATACTTTCTCCGTGTCTCTCTATATTTATTACATTGTATATTACTCCATCAACAGTTTTCTAAAGCAACATGCTGTATTGTTTTGCTTCTTAACCGTTAGCTACGGTTCACTGGCGAACTTAGCCGAAGTTCCACGAAGTTGGCCGAAGTTCGCTTAATCTCGCTAGAGCGGTACTAGTGTCGAACCGCGATAGTTTAGACTTTGTATCGTAAACTTGGCGTTCCGGGTAAGAGGTGCTGGCCATTGAAATCGGCGCCATGTTCGAAATTCAAATGCAGTTACCTCAATTCATGGAAGCGTGAATTATTACACTTGCACATAGTAGAATGTTTCATGGAAGGGCTAAGATATTAACAGCTGTACATGTCAGCTGCAAGGTACGCTTGCCAAGGTCTGCCGTGGATGGATGATTATTCATTTAAATATAGCTAATGTATCTGAGCCTGTGAAACAACGTAAGCCATTGGTCTAGGGTGTTATGACATACACCCATACGTCCGAAGCCCGAAAGTCTGATAACCAGTCTTGTCAAGGGGTAGGTATGTAAGGAGTATGTTAATTTTAACCACTAACTGTGTTTTGAAGGTCAGATAGCAGCAGCATTCACTGCATGTTAAATCCAGGTATTAAGCTACATCCGTATAGACTGGGAGCTCTGCCCACCAGAGACTAAAGAGCAGTAACAGCCCTTTTGTGATTTTTCGTTTTATTAGTGATTCTGAAAGCGGGTTTCTTAAGCTTTCTATTGAATTAACTTACTTATTTCTAAGACTATTAGAATGGTTTTTATTTAACAGTTTTCACTTACTGCAAACGAAAAAAATTAACAATTTGGCGTGATTTCCCAACTAAAATACAGTATAAATTATACTGCAGATTAAATTTTAAGGTTTCATAACTAAAATGCAGTAAGCAATATAATTTTACAGTTCTTTAGATAGTTTTATATTTCTGGAAAAAAATTAAAAAAAAAATTAATACGCAGTAAAATTTACCGCCATACAAGCTATTTTTACTGCAAATTAAGAAAATACAATTTATTGTCACGAACTCCCAACTAAAATGCAGTAAAATCAAAGCTTGTCGCATTTTAGTTGTGAATACTTAACATTCTTTTATCATTATAAACTGACTAACACGCAGTAACTAACACAAGAAATAAACGGTCTTTAAAATGTGAACTAGCTATTTTTCTTACTGCACTAGTAAATTGAACACTTTTTTCTTAAAAAACTAACTAAAATGCAGTATTTTTTTTACCTTACTGCATGTTAGTTGGGTTTCTTGACAAAATAACTGATCCAAACGCAGTAATAGGGCTTTTTGCTGCATTTTACTAAGTTTAAAATGGTATTTTTTACAAAAAAGGCTATGCAGTAATAGGCACCAAAAAGAATAAATGGCCATAATAAATTCAGTTATTAAGATATATTTTTTTTTATTGCTTTAACGTGTGAACCTATGCCTTTACAACCTTTCTGCATTCAAATTTTTTGCTTATACATTCTGTTGATTTTTTAAAATCAATTCTTAACTTTAAATGCGTTTTACTCGAAATCGTGATTTTGCTGTTACTGCACTTTAGTGTATGGTGGGCAGAGCTGACCCCATCATAGTAGCGAAAAGGGTTGTCAGATGATGATGATTGGAAGTAACTACTGCTTACTAACTTACTCATATTTGAAATAATATATCATTATGGTTTTAGGTGAATTAATTAATTAAAAATTCTAATAAGTAAAAAAATATTTACATATAATATGGAAACAAAAATCAATCCTTGAATGTGGATCTCCATCAAATAATGTTACAACACGAAATTAACCCCATCATGGTTTATTCCCATTCAACATCATTCATGAATCTAGTATCTATCTAGTAGTCTCTGACGTAATTAAGCACTCAAAAGTCTCACAAAAACAATGCTCCTTAGTTCCGAAAAACCTTTCAAAATTTACAAACACGTGTAAAATGAACCATTAACCGGTAAATACTTCTAAAATCCCTAGATTAAGTTATTATTTTCGAACAAAAAGTGGAGCAAATGTGAGTTATTTGTTTAGAATAATTATCGCAGCACACCTAAGGCATTCTACGTGAAAAATTAACATAATCATGTACTAACAGCACATATTTCACCGCTTAGCGCGTCGTTATAAAGTCGTAAACCTAGAAACCTGAGGTCCTTAGAATTCACTATTGTGTAAAGCTTAAATTAGAAGTGGTAGCTATTTATTTGTACCAAACCTACAAGATTTTTTTCCTATGGCAATAGTAGTCATCACTTTTAATTAATTGGCAATCTTTCAGGGGGTGAAAGTACTCTTGAATACAAAAAACGTTGCATAAAAGTACATTGTACGTAACAGCTGATCTTTATTTCAAATTTGATGTCTTAGTGATGTGTTGCTAATGCTGCATTGAACCAAATAAAATGAGGTACAGAAAACCAATTTTACCTACAATCTTTTTTGTTGACAGAAAACCTCTTAAGCGATCATTGTACTCATCATTATGAAAAACTTTTACTTAGGGACTAACGCTGAATTACGATAAAAATTATTTCAGTACCTTTCCTGACTGTTGGATCGACAAAATGTATGGAGAAGCTGATTTCTTTTTTCGCTATCAAAAGTCGATAGTAATAATAATCACAACGTCCCCTTACTAGGTTATCTATCAACAAAATATAATTCTGTAAGAATAAGGTCGGACATGCACAATAATTCTCTGGTAATGCATAAGTATGTACGAGTATTTTGTTTTCAGTAAATGGGACCTGAACAAAACCTATCCGCCAATAATATAACGCAGGCACGGCAGTGTTAAAAACCAGCGTGATTCAATTCCAACCGTTCCAAAAATTAAAAAAAAAAACAAAACAGCATCGACCTCCTGTGCATTGCACCACAATACTAGGCATTGAATCAAACGGTTGACAGTCATGCGAAGGTAGCATGCTTCTAGGACATAATATGTCGCGGCACACAGCTAACTTTTTAAAGTTTTATGTGCCTTTAATGTCCGTTGTTCAGTGTTTCTATTACCAGGTAGTTTCGTTCCATATGTGCGAAAATTTTCAGGCTATAAAATGCAGCCTTGAAGTGTGGGTTTATGTAACTTTACGTGATGTCGCTTCTACAAGAAGGTGAGAGCGTTGTCTACTTAACCTCATAATAATAAAGCAGAAGTTTTATGCCAGTTTTAACTTGACACTGCACCTAGTCACTAGCCAGTCACTTCAGATTAACCATTTTATTCCAAGATTAAGATAGGCATATCTTTACTCCGCATTTTTAAATGAGGGGTTTGGTTGGTACCTCTAGTGTGGTAAGGTGATTCTTTTGGCTTTCTTGTGACCAAAAAAAAAACAGAACTTAATTTCGCCGCGAAGGTTGATACGGCCATGTATTCTTGAGACAAAGGAAGTGATTCAATAAGGGTTTCCTTATGAGGTATGGAACCCTAAAACCAGTCTATTGCATGCTTTTTAGGGTCTAAAGGTCTCTTCTCATACAGACAAGGGACGAGAGGGAGCGGGACTGGGGGGAGCGTGGTGATTATGAAATCACCACGCTCGCTCCAGGTGTGTTTCTGACTTATACTAATTTCAAGTCGTCCCGATCTTTTCACGTTGATTTCCTTCTCTTATGTCAGTGATGTCTAAGATAAACTTAGGTAGGACAACTCCTATATTAACTCACAACTTCATGCATGAGAAGCTAGACCCTAACCACTGGCCATCCAACAGCTTGCTTTTATACAGATATTCAATAAGGATTCGCCTAGTATTGGAGCAGTACGTTTTTTTTGGTTTGTTGCATACATTAACTCACACCTTTTTCCCATGGGGGTAGGCAAAAACTGCAGAACACCACCTGCCGATCCTTACATACTTCTTTTGCTTTGTTTACATACATCAGGTCATACATGCACGCTAGTGGCGTGTACTTACACGCACGCCGGTTGCGAGTACTAAGCACCTGACCTTTTTGAAGGGCAACACCAATAAGGTCAGTGTACTTACACTCACCTTATTGGCGTTCTAGAGCGTCACCTCCCAGCGTTTCCGTAAACATCTGCCTTATAAATGACTTTTGTTAGTCGTCTTTTATTCATCCTATCAACGTGACCAAACCATCTGAACATACTCTTTTCAATTTTCAAAATAAAGAATAATCAGGATCGCAGGAAATCAGGATGGCAACCAGCCGATTGGCCTTCAAAGTTAAAGTGCGTGAGCATGTTGTACTTATTTTTATATTTATAGTTTATAATAATATATATATTTCTTTTCACTTTTCTTTTAAGAAATTGCACCTGCCACTGTTTGTCTCTGCATCACCCAAAGGTTGACTGGTAGAAAATGCCTATGGCATTAAGTCCGCCTCTGTACATTTGTGTGCTTAAAGTATTAAATAAAATAATAATAATAATAAGTTGTATATCCATAAAATATGGCTGGTCGTGCACCTACTAATTAGCGTGTGAACAGTTCCTTAAAGTTTCCCACCCAGGCAATAAGCCTGGTTACTCTACTTATTCTAACTGAAAATGTTATCAGCATTTAACTTTAATTGCTGACCAACATGGAATGGAATTTACGAACGTATTTCATTAAAATATTGTCATGTTCAGAAACTTTCCCACAAATTAGAACACTATCAAATTTGTTGGTAAACCGACAATAATTATCCTTAATTTTACCTACTAACTGTTTAGAAGTTGGATGTGTTATTTATGAAGTCAGAAGCCTGCAAGTCTGACAAACAGTCTTACCAAGGGGTATCGTGTTGCCCCAGTAACTGGGTTGTGGAGGTCTGATAGGCAGTCGCTCCACATAAAATACAAGTATTCTAAAAGACTGGAAGCCGGCCCCGATATAGTAGGGAAAAGGCTCGGCAGATGATGATGTGGAATTTATGAAAACTATTGTTAGTTTGTTTGATTGAGTAGAAAAAAGAAGGAGGAGCTTGTGGCTAAATATAACAAGCCGAACGGGTTGGTCGAAGGGTAAAGCTACGCTTGCCAAGGTCAGTCTGAGGATGGGTGACCTAACATATCTGTACTCTTCCGTGCCTTGGAAAGTGTGGTCCCAGCTGTCTTTTTTAGATTTTTGACGCTATGGGAAGTTAGAAACCCAAAAGTCTGACAACCAGTTAAGACTGGGCCCAGCAGTTGCGCAACACAGGGTATCGTGTTGCGCGAATGCTGAGCGTGAGATCCTAGGATCGATTCCCAGGTCGGACAGTGTTATTGACTTTTTCATTAAGAATTTTCTCGATAGCAGCTGAGTCTAGGTCGAAATTTAAACCAAACTGTCGAAACGTGGGTGTTATTATAGTTACACCTCTACGCAACTCTTCAAAGAATACAGGCATGATTGTTATGTTGTATGTGACTTATACGGAATAATATAATATATATAATAACAGTTAAAAATTATAAATAATTAAATTGAAATTTATTTCAAATTTACAAGCTTCAGAAACTTTAAAGAACTCTCTTGTAAATCTGTACTTTTACATATACACTTGTACAAGTAGAACTTGACGATAATCGGTTACTTCTAGAAATAATCAAAACTAAACTTATATGAATCTGTTTCGGTAAGAATAAATCCTAAACTAACAAACCTACATCACATATTCGCAAACATCATCATGCTTGAAAAAACCGTTTAATTTTTTTTTTTTTTGTAAGCTCGGTCCTTACCTACTTATCTTACTAAGAATGCTTTAAAAAGCGTAGAACCAAAAAAAAAGCTAAGCCAGTTCTTTAAGAAACTCTTGGTAGAACAAAACTACCAATATTAAATTACCTTTTAGTTCCAGCCAGCTTTATCTAACAAAAGTTTTTGAATCCAAGAAGTTTTCCGCTCGAGCGAGTGAAAACTAAAATAATTGCTGGAGTCGAAACGCATCGGTGCGCTTTCAGCATTGAACGGCTTCATGTCACACCGTAATGTAACGTTCAATAAAATTCTATTTAACACACGAACACGTGTCACTTGTGGGGATTTCTTAAATACTTTTTGCAGCACACATAAAACTTACAACATTCGGCTCTTGTACCTATTAAAGTTATTTTAAGAGCTACATAGAGTGTTATTATATGATGTTTATGTTATTAATTATCTGTAATTTTCTGACGGAGTTTCTTAGGATCTTCTGGTTTGACTAAAATAAATTTTAGTTTGTAAATGTATTAACTTTAGTCATTGTAAAGACTTAAATCAATACATTTAAGAATAACGACAAGACACGGCTGGCGCAGTGGCTGAGCGATCGACTGTTGCGCCGCGTGTCGTGGGTTTGATTCCCGCACGGAACAAGTATTTTTTTTAAACTTACAGTTTTGATTTTTATTCTTTATTTTTTTCTCTTACTTAATTAAAACTTACAAATACATTTTTTATGCGTAGTAACGCTGAACGATTGGCTGTTACGCTGAGTTATGCAACTATTTGTTCCGGGTCTGACTATTTGTGTATGTGAGTTTAAATGTTTGTAAACGCACCCACAACACAGGAGAAATTCCTTGTGTTGGACAACGTTTTTTATAAACAACAAAATGCAAACTATCAATTTGCAAGAAATTAAAACTCTAGGCTGTCCAGGACTTGAGCAACTCTAGAAACGTTGTAATTTTGACATTATACCTCTAAAACTAATAACCACCTCTTCGACATAGGAGTCGCAGATAGCCCACTACGCAGAGCCTGCATGGAAAAAGGTGATACAGCAGCTCATATGCGTCTGAGCAGCTCAAAGACATACAAAGCGAAGTACTATGGTAACCCTGGTATTCTTCGTGAGATCGTCAGTAACACCAAGTCGCTGATGTCATTTCTTAAGGATTTGAGGAATCATTTTTCCCACTGATGCGCAATATATACGGTTGGACGTAGAGTGATATGAACATGGATACCAGCCCGATTATTAATGCAATATCTTTATAGAATATAATATATTTATTTGCTTAAAACATGGTATACAAGGTGTTATTTTAAAATATGAGATCTTAAATGATTGCTTATATTAAAGCAAACTTAAGCCTACAATTTGCCGTCGAAAAAACAAAATTCAATTCAAATTTAAAAAATCATTATTATTATAGAAATTATGATTTTTTTGCTGTGTTTTTTATTGTAAGGAGAAGATTCTTACATAAAGAAAAATTAAGAAAATTGCTCAGAGAATTGGAAAAAAATCAGAAAACTTTACGACTATCTTATCTTCACGCGTTTGACAATTCACGCCATTGACAGGACGACGTCTGTCAGATCAGTTAGTAATAATATAAAATCAAAATAGAGCCCACTCAAAAGAAATGGATACACAAAAAAAAAAAACTACAAATGTTACACAACAGTCGAAGCGCACACTTATAAATGGAATTTTAAAATGCGGTACAAAGAGGGAAAGGGGGCTAAGTGGCTGGAGTAGCCACCCTTTGTTATGTGCGAAACGGTGCGATAGCGGCCGCTTTGTGTAGTAAATGGAAAGTGTGACAATTGGCCCGTGAGGGTAGATACTGTCCGTTACTTTGAACTATGAATAACGAATGGTACCTATGTTTTCTGTTGCCTATTTGTTTTTAAGTTCTGTGGAGAATAGTTGACGTCCTTTGTACCGTTTTTGGCTGAAATAATATTTTAGTGCATTTTTTTTATTACACTAGGAATTTATCCTGTGTCGTAGGTGCGTTTACAAATATTTAAACTCACATACATAAAAAGCTAGACCCGGAACAACTACCTACATAGGTCATGCAACTATTTGTTCCAAGTGGGAATCGATCGGTGAAGGGTGGGCGTTTTGGGGGACTGTCTTATGTAAACGTTATTGACATTCAAAAAGTGCTGATTCTCAGCCTAATTTGAATAAATGAATTTTGATTTTGATTTTGATTTTGAACCTGCGACACTCAGCATAGCAGCCATTTGTTCAGCGTAACTACGCATAAAAAATGTATTTATATTTTAATTAAGTAAGAGAAAAAAAAAAGTAAAGAATGAAAATTAAAACTGTTCGTTTTAATATCTAGAATCTATTGCATCCTTAACGAAATCTCTCAATTTTTAATTGGCAAAAACATTTTCACATAACTAAAGTTCACCAATCACCACTCTAGCAAGTGACCACATTATTTAAACAATAGAAATTCTAAAAAAAACACGCCAATGCATTCTTCTGGAAGGAATGATTTCCAGTTTGAAACTTCCCCGTATATTCATGGCGTACAGTTCAACGGTGCAGAAAAGTGAAACTATTCACTATTCCTGTTTCTACCAGATCTTACTGGACAAGGCATAAGCTTTAAGATTGGATTACATTTGCTTACTTGTTGCCTTTCCTTCCCCCTGTTTTGTGGAAGACATCAAAAATGGGTTTGATCCAAAATATCTTGACTACAGCCACGCCTTGGTCGAGGTCTTGGTCGGACGAGTCGATTGTACTCCAACCAACTCGTGTGACGTGACGTCAAACTGCATGACATTCCCTTATATCGTCATACGCATTGTTATGTCATAAAAAATATAAATCTTTTATTGACAAAACTGAGTTTTTATTCATGTTACTCCATATTTACTTACTGGTTTTCTTTAATTATAAATAATTTTAATAACCATCAATTTTCATGACATCTGCACAGCGTCCTGTAACGGCCAACTTTATACTTCTGTTTTGTAAACAAGTCAAAGACACTTCTTGGCAAGCTATCAATCAATCAATCAATGCAGCCTGTCTAAAGTTGATGACCAATCGACTGGACGTCACGACGTATCTAGTTGTTGGTTATTTTTCAGGCAACAGAAAACAAACATTTCAATGAGAATCTAGACATATTTTGGTAATGACGAATAACTTGAAGCCGTCTTGTAATTTAACTTAGTAAGTATTGAGTTTCTTGACCATTCTTCTCCATACGGAATGGGGCAACTAAAATAAATAAAATAAATAAATAAATATTGCTGGACAATCCACACAGCATCATCTAGCCCCAAGCTAAGCAGAGCTTGTGTTATGGGTACTAGATGACTGATATACTTAATACAATACATTACATATATAGATATTTTTTATTATACATAGGAAATACCCAGAACACCCGGAACAAATATTTGTAGATCGTACAAACATTTGTCCCAAGGCGGGAATCGAACCCGCAACCTCTTGCGTCGCAGGCGGACCTTCGCCCGCCGCGCCACATCGGTCGTCGAAAATGATCTGTATATCCAATAATCCCAATCTGTCAAATTTCTTTAATAGTTTTTCAGCTATATAAGGAATAAGGTTCATGTTCAATTTGGAAAATTGGTCAGTTTGGGATAGCTTAATGTGCTGGCGTCTGTGCAAAAGGGCATTTATTAATGGTCTGTGGAACTTTTTCTTACACTGGACGGTTTCAATGCTTTGATATATCGCTTCCGCCTCTCGTTCATGCCCCAAGCGTAGAAGAATCTTAAAGGTTCGAGCAAATATTCCTCCAGATATGTTGTTTGATCGGCGAGACATATTTACCGACAAATACGGCGCACACATTGTGTGTCTGTGTATCACATACATAGCTTGTAGATTATATTTTCAACACTTCTTTACTGTTTATTTTGTTGGTATAACTTTCTGTTTGGATTGGAAGTATTAATTCAGTAAATATAGAAATAGAAGCTACTGAGATAAAAACCTTTCCGCCTCGTTAGTTTGTTATTTGAGTTACTAGTCATAAGATCACATATATATTTCGCTGAAATGGTCCACTATTTACGTACAGTCAAGTCTGTATAAACATTTTCAATGATATTAATTCCTTGCCGTCTCCTGAAGTACCCAATAAAAGGTTAAGAATAATGCGCGAAATCTGGTGACATATTCAGACCACGATGGGACCGAGGTCCCAGTGTGCCACCCATTTAAGATCATTTGAAATATTGATTTATTCAGAATTATTAAAGGGAAAAAGGAATAGAAAATATATATTTATAAATACATAATTACTAAACAGAACCCAAGCAGAAACAGAACCAGAGGAGCTCGTGGCAAAATAAAAACCGCCGCACGGGTTGATCGAAGGTTAAGCTACGCTTGCCGAGGTCAGTCTGTGGATGGGTGACCGTTCGTACATATCGAGACTCCTACGTGCCTTGGAAAGCATACTAAGCCATACTTGGTCCCGGCTGACATTTGTAGATCTTTGACAGTCGTTACGGGTAGTTAGAAGCCCGAAAGTCTGTCAACTAGTCTTACCAAGGGGTATCGGATTGCCCAGTTACTGGGTTGTGGAGGTCAGATAGGCAGTCACTCCATGCAAAATACTGGGATTCTAACATAGCTAGCAAAAAGGCTAGGCAGATGATGATTATACAGAACCCAAGTAGCATGGGACAGGAACAGAAAGCAGAAGATAGTGAAAGTGGTAACTAAAACTGTCTTCATTGCATTGTTAGCCTGGTCCCACTTCAGATTTTATAGCTCCCGCCCAAGTACTCCAAGTCTTCACACAAAAATAGCTTAAAACACTCATGTCTGCAACCTGTCTTTGTTTACTCCAGACAAAAAAGCCGAAAGCCGCCATCCGCAGCCTCTTGGCCTACATAGTGTTCTGATTGCGGGACTTGGCACGGTTTCAAATACGTACGACATTCGCCAAGTCTGAACTGGAATTTATTCAGCAAATAGAGCTTGTCTCTTAACCGGAATCGTGCATGGGTGGAAAAATCGACGGTTGAGTATTATGTAATCTGTGTGCAAGATGTGGTGCATTTTGGTTACGGTACTCTTGCGGTTCTTTCTTTACTTGGTTCTAAGTCCAGCGGTGACTAGTGCTATATGTCGACCGATGTGGCGCTGCGAGCGAAGGTGTGCTGCGACTCAGCAGCTTGCGGTTTCAATTCCCGCCCTGGGACAAATGTTTGTACGATCTACAAAGATTTGTTCCGGGTGTTCTGGGTGTTTGCTATGTATAATAAAAAATATCTATCTATTTAATGTATTTCATTAAGTATATCAGTCATCTAGTAGGTACCCATAACGCAAGCTCTGCTTGGCTAGATGATTAGCTGGGGGTTGCGGAAGGATCGTACGTTCCCGCGACCCCCGGCGTAGGTGTGAGACGGAACACCGGGGTGGTTTTAGTCAGTATGGGGCTAGATGATGCTGTGTAGATTGTCCAACATTATTTATTTATTTATTTTACTTATTGCTAAGCATGAGGTTCGAGTCCAGGGTCAGGCAAAGTGTTATTGAGATTTTCTATCTGGAATTGGTTAGTAGCAGTCTGGAGTCCGGCTTACATACGGGAACATAATTGGAATTTCCCTTTGGGACATACAGGTCCGGTTTTAATTCAATGTACTTCCATACATTGTAAATATAATGACGTCTAGCTTAACTGGATAAAGTGCGAGTTTTTGACCATTTTCCTGGAAAAGTTTCGGGAAACTAGTTCACTTTTTCTTCTTATCTTAAGTTTGTCCTTGCTTTGAAGAAATGTAATGTTGGTTGTGTTGGCGGAAAAAAGTTTACCTAAACGGTCAAACGAAAAGTTTCCCAAACTAATGGTAGAATAAACTTTTTACTCAATCACAACACCACTAACTTAAATATACGCGAGAATATGACGTAGGTAACCAATTCCGTCTTCTTGTACATAACTTTTTGACCCAATCCGAACTTGCTTAAATTTCAGCCAAGTTTCTGGTCAGTACTTGGCAGCCACTTGACGGGTTCTAGTAACAAGTGAGCCTCGCCCACCAAATTGGCCAGTTACTGTGAATTTTCAGGAACTTTAGCACCGAGGTATGTTTTTATCACATAAGTTCGCGTTAAGTTAAAGTGGGGAGGCAACTTTGGACGGCGATTAGGTTGGCCCTGAAAGCCGGCTGGGAATTTGCAAGTCAAATGTAGGGAAGGATTTTCTATGGGGCTCACATAGGAAAATTATGCGGGGACAAATTTTGTATCTAACATTTTTGTGTTTAAATGCAAATTGGGGGGAGATAAAAGCCTTGTAACCTCATTTTTGCTTTTAAAATTACGAATTTGTCATGATATCAACTACAAAATTTTTTTGTTTTG
This sequence comes from Phlogophora meticulosa, assembly GCA_905147745.2. Classification (NCBI taxonomy): domain Eukaryota; kingdom Metazoa; phylum Arthropoda; class Insecta; order Lepidoptera; family Noctuidae; genus Phlogophora; species Phlogophora meticulosa. Next base: position 4,896,266 of record LR990518.1, read on the forward strand.
TGGTTTCTTCAGAGAAAACAATCTTCTTATACTTTCAATTTATTATAGAACACGCAGCAAGAACACTTAGATTTGTAATAAACAAGAAACAATCGTACCATAAACATAGACAATATTCCAGACATAGACAATGCTGTCCGCTGATAAATTAAAAGTAAGTTTTTTTATTCTTTTCTAAGAAAGAGGTACGCATAACTTTTTACATTTTAGTCCGATTCGGATAATTATTTCTTCACATAGCATAATACATACGTATTTGGATAGAGTATACTACAAGTATATAAAAAGTTTTTAAAGGAATCAGTTTATTAAACCGTCTGTTTTTTGAACCAAAACAAATTGTTTCCAACACAATGCGTTATTCGATTTCAAGGGACATCTATTCCAAATATTATGGACCCTAGAAAAAAAACTGGCGCCCCCATAGAAAACCATAGGGTTGAGTCCCCATAGATTTGATGCAATTTGAAACCCATCGATAATACGTTAATGGACTAACTTTGTGGGTTGCAACGAAACTACATTAATGTGATTAGGAATTTTCTTTACTTGTGATACACATTGTTTTATTGGATATCTAGCAACCTGACCCTCATTTACCAACATTAACTTTTTGACGCTATAGGATCTGAGTTACAACTAGTCTTACCGAGGGGTATCGTACTACCCAGTCATTGGGTTGTGGAGGTCAGATGAGCAGTTGCTCCTTTTAAAATACTTGTATTCTGGTGCCTAGGCTTTTCCCAGCAGGTGGTGATGATGAGGACGTGTGTTGTCACATCGATGACTGCAAATCAAAATGTAAATCACATCTTAGCGTTGTTGGATTCTTGTAAAAAACACTTTGTTTTGTTATGAGAGGCAAAGTACCAAAAGGTATGAATGAAAGGCAGCTGAGTATAGAATGCTAAGAGAAATGTGTGGTGCCAAGAATGCGAGAATGGATAGAGTAAGACATACGCAATGAGGAACATGTAGTGAGGTAAGTTTTGCGTATGAATGTGGATATGGCCAGAAAAACAAATGACTATTACGGTGACGGCAGATGAGAGATGTATGGAAGAAGAAGACATACTGTGCCGACCCCAAATAAATTAGAATAAGGGCTAAGGATTATGATGAGACAAAACACTTAAAGATAGATAAAAAACTTCAAAAATATAAATCACTCTATAAAAAACGCTCTTTTTCATTTTCAAAACTCTCTCGCTCTTTTTTTTTCTAAAAATACAGCGCTTTATTTGTAAACATTGCTGCCCTTTCATAATACGAACCTTTTTAAAAAGAAATAAAAATAAAATGACCACATTCCGACATCTCTATCTAAACAGCCGTATGTCACGCACCGATCAAGCCCTTTCGCGGTCGCCTATGCACGACATACTCCCACTAAATGCACAAGTTTGTTTTACAGTTCGGAGACAATCAACTGAGTGTTTTGAATTTCGAACTGTTCATTGAGATTGATGGTGTTGTAATTGTGTTTTCTGTAATGGGATTACTGTGTTTCTTGTTGCGTAACATCATGTGTCTTAAGATTATGTAATGGATTATGATTTGGTTACAAGATAGTTACTAAGTAATCATAAAATAATGGAATAATTTGGAAAAAATCATGAAATATATTTCATATTTCGATAATCAGTCCCCTCGTCCCCTGCGATGTCATAAAATATTTATTTATTACCTGTCATGTACATTACTGGTCGGTGGGCATGCTGTACACATGAAACTATGTATATAAAGTAGTGTCCTCTTAGTGGTCGAAGTTCAACCGTTCTAGATTTCTATATAAACTTTAACTATGCCAATTGTCAAGGTCCGCCGTGCGCGCAATGTTCTTAAAAATGGAGTTTTCGCTTCACGTATTAAAATAATAATAATTTTACACGAACCCTGCAAATTTAATTATTATGCCAAATCATTAATAATTTAAACATTACATTTCATTTCGAAATACAAATTATTGAAGTTATACTTCTTTTGGCGCGATGGAGAAAAATGATGAAAGTGAATTTTTACGATGCGCGCGCACACCGACACCTAAATTGAACAGCATGAAGTTAGTTCCAGGTGGTATGAAAATTGATAACTATGTTCAAGTTGTATATTCTAGTATTTTTTGACACTACCGGTAATGTCAAACTATATGTCATGCAAACCTGACAGAAAGAAAGTCATTCCAGCCTTATGGTCTAGCCGGCAATAAAATTACATAATGCCCGCCGGCTGGTCGACCATGTTTTTTGAATTTGGAACCTGAACACAAAGTTTGCATAAATCTTTTTAGGTACCGAAGAGAACACATATGAAAATCGAATTGCTTTTTATTATCTTACTACAGAAGGTGTGTACTGTGTAAAGAGTATTCTTGGGAATAAAGGTGTCTTGGGGTATTTTGAATCCTTTGCTGCATTCAGGATTCTAGTCTTAACTCCATCGATGCGCTCGGTAGTTAACTCTAGAATTCTTCGTTACGCCCGGTACTCATTATGGTGCCCGTGACATAATACACTGATCTGTCCCCTTGGTGCGTAATCTACTATTTATTTGCATACTGTGATTCATTAAACCGTACAACAGATTTCAAAATATAAATAATTTGCACTAACTTATACTTTTACATTATATATATTTTTTTCAATAATTGATTTAACGCGTTGAACGCCAAATGACCGACAAACAATACATTTTCTATTGTGTCTCGTTGTTTGGCAGTTAAGGTGATAATGTAACCACGAGCAAGAATTGCTTGTACCATATGTATACCAGTATTTTACATGGATCTGACCTCCATATCGGGTTCCTGGGCAACACAATACTCCGCGGTAAGACTGATTATCAGATTTTTGGGCTTCTGACGTTCTACAAATGACAGCCGGTCCAACGGCTATCATTATAACTTTAATATATAATAAATGAATAAATTTATAATAAAAAAAGAGTGTGTGTACTTATGTACACGCGTTAGAAGTTATACTTCTTAACATGTTAAGAAGTATAACTTCCATTTTTTTTATATTTTAAACCATTGCCCCACACTAGGATTTTTTCCTGTATCGTGGGTGCGTTTACAAAAATTTAAACTCACGTAATAAACATCCAGACGTTAAAAAGTTAATTTGTCAGAAAACTTAACGACTATTTTAACTTTTAGCTTTTGATTAATGTGAAATTTAACCGCAGGCGACACCGCAGGGCGTAACTAGTCATTGATATTAACTAATACTATAAACCACTAAAGTTTTATCAATCATGATTTCAGTTCACATATATGTACATACGTTCATATTACCGATACTTTATTATCACCAAACATTTAGCAATACAACACAAATATTTGTCAGATCTTGATAGCAGAGAGCAACACTCCGAAACTTGCCACGCCAGCTTACCCCCGTTTCCTCAAGTCAAACACTTAACATTTACATTTTAGATTTCCATGAAAATTTTCCGCTTGGATTGTTTCATTTCAGTTTACAATCCAAATTTTAATCACCAAACACAACAATAACTGAAAGCGTTTATAATAATTAACAATGGAGCCGTACAGCAAACGGCTGAATCTAGGACTTGGAAACATACGGAGAAGGAGTAAGAACGTGCACGTTACTTCTGATCCTGAGTAACATCTTATAGAAAGAAATGGCGTTATCTTTCTGTAACATTTCCTATAGCGTCTCGAAGAAACTCGGTATCGATAAAATGGTTGTGTTGTGTAGGCAGAATATTACAAAAAATAATAGCAACTTGCTACTGTCCTAAAACGCAAAGGCTTATTCTCATACAGAGAACGATCACCACGCTTGATTTAGGCGGGAAGGCCTTACCATAAGGCCACCACGAGAATATGAAACTAATGATCAATTAGTTCGTCGTATGTATTTTTAGTTTGAGATATACATATTTTTGTATGCTGTTTGTGTATGTGAGTGTAAATGTTTGTAAACGCACCCACGATACAGGAGAAATAACTAGTGTAGGGTAACGTTTTTTTTTTTAAATAGAAGAAAATCAAGAAGAAGAATGCTCGTACGTTCTCTGATGATGATCTCTCGTGATGTATGAGAAGATGCCTTCGCCCTGCAGTAGGCCAGATCCACGGCAACGACATCTTCTAACAGGCTTATATATACATATTATTTTATTTACCAATCGTACTACATAAATTATCATGTCACAAAAAATTTTTTTTCACTATCATTTCGTTACTGACAATCCCCAATTTGTATAATTACCCGTTACTCTATGTTATTTAAAAATGAATTCAGAACGAAAAATAACAGAGTGCGAATTGGTATCGAATTTCAGTGCACGCAACGGAATGCGTAAAAAATTGTTTCACAAACCGATGTAAAAAAAAACACTGTTTGGCCTCCGTAGAATAAATAGAAATACAAGTCAAATGTTGATCTCTCATCAAAATGTTCTGAATTCAAATTGTTTTTTTTTTAATTGCAATTTTGACTAGTATTGCAGAAAATATGCAGCAATTTATCTTAGTAACAGAAATTAATCAAAAATATCAGTTATTTTAGATACAGATCCGTCCCACTATGCTACAGATAAAGATTTATTAACATGGTAACTTATATGTGGATAGACAAAACAAAAAAAATTGTGTGCAGTTCAACATGTTTTAAAGCAAAGTGATTTACAATTTATTGAATAAAACAGTAACAATTACACAAGGGCTTAACCGTGTGACCGTTTAGTTTTTCGAGACATCGCGTTTGGTCGACTCTTCACGTGATCTTTTTTTGGCCAAAGAATCAGCATTGCCATTCAACGAGGTCTGGGCACTTTTCCCATTGACAATATTGCAATTTGATTCTTTTTTTTTCTTTTCATGGATTATTAGTTTTATCATTGTTGAAGAAATACATTTAAGTCAATGTTATAAAGCAATGAAACTATTAACCTAAAAAGAAAAAAAGAGTCACAGGGCATCCAAAAATTCATCCGCACGATTGTCAACTTGTTAAGTGCCCAAAAGGCTGGCAGCATTGCCACGTAGAATGGCAATTATCAGCTTGATTACAGTAGTAAGTAAGATTGCAATAAATAAATAAGTTTTAACGTACCCGTCCATTTCAATAAGACTCCTCTCCCTATGTTTCCACTGAGTCAACACTACGCGGCTCGCGATTAACAATAAGATATTAAATTGCAACCCACCCCCTGAGTAAACAGGAATCAATCATCGCTCCATCACGGGCCGGAAGAGGGTTAACTCTATTCAAATAGCTTGCAATCGCCGAATATTCCCCGCCACGAAAATAGGACACGCGTGTTTACGTATGACTTTCGCATAGTTTGTTGATGGTACTATGTGATGATCTTTATTTCAGGCCATGACCCATAAGTCATATAAGTATACACAATGTAAAAAATACGTAATTTACAATTAGATTGAATTTGTATGAATAAGAAATTAAAAACCTAACAAACATAATTTTGGTAAAATAAAAAAAAAATGAGTAAATTAATAAATGAATAAAGAAAGAAAGAAAGAAACAAATATATAAGTAAAATATAAAAATCTTGCCAATTCACAAAGGGATTGGAATGTTAGCAACCTGCCCGGTTGGACCTAATAACTGACTAGAAAGGAACACCACGCTGCACTCCAGAACGCAAATTGCTGACGTAGCCTATAAAGCTGCAAGGCTAAAATGGGACTGGGCAGGCCATGTCTACCGGATGCCAGCACAGCTGTGATAACTAAAACATATATGTATATATATGTATGACATTATACATGACTAAAAACTATTAACTTAAAAGACAACGTTGTTTTATTGGACATTGTTCCACATATGATATGTGTATAAAAGATAATGCACAATTAGTATCAATGAATAATTATTTAAATCTCAATCAAATTAATAAATTCAATGGTTATGTAAATTTAAATTGGTAAGTATTATCATATTCGGACAGCGTACAATTGTGACATTAAAAGCAGGTGAATCTAATTGCACCAAACAATCAATTTTGTGTAATTCTGAATCGTTCTAAAATGCTCCTTTTTCGTGCGGAAATCTTAATAGAAATTATTTCTAGAAGAAGTGATACTTAGCGGCTATAATTGAAAATCCAAAATCCAAAATCAAAATTCATTTATTCAAATTAGGCTGAGAATCAGCACTTTTTGAATGTCGAAACGTTTACAAAAGACAGTCCCCCAAAACGCCCACCCCTCCACTTGGGCTATTGGTTTAAACTCAAATCGGCTTGAACTTCAAGTCCAGTTGAAAACTAGCATCAGATACTATTTGTCTAGCTTTTTGCTGAACTGTACCCATTTGACGCATCCGGAAAGCACATAATTAATAAAAAAAAATTATTACTTCTCTCATTCATTATTATTATATTTTTTTTGTTTTTTCTTTGTTTTCAATATTTAGTAATTGTCATTGTGTGCCTGAGTCAGTGCTATTTTTTTTTTTTAATTTCTTTCCAAACAATACATTAAAAGCCCTAAGTATCTTATCTAATGATTTTAAGACGACTCCATGAATTTCATAAAAGGAATTATTATATGAACTATTTGCTCGAAGATAGAGATGAGGAAATTGTTCCAAAGCAAAAAGGCAAGTTCTGTCTCTTGCAGAACCTCAAGTATTAGAACGAGCCAGCTCAGTTCCATCTTTTTTACGTTTTTAGGGTTCTATACCGTGCTAACTGGACCCTTTTACTAAGCCTCTGCTGTCCGTCCATCAGTCTGTATATCTGCCGGTGCTGCATCTCATGAACCGTAGTAGCTGGACAGTTGAAATTTGAATGTATTTCTATTGCCGTTATAACAGCAAATAATAAAAACTCATCATCATCATCCTCCTGCCCTTATCCCAATTTATTTGGGGTCGGCGCAGCATGTTTTCTTCTTCCATACATCTCTATTTGCCGTCATCTCAAGGGTCATCTCTTTTCTTGCCATAATATCATCTTTCACCCAATCCATCCATCTTTTCTTTGGTCTTCCTCTACTCCTGAAACCCTGCACATTCATACTCAAAACTTTCCTCACAACATGGTCCTCATTCCTTCTCATCACATGCCCATACCATGACAACCGATTTCCACACAACTTCTCGGTCACGGGCGCCACTTTCAGACTTCCTCTTATATACTCATTTCTTATTCTATCCATTCGCGTAACACCACACATCCCCCTCAACATTCTCATCTCAGCTGCATGTAACTGCCTTTCATTCATGCCTTTTGCGGCCCAACACTCTGATCCATACAAGACAGCAGGTCTTACCATTGTTTTGTAAATCTTCCCCTTAAGTTTAAGGGGAATATGGGGGTCACAAGTTGTTCCCGTTACCTGCCGCCATTTCATCCACCCTATGTTAATTCGGTGCTTAACAGCCCGATCTATTTCTCCGTCACTTTGCACGAGTGAACCGAGATACTGAAAAATTAAAAAAAAAATAAAAACTAATAAAAATAAAAATTTAAGATGTCTTTTGCTCGACATTGCACGGAAAATGTGCGAGTCTGCTAGTCTTGTAGTACTTGGGCGGTTTTTGTTAAGTTTCTACTGAACATGAACAAAAAACTCAATGAATTCCACAAAATAAATCACATGTACCCACATTTTCTCCAAGATATAGATGAGAAAATTGTTTCAAAACAGTAAGGCAAGTTAATTCCCGTACAGAACCCCAACTCCTACATACCAGCAAAGCAATTAGCACTTCAAATTCACCTCCATCATAAAGAGAACTTTATTACTAACAATTACAAACTTACATAATAGTTTAATGCGTTTCCTTCTAGAAATTTCTCTACGTAGTAGCTCACTTAAATCCTTCTTCGTACTATTATTATAAATGGCAAAGTTTGTGAGTTTGTATGTTTGTTGAGATGTCAGAGGGGCAATTCTCGTATTATTAAGAACGTTCTAATTCTAATTTTAGTCTCATTCTGTCAGGAATACGTCTGATTTCCTTACATTTTTGACTAGTTTTTGGCATTAATTGTCGCCGAGATGAGATTGAGACCAGATTTTGAACGTTTTTAATAACGAAAATTGGCTTTCTGATGAGAGTATGCGTACTGGTAGACTGGTGACGCACTGGTGGTGGGATGATGATATGTCCTAAGCCAGGTCAGGACCTGGTTTAGGACATATCATCATCATCATCATTTACCCAGCCTTTTCCTAACTGTGTTGGCGTCGGCTTTCATACTAACCGAGTGCAGCGGAACCCCCCACAATCCCTTGGTAAGACTGGTTGTCAGACTTTCGGGTTTTTGACTACCGGTAACGACTGGTATAGGACAAATATTATATTTATATTACCAGACTGTTACTATACACACTGCAGGGCAAAAGCCTCTTCAGCATCGGCTTCACCAGGCTTGCTCAAGGCAGGGTTGGGGATTTCAGACAGACATTACAGTACAGATTTCTTTCCGATGTAGTAGGAAAACACATTGGTAATTGCCCGGATTCGAGCCTACTACGGTGCTCACGATATTCATACCGGTTTGGGGATATGAAGAACAGGGTTTAAAGTTCCTCATCCGCCATTGAAAAGGGAGGATCCTTTGAGCAACCGGGTGTTGTGTCTGGTGGGCTACTACACGACGGGTGTTGTCGGGTTCTTATACGTATATATACATATGTTCAATCTCGCTGATAACTTTAATATCACGATGTAGGATACGTCAAATTTAGTTCTTATGTCGCTACACCAGTATAACATTCTTGTACGTTATTTTTCGACATGAACGCGCGTGAAGCCGCGGCCACATGCTAGTCTAAGTCCTTGTAACTCTTCAACTATCAGTTCGCGTAGAATTTCTTAACTCTGTAATTACTTTGCGTTGAAGTGTAAGGAGTTTGCATCTTATAGTAAACTTTGAGGGCTTATTCTAATGGGCTTATTTCGGTGTATCGGGAATTTTGGGAAACACTTGCAGTTACTTAAGAGTTCATAGTTGAGTTTATTAGCAAGTCGGAAGCTTGTTTTTGTCGAAACTTTGAAGAGCGACAAAATATTGTGTGGTTTAATGAAACTACTCTGGAGAATTGTGTCAATCTAAGCTAATATTGTAAAGAGGAGAGATTAGATTGTTTGTATGTTTAAACTTAATAAAAAATCACTAATAGAAATCTGAATTATCAGCGAGTAACATAAACAATTTTTAAATTATATTTTTTAATTTACAAAATAAATAAATAAATGGGTACTTACCAAATTACTAACTTTTAGGAGACGAAGTTGGATTAAAAACTATTCTATGTCATGGGACAGGATGTAATGTATCTCCTGTCCAAATTTCATTGCGATCCCATCAGTCGTTTAGTCAAGAAAAGGTCTAAAACAAACAGAGCTACTTTCGCAGTTATAATATTCATTTATTTTTACATTTTTTTATTGCCAGATTGATTGCCGTGCATTGAGGCAATGACAGGCAATAGTATATTCCTATTATGTATTTTATAGGTAACTAGCTGACTTGACAGATGTCGTCCTGTCAATGGCGCAAACTGTCAAACAAACAAATTCAAGTTTTCTGAAATTTTCCCAACTTTCTCCTTACAATAACAAACACAGCAAAAAAAGAATAAGCGACATTTTTCCAGCCGTTCACGCGTGATACCATGACCAAGGGAAATTGGGATTTATTTTTATATAAACATGTATAATGTATAGATTAATTCCCTTCATACGTAGACATATAATATACTGAAAGAACAGAAACAAATTAGTCCGGTGATCATTTAAAACCGCAGACCTATGGTATTACGTGCACTCGACGTGTGTTACGGGACGCGTCCTAAATGCGGTCTATGGGTACGTACGAATGGTTTGTACCAGGTATTGTGAAAATACAGTTGTCTGTTATCATGGCCGAGAATCTATACATATAATTTTGTATGATTATTTTATTAACACATATGAATATCATTAGGTTGCGGGTTCGATTCTCACCTTGGGACAAATGTTTGTACGATACTAAGATTTGTTCCAGGTGTTCTGGGTATTTGCTATGAATAATAAAAATATCTATCTATGTAATATATTGTATTAAGTATATCAGTCATATAGTACCTATAACACAAGCTCTGCTTAGTTTGGGGCTAGATGATAATGTGTGGATTGTCCAGCATTATTTATTTATTATTTATTTATCATCAGTTATGGAGGCCTAAGTCAATCGGTGGACGTCTTGCGGCTGAAATTATGATGATATTGAATTATAATAATTATGATCAATGTATGCTTATTGAAATAGTAATAATAGCAGATAGAAAGAAAAGCAAAATTGTTGCAAAGTGATTCAATGAACCAAACGCAAACAAGTGATCAGTTCTCTTAACAAACGAAGGGATTACACTGGATTTCCATCCGATTGATTCTGCGAACTGTCGCTCCAACTACAGCCGTACTGATTGAATGAACGATGAATTAAGGTTTTCTAGGAATTAATCAGCTCTGCTCTGTACCGAGTATTTTTTTTTTGTTTTGTAAAAGTTGCCCCACACTCGGAATTTCTCCTGTAGCGTGGGTGCGTTTACGAACATTTCAAAATAATTATATGGTTATGTTCGCTGTTAAATCTTTTAATAACATAACAACACGACTGTGTTCCCCGAAGGGGGACAGTACTGCACATATAGTAACACCCACATTTCGCCAGTTATGTTTAAGTACCATGTAATAGAAGGCGAACCTATTGCCATCATCCGCGCAAAAACTCAATAACATTTTTCTTGACCATGATCTGCAGTCACCATCATCGTCGTTGGCCAATTTAATTAACTGCTATGATAATAGAGGGAAATATCCAAATATTGTGAAATAAAGAAAGAAAGAAAACATGAGAGATCCTGATCAGAAGGTACAAAAGTACAATAAAAAAAGAAAAAAAATAACTATACACAAAAAAAATCTGCATTTCCCAGCTGCACCGATGAGGCCGGGTGCAGCATTAAACTCAGACGATTATTGTCTGACGCTGTTTTTTTGTGGGCGGTATTTACTAACGTGGGGAACGTTTACAGAATTTTTTTTATCCAATTGTTGCAATAACCGACGAAAACTGACCAGAATCTAATAACCAACCCACCTAAAGTTTTTGCCCCGTTCTTCATATGTGCAATCGCCAATAAGTTTCGAACAAACGTGGTTATTAAAACCTCGTGTATTCTTTGTATGATAGGAGGCGCTTTCTCGGTGTGATAAAAAAGCGAACGGTGTATGACCAGAAAGTCGGTTTAGCTACGAGTATGTTTCTCATCGAAAAAATCCTTCATCTCTTCTCTGTTATAGCAGTATATGAGAAATTAACGGACCAATCTGTGTCTTCTTGTACCAAACTCAAAATAATACCTTCTCTTCGACGATGTTCTGTTTGACTGCCACGTCGTGGTCTAGTGGTTGCAAACGCGACTGCTAAGCATGAGGTTTTGGGTCCGATTCCCGGTTCAAGCAATGCTCTCTATGGATGTGTTATTGGGATTTTCAATTAGAAATTTCGCAATAGCAGCTCCGAGTCTGGATATTTGCCCGGTTGATAGCAATAGGATCGCCCTATAACATTGGACTTAAAAACATAACTAGTGAAATAAGGGTGTATTTCAGGTACTATTCTGCAAATCCCTTTGGGGAATAAAGGGATGTTATATTATTATGTTCAACTATCTGATGATGTAGTAAAGATCAAACACATGTAACTATTTCTGTTAGAACTAATTGTCAAAAGCTGCTCATTTCAGATAGATTCGTAGAAACACAAATTAAAAAAACATCCCTCGTTTTCTTCATCAAAGTGACCTCAGAATAGAAATTAAAATCGGCATGTTGTCTACAAAAGAGCCAACAAATAAATGCTATGTTGGGACCGTTCAGCGTGATGAGGCGATGCTTAAGCGCTTTAAAGCGATTTAGCCAAAGGATTTTACGGCCGACAGATTTCAGATATCCACGCCTGCGGACAAGCTGACGGGGGCTATTACGTGTGGTGATAGCAGATAGAAATTGAGATAGACATTCTGTGCGTTTTCTGGCCTGATTATAGTGCAACTACCATATGAATGATATATATTAGCAGCAAAAGAGTATACTAACACTTGGTCGTTACACGTTACTTCACTCTAGAAATCTTCTGTGATTGTAGACTGTGGCAAGAAGAATGATGATGTACCAATTATGTAATATAGTATTGCATTTGTGACACTAAGAATTGCATACACAGTAAACATATAAGATAAGTTGGATATTAGTATATCCGCAACAGGTCACCACTAGTTAGTAAGGAGCGATTTTAAAAGCACACACTTCAAACGCTGCAAAAAAACTTTGGTCATTTCACTAACATGCGTTTAGGATGACGTCACCGATTTTTGCGATAGGAATTTCGGTCGCTGGAGTTATGAACTTATACTATTTTTTAATTCGATTGCAATAGCCTTTAAACACGTAATCCGGAAGCTGTCGTCGCCTGCGGACAGCGCGGACTGTTAGTCCGAAATTGCGAAACCGCGTGCGGTGAGCGCGCCACACTCTGGCGCCAATATTGGCACCAACGTATGTAAAGCGGTGCTTTAAGTAGCTTTGTACGTGTAGGTGTGTGTCGTGGTAAATAGATGACATTTTTTAGACGCTTTGCTGAGGTTTCAAAGGGGATGTGAAGGGAAATATTATGAGTGCTACTACGTATTTATGGAAAAACATGGACAGTGTCGGATAGCGTCGTTGATAAAAAGAGAATTTCAGAATACATAAGTTTTGTTTCAATTTAGGTACGATTTAAGGAACTATGATGAGAATGCTGAGGGGGATGTGTGTTGTTACGCGAATGGATAGAATAAGAAATGAGTATGTAAGAGGAAGTCTGAAAGTGGCGCCTGTGACCGAGAAATAGTGTGGAAATCAGTTGTCATGGTATAGGCATGTGATGCGAAGGAATGAGGACCATGTTGTGAGGAAAGTTTTGAGTATGAATGTCCTGCACATTCATACTCAAAACTTTTACAAGAGTAGAGGGTGACCAAAGAAAAGATGGATGGATTGTGTGAAAGATGATATGGCAAGAAAAGATGTGTGGAAGAAGAAAACATGCTGCATGCGGCATGAAATCATGCCGACTCCAAATAAATTGGGATAAGGGCAGGAGGATGAATAAACATCCTCCGGCCGTATCCCAATTTATTTTTATATTTATATTATTTTTTTCATCATCATTATAAGATGATGATGAAAAAAAAATTACAAAATGAATTGAAATGGCTTTTTTTCTTTTATAAAAATAATATATTTTAATTGGTTTTTCTCCCCCTCCTGCATCCATATTGAGAGATACAACGGGCTGCATCAGGCTGTAGCCTAAAGGTTGTATACTGATACCTTTGAACTACGCAAAATAATCAATACAAAATACAACATCAACAGCATTAAAAATCGAACGCAACTTCAAATACTTCAAAAACAATAAAAATAAAAACAAAACAATCTGGCATCCCGCGGTATATAAAAACAACCTCCACCCCAGTGGTTGATGGTACGTTTATACCGTGTAACGCGAGCTAAGTGAATCAAACTGTCATTCTAGCTGCGTTACTGAGATCTTTCTGAAAGATTAAGGAGGATATGATGTAGATCCATAGAAAAAAAGTGTTATAAGCTCTTAAGTCTTGAAACCATCAATGATTTAAATTCTCAGTGTGATTCTCCAACGATTTTTTTATTGGGACAAACCCGCTACAGTACTCCCAAATAACTCCAAAAACTCCTGAAACTACTACACTAAACTATTTCATATAACATTAGACCACGTTTGTATTCGACGGAAAGGTTAAGCAGAGGTGTGTCGATAGTACACCCACATTTCACTAATTATGTTAAAGTCCCATTCATTGATATTGCAGAATTCAGAAGAATAATAATAATACCAGACTATTACTGCCCTAGTGATGCCTCTTCTTTTACAGAGAAGGCATTAGCATTGATCTCTACGCGTGCCCTAACCGCACTGGTGAATTAGGATATGAAGAACGGGCCAAAAACTAAGTTCAGTCACTAAGTCCACATAAAACCGTTCGAATTATCGTCAAGATTACGTCAACCATTAGTACTACGAGTAGTCTCACTGATCCCAGCGAAAACAAAAGAAAAGCGCTTATAACAAATTCAAATTCAATGAAATAGGAATATTTTAAACTGCGATCCACATTAGTACTTTCGTCGGTATGCAACCTGTTCTTACTTTTTGCTTAATATTATCCCTTGCAGACGAGGGTGCAACCTCCCCTTTACAAAATCACTTTCACTGTGAATGTACACCTTTAATTTTATTTTTTTCATGTTCTTCAGATTTTCTGTGAACCTCTTTGTAAGAGTAATCTCATTATGGTGCAATTTATTGCAGTATTGTTGAACTTAAAATTAAATAAAAAGTGTATTTTGTAAAATCTGAGTCTGCTTATAATGTGTGTTATGCCCTTTTCTGAGACATTTTGTGGAGAGGATGACCAAATAAAACTTGTTTGTCTTCTATACAAAATAATTCTCAAAACTCAATCTTAAATTGTTTTTGTTATGTACTAACACTAGATATAAGGTAAGTTACGCACTCTTACACGTTTAGCAATATGGATTTCTGCTGTCCGATATTTTTAATAAATTATTTTGACGACCGATGTGGCGCGGCGGGCGAAGGTCCGCCTGCGACGCAAGAGGTTGCGGGTTCGATTCCCGCCGTGGGACAAATGTTTGTACGATCTACAAATATTTGTTCCGGGTGTTCTGGGAATACCAAATATGAATATGAATAGCAAATATGCTATATATAATAAAAATATATATCTATGTAATGTATTGTATTAAGTATATCAGTCATCTAGTACCCATAACACAAGCTCTGCTTAACTTGGGGCTAGATGATGCTGTGTGGATTGTCCAGCAATATTTATATTTATTTTTTATTATAATACATTTGGTATATCCCGTATAGTGACTAACGTTCTACTGTCATATATTTTAAGGATCACAGCCATAAATAAGTGCTTAGCCTTACCCTTAAATATCGAGTTTATATCACGAAAAAAATATGCTTCGTTGATCTAGTGTGGAGTACTAGATCCTGGATTCGAATCCCGGATCGGGGCAAAGTTTTATTGGTTCGCCAGCCGCTAAGTTGGATTTCAGTGACATAAACACGTACCTACAGGAGTACTATACAAAGTAATATAAAGATATGCGTATGACTTATAGGATTCATATAAGAAAGTTTTATTCAAACATAATGGCACAGGGCTTTGATTGTGTATTTTAGTAAATGCTTTTTATTTTGGGATGTATGACGATGAAATGCTTTCAGCTGTACTTAATACATAATAATAATACCAGCCTGTTACTGCAGGGCAAAGGCCTCTTTTCATACATAGAAGGCACGAGCATTAAACGCCACGCTTGCTCAAGACGGGTTGGCGATTTCAGAGTTATATTAATTATAAGTCCAGATTTCCTCACGATGTTTTCCTTCACCGATTTAAGCTGTACTTACTGCATTCTTATTCTGAGAACTCATCTTCCGTCGCATCGTCGTCAGAACTACAAGCATATTTTTATTTCACAAATCGAGGGTGTGACAGTGTGTGAGTGCGTGGGTGAGAAATGTTTCTGTCTATACAAGGGCTCTTAAATATAAGTGGCCATCAATCATAAAACACAAACTTACGTACATAACTTAGTTTAACTTTGATTAGGACTTTTGAAGTTTGACTATCTCGTAAGTTTATTCAACTAAAATGAAAGAAAAAGGTTTTCTTTTTAAACCCAGATCAGTTTACCATCATGTAGTTTAAGGAGAAGAGAGTAAATCCATATTACTTTAATGTTATAATAACATTATAAAGATAAGAAAATTTAACTCAAGATATTTTGTGTGATTTTTTAATCAGATCAGCTTAAGTTACCTAAAATAATAAGAGTAATACTTTTGGCAGACGGTCGGTTTACACCTGAATTTGACAGGATTTTCTTACTAAAGACCTAGTCTCTCCACCAACTAGTGGGAGGTGAAGCTGTGATAAGGTGTGACTCTTGCCACCAAAACTAGAAACCAGCGGGATAATGGACCGTACGAGGAAGTAGCAAGTTTTTTTTTTTTCAAATGACGATGCCCCACACTAGGAATTTATCCTGTTTCGTGGCTTTTACAAACATTTAAAGTCACATACACAAACAGCCAGACCCGAAACTACTACCACTAGGCCATACAGTACAAAAATATTCCGTGCGGGAATCGAACCTACGACACGCGGCGCAGCAGTCGATTACTCAGCCACTGCGCAAACCGTACCGTCTAATAATATGCCACACACATAATTGTATGCATCCCTCGCACATATTTCTCGAGCCACTTGTTTCATTATGTACAAAACCTCGCCTCCGCTAAGCTCATTTCCACCAGAAATCTAGCAAGATGCAGTAATCCTATCGGTGGGTATCACACACCCACTTACTACGCATCGTCGCACATATCTGGTGAAAACGCACACAAACGACATATCGTCCTTCGTCTACACAACTCGCAGTTCACATCATCCTCTGCCCTTATCCCTAATTATTTGAAGTCGGCGCTATCTTTGTCTTCTATACATTTCTATTTGTCGTTATCTCAAAACTCACCTCCTGCCTAGCCAGATCATTTGACACACAATCCATACGTCGTTTCTTTAGTCTTTCGCTACCCTAGTAACCCTCCACATTCATACTCAAATCTTTCCTCACAACATAATCCTCATTACTTCGTATCATATGCCCATACCATGACCGCCAATTACAACTTAACCGACTTAAAACTCGTATTTATGTATTAGAAAATACGTGTGTATTAGCTGACACAAATTATTGGTAAATAATGAATATGCAACTTAAAAATATTGAGGTCAATAATCGACATAAAAACTGTCCTATCTTTGTAAATTTCGTTCCGCAGCTGGGCAAAGGCCTCTCATTAAAATTCATTGCATCAAAATTTATTAAATAGTTCCGGAGTTAATCTGGAACAAATATCGTGACCCAAGATTGATATATATAACGATGTAGTCTCCTCTCACATCCCTCGAAACCATTTCCAAGCCATTTTCTCAGACATAGGTAAGTAGAACGTGCATACATAAACATCCTCGTCCATTGGTCAGTGATTGATGACACGTCTCCTACAAGAGTGATGCAGTGTGCTGCTAACCTTACGAGGAAGATCTTCCATCACGACATTAGCTTATTGGTAGATCTAATAAAGGGAGGTAATGTTTTGTAGTAGTAGGTAGTGTTGTTTGATAAATGTCTATGGGTCTGGAAAAGACATGTGAATAAAAAAATTGTCACATATGTATTTTTTTTTCTACACCTTTGTGGTATCAAATAGTAATGTGTATTTTACTTTGTGTGTCAGTATCATAATTTTATGGTCTTTTTAAGTTTATATTAAACATCACGAACATGGTGAAGAAACCAGAACTTATAATCTATACTAATATTATAAAGAGGTAAAATTTGTATGTAAGTTTGTAAGTATGTATTTTTATAAGATTGTAAGTTTTAATAAATATAAGTCTGAAATCGCCAATCTGCCTTGATCTACCCTGTTTGATCAATACTCATGCCTTCTCAGTATGAGAAGAGGCATTTACCCTACAGTGCAGTAGGACAATAATAGGCTGCGTGGGTATTATTGTTATTTTACATACGTCAAGATATTTTTATGCTTTTAGAATTTGTCCAAAAGTGCTTAACCTTCTTTTACACCAAATAATTATGGCACTAAGATCGCCCCATTACATGGGATTTAACACCTTAAACGCCAAATGATCGTCAAACAATACATTTTCTATTGTGGCTCGATGTTTGATAGTTCAGGTGTTGAACACAACAGGCAAAATGTGGGTGTTACAATAAATGTACCTCTGCCCATGCCTTTCGGGAATACAGGCGTGATCTTATATTATGTTTAATTATGTGTTCCAAAGAAAATTACATAACTTAGTTTAAATATCTGCGACAGTCCGCAAAAAGAAATATATTTAAATTTTTTAACCCCCATCCATATACCAGTAAAAGTTGCCTTTTGGTTTCTACTAAAATATTCTATCAACGCGTTCGTTTACAAAATAAAAACGAAATTTTAAACAGTCCCTCTGCTCATCTTGTTAGCCTTAATGAAGTTAAAAAATTATGATGCGTGCGCGAAATTGTATACTTTGACCTTTTAATTATTTCACAACGTTACACCCTTTGGTATCAACCCTAGAAATAATGAGGTAGCGTAGGTAAAATGTAAACATGCAACCCTGATTTGTGTCTATGGTTACTGTACCAAATGGGCCAATCCCGAACAAACATAAAGTATAAATTGACTTAAAAAAATGTTGTTAAAATTAAATGTTTTTTTCTATCTTTTCTACTTATATTTCATTCATTACACTTGTGCCTTTTTATGTCGAGATCCTGAAAGTTTTCGATATTGAAAGGAAGTCGGAGGGCTATCTCGAACTGCCACTAATTAAAATCACTCGGTGTCTGTATTTAACACATACAGAGGGTTCTCCAGGATTTCCGGTGTCACGCCTTGGGCTGAAACAAAATGGCCGCTGTATAAAACTAGTAAGTAACGTTGTCAAATTGCCATGTTACATTACAATTAACCAAGTAAAGAAATGGTGATCATTAAAAAGGTTATAGTAACTTTTTATTATAATAATACTCATCCCAGCCTATAAGGGCCGTCGCCCGCTGGGAGCACGGTACAAAAGATTTGAGCAAGCGCAAATGATTTGAGATCTTATTTTGTGATGCTTAGCGTTCACATTCCATGCCAGAGCGTGCCGAAGGATGCCGAAGCCGGCTGTAACGTATCAATGAAATTGGAGTGTTAAATAAGATGTAAAATCATCTGTAGGTATTACAAAAATCTCTTGACGTGCCGTGCCGCCAGTGGTCCTTACTGTCCCACTGCAGGGCAAATAGCTCTTCTCATACGGAGAACGCACGAGTATTGATCGCAGACTTACATAAATTGTAAGACCATTTTCTTTTCTCACATTGGCCCTCTGCATAGTGAAACCATTAGTTTATTTTAAACTCTGATATTTATTTATTTTTTCTTTCCTTTTCTCTTTCAAGTTCCTAATCAAAAATTGTATTATTTATGATGTGGATAACGTCGTGAGCTGCACATGTTAATATACAATTTTAAGTTTTATCATACTAAATTAAAATATGTGTGTAACTGTTGGTACTTAAGAAAATAGATGCGAAATTTAATCCAGTCAACAAGGTGGTGGCGGGGTAAGCTGCCTCGTTAGTGTTGTACGTACCTTCATTTGATAATGCGTAGAAAGACGCACATACCCTTGCACACCCCTTGTGATATAAATTTGATAAAAAGATTTATGATATAAATATGCTTGTAGTTCCCGCAACATGTGGACCAACAATGGAATTATAACTTCTTCATTGTAATAATATTTCGTGTGCTTTCATACTCAAAGCCCTTTATTCTGTATTAATACAATCCACTGTTTTACTTTTATCCGATTTGTTATGTAAGTTGGCATATAAAGTAAAAATCGAAAATGCATTAAATAATAATATAATAATAAATTTATTCAAAAAACATAAGGTATATGTTAAATACAATTTTCTTAATTCTATGTCAAGTTCAGAAAAAATCTATGCCTGAACTAGGAATTCCTGTGTTTCAGGCGAAAGGGAGGTAACATTAATTTATTAAATAATCACATAATAAGCATAATAATCTATAGACTATACAATATAAGATGTTTAAAAATTATGGTGTTTAACTTAGTTAACTAATTATAAATAGAAAATTACAATAATTTGACCAATCGTTACTTAAGAACAAGTAGTAACTTCTCTGTATCTTCATATGACATTGATTGTAAAGCTTCCTTAAGGATTTTTTTGCAGTTACTGAAATTTAAGGAGTAGATGTTTCCTTTTTCATTTAACCTATTATAAAGTAGCGGTCCAAGGTACATATAAAATTTGGCTGTGAAAGCATGCTTTGTACTTTTTTGAGGACAAACTATATCTTTCCGTCTCTTATTAGTAAATTCAGTGCTATAAGGAAGAGCTGTGTGTTGTTTTAGTACAGTGCTGATTATAAATAACTGTCGAACTGTTAGTACCTCACAGGATTTATACAGAAGGTTAGTAGGGAACAGAAAAGGCCGACAAGTAGCCACCTTGAGAATAGCTCTTTGAGCTCGTTCAATGGGCAATAACAGTGTTTTACTCACTCCACCCCATGCAGTAATACAATAAGTCAAAATTGACTGACAAAGAGCAAAATATACTTGCTTAATTATTTTTGCATCTGCAATAATCCGTAGTTTTTTGAATACGAATATCAACTTACGAATTCTATTATTTAATGCTTCCATGTGGTATTTGAAGGAAAGGGTTTCATCTATTATAATACCTAGGTATTTTATTTTGTCAGTCTTTTTAATATTGGGACACTTACATTGACTTTCTGTAGGCACTTGGCAACAGTGAGCATGCAATGTTGAGGGGATATTGGGTATTTGTTTGCGCATCGAAAACTTAATGAAGTTTGTCTTGTCTGCATTTAAAGTTAGTGAGTTATTTAGAAGCCATTTATTTACAATATTAAATCCGTGTTGCGCAAGATTGTAGACTTCGTTTTCTGAGTCAGCCGAAAAAAGCAAAGCAGTGTCATCAGCGTAAGTTATGATAGTGCCGCGCTCTAGTTTTAAATCGCAAAGGTCATTTATGTAGATCAAAAATAGAGTGGGCCCCAAGATACTTCCTTGGGGAACACCATAAAATGTATTATTTTGAAAAGCGCTGACAACATTGCCAATCTTTACGCACTGGGATCGATTTTCCAAATAACTTTGGAAAAATTTTAACTGGGTGCCTCTTACACCCATGATCTCAAGCTTGCGCAGCAGCATCGGAATGGAAATTGTGTCAAAAGCTTTAGCTAGGTCCAGGAAAATCCCTACTGTATGTTTACCCCTGTCAAGTTCTTGCGCAAGATAGTCAGTTAGATGATGTACCGCATCAGCAGTTGAAACTCTAGGCCTAAATCCAAACTGCCGATTAGACAGAATTGATTTATCTTCCAAATATTTTAACAATCTTTTATTTATAATTTTCTCTAATATTTTTGACATAGAAGGCAGTAAAGAAATAGGCCTATAGTTTGTCACTTGATCTTTGCTTCCCGATTTATAGACAGGTATAATTACAGCTTTTTTGAGACACTCTGGAAAATGACCCAAAGACAAACAAATGCGGAAAATATAAGTTAGAGGTGGTACCAAAATGTCCTTGAATTTTTTAATAATTTTATTAGAGATGTTATCCCAGCCAACAGCGCAATCTTCTTTCAAGGTCATTATTATACTTTCTACCTCAGTCTCATCAGTATCTAACAGTGCGAAGGATGTTAAAGCAGTGTTACATGTTGATGGTGTACTTGTTATGTTGTGAGATTGATTCGTATTTTTTTCTGCTAGACTCTTTCCAATATTAACAAAGAAATTATTTGCTATGTTAGCGGATTCCAGCGGGGACGAGTGTGCTTGTAATAAACCTGAAGATGACTCATACTGTTTCGTAGTATACGTCACGTTTCTAATATATTTCCAGATCTTTTTGCTATTTGTTCCAGCCTTTTCCAATGCCACTTTGTCGTAGTTGCTTTTAATTTTTTTAAAGAGGTCGTTACAGTAATTTCTATATCTTTTGTACGAAAGTTGCAATACTATATTATCTGGATAAGATTTAGCCTTCATATGCAGTTTATCCCTATGTTTCATACAGCGGATGAGACCAGGTGAGATCCATGGTTTTATATTGTAGTTTTTGTTACTCAAGTGGGATAGGACTGTGTTTTTCTGAATAGCATTTCGTAAGTTTTCAATTACATACAACATGCCAAACTGCGGGTCAGCGGAATTATAGACTGGATCAAAATCGATGACGCGTAAATCTTCTTCAAGTTTATTTATATTCAGTTGTGACATTTTGCGAGTGCCTTGTTTAGGTAATTTACAATTTAGGGTTAGTAGGGCAGCATTGTGATCTGTTATTGTTGAGTTAACAACAAGTGCAAGTGAAGGGAAATTCGATTTTAGCATAATATGATCCAAACAGGAGCCACTGTGATGTGTAGGAAAGCTGTGTGCTGGGAGCAGGCCATGAAAGGCGCATAGGTTGAGGTAGTCCTGAGCTGACGAATCAGCACTTCCTGGAAGAATGTTGATATTTATATCTCCGATTACAACCGTGTTTTTAATGGATGACAGGTTTTGTAAAGTGTCGTTCAGGGAATCAATAAAAACGCTAGTGTTTCTAAAAGACGGAGGTCGATATAATGCTAATATCGCAAATTCTGATCCGATTTTAACTAACAGTCTGTTACAGTCGTGCATCTCAGGTTCCTCTATAGAAACATTCAAATGATTTCGTGCATAAACTATCACCCCATCATTTTGATTGTAATTGATAGTACTTTTATACATATTATAACCCGGGATTAATGGTATGTTATATTGTTTAGCAAGCCAACATTCAGTTAAAACAATGACATCACAATTTATGTTTAGTCGTTGATGAAATGTACTAAAGCTATCAAAATTCTTAAAAACACTGCGAATATTTTGTGTTAGTATGGTTAGCGGAGATTGGAAGCCAGATAGATATTGTTTGCAGTTTTCCGCTTCACAAACATTGGACTCGGATACAGAGAAATTATCTAAATCATATAATAAATTATTTAGCATAATGGTAAGGAATTAAGGTCAAACAAATAACTAATTAACGGCGCTCTTAGGCGCCTCCATAATCTACAGAATTGATATACCATTTTTCAGCCATTATTTTTGCTGGGCAGTCTGCAGCACCTGTGTTATGTTTGGCAGGTTTTTTAAAATGCAGGCAAGTAGCGCATTTTGGTTCATCAGCATTCTTTGGACATTCTTTAATCGAGTGACCTTGTTCACCACAGTGACCGCAGGTGTACGTGGTCTGTCGACATGACTTGGCCGCGTGTCCATACTGCTGACACTTATAACAACGTGTGACCAAAGTAAAATCCCTCACAGGGCATGACGACCAATTTACAAAAACTCGTTCTTGTGATACCAGGGCTTTGCGTATGACTGCAGATACTTCGACAATAAAATTACAAGTCTCAGAATCTTTCTTACCTGACTTATGACTTAGTCTAATTGAGCTCAAAAATGTCTCAAGGCTGCAGTCCTGAAGTTTTTCGGCAAGATTTTGATTGTACAAACAAGCAAAAACCTCATTTTCTTGCATGGATGTCGGCACTCCTATAATAACAACCTTAGGCTTCCTTTTGTATGGCTCGTCGACTGTTAGGCCTGATTTGGTCAGCTGCACCGATTTCCTCAGCTTCTCGATATCGTCTTTCGTTTCGGTACTGATGATAACACCACCGTTCTTCGTCTTACGTAGACCTCTCACGTGGAGCTTCATTTCTTCAGGGCTGATAATTTTTTGGACAAGAGATTTGGTTTCGTCACTGGTCTTCAAGTTGTCATTTGGATAGATGGCCACAGAACTTAGATGACTCGGCTGGATAAAATTGTTGGCACCTTTCTTTACCATGTCAGCAAACGAAGATCCACGGGCAGGTTTCGTCGAATCTGCGATACTCAGCTTAAGGTTTTCTAATTGCTGCGAAAGATCGAGTTGGCTTTCAAGAGTTCGAACGGTGTAATGTGCTTGGAGCGCTTTAGCTTTGACGGACTGGTACATGACGGCCATCTGCGAGGTCCCGTGCCCAACCTTCCGGCATAGGCTGTTAATCCGCGTTTTTTGCTCCACATTCAGTTTGCCGTCAGCAGCAATACTGCAGATCTCGTTAAGGCTCTGTTCGATGATTGACATCCAGTTCTGAACTTCTGGTGTCGAGACAACTTCAGGAGCATCGTTCCTTATGACAGGCGCTTTAGGGGAAGAAGCTGGTACGGCCACGGGCACAGGCGTAGAAGGCGGAGAGCGAACACATTTACTACTCCGGTTGAATGGACTATCCTCCATCGCGAAGCAGGTTATTTTATTTCTTTTAAACACCGGTCATTCTCTAATAATACACCTTACACAAGTCTAATGTACGGTAATGCGTACTACTGGTTGAACTAGGTCACAATTTCGCAAGTGATTATTTGTTTATTGCAATAAATTGCTCGATACGTCTGTTCACTACGACCGGCAATTATCAACCCACCGGCAATTATCAACCCAAATTGAATCAACATGGGATGAAAATCAGGAAATCAAACCCTTAATTTCTGTGTACTTATTTTTTTATGTTGTAAGTATTAACAAGGAATACATATTATTAAAAAAAAAATAGATCTCGTCGCGATTATTTCTACCGGGTAACTTTTATTATTTTCTGTTTTTGCTTTATTAGGACCCCCGAAAGTTACATAATGTTTTCATTAAATTTAAATTTAACACAATGAGCTGGCCCATTACATGTAAAATCAAATATAAGAGTATAATTTAGGTTTATACAAGTTTTTTTTATCGCCGTTTTTAAGTATCGCCTCTTGTAGAATAAAAAAAGTAATCCACCCCAAATTCCCTCGAAAAACACAGAATAAACAAAACAAACTCCAAGTATTTACCTAAAGATAGAATTATTTAGCAACGGGTTGATCGTTAATTTAAGCTTACACTAACTTGGGTTGAACATCGTATCAAAGTTAATCTTTATCATGTTAAGTTTCGACCTTTGACCAGTGCAGGAACGGTTTTATAATATGCGACTTTTTATAACTTCTGTTTTGCGCGACTTTTTGTTACTTTTGTTTTTGCGTGACCATGGCGAAGCTAAAAGGGTTACGAGATGACATGAGCATTTTGAGTGGTATATGTGGTGTTATTATTATTTCACGTAAGCACATTGTTATTTTGGGGTTGTTATAAATTTGAAGTTGCATGGAGTATTTTTTACGGGCTAATGGACAAAACGTGTCAAAATGTGGGTTTAAAAAATTCT
Source organism: Phlogophora meticulosa (assembly GCA_905147745.2). NCBI lineage: Eukaryota > Metazoa > Arthropoda > Insecta > Lepidoptera > Noctuidae > Phlogophora > Phlogophora meticulosa. Next base: position 4,921,328 of record LR990518.1, read on the forward strand.
TTAAATCTCTGGCGAAGCAAGAGTCTTAAAAGAAAGAGCTGAAGGTGACAAGACTATGGATGACGTCAAGCGTAACGATATTATTGAGGGTAATTACGAAAAACTGGGTTGTGAAGGTCAAATAGGTAGTTGCTTCATGTAGAATTCTGGTATTCAGCTTATAGACTGGAAGCCATACAACAATTTTTTTTTTGGAAATTGCCAAATATATGATAAATAAGTTTTTGAAACCATGACGTAATTTAAATTAGAAACATACATTTCTTTATATATGAAACAGTGTTTTAAAACGCACATTATGTAGGACTGAAATATTAACACCTTAACTGCCAAACAGCTAGACATAATAGAAAATGTATTGTTTGTCGGTCATTTGGCGTTCAACGTGTTAATTAAACTTCAGGAACAGATTGACATCCGATAATTGAAGGTGCTCATGGATAAATAAAAAACAACTGCACGGGTTGGTCGAACCAAAGCTTAAAAGCTTATTAACCTCTCTATGATCTATAAACTGGAGCCGAAGTTAGTTAGGTCAGCCCGTGGATGTGTGACCATCCATTACATGTTAAATCATGACTAGCTTCCACCCGCGGCATCACCCGCGTGTTTTTTTGATAAATAAAGTAGCTCTGCCAAATTTTATCGAAATCCGTTCAGTGGTTTTGGCGTGAAAGACGACACACAAACTTTCCCATTTATAATATTAGTATGGATTAATAATACTTCAAGATGATGAAGATGACGATATCCCTTAATATGAAAGATTCTATCTATCTCCCTTTCTCCTAATTGACCTCACAATCGTATCGCGCCCGTGTCGTCTGACTAAAACCGATTCCGACAGTAATTTAAAATGCATAAATCTCCTTGGCTCAGTCGGTACGCTAACTGGATTCCCCCGAGTTTCAACTTTCCGTTTTATGAATAGGTTATCGTTTGCGATGTGATATCTAGTGGACAGGGATGTTATTTATCTACGTCCAGAATATGATAGCTGTTAGGGTATGAGCACACTTGTTATGAGTTATGTTTGAAACGAGGTTGTCCGCGTAGTTATTTTTTGATAAATATCGTTTTAGGTAGAGCAGATTTTTAATGCTGGCTTGTATTTGTACCACTGCAAGACAAAACATATCTTCTTATAAAAAGAAGAGCTTTCTCAAAGCGGTTAAATAAAGGCTATGTATTTTTATGCATATTATGGTAATTATTATGGTCGCTAGGAAAGCTTGTTAAGCCATCAGTCCCAACTGACATTTCTAGATCTTTGAAATCTGTTACCAGTACCCAGAAGCCCGAATGTCGGACACCCAGCCTTATCAAGAGGTATCCTGTAACTGTTTTGTTGAGGTCAGATAAAAACTCTCCATGTTAATGAAATAATATAATAAATAATGCTGGACAACCCACACAGCATCATCTAGTACAAGTATCTAGATGATCAAGCTAAGCAGAGTTGGTGTTTTGGGTACTAGATGAATGATATACACTCCGTCTCCTGCTTAGTATGGAGGGAAACGAAAATTGTGTATTTTTTTAAATCCTGCGCTGTTATTTTCTGGTTAATTTCGTTGCGGGATCCAAGACAGTTGAATCGTTTCTTCGGGACTCGTCGGGCTTCATTGACTTGACGCTTTTCTGGTGGACGCTACTGTTGATTCTGGTTTCCAGGAGTTCCGTTGTCCCATAAAAATTGTCCATTTTTGTCATTAATTTGATTTAAAACTCCTTTTTGGGTTCTGTTTATAAACAATATTGAGCCTATGACTGAAATATGAATTAAAGTTCTATAACCATTAAGTTCAATGTTTATTTTTAATAACATTAATAAGAACGAATACAAACGGAACATGTAAGGATCGTAGCAGGTGGCATTCTATAGTTTCTGCCCACAAACATGGGAAGAAAGCGCGAGTCTATGTATGTATGTATGTATGACTGTGAGGTTTACGTTGTGTGGCTAAAACCATAGCGAAAAATAGATTGTAATTGTTTTAGAAATAAATAAATAATATTAATTAAAAAAAAATGACTACGCACTCAGAAAAGCGGTGAACTCTTATCAACATCTTGCCATCTGTGTTGGAAATGCAGCAATATTAATACCACAAACTTCTAAACCTCCGAAACACAAGACTTCACAAGTTCAACGATATTAGACAATTTAAAATCAAGTCATAAGTCTAAACGCAATGCTGTTTTTTCTAATCCGGTACCTAAAGCTTCTCATAAAATCTTTATCTGCGCAAACTTATAATGAGGTCTTAGTTTCGATTCCGGCGTAGGGCAAAGCGTCATTTCCCTTTTCCAACCGTAACAGACCGGAACCTGTATGGGATTTTAATATAACTGGCGATATGGATGCACTATATGTATAATCCTCTATCTAACCCGTCGGGTAACACAAGCGTGATGTTATGCAATCTTCATCAACTTCTTCAAATAACACTGAGACGTAAAAAATCTCCCTCTGTTTATTTCAAAGGCAAAACACCCAACTATAAACTCAACAAAATATACGCAAACAAATCTAAAAAATCACTTAAAAGGAACGGACTGACACCTATCTGCCCCATTCGTCACGCCGTGTCAACAATCGTGTGAAACATCCCTTATTTTACATTTAATTGCATTTCTTTGTCGATCTCCCTGTTAATCTAGATGCACCCTTATCCTTTGCAAACTCCAGTTAATCATGACCTTCCCCACCCGTCTTGAGACATCAACTTAGTGTTTTTGCGGGGTAGCCAGTTGGGAATAGAGAGGTCTTGGTATAGTGGTTGTAGTCTAGACGATGTTTGATATCTAAAAGTATGTGTTAGTCAATGTTTGCGGACACACTTAGTTCGATTGCGTGTGCTTAATTTTTTGTGAAGGACCGTTTGGTATTGAATCTGGTGATGCTGGGAGTAATGGATTTTTTTTCGTACTTAATGGTGTTTTTTTAGTATATTTTCTTTGCTTTTTGCGACACTTGTGTAAAGTTCATTTGAGTTTCAAATCAAAGGTACATAGGTACATCGTAATTGAATAATCATTTGAATATTAATTATGATTCTAATATTCATTTTCATTTTAATATTGATTCTTAAAAGTTTAAATTATTCTTTTTTATTTTATATAATTATTATTATGTCAAATGTTATTTCAATACCATAGACCAAATTTGAAAATTAATGGGGTTTTTTTAATAATTTGAGGGGTGCTAATAAGTATTCTTGAATAAAATTGTAATATTTTTGTTTTAACAGTACCAAATTATTTAGGTATATTTGTTTAGGCGAGATTTGTTCTTGTTTGCGCTGGATTGAGTTCAGTGGAGAAAGAGGAAATGGAATAATACAGTTTTTTTTTTCTTTTTTGTCTTTGAAAATGTAAATGTGAAATGACCATGTTAAGTTTTGACATTTCTAGGGACCATTCTTTACCTTAACTTAGGAAAGCGTACAAGACTAACTGGCAGAGGCCGATTTGACGTTTTTAATTTTTTATTGAGTAATAATTATACTTTAATCTTAATAAACACATTTCACAATCATTGACGATACATCAATGAATATCATAGTTAGACCAATTAATCAAAAACGGTAAATTTAAATTTCCAATCATTCCTATAAAACTGAAAGCCGTTTGTAATTATTTTAATGAAACAATCCCGTGGACCGTTTTCTTTTTTATTAATACTTTAATTTCGCCCGGAGCTAAAGCGTGTTAACGGTGCCCACTCGAATGAATCCGCTTGTTATTTATAAAGTTTCGATCGCATCATTCAAAGCTGGCTGTGTGATGGATTTGATCATTATTATTTTTTACATTTCGTTGCCTGGAGATGTTTTTCTGACTGTGACTACAGCAAGGTTTTCTGACAACCGGCGACCATTGACTAAACATACAAACATCATGCTTGTACTCCTCGAAGGGTTGGGAAGAGGGGCACCTTATATAAACACCCACATTTTACTAGTTAGCTTTAAGTCCCACGTTATAGGGGGCGAGCCTATTGCCATCAACCAGACACAAATCCAGACAGGCTGCAATGAGAGATTCCTATTGGAAAAGCTCAATAACACTTTGCCCGATCTGGGAATCGAACTCAGGACCTCACGCTCTGCAGTTGCACTCATGACCGCAAGAACATGGTTACCTCATCGTTCTACACTTCATCATCAGCTGCCTGGCCTTTTCCTAACTATGTATGTATGGTCGGCTTCCAGTCTAACCGGATGCAGCTTAATACCAGTATTTTACATGGAGAGACTGCCTATCCACAATCCAATTACTGAGCAACACACAAACCCCTTGGTAAGACTTGCTGTCAGACTTTCGGGCTTCCGAGTACCCGTAACGACTGTCAGAGATCTAAAAACAACAGCTGGGACCATCGGCTTAACGTGCTTTCCGAGGCACGGAGAAGTCTCGATATGTTACGAACGGTCACCCACCCACAATCAGTCAACAATAAGCACCAGCCTATTACTGTCCCACTGCAGGGCAAAGGCCTCTTCTCATACGGAGAAGACATGAGCATTAATCACCACGCTTGCTCAAGACGGGTTGGTGATTTCAAACTTATATTAATTATATAAGTCCAGGTTTCCTCACGATGTTTTTCTTGGTGATGTCCAAGATAAACTTAGAAAGTACAGTTAACAATAACTGGATTTAAATCCAGTTGCAAGATTTGACCTACACATACTAACACATACTAAAATAACACTTATAATCGTTAATACTTTAACGACAAGCTGTTCCATCTCCAGCACATTCATGGACCTCGAATGAATCAAAAATAAGTCTCCAAAAACCTATGCTTGAAATCTATTGAACCCGTCGCCCGCCTCCCCGACACAATCACTCACGGATGACTACACAACCCTATCGCGCCTGCACACGCCCTGCATTCACTGAATTTAATTCTTCTTAATCGTTGTGCTGTTTTTATTGTCAAGAATAGGAGAGGGTTATGATTTATTTTGGCAGGTCGCGTACTGATTGAGTCCTGCTGGACTATTCTGTAAAAATCTTCCCGCGAAAAGTAAGGTGAAGAGCGTGAGGTGAACTCATTACAAAGCATACTATCAAGTATTTTACATACCTTTGGACCAAGTTGACTCCAAAAGCCGTTAATGCTCTTCGAGTCCAGTACAATAGTGCCTTCAGGAAGCTTTTGGGAGCCACGCTTCTGTTGTGCCTCAGGGATGTGTGTGGACGCCCAGACTGACAGCTTCGCTGCTTTCAGGCGTAGGCGTACAGGCCAACGTCCTTGGTGCACAGGGTGTGGGTCAGTACCAACAGACACCTGAGTGACATTACCAACAAAGTGGATTGACCTCTCATCTGGTACCTATGACAGCTACATACTCTTGTAAATATTGGATATGTCTACTAACATGGTGTTTAAGTTTTTATGTTACTTACATCTTTGTTTTGAAGTGCTCATGTTTTAACAAATCTGTACAATTTGAAATTTTATTCTGATATAAATAAATAAATAAATAAATATTGCTGGACAATCCACACAGCATCATCTAGCCCCAAGCTAAGCAGAGCTTGTGTTATGGGTACTAGATGACTGATATACTTAATACAATACATTACATAGATAGATATTTTTATTATATATAGCAAATACCCAGAACACCCGGAACAAATATTTGTAGATCGTACAAACATTTGTCCCAAGGCGGGAATCGAACCCGCAACCTCTTGCGTCGCAGGCGGACCTTCGCCCGCCGCGCCACATCGGTCGTCAATAATTATTTTATAATTATAAGTATGGGATGTCAGCTCACTTCACCTTCACCTCACCTTCAGTTTCACGGAGAGGCTACTACAGAATAACACTGCTGTTGCTTATTGGAATTGAAATATATTACATTACTTAAACTTACTTCCACAGCTTTGGGTTATTAAGTGCTTAATCACAATGAGATAACACACGGGTCAGTCTTTCAGGTAAAGCAATGCTTGCTGAGGACAATCCTTGCATAGGTGATCATCCATTAGATACTCTGTATACCTCTCCATGCCCCGGAAATCACATAAGTACCGCAAAAGACGAACTCTTCTTGTACTTACGTAATTTCCGGTAACAAACATGTTTTTTTGTTTTTAATGTAGTATTTTTTTACCTTTCAGTACAGTGCTAGACTCGAATATTCGATAATACTCAGTGACACTGTTTATTCAAATTGCAACCAACGCGCGGGGACACCGTCCAAAACTTAACCCAAAAACGCTTCCACAATTTGTCAATATTTCAACCCTCCAAACACTATCGTTCGAGTTATACCAACATGACCTAACTCCCTTTCCAATTTACGTGTAAACGCGGTTATTCGGTTATTTGGTTCGTTCGCCGACACCTAGCCATTCGTCAATGAAGGTAATCATCGGACGTCGACCCCAGGGGGACTGACTGATCAATATTTTCGGTCTTTCGGTTCAATTTGACAGTTCTCGATAGGTCATTGATATGACAGGTGGAGGGGAGGACAAATGTTTGTTTTTGTGATGAATTATAATGTAACTAAAGGTGTTGGCAATTTTCAGCTTGGGTTGTTTGAAAACTGTGTATTTCACAAAGCATTAATGATTGAGATAATTATACGACTTTTTTAAGTTCAAATTGTGCGATTGAATGACTATTTCATGATATCATGACATTTGAGCACAATTTCTAATTTTATAAGTTGTACTAGTCATTTTACGTATTATATTTAGAAAAATGTATGTTTGTAAATATCGCGAATAACCTTTTTAATAAAATACTACCCAAAACTGAGGTGCAAATTGCATAAAAACGAATAAATTTGAATTTGGCGGGCTGCTGCAACGCGTTATTAGCCTTAAAACATTTGCGAAATTTTGGACAACCTGGATAAAGTTCATGTGTTTATGTTTAGTTATGCTTCTTTTGATTTTATAATATACTGGCTCTATAATTTATTTTAATGGCGTTAAGGCCCAGTTGTCTTAACTACAGGGCCTTCTCTGATCTCACTACAAGAAGTTTCAAAACCAAGCAAACTTTCAATTCATATGAGCAGACGCCAGCACATCAATATCAAAAATTTAATAGTTTGGGGTAGCCAAACTATTAAATTTTCCCAATTGAACATGCGCCTTGTTTCTTTAGCGATTAAGTTGAAAAATTATCAAAGACATTTGACACATTGGGGTAGCTGGATGTGCTGGCTTATGTCCTATATATATCTTCGATATCCCTGGACACCGGTAACTGCCAGTGTTGCCAAAGATCAACTCAGAAATTAAAAATCTATTCAGTCAAGATATTCTAACGACGTTTTCCTCCACATAGGTAAAGGATGAAACATACCTGGAATATAACTTATATAAGTCTGAAATCGCCTTGAGCGAGAGTGGTGAATAATGCTCGTGCCTTCTCTATATGAGAAGAGGGATTTCCCCTACAGCGGGATAGTAACATGCTCTTATTATTATTGCGTTTCCGATATTGATATGCAGATCAATAATTATTATTATTATTCCATTGTACTCTGAGTGAGTTTACAAAAAAATACGTTGTTTGTGATGAGTAACAAACTGTAAATATTGTCATGTTGTTATATTGTGTGTGTGTGTGTGTGTTGTTAATGTTATATTGTTATGCATGTACAGAGTTACCTAATGCGATTACATTAGGTAATCCTGTAAAGATAATCGTAAGATGGAGAAAAAAAATATGTGTGCACTTCTGAGAAAAAAACATCAATTTAAAAATGGCGTATTTCCTAAAAAACCTTCCGGAAACCAATTGTATCCAAATAACAACGCAACCATCCACAAATATCAAACTAACAAAGAACTATTAAAACTAATTACATTTTATCGAAAGTGTTTTAAAAGCTATTTAGTAATTAAATCATTATCTATGATTGCTTTCATTAAAAGCCGAGTCATCTATTACTGTGACCCATTTTAACGCCTTAATAATGCAGTGAATAGACTTAGTAGGCCATGTGAGTATTATTATTATGTACTTTTGAATAGGCTTACGTAGTCATAATTTTTTCGACGACCTATGTGACGCAGTGGGTGAAGGTCTGCCTGCGACGCAGGAAGTTGCGGGTTCGATTCCCGCCTTGGGACAAATGTTTATACGATCTACAAAGGTTTGTTCCGGGTGTTCTGGGTATTTGCTATATTTCATCTAGTACCCATAACACAAGCTCTGCTTAGCTTGGGGCTAGATGATGCTGTGTGGGTTGTCCAGCATGAATTATTTTATAATTATATTTTACTATTAAATATCAAATTGAAGTGTGATGTGTGCCGTTACGTGAATGGATAATATAAGAAAGGAGTCTTTAAAATATTAGGTTTTTATTTGTAGGAAGCGCGACTGATGAGCAAAGTACTGGGTTCGTTTTCCGGGTCGGTTAAGTGTTGATTGGGTTTTTCATCTAGAATTTCTCAGTAGCAGCCCGGAGTCTACATTTGTGCCTGGTTGATGGCAGTAGGCTCGCCCCTACAGCATTGGACTTAAAACTGGCGAAATATAGGTGTACTATAGGTGCGCCTCTGCCTATCCCTTCGGGATTATAGGCTATTTTGATGCATGGCAGGCGGTGACATGTTGTATTTAAAATATTCTGTAAACTAGTCACATCCTTCTAAAAAAGTCTGATAGTGCCCAGTAAGAGTTGGCCAAGGCACCTGGCTTTTAAGCCTTTAGTCGTCACGACGATCGGCACAATGACTGCTGTATTCATTTTCCACACGTTGGCAAACTCACGAGCCAAGTCAAGATAGATTCGAGTACCTTCCTTTCTTTTATTACTATTTATATTCTAAAGAAGGCATATGACACCGACGCACACACTGATGCTTCTGCACAAGAAGAATTGAATTTTTGAATTGAATTTTTTTCAGCTTTTCGTGGTGTCGACGTTTTTTTATTCGATTTTGTTTTTACTTTAAACGTAAACATACTCGTATCATGACACTCCAAGTCACCTATTCCTCGGCCAATAGCTGCTATCAACACTCTCCTGAACTTAAACACAGATTTTGATATGTTTGCGACTGAATGGAAGGTGATATGGCCGGAATGTTTAAGCAACTTTAATCAAACATTTCCTAGTTAAGTTGAAAAGATGACTTTTTACAGTTTATAATAAAAAACACATCAGATAAAATGAAAAAATACGGTAAAATTCTACGAAAAATTTCGAAGCAGTTTTCGGCGGTCCAGGGTTATGTACTGAATCATGGTATCATTTTGTTTGTAGATATTCCTTCTGTTCTGTGTATAAAGCTCGTTTCATTGCAAAACTAAAAGATGCCTACGTACGCTTAAATATAAAATGGTGTAAAACTGTAGCACAGTGATACACTACCTAATAACACCTAGAGAAACCGTTCGACAGCCAACATTGGTCATATTAATTATTCAAATGTTATACAAGTCGAACGCGTGTCGAATTCCTGTAATTTAGGTAATCGGTTGAAAACTGTCATGTTTGTAATATGCTACCTTTAATAGTCGCGTAACTACAGTTGTAAGCTGTTAGTTCAGGAAACTTATTTCTTTGGAGTATATCACTAGCTTTTGCTAGCGGCTTTGCCTTTTTGGAATGGGCATCTCGCTATTTATCCTTCAGGGATATCTACTGCTTAACAGAACTTGCCTGTGGGGACTTAATTAGAAATTAAGGCCTCCAGCCAGGGCGTAAAAAACTTAAAAGCTAAGCGACCAATCGCTAAGGGCACCCCCTGCGGGGTACGAGCCTTGGCTTAGGACGTCGCTGGGAGAGTACAGCAAGTGACAGGCTGGATCTAATAGATATTGTATTTAGGGACTAATTTAAACAACTACTGGCTCAGCTACGCGGGCTGGCTCGAGCAAAGGGTCGGGGGGAAGCTACTTTGCCTGCGTGAACGTCGAAATGTATCCCCTTGGAACGTACAGTCAGTGTAAAAGTAGCCTACAAGTACTAAACAAGGTGTAAAACAAAAGAACGGCGTTATATAGAGATTCAAATTTTATAGCGATAATGTGGAAAAAATGATACTGCTTTCCTTGAACCGTTGGGCAGAGTTGTACCTAGAGTACTTTAGTACGGTAGTGTAATAGGGGTATACTATCATCAACCGGACACAAATCTAGATTCCGGACTGTAACAGATGTCAAAATCAAATGAATTATTTAAATGCAGGTGATTGAATGAATGATTGAATGAAATATCTTAAACCTTATGATTTAATCAAAGGCATTCTCGAAAGTCAAATTTTCCGTAAAATAAATGACTAAATGATTCTAATTGCATCTTCCAAAATGTAGTTTCTACGTATATACACAAATGGAATCGAACCCAATACTTCATGCTTAGTAGTAGTTATAGTCCATCGAAGCAGCCGCAAAATATGACTTATTTCTTTTTACAACCAGCTCAAAGCTCATTTTGTATCGTGACCCAGGTCTTAGTCTGTGTGTCAAAATTTCATCAAAATTCCACCGTTCAGCTGTTGAGGCGTAATTGACCACCAACATTAAAACATCTTGACATACAGACACACATTCTCTCACTTTTATAACATGAAATAATATTAATCGGATGTTCAAGATGACCTACTTCGAGTTAATAACGAAATTAACTAGATTATACATAGCGTAATTTGAAGGGTGATTAAATATAATAATGCTAGTTAACTTCTTCAGACGTATACTATCTGAAATTGATGAACCACTTTTTCCATTCAATTATAGGAGCGTGAGGGATCGATACTAGGTCGGGCAAAGTGTTATTGAATTTTTCCAATAAGAATTATCTCATTAAATAAATAAATAAAAAATGCTGGACAATCCACACAGCATCATCTAGCCCCAAGCTAAGCAGAGCTTGTGGCATGGGTACTAGATGACTGATATACTAATACATTACATTACAAAGATAGATATTTTTTAGTAAACATAGCAAATACCCAAGAAGTAAAGTATTTTTATTGTTTCTTTTTAATTTCATGTATGTTGTACAGCGGTTTCTTGCTGATAAACCCATTATGACCTAAACCTCTAAATTAAAGATTAAAACGATTATAGATTATTTATTAACCCTTATGCGGCTGAAGCCAAACGGCATGACGCTTTTGTGCCGTCACGCCCCTCTACCCTTTAGTGATAGTTTGTATTTTGAACCAATTGTATAAAAATTTGCATAGTTATATTAAGGCAGTGGCAGACAATGTACTTGGAAACGCTAACAAAATTGATCACCTGGTTTTTGTACTTTCACTCATTGCAAATCAATATATCTATTTATAAATCCTAATCTATTCCGCAGCTACTCAATACTCCTTTGATATACGATATACAGAGGCCAGCACATCAAGCTACCCCAAACTGTCAAATTTTCACAGTTGAAAATGAACCTAATTCATTTGCCATACAGTTGAAAAACTATCAAAAAAAATATATATATTGGGGTAGCTTGATGTACTGGCCTCTGTACTTTATTTTAATTCGTATTTATTTATTGGTTTTACATTATAAATGATTATTCAATAAACATCAATTATAATGTTTTTGTCTGTCTGTCCGTGACAGCCAATTCTTTTATATTTCTAATAATTTATCATTTTCATGTAAAAAGAATTTCCTATGTAGAGGTAGGTATATTCAAATCTACAACGATAAATGTTCTTTCAAAATCGTGTAAGCAAACACTTGGGCCGTTCAAATCTTCGTAAAGGGTCCCCATGCCTTCGGGCCGTTGTCAAGGAAATTGCATTCTGAACCCGGGACCCCTACAAGGGTTCCTCACTACAACGAGGATCCCGAACCTACAATGGAACCGCTTAAACTAGGAATAGGGTACACACATTTTACTTAAGGAGGTGGTTAATAGAAATAAATTTTCATTTTTGAAATTTAGTAAATAAACTGGTTTTTAATAATAATAATAATAAATAATGCTGGACAATCCACACAGCATCATCTAGCCCCAAGCTAAGCAGAGCTTGTGTTATGGGTACTAGATGACTGATATACTTAATACAATACATTACATAGATAGATATTTTTATTATACATAGCAAATACCCAGAACACCCGGAACAAATATTTGTAGATCGTACAAACATTTGTCCCAGGGCTCCTGCGTCGCAGGCGGACCTTCGCCCGCCGCGCCACATCGGTCGTCAGTTTTATCGTATTGCTATTTTATTGTGTAGTTATCTTCTGCTTTCCACCATTAAATTTATATGGTAGTGCGTGTTCCATTTGTTTCTGATTTACAATTGAAACATTTTCTTGTAGAGAGGCCAGCACATCAAGCTACCCTAATATGTCAAATTTCTTTGATAGTTTTTCAACTTTATCGCAATAGAAACAAAGTTCATGTTTAGGTTGGGGTAGCTTAATAAGCTGGCGTCCGTACTATTGCAGTTATCTAAGAAGAAGCCTCAAAATATCCATCACTTCCTACAGTTCGTCATTAACTCCCCTTTACTACTAAACTATAAATAAATAATAGTAATAAATAATGCTGGATAATCCACACAACATCAAGCCCCAAGCTAAGCAAAGTTTGTATTATGGGTACTAGATGACTGTAATACTTAATACAATACATTACATGGATCGACATTTTTCATTATACTATTTAGGAAATACCCGGAACAAATATTTTTAGATCGTACAAACATTTGTCCCAAGGCGGGAATCGAACCGGCTACCTCCTGCGTCACAGGCACTACTAGGTCGTCAAACTATACGAGAACACTACAACTCCACCCCTGATATTTTCTGATTAATTTCGTTGCGGGATCCAAGACAGTTGAATCGTTTCTCCGGGACTCGTAGGGCTTCATTCTCTCGACGTTTTTCTGGTGGTCGCTACTGTTGATTCTGATTTTCAGGAGTTGCAGTGGTTAGGGAATAGTATGGCAGGCATGTCCCAATAAAAAAAAACCCCTTTAATGATGCTTACTCATTACTCTGAAAGAAAAAGTGGCAATTGTGACTAAATAATAAATCCCGCAAGAGTTGATTGAATTCCGTGCCTCAGAAAGTACGTTAAGCCGTTGGCCCATGATGTTAGTTGTAGATCCATAATTCGTTACGGGTAGTTAGAAGCCCAAAGGGCTGACAACGAGTCTTACCAAAGGGTATCGTGTTACCAAGTACAGTTATTTGATAACACGATACCCTTTTGGTAAGACTGGATGCAATGCGATGGATCTGACGCTGACGCTCCATGTAACATTTTGGTATTTAGTTGCATCCAGTTAGACTGGAAGCCGACTTCGACATAGTGGAGGAAACACTAGGCATATGAAGTTAAAGAAGAAACATGTAATCAAATAACGTCTCAACTCCATATTATACGTAGTCGCACCAGAATCTTACCAAACTCTTAGTTAATGCGATGCATGATTTGTATAACAAACTTAGTAATTCGCGATGGATCCGGTCCGCACTTCATACTTTGACCGTATTTCATATAGAATACATAACTGGGCCAATCTTGAACTATCCTTAGTAAATTAAGTTTAATTGGTTTTCCGGAAGATATTGATTACTAAGCCACTACGAGTAATTAAAATGTACATATTACTCTAGACCTAATCTTTTTTTATCGTTTTTTTATTAACGACTACTTACTGTTACAGGTACTTTGTCTACTACTGTTTGTCATTATAAGTAAATGATATTTTCTGTTTTTTAAGTTTTAATTTATTTATTTAATACTTTAAGCACACAAATGTACAGAGGCGGACTTAATGCCATAGGCTTTTTCTACCAGTCAACTTTTGGGTGATGCAGAGACAAACAGTGGTAGGTGTATATTTTTTAAAGAAAAGGGAAAAGAAATATAAATATAGATTATACCAACCATTGAGAGCGAAATCATTGCATTGTCTAATTAGTTGGATAGATGTTAATTCAAGTTTAATTATTGACATGACTGCCTTGTTGGTCCAATAATCGCAGGTGCTACTGCCGAGACAGAGGTCCTAGGTTAGATTTCCTGATAGTACAAAGTGTTTTTTTAGTCTTATCTCATGGAATTTCTCCGTACCGGCCTGAAGTTTGGATTCTTCCTCGGTCGGTGGTTATAGGCTCGCCCCCTATTAAATATAACACTTAAACATAAGTAGCGAAATTTGCATGTTCTATGGGTATAGGCATTACCCATGATTTATGTTACTTGCATTATGGAACAATACCAATAAAAAACAAAACAAATGAGTCTATTTTTCGCAGTACGGGCCAAAACGAAGTCTTTGTGAAACATTTATTAATACGTCCTTTTTGTTTCTTTTCCAAGATTAGAGTGTCTTTATTGCCACGCTTTTTTAAAATATTTTACGCTCAAATAGTTATCTTACATTACCATCCAAAATATTGAAAAATACAAACAGATATAGGCCAATCCTTTAGCCGATACCCAATCATCACAAGGACGAATAAATGAATACTAAACCCATGGAAAAGATGACAAATATGTAAGGAAAGGATTTAGGGACACAATTTTCTACACGGGAAGCCACGAGCCAAATTTCATGTGACGTCGCCATTTTGAAATAGAAATAAAATTGATTTGCGTCAATGGAAATGTGACAGCATTTGTGACGACCGTGTGTGTGATGTGAATGTGGCGCGGCGGGCGAAGGTCCGCTTGCGACGCAGGAGGTTGCGGGTTCGATTCCCGCCCTGGGACAAATGTTTGTACGATCTGCAAAGATTTGTTCTGGGTGTTCTGGGTATTAGCTAAGTATAATAAAAAATATCTATCTGTGTAATGTATTGTATTAAGTATATCAGTCGCCTAGTACCCATAACACAAGCTCTGCTTAGCTTGGGGCTAGATGATGCTGTGTGGATTTTCCAGCATTATTTATTTATTTATTGGATTTTCTGTGTGGCGTACGAGAAATAACTGACATTATATTGGTGTTCCTGTGGGGTGTACTATAGGCACACCTCTGCCTCATCCTTTGGAAAATACAGGATTGATGTTATGTTATGACATGAATATGACAAATGTGTGCTTTGCTGGCATTTGCTACAGATATTTTGTATTTACTGTTACATATTTTTACATTAGATTTCAGCATCAGCCGAGTATTTTTTGTAATCGTTACTGCACACAAGGTTTTCTCCTGTGTCGTGGGTACGTTTACAAACATTTAAACACACACAAACATCCAGACCCGGAACAACTACCAGTAAACCATACGCATATTTGTTCCGTGCGGGAATCGAACCCACGACCCACAGCGCAGCAGCCGATTGCACAGCCACTACATCTCATTGGGGTCGGCTTGTAATTACCTGTAAGACCTCAACAACGTTTTCTTGATATGTATTTTTTAATACATTAAATATGCATAATGTTTAGTACCTATCAAGCTACTTACTTGCTAAGACATGACTACTATTTAATTAATATTGTCTTGATTCAATTGATACAACAAAAACGACAATAACCCGCTTCTGTAGTATTACAGACACAGATCCAGAGTTCGGACCGGACGGGATGTATATCCCGTCCGGTCCGAACTCTGGATCTGTGCCCGGTTGACGGCAAAAGGCTCGCCCCGTATTATGTGGGACTTAAAAATAACTGGTAAACTGGTGTACTATTGATACACCTCAGCCTAATCCTACGGGTAATATAGTCATGATGTTTGGTTTTATTTTTATTACATTGGTGCATTCCAACATAAACGACTAGAATCCTTAGTCAATCTCAAATAGCTTAAATTACATGGTATACGTCGTATTCTCAGCTGAATAGGTAAACTCCGTGAGAGGCAGGCTTGTCGAAAACATTTCAAAATCTATAATGTTATTCCAATCTACGATAGTAATATATAATCTAAGACTACAAAATCACCCTAGCTCAATCGTCTGGATATCAGAACCGTCAAAAATATCGGTTTATCGATACTTTTTAAACACTTCCGACATCCCTAGTTCGAATATTTTAACAAGCAAGAAAATCACTAGCTAACTCATGAAAGACTTATAAAAAAACGAAACAATATAAATAACTGTGGAATTATTTCCACAGTTATTAATTGTTTCCTGGATTATTCCAGGAAATTACAAGCAAGACGAACAAAAAATTACACAACCCATCCGCCTCAATACCAATGATGCTTTCAGAAAACCGCAGCTACCCTCCGAAACCCCGGGAAGTAACCAATGAAAATACATTTCAAAAGCTGAACGTTACGAAGCTGGAGTAGGTACAGTCAAGAGTGGGACTTGAAGTACGAAAATCACCCGTACTGCTACGATATAAGGGCGCCGTCAATGTTACAACAGACATGCTGTTGACGGTGCCAACGGAAATGGAACTGACTTGGAGAGTCCCGGCTTGCGGCGCCGGGAAGAATAGCTAATTAGCAGGAAATAAACTGTAGGAGCTGGCGTGAACGTAAAATGGTGGGAATGATAAGAGAATTTTAAAATGGCGGGGGCCATGCAGATGTGTAATAAAATTGTTATTGTTATTACAGTGGGTCGTATATCTGTGGTAGCACTCTGACTTCATGCTGGCCGAGCGCAGTACAACGTTTCAATAGAACATGAGGCCAGTTTATACTGGTTTTTTTTTACCTTTTGACATATGGCCTGCAGATCCTGCTGTATAGCATAGTAAGTTGGTGATTTTCATGCTGTCGGAGAATCCAAATTCAATGCTACACTAAAGATTCAATTACGTGAACTTATTCGGTATTGTATCGTTTTGTAAACTTTTGTTAATGAAGAGTGACACAAAACATCGAATGAATGTTTTTACATTTTTATTATTTTTTTCTCAGTTCGATCGTATATTTTTTTTTATGTTTGTTCGCGGATAACTTCGTCGTTTATGAAACGATTTTGATGATTCTTTTTTTTTTGGTAAGGAGATATCCCAAGAGTGATACCATGATAAGGAAAACAGGATCTGATGATGGAATCATAGAAAAATCGAGGGGAACCTTCGAAACTTTAAGTATTGCTTACATTATTAAGTACGCATTATTCTCTGCAGAACCTTAGTGCCTAACAACCCGTGGTCTATATTGGTAACTGGAAAATGTTCCAGTAATGTACAATCCTGCCTACCCCTTATGATGCAGGTTTCTTTCTTTCTGGTTCCTTTTCTTTCTTTCAGAAAATATAAAGAGCGGGAAAATCTTGCTGTAGATATTCTCTGTAATTGGGTTGCGGGAGGCGCTCGATGTAAAGTACGACTTAAAGGCACTGAATTGCTCAAGCGTCTATATCTACCTACATTACCTGTGTAGATACATAGAACTGGGGTATACCTCAGTCTATGTATGTAGGCAATTAGTAGCACGATCTATCCAACACACTCTGTAGAAGCAAACTCGAGACATGCCTGTGTAAATATTTTGACACACAAGTACTGCTGTTAGACCAAACTGTTAACGGTGTAAACATTATACAGGATGGAAGGGAAATTGATGTACAGAGTGTTACCTTGGGTTCAGTACATGATTCTGGACTCACCAGTGTTTAAATTTTTCATCGGATTTTTATGATTTTTAGGTTTCTTGGTGTTTTTAACTTAAAACAGTAAAAAGTCTTCAGTCTGCACCCATTTGATTGAGACTTTTTTTTTTTAAAGTCAATTTTTCACGTCTCTCATTCATGCGAAAGTTTGTATGGATATTTGTGTTACCCTTCCACGTCAAAACTTCTGAATGATTTTTTATAAAACTTTACAGTATTATAGCTTTTGCTGCTGAATAAAACATAGGCCATTATCTAAAAAGACACATACATAGACAGTCACGGGTAGCTGGTAGTCATTAATAAAAAACTATTAGCGTATTTTATACTGAAATAGTTTAAAACTAAACTACGAACGCCTCGTGACGTGTAATTAAAAAATAAAAACAGCCAGTTTTTCTCACACACCTCCCTAGACTATTATACCTGACCCATTAATTTTAGAGTTTAGCCAAACGAAAGACACTCAATTAAAAACTAATCATTACTTCTCGACTATAATTAAAATAAAACTACGAACAATATCGACTAAAATATTCAATGTGTTAAATAAAATTCAATTTCCCAGTGGAAGTTGGTTCATATTAACGCTTCGGGAAAGTTCATAACTTCAGGTGACGTTGTTCCCACACTACCACATAGCTCTAGTGGTGTGGCTTCGTACAGTTCACACACTTCGCACTAATTATATCGAGTTATGGAGGCGGTATTCGCTGTATGAAAATTATAGTGTTGGGAATCGATTGTAGTCTACACCCGTGTTTGAATCGATTAGTGTTCCATGCATGCTGTGGTGTCAATATCGGGTATCGGTAGTTAGTGGGGTCTAATAACTGAATCATTGATGAGGGGATAGAATTGTAATCGCTGCATATGGTGCTAGGATATTACAATTGTGTTAAACTACACATACATTGAGACCGATGTGGCGCGGCGGGCGATGGTCCGCCTGCGCTGAAAATATCTATATATGTAATGTATTGTATTAAGTATATCAGTTATCTAGTACCCATAACACAAGCTCTGCTTACCTTGGGGCTAGATGATGCTGTGTGGATTGTCCAGCAATATTTATTTATTTATTTATTGAGGAAACCCGCACACAGGTTTCTTTCCTAAGTCTTCAGAAATGTTTTGCTTGTAATTTTGAGTTATTTTTTCTCAAGATTCTTTATTTTTACATACCCAAAAAAATATTACAATAATAGTTTCTTGAAAAAATATGTATAAAATAGTGTTTTGTCCGTAGCGGGTAATACCCAGTCTAACTGTGACTAGGAAGGTCCTCGCAATGATCTGACTGTTGACCCAGCTGTTAAGCGATAGCTTATCTAGATGGGCGTCGAAACTCCTGAGTTATTTTTTTCGTGATATTTTTTAAACAACTTTTTAAGAGCTAGAGCTAGCTATATTAATTTATAAGTCCAGGTTTCCTCACGATGTTTTCATTCACCAAAGCCAATGATAACCAAGATAAACTTAGAAAGTACATATGGATTGAAGAAGTCACATTGGAACTTGGACCCATAACCTTGAGCACTAGAGGCAAGGCCTAAACCACTGGGCCACCATGACCAAACCACCATGAAAAATACCACGTCCACAGAATATTAATCGTACTCCATATTATAATAACATTCTCAGTGGACAAGTTTCCAGTGCGTTATTTAATGAAGTTAGTTTATTAGTTGTCGCTAGTTCTACCAACGATTTTGGCGTGCTTCACGATATCCGCGTAACTATGGTAGTTATTAGTGACGTTAATTATGTGGGATACTAAATGTGGTCCCTAGAGGTAGGAAGAAGGATAATAGCGTGGTTAGTTTGACCATAGTTTTCTAAAGTTATTAGGAAAATGTTATACAGAATGGCCATTTACTCATCTGCAGGACTCAAATGGGAATGAGCACATTTGAAAATTAACGCTGTTTTGTAATTAGTATTTCTTCCAAACAACGGCAGTTTGTAAACGCAACCCTGCGTACATTGACCCGCCCGGCGCATCCTTGAGGTGATTTTGACGGTCGGCACATGAGGTCAACGACTGGGTTACGCTCTGCATTAGAAAATGTAATCGATATATTGATAAAAATTAAGGAATTATTTTTTATTGATTCGGGTAGAGTTCCGTGGTCTGATTCACCTCCTTAAATCCTGCAGGTGATTAAATCAGCACCCTGTATATTTAAGCTGTCGTGTGTGCGCAACCATGTAAAATACTGGTATTCAGCTGCATCTACATCTGCATTAAGCTTTAGACTGGATGCCGACTCCAACATAGTTGGTTAAAGGCTATGCAGATGATTAGGAAAATATTTCTGACAGTGCAACACTGCCAAACTACACTTAAAAAACGTTGCCCCACACTAGAAATTTCTCCTGTGGCGTAGGTGCTTTTACAAACATTTAAATTCACATTCATAAACAGTCAGACCCGGAAAACTACCTGTAGGCCATACAAATAATTGTTCCGTGCGGGAATCGAATCTACGACACGCGGCGCAGCAGTCGATCGCTCAACCACTGCGCGAACCGTGTCGTCAAACAGATGTTATTACAGAGAAGCATTCTAAGTCCCATGAAAAAGGGGCAAGCTTATTGGACTACACGGGCATAAATCCAGACTAGGGCGTGTTACAGATCCAAAATAATTTGCCTGGCCCGGAAATCGTACACAGGACGTTATGCTCGGCTTTAGCTCTTGCAACTACTAGACCAACGTGGCTGTCTAGTCGTGCTTACTTTAATTGGTGAAATTCACCATTACTGGTATGAATACTATTTCTAACGGTTCCATTCGAAATCTATCAAAACTATCAATCGATATTGCAAGAATCAAACTTTGCGTCAACACTACCCCTCTGTCCCATTCACTTCCTGCCGAGTCTGAGTAAGATAAGCGCATCGGGCTGGCCAGCTTGTGCCTGACTGGAAATATCTACATACATACATTTATTTCCATAGGCAGCGTAGCTATGACGTTGATTCTGGAAGCTTTCTTTTAAAAAAAAAAACATGTGTGCAATTCACACGTGGTAGAAGTGAAACCTTCAAAAATTGCTTTTGGCTTCAAGATAATGAGACGAATGTAATATTTTGGAACGAGGATAATTGTAGGTTTTAGTAATGATCATAGTGATACAAAGTTTGATAATTATTTTATAAAATTTCCACGATATAAGAAACACTGTATAATGCTTCCTATCTCATTTTCTCCCACGTTAAATCTTATGAATTTATGTGTCTGTCTCTTTTTACTGCCGCTTTTTCGTTTCATAAACTTTCAAATCACAACGATGCTAAAGAAGTTGTCACTTCAAAAATATAAATGTTAAAAGCGTACTACTCATTCTTGGAATCTAATTTTATGCTGAAACAGCAGGTTTCCAATATTTTTGTAAGAAAAAACACAAATAAATATAATTTGATTTATAGTTCAATACAATGTATTTTAACTACACTTATATGTTTATGATTTGAATTTTCGACGTTATTTTATTGCAACATTAGTTTTAAGTTATCTTGCTGCGCCCAGGCAGGGTCATGTACTCACTAGTTTTTAAGCTTAGGATGTAAAATCGGTTGTGTACATAGTGAATTAAATAAATAAATAAATTGCAAAAAGTCATCTGGCTCACATTATCCCAACTATGTTGGAATCCGCTTCCAGTTTAACCGGATGCAGCGGCATACCAGCATTTTACGTCGAGCGACTGCCAACCAGTTCTCCACAAACCAGTTACTGGGTAACACGATACCCTTTCATAAGACTGGTTGACAGACTTTCAGGAACTTAGACTTTAAAAACGGTGCTTACTTGAAGTTAGTACCTGTTATTTAAAAATCATTCGTAATAAAAATACATTCTCACTATCACTGAGCGATACCTAAACTAATGCCCTAATATTATTGCACTGTTGGATTTTCAACTCTCGGACCCTGTGCCGAGTATTGAAAATCCAATGCTACTTTCATTTACGATGCCCTAAAAGTTATAAGTAACTATATCTCAGCAGAACCTAGCACTAACTCAAAAAATACGTTACAAGTTGAGCTTGGCTAATCTCCTACTAAATAATACAACTTATGATATCTCGTACATTTATATTTAAAAAACAAACAGCAACAATTTCCGTGTCGTACATTTTTTCATGTTAAAAAAATATTCGATTTCACTTAGCTGGCTCGCCGACCAAATTAGGTTGATCTCCTTAAAAACGATCAAACATTCTTATGACGCAACATTTACAGTTTAAATTTCTATGTACACTGGTTTCAAGTTATATTGGTCACTGATCATCCACAAAGATTTTGCAAGCAAAATATGAAGATGAAAGTTGTCTGGTTGGCTGTTTCGTTTTTGCCGAGTTTCTGAACGAAATTGCCGAAGACATGACAGCGCTGTTTCGGTAGTAGAAACATGGTGTTTTTCCGATGATGGATACGATTAATCACGTAATACGGCGTTGAAGGGGAAACTCGTTGATGCTCTGTTGTTTTTGGGAACATAATATTGGAATACACGTAGGTATGTTGCTAGAGACGTCGGATTTTGATGTCGGAGAACGGTTTAGTTACGTCACACTGCGTAAAAAAATATGTGATGAACAGATTGCTTGATTATGTATTTTTCTAATTGCTCCTCTGTTCTTTTCTTAGTAATTTAGCTGTGGCATCCAAGACAGTTGAATCGTTTCTCTGGGACTCGTCGGGCTTCATTGTCTCGAAGCTTTTCTGGTGGTCGCCACTGTTGATTCTGGTTTTCAAGAGTTGCAGCGGTTTGGGAATAGTGTGGCGGGCTGTCCCAATAAAAAAAGATTGCTTCAAACAAGGCATTTTATAGTTTCATATCGTATGTTTAGAATTATTTTTTTAATTTTCTCACACAATTTTGAAGTATTTCTTTCTTTTATTGTCACG
The DNA here is from genome assembly GCA_905147745.2 of Phlogophora meticulosa. Taxonomy (NCBI): domain Eukaryota; kingdom Metazoa; phylum Arthropoda; class Insecta; order Lepidoptera; family Noctuidae; genus Phlogophora; species Phlogophora meticulosa. Next base: position 4,943,751 of record LR990518.1, read on the forward strand.
TCAGAGTCGCAAATTCCGACTGTTTATTGTATAATTTATTTGTATAAGGCACTCACAAGTTCTGAGTTGAGTCCTTAAGTTCTGAGTTAAGCTACAAGTTACCCACAAATGCGTGGTCTGACTGACAGGTATGCTAGATATCTGTGTGATTTTTTCCTCAAACTACCATCTCAGACATTAATCAGCGTGGTCCTCACAAAATCTAACTACGACAATGTCTGGACTGGTTTCCTTGACCGTTGTTTCTTCTCAGAGGAGTGTGCACTTAGTTTATAAATAATATTGTTTGTTTGAAATGTAAAAGTATTAGAAATAAATACCAATAATCATATTTAATTTTGAAATTATGTGTTTAACCTTTTCATCGTTCATAAAATTAACCACCTAAAAAAACGTTCTTACCATAAAAATAACGATATCATATTAAAACCCTCTTCCATCCCTAAGGTATTTATATAGAGCGGTTCGCACCCAACGATCAACATCTGTCGTTCGAGAGCCCTCAAGAGCAGTTACAACCCCCACAGTTCCAAGGAGTTTACCAGATTTTAGAGGGTCAGTAGTTTTTGTGAAGGCAAACAGTTTATCGAGATTTGTTCAGCAGGCTTACCAGGATTCGGAGACGAATGTAGATTTAGATGAAATATATTTACGCACACTTTTTTCTTTGTTTTATCGTATCGCTTTTGTTTAAGTCCGTTGAAGTGTTTGCGGGTTTTGTTGGCGCGTAAATTGTTTTTCTTTATTTATTGTAGGGTAGAGGTATTTACTCAGCTGGTAAGTATATAGCAACAGCATGTTGGTGACCATCGATTATAGACCTCCGTGCCTCGGAAATCATGTTAAGCAGTTGGTCACGGCTGTCATAATAGGGTAGTGTCCTTAAAAATTCTGATTGGTCCGAAAGTTGGATTACTCAAAAATACTAGACACGCATTTTTTCTCTTGTCACGTAAACCAAAAATGACGACGATATAGTGCGTTGAAATTGCGCGTTGAAATTGCGCGTGACGTCATGACGTGCTATAGTTTTAACGTTTCAGTGACGTCACAAGCCCCTTCTTGTGAACTTTGATGTGCATAGTAACTTTGATGTGCATAGTAACTTTGATGTGCATAGTGTCATAGTAACTTTTTATTGATTTGAGTAAGCAAAAAATACGTGGCCAATATTTTTTGGTAATCTTACTGACGAACTTAAAATACACCTAGGACACATCCCTATTATGTAGATCTTGGATTGTCGCTACGAGTAGTCAGAAGTCCAAAAGCCTGACAACCAGTCTTACCATAGAGTACAATTTTACCCGGTAACTGGGTCGTGGAGATTAGACAGGCAGTCACTCTATTTTAATAGATTGTTAGACTGAAAGCTGACCCATCATTTAGGATAAAAAGCTAGGCAGATAATGAGGTTAATTTTTGTACAGTAAGTATTGAATACAGGCAAAGATAGGTATAATTATTTTCAAACATATTTAAGTGCTATTGAAAGGAATATTTTCCGTTCGTTAAACCCTCAGTGATTGGGACTATTCATACTCGTCTTTCTGTAGCATAAGTGTCATTAATTTTAGTAGCGAAAAGATAAAAACGGTAAGAGAGCAACGAACACATCACATTTCACACTTTCTTGTATTTTGTATTTTTATAATATATTAATATTACTAAATAAAAACAGCCGCACGGGTTGATCGAAGGTTAAGCTACGCTTGCCGAGATCAGTCTGTGGATGGGTGACCATTCGCAACATATCGAGTTTCCTCGAGGTGCCTCGGAAAGCACGCTAAGCCGTTGGTCCCGGTGGTCGTTTGTAGATCTTTGACAGTCGTTACGGGTAGTCAGAAACCCGAAAGTCTGACAACCAGTCTTACCAAGGGGTATCGTGTTGCCCAGTAACTGGGTTCTGGAGGTCAGATAGGCAGTCGCTATGGAGCGACTTGATGCAGCTGAATACCAGTGTTTGCATGTAAAGCACTGGTATTCAGCTGCATCCGGTTAGACTGGAAGCCGACCCCAACATAGTTGGGAAAAAGGCTAGGCAGATGATTGTATTTTGTATTATCTCTGTTTTCGTTTTGTTCCTTCTCCCTGTTAATTTTATGTTTTATCTATGTTATAAATGGTGTGTGGGTGTATGGGTGTTCTGGGTATTTGCTATGTATACTAAAAATATCTATCTAAGTAATGAAAATTGTATTAAGTATATCAGTCATCTAGTACCCATAACACAATCTCTACTTAGCTTGGGGCTAGATGATGCGGTGTGGATTGTCAAGCATTATTTATTTATTTATTAAATTGCCACGTTGCTCTAGCAGGACACGTCAAATTATGAACAATGTATGTACTGTCTGGGTCATTTACAGGCAGTGTCTAGTATGTAAAGAATTCTCTAAGATACAGGCTGTCTCGTTTGAGATCCGTTGCTAATCTTTATCTTCTTTTATTGTATTATTATTTAACTGCACCATCGACTTTGGAAACTGTTATAGTAGTTGTGTTGATGAAACTAGTAAATTAAATTGGCAGTCATGTTTACTGCCGACAGAAATGTGAACTAAAAGCTTTGGAATAGGGGTCAGTTTGGCGCAACACGTCACATTAGCATGTTGGTGACGCGAACCTATAAGTTTTAACCCATACCAAAAATCACCGAACAAGGCTTAATCAATTTTCACTTCGAAAAACAGTTGCTTTTAATTTCTATGTAAAAACTGTGATTTAAATAAATAAATTATAGATTAATCTCCAAAATGTCGTTCGTTCCGCATCGGTATATAAAAAACTTGACAGGACCACTCCCTCCCATAGAGGGGAGGCTCTTTTCCCAGCAGTGGGACTGATTATGGAAAGCAGAAATCTACTAAGGCATCAGAAGTTACAAGACTGGCAAAAACCAGCAATATTAATCATCCTTATAAAACATTTATTATTGTAGTCTCCGATATTATAAATAGAGATTCGAGTCTTGCGGTGTCGCCAAAGTGATCTATGGCGGTCCACGGCTATAAGTTATAGCCGAGAACATTATTAGGAGTTCGCAGACACGCCACTCCTTCGGTGTGAAAGGACGGATATTTTGTTGATAAATATATTATGTTGCTTGTTATATTCTTGATGGTAATAATAGTGTTGTAGTTGTATTTTTTGGTCGTAACATATCGAGACTCCTCTGTGCCGCGGAAAGCACGTATTTATTGAAAATTCCCCCTAAACAATAAATATCGCATCTTTTATTGGGCATAACTTTTGACGTTGTACATTTAATGGACAATAACTATCCAGCTACATTTTTACATTACGATTTATATTTTGCGTATTGGAGCTTTTGGCTGAATAAAACTTTACGTTTTAAAGTTTACCTACGCTTGCCAAGTTCAGTCTGTGGATGGGTGACCATTCGTAACGTATCGAGACGCCTCCGTACCTCGGAAAACACGTAAAGCCGTTGGTCCTGGCTGTCATTTGTAGATCTTTGACAGTCGTTACGGTTATTGAGAAGCCCGAGACACCCAGTCTTACCTAGGGGTAACGTGTTGCCCAGTTACTGGATTGTGGAAGTCATATAGGCAGTCGCTCCATGTCAAAATACTGGTATTCAGCTGCATCCGGTTAGACTGGAAGCCGACCCCAACATAGTTGGGAAAAAGGCTAGGCAGATGATAAAGCGACTGCCAATCCGACGTCCACTACCCTGTGACTGGGTAACTAGATACTGTCTTGGTAAGACTGAATCTCGACTGAAACTCGATACGAAATGGACGGTCACCCACCCTAGGCCCGCCACGGCAAGCGTTTCATAACTTTTAAAATCGACTCTATCCACCTACTCTACTATATTTTCACACTCAATTTATATAGCAAGACCTTTTTGAAATGGCGTGATGTACCTTACCGGGTTCAATTCAAAAGTCAGGCGAAGTGTTGTTGAGTTTTTAGAATAGGAATTTTGAAGTAGCAGCCCGTAGTCTGGATTTATGTCTGGTCGAAGGCAATAAGCTCGCCACCTTTTATATGAGTCTTAGCCATAACTGGCGAAATGCTGGTGTTCCCAGATGCACCTAAGCCGCACCCTTTGGGGAATACGGGCGTGATGTTATGTCTTGTTACATTATTAAATTGCAAAATCAGCATACAGACCCCATAGGTACAGGTACCCTGTTACATATAAAACCACAATAAAACTATGCATAAACATTAACAATGAAACATAACTATGTTAATAAAACGTATATATCCCATTAACGGTTAGTATGGATCATCAGTTTAAGGTCTCATTAATTTAATGGTTTTACGGCGCGTTCAGTGAAGTATAAAAACTGTTAACAAGCTGAATGAAACATATGTATGCTTAATTCAGCTTGTTAACAGTTTTGTCCCATGGGGTAGGTAGAAGCAACTGAACGCAATCTGCTACGATATTTACTTACTTCTTTGGTTTCGTTTACGTTCATACATCTGGTCATACACGCACGCCGAAGAACATCACTAATAAGGTCAGTGTGCTGAATTAAAGTCATGTATATATGGGTTTACAAAATTAATAGCTTTATGCAGGCTCAGAGAATATGGCAGTTATAACTGCTGTGTTTCTTCTACAAAAATACATTATTTTATAAACAAATACTAATATTATAGAAGTAGCAGCCCGGAGTCTAAGTGTATGCCCGGTTTTTCTCTATAGGCTCACCCCCAAACATAACTGGACCCTTCGGAGAATATAGGCGTAATATTTGATATTTTGTTAACTGCGGGGCACAGCTAGTATTTGAAAAAAGTGCATTAAAAAACCGAAACATTAAGTAACATTTTATCAGATTTCGAAACACCAATTAAAACCACTCATAATGGTCCAATAGCAGTTAAAAAAATATCGTAATGGCAATGTCCCACGTTCCTCTTCATAAATAATACCCACCTAAACGTTATCTTTTTATCACCATGATACCGCTATATCTCAATTACCTTTTCCCAACTATGTTGGGGTCGGTTTCCTCTGGATTCACGTGAATGCCAGCATTTTACATATAGTGACAGTTTTTCCTCAACCCAGTTACTGGGTAACACGAAACCCCTTGTAAGACTGCTTGTCAGACTTCCAGGCTTCTGACTACCCGTAACGACCGTCAGAGATCTACAAATGACAGCCGGTACCAACGGCTTAAAGTGCTTCCCGAGGCACGGAAGAGTCTTGATATGTTACGAATGGTCACCCAAACTGATCTCGGCAAGCGTAGCTTAACCTGCTATTAACCCGTGCGGTGGTTTTTATTTAGCCACGATCTCTTCCTTGTCTTTTTATCACCATCCAAAACAATTATGTCTCAATAAGCCAACAGAGAATCACACAATGTTAATGTCCTACCATCACTCCAAGTATTACAGAAACAACGATTGAAAAACCAAACAAAATAAAGTAATTTTATTACATAACTAGGTCACAGTTCCCCGATACAGCAATTCTAACAAATGGTTAAATAATCACTATATATATACGAACAATATCGTAATGGAAACTAATACCGGGAACAAAAGTGTTACAGTTTAATAGAAGAGAGTGTATGCGGAGTAATTAGGCCGAATTATGTAATGGGACGATGTGTGAGTGAAAGGAACGTATAGGAGTCATATTCAAATATTAACTTCATCATTTCGCCCGTATTTTCCGGAGAATTAGGCAGGTGTACCAAAATATATGTTATATTTTTTTCTAACTCCTCCGCTGTTGTTTTCTGATTTATTTCGTTGCGGGATCCAAGACAGATTCAATCGTTTCTCCGGGACTCGTCGGGCTTCATTGTTGGGACGCTTTTCTGGTGGTTGCCACTGTTGATTCTGGTTTTCAGGAGTTTCAGTGGTTTGGGAAAAGTATGGCAGGCTTGTCCCATAAAAAAAAAGCTGTACCAAAAGTATACCCACGTTTTGCCAGTTGCGTTTAAGTAATAGGACACAGAAATATCACAATGAAAAATCAATAGCACTTTGCCCGGACCCAGGACCTCACGCTCAGCAGTCCTGCTTGCGGCCACCAGACAAACGAGACAGTAAGAATATTATGTACAGTTAATTTATTATAATGTAATGTTTTGTATGGTTATGTAAAAGGATACCTACTATTGGAATAAGTTGTTAAGAGATTATTACAAACCTGCGAATAATTTTCGAACGTAATTATGATGTCCGCCATTAAGGCATGCGGAGTAGGATCGTCTATACGATGCGTGCACGCAGCCTAAGCTGTTGGCGGCGTAGCACAAGCCTACGCAGATGTAGCGTACGTAGCACTTAGCTACGAGTTACGAATAACTGCTACGGATATAAGAATCTTTTTTCACAAAAGTATGTAGCAGTACCTTATCTCACTAAACATAAAGTTGTATATTGAACAAAGAACAACAAATTCCAGCTTCTACAGTGTAAACTCAAAGTAGAACTGTGTCGCTCTACTCATACAAACAGTTCTGCTAAAACCTCCCGTTTCAGTTTCACGCTTTTGTAGCAAGTTACTTAGTTTTCAAATGCAGTTTACGCGTTAGTACTATAAACTACGTCAGTGTATGATAAATGCAAAGAGATTTCTCTGAAGTCACTAACAACCTCTGATAACAAAACAACTCATGCGCTTATCGCGTGCGGTAGTGATAAATTAACAATGGCGTACCATACAGGAACTACTTACCTTCGATAATAACCTTTTAACTGGGTGCAGTTTTAGAAATTAGTATTTTGGTCAGCTATATGTATCAAATGTATGTTTATCGGATTTTCAGAAAATGTTCTAATGAAATGATATTTATTTCCGTAAAAACATTTCAAAAAGTACTTTTAAACCTCACGAAATGGAATAAATAATAAGACTGGGTTGGTGTTTCCCTACTTGAGTACTCTGAGGAGATAAACCGAAACAAACTCAGAGGTCTCTTTTAAAGTCCAAATAATATCTTGGTCAGATCATGTGGGAACCATGCAGATTAGTGTCTGAGATGTTCTTTTGGAATGAACCACACAGAACCATTAATCAGTTATCTAGTACCCATAACACAAGCTCTGCTTAGCTTGGGGCTATATGATGCTGTGTGGAATGTCCAGCATTATTTATTTATTATTATTTATTTATGTGATGAAACACATAGAACATGTAAAAAGTTCTACTCATAGGAGTACAGTCCAGCATTACACATGTCAGCGGGCACGCCCTTGGACTGCCTTGGTGGCTTTTTATGTATTCAGTTTAGCAGACTTTGCTTGAGTTAATTGTCTATTTTAGTATATATTAGCTTTTATTTATTAATTTTGGCATATTCGTGTGTCCTAGCTAACATGTGTCAAATTATTTAACTTAATTGTCTATAAAAATCATCGTTTTTTTTATATATGTTTTATAGATTCAGGTTCTTCAAACCTATCAGACAGACAGAGGGAGTTTGTTGCGGCACGTCTTCTTCTCAGCAAAAACACTAGGAAGTGGTGAAGGGTGGGCGTTTTGTTGTAAACGTTTTGACGTTCAAAATGTGCTGATTCTCAGCCTAATTGGAATAAATTAATTTTCATTTGATTTGATAACTTTTGTACAGTGATTTAAAGATTGATAAAATATTGAAGTCACTGATCAATAGGGAATCAAACTATTCGCTACAGATAAAGGACGTATTTAATTTATGTGGTCCTATTGTTATACACAATTGTATTGAAACTAGGCAGACAGTAAGCGGCATGCAAATAATGAAAGTTCTACGACGTCACCGCGTTCGACACCCCCTATCACTGTTAAGGGACAGTCAGCAACTAAATACTATCAATTTTAAAATAGATGTGACCAGTGGCTGTATAAAAATATATACCAGCCAGTTATTGATGCTATTGTATGCCTAACATGGTAGAGAATTAACCTAATAACACACGTCACCACTGTCTCACAATAAAGATCTTTGACTTTAACTTTGACATTATCTCTGAAGTTTACCAATCTAAAAATCTGGAATGCATTAATTTATATATTACAGCAAAAATAAAACAATGTCTCTAACACAAAAACTGATTTAAATTAATCAGCAAAAATCCTCTACAAAATTTATGCGATCACAAACGCTGAAAATTTAAATTTGAAAATAGAACAATATGATTCCTACGAAAACGCAATTATTATTTTTAGTTAAGAAATCCTCGCTCTCCTGTGCCAGTTTTATTTCTAGAGAACGACTTCTTAAGTAATAATGATATTAACCCTGAATATTGAGCATCGACTTCCCTTTAACCCTTCGTCTGCAGTACGGCGGCTAATTAAAGTTGGCAACACACGGCGCGACCGCGAAGTGTTTGACTACAGCTGCGTTTGTATCTCACAGTCACTCTTGACACGTGCGAATATAAACAATGGTTATTCAATGTGGTGGTGGCTTTACGAAGGAATAATTCGTAGGGAAGATGGGAGAGATACAACGTTTATATTAGTTCTGTTTTAGTAATATCTAAAGTACCGGGCTGTTACCGTTGGACTGAGTGACAAAGGTACGGGCATTGATTGGCGAGGTTGGCGATTTCACACGTATGTATGTATATTAAAAATCAAAATCAATATTAATTTATTTTGAAGTAGGCTGAGAATCAGTTCTTTTTTTAATTTAAAATAAATAAAGGCATTTATTTGAGACACGCATAGGAATTGTCATTTTATATTATATTTTACTATCTTAACATATAAAAATGACGTGTCATATTGTTTGTCCGCTATGGACTACTAAACTACTAAATCGATTTTAATAAAATGTTGCACACAGTGTGTGTTTTGGTCAAACTTAAAAGATAGACGACCGATGTGGCGCGGTGGGCGAAGGTCCGCCTGTGACGCAGGAGGTTGCGGGTTCGATTCCCGCCCTGGAACAAATGTTTGTACGATCTACAAATATTTGTTTCGGGTGTTCTGGGTATTTACTATGTATAATAAAAAATATCTATCTATGTAAAGTATTGTATTAAGTATATCAGTCATCTAGTACCCATAACACAAGCTCTGCTTAGCTTGGGGCTAGATGATGTTGTGTGGATTGTCCAGCATTATTTATTTATTTATAGTTTTTATTTCGATTATTGACCTTAATATTTTTTTTATTGCAAATTAAATGTTTTCCTATAATAAGTTCCATATATTTCTAACAGATGGCAGTGTAACTTAACTTTTGAGGCGGTACAAAGTTCGCCGGGACAGCTAGTTATAATATATTTTATATAAAATTTAAACTGAGCAAAGAATCACAAATAAGAGAATTTTTGCAAAGCCAAAAAGGTCCTATCTAAGTATAAGCTGCTATATTTAAAAGATGGATAAATAGACAGATCTTAAAATCCTCCTATATTAGTTATAAAAGTTTCCTTCACAGATATTAGTTCCCGATAAAATAATTTTATAAATTGCCTGTACAATTTTTTGCGTCTGAACAAACAAGCGATAAATTATAAAGTGCCTATCTGTCCAATTGAAACTGTATTGTAATAACTACGCGTCCGTTCCAAGCAAATCCTTTCACAATATTGAAAACAAACTGAGTCCTTCTAGAACAATCCAAACAAAATTAATATGGCAATCAGAATGTGAATAAAATTAATCAACGCGATTGACATTGGAGTTTGGGTCATTAGCAGTATTATGGATGGCTAATAAATTGCATCGGTCTGCATCTGCAATAGACACAGAGTTATGAACAAAATGGAGAGTTAACATGAAAGCGTCAACACAAACATGCTGGACAATCCACACAGCATCATCTAGCCCCAAGTTAAGCAGAGCTTGTGTTATTATGTTATGTTATGTATAAAATGACATTACGTTTGATTTTATACGACCTATGACAGGGTAAACCTCGAAGTTCATTTCCAAATCATCAATACAACTCTCTGAATCCAAAGTTCCCGATTGAATGACTATTTTATAAAATACTTTTTTTCTTTACTTTCTTTAAAAACTCTACACTATGATTCTTTCTCCGGTCGTGGTTGTGTTTACAAACATTTAAACTCACGTCCGCAAGCAACAAGACCCGGAACAACTACCTGTAGGCCATACAAATATTTGTTACGATTAAAATATATAAAATATTTGTTAGTTCGAACCAGCGACACGCAGCGCAGCAGGCAATTGCTTAAAGCCAATTTTAATTATGAGTGACGTATTGTTGATTTTAATTATAATAATTTGGAAAAAATAACATACTTTTTACGGTCGTGAATAACTTTTGTATAACCATGAAACCTAATACTGAGCTACAATAAATAAAAATAATTTCGCTGTCTACAATATGAAAGTGTGTATTCTTACGAGAAATACTCTATAATTTTCATTTGTGTTAAGATCTTAGCTCGTAATGTATCTAGTAGTTTGCAACGGAAAAAGAATATTATTATTATGTGTGTCTTCGTTGATTCATTACTCCGTGGCATCTGTATAGAACGTGATTATGAACTCCATTGATAGATCATGCTACTTTGTGAATTTCAATTTAATTTATAGTCTTTGTTTGAAAATGTAGGTATACAGGGCGCAAGGGACTTCGACGAACAACTTGATACCATGAGTACATGATTCAGGACCCTCTCGCATTCATATTTTTCAGCAGTTTTCCTAATTTCTACTTGTGTTTTTACCGGCAAAAACAAAAAGACCTCCTCCTTTTGTTCTCAATTCGACACGTATATTTTATTGTTGGTGTATTTTTTACTTTAATCTGTAAACAATTACTAGATACACTTATTATAAACTTTTTATTTAAAATGAAATAATGATTATTTAATTACAGTTAAAAGTAAAAATAACATCAGAAAATACGAAAATATTATAAAAAGCTGACGAAAAATCTCAACCCTGGGGAGTCTAGAAACATGTACTGAACTCATGTTATCATTATGCGTCGATCTTCCTGGCACCCTGTATTTTTAATTAACAAAGGCTTGATTGGGATGATTGCTGCATGATGCATGCATTGCGGTGAGGATGATAATAACTTTTTTATGGATAAATAGAGAGAGGATGTATGCGTTCGTGCAAGATTTTTTCGAATTGTATTGGTAGCTAGAGCATTTGATTGTTGTAACAGGTCCCTATCCACATATATATGGGATTGTATGGCAAAATAAACAATGAGTACTTGCTAAATATAACTTAATTTCTTATTATTTTTCACGCACCAAAAAATTACCACCATTACACCGTGATGGTGTATATAAATCGCCATCTTGCTTTTTTCCTCCTTACACATACCTCTCTCCATTTAAACAATATAAGCTGCGTTCATGCTTTAGTATAATACAGTCATTTTATCCCACAGTCGGCCACCCTGATCCTTGTCTGTCCTTAGCACAAATAGTCATCACTAATTTCAACGTAAATTTAACTAAGTACTACAATGTACCAGTATCAGAGTAACAACATAACATCACTTAATTTCCAAGTTTTATTATGAAAGAAAACGGAGACATTCGTATCGCTTCCCTCATAATTTAATTTGTATATCAATAGGTACACTGACACGTATCCAAAATTGTATTATTTACCTCACATACAGGCACCCATCCAGAACAACTCACAGTAATGAGATTACTCTAATATTTGCGTATTCTATCAAAGGGGTGCACACATTTGAGAAATCTAAGCGGATTTGTCAAGTTTTCGGCGTCCGACGGTTTGCTGAAATTATGTGCACCCTTGTTAGTCGAGCTGCGAATGACACCACGTGATGGGAGCTTTGAAAAATTGTTTCCGGACAGAAACATGGACGAGGGCAAAAAAATCAAGAGTTTTGTGTTAGGTGTCGGTCTAAAAGGTCTTGTGACGACCGTCTGACGTCATCTGTGAGGATATGCTGTCAGGTTTTACTGAAAATATTTTAATTCTGAGCAGAGAAAATGTGAGTTTTTATTTAATTTTGTGAGAGTTACAATTTGGGCAAATTGTAACTATGAAACTGGTCTAATGCGTAGTGTATTTAGGGTTTCGAAGCCAGGATGAATATTTACGCGTGAGCAGTATTAATTTTCTCAATTCTAAAATAAGTTTTAAGATTAAATATAAGTACCTACGATTTCTAGAAGAAACTTTGAAAAACAAAGTTATTTCTGAAATTAGAACGCATATCTCACTAACTATTGACCTAAACAAAACCACCTTGTTTACTATGGAACCCTAAAAATGGCTTTGTAATTATGTAAATTGGCAGCATATCCTATATACCTATATTGTATTTTGTTTGTATGCATTGGTAGCTCGCGTTAGACCAGCAGTTCACCTGATATATAGAAAGCGATGTCATGGTTGATGTAACTCATCGATGGATTCAACGACACGATGGATTTATAAATCCTCAGGGACTCATAATATTTTGCTATTTGGACGTACCAATAACTTGAAGACAGTACATGGATAATAGATTAGAAACAGTCTCGACATTTCAATAATATAGCTTCTAATGTGGCAGTAAAACAAATTGCCAATAATAAATTATAAACCTGCATCGATTACGTAAGATACACGAAATATCGTATTTTCAAAGAAATCGGGCAATGTTATTGCTTTTCGAAGCTATGAGTTGATTTTTAAAGTACAAGCTGTAAGCGATTTTGTAGTTAAATGTATGATGAATCGGCGATTCCTAAAGACATTAAATACTATTGGTGATAACAAGGTAACTTTATTTGTTGACAGAAAGATTCAATAGCTGAAAGTAAGAAATAAGAAAGAAAACAAAAGAAAAGCAAAAAAGAAACAAAATAAAAAGAAAGAGAAAAAAGAATAAAGTAGCAAAGTTTATTCTGCACAAATTGAAACACAAGATGAAACTTAAAATACACAGTTGCAAAACACAGTTACATAATAGGTACACAGTCAATCTCCGCAGCAATTCTAATTTCACCGCAAACCTTTTATATAGAATACAATTAGGACCTTTTAATTTTAAATTTCAATATTTTGAAATGTACGTGGGGTGAATGGACGTCCAAACAATGTCCGAACAGTGGGCGTCCCTATCTCTTAAATTTTTTAGATACATCCTTATGAATTAATTTAAAAGAAAACGAGATGGATTTAGCAGGTGGTCCGTGATATACTTTTACTCTAAATTTCACCTTGTAAGGTATGACAATTACTAGCTCCGCCCCGCGGTGCTACCCGAGGTTAAAGAGTGAACAAAGAATATGTAATTCCAATGGGAACACTTCACTATTTCGGGATAAAAAGTAGTCTTTCTATTAATTCAGAGTATAAGCTACCTACATACAAACATCCAAATCCGTTCAGACGTTTCAGTGTGAAAGAGTAACAAGAATACACACACACCCTAAAACTTTTGCATTTTTAATATTATACTGTGATAACTGAAAAAAATGAAATGGGACTCAAAATATAAGTCAGTAAACTAAAATCAGCTTGACGGCAAAAATCTTTTTGTCCGTCAGGTATGCTATTAAAGAATTTTGGACACGGCATGGCATGACGTCACCCCTATGTAGATATTATACTGAGGTGTGACGTAGCGAGCCCCCGCTCCCCAACTTTAATGCGTCATTTTTATTAATATGATGAAGCAAAAACTACGTGTCTAATATTTTTTTATTACTTGCCTGACGAACTAAATATATTTTCTAGTTTTTACCCAGGCATCTTTCTATCATTACTTCGTATCTTAAACCGCTCGAAAAAATCTCAGCGGGCCTTTTCCCGGGGATGCGGGATCAACCTCGAATTGAGATTGTAACTCGATCATATTGTAACATGATTACCAGGGTTCCAAGTACTCTCGATGGAAGCTTTTATCTGTAATGGTGTGTTATATTGTGTATTGAAAAGTATATGGTTTTATGTACTGTAGGTGTAGGAAGGAGAGAAAGAACAAAGGTTTGAGAGCCCTATAGAACGTGCATATTATTGGAAGACATAAAGACAAAAAAAAGGAAACGGTAGTGGCACAGGTTTACTTATAGTACACCTACGTATGCGTAAGTCCCATAAAGTCCCGAGAAAACGAAAATCGAAAAACCCAATAACACTTTATCTGTAACCACTAGGCGAATGAGGCTGATAATCTATTGGTATGTATAATGAACACATAAGTTGGTACGCCATGTTTTGAATTCTACAAGCTCCTGTACTAATCCAGTTCTGTTGATTTTGTAAGCAGAGAAAGATTAGCTTTAAAGAGTCCCCACTGGTGGGTATCGGCGATTGCGATCAGTTGCGATTGTAGATCGAATAAAACCTCTTTTTTTGTTTATGACTTGGGTAGGTAGGAAGACCTCTGTAAGTTGACAGCCAGTCGTACCAAGACGTATCCTGTTGCTCAGTAACTGAACTGCATCGGGTTAATCTGGAAGTTGACCTCAACCGAGTTGTGAAAAGGCTAGGCACATGATGAGTTCTTAGACTGGGAATAGAAAATAAATAAAATCCAGTAAAGCAATCTAATGCTTGATGGCTTCTAAGTAGGCTGACTGGGTATCAGATGACATTATTAGATATAAAGCCTCTCACTTAATCAGCTGCCTGCCTGGCTCTTTACGCTTGGCGACCTAGCTGCATGCTTTGAGCTTATACGCGCTTGGTTGCATCTCTTCTAGCTCTAAGCATACACAATATTACACTAGTACTGTAGAGGTTTAATGCAATAACAAACCTTATTGTATACAGGCTGGAAGAACCTTGGTTCTCTATGATTTCAAGCACTCAAGAAGGATTAGAATAGTTTTGAAGATGAAATATGTCGCCCGTCTAAGGGAAGTTTAGTGATCTGTAAAGTGATTGGATAAAGATATTTAAGAAGATATTTATTAAATACAATGAAATCAGCCTATTATTTTATAACAGTAAAATGACCCGGTCCTGCTCAGAATTATTAATAACTAGTTTTTGATCGCGGATTCGCTCGAGTCTGGTATTATGTCACTGGAAGGGACTACCGGGATAAAACAAGTATTCATGTCCTTACCCCAGTCAAAGGCCACATGTTTGCCTTTCAATGAAATCCGTCACAACGTTACGTCGACAGACATACAAGTTGGTTTCGCATTTTTAATCAATATTACTCGTACGTTTTGACAATGGGTATGGCATTATTATTATAAATAATTATTATGTTATTAAAATCCAGTACTATTCTGAAAAAATCTCTCCACACTACCCTGTTTCAGTAAGACACTGCCAGCACACTTCGCCGTTGAGAGATTCTCACAGAATCGACAGGCTGATCAAGTTCTTTATTTCCGCAACAGTGATAAAACTATTAAAACATTAAACAAAGAATCACAGGGCATCGAAAAATTCATCCTCATCAATGTTGATACCAATAGACTCACCCCCTA
This sequence comes from Phlogophora meticulosa, assembly GCA_905147745.2. NCBI lineage: Eukaryota > Metazoa > Arthropoda > Insecta > Lepidoptera > Noctuidae > Phlogophora > Phlogophora meticulosa. The sequence continues at coordinate 4,959,096 of LR990518.1, forward strand.
TTACATAGAACTTAAAAACAAAACCGGTGAAACGTGGGTGTACTGTAAGTACACCTCTGCCCAACAGCACGGGGAAATACAGGCGTGATGTTATATTAAAATAACTCCTTGAGACGTTTCCACGCAGTTTCCTTGGTAATGAAACAAGTATCGAATTTCCTTTTAATATCTGTCTTTTAAACCTCAGTAAGTTTCAGGAGATAGAAAAATCTTTATTGTTTTTCCAGATATCATAAGATACTTAGAAAAACAATGAGTAATACTAGAGAACTTGAAAGATTCCTTTGATTTTCGCAGAAAGTTCAATACTATCATTCAATCGGTAGACGTATTCATTTCCTCTAAGCGTCTCATTCTAACGTAGCGAACAGAAATATACTGCACAGATGTACGACAGCAGTTCAAGTCCAGGACTATGTAATATCTTCATAATTCTTTTCATTGCCGCAAGGCATCACAAATTAAATTAAACCGTCAACAAAATACAGTAAAGTGCAAAATAAATTGGCCCCAATCTATTGTATTTAATTTCTCTGTTGTACACGCGTACGAAAAATACTCATGAAATTAAAAAAAATATTTTGTCTATAGACAGTTATGTTAGCAGCGAGTAACTAAAGTTATATTTTATTTTCAAAACTACACTTTGAAGAAGGTGAAGGGGATGTGAAAGTTCGAAGAGAAAAGTAAGAAATTCACGCGAACGAAGTCACGGGCGCCGGCGGAGTGCTTATCTCTTTGTGATTGCAAACTCTTGGAGATTCATCGAATTCTACACGGACATTGGAACTATCACAGTTCCATGAGATTTCATTCAGGTCCTTGTTGCAGGTTTATCTTTTAAAAGCATAGTACTAAACCTTCTGCTATCATTCTGCATCGCACCGGAAGCTGTGAATATTCGGCGCGACGGTTGCAGCGCCCCTGCAGCAGACTGCTACATCCGGTTTCAACTTCCTGCTCTTTCCAAATCACGGTTTTTAGTTCGAAAACGTTCTATTGCTTTTATTTACACTTTCCTTTCTGTGAGAGCGGAATAACTTATCTTATGGTTGTAATACTTTTGTTAATAATAGGGTTTCGCTAATTTTATGGCGTTTCTTAAGTATCGAACCTTTGTATTGTATTGTTTAACGGGCCGAGTTTATTTTGCCATGTATGCAGTGACCTCTGGGCAGTAGAAGAGCACGTGGGCTGCCGTCTCATCTTCCTCCGTGCAGGCTGTGCATAGTGGGCTGTATCGAACCTTACATCACTATTTTATACCCTGTATACTATAGCATATACAGTAGATAATGTTTCCAGTGATTCAATAATAAAGTTGCAATTTCAGAGGTCCGCGACATCGGACTTAACCGAGGAAATGTCCAAAAACTTGGCACCACAAAGGTTGTGTACATTCGACAGACTTAAAGGTTAGATATTGGCCGCGACTTCAAAAATAATTAACAATGAGCCTATATTTAAGTTAGACCTGTAGCAATGCATCGGTGAAAACTACATTCAATTCCATGCAGTAGTTTTTGAGCGATACGATTACAAACATACAGACAGACTGTGGTTTTGGATTCTGTTGTTCTAATAAAGGCCCTATATTATTTTTTCTACTTAATGATGTGATAGATAGATGATGTGACTCATTAGTCTAGTCGGAAGTGCTACTGCTGAGCACGTCGTCCTGGGTTCAATGGCTAAGTGTCATTGGATTTTTCCATCTTGAATAGGAGTCTGGATTTGTGCCATAGGCCCGCCCTCTATTACATGGGACTTAAACATAACTGGCAAAATGTCAGTTTACTACGAGTATAGATGCGCCTCTGCCTACTTTACGTTTCGGGGGTTACTGGCGTGATGATGTTATCTATAATGTACTAAGATTGGCCTGTAGCAATTTTCTTATTTGTACAGATAGATATTGAGAATCAGTTAAAATATTACGTCTTTGGTGTCCAAAACATCAAAAATTCTAGTAAGCAAAGACTAGAAAATAAACAAAACACTCTTGCAGGTTTTATCTAGAATTTCCCTGTGCATTAAATCTGCAGCATTTTATTATTACGCGGTGTCACGAGGCTTGACACCTGAGCTGGACGCCCAAGTAATATCAAGTAAGGAAATTGATATTCGGTCAGAATTTAGAGCTTATTTCATACTGAACTTTCAACAGTCTTTATCTAAAACATATTGTATTTATTTAACGAAAACACCTTCGAAATTGTATTGATACGAGTATATTACTGTAGTCTAGAAATAACGTGTTTTTCTTTAAGTCTAGTCGACAGGTTAAAAATGGTGTTAATTCGACATACTACTGCTAAAATTATGTGGTTTAGCTCATTCGATTCGGAATAATGTCTAGACCATTGTGCTAAAAAATTGAATTAGCACATAAATAAGATCCTTAAAGAGGAGGAAATTTAGTAAAGAAGGATGATGGAAATTGGAAAATTTTTTCTTAATTAACAATCGTCTAGAATATTGAAAAATGTTTTTATAAAAAATTCCAACGGGAATAAATTTTTTAAGTGTTTAGATTATGCAATAATTTTTTTAGATTTTTCAATTAACTTGAAAAAAAAAAATATGTGACGTACTCGCTTTCTAGGCCCTGCGCGCAACCTAACAATGGCGCGCGGCGGGCTATTTTCAGCGTTAAATTAAAATTATAAATAATGGAGCTACAGTTCCGGGAGTTCGAACTTATTTTTACTAAATTTCCTCCTCTTTAAGGATCTTTTTTTCAAATTTCGAAAATATTTATAGTTTACAATAAGCAATAAACGAAACGCTATTTTTTGAAGGTGTTTAATTGTTAATAACTTTTGTAATTTTTTATGTGCTAATTCAATTTTTTTGCACAATGGTCTAGACATTATTCCGAATCGAATGAGCTAAACCACATAATTTTAGCAGTAGTATGTCGAATTAACACCATTTTTAACTTGTCGACTAGACTATTTGAGTTTATGGATATGGAAGAGGTATGCAGATCACTGGATTGCATTCCCAAGCTTTTCACTATAAGGCGACGATATGTCAAAATAATAAAATTAAAAAAAGAATTTGTTGGTTTATTAAAACAAAACAAAAAAAATATATTTTAAATTAAAATTATACAAGATTCTTTATGCTTTGTCGTGCTTGCCCGAAGCTGGGTGGGTACCATCACCGGTACTTCTAATCCGCTTCTCTATTATATCACGTGACGCAGTTTTTAAATCGTACGCCCAACCGATCATTGCCATGGTATCAATGAACAACTTGGCAAAATTCAAGGAATATCCACCGAGTTCGGCTGCGCTGTAGTCCAAAGGAAAAGTGTGGTGGTAATTGTGGAAACCTTCACCGGTAAGGAAAAATGACGCGGTCTTGCACTCCACTGGTTGTATATTCTTATCGTATGGTTTGGTACCCCAACTGTGCGCTGCAGAGTTGATGAGGAAAGTCGTGTGCAATGTGAATGTAAACCTAAATATCCCAGCGACGAAAAAAGCTGTCCATGCGGTGTCCCCCCATAGGGTAGGTATGTACGCTGGCAGCAAATAGCAGAACAGAAATACTAATTGATAGTAGTATCTGGAAACAAACAATTAGATTAATTAATATTCTTGTGACGCTAGAAAATATAGAGGGTGGAACTGACACCATGAATTCAGTGCATGATTTTAAACCCCCCATTTCAGCGTTGAAATCTTTCGCCAGTTTTCTATTTTTTTTCCGATGTTTCTTTTACTTAAACAGTAAAAAATCATGATTTCTACCTAAGCCAGTGAGATTTTTAATGAGAGACGTAAAGTTTTTTTTTTGTTGCCCCACTCTAGGAAATTTTCCTGTATCGTGGGGGCATTTACAAATATTCAAACGCACATACATAAACAGCCAGACCCGGAACAACTACCTGTAAGCCATAGAAATTTTTATCCCGTGTGGGAATCGAACCCACGACACGCAGCACAGCAGTCAATCGCGCAGCCACTGCAGCAACCGTGTCGTCAAAGTTAATGAAAGACTTTTTACAGTTTTAAGAATAAAACACATCAGAAAAAAGTCACAATGAGGAAAACGCTGATGAAAACTTTCAGAGCTGGTCGAGAATCATATATTTTCATGATATCATTTCCTCTCTTCAATCCTGCATATAGTTGTTCGTGTATTAAGTGCTTCTCTACTTTTTTCATTTTCATTTTAAGACAGAAACACAAATATTTGCAAATAACAGAGGAAAGAGACATGGACTAGTCATCATCATCATCATCATCAGGCTATACTAGTCCACTGCTGGACATAGCCCTCTCCTAATGAGCGCCATAGCGCTCTGTCTTCAGCTTGCCGCATCCAGCATCTGCCTGCAGTCTCTCGCAGATCGTCATAGACTGGTGTTTAAGTTAATTACAGATTAATTGATTAATTAATCAACTTACTTATGTTGGAACCGCAGTAACGGATCATCTCGTATGTCGCTCATATCAATGGTCTTTCCTTTTGCTGTGACCAAGGGATGTTTCTTAACCATCAACCAGCCAATGTGAGAGAAGAAGAATCCTCGCGTGGAGTTGTGAGGGTCCGCATCCGTTTCACTGAACTTGTGGTGGACACGGTGATCACGCACCCATTGATGGAATGATCCCTGTATTTTTTGAAGAGTCAACATATTAGTTCACAATTATAGGATTGTCCTTGTTTTGGTTTTTGATGTTTATAATAATAATAAAAACAGATATAAATTTTTCTCTTCCTTAAATTACTCACTCCACTCCTACACACCACACACACTATTCATTATTATTACTATTACACTATTTTACTCTTCTAGTCCCCACACACCATACTCCCCCCCCCCCCCCCCCCACACGCATTGATTTTAATTTTCATTGCGTTGAGAAAGATGTCTCTCATTAAAATTAGTACCTGGATGACAGAGCTTTGCTCGGATAAATCGACGTTTTTAAAAATGAAACTGAGCTAGATCGATTTATCGCCCCTGAAACCCCCTGCATACTAAATTTCATGAAAATCGTTCGAGCCGTTTCTAAAATTCAGATTATATATATATGTACATATGTGCAAGGATTGCTAGTTTAAAGGTAGCCAGCACATCAAGCTATCCCAAACTGTCAATCTTGCCCAATTGAACATGAACCTCATTCCATTGTTATAAAGTTGAAAAACTACCAACGAATTTTGACACATTGGGGTATCTTGATATGCTGGCCTCTGTACGTACCTATACTTAAATAGTTATGAGAAAAAAAGGAACAGTAAATCAAACCAATAACGTAATGATTAAATTTAATATCATTAAAATAAATACCTGAAATGAAATAGTGAAAAGCACTAGGACTATGAGGTGTAAAGGCAGTTTTGCTTTGTACGATTTATGTGCCCATAATCTGTGGGCGCCTGCCGTAATACCTATCGAGGATGACAAGTAGAGAAAATATGCTGAAAAAAAAAAAAAAACAGTGAGTATGGATACTAAGTAGTAGGTACTCAAACAACCAAACAAAAAAGTGGAAACTTTTACAACCGAACCGGTTATACATATCGGGTATGTACCTAGTAACACTCCATTCATAATAAGATTAGACAAATTTCGTTATATGGTCGTCGTTATTCCCATAACAACATTTAATAAGCTCTGTGATATCTCTGTTATTAAAAAGCAATTTCTTCTCTTTACTATTTACATACAGAGTTTATATACAGCAAGTTTATATTATGTTATTCTACCCTAAAAAAACTTTTATGCACAAAAAAAGAAAAAAGAATCATAGGGTTTCGATAAATTAAAAAGCTGATAGGTCCACGTTGATATGTTAACTGACCTCGGAAAGCATTGCTTAACCTTCGATCAACCCGTGCGGCTATTTTTATTTAGCCACAAGTCCCTCTTTAACAATAGTACAAACATAAAGCATGATTTTTGTAATGTCCAACAAGCATACCAAACACAGTAGTCTGCCAACGAGCTTCGGTGAAGATTAAATACAAGCCGTACACAGCTCCAACGTGATGTACTATTAAGAAGAGTACATTACGCCAACATATTATGTCAAATTTCCTGCTCCAATCAGTTGTAAGTTTCTGGCTGTCAATAGTATTCTCTTTTTCATGTGATGGGTCCATACTGTCGCGTCGGAATGATGCTTCTGTCATACTTTACAAATATGGTTCTGTTGTCTACTGTAAAAAAAAAAAACCAATTTAGCATTTTGACGGGTGTAAAAAGACGTTTCAAGAATCTGAGAGCCGAGACGAATACGAGAACGTCTCTGTGACATCATTGTTTTACTTTATCGTACCTTTGAACCGTATCGTATTTCGATTACGGAGATTTTGAAGGTTAAAGTTCATCTTTTACGTTCTTCACGAAAACAAGTTTTAAATGTGTAAAAGTGAAGACCTACGATAACATAGAATTATTGCTGTAAGCAACACACTAACATAGACATGCACACACGCATATACACACACACACACTATTTTAGGATATATCTCTATGGTTTTTGTTTTATTTTCCTTTTTCATTTAGTTAATTATTTATTTATTTATTTAATTAGGTTTACCAACAATTGTTCACACTGAATACAGTTAAATAACACATACTTAAAATTAAATTCCAGCGTAACAATTACTTATAGGTAAACACCACATGCACAATAAAACAGATAGAAAAATAAGCTACTTAACTTATTATGTATGTATGTTATAGTTCAAGTATTATACTTAAAAGGAGGTCCCTATGTAACATTTACTGTAAAAAGTTGGACAAATTTCTACAATAAATCTTTATTATTTTTCCGTATTCTTTTAATGTACATATTTTTTTACATATTTTAACAAAAATAAAATAAAAAATAACAATTTTTGATAAAATATGTATTAAAATAGTGCTCCGCCCGCAGCGAGGTGGTAAAACCCAAGCTTACGGTGGTTAGGGATCCAGAGAGAGTAACCTCCTCACAATGCGTGCCGTGTCCATGACGACCGCCTTCTGCATCTAGCTCTTTACCCAACTGTTTAGCGAAAGTTGCTCCAGATGTTGGTCGAAACTTTTCGCTATCAAACCGTTGACTGATATGACTATCGGTACTATAATTGTTGAGTTTATATTCCACATGCTGGTAACCTCGTGAGCGAGATCGAGATACTTTATTATCTTATCTTTTTCAGCTTTCACTAGGTTCTCATCATGGGGAATAGTGACATCAACAATTACAGCGCGACTCATCGACCGATCGATTATCACTATATCAGGTTTATTAGCGGGAATAAACCTGTCAGTTATAATCAATCTGTCCCAGTAGAGCGTGATCTGACCATTGTCGAGAACTGGTTCTGGGTGGTATTGGTAATATGGTACCTCAATATCCACAAGGGCATATTTAAGGGCAAGTTGTTGGTGGATTATCCTGGCTACGAGGTTGTGTCTATGCAAGTATTCTCCATTAGCAAGACGAGAACATCCAGAGATGATATGCCTTATAGATTCACCGGGAAGGTGACAAGCACGACATACGTCAACGGTACCATCTTTTATTATATGTCTCTGGTAGTTCCTCGTCTTGATAACCTCGTCCATAATTGCAAAGACAAACCCTTCGGTTTCCCCAAAAAGGTTACCGAAGCGCAGCCAGGCCACGGAAGCAATCGGGTCTATATCTGGCCCTGTCAGGGTTCGATAAAACCTTCCATGTAACTCCTTACCCTTCCATACGTCCCTGCGATCCGAAATACTTAAAACCAAGGGTTTCCTCCAGTTCTCGTTTGCCAGAGATAACGGTGTAAAGCCCTTGTCTATTAACGCTACATCTTGATGCATTCCAACGTCAGAATGGAGAAAGTACTCCCTGAGATTGTACACTTCCCGGTTATGCAGATTTTTGGCATTAAGGAATCCCCGTCCTTTTATTATTATTATTTATTATTATCCTTTTATTTATTATTATTATTAAATATTATATATATATTATATATATATATATATATATATATATATTTATAATAATATAATTATTGTTAAAACTAAATTTTGAATACCCTCTCCACCTTGTACCGTTGCCTGCACCCTTAGAACAATGATTTCCATGCAAGCTGTTTGTTTAGTTTTATTTTTCATTTCAGCAGTACTTTCACTAGTAGAAAGTTGATGTGATAAGAAGAAACTAAGGCTACTTTAATTACAGATATATTATTTTTTGCAGAAAAAACTAAACACATTTTATTCACTATGAGAAATACTAACCTGCCAACTACTAACATAAACATTTATGCGCATAAGTGCGGCAAGTACGCTGACAATGCATGTAATTGTCCTACTTTAGCAAAAGCCGATCATATGAAATATCTTGGTGTGACGATTGACACAAATCTGAACTTCCGTAAACACATTGATTTATTATGCACTCGAATGCGTAAATTAATATACATTTTTAAGAATTTACGATATATAACGGACTACAAATTAATTAAACAGGTCTATTTAGCTTTGTGTCAATCCATTCTTACATATTGCATAACTTCATGGGGAGGGGCTGCAAAAACAATCCTACTACCATTAGAACGTGCGCAGAGAGCTATCCTTAAGGTAGCCACCTTTCGCCCATTTAGATTTCCCACATACGAGCTTTATACGGCATGTAAGGTTTTAACTGTGCGTCAACTATTTATATTAAAGATAGTATTACACCAGCATAGCAATCTCCCTTATACCCCCATACCTATACATAAGAGAAGAAAAGACTTAGTTTGCATAAAGCCTCAAACTAGACATACTTTTATAAATAAATTTTATGGTTTTTTAGGTCCGTTCTTATATAATAAAATCAATAAGTCTCTAAGTATATATAGTGTAAATTGTAAAAAATGTAGTGAAATGTTAAGTGAATACTTAGCGACATTAAATTACTCAGACACTGAAAAATTGCTAGAAATCATGCAATAAGTTTATTAATGTTAAGGCAATTTCTATTTAATAATATAATTATTATGTATCAATGCTAGCTCTATGTACATTAATTTAATAGTCCAATAAAACACTCAGCGTTGTTACCTGAAACACAGGTTTGAATAAACCTACATCAGGCAGGTCGCTATTGTTTTTCATTAGGCCTTTATCCAATATATTATATAAGTTATACCTACACTAGATTTATTTTAGGCATAGTTTAATATTTGCTTAATAATTTTAATATGTAACTATGTACTGATGTCACTTCTATGTAATTTATATGTGAACTTATGAATAAAAAGTATTTTTATTTTATTTTTTATTTTATAGATAAAGAATTAGGGTTCCCCGCTTAAAAACTGAAAACCCATGTTTTGTTACATTCAAAGTCAAGAAAACGTCGCGGAGGGCACAGCTACTAGAATATATTCCCAAAAGAGCATAAATACTCGATTATTACTTAAATAATTAGAAGAATAAGTGGGAAAACATTAGTGCTTTAACGATACTACTGCACAGCTATAGGTGAATCGGTTGGTTGCCATAATTCAGTTTTGAGTAACCAATTTACTAAATTAGCTGTAATTTTGAACTATGCCCCTACTTACTGTATAAGCAACATTAGTATGCTTTGCAAAGCAGCACTAACTTATGCGTCACGAATAAATTAGGTTTTCATTGAATATCTACACTACTCTACTAACAAAAAGTAAAAAATGCAACTGACTTGTATGCATGGGTGTATCGTTATTTTTAAAGGTCCCTAAATTTGGATTAGAATATAAAAAAAGTTAAATTGACAAGTTCATAAATGTAAAAAATAGGGATGGCGATTCTTCACAAAACATCTGTTACATCGATCCACAAAACAGTCTAGCTTTAAAATATTGATTCATGAAACACGAGCTCCTCTACCATCAATCAGGAGGTTGCGGGTTCGATTCCCGCCCTGGAACAAATGTTTGTTGTACGATCTACAAATATTTGTTTCGGGTGTTCTGGGTATTTACTATGTATAATAAAAAATATCTATCTATGTAATGTATTGTATTAAGTATATCAGTCATCTAGTACCCATAACACAAGCTCTGCTTAACTTGGGGCTAGATGATGCTGTGTGGATTGTCCAGCATTTTTTATTTATTTATTTTTATTTATCAATATGTAGGTACCATTTTGATTTTGATTATAATAACCATTTTGATTTTGTGCCATTAAGACTATTAATTTATTTAATACACTTTTGGCGGGACTCATTTTAACATATTTCCCTGTTTATATTTGACATATTGTTCTTTTTTTTTATTAAGTATTGCAAACTTCGTCTTGGCGTTGTGTTACTGGCCTATATTTCATAAGTCATCAACCGTATTATACTCGTACGTACAATAAGACAGAACACGATAAACAAATGTACATTCTAACACAATGTTTTAAATAATTTTAGGCTAGATACTTAAGAATTTAGCACCTACATTTATAATTATAGTTGTAAAAAATTTCACTTACGAACACTTTGGAACTTAAGATATATGAAAAGATATATTATATCATATTAATGTAGTTTTAAAATACTAGAAAACCTAGGTGTTGACCGCAACGTACTCACCTATTATTCACAATCAGATTTACAGGAGAAATTCCGCACACTGAGCGCGTCTGTTCTGTGCTAGGACTTAAATAGTATGTAAAAGACGTATGAGTAGCGCGGGGAACTCTCCCCCCAACCCTTTGCTCGAGCCAGCCCGCGTATCTGAGCTAGTAGTTGTATAAATTAGTCCATTTAATAATATATCTATTAGATCCAGCCCGTCCCTTTGCTGTCTCTCTCTCCCAGCAACGTCCTAAGCTAAGGCTCGTGCCCTTAGTGCGCTTAGCTTTTAAGTTTTTACACCCTGGCTGGAGGCCTTCATTTCTAATTAAGTCCCTACAGGAAAGTTCGGTTGAGCAGTAGATATACCTCAAGGATAAACTGCGAGATGATGAAAAAAAAAATTGCGCGTGGGAACTGGTACACCAACAAACCACGGGCAGCAGTTCTCCTGCCTCATCTCCCGGAAAACAACCCCTTTAACAATGAACATTTAACAAATGTATTGCCGCAAAGCTGATCCTCATAGAGTCCTTATTAGGTAAGGATCGCTCAGAATTGGCAGTTGCTGCTAGGCGCAGCATTGCGAGCTTCCAATACGGTCCTGGTTGGTGAAGTCGCCAGGTGGCAGGTTTGAGGCTAGACTGTGCAGCAGAAAGGTTTGGTGTGAGTGGCGCTGGATCATAAGGATCGACAAAGAATTGAGTGAGTCAGTTTTTTACGGTGAACTTGACCTTAGCCAGTATAGTCTTTAGCATTTCTTCTTTGGGGTGACGCTCCCATAGCGTAGCGCTGAGTTCAGTCTCCTCGCACCAGTTTCTCCTACTCTTCGCCTATAAATGGCATGATTGGACAATGAAGCACCAGGATATGCGCTTCTGGCTTATGAGGCTATTGAAGCTCGAGGTTAGGGCCGTGCAGGTTGGTTCCGTAATCTATCTCATGCTTAAGTCGTAGGGCAGCTGCACCCGATGTTGTGACGCAAGGTTATCGATGTGTACTCCATCGTAACAGCCTATGGTGAAAAACCCCTGTTATCAGGCAGGCCCACATAAGACAATGGGGGCTAGTGAAGGACGAGGTGTCAGGGCGATGTTGTCCATCGTAGACTCAGACGGCGTGCAATGGCGTGTTCGGTAGTCGAAGCACGCGCTATCTTATATAATTGTGTATGACGCGTATTTTCTGAAATCTGATGACGCTAACGTTTGATACTATTGTCATTCAATACACAATTGACGGCATGGTTGACGCAGTGGCTGAGCTCTGCTTGTCGCGAGTTTGATTCCCGAACGGAACCAATATATGTATGGCCTACAGGTCTGGCTGTTTGTATATGTGAGTTTAAATGCTTGTAAACGCAACCACGACACAGGAGAAATTTCTATTATGGGGAAACATTAAAAAAAAAAAAATAACAATAAATAATATGTACTCTCAGTCGAAATCGTGTTAAATAGGAAAAAGGAACACCCAAAGGATCAACAAGTGTTCTCTTAAAAAAAAATGATTCATCTAATACCGGATACAAAAACAAGAAAAAAAATACTATCCATAACTTAAAAATTGATTACTTTAACAAAACATATAAGAACTAATAAAGTTGAGAAACAGAGATTTTTTATTATTTATTATTCAATATAGGTACTACATAACAAAACTCAGTCAATAAAATAGTAAAATCAAAGTGCAAGGTAAATTTATTAGAAATGAGTATTTTGTTATTATTTTATGCAACACGGAGACGTCAATACGAAAGTTATTTTAACTTACGTATGCATATCTGATGGCATTCCCAGTCTGCATACCAAATTAAATTCAATGTTTATTTTTTTATCTTTTTAATTACTCCAATGCATTAGTAGTGTTGCCCGTATTTTTATTTATTGACGTTGTGTTGCCACTACATAGTATAAGATGTTTCGATGTAAAAGAATGGTGGCTAAGCCACTGTGATGGGTTACGAAATGTACAGGTAGCGCGGTATGTACCTAACATATGTATATATTAAATTTAAACGTAACATAAAATCACGCCTGTAATCCCAGAAGGGTTAGGCAGAGGTGTAGCTATAGTACCGACACCCACATTTCGCAAGTTATGTTTATGTCACATGTAATTTGATCCTATTGCCATCAAACGGGCACAAATCCAGACTCCTTTATACCAAACACAAATACTATGTATTTGTATGATATTTTCACGTTTTATTTAAACAGCAATATTTCACTATTTTATATTAAAAACTTATAAACAAATAGGTGTACATAATTTTATTTAAAATATGATAAATACATTTATTTTTTAATATAAAGTTTGTTTGTAAATGCTTTACTGTTATTTACATATTATTTAATTTGAGTTAAAATATAAATAAAATGGTGAAATATATGTATTTGTTTCGTACATCCAAATACAGGGAAATTACAAGAAACCCGTTTTAGCCATTTGGCAATAGAACCCTAAAAATGAGTAGATCATAATGAAACACTTTATCAACCGATGACATAATAATATATAATTTGACGTTTAAATGTCAAACCATGCATCGAATACACAAAGCACTAGCAACCAGAATTAGCAGCTCCATCCGAGGTCAACTAAATGATTGTACTAGCGAAGAGCACCCTCGTCAATGGTCGCTGTTCCTGACAGCCCCTGACTGGAAACTTTGGGGTGTAAACAAGTGTTTCTATACAACTTATTTAGAGCTAGATTGGTGCTTAAGTGGCTTTACTCGCTTTAAGTTTAGATGGACTTATAATGAAGTTGGTTGAGCTGTTAATGAACAAAATCGCTGTGACAGGCACCAAGAGATATGAGTAGTGATTGTGATTACTATTAACAGCAGTTCTGTTCTGTGTAGGGTGGGTGTTTTGGGGGACTGTCTTATGTAAATTTTGACGTCTTAATAGTGCTTAAATCTCAGCCTGATTTGGATAAATTAATTTTGAATTGATTTTGACGACACGGTTGGCGCTATGGCTGAGCGATTGACTGCTGTGCCTCGTGTCGTGAGTTCGATTCCCGCACGGAACATATATTTGTATGCAAATGTTCGCAATGTTGATTGTTCAACTAATTGAGAATAAAAACAAAACTATTGGATCAATAACACAAAACAGCAAATCCACGACTATCACGCCGAACCACAAAAATAATATTCCGTCTCCTAAGACCAGATAAGGACCAAACCGAAACGGTCCTTGCGCCTCCAAAGAAACTGTTGACGACCCCTAATCCATTGGACAATACAATATATGCCTATATTGCAGCCTTAACACCAATACCGAAACCCTTTTGTTAAAAAAAGGGAGGAAAATATAAAGAAATAATATTCTACCAATATAAATCTGAGGGTCTGTTTGTTCGCGACTATAGATTTTAGTTTATCAATAACGTCGATAATGGTTTAGTATTTAAATGACACACGTGTGGACCATGACTTAGATGAGGATATAGGATACGTAGTATTCTGGTAGTATCGATGCCAGGACAACAAGCTACCCCAAACTGTCAAATTTTCCCAATTAAACATGAACCTTTTGTGTTTGTAATAAAGTTGAAAAACTATCAAAGAAATTTGAGACATTGGGGTAGCTTGCTGTACATTCTCCTTGGATAATATAAATGAAATCGTGTATTTGTATAATACAGGTTGGTTTATAAGTTGTTACAGAATTATAATATATAATAATGGTACTTAATGTGTACTAATATCATTCATTAAATTATAAAAGTAAAATTTAAACATCACAATTAAATAATCCAAATATTAGCTGTTTGAAAATAAAATAAAATAATACAATAATATTTCCTGCAAACAATGTATTATTGACTATGTTGAGTTATTTTCACATGTCACACAATGGCTATTTTATTTAAAAATAATAGTAATTTTATCATGCTTAGTAAAATAAGATTAAAATGACACTTGTACTCATTCTGGTATGTACATTTATGCATACACATTGTATGCTATTACTCATAAATTAGTAATTTGTATAGTTTCGTTTTAAACTGTGGAATTAATAACTTCTTGACTCATTAAGCGATACAAAACGTTTCTTATAAAAACGAAAAATAAAGTTTTACACTATTAAATATAATTAGTTAAATGAAATTATAATGTTACTTAAAAAAATCTATATTTATTTAAATGGGTTTATACATACATAAAATTATAATATACAAGTAACTATATACATAATGATACAAAAACAAAATGTGTGTGTGATAAGAAAAAAATATCTTATTGTCCTTTCCAACCCCCACGCGAACAAAGCCACAGCAAAAGCCAGTAAAGAAATATATATCTGAAATTGTGAAACCGCGTTCACAGTAACGCTGTCATTCAATATCCAGTGATATCTCATTTTGCCGCGCGAATAGACCTGAACAGAATGGAGAGCGATTCAGAGACCCTTAAGATCTGGTTTAAGTTATAGAAGCATGATTGTGGACGGGAACACAATAGAGGTGGGGAATAATAAATCTTTCTTTCCGCAGCTATTATTTTCGTAAGTATGGTTTGGGACAGATAAATGTTATAGTATAGGGTGGGAGTTTATAGAAAAGGTGTTTTATTTATTTTCTGGGTGTTCTGGGTATTTGCTATGTATAATAAAAAATATCTATCTATGTAATGTGTTGTATTAAGTATATCAGTCATCTAGTACCCATAACACAAGCTCTGCTTAGCTTGGGGCTAGATGATGCCGTGTGGATTGTCCAGCATTATTTATTATATTATTATTATTTATTTTTACTTATTTTTTTATGACGGACAAAAAGAGATGTATTGAAGAAGAAGACATGCTGAGCTGACCCCAAATAATAACTTTAGTGCACAAACAATTGACAACTACACGAGAATCATATTTAAAATGTACATTTTATTAATATATTTTACAAGCTGAATTGTAGGCCTCGGCTGTCATTAAACTTATTCCCCCTAACCCCTCGAACTAGTAAAATACATTGGGATAAGGGCAGTAGGGTGATAATGATGATTTTTTGACTTCTATTTCTGTTTGAGAAGTCCTTTTTTTTTTTTGTAAAACGTTGCCCCACACTAGGAATTTCTCCTGTGTCGTGGGTGCGTTTACAAACATTTAAAGTAACATACACGAACAGCCAGACCCGGAACAATTACCTGTAGGCCATACAAATATTTGTTCCGTGCGGGAATCGAACCCACAACACGGGACACAGCAGTCGATCGCTCAGCCACTGCGCCAACCGTGTCGTCGGGTGTTTAAGTTAACGGGTTAACATTCTTTTAGGTGTCTAGGCGTTCTCTAAAGAATCTTCTACAAGGATATTTTTTGTATTTAATCCATTAACCGCCAAAGTCTGATATATCCGACACATATTTTCGTGTCCTTTTTTTGTCCAGTTTGATTTCTTGGCTAAATTTTACAGTCTACCCAAAAATAGTTCTTTACAGACAAGATGATAAATGTACTGACAATTTTTAAGCTGGGCGCTGGATGCACGGCTACTGATATATCATACAACATATCATAACATCATGCTTCCCCGAAGTAGTTGGGCAGAGACGCAGCTACAGTAATACCCACATTTCGCTAGTTATCCATAATCGCCTGATTGTTTAACAGTAGAAACCATAACTATGGTTTCTCCTGATATACAATCAAGCGATTATGAGTTTTATGCACCAAACACAATTATGGAGGCTCTAATGGCACGTGGCCCTAGATTATTTTGATTTACAGTTCAGATCTTGGTACGGTGATCTACGGGCACGATAAAATTATTAATTAATAATTGAAACGACCCCATGGTCTTACATGATTATAATAGCACGTTACATAAGCTCAGTTCAATAAAGCTGTTCAGTGTGCGCGGCCGTCATAGTTGCCTGCCACACACACACAGACACACACACATACACACACACACACACAAACACACACACACACACGAACACACACACCCACCAAGGCACTACACTTAGAATTTAAAATAAATTGGATTCTAATTCCAATGCTGACGTAATATTCTCAATAAAAATCTATCTCCTCAAACCGTCTCCTTTCCTATAACCTTGCACCAAACGCCTGTGATCTCGCCAGAGGCACGGCCTCACTTGGCGTCGTACATTGAATTTTATGTCGTGACACATTTTGTGAAAAATATTACTTCATCGACACCGATCCCCCCGGTATTATGTTAGCCTGTAATGCCTTTGACAGAATACAATTATGGGATTTTTGAAAGCTGTGCTGATATGTGATTGCTCATCATTGTTTCAATCGAGGGTGACAATATGATGATATTGGTATGTGAAGGATAAATTTGTAGCTGATTAACAAGTATAACTGTTTTTGTATTTGGTCTAAAACTAAAGAGCTTGATTAAATAGTGAGAGAATCTAATAGGTAGGATGTGAAGTAAAGAAAAAAATAGAACTTCATTAAATTGAAAACCAAACTTATAAATTGGAACGAATAAGAAATAAAAATAACCAGTTTTCTAAAGATGAGACTGAAACTTAAAATTTAAAAGATACAGGACGGTAGAGACATCAACACACAATCTGATATCATGAGTACAGTACATGGCTCTGGACAACAACTTTTGAGATATTTACTGATGTTTCTTTTACATGAACCCGTAAAAAAAAATTGTTTACTATCGAACTGAATGAGACTTATTGGAATAAGTGAATGATTAACTTGTTATTTTAAAATCAATAGTAAAGAGGCTAGCATATCAAGGCTACCCGAATCGTTTAATTACCTTTGATAGTTTTTCAACTTTATTACGTAAGAATAAGACTCATGTTCAATTTGGAAAATTTGACGTTTTGGGATAGCTTGATTTGCTGGCGTCTGAATCTACCTATTACAAAACAACTGAAGACTTCTTCCAGTTTAGACAATATACATTTTGTAATATAACGTACGTTAAGTAAACATATGGTTTTACAAACGATAAATTATATTATTACTCACAGATGAAAGTATTGCAAACAAAATAACATTATGGACACGTTTCACAACGGAATTGAAATCAGTAATGTTATTGACGGGATGCAATACGCGTATAATGGTGTAAGCTCTATTTTTATATACCTATGTCATGGTTTCATGATTACGATGAACTGTAGTTATAAAAACTGGATGAACGGATGCAATGGTATACAGGGTAGAAGTGGTATTGACACACAACGTGGTGCCATAAGTTCAGTACATGATTTTGAACTCGGGTCAATTCAGAATATTATTATGTCTACTTAAATACATTCTTACTGACAGCTCTGAGTCTAGAAGCATGACATTATGTACAAGACAGTGTTCATTAAATGATGAAGGTAAGTACTAAGAAAATTCGTTCCCTAAAGGATATATATAGGGGATGAAAGTTAATATGGAAATTTGTCATTTTAGCCGTTAGAAAATACCATCAGGCACACAGCCCGTCTATCTTCAATACCAATTCGATATAATCATTAACGTTTTCTCGAAACACTCTTTTTCCCTTTGACATAAATCACTAAAAACCGCCAAAAGTGTGGTTGCATCGCATAAAAAGCCCGTTCTACACTGTCACCTCCAATCCGTTTTCAATTAACGTGTCCAGAGAAGCGTTAACGCCCGGCGTACACGCCCCACGTTAGGGTTAGTACACATGATGAGACCGGATTTGAATGATGCGAGTTGTGTAAGCCGGGAACTAGGATGGGTTTAGACTGGAGGGTTGTATTTCGTGGATTTCTGTGTAAACTTTGTTTATTAAAAAGTTACGAACTAACAATCTCCTTGCCATCGTCGCTGTCAGTTTTGACGGACCATTCCTGCAGCATTGGCTGGTCTTACTGGCCGTATGCCTTTTACATGGGGGCATCCCCTGTAAAAGGCATAGGGTAGAATGGTATATAATGTTATAAATATGGTGTCAGTTTGCATTTATTTAAGTCTCGGTTTATGTGTTGTCATTGTGTATCTAATGATATATAAAAGTCTCAGTTCAAATAATCGACCTTCTTCTACTTCTTCTTTGTGTCGATGGCAAACTTAGCTACGAGTTTGACACCATCAGTAGAGTCAAAATCTTGCAACGCGTAGGCATCAAAACAGGACATCAGGAGTCCCATGGTTTATGAAATAGCACCAAAGTAGACTGCAAGCTGGAGTTATCTGTTAATCTCCACCAGGGCAGCTCTTCCCTGCTTCAAATAAACTGTAACTGGACTTAAATAAATACGGGAGTGACGTCAAATTATTACACAATACTTGCGATAATAAATCGTATTGACCATTTTATTCCCCGCTACGTTGTACACTTACCCTAACCCATGACGCCCGTCTCTTATTCAAATATCTACCAGACGTGGTAGGATACTAATTACGTAGACTAGGGTGCCTACAGGGCTACAGCCCCATTCAATGATGCTCCCGGTATAGTACAGATGGGATTTGACTTAGATTTCATTGTGTATGACTTTTGTGAAGTAAAATATGGGAGATTATTGAGATTTGAGGTAATTACTTGTTTAAATTGATGACTGCTTTAATGGAATCAGTTTCTACATGTTTTATTTTCATCTAATGGTGATTCATCAATAGCTTCGTTTTAAATATTACCTACGCTATTAAATATTATTACGAGATTGTAATCATTTGTATAAGTAGTCGTGATGGACCAGTGGTTTACGGCTCGCTTCTTGTGCACGAGGTTATGGGTTCAAACCTGAGCAAGTACCAATGTGACTTCTTCAATTCATATGTACTTTCTTAGTTTTTCTTGGACATCACTGACATCGGTGAAGGAAAACATCGTGAGGAAACCTGGACTAATAATTAATATAAGTCTCAAATCGCCAACCCGTCTTGAGCAAGCGTGGTGATTTATGCTCGTGCCTTCTCTATATTAGAAGAGGCCTTTGCCCTGCATTGTGAACAGTATCAGGCTAGTATTATAATCATTTGAAAAAGCAACATAGCTCTCGATAATACGTAAGTAGGTAGGTAGGTTTGTAGTACTTGAAACTATTGTATGACTAGATGTAACAAAGCAAGAGGAGTAAGTAAAGATCGAATCAGGTGGCGTCCTGTAGTATCTACCTACCTCCATAGAAAAAAGGCGTGAGTTTATCTACGTTAACATTTAACCATTAAAAAGTTCTTGCTTTCTCCGGAAATTATTATCTAACCTTCATACACCAACAGCCAAAACAAAATGGCAGCATCAACATCACATACCTTCTTTGTTTATTTGTAATAAACAAATAAAACAGAGATCAAAGGCGGAGGAACGTTTGGGCGGCACCCAGTTTCTATTAAACGAAGCAGGCATGCGTTAACTTGTGTGAACAACAAACATGCTAGTATTGAAATGTTCTGTACGATTGTACGAGATGCGCGTTACGTATGCGGTGGTGGGTTCTTAGGATGTGAAGCATCGCTGAGGTTCAGGGCTACGAGTAGGTACTCATATATGGATTTGTTTGCTGATGAATAGAAGAAGATAGTGTTAGAATGTTTGCGGTTCTGTGAGAAGACGGAATTGCAGGATTAACCAACTTTAGTTTAACTGCTTATTTACTGTAAATAAATAATATTTTTTTAACATAACATCACCAAGACTAGTTTTTGACAATTTCAGTGAAAAAGAGACTCAGCCTGTATTCCCTAAAAAGTCAGGCAGTGGTGTACCTCTTATTACACTCATATTTCGCCAGCTATGTTTATTTCCCACGTAATATGGTGTTAGCTATTGCCATTTACTGGACACAAATCCAGACTCCAGGCTACTACTGAAAAACCCAATAACACTGTCCGACCTCATGCTAAACAGTAGCGAAGAAATAATTATGGTTTTTGTTTATACTGAGTCTACATAGATTCTTTTTCTACCTTCATAAACGCGGAATAAAGTGATAACAAGTATAATATCAAGATTTCCCGAACACTTTTCTTCGTTTTAGATTGGCGTTACTTTACTACCTAGAATAAAATAGAATATATACCCTTTATTGTACACCATAAAAAACGTTGCCCCACACTAGGAATTTCTCCTGTGTCGTGGGTGCGTTTACAAACATACAAACTCACATACACAAACAGCCACAAACAGCCAGACCCGGAACAACTACCTGTAGGTCATACAAATATTTGTTCCGTGCGGGAATCGAACCCGCGACACGCAGCGCAGCAGTCGATCGCTCAGCCACTGCGCCAACCGTGCCGTCAATATAGTGATCTCTTATGGATCAGAATGGTGGGCCACAAAAGAAAAGAATGAAAGGTAGTTGCATGCAGCTGAGATGAGAATGCTAAGGGGGATGTGTGGTGTTACGCGAATGGATAGAATAAGAAATGAGTATATAAGAGGAAGTCTGAAAGTGGCTCCTGTGACAGAGAAGTTGTGTGGAAATCGGCTGTCATGGTATGGACATGTGATGCGAACTAATGAGGAGCATGTTGTGAGGAAAGTTTTGAATATGAATGTAGAGGGTTACAAGAGTAGAGGGAGACCCAGGAAACGATGGATAGATTGTGTGAAAGTTGATATGGCTAAGAAGGAGGTGACTTCTGAGATGACGGGAAATACAGATGTATGGAAGAAGAAGACATGCTGCGCCGACCCCAAATGAAATTGGGATAAGGGCAAGAGGATGATGAGTGATCTCTTAGACAACCTTTGAATTATTAGAGAATGAGATAAGATAAGCAGGAGGTGGTTAACTCAACAATAAATTGTACGTAACGTGATAGATTCAAATGTTTTTTGTATTTTTATTTGTAAACAGGAGTCAAAACAGACCCTTAACCGCGGGTCAAGATAAAGATTTTATAATCTATTTTTTTTTTTAAGTTTAAGGTTCAAGAGTCTACATTATGCTTTGGTCTGGACCTAGGCATAATGCTGACGCTTGTACTTTTAACTTCCAATACTAGTTATGTATATGTACTATTACTAGCGCTAATACTGGATACAATAATAAAAAATAATAAAAAAAAACTTTATTTTCTCACCACAATATATATGTTATTTTACATCGGTCAGATTCTACAATGACATGTAATTCAGTTGAGCGTATATATTGTGGGAGACTGGTGTCTAAGTTAGGCTCGTGGCCTGTGTTTCAGGACACCAGGATCCCACTCTTTTACATTTTCAATTTACAAATTATGTACTATGCGCGCTGACAGAACGTAGTAAGGTATGACATTTTGTAGTTTATATTTTAATTAATATCTAGATTAGGTATGCGAGACAAATGTTAGTAAGTGTACAGTATGTGTGATTGAGTGGTGTGTGGGTGTGTTAAAAGTGTGTGATTCTGTGTTTAGGTCTTTGTAAAGATAATAATAAAAATAAAATAAAAGAGAATAAAAGACAACTCATTTCACATAGCTATAAACAGTTTCAAAAACAAATCTCCTGGAATTCCATCAAAAACGTATCTCCCCGCAATCTAGATTTCATAACAACATCCAATCCACAGACACTTAAATTGAAACCTCTCAAAACTCATCCCACCAAGTCCTTAGCGAAACGAATATTGGATTGTGGAGAACAAGCATCGTTCAAAAGTAAACATAGACCTTTTAAAATTTTGTGTTTAAATATTAAAAAGCGTCTGAGTGTACGTAAATCTATTTGGCGTTTCGCAACGTTTTAATACAATTATGTAGGGGTCCGCTGCCTAAAAGCTCGTATATAATAACATTACTTTCGTTTTCGCCGTAGAGTCGGCGAGCGCGACACTAAACCAATTATGGAGAGTTTGGGCGTAGTTTTCGATATAACCGGCCTATCGTGTTTCAAAGGGTTAAGTTTTGTATTACGCTTTATATTTTCTTCTGGAGGAAATTGTTTGAACTTCCATTTTATGAACAGAGGCCAGCACATCAAGGTACCCCAATGTGTCAAATTTCTTTGGTAGGTTTTCAAGTTTATCGTGAAAGAAATAAGGTTCATGTTCAATTGGGAAAATTTGACAGTTTGGGGCAGCTTGATGTGCTGGCGTCTGTACCTTAAGAGAGTACCCACTATTCTGTATTCAAATTCATATTTCAAATTGATTTTTATTATTTTTTAAACATAATTATATGTATATTCTTTTTAAAAATGTAAATTAATTTGTTTTCACAATGACTAGTAATGGCGAAAAAAGTAAATTGAAGTTGTAGAGCAAACTTGACTTTGTGTGTGAGTGTTAAAGTTATTTATCCAAAGACACATTTTGTTTACATACAAATGATATTACGTACGTAGAATCATCTGCCTAGCCTTTTCCCATCTATGTTGGGGTCGGCTTCCAGTCTAACCGAATGCAGCTGAATACACCTCCACAACCCAGTTACTGGGTAACACGATACCCCTTGGTAAAACTGTTTGTCAGACTTTCGGGCTTCTGACTAACCGTAACGACTGTTAAAGATCTAAAAATGACAGCTAGGCCAAACGGCTTAACCTGCTTTCCGAGGCACGGAGGAGTCTCGATACGTTATGAATGGTCACCCATTCATAGATTAGCCTCGGCCTTGAATCAACCCGTACGCCTCTTTTTATTTACCCAAGACTTCAGTCACATCAAAACACAAGTCTTATCAACCAAAAGACTTACCTAATTACATCCACCAAGACAATGCAATATTTATACCGTATCAACTGGGCATACGGATGTTCAACAAGAGCATCCAAAAAGTCTTTTCCTGTTCCTACCATTAAGTTAACGTTTCAAATAAATCTTTCGAGAAGGTTCCTCGCCATTCTTTTGTTTTCCCTGGTTCCTAGAGACGGAACCGTAAATATTAACTTTGGTGAGTTAGGAGTTCTCTTAGTGGTCAGGTTTTGGTATTGAAGCTTTTCATCTTTATTAAGATTTCTCTGGAACATTGGTTGATGTATGGGTTTGTAGTTTTGCATGTGATTGATGACAGTTAAGTCGTAGATCCTGAATGTCATGACGGCCCAGTGGTTTAGGCCTCGCCTCTTGTGCACGAGGTTGTGGGTTCAAGCCTGGGCAAGTACCAATGTGTTTTCCAATTCATATGTACTTTCTAAGTTTATCTCGGACATCGCTGACATCGGTTAAGGAAAACATCTTGAGGAAACCTGGATTTATGATTAATATAAGTCTGAAATCGCCAACCCGTCTTGAGCAAGCGTGGTGATTAATGCTCGTGCCTTCTGTGTATGAGAAGCCTTTGCCCTGCAGTGGGACAGTAACAGGCTGGTATAGTATAGTAAGTCGTAGATCAAGTTAAATGGTGTGATATTAAAGAGGCTTCTATCCAATAGACACCGACACAAGTACTATTGTAAGTTACTGGGGCTGCGTCAGTTTATCTATGACTCAATGTTTGAGAAGTATTAAGTATTTTTGTATTTTGTATTTTTTTGTAATAGTGGACTAATAAAAACATACATATATAAACTCACGCCCTTTTGAGCTATGTAGAAACTACAGAATGTCACCTGCTACGATCCTTTCCATACTTCTCATACTTTGTTTACGTTCATACATCTGAACGAATGACTATCGGATTGTGTAGGAAACGTTTTCATCGATACAAAAAAAAAGACAAACCAAAAGCCATAAGGGCTATAAGAAATCACTACAAAGATGATGAACTAGACCGTATGAAATCGCTTTAAAGATATGTTTCTCTTATACGCTATTCTTAATATAACCTGTTAAAGTAGTGATTGAGTTCATTGCATTTCATCATCATCATCATCATCATCATCATCAGGCTATACTAGTCCACTGCTGGACATAGCCCTCTCCTAATGAGCGCCATAGCGCCCTGTCTTCAGCTTGCCGCATCCAGCATCTGCCTGCAGTCTTTCGCAGATCGTCATCCCACCTGGTCAGAGGGCGTCCTACACTACGTTTCATTGCATTTATCTAGGAAAAAATTCCCGATAGTGCGAGCGTTTTTGGGGATAGTGATTTGTCATTTTTATAGATTTTTGACGTGCTGGTTCTCAGCCCAACTTAAATAATTATTTAAAATTTTTGAAATTGCAACGTAATAAAACAAAGGTTTTATTTTTAATTATGGAACCAGAAACTTTTTCTAAGTTTTGTTGGCTCTGCTAACTAGGTGGAAACCCGAATATTGTAACACAACTTGGAAGAGACGTATGTCCAACTGAACAAGGTACTGCAGTAAATGATATTTATTTCTGTTAAACTTACACACGTCAAACAAGCAAAATACTCCGCTAACTCCTCCGCTGTTCTTTTCTCATTCATTTCGTTGCGGGATACAAGACAGTTGAACCGTTTCTCCGGGACTCGTCGGGCTTCATTGACTCAACGCTTTTCTGGTGGTTGCCACTGTTGATTCTGGTTTTCAGTAGTTGCAGTGGTCTGAGTATGGTGGTGCGTTGTCTCAAAAAAAACATGCAAAATATTTTTTGAACTAGTTGAGGTCTCTGAGAAGAAACACTGAAACAAAATCACAGGTCACAGTCAATCTCAAAGTCTAGACATCATCTTGTTCAGATCTTGTGATATAGTCTGAGTTGTTTGATTGCTATTCAGCCATAATTACTTACACATAACATTCCGACAGATATATTTTCTTTGTTGATTCGCACTCCGAACAATAATTCTTACAATCAATATTTTATCATCATCATCTGCCTAGAATTTTCCCAACTATGTTAGGGTCAGCTATCCAGTCTTACCGTATGCAGCTGAATGCCAGTGTTTTACATTGATCGACTTCCTATCTGACCTCAACAACCCTGTTACTGGGCAACACGATACCCCTTGGTAAGACTGGTTGTCACACTTTCGGGCTTCTGGCACGACGTCAACGACCGTAACGACTGTCAAACGACTGTCAAAGATCTACAAATGACAGATGGGATCAACGGCTCAACGTGATTTCCGAGTCACGGAGGAGTCTCGATATGTTACGATTCGAACGGTCACCCGTCCACAGACTGACCTCGGCAAGTGTAGCTTAACCTTAGATCAGCCCGTGCGACTGTTTTTATTTGGCCACGAACTCCCCAACAATGAATATTTGATTAGTTTCTGGTTATTTTAACATTAATAAAATTGCGCCATATTTAGTCACGTAATATTGTTTTGTTAATTTAAGTCAAGTGGTATTTCAAATATCATTGTTATAACATTTATTATTATCGTTGCTATAATGTATTGCGATTGATACATTATTATTGCAGTTAGCAATTCATTGTTTAGTTAGCATACATAAGTCAACTGAACTCTGGAGTTTTCTATTGTAATGGGTCATTAAATATTATCGTGGGTAGATAAATTTATGCTGTATAACTTTATAGGGGTACCTATAAAGTATACACAACACAACTATTTTTACAAAGTACTTCCACCGTAAGAACTTGGTAAATATAGTTGTCCTAAGGGATATAATCCAACCTAGTGCTTATGTTCCGAAATCTTAAACCTAGCCTACCTAGCCGCGTCCCAACTACGTTGGTATAGGCTTCTTGTCTAACTTGCTTCAACTGAATACCAGTGTTTAACATGGAGTGACCGCCTTTACTTCGTCAACACGATACCCTTTGGTTGACTGGTTGGTTTGGAAGACTGGTTGTGATACTTTATGACTTCTGACTATACCTAACGATTTGACTGTCAAACATGAAAATCGGTACCAACTGCTCAACGTGTTACCCAAGTCAAGAAGAGGTCTTGGTATGTGATAGATAGTCACTTATCTAAGGTCTGACCTCGGCAATCGTAGCTTAACCTTTGATGGACCTGTGTGGCTGTTATTATTTAGCCTCAGGCCCAATTACGTAAATAAAACAAAAGAAATACATTGCGGTTTCTATACCTTCTCTTTTTCTTGTCAATCCTAGCCGTGCTCTGCGGTTTCACTCGCTCCTGAGGGTCTAACTCCTCCACTGTTCTTTTCTGATTAATTTCGTTGCGGGATCCAAGACAGTTGAATCGTTTCTCCGGGACTCGTCGGGCTTCATTGTCTCCACGCTTTTCTGATGGACGCTACTGTTGATTCTGGTATTCAAGAGTTTCAGTGGTTTGGGAATAGTGTGGCGGGCTTATCCCAAAAAAAGTCTTTCATAAGATAGACAGCAGGACAAGACATGAAGTTTTTTTTTTGGTGAGACTCCACAGTTAGTCTGTAGCCCATTGGATTACCCCACAATATAATATTATCTGAAATAGTATCCTGATAATATTATATTGGCACTAATCAGCATATGTAGCATAAATTATTGTTATCAGGAAGATATCACTATAGTAGGTTGGTACTGATAACATTACCAATGCGGTTATAAATTATTTGGGGTCCAATAAATCAATGAGATAACGATTTTGACAATATATCTACACTTTCTATAGTTTAATTGTATCATAAATTGTTATTGAAGTGAATTGTTAAACATTTACATTCCGACATCTTAATTAAATGAATAATTTTTAAATTGTATATTTATCTTGGACATCATCATCATCATTGATATAAGTCTGAAATTGCTAACCCGTCATAATCAAGCGTGATGATTAATGCTCGTGCCTTCTCTGTATGAGAAGAGACCGTTGCTCAGCAGTGCGACAGTAACAGACTGGTATTATTTTTAATAAATTGTTTGGACGAACGCACCAATCGACTAGCCCCAAACTAAGCATAGCTAGTGCTGTGGCGTCTAACGGATAGATATATGTACTTATAAATAGATATAAATATCTTTGGCTCGGGAACAAATGCTCGTGCCAAACATTTGCCCCTTACGGGATTCGAACCCGCGACCTCTGGCTTCGTAGTCCGTAATGCGAACCACTCGACCAAGGACTAAGGTGGCTGCCATTGCAATTAGATATAATATGTTCCTTAAGTAGGTCAGGTGTGTAGTATTTACAAACGGCGTGCGTATATGACTAGATGTATGAACGTAAAGGAAGCAAAAGGAGAATAAGCACTTAAGGATCTCAGCAGGTGACATTCTGCAGTTTCTGCCTACCCCCCATGGGAATAGGGGATGATGGGAAATGAGTGTGAGTCCGTATACATGCCACCTGCTACGAAACTTACATACTCCCTTTGCTTAATATACGTTCATAAATTTACTCGGTAACACGTTACCCCTTGGTAAGACTGGTTGTCAGACTTTCGGCTTTCTGACTACCCGTTACGACTTTCAAAGATCTACAAATGACAGCCGGGACCAACGGCTCAACGTGCTCTCCGAGGCACGGAGGAGTATCGATATATTATGAACGGTCACCCATCCACAGACTGACCTCGGCAAGCATAGCTTAACCTTCCTTTAATTTAGCCACGAGCTCCTCCTCTGTTAATTAACATAATCGTAACATAATTAATAAGTAGCTACATTAATATCAGCTTGCTGTACAGTCCAAATTAATATTCATTACTACCATTTGCAAAACATTCGTTGCGAGCTATGATTGGCCGGTATTTTAGTGAAAGGTGACCACGTGTTACTTTATAAATCTGTGTTTCGTTTGGTTCGGCATGTTGACATAAAATTTAGCTGTACTTTCATCGTTTCCGTGGTGTAGCGGTTATCACATCTGCCTAACACGCAGAAGGCCCCCGGTTCGATCCCGGGCGGAAACATAGCTTTTTAACATTTAATTTTTCGAAGAATGAAGAATTTAAGGTTTCAAATAATAACGCTTTTTTATTGAGATAGAAGAAGGTAGGTATATTTTTTTCTTAACATTTTTTGGATCAAGATAGCAACAATATTTTTGTTTTTTTTTCTCAATATATTATATTATTATGTAAAGTAAGCCACAATTCAGTACTTTGTAACTGACCTGGTCTAGCGTAGTTCGAAGTTTCAATAAAATGCGAGGTCAGCTTAGACTGGTATACAGAATTACTTCGTCGGACCACCTCACCTATGTCTGTTGTTTATTCAGCTTAACTGCATCTGTACTAAATATAACGCCACTTTCAATGTACAAGATTTGGTAAAAAATAAGCATTCTTTCTTTTTTTTTTTCTTGAAACTCTTGAAAAAAAAAAAGTTGAAAAATATGACTCCTGTATCGTGGGTGCGTTTACAAACATTCAAACTCACATATACGAACAGCCAGACCCGGAGCAACGACCTGTACGCCATACAAATACTTAATCCGTGCGGGAATCGGTGTGTTTTCAGTGTTTATAAAGATTTTTATTATTAATCGAACCCGAGACACACAGCGCAACAGCCGATCGCTCAGCCACTGCGCGGACCATGTCGTCAAAAGTATGCTGTTTAACATTCGATAAATAAGGCTTCAGATTGTGCAATTTTATCTCATACCTGTTTCGTGGTTTTCCCTGTCTTTTTCACTCCTAGCAGAGTGAAGCAGTTACCTAACCTGAAAAGGGTGAGGTTAGTCATTTAATTTTGCGTACCTTAATATCTAACAAGCTTCGGCAAAATATGTTGGTGGCTAATATTTTAAGAGCTCCTGTCATCGGACATCCAAAACTCAATTATGTACATGGCGTAGGGAGGTCAACTTAGGGAGCTATATTTCGTACCCACGAAAAAGAAAAAAAAAACGTCGATTTTTGAAATTGGTGTCTGATGACATTAAACACAAATTTTAGACGATTTTGCTTTCAAAGCTTGATTCGAAGACATGTTGTGTCATCCACCAACCAGGGTCCTTAATCTTTAAGTTAGATATCGGTTAAGTAGTTTATGAGTTTATCCATTACAAACAAGCAAATCGTTCCTCTTTATTTATAATCTAGTTTTGCCGGTGGCTTTATCCTTGTGGAGTGTATTAAAATATCATGGTTTTTTTCCCCCATTTTTTAGTCTAAAATAAATGCTATATGCGGCTAGTGAAAGCCCCGTCAAAATCAGTAAAGCAGTTTAGAAGATGACCCCAAACCAACCAACAAAAATAAATGTATTTTGGTGTTGTTCTACCATTTATACTTTCATATGCATTTTAGTAAAACGCTGTTCTTTTGGCATTACAAACAGACACTACAATTTTATTAATTTGTATTATTAGTGTAGTAAAAAATACAATAATAAATGTATAGGCTTTGCATCGGTAAGCATTATTATAGCCAATTATACTAACCTATGCTAAAACTCAATTATGATATCAATTTCCAAAACATGCTGCTATTGGTGGCCTTATATTTTCTACGAACTATTCGATGGACCCGCCGACTTCTCAGTAAAGTAAAATACATAAATTCAGGTAACTTCGAAGTATTTTTCCAGCTTCAATAAGCAATAAATACATACCAAAGAGGTCTGCATAGCCAATCAAGCATCAAAGCAAACAAATTTCTCCAAATTGGGGTACGAAACTACAATATGGAAAATCTATCGACGCGGAAGGGACAGACGGAAATAAGCGGAAATACACGAGAATAGCCGAAGTTTGAGTTGTTTATTTTTAGCGGTACATTACGTTTTGTGCGTGGAGTATATAAATATTTGTGATTGGAAATAGGTTGGTCAAGTTTCCAGGGGTTTAGTTTCGAGAAGTTTAATTGTTTATTGGCTTATGATGATTGATATTGTTTGGTTAGATCGAGATTTTTTATGCCACTTTTTTAATGTTTAACCACATTTGCCCGGTACCTATCGTGGGTGCGTTTACAAAAATTCCAACTCACATACACAGACAGCGACATCCGGAACAACTATTTATGTATAGGCAATACAAATATTTGTTGTGGTTAAGTTAAAAGTGATACTGGGTTTTTACATTTGGAATTACTCAGTAGCAACCCGGAGTCTGGATTTGTGCCCGGTTGATGGCAATAAGCTCGCCCCCCATTACATGGGACTAAAAACATAACTGACGAAATATGGGTGTACCTACTATAGGTACGCCTGCCTAACCCTTCCGGGATTACAGGCGTGATGTTATATGTTATGTATTATAAACGAAAGCAAAATTAGAACAGCAATCCTTATGTAGTCAGCTTTATTACCAACCCAAATGCTATTTCACACACACTAAACGCTCCCATTTTAAAAAGGAACCTCTTTTAAAAACAACACGAACTCTTCAATTACCCCTCCCTAGCTTACCCGAACACACAGGCTAACAAAACCTAGAAAGCCACCGCAAACGACTTTTTTATTAACCCGTAAGGAGAAATAAACAAGGAGTTATCAGACTTATCCGCATCACCACGCAATTAGTTGTCCACAAAACTTTGTAGAAATGGCCTCTAAAATTAGGCGGTTGACCCACTGACCCTACGGTAACATTGGTCGCCAGTTAAGCCTCTATGACAGATGTTTTCACGGCAAAAATTGCTACAGGACACGCATACACGCAAATAGCTAATAAATTGTCCACTTCACATTAAAAATATTCAGATGTCATACGCGGGAAATGTTCAACAAACCCAAACAGGAATAAATACAGCTGGCTATTTTTTCTGTTGGTATTTTTTTACGCTGTGGTTGTAGAATGAAGGAGTGACCTTGCGTTGCGTGACAAAAGGATATTGTATTCAGCCACCGAAAATAACTTAATTAAAAGGGTAAGATATCGGGTTACTTCCTTAGTATTTATACTCACACACAATTATTTACTCGTATTTTTTTTTTACTTTCCCACGGGGTGTAATAAATTAAGTTTTTGTATCGCGTACAGTTTTCCCTAAAATGGGCATCAGTACGGTTTCTCTTTGAAGGTTTTCCTTAAAGAGTACTTACTCACTTTGAAATTCACACGATATTAACACGAAGTGAATTATCATGGTACGTTCTATGTAGTCTGTGTAAGTTGTTGTGTGTTTTGTTTCAGTAGTTTGTACTTAATTTACTGATCTACACAATCTACATAAATATTATAAAAGCTTGTATACTCAGAAATGGCTCATCCAATTTCAAAATTCTTTCATTAATGTAAAGCTACATATAATCGACGAGTTCTATGTATGCGATGCTATGTTCTATTAATTGTTCAAACATACAATTTCATCAGAAGCCAGTAAAATTAATCTATGATTGTGAATAGAAAAAAAACAATAGCTGGCTTCAGGTCCTGCTATAATCTTTATTCATTACGTGTAACAATATGGGTTCCAGAACATTAAACAAAATCTATATAGGTATATACAGACGCCAGCACAAGTCAAGCTACCCCTAACTGTGAAATTTTCTCAATTGAACATGAACCTAATTTTCTCAATTGAACATAAGGTTCATGTTCAATTCTTTGCAATAAAGCTGAAACTCTATCTGAGAAATTTGACACATAGTTGCTTGATGTGCTGGCCTCTACTTAACTAAACTTTTTTTACATGTACCTACAAAATAGTTTCATTGTTTTATTGAATACATTGTAAAGTTTGTACTCTATAAATCAATAAAATGTAAGTAAATATTGCTGGACAATCCACACAGCATCATCTAGCCCCAAGCTAAGCAGAGCTTGTGTTATAGGTACTAGATGACTGATATACTTAATTCAATACATTACATAGATAGATATTTTTTATTATACATAGGAAATACCCAGATCACCCGCAACAAATATTTGTAGATCGTACAAACAATTGTCCCAAGGCGGGAATCGAACCCGCAACCTCTTGCGTCGCAAGCGGACCTTCGCCCGCCGCGCCACATCGGTTTTTTTTTTTTTTTTTTTTTTTTTGGAATGGGCATCTCGCAGTTTATCCTTTAGGGATATTTACTGCTCAACCGAACTTTCCTGTGGGGGGCTTAATTAAAATTAAGGCCTCCAGCCAGGCATAAAAACTTATAAGCTAAGCGACTATCGCTAAGGGCACCCCCTGCGGGGTACGAACCTCGGCTTAGGACGTCGCTGAAGAGGACAGCAAGGGACAGGCTGGATCTGATTGTTCCATTATTTAGGGACATTTTAAACATTAATCGGCTCAGCTTCGCGGGCTGGCTCTAGCAAAGGGTCGGGAGGGGGGCATTGACGGGGTCGTCGCGACGGGCCTCGGCGGCGAGGACGGAATGTCCGTTTTTGTTTGCGAACAGTGCTGGTGGCCTTATCGCTCTCCTGGAGGAGAGTGATAGGATCATCTGGCTCTGTGAGTGTGTGTTTCGGTCTTCGAACTGTACTTATTCGCGAGGGAGTGTATCGGACGGCCGATGACACTAAGGGGTTAGGATGAGCGGTAGAACAGTCCATGAAGCGCTGGGTGAGTCGCTTCATGAACTGTTTCACCGTAGGTATTTTGAGATCTACATGGAGAGTCTCATTTCGGACGTAGAAGGGAGCTCCCGTGACTCTGCGCAGGAATCGGTTCTGGACGGTCTGAAGCCTATGAATATGATACGGCTTGGCGTGAGCGAACACTGCGCAAGCGTATGTCATGATTGGTCGGATGACCGAGACGAAGAGCCGCAATTTGCACCTGAGTGACAACTTGCTTTTCTCGTTGGTCATACAGTAAAGCCTGCCGGACGCGAAGACGGCGCGCGAACGCGCCGCCTTTATGTGTTCGGCGAACGAAAGTCTGTGATCGAGTATCACACCTAAGTATTTGGCTCGCTTATCCCAAGGGATAGGCTTGCCGTACATGGCTAACGGACTAGGCGTGGGGACATTGCGGCGTCCGGGTTTCCTAAAGAGAACCGCTTGACTTTTGTCGGGATTGACCTCGACTCTCCATTTCCGGAACCAAGCGCCTAAGACGTTTGCGGAAGTTTGGAGAGTGCGAGCTATGGTGGTAGGGTTGTGACCGGTATAGTAGATGGCCGTGTCGTCGGCGAAAAGCGCCAACTGGGCCTTTCTACCCCTAGGGACGTCGCTAGTGAACAGCGAGAACAAGAGAGGAGACAGCACGGATCCTTGAGGGACGCCCGCGCGGATAGGGTGAGGTGACGATAGCGTACCGTCTACGCGATATCTAAACGTACGATTCGACAGAAAATCTCGCAAGATGAGCACGAGACGATCTGGCACATCGAGTTGGTATAGCTTGTATAACAACCCGTTGTGCCAGACCTTGTCGAAGGCTTTCGCAATGTCGAAGAAGAGGGCGCCGGTGAGCGCTCCTCTCTGAAAGCCCGCGCTGACGTGTTCGACTACGCGGTGCACCTGTTGAACACACGAGTGTCCCGGCCGGAACCCGAACTGTTCGTTCGGTATCAGGCTCTTTGCCTCGACATAGTCCTTGAGTCGCTTATAAATAAGCTTCTCGTAGATTTTGCCGAAAACATTGAGCAGACTGATAGGTCGGTAGCTCGTGGGCTCAGACTTGGGCTTGCCAGGCTTGGGGATGCCAATAACCACGGCTTCTTTCCACGATTGAGGAAAGATATTGTTGCTCAGAGCGCCATTGAAGATGGCGGTCATGAGCATAACGAGTTGCGCGGGGAGGATTTGAAACACCCTATTGGTGATACCGTCCTTACCGGGGGCTTTGCGCGGTTTGAGCCCTTTAATGATGTCTTGCACTTCGTCCGGAGTGACGGGAGGCAGAGGATCATCAGGGTTGTCGACAAGAGGGAGCGAGGACCTACGTTCGACTTCGGCGTCTACCTTTAAGAGGTGAGCTTGGTCGAACGGCTGGGGGCTAAGCGAGCATTGAGTCTCTAAGCTTTCGGCTAGGCATTCGGATTTTTCCGAGTCGTCGAACGCGACGCTCTTATCTGGACGAGTGAGGGGAGGCAAGGTAGCCTCTACGGTGGACCGGAGTTTCCTCTGGAGGTTCCAGAAGGCATGGTGGTTGGGCTCTAGCTCACTGATCATCTTGTCCCAGCTCTCCGACCTATGCTCCGCCACACGTTTGCTGACAGTACGCTGTAGCATTCGCATGTGGGCTTTGTTCGCAGAGCAGGGAAAAGCGCTATAGGCACGGACGGACGCGTTCTTCTCGGTTATCAGAGCCCGTACATCGTCCGGTAGGTTCCAGCGCTGGGCATTCAGCGCCGGAACCCGCCTTGAACAGTCGTTCAGGACTGTCTGTACGTGCTCCGTAAACGAGTCGACTGCGCCCGTGGTGTCAGCGACTGAGGTGATTAGATCGGGGATGGAGTCGAGTAGAGGCGACGAGGAGGATTTCAGCTTTTCGCTTACCTTCCTCCAGTCGGTAACTAATTGAGTCGGGGGTGGCTGATCAGGGTCAAGCGGACCCGTACGGGGAACTAGCGTCATCATCACCGGACGATGGTCGGAGTTAAGCTCGTGGAGCGCCTCTATCGATTGTAAACGAAGGTTTACATTCTTTAGGAGCGCTATGTCCAGTATGTCAGGTCTATGGTCAGGATCGTGGGGAAAATGGGTATGAGTCATCGGGGCGATGACGTCATAGTTAAGGGAGGCGCCCAGATTGAGGACAGCCCTCCCTCTGGCGTTGGTTACATTACTATTCCACGCGGGGTGCTTGGCGTTGAGATCGCCCGCTATGATAACGGAGTCACTCAAGCCGAGAAGAACCGAGATATCGTGGGATAAAGCTGGGATGTCGTCCCTCCCACGAGCGGGAGGGCAGTACGCGGATACAATAGTAATTGGCTGATGGCCAGTCATGCCGAGCCGACAGATAGAGTACTCAAGGAGCGAGGTCGGGGGAGGAGAAGTTAAAGGGACACAGTGCAATGAGTTTTTATAATAAATCATTGTACCGCCCTTGTGACAGCGGGATCTATCATTGCGCACCATACGGTAGTTTGCAATTTTGGGGTCGCGGTTGTGCGGTTTGAGGAACGTCTCCTGTATGAGGAGGACGTCCGGTTGGTGATCGCGGAGGAAGTTGGCAAACTCAGCCCGTTGCTGGAGTAAGCCATTTATATTGACGTATCCTAACTTTAGGGATCGCGGTTTCAAGGTTCTGGCGTTAACGTACCTATCCATTGCGGTTATTAAAGTGGGCTTCTAGGTCACGGAGCACCGAGGGGGCCTCCATGAGCGCTTCGATGCGCTTCTTAGGGTCTGTGGTAGCCTCTAAGCGATCGGCTAGACGATCGGCTTCGCGGTTGCAGAAGATTAAGTACACTGGCAATATGACGTTCATATTGCGCTGTGTACGGATTTTAGCGTCGTAAAGAGCCTCCGTAGGCTGAGCACGGTAGGCGGAAACCTCAGCCTCTGCGGTCTGGGTAGCCTGAACTGCAGGGGCTGGGGTCGGCGCCGGGATGGGTGAATCCATCAGCGCCGGTGGGTGGCTGCGTTTAGCCGCCAGGGCTGGGAAGGCCTTCTGGTGGTTCAGCTTGTTCCACGGAGATGACCTCTGTGGGCTAAGGCGCTCAGGGAGCGCAGACGATGGCGGGGGTGGTGCCCTAGTAGAGGGGCATTCCCTTTGTTGACGAGCGTTTGCACGTCTCATCAACCTTTGGGAAGACGACTTTGGGGCTCGCGGGCACCCTCGGAAGTTCGCGGTATGACCGGACTGTCCGCACAGAACACAACTCGGTGGTTCAGTGCACTGAGTGCGGTCCTTGGGTCGGTCACATTTGCCCGTGGCGTGGTCGCCCAGACACTTGACGCATCTGGGCCTGGCGAAGCAGTTTCGCTGAGAGTGGCCGTACAATTGGCAGCGATGACACTGGCCAATTAGATGGGGACGGTACGGTTTTTCGATCTTAATACCGGACAGGGCACACACCGTTTTGATGTTGAATATGGGGTGGTGCCCTTCTGTGGGGTCGCAAATAACTAGGACCATATCATAAACTAGCCCACCCCGGGCCTTATGAAGGCGGTGGACGGCGGACGCGGGGACACCTTGGGCGCGGATGTCGGCCAGGATGTCCTCCGTTCGGATCTCCCTGGGGATACGCCTGATAACCACACGGGTTGGCGTCTCCTCAGGGAGGGAATAGGTGTGGAAGGAGATGGCCTTCCCACGTAAAAGGGATACTATTTCCCTGTAGTCATTTGCTGACGGCAGGGTTACCTTGATACCCAGAGGGGTAGCTCGGGCGTTGGTGTAGTTGATCCTGCGATCAACACACATTTTGGAGACGGCCGTCCACTTTGCCTTGTCTTGGATGAAGACAGGGGGAGGTGGTTTCGCCTTACGGGTGGCGGTGCCGTTAGGGCCCGTACCGGAGGCCTGTGCCAGGGGTACGGGGGAGCGGGGGGGAGAGGGCGCGGATTCGTCTACTGAGGACGGGGCGCCGATTTTTTTGGCCTTGGTGGCCTGTGAGGGAGCTTTAGAGGGCTTCCTCTTTCCTCCTTTTCCTACGACTTGGTAGTCGTCGTCGGACGAGGAGGAAGGAGACTCCTCTGCCTCTGAGCAGCTGCGCGAGCGAGGGACAGTCGTGTCCATCCTATCTAAAGATTCATCGGAATCGTCATGCGCGGGGGCTGGCTTTCCGAGAATCGGACTTTTGATGCACCTGGCGGTAACAGGCACAAAAGCCGAGGCCGGACGGGTCGCGGGTTCCGGGTATTTCGGTGCCTTTGTCTTTTTGGACAAAGGCGCCGGACTACCTGCGTTCGTGGAAGAGGTCGGCGATAAGGGGCTATCGACCAACGGACGGGGCGCGGGTTCTGGGTATACCGGTGCCATTGTCTTTTTGGACAAAGGCGCCGGATTACCCGCGTTCGTGGAAGAGGTCGGCGATAAGGGGCTATCGACCAACGGACGGGGCGCGGGTTCCGGGTATACCGGTGCCATTGTCTTTTTGGACAATGGAAGACTACCTGCATTCGCGGACGGGGACGGCGACGAGTGATTATCGACGCGAATAATTCGCTCCGGTTGAGCGGCCAGCCTGTCGAAGGCTACGTTTTTACCGCCATATTTGGCGCGGATGTCCGGGTCCTTTAAGAGGACCTCCCTGACGAACGCTAATAAGTCAGCGTCCGTCATGGCTGAGAAAAAGTCCCGTTAGGAAGTAATTTTGGGGCCTACGCCTAAACCTATCTCTAACTCCCCGGGTGGGTACGCCCGGGGATGTGTGACCAAACCCTCCCTGCCGGGTGTAGGCAGGGAGGTGAGTACATCGGGTGAGCCCTAAGCTTGTGATCCCGTCGCAAATCTTATTGTGCGAACGGGGCCCTGACCAGTCTGGTGCGAAGGGGTAGACACACCCAACCGACACCAGGTGAGTTGCTGGGGAAGGAAAATAGAGACTAGAGCTGACTAGGAGATCCCCCAAGGCCAAGCTTCTAGCTCCCTGCCGACTTGACTGCCTCACCCTGAAGGGGCTCGGCCGGTGTATCGGGTCAACACCGCACTCGGCTTCGTTGGCACCGTAAGGTATCCACCGAGAGACCACGAAACTGTGGTTTTAGCCCTGAAGGGGCCAAAGACGTTAGACGCACGTTTCCGTTAACGAAATAGCGAAATCAGTAACCCACTGTCTTGAAAAAGACGGCTCTGATGCACGGGATTCTTCGTAGTCGGCGACTACGGCGGAGTTGCGCGGAGGCGCAACAATGGCGGAGCGTGAAGAGTCACGCAGCGAGCGAGGAGCGGGAGCAGCGAGAGCGGCACGTCCGTTCGGGTCGAGCGCGTGAAGCGAAGTCCGCCACATCGGTCGTCAAAAGTAAAATTTATACATTTGTATGCCTTGCTAAGCAAAATACATCCGGACTTAATACTTTTCAGATCGTTCATGCCTGTTAAGGCAAATAAGTATACTCATCATCTGCCTAGCCTTTTCCCAACTATGTTGGGGTCGGCTTCCAGTCTAACCGGATGCAGCTGAATACCAGTGTTTTATATGGAGCAACTGCCTAACTAACCTCCACAACACAGTTACTGGGCAACACGGTACCCCTTGGTCAGACAAATAAGTATATAACTATTTTAATTTTCATTCAACTCACTCATTTTTGAGCATCAAAGCCCTGCAAAGCAGCCACCACTTCTTCTTCTCCCTTCCTGAACTTTTATAGCTCGGAAGAAAAACAACTTAAACATAATTGGCGAAATGTGGGTGTTACTATTAGTACACCTCTGCCCACCTTACGGGGAATATGGGCGTGACGTTTAGAAATTAATCGTTCTTCCTGGACTCACAAAATGCCTCGAAAAACTTCAAAACCCAACAAATAATAAAAGCCGCGGACCACATGTTCTATCTCACGCACTGCTCCCCATCTTGGGGTTTCTTTATTGATAAAAATGTTGCCTATCGAAG
Organism: Phlogophora meticulosa; assembly: GCA_905147745.2. Taxonomy (NCBI): domain Eukaryota; kingdom Metazoa; phylum Arthropoda; class Insecta; order Lepidoptera; family Noctuidae; genus Phlogophora; species Phlogophora meticulosa. The sequence continues at coordinate 4,997,669 of LR990518.1, forward strand.
CTTTTCGGGGGCTGAATGCAACGATTGCAACCAGCTGATATGGAAGTTGGTATTTTGATTTTTTCCACTTGAATGGACGAAGGGTGGGTATGATAAAGAGTGGGGTAAGTGATGAACGTGGAGCGGGTTTCGCGAATTATATTGAGAAATTGTGTCTATCTCGAGTAAAACTAGACAATTTAGATTGTTTTATTTTGCCGTGTCGTAGAATTGGTTTTTTGGTGGTCCCGAAGCTTAAATTGACTTTCATAAAAACATACATAGAAGCCCGTATTATTAGTCCGTATATAATTCACACCAATAACCACGTGTGTAGGTACTCTTTCGACTATACCCGTTCCAATTCTACGACAGCACGTTTGATGCAGTGGCTGAGCGATTGGCTGCTGCGCTGCGTGTTGTGGGTTCGGTTCCCGCATGGAACAAATATTTGCATGGCTTACAGATAGTTGTTCCGGGTATGGCTGTTTGTGTATGTGAGTTTGAATGTTTTTAAACGCACCCAAGATATAGGAGAGATTCCTAGTGTCGGCCAACGATTTTTTTCAAAGAAAAAACGACTGAATAACGTCATGAATAATGGTAATGACTAAAACCTGTTTTGAATTAATTTCTAACAAGCAGTCACCCGTGACTTGGTCTGCGTGTTTATAAATTATAACCGTTATGTTATTCTGAAGTATAAGCAATTTAATACTGTAAAGTTATATATAAATATAATAGCTTATAGTTCTTTGCGTGAAAGATTAACTAAAATTCATAGATCCTCACAATTTTTACATTAATAATATTATAAGGAAGTAGAATAGGACTAGAATAGGTACTGTTTATGTTTTTATATAACAACCTCATGCAAAAATCTGTCTCCCAAAATCATCGTTATCGCTTTTAGCTTGCACCAAACCTGAGGGCGAATTTTCATAAGCCGAGGGAAACAGCCGGAAATTTTATGTTCGATTCGATGTCCAATAAATAGCTTGTTAGAAATCAGCCCTATTTGACGAGTGGTATGTCACAGGGTGAATTTGGGGCGGTTTTGACAGCTTAGGGACCATAAAACGAAAATAGTTTCTGAACGGAAATTGGATGGTAATAGAAATAGTTGCAATAGATTCTTGTTGCTAAATAAACCGCAGGTTTATCAAATGTTAAATTACGATTGCCTAGGTCGTTCTGTGGATGGGTGACCATTTATTACGTATCGAGACCTTTCCGTGTCTCAGAAAACACTGTTATTCACGGCTGTCTTATGTAGATCATTGACAGTCGCTATGGTAGAAACCCGAAAGTCTGACAACAAGTCTAACCTAGGGGTATCGTTTTACCCAGGGTTGTAGAGGTCGTATAGGAAGCCGCTCCATTGAAAATTCTGCTAATCAGCTGCACCTAGTTAGACTGAAACTCAACTCCAACAGAATTGGTAAAAAGCTAGAAAATAATATGAGAAAACGGATTACCGACAGAATGGATTACAAAGTTTAATTATTGCACACATATTACTCCAGGATTTACGTAAAAACCTTTAGAATATAGAAAAATAAGCTGTTCATCTTGCACAGAACGCTGCAGGTGAAAGAATAAAAAGAGTACTACCTATCTTTTTCACAGCGTTAACGAGGAAAGCCGCGGGCGCTGCTAATACCGTAATTGAGTTTTATGCTCAATAACCTGCTCTTGAGCGAGGTTTTAGCTTCATTACTACTGCTCTTAACTCTTTATTAGCTCAGTAGAGATGTTAACGGTGCTATATCTCATCGTTTATAGATGTTTTAGTTACCTACTTACCTGGAGAACTCCAGCCATAAGTGATCACTTATGGGGGAGTATATTTCACCATTGACCATTTCATTTCAGTGCTATAATGTTGCGTATGGACGTGAATCTTAAAATTTATCAGCGACTTCTGCTCGTAATAATACTTGAAATTGGAAAACTAGATATTGGGATCAAGTTTAAGACAACGACGACTATGTAATCATCGTCTACCTAGCCTTTTTCCAGCTATTTTGGGTTCGATTTACACTCTTATCGGATGTATCTGGTTATCAGTGTTTTACTTAGAGTAACTGCATGGCTATCTATTCTCCATGATCAAGTTACTGTGTACACCTCTACATAAGACTGGTTGTCAGGCATTCGGAGTTCTGTCTTCCAGATCTATTAATGACAGCCAGGACCTACGGCTTAACGTGTTTTCCCAGTCGTCACAGACAGGCTCTCAATAAGTGTTGTATGGTCACTCACATACCACAGTCCAACTTTGGCAAGCGTAGTTTTTCCTGTGATCGGCCTGCGTGACTGTTATTAGGCCGGAAACTAACTACAACGAATGATGACTTTCCAGTATGCAATACATTTACTGGAGTAATACGATTTCATGTGAAAATTATCAACAATTTAAGCCCCTCGACTTTTACAGCCCTTTTCCAAACTATCTTAAACACACCTATTATAAACTTAAACATGACCCCATCACTTTCCGATCATCGTAAAAATATCAATAGAGCACTAAGCCCGCCATTAACCGGGTTAGTACCCGAACGTAAATCAGTTGAAGGTCGTACAACATACGACCGGGTTGATACATCGCCGATACAGGCGGGCACGTGATTTGTGTGGTAACTGCTTTAGGGCAAAGATGAGGATGTAGAGGAGACAGGTCTTATGCCCGTATTACAAAAGCTCACTCTTAGTTACTTCTAAGTCTACTGTTACTCTTAGTTACTTTATTCTTACTCAAGTCCAAAGCCAAACTTAAAATTCATTCAGAAGCATTAGATTGTTTGAAACTAGTATTAAGTAATGCTGGCTATAGTTAAGTCTTTTGTTGTCAGTTGGTTTTTGTTTATCTGGAATATCATTTTGCATTAATGAAAGAATAACAGCTGCACGGGACAATGGAAGGTTAAACTATGTTTGCGGAAGACGGTCCATTCATTCCATATCAAGACATAGCAGGTTAAGCCGTTGGTCCCGGCTGTCATTTATCGATCTTTGACGTATCGTAGTCGTATCGGGTAGTCAGAAGCCCGAAAGTCTGGCAACCAGTTTTACCAAGGGGTATCGTGTTGCCCAGTGATTGGGTTGCGGAGGTTACATAGGCAGTCGGTCGTACGCGCGGTTAGACTGGAAGCTGACTGCAACATAGTTCGGACAAGGCAGGCAGGTAATGATGATAAATGAAAGAAGGAAAGAAAAACATCAATTGGCAACAGGTTGAAAACACGCACGGTATACGGAGATTAAAATAACAATACAAAAAGCGAAAAAACAACGTCTCACGGCTGCGCTTATAAACTTCAATTTAGTGGTAATGATAGGCGTTTGTAGTCTGGCGCTTGATGGTTTAAATATGGGTTTTGTCATAGATAAACGCTTGAATATGTTAAAACTATCAAAAATCCAGCCTAATCTGCGGAACCTGATTTGCTATACAGCCCGAAGAAGAGTATAACATTCATTCCTTCACTTCCTAACACTCTTTGGTTATTACCTAGATGAGTTATATATTTTTGAATACTTTTAAAGGGTCAATACTGCTGCATGTCAGGCGATCAATGAGCCAAACACTTGTAGCGACATCTATCTCGCCACATAGGAACTAAATCTGACGTATCCTACATTGCGATATCAAAGTTATCAGAACAATGGAACATACATATATACAAGAAACCGACTATAACCGTCGGGCACTAGCCCACCGGACACAACACCCGTCTGGTCAAAGTATCCTCCCTTATCAATGTTTGATGAGGAACTTAACACCCTGTTCCTCACACCCCCAAAAACTCGAGATGAACTGGACGCTTTTGACAAAGACTGGGGTAACCCTAAGTAGAGGCATGTGGAATGAGAGTAGAGAAGCCTTTGCCCTGCAGTGGGAAATTCCAACCTTGTGACAAAAAGAGACACTACACAATATGCTATTTTGTAAAACAATAATGAAAGCCACACATTAGGCTTATAAACAAGGACCTGGGCTGTAGCTTGGTCAGGGATGTTTGCGGCCGCGCGTGTACATAGTTTTTAAACAATAATGCGAAAGCGCGCAGCATCGATGGTGGCTCGCGTCATGGCCAGTTCTCACAGGGTTTTGGAAATGATTACTGGCAGAGTAGACTGTCCTTATGTGGTGACTGCTATCATTTACATGTGCCTCCGTATCGTGTTATTTACTAACACTTAGTTTTTAAGGAGCCTCCGCTCAAATTAAAGATTAGAGATTAAATCAAATGCCAGGTTATTTATAGACATTACTCTAGGTAGGTACGCCTATACCAAAGCGATGCCTACTCAGGAAACGTTACCTGGTTAGCGAGGGCTTCAAAAATAGCTACACTTAAGTAATAATGTGAAAAGGTAAAATATTTCAAACAGAACTTTTACGTAATAAATGTTCTTTGACCTTCAGTGGGTATTCCCAAAATGTCGAACGTCGTAAAATAATATCATTCTATATTTCTTCCTTATCTTAGCAACGTACTAGGAATTGATTCTGGGTAGAATTTCCCTGAGGGCAATCATTGGTGGATATATACGTATGAAGGTAACAATTGGGTTATGTGTCACTCCTTTTGTACACGTCTATGTACGTAATGGTTTTAACGGCTTGTAATATTTATTTATTTTATATTTTAAATTTCCTGAGAGAATTATCAATTTGAAAATCTTCGTTTCCAAGTTCTTTATTTATATTTCTGATAAGTGAATTATAGTTTCAAAATACTAGCAGCCACATTTAGATTGACACCCCGACAAAAATATATTCCCCCATTTATAATTATAATATATGTATATAAACAGAGTTAGATAACATACTCGATGAACGTAGTAATCTTGTAGCCGTATCTTAGACTATTAAAAGTGCAGGAACTGCTTCTCAGTCTGGCTATTTTATAATAGTTTTAATTGACGCTACGTTTACGTCAAGCCACGAATGCTCGACGTAACATAACTATGCTTTTAATACATATTATTTGGCAAACTGTTCCGCCCGTTCGCTAAATACATATGACGTCACTCTTTTTACTGTGGATTTAGTTTCACAATTTCGCTTCTATTATCGCCAACGTTCATACTAAGTTGAATACACCGGTTCTCGTCCGATCACCGAAGTTAACGCGGTCAGTACTTGGATGGGTGACCGCCTGGGAACACCGCGTGACGTTGGCTTTTTGTATTTTAAAATATATTTTTTTTAAACAGATCTAGTTTTTTTTTGTTTCATGTCAGTATAAGGTTACAATGAATGCACTCTTCTGCATAACCTACCTCGTTAAATGTACCTACTGGCTGACCTGTGATTAGGTAATACCTACCACTCTGATTGGAAAGTGCATGGACCTCTTCAAATGGCGCGGAACTCCTTGTGAGTTTCCAAATAGTGCCACTTTGAATAGCCCATTTATGAAGCTTTTAGGTCAAGACGACGTCATGAGGATTTCATAAGGATGTAAGAGGTTCAAGACCGGCTGTGGTAACATAACGTGAAAGGGAACCGTATCCATCTCAATGGATGACTCTCTAGACTGAATGACTGATAGGTATTAACGTTTAAAAGTGTTTGCAAAAACCAATTTACAGAAATAAATGTAATTTGTTATTAGTGAATAACGCGCCTCGGAAAGCACGTTAAGCGGTGGGAGCAACGTCCCAGCTATTATTTGTAGATCTTTGACAGTCGTTATGTAACAGTATAGTTGGGAAAAGGCTAGGCAGGTGATGATGATTATTAATTATGAATTGTGTCCTTGAATATCATACTACCGCTACGAATGTTCACTAAAAACTAACACTGCAGGTAGGTGGTGTGTGAACTCAATATCAAAATAACTTGCGTACGCCCCCGAGGACAAAAAGTTTTATATAAACTACTTTGCTGAAGAAAAATTGTATTTATTTCGCACCCGTTACCAAAATAAAAATCAAAATTCATGATATCTTACAGCGTTATTAGCGGTTTTTTTTTTAGTTCATTATGCCTTGTATAAATTTACTACAGCCATTTAAGTTTATTTAACAAACTGTCATAAATTTGCACGCAGTAGGTATATAAGGCAGATGTAACCGGAAACTCCAGTCGCCTGGCTGGAGGCCTTAATTTTAATTAAGCCCCCCACAGGAAAGTTCGGTTAAGCAGTAGATATCCCTAAAGGATAAACTGCGAGATGCCCATACCAAAAAAAAAAAAAAGGAAACTCCAGTAAGGGACGTACACTAACCTTATTGGTGATATTCTTCAAGAAGGTCAGTAATCGCAACCAGCGTGCGTGTATGACCTAATATATGAAAGTTAACGAGGCAAATGTAGTAGGTATGTAAGGATCGTAGCAGGTAGCGTTCTATAGTTTCACCCCTAACATTCAGGTCTGCGTACCTAGTTTAGGGGCCGGAAACCTGTCAAAAATGTTAGACTAGATTGTACAACCCAGTGTATAATGTACTTTTTTATTTCTTATTCTCATGTACAAATAAACGTATAGTTTGTCTACCCCCAAGGGGAAAATGACATGAGTTTATGTGTGTATGTATGTACGAGAATCCATAATATTATACTTAAAAATCATAAAGCAACAGATTGTCCAGATAATTTTCCAAAAAAAGGCCGTTTTATTCAGTTTTCCCAACCATTAGTAATCGCTTCCACGTCACGTAGGCTTCAAACAAAACTGTGTGAGCGTCATGTATCAAATAAAATGATAGGCGATTCTGCTTCGGAATCACGCCACGGATATTTGTTTGAGATATAAGATATATTTACGACGCAACTTCGTTTGTTTTGTTGAATGTTTTTGGGGAAGGGTTCGATTTTATCTTTGTTATATAAACCCTAACTGCTCCTTAGTACCTTCCAATGATAAAATTCCAGGTGTATAGGGACTTTAGGAACAATTCCAGATGATTTATTTCTATCTACATGAGACTTAAAATGAAAGAAGTGAATTATATACTTCTTATTAAAAAAAAACCATTGGTTTAGATAGGAATGCTATTTTTCCAGTGCGTACTTACTTAGATAGTACTGTAGAGCCATCCGACTTTCACGGAAACCTATTTAGTACAGACATCAAGCTATCCTAAACTGTCAAATTTTCCCAATTGAACATAAACTTTATTCCATTGTAATAAAGTTGAAAAACTAGCTTGATGTGTAAGCTTCTGTATATTTATGGTATGTTATGGAGGAAACACTGATTCATATTTAGAATAGGAAAATGCCAACCGAACGCTGTCTGCCTAAGACAGCGTTCGGTTGGCAGGCCCTTTTCATAAATAAAATAAGTAATTTACTATAGGAATAAATCCTATTAAAAACACAAATATCGTACCTACCTTCGCTAAAGTATAAAAAGCCGATAAACAGCAGTCTATTTTTAAAATATCTTCCCGTGAAATTTTGGGTGAACTGGAGCATCAGTGATCAAAAATTGAGTTTTTTACATTTGGAATTTCGGCGCATCTGGCTACCTGGAGCCTAGAGCGACCGCACTTCTCGCTCTACCCTAGGACCGCCACTGTATCTAAGCATCTACATACCTATCTATCATCTCAAATTGGGCTTATTGTGACAGATCGTGCCGCCATTGCCCCCTGCTGGCTGGTCGCCGCCGTCAATTTATATTGCTAAACGGAATTCCTCTCTGCGAGGGGACGTCGTCGTAAGTAGTTTACATAGTTGACGGAATATCTAACTTTATTACTACTACATGATACTTCCATTACAGTGGATGCTTAAGACTGGGGAGGTACATCTATCTAGGTACTTTTTGCCACCATCGTTGTCGTGAAGTCTCTGATAGATAAGTAAGTAGGTATTTATCTACCAGTATCTTACGTTAACAATAGATAACATACTTATGTAATTAACTAAATAACGTCCAATGTCTGATCTCGGAACCTACCATATGAATAAAATATCTACCAGGTACCTACCTAACTGCCAGCAGGCAAGTATTTTAGTCCTATGAAAATTATTTTGTGGTTTAAAAGTTGTGCTTTTTAAATGATTTTCTGCGTTCACAATGCAGACACTGAAATGCTAGAAATAATACTGTTTTAATTTTAAGGTTTTTTACTTTACTGAAAAATGTGGAGTGAAGGATTTGTTTCGAATTTACTGCCATCTACCAGTCATAGTATGAATGATTATAAGCTAACAGTATGACATTGTACTGCTAGGTGGCGCTGCTTGTGTTCCCATGAGTAAAAAATGAATGATGTTACAGTTAGGATCTTCAACTATTTTTGTTGTGTGTATGTTTTTATTTATTAAATAATGAGTGATTGAAAGGAAGCCAATTATAAATATAAGAAAACATTCTTTTCTAAACGATTTTTGCAATGTCAAATCTATTTCAGAACGAAATAGTGATACCACTCACAGAAAAATGTATCCTTACTTTTGTTTTAAGTTCTGTTTGTAAACGGTATTTACAGTTGCGCATTGCACGCGTATGGCGTACTGGAAGGGTGTAAGAGGGTTCACCTGGCTATTGGGTATTTCCCTGGCTTGAAACAAAATCTGCTAATCCATCGATTATTGAACTCGTTTCACTCGACCTTTTTCCATATTCTTTACTTCTATAACTTTTTTGCACAATTAAATGTAGGCAAATAGTCCTATTTCTCTTGGACAAGAGAAAAACTATCTCATTTGAGTCAGGTTGCTATAATGTGTGTGCTCGCTGCACTCCCTCTTGTATGCTACATTATTTATATTCTAAAGCTTATCCCCATTAGTTGACACAGTTAGACCTATTGACTTAGCTGTAAAAAGTTACGCTTGATTCGCTCTGCTAAAGATGCACCTTCCTGACAAATATTCTGCTCGTGCCTATGTGTTATAGTATTTATTTTAAGTCCTCTTAATATGATTCCTGTCTCCCTTTTTTATAAATTAACTTTCAATAGTACCTTTAAATCTTATAAATTACATAATAAAATAATTGAAAATAACTAAAGTAGGTTAACAGTTACATACATATGTTCCATCTAAATAATTTACATATGTAATTGGCTTTAAAAGTCCCTGTATTTAGGAAAAATATTTAAAGTCTGGCAACATAGTTATGACGTGAGTAAACTTGCTCCAGTATTGATCGACTTTATTTGCAAAATGATTTAAACAAACACTTGTCGCTTCTCGGTCCAAACATATGCATCATTATCAAAGCAACGCGGCAGTATAAAGTCAAACGATTATCGATCAATTAAAATACTTTGTTTTACTTCTTCAAGTGATAAACCCGTGAAAGTTCGTAATTCGTATCTCGTTGAAACATTGTGCGCCAGTGACTTTATTTTTAAATTTTTATTCGAATTTCAAATGATGGATAAAAAAACACTTTTTGTTGTTTTTGCCACGCTTGGTTGCGTTTTATTGGCATCAGCATTTGAAATCGATACTTATGATTTTCTGATGCCTAACGTATGGCCCCACAAGGTAAGTGCAGAGCTACACAATTTAACTATTCCACTTAATTTGATGCAATACTCAATATATTCTTTATCATCTACTTCAAAATCGTGTACCTTCTTTAAAATCTTGAATATTTATTCCACAGTATTTTTTTACAATATTGATAGTTTGCATTCGATTTTGAATGACTTGTTGAGAATTAGTAAGTATTTATAATCCATCCTAAAAGATACTGTAAATAAACAGGTACCTTAAATATTTTTACTGAAAACAACAACTTTATAGGGAGGACACCTTTACTTATATACCTGCATACACAGATTTTAAAATAATATTAGGTAAGTATGATTTTATGTTCGATCAGAAGTTTATTGAACAATCACATAAACAGATTAAAAGCTGTTTTTCCAGACAGCTACATAATTCTTAAAAAGAACAAAAAAACAAATGAATGTAAGTAAATATTTTTAATATGTTAACATAAAGTTTAAAGGAGAAAGTTATTATTAATGCTAATATGCAAATAACATGTCAACCTTTCACTGTTGATGGTATTATCATCACAAAAAATTGCTTACGACTCTCTTGTTTATGTAAAATTAGGTATTTGGTTATTTGAAGCTGAACCTGTTACAAACCCAAAGAACAGAACAGATTTCTTGGTTACTATTACCTACTTCCTGTATGGATCTCCCCCTTATATTAGGTCTTTACCTATGAAATTGCCGTTCTGCAGTACTGGCCATTTCAAATCAAAATATTTTTTGTTTGGCTAAGAATTCTAATTTCAAATTAATTTTATTTTAAAAACATGGATTTTTTTTTCCAAAAGTAGTCATTTGTTTATTGATTAGTGTTACATTTTCATCGCATTTAAATCTTTTTCGTCATCATGGATACGTTAAAAATTCGAGTAATTATGGAATATGAGTACCGTCGTGGCAGCAACGCGGCACAAGCGACACGCAACATCTACGACGTTTACGGAGCTAACACTACAAACCAACGCACTAACTGTTATTGGTTTGCTCGCTTCCGTTCTGGAAATTTCGACCTGAAAAATGAACCTCGCGGTCGTCCGAAGACTTTGGTCGACAATGACGAATTAAAGACGATTGTGGAAGCTGATGATACACAATCTACGGCTGAATTAGCAGCAGCTTTCGACGTTAGCGTCAAAACAATATTGGTCCATTTGCGTCAAATTGGCAAGGTAAAAAAGCTTGACAAATGGGTGCCCCACGAACTCAATGATCGCCAGCGCGAAGTACGCGTCGAGACGTGCCTTGCACTGCTCAACAGACACACAAATGAAGGAATTTTGAACCGCATTGTTACCTGCGATGAAAAATGGATTCTGTTTGATAACCGCAAGCGCTCAGCAAGTTGGTTGGATCCTGGTTCAGCACCTAAACAATGCCCTAAACGAAAACTTACCCCAAGAAAAGTGATGGTCACTGTTTGGTGGTCTAGCGCCGGTGTGATTCAACACAGCTTCTTACCAAACGGGGTGAGCATTACTGCAGATGTGTACTGTGAAGAATTGAACACAATGATGGAGAAGCTGGCACATCTCCAACCAGCATTGGTCAATCGCTCGTCTCCGCTGCTCCTGCACGACAACGCGCGACCTCATACTGCACAGCAGACGGTCTCCAAGTTGCAAAAACTGGGGTTGGAAGCTCTCCGTCATCCGCCCTACTCACCAGACCTTGCGCCTACAGACTACTACTTTTTCCAGAATTTGGATAACTTCTTGGCGGGAAAAAAATTCAATACCCGAGAGGCAGTACAAAATGCCTTTGAAGAATTTGTTGCCTCCCGTCCAGCTGATTTCTTTAAGAAGGGCATCAATAAACTGCCACTGCGTTGGCAAAGATGCATTGATTGCATGGGTGATTACTTCGATTAATACAAATAAAAAATACATGAAAAAAAATCATTTAAATTTTTTCATACAAAACGGCAATTTCATAGGTAAAGACCTATTATATCCTTATTATCCCATAGAGGCCTTTTTATTACATTTCACTCCTGTACCCAAAATGTTCTAGGTAATGTAATATCTTGTTTGCAATTTAGATAGTAATTATCATCGTCAGTTTATTGTGTAAGCTAGGTGCTCCAGGCAAGATAATGTAGACACACTCCTGGTAGATGGTTAGCTACAATGGCCAAGGTCTTCGGAAATCATGTTCAGCTGTTTTATCTGATTTGTAGATTTTTTACTGTAATTATAGGTAGTCAATAGCCCAAAAGTATTCGCTGTGATTGTAACTGGGTTTTCGAAGACAGATAATACTTGCTCATAAAAATACTGGTATTCACCTGCATCAGGTTAGACTGGAAGTCGACTCCAATGTAGTTGGTAAAAGGCAAATTATATGTCTATAAGGCAATTATTGTGTAGATGACGAATATTTGATTTCTTTTTTAAAATGTTATATAAGTAGTTAGGTGCTTTTTCACCTACATGGATGACTAATCAATTCACCAAATAGTCTAGATAGTTGAAAACAAAAAAGTTGTATAAAAGCTCTTCACAAATATACATATTATGCTTACTTACTATATTTACCCATGTATAATTTAAGTTCAGTGCTGAGTTAGATTTTAACATCATTGTGGTTTTTTACCTTATAATTTTCTAGCTTTGAAAGGTAAAATACCTAATACATATCTGACAGGATAATTGAAATAAAAGTTATTTGTGAAATAAATCCCTCATCCCGCTTATATTGTCTCACGTGAATTTACCGTCATATTTATGTGTCATGTGTTGGAGTATCAATCAAAGTAGTTACATCAAAATCAATCTCATCAAGACACATTTGCTACGGTTACCATTTAACACTTACATAACTTGCCAAATGTGTATAATATTGAAGAGATATAAGAGATGGGTATGAGGATATGAGGGGTATAAGAGATTCTACCTGTCCATTATAAGTAAATAAAATCGTGATTGTGTCATGAATGTCAGCATTTCTTTATATTGAGGGCTAATTTTTCCAATATTGATATCTTTTATCCATATGTAATAAAAATTACAGCTCAGTTTTTTTGTAGAGAAATGCCATAAAAAAGGGTATCTAGGTACTTGGCGTAAATCAACCCTTTATCATGATTTATTTCATCAAAATTATACAATTATTAATATCATCATCCTCCTGCCCTTATCCCAATTTATTTGGGGTCGGCGCAGCATGTTTTCTTCTTCCATACATCTCTATTTGCCGTCATCTCATGGGTCACCTCTTTTCTTGCCATATCCTCTTTCACACAATCCATCCATCTTTTCTTTGGTCTTCCTCTACTCTATACAATTATTAATATATGAAGAAATAAAATAAAATAAAAATCAAAGGGCATCAAAAAATTCATCCGCATCGTTGTCAACGGGAAAAGTGTATAAGAAATTATAAGAAATATAAGAAACGTTTCGCGATTTCTCGAAAAACTAAATGGGCACACGGACCCCATGGCCCTAGTGTTTCAACCCCAAACGGCTCAAAACTTATAACTTATCATGATAAATTATATTGGATGCATCCACTTTAATTTGGCTTATCACTGTAACAAAAGCCTCATTTGTTGATAAGGAAAAGTCAATACGTGCGTGGGTTTTTATAGGCAACTACGTAAAAATGTTCCTCACACCTTGGTCCATTTATCGCTGCAATCAAACGGCTAGTACGTGTCAACGCTATTACTTGGTACCTTTCGTGCGCGACCGCGTGAAATTCGTACTTTTCCCTTCGAACTTTATCATCTCCTCCGCCCCCTTTATGGAGCAGTTTTGAAAATAATAATAGCCTATAGCACTCAGGAATAATGTAGCTTGTTAACAGTGAAAACCATTTTAAAATTGGATCATTCGTTGCGGAGATTACCCACTACATAGAAACTTACAGACAAATTTCACTTCTTTATAATATTGACAAAGCTAGACTTCAGTTACTTAGCTATGGGCTTCTTCTTTACAAAGATAGAGGGAGGAAAATTCATTGATCTTTGATTAGTTTGAAAATTAATTTCTTTATTTTGTTACTCTTGATAAGTGCTGGCTGAACGGTACATATACCGTCTAGCCAGCACTTATAAGATATATCTTCTGAGTAAAAGAGTTTCGTATCTAACCTTACTCGCAGCGGTCTACATCAGCGCTTCATCTTAAGGTCAAATCCGTGCGGTTGTAACAAATTGGGACGTCCGTACTAAATATTAACAACGTCGGTTAGGTGTTAGGTCCAGTCTGCTGAATTATTAATCTTTCCGCAGATATCGGCAAAGTTGCGCATCGGTAGATACCTAAGGCTGCTCTTTATTGTTCTGGCGTGTTTTCTGATTAAGTGACTTGATGAACCATAATGCTTTTGAATGTGACCACCCTCTATTAGAATAACGAAGACGTATGCATTGGGCATTTGTTATGGCATCGTTTTCTTGAATAGGGTCGTGTCCTTAAAAATTCTGATTTTTCCGAAAGTAGGATTACTCAAAAATACGCGTATTTTCCCTTTTGTCACGTAAACAAAAATGCCGACGATATAGTGCGTTGAAATTGCGCGTGACGTCACGCCGTGCTATACTTTTAACGTGACGTCACAAGCCCCTTCTCCTGAACTTTGATGTGCTATATCATTGATTTGAGTAAGCAAAAAATACGGATCCAATATTTTTTAGTAATCTTACTGACGGATTGTTAAGAATACGATGATGGGAAAAAAATCCCGTTGCAAGGTAGTCCTTGCAACGGGATTTTTTTCCCCTAGTTCGTGCCTAGAAATTCATCTCTTTAAAAGATCGCATAAGTAGGTGCTTTTAAGCATGTCCTAAAAAGGCCTTGCTTTATAGCATTTTGGGCGTTTAAAAAAGGCTAGGAATCGCATCTCCAAAAAATACTTTACCTTTACCATCCATAATGTTTTTTTGAGCCGAATTTTCCATGATTCGCATCGGATACAGCTCAAACGTCATATACCAACACGCCGGCCATACTTAACATTTCCGAGGCTTAGTACTGAATTTCTGTCGAAGACTACCAGTGAGAGTTATTAGAAATGGAAGCCCAATCAGGATCAATAATATCCAATCTTTGATAACATTCCTAATTGAATATTGATTGGAGGTTGGAGCATTCCGCTGGGTCTATTAATAGACTTGACCTGGTTTTATCCAGTATTCGATCGACTCTGAGCTGTGATTTTGTGATATTTTGTAATACTAGCAGTTGTTATGTAACAGCATTCATATCCGGGCTTAAGTATGTTCGGAAGTTGATGTTTGGAAAATGTATAATAAATTATATGATTTATTTCTGTAAGTGAATAAGATTTTGCAAACACTTCTACACGTCAACACACACTTACACTTTTACACGTGAAATATGATTCATATTACATTTACTCTATGATCATCGAGGATACAGTTCGGGAAGGTTCTGATTTGGTTTTGATTGAGGTCTTTAAAACGACCTCAATCAAAAGTCTCCCTTCACCCGGATCAACTCGCGTCGTCGACCTTCCCTTTTAACATCCTTAGGAAACTTTTGACTTACGAGTACGTCTTTGCAAAATTACCTACTATAAGAAAAAAAAAAGATTTTAATGAGAGCAAAAAGTCCTGCTGTTTACTGTATCCTTGACAAAACAGAGAATCAGAATGTCAACTGAAATAAAGAGATCCGCTTATAGTTAGGCTTAAGGTTACAAGAGTGGAGACCAAAGAAAAGATGGATGGATTGTGTTAAAGATGGTATGGCTAGAAAGGAGATGACTTCAGATGACGTCAAATAGAGATGTATGAAAGAACAAAACATGGGAATACATTGGGATAAGGGCAGGAGGATGATGATGAGATCCGCTTAAGTTCTACTATTCAACTCATATTGGTCTAAAACGTGGCCCGCATGTCAAACCATAACAAACCAATTTAGGTGAAAAAACACGTGTCTGTGAAAGTAGAATGTGATTAGTAAACAGTTTACGTACAAATTGCTATTGTTAGGTATTTATCTATGATGTACCTACGTTTGTCACATAGTCTATGTGGTTCAGCTCATCCACAATAGAATTCCGTACATTGTGACGTGGATGATGATATTTAAGTGATGTTATGCTACTATTGTTGGACGACACGGTTGGCGCAGTGGTTGAGCCATCGGCTGCTGCGCCGAGATGTTCCGAGTCTGGCTGTTTGTGTATGTGAGTTTAGATGTCTGTAAACGCACCCACGATACAGGAGAAATTCCTAGTGTGGGGGAATGTTCAAAAAAAAAAATTGCATGAAGCGGTTTTATTAAGCGGTTTATTATTGTTGAGAAAAAATATTTCCAAAGTACTTGATAATACAAAGAACTTTGTATTCACTAGAGTTCCTAAACCTCAGCCTCTTTTTGTAGTGTTCCGTAAGAAAATTGTAAAAATAGAACCCTTACAATTTCGTCCTGTCCGTCTGCCAGTATATCGATGAAATTTGGAAGGCTCGTGTACGACGCGTGTACGTCCGACACGCACTTGGCTGGTATTTTTTCTTAATATACTGCCCCGTAAACTAGATCTTAAGATTCAATCACGTAATATAATACTCGTAGCTCTCAGTTCTCTCGGAAACGAACGACAACATCCAGATTTGACCTTCAATTTATTAATTTTCCCGGTGCCAGTCTCCTTCCCACCAGCACTTATTCTAAAGGTCATTCCGTGTGCCCTTAGTTCAAACAGACTGCGCCATTTTTATTCGGTGTTATCATACTTGTAGAATGCATACATACATAAACTCTCACCTTTTTCCCTCGGAGAAACTATACAACGGCAACTTTTACGGTCCTTCGTTTACGTTCATACATCTGGTCATACATAGATTTGTTTAACTATACATTATTGTTCATCAAATTCAGCGTTATTTTAATAACAAGGAAAAATACAATGTATACTTTGTTCTGGTAAATCCAGCGAAATATTTACATACCATACGTTATAAACATTGTGTTATCTAAACTAGATTTGTAGATGAGTGGGATGATAAAAATGTGATGTAATAACTGTCTTCTGTTGATTGTTCAAGATAAATACGTAATAACCTAATTAGCACGTAAGTGCAACATACGTGATATGAGGAAAATACCTCCTTAAGGGGATTCCTGTAATGTAGCTTGCGAAATTCATTTTGACGTTTTGTTTCATATTTCCAGGCGTTTCAGTTTGTATGGTGACCACTAAAAACATTATATATAAGTAAATATTCTATTAAACTTTCTGGAAATGGTTTTTTTTGAATACTCAAGACTTCACAAAATATCAATAAATAAATTCAAACTCGGAGGTCACAGTCTCTTAAAGTGCAGACATTATTATGGTCAGATTAATTATGGTGTCTGAGATGGTCTTTTGAGGAAAGAACCACACAGATTTGGGTGAACATTTTCAGTTACTGCAGGTATTTGTCAGTAATCGTGTAGCCCGACTCAGAAAGAAAGGAACCAAACGATGATGAGATTATATTTCCTGCAAATAGAGTATTTTGTAAAAACATCGCAACTTTCAGCAAAATAGCAACGCTTCAATTAGCAAAAAACGTAAGAAATAGTGGATAACGACGGACCACCTTGACAGATACTAGCCGCAGTTTTCTTCACTTGGAGATATCTCGCTCCCAGACGATTAATTTCATTTGTACCTACTCGTATGTGAAATTAGAAATATATCACACCTTATTTTGTTCCAGGATGAACTCTACCTATGCACGCCTATCAGGATTTCACCTCACAGCAACTATTTTATAGGTTTGTATCTATTTCATCTGTATATCCAACTAAAACTATAATTTATCTACTATCTATATTAGGAAACTTGGATTAGTAATTAATTAAAGACTGAAATCGCCATCTTGAGGCAGCGTAGGCACTTATCTTGGTCTTTGCCGTGTCATGGGACTGTATCAAGCTGGTATTGTTATTGTTTATGTATGTACCGTCCAACTTCTGAAGATGTATATATGTATATCAAATAAATAAAATAAGGCACTTACTTAGAACCATTTCAATGACCGGTTAGAATAACTTTCCAGGGTTTTGACAGGGCTCTGCACACTGAAAGACCATAGCTTTGTATGCAGGAAACTGTATTATGAGCAATTGACAATAATCCGTATGTTGGCGAAACCATCTATTATAGGATAGTTTAAATTCTGAGTAGCCGTCAGCGGTCAAAACAGAACAATCAAAACAAAAGCATTTCAAACCATTCGTGTGTTCTGTAACTTTATTTTTAAACTTCGTTACGAACTTAAAGCTCAGTATCACAGAGCTGTTTGTGATTGTAGCCGTTTACGAAGGAAATCCCTCAGCTGCATCGCAATGTAGAAGCTTAATATCCACTATCATGTTTTTCCAAGAGACTCCCACGATACCGAGTTTCATTTTAAGTGCTAGAGATTCTAAAAATAACTTGAAGTTGCACGCTCGCGAAGATACTTCTAGACACTTTTGTTTACTATACCATCAACCGAGTGGGCGTATGGATCGATCAAAGGTTAAGCTACGCCTACGTAGGTGGATCCGTGGTTGACTGATCATTCCTTACATATGGAGACCCCTCCGTCCTCGAAAACTACCTCGTGCGTTAAACCGTTTGTCTGTCCATACCTTGTCTTTTATAAACCTCCATATTTATTTTTCTATTGTTTATGATGCGATCTGTCCATTTACTGGCATTCGTCACCTTTTGTGTTAAGTTTTGTTAAGTCTTGCTTGGTATGCGCCCAGTGGTGTATCCATATCAATCCGTTTTATGGTGTATCAGCTCTCCATATTTCAGCAATGATATTGAGTCTGATTTTGGAAGCCGCTTCTGTTTTGAGCTTTCTAAATTCCTTTACTTCTGGACAACAGTCCTTCTACAATACTTTAGTAACTTGATACTGTGTTTAAAAGCATCCTGGGATTTTAAAACGACTTAAAAAAATGAGGAGGTTCTATTTTTCTCAAAGATACGATGAGAGACAACCTCAAAAGAGGTTGACTTTAACTATATTTTTGTTTCAGTGGGATTCGAACCGAACGCCACTATGAATACTGCTCATCATATGCTGCTGTATGGATGCTCGGAGCCAGGGTCTAACGAATCTGTATGGTAAGTGGAAAAAAAACGTTTACTTTACTTTTGTGTTGTTGTATACTTAAGTATGGCTAGTTTTCTTAAAACTCGACAATTTTCATTTCGGCTGTCCTTATTATGTAGTATAATATAGGCAAATTCATCCTTCGCCCCTGTAATGCTGTCATGATTTTAGTCCTAGAAAAGGATGGTGCTATCTACCATGAATAGCTTCGCATCTCGCTCTCACACACTGGAAAAATAATGGCATGAATACTTTATAATACCGCCCAAGGCCCTACATTTGCATTGTTTATTAGCATTTTACCTATACGCAGAGTCGCTCACAACTTTTGGTGTACCTTGCTTAGCCTGTAAGTACCTTGGTATTTAAGAAATGACATGGTTTCTATCACACAAAACGGATCGTATAATTCGATTTTAAAACAGTGTAATTTTGAGTAGGTTTCTTATTAAACACCATTACAATGATTAGAACCGAGTACTTAGAGACGGCGATAAGAAAATATCAATTTAAATTAATTTACTACAATAATCGAGCGCGTTCAATTGTACCTGGTTCATAATAATACATAATGCGACCTTAATCCCCGAAAGGTTAGGCAGAGGCGAACCTATAGTGGGTGTGTAGGTACCCACATTTCGCCAGTTATGTTTAAGTCCCATGTAATAGGGGGCAAGCCTATTGCCATCAACCGGGCACAAATCTGGGCTCCAAAATCCGGGTTTCTACTGAGAAGTTTCAATGGAAAAACCCAATAACATTTTGCCTGACCCGGTAATCGAACCCAGGCAGTAGCGCTTCCGACCACTAGGCCACAGAGACAGTCCAATCATAATATAATATTTAATCGTTTACCATCGAAGAACTTGAAGGCCTGAAGAATTCTCATTACTTAGACATATTCAATATCAGGAAAGCCTGACAGTAGATAACTACTTATTGCTATCTTTTGAAATATTTCTATTGTTAGGTGTCAATTACCGGAAACATATTGATTCTCAATACGGTATACTATCTGCACGATATCAGTTATTACCTACGTCAAAATAGATCTTGCCACAACACAACACCGTGAAATGGTTATACCTATTACCTCCATGTATGCGTATCACATGACTGCAACGGTTTCTCGTGCCTCGGAAAGCACGTTAAGAAGCCGGTGACAGATCTTCAGATCTTTGACAGTCGTTACGGGCACTCACACAAGTCCGAAAGTCTAACAACCAGTCTTATCAAAGGGTATCATGTTGCCCAGTAATTAGGCTGTAGAGGTCAGATAGGCAGTCGCTCTATGTAAAATACTGGTAGGTATACAGCTGTATCGGGTGAGACTGGAAGATGACCCCAACATAATTGTGAACAATCTAGACAGATGACGAGACGCGTATGACTGCCTCGTTAGTCTAGTGGTATCTAACGCTACTGGTGCAGCATGAGGTCCTGGGTATCTTGGGTAGGGCAAAGTGCTATTAAGTTTTTTTTGCATCCGGAACTAGCTGCGCCCCGCAGTACCACCATACGCACCACTCATCTAACGCGCGAACTGTCAAACGCTAGAAGTTAAAATTGTCGTTAATTTTGCTTAATTTTTCTATTTTTGAAAAATAGTTTTAGTTAGAGTAATAGTTTTAGAAGAATAGTCTTTGTTGTTTTCTTTTATAAGAACCTTCTCCTTACAATAACAAACGAAAAAAAAAGAATTTGCGAAATTGGTCCAGCCACTCACGCGTGATGCCGTGACCAAGGGAAACAGGGATTCATTTATATCTTAATATATATATTTCTTGTGTGCGTGTGTATGTGACTGAACTCCTCCTAAACGACTGGACCAATTTTGATGAAATTTTTTGTGTGTGTTCGTGGAGATTCGAGAATGGTTTAGATTTACAATTGGACCCAGTAGGTGGCGCTGTACGGGCAGGACAACGTCTGTTCGGTCCGCTAGTCTTAATATATATATTTCTTGTGTGCGTGTGTATGTGACTGAACTCCTCCTAAACGACTGGACCAATTTTGATGAAATTTTTTGTGTGTGTTCGTGGAGATTCGAGAATGGTTTAGATTCACAATTGGACCCGGTAGGTGGCGCTGTACGGGCAGGACGACGTCTGTTCGGTCCGCTAGTATAAATATAGATTAATGAGTCGCACCCCGGAGACTGGCTTTGTACCTATTTGGTGGCAACAGGCTCGCTCCTTGTTACATGGGACTTAAACATATCTGGCGAAATAACTACTATAGGTACACAAAATCTAAAGCCGAGTCTCCTGCGCGTGGTTTTTCGAAACATTACACATAAATATTTGTTTTCTAAAATGTCATGATGGCCCAGTGGTTTAGTCAACACATTATTTCGAAATTGAAGTTTAGAATATTTTACTCCCGTTTATTAATAAGGGGTTACTGTTAACAACATTACAAACGTATTTTGTAGAAAAACAAAACTTTCTTCCTTTTTTCCTTTTTAAAATCTAAGTTTGGCCGTTTTATGTGGTTGACGTCGATACTGCTTGCTATATCGAAAAGTAGAATTTAATTACTGTTTTTTTAAAAGACGACAACACTGCTATTCTCTTCTAACCTGTTTAGTTCCGACTTAAAGATAACAAACAATAATAATTGTATTTTATTCAGAAAATGTCTTACCCACTTCATAAACCTACACCTATAAAATATTATATCTGCGCTGGTAACCTTTACATTCGTCGTATGATGACGTCACTCTACACCAAATTAATAGAGCCAGCCGTGTGATACGAAAATCGATGAATGGTTGATGATAACGTAACCTTTTATGCATAATCTCTGCGTGTTAACGCATATTTTTGTCAATGTTATATTCCGTTTAACGTAGGTATTTTCAATGACTGTGCGTATAATAAATAAAATAAATAATAAGTTAGTAATACGGTAAGCCGTATTACTAACTTTTATACGACGACACGGTTGGCGCAGTGGTTGAGCCATTGCATCGGCTGCTGCGCCGCGTGTTGTGGGTTCGATCCCCGCACGGAACAAATATACGTATGACCTACAGGTAGTTGTTCCGGGTCTGGCTGTTAGTGTATGTGAGTTTAAATGTTTGTAAACGCACCCACGATACAGGAGCAATTCCTAGTGTGGGGCAAAGTATTTAAAAAAAAAAGGTAGAGTTTCCAACTTTGTAGTGTTGTTTTTTTGTTAGATTGCAAAGCATCCTACCGAAAGATATACAACCGCTACCCTGGCGGTCGGCGGCCATGTTTTAATTTCATGTTTATTATCTTTAGGAGCTGTGGCGAGATGCAGAGCAATGAGGT
Organism: Phlogophora meticulosa; assembly: GCA_905147745.2. Lineage (NCBI taxonomy): Eukaryota > Metazoa > Arthropoda > Insecta > Lepidoptera > Noctuidae > Phlogophora > Phlogophora meticulosa. The sequence goes on from LR990518.1 coordinate 5,019,509, forward strand.
AGATAAGTTGTACAACACTGCTAGTCCCTGCCGCTCTGGATCTCAGGTAAGAATAGAATAGAGTACTCTTTATTGTTTACCATAAAACGTATAAATAATGACTTTAAAAGCTACATAGGGTGTTGCAATGGCCGGCCTTATCGATAGCTTCATACATTTAGTATTCTTCATAACGATAAAAGGGGTTGGTGTTATGCAAACTCCAAATTAACCCGTTATTTTGCATGAGTTATACTTACTTTTTTGTGATAAGAAACATCTAAAACGGGTACTTAATGAGTCACGGTATTCGCGCTACTTACGCACATTATACATTTCTATTACAATATCGATGTTATATTTAATACCTAGAACATGCCTTTATCAACATCTTTAAGATACATAGCTTTAGAACCGCGTTATACTGGTGCAGGCCTGTGGAAAAACAGCCGCACGGGTCGAAAGTTAAACTATGCTTGCGAAGGTCGGTCTGTAGATGGGTTACCATCTTTTTCACGCCGAGAACATTCTGTGCTTTGGAAAGCACGTTAAGCCCGGTCCCGGTAGCTATTAGTAGATGTTTGATAATCGTAACAGTTAGTCAGAAGCCTGAAAGTCTGACAACCAGTCTTACCAAGTATCGTATTGCCTAGTGACTGGGTTGTGGAGGTTACATAGGCAGTTTTCCATATAAAATAGTAGTGTTCAGTTGCGATTGGTTAGACTGGAAGCCGACCCCAACATAGTTGGAAAAATGCTGATGATAAAGAATCTATCATCATATGCGGCGTTTTAGCCGATAAGCGTTAGTGTAGAATATTCTAGATAAATGGGTAACCACTTTTATCTGGATCTACGCTACTCGCTTGCTAACTCAGGGATAAATAATCTTAAATAAAACAAACAATACTATCATTGTACTAATCATTTATATCTCTGTATATATACGAGCTACATCCATTACAACCTTGAGATTATCCATACGTTTTCAACGTTTTAGTTTGACATGACCTTACTCCGCCATTTTCAATAAAGGGGCTAGTGACCTAGTTAAAGGGATTTTAGGCCACAAAAGGATTGAATGAAATGCAATTGCACGCAGTTGAGATAAATAACTGAGGGGATATGTGTTGTTGGTGTACGCGAATGGATAGAATAATAAATTGTAAGTGTGTGTAAGACTAAGTCTGAAAGTAGCGCCTGTGTTAGAATGGTTGTTTGGAAATCGGTTGCCATGATATAGTCATGTAATGCGAAGGAATGAGGATCATTTTGTGCGGAAAGTTTTTAGTAAGGGTTACAAGAGTATCTAAAGGAAACGATGGATGGATTGTGTGAAAGAGGACATGGCTAGAAAGGAGGTGACTATTGAGATGACGGCAAATAGAGATGTATTGAAGAAGATATGCTGCGCTGACTATAAGTAAATTGGGATAAGGATAGCAGGAAGATGACTAAACAGTTGTAACAGGCTGATGTTTGAACATTATAAATATTGAAAAACCTAATTAAGAGAGCATCGGAAGCCAAAACAACAGTTTTTAGGACTTTTATGTGTCTGTATGTTTGTAAACGCATCACGCATGGAATTGAATGCAGTTTTCACGACCATTTTGTTGGTATATAAATAAATCTCAACTGGCTCTGCAAAATAAAATAATATAATAGTATGCTATGGTCACAGTGATATTATTACTTTAACGCGTGTTCGATAAACTCAATTTAATAACACTGTGGAACAGGGAATTACCGCCGCCTTGTGGTCATAGGTCACGTTATTTGTTACTATTAGATAATCAATCTCGGCAGTTACATTCTCGATATGATTGAGAATATCGCAATCGCAAAAAGTTGTTCAATTCACAACAACATATTTCAAACAAAGTTAAACAAACATTTTGTTTTAAAAGCGTTTTTATGATGATGAAGATAGAACGAAAACATAAGAATACAAGTCCTGCTTAAACCCTAGGTCCTTTAAAAATACTTAAGTTTTGTATAATTTATAATGAAGACAAGGAATAATACCTGTGTTCTAGAAATTACTCTGGAATATAAAATCCACGGGTGTCCGAAGTCGCTGTCAAAGAGCTAGTGCATATCTTCATCTCATAATCTGCTTAGCCTTTTTCCAACTATGTTGGGGTCGGCTACCAGTCTAACGGGATGCATACGAGTATTTGACATGAAGAGACTTACAAGTACATACTCGTGTAAAATGTTATTTTCTTTTTATCCGACTTCAAAGAGAAGTAATACCATTTTAGTTCGACTGTTATTTATCGTAATGGGCTTTCATGGTACGGTCCTTGAGGTTATGACGTAGGCGTTTTATCAATTACATTACGCAGACATCGATCAGAATTTATACGGCTTAGTGCCGCCTCATGGCTTGGGCGTAAAGTTTAATCTTTTGTAATATCGTCCTACACGTTTCTAGTCCACCCACTATAATTATTTCTGATCGAAAACTACGGAAATATGAGGTCAACACCGGCTGTGACTGAAAATCTGCGACGTGGCTTTGTTTCGCTCATAAGCTGCAGCATTCTGCTGAGCATTATACTGAGCGTTGGCCGTTTTGCGCGAGTTTGACGCATACTTACCCCATTTGTTAGTTTTTATAAATTAGTTTTCTTCGTTTCCTTACTCACACTGCAAATGGATGATCTTCAAAATACCTATTATCAGAAATAGCTAATAACTAGGTACCTAATTTTAAATGGGGAATTCTCAATATACAGTGACTAAGTAAGCCTGGCTCGTGGCGTAAAAGCGAGACGGAAAAGCACATAACATCACGGCTGTAATCTCTGAAAGGATAGGTAGACGTATACGAAAAAACATATTTGTAGAAATATCGGATCTCGCGTCTCTTCGCTTGCAGCTGTAAATTGCTTTTATAGTCGGTTGCGAGAAACGTGTCTTGACGTCATTGAGGCGTGGCACTCAAAAGGGAAGACGGAGAGGGAACGAGCGTTTGCTCTCACCCCGCTCAACATCATCATCATTCAGCCAAAAGACATCCACTGAAGATTTCGACAACGATAAGTGTTGCGCTGCCCTCATCCATCGGCATACTGTGATCTTCAACAGTTCGTCAGTCCACGCTGCGTCTTCCGTTACGCAGTCGCCATATGGGAACTCTTTCGCTCCAACCGCCATCAGTTCTACCAGCCCCGCCCGAAAAATAAAATCAATAGCAATTTGTCGCCTTAGACTAAAAAGCTCGGGAATGTAATATTGGTCATTTTTATTTTATTACATGTTTGTAAAGACAACCTCGGGACGCACGCCTTAGTTTCAAACAAAAAACGTTTATTAACCTGTAACGCCCTTTAAGACGGTTAATGAGTGTAAATAAAATGATAATGGGTTTAAGTTTTTCTTCCTCCTGTAAAGTTACCTCTTTAAAAAATACTAGGTTTGTACTCTAAGAAGAAGATTTATCACGATCATTTTCATTTCCAGATCGTATACGCCTGGGCCCGCGACGCGCCCAGTCTGCACCTCCCCAAAGATGTCGGCTTTCTGATAGGCAAGGATTCACCCATCAAGTACTTAGTGCTCCAAGTCCATTACATGCATCGTTTCCCAGGTAAATATAACTTTCCATATTATTACAATGTGGTGCTGTTTTTAAAACGATTGTGCGCTAATTGACATCTCTTCGTAAGTCCAATGATACTAGCATGTTAAAGGAACTGTAGAGAGCTTCTGATAATTCGGTACAGAGTCTCAGTTAAAATCTGGTTGATAAAAAGACATACAGGGTGGAAGGGGACATCGACGCACATCCAAACCATGAGCTCAGTACATGTACTGAAAAATTACAACGCTGGGACGTCCAGAATCATGATTCTGTGCCCCCAGATTCTGTGATTCCCAGCGTTGTAATTTTTCGTCGGCTTTTCCTATTTTTGTGTTTTTTTACGTTTTTTTCTTTTTTTTTTTACTATAAACTGTACAAAATCATTATTTATATCTAGCCCATTGTAATTTTTAATGCAAGAAGTTCATTATTTACTTTTTAACAAAAAAATCTCATTGGGTTAGATAGAAATTACGATTTTCTCTTAATTTTTTACAATTTAAAGCAAAAAAGAACTGAAAAAAAACGAATAACGAAACGAAATATCATGTACCTACTGAAAACTCACGGTTGCAGGATACGCGCCGTCACTTTTACCTTGTTATCGGAGTACATTCTTAACTATCCTAAACACTTAAAATGAACCATTAAAAAAAAAAGAACCATAATTTTAAGCTTTCGTAAAATTTGGTAGCACCAGAGGTGTTACGTATGTTACCACAATAATTTCAGTGTGAAGATACATTCTGCCAATTAAAGATAGCATGCAAATTATTATTCGATAAAACGAGTTATTTCATTAAACAGTAACTAACAACTTCGGACATAAAGTTAATTTTAAATGTGACAGGACTAGTTTACTAAGAAGTCCACATGTGCTCAGAAATACTTAAGTAGCGGCCATTTCGAATAATTTACACTACCACGGTCAAGGTAAATGCAAATTAGTTCATATTTTATATAATTTCTAGCAACCTTTGACCTATAAATTGTTACATGATTTAGTTTCTAATACGATGTAGAGGTAGAGTAATAATAGCAATTTTTTGATCGTTAATTATCTTTGAAATGAAATGACACCTTTTATATTTAAATAGAACATTTAATCTCACTTTTCCTTTCTTTAAAATGAAGCTTATGATTTCTTGTAGGGTTTTTCTCTATAACTGATACAAATTTATACTAGCTAGATAACTGATACAAATTTAGTTTACACTAGACACCGGTTTAATAATAAGAATAACTATACCACCACGTTTTAGAAATATTAACAAAATACAATCTAAAAACAAATGACTGAATTTGAAATTAAATTAACACGGCTTTGAAATAAAATTTATTTGAATTTCGAATTGCGCGCCATTCCACGGATAATAAAATCTTAAACTGCTGGTTATAAAATCTCCAATTATATAGGTAAAGACCTATTACATACACATACATTCTATCATTGTTTCATTAATGAAAAAACTGTGGCTACTTATAAACTACAACATTGGCTGATCGAAAGTCGTCTAGGTTTGCCGAGGTGACCGTTCATTATATATCGGGCCCTCTTCATAACATCATGTAATCCCCGAAGGGTTAGTCAGAGGCGTACCTAATGTACACCCACATTTCGCCAGTTATGTTTAAGTCTCATGTAATGAGGGGCGAGCCTATTGCCGTTAACCGGGCTCCATTCTAGGCTCCAAGCTGCTACTGAGAAATTCCAGGTGGAAAAACCCAATAACACTTTACCCGACCCGTTAATCGAACCCGGGACTATCTTCAACCTCTGAAAGCACGTTAAAACGTTGGTCCCGGTTGACATTTGTAGATATCTTACAGTATCTACAGGTATTCAGAAGCTCGTATGGCGTACCAAGGGATATCATAATATGTAAGTGGGTTGTGGAGGTCAGATAGGCAGTCGCTCCATGTAAAATACTAGTATTCAGCTGTATCCGGTTACACTACAACCGACTCCAATATACTAGAGCAAAGGCTAGACACTCACCACTTATTCGCAAACAATAGTAAAATCAAATAAACACATACCTACAATGTTTTATCAACATCATCAATCATAATAAAAAATAAAATGAAATACTTCTTAGGAATTTAAGTCAATTGCAGTATGACTATACCGAGTCATTTATTTACACAAGTTGATGATGGCTGATAATAATCGTAAAACAATTTATCAATGGTTTATGTGGTATGAGGAAAACGGAATGTCTTATACCATAGACATAACGTTTACACAATAGTATAATAGCATAAACTCTATGCTATTATATGTTTTGTGTGTGTGTAAGTAGCTATTATGCTATTCTGTATTAACAATACTGAAATGGTACTTTTGTTAAGAGGGATCCGATGACACTAGGCTCGCCCTCTATTAAATGGGACTTAAACTGGCGAAGTGTGGGATAAGTGCAGCTCTGCCCAACCCTTCGGGGAATACTGGTGTGATGTTATGATTTTTGCGGGAATGACAATAATTAAGTAATAAATTATTAGGGCGCTCAAGGGGCAGGATAAAAGATATTAAATTATACTAACATTCTTTCAATGTTTTCTTTTCAGAGGACAAAAAAGACAACTCCGGAGTGTTCCTCAAATACACGAAGCAAAGGTAAATATCTGCATTCATTATTCATGGTGGCAGTTACGTATTATTTTCAAGGGATGAGAATATCGTCAGTTTTTGAAATCAACTGTTCCATACAAACTTTTTGAGCTCGTCGCTAAATAAAAACAGCCGGGTCGAAACGATTGAAGGTCAATCTATGCTTGCCAAGGTCAGTCTGTGGTTGGGTGACCGTTCATTATGTATCGTGAATCGTCCTTGCCTCGGAAATAACGGACTTCTTGGTGACAGTTGTAGATCTTTGACAGTTGTTACGGTTCAGAAGCCCGAAAATCAGACATTTAGTCTTACCAAAGCTATTATGTTGGCCCGATACTGCGTTGTAGAGGTTGGCATTCTCGCCATGTAAAATCCAATATTCAGCAATATCAATAAATTAAAAGAATAAAATATGAAATACCTACTAAATAGTTATGTTAATATTGGATTTTTATCCAATATTAACATAACTATTTTACATACAGAGAACAATATAAATCAATTGGGTGTGTTAATAGTACCCAATAATTCAGTTCGTTTCAGTACTATTATTACAATTTGTAGAACAGCTAACAATGAGTTTCTAACATGCAACAGGATCATTTGAGGGTCAGGTTTATACTAAGTATGGATATAATAGGCGCCTTCCGGTATCATACAACAATATTATCAGTGTGGTATCAAGAATTCTTACCTGTTTAACTACTGAATAGTCACGATAAGTACTATAAAGGTTTTATGTAGAAGGGAACCTCATTGCATACAGGCTGGAATAATATTAGTACAGGCTAGTTTGAAGAAATCAAGACAGTTTCTTTTTTTTTCAAATACCGTCAAGTACCGTCCAGATTATTATAAATGAGTGGCTAATTTAAAACTCACTCTTAATAAACGTATATAAATCAGTAGAGCTCTGTCATTAGCAGCCAGAACCGTTTTCTCCGTCGAACTACGGGAGCCCCGTGGTTCGTTAGGAACGAAAGACTCCATGTAGATTTAAAAATCCCCACCATCAAGCAATTCATGAAGCGTCTTACTGGGCGCTTTTTCGAATCAGCCGAGCGACACCCAAACCCACTTGTCGTCTCGGCCTCCCAATACTTCCCTACCAAAATTGGTAAGATTCGCCGCCCAAGGCATACCCTAGTCGAGCCAGACGACGACATAACCGTCATCCAGGAGAGCAGTAGGGAAACTAGCACTCTTAGAAAACACACACGCACAAACCGACCCACATTCCGGCCTCGCCGACGAGGCCCGCGACGCGCGACGCCCTAATTAGTTAAATGTAAATTCAATCTTTAGATTCTACAAGGCCAGCCCGCGTAGCTGAGTCAGTAGTATAACAAACCCCCCGATATAATAATAACGAGACCCAGCCTTTGTTTTTGTTAAGTATTCAACGACGCCCTAAGCCGAGGTTCGAGCCCCACAGGGGGCGCCCTTAGCGAGTGGTCGTTTAAATGTAACTTGTAGTTAGCCCTGGCTGGGGGCCTTCTTGTAAGGTCACCACAGGATCGACCGGTTAAGCAGTAAACAGCCTTATAGTGCTGAACTGCGAGTGGCCCTTTAGCAGCAGTAAGCTTCCGACCCGGTCCTCTGGAAGAACACAACTTCTACATAGTGGTGGTGGTTAACTTAAATGATACTTACAGTACCTAGATGGGTACTACCCTCACCACGGAACAGAAAAAAACAAGTGGATACGATATAATAATTACGCGCGTATCACAATTATGCCGAAAAATATGTAAAACAATATCAACCTTTGTCAGTTGAAATAAGTCTTATTTTTTTATGAAAAACAAATAAGCTTCTAAATTTGAATTATGCTTTATGCCGTTGGTCGTGGCTGTCATTTGCAGATCTTTGACAGTTGTTACGGGTATTCCTAAATTGTAGTGGTCTAATAGTCAGTCGATACATGTAAAAAAAATATTCAGCTGATTAGACTAGAAACCGAGTCTAATATTAAACTGGAAACAAGAATTTAATTAGTTACATTTTAATTTTCAGCATGCGCCGTCAAGCCGGCGTCATTTTACTGGGCACAAGCGGTTTGATCCTACCAAACCGCGTTGAACACATGGAGACAGCTTGCACCATCAACGAGAACAAAGTCATACATCCCTTCGCATACCGCACACACACACATGCATTAGGTAAGAGGACAATAGCAGTGGCGGACTTAGCCCGTCAGAGGCCCGGGGCGGCAAAGTTGAATGAGGCCCCCCATTTAAATAAAAAATGTAGTTTTACAAGCTTTTTATTCAGTTCACATTTGTATGTAGTGTTTGTGTTTATTTCGTTAAAATCTGGCAAGTGAAATTTAATTTCAAACCACCCGGCACAAAGACGGGAATTCCCCCAGCTTATTGGACGCGTTCAGAACAGTTAAAAGAATATTAGTACCGCGTCTAGATGGCTGTAGTGTTTTGATCTTGATAAAATTATGTAGGTACTAAGCACATTTTTAAAGTCTTGTTTACGGGGAACGAGAAGGCATTTGGCCCCCCCCCCAAGACCGGAGGCCCGGGGCGGGCCGCCCCTTCCGCCCCCCTGTTAGTCCGCCACTGGACAATAGACTTTTTTTTTCGTTTTTATAATTTATTTCAGACTATATTCATAATACACAGAGACTTAATAATATGTTAGTAATACACACAATACGAAATCACACCATAGTGATTATCCTATATGTAGGCAAATCTAATGCCTCTATACAGGACTCTCAATGTGATCCACAACTACTCTCAGGTAGCCGTTGAGCCTGTCTCTCACTCTGCGCATCAGCAATGCTGCTCTTTTTCTAATTATGGCATGATGATAGCCATCCACTTGTGCTTGTGCCCCGTAGGTCTGCCAGGTCTTCAAAGGCAGTCAAAACAACTTTGTATAGGACCTACTGCCAATTAATTTATACCTGCAGCCTGTGGGCCAATTCCTCGCAGCGGGTCGTGAGCGCTCTGAAAGTTCAATATAACAATGCCTTCAGGATGTTGATGGGACTGCCTCGCTATTTCACTGCGTCAGCGATGTTTGCAGAAGCACTAGTGGATGGCTATCATGCCAAAATTATAAAAAGAGCAGCATTGCAGATGACAGTCTCAACGGTTACCTAAGAGCTACTTGTTTCTAAAGTCACTTTTTATAATAGTAACTTTATTGGATTCAGAAAAAAAGTATAATATAATAAAACTGTTTTAAAGTTTGAAGCCTAAATAGAAAAAAAAATCCTCATGCAACACTTAACAAAATTCCAGGCAAACTGGTAACTGGCTACGTGGTCCGCCAAGACGAGAACGGTGACGTGTGGAGCCTCCTCGGCAAGAAGGACCCGCAGCTCCCACAGATGTTCTACCCGGTGATCGACACCAAGCCCATAGAGAGAGATGACGTGTTGGCCGCGCGGTGCATCATGAACAACACTAATGATCATGTTGTGAGGATTGGGTATGTATATTATTTGTTTATTGGTACAGGCTAAATGAAAAGCGAAGGTAAAGCTATGTTTGCCGAGGTCAGTTTGTGGATGGGTGACCGCTCATTACATGCCAATATTCCTCTTTGGCTTTGAAATTTATTTATTTATTTACTTTAAACATACAAATATCCTTACAGGCTAGACCCAATGCGATATTGTAGCATACTTAAAAAATAAAAAATAATAAAAATATATAGCTTCCGCTATTTACCATAACAAATTCTATGGGTAGCTGTTCTTGTAAATAATAATAAATAACGTGAAGCCGTTGGTCCCGGCTGTCATTTGTAGATCTTTGATAGTCGTTACGAGTCAGAAGCCCGATAGTCGGACAACCAGTCTTACCAAGGGGTATCGGGTAACTGGTTTATGGGGGTCAGATAGGCAGTTTCTCCGTGTATTATACTGGTATTCAACTGCATCCGGTTAAACTAGAAGCCGACCCGAATATAATTGGGAAAAGGCTAGGCAAATAATGGTATGGGCAATGCTACAGAGTCAGACCGCAGTCTGCAATGCACTGCTGGATAGGTTTATGGAACTTCATGTTTTTCGTTTCGTTGGGCTTACTAAGACTGACTGTTACATTGCAATACTATGGACTTTGTATGGAAATAAATATTTAGTAGGATGAAAAAAAAACTTTTTTCTCTTTATAACTGTAATTTGTTAAATGATTTTTTTTAAATAAATCTATCTGATGGAGGTTGGAGGAAGTAAATATCTTCGGAAAAATAAAACAAATAATGAAATCGCACAATTATTTCAGTACTAAAGAAACAAAGAAACATCGATTTGTGGTCACAAAAAAAATGGAAAAATATTTTTCTTACCTACCCTCGGTAGACGTTTGACTCATTTTTGTAACTTTTTGAATTTTACACTATTTTACAAATTTTTTTTTGTTTTTTTCATATGTATGTCCAATCAATTTCATCCATATTACAACAACATATTATTCTAATTACAGAGCAACAAACAAAGATGAGATGTGCAACTTCTACCTAATGTACTGGGTCGAGAACGACACCCCAATGGACCAAAAGTACTGCTTCTCTGCCGGCCCCCCGTACTACTACTGGAATCGAGCTAGAGAGATTCTCGGCAACATTCCACTCAGCGAAATTTGAATTCCATTGAAGGTTTACTACGAAGATTGGGTCAAAGGGAAGCTTGAAATACGGTAATGGATAATGAGATTTGGAATTCTGAAGTTATTTTAGGTATATATTCAACTACTATTGTAGCATTTATTTTATCATTTCAATTTTCGTTTTGACCAATGACTGCGTCTAGTCGTATTTATCCGATGTGTTTCTAAAAGGAGCAATTTGGCATGCGTTTGCTAAAAAATAAAATTAAAACCAGCCTGTTGCTGTTCCACTGTAGCACGTGCCTTCTCTATATGAGAAGATAAAGGCTCTTCTCACATAGAAAAGGCAGCATACGAGCATAATGTGTCAAATATGAGTCGTCATCCTTATTTTGTAAGTTGAATTTATAAGTTTAAGTTGTTAAAATATTGAAGCAGCTAAACAAATATTTTATTTAAATATTTTAAATGACAAGGTCACTACGTACAGGTGTAGATCATTGAAAAACCAATTGAAATTGTCTCATTTACATACATACATAAATAGATAGACTCACACATTTTCCCCATGGGCAGAAACTAAAGAACGCCAACGCTACGATCCTTAGGACATGTTCCCACACGCACCCACTATACTACGCACCTGACCTATCTGAAGAACATCACCAATCTGATTTAGATCATAACGGATTTCATTTCCATCAGATCAATTTAATCTGTAGTAGGGAAATACATAATGGCGCCAAAATTCAAAGATCTGAAATAAAACAAATACATTCCGCACTGAAGACTACTTTTTAATTTTATTTATATTAATTTTAGTTTTAGTTTGATACAAAGACATCTACATAGTGTATGTATACAATTTATTTCGAATTTTTTGACGACCGATGTGGCGCGGCGGGCGAAGGTCCGCCTGCGACGCAAGAGGTTGCGGATTCGATTCCCGCCTTGGGACAAATGTTTGTACGATCTACAAATATTTGTTCCGGGTGTTCTGGGTATTTGCTATATATAATAAAAATATATATCTATGTAATGTATTGTATTAAGTATATCAGTCATCTAGTACCCATAACACAAGCTCTGCTTAACTTGGGGCTAGATGATGCTGTGTGGATTGTCCAGCAATATTTATTTATTATATTTATTATTTATTTATTATTTAAAGTAAATGACTACTGCTACATAAAGATGTACGATCTGAGAAAACGATCTACAATTAAATAATATAATTATGTTCTGTTACAATAGCTCGAATGAAGTAAAGTCACGAGCATAAATATCTTACCCTGACACAAAATTCAAAAGCGATTTTGTCGAGCAAAAACGATCAAAACTTTGAGGAAAGCTCTATTTCATAATAAGGTTTCGAGAATACTGTGTTCGTAACACTCTAATACTTATATTAATACTTTAGTATAAAATCGCTCTTAAATTCTGAGTTAGTGTAAGGTATTTATGCTAGTGACTGTACTTAATTCAAGCTATTGATATGAATTATTTCATTTGATTGGAAATGGTCTATTTCAAATAACTAAGGAATATTTTTATCCTGTCATAAAAATAAACATACAATTATATTTTTAGTTAATATAGTGTAGGTATGGTATATATGTATTAACATTTTAACGATCTGGGTGTAATTTTAGTCGTAAGAGAAAAGTATATTTATCTATTACTACAAAATCTATACTTCTAGTCAAAATCAGTATGAAAGACTTAAAATATAAGATCTTTAAAGAAATTAACTATATTTCTATAAAAATGATAGAATAATCACTTATACAGGTCTTAGCAGGGATTTATAAGTTTTTTTTGGTTATGGTGATAATTTGTCTCATTTGCTTTTTCCTTGCTTTCCCTAATAGGTCACATTCACTAATACGTCACCATGTGCATCTGGTCAGTTTTCTTAACTCGTCTCATGTTGTATTTCGTGACTTTCCCAACTCGTCCGACGCATAGGTACAATTAAGCCCAAAATAAAAAATTTCGGTACAATATTTTATTATTTAAATTAGGTACTCGTACAATCTGTCTAAAATCTCAAATGACGGAACGGTTGGCGCAGTGGCTGAGCGATCGGCTGCTGCGCTGCGTGTCGTGGGTTCCATTCCCGCACGGAATACATATTTGTTTGGACTACAGGTAGTTGTTCCGGGTCTGGCTGTTTGTGTATATGAGTTTAAATATCTGTAAAAGCACCCACGATACATGAAAAATTCCTAGTGTGGGGCAAAGTATTTAAAAAAAAAAGTTTATTTTGATTTTAACAAGAAACAAAATAAAAATGAACCAAACTTAGAAATGGTCTCTCTCGTACCTCACATAATAGGTTGGACCTAACAAGCATTTTGATTTACACAATATTGCCTATAGGTAGATGTTTAGTAAAAGATATAGGTTCAGTAATTTTACTTCCCCCTTTTTTGGTTTCGCTTATAATAGTTAAAATTTCGTTATCTGTTTTATTCAGACTATCAGGGACTGTTAAAGACGATCTAAACAAATAACAAAACAAAGATGTTTTCGAATGAACACAAATCCAATTAAGGTAAAGATCATTTTTTGTTAATATTGAGTTCATTTTGAACACTGTTCATTCAGATTTTTTTGACGCAGACTGTACATTATGCGTCGGAAGAGTTGGGAAAGTGACGAATTACAGCATGAGAAGAGTTAAGAAAACTGACCAGATGCACAAGGTGACGTAATAGTGAATGTGACCGAGAAGGGATAGAGACGAAATAGCGAATGAGACTAGTTGTCACCATAACCGTTATTTTAGCTACAACATAACAATCTTGAAAAAAATACAATATTTGGTGTTGCAACTCCAAAAATTGCAGTTGCAATATTTTGGAAAGCTTCCTCAGTCATACTTAATCATATCATTTTATAATTAACAATTTACAGCAATCTATTTTATAACTTTTAAAGATTTACCTTTATATGAACTTAAGTTATGATATTGCATGCCTTATCTGACAAAATAATAATGACAACATTTTAATTTAATTTAATCTGTCTTAAAAATGATAAACATATTGTAAATATTAAGACCTACAGTATTCCTAAGTATAATCTAGTGAATACTTATTATATAATAATGATGTATAACAAAAAACTATGGCTTCGAATAATGGACTTCGATAGATTGCGTGCAGTTGATATTTTCATAAAATAAGTCTCAAGTGGAAAATATCGAAGATTTGAGTACACAAGCATCCATGAAACGGTCACCGTATAGATTAATACTTTTTTGAGTACACCGTCTTGAAGACTTGAGTAGGTATGGCAACATTTACGCACATTAAATTGAATAACAACCGCATGCAATCGACTTTGTAAATATCATTAGTTTAGTGTAAATTAAATTATTACTAAACCCACTTATTCAGGTGCTTTTGTCAAGTATTTATGTTCAACAAAAGTCTCTGAATGATTTATTTTTTTGGGAAATATCTAGTTATTTGTCTCTGGTTGTACTTATTATTTTAAACTTTATTAAACAAACTCTTTCGTTTTACTCTTACATATAAATTTATTTTTATACCTAAGTAATTTGTCCAATATATTTTTTTTTCATGTAGTGATGAATTGATAATCAAATTGTTAAAGTCTAAAAATATTTTACATCTTATTTACTTATAGTTTCGTAACTAAAATCTGTGACAGTTTAATTTGCAGTGAAAATCTCAAATATATTTTGTTGATCTTTTAAGCATAGAAATATATGATGAAGACATATTTATACATAGACTGTTTGATGCAAAATAAAAGGGCTTTGGAAAAACCTAAAGCACAAAAAAAATCTGATAGATATCATATTTATACTTATTTATACTATATTGTAACTTTAAAAGATGAATATGATTTTCTTTTTGTTGTCTTTATAGTGCCACTGAAATTTTAACATATTTTTTCATGTATTTTTATTGAATTGCACAAAATTCGGTGAAGCATTGTAGGTATTCATATTGTTTTCTCTTTGATGTTTATATTAGATAATAATGTCATAATAAATTGTGAATTATTGACGTGTTACAATGTCTTACTTACCGTTAATATTTTTCTTCTAGTGGTAAACCTCTGATTGTCAAAGTTTTAATTGCTTAAAATGGCATTTTTATTACCTACTGTTTAAAACATTCCAATATATAAATTAAATGCCAAACATTTTAATATTTTATTAAACAGAATCGGGCTGAGAGTCTCACAAAGACTTTGTTGATATTTTAACAATTTGTTTTAAGTGATAAAATATGCTCTTTAAAGCATACAATTTTAGTATTGATTGATGTACGTGTGAAACACGATGGTCCCGTTTATATGTAAGTTATTCTACTAGCATAATACATTAATAATATTAAATGTTTAAATCATATCTCTGTGTTATGTATGCTGCAAGCGTTTATCGTTAAGACTGGAGTTGAAATGTTCGATTTGTACACTGGCCGTGTGTGTTGAAATCAAGAAAATAATTGTCTAATAATTTTGCCTGAAGACATCAAATGTAATGATTTGGGAAGATTTTTAGTTCCACACCATCATCATCTAAATAGCCTTTCCCCAACTATATAGGGGTCGGCTTCCAGTCTAACCGGATGCAGCTAAATATCAAAATTTTACATGGAGCGACTGCCTAACTGACCTCCACAACTGTTACTGGGCAACACGATACCCCTCAGTTAGACAGGTTGTCAGACTTTTGGGCTTTTTTGTTCGACACCATTCAACATTAATTCGCACATTTTACTCCAATCTTACTACACTATTCTAATAAGAAACTGCACGCAACTTTATACATTGACCGGTGAGAACCTTGACCACCATACGGCTTACAATCAGAACCGGCAATGAACATCACTTGCGTGTCGTTTTTTGAAGTATTCTCTACTATTAGGCCTATTCTTCTGTGTCTATTAAAATGAAATTTTGATTCCAGTATTGTATATTGTATGTTAGACACGGCTTAAGCCTGACTTGATGTGCCCTGGATTCCTATGTGTAAACCTCAATTATATGTGGTATAAATAATCGGAAAAGTGCAAATAAAAACTATTATATTTTACGTGTTGGTGTTTTATTTGTACGGAATGTTGCCTGGTGATTCTATCTATGTTAACCGCGAAATTCGAAATTTCTGACGTGTTTTGCAGATTTTAGCGCAGTTCTACGTTCTAGGCTGATCAAAATTTAACTCGATTCAATGATGATAAGGTACTAATTTACAATGTAGGTAACTGAGTTACATGTATTTACTGCAAATCATTATATTTTCACGAAATATAATTTCAATTGCTGTAATAGTGTTTTTAATGATTATAATTTCGACATTTACTTTAACATTAATTTGAATGTCGCTTGCTTCATTGACGGACTGCCTTTAAGAACAAAATCGGTTACGACGCATATAGCTAATTAGTAAATGAAGAATTACAAGATATCGCTTTCTAGTGCAATAAGATATTGATAATAAAATTTAGGTGGTGTATTTTCCAGTGTTAAAACTAAATGTTCAGTATATATTAAGTTCGACCATTTTCTGCACGAGAGATCGATGCTTTTTGAGTAATTAATGAAAATTTCAAAATCTTTAACAACTTAGCGACGTTGCAAACTACCACTGCACTTTTCAATGTATCTAGTACCTATCTATAAACAGCACACATAACAAAACATCACGCCTGTATTCCTCTTAAGGAATGGGCAGAGGTGTACCTAAGGCACACCCACATTTCACCAGTAATGATCGATGCTCGCCGCTTGCATCTTATTTCACCTCCCAATATTAAAGCCGTGTGATGGGATTAGCCTCCCTTGTACATAATCTCCACCTGATCGACTTCGATTAACCTTCGAGATCCGTATCAGTACGATGCATTAATGAGACACGCCCGACACATTATTCCCAAACCACTGCAACTCCTGAAAACCAGAATCAACAATGGCGGCCACCAGAAAACTGTCGAGACAATGAAGCCCGACAAGTCCCGGAGAAACGATTCAACTGTCTTGGATCCCGCAACGAAATGAATCAGAAAAGAACAGCGGAGGAGTTGGATATATGTCACCCACTGTAGTCTTCATCATAGTTTTGTTCAATAAAATGTAGCAAAAGTAATTTAGGGACGATTGCATCAGACGCAAGGTTTGCTGACCGTTGGGTCTCTGACGTTGAATATTCAAACATACATACATAAACTTACGCCTTTTCTCCAAAGGGGTAGGTAGAAACTGCAGAACGCCACCTGCTACGATCCCTACACACTCCTCTTCGTGTACTCTCTTAATCGGTCATACATGCAGGCATTAGGCAGATAACTACACCCTGCTTTTTCATGATTTGACCGATTATTACGTGATGTATCTGCTAAGGCAGATCGATAAGTGAATGGATTTTCTCCAGAAAGGCCATGCAAATCGTTAAAGTTAAACGATTTTATGTAAAAAAACACAGGAATATAAATCGGACGGTACAAAGGAAGGAACAAGGACACGCGACGGTCAATTTACGAGACGTGATCCTGATTATAGGCGAGGTGAGACATCTAGATTCATCTTGCTTACCAACATTGATGCTATTACTAAATGCACTGTTAAACAAATAAGCTGTGTAGGTACGAGTACCTTTGTCTACATACCGTACTACTTATGCTGTGATAGGAGTCTTTTAAGCCTCGCACAAGTACTTTTTTTTTTTTTGTTTGTTTAGTTTTAATTTTTGGTGTGTACATTTCGTGTGCGTGTCCCAAACAAATGTATTTCTTTCTTTGTTTCTTTCTTTACCTAGATATTATGTATGTGGGAGGGCCATTGGCTATGAAACGCCATTCTACGAGTAAGTTCCTCCTACTGCTTTAATTAACCTAATCCGACGACGTTTATTTTATTCACTCGACATAACATTGTCAGAGCGGATGCGTTTATTTTTACATTTATTATCTTGAGATGTTCATTAACGGAACACCTACATCCTGTTGTCATAGTTGCCTACACTATAATAATGGGAAATCGCCGGATATCCGGTCTGGATATGGCCGGTCCGAAGGAAAATCAACTAATTTTCATGGTCGGAGAAGCTACAAGTGTATAGTCACCACAAAAAATGCCTGCAGAAGGTTTATTCAAAAGGTGGTAATAAGATGGTGCCTACCCCTATGGGAAAAAAGGCGTGAAGAATTGTATGTGTGTATCAGATACTGCTCATAATCCTGCATTCTGCAAGGAGATTAAATCTTGGTAGGTTCTATAACATTTTGCACCTCCTTATACCCTAAATAATATATTTGTCTTACGTTGGTCAGTTGAATTAGTTCGGGATCTTCATTGCAAGTTACTGGGGTTTATTACATAGCTATTTTCCTACAGCTAATTCTAATTTTCCCATTCTCTTGAGTTAAATGACGCGAATGAGCATTTATGTTAGAGGCTGAGACAAAATTGGAACGACACGACAACCTTCTTTTCTTTTTAAAAAACGTTGCCCCACACTATGAATTTCTCCTGTGTCGTGGGTGCGTTTAAAACAGTTAAAGTCACATACACGAACAGCTAGGACCCGGAACTACCTGTAGGCCATACAAATATTTGTTCAGTGCGGGAATCGAACCCACGTCACGCGGCGCGATTTATTTGTCCTACCATTACGTTACCAGACTGTATGAGCTCCTGCCGCCTCTGACACAGGTTTTTCTTAGGTACCTAATAACAGGCATCTAACATCCCAATACCTTTGGAAGTCATCAATAAGATTTCTATATTATTATTTTACCTATGTTAATATTTATTATTGTTAGTTTTATCTATTTAACGATTATATAGTGTTGTACAAAGTGGACTTTCTGTCACATAAATTTCACCACCCGCCCACACAAGGGTGCGGCACCGAGGTAAGTCAAGGCAGGAAGGGGGAGAGGGGTTCCGCACGTTTTCTCTACATCTGCCGAGTTCCCCCGCCGAGGCAGCGCGTGGGTCCATTATGAGCTACCGAAGAGATTCGTCGGTAAGTAGGTTAGTGTGCGTGTTCTGCGGTTAACCTTGAACTCAGTCCGGGGTTGGCTTTAGGGTCCCTTTTACTGGTACCATGGAATGTTGAGCGGTACCTACGTAAGTAGACTATGTAGGGATCCTATGTTTGGCCTAACTGTATGCGAAAAGGGGTGAATTTAGGTAAGTACCTACGAGATTGAGAGAAAAAATTGTGACCTAGTCTCCAACTACGTAAGTACTGTAGAAGATGGACTTGTACAGGTCCAGATCAGAAGATTATTGTTTCAATGATAAAACTCCGCTGATTAAATTACATTTGTTAAGAAGAGATCTTTATACAATCACTTCACATTTAAGAATCCTTCTTCTAGACAAGTGACAAGTTTTATCTTCTAATCAATTTTCATACATCTTGATTTAAACCAGTCTTTGTGCAATAAACTTAAATTACTTATCAACTAAGTACCTAGGTACAAAACTTTATAGGTACCTTCATACCAGCATAGGTAGGTAGCCCAGAAGCCTAGCAAGTTACAAGATATTGTAATGTCTATATTTAAGTTGATGTTATTTGGGTACGAATTATTTCTATTTATTTTTATATTATCGTCTGAGAGTAAATAGGGACTTCATAAACTAATTCGAAAAGTAATTAAGAAACTGTCAAAGTTATTCGTAGTGGGTGTTTTGTTTTGGATTAAATCTTAAACGAAAATAGTAATGATTGGAAGGCGACCAGCACCACCCTTGAGTTAGCTACCTCAACAAAATGTAGGTTAGGCAAGTCCAATCAACATCTGCTTAGCTTTTTACCAGCCATGTTAGGCTCGGCTTCCAGATTTATCGGATTCAGCTGAATACCAGTATTTTACATGGAAATATTGCCTATCTGACCTACACAACCCAGTAACTGGGCAATACGATACCCCTTGGTAAGACTGGTGGTCAGACTTGGTACCTCTTGTGACTACGTGTAACAAGTGTCAAAGGTCTACAAATGAGAGCCGGGTCCAACGGCCCAACATGCTTTACGAGGCACGGAGTAGCCTCGATATGTAATGAACGGTAGCTTAACTTTTGATTGACCCGTGCGTCTTAGTTTATTTATCAAGGAGCTCCTCAAGGTAAGTCCAATATGAGTGGAAAGATACCAACCTACATATTTAAGTATCGAAAAATTGATTTTCCAATTGATTTTTGGTTCTTCTCAAATGAGTGGGTTCAGCGAGGGTCATTAAACCACATCTCCAGACTTAGGGTACTTTGTACCAACTCCCACGTAAGTTCTCCCGGGACCTTTTTAGAAGATACACCGTTAAAAATGTAAAGATCTTACCAAGCGAGCAAATGAATACTATTTGTAACTTTGAAGCACAAATCCTTTGAGTGGGTGGGTATCTAATTCAGATAAGTCATCATCTTGTTTATTTACTTGTAAGGTACAGACTCCAGCACATCAAGCTACCCCCATACTATCAGATTTTTGTAATTGATCATAAACCTTATTTCTTTTGCCATAAAGTTGAAAAACTATAAAGTAAATTTAACAGTACAGCAATGACTTATTCACTAGAATCATATAACATTGTAAAAATAACATAGGAATTCAGGCATGGTGAATTTGTCACTAATTATTTCTCTTTTTTCTTATTTCTCCTTAAAAGTCTTTTTTATTACACTAGTACTTAGATTAAAAATTAAACCAAAATCGAAATCAGAATCAAAATTATTTAATCTTTTCCCAACCATGTTAGGATCAGCTTCCTTAGTTATAGACTATGGATGTAGCTATTTTTTTTTTAATGTTACATGGAGCGACTACCTATTTGACTTCCACAATCCAGGGAATATAATATCCTTTACCACGAGACTGATTGTCAGACTTTAGGACTTATCACATTTCTGAAGCAGACTGATGATGAAAAACTATATTTATTTCTGTTAAGAAGCAAACATTTTAACTGAATAGATGAGGTCGAAATGTAACTGACTAATCTAAGAAGATCCGAAATAGGTATACCTACTCAGAGGTCATAGACTCTTTTACAGGCCAAATGATCTGACTAAAAACAGTGAAAAATCCAAATTAGTATCTGAAATCGTCTTTTACGAAGGTACCTAGTTAAGAACTACGAATCAAAACTCAAAATGCTTTGGGACCATAATTCAAAGTCACGTTCGCTTCGCCGTCAATGACAAAATCCCTTACATAAAGATACTTTATCCCTTACATAACAAGAATGAACATGAAATTCAATAACCCACACTACCAACTTACCTGTTTATGTATGAATGAAGTAAGTAGGTTATACCAACCTACAGACCTTTACGTAGAGTCCATTTCGAGGACGTGTATGCGAACATCCTCACGGAAGACTATAAATAAAAGTTGCAAGACATTAGTCTGCTTCTAGCTGTCACCGTATGACTTGAAACTATGTTATCTAGTCTTGGAGGTTGGAAGAAAAAATATAAACAAGTCTAGCAAAAAATATTAATAAATTCTCCGCAAGTAAGCCTATCATCGAAGGCACGCTGATGCGCCAGCTGGGTCAAAACGTCATGGGATTGGTCCAAAAGATCTCATACACTCACGCCTTTTTCACATGGGTTTAGCTCGAAACCATAGATCGCTACCCGCTACCATCTTTACATACTCCTTACGGTCATATAAACATTATTGTCCACAAATATATGCCTATCATCGAAGGCAAGCTGATGAGCCACTTAGTCCAAAATGTCATGGAATTGATCCAAAATATCTCAATGATTTAGAATTTTGTCTTTCGCGGGGTAGTGAAGAAAAAAGGAAGAAGCATTTACATATTTAAATTGGGATGGGTTCTTGTAAGTCAACGTATGGTGACTTAGTAAATGAAGGCCTCTAGCCAAGGCAATAAAAACTTATAAACTGAGTGACTACACGCTAAGAGCACCCCCTATGGGACTCGGACCTCAGCTTAGAGCGTCGCTGGTGGGAGGCAACAAGGCGGCGCTGGCGGATCAAAGGAGAAGAAGCACAGTCGATCGTAATACATAAGCTGACCTCGCACTCGATTGACACTCCGGACTATGCTAAGCCTGTTCATGGACAACGTGTTACAATTAAAGTGCGTGGGGTCGACCGTACCGTATCGTATCACGAAATAATATTAATTATGTAGGTGCAGACAGTGTTATCAACTGGGTAACCCTGACGCTTTAAAATACTATAAGCAGTTGATAACCAGCTGATGACGCGCCCCCTACCTACGTAGTTCAACTCTTAGAATTAAAAGTCAGTTGGCACCTACATAGAAATCATCATCAACCTCCTATCGGTGTAGCCCTTCATCTTTTTCTAGACATCTCTATTTGTTATCATATCAAAAGTCACCTCTTTTCTAACTCTATCAAATTTCACACAATCCATCCATCGTTTCTTTGGTCTTCATCGACTCCTGTAACCCTCCTCATTTATACTCAAAACGTTCCTCACTTATGCGTATAGAAATTCGATTTCTATACATATCAAAGGTAATACGGAAACGACCCGTTGGCAGTTCGCTATTGACATTAAAAAAAAATACCTTCTCCACTCAATGTCAACCCTTTTTACTCCTGCTGTCAACATAACACTAGATATACCTACCTACCCTCATTTGTTTCACAAGACATCGCGTGTACGTACGCCGACGGGCGAGGGGTCGCGTGGCACGGCATGCTGATCATAATTGGCTTCGCCAGGATTACCTATGTGAGAAAGTGTTGTAACGAAGGCGATTGTGCTCAGTGACGTCATACAACGAAGGTGATTACGTAAACTTTAGTTTGGGTTTAGGATTTGTGGGTCAATGTGCCTTGGCAGTGAATGAGCTATGTTCGTGAGAGGCATGTGAGTTCATCATTCGTCTATGTACTGAGGTTTGTTTTTGTTTTCGCGAGAGGAGACGAGCCACTGACGAGTTTCAGTGGCTCGTCTCCTCTCGCCATCATCTTGCCAAAAATGAGCAATTTTTGGGTAGACTGTAAAGTAGAATCTAACAATCAATCGCGATGATGTCCAATTCGCATACCACAGCAAAATTTCACGAAAATCGGTCGAGCCATTTCAGAGGAGTTTAATTACAAACATCACAGAATTTTATATATAAGATTTCTATTTTAGGTACCAATTACCAAGGTAGGAATTCAATTTAAATTTAGATACGTAGGTACTTTCATTATTTAACTTGTTTTAGTGGTACCGGGTTTGCACGTTAGTTATACATATAACCTTTAAAGGTTATATGTAGGTACCATAAACTTGTAAATATCCTAAAAGATTCGAGGACTTCGGCCAAGTAGTTATCCAAAAAACTTACTTTAAATCTTATACACATTTTTACTAAAACAACGTCTAGTCAAGTATATTATATTTAATGACAAATGTAAGCCGTTTTACGAGCAACGACTCCCTTTTCATCATTCGTTTCTCAATGTCGAGTTCGATGTCTGTCAATATTTTAAAAAATCTATTGCCTCATCATTATGCATCGAAGAATCGATGTCTTGACTTCTGAAACTGTTCCGAAACAGTTAATTTACACTTATTTTTGTAGTCGGTTGAATTTTATTGAAAGCCAATTCATAAAGCTCCAACCCACATCAACATTTCTCCACACAGTAAGAGAATTCTTCAACAAATATCACCCGGGGACCGCACCTCACCCACGCATCATTCCTGAAATTTAATTTGTAACACCACGTGTCTGATTCGTCTCGTTTCAATGCTGTCACTTTCAGCCGAAGCAATTTCACGATTCCCGAATATTTTTGGATTTATATCAAAGGTTAAACCCGTATTCTGTAAGGGCTCCGCCGACTGGATAAATGCTATTAAAAGGATATCCGGGTCGCCAGTTGAGATTTTGGTGAATTTTGCAGAGTTGTCGTGCGGGCGTAAGTAAATACGCGTCTGATTTTATTTTAAAGACTGAGGTTGGTTAAAAGGGACTCGTGGTTAAGTAACACAGTCGTAAAGGTCGATATTCAAGGTTAAGTCACGCTTGCGTGTCTGTCCGTGAAGAAACCTTTGTCCCGGCTGTCATATTGTAGATCTTTAACAGGCGTTCAGAAAAGGCAGAAGTTTAAAAGTCTTACCAAGGGACGCTCCCTAGTACCTCAGTAAGTTGTGGAACGTGGAGGTCAGAAAGGCAGTGTATAATGTATTATCGTTTTTCAACTACTACTACTACTTTTATACTAATATTATAAAAAGGTAAAATTTGTACTTACGTAAGTTTGTATGTTTGGAAGTTTGTATGTAGGGTACACCCTACATACCACCATATCTCCGGAACTGATGATCCAATTAAAAAAAAAATACTAATAAAAAAAAAGAAAGCTACATTATTCCTGAGTGCTTATAGGCTATAAATTATATTTTTAAAAGTACCAGTCTATTAATGTCCCACTGCAGGGCAAAGGCCTCTTCTTATACATAGAAGGCATGAGCATTAATCACCACGCTTGCTCAAGACGGGTTGGCGATTTCAGACTTATATTAATTATATAAGTCCAGGTTTCCTCACGATGTTTTCCTTCACCGATGTCAGTGATGTCCAAGATAAACTTAGAAAGTACATATGAATTGAAAAAGTCACATTGGTACTTGCCCAGGTTTGAACCCACAACCTCGTGCACAAGAGGCGAGGCCTTAACCACTGGGCCATCATGACATTCATATTCAAATAATATTTACATGATGCATATTAGCCAAGCTAAGAGCTAGTTGGAGATAAACCTCTAAATACAGAATTATTTGCGTGCGCTGCTTTAATAGTTGTTTAAAATGGAAAGCAATGTGTAGCAATCTGGTCCGTCTTAAATAGTTCTACAAAAAAGTCCGCAATACCATATAGCTTATCTTTAATATTTTATCTTTTACATAGCTTTTTATGATTTTTTGTTATAATAATGTGGCGTTGTCTAGCCCCGTTGTTGATTTCTTCGCTACTAAACTTCAACCCTCCGTCTGTCTCCGCTTAAAGGGAGACACTGAAACGGTTTTCTAAGAAAAGATTTCCCCTGTATCGTTATCTTACGCTGTGGTATGCAATATCTGTCAGTCAATCAGTCAGTCGTGCTTCTTACTATACGACAATATTTTCTACAATTGAAGTTTTTATTTAGTTTTTTTTTATATTCACTTTATACGTTGCCAATTTGCCAATGTCCGAAGGGAATTGGTAAAAAATGCAATTCAAAGCTGATATTGACCGTTCGGTCAACACAGGCTTTGCTTCCGTATTTAAAAATAGAACGCATAAAACATTTCTGCCTTGTTGGTCTTGTGTTTGCAAGCGCTAATGCTCAGATAATCCTGGGATCGATTCCTAGGTGCAGTAAGGTGTTATTAGATTTTTCCATTTAGAATTTTTTTGTGGCAGCCCGTAGCCTGGATTTGTGCCCAGTTGATAGCAATAGACTCGCTAATCCGCTGATCTGGTGGAATGGGTGTAGGCTGTAGGTAGGTACTGTAGAGTACAGCTACAGTACCTACCTACAGCCAAGTACAGCTCGGCCTATACCTTCAAGGATTGCAGACTGGTGATGTTTTGTGTTTGTAAAGCATTTCCCGTAGATATTTTCAGTTTGTTATAAGTATTCACCAATTCGAAGTCAAAAAAGAAAGACCCTGAACACCTATGGAACAGTGTTATTATTTCCCGCATACATAAATCACAGTTAAATAACAATCACCCACATTCGCGTCTCCACACTATTTATACTTCCCCACCTTTGTATTTCAGTTCTGAATAATTAATCCAACGCTCAATACTTTCTAGCTTGTGAATCTATACTTAAAACTTCTATAAGCGTTTCTCTATTTAAATATTCAGTGTTATAAGTCGGCTTCCATGTTATACCGGAAATAGTATATGAAGAAAAGTTGACCAAAGTAAATTGTAAGTTGATTATTGGATTACTGGTGAGGTAGGTCAGTACTGAAATTGCTTCACGTGAGCAAGCGGTACCAACCAAAGTTCTATTTTTGGATATCTGTATGTTGGTATTGTTAGGTAATGTGAACTTTGTGATAGTTCTACTACTATATATACACGTTAAGCCATTGGTCCCGGCTGTCATTTGTAGATTTTTGACAGTCGTATCGGGTAGTCAGAAGCCCGAAAGTCTGACAACCAGTATTACCAAGGGGTAAGACACCCCGTGTTGCCCAGTAACTAGGTTGTTGATTTCAGGTAGGAAGTCACTCAATGTAAAATACTGGTATTCAGCTACGTCGGTTAGACAGAGAGCCAATTCCTACAAAGTTGGGAAAAAGCTAGGCAGATGATGAAATACATAAACACACGAGTTTTTCCGCTTGGGGTAGGCAGAAACTACAGAATCACACCACTTGCGATCTCTACATACTCCATTTGTGTCGTTTCCGTTCATACATCTGGTCATACACGCGCGCCCGATGCCAGTATTACGCAATCGACTAATTATTATTATAGGTTTTGCTTAATTTAAATAAATACCTACTAATACTATTGACATTTCCAGTACATAAAAGTAAAAACCTTTTTGATAAATGAAGGGTTTATTTGTCTGTATAGTGATGTGCTAAGCACGGATTTTTGAAGTTTAACCCATTAGGAGGTACGAATTGGTAAAACGTTTGTATAAAATCTTTGTTTTTGAACGTATAGTAGTAGTTATTAGTATTCGGATAGGTAGTTCATTTATAATAAGAAATGGTGTTTGCATATTTTTTGACAGGAATTACTTAGGAGGGTGGAAAGGGGAATTATTGGCAAAAAAAACTTGATGTGGGTCAGCTCAATTTCATGTAACGATCATTTCATTGTATTGGTAGAAACAAATCGGGACAGCAGAAGTTGGTCAAATTAATTGAATAAAATATTAGAATGATGCTATATGTATAAAAGCAATGGAACCCAAAAAATATATAAAATAATAAAATATGCAAGCAAAAATATTTATTCATAGCCAGCGTTGCGAAGTGGTGCAGATGAATAAGTAACGTTCCTGAATGAGCATATTTTTTCCTTCATTTCTAAGTTCGTGACATTTACCTTCATTTCATGGTACCATAGTGGGTGGTATAAAACTTTTTCGACTTCCACGTGGAAGTATGAATTATAGTTATCATCATCGCCTTTTCCCAACTATGTTAGGGTCGGCTTCCAGTCAGTTGGGGGATGTGCAAACGTTCATTACAGATCGAGACTCCTCCGTTCCTCGGAAAGCAAGCCATTGATCCCAGATGTCATTCGTAGATATTTGACAGTCGTTATGGGAGTCAGAAGCCCGAAAGTCTGACAACCAGTCGTACCGAAGGGTATTGTGCTGCCTAATAACTGGAGGTCAGACAGGCAGTCACTCCATGTTAAATACTGGTATTCAGCTGCATCCGGTTAGACTGGAAGCCGATCAGAAAAAACTTAATTCTATTGTGTCTCATTGTTTGGCAGTTAAGGTGTTATTTTCTTGACATCAGGCCAAATTATTTATTTTTCCATCTTGTTGTATAAATATGGAACCTTATTATTAGCAATCGTCCCTATCCACTCATTTTATTTATTTCTAAAAGCTTACAGACTTCAAAATAAAATAAATAAATAACCAATTACAAATAATAACTTCATCATCATTCAGTAACGCCTCATCAAACGCACGCCATCCAACGCCATCCACACCCATTCTCACAGCCACAAACTATACCTAACTTAGCATAAAACGTAACAAGTCTTATGTAGAACGTATCGATTGCAGTATGCCGTGTGTCTCAATAAAATATTGAAAACAATCAGTGCCGGTGACTCGTTATATGCATGTCACTCCTGGCCGCCGTTGTTTGATAGGAAACGTGACGTCTTAAGACACTGGGCAAGGTATGAGCGACTGTCTACGGCTAGGAAGGAGGTGACTTCTGAGATGACGGCAAATAGAAATCTATGGAAAAAAAAGACATGCTGCGCTGACCCCAAATAAATTGGGATAAGGGTAAGAGGATGATGATGATGATGAGCAGAAAATTGAAAGATAGAATCAAAAGTTCACTGATACGGAAAAGAACAGGCGAGAGATGCAGTCAAACCTGTCCTGACACTGAAATAGGAATGGTCAGGTCACATTTAGGGACCTAAGGATGAAATATGGTCACAAATAAGGTTGAACCCTTGACCTCGTGCACAAGAGGCGAGGCCTAAACCACTGGGCATTCATGACATTTAATTGAGATTGTGCCTCTTTGTCGCTCGTTCCGCGCTCTCGCTTGCACTTCAAGCCTTAAATGGAACGCCTCAGAGCAAGGTAACGCCGCATGCGTCATGTTATTTCGTGCGTGCAGCCAGCTTCATCGAATTATAAGACGTTAAAGACTTAAGGCAAAAAGTAGGCAACACAAAAACTTTGAAAGGGTTGAAATAAAGCGAAAAAAATATATTGACCAAATGACAATTTTATTGCTTGTAAAATTAGTAATAGTTGTACGAATGTGATAGATTTGCATGTAGAATTATTTATTTCTAATAATTAAAATTAAAATTATTTAATGTTCCATTTTATCGCACTGCGCCTCGATCCACACTTATAACGATGCTCAAAGCGCTCACCAGATAAACTTATAATGTACCCAAATAACCTACCAAAACAAAAATATGTTTATCTGTATCCATTTTTGTATAAGCGTTTGCACTGCTCGGCTTTTCTTCCACTTCTATTAATTTTGTGTTTTCCCCTCTCAATTCTTAAGGAAGCCATCCAAAGCATCCGCCATCTTCTTTATGGGTAGCAGCTCCAGTCAGTTGGTCTAGAGGTCCCAAACGCGATTGCTGAGTGTGAGGTCCTCAGTTAGATTCCCAGCTCGGACAAACTGTTATTGTGTGTTATTCCAATAGTGATCTTCTCATTAACCTCCCCGCGTCTGGATGTGTGCCCGGTTGATGGCAATAGGCTCACCCCCTATAAGATGGGACTTAAAAACATAACTGATGAAATATAGGTGTACTGTAGGTACAGCTCTGCCCAAACCTTCGGGGAAATAAAGGCGAGATGCTACGAAATTTTGCGTTCCAAAAATAAACCAGTTTCGCTTCAGTCTATAAGTTACGCCCATATTCTAACCTGTCATTAACTACTCGGACTGAAGATTTGTAATAATTTAACATACGGAGCCTAGTTTGCAAGAATTAATAATGACTATCGATGATAAAATATTTCTAGTGCCAGGAAACAAA
Source organism: Phlogophora meticulosa (assembly GCA_905147745.2). NCBI lineage: Eukaryota > Metazoa > Arthropoda > Insecta > Lepidoptera > Noctuidae > Phlogophora > Phlogophora meticulosa. The sequence goes on from LR990518.1 coordinate 5,048,501, forward strand.
GTCTATTGTCCTGTATTGTAGTGAGAAATGTAAAAAGTGTGCATTTTGGCAAAAAGTGCGATTGTACCTAAATAGTTACAATCGCACTTTTTACCAATATTTGTTTCACAAATGTGTCTCCTACGATAGTAAATGATCGCTCATTTCAAACGACGTGCGAAGAATAAAATCCTAAATATGTAATATAATATAATAATATAATATAATATAATACATGTAACTAATATTTTTGAAATATGTTAGTGGGTTTTTCCATCTGAAATTGCTCAGTACCTAGCAACCCGGAGTCTCGATTTGTGTACGTTATGTAGCGATAGGCTCGCTCCCTATAACCTTCGACTAAAACTAATCTGGCGAAATGTACGTGCAAGATAGATAACCCTTCTCTTCAACCTCCTTCGATAATACTACTTGGCACTGGTACACTCCATAAACACAAGTTCAATCTTACATTGAGTGCCATAGCTTATCGAAAACACTCTTTTCTCTAGTTGTAACGCTGCATAGTGTCTAGATAAGTGTTTCTTGTACAATTGTTGAGGGTTATATTTTTTTAAATTAAAATATAGCGTGTGTATTTTAATTATGTAATGTATGTATGTAAAGAATAGCTTTTAATATTTAAAATAAACGGAGTTAATTTGTTTTTTATCTCGTATTATATTCATTTTAAGTTCGCCATTGCATTTCTATGGTACTTACGGTGAACTATAAAATAACGTTTTGTAAGACTTCTGTTTTTCTTTGTGTTTTAAAACTGTTAAAAAACTTCTCATACTGTGAGACCTACTTAATATGAAACTTCTGTGTATGTCGGTTTTAAATGTTGGTATTACAGAGCTGACCATTTCTTCCATGAGTCGTTAGAAGAAGCTGACCACGATGTAATATCACGCTTGTTTTCCCAAAAGGATGGGTTAGTCAGAGGTCTATACAGTACAAGTACAAGACTTGGTTCACTAAAAACTCAACAATTTATGAGTACCTGGACGTCTTTACTTTTAAACAAGAGGTAGATTGATTCTGTATATGATACAAGGAGAAGTTGAAGATTCACAGCAATAATATCGCTAGAACTACATCAAGCCAGAAAAGATGGCGTATAAAAAAAAAGTCAAATAAAATATAGTTTTTGAGAAGTTTAAGACACATTTTTTTAACGGAATTGCACCTCTGGTTGCCACTACAATTTTTTTAACGGGAAATGAATATGACACTAGTGCATCACTGATACCCATGAGAAAAATGCACCAGATTTAAAGAAAAACATTCCGGAATCTCAAAACCCAGAAAAAAAAGCTATAAAGAAATCGTAACCATGTCCGCCCGAGAAAATGGATGAAATAAAAGGAGAATAATAATAAACAAACATTATTGTTACCAGCAAATTACTTATATTTAGAAAGGAAACTAATTAACGGTAGTCGCCGGTGCGTGTATCCTTAGTTTCAGATTAAATCCCGAGAGCTTGACGTCACTAGCCTCTTGTATTTATGCTATCATTTTGTTTTATTTTTGTCCTCCTGCTTAGGATACTGGTCCTTTGTTGTGTTTATTGCAATATTGTGGATTAAAGAAAGAAATAAAATAAAGAAGGAATAATATTTTTTGGGACATGCACAGGTAAGAAAAATGTAGAAAAACAAAACAAAGAAATGAAAATTAGAAAGCATTAATTAAGAGCACGTTTACCAAAATCGGAAATCGTTTATTTGATTTTACATAATATATGCAAAATTAATGTATAAAATTGCAATGGCAAAACATTAAAATCATAGCGAAGTCACCTATTTAAATGCATTACTTATCGATTTTTAAAACCTACTGAATAAGTTGATGACTTCATCATTATCCTATCATTTTCCCAAACATGTTGGGGTCGGCTTCTAGTCTAACCAGATGCAACTGATTAATCTTACCAAATGCAGTATTTTACATGGAGCGACGGACTATCTGACCTCCACAATCCAGTTACTGGGCACCACGATCATCTTTAGCAAGGCTGGTTGTCAGATTTTCGGGCTTCTGATTTTTTTTGGAATGGGCATCTCGCAGTTTATCCTTTAGGGATATTTACTGCTCAACCGAACTTTCCTGTGGGGGGCTTAATTAAAATTAAGGCCTCCAGCCAGGCAGACTTCCCGTAGCGACTGTCAAAGAGAGAGCGCACCCGTGATTGTTATCAGCTTGCCGTGCATAGTGGGCCCCATCATCAAGTACGACCGATCAAAAAACTGCATATCGTTCCATATCTATTTGGGTCCGCTTAAACCCAAGTTCTTCTTCTGTGGGTGGAGTATGAGGCATGGTCTTTAACCCTTCCCGCAGTCTGCTTTGCACGAATCACGTCTTCGCAAAAAGATGCGATGGCCACGGATTAAACCACGGCCGGAGGCGAGACTTCACCTTCACCAAGTGCCACGATCGAGGGCACAGTTCTGCTGTGGTCGAATTTGGCAGTCCTCGTGTTAATGCTGTATCGTGTCCTCCGGGCAGTCGTTGCAGTACTGACAGGTAGGCATCCGCTTCCAACCTGTTTGACGCAAGTAGGTGCATGCGTATTATCCCTGTCCAGTATAAGCAACTGCGCAAGTCGGAAACTGTGGGCGCGGCATTTTTCCATAAAGGCCTTACCGATAAGTACCATTGTGAAGCCAAGCCCCAACTATAATAGTAGAAAGAGAATGCATAAGTGTATGGTTGCATAACTACCCACCAATTTCATAAAATAACATAGTACTCTCCTCTATCTACAACTAAGCCAATTTATACTCATAGGAATTATAGAAATAAACCTCCATTTCATTATGTCGGAGTTTAGATACGTATAGAGAATTTTAATCACTAAGAACTGACGTAACGATACGTTCATTTTAAAAGTGGTCTTTGAGTTCGTACTTCACATGTTTTCTCTTTTCCTGGTAGTTGGGAAAGTGTGTGGGTTCTGCACTTCCACGTGCAGTAAAAGCTTTTGTTTTAACGTGATGAATTTTTTTGTAATATAATATAATAATAATAACATTTATTTCAGACCATAAGTCCATAGACAAACACACATTACAATATTATACACAAAACATCAATACATACATGAAAACACAATACACTAAACATCTTATTCTAAATATTTGAATGACGCACGATGACTGGTCATCCATTGCCACATCATTGGACTATCCATCCTGTCGGCTACTATAGCCACCAAGCTGTTAGAGCTGTCACGCACTCGCCGCATCAGGGATGCTATCCGTGTCCGCATCAGTGCGTAAAAATCTGGCACGCCATTCTCCGCAAACATCCCCGATGCACTGCAAAAGCGTGGCTGCCCCAACATAACTCTCTCTCAAATCTCTCTTATGTATAAATATGATTTTTTGGATCATTGGATGTTAGTTACTCAATCACGTCAGAACGGGTGAATGGATCTGAATGAAATATGGCACATGGATAGAATATAGTTTGACACAGCATATAGGCTACTGTTTATCCATAAAAAATGAAGGATTCCCTTGGGATGGGAACCCTATACCTAGGGTTCCCATCCCAAGGGAATCCTTCATTTTTGGCCGTGACGTTTATACTCGTACATCTATTGTACGATTAAAAAAATATATATATAAAGTTGAATTTGTCCTTTAATCCTACTTATCTTTTCCTCAAAGTAATTTTCAGTGCTTTAATAATTTATGAACTTCAGTAGGTAATGTAATCATTTTGATAACAGTAGCTGTAGGAACATTACGTCTACACGGACACAACTACATATGTTGGCGACTGCCTATCTGACCTCCACAACCCAGTTTCTGGGCAACACGATACCCCTGGGTAAGTCTGGTTGTCAGACCCGTAACAACTGTCAAAGAACTACAAATGTCAGCCGGGACCAACGGCTTCTCGTACTTTCCAAGGCACAGAGATCAATATGTTACGAACGGTCACCCATCCAAAGTTTGACCTCGACAAGCGTAGCTTAACCTTCGATCAACCCGCACGATATAAGTAATATAAGTCTAGGCAATAATTATTATTGTCAAGAACTGATACAATCTTACATAACCGATAATAATCAACACCTCACACACACATACATATGTTTTCGCTTGTCTAATCATTTTCAGTGCCTGTATTTTCACTGACAGCTCAGAGAGGGGTTTTCAGGTTAACAAAAGAGGTTCCAAACAAAAATAAATAGCACATATTATGCACGTGACGTACACCCGTGCCCGTTCGAATGATGTCTGACGTCATAGGAACCACCCTTGAAACAAGGGAGGCGGGCGACGTACAGGCTGGAAAAATACAACCATTTTGTTTGGTTTTTGTTTATTTTACGGTTTAGGGGGCTCATTGCTTTGCAATCAAAGTGGATTTGAAATTGATTATTTTTGAGTATGTTACATAAAATTTTATTAACATTAAGATATACTTTTAATCCTAAGGATTATTATGAAGGCGACTGTGAGTTTGTTCGTCTGTTACGCTTTGACGCATTAATGGCTGAACTGATTTAGATAAACCTGGTAACCATAAAAAAAACCACACGTATAGACCTGGTTTAGGACAGAGGATACTTTTTATTCCTATTTTTTTTATTTTTAGTACGTTACCGAGGGTTAATTACCGACTTGTTCGCGGAAGAAGCCACAAGGAAAACTGTATACATAAAACAAGAAAATGAAACGATTTCCTGCTACAGGGAAAACAAATACTGACTCAAACGCAACAAATGTAGTTATACAAATTTCTACAAAATCATCACAGTCATAAACACTTCAAAATTCAGACATCAACCTTCAAATTAAATCCTTAGAAAATCCACAAACGGACCTCAATTTAAAGCCAAAAGATATCAAAGGTACTCATGAAACCGACACGCGTCGATCAGCTGGTACCTAAGTTCAAGGTTCCCCGGGTCAATGCTGCGCGGCACAGGGGGTACAAGGGAGAGGAGGGGAGGGAAAGCGTGGGCGTTACCATGGCAACCGGCCTACGCCACCCAGCCCACCCGGCCCAGGTAGTCAATCAATTACGGTGAGAACACATTTCTTGTACATAATGACGCCCATAGCATGATATATTGCAGTTTCAAAATTGTATTATGTGTACTTTTATAAAAAAAATACATCATCGATTCAAAGGAGGTTCACTATGTGTGTAAAAATTTAAACAGTCATTTGTTTTAATAGTTGGTCACCTATTCGGTGTTCCATTGCAGACAGGAGACAGTTTCGATACTAACCTCGCTAATAGGCTTATTCTTTCATAAGGACAAATTATATTGCTCATGCTAAAACAAGCGAGGTAATAGTCTTAATATGTGGTGAAAGGGTAATAGACGCACAACCTGTGTTCAGCACATTATTCTAAACCCTCGCAGCATTGATTTTAATATTTATATTTTCTTTAAAATGAAAAATATCATTATTTCTGTCTAAACCCAATGATCATTGAAATCTCATCGTTTAGAGAGCAATAAGGATATTTACGGTTGAAAGTAAAAAAACATTTAAAAATAAAGATTTTTCCAGTTTAAAGTAAAAAAAAAACATTTAAAAATAAAAAAAAAGGAAAACCCAAGTAAACATTTCACAAATTCTTATCTTATTAAAAGGGAAGATTTGATTGTTTGTTTGTAATACATAAACTTGATAAATTTAATTCTTTCATCTATAGAAAGCTATATTATCAGCGAGTAACATATTATATAGGCTATATTTTACTTTAAAAAAATCAAAGGAGGTGAAGGGACTTTAAAGTTCGAAGGGAAGTACGCTATGGTATTATATAAATAAATAAAGCATCCGTATGTTTCTGGTCGCAAAACTCGAAAAGTCGTCGATGGATTGATTTGAAATTTTTACACAACGTTGTGTATTAATAGGGGGTATGAACGCGCAGAGTCGTGAAGTTGTGGATATCGGCCCAATATAACAGATATCGGTCAAAAAATATTTATTTATTTAATACTTTAAGCACACAAAAGTACAGAGGCGGACTTAATGCCTTAGGGATTATCTACCAGTCAATCTTTGGGTGATGCAGAGACAAGCAGTGGTAGGTGCAACTTCTTAAAAGAAAAGAATACATACAATACAATAGGGGATGTTAAAGTTTGAGAGGAAAAGTGCAAATATTATTTTTATTAGTATAAATAACAAGGCCGTTGATAAGGCATAGACCGTTCCACGTGTACGAGGGACAGAGAAAACTCTCTTCAAAGCCAAACTTTTTCTAAAACCCCCGAGCGCCATTATCAACGGCCGGGTATTGTGTGCCAGTTGGAATAAAACCTTTGTAGTCATCATAATTGACATATCGGAAGACCGCATTCTTACGTTCATCAAAGAACCAAAAATATACCATTCGTCTCTTTCATCTTTTATAAGTGTTTTAGCGGGAAATTGCCTTTAAAGTATTTTATGAGGACCTATAGCCAGTCCGACCTCTGCCATTGAGATGTGAGACTGTTGGTACAGTTATAAATTATATCCATACCATTTACTATTTAATATCATAAATGGGAAAGTGTGTGTGTCTGTTTGTCCGTCTTTCACGTCTAAACCGCTGAACGGATTTCGATAAAATTTGACAGAGAGATAGATTGCACCCCGGGAAATAGGCTACCTTTTTTTATCAACAAAGCTAGTAACGTTATAGCGGTGTTACTATGAGTGCAACTCTGCCTTACCCTTGGGGAAAAACAGGCGTGATGTTATCTAATACTTTTAAACGAGCAATTCTTGTATATATGTATGTATATATTGTATATAAATACAATCTGAATCTCGGAAACGGCTGCATTGATTTTTATGAAATTTAGTATGCAGGGGGTTTAACGGGCGACAAATCAATCTAGCTAGATTTCATTTTTAAAAAACCACGTTATATCCGAGCAAAGCTCTATCATCCAGGTACTGTGATAATAATATAACATCATGGAATACCCTGACCTTGATACCTTTAATTCATCCTCTCAACTAAAACTAATATAAGTGTGAAATCGCCTACACGCCTTGATCACGCGTGGCAATTAATGATCGTGCCTTCTCTGCACGAGAAGATGCTTTGCGCAACACTGGAAAGTAACAAGCTGGTATTATAGGTATGGTTATATCATCATAATATCCTTATTTTCCATCTCAAAGATGGTCCTTGTAGCCGAATTATATTCTGTCACGTAATATGAATAAGTAATTGCCATTCCCAAATCGAAGGTAAAGATGCTTTGAATTTATTTGATCTTTTATAAAAAAAATATAAAAAATATATCATAAAATACATATAACAGAGTTCTTTGTACTCTGTCGGTTTGATGTTGGCAATACGTAATGAGCAAGTGTGGTGATCGATGCTATTTCCAACTTCACAGACTAATATTACAATGTTTGTGGGAGTTGATTTTTAGGGCACATTCTTATGAATACAGCCCTTACGTAATTTCAAATAGATGTTATATATTTTATTATTAGTTCTCTCTTTCATCACTCTGGAAAAGGAGGTTACGTAAGTTGTTGTTTATCACAAAGAAAAATATAAATTAATGTTGTATTGCTGCTTGTTTCTGTATTTAATTTAAAAAAAATGCTCGACAGTCCACACAGCATTATCAAGCCCCAAGCTAAGCAGAGCTCGTGTTATGGGTACTAGATGACTGATATACTTAATACAATATAATACATAGATAGATATTTTTTATTATACATAGCAAATACTCAGAACACCCGGAACAAATCTTTGTAGGTCGTACAAACATTGTTACCAAGGCGGGAATCGAACCAGAAACCTCTCATTTACTCGTATCACAATAGTTATGTGCTTTATGTATGCTGATGTAAGCGAAAACGCCGGGAAGGGGCCCTATATGGACATACACAGACCTTATAGGTGATGTTCTTCAAAAAGGTCAGGTGCGTAGTACTCTCAACCGGCGTGCGTGTATGACCAGATGAGTGACCGTATACGAAGCAGGAGTATATAAGGATCGTTGCAGGCGTTCAGTAGTTCCTGCCTACCCCCATGCTACCCTTACCGCTCCTATAACTGCCGGTATGACCTACATATATAGATGATTTAGTTTAGTTATTGCACTTTTTTATTTTAAGATTTTTTTAATTTATTTTCTACCTCACCCTATGAGATTTCAAATGAATGAAGTGAGTTAATAACTTAAATAGTAACCAAATTTCACAGTTTAAAATAAAAATACATTAGGAAAAATCCTAAAAATTAGGAAAAAGTAGACGAAAAATTTCCACGTAAATCGTGATATCAGGTTATGCGTCGATATGACTTTCGCGCTGTATTATCCAGATTATAATCATTATATCTGTCTGGATTAGCTCTCTTAGATGAATAAATATTAAAAAAGCAGCAACCAGTATCACAGCCCATCAAACAATTTCGTCCAACACAAATCTATAGTGCCTACGCGATCTCGTAGCTCGTAGCGGTCGTAGCAAGCACCGCCTTAATTCGTAGACATCTGCTACGATTTTTATTGACTACGAGACTACAGAATAAAGAGTGAATCTCCTACGCTTGCTTTTACAAAAGGTTCAGCATTCGGTGTAATGGATACTAATTCAATTTACGAGTAATTAGTGAATTTTACGTAGTAATTATTATTTACTCTGTAGCGTTTCGTGGAATATTGTTGAGGTCCGTTTCGTTTAATTAATTGGTTTGCGCACTCGTTAACAAGGGGCGATGTAATTTGTGTTTACTGTTTTGTACTGTTCACCGTGTGGTTTACCAGGGGACTTGGGCAAGTCTCTGCCTTCACATGAGTAAATAAATGACTTAAATGGAGTTTAGATTCGAATTTCGAACATCGTTTTAAATTACAATAAAATCTTATGTACTTTTATAACTAATCACTAGTTAAAAAGCACATAACAACTGTTTATTTTTATTTATATAATCAATATGTTTTTTTTCACTAACCTTAGTTATGCTGTAAGAACTGTGTTTTCTAGAGAACTTAAAATGGATATTTATCTGTTGATTATTTCAAGTTGACACAGATGGAATTATATGTATTTTGAAACATTTTAGCGCTCAATGTACATTGCTATTTGTTGTGCAAGAGGCAAGAGGGGACAAATATCCCTTTGAAAACATCGGAGGTTCTCTTTGGTTATCTCAATCCATGTTACCGGCTGTCACTTCGCCTCCGACTTCGTCCGCGTGGATTTCGTACTTTTCTCTTCGAACTTAACATTACAACAACTACAGCGTAGTTTAAAGCGTAGTTATGAAAATAAAGCATAGCCTTTGTTACTCGCTGGTAATGTAACTTTGTATAGGTGAAATAATGTTAAAAAATATCGATTAAAACAAACTAATACACAAACTACGCCGATGGCTCGATAAATTGATTTGATTATTTCGTGCCAGATTGATGGCAAAAAGCTATTTGTTTGCCCAAAAATTTCTGCCAGCCTTTAATGCCAATACTCCTAATACTCATAAACAATAGATTAATGGTCAATTCTATTTTAAATATTGTTAGAATATTTAATTCTTTAAAAAATCTTTGTATGTAACACTATCTATCTAACATCCGTTCCAAATCACGTTCAAACTTTTGTTTCTATTTACCCCTGCGTTTCTATTAACCCCTTTTAACCACTCATCATAGAACGAAGCTCAAAACGACCCCTTAACGAACGATCAAAAGAAAAACCCCTTCCAGCAGTTCATTAACCAAAGAAGAACACATGCTGTACCTTTTTACATCCTTTCTTTATTACTTACTCATGCTTATATAACACACACACACGTACACCTTACATTAGAGCTGTATATAGAATCTTATATACCTATCTACGTGTATATAACGTTGTCGAAGGCCCAGGATCTCACGCGCAGTGAACATCGGCGCTGACCCATGAAGTTCCACACCTTGCCTGTCCTACGGGCACTTGGTATGCTATTTATATTATTGACACTTCTTATACTCTTTATAGGTTTTTTTTGCGGGTAAAAAGGTGATGAAAATGTATGGGAAGTATTTTGACATGGTGTTTTAAAATATATATTTTTTTGTTTTTAAAACTTTTTACACTTACAATCCATATGTATTAGTAGATCCTGATAATTTAATTCCAGCCAACCCATTAGTTACTCCTGTACATTTTCAACCAGAATTATAACATTTTTTGCTTATGTAATTTTACGTTCAATTCCTAATAAATTAGGAGGTGCAATTGCACTAGTAATATCTATTTTTGTTTTAATTATTCTTCCATTCACTATTAATAAAAAAAAAACAAAGAAGTCCTTGTTTTGTAAAAACTTGGGTAAAGAGGGCAGTCAGTGTTACCCATCTAGGGATAGACAAAGAATAACATTATACAGGGTGGACGTGACATCGACGAACAACCTGACACCATACATAATTCTGCACACCTTTCCGTTGAAATTTTGCGTCGATTTTTTCCTAATTTTCCGATGTTTATTTTATTTAAAACTGTAAAAAATCACTGTTTGTATCTCACCTTCTGTGATTTCAGCTTTATGAAAATCATAATTTCCATATATCTAAATGATAATTTTAATTAAAAACTAAATCATCCACTTCTTTCATTAAAAATCTCACTGTGATGGGTATAAAATGTGAACCTATGTATCTCCATTTCTGAATTAAAAAAACCAGTCATTGAGAAAAAATGTGGACACTCTACCTAATAAACGAATTGGTCTACAAATAGCCAACGGAATAACAAAAGTCATAGCGTGCAGAAACTAAAGCAGTCAGTTTGTCGTACAGAAAAGAAGCGGTTGAAAATACTTAGCTTGTCTATTTTGGCTAAGACTTACAAACGAACATTTCTTTTTAGTAGGGTAATAAAAAGGTATAAGTAATAAATCTGATCTGAATTCTTATGATTTTTTAAAATCTAACTATAACATAAAACTAACTTTGTTAATACGAAAACAAAATAAAATAAAAAAACCGACCTAGACGTACCAAAGTACTCCTCCGCATCGCTGTCATCTGACCGGCAGTATTGCCACGTTGGATGGCAATACGAATTTTTAGTGCAAAGAATGAGCCAAACCTCTGGTTACGCGAATCGTCGATCAGTCATTATTATTCTTCTTCTTCTTCTTCTTTTATAAAACGTTGCCCCACACTAGGAATTTCTCCTGTGTCGTGGGTGCTTTGACAAACATGTAAAGTCACATACACAAACAGCCAGACCCGGAACAATTACCTGCAGGCCATACAAATATTTGTTCCGTGTGGGAATCGAACCCACGACACGCGGCGCAGCAGTCGATCGTTCAGCCACTGCGCCAACCGTGTCGTCAAATTATAATATATTAATGACTCATTATTCTTATATTTGTACCTACTGAAACATTACTCTATTTAGGGGCGCGCTGACCGTGTGTGTTACATTATACTTACAAGCAATGCTACAGTGTGAGATCCGCCTAATACCAAATTCTCATAGTTTCGATTATCCCAGCCCGTCTCAAAACTCCATCCCAACAAGGCCAATACAATTTGCCGTATTGCCCGCCAGTTACACTTTGTCCCAAAGCCTTTTTACTTGAACAACCCCATGACGTTGCAGAAAAAAAAAAAAAGACCGTCTATACAGTATCGGTAACATGCCTGTATCGGATACGTAATAGCAGAGGACTGCCTCTAAATATTTGAGGGCAATCACTTCGAGTGGCTTCATTTCAATTTAATCGCGTCAATATTTTATTTGTGAGAGACGCGGATGGTTACAGAAGATACGCCGTGTGATTGACTTTTAGATAGGCTAGGAGGTACTTTTGTTTGTTATTTTTATTTGTTGCGAATAAGAGATGTGAGTGTAGCCTTGTTAGACATGAAGTATTAGATAGAGATAGGAGATTAAACATCATAATTGAACAATATTATTTTTATAATTTTGTGATAACAGATTTTAATTTGTGACTTTGGTCTAATAGGGTAGTGTCCTTAAAAATACTGATTGGTCCGAAAGTTAGATTAGGTACTCAAAAATACTGGACACGTATTTTTTCTTTTGTCACGTAAACCAAAATTGACGACAATATAGTGCATTGAAATTGCGCGTGACGTCACGCCGTGCTACACTTTTAACGTAACAGTAACAAGCCCCTTCTCCTGAACTTCAAAAAAATAGGTTACCAATATTTTTTGGTAATCTTACTGACGGAATAAATAAATTTAATATATTTTTACCTAGGACACATCTCTATTACATAAGTAAATAGCTATTTTTATTTTAATTTTTGACGACACGGTTGGCGCAGTGGTTGAGCCATCGGCTGCTGCGCCGCGTGTTGTGGGTTCGAACCCCGCACGGAACAAATATTTATACGACCTGCAGGTAATTGTTCCGGGTCTGGCTGTTTGTGTATGTGAGTTTAAATGTTTGTAAACGCACCCACGATACAGGAGAAATTCCTAGTGTGGGGCAATGTTTTTATAAAAAAAAGAAAAGAAAAAAAAAAGAATTATTCCAATATTACGTTACATCAAATAAATGGATAAAACATAAAAACTCAGGTCATAAACCCCCACTTGTGTATCGCCACTCGTGTTAGCTCGGTAATCTTCGGCAGCCGACAAAGACGCCGCTTCGGCGCCGGCGCACCTGAACCTCTTGACTCATAAGTGGTGCATTTAAAACGTGAATGAGACCGTGTTATCGTTAAATATCCTGTAGCTACGAGATTACAGGAATATTGCTGTTGGTATAACTGAAGTAACAAAAAGTTATGTTTTGGTCAAAATAATGGCTGACTCTCAGGGTCTCCGAAACTTAAAAAAAAAAGAAAGCCACGTTTAAAAATAAATTTTAAAATTTTATTTTATTAGGGAAAACAAACATTACATTTTGTAGAAAAAATACAAAAAGATACGGCCAAATGTGTAACCAACAACATTTTCCACAAAATACACGTAACAAATTATAGTCTTTACAAACTAATGATAATAAAAACAATAAATTTAAACTAAAACCTAAAAACTACAATAATAAAAATGTCTTACTAAATGTCGTAGCTCGAAGTGTTTAAAAATCTATGCTGATAAGATACAGACAGAAACGCCATATTAATTTTGCACTATTCAATACAAAGGCCGTTCTCGGTGACAAGGATGGAAGAAAAGCGTATAACTTTTTCCATTTTCCACCGATTTTTTACTTTTTTGACTTATCCAATTTTATAGTTTTTTTTTTAAACAAATATTTGTTCATGTATATTTCTGATAGGCGTCAAATATCCTATTAGAACAAGTAGGGGTCATCCATATTCTATGTCACAAGTTAAGGAGATATAGGGGGTTACCAAAGTGTGACATCGTGTGACAAACGGGTGGCGAAGAGCCAGCTTCGTGACGTCACATGTATTAATTGAAACTCATATCATGTCGCGCCACACATTAGTCTAAAGTTCGATAATATTCCAGGATGTTTGTGGCTGCATCTAACATTTTCAGACACAATGTGACTGACTCATTTAAGCAATATAGTGAATGAACTATCGAACTAGATATCAATGCCGAACTGTACCTGTGTAGTTGAATATTTATACTCGTAACTATGCCTACAGCGAGAACTAATAGCATTCAGTGTGGATATAAGACAAAGAGGAGAAAAATACATCTAGATTTTAATATCATAAAGACTTATTAATCAACTTACATTATTATTTTGACCTGATAACCAGTCTTACCAAGGACTATCGTGTTGCCTAACAGGGTTGTGGAGGCAGATAGGCAGTCGCCCTATGTAAAATACTGGTATTCAGCTGCATCCATTTATACTGGAAGCCGACCCTAACATAGTTGGGAAGAAGCAGATGATAACTTGCCAAACTTCTTTTAAAATATTGTAAGACTTTTTACCAATGAAAAAACCCTTTGACCAGACAGTCCTCTATTCTGAATCTCTTAAAAAGGTAGATAAAGAAGACGTATTACAAAGATACAGTAAATGCTTAAGTACGTCAAACAAGGCATAACGAAACGCGTGTGGGCGGCCCTTAAACGGCTTAAGGTTTTATCCAAAGAGTATTTTGTTACCAGCATAAGAAATCTTTATGCTCTTTGTGTAGATACCTTTACATATTGTACGAGTTAACCTTATAGTATCGGTAGATTCAATGGTCACAAGATTCAGGAGCTGTTCTTAAAGACTAACAGACTTGTGTCCGTTTTTACGAATATTAGTCACTATAATAATATAATTCTTTATTTCGCAAAAAAAAAGTGAACAATAACACTAGTAACTATGATACGCTAAGAGCTGTGGTTTTTTTTTTAAAACTTGCGTAATTTGAACTCTGGTACTCAAAGTAAGATCTAACTTGTGTTATGAGTACCAGTGTTCCAACAATAGTAATTACACAAAGGTACACAGGTTCCCACGAGGGGCGTTAGTGCAGTTTCATTGTCACAGAGAAATGAAGTAAAAATATACTATACTGCTTTGTTCGTTGGTCTACTGGACCAAAGTTCGACTGCTAATCGTGGGGTCCTAGGTTCAATCCCTAGGTCAGGCAAAGAGTTTTTCTCATTGGCAGCCCGGTGTTTGGTTCGTGTCCGGTTGATATCAATAGGCTCACCCTTGTTACATGGTACTGAAACATAACAGGTGAAATGTGGGTGCTAGATACTATAAGTGCATCGCTACCCAACCCTTTGGGGAATACAGACATGATGTTATATCTAGTCATGATATTATCTCTTCTTTGCATAAATTATGTAACATTGAAAAAAAAGTAATAGCTGAAAAGGGTTTTAATTTTTGTACGAATAATCTTAATGAAACGCGCGCAAAATATAATTCCATTAAGTTCCTGAGCTTTCTACTGTATGCATGGACTTCCCGCTAATGTTTTTTTTTTTGATGTACAAGTGTACATCCAATATCTGGCCTCATACTACAGCGAGATTCGTTAAAAAAAACACACAAAACGCCACTTCTTCTGCACAATTTTTGTGTTCATACGTCCAGTAAAAGGGCTATGTGGGGCTCAATTCCTGGTACACGTAAGGGCCTTGGGGCAGGGAGATTGACTTCATGCAAGCGATTAATTATTATGGTTTGATTGCTTATCAAACTCCCCTGAAGAGCTAAGAAGCCCCATAACCAATATCATCACGGTCAATGTATGATTTCGTCAAGCAGTAATTTATTGATCGGTTGATCGAAGGTTAAGCTACGCTTACCGACGTCAGTCAGTAGATGGGGTAACGTTCGTAACTTATCTAGCTACTTAACTTATCTTATCTACTCCTCCGTGCCTCTGAAAGTACGTTAAGCCGTTGGTCCCTGCTGTTTTTTGTACATCTTTGGCAGTCGTTACTGGTAGTCATAAACCCGAATGTCTGACAGTCTTACCAAGGGGTATCGTATTACTCAGAATCTGGGTTGTGGAAGTCAGATAGGCAGTCGCTCCATGTAAAATAATGGTATTCAGCTACATTCCATTAGACTGGATACTGACTGGACTGGCAGATGAGTACATTTTATGTAACGACCTTGTCTGAGTATGGTGATGCGAGTTCGTCCTCCATATCGCGCTGCCACGCTGCTAGAAATACGGTAACATGTCCAAAGTCGACTTATAACACCTTATAACACCTTGCGTAGTGCCAATCATACTCCCCTTTCATTTGTCTGCTCACATGCGGAACCTAACAGGCATTTAATATCAGTCAAGCGCGCGTATTAGTATTAATAATTGCCGTACCAAAACCGTCCTTACTAAGACGAAATAAAGGCACTTTTTCTTAACCACATTGTCGCAGAACATCGATGCCGTGGCTTCTCAACATACTTTATGTAAATTACGTGTTATTACGATTATACCCCTTTGAACTGTACAACTGTCTTGTAAACGTTCGGTTAAGTGACATCCCTAGCGTTTATTATTTATGAGACAGCCCTATTTTGAAGCGACTTTTAGCAGAACGTGGAATAAAAATTTCATTTTAAACATTTTCCTATAAGTGAATTGTTTCTTACGCTAATTGTTTCCTTAGTTCCTAGGTGTTTCTTATTTCTACAAACCGAAATAAGACTTTAAGGAGTCTCGTGAACATTAATTATTAATTGTGTATTTTCAGTCGAAGGATCCCGTTTGCCTAATAGGAATAGGACACAATAATTAAACTGGAATGCAATAATGACAAAATGCTAGCTTGGCCCTTCCATAACATCACGTCTGTTTAGGAATACAAGGTTAAGCAGAGGCTAAGGATTAGGCAGAGGTGTAGTAAAGTAAGCACATCTACGTGTCGGCAGCTATGTTGATGGCAAGCCTATTGTCATGTACTGAGCAAGGAGAAATTTCAAATGGAAAAACTCAATAACACTATGCCAGACCTAGAAATCGAACCCTGAACCTTATGCTCACCACTAGATCAACGAGGAACTCTACTTCAGCTTATATCTGTACCACTCACATCGAAGTAATAAGAATTCCTTTATAGTGTCATGATTTCTTATTTGACTGCCTCATTAGTCATGTCTGACTGCTAAGCATGAGGTCCTGGGTTCGATTCCCGGGTCGATCAATGTGTTATAGGAATTTGTCAGTAGCAGCCCGGAGTCTGGATGTGTGCCCGATTTATGGCAATAGGCTCACCCCCTATTACATGGGACTTAAACATAACTGGTGAAATGTGGGTGTACTATAGGTACACCTTTGCCCAAACCTTTGATTAATACAGGCGTGATTTTATGATTTATTACTTCTAAATATTATATTCTAGACTTTATTTCATTTGGCAACACTGACAAACATAAGTTTGAATAGTGTCGTGGTGTGGTGGAGAAATCCGAAATAGCCTATTGCTTTGAATCATTCGATCGATTAGGAAAAATTGGTCGACTAAGTAAGTCGCCCTGGATATTCACTCAAATGTTGCTATGGTTATAATATTGTGGTTATACTTATTTACTGTGTAAATCTCTAATCTTAGTATTATATATCTCCTGTCCATACTTTATAAAGTCGTTTCACTGTAATAGAGAGACCATAGAACTAGATTTATATTTTATTCTCTAATCTCGCAATTCTTAATAATGATATTAATAGGTTAATAATATATTTGTTTCGTTGCTTGTTTATTATTTTTTTAGAAATATTTGTACGCCATATTATGGCAGGATATGTTGGAACCATTAATATATAATAATAATAATAATAATAATAATAATAATAATAACATTTATTTCAGACCATAAGTCCATAGAAAAACACACATTACAATATTATACACAAAACATCAATACATATATGAAAACACAAAACATCTTATTTTAAATATTTGAAGGAAGCACGATGACTGGTCATCCATTGCCACATCATTGGACTATCCATCCTGTCGGCTACTATAGCCACCAAGCTGTTAGAGCTGTCACGCACTCGCCGCATCAGGGATGCTATCCGTGTCCGCATCAGTGCGTAAAAATCTGGCACGCCATTCTCCGCAAACATCCCCGATGCACTGCAAAAGCGTGGCAGCCCCAACATCACTATATCATATATTCTGATAAATAAACATATTTGATTTGATTTGAACTTGTACTCATCTCATACATATTCAAAGTAATTAAAGGAAGAGTATAAAACATACGAACAAATTAAGACGGTTGGCAATAGGTTGGTAGAAAATGCCTATGGCATTAAGTCCGCCTCTGTACATTTGTGTGCTTAAAGTATTAAATAACTAAACAAATTAAGGCAGGACTAATCTGTTAAACGCAGGTACTACGCACTCTTAACCTCATAACGAATGACTCGGACCTATTCCATAGTCCTTTGAGTGAATACACAAAGAATGCCATATTTGTTATATTTAAGTATATTTTAAACGTTGCCCCACACTAGGAATTTCTCCTGTATCGTGGGTGCGTTTACAAACATTCAAACTCACATACACAAACAGCCAGACCCGGAACAACTACCTGTAGGTCATACAAATATTTGTTCCGTGCGGGGATCGAACTCACAACACGCGGCGCAGCAGCCGATGGCTCAACCACTGCGCCAAACGTGTCGTGAAAAACATATATGTCACAAAGTTGGATAAGTTAAGATAAGCATATCACACTATCACATTGGTTTGTATGAGTAATAATAAGTTGTGAGTTCGAGAGATAAATAAATAAAATGATAACAAATATCACGCTTGTAATCCCCGAAGGGATAGGCATGACCGTTATTAACTGTCTTTCCAATTCTTAAGGAACGAATCCAGGTCACATAGTCGATTTCAGCATGCAAAAATCTGTAAATCTGATTTTCGGGCGAGTCTGTCATTTTCGTTCTTCGGGGCCTGTGGACCATGCCGATTAGTGTCTAAGATGGTCTTTTGAGGTTAGGCAGAGGTGTACCCTACTTCACATAATATATAATACACCCACCTACAAAACATATTATAATTTCGCACTCCTACACAACTCACAACGGCTAAAGAATTTCTGAAACGTTATATTTCTTCTTTACTTCAGTTAATCGAGAAATTTGTAAATACAAGTTTTATTTTTTGTTGAATACATTTTGTACCCATTGGGTTTTTGATACCAATAGGTAAAAAATTTTATCAAAGCTTGACTCCAAGATGGCGCCACCTAACTAAAACGAAAATAAAACAAACTGTCAACGGTGCGTGGATTTTTCTTTTTGGCTTTTTATGAACGAAATTGCTAAAAACATAAGTGAGTAATATCTAAAATAAGCTTACGGTGCACATAATCTTGTTGAATTCTAGATTAAGCGGTATTTTATGTACTTAAAAAGAAACATAAAAGTTTGATTTAATACATTTTCGGTTTTCTTTCATTGTTGTAAATATAGATGTATATAATAACAATAGCGAAAGAAAGAAAATAAACTTGTAAGTGATAGATAAAGGTTATTATTGAAAGAAAGACAAAAATAAGTAGCACAGACTCAGGCACACAATGTGAATACTAAATTTCGAAAACGAAGAAAAAAATAATGACAGAAATAATAAAAAATAAAGATTCATTATAAAGACTTTCGGAAGCATATGGCTTTAATTTTCCTGTAAAATATGGCCTTAAAACTACTAACCCTTTTAAAATTCGAATTTTAATAGGTTTATTGATCTTTAGGAATGTAGGAGATGAAGGAGGGGCGGGCAACTATATTTTTTGGCACATTTTGAACTATTAGTTAAAGACCTCTGAACTAAACGTAAGAAAGATTTCAGCACTGATTACCTTGTTCACAAACTAAAGTTAAACTAGACAACTAACATCTCTTTCTTACAGATAGCTCGAGAAAAGGACAACGATAGTTAAGTACTAAGTTAGAGATGTCAAACTAGTTTATGCCCTGAACTTGACCATGTTTTCGGTCGATGCCTTTTAAATGAGTTTGGAAGTTTTTGTTCAACTAAAACTGACGGCTCTTACCTACAAATGTCCGTCCCTTTCTTGTTTTATAAACGAGAAAGAGATAAAAGTAGTCGAGAAATTTAGTTTAGTTTGTCAACAAGGAATTCAGCACCTTTGTTAGAGTCTTTAAAAAATCATTGAAATGTTTACTAAACTTTATTTTCTCACTTAAATCCCCGTAATAAATCTAATAAAGTTATATTGTTGGTCTTTGTCGAGCGACGTGTGTGGGTATCATTGAAACCAAACGTCATGCCAAAATTCTAATTCCTACGTAACACAGATCTCGAGAAAAACCTCTGTCAAACGGAAATAATGTTATCTGTTAACATTAAAACCCTCGGTACTCCAAGGGCAACCGTTGAGATTACAACCCGCATTCCGCCAGTTATGTTAAAGTTCCATGTAATAGGGGCGAGCCTATTGTCTTCAACCGGACACATATCTAGACTCGAGGCTGCTTCTAGCTGGAAAACCTAATAACGCTGCTCGATCGAATCGAACCCCATTCCCAGTAGTTGTGCTTGTTGCCTCTAGACCAACGTGCCAGTCATTGAGATGGTTCATAATAAAGACTAGAAGTGTGAAATAATTGAATGTAAATCATCCAATTAATACACTACCTCTAATCTAGCCAAGGGATTAACGTTTTAAATAATTTCGAGGAGGTCCTAGCGAAATAAAAACAGCCGCACAGAGGTCAGTATGTGGGTGACCGCTCGTAACATATCGAGACTCCTCCGTGCTTCGGAAAGCACGGTAAGCAACGGGGTGGGACCAACTGGTCCCAGCTACAATTTTTACATCTTTGACAATAGTCACGGGTAGTCAGAAGCCCGAAAGTCTGGCAACCATCAGTCTTACCTAGGGGTATCGTGTTGCCCAGTAACTGAGTTTTGGAGGTCAGATAGGCAGTCGCTCAATGTACAATACTGGTATTCAGCTGCATCCGGTTAGACTGGAAGCCGACCCCAACGTAGTTGGGAAAAGGCTTTGCACATAATGAAGATGATGGTTTTTAAAGACTTTCTTATGTTACTTACACATATTATTTTAATTATTTCTACAATAAAATAAATAAATATTGCTGGACAATCCACACAGCATCATCTAGCCCCAAGCTAAGCAGAGCTTGTGTTATGGGTACTAGATGACTGATATACTTAATGCAATACATTACATAGATATATATTTTTATTATATATAGCAAATACCCAGAACACCCGGAACAAATATTTGTAGATCGTACAAACATTTGTCCCAAGGCGGGAATCGAACCCGCAACCTCTTGCGTCGCAGGCGGACCTTCGCCCGCCGCGCCACATCGGTCGTCACAATGTGGAAATCATAAGCATAATATAGAGACCATGACGTCAGTACATGGTTCTGAAAGTTCATGATTTAATCCTAGTTTTATTCTGATGCTGTTTTTACTTTTAACTGTAAAAAATGACAGGAAAATCATCATTTACATATATCTTACCTATGGTTTTGGTATCAAAAATTAATCATTAACATCTATCATTGAAAAGCTAATCGGATTAGATATTCAAAAATCATGTTGTTTTTACAGTTATAGTTTAAAAAAAAGCATCATCATCATCATCATCATCCTCCTGCCCTTATCCCAATTTATTTGGGGTCGGCGCAGCATGTTTTCTACTTCCATAATCTCTATTTGCCGTCATCTCATGGGTCACCTCTTTTCTTGCCATATCCTCACACAATCCATCCATCTTTTTTTTGTTCTTCCTCTACTCATGTAACCTAAAAAAGTAAGTTAAAAAAAAAAGCATCAGAAAAATAAAGTTGGAATAATGAAAAAAGACGCCGAAAAATTTCAACACACAGAATCATGTATCTAACTCATGGTATCAGGTTATTCCTTCTACCAAGTATATTCCGTCACAGAAACTTAAAATATTTTACGTATAACATTTCCCACATACAAAATCGATAGAATAAGTCCAAGTCAACGAGTTTCGACCTTGCGATGAATATTTTAGGACAAGTACTTCGTATTACAGGGTTCGGACACTTATCCAAATTTTTGGGCCTTGGGTACTCTCAGAGGATTATGCCGGCTATGTGGGTAGTTGAATATTTTGTTGGTTAATTGTTTAGTTTTGGTACGAAGTTGTGTGGGCGTATTATCGGTTTTCCTTTCAATCTGGTAAGGCTGTTCGGCGTTTGCTAGCTATATTTAACGATTCCTTGTTTGATAAGTGTTATGCTGGGATCGGCTTTTGATGTAGAGTAAATGCGGCAAGTATCTGTGTATTTATTTATTTATTATTCACTCTATACTACCATTACAGGTTACTTTGTTGGTTTTGACCGCCGATGTGGCGGGTTGCGGGTTCGATTCCCGCCTTGGGACAAATGTTTGTACGATCTACAAAGATTAATTCCAGGTGTTCTGGGTGTTTGCTATGTATAATAAAAAATATCTATCTATGTAATGTATTGTATTAAGTATATCAGTCATCTAGTACCCATAACACAAGCTCTGCTTAGCTTGGGGCTAGATGATGCTGTGTGGATTGTCCAGCAATATTTATTTACTTAACCTAATGCGGTAGCTAGGACAACACGATTACAGAAAACACGCGTAGTGCAACACACAGAAAACTAATTTACACGCAGTGTTCGTCGCCACACACCCCGCTGCATAATGCGATACAGTGTGCCAATAGCCTAAATAATAAAATGCGAAATGTGAACCCTCTGCCTACCCTTCGGGGAATACAGTCGTAATATCATGTAATCGTTTATCAACCAGAACATTTGAATTTGACAGTCTGCTAATTACTGAATCTGAAATCTTAAGCTTGATCGAAAGACAATCAGTTTCAATGGTTGGATATTTGGGCATCAGCTGGCTGTCCGGAACGACTGTCAAAAGTTTGTGAGACGACCAAAATCCACGGTTGTAACACGACTACTGTAATCAGTAATGTATATATTTTTTACACCATCAGAAAGTAGAGATTTCAACGGACCATAAGCCTCCAGATTTTTTGGAAAAAGCTGATATTTTGACGCGAGAATTTTCGGTTGAAAATTAGGATGCTTTTTTGATATTAAGTTAAATTAAGGCGAAAAAATAAATATTTTTAATCAAATAAATTACAGTTTATTTGGAGCATAATTTATATTTATATAAATTGATAAGGTAAGTTTTCACCAAATTTCGTAGAAAAAAAAACAAAAATTGACAAAGATAAAAATAAAAAACCAAAAACTTGGTTATTCGAATGTTTTACCTTAATTTTTTGAGGTTATGTGAAAAAAACTTGAATACAAAAATTATAGATCTTTTTAATACCTACAACTTTGCCATTAAACTTTTTTCCATAGGACTTGTAGTTTTGCCCTTAAAAACTCACCCCCTCCCACTTCCCGAACTCGGATCGACCGTAATTTATTTTTCCTTTCATTTTTATCATATTCCCCTCCTTTTCTGATGGATGCTACTGTATTTTTTTTGGTTTCAAAAATTATCGACCCTGGTCTAATAGAAAAAAGCTATCAGTTAAAACTCGCGAGTGTGAGAAGCTGTGGTAATGAAAATTAATTCTTTCTCCTGAAAAGTTACCTCTTTCGCATATACAAGGGTTTCACTCTAAGGCGACGATACGTAATTGACGGTTACCCATCCACGGACCGACTTCAAGCATAGCCTCACCATCGATCGAATACTCTGACAGTACAACGAGCCCTTTAATGACTATCATAAAAATAAAAATCAAAATTCATTTCTTCAAATTAGGCTGAGAATCAGCACTTTTTGAACGTCAAAACGTGTACATGAGACAATCCCCCAAAACGCCCAACCTTCACCACTTCCTAGTGTTTTTGCTGGGAAGAAGAAGTGGCGGAACAAACTCCCCAGCAACACGTCTGTCTGATAGTTTTGAAGAACTTCATATACTAACCTCTTCCAGCACAGATTCACTTACCTTATCGACTTATCCACGTAAGTACATTCATAGACAAACACAGGGTCTTTGATGTCAGACATTATGTTAAAAGTGGTACAATTTATTGATAACGTTACGATCTTGAGACTAAAGAACTTGCCTGCTCTCTAGTGGGTGTATTTAATAAGAACGTCAGATAAGCAATAGCACGGCTTAAGATTGCGTTGATCAGCCCCGGGGGGGGGTCGACGAGGCAATGTCGATGTGGGGAAAATACGATAGATTTTCTCAATTACTACATATTGTAACCATGGTGTCTTCACTTCGAGGCCTTTGCGTGGCAACCTTAGTATTTTTCTGTAGTCAATTGGTTCTTATGAGTGAAATAATACCTTTTTTTCCTGTTATTCTTGAATGAGATGTTGTAAACCTTTAAGCAGATTTTTGGTGCGGATATTGGCTGCTATGGTTCTTTTTTCCAGCAAAGAATCTGAGGTTAAAATGAGGAAATTACGTTAAACTGAGATGTTGTAAGTATGTCGTAGGAGATTTTTCGTCACATTTTGTTTTTCTGATTTAAACATTACGAAAACCTTTCATCATTTATCTCAACGTTTCAAATCCTTTCTTTTATAACTGTTTTCACGAACAATAAGCGAGACCTAAATAAATGTCTAAATGAAAACCAGCTGTTCGATTTTCATCGCTCGGCTCAATGTCTAGAGTTAAAAATTGTGCAAACATAAAATTGTACAGTGCAAAGAATATTTAGGCATCAATTTAGGTTTCCCTTAGTCTAAGTGAAAACCGGCATAGCTCACACAGCCGTATACAAACATCTACCTTAATTTCCTCTTTAATTTCCTAATGTCAAGTTCTGAATAAACTTATAAATTACAAAAGTATATTTATATTATACTATGTACAAGATTTTCTCTAACTTTTACCTTTTAAATAATCGTTTGTTTACCGATTTTTTCCCGCTAATTTTCCCGGTTGATCAACAAGTGGCTACCCTGGATAGAGCTCCCTCTGGGTTCCGGGGGGTAGTGAGAGATGAAGGGGGGTGCACTCCGTAGCTACGCAACTGAGCCTCTGAAGTAGGGTGGCTCCAGTTTCCTTGAGAATTTATGGTTATTTGATCTTGGTTAAAATGCATTGGATCTTGAATTTGCCATGACTACCCGTCCAGTGGTTGTGAGGACTACTGCTGAGCCGTTACTTTGTACTTGTTAGCGTTTCGATGGCAATCTATAATATTAAATTTAAGAAAATATTATTAATTTATTTTTATTAAATTAGCTTTAGTTTAATTTAAACTCAATTTTTTTTTCTTTCCTTTTCACTTTCAAGTTTCACTCGCATGCAAATTTTTCCTAAAAAAATGTATTATTTAAGATGTGGATAACGCCGTGAGGTGTGGTGGAGCTCGTAGCTAAAAAAGCTTTTTTTTTTTAACTATGTAATTTTTTTTCGAATTATTGCATTGTCAGCGGTCTTTGACAGGTGTGCAAAATTTGAATGAAAACTGACCGTTTAAAGTGGGTCAAAATAGCGTCCAAAGAAGTCGGTTACAAACATACATACATACATACATACATACAGATGAAACTAATATAAAGCGTGTAATAAACAGCCGCACGGGTTGATCGAAGGTTACGCTTACCGAGGTCAGTCTGTGGATGGGTGACTATTCGTAACATATCGAGACTCCTCCGTGCCTCGGAAAGCACGTAAAGCCGTTGGTCCCGGCTGTCATTAAGAGAACTTAGACAGTCGTTACGGATAGTCAGTAGCCCGAAAGTCTGACAACGAGTCTTACCAAGGGGTCTCGTATTGCCCAGTAACTGGGTTGTGAAGGTTAGATAGGCAGTCGTTCCATGTAAA
The DNA here is from genome assembly GCA_905147745.2 of Phlogophora meticulosa. Taxonomy (NCBI): domain Eukaryota; kingdom Metazoa; phylum Arthropoda; class Insecta; order Lepidoptera; family Noctuidae; genus Phlogophora; species Phlogophora meticulosa. Next base: position 5,073,720 of record LR990518.1, read on the forward strand.
ATACTGGTATTCAGCTGCATCCGGTTAGACTGGAAGCCGACCCCAAAACAGTTGGGAAAAGGCTAGGCAGATGATGATGATGATAACGCCGTGAGCTACACATGTAAACATACTTTTTAAGTTTTACTATAAGTAACTAAATTAAGAGATCTGTGTAACTGTTGGTTTTCCCAAAATTAATAAATAAATATTACGTCAGACCATAATTTAGCTACGACTTTGGCAGCACCAGTAGCGTCGTAGCGACCATCGAATCCAGCAGCGCAGGTATCAGCGCACGCATGGCACGATATCAGGTGTCGCGTAGTTTGTGGAACAGCACCACATTCTCTGTGTGTTAAAACTAGTAGATTATCAAGGTGATGTCCCAAATAATGAGAGATGTAACGTAGTCACCTTACTCCCGTACCCCAGTAGTAGTCACGTACTTAATGTTGGATTTTATTGAAATCGTGTTTGGGTGTTCGTAGTTTTTTTTTTTGCGACGCCGTAATATATATATTCTGTGGATGATTTCTTTGGATGACATTGATGCTCCAATGCTTCGCAACATATCGATACTCCTCCGTGCCTCGGAAAACACGTAAAGCTGTTGGTCCGGGCTGTCATTTGTAGATCTTTGACAGTCGTTACGGGTAGTCAGAAGCCCGAAAGTCTGACAACCAGTCTTACCTTACCAAGGGGTTACAAGGGGGTTGCCCAGTAACTGGGTTGTAGAGGTCAGATGGGCAGTCGCTTCAAGTAAATCCTGGTATTCGGAAAAGGCATGGTAGAATCACTCAAATGAAAGTATAAATATTATTGCACTGTTGAATTTTCAACTATCGGCTACACGCTGAGCGTTGAAAATCCAAAAAAGCGATTTTATTTGGGAATTAATTTAGATTTCGCCTAGTTTAAGTGAAAAGGGTATGTAAGTAGGTACAATTTACCCAGCTCTTATATCTACTAATCAGGCATCATCGTTCGTACGCACAGGCGCTTTTGCAACGTCGCTTAAGAAAAACGCGCACTGAATTTTATTCTCTAGACATTGAGCCGAAAGTTCAGAATCCAACAGAGCGCATCCCTAACGCGTTAAAAACTGCACCGTTGGATTTTCAACTATCAGCGCTAAGCCGAGAATTGAAAATTCAGTACATGATAACCAGAACGTCGCGTTTAAAAAGCGCTTACTGATAGACCAACATGTTAGCAACAAAGAAGGATTGAAACTATCAAATCCCAGATTTGAACAGTCGTAAGTAACATTTAAAAGTACTTAAAACCACGAAAACCTTCCTTACTGCTATCCTGGACTTGCGGTTAATTATTGGTTTAGTTGACCTTGTAATTACTGGATCACCTTAAGGTTGAATGTCACTTGTACGTCATAAAACGACAAAGTCTATTTACCCAACCGGCCCCAGAAGGAGGTAATGTTTTTCGAGTGTATGTATGTCTATGTATGTTTGTATGTATATAAGTACGTTTGTCTACTTATTAGTGTCGATGTGAAAGTTAAATTCTCTCAAAATTAGTGAAGTTTCAGTAAAGTGGAAATTGTTTTCAAAAAGTGATAAATGAAATCCTGCAGAGAGTACGTATCAGGGCAAAAAGGACATCATTTCAGGTGCCCCATTGTTTGAGGAACCGGACCTCAGTTATACTCCAGGCTAGAGTCCTCTGATTATCACCAACTGAGCAGATTTTCTCTGCTTCGACCAACCTGTGTCCGCAGCCTCACATACATTAATTCCTCATAATAAAGCCCTAGTTCGACTTATAAACTTACTAACTAAAACCCTTATCATGGAGATACCCAAGTACATACACATAAAATACCAACTCCAAAAGGATCATCTATCAAAATCAATGCCCAATGCCTAATCATATTTAAAAATAGAACTGAAACGATTACATAGAGCAAAGTATAAGCATTACACAACAATGTGGTAGGCGAGACGACGACGCCCGTGATTGGTCGACGGAGCGGCCATTACAACCGTATAGGGAAAGCGCGCGCGTATCGTATTACATTGCTCTTGCGCAGATTTGATAGGGTTGGTGCGTCTAGTTTTTGTTACGATTGGGAGTTTATTGAAAATTGAGTTTTTTTAGAAGTTTTAAGAATTCGTAATAAAGTGCCTCGTAATTTAATTATAGATAATTAGCTGCACACATCGATCAAAGGTTTAGCTACGTTAGTCAAGGTTTAAAGACTAGTCCTGCCATGGAGTATCGTATCACCCAGTAGCTAGGTTGTAAAAGTCTCAAAAAACAACTGCATATGGTTGGACTGGAAGCCAACCCAAATATAGTAGAAGAGAATACTAGGGACATGATGAAGATCTTATAATTACAACGTGCAAGTAATGCTTGAATACCTAAAAGATATTGCTTAGACCAAATTTGGGAACAAAAATATGTCTGGGGGGCAATTCTCTTATTTTTAAGAATATCTCATCATCTAAGTATCAAAGAAAAAACTATCAAAAGTTTTTGATAAGTTGTTGACGTTGATTTTCGCTAGATGAAATTGAGACTTGAATAGTTAATTGACCTTCTGTTCTGTACACAATAATAATTATGAGACCATCCTGTTACTGAACCACTGCAGGGCATATACCTCTTCTCATACGGAGAAGGCAAGAGTATTGATTCCTTATTTACTTAATACTTACAATTGAACCCACACAAGTTTCTCACAGAGAGAGAGAGAACCGATGATTGGACGTTGGCTACTAGAATCCGCTGGATGCGCTAAGCATAGGACTCAACGTGACGCTGCTGTGGCCGGCCTATAACCAACAATGGATGTCTTTATTGTGATTCCCTTTGTATTGTAGGTCATGATGGCCCAGTGGTTTAGGCCTCGCCTCTTGTGCACGAGGTTGTGGGTTCAAACCTGGGCCACCAATGTGAGTTTTTGCAATTCATATGTACTTTCTAAGTTTATCTTGGACATCACTGACATCGATGAAGGAAAACATCGTGAGGAAACCTGGAACTTATATAATTAATATAAGTCTGAAATCGCCAACCCGTCTTGAGCAAGCGTGGTGATTAATGTTCATGCCTTCTCTGTATGAGAAGAGGCCTTTGCCTTGCACTGGGTCAGTGATAGGCTGGTACTTTATTGTGATTCCCAGGTCACGTGTTCAAAGTTTTCAACCGTGCGTCACACCCACAAACACAAACTTGGCCCACGTCATAATATTTAAATTGGAATTGTTATCGCACGTTTTCTCCAAGTTTTCTCTGCTGTTTACATTTCGCAACACTGTCTCAAACTTTTTGTAAGATTGCCGTAAAAGAATAATACACGTTCTAATTTGTTTTTACTTGCGTCAATTAATGGTAAGGGGGACCGCAGGCTTCTTAAGGAAAGCCGGTTCAAATAATTACTAAGGGGACAAAAAGGGGGTTGAAATAAAAACTTCGCCACCAGACTTTTGATTCCCACGTCATTGTGTAAAAATCAAAAGAAAAAGTATTTTAATTAAAAAAACTCACTTGCAAGTGCTCCTATAGAATCCATTAAAACAGTTGCTTATGAGCATCGGTCCTGAACTGCTACCCTTTTTCTACATTCTTAAGAAAAGCAAAACAGAGAAAAAAATGCCAAAGAGGTCGTGAACACTATTTGAAAGTAAAACAAACAAAGGGAAACACTTTAATTGAACTCCACTACGATCACTTTTTGTACCTATCTGGCCATTCTTATTGTTGGTTGCAGTAACTAAGCTAGGGCACACCGACCAAATAGGTTAGATTAGTACTGTGAACGAAAAAGCGCGAGCCTAGCGAGCGAAGAGATATCGCTGAAGCCAGCTAGTGCTACATTTAAATTGGTCGCAGTTACTAGGCTAGGAAATATCAGTAATACACGATCGAGTATCGATTAATATCTTTTTACGATTATTTGGGTATGACTAAATAAATGCTCAAAAAAATATAAACAGAAAACATTTACTGAGATACCTAACGTTATTTCTTTACAAAAATGTACTTCTAATATACCTTAGCATTATGTTATCGTTTATACTCATAAGTTCTTTTATCAAAGCAAACGAGAAAATATGACACCTCAATAATTAATATCAATGTTTCTGTTAGAAACGGACTTCAGCTTCAGTGATTATTATTAATCAGGTTACGAAAAGGATGTACCGTCTGGTAACTAGTATTGATTGTTACTTCTCCTCGAGAAGTTAGGGGCGTTATAATAACAATTTGGGATATTCGTAGAAATTAGTAATATGAAACTTCAGTCAAATATATGCAAGGTAATAGTGATGTTTCCTTTGTTCCAAAAAACTGAACTAAAATTAGAGAATTGTCATCTCTTACTGACATACAGCTGTAAAAAAGGACGGAGACTGTCGGTGACGGATAAGAATTAAGTTGTAGATGTCAAATTAGCGTATGCCTTGTAGTTCGGTGTAGTTAGAAATAGGAATAGAAATATTTTATTTGTGATACATAGGTATAGTGGTTGGACATGTTTTAGCTTAATATGCGCTATGATCAGCCTATTATAGGCATACAAAAAGAATTCATTACAATTTTAACATGCAAAAGAGAGCTTAATCGTACTAAACTACAAATTAACTACATAAATGATTGTATTATTTCATTACTAAAGGAACAAAAGTCAAAATAACTTGTTAGGTAAATGTCAAAATAATTTAGATTTAAATAATTAATTACGATTTGTGATTACTATAAATTCAAAAAAGCAAATTACATTACATTACAAGAAGTTTACATTTCAGTTTTCGCCTATGTGTTCTGAAATGTCACCTATGTTTGTGTTGAAGCTTGATATAAGCCCTTGATTGCCATAGGTATACTCGCAAGAGACGATACTTTAATCGACTTCCTACATTACGCTACTGGAAACAAATGCATTTACACTTGAAGCACACACCGCTAGGTTTTCATTATTTCTTATATGCTTATTAATGATTCGTCAATTCAACCTGTTAATTGAAATTTTATTTCCAATTTCTGCCCAAACCTTAGTCGTATCGTTTCTCATATTTTCAGGTAATTTAAAGATGAGTAGACATGAATATTTTTCTATTTCTTCAACAATTTTAATGTTTATTTGCCGAGATTCGTAGCGGTAGAGCACGGCGCGGTCGACTGAAATGGCGGATATCATGAGACTAGCGGACGCGTAGGATACCGGTAGTGATGTGTGTGAATCATTATACTGTGTGAGATACTCCTCGGCGACCCACGTAGGATACTAGTCGTCCGTTAGTATCGTAAATAAAATTATAGTTAGAAGTTAACTTTTTCCTGTTTGCGTTGATCTTTTACAAAGAAACTTAATTATACGGTCACAAATAATTAAGATGTACATGTATAAAGATTGAAAATGGAAAAATGTTTTTACTACTAAGATACCAAACCCTTAGTGTGCAAAGCCGACTCGACCTCTTTTTCTAATTAGGTACAGTTTTATATTTTAGCCGTTTTATGCCAGAAAATCGTTTTCAACTTTATTTTTTTTAAAGTAGTGTGTTTTAAGGGTGGTTCAATGAATTGGCCACTGTTCAAAGAACGCAACAATATGATTGGTCGTAAGGCTGAAACTATGGACTGCTAACATGGATTGCTGAGGTCGGGTATAGGGTGGGTTGCTGTTTCTGTTTCGCTGTTGCTGTTTTTGGAAGATGTGATGTTTGGAAGATGACGACTGACTTTGAATTCATTGGTAAACCAGCAGGAGGAATTTAGTTCATAGCTCACATATCTTCTCGGAAGGGGATCGTCACCGTATCGCCTTTCGCCTCTAGCTTGTCCCGAGGCGAGGCGATTACGGTACGTTTCCGATTAGTGTACGTTGCAGTTGAGACTTTCATACAAAGAATACTGCACGGCTAGAGTTGGTACGGTGGCGATCTCTTTCCGAGTTGATATTTGTGCTGCGCTATGATCTTTACTCGTGAAAAAAATAACTTACTAAGTACCACAATAGAATTAATCCTGAGATGTAAGATATAAATAAGTCAGTGTAATGCCTGATGTATTATCCGTTTGTAATGAATATTACTAATGACGGCCTCATTTGTCTAGTGGTCCCAAGCGTGACTGCTAAGCGTGAGGTCCTAGGTTCGATTCCCAGGTCGAGCAAAGTGTTAATGAGTTTTTCGAATTGGAATTTTCTAACTAGCCGTCCGGAGTTTGGATTTGTGCCCGGTTGTTGACAATAGGCTCGCCCCCTATTACATGGAATCTAAAAAAACAAAATATTAATTTATTTACTTACTTACTTTAAGCACACAAATGTACAGAGGCGGACTTAATGCCATAGGTATTTTCTACCAGTCAACTTTGGGTAGTAAACTATCCGAACTAAAAAATCTTACAGTGAGTTATAATATAGCGTCAAAAATTCATCCTCATCGCTGAATCTGCATCGAATGGCAATGCTTAGCCTCTGAACAAAGTAGAAGCCAGCCCTTGGGTCTCAGGAAGTGGCAAGTAAACTTTTTGATACTTCTTATTATTATCGTTTATTAAATATAAAATGTACCTACATATACTTAAAAAAAAAAAATTGTTTCAAATTTTTCGTCGAAAAAATCATTCATGAATGCACTGACAGCTGCTAGATTTTACAATAAAACTTGGCAACAGTCCGAAGACAATCTAGAGTGACTTAGGTCATAAGTCGTAAATCATTTTCGAGACCGAAAAACATTTAATTTTATTTGAAGCCTCTTTGTCCTTCAGAATAATGTGTGGAAAACTCGATGTACTCAACTATATGATGCGAGCCAAGTCACTACACCACGTTGAGAAAAAACAAATGCACCGCGGCTGCCGTGTAAACAAACATGCGCGGACGCAACACTGAGGAGGTGGCCGCAGAGGTGGCAGTAGGTAGAAAGGAGTTATTTTATTATTATTTAGTTTCATGGAGTTAGTTGTGATTGTTTTGTTTCTATAGTTATCGTTAATAGACACGCGATGAAACGATAAACTTTCTTCTCTTCAGTTTTAACATCGCCATGCTTAGAACGGTAGAAATCTTTCAACAATCTGTCATGTTGTCTATTCTTCCGTCAGAAAAACCCGTGTCTATGGTGGTCACGCTACGCGGGCTGGAAAAGCGTATTCTTTAAAAGAATATGTCTGTATTTATTTTATTATTTGTTTTGTTACAGCCCCGAGGTGGGTTTTTCTATTACTATAGTGACATAATGTATGGCCGTAGGTATATCAGGCCCTCTCAGAATAACAGCGCTGTGGTTTTTTTTTATATCACGGCATTATGCTGCGATAGCACAGGTCCTTTCTTTACTAGTACTTTTAAAGTAGTTACTTTTTTGTTTTTGTTGTTTAAGTTTCCTGTGTCATGTCCCAAATAAATGACTGTCACTAACTCTCGTAGCAAATCATAATGATTTTTTAAGACAATACTTTAATAAAAAAAATTAGTATACCAAGTCAAATTATGCCAAATAATCTGCGCTCTAAATAAACGTTATGCAAAACGAAATTATGCAAAATTTTAACTTTGCAAAAGTTAATTATGCCAAATAAAATTTTGCTATTTTTAAAATATGCCATTTTATATTCGGACATAAAAACATTAGGCCAAAAAATAATTATAATAAATATTTTTTGTGCCTTAAAAATGTTCGTTTAAAGAAGTTAATGCCAAGTCGGTTATGCTAAATAGGTCTCGGAGTATCAAGTTTCTGCTAGATAGAGGGTACCATTAAAATTAGCGATTATCTAAAACTCCCGTCAAAGATTTGTTTCAACTGCGTTTCTTATCAACCCGTTTTTGGTAATCTTTCTATTAAGCGTATCCAGGTGAAAAACTTTATTAAAAAGGAACATGAATAAAATGTCGCGTCTGCAGTATACTCTATGTCGAAACGTGAGCCAAACGGTGTTGGAGGGCGGGCGGCGTGGAGGGGCTGCGGAGGGGGGAGGCACCCCGTATATGGCTTGCGTTGGCGCAGTCAGTATACAGTGGAGAGCAAAAATTTGTAATACGTTTCATTGTTTTGATTCATTCAAAAAAACACAGTACGATTTTTTTTATTTTTTATTGTTATCATTTAAGCTCTAGGTTTGGTTTTACAGAGTATATTTTGACGATTTCGGTATAAAATAAATTAAGTACGTCTTGACTTGATATTGATACCTACTCGTCTGTAAAGTTTTATCAACCTTTGTTAAGAATACCTGAAAATTGAAATGGCTATCTGAATTAATCTGTAGTAAGTATTGTAAAGAGGAAAAATAAATTCATTGAAGGAGATGAGATTACCTCCTTGAAACAAATTATTTTACCTTATAAATGGAAGTGTGGATTCGATTTTTAAAATTATTTTATTAATAGATAGATAGGTATATTATTGCTCAGTGCCACAGGCTACTTTTTCATTCGGAATAATTCACAGTTCCTGTGGGATAGGCCATAGGAGCCACCCGCAGCAAAAAGCTAATTTAAATAAAATAAAGCCTGTGATGCGTACTATACATCTATCCGTTATCAATTAGTAATACAAATACTTACTTGACATTTGACAATTCCTTCAGAAACGACAAAAAATTACTGAACCAACTTTTTTTCACGACCATTCTCGTCGATTGTACCCCGGGGCGCCGGCTGTTGTCGGGTGCTGCGCGTGCGACGCGACGCCCCGCCCACTCGTCTTTGTGTGCGTGCTTATGACGCCGACCAGTCTTTCACACTCGCACCGAACTCATTCCTTCAGCTACTAGCACTCTGACACTACTGAAACTTAATACAATTTTTCCTGACAATGGTTTTAAGTAAAATGGGTTGTGTTTTTCTTACTGTTTGGTTGATTTGAAAAGTAATTGATGATCGTAAATGTAAATGTTATGTATGCATATGCCTTTAATAAATAAATGAACACATAATTATGCTTATAAATTATTATTATTATATAAAACACATAACAGGTAAAAACCATTTATGGTCCGATTCGATGAATCCATTCCCCTTACAGGTCTTCATAAAATATCACTGATTTTTAAATTTCAGTAGCCAATAGTTAACCCTGGTTGGCCTTCCAATTGTCACGAAAAACAATGCATGCCACATGCCCAACGTTTTAAGACAGATTGGCCAAACTTTGTTTTCCAAACATTGGTACAGCAGTTTACATGATATTGGCGAGACATCCAGGTCCTCATGTCACGATGACCTAAATAAATCACAAGTTAACCTGGCACTGGGAACACTATTTGTGACCTGGAATTGTCATTCAACTCTTAGAAATGTAGATCATTTATTTTCATTAGGTATTGTTCGAAGAATTCTGTGGCAACCTTCAAATGCTAGTAAGGTGATTGATAAACGAGTATTTCCTCTTAAACTTACAAGAGGCCAAGAGTGATAAAGTTTAGTCTGAAAGTCGACTCATACTTTCTTGTTAAAGGTCAATAAAGATCATTGACTTTTACACTTCCTTTATACATACATATATTATTATGATGGATTTGATTATGTTTCTGATTAGCTTCTATACAGGATCATTTGTCTATCAAGAGTATGATGCTCTATTGTTTTAATCGAGCCACTGCTGTCACACTCCTTGGCGAGAGCCTGTTTCCACAGCTTCCACTTTTTCACAAATTCTCGATGATGGTGCTCCTTGCCAATACTTGTGGATACTATTCAAAACTGACCAGCTACCTTATCTACATATTTATCTATTTCACTAATGTTTTCAATGATTGGATCGATTAGGATTTTTTCATCCAATTCTAATTTTAAACGAAAACCAACTACATGATTGGCTAACTCAACATCCTACCTTCCCATATAAAGCGATGAAATAAAAATCATAACCTAATTAGTTTGACCGGTGGCCGGGAGTACTAGTAGGAAGACTTGAGGCGAGTATATAGGTCGAGTTACTGGCTCGTTGCCAGGGAATTAGTCACCCAGTGTGTAGCCAACGCATGACGATAGCGTTAAAGGTTACTCTGATACGTGAGACGGGGTTTTTTGGAATTATGTTGTGAATTTCGATCCGGTGGTGCAGTGGTCTGAATGGGTCATCGATTTGTGTACGTTTACCTTGTACTGTATTGTTCGAATGAATTATCGTATTCTCCTTTTTCTCAGAAAGAACCTTGCTATTAAAAAAAAAACGAAATTACTGTGAAAGTAGTTAAGCTTTGATTTCTAAAGAACTCGTAGGTGTTTCTACAAGAAACAGATCCTGTTACAGCAAATCGAGTGTATCCTACAAAAAACTAAAGGTTTTGTAATTAAGTAATTATTGTTATTTTACTGTTGTCCTTGAAAGTGTTTAACGTAAACATCTATTTTCAGTCAAAAGTAATATCTTGTAAACATGAGGTCCTGGGTTCGATTCCCGGGTCGGCAAAAGTGTTATTGGGTTTTTACATAAAGATTTCTTCAATTGCATCCCGGTGTTTGTATCTGTTCCCGGTTGATGGCAATAGGCTCGCCCGACTTGAACATAACTGGTGAAATATGGGTGTACTATATGTACACCTTTGACTTACCTTTCGATAGTTACAGGCGTAATGTTATGTGAAACACCACTACAAAACTACCAACATATCTTTTCTCCTTCTCTTTGTCTTGCAAGAGATCGCTTTTAGCGATCACGGTACCCATTGTAAGACCCTATGTAGCTCCTAAAGTTATTATTTGTAAATTTCATGGTGTACAAGAAAGAGTATTCTATTCTATTCTGTGTGAGTAATTTCATAAATGTGTACAAGCCCAAAGAATTACTGTTTCACATGAACACCAGATAGACAAACAAAATAATAATTATTACTAGAACATGAAGTGAATAAAATGGAAATGAAATCAAGTTATGCAAATCAAGATGAATAGTTGTTGATTAAGAGTCTAGAGTATCACTTATGAATTCCGAATATTTATTACGTACACACGTGTTTAGTTCAGACAAAGATTTAGTTATGAGTTGCCAAGGCTACAATCCTGCCGATCAAAATCTTCCTGTGAAAACATGTTAGTATTTTACTAACAATGCTGGCTCTCTTCACCCAAATGATCACGGTGAAATATTATACAGAAGAGCACTGCTTGGGAATTATCGAGTTTTGACAAAATTACATTTTTTTCTGTATATTTCAATTTTGAGTGCCACATTTCCCTTAAAGTCAAGGGCAAGATTTATAAAACAATGATAAGACCTGTTGTCTTGTATGGATGAGAATGTATGGCCGCAAAAAGGATGAATGATAGGCAATTGCATGCAGCTGAGATGAGAATGCGGAGGGGGATGTGCGGTGTTACGCGAATGGATAGAATAAGACATGTGAATGTAAGAGGAAGTCTGTAAGAGGCGCCTGACTGAAAAGTTGTGTGGGAATCGGTTGTCGTGGTATGGCCATGTTATGCGAAGGAATGAGGATATTGTGTGAGGAAAGTTTTGAACATGAATGGAGTGTTATAAGAGTAGAAAGAGACCAAAGAAATGATGGATGAATTGTGTGAAACATGATATGACTACAAAAGAAGTGACTTTTGAGATGACGGCGAATTGAGTTCTGTGGCAAAAGATAAGATGCGCTGACCCCAAATAAATTGGGATAAAGACAGGAAAATGATGAGTGTATTTCAATAAGGATCTACCTATTTCGCGACACGGTGTGAAAAAAGAATACAAAAAAACAATTTTCTTTCGTTTCATTTAATTTAAAACTTGCTGCAAAGAGCACGAACTAAGAACCATTTTGTTACAAATTATTATGATATTAGTCATACATAATTATTTCCTTTTGATTGGTCCATAAAAAGTAACAAACATATTTTTGATTAGAGTCTGCTTTAAGAGAAAACAAATAAGCTTCCTCACAGGTATATACGTCATCATCCTCTCCATCTCAAGTCAGGTACTTCGTAACGCGTTTTCTCCTTCCATTTTCCCCTGTAACCGTCACGCTATTATTCACTCATTTTTCTTTTATATCAAACCTTACACAATCCATCCATATTTTCTTTGGCAATCCTCTCTCTTTCTTGTCTTCCTCTCACAGGCACATAGTAATAAACAGTATAACATACGTACTACTCTGTTTTGTTTTGACGGCCAGTGTAGTCTGTTGCCATGGAAACGCCTGAAAGGGGATGTGTGTACTCTTCCCAGTATTGATACTATTCGCGCCACATATATTATGTACGGTGAAAGCTAATATAAAGATTTAAATCGTCGATATCAACCATCATAAAAGAAAGAAGGAAAGAAAGAAAACCGTTAATTCACGTAAAGGTACGCACATATTTATGAATTGTTGTTTACAAAAACTAAATAAATAAAAAATAAATAAAGTAAATATTGTCCATGAAAGAAAAATGCGTCACTACCTCGCGAAACGGCTGACGTTCAGCATAATGCTGTGGCCCGTGCATGAAGACATGAAACCATTGCACTGGTTTTCAGCTTTCAGTCATCATCGTCATCTGCCAACTATTGTTCAGCTACATATGCTGCGGTCGGCTTCCAGTCTAATTGGATACAGCTGAATACCAGTACATATTTTTTTGTTTGTAACGGATAAAATCAAAAACTACTTAACGGATTTAAAAAAATCTTTCACCGATAGACAGCTACGTTATCAGCGACTTACAAAGACCATATTTTATTTTCAAAATTACGCTTTAAAGGGGGTTTAGGAGATGTTACATTTTGAAGGGAAAAATGTTAGTTCGAAATAACTTTTCCCATCATGATATGTAGACCAGACAGTTTGCATAACGCCGCCAGACCTCAACGGTACTTTCCATTGACCAAACAGATACCTTTAAGATTGCTCTTAAAACCTATAAAATAGTCTAAAATATTGAATGAGGTCAGTGTAGTTGACTGGTGTATGTCTCTCGTTGGCTGCGTTACGCTTTCCGCGAGTGATCGGCTAAATATTTACCACGTGGTATTTACTATGAATGGTTCAATTCTTCGATTCGAAGAACCACGGGTAAACATTATTTTTTTATAGCTACGGTAGGAAGTTCAGTATCAATTGGTTTTCGTGAAGGAAAGGTTTTATTTGATTAATGTATCAGCGTCGAGAAATAAAAAAATACTGGCAGACAATGGCGTCTGTTCAAAAACTACAGAAGAGATGACAAATTAGTTTATGCCTTGACAAAAATTGAGAGTTATTCATACAGACCATCTTTTTCTAGTTATATATGAGAGAAAAAGATGGAAATATTAAACCAAATTTGGTAACCTCTTTTACTAACATAATTAACTCAGGAATGGTTTTAGATACACCAAATGTCTTAAACATATTGGTGATGGATGCAATCTTGAAGAAACTCGTTGGAAAACCATTGATGCCCTTATTTATTCTTGCAGCACCGACACCTGCTGCAGTAACCCAGGTAAGATTCGGAGATCATCTGCCTGACCAAGGCTCTGGGCTTTTTTTTAAAGTCGGGTTGAATAGATCGAGTAAAGTACTTTCCCAACAGCACGCAAAATACGCTCTTGGTCGTGGCGTGGCGGACACCAGCCCGATATCCTATTGAATATCGGTGTTATACTTAAACACGCCTTATTGATTTCCACCCAAAATATTGTAACGTTTGACCTTGACAATAACCAAGAGAAGCTTCCTAAAGAAGAAACTTTCATAAAGAAATTAAAGTAAACCAATTTTCAGTTCGAGAACAAAATTAAATCAATACACTACCTAGCGGAGTGGAGGAAGTACCTACACAGTAAAATTTCGGAGCAAGCAAAATGATAAACTAACAGTTTAAGTTAAATATTTTATCTTGGCAATCGGGAAAGTGAAAGTCTGTCTTCAAGACTTTGTAAAGTTGACAGAAAATCAGAGTGTTACAGGACGTGACTCGTGTTGTCCGCCCTGTTTCCAAACTGGTGGAGTGGTTAGCGTTGTCCTTACATCAAAGGTACTATAATGTGTACAAAATACTGAACACAAATGATAACTCAATACACCAATGACTATTTATTAATAGTCTGGTCAAGTAAGCTCATAAAATATGGGTAAGCTAACAATAATTAGCAACAAGTCAAATTTGGCAAATATCGTTTTCTTTGGCATTTTTCAGCGAAACGGTAGGTTGTATCATTTTTTTTTTTGTTGCAAGATGGATGGACCTTTGACATTTGGTTTATAATGGTGTTCCCAAAATTCGTACCAATTTTCAGATTGTTGTGAAAGTAAGCTTAAATATCTATTTTGACCGGACTAACTTCTATTTATCTGCTTCTTTGAATACTAAAACTAAGTACAATCATACAGGAAAGATTTTAAATAAACCCAAAAAGACTTAGGCTTTAAAGTACTCCTCCACATCGCTCTCATCCGGAAAGGTACCCAGATTGTCAGCATTGCCACGTCGAATGACAATCCTAACTCTTTGCCCAAACGAATGAGCCAGCCCTCTGGTGTCACGCGAAGTGTCGACCAGTTCATAGAATATGTAAACACAAAATTACTAAGTAATAAATAAATAATACTAGCCTATTACTGACCCTCTGCAAGGCAACGGCCTCGTCACTTAGAAAGAAGGCACGAGTATTAATCACCATGCTTGTTCAAGGCGCGTTGGCGATTTCAGACTTGTTTTGATTTTAAGTACATTTTTTCTCACAATGTTTTCCGTCACCGATGTGGAAGATGTCTCCGATGAAATTTAAAAAGTAGGTTCACAAGGAATTGAAAAAGGAACATTGGTACTTTCCCGGATTTGAACCCGCAACCCCGTTCATGAGAGGAGAGACCATGGGGCTATCTATGTAAACGTCAATTATAATGAAGGAATGAGGCCACTATGGCACACATGGCGAAGAACACACAAACACCATGAATGACCAAAGTTTACAAAACAAGTCAGAATTGAATTGACTTCAAATTTATTACCATGAAAATGCTTGGTACAATTTACAACCAACATCAGACACTCTGTTTTCATTGTTTTGTTTTGCATAAACACCTTTTGTTATTTCGACTTTGACCCATTTTATACTGATAAACCTGTAAGAATTATCCCTCGAGGTTAAGCAACGTTTGCCGAGATCGGTCGGTTGATCTATTGCATGCCACGAGCTCTCCACGCCTCGGAAAGCGCGTTAAACGGACTTTCGGGCTTCTAACTATGTAACGACAGTAAAAGATCTATAAATGACAGCCAGGGATTGTTGATCCCGGCTGTCAGAAGCTTGAAAGTCTGACAACCAGTCTTACCAAAGGGTACCGTGTTGCCCAGTAACTGGGTTGTGAAGGTCAGGTAGGCAGTCGCTCCATGTAAAATACTGGTATTCACCAGCTTCCGGTTAGACTGAAAACCGACACCAACATAGTTAGAAAAAGGTTACGAAGGCACCAAGAATTTGATGATTTCCTCATTACTCGACTATGGCGAGGATTTTACGGTAAATAACGACCAAAAAAGTGAGTAAGTAAGCGAGGTTCTCTAAAATCCTCTTTCAGCAACCAGTCCAATCTCATTCCTATGGATTCACATTTATATATTAGTGAGCAGTATAAAATTAATAATATCTACAACGTTTTTATTATAAGTATCGTCCTTCGCAGGTTCTTTCCTTTTAAGCTTTCAATTAATTGATTTAAAAGAGCACTTTTATGAAAGGTATCACTTAATTCCATCTTAAACAACCTTTAGAATTCATTTTCCCCTGGCATGTTGAAGTCCCCCACTATAATTTATGTTATGGCGACGTTGAAATTACATTAATTTTGTTTTTGCTAACTAGCTCGTCTATATTTCGTCATCTAGTGTAGGTAGCCCACCTTGCGACCAGGAAAAAACAGGATACAATAATTTAGCTCGAATGTTTTAATTACTCGATTCTTCATCCAACATCATCAATATCCTCCTGCCCTTAACCCATTTTATTTGGGGTTGGCAGAATATCTTCTTCTTCCATACGTCTCTATTTGCCGCCATCTTAAAAGTCATCTCTTTTCCCAGCCTATCGCCTTAATTATTTTTTTCATTCCCTGTTAATAAAACCTGTCACTAATTGGAAAGATTTAAATAATTAAAAGAAGCTGTTTGCGCGAAGGGCAACCGGTGCTTATTCCTTTACCGGTGCTTTATTTTATTTTCAATTTTTTCTTATATATTGCTTCGCTGCATAACCGCGAATTTCTAGTACTGGACCACCGGCTGATATGTCTATTCGCGTGAGCCTGCTCTCTTACTCTCTTACTCTTACTCTTTACTCTCTTACTACTTACTCTTTACGGCTACTGCAGGTAAGTAGTGGTGCCAAACTACTATCTTATAGACTTAAACTGTCTGCTTGAGAAAACAGCACAAGAGAAAACCTAGATATTATCGTACATGACCGCTGATATCCCTAATAAATTAATACAATACAGTAGGTACATTAGTAATAATTAAATGATGAATAACAGAATCGAAAAATAATTAGTTTATTGCAATAAATTAGCCCGGACACATGTTTCCGAAACACAAAATTTATTGGTACTGTCCGCGATAAAATTCAAAGATGGCTGCCGTACTCTACGCCCACATCACTCGGACTTGGCTGAGGAAACATAAATATTGCTGAAACAGTCATAGGTGTGTCGGAATATTGTCACTATTGCGATTTTTCGCTGCGTTTTGTTTTATAAATAAACTTTTTTAGATTTTTCATTGCGTTTTCTAGATGTAATTCGATGACAGAGTGCGTGAAGCTAATAAAATGTATTATGAAGTTTTTAAACTAAAATGAGTACAATACGATTTTGACTCCTCTGGACCCCGGAACCCGGGTGTCCATTACATTAAGAAAAACCGGACTAGTGCGAGTCATACACACACACGAATAGTTCCGTATCATGTTAGCGGGCACGCCCTTGGACTGCCTTGAAGGCTTTTTATGCATTCAGTTTAGCAGGCTTTGCTTGAGTTAATTGTCGATTTTGGTATATAGTTTTTATTTATTTATTTTGGCATATTGGTGTGTGCAACATGTAGCAAATTATTTAATTTAATGATGTATAAAGATGACTGACTTAATTATTATTTTTTGACATATGTTGTATAGCTTTAAGTTCTTCAAACTATCAGACAGACGTGTTGCTCCCAGCAACACGTCTGTCTTGTTAGTAAGTTAGTTTGTGAGTTTGTTCCACCACTTCTTCTTCCCAGCAAAAACACTAGGAAGTGGTGAAGGGTGGGCGTTTTGGAGGACTGTCTTTTGTAAACATTTTGACCTTCAAAAAGTGCTGATTTATCAGCCTAATTTGAATAAATGAGTTTTGATTTTGTAGGTAAAAATAGCATAAAGGATGTGGAATTGAATTGAATTGTTCTTGTTTTATGTATTAGCGGCAATAGAAATACACACTCTCTAAAAAAATGTCTCTCTTTTCTCCTCTCTTCTCTTTCTCTTTTTAAGAAACATTGCTTTACAGACATTAAAACTCACATACACAAACAGCCAAACCCGGAACAACTACCTGTAGGTCATACAAATATTTGTTCCGTGCGGGGATCGAACCAACAACGCGCGGCGCAGCAGCCGATGGCTCAACCGCTGCGCCAAACGTGTCGTCAAACTGTCTACCTGTTACTGTTCATGAGATACTGAGTTCGCTGATAGATAAACGGGCGGATGGACAGCGGAGGCTTATTAATCCATCCTTTTGGATTAATAAGCCTCCGCTGGTTTGGTTTGTGTATGATACCCTAAAATGCCTCGCGACTTCGAGAGACGACACATTTAAGGAACCTCGAGGGAACGAAACCCTCATATGAAACCTCGTAATCCCTGCTTAATAAGCTGCTAACACAGTTTAATTTTACAATGAAACTCTTTTTCCTATTAACTAAATCCTTTGTAATACTCTCACGCATTTTAGCAATAATAACTATGTTTCTGTTTAGTTAAAACTTTTAACCGCTATTTTTGATTACCAGCATTTTATTTGGATACCTATTTACCTATGATTTTTGTTTTACGTGAATACACACGATTTTCACGTTTTTTTTACAGCACGATTGGCGTAGTGGATGAGCGATTGGCTGCTGATCTGCGTGTCGCAGGTTCGATTATCGCACGGAACAAACATTTGAATGACTTAGGTTTCGGGTATATTCTCTTTGTATATGTTCAAATGTTTTAAATGTCCCCACGAGACTGGAGGAATTCACAGAGTGGGGCGTTTAAAAAAAAACACTTTTAAATACTGCACGCCGAAACTACTTAAAAGTAGTTTTGGTTTTGACTGTAACACACACAAATCTAATAATTTCTAAACTATACGATAAATCTCAAAGCTCAAATTTTTAAACAATTTTACAACTTTAATAAAATAAACAGTACAGAAATAATAAAAGTTTGATTTTTATTGGAGGGAAATGACCAGAAAATTCTCACATTGTAATAAAACTTATAGTCGTATTGAAACTAAACTATTCTAGTAAAATGTAATTGAGACGCGTTTTATTTTATTTTAAAACTAAATAAAAACAGCAGCACGGGTTGATCGAAGGTAAAGCTACGCTTGCCGAGGTCAGTCTGTGGATGAGTGACCATTCGTAATATATCGAGACTCCTCCGTGCCTTGGAAAGCACGTTAAGCTTAGTCCTAATTAAGTCCCGGCTGTCATTTGTACATGAAGCCTGAGAGTCTGACAACCAGTCTTACCAAAGGGTATCGTGTTGCCCAGTAAAACTGGGTTGTGGAAGTCAGATAGGCAGTTGCACTATGGAAAATGCTGGTATTCAGCTACTTCCGATTAGACTCGATGCC
The DNA here is from genome assembly GCA_905147745.2 of Phlogophora meticulosa. Taxonomy (NCBI): domain Eukaryota; kingdom Metazoa; phylum Arthropoda; class Insecta; order Lepidoptera; family Noctuidae; genus Phlogophora; species Phlogophora meticulosa. The sequence goes on from LR990518.1 coordinate 5,092,482, forward strand.
GACCCCAACATAGTTGGGAAATGGCTAGGCAGATGATGATGAAGACATTTTGTTCATTAAATGGACGAAGAATATTATGTTTGAGGAAGTGCACTCATCGCGAGCGTTCGGTATGCGAATTATTTTTGCTACCATTTCTTGTGCGAACTTTTGTTACGCTACAGTAAGTAATTTAAGTACCTTGAGTACCGGGTATTCCTTTAAAGTAAATACACATACATACATAAAACTCACACCTTTTTCACATTTTTCCTATGAGTCTTACATACTAAATCCTCTCGCTTTGCTCACGTTTATAATATTCGTTCGTTCTGGTTGCGAGTGCTACGCACCTGACTTTTTTGAAGAACATTACCAATAAGGTCAGTTTATGTCTCTCTAGGGCGTCCCCTCCTTGCATTTCCACTTACATCTGCATTAAAAATACTTGCTGTTAGTCGTCTTTCATTCATTCTCTTAAGTGACCAAACCATCTGTGCATACTCTTTTTAATTTTTCTACTTCTTCTTTGAGTAAATATATTTCGTACCGACTACTGGAGCTCCCTCGGTATAAAGTTCTTTTTGAAAGAGGCTGATTGAATTCCACTTAAACACTAAGCACGACTGTAATTTAATATCAACTAGGAGACTTAAGAAAATAAATTGAAGTCGGTAGAAAGCATTGAAAGTAATCATCTGAGAGATGAGAAGAAGGTACACAGTTAGTTGTCATTGAACAGTAAATGATTCTTTATTAGATTATATATTTGTATTCTTTATAAGATTATTATTAATAGATTATTATTCTTTATTATATTTTTATTATTAAATGATTCTTTATAAGATTATTATTAGATTATATGACTACCTTAACTGCGGCGTTGGTCTAGCACTGCTGAGCGTGAGGTCCTGGGTTAGATGCCAAGGTTTAAAAAGTGTAAATGAAGTGAAAAGTTTTGCCAATTTTTTTTTTGTTAGCCACCCGGAATCTGGATTTCTGCCCGATTAATGGCAATACGCTCGCCCCCTATTACATAGGACTTAAAACATAACTGGCCAAATGTGGGTGTTACTGTATAGGAGCACCTCTGCCCAACCTTTTGGGGAATGCAGACATTAATAATAGTTACTTACGGTTATGCAAAGTGCTATTTTTCGTCCTCCACGCAGACGTAAGTCGCCGGAGGAAGTAGGTAAGGGAGGGATAAAGATTAAATTGTTATGTCCGAGCATGGCAATGTAGACTGAATCAATTGAAATGATTTCAAGCACTAAACTAACTTAGTGACACATGATACAGATAAAATTGAATAATATTACTTAGTGGTCATCCATAAATCAAGAAAGCCCAGATTGGGGGGAAGGAGTCCAGCAAAATCTCGTCAAATCTCATTTAAAAAGAGCCGGGACACTGTTTTTTTTTTTTTAATCTCTAGTCTACTTTTTAATCCATTTTAATATAATATATATACTTATTTTATTTTCATTGTATGGTAAGTAAAAAAAATACTTAAAACAGTAAAAATAATATTCAAATGGATAAAAAGAGTAGGAAGGATCATAGGGCAAAATCAATTAATGTTTCTTGTTTTTTGGAGTGACACATTTTCCTCACAAAGACAAGCTCATGGCTAATGAAAATTATTGAGTAAATCTTACATGAGTAGGTAGAGGAGAGATCTCACACACCAGATCCACATCTCACCAAGTCTCACTAAGGCCTCAGCCTTCCTCAGAAGAGATACAAATTTAAAGGAAAACACCTCGCATAAATAATGGACATGCCCTTACTGGATTCCATCTTACACCCAAATGATTGGTTGCAATCTGTTACACTTTCGAATAATTGAATCCAGCTGGTATTCGAAACAACTCCAGTCTGGTCAGGGATCCTTTGAACCGTATTAATTGTGTTGAAATTGATTAATTAATCAGCTTAAACTGGTGAAATTCGCAGCCACCATTGTCTTTCGCATTATTGGCGGATAAAAGAGTATTAATTTACTTCTGAAGAGTGGAAATTTTGTTATATTTCTGTCAGGTCTATTTGCTTCATATTTTATTTGTAGCAAATTTATAAAAAAGTAGACGGTCAATTCTAACATTTTTTTGTTCTTCTTTATTTCTTTAAAAAAAAATGTTGCCCCACACTAAGAATTCCTCATGTATTGTGGGTGCGTTGACAAACATTTAAACTCATATAAACGAACAGCCAGCCTTGGAACAACTACCTGTAGAAATATTTGTAATTTGTATTTTTTTTTTTGTAGTTGAATCGAAAACACGACATAAAGCGCAGAAGTCAATCTCTCAGCCGCTGCGCCAACCGTGCCGTCAAAAATCGTTTTACCGAAATTTCTGGAATCATGTCACCATATTTATTTAAACTATTTAGGTATTACGAAATTAAATAAGTCTGAAAGTGGCGCCTGTGACCGAGAAGTTGTGTGGAAATCGGTTGTCATGGTATGGGCATGTGATGCGAAGGAATGAGAACCATGTTGTGAGGAAAGTTTTGAGTATGAATGTGCAGGGTTACATGGGTAGAGGAAGACCAAAGAAAAGATGGATGGATTGTGTGAAAGATGATATGGCAAGAAAAGAGGTGACCCTTGAGATGACGGCAAATAGAGATGTATGGAAGAAGAAAACATGCTGCGCCGACCCCAAATAAATTGGGATAAGGGCAGGAGGATGATGATGAGGTATTACGAAATTGTCTAAGATGGACTCGGGCATTCTCTACCAGTTAAGGCGGTACCCTCACCAAATAACCTTGAGCATTCGTTCCGCTTGCGGCACACTAAGCCAGCGCATGAAAAACGTAGAGAATACGCTCAGATTTTAGAATAAAATCGATATAAAATCAAATTTTCGTGTTTTGAAAAAAATAAAATTAGCATTATGTTCTTTATTAAATTACACCCAATTAAACCCAATCCATTAGTTTAAGTATCAAATCAAAATAATGGTTACTTTACGAGGAGATGCGTGTTAAAAATCATTACTTCTCATTTCTGTAGTTTCGTTGTGACCCTTTAATTAAATATTATGTTACATTTATAGAAAAAAAAACTACCATTCTGGAGTCAAGATTACGTAGAATTTTAATGTATTTTTTATTAGTTGGTATTTCTATTGGATAAAGAGAAGTTGGCTCCTAAAAACTGCATAAAAAAGGGCTACCGCTGCGTTTTGCACGGGGACGCGCCTTAACCAAGGATGGTGCAGAGATAACGAGGTAGGTACATTGTTTTGTGCGTATTTTTAATGTTTTCCAAAAGTATTATATAATTATCTAAACAAATAAATAAAATTAAGGTGTCTGTTTGTAAATAGGTTTTAAAGTACAAACATGGGGAAAAATTGATGTGAACTTAACCCTTACTAATAATATTATAACTGTCTGTGAATTTGTTTGTTTGTTCGCATGTACGTACTCAACCGATCCTCATGAAATTCTTGCATAGGTACACGTTAGCAGGGGTACATACAAATACATAAGGTAGTACCATTAAAAACAACTATGTTTTAATGGTACTACCAATGATGAAACACTAGTTTTATCCAGAAAAATACACTGTCCAAGGGATTGACAAAATCTACATTAAGCCGAGCGTAAATGCTAGCAAAAGCAAGTATAATATACTATATTTAGAAAGTGATAGAAATCGTGTCTATTAAGAACAAAATACCATATTCCGCAGGTACTTACTACATTAAAATATACTCATCATCTGCCTAGCCTTTTCCCAATTATGTTGGGGTCGGCTTCCAGTCTAACCGGATGCAGCTGAATACCAGTGTTTTACATGGAGCGACTGCCTATCTGACCTCCACAACCCAGTTACTGGGCAACACGATACTCCTTGGTACGACTGGTTGTCAGACTTTCGGGTTTCGGACTACCCGTAACGACTGTCAAAGATCTACAAATGACAACCGGGACCAACGGCTTAACGTGCTTTCCGAGGCACGGAGGAGTCTCGATATGTTACGAATGGTCACCCATCCACAGGCTGACCTCGGTAAGCGTAGCTTAACCTTCGATCAACCCGAGCGGCTGTTTTTATTAAGCCACGAGCTCCTCTACATTAAAATATACTAATGTAGGTTTATTATTTACATATTTTATATCATTTGTTCCTTTTCACTTTCACACTTTCTTCAATGCTGCTGAGATGATGCTTCTTTATAGCCTTTGCCAGTAATTTATTTATTAAAATTGTGTGTAGGTATAACAACAAATGTACAAACCTTTTTTAAACGAACCAGTTGTCATGGGCATGAGATGCGGAGGAATGAGGAGTATGTCGTGCCAAAAGAGTTTGAATGAGAAATACTCGAGGATTATGAGAGTAGAAAACAACGAAAGAAACGATGGATGGATTCTGTAAAAGATGATATGTCTAGAAAGGAAGTCACTATTGAGATGATGGCAAATTGAGAAGTAAGAAGAAAACATGCTGCGCCGACCTCAAACAGATTGGGATAAGGGCAGGAGGATGATGACGATGATGATTTTCAAATAAGGAGGATTTCAAAATTCACAGCCCAGTACTCAGTTTGACTGTGCAAACTTACGTACGAAGCAAAACAAAAGAATACTTATCTCACCACACTTTCTCTCATCCAATTTATTACGCGAACAAATGATTAGTTGCTAGGTACATAATGTGGAATACTTTTCATAATTTAACAGTTACCTACGCAATCAGTTGCGTGTATATATTATGCATATATCGCTCTCAGTTGTTTATCTGTTAGGGACGTAACGCAAGATCGGCACGCCGACATTTGGCTAGACGACCATTCGAGGTCATCGTCTCTTGGCGAGTAGCGTTGGGAAAACAGTTTTCTTTGAATAATTACTCGAACAAGCTAACATAAGGAAACTATATGCATACATAAAGCTCGCGCCTTTTATCCATGGGGGTAGGGAGAAGCTACAAAACGCCATCGGCTTCAATCCTTACATACTCCTGTCATCTGCCTAGCCTTTTTCCAACTATGTTGGGGTCGGCTTCCAGCCTAACCGGATACAGCTGAATATCAGTGTTTTACATGGAGCGACTGCCTATCTGACCTCCACAACCCAGTTACTGGGCAACACGATACCCCTTGGTAAGACTGGTTGTCAGACTTTCGGGTTTCTGACTACCCGTAACGACTGTCAAAGATTACAGATACATACTCCTGTATGAACGTAAATGAAGCAAAAGGTTTTGGCCCCGTTTGATCATTAGTAACATGCAATATTCCATTAAAATAAGTCAGAATGCTATCGTGGTGTGTTGTAAAAATCAGCCTATTTAGTTTATCGTCAACTTAAACCGATATAATACACATAAATGTAAACATAATTTGTTGCTACTTAAATAAATAAAATTAAAACAATGAACTATCCAAAATGTGAAACAGTAAATTACAAGGCGTCGAAAAATTAACACGCACCGCTGTCAACTGGTAAAGATCCCAAAAGGCTAACAGTGGCCTTAGTAGAAGCCAGCACTTTGGTGACGGAAAACGGCATCCAGTGGGTGTGATATTTCTTTGAAAAGATGATGAGCCGACTTTACAGTAACAAGTCTTAATCATCATCGAAATACGTCCGCAGATACGACTCGCCCGTGCATCAGTCCTATGCTTCCTGCATGTAACTGAATCACAAAGTCATTAGTTCTCGTTATTGAATCTGGTCGGTATAAGTCTCTCTAGTTTCAGTGTACGTCACCCGGCGTTTCCGTTTCTTTATTTTTATAAATACCTTTAATGAGTTTAAATCTATCTAGAGTCTATATCTTTGTTTGAACAAACGTTTTTTAATGAAAATCTTAGCCTACAATTACAAAGACTTAATATTTCTAAAACATAATCCCGTAAATCCGAATCTAAACAACTCAACACACCAAATCACGCTAATTTACCACCAACGCGAGTAATAAAGTGGTGACGTCAGTAAAATCTAGGCTGAACTAAATTTCTTTTGCCGACCGTATTACTTTGGTACACACATATAAATTTTCACCACTACAACTTTCAATTCTGGCGTTCAGCCAAAAACTCCTGTACTTATCTGTGATTCGCTCTTATGTTCGAGTTCTTAAGAAAAAAAAAATATCATTGTGTTCGACATTTTCTAGCAATAAATGTTTTGTCGTGACACATGGTCACGATCGGTTATATTTTTTTTATTTAATAAAAGGAGCTGCCCTTACTAAAGTTTTTTGTTATTAAGACTGATTTTGTTCCATTCTACTGATGATTTTGTAAAGAACTTGATAGTTTTCTCGTTTGCTAAACATTTACGCTGTTTCGTTAAGAAAATCGAGAGATTTTGACTTTACCCACTAATTTGTTCTTTTGTTTTCAACATGTTCTAAGTTTGAATTTGAATCATTTCTTCATTGAATCTAGTCTACGTCAAAGGTTACTCCATATATTTTTTACGTTATTACCTACCTAGAGAAATATAATGCATTATGGTTTACTGAGAATAAATCTCGGAAAAATACTCGAAAGCGAGCATAGCTTTCGATGAAAATGCGTCCCGAACGAGAATGTTTAAAATCCCAAGCGTTCCATGAAATTACTGCGATGCTCTGAAGTGAAGTGGCAGCTGAACTTGGCTATGGAGATGCAGTGATAAAATATTAAGGGCATTTTCACCTTCTTACCTTAGCTTGGTTTTATTAGGATCAATTTTCTACTTCTCAGATCATTTTCTTCCCTCAAAAGGGTTCTAAAGGTTTCGTCAGTTTAAAGACGATATCGAGTTTGCAACTGAAGAATTTATTTTTAACAGACCGTGCCAACTTTGATAAATATTTTGTGCGCAGCTGCGGCATATAAGACCAATTTAGTTTTTTCGATTTCCGTACCGAGATGATAAAATATGAACCCATGTTGTGCGACTTCGTCTTACCGTCTGACTGTCTATCTGCGTGTCTATCACAGCTGCTTATTTCCTGAATAACTAAAGTACAACTTTTAATTGAATGCAGTGAGTTAACAGAACTAATGTCACATAAAACACTGAAAAATGCACTATGGTGTCACTAAATTACCAGCAAGGTACTTTACTAAAATTTACAGACGCCAGCACATCAAGCTACCCCAAACTGTCAGTTTTTCCCAATTGAACATGAACCTTATAATATTGTAATAAAGTTGAAAACCTCATCAAAGATAATTGACACATTGGGGTAGCTTGATGAACTGGCTCTGTACTAGATCCTACTTTGAAGGTTATTTTCAGACTTTTGTTTGAGTATCTTAGGTGACGTTAGATCATGTCAAGTTACTGCAACTAATTAAAAGTCGTACTTTAGTAGTGCTATCAAAAGACATGGCTAAATAAAGTATGGGCGACTGGTAGTAGGTACATAAATTTCTCACTTATTCGTAACATTCAAATATTTATTCAGTAATTGTGCCGACGTCACGGATAACAAGAACTTGTGGTAAATGATTTATTTTGTTCGAAGCTCTCTTCGATTTATGATCGCAAAGTTTCATGACGTCATTGCCGATTGGTACGTTTAATACAATAGGGATGTGTCCTAGGTTAAAATATAATTAGTCTATTTGGTCCGTCAGTAAGATAACCAAAAAATATTGAATACGTATTTTTGTTTAATCAAATCAGTAAAAAGTGACAAAGATATAGCACATCAAAGTTCAGAAGAAGGGGCAAGTGACGTCACTTTTACGTGAAAAGTGTAGCACGGCGTGACGTCACGCGAAATTTCAATGCGCTATATCGTCGTCATTATTGGTTTACGTGACAAAAGAAAAAATACGTGTCCAGTATTTTTGTATAATCCAACTTTCAAACCAATCAGAATTTTAAAAGACACTACCCTATTGTAATGTTACTAACAAGTTTTCACAATGCTATGGGCATTTTTAGTTTCGCTTTTAAATTCACAAAGTTTTACAGCACCTGTATCATCTTCTGTGTTTGAGATGTAATTTTCATAGAACAGGGATTTCTTCTTCGAGTTGAGATCTTGTTGAGAGTTTGAGATCTTCTTAGTACAGGGATTTTATTAGCATTTGGATGAAGCATTTTAAGCTTTACAATCTTCTTCTGGATGCGAAAAATCACAACCGCTGCCCAAGCTTCTCTACTTCTTCATTGGGTCTCCATAGATGGTCTTCAATGACGATGATGGTGTACATTTATATTCACCCATACTTTGCCAGTCATGTTAAGGTACCATATAATAGGAGGTGAGCCAATCAAAATCGCTGTATAAGTATAATAAATAATACGCTGAGAATCCAAACTTTTCGAATGTTAAAAATTACATAAAACAGACTCCCAAAACGCCCACCCTTTCACCACATCCTAGTATTTTGCTACTCTTTAGCTACTAGCCAGACTCTTATCCAGACTCCGGGCAGCTACTGAGAACTATCGGATGAGAAACCGAACAGCACTTTGCCGGGAATCGATTCCAGGACCCCTAGACCACCGAGGCAGTCAACATTGTTTCCCTTCACCTTTAAATGTACAAAAACAAAAGTATGGAAGTCAACAAGAGTAAGTAATCACCAATTTAATACCGTCACCAGAATTTATACCCACTCTCCATTTTTCGACCATATCCACTGAAAAATTCCACCATCACATGTTAACAGATCGTTAAAACAATATTTTTCCATAAATCTCTCGTGACACGAAATCCGTAGTAGGACAGGCCGCCTGTTGCTCCTGGAATATTGCCAACTGAACGCCGTGCGGTTTTTCATGACAGCTTGTTCAACTAGATAATGTCGCCTATAAAATTTTGGACATGGTTTAGTAAAAGTTAAATCTTCTGGTGTGGGGTTGTAGCCAACAGTTTCTTAGTACGAAAAGCAAAATGGGTTGGTCTACTTTCGTGGTTCGTTTAGTTGAAATTTGAAGTGTGGGTACTTGTACCGTGGTAAAAGTATATCTCAGAATTTATATTTTTTAAGTTCCGCAATGGGTGCTCTAATTTTAAATCTATTGACAGAAAACCACACACAGACCACCAACACATGACCTGCAATAACTTATCCATAGACTAAAGAACATACTACCAAAGTGATGCAATCTATTATATTCAGAAACTTTGCTTCACAATTCTCTTAGCCCTCTCCGTCTTTCTCTATCACGCTCTTGTTTCCTGTCTTAGACCTAAAGATAACCCCTTAATTACCTATTTTCAGTTGATACAAATTCTTGTACTTAATAGCCTAAAGGTGAATGCTCTATACACCTACTTATAGATATGATTCCTTGACTTTTCAGGCACCTACGTATATTGATAGGGGTATTTATATCCAATACTCCACACGAAAATTTGTATGACCTTAATTTAAATAATAATTATAATTATACCGCCACGTAGTTTGTCCTTGGTATCTACTAGTTATTTTAAACACTGTAGCCCACTTATATGGTTAATGATTTTATAAACATTTTGGGGTCGGCAAGTATAAAGGGCAGCGGGTACCTGTCACGTGATCCTCTGATGGAAAAGTCATTGAATGGTTTAATGAATGAAGTTTAAATAACCGAATAACGATAAAACATTGACAAAGGTTACATTAAACTACGTAGAGATGGAAAGTGAGGACCCGAACATTGTGGTGCGACCAGCAATGGAACAATTCAATGCAGACACAATTGTGATTTTCAAAATGTAGTTCTATTTGAAAGGCTGATTTTTCAGTCGTATGCATTTGTCTCAGGAATAGACATGGTGGTTTGACAGCTTTTGTATGCAAAATATGTCAAACTATAGGCCGACCGAGTGAAGTAATCCCGATGGGAGAGACAAGTCAGGAAACGTCTCAGTTAAGCGGTCAGACTAGTACAATAATACATATAACTGACTTTAAAAAAAACAGGTCTTCATCAGCTATGACTATCCCATTGAAAAAAAAGAGCATCGACTATCATTCAGGTTATTAAACACTAACAGCGACACGCGACTTCGTCTGCGTATGTACCTAACTTTATAAATTACAGCCTATGTGTTATTCTGAAGTATAAGCTATGCTGTAAAGTTTCATCAATAACTTTACGTAACACCGTAACAAACATCCGTACATCTTCACAAACTTTTATATTTATAATATAGGTAAATTGGATTATTTCTTCAAAGCCCTTAAATATACTGTAATTATAGCCGAGAGCCTCTTTCGAATACCACATGAACTAGTTTATAGACTCATTAGCTTCGCCAGCGGCTTTCCCCGCGCGTAGTTCAGCAATTATCTCATGGGAACGTACTACCGGGATAAAAAATGTCAAATGTCCTAACCCAAGTGATAGTCTATCCGTATGCCAAATTTCATTTAAATCCGTTCAGCAAATAATAGGTGAAAATGTGAAAAACAAACAAACAAATACAGTTATTTTTGCATTTATAATATTATTAGCTTAAAATTCACATTTATCAAAGGGGTTAAAATAGTCGTTAAGTTTTCTGAAATTTTACATTTTTCTACGCTATTTATTTATTCTTCGCTATTTATTTTTAACCTTCTACAAAGTAATAGAAATGAAGAATAAAATCAGTAGAGCCAATCTCTAGTGATGGTACGACAAAGTAAACCAGTGAGTCATTTTTATATACAAACTAGCTTCCGCCCGCGGCTTCGCCCGCGTGCTTTGTTAATAAAAAGTAGCCTATGTCATTCCCCGGGGTGCAATCTATCTCTCGGCCAATTCTATAGAAATCCGTTCAGTGGTTGAGGCGTGAAAAGGTAACAAACAAACTTACTTTCGCATATAAAATATTATAGTTAGGATATGTAGATAGTATAGTAGTATGGGTAGCATGGACGTACTGCAGGGGTAGTCAACATAATAATCATATATACCTATCAACCTTTATACTTGTTGCTTAAATAAATAAGTTCGGCGTTAACATTGAACTTGTGGGTACGTGGATACATCAATCACCTACGGTTGAGTACTTCACTTGATGTATCGATGCCTTTGTATGGCATTATAATATTGAATAACTAATTGAATATTTGAGAAGTAGGTACACTTTAACGAAGTGTGAAGTCGACCTCGTAATTGGTTACCACTTTTGGAAAACAATTGACGTCAGTACGTTGAAACTTCACTAAGACCAATCGACTGCCAGTTTATGATGTCAAGTGACGTTATACCTTAGGGTGGTAGAGTAATTACGAGGTTGAGCAGTATATCCGATAGTAACCCATTGACTTTCTATTCTATAATAAGTACTTCCTGACTTGATAGGGTTAAGAAATTGTGAATAAGATATGATTTGAAAGGAAATCATATTGATAAAAGAAAGATAAATCGGTTATTCGATTATGAATCATTGCTAGGTAATAGCCACAAAGTGGAAAAAAAACAAGAAACGGATCGTTATTGTGACATTAAATGCTGCTGCTCATCACAAAAAAATTTAGCCCTTACGGGATTCGAACCCGAGACCCTTGGCTTCGTAGTCTGGACCGCGAGACACTCGACCAAGGAGGCTGTATCACAACATATTAGTGAGCTTGCTAACATGACATCACACCTGTTTCCCCGAAGAAGTAGGCAGAGATGTACATTCGTAATATTCTCCGAGTGAATTGTAGAAGTTCTGTAAACAGCAGGAGTCCTAGTGAAACAATAAGCAAGAGTATTGACAACAAGCGCAATAAAACACAAAACATCATATTTATCAATAACTTTACGTAACACCGTAACAAACATCCGTACATCTTCACAAACTTTTATATTTATAATATAGGTAAATTGGATTATTTCTTCAAAGCCCTTAAATATACTGTAATTATAGCCGAGAGCCTCTTTCGAATACCACATGAACTAGTTTATAGACTCATTAGCTTCGCCAGCGGCTTTCCCCGCGCGTAGTTCAGCAATTATCTCACGGGAACGTACTACCGGGATAAAAAATGTCAAATGTCCTAACCCAATTGATAGTCTATCCGTATGCCAAATTTCATTTAAATCCGTTCAGCAAATAATAGGTGAAAATGTGAAAAACAAACAAACAAACACAGTTATTTTTGCATTTATAATATTATTAGCTTAAAATTCACATTTATCAAAGGGGTTAAAATAGTCGTTAAGTTTTCTGAAATTTTACATTTTTCTACGCTATTTATTTATTCTTCGCTATTTATTTTTAACCTTCTACAAAGTAATAGAAATGAAGAATAAAATCAGTAGAGCCAATCTCTAGTGATGGTACGACAAAGTAAACCAGTGAGTCATTTTTATATACAAACTAGCTTCCGCCCGCGGCTTCGCCCGCGTGCTTTGTTAATAAAAAGTAGCCTATGTCATTCCCCGGGGTGCAATCTATCTCTCGGCCAATTCTATAGAAATCCGTTCAGTGGTTGAGGCGCGAAAAGGTAACAAACAAACTTACTTTCGCATATAAAATATTATAGTTAGGATATGTAGATAGTATGGTAGCATGGACGTACTGCAGGGGTAGTCAACATAATAATCATATATACCTATCAACCTTTATACTTGTTGCTTAAATAAATAAGTTCGGCGTTAACATTGAACTTGTGGGTACGTGGATACATCAATCACCTACGGTTGACTACTTCACGTGATGTATCGATGCCTTTGTATGGCATTATAATATTGAATAACTAATTGAATATTTGAGAAGTAGGTACACTTTAACGAAGTGTGAAGTCGACCTCGTAATTGGTTACCACTTTTGGAAAACAATTGACGTCAGTACGTTGAAACTTCACTAAGACCAATCGACTGCCAGTTTATGATGTCAAGTGACGTTATACCTTAGGGTGGTAGAGTAATTACGAGGTTGAGCAGTATATCCGATAGTAACCCATTGACTTTCTATTCTATAATAAGTACTTCCTGACTTGATAGGGTTAAGAAATTGTGAATAAGATATGATTTGAAAGGAAATCATATTGATAAAAGAAAGATAAATCGGTTATTCGATTATAAATCATTGCTAGGTAATAGCCACAAGGTGGAAAAAAAACAAGAAACGGAGGGTTATTGTGACATTAAATGCTGCTGCTCATCACAAAAAAATTTAGCCCTTACGGGATTCGAACCCGAGACCCTTGGCTTCGTAGTCTGGACCGCGAGACACTCGACCAAGGAGGCTGTATCACAACATATTAGTGAGCTTGCTAACATGACATCACACCTGTTTCCCCGAAGAAGTAGGCAGAGATGTACATTCGTAATATTCTCCGAGTGAATTGTAGAAGTTCTGTAAACAGCAGGAGTCCTAGTGAAACAATAAGCAAGAGTATTGACAACAAGCGCAATAAAACACAAAACAGTCTTAAAATTGTTTGCGTTAGTATACTAATATTAGAGGAGCTTGTGGCTAAATAAAAACAGCCGCTCGGGTTGATCGAAGGTTAAGCTACGCTTGCCGAGGTCAGTCTGTGGATGGGTGACCATTCGTAACATATCGAGACTCCTCCGTGACCCGGAAAGTACGTTAAGCCGTAGGTCCCGGTTGTCATTTGTAGATCTTTGACAGTAGTTACGGGTAGTCAGAAACCCGAAAGTATGACAACCAGTCTTACCAAGGAGTATCGTGTTGGCCAGTAACTGGGTTGTGGAGGTCAGATAGGCAGTCGCTCCATGTAAAACACTGGTATTCAGCTGCATCCGGTTAGACTGGAAGCCGACCCCAACATAGTTGGGAAAAGGCTAGGCAGATGATGACGTTAGTATACTAATCTTTCTATCAGCACCATGCCAAACTACGCCATTAAATTCCACTCACCATTCTCAAGAGACCTTGTAGAAATCCCGGCCTAGATAACACCAGTTGAATCAGTTACAAAATTCTATACAAACTAATTCAATGAATGAAGTTTATTATTGCCCTAGTTAAAATTTAAACAAAATGTAGTAATTGTTAATTACAAAACTATCTAGACGAATCTGCGATGTTTACAGAAGCTTCTAAATTAATGTATGTTATAGGTTTTAGAGCAGTGGCTCCCAATCTTTTTAGAGATCCGTACCACAAAAAAACAAACGAAACCCTTATTAGAATAACTTCGTTGTCCGCCTGTTTGCTATTAAGGCCCGTTTTAACAGAAGCGCGAGTAGGTATTAAGCTGAAATAATACCAAAATCAAAGGTCTACGGTCCCTTGCAGCCCTGAAAATCTAGCTTCTAAGTTAGCGCAATTAAAAATACGGCCATTAATGATACGCATTTTGATACTCGCTAACAAATTTGGCTTAGCCAGACACTGTAGTACCAGCCTATTACTTTCCCACTGTAGGGCAAAGGCCTCTTCTCATACAGAGAAGGCATGAGCATTAATCACCACGCTTGCTCAAGACGGGTTGGCGTATTCAGACTTATATTAATTACTAGCTGTGCCCGCGACTTCGTTCGCGCGCATTTTTTTTTTAAATAAATGAATTTTTGTAAAATAAAAGTAGCCTATGTTACTCCTTATTACATCAGCTACCTGCCAATAAAAGTCCCGTCAAAATCGGTCAAGCCATTTCAGAGATTAGCGATTACAAACAGACAGACAGACAGACAGACAGACAAAAATTTTAAAAAATGTTATTTTGGTGTATGTACCGTATATATGTTCATATGCAAGTAAGAAAAAACGGTTATTTCAATATTACAGACAGACACTCCAATTTTATTTATATGTATAGATATAATTCTAGGTTTTCCTCACGATGTTTTCCTTCACCGATGTCAGTGATGTCCAAGATAAACTTAGAAAGTACATACGAATTGAAAAACTCACATTGATACTTGCCCAGGTTTGAACCCACAACCTCGTGCACAAGAGGCGAAGCCTCAACCACTGGGCCATCATGACATCATGGGCTAGCCAGACACGTTGCCTTAGTATCATGAAATTTGGCAAAAAGCTTCACAACTAAAGGAAAAGTGAGAAAATTGTTAATTAGTATTATTATTTTATCTTCTATTTTGATTTTTTGCTTATATGTGTGTTGTGATTACAAACTTATAATAGGTCTTTACCTATGAAATTGCCGTTTTGTATGAAAAAATTTAAATGATTTTTTTTCATGTATTTTTTATTTGTATTAATCGAAGTAATCACCCATGCAATCAATGCATCTTTGCCAACGCAGTGGCAGTTTATTGATGCCCTTCTTAAAGAAATCAGCTGGACGGGAGGCAACAAATTCTTCAAAGGCATTTTGTACTGCCTCTCGGGTATTGAATTTTTTTCCCGCCAAGAAGTTATCCAAATTCTGGAAAAAGTAGTAGTCTGTAGGCGCAAGGTCTGGTGAGTAGGGCGGATGACGGAGAGCTTCCAACCCCAGTTCTTGCAACTTGGAGACCGTCTGCTGTACAGTATGAGGTCGCGCGTTGTCGTGCAGGAGCAGCGGAGACGAGCGATTGACCAATGCTGGTTGGAGATGTGCCAGCTTCTCCATCATTGTGTTCAATTCTTCACAGTACACATCTGCAGTAATGCTCACCCCGTTTGGTAAGAAGCTGTGTTGAATCACCGGCGCTAGACCACCAAACAGTGACCATCACTTTTCTTGGGGTAAGTTTTCGTTTAGGGCATTGTTTAGGTGCTGAACCAGGATCCAACCAACTTGCTGAGCGCTTGCGGTTATCAAACAGAATCCATTTTTCATCGCAGGTAACAATGCGGTTCAAAATTCCTTCATTTGTGTGTCTGTTGAGCAGTGCAAGGCACGTCTCGACGCGTACTTCGCGCTGGCGATCATTGAGTTCGTGGGGCACCCATTTGTCAAGCTTTTTTACCTTGCCAATTTGACGCAAATGGACCAATATTGTTTTGACGCTAACGTCGAAAGCTGCTGCTAATTCAGCCGTAGATTGTGTATCATCAGCTTCCACAATCGCCTTTAATTCGTCATTGTCGACCAAAGTCTTCGGACGACCGCGAGGTTCATTTTTCAGGTCGAAATTTCCAGAACGGAAGCGAGCAAACCAATAACAGGTAGTGCGTTGGTTTGTAGTGTTAGCTCCGTAAACGTCGTTGATGTTGCGTGCCGCTTGTGCCGTTGCTGCCACGACGGTACTCATATTCCATAATTACTCGAATTTTTAACGTATCCATGATGACGAAAAAGATTTAAATGCGATGAAAATCTAACACTAATCAATAAACAAATGACTACTTTTGGAAAAAAAAATCCATGTTTTTTAAATAAAATTAATTTGAAATTAGAATTCTTAGCCAAACAAAAAATATTTTGATTTGAAATGGCCAGTACTGCAGAACGGCAATTTCATAGGTAATATTTCCAGTAAATTTACTGTGGCGTACTGTGACGTGATTTGTTCGATGTTTTTTAGTGCGACTGTTTTTCGCAATTCGCCGGTTTTTTTTCGAAGTCTTGATAATACCATTAATAATACCATGGCGCAGTGAAACGTAACACATATATCCCTATCATTTTTCCATTCACAAACATTTAGTGTCTGGCCGACTTCCAGCATTCCATATAGAAGTTATGCCATACGTTTTTCATGAAAATAAAACAATTATGGCTACATTCAACATGTAGATATCTTCTCCTTGCCTGTTAACTGACGCAGCCGCAATCAGAGATTTACTACTTTGCGGTTTTCAAATCATTTCATATGGATGCGCCTGCGCCGATTGACGTATATCAAAAGGCCCGAATACCATTTCGTGACTTATAACCGTAAAATACCTATGAGGTATTTGAGTGTATATTTTGTATTTACTACCTACAGTTTACTATTGCGTTTGATTTTGATCTATGCATTAAGCCCCTGAAATTTTACATTATAAAAGGGGCTCATGGCTAAATAATAACAACCGCATCGGTCGACCTTCAAGGTCAAGCAACGCTGCCCAAAGTTGGTCCGAGGATGATTTGAGAACACTCCGTGCATTGGAAAGCACGTTAAGCCATTGGTCTCCTGATTGTCGTTCGTAGATCTTGAACAGACGTTACGAGTGGTCCAATAGTCTAGTAACCAGAGATAGTCGCTCCATGTAAAATACTGGTAATCAGCTGTATACGGCAAGACTGGAAGCCAACCCAAAAAAGCTAGGCAGAAGCAAGCAAGCATGCAAGCAATCGAAACAATTTTTATTTAAGTAGGTACCATAGAATTTCTAAACACAAACGCACACTAGTGCCTCTGACAGCGACCATACCTTTAGAGTAGTCAATTCCGACATAGGATCCTATTTCAGAACCCCCCCCCCCCCTCCCCCATCTCTCTTGCACCCATCTAGACATTAACTGCGTCCTCGTCGAACCCGTAACTAACGCCCATCATCTATCTTACACACAACGGCAATCAGTTTCATGGTCCAACCGCAATAAAACCTCTTTTATACATCATGAAAAACATTTTACCGGCGCGGCGGGCTGCGCGTACGCCTCTGACGCATATCAAAGATGCGCGACGCCATTTCTTTTCCACTGTGCGCTCTCGATTTGGCTCGCGGCCAAAGACCGGGCCTGGCGTTCGGCCAACACACCAAATCACCCCCTCTTGACGCTTAGCGGGAGAGCTTTCGTTAGTGATGGCGAAAATCTGTCGATTACTGAAAATTATTCGACTATTGTTTTTCATACAATTTTGTCGTTTTGACGATTCTGATGTAAGAAACATCAAATAATTCTGATTCTGTATTAATAGAAAGAGATGTCTAAAAAATAATTATAAGATAGTTACTGTTATTAGTCCTGCACAAGATAAAACGCAGATGTCCGCTAATATCGAAGCGCGAACTAATTAACGTAAACAGGGACACGTGCGATATTACCCTCATTATTTAAACCTGATGACAGATTAATACTTTGCAGGGGCCAGTCCACCCATTCCTTCAATCTAGTCTTTACACTAGCCCTCGAAATAATAATTCAACACTGAAAATTGACAATAGACAGTTGTTATTGTAGCGGTATCGATTAGTTCGATTTTCGATTTCGACTCGACTCGATAAAATCGAATCTCTTCATCTCGCATCCCGTTAACACCCGGAGCTTACGCGATCAACAACCTAAGGACATAGTTGAAACGCATTCCTAGCTTATTGGTGCAGACTTTACGATTGAAACCGAGTCGATTCAACAAGCAGAGGTTGGCTGGTATCATAACAGGTTTATTGCTATTCATCTGGATTGAACTCAATGGAATATCCACTTAGTTACCGGAGTGTTTTGGCGTTGAATGTCTGTTGTTTTTTCAGACACGTTTCTGATTTCTTTATTTATGTAGGTATTGTGCAACGGCACTTAGATTTCAAATAATGATAAATATTATACTATTCCACTGCTGGGCAAAGGCCCCTTTGCATACAGAGAAGGCATGATTCTTGATCACTATGCTTCAGGTGATTTATGACTTCAAACTAATATCTGAAAAGTGCAGGTTTCTTCGCAATTTTTTCCAGGGAAAGTCCAAAAATAACTTGGTAAGCTATAAACACATATAAATTGAGAAATCACACAAAGTCACTTGCCCCGATTTGAACCTTTTGGTAGTAAATTTTAGGTTAGTAGAACAAGATTTATTTTTCTTTCAATTTCTTCAGTGGTAATGTAGAATTTTCAGACCCACTGCAACTTCGTCAGAGGCACTGATGAAAACTTGCATATTTTATTTTTAATTCAACTGTGATTTATATCCCTCTCATTTTAATCTTACCAAGCACTATTTCTGTCTCTTCTATTTCAAAACAAACAAGCTAAAAAGCTTTATGAAGAAAAAAACTATTACGCAAAACCGTCACATGATAAAAACATTGAAAAATTAATGTAGACTGCAGAATCCTGTAGACATTAAAGAAATTTTTAAATAATAAAACATGGGAAGACGACTAATATTTTATATGAATCACATTTATGACGCAAGCCGTCATGACATCATTACCTCTCTGTTTCTTACAAAGAAATAGGAATTGGAGTATTTTTTCAATGACGTTAAATAATGTTCATTTGAGTAGCCTTGTTTTGCCATTAACACAATTTTTCGAAGCAATTCTGAAAGGTATTTGATTGGTTTAGAACTTTATAGAGACTAATGTGGAAAATACGTGGTTTAAGAATTCCGCAGCGTACACATATTATACTATTTGTATACTTTCTGGGGTTTATGGTTAGACTAGTTGCGCCGCGCGGTGTTAGCAACCTTTAAAAATTCAACATGATAACAATTCACATTTTTTTTTGGCATAAAAAGTACCCTATGTATTAATCCAGGGTCCAGCTCCCTTTTACAACAAATTTCATCCAAATCCATTTAGCCGTTTCAGCGTAAAGGAGTAACAAACATAAACATATACCAACAAACTTTCGCATTTATAATATTAGTGTGATGACTATTCCATATCCAAATCCTTCTTTCCGATTTGATGTTTTGTTCACTCAAACAAAAACCAGCTTTATGAAACGGAAAATTAAGTTGATTTCACAATGACTAGTGCTAAGAACAAGCCATACAACATTTTAAATATGTAGCACAACTAAACAAACTGAACTTAAAGTATTGGTTTTAAAATTTCATTTCAAAAACACATTTGTTGACATTTTTGGAAACTATATTGCAAACGCAGGACTGACAGCCAATCAAACAAGTTTGCATTATTAGTCCAAGATGATACCTGAAAGCTGCCTCACTTCAGCATGTTGATATTCTTGTAATAATGTTTTTTTTGACATTTTGAAAAACATGAAAAGTTGTCTGCCGATGGATGCGGTCAGAGTAAGACCGATCGTTGTAGAAATCTTTTGGCGGTAATGATGATGTGATAATTATTGTGTAAAAAAAAGGAAAGAAAAGGTTCCATTTAAATATCGTGATATCTGACTGATAAACGACGCCATTTTATTTATGCTTTTACAAGTATAACTAAATTTAAATAACGTATACTTTCAAGTAATTAAACATCGTTACAGAATGGACCATTGCGTGTGAGTCACAGAGTCACACGTCACAATTGAGCCGCAGCTGCCAAAGGATCTCAGTTTACTTTGCGCACGGCGCACGTGTCGCTCCAAACACCTCTATCAAAAACGACACATGTCACATTATTTGCATAAGCCAATTTAATCGTTATGCCAAAATCAGAAGATGGGCTCCACCGTGGCAGCTGCAAGGGTTTCTTCAGGGGATCGAGAGCACTCGAGAGCCAATTATTTATTTAGATAGACTGTTTTTTTAACGGTTACTGCATTTTTTTATGTTACCGATTCATTGTGTTCAGTGAATCTGGAAATCTGAAAAAAAAGGTTTACATGATTAAGAATATTAAGATTTATATTTTTTATATTTAAGAGTTCTTCAACGAATGAAAACTAGAATTAATAATGCTGACACATTCCATCTTCTTTATTTAATCATGCATTTTAAAAATACAGGTAGCACCAACTCCGCCAAAAACGTAGCTCCAGCCGAAACTCATAACAAGACAAAAAAACACGAATAGACTTAACATCATTAGATAAATCCCGTAAAACTAAAGTTACGGCGCCTCACTTGAAGTGAATTTACGAGAGCAATGCGCAAACGCAGCTGTCGTACACTCACGTTCGCGACAGCTGCTTTGTGTAAACCTTGGAGATGTGTGTAGAATTTCTTCAAGCTATTGTTTTAATATTGATTTGAGAATAAGAATATTTTGATTCGCATTAAAACATGGCTCGTTTAAAAATCTTATAAACGATCTTAAATGTTTTCCTATGTACTGGCATACAAATATTCATACTATCGTTAACAGCAAAAACAAATGATTAATGTAACGTATCATATATACGTCATCGGAGATGTGCCTCAGAAAGCACGTTAAGCCGTTGGTCCCGGCTGTTATTTGTACATCTTTGACATCTTAGACGTTACGGGAAGTAAGAAGCCCAAAAGTCTGACAACCAGTTATACCCAGAGGTTGACAAGTAACTGGTTAGTGGAGGTCAGCTGCTCCAAGTAAAATACTGGTATTCAGCTGGATCCGGTTAGACTGGAAGCCGACCCCAACATAGTTGGGAAAAGGCTGACAGATGATGATGAATTGATGATCGAAGACTTGATGCTTCCTAGACGTTTGTGCAACATTATTGTTACGATAATAACGTTCTACTGTTTTTGAGTTATATGGCAATTACTAGATATTTACCTAGGATAGTTTGCTTTAGCAATCAAATTTAAATACTTAATTTTAACAATTCAGTCCTATTTCACTTATTCCGAAGGCATGTTGGCCTCTGAAATAGGACAAGCATATAGTTCGGTCGTTTACAATGTGTTTGTATTATATTATTGTAATCGATTTTGGTTTGTGTAGTGGTCGCAAGCGCTACTGCTGAGCATGAGGTCCTGGCTTCAATTCCCAGGTCACAAAAAGTGTTATTCGGCTTTCCATTTCGGAATTTCTCAGTAGCAGCCCGGTGTCTGGATTTGTTGCCGGTTGATGGCAATAAGCTCGCTCCTTATTACATTGGACTAAAAAATAAATGGCGAAATGTCGATATATCTCTGCTTAACCCTTCATTATGCAATCCAATTTGAATGCTTTGTCTTTACATCGAGAAAATGCTGTTTATTTCAATCGTGTTTACGTGTCCATTTCTCGCCAATCTCGTCATCATTATCTTCATGGCGTTTTCCCAAGTAAGGAAGTGCGTTTCTAGTCCAACTGGATGCAGCTGTATACCAGAATGTTTACATAGAACAACTGATTGCCTATCTGACTTTCACACCCCAGTTGAAAAGTAATTCGAATCCCCGTGACAAGACTGGTTCGAGCGTAAGCTCATGAAATAATATCTATATTATGTTGACCATGGACCTTCTCAAATGCAGATACAATAATTATTTCTCGGAAACTATGCCTAATTGATTTGTCATCCATTTGTCTTGGCAAGCGAACTGAATGTGAATCGTTACATGTTCTTGAAACAGGTGGATGCTTGTCGATCCTTCTGATAAAGATCTGTGAGTCACTTGCAACGCCCACGGGAGGTCCCGGTGAGGGCTATTATTAGACCAGACTATTAAAAGCAAAGTGGGAGGCTGAATCTGGTATTAAACTCATTTACGGCTAATTACGAGTAGTATTCATTTAAAACAAAAATTGTAGTAATTGTTCTTCTAAAATTATCAGGGAATTTGTTATGGTTGTTTGGGAAATGTATCTAATAGACTAACTAAGGAAATTAACTGCTGTTTTAATAATAATATGATTGCAATTACATACTTTGAATCCGTGGTTGGTCTAGTGGTCTCAAGCGTTTCTTGCTGAGTGCGAAGTCTTTGGTTAAATTCCCAGGTCGCTAAGTGTTATTGAATTTTTCCAAAAGGGACTTTTTCGTAAGGAGCACGGAGTCTGGATTGCCCGGTTGATCGCAATAGACTCGCCCCCTATTAAATGCGACTTAATCATAACTGGCGAAACGTGTTACTATGTATAAGTGTATCTCTCTATATGGGTTCACACGGCAGACATTCTCTACAAAATGAAAAAAATAACCAAATTAATCGGCTAAGCTTAAAGTAATCATATCTAGCAGATAATTTATTGTGAGGAAAGTTTTGAGTATGAATGTGCAGGGTTACAAGAATAGAGGGAGATCAATGAAAAGATGGATGGATTGTGTAAAAGATGATATGGCTAGAGGTGACAATTGAGATGACAGCAAGTAGAGGAAAACAACATTCTGCGCCGACTCCAAATGAATTGGGATAAGGGCAGAATGATGATGATGATGATCTAGTAGATAATATGGACATGTTTAAAAAAGGGAGGAAGGAATCATATGGTATCAAAAAAATCGTCCGCATCGCTGTCAAAGTGAAAATCGATTAAAAGGACACTTGACCTTTTGACTAAGACGAAAGTGTCTGTAAATACACTTTTGTCTTAAGCAAAATAAGAAAAGCCCTAGTTAATCATTTTAGAAACGTTAGCGATCAATTGCTTTGTTGTTAGTTTTTATTCTGTGGCCAATCATTATCGAGTTAGTACCAGCCTATTACTGTCCCACTGCAGGCAAAGGCCTTCTCTCATCAGGAGAATTAATCAATTGCTCAAGACGGGTTTGCGATTTCAGACTTATATTAATTATATAAGTCCAGGTTTCCTCACGATGTTTTCCTTCACCGATGTCAGTGATGTCCAAGATAAACTTAGAAAGTACATATGAATTGAAAAACTCACATTGGTCCTTGCCCAGGTTTGAACCCACAACCTCGTGACCTCCAATCCCCAGTTGCTGGGCAACACGATAACCTTGGTAAGACTGGTTGACAGACTTTGGGACTTCTGACTACCCGTAACGACTGTCAAAGATCCACGAATGACAGCCGGGACCAACGGCTTATCGTGCTTTCTGAGGCGTTAGAAATGTTAATAAATAACGTCTCGATGTGTTACGAACGTTCACCCATCCACAGGCTGACCTTGGAAAGCTTACCTAAAAGTTCGACCAACCCGTTCAGCTGTTTTTATTTAGCCACGAGATCCTGTTAACAAGGGACTCTCAACACAGCCTACATTGGTCGCAATGCTCATACGCATCTACCGGACCCTCCATCTATAGGTACCACTCCATCGGCAGATATTTTGCCATAACAAACCATAACATTACTATCTTCTCTTATGGCTGTGCTCGATGTAAATAGATTGTTTCTTCTTTCGTTTATCTATCTAAACTAAACTCTTGCTTGGTTCCTCTTGCATGTTTCTTCTTAGGGAAAAGCTTATGTAACAGAGTAAGTAGTGTAGTAGTTATTTGCCCATTCTTCTCCACACAAAACTACCTATTGGAAGATATAGCTAGAATAGTTATTATTTTAAGGTTGACGTTTAAAAGTGCCTATGTAATGGTCTAATTAAAATAAATGATTTCACTTCGACTTTGGTAGTCTACTTGGAAACATCGAGTTAATCTTGTTCTATTTTTTTTTAAAGTTTTATTTAAACTTAATTATGGAAATAAATACAATGTATCATTTGTTGATTCCGTAATAGGTACATACAATGATACAACGCACGCAGATTTCTTCAGTCATATAATATAGCGCCAGGTGCCAACCCGCAGACCAATCAAACAAAGTCGCCACCGAAGCTCACATAATACTGTTTGCCGCCATTAAACAGAGACAATTTACGCCGGTTACTCATAGTATCGTAAACAACATTACGTAACCAAGCTCCCTTTACAAGGTTAGCCGTATTACAGTATGTAAATGATCACTCTGATTTTCATATTTTACATTTTCCGCGCTTTAGATTTATGAGTATTTAACAGATCAGTCTCGCGGAACATAAAGGCCAGTTAATTCAAATATTCCGGTGTTCCAAGTTCATCTTTTTGTTTTATGTTTTTATTTTATCTCACCAGAAGTAACTTTCATCATCATCATCATCATCATCATCAGTCTGGCTTTCTCCCAATTAATTCATCTAAATACCAGTATTATACATGAAGCGATTGCCTATCTGATTTCTACTACCCAGTTATTGAGTAAAACGATACGCCAGGATCGAAGCAGGTGGTTTTCTGTGGTTTTGCCGACCTCCATGGGAAATCGGCGTGAGTTTATGTATGTATGTAAGTGTGATAACCCGGAGTACCCCTGGGTAAGACTGGGTATCGTTCGCCATGAGGAAGTTATGCTGTTGTTGACTGTTACATCTGCTCCGTTTGCGTGAACAACCAAAGAATTCGGGTCATTAGTATGCTTCCTTCTTCATACTCAGTCCTGATGGTCCGTGGTTTACGCCTTACTTTTCATGCACAAGTATTTAAACTAAGGTTAGTTCTAATGAGACTTTTTCAATTCAAATGTACCTTCTTTAGGTCTATCTTAGACATATTATCTGACACCGTTGAATTTTTAATTGATAATATTCTAAAATCCCCAATCCTCCTTGAGCAAGCGTGCTGATTATTTTTGGCTTCTACGTTTGAGAAATTATAAATAAATAAATAAATAAATATTGCTGGACAATCCACACAGCATCATCTAGCCCCAAGCTAAGCAGAGCTTGTGTTATGGGTACTAGATGACTGATATACTTAATACAATACATTACATAGATAGATATTTTTATTATACATAGTAAATACCCAGAACACCTGGAACAAATATTTGCAGATCGTACAAACATTTGTCCCAAGGCGGGAATCGAACCCGCAACCTCTTGCGTCGCAGGCGGACCTTCGCCCACCGCGCCACATCGGTCGTCAAATTGCCTTTGCTCTGAAGAAGGACAGTAACAGGCTGATTTCATTACTCACGCTGACGGTCTCAAGGTTTCGTCCGATGCACAAACAACTCTCAGTAATCGCAAATGTCTTATACCGTTGAGGATTTATCCACTAGCGGAACAAGCATGCACTCAAATCTTAGCTGACTCGTTGGTTTAGTGGTAACAAGTGTTACTGCTGAACATGAGGTCTCGGGCTCGATTCCGGAATTTGGCAAGTAAAACCCTTTTAGCGCAGCTGAAGGCACATACTTAATAATATATACTTATATATGTTTTTAATGTATTTCTTGTTACTCGTTTATTTTATGTTTTTCTATGTTTAGTATTGTCGTTGTGTGCCTGAACCTGTACTGAATAAATGTTTTTTCTTTCTTTTCTTTCTTTCTAAAGGTTTTGTTTTTTCTGTCTGAAATTTCTCAGTCACATTCTGTAGTCTGTTGGTGGCATTAGGTCCGCCCCCTGTTACACGGGACTTGAACATAACTGGCGAAATATGGGTGTACTATAATTACACCTCAGCCTGACTCTTTGGGGATACAGGCGTGATGATGAAGATGAATTTTGTCACGGTTTATTCTAATCTTAAACACGTCATCACGAGGCTTTCTTGTAATTACTGTTGGTATTTGTAGGTGTCGGTTTCAGAGTTCTCATGTAACGGGAAAATTGTTTTCAGGAGTTTGATAATTGAGCTGTTTTTAAAGACTGTTGACCCGCTTTTCGTGTTTAATTTTTATTTTTATCCTCAATAATTTAAAAGATACGTAGGTCATGTACATCTTTTTAAGTTTAACTTCTAATATTCTCTTCTAACAGTTTTTGATAGTATTTTTTTTATATTTAGTATTTTTATTTGATAGGATCTCGTCACGGTTGGCGCAGTGGCCAAGCTATTGGCTCGATAGGGAACCCGGAACAAATAGCTGTATTGCCTACAGCTAGTTGTTCCGGGTATGGCTGTTTGTGTATGTGAGTTTAAATGTTTGTAAATGCACCCACGATACAGGAGAAATTCCTAGTGAAGGGCAACGTTTATTTAAAAAAGAAAAAATTGCGCATCCAAGCCCGCCTACGAAATGCCGCCAATTTTTATCTCACTCTGCCACAACGACATAAATCTAGTAACATACCACGATATGATCTCATCCTATAGTTTATGAGATATTAAGTCTCTTCGCTGTCTATACTTTGACATCCACAAAGAAGACTCGAAACAAATAGGTCGACACACAAACGCCATCCGGATTCTGACGTAAGCAACTATTTAGTGGTAATTTGCCAAAAACTGAGCGATTGGGAGCGCAAGCGCTGATCTGACGATTAACGGTTTTGGCCGGATAGTCCATCCGGGTGAATGAGTTTCTTTAATTTAAAGTGAATTCCTTCAAGGTAATTTGTGGGAGGTGGATGTCTTCCAATTAATTCTTGAACTGAATTATTTTTTGGTCTTATGAGGCGACTGCGAACACGAAGACGCAGAGTAGGCCCCCATTAAAGTGAATCGAAGATCTGGTGAAAATCACAATAAGCTGATGGATTAGGGTACCGCAGGACCAATCGTTGTAAAAATCTTTGGAGGATGCCTATGAGCAGCAGTTAACGTCTTTTACTGAAACGATGATGATGATGAATAAAGATTGGTTCTAGAGTGATATATTCTCTTCAATGTGGTGATTGCTGTGGTGGGTTAAAAAAAGGACAAACGACAGATTCTAGTTCTAATTGATCACAGTCGCTCGTTGCAAGCTGACACAGAGCATTCATTGTACGTACAGATTCTATTGAATGCTTTAAGAATGTTCGCTAGCTCAATATTTATGGTGTACAGCATGCGGATGATCTTACAGCATTATTTCGTGAGTGACAAAGATTATCATCGTCTGATCAGGCGATCTCGTGTTCTAGGGACTTGACCGATAAACAGAGGCCGAGCATAGTTTATTGTTCTATCCTTGTTTGAAAACTGAATATTCTAGAAGTGGTTTAAGAATGTTCGTGTAACACAGTAGGTTTGCACGAACACAGCTGCCTAAAGCGTTGGAATGTTCAGAAGTGCTGGCTTTTCGAGCGATCTTTTGAAAGCTCGAGGTTGTGGGTTCAAACCTGGGCAAGTACCAATGTGAGTTTTTCAATTCATATGTACTTTCTAAGTTTATCTTGGAGATCACTGACATCGGTGGAGGAAAACATCGTGAGGAAACCTGGACATATATAATTAATATAAGTCTGAAATCGCCAACCCGTCTTGAGCAAGCGTGGTAATTAATGCTCATGCCTTCTGTGTATGAGAAGAGGCCTTTGCCCTGTAGTGGAACAGTAATAGGCTGGTACTACAGTGTCTGGCTAAGCCAAATTTGTTAGCGAGTATCAAAATGCGTTTATATACTTTTTTTTTTAAAGCTTTCGAGTATACAGGATCTCTGGTAATTGGAGCTACTCGTAAATTGCAACTGAGATCCATTAATGACTACCAAACGAACAGTAATATCAAGACCGTGTTCGTGTTCTTTTCTGCTCTAGTACTATGTTCGTTTAGTTGATACCTTTATAGGAAGACTATGGCATTTGATCTGATTAATTATTTATGTTTAATAAGACATTTGCATATTAAAATCATGAAAGGCAAACATATCGAACCCATAATTCAAAGTCACTGAAGTACAAAAACACTCCATCACTCCTAAGAAAATTATTTCGTCCGTCTTAGATCTGAACCATTATCGGGTTACCGAACAGCGGAAAAGAGAGGAAAAAAAAACAATAATTAAGGAATCTTCAAGATCTCCAGCGGTTGGTAACGTCGCCGCGTCGCTCGACGGGAGGCGAGGCTATATTTAGAAGCGCGCGCGCCGGTACGCGTGCTTCAGCGCGCATGCGCGACGCTAAAGATGTGTGCGTGTGACTTACGCAGTATGTACCTGGGAGAGCAGTGACCTAACGATGCAGGTATATAAGAAATAATATATTAAATCCCATATATTTTCTCAGTAACTAAGTAACAGGATGGTTTTTCTTGTGTGCCTAAAGATAGAGGGTGGTATGTTATTGACTAAAGTTTTATAACCACCGAAAAAGATTGTGTATACTAAAAATGTTGGTACTTTTTAGGAAAAGATCTATATTTGATTAAGAAAATACAAAATCAAAAATATTTCGATAGTTTATTTATTTTACATATTATTTAGAAGTTTCAACACACACTACATCAAAAAATAAAACTAAAAGAATAAAAAAGTACCTATGGAAGATAAAAGAAAATTTAAGATTGTTTTTATCATATTTTCACACTAAATTACGGTAAAAATGTACAATGATAACGTTTACGACTGTTTCACAATTTATTAACATTCTTACTCTTTTTATTAACCTTGAAAAATAAAGAAAAAGATAAATTTGAGAATGACAATGATTATTGATTTTATGTGATTTAGCCGGCCAAGAGATAGCCAAGTCTGACTTTGACTATATTTCGTGTAAGGAGCAAGGATACTTCATTAGGTCCATCATTCACTTCTTAATAGATACTATAACGATCCTATAAAATTTTAGTTTGATAAAGACACAAGAAATACGGACAAAATTAAACAGATATACATTCACTTGTTTTACGTACAGAGGCCTGCACATTAAGCTACCTCAATGTGTCAGATTTCTTTGATTGTTTTTCAACTTTATCACAATAGAAATACGTTCATGTTAAATTGGGAAAATCTGACACAATGTGGTAGCTTTTTGTGCTGGCTTCTGTACATGGGTTGAACATGACGATGACACAAGAAACAAAAATGATGCTTCCCATTTAAACTCTCTGTCTGTCTCTCTCTCTCTCTACAGGACTTAAGTACCATCAATAATAATATATCTCAATGACACGTATTTGTTGATATAAACAGTGCAGGGATAGGTGGTCGGCCCTTCGTCTGCCAACAGAACAATAATTCAATTTAACAAAAGCAATGCAGACAAGAAACATGCTACAACGCTTTATAAAACAGCGACTCCATAAGTTAACCGATACAGGTATAAATGGAGAAGATAGAAAGAAAGAAGAAAAGAAAGAAACAATATTTATTTAATACAGACTCAGGCACACAATGACAATACTAAATACCGAAAATAAAGAAATAACTAATAATAATGATCACAGAAGTCAATTAAAAAGTAACATATATAAATTATGTGCCTTACGGCTGCACCAAATGGGTCCAGTTCAGCAAAAATACCAGTACCTGACGCTGGTATTCAACTGGACCTGATCTCTATAGCGAGAGAGTAAAGTATATAATGCAAGCTATATAGTCGATGACTTTAGAATACAAAACATTACAATGGAATATTATAAGGAGAGGAAATTGAAAGGATAGAAGGTGTGATGACAATTGAAGACATTACAAAATCTGATGGAAATCCTACGGTAGGAGTTGGTGGAGCAATGGATAAAGAATGAGTGGAACAGAGAATGGAACGGGAGAAATGAGAGAGTAAGATGTAAAATGTTATAAGTCGAGGCATGAAACAACAAACAGACTATAAAACCAGTCGGCTATAGTATGCACTAATGACGTGCCTACTCGGCGTTCGTCCAAAACAAAAGTTTTAACCCACGTCACCTTAATGTATATAGTGAACAGAGTAAATCATTGGGAGACGCTTGTCAAATAATTTCGTACAATTATGTAAAGAATGAGCATGGATGATTTTGCTATGGGCAAATATGGAATAGATGGTATAATTGCTGATGAAGACAAAACAATAGAAATCTTTTATAAAAATGTTTAGTATTATTAGTTATCTAATTTAGTAACCGTATCCAAGCATTATCATTGACTTAACTTTCAAATAATAAGTTAAATTCATTGCTGAAACTGACCAGAATCAACCGCTCCAGTCGTATTTTTTTTCCATACATGCTGTCTAGTTAAGTAAAAAACTACAAAACAAGCTGTCCATATTGGACAGATGAACTGTGGATAGTCCAAGTCTAGAAACTGTCGAAAATAATTTATTTAATTCTCAAACTCCGTCAAACCGACAGACTTTCTCGTTAATAAGTATGCGCATGATTCACGAATCTTTCCTGAAATGTCGGCAGCGTCTGGTGGAATGGTGGCAGCATGTGCGAAGATTTGAGTGTTTGGAATACCTACAGGATGTGATGATAGGTTGATTCATAGCTTTCATTCGAGACTTTGTTTTGGAGTTTATTATAAAAAAAATGTCTTAGAAATTGAAGTCTGTCAGGGATAGTCATGAGATTTTAAACTAACTTGACTCATAAATTGATCGTTTTGATTATGTTTTTGTTTGTATAAAATCATTTATTTGTAAGCTTTAATTTTAATTCGTTAAACCTTGATTTAACAGTTTTTTTCTTCATTTCTTAATTGAATCTTTACACTACCAGATAAAAACAAAACACCTTGTCACCTATCATTTCTAGCTACATATTAAAACTCCCATGTAAATACCACACTAAAACAGGCTTACACCTAGCTAAAATTTCCACACCACACCCGCAGTTGAATCTGAGGCATCATAAACAGATTTTCCATGCATAACAATATAGCGCGCATTACGTGCCACAATCGCTTGCAGCGCGCACGCACACACGCGCAGGCGCGGCGGCCATCTTGCATGCGCGTGGGCAGCCGGCGGCGAGCGGCACGTGCGAGCTATTTTGGGCGGCGCCCGCCCTGCCCCGCACCGCCCGCCCCGCACGCTCTCCACTGAATTGCGTAGACTCGACGATTGATTTGATTTTATTCTTTTGTATGGGGTGGATGGTTGAAATTGTGGGTGTTATATTCAAATGTTTTTCGAGGCCTATTTTATATATGTATTAGTTATAACACTGTTTTTAAAAATACCTAAATTTACATTGCGTTTTACTTGCTACAATTTGCAATAAAAAACACTGTTTACGTCATCGATGTTAGTCATCACAGTATGATACATACATATCTTCGAGTGCATAACAATCTTTGTAGACGTTTGTGGAACATTCGAGACTAGCCATTGGCCTAAATCTCAGCAAAGCATAATCGCTTCTATCCCTCTTCTTCCTTAATCTTTGCCGCCATACCTAGCAGTGGTCACTGGCAGCCCGTCTCGCATTTTCCTTCTTGATGTCGTATTTAATGAGCCGTCTACAAACCTACAGATTGTGTTGTGTAAACAACCATAAATTCACGTTTTTTTTTGACAGTCATAGGTTACGTTGGGGTTGTAAAATTTACGCGTTAATGACTTGAAATACCGCTTTTGAAATCGTCATAAAATTCTGTATGAGTACCGATACAGGGTGACTTCACCTTTCCTTACACAAAGTCACCTTTTATTAGAAAAGGAGGATAATTTGGCATACAAACAAGTGGCCTAAAAAGGCTAAGCTTAGCTTCGGCTCTGGATGTAGCTGTATCTATCGAGATGATGACGAACACTTAAAAAAAATGACTCAAGTGGAAATTGAACTCGGATATAAAACATGCCGTACCATACGAGATTAGGAAACAGTAATTGTTTAGATCGAGCAAAAACCGCCAATTTTTTTTTTCTTCTTTTACTCTTGTATGCATAATAACAAATAATAAAAAAATATTTGATTAAAAGCCCTTTTTGTAGTGTTTTTTTTTTAGATTGATTAGATTTATTTCATTTATTTTAGATTTATTGTTATAGCAGCGTAAAAATACACGCCAGGTGAAAATTCGAACTACTCTTATCTACCTATTGCGGTTCATGGGATACAGCCCGCTGACACACAGACGAATGGATAGCAGAGGCTTAATAATAGGGTTTCGTTGGCACCCTTTGGGTACAGAACCCGAAAACTTGATGCAAAAAGATGGTTCATGTGTTCTGATCACCATTCCAATGGACGTTGCGACATCCAATTAAAACGCAGATCGAAGAAAATGGTTTGAGTGATATTTAATCAGATTTGGAAAGCAATCTCCACATTATTCAAACGCCTTATTAGATCTTTTCGATTTACCCTTGTCAAAAGTAATTAGATATTTCGAGCTAAAATGCCCACAGAATTTAATATAATTATTATCCTGTCCCTTAACTGAATATCGGTAAGGAATTTTTGACCAAACTCTTTCGTATAATGAATCAGTTATGAATTTCAAGGTGATGACCAACTGAAACCTTCCACCTAAATTATAACAATTTAAAGATAAATTGGTGGTCCTAACTCTCTTTGTAATAGTCATCAGGACTAAGTCCTTCAGCAATCATAATGACGAACAACGTTATCAAAAAAGCTTTTGTTTCTGTTCTTATTCTCGACTAGCCATTACTCGCAACTTCGTATGCGTCGAAATAAAATACAAAATAATAAGTCAGTCTTTATAATATCAGCTACCTGCCAGTGAAATTCCCATTAAAATCGGTACTGGCGTTTCAGAGATTAGCTGGAACAAACAAAAATATTTTTTAATGTTTTTTTTGGTGGTATTTCTACCGTATAAACTTTCTTAAGAATTTAGAAAAAAGAAAACAAATAGACAATGTAACTTTGGCCAGATTTTAAGCATTGCCATTTAACGTGGCAATGACTTCAGTCTTTTGTGTACTCTACCAGTCAACAGCGATGACGATTAATTTACAAGAAAGAAATAAGAAACAAAAAAATGTACGATTGTTTGTTTTCCCTAATATAATAAAATAAAATAAAATTCCAGTAGCCAGCGCTGAACACGCACCTATGCACATCAAAAACAAAACACAGAGCACAGTTCCCTTCTAGCAAGCCCGAAACAATGACACACTGTCTTCTCTAGAAACAGGAAATCCGCGCGAACTCTCGGCTTTAGGCTGCCACCGTGCACTCGTAAAACGATGAATAAATGATAAATGTTACTTCGTACCCTTCACTTGTTCTTCGAGACGTGAAGCTACGAAAGTTAGTGTTTACTCAGTCTGTCGCCTGTCTGGTAGGCGGGACTTGAATACTAAATCCTGGATGTTTTGTGAGTTTGAGAAATGTTGTTTTTGCAGCCTCCTTGGTCGGACTACGAAGCCAGGGGTCGCAGGTTCGAATGTTTTGGGGCAAATGTTTGTGAAATGAGCACGAGCATATTTTGTTCCAGAAACATGGATATTTATATCGATATATAAGTATGTGTATCCGTTAACTTGTTGCCATAGTACAAGCTATTATTGTCCTTTATTAATTTCTGTACACATTATAAACATTAATTAGGTGTAAGATAGAGTCTTCCCAAGGGGTATCGTGTTCCCCAGTAACTAGGTTATGGAGGTCAGATAGGCAGTCGCTCCATGTAAAATACGTGTAATTAGCTGTATCCGGTAAGACTAGAAGCCGACTCCAGCGTAGTAGGGAAAAGGTTAGGCAGATAATGATGATGAATTATGTGAAAGATGAAGTCTGGAAGTGTCGCCGTTGATGTTGAAGTTGTGTAGAAATCGGTTGACATGGTATGTACATGTGATGCGGAGGAAAGTTTTGAGCACATAAGTGGAGGGTTACAAGACTAAAGAAACGATTGATGGATTGTGGGAAAGATGATATATGGCTAGAAAGGAGGTGAATATTGAGATGACGGTAAATTAGACATGAAAAGAAGAAAAGAAAAAAGGTTGGGTGCTATAGAGGACATCTATATTGTAAATTATAAGAAAAAACAAACCTAAAAAAAAGATAAAACAATCTTAAAAAAGACAATTCTAATGATTTTGTTAGTAAATAAATTCTGCTTGTATTAAGTTCAGCGAATACACAACACAGCCCAAAAGCAAATGCTGCGTCGACTCCAAAGAAGTTTGGATAAGGGCAGGAGGATTATGAACTACGTTCCTTAAAACATCAAAAGTGTTTCCTCACATTTGCTATACCGGGAAAATGGAGCTCCAGAGACAGTAAGCTCTTGAAAATTCGATCCATGACACAGAACCATTTTCTGCAATAAAAACTTGAACGTTTAACAAGAGCTGGATGATAGTTGAACCTTACCTGTGCGTTTTTCTGACGTATTTAGTTTCACAGATTGTTTTGGTGATAACCAATTTGTTGGCAATACTATATTGATAATGTTAACCTGCGTCATCCCACTGCTGGGCAAAGGCCTCTCCCCATGACTTCCAGTTATTTGGATCCAGGGCTAATGTTGGGCCACTGGTCGATGGTTTTGTCCAGCTCGTCCCGTCATCATCTACAAGGTCTGCCGCCACGCCTTCTGGTTGTGTCATGGTTCCAGAATTAAGGACAAAAAAATAGGTAGTACTAGCTTTTGCCCGCGGCTTCACTCGGTTAGAAAGAAACAAAGTAGCCTATGTCATCCTTTCAACTGTCTCTACTTAAAAAATCATGTCAATTCGTCGCTCCGTTTTCCGTGAAAAACGGACACACACTTTCCCATTTATAATATTAGTATGAATTATAAAATCAAACAACAATCAACGAAACGCGACTTTGCAAGTAAAAACCTTGGACTTTTGAAAGACTTCGAAATGTTGATTGGAGAACACACAGATACAGTGACGTCAACAGTAGGTATAAAAAGTGTTGTGTGCTGTTTTAGTGATGTAAGCTTCATCTGTAGAATGTTTCTGCCCGTTACTACGCTGGGATTACGGATACGCACGCCATATATCATAGGTGCATATACAACGTGATGTGTAGATAAATGTTTGTTATTTTTTTTATTTGGGTTCATATAAAAATAAGTTTGGTTTCATAATAGTATCAGCTTGAAACTACACCATTTGGAGTCAAGGTTGCCATTCAAAGAGAGGAGGAACTAGCATAGTGATCAACAGTCAAGGTTTAAAAAATAAACTAATAATTAAAATATATCATTTTTTTCGACAGCATTATCATTTATGATAGATTTTCGATAATATTTAAGCAACTGTACTACTAGAGACATCGTTTTATGTTTTCTGTAATATCTATAATACAGCCCTCCATCAATTACATTTACTTCAGATTTTTCACACTTCGAAGAGAATTGAGGGGGAATAGTATTTTACGGACATTTTTAATCATAAGTCACAAACCAAAAAAAAACTTTTAAATAAAAATAAAAATATGATTTACAATTTATATATAATTACAATATTTATAATATATAACAAAGCCCTTTTACATTCTACCCCTTTAAAATTTCAACCCCTATTTAGACCCTTATTCATTTTGTATTCAATTCTTTTACTTGTACTTAATATAAATCACCAACCATTATTTACAATTATTCCAAACTTCACTTTGATAGCAGTAGCACTTGCTCTGTGATAGACAGACGAAGTCCCACAATAAAGGTTTATTTGTTGTAATTTATCGAACCCTAAAAATCATTAACCTACCCTTTCCTCAATTTCACTAAGCTAACAGCTGAATAACTACAACTGTACGATAAGTGGGGGCTGAATATCAGTTGATGCTTGAAAACAATTTACAGTTTGACCTTTTATGTTTCCCACTGCCCATTACAAATGACTTAATAACACGTCATTGCAATAACCGTTAGACAACAAGCATCTTTAATTTATGTGCGTTTCCCCTTTTAATAAATTACATACTTTTCCTTTGTATACTATTAGTCGTTAAAAATGCTGGGTATAAAGCGGGCACACAACTAATTGTACCTTCGTGGTAACTATGATTGAAACGTAACCTATCGTGAGTTCGTCGAGGATATATTTTTTATGTTCGTGACTGTAAAGACGCCAGCACATCAAGCTACCCCAAACTGACCAATTTTCCCAATTGAACATGAACCTTATTTCTTTAACGATATAGTTGAAAAACTATCAAAGAATTTTGACACGTTGGGGTAGCTTCTGGCCTCTGTACATTGAACTTAAGTGAATGCCCAAGTAGTTTGTCGTTGTGAACAGGGTGTTCTGCTAGGTACTGTAGGCAGAAACATTAACAGAACCCAGTATTCACTGACTAAAATATAAAAAAAGGTGTTTCGTCCGTTTTTTTTTTCTATGATGCCCCACACAAGTAAATTCTCCTTTATCGTGGGTGCGTTTACAAACATTAAAACACAAACAGCCAGATTCGGAACAACTGTCTGTAGGCCATACAGATATTTGTTCCGGGCGGGAATCGATTTCGCGACCCGCAGCGCAGCAGCCGGCAATCGGCTATTACGCCAACTGTGCCGTCAAATACATATGTATGTAGTTTGGTACAGAACTTATTTTTTTACTTATATTTCTATGCTATTGCCGGGATGATAGTTTTGTGTCCATTTGCATAAGTAAAACTGTGTTCCATAAAGGTTAATAAAATCGATAGCCGAACACCCTGTGCAGACGGTCAATAGTCGTTCATTGTGAACAGAGGTAAGAGGGGACGGTAGTTGCAAGAGAGGCCCACGTTTGACAGTGATGAATTTAAGGCAAATAGTACTTTTACGTACTATTACGTATTAGGAGTTCGTGGCTAAATAAAAACAGCCGCACGGGTTGATCGAAGGTTAAGCTACGCTAGTCGAGGTCAGCCTGTGGATGGGTGACTATTCGCAACATATCGAGACTCCTCCGTGCCTCGGAAAGCACGGTAAGCCGTTGGTCCCAGTTGTCATTTGTAGATCTTTGACTGCCGTTACGGGTAGTCAGAAACCCGAAAGTCTGACAACCATCTTACCAAGGGGTATCGTGTTGCCCAGTAACTGGATTGTGGAGGTCAGATAGGCAGTCGCTTCATATAAAACACTGGTATTCAGCTGCACCCGGTTAGACTGGAAGCCGACCCCAACATAGTTGGGAAAGGGCTAGGCAGATGATGCAGATGATGAGTACTTTTACAAACTGTATTTTTTTTGTGAAGTAGAACGGAGTTAACCTATAGGGGTAAAATCTATATACAGGTTTGAAAGGGCATCGACACATATCCTCGTACCATGAGTACAGTACGTAATATGGACGCCATAGAGTAGACATTTTTCATTGGTTGTGGACTATAGGTATACATCATAAATACAGTTCTTAAATAATTAAAATAAGTTCAGCTATGTCCCGCCGTTGAGGCATACAATAATAAAATACAAATCAGAAGTTAAAACACTAAACACGATAATTTATCAAAATATTCCAAATTATAAATAATAATAATCACACACACAATCTGACATCCACGATCCCAAACACACACAATCTGACATCCACGCACACAAACAAACTTTCAAAGTACGTAGACTTGATAATTGAGCTAAAAACCCAATGGAAAGTTAACAAGGTCAAAACCATCCCTATCATTATATCCAGCACCGGCGTCATCCCCAAAACACTCCATAAAAGCCTTAAATTCTTAGATATTCATCCACTCACATTCACACTTTTATAGAAAGCAGTTATACTGAACACTTGCAGACTAGTCAGGAAATTCTTATCTATCGACTAAGATGAACCGGCAAGATTGTTTGGCCAAAAGCCCGCAATTTTGGTGTAGTTCCCCAGTAATGGGAGAGATAAAAATCTAAACACAAAAATAATAATAAATAAATAATATATAAATACATACATACAAATTCAATTCCAAGTCATATTAGTCATAATTCATTATTACACAAGCAATTAAAATGGTATTCAAGTCCAGAATTAAGTCTGTAGGTACTGCACTCAGTATCCCTTCCACTCTAATATGTATATAAATAAAAACTGTCGTACTGTTGGTATTTATTGCATAATATCTCTTTTTTTTATCTATTTTTTTAGGGGCTTTTATCAAATATATGTCAGCCCCATCATACCCTTTTACATTCGTTGGCTATCTTAATCGGTGTTTACAATCTTACTTAATATGTAATCTTAATATTAAATGAAATAGAGTTATTCGTGGAGGACCCTAATTAAATGGCACAACTTTTTGATTATCTCCGAAGATGGTACAGACAAGCATGATATCTGCCCGTACAATATGAAGTAAAGTAAGCAAGACAGCCCTTTGGACAGATCCTCAACTTAACTGCAAGACCAAATAAAAGGTACACACCAACTGATATTTGAATATAATGTAAAATCAATTACGTAATTCGAGTCGTCGCCCCTTACCCTCGATTAATAACTATGAAGGGTAAATATAATTAATTAGTCAGAAGCCTTAAAGATAAACATTTGAATTTTTCCATGTTTCAAAGTTAAGTACGGCAAGTTAACTGGAGAAGACTTTTATATTTTCCTTAACCCTCTCTTACGCGGACGAAGGAAATTACGTAACCACTTGCACGGGGTCTATAGAGATCCAAACTTTTTGGGTAAAGTTACATAACATCAAGCCTGTATTCTCGTAGTACTGGGCAGGGACGTACCTACAGTACACCCACATTTCACCAGTTATGTTTAACTCCTATGTTATAGGGGGTGAGCCTATTGCCATCAATCGGATACACATAAAGACTCCGTGCTACGACTGAGAAATTATTTTTGAAAAATTACAATAACACATTGTTCGACCCGGGTAACGAACCCAGAACCTTATACTTAGCAGTCGCGATTGCGATTACTAGACCAAGAAGGCAGTCAGTTAGGACAAGTTGTTATGGTTCATTATTCTAAATTAATTAATTAAATTATTAGTAAGAAAATAGTTATTCACAGGAAACTGTTAAAAAAAAATGTATTAGTACTATAAATCGATGGTTAAATACGTTGATCTAAACATGAGTTACCTTTAAAAAACTCGTAAAAAAGTCTAGTTCGGGGAGGTCGTTGACATTTTATTCCTGAGATATAACTTAATTTAGATGCAAATAATAACTTAATTTACGAAAAAGTTGTAAATAGTTCAAAATAAACTTAATAAAAAAGAAAATAAAGAAAAGCCATGTTGTTTACAATTGAATTAAATTAGATAATTTTATTAAATTAAATTAAATTAGTTAAATAAATTTTTATTTTATTTTTTTATTTTATTTATTAGATAACGTAAATATTAGAAATATCATCATTAAATACCCCCTCCAGAGAGCAATAACACATCCTACAGCTGCCACATCAGCCTATTCGGTGCTAAAGCATAATCTTTGTGAAGCTGTGCCGAGATGATTCAACAAATGAAGCATTTTTTTCGACACAAAACATTGCTTTGACCCCCTCTTGGTAATTAAGGTTTGAATTTCTGTTGAAAGATCTTTTTTTTTCACGTGTCACGTTTTTAGCGAAGGGTAGAGTTATGAAGTCTTAGAAAAACTTTCGAATGGGCTTTGAAAGTTTTTGTAAGACTTCAAAACTCATGCTAGCGACTTCAATGTACGTAGTAGATGTTACGTACACAGGTAGGGGAAAAAGGTACCGCACGTTGTTTTTGTACAAGGAAAACTTAGATATTTGAGTTGTTCAATTCAAAATGCGCAAACTCCGAAGTTTCTCATTCGATTTGAAGTTTGATTTAAACACAGAGAGCACACAAAGAAAGACATAATTTAATTTCGGTGATAACCGATATTTATTTTTTATATGGTTACTACATTTATTGGACGACCGATGTGGCGCGGCAGGCGAGAGTCCGCCTGCGATGCAGGAGGTTGCGGGCTCAATTCCCGCCTTGGGACAAATGGTTGTACGATATACAAAGGTTTGTTCCGGGTGTTCTGGGTATTTTCTAAGTTTAATAAAAAATATCTATCTATGTAATGTATTGTATTAGTAGTACATAACAACGGACGATATGGTCTCAATGCACCTCTCCAACCTTTACACATGACATGAAAAGACTCTTTCTTAAACATCTCGACATAAAAATCAGATTGATACTTACTTTTGTAGATTGCTTACAAGTGCATACTCATCTGGCTAGCCTTTATCCAACTAAGTTGGGGTCAGCTTCTAGTCCAACGAGATGCAGAAATATTGCATGGAGTGACAGCGTATCTGACCTCTCTCAGTTACTATGTAACACTACCTCTTGGCAAGACATTTTTTCTTTCTTTCTTCTCACACACACATTAGTTATCGAAGGCGGATATCACATTGGAACGCATACCGGACCGTAATGCAGGGCTGCGGCTTCAGCGTCGTTTTAAAGTAACAAAGTTTGTATGAAAACAGGATGCGAAAGCAGACCGGAACGAGTGTGTTCCAGTGTGATACACGCCTTTTAAACCCCGCCTTTGTTTAAACACGGCACACAATAATGGTTTTTGTACAATAACGATCTCGATACTCATCTCTTCTTTTGTATTACGGGTCCATTAAAATTAATCAATAGACGTGAAAGATAAATACTAACGCGATGGAACTAATGCTCGTTTTTCACTAACACTACGACCTTAATGTATTGTCTAGATATTATTTACTGTTGCACAGTGTAAAAATAACTCTCTTTTATTAAGACATTTCTTGCATTTAGGTCTTGCTTGTTGTTGGTGAAAACGGACATCTTTATCTTTGTTTATTGACCAGTTACTGGGCAACACGATACCTCATGGTAAGGCTGGGTGTCAGACTTTCGGGCTTCTGACTAACCGTAACTACAGCCGGGACTAACGGCTTAACGCACTTTCCGAGGCTCGGAAGAGTCACGATATGTAATGAACGGTCACCCATCCACTAGGATGTGTTCCTAGTTGTTTCTTAT
The DNA here is from genome assembly GCA_905147745.2 of Phlogophora meticulosa. Taxonomy (NCBI): domain Eukaryota; kingdom Metazoa; phylum Arthropoda; class Insecta; order Lepidoptera; family Noctuidae; genus Phlogophora; species Phlogophora meticulosa. The sequence goes on from LR990518.1 coordinate 5,133,248, forward strand.
TTTAAAATAGCTAATGGCTGTTACGGATTTGGAAACTAAAAAAAAACAAATGACAACATAATTTATATTCAAATAAAGAATTTCATTCATTATGGCAATCGTCTTTTGTCATTTGTTATGCTAAGCGAAGTTTTTCTAATTTTGTAGGACTTGTAGGCATCTCCTCTAGGCATTTTTTTTTTAAATGGCGAAACGTTATTTCCTCTTGAATTGTAGGTAGAGGGGCATAAGCCGCGTTGTTACAATGTGATTACCGCGTTAGATCATTTATCTAATGAATAGGGATGTGTTCTAGGTAAAAATATAATAAGTCTATTTGGTCCGTCAGTTAGATTACCAAAAAATATTGGACATGTATTTTTTGCTTACTCAAATCAATAAAAAGTGACAACGATATAGCACATCAAAGTTCACGAGAAGGGGCTTGTGACGTCACTTTTACGTTAAAAGTGTAGCATGGCGTGACGTCACGCGCAATTTCAATGCGTCGTCATTTTTGGTTTACGTGACAAAAGAAAAAAATACGTGTCCATTATTTTTGAGTAATCCAATTTTCGGACCAATCAGATTTTTTAAGTCTACCCTCTACCCTATACTATACTATAACGAAAAGTAACGAGAATGTACTCAACGAGACTCCACACGACTTGACTTTGAAAACATTCTGTGTACGACATTTTGTTACGCAACGAACATTCGTTTACAAAACGAACAATTTGGTTAGTGTGTAAACTAATTATAGTCGCTCTACTCGCGACAATATTCGCCGCGTAACAAAAACTCGCGCAACGAATGTTTGCAGATCAGATTCGTGAATGCTTACCGTGAGTACTCTCCTTTATGTTCATTTTACAGTGATAACACATTAACACTATTTTTTTAATTAACATTAATCTTATCATCATCATCATCGGTGGGAAGATGAAGATTAGATTACACTAAAACAATGGTAATACAAGAGGCCTTAATGTTAATTACTAGATGTTTCGTATGATAAATAAGATTTTATCTTTTTTTGTAAATTGGTTAAAAATACCTAATAAATATTTATGTGATAAGATCGGTATATCCTAACTGACTACTCTTTAGAAGAACACTGAAACAATGTCATAGGTCACAGTCTATTTTAAAGTACAAACGATCAGATCACCAGATCATCGATCTGTGATGTGTGATCGTAGTGTCTGAGATGATCTTTTGAGAAAAGATCCTCTTTACTTAATTCAAAAGGTGGTGACACTCGCTACGAGAAAAAAAAGAAAAAGAATATATTTTTTTATTTGCGATATCAACGCTACTTAGCAACTTACAAGTTTATTTATTTATTCATGTAGCAATTTGCATTGTGTCTGAATTACATTAATTAACAGTAAAAAATAGTCCTACATTAATTCATTTATAACAACTAAAAACAATAAATAGTAAATTTGTAACAGTGAATAATTAACACAAAAAATACAAAACAATCGACAAATAATAACACAGGTCTGCAATGGTTTTCCTCTCTGAGATCTGATTAACGTTTTCTATAGTTTCTGATGTGCTGATTACGAGAAAAATAATAAAAAAATTCTATCACGTCAGGATTCTTTGATATTGAATATTTAAGATTTTAACTAAAAATGTCTGAGCGCATACATTTTAAAATCTATAAAACGTCACTTAATTACTTCAGCTTAATTTTTATTGCATTTAATTAGTTTAAGACGACATAGAAATTAATGCAAATCAGTAATTTGTTAATTACTACATAATAAGTGTAAGTAATTCGCATTAACCATTTCGAAAACGGGTCATTTTGGCTTCATTTAGTAATGAGCTCATTAATACACGATGTTTAGGTGATATTGCCTAATTGTTGTTAATGTTGTTCAAAAAGGGTATAATGAAGAAAACAAAAGGTTTTTTTTGTATAAGTACCTACTCTGAATTAGAAAACTAACAGTCGAAGTGCGCATCTTGCAACCTAAACTTGTCGAGTTACAAGCGTGGAAATCATTTAAGGAAGTGGTAAAAAACTTTTTGGGGAACAATAAAAGCTCGGACTATAAAGAAATAGTAGCCAAAATGATAACGAATTTTGGTGTAATGGGTTGTAATATGAGCGTTAAACTTCATTTTCTGAATTCGCACATTGATTACTTCCCAGAAAATCTAGGAGCCGTTAGCGAAGAACAAGGTGAAAGATTTCACCAAGATTTAAAAGAGCTTGAAGTCCGGTATCAAGGAAGATGGAATGTCAGCATGATGGCGGACTATTGTTAGTTGTTGAAGCGTGATGATCCAAACCGGAAATATAAGCGAAAATCGCACAACATAAGCTTCCAGGAAAAAAGGACCAGGTTCCACAAATAAAATTTAAGTGTATTTTAACCCAGCAATAAGTTGTTATTACGTGTTAATAGTTTTTTAAGTTAAAAATTAAGTACTTTTTTAAATATATAATTTTTTAAGTGAAAACTTGTCTTTTTTCTCAATTTTCTATCTGTAGCTTTTTTGAAAAATCAGGAGGTGATGGAGAAAAACTAAGTACATATTCGTAATCAGCGCATCAAAATACTCCAGAATCAGCTATCAAATTCCAGAGAGGAAGTTATGACCTTCATTTTGCAGGCCTGTGATCAATATAAATTTCACTAAACAATGAAGTGAGTGGCTTATGTCAGATTTGGTTTAAATAAGTTGAGTTGACCCCTTGCTCCACTTCAGATAAATCTTCATTCTCCCCTTATTCCCATTTATTGGGAGTCGACGCAGCATGTCGTCTTCTTCCATTCATCTTTATTTGCCGTCATCTCAAAAGTCACCTACTTTCTAGCCATATCATCATTCATGCAAACCATTCATCTTTTCTTTGGTCTCCCTATACTCTTGTAACTTTAGATAAATAATAATACATAGTGTTAAGCCCTTCATTGTCTCACAAAACACCAGTGTGCCAAATTTCTACACGATCGGTTGAGTCGTTGGGGCGTGAATGCAGGATAAGCATACTGAGATAATGGTATTTTGTAGGTTTATCAAAGTTATATTTCGATATTCAGAATTGCCATGGAAAAATCACAAAACTAGCTTTTTACAATGCATTGCCATCCGAAGCAAACGTATCTGCAAAATCTGAGCTCCATCGGACTGAGATAACTGGTCTAAAATTCAGTTTTAAAATTTGCCTCACACATATAATCTAACAATGAAAGCTTGTAATAAGAGAATAAATAAATAATGCTGGACAATCCTCACAGCATCATCTAGCCCCAAGCTAAGCAGAGCTTGTGTTATGGGTACTAGATGACTGATATACTTAATACAATACATTACATAGATAGATATTTTTATTATACATAGGAAATACCCAGAACACCCGGAACAAATATTTCTAGATCGTAGAAACATTTGTCCCAAGGTGGGAATCGAACCCGCAACCTCTTGCGTCGCAGGCGGACCTTCGCCCGCCGCGCCACAACGGTCGTCAAAAGAATACCTTTGCCTTTTATAAATACTCCGATTAGCAACACCGTACAAAAGACAGAGTTAACACAAGTTTTTTGACCGGCCCGCCCAAATCTCATACATTTTATTAACATCACTCTACAGTTGGAAAGCTGCCAGTTTTATTTATAGAAACGATTTCAAGGATTCAATGGCGTAAAAACACATATGAGTAGAACTAAACGATCATCATAATGCCACGAATTTTAGAAATTGAGAAGCTGAAACAAAGAAATGTAGATTGCGTCGTTGGTGTAGCTGTTGCAAGCGCTACTGCTTACGATGAGCTCCTGGGTTAGATTCCCAGGTCGGACCTAGTGTTATTTAGTTTTGCCATCTGGAATTTCTCAGTAACAGCCTTGATCTGTGCCTAGTTGATGGCAATAGGGTCGCCCTCTTTTACATGGGATTTAAACATAGCTTTCGACATGCAGGTATTACATGCGTACACCACTGCCTAACTTTTTGGGGAACATAGGCGTGATGTTATGTTTTTTGTTTTGAAACAAAGTAAGTTATTTTCCGATAAAATCTTCAGTTCGTTCCATTTTTTTATTCGGTTTTCTTTACATTGAATCTAATAGCTTAAGAAAATTTGAAAAGAAATTGTTACTTTCTAAAAGTTGTTAAATACAGTAGCCATCTCATCTCTCTGTAAAAATCTTAAGTTTTTCCACTTCACTTTTTAATAAGAAATTCTAATTATTTATTTATTTCAGATGGATACAACTCAAATAATGGATACTTAAATATCATAATATCAATTGTTGATAATTGTTTACTATTATTTGAAGTTCCTACATTGTATTGTTGTATTGTTTGACGGACCGATATCCGCAACTCCACTATCCGTTCCTAGATTCAACAATATGTTCACTTATTTTTTTTTGTACCTGAATCTTTTCTAACGCGGGGCGGTAAACTGGTCAACCACAAAGAAATTAAGCGTGAGGTCAACTCAAACAAAAAGTGACATAAAAAGGTCCAAAAAAAAATGGCAACACTGTGGCCACTGGACATTTCATATAATTATCCCGTCATTAATGGGCCGCTGGAAACAAAAGCCCCTGAAAAACCCTTTGATTTGCCGCTCCATCACATTTCCCCGGGTCAAAGGCTTCAAAACTCAATAGGGCCTGAAATTTGAGTGAATCTACTTTCACGTGTTGCTTCAATAAATTTCTATAAAATTTTCTGCATGTGTGGCGGTGAAAGTAAGAAAAAAATGTTTAATAAAAATTCTCGGATAATTTTCACACTTTTACTTTGTTGCAGCTATAAACTTTTACTCACGTAGTTTATAAAGTTTTATATTAATTTCTATTTCAAAGATTATTTTTTTATGAATATTTCGCTCTTTCTCAGCCCGGAAACAAATTAAGGCATCAAACATGTTTTTATGTTTATGAGATCTCGTAAAATGAAATTTTATTTGGAACAAAGATGGTTAGGTAGGAATAAAAAAATGGTCCTGGTAATGATAGCTTTAAAAAAATCGGAAACGCAAGCAATTATTTTATTCAGTAATTTTGTTAAATACAGAGTTTGCTTTAACTTTCTTGACGAATATAACCTTTTGCACGTAATTATTAACGTATGACTTGATCAGGGTGATGTAGACACTGCAGACTCAGCGTAAAACGCCGGCAGAAAAGACACTCGGAAGCCAATTGGATAGACCAACCACGTAAGTCAGTGCATCACACCAAATTCATCAGTGGTGAGTGGTACCAGATTATAAATGAGCGACATTAAGATGGCCGACCTGGCAACATGGCGGCCAATTCGTAAATGGAATGTCATAAGTTTGGCAGTTACTTACGTATCGGTCGCGATGGGTGGCGGGAGGTGGCGGGAGGTGAGTGAATGGACGCGGACGCTGCGCCGGCGTCATGAGGAGCAGCAGACGGCGTCTCACTAATTTTACCATCTGGCTCGCACGCACCACTAAGTTTAGCCGCCCCAAGATAGCCTCGGTCCACGACCCATCGCGCATAAACTTTTCACAATTAGACTATTATTTTTGGTAGCAAAGTCAGTCGGTCGATTATTAATAGAGGCTTTTCCGAGTTTATATTCGTTACGTGTGTTGTGGTGTTAACTTTTAGTGAATTTATACATAGACGCTTATAAATAGGATGTGCTGAAGTTTCGTCTGACGGACGGGGGAATACCTTCCTGAAATATCGTACTACGGCCGGTGGTTTGCGTGTTTTCGGACGCATTGGTAAACGATTATTTATACATTGATTGTGAGGATTTTGCTCGCGGGAGTACGCGGTACGTGGCGCGTGAAGCCGCCCGCAACCGCGCAGCAGGGTGGCGCGGCGTAGCTCCCAAGCGTAGGGCCACCCTGATGCGTGACCTCTAAGTTTTATCACTGACTACTTGCACCTGAAAAATAATCAATCTCGTAATATCCCTTCATAGCAGATTCCTAAAGATTTTTCTTTGTTAATTTTACATTTTATCAAATCTAAAATGATGGTTGCTTATCAAGTAATACCTTACTTTCGTAGCCTTCATGCCACGGGCCTATAATTCAAGCAAATAATTATTTCCAGTAGATGACTCTTGAAATTTTGTGACTCAGGAAATTGGTTTTCATAAAAGGAAAACTTTATAAAAGTTGTTTTTATTAAATAAGGTTTTGCTCTTAACTTTTTATTAAGTTATTAAGTACATAATACTTAGGAACTTAAGTATATTAAATAAAAAAGTCGAATATCACCCAGAAGTTTCATAAATGTTTAACAAATAAAATATTGACGGCACGGTTGGCGCAGTGGCTGAGCGATTGACTGCTGCGCTGCGTGTCGTGGGTTCGATTCCCGCACGGAACAAATATTTGTTTGGCCGACAGGTAGTTGTTCCGGGTCTGGCTGTTTGTGTATGTGACTTTGAATGTTTGTAAACGCACCCACGACACAGGAGAAATTCCTAGTGTGGGGCAACGTTTAAAAAAAAAAAAAAAAAAAAAAAAAAAAAAAAAAAAAAAAAAAAATTTGCCCAAGAATTCTGTAAGTTTTATGTGTGAGACCTTTGGACTGGACAATACCTGAACTGCCTTCTCCTGTATTTGGTTCTCTGCCAAGGCATAAGTGGGTACTATTGTGAGATTATTTTGTAGTAATCCCAACAACTGGAGATGGGCATTCCCCAAAAAACGTTCCATTTTCATTTCCATTTTTCACTCATTTACAAGGTTCCGTAGCCAAATTGTAGAAACAAACCCTTACATTTTGTTAACGTCTGTCTGTCAGTCTGTCCTCATGTCCAACTGGAGCATACACAAACACAGCTATTTTACTCAAAGACTATTGGCACTATATCTATGACAATTGTAAGAAGGGTGTCATTCAGAACAGAACCTTTAGAAATAAAACAGTAAGGAGTCGTCCTCAAATATAAAAAAAAAAATTAGGTATGAAAAAATTTGTGCATATGTAGAGGCATTGACATGTTGGCATTGGCATGTGAGGCATTGTAGAATCCCATAGTTAAAAAGATCATAACATTTCTAGGTGAATATAGTTGGTGAATTATACGTTTCTAAACGTAAAACTGCAGAAATGCATGTGAATTTCAAAGTTTATTTGTGAGATACTACGAAATAACGAATTCCCCTCGAACTACAATCGTTCGGTTTTTTAACCCAGAGTGAATTGGTTATTTCTAGATTAGCGCGCTCGATCCTAAACCACAGCAATGCTTAACGTCAGGTGAGTTGTGCAAAGAATACTATTTGTTTAATTTTTTCGATTTGGTGTAAATAAATCCCGACGACGGTACCCTTCTCTGTGCGCGGTGTGACACACTCTTGGCCGGTTTTTTTACAATAAAGCGACCTGCTCCCCTATTGCTCTGCCTGCCGCAAAACCTTATGTAAAATGATACCTTTACCACAGATAACAGCTGCAAAAAGCAGGTATTGTAAATTTATACCCGATAAGTAAGCGCTTTTCTAGAAAATTACCCACCCCATACGTTGTGTGCCTACTCATTTTCGCGACGACTCTCTGTGATTATCCACTTTCCTCGATTGACTGTGAAGAGCATTAATAGGACTTTATTCTAGAATCGCTTTCTAGACTGGTATTGTTTGTATTTTAAATGAAATGTGATCGTTAACCTTTATGTTTGTACTGGTACTGCTGAACAGAATCACGATAAAATAATATTGGATGTTATTTCGATTTTGATCAATGAACAATAACAATATTAGTTCATATAACAAAGAATCAATATTGCAGTCCAGTGGTTTGCACACAACCAAGTTTCAAAAGACCTTTCTTTGATGTGTAACTTACTTAGTTCGTCACGGGAATACTTTTTCAAACTTTGAGTGTTATATGTTTCATTTTTACACTGTTTAGGTACTCTGATTTGTCAATTTTATATATTATAATGCTTAAATAAGTAGAAACATGTAATTGACCAGCAATTCAAAAATAATACCATGTTTGTAAGAAGTAGTATGTAAATGTCGTAAATAGTATAAAGTTCGTCCAGTCGGGAGTTGCAAAAGTATCGTATGTTCCTGCATTTCTGTTTTTTTTTGGAATAGGTATCTCGCAGTTCATCCTTTAGGGATATCTACTGCTTAACCGAACTTTCCTGTGGGGGGCTTAATAAGAAATTAAGGCCTCCAGTCAGGGCGTAACCACTTAAAAACCAAGCGACCAATCGCTAAGGGGATCGAGCCTCGGCTTAGGACGTCGCTGGGACAGCACAGCAAGGGACTTTTTAAACATTTACCGGCTCAGCTTCGCGGGCTGGCTCTAGCAAGGGTTTGGGGGGAAATGCTTGTCTGTCAGACCCCTGCACATAAATAAGGAACTTACAAAAAAGAAAACATCGTAGTAATAGGTTGTAATCCTGTATTGCTAGTTGAAATTTGGTGTTGCTGCTGCGGCTGCTGAGAAGCTCAAACAGCGTCAATGTACCCTTGGCAATAGTTATATTTTCAAGCCGTTTGGGGTTGAAACTTTCGGGCCGCGAGTTCCGAGAGCTAATCTTCTCTTCAAAGAGATCTCTAAACGCTTAGTTGACGCTTTCTGAGACCCTAGGGCTTGCTTCTACTTTGGCCAGAGGCTAAATATTGCCTTTCAACGTGGCAATGCCGCCAGTCATTAGGGTACTTTACCAGTCGGCAAATATGAAGATTCATTTTTCGACGCCTTGTTGAGTTAGATTACATAGTTTTTTTAATGTAATATGTGTATGATATAGTTTACTTGTGACAGGTGATATCCATCGTCAGCAAGAAGTTGGATAAATAACATAATGAAATAAATATTTGTAAATAATACATTGTAAGTTTTTTTTTTTATAAGTTTACTTATAAAAAAAAAACTTACAATGTATTATTTAATATAAAAAATAAAAATAAAAATTTAATATAAAAAATTTAATATAAAAAATACCCAACAAGGACCAACGGCTTCACGTGTTACGGAAAGCACGTGAAGCTGTTGGTCCCGGTTGTCATTTGTAGATCTTTGAGAGTCTTTACGGGTAGTCAGAAAACCAGTCTTACCTAGGGGTATCGTGTTGCCCAGTAACTGAGTTGTGGAGGTCAGATAGGTAGTCGCTCCATGTAAAGCACTGGTATTCAGCTGCATCTGGTTAGACTGAAAGCCGACCCCAACATAGTTGGGAAAAGGCTAGGCAGATGATGAGCTATGAATTTCCTGTATTTACCAACTATTTAATACCTTTCAAACCCGACCCTTCCCCAAACATTACATTATTATAATCAGCCTGTGTTATCCATTGGTGGTCCTAAAGAAGGAGGTCGTATAGGTCTTGACCCCCCCCAAAATCGTCACCTGAAATAGAAAAACCTAAAAATAGACAACTGTTTACTATTTTTTGTAATAAATGTGTAATTTCCTGCTTGAACGTGTTCGAGATGAAAAGGAAATAACTTCCCATATATTACCGCTCCATTTGAAAATAAAAATAGAATACTTCCATTTGTTTTGTGAATTTTATGGTCAACTATTTTGCCCAAGATGTGACTCTTCACAAAGTCTTTGCCTACGACCGCGCCTGGTGTTGTCCCACTGCAGGGCACAGGCTTTCCTTCCTTCTCCACTCAATACTGTACCAACCTTCAACCCGCCATCTTTGTCAGCATCATCATGTCTTCCACGATGACTTTGAAAATTTTCAGAGACTCACAGTACAAGCTCACAATTAAATTAAAATTTGTTTATTTCGTTACATTAAAAATATTATGAATTAACAAGGTTTTAGAAATTATTACACAAAATACAATGCATTCGGCAAACGGCTCTTTTGGATGTCATTTAAATAAATGACGTCGATCGGAGGTTAAGCTACGCTTAAAAAAAATAAGCTGTTGGTCCCAGCTATCATTTGTTGATTTTTGACAGTCTTTGAATCCCGAAAGTGTGTTGCCCAGTAACTAGGTTATGGAGGTCAGATAGGCAGTCGCTCCATGTAAAATCCTAGTATTCAGCTGCACCCAGATAGACTAGAAGCCAACTTTTAAAAATCTAGGCAGATGAAGATAGAGTGCAGTATCATGTCCACCCAAACAGAAATAACAGAAAAACATCAAAACACAAAATAGCAAAATCAACTCCGAATAACAAACTGCATAAACTAAATATAACATAGCATTAAAGCTACACTGTCAAAAACCATTATGACAAAAGTGAGCTGCGATATAAACTGGGAACTAAAGGGGGGTGTGCACTCCCCACACTACGACCCAGCCCGCCAGACGGGCAAAGGTATTTTAGTCTGGCCTGATCTGTCAATTTGAATTAGCAAGTGCAGTAACAGCCGAATGGGTAATTGGGATGCGGAGTTAATGCTCTGTTTGCGATGTATTCTGAATTGTGGTAGGTCGAGGTATCATGGCTTTTGTATGGGGTAAGGTTTATTGACATTCGTAAGGGATAATGAGGACCTACTTATTTGTCTTTAGGTATTGGTGCAAGCAGATTTATCTGTTGGGTCACTAACATATTTTTACACTCGCGTAATGATTAGAGGTAACATACAAAAATGAATATGCAACAGTGCAACAATCACTTACATGCGTACATAAGTTGTACAAAAAAATATTATAATTATAATTAATCTAGTTTCAAATTACATAACCAAATGTTTAAATAAGTAATGTAGCTACATACTATAATATACTTATACTATGTAAACACATTTCCTTTCAAGCTACTTGAAAAAAATGTGCAGGGCGATTTGATCACAGATATTTGTGCAAATTAGTTTCGTTGTGCGATTCTATGGAGTGGACTTATGTATGTACATCATGGAAAGGCACACCTGCTTAGTGCTAGGCTACCTGCTATTTTTATTGTTACACCGATTACGCAAACATTTTTGGGATATTAGGTCTTAAAAGTCTAGGACACAGTGCCTCCTTCCGCGTGCTGATGGTGATCACCGGGGTGGGTTTAGTGAGGTACACCCACACTCCCCGGTCTTGTCTCCAAGGGCCGGGAACCTTTCGGTTTCGACACAATAGCAAAAAAAAGGTCTTAAAAGTCTGGATTGTTTTCAAGACACAAAGTTATTGCGCTTTTTTCAAAGTAAAGGCTAATCTGTATCTAAAAAGAAAACTTTTAAAGCACTTAGCTAAATTCGGTTTCAGACAGATTATGAATTTCATTAATCACATTCTAATCGGTCTTCGTCCTGAAATGTTTTCCTTCCATTCGATTTTTAAGAAAATAGTAGACTTTTTTTTATTCCTTTTTTCTGGGCAGACACGCGATGACGTCACAGTCATCTGCGAAACAATAACAACACCGCCATGTAACGGTGTTACAACAGAAAAAAAAAGAATTGTGACAGGAAACGAACGCAGCCGGTAGGCACAAAAAATGCGGCCCGGTCATCGACCCGTGCGTTTGCGTTGCTGTGTGTAACTACCCTTAATACATCCGCCGTGAAATGATCCCGGGCTCCAATTTGACCTTAATTTTCAGGTTGATTTCAGGCTTCATTTAATTGATATGAGCGTACTGGAGCAATTTCAGACGTAAGTACCTACGTTATATATGGATTGATTAAAATTCAAAATTGAATGATAAGAATTTTAGTTACGCAAGTAGAATTCATTTTTAGTGCTTTCAGAATTGCCAGGAATCCGAGTTCGTGCAGATGAGTGAGTTACAAACTATTTTATTTTTTACAAAATCTTTTAAAATATTTTTAATAACTTAATCATTTTCATTTTTACGAAATCAGTCTCTAAGAGCCTAGAGCGAATCGTCGGAATCGGCAATTCAGAGCTATCTACTAACATCTACCTGTCCCATCAACCCCTAATCCATAAATGTTCATTACAATTAAAACATTATGAACTTCAAACAAACAATACAAAAAATAAACCAGTTGACAGTTAATACAATTTCGTCAAATGTGTTTCGAATCAATTGTCATGGCGGGTTCATTATTTTGTCGTTGCCTCGCACCCTCCACGAAAATCGGCGCCGGCGCATCGGACAACTGAAACTCATTTGTGTAAGTTATGAAGTTTTATCCGTAGTTTATAGTTTTGTTGAAATTCGGAGATGTTCTTTTCTCTTTAATATGTAGACTTGACTGTATTACTGTCTATTATGTACATCATACGTACGTACGTGCTGTCTGTTGTAGATTGCGCGTCACGTAAAAAGAACGCTGAACGCCTACTGCACCAGTTCCCGTGAGCGCTCTTTTTAAGTGACGCGAACAGTATCTGTGTTTACTGGTTATTATTGTCTGTAGAATTTGACTGAATGTGTTGAGACTGTACTTTGTATTTTTCTAACTTCTCCGCTGTTATTTTCTGATTAATTTCATTGCGGGATCCAAGACAGTTGAACCATTTTTTTCTTGTGGTCGCCACTGTTGATTCTGGTTTTCAGGAGTTCCAGTAGTTTGGGAATAGTATGGCGGGCTTGTCCCTAAACAAAGTATAAAAAAATGTAGACTATTGGACGGTCATTGGTCGAAAATTTATCGTTTAGGCTCTCTGCACTCCTTTTCTCCGTATAAACATAAACCGCATGGTTTATGTTTATATTTTAAAAAAGATCCGAAGTTTTCGCTTCATTTATTGAAACATAGATTCTACAAAAACAAATGTAAAACGCATTTGTTGACATCGAACGTCATTACAGATAGCATGTGTATTTTTTCTCAAGAGGTAGATATAATAGTCGGTTTATGTCAAAGTAAAACAACTTTCCAAACGCTAGGTACTACGAATCAATAATGATCATATTCCGTTCGCAGCCTGTAATTAAAGCCTTTGAATACACTGTCCTTAATGCCGTGGTTCATTATTTATTGACAATTACCAACTTCATGTCTTGCATTGTATTAAGTTTGTAGGTAATACTTTGCACCTATTTTATATAATGGTCTTTATTTTTTATGGTTCTATATGGTGGTCTAGTAACACCGTCTTGACATGATTAAAATTTTACGATTCCGAGAAAAAACTATTTTGAGAGAGTACGTATTTCTTGTCCAATCTTTTCGATCCAAAGCAACTCTAACATTTCATATTATTTAACTTGAAAATTTGACGTCAAAAAATGACCTCTCTGAATGGTTTTATTATTTGGATTTCACTTTTCCTTTTGGTGATCGCATATACGATACTACGATTTTAAATTCGTTGATGAAATTTTGAATTAAAGCACATCACAGGGGGTTGTGAGCCGATTTTTTTTACAAAAAAAGAAACATAGTTAAAGCTCACCAGAAATGGCGAAGTGGTGAATCTAAAATGATTTTAGTAAACACTCCTCACGGCCAACGATATATTTTTTTGTTCTTGTCCTTTGAGCTATCGATAGCGTGATATACTTAAGATCTTTTATTTTTTTGCAAATATTGGTACACAAAGTACCTACACAGTGAAAAAATAAGAGAACAAATAATTTACCAGTACACACGCAAAAGTTAAAGAATTAAAAGCTTAAAATTAACAAACACGTTTTCTTAATTTATACTGTCCTACAGTTGGGCAAAGGTCACCCCCATCATAATTTTTCAATTATCTTTGTACTTTGTTCTTCCGACCAATCGTTCGAGTTCAGATCACGCCAGTAACACTGAAGAGACCATCTTAAGACCGTCTCAGAAAAAAAATATATAACTATTGTAATACACTACCCACTGCTGCTTGTATAACCCCCAACTTCTTTTGAGCATTTGAATAAAACCAATTTTATAACCCAAAAATAGAAAACATATTAAATACAATTTACAACCCAAAACATTCAAGCAAGTACGTTAAACTCGAACAAATCTCTCGATACCCTACACTCCTACAGGAAAGAAAACAAAAAACATAATAAAATCCGACATGCGACACGGAGTGAGCACCCTAAGTTCCTCTGCCCCCTTTCCCCTTTCCGCCGCTCACTCCCCCCGTTTCAGCCGCATCCGGCGGGACACCTGCGCGCACGCAGTCACGCATGCGCCCTGAGTTATTAGTTTTTAATACTCTCCGCTACGGTTCTGAATAATGAACTTTTTAAGCGACGATTGAATAGAAAAATGGGTTTGTAATTAGGCTGGTGGTGATATTTTAGGACAAAGTACTAAAGATGGTTGATTAATGACGAATTTTATGAGTGTTTTTAAGCTGAAAATTATTATAAGAGATAGTATACTCGAGAGGGGCTCGTGGCAAAGTTTTACCAGCTGAACGGGTTGATAAAGTTGAGCAGGGTATGACGAGGACTCTTCGTAGATGCTCGTTAAGACGTTGGTCCCGGCTGTCATTTGATGATATTATATATTTGACAGTCTTCGGATAGGTAGAATCTCGAAAGTCTGATCACGAGTCTTACCAAGAGTATCGTGTAACCCACCAACTGGGTTATAGTGGTCAGAGGGAGTTATCCGGTTCGACTGGAAGCCAATCGCAACATATTAGGGAAAAGATTAGGCTGATGATGATACATTTACACTTAAAAAATATAAATAGTATTAGAGAAATGCTTAACAACGACAATAATGTAGTAATTTAAACGCACATGATACGAGATCAATGTACGCAGAGGTTTTTTAGAAAAGATAACGATAGTTGATCACAATTCAATATGTAAGGAGTGAGTGTCACATATGACAGTTTTAGCCACTTTAAAGTAAAAGATCTTCTAATTAATGGGTTTTTTCTTCCAATTACTAGGCAACGGATTAGGAGTCTGCCTGTGTAGGTATACAGGCAGACTCCTAATCCGTTGCCTAATAAAATCAAGAAAAGAAATGGGCTCTTCTGGGGGCATAGCAAATCCCTTTTCTGTAGGCGTTAACGCCACCGGAATGATTTAATTGTATGGAGTTGACAATAGCTTTAGAGATGTCACGTGTCTCTTTTCCACACGAGTGTCATTGCCATACATTTTGATATTAACAGCTGGCGTTTTACGCAACAGAAACGCTTTTTGTCTAGGCCTGCTGTTAATTTTGTCAAGTTATGTTACTCTTCCCTACTTGATATACGAGTACATATGCTGTGCCCGACAGAGTCCATAATTGTGACTAATATAATTATTTCCCTACCAACTTGAATCGAGACTTGAGAATTGAAGGACAATGTACTGCAAACCTTTTTTTTTTGTATTTCGCAGTTGATTTTACAGTGAAATGAATGACGTTCATTCGCAAATTCTTCCACTCATTGAGTAACTGCCTTTAAAAGCTTCATAATTTTCCACAACCCCCTTGACAAAAAGATTCCGTACCAGCAATGCAAACAGCGCCGCCTCCATAGCAGCTGTATACATTATTCAAGCACCGTTAAGTGGCAAAGCCATCCGGTTCGCTGCCCATATATTATTCAGCTCCTGACTTGACACGTCGACACTGAAGCTTCCACCCCCGAGGGGGGCGACGTCAGTTCCACTCCCAATTATGCACACGCTGAAATGTCACAAGCACTTAGTCCAGAATGACCCTTAAACCTATTGGCCTTTTATTTTAGTGTTTTGGGTTAGGGGTTCTCGGTTCAACGCAAGGTCGGGTAGGGTACGGTAGGTATTCATCTTTTTTTGTTTTTTTCTTGTCGTGTAAATTCGTAATTTGGTCCGTTTAAGGTTTTTTTGCGCGGTTTTTTTTAGGTTTTCGCTGTGTTTTGCGTTGATATGTAAATAAACAAATAAATAATGCTGGACAGTCCACACAGCATCATCTAGTCCCAAGCTAAGCAGAGCTTGTGTTATGGGTACTAGATGACTGATATACTTGACATGTGCCTAGTCGATGTTAATATATAGGCTCGCAGATATGTTCAAAAAGGGTATACCAATAAAACACCCACAGTTCGGCAGTTCATTCATAGTTTTCTATAAAATAAATCAAAAACTAATTTTATTACACATACACGTAGCAATTTTTTACACCATCGATATACCGAAAAATAACTCGCAATAACCAATACAACCGAATCAAAACAAAGTTATCACAAAGCACAAAACAAAACAGTTCAAAAAGCACTTTATAAAAGCGATACACATTCAAATGCATTCGCGACACTTTTAATCATTCCTGACGCTTGAACCATATCCAAAGTTGCATCCAGCAAATCCAGCGCTTATTTTCGGACCGTCGAACACAGAAAATCGCTTAACCTAACCAGAGAGTATATTAATGAAAATTGAGCGACAGCCTTTGTAACACTCGGACTGTTTTAGACTAGACCTTATGCGAATCTAGGACAAGATATTTCCGAACTAGCCGAGTCCACTGCAAATTAGTGAAGCTTCTCAATTGTTGCCTGGGAAAGGGAAAATTAGCACATTGTATTTTTGTTCTGTTAATGTAGAACGTTATTTAAGAAATTCTTTGTTCGCTGCAGTGAAATGTTTTACCTTTTTTGTAATTGTTTTTTTTTTTTTAATCTGGTGGCTTTGATTGTCTAGTGGTTGTAGGCGTTACTGCTGAGCATGAAGTCTTGGATTACAATTAGGTTACATTTGTAATGTACATAACTGCCTCTGTACATTTGTGTGCTTAACACCTTAACAATGACACACAATAGAAAATTACACACATAATCTGTGCGCTCTAACTATAAATTTTAATTTTAGTGTGGTTCTCAGTAAGTGAATTAACTACGTAATTCTTATGAGAAATAAAGTTGTTCTTAAACCTAAAATGTATTGTTTGTTGGTGTATAAGGTATTAAAGTATTAAATATGTTTGGAAAAATAACTTGAAGCCCCGACACCTTATCAATCGGCATATGAGTAGGAGGTTGATACTGCAGTCATAACGCTTTGTAAAGATTTCATAACATGTGTGATAAAATTCACACATCAAAACCATTCTGAATATTGATTCTATTTACAATGTTATTATAAACGTCTAGACAGGCTCTTTACGGAGTGTAGTCAGCAAAATTCCATTGGAACCGTGGGCGGTTACTGTTTAAACCATTTTCAACAATGTATGATACATTTTCTTTGTAGGAACTAACGTGGTGTCTGAATATATTATACATTATTTAAATAAAAAAGGTATTTTTTTTCTTTTTTATCTACTTTAGTCAACACAAACATGTGTTTATTTAAAAAAAACGGTATAATATCCTAACTAATTAAAACGAAACTATTTTTTTTTGAATATTGTTTTTAAATTCTTCTGCATCTCCATCGATAGGTAAAGATCCCAATAGACTGGCGGCACTGCCACGTTGTACGATATTGCTTAGTCTCAGGCCAAAGTAGAAAAAGAGACTCAAAGGGAGTTAATGAGTTTATTTGCATAAAGCTTCAGCATTGTGCTGAGCCATGGTGGTTACAGCTCATGATCGAGACAGAGCGCTGGGTTTCAACCTCAACCTGCTTCGCCGACTACGTCGACTAAAGTTTCGATCATGAACGATCGTATCGACTAAAGTTTGACGTAAACTCCTTTTTAGATTTAGCAGAACTAGACACAATGCTGAAAAAGACAGCGGTCATCCACGACGATACTCCTAAAAACCAAATCGTACCACAGTCATCCCAATACACATTAATATAATGAACAAAATACAAAACAGTAATCCTAATGATTTATTACGAAGCTACAGGATTTGCTGACAATGTGACCATTAATGAGTAAGTCCACGTGTCGGCTCACATAGTCAGCCATGTGACCCCACCACGGGACGTTATTGAGTTGATATTGTTGTCAGATTAGCATACGTACGCTTGGCAGATTGCGGCGACAGCCGTGAAGCGATGCAGCAGATTTATATATACGATTGGAATTTTCATGGTCGTAACATAACATAACATCACGCCTGTTTTTCGCGGAAGGGTTGGGCAGAGGCGTACCTAGAGGCATGTTTTCAAGTCCCATGTAATAGGGGGTGAGCCTATAGCCATCAACCGGGGATTTTTTGTATTTTTAATTTAGTTTTTATTTCATGCTTTTTAAACTACATATACTATACCTAGTAGTAGGCACGCTTCAATCGACAATCTATCGAAACACGTAATTATGACACGTTATCTTGCGAAAAAGCCCAGATTCAAACATGTAAATGTTTGAATCTGGGCTTTTTCGCAAGATAACGTGGGCTTTTACTATTGGAGAATTTTTGAACGGCTAAACCGATTTTCATCAAACATAGAAAGTACACTCCCGACTAATTCAACTTCCAAACCTATACAACAACAAAAAAATCAAAATCGGTTCATACGTCCGGGAGCTACGATGCCAGAGACATACACATATGCCCACAGACACATCAAACTTATAACACCCCGACGTTTTTGCGTCGAGGGTTAAAAAAAACGTTTTTGAAAAAAACTTCTAGTCTATTGGAGGTTTTCTATTTACTTGCTCTAGTGTATATAAAAAAATATCAGGTCAAATATTACTCATTCAAATTACGCTTTGAATCTGCCCATTTTGAACGTGGAAAACGTTAAAAGTAACATAACACAGTCTGTATTATGTAACTTTTCAAAAATTCCCGAAAATTCCCAATTTCAAAAAAATGGGAATTTTCGGGCGTTTTGCTTGGCTTAAATTTATACGATATATTGCAACATATTAACATTTCAAAACATGATAAAACCAAAGGTATATAGAGTCTGGATCTGGTGTCCGGTTGATGGCAATAGGCTCGTCCCTATTAATGGTACTCAACCATACAAATGCAGCAAAAATATCCTTTTACCTCATGAACTGATGCGGCTCATACGACATTTTAAAGAACTGGCGAAAGTTGGATGTAAGAAATATACATCTGCCTAACCCCTAAGGGATTATAGGTGAGGCGTTATACCTAAACAAAACACAAAGGCGATAAATGCACGGTAATCACCTCATCACCTATGCACCGCCTGTCTTATTAGTTGAATACTAGAAACTGTGGCTTTCAGTGCCCACTTACTAACTTAAACGTAGCGATTAGAGAGGCATTAACACAATTATTGTGCTTAAGTGCTGTTTGTTTACCTTACCGTCTATTTTCTGTAAGCGTTGGACGGACTTGATGGTGAGTAGTTATTTTGGCACCTGCATTTGGAGGATTTGTTTTTTCAATTCGACGACACGGTTGGCGCAGTGGCTGAACGATCGACTGCTGCGCCGCGTGTCGTGGGTTCGATTCCCGCACGGAACAAATATTTGTATGGCCTACAGGTAATTGTTCCGGGTCTGGCTGTTTGTGTATGTGACTTTAAATGTTTGTCAACGCACCCACGACACAGGAGAAATTCCTAGTATGGGGCAACGTTTTAAAAAAAAATTGTTTAGATTCGTCTTTCTTTTCAAAATTCATCGCTGTAAGACTTTTTTTTTTATTAGTAAACACTAATGTTACCTACTATATAGTTAATTTTATTTTAGCAGTGCGTATTTAGTTTTTGCAACATGATTTTGTTCAAAAATTAATGTTCAATACAGTCGAAAATTTGATTTTATCGTACTACTTCTGGGTCCACATCGAAATAACATTTCACTCGCGTGCGTTTTACTTATTGTTTTTGACCCTCATTCGTTTTAAGGCCTTTAATAATTGTGAATGTTTAAAATATACCTACCTCCCTCCCTCCTGCAACCTCCTCTATTCCTCCTGTTTATACCTATGTAGAATATTATAAAGAAATATTATATTTCACCAGAACATTTTTTGACAAAACAAATGAATATTAATGTGTGTCTATGCAGAAACAAAAAAAAATCAAACAATTTACTCAAACAAAGCCTGCTAAACTGAATTTGATTGTTGCTGCAATGGGTTGTGACTACATTTTGAACGTTTTGCATTACGGGAAACGGCACTCTATACTGTAAAGTTTGTTACAGTTACGGATATAAAGTTTTTTTCACTGTTTGTGTGTTTGTAACGTCGTTTGAAACGCAGGAGTATTTGTTGACATCATGACAACAGTATTTATCAGAGGCGAACCTATTATATATCTGAATTCCTACCAAAAAGAGGCCTCACTTGGGAACAACTACTCCACTATTTCCGAACATTATGGTACACACACTCAAGTATTCAATCGATCGAATCGATTTACTTTTATATATATGTGTAGCGAATTATCTCTAGAACTCAGCCATTTTTGCTTCGTATTCTTTCATACACAAATTCGAACTTCAAAAAAAAAGACAATATACTGCTGAATCATTTATTCGGTATGAGTGTTGCGAAATGAGGATTTTATCAAGCCACGTTATACAATAGGTTACCACAAAAATACTGGACACGTATTTTTTCTTTTGTCACGTAAACCAAAAATGACGACGATATATTGCGTTGAAATTGCGCGTGACGTCACGCCGTGCTACACTTTTAACGTAACAGTGACGTCACAAGCCCCATCTCCTGAACTTTGATGTGCTATATCATTGTCACTTTTTATTGGTTTGAGTAAGCAAAAATACGTGTCCAATATTTTTTTGGTAATCTGACTGATGGACTAAATAGACTAAATATATTTTTACCTAGGACACATCCATATTATCTAGCATAAATCATAGCTAGCATAAATCTTATCTAAACTGCCGTAAACAAGTAACTGAAATCAGTAAAATTAATAAAAAACGGAAACGTGAAGAAACTTCAAGATCAGAGGAACGCGAAGTTATATATGGAGTACCACAAGGCAGTGTATTGGGGCCTCCGTTGTTCATTCTGTATATAAATGACTTGCCTAAAGTAACTGACCATCCGATGACACTTTTTGCTGACGATTGTACTTTAACAATACCGTGTAATGACATAAACACATATGAACATGACATTAATAATTCACTAATATCTGTTATTAATTGGTTAAATGATAATAATTTGAAAATTAACTTAAAAAAGACTAACGTAATGCACTTTAGACAACGTACAAAAACCATTGACAATTTTAATATTCAATTTAATCATATAAATATCAATGAAGCAGACACTACAAAATTTCTGGGACTATTAATCTATTCTAAATTGAATTGGAAACCCCAAACAGAGGCACTTACTAAAAAATTGAGTAGTGCAGCCTACGCTCTGAAACAGCTTGCTGCGGTTCTCAACACAGATGCGCTGATTAGTGCTTACTATGGATTAGCCGGATCAATAATTAGATATGGAGTTATCTTTTGGGGAAATAGCACGGACAACGAAATAGCGTTTCGGGCACAGAAAAGGTGCATTAGATCGATGTTTAGACTACAAACAACGGATAGCTGTAAATCTTATTTTATAGAACGTAAGATATTGACATTGCCCTCATTATATATCCTGGAAACAATAATGTTTATTAAATTCAATCCTCATTTATTTCAGCGTTTGTCTGATGCGGTCCCTAGAAATAGACGTGATAATTTCAAACTCTGTGTTCACGGCGCTAAAACAACTCTTATGCGTAAGAGCATCTTTTGCATGGCTCCAACCATTTTTAATAAATTGCCCAAATCATGGAAATCATTAAATATTTCTGCTCTTAAAAGTAAAATGAAGAGCTTCCTAACTGAAAGAGCATATTACAGTATAGCAGAATTTATGAAGGAAGACAATTTTCCTTGTTTTTAATATGACAATGCTATACATTACTTTGACATTGAATTGTTTAAAAAAAAATGCTTATTGACTTGTAATGATATCTAATGTTTAATGAATAATGATGGAATGTAATTATGATGAATGTTATCACGGTTTATGCACCATCTCTTCCTACCAATTTGTACGCCACGATATGCGGCTGAACATGTAGGAACTAAATCTGTATTCATTACTATCTTGCATGCAATGTATCATGTACACCATGTTTAAACAAATAAAAATTTACTTACTTACTTACTTACTAGCATGTCTTTGATTTTTATGCGACCCAATAATATGGGGCCCTGAGAATAGTCCTCCCGGCACCCATGAATGACACACATTTGTATATGACGACTAAACTACACATTTGAAGCCATCGTAACTCAATGAGAACCTTGCATGTGTTGCTAATTGTAATACAACATATGTCCGTTCCCATGGCAAACATTAAAACATTATTATAATTGTAATCTGAATACAACTCAATTTGTCCGAGCTTAGAAAATTGAGACTCATTTTGCACCAGTGTCGCTGAACTGAAAAAGTTATTATGTTACAACTTTTTCAAAGAATAAAACCGCACTAAATTCTTTGTCTACTGTCTGTTGCTGTTTTTTTTCTATATGTATTATCAGTGGAAAATTGTAATTGGCCTTCATTTACTTATGTTTTAATATGTGTATCTCAGCTGTAAGTTTTCTGACGAAAAAATAAAAATACAAAAACCATCAGTACAATGACAATATTTATGAGACCAAAATAAAGTCATTAAAAAAAAACAATGGCGACATCAATATTGTATCGTTCATAACCAAAAATATTAACATTAATATTGCCAGCCTGTTACTGTCCCACTGCAGGGCAAATGCCTCTTCTTATACATAGAACGCACGAACATTAATCACCACGTTTTCTCAAGGCGGGTTGGCGATTACAGACTTATATTAATTATAAGTCCAGGTTTCTCTTAACCGACGTCACTGATGTCTAAGATAAACTTAGAAAAAACATATAAATTGTAAAAGGCATGTTGGTTCTTTAGCGGAACCAAAGCCATTCTTATGAATGAAACTGATGCCAGAATATAATCTCACCATCAAATTTCAATTAAGATTTTGTTCTTCCGTATTGAAGTTTAAATTTCTATTTACTTTATCCACCAGGTATTGATCATACGAGTACGACAGCTAAGCAAAAGTCATTACTTAATACAGTCACTGACCTAACTGGTGATGCTCTTCAGAAAGGTCAGGAGCATAGTTCTCGCAACCGGCGTGTTTGTATGTTCAGATATATGTACGCTAACGAACCAAAAGAGTATGTAAAGATTAGAGCAGTTGGCTTTCTTTAGTTTCTACCTATCCCAAGGGGAAAAAGGCGTGACTTTATGTTTCTATGTATCAGTGGCGAGGGTAATCTCCGATAAAATGGAAACTGATTAAAAATACTTAAGTATTAGATATCTTGTGAGTTTTTCTATGTTCTAATGTTTTGGTGCATAATGCCAAATAATATAGGTACCTACTTATTTAATTTGGCATCAGTAGACACAACCGATAGTACTATTTTTCAACAGCGGTAGAGGATCACTTCCCTTCAAAGGGAAGCCCGTAGGAATTGAGTTGTATGATCCCTTCACCACTAGTATATTCCATAAAATGACCAAGGACGTTTGATAATCTATCCTAAAAGCCACAGAACCATTCCATACTGCATTGATATGAAACTGAAACGGTTCCGTATATAGCAGCAATTACTCCACCGTAGTCTGAAGCATCAAACGTCATAAGTGTTGTCGAACTAGCGCTCTGGTCTGTTCATTACTGTGAGAGCATGCCGGAGAGATGCCGCAGCATCCAACTCCCCGTCTATAATTCAGACCATCTCCGATACCATTTTACTGCAATGCCTTTGTCTGTTTTATTGATTTGGACTTTGTTTAGACGTCATTGTTTATTGCATTTAAAATGTATTTGACAACAAGGTTGGCGCAGTGACTGAGCGATCGGAATTCCCGCACGGAACAAATATGTTTACGGCCTACAAGTAGTTAGGTACGGGCCTGGCTGTTTGTGCTGTTTAATGTCAACCTTAATGACGTTTGACAGAAGCATATTATTTTGTTTTTATCAATGACATCATCATCATCAGCCTAGCCTTTTCCCAACCATGCTATCGATCGGTAGATGCTATCGATCGGTAGTGCAATGTTATCAAAGAATCATAATAGATTTAAAATTCCAGTTCATTTGTTTTACAGTATTCCAAATTGATAATATTTGATTTATAAATATGTTCAAAAACCATGATTTGTACGATATCATCATCATCTGCCTAGCTTTTTCCCAACTATGTTGGGGCGGCTTCCAGTCTAACGGGATGCAGCTGGATACTATTTTACATGGAGCGACCGCCTATCTGACCTCCACAACCCAGTTACTGGACAACACGTTACCCTTTGGTTGGCCCAGTAACTGGTTGTTGATGATTGATTGATATACATTTTCCGGATTCTACTAGAGTACGGAGACTACCCATAACGACGGTCAAAGATTTACAAATGTCGGCCAGGACAAACGGCTTAGCGTGCTTTTGCAGCCATGGAGGGGTTTCGATACCGGTACCATCATATACCATACCGGTTCGATAACGGTCACCCATCTACAAAATTACCGCAGCAAGCGTAGCTTAAATTTCGATTAACCCGTGCGTCTGTTTTTATTTAGCCACGAGCTCCTTTGTTTTTATCAACGACATGAGCGGTAATTTCTGTCATTGATATAATAATATGCGTATTACTACCAATGCAATAGTGATCCAACAACTTTGGCTACGCAAAATCGTAAGAACATACGCCTATAATTTCTGAATTCCTAAACAATGTGGAAATATAATGGGCCACTTTGAAAAGCCCTTTATTCAATTATCGACCACCTATATCTATGCCTCGCATGGAAAAAGAAAACCGCACTTGTCACTATTTGTAAGCTATAAGTGGCTAATGACCAGTTCTCAAGAGTTCGCTATAAGTGGTTCAGTTCAATTGTCAGTGCATTTCAATGATTACAGCCATCGAGACATTTTTATTTTAAAAAAAGAACCTCAACGGTTCTGTAGCTTAAAAATAATATTACAATACAAAATAATGATTCAGAGATAATGACGAAAAGTTCTGACACAACCCGTCCAAGCATTCAAAACATGACTTATTAATTAAAATTTAAACTGAAAGCTTTTGAAACACAATATGGATAATACAGGTTTAATTAAGCGAATAAAACATGCGACTGTCACTCAAAATAATTTTAAACTAAAGACCTTTTCACGAAATACAATTATGTCAATCATATTATATAAATACACTATAATATCCAATCGATTATGATATGTTTTTACCACAACACTAGTATTTTAGTCTTTCACGTAGCCAGTCGGTCAAGGATCCCTTGGAAGTATATACGATACGGAAATACGGAGCTCTGAACCGATCGATAGTAGGATTTATAAATAAATGCTGGCAACACACATCGACTTGGCATCATTACAGTTGAAAACTCGGACAGTTCTTCGTCCTAGCGCACGACAGTGATTTAAGTTGAAAAGTATGACACTGCAATTTTATTATTAGTGGGTAGGGGAGGTAGGTAGTTCAACCGGTTAAATAGACGTCTTGAACGTCTGGTAACACGACAGTTATACTTGAATATTTCACACGTTTTTTTTCTTACGTGCTATTTGAAGGGAGGTAACTGTCAGAACATGAAGTGCATTTTTATGTGAAACGGTTTTAGGTTCGGTTCATTGGTCGGTTTTTTGAGATTTTTTGTGCTATTGTCAGGATTTAGGTTCGGACTTTACAAAGGTTGCTATTCTTAATATTTACTAACTCTATTTTAAGACTTTGAGCTATATGACTGACTGAACACTTAAATATTTGTGGTTATTTCCTCAAAAAACCATCTCGGACACTAATCTGCATGGTCCTCATAATGATCTGGCCAAAATAATGTCTGTACTTTCACTTAAACCCGGTAACTGAGTTTATTTTGATTTAGGTGTTTCTTCGAAACCTCAATCCTCAATTTATTTTACTGACGTGCATAATTGTTTTTTTTTAACCATGTTCCAGGAATAAATTATATTATTTATGTTTGCAACATTATTTAAATGTCAGTTGCTGGGAGAAGGTTTCGTGTAAACACTACCTACATAAGATAAGCAGTCGACTTTTGGTTAACATACCAAATAGTGCATCATATTACGAAATAGGAAGTGAGCATTTAAAAAAAAACACAGCTTCTCATAGGAAAGGGAACGAGACGCATGATTGATTTGTTTATGCAAGCCGAACTTAGGGTGGTCAACCTCTTGAATGAAAAATACATTACTGACGCCCAAAATACAATGGCATGGTTGAACTGTTTCCAATAGTATACACTTTTCATCTTTAATAAGAACACATTGTTGCGGATTCCGGCACGATGCCAGTAGTAAAAACAAAAGGTAGTGAGCCCACATGCTCATCTGTCATCATACTTACGCGTTTAGGTATGCGTCTACGTATTAGACGTGCTACTTTTAGGAATAAATCATACTAGTAATCTAAGTAACTCAAAGGTATAAAAGATTGGTACGATAAAGAGATAAGCCTATGGGGAAAATAATCAATAACTAAGTTTTTATAACATACTGATAGACGTTATATTTAATATGGAAGTATGCTTCGACATCTTCTTGGCTTACGATTTAGGTGAATAGTTTGATGACCGGTAGCCATTTTTGGTAATGTAATCGTGTTTTATGGTAGTGTCGCTAAAACACGTATTACAACGTTTTCACATGAAAACTATGCATGCAAGTCCCAATATGACGACCTATGTGGCGCAGCCACCACTAAGGTCCGCCTGCGACGCAGGAGGTTGCGGGTTCGATTCCCGCCTTGGGACAAATGTTTGTACGATCTACAAAGGTTTGTTCCGGGTGTTCTGGGTATTTGCTATGTATAATAAAAAATATCTATCTATGTAATGTATTATATTAAGTATATCAGTCATCTAGTACCCATAACACAAGCTCTGCTTAGCTTGGGGCTGGATGATGCTGTGTGGATTGTCCAGCCTTTTTTATTTATTTAATATCTGCAAGAATGTATTTCATATTTCATTTTTTTTTCTCTATTTAATTTTACCTATAGTTAACCATTTTGTACTTAGATTCTACTACATTTAAAGTGTTGTTCCAAAAACGGGTGAAGACACTGGCTCCTGCAACACAGGTCTCACCTAGCTCAGGAGCCAGGGCTTCCAATATAATTGTACCTCATTTTTATGCCAATAAAACATTATTATTATTATTAATATCTAATCCCAAAAGAGATGAAGTAAACCAAATACTCATAACTCCAGACATATTTTCCTTTTCTCACTAATTTCCTCTTAGTCAAAGATTCTGTGGACTTCGAACTTGGTTTTGAAGTGCGGCTCCCGCTTAGCCAAAATCTGAGTTCCACGGCATTGTTCCAGTTCTTGAGTCATACTTCTCTCATTTATTCAGTTTTCTAGGCTTTTTTTTATATGCTTGAATATAGTTGTCAACGTTTTTTTTCGTAGGTATATTGTGCTAGCTGACTCACAGAAAATAATTTAATTTAAGAATTTATTTCGTTGATTTTTGTGGTAATTACTTAGCGTTATATTGTATATATTCAAGATCTTCTAACTTATCGGACTATTACTACTTATGTTGCTAGGGAGTTTATTGCCTCACTTTTTCTTCCCGGTAAAAACATTGGGTAGTTATGAGGGCTATATAAGGAATATTAGTTGGGCTAAGCAGCCGATCACCTCCTGCAAGATGAATTTACAATAAAACAACTAGTTAGGTATTACGTGCAACAAAAGTCACACGTACGTACCTAGTACTAATGTCAGCCATCTTTTCTTTCATACACCGATAATCTGTCTTAGTGCTCAGGTTTGGGCACAGACTTAACCATGAAACTAACATTATATATGCGAAGGAAGGAAGAGGGACTAACATCCCTGTTGTTTCATCAGTTTCTATTTCTATTGATATGACATCGAATATAAATATAAATGACTTTGGATATTTTTATCACGTTATTAGAAAGACTAATAAGTAATAAATAAAAAGACGAGGAAACGATAAGGGAAGGTGATTATGATCTATTTATTATTTTTGCTATTTCTGCACGTCCGTTAATGGCGGAAACTGAAATAATA
Organism: Phlogophora meticulosa; assembly: GCA_905147745.2. NCBI lineage: Eukaryota > Metazoa > Arthropoda > Insecta > Lepidoptera > Noctuidae > Phlogophora > Phlogophora meticulosa. The sequence continues at coordinate 5,161,019 of LR990518.1, forward strand.
GAAGAGGGTGGACTACCGTATAATTACTATTTATGTACCGTCTAATTAGTAGATGTTGCTGAGTCCTTGCTTGTAGTACACAATATAACATCACGCCGGTATTCCGAAGAGTTGGGCATAGGTGCACCTACGAGTATAGTAACACTCACATTTCACCAGTAAAAAAATATTTTAATTTTAAACTCTGACCTTGAATTGCGCATCGTCGATTTTAGTAAAAAGTACCTATGCCCCAACTTACTCCCTCAATGGCGTCCAGCGCTCAAGATCCGTACCGGTGCTTGTAATATCAAATGATTACTTTTCAGAAACTCAGATACAATATCTCTGTGTTATAAATCAAATGTCGCATGTCATGTAAATATTCTGTTGGCATTGACACTCAAGTTATTACCTCTGACAATTTCATTGGACCTTCAAAACTTTACTCGTTAGATAAAAATAACTACAGTTGTAATGCTATGGGGAAATGAAATACCGACATGATGGTTACGCGTACATTGTTGTGTAAAGCAGGTTTTGTTCAGGAGTATATTGCAGTATTTTACTGTGTTGGACACATTTTGCTGAATCACTGTCTCTCAAGATACAGGTTACTTAGTTTGAGCGGCAGGGTTATCCAATTGCGTGTAGATTTTAGTTTACTGTATTGTAACTGTACTGCATTGTGTTACTACCAAAGCTCTATAAATTGTCTTTATATAAAACATATATGTTATCTGTATTTTTGTGAAATACAGTTACTTATTTATTATTGTTATTATTTTTAATACTTTACCACCCGGTAAAGTACTAAAAAAACATAGACAATAACATTAACAATACTACCCAGTATTGTTAATGTTAATGTCTATGTTTTTAGAATAAGTTAGATCATAACATACATACTTAAATAATAAGTCCTCTCCAAAAATCTTACTTTTGCTGTGCCCAACTGGGTCCACGATTGTTTGTAAAAAATGTTTATCATATTAGGCAACATTGTGGACTGCAATAAAGAGTTGAGTATTGAGTATTTCATTTATTTTTTGGGGTTCGATTACAGAAAAAAATGAGAAATTGATATATATGAAATTATAGCATTTACCTAAACTTACTTTTTCATTCGATGATATCAACATTGTTTAAACTAACCCTGACTACGGAACCCTTCACCGTCCGTGGTTAGACACGCACGGGGCCGGTTTTTTAGGAAAAAGGACGATTGAAGAACATAGTGACAGATTTCGTTTTTTTTTTAAGTCATCCTGTGCTGAAAGCAAATATATTAAGTAATATGATTGGTAGATGGATATGCTTCTAGAATATTTCACATGTTTATTTCAGCTTCAATTTCTTCTTAAGTTATAAACTAGAATACAAGAAGACGTACGAAATATTTTAAGCAAATGATTGAGAGCAGTATTTTTAATAGAAAATGTATTATTTTTATTATTCAACATTTAGAGAATTACTTAATATAATTACAATATAAAACCAACTACATACATTTATACAAAAACAAAAGAAGATAAAAAGAGGTATACTAAATAAAAACCCTTACATTTTAAATAATTTAAATAAATAATTGTTTTTAAATAAAAGTTCACTGACCTAATAATTCATGGCTATATTAACGACTTAGTAAGTCATCCATTAATATTGTTGGTGTAACATTGTACGGTAGTCAGTTTAAAAGTGTTTTATAACTGTCATAAAAATCGAACTATGGTGTCAAATCGTAAACTTTCACTGCCTCGTTAACAGTTCGTAAGAAAATTGTGGAAAAAAATAATTGATCACCTATTATTTTGTTTCATGTCCTTCGTAGTTTTTGCTCTACTTTTTTGTTTACCTGTAATTTGGTGCCTCATTAAGTTTTTATGGTAGCTCGTTCAGCGGATTAGACATGATCGAAAAAACTGGGATTGATTATTTAGGTGTTTAAAATTAAATGGAAATGAATGTTACAAAACGTCACGCCTGTCTTCCACGAAAGGTTGGGCAGAAGTGTACCTTAAGTACACCCAAATTTGATCAGTTATGTGCTCGATATCAGTATGGTGCTGAGCCTTTTGCTATCAACAGGGCTAATGTTCAGGCTCCGAGCTGTTTTTAGAAATTCGTGATGAAAAATCCGAATAACACATTGAATTGAATACCTGTAGTCCTAATACCTTTTGTCAATTTTTATTTAAAACACTGGAAAAAATAAATATGGAAGCTAGTTAGTTAGTTTCCATCACAAACACTGCCATTTTTCTACGCCCACAATAATAAAAAGTACTTGATTATCATTGTCAAGGGGTTAAATAGTATGAATACATTAATCGACGTAGACCGAATGCCCTATACATCAATTCTTGTTAAGTCAATTCTTAAAACAAAAGACACTAGTTTAAAAAGGTTCACGCTTGACTTCGAGGAACTTCATAAAGTTTTCACTAGTAAAAAAGGGGGATTTCCAGAAGGTCGTTCACATACTAACCTCAGACTCAATCGTTCAAAAACTCCATTTTACATAGATTTTTGACAAGTTATGTTAAAAAGAATGACGTTTTTTTTTACTTAACTTATTTAATTCTGACTTTGATTGGAACGGTTTAAAGTACGTAAAATTGTAATTCGGTATTGCCCTACCAATCGTGATAACAATGGCAACGATCACGTTACAAGATAAAAGGAAAAACGCAAGCTAAAAGGTTTAGATAAAGATGCTAAAGATTACGTTTAGTTATCTGCAATGACGCAGAGTTCTAGTTTTAACCAATATCAGATGATACATCATACAGTCGTATACTGATAAAACTTAACTGATAGGTATTTTTGCAACTATTTTACTTGATTCTTTTGTCTGTCGTATTGGAGCATATCTAGGTGTATTGAGTACAACTTACAGTTATCGGCACTGATCTTGAGCGCTGACCTTGAGTTGTGCAGTATTCGACTTCAGTATAAAATCCCTATGCGTGACTATTGGCTTACTGTGATTTCCGAGGCACGTAGGAGTCTTGATATGTTTCGAACGAACACCCATCCACAGTTTTAGAGATCGATATTACCCTAAGCAATGTAGTAAGGAACAATAATTTATGACTGCATCTACCAAAAGCATTTGGTGCGGCCACTCTTGCATTCATCTGAAATCGTTGCACACGTGCCCCAACGATTTTTAATGTTACTCACCGTTTCTTGTGTAGATTAGTGTGGATACGCCCTGAAATCAGTTTTTATAACATTTAATTTACGGCCATTTCTAATATAGCATTATAGGTTTAACAGTAACATAATAATAAATATCTGTCTGTTAGTGTCCCACTGCAGGGCTAAGCCTTCTTCTCATACACAGAAGGCACGAGCACAAATCACTACTTTTGTTCAAAGCAAGTAGGCGATTACAGTCTTAGGTTCCCTATACGTGCACCTATGACTAACTCTTAGAAAGTACAAACATGATGTTATTAACTATATTGATTTGTCGAGATGAAAAGAGAAAAAAAAAACTTTCAATCTTCATCAGCACGCGTATATTGAACTGTTCTCATATTACAGTAAAGGTAGTTCCACGCGTTTCTAACGGCAGGGCGCGAGGCGTGCCGCAGCCGTCTCTCATGGGCCATGTGGCTCCACATCCGACGCACCTTGTTCAGGGTACAGAGTGACGAGAGCCGCGCTGTTGTTCGAATGATTCAGATCCGCACATTATTGTACACTATTGATACATATTTTAATCATAACTTCTACTTCTTCTTTTTGAAAAAAGTTGCCCCACATTAGGAATATCCCATTCACGAACAGCCAGACCCGGAACAACTACCTGTAGGCCATTCAAATAATTGATCCGTGCGGGAATCGAATCTACGACACGCGGCACAACAGTCTATGGCTTAGCCATTGCGTCAACAATTCAAGGTTTTGCTTGAATGAAGGAATTTTGAGAATGATTATAAAGAAACCGTGAGTTTTCACTAAAACTCAATCTCAATCTGCATTCATTAATTGCTGCTTCTGATTCGTCTTCCTAAAGTTACAGACTCGGCCATTGATTGTTTAAAAACAAAGATCGATCTCTAGATTAGGATTGTGATAATATCTAAGTTATTGGAATAGGGATGTGTCCTAAGTAAAAATATATGAAGTCTATTTAGTCCGTCAGTAAGATTACCAAAAAATATTGTACTCGTAATTTATGCTTACTGAAATCAATAGAAAGTGACAATGATATAGCACATCAAGATCAGGAGAAGGGGCTTGTGACATCACTGTTACGTTAAAAGTGTATCACGGCGTGACGTCACGTGCAATTTCAACGCACTATATCGTCGTCATTTTTGGTTTACGGGACAAAAGAAAAAATACGTGTCCAGTATTTTTGAGAAATCCAACTTTCGGTTTTACAAGTAAAACCGAAAGTTGGATTTCTCAAAAATAACACACTACATAAAATGACACTGGAACGATATTACTGACATCGTGAGTAACATTGTGAGGAAGCCTGTACTCATTCCTTATTTAAAACTTGAATCCCTAACCCACCTTAAGCAAGTGTGTTTACTATATTAGAAGTGGTATTGGCCCTGCAATGGGACAGTTACAGGCTTGTATTTTTAATCTACCTACTATGTAGTTAGGGGAGTATTCAGTGGCTTATCATGGTGAGCGTTTACGTACTAGCTTAAGGGTAATTCGATTTCACAATGTTATTGATTGCATTGGTAGGTACTTTATAAATGCTTCCGAGTGTCGTAAGCTAGGTATCTTATCTCCTTATATCGTTAATACGCCTTATACAATGACATATTGTAAAGATAAACTAACATATTTTTCTTTATTTTATTTTACTGTTAAATTTTATAGATACCTACTTATTCTTATAATTTAAATATTAGGCACAATACTAGCCCTTTAAACTAAGTTAATTAATCATGTCATTTCTTCTTCTCACAGAGCTGTAAATATTCTTCCTTTCATGAGCAAACAAGTCCAATTCAGGGTTCAAATCCACGAGAGCGTTTAAATTTTGCGTTGCGCAAAATTGTGCATTGCTGAAGAATAAAATAGTTTAGATTGAGGTAATTACATTCATCACCTGCATAAACCAACCATGTTGAGGTTGGGTTCAGTCAAAGGAATGCAGCTGAATTCAAGTATTTACTGCTCACCTGACCTCCACAACCCAGTTACTAGGTAATACCCCTAGGTAAGACTGGTTGGCAAACTTGCAGGGTTCCTACCCGTCACAAAACTGTCAAAGATCTGCAAATGACGGCGTCACGCGCTTTCCAAGCCATGTATGTGATGTATGGTGGAACTTCGGCACACAGTGGCTGCATCTTCGGCTGGCCTGGCTGGCTAATATTATCCCGCCATGAGCACCTCCACGGGCTATAGGTACCGAATTAAGCCATATTTTAAGCTCTGTCGAAACTATGGGTAATGCTAACATTTGATGATTGATGACGACCTATGTGGCGCAGTGGGCGAAGGTCCACCTGCGACGCAGGAGGTTACGGGTTCGATTCCTTGGGACAAATGTTTGTACGATCTACAAATGTTCGTTCCGGGTGTTCTGGGTATTTGTTTTATATAATAAAAAATATCTCTGTAAAAATATCTAAAAAATATCTCTGCTTAGCTTGGGGCTAGATGATGCTGTGTGGATTGTCCAGCATTATTTATTTTATTTATTTATTTATTATTTATGCATCTGAATCAAGAAAACTCAAAAGCTATAACAATCATAAAGTTATTAATAACACGAAGATGTACTCCAAGTCATGATTGTGTAATTAAAAGCCGAGTTAAGTTTGTTTATCAGGCACGGAAGTTGTAAAGTGCAGATTTGCAGGCCTCCAAGTCCACCCACATCTGTGTCTGCATTGTAGGTACGTGGTGTAAACAAAGTTGGGCAGACATTTTTGTTTGTTAGTATTATTCTTATTGGTATGTTGGTGAAACTGCTTATTACTACAATACCTACAAGTTGATCTAGAATGGACTATCTTTTGAGAGACCAAAGATGCGATCGTTTGAAAAACAAGAATACAATTTGATAAGGTTTATAGATAATCCTGCCTGAGTCAATCAAATACAATATCTCAAACTTCGATAACAGCATTCTGATCTAGAAGACTTTTATCTTAAAGGGCACTTTAGTCATGACAAATTTTAGTGGATTTTTCATTTTTTATTTTTCATTTACATTTACAGTGAAAGTTACAAAGGTGTCCAAGTAAATCGTAAAGTAACACATTAAAGCACCATCTACACTGATGCATTGCAATGCGGTTCAAGATTGTAAATACTTTGATTATGCTGCACTATGAATACATATAATCTTATGCAATTATGCCATTACATGCACTTGCGTATAAAATAATTATTAAAGTAATGATCTTAGTGATCAACTCAAAGACCTTCAAATGGGTTTCTGTGCGAAATCCAGAGAAGGTCCTGGAGAAAATTGTTATCGAAACAGTACCAGTAGCAATTTATTCTACTGAGCAGTTTCTTATGATAATATCAGTGATGAATGGAGATGACTTAGCAATGAGAATAGACTGATTATTAAGAAAGTGTATGCGACTGCTGTAGATGCGGAATTATCTCCGTTGGGACCTTCCGTAGCGGGTTCTTCCGTAGTAGGTGCCGCTGTGCTTGTAGTAGGCTCTGGCGTAGTAGTATCTTCGTCTTCATTCCTGTCGCCTAGCTCCCAATTACTTTGTGCATCCAGGAAATAAGATGAATAAATAACCTCCCAGAAATTAATTGTCTCATAATGGGGGTTTTCTAATGAAACTTCTAAGTTTCCATTTGGAACTATTTCTGAGTTAGCCAGCACACGGATGTAGTTAAACTTCGACCTTATAAATGGCGACCAAGGTACTTGTGAAGTTTCACTTGTGGGGACCCTGTAAAAGAAAATTAAAATTACTATTTTAATTTTAATTATTTTAAGTAGAATTTAATAATAAGTAAGCATCCATACTCACCCAGTCTTAGCAAAGTTTGTCCATCTTTCTACAATAATATCTCCAATAGTAAAGTCCCTAGCGTTCGTTTCAGTGGCGGGAGTATTGTGGAACATATAAGCCAATTCTTCACTATGAGCTGCAGAATCAACATTTATGGGACCCACAAATGGTTCTCCAAGAGTTCCTGAGTACGAAAATTGGTATAAATAGATCGGTGACGTAGTAGCGAATACTCGATTCCTGACTTCCCTTATTGATGATACAAGCACCATTGTATCGCCATGATATTTTAAATATCTTGCAACGTGGGCCATATCAATTGGATTCCCTTGAAAGTAATATTCTCTTATTCGCTGAGCTACTGCCGTCTGTTCAACGTCACTGATTTTTAAGTCTGGTTGAATAAACTCAGTGAAATCTTCTTCCATTCTCTTTAGCCAATCATCATCCACCGCCTCTTCAGCTCTGATAGTACCTTCGTTATCAACAAAGCCAAATATGATAGGAATTGGCGAAAACTCTTCATCTCGGATGATTTCAGATGGAGTTTTGGTTAAAAAAGGTTCCACGCCTGCTAATACCTGCTTTTCGATACAAGGAGCGAAAGCTAGTGAATTATCAGTTAAATCTAGGTCGTTTATAGCACTCATCAAAGCAGATACACTTGTTCTAGAAAAAATATCTGATAACTGTTCAATGGTAGTTATTTCATGACCAAGAGCTTCAGCTACTTGAAGAGCATATTCCAAGTTATCGCGAGATACAGCCCATGGTGCTAATGCGTTTCCACTTTGAGCGATCGCTTTTTGAACTAAACCTCGACCCATAGGGGACATAGTGACTAAGTCAACGGCAGCTGCTCCACTTCCGTGACCAAAGAGAGTAATATCCTCTGGGTTACCTCCAAATTGCGCAATATTCGCTTGCACCCACTTCAATCCCGCAATAATATCTTTTAACCCAGCATTTCCTGGAGCGGTTTCAGTACCAAGACACAGGAATCCTAGGATAGATTCACGGTAGTTCAGGGAAACGACGACGACTTCTTTTTCAACAAAGTTTCGAAACGACAGGTCTTGTCCATTAACTCTGTCGAACTCCTTTCCTTTAATCCAAACCATGACGGGCAGTCTTCTAGTGGTATCTAAAGATGGCGTGAAGATGTTCGCTACCAAACAGTCTTCGGTGCCTTCGTATCCAATACCCAAGGCTCGAACACATTTAATGTCTTTGCGGGTTGCCGTAAACGGAACTTGAAAGGATGGAGCGGGTAAGGGAGCCTGAAAATAAAGCTTTGTTAGAACATTTGATGTTTTAAGAAAACATATAACTATATATTTTACTCATACAACGTCTATCATTCCAGGAAGTTTGAACTGACAAGATTATTTAATAATTTAAGTAGGTCTTTAATATAAAGTAAAGTAAATGTTTTGCCAGGAACTACTCGTACTAGCTAGGCGGACAATTCCATATCAATTGTAAGTGCCTGACATGAAACGCCACTTATAATAAGCGGGGCTTAGTACGAGACTGGATTACACTGGGTTTTGATACAATATTATGTGGTTGGAAACAAATAAAAGCAATTGATCTGTTAGATATTATAACGTCTTATGATCACAGAAAGAAAGAAAGAAATAAGAAAGAAAAAACGACACAATAGTAAAAATAGAAAACATTAACACAGGGCTCGGTAGGACGCGCCGGCAGCGTCTAGGGACGACATTACAAATAAAATTCAAATGATAAGCGCAAAACTTCTATCTTGGATGCTATTTAAGTCCATCAATTTGTAAATGTGAAAGAGACTGGACCCCCGGCCTAATAATTTTTCGCCTTTTTCCTTATTTTTACATTTTTTCCTGTATTTTGTGCTTAAAACAGTAAAAAGTCAAGAGATCCTAGTTAATCCTTACAACAGTAATGCTGCCACGCCTCTCAATAAAAATCTCAATGGTTAGGTAGAAACCATGATTCCTTACAGTTTAAATTTGAAAATATACCAAAAAGACCAAGTCGTCAATACCAATGACCGACGAGGCTCCTCCGTGCTCTGTGATTTTGCTTTAGGTACCTACCTTGAATCTGTTGATTCCTGAAGTGGCGTCTGCGTATGGTATGCCATGGAACTCGAAAATTCCGCCGGTTACTGCAGTGCCTATCACAGTACCTTGTGCGATGGTAACTGTAGGTCCCTCTTGGGCTGCAGCTGATGCTGCTAACACAGCACACACAGAGAATAGTAATATCATCCTTTCTTGACAAGTGCAAAATTAGAACTGAATATCGATATCTACTCGAAGACAGAATCATCTAGATGAGATAAGTACCAATTTTTTTTGTCTGATAATGTCATGATGTCAGATAATGTCATCGATAAGAAGAATCAGTAGATCTAAACGAAAATAATATGATTGTGAATTTGTATTAATATTTACTGATTTCATTGTATTCTGTAAAAGTTTCTGAAACACATAAAACTTGGATTTTCTAAATCCCGTATTTTTTTTGTTAAGACCATACCGGCTGATTAATTGTTAGAAGTGACACACTGTAACGTCCTGAAAGGAATAGGTATGTAAAATTACCAATCACTGCTGAGCATGAGGTTGTGGATCTGTGCCCGGTTGATGGCAACAGGCTCGCCCCCTACCTGTAATAGGGGGCGAGCAGCGAGACGCCAATTGTGACTGTAGGGACTGAAACAACTGGCGAAGTGAGGGTGTTTGTATTGGGCTTTAGGTACACCTCTGCCCAACTCTTTGGGGTATACAGGAGTGATGTTATGTGTACAAATCACTCTGTTTATCACTTACCATTTGATAAGCGAAAGATTTAGGTACACATTTTTTATCTTTTGTTTTATGTACAAAATGCGTTCTTCTCACGAGTAGGTGTTGGTTATCGATCTTTCTTGATTGAAGGTTGAAAGTGAGAAGTGTTTTCCAAGCTGGCTGCTTTTTTATCTCTTGCCCCCTTAATGATAAATGTGGGGTGAATAACCAGTATGACCTTCGGATTCACCATACATTCTTTGATATTTGAGTTTGGCACAACTTTACTCAGCTTTTATGAATTAATCATTAATTTTTTTTTTTTTTTTTTTTTTTTTTTTTTTTTTTTTTTTTTTTTTTTTTTTTTTTTTTAGCCTTCCCAGCCATCAACCAGACACGCATCCAGACTCCGAATAATCCCAATAACACATTGCACGACACGGGAATCGAACCCAGAACCTCAAGCTTAGCAGTTGCGTTTGCAACCACTAGACCAACGTGGAAGTCATGAAGTTTACGTAAATTAAAAAAAAAAGATGATGTGGGATTTCCACATGATAGAAGTGAAAAATTTATTTTATAATTTCGAGAAATTTAAGCTTCAGATTAGAGAGAAATTCAAGTCCGCCTCTGTCCATGTGTGTGCTACACATGGACAGAGGCGAACTTAATACCATAGGCATTTTCTATCAGTCATCAGGAATACGTTGTTTTTGAAGTTTTTGAAGGCCTTGTTATAGTGTATACGTGGCAGTTGACAGCTGAATACGTTTTTTTTAATGATAATTTAAATATTAACATGAAATAAATATAATTATTTTTATTTGTTTTCTTTTGAAAAAAAATTGGCCCCAACCCGGAAATCTCTCCTGTAGCGTGGGTGCGTTCACAAAAATTTAAACTCACATAATGTAGACAAATAGCCATACCCGGAACAACTACCTGTAGGCCATACAAATATTTGTTCCGTGCGGGAATCGAACTCCGATCGGGCAGCCACTTGCGTCAACTGTGCCGTCATTATTAAGCTAGTTACCTACATTATTTATTAAGCTACATTCGTTTCTTACTTTTAGTTATTAAAATGTGTTTAAAGGCTTTTTTCAACTTTGTACTGATTCAATAATTAAATTCTATAAAACTAATAAGTTTTGTAATTGATAGAACATATTAAAGAATAAAAATTCGATTTTTCCAATCTAACTCTATCAACCACAATAATGATCTCGAAAACTATAAAATATACCGGTAAAGGAAATGCAAACTAATGGATTGAAAATGGAAACAATTGAGTTGTAATTCTGGTCGTATAATAATAGTGATGATGTTATTTTTCACTCAAGTGTAAACACATGTAAACTATGAGCAGAGGCCAGCACATTATGATACCCCAATCTGCAAAATTTCTTTGATAGTTTTTCAACTTTATTACAAAAGACTAGGATTCATGTTGAATTGGGAAAATTTGAAGGTTTGTGATACCTTCGTGTGCTGACGTCTGTCCAATACTTACTTAAATAATAGTAATACAAAAAAATCGTTAACATTTTTGCGAAACCCGTCAATTGTTTTATTTTATTCTATTATAATTTACAAATCACGAAGAGCTGGAAGGTAAATAAAACAGTCGCTCGGATTGATCACAGCTTAAGCTACGCTTGCCGGCGTCAGTCTGTGGATGGGCTATCGTTCATTACGTATCAAGACTCCTCCGTGCAACGGGAAGTAAGTTAAGCCGTTGGTTGCGGGTGTCATTTTTAGATCAGTCAGATTGACAGCCGCACTATGTAAAATACTGGTGTTTTGCATCCGGTTAGACGGAAGCCGGCCCCAACACAGTTGGGAAAAGGTTAGGCAGATGATGGTGATATCGTACAAATCATGATGTTTAAATATACTAATAAATCAAATATTATCGATTTGGAATACCATAAACAAATGTGATGAAATTTAAAATACATATTATGATTGTTTGATAATAAATCACTACCGATCGAATATATTTTTTATCCTAAATACTATGTACACTTATGTTAATTTAAATTTTATCTAAAAAAAATTAATTGAATAAATATTAAACTTACACGTCCCATGACATGAATTTCTGTTAAGTCTACAAAGCAGTATGCAGTTTCTTATGACATTATCTGAGAGAAATGGAAATTGCTCAGCAACGTAAATAGACTGACTATAATGAAAGTACTAGCGACTGCATTCGATGCGGAATTGTCATTTTCTTCGCTTTCACCGTCCCCAGGTGTGCTTCCATCGTCAGGAGGTGGTGTATTTGCTTCTTCAGTAGTGCTGCCATCGGCTGGAGGTGGTACTGTGGTGGCTCCTTCAGTAGTGCTCCCATCGGCTGGCGGTGGTACTGTGGTGGCTCCTTCAGTAGTGCTGCCATCGGCTGGAGGTGGTACTGTGGTGGCTCCTTCAGTAGTGCTGCCATCGGCTGGAGGTGGTACTGTGGTGGCTGCTTCAGTAGTGCTCCCATCGGCTGGCGGTGGTACTGTGGTGGCTCCTTCAGTAGTGCTGCCATCGGCTGGAGGTGGTACTGTGGTGGCTCCTTCAGTAGTGCTGCCATCGGCTGGAGGTGGTACTGTGGTGGCTGCTTCAGTAGTGCTCCCATCGGCTGGCGGTGGTACTGTGGTGGCTCCTTCAGTAGTGCTGCCATCGGCTGGAGGTGGTACTGTGGTGGCTGCTTCAGTAGTGCTCCCATCGGCTGGAGGTGGTACTGTGGTGGCTCCTTCAGTAGTGCTCCCATCGGCTGGCGGTGGTACTGTGGTGGCTCCTTCAGTAGTGCTGCCATCGGCTGGAGGTGGTACTGTGGTGGCTGCTTCAGTAGTGCTGCCATCGGCTGGAGGTGGTACTATGGTGGCTCCTTCAGTAGTGCTCCCATCAGCTGGCGGTGGTACTGTGGTGGCTCCTTCAGTAGTGCTGCCATCGGCTGGCGGTGGTACTGTGGTGGCTCCATCAGTAGTGCTGCCATCGGCTGGCGGTGGTACTGTGGTGGCTCCTTCAGTAGTGCTGCCATCGGCTGGAGGTGGTACAGTAGTTGCTCCTTCGGTAGTGCTGCCATCGGCTGGAGGTGGTACTGTGGTGGCTCCTTCAGTAGTGCTGCTATCGGCTGGCGGTGGTACTGTGGTGGCTCCTTCAGTAGTGCTGCCATCGGCTGGCGGTGGTACTGTGGTAGCTCCTTCTGTAGTGCTGCCATCGGCTGGCGGTGGTACTGTGGTGGCTCCTTCGGTGGTGCTGCCATCAGCTGGAGGTGGTACTGTGGTGGCTCCTTCAGTAGTGCTGCCATCGGCTGGAGGTGGTACTGTGGTGGCTCCTTCAGTAGTGCTGCCATCGGCTGGAGGTGGTACAGTAGTTGCTCCTTCAGTAGTGCTGCCATCGGCTGGAGGTGGCACTGTGGTGGCTCCTTCAGTAGTGCTCCCATCGGCTGGCGGTGGTACTGTGGTGGCTCCTTCGGTAGTGCTGCCATCGGCTGGAGGTGGTACTGTGGTGGCTCCTTCGGTAGTGCTGCCATCGGCTGGAGGTGGTACTGTGGTGGCTCCTTCAGTAGTGCTCCCATCGGCTGGCGGTGGAACTGTGGTGGCTCCTTCAGTAGTGCTGCCATCGGCTGGCGGTGGTACTGAGGTGGCTCCTTCAGTAGTGCTGCCATCGGCTGGAGGTGGTACAGTAGTTGCTCCTTCGGTAGTGCTGCCATCGGCTGGCGGTGGTACTGTGGTGGCTCCTTCAGTAGTGCTGCCATCGGCTGGCGGTGGTACTGTGGTGGCTCCTTCGGTAGTGCTGCCATCGGCTGGAGGTGGTACTGTGGTGGCTCCTTCGGTAGTGCTGCCATCGGCTGGAGGTGGTACTGTGGTGGCTCCTTCAGTAGTGCTGCCATCGGCTGGAGGTGGCACTGTGGTGGCTCCTTCAGTAGTGCTCCCATCGGCTGGCGGTGGTACTGTGGTGGCTCCTTCGGTAGTGCTGCCATCGGCTGGAGGTGGTACTGTGGTGGCTCCTTCGGTAGTGCTGCCATCGGCTGGAGGTGGTACTGTGGTGGCTCCTTCAGTAGTGCTCCCATCGGCTGGCGGTGGAACTGTGGTGGCTCCTTCAGTAGTGCTGCCATCGGCTGGCGGTGGTACTGTGGTGGCTCCTTCAGTAGTGCTGCCATCGGCTGGAGGTGGTACAGTAGTTGCTCCTTCGGTAGTGCTGCCATCGGCTGGCGGTGGTACTGTGGTGGCTCCTTCAGTAGTGCTGCCATCGGCTGGCGGTGGTACTGTGGTGGCTCCTTCGGTAGTGCTGCCATCGGCTGGAGGTGGTACTGTGGTGGCTCCTTCGGTAGTGCTGCCATCGGCTGGAGGTGGTACTGTGGTGGCTCCTTCAGTAGTGCTCCCATCGGCTGGCGGTGGAACTGTGGTGGCTCCTTCAGTAGTGCTGCCATCGGCTGGCGGTGGTACTGTGGTGGCTCCTTCAGTAGTGCTGCCATCGGCTGGAGGTGGTACAGTAGTTGCTCCTTCGGTAGTGCTGCCATCGGCTGGCGGTGGTACTGTGGTGGCTCCTTCAGTAGTGCTGCCATCGGCTGGCGGTGGTACTGTGGTGGCTCCTTCGGTAGTGCTGCCATCGGCTGGAGGTGGTACTGTGGTGGCTCCTTCGGTAGTGCTGCCATCGGCTGGAGGTGGTACTGTGGTGGCTCCTTCGGTAGTGCTGCCATCGGCTGGAGGTGGTACTGTGGTGGCTCCTTCGGTAGTGCTGCCATCGGCTGGAGGTGGTACTGTGGTGGCTCCTTCAGTAGTGCTGCCATCGGCTGTAGGTGGTACTGTGGTGGCTCGTTCGGTGGTGCTACCATCGGCTGGAGGTGGTACTGTGGTGGCTCCTTCGGTAGTGCTGCCATCGGCTGGAGGTGGTACTGTGGTGGCTCCTTCAGTAGTGCTGCCATCGGCTGTAGGTGGTACTGTGGTGGCTCCTTCGGTGGTGCTGCCATCGGCTGGAGGTGGTACTGTGGTGGCTCCTTCGGTAGTGCTGCCATCGGCTGGAGGTGGTACTGTGGTGGCTCCTTCGGTAGTGCTGCCATCGGCTGGAGGTGGTACTGTGGTGGCTCCTTCGGTAGTGCTGCCATCGGCTGGAGGTGGTACTGTGGTGGCTCCTTCAGTAGTGCTGCCATCGGCTGTAGGTGGTACTGTGGTGGCTCCTTCGGTGGTGCTACCATCGGCTGGAGGTGGTACTGTGGTGGCTCCTTCAGTAGTGCTGCCATCGGCTGGAGGTGGTACTGTGGTGGCTCCTTCAGTAGTGCTCCCATCGGCTGGAGGTGGTACAGTAGTTGCTCCTTCAGTAGTGCTGCCATCGGCTGGAGGTGGTACTGTGGTGGCTCCTTCAGTAGTGCTGCCATCGGCTGGAGGTGGTACAGTAGTTGCTCCTTCAGTAGTGCTGCCATCGGCTGGAGGTGGTACTGTGGTGGCTCCTTCGGTAGTGCTGCCATCGGCTGGAGGTGGTACTGTGGTGGCTCCTTCAGTAGTGCTGCCATCGGCTGGAGGTGGTACTATGGTTGCTCCTTCGGTAGTGCTGCCATCGGCTGGAGGTGGTACAGTAGTTGCTCCTTCGGTAGTGCTGCCATCGGCTGGAGGTGGTACTGTGGTGGCTCCTTCAGTAGTGCTGCCATCGGCTGGAGGTGGTACAGTAGTTGCTCCTTCGGTAGTGCTGCCATCGGCTGGAGGTGGTACTGTGGTGGCTCCTTCAGTAGTGCTGCCATCGGCTGGAGGTGGTACTGTGGTTGCTCCTTCGGTAGTGCTGCCATCGGCTGGAGGTGGTACTGTGGTGGCTCCTTCAGTAGTGCTGCCATCGGCTGGAGGTGGTACAGTAGTTGCTCCTTCAGTAGTGCTGCCATCGGCTGGCGGTGGTACTGTGGTAGCTCCTTCTGTAGTGCTCCCATCGGCTGGCGGTGATACTGTGGTGGCTCCTTCGGTAGTGCTGCCATCGGCTGGAGGTGGTACTGTGGTGGCTCCTTCGGTAGTGCTGCCATCGGCTGGAGGTGGTACTGTGGTGGCTCCTTCAGTAGTGCTGCCATCGGCTGGCGGTGGTACTGTGGTGGCTCCTTCAGTAGTGCTGCCATCGGCTGGTGGTGGTACTGTGGTGGCTCCTTCAGTAGTGCTGCCATCGGCTGGAGGTGGTACTGTGGTGGCTCCTTCAGTAGTGCTGCCATCGGCTGGAGGTGGTACAGTAGTTGCTCCTTCGGTAGTGCTGCCATCGGCTGGAGGTGGTACTGTGGTGGCTCCTTCAGTAGTGCTGCTATCGGCTGGCGGTGGTACTGTGGTGGCTCCTTCGGTAGTGCTGCCATCGCCTGGCGGTGGTAATGTGGTAGCTCCTTCAGTAGTGCTGCCATCGGCTGGCGGTGGTACTGTGGTGGCTCCTTCAGTAGTGCTGCCATCGGCTGGAGGTGGTACTGTGGTGGCTCCTTCAGTAGTGCTGCCATCAGCTGGAGGTGGTACAGTAGAGGCTCCTTCGGTAGTGCTGCCATCGGCTGGAGGTGGTACTGTGGTGGCTCCTTCAGTAGTGCTGCCATCGGCTGGAGGTGGTACAGTAGTTGCTCCTTCGGTAGTGCTGCCATCGGCTGGCGGTGGTACTGTGGTGGCTCCTTCAGTAGTGCTGCCATCGGCTGGAGGTGGTACAGTAGTTGCTCCTTCGGTAGTGCTGCCATCGGCTGGAGGTGGTACTGTGGTGGCTCCTTCAGTAGAGCTGCCATCGGCTGGAGGTGGTACTGTGGTGGCTCCTTCAGTAGTGCTGCCATCGGCTGGAGGTGGTACAGTAGTTGCTCCTTCGGTAGTGCTGCCATCGGCTGGAGGTGGTACTGTGGTGGCTCCTTCAGTAGTGCTGCCATCGGCTGGCGGTGGTACTGTGGTGGCTCCATCAGTAGTGCTGCCATCGGCTGGCGGTGGTACTGTGGTGGCTCCTTCAGTAGTGCTGCCATCGGCTGGAGGTGGTACAGTAGTTGCTCCTTCGGTAGTGCTGCCATCGGCTGGAGGTGGTACTGTGGTGGCTCCTTTAGTAGTGCTGCTATCGGCTGGCGGTGGTACTGTGGTGGCTCCTTCAGTAGTGCTGCCATCGGCTGGCGGTGGTACTGTGGTAGCTCCTTCAGTAGTGCTGCCATCGGCTGGAGGTGGTACTGTGGTGGCTCCTTCGGTAGTGCTGCCATCGGCTGGAGGTGGTACTGTGGTGGCTCCTTCAGTAGTGCTGCCATCGGCTGGAGGTGGTACAGTAGTTGCTCCTTCGGTAGTGCTGCCATCGGCTGGAGGTGGTACTGTGGTGGCTTCTTCAGTAGTGCTGCCATCGGCTGGAGGTGGTACTGTGGTTGCTCCTTCGGTAGTGCTGCCATCGGCTGGAGGTGGTACTGTGGTTGCTCCTTCGGTAGTGCTGCCATCGGCTGGAGGTGGTACTGTGGTGGCTCCTTCAGTAGTGCTGCCGTCGGCTGGTGGTGGTACTGTGGTTGCTCCTTCGGTAGTGCTGCCATCGGCTGGAGGTGGTACTGTGGTTGCTCCTTCGGTAGTGCTGCCATCGGCTGGAGGTGGTACTGTGGTGGCTCCTTCAGTAGTGCTGCCATCGGCTGGAGGTGGTACAGTAGTTGCTCCTTCAGTAGTGCTGCCATCGGCTGGAGGTGGTACTGTGGTGGCTCCTTCAGTAGTGCTGCCATCGGCTGGCGGTGGTACTGTGGTGGCTCCATCAGTAGTGCTGCCATCGGCTGGCGGTGGTACTGTGGTGGCTCCTTCAGTAGTGCTGCCATCGGCTGGAGGTGGTACAGTAGTTGCTCCTTCGGTAGTGCTGCCATCGGCTGGAGGTGGTACTGTGGTGGCTCCTTTAGTAGTGCTGCTATCGGCTGGCGGTGGTACTGTGGTGGCTCCTTCAGTAGTGCTGCCATCGGCTGGCGGTGGTACTGTGGTAGCTCCTTCAGTAGTGCTGCCATCGGCTGGAGGTGGTACTGTGGTGGCTCCTTCAGTAGTGCTGCCATCGGCTGGCGGTGGTACAGTGGTGGCTCCTTCAGTAGTGCTGCCATCGGCTGGAGGTGGTA
The DNA here is from genome assembly GCA_905147745.2 of Phlogophora meticulosa. Classification (NCBI taxonomy): domain Eukaryota; kingdom Metazoa; phylum Arthropoda; class Insecta; order Lepidoptera; family Noctuidae; genus Phlogophora; species Phlogophora meticulosa. The sequence continues at coordinate 5,178,790 of LR990518.1, forward strand.
CTGTGGTGGCTCCTTCAGTAGTGCTGCCATCGGCTGGCGGTGGTACAGTGGTGGCTCCTTCAGTAGTGCTGCCATCGGCTGGAGGTGGTACAGTAGTTGCTCCTTCGGTAGTGCTGCCATCGGCTGGAGGTGGTACTGTGGTGGCTTCTTCAGTAGTGCTGCCATCGGCTGGAGGTGGTACTGTGGTTGCTCCTTCGGTAGTGCTGCCATCGGCTGGAGGTGGTACTGTGGTTGCTCCTTCGGTAGTGCTGCCATCGGCTGGAGGTGGTACTGTGGTGGCTCCTTCAGTAGTGCTGCCGTCGGCTGGTGGTGGTACTGTGGTTGCTCCTTCGGTAGTGCTGCCATCGGCTGGAGGTGGTACTGTGGTTGCTCCTTCGGTAGTGCTGCCATCGGCTGGAGGTGGTACTGTGGTGGCTCCTTCAGTAGTGCTGCCATCGGCTGGAGGTGGTACAGTAGTTGCTCCTTCAGTAGTGCTGCCATCGGCTGGAGGTGGTACTGTGGTGGCTCCTTCAGTAGTGCTGCCATCGGCTGGCGGTGGTACAGTGGTGGCTCCTTCAGTAGTGCTGCCATCGGCTGGAGGTGGTACTGTGGTGGCTCCTTCAGTAGTGCTGCCATCGGCTGGCGGTGGTACAGTGGTGGCTCCTTCAGTAGTGCTGCCATCGGCTGGAGGTGGTACAGTGGTGGCTCCTTCAGTAGTGCTGCCATCGGCTGGAGGTGGTACTGTGGTGGCTCCTTCAGTAGTGCTGCCATCGGCTGGCGGTGGTACAGTGGTGGCTCCTTCAGTAGTGCTGCCATCGGCTGGAGGTGGTACAGTGGTGGCTCCTTCAGTAGTGCTGCCATCGGCTGGAGGTGGTACTGTGGTGGCTCCTTCAGTAGTGCTGCCATCGGCTGGCGGTGGTACAGTGGTGGCTCCTTCAGTAGTGCTGCCATCGGCTGGAGGTGGTACTGTGGTGGCTCCTTCAGTAATACCGCCATCGGTAGAGGGTTCCGTAGTACTCCCATCCGTAGGAGGAGGAACCGGAGGAAGAGGTGTCAAAGTACTTCCTTCCGTAGTCGGAGGTACCGTAGTTCCATCATCTATCTCCCAATCACTTTCGGCATCCAAAAAGTAATCATTATAAATATCATTCCAGAAATTGATTGCCACACTATGTGGGTTTTGTAATAAAAGTTCAAAGATTCCACTTCCAATTATTTCCGAGTCGGAGAGCACGCGGAGGAAGTTTAAACTTGAACTTGTATATGGTGACCAAGGTACAAAAGAAGTTTGGCTTGTTGGGTTACTGCAAACAAAATGTTAGAAATTAAATTCTCATAATATTATTTTTAATTTTTTAATCATAATTATATAATTCATAAATTTGATATTTTATAACTTACCCAGTTTTAGCAAAGTTTGTCCATCTTTCTACAAGAATTTCTCCAATAGTAAAGTCTCTATGATTAATTTCAGTGGAAGGTGTATTATAGAACATATAGGCCAATTCTTCACTATGAGCTGCAGAATCAACAGTTATAGGACCCACAAAATGTTCTCCAAGAATTCCTGAGTAAGAAAACTGATATAGATAAATCGGTGACTCAAAAGCGGATATTCGATTCCTGACTTCTCTAATAGATGATATTAGTATCATTGTATCACCATGATAGCGAATATAGTTTGCAATTTGTGTCATATCAATTGTATTTTCTCCAAAGTAAAAGTTCCTTATACTCTGAGCTACTGCCGACTTTTCAGCGTCTGTTTCAAATGTCAAGTCAGACTGTATGAAGTCACTAAATGAATTTTCCATTCTTGCAGGCCAATTTTGTTCCAAAGCTTCTCTGGCTCTGATGGTACCTTCGTTATCGACAAAGCCAATTATAAGAGGAATCCGCAAAAACTCAGCATCTCGGATGATTTGAGCAGGAGTTTTAGTTAAAAAAGGTTCCACGTCTTCCAATTCATGCCTTTCCACACAAGGAGCAAACGCCAGTGAGTTATCAGTTAAATCTAATTCGTTTATTATACCCATCAAAGCTGATACACTACTTCTAGTAAAGATTTCTGACAGTTGATTAGTCGAAGTTACTTCATGACCTAAAGCTTCAGCTACTTGAATAGCGTATTTCAAGTTATCTCGAGTTACAGCCCATGGTGCTAATGCATTTCCACTTTGAGCGATCGCTTTGTGAACTAAACCTCGACCCATAGGGGACAAAGTGACTAAGTCAACGGCAGCTGCTCCACTTCCGTGACCAAAGAGAGTTACATCCTCTGGATTTCCTCCAAATTGCGCAATATTCGCTTGCACCCACTTTAATCCCGCAATAATATCTTTTAATCCAGCGTTCCCTGGAGCTATGTTAGTCCCAAGACACAAGAACCCTAGGATAGATTCTCGGTAATTTAGAGAAACGACGACGACTTCCTTTACAACGAAATTTCTAAAAGACAACTCTGGTATATTTGCTTGGTCAAACTCCTTGCCTTTAATCCAAACCATGACGGGTAATCTTCTAGTAGTATCTAAAGTTGGCGTGAAAACGTTCACTACCAAACAATTTTCGGTGCCCTCGAATCCAACACCTAAGGCTCGAACACATCTTATGTTTTTTTGGTTTGCCACAAAGGGACCTGGAAAAGATGGAGGGGGTAACGGTGCCTGAAAAAAAATGTCCATATTATTACGTCTATAGTTTTAAATATAATCTCATTTGCATTACTCTTCGTTCAATGTGCCGTTCGTATCGTCGCATCAGTGGGTACAGTTAAAGCTTATCGGAGTCATACATTCTGTTTGAAGCCGTGCACATTACTCTGATCACGTCTACATATAAAATGTATGACTCTGATAGGCTTCTGATGCATCATGGCATGACACGTAACTGTTAATCATAGTCTGTATCCGACTTGAATCATTTATAAAGAGATCTCTGTCCTGATTGTATACTTTAGTCTATATTGCATCTGCATGATACACAAAAATATAAAACAGTTCTCGGTTAAGGAACAAGAAGATTTCTCATCGACTGGCCGCAATTTCACCGAGTCAGAGTGGCTCGTTCATAGACCAAATAATTAGCATTTACCATTCAACATGGCAATTCTTCCAGACTAAAGACACGTTTACAGATAACTGCGATATGGAGGAGTAAAATGATGCCTAGCTTGCTGCTTTAGCTTGTGGGTCGTGGCTTAATAATATCAGTCGCAGTGGTTGACCGAAGGTTAAGCTACGTTTTCTGAGGTCAGCCTGTCGATGTTAGACCGTCTTTTATTTATAACGTTATTTCTGAGACACAGCATCCGTGCCTCGGAAAGTATATTTATATGCTGATGATCCCGGGTGTTATTAGCACTTATTTAACGTGTTAGTTAGAAGCTGGAAAGTCTACCAGTATTACTATAGGTATAATATTACCGAACAACTGGGTTGTGGAGTTCAATTAGACATAAGTTCTGTTGTATAATAATCATACAGGAATGGAAAAAATATGTTAAGTATTCTTATTTCTATCACATTTTTTTATTTTATTATTTTTTAATACTAATGTTGATTAAAGTCCGACCCTGTTTCGGGAACGAAAATTATCACAAAATTAATGTAACATTTCGTTTTAGAAACCAGGTGGAACTAATTGCATCTTCTGATGAGTATCTATATATATAATTATTGAAATATTAATACGGACATACATGCGAAATTGGCTTACACATGTACATCTAAATAACATTAAGTTTCATACATGACAGATTCTGCTTTTGGGTCTTCAAAACTGCATGATTTTTTTTGTGCTTAAGCGTTTGGTCTACTTTCACATGATCAAAGGGCTGGCTTTTTTTTTTACCAAAGATTTGCCATTGCCATTCAAGGTGGCAATGCTGTCAACCTTTTGGGCACTTTTCCCGTTGACAGTGATGCGGATGAATTTTTCGATGCCCTGTGGTTACAATTTTTTTTTTCAAAGTCATAATACTCTTAAGCTATTACAAATGATTTACCTTGAATCTGTTGGTGCCTGCAGTCGTGTCTGCATATGGTATCCCATGGAACTCATAGTAATATCCGTCGGTTGCTACAGTGCCTATCACAGTACCTTGAGAGATGGTAACTGTTGGCGGCTGTTGGCCTGCAGCCGATGCTGCCAAAACGGACCAAACAGCCAATAGTAATATCATGCTACCTTCACGGCACAATTAAAACTGAATATCAGCGGAAAAAGGAATCATATTAATATGATAAGTTTAAAATAAATGTTTCTTGACTCGATAACGTCATCGATACAATGATAAGAAGACTTAATTGATTATGAAAGTTAAGGTGTGTTTACATGAAGAGAGTTTTTTTTTGGAATAATTCCCAGACCACTGCTACTCCATAAAACAAGAATCAACAGTACTGACCACCAGAAAAGCGTTGAGACAATGAAGCCCGAAAAGTCCCGGGGAAATTATTAAACTGTCTTGGATCCCGCAACAAAATCAAACAGAATAAAATGATTGTAGAGGGTATATTGACTATATCTATCCATGCGAGACCCATATGCGATAATCACTAGTAATTAATTGCACCCATTTTTAGGGTTCCGGTCTTGTAAAAGGAAAAAGTAGCCTTCATAAATATCTATTTATTATTTATTTCTCAAAATATAAATCGATAAAAGGGTTAGTAGACACTGATTCATATTTTACCGTATGCGAGTTGCTGAAGAAATTAAAATGAATATCAAAACTTGGTGCCTACTTAGGAAGGTATTTTGACCTTTGTAGTGTGAGTCTTTATCAAATCAGATACGGTAATTAGCTTAATCATGCAGTGCTGATCAAAATCAAAATCAAAATGTTTCATTCAAATTAGGCTTACTAGACACTATATAATTGCGCAAGCGCATGTTTATATGACGAGCTATACAAGCAGCGAACATTCATCTCTATTCACTGCTCAGTGTGTCTTAACTCGGTACCCTAATTTTTTCGTCTTAAAAGCACTTTTTAATATCACCTAACCCACCACCACCCACACTATAAATAAAATAAATAAATATTGCTGGACAATCCACACAGCATCATCTAGTCCCAAGCTAAGCAGAGCTTGTGTTATGGGTACTAGATGACTGATATACTTTATACATTACATAGATAGATATTTTTATAATACATAGGAAACACCCAGAACACCCGGAACAAATATTTGTAGATCGTACAAACATTTGTCCCAAGGCGGGAATCGAACCCGCAGCCTCTTGCGTCGCAGGCAGACCTTCGCCCGCCGCGCCACAACGGTCGTCAAGACGGTACTATAATATACTCGTACAGCAAAAAGGCACGCATTCAGTGACATCGTGAAATGTATGACAAGTAAGTACCTAATCATTTTGTATTCACGCTTTTTTTGTCTACCTTTTCGTGTATAATATAAAATCTATATTCAAAACTGCGGTAAATGGCAAAAAGTGATTATCGCGAGATATGAAAAGCCTCTATGAATGACTATACATACGACCCTCTCGACGATAGAAAAAGTCTGCTTGTGTAAACTCGGCTTAATACTATAGTGAGTTTCCAAAAAAATACCTTTATGGTGACGAACAATGATTAAATATATTATTTTTCGTAATCATAAAGGTATTTGAAGGCCTCCGTCACAAAGATAAAACGCATCCCTTGAACGATCAATATTTTTCCGTCCGTCAAGTCACTTTTTGACAGGAAGAGATAACTGTATCAACTTGAAATTAATATCAAAATCTAAGCTCTACAGTCCTTTGGATGTGTAAAAACTGCAATCACCCACGTCAACGCATTAAAAAGATACGCCCATTTCGTTTAAGCATATAGGTATTTTTATTATTTTATTTTATTACTTTTAAGAAGGCATATTACGTTATAATAGGCAACTACAATACATTATCCAGTTGCTAATAGCAAGCCTACACAGATGGATAACATATATCGATTAATTAAAGCTTAGCAATTTAAATATATTGTGTAATAGGTAAGTTTTATTATTGTTTGTTGCTTCATAATAAAAATTTAAGAACCACTAGCCTACTCTAGTGTTATTGGGTACGTACCAAATTTATTTTTTCAAGATAAGTAAGTCCAATAGAGTCACAGCAGAAGTAAAGGTAAAAAAATAAGGCTTTTTTCACGTGTCCCCTAGACTTAGTGAAAACGAGTATAAACATTGAAATTTTGAACATTTTTAAGGTCCTAATAACAACAAATTCGATCAGCAATCAACATATTGAAAAATATGCCAAAATGTGTGCTAAATTAACAGGTCAATGACCTAATCCAAGTGATTTGAAAAAAAAAATGTCCCTTTGGATACCGTTACTCTCGTGTTATTAAAATGTGAACCTTACTTCGTTCGGTATAAGGGTCACTTTTTTCTAAAGTTCTTTGTGGTCCATTTTTTCATCGGTTCCCTTAGCGGGGGTGGGTGCTACGTGTGCGAGGGGCGGGGGGTAGCGGGGGGTTTCACGAAATGTGCGCAACACGTGTAAGCGCCCGCGCCGCTCAGAATTCTTGAGAATTTCTGATTCATTGACTCTTGTCATATTTGAAGTGAATTTTGTTTTGTCATTATTAACTTTTTTAGAAGGTGATGATTCATTTTATGGTTATAATGTTACTTCTTAATGTTAGTAGGTAGATAGTTAAATAAAAATATAGTAAAAAAACAACAAAATACACTACAAAACTAATAAAGTCCTGAATTAAAATCATTGACAACGGTCAATATTATATCGAGAAATAAGCCTAAACTAATATTCAAGTCTCAACTTCAATTTTTCAATTCAGACTCTTATTGTTAAATACATAAGTACTTCCATCTTGAATTCGAAGATGTATATCGTTATCTGTTTTGTAAAATACTTTAGGTAACTTAATATCAAGTAGGTATGTAAATATTAATCCACAGCTCTAAATGTAACCCAATCTTCTATTAAACAGTAAGTAATTATACAATAAACCCTGACCTTTCGGTTCTAAAATTTACGTTTGACGCACCAACCTTAGTAAACCACTAAATTGAAATTGTCCTCTAAAACGTACCAAGACTTGGAATTCAAAATCCATTTAGGAAAAGACAAATTTCCCCTAAATTATATTATCTCCCGTCTCCCGGGCTGGCTCGGGATGCGATGGTCCTAAACATGTGTCACACCACGTGGGTCCTGGCCACGAAAACAATAAAACAAAACGATCTAAGTCACAACTGAAGAACGTCGAAAAACCAACCGTAGTTGTTTACGAATTAGAATCTAATTTGAATGGTACGGATACAGTTTTTACGATTGGAGATGTTAATCAGTGTTACCTTGTGGGAGACTCCAATGCGACAGGCGAAAGGTTAAACGTTATGCGTACCACATTGAACAACGTGCAGCTCTAAGATAGGGAAAAAAATGAGATTTGTAACAAAAAATGTTTTGAGCTACGTTTTGTAGGATACTGTTACTTTCAACCCACAAAATGATAAGGTGATACCTCATTAGTTCGAAGTGATAATTTATTAAAAGACTAGCTATGCGACCCGCGTTGTTACCCGTGGTTAAAATTCACATTTATAAATTGTCAAAGGCGCAAAGATGAAATAGGCAGTCGTTAAGTTTTCTGAATCACAATTTCACTACCTTCTACAGTTATTAGAAAACTTAAAAAAAAAAGATGAATGAAATAGGTAAAGTCTTTTTCAAGTTATGGGGTGACCAAGGGAAACAGGGATTCATTCTTTTTGGGCTTCTGGCTACTCGTAACTACTGTCAAATATTTACAAATGACAGCCAGGACCAACGGCTTAACGTGCTTTCCGAGGCGGGGGGGTACTAGATATATACAGGATGTCACCCATCCACGGACCAACCTGAGCAAGTGTACCTTAAACTTCGATTGACCCGTGCAGCTGTTATGATTAAGCCACAAGCTTGCCTTATACATTTAAAATAATATGAAAGAGTTGTATTTCGATTCGAAAATCTTTCAAATTTACGTTTACGTCAAGGGTTCGTACTGACGCCTGTCTCTTAAAAAAATCGATAGCAATAGCAACCGAATGCATCGCGTTAACATTGTTTCAAATTTAATGCATCCTACAGTCCAAATGTAGTTTAAAAAGAAAAACTGTCATTTAGTACTACATTCAGGATATTAACAAATAAGTACGAAAGCTTCACGATATACACATTTTAGTTTCTCCAGTATCTTGTGTCCCCCTTCATTCTTACAACTTACTTTCCTTCATGTAATCAACCCCACATTGTTTTAATTACAAATAAAACGTAAACCAATACTTTGTTTAATAACAATAATATTGCGTTTCCTTCACCATTCGTGATGTTGTTCTGATTAGTTTACGTTTTTATTGGTCGGACGCGAGAGGGCGCCGTGGTCACGTACCGTTTGTGTAATATATGGTGGGGATTGTTTTAGCGTTTTGTGTACACATACGTGCTAACTGTAATAGCGGAAACTGGTCATAAGCTGCCTTGTATAGGCAGGCAATTACTCTGAAAGTTTGCCGGTTACGGAAAATTTTAGGAGTTCAAATACCTTGCGTGCCTATAAACACGACACGGTTAGCGCAGTGGCTGAGCGATCGACTTCTGCGCCGCGTGTCGTGGATTCGATTCCCGCACGGAACAAATATTTGTATGGCCTACAGGTAATTGTTCCGGGTCTGGCTGTTTGTGTATGTGACTTTAAATGTTTGTTGAACCCACGACACAGGAGAAATTCCTAGTGTGGGGCAATGTTTAAAAAAAAGGGTTTTTTTTTTAGTATTTACGAAGATGTTTTATTTTTTTGTTTTGTTGTTGTGTTTTTGAACAGATCACGGTTAGATCTATCGTTTATATGATAGGCAGTGATATAAAACAAAATCATTTTTTAATAATTATCAAAATTATTAAAAAATGGGACTAATCTGTGTGAAGGAAATTTTGTTGCAAAATTTATTTTTAAGTAACTTTTGCCACTTCATAGTCTATTCACAGATTTACATTATACGTACATATTAATATGTATAATTAAAGTGTCTGTTTGTAGTGTCAAAATAAAAGCTTTCCTAAATACATATGTATGAAAGTATATAATGCTGTAGCTATACCTACACAAAAAACGGTTTATTTTTCAATTTTTGTTTGTGTGTGACCTGTTTGTTCCGGCTAATCTCTTAAGGCGAAACGGCTGGACCAAATTTGACGGGAATTTCACTTGCAGCTGTTATAAGGAGTACCTACACTGTTTTTTGTTTAATTCTACGCGGCAAATTGGAGGATAACAGCTAGTTATATAATATTTAGCTTATTAGCTCAACATGATATTGCTAATTATTGCCTGTTTTGATAAGATAGTGATTGTGCCAAAAGTTGCATATTTTAAGGGGAATCCCTGCAACGCGTTCGTTATCCATTACATTTGTCACACACTTTTAAATACTTTTTAATATTGCCCAATTAATACAACCTTTAAGTAGTTTGTATTACTCTTTAATTAATTATTCCGTAAGATTACATACAGGATACAAAGTACCTATCTGGAGACTGAAAATAACACTAATACCTAAATATTTATAAGATTAAAAATCAAAAACAATATGTTTTATCTACTCTTATACCTATCGTAAACTTTTTATTTTTATATTTTACAAAATTTTATATTTATCACTCTATTCCAAATAAAGTGATGCCTAAAATATCTTTTTTTTCATTAAATTATATACAGCTAAACCAATCAGAATATTATTAAGAATTGAAAACTCATTGGTCGAAATTTTATATGTTGTCGACGAATAAAATAATGCAAATTCAAAACTTTATAATAATAATATTTAATAATAATATTTTTTTTTATTCAATTAATAGAAATATATAATTAAATAAGTACCTAAATATACCAACAGAAAAAATCGATTAAAATAATAAAAAAACCACCATAAATATCAGAACATCACCTATATTCTCAGAAATATTTGATAGTGATGTACGTAATAGTAATGGGATTTAACATAACTGACCAAATGTACACACATTTCAAGTAATATGGGGCGAGCATTGTACCACCAAGCGGGTACAATCAAGACTCAGAGTTGCTACAAAAAAAAACCAGATTGAATAACCCAATAACACTGCCCGACCTGGAAATCGAACCCAGGACCAGATCAGCAGTAGCAATTTCGACATCAAAAAAAGAATGCATTATCACGCCCGTATCCGAAGAGTGCACCGAAGAGTGGGGAAGAGGTTCACTTATATAAGTCCCCAAGTCTTTTGCCACCAACCGAGCACAAATCCAAGCTCCGGGTTGTTAGTAAGAAAAGTTCTTATTGGAAAAACTTAATAACACTTGGACCAACCTGGGTATCGAACCCAGGAACATACTCTCACCAGTCGCGTTAAGGACCGCTTCATCAACTCCTTCATCATCAAGTCATCCTTAAAACCCCCTCCTTGCCGCCCCCTCTCTTTCCTTATCTTTGGCTTTATCTGAATTTGTCCTCACATTCATCATCCTTCTGCCCTTATCCCAATTTATTTGGGGTCTGCCCAGCATGTCTCCTTCTTCCATACGTCTCTATTTGCCGTCATCTCAAAACTTTCCTCAAAGCATGGTCCTCATTACTTCTCATCACATGCCCATATCACGACAACAGATTTCCACACAACTTGTCGCCACTTTCTTGAATTCATCCTCACATTGTCTACCGCAAAGGTCGTGGCTAAATAAGAACAGCCGGACCAGCATGGGTCGATCGAAGGTTAAGCTACGCTTACCGAGGTCAGTCTGTGGATGGCTGACCATTCATTACATATCGAGACTCCTCCGTGCCTCGGAAAGCACGTTAAGCCGTTGGTCCCGGCTGTCATTTGTAGAGCTTTGACAGTCGTTACGGGTAGTCAGAGGCCTGAAAGTCTGACAGCCAGTGTTACCAAGGGGTATCGTGTTCCCCAGTGGCTGGGTTGTGGTGGTGAGATAGGCAGTCGCTCCATATAAAATACTGGTATTCAGCTGCATCCGTGTAGACTGGTAGCCGACCCCAATATGGTTGAGAAAAGGCTAGACAGATAAATAAATAATGCAGAGCTTGTTTTATGGGTACTAGATGACTGATATACTTAATACAATACTTTACATAGATAGATATTTTTTACTATACATATCTAATACCCAGAACACTCTGAACAAATCTTTGTAGATCGTACAAACATTTGTCCCAAGGCGGGAATCGAATCCGCAACCTCCTGGGTCGCAGGCGGACCTTCGCCCGCCGCGCCACTTCGGCAAATACTCGTATACACTTAGCTTTAGGCCCTCCCACTCCTAATAAGTGAATACCAATGTAAATTTCAAGTCAAGGTAAATGATATATTAATAAATTTATCGGCGGGAGTCATGTTGCACATTGATATCAATCAATGACGCTCGTATTGTGGATTAGTACTGTTATCACGAAAAACGATAATACCCATATCGTTATACCTAATACGATATTAGGTGAATGCTTCAGATTTTTTAACGCCATCCATACATTTTTATTAATAAATTATCACGGCTACTGGTTTGCAGTAGCAGGGTGCTCTACATAAAAAGTAATTGGTTTTAGTATCACCTACCTAGTACCTGTACTGTCTTATTCTGTAAAAGTCAGTGTGCGAAAAACCCACGATATCTAAGTTTGGTAGTAGTTGTGGGTGAGTCCTTCCTTTAATATGGTCCCTATTTAATAAAAGGATTTGGAATAAAATAATTGGACTGTCTGCCTGTCTATCTGACCTCCTGTCCGTCTGTCCGTCTGACCGCTTGTCTGATCGTCTGTCCGCCTGTCCGCTTGTCTGTCCGTCTGTCCGCTTGTCTGTCCGTCTGTCCACCTGTCCGCTTGTCTGTCCGTCTGTCCGTCGGTCCGCCTTGTCTATCTGTCCGTCGGTCCGCCTTGTCTATCTGTCCGTCTGTCCGCCAGTCCACCTTGTCCACCTGTCCGTCTGTCTACCTGTACGTCTTTTCACCTACATTACTGTCCGCCTGACTTCTGTTCTGTTGTCCGCTTTTCCGTCTGTCCGCCTGTCCGCCTGCCCTCTTGTCCGTTTGTTATGAAAAATTGCACTCCTCACATACATGCAACTGAGGGATGACAAATTATTAGACGCATAGTTGGATCCCATAATTTGGTGTCATACTAAGTTTTTCGCTTCAAAAGTTACAACTGCAGAAATAACATAGTCTGTAAAAAAAAATATATTTTTTCAAATAATTTTATTCGCCTACGGAACCCTTCATTGTGCGTGGACCAACACGTAGCTACTTGGCCGCTTTCTTATTCTTACTTTGAGATTACGAGATGCCTTTTGTATTTCGAATAGTATTTTACACTCAAAAACTTTTAAATACATTTTACAACATTATGACAGCTTAAAACACATCAGGCAGTCTATTTTGTCAAAATCACCCCACTAAAATTATGGGTGGATAAATTTGGGATACCAGCTCATTTCGCTTTCAGTTCACTAACATTTCACGGAGAGATTTTCACGGAGATTTTCACGGAGAGATTTGCACTGTTAAATGCGCAACGAATTAATTAATTATGCAATTTTGTAATCAGTCGATGTAGAGTGACGAATACATAGATTTTTATCCGCTTACAATCGAAAATACCCGGCCGGCGAGGTTCAAAGCTCCAATATATACCTACCTGATAGATTATTATAATTAATCATCTGCTTAGCCTTTTCCCACCTACGTTCGGGTCGGCTTCCAGTCCTACCGGATGTAGCGGAATACCAAATTTTTAATAATCTATGTGACGTACAAAAATAAATGTATAGCATATTGTGTATGGGATTTTCACATTACTTAAATGTTGTTAAGTTTTTTGCATTTCAGGGAAAGGAACTCTAATTTTTGGACTAAATTGAAATTAACCATATAAGATGAAAATCTCATTCAAATTTTTACTCAGTACTCTTTATTGTGCACCATTAAAACTTACGAATTATTACTTTATGAGTTATGAGTTCATAGGGTGTCCCAATAGCTGCCTATTGGGACACCTACGAACTCGTAACTTTATTGCTAAAAGCGGCCTCTTATAGACATATCAGTCAGTGTCAGCCGTTTGCATTACAGATAGAGAATAGATTTTGACTGAAAGTTTGTCAGAGCCCGAGTTTATGTTATATATTTTTTTTATGTTCTTATTTTCAGAGAACGTGAGCCTTCGAATTATGGAGGGAAGCTGCAACAACTTTTCTGTGTAACTATCGAAGAATTTCAGAGTTAGGGTTTGAACCTAATAACTCGAGCTTGTAAAATAGACAGTGCCCTTAGGAGGGTTGTTCTTGGAGTCTTGGAGCCAGCGACGTATCCACGACGTAACTCCATGACATACACGTTCTTTACGTTGAAACCAATATTGTCACCGGGGACAGCCTCTTGGAGAGCTTCGTGGTGCATCTCCACAGACTTGACGTCAGTGGTAATGTTGGCAGGGGCGAAGACGACGCTGGTACGGACTTGAAGATACCAGTTTCGACTCTGCCTACGGGCACCATTCCGATACCACCGATTATGTTTACATCTTGAAGGGGAAGACGCATGGCCTTGTCTGTGGGGCGAGCAGGGGGCAGGATGGCGTCGAGGTCCTCAATCAGGCCCTTTCCTTCAGCCTTGCTTTCCATCCAATGTTCCATCCCTTGATCCAGGGCATTTTGGTTGAGGGCTCCAACATGTTGTCTCCGTGCCAACAAGAAATGAGACAAAAACAAATCCATATTGGCCTTGTTTAATTTTGGAGCTCCAAAATAAAACTCATAGTCGTTATTATTCTTGGTTGCGACCTGCAAACCACCACAGTGATACTAGAAGATGCTGCCTATGACTCTCTTATTCTGGATTGAAGGACGAACTTCACTTTGCAGTTGCAAAAAGATGTTCTCCCATTGTTCCGGATCACCGTCAATGCTCTTTCAAATGTTAGTTTGTAATCGCCACAAATTCAACTGAAGTTACCATATATGTTTACCTTTATTTGTACTATAAGGGTCGTGTTGACAATTAAATTAAATTAAAAACAACAAACAAAAAAAAACAAAACAAAAAACACGTTGACAATGATGCAGGAGGTATGAAGGAGGGCAAAGGCTTTCCTGACAATTTAACAAAGGTTTGCCACCATGAGTTCCATGAAGTTCCTTATCGCTGAAAGACCAGAAGTACTATTCGGTGCTTCCTTTATTTTATTAAGTTTTTTCTTTTTTAATTCATGAAAGCATTTGCAACCATTCACGATTTTATTTTTTACTGAATTTCGGATCTATACTAACAGCTTTTTTTATTTATAGCGTTTGATTGCCCGTAATTTAATTTAACCACTGACCAATATACGTAGTTGCAACGACGCATAATACCTTGGTGTTGCCATGGATAGTGCATGGTTTAATATTCGGCTACGTCTTCATCCGCCTGCCTTTTCCCAACTATGATGGGATCGCGTCCAGTCTAACTAGCCGCAACTATATTTTAACGGAACGTCGTTGGGTATCAGACAGGTAGACGTAAATGGAACGTCTACCTGTCTGATACCCAGTTACTGAGATTAACAACTGATTTAATCCTGTTTTGCAGAGCATCTGTTTAAATAAAAATGCGGATATCCGACCCCAATTCAGTACACTTTTTTAATGAAAAAAAAAAACATCTTTCTTCCATTACACTTATTGGTACATTAAACTCAAAAGTCTCCCTGAGGAGTGCGCCCGCGCCGATGGCGAGGGGAACCGTTCAAAAATAGATTCCTTATGGATGCCTATGCTTGCATATTGCCATGGTGCTTGAACGTTAGCACGCGCCTGATGGAACTGCGTTGTTTTTTTAATTAAAAGTACTTACGTAGTGTTATTAGTCTTGGAAATTTATCTGTTTTTTTTTGTGACCCGTTCAACACTAATACAGAATCATTAAATGGTTGGTCGGTAAATTAAGGAGCCCGTCGCTGAATAAAAACAGCTACATTGATCGAAGGCTAAGCTACGCTTGCCGAGGTCAGTCTGTGGATGGGTGACCGTTTGTAACATATCGAGACTCCTCCGTGAATCGGAAAGCACGTTAAGCCGTTGGTCCCGTCTGCCATTTGTAGATCCTTGACAGTCGTTAAGGGTAGGCAGAAGCCCGAAAGTCTGACAACCAACTTACTAAGGGTATCGTGTTGTCCAGTAACTTGTGGAGGTCAGATAGGCAGTCGCTCCATGTTAAATACTGCATCCTGTTATACTGGAAACCGAACCCCAGGAAAGGCTAGGCTGATGATGATGATGGTCAATATCGTTTAAATCCTTGTTTATGGGAAACAAAAGAAAATGAATGTTTACATTTTATTGATTTTTATCCAGTTTCGTTATTTTTCCAGGTTATATAACAGTAACTTCTTACGTTGTTAAATATTTG
Source organism: Phlogophora meticulosa (assembly GCA_905147745.2). NCBI lineage: Eukaryota > Metazoa > Arthropoda > Insecta > Lepidoptera > Noctuidae > Phlogophora > Phlogophora meticulosa. The sequence continues at coordinate 5,194,220 of LR990518.1, forward strand.
AATGTAAATTGAAATAACGTAATTTTCTTGTTCAGTACTGAAAAAAATAATTATAGATATCAATCTGACGACCAGGCAGAGATTTATACTCCAAGTTATGATATCCTTATTACAAGTACGGTTGATTAAATAGCGGGGGCGTGTTATAATTTACTATTATAAAAAGTTCAGTAGATAGGAGGCAAAATAAACCACAATACTAATTACTTTTCTACTTATATTGCGTTATAACAACAATAATATTAATGTATCTCCCTCCAAATTACAAAGTAATGTTGAATATTAAACGGCTGGAGAACAACTTTACTCTTCAGTCAATATGGCCGCTGCCTAAGCTACTAACTTCGAGATTCAATGTACTTATGAAAGTACATAAAATATCGTTTACCATCATCAATTTTTGCTCATGAAGGCTAATAATAACAGCCACATGGGACGATAGAAGGTTAAGCTACGCTTGCCGAGGTCGGTCCGTGCGTGGGTGACCATCCATGAGACTCCTCCGTGCCTTGGCAAGCACGTAAAGTCCCGTTGCCATTCATAGATCTTTGACAGTTGTAACGGGCATTCAGAAGTAGTAAAGTCTGATAAGCAGTCTTACCAAGGGGTATCGACCAGTTGCTGGATTCTGGAGGTCAGATGGCAGTCGCTCCATGTAAAAGACTGATATTCAGCTGTAGCTGGTTAGACTGGTAGTCAATCTCAACCTAGTTGGAAAACACTAGGCAAATTATCATCAAATAACCACAATTAAAAATGTTACATCGGAATAAATCATTTGATTATCTTTATTCCGTGCGTTAACAAAATTATGCCATATTTTGAACATTAGTAAAAAACAACTAAAGGGACCCACCTTTTGATGATTTAACTTACATTGCTAATGCCAGGTTCCGTAATGAAGTTTTCTTTCACCGACTTCAGAAATGTCTAAGATAAAGAAAGTACATTTTAATTGAAAAATTCACATTGATACTTGCCCGGATTTGAACCTAGAACCCGTGCATGGTAAGCGAGGTTTTTACCACTGGGTCATCAGTACATGTTTCAGGATAGCTGATTGTAATCCTGCTTTTTTTTAGTTTAAGGATCGCACAAATCAGTAATCAGCAATAATCCTGGTTCTTAGGCTTCGACTTCTAAGTACCCGAAGGGACTGTCAAAGATTTACGAATGGCCGCCGGGACCAATGGTTTTATGTGCTTTCCGAGGCACGGTGGGGTTTCAGTATGTTATTGATGTTCACCAACCCACGGGCCAACCTCGGTAAACGTTGCTTAACCTTCAGCTGTTATTACTTGGCCCTTTTTCGACGTGATCACGAAATTAATATTTCACACATTTCAGTCTCATTGTCATAAAACAAATCTGCAACTGAAAAACAAACAAAGTATTATGTTCAATCATAACAATAAGTTCTATATTCCTTTGATTTATGGCACAAAGGCATTGTGTGGTAGTATTGCTCGTAATTTTAGTTAATTTCACACTATGGACGGCCACGTGGTCCTTTCCCATCAATTATTTTAATCTATGCTCCTTCGCTGTGCTTACACTTCTTGGTACCTCCGTATTGTTTCTGTGCGTGTAATTAAGGCGTACGTAATTAAACACGTTTCCTGCGTCATTTATTTTTAGCGCCAATAGTTAAATGGTTTAGGCACGGACTGGTTAGAAAGGTCGTGAGTTCGATTTCCATTCGATGCAAAGCATATTCGTAATGTTTTGAGAATAATTTAATGGAACTTTGAACTGTTTTGTTCGTCTTGTTGTCTTAAGCAGTGCTGCTGAGCACGAGGTTCTGGGTTTGATTCCCGGGTCGGAATAAGTGTTGATGGGTTTTCCATCAAGAATTTCTCAGTAGTAGCCTGGAGTCTGGACTTGTGCCCGATTTTATCTTCATCATTACACGAGTTATTCAAATAATCATCCGTTGTTGGAAAAAAGATGCAGCAAATACTACTTTCAGTATTCTACGTGGAGCGACAGTCTGGGAGGGCAACACGATAGACGTTGGCAACACTGTTTATCAAACTTCCGGGCTTCTTCCCACCCATAACGATTGTCGAAGATCTATGAATATCAGCCGGGCCTAGCTTAGCAAGCATTCAGAGGCACTGATGGGTCTCGGTATGTAGGTACTGAATGGTCATCCACGGACTGACCTCGGTAAGCGTTGCCTAACTACGAGGTTAGATTCGTGCGGCTGTTTTTAACTAACCCCAAGCCCCCTGAAATTCATAACTTCAAATGTTACCAATTAAAAAGGTACAGAGACATTTCCAAAAAAACTAGTTATCAACACTAGAATCCACATTCTATTCACTAACACTTTTTCTACTTAAATCTCCGATACAATTTCCTGTAATATAATTACGTAGTGCCATTTCAAAACAAATCTTATGTAGCACTTAATAAAACTCAATTTGAAATTTCGCCAAAGTGTATACGTGCCTAATGCGAAGAAGGAAAGACGTTGTGTGTGTCAAAATTGAACTTTGATGGAAAGTGATAGGGTTGGTTTTGCAGTGTTGGTTAGATGGTTGTTATGAACAGACGTGGGTGTTTAATGGCGAGGAGTGAGGCTTGGAGACAGCTGTCGTTCCCTCGGGCACCACTAAGGGTTTTGTTTACAGCACACTCTAATGACAAAGATCTCCTACTGAATTGCTTTTACTCTGAATATTTACTCACACCCGGATTTGTGATGGATACTTCGTATTTTGTGCGTTGACTTGTGTTCGAGAATGTTGTGGTCAAAAATTCTGGATAAGTACAATTTTTTTGTAATGTGGGTGTGTTATAAGTGTGCTGTTAGTTCACCTTTGCCTATCCTTTTGTGTAATACAGTCCTGATGTTATGTTGTTTTTAGGATTCCGTACCACAAAAAGAAAAAAGTAACCCTTATCAGATCACACTCTTGACCCAGTCAGTCTGTCTGTCTGTCCGTGTGTCACCATCGATTTTCTAAGGAAGTTGGATCTAGTAAGTTGAAATTTATACCAAATACTGAGGTGTATAGGTAATATATATATATATATATATTAGGTGTATTTCTGCTGCTTATTTCAGGAACTAGTAATACTACCTAATTACTGGGCGTAATGGTGTGGATGTCAACGCAGGCATATATAAGTACGGGTGAGCTATCAAAGGCTAGAATAAATAGGGGTTTAGGGAGTAAAAATCAAACTCCAAGAATTAAAACGAATAAAATTGGGAGCCTACAGAAGTTTGAGACGGAGTATTAAACTTTAACTCAATCGTGATTCATAAATGGGTAAGAAACCGCAATACATAAAACGTGTACGAGTCTGTTCAAAGGTAACCTGGCCTTTTTAAGGGTCCGTACCCATAGGGAGCCAACAGGACCCTATAACTAAGCCTACGCTATCCGTAAGTCCGTATGTCAGCGGGCTGAACCTCATCAACCATAACATAACAGATTAGTAGACAGTTAAATTTTCACAGAGCGTATATTTCTATCGCCGCTTTAACATAATAATATAAAATAAATGGGACTGTAAAAAAAAACGTGTTTTTGCTGTTTTAAAAGAAATATGTGCCAGTTTTATAGGACTTTGTAATACTCAATCAATTAATTCCTACAAGATGGGACATTAAACCTCATCATCTGCCTAGCCTTTCCCCTACCATGTTGGGGTCGGTTTCCAGTCTAACCGGATGCAGGTGAATACCAGTATTTTACATTTAGCGACTGCTTATGCAAGTGGGTTGTGGAGGTCAACCTCCACAACCCACTTACTGGGCAACTCGATACCCCTTGATAAGACTGGTTGTCAGACTTTCGGGCTTCTGTCTACCCGTAATGACTGTCAAAGATCTGTAATCGACAGCCAGGACCAACGGCTTAACGTGTTTTCCTGGGCACGGAAGTGTCTCTATATGTTACGAACAGTCACCCATCCACAGACTGGCCTCAGCAAGCGTAGCTTAGCCGTCGATCAACCCGTGCGGCTGTTTCTATTTAGCCACGAGCTCCTCTAAACCATTACACCTCCAACACAACTTTATAGCAACAGGTTCGTGAAAATTCTAGTATTAAACTTATACTCCAATGGGGTGACGTTACATTAACTGCATTAACCGGCTGGTTGCTCTAATCTCATTGGACCTTGTCGTTTAGGATATCATAGAAGTTAAGTTTTTATTAGTAAACCAGCATCTACTGGTGAACTAGTAGAAACTCGTATAAAGTCCTAGTTCAGATAGAGGTCAGACTCTAGAGTGAGTATAATAATAATAATACTGTTGGACAATCCACACAGCATCTTCTAGCCCAAGCTAAGCAGAGCTTGTGTTATGGGTACTAGATGACTTATACATTATATTACAAAGGTAGATATTTTTACTATGCATAGCAAATACCCAGAACACCCGGAAGAAATATTTTTAGATTGTACAAACATTTGTCCCAAGGCGGGAATCGAACCTGTAACCTCCTGCGTCGCAGGCGGACCTTCGTTCGGCGAATATTCTATGCATTTGGCTTGTAGTTATTTGTTAATATAACACACTTTATGTCATTGGTTTGTTAGTCTGTAAGCCTTCTGTACAATACAATAAACGAATACACGAGAGTCACATTTAAATAATTGCATATTTAAAGAATAAACTCCGTATCCTATATTTTAATAACACATATACAAATGTAGTGAAGCTACATAGCACTAAAACTCATTATTTGTAAGTTTTCTTGGTATACAATAAAGAATATTCTAAATGAACAGCTTATCGCATATTAGGTTTTAAATTATTATTTCCATTTTAAAAGTTAAAAGGACTCTTTGAACCACCTGTTTTACAAGCGACATAAATGAAATATTAAAAGTACGTACCATCAAAATGCTGTTAAAGAAATAAAGAATGGAAATACATTTATTTAGCACACATAAACAAAGAGAAAACTAAACAAAAAATAATAATAAATGTATGCTTCATGGTTGCATAAACTGCAGGGTAAGTCCTCTTCACTTCTCTCTTCCCTCTTTCCGCATTTAAAAGTCATCATCCTCTTGCCCTTATCCCAATTTTTCATTTGGGGTCGGCGCAGCATGTCCTCTTCTTCCATACATCTCTATTTCCCGTCATCTCAGAAGTCACCTCCTTCTTAGCCATATCAACTTTCACACAATCCATCCATCGTTTCCTGGGTCTCCCTCTACTCTTGTAACCCTCTACATTCATACTCAAAACTTTCCTAACAACATGATCCTCATTTCTTCGCATCACGTGTCCATACCATGACAGTCATAATCATAATCATTTTCGTAGAAAGATTAAAATAAAAAGTTTTAGCAAAATAAGGACACGTTTTGCTTTGTTGACTGAACTTCTGGCAATGGAAGAGCGGAGTCTCCTAACACAGGCACTGTCTGCCTAAAAGGAGGTTCCAATAAAAAAAAATGATTGTACCTAAAATTGTTGTAGGTACCAATAAATCATATTTACTTTTTTAAAGAAAAGAATCTATATACTTCCGATATTTGGTCATAGTTGTTAAATAATGTCTGACGAACGTTGTATTCACAGCCCTTCGAAAAAGTCGACATGGTTAGTACAACAGGCCGCACATACTACCTACGCTAGGCAAACCCAAGGTCAACGTGTTACACTTTGACCTTGAGCTGGTCTGAGTGTGGAGTTTTAATTGTAAATGAGGCCAGCTTATATTGGTTTCCTACCTGATGTGCTGCCTATCGTACCATAATGACACATTCGTCAATATTTCATATCGACCTTGGCCCTTGTGCCTGTCGAGTACAATGGTCAAGGTTTCAAAAATATCAATCGGAAAATCGTTTGAACTACCATTTTCATAGAGTAGTATAAGGAAATTGTTACTTACTAGAAATTACCAATCCATTCACATATGTATATAAAAATTAATACCTATTTCCTTTGGTCGCGGCATCACGCGTGAACAGCTGGACCAATTTCGCTTTTTTTTTGAATTTTTTATTTTAAGGAGAAAGTTACACGAAACATTATTAAATTCCAGAAAATTTATAAGAACTATTTTAACTTCTCGCGTTTCGTGAATATCAATTTTAAACGGGTAACACCGCGAAACGCAGCGAGTCTTTTTATACAAACTCCAGCAGTTGTTGACGGTTGGTTGTTACGACGTCAGCCCCAATTCAAAGAAACACGTAAAGTACCAAATGGTTTCTAAGGGCACCCTCGTTTGGACCGCTACTGATTGAGTTTAGTATGTGTATATAGGTTCGCAAAACCGCAAAACTTTGACGAAACAACTTGGTATATCGCAAGTCCACTAAATAACATACTTAAGTAAATTAAAACCAAGCGTTAGAATATGAATCCTTTAAGCTATTTTTTTTTTGAAAGCTTGCAAGCATCTTGCGGAAGTTCTGGCCGGGAGAATTGTCCGGCAGTGCTGAATATAATTGTGTATTAATATTCTGCAAAACATTTATAAAAATCTGTCATAAGATGATGAAGATAGTCTTATTTTTTATTTGTAAATGTTGCTCTAGACTTAAACTAGGACTTTCTCCTGTATCGTGGATGCGTTTACAAACATTTAAAGTCAAATACACAAACAGCCAGATCCGGAACAACTACCAGTAGGCCATACAAATATTTTTCTGTTTAGGAATCGAACCCGCGACTCGCAACGTAGCAGCCAATTGCTGAGCCACTGCGTCAACCGCACCATCACGTATTTCTATTACCTTTCCTTCCTGATACCTATGAATTAGCCGTCTACCCAACTTAATAGATATGCATGCGTTCAAAGTACACAGGAAAACAACTGAAATCCTCACATTTGGCCTTTAGAAAATAAGTTACCGCAAAAGTACCTGGGCGAGGCCAAAAAAAACGCCTATCCACCTTTGTATGAAGTTTAGTTCAAAATATTCTGAAGATCTTCTTTGAGTTGAAGCGATTTTCATCACACTGCAGTACCGTGTCGGTTGACCTTAAGCTAGACGACATAGTAAGGTCAGCATAAATGGTGTAACTGCAAAAACCAAGGCCCTTTATTGTGGAGTAAAGCAGAAGAGGCCTATACTTGCCACTGCCCTATAAATCCACTCGTGTCATGAGCAGAGCATGTTCACCATGACTATTAAGCTGTGTTAGAAGACCAATAAGCAAAAGCAGACGAAAAAAGGGAACTTAATCAGTAATATGAATAGTCCTAGATCCCAGGGCGACCAGACTGGCCAAGCTTGCAACTAGGCATGCGATCATAGTACATACTAACACTACTCAATCGTCCACATTTCGTTTGTCAGAAAATAAGTAACAACTGGCGGCCCTGAGACAGAATATTTTATCACTTACAAAAAAAGCATTTCCTTTTAAAACAAAACTCACTTTTCTTTTTAAAAGAAATAAATTACTCGCATAAAAGATTATCCATGTAATCTGTTTCTTTATTAATAAAAATAAAGAAAAACAATAAATAAATCATTGATCTCTACTTCGTTATCCTGTCAATTCAAACGTCACTTTATATTGAAATGGTCAAAATGTAATTTATTATCTGAAAGTCGTGTCCCTGTTGGGACTTCCCATCGGCAGAAATGACCAACTTCCATCCCTAATTCAAGCACTTTAAGGGATGAATTTTCAAAAATACTTCCTTAGTGCTACTCACCTATTTGACCTACCACCCACCAATCTTATGTAAAATTTCATTAGTCTAGACCTACCTGTATAGACTGTGTCAGTCAATAACAAGTGTATCAGTCATCTAGTACCCATAACACAAGCTCTGCTTACCTTGGGGCTAGATGATGCTGTGTGGATTGTCCAGCAATATTTATTTATTTATTTATTTATATATCACAAATGGCTACTACCCACATTTCGTAAAACTTCAAACCTCATCACATAAAATAAACAGTTCTAACTCAAAGCAGTCCCATCTAAATAATTATTCTCAACAACTTAACCCCATTCAAAAATTTGTACTAAACCAAACTAAAGTCATTCATTCAACATTTAAGCAGGCTTGTATTTACAAAGTTCAGTTTCTTGCTAAACAAATTGTTTGTTAGTTTAGCAAATATAAATATTTCGTTTGTTAACAGATACTGAAACTTTAATTTGTATAACTGAACTTAGTTACTTGAGCTCTAAACAAAAACAACAAAGTAAACGCGGCAAGTGAGTTCAATTAAACATTAAAACCTCTTTATTTTCTACCGTATCCCTAAATAATAGGAAAAGGGATCTATTACTCGAACGACACGTTCGCCAGGTTGATTTCCTACTCATTTTTGTATTTGTGCTCAAGTATAAAAACCCTCGTCAGTATACATTCAATACCGGATCTCATTTAAATAATCGTTTCAGCTCCTGAAACGGTTTTATAAACAGAAAGGTTACGACTATAAATAATAATTATTATTCCGATCAGTTGAGGATACCAAATAAATTATAATAATACATAATTCATAATGCCATGATTTCTTTCCGTGCTGGCCGTCCGCAAAAGCACACGCCCTAGCTGTAGAAAGCTCTGTAGGGCGGGCGACTTCCTCGATAGCAGCGCCTCTACCGGCTGTCGGCGGGAACTAAGGAGCTAGCGGTGATTGGCCACTTTGCGTGACGTCACGCCGTTTCCAACCAATGGGGGGGAGCGCGCCAGTGCTCGGCCGCAGTCCTCATCGCCGCGCCTTCGTATGAGCCGTGTGTCGCTGCCGGTTTCCCCCCGCACCCCGCGACGAGCCGTCTCACCCGCATTCTAGTTGTGGGTGTCGCGCTGTGCAGTCCTCGCGTGTGCCGCTCAACTTAGTGCGCCGTTTGTGAGTGCTTTATATCCCGCACGAGTGTCAGTGTGACGGAGGATCCCGTGCCACCCCGCGGAGGATGTTAACAGCGCACGGTGAGTGATGTCGGCGAGTCGTCGGACGCTTATCTCGCTGCGGCGCCACGTGAACGCGCTCTATTTATAAAATGTAAACACGCAGCTAATTTGATTTGAGACTATATCGCGGTATTGCTACTTAAAAGCGAGAGTACGCGTCCGGAGCGCGCTCCACTAGAGTTTGCAAATTAACAATAAAGACTCGGCGCGCGACGGACGAGATTGCCGAGTTCCTGTAAGACGGACGTGTGAGTGACGAGTTGATGTCGGTGATTTTAAAAGTTGAGAATCTAGACTCCGACGTGAATATTAAAAAAGTGGATATTCGTCTGTTAACCTTGGATTCGTTCAGGGCTGGCGATAGCACGATAACGTGACCTTGGAGCGGAGTCTCGCGAACGCCGGCCGGCGCTGGAAGCGCGCGAGCTCACGGAAAATGTCCAGACAAACAACTATAATGGTGTCGCAAATACAATGATAATTCTGTTAATGTGAGAGATTCGTGCAGGAAACACAATGAGATAATATCTTTAATATGTACTGTCAACTGAAACATTAAGAACGAATTTAAATACGCTGATCTCATTGTAAAGACAAATATGCAAATTGAACGAGCGAAACAACAAATTAACAAATGACATTGATTGCCGTCATCGAGACTAATAAAGCAGAGGAGATCAGGCTAGTAATTTGGATGCGTTTCAATTAACGACGTGCAATACTGTATATGTGACTAATGAGACGATACAATGATTAATATCAAATGAACACGAATCTGCTTAAGTTAAGTGGCAGAACCAACGGAATTGTCGTAAAGTATTTAATTATCCTCCTGCCTCAACAAACAACATACTACAAGTGTTCCCTTTTCTAAATGGCTGTAATTTCTACAACACGGTTTTCCCTTATAGCTGTTGCAATTTTTTTTTATAATGGCAGTCGAGGCGAGTCTGTCCGGTTGAGATACCTCGATACGGTCAGGTTCGAGGCGGTGGTCCCACGCCTCGTTCCACATACTCAATTCTTTCGATTTGCAATCGTATGGTCATTGGGCCTGACACCGATCAAGTGATTTATGTCTCCGCTAAGAAGATTAAGTTCAACAACCGAAATATCAACTTCTATTATTGTTTGAGAACTTCTAATAGAAAACTTATATGAATTGTACACTAAATATGCAAGAAATATTTAAAACAAAACTTGTTCAAATGTTTACCAAAACCGCATCGTGCTACAAGGTCAAAACACGTTTAATCTGAAAAAACTGGTAGCAAAAACGAAACTTAACAAAAATTAAGAAGATTTGGGATTCTCATTCGCACTTACGCACATTCGAATGTTGAAAGAGCAGTTGCCATATGTACTATATGTTCGTGTTCTGTCTAGCGTATAAGAAATGCGTACATGTGCGAGTAGGACGAAGATAATTCGCATCGAGTGAGCGAACCGGCCATGCGAGATGCTCAGCCGTATCATAAATATTAATCAGGCACTGGTGTCAACAGCCACCGCGTAACGTGACACCGCCACGATCCGCTGCTAGCCTGGTACTTGAAGTAGTGGCCAGACACTGTACTCCAGACAAACATGACAATTGGACGTAGGACTTATGACAAGGCTACTCATAGATAATAGCCAAGGCAGTAAGACGATAGAAAAATAAATATTACGCAGTATTTAACATAGTACCCGGCACCGAAGAGGTATTTTGCATCAAGATTTAAAATGCTACAGAAGATAGCAGAGATCAAATATTTATTCTCTTTTAACAGGCTCTTTCTGCTGCAAACAGACTTGTGGAATAGTGATAATGTTATCGTTTGCACATCCGTTTGTGCTTACGCATTCAGCCATGACCTGCCCTACAACTCTCAGACTCCAACTGGTGAATGCACCACAGTTTTATGTTAATTTCCTCCAAGAATTTGAACAGTAGTTATTTAACACGCAACTCTGTAGGCTTAAATTTCTGTTAATACTTCACTAATTAATAAACGGGTCTGCTGATTGGTATTAAAACATAATACGCTGTACCCTAATCGAGACTACACTCTTGCTATCGTTCGGTGGTTTGCTTATGTGCTGTTTTGGTTAACAGCGAAAGTATTGCCGTTTTGATCTCTGACCTTTAGGAATATTTTACCATCAGTTCTTTCAAGAGTCCTCCTCTGATAAAATCAACGTTACAATGTGTCGGAAGTCTTGGGTGTCGTCGTCGGTTCTTCGCACTATCGACCTTCATGTTTGACATTTTACATAAATCCACAAACAGGTTTAACTTATGTACATACGTAGAAATAAAAACACGTATTAGACACTTAATTTGTCCGTTTTCAAATGAACAATGAACACATCGGGTGGTTTTAGTTTTTAAAGATAATGAAACTGGTTAGTTAATAAATACTTTTTAATGTAAAAGTTCGTTTTAAAAATGTTATTTAAGCCAACACAGTTGCTTATTCAATAACTTTATTTCGTATTCAATGATTGTTAGACTAGAAAAAAACACTAGGTATTGTCACATACTGTACGTAAAGAGCCTACTTTTGTCACAAGCATGCACTCAAATGGGAAAATACATAATTCAGTGATGCACTTACGATTATAATAGTATCAGCAACATTAATAACTATGTACCTATCACTTGCTCTACATGTTTATTATTATGATGACGACATCATTACACCAAGTACTGACGGTCAAATAATACACGGCGTCGTCGTCGAGTTGTGTCTCGAGAGTTGTTTTGTATAAGTAGATGTGTACTTAAAATGTAATTAAAAACAAGTTACCACTACGACAGCTCGGCTTAGGGATAATAAAGATTTAATTGCACAGGTGCTGAATAGAATAAAATGAGTGAAATTATTCCAAATAAAACAGAAAGAGAGTCTTCCATTGGCGGGATAGCGCGGTCAAGATGATTATCTTCGCAGACATTTCACACGAATGAAGACTTTATCGGAAGGCGGATTACGAAAGTTTAAACGGTTATTGAATCATTTTTATCTAAATAAAATTGAAATCTTCGTTATGTTATACTTATAATGTCTTTTGGAATGGAACGAAATATGCTCCAATATAGAACAAATAACTGAAATGACATGGAAAACTAAGATAACATTTGTTCGTCTAGTAAAGTTATCTAGATAATTTATATTCATGGAGTAAATGAAATAATTTACAATAAACGCTTTATTCACAAGAATTTTTATCAAGCAAACGTATGAGAAGTGATCGAGGAGATACAAGTAAACGGGTGGAGCTGCTCCGGCGCAAGATCAAGACGCGCCGGTCGCTTTTTGCTCGACAACGATGCGTGTGAGCACATCTGCAAAGTTTTTGCTGCTGTATGTGTGTGTACGAACACGTTTTTTTGCTAATGTGTGGGTATGCGCCAGCGGTCCGCTTGTGGGTTCCCGACGTGCGTGTTCAACTGACTTTTTTGTTTTTTTTTTATTCATTAATATTGTTCATTTTATTACCGAACTGTACTACTGAGTAAATAAGTAAATGTGTCTTTTATTCTTTGTTTCCAACATTAAAAATATTATTGTTAGTGTTAACAACAGCATTGTGTGTTCGTTTTACGTTCATAATGCTATCACCTGCTGCTGTTGAAAAGAAACTATTCTGAAAACCATACCTACCTGCATACAGATAAAGATAATTGTTATACGAATGTCACCTTACATAAAAAGATAATTTTGAATGACGGTGGAATGCTACCTATAACCGATTTAATATAATTGCTGTACTTATATGTACCAAAGCCATGTTCATAGAATGTCGTATTAGTTTGTTGAATTGACTTTGAATAATAGTTATAATTGAACCGATTGGCACAAAATTCATAATTTTTAGGGGTTTTTTACACACGACAGCGCTGTTTGAAGTTATATACTGATCAAAGTTCATTTCGCGATAATTTAGGTAAAATAACACTACATTTATAACATCAATATGGCTTTCAAAGTTAAAATGCTGAAAATAAGACCATTATTTCGTTAAAACGATTGCAGATACGATTTGCAGGAAAAATATGTAATTGTTCAACATATAACATAAATCAGAACTGCAATTTGAAAAAATCCTAAGAAATTTTGAACTACGCAAGCTTTATTGACGGATCCTACTTAATCAAAAAGATCAATGAAACGTTAAGCCACTAATAAAATGACAATTTGATACCAGACTAGGAAAAAGCATGTTAGTATTCGCTCGGCGAGGAACCACGAGCCGAGTGCCGTTGCTCTACATGTGACTTTATTGATAAACGTGTAAGGATCACTTTTGTTTGATGAATTCAAGTAGATATGTAACGTTTATTGATTGTCACACTCATAATAAGAGTCACGAGTTGTTGCGTAATGTGGACAATCTCAACCACTTCATGTCGATATGGAATACTAAAGCAGATTTTTCTTACTATTTGCTTTAGAACTGTTAATATTCTTTTGAGTATTTTAACAGTAATATAAAGGTTACTATTACGAGAAGTTTCAATGCATTATCCTTATTATGGACCTAAAAATAGCTGCAGTTATTCTTGACATTGAAATAACTTCATTCAAGTGCAATGCCTCTAAGCGATGAAACAAACGATTGATTAATAAAAAATATAATCAGCATTACTCAAGTGTCTGCCATTTCGTCATCGCTAATATACAAATCACTTAGTGTTATTAGTTTAACGTCATTACTAAGTAAAATATTGAATGGTACAATTTTAGGTTCCCAAATCTCATTAAGTTTGTTTCCCGACAAAGAAGCGTAGCGTAGGCGTTCAGTCCATGTTCCCGAAAGATTCTCAGATTTCAATTAGTTAGGCCAAAACTCGGAGCAAATTACATGCAGGTATTATTCGAGATCATTTTCGTTGAATTAAAATGTTCATTCCATATTTGAGAGTTAAATAAATTAAATACATTAGTTTTGCCATTGTAAGATCGGATTTTATTCTAAATATATTTTTGATAGCATTTTTGTTTTGCACTTAGACTATAAATAACAGACTTTGTTGTGGGTACATGTTGTGGATTCATAGCAAAATTCACATTTAACAATTTACCTTACAGCAATATTATGTTCGGTTTTCCCGATGACAAGGATGGGTTCAATTACTTTTTATCATCAAATAAACCAGCCATCATTAAGTCTTCCTACATCATCTACCTGGGTATAATCCCAGAAGTCTGTGAATATATTAACAAATGTACCTATATACTCGTATCTAAAAAAATCTCTGTCACTAAGAAATGTTGTGTCACCGGTGATAGATGCTGCGGTTCGAAACTTAAAATCTTCCACGTACAGCGTCACCCTAGAGCATTCGTCGACAGACGCGCGCCGAGTGATGGATGTGCTCTTATCACGTTTGATAACCTTCCGACGTCTTCCCCCGGCACCCCACCACGGAGATGTAATGTTTTAGCGAAAGTGCGCCTATAAATATCAAGAAAATATATTTCAAGATAATTTTCTACATTTACGACTCTTTTTCTTGAACATAGGTTGATGGAAACCACTATGTTCCTTGCTTTTTCTAGTATCATGAAACACAACGAATGTTTAATGAAAAAGCTGGAACCCTGCCCGGATGCGGATTAAATTAATATACCTTTTAACATTATTCAGTTTAAAACAAGCTATTACAAAAGGTAATGAACAGAATTAAAACAGTGTTGAATATAATAACTGCCTAAGATTTAAAATTACCAAAAGTCACGCGAAACAAGAGCATGTTCGAATTAATATTGCAATCCAAGTATACGTAGAGACACATTTAAAAAATATTTACTTGTGATCAATGATATATCTCAAAAAGAAAGGAAAAGATGCAAACATATAGATATACTTTGGTTTTCCCACTTGCAAAAGTACCTAATATAGTGATGACATAGATGATCTTGATATTCCTAATAATGCTTACTAATTTTCTTTGATCTTTGACATTTTAATCTTCACTGTCGATCTCAAAAGCAACAGATACATCTTTGTTTCAATTGTCAGTGTAGTAACAAGCCGTTATCGCGGAAGTGTTTGTACTAGTAGGTAAATTTACTCTGTCAGTAGCATGATCTACTGCAGACAAAGGTCAAATGTTTAGATAACCTCGTGACTTTTCGTTCGTTGCGAGTTTTTTTATATCTTCGTTCACGTGAATTATACCCTTACGGTTTCTTCATGATTTCTGTTTAGCATACTTCTTGCGTCTTCTTGTAGAAGTCCATATACCATGACATCATTGTCATCTTCTTGCTCCTGTTCTTTGGGATAAATTCATTATTATTTGAGGTTAAAGAAGTAGGTTCACCTTTTTATTCCGTCACATATCTCTATCTGTGTATATTTGAAAGATTACTCCTTGCTTGAGTAGTCATGATGGCTCAGTGGTTTAGGCCTCGCCTCTTGTGCACGAGGTTTGTGGGTTCAAACCTGGGCAAGGACCAATGTGAGTTTTTCAATTCATATGTACTTTCTAAGTTTATCTTGGACATCACTGACATCGGTGAAGGAAAACATCGTAAGGAAACCTGGACTTATATAATTAATATAAGTCTGAAATCACCAACCCGTCTTGAGCAAGCGTGGTGATTAATGCTCATGCCTTCTCTGTATGAGAAGAGGCCTTTGCCCTGCAGTGGGATAGTAATAGGCTGGTACTTTACTACTTTACTTTTTTTTCCTTGCTCATCGGCAGGTATTTCTTTAAGCATTAAATCGTTACCCTCTTGTTTGTTTCTTCGATATTCGATGTATCATATTTCTTGTGAGCATTGAAACATTTTATTTTATCTTGCTTTCTTCAACAATTTAATAAATCCTTAAGTTTTTGCTCCAATTCACTTCGGTAATCAGTATCAATGAACAATCCAATACTGGAAAAGGCGCTTTCGAATGACCTCGCTCTGACCTTATCACAGCTCATAATTATACAAAAAAAAGCGATCGGCAGAAGTGAGAGGGTATTTTTTGTTTATCATTTAATGAGCACCCTTTATAAATCACGAATAATCTGACGTTTAACAAGAAGTGTGGAGATTTTTTTGGAGTTAATTGATTGAAACTTATACCTCTTTAGTCCTAGAAATATCATTTATTTTTATCCTTGTCACTCTGTCTTCTTTAACTAAATGGGAATTAATTTTGCTTTCTGAAGTGATTGTAATTAATTATTAGAAACTAATAATTGACACCGCCCTGCAGGTAAATCTGACAAATCGGTATGACCGTAAATAATTTTACAGGGATACATAGAATAACATTTATAAAAAGTGATAAATGGTTTAAAAAAAATCCCTTATTAACTCCAAATTATATTATATATAATAATAATATAATAATCTTTATTTATATAAAAACAGATAGCAATACATGTAAGTTTTTACAAAATAGATGGTATTGAGTCTCTGGCAATCATGTGGGTGATGTGCTGATCTCCTTGCTGGGCTTTAAGGATTCCTTTTTGGGTATTAAGGAGAAACATAAATACAGTAGTGACTGTATATATGTCTACTATGTAGTAGACATATATACAGTCAGTGAAATTCAAAATTGGGAACCGGTCTTATGCAAGTTAAACAAATTGGCAATGCAAAATTTATATTCCAAGTAATATATGCAACGTACTAACTACAACCGAATTAAAACATTCTAACCAAATCGTGCAAATAACCTATCCTATAAATCTTAAAAATGTCCTGTTGCAGACTTGAATAAATAAGCTACAGATGAAATTGAAACAACACCAGTATTAGACAAGACATGAAATTAGTCGGAACATTTAGCGTTATTAACAAACAATTTTATTCGCGAAACACGTTCTCTTCGAGCGGCTGGCAGTATCTTTGTGTCCCGTTTTCATTAGTGAACTTGTCGCATGTTATCGCACTCCGTGGCTAATGGTTCCATATCAAATATTGTCTGTTTTGCTATCGTATTACGTCATCCATCCAGTAGTCCTATACCACTTGAGTATTGGTGTCTGTCGATTTGAATAATCATAAGTGCTAATACTAAAAGGCCGCAGTCTTTGATGTTTGTTAGTTGCAATAGTTCATCTGTTATTGAAGAGTTTTCTCTTATTGGTACTAGACTTGATCACAGATGTTGGACTTCAGCGTTCATTGATGAATTACTATTGTTATGTTTCGTTTATAGTAAGGAGATCACTGTACCCGGAAGAGTCTGCGTATCTGCGATGTCTTTGGTATTTTTTAGTTCTTATTATTGCTACTTCATTCCGTTTGTAAGAAAATTGTGTTCCTAAAAATAATCTTTCTCTTGAAATAATCTTATCGTTTATCTCTATATTCTCCACCGAAATACAATAAACGATGTAAATGGCCTAACCCGTATTTTTTTCTTTACCAATCCGTCCGTGTAGAGCTTCACGTTTTGAAATGAGCTGGAGATTCAAGTAGTACTTAAATTGATTCGTTTTTTTGCCAATTCTTTTTATAGTGATCCTAAAAACTAGTTAGCCGAGTTTTGGATTCTAGTTTTGATGCACCGTTTTGTGGTTGTTTTCACAAATGTTCACCCGCCGTAAAGCAGGTTTCGATAGCCAATCCAATAATTCCTGATAGGCTCTAAACACTTCTGATTGGTTGGAGCCTTACGCTTACGCAGCTAGGCTACGTTTTGGCTTATCTCACTCATTGGCACCGATTTCCTTGTTCAAAAACTTAGAGACAATTAAAAAGACAAGTGAAACAGAAAGAAAAAAAAAGTGAAAAGAGCTGTCAATTATTACAGAATTGACAGCTCTTTCTGTCAGATGGCTTTAGAAAGGGACAGTGACAGATACTAAGTTGCAAATGTCAAATTAGTTTATGCCTTGGAATTCGTTGTGTTTTTAATTGATGCGTTCTTAAATGTCAATATTTGTATGGAAGCTTTAGTTAAACAGAGATTGACCTTTTGCATTAATGTCCGTCCATTCCTTGTTTTATAACAGAAAAAAAGATAAAAATGGCCTAAATTTTGTTGAGCTTGTCACCAAGGAAATCAGCACTACATTATCTATAAAACTTATTTATTTGATTATAGTATTAATGATATCAGTTAATGATATAAACTTTACATTATAATTAGATGTGAAATTATTTATAGTCGTTCTGATAGCATTTTATTATTCACAAGATTATCTTAACTTTATACCTTACTAACTTTTTCGTCTGATACAAATTTACGAGTATTACTGTAACGTACAGTTCCAATCGGATGTGGTAATAAACCGGAAATATATTCCGCATTAGAAACAACAAAATTATAAAGCTGAATTTATTAATAAATGCATTTTTAATAGAATTTATTTGATATAATACAAGAACATGTCATCGTCATTGCATTATTATATTCAAATAAAATTAAAATATGCATTAAATTCAATGCATTAAATTATAAAATGTTATTTTATTAAATGACATTTAAATATGCGCTTACGTCAAAAACTAATATAAGTGACGTCTAGTTTCAATTACCCTTGATCAGTTGGTAATAAAACTATTTTAAGTTTATTATATTAACATGATTTTATTTCAAACCTATTTTTAAATTAAAAAAATAATGTCAGATATAAATCTGTGAATGCAAATCAAACTTCCAGCATAATTTATGTTTAATCACGATAATCTTTTCAAACTTTCATTTTTGGGAACTGTCGCTGCAGAATATGACTACGTGACTAATAAATATTGATAATCTCAATCCACACACCGAAGCTACAAATATTAATCACTACGGAAGATACAAAACCAGTTTTATTTTTCCGAAAAATTCCACCAATCGGACCTTGAGTTGTATTTAATTATATAATATCGACACTACTAATGTCATCTAATAGTGAATGATGTATTAAAGTGATAAATTTTCCTAAGGTCACGCAAATATTGATATATCATGATAAGACGACCCTGCATTGTCTTTCGCAAGTTACTTCAATACATCTTCCGTAGTTCTTAAAGATGTTTACTAAGCTACTAGGTATACCCTTGAAGGATTGGAAGAAACTGTACATATTATATCAGAAGAACTGAATACACTAGTCAAGAACATAACATCAATCCTGTTTTCCCCAAAGGGATCCTATTGCTTTCAACCAACAAGTCCAGATTCTGGGCTGCTACTGTGAAATTCGTGATGGAAAACCCACTTTTTGCAACATGGAAATTGAGCTGAGGACCATCAGGTCCTCAGTTCAATTTCCATGCTGAGCTGAGCATCAGCTCAGCAGTAGAGCTTGCTTGCAGCGAAGCAGTCTTACTCTACCAGTCAAGAATAATACCAAAAAAAAAAAAAAATGTCTTGGAGCATGTTGATAATCTTAAGACATAACCATACATTTAAAAATAAGTTTACCTTCTTCAAAGAGCCTTCTCATCCTTCTTCCTTCCTCTTTGAAAGTATCAAATTAATAGAATGAAAATACAGTAAACATGACAAGAGAAAATGCAATTGTGGATATGAAGTGCACTCACCACTCAGTAGTTCTGAAGTGTTTTCCTAGCAAATAGGTCCAGTTTTCAAACTCAATGCACCCGTGTGTACTCTCAGAAGTAATCTAAACAGAAAAGAGTAAGAGGAAAACAAAACACTGTCACAATTCCATATAAAATAATTTAAAAAACGTATGGAGCGTGACAAATGTCATGCGAATAGTTTTAGATGAGCTTCAAGGAGGTGGCCAGTGAAAAGTTTTGTTTCCACCAAGATCTATTTCTTATTACCTGTCTTTTCTTTGGCAAGCCCTGTAGTCTAAACGGTTTTGTGGGTTTCAATAAATAATTATGATTAGATTAGTCATCAGGACTGACATGGGCTATATAGATATTGAAAACAAGAGAAAGACGGGTGGCGGCCATTATTAAAGTATAGTCCACGATTGACCACGTCAATCAAAATACAGGACTCAAGAACTCACTAAAATGTGGGAAATAAGAATTCTAGTCTAATACGAGACACGAGCCTCAGTGTTGCCTCACTTGCTCATGAAGATATGCTGTGATAGTTCTACCAAGCTTCGTGTTTTATTAGGTAGTTCTGTTAAATAATTTTAACTTGTATACTCTTCATAAATCAATCATGCAGTTAAAAGGACTATTATTTTAATTTTACAGATATTTCTGTATCATTAATCCTTTTAGAAGGAGCGACGTCAGTAGATCGTTTTTTGTAATTATTTTTGTTCAAATTATTTGCTTCATGGTCCTCAACAATAATTATGTCAAGAAACTTTTTGGGAATTGTAAACTTAGCAAGGCTATCAGCTATCCCTTTTGCTTGCCCATTTAAAGCAAAAAATTAAACACCATTGGCCATGATGGTTGACTTCATTATTTTGTTTACTGATCAAAGAGAAAGGCAAAATATCTAAAGAATTTTGGGACAGTGTGAGCTCGTAGAGGTAAAATTAAAAAATTGAGACCAGGCAATTTTATATCCCTCTAATTTGTTTCAAAATAATTCTATAAGAAACCATAGGACAACATGAAAGCAACCAATCTTAATTTCCACGCATTGAGCTTATTCTTCTTTTTAATTTCCCGTTTCAAAGCAGAAGTTAAGAGGGGCTTTTGATTACAAAAAAAATAATTGCGGTATATCATTATACTCGTCGAAAATACAGGTAAAGTATTATGAAATTTAAACCAAGCATATTTTCACTAAGCCAACCAAATTCCAAACCTTTCGTTTTTGCACGCCTATCTCAAACATTCAAAAACCGTGCGACATTAAGTATACATCATTAAAATTTTAAGCAGAAGGTTTCTACCGTGGAAACTCAAATCCGCCCAGCCACACTTACGTGGGCGTTAGGCTCGATGAATGAACGCTTCGGCTCTTTTCGGAAACGCTCGACCATCTCCGCCACCCAAGGTCACAGGCAAAGGGAGGCCGACCCACTTCCACCGGGATCGATGGGAGCAAGAACCACCACCCTGAAATTTGGGTGTTTAGGCCTTTCGGCATTTTCAATGTCAAGTGATTCATGTCGGCAGTTATGAATTTTACGTGTATATTACTGTGTCGTGACTTCTGACTGTTAGTTCCCTGGCTGTTTTGATTTGCACCCACAAGCTTTTGTTTTTTCCGAGCGGTCTGGGTGATGGTCGAAAATTCGTCTCGTTTGTAATCAACTTTGTTTTTCTTTTGTATTTTATTGGAAAAGTAAGTAGATCCCTCAGGAGTGTTTAACTGCTCGCGACGTTACAATACTGTTTAAGATATTCCTTACAGTGTTCGTTCCGTCGGTTTTATTAAAATAAACTCTCGCTACATGATAAAATAGTTTTAATATAGGGAATAATTCTGTCTGATATGCATTCTGTTTAAGTTTAATTCATAAATGAAAGCGAATAAAATTACAAGCAATAAAGTTTATGCGATACTTCATTTACAATATTTAACATTGATTTTATAGCTCAATAACCGAGTCTTACTACAACTGAATATTTTATGCCAAAAGAATTATATTACCTACGAAGATTATTTAATTCTTCTTTTCATTTCCTTGGATATTATAGTTTCTTTAAGTTGGATCACAAACCCAATCGTCTCCCAAATCTTCTGTATTGCAAATAAATTAGAGAAACAGAAAGACACGGCTGCATATGATGATCAATAAAGAAAGAAAGAAAATTCTTTTATGTGTATAAGAACAGGATACACGTTAAAAACTACACAAATGGCAATTTGGGAATCAATGCTTATACTCAATGGGCTTCAGTATAATTATAGGTAAAGTTTCGACTATAAATCCGGAGAATCAACACTCACTTTTCGTCTCTCAAATAGAGTAGTCTATTGAAATCTAACTCTATCTTCGCTCTATCATCAGAACTATTCAAATTTCATTATTTCCTCAATAGTCACTGTAAACTTACATGAATGTATTATTATTAAATGAAAACGGTTGTGCCTTCTCCCACGGGGTGTGCGTTTAAGCAAATAACACAGTAACCGCTTAGGCATGGGTGTTTATATAAAATGTCTTCACTTTGTACGGTTTTCAGGTAATATTCTTTACTTATTGAGTAATTCTTCTGTATGTGACCAAAACTGCTGGACCGATTTTTTTGTGTAGGTTACTGAATGGTTCATATTCACAATCAGACTCCGTAGTTGGCGTTGTTTAGGCAGGACAGCGTCTGTTAAGTCCACTAGTATATTATATATAAAGGTATTTTATAGGCAAGATTTATATGAAATTATTGTCTGTGGGTCTGAAAGCTATCTACGTTTATATTGAATTCATCAAAGTAGTAACTAATTTAAAAGTGATGACATAAACTAAATTTGAAAGGAACGTGGAAACTTGATATCAAAACAAAAATATTATCGTTGTTATCATTACACTACGTTCAATAATCTCGCGTTATCAATTCTTCAATAACTAATAATCATAATTTATCAGAAGATTATTCGCTATCAGTCTTAAGGGATAGTTAATTGATATTTCTGCGTAAAACGTACGAAGTTTACCGTAAAATCGTAATGAAAAATGTATATATATACCTAAACATTTTCCTGGTAGTTCGTTTTAAGACAAATTGCCATTTCCTTTCATTGAATTTTCTTTTTTTTCTTCAAAATATCTATCTTCAACATCAAAAAATATTGAACTTTTATATTTGGCATAATTATCAAAAAACAAAAAATATTGCTTCAAAAGACACCAACGACTCCAAAGACAGAAACAAATATTAAAATAAAAAAAATATATAAAAATCTTCACTTTATTTTATATCGGGAGATTCCATCTCAAGTACAAAAGATAGGACGAACGATACAGTGAACATCCTTTAGAATGACATAAAACCGTGTATATTTGCAGTTATGGCCCTATGAAACTTGATCTTCGCAGTAACCACCTTGAAAAAGCTGGTCTCCGAGAATGTCATTACGTGCAGGATTAGAAAGTAAATTATTCTTTGACTGCCCAATAAACTGCTGTATTTAATGCACTTCACATAACAGACGAAGAAGACAAAGTCCAAATGCAAATGTCACGAGCTAGATGTAACATCCATACAAATCACTCAAATGAAAAAGCAATACAATAATTAAAAATTCATCTTTCACAATTCAGTATACTTGAGAGATGAAGCAACTAATTGTATTGATAAATAGGACTCGTGTCACCTTTATCTCGGCGCAGTTGGATGATTGTCGTGATAACCAAAGACTTCCTACTTCGGACGGCTGCTTGCGCTTGAGTTGCGAAATCACTCCGTGTATTGTCTATCCACTTCCTCACTTATGACCTTGAGTGACGCACTATATCGAATTTCGAGTGTACAGTAAAATCTGTGGGTAACTGTGAAAGAGCTGATATTATATTACCTTGCTTGTCAATAAAAACTGCTATACTCATTACAATTGCTTAAAGATAGCTAAGAGAATGCCTGCTCTTGTCCTCATTTAGGTCCATCATCATCAATCTGTCTCTCTCAGTCAGATTAAGTATTAGATGGGCTACGTTAATCTTAGCCGTAATACTGCTGATTTGTCCAGCTTGCTGTTTATTTGAAGGATCATAATCTGGAATGTAGGTACTGACAGCAATTTATCACAAGGATCATCATTGGCGAAGATCCGTCAATGTACTTTTAGAAAACTGCGTTGCTGATTTGAGGTTGTACGTTCGTAGCTTAATAGACTACATCAAAGGAATCTATTCTAATCACTCATCTAACCAATTCTGATTATTATAACTTCAACAGCAGTACCTAGTCAAGTAGAAGTACCTTCTTTTGTTTTGTAATATACCGTGAAACATTTTAAAAGTATATTCATTCAATTTAACGATACAGCTAAATTTGAATACCAATGTTGAACGGCTGGATTTAACTGAAATATCCAGATACTGCGGCTGATATCAGTCGACATAGATGTAAATTGACTTTGTAGATAATATTCAATGGGTTGAAAGATGTTTTAATCTAAATGAATACAGTGAAATGAGGATCTATTAAGACAACAATGTTCTGACACTTGAATCGTGGCCAGCTTAATTATGGGTGAAGATAAAGAATAGAATGAATGCATGTGTGAAAGAGAGAAGGATAATGCTCTCATCGGATTGAAAGAGGCAATGGATAATGATGATAGTTATCATCTGCCTAGCCTTTTCCCAACTACTGTTTTTATCTTCTAAGTACCCGTAACGGTTGTCAAAGATGATGAAGATTGCAATGAATGAATATTCACCAAGAGGTTCTGTCTAGACTTTGAAGAAGAATTGTCATATCAGTGATGGCATCATTGAATTGAATTAACATGGAATCTGGAAGATACTATAGGGATAGGGATAAGACATAAAGATTACCAGGCTTAAAGCTAAAACGAAATAAAAGTTGGATGATTCAAATGAGAATCTTGTCTATTTTTAAAATACAATGGACCATAATAATGGCCGATTACATTTTAAGGATTTAACCACAAATATTTAGAGGAACAAACACAATGAAATAATACGCTCTAAATTCACGATACATAGCTACAATAATAAAAAAAAAACGTACGGTCTCAAACAAATTAATTCGAAATAATGAATAATTAAATATTTTGGCCGCTACTACAGTCGTTCAAGGCCGCGTAGCCACATACTATGAAAAGTAAAAAAAGTAACACATCTGTATACATTATTATTATACGGAGTACTCAAAACTATGTTACTATTAACTACTTACGTATAAATTAGTGTAGATAAACTGTTATCTGTCTTAATTCGAGACTGTCCTAGCTACGGGGCGTCATTTTGATTTGAATCACATTTGGTCAGACCATAGACCCCTCCTCGTCCTCGGCGGTTCCTTTGTCACTGGAACTGAAGGCCTGTCACAATGTTGGCCATGCCCATGACAACTGAAACTTGCGCACACAGCACCTCTTGTGTGAACATGAATATTGCTGGCAAAGGCGTCTCTAGATGCTGACGATCGGCGATTCCGTGCTCTGTGGTTCAGACATAAAATGACGTAACTAATTGACAACCCCATCTTAGCTGCATAGTCTGCCTGCTAGTTTATCTGCTATCTCATAGTTATAACCTAACATTTAACTGTACACTCTGTCTTAAAACTAGCTCGTATGCTCAAGTTGTTGTTCTATTTACCACATAAGGATTTCCTTTCGCGCTAAACCCCATACACATAATTATGCCTTACGTTCTGCGCAAAATAAATATGAGTTTTGCGTTGTATGTATGTGCGAGTATTCGTAGCACTACCAAACAATTGTCTTAGCGTGGGTGGCGCTATGCAGCGTGAATATTAAGCGAAAACGACCACTTAATCCTCCGTCCTCACAATAGAAAAAGGACGCATGTCCTCATGATGCATTGGCGCCAACTAGTGGAGATTAATATAATTTTTGTTAATTGAAACGGACTTGGAACATGTCGCTACCAATTGGCCAACCAATTTTGGATTCTGGAGCGTCTAAATATAACATTTTCAGATGTCACAAGACCGAGAAATTTGGTTGTAACTAGTTGTTTCATGTTCGCAATTTGGGTCATAAGTATAAAAATTGTGGTCGCTGAAGCTCCAGGGATTACTCATTCAACCTTCGCAGAACTTGATTCACTGTTGTGTCTATTTTTGTGACCTTTGTACTTCGTTTTTAAAGGACAACCGTCTTGCTTGTTTTCAATAACACCTAATCCTCTTCTAGCGAATTACGAAGACCCTCTATTCTATGAAGATTGGCTCCACTCACATCTTCAGGCTACCGTTGTCTCAGTCAATTGCCGAGTTCCGTTTTGATTAGGGATTGCACGTGCATTCGTCGACCGCATGCCTTGCTCATATTTGATATGATAACTATCTGGTAGCATACTAGAGACAACGATATACTTCATGTATGATTGAAAAAACTAACGTGATTTTTACCTCACTCGCCGCTGTTTTACCGAATTTAGTTCAAACGATTTTCAGGCATATAACTAATCCAATTTTAATTAACATGTAGAGCCATGTATTCTGTCAATTAACTTACTCATTTAATTTATTTTCCTTATTGAAATGATGAGCTTGAAATTCTTGTAAAAGTATTTTTCCTATCACGTGAACAGTTCATTATTATTATTTTTTTTTCATTGGCATTTTGTATCTCTGTACATTTTGTCCTTAAAATTCTTCGTTAATTTATGTGGGTGGCTATCATGTCGACTATGTGGAGTGATAAGATTCTTTGTTTGTAGGTACATACCAGGTTATTAAATTACAGTTTCATCTAATTATAAAACAATGGAAATTCTTTTGGAAATACATTAATATTGTTTGTTTGCTTGATTGTATAAACTAGTGGTTGCCTGGGGTAGATATTCGTAAACTTTAGCTTACTGTGTTCCTTCTCCATATAGAGTCTAAGTATGCCAAATCCTCGCAATATGCTTAAAAGAGGTTACAAAGTTTTCTCTTCACAAATTTTATTATTTTGCTATCTGTAATCTTAAATACCACCAGTAATTAATATTATCATCATAAATTAACGACACAGAGTTCCCATATTATTGTTCCTCTACCATAAGTACCTAATATACCTAATAATATTTGAATGAAGTGACGACCTCATCTGGTGAACAGATGCGGATCAAATTAGATCAATTACTTTTATGAAGTAAACTTAGTTAAGCAACTAAACCCTTGCTAACCTCAAAACTCTTAAATGAAGCCCTGAAAACAGTTCTCTACCTAAAACCTACGCAAATTCGATTCAACTCAATTAATGAATGTTACAACTTCTCAATACACCTCTTAATGAAATAACCGACAGCAAAAACGACAAAACAAAATATATTTTAATCTTATGTTGTTAAGATACGTTTTTATTAAATAGTTGCTGTGTATGTTTACAATAGTACACCAAAAGTGACGTATAGTGACCTCCACGTTTTTCAACAAGTCTGTACTTTTCAACTTGGTTCAGAGCGGTCGATTTGCGGAAACATAATAAGTTTTTTGTGAGTAGATGTCGTAACTTCACGGTCAATGTCGACAAGTCGGCCTTGCGACTCGCTCGAGCACGTCTCTAGATATCGTCCGAATAGTGGACATCTAGTTACGTAAGCCAACTATTAATTTGCTAATGTACCCTCGCGTGGTGAATTTAAATCGAGTGCTAATCGAATCAAATCGTGTTAGTTGGCGACGCTCATTGGTCGCAAGTTTGATTAGCAAAACTTAAATCGAGTCATGTATACTAATGTATGTTTATTTTGATGATTTTATTCGTATGTGTAATTCAGAGATGAATAAGTCTTTGTTCCGTGTGTGCCAGGACTTGCAGGTACTGTTTTGTGGTAATAAAAACATGATTCTAGAACTTTTGTGTGTCAAAAAAGCTGATTAAATAAACTAGGTTTTAACTGACTCTGTAAATTCAAGCTAGAAATATTAACTAACTATGTATATAAAAATACATGTACAACACACATCGCATCTTCACTTTCTCCATCACAATGACCTGTCTAATAGTCCACTGATTGGCGATAACCTCAGTTACGACGTTCTATGTCAGTCGTGCACAATATAACCAATAAATTGCACCAAGTCATTGACACTGTTACATTACATGAGTAACATTAGTATTATCAAGTGTAAGCGTCATTGCCCGCCTCTACGGTCGCCGTATTTTTAGCCTAGGCCGCACTAAAAATAGTACAACAGTTATTACTGAATTAATATTTCTAAAAACGGATCGTCTACGCGCGGTGATAACGCGGCCGAGACCGATAGTACGGGTGACGTTTCGACGCCATATTGGATTGTTTGTTTTCGTTTCTTATTGACGGAATTTTTTGTTATGCCAGTGTTTTTTTTTTATTAAAAGTTTTTATTGGAAAATCGGACGTGAATTGCGATTTATATAATATTTATTTACAAGTTAACGCTGTTGTTTATGCTAGTAAAGATTTCTCAGGGAGGTACTTAAATAATTTATATGTAGGTACCTACTTTATTATAAGTAAGCATTCATAGTGACTGAAGCGTAAAGTATAAAAAATATAATTACATAGTTAGATAATGATACATTGTCAACATATTAAGTTTCTATCTACCAATTGTTCTTTTTTGTTTAACACGTGTAAGTTGCATTAATATGAAATTATAACACGTTTGAGTTTAGTTTTAAGCTGTCTAGTGTTAAAATTAAAGATTTTTTTCTTAGTATACAATTAGAAAAGACGTAAAAACATTACAAATTTACAATGTTTGCAAACGCACAATATACATTGTCTTCTAAACCTTTCTCTTATTTAATTACTTAGTGAAAGGCGTACGAATACCTTTCTTATAGATAACTTCGGCTTGCCAAATTTGCTCACGGTTATAAAAAAAAATATACTTCATCTCAGATATCATAGAAATTACACACTAAGCTTGTTTATTTTTATTATAATTTTAAAGTAGCTAAACTGCAGCCGTTACCAAATGTAAAAAGGGAAAAAAAAAGAAATGTTATAAGTAGGTATTGTTTACTTTATAATGCCGATTAACTTAACTCTGTTATTCTTACCATGTTACTTACTCTATTAACCACATAAAACCACAGTGCTAAAAACGTATTTGACGTTGAATGACATTGACAGGATGTGTTTGATGGTAAACATTTGTAAAATTGTCACAAAAACTATTAAATAAAAAAGATGGCGGCGATAGTCCCGATTTTACCGACGCGCCAAAAAATCCTTGTACAACTACTTAAACTTCTGCAAAAAACTTATCACAGATAAAACACAAGGCAAGTTAACGTTCGTAATTTGAATCTGACAGCAACTTTTGTTCCCAATCAGCTAGACACAGGCCACTAAAAAAAGACCTATGAAAAATGGATATAAAACTTTTTTTTGCCGCTTTCCGATTCTAAGGTTATTTTATAATGTTCACGTTAGAATATATCTATATTCCACCGAATTATAAATGTAAACATGACCTGTCTGTTGTCGGGACCATGACTTGTTGCAAAGTATCTAGATAAGACACTAAATTGTTATTTCTGTTTGATAACTATTATATTACTCATCGTAAATTTTCCGAGATGAAAGATATCAAAACTTCTTCCCTTATATTAAATACAATATTATAAATCCATTACCAGACTTAGAAGTAGCAAAAATCATGCTTAAGTAAGAGAATTGGTCCTCTAAAAACCTCTATTCTAGTCTAAAGTATTAGTACTAGTCAAAAGATGATTTTATCTCGCGGGTCAGTTTCTCCTCAAAGCTGGCTTTGTGTATTGGAATCTTTATGATAATAAGTTAAATCAACTCTTACACCTCTATACACGCACACAACAATCGTGCAAGTTGCCTCTACAGTAACATTCCATTCCACTAATATTATAAATGCGAAAGTTTTTCTTTAAGTTTGTTACTCTTTTACGCTGAAACAGCTGAACGGATTTGGATGAATTTTGGCATGAAGGTAGCTCATATCCTAGATTAAGACATACTTGAACCATGAAAGTGAATAATTCCCTTGGGAACTGCAAACCGTCTTAAACTGCGGGTAACACTAGGGACGCTGCTAGTTTGCAATTAATTATTTTGTGATATCCATCACTAACACCTCAAAGTAAACAAACAAAGCTGCCATTATCAAACATGTCGAAATATAAAATCGTAGATACATTACATATGCGAGTAAATGCTAAAATATTAACCGGTTAGTGTGAACGCTGCCATGGCAGTTTATCCGAAATTGCCTCTTGACACGCCAGTCTGACGAATATACGAAGAGGTATTAAATGACTGGTTCGTTGGTATAGTGGTCGCAAGCGCTTCTGCTGAGCGTGTCCTGGGTCCCCGGCCGCACAAACTGATAATTAATTATTGGGTTATTCTATTAGGAATTTCTCAGTAGCAGCCCGGAGTCTGGATTTGTGTCCGATTGATAGCAAAAGACCCGCCCCCTATCACATGGGACTTAAACCTAACTGGGCAAATGTGAGGGACCTATACGTACACCTCTACTTAATCCTTAAGGGAATACATGCTATGTTACTAATCCAGGCTTGAAATTAATCCCATAAAAGGCAATGTCGCCAATTCCTTTGTTCACAAATTTAACAAAAATTAGAGAATTGACATCTGTCATTGACAGACAACGTTAGAAAAGGACAGCAACAAGTACTAATTGAGGGATTTCAAATTAGTTTATGCCTTGAAGTGCATCTAACTCTGTTTAGAAAGATACATACTAGATATTATGTCAACTATGTTTCAATAGAAGCTTTAGCTCCTCTAGAATTGCCAGAACTATATTTTCGTCCCTTTCTTGTTTCTTAAAAGAGAAAAAAAAGCCATAGCCTAAATCAACCAGATAATTGACACAACGTATAGTGATGTAATTCAACAAAAGACCAATTCACCATTGATGCTACTTTATTTTTTATTTTTGCCCTGAAATGGTTATTACGGTTCTCCCTAAGCAAATAAATAATTCGCGATACAGTTCAGTTAGTGACTAATCACAGTTAGCTACAATAAAAGTTAAATGTAGGTAGAAGTTTAGTCAAAACTTTTCTAATCTCTACCTAGTTTTGGCTTTTGCTTGCGTCAATCAGACTTTCCACCTAACCTATTTACTAGGTCGCTCGGTAGTTTAGGAAATGAGCTCTGAACACGCATAGAGTCTCTCATGTCACTTTGTTAGTTCGGGTCACAGCCCACAGTATCTCTTTACAAAACTAAATAGATACATATTTAAAAAAAAACCTTAAATTCCTCGTTGGACTAGCGGTTGTAAGAGCTACTACTGAGCATGCGGATCTAGATTTTCTTAATACAGACGCTAGCACATCAAGCTATCCCAAACTGTCACATTTCCCTAATTGAACATGAACCTTATATCTTTGTGATAAAGTTGAAAAACTGTCAAAGAAATTTGACAGATTGGGGTAGCTTGATGTGCTGGCCCCTGTACAATAATTGACGGCACGGCAGTGGGGTTAAATTCGAGCTCTTTCTATTAAAATCGACTACTGCGCAACTAAGAGCCAGTGCTCAAGATTCATACTGGTCCACTATAGGAGTCCGGAGACTAGATTCTTGCCAGAATGTGGCAATTAGTTCGCATCTCTATAACATTGGACTGAATCATAAAATTCGAAAATATCGGTGTAATATGGGTAGGTATATCCCTGCCTAACCTTTCGTGGAATACAGGCATGATGCTAAGTTACATTAAAAACATAACTTAATTATCACTGTAGTACTGAATACGACAACTGATTAATGAAATAATGACGTGTGTGATTCTAAAATTTATTTAAAAAAAACTGTTTGGCATGTAGGTAGATTGATTTGTCCATTGGGTGAACAAACAATGTCTAAATATTATTCATAAGGGTTATTTGTGACGTTCGTACATCAGACGGCACGTGTTGGTGCCAGTTGGAACACCAGCTGGCCTAGGGAGGTAATGAGTTTTAGTGGCTATGCCAGCTTATGCCAGTTTTTAGAGCTGACGAGCTGTACAGATGCCAGCACATCAAGCTACCCCAAAGTGTCAAATCTCTTTGATAGTTTTTGAATTTTAGTGCAAAAGAATAAGTTTCATGTTCAACTGGGAAAATTTGACAGTTTGGGATAGCTTGATGTGCTGGCGTCACTACAAACAATTATTTTTGTTCTACACCTTTGAAATATCCTAATTTACTGTATTTTAATGTATACTTAACTATTGTATCTAAGTATTTACATATGTATTGAAATGAAATTAATGCATTTGCATTATTGCCGCCTGTACCAAATTTGCTGCATAACATGACGTCGTATGCTAATTTAAACATTTCATTTTAAATACGACAGATATGAACTTATTAAACATTATTAATTATCTTGTTTCAGGTATGTTCTGGTCCAGTTCTTGATGACAATCCGAATGAGCTCAAGACACGGTCGTCTGGTCGAACGTGATATGAACTCGGTTGTACTAGCTGTTTGACCTCCACACTGGGTATTCAACAGTATTCGACGATTTTGGCCGCGCTTACGTCACAGTATTTACGTGAGTATGTTTGGGAACAATGTTCTCCGTTCAAAACGCGATAGTAAAAAAATATAAAACTTCTGGTTTATTGGCTTTCAACTGTTCAGAGTTTGTAATAACAAAATACCTATATATAGTCACGCTCTGTTAAGACGTCGGAATAAATTTAAACTTAGAAGTAGCGTTTATAAGTATAGAGAATGAAGAAGTGCGGAAAATTTATACCTAATTATGATTACATTAAAAATGCTTTCAATATACAATTACGAATATCGTATATTTTAAACTTGGATAATCATTTAATTGCGCTTATCAATGCAAGACAGGCGACCCATATTGTGTTGTCAAAACAATATCTTATGTGTGTGCCTGATAATTATAAAAAGATAGGCCAAATAAATAAGCAGGGGAGATAGGGGCTGGTTGACTAACTTTCAACTTTTTGGTTTATACTTATTTATTGAGTTTAACATTCAAATAAATGAAAATGACTTTATTTGATAGTGATAGTATAAAACGTTTAGCATATATATATATAACAACTTATCATAATAACTTCTTTCAAGTGAATAGGGAGACCACAGCTTTAATTAAAAAATTAGTCAGTAAATAAGTAACTGTGAAATTATGGGAGCAATAACACAATACATATTTATATTAATGCCCTCAAGAAACCAAACTAACTAAACCGATCCTAAAGGTAGAACGTTTACCTCAATTATTTTATTGACTATTATTATCTTATTTTGGATTTCATTTTCTTGACTTTCTTTTAATTTCGTTCCGTGTATTATAATATTACGAGGTAAATTAAGCCACCACTTTACCTTATCTTTTGTCAAAAATAATCATGTGTCAAGCTTTTTCTATTACATTTATTGGTGTATTTGTCATTATAAGTCAATCTTCTCCGCATAAAATTAGTCAAGCAGTCCCCAACGTCATGATTCTTAAGAGGCTTAGGTCTCTTAAGAAACACGGACTTCGAATTTCAGTCATCTGTATAAATATAAATGTAATTCAGGTTAAATCTGTAGGCTTCGCAACAAAAAGTAAACGATCGTAAAATTTCACTTCCGAATGTGGACTTTTTTTTAAACGTCCGCCACACAAAACGGCGCCCTACTGCGCTGACGTGCTTTGTGCAAATTTTAGGCTATACCGAGGTGCGTCCTCGAGCTTAATCAGCTGACCCAAAACTCGCAATCCTGGCGATTTTTTTAGAATTTAGTCCACCTACCCTGGTCTCCACGGTCCACCAGCCCCAGTCTCCCCTATACGTCCCTTGTCTTTAGGCTTCCACTGATATCTTATCGTTATTTTTTCGCATAATCTCCACCGTAAACAAATCATGTAGGTTTATCTGAACGGAAAAGATTAAGATTGATCGGTTGGCTGAAAGATAGACTCGAAACACCAAAGTTATGTCATGGAGGGAATATGACAGTAAATGTTCTGTACTTTGAAGGTTGTTTTAGTAGTTATTTTAATATCAGTTTTAGCATACAAAGAGAAGCAAAGAAAATAACAAACCTTTGAATGATTAAACTGTGAAATAAAAAAAAATGTAATTCTATAACGTATCTTAGTTTAGGGACTAATTTGGTATCCATTATAACGATCGCATTTCAAGCATGTTTTCATTTTAGAGTAATGAGGAACTGGATAAAAAGTTCCTCATCCGCCATTTAAAAAAGAGAAATTGGAATTTAGGCGTTTCGTACTCTTGAGTTCGACGCTAGCGTCAAAATCGTGATCGAAACACTACTCTTGAGTTTAGTTTGACTT
Source organism: Phlogophora meticulosa (assembly GCA_905147745.2). Taxonomy (NCBI): domain Eukaryota; kingdom Metazoa; phylum Arthropoda; class Insecta; order Lepidoptera; family Noctuidae; genus Phlogophora; species Phlogophora meticulosa. The sequence continues at coordinate 5,227,881 of LR990518.1, forward strand.
GCTGTGTATTTCGCCAAATAATGTAATCACGTGACTGCAAAATTAACATTGGAATCGTATTGGCTTCAGATCTGAAATAAAATTAATTTGAAGAGTAAGGCCCCAGACGGGTGTTGTGTCTGTTGAGCTAATGCCCGACGGTAGTTATCGTGATTTTGTACCTATAAAATATTAATCGCGCGGATAACTTTGATATCGCGATTTAGGATTCGTCAGTTTAGTTCTTATGTGGCGATATAGATGCCGCTATAAATTTATTACCATAAATTAACAGAAGTGATGTCAAATTATCTGTAGAGCCCCAATGGCCAATGTATGACATCATTGACGACGCCTTCTGACTTTAATAACAAGCTTTACTTATGATTACGTCATCGTTTTAATATTTACGACTATAGAACAAAATTGAATTTAAAACAATTTTATCCTCCACAACAAGATTGTTTTTATGTTTATAATAATTGAATATTACATTATATAGTGTACTTAATACCTCCTACTATAATGTACAGATACCTATCGAAGCACAAACTGATAACAGTACATGATTCTGGACCCCCGTGCAGGGAAATTTTTCAACGGCTTTTTCCGTGTAGTCCGAAGCCCAAGAGTCTGACCACTAGTCTTACCAAGGGGTATCATGTTACTCAGTAACTGGGCTGCGGAGGTCAGGCAGTAGCTCCATTAAAATACTGGTACTCAGGTGCATCCGGTTAGACTGGAAGCTGACCCAAACATAGTTGGAAGAAGGCTAGACTGATAATGAAATCCAACAGACATCGGATTGTGTTCCGTATAATTTTTAAAATTAAATATTATAAGGCTATAAATTAGAAATTCTATCGTTTTAATCCCTGCCTTTAGGTAAGCACACTGCCATTAATTTTTATTAACTATTCATGAGCTTACTGGCTTTAATTTTCCAACTACCCTATGATGATTATTAAATCTAATGTAGATAAAGTAGCTTCAGCCGGTCAGTACGGGGGACAGGTATCTTAGTGGAACGGCCGGATTTTTCTGCAGACACCTGTATTACTAGGGTTGGCGATGTCACTGAACTCATCAAGGACAATATTCTCGCCCCATATTACATATGACTGAAACATACCTGGAGAAATGTAATTTTTTTATGGGTACATCTCTGCTTAACCCTTTGGGAAATACAGGCGTGATTTTATGTTGTTTACGCCTGACAGGTAGAATATAATAGAATATTTATTTGCAAGAAACACAGTATGTCTTCATGTCCTGTGATCCTGTCATAAGGACTTACACGGTACGCAAGAAAACTGTCAATTTAGAAGTAACCCTATTCAATGAGCAATTTACTGGTAAAAAAAAGATATTTATTATTCGGTTTTGGGATTTGGGAGGTTATAATTGATCCGTTCGCCAAACGCGGAAAATATTTTTCAAACCAAGACGCTGCTTCGCCAATCTCGGTTTCTGTCAGAGAAAAATCTTTTCCTCATTTGAAAACATCAAAATTGTAAAAGAGTAACAAACTAAAACTAGTTTTAAATCTCAGATCATGAGAGGTACAAAAAGTGGAAGACTCAAAATTAATTACGTATAATACCTATTCTAGAAGCTTAATTATCGCAATTAACCTAGGCGGCGTTATTAAAATACATATTAAAATTAAACTTTGCGGTGTTTCTTGAATATCAGCATCTAACATTTCACTGAATATTGCAAAGCGATGACCACAAAATGGTATTTCAGAACGATTTTGGTTCTTTTTTTAAAACAAAATGTACACCTGCAAATTATACAAAATAAATGCTGGTGTTTCTTTTTTCATAAGCACCTAGCCAACCCTAGACCGCAGAAGACTAGGGCACCAATCAGCCGCGCCACTGCGAGCGTGAACTGCGCGGACGCATCGCTTCGCAGATAGTAATTTAGTGTCGTTGCTACTTGCTACCGAGCCAGCCCCAACCGGTCCTCTAGCAATTAAGTGACACAGTAAAAGTAGTTAAAATAATAACTTTTAACGCACAAGTTTTACATCGCGTCGTTAAAAGGGTATTAGTTATCAGCGAACATAAATAATAGTGGTTTTTTTTTTATTTGTCGGACGGATATTGGACTGAGAAAAATCCAAGTAACTATATTTAAAAAGAAAATGTTTGTCGATAGTTTCAGAAAAACGTGTTGCCCGCGTTGGTATTAAATACTCCCTCTGGTTAAAATATTAATCAAGCGGGCTTAATAAGACTTCATAAAACTAATTGCCAAACGTCAAAGTTGAATATGGAATTCTAGGAATGAAATTGATAACTCACTGTGCAATTATAAAATTTATGTAATCATAACAGTCACAATAAATGTTAACAAACATGATGTAATGTAAGTCTTTCGATTCTTTCTAGAAAAATGATATGCAGATGTAAGCTCAGTATTAAGTAGGTACAGAATTATATCGGTTGTTTCATGAAGGTCACCAGTAACCCAAACATACCAATTAATGTTTTTTTCTTTCAACAAAATTCGGACTTGATTAGGGTTTTAGTATGATAACATCTTTATATTCATTTTGGCAAAACAGTCAATGTGAATGTTTGTAAAAACCAAAAACACGTGAGTGTGCTTCATGAAGTAATTAATGCAATGGTTATATATTTTTTATTTCATGCATTTACATAAAATATTTTTTAAAACATTTATATTTTATTTATTACATTGCAGGCATGTATTTTTATTGTAATTCTCTTGTAAATTCTAGTAAATTAAGTTTGTCGTATCTTTCGAAATATGTATATTAGCTATTGACAAGACACATTATTAAATTGTAATCTAGACGTAAAAATGTATTACAATGTTGCATGAACGACATACCTCCTTTTTGTATGTGGGTTAACTTTTTAATTATTGTGATTTAAAACCTAATTCCTACAACCCGTCTAGTGCTAGGAGCCTAGTGACAGGTGCAACGCCATTTATGGGCCTTCCCACTTTTTCAGCGACATACAGAATGTATAATATAAAATAGGCCTTATTGCGTTGACATAAAGTCCTGGAAGTTTGAATAAAAAAATTGTAAAGCCGATGCGCTTACGACGTTCCCATGCGATCTTCACGTACAGAACTTTTTTTTTCTTATCTGAAACGGGTCTACAATGAGAAGATTCTGGTTTTGCAAGGCAACTTGCAATGTCGATACTCGATATTATCGACTGGATAGGTATTTCGGTTTTGTTTTAAATAAACTACACCTAATTTTGTACCGATAGCATATTGTGTAAGTAGTAAGTACCAACATTTATGGTGCATTTTAAAACTTGGCAACATTATGTAACTAAATGTCAAGAATTCAAGGTGGTCGACACAATGCAATACGTAACAATTTGGTTAGAGCTTAAAATTGGGTGAGCAAATATTGGATCTTGTATGTATTGCAAATATTATAGCTTCAAAATATTATCGATATCCATTCATGATCACTTACTTAACCAACAGGTGAAAATTTGTAAGCCAAATGGTCACAAAACGTTGGAAAATATTATCTGTACCAATATATTAAACCACGTTTATTACAAACGTTGTTTAATAATTTGTCAAAGATAAAATACACAGTAATTGACAGTTCCTATTCAATAAAACATAAATTATATTATTAAGTTAAAAATTAACAATCCTTCTCGATTCTCTTTTCATTTATGGTGTCGAATATTCAATATGTATCTCTATTTGACTGCTAATAATTTTTAATTTATCAAAATAATGGTTTTTTATATCACGCTTCTGCTTGTAACTTACAATTTTGCAGCTTCTGAGCTTAATTCGCTGTGGAAGACCGCATTACAACCTGCATTACCTGTCTTATGTCTTTGGCGCCATAAAATACATACCAACATGTTCTTATTTTTTTCAACGCAGACATTAATCAATATTTGTATTTAATTACTATTATAGTTAAATTAATATGAAATTATAGTAGAATTGTAAAAATCTATGTTAAAAGTATCATAATAATTATTAAATGCAACATTGCAGGCGCTGTATAAAAAAATGTAAATGCCCTCCATGACTAGGACAGCTTCTTGTGACCTTGACGGCGGCCATTACTTTTTTTCGCGCGTTCAATGTTGCCAACACGACGCCGTGCGGTGCGTTCGCTATTTCGTTTTTATTTTTCTTATAAGGAAACTTGTTATGCAACTTCTTCTTATTTGAACTAGGTATTACAGCAATTAATGGTGTTAATTTATTTAATTATATAATATTACTTCAAATTTGATATGTATCATCATTACGTAAGGCTTAAATAGCTAACATTGCAATCTAATGTAATCTTTCTTCGCCCACAAGTAAACGATAAGCGTTTTATACAAGAATCACTTTAGATAATGTTATTTATCAACTTATCATAATACATACATACACCAGCCAACAGAATGTGCGATTACTTTATGATTTTGACGTAGCCCTTCAAAACATTATTTAGGTAGGTAAGTATAACAAATGACTGGGCTAAAATAATGACCTGCATCCGATTAGACTGGAATCCGACCCCAACTTGGTTCTAAAAAGGCTAGACAGGTAAAATGATCTCCAATTTCGTTGCTCGTGGAAGGAATGACAATGTACAGTAGTCTTGTTAACTCATTAATGGGCAAATTTATCTGAAACCATTAGAGGTTTGTTTATTTTTATCATATCATGACAAGCACGTCACGTGGCCGGTTCTATTTTTAAATTGACCGTTACAGCAACTTTGATTTGTTTATATCATGGTTTATATTCGTAAGTAAAAATAGCTTTAGTGATTCATCGGTTTTCTATTAATATGTATTCAAAGCATAGACAGTAGTTCACTCATTTAATCGGTATTCCACTAAGTAAGATGACTTGTGAGTATCACTATATATTTTTCTCATGTTCGCATTGGCCTTGCACCTTGCACAAAGTGTGAAAATGAACTACTAGGGCAATACTTTTCTTTTTCGGGATAAAATATGTGTTAATCCTGGGACTGAGCTACCTTCATAACAAATTTGATCCAAATCCATCTAGCCGTTCTAGCGTGAAGTAGTAACAAGTATACACACAAACTTTCGCACTTACAACATTAGTGTGCTAGGTAAGTACCGATCCTAGCTCCTGCAAATTGTAACCACGTTCGAATACCTGGGCCCCTATCATTGTCAGATAAACCTAATTACATTGACATTGCAATTATCTTATCGTGTTATTTGGCAAATAACGCGTGGAAGTAAATAAATATCGATTGCGATACGCGTTTGGCAAAGGAGCATGTGATGTTGTTATCTCTTACGCCTGACGGAGCTCTGTAATCCTCTTCCTAGAGGAGATAGCACGTTTGCCGGATTTGCCGACGAATTTCGCTAATCGAGCGTTAAGATTAGTCTAACGGAAACGTTAGTTTATTAGAAACTTTGGTTTACTTTAGGCTAAAATGTTTACTTTACCTGAAGATGTTGTGGTTCATAGAGGATTTGGCTTAGTTTTCCGAAAACCAGATGTTTGTTATTCAGGTGGGGAATTAGGTGGTATTTGCTTTGTTCGAAAACGATGTTGGTGTTTAAGGTTACCTATGTCTTCTTCTTAACTATTTTTTTGTAGATAAACGAACCTTTAGAGGCGTGTAATTGATGATTATTCAAGAGTCCTCAATCAGTTTAATAATACTGTCTGAATTAATAATGACGTCACTCAATCCATGGACAAAATTTAATTCTTTACGCACACTCTGATTTGAGGTACACACACAGACATCTTCTAAGAGTCAAACGCAAAACTGGTTCCAAAAGTTACGTTACATAACTTGATTTGAAAGAAACAGATACAAAAAGTTACTAGGCTGATGACCGAAATAATTACAAAAATCACAAACGTACTGCACAAAATAGTTGAAACTCGAACCCGGCCCAATCTTTCCACTTTCTTCCACACGTCGTCGTTAGCACCATTTTCAAGGACAGAGACGATACACACCTACAAGGGCGTAGTCGAGTTCCCCATGATGCGTGCCACAACAACTTTGAACACTACATAATGTGTTAATAAATGCTAGTTTTGCTTGAAAAGTTTCATAAGACTCTCTGCCCGCAGATTGAATAAACTGCTTGACACAGATTCTCGTTTTGGGTCAAACGGGTGCGAGAGCGCGGTAAACAAAATGCGACGCCCGTTACGACATCTCACTATTGGAAAGAAAGGATTCGGTAGCACTGGTGTGGAACATTATCGGCTAGACTTATCACTAAGATAGTTCGGCTTACTTGTAGGTTTTTTTCAACTGTTTGCAACTGTTGCCTTCTTATCGATGAGTATACAAATCTGAAATTCAAAACGTAAATGATATATATTCAAATACTTGGGTTTATCAAGCACCTGTGGTTCGAAATGCCGTTGTTGGTACTGGAACAATGCTAGAAAATGTAACTGACACCGTATTACAATGTAGATAGTACAACTGAAATAATCGCTTGTTAAGTAATGTTAGTAGATTACTTCGCAATGCTGTTTTGACAATGCTGATTAGATAACGCTCCAGTGAAAGCTTCAACAAAATTAACCAAATGTTCCATACATGCGTGTGCCCACACGTGAAGATACTATTGCAAAAAATGTGTGCCTACGATTTCTTACACAGTAAGAAATATCGTATAGCATAGTCGGTTATCCTATTCTCTTACCCAGTGTCAGTGGCGATACTATCGCTCCTGGCGCCATTTTCCCTTACACATTAGCATCTGAAGAGAACGGTACTTTAATACAATTTGACATTGTAATCTCCAACAACAAAGGAATGACCTGACATAGCCTTATCAGTAACTTGCTCAACCATTTTATCATATCCACTCGACAACAAGAAACTCTTTATATTTTACTTGAGAACAAAGATTTTTAACTGTAAACATATGTTTGTTGTGAGTATCTGCCTACATCTTTTCGAAATGAAGAAACGAAATGATCTCTTTAAGTGAAGTAAGTTCCTTAATGGATGTCAAGAAACAATTTAGTCGCTGATCTGACAATGGAGAAGTTCACAACAATGTAAACAATCCGAGTGAATTGAACTCTACAGCTTCACTTAGGTGTCTGTTGCCGAGAATTCCCAAATCGGCATGCAACAGGCTGATCGGATTTACGGGTAACATGCTCGTACAACTATTGTGTGGATTTTGATTCGACTTTCAATGACTAATAGTGTACAATGTGTTTATACGACGTATATAGAGCGAAAATCTTATAAGAATTTGATTAATAGCAGATTCATCTTGGAATTCATAATAATGGAAAAATAACTCCATACTAATACTTACAGGAATAATAAAAAAGCTATAAAAGAAATTAATTAGCGGCAAACAGAAAAACAAGAGAGACTTAAAGTTGGCTTAGTAGATGTAAATGCTCTTAATATTCAATTATAGCTAGATTTCCTTCTGAAATATCACAAATCCTTAGCATTTAGATACTATGGATATTAATATTAAAAGATGTTAAAACAAAGTCCAGAATAAAACATCTTGAACTTCATTAATTGGTTGGTGAAAACATAATACTCGTAAATTTAAGCAAAAGGTTTAGTGTGAGGATTAAGGAAAGAAAAATAATCGAGTATAAAAAAAGTTGAAATGAAATGAAACTTGAAATGATGATGAGGCAAAAAGAGTTTTATCAATATTCAAGAAGAATATAATTAAATCAATATTAATAGCACGCAATGTATTTAAACGTGCATATATAACGACACAGTTCTCAGTTCCGCAGTTTATTACACTTCTAATAGGTACTGATGTCCTTATAGTTGGTAAAGCACGATCAAGCGCAGCATTTGAAGCCTATGCATCATTCACAGTGTGTCGCGCTAAGCAGTTGCATATTTCATGTGTAGTCACACGTCTTCCGTACAATGGCTTACTACTGGCATAAGATTAAGCGCATTGTCGATGTCACCTTCACGTTTAGTACAAATTGAATGTGGATAGCAATTAATGGCGTTAAAGTACCAGTTAAACAAAGTAATATATATTCAAGTAAGAACGATCACCGGAAGGCCAATTCCCTTAATTACTCGTAGAAAAGTACTGAATCTAGTCGCGAATGTCAAATACTTGTCAAAAATATTGATAAATTAGACGTATTTTTGCCCAATAGGAAGTAAGATAAGAATAAAAATATGGACACAGGTATTTTAGTACCAAAAGAGATATTATCTGCGCACCAAAATATTAAGTTAGGTAAAAACAAAACAATAAATAAAAATCTAACCGAACCCCAGGCTTCTTAAGGGCTTTGTTTTTCGAAAGCAGTTATCCTTTTCGATTATCGGAATTTCCTATTTTGTCTGCTAATCTACGACTGCCTTTAATTTTTAAATATGTTGATAGAGAGGATAATACCCCACCTCACCCTGCCCTACCAGAGAGGATAATACCCCCACCTCACCCTACCCTACCAGAGAGGATAATACCCACCTCACCCTACCCTACCAGAGAGGATAATACCCCACCTCACCCTATCACCCCACCCTACAGATAATAATATTTAATTTGTCACTAGGAATATGTTTGGATTGTGTACAGTTTTTGGGTCCAGATTTTGTATCCAGAATCACTATGACCTTTCCAGCCTTCAAAAACGCAAACCAAGTTTATGACAGTCCAATGTCCGCAGAATATGAAATCCATCTAAACAATGTTGATACCTCATCTATTTTCAACAAAATCAACTTTTGATAGATATTTTCGGAGACACGTCAATATCAATTTGTCAGTCACCGGATTGAATTACAGTTTGCCAGCTTTCGCAAGTCACAATAATGGCATCAGTTGGCTCGGATTTAATTCAAAGTTCAGCTTTTGTTCAGGGAAACTTTCCTCTTAGGAATCTGATAATCCAATAAAGATTACTGTCACTCCTCCGATACCTCTATCACGGGGGAAGTTCATAAAGTTAATACAATATTACGTATCTGGTAGTAATGTAACGGATAGTGACGTTTCAGCTTTTAAGTATTTACTGTCGTCTGCAATCATGAATTCGTGTTTCGAATCGATAATGTTTGAATAGTACGCCCAATTCGCATTAGTTGAACGTTTCATGGCGTGTGATCGATGTTCTTTCACGACTATTTTTTAAAGTTATATATGCATGCGTCAGACTGCGATAATGGGCCAATGAAAGCAATGAGTAACACTAGTCCTAGGGAAAATTGTGAGAGAGGTAAAGGTTTTTACGTTGTATGCAAAGGTCTAGACTATTACTTAGGCGTAAATAATTAAAGGTGAATGATTGCTTTATCCTTGACTTTCATATTCCAGCAATAACGTGGTTTTACCATTGAAGCATTTCGAATTCTAACTAAATAGTAATCCACTCAATCGCACGCATGATCTATTTTTCCAATGTAATGAAATTTCAGTGGAATCCATCATCATTAATTATATAACAGTGTTAACAGGTAGCTACAATTCAGCATAATATTAACCAATTCACTGATTGTTGTAACCGACCTTGTCAGTCAGAACCAACAATGTGAGTTGGTGACCAACGTTTGTCGTATCACTGTGAACCTATAGTAATTACAATCGTACCATCACGACGGTAAACGCAACAGAATGTAATCTCCAACACCCACACATGTTTGTACACATACAACCACTAACAAACATTTGTGGTTTTCTTTATCAATACGTACGGGACTTGTGTGGTTGTGTTGGTGAGGTGACGTCATGCAATTGTCATCGCTGTCACGGCTAACAAGCGCCCAAGCGGCACTCGGTCACTGTTCTTGGTTTTGTTCTGCGTGAAAATTTTTATTTGTATATTGTAACAAATGTTTGTGATAAATGAGTACGTTGTTGTTGGATTCCTTTATTGTTCTTTAACAATCTGTAAAGGTTATTAAAAAGTTGTTTTATTGATAAATGTATATTATGAATCTACATTTTCGTCTCCGACATTTCGTTTTCAATATTCAGCTTTCCTGTCTATTTGGAAATATTTTGAACTTGACTTATTCTACCTAGTTTGATCCTGTTTAAACCACATTTTACTAAACTGACGAACAAGGACAATAAATTATTATATTACGGATACAACTCAATTCCAGCCTTGTTTTGGTCGTAGGTACCTACTGTGATACACTGATGTCACATTGGGTCCTGAGTGAAGAGCATCATTTACAACTCCATCGCGCGACGGACACGTGTTTTTAATTCGAGCATTCCTCGTATACTCACAATGTATACTTCACTCATTAATACAGTCATTTTCAATCGGGAGCGTTCGTAAAAAGTTAATTTTCCCAACCGTTTAATTTGCAAGCAGTCCTTAGTAATATGAATCATTGTGTTTGTTTCATTAAAATGGATCAACTGTTATACGTGTTCTGTGCTGCAGGATAATAATAATTGAGAAGTAATTGAATCTGCAAATCAATAAGAATATCTTTATGTATATAACATAGTTTTTGCAAGTATCTCAACGAAGGTTATGTCCGGATGGCTAATGGTCGGCTGACATTGAGATTGTTGATACAATTGTTGTTTTGACAGGTGCTTAACGGTATTTCGTGAGCACACACGTGGATGAACGAATGGACTTTTAGAGAGAAAAAAACGATTCACTTTCTTTTTCACTGAACTTGACATGGGTCGAATAGTGAGGGGACATTCTAAACAAAACGTTATGCTGATGTCATAGCCACGCGCCTTGTAAACTCGTGTTGATTCGTAAACATACCTACGTAGTTAATGAACTGTATTAAACACTGTTTGGGTACATTGTTAAGGTTTTGAATATTAATGTATGTTACCAATAATTATACACATTGACATTTGATGAATATTATGTTGATAATGACGTAAATATTTGCTTTCTAAAGTATAATATCTTTATAATTTTAATTATTGTGAATGTGAAGTAAAGACTAAGTGGATCTTTTTTTTTAATTCTATTTTATTTTATTGTGTGGTAGACAGTACTTTCCCAATCCGGCCTATCCTAATGTTCATCCTTTAGTATTGTTTGTCGTTAAGTTCTAATTTGAGCTTTATGATTATGTACTTACAAATGCGTGCACTGACTGGACAGGTCCAGCCAAATTTGTGTGGTTCTTCCCTAAAAGACCATCTTAAACACTAATCTGCATGGTCCATGATCAACCTAACCAACATTATGTCTGGACCTTATAGGAGTCCTCTGAGTTTATTTAAGTGTCTCCTCAGAGTAGCCTCAGAGTAGCCGGATATTAAACAATCTTAATTTACCTTTTTGTTACTTAGTAAATCTGTGGCTAATTGTATTAATCCATGTAATATTTCGATTAAGGCTTTTTGATTTTTTGCCTTAAATTATAAAGCTCACAGACATCTGATATAATTTTCCTCTACCACGATCCTAATTGCTCTAAACTCGATCTCATACTTTTGCCTTCCGCCAAATTCAAGGACAACCCTTGATTCGGGTTCTCTCGAGTGTCTTTTACACTGGGAAGTGACACGGTCGTCGGTCGACAGTGAGACCTTGCCCCCCTCCCTCCCCCTCCCCCTCCCGCTGCTTGCCGCCGCCGTTCGCTGACGTCATCCGCGCCATCTTGCGACAGTGACGCGTTGCTTGGCAACCGAACACACGCGACGCACTTAGACAGGTTGTGTCGCGAATTTTATTATGCAAATTGATTTTTTTATGGTTACTCCAAAGATTCGTTAGTATTTTCCGTCCTAAATTGCATACCATATTATATTTCATGTACGCCTATTTTGCGTTCCGTTTCTGTAGTTTTCGTAGGTTCTACGTGTTTTATGAAATGACCGTCCTCTTCTGATGTCATTTTTTAAGATTGATTACATCCCGTGTACTTACATTTATTAGTTTTGTCAAACAGTATTTTTCTCGAACCTTTAAAATATTAAAAATGAAGCAACTGTAATAGTTGGTATATTTTCCAAAAATGCAATTTATCCAATTATGCCCTTTGACACCTTGGATTATGGGGTGTCTTAATTACTTTCAGCTGTCACGCGAAATTGATTCAGAACACCCTTTTAATTGCTTAATTAGGATGTTCGTCGATTACAATCTAATCTTTTGTTCGAACAACAAAACACGTGCAAACTTCATTGTAAAGCTGCACAATGTTATAAATTATCTCCTGCTTTATTGAAGCATGCAATTTTCAAACAAAATAAGACTATCGACATCGCAACGTCATCTGCTCTTATCCTAATTTATTTGGGGTCTACGCAGTTTGTGTTCTTCCTCTTCCAAACATCTCTATTTGCTGGTCAATTTTCACGTCCTTTAAGTAATGTTATAGTTTTAAAATTACTTAGGACCTAAGATTCTGGAAGAACCACTTGTTCTTTCCGTTCTTGTACCTTTCCTCATAGCATATTTGGTCTTCCTCAACATTCATACTCAAAACTTTCCACACGACTTCTTTGTCACCGGCGTCACTTTCATACTAACTCTTACATACTTATCAGACGCTATATATAGGTATATAAATCCCAACAATGACTGACGTAGACACACGTGTAGGTACCTACATACAAGGTGTTTAAAATGAATTTGAAACAACACTCTGTATGTGTAAACGCACTCCCTAACTCACACATAAAAGTTCCGTTGGCGCTAAACCTTTTAAATTATTTTTTTACTAGTCATTGTGAAATCAACTTAAATTACACTTCTTTGAAGTAGAAGTAAAATTCAATAAAATATGACAGAATTTAATTTAGAAATTTGAATTTGAATATGGAATAGGTAGATAGGTAGGTACTAAAACAGATTGATAATTGACAGATTTAGAACAAGAAGTCTGATTATTCGTTGAACTACACTGATGAAGAAACCGCGATTTTCCGAGAAAGTCAAAGAAAACTACAATATTATCAAAAATGTAAATATGTACTATAAAGTCAAGTTTATGTGAAAACGTATCAAGTATTTGCGCTTGCGTCTGGTTATAGTTCCCACTTATTGTTGTTATTACGCAGTTTAGAACTCAAACTATGTAGTCATCCAAATGTCTTTCTAATATAACTGGAATGTGCGTTTCTGTAGAACTATGTGGTAGATAGCCTCGTTTCGTAGAATCTTAATAAGAGCTTGCTTTTGAAATCTAACCTCTGTGGTGAAAACTGACGAAGTTTTTCCACAGTTTTCTGTGGAACTATTAAAGAAAATGTATATTACTTGTAAAATAATTTTACTTCTGCTAATGAACTAGTGATACATATTCATACTAACTTGGATCCCAAAAGATTCCCAATGTACAGATTCCAGCACATCAAGCTACCCCAATGTACCAAATTTCTTTGATAGTATTTCAACTGTATAGCAAAAGACAAAGCAGAAATAAGGTTAATTTTCAATTGGGAAAATCTGACAGTTTGAGGCAGCTTGATGTGCTAGCGTCTGTACTTAGTGTAAAGTAGGTATAAAAAATCAGATATCTCCATTAATGACATTTGATGCCAATAAAACCGTGGGTCTTATCAATCAAATGCATAACTCGATTATTTTGTCATTGTATGAGCATATTTGGGGAAGTATGAACCTTTATTAAGAATTTGACAAAAAAAAACAATGCTGTATGTAATATACGTTTATGTACAACGTTACACAGAACATCAATTTTTCCGCTACAATACGTCATACAATTGTTTTTTTTCCAGGTAAAACGGCCAAATAACAAATATAATATTATGTGTTTTTATTTATATTAAATCACAAATAGCGCTGCATTTATTCTAAAACAATGCAATTCTATTTTCAGTTCAATTTTTATCACATAACACTTGAATACCCTGAAAGATATACAATGTCAAATATTGCGATCTTGTGAAATCTATTTTGGTTGCATCTGAAATTATCTGAAATCGTTTCTAAGTAATACAATAATGGTGAATTAATAATACAAGAAAACAAATTGGAAATTGGTAGATACACCCATAATATGCCGAAGAATTGCCAATAAACAAAAGACGATAGACCCTCTATCTGTGTGAAACGTAGGACTACTTACACCTCTGCCTACCTCTACGGGGAGCACAAGCATGATGTTATCTTACTGCCAATAAAAATAACGGACCGTAAAGCAGAAGAACAAAGCCTAATTGTCGGATGGGATGAGATGTGTCGAGATGGGTCAAGTCTTGATGTAATTAATGCACCAGTTCATAATTATAAATTAAAACATTGTACTGTGGATGTAAATAGAGTCTTTTGTTAGTAATATCTAGCTGTATCATTGAATGTAGGTAACGAAGTTAATGGCAATAATCTTGACCCAGCAAAAGATCTATAAACATACATAAACTCATGCCTTTTTCCCATGGGGGTAGGCAGAAACTATAGAATGCCACCTGTTAAAATCCTTTCATACTCCTTTTGCTACGTTAACGTTCATATATATCGTCGTACACGCTCGCCAGATGCGAGTACTACGTACATGATCTTTTTGAAGTAAATCACTAATAAGGTAGCATGCAATTTTGCAGAAGAGTTCCTTATGTAATTGAAGTGAGAACTAAGAAAGGATTTTGAAAATACATCCCCTAAATGGGTTAAATAGGGGGTGGTATTTTGTTCCAGGAGTTTGTAATTTTTGCCAATAAAAAATCCAGTCGGGCACACTTGTCAAACAATAATTTTCAGAAACAAACGCAAAAGTTGTGGTCAAATCATGTGCAGACCATGCATATAATTCTGAGATGGACCTTTGGAGAAAGAACCACACAGGTATAAGTCAGACGCTAACTTCAAAATGTATGCCAATGACATTATAAATGTGGAAAGGAGTCACGTGACATCTCTAAAGCTATTATCAACTGCATAATTCGACTCAGTCGTTGGCGTTAACGCTTACTGAAAAGGGAATCTGTCTAGGTACAGAGGCCAGCATATCAAGCTACTATACATCAAATATCATTGGGTTTCAACTTAATTAAGAAATAATAAGGTTCATTTTCAATTGGGAAGATCTGACAGTTTGGGGTAGCTGTCCAGTCAGTGCTCGAATTTGTCAATAATCATAAATGTCAACACAGAAATTAGTAGCAGCTCTATATGGAGCTCTGATATGATCACACATCGTGTTTAGTTACTTTTGTCGTGCAATTAATATTCCGCGTTCCACAGTACTTTATCTAGTCTAGTCGGATTAAGTTCTCGTTTTTATCCATCCATTCCACCTGTCAAGGTCATTCATACGAGTCAACAATCTTTGTCTGAGGATGTCCAAAATTTGGCACCAGCACTACTCGCTCTGGCACTACGCCTGATAACGCTAGCCAAATATGATTAGTAAACAGTACCGTTTACAATATGTCAATAATGTCATAATTATTACATTTTATGAAAATAATTAGGAATGTAATTAATTACAGATTGAAATAGTTGAAATATTCCATTCAAGTTTGGTTAAAATACCCAACTATTCTACTAAATAGATTCGTAATTTTCCGATCAATTTTATTTCGTAATTGCGGTCATACACAGTCTTTTTTTCTTTTTTTCTTTCCCTTACATTGTTTCAGCGTATCTCCCACCAGACAATTGTAAAAAATATAAAAATAACTGACAGTCCAATACACAAATAAACACAATTCATATACTTAATTTTATTTAGAATTCCCAACATATAATGTATATTTATCCTGTATAGACATAGGATAAATTGCAATAATAAATAATCCTAGAAATTCCCCAATGCGTCACCTTGTATTGGTAGGTATATTACTTAATATACCTACAACAATATACCTTAACGATTATTTAGTCCAACATAGGTACCTACGTTGGAAAAAATAATCGTTTCGATTCATACGCAACGTCCCCTCAAATATTGGCGCCAAGTATTGACCGATTTTTCCGTCACCTTAACTAGCCCATGTTGGTAATGAAAAATCACAAAAAATCACAAATATTGGCAGCCAACATTTAATAAACGTCCCTCAAATTCACAGACGATTGAGCTTTATAGATTGTATTCCGAGAAACAAAATAGAAAGCGGTAATAAACACGATCGTTTGAAGCTTAAATTAATATTTTGAACTACAAAACATGTTTCTGCATAAATTCATAAAACTACAAGCGCTTGAATAAGCTTAGTCACTTTAATTCCACATAAAATTCGTTTTCAAAATAATACCAGACTGTTACTGTCTGTGAATAAGCCTTTGCCCAACTCTGGAGCTGGGCAAAGGCTTATTCTCACACAGAGAAGGCACGCTTGCTCAAAGATTAATCTCCACGCTTGCCCAAGGTGGGTCCTCAGTTAATATCTAAGATTAACTTGGAAAATACATATTAATTGATGAACCCACAACCTCGCGAGCTGTCGTCAACCCGCTGAAGATAAGTAGGAACCAAAACCTACTAACTACATATAATCTCCAAATATTGTCTCCAATAAACACGACACGAAAGTAACTCTACTTCACCATTTAAGTAGGGATCGTGAGTGTCTGAGAGCTTATACATTTATGTAGAGCCTAGTTCATAGCGTTTATTGTTAAATTTGTTCTAACATCGCTTAGATCGACTATTGGCCTTATGACTTCTTGTAGTGCGCCGCCGCATGCTAGTGGATTGAACCCGCTGTAGACATTAATGCCATCGTTTTCCTTATAAGCACGGAATTATATTGTAATTTATATATGTATTTCGTGACCTAACTTTATTCAAAGTGTCAAAGGAATGGTTTTTTTTTCTCGTAATCATATAAATTTGAAAGGTCTTTTAACAGTTCAGGTTAGTGGTTGTTACAGAGCCAGGATTTTTATTCATTCACCGATTTATAGCTGTTCATTTAATTTATTTATTTTCATAACAAAATATCACCTTTGTATTCCTCGAAGGGGGGGGGGGGGGGCAGGCGTGAAGAGGTACTTTACCTATAGCAACACCCATATTTACCCCATGTCATAGGGGGCGAGCCTATTGCCATCAACCGGGCACAAATCCTGACCCCGAGCAACAGAACATTCTGATTGGAAAAACTTAATTACACTTTGTCTGACCCGGGAATTAAACACATGACCTCAAACTCAGCAGTCGCACTTGGGACCACAAGACCAACGAGGCAGTTTATTCTATTCATTATGAAACACGCCAGATATATATCCGATGTGTCCACGATGATCTATCAAACATTTGCCTAAATCCAAAACAAAACAAGACCAAACTATCTTCATCGTAGTCGTTTATAAAATCCGCATTCTAATAACTAATATCTGCCTACAAACTAAACAACCAAAACAAACATAACCTCTTTGTTTTTCCATAATTAAAACTCCGTTTTCTAATAGGTAATTTCCTCACATGTAAACGGCAATTGCCTCCGAACTCCTCCAATATTAGCGGCAGGAACGCAAATAGTTACTAATACCTACCTTAACAGGCACACCCCACGTTTATCATGTGAAATATTCAATTATTAACTGCAATGGTGTGGCTATAAATGCGAGTGTCACTTGCAAATAACCCTATAATAGTGGCTAAATGGCTAATTATTTGTTCTATTATTCATACTTCTAACACTCCAGTGTTGTATTTTCTCACACACGTTCATAATACCCCCTTTTTAGCGGTTGGTGTTTTTTGTTTAGCTTGTTACTTTTTTTTTCTACTTTTGTTTGCGGGAACAACATATGTCCCGACAGCAGGGCTCAGTGGTTCCCAAACAGTAGTCCGTGGACCAACAGTGGTCCCAAAGAGCTTAAATACTGTCCTCGTAAAGTTTAAAGTTACAAAGTAATCAACTCAAAAATCACAAGAATATGCTAAAAGTTTTGATTAAAGTTCATTTTAAGATTGACCCGGGGTAGTATTTTGACCCTTCTGGTCCTAGCTAAAGTGGTCCCGGGTTTAAAAAAGGTTGGGAGCCACTGATTTACATGATCGACCTGACAAACATAATGTCTGGAATTTAAATGACACTGTGACCTCTGGTCTTCCGATATTTCTTCTGAGAGTGACTTCTCTCAGAAGAAAGCAATTATTCATTAAGACATGTAAAACTGTTTTTAAAACCCATTTACAGAAATAAACATAATTTCATTTGATAACATTATTAGAAGCCTCTTTGTACTCTTATTAATGTCAACGTGTTCTTTGCACGAGACCAAAAATAAGGTACCCTAATAACATAATTATCTGACCTAAAA
Source organism: Phlogophora meticulosa (assembly GCA_905147745.2). Lineage (NCBI taxonomy): Eukaryota > Metazoa > Arthropoda > Insecta > Lepidoptera > Noctuidae > Phlogophora > Phlogophora meticulosa. The sequence goes on from LR990518.1 coordinate 5,246,037, forward strand.
CTAGTAAAAAAAGTTATCCCAGATAGAAATAAAAGAACACGGCATGCGATCGTTCAACACTTTTCCCATAATTTATTTTTCCGAAACTATATCCCACAGTTTCAATAAAAAAAAAACATCACCATAAAAAAGGTTACGTGTAGAAAACAAACAACTCCAAAGCAGCGGAAAGCTCCCGAGGTCGCAAATAAATCGGATTTTCACTTAATATCATCATCGGATACCCGCAGGCACCAATTAAATCTGCAGGCTACGTTCACACAGCGCTATTTTTGACGTTTATCGGATACGATATTTTTTATCCGATATTTGTGCGTGATTTTTATCTACAGTAGTGATAGCGATTTTTGTATTCAAAACTAGGTATCTGGGTAACAAAAGGTCCATCAGTCAGATAGGTAATAAAAAAATATTAGACACTTGTGTTTTGCTTCATATTATATCATATTAATAAAATACGGCATAGGTAGACACAATAAACTTGGTGGAGAGTCGCTACTTCACAACTCAGTATAAAAGGTCCATAGACGTGACGTCATGGCACATTTTAAGCCAATTTTTGACATAGGGTTTTGATTACGTAAAAAAATCGTCCATTATTTTTCCACAAACTGGCGGACAAAAAAATAAGTTTTAGCCATCATCCCTATTATTCCCTCATATAAACCCTACTTGCCACTTCTATTTGATAACTATTGTAAAATATTTATTGTGGTTACTTAGTGGCGCTACAATAAAAAAAAAAACTGGATTTCTTAGTTTTAATATCGTAAACAAATAGTCGCTGTGTAAACAGCAAAAGACATCGACAGCCGCATACAACAAACCCGTACACGTGAAATATCGTACCCAATGGTCTACGTGTAAACGTACTCATACACGTGCCGGCACACACTCTCGTGTATTCTCTATTATGCACGTGTACTTATGTGAGCGTTTGCGTAGGATTTGCAAAGTGCCACCCCCTTTCAGTGCACCTGACTGAGTGGTTATGACCGAGCTGGGAACGCAATCAAATTAAACGGACACCCCATTCAGATAATTGAAATAGTTGTGAAAATTAAAATCTGCTTTCCATTTTATTTTGATTTAATTAACACGATTGAAAAACGATTATTTAAAAATGTAATTAATCTGGAGAATCTATATCCAACTGGAGAAGGATACATCGAATTATCATCCAAGCCAAGTTTTCTTGTCCTTAGGATTCCGTACAAATGATTTGATCGAACCCCACTCATTTATCGACAGCGTTCTAAATACAAAATTACTGTCAAAACAAACCGTCACTGATTGAGTTGAGGTTTCATCGCAATGTTACAATATGTACACTAGGATTCTGGACATAATAAACGCGTGGGAGTTCCCCATTCGCCCTACCTCCCCCCGGCACTGGCAAGGTCGAACCGCACCATTCCGACTAGTTGCGCGGTAGGGTGGGCAAAACAGGTGTTGGAGCTATGTTGAAATTGAAAGGATTCATACTGTAGATTTTATTCGTGGTTTACACATTATTTAGTGATGATCCCTGTGTTGTTTGTATTGTTTCTGCTTAGCTGTTAGGTGTGCAGTGGGTATCTCATACTAATTTTAAGTGTTCGACCGAAATTTGATGTTTAGTCAGTAGGCCATTACTATTTTGACATTGAATGCGGAAAAATAGGGATTACGTAGGTAGATTAAAAGTCATTTTATTTTAGAACTATTCTGATAAGTAAGGTAAAACACTGTTAATTACGTGGCTCAATACTTATGGTATTTTTTGTTGCAATATATTTTTAAATTTAAAATCAATGTGCTTTTTAATATAGCTATTTCCACCCTAGCTGCACAGTATAACTCGGTTAAGCAGCCACGAGAAAACTTAAAAAAAAACGATATTGTTTGGTACAACCCTATTAGTTCCACGAGGCGTTACCATGGCAACCAGCTTGTACCGGGCGGCACCCGGAATGGCAGTATAATTGCATCCGGGATTTCCGCAAAGTGAAATCTATTTAACAGATAAATTACGCATACGCATGTTATAATTGATATTCGTTTACAGGTACTGGAAGTATGTACTACCGTTTGTATTTAATATGATTGCTGCCCTTTGTGTAACAATTTACTGCTTTATTCGGTTATATTGTGTGTCTGCTTTGATTAATTATCTCATGTCTTTTAACTGCCATAATTCAGAGATGTAAAAATAGGTGAATAAGTAATTATCATTAGGAATGTAGAGGTTTACAGCTGTTACAAGAGTCAAGAAAGGCCAAAGAAGCGATGAATGGATTGTGTGAAAGATGACATGGCTAGAAAGGAGGTGATGTATGGAAGAAGTAGATTTGATGCGCTGAACCCAAATAAATTGGGATAAGGGCAGGAGAAAGATGACGATGACGACTATTATATCATACAGCAGTGTCTTTATTTGCAACAATATCAGATGCCACACATAAAATAAAATACATTTTTTAAACTGATTAACAAGATGGCTTAAATATCTGACACGTGTATCGAAGTTTCAAAAGTTTCTCCAAAATATGGAAACAAACACAAAGAAACCTAAAAAAATATTTTCGCATCGAACTGAGCGACCTCATCCAAACATTGTTATGGTAGACGGAAAAACAAAAGAAAAGAGGAATTTAAAATTCGAACTCTTTAACAATAAATCTGGATCGGTCATGGCTGACGTTTCATCAGCCAATCATAAAGGCGGTTTGTCACGTGCAGGATAGCAAAGTGACACTGTCATTTTATTCGTGACAGTAGCTACAAAATGTCTGATAAATATTATAGTCTGTGGCTTAAGATATGTGTAGTCAATAATATGTTTTTGTCATCACGAACACTTGGTCATCACACACATTTAAATGATAAAAAAGGATAAAGATAATAATATAAGTTCGGGCTATCGTAATAAAACCGATAAAGGTACTTTTCAGAACCAGTATTTTCAAGTTAAGCACAGTTTAAAAACCGGTATTTTCAGGTTAAGCACAGTTTATCGTGAATATTCATAGCATTCCGTTATGATTTCGTGCGATTTCTGTTACGTCCGTCTGTAACACTTGGCAAATTCCCATATTGACCTACAAACAAAAGATAAGCGGAGTGAATCAGCTTCTTATTATTTCCCACATGTTTTAGGTGGGCAGTGGGGAAAACAGTACTTTTCTTACTATCTGCAGCAAAATCAAGATAATATTTATCATAAAAATTTAGAACAATAAACCAATCGCAATCTCCAGCAAACATTGGGTGTAAAATGGGTTTTAAAAATTAATTCGTGAGATTAGTCCACCAATAACGTATGATACATTCTATAGAAGCGCTTCCTTGTGTATAACCGTCGTCAATTCCAATTTCGAAGTCACCTTCTATCACAAAAAATCCAGACCACATCACAACCTTTGTAAATAATAGGTCTTTACCTATGAAATTGCCGTTTTGTATGAAAAAATTTAAATGATTTTTTTTTATGTATTTTTTATTTGTATTAATCGAAGTTATCACCCATGCAATCAATGCATCTTTGCCAACGCAGTGGCAGTTTATTGATGCCCTTCTTAAAGAAATCAGCTGGACGGGAGGCAACAAATTCTTCAAAGGCATTTTGTATTGCCTCTCGGGTATTGAATTTTTTTCCCGCCAAGAAGTTATCCAAATTCTGGAAAAAGTAGTAGTCTGTAGGCGCAAGGTCTGGTAAGTAGGGCGGATGACGGAGAGCTTCCAACCCCAGTTCTTGCAACTTGGAGACCGTCTGCTGTGCAGTATGAGGTCGCGCGTTGTCGTGCAGGAGCAGCGGAGACGAGCGATTGACCAATGCTGGTTGGAGATGTGCCAGCTTCTCCATCATTGTGTTCAATTCTTCACAGTACACATCTGCAGTAATGCTCACCCCGTTTGGTAAGAAGCTGTGTTGAATCAAACCGGCGCTAGACCACCAAACAGTGACCATCACTTTTCTTGGGGTAAGTTTTCGTTTAGGGCATTGTTTAGGTGCTGAACCAGGATCCAACCAACTTGCTGAGCGCTTGCGGTTATCAAACAGAATCCATTTTTCATCGCAGGTAACAATGCGGTTCAAAATTCCTTCATTTGTGTGTCTGTTGAGCAGTGCAAGGCACGTCTCGACGCGTACTTCGCGCTGGCGATCATTGAGTTCGTGGGGCACCCATTTGTCAAGCTTTTTTACCTTGCCAATTTGACGCAAATGGACCAATATTGTTTTGACGCTAACGTCGAAAGCTGCTGCTAATTCAGCCGTAGATTGTGTATCATCAGCTTCCACAATCGCCTTTAATTCGTCATTGTCGACCAAAGTCTTCGGACGACCGCGAGGTTCATTTTTCAGGTCGAAATTTCCAGAACGGAAGCGAGCAAACCAATAACAGGTAGTGCGTTGGTTTGTAGTGTTAGCTCCGTAAACGTCGTTGATGTTGCGTGCCGCTTGTGCCGCGTTGCTGCCACGACGGTACTCATATTCCATAATTACTCGAATTTTTAACGTATCCATGATGACGAAAAAGATTTAAATGCGATGAAAATGTAACACTAATCAATAAACAAATGACTACTTTTGGAAAAAAAAATCCATGTTTTTAAAATAAAATTAATTTGAAATTAGAATTCTTAGCCAAACAAAAAATATTTTGATTTGAAATGGCCAGTACTGCAGAACGGCAATTTCATAGGTAAAGACCTAATATTATATTAATTCTTCTTGGGAATTCCATATAAGAGCAAAATCAAAGACGTGTAAATCCGATAAAGATATTAAATCTACAGACTGAAACCCCTGGAATATCTACACAGCTACCTAGTATACAGCCGTACATACTATATATGACGTGTATATACGTAGCTAACGTAGGCGAGGTGCCTGGAAACCGCTCGCCCACGCACCTTGATCCTTGACTACCGATTTTTTCATTTACACAAGTGTCATTATAGAAAATTTGATCTATGTCTCAATCAAATTTGAATGCGTTTTTCTCGGTTTTATGAGCTGTGACTAAGATTACCCAAAGCCATTTTAGATTGAAGATTTAGTACATCATTCAAAATTAAGTGTTATTGAAATCATCAACTTCATCGCCATTTTCTATTGATTCGAGCGTTTGGAATCGACGGAAGTCTTTCCTCCAATTATGTTCACAGCGTGATATATCATTATGCCCCCAACAAGCATTGTAAATAAGGCTTAATTTTGAAATAAGCTCAACGATTCCACATCTGATATTGAATGTAAGTAATTTATGTGAGCTTGTTTTGTATTTAGTGTAATTTGTTTTGCAATCTAAGTTATTTCTCTAGTAGAAATCTTGCATGCTTTACAACTTATAATATTAAGATTGTGTCATTATAACTTTAAAATTGGAATAGTATCTTCTAAAATTTGACTACATTGATCCTATATGATAATAATTTAATAATTTACTAATTGCCCACCGCTGGACTTACTCACCCTAAGAATGCGATCTCCATTCAATCCTCAATATTCAACGTAAATTTATTTGCTTTCTAACTAGTTGTTGGTACATATATTTTATTCTTGCACTTCCCACATCAAAGTTCAAATGAAAAATTCCCGTTTCTATTTATAGATTAAATATAGGCAGAGAGTTATTGGATTCGACGAATCGATGAAGCGTGCCACGTGTAAAATCTTCTCTTTAAAGAACCTAAGTCACTCGTGATAGAAAGATGGATGAAATTGAGGCGATTCCTTTATTCGCAACAATTTTCACTTGAGTAACAAAGATTTCTGTTGGAGGCCTAACGTTTAAGGCTTCGCCTTTCATTAACGAAATTGAGGTTTCAAAACCAATGTAGCGTTTTAAATCAGTAGCCCTAGTACCTAAGCATTTTTAGGAAAAGATTACCATTCGAAATTGTCAACAATTTGTACTAAGATTGAAACGATTCTACATTATGTACGTAAACTAACCTAACTAACTAACTTCCTTTGACTAATAAAAAGGTAATCTCAAGTTTAAGTTGGTAAACTTCTCCCAAAAAATTGCGTTAGGGCTATTTCTTCCTAAGGTATATTAACATCTGTGAAGGAAAAATATCGGACTAATAATTGAAAATCTGTCTGAAGACACAAATCTGCCTTGAGCAAGCCTGGTGGTTAATGCCCACATCTTATCTCTATCAGAAGAGATCCTTGCCCCATGTTAGTATTATCAACAACAATTTCAATGACAACACTATGTAAGATAACATTGTCATTTTCAAACCCTGTGTCTAGAAAACCATTAGTTATTGTGCTCATCTTTTTCTTATTAACATAGACTGACTTAAGATCTAGATCATGGCTACGATCTTGAGAAGGCAGAATCATCTATGCATACACGCTTCATTTAACACTCATTTTGTTCTCATATTTCTATCTAAAAGTCACGTCATAATATTTGACGACCGATGTGGCGCGGTGGGCGAAGGTCCGCCTGCGACGCAGGAGGTTGCGGGTTCGATTCCCGCCCTGGAACAAATGTTTGTACGATCTACAAATATTTGTTTCGGGTGTTCTGGGTATTTACTATGTATAATAAAAAATATCTATCTATGTAATGTATTGTATTAAGTATATCAGTCATCTAGTACCCATAACACAAGCTCTGCTTAGCTTGGGGCTAGATGATGCTGTGTGGATTGTCCAGCATTATTTATTTATATTATTTATTATTAATATTCTAAAGGTCGTTGACGATCCAGACATAATCTTAAATACATTCCGGTGATAGTATACCCAAAATCTCTTTCACATTCCCGTCTATATATAAGGCTTGTATTTTACCTCTTTACGGTTAGTCCCAGCGATGAATCCACCAAATCTCAATCATCACTACCCCAATTTAAGTACTTTGAACTCCTAAATATATCTATGAAAAACAAGCGCTCTTCAATTGCATTAAAAAAAATCACTTCGTTATTTTCCATGTCGTGGTAATTGCTCCCATTAATCTATGGTCCAAGCTTTCCTTTTTGAGTGTTGCGTTAAAGATATACTCAGTTATTTACCTCTGAGCGAGGCCAGTTCACGGCTTTACGCTTATGTTAACCTTTTAAGAAAAAAACTTAATGAGCTGTGAAAAAAAAGGGAAAGACTGCGTCGTCCTTAATGCTTAGGCTTCACTTAAATTTGCATACACTCTCTTCCAGTTCATTTAATTAAAGTAAATAAAGCTGAGGTCAATTCGAAACAAAAACTTAATTAGATTTTTTTATGAACGCTTTGTGCGTTCTCCAGGAGGACTTGCAAGCTCTCTTGGATAATAGAGTCGTGGTTGTATAGGGAAAATATGGCCACCTGACAACAACGCATTGATAAGGCGACGCTAGGTATTTGATTAATCCAAAATACTGTCCTGTTTGTAGAGTCAGTGTGTTGCGTTAGATATTATTCAGAGGTAAATCTAGTTTACCTCAATTAAATACCTTTAGCAACTGTTATGTAATCGAACTAACACTATAAATGTTTCGGTTACAATCTGTGAGCGATGCTGATAATTAGACCACACGATAATCACACGCAGAGGGAACGTGATAATGCATGATTAGACGCAAGTGCCGCGTAACAAGCCACCTATAAACACAGTGACCTGACACCCCCCTTTCCCCTCACCACCCTGGATCCCCCTACAAACACCCTCTGACCTACACACGGGCAATGCCAGTAAAATGCACACAAACGCACACATGCTCAACTGAACACACACCAACATGCTTTCATGCGTAGGCCAACGCACACATGCAGAGAAATGGGGTAAACTGGGCAAACATGACACCGTGAACTATATTCCATGCACACATAGAAACTTTCTTGCACCAACTCTCACACGAACAGAATCGGAATTTTGCGGTAGCGCGAATAATAAAATCATTCTGTTGCCAACTGAAAAATGGCGGAATTAAATGTTGACACTTTAATTTAGACTGTTCAACTCCTAATCGCGAGGCGTCAAAATGAAAACGTATTTCGTTTTCACTTTTAATTGCTTCCAAAGAAAATATTTCACGCAATAAATTTCAGTTTTACGAGCTTAACTTGACGTCATTTATTTTGAAACAAAATATTTGAGGGCTATTTTTAACATCAAACAGTCTAGTATTAGTAGCATAACGTTATAATGATCTGAAATTCAATATTTCAAAATCATAAGAAGATGATATGTGTACCTATTTGATAATGTAAACCCACTTTCAAAATTAAAGAAATAACTGGACCTACGAGCAGTATAAGCAGAAAAATAAACACTACATTACTTATATTTTATGTGGTGCAATTTTCTTGTACCTTACATGATGAATTATGAAATTAGGTCACATAAAAAGCAACCTAGAACTTAATCACGTCAACAGTGCTCCACATCACGCACTAATAGAAACCGAGGGGACTAGCGTCAGCCTAAGGGTGGAATAAATTCCAAGAAACTTTAACACCTTCACTGCCAGGCAACGAGACACAATATAAAATGTATTTTTGTCGTTTAAGGTATTTAAACAAACATACTTATGGGAACATTGAAGGAGATAACGGTAAGGGCAAAGTGTTATTGGGTTTTCCACCTGGAATTTATCAGAAGTAGTTTGGAGGGATTTGTACCCGGTTGATGGAAATTGGGCTTGCCCCCGCTTTATTTAGGACTGAAAACAGAACTGGTAAAATGTAGGTGTATTATAGTATATATAATTATAACCCGTCAGTGAATACAGGAGCAATATTATGGGTGTTTAAAACATAATACATTAAAAAAATTAATGTCGAAGTCACACTTGGGAAAATTTTGTACAAAGCTTTTGACTGAAGATTCTGTTAAGACGCCAACTTCCAGGAAAGCTGATAATACTGGTACAATATGAAACAGATAAAAAGAGAGTCGAGATCGCCCACCGGGGGTTCCTTGCCATGATAAGCAATATTTTTCCATTTATAAAGGAGCGTTATTTTTTTTTTGCGCCCACAAAATTATAGTTTGCGAAAAGTTTATGCTGACTACAAAAAAAAGCTGTGCTAATTAGAGACATCGTTTCATTTTTCATAAAGTAAATTGAAAAATTGAATTGAGAATACCAAAATTTGATGGATTGGCATTTTTACGAAAAGTTTTAATCATAAGTCAAAAACTATGGGACATAAATGAGAATTAATGTATGTAGGTGAATAAAATAAATAAATCTTTGAAAATGGAAAAAATAATTTGTCGTGCGAAGCGCAGCCCACTCGCTCTAACATTTAACATTTTCACACGGAACCCTAAAAATCAAAACACTAGACAACAATTTTCACAACACACCATAAGTAGGCAGTTACAAAATAAAGGATGACACACCAAATACGGTTTTACCTGTAAATAAGCCATTTGAAACGTACAGCAACACCGATAACATTGTATAATAAACCGTACATATTTTCCTTTTTGCATTTTAATGTACGTCATATTCCCGCTGAGATGTTGCCTGCCGATAATGTGATTAACACGACTACAGTGGAATTATTGCCATAAGCTTAGTACTGAGGTGTGTTTCATGAAACCTTGCAAGGTACTCACGCCCTATGCGACCAGTGACGTCTAGCACCCTCGCGTGCCAACCGTGGACCAGCCATAAATTACATATACCTACGTATCGTTATGTTCTTTTCTCTCATAAACATAGCATAACATCTCACGTGACGTCTAGTGGTGCCGACTGCTGACTTTGAGGTTGTAGGTTCGATACCAGATCGGGCAAAGTGTTATTGAGTTTTTCCAATAGGAATTTGCTCATTAGCAGACCGGTGTCTGGATTTGTGCCGGGTTGATGGCAATAGGCTCCCCTCTATTACATGGGAGACTAGACCAGGCAGTGTATATTATAAATTATACATTTAATACCATTAAATAATTTATAAATAAATAAATTTAGATACACGAATATACTTAAAACAATACTATACGTTACGATATTCATTCTGATTTGATAATTATACATTCAAATCAGATTGGAGGCAGGAAGTAATTAAGTGATTATCTTTCAAATAATTCAGCATTTTCCTATACATATCAGCTAATTGCTTACCAAATCGCCCATATTCTAATTCACAATATCGGGAGTAAAATCGTTTTTTTGATCACACCTCTATTGTGTTCATTAACCGTTGTTTAATTATCGAACTCGTATGCGTAGACACTGTTATTAGATTCAGAGATCATTACTATCATATTTATAGCAGAAGTGCACAAAAGGTTATGTGTTTCTATGAATATTGGTAGTGTTGTTATGGCATCATTGGCCATCACCACCCACGGTACCTACTGGAACATATAAGACAATTATATTCTCCTCATGGTTTTCGTTATAATTAATTGGTCTTTCATAACTGGTGAAATGCGGGTGTTTTGTACACCTCTGCCCAACCCTTTGGTCAACATACAGGCGTGATGTTATGTTTATGTCCTTCATTATCTCCATTGTTAGTTATTACTAAAAATATATCCCTTTCTATCCATTACTATAATAAGCCAGTGTGAAGTCAATTTGAAATTGTTTTAAAGTCTGTCAGATTTTAATAAAAATAGTTATAAAACCTACCTAACTTATATAAAGCTTAGTAGCTATTAAAACATAATATACATTTATCTATCTCTCCATTTCAAATATTACTTTCCTTACACCCACGCCAGTAAGCAAATAATAAACTCTATTTTATAAAACGATATTGTCGGTGGGATAATTAATTTCGATTTCAATGGTATCAGCAAGTTTTTGTTAATTCTCGTCTTATATGAAGTAGTTATACTTATTTCATCTGCCTTCTTATGGCATTAAAGAACATTTGCTATAGTACAATATCTTAGAATAACAGAACACCAAGATACATGAATAAAATTGCCTTATATGGTTTCAAAACTTTAAGTTTTATAGAAAACATTCAGCGCTGTGTGCGGTAACATGAAACGCTGTTGCTAACCCAAGGAACTACTTCGCTTTTTCGGCATGTAAAGCCGATCTGATAATCCAGAGTATGAGCTACCTTCATAACAAATTTCATCCAAATCCGTTCAGCTGTTTCAGGGTGAAGAAACAAACATACACTCACACTGACAAATATAAAATATGAGTGTATCTACTACTAATAAAACACAGGAATTACTAAACTAAAACGTTAACAAAGATACTAACGCTACATCGCTCTCTACTAAACGAATCGATAACTACATTTGTCAAAATCCGTCAATTTACTTGCTATGAGGAAGCATCCGTCATCCGTTCGCACTCCCTGCTAGAGTAGTCACCATGTAAGTAGAATATGTATACGAAATAGTTCAAATAATATCGCCTTTGACTGCTCCCAACAAATATAAATCTAAACTTACAAACTTATAACATTATACATAGAATCATATTGCAAGTAATCTCTTAAAGTAGTCTGTACTAATCCCATTTGAAAATTCCACGAATAAAATGCTACACTAATAGTGAATGCTCTGGAATATTATGTTTGATGGTATAGTTATCTTCCACGCGGGCAGAATCTGGATTACCATAACGCGCGTACAAGACAGCAGGTCACACGGATTTGCATAATGACCCTACTATCAGCCCACATGACCCCGTTTTTTGTCTAACCGTGCTGTTAACATTGGTATAATCTACGTTTTCCTGTTACCAACACCGTGTCTGTTAATATCTATCTCATTTTACGAATACAACTTTCGCGTGTGTCAAAATATTTAAGTTTAGAATCCATACCATTGAAATTTTGAGTCCCCCACCACTAATTTAGTTTCGACTTGTTCGTTTTTGAGATTCTCGTTTGTTCCATTCATTCTTCGAAAACTTGATCCACAAGAAAATAAGCTTCACGATTGGGATTGTGCCAAATACTTTTTGTAATATATAAACGTAAAACGCCTACTTTGTTTTGTCGTTATTGTTTAACAAAGGCGGGCCATGAATTATGGATGTCGATATTAGGTACGATATCCATACCGTCAATGACATTGTCAAGTCGAAGAGATTTGCGGGGATAGTAATATTGTGGATATTTTTTTATTTGTATTCTTGCCCATTGCAAGAATACAAATAAAAAAATATCCACACATTCTGTTTCAACTTTGACGTATACAACAGAGTTTAGTCCTGTTATTGACTAATTTCTTACTTCTTTATCTCTTCTCCTTTTGTCGTCTGTAGTTTTTACTTCTTCTTCAGAGAATTAATAATCTCATAAAAGCGACTCCTCCTTTAAGTTTGAACTATAATGCACGATTGTTTTTCGTACTTGTCACACTCATGGATTAAAGAGTGACCATATTGGACTCCTAGTCCAATAAAGCTGGTGCCACCACTGATTACGTAATCGTTACGAACATTATCACTTAACTGTTAGGCACGTAGTAAGAATGTGTGATATCCGGTCGATTTGTCTCTGACCTTGCTTTGGAACTGACATTATTAATAATCTGTAAAGTTCATTATAACTATGTCATTTACATGGCTTTTTTTGTTTGATAACAAGTTTTTTTGCTTGTGTCCAGTATAAACCATTTTATGAATGAGTAAGCTCTGTTCCAACTAAAATTCACACATCATTTATAATTTTTAGGTATCAAAAATATTATTTTAAAAAGTATGCTTTATTGAATATTATAAATTTACAATTCACACCATTATTTATTATTAAATGATCCCCATTTATCACCACAAACAATCATGAGGAAACATGTGTTCAAAACAATCACCTATCGTTTATAATGCTTTGAATACAGTGACAGATAGCATTATCTGTTATGATTGACATCAGCTACCGGATTAATCGAAAACCAAACGTCTATGCGAACTAATTCTTAACGAAGACATAAGTGTATCTACTCATCCATAGGTACCCTTAGGCATTACCTAATGTTCCCTACGATTACCAAAATACTATTCTGTTTACGTAATTATCTTTGCATTTTTGTTACGTCATCCTGTTCTATAATATCTGTCATCGGCCTTGCTTCGGCTATGGTCACAATCACGACCATGGCTCCATGGCACAAGCGCGATGACGAGAGCTTTTGGCCTTAATAAATCGTCATTTACTACGACTTTATGACAAAGGCAATAAGGGACACAATTAAGAATGGATTTATGATATGATTTGTTACTATCGTTTACTTGGAAATGCGTTTTATTGGAAGTATTTGAGTTAACCTTTGTGATTTGGTATTTACGTTTGTTTTTGTTTATCTACAGGTAACAGCTGTTGACGTCCGCAGTAGCAGCCAGCCCAAAGGCAACTCTTTCTCTCAACCCCCGCTCCCCGCATCCCCTTCCAAGATTGCTGCCACCATGGGTCGGAAGAAAATACAAATATCCCGGATTACGGACGAACGGAATCGACAGGTTAGTAACTTTCAATAAAAAACTTCTTGAACACTAAGAATGCCAGTGTTAATAGGGTCAGTAGGTTCAACAATTCGACAGTTACACGCACAATTTAACTGGATAGTTTCGACAATCGCCATTAGACATACCACTAAGACATGATAAGTATAGGTAATAAAATGATTACAATTATTTTTCGAAACCAAACCGTCATTAAGAGAATGATGGATGGTGCATTGCCTATGGCAATGTTTAAGCTTATGTAACAATAACCAAACTCAGAAGTGATACGTGCAATACGAAGTTCGTACATAATATTGGAGGAGAGTGAAATGACCTTACCATGAGGCATGACCTAACAGATGCGGCCTATCAACACTCCCACTGCAAAACATTATCGCGAGGGGACAATGACCGCTCCCGCTTGTAATTTATTAATTATACGATTACACTGTATATCAGCCTTGTCCAGTTTATTATGACCCTACAAAGCACTCCTCATCTGCCCCTCTATCAAAGCAAATTTTTAATTAGAAGAGGGCAGAGAAGCTCTTTGAATATGGTCTAGTAATACCAGCAGCAGACATGGAAAATTAAAATTGCGAAGGTCAATTTGCTTTCGGCGGCCCAACATCCTTTGTTCTTTATGGTAAATACTTCGAACTAAAACATGATCAGTCCGAAATCAGACCACATATTTGGTACCTATAAATAACAGGAAACATGAACAGTCTTTGCTAATAGTGAGTTGTTCCTAAACAAATGAGTTAACCAGAACACCTATCGATTTTTTGTTATTAAGGAAAATTACAAATTAACCGCAGATGATGTGTAGGTACGAACAATGATGCATTGTAATATTGAGAGTTTGAAATATTGGAATACACAACGTACTGAATGACAAATAACTTTGATGAGTCCAAGTAATAATTATTTGATTCCGTCCGTGACCCAATAAAAAGCTTTTGTTTCCATTTTATCAATATCGAAATTACAAAATGAAGAGTCGGTGTAGTTTAATGATATATTCTGTGTTGCCAAGCTTGAAAACGAAAGTACTCGTGGTAGTTAAAAACTATGTAATTGCTTTGTGAACTTTGTTGTTTGACCCTGGAAACGTTTCAGGAGTATTTCATTAATTGCTGGGACTTTAAAAAAATACTTCTTTATAATTATTATCATTTCGTTCTCGGAACTGCCTACAATAATATTGTATTCCTTCGTTTTCTTTAAATTTGTCGTCTGAATGTTTCAGGTGACCTTCAACAAGCGCAAATTTGGTGTGATGAAGAAAGCCTACGAGCTTAGCGTACTGTGTGACTGTGAGATCGCTCTTATCATCTTCAGCTCCAACAACAAACTCTACCAATATGCCAGCACTGATATGGACAAGGTTTGTCTAATTCACTCTTTATACTTCGAATATTATCAAATTTACAGCTCATCTCATTAATCTTTCCAATATTCTCACCGGAGAGACTAGTATTTTCTGTTTTTGTTGCTTCAATTACCAAGAAATGTTTGTGTATGATTACACCTATCAATTTTGGGTTGTATTATTACGCCATGACCGATCCTATTTTGTTTTTAAGTCATCTTTACTGAATTTATGGTTTTATATTCATATTACTAAATGAATGATTTAGATTTTCAACTTTATCTGCTACAGTATTGTACGAATTAAGTAAATTCAATCTTTATTATCATTTCATTACATATATCTTCGTTATTAATTACGTATGTAAATTCTGTTTCACAAGCTTCCTGTTCTTCGAAGTTTTTTTGTCAATAACTACTCGTGACGTTGGATTATAAATTATATTAGCATTTTCTAAGATTATGTGTTTCTATTGTAGCTTGAAGTAAGTTATGCGATTAAATGCAAAACAAAAAACGAACTCCAACAGTAATGGAATTAATTTCTTCTAACGTGGTTCGCAGTAATTTATCGTAACACGGCTAACACGCCCCACTTATAATACTAAGCTTTATATTTTAATAAAACTCTCGGTAATACCAGCTAGACTCAGGGTATTTGCATAAACATTTTTTATCGTTTACTGCCAACATAGACTGAATAAAGCGCTCATAAAGATCATACAACTGAGTCAAATAATCTGCCACAATTTTGTGATTTTGTATTTAACGACGTGAGGTCAAGGTGGCCACGCTAAACTACACAATATGCTAAACAAAGAATATTTTGTTCAAAGAGATTACGTTGTTCGAGTCAACAACACTGTTGCTAGGAAGTCTTACATTATCTGTAATAAGTACAATTTACATGATGACTAAATGCTTATAGAAAATCAACGAAAATATGAATGATATTAAATGAAATCGAAATTTAAAATTGAATTAATCAATCAATAAAGATGACTTAGGGAGATATCTCAGGCGAGTCGGAAGATGATAGATCATACTGGAACAAAGATTCGAAATATTATAAAATTACGTTTATTTCTTTGCAGGTTCTTTTGAAATACACGGAATACAACGAGCCACACGAGTCTCTGACAAACCGCAACATCATCGAGGTACATTAAGTACGGCGTCATCTGTGTGCCCGTGATCGCAATGCAATGTCCATGCAAAATTGACTTATCCCATTAACCGCGTGCTTTGTACTTACACACAATACCCTAATGCATACATTTGATACTAAAACAATCCCTGTTGTAAACAAACAAATGTTGTTCGAAGCTCCCTAGATTATAGATGTAGATCTCGTACCCAAAGACCTTGTGTAAACGATATCACATCAATATACACATAGAAATAGACAAACACGAGTAATAAAGCAACAGCATGTTTATTTCCTGTTAGAAAAAAGGATGAAGTACAAAACACCAGACGCCCCGATTTATACTAACAGTTTATGACTAGATACCCCAAATATTTATGTTATTTTATCCTGTTCTAGCATGGGTTTTGTAAATATATTTTGTGTTTATTTGAATTAACCGCGCCTACCTGACTCCGATGTTCTGATACAAGGGTAAAGTCAGTGTTGCATCATTGCGTTCGACACCACACAAATGTACGCTAAAAAAATTTTGATACACGTACAATTTTACCTAGCTACACTGTAGTTTTATTGAGAGCACTGTTTTATTTTGAACCCTCCACTACATACTGACGTGATAAAATCTAAATAAACGAAACAGAAGCAATTACGTATAACGCGATTGAAACTGATAACGCTAATGGTGTGTATAGAGGGTGTAATCTAATAATTTAACTGGATTTTAATGCATGCCAGATTAATACAGTACGTGTAGTGTATATATAAGTTTGGCTCGTCAAGCCACCTGAGCTGTTTTCGCTGACACTTACAGGCACTAACGAAGAAAGAGCATAAGAACGGAGTGATGTCACCGGACAGCCCCGAGGCTGAGCCCGAGTACAATCTCACACCAAGGACCGAGGCAAAGTATTCCAAGATTGATGAGGAATTCCAAATGATGATGCAGAGGAACCAGTTGAACGGGAGCCGAGTGGGCGTGAGCGTGGCAGGGGGCAACTACAACCTGCCCGTCAGCGTCCCGGTTGGCAACTACGATCAAACACTACTGCAAGCTAGTCCACAGATGCATGCTTCTATCAGTCCCCGGCCCTCGTCTTCGGAAACCGATTCAGGTAGTTGATCAATTTTTTATCTACCATCATTGATTTAGTACACAATAATAACCAATATAAGCGTACATAGTTTTTGTAAATCTGTTACTAATACAAATATTGTATCCTATTTAAAATACCATATAGTCCGAACCAATTAAAACAACCTCTATATTAAACGCCAACCTTATTTCTATTCCAGTATACCCAAGCGGCGGAATGCTAGAGATGTCAAACGGCTACCCAGGTTCAGGATCTCCGCTAGACGCCGGATGCACGCCGTCGCCGTCCCCCGGGCCGGCGCCGTCACCGCACCGGCACGGACACAAGTCGCACGGACACGCTCCACCGCCGCATCACTCGCCGCGGCACAACAACTTGCGCGTGGTCATTCCCAGCTCTATGCCGCCACCGCAAGACGACTTATCTTATGGTGGAGAGGTGATTGTGAGGCTCTTTATACTATTCCTAGATTTATAAGATTCAGAACTAATTTTGTCAGACTTTCAACAATTGCAATCATAGCCAGTTAGCATTTAAGAGGATCGAATCGATTCCATCTCAAATCTCCATAATAACTAATTGAAGTCCCAACGTCAATAGTAATAACAATTTTTGAATAATTCAAGATAAAAAGCAACTTACCTAACAATTCTGAAGGAAGGTTAAAAATAAAACATAAAAAAAACGAATAAATTAGGAAAAAGGAGGCTAAAAATTTAACTGCTGTTCAGAATCCCTTCTACTCTGTATATTTTGTCCCGACTATATTTTACATTATCTGGATCTGAAAAATCATGTACCAAACAGGTTTTTAAAATTGTCTCTAGAGCGACCCAATGTTTTCAAAATTCCAGACTCCTCTCAGCTACTCAGGACTCGGCAACTTCGGACCACAGGACTTCAGCATCAACTCGGACATGGGCATCGGACTGACGTGGGGGGCGCACCAGCTGCAGACGCTACAGCACAACAGGTACATGTCAGTGATCACTCTCATATACCTTCTTATATGTGTCGCTTAAGCCCTTTTTCATACGGACTGCCTGTGGGCTAGCGCACGGTACCTGGTCATGAAGTGTGAGTAAAATGTGTAAATTTTGCAAGTTTTGTGTAAAAGTTACCATGTTTTATATACATACATTTCGTCTCTTGGGCTCGGCGCTGGCTATCCAGTCTGAGCGTATGATTAGGGGACTCAAGGAAATCTTCTGAGCGGAGTCCGGATTATTTGAATGGCAAATAAAATCAGATTTCTGTTGTGGAATTAAATGTCAAATTCAAATAGCGAATTGAGTTTTAAAAGAGACATGGAGTTCGGACTCGTTTGATGCAGATTTCCGTTGTTGTTGTCCTCTAATTAAGCTTCTAGTGACTATCAAACGAAGTTATTTAGAAAGAAAACAATTAAATAAATAAATACGATTTTTAAGCAAACACTAACTACGTTCTCAATAGCTTCGTCAAAATACTAACAATAAACAAAAACAAAAAGAGTTCCGCCGTGACAGTGTAATCACTGCCGTGACCAGGATTCGAACCTGGGTTACTACGGCCACAACGTAGGGTCCTAACCACTAGACGATCACGGCTGTCGGAACCACTGGTAACGCTGGCGAAAACAACAATCACTTAAAAACGGTTACATCACATTGCATGGACATTCACGGTTGCGTGCGCCGGAGTGAGTAAAATGGCGTTAAAATGGCAAATTAGGTAACTCGTTAAAGCGTAGTACAAAACAAGTATAGATTAATTCACCGTCACGGCTCTCTGTGTTTAAAAGAGCTACATTTTCAGAGACTGAATCTATTATGTTGGTATTACTCATTTAATTATCTCATTTCCATTATCTAGTTGAAAAAAGCCGAATAAAATTACTACCGAAGTTACTGAGCTGATAAAAAAGTGATGGACACAACTAAACGAATTTAAATTGCTCGTGGCCATGTGAAGGCATTTGAACCAAAAGAAAAATAAATAACAAAACACACTGAGAGACACGTGCATGATTAAAAAACCAGCCAAGTGCGTGTCGGACCACATACAGCCAGAAGCGTTCCGTAGTCGGTATGACTACTCATATATATTGACGACACGGTTGGCGCAGTGGCTGAGCGATCGACTGCTGCGCCGCGTGTCGTGGGTTCGATTCCCGCACGGAAAAAATATTTGTATGGTCAACAGGTAATTGTTCCGGGTCTGGCTGTTCTTTTATGTGACTTTAAATGTTTGTAATCGCACCCACGACACAGGAGAAATTCCTAGTGCGGGGCAATGTTTAAAAAAAAAAAGTATATATATAACGTGCACAATATTGATTTCCTGAACAGCAACAATAAGTTTGGATTTAAAAGTCTTATCAGAGAAACTAAAAAGAAATAAGTTATTGCTTGGGTTGTAACTTTAGAACCACATATTATACTTTAGACGAACACAAAAAAGTGATTAAATTATGAAATCAACCAATTACACGCATAAAAGATATGAATATTATATTATTACGTAGATGTTAAGATTTGTACCTAGTGTTTTGTTTTTGTTTATTTTATTTTTTTTAGGTTTATCATATAATGTTTTTATATTGTAAATAAGCAAATTTAATTTTGAGACCGAGCTATCGCATTAGGAACATTCCTGTAATGATAGTTGTAAGGGAGATTTTAATAAATAAATAAATAAAACTTTGACAATTCAAAAATAACTGTAATTGGTTTATTATTTATTTATTTATTTGAAATAATGCTTTGAATTTGAAATAAATACAAAAAAAATGTTGCCTCTCAGATACATGCGTAGCTACTTGAAATATGATCGGTACATGTACATATATGCCAAATTATAGTCTCCGAGTGAAAAGGCTGAGTAAAATACGGCCAAAAGGTCGAAATATGAGGGTTCCGCTTTTACCATTTGACTACGAAACCCCGAAAACCAAAAATTACAAATCCGGTATACATTTGGCTAGTGTAGTCATTTGTATTAAAATAAAAATCGCCAGTACTTGCTTCAAAACAGAAATATAAGCCAAATTTAAAACGATGTAGATCAGGGTTGAGTGAGAACACTCAACCCTGAAAAGTACTACAGTAAAAAAGTATGGTAAATAATTTCAGTGAAGTTCCCAATTGATTGGAAGGCTAGCATAAAATACAAGGACATAACGCTAGATAAAATCTTACATCAGATTGTCTTCCGGGAGGCGTACCGTGTCAAATGAATGGACGTTACGCATGAGCAGATTCAGATTAGATTCGTATATACCAGCGAAAAAAGGAAGAAAAAACTTTTAAATTAATTTGTAATACTTTTTATACCAAGCGAGTGAATTGTTGAATCTGATAAGAAATTCGTTAAGAGTGTACTTTTGAGTTAAGGCTGATGGAGATGAAGGTGAATTTTATTTTTTTAATGAGGACGAAGAAACAAGGAATACGAAATATGTTTCTGATTACATTGATAAAAGTGACATAGTTAAGAACTTCTAGTTATAAAATAGGTCCAAAGAATAAAAACCACGAGAATCCATAACTACAGTTTCAAATTATTTCTTTACCAGTCTTGGCATCTATGCATATTGCACAAAACTGTCAGATACTACTTTGAAACCTTTTAAAATAATAAGAATGCCCAGCCAAAGGCTTCTTACACGGAGATGGCAGGAACATTTATAATGACAACGATTTCTCAAGGCAGTGTGGTGGTTTCTTCACGATATCAGTGATGTTTAAGATAAGCATAATACATGTATGAATTCTAAGAGTCACATTGATGATTGCCCGAATTTAAATCTTAAACTCCCATAAAATTCCAACTAGACCAATATACAAAAATGAAACCTCCATCGTGACAGTGTAATCACTGCCGTGACCAGGATTCGAACCTGGGTTACTACGGCCACAACGTAGGGTCCTAACCACTAGACGATCACGGCTATTGGAGGCTGTGACTGTATCAATAAAATTTATAGTCACTTTGGTTTGTGAAAGTCACCGACCAGTTTTCTTTGCATCTGTTCGACTTTGGTGCCCTTGCTCTTGTTATTCAGATCACTGAGAAGTTCTTATAGATCATAAAAGATGGCGTTAAATGAGCAATCGTTTTTTCAATTTATAAGTTCTTCATATTTCATGATGTTATCAATAAAACCATTTCTCTAAGATTGTCTTATCAGATAGTTTAAATTGCGAAGTGGTCTTTCACCACTAAACTATTGGATTCCTAATAATGTCAAATACATCAATAACATACTGAACATTATCATTTAACCAGGAATCGACAGATTAATGACTTCCTCTATCAGTAAATAAGTTTGGCTATACACGTAGGAAACGGTGCCAGCTTCATATGCAGTCAATCATCTCGCAGATAAATGCAAGTATTTGAAATATTACGATTGGATCATTATTTACTAAGGTTTTATGTAGAGTAGAAACTTTACGAGTACCGTATGGCGGTCAAATATTTGCATTTTAAGTAGTTTTCAACATTCAATCATAAGTATTTTTGTTAATATTATTATATGCTGTTTTAAAGTAATTTAAATGTAAGTGTTATCAGAAGCGGGAATAATTAACTTTAGCTTGGAAGTCTATTTTAGTTTATGGGATAAACAATAAACCATCACCTATACCTGAATAAATTGCAGTTACCTTATTTCTTGAATTTAAACAGACTACTATTTATTAAAAAAATTGCTCCACCATGACAGTGTAATCACTGCCGTGACCAGGATTCGAACCTGGGTTACTACGGCCACAACGTAGGGTCCTAACCACTAGACGATCACGGCTACCGGAGCTGGTGACAGAATTATTGAAACAAGTGACAACTTTACGAAAACACTCGTTACGAAAGCAACATCTTGTTTCCTTTCACTAGTGCTCCAAATACTGCCCTTGATTTTCGGCTACTAAGAGATTCTTGTAAAATTTCAAAGATGGCGTTGGCGATGAGATGTTGGATCAATGTTACCACCAGGATGAGAATTACCGAAAAAAAAAGTACGGTACCTTTACGCTTCGGTATTGGAATTGAATGTACGACAGAGGTGTTCTCAGATTTTAATCAATTGTTTTGTGTCGAAAGCAACACAGCGATATTGTGATCCCTGGAGCAAACAATTTTAATACTCGTTCATTCGACTTGTGTTTAATGACCACTCCATTCTTTTACGGTGCAAGACAAGTAGCACCATCTTTTTTTCGCAACGGAATGAAAATGGCTTTGTCGCTTCATAGTAGAGCCCCTAACACAAAGATAATTAAAATATTTCTTTGAAAAAAATATAGTTCCGCCGTGACAGTGTAATCACTGCCGTGACCAGGATTCGAACCTGGGTTACTACGGCCACAACGTAGGGTCCTAACCACTAGACGATCACGGCTACCGGAGCTGTTGAATATTTGTCCAAAAACTGCAACTGTATCGTTAACAGTCTTGCCAATAAACCAGTATCGATAAACTACCCTGCTTCCCGCAACAGTACGGTAACAGGGCGACAGAGGGGGCTAGCCGCTGTTATAAGAAGTACTACTTTCACTTGGACGCTGCGCTTGACTGCGCCAATTGAGCGCAGACAATTATATCATGAATTAACACTATCGGTTGCTACGGGTTCTTTAAGTTCTTTGCACGTTTCTAATTGGCCGTTATGAATTAAACATAATGCTAATACTGGCTTATCAGGTTAACGTACTACCGTTATGACAGGTACTGGTGTGCCGGTTCGTTTGATGAAGTGCCACATTTTTCATTTGGCATTCGTATTAGGTATGCGTAGGTGCAATGGAAAAATGTTGAGAATAATTTCTGCATTATTACAATGTACTGAATTACATTTATTCTAATGAATACTTATTTTCTTTTTGTACATTACATGGTAAAGTAAATATTTGTGAGAGTAAGTAAAACTTATTTTATTTTCTACATTGAGGCCCTGTATAAAATGTTATATTTGAGCTGCATTTCTTAACCGAACCGATTAAATCCTTTGACCCATTTTTTAGTGTCTGTAATAACATGATTGTCCAAGTTATCTCCCTCTTATTCATTGTTTCATGTTCCATCATAACTAATAAATCCATTAATTCCGCAGTAGCAGCTTGCCAGTACTGGGCGGCGGCGGGACGCCTCCCCCGGCCGCGTCGCCTAGCAACGTGAAGATAAAGGCCGAGCCGGTGTCCCCGCCGCGCGCGCCGGAGCACATGCACCGCGCGCCCCCGCTGGCGCCCGCGCCTCAGCCCGCCCATCTCTCTGGAGTCATTGATGGTGTGTATTCGTTTTACTAACCGCTTGTGTTTGAATTTATTAGCCTGTGATAATACTGCAACTGCTGTCTAAAACCGACTTGGAGTAATGCATGGCTTTATTCTAGGCCCTCACTTGTTTTTCTTTTGAGCAGAAGCAACATGGCTGATGTGCCATTTTAAGGGTGTTATCCGAACATCACCTTTATCTGCAATTATTTTTAACTTAAATCACATAGCTTAAATAATTGAGTAAACAAAATTGCTTAATCGCATGAGATATTTAGTAGATGTTGATGATTTAGTAACTAAAAGTATATTTGAAACCTATTAACCAAGACTAACCTTACCAATTACAGTGTATCGGCACGTTGCAGGTTCAGTATCCTCAAGCAACATGGGCTCACCGGCTGGCCAGGACATGCGCCACTCCAGCGCAGGGCCTCTGGATTATGAGCAGCCGCACTCAAAGCGGCCGCGAATCGAGGGTTGGGCCACATAGCTAGGCTATGAGGCCTTCGGTACGTACCCGAGGCCCCTGCACCCGCACTGCTAAGCCCCGCGAGGCCCCCGCACCGCACGCCACGCGGCTCCTTCTCCTATCGAGCTTTGGCGACCGTCCTCCAACCCGACATGCTCTATCTGGACTGAACAGAGTACCCCCTGCGGCACAGTGCTAATCTTATCACTCCAAAAGTCTGATAAGGAAAGGTGCATCTAAATTAAACGGTGCTTAAATTTTTGATGGCACGGTCGACTAACTTTCTCGTATGAGAACAAATCCCCACTTTCTGGGCAATCTAGTTTGTTACATATTCGTAGATCTCTAATGAGATCCTATATAATTGAATGTTCAACTTTACACTACCCTCTATTAATACGTAATTAATTATTGTAATGCACACGAGTACACTAAAGATTAAGATTAAATGTTAAAATTAAGTACAATAGCAACCCTTCAGAACAATTTTGAACTTTAAGTACATATAGATAGATATTGAATTCCCCTGTAAATAGACGACATTATATGTGCAATCCGTGCCATTGTCTGTTTAGCTTAAAGTTAGTCAATTTAAAGATTAGTAACTGTAATATGTAACTAACTGTGCACTAAATGTTGAAGTTTGTGCGTTCAAGAAGCGGTTGGTCGGAGTTGTGTAGTGCGTTGGACACGGACCACAAGAAGTGTGAAGTGCGAATAAGACTATATTAAAAAAAAAAAAACAAACGACTGTTGACTTTTGTGTTAGTGTTTTAAAAAGTTTTTTGTGCCATTTAAAAAATTATAATAATAGTGTGACATCCGAACTTGAATCTGTAAATTAGTAGTCGTAGTGTCATCACAGAGGATAATAAATTATATGTATTGTAAAATCGACTTTATCTATTGACATATTTATACATGAGAATCATGATATTTACAGAATATGTATACACGTCCCTTTAGGAACGAATGTTATAAAAGTAAGTAAGTAGGTAATGTTAGCTAGAGATGAGTATATAAAGGTACCACACGAAGCTTTAAAATTTCTTATGATACACTTGCACTCTAAGCAGATTTTGTAAGCAAAACACAGTTTATATCGTAAAGTTTAGAATTCTTGACATTTCGACACATGAGTACATAGCTAAGTTTGACATACAGAAGAACTAATGAGCCAATAACATATTGTCTTGTTCTGGATTTTGCTTCCAGACATTATGAAACAGTATTGGACATTGTTCAATATTCGGAAAAAGAGCACTGGGCAGATATAATAGTATTCTGACTTGTCTGTCTGTATATGCTTCGATCATACCTTTTACTGTAAAACCCGTTTATAATACTTTATGTATGTATGGTCGTATATCGTTGCAGACCAAAATATTAATGAGTCAATTTTGAATATCATATTTATGTAATTAATTGTTAAGTATGTGTAGGTTTATTTAGTGGCTATAGTGGGTTACAAAAAATAAATGGAACAACTTTGTTGATAGTACATTTACTATTTATTTTGTTAATGTGATCTGAAGCAAGTTTTATTTCTACTTAAATAAAGTTAATACTAGTAGCTATTGTAACAATGAACAATATACCTACGTCAGCTTTAAGCACATACAAAATTATATTTTACATTACAAATATTTACTATAAAGTATGCACTAAATCACGATCCGCCCTATTTTTAGATGATATATTATTGTCTGAAATAAACTGTACATTGTGTCGTCCATAGGTCATTACGTCCTTCATCTCCCGCTTTCCTTAGATGTCGCTTCCCTTTACTCCTGTGGCACATATCCTGATACCTCAATACTCTTTGTAATACGGCCTGTACGTAAGACTCAAAGAACCACTTGTCCCCGATCTTCCTCTCCATATCGTCTCACTGTAGTTGCCTTACTCACAGTGCCTAAATGTACCATTTTGTACCATTTGTATGTTATAGCATTTTTGCTTTAATATTCACATCCTGGTAATCTTAAAATCATTGGATGATGTCAATTGTTCTGATTGTAATAAGCAGCAGATGTTTCAATACAGACAGAGGCAGAAGTAAGAAGAGTGTTAAATATTAGATATATGTTGGATGTCCGTATTAAATATAAATGTTTCCTGCTTTTTAGAGTGTGACATCTGACCCCGCAGTTTTAACTCTTTTTATTTTTGCACTCGACTGTACACGAACTTACTACTTTCAGAACGAAACCTATAGTATATTTCTGTACCACATTTTTCAGTGAAACTGTATAAATGTGATTATAAATATTAAAAAAAAAGATATAGTTAAGTGTAATGAACAACTTTGCATAATAGAATATCATTAGTATAACCCTTCAAATCACAGTAACAAAAAGCTAAATGTACATTTGTTAAATTTGTACAGGGAGTTATCCATTTTTGAAGTTCAAAAGTCTGAACGCTTAAGAATATTAAACAAAAAAAATTATAAAATGTATTTTCGCATTGTAAAATAAGTACACGTTTAGGATTAACGAATTAATATTTTATTACCGGAGCATAATGGATGTTGAACCCATTTATAGGGAACTATTATAAAGATCATGTAAGTACACCTTGAATGTTAGACTAAATGGTTAATGTGATATAATTACCTACACTGTTACAGCCCTGGGCCCGCTAATTGTTATACCACCCTTATGGTCGCCACCCACTTTTGTATTGGTCGTTTGTATAAAGTGAACCTTTATGCTTGTTGGTGCGTGACGGTCTTTGTAAATTACTCCTCCGGGCCCCGTAGTTAAAAATTCTACAATTGCGTTATTTGCTGTTTTCGGTCGTTCGTTCCTAAAAGTTCCTTTCTCTGAAAGCGTCGATGTGTTTTGTATTAAAATTTGCTCAATATGTTCGGCGATGATGCGAAATCCTTGTTTCTCGTTAGAATTCATTTCTAAATGTCCGTTGTAGTACATCGTATATTATAAATAAAAATAAATGTTACATTGTACGATATCCGACACATTCTGATACCTATATTTCTATGATAGGTACACACTGGTACGCACTGGTACGCACTGGTATAAGGTCATAGCCAAATCAATGAACGCAATTTTGCACAAAAACACATTGTTATCGAATGAAAATATTTACAATAAGTACAGTTTCCTTTATATTCGCGCAGAGTGATAAAATAGCGGACGTTATTACATTTATCGCTTGCACAGACTAATGTATCGACGGTATTGTATTATATTATATTGTACGACACTTAAGCTGGTATTGGGAGCATAATTTCCGAGGTTGTGAGCTATACTATCGGGAATGAGTTTCAAGTTTAATTAATTAATAATGATTATATAAATATAATTATTCATTTGGACGCACAACCGTGTTGTGTGTTATTGTAAAAAGCGTTTGTTTGTTCTTTATATGTACCTACTTTCGTAATATATGTGTTTACCTGTATTTTATCTCGCTGTGTGACAATAGCAAAGGGCTTGTTCAGTTAACTTATAATCTAGTTCATTGCATTTAAAAAGATACGTAGTCATAAGATAACAGAAAATTTTGCTGAACTTCTTCACAGTAGATGTCGTTGTGTTTACGTTTCCCCGTCTCGTTGCTATTGCACCACAGTATATCGTGAACAATCCAAATAGAATATAGGAATAAAAATACATATCCTTATTGAATACTCAAATCGATTTCACATTAATTTCTCTTGTAACAACAGTTGTGCAATACATATATAACAAAATGCTTAGGTAGGTATTAGGTATATTTTCGTTTGAATTTTACAAAGAATGCAAAATCTGTTGTATTTTATCGATATTTTTACTGATAATGAGAGAGAACGCCGACGGTTTTCCGGAGGTGCGTCTCGAGAATATTAAGTCATAATTGTGTAATTATTTTTTAAGACAAGGCCGGGCCAAATATTGCAGTAATGTAGGTCATACGGCGCTGTTCGAGTATCTTTGTGTCGAGGCAGCCATTTCTGCCCTGTGTATTATAAATGTATGATGAATGAAACATCTCAGTGGCTGAATGAAATATTAATGTTTATCGACAGTGTTAGAAAATTGTTATAAATTATTTTGATGACTGTTCGAAGGATAATAAAGAGTTGGATGTCATGTTTTGTTCTTTATTTGTAGCTACACCTGACCCATAATTTTAACAATATTTTAATTAAGAAAAGTCATACATAAATTGTGACCGTACAAAGCAATATAAGAGATCACTTTATTAAATAAATAAATAAATGAATTTGTAATACTACCTCTACGTATATACTACATCTTTATGCACTACCATCTGTTATTGCATAAAGAGGATACAGATTGCAGCCACAACAATCTGAAAAATGGTTGATAATGTGGCAATAGATGCATGGATTCTAAGATCGATTTATGTGATCAAAGGAGCAGCTGTGGCAAGGTCCAAAAGATCTCTTCAAAAGGGATAGCATAACACAATTAGCTTATTTATCATATTTTATAGGATCACCAAAAGCAGCACGAGAAACCGTGCTCCCATTTTCATCTAACGACTCCATATCATGAGAAACGAATCTACGTCTCTTTGAATCTTTCTCAAATATCTCCCTTACCTCTTTATCCAGATCTAACGAGCTTGATCGTCTACAATCAAGTCTACTGGCATTAAAAGAGTTGTGTACTTCTATATTGTCTTCTGTCACGTTGATAACTCGACCATCTAAGGTATACGTAGACACAGCAGTAGATGGTCTACTATCAAAGTCCAGTTTGCTCTCAGTATCTCCTATGATCTTTATTTCACTGTCAATAACTGTATTTGGTGTAGGAATCAAATGTTCCCTAGAATGAGCACTGATTGGTGTGTCGACTTTTCTCGTGAACCTGCATCTTCTAGTGAAGCCTCCCATCCATTCTGAGATCAATGCTGTTCCAGCTATTATGAAACCAGCTGCTAAGAGCAGGAACATGCCTTGCGTATCTTCTAGAGTGAGACCTTTTTCTTCTGCTGATGGTATTTTTATTGTGCCGCTTCCAGCCTACATACAGCAAGGAAAGAAAAAAACATTTATTTAGCACAGGCTCAGGCACACAAGATCACAATACTAAACGTAAAAAAAAACAAATGTATTTATTTTAAATTTAGTATGTGCGCTAAACGTGTTCAGTTCAGCAAAAATGGCAGACAGTTTACAAAAATGAATATTGTAAACGACTCAGTTGGATATGTACCCCACATATCCAACTCACGGAAATGCTTATGCCACGAGCCCACTCTATATTCTCTTAATTGCTGAACTATTTAGTAATACTTACAGCAAGTAACTTTCCAGTCAAACTTCGTTGCATTTCAAAGCGCACTTCGTCAGTTATCTTATCAATAATCCCACTTTGGATCATCCTACTGATATCAAAGTTCATTTTGGCGGAGTACACTGAATTGTTAGGAAATCCTATCGTGATTCCAAACGGGACGAAGCATTCGTTGGAAATGTGGAGGACTGCTCGCTTGGATCTGAAATAATTGTTTAATTGCATATTGATAATACCTACTCATAATAATATAATAATAATACCAGCCTGTTACTGTCCCACTGCAGGGCAAAGGCCTCTTCTCATACAGAGAAGGCACGAGCATTAATCACCACGCTTTTTCAAGACGGGTTGGCGATTTCAGACTTGTATTGATTATAAGTCCAGGTTTCCTCACGATGTTTTCCTTCACCGATGTCAGCGATGTCCAAGGTAAACTTATAAACCATTTAAATATACCTTATTAAGATATTTGAAAAAGAAGAAGGCTAGTCTTGGCTAATGGGTAGAATAGTACATTTTGTGGAAAAATAGAAAGAATGAAAAAAATTGCCACAGAGGACATAGCTAGAACAATAGTAGAAAAAAAAAAAACAGTTTTTTTTTTATTGACTTTTGGTATTAATTACTAGACTACCTAGGCATACTTTTTGCTGTGCCCTTCAGAGTCCGTAATACTGTACCTTAGCTTTAAACCCATTGTAAAATCTCCACACATTTAAGAATGCAAATAAAGATATGAATATGAATAAATAGGAGGTAAAGTTTCAATAACTTACTTAGAAGCCGTAAAATTTGCTTGAACAATATACTCAAGTTCAGCTTTGGAACCGAGAAATGCATAAGGCCAGAAGAAAGCCTCAGTTGTATTCCGTATTCCGGCTTCTATATTCGGTACCAACTCAAGTTTTTTCAACAATTTGGCAGTTTTGGGATCAGATGAATTTAAGAACCATTTTTCCCAACCACCTCGATCTAGTAAAATGAAATTAATATATTAAAACTACAAGTAATTTTAAATACCCTTACATACCTAAGAATGAGGAGCTCGAGGCTAAATAAAAACTGCCGCACGGGTTGATCGAAGGTTAAGCTACGCTTGCCGAGGTCAGTCTGTGGATGGGTGACCGTTCGTGACATATCGAAGCTCTCCGTGCCTCGGAAAGCACGTTAAGCAGTTGGTGCCGGTTGTCATTTGTATATCTTTGACAGTCGTTACGGGTAGTCAGAGCCCAAAAACCTGACAACCAGTCTTACCAAGGTGTATCGTGTGCCCAGTAACTGGGTTGTGGAGGTCAAATAGGCAGTCGCTCCATTTAAAACACTGGTACTCAGCTGCATCCGGTTAGAATGGAAGCCGACCCCAACATAGTTGGGAAAAGGCTAGGCAGATGATGATACATACCTATGAATATTCACAAAAAAAAAAACTCACCTAAAGTACCAACTCTATAGAATCCCGCCAGTAACTGTTTTATTGTGTCCACGGTTTCAGGAAACACAGGTAAAGTCACGAATGCTATAATAGAACCAGTATAGCAACTCGTAATTATTATTGTGAAAATCCAGTACCAACCTGAAGAAAAAGACAATATATGGAAAAAGTGAGTAGGTACTCGATCTGAAGTAGCTAATCATCTCTGTGAAAATAGACTCACCAACCAACAACCGCGTTGTAATCTTGTCCGTCTTACTCCAAGAATTTTTACCGACAAAAGTAAAGCAATTCGTAAAAGTTCCGAAGACGTACCAGAACATATTTTCTATTTCTCCACTGTTATGTAAGAGATGTCTGAGTGTATGTTTGTCAGAGAAAGCTAACGGGAACATCCCAAAAAGATAGGTGAACGTTAAAGCTACCCAAACATGCCAGTGGAAGGGGCCGAGGATCGCTCGATAGCTGAGAAAAATAAATAACATTAAACAATACTTAATTAATTTTTTTGTACAGGACATGGCTAAACTACTAAGCATGTACATACATTTCACACTAGCTCGTACCATTAAAATATTCAATAATTAATTATTACGTGTTTATTAATCTCCTACAACTTTCGTGAAAAAATCAAATAATTAAAAGTGCTTTGCTTGTTTTCCCATGTTCTTTGTTTGTCAAGGAGAACATAAGATTATAACGTTCCGTTTTACGAAAAAAGTTGACAATAAACCTTCGTAGAAAGATAATCGCGAAAGCTGAAATAAACAGTAGATCGTCATTATTGTATTTTTAATTATATTATCAATATATAATTATCAGCATACGCAGTACGCACATTTCTTTATAAAAAGGTTTTGTCAAAAATTCCATACTATTATTAATACACGAAAGTTCTAGGAGAATAATAAACTCGTAATAATTGTTGATGTAAATATTTGAATGTTACGAACTAGTGAGAAATTTCTGTACATGCTTAGGGCAACCGCCCATACTTTATTTAGCCATGTCTTTTACGACGTGACGTCATATGAAATTACCGTGGTAAGGCCGTTGACATAAGAGTTACGAACACCGCACAATCGTGAGAATGGGCCAATGACACATCCATATCCCTGGCTCTATCGCTGGTCAGGTACATTCCTGCTATTCCAATATCTGCTCGTCCCATTTTTACTTCATTAGCTACCGAATCTCCAGACCTTACAAAGATATAACTTTCATTAGTAACCTTAATTTCAAATTAAAATGTATCATTAATAATAATAATAAATAATAAAAAGCTTTATTGTTTAAGAGAGCATTACACAAGCTGAAATATCACCAGCCTCCAGACTAGGATTCCCTGTGTCGTGGAGACTAGTCTCCTTCGTCTTACAAAAAAATGAAAAATAATTGTAGGAACTAAGGCGTACTAAACAATAACATCGCACATGTAAGATTACTTAGTTAGGCTACATTAAAAAAAATAGTTAAAAAAACACGCTTTTATAGGAAATCCAAAAGCTGGGCTGCATAGTGTTAATATTGAAGAATACACGCCGATACATGTAGCCCACTGTGAATGACAGTAAACAAGGAAAAATAGAAAAAAAATATAACTATTGAGACTATGCACCCCGTGCTTTTTGGATTTTCTATAAAATGGTGTTTTTTTGTTTTTTAACACGCTTTTATTAGTTTGACCTGTATGTATGTATGTATGTTTGTAACCGACTCCTTTGGACGCTACTTTGACCCACTTTAAACGGTCAGATTTCATTCAAATTTTTCACACCTGTCAAAGACCGCTGACAATGCAATAATTAAAAAAAAAATTATATAGTTAAAAAAAAAAAAAACCACGCTTTTATAAAAAAATCAACTAAAAATTTAAAAATAAATTATAGTTTAAAAAACAAAAAAACACGCTTTTTTAGAAAATCCAACTAAAAAATAGAAAATAAAATTTAATAAATTTGGATTAAGAAAAGTGTAAATTAGAAAAAAAATGTATATTGATGGAAAAAAGCGTGGGGTGCATAGTGTCAATAGTTATAAACATTTTATATTTTTCCATGGTCACTGTCACTCACAGCGGGCTCTATGTATCGGCGTGTATTCTTCAATATTAACACTATGCACCCCACGCTTTTTTCCATTCATATACATTTTTTTCTAATTTACACTTTTCTTAATCCAAATTTATTAAATTTTATTTTCTATTTTTTAGTTGGATTTTCTTTAAAAGCGTGTTTTTTTTTGTTTTTTAAACTATTTTCTATAAAAGCGTGTTTTCAGTTTTTTAAACTATATTTTTTAATCGAATTATTGCATTGGTCATCGGTCTTTGACAGGTGTGCAAAATTTGAAGGAAATCTGACCGTTTAAAGTGGGTCAAAATAGCGTCCAAAGGAGTCGGTCACAAACATACAAACATACAAAATACAAGTGAAAAAATAAAGTGTAAAAGTAAAGGTGTAAATTAATTATAGGTATGTCGTGTACATGTGTGTGGTGTGTAAGTGAGGTATGGGTGTGTGATGAATGACTGAGCTAAGGTAGTTATATGATTGTATTAAATTTTATGTAATTTTTTACCCCAAACTAGGTTCCTGAGGTTCGATGATTTCAATAGAAAAGTTGTTTCTTTGAGCGAGTAATTTAATCAGACGTAGTTCAACGCCATCCCAAACCACTCGAGGATTTCCTCCATCAAGATCTGATTTAATCCTATGCAACACAAATATAGAAATCAAGATTTCTCTCTCCAAGCTGAACTCCAAACAGGGATTTTATTAATGTTATCATTACCTTCTGAACGCGTAAGGCGGTTGATTAGCTGCTGCAACCACAAATCGATGTCCAGCATAACCTTCAGTAATTTTCGGGGGAAATAAATTAACATTTCTTGAAAATTTTCCGTGTATCCAAGAATTTAACACAACTGCTTTGCTGGCACCCAATCCATCTGTATACAGTTTATGCGTATACAATATGAATGGTGATTCCTGGATGGACGATTTGACAAATGGATTAAAATGGTTACTTACTCATTTTCGGATCATCATCATCATTCTCTTGCCCTTATCCCAATTTGTTTGGGGTCTTCTTCTTCCATCATCATTTGCCGTCAGCTCAGAAGTCAACTCTTTCTTAGCCATATCATCTTTCACATAATCCATCCATCGTTTCCTAGGTCTCCCTCTACTCTTTTAGCCCTCTACATTTACACTCAAAACATTCCTCACAACATGATCCTCATTCCTTCGCACCACGTGTCCATACCGTGACAGCCGATTTCCACATAATTTATCTGTCATCGGGGCCACTTTCAGACTTCCTCTTATATACTCATTTCTTATTCTATCCATTCGCGTAACACCACACATCCCCCTTAGCATTCTCATCTCAGCTGCAAGCAACTGCCTTTCATTCATTACTTTTGTGGCCCAACATTCTGATCCATTTTACTTACATATTTTCGGATATCTATGATAAAACTCTTTACTTACCATACTCGCATCGTCTCCTTCTTTAAAGCTCTGGCCAATTACAAGTAAGTTCACAAACATTCTTGAATTAACACTAGCTAGAAACTCTTGCACAGCCCATTGTGAAGACCTCGCTATTATTATAATCTTGCTCTCTGGTTGCTTTCCCAATAAATTTGCACTGATTTTTATGTCCGTCAGAAACAGTATAAAATGTTGACAATTTGACTTCGATTGTAAAAGTTTGGGCTGTTCCAGTTCACCATTGTCATTGATATATCCATGAACAAAACTCATCGGGAATCCTTTTAAAAGATTTTGGACTAAGTAGCTTTCTTTGGATTTGACTTGTCTGTCGTACAGTATTACTGGTGTGCAGTCCTTTAAATAAGTCAGTGACACGTTATGTAGTAAATTTGCAAGCGATGGTGTCTGATCAAATGATAAAGTTTCGTTTATAAAATGCTCATTCCAAAGTTCTTCTTTGGTTTTTGGATGTCCGTGAAACACAGGATCTAACGCTCTTTTATACATTTCTCCATCATCATCAATTGTTTCTTGATTAAATTTCCTCAATTGAATGTCTGTGCTGCCATTATTATTGGCATTAACATCTTCAGCCGTATCATTACTTTTGATTTCCCTTTTCCTGTCGACTTTGTGCTGTGTGTCAAGGATAGATTGGGAAGGATAATATTCTACTACTATTTCTGCACCAAAAACATAAAAGGCAAGAAACACCGCACAAAACCAAGAAACCGCCATATTATCTGAATTTCGTTTGAGTCATTTGCTCATCGTGTGAGGTTTTTATAGGCTTTCATTGACCTTGGTCTACGAAAAAATCACAACACAGGTGTTATGATTGAAATTGAATTTTTGATGCTCACTGCGGATTCTTTATGGTCACGGTCGTAACCGTGACTTTTATATTTATTTCGTGGAGTTAATTCTTTCTTCGTACTTGGTACATTTTTTAATAAGGACACTGGTATACTTGTGGTATAAAAAAACCCCACATGAAGGTATCTTAATGTATGTTTTAGCCCCGACGCAAAAAACGACGGGGTGTTATAGTTAGACGTGTCTTTCAGTGGCATCGTAGCTCCCGAACGGATGTACCGATTTTGAATTTGTTTTTTTTTTTGTTTGAAAGGTGAGCTAGTCGGGATTGTTCTTGATTATGTTGTTTGATGAAAATCAGTTAAACCGTTCCACAGCTATCCGTATTTTATTTATAAAACGTGTCATAATTAATAAGGACAGTTCAACACTGGTATTTTATTGTTTGATATTAAATATTCTGTAGTGTTGAAATTAATTAGGTAGGTGTTATTTTTAGGTAGTGTGATTTTGTAGATGGAATCGATTTGGATCATTTTAAAATAGGTAAATTCAAGAAATTCAATATCATTAATTGTAGACCATAGGTTCATAAGCATATAAATAATGCTGGACAATATATAACATAACATAAACAACGATCCACATTTCCCCAGTTATGTCCCATAGGTGGCTAGCCCATTTTGCCCCACTGGACACAAATCCAGAGCCCGGTTCCTAATGAGAAAATTTCTTTCGGAAAAACAGTTAGCTTGACATGGGAATCGGACCCAGTACCTCACACTCGGCAGGCGCGCTTGGGACCTCTAGACCAACGAGGTCCATAAGATGTTCTGATACTTATAGGTAAGGTAGATCTGGTATGTCTCGCCATTGAGTCATACCAAAAGGATACGTGCATACACATAAGGTAAGGATAGTAAAAATAAAACCAAGAAATATTTATAGCTTTTTATTATTCAGCACTGGTCACAAAATTGTAACAGTTCTTGTACAATAATATAAATAATGATGCCGATACAAAATACGAAATCAACTTGTTCTAAAGATTTGCACTAAAAGACCTCAGTGCAGTTATGTCCGAGATACATTGTCCTAGCCGAGACGATTATAAAAAAAAGTGAAACTACCAATTTTAAATACTAATCCTATATTTACAGTAGGGCTTATTAAATAAAGAATAAATTTTAAATAAGATTCGTAGCAAGCGCTTCCAATAACTCTAGTTGCAATAGCAGACCAAAGCTTTAATTCTAATAGAGTAAAAATCGAATTATCTGTTGAAGTCATAGAATGAAAGATAAGCTGGAAGAATTAAGCCAAAGTATAAAAAAGGAAGTCAATGACTCAACGCGAATTCTCCTATTAATAATGTTGAATTGTAATACGTTCTTGAATGAATTAACAGTTGTCTAGACATGTGCAACATCACAGATGAACACATATGCGATGTGGACAGACATCTACACAATGCTACACACTACAAAACTTTACTGTCCAAACCAAAACTATATTTCGCACCTTAAGACAAACTGCTACTAAACGAAACTATTTTTTTTTACACGGGAGCTTCAATAAATAGCAATTCGCATAAAATTTTAAATCACCTGAATTGATAGTATCAAAAAAATCTGAGATATATTGCGAACAATCTTAAATTCTATTGGGAAAAGACAGTATTTTTTTTAAATTTAAAATTTGATGTGTGTAAAATTTTATATTTTATTTAGTAACGGTTTTTCTTTTAAAGGTATTTTTTTTTAAATTTGTGTATTTGAATTCAATTTTGAAATTCCATAAATTACTTTGACGGGTGTCTTTGATTTAAACACAGCTAAGAACGTACGTAACACAACCCCTAACTAAACATACACTTACAACTATATCTATATTTACAAATTATAAAAAGGCAGTGTCAACCACAAAGCTGGCAAGATTAGAAAAACGTATTTTCTAAATTTTAATATGGCTTTCGTTTAAAATTATTCGGAAAGTGGTAATATTTTTTAGGATGTATGCGATAAATACTGAAGACTTTAATCTTATTATCACGATAATACGAAATTACAAAAGTCTAACTGTTTTACTTCTGCATTAATTTAAAGAGTATGTTTAAAAGTTTTTTTAACAATCTAAAACGAACACAAAATAGGAATTGTTATTATTGCAAAAAAAAAAATTGCACGAGTATTGTTACAAGTAGATCATGCAACTAAACCTATTAAAATCGACGTTATCTTCACA
The DNA here is from genome assembly GCA_905147745.2 of Phlogophora meticulosa. Lineage (NCBI taxonomy): Eukaryota > Metazoa > Arthropoda > Insecta > Lepidoptera > Noctuidae > Phlogophora > Phlogophora meticulosa. Next base: position 5,283,008 of record LR990518.1, read on the forward strand.
CTAGACGATTGAAAACACTTTAATATCACAGTTTCCAATACACTTAGGACGTATCTTTCGATAATTACAACAAACATCTCTCGTTACTATGAAATTGTCAAAGTTTTGCTTTGTGACCATCAAAATATAAATGGCACTCTTCAGTTGGTGAGAAAACAATTTTTTTTCTACTGACGAGTCTATAAGTTACACAAACGAAACTTTGCCTACCTCGTAGGCTTTGATACTTTGCATGTATCAACAATCATCATGCATTGTAATATCGAGGGTGGTTTTATTAATATTCTACAGTAACTATTCCGCTTATTCTCCGATGTCGTTGTCTATGCGTGAAGATCTGATGCCAGTTTTACCGGTCCAGGGATACACTTCGGGACAGGGTTGGCACGTTCTCATGTATCTGACGCCAGATTTGTGCCAAAGGTTGCATACTTTGGGGTTGTTGCATTTCTTCGGCCGATCCTGGAATATGAACACATATGTATTTAGTGGTGAACTTACATATAAGGCTGTGGCATAACGTATCATGAGTATACGTGGTGTCACGTCTAGTATAAATATTAGCGCGCTGTTAAGTGGCAACACAAAGAGGGATTACGAAGGGACTCTTCCCAAGGTACGGACAGTCTGGTTCGTCACCCGTTACGAGACACGCGTTCGGTTTAAATTAAGTTCACTTTATATTCTGTTAGTTTTAGATTACAGTGTAATTAAATTGGTTAAACCTTGTCAGTTTATTATTTATTGTGAATACCGCACGAGACGCGTACAAAAAGGGGACAGGTAGAATATATTTGTACTATACATAATTAATTACTTTCAGCCACATTTATGATGTGTCTTAGATTATAAAGTAACAGAAACATGACGGTCGATGCTAGTCTTATTTAAGGTAGTTTTAATTGCATCATGAGTACACTTTCTAGCTTCACTTGTGGCGACGTAACGGTGATGAACAACCATTTTGGTAAGTCAACATTTGAGTACATGACAACTGATCAGGAGGCAATGTCACGGTGCCGTGCACAATGTTTGCAAGATTAAACAGTTTAGTTTTTATGTATTGTAATAAGCATTTCTTTTCGTATCTGATTATTATGAGTGCACTCTTGAAATTCAGCTGTTAAAGCAAGTTCTTGAGATTTTAATAACGGGAGATTTTTCTCTAAACACATAAAAACCCCCCGATTATTAAATTTTGAGTAAAGTTATGCCAAACTTTAAAATATCAAAATTAACGTTGAATCTGATGATTATTATATTCATAATGTTTATAGCTGGGTAGTGTCGCCATATTAATACGCCTCAAAGCAAGCTGGACATTCTAGACACAACACTAATGTTTAGTTCCTGTATCGCACGTCTCTACTATTTATATATTATATTACATGTGGAAACTTGTAACTGGCCATATTTTGTCTAAACTTTTACTCACTGTCTGTTTAGCTGTGAGTTTTCCGAAAAACGTAATAAATAAATAACCCATACACACCTGGTAGTTGCACTGGAAGGGCTGGAAGTTGTTAAGCCTGTTGATAGGCGTAGGGTCTCTCACCCACTGCAGCGCTTGCCAGTTTGTGACGATCCAAACATCCTGCATCTGGTTGATGAAGTCCAGGAACATGATGAAGCCCTCTTTGTGGTGGGGCTGGGTGAACCACGCTGCGTGGTAGTAAAGACCGAAGGGTGCCCTGTAATTGATGAAAACATTGTTAGTGACATTTTAACTGTAGTAACATAGTCAACTGTGTTAGATAAACATGGATTCATGACTTTTTATGTAACAAATTCAAAAATGTATTGTTGCTGGCCGATAAATAATATTTTTCCGATATTCTTTTTTCAAATGTTGCATTATCTTGAGTTCTTATTATTTCGAATTCAGGTACCGGCTAAATTATCTCCATGCATAAAAGTATTATGAATATTTTACAACGTACCTATTGGTAGTATAATGTCTGTCGAAGTTCTTCAGTATCATCTTGTATACATTCTCGGCTTCAGGGGGATTGGCACAGGCGTCACCCATGGAACAGCGGCCTCCGTTCAAGTCCTGCCACATCACCATAGGTACCTCCCATACACCTGTGAATGGAAGGTATTGGACATTAGTAAAAGTTATTTTACTATACTTGTCCCCATAATAATTATAATATTTTTGGTTTGTTTTACCTGGATAAGATTTCGTTGGGCAAGGCGGTATCATACAATCGTGGAATAACTTGTAGTCAAGAGTGTAGGGCCAGCTAGGTGGTCTATTCTCATAAACTGGCAGCGACGAATCGTATGTGAAGTTAGCATCGTACAACATCTTGAACATCTTGTTGCCTCCGACGGAAAGGAAAGGCGCTCTCATGCCTCTAACGTCTTCAAGTTTGACTCCTCCGTATGCTGCTAAGATTTCCCTCTGACCACCCACTTCTCTGTACCATTTCTTTTGTGAGAACTGTTCTCCAAAACTATGTCTAAAACCAGTATAAAGTTTCGTTAGTAATTAATCCTACCATGGATTAAAGTAAAGAAATAAGTAATAGAAATATCAGTGGAATTTGGAGGAAATTACTGTAAATAGAAAAGAAAAAAATATTAAAGAAATGCAAAAACAGAAACTCCTTAAAATTAAATTAAAGCCCGAAATGAGAGTAACAGAAAATCCAAAGCAGAAAATCAGAATAATAATAATAAAATTGAGTCTTTATGAAACTGTATGTCATCGGTGCAAAAACTGTCAATTGTGCTGATGTGGTCCATGAACTTACGAAATCGTGTGGGATGCCATCTCGTGTCCAGCGGAGTACAGGTTCTGTACTTGACTGTAATCTGTCCATTCGTGGGACACGTAAAACGTTGCGGCGATAGGACAACCGTTGGGGTTGACGCGGCCTTTCTCAAACAGATCAGTGTACAGGCCCTTGTTCAAGTCGTTTACAGAGTCGTCGAAGGTCAGAACAACAATCTGAGGTACTTGTTCCACCGGCATGTCGCCTGTTATCGTGGGATGTATGTGCGTGTGGGTGTGTGAGTTGTGCCAGGAAGAGGAAGATAGATAAACCAGGTTTGAAGAAGGACGGAAGAGTTGAGGAAGAGAAAAAAAATAAAAACGATTAGTGTCAACATAATATACGATAAGCTAGTTTTTATAATACATATTATAAAGATGGCCGTAAATACCCTGTTAGTGGCAAACCTGCAGTCTACCATAGATGCTGATAAGTTCAGAGAGAGTTCTATGGTCATTGACTTACGAAACTGTGTGAGAGCCAAATTCGTGGCCGTCTGCGTAAAGATTTTGAACTTGACTATAGTCCGTCCACTCGTGGGAGACGTAAAAAGTGCCAGTAATCGGGCAACCATTCGGATTTTTTCGCCCCCTTTCAAACAGTTCTTCGTAGTACATTTTATTCAAATCGTTCACAGCATCGTCGAAAGTTATCAATACCATTTGTGGTATTTCGCTGACGGGCAAATTACCTACGTCACAAATATCATTTACAACAATCATACAAACAAGCATATTTACAGTGGAATTAATACTTACTAATTAATACTAACTAAAATAAATTAATTTAATAGACCATATTTTGTTTTAAACATCTTTTGACATTTTTATTTTGTTTTTTTTACGTACCAGGTATTTCCTTGCCACCGCAGTAGCAGTCAGGGAGCAGACACACGTCTTTCCTGCACTTGGCTGCAGTCTTGTCAGGAGTAGGCTGTGGGTACACAGGATCTGGCCTGGTTGGTGGGTGTGCGTAGACGTCCACAAACTCGGTCGTTTTGGAGACGATTTTGGTTGATGGTTTCAATGTTGGTCGACTGCGACTGCTCAGAACAAAAAGGGTTTTAGATGCTGCAAGAAGTAGTCATGACGTGTCTATAAAGTGTCATGAAGTGCATAGGTGCTTTTTAAGAGTTAAATGATTGCAATCTATTTCAAGTGGCAAGGAAGATTTATGATAAAATATGATTACTATTTCCAAAACTTGACAAAAATGAAACTCAGGTTTTATGAAAACTTTAACTAAAACTAACTCGCAAGAAAAAGTGCATGGTGTGAAGTAGAAACCAGATAATTTTGTAAAAAAGGAAGTGAAAATGAAATGAATGATTGAGTTTTGTATTCAATTCTAACGTTGGTGGTGTTCCTCTGTTTGGGGGTGGCTGTGGTGACTGCGCATCGTTCGCGGTGGAGTAGTGCGCGGAGCCACGGCCTCGAGTGCTGGATGGCCTGCAAATTATACATTACCAACTGAACAACACGTTCGCTCATATGAACCTCAGTTAGTATGCGTGAATTTAAAGATGAAGCATTTTCAAAAAATGATTCAAATAAATTTAAAAAATTATCATGATGTAATGTTGCATTTAAATTATGATTGATCTAAAAACTGATAACCGGACGTAGCTTCATGATGGTCTATATTATGACACCACAAATATGTTAATAATAGTGTTACACAACATGCAGTAGCGTACCAAACACGAACACATTCTGATACACTTATGATTCTGGTGCACTTAAGTACTAATGATGAGTTTGCAATGTGGTGCAATTCTATTACGTGAAGCTGCATTGAGGAACTTGCTACCCAAATAGCTAATTTTCTTAACTACAAACATTCCACAAACTACACAAAATACCAATAGTGTGCAGGAAATGGAAAGGTCGCGTCAGGAGTTAACAATTCAGAAATTCAACTCAACCGACATGAAGTCCCCCAATGAGAACAGTATGTTAAGCGAAAGAGTTTAGATGTAGGTGCTATTAAACGATTGTCGAATAAGATGTTTGACTTCATGCTAGTTACTCGCGAGGCGGAAAATAAGGATGTTTTTAATTAACGAAGCCTCCACCCTCAATAAGTAATGTGAGATAACTTCAGGCTGCTTAGACTACTAGCCGGCGAGTTTAGTACCTCTGGTATTTGATTTCGTTGCATTTTGGATTCGCTTGCAGACTGTTGTCTGATGAGCATTTGGACGACGATTGGTAACTCCTGCGCCCACCTCCTGGGTTTGTCGCAGCTAACTTTATGGCGGGATTGACTCGTGAGGCTCGCGGTGGAAAGGATATGCTTTTAGTCGTCGATGTCGTCGGTTCAAACTTTATAGTCGTAGTCGATTTTGTAGTACTTGTCGTGGACGCGATTTCACTTTCGACTTTATCATGTCGCCCATCAGTCTCAGCCCCGTTATCTTCCACAATAAATTGAGTTGACTTTACTAATTCATCGTCTATTTCGACATCTTGATTATTACTTTCAGTAGACGGAACATCATTAATAATGTTTTGGAACTTTTGCGAGCCATCGTTTTCTGGCTTACTCTTTATGAGAGTACTGAATTTAGATTGATATGAGTCCCTACTTGGTATGCTCCTGTAATCACTTGTTGAACTTTGTATTGGCATTGGAGATGTTGGCAAGTTGGCATATGTGAAGGGAGTGCTACTCATTGTGGCCATAGTTGTAGTTGTCGATGAAAAATCTTTAATGTCGCTCTCTGCCTCAGTGAAGCTAATAGATTCAGCACTCGGGGTAACATACCTATTAACAGTAGGCTCCGTAATGATTTGAAGACGCTTCACATTGCTGCGCAAAGGTTTTTCATCCACATACTTCAACGTTTTCTTCTGGTATCCTATATTAACTACTTTCTCTTCATCTCTTTGAGTAGTTGTTGTTGGTTTCGGTGTAGTAGTTGTTGTTGTTGTTGTTGTTGAAAACTCTTCGACAAAGTGCGGTTCAGGAGAACTTCCAAAATTATTTAAAAATGCTTGAATGACTGTTTTAACTTTACCATTAAATACTTCCGTTGTTTGGTCTGGCACAACCTCATCTTCTAATCGGTAACTATAATATGAAGGCTTACGCGAGTGTTTCTGTTTCTTAGTACTACGGTGACGGGCTGCCCTGCGTGTGGTAGTAGTGGATACAGTAGTGGATGTAGTAGATGTAGTATAGTCATGTAAATCAGCGTTCCTGAATGTATTGCGTAAGTTATCCAATGTTTTAAAGGGTGAAATGGAAGGTTCGCTCCAAGTGTATTGAGATCTATCGTATTCTCTTGTCGGTGGTTCCTCGTTGAAAGTGTTATTTAGTGCTACAGTTGACAACTCATTATCACGGGCATTTTGCAAACCGGTCTCAATCAATGCTTCGGTGTTAATAGCATTCTCGGTGGAGTCAACTACATCTTGATTGTTTGCATAAAATGGAGTCGGTCTTGTATTGACAGATTTGATATAATATTTCGTCGAGGTAGTGGAGGGCAACGTGGTGGACCTAAATCTAGACTTTTGTGTTTTCGTTCTGCTCGTTGGCCTTACATAAACAGGAATGTCGTAGTCATCTTCGCTATTGTCAGGGCCAAAATCATTTCTACGCATCGAACTCTCGGAAGACGTTTCATGTTTACTATCGGGTGCAATTGCTGGTTCTACAGATGCTGGCTCTAAAGATACCTCTTTACTATTACTACTACTATCATAATAATACCTATCGGACTGCCTTTGCCTACTACTGCTACCACCTCGACTAATAGGTTTTCGGGACCTATCGAAATCTTCTAAAGGTCGCGTTAAAACAGTCAACGTATAAGGATTATTGGTATTATTAGCATTACGCCTGATTGAAAAACCAGATGTTAGTGACACTTTTTTATTGTTCCTAGACTTGGATCTTACCACTTCCACGTTGTTATTATTGTTAGTCACTTCAGAAGAACGCCTTGATGCGGTTCCAAGCGTTTCAGTCGTAGGTAATGTCTCTTTCAATCTATATAAATTGTCAGTCGCTTCAAAAGGTTTGGCAAGTGAGGAAAAGTTCAAGGTAGGTGATTGCGTGGTAGGATCCGACGAAATAGTCTCGTCATAAGGTTTAGAAGAGGATTCAGGAATTGGAATTTCATCTGTGGATGATCTGTTGAATACAAAGCAAAAAAATCTTTCTAATTGAAGCTCTATAACAACACTACTTATATAAATAGTTATTTTAACAGGCGGGAACTGTCTCGTTTGTAAAGATAAATTAATTAAGTTAGTTAAACGGAAACAAGTTAAAATATGTTTAGTGTTCACTGCTGAGACAAATGAAGATACCACAAAAGCTACATAATAATATCAATATATTAAAAGAGATAAAAGAAATAGAACTAATAAAAGACTAGAATACGTATAGATACTGAAATGAAATTTTGAACAACCTTAAGACCGATACAAAGAGTAGACAGATATTAGTAATAAGTTAGAAATTTGAATCAGTTGAAAGGTTGCAAATGGAAGAGATGAAACGTAAGATGATAGATGTTGATGAAATATTGAATGAATGATTTAAGCTGGAATGATTTTACGTTTGAAGATTGTTCTTTTGTAGTACCTTGGAGTATATCGAGACGGGGTCATTGCTACAGTGTAAGGTGCTGTAGTAGGGCGTTGTGTTGTCGTGCTTGTGCTGGTAGTGGGAGGAGTGGTGCTTATAGTGGTAGCTTCGTACACAGTCGTCCTCCCGCTGGTTGGGTTATGATCGTATCCCAGTTCATTACCTTCGCCCCTGGTTGGCAATATTTCCATGTTAATTGTTTGCTAGTTTTACATTTAGTTCATTTCAATTTAATACATTATTAAGATCTAGTAATCATTGTTTTATAGCTTACCTAGTCGAATGGCGAATCGGTGCCTGATATTGGTTCTGGTTGTTGTTTATCTGAAATTTCAGTACGGTTCATAAGTAACAATGTCTAAATATATAGGCATCAAATTATAATCTTGTATTGAAGCTGATCAAATTTAGGTTAGTCATTCGTTTTTGAATTACTTTTACTGACAAATCAAAAAAATTGTGAAGCTATATTATAATTAATCAAAATTACCTGTGGTCGTATAAGTTCATCGTCGTAGTCGACTGGTGCAGGCCTCGGCGTGTAGGTCTCAACGGGTCGTCTAGCAGGTGCGGGAGGAGGGGTACCGCGGTACGTCTGCTGCACAGCTGGGCGGAGCGAGGCCGTGTTATATTGCTGAACGTAGTCTGCCAATACCAGTTAGTGGGTTACGTGCATGAAGTTGTAAATATGGTGTTTGGGTAAGAGGGTCAACGTTTTTAGTGGATAGGATTGAAGAGAGCTTGCTTTACCAGTGACGAAATCCATGTCAACCCAATTTGGTTTGTAGGTCATTGTTATAAATATTTCCATCACTTCAGTTAAGAGGTTCGGTGTTACCAATGATATAGGATTACAACTTGAAACGCCTTGAAGAAATACATATTAAAATACTTTTCTTAAATAAATTAAGGTAAATACGATTAGCTTTAGTTGACCTTTAATATATTAATTCTAGATAGTAGAAACGCTTATACTGAAGTAGTTAGACCAAACCATAGTGGTAAGTTGTCTAGTAAAACCATAACACAAACTTATAAAGATAATGAAATCATCATGCGTAATAAATACTCTTTAAAGTAAAATTGTATCAAATATATAATATTTACAAGTTTTAAACAAAGAGTTGAATACAAAGATGTCCTAAGTCCTGTACAATTGTTAATCATATTACCTGTATCTTTGTACAATTCACCATCTTCATCATAAACAGCATAGAAGGGGTCGTATTGATCGGGACTGTAGTTCTGAGATCCGTTGTACAACATCTTCGGACGGGGACTTGCTGAATAGGAGACTGGTGCTACGCTTTCTGTCGGTTCCAAGCTAAAAATACCATTTGTTCTGTTGAAACTTCAATAAACATCAAAAACTTATTACATAATATTCAATATGTTCAACTAATGAGTATGTACAGTTGGTTTTGCAATAATTATACAAAGCAATTTGGTCAGTCATTTCTACGGTCAAAGTCACAGTCACTGTTAGTAAAGTCAGAATACGTTTAGTGCGATAGATATTAAAATACCGAAGTGTTCTGTACAGAAAATGTAAGTTAGTTGTGCCAAAGGTCATCTCCAATACATCTCATAGTTAGTATTTATATAGTTCAGTACTCTTCTAATTACCTGTTTGTTTTATCGTCATGTTTAGTCTTTGTAAATCTAGTCTCTTGGTTGTGGCTATCACGAGGTGTGGTCAATTTCATTTGTGCAACAATATTCGGATGTCTCATTCTTCCTCTCGTCTGCTTATCTTCATTTTGGGAAGTTTCTGTTAAAGTAGTCGGCTTAGCTAACCTATGCCTAACAGTATAGGGACGCAAAGTCGTTTGGTTCAAATATTTAGGAGGCCTAACAGTGTTAGGTCCGTTTTCAGAAACCGGTCTTCTAATATGCATAATAGTTCTGTTTCGCGGCATATGATGTATGAGTTGGTAGTTAGATATTTCAGGGCGAATCAGTGTATTCGGCGTAGGAGTACCGTAGTCTACTAACACAGGGATAGGAATTTTTCCATTAAGATTTTTATTGAAATCTTTAACTGGAGATTTTGTCACAATAGATACATCGTTATGATTCTTAGTGGCACTTTCTGGTTTGTGGTTATTGTATTTAATTGGCGATCTTGTTGGCTTTGGTTGAACACTGGCTGGATCAGAAATATCCTCATAGCTGTCTTCATATTCCTTATAATTTTGGGCCATGTGTGGTCTTTGTGGTTTTACTTCAGTACTTGGCATGTATTTTGGTTTTACTGCAGGTTCGTAGTAATATTGTTCATCTTCGTCCTCATAATAGTAATCATTCATTTCTGGAGAGGGCTTTGGTATTGGTCTGCGCTTAGGTGGCGGTCTTGTCGTCGTAGTAATGGGGCTGCTTATAAATTGTTGTTGATTGTTGTATGAAATACCTACATTTTGATGATTATGTTGTTTTTTAGCTGGAGTCTCAGTTGATTTTATGGCTTGTGAAAACAAATCTCCAAGATTTTGAATATTTTTAGGTGTACTTGGTTTGAATGAAACAGATCGGAAAGGAGATTCAGTTGATGGATTGTTCCAATATTGTTGTAAAGCAGAAAGTTGTTGATTTGCTAACGTTGTTAACGGCTTGGACGTGGAATGTTTTAGGGCAATATAGGCATTATGAGGTTTTATAGAGGAAACTAGATAAGGTTTTGCGGTGGCAACTATATGTGGATGAAGTGATACAATCTTTTCAGGCTTTACTATGTATTGATGTTTTGGTGTTGACAGAATTATGGGCGAGCCTGTCCCAGAGATTAACAAGTAAGGTTTTGGACTAGCAGAAAATGCATGTTGATTCTCTCCCTTAAACTTATTTTCTTGATTTGGTTTACCAGTGCTGCTTATTGGTCTATTGAAACTATAGCTAATTGGTAACTGGCGGTCATCATTGAAATTTGGCGGTTTTAACTTTGGTCTGTTAGCATCTAAAGGAGTACCAGCAGTTTGTCGAAGTATGTATGCGTTTTGATTTTGAGGTTGTTGCTGTTGTTGTTGTTGCTGTTGTTGACTTTGTTGTTGCTGTTGTGGTTGATAATGCTGTTGTGGCTGTTGTTGATTTTGCTGTTGCTGTTGTTGTTGTTGTTTTTGCTGTTGTTTTTGCTGTTGTTTTTGCTGTTGCTGTTGCTGCTGTTGTTGTTGCTGATGTAGTTGCTGCTGGTTTTGTTGATAGGATTGTCTTGTAACTTCTGGTCTTTGAATGCTCTGATCGTATGACTGCGCTTGTTTTATTGGGGCTGAAGAGGGTCTTGCGCTGCTTACTGTATATGTTGCTGCCGAACTCCCAGGTCCAGAAGGTATGGTAAAAGGTTTAGGTGTACTCATTCCTTTATAACTTAATGTCGAACTGGGTACTCGAGAACCAATTTGAGACGCTGTTGTCACTTCAATCGTGGGCTTAACAATAGGTGCTGGTCTTGGACTATTGTCGGTGTTTCCAGATGTATACTGACCATTGCTTAGCTTTGTCAAATATGCGTCAAAATCGAAGTTAGGACTTGCAAACGGATTTTCTATATCTTTATATCTATTACTCGGGTGTGTGAATTCGTAGGGTGGCGCTGGAAAATCATCTTTATGACGATCATCGTCATCATCACCTTCTTCTGAACTTTCATCATCTTCTTCACTAGAATTCTCTTCATCGTCATATTCCTTATCGTCTGAGGGCCTTTTTTCACTATTTTGTTGTAATATCTTTACATTTCTAATTGGTTGTTGTTTATTGTTCATTGTATGTTGGTTCTGTTGCACGTATTTATTTCTGTCTTGTTCTGGAGTTCTATAGTTTTCTTGAGGCCGCGGTGATGTTGGCACTGGGACAGGTTTACCCGTAACAATAGAACTAGGTACATGCGATGAATCGGGAAACGAAATCTGATTGTTTTGATGATTCACATTCGATGGTGTCGAAGAATAAAATTGGTTTATGTACTGAACACTACCTTGCTGTGGTACATTATTGTAAAAACCACCAGCCAATGAAGTAAAAGGATCACTATTGAGTGATGATATAGGAGGGCTTTTAGTTATTATTTGTGTTGCAGTATTCAAAGGATTATGAGCTAATGGCTGACTAGATGGGTCTGGCGAACTAGGTCTAAAAAGTCCTTGCGATTGTAAATTGCCTGCTTGATAAGATAAAAAAGGATTGGCTGTAGAATATAAATTACTATTGTAGGGTTGTGGGTGACGGGTATTATAATAATTATTATTATTTGGGTTGGTATTGTATGTTGACTGGTATCTAGAATTTTGAACATTAGTATTGTATTGTGGGAGCTCAACTATTTTATATGGCTTTACAATAGCCCAATTCTTTCCAGGAGACTTGTATCCATTCTTAATGTAATATCTAACTTGTCTCTTTCCTCTTTCAGTATCATCCAGTGGTGTGCCGTCTCCATCATCTTCAGTATCTATTTCGACATACTCCATTTCTTCGCCACTGTCACTTCTTTTAGACATTTCTTCTGGTTTTGTTGTAGTAGTACTAGTTTCATTAACAAATAAGTCTGTTCCTACCACTTCCCTTTTTTTTCTCAGGACTGGTTTTTCAGTCGGGTCATTAGTAATTATTTCATTCGTCTCAACGTCTAATTGTCTGTCATTAGAAGAGTCAGTCACGCTATCACTTTTGTCTTCACTGCAAATAACGACACTGTCTATTAGTTCTTTATTCATAGTCAATATAGTCTTGTGTTACACTCTTGTTAGGACTTACCTGTAAGATTGGGGTGCGGGGGTTACAGTAGCAGTTCGTCGTTCATCGACTTGAGAGCCAAATGAGAAGGAGCCTATTTTACCACTATTTTGAGGTATGGACGCGGGAATAATGTTAGTGTTATAATTTCTTCCGGAGTTTATTTGTTGAGCTCCGTAACCATCTCTGTCCTTTTGGACTTGTCCTATGGTAGGAGGCTGTCCACGGTAAACGCGTTGTTGTCTATCACTTTCAATTTCCTCAACTGGTGGTAGGTCGTCTACTTCTGCGTACAGCTGTTGTTGCTACAATAAAAGCGAAATTAATTAATTTTCCATAACAAAAAGGACAGGCTTGTGCCTGTCCTTTCTATCACTTACTATCGCTATTTTGTAATACCCTGATAGCCAAAAGTACCTTTTCGTATTCTTGTCGACTGAACTTAGGTTGTCCTCTTGAAGTGATGACGGGGTTGGGCTGAGCACGAGGAGGAGGCGGCGGAGGTGTGCGGCGTGGCGGTGGGGGAGGAGGCGGGTCGCGTTCGTTGATCCGTTCCAGCTCTTCACCGCCGACCGCGCTGGTGCCGTCACAGCCTACGTTGCGCGGCCAATCACAGGTTTGGAGCTCGTGGCTGAAGAACAAATATGGGATATATACAGAACAAGGATCTACTGAAGTTGGTATAGGTTCCAGAAATTACGCTCTATATACTCTCGACACTACAGGTCGTGAACATAACGGGCAGGGACAGGTTTGATTGAATGGTATCGTTAAACTGTTTGTTCACGACAAGACTACAAACTTTAGCTGTATGTGTTATGGGACCAAATCAAGACATAAAATCATGAATGCAAGTTAATCTAGGTCATTGATGTTATTTCTAGTTTCCAACAACCTCAAAGTCACGCTACCCTACGATTTCAATATTGTCAGCGGTTTATTCATTAAATTCATTAAAAAAGTTATTTTCGATGTGAACTTCACACGCTTAACAAGATGGTTCATATACAGCGTATCTCTTTTAATGAATAATGTTCATATTGTCACGCGTATTATGTTTGTTATTTGAATGGTGTTTTCTCATCGTAATCTGATATTCTTAAAGATCTCTAGCATCTAGCAGAAAAATTCCAAGTCATTTACGAGTATGACATTTGTTTGTCTAACAAGTTTGAAATGTATTTGTGCTATAACTGAAAATGTTATTTATTTACTCGGTATACTGCACAGTGCACATGCTGTCTTGTAAGTATGTGATAAACAAAAGAACTAAGGAATGTACCGAGGAAGACTCACAACAAAGAATCTCTGTTTATCATCTGTAGCTAGTGTTAATAGTATAGCTTTACTATACAAGACCAAGCCCATCTGCTTGAGTCTTGTATAGTACATAGTTACAATGAATAGAATAGCAATAGTTAGCAGTCTAGGAAGACACGTCTGGTAAGGGTAATAATTAAGAAGGAAAGGGTGCAGATGAGTGTCTACATTAGAATGATAAATATAATAATGATGATGATAAATTACCTGTACATAAGACCACCCGTGCATGACTCGAGTAGTGCGCCGCCAAACACGCAAACGTAGTACAAAGTGCAGTCGGTGGGGTGGGGGTAATAACCAAACTCTTCGGGACAGTCGAAGTCGATGTCACGCTTGACGTTAGCTGCTACGGGCAAGCTGCGGACCGGGCCAGTTCGGGACCTCGACCGGTCGGAGTGGGCGCCAAAGCATTCTGAAATGAGAGAATGGAATTGAGTTAAGAGGGCTAGTGACATTTTATTGCAAGTAACGATGCTGCTGCAGCTGATGAAGCTGCTTATATCAATTGTATATATATTGTCGTGTGACGACACGGTTGGCGCAGTGGCTGAGCGATTGGCTGCTGCGCTGCGTGTCGCAGGTTCGATCCCCGCACGGAACAAATATTTGTATGACCTACAGGTAGTTGTTCCGGGTCTGGCTGTTTGTGTATGTGAGTTTAAATGTTTGTAAACGCACCCACGATACAGGAGAAATTCCTAGTGTGCTGCAACGTTAAAAAAAAAAAAAAATTGTGTTGAAAGTCGGTCTAGAAACGGAACGCTTTAAAAGTATTTACCACTAGTTTCGTTCTATCTGGAATCCGGAATTTGAATATTTATTTTATAATATATTATTTAAAAAATGTAGTTTTCTATATGTATTCTAGTTCAATTGAACTCATCATCCTTCTGCCCTTCTCCGTTCAATAGAACTATCTTCAAACATATGTCAAATAAATATTTCTACATAATAACTAACCTAACAAAACTGATAAATCTAATAATATAGTCGAACACATTGATCAGGAATTGGACCAAATAACGCATAAACGATCACAAATTGACTATCGATATAAATAATGGCATATCGCAAGCTATATCGAATGCAACACGCATAGCCACATTGTCTTCGAAACGCTTCGAAAGTGATATGAAACAATTGTCGCAAGTGGTTGCAATAACACGAACAACGAAACCGTCGCCGATACACTTTAAGATAACCGCATACTAATCGGAATAATGAGCAGAAACCACCGACGAGAACCTTAATGGCCGTACTTAGCACTAAAGTAGGGATTCGAAAAAGATATCGATATATTATTTAGTTAGTATGAATCGATATTTTTGAAACTGTTGGGCTAAAATTCCATTGCGATACTGAAGCAATGATGAACATTTCTGACTTTTTACTTTTTTCATTATAAAACTTTGAGTGTAATTCTAGAATAAGGGCTGGTTTTGAATTCGATACTTTCGGGTTTTTGCTGTAACGGCCCATTTTGTTATTATCCAAAAAGGCTAAGGCTGAATGAGAAAGTGTTTAGAAAATAGAAGAGAGAGAAAGTGAATGGATGTAAAGGGTAAAGGAAAGGTGCAAATGCCAATACTACATCTACGACGCGTCGCATAAGCTGTAAATTTAATATAGAACTCATTTTTTTATATTTTTATATTTCACGAAAAAAGTGAGTGAGCCAATATTTTTAGAAGTGCACCTATAGTTAACTCTAAGCGAGTTGTACTTTATCGATGCCCCAAATCCCTGCACTAAACAATGCAGTTGCCTCACTGTCCTTGCAAGCTCATGTACCGTACTTGCAACCGAATTCCTTATCCCACTATCTTTCCACAGTGCTCCGTTTATCAGATCTACGTCATCCGCAGTACCTAATTCATTTCGCAAATGTGCAAACGTCTGAATCGTCAGCTTTATAGCATATTCAATTGTGTAATATCAAATTATCGTAACAATGGGGATTGTTTATTTTTTTCACATTCTTACTGTATAATGGTGGAAAACATATTGGCAATTGATGCTGTGTAACGTTTGAAATTAGCGGTAGGAACATAATAACGTTGCATAGTCTTACGTCAGTGGATAATTTGTTGGTAATTAGTGAAACTTTGCACAGAACATTGAACACTGTATCGCACAGTGGTCTGGTAACTGGCAGGAAACGTTATGTACAAAATTTAATTCACGAAGTCACTTCGAACGATATTCTTCATAAATGGCTGAAGAAATGAGTGTACAAAGACCATATATCCTAACAACATATCCTCAAGGTTGACTGGTAGAAAATGCCTATGGCATTAAGTCCGCCTCTGTACATTTGTGTGCTTAATTAAAGTATTAAATAAATAAATAGCTACATTTTTGAGACAAAAATATACCTTCCGTACAGTGTTAACGCATTTCCCGAACCTAATGATATGACTTTGTAGAGATGTACCTACAGGTCACCCATATTTCACCAGCATGTAATAGGGGGTGAGCCTATTGCCATCAACCGGGCACTCATCAAGACTCTTGGCTGCTACTAAAAAAATCCTATTAAAAAATCCTAATAACACATTACAAAACCCAGGAATCGAACCCAGGAACTCATGCAACGTGCATGTTCTATTCGTGCAACTTCCACTTAAAGTCACGTCACATGGCGATATTACTATCAGCGTTGTTAAAACTAACTAAGAGTTAAGAGCTTTTATTTAAATCTCGGTCCATTTTGTCACGTTTAGTCACATTGTACCACAAGTAACGTGGGATTTAGGACAAACGGCTAATCTCGCGCATAGAGTAAGTTTATTACCGAAATAGAAGAGCTCCTTTTCTCTTGGTCTCTTTGTCTGCTATTGACCAATTTTTTTTCTACATTATTTAAATTTAAATGCGTGTCTTTAGGTGAGAAAATGGTCCTTGTCAGTTATGAAATGCAAAGGTGAAGAATAAACTACATACTAAACTGTGTATTCTTTTTTATCTGACCGTAGTGGTGATAATCTTATTTCGCACACTATAATTATGCAGGTAATTCCCAAATGTTTGGTTATTATAGCAGCCCGTTACTGTCACACTGCAGGACAAAGGCTTCTTCTCACACAGAGAAGGCATGAGCATTAATCACTATGCTTGATCAAGGTGGGTTGGTAACTTAAACAAAAATGTAAGTCGGTAGCTGGTTATTAAAGATCGAAGTTTTTTAAGAAATAATCTTAAGTGGCCTAATAATAACTCGCTTATAAGCCTGGGCACAAGCACGGTGCTCCGATTCTAGATCCTAATTCGTTTTAAAAATATTTTCGTCCGGAAATAAATTACAACGTACGTGTTATGTAGATTAATTGGTATGACATGAGCATTTGACGACCGATGTGGCGCGGCGGGCGAAGGTCCGCCTGCGACGCAAGAGCTTGCGGGTTCGATTCCCGCCTCTATCCTCCCGCCTCGCCCAAATGTTTGTACGATCTACAAATATTTGTTCCGGGTGTTCTGGGTATTTTCTATATATATAATAAAAATATCTATCTATGTAATGTACTGTATTAAGTATATCAGTCATCTAGTACCCATAACACAAGCTCTGCTTAGCTTGGGGCTAGATGATGCTGTGTGGATTGTCCAGCAATATTTATTATTTATTATTATTATTTATTTGAGTGATGATCATGAGCAAATCTAATCAATGACAGTAAATTAATAATACGTATCTACCATGTACGTCACAGAACTTTTAGTTAAAATTTTATTGTATATATTGTCACTTCAACTCTCATATAATATAAATCACACCACGTTTGCATTCCCCTAACCCCCTTTGAGAACCCAACCCGGGTTCTCAAATAAATCCATTTATTCAATAATAACCATAACTTATGCTCTACTTCAACACATCTTTTTACTCTTTAAAACATATATAAGCACCATTACTCACTGATGGTGCGAAGCCACATAAATCTAGAGAGCAATAACAGCACATAACGTATGGTACACTTTCTTGGTTTAATGGCTTCAAACACCACTGAGATCTTGTTACGATCTTATGTCATTTTGTTATAGGGTTGCTCTCGATTCAGAACGTTAATCACATAAAATGTAACAAGTGTTACGTGTATGATTTAATAAGCAGAATAACTTTACTTTAAACTTAATTTTACAATGATAATGGTGGTTGAACAAACTATGCTGTCGTAAGTTGGATTCAAGATACGAAATAGTTAGGAACCAATTATTAAAAAAAAACTGTTAATTACATAACAAGAAATAATATATCATTACGCCTGTTATACCCGAAGGGTAAGGCAGTGGATACGTCAAGTTTTACGTTCACAATTAAAGTTTAAAAAGAAAACTAATAGTAATTTGAGTAGTTGATGTGTCTTCTCATTCTAGAACAATCTATATTTTCTGATTTATATTTTAAACTACTCACACTGTGACTTGAACCATATATGGCTATGGGCCTTCGACGCCTGAAAATAAATGATTTTTATTTTTTTTATTTATTGGTTTGGTCATAAATTTGGTGAATAGGCGCCAGATGCCTAAAGTACCTCTTATTCCAATTAGAGTTTGCAACTCAATGGCGAATCATAGAACTATTCCATAGACACATTAAACCCAAATCTGCATACAATAACAAAGGCACAGGTTGAAATAACCAAACAATAAAATAATTATCCTCTAAAGGTAATAAGCAATCGCTATCTAGATAAGCCACCGTCATACCATACCTTTTGCAAGACGACCTTGTGTTCAAGACAACTTCATACAATCTGCAACGAACAATAGTAATAGTCGAACAAATGCTTGAGTTTCCCACAAATCGCTAATCCAGAAGCTTGCCAAACGAAAACGATCCATAAAACTCGTCAACATAAGGGTCATACGATCGTTTGTTGTTATCCATACCAGTGTCGACACATCGACCGTCAACGTTTGGGCCGTGATCGGCGCACGCGCTGCGTCTAGTACCCTAAGGCTTAGTGCTTACACACGTATAATTTTGATGTTTATCAATAGTATATTAGTGTTTATCGATAACCATCCCAATTTATTTAGCTTATCAATCTGTTCAACATTACACTGCCTCAAGCATTTTTTAACTTATGCCTCAATAATTTTGTAGATATGCAAATTCAAGTCCGTGTTTGAGATCGACGACCTTCAATACTAGGTACAGGACACCTTTTTATTGAATGATTGCTTAGTGTGACGCAAAAACAGTGTATTTAGATCATACACCCAATAAATAGAACAAAAAACGTCCTTTTATTTGTTAAGTCGATCTTGGACGAAAAATTTGTGTCTAAAACCAACGAACGGCAAGAGAATGAAACCAGTAAGTAATTACATTTAAACAGTTGCAACGTACAAATGACGGATGTAAAGTAGACACACGCCCATCCTAATGGCTGGCTAAACCATGGCAAAATCGTTGGCAAAACGCAACCAACTCTAGAATTACCGAACAATGAAATCGACCCAGTTATCGCAACGACCGGCTCTCTATATACGTATTAGCTTATTAATCAATCAGCCTGCAGATCCCCTGATCGTGGCTTCAAGTGTTGCAAACTATAATAAATCCATAATTATTCGCCGTGGACGAACCACCAAGCATGAGATCCATAATAATGCCTAGTTGTGTGGGAAATGCTCGGGCAATGGGCGATTAATCTGCATATTGCAATATGACGTGTTGAAATATTCTACAACCATTGTGTAGATATACACCCGAAGCTCTAAATAAACTTGGATCCGACGATATAAGACCGTTGACTCCTACATTCTCAAGCGTTTTCTTCCTACCCTACCGCAATTGCGTTTCCATGTTTGTGAAATCAAAAAAGAAACTCGATGACTATTAGGCGATAAAGACAGGATAAGTGGGCGGTATAACGTCGAATATCGCCAAGTGTTGCGAGCATATTTGCATTCTGCAGCATGTTGAATGCATTTACCTACACCCACTGTGATTACGAATTCTCAGTAACAGATTTAAATTGCACTTGAAACAAAACAAAAATATGTATCTGTTTAATTAGGATAGGAGCAAAAACAGATAAATTCTGCGACACCTACATACACACAAGCTGACTGTTTCAAAGTAAACACAATCATTTCAATGTCTGCTAGTCTCTAGGAAACAAATTGCCAAAGAATTGTCAAACAATAGAAAGAATTATCTGCGCAGGAAATTCTCAACTATAAATGAAATATGTTTTCACAAACAATGCTTGAATTATGGTCGGCTCGCCAAAGTCATACATCAAGTAAAATTAATGTGTGATCACCGTGCCATCTATGTTAACTGGTTGTATAAGATTTTCGCAGCGGGCAACACCATCATAGCTGTAAGGCCAGAGAAAACATGACGGCAGGATATGTATGTGACCATGTGGGAGGTAAATGGACCAGGATAGGCAATAGGTGGGTGAACCAACTCCTTGGATGAGTAGGCGAGCATGGACAAACGTGATTGTATTGAATGATTTATGATATCTGTAATCTCGTAATGCTAATGTAGTTAATGCAAATAAGATCAAAATGCTGAAGGAAACAGTGTTGGATGTTTCCAGCGCGATTTATGTTCTCCAGACATGTCAATGGCTAACTTGAGAGATGGTATTCAATTTAACAACAAAGACACGAGTAAAGGTTATTTATATCAATCGATGTCAATATTGACACCAAAACATGACTTAAAAGAAACATTTGAGATGATTCTTTAGAATTTTTAGATCTGTTTTTGGAGCACCTAGATCTCAGCCAGAGGTCAGTACCTCGCTACTTTTGAACATTGCTGCAATTATGATTAGCTTGATCTAGTATTGGGCAAGAGCGAAAATGTTATGTTCTTTACACATGAACAATACATTAAAATCGTGATCGCGTGCCCTTTGTGGAGCGTTGACCTTTAAGCTTTAAATCCTATCGGCAACCTATATCACTTCGCCAAACTGCCCATTCGTGGTTCGCCTGCACAATATATAGATAATGATACGTCAAAATCGGCCTTGGACCTCTCACTAACAATAAATTCATTATTAACGTTAACAGTCGTGTGGGCGAGATTTCCGAATGTCTCATGCAATCCAATTTAATTTTGAAAACCAATATTTCATGTTCTATCAATATTTTGGATACATGTCACACTTGTAATCGAATGATACATGATACAATTAATTACACAGCAAAACGATTATTCGTTAATAAATCGTTGCATCGAGTCAATCGGACACCCAATAGAAGATGTTAAAAATTGAATGAGATAACTCTATTCAATTATGAAATAATATCGATTATCTAACAAAGCTTATATCTGACACAACTGTGATTTTGTATCGATACGGCAAATGAAAATGGCAAAAGGTACAATTCAAATTCGATAATGCTAGCTGAGTGAAAATTTAACTCGACTTTGTGACTGAAACTAAGAGTGGAGTAAGTATGTTCTTATCTTAAATTTTGCACTAGTCTCGGCTGTACTAAAAAAAACAAAAGTACAGACGACTGTCAAATTTTCCCAATCGAACATGGATCTTATTCGTTCGTAATAATGTTGAAAATTATCAAAGAAATTTGTCAGATTGAGGTAGCTCGATGTGCTGGCCTCTGTTACTTGCCTAGGAATTACTATTTTTAAGCATTTCTTTTAGAGCAGCCACCATCACTTAGTCAGAGCTACGTGAACACTCTAATTTTGGTACATAAATACCCAGATTAGAGTAGCTTCAGTTCCTCAGAACTCTCAATACATTAGCATTGTAAGTTCTGAGGAACTGAAGCATTTTTTTTTCTATTGCTGCTTTGTGGATTAGTTGCAAAACATATCTTTATATCCTTCACGTGCCAGGACCAAAATCATGATTACTTCTTATATAATAAGTAATTACGTACGATTTATCGCTAATGTTCTCGTTAAAAGTAATTCATGCACGTTCTGTTTATTGCCTCAACATTTAATAGTTTTGAACGCAAGTATGTGGAAACATATCCCCAGGCAATGCTACTCTAATAATGTCGGAACACGCCCAAAATTTGTTATTTAATATCTACTTTAGCAATTTAGTTTCGAATAAATTAATTGTTTGTTTGGCGCCTACATGAGAATGCTACCATTACAGTGAAATTCTTTCTTTCCTTTTCGTTCCTGGCAAGAGATTATATGCTATCGTTTGAATGTATTAAGACATTGTTTTTACATTAGTGCGTCTGAATAGTAAAAGAAAGGTTAGCAATTTATTTAAAATCTTTTAGTTCTTTTTTTACTTTGCCATATAAACTTTGACTATGGCAAATGTCACAATCTAGCGAGAAATATCCTTCAAAAGGCGTACAAAGTTTTTTCTTAAAGAATAAATATATATTTAATACGCTGATTTTAATTTTCCTCTCAGTGATTTTAGTTTCTTGTTCATTAAAAAAATGCATTTGGTTCTTTATTTTGAATTTCACCTTTTTCAGCTCGAATTTAATGTGTTTATAACCACTGTTACAAATTTAACATGATTCGCTGCCTTTCAATCCCGTCGGTAATATAGACAGTGTAGTGATTTCTCATACAGAATATGAAATATAAATTATACATGGCACTTACACAGAACTGCGTGGATTTGGTCGATCATTGCACTTTGTTGCGACATGACGTTACTTTCCGCGTCCGTGTTTTTGGACACAGTGCAAGACATAAACTTATGGAGAAAAATAATTTAATTGCGTTGGATTAATGGTTCATTGCGCTTAGGTAGATATGAGGTTCGAATACGTTCAAATCCGGGTAAGTGTCAATGTGTTTTTCACTGACATCGGTGAAGGAAAGCATCGTGATGAAACTTGGATTTATAATAAAATATATACGTTTAAAATCACCAACCCGCCATGAGTAAGGGTGGTGATCAATACTCTTGTCTTCTCTGTATGAGGAGAAGCTTTACCCCGCAGTAAGACAGTCGCAGGATGGTGTGATGGTGTGTTCGCTATAAATCAAAATGGTCACTTTATTTATATGTGCCTATGTTTTTAATATGCTCACATTCAAATTTAAGCAAAACCTTTATATGTTAACTGTAGGAAACAAATCAAATTATGTGCATACACCTTTTATTATTTTTACTTCCAGAACATTTCAAGCCAGAGTGTAACAAAGCACAGTGTGCCACTATCTGCACTTTCTGGGAAAAAATAGAGCATTTATTATGGTATCATCGTGAGGTACGATGTTATCGCCTCCCACTTATCGCTTGAGCCTTTACGTTACTTTAGTTGTCACGGTGTACGGCCTCGGTATCGCAATAATAGCCGCCTTTTCACTTTTTTTTTATGCACAACTACTCTAAAATATGCCTCTACGTTACAACATTCGATACTTTGAAATGTCTCAAGGTCCAGACTGTTATTTTACTGAAGGAAAGATTATTCCTAAGCACACGTAATTCTTTTGTTTTGCGTAATAGAATAATGAAGCAGTGTTCTAGGCAAGAAACTGCTAATAGTTTGCTGTTGGTTCATTTGACTCCGACCATGGGAAGGACGCCCGTATTTAGTTCAGTAAATAGTTGTTAATGATGCCCCCCACGCTGTCTCTTAAATGAAGCACAAAATGCACGAAGAATTGCAATAATGATTTTATTTTACATCAACTTTTGTAAACATTACTCAAGATAGTAGTATATAAAATATGAATAAGGTACCAACAACTTTATCATTGATTTGTCAATGTAGAAGAATAATGTCTGACCGCCCAGAAAAATGTAATTTATTAACCTTTTTATAGAACACTTTATTCTATGACAAGTTGCCTGCCTTGGCATTTTATTAAGTTAGACGACATTTTCCATAAAAAAAGGTCCATTACCAGCAAAATAATTGTATCGGATTCCGGTGTAAAATCAAGGCCACATACCTCCTTAATATTGTCTGTTTGTGGTTAAGTAATTGATCTAATTTGATTTACAAAAAGTGAATTTATGACCACTTATCACCTAGCGATTGCTCGTAATAACTTCCTGCTCTGTTTAAATCATTACCTTGAACAATTACGTTCATAATGTCATAAGCGGAATTTGCATGCCACTAATAAATCAACTACGCCAATACACTTTTTGTTTCTTTAATTTTATAAGTCAATTTGATCCGATCATTTTTTTTTTTTTATTACATTGCACAGCATTTTTTTGTCCGAAAAAAAATAAATTAAATTTATTCTCACACAAAAGAACTGGTTTTTGTTTTTATTTTTTAACTATGTCAGCATACATTTTAGCCTCAGTGCACTATTAGATGTGATTATGCCAAGCAGATATTGCCCACATAATATGCAAATTGTTTTTAATAGTGTTTCCTTTGAACTCGACAAAATGTCAAGATTCTTAACTGTATTGTGGGTGGCAGATGGCAGATCGTGATGCTCACGATAATGCTTACAGCGATGAGATAAAACATTTATATGTAAATTGCGATGTTGATACAGTGCTGTAGCAATGTAAAATAAACGTACTCATTTAAAAGCAAACCTTTATTGATGACACTGTCTCATGGATTGGCCTCGATTGTAATAAAATGTACTCAATAAGAGATAATGCACAGTATATCTTCAATATATTAAAAAAAAACTTTAAAACCAAATTAAGTTTTCTGACATAATAGTACCTACTCAGTCAAATTATTACTAATGTGACCACTTGAAAATTTCCGTAAACCGTCGTAGTCTTATTTTAAGACGCCCAGTCCTATAAGACTAGGTAATTAAAATATAATTTAAACAAAGATTTTAATTAAAAAGACATGACTGTCATAAAATAATATACCTCACATAAAAGCAATTATAAAAAAAAAACATTTTAACAAAAACTCAATCAAATACACTATCAGTCCTGTTGATTAGATCTGTAGGATGAGATTGGTCTTGATTAAAAATATTAAATATTGTTATAGTCTACAAAACCGAGAAAAAAAACATCTAACAAATATTATGGCTTCATTATCCTATTTATCATCGGGAATCGGGTTAATTTTTTTCCAGTATTTTGTCCAGTAAATTTGTCATTTGTGTCACTGTGCTTTTTTTTTGTTTTGTCACAGTAAAAAGCTCTTATTCCCAGTCAGTTCTCTCTTGTGAATGTCAAGGCAATATTATCTGCATCCGGGTGCACCTAAATTAAATACTACGACTTGTAAATGCAAGGTAATTGCAACACTATGGTGTTTTTTTGCCCTTCTGTTTTTAAGTCAGATAAGGTATTATTTTATTAAGATCATTCTTGTGCCTCTTAGTTTTTCTCCGCTCAATGTTACAGCGGCCAGTACCCGATAAAATATAATAATGTTACAAGCGTAAAGTCAAGACAAAAAAGGTTTTATTAGAGCCACTCTTTGTAGCCAAGATTATGATAAGTTTTATTTTAGTCTTGCTACTTTTTGCTCCATGAACGTGTGGTTAAATATTTATGGTGTGTTTTAAAGCCGGGTATGGTGAAGATAAAAAGGAATATAGTTGCCACGACATCTTATGAGAGGAAGATATGGTTACATGCATTTATTTTAGCATCAACATCATAAGCGCTTCGACTGACATTACAAAATGAACTGAAAAGTATTGTAAGAGCAGAAATATGTAAGTTTATTTTAAGAAAATATTTATCTAATAAACACCCATATAGTTTTGGAAAAGTAGAAGTGTGAAAGTCGTTTGTCACGGCATGGGCATGTAATGCGAAGGAATGAGGAACATGTCGCGAGGAAAAAAGTTTTGAGTACGAATGTCGATGGTTATGAGAGTAGAGAAACGACAAAAAATCGATTTGATTGTGTGAAAGTTGAAACAGCTAGAAAAGACGCCTGTAATGAGATGGTAGCAAATAAATGTATGGAAGAAGAAAACATGCTGTGCCGACCCCAAATAGATTAAGATAAAGGCAGGACAATGACGATGATGGCTGTAAGAAAATTAATACCTATTTAATACATACAAAATAAACTTATTTAGATAATTTTCAAAACTAAGTAATGTGATAACTTGAAATTCCTATTGTTTGCAAAGGGCAGCATTCTCAATTTATATTCACAAATCAGCTGACAGCCAGTCACGATTGGTGCATGAAATTACTAATACCTAGTTATTTTAGACGCATTACCATTATTATTACAGATTTCATAGTTTATTGAGTTTGGTTTAATCTAGGCTATTTCTATCTTTATCTCTAGAAAAAACTAGAAACGCACGGATGTAATAAAAGCTGTCAATTTTAGATGAAGACCAATACCATGGCGAAATTCAGGGCATAAACTAATTTGACATATTATTCTCTAACTTTGTTCCTATCTGTCACTGTCAGACTTCGTCCTTTTCTATCGCTGTATGTTAGTAAGAGATGTAAATGCTCTAGTATTGGTATTAGTTTAGTTTATTTACAAGACAATTGATGCAATTGTTAAATTTGACTGACGGATTGCTAAACTAAGCAATAATAATGGACGAAATTTTAACTACCCATTCCAAATTCAAATCCTAGTTTCCGATTGATGTGATTTCTACTTAAACAAATATAAACTTAATAGTACTAGGCATTAAGTTGATTTCAGAATCACTAGTAGGTAAGTACTATTGATAAAAGTCGCTTTTTGTTTTTGTTTTCATTCAAAAACACGTGAATTTATTCACATTTCTAATGAAATCGTGAACACAGGATACATGTTACCAAGCCAATTACACACTTCGTTTTCCTACACTGAACTTTGAATTTTTCCGTGACGATACCGCTCATTGTAATAGGCCATACTAAATGTCTATACCGTCAATATTTAGCAATAGACCATGGGAATCTTCGCTGTTACCTTAAATGTTAGCCCCTCTTCGATTGATTGCCTTCGAAACATTTGTAATAAGAGGTTCGTGAGAAGAAACTTGGGTTTTAGATAAAATTAAGTAACACATTCTTAGCGTGTTTCTGTTAATTGTGCAGATCACACTTTTCACTTAGAACTTGTTGAATCAAATGTGTGACGAACGGAATTAGGCATTTACGGCCAATCCATCAAAAATTGTTGAATATTCTACGCCTACAGAGTTTCTGAAACTTGTTTATATTTTTATATCAGGGACTACCTACATTGTATACTTCACATAATATCACGCATAGTAGTTACACTTATATTTTGCTTGTTATTTTGAAGTGCCATGTAACGGGGGTGAGGTATGCCCTATGCCATCAACCGGGTACAAATCCAATCTCCCGGGCTACTGATAAATATCAGATGGAAAAATCCAACAAAACTTTTCCTGACGCAAATATCGAACCCAGGGCCTTATGATCTATAGTAGCACATATAATACAGTAAAATAAACTCCTGAAAATTTGCTTTAAATATATCTCCATCTGGAATACCAGTATTGAAACACGACATATATAAAACGATATTCTCGACTGATATATAAATGGCCGATTAATCGATTACACTCCTTCGAGGTTGCGTCCACGTTCAAAAAGAGGATGCAGGCATCACCTTTGCTAGTTCTGTTCCAATAACACATATATCCTATGTTACCGAACTGAATTCCCAAGTCTCCAACATACTACACACAAAACAAATGAAGGGGTGCCGCACCACATTCCCGTTCAGGATTCTTTAGCAGCCATTGTAGTCATTATTTTAATTACTCGCAAAAGGTCAGGCGCTACCCACTGAGGTTATAAACATGATAAATCCAAATCTGATTTACATAGACAGTTCTTTAACCTTATAGACGGTTCGGTAATTTTATAGACAGGTTGGTAACTATATAGACAGGTCGGTAACTTTAAAGACAGGTCGGTATCTTTATAGACTACACCTCCATTAAGGAATGTAAGAAAGGTGTTAGTTGTGAAATTGTATCGCCTAGAGACTTTGCTACGGTGTTCGGCATTATCTAGAGTTGTGTTAGGTGTCACTTGTAAGGTATTTCACTATAATTATACGAAACAACTGATGGAGAACGCTTGAGAATATATTTAGCTACGCAATTGTTTCAGAAATAGTTTGAGCGGCGTTTGAAAATAAATGAGCATCTAGACTTGGGCGCACACGAACGTCATAGATGAATGGTCCAGAAAAGTAAACATCAGTATACTGAAGAAAGACTTTTGGAGTTCATCAAAGACAATAACGATTCCATAGTTGAATATAATTTAAATATATGTGTTACTGTACCACTGTAGGGCAAAGGCTTCTGCTGAAGAAGAGAAGGAGGGACCATTAATCACCAGGCTTGCTCAAGGCGTGCTGGCGATTATCAGACTTATTTTAACTATAAGTCCGGATTTCGTCTCGATGTTTCCCTTCATCAGTCTAGGGTTGAATAGATAAGCAAAATTATGTCAAAACAATGACAAAATGTGTAGTCGCTTTGAATACCCACTTACGCAAAACTAGTCTCAAAAGGCGCCCTACAATTCGCGAGCCGACATTAATCTGTACACAGAATCCTATTGTCCAGTCGTTGCTCTTACCTCATAGCCAGTCGGGCCGTGTTGCCCGCGTTCAATTGGATTCATTTCGACATTTCCTACATTCCCCGTGACAAGTGGGCGCAGCTAGCAAGTGCCCGTTCCCGACGACAGACAGCGACACTGCGCGTGACTATCGCAATAACGCCGAATGGCTGCCGGGGTTGGCGCGAGCGATGAGTGACGAGCGATTTTATTTTTGAAGTTTTAAAAAAAAAAAAAAGTTGCTCCACTCTAGGAATTTCTCCTGTATCGTGGGTGCGTTTACAAACATTTAAACTCACATACACAAACAGCCAAACTCGGAACAATTATCTGTAGGTCATACAAATATTTGTTCCGTACGGGGATCGAACCTACAACACGCGGCGCAACAACCGATGGTTCAACCACTGCGCCAACCGTGTCGTCGTATACTCCTTAAAAACCAATTCTCATATAAAGAAATTTTATAACAAATGAAATTGTTAACTTGGTGTCCGATAGCGGCATAGCCAATGTAGGCGCCATCAGATGATCGCACTTAAAGAGTGAACTCCCGTCGTGGGACGGAGCTGACACGCCCAATTTTTTTTCGTTATTTTACTAAACTGTGTATGTTCCTATCGTACTCGTTTATGTCACAAAATAAGATTTTGACAAAGAGTTTCTCTTGATAAGATTTAAGTAAAGAAATATTTTAACTCAATATAATGGGTAAACGCCTAAATCATGCCGACCTATGGAAACTACAAACTTTTAGCGGATTAGTCATAACCATGAAGTAAAATCGTGAAGTTATTTAAGGGTTATCGCACTTGATGTCCAACACAATTAAAAGATAACTTATAAAGATATGAGAGGTTCCGATGACTCTTAAAACTGACACCTTTTATTATATCTGATAAATATTATATAAATTTTACTTGACAGCACGCAATGACCGCGGACTATCGTGAACTCGTGATTATCGCAATACGACTGTTAGGTATTTTGACTACGTAAAGGTCAAATGTCAGGCGGAACTGTAGGTAGGTTGTGGGCCTTTAGCGGCTGTTATACCTACAGTATATAATATCAATCGGTCATACAATTGCTTTTCATAACATTCATTTATTTATGTATGACGAAACTTGATATGAAATTACGGATATTATTGAACACTGTTTACTATGTTTCACGCTTGTTATTCCCAAAGGGTTAGACAGAGTTATACCCATGTTTCCCTAGCTATGTTTAAGTTTTACGTTATAGGTGGCGTGGCTGTTGCCATCAGCACTGGCGTAAATCCAGACTCCGGGTTGCTACAGAGAAGTTTCATACGGAGTGACCCAATTACACTGCTGGACCCGGGCATCGAACCTAAGACATTAGGCATTTACACAAATGAAGCAATCAAATTAACTTATGGAAATTTAAGGCTCATTTTTTAAGTGAAACATCTATCCTTTCCATCTACCCTTTGAACTAGCGTAGCGCATGTTATTCTTTCACTAACCATCAATTTACATATTTCACAACTGCCGGACGTCCCGTAACGGCCACATTTTTTTTTACCTGACTTTTACATATTAATTAACGCTTCTTACGAGTTTATTTTGACGGCTGTGTATTTCGCCAAATAATGTAATCACGATACTGAAAAATTATTACTGGTATCGTTTTGACTTTAGATCGGAATTAAAATTAGTAAGGCCCTAGTTGCGAATACATTCCTTTCTTTTCAGTAATCTTGTACGTTTTTGTTTTTAGCTGCCGTCTCTCGCGTTTCGCTCACGACTTGCCGTCTTCTAAAAGCGATTCGTAGTAGCTGTCAAAACATTGTTATTGTTTTATTAGAGCACTATATTAAAAGAAAGTTGTATTAATATTCCATTACAATAAAAATCGGATTCGTGTGATTGTGTATTGTTTTTTTTTTAACATATTTGAAAACAATACGTAAGAACTTACTGCGAGAACAATAAGCCCCTAGAGGCTTTTTCCTGTTTGTCGGTTACGCTTTTACGTTACTAAAGTCATAGGCAAAATACGTAGTTCGGTACTTATTTAGTTTTTATTTTATTTAGAGACAGTTTATTTTCTTCCTTATGAACATTTAAATGAGTTGAGGGAAAATACAAAAGAACTCTTCTGGTCAGAATTGATCACTTTTACAACTATACATAGAGCAGGGTTCACCAAATGGCGTACCGCGGTCCAGATCCGGCCCCGCCGTCCTATTTTGTACCTTATGTAAACAATACAATATTATTAGGGTTTTTACTTGTACGTAATTTAATATAATATCAATGATCTGAACCATAAACTTCAAGTCAAAGGAAAGCTTTTATGGGACTTCTAACAGAAGTAAACGTTGAAACTATACTTACGGACAGAGACGTTCATTTATTTAAAAAGACGGGCCCTAAATGAAAGTAATTGGTGACTTCTGTTATAATGCATAAAAAGCTCAAGGTAAAATAAAACGCATACTTCGACAGGCAAGTAAATACCGCTAGTAAATGACTGACATATCATTCATCAGACGACATTTCAAGCCTTCAACACTACGTGCCTAGCTGGTATCGATATCAGTATCGGTACTGTACAGACAACGAAAAAAACCGGCCAAACGCTTGATTAACTTTCACACATATCGATACCGGTAACAGATAATCTAATAACAATTATTATTCGGTAACAATAAGTGGTTCCGTTATGTCGTGTTTGGAAACGGATCAGCATCGGCCGGTCGATCACGAAAGAATCGTGACAGGATTGTAGTGTATCGCTTTCAAATTACATAAATTAAGCGCTCTAGTTTTATTATGTAAAATAACAATAACGATAAAGTACGTAACAGGTACTTATTTAAGTTTGAACATACGCCCCTTGGCTGGTGGTCGGCTACGGACGTGTACTGAACTGATTACAAAATAAAACCGGCCAAGGGCGAGTAGTACTCGCGCACAAAGGATTCCGTACAAATGTCGAGCAGGAAACAGCCCCCTTAGATTTTTTTATTTCAACTTTTGTTGTAGTAGCAGCAATAGATATAGATTCAAACTCTGTGAAAATTGCAACAGTCTACGTATTGCGGTTTATGAGATACCGCCCGCTGACAAAAAGCCCCGTTGGCACCCCTTTGTGCATAGAACGCACATACACAGAACAACAGGAGACCCATGACTGAAAACCAAGGGGTCATTATCATCTGCCTATCCCATTCCAATCCATGTTGGGGTCGGCTTCCAGCATAATTGGATGCAGCTAAATATCAGTATGTCACATGGAGCGACTGCCTATCTGACCTCCACAACCAAGTTACTGAGTAAATCTATAGTCTCCGATCGAATAGATCCGCCCGGTAGCGATAGCTTCGGCAAACGCGCGTTATTATTAATGTTGTTATTTAAACGACTACGAAGTCTCTCGAGCATTTTCGCGAATCTGTTTTTAGGACCTTTCACCAAAGTGACCCAACGCAAAATGCTACGTTATGTTATGAACGTTATCACGAATCTATCGCAATATAACTTTACGTAACAAAAAATATCGCTGTATTATCTAAACATTTTGATTACATGTCTTCACAACCTATGTTTGTGGTATTGACAGCTCTATGCTAATATGAGTAATGGCCATACAGACGGACATTCAAGAGTAATCATAACCACCTAAATATTACAAATGCGAAAGGTTGTTGGTATGTATGTGTGTGTGTGTTTCTCACTCCTTCACGCTGAAACGACCGAATGGATTTGGGTGAAGTTTAATTACGAAGGTAGCTCATACCCTGGAGTAACCCATACCTAAGTATTACACCATGCAATTCTTGTATATTGCATGTATGGACATATACTCGTATATAATCTGAATCTCGGAAACGGCTCCAATAATTTTCATGAAATTTTGTATGCAGTGGGTTACGGGGGTAATAAATCGATCTAGCTAGGTTTCATATACAGAAAACGGCGTTTTATCCGACTAAAGCTCGGTCATCCAGGTACTTCTGTGAAAGAGAAGTATTCCCGTAGGAACTTTGAATCTCCTTATGTTCACTTTTTAACCGCGGGTTTTGAAGCACAGTCATATCTATCTATCTCACTCTATGTGTATTCGTAATAATGATATGTAAGTCCGTAAGTGTGAAGTGCATTACACTTAAAAGATTTTTTAGCATTGAATTCATTATGATTGTGTTTTCATATATATATAGTTTAGATACATACTTTCAACCCCAATTTACCCGCTTTAAGGGATGATTTTTCAACACATTTACCTACGTTTCAAGTATTTAAGTAGTACGGTAGATTTGCTTTCGAACTTCGTTAGCAAACCTACCTTCGTTATATCCCTACAAGGAACTGCTGTGTAAAAAATTTAGTTTCTGAACCCAGCCGCTTAAGTTGTGTGTTTATAAAAACATACAAATTTTAAAGTCACATTGGAACATGCCTGGATTTGGATCTAGACTTCCTTAATAAGTACCAATCAAATGCACCAACGCATGAACAAGGTAATCATCAGAACATTGCCTGTAGAACTGTTTACTTCGCCTTCTGCTT
Organism: Phlogophora meticulosa; assembly: GCA_905147745.2. Taxonomy (NCBI): domain Eukaryota; kingdom Metazoa; phylum Arthropoda; class Insecta; order Lepidoptera; family Noctuidae; genus Phlogophora; species Phlogophora meticulosa. The sequence continues at coordinate 5,315,438 of LR990518.1, forward strand.
GACTCTATAAAAGTACTACAAAATGAGCATGTAAGTAGGTACCTACTTATTCATACTAGGTCCGATTCCCTTTTTTAAATACTAGACTAAACCATATTCGAGTATTGACCTCTCTTTCGTCTGACAGCTCGAGAAAAGGACAGTGACAGTTAAGAACTAAGTTAGAGATGTCAAATTAGTATATATCTTGAAATGTCTTTGGTCCATGCATTCTAAATCTCAACTTCGCACACCCCACGATACAGGAGAAATTCCTAGTGTGAGACAACGTTTTTTCTGAAGAAAAAAAAGCTATGTTCGTATGGCAGCTTAAGATCAACTTAATTGAACAGCCTACCAAATTACTTATGTACATATACGCTGCCTTCTTTAGGGACTTAATAAGGTAGGAGTTAATAAGGTAAGTAAATTGTATGAATAAAACAAGTGTTAACTTAAAAGCGTTATGTTTTGCGCCAATATTGGCAAAGCTACTGTTTGTTGCCAATATTGATGCCACAGACGATAGCGCTGAAAGATTGAACTAAATTCGGAGCTTACATGTACATACAATTTTTATAAGATAAAAAATGGCGGGAACAGACCAAATTTCGTTTAGCTTGTCAAGAGGAATTCGCTTCCAGTATCAGATTGCATGTGAATCAGCAGTAACACACCATAAACTGCTTTAAGTACCTTAGTTATGATTACTTTTCTCCTTATAAGGAAATCATTCATAATTAAGATTAGATTTACAGTAATACCTAATAACGGTAAAACTAATTTTAGTTGTCTAACTGCTAAAATGTTATTAGGTAATCATTTATAATTAAACTAATTCACACCTCTGTCATCATAATAGATAAAATCAGAGACTAATTCGTTTCTAGTTTTCTTATAGAGCAATCATGGTTGTCGACCGTGATTTGAAGATGAAACAAAAATTAAAAAAGTGAAATGATGAATGACTTTGAAGATGAAACTGGGTACACTGACAGAATAAAAACATCAATTCATTTAAATTCTAAGAAAAGTTCAGGCGTAATTAAAAATCCTTAGATACCTACATGAACCCCGAAAGTCTGACATCTAGTCTAGACAATCGATATCGTTACACAGTAACTGGTTTGTGGTAGTCTGATAAGCAGTCGTTCCATGCAAATAGCTGCATCTGGTTAGATTGGAGGATGTAATGGGAAAAGGCTAAACAGAACATCATCTAATAAAAGGTGAAGCAAAAGCCTCTAATGTGTACTAGGCTATTCGCTTTACCATTTATGGTTAGATGGTCTGACCAAGACAAAGCTTCTCGTAAATATTACCTTACCGAGAAAATAAGTTCATTTCTTGCAAGAATGGGACATGGGACTAAAAAAAAACATAACTGGTGGAATGTGGGTGTACTTCAGGTAGGCCTCTGCCCAACCTTTCGGCGAAAATAGGCGTGATGTTATGTCTACAAGAAATTGGAAATATTCCACATACTCAAAAACCTTTTTAGACTTTAAATAAGTACTTTTATTTTTATAAAACTTTGAGATGAAAACTAAGTAAATAAATAATAAAATAAATAATGCTGGACAATCCACACAGCATCATCTAGCCCCAAGCTAAGCAGAGCTTGTGTTATGGGTACTAGATGACTGATATACTTAATACAATACATTACATAGATAGATATTTTTATTATACATAGCAAATACCCAGAACACCCGGAACAAATATTTGTAGTTCGTACAAACATTTGTCCCAAGGCGGGAATCGAACCCGCAACCTCCTGCGTCGCAGGCGGACCTTCGCCCGCCGCGCCACATAGGTCGTCAAAAGTACATAAGAGATTACAATCTTTCTTAACTAGATACTTTATTTTATCTCGGTTACGGTCTTAGGCATAAAAAATACATTTTGCCAACCCTGCTCACATTTATTATCTCCAAGTGATATACTTGACATTAATAGAATCATATAACAACGGCAGTCATAACCTATGACATATTGACCGAACATTCGGTGACTCACAATACTCGTATTTAGCATTTATAAGCTTAAAATTCCACCTACGCTAGTGTAATGTAAACCTAAATACGAGGTATTAAGGGACATTTTAGTACATTTGTTATTAGTACTAAAGTTATATTGGTTAATTAAATATTTTCTGTTGATTAAGTGAAGTGATAAAAAATAATAAAATATATTACATAGTCGTTTGTTCAATATCAGGTAGGTACCCAATACCACAAATTAATTAAAAGATCAATGAAGATATGTAGAGTTTTGGTTAGAATCTTATTTAATCATAATTAATGGAGCGGCAATTTTTTTATTTTTTTTTTCAAAAAAAACGTTGCCCCACACTAGGAATTTCTCCTGTGTCGTGGGTGCGTTTACAAACATTCAAATTCACATACACAAACATCCAGACCCGGAACAACTACCTGTAGGCCATACAAATATTTGTTCCGTGTGGGAATCGAACCCGTGCCGTCATATGAATATACTATCTCGTCTGTATACCTCGAAGAGGTAGGCAGAGCTGAACCTATAGTGCACCCACATTTCCATTTACTAGTGGAGCCTATTGACAATAACCGGGCCAACATCCAAACTCCAGACTGCAACTAAAATATTCCAGGTGGAAAAACCCAATAACACAGCCCGATCCGGGAATCGAACCCCATGCTTAGCAGTAGTATCCTTGCGACCACTAGACCAAGAAGGCTGTCGTACGGCAAATATTATAGTTATTAAAATTAAAATTAATTGATTATGTCTCATAGTAATGCAAAGCTTTATTTATAGATATAGTTCGCTCATTACAGAGTACATATTTAATATCTTTAGCTACTTCCATTGATAGCAAGTCCATTTCCTGTTTGTCTATTGTCATTTAAACAGACCAACACCTTCCTTCTATTACATTAAAACCATTATTTTATGGTTCAATAGTAACAAACAATACCTATGGAATGATGGTATTATGATTGTAATGATTATATAATAGCCCATAGACACCAAGTGACCCCATTGACCAATATACTGTCATACTGTGTTCGCTATGATTGGCAGGCGGATCCGTGTGCAAAGTTTATAGGTCTTCAACGTGGAGACAGGTGATGCAACTTGGTCTTTCCAATGTTATATTCACTTCATTAATTTCACAATACTAAAGTAAACAATGTTGAATGGATCGATGTACGCTAAAAACTTTTTCATAAAGTGGATTTACACCTGCGCATGAGCAGCGTACGCGACTTGAACGGCTATGGATGGGCGCGTCACATTTTGCGCGAACTTAAACGCGTCTATACTATACTGATCTTCATTCATGTAACTACGATTACACACGGAACACTCGCTAAATGCACGTGATTTTGTCCGTACCCTGCTATACATAGCAGGGTATACCTGCGCATGCGCATCTTAGGTACACCTAAGATGCGCATGCGCAGGTGTGGATCAACCTTTTTCAGAAAATGTATACAAGTTAGATAGTATATTTTTGACGACGCGGTTGGCGCAGTGAACAAATATTTGTATAGCCAGGTAGTTGTTCCGGATCTGGCTATTGGTTTATGTGTCTTTAAATGTTTGTAAACGCACCCACGACACGAAAAATCCCTAGTGTGGGGAAACGTTTTAAAAAAATAAACAAAATAAATGATTATTTAAATGACCACACGTTGGAATTACGTTCATACATATTAACCACATTTCATTTAAGATTTTAAAATAAAAGTATTGAGGAGGTCAAGATCATCGAACAAGACACGTTTCTTCTCTTGAAAAAGTCAATTCTTTCATGATTTATTTGCATATTTTGACCTAACAACCTCAATCAATATTACTGTTCTGCTAAAGCTTAATTTACAAATGAATACAATATTTATTAGATACTATCTCATCGTATTGGCAAATCCGGAACCAAATTTAATTTAATTCATCTGATGCCAAAATCAATTAGTGAACACATTAAGTATTGGTATGCAATATAAAACGGCTTTTTGCTGCGGTTAGCCCGTGGATGGGTAACATGCATTCATCCCATATGGAGACTCGGAAGACAGGTTAAGCCGTTGGACATAGCTGTCATGTGTAGATTTTTTTGACAGTCGTGGGTAGTCCGAAACTCGTAAGTTATAAAAACGGTATAGTATTTTCTAGAAATGGGTTTTTGAGGTCAGATAGACAGTCGCTCCATGTAAAATACTAGTATTCAGCTGCATCTGGTTAGACAACTCCAATAGTGTTGTGAAAAGACTGTCTGTATCACCTAAAGGTTGAATTGTAGAAAATGCCTATGGCATTAAGTCCACCTCTGTACATTTGTGTACTAAAAGTATTGAATAAATAAATGAAAGGCTAGGCAGATTGTGTAGATAATTACAACAAGCTAAAGGAAATTGGTGGCTGTACTATAAATTAGAATGTTTCTAGATTTTGACAAGTTTTCAGCAACAGCGTAACATCTGTGAAATTGCAACAAATTATCACACGCTTTCAGTATTGCAACGACCACTTTATGTAAGAATAAATATCGGATCTTTATGTTTTATTTGGTTTCAGGTAAGAAAAGAGATGTCTTTTCGAATGCATTGTATTTTTTTTTTTCATTTAGGTACATTTCTAGATTTTATCTTAAGTAAAGTTAGACGAGTATCAACTAAGCAATTTGTACTGACACTTTATGGTGTTAGGTATATTATGTATAGTCGTAATCGAAGCAAAAAGTGTATGTGAGGATCGAGCAGGTGGCTTCCTGTAGTTTCGGTCTTTGTTCTTTTTCTTGTATATTATGTAACTTGATATTTGAGACGCGTTTTAATCGAAGCGCTTAGCAACAAACTTATTTGGTCATAAGTCGTGAAATAAGTGAGTATTACGACTATTAAGTATTTATGTTAAATGAGTTTTTCCACATGAAACGTCTCGACAGCAGTCCTGAGTCTGGATTTGTGCCCAGCAGATAGCAATAAGCTCACCCCCTATTACATAGCCCTTAACCATATTTGGCGAAATTTGGATGTAGGTACACTTCCGTCTAACCCTTTAAAGAATACAGGCGAGATGTTTTGAGGTAAACCTATATTTTTAAAACGCTGTTTTTCATAATACCCATCTCGTTACTAACAAAGTTGCGATAAAATGTGTCATTAAAATGTTATAATAAGCTCAAACCAGGTGTGCATTAGAAGCAATCTGTAATCAATGTGCAAAAGCAGCTTCCGCAATAAGTGATGTTACGCTCGTAAATTCTCTTTTCAAAAACTTAAAATGACCACAAATATAAATAAATAATACTAACACAACAACAAAGTATTATAAAAAAACTTTTTCCTTAACCAAAAACACACACACATTCACATAATTATATTCTGTTATAACACAACACATAACATTACCACGTACCAACTTAGACCTTAAAATGTACTAATATCCGTCTTTATTACATCCATTACATAGATCATTATATCATTAGATGACCTATATACCTACTTACCCATAACCAAATACACCTTTCATAGAATCGGACATTACCTTTGTGACCTCTTACTATAGAATTTCATTTAAAAGGTCGATGTCAATCAATGGTACTGCACTATGACCGATGTGACTAAAGTACTGAATTTATTGTTATGTAATGTTATGTTATATTTTGTTATGCTATATGAAAATAAGTATGTCATACGAAGGATGAGTGAAAATTGTAATAAGTGCACAATTGTAATACACGGGCTATTACGGATTTTCCATAGATAAACATCTATGGAAAATCCGTGTGTAAATTCTAAATTTCTTACGGTTTTTTCAATCTGCAGTGCTGTCTTACGTTGAGTGTTGATCAAAATTAATTTCGCGGCAATTATAAAAAAATGTAACTAAATTATAATAAAAATATCTCGATAATTTGACTTGACTATCGAGACACTAGTCTATTAATATAATTGCGCTAATCTTTGGAACTGCCAGAAGGATTTGAAAAAATCATCATACTATGAACCTAGTTGGTGGAGCTATGTGACACTACTACTTACTAATAAAAATGAAAATCCTTACAAACGCGCAAACAAAATAATCCCTCTCCGAGTCTATATCATTAAGAGTACATTTCTTATCTAAAACAGCACTATTTTACGTTACTATACACAAACGCAGGTGTTACATTACTCCTGTCACAATACTTGCAGAGCGGTAACATTAGAATGAAATGTGCAAGCCTGCAAGCGTCTGCAAGGGACCGTGCGTAAATTGTGCAAGACACCACCTGCCGTGTATCCGGCACGGCTGAGTTGTTCAAGCTGAAAGAGCGGTTGCATTGTGCAATACGATACGGGATTGTAATCTTAACTGTACGGTTTTGACTGGAACTCAGTTGCCAGCCCCAACATACTTAGAGAGGCTAGACAAAATCTGATGATATCTGATTTTATGTGATTTTCACGTTATTCCACGGGAAATTTCCGTTTCGTTGTAATGAATACTTCTCTGATCTTGAAACGATGTCTGAGCATTATCGATATTAATGTAGTCGTCAATATTTCTTGAACCTGAACAAAATTGACAGAAACTGGCTGGCTTACTGGTTAACTGCTCAAAAATGCCTATGTCATTAAGTCCGCCCGTGCACATTTGTGTGCTTAAAGTAATAAGTAAATAAACAAACTATGCTAAGCGATATATTATTGTGCATTGTGTGTGTTTTTTTTATTCCTACAATCTTATCTTGTTTTATATAGAGTGCTTGATATATTTGAATGTCGGATGACAGTGAAAACATTCCCTAACAACGAAGTCTACAGCACAGCGACAGCTTGAGATTAAACACGTTACAAACATTCAGAGATTTATGAATAATTCAGAAGTTTTTGTATTACAAACGAGAACCTATTATATTTATTGCGATTTCTGTATAATTGATAGAACATTATTTTATGGTGTATCAGGTAAAAGTTATCAGTTGCTTGTCTATGTACACCTGGCAGGTATTATGTTAGACCTGAATTAATATTATGAAGAAGAAAGGTTTGATTGTTTGTATGTTTTATAATTCTCATCATTCTGCCAATAATAGAAAGCAACATTATTAGCCTGTAACATAAGCTAGATTATTATTTTTAAAGGAGATGTTAAAATGCTATGTTTGAAATCCGAAATCCAAGCTGATGAAGTCACGAGCGAAGTTTTCTATAATGTACGAGTATGTATTTTCTGACATTCCATATAATGTTAAGTACATTCAAAATCCAAGTATGGGCACTTAGTTTTGGTTTGGAAATGACAAAGTTAAAAACTCGAACCGGTTAAACTTTCGATACCTATACGATAACAATTTTGTTCGACTTCTTGAGAATTAGTTAATAATGTCCAAATATAGTAGCTAGAATGAAAAGGAAGGATATGATAGATTATCCAGTAAAGAGACTAAATAATTTACCAGAATCAGATCTAGGTAGTGCAATTAAATAGTTTTAAGCCAAAATAGTATGGAATGGGAGTGCAGCATAAGAATGAGAGTATTTTGATTGCATTAAATTGTAAATGGAGTAAAAAAAATCTTTCAATAAACTATATGCCTCGTTTGTTTTACTTTGACAATCTTATAACATTAACTTCTTACTTTAGTTTATACTTAAATTACAGCGATATATTATTAACTATATTAAAAGACTATTTTAAAAGACTAAATGTGGAGTTTTCTACCCAATCTTCTACATACGAATCTACCTTTTGGATGGTGTTTTTTTTATTAAAATTGAAATTTTGACGTTCAAAATTTGTAGGGTATTTTTTTTAAGTTTTGCCTACTAATATTATTTTAGGTAATAAAAGTGGCGAAGGAGTATCGTAGCCTGAGGCGTTCTGTAGTTTTTGCCTACGCCCATGGGAAAAAACGTGAGTTTCTGCAAGTCTATTTTACTTAATCTCATCTAGCACACGCATAAATCTTAAACATTTCAAACACACAAACAAGCCGACAAGTACGTGTTTCGTATCAGTCTTGTCAAGATTGACCAACAATATGTTTACACCCAATTTCTTGAACGAAAATTAACTTGACAAATTTTCAAGCGCGCGTTAACTGCTGTGGCTGGTTGAATGAATTATCAACAGCCATTCGCGTCACATTTAACTTGACGCGTTGATAATTTCATGTCAGAAACCGGGTGTAAGTATCGTAATTATTCACAAGTGTAGAAAGAGCCTCGGGCAAGTGGCTGTAGATAATTAGAACTAATGACTCTGCAGCCTTGAGACCAATCTGCAGGTGACCAACTGGTGCTTGTCAGTTGTCAGATAATTGGGACACTTATAAATTGTGCTCGAATTAAATATCTGCTTGTACATATAAAATCACGCCTGTTTACCGGGAGGAGGGTTGGGCGCACGTGCACTAATACTAACACTTATATGTCGCCATTTACCTATGTTTTAAGTATCATGTAATAGGCGATTAAACAGTACTGATGGTGCCAAAATCGTGGCTGAGTTTTGTGGCGACTCTATAAAGATTTCCATGGAAACGCTCATAAGGTGATAAGTGGTGAGCTCATTGTCGCATACCGGACACAAATCCAGATTCCGAACTACTTAAACTACTTAAAAATTCTAGACCGAAATTCTTATAAACACTTTGCCTAACTCGAACCCAGGCATCTATCTGCATTTGATGGCAATAGGCTCGCCCCCTACTATATGAGAATGAGATTTTGGAAATCCGGGGGTATGTACACCACTGCCGAACCTCTCGGGAAATACGGGCATGATGTTGTTATATTAAGATAAAATTCTAGAATTTTCCCAGCCTATTAACCGCAGGACTGATTCCTTCATCAAATATATCGCAAGTGTCTGGTTTTACGGAACCTTTGCGGTCTAACTTTCACAACTTTTACAGAAACCGTGTCTTAACTTTATAATTAATTTCTAAAATTAGTTAAAACTCGCCTACTACCTACATACTAAGAACTATGTTGGAGGAATTAAAAATTGCATGCAATTGCATTGTAGGTTGCATTTATATCGTAAACAGTAAAGATTAATATATTTTATGCTTTTCTGCCTAGCCAAGTTTCTTGGCATCGGCTTTGAATCTATATTGGTTAGTAAGACTGATGAGTGTTGAGTGAAAATGACCGATTTTCTGGCTAAAAACTGTCAAAGATCTAACAATGACAGTCGGGACCAACTGCTTAACGTGTTTTCCGAGGCACAGAGGAGTATCAGTGTGTAATCGATAGTCACCCATCCACGGACCAACCTCGACAGGCGTAGCTTAGTCTTCGATCGACCTGTGTCACTGTTATTATTTAGCCACAAGCAATTTTGTTTTCACGTTTAAACAAAATTTGAAATATAAAAGCGACTATGAGGTACATTTTCTGCGGTCTTTTAGTTTTCATTTGAACCGCATAAAAAATACAAATATGTTTTTACTTTGTGAGTGATACGATAAGCATAGTTAATTACAATCACAGTATAAGGCCCAGAACACGCACACGACAGTCGGCACTACCTGTCACGATATCCAGCTATGTTTACATTTTTTTCAATGACTCCATTTTGTTTTCATACGCGCTAAGTTTCATTCACAATTTCTAATTAAAAATATATCTAATAGCTTTAAACGAGCAATTCTTGTGAATCTTATATATAAAATTCTCGTGTCACAATGTTCGTTCCCATACTCCTCCGAAACGGCTTGACCGATTCTTATGAAATTTTGTGTGCATATCGGGTAGGTCTGAGAATCGGCCAACATCTATTTTTCATACCCCTAAATGATAAAGGTGGTCCACCCCAAACATTTTTATGGCAAAACAACGTTTGCTGGATCAGCTAGTATATATATATAATCTGAATCTCGGAAACGACTCCAATGATTTTTATTAAATTTAGTAAACAGGGGGTTTTTTGGGGCGATAAATCGATCTAGCTAAGTTTCATTTTTAGAAAACGTCGTTTTATCCGAGCGAAGCTTGGTCATCCAGTTACTTGTACATTATTCGTAAAAGGATTGTGCTGAACTACTGGGTAAGGCTTAGTTAGCTTAGTATATAAGGCTAAAGAGCTAATCGTATGAAGCCTATAGGTTTCTTTATCGGTAAAATTCTAGATACCTTTATCATCTGTTCTCTCAGTTACTCTACTTGGAAACTTATTTTCATATTTAATTAAAAACCTGTTTTTAGAAGAAAGCCGCATGTTTTTACTTATTCACTTTGTAATTTCAAGTCCAATTTTCTTGATTAGAAGCCATTTTACCTGAAACAAATAAAAACATTTTCATAAATACAAATTGACAAACATTATGTAATTAAAACCAAAAAAAGCCTTGCAACTCACACACACAACTGAACAATAAACGTAACTGTTTAGACTCAAATGACGATAATCTCAATAAATAATTCATCAAGTAAAACATAACGGACTCACACCCAGTTTCTGGAACGAAAATGAGAAAAATTACTAAGAGCTAGTCTCAATGTCGATAATTTCATTTCAGAAACCGGTTGTCACACATAGTAATCTGATTTCCTATCTATCTCTCCTAGATAATACTAGAACATTCAAAATTGCTGTCAGTAAACAAGCCTTCTATCTAAACTATTTAGAACGATGGTATCCCTGAAGTATATAACAGCTTATATACCAAAAATCAACGCTAGTATATAAGCCATTTCATATCCGACAAATGGCTAGATCACGATCTATACGGTCGTAAATTATGATGCGCGCGCGCCGAATGGGGAGTTAAGTGTTATGTATCATTAATCATTGGTTTATGGGGTAGCCGTAAAATGGACAATGGGTTTAGCACGTTATGTACTCGTAGTTTGCAGGTGATTATGTAGAAAGTAGACTAGAAAGATGTGCACATGATTTTTTGAAGTGAAAACTTCGCTTAAATATCATTCAATTATTTATTCAAGTAACACAACTCATAGTATTAGTAACAATTTTACTTAAAACCTAGGTTAGTATTTTCTTTTTTAATTAATCAATTTTAATCACACTGTAAAACCAGCAGAAATTTTGCAGCACCGGTTGTAACCGGTGCTGAATCGCATCTACTCGGCTCTAGTCGTCATCAGCTGTCATCAGCGTTTTTTGTCGCATAGAGAGTTTTTTTTCTCTTAATTGTGTTGTGCTAAATAAATACTTTTTCCTCTTTTTTCAATTGTAGTCGAAACGCAATAAAAACTTTTTACATCGCTAAAGTTAGTTTCTTCGTCGTTTTCTTTTTTTAAACGTTGCCCCACACTAAGAATGTCTCCTGTATCGTGGGTGCGTTAACAAATATTCAAACTCACATAAACAAACAGCCAGACTCGGAACAACTACCATAGGCCTTACAAATATTAGTTCCGAGCTGGATTCGAACCCTTAATCGCTCAGCCACTGCACCAACGGTGCCTTCAAGTTTGATTACAGATTTCGCTGATATGAGCTTATGTATGTTAGGTACTTTACTGATGAGTCCTTATAAAGATTTAACCACACATCATCTGCCTAGCCATTTCTTAACTGTGTTGGGGTCGGCTTCCAGTCTAACCGGATACAGTATTTTACAAGGAGCGACTGCCTATCTGACCTCCACAACCCAGTCACTGGGCAACACAATACCCTATGGTAAGTCTGGTTGTCAGACTTTCGGGCTTCTGACTACTAAATTTAGCCACACCTAGACGGATAAAATCGAAAAAAGATTGTTTTACTTATTCGGCAAAAAATGTTCTAAAGCACGCACTACTAAAGTCCTTAATTCTAAGAGAGTTTTGAAAATAGAACTGAAGCAATAGATTCTATTGAATGACTTCACTATAAATAGTGTCAGTTTCGAGTATATCTTCCGACGTTTAAAGTAACCGCAGGCGATGCTTTAAATTCTTTACAGAACACAAGATTGTAAGCAAGCCTGCTCCTAAGTGCAGGGATGGCGAACCCATGGTACCTATGCGACAAACTTAGCACTGCATTGATTGAAGTTCATCATTCTTCTGCCCCCAAATTATTTGGGGCCGGTGCAGCATGTTTTATTCTCGCGTACATCTCTATTTGTCGTCATCTCAAGTGAGGTGAGGTGTGTGAGTCACACACCTTTCAGGCCATATCATCGTTCACTGAAGTATGATATCTCAATGGAATGTTAATATTACATCACCTAATTAATAGTACAGAGGCCAGTGCATCAAGCTACCCCAATCTGTTAGATTTCTTTGATAGTTTTTTAACTTTATTACAAAAGAATAAGGTTCATGTTCAATTGGGAAATCGACGCTGGCATCCGTTAATGTAACCTGCAAAATTCAAATGTCTTACGTTTTGTGCAAATTGCACCGCTGCGCTATGTCATGTCGAATATTAATTAAAATCCATTTTGTAGGCATCATGATATAATAATTACTTAAGTACGAAACTATAAACATTTGAAAAACCAATATAGTTCTTAAAAAAAATATTCGCTGAAAATACGACTAATTTGTGAAAACATGACGATTTGCCAAGTTTATCAGTCAACGGAGACAAAACTATCTCATTGGTTTTTATCTACTTCGGCACGCATGCGCAGAAAGGTCTGCCATCCCTGCGCAAGCGCATTAATCTTATAATTCACTGCACACTGACCAGAACTAACACATAGAATGAGCATAACAAAATGCGGCACGGACGGAGTTATGCAATACTGAAGCCGATGGCTATTTAGATATACGCTGAATTAATTCGTTTCTCATTATGTTAGATCTGATTTATGCTTAGGCTTGAGAGCCGTTAAGTTGGGTAAGTGGCTGAAAAGATATGGTAACTAGTTGCAATCTCTGATTTGGCCTGTTTAATCACGGGCCCAATGTGACTTGGGGGATGACACAAGTCTTTGGTTTTATTTGGTGCTAGGACATGCGGATTTCCTCATGATATTTTCCGAGCAGTGGTGGTGAATTAAATTACACAAAGTACCGTTCCTAAAGCCTGGGTTTGAACCATTGATCTACTGCTCCTAAGTCGTGACTACTGCTACTGCTACCAGTACCCTTAGTATTACCTAAGTATTGACACGTGTAATTCGTGCAAGAATGCGAATAATTTCCTAAATGGGAACGGTTACAGTGTAAGATAGTCTAAATTCAGGTATACTCTAAATCTATTGCACCCGTAAACATTCTGAATAATTGTAACATGTACAGCAATGTAACTTAATGAATTATAAGACCACCATTGCTCTCTGGGACACCAGATTGATTGCTTACCACAAGTCAAACAAAACGAACGAGAAAAAGATTCTTCATTTTACTCGCAAATCATGAGGGTTTCCACGAACAGCTGTCATATAAAAACTGTTTTTTCACACTATTTCAGCACGAAGCTAGGCGCCCGCGCAGCTCGCCGTCCGTGCGCGAAGCATTTAATTTATAGGCTTTCGTGTTCCGGATTCCATAAACTGTTCCATAATATTGCGCCATTGCAATGTTACGCTTGCATTCTGGCAAATTGATGTAATTGGATTTTGAACAAGTGTTGACGGCTGTACCTAGTACAGGCGAGCACAGAACTGGAGCGCGGGAATGTGAATGAATTATGAACGTGTAGGTGTACCGTTGGGAATGCATCGAAAGGAGAAATGTTGTAATGCATAGGGTTTTGACATAGTACGGCTGTCGAGCCCTCATTGTAACCTTGCGTGCAGCTAAGGTGTAGAATCCCCTGGCGGAGTCTATGTTTCCCGATACAGACATGGGGTTTTTTTTCATCGAACATGCGTGCTCCATCTGGCTGACCAGATCATAGCTTACCATCAGGGTGAGATAGTGCCCAAACGCGAGCTTCTCATTATAAAATAAAAAATGTTGTTGTGAGAATGAAACTTGGTTGCCACAATCCCCACTCCTAAATATCTAAGTGAGAATATCCAGTCTGGAAAATCAAAAATGTAGTTCAATTTTGCCAAACAAAGATACCAGAAAATGGTGTCTAAAATCTCAGTACCTTGATATATTCAATATATTTAAGTAGTTGAATTTTCATAAAATAAAAGTTTGTCTCTAAGTTTATCATAGCCATTGATGAAATAAAACATCCTAACCACCCCCCTTGGGCAAGCGTGGTGATAATAATACTGGACAATCCACACAGCATCATCTAGCCCCAAGCTAAGCAGAGCTTGTGTTATGGGTACTAGATGACTGATTAATACTATAATACTTAATACAATACATTACATAGATAGATATTTTTTTATTATACATAGAAAACACCCAGAACAGCTGGAACAAATCTTTGTAGATCGTAAAAACATTTGTCCCAAGATTTGATTAACGCTTATGCCTTTCCTCTACGCGAAGCAGTAGTTGCCCGGCAATAGGACATAGGCTGGCATTATACTTGTTGATTTAATACGCTTTCTTTTCTAAAACTGGCAGTACACACATTATTAAAAGTGAATTATTTCGCGCGTATGACCCAAAAGGAGAGCCTAAGTGTAGGTAAACGCTGAAGTAAATTCAGTTGCAATCTGCAATTCATTGTTATCTTAATTGCTTGACAGTCATATATTATGCGTAGACTAGATTCATTTGCATTTTAATGGCCCTGAACCATTCTTGTTTATGTAACATTAGGTACTGGTAGTGTGGGACTTGGTGAGATTAATTATCGTGAAAATTATCTTGGAGTTATGAGATTTATAGGCTGCATGTAAGGAAATTAAATAGAGTAGCTAGTATCCAATTTGCAATATTGCAAGCCCTGGGCTAAACGGTAATTTGTAGGAGGTAAGTTTAGCACAATTTTATGCTTATTTGGTAAAGAAAATTATTACAAAGAGCACTAAAAAGACCAATCAAGGCGGTCAAGGGGAAAAGTGCCCAAAGGGCCACATTGCTTTTAGCATTGCCACGTTGAATGGCATTGCTGCTTTTTTTATAAGTTAGCGGAAAACCCCTTACTTTATATTGCGCGTAATCACTTTACAATATACGTTTCATTAAATAAATCACAAAGTCATGTCACGGTCATGCATTAAAATGTTTTTTTTTAGGCCTACCAAATGTATGATTGGAATGTAATTTGTTGGGCCATACTTTCACAATACATACAAGACAGTAATAGAAAAAAAAGTAGTAAGATTGTGCCTTTCGTTTTCATTCAACGAAGAACTAAGGCAAATCAGAAATGTTCAATCCTCGCACGTGTTCATTCAAGTAAGATAAATATATTGGGTTCTGAGCCACTCTAGAAGAAAATGACTAGTGATGTTCCGTGTGAAAAGTAATTAATCCACATTTTTTCAAGTCTAAATGCCATCTTATTTTGTGAATGGTGGAAGATAAATCAACGCACAACCCGTCACCATGCATTTTCCTTTATTATATGAATTTATTCAAAGGTTTTCGTTACATTTAAGTGTATAAAATCATAATTTATATCTACCACAATAATTTTTTTAATTTCAATGTTAGTAATTTACTTCTTTCAACAGAAACAGCAATACGTTCCGCATTCAAAAATGTCAATGTCTGCATCAATGACTTCTGTAATTTTAAATATGGAATTGTCCCTTCAACTCTGTATACTTTCAGTTCTTGACATATTTCAACCTTGGCTCCTAAATGCTATCAGCCAGTACGATCGTCTTATCCTCAACTCAAGTCGTTGAACCATTTGGCAGACGTGTGGGTTATATCAAGTCATCTCTTTATGAAAAAGATCGTGAATGCGTGATACTTCCTACGTAAGTCACGATTCATGTGTGCTAAATCATACATAACACGGCATGTAGGTAATAGTTCATACAATTATATTATTGTATTATGTTGTATGAACGTCCCAGAGAACAGGAACATTTTCATTCAAGATAATGTTTTCATGTGATGCAATATGCGCGTGTATAATGTTATGACTGTTAAATTGTAATATGAAAGTTTCAAATGTGGTTTTACTGGCCTGCCAGTATCCGACTTACTAATAGAATCGAACAAAAGGACGCGTGGCTAATAATAATATCAGATAAATAGTGTGGCTAAGTACTGTTACTTAGCCACACTATTTATCTATAGTAGTAGTAGTATATACTATTAGTAGTCTTCTAAGTAGTGAGATGACTGTACTCATCTCATCTGCTCATAATCTAGAAGACTAGTCGCTAGATATTAATAAATAAATAAAAAAAAATATGTCGATATGAGCCTTTGACAGCACTTGGGGTAAGTGCTGTTATGACAAAAAACACTTAATTACTCGTATCAGTTATCGTCATATCGGATGACAAAAACTGAAAATTCACTTACTTTTTCACAATGTTTACATTTCATAATGTTTTGAATTGCATTGTTACTTCTGAAATAAACGAATTTAATTTAATTTAAAAACTATTAAATACACCATGCATAGGAACCGTGCCTTTAGAATCACAGTAATATCATTGTAACTTATTCTTCTACTAACTATTTCTTCTTCTATTTTCTAACCAACAAGAGCACTCTAACATCCCGTATCAAAGGTAAAATCCCGCCAATAAATCCTTCTTGGACAACAAGGAACAGTACCTTACTTAAGATAATCCCTCAACACACTGAAACCAATAGTGTCCATTATCTGTGGCCATTAAACGAAGCAGTACTGTTATGTGCACGGTACCTACTCCAAGATAACCGTCTTTTACGTGTTGTTGCGCACGCGCCACCGTTCTAAGGTGATTGGTGCAAGTTTGATAAAGTGGCTGAGGTAACAGTAGGAGACATTTTATTTATGAAGTCTTTCTAATTGGAAAGAAGCAAGAAAGAAACAAAGTAATCGTTTATTTAGATACATTTTATCTAGCGGCATGCAAAATATTAGATTTGAAATTAATAATATAGTAACAACCCTAACAAAAATTTTTTAACAGTAATACTCAGTTATCAATTATGTACAGATGTTTAAAAAAAATAATGTAATAAAATGTAAGTTTCTCACATGATATCGTACTGGTAGGAACAGATTGTCAAACTTTTCTAGGAAGCCATTGAATGCACAGGACATACAAAAGACATGCATGGAAAAGTTAGGAATCATGTCTTCAGCTCAAAACAAGAATAGAGGCATTAGTTTTTTCAAGTTGACAGCAACTTACGAACTTGCTCATCAAAGCTTACCGAATTATCTTATAAACAGCCGCGCTATTTCAGCAACTTGGACCAATTCCCAATGCTTTATAGCCATGTCCTCACTTAAGACATACACTATCCTACTAACAAGACCGATCTAGTTACGTACCCCTTACATAAAAGCCTCCCAGTCAATGGAAATAATTTCCTTTATCGGTAAATTGGCCGGCCATATTTCAAATGCAAGTATCTACTAAAGTATATACTCTTGTGTAAACTGCAGGAATAATTTAGTTGAGGACGTTAAGTAATCGTGTTTTTAGGTCATTTCTGAGTTGTGGTTTTCTGGTTTAGAATTTGTATGGAAAGCAGGTGGACACTTAGATACTACAGCTTGTTATAATCAATTACGCAAGGCTAGAATTGTACCAACCGATGTCGAGCAAAACCCTTTCACTTACTATGTCAGTTCTATCATTCGTATGCATTTCCTACTTTTATCATCACACACAACGTCAAGAAACCAGGACTTATAAATAATTAATATAATTGTGAAATCGCCATTCCGCCTTGAGCGAGCGTGGTGATCAATGATCTTGCCTTCTTTGTGCGAGAAGATGCCTTTGTCCTGGAGTGGGACAGTGATTACAGACTGGTATTATTATTATTTACACTAGAGATGGAACGAATATATATCGATTATTAAGCAGTGGGGTGACACATACTTACCATTCGGTGTATTTATTTTAAAGCACTGTCTGTATAATAAATACAACGAGTGGTATCGAAGATTTACTTATTTGTCAACGCAATTTTGAGTACGTAATGAATGAGTCAAAGAATCAACTGTGATATGTCCATCATTCCATCGTACCTACAATCAGAAATACGAATAAGATGGTTCAATAAAGCAACATAAGATCTTCCCTCAAAACTAATCGCAATCACGGATTTTTTTTTCTTTTTTGTTATGTGCTACAGAACGCACGGACTACAAGCATAGGACGTAAACCAGCCCACCTTCATAAGATAAGACATCTATAAAAGCGTACGCAACACATAATTATGTTACACTGTAAATCTGTAAGAAGCTGACATATCATTTATCGTCGAACATAACTTATCAAGCGACAAAAACAATCTAGAAATATTTTTTTAGATCTCAATAGTACCTAAATCGAAAGGTCTAATCAAAAGAACTAAAGACTCGATCGTTTCATTCATATTCCAAACGTTGCGTCGACAACAACCTTAACAACATCATTACATGTGGTTGTTAAATGTCACGTCAATCAAGAAACTAATTCAAATGTTGGAACCAATAAATAAATGGCAATGGACTTCAAAGCTTACTAGAATAGGGCTGTCAAAAATAGTTAAAGGTTTAAAGAAAATTGCGAAACATAGGAAATTTAATATTATATCACGCCTGTAATATCCAAAGGCTTGGGCAGACATGCACCTAAGAGTATAGTACAAACATCGAACGAACCTATTGTCATGAGCACAAAGAATCCTGATGGAAGTTCTAAAACATTTTTCCCGACGCATTAATCGGACCCAGGACCTCACAGGGTTCAGCAGTCACGCAAGACCAAAGAGGTAGTTAAATATAGACAATGTAGTATTATCATAACATGACAGGGTAGCCAGAAGCCACAGAATGCAACCTGCTACGATCCTTACATACTCCTTTTGCTTTGTTTAAGTTCATACATCTGGTTTTGGCGAGTACCTGATCTTTTTTATGAACATCACCAATAAGGCTATTGTATGTCCTTCTAAGACGTCCCCTCCATGCGCTTCCGCTTACATCTGCTTTATAATTGCATTCATCCTCTCAACGTGACCAAACCATCTAAGCTCTTTTCAATTCGGGCTGCTACAGTACTGAAAAATTCGTAATGGAAAGAGAAAAAACACTTAACACACTAAACCTGCAGTGCTCTGTAAGAATGTCGGCGAAGAAAATTTAGGTGAAATGAAGGCGAAGTGGGCTGTCATCCGCATTACCCAACTTCTCGCGAGGAGATTTTTACAGCATAGACCGGCTGGGGATCAGATCTAGGATCCCCTCTACGTTCAATACTGCCGTATTGGTACCGACCCCGAGATTAACGAGTCATGTACTTAATGTTGCTCTAAATAACTTATGAATGGAACTGTAATCATTTATTCACGTTAAGTAATATTTTGTAAATATTTTCTAAAATGTTGACAGATATATTATGTCATTGCGGTTATCTTAAACCACAGGCATGAGGAAGTATTCTGTATTTGAATATGGTATACTTAGGCCAGTATTACAGAAGCTCGCTCAAGACTCAATAATTTCTTAAAACTAGTTTCAACCAATCAAATGGCTTTAATCGACTTTTAAGTAATGCTGAGTCTTAAGTGAGGTCCTGTAATATAGGCCTGTGTCTGGCAAATTCGTTTGTGCCGGAATAATTTATGCCGTCGCATATTAGCCTCTGGGGGAAACAAATACACCAGGATCCTATATATTTTGTAATTCAAACTGTCTCGTTGGTCCAGTTGTCGCAAGCGCTACTGAGCGCTGCTGAGCATGAGCATGGCAAAGTGTTATTAGGTTTTTTGGAGTATGGATTTATGCCGGTCGGTGGCCTCTATTACTTAATCATGTATTTTTCTAACTCCTCCGCTGTTCTTTTTTTATTCATTTTGTCGCGGGATTCAATAGAGTTGAACTGTTTCTCATGGACTCGTCAGGTTCATAGTCTCGACGCTTTTCTAGTGGTCGTCACTGTTGATTCTGGTTTTCAGGAGTTGCAGTGGTTTGGGAACAGTATGGCGGGCTTGTCCTCTATTTCTTGTAAAATGTCAGTATCATAAGTACCCCTCTGCCTAACCCTTCGGGGAAACAGACGCAA
The DNA here is from genome assembly GCA_905147745.2 of Phlogophora meticulosa. NCBI lineage: Eukaryota > Metazoa > Arthropoda > Insecta > Lepidoptera > Noctuidae > Phlogophora > Phlogophora meticulosa. Next base: position 5,335,389 of record LR990518.1, read on the forward strand.
TGTTATGTCGTATTAACTATAACGATTCATCATTTCGATTATCCGTCAATCATACTTAGTTTTATGAAGCATTTATCATTTTTATCTCTAAAATAATCTCAAACATCATAACCATCATAATAAAATTGACTGACAGCCCTATTCATAGTCGTACCTTACGCCTCCGTGACTCGGCGTGAAAATCTAACGACAGATTTAGTCCAAACGATAGTAGAGTTAAGTAAGACGATAGTGAGTTTGTCGCATTTCTGATATTGCGCAAAACAACCAGCTTGTACCAGCTTCAGCTTATGCTAATTTGATCTGGCAGTATTTTAGTATTGACTAATCAAATGCTTGTATGAGGAAATTGTATAGATAAGGAATTCATTGTGTAAGGTATGTTTAATATAGTGGAATGTGCTTGAGAGTAGATAGTATAAACTGGATACGTACTTAGGGGTAAGGACATAGGCGTAAGCTGTAAAATAAGTACCATAATGAAGACATAATATAATAAATAAATAAATAAATAATGCTGGACAATCCACACAGCATCATCTAGCCCCAAGCTAAGCAAAGCTTGTGTTATGGGTTACTAGACGACTGATATACTTAATACAATACATTACATAGATAGATATTTTTTTTTATTATACATAGCAAATACCCAGAGCACCCGGAACAAAAATTTGTAGATCCTACAAACATTTGTCCCAAGGCGGGATTCGAACCCGCAACCTCCTGCGTCGCAGGCGGACCTTCGCCCGCCGCGCCACATCGGTCGTCTGGGGGCAACTAGCTAAATATCTATGGGCAACTAGCTTTTGGATATTAGAGTATTGAGATGAGTGATTGATATGATTTTGTTTGAATATTAAGTGATACTAGGTTTTTCCATCAGAAATTTCTCAGTATCACCCGGAGTCTGGATAAGGGCTTGGTTGATGGAAACAGCCTGGTCCTCTATTACATGGGTCTTAAATATAACTGGCGAAATGTGTTTCATAGGCTCGCCTCTGCCTAACCCTTATTTGATTATAGTCGTGGTTGTTATTTATAATATTAGAATATTACTAATATAATGTTTATATTAATACTTCACCGAAGTGGGATCTCAATAAAACTAAAAGTGACACCTGAGAGCTGTGTAAATTGTAGTAAAATCATTGTTCCGTTAAAATTGTTTGCGAAATAATCCCATTTTTTTAATGTGCTCTTTGGAAACATTGTCTTATTGTGTCTGTTATATGGACATACTATTTACAATTCTAAAAAAAACATATTTGTATCTTTGCATACTACGAAGATAAGTGGGAGGGAGGCCGAATTGTATTTTTACGGAAATTTTTAATCAAAAACTATGCGGCCAAAATAATAATAACTTTATTTTCTCACCACAATATACATAAATTATTTTACATTGATCAGATTAAAAGTGATACATAATTTAGGCAAGCATATATTGTTTGAGACTGGTGCCTAAGCTAGGCTCGAGGCCTGTATTTCAGGACACCAGGATCCCACCCCTTAACATTATCATTTAATAAATTATGTACTAAGCGCGTTGACAGAATGCAGTAGAGTAAGTACAATACCATATGACATTTTATAGTTTTACTTATTTTAATTAATTATATGTTAAGTATGCGAGACGATGTTAGTAGATGTATAGTATAGGTGAATGTGTGGGTGTGTATGGGGTGTGTGGGTGTAAATGTAAAAAAATGAAAATAAAAATATATTTTCAGATGAACAAATAAAGACTTTAGGGTTCCGGTAACAGAACCAATGTTTGTGTAATAATACATGAATAGGAATCTACATATCGATAAAAATCAATTAATAGTAGCATGGTAAGTCAGTGCCTACATGTTACTTATCATATACGAACAAAAAATCTGACCACCAAACTGAAACTTGTTTTAGTACAGACGCTAGCACATCAAGCTAGCTCAAACTGTCAAAGGTTCCCAATTGATCATGAACCTTATTTCTTTAAAGATGAAAAACTATCAAATAAATTTGACACATCGGGGTAGCTTGATGCGCTGGCCTCTGTACAAAAGTGTTTATGACTCAAATACTTTATGTTATAAATGTTTAGATTTTTGGCTGTATTACCCGAAGGGTAAGGCAAAGTACTCATAGTACATCCACATTTCGACAAATACGTTTAAGTTCAATGTTAGAGGCGTGCTCTTGCCATCATCGTTGCACAAATCCAGACTGAGGAATGACAAATGGAAAACCCCAAAAATACTCAATTATTTGGCAAACACCGAACAATAGACACCTATTATGTTTCACTGGATTTCGCTAAACTAATAAAGGCTACCAAAGTAATGACACAAACAAAAGAAACCAATGAATAAAAATGATTTTATGCGCAGGCGCGAACGGAACTGTCAGATTTGATATTGCAATATTTCTCAGATTTCTTTAGGATTAACCTTCAATCGTTATTTTATTGTGCTCTCAACTTGTGGTTACAAAATGTTCTTTGGGGTTTTTCTATAGGACACCTTTTCTTACACTCAGGTTACTGAGAAATTGTACAAGAACGGATTTCAGCAAATCTGGCTTTAGTTTTGAAATAAAACATGATTTTACCTGGTTGGGTAAGAGGATAGAAAACATTATGGGCAACAGAAAGTATGCGGTACTTTGCTATGTCCTAACCTACTGGCAAGTAGCGTGACGACTGTTAATCCTTATAGATAACATAACGTAAGAGACAATACGCCTTCATCATACCAATTATCAACGGTTACCGCACAAACGTAATACCACTTTAACAATGTAATAATGATAAATTATATTTATTTCTGCACACTAACATGACAAAATAAAAACTTTATGAAACCAGTGTTTCTTATACGATCACTATGAGAACAAACACCGAAACGAACTCAGAGATCAGTCTTTTTAATGTGCAGACTATATCTTGGTCAGATCTAGAAAAAACTACACAGATTTGCGTGGTCCTCTCCAGTCAGTACACAAATTTGTCAGTAATCGTGCAGCTCAACTCGGAACTAAAGTACTTAAGTATTCCATACTTACAGTAAGTACGGCAACATTGCTCCACCCTTCGACAGTATAAAATGACTTAATAAACAAAAGCGTTACGTAACAAAACTGTAACACAAATCGTTTCCTGAACGGAAAATTGCTAGGCCGATTCTCAGCCGATCGGCGGTAGTCAGCTGTTTTGCGGGACTGTCGACCGATTGATGCCAATTTATGTACATGTAAATATGCACGATTCTCCACTGTTGTACAACTTGTAATTACGTTGGGAAATACTTTTACTCTTTAAGACGTAACGAACAGACAGACATGGAAACGCCTCTGAGGGGTGTTGCGTGAGGTAAGGAAGGAAGTGTTTAGGTAAACTACTTAATTATAACTATTGAATAGCTAGAGCAAGACGAGTTTATTTGTATAAAATAACAAACAGTGAATAGAGAAATGTGTGTTTTTTCTCTTGATTTGTTTTGCTCTCTCTGTATCCTATCGCACCGTTATGTTTTAGCATCGTCTAAGTTTCATTAATGGGCAGTAATAATAAAACAAATATACATGTTCCTGCATAGATAGAAATTTGGCAGGTATGCTCACGCCGAGGTGATGAAGTTATCATAGATCTTCGTAATAGTAAGCGCTAATTAAGTTTAATAAAAACGTAAATATAAACTCCCTCAATTTTTTTTCATGTACTCAACAGTATTTTTAAGTAAAGTAATAATTTTGATGTTATGTAAATATAAAAAGGTACTATCAGTGGTTCTACTTATGCTATCAGGTACTTAAATCGAATCAGGATATTAATTATCTAATCCAATTAAATCAAATTGACCTAAAAATTAATATGTATCATGCAAACCCCACGCTTCAAAATGCACGCTACTCGTACATGCATAATTACGTCACAAACCATTAAAATATCAACATTAACTGACTAGAAAACTATTTTCGTACTTATTAAATGTATAAAAATAAACATTCTAAGATCAACTACCGGACAAACTTGCTTAGCGATCTTAATTACTTGTCTAATCTTTAGCAGACGCAATTTAATTAAAACATTGACATACTTATGCGATAGACTGTACTTTTGGGGTTGCCACGATACCAGAGATAAACTCGGGTCTTACGTCGCTCGCCATTCAACATACTGGACCGGAGATGGAATGCCACACGCGCCTCTCTGATACGTGATGGAGGAAGACTAATACAATATCTCACTCTCCGGTACAGGATGATACCCGCAGAAGACAGGCCAGCACCAGTCCACGGCAGTGGAAGTCTCTTTCGCTCTTGCAGCGCCAGACGCAACAAGGAACACCGGGGTGGTTCTAGTCAGTAAGAGTCTGACAGAGCCCTCTAACCGTTCCAGTATCGAGGACATCCAGGAAGAAAAAAAAGGTAAAATTGCCCTGGAATTTCACTTCTCCCATGCAAGTCAGAATGTTGCCACATCCACCAACAGCGAATTCCACCGCAGCTCTGCTGTTTTCTGGTTTTTCCCTAGCCTTAGGGCTGCCCCACATAACGCCCCACGCAAATGTATTTATTACGATTACGAACGAATGTTTTATCATTACGTCCACGTATAGAGAAAGCAGTTGCAACAAACGGAAGGACAGACAGAATGATCTTGCTATGTTTATGTACGTGATTTGAGATAATTTGAATCCTTGCATAACTGTAACATGCGTAGATACGTTCGATTATCAACCTTATCGTTAAAGCCACAAGAATGACGTCACGACAGTATAAAGTTAATTGGCAGTAGGCAGTAGTTTTAAATGGATATGCACTAATGCCTATTATCTTAAGTGTGGATATTCAACCACTGTGGTCTATATTATGCAAGGAAGAGAAAACTTTACAATTAATTAGATCTACAGAGCCTTATTGACGTACAATAAAGAGCAATGAAAACGTTATTTACTAGCGACTAGCAGCCACCCGTTACTTTGTCTGCGAATGTATACATATTACAGCTTATGTTTTATTCTGAAGTATAAGCTATAATACTGTAAAGTTTTTATCAAAATCCGTTCAATAGTTGTCGCGTAAAATAACATACATCATTCCAAACTTTCAGATTTAGAATGACATCACTAAATGCACAATCGGCATCGTTTTGCGGTGGACCACTTCCAATCTTATTACCCTATCTTATTAGTAAGTAAGGGAGAAAAGATTTTAACCACAAACTTAGTCGACTGTACCTACTTACTTTTATGAAATAAGGATACAGCAGCATTTTTGTTTCACTTTAACGATGATGAAGGCAGGAGAACAATGAGACATTATTTCCCTTTCTTTAAATTTTAATTAATTGTATCGTTTTTAGATGTGTGAGATATCAGTGTAACAAAGAAAGAATACACAAAAATACACCTGCTTGAAGCCATTTTACACAATCCAAATCTCTTTTGTTATGCAACGGTAAACCAATAAAGGCTCTTTTTTCTGAAATTCTGTAAGTATAACCATTCCATTCACAAAAAAAAACAATTATTATAACAATTAGAAACTTTTTAATCGATAAAACTACTCGATTATGATACGATGCTACGTTCATCGGTGTTATTTTAATTTTGCAAATCGATGTTGTTTTTGTTGTTTTAAAAACCTGGTGTATAGGTAATGTGGTGTTCAAAAGAGTTTTTGGAGGTGTTGGTATTGGGCTATTGGGTGTTGGTGATGCCACGTTTGAGTTAGATTTACATAGTGATATGTAGTCTTATAACAAATTGCATTATTTCTATTGGTTTCTGACAATGTTTAAAACCAACTTCTCCTTGAATCCATTAGAAAACAAAGGTACTTATCCGAAACAGATTAACCCATTCGTACCATACCGTAATACCAATAATTCCGCTCTACTTAACATTAGATTCAACCCACAATCGCCGCACAGTTCGGGAATTAATCAACAATGGCCAGTGAAAGTGGTCGCGACAGTACGCCACCAGAATATATACGAGCACAGAAGTGTTACGTTTATCCTGCATGCTTTTAGCTAAGTGTTATTATGCAAAAGATAACAAATGTAACAAAAGGATAAAAGATAGGTAGAGGTGAGACAATATAGTTATGTCACTTATCGTAGTATTTATATTTTGGTCAGTGTTATGAAAGATGTCCATAATAATTTTGTTAATGCTGTCCGTATTAAAGTACTAAGCTTTGGTAAGCACGAGGAAACAATTATTGCACAATTTAAAAGAAAAAACATCTGAGCGAAAGGAATTAGTGTTACTTGCAGATAAGTATCGATTATCGGCAGTCGTATTGTACTAAAATGCAGCCATAATACACCTTATAAAGAGAAATCAAATACGCGGTTAAAGCAGGCGGAAGGAAATCAGCCTACGTTTAATTGCCGATTGAAAATAAAATCTATCTTCCGTTCATGCGCTATAAAAGTCACATTACATTTTATCGAGAACATTTTAAACAATAGAAATCTGAGCGCATCCTTACACGCATCGAATACAAAAATCGATGAATCCACAAACCGAGCGACTAAGAAAGATTGTTGCTGACTTAGAAAGATACATTACTGTACACAGTTGAATAACTGGAAGTTGCGAAACTAGATTGTCAATCTCTGGCATTGACCGTTGGCGAAAGCTTGGAATGACCAGTTTTTAATACCTAGTTTTTTAACCAAGTGTTTTTTACACCTGCGCCAATTGATCTCGCGTTGCGCTGCGTATAGCTCGGTTGCGTATCATTGAGCAACAAATTCTAACCTAATTTACTTTTGCGTGTTATATTATATTAGAGTGGTCGTTACCTACTAAGTAGTGTCGTGTAATGGTCTTTGTTAGTCTACATAAGTAATTATTTTTGTGGGTTGGTAGTTTTGTGTGGTAATGGTAACTGAAGAGTTTTGAAAGTAATGGATTTTCTGGTTCGGATCCTCACTACCTACAATGTATGTTTGATGTAAGAATGTTTAGGTAATGGTAGATACGTATCCTGTTACCCAGTAACTGGGTTGTGGAGCTCAGATAAGCTGTCGCTTCACTGTTATTCAGCTGCATCTGGTTAGACTGGAGGTCGACCCTAATTTAGTTGAGAAAAAGCTGTAGAGTAGTTCTTAGTCCAACCCTCAATTCAGACGTTTGAATTTAGGAGCCACCTTAAAGGTCTTGTGTTTCTAAAAGAAACAAATTCTATCCTTCAAATTGTTCTAATTTACTACTAATTCAGAAACGGTTCCGCAATCCACACACATACGGTAACAGGATGCATACCATAAAGAAAATGCTTAAAACGCATAGAACACACTACGCACCCATAACAGTCTAGACTACACCTAACTCACACACCACAAACAATTACCCACATACATTGTTACATTGGTATTACCTAAATTATTACATCCTATAAGCGTTACAAAATATATGAGCTGCTATAATAAGGCCCTAATTTGAGTGTTGTGTAACTCGCGCATGCGCGCTAACGCGGCCGGCGTGACGCCCGCGCCGATGCGCCCGAGATTCACGCACTTCCGATGTAATCAACGATTAGGTATAGTATATAGAGATGAGGAGTATACGTATATATGTGTAGATATTCGTGAATGAAAATGAGCGTGGGTTCATTGTTTGTGATCGAGTTTCAATGTAAAATAATGATGTCTATATTATTATCTTTGGCCTTTTTGGTCTAGTGGTTGCCTGAGATTTGTTTCCATCTGGAAGTGCTCAGTAGCAGTCCGGAGAGACATGGGACTAAAACATAACTGAAAACCTCTGGGTGTAATAAAGGTAGACCTCTGCCTAACCCTTAGGGAAATACAAGCTTGACGATTTTAATTTTACATAAAAAATTGATTGTCCACTACCAGGATATGTCTAATTTTATTTGATTCCACCACAGATCCTTGAATTCGTTGCCTATTTCAAAGAATCTAACCTATAGAACCCATTAGAAGCGTTTACACAACAAACAATAAACCACAGGCGACCCAATATTTATCTTTGAACCAATCCTAAGGGTCTGAACACACTGAGCGTATCTTAATCTTGCGCCGCATACCTACTGCTCGCTGTCAGGGATGTCTACACTCAGTGTAATGCCCGCATCCTGCCCCGGCCGATTCCGTGCAGTCCAATTTGTGGGGCCATCTTTAAATTCTACATTCAATGGCTAAATACGACATCGAGTGACAAGGGGGAGATGGGTAATAGCTCTTTGACGTCACATGTATAAATCTAAGGTACCTAATTAAACTCTAAATTTCAACGCCTAATGTTACTTGTGTGAAATTGGTTTTGTTTTAATTTAATAATTTCTAAATTTAAAATCGTAAATATGTGACGTCACACCATAGAACATTAATGTGTCCATTTGTGACAAGGAGGGGGAGGGGGACTTGAAACGTTTCACACACGTCACATTTGGGTGACGTTATTTATGGATAGAAAATGCAAAAAATGAATCGCTCAAGAAAAGCTAAGTGTGTTCGTACCCTAAGCCTAGAGACAATATAGAGACAATCGACTCGGGCGCAGACATCACGATTTGGCTGCTCGTGCGACCGCGGGCACGTTTTCATAACCGCTATAGAACAAAATCTGGGTCATTTGCGCTACTGATCTCGATTTGATACAAAAAAATCGTCTAGATTAAAACTTATGGACTTGTTACTTATATTATGTGGACGTGAGGTTAAATTTGATGGTAAAAAGTTGACCTGTGATGTGTTACGAGGCTGTAGGGAATTTTAGCGGGTGTATCATAAATATATTAATAATATTGAAAGAAAAGAATATTTGCGCTTTAGATAAAGTATAACAATCTCTAATAAAATTGTTTATTCATATTCGCCATGTCCAATATTAACTAATCAAGTTAATTAGGTGTAGCTACAGGAACCAGAATAGTTTATAAACCTCATAAACATTCATATTTAACTAATTATTACAAAATTCGACGGGAACAAGATGGCGGAAAGAATCGTATTCAACGATTAATTCTCACCCATTCCGGAATCGATTACTGATTTCGCAAGCCTAGTGTTAAGCTGTTGACGTACGCGTCCGATTTATCGGTATTAGAGTACGACCTTGTAAAGCGCCACCTAGCGGCGACTATGAGAACTTAAGCGGCCATATTGCAAGTTTTCACCTTCGTTAAGTCCCGGAGGCGGGAAATGGGAAATGCATGGTCAGTGTCGCTTTCTAAGCCTACAATTACGTACCTCTTTGACGAAATGAATAATAATTATTGCACAATATAATAACAGTTTTTAACAGCCGAGCTGCATTGCAAAAAGGCAGTTGATATACATTTTCATTTGTTCAAATCATATTTCTTGTGACATACCGCCCGCTAGGTGAATTGCCGATTGAAATTATTACAGTATCGCCATTCATATTATTGAAATATGAAAGCGTATACAATAGATTTAGAGCGCAATAATTACTACCTCAAAACCATACACTGGAAACGTTACAAAAAAAGACTGTGAAAAAAGTCGATAGAATTATAGAGAATTAAAATTTCCCCAGTTCAATTTCATAGTAAAACTAACTACTATTTAAAAATCAATTATGTGTGTTTGCCTTTTTGCTTTACATCGTTAAAGTAATTAATTTCGTGAAATGCAAATGCAAATAACAACGGATACTAGGGTTGGCAAACTTCACGCATGATTGGTGTTGCCATGTCGTAAGAAAGAATGCGAAATGAGATACCGTTGATTTTAATGTAATATGTATCAAATTTACGCCAGCCTTACAGCTACAGAATTTTATGTAGCGTACATTAATTTGTTGCTTGTATTTGGAGCTTCGCTTCATAATATTTAGTTCAGTGTTACCAGCATAGCATAGGGAGCTATGAATAGAAAATAACATTTTTACAAACTTACATCAAGAGGCAAGCAGATATAAAATTGCACGTAGCAATAAGTAATCTCACATTATCTGTCTTTATTAAGAGTGGAAACTTAAATCGCCGTGTGTGTCTTGGGTTTGGTTTACTAGTAGATAATGTTTGAGGCAATCATATAGTATTTAAAAAAATGATCGGCTGATTAACCACACAAAAACAGGCATGTCTGCTCTTATACCACGGGCCCTGACAGAGTTTTGGCGTACCATCATTGTATGCACAGTGTACTATGCATGCACTACTGTTAGTTTTTCCAAAATATCTGTCGCCATATCTTCTATCTATATGATAAATTATATTTATTTCTATAAATGGATTTTTGCAAACACTTTTACTCGTCATATTATTTAATATTTTATTTTAAAATAGGTCGCTATGTATAAGTCAGATAAGTCTGACTACTAGTTACTATAATCATAACATCACGCATGTATTCCTCTAAGGGTTACGCAGAAGTCCACCTATAGCAGGTACACGCTTATTTTCCCAGTTATGTTCAAGTCCATGTATTAGGGGGTGAGCCTATTGCCATCAACTGGCCACTACAATCTCTAATATAATAAATCTGAAGATTTTATTGGCTTTCTTTGTTTCAACACAATACTGGAAATTCCGGTGGATTTTGAAATATTCTTTTGGCATTAGACAGCTCTTTCCTTGAGGAACGTTAAAGGCTATTAAACATCACTCTGTGACTCTCAGGAGCAGGTGAAACCATGGACCAGAGCTAGTATTTGATAATATTATTCATACATGCACTCCACACATTTCTTGCAACGTTCTTTGTAACCCCGGTGTATGGCTTAGCCCTTCTTTTAACCGACTTTGACGGATATTGCTCAAAGTATCATGTGCCACTAATTAAAGCTGACGCAAGTAGACAGGGCACTTAAAAACAAACCGGCATTTACGGTTATCGTAATTGAGCTTTATGGTTTTAAACTGTTGGTTCAACGCATGATAACATCTTATCTTGACTATAGATTTAGGTGAGATCTTAGTTGTATATATTTGTAGGGTTCCATTTGTTAATTAAGACCTTATGGATATACTGGATATAATAATACATTCCGAGTCACACAAATACACAGTTAGTCATGGACATAAATACATAAACACAACACAACACACATTGGACATACATTTGAATGCAGTACACACTAGTATCATCTATCTACTCTAACTTAAAATCGCACCCAGGATTACACCCTTGAGATTTAAAACATATCAGGTTGTATCGAACTGTAAAAATAAAATTAATAAAGAAAAATATTATAAGAAAAATTGGTGCAGTGAATCTCATTACATATTTTACTATTTTAAAGGGTGTCAAAGAAGTGATCAGATACTAGATACTGTGTACATTTGTATGCCAATTTGAACCTTATGGCAAACAAGTTGGAATAGTACTAGTTCTGGCTGGATTAAAAATCTCAGGTCGCAGCAGATTTGTTTTGCACTAATGTAAAGACGCACACTAAATAAATATAATTAAAATAGCGGAACCCTCTATCTAAGTTGTAACAGTACTACCCTGTATCACGAATGCCAGGTTATTTCTGTGCCCCATTTCAATTTTGAATTTTAGCTATTGTTTAGTTTATACAAAATAAAAAGAGCATTTAATGGAATCATAATCGTCTATTTACCCACGTGTTTGTGTGTATATGTGTGATTCTCTAGTCAAGATGACGATTCGTTAATACCGGCTATCAGTCTTACAAAAGTCTATGTACAAGTATTATTTCTAGTAATTACAACAGTTATTTATATCCTAACTTCGTTTACCATTTCGACCATTTAAATATGAATGAAGAAGACACCCCGCAGTGAGAAGCCGTCCTTTCAAATAATTTAAACGTTGGCATCAAAACGCACAATTTACGAGTCATACCTACTTATAATTATTTATTACTCGTAGACTCTTATTGAAACCAAATATTGATTTCCCCGCCACACCTTAATAAGAAGGATCATAAAGGAAGACCTTTTACATTGAGAGTTAGACTTACCCCATGATATAAGTACACAGGTATGAGGCTATCACCTCAACCCAACTACTGATCTCCGCACAGACACTGAATTTGAATAAACAGCGACCTGCTCAATGATAAGTAACACCAAACTGCGATCACCAAAGCCAATCAAATATTCTAACACAATAAACGATGCTGAAACAGGAGCCTTTCTTTTCAAACTAATTTGAACTCCGATCTAAAACCAATACGATTCCAATGTTCAATTTTCAATCACGTGATTATATTATTTGGTGGAATACACAGCTGTCAAAATAAACTTAAAATCAAGAGAACGAAACGTCTAAATTCCAACGTCGAATCGATCGGAATAAATGCAATAAATCAAGAGTAAGCGCGGTGATCTGTGTTTAAACAGCGAATTAACATGCATCCGTATATCCGTATTTGTATGTTCCGTACCCATCACTAATTTGGGAAACCAACATAAAAACTAGGAAACAGTCGCACGTAAACAAATGAAGCTAAAACAAATGACGACGCCATACATGGTCTCATTCGTAATCTTACGTTACACTGAGGCATTAGGAACTGCGCGTTACCTTTAGGTGTTTTTCTCACACCTCACTTCCCACGGAACACATTAGTTGGTATATTTATGATTAACTTACGCCATTATTCTTTATGGTTGTACTTAGGGGTTGCCTCATCTTGTACGGTTTAAGGGAACAACGGAGAGCGAGGTAAAAATTGCGTAGGTGTGCATGCGGCTCCGAAAAGTCTAGTGTTAACGAGTGCATTAAAACAGACCGAGGTGATTTAGATTGAGCGCTAACTGGTCTTGCTTCGGGATCGTTTAAATACTTTAGATGATGATGATAAATCTAATATTCCGAATTTCGGTAATGGCGGTCAATCTCAGAAGAGACTACGACATCGACGAGGGAGATATTATGGTGCACGAATATGGGTGTAATCTCAGGTGCACTCTCTCTTCCCTCTTATAGTCAACTGAGACAGCAATCCGATGCGACCAGAGCGAGGCATTGCCGAGGAACGGTTGAATTATATCACCAACTTCCAAATTTCGGATTGCCCCGGACAAATTCCTACTGGAAACACCCAATAACACCTCGCACAAGTGAAACATCGGAACAGTCACCAATCAGTCAATCATCATCTTAAAACTACAGAAAACAATCTTACCTATGTCTTACATAACTAGACTAGATTAAAAAGATAGGAAATCGAATCACTCATCCGTAATATTCATCGTCGCTTCTTTTCTCCACTTGCACCACACGATAAGGGTCAGTACACACGGTCAACAGATTGCTTGCCACGGTTGATGCAACCGCAAATGCATTTTATTGAGGCCAACGAACCGCGACCGGATGATCGACGGATCATTTTGATGCATCTCCGCTGATGTGTATTGCGTACGGATGCATGGGTAGATGCAATCGACTTGTTTGAGTAGCTTTGGAAATGAGATGGTGCCCACATCTCTGTAGTAATGAAAGGATGTGTATTCCTAAGAAAAGGATATTATTTGTGGTTTGTGGGTTTTGTTTTTATTCACCGTGCAAATTTAAAATCAGCTTAGAATGCAAGGAAATAGCGCATCAGGCGTTCGTCATCACACTTAAGACAATGTAGCGAGGTTCCCAATCGGCTCTATAATATTATTTCTGACCACAAAAACCCATTAAAACCATGAACTTTACACCATGTCATCAATAACCACAAACCTAAGGACATTATGCGAGACTGTCTACAAATGAGGGACAAAAACAAATATCATAACGAGCCAATCATATAATCGTTAACTAGTGACACGAGGAATCGATTCGTCAGACTCGGATATAATCGATCATAAAAATCGATTGGGTCGACGGACTTTAATAAATGTTTCGCGGTCGACATGTTGCGACATTGCATTAACTTGTGATGCTTGGGAGATGTAAAGACGTGTCTAAAGTGAAGATGAATGAAGAGGCGGCAAAAAGTAATCACTTTTGCTTTTATCGATCGATTTACTGATGAAGATAATCTGAGATGAACAGAAAATAGAAGCCAAGATGATAAGTTTTATTTTTTCTTAATGCTCTGTAGAGTTTACGGTCTCTTATTTCGTTATCTACGTCAAGTCATCAAAAATGAACACTCTTGTATACTGGCTGTTCTGTTTTCTAGCTTGGATCTGTGAGTTTTAAACAGGTTATAAAAAGAACCACTGAATCAAATATTTTCCAATATTGACCAACGTCAACTGTACAGATATTTTTCATCCAGTAAAATGAAATTATCCTGATATGAAACTGAATCAATTGACATTAAAAAAAGGTAAATTTTACAAATTATTATGGACAACTTGTAAATAGGTTTAAAGAAACTTTATTCTCAATAAAACATACACAAATGTCACTTTCTTGAGAACAATAAATTAATGTTAACAATATAAAAAGGTTCGACTTCACCTTATGTACAGTTTCACAAACACGACCCACCCGACGCATTCATTTCTGCGAGGGTATAAATATATAAATACTTTACCAACAAATTAATTGTGTTTTTTACATAATAACATAGAGTTAAAGGTCCTTGGACTGGTTTTCCATATCTTTTGTGTATTATGATTGTTCCATACTGTCCTAGTTAAAAAAATCAACACTCTGTATAAAGCCTAAGACATATGCATTGTAACTTTAAAGTACGTTCAAATTTCAACACAACACACATGGTGGAGTAACCATTGATCATTATATTGAGCCCATATTGTTTTAGTGAAGCGAACTAACAAAAGTAAAAAGAAATAATTATCGATGCTAATCTATCTGAGAGCGTTACATTTAAATTGAGAACTTTTGACTGCGCTCCAAATAAATCTACAAAATTTACATTGAAATATGAACTTAAAATTAATCGTTACAATGATGATAATAGCGTGCATCTTGTTTTAATTCATGATATAGATTTTGATGAACATTTTTTAATGTTCGATGAATAGTTTGTAATAATAACCGGATTTAATGCAACATGTTGTAACTTCAGTTACCTGCTCTTATATCATGAGTAACCTGTTTTAAGATAAGCATCAAACCTAAGCAGGAAATCGTCCATTTTGAAAATTAATCAAAACTCGATTACTAAACCATAAATTTATTGCATCTGTTGATCTGTGTCAGCTACATTATAAATTAATACATTTAATACAGCTATATTGACTGGTTATTCGATTGTCCCGAGATTAGAGGTTGTTTGTTAATCGAGAAACTAGTTATCAACACATTGTTCCATATTCAAAAGCATTGTCATTTTTATTTTTAATAAATTTATCAATCGATCAACTGTCTTGGTCCTGTTTACCATTTACGGCGAGTTTTAAAAGCAAGGTCTTATTGCTACACTTTTTGTCATTGTGACTAACGATTCTTGATGGAAAATTACATTGTTAGTGGATCAAAAGCAATTTATTCAACAAATGTTTTAATGAAGTCTTTCAAAATAGGATTAACCAAACATGTATGTACTCGTATTATATTTCTTATGTGATGAATTTTATGATAAAAAATGAATATGATTAATCAAACATTACATGAATTACTTATTTCACTGCACTGTCCCAGAAAGTAAAGTAGGGTTTTTAATACTGTTCGTAATCTTTGATTTCATGAGACCGTTAAACATTTACAAAATTGATTTAGTTCTGGCAAAAAACCAATATTCTAAATTTAGTTTTACTAGTTTAACTTAACTTAGAATAAATTGAACTAAAACTAATCAGCTAACGCTGATTAGTGAAACTCTCTGAAATCAGGTCAATTACTTGACTGTGGAATTTTGACGGTGATAGTTCATTTTGGCAGAACTGAGCCCTAACAATAGACGAAATTGACACAACAACGTCATAAACATCGTTGTCTACCTAATAATGAAGTTCTTAGACCCCTCAACCTTGCACTTAGATTCTCAGGTCGAAGATTCCACGTAATCGATTCCCCGCGACATCGACATTAGGTAATAGGGTTGGAGTACCTGATGTCGCAACTCTAATGACCGACAAGGTCGAGGCTGCGCGCGCGCTGAGGTCGTGTGCATTAGCGACCTCTTCGTCTTGATACAGCTTTCTATTTCTAGGACTGAGTCTCCGATTGATTGTTTTCTTGTTTCTATTAATTTCGCTTTCGTTCGTTTGTTTCGTTCTTGTGCAGTGGCGAATATGGTTTGAGGTTAGAGGTTTTTAATAGCTTGTGTAATAGCGTACGTGTCATTGCAATCAAAGATATACTTATCGTTTTATTAGGTATTAAGAATGGGCATGTGAAGTAGAGGAGTGGAAAATATGTTGGACTTTAGAGTTTGTTGAGCCTTCTTCCCTGCACAAGCACTAGGGGAGGTCTTATGTCATTTTTGACGTTGACGTGTGATGAAAAAAGTGTAGTTGAATGCAGTTAAAAGTGCACATCTACAAAAAAGGTTTTAAATTAGGTATATCTCCAAACATTGTTCAGGAAATAATTCATAATGTAAACAACATTGCTTAATAACAAGTTTACATTTTATCCGCCATCTTGACATGGGCATCCATCGTGCATCGATCGAATTACTCAACATACCGAAATTATCAGATCTGTCGAATCTTAAAGAAATGGTCTCGGACGGACGACCTTTGATTGCGCCGGCGCCGTCCGATGCATCGAATCATCGATCCGAGTGAAAGTGAACGATTACTGCAATCGAGTTATTAGGTGGGCTGACGTAATGATTACTTGTTGCACTTTTTATCGATTGTAACAATTGTTATGCGATTAAGTGCGATTCTATGATGAGATGTTTTCATCGCTTCATTGCGTGGTGCAGTTTGCCGCGGTCCGCTGCAGCGCTGTTGTTTATGGTATTACTAGTTTAATTGACCCCTAAGTTCATCCCTTTACTTAATTTGTCTTTGCAACAAAATATTTTCTATAAAGAAAAAAGGATTATACCTACGGAATATTAAATACCTATCATATTTTGCCTAAGTTACATATTTGGTTGCAATATGAATTTGATTATAATGTCAGTAACTACCTGCGTAATGGTATGTACCAGATGCAATATAGAATGTACAATGTACAGAACGTAGTTCTAGGTCGTCAAGGTAGTCATTTGCCTAACGGCTGTTTAATTGCTTCATATTAATTGCGCCCGCGCAGGTGAGACAAGTTCTTACTTACTTAATAGACGTATGGTGTTGATGTAATAGTTTAATTCACGTTGCTTGCAAGTTCTAAGGATATTTACCTGAAACAAAATTAAAAATATATTATTAGAAAGAGAAACAGATACTGGAAAATATGCAATTAAAATATTGATTGAACCTATAACTCCCTCAATAAATAACTCGCACAAAAAAGCCTTCACACATAGGAATTTTCGTCTCCTTAGCGACCGTTAAATATAAAAAACAATCTCTTTAATAAATTAACAAGTTTACGCAAAATAACATTGAACAGTACATAAAAGAAATAACCGTCAGAGATGTCACGTCACCGTATGAAAACGAATCACACAGTAATAAATTCCCTCAAGACCTAACCGTCAGAGCTTACTGTTATTTTTAAATGAGACACTCAGTAATAAATTCCCTCAAATATGTCGTAATAATGCTTAAATCGAAGAAGTAAAAAATCATACAGAAACCTAAGATCATTTATCAGTAAACGAGTACATTAAAAACGACAATCGTGAAATTAAATTCCATTGTAATGCTGTTGCCCACCCAAAGTGACTTTTGGCGATCTTTATTAATTGGATAGTTTGCCTTAACACTGGTTAAGTCGGTTGCTCAATTTAACATTGACTGATCGATACTTTGCGTGACCAGGAGGGCTCATTCTTTGCCCAAAGAATTAGCATTGCCATCCAAACGTGGCAATGCTGGCAGTCTTTTGGGCACGTTTCCAAATGACAGCGATGCGGAGGAGTACTTTGACGCCAGGGTGTCTTGGTTGGCGCTCTTTTTTTTTTTAATGTTTTATATTATAATTGTATACATGTACTCGTAAATAAAAAATTGACAAAGAAATATAAAAGGCACAAAGGCGGAGTATATGTGTATGTACATATGTATGTACCAGATGAAATGCTAATGCTATACAAAGTATGAAGACTTGTGTACAATGTATCGTGAATCTTGTCATCATAGTAGGGAGTTCGGGACACTTGTCTCGGGCGGAGTTTCTTATGTTTATACTCATGTCATTGTCAGACTAACCGCATGCGATGCTGAAAGTGACAAGACAAGAGACGCTATATTTGTATACTTCTTTTTTATAAATGGCATCTCGTAGGTTGATTTATTTGGTGGTCTACTTCTTAACCGGGTTATCGTATGGTGCTTTGATTGCTGTGTTTATAATCTAAGCGACTGCATGGCGACCCCCGATGGGTTACGAACCTCCACTAAATCGTCGCTGGGAAACAAGGGATAGGCTGGATACGATTAAATGTTCGTCGACCAGTATACAAGGCTTTTATCAGAGAAATGAAATCGCATAATGATTTCAAATTCCCATCTTTAAAAATTACAGTAATTTCTCAATATTTTGAGACACCTATTCATAAAGCACTAATTTCTTTAGCGCCTAGCAAGACTGAACGTTGAACCGAACCAAGTTGGGTAACAGCTAGACTTGATGAAGCTTTGAAGCAACATGCCCTTAATCTACGCATGTTACATTAGAGCAATCATAGATCACACGTCCATCGGTCAACTGTTAATGAGTTTAGAGTTATAAATCAAAAGCCTTTGGCACAATTTGCAAACTACAGTTAGGTGAGCAGAGAAACCGCAATCAGCGAGCTTAACCGCATCTAAGGACGTATTTGCCTTCTTCACATTTGGCATACGTCATTGTTTGAAAAGGTTAAAATCGTGTCTCGAATACAAGAGGACATTTTTAGTCTCTAACGGGATTGAAACTGGGCGTGGTGTGAAGTTGTAAGCAGGAAAACCTTCTTGCACAGATATTTAACCTAACCACTAAGAAATCGAAATAAAATGATTCTCAATCACCTGAAGGTTACAAATCTCTTAAAAGCGGATACAAGCAATTTGCGATCATGATTGTATTTATAGTAATTACTGAATAATCTAGTCAAAAACACCGAATCCAATAGATTTCCTAAGACCAATTTAAACAAACCGAAAAGGATGACGAAGCTAAAGTTCGGCAAGGACATTTCAAATGTAAATTCTCTTCCGAATCACTGCGAAACTATGTTTGGAGGCGCTGTTCAAGGCTAAGTACATTCACGTATTGTTAGCGCAGATACCGCTACAATACTTCAAGTATGCACATACCTTAACGGTGATATTTTAGAAACAAAAAAGAAAAACAAATACTTAACAAAATATGTGGGTTACAATGAATAATTCAACGCAGGCATGACAGCTTCGCAAGATTTAGATCAAGACACTGTTTTAGGACCAACAGACGATGGTAAAGGATAATAAATATATTTATTACTCATATAAATATTCAGGATGCAATTAATGGATCAGTTTCAAGGTAAACCGTTGGATCGATATCGAAAACTAGTAAATTGCCGCTACTAAGTGCTGTGTCAGATTTGTGATGACAATGACGAATGTTTTATTACAGATATATCTAAATCCGGCAATGAAAATAGAATAGATTTTATTGGAAACAATTAGCATACAAGGCCTAAAGAGAAAGAGAACAGAAACAAGGTTACATACAATGTAAATCCCTTTCGTAACACGACTGCGAATCAATACAAATCTCAAAGGGATTAACATGATTCAGCCTCAAGGTGGTCAATCAAAAGTCTCTCGCGTATAATACACGGTTGTACGGCCTACAGGCGACATGCTAGACGAATCGCTAAAGTTAGATGTCATTGAGATAGTGTTTGCAATTGTTCGCAGCAGAGACGACGCCAACAATGGTTTACGTACACGCATTGTACTGTCCGCTTGAAGAATAACAGAGGAAGCTAAGGCCATGCGTCTAAACCTTGGACGGGTGAATAGCAATGAATGGACTCCAACCTATCGACGCTTTACATACAATAGTGAACCCAAAATGAACTAAAGATGAGGCTTAATTGATGTTGTAACATCCAGCAGTGTTGGAAGCGGAACTAAATTATAATTTCCGCTCTTATAAGACAATAGATCGTTAAGAGGTGTCGGTACGGTTGTATAATACAGGTGCTGAACTGTTCAGTCTGTCTCCTTCTGTTGGTAAACTAATGAAAATGTAATCTACTTGGCAATTTAACACACCAACGGCTGAGCATTAGATAATAGTCAGACTTTTGTTTCCGTTAAATTGAAGTCAATTAAATGTTTTCTTCTTTTTCACAAATTAATGGCAAAAGTTGTCACTATTTTGTTCTTCTATGTTTAAACTTTTTGTTCGCCAAACTATTAAATCAACTAGGTGCAATACTTATACAAGCTCCAATGATCTAATATCTTGCAATACGACATTTAAAATGCGTTCTGACAGGTCTAATGGTAACAATATTCTAATATTTGTCAAGGTAGTCTATTAATATTTTTGATCTAGTATTCTGACCTTTGCGTTTACTTTCAAGTCTAGTCTAGAAAAATATGAATGTAAAAAGTGCATGTCAAATTACATTACAATGTAATGTATAGGAACTGTAACGGACCGAAATCAGGCAGTTGTGTATGTAAAATTTTTAGAATATTTGAAGGTCCTATTACAAAAAATGTTCCACTGTTGTAATTTTGTAAGTCACGTAATTTGCCAAGTTGTTTTCTGAAGGATAGTGCTCCGATTACATGCAATGATAAATGTTACGATACGTGTATTTTATGTATATGTATGTTAATTGAGACCTTATGTATTGCTTCAGATTTCAGACTGAATGTGGAATGTTGCAACATCAAAAATTCAAAATGACCTCCTCTTTTTCATACAGCGTTTTCGCATTTAAATGGTACGTATTATTTTTATGGCCACTTTACTGTTTTCATTGGTTTCTTTAGCAAAGTTTTATAAACAATCTCGGTTTCATATTACTTAAAAAAAAAAATATATTTGAAAATATGATTTTTATAATTATAATACAAAATTGCTCGACTCTCTTAAAAATGTACGCGAAATTTTAAATTAAATTATATTAATTTTCTGCTAAAAAAACAACTAAATTCCTCACCAGATTTTGCAACAGTAATAAATATAAATAAACATTTGCAACAGTATGCATGAGAAGTTTATGGTCCGTGTGAATTTATTATCCGTCCAATAATTAGCGTTTTATTTATATGTACGCTAACGTTTAAACCGCTAAATTATTATAATTAGATTAATCGTAATCCTCTGGTGAAAACCAAAAGTGAATTTAATCATTTAAGACATACACTTTTGTTAACACTTCTTACACCCCTTCAAAGATTTGAAGATACTTTTAAAGTACGAATTCCCAGCCTCTTTTAAAATATTCCAACCAATGTTCTTCTACCTTAAGTTCCAAATACAGATAACAATCTTTACTTCTTCTTTTACTCAATCTACATAATAATCGTTCTAGAGGCTCATGGTAGTTATAACAGCTGGACGGGTTCATATTTATAGTTAAGCAATGCTTGCTAAGGCCGGTTCGTGGATCGATGACCATCTGAGGCATCTCGGAGTTTGGGTTGTCATTTGTAAATCTTTGACCGTTGTTATGGATAGACAGAAGCCCGAAAGTCTGAAAACCCGTCTCACCCAGTAACTGGGATTTGGGGGTCATATAGGCATTCGCTCTATGTAAAGGATTGGTACACAGCTACATCCAGATAGACTGGAAGCCGATTTCAACATAGTTTTGAAAAATCTAGGCAGGTTATGAGTCTACGTAATCATCTACAAGTAAAAGCTTCGACCAACTGCTTGATGTTCTTTTCGAGATACGAAAGTCAACGGTTACTTACCTTTATTGGTAGGTACCTAAAAGTAAAAGAAACCTCGCCATTTACACGGTACAGCTCAGTTTGTGACAACATTCCATCTCCTACCAAGGTACCGACATCGTTTAGACACACATGATTTGTTTTTATATCGTCTAGTTTTAGGTTACTTGAATTAACTAAACCTTTTAAGGATCTGTACAAGTTGCCAAATTAAATTCGTTGAGACTTTTAATGGAGTTTACTAGCTACATGTTTGAATACTCTGGGAAGGATGTGTGAATAAGCGACGTGCAGGAAAGGCCAACCATTTTTGTGTTTTTGTCTTTTATTAACAGACTTGAATTCCCGTTGGTCTGCATTCGAGTTTTTGCTAATACGGATTTGTGCATTCCTCACTATCATCCTCTTGCAACTATCCCAATTTATTTGGGGTCAGCCTAGCATGCTTCCTTCATCCATACATCGCTATTTATTGGCATTTCGTTAGTCACCTCTTTTCTAGGCAGATCATCTTTCACACATTCCATTCATCGTTACTTTGGTCTACCTCTAATCTTATAATTATCCACATTCATTCTCAAAACCACCTAAGTTGGATATCTCTAAGCTAACTAGTGTATAATGAATGAGATTATTATAAACCAGGAATTTATATATAAGGGCCGTTTAGGAAATCATTGAATGGGAATGTGATTGTATGTGTATAATATGCTTCAAAATATGAGATCAAATGTATCACAAATTTGTAGTTCCCGAATGTGTTTTGGAAAATAAGGTTCGTTCCTTAACAAATAATCTTAAAATCAGCGTAGATCCCGGGCTACACTAGCTAAAGCTCTAAGCTTACAGTTCGATGGCTCTATTTAAACAAATATATTATTATCCATGTTTCCATCTTCTTTGGTTTGCTGTCTGCTAGTCAGATACGAAATAGTTTCTAACTTATCGACATCACATAATTTTCTTGACATTTCATCCAAAACTTTTACTTCATTTCCAAACCTGTCCGACTGCTTCTGTTTCTATTTTTAGCTTCCAGCGAACATCTATAATTGAGCATCGACCTCCTGACGTCATAACTCAAACATTATACAATATAGCACCAAGTTCAATGCCGCTGGGCAAATGTCTCACAGAAGGTGAAAGTTGGCTACGTCATCGAGGTAACCCGACCAGTGTCGTAACACGCAAGCAGATGGTCCGTCTGAGGCAATCGCGTGCTTTATGATTTAGCCGCATTATGTGACTTCTGATCATGAACTTTGTGTTACATTTGCCGAGATATTGCAACGGTGGAAAGTTTATTGATTTGTTTTATGAGAAGAATTACTAATTGCAAGGTTAAATGCCACACAGTTAATATTTTAAAGTTCATAAAATTTAATTGGCCAAAATTGCAAACTGTCCCAGAGCATGGAATCGCCGCAACGCGACTAGAGACACCACTATTAATAATATACTGTCTAGGAATTTCTCTCATTAAATCATCAACATTTAAACTCACATACACAGACAGCCAAACAACTATGTACATGTAGGCCATACATATATTTATTCCGTGCGGGAATCGAACCCGCGACACGCTGCGCAGCAGCCAATCGGTCAGTCACTGCGCCAACCGTGCTGTCAATTTTAGTAGTAGTTAGAATTGTCACGCGCCATCAGTTTGAATAAGAAATCGTAAAACTCTTGGTTTGTATAGGAAACACGCAAATCGCCCCGGCCTCGCACGGCTAAAACCAAAACCGCTCTGTCGATCTGATCGCTACCAAACTTCACAGGATCACTCGCTCGGCCAATCCTAAGCCTTAAAATGTTATCAAAATCCTTCCATCCGTTGAAGAGTCCATATGGAACATAAACATATCGATTTGAATATCGTATTTAGAAAATGATTAGCACGCCGTCTCTAGTAGGCTGCCGAGGCGTTTCCGTGATGGATGTGTGCCAATTGTGAACCAGTGAAGCTGTTTAGAGATACCATCCGTAGTAGCAATGAAATGAACTCATTACTATTAGTAAGAATGAAAGGAATTTCTAGTAAGAAAGTCACATTAATAAACGCTTTATTAAAATAGTATTACTTTCCATTTCTCTGACTGTAATTAATATCGGTATGATAATCGAAGTTTGTGTGTTATTAATCTCGCGGCCCTTTCGATTATAATTATACTTTCAAGAGTTTAAACATTTTAAACGTGATTTCACTTATGAGAGTTTTAATGCGTAAATAATAGAGTAAGGTAGTTTAGTAGATCTTGCGATATGATCTCCGGCCGTCATACAGTGTGGCATGCGGGTGACAGACTTGGGACTTTATCGTCTGAACAGATACAGGGCCGTGACGGCTCTCTTATGCAGGGAGGTTACTTTGGCACTGGCTGTCTTTCAGGGTGCAAAAGTACTCACTAATTTGAATAATATTCACTATAGGGCTAACCTCGAAAGCACAAAGATTACCGATGAATTAAAATTCAACCTGTAACAATAAGTAAGACTCTGTTCAAAGATGAACAAAGTGAGAAAAAAAGCAAGGTAAATAAGTTAGCAAGAAGTATGATTGAATGAAAGCAAGAGTGGCTTTTTTTAACCAGACCTTTGACCCCTAGTCTCTGAAAGTCATATCTGTTATTTGTCCATGTAAATAGCCACCAATCATACGATTTGTTTTGGGAGCAACACTTAAATGATCACCTGTCTCGATTCGTTAATAATCTATTTAGTAGGCTGCACATCAGAGGCGAGGTTCCCATATATTTAATATATCTGTCTCAATCTGTCAAAAATACGTCTGATTTACCTAAACTTTAAACATTTATTGTCTCTCAGATGAGTCAGCGACTAGATTTTGAACGTTTTTAACATTGATATACACATTTAATTATTTCTTTCTTTTTTTTTAAAGCGTTGCCCCACACTAGGAATTTCTCCTGTATGGTGGGTGCATTTACAAACATTTAAACTCACATAAACAAACAGCCAGACCCGGAACAACTACCCGTAGGCCATACAAATATTTGTTCCGTGCGGCGATCGAACCCGCGACAAGCAGCGCAGCAACCAATCGCTCAACCTCTGCGCCAACCATGTCGTTAATTACGGGAATTAGCCTTCTACATAGAAAAAAAAGAACGCCAGCTTATGCTTATTTGCCACCAAATATGCTGGCCTCCTTTTCTATTGAAACTCCATACTACACTAGGTCAGCTCAAGGTCCTCCAGCAATGACGTGCAGCCCACTGTCCCTAACCCCTAATTCTAGTAGTCATTAAGGATAATTTAGCATTGCAAACATTTCGACATATTACACTTGTTAGGTTGGTGTGTCATTAACTAAATGAGCTCATTTTTGCGACTGTGATCATTTGACGAGGCCACGGATTCAATTTCAAATATACTGGTATATATACATAACAATGTGTTATTTGATTTTTTCTTGTCTTATTGTATGTTGTAATGTAGGTAAGTTGGTATTGTACGTATTGAGGTCATCATCCGTCTAGCTTTTTCCCTACTATGTAAGGGTCGACTTGCAGTCTAACCAGATGCAGCTGAGTACCAGTGTTTCACATGGAACGACTGCCTATCTGACCTCCGCAACCCAGTTACTGGTTTTTATCCAGACGGTATATCAAACTAACCCAAACTGTCAAATTTACCCAATTGAACATGAACCTTATTCTTTTGTTTTGTAATAAAGTTGTCAAACTATCAAAGAAATCTGACAGATTGGGGTATATATAATAGCAAAAAATAAAGTATTACCATAATCTATTATGGTAATACTTTCATAATGATAATCAATACTCACCTCTTTGTAGATAAACTGTCTTTCAAAACATTGATCTTTCTACTAACAAGTCTCTCGCATCCAATTTATCATCGGTACAGAAAACCCCGCCAACATCCTTAACAATATGCAGAAAATAATAACAAAGCTAAGATTACGGTCGTCCATCACATCTCTAACAATATAACATATTGTGTGTGCATTAGGTAATCAAGTTATATCATGCGCAGAGTGCGCACACGCATCACCTACTTACATAAAATTTAACAATTACAGTTTGTCGGAAGTGTCATACACATACTACGTCGTATTTATTATGCAAGTCATTTTTGTGTGATTTTGGACAAGCCGTTATAAAACGTATTGTGTTTTTCACATGAATTTGGCAAAGGTTAATTGCTAATGTTATATATGGTGGCGTAAAGGCAGATAGGCGCGACGCGACAACGCGTTTTCCATAAAAATTGATCTACGTACAGTACAGTATATCCGTAGAACAAATATAACATGACGCCTGTATTCTTCGAAGGATTGGGCACAGATGCACCTATAGAAACACTCACATGTCGCCAGTCATGTCCTAAATAGGGATTAAAAGTAACTGTCGAAATAGGGGTCAAGTCTATTGACATCAAACTGACACAAATCCAGGTTCCGGGAGAATGAGAAAATTCCTATTACAAAAACTCAGTAACACTTAGGCCGACCTGTGACTCGAACTCAGGACCGCACGCTCAGCAGTCACGCTTGGAATCACTAGACCAATGAAGCAGTCAATCTGTAAAACCCTTTCTATAAAATGGGTGGTCACGTCGCGCCTGTCTGCGGAAGCCTTATGAGCTGAAGTTATATTATACTTAGTAACAGGTTAAGCACACTTAACTTTCTCTTTAAATGTCATTTAAATATCATAACTTAAATCGAACTTAATTTAACAACAGTTACTGAAATTAATAGTTGGTTGCTTCAGGGTACAATGGAGCAAGTTAATTCCAAGCCTTATTGTCATCTAAGTAATCATTAACTTTATAGAAACCTCTTTGAGCATGCCGCTGCACTTAAACGAAATCAATTAACATTTACATGACCACAATTTTAACTATTCGATAGATTTGAAGGCTAATTATAAATGTCAAACGTGGACAATGCCCTTAGACCATTCTGATCTGAACCGCGGCCTTTAAAGTCACGATAAACGAGCTACATGACCTATTAACTCAGTAACACTAACGGTCGGTGTCTGGAACGAAATGACTGTCGAGAAGTTGAACGCATGTCAAGTGATGGGGTTTGCTTAATCAGCCTATAACTTTCCTACTGCTAACACACAGGCCTCCTCTCATCGTGTGATATGTTTTCGAATTTTTGGTGCCGGTTGCCACACGACGTTTTAAGAGTAGTGTACGACCCAGGACCTACATTAATTTAGCGACTAACGTTCGAGAAACTGAGTGTAAGCCCTAAGCATTCACTACAATGACAGACAATCGATTTAGTAGCTTTGCTTGACCTGATATCAATCAGATCGATCAATTTGTTATAATAACCGTTTATTGCAAATGAATATACTCGTATGTATCATGAGCAATAAATGAATATTAGAACTAATTGGATATGTTGACAAATTCAAATTGCAGTACTTATCTATCTGGATTAAATTAAATTAATAAAGTTGCAGAACAAGAAATTCTATCTAGCAACATGATCTAGTTTGTAATAATCTAATACAAACATGTTCTCATAAAAGCACGTGCTTATAACATGATCCTACATATTTGTACTGATTTTAAATTTCCTTCAATGAACACCTATTAAAACATCACATTTATGATGCTAATATCATTATCACAATCCATATCAACGCAAATATACAACCATTGTTGTTGCTAGGTGCATAAGGACCAAAATGCAGAAACTGGTCCTCGTGTACGCAATTTATACAGAGATGCAAGAGAATTTTCCAAACGACGTGTTTTATACGTCTGTATCATTAAAAGTGGGCTAGTCGCAAGTGAGCGGACTAGGCGACCTCGAGCCACGCCTTGTAAGGGCTGGTTGCCACGCGGAAACCAAACCGCCTGGGAAACTGTATGGTCGTTAAATTCCTTCACTTTTTACGCAAGAATATGGTTCAAAAGTTACTGACACTGGAGCTGTTTGTGGTTAAAATAAAATAATTTGTTTATTCTCTTCCCTAAACCCATAGCTTAAAAAAAGGCACAGTCACAAGATTAATAATCATTACGTAAAATAATCAAGGTCTCGACTTTCTCGAAGGAATCTTACTTAGAAGTCACATGTAGGATTGTAGGTAATCTTTGTTAACAGGTAAATACATAGTTTTATGTTCTAGGGATGTCAGACATGTCGAAAAGTATCGTTATAATATTTTATCGATTATTTTAACGAAATGTAAAAAAAATATCGAACTTCATTTTACATACTGCAACAGCATACGGTAAGACCTGAAGACGATCCCAATATATATGGGCATTCATAGGTTTTACTTGGATGTGACTTCTACATATCATACTACTTAGTCACTTTGTCTATACATAGGTAAATTAAATATTAAGCAATATCTTAAAAGGAATTGTTCAAGTCCGAAATAAACATTTAAGATAAATGAATATCTTCTGACACAGTCCTACTGGCACAGATTCATGTAGGTGCAGTAGGTATAGCCGTTTGATTATGCAAGGAACTAACCAAGACTGCCTTGATGTTAATACCTGTAGCTTGAGTCAAGTGTATCTACGTACTTTGTGTATTAAAATTATCATCATTTCAACTAAAGGAACGTCTCCCCCCAAAGATTTCCACAACGATCTGTCCTGCGCTGCCCTCAGCAATCGGCTCCCTGTGATCTTCGCCAGATCGTCAGTCCACCTTGTGGGGCTACCCACGTCTTCCAGTACGCGGTCGCCATACTAGAATATTTCCGCCCCAACGGCCATAGATTCAGCGAGCAATGTGGCAATTGGTCGGGGTATGCCGTTTACATTAGTCCTCTTACGGATCTCTTTATGTCAGATAAAGTAATCGTCGCGTGCGTATTACAGTTCCGTTCCAAAATGGTATAAAGAAACCTTTATGGTGCGACTAACAAACTTAGTTTGGCCATCGCAAGAAAAAATCTAACTTTGAAAATGGAAAAACTTGTTTCCTTCGAAGTGGGTGGGTATGACTCGCTCTTTAGCGGATATTTTAAGTTATTTAACGAATAGTCAAATATTTTTAATAGTATTTTCCATTTTTTTGCACTCCCACGTAATTCTGATAGCAAGTTAACTATGGTACTCATGTATGCTAATAAATTTGTAAGTGTGAACCCTCTAATCTCAGGAACGACCTCTCGGATTTACAAAAAAATGTTGATGCATTTGATAGCCCAATTCTTGAGCAAGTTAATAGGATATAATAGCATCACGCGGGGGACAGCTAGTTCAATAATAAAGATGAAAAGCAGTATTTTGGTACAATACTAGATAGTGTTGTACCAAAAGACCGCTTTTCATCTTTACCTCCCTAAATTAGGTCGCTACACTTTAATAGTTTGTTTTACGATTAATTTAACTGACTGACAATAAAAAGCGGTCTTGAGTTGTCCAGTTATTAAAGTGGACCTATAAATCCACCTCATTGCATCAACCAGGTACATAGTGAAAGGCTAGGGCTGGAACCAGTCCTCAGCCTTCGCGTGTTCAAGGCCAGTCCAAGACGTCATTAGCAACTGGGCTTCCGCATACCTATATGCAAGTATACATGCTTTTAAAGTGCTTTATCAACACCACAAAATTATATAGGGAACCATAAAATTTACAGTAAAAAAAAACCTTGTAAATTGTTGTAAAGAATCAGTTTTTTTTATGAAAGTTATATGACAGAACTAGGTATTATCCCCACACGACTAAGTAGAGATGTACCTCGTTATTACACCTACATTTTGCCAGTGATGTTTATGTACCAAGTAATACAGATTCCGGGCTGCTAATGAAATATCAGATGGAAAATCACAACAACAGGGCCCGACACGGGAAGTGATCCCAGGACCTCATATTCAGCAGTTGGGCTTGCAACCAGTCACCAAAGAGATAATCAAATGTAAGAAAGTGTAGAATCTTAATTTCGTTTCGGATAATTAGCTTATATTTTTTGCCATACAATTGCCGTAATTACGTAAAATATTTTACGCTCGCTTGGTCGAATTCGAGATGCGATTCGACTAATGAGTACTGACTTACCGCGACCTCGATTATCGCTTGAATCGAATGCAAGCTCTATCTTCATTAACCAATGTATATAATTACCTGTAACAGAAGACAAATTGATTAACACTTCATCGTCACTTAACAAAGATGTTGACATTTAAGTAAGTAGGACGTACGACTAGGTACTCTTATATTCTGCGCGCACGCCCTTACGACAGCTAGCCTTACGACGTAACGTTGTAGCGGCGTCCGCTTGCATACGAATTTGTGTGATATAAACAAATCTAATTTGGTTTGAGTTAATTGAATTTTAAGGCTAGCTGTGTTGCAGTAGTATTTAGAAAGTTATCGCAAACGGTCATTGTGGTAGCTTTATTATGGGTTAACTATATCTTACTAATACCGAAGTATGAAACAATAGCAAAGTGTTGTCACAATCAAAACAGAAACAAACTAAGAGAAATAGTACAAAATCCAAGTCATCTTCCACGATAATCATGTGTATAACTTATAAGGTCCCTAATTAAATTATAGAGTTAGACCACACGATTGCACAAACAAGGTACGCTTTTCTAAATGTCTAATTAATTAGAACTGATTGAAATGAGAACGTACATAGATGTAGAGTGACACGTGTCAAAGCGGTAATCACGACATCCACGCCGAGGTCTTTAATTACATGGCACTCGGTGGCTGACCAAAGCCTTGAAAATGTAGAATGTTCGTTCGAGAAAAAGTTACGGACACTCTTATACATAACTAAAGAGTATTTAATACCTTCTGTTATTAAACTTAATAGTTCCTGAATGTGAGCATTGTAAGTCAAAAGTTTAAACGTAATTACAGACAAGCTAAATAATTGCATAGGAGATAATAAAGCCGTACTCAACTTTATAATGATGGGGTTGTGATCTTAACACATAAACACATGTTTTAACTGACAGCGCACGTCACCACAAACATATTAATGGCAAATCTATAACGTAATCCAAATCTTTGCATAATACGATATCTTATATTATAAAAGCTCCACTTTTCATAACCGGTCGAAACGACCTTGTATCGCAGAAGTAGGCGTTCGAGATCTGTCAACTGTTATGAAAAGAGAAGTGTTAGTTTAAGAATAAATAAACAAAGGCGACGTTGCAAGGTTAGTGCGTCCGCCCTAGCTTCCGGCGGAACAGAATCTTGAAAATCTTGACAGTCAATTGACCATAATACATGGGTGTTCGACCTCGTATTGTGCTTTCGGCTACGTTCACATAGGAAGCAATAAAACCAAGAGTACACAGTTATGGAATCGTTTTAATTGCAGCTAATGAGTGTATTCTTTATATTCTTTATGTCTACGCAATGCTCATAATCGAGTTGCGAAACATTTGATGGACTCAACAGTTTTTATGCCTTTGCCACAAACTTACATTGGAACGACAATTGAAATGAGATCCGGTTATTTTTTATCTGTCAGATACTAGTTTAGTCTTCCGGGTACTTGACATGGGTAAAATAATCTCTATGGATTACACTTTTAAATGTTATCTACACGTGTTGTTTTATTCGAGATTTATTTATGCTGTTTATACGTTGATTTTTTGTACAGATGCCAGCACATCTAGCAGCTCCAATCTGTCAAATTTCTTTTTCAACTCAATGACAAAATAAGTTGAAGTATAAGTAGCAAAATTTGACAGTTTGGGTTAGCTTGATATGCTAGCGTCTGGACACAAATAGTTATATTTTTATTAAAATACTACATAGATTTATTGAGTTCTTTAAGCATATTATCTAATAATATACTCAATTTACTTCACATTCCTAGCGCTAAATCTACGAATAATTACCGGTCGACTGACGCATGAATGGAATGTCATTTAATTGAACCTAGATATCATATAAGGCAAAGGAAACTGATCCTTAGAGTTTTCGTAGAAAGAAAAAGTCAAAGAAAATCTACCGTCAAAAATCCGGAAATACTGTCAATGTGGCAATTGATTTACAAAATTAATTTATTTATTGAAATAGGTCACCTACAATAGTAATACATAAGTGGACTAAAGAAGTGTCACAAGGCAATCAAAACCAGTCAACCTGTAGGTGTAAGAATTTAAAAAATAAGTAAATTTTCAAATAATCATAATATTGTATGGAGTGCATATTAATTCAAAATCAAACAGCATTTAAGATTACTTGGCTATTCAATAAATCCGATCAAAGTGGTTTAATTTCGTAATAACCTACTAAATTATATGCCCACACATAAAGTAAGATTACCTCGATACAAAATACCAAGCTGACAGGGGCTATAAGCATTTACCTACTCTGTATTTCTGTACCTTACACTAGTTTACACAAAAATTATAACACAACCTTATATCATTGCGCGAACTGTAATACTTAATATGATAAATTTAATTGCATGCGCATTGCATCAAAGCTCAAAAGCAATTGCATGCAATATAGGGGTGTCAAGTTAAACATTATCGCGTGAACACATCAGGGATTTCACGTTTTATAAATTGTATGCAATAATTCAGCCTCCCAGGCTTCGGCAACACGAGCCGAGGTAACCCGAGTACCCGAAGGCGATTTCGTAACAGTCGTGTGCGCAGGCCGTCGGTGCCCGCTACACGTTTAGTTTTAATTAAAACAACATTATGGTTGCCATAGCGACGTTTGTAATGGACTTTTGTAATTGGTTACAATTTTCTTTAGATTAGAAATTATTTTTATTGTTATTATTCAAATATTTTTATGGCTGTCTACGGCACTAATATTTAATTTTAATTTGAAGTTAGACGAGGAAATTATTTTGTTTATGCTTTGCTAATCTCAATGTTCTAAACAAAACATAGCATGAACTAAAAATTGACGTAATACTAGACTAACTCTGACACTATTGTATTGTTTCAAATAGAGCCATGCAATTGAAAATAATTACCTGCCAGCTAATCCTAAAAGACTAGACCACACCCAGTTTAAGGCAACTGAAAGATTAAATGTGTCCTAACTTCTGAATAGTAACATGCATTCACTTAAGTAAGTGACTAAACTACTCTAAGTAACAGTAGAAGGGCGCACACATACACAAATATGGCAATTATGTGACTATGTGCAGCGTGATGTTAAATAGCGTATAACCTTCCACAGAAATTGGCTATCAAATCCAGCTGGTACTTTCAGAGATTAGCGCGGTCAAGCAAGAAAACAACTAACTGTTCAGCTTTATTGTATTAGATAGAATTAATCTTTTTTTCTTCTTTCCTTAAGAAGAGTATAGATTACCTACACGGTTTTTAATCCCTCTCGGCGGGTAACGCTTTGTTAATTTCTACACATTTCCTTCCCAAAATGTCGGGTCTTATTTACTTTTAAAAGAGTAAATTGATACGCATGCTCAAAGGAAACTTCATATTAAATCATCAGAGTCTGTATTGTCGCGCATTCGCGGTTACAGTAACTTCCTACCGCGAATAGAGTAACAACCACACAAGTTAGCCACCGTTAAGATCTTACTACGGAAGAGTGATATCGAGATACGGTGGGCAGTGAAAATGCATTCCTTGCTGGAGCGATGCGGAAAGCGGAGAGATGCGCCCGACCGGGGAGCCACGATTAGACAATGTAGACGCGCTGGATGTGACAGGGGACTTGTAGAAAGTGTATCTGTATATGTAGATAGATAGTTTAGTTTAGATTTTTGATAAACTCGTTGCAAATACTATAAAAATAACCAATTCGTTAGTATTTAGGTTAGTTAGTTGTCATAGAATCTTCAAAAGAAGCTAACGTCATCATCATCTGCTTATGGGCTCCTGTCTAACAGCATGCAGCTGAATATCAGTATTTTAATGGAGTAACTGCCGTTTGACTTCCACTACCCAATTACTGGGTAATACGATACTCTTTGGTAAGACTGACTGTCCGACTGTTGGGCTACAGACTCCCTGTCGAAGTTATGGCTAGGAAGGAGGTCTTAACGACTGTCAAAGATCGTCGTATTGCAGCCGAGACCAATGACTTAAAGTGCTTAAGAATAAATAAGTTCATAAATAGAAATACCAAGTGAGTTTAACTCCGAAAAAACTCAAAGTATTTTAAAACAAAAGTACTCGTTGTATGTCTATATATAACTAAGAATATATTCTTATGTAACTTCGTAATATGATCATGGTTTTCAATCGAAAAACTTTTCTAAATAATATTCCTAATACGTAGATATACTATTCAACCCAAGTTGAATAGTGTATCTGTATGAGCGGTGATGTAGTGTATGAGCGGTTGTACCAATACAACCGCTCAAAACTAATATAAGATTCAAGACGGTACTCATTTTACTGTCGTATCCAGTACAAATACGTCCCCATTAATCGTTTTCCTTGCTCTACCATTAAACGTGAAGACTGTAGCACGCGTGATAAGCAGACGCGGAACAGTAATCTCAATGAAATAGAAACTACTGACTTTTAATAAATAATACATTTCTTTGTTGTAATTATGAATGACAATCACGCGCACCCTGAGTAAGTTAATGATGTATGAGTTATTTTGAATAAATAAACAATCAGTATAACTATAAACAGAAAATATACATTCCCTCAGTCATGATGGCCCAGTGGTTTAGGCCTCGCCTCTTGTGCACGAGGATGTGGGTTCAAACTTGGGCAAGTACCAATGTGAGTTTTTCAATTCATATGTACTTTCTAAGTTTATCTTGGACATCACTGACATCGGTGAAGAAGAACATCGTGAGGAAACCTGGACTTATATAATTAATATAAGTCTGAAATCGCCAACCCGTCTTGAGCAAGGTGGTGATTAATGCTCCTGCCTTCTTTGTATGAGAAGAGGCCTTTGCCCTGCAGTAGGACAGTAATAGGCTGGTACTGGTACTGGATACATTCCCTTTAAAAGTTTAATTAAAAAGTAAATCTTCATTCATGAAACATTAAGTGCCGGAAATGGTTTGCGAAATTGCATCTGCCTCTGTTAGGATCGAGAGCCAGTTTAAACGGATGCAGCCAAATACCAGTACTTTACATAGAGCCACTGCCTATTCTGATCTCACAACCCACAACACACATGCATCCTCACACTTTTTCAGACTTTTGGGTTTCTAGTTACCCGTAACGACTCGACTGTCAAATATCAACAAATGACAGTCACAGCTTGATGTGCTTTCCGAAGCACGGAGGATCTCAGTATGCAACACATGACTCATCCAACTTAGCTTAACCTTCGATCAACCAGTGTGGCTGCTATTATTAAGCCACAAGCCTCTTATTGGTTAACGGAACTGCAAATCAAAATATTATTTCATGACACTCATAAAAAAAATTAAAGTCATCGAAGAAATCTTTGCAGGCAAGACTTATTTGGATGACTGAAGAGATTCGATACTGCACACTCACGCGTTCGACAGAAACCCTTGAATTAACAATATAACGAGTGTATATTTATCTCAATTATTTTCAAGTAAATATATGTTGAAAGTTCTTATTGTTATAATAAACCGACATTATCCTTGGCGAATTTGCGGTTTGTTACTTTCGAAACAACTAATTGATGCATACGTTAATAACTATGCTTCTTCTTAACGATGTAGTTTTTGATGGCCAGTCTGGTTTCCTTCCATTATATTTTCTATTCCTTATAATAAACAGCTTCCCTAGAAACTCACTTCAAAGTAACTTGTAGTCTTATGACACGTTCTAGCCAATATCGGCTTTTCTACCTAAGAATTTTATCTTGAAACCAATACATAATAACCGAATTTCCGGCCTTAGTATAATCTTTTGCAGACCGCTCAGAAGTCTGATGTTGTCGATGCAGATAAAATCAGAAATGTCGATCGTAGATACCGTAATTACTGCACTAATTATTAACATCATAAAATATTGTAGACTCTGGTAAGTCTCTTACGGCCATTTAATAGAAGTGAGAGTGTTCTGCCTACGCCTCATACAATTTTCTATAGCACTAACTAAAAGTACTTAAAATCACCATCATAATTCACGGCTGAGCGGAAATTTCAACACATCATACCGATCGTGTATTAGAATTAGCATGCTCAGAACTAGGATTACGAAAATATCTTAAAACCCTAGTCAGCCGACTCAGAGTAGCAATCCCAGCGCTTATTATAATATAAAATACATAGGTACAAGGAATTCGTGACAAAACCTATCGTTATGTGGACAAACGTGAGTACTCAACTTGCCATATATAATGTGACAATTTTATTCTGAGGTAATGTCTTATATGGCTAAGTACCTATTTAGAATAATAAACGGGTCGTTTAAGTAATTTTGTTGGAGTATAATATACGAGTATGTGTTTCGTGAGAAAGGGCAAAGTAAGTGAAGTAATATAGGCTAAGAAAGATAACTTGACAGATGCAGAAATCATTATAACCTAACGGTGTGTAAGATACATAGCTGATTGAGTAAGAATGAAAGAATAGAGAAGCAACATGCTGGATAACCTATCACTGCCCAAATAAAACTGATTGTAGAATACTAGGCTTATGATTAACACACGTCACATATTATAAGGACTTTCCCGAGATATTTTTTAATTTAATTTTAATGTATTTTTTTTGGCGTTTTTGAATAATACATACCAACGCTTTTTTTTCATCCTCTTGCCCTTATCAAAAAATATTTGGGGTCGGCGCAGCATGTCTTCTTCCATAGATCTCTATTTGCCGTCATCTCAGCAGTCACCTCCTTCCTAGCCATATCATCTCTCACACAATCCATCGATCGTTTCCTAGGTCTCTTGTAACCCTCTACAGGTATACTCAAAACTTTTCTCACAACATGATCCTCATTCCTTCGCATCTTTATTATCAGCATTATCTTAGGTATAGAACAAAAGACAAAGGAGTTAAGTAGGTTTTACCGCAAGACGTCACGCCCCGCCTGTTAATCCGTGACAAAAGACTACGCAATCTGGTTATTACCACACAAACCTTAAATAAAGGACATACCAATAACTTGAAAGATGATTAAAACGAATCAATGTTAATAAGGCAGCAATATACAACATTATCTTAGCCAAGATGTATTCAGTGCAACATTTAAAATTGATCCAAATATTAAAGGATGGTATGTCATGAAACATTTCATTTTATACCATGACACACTGATATTGGATGAAGATAATCAGTCAACTCATCATAACGATTGAAAAAAACACTAAAAACAAAAGAAGAATCTCAAGAATGTCTTGCAAATAAGGCAGCTGTACAAAGAATTTTAAGTTCATTTCAGTAAAAATAATAAAATTCAAGCATCATATTTAAGTTTTGATTTGTGGGAGTATAACAATATTGTTTTCCTCATTTTTTTTTTTTTTTGCAAAGGGCCACTCGCAGTTCAGCACTAGAAGGCTGTTTACTGCTTAACCGAACGATCCCGTGGTGACCTTACAATGAAGTCCCCCAGATAGGGCGACTCAACTATTTACCAATCTTCCCATATACATACATACATATGTATGTATTTCATAGACTGTAGTGCGCAATCCGTTACGGTCTTGTTTGTTTGTACACACCGGGTCGACAACCTCTTCTCGGGT
This sequence comes from Phlogophora meticulosa, assembly GCA_905147745.2. Classification (NCBI taxonomy): domain Eukaryota; kingdom Metazoa; phylum Arthropoda; class Insecta; order Lepidoptera; family Noctuidae; genus Phlogophora; species Phlogophora meticulosa. The sequence continues at coordinate 5,372,790 of LR990518.1, forward strand.
TGTGAACATATCTTTATGAATTGTTACAACTATACATTCATCATATATTAGCTCATCTTCCCGTTCCTAGGAGAGCACGTTAAGTAGTTGGTCCCGGCTGTCATTTGTAGATATTTGACAGTCGTTACGGGTAGTCAGAAGTCTGACAACCAGTCTTACCAAGGGGTATCGTGTTGCCCAGTAACTGGGTTGTGGAGGTCATATAGGCAGTCGCTCTATGTAAAACACTGGTATTCAGCTGCATCCGGTTAGACTGGAGGCTTAAGCTCATCTTCATTGACATATTCATATTCATTGAATAGATAAGCCTAATCATCACGGATAATGCTTTGAAGTCTGTTTTTCAAATCTTATGAGAATTACGCTTTTGTCTATGTTTTTTTAATTGAAAATCAATTCTTTGCCCAAATCTATATTATTTATAAAGAATTGACACTATGCCTAAAATATATGTTGCCCTAAATTAAGCCTTTTAGAATATGTATAGAAATACTTTACAAGTTAAAAATTGCATTTAAACTATCCTGATCTTTGCTGTTTCCCTTAAGGATACAGCAAAAATTAGCTTTGCAATATATTATGCCACCACACTTACCCAATAAAGTTTAAAAATAACGTGAATCATTCAACTTGAATCTCGAATAATGAGGCGTAGCATCTTTTTGATGTCCCATATCATTCAGCGTGATGAAATCCTTAAGAATTCGTACGAATATGGACTTCGCCCTTCATACAAAAAATACAAAAAAGATGGTCGCCGTGTTGCATAAGTTTTGGAATATCTCGCTTTTTCGTTGTGATAAATTTATGTTAACTCGTCATGGTTTGTGTAGTGTTCGTCCAACAGCTCGTAAGTAAGTTCGTCTAACACGTTAGTTAGATAACTAACGTGTTGGACGAACTTACTTACACTTCTGTCTTCTGTTCTTCTTATCGCAAACAATGTTCTGGAGATCCCCAAGAAATTGTAAATTGATTATCCAACTTAATAGGCTTTACCAGCTGTTTTAATGCTGATTATAATTTCATTGTTAACTGGTATGGACATCCTCAATCCCTAGAGGATGACCATGTTTTTAACGATCTTAATCTAATATTTAAGATTGTATTAATCATTTAAATATTTTATTAGACAGCTCGTTTATAACTTTTTCTTACGCAATTACTCTGATTATAACGAAGATCTGTTTCAATTACACTTGCCAAAATAATTGAGGTCCATAATCACTTTTGATCGTTTATGTATAACTTAAAAGTTCAATTAAACTTGCGTAATAGTAACATTTGTAATTGCGTCGGCGAAAAAACCATAAAAGTAATCGTTCTACATTTAAATGTACATTTCTCTTTGCTAGCAAATTGTTCGTAGGCTATCTGTCAATTCTCAATAAATTGGCGATCGCAGTCAGATATGAATGAAAGAACATCAATAAATAAAGTTACATCATAGAAAATATAGATAAAGTTTTAAAGCTTAGAAGAAAGTATGAGAAAATAAGTTTTATTAAGTAATAACAATTTCACAAACCTATCATACCCATAACGTTTATAAAATACATTATGAATATCTATGTTGATGAAATTAAAATATTTAAACTAGAAAGTATGCAATATGATTCGCATTTCAACAATTACGCTAGCTCCAAATACACTCAAAATCTGACCTACAAATCTTCAAGAAACTCGATCGCTCCAAAAACTGCAATTGCATTACATATTCCAAAAAAATACAATCCAGATCATGATACACCTGATACGAATACTTATAGTATAATATGACAATGAAGTAACCATAGCAACTGCTTTTAACGAGCCGCCTTAAGGCTGAGCGCAGACTTGAGTTAAAAGAGTCTTTCCTCTGGGTGACGACGGCAGACAAAGAAATTCAAATAACCAAAAAGTAGTGGTATGAGACACAGAGGTGTTTGAACATGTGTACAAAGTATGGAAGAAAACTTCTAATTTCCATCCTGTCTTAGAAACTGAATTAGACGGATGATCACACTATGAAGACAAGGATTTCGCTCTAATTTACAAAAAAACAATCTCGTAGACAAAGCACTATTGCAACAATTCTTTTAACACAGGACAAAATGTCTGTCGTCTGTCAGACAAAACTGCTTTGCCTCCGGTGTGTGCAGTCTTAACGTTAAGTCCTTAGCAGTCAGGTGGTGTAAGTTCATGCTGCAATTGCTCCAGTTCACAATATTACATAAACAACCTTATTGGACATGTTTCTTGTTACTGTGGACACTATAGGTCAGTTTATGGCAATTTCCATAGTAATAGTTCAGCAAATGTTGGATGTTGAAAGTTATATGGGAGAATGTAAAGTTACTTTTAAACATGACCATTTCCTTAACTTGCCTTGGTCAGAGGTAAGCATTGTCATACGACGTGGTATTGCCGACGGTCTTTTAGGCTCATTACCAGTCGAGAGAGACGAGGAAGAATTATACGAAGCCATATTTTGTGTGGGTGAAGTGTTAAGACAAAATATTTATTTTTAAACATAACATCAGGCCTATATTCTCCAAAGAGTAAGGCAGAGGAGTAAATATAGTACATCCACATTTATGGTTAAGTTCCATGTAATAAGGGGCGAGCCTTTTATGTTTATAGAAAGAAAAGAAGATCAAATAAAATGCAGAAATAAATAAGAGAAATAAGCCAAAAGAAAAGTGATGACAAAAACTACCTACATAACAACCTGAACCGTGCCTTTTAGATAAATAAATTAAATTCTCAGCACAAACATAACAAAACGGAATCACAGTTTCTTTTAATATAACATAGTTCACACATGGTCAACATGCACTCAATGCGTTAACATGCGACCTTCTTCTTGACATACAGCATGGAGACACGAAAAACGCGTGGTTGTTGAAAGACTAACAAATACTAACGGAAATCGGAACAAGTTTCAATAGTATCCGAGTCTAAAGAAGATATCCTTGTCATTTTGTGCCTCATCATCATCATCTCCCTAGCCTTATCCCAACTATGTTGATGTCGGCTTCCATTCTAACCGGATGCAGCTGAATACCAGTATTTTACACTGCTCACCTGACCTCCACCATCCAGTTACTGGGCAACACAACATCATCATTCATCAGCGTCATTTCTACCTATATGCGTATAATTGAGTAATTCAGATCTATTCTCGATTATCCAAATTTAATCGATTGGTTACCGTTTTCATATTGTACTGTTATTTACGGGGTAAGACCTACCTGTCTTAAGAATTCAGAATTCAGAAAATGTCGCAAACGCTATTGGTGGGAATAAGGTGCTGGATTCAAATCCTGAGTTGGGGAAAGTGTGATAGGTTTTTTTATTCTGGAATTTATTTGTATGGCTTTGTACCTGATTCATGGCAAAACGCTCGCTCCCTATTACATGGAACTCCATCATAACTGTGAAGACGAGTGTGTACTTTATGTACACCTCTGCCTAATCCCTCGAGGAGTACAGACGTAATGTTATGATATCACTATCTATTTGTATTTCTACACTTTAATTTATCGAATGCAGGTTATATAGGTAGAAGAACAACATACTGCTATTCAGGCGATGCAAAAAAAAACAAAATGATCCGAAAACTTCTAATATTTCTTCAGCTTTTTAGCAGGAAGGATGAAAGTTTCACATAGAATTAGAAACACTTGACTCACAGCTAAGGTACACCAAACTACTGTGTTAAATAAGGCAAACCGCTGCAGGTTACAAATTTCTACTACCGAACAAAACGTGCCCTACTTCGGACCCTAGTGATGGCGAAAGATTTACAACGATATCGATTAAAATGTAAGTGCCTAGGAAAGGTAGCAGCCTTTCCTGGTCAGTTATATTTAACTCAATTTCGCAACAGGACACGTTTCGTAACCTATTGTCGATATCTTGCCAATATCTATGGCATTACTATTGCGATATTTTCCTTACGTAAGTAATATCAAGATGTGGAATGATTTGTATCGTAAACATTGAAAAAGTATCGGTAATTAATTATGTAGTCGTCGCCATTTCTACCTGCGTGCCTTATTAGACTCTATGTGATATAGCGTTCGTTTTGCTTAGTTAGAGTATGTGTTTGCATATGACTGTCATGCGGAAATATTTATGACTACAGACTATTATCAACATGGGCTTGTATGTCCTAAAGTTTTGAGTCGAGCTGACTGGGCAGATCAATTCAAATCTGTGTGGTTCTTTTCTCAAAAGACCATCTCAGACGCTAATCAAAATGATATAGATCTCATATGATCGATCTGACCAAGATAACGTCTGTACTTTAAAAAGACTATGACCTCTGAGTTTGCTTCTTCTCAGAGTAGTTAGTAGTATAGTAGCTAGCATCGACCTCATCTTGTTCTAATTTATTTATTATTATTTTTTGACATGTATGTTAAGTGTAGATATTTTTTTATTTTAACATAAATAAATGTCATTCACCAAAGAAAAGACGTTTAGCGATAGTAATACGATAAAACCGCATCTTTATTGAGAATTTTCTATTGCAATAAATTACAGAAAATTACTACAATTACATAATATTAAGTAATGATTTCTACAACAAATACAGACTACCATAAAAACGTAACACCCAATTTCTTATTACAACAACCAAGTTCATAACGGAACCACAAATTGAAACAAAACACAATCACTTCACAATCGATTATCGATAATAACATAATCGATATTTCGCAAACATTTCGGAATCGAGTCGGGTGACAACCCGATTCGATTAGCACAGGTTAATTGGAACAAGTGCATTTTATGTAATGTCTTGCTGAAACTCTTGTCTGGCCTTAGTGACGTGATAATGTAATTGATTCGGAACTGGTATTTCTAGTTCGGTACGGTATGGATTAAGTGACACTATGTACCTGCTAATGTGTGTGGCAATTCGGGGCCAAATCTGTGACTAGTCATTTTGTATGGCTATTCTGGGAAGTAGTATCGTGTACTAATAATAGGGCTGTGCTCACGTTTTTGGCTCTTTGGCCTTTAGTTAGTCGCGTCTGTGTGGACCCCGGGGTCAATTTTTGAAGTGAAAACTTCTTTAGTATCGTTGTGATTTGAAAGTTTATGAAACGAAAAAGCGACAGTAAAAAGAGACAGACACATACACTCATAAGATTTAATGTGGGAGAAAATGAGATAGGAAGCATTATACAGTGTTTCTTATGTCATGGAAATTTTATAAAATAATTATTAAACTTTGTATCACTCTCATCATTACTAAAACCTACAATTATCCTCTTCCCAAAATATTACATTCGTCTCGTTATCCTGATGCCAAAATATTTGAAGGTTTCACTTCTACCACGTGTGAATTGCATACATGTTTTTTTTAAATATTATATTTATTTTATATAGATTTTTTTTAACAACCTCTTAACTTAACAAATAGATCTGCAGGAAATTTACGTAGACTACATAAAAAGTACTCAAAAATAAAATCGCTAGAACAGAAGGAGATATTTTATATTTTATTAATTTATTTATTTAATATTGAAACTAATTTCCACTACTTTATGGTCGCCGGCTGTTAGCTGCACAACATATTATTATTATTTATTAATGTCGTGTCCTTTATAGCAAAGTGGGGCAAGTAATAGTTTATAATAAATGCCTAACAGTCGCCCGAAGACCTTGGAGCTGTGATAACGGCCATTATCAATACGATCTAGCCGTAAGACATGTTGGACCTTAGGTCTAATTGACAGGCTGGACCTACTTCAACTGAACGCAAATATATAAACATGCGATCAAAATTAAATAGAGAACTGGAAACGTAAACTGTATTGTATCTGGTTACGGGTTTTTTTTTGGATTTATCAAGTGAATTTATTATTCATGGTAGTTAGCTGTACATAATATTCATGTTATATCCTCAGAGGATCAGGTAGAGGTGTACCTTTGGTACCATCAGGTACGTTTAAGTCCCATGTTAGAGGGGGCGAGACTATTGCCATCAACCGGATAGAGATCAAGGTTGCTACTAAATTCCAGGTTGAAAAACCCAATAACTCTTTTCCCGACCCTAGAATCTAACCCAGGGCGTTCAGCGCATGCTCATATTAAACCACAAACAAATGGATCACTATTTAATTTTGTTTGTACATATTAACATTATCTGTATCATACTGAATACATTTTTCAACCAGGCAATCAACAACAGCAATATCCCCACACGTTCCATTGTTCAAAATTCAAATTGTATAACAGAGATTTAAAAAACAATTCCACAGATAATCTAAATCCTAACCTACTTGCTAAATTATGTAACACGTTCAAAGAGGTTCTAATTAATAACAGTTGTCAGTACTGAAAGAGTCGTTACACTGACTTCTTAAGCTCCGTGTTAGATTGATTTATTATCTAGAATAAAAGAAACTGTATCTGACAGATAGCTATCAATAGCTGCGTATAGCAACTGTTATTTTCCGTTTACGAAATGTAACAGATGTCTTTGAGTTTTGACTGTTGCGCAATTGTTTCGCGTGCCGGCTGTCAGTCGTTTTGAATGAAAGATGGAGACGATTTTTAACAATTTGTAATGGGTAAAACAGTCAATAGCATCTAGTCTAGTTCGCTACATTTAAAATATTGTAGTAGTAACCTATCATTGAGCTAAAGCGTGGCTAACATTTCTGAAGACACAAAACATATTTAGTAAATGAGTTAGTAAGTTTTTGGGCTAGTAAATTTTTTTAATGAAGTGTCAGCCATATTTTTTGTGAGCTAACAATTATCTAGATGTAACACGTCTGTTTAATTCTCATACGGCAGCCAGACTGTCATTACTCAATGTCACAGAGCTCCAGTCCCGGTGGACTAGCTTCATTTTGTCTAACTTATTTAACTTACTTGTCATTATATAAAGTATCTGTCCGGAGTAATATTGATGATGATTACCTGTAACAAAAATAATAAGAGACTGTTAGTTTTGCCGTTTAAAAATGCATGTAGTAGAATCACTAAAATGTACACACACACACACTACAAAATGTAATTTCAAATGCATTTTTATTTTCTTCAGTAAACTTTTACAACACATTTTTTTTATTTATTTTTTCAGAACTTCTAATGCAAACAAGTCGTGACGAACACCATGAAAATGATTTTCCATACAAACATTCGTCACTATAGGGAACTCTAATTCACCATCCATCAGTCCCATAATTGACATAACTATCGATTGGTTCCACCCGAATGCCTATGAGTTCTCGATTCTACTATCGATTATTCAGCTACCGATTGTCGACTCCAATAAACGGCCTGCACTTACACAACTCTTTGCACCAGTTTTCGATCACAATTTTGGTGCGACGCGATCAATTGCAGTCCCCGATTTCACAAATCGATTAATTAATCGATTACAACCTTGTTAATTGAGTGTTTATTTACCAGTCATTAATTATTATTGCGATTGTCTTTTGTTATTGCAATTAGAGGCTTCCTCGGAATGTAATCGGTATTCGTGGGTAATTACCTTTTTTTTTCTTTAATTACGATTGCAATCTTTTTTGAGGCAACCTATGGTAATGTCAAAAATTTAATTTATTATCTGGAAAGCCATTCAAGGAAATATTATGTCCATGAAGTAGTCTGATAACTGGTCAAGATATACTCCAACCCTTATCCTAGTTTATTAGCGTGCCTTCTTTTTCATACCTAGATCTCTATTTGCTGTCACCTCATTGCTAGCTACATCTTTTACAAAATCCATCAATCCTTTGTTTGGTTTGCACAACATGATCCTCATTACTCCGCATCACATGCCCATAGGTATCATGACAACCGATTTCCACACAACTCTCCGGTCACCGGCTACTTGTACATACTCATTTCTTATTCTAAATAGCGTGAGCAATCTAAGTAAATAAGATTCATCCGATCCAAGATTTTTAGTGAAGCTGTATAAAATTGGTGGTCATTCTGTCTACAGTCATAGATTCTCACCACACAATACCCACGGTTCAGGTCAAGGACAAATTTATTGTGGAACACTGGTTCCGGAACTCAAATTCACCTTCAGAATGTAATCAAATGCAGTCGAATAACAGCTGTGTCTGTCTTTTGTTTTAGCAATGACATTGATGAATGGCTCAAATTTATCCAGGTCTCAAATACCAAATAATAATAGGTATTAAGAGGCCGATGTAAATTAATAGATAAGAGAAAGGTTTGACACCGCCTGACAGCGCTTACCTAATAATTACAACAACGCGTACATGGTATGCTAAATTACAAACTTATATTATGTAGTGTTTGACAAATCGGCCTGCATATTTCAATTTATGTGGCTATGTGTACGAACCTCCTTTAATAAATAAATATTTAAAAATATGAGTGTAGCTTTAGTTCGCACATCCATGGTAAGTGAAGCATCGTCATTATCAGTTAATAATTATGTTTTATCACTTATACGTAACATAAGTTTTAATTGAAAGAAGTCGATATAGTAGGCCTCACGCTGGGTAACACTTTTACCTTGAGCTAGCCCAGCGTGGTACGGACTCTCAATAGATTAAGGGGTCAGATTATACTGTTTTTTTTTCAGTTGTAAGTACGTACCATTTGTGTAAATGTAAACGTTTTACAGGCAGTCACAAGGAATGTCACCGATAATCACTTGTGGGGGTATATATATGTACATGCGGGACTCTCACTAACAAACTATCCGTAAGAAATCCAATAGATAAGAACATCTGCCTGATTTAAATTAGGGTTTAATCGATCTATGATTATAGATAGACAACTACAACACCAACAACAACAACAACTACATGACAGTTATCACGAACCTAACCCTAATTTATCATTACGATTGATGTACATAGCATAATTATGTGTTCACTCATTTAGCCAAAGACAGTGGGCGGTCTAAGTGCTATTGGTGGATAATAATCTCAACTTCACACTGTAATTTATCTAACACAAAACTGAAGTTAGGCAAGTCGTTCGTTAAAATAACTTAAAGTTTAAATGTACTTAATATAAGATAAAGTTCTTCAATCTTATCAGACGAATATGTTTCTGGAGAATTTGTTGCGCCACTTCTCCCAGCAAAAACAGTAGGAAGTGGTGAAGAGCGGGCGTTTTGGGGGACTGTCTTATGTAGTTTATGACGTTCAAAAAGTGTTGATGCTTAGCCTAACTCTCGGCCAGGTTTTACCTATGTATGAGGTACGGAACCTCAAAAGGAAAAAATCTGAAAATCGTGTATTAGTGGTTTTATCACATATTTTTTTTGAGATATAAACTTATACTTGCTTTGAATTGAACGTGACGTATATCGATGTAAGGGGGAACATGATTTTCAATTCACTTGGTTACTTTTTTTAGCTTTAGAAACGTTGGTGGATTTAACAACATATACAAATCCTTGACTTACTTTGTCGTCTTCGATAAGCAAAAACTAGGAAACTTCTATTGATTTTACACAAAATATGCACGTGGTTAATATAAGTCTGAAATCGCCAACCCGTCTTGAGCAAGCGTGGTGATTAATGCTCGTGCCTTCTTTGTATGAGAAGAGGCCTTTGCCCTGCAGTGGGACAGTAATAGGCTGGTACTGGTACTGGATGCACGTGGAAATAAGCAACAATTACACATATATTTCGTCAAAGTTTCAACAAACTTGTCAGTACAAGGAAAACAGAAATCTTTTTTACTAATGGGTAATGATGTCATTTAACTCACATTTACATAAATCGATCTTGTATTAAATTATTTTTAAGCAAATATTGAATATACAGAGGCCAGTACATCAAGCTACCACAATGTATCAAATTTCTTCGATAGTTTTTCAACTTTATCACGAAAGTAATAAGGTTCATTTTCAATTGGGATTTTTTACACTGTGGACTAGCTTGATGTGCTGGCGTCTGTATAAACGAATTACTTAACATCTCATAAATCCGTAACAGCGTATAATTTCTTGTTAAACTAACTCATTCGTAACATTTGGTTATTAAGAAGTCAACAATTACACATAAAAGGTTATAATAATAAGGTAAGTACCTAAGGGCGAGGGCTAACATTTGTAGATCTTTAACAGTCGTAACGGGTAGTCAGAAGCCCGAATGTCTGGCAACCAGTCTTACCAAGGGGTATAGTTTTGCCCAGTCCAACTGCCTATCTGACATCCGATGTCCGATAGGCAGTTGCTTCATGTCAAATTCTGGAAACTGACCCCAACATGGTTAGGAAAAGGCTAGGCAGATGATAATAAGGTCAACTTCTACTAGCCGGTTTAACTTTACACAGGTGATAGGTCATATTTAAAGAAATAAATATAAATTAAATAGTTTAGTTTCGACGACACGGTTGACGCAGTGGTTGAGCCATCAGCTGCTGCGCCGCGTGTTGTCGGTTCAATCCCCGCACGGAATAAATATTTGTATGACCTACAGGTAATTGTTCCGGGTCTGGTTGTTTGTGTATGTGAGTATAAATGTTTGTAAACGCACCCACGATACAGGAGAAATTCCTAGTGTGGGGCAACGTTTTGAAAAAAAAAAAAAAAAGTTTAAAAAAAAACACAAAAGTATTTAGTAAAACGAATAAATTGATATTTAGAACATGTCAAACACGCAAAAAGTATACGATTAGACTAGGAAAATTAATTGGGGACCCCCGGCAGGGGTGGTGCAGTGGCCCAGTGGTTGACTGTAGCGCCGCGTGCCGTAGGTTCGATTCCCGCACAGAACAATTATTTGTATGGCCTACAGGTAGTTGTTCCGGGTCTGGCTGTTCGTATATGTTACTTTAAGTGTTTGTAAAAGCACCCACGACACAGTAAAAAATCCTAGCGTAGGGCAACGTTTTTTATTTAATTGGATATACATATATTGCGAACAAAAAAACTATCCTGTAGCTTGTTTTCAACACACTCATAATTGTTACTTATCAAAACAATTTGGTATTAAAATGCGTGTCCGTTTCACGATTTCCTAACAATAATTACTTTTCATAAAAACCGATAATTACGTTGACAACATTAATCACGCCATTTAACTTGTCACCTCACTAGTTCCTATAAGTTAATTGATAGTAATATTGCTTTCTAATTGACTAATGTCTTAATGAAAATCTAACTTTAATACCCAAAGGATTGAGTGTATTTTTCATTGGTAAGACTTGAAATATAGTAACTAAGGTAAATGAAATCATAAGTTAACAGAGGTTCTACAGTTTATCTTAAGTATTTAACAAAGCTTTGCTTCGAGATTTTCTTTTGGACTTCCTCGTTGGTCTAGCGGTCTAAAGTGCGGCTGCTGAGCGTTAGGTCCTGGATTAAATTCCCTGGTCGGGCAAAGTGGTATTGAGTTTTTCCAATAGGAATTTCCTCATTAGCAGCCCGGAGTCTGGATTTGTGCCCAGTTAATGGCATTAGGGTCGCCCCCTATTGACGACCGGTGTGGCGCGGCGGGCGAAGGTCCGCCTGCGACGCAAGAGGTTGCGGGTTCGATTCCCGGCTTGGGACAAATGTTTGTACGATCTACAAATATTTGTTCCGGGTGTTCTGGGTATTTCCTATGTATAATAAAAATATCTATGTATGTAATGTATTGTATTAAGTATATCAGTCATCTAGTACCCATAACACAAGCTCTGCTTACCTTGGGGCTAGATGATGCTGTGTGGATTGTCCAGCAATATTTATTTATAGCAATATTTTTGTCAACAATTTCGATTTTTTTCAATTACAACTCAGTTTTATTTTGCTAAAGACTTAATGTTGTATTTAGAGCAACTCTCGCCATAAAAACTAGAAAGATTAAAGCAAAATATTACTCTTGTCACAATTATTTATTTCAACTTAACAATGATTGATGTAGAGAAATCATACAAGACAGAAAAAAGTCAAACAGTCCTAGAAAAATATTTAACCAAACCGTTCTTCAAAGCATAGCATAGCTTTCTTCATATATGAAAAAAAAAACTATAAAAACTCGAGAAAGTAGCCATATATCAATAAAATTCTACTGGCAACATTAAAATGGTATTACTCTTATGCAAACTTACATACATCACTCAGAAATAACGGTTGTCTTATGTTTTAAAGTAAATATGAAACTCGGGCTTTTTTTTTAATTGCATAAGACGAAGCTGTGAGTTTGGTTCTCTATGAAAATATTATGATACATCTTTTTTCTACTTTATGATAACGTGTCCCCTTATTAACACCTTAACTGACAGAAAACGACACAATAGAAAATGTATTGTTTGCCGGTCGCTTGGCGTTAAGTGATACATTTTAAATTTACAATACTTTTTTGTAAAGCGTTAAAAAGATGAACTTAAAATTGTGGTAAATCTGGAAATTATTAATTTTACTGGTTTGACTGCTTCGTTGGTCTTGTGATTGCAAGCGCGACTACCGAGCATTAGGTCCTGGGTTCGATTCCTAGGTCCAGCAATATAATGTTGGGTATTTTCTATTTGCTCCATAGCAGCCCGAAGACAGAAACTGTGCCTAGTAGCTGGCTATGGGTTTGCCCCTGTATTACATGGCACTTTATCATAACTAGTTAAATGGGGTTTTACACCTTTGCCCAACTCTTTGGGGAATACGGGCGTGATGTTATGTATGTATGTATTTATACTGATTGTCATTTTACTCCGCGTTTAATGATATGGGTTGAAATTCAACAAAAAAAACATACCAGTGGAACACGTACCGTTATGAAGCTTGAACCCATAGTAAACAGCTCTTGATAATTAAATAAGTAGAAAGCTTTAAATCACAGCTTACTAAACTCTACCATTACATTTAAACTCTACAGATTACACAGACACTAATGCAAATAAGATCTACAAATCAACGATTCAAGATCATTCGACTCCGCTACTAAAATCCAGTCATGTCAATGTCAGCATTAAAATATCAAAATAACAAACTTTTTCTTTCACTGCACACTTCAAAAACCACCTTTATCGTCCAAGCAATAAGAGCATCACTAACAGCAAAAGATAATACTCGAAATTCTCCCCCGAAAGTGTCGCAGATCATAATCGGTTGCGCAAGAGTTTTCACCGCGTACGCATGACAACATTGAGACAAGATGGCCATTGTACAATGGCGGCGGCGGAAAGAATACACTAATAATAAGGGGATTAATCAGCTCTTGCTAGTTACATGAGCGGATATGAAGACACTTTCTATGTGAAGTATATATAGCGCACAATTGAACTGTGATCAGCGGCGTCCAAGGTCTTGACAACTAAAGCTTTGTAGGAATGTTTGACACTTCAGTTATAATAGTCTTTAGCGTTTCCTGAAAGTATTGGTTTCTATGCGTAATATAAGGATGGAAAATCTATATATTAACATGTAAAGTGAAAATTTAACACCCCATTAAAGCAAAGCATCAAGGAGTGAGAGATAGTGTTTATAGGGAAGGAGTGCTGAAACTCAAAGCGGCTGAATTTCCATCAATGGACTACTAGTAGTAATTGAGCCTTTAATGTCTCACTGAAAAACATATGCTTCGCCGACCCATTTGTTTTTTATTATCACCTTTCGATAAAGGAATGTATTGATGGTGATGCTATTGTCCTACTCCAGGGAATAGGCATGCCTTTTTTTCCAATGAACTCAATCCTGAGCAAACGCGGACCAATCTTACCTATAGGCATCAAGATCGTACCGCCATCTAGGCCTGGACCCATGTTCTTGGCTTTAGCCTTCAATGCATCCGACATATTGCAAACGTGTCAACAACGTTATAAGCAAAAAAAGTTTTTCTTGTATTTATATCAGCATCATCGGACGCCAGGCATAGGAGACTAATACTTATTAATTGATCATAATGACACCTGACATTTCCGTTATAAATTATTGACAATAATTTATTTCAGACCTAACATTTCATAGCTAGTATTTAAAAACATACGTTACTGTTGAATCAAAAGAAACAGATAGTGAGCACATACCTATGCAATATAATATCTCCTGCGCAGGCATTTGACCAATTTTTCCTTCAAATAAATCCTCTTTTCCCACAAGAAAACAAAAGAAGTACAGAACTAAATCATTATAAACCAAATAAAATTGTTGATCGTTGAATCGTCGATCCCTATAAGTGGTAAGGTTACCAAAATCTGACCTCGTCAGGCTAAATACTCAAGAATGCAAATGTGAAACTTGAGAGTAAAAGTTTTAATAATATCATCATAACAATGTTACACAAGTTTGACACTGAAAGTGGAAGCGAAAAAACGAAATCCAGTTTGAGATTATAGTCTGGCATCTTGAAAGTATAAAGAAATTTAATAAACCAAAGAAAGATTTTACGAGCATATTATAAAATTTGGCTGTTTGCATCTCACGTAATATGGGCAAATGATGATGATCATTTCTATAATGAGATTAGAAAAAAATGAAATATAACTGTTTTAGTTTACCAGTTCATGCTTTGGGAAATCGGTTGTCATGGTATGGGTATGTGATGCGGAGGAATGATGAACATGTCGTGAGGAAAGTTTGAAGCACAGAGACCAGCACATCAAGCCACCCCAATGTGTCAGATTTCTTTGAAAGTTTTCAACTTTAAAGCAATTGAAATAAGGTTCATGTTCTATTGGGAAAATCTGACACATTTTGGTAGCTTGATGTGCTGGCCTATGTACAAATGATAAGCGGAAGAAAAAAAGTGTCAATGTAGATACGAGTTTAATGTGAGTTTTTGAATTAAGAACTTTTGCGTAAGAAATGAACGAAATACGCAAAAAAAAAATATTCTAAAGGATTCTTCTTTTCCTCCTAAATCCTATTGGAATTCCAACAGGATTTTTCTCAATAGCAGCCCGGAACCTGGATTTCTGTCCAGTTAGTGGCATTGGTCGCCTCGTATTATATGCGACTTAAACATCACTGGTCAATGTGGGTGTTATTACAGGTGGACAAATGCCCAACCCATCGGGGGATTTTTGTAACGTTAACGAATTCAGATTAAAGTTCAGAAATGAATTTATGATTTAAACCTGAAACCGAGAGGTGGCAAGAGGCAGGCAACAGCAACTTGGCGCGAAAATGGGTCGATCCTGTCGTATGTCGCATCGTCAGATATTTCGTCACAACGTTAATGTTTTCCCAATTAACTGTTTTACTTTTTAATGTATTGTCGTGTATGTATGTTTATTTGTGTATATATTTTATGTTGGTATTATATTTACAGTTTATAATCTATATATATATATATTCTGTTCCCTTTTCATTTAAGAAATTGCACTTACCACTGTTTGTTTCAGTATCACGCAAAGGTTGACTGGTAGAAAATTCCTATGGCATTAAGTCCGCCTCTGTACATTTGAGTGAAATAAATAAATATTTGAATCCTTCTCTGTATGGCAGGAGATGCTCCTGCATTTGCCTTGCAGTGAGACAGTTACGGGGTGATTTTATTTATGATTTGTTACGTCTATAACTAAAACTACATGCATGCTGACTACCAATACAAAAGAGAAAAGACAGGATGCTACCGAGGTTAAAAGAATTGTTAAGTAAATATTTAATTAGGTAAGACTGTACATATTAACCTTCTTATGTTACTACGTACTGTTCGAGGCGTATATGCACGTTTTAATTTCCTTTGTAGCCCTGACACGTGTAGCACGAACCACGACTGTGGAATTGATAGTAATTGTACAGAGGCCAGCACATCATACTACCCCAATGTGTCAAAGGAGATTGTTCTAGACCGCCCTATAACCAACAAACATTTGACGTGTACGTTAATTTTAATTATATTTTAATATGATTTGTAAAAATAATAAATTCAAGCGGACACTGTTTAATTCTTAATAGGTTTTTAAAAGTGAGCTCATTGATTTTATTACCAACTAAACCCGCCATCTTTCAAGGAATTGTCAATGTGAATGTCACAAAAGATTTGATAGTGTCGCTCTCGCTCATATTACATAAATATCGATATCGACGACGATGTCCATACTATCTAGTGATAAATAATGGGTGTTCGATATTTATCACTTCCAAAACATTGAAAATGTGCAACATAAACATATTAAAAATAACCTCAAAATCAGTTTCTTTTTTTAAATAAATCTGTTCTCTAAAGTGTCCGTCAAGAAACTTTGTTCTTATGGGCTACTAAGGGCAATTTACAAATAGAAAATGATTTTTTCTATGCTGTTGGCTCCAGGGCGAACAATGTATGGGCGTAGAACAATCTCCTTTCTTTGATAGAATTTCAACTTTATTGCAAAAGTATAAGCTTCATGTTCAATTGGTATAATTCGATACACTGGGGTAGCTTTATGTGGTGGCGTCTGTACTATCTGTAGGTTATCTAATAGTTTTAGGAGAGAGATTATGGGTGTGAAGATGGTCACCTTAATTGAAGTCTGTAGTTCAGTGTTCAATTTTTTTACCCACATTCGTGTCTGCCTCATTACGAAGCAAGGATTTTCTGTTTTTGAAAAACCATGCCCCACTCTAGGAATTTCTCCTGTATCGTGGGTGCGTTTACAAACATTCAAACTCACATACACAAACAGCCGGACCCGGAACAATTACAATTCAATTCAATTCAAATGATTTATTGCAATCCATAATGTACATACAGGTGGTAAAGATACAATTAGAGAAACAATTATGGACCCTGTCGGGCACTGCAAAGTTTGGATATGGTTGGAGAGAGGAAGAGCGTTTTTATCGATATTTCCGTAACACTAAAACAACAAAATTAGGTAGATGCCATTAACTTATATAGAAATTTAATATTTTATCATAATAATTTTTACCTGTAGGCCGTACAAATATATGTTCCTTGCGGGAATCGAACTCATGACACGCAGCGCTTCAGAGAATCGCTCAGCCACTGCGCCAACCGTGCCGTCTTTTATATTTACAAGTTTTCACTGATTACATTATAAATAATAAAGCAACATATACAGTACACATGATTTTGAGGATACCATTGCATTTTGAATATAATTTTGACGGCACGCTTAATTTATACAGAACATTGAACAATTAGCACAAATCCTTATCTAGATTGTTTATCAAGGGAACTAATAGAATGATCTGAGCATGCATCATAACGCAACACCTTGAAATAGAAGTGCATCCTACATGTGTACCCACTAATCAAACTGTAAGGACGTTTAATTAAAACTTAGGAGAATAATTGCATGAATTAAGAGTTCTTATTGGACTAGACGACTGTCTGGGCTGATGGAGGTGCTGGCGGACCTAGCACCTCGGGACTGGCAAAGTGCTATTTGGTTTTTCTATCAAGAATTTCTCGGTATACGCCCGGAGTCTGGATTAAGGCCCAGTTGATGGCAACAGGCTCGTCCTCTACTACATGGGACTTAAACTGGCGAAATTTGGGTGTACAATAGGGACACCAGCTGCCTAACCCTTTTGGGAAATTCAAGTGTGATGTTACGTGTTTCATAAACAGTATATATCCACATTATGTATCTAAGTACTACATAGGTCTCTATAATAAGCAGCTGTAAAACACTACGAAGAAGATCTTCTAGGTACAAATATAAACTGGATCCCAAATTGATGACGCATTGATAAAACAAATACTCTCCTATAAATAGAACATCCATAAACTAACAATAACACAACGAAACTAGATTACTTATAAAAAATAAACAGGTAACATCAGATCAGCTGGTCACCTAAATAGTAGGTAAAAGATTCACCTAGCGGCCCGGCGTACTATAAAGTTTTTTTTTCATTTATAACGAGTTCACGCAAAACTGGACACCATTATGAGTTCGTTTACACCACAGACAAGTCATTCTTCTTTCGTTTTTAATTCAGTTTCGACGGAAGTATGTTATGTAACAATAGTTTTTTGCGACAAGCCGTTTGGAGAATTCCGCAGTTCCGTCTGCTATTGATAATTAGCATATATTTTATATGTGCTGTGAAATCGCCCTGCGGAGACATTGTTAACCTGAATTGGTTTGTTCTAAATAAAGTATGTCGAAGTAGAATTGTTGAATGATGTAAGTTTTGTTTACTATCGCGTAAGTATATGACTAGACCACAGGTTGCCAACCAGTGCTCCGTAAAAGCTCATCATCCGATGAGTTCCCACCTTCTGATAATATAATTAATAAATAAAATAAATTTAATTAATAGAAATTAAAGTGATCAAACAAACTTTGAGAGCCCCTGGACTCAAGGGAAATGAGACTTCTAGTTCTTATTATGGCAGTCAGTCGATTATTTACTTCCTGATTTGGGCAATGATAGTTTTTCCTGGACTTACACTAGCAATTAACGAAGTCCTTACTAGACTTCACAATTTCTAGAACCTACTCACCTATGATTTTTTTTTAATAAAGCTTCCTGTATAACATGTTCAATTTGGCCATTAAACGCCAGTTCTATGTCCATGATACATCTGTTTCATTTTACCGCCTTTTGCTTCTGTATGCCATACATAAATCCAACTCTGTTACATTTGACCTTTCCGATGGCTCAAATGTCAAATTAATCCGATTCTTTTGCCATTGAAGCTACATGAGTAGGCTGCGAGTCTATTATGGGTTTTAATTAAGTTATACATAATCTTATAGAAGCCGTAGATGACCAGTATAAAGCACAAGCCTACTTTGAGACGCTGCAATAACCTTGACTTAGAGATAATCTTGAGCAAAGCGTTTTTATATCTTTTAAAATAAGAGACTGCCGCAATCCCACTCACACATCAAGATCTGCATTGAGAACAACCTTTCAATCTAAGATTTATACTGTAGCTTTTTTTTTAATTTCTCATTATTTATACAAACTTGCTTTTACATTTGCAGCATTGCCATCCAACGTGGCAATGCTGCAAAGTCTTTTGAGCACGTTTCCAGATGACAGCGATGCGGAGGAGTACTTTGACGCCAGAGTGTCTTGGTCGGCTTTTTATTTTATGTTGTTTTTTTAAATATGTATATAGTTAGTTTTATAGCATAATTGTGTATGTGTAAATACTTGAAATATATATAATATACATATACGTATATAGATTAAAAAAAAACTAACATTTTACTTTGGACATTGGCAGAATGGTCGACTTAGGCTTTGCTTGCTATATTAAAAAATAGAGAAGAGAAGGCGACTGCGCGGTGCCGGTTGATCATTTTTAATGATATTAGAAAGAAAAGTACTTTTATTTTGTGCATAATTATATCAATCTATTTTTAATTCAAAACTAAACGACCAAAAAATTATAAAGTTGTTATTTCTGCAATTTTGAATTCCTTTGACGTAATTTTAAGGTCTCAGGTAGAATTAAGTCCATTGACCCAGCCTTTCGCAAGAAATAAGATTAGTGTATCAGACCCCAAATTCCGAGATCTAAAATATCTCTTTATTTCAATAAATCGCATACGATTAGGTACATAATAATATAAAAGAATTTCTACTGAATACGAACAATATTTTAAGGTCTACCTTGTTTGTGAATTCACATTTTTTCATTTCTTTTTTGCAACCAGTTTTAAAAATTCTGAATGTATTTCTTTTTTGTTTTAGAATTTATGACCGTGGTAGGTAAATAATAAAGGTACCTTAGGAAGAATAACATTTATTATAATTTATTAAACTTTGTATTTTTATTATCAAAATCTCTATGAAATATATAGTATTTTTATTATATTTTTTATTATATATTAGTATTTTTTCAATAATACAACGTAGTGTGTAATTGAAATAACGTGCTGAAATCATGAATTAAAATTAATAGGAACATCATGCCTGTATTACCCGAGGGGTTAGACAGAGGAGTTCTTATAGTGCATTCATATTTCACCAGTTGTGTTTAAGTTCCGTGTAATTAGGGGCGAGCCTTTTGCCAGTAACCGGGCACGCATTCAAACTCCAGCTTTTTTTTTTTTTTTTTAGCAACGTTTTTTTTTTTAAATAAAAAAAATAACAATGGCCAGCCTGGGAAACCTGGGAGTGACGACGCAACCAGACCAATATTGTTTAAAATAATACTCGTAACTAAGATAACAATTAGGTACTTACACTTCTTATCTTCAGATTTTGCACATTAAGTTACAAACAAGCTTGAATCTAAGTAGCAATTTACACCACATTTTTCTTTTTATAACTGGCAACATTCTCATTCCAAAAAACCAATAGAACTTTTTTTTAACTTGACCCTTTTGACGAAGGCAATAACCCAAACAGGACTTGCCATTTTGCATAATATTCAATTTGATATTAAAACTTATGGAATGACGTATGTAAATATTTTTTGAGATTCTTTAAAGTTCGTAAGGTTAAATATTGCATTTCGTAGTGACTAATACTTGATGTCATCGTCTTTATTTCGATTGTAACATGCTTATTAATAGAAATTTATAATACATTCTGTAGTTTTAATTATATAAACCTGTTTGGTTCATTTTATTTTTGCAAATATTTCGGTTGTATACTAGTGTATTCCTCGATAATTTACTAGAGAATCATTATTTATTTATTTAGATTATTTATTTTGTGGTGTACAATAAAGGGTAATCTATACTATTCTAGTGTTATTGTATTTTAATAGGGTTTATCATATATTATAAAGTCATTTGACATATTTTAATTTAATTAACTTTTAAAGTTATTGTGATCACGAAAATTTCCACATACACACATTACTATTACGTATATTTGATATAAATTACGTGTCATGTTGTTTGGACTCCTAAACTAATGCATCGATTTTAATTAAATTTGTCTTACTGTGTTTGTTTTTGACAAACTTAGAAGATAGGATGGTTTTATTTCGATTATTAACCTGAATACTTTTTTATTGCAAATTAAATGTTTTCACATAATAATTTCCATACATTTATAACAGATGGCAGTGTAACTTAACTTTTGAGGCGGTACGAAGTTCGCCGGTTAAGCTATTATATTATAAAAATCGACTCTATCATCATTACAGTTCACAGAGAAATAGAAGGTCAATTAGAATGATTTTTTAGTGCAGTTTGATGCCGTATGCATCAAACTGCACTACAAAAATCTATCTATTTGACGTGAATTCAACTTCCTTTTATAAGCATTATATAAATACTATCCGGATCAACACATCTAATCTACAGACGTCATTCATAAAGGTCCTATAATAGGACCGGTTCTCCAAATTCCTTGTATAAAATACTCCCGTAGACACTCAATATTCTCATACACCAGATACTCAAAGTGCAGACCAAACTATCTACATGACCTTATGTCGACCTTTGAGTGTTTTTCACGGCACTTTACGGTTGTTACCGGCAATTTGTTTTGCAACACAGGTATACCGTAAACTGTAGTAGGTAATGTTTTGTAAGGTGTAATACATGGTTACCAGCTGTCGCAGTTGAGTCTGCGTTTGTATGATCTAATATCTCAATAAGAGAGTCACCTAATGTTACACGAGCATATGTTGATACGAGTCTACAAAAGAGTGAACTCAACTGTACTATAAAATTGCATTATAGATGGATTTAAACCCTACAATAAACTCAGCCTATCGTAATCCACAGCTGGACTGGATAACTCTCTCATAATCTATGCCACAACCCTACTCTGTCTCCCATATCTAGTCTGTCCCAGCCAACGTTATAAGGCCGACGTTTCACCTAGTTGAGGGACGTCCCACGCAACCCTGGCCAAAGCGAGGTCCCCGGTCTAGGGCTCGTCTGTTCCATCGGGTATCCACTACCACTTTAGGTCTACTGCCAGTTCAAGATTCTAAACCCTGCAAGCTGTGTCGGTGACTCCAGTTCTTTTCCGGATAATCTAATTTCGAAATTTATCTTAAAAAGCACATGTAATGGATGGTCAGACATCCACGGGCCGACGTCGGCAGGCAATAATAAAGGTGTAAGAAGTGAAGCAGAGAGAGAATTATGTGCGTGTCCAGTCTGTAGCGTGCCTAAGGCAATGTAATGTCAGTGGTAAGGCGTTTGTTAAGGCGCGTTCGATTCACGAATTCAATAAAATTGTACAACGAAATAGCAGAGGTCACGGTGACAGAGTTAGTCATAGACGCATAGCTAAAGAATATCTCAATAAAATAACATTTTATTTAAAAGGTGTGTATTTCAAAGAACAATTGAAACATTGTTTACCTAAGTACTCTTTTGCCTGCCAGCCTTGACATGGTCAATGGTCATAAAGATGTCTTAAAATATCAAGAATAGAGTATGTGTTACGATACTTATGATGTTATGAAGTTATACGCCTGACGAATGTACAGTCGAGTCGTTAATACATTCGTCAGTCATCTAATTTATTCTTTATCAAGAGTCCTGCATTGAATACATTTTGAAGCTACGGCATGGACCATACCACTGCATAGAAAAGACATAATGTATACGCTTTAAAATAAAGATCAAAACTGCGTATAACTTTAACCAATGCCTACTTGACATAAAAAAGAAACCTTTTTGATGGACTGGCTATTTTATGCACTGTAAATCAAAATTGTTTCATTGAATTGTCAGTGTTACATTTGTAATAAGCAACCGAGTATCATTCTGTGGCATTGAAATTATGACAATTCTTAGTCCATAAAACAGTTAAGCATATTTTATTGTTGACGGAGCGAACAAACAAAACCTTAAGGTGACAAACCTCTTTTTGCAGTGACTGTACTTGGTTTAAAAAAAGTCAGAAACATAGCAAAACTTTCCTTAAGTACGTGTATTAAAATTCATAATTTCCTTCGCCAAAATCTGATAACATTTCTTACATAAGAAAGAATGTGGATCAACCTAAAATCAGGTTAAAAATAAGAGTAGGCCTACCGGTTTTATACAAACCACCTTACTTGTTATTATGACCGTTTTGGAGGGAACCTACATTCAATAGTAAGCTGTTACGTTATTTGTAGCCCAGGCATAGCCGCGGGCCACAGTTAGTCGAGCGTTTATAAGGCGATGACCGATGCCTGGCTTGAATTGTGGCATTTGGAACCCAGCTGACCTTTACGCCTTAATTTAGTCAAAGACGATCGTAGAAACATATAATTATATATTGGATTTAGCATAATGAACGGCCGCACCATTATTATTAGTATTGAATATAATTGAGTAAGTGTGTATCTACTATTGATAATGCAATACTTCAAATGTCCAGATAACATTAGAAAAAAATACGAATTAGTTTATGAATAAGGAGGAAGGTATGTGAGATAAAAGTAACTATGTATATAAAACCGCATTTTATTCTTGATGTCTTATCACTACTTTTTTATTTAACTTTCATACTTTGATAACAAGTAAGTTAGAAAGAACGCAGGCAGTAAACGCGCGTGATACTAGAGGGGCAATTCCCATATCTGTCAAAAAAACCTCTAATTTATTTACGTATTTTGACATTGATTGTCGCTGAGATGAGATTGCGACTAGATTTTGAACGTTTTTAATACTCGTAACAGGAATTGGGCTTCTGGTGTTGTGTTGTCGCGTCGCGCCGGCCCTAAACTAAGTAAGCGCCAGCGAAGCACGCAAATTACGAGTACCTACCTACTTGAAATTCCCAGGGTCCGCGCAGAATTAAGGATACCACTAAGCTATAAATAACGTTCTCGACCAGCATTATTATTTAACAGTATTTTCGAGGCCTCTAGTTTGACACTCACGTGGGTGGCTTTGAATAATTATGTACCGCAAACAGCCGATGTCACAACGTGATAAATGTCTCATTAAGCCAACTCCTAAGTACGTTAGCTTTTGCAAAACTGCATTTTGTAAACTATTACATAAATCGCTCCGTAAATTGATAAACACGATTTAGGCATTCACTAGATGGGTAATGAAGTGAATAAGTGTGCAATTATAGTTTTTTATTCGACTTTTGTGAAATGAGGTTAGCGTTTTTCACCATACGCTTTGGTATTTACGTTTTTTTTTCGCTGGCGACTGAGTGACAATGAGGTTGGTTTTCCAAACAATGCTCTGTACGTGTAGCATCGTCATTATCTGGTAATTATAGATTTTCATCACTTGTTCTTACTTGAGTTAAGTTTTCATTGAAAGATGTAGTACGGTGGGCCGTACGTCAATCGTAGCAGTTTGACATTGATCTGACCTATCGTAGTATGGGGTTCAAGAAGAATGCGGGACCAGCTTATACTTGTTTTGTTAACACTGACCTGCAGCTTACCGTTTAGGTAGTTACTGCTTTGATAGCAAAGGTGATGTGGAAACCATAGCAGGATATTTTAGGCTTACAAGTTCTGTCTTCTATTCACCCACTCCTATATAGATTTACAACGAATTATATGATAACTTTATGTGAGTCTTAGGATATTTATTTTAATTTCTGGAAATGCTAGCTACGAGTACACTTAAAAAAATAAACAGTATAATAACTAAATAACAAAACCTAACATCAAAATACAATATGGCGTCGGGAAATTATTCCGCATCGCTGTCGACTGGTAAAGATCCCAAAAGACTGGCGACATTGCCACATTGTATGGCAATTCCTGGCAGCTCTTGGGTCACAGGATGTCTAAGGCAGAAACATTATGAAACATAGAACAAACCTTCTTTTGTTTCTTATTAATATCGAATACTTTTAGTTATTACATCATTATTTATCATTGATTTTGTTGATCACATTCGAGTTATTACCATTTAATATTGAACAGTCACGAATTTCATCTAAATTTTATTTTTTATGAAGTTATAAATCTGTGATTGTAATTATGTTGTTAAAATATTAGTAATTATTGGAAATTACTCAAAATTTATACGTACATACATAATATTACTAGCGATATTTTTATTCAAGAATTGATTATGTGTAAATATTTAGATTTATATTTCCTTGTTGACTATGAATCTAATATTACACGAGTATTCACTTTTCTGTGTAAGCTTAATTAGAACTATTAAAAAGCTTTTAACGTTGATCTAATATCACGTAAAAAAATGATACTTTGTTTGCCAGAGTGATGTTTAATAGTACCAGCCACACGGTCGTAGATTCAACTGTGTTTGCATAGGTCGGTCTGTGGATGAACGACCATCCACTACCAAGTCTTACCAAGAGGTATCGTATGGTATGTCAATATATTAAACAATGCCATTTATTATAGATATGGTACTTACAAACAACACTAAAATCAAAAGTGCGAAAACCGCCTAATGCACTACATTTCCTCAGCAACAAACTAAATCACACTTTTTGAAATAAACGACAAATGACTAAGGACGTTCCAAATTTAAAACATACAAAGATAGTGTTCGAAATTCAAATACACATTGATTTCTCCCTTTTTCTCCCAACCGTGTAATTTTTTGACGTAAACAAAACGCAAACAAATCATTTTCATGTTAACTGTCCATTGCGTCTTCATCAATTTTCATTCTACTATATCTTCCTGCTATAGACATTGATAAATATGGATGGCGAAGTGGACACGCTACAGTGACTGCTAGTGATGTGTTTGAAGCTATTTATATCGAATTAACTTAATCCCAGCAGCGACAGTTCGGTATGGTTGGCATCCGGAACGGGTGGTTTCCTCAGTAATTATCCGAGGGAATTTGCCGTGTTTTGCTTGTTAAAAGATCGATATGTCGTTAGATAAGCGGTCTTTAACAAACAGCTGAATGTTTGTAACATAAACACCAACATGACAATGTTAGAAATTTGAAACGAAGTTTTCCTACCAATCTACGAATAATACCTGTTTTTGGGTATATATATAACTCCTAATCCTAGCGGACAATAAACTAAGTTGTTATTCTATTTTTGTCTAAGCTTCGTTTATTTTTTTAATTTGTATTCTACGTTTTGTGGCGGCATTCCTTATTTTCTTTAGACTTTGTAAGAATCACGATAGAAGACAAGCATTTTATTGAAATGTCTAGTTAAAAATTTTTGATTTGATTTTGATTGATTTGATTATGTATCTCTCATAAGTCTTTACACTAGCACCTTAAATAAACGACACGTTCTATATTTGAAACCATTCAAAAATCGCGAGCGTTCGAATTCAGCCAGAACAAATATTCTTCCAGCCAGTAGGCTATAAGGTTTCCACCAGCATACAAAACTCACAGTACTAACTTATCTGCCAAGTCACCACAGATAACCTTTAAACGATTCGTTCGTAACTATTCTTAGCAGCCTCAATATCAAGGCTCTGATCATATGGAATTTTAAATACACACATCACAATACATAATTTCCGTACACATATAATTATTTAAGACGTACCTACCTGTACCTACTTAATTATTAAAGTTCTGTCTATTGTTCTTAGCCATTGTTTGGAAGCACCGGATAAAGAGTTTTCACACAGTTCGGAAGTTACCTCATATACTGAGTTTTTGTTAGTCTGCCTGTATGTGTGTTACTTTGTCACGAGTGCTGTCGGAAGAGAAACAATACTGTATGTATGTTTGTGTGAATATTCTTGATATTACGTAGTTTTGAGATGAGTGATTGATGCTCCTTTTATGTTTAATATGTCTTTTGTAATGTCGGAATAAGGTAGCGGAACATATCGTGGTACACGTCAGTCACAATATTTTCTAGTCTCCTTAGTATATAATCGTATGTGTAATAGTCTGGTGTCATGTGTATGTGTGTGTGTATTTGTGTCTTTTCCTAAACAATGTTGCGATAGGCAGACAGTCCATATTTTTCAAGACTCCGTAAAGTATTTTATAACTAATGTTTTCCACAAGTTTTATTTATTACATAATGATTATTAGCCTAGTTTTAACATGACCGAAGTCACGGGAGATTAATAAGGAAAATCACTTTACCTTTAGGGTCAATAGACCAAAGAGCATCATTACTATTTTTTGCACACAACACGTTTTACCCATTAACGGCTCAAGCCAGATTTATCCGAATGATATTTTCGTGTCAATTCCGACCGAATCGTATTTATATCTACAACAAAAGCGCGATTCGATTTCTTTTTTTTTTAGTTCTGCTTTACATTTTACCCAAAAGTTACTAATTTTAGGCAAGATGATAAATATACTGTCGATTCAAAGATTGGTGCGAGTCAGTAAGAGGTAAGGGACTTGGTAAGAATCATGGCAACTGATATAAAATTAGGTGGTACAAGAGGTTAAATAACACCAGCCTATTACTGTCTCACTCTCTACTACTCTACTACTACTCTACTGTCCACTGTATTTCATTTTACACACATAAATTGTGTTTTTAAATATTTCAATATTTAAATAAAACATTTAAAAATATAAAAATTAGTTGCCCACCGCTACCGGGAACATTGTCCAAGCTACTGGTGGTCAGGGCTCCAGAGAAAGGAATCGTCTAACAATGCGCGCCGTATCTAGAAGAACTGCTTTCTGAATCAAGCCCTTGATCCAGCTGCCTTATTATTATTATATTATTACATACATATGAGTTGAACAAGTTGCATTGATACTCGATTGCTTAACCCACGCCCACATGAGTGAGACTTGTAGTCTCAACCACGAGGGCATCCCGATACTCACACGTTTAAATTTAACCTGCCCAACCCTTTGTTATGTTAAAAACAATCATCAAATACATGTTAACATGTCACTGAACACATATTCTCACTTGTGAGTGAGAATATGTGTTCAGTAATTACGTTAATTACGTGCTAAAGTGTGTCGCAACAGTTGCGCAACACTCAATGCTACGAACTATGCGTGCGCGCATCCTTGAATGAGTGCGTTTGTTAGTAGAAGACGGGTGGCTCGTATGAATCAGACTGGTTTCATAACATTTGGTGAACTGAATCCTAATTAAACTAAACGTAAGTATGGCATAGTAAAAATCTGTTTTCCTTGATAAGTCAGTGGAATTTAAAGTAATGTGTCATCATCTGATTAGCCTTTTCCCTACTAGCTTCCAGTCTAACCGGAGGCAACGAAATTCTAGTATCTCACATGGAACGACTGCTTATCTGACCTGCACAATCCAGTTACTTGGTAATAAGATGCGCTTGGTAAGACAGGCTGCCAAAGACGGTCAAAAATTAACAAATGAGAGCCGGGACCAACGTTTGACTTTCCAAGGCACGGAGGAGTCCCATTACGTGATGTTAGATTACGTATCCATCTCATATCGTGTCTAATGACATTTATTTATTTTCGTGCAAAATAAGTGTAAAATTCATGGACATTTCAAGCAACTAAATTACAATTGCTGCTTCATTAGAATTCAATTAAACCAAGTTATTTACCTCTTTTTAATTATTGTACATTAGTTATTAGCCTACACAATAATCATTACATATTTCAACTGATTAACCTACTAACGCCAAATAACATTGAAATTCAATACGTACAGATTTCTCAATAATTTGTAAATAACGATGTGATTAAACTAGACATAAATGCACTGAAATTTAATTAAGTTTCTCAAGTACATACAAGTTATGATCAGTTTTGATAGAATCAGATAAGGCAGTGCGCACACCAGTCAAAACGGTTTTGGTTTGCCGTTAACAGAACATGAGTCTCGGGTAAATGACAAAGGAAAGGGGGTTAACGCCTTTTATAGCTCTATCCCTTCTTCGCACTAGAATATTTGATTAATTATAAACTAACCTACATACGTACATACATACGGCCCCCTTGTCTTGTGTCAGTAATGTTTCAGTGACCGTATTCAAGATCTGCATTGTGTTCAAATGGATCAATCGATTTTTTTTAATGCCTGCTCTACAACTATGGTGTATTTTGTTAATTTTACATACGTATACACTAATGCTTTTCCGATTCACTTTAGACATTGGCAGATTGGTCGACATTGGCCTTACTTGCCATATTTAAAAATAGAATAGAATAGTTTGTATCAACCTTGACTATGATAGTGTTTTGTTACTAGTATGTATTGTATACAGCAACTTCGTAGACAGTCTTGACTCTGGTCTACACACAACTTTATCGTCTTGTATGTGATCATGTATTTGAGCTCAATACACGGTAATCTATGGCCAGTTCTTGTAGACTAGTTACGAAATGTGAGGCCGATGCAAGATATGAGTTGAGGAATTGAAAATATCTTTGCTAATTTTGTTAATCATACTAGCAGCGACCTGAGACGCCGCCTGCATATTTAACTTTATAAATTATAGCCTATGTCTGTAGTGCCTATAACCTACTATACTATACCTAATATCATCAAAATCCATTCTCTAGGTTTTTTTTGTGAAAGAGTAGCAAACATACTTATGTTCTCACAAACATGCACATTTACAATATTGAGATTTTGCCAGCAAGGTCTTCCTCGAAATTGATCATCTGCTGTAATTTTAAAATTAACATATCGTATAATATAAACTGACATTAATATACATGTTTATTTTAACTATAGACGCATCAAATTATTCCTAGATCAATCAGAAAATTTACCAAATTAATTTTAAAATGGTTTCAAGATATTTTATTTTTGTAACATCAAGTAATTTTTAATATTTTATAATCAATACAATTATCCTGTACGACCTCTTTTATGACCTCTACTTCGTGTTAGCCAACTTAAGGTCACTTCTTTTAACTGGCTTGGTCTGATCTATTCTTCTTACATACCTCGGAAAACACGTGAAGCCGTTCCGCCGGCAGACGTTACGGGTTATCCGAAGCTCGAAACTCTGATCAAATTTTTACTCTCTTTACTGACCCAGAAGGAGGGTAATGATTTTTGAATTATAGTTTAGACCATAATGTGTTATATTCCTGCTACGTGAAAACTTAGTCAGTATTAATTAAGGACCCAGTCGGGCACAGCATAGTTCTAAGAGAGAGGAGGTAGACGGCCTAAGATATTAGAGACGCGTCTATTAATATTATAGAAAATATATTATTCAATTTGTAGTTTATTATTTTCTGAGTAATAATCTACTTATCCTATAACCGCTGTCACTTTTCACTTGCTGCTGAATACCTACTAAGCTAAGCACATTGCCGGTAATGCATGTGGATAGGACATGGCGTTAACACAAGTAGCAATGATCTGTTGCAAAATGATTTATGATTACCAACAATCTAACCGCTATGAACGGGAACACCTACTCATGCATTCAGTGTTTCAAACAACTATTACCTGTGCTTAGGTACTATATCATTAGCTTAAAGGTAACTTTGCATGTCTTATAATGCCAGCCCATGTTCTACTGCAGGGCAAAAGCTTGTGTAAGTACAAATAAGGAAGAAGTATAACTCTTTGATTTTCTATCTTTCCTTTTATTTTAAAAAAAGAACGTTGCCCCACATTAGGAATGTTCTCTGAGTGCAAGATTACACAAGGCGTTTTGTAAAACACTAAAAACCTTTAAGGGGTTAAAATTACACATGACATAATGTGACATGTTTTATTAAGCAAAAGGTACATATTAGTTTCATACAGTCGAGATTAAAACTAAATAACTAATCGCGTTTTTCTCGAAATCGCCATTTTGCAAGTACTGAATGTTTTATTACGAGGGCAGTATTATTTACGGATGGACGGCAATGTTGGCGCAGTGGCTGAGCGATTGGCTGATGCGCTGCATGTCACGGGTTCGATTCCCGCACGGAACAAATATTCGTATGGCCTACAGGTAGTTGTTCCGAGTCTAGTTGTTTGTGTACGTGATTTTACTTATTTGTAAACGTACCCACGATACAGGAGAACTTCCTAGATTGGGGCAAAGTTTTTAAAAAAAAACGAAACAAAGAAAAGAAAGGAAATCTTGAATGATAAGAATGCAATGAAGAACTAAAATATTATTTCAAACCAGTCAACCAGTAGCCATTAAGTATATATAAACAAAAAACCGTCTAATTCATTGACGGCCGTGGTGGCATTAACCTTAGGAATTAACATACAAACTGAGATTGAAAGTTAAATTCATTTGGTGAAATGCGAAAACACACATCCAGTTTTAAACTTTAAATAAAGAAAAGATAAACGTAGTTTTACGCTTGAAGATTATGAAAGGATCATTCATTCATTTTGTAAGGCAAAAGTATATTGTTTTTGGAATGGGCATCTTGCAATTCGATAAAGGAGGTTGTTTACTGCTTAACCAGACATTCCTGGGAACATGACTTCATAAATTAAGACCTCCAGACAGGGCGTAAAACCTACAAACTAAGCGACTATGCGCTGAGAGCAGACCTTGTGGGGTCTTATTAGACAGATTTCTGATACACCCACATTTTGTCGGCTATAATTAAGTCCCCTGTAATAGGGGGCGAGACTATTGCCACGAACTGGGTACAAATCCAGACTACGGGTTGCTACTGAGAAAAACCAGAAGCAAAAGACCAACACTTTGCTCGACCCAGAAATCGAACCCAAGACCGTTTGCTTATCATTACGGCTTGCGACCACTAGACCATTTAAACAGTTTAAACAAAGATTTCTTTTAAAAAGTATGTCGAACACAGCTCGGCGGTGGCATTTGATCAGCGGCGTGTCGCCACCGCCACGTCGTCGCTCGCTACATTAACCCGCCAATTTTCTTTCAAATATCGCAACCTCACTTACGATCACTTACAAAATATCAATTTATTTATAAATAACTTACTAAATAGTACATCTTCCTAATTGCATCACTAACGTAATAACATAAGGTGTTATTAAATGATAATCTTAAAGAACTATTAACCTTTAAGATGGGAAAATGCACGCGAGTTCGTTTCAAAACACTGTGTTTGTAAGGCATTGTACCGCCTCACTCTTGTGAATGACGTGGGAAATACTTGTACAATAACGATTATTTTGTGTAATTAATATTAAGAGTGTGCATGCCGCTAGGATCAATTCGGTGAGCGTGGCTATGTACGTACTATTCTACTGATGCTTATATAGGTATGTCTGAGAATGTGAGAAAAAAATGGTCCCTGTGAAGAGCAGTTAGAAACTAGTGCGCGCAGATGCACGAGGAAGGTAAGATGCTGGACGATTCTCAGCAAAAATGGGAAATTACAAAATATTGAAAATCTTTTGAGTCTACAAATCATTACATTAATTTTTCAGAAGCCGAGCAGTGTCAAGATTTGTACCCGGTTTTTGGCAATTGGTTCGCCCCCTATTACACGGGATTTGGACGTGGCTACGTCCAGCTAGCCAGCTGGCTAAATGTGGGCCTGCTGCCCATACACCTCTGCCCTCTAACCCTTGGGGGAATTCATGCGTCATGTTATGTTAGATTTACAAAAGAAATATTTACTAACGTGTTGTCAGTGGCCGGTGTTGTGAACTTTAACCGCATCTAAACCTGCAGTCAGTTGCCTCATGAGGCCTTAAAGGGCGCTTATGTAATCAGTTTTAAACACCACTTTTCTTGCATCGTAAATCAAAACCATACATCTATTAGGAACCTACAATTATTATCATCAGTAGGTACGACAAACGTAAAGTCAGGGAGTTTACTTGTTTGCCACTTTTGATCACAATTCCCAGTAAATTAAAACTTCATTAAGGTTGAAACTATCTGACAAATGCGAGCGACAAACTAACTGGATATGTTTAATCTGACACTACTCTGCATGGTCCACATATGATTGATCTGATCGAGAAATGGATTACAAGAAAGCCGACCAATATATTAGGGAAAAGGCAGGAAGATATTTGTCACACAAGCAGAGCACAGCTTATGTCAAACCGATGTCATGAGCAAGCAGATGTCAAAACATGGGAACAACCAGGCAGATGTTGATGAGTTTCATATCCCACAAGGTTTCGATGGTTGAATAGCCCTCGAATTATCTGAGAAAAATCACCTTTCAGACAGAAAGTACGGTAAACTTTCTCTCATGGGAAATAATAATCTAAAGTAAATAACACTTATTACTTAATTAAGGTGACAATATGAAAGTGTACGAATTTTTCCTTCCCATTCATACCTTTACATTCGTACAAGATTTTCTCTCACGGCCACACGATCAGAGGAGTATTTACCTGTAACAAAAACAAAAGGTCGTTATTAGAAAGCGAATAAGTCACATAAGATCTTTTGAAATTAAGCATTCAGTTCTTTGTTACAAACAAGAAAGCATGGACGAAGAAAACATTACAAGAAATTGTGAGTACGAGTCCATCATAGCCTTTTTCCAACTATGTTGGGGTCGGCTTCCAGTGTAACTGGATGCAGCTGAATACCAGTATTTAACATGGAGCGACTACTTTCAGACCTCCTCAACCCAGTTACTGGGTAACACGAACCCCTTGGAAAGACTGGCTGTCACACTTTCGGGCTTCTGACTTATCGTAACCACCGCCTAAGATCTGTAAAATACAGCAGCGACCAACGGCTTAACGTGCTTTCCGAGGTCTGGAGTGGACTCAAAATGTAATGGACGGTCATCCATCCACAGATCGACCTCGGCTAGCGTAACTTAACCTTCGATTGACCCGACCAGCCACGAGCTCAATTTAATGAGTAGAGCTTCAAGATCATTTTCTTGCCTAATTGAATCTGACCACTTGTATGAAAATACTCAGAAATATGTGTTTTGTGGTTTCTGCAACCACCTAGTTACTATTAGTGGGTGTATTAAGTGAGTACTAAGTGTAAGCATGACATCATGCTGCTCTGAGATATAAACGAATCTGTTTGCCAAGTGATGTTAATGTGGTTCGGGTTTGCCTGAGGATTATGATAATATACGGTACGGTTGGCGCAGTGTCTCAGAGATCGAATGGGTTCGATTCCCGCACGGAACAAATATTTTTATGGCTTGCAGGTTTGGGAAACAATACATTTTCTATTGTGTCTCGCTGTTTGGCAGTGAAGGTGTTCAATGTTTGTAAACGCACCCACGGCACAGCAGAAATGAGTATGTGGAAACGTTTAATTAAAAAAAACAAAACATATCTCTGGAGAATTGTTCGATATAAAATCAAACACAGGAGTTATTAGGAGAAAATAACAGTGAGTGTAATTATTCGTCCAAACTTCTACATAGTCATCTGATACCCAGTTTATAGAACGAAATTATCGACGCGTCACAATTGAACCGCTAATGACGCGATGCGATTGGCTGTTGATAATTAATTCAACCAATCACAGCAGTTAACTCTCGCTTGACAATTTGTCACATTGAATTTCGTTATAGAAATTCTCAGTTCACATAAAATACTCTAAAACAGGATGAATAGATCGCAGGGGTGGAATACATGAAACAAAACTATGGGGGAACACGGTAGTTAAACATTGTGTGTTATTTACAAGGAGTCTTATTTTTTAATGTATTGAAATATATTATTTCGAAGCCTTGTTACTTAAACATTTTATTGAACTAACGTGAAAATATATATAAAATATAGTTAGTTTTATGGTATAATTGTATATAATAGGTCTTTACCTATGAAATTGCCGTTTCGTATGAAAAAATTTAAATGATTTTTTTTCATGTATTTTTTATTTGTATTAATCGAAGTAATCACCCATGCAATCAATGCATCTTTGCCAACGCAGTGGCAGTTTATTGATGCCCTTCTTAAAGAAATCAGCTGGACGGGAGGCAACAAATTCTTCAAAGGCATTTTGTACTGCCTCTCGGGTATTGAATTTTTTTCCCGCCAAGAAGTTATCCAAATTCTGGAAAAAGTAGTAGTCTGTAGACGCAAGGTCTGGTGAGTAGGGCGGATGACGGAGAGCTTCCAACCCCAGTTCTTGCAACTTGGAGACCGTCTGCTGTGCAGTATGAGGTCGCGCGTTGTCGTGCAGGAGCAGCGGAGACGAGCGATTGACCAATGCTGGTTGGAGATGTGCCAGCTTCTCCATCATTGTGTTCAATTCTTCACAGTACACATCTGCAGTAATGCTCACCCCGTTTGGTAAGAAGCTGTGTTGAATCACACCGGCGCTAGACCACCAAACAGTGACCATCACTTTTCTTGGGGTAAGTTTTCGTTTAGGGCATTGTTTAGGTGCTGAACCAGGATCCAACCAACTTGCTGAGCGCTTGCGGTTATCAAACAGAATCCATTTTTCATCGCAGGTAACAATGCGGTTCAAAATTCCTTCATTTGTGTGTCTGTTGAGCAGTGCAAGGCACGTCTCGACGCGTACTTCGCGCTGGCGATCATTGAGTTCGTGGGGCACCCATTTGTCAAGCTTTTTTACCTTGCCAATTTGACGCAAATGGACCAATATTGTTTTGACGCTAACGTCGAAAGCTGCTGCTAATTCAGCCGTAGATTGTGTATCATCAGCTTCCACAATCGCCTTTAATTCGTCATTGTCGACCAAAGTCTTCGGACGACCGCGAGGTTCATTTTTCAGGTCGAAATTTCCAGAACGGAAGCGAGCAAACCAATAACAGGTAGTGCGTTGGTTTGTAGTGTTAGCTCCGTAAACGTCGTTGATGTTGCGTGCCGCTTGTGCCGCGTTGCTGCCACGACGGTACTCATATTCCATAATTACTCGAATTTTTAACGTATCCATGATGACGAAAAAGATTTAAATGCGATGAAAATGTAACACTAATCAATAAAC
This sequence comes from Phlogophora meticulosa, assembly GCA_905147745.2. NCBI lineage: Eukaryota > Metazoa > Arthropoda > Insecta > Lepidoptera > Noctuidae > Phlogophora > Phlogophora meticulosa. The sequence continues at coordinate 5,408,237 of LR990518.1, forward strand.
AAATGACTACTTTTGGAAAAAAAAATCCATGTTTTTAAAATAAAATTAATTTGAAATTAGAATTCTTAGCCAAACAAAAAATATTTTGATTTGAAATGGCCAGTACTGCAGAACGGCAATTTCATAGGTAAAGACCTAATATATTAAGTTGTTCGTATTAAGTGTATGTATTAAGTTTTTCCAAAATAAATTTATCATATACGTGAAAATCCTCTTTGAAGTTTTTTTCGTATTCACCAGTACGTTTCTATTCACCCTGCTTTACCGGTAAGTAATTTTAATCGTATGATCTCCAAGAACTATAACCATAAATGAAATCTATCTAAAGTTCAACCAATCCCAGCTCCATTTGGACCAATTATGTCCCAAAAGGATTAGCCAATCAGACTCCTACACCCAACAGGCTTCTCGACAACAAAGAGGCTCAAGTTACCTCACTTTAATTCCACATAATCCATACGAAAATGACGTGCAATTTGTGGGCCGCAACCACATTTCTTATGGGAAACGGTTGAGTACACCTGGCTTCAGGGCCGGATTTAGTGAACGGTACGATTTGGTCAAGGGTGCTAAAATGTGAATGTCGAACGCGCTTTGTCTCTGTAATTCTGTTCTGCGGTATTGTTTTGTGGAATTGCGACAGTCTTCCCCAGACTAGCATTTTCCCAAAGTATTACGTTGGGTTTACGTTGAAAGCTAAATAGTATATTATCAATCTTAATGTCGTTGCCTTTAGTTTTGTAAGCGCGTCTATCGCTTGAAATATACACACGGTTTTCTGAGAGGTGCAATGGGACTCCTGATTTTAGCTGTTATTCATGTCATCTGCCTAGCCTTTTCCCAACTATGTTGGGGTCGGCTACCAGTCTAATCGGACTGGTTATCTGACCTCCACAACCCAGTTACTGGGCAACACGATACCCCTTGGTAAGACTGGTTTTCAGACTTTAGGGCTTCTGACTACCCGTAACGACTGTCAAAGATCTACTAATAATAACCGAGACCAACGGCTTAACTTAATTTTAGCTGTTATTATACCAAGAAATTAATTATCGTCTGCCTCGTTGGTCTAGTATCATCCCTCCGCCCCAAGTCCTTCCCTGTCAGTTGTTGTAATATCAAAACCCAACCATAGTCACCGCGGCAGAGGTTGCCAACATTCTGTGAGAAGAAAACTAATTGCAGATTCGCAACCTGTGAGAGTGTGAAACAAAGCGAGTTAGCGGCACTGCGCAGGCGCAACACTCGTCTAATTGATGATCTCATACAGTAAGTAGCACAGTTTTGCAATATATGCTTTATTTTATATGTCTATGCAAATAGATTTCTTTCTTTTTTTTTCGACGACTATTTTAAGCAAGCTATGCTAGTGAGAGTATTAACTGCTACTGTAATGGCTATTTTTAAACAGCCCAGGAGTGAAGTAGGTATCCATATCTATATTAACTGTATTATGTCTGCCTCGACCCAGACTTCCCTATGACCCAGTCCCTGACGATAGGAGAAGGAAGGACCTGGTTTGCACAAAGCCTCAAAATAGACATGCTTTTGCTAGACGATTTCATGTGTTTTTAGGACCTTTTCTGTATAATAGACTCAACAAGAATCTAAACTTCTACAGTCTTAGTTATAGGAAATATAGTTTTGTAATATCGGATTATTTAGCGATACTTAATTACACGGACACAGAAAAACTGCTAGAAGTCCTGGTTTGATTATGTTATTCCCTGGTATCTAATTGTACATAGGTATTTTACTTAATTTAGTTTTAATGTTCATTGATTTTTGTACCTCTTAGATTATTCTTATAGTTGTTAATAGATGTATTTTATTTTATAACATTTACTGACCTACTTAATTTTGTGCTATGTAAAGTGATGGCCTGAAACACAGGTTTAAATAAACCTAGATCGGGCAGGTCGCTAGCAAACATTTGTGAATTCCACATTATCGTTTCTTGCAACTGTTAAATATATTTTTAGTTATAGTTTACTATTATGCATTTAATAATTATACCATTGTTTTAGAAATAACACTACTGCACATAAATGTACATTTTTGTAATACTTTTTATAAATAAATTATTCTTATTCTAATTATTCTTATTCTTATGTGTCTATTTCGATATTTCGGGTATTCTAAATTTGAACAGTTTCTCAAATACCAGATATCGTGTAAAAAAAAATTTTTACCGCCCCATCGGAATGAACTAACTAACCAAAGCTGTGTGTGTGCACTATTATCATCCTTGCTCGCCCGACGATAGGAAATTGTTCTCATAAAATCACACACGACCAATCTATTGTCTCGTAAGTACCGACGCGAATTTGCTGACTCTACCGCTTCTGGGCAGACTGCGCGTTTCTCGGTTCCCAAAGGCCCCACGAATTTTTTACCTGTACACCAGTATTTTTAAATATTTAGTTAACTTTGGATTCATCATAGTTGAAACAATGTCATAAAATGACGTCACTCTACATTTCAATATATCACCGAGGAAAGTTCTAACTAACATTATCACTGCAAAATCAATCTTATTTTCAATATTATAAGAGTGATAGAGATAACAGCGTTAACTTTACGTAAAAAGAAAGCACTATCAATATTTTTTAGTAACAGAAGAATGACTTATTTGCCATATCAGTCGATCACCAAACCGGATCTTTTGTAACAGTACATTTAGTATCATTTCCAATACTCTTATTTACATAGACATACGATACATTTATAATACGCAGTTTTTTGTTGAAAGCCTTCGATGTTCCGAGGTAATCTTCTTTTGCCTAAGACTGTGTTCTCACGAGACGACGTAAGTCGGTCAACTTGAATGTTGTTTGCGAATTTAATGACAATATTAAGACCATGAGTACACGCTTTAAATTAAAATTGATCGCCTTTTGTTTTCTATTTTATTCGAATTCAGTTTTAGTAAATTCGAACTATTTTCAAATTGAGAATACTCGTTTCGCACATAATATTTATTTATTTTTAAGACTTTATTCATATGGGCACACCTATTGTGCTTGCCTCATAAATTTAAACCAAAATCGTGTAGGTATGCTAGTTGTATTTCTATTAAAAAATTGTTTACACGTGTTTGTGATATGACCTTATTTGACTTGCCTCACGTGTAGGCTTCTTGAAAATCTATCGAAAAAAAAGCATAGTAAATGTATCAAACAACGCAGCAACCAGCAGCCTTATTTGAAAAATCTAGTTTAAAAAAGAACAAAATGTAGATAAAAAATACTTTTTAGTTTAGATAAGAGAGCCGCCATTTTGTTATTCTTATTTTCAAAATGCATTCTTCAACAACAACACAAAATTCTTATTTTATTCACGGTGCTTGTTGTATGTAGGTACCGTTTACCTGGTGCCAATCAATATTTTATTGTTTTTCTTTCTTTTTTTTTCGATACTTTTTAAAGCTTCAGACATCTCATGAGAACACAGCCTTTAACAACAGACGATCGAGACATCAAGACTCGGAGACCACGTGTTGTTAAAATTAATATGCAATAAAAAGACGTATACATATTTAGCAACTGAATAATGCAAACTTTGACATTGACGCAATCATTGTTCGTCTATAAAAAACTAATTTAACGCTTTTGACATTTGATGTTTGTGGATTTGACAACGAAATCTATTCGTAATGTTCATTATGATTCAGGTATTATCGACTTAACTTCCTTGATTGCTCAAGTAGATGATATTTCATAAACATAACGCTTCTATTCCCTGAAGTTTGGTAGAAGTGAGCCGTTTGCTACCTACCCAGAAATTCCAGATTTTGCCCGACCCGGTTATCGAACTAATGGCATGCTCAGCATTAGCGCTTACGATCACTAGACTAACAGGGCAGTACAAAATATAACACTAACTTGTCAAGTTATTTAGGTCTATATATTTTTAAAGTCGCATTTTAACGCTGCGCTAATTAGCAAGCACTTTTAATCTCCTAATATTCTTAACACCCTGCAAATCTTACCCTTTTGCTGACTGTACACACCAAGCCAATTTGATTACACAATTTGACACCAACTTGCTAGTTATTTACACCAGAATTTATGTGCACCACAAATCCGAAAAAAGTCACCCAATTCAGGAAGCTATGAAACCGCACTTACTGCCTGCATTCAAGTATATTCAACAGTCGTGGATGAAAGTAGTTCTGAACGTTCCTGTCGGGACGCTGGAGGTATACCCGGAGACAGATGTGATAAGTGACATCGCCATAAGACGATGTTTCGTAATATGTGCATTAAAATGCCCATATGTCCAACCTGTCAATGAGGCGACGGGTTAATCTTGTATGGGTTAATATGAAGCTTGTACTTTGTAGAAGTGGCGAAAGTAAATTATTGATAAAAGCTATGATTTCCTGTTTCTAACTAAGGCTAGATGTAATAACATAAGATTATGTCTATATTCCCGAAGGGTTAGGATGTTGTGTACCTATAATACACGCACACGCCATGTACGCCATGTGTGTGTGTGTGTGTGTGTCTGATGCCTATTGCCATCAACCGAGCATGAATCCAGACTCCAAACTGCTACTAAGAAATGCCTTATCGAAAAACCTAATAACACTTTTCCCGACCTGGGAATCGAACCCAGGACCTCATGCTCAGCAGTAGCGTTAGCGACCCATTCACCAAGGATGCAGCTAGAAACAAGGGTAGGTTATATTCTGTATTCTTTTCCCTGAACAGTCCAAGTCTAGGAATATAAATCTTGAACTGCCGTGTTTATGGGTAGATCTTAAATTCTGTAGTTACTTGCGTGTTAAAGAACTAGACTAGACTCATAGCTGAGTTCTAGGTTGACACAAGTTAGATTACCATCATGCGCTATCATCATCTGCCTAGCCTGTTCCCAACTATGTTGAGGTCGGATTCAAGTCTAACCGGATGCTGCTGAATACTTGCATTTTACATTTAATCTGACCTCCACAGTAAGGCACATTAGTAGTGTTTTTTTTGTATTACTTTATACAGGGTGGCGATTTAATTGCCTGCAGGATTTTAGGACGTGAATCAGATCAAAATACTAAGCCCAACACAATGTACATACATTGTGGTGAGCTTAGTATTCTTTTTCTTTCTTCTTTATTTCTTACTGATAGTAAAACGTCCTCCTCTTGCTCCAAGCCTCATTACCGACTCATACTGCTAATGAACCATCGTCGAAAGTCCTCGGATCTTAACGAGTATGCATTTACAGAAGCTTAAGTAGTTGTTGCAGTCCATAGTATGATAAAACAACGACTAAATTATAATCATTATAACACCAACATGGCTCTCGAAATTACATTTGCTGCAGATATATGGTGATTTGCAGTAAATATAATTGCGAAAGCTTAATTGATGTTGTAAATAATTATAATTCGGTTCTAAGTAAGTTTAGCACTAGCTACGTCTCACGGTTTAAAATTCAACATGAGACGATTCGAAATTTCCTAGGGAATACTTTACTTATTCGGGATGGGGGTAAATGTTAACACATAGGCTTATTACGCATTTCTACGTCATAAGTACGATAAGTTTGTTCATTATTAGTATTACTATGTTATAAGGTCCGATGGGACTAGCATGTACAATTGTATAAAGTCACTAGTTATAAATAAAGAGGAAGAAAAACACATAGGCAACTTTTTATCCCGAAAAAGTTAAATTGGGGTAGCTATCTTCCTAACAAATTAAATCCAAAACTGTTCATCCGTTTCAGCGTGAAGGAGCAACAAACATGCACACATCCCGACAAACTTTAAAATTTATTAAATTAGTATAATAATTACCGCATGTAGAATTTAGTCAAAATACAATATTTAAGAGCGCAGAAATTTGCAAAAGAAAAACATAAGAAATCTTGATTTCCGTAGCCTATATTGGAGGATTCACCTAAATTCATAGCAAAGATGGTCTGCGTGATCTTGAATCGAAGCGAAAATTACGACACATTTCAAATGATCACCAAATAAATCCTTACTTAGATCAAAAGGTGCCTCAGATTTACCTAGAACTTTATTTTTTAATAAAAAATCAACATATATATTTAAATAATTGCAAAGAACTGTGACACAACCGTATCGGCAATGTGATATAAATCAAAAGATTAGCAAGCATGCTTGGCTGTGGTATGACAAAATACGTATACGTCACCTTGTCAGACATTGGAGATGCATAATATTATAAGTTTCTACGTATTATTCGCTGTTTGAACATTATTTGATGTTGGAGACAGGTTCGATACAAAGTTAAGAGGATTTCTGAGTAAGCTAACAGTTTATGTTAAAAGAAAACGTCCGTTCGGCTCCATGTGGATCAAAGATCAATACAGACCAGTCTTACTGTGTTTCTAAATAGTAATAAGCTAACAAAATATCACGCCTATATTGCCCGAGGGGTTCCAAATAAACGGGGCTGTGTCTATTACCACCAACTGAGCACAAACTTAGACATCGGGCTGCTGTTGACCAATTCCAGATGGAAAAACCCAACAACACTTTGCCTGACCCGGAAATCGAACCCAATAATATGATAACAGTAGCAATTCTTGGCTTTCTATATAACCACATCCTACGGAACAGAGACTATGTAAAATCTAAACATGAACAAAACTAACATTTTATCCACAAAACCAGAAATTTCTAAACAAAATTTTTTCTGGAAAAATCACGCTGACTAGTTGCCGCCGACACTTCGAGTTTGCAACAAGGAGAAAACGCATCGACACCGGCGCAGACGCACACACACATACACGTACCCTTGCGTGTATAGGTAAGCTCTTTCCTCATAGTTCAATATTATATACGCAAGTGACATATAATCCTTGGCTTTATTTCATAAGTTTATCATCAATACTATTTAAAGAATAGTCCTGACTCACTGACTGACTGACTGACTCATCCACGCCAGAGCCCTTGGACCTTGAAAACTGAAACTGTGCACAGAGTTTTCCTTTATGGTATAGAAAAGGATTAAGGTTGTTTTTTTTAAGTCTTACGGTGAAAGGAGTTAAGAGAGGACGAAGTCGTTGGCAAAATGCTTTTTATAATAATAATAATAATAATAACATTTATTTCAGACCATAAGTCCATAGAATTTTTTGCTCATTGTGGGCTGTCTAGTCTTTTTTGCCTTTGCGGCTAGAAATTTTTATAGCGGTCAATAAGACTCGATTGTCTTTAATTTTAATATGACGAATGTACTATTTTTTATATAATTTGAAATTAAATAATTTTATTGCATTTTTAAGTTTTGTTTTTTGTCAATGATAAGACCTGCCGTCTTGTATGGATCAGAATGTTGGGCCACAAAAGGACTGAATGAAAGGCAGTTGCATGCAGCTGAGATGAGAATGCTAAGGGGGATGTGTGGTGTTACGCGAATGGATAGAATAAGAAATGAGTATATAAGAGGAAGTCTGAAAGTGGCGCCTGTGACAGAGAAGTTGTGTGGAAATCGGCTGTCATGGTATGGGCATGTGATGCGAAGGAATGAGGATCATGTTGTGAGGAAAGTTTTGAGTATGAATGTAGAGGGTTACAAGAGTAGAGGGAGACCCAGGAAACGATGGATGGATTGTGTGAAAGTTGATATGGCTAAGAAGGAGGTGACTTCTGAGATGACGGGAAATAGAGATGTATGGAAGAAGAAGACATGCTGCGCCGACCCCAAATGAAAAATTGGGATAAGGGCAAGAGGATGATGATGATGATGATGATGATGATGATGATGATGATGTTATTATTTTGATTTTGATGTGAGTTTACAATTTAAATGCTGATGGATTTTGATTATGTTACTTGATTAATTATGAAAGTTTATTTATTTTATATTATGCTTTATTTTTTCAAACACTATGTAAATTATTCGTGGATAAAATTGAATTGAATTGAAAAGGAGCCTTATTTACAGTTTGAAATATTCTAGTGCCTGTCGCGTTGCCTACTGATCGCAAACGGTACTGATGAGCATGTAGTCTTGGGTTCTAGTATTCTAGTACAGTAACTGAAAGATTCAGGTATCTACCTGAAATCTACCGCAATTCACCATTTAAAATTAAAACTATCCACGTCATTGCAACAAAATTTTTAGAGGCAAGCATTGGGTACATTATTGTTATTTTAAAAGTCAACACCTGTATCGTTGTTACCTATTTAGCAATTTAAAATACTTCTGTGGGTACGGTCGGATAAGCAATAAATTAATAATATTGACACTTAAACACACTTTAATAACATGTTTCTACTTAATATTAACACTACAATCTAATAAAGTATTTTGACGGGTCAAGGGGCAAATTATACCGCAAACTGTTAGCACGTTATTGTTTACTAGGAATGTCGGAAGGGTCAAAAGTAAAGATGTATATTGTGTCGGTATTTTTCAAATGATATATTGGTATCGCCTTCCATATATTAAAAAAAAAAACAAAAACCGGTTTATTGGGCTATAAATTCTGCATTTTTTTATGATTACGGATCCTCCAGATGTTATCAAAACACGTAAATTTGACATTTTTATATCAATACATCGCAAAATAATCATTATAAATCGCCCAAGAACACATCGACATTTTTTCGACAGAGCTATGTTAGCCTTATAAATATTTTTAATTTAATTATTTACTACATATTTTAGTGTACCTACACATCATATCGAGTATTTAGTAAAAACGTGTTTTGAATTTTAGTGTAGGAAATAAAAATTGTTTTACTCAATTAAATAATGCTTATATTAATCCCCAATAAATCATAACGCAATGAAGTATGTTGCGAAGGATCTTTAATATCTGATTTATTAGCTAAATATCTGCACATATATATTGTATGTATATATATATAATTATGCCTGAGTCTTAAACCACAACTGTCCTCAATAACGAAATATTGCACATGCTTGATCAGTATTACGTTAACTTATGATATTCTTTACAAACCGATGTCTGAGTTTTATTAAAATAAAAAATCTAAAAACGTGTTTAAAATCGGTGGATAAAAATTTAAAAATCTTTTGGTTGTAGTCGTATAACCGCATCTCAAACTACTAACAATTTCCACTTTTTGTCATACTTATAATATTCTGTTCATAATTATATATGTGTACTTAAGAGTGCGTATAAAGTAAGAAAAAATGCCGTCGCACACCGCAGAATTATGATACTTGTTCCTGCTGTGACGTTGACTTCTTAAACAGAATAAGAACGTAGTATCCCAAAATAGACGGACTAAATAAATAAAAAATGCCCAATCTAGAGTTCATACACGGCTGCTATTTTTTCCCCATAAGTCATTTTCATAATTCTTCTTTGAATAAAAAAAATCTTCGAAGTTATTTAATGAAATATTATTTAATGTGTTTTCTTATATAAAAGTATTATGTGGGTCATGTTAGTTCACTCATACAATTTACAATTGTCTATTACACGTACAGACGACAGCACATCAAGCTATCCGAAACTGTCATTTTTTCCCAATTGAACATGAACCGTCTTGTACTGTACCGCACTTTTTTATATAAAAAAGTAGGTTTTGTATGCTATATTGTAACTCATTCTGTAAATACAACCTGTACCTATTTTGTTACCACGAAGTACACAACTTTAAAAGCAAAACAAATCAACCGACAAACACAATAAACATCACAAATCAACACAAAGTTTATCCCACCCAAACCCACTTCCTATCCCACCAATCACCTACCAATACAATTATCATTTGCAAATACATCAATTGTGTACCACAAATATGTGCATATATTACCAGAACGGCAGTGAACCGCTTCCTTCCTACCGAACGACACTTTCTTTCCTTTATTAAACAGAATACATACGTTACTCGGTACTAATTACTTGTGCAAGTATTGCACAATGTAGGAAGTGCTCCATAAGAAGCATCTTGATTGATACTTTGACTGCATTGCTACTTCCATGAGACTAGAGAGAATAATGCGTGGAGGCGTTATGGAAAAGTCGACGGTTTAATTGTATGGGTGAGCTGGGAAACTTGTATGTGACAACCCTGTGTTGTTGTATGGTACTGTTGTATGAACACGAACAGGTACGGGGCGGGTACCATGTATGCAGCGTGTATAAGAAATGGGAGGTCACATTTTATCGTGTAAACAGTCCTGCATACAGTGTTTCTTGGTATTTCTAAATCAAAATACAGACGGTGCACGGTTGGTGCAGTGGCTAAGCGATCGGCTGCTAACGCGTGTTGTGAGTACGATTCCCACACCGAACAAATATTTGGCTTACAGTTAGTTGGTTCCTATTTGTGGATGTGACTTCAAATATTTGTTGTAAACACATCCACGACACAGAAGAAATTGCTAGTGCGGAACAACGTTTACAAAAATAAAAATAAATGACAAAGGAATCCTAACCAAAAATTATCTGCTCTTATTTAAAAGGTGAACAAATAAGTCAAGAGTATTTGTATGCAAATAATGTATGTATTTCTTAAAGGATGCATCAACATTAAAATTTTCATATTTTTATTAAAAATTCATTTCAATTTTGATTATGTATGATTTAATAACCGGTTAATTCAATCAAAATTAAATAAATACGTGAATCTTGTTTGAATGACTTCTGTATTTTAAGACGCAAAATGAATAAGGACTCGTGTCATAATTGTATGACACGTTTTTGATAGACAGAAATGGACATTTTGTACACATTTCATAATTTTATTTAAATTCAATTAATCTTTCAACTGTGGCAAAGTATGCTATTGTAGAGGTAAGGATTTAATTTTGCTGATAGTACAGAGGTCAGCACATCAAGCTACCCCAATCTGTCAATTTTTTTTGATAGTTATTCAACTTTATTACAAAAGAATAAGGTTGATGTTCAATTGGAATAACACAGACACAGTTTGGAATTGCTTGATGTGCTGGCGTCTGTACATCACTACGTCCAAAATTATTCACTTGTATAGTAATTAGATGACAACTCCGTTACGTAAGATTGCACGATCTCGAGAAATGCGAAAGTGCCCATTTCACCTCAACATAACGTTAAGAGTGTATGGCCAACGCGATTTCTCACTGACTTTGCATATTACGCCCGAGCTTCGTCGCGTGAAATATGATTTGGCTCGAATTTGATTAGAGATATATGATTTAACCTAACATTGATCAAAACCTTGACTTTACTAAATCTGGTCGTAAAAAAACTTATTTGATTATGAAGCGGAAACTTGGGTCAATCGTATAAACACGTTTTTTTTAATTGTGTGTAAAGAAGTATATCCTAATGTGTATGATTTACACGTCAATCATTGCATTGTTAAGATGATTTTGTGTAAAACAGTCTTCGTAATTTCCCTGTGAAAAAACTCTACGTTAACAAGCAAGAAACGTGAATTAAACAAACAAACAAAAGATTAAATAATCATCAATACGCGTATCAATTTTGAAACAAACACCACAAATTTGTAAAATAAAAAAAAAACCAGCTCAAAAAAAAAATATCCACAATTTTTTGTCCAAAACTAAAAATGACGTAAACGCCAATGCATATAAAACTTGAACCTTGGATACATCAAACGGAACAACTTAAGTGCTGTCTCGCCAGAGATCGTAACTAAGCGACTTAGCAAACATCGCATGATCAGATTACTGTTTGCGACAGTACGACTCATTAGCACTTACAACGAGTCTGTAGTACTGTTGAGTTCACAAGTAATAGTGAATGAATAATGTTGTATATACTAACGGTAGAGGCGGATGAGATTATCTGTCGCTTATACGTTTAATAACGCAAGGTGAAGGGATATTTTTAGATTTACAATTTAGTAGTTAATGTTATTAGTTTTGGTTATCATGTCTCTTCTAAATAAGATCATAAAATGGTTATCTTGAGATCTTGCCTTCAATTCCCAGATCCGGCAATGTGTTATTGAGTGTTTTCACTAGTATTTTTTTCAAAAACAGCAAGGAGACTGGATTTCTTCCCGGTTGATAGCAATGTTTACGCCTCCTATTACATTTGACTTAAGAATACTGTCAAAATGTGGGTGTTACTACAGTTGCATCTCTGGACAACCCTTCGGTGCAAACAGGCTTGAAGTTATAAGGAAATCTTTTTTTATCTATTTAAGCTTTCCGGATTTATAAGATCTCTTTTCTTGATAAGGAAATAAATATCATAGAAAACTGTCAGGGTTCCTTCCGTTGCGTTCTCAAGTGATATTTATTGATCAATTAAGTAATTTTATTTTATTATATGGGAAACGGAAAGAAAATACAATAATGTGACATACGTCAATGGAATATTATATCGTTTCTCTCTGCTGAATCTCTATTCAGTTTACCATGCTGGCTTTTCGACTCATTGATGTGTTTGAGATTATACTTTTTATTAAAACGTTGCATTATCACGTAGGTTTACTAGACGTGCGTTTTTGCTTCATCATCGTCATCTGCCTAGCCTTTTCCCAACTATGTTGGAGGTCGGTATTTTACATGACGCGGCTGCCTATTTGACCACTACAACCCGGTTACTGAGCAACACAATACCCCTTGGTAAGACTGGTCGTCAGACTTTCGGACATTCGTTTCAGCTTAAAAGAATCAATTTGGGCCGTTATTAAACCTTTTTAAATCATACTTTTTCTAAGTAACGGTCCTCAAAATACTGTCACCAATATGGATCTACTATTATACAAAAGTTTTAGGTCATAATAATCCACAAACACGTTGGATACTGCAGACTGTATCAGAGCCAAATGCAATTAATTTGTTTGCTTGTGATTCGATCCTCAACCGAATAAAAATAAAAACTTTTAATAACACGTCACGCATCATTACTTAAAGACATTGTTCCAAAATCGATTTGTCCTTACATAATCGATTACGCAAAATATCATCGCAGTGATTAGCCGAAATAATTACCGACAGTGACATTGCATCACCGGTCAACGAGCGACTGGAAAACACCTGTTGAATGCGCTTGCGCACCAAAAGAAAGTCACCCACGCCACGCACCATTCATGACCGTGAAAGTGCTTGGAACGTTTGAAACAATAAAAAAGTAACAATTCCGTGACTTTACGTCGGACAGCGTAAGTTATGTAACGGATAATGATCGCCGTCTACTTAAGTATAACATGTTACTTGTGTGGCAATTAATGAAATGAAGCTAGAGTTGCTATCTCTTAGTACGAGTAGTTTGGACGGTTCAACTCTCGATTTGAAAACACTACCATAGAGTTTTGGGCTCGAGGACTGAACAAAAATTATATTTCGTGTTATTTTATGTTACCCAATCTAACTCCAGAATATAGACGAAAACTTCAAATTATATTTTAATTAAACTTTAAAAATGGAGGAGGTTATCCGTTCGCTGGGTTTTTTACCTCGTTTAGATATGGCAACCGATTTCTCTGTGATTACTGGTTCGATTTACGTGATTATTTTTACATTTGATAGAGAAGGCTCACCATGGAGTCTAATATATTTTTTTTTAACTTTGCTAGAGTAGTTTTTGAGTCAACCTCAATAAAAGATTTTTAATTTACTTCATTCTTCATTCATTTTGACGACCGATGTGGCGCGGCGGGCGAAGGTCTGCCTGCGACGCATGAGGTTGCGGGTTCGATTCCCGCCTTGGGACAAATGTATGTACGATCTACAAATATTTGTTCCGGGTGTTCTGGGTATTTCCTATAGGTATATAATAAAAATATCTATCTATGTAATGTATTGTATTAAGTATATCAGTCATCTAGTACCCATAACACAAGCACTGCTTAGCTTGGGGCTAGATGATGCTGTGTGGATTGTCTAGCATCATTTATTTATTTCTAAAATGTCGTATGAGCCGCCTTGGTTTTTAACTAGAGTATGGGTATATGCATTTTTGAAGCACTAGACAGGATGATGATGTTATAGTGATTACTTAACAAGTAGTGGAGGTAAAGTACATCAATTTGTGTTGGACTGACAAAAAAAATGATTTTTTAAATATTTTAATAAAACATTTTTTCTTAAATTACATAACGCCTACCACAGAATACTCGCATTGATTAATGACAAACGTACAAGGTTGCCGTTAAATATGTGTCAATAAAACCTACACGCGTGTTACAGAGTGACCATTCGTCAGAAGCTCGTAACCGACAGATGATTGTGTCATGATATCATCAGTCTCGTTCACACCTAAGCTTATTTAGTTGGAAATATATTGTATAATCGAATTCCTTTGAAATATCATCTACACTTAGGTTGACATGATACGTTGTCATTGAAAGATGAATAATGTGACAAATATTGACTTACAGATACGATGCCATGTGGATAGTTAAAACAATGTACCTCAGTCAACGAAGTATTGGGGGGATTCCCAAACATTTTATATTTTCAACTATTATACATAACACATGCATACATAAACATACGAATATTTCCATTAGGGGTAGGCAGAAACTACGGAATGCCTTTTTTATTAGGTAAGGCCACTCGTAGTTCAGCACAGACGGCTGTTTACTGCTTAACCGAATGATCCTGTGGTGACCTTACAATGAAGACCCCCAGCCAGGGTTAACCAGGGAACGCCACCTGCTACGATCCTTACCTTGTCCAAGCTTTGTTTACGTCCATACATCTGGCTTTACACGCACGCCGGTTGCGAGTACTACGCACATGACAAACAATGTGGCGCGGCGGGCGAAGGTCCGCTTGCGACGCAGGAGGTTGCGGGTTCGATTCCCGCCTTGGGACAAATGTTTGTACGATCTACAAAGATTTGTTCCGGGTGTTCTGGGTATTTTCTATGTATAATAAAAAAAATATCTATCTATGTAATGTATTGTATTAAGTATATCAGTCATCTAGCACCCATAACACAAGCTCTGCTTAACTTGGGGCTAGATGATGCTGTGTGGATTGTCCAGCATTATTTATTTATTATTATTTATATTTATGTAGAACATCACCAATTAGGTCAGTATATGTCCTTTTTATAACCGTGAATTGTGAATGAATAATAAATAAAATAACTGGCACATGAGACTGTATCAAATCAAATTTCTATCACAGAAAAAATATATAATTACAATAAATTATACACATTAGGGTCACTATTGCAAAACTCAAAACATACCCATACAATTAATGCAATTATCAATTCGTGACATCTGTCCATCGCACGATTCTTCTGTTCTTAAGCAAATGTTATCGTCAAAACATGAAGCAAACTTTGACATATTATATAACCAAATATAAACACTAGTAATCTTGCAGTGTCTTGGAGGATTTTAGCTGTTGCATACTCGTAGAGCTGCCTCGATGCTCAAAGGTCGCAAGAGATGAGGGTCAAATTTCTATGTTTCTAAATTTTCAATATTTTAAAGTAACTTTTGTTGCATACTGTAAGAGAAAATATTCATTTAAATTTATATTTAACTGGTCGCAAATACCATTTTATTTTTCATATATTTTTTATTTAATAACTTGGTTGGACTAATAATTAAATTAAGATATATTTTACAAACTGGTTATAAGGTTAAGTAAACTATTATCGCCCAGAACTATTAAAATACCATTAAGTTTCAATGGTAAATAAACGTATCCGCTTTCCATAAAATAAGTCACAGCTATTAAGTTAAAATGTCGAAACATTAAGTTAACAACACTGTGAAGCAATAAAGTATTGGCTGCTGACCCTACAACTATGTAGTTGCAACAATAGATTTATACTCAAAATAATTGATTTACACGTAAGACATTTAAGGACGCATAAGCTTCGTACGATAAATCAGAATGATAACAATCGCACGAACATGTGTCAATTAAAGTCTAACAAACATCAGGGAAATAACATAACATCAAGTCTGTATTTCCTGAAGAGTTACGGGCAGAAGTGCACCTATAGTAGGTACAACCACATTTCGCCATTTATGTCTCACGTAATAGGGGGCAAGCGTATTCCCGTCACCGGGCACGAATCCAGACACTGGACTGAGAAATTCCACTTGGAAAAACCTTATCCCACTTTGCCTGAACCGGGAAATGAACTCAGCACCACATACTCAGCAGTATCGCTTGCACCCACTCAACAAACGAGGCAGTTCTAGATCAGGAAAATGATGACTGATCCTGACTAAAACTGATCTTGGAACCTGTTCCCGATAACGGTGGGCTACTATTTTAATTGTTTTTTTTTTTTATATTTTAAAATATTTCGAAATGTATGAAATAATATGATAGCGATAAAAAGAGCTGTATTAAAATTATAAAATTCCTTTTTACTCTCGTGCGCTGGCATAACATTAATTACAACATATTTCGTCTAGACTACCATGTGCTACTGTTTATTTCTATCTTATATATTTTTTTATTTGAAATTTAAACATCCATTTGTGGTAGTCACGACTAAGTAGTTAACCTTTTATTATCTTTACAATTAATTAAACAGAGCATAAATCATTTGCCAAATTTGTGGGTAAATCACCTCCTACACATACGCATCGTCATCTGCCTAGTCTTTTCTCAACTATGATGGGATTAGCACCAGTATTTTACATGAAGCTACCTACTGGTCAGATCTCGTCAGCGCAGTTACTGGGTAATACGATACTCTTAGGTAAAATTGGCTGTTAGACTTTCGGGTTTTTGACTAACTACTGTCGAAGATCTACAAATGATAGCCGGGACCAACAGCTTAACGTGCTTTCCTATGTACGGAGGGGCTGATGGACGGCCACCAATCCACGGACTGACCTCTGCAAGCATAGCCTACCCCTTTGATTGCCTTATGCGTTTGTTATTTGTGATTCTTGAGTCTTGAGTGATCTTCTGTAAAAGACGGTAGCAGGGTGCAGGGTGATCACTGACTACCTTCTTGTTGCACTAGCAAAAGGTTGATAGAAACTAATCCCATTACACAATATTGATAATAACCCGCCTTATTTTCAATTAAACGGTAATGTTGTTTGATTCGAGTCTGTAATTACATCGTCTCATCAGCCGTGGTACCCGAAAGTGCGCCTACACTTAACCATAATACATATTATACCTAATTTATAGAAAAACTGCTGTAGCTTATAAGGAAAATATGAATTATTTGACTTAATCTTGATTTAATTAACCAGCTTCTAAATTATACCATGGTCAACCTTGACCCCTTCGACATTTATGTCCCCAAGTTTATTGTAATAGCTGTTCTCCTCAAAACCGTGCGTGAGCGTCACGGTCTTGTCTTTGCTGTCGATATTTTATTACACTGGCGTTGGTTATATAACTGCTTAATATAGCATTTTGAAAGAATTGCATATGTTACACGTGTTTTGTAAATATTAGATAAAAAATAAATTCAGGGCTTGGTAAATATTTCCTATTTACTTTTGCCAATAGAAAAATAGATCGCGAGAAAAATTACTTAGATCTCCACAAGACAGATTCAGAACAAAATCGATGTTCTTGTAACACTGGCGTTGGTTATATAACTATTTAATATTGCCTTTTGAAAGAATTGCACATGCCACACACGTTTTGTAAATATTAGATAAAAATGTAGTGCTTTGTACTCGTATATACATATTTCCTAGGGTACTACTTTTGCCGATAAAAAAATTGATCGAGAAAAAAAAAATAAGGCAAACTAGGCTGATTAAGAATATAATCAATTATTAAGTAATTGCGAAATTTTAAGCAAAAAAAAAATAAAAGAGTGTTCTAAATAATTGCAGAGATAACCTCTTACTCATAGTCCATAAATAATACTGATCGATATCACCTAGAACAACTAAACATCAATATCACTTCAACCATAGATTATCGCGGAAGGAGAGCCGCTGTTGCCGACAATAGTAACTAGAGACCGCTAGTAAGACATTAACTAACGACTGGCAGGTCGTAAGGTCGCGCCGTTCTTTGAGATATTGTGGTCGAACTCTGTTTGAACTTGTAACAAGAATGCTGTTAACCCCTGCTGCTGGTCGATTGTGATCTTTAGATTGTTCACCCCTGATTTACCAACAGCTGCTAACTCGAACTGATACGAATTGTTCGTCGGATTTTTCTTTATTTTTACGTTTTTGAGCGTTATTTTTTTTTACTTAAAACAGCAAAAAGTCACGAGAAATCGTCGTTTCTATTTAACCCAGTGAGATTATTAATTAAACGTTAATGTATATTATATAAAACTCATTAAAAATCTCACAAGGTAAAGTAAATATCATGATTTTATAGTTTACATTAAGAAAAAATCATGAGATAAAAATATATAAATTAGGAAAAACCGACAGAAAATGTTAATGCTGGATGGTCCTGAATCATATTCTGAACTTTGGTATGAGTTCGTGGGTCAATGTACCTTCCAACCTGTTTAATCTTTAGGTAAGGTTTTAATCCCAATATTGTAAACCGAGTAGGTAAGCCATGTTTTGTTACACGTCACTGCTTTGACCTTGAGCCTAGCGTAATACGGATTTCAATATAATACAAGGCCAGCTTACACTAGTTTACAAACTACATTTTGCCGTGGTTGAAATCAACATAGTGCATGCGTATACTCGTACTTATTCGTCCCGACTGCGAAATCCTTCACTGTGCGTGGTTAACATGCATTTGCCCGGTTTTTGGCAATTGTTTACCAGCTTCTGTCCGTGACTTGGGTAAAAATGGTAAAAGCCCCAGGGATGCAGTTGCTCCGGTTATAAATCAATCGAAAGACAATTTGTATTGAAAGCCAAAATGCGATCAAAGTTTTTGAGGGATAGATCTATGATGCCAATTGTAATTTATATGGATTTGGTAACTCAATACTCAATACGTTTATTGCATTCCACAATGAGATCTTAGGTGGTAGGTTGTACATAAAGATGCATACAATAGTTTTGGAGTATTGTGGGCCCTGTTGGGCATAACAACATAAAAATTAAAAATTAGGAGGAGGGCTAATATAAATATTTTTTTACAACTATCCCCTACGTGAGAAAGTTCTAGTAAGTCTATTATACACAGACGAAGCCGTGTGACACAGCTAGCTCACCCGTAATCGCCAGCTTATGTGTTAAGTAGCCAAAGAGTTTACACTAAGATTTGTGTCAGTGTCATGTCAACTGTCAAACTGACAGATTCGATTAAACTTAACAAAGAAAGCAAATTTAAAATTATAATGGCCAGTCTTATTTTTATAAACTTTCCTGTCTATCATAATAATGAACTTACTCAATAGGGACAGAAATACACTTACGACGGAAAAAAATATAAATTGCTTATGTGATTTATATACTTTGTCGGAAAATAGTAAATAAAATGACTTTAATGTCTTGTCTATACTTTCATGTACTAATAAAACATGTTATATTGCGATGGACCCACGTTTTATTCATACTAATTGTCGTACTTTAGTTTACTCAAGTTTGATGTCTTCTACAACGTTTAACACGATTTATTTGTCAACTGCAAACACATTAACTAACATTCTTATGCAGACTAAATCGCTGATTACTGGTGCTAGAAATGTAGACCTAGAAAATTTCGACATTTAGTCCTAGGTCAGAGATTCCTAACTATTTCCACATAATAATAATAATAATTTTTATTTCAGATATTATCCATATGTACACAAAATTATAATCAAGTAAAATAAAACATCACAAAAATAGACATCAAAATTACATACACAATGTTACATACAATTAAATTAAATTCACAATACATAATTACAATTTGATTCGATTCCGATTGCCAATTAGAAAATTATAATAATTATAATTTTCTAATTGGCATTGGAGGAGCAACATGCCTGCCACAGCAATGCCGGATATAAGGGCAGTCCAGCCTGTTGGAGATCATCGCCAAGATGGCATTGGGGCTGGCCCGCACCCGCCGCACCAGAGACGCACACCGCTTGCGCAAGGAAGCATGAACACAATCAGTGCGTGCCATCGCGAACATCCCCGATGCGCTACAGAAACGGGGCAGCCCCAACACCGCCCGGAACGCGTTGTTGTACTGGACTCGGAGGGCACTGTACGCCCTTTCAGTGTAGTCAACCCATAAGGCACACGTGTATAGGGATGTGCAGTACGCTCTAAAAAGCGTGACCTTCACATCCCCAGTACAACGCGAAAACCTGCGGGCTATCATGTTGGCTCGCACTGACAGCGCCCTCCGTTCCCGGTCCATATCAGCATGGTCTTTAAGGTCCTCGGTAAGTAGATGCCCTAGGTATTTAAATTGGTCCACTCGGTCTATTGGAACTCCATCAAGAATAACATCTGGAACGTTCATAGGGCTCGACATACCGATGGCCTGAAAAACCATGTATTGGCTTTTCTTCCCATTATATTTTAACCCATGTCCATGCGCGTATTCCGTACACGTACGGAGTAGTCTCCTCAGCCCACAAATCGACGCGCTCAGCAGCACCATGTCGTCCGCATAACTCATATTGTTAACACAAACTCCGTCTATATAGCATCCTACATGTTGACTGCTGAGCGAAACGATCAGTTCATTTATATATAAATTGAACAATGTAGGAGAGGTCAAACCGCCCTGCCTTACGCCACATTCACTTATGTAAGGGTCCGACATCGCCCCCTCCCATCGGACTCTATTGACCTGGTGCCTGTACCAATACCGGAGCAAGCTGATGAGCTCCGACTGTAAGTCCGTGCTCTCCAGCTTCCTCCAGAGGATGTCGTACGAAACGAGGTCAAAAGCTTTGGATAAATCGAGGAAGCACGCGTATACTGGGGTCTTCCTATTCGTATAGTATTTAACGGTGTGCTTTAAACACAGTATTGCACTCTCTGTGGACAGTTTGGGTCGAAAACCAAACTGGTTGTCATGAAGAGTTACGAGTACGTGTCTATTTAACTGTGTGTTAAGCACACCGTCAAAAACCTTCGCCACTACAGTTGCCAGCGATATAGGCCTGTAGTTATTTTTGTCTGTCATATCGCCTGTTTTATTTTTTACCACCGGCACTACTACTGTCCTCATAAAGTCCACAGGTAGGTAGGAGTGGCACACACACAGCGAGAAGAACATTGCAAGCACTCTCGCCAAGTGCGGCCCGGCGTGCTGCAGGTGCTCAATGCTGAGTGCGTCGTGGCCAGGGGACTTTCCCCGCTTAATCTGACTTATGGTTTTTGAAATATCTTTCGCGAAAAAACTTATTCCTACCATTTTATTGTTCTCTCTGTCAGCATTCAACACCCCATCCGCCGGACCGAGCGACGACCGAACCGAAAAAACATAAGCCATAAGTTTTACAATACACGATTCTTCTTCTTGGAGACTAATCATTGGCATAAGAAAATAAAACATGAATAGTTTAATGTCACAATTATTAGCATTATTATTAAATTTAGACACGATGTAGAATAGAATACTTTTTATTATAAATACTTCCAAATAATAACTTCATACTTCTTCTTACTACACTGCGAGAAAGCAAAAACCACCTCTTAAACAAACTATGTCTGTATTAGGAGACTCCACTCTTCCGTATACTTATACTAATTTTTAGTTACCTACCATAAACAAATAATGTACAAAACGACAGATATACTTAGTTCTCTATCAAATCTATTTGATCACAAAATCTACAATCATACATTACAAGATTTGAAGATTAATATTTTTAATTTATGATCCAGTTCAAGGCAGAATGAACAAAACTCATTGTGTTGTCTTTCCTCGGCCTTGTCACCAACCCCAGGGGATATACTCCACTTGAAGAAACACTGACCCAGTTTCTTTTGTTCCTACATCTGTGCCTAGGACGAGACAAACAGACAGACAGACATGCCTCGAATGTCTAATGCTAGCGTTTGTGAAACTGCACTAGCCTTGGCCGACATTATCGAACATAGTAGGATTTATGTCTATAAAGCTGAGATTATGTTTGGCAAGTGTATTATAGATCTTATGTTATATTGTTTAAGAGTTATGATGTAAACTGACGATTTTGTGTAATATAATGCCAAGCCTATTTTCTTTTTATAAAGAATTCTACGACTTTATATACAACTAATGTGGTAATACTTGACTGTCATATTGGATCTAGTAGTAGCAGTACTACAACATGAGGTCATTGGTTTGATTACAGTGTAGGAGAAAGTGTTATTGGGTTTTTCTTATTGGGTGTTGGGGTAGTATAATAACTCTGTCTAACCCCCGGGGAGTAAAGTTGTTCATTTAGCTTGGCTTGTACTGCGAAAAGAACTCTGAGATAACATTGAACCCTAAAGGAATTTAACGACACAGTTTCCAAACAATGTTCAAGTCGGTCTGTGTGTTACCTTCTAGTCTACATACTTCAAGGGCCGTACTATGCGTGTAAAAGCAGTCATTGTTTTGCTGTGAAAAGAGATAATGCTGTTGGTCCTGTATAGCTTCATCTCTCCTTCACACGGGAACAGTACAGCTTTAAATCTGTCCTATCTATCAGTAAAGACACTTCATGACTTCTTTGTACTGGGTACTTGCGGTCGGAACCACGACAATCCTTTGGCAAATTAGTGTTGTTAAATATACGATACTATTCAGTAACTACATAATCTATTTCCAATTACTTAAAATTCAAAATACACACTCTCATTACGCACGTAATACATATAGCCACATAACATCAATATGACCATGTCGCTGGTCAAGAAAGTGACAGTGCGAGTACCAAGTACCAGGCAACGCGGGAAAGTGACCATAAGCCACAGTGCACTACAGAACTCAGTACAACAACTGGAAAAACTGTTTGCATAACAAAAGCACCGAGAATAATGTGTGTATGCGTACCAAGCAACTGTTGCTTTTGTTGGTCGTCTATTGAATTGTTTTTTTTTACACTGTGTCTTGTGTAAGTTTTGTGCGTATGGAATGGCGTGACGTGTGGAACAAAGGGGAATAAAGGCCGGAAAATTTTGGGTGACGATAGAATGCATTGTTTGTAGGTTGTGAGATAATTGCAATGACGACAACATCCGGAAAATGAAAGGGTGCTATTTTTCTGGGAAAGTAAAATTCATGAATTAGGTAATTTTCAAAAATTATCTGATCGCTCTTGATTTTTTATTTCTATCAAAAATTAACAAAACAGTTGCATGTATCCGAACAATTTTTAGGTACACTGGCGGACAAAATAGATGGGCCGTTTATTGGGCACTGGGCTGAAAGACATGTTTTATTTGTGATGTCACTTTTGTTTTAATTCATTTTTTACTAACAATAGGTTAAGGTACACAAAAGCAGGAACACAATATATGTAGATACAGTAATATGAATTATTATTATATCACTCCTTCATGACCTATAAATAAGAATTAAATACTTTTCGTTGGTGAGCGCATTATTCATTAATGTGTAAATTATTGGTTTAAGTGTTGGTAATAGTACAAAAAAGTGGAAAATTTGAACGAATAATAGATCGAAAGCTAGAAGGGTCACTGGCCGTCAAGTAAGAATAAAAATGAAAAAATAAATTCTAGAAAAATAGATTTATAAAGTCTAAACCAAAGTCATTTTAAAGATTTTCTATATAAAAAGACAACTGACAAGACGGCACACGCGAGTCGCACATCACAAGGACAAAATCAACAATTCAAATCATTAATAAATTAAATATTTAATCAAAACGATATCCATCAGAAGTGTGACCTCATAAGCATTAATTTTTATAACATATTTTCTGCTATTCTATAAAATTCAAACCGGATTCACACGAGAATAGCGGAAAACTGTAGGTACCTACACATGTTTTAATTTAATTTATGTTTTTTACGCCTTCGTGTAAAAAATGTGATAACAATACATATTTGCCACACTGACCCAGAGACATTTAAATAACATTTACGGGACTTTATGAGTCACTAATGTCATTTACCTTTTAAAGAATTTATTGGTACTATATTGTTTTTTTCACATTTCTATCAGACATGTGATGACCATAATTTTTCATTATATTATTTTTATTACGCCATATTATATTACGAAACGCTTTGTTATTTTTTTATACGCCTCTTCAGTCTAGACTTCACAAAAAGGTGAAGATTGATGGATATAATGTTTATGCAAGTTTATGGGTGACATTGATTATGCCATTAGTAGTTATGGGGCGTTTTTGCATTTTTAGATGGCAACACAGGAAATGTATCTGTGTAAAAAGTCTCCATGCTGATATTTTTAGCTCAACACCACAACTAACTGTTATAGTTCACTATTTCCCGTCTTCAAACAACCTTCTTTCGGTTATCAATCTACGTGTCTCATAACCATCATCTGAATAGCATTTTCCTAACTACTTCCAGTCTAATCGTATGCAGCTGAATGCCCTCAATAATTCGTATTTTTTCGATGGAACCACTGTCCAATTTAAGTCTTGACCAAACATTTTTTAGCACTTGCTTAGAGAAACACAAAAATAATAATCTCTTTCTGATTCCAACAACTAAGCCGTAATGAAACACAGCAGACATAAGGAAAGATATTACAAGGCGTCAATGGCCCGGTAATCATTTCTAACTGACTTTTTCTACAAATCATCGTTACGTCATGTTTGCAACTATCAATAAGCGACCTAATATGTTTACAAGCCAATCACAAAAAGGAAAACGAATGATAAATTTTCAACGACAGTTACTCGCGACAAATGCTTGCGGCAGTACCGTGCGCATACGTCGATATTAAAACGAAGCACGGTATATACGATGTAAATAGTAACATCGTCGTAACTTAGTTTTGTCTATAGAGACAAAACAATAAATTACTATGTGTTGACAGTCTTTTGTTTATGTGGAGTAAGCGTGTTATTAAACCACCCCGCAGAGAATAAGGCCTTTTCTAATAGGGTATTACACCATTTTTCAAAAACTGTTTTAAATTAATCCTGAGATCGTAATGAACTAGTAGAAATTTTGTTAATTTTTTTTAAAACCGAAAAGCGCCTTAAAATCTTTTTTTTTATTTATGATTTTGAATTTTCGCGCGGAAACGCTAGCCGCCATGCTTTTTCATCTCGTGACGTCACTCGGTTAGTAAACAATACGACTGCGAAAGACCATGTATTAAGATTCGTGAAAATAATGAGTTATCATTGGTGTCTTGTGCCTGAATGCAAAAACTTACATTGCTGTTTTAACATTTCTCAACTCCGCAGAACAGAAATCGGGATTGGAGGCAAAAAATTTCGCCACCATTAAAGTATTAACCATTGGCAGATTTGTACTTTCTGCTTTCACAAAACCGTCTTCCATAGTGAAATAAAGGCTAGAAGTCTACAAACGTATTAATAACTCGTAAATTTATCAAAATAACAGCGCACAACTTATTTTCAGTAGATTGTTTACTATCGGAATGACGTCACGGCGGGATCCAACATGGCGAATGGCGTTTTAGACATTTCAAAAACAGATTAGAAAAGACGATTTTTAAAATGGAATTATAAAATTAAAATTGCAATTTTATGAATAAATATCGACGTTTCTTGTTTACTTTTTTCGAAATCTATTATGAACAAACATTTTTATATTTTTCCTTACATAGTGTAAAATACCCTATTTTGAAAAGGAAGATAAATATTTCGTACTGTATTTGATATTAAGATTTCTTCAAAATATTTCCATTACCATAGTACATTGTTGTATAAAATTGAGAGAACCTACTCAATAAAGTCATAAAAAATAACATTGCTACACTTAGTACAGTAAATGCATTGCCTAAGTTATTCTGCAGATTTTTTCTCCCGCCATTTTTCCCATGCGCGCGCTATGAAAACTGTTGACAACGCTTCGAGCGTCGCAAGCGCAACTGGTTATAGAGAACGAAAGTGATTAAAAAATATAAATGATCTTATAAAATTTTAATATTCGAAAGTATGACTTTTTTGTTAGAATTTTTAACTGGCTTCTATTTTATTTATTATTTTAGACTGTTGCGTAATGTAAACTTTTTAAATATTTATTTATTGGCTGGCATTGAAAGTGGTATGATAATGACCGAAATAGTAATTAAATGCTAAATTATTTATGAAATTTCGAAACAAAAAGTTTTAAAATGAAGGTTGTTAATATTCAGAGCACTCGCTGACGAAATTATTTTTAAAATATTATTTTTATTATTTTTTACGTAAGTATCGTGCGGAAAAGTAATTACAGACAAGATAGCCGTGTACTGTACATTCTAATCTTCATACACCATTCAGTTTGATGACTGCACATTTTTACACTGACAGACCAATTAAATTTACCCACAAAAAAAACACAACTTTCAGGTACAAAACAAAAACAACTGTAAAATCTTACCTGTTATTATCGCTAGAGTAAGAAGCGCTACAGCGCTGAAAGACCTCATGTTTGCAGTATAAGCACAGATCACGGTCTTTTGTACAAAATCGATATCGTACACAACACTGGCACTATCACCACCGACGCATATTACACAGGGGACGCGCGTAAGCTCAGCGCGTGTGCGCAGAGTGATCGTTGGCGCGGCGAGGTGCTCCTGCGCCGGTGGGCCGCAGTAGTGGGGGGTTGCGATACAATTGTTACACTTGAAGGCTGAGGGTCGGGCGGTGGTGACAGCGTTTAGATAGGCTCTACAGTAATGGGAGTAAAGTACTTGCTTTAAAGTTTGGTTTCCTTTGGCCAGAATGTAGAGTGAAATATTTGAGTAAAGTTTTGGTTTTCCGACTGTGAAGGTTTAGTTGCATTTCTTGCACTTGCACTACGTGATTCAGTGTTAAGTATTGCTTTAGTATTAACAGAAAATTGTGCATAGCGTGTTGGACAGTTGTGATCTTGAAGTTATTTCAGCACACCATACTTTGACAAAATCAAAACCGCTTCTGGGGTGTCGGTAAAAAGCTTACACGTATCCCAGTTCACAATAACGTGTTATAATAATCGCTCCCGCTACCGTCTAAGGCCCAAATTACCGCTGACAATGAAGCCTCGCCCAAGGGTTACGGAAGCGAGCGAAATGTCAGGGATTTGGCGCTAAGGCGGATATCGAGTAGGGCGGGATAATGCAACATTCCAACTGACCGACGAGTACAAGTAGATAACTACTAGCACTGTTACATTATTGAAAATTGAACGTTTTCTGGACATAAATCTCTAGCACAATGGGTTGATCTGAAACGATTTGGAACGATAAAATCGTAGGTTTTTAAGATATTGAAATGTTCTTGTAAGTTTTTGAATATTCCGTTTACAGACACGGACACGGACTAGTGGTCGGAAGCGCTACTTTTGAGCACAATGTCCTTTGTTTGATTCCCGGGTCGGGCAAAGTGTTATTGGGTTTTTTAAGTCTGGATTTGTGCCCGGTTGATGGCAACAGGCTCGTTCCCTATTACAAGGGTCTTAAACATAACTGGCAAAATGTGGGTGTACTATAGGTACGCCTCTGCGTGATGTTACGATGTTTAGACACGGAGTAGATATATATAATTTTGTAAGAATAAAAGATCCTCTGAAGAAGACCCAACCAACCATAAATACACCACAGAAAAACCTCTGCCTGACCCATCAGGGAATACAGGCGTGATCTTATTATATGGTACACACATTATAAAACACAGTTAAGATAGGTATACACCTATACACGGCTAAATATCAAGCTATACATTTTCAGTATAAGCTGACCATTGTATGGCAATCCTATACAATGAGAGGTCAGCTTATACTGGAAAAGTATCGCTTGATAGCCGTGTGTAAAGTGAAAATTTATTACTATCTGTTTTTTTCCAACACCTTGAGTTGACAGCTTACTCGTACGCACATACCATAACTAGATTGTCAATGCTACAATAACGCATTTGAATCAGATCATTTAATTATACAAATATTTGATAACCATTAATTAATAAAAGCGATATAATTACAATCCTTGTAACGATTTAAAAGCAATTATTTACGCTTGTTTAAGGGTAATGTGCGTGATTTCCTTCAAAAACCAATTTAACGAGTTTCATCTCGGACTTGGTAAACTCGTAAAATAACTAAGGAAACCACATTTAAATACCAAGGGGATAAAGTTGCATGAAATTGTTCCGGTTCGTATATTTTACTTCTTTAATGACATATATTACGCGTTAATTTGTCGAAATATTTGTAAAGGTGTGGGGCGACATCTATACCACCAAATGTGGAACTAAACTGACATATCGATATATATAATGTGTTAATTTTTTCTTCTCTTCTTGTTTAAAAAAAAACGACGCCCTACACTAGAATTCCTGGGTGCGTTTACAAACATTCAAACACACATACACATCAGCCAGACCCGGAACAACTACCTGTAGGCCATACAGATATATAGAATCCCGACAACAACCGTCGGTGGCCAGGCTAGAGACATTAATTTACTAAAGTACCACAGGATAGTTCGGTAAAGTAGTCCATAAACTCATAAGTTGACATGTGAGATACCATTCCCAGCTGATAATTAAAAAAAAATAGGCAGTCATGGAAACTGCCGACAGAAGACTTAAAAACTTTGAAAAAACGGTCGTCTAGCGCAACATGTCATATCAACATGTCGGTGACGCAAATCCATAAATTTCACTCCTACCCAAAATCGCGTCATAAGAAGTTTTTAGTTCAAAAACATGAATCGTCGCCCACCGGACACAACACCCAGAAGATGATCCGCCATTTTCTATGGAGTCCCCTCAAAAGTAAGAAAAGCAATGTAGCCATTATTTTTATTGATGCCATTAAAATAAATAAGGCTCTACTAAAGAGGAAACCACAATATTGTGAACGAAAAATAACTTACCTCGATTTACGTAGGTTTTCATGTTTATGTGAATGCGTTGATGTCTTTTGTATCGAAGTCCAAACAAGCTTTTTGTGGGACAATTTATTTCACATTTTCGACGTTTGTACTATATAGCCAGCTATGTCCCCGACTTCACTCGTGTACACTACACAGAGCATAACATCACGACTATATTCCTGGGAGAGGTAGGTAGAAGTACTCGTATTATTTTTTATAGTTCACTCATGTTGAACGCAAATAATGTTAATTTCTTACTTTCTTTAAGTCAACGTGTCAATCAAATAGGGTGTGAGTCTATTGCTATCAGTGTATGGACGAGAATATACTAAAACTTGGTCGAGAAATTTTATCTATAAATGAAAATCATACAAATATCGATGAGTAATTCATCAGCTACAAAACCACTAACACACAGACAGACTTTTCGTTTTATAACATGTTACTAGTACAATAATTAGTATACGTATCAAGATTTCCTGAGAGTTCAAGGTTGCGTGACAGCCTTACCTTTATTATAATTTCACTAATTGGTATGTTAATTAATTGATATAACTCTTTCTTTGCAGTTAATTAACGCTCAACCAAAAAGGACTTATAATGGCTTATAACTTTGTTGCAGAATGCAGGTATACTCTTTATTACGAGATATTATAGAACGGTGTCGAATTTCGCATTTACAAATTAACATATTTTGTATAAATTATTTTGATGTATTCAATTAGTTTCCTCTGAATTAGCATCGGAAATCATTCCATAATAATCCCAGTAATTAAGTAATTTATACTACGCTTCACTTCCACTATAGAATAAAATAGTGCCTAAACTTATTTAAAGGCAGGTAGGCTGACTTGCAGTACCTAAGTAAAATCAATGGAAGGTATCAAATATGTTAATGTTTGAAACCTGTATTTTTTTCAATTTACCAGTTTCGATTAAAAGAAGAGTCCAGAACCTCTATAAACCTACAGTTTTCAGTTAAAATTTAACTTTAATGAGACATATCGTCAACGCTTTCTTCGAATTGAAATTGTAGCAAACTACTTTTCTTTTCGTTCCAAACCTGACCTTTAAAAACAGGCTACTGTAAATTCTCAGAAGTTTTAATCGAGAAACAATTTTTTTTTATTTTTTTATTAACAATGTATTGGATATTTTTCAGAAGACAAATGGCAAATGAACATTAAGACACCAGCTTTTCCCTTTCAAAAGAAAATCCCACCGAGTTATCAATTTCACTTTCAATTAAAACCGAAAGTAATGCTGGATCTTAATCTGGATCAAAACACAATTCATACAAGACAATAGCCAGAAGACTCCCTTTCGATCAGATCAGAAACCTCGAATACTCGAATACTTCCACTTTCAATCGAAACAGGCAATGCACCAATGCAACATTACGCAACTGCCCAAAAACTCGATGTAGGCCGCGAAACACTTTCGTTTTCGCACGAACTGAACCAAATACCGACGGTTGCCGACGATAGCCGATGATAGCCGATCACGGCCACGCTGCCCGAATTACTGACGTAGAATAGACGCATGATTGAAAACGATCACATTTGAAATTCGAATCCGATATTGTTGATGACAACATCGAAAGCAAAGGAATGAAACAATTTGAATTATTTAAGTGACTGATACTATGACATAAGTGTGTAGTAATAAAATAAGTTGGTACTTTAATACCTGTAAAGAATGGATGGCGAAACAGTTAAGTACTTATCGACATTTAAAAAATATATAATAATATCGTTTTCGATATATTCCAAAAATGAATGATATTCATCTGGCATCAATAATTGTCTTTTTAAGCTTAATGAGTCCTTTATTTTTTTTTTAAATTATCTAAATTGTGGCTTGTTGAGCTAGGGTGTTTTTTTGTAGGTCAACATCGTTTTTGATAGTCGTTATTTCGATACATTATAAATCCCAAACCCAACCATTTTGGACCCCAAAATGGTTCCAGTCAAACTAGATGAAGCTGAATACCAGTATTTTACATGAAGTGACTACCTATCTGACCTACACAGCCCAGTTATTGGATCACCCTTGCTAAGACTGGTTGTCAGACTTGCGGGCTTATGACTACCCATAACGACTGTCAAAGATGTTTATTCGATATTTAACTGATGAAATCGACTTGATCGTTATCATACCTGAATTAATGACAACTTAATGGATAGCTAGCGCATTAAGTATCCATTAAGCAGTGATTAATTCAAACAACAGAGGCTTTCAAATCATTTCGTCTTATTAACGACAAGCATATGACGTTTAACCCCTACATAAAAGTTTATGACATAGCAAAGTAACCTTTAACGTCACTTTTTCTAATTAACATAACCAAAAGACTTCCTGATAGACTACTTCGTTACTCTAGCGGTTACAAACGGGAAGCAAACCTAGGACTAGACTGAATAGGTCCTAGGTTTGATTCTCGGGTTGGATAAAGTACTAGGGAGTTTGTTGCGCCACTTCGTCTTCCCAGCAAAAACAGTAGGAACTGGTGAAACTGGGCGTTTTAGGGGACTGCCTTATGTAAATTTTGACGTTCAAAAATTTTGATGAAATTTTGAAGTTTGATGCTCAGCTTAATTTGAATAAATGAATTTTGATTTTGTTTTTGTTATTGGCTTTTAATATCGGTTTGATGTCAATAGGGCTCTATTAAATGGAACTTAAATATAACTAACGGAATGAGGGTGTAGGTACAATGCACTTCTGCTTAATCCTCCAGGGATAGCCGTCGTGATCTTACACATACATAAATTTTCCAATGGGGGTAGGCAGAAACTACAGAACGCCAACTGCTACGATCTTTCCTTTTGTTTCGTCTAAGTTCATACATCTGGTCATACATGCATTCCGGTTGTGAGTATTATTTATAAATTTTGATGACGTAACATTAGTTCCCTTTAACGTCACCATTTCACATCAACAAACCAAAAGATCCTGTTTGAAAGGCTAAAGGCAACGATAGTGACGTATAAGTGTGTAAATAGTAAATCATGGTATTAACATGTAGGTACCTACTTAAGAGTCGGGGTATTTCCATAGACTCCACTTCACACGCGGAACTACTCATAAGAATTGCCGAAAGTTTTTGTCTACCACACATTGGTACTCATTACACGTTTGAGTCCCTTGTGAGTTGCATACTTCAAATTCGGTACTCAGAATTGGTAGCATAGTTTGATTGTGACATCGGTTTGTGTGGTAGCACGCATTACTACCAAGGATAAACATATATATGTCATACTTCTTTCTTTAGTTACATGATCCGTTTATCGTTCTAGCGATTGGGCTTTAAAGTTAAAGTTCGTGAACACATTCGTAAGAAGTTGGCTAATGTTTTCCCAATTAACTGTTTTACTTGTTTATGTATAGTCCTGTATGTATTTTTATTTGTATATAGATTCTATGCTGGTATTATATTTATTTATACCTGCATAGAATATTGATATTATTTTTATTTACAATAAAATAAACAAACAGATCGATATCTATTCGGATACTAGGCATAACTGCAAGAAAAAGCTCGACACTTGGCTAAGATCTCTCACATACGATGCAACAGAAAAACTCGTGGAAGTCTAACATCCCTAATAAACATTCACACTCCTACACTCACACCTCACACTATTGTACTCACACTACTACACTCACACTCACTCAACATCACAACTCACCCTCACCCCGAACCCTACATTCTTACTCACGGTACACATCAATTCTTTCTAACTTTATAATTTATTGTAATTTTTTTATTTTATTTTGTTTTACTTATTCTGTTTAAAATACCCCTGTTATGCATTAGCCTGGAACAGCTTACCCTCTCACCTGGAGTCGGGCGTTGGTTAGCTGCGCTACAGTTTTTAACTTTTGCAGCTACCATCGTTTCATATTTGTTTCCTTCTGTACCTACTTGTTTTTGTTCCAAATAAACGATTATTATTATTATTTACAGTTTATAATCCATATAATTATTTTTTAAGTCCGCCTCTGTATATTTGTGTGCTTAAAGTATTAAATAAATAAATATATGTACATGAACCCTATATATATGAACTTAATTATGTATATATGAACTTTATTACAGGTTGCCATCTTCATGTAGTTTCTCTTTCTTTTCATCAACATTCAGTCGGGTTCCAACATTCGGTTAGTTCAACTTTTATAACTCAAGAACAGCTGGACCGACTTTTATGGTTTTTGATTACTTGGATTTGTATCCGTCCCGAATAAAAGATTAACTACTCGTATTAAAAAAATAAATGAAAAAAACTGAGGCTGTATGAAATTTGCCATTTATTTATTTTTATATAAAAAGTAATAAAATAAAATAATAGCAATCAATAAAAAGCATTTGCAATAACCATGTTTCATACATTACAGATGTAACACCTAGCCAGTGGTCTAATTTATTTATTACACCATACACGGTAATAAATTACAATTTTAAATGAAGAATTAAATATTCAGCGCAATTACGATATCTTTAACATTTTTACTACTTTTTAGAGCAAAATAATTGCTAGTACACTCAAGCAACAATGCAATTTTTGTTTAGATTGCAAATGTATAGTATGTATGTAAAGTGTTGGGAAAAATGTTTGTACGATCTGCAAATATTTGTTCTGGGTGTTCTGGGTATTTGCTTTGTATAATAAAACATATATATCTATGTAATGTATTATTGTATTAAGTATATCAGTCATCTAGTACCTATAACACAAGCTCTGCTTAGCTTGGGGCTAGATGATGCTGTGTGGATTGTTCAGCATTATTATTACAGTACAAATATACATTGTGAATAAACAGGGTATACTGATAATGTGATAAGGTAGACTGTTTTAGAATTATAGACCGTGCTGATATTTTCTAAGGAGGTTATTTTTTTATTGTGATTTTATGACTAAAATGAACTAAAAATTATACTGATTTCCTATATGTTATAAAAAGCTTTTGAGTCATATAAAGTTACAAATGCGCAAGTGCACGGGATGTAATAATTTTAATAATCTGCGGTATAATAGATGATTTCTATCCAATCCAAAAAACAGCATCAGTCTTGAAAACTGTGAAAAGTGTAAAGACTGGCAACAAAGATCTGAAACTGATAGCAGACAGGATTAACGCGGCTGTGTTCAATCGATGCATATGAGAGGTGCATGTTGATAAGTCGAGATTATTATTTCCCAATGATATTTATGTGACTACTAACACATTATACATTTTCAGTTTATTTTGTTACTATGTGCCTTGGTTGACTGAAATTAATATTTTATTTTACCAGCTTTTGCCCGCGGCAACAGACACACACACTTTCCCATATGTTATATTAGTAGGTAAGTATGGAAACAAGTGTTTTAATGATTAAAGGTACAAATATGCTCTTTTTGTTTTTCGTATTTTCTTCTTATTTTGTAACTGATCTTTAGTACTGAATCTTGCCAATAATAATTGTTTTCAAAATCACTTTCGGGCCGGACTGTACCTACACTCGCAAAAAACGTAAAGGCCCACATTTCAGTGAGTGGCTTTTTTTCTATAGTCACCGAATTGTTATAAGTAAGTATTACGATAATTGTATAAGTAGGTACACCTACATAATTGTGGGTTACCAAATATTCTGATGCAGGTTGTATAATAAGTAGATCAGATAAGTAGGTGAGATATGCCGAGATATTGTTGATACATAATATTATGACCTCAATTGTTTTGTCATCGGCGTTATTGGGGCTGCTGATAAAGTCTTTGTACCCTCGGGCGAGAGTTATTGTGGGTGCTGAAACATTTATGTATTATTTTAATACGTAAATGAAAAGTTGAAAGTGGATTGGTTGTAGGAATCTAGACAAATTTACGCCTTTTCCCATAGGGATAGGTAGAAGCTTTAGATCACTGCTACGATTATTATGTACTTGTTTTGCTTTGTTTATTACACGCACACACTGAACCAAAGTTGGGTTATTAACTTAATTTTTAATTTTATGTCAAGTTTTCCTCATGACGTTTTCCTTCACTGATGTCAGTGATCGTGAGTGCCACGGAAAGCATAAGGGATAAGCCGTTGGTCCCTGCAGTCATATGTAGATCTTTGAGAGTCATTATGGGTGGTCAAAAGCTCTAAATGTCTGCCAACCAATCTTACCAAGGAGTATCGTATTGCCCAGTAACTGGGTTGTGGAGGTCAGATAGACAGTCGCTCCATGTAAAATACTGGTATTCAGCTGTATCCGGTGAGACTGGAAACCGACCCCAACAAAGTGGGGAAAGGCTTGGCAGATAATGATGTTAGTGATGTCAAAGATAAACTTTTAAAGTACAAACAAATTGAAACAGTCATAATAGTAGTAACCCGGATTGGAACCCCCAACCTTGTGCACTAACTACTGAGCGATCACGACATTTTAATTAAATTAAACTAAACAACTACGTACAAACAGTACCGACAACCGGACGATCTTTGCTCTGTAATGATAGTACAAGTAATTCGTTTGAAGGACATCGAACGCACGCAGCAAACTGTAGTTAGATTTGCCCTTACTTTATCAATTACTTACAAGTTATCTGGTACTTAGTTTTACCTACCAATTGTTAAGTTAACTGTTTGACCTCTCTACATAGTTTAGTGGTGTATGACCTCCTTGCTAATTGTTTTAGGAAATGGTTGCATGAGAAGAAAAGGTAACTTAAAACAGCACTCATAAGGCTAGCGCACATCGTCGGACGGTTGGACTGGGTATTTTAAACATTAAAATATATTTTAATTTTATTTTAATTTTTTAAATATTTTTAAACATTTCCCATTTCCCGCGACCCCCGGCGTAGGTGTGAGAGGGAACAACGGGGTGGTTTTTAGTCAGTAAGAGTCTCACGGATCCCTACGCCCCTCCAGGGCGGAGGACAGCCATGAGGATTTTCGACCCCATCAAAAAAAAAGGGTATTTTAAACTTACCAACGTAGTTTCATATGCACGACATAATCATAACATCACGCATGTATTCCCATAAGGGTTGAGCAGAGGTGCACCTGCAGTAACACCCACATTTTGCTAATAATGTCTAAGTCCCGTTTATTAGGGGGTGAGCGTATTGCCATCAACTGGGCACAAATCCAGATTCCGGGATGCTAATGAGATAATTCCTATTAGAGAAAGTGAATAACACTCTGCCCGACCTGAGAATTACTACCAGGGCTCTTATAGTAGCAAGATATTCCAAAGCTTAGAGACCGATCACGGACCATCAAAATGATTTTTTATTGTTTTGTTTGTATTGAAGAGCGCTGTAGGATACCGCAATGGGATGCAATGGCATGTGGCAGGACGAAAATTTTTTTTAAAAAATTATAGAAATAAAAATGTCGTAGATTTGGGCTGCATTTATCCGCATATGTCTTGTCACCGTCATTAATAGTGGTGTCCTGATGAGCTATAAAAGGTCCTGATAATTATAAATGTAAACAATCTGAGTACGCTGACTTGTTGAACTCAGAAAACGAAAATTGGAGGATAAAAAATATCACAGCAAAATGAGTTAAGCTTTTTAAGAAGTATCAAAATGAATCGATTTAATATTGTATCGATATTTTTAAAATATATTGATATTGCAAAGACTTAAATTAATAAACCGATACATCGATATTTTTAGAAAGCCTAGAGGGTGTTGATGATATTTTTTTCGGAACTGAAACTACGTAGTAAGTATGCTCCTTTAGATTGATGTCTCATGTTATTGCTTACGTTGCGCTATGCATTACTTGTATACACTAATGTACTTTTTTCATTAAATATACTACTCGTATGGGAACCGAGCAGTTCACCTTCTTATTTCATACCCGAACCTCTTACATACATCTCAAAATATAATTAGAATAAAAATATCGTAACACGATCTGACACAGTTCTGTCAGAATCAAAACCAAAATCCAGATTCATTTATTCAAATTAGGCTGAGATTCAGCACTTTTTTCACGTTTACAAAAGACAGTCCCCCAAAACGCCCACCCTTCACCACTTCCTAGTGTTTTTGCTGGGATGAAGAAGTGGCGGAACATACTCCCCAACAGAACTGTAGAGCGCATATTTACATTGATGTCCTGTGAATGAAAGGATAAATGGATGGAAATGGCCTTGGAAAAATATTGACAACCACAACCTAGACTTATGCGTGAATTGAATGAATAAAAACTCACCTTTTACTTTTCATCTTTTTAACATTGCTTATTGTGATTAATATGAACCAATTTTCAAAAACAATTTTGAAATCAACCCAATCACTTAGGAGTAGCCCAAGTACAGACATTGTCGAAATAATAATTAAGTAATTCCTTATCATATGGCCTCATCTCCAAAATGACCAGGTAACAAGACCTCCTGCTCAACCAATAAGAGTGATCACAGAGGTCTTCGAAAACTGGCTACTATTAAAGTATGTATTGTAATAATTTCATCAATTGTTCAATAAATCACTCTGAGTACCT
This sequence comes from Phlogophora meticulosa, assembly GCA_905147745.2. NCBI lineage: Eukaryota > Metazoa > Arthropoda > Insecta > Lepidoptera > Noctuidae > Phlogophora > Phlogophora meticulosa. The sequence continues at coordinate 5,445,476 of LR990518.1, forward strand.
ACTCTTGTTATATACTCTTAATTGACTATACAACTTACTGTTTCGTCAATCTGTCGGAATTTCAAAGCATTGTTTAGAGTCGTACACGAGTAATTTGTTAATATTTTGAAAATAGATGTTATTTTCAAAATATTAACAAATGACTCGTTTTATACAACCGTTGGTTTGTGAGCTTGAGATAACATAAAACATAATTATATGATATGTATTCCACGGAGAGGCAGAAGTGCACTCACATTTCGCCAGTTGAGTCCTCTTAATAGGGGCGAACCTAGTGCCACTAACTGGGATCAATTCCAGCCTCCGGGCTGCTACTGAGAAAATTCAGATGAAAAAACCTAACGGCGCTACCTGATTTGGGAATCGAACCCAGGGCCTCAGGTTCAGCAGTAGCGCTTAACACCACTAGACAGTCGAATAAAAGAACTTAATAATAATACCTGCTTTTATCTCGAAAATTAGTTTCTAAATTCTGTAGGCCATACAAATATTTGTTCCGTGCGGGGATCGAACCCGCGACACGCAGCGCAACAGCCAATCGCTTAACTACTGCGCCAACCGTGTCGCAACACTACACTTTTGATACAACTTACGCTGATTATGACAATATACAAACAATGGAGGCGTACCTACTAAAACCAATCACTAGAAAAAACCAACTGAACTGTGACACGTAATTCCAAATTGAAATTAGCTTACTCCCATAACTTACAACTACAAGGCTGCCTCGCGAATTATGCGGAAATCCTTCAGAGTCGCACGCGCATGTTCGCGCGTGTTTCTAGATCACTTATCGAATTCCACACGTCGGCTTGTATCGTCTCTTGCGCTCATGACCCGAGTGGGTGATGACTGTCACGTTTCTTTATGGAAAACATGATCTGTTTGATGAAGTTTACAGCTTAATCGTGATGGAGCCAGCCAAAGCTAGTTGATAGGTTTTGGCTCCTATAAAAATTGGGCAATTCTGGTATAGTTATTTTCAGTTTGATTACTAACGGTTCGTACTTAAGTCCATTTTGCCACGACCTGCAGCCAAAACGGCTTGATATGTTTTAACCGAATGAGGTATCATAACTTTCGTCTTGACACACTGAGTGACGTACTAATTAAAAAAAAACTTCTGAATAAATAACTAAAAAGTTCAAAACAAAAGAAGATTAAGGTTGTTTTCAAGTAATTGATGACATTTACTTTAAAATTGTACTTAAATTACTACAGACCAGAGACTACGGACCAGAGACTACGGACCAGAGAGAACTCCATTTATGTAAAATAGTAAAGCATTCCACATGTTACAACTTGTCCAAACTCATTCCATCGACGTGAACATTCATTAACCAAGATTGAGGTCATGAAACAATGCATTTTCTAAATTACTGCTTCAATTCTCTTTGGTTACAACCTTATTTAGTTCCTAACTGCTATTAAGCGCACAAAGCGCTGCAGAAACGTAACGTACGCTTTTCTGAATGCATTACATGTTTTGACCTGGAAATAATTAATGGAGAGCCTAATTACTCTATTTATTCTGCCCGGTTGTGGCTCGCCTATTATTTCATAGGTCTCAAAGATAACTGGCGAAATGTGGGTGTACTATAGGTACACCTCTGCCTGACCCCGAGGAAAATACAAGCGTGATGGTTTGATGTTTCATATAGTTTCAATATACTTTTGTAATTGCTTGCTATTTACTTAACCTGTGGCCGAACTAATGCTAGCCCTTGGGTCACCAATGCATTGGTACCCGTTACTTGGGTTGCCAACTAATAACAACATAACGAAACTAGATTTTAAAACAGGTAAAATCCAATCAGCTGATCATCTAAAATAGTAGGTAAAAGATTCGTCCAGCGTGCTATAAAAAAGTCTTAAATAGAAATGTTTATTTCCAATCTAGACTATTGAATTAAGTAGGTATAACATTAGCAGCTTAACACATGTTCTTCTGTGTATAATAAAGTCGTTTTACATGTCTGTCTGTGTAACCGCTTCTTCTAAACGACTCAGTGGATTTTGATGCTGTTTTCACCATAATTTAGAGAAATTATTCCTTAATGTTTATGTGTACCGTTTTTAACATATCAAGACTCCGCCGTGCCTCGGAGAGCACGTTAAGCCGTTGGTCCCGGCTGTCATTTGTAGATCTTTGACAGTCGTTACAGGTAGTCAGAAGCCCGAAATCCGACAACCAGTCTTGCCATGGCGTATCGTGTCTTGCCATGGGAATATAGGCAGTCGCTTCTTGTAAAATTCTGGTATTCAGCTGCATACGGTTAGACTGGAAACCGACCCCAAAACAGTTGGAAAAAGGCTAGGCAGATTATGTAGGTACCTTTATACCGCATTCATATAAAACGTAGGGAACGTGCGAAATCAGGGCGGGTGACTTAGACATATACTAACAGAGCCTGATGACAATGCTACCTTCAGGAGAGCAATAGGGCCACCAGCAGTGTTTGCAAACACAGACCGCCATCATTCAGTCCTCGCCGCCGTGGCCCGTCGCGACGACCCCGTGAATGTCCAGCCAGCAGTTATTTAAATTAGTCCCTAAATAATATATCTATTAGATCCAGCCTGTCCCTTGCTCTCCTCTCCCAGTGACGTCCTATGCCGAGGCTCGTACTCCGCTCGTGCCCTTAGCGAGAGTTCGCTTAGCTTTTAACCTTTTTACGCCCTGGCTGGAGGCCTTAATTTCTAATTGAGTCCCCACAAGAAAGTTCGATTAAGCAGTAGATATCCCTGAAGTGTAAACTACGAGAAGCCAATTCCAAAAGAAAAAGAAGACAGGGCGGGTCGCTATTTAATTAGATTTTAATTTAAAACCAGCCAATCGCAACTCATTAACACTACTAGGCACTGGAACCAAATTCCGTGGAACTATTCATACATTATTTATAACAGCCTATGACGGCCTTGTCAACGACCTCTGAGTCAACCGGGTAGCCTTTTCAACTATCACCCGCGTTTATACGACAAAGATATTTAGCTGCTACATATTCTGAATGTTTATACAACAATTGACATACAAAATCAAAATGCATTCATTCAAATTAAGCTGAGAATCAGCACTTTTTGATCGTCAAAATGTATATAAGATAGCCCCTCAAAACGCCCACCCTTCACCACTTCCTAGAGTTTAAACTGGGAAGAAGAAGTTGTGCAACTAACTCTCCAGCAAAACGTCTATCTGATAAGTTAGAAGAACTTCTATACAATATAAGAGAAAAAAATAGCATAAATCATATTTAAGAATCATTAAATGAAATTAATTAATTGTCCACATGTTATGTAGCACACACCAATATGGCAAAAAAATGCAGGTTTATAATCAACGCCAAATTAACTTTGTATTGTTCTCGTGAAGTTATTTTAGGTGTTACATTTTATCGAGATCTAAGGCAGTTTGGAGTGAACGGCGAAATAGTTTAGCTATTAGCATGTTGAAAACATAATATGGACCATAACTGCTAATGTATAGAGCACATTTTAGTCTTCTACACCATGAATCGCAGCAGCCTGCGGTCAAGTACGTAAAGGTTCAATATGGTCAAATATTTGTATCCGCATTTTTATACTATCTAGTACTTTGAACACGTTTTTAATTATTTTTTTTATTTTTTTTAAAAAAAACGTTGCCCCACACTAGGAATTTCTCCTGTATCGTGGGTGCGTTTACAAACATTTAAACTCACATACACAAACAGCCAGACCCGGAACAACTACCTGTAGGCCATACAAATATTTGTTCCGTGTGGGGATCGAACCCACAACACGCGGCGCAGCAGCCGATGGCTCAACCACCGCGCCAACCGTGTCGTCATTTAACTTAACTTTGTTCTGCCTATGATTGACACTTCCCTAGTAATTGTACGCAATACCTACGTAGCTTAATAGTTGAATTAAAATGAGCATAGACATGTAGATAGTCTATTTAGATTATTTTACTATTTAGCCTTCTAATGTAAGGTCTAACTCAGAGATGGACAATCTATGGCCCGCGGTCTAACCCAGCCCGAATGCGGAGCGGTGGGCAGTAGTGTATGGCCCTCCGAGATAAGTTCTGGCCTTTTCATCGACACAAATATGTTGCTCAAAATGGAAAAAGACTGTAACAAATAGCGATAGTCATTTGGCCAAATATCGTTAGTCGTTTGTTTTGGCATACACTGTTATGTTTTGTCGCGGGCAGCCGTTTCTCATCTCTGCTTTTCGCCCGCTGTATGCGCCCCACGACTGTTATTACGTGACGTTGTGTAACTGAATCATTGTAGCTTCTTAAGAAAAATTGTAACATTAAAGCAAAGTGCTTTTTTTTGTATTCTGGCCCCCCGTAAAAATAATTATTTTCGATTTTCTGGCCCTTGATGAAAAAAGTTTTCCTACCCCTGGCCTAGTATCTAGTTTAAGAATTTATGTTTACATTATGTCACGATGTATCCCCACTGCCTAGCCTAGAATATTATCTGCCTAATAATAGTAATCTTGGCACAAGCAAGTCATAATGTGGTCGCCGCCATTATTTTGCAACAATGTACTTTTATCTCAAATCTTAAGTATGTTGTATATGGTCGGTAATTATGACTTATGGGCATAATAAGTCCGCGAGTTCAGTTCGCTTTGTTTGATTGTAGTGTTAACAGCCTTTGTTAATTGTGAACTGCCTCGTTGGTCTGGTGGTGGCAAGCGTAACTGCTGCAAGAGGCCGTTGGTTCAATTCCTGCGTCGCACAAAGTGTTATTGGGTTTTTCGATCAGCAATTTCTTAGTAGCAAAATGGAGTCTAGATTTTATTCCGATTGATGGCGATAGGTTCGCTCGCTATTACTGGGGAAATATGGGTGTACTGAAGGTTCAGCTCTTTAGGTGAAAATGAGCGTTGTGCTATGGGCCCTTAAGGCACAGGATCATGCTGAGTAGTGTATTCTACTTGCCACGGTCACGATGAGCAACTGTCGACAATTTTCTTATACTTTTAGTTTGTGTTTCTCCACTGACATCATTTAAGCAATATATGTACTAACATTAATATTAGAACTTCCTTTTTTAAAGTTTCTTTTGATATCCCTTTGTGGGCTATACCTTTGCGGCAAATAAACATTTATTCTTACTTTCTTTATTTCTAACTCTTCTAAAACTAGGCTTAAACCTTCGTTTTCTGAAAGTATGCAATTGATATGAAATCTCGTGTCAAGTAATATGATTGGTTGTTCTTGTTCATTGTTTTTCGATGTTCAGTAGTGTGCCTGAGACTGTGCTAAATAAATGCTTTTTCTTTTCTTCTTTCTTTCTGCATTATCTTCGCTAAGCAGTAATGGCAGCTGACTCAAGATTTACTAACCAAACAGAATTGAACAAGTTTACTGTACCCAGATGTCGGTTGAAAATTACACGGAAATGCATCTTTACTGCCGTAAATGCCACTGACAACTGTTCAAAGTGTAAAATATTTAAATTTAACTCGTTTCCATGAAATCTCAGTAATATTTCCAGTTAATGTAAGGTAATTTGTAACCATTTTTAATTATAGGTCAGATTAAAATCACTGGAAAATAAGAAGTCCTCAATAACATACATTTGCATGTATTAATTTTCTGTGTTTTACATTTAAAGGTCATCATCTGCCATCGGCCTCCAGTCTAACCGAATGCAGCTGAGTACCAGTATTTTACATGGAGGACCTCCAAAACCCAGTTACTGGGTAACACGATACCACTTGGTAAGACTGATTGTCAGACTTTCGGGCTTCTAACTATGTGACGCCTGTCAAAGATCTACAAACAAACGACATCCGGGACCAACTGCTTAACATGTTACGAACGGTCACTCATCCACAGACAGACCTAGGCAAGCGTAACTTAACCTTTGATCAACCCGTGCTTATGTTTTTATTTAGCCACAAGCTCCTCAAATCAGAAACAAAGGAATGTGTCCTTGCTTACTTTTGCATGCTCATTAATTAAGACATTATATGCAATATTTCATTGTTGCCTACAGTTTAAATAATTACCACTTTGAACAATTTAGTTCAGGGGTGCTAAACGTACAAGCCGTGGAATTTTATGTTCGACCCGTCAAGGTTTAATTTATGTGCAAACTATGCCTATCACTTCCACTGCCGGACATGGCAGTTTCTTAATATACTCGCAGGATGTAAGCTATGTAGTCTGTAGCGACATCTATATCCACATGCGAACTAAGCTGACGTATTCTAGACCGCGATAATTATAATTATCAAAGTTATTTGCGCGGCAAATGTATAGTGCCGCTTAAGTTTGAAAACCACGTAAATCATAAACTTTTCAGGAGAGGCTAACTGCATAATTTTAGGTAGATTATAATATCACTCCTATATTTCCCGAGGGTAAGCACACCAACATACGTAGATATCATTACGATACCAATTTTTACTTTGTGTATACTTCAAATTAGATCTATTAATTATAGGGCTACGTACCCGCATTATGACGTACTCTCAATGAATATAGGACCATTTATGTACCCAACTTTTCTGACATACTCTCAATAAATATAGGACCATAATTATGTTCCCGAATATTTTGACATACTCTCATTCAAAATGGGACCATATGTACCCTACTTTTTTGACATACGCTCATTACATATAAGACCATATGTACCCGAATATTTCGACATATGCTCATTCATAACGGGATAATTTGTACCCGAGTTATTTGACATACTCTCATGCCGTCTTACTACCCAAATTGACTCACATATGTGGTGTTAGAACTAAACCGAAGATTAACAGAATCCCGAGAACAATTTGCGCGAAGTAAATAGCAGCGATGCATAAAGCCATATACAACAGAGTGTAAACCAAGACAGGCGTATCTGAATACAATTTTTGAAGACAGCTTAGCGTGGCTTAGCCGATACTTGGTTAAAACCTCTCTTAGTAAGAATTACAGCGATGTCCCTGAATCTCAGCCTTAGTCTTGAAGTAGGAAGAGTAGAACTGTTTCATTGGGTATAATTATGTAACAATAAGGATGGGTAAACTCCGCATTAATCTTGCCTATATTCACACAAAATAACCTTTTCCGCTTTCCGCAATACAATAAAATACATAGACAACACTAATAATTCAGCCAAAATTTGCATAGACAAACTATTTAAACACAAAATTCACGAAATTGCCATATTATTCGCAACTATAGAGGTCTGCTAACCGTTGACAATTATCTTACCATGTTGGGGGCAAATTGCCCTCAAACAAAGGCAATGAGATCACGGTTCTGCCAAAATGAACGTCTGAAACCACAACGCCTTGTAAGGAAGTTTGACTTTGCAAGCGTATCTTGATTTTCTTCGCAGGAAGTGCATCTGGTTTCTCCTTAATCGGAGAGCTAATTTAGGGGGTATTTTTGATAATTTGTGTGGCTTTTTCATAGTTTATGGTGAGGTCTATCACTAAATTGGTGTCTATTTTCGTTTTAGCGGGTGGCACAATTACCCATAGTATATTTCCCAAGATAGTAATCACGGGAATTCATTTTAAAATTGGAACTGCCTCGATGGTCTAGTAACTACAAGCGCATGAAGTCCTGGGTTCAATTCCCGGGTTGGGTAAACTGGTATTGGATTACCCATCTGGAATATCGCAGTTGTAACCCGGAATCTCTATTTGATGTTGGTTGATGGCAAAAAGGCTCACCCCCTATTTGACATGAGACTTAACATAATTGCCAAATGTGAGTATAGTTTACTTTAGATACACCTCTGCCTAACCATTCCCGGAATACTGTAGTTATATTATGCTATGTACATTTTCAATAAATCTTAATTTTGCTGTTTTGGAATTCTTGTGCAAAGTAACATGCTTCCTGACCTCCACGGGTCAGGTTGTAGGTTATCTATCTGTGAATTCAGTATTTTTATAAAATAGAAGTTATACGTCAAGTTGTCGTTTCTATCAGACATTGGCATTGATTAAATCGCAACCGCAAGTCTGTATAAAAAATAAACGTCTCTTACATTCCATCAATTTAATAACACATTGCAACCATTTGCAATAGAATAACAATAGATACAAAATACACGAACAATCTTATTACCTACTGTCGGACAATGATGATACCCGCCATTGCGAAGCGACTTCTCAAATAATGTCAGCGTTGAGTAACTGAGGCGAATTGGTGGAATACACCGTATTATGGCTTGCATTGTATTGTTGTAGTATAATGTAGTGTCCTGTGTAGTGGTTATGGACTCCTATTGATGGTGTTGCAGTTGGTGGCCTCAAGGTCTTGCCGTTGTGTTGCAAAGCGCATCGCCTCGTTTCGCATTGAGCGGATTTCTTACAGCATAATTGCGAGATCTCAAGCTAGGGCATTACACGTCAGTATCGAAGGCCCATTTTCCCTAACACTTCGAATTCCTAAGTAGAAACCCACAGTTGAAAATTCAACAGTCCTAAAATGTTAAGGTGTAAGGCTGACACTCAGAAATGAGACTTAGTGTAATCTTACGATACTAAGTGTTTTCACATATCGAATGTGTAAAATATCTTAAATTTAGCTTCGGATATTTTGTTTCAATTACTTTCTGCCACCAGCTCCCGAAATTATTTTACACCTTATAGTGTTTTTTTTTAGGTCAGTTAAATTTATTTATATAAAAGATGTTATCTCTCGCTTTTCAATGGGTCGGTTTATAATGTATCTAAGATACAATAGCTTCATGTCACCTTTTACAGAATTCAGTAGGTGTAAAATCAATTATCCCCAAAAAAATTCAAACTCAAATGGAACCAACTTTAAGATATACCATATACCCTATCCAATAAAAAAGAATCATCGGAGTACTTGTAACGTGTAATCATATTTGTATTTGAAGAAGATCTTCAAGTAAGCCAAGTCTAAATAGTGGACCGCTGACGATAAATGAAGAAGCTCGTAGTTCTCATAAATACACTGCAGGAATTTCTCACGGCACTTATCAGTAGCATTTCGATAAAACCCTAAAACTACAGTGTTGTGATATTAAGGGCTTAGTGATTCGTTCAGCCAATCGTCGACACAAGGGTGTAACTGATTGATTTGTGATTAGCTGGTACCGCCAGCAACAAAGTTTTCCATAACTGAATACTGGAAGATATCTCATAAAACAAAGTTGTCTCTACGTGAATACTGGAAGATATCACAGATTTAAAGAGTAAAGTGACTTACGCACGGCTTATCACAGAGAGTTGAAATTCCAATAACGCGTTATTCAAGCGTTTGGTCAAGTGTAAGGGAAAATAGGCATAAGCATTAAAATAATAAGGGTCTGTTTAATCAAACCGGCTGGCGACAGGTGACAGACGTACTTACATCTGACAACTTAACAATTTTGTAAATTTCTTTCAAACTTTTTATGCTTTAGTAAAACTTCGCCCGCGACTTCGTCCGCGTGGATTTCCTACTTTTCCCTTAACGTTCCCAATAAAAAAGTTAATTCAAAATAAGTTTTACAAATGACTTATTGCCTAGATATAACTCATTTGTTTTTTCATTTTTTTTTTTTTTTAAACATTGCCCCACACTAGGAATTTCTCCTGTATCGTAGGTGCGTTTACAAACATTTAAACTCACATACACAAACGGCCAGACCCGGAACCACTACCTGTGGGTCTCACAAATATTTGTTCCGTGTGGGGATCGAACCCACAACACGCGGCGCAGCAGCCGATGGCTCAACCACTGCGCCAACCGTGTCGTCAAAATGTATCAATATGATTGTACTTATTGCGTTCCTTAATGCTGACTGTACCAATCAACATTGTTTCGGTAAATGTGAATTGACCACCAAAACAACAATGTTGCGACACTCACACGCATGTGTTGCAAAGTCGCCTTGAATTCAAACCGAATGATTGTAGCCAGCGAGCAATGGTGTACCCGTGCTTGTTAACTACCGGTAGTTGAGCAAGAAAAACCAAATGGCTGCAACTGTCTGAAAGTATACAGGGTGGAAGGGAAAACGATGCAAGACCTGACACCATGAATTCAGAACATGATTATGTATCATATCCTATTATATCAACGTTTTTGATTCACTGTTAAAATCAAATAGGATCTTTTTTTTTTTTTTTTATAAGAACGTATGTCAAGGATACTCGTGGCTCGTGGCTAAATAAAAACAGCCGCACGGGTCAAAGGTTAAGCTTGCCGAGGTCAGTCTGTGGATGGGTGACCGTTCGTAACATATTGAGACTCCTCAGTGCCTCGGAAAGCACGTTAAGCCGTTGGTCCCGGCTGTCATTTGTAGATCTTTGACAGTCGTTACGGGTAGTCAGAAGCCCGAAAGTCTGACAACCAGCCTAACCAAGGGGTATCGTGTTGCCCAGTAACTGGGTTGTGGAGGTCAGATAGGCAGTCGCTCCATGTAAAATACTGGTATTCAGCTGCATCCGGTTAGGCTGGTAGCTTACCCCAACATAGTTGGGAACAGGCTAGGCAGATGATGATATGTCAAGGAAACAATCACGGGACAAGGGAAGAAAGGGCAGTCATAAAAGTAAAATGTAAAAGTATGAAACAAAGAAGGTTTTCACTTAGAGTCCAAAATAATTCAATACGAAACCAATGAGTTTTCAGTGTGAAGGAAGTGTACTTGTTTTTTAATTTCAAATCTCATAGGGTTAGACAGAATTGATGTTGATTTTCTCATGTATTTTTACAATGTTAAAGAAACACCAGAAAGTAACATGGCAATTTGGCTGAGAGTCTTTCAGATCGTCAAACTTACATAATATAGTCACCAATACATCCGTTCTTTCCCACTTCCTTGTATTATTGCTGGGAAGAAGAAGTGGCGCAACAAACTATAGGATAGGACTATAGGATATAGGATAGCACATCAAGCTATTCCAAATTGCCATTGAACATGATCCTATTTTTTTTGTAATAAAGTCGAAAATCTATCAAAGAAATTTTCTAGATTGAGGTTACTTGATGTGCTGGCCTCTGTAGGTTCCTATTAACCATTTTACTGCTTGGGGTGTGTAAGGCAAGGTACTGATTGCAGTAGAATGTGTTTCATAAAAACAAACGACAATCTTTTAATTAGAGGATATTACGACAGTCAGCAGATTTGAGCAGACGGGCGGCTAAATTGATTGAACATTCATTAACTATGCTGTAGCAATTGTCATGGCGTGTCAGTTTAGTAATTAATCGTGTTTTGTAATTAATGCCTCTGCATTAGTGTAGTGTCCTTAAAAAAACTGTTTGGTCCGAAAGTTGGATTACTCAAAAATACTGGACACATACTTATTCTTTTGTCACGTAAACCAAAAATGACGACGATATAGTACGTTGAAATTTCGACGTCAAGGCTTGCTACACTTTTCACGTAAAAGTGATATCACTTGCCCCATCTCCTGAACTTTGATGTGATATCTTTGTCACTTTTTATTGATTTGAGTAAGCAAAAAATACGAGTCCAATATTTTTTGGTAATCTAACTGACGGACCAAATAGACTTATTATATTTTACCTAGGACACATACACGTTGCCATAATAAAAACATGGTGTTTTGTACCTTTTTTCTTTTCTGTTTATGTGTGACACCTTTCATTCTGATTTGACCAAAGAGCGCGCGCGGTTACGTTAAATCATTTGAAATAATACTTCAGTATGTTTTATCTGCCTGATGATGAGATGATGGCAGAGTAAATATCCAATTTCTACTGAAAGTTGTCCGGATCTTCAGAGTTCTAATAGCCATTGTCCGATTTGGTCATAAGAATATAGTCTGTGTTGGTTATGAATTTTGTAAAATATTAGGTACGTTTAGTATCCTCACGTTTTTCGATCTCAACATCTTAATTTTGTACATAGGTATCTTTCAGCGGATGCATTAGACATAGATATAAAATGACTTTATCAATCAATCATTTTATCAATTCACATCTATATAATAGTCGATCGTAATTAAGATATTGCCTGTTAAGGAAGATTAATTACGCCATTAGATGGTAAATGTCGAGTTAATTAGTATTAGATTATTAACACTTATGCAACCTTGCATACGTGGAGGTTGCAGTAAAAGCGTGAAAATTGGATCTTTACAAAATTACTGGAATGTCCAGTGTACACCTTAGCACCTCAGCAATACAGAGGGACACCAAGAGACGAGATTGCAGCAACCGTTAAGAAGCAGTGGAGTAATCATTTGTGCAGTCGCATGGTGCATTCAACCAACATGTCACGCATCGTAACATAGTTATAATAACACCAGCCTGAAACTTTCCCACTGCAGGGCAATGCTGCTTCTCATACAGAGCAGGCACGAGCTAAAATCACAACGTTTGCTCAAGGCGGGTTGGCAATTTCAGACTAATCTAAACTAACTACACTAATATTACAAAGAGATTTGACTGTTTAGTATGTTTATTTGTTATGGCTAAACTCTCCTACTAACTACCTCACCTAACTAACATAGGTAATATTTTATTTTCAAAACTACACACTAATAGGGGTGCTAACGTTGGAAGCAGGGAGAATACGAAATCCACGTGGACAAACGCAGGCGATGCGCTAGTATTAATTATAAGTTCAGGTTCCCTTACGATGTTTTCTTTCACAGACGTCAGTGAAGTCTAAGATAAACTTAGAACGTGAACACATGAAAACTCAAATTTTTACTTAGCCCTGATTTGAACCCACAACCTCGTGCATGAGAAGCGAGGCCTTAACCACAGTGCCATCACGACTTCACCGTGACATATTAGACGATTTGGAATTATGAAAACTGAACACGTTCGTACCTACAGTGCCTTTACGAGGATTTTGTCACAATTTGTCAGTTTTGTAAGTCGTATAATATTCAAGAAATTCCGTGACATGTCTTGTCACGATTGTGTACGTGCAAGGCTGAGCAGCGCAACAATAGCAAAGATAGTACTAGTGTGTACAGAGGCCAGCACATCAAGCTAACACAATCTGTCAAATTTCTTTGATAATTTTTCAACTTCATTACAAAAGAATAAGGTTCATGTGCAATTGGGACGATTTAACAGTTTAGGATAGCTTGATGTGCTGGTACATACAGTTATATGTCACAAACATTTGCAGAAGGAAAAGGCTAGGCTACAACTATGTTTAGATAGGCTTCCAGGCTATCCGGGTGTTTCTGAATACCAATATTTAAAATAAAGCGACTGCCTATTTGACCTCCACAACCCAGCTACTGGGTAACACGATAACCTATGGTAAATTCGGTTGTATGACTTTCAGGCTACAGACTACCCGCAACGTCTGTCAATGATCTCCAAATAACAGCTGGTAACAACGGCTCCGTGCCGCGGATTATATGATCCTCCATCCACCGAGGGGAGCTTGATGTGCTGGCCTCTGTACTTGTTTCTTAGAAGTTAGTGGCTCTTCCAAATGATGAGTGCAGTATAAACCTCTTTCTTTATACCTAGATAAGACACAAAGATACCCAAAACTCAAATCGAGACACATTCAAGAGAATCAAGAGAGAGCAAAAAGAAACAAGAATATAAAACAAAAATAAAAGTCTTCGTCAGCCCGTTACACATTAATTTTCGTAAACACAATCAAATTGTAATGTCTAACGTCTGTCTGTTCGAACTCAATTACTTATTATGGTTTCAATATTATAAAATACCAAAATATAGATCTGATATGGGCATGTATCATTACATTATTGCGTGTCTACAATTTTTATGGTCATTCAACAGACAGACTTAAGGAAATAGCATTAGAAAAAAAACCGGTTATTTATTAGCAATTAAGTACCAAAAATTGCTCTATTAATGAGACTATATACAATTCTTAGCAAGTTCAAGTCCTTGCAATATAAGAGTTCCGTATCTCTTACAGTTTCATAATTGAATAAACATAATATATCAATATGGACATTTTATAGATCAATTTAGAGAGGTATATGTTACACATTTACTGGCTTTTATTTTTGTTTTTTTAAGGATAGGAAATCATCTAATGACTTCTCCCCTTCTGGGTGAAACTTCAGACTTTTACTGACTAAAACCGTTACGACTAGAACCGTTTACGTTCTGGGGTCACGGTAACTCTTTCGAACATCCCTGGGTGACATGAGAAAAACATTGTTTTACCTGCGGCTTTGAAGGCTAATAGAATGAAAAATATCTAGGGGACGCAACTCTATGGTGGTTTGACCAAGTAAAGCTATACTTAGATACCAAGATCTTCGTCTCATTAAAATTGGTCAAATATAGAGGGAGATACATACCTACATTCGTAAACTAACACCTTTTTCCCATGGGGGTAGGCAGAAACTACAGAACGCCACCTGCTACGATCCTAACATACTCCTTTTGCTTTATTTACGTTCATACATCTTATAAATAAATTCTGATAAATAAATAAAAGTAAGTTTTTAAAAGCTGTTTACCTTACATACAAGTTGTAACTTTATACCGCGTTCACTCATACGAGTAGATACCTGTTTCATAATTTCGAAAAAACAGCAAACCACCAATAAATTGGGATAAGGGTAGGAGGACGATGATGACGTTTCATAATTTCGCCACGGGACCCAAATCTGCTGTCTCAATTTTTGCAACATTGATCTAGATCTGAATAAGTCATTTCCTATATCTATCTCAGTCATGCGACAACATTAAAATATATCTGCCAAGGCCATACAGAATCAGACAAGCAAAAAATAGAAGTATTCGGAAATCATAAAACTAATTGGAATCACAGGAAGTTAGATAATTCGTAATGGTACGTTGATAATTAAGTTTTCTATATAATTGTCAACAATTAGTTTTAAACATAGAGTTAATAAACGGATAAGATGATTATATGTGTAAGGACGTACATTGTTACTGCTAACTTAAAACATTGTTGTTTTTTTATATAATTTTCATTGTAAAGTCATTAAGTTAATCGTCCCACTACATGAGCAGACTCCTGTCTCCATTTCTTCAATGGGTCAACATTCCTTGCTACTTCTTCTTAAATTAACTAATACGACGTTTCATACATTTTAAAGTTTTGTTTCCAGAAATATGTTCTTGAGGTAAATCTGATTTTTTATTATACTAACTACTTCAACTCCTGAAAGCTAGAATCAACAGTGGCGACCACCAGCAAAGCTATGAGACAATGAAGCTCGACGAGTCCCGGAGAAACGGTTCAACTGTCTTGGATACCGCAACGAAATCAATCAGAAAAGAACAGTGAAGGAGTAAGAAAAATAAATCATTTCGACAAAAGCCTACGTTAATGAAATCGGTGATTAACGTAAATTTAAGTGTTTGTACGGAGTGGCTCGACGATGTGTTGATTAGTACGTTGTAAATCATCGCCTCTTGAGACGCAGCTCTCTAGGAAGGGAAGGTCTACGAAGAAGAAAGGTTTTACCAGACGCATGTTCGACACTTGATCCTTCACAGACCAGCTCAATTGGATTGAAATTAACTCCAAGACACCTTATCATTCTCCTGCCTTTCCTCCCAATTAATTTGGGGTCGGCGCATAATGTCTTCATCTCTATTTGCCGTCTTCTCAATAGTCACCACCTATCTAGCCAAATCATCTTTCACACAATCCATCCATCGTTTCTTTGGTCTCCCTCTACTATTGTTACCCTATACATTCAGTAATTCTGTAAAGCGTCAGTAATTATGTAACACAAGCACAATACTTATTTACAAATTGATTTACATTCAGATTCCTGAACAAAGAAAGTTAAGATAAGCCAGAGTTTAAGACAATACCAGTTTTTTTTTCTATAGAGCCAAGAGTTTTGGCAATCTTTCGGCGGGCGGGACTATCAATGTTGAAAGATTATATTGTTAAGACTGTAATGGTAATGGACCATTAAGAAACAAACAATACGCCCCAAATAATATTGCATACCAATTGTAAAGCCCTACTATGGAAATCGAGTCTGTTTGTAATCGAAAGTAAATTTCGTTGCTTTAATTCGGGACCTGGTTTCGTTGACGCAATTTGCAGTACGGCGTACGACATTAATTTTCGAGTTTGGTGCGTTGCTAAATGCGAAATGTAGGTATTAATAAATTGTAGCACCTATTCGCATGTGTGTCGCATGTACTTGCAACATGTTGGAGTTGAAATGACGGTGTTAACACGGTTTAAAGTGGAATGTAAATGGTGATACTTACGTGATATCAAGTCATAAATGAATTGCATATGATATATTCAAAAGCTACTTACAAGTAACAACAAAACCATGATGTACGCAATTTGTATAATGACGTGAATTTTCGAGTTTGGTGCATTGCTAAATTCGAAATAACCCCACACTGTCTGCGTACAGCGTGTTTTCATAATAATTTGGGCACTTACAAGCAATGCTAAAACCGCAGCATAGCATCACGCCGCGGCGTGCGTTCCAGTGTGATATCCGCGTAAGCAGATCATCATCTGCCTAGTGTTTTCAACGATATCGGGATCGGCTTTCAGTCTAACTGTATGCAGCTGAATACCAGTATTTTAAATGGAGCGACTGCCTATCTGACGTCCACAACCCGGCCAACAACACGACACCCCTTGGTGAGACTGGTTGTCAGACTTTCGGGCTTCTAAATACCCGTAACGACTGTCAAAGATCTATAAATGACAGCCGGGACCAACGGCTTCACTTTACCGAGGCACGGAGAAGTCTCGATATACATATAATCAATGATCACCCTTACACAGACAGACCTCGGCCAGCGTATACTAACCTCATCTTATCCACATAAGCAGATATCAATTTAAAAGCTAGATCTAAATGTATAGCCAGATAGTTACGTCCATTTTCGCCGTGAACCACATCGTCAAGGACGCGTCAGTTCCCACATTACTTAACCTTTACCCCACCTGCCCAAGCCATGCCCATTGAAATACAAATTAGCTATTCAGAACATGACGTGTCTGCTTTACTCCTTCGTGCCGGAAAATCTGTACCAATGAGCATTAAACGCTGGATGCGATACGTTGTAAATGGAAAATTGGACACGATTGCGAAAGAATTTGTATGGAACCTGAGTATGGATATACTAAAGTTCCATACAAGTTCTACGTGAATATGCATTCGGTAGAATATTTAGAAATCATTATAAAAATATTACATTTCTTTTGTATGATGGATGAAATTGCGAATAGATGTTATAACGTTTTTAATTACGGAAACTCGTAATTAAAAACGACAAAAATCTAGTCGTAATCTCATCTCAGCGACAATCAATGTTGTCGAAATCTAAGTACAGATTGAGTCTAAGATTACAATACGACGACGTTCTTAAAACACGACAATATTTTTGCTGATAAAGAATCAGGAAGGTTTTAAAGTTCAAATACCTAGAGGCAATGAGATTAAATAAAGAATAATCACTATTTATTTTCAGGAAATGATTATATTATCGCTGTAATATTTGCAACACCTACCCGTCGGGGATAATAAAAATTGTTTACACACATTAATCCATATTATGCTAAGTTTACCTTCAGGCGGTAATAACCGGTTTTACTTAAAACTATCAACACATCGCCGAAAGGTGTTTAAATGAACAACACATTAAAATAAAAATGAACTTACTGGCGGCCTACCTGACAAGACAGGGACAAAAAAATAATATCAATAAAATATAATGCCCGGCCCATAAAATGTATCGTCAATCAAGGTCCCAATTTGATTGATATTTAATTTATTTCCTCAGCTACCGCAAGATTTATTTCATTTGAGTTATTTAACACAATAGTCAACATTTTAATAAAGTCTGCCATTTTGTTTTAATCGATTATTGAAAGCCCCCTAATCTTAAAATGGCTGCTAGAGACATTAAAATGTAATCTGTATTGAAATTTAATATTTAAAAAATAACTGATATTATTATTCTGCTTGTTAGTGTTATGTTTTTATCGTGTTGATTGAAACTGAAACTCATTTATTTTAATTAATAGGTGAATTATTGATTACAGTTGAATTTAAATGAAAAATACTTAGTTCTTTTAAACTAAACATCTTCTAAATTGAACTAGTAAAAACAAAATGTAGGATATTGTCATTTCTTTTGAATTGTCGATAGACTCCGGACTTAAACTATATTCCCGAAAGGGTTAGGCAGAGATCTATCTACAGTAAAACCCACATTTGGCCAGCAGTTAAGTACGTCTTATACCCATGTAATAGGGGCGAGGTTATTGTCATTCACGTCCAGAATTTGGGGTGCTAATGAAAAAAAAAGCTTAATATTTTATAATTACGCTTTGCCCGACCCAAGACCTCGTGCTCAGCAGTAGCACTTTCGAAGACTAGACCAAGGAGGCAGCTTACATTCTTCATTTTACCTTTACCTCTTTTGAATTAAACAAATTGAAAATATTTCAAATTTTTTTTTTTTTTTAACTTAGGATAGAATTCAAAGAGTTTGAACAAAACCAAAGTTTTTTAACAAATCGTTGTGTATATGACTTTACCATCCAGTTACAAACGGACGCCCAGCAGAGGACATTTCACGGTTAATGGTTATGGCATAAAACATATAAACTCAAGTCGTGATTCACAAAAAAATGGTGTTTAATTCGTCTGCATAAAAACACCATATTAATTGCCTAGTCACTTCTAATCTGATCTAATTCTTTTGTATCTCAACTATTCTAGAATGACCTTTAAATAAATAGTCATATTAATAGGTACTGTGAGAACCAGCGCCGTATTAAACCTGAACTGGACACTTGGTTACATAAGCCGTTTATAAAAGACCTTCCTCGTCTCCCTGTGTGTCTAAAATTACAGGCAAGCAAAGGGGTGGCTATAGTTTTTAACAGCTCAAGTTATGATAGCCGGTAATATAAGTCCAGCTGGTAATGTTTTACGCCTTGGCATTTAGAAATTGGTTCATGTTGTTGACGCAGGACGATGATTGATAAATGCAATCGATAATAAAATATGTCCTTGTTCAATTAAATTTTAGAAAGATATAAAATCTAATTGGACCAATGAGGAGCCTTGAAATATTGATGCGATGAGATGGTAAGATGGACTACTTTAAATCAAGGAATGATGAAAGAAGTCGATGAATAGCGGCTCATTTAAAAAAAGAATCAATTAAATCCTTTCACTTTTTTATGTATTTTATTTTTAATGCATAAATGTACTAGCATACATATTCATTAACATTACGAAATAATTTTAACAAAATATATTTTGACTCGCCTAAAAGTTCGCTCGTCTCCTCTTGTGCACGAGATTGTAGGCTCAAATCCGGGCAAGTAACAATGTAACTTTTTACATAAATATTTACGTACTTTCTAAGTTTATCTTGGACATCACTGACATCGGTAAGGAAAAACATCGTGAGGAAGCCTGTACAATTCATTTCAGTATGAAATCCCCAAACCGCGTGAGCCAGCCTCGAGATAAATGCTCGTGCCTTCTCTGTATGAGAAGATTCCTTCACCCTGCAGCGAGACAGTAGCAGGCTAGTACTATTATTAACCTAACCGATAAAGCACTCCACCGAAATACAAATAACAACATTAATTTAATTGATTGTTAAACGAAACGTTACAAATTCAATAAATCTCAGTCACAATGTACATAATGTGTTACTTATATTATTTAATGGGACCATTATCAACAGGACCTTGTGTATGCTAGTCTAGTTTTTACAGCTAAGGTCATAACACACATTATAAAATTATTAGCTACGTCTCGCGTGTCGGCGCCAACTGTGACACGGCCCTAAGTTTTAAATAATAGTGTTCGGCTGTTCGTAAGGTAGGGCCAATGGTATTAATATTGTTATGACTTAAATAAATAAGTATAGGGCTTGTGGCAAAATAATAACAGCTGCACTGGTAGATCGAATGTTAAGATTCCCCTGCCGAGGTCGATCCGTGGATGGGTGACCAGCGATTGCATAATCGAGAGCCTTCTGTACCTCGTAAACGCAAAGCATGTTAAGTTGGCTGTCATTTGTATGCCTTTGGCAGTCGTCAGAAGCGCAAAAGTCTGACAACAAGTCTAACCATGGGGTGTTATCCAGTTGGTTGTGGGAGTCAGAAATAGCAGTCGATCTACGTAAAACACTGGTATTGAGCATTCTGTTTTGACTGGAAGCTGACCCCGATCACTTTAAGTAGAGGAATATGATGTATGTCTGTGCATTGATCACAATTCACTGCCTTTTTAAAAATCCTATTAAAACCAAACAAAAAACTACTGAATAAAAATCCACAAATTAATATACAAACGCACATAATACTCTGTAAGGAAACCGATACAAAATATTATTATAAATTGGCAACGTAATAAATAACACCTCCAAACATTAATGCATATCACCACGGCACATATCTCTTTGACACGACAACGCTCTATTTTCGGCCGAATGTCCGCCTAGCCTAGGCCCAAGGTCCACCAATCTCCTAGACTGCCTAACCGGCCGCGCTTTTAGAAATCCTAGTAGGTATAATAGGTGCTAAGTGATCTAATATCTGCATTGAAATTTTACTTCCTTAATTTTTATGATAAATATGGAACATTTTATGTTGTTAGGTAGGTACTTTTAAGGTATACTTAATGCTGATACTTACAGCGATACAGCCGGTCTATTCTGTACAAATCACTCAGCGTAAAGTTAGGTGAAGCGAGCCTGAAGTGACCTGTCATTCCCTGGTATTAATATGGGATGATAGGTCACTTTTTCTTCAGTTCACCTACAATTTCACGGGGACATTATATTATATTATGAAAATAAGTTATGAATAAGTTCTTAAATAAGTTTGAAATAACTTGATGTGAAAAACCTATAACCGCGAATATAACTAATACAGAAGTCAATGATTTAAACATTTGGTTTTTTTTTTTTTAATTTTAATTTTTTGTATTTAATGAAAATAAATTATTATTTAATAAACAGTCATCCTTTTCAGGGAAAAAATTGTAATATTTTGTTTATTAATTAAACCATATTTAGTTCCTGCCGTAATCTGTTATTTTATGCATATTACTTGTACAAAATAAATTCGATATTTCACATCTGCCAAGCGTCCAGTGACAGCTGATCTTTTTTGTTTGATTATTCGCGGTTTTCAAACTATTATGTTGATTAGAAAATCAATTATTGAAATTTAACTTAACAAAACTAAAATTCAGACCTAGTGAGTGGTCTAGTGGATGCAAGCGCTACTGCAGTTGCTATTAGCATCTTAGACATAAACGGTGTGATGTTACAAAAAATACTAACTATCACTACTAACATTGGGAAAAACCAATTCTTAGTTCCTAAATCGGCTGTCGATTTCAAATCCAGTGATTGAATAACCAACTTGCTTTTATTTTTAACAACCAATCACATCAGTTTTCAGGAATCGAAGGTTAATGTCATGCGTGACCCTTGACCTTGCTCATACAAATGCTCGTTGCGCTCACGCATATTAGAGGATATTTAATACATTTTTTACGGTACGCTAAAAGGAAAAAAAAACAAAATTTTGCTATTTTATTTATTTAAGTTTATTTTATACGTTCGTATTCACAGGTTCCTAAAATTTACGAAAAAGGAAAATTTAACATTTTTCACAATTTTTTATTAGGGGCCCGAGATTAACATATGTTTTTTTTATATTGCAATAATACGTAATTACCCTGAGAAATAGTTTTGAAGTTCTCAGATTTTCTGCAATATCACTCGAATAAACTTACTTACCAACATTACAAAATACGCGTCCTAACAAAAAATCAAAGAGCGGACGGTGCAGAGTTTATGTACCCCACAAAACGCTTTAAAGAACATTCAACATTCTTGCCTGTTGGCGTAGACAAAATACCAAATACCTTTACTTAATCGGTAACTTGCACCTACCTAGAAGAAACAGTGGCCATAAGACCAGTATAAGCTGGCCTCTATTTCCTTTGACACTTCGTACTACGCAATGCCAACTCAAGGTCCAATCCTTACTACCGAGTAGCGGTCTGCTGTACATACTGGTTTTTTACCGATCTACATATGAACAGAATGTCTTTTACATTCATTCATATTAATTATAATTGAATTGCGGAAAAAATAAATACTTGTGACACTAACTATGCTTACTTAATTATTTTCCATAGAGTATCCTTATATGTCAGAGGGTGGAGCACACAAGGATCGGTATAGGGTTTTGTAATATTACGCTATGTAGGTTGTTCATCATTTGTTTCAGAAAAAACGAATATATTTCTAATAAATTTGATTGAAAATAAAGCAAATTGACAATTGTCCAATCACATGGTAGAAGTAGTCGTTTAAATATTTTCAAATTTCGAAAGAGACTTAGCCTCAATTATTCTAATTAGTGCAGAAAGATAAGCACTGATACACTCCATTTATTCCTAATCCGGTAATAGAGTACATTGTAAAACTGAAATATGTAAATCTTGATCACCTGACTGTAACAAATACCTATTGTTCAGTAACTGTTATTTATATCCTAAAAAATATATGTTAAGCTTCATTATATACTCAAATTCTAATTCCAAATTCAAATTCGAATTCATTAACTGCAGAGGGCCCTTAATTTAAAAATAGAAAAACATGTTAAAATTCCGATGGGAAGGTCTGTCTTTTTTTTCTTTTTTATAAATCGCGGTAACTTATAAATAAGATCAGAATAATAAATTAAACGATACATATAAGCATTTACTGTGGACCGGGATATTTAACTGTTGTAAATGATAGGGCTTCTCTGATTGTATGACATTTATTCAGGAATGAACCTTACTTTTCTAAATTGCAATCAAGAATCTTCCCTTAGACGGGCGACATATGTGTTTCCTTTTCTAAACTATTCTAATCTTTCTTTAATGGTTGAACATCATTGATAACCCAATTTCTACCAGCCTTTTTAAAATAAGGCCTGTTATTGCATAAAACCTCTACAGTACTGACACCAACAATCCACACACCATATAATGAATGATTAAAAAAAAACGAATGAATTAAAGATGAATGAGATGATGCTGAACTATTTCTTGTAAATTACTCAGTTGAACACCTGCGTTACCTGTTACCTGGAGAGTACCAAGTTCGCATCCGGGTTGATGCATATCAGTGCAATCTCTCATGTAACGAAGGAAGTGTAGGTGCATGACAATATAAGATCACGTTTTGATAAAATGATAACGTTTACTTTTTAAGTGTTGTAACGTTTCATTGAGTCGTCCATTTTGTTTTTGTGAATGGCTTTCAGTGGGACGAAGTTATGTAATAAATGTTACAGCTTTTGAAAGGAACGGTGTCATAAAAAATATCAGCTGTTTCGTACGTTTTTATCGGGTAAATAGAATAGAATGAAATACTCTTTATTGTACACCATGAAAACATAAAAACAATGATTTTAAGATCTACATAGGGTGACAATCGGCGGCCTCATTGCTTAAAGCGATCTCTTACAGACAATCTTTGGATGGACTTGATAGAGAAAGAGAAAAAAATTGTTGGTAGTTCATGGTGTACTTTTTAAATACACAATTGTGTGTATTTAAGTTATTAGTTTATAAGTTGTGTATTGACACAACTATTGCCATTCAACGTGGCAATGCTGAAAGCCTTTTGGGCACTTCTCCCGTTGACAGTGATGCGGATGAATTTTTCGATGCCGTGTTTTTTTTTTTTCATGTATAATGTAATAATAATAGTTGTATCATTTTAAAGAAATAAAAAATACGCAACTATTATTCATAAAATATACCTACGTATGAAAATAACAAGAGGACATTGATATTTACATGCAATGGTATTAACTATTGCATTTTGTATGACACAGCTGATGTATTTTAGGGACATCTTCTTAAGACGACTTCTTAAGACGATCTTCGACGCTTACGTCGAGAGATGTTTTGGGGGCCAAAACTTATGGGTTCGCGCCACTGACATGCTAAGGTGACACGTTGTCAGACTGGCAGTTATTCAAAATTTTGACGGCACCTCTTGTCACCATGACTGCCTATTTATTAATATTTCGGGGTTATTCTCATAGTAAACCTTGGTTATATTTTTTTTTTTTACAACATTGCCCCATACTAGGAATTTCTCCTGTGTCGTGAGTGCGTTTTACAAATATATAAAGTCACATTACACGAACAGCCAGACCCGGAACAACAATCTGTAGGCCATACATATATTTGTTCCATGCGGGAATCCAACCCACGACACGCGGCGCAGCAGTCAATTGCTCGTCCACTGCGCCTACCGTGCCGCCAAAGCTTATATTCATGAGAACTTTCGTTCACTAAAAAGTTATAAGTATTTTACAAATAACACTGTGTACCTTTACTGTGTATATTTTAATTTTTGGTACCAAGTCATATTGCCGAATTTTCACCAGCATTATAACTACTAGGATAATTATTATTACGATAAGAAAAATAAGAAGTGTATGTGCCTCTTCTGTTATTCTTCTTGGCGTCAACGGTAAAATATTTCACATTGGTGTTGGTATTAAATTCACCAACGCACACAGTTCACTGATAGCCATATAAGACCTTCATGTGTGCTGGTGCCAGGGCATGAGACAAGGTGGAGGGTGGGCCATTGTCTGTGGAGAGAGGTGAGAAAACTCTTCATAAGAGTTGGCTTCCAGACTAAACAGATGCAGCTGAGTGCTAGTATTTTACATGGAGCGACCGCCTATCTGACCTCCACAACTGGGCAATACGATACCCCTTGGTAAGACTGGATGTCAGAGTTTCGAGCTTCTGACTACCCGTAACAACTGCCAAAGATCTATAAATGACAGCCGGGACCAACTTTCCGAGGCACGGAGGAGTCTCGACATGTTACTAACGGTCACCCATCCACAGACTGACCTCGACAAGCGTAGTTTAACCTTCGATCAATCCGTGCGGCTGTTTTTATTTAACCACGAGCTCCTCAAAATACTTAATACATATTACCAGAAAATATAGACGTATGTCAATTTTTTTTCGACACGCCCAAGTCGTACAAAACACGCAATGGACTGAAAAATAAGACGCGAAACTAAATTTTCTATCAAATACCTAATTACTGAACTCAACAAATAAGACGTTTCACTGGATAATGGTCGTGTTCTCGATTTACGTAATCGATTGTTAAAAAAAAAACCAACATTGTTTTTTGTTTCTTGACTAAACTTCTAAAGGCATGATTTACCCCGTTCTTGATTATGCAAGCTAAAGACACGAACAAACTGGTGCACAATGTAAAATCGTGCCGATTTCTATTTCGTGTTAATTATTTAGTTAAATTACCTAAACACGAAAATTTAGTTTCATTTACTCAAGTAGATAGAACTTTTCCTGTTTTTAATATTAGGAAATTAGTAAATGGTCTTAACATTCTTAAGTAATTGAATCAGCTATCTGCAGATGCAGATTTTTCGGGATTCTAAATGCCCGTTATAACTGTCAAAGTGAAGAAGTCCGATCAATTTGCTTTTCCGAAGCAAGGAGTCTTGGCAAGTACTGGAATAAAGTACAATCATATTATTACAAACTCAGAGATTTAGAATTCCCATAATGCTGACATTTATTTTAGGTTTTGGCTGCCCTCTTGTCTAAGGCGGCCGAAAATTATATCAAATTATAAACCTATGTATTAAGCAGAGATGAGTATGTATTGGTCCCGGCTGACATTTGTAGATCTTTGACAGTCGGTACGGGTAGTCAGAAACCCGAAAATCTGACAACCACCAATCTAACCAAGGGTTATCGTGTTGCCCAGTAACTTTATTTATGATTATGTAAGATAGGCAATTGGCCCATGTAATAAAACTAGTATCCAGCTGCTTCCGGTTCGACTGGAATTTAACCCCAACATGGTTGGGAAAACGCTAGGCAGATGATGATGAAGTATGCGGGTTGCCCCTTTGAAGGTCAAGGGTCGTCCAAATCAAACCCTCTATAAATAAATAAAGATTTTAAAAAGCACAGGGATGCAGCAATTATGTTGAATGAAGCTCAAGCGTTTAATCACTACATATTTATCTGCAAGGGCACTGTGACGTAAGCTTATGTCATACGCCATACAGGCCGGAATATAATTAATACTGGCTGAATTCAAACGTTCAAGCGAGTTTAGAATCGTTTCAAATAGGGAACGTGCCATTCATTTAATTTGACGTTCGGGAAATCTAAACATTGATACGTTAAGAGAACACATGGGATCCCTTTTTTAATATATCGTGAGATTTTCCAAGCTAAAGTTTATATGGAGAAGGAGTACACAAAGCTAAAACGGTCGTACTTCGACCACTGAGCGACTACCAGTATATATATATTGAAATCAACTCTTTTTTTTTTAATAAAGTTGCCCCGCTCTAGGAAAATCTCCTGTATCTTCACAAACATTTCAAGTCACATACATAAACAGCCAGACCCGGAACAACTACCTGTAGGCCATACAAATATTTGTTCCGTGCGGGGATCGAACCCGTAACACGCAGCGCAGCAGCCAATCGCTTAACCACTGGGCCAACCGTGCCCTGTGAGACAGTCCTCCCAAGAAAACTGCTTTACATTATTTACTCGAATTCCAGCACATTTCATCCACTTTTTTCATACCAGCCCGTTACCCACGATTAGTGTAAAGCATTTCGTCATCACCAAATCATCGGCTAACATAACAATGCGTACAAATAGCTGTTAATTATTTCACATTTCATACTTAATAAGCATTCCGAGTGCGGTTTCGTCAGTCTCACTCAATCGGCCATTACAAACATTTGATAATACCCCATTCATTATTATTACCTCACACGAGTTACAAGCGAATATGGGAAATATAGTGTTGTACAAAAACACTTATATATCGACACAATAACAGTGGAATTGTCTCGTTAGCCTAATGCTCGCAAGCACTAATGCTGAGCCTGAGGTTCTGAGTTCGATTCCTGAGTCGGGCAAATTTATGTTATTTATGTTATTGGGTTATTCAATCTGGAATTTCTTAGTAACAGATTCTGGATTTGTGATCTGCCCCGAAAATAAAATAAAAATCCATACTAATATTATAAATGGGAAAGTGTGTGTGTCTGTTTGTCCGTCTTTCACGGCAAAACGGAGCGACGAATTGATGTGATTTAAGTGGAGATATTTGAAGGGATGGAGAGTGACATGGGTTACTTTTTGTCTCTTTCTAACCCCCCACTTTCTACCGCGAGTGAAGCCGCGGGCAAAAGCTAGTAATTAAATAAAAAGCCATTTCTTTCCTGCAAACTAAAAGCATCCTAGAAAATAATACATGTGGGTGGGTGTACGATGGGTACTACTCTGCCTGTGTCCGGGGATTACTGGCGTGATGTTATATTTGTGTTAAAAAAAAATTGGATGCCTGTAAAGTCGGTATACGGGCGAAAGTTTTACGTGACAACGACTTTGAGTGGTAAAATAATTTTAATGTGAATATTCATTCGTATAGTAGGAAGAAGGATGAAATAATAGTAACAATTTAAAACATTTATTTATACAAAGAATTATATTTAAAACATTAATTTATACAAAGAATCTCGCACTGAATTTCATATTAACAAAATTTTATTTTTACCTTTACACATACATACGTATTTATATACAAATATACATACATTAACTTGCAATATTCACTTTTTATGTCTGTCTCTCTCGCTCTTAGGCGGGCTAACCATGCCCGAGTGGAAGGGACGCGTGCCTCTCACTCGCTCTCATTGTGAGCGCATAACGTGAGCGGAGCGTAACGCAGTTTCTTGAAGTGTCACCCGGCAAACCAATTTATAAGACGTTGTCACGTCAAAAGACCCATCAATTAGCTGACATTTGCGTATTCTGTACCTACATAAAACTAATTAGCATTGAGCTTATATTTTTGCTGGTAAACGACAATTATTTATAGGTAAAAAAACTGCACAGTGTCAGCAGTAGTACATACCATTATGAGATCGATGAGGCAGTATTTTTTTACCCTGTATAAATATCAAGCCCATCCTAAGGTTGTCTGTAAGAGATCGCTTCGAGCGATAAGCCACCCATTGTAACACACTATGTACTTAAGTCATTAATATTTGTGAGTTTTCATGGTGTACAATAAATAGTACACTATTTTATTCTATTCTATCAAATGGGTGCAGTCTTAAGATAGATCAAACGTGAATATTGTTACGAGTATTTGTCGGAAAGATTACATAGGTTTGCCTAGTACACCTTAGTCAGCATCCATTCTAGGTAAAACCAAGGTCTTTCTAGTTTCTATTTGGTAGATTAGCGGTTTTATTTGCAGTAATTCAAGCGAAAACGTCATTATGCGAATGGCGCTGCACCGATATGAATCTATTTCGGTCGTTTTAAGTATTGTCTATTTTCTATGTCGAGTTTTTTTTGTTTTTGTCTGCGTCGTTGGTTTAGAAGCTCTCCTAGGCCTTTATCAAGGTAGAGTGAGATTGCCTTTAGCGCCCTTTAGTCAAAGCTTTCACACCATAAATTGTATTTTAGTTCGAGTTAAAAAAAAAATAGCCCAATTGGTCCAGCCGTTCTCGAGTTTTGCGCTTAGCAACACATTTAGACATTTTTTTTTTATGTACAAGATAGATTACTGGAGAAATATGGATCAGATTCAGAATCATAATCATACTAAGAGCGTTTATTCGTACCTTCTATAAGACCATATGCTATGTTCTTTTTAATGTATAGTCAAGGACTACTTCAGTAACTATCCCTGTTGATGCCGATCTCATTTTTAAACGGATTCAATTATTTTTAACTGTTCCATAGAAAATTTACGTAACGCAATGGAAACAGTAAAAAATATAAATAAAATTGCGTTCCGGCTGTATCTCACGGTACATAGCCCATTGTTTTCAACAAAATTAAGCACCCACATTTGTAATTGACACGGAAAACGCCAAAGGTAACAGAATACTCAGTAAACTCCTCGACTTAATCCATTAAGATGTACCAAACAATTACGTAAACACATCTAAGTCATGTGTGTATTTTCGTAGCATTAGTAGTGAAAATTATTATCAACAGTTGAAGGTGAAATCAATTGAAACAATACGCGACATTGAACGGAGAGGTCAATTATCGAATCTGCGACAAATACATTACAAGAGATACGTAAGAACGGGTAACACACGCTAACAAAATTATCCAACGAACATTTCACAACCCTAGCTGACGAGAAGGCTGATTTCATCACCCCATTCACACCCCCCGATATTCTTAACAGATTTTTTTGACACATCTCCACTAATTCTCTTAATAAAATTCGCTCATGACCTTTGGCATGACAATGCGTACGTTTCGAAACTTAAACAAAAGTCATACAAGTTCAATGGTAGATAGTACTTGAAAAGATATCGTATGAGTACATAATAGAGGTCGATAACAATTACCTCGTGTTTGTCGTGATCGTTGACAAAAGATTTCGCAACGCCATTGATAACTAAAAATACCAGCGTGTTACTATCCCACTGCAGGACAGGGCCTCTTCTCATACAGAGAAGGTACGAGCATTAAGTTCAGTGACATACACACTTACAAAAGAATTAAATATATAAATCGAGATAAAGAAAAAGTTACATTCCTACATAATTGAACGGATTAGAACCCAAAACCGCAGGCATGAGAGGCGATGCCTTAACCACTGGGCCATACGAAAAATCGATAGATGAATAAAAAGTCCTAAATCAAGGAGTCATTATATTAAAAATCTATTTATATAAAGCCTTCAATATTTAGACACGCATTAAAAAAGTTCAAGTTGCCATTATGACATGGAGTTCTTGAACCTAATTTCGTTCGAATCCAAGGCATGCGCAACAAAGACAATAATAGTCAATGCCGTTTCCATCACGACTGCATCCGTCATATTTGTATCGATTATCGGCATGTCAATGATCGATACTGGATCGTATACGCTTTATCGATAACCAAGGCTACAAGATTTACACGGTTATAATTAGTGAAACGATTTAATATAATCGAACAATGAGCGAATGGACACACACGCTATTTGATATTAAAGCTATTATGCTTGTGCCCAATTAATCTATGATTTGAATGCGAAATTGAATTTCACACTACTACAAGTCTTATTATTGTGTAGGCCCCGAAGCCTATTGGAGAGTTGCTAAGCAATTACAATGAACATAATAAGTAAGGTAATTTATCAGGCAAACATCTTATTTCAACAAGTCCCTGAGATAAAGGGCCAGTAATTCATACATGATTTGATAGTCACATTTACTGTGCTTGTTTTATGTTGGTGCATGAAAAATATTGACGGCACGGTTGGCGCAGTGGCTGGTTTGATTCGCGCACGGAACAAATATTTGTATGGGCTACAAATTTGGATATGGCTGTTTGTGTATGTGAGTTTGAATGTTTGTGAACGCACCCACGATACAGATGAAATTCCTAGTGTGAGCCAACGTTTTTTAAAAAGAAGAAGATAAAGAATATTAAAAACATCTGGGTCGATGATGGAGACGAAACTTATAATTAAAAATTATTTAATTTAAATGAATGAAATAAATATTATCGAATCACACACATCAAAAGGATCAAGCCCATCACTCCTGTTGATTTATTCAAATCGTAGTTCTGTCCTCGAAAATCTTTCAACGAGATTGAGACCAAATTAGTATAATTTCTGCCACAATAATAAGTCCAATCTTAACAAATGAACGCTTTTATGAAAAGACCGCTCCACTGTAACCGATAAAATGAACAGAGCCTTAAGAGTGTTGGAAGCTGGGCCTTGGCAACGGTAATTATAGAATCACTAGGTCATCACTAGCAGCGTGGTTGAGCGCCATGGGGGCAAACTCGCAACAGTACACGCGGACAAGATCTTTTCATTATCATCATCTGCCTAGCATTTTTCCCAACTATTTTAGGGTCGGCTTCCAGTCTAACAGGATGCAGCAGAATACCAGTATTTTACATGGAGCGTCTGCCTATCTGACCTCCGCAACCCAGTTATCGGGCAACACGAAACCCCTTGGTAAGACTGGTTGTCGTACTTACAGCCTCCTGATTACCCGTAACGACTGTCAAAGATGCCTAAATGACAGCCAGGACCAACGGTTTAACGTGCTTTCCGAGGCACGGAGAAGTGTCGGTCACCCATCCACAGACTGACTAGGACAATCGTAGCTTAACCTTCGATCGACTCACGCGGCTGTTTTAAACATCATCACTCATTATCATCATTTTGACAAAATCTTTACATCTACGAGTAAATCACAGCTTGTTGGATTCTCAGAATTCACGCGAACGAACAACAACTTCAACGGCTTCATCGTTGTTCAGGTTTGTTAATAAGTGGTTAAAATCGTTTGCACATTCCCATATTTTTCAAGTATCACAATAAGTCTATGTTACGACAAAATTAGGGGTAGGTACTACAATTGTCTCCCGCCCGGAGATGAAGGCATCGAGGAGGCCACCCCTACCCACTCGACCCCACCTGTATCATTTAATGCAGGCGGGATTCAGGGGTCATGGGTGATCAGAGTGGGGACTTTGTTCACCGACGGAGTGACCTCAGGGAAGACGGTGACATAGTGATCACGTGTCTTCGTGCACAGCGAGGTTCAGAGGAGGTCTCCTTTCCTTCCTTTCTGCGTCTCCTCAGGGATGTGCCCTAACAGGCTTTGCACAGAAGGCTCCCGGAGTGGTCTCTTTAGAGACCACTCTCAGGGCACAACAGGGCCACATGGAAGGGGCCCTGTTGTGCCCTGTGAGTGGTCTCTGCTGGGGTGGTTTTAGTGAGGTAAGAATCCCACACGGGAGTGTGGAAAAGACCAGGGATGGTCTTTTCCACAAAAGCAGAGGCGCCTTTGGAAGGTTTTAAAAAAAGGTACTTCAACTGTATAGATATAGGAAAATGTTCATTGACACTTTCTTCAATTATAATACGATAAAAATTTCAGTAAAACTTGATCTTTAAATAGTTTTGATGTATGCATTTTTTTATTTATTTTTTTACAAAATCGTCTGAGATATAACAAACAACAATTAGATCATTGTTCATTCTGAAAATCAAAACGGTATGAATTAAATAATGCTTCTCAAGAATCCAAACAAGGTCCGCCCACAGTAATTGTTCACTTATCTACACCTACTAATTAGATTACATGTTCACGTTTGACACAAATGCGGCGCAAGCGCAAGGCTAAACCCCGAACCACACCGTGACCTTTTCACACAGATCATTATTATATTATTAATTATATTAATTAACACTTATAACGCGAACTGTGTGAGGTACTTAGCGATCATCAATCACAGTAAATTATAGACTAATCTTAGAAATATTTGCTGTTTTGTTTGCATGACAAACGATCCCTAATTTCTGGTTCTGGGTCACACACATGGCTATGTATGACCACGTACACTTATCGAATGTAACGACGTAATTTTAGTCCACGGACATGTGATATAATCTCTATTTGTACATAAATCTAGCACATCAAGGTACCCAAATGTGTCGGATTTATTTGATTGTTTTTCTACTTTATAGCGATAGAAATAAGGTTCATGTTCAATGGGGAAAATTTGACACTTTGGGGTAGCTTGCGGTGCTGGCGTCTGTACGTTGACATCGTCTTCACATACAATTATCTGTTTAATGTATACAAGATATTGTAGAATAATATTTTAAATATTAAGTATGGAGTTTATTGCCCGTTCTTCTCCATACGAAACGACTTTTTGGAAGTGGCAACTAGAATTATATTTTATATTTAACATTAACTTAAAATTTGACATTTTAAAGTACCCTGTTAAGGTTTCGTACTTCACAAGCAAAAAAACGGAACCCTTATAGGATTATTTCGTTGTCTGTCTGTCTGCTAAGACCCTTTTTAACAGGAATGCGTGGAGTTTTTTTTTTTTAATCTAATTTTGTTTAGGGGCTTTTATCAAAGATATGTCAGCCCCATCGTACCTTTTTACATTAGTTGTCTATCTTAATCAGTAAACGTTTACAATATTACTTAATATTTAATGAAATAGAGTTATTCGTGGAGGACCCTAATTAAACGCGTGGAGATATCAAGTTGAAATTAATATCAGATAGATATTAATTTATATCTATTTCATATTATTATGAAAAGCAGTCCCTTGGAGCTTTAAACAAATCAAGCTTCTAAGTCAACGCAATAATAAATTCTATTTCGTATAATATTTCGCACAAGTGCGATTCTGACTATCGCACTGGTTCCCCTCAGTGCACAAGTCAGACTCACCCTTGTCCGGACTTTAAACAATCTTGAAATAAAATATTATACTTTGAATTTACCTTTATTTTTTATTTTTTTCACGAGCATAAATATCTTACTCTGACACAACATTCAAAAGCGATGTTCTCGTGAAATAACTATTAAAACTTCGAGGAAAGCTTTCATAATAGTATAGTTTCGAGAATACTGTGTTCATAACAATTCATTACTTCTATCAAAAGTTTAGTAGAAAATTGCTTTTAAATTCTGAGTCAATGTAAGGCATGCTCGTGACTTTACAGAGGCCAGCACATCAAGCTACCCTAACCTGTCAAATTACTTTGATAGTTTCCAACTACAAAAGAAAAAGTTTCAAGTTAAATTGGGAAAATTTGACAGCTTGGGATAGCTTGATGTGCTGGTGTATGTACTAGAATTAAATACCTCTGACCTTGTACATAATGCCTCGTTAAACTGGGTTAATAAATGTGATTTGTGGAAGGAAATAATTAATCTTTAACTGGTCTTTTATGTCGTCCAATCAACTGACTGTTTTAGGGTCATGGCTGGACCAAAATGACAGTAAGTAAGTAGGCGCGATTGTCGCCAATCCAGTCTCCAAAAACGGATTATTTTTTAACAAAATCATTATTAGCTCAAGATTATACTCACTATCATTACGGTATGCCTAATATTAATAATAAATTATGAAGTATTATACCTTTTAGTTTTGACAATGAATCCTTAAAAGACAAGTTGTTGTATAATTTACATAATTTTTATTTCATAACCACCGTCCAATCAAGAGATTAGGGTCAATAACTAAGGCTCAACTAAGTAGTCATTTCTTCCTTGTATGGCAACATTATGAGAAGCGGAAGAAAAGTGAAGGACAAACTTAAGTTTGAAGACCTTTGATCGACTGTAGTGTAGACCCGATCAATTTGATTGTATTATAGACTAAATGTTGACTAAATGCTTAAAGTATTTAATTTATTTAAAAAAAATAAAAAAACGGAATTTAATATAATGTTGTAAGTAGTTGTTGTTTGTGTAGTTGTGTAAGTGATAAAGTAAGTGTGTCGTGTTGTTGTGTGTGACTATGTGTTGTCTTCTACTGTATAAGGGTCGGCGTTCTAATTTCAAATGCATTTTTGTGATCGCAAAAACTAATATTCTTATGTGATCTATCCAGAAAGTTGTGAACAATTTTTGGATTTTATGCAGGTATCAAAACAGCATAATATAGGGATATGATGACAATTCGTCTAATTCACTAATACGTCACCTTATGCATCTGGTCAGTTTTCTTAAATCGTTTCATGATGTATTTCGACTCATAACCCGACTCGTTAGATGCATTATGTGAAATGTACAGTCAGCGTAAAAATATCTGGAGGAACAGAATAAATCGTTCACAATGAATTCTACACC
The DNA here is from genome assembly GCA_905147745.2 of Phlogophora meticulosa. Lineage (NCBI taxonomy): Eukaryota > Metazoa > Arthropoda > Insecta > Lepidoptera > Noctuidae > Phlogophora > Phlogophora meticulosa. The sequence goes on from LR990518.1 coordinate 5,480,113, forward strand.
TAAAAAAAACTTTGATAAACTCAATTGGATTTGTGTTCATTCTTAAACATTCCTTGTGTCATTGGGTTAAAGTTTAGTATTCACATTCTATATTCTATTGAATAAAGCTGCTTGTTTCATGACTTAGATATCACACAACGCACGCCAATTAACATACGATCTACAAATAAACAAAACATAACCTAAATAAAAATAAAACCGTCAATCGAACGATATAGACGACCTTGATAAGTGCACTGTCTCACTATCGGACTGCCGGCCACTTACGCAACGATAGTGAAAGGTGTCCATTGTGCAACCCGCCTTATCAGCTGAACTATTTCTCTGAATGTCGGCTACGGACCTTATACACGCCGCGAATCAGGTGGCTGATGTCGCAAATCGTTGCCAATATTGATAACAGGTTCACTGTAGTCATTATTTCATATTAATTGCGTGTAGTATTTAAATGGAGATCGTTTGTGGTTTGTTATGTAATGTAATGTTGGCACCTTAAATGGTTACTCTAATATTTATGGTATAGTCACTGGTAACACTGTCCTTGAGCTGGCCCAGTACCGAGTTTGAGTAAAAGTCGAGGCCAACTTATGCTGGTTTGTTGCCACTGCCTTACGGCCTATTGAACAAACTGATGGGTTTCCCAGCGGGTTTTGGTCCACCCGATCATCCAGTGAATCAAAACGATTTTGAACGATTCGAACTATTTTCAAATTGACACAAATTCGAGGAAAATTGACACTCATTCGATGAAAATTGACACTCATTCGATGAAAATTGACACTCATTCGATGAAAATTGACACTCATTCGAATCTAATTTGATTTGACATCATTTCGAAATGTCGGGAATGGGTAATTTTGCAGACTGCAATTATTTGGAATAGTTCTTTATGGCATGTCAAATAGCTTAGCTCATTTTGCCCGTTTTACGTTCTAGGAGTTTAAACCCTTGAGGCGTTTGTCAACTTGGTGATGACGCTATCAGGGTGTACCGATATCTAGCTTCGCGAGTATGAGGTACTAACTTACTCTTCGCTTCTTGAAAATGAATGTCAAAAATTTGATAGTACAACAGATTATCGGATCGAACTAAGTACTTATGAAGCACAGGCTTACACTTTTAAATATAAATATAGTTTTAAGCCCTGGCTGGGGGTCATTGTAAGCTCACCACAGGATCGTCCGGTTAAGCAGTAAACAGCCGTCTTGTGCTGAACTAGGCCGAGTTCGGTAAAAATGCCCACATAGAACCAGATTTGCAACGAATGCTGGTTTATAATTAAACCAGGAAGTTTGTAGTGAGATGTCACGGACGGAAATTATATAGTTTTAAAACGTGTGTATGCATAGATACTTAAATAAAATATATACTTATGTGTACTAAATAAAAACAGACGCTCGGGTCGATCCAAGGCTATGCTACGCTTGCCGAAGTCTGTCTGTGGATGGGTGACCGTTCTTTACAAATCGAGACTCCTCCGTGCCTCGCTAAGCACGTTGAGCAGTTGGTACCGGCTGTCATTTATAGATCTTTGACGATCGACGATGATCGATACGAGTAGTCAGAAGACCGAAAGTCTGGCAACCAGTCTTACCAAGGGGAATCGTGTAGCCTAGTAACTGGGATGTCGAGGTCAGATAGACAGTCGCTCTACGTAAAATACTATAATTCAGCTAAATCAGGTTATACTGGAAGCCGACCCTAAAATAGTTAGGAATATGATGTGTATTAATGAATTTAAAGTTAAATGTAAAATTTAAGGTAGAAATTGAGATCTGGGGGACAATTCCTGTATTTTTAAGAACGTCTGCATTCTAATCTCAGTTGCAATCTGTCAAAAATACGTCTAATTTACCTACATTTTTGACATTGATTTCCGCTGAGATGAGATCACGACTAGACTTTGAACGTTTTTGATAGCGGGAATTGACCTTCTGTTGTGAGTATTGGCTGAAAGACTATTATTCCTTTTAGTATTAAATGACATATGTCCAGGATCTTAGTCCATGACAAACTACAAAAGAGTTATCTATCACAAAATGCAATGTTCCACGTTCCCATCTCTTCGCCTTGCCGTCAATGCTTGACACTGGCAGAATAGTCGACATCGGCTCAGTTGAAAAAAAAAAAGAAACAAACTACAAAAGAGGCCTTAATATGTCAACATGACATTGTATTACTCCTAGCAACAGTTCATTTGTTTTATGTTGTGCCAGTCTGTGACATACTTTATGCTCACTGACCTCCTGCTCACAATGTCAATGACTTCGATCAAGCACTAATTACATTCCATTTGTTATAAAATAATCAAGATGTCTGTATGCCAAGTAAAGTGTACTTTATAAAGGTTCCCATAGGTCAGATCATTAGCTGCTTTGATATGCACCGAGTTAAATTACCTATTGAACAGACAGCCTAAGGCAATACATTGCTGGCCAAAGGCCACTCCTTAGTTCTATATTTCGCAAATATGTATCAAACAGCGTATTGTTCAAAGTAAAATCATTTTCGAAATCATTTCCTTCGTCTTATTTTACGAGTAAAAGCTCCAAGAGGACCCGTATAAGAAAACAAAAGAAAAGCTAAGTGATCTTGAAATGTTAAGAGGCCAGCACATCACACCACCATAATTTATTTGATAGTTATTCAACTTTATTACCAAAGAATAAGGTTCATGTTCAACATGTCAAATTGACAAATGTCAAATTTGTCAGTTTGGGATAGCTTGATGTGCCTTTACTGAGTTTAAGAGACAGGGCAAGAAGAAGATGGATTGTGTGAAAGACTGGCTGAGGTGATTAAAAGGTTGTCATTAAAAAAGTTTTTCATAAGATACAACTTTGAAACCATTAAAATATTTTCAACAAAATAGACAGAGATCTACTAAACTTATGCTCGTTTTCACTTACACAGTAATTATGAAACACTTAAAATGAAACCTAAATTGCATTTTTGTGGATTATGAACTCTGGATGCCGAGCGGAGCGTTGAAAATCCTTGAGTGTTGGATTTTCAACGCTCCGCTCGGCATCCAGAGTTAACGCTGTTACTTAGAAAACAGGCCTTATACCAATTCAATTCACCACTGTCTAATGACACAATCCAACAATAGAAAGGTTCTACAGGCCAACAGGCATTTTATAAAGCTATTACTCAGTGTTAGAACAGCGGACGACTATACAATAGTGCTACAATATCTTATTATCCAACCGTTTCCATCGGAAAATCCATTAGTTACGTGTTTGCGAAACAACTTGACTGTAATAGTGCGGATAGAGTCGTCACCACATTTAATAGTGTTTATTTTGGGTGGTCACGGATCAATTACTTTTGATTGAAGCGGGAAATTGAAGATATTTTTTGTTTGATTCGTTTTGGTGTTTGTGATCGAAGGGACCGTTGTCAATGTGGTTTGGTTGCTGCACAAGGGGTGATAATACTATTATTATCAACCCTAAACAGATTTTTTAAAATCTGATTGGTCCAATAGTTGGGTTACTCAAAAATACTGGACACGTATTTATTGTCGCCTAAAACTAAAAACGACGACGATATAGTGCGTTAAATATTCGCATAACACTTTTTACGTAAAAGTGACGTCACAAGCCGCTTCTCCCGAACTTAGATGTGCTATATCCTTGTTATCTTTTATGGATTTTATTAAACAAAAAATACGTATCCAAAATTTCTTGGTAATCTAACTAACGGACCAAATAGACTTATTACGAGTATATGTTTACCTAGGACACATCCCTATTAATACATAATAATATTACTACATAGTATAAAACAAAGTCGCTTTCTCTGTCCCTATATCCCTATGTATGCTTAAATCTTTAAAACTACGCAAAGGATTTTGATGCGGTTGTTGGAGCGGGCCGCTAGTAAAAAATAACTCATAGTATTAGTAAAAAATATTATATTAAAAAAATAAAAGAAAATGAAATAAAATAAAATTTATTGCAATAAAAGTTTCACACAGTTTTGAACATTGGTCCCAAACTAGGCAAGCCTGTATCTTGGGTACCAATATGGAGGGTTTGCCATTATACAATTTTACATTACATAAAGTGACAAAAGATAAAATGAAAAAATGTAAAGTATTTTTATTTTTTTTAAATAAAAATAATAGAACAGTCTATGCTTGACTTAGTTAGTAAACTAAATTAAATGCAAATAAAGAAATGTTAATCAAACTGTAAGTCCAGCAGAAATTTTGCAGCACCGTGCACCGGTTGAAACCTCGCCTCCGCCTTTGTCTCCACCTGGGGTCTAGAAACGAAAATCGACACCAACCAAGCGAAAACGTTCTAAATGTAGTGCAGATATAACTCGAAGTTTCAAATTCTTGCTCCTATATCCAGTTTTGACGACCTATGTGGCGCGGCGGGCGAAGGTCCGCCTGATTCCCGCCCTGGGACAAATGTTTGTACGATCTACAAATATTTGTTCTGGGTGTTTGCCTATGTATAGTAAAAAAAAATATGTATCTATGAAATGTATTGTATTAAGTATATCAGTCATCTAGTACCCATAACACAAGCTCTGCTTAGCTTGGGGCTAGATGATGCTGTGTGGTTTCTCCAGCATTATTTATTTATTTATTTATATCAACATTGCCGCCAGGTACAGTACGAACTGATTAACTGTGTGGTGGAGCTGGTTTAATATTTGGACCACTAAGAAATCCCTAGATGTCGAAAAAGCCATAAAACTGTAGTTTGTGAAATATGAAAGGTGGTTTTTTGAGATGAGGGCAAATAGATGTATGGAAGAAGAATACATGCTGTGATGACTCCAAATAAATTGGGATAAGGGCAGGAGGATGATGATGATATTTGGCCACACACTGTTTGTCAGCTAACCCAACACTTCTCAAGAATATGGGCCGCGTCTGGAATCACCAACACTACCTGTATGTTGAATAAACTTTTTGAATCGTTGTTTTTCGCCGCCGTTCACCTGTACTTCAGCGAAGGTCAAACTCTGCACTTTATCCTCCGCCTTCACTACACTCATACCTTCGCATTACTGGTATACCTGTAAAGTTCTGTAAGTTTACTAACCAAGCATTTAGTTGTTAACGTCTGGGTTGAATTCTAGCTCGGCAGTCAGTTTCTCAAGCTTTTAGGCTACTTCATTCCAGTTTGAAATATTCACTGGAAGGTCAAACTTGACGGCAAGGCTGGCGCTGTGGCTAGCGTTTGACTGCTGCGCCGCGTGTCTTGAGTTCGATTCCCGCACGGAACAAATATATGCATAGCCTACAGGTATTGGATTGGTTCCTGGTCTGGCTGTTTGTGTATGTGAGTTTGATGTTTGTGACCCACGACACAGTGAAAATAGTATGGGGATATAATAGATGTGTGGCAACGTTTAAAAAAAATAACTGATATTCTGTTGTGCGGTGGGCATCACACTGTGAGAGTCGTCTGAATATCATGTCTATCAACCTCATCATCACCATCGTCATATCACATCGACCTGTCCTGTGCCTCTCGCATCCAGCGGACTCGGTCACTCAGACTCCGGATATCAGTCCCTTGCGGGATGCCTACCAACGCTATACCTTCCGATAAGGACTCGCCACTAAAGAAGCACCATGCAGCCCCATCGGTTCTGCAAGGAATGTTCCCGGTTCCGCTATGTCGGTTACTTTGGCTATTACCAATCTGAATAATTGAAACTACTTAAAAAAAAACTTCTTCATTCAACCGAATAAAAGGCAGTTGCCGGAACTTAAGTTCCGATTTAAATTTCGAAAACATTATCGGAATTATAAAAAAAACATTATGAATTGGCAACAATTATATATGCACAAGAACATAATCCTTACAAGGATTCGATATTGCGAAATATTACCATCAATATCCGGTCTAGTTTATGACTTAAATGCATGATACCAATATATTTAATACGCGTAACACGTTCTATCAGAAAGGCTTCGCTAGTTTTCAATTAAATTTTGTTATTAAATCGATAGCACGAAACTATTACGTCAAACTATGTAACATTCCAGAGCATGGTTGATGAGACTATTTAATTACAGACTCGTATCAACAACATTAGCGTTTAATTGAAAAGAAGACGGGTTTTATCAATATTGTGTAATGGGATTAGTTTTAAACAAGCTTTTTATGATGCTGTGATGCAACTAGCAAGTGGTCGGTGGTCGCCGCTGACGCTTATCTAAAGGGGTGAAGGCGCAGTGAGCTGTCATCCCATACTATTAGCTAGGGATTGATAGGTCACTTCACGGTCGCTTGACCTAACTTTTCGCGGGGTGATTTGTACAGTATAGGACGGGCCGTATTACAAAAGGTCACTTAAGACTCGAGAAAGCTTTCCGTTGAATAATAACAGCCGCACAAGACAATCGAAGGTTAAGCTACGCTAACCGACGTCGCCGCGTCGGTCCGTGGACCGTGGTCAAAAGTGGGCTTATTCTGTAGTTAAAAAACACCAGGAAAAGTACTGTAAAAGACAATTAAAACCAATACCAATATTGATACGGAAACGATCTTAGTCATCCTCGAAATGCAATAAACTTGTAAAACATGATCAATTATTTTTTTAATTACCGAGCAGGTCAGGAAGTGTATGTGACTAGCCAACTGCTGAATATAACGCTATGCGCTTGTACAGCTTCTGATAACAAGCCAAAAGCTATTTTTGCTTTTTAGGGTTCCTAACCTCAAAAAGAAAAATGGAACCCTTTTAGGATCACGTCACTTCGTTGTCCGTATGTCTACCTTTTTTTAAAGGATGGGAACTCATCCAATGACTTCTCCCGTTCCAGTTGGAACAGGAGGGCGTGTCAGACTTTTACCTACTGACTAAAACCCATCCGTGTTCCGTCCTTGCCCGTAAAAGGCCCGTAAATTTCCAGGATCAGGGTAACTCTTTCGAAAATACTGCAACGTACGTCTGTCTACCTGCAAGACTCTTTATCTCAGGAGCGCGTTGCGTTATCCACTTGAAATTAATATCAAATAAGTAGTTTCTAGTTCTTAAAAATCAAGCTTCTTGGTCTACTCTATAAAAAAATTCGGCTATTTTTGCTACATTATTTTGATATCCGCAAATAAATCACTGGAGTACTTTCCGTTGACCCAGAATCATGTTATTTTGTAAGAAGAATCTTACAGCAGAATTATGGGGAACAGTCCGAAAATTATTTGTTTGTATACGTAGTTTTGCCACATTATTTTTCATTATTCTACTTGCTGTAAGTTTGCTGTTAGAGGTAAAATAGCCGTGAAAGTAACTAACTGGCCTAATTGCTGATTAAAATTCGATTCATTTGCCAGTACTTGTACCTACTCATAACAAAACAAAACATTGTGCTCAAAAACAGTTCATCTAATGATAATCGAACGGTTTGCCATTAATCTTCGCTGGGCGATCGCTCAGCCCACGTGCGTCACCTAGAGACGTCCGAAAGGGTGAAACAGTAACGATACTATATCGATATTTTTAACACGTTTATTGCCACATCACGTGACATCCCGCATGGGGTTTTGGCACAATAAGAATCACATTCAACGATTTTTTTTTTTGGCCATATATCTAAGTTCAACATTTTGGCTTGGCAATAAACATGTTAAAATGTATTGCTATTGCTTTTTATGTACAGAAAAACATTCGATCATCGATGTTTTAGGACAAGTCTCAGAAGTGATATTTCTTAAAGGATCAGACTTCTGTATTTTTAATGATAGGTACTCCCATATTTTGAGATGGTGGGATTTATTTTTCGATAAGTGTACAAATATCGTTTTGGATACTTCTTCTAGCCGAGCCTTTTCCTGTGTTGGCGTCGGCTTCCAGTCTAACCGGATGCAGCTGAATACCAGTATTTTACATGGAGCGACTGCCTATCTGACCCCCACAACCCAGTACCTGGGCGGCACCATACCCCTTGGTAAGACTGGTTGTCAGCTTTCGGCCTTCTGACATCGAAATATGTATTATAATATCGCTGAAAAATAACTATCGATATATCGATACATTAATGTTTTTGACAAGCCTAGCGTCACTTTCACGCGAAACCTATCACGGATATGTTTTGGTTACGGAACGATTCTTTTTGTCCATGCCACACTGCATCTAAGGCATCCCAATCGGAAGTACAGACCTTCCGATTGGGATGCCTTAGATGCAGTGTGGTTCCATTGTAATACGGTATTTTTATCAGATTTGCATCTTGTCTGTGATACCCAATGCTTTAAAGTTAAAATATACTTAATTAAAGTTACCGCAAGTTCCATCGGTGGCTTTTTATATTTATACTAGATTTTGCCCGTGACTTCGTACGCGTGGAATTTAGAAAAAGTATCAGTAGTAGTAGGTAGTATTATTAGTAGTAACATGTATAGAGATGTAGTAGAGTAAAATAAGGCCTATATTTTTTTAGTTAGACCTCTAGCATTACATCGTAGAATACATTCATTTAATTCCATGCAGTATTTTTGCGTGATGCGTGTACAAACAGACAGACATGCAAACAAAAATTCTAAAAAAATTAGTTTTAACATCTGTTGCCATAAAGACTAATATGGGGGATATTAACGCACCCCTTAGATATAGCAAACGAATTTAATAAATATTTTATTGAGGCTGTTGAAAACAATCTACAAGCGAATTGCACTTCGACAAAACAACGGTCTAGTGAAAATCTGACATCACATTCATTATTTATGTTACCTGTTGCGGATGATGACATAGTTAAAATAATTAACAACCTTAGGAATACAAATACTGTAGGACACGATGGCATATCAACCAAAGTAATAAAATATGTCAAGGAAGTTATAGCGCCACCGTTGTCGTATGTAATCAATCTCTGTATTGCTGATGGCATATTTCCAAATAGTTTAAAGAAAGTAATCATTAAGCCCCTTTTTAAAAGAAATGACAGAACTGATCTAAAAAATTATAGACCAATCGCCAAAATTCCGATATTTTCAAAAATATTTGAAAAAGTAGTTTATAATTCGCTTAATAGTTATTTAGAAAAATTTAAATTATTTTGTAATGAACAAAAGGGGTTCAGAAAAAATATCAATATCAACATGGCACTATTTGACCTACTATCAAGTGTCTTAACATCTGTCGACAAAAGAAAACATGTTTGTGCGATATATACAGACATGACGAAGGCGTTTGATTTTGTGGACCATACAATTTTACTGCAAAAACTACATGGCTATGGCATTAGAGGGAACATTCTTAAGCTGTTAGAATCATACCTAAGTGACAGATTACAATGTACGGAAATATCTAGAATATGTCCCACAACTAAATTAGAAACCATATATACCTCTGAACCAAGATATATTAAATATGGCGTGCCTCAAGGTAGCGTTCTTGGACCACTGCTTTTCCTTATATACATTAATGACCTCCCAAAATTCATAGAGCAAAAAATGGTACTCTTTGCAGACGATAGCACAGCTATAATAGAATGTAATAATCCAAATAATTATCAAAATGACATTAATAATTCTTTAAATAAAATAATAAATTGGCTTAATGAAAATAATCTTATAATTAATTTAAATAAAACTAAAGTAATGCATTTTCACCAACGGCTTGAGAAACCACTAGTAAATGTTGCTTATGAAAATAATGAAATTGAAACAGTTAGTACTGCAAAGTTTTTAGGTATAACTATAGATGAAAAGCTGACTTGGAAACCTCATTTAGAAGAAATTTGCAAGCGATTAAGTAAATCAGCATATTTGCTATTCCAACTATCAAAGAAAGTAAATATTGATACACTGTTAACAGCCTATCATGGACTGGTCGCCTCAATTCTGCGGTATGGCGTTATATTTTGGGGACAGTCAACAAATAGGGAACTTGTTTTTAGGATTCAGAAAAGATGTTTACGGTCAATGTGCGGTTTAAAAACCACAGATAGTTGCAGTCCATATTTTAAAAAGTTAAAAATATTACCTCTACCGTCTTTATACATCCTGGAAGCTGCATTATTTGTAAAAATGAACCCACAATTGTTTAGAACATTTTGTTCAATAAAGAAAACTCCGATGCGTGCCCAATATAAGAATGATTTATGCCTTGTGCAATGTAAAACTTCTCTAATGAAGAAAAGCTTCTTCGGTGTTGCTCCACAGATATTTAACAAAATACCCAATGAAATAAAATGTTTGCCATTGCTGAAGTTTAAAAGAACGCTTAACGGGTTATTGCTTGAAAAATGTTATTACACTGTAGACGAATTTCTTAATGACAAATCTCTGTAACTGGACAACGCGGACAATTTTTATTTTTATTTTTTTTTATTTTAATTTTATTTTTTATTCTACATTAAATATTTTAATCTTTTCAATTGCATTGACATTCAACTTTAACATGTAATGAGACTGATTATGAATAATTCTAGATACGAAATAAGATAATAATTATATTGTAATAAACTCATACTATAATTTCACTTTATTATATAATTTGTATGCCAATCGGCAAAACATAGCGCACTTCCTAATTTATAAGATCTTGCATGTAATGATTACCTATGTTTTACAAATAAACGATTATTATTATTATTATTTCCTTTATTCCTTTTTACACATATAAATTACATTTTTAAATATTTCAAAGCAAAAATAAAAAAAATAAAACATTTAAAAATATAAAAAATAGTAGCCCACCGGCATTGGGAACAGGGTCCAAGCTACCGGTGGTCAGGGCTCTTGAGAAAGGAACCTCCTAACGATACGTGCCGTTTCCAGGAGTACCGCTTTCTGGATCAAGCCCTTGATCCAGCTGCCTAACGAGAGCCTCCTTAGGTGTTGGTCGAGGCTCTTGGCTATTATACCATTGGCTGTCACAACTATCGGCACAATGACTGCTGTATTTACATCCCACATGTCGACAACCTCGCGAGCCAGATCAAGATACTTCATCTGTTTCTCTTGCTCAGCCTTCACGAGGTTCTCGTCATGTGGAACCGTAATATCAACAATCATTGTGCGACGCTCTGATCGATCTATCACCACTATGTCAGGCTTATTGGCAACAATAGTCCTGTCAGTGATGATAGATCGATCCCAATATAATGTGATATTGCCATTTTCAAGAACTGGGTCGGGCACATACTTATAGTACGGTACTTCTAATTCCACAAGGTTATACTTCAGAGCAAGTTGCTGGTGGATTATCCTGGCAACAAGGTTGTGTCTATGCAAATATTCTCCGTTAGCAAGACGAGAACAACCAGAAATAATGTGGCGGATTGATTCCCCGGGTCGGTGGCATGCCCGACAAATGTCAACCGTTCCGTCCTTCACAATGTATTTCCGGTAGTTATTCGTCATGATAACTTCATCCATAATCGCACAGACAAAACCTTCGGTTTCCCCAAATAGGTCACCGAAGCGCAGCCAGGATATGGACGCTAATAGGTCTACATCAGGTCCATGTAAGACCCGATAAAAGCGCCCATGAAGCTCTTTGTTCTTCCATATTTCCATGCGGTCAGTAGTATCTAATACTATTGGTTTGCGCCAGTTCTCGTTAGCCAAGGAGAGCGGGGTAAGGCCCTTGTCCACCGCGACCACATCTCGATGCATCCCCACGTCGGCTTCGATGAAGTACTCCCTGAGACTGCATACCTCACGGTTGTGCAGGGTCTTAGCATTTAAGAAGCCTCGACCCCCGCATTTCCGCGAGATATACAGTCTCATCACCGACGATCGTGGGTGATGCATGCGATTTGCGGTCAGTAATGTGCGGACCCTCCTATCCAGGGCATCAAGCTCCGTCTGGGTCCATTTGAGTATGCCGAAAGAGTACATCAAAACCGGCATGACCCAACCGTTGAAGGCGCGCACCTTATTGCCACCTGATAAAAGACTATTTAACACTTTATTCAGGCGGCCAAAGAAGCGCTCCTTCAAAGATTGTTTCATGTCAGCAGCATTGATGCCTAACGCTTCCGACATACCCAAATATTTGTAGGTTTCGGTTGAGGAGAGGGATCTAAGGTATATGGAATCCGAGAGTTGGGTTCCAGCGGATTCCACAATCCCCCCTCGCTTTACATGCATGACTGCACATTTGTCCACACCAAAATCCATCCTGATGGCGCTACTGAAGGTTTCTGTTACCTTCAGTAGCTCCATCAGTTGTAAATTGTTGGGGGCAAAGAGTTTCAGATCATCCATGTAAAGAAGGTGAGATATGACCTGAGCTCCTCTTCTCAACCGATAACCTAGACCTGAACCCTCCAGCAGCGTGCTTAGGGGGTTCAGGGCTAAACAAAACCACAATGGACTGAGACTATCACCCTGAAATATGCCTCGCTCGATCCTTATCGGCTCGCTGTTTTCCCGGAATTGTCGACATCCTGGATAGTGAAGGACCGTCCTCCATTGCCTCATACATGACGTCAGGAAGGTGCGCAGAGTTGTATCTATTTTATACAACTCCAGCACCCTCATGAGCCACGTATGTGGCACCGAGTCATAGGCCTTCTTATAATCTATCCAACATGTCGACAGATCCTTTCGGGAACGACGAACCTGTTGGCTAATGGCCATATCTATGAGGAGCAGCTCCTTAGTACCACGGGACCCGTTCTTACATCCATTTTGAGAGACAGACATGATCAAACTGGTCTCTATATGGTTGTTAATTTTAGATCTCAAAATGGATGTAAGAACTTTATAGACCGTCGGTAGACAAGTGATTGGTCTATAATTTTTGGGTTCTGCAGTACTACCTGATTTATGGAGCAGGTGGGTTATTCCTGTTGTTAGAAACTGGGGCAGCGATCCTGACTCTAAGGCGGATTGGAATTGAGTTGCCAAACGAGCATGCGAGCTTTTGAGCCATTTAATCCAGAAGTTGTGCAGCCCGTCCGGTCCTGGAGATTTCCAGTTAGGTAGCGGACGAACTGCACAAGCTACATCCTGGGGACTGATGTTGATAGTCCCCATTACTGGTAATGGTTCACATGCTCGTTCGACCTCCCTAGTCCAATCGCCCTCAGTGTGACTGACAGGTACCGACCAGATGCTGCGCCAAAACGAATACATGGCCTCATCATCTGGCAGGCACGTATCAATCACACCTTGGTCCGGTCGCTCCCAAGCTCTATACACCCACCTTTCATCGCTCCGGAACGTGCGATTCTGAGTGTATCGCTCCACTCGCCGCTTGTACCGACGAATACGGTTTGCCCATGCACAGATCTTCTGTTTCAGGAAGTCGATACGCTCCGTGACGCGGGTTAAATAGTCTCGAGAACTAATATCAGTCCCCGAGAACGCCCGCCTCACAAAGCGCATCACTCTAGGGCGAGTATTACCCTCCCTGAAACAGATAAGTTTGCCGATGAGTACTCTAGCCTCACCGATACGTCGCTCAATCCTGCACTGCCAAGCTGGTACGGCTGGTCGTGTAGCTTTCTTACTGTTGGGAAATTTCACATTTGCTACACGACACGCCGCTGCAGCTGCACAGTACAAGATTGAGTGGGTATCTGCGAGGTCTTTGCTGTTGTCAAAACTGTTTGACAGCAGTGAATCTAGAGTACACATCAGCGCCTTGTTTTTCTTATGCATGGGCAGACGAGGTAAACGTTGTCTAAGCCCAGGCGGTGTGGAGCGGTACTCTCGGAATGCATCCTCCAAAGCACTCCTCAAACGTACATTACATTGGGAACTCACGGATATAGCTGCGTCATCATCCTCTTCACCAACGTAGTCAGGTCGCGGTGATACAATAGGTAAAGTGGGTAGTTGTACCGCGACCAGTGGCGAAGCAGGCATAACGCGGATACTTCGTGAGTTCAGTCGGAGTCTATCAAGCACGGTGTCATCCAACATATGGTTACGTTGAATGACTCGTACCTGATCCGATAATCGTTGTGCCGATACGTTGACAGCTGGTTCAAATACCTGAAACAGAGAGAGCATCCGACCACGGTACGCAGTCAGGTTAGTTCCCCCCTCTGTAGCCCCATAGTATGAGCGCATGACATTTTCGTTGATGGATTGTGTCCATCGCATGCGCTGCACACTTCCACCGGAAGCGGGGACCCTAGCAGAGGCTGGTGTGCCTCGGAGTCCCAAGCTGGCCGGTGGTCGGCCTCTTCCACATCGACGTACTGGTGGTGGCGACGTCGGCGGCGAGTAGTATTCGTCGCTCGAGCTCGACACAACTGCAGCGGCCGGTGTCACTGGACTTACGTCTGGAGCAGGTCCCGGCAGCTGGGAGGCGGAGCTGAGCGACGAACCCGAAGATGTTTTTGGTGCATTGAGTACACGGGCTCGGCTTCTTGTCAGCATTTTTGACTTTTCTCCGATTTAGGATACCATGGCGACACACATGGTATTGGTATTAAATATGGTTATTATAAGTCATGTTAATTTTTGGATTGGTCTATTATTAATTAATTTCGATTCCTGGTATTTTTTTTGTTCTTGAATATTCTGATTTGTAAACATTTTGTATACTAGTTTTCACAAATTATTTATAAATAAAATCGGAGAAAAAATTTTTGCTTTAGTCACTTTGACAGTCGAGCCACAGATTATTATTATTATTATCCCCTTTATTTAAAATCTTTCTTATAAATTATATTTTTAAATATTTCAATATTAATACAAAAAAAAAAAAAACATTTAAAAATATAAAAAATAGTGGCCCACCGGTATCGGGAACAGGGTCCAAGCTACCGGCGGTCAGGGCTCCAGAGAGAGGAATCGCCTAACTATACGCGCCGTGTCCAGAAGAACTGCTTTCTGAATCAAGCCCTTGATCCAGCTGCCTAACGCGAGCCTCCTTAGATGTTGGTCAAGGCTCTTAGCTATTAAGCCATTGGCTGACACGACTATCGGTACAACGATTGCTGAGTCCACATCCCACATGTCGACAACCTCGCGAGCCAAGTCAAGATACTTGATTTGTTTATCTTTCTCGGCTTTCACGAGGTTCCCGTCATGCGGGACCGTTACATCAATAATCGTTGCGCGCCTCTCGATTCGATCCATCACCACTATATCAGGCTTATTGGCTACAATAGTCCTGTCAGTGATGATGGATCGGTCCCAATACAAAGTGACACTGCCATTTTCAAGAACTGGGTCGGGCACATACTTGTAGTATGGCACTTCCGATTCTACAAGACTGTATTTTAGAGCAAGTTGCTGATGGATAATCCTGGCTACTAGGTTGTGCCTATGCAAATACTCTTCGTTAGCAAGACGAGAACAACCAGAGATAATGTGGCGGATTGATTCGCCTGGACGGTGGCATGCCCGACAGATGTCAACCGTACCATCCTTTACAATAAATCTCCGATAGTTATTCGTCATGATAACTTCGTCCATAATTGCACAGACAAAACCTTCGGTTTCCCCAAAGAGGTCACCGAAACGCAGCCAAGATACGGACGCTAACTGATCTACATCAGGCCCATGTAGGGCCTGGAAAAAGCGTCCGTGAAGCTCCTTACTCTGCCATACTTCCTTGCGATCGTTAGTGTCAAGTACTACAGGTTTGCGCCAGTTCTCTTTAGCCAACGAGAGCGGGGTGAGGCCCTGGTCCACCGCGACTACATCTCGATGCATCCCCACGTCGGTTTCTAGGAAATAATCCCTGAGACTACATATCTCGCGATTATGGAGGGTCTTAGCATTTAAAAAGCCTCGACCCCCACACTTTCGCGGGATATACAGTCTCATAACCGATGAACGTGGGTGATGCATTCGAGATGCCGTCAGGAATGTACGGACTCTCCTATCCAGGGCGTCAAGTTCTGTTTGAGTCCATTTGAGTATGCCGAAAGAGTACATCAAGACTGGCATGACCCAACCGTTGAAGGCACGCACCTTGTTACCGCCTGACAAAAGACTATTACATACTTTCTTCAGGCGGCCAAAGAAGCGCTCCTTCAACGATTGCTTCATGTCAGCAGCATTAATGCCCAATGCTTCCGACATACCCAAATACTTATAGGTTTCGATTGGAGAGAGGGCTCTAAAGTTTATGAAATCCGGGAGTTGGGTTCCCACGGATTCCACAATCTTCCCTCGCTTTACATGCATGACCGCACATTTGTCCACACCAAATTCCATCCTGATGGCGCTACTAAAGGTTTTTGTTACCGTCAGTAGCTCCATCAGTTGCAAATCACTGGGGGCAAAGAGCTTTAGGTCATCCATGTAAAGAAGGTGAGATACAACCTGACCACCTCTCTTCAACCGATAGCCTAGACCCGAATCCTCCAGTAATGTACTTAGAGGATTCAAGGCTAAGCAGAACCAAAGTGGACTCAAACTGTCACCCTGGAATATGCCTCGCTCAATTCTTATTGGTTCGCTATTCCTCTGAATTTGTCGACATCCTGGATAGCGAAGTACGGTTCTCCATTGCCCCATACACGACGTCAGGAAGGTGCGCAGAGTTGCATCTACTTTATACAACTCCAGCACCCTCTTGAGCCATGTATGTGGTACCGAGTCATACGCCTTCTTGTAATCTATCCAGCATGTCGACAGATCCTTTCTTGAACGACGAACCTGTTGGCTTATGGCAGTATCAATGAGGAGGAGCTCCTTAGTACCGCGAGACCCATTCCTACATCCATTTTGAGAGGCCGACATGATCGAATTGCTGTCGATATGGTTGTTAATTTTAACTCTCAAAATGGATGTAAGAACCTTATAGACCGTTGGTAAGCAAGTGATCGGTCTATAATTTTTGGGTTCCGCAGTACTACCAGATTTGTGGAGCAGGTGGGTAATTCCTGTCGTAAGGAACTGGGGTAGCGATCCAGTCTCTAAGGCCGACTGGAACTGAGATGCCAAACGAGCGTGCGACTTTTGTAGCCATTTTATCCAAAAATTGTGCAGCCCATCCGGCCCTGGCGATTTCCAGTTCGGCAACGGACGGACTGCACGAGCTACATCTTGGGGGCTGATGGTTATTGCCCCCATTTGCGGTATTGGATCGCACGCTCGTTCGACCTCTCGAGTCCAATCACCCTCTGTGTGACTGACAGGCACCGACCAAATGTTACGCCAGAAAGAACACATGACGTCATCATCCGGTAGGTGCGTATCAGTCACACCTTGGACCGGTCGCTCCCAAGCTCTATACACCCACCTTTCATTGCTCTGGAAAGTGCGATTTTGAGTGTATCGCTCCACTCGCCGTTTGTACCTACGAATACGGCTTGCCCATGCATACACCTTCTGCTTCAGGAAGTCGATGCGCTCTGTAACACGGGACATATAGTCTCGAGGGCTGATATCAGTCCCCAAGAACGCCCGTCTTACATAGCGCATCACTCTAGGGCGAGTATTGCCCTCCCTGTAGCAGACAAGCTTACCGATGAGTGCTCTAGCCCCAGCGATGCGACGCTCAATCCTGCACTGCCAAGCCGGTACAGCTGGTTTCGGTCGTGTAGCTATGTCATAAGGAAATTTGACGTGAGCTACACGACATGCCGCTACAGCCGCGCAGTACAAGATTGAGTGAGCATCGGTGAGGTCATCGCAGTTATCAAAATAGTTTGACAACTGCGAATCCAGAGCAGCCACCAGCGCCCTATTTTTATTATGCATGGGCAAACGGGGTAAGCGTGGTCGTAGTGCGGGTAACATGAAACGATATTCCCGAATCGCACCTTCCAAAGCACTCCTCAATTCCTCATTGTATTGGGTACTTACATTTGTAACCTTGTCACTACCCTCTCCGTCAGCAAAACTAGATAATACAATGTTGTACTGTGGTGGCACTACAGTGTGCGACGGCGAGGTAATGACACGGCTACTCTGCATTTCCGTTCGGAGGCGATCAAGTACAACGTCATCCAACATATGATTACGCTGAATGACCCGCACCTGATCCGAAAGTCGTTGTGCCGATACGTTGACAGCTGGCTCAAGCACCTGAAACAGAGAGAGCATCCGAACACGGTACGCGGTCAGGTTACTTCCTCCCTCTGTAGCCCCATAGTATGAGCGCATGACGTTTTCGTTGATGGATTGTGTCCATCGCATGCGCTGCACACTTCCGCCGGGAGCTGGGACCCTATCAGAGGCCGGAGGGCCTCGAGGTCCTAAGCCGTCCGGCGGCCGGCGTCCTCTCCGTCGACGTGCAGGTGGTGGCGACGTGGGCGGGGAAAAATACTCGTCGCTCGAGCTCGACGCGACTGGCACAGCCGGCTTCACAGTACTCACGATGGGGCTGGGTGCCGGCGGTGACGAGGCGGAGCTGAGCGACGAGGCCGGAGGTGGTGGGCGTGCTCGACGTGCTGCTGATCTTGTTAACATTTCATCAAGTATTATAAGATAATTTTCTTTGATTTGACATCTGTCAATTTCTGTTTTGATTTTGTGAACTGCATTGTTGGTGAATTTTTGGACATTATGGATTTATTTAAATTTCGTGGTTATTTCCGTTATTCTTCTGGTGGTGTATAAATAAACTGCGTAGTGGTAAATGAAAATTAGATATAAAATTTGCGGAAGAAAATTTCTGAGTGATGTCAACTGTGGTGTTGCCAGCTTTTTATTATTATTATTATTATTATTATTATATTGAGTTCTTTATTGTTCTTCTCTTTTTAAAGAGAGTTTACAACCTTACACACGGGCCGGAACCAAGTGTGTAAGGGGAAATTTAAATTAAGAAGGTGGATGACAATGTAGAAGAAGTCAAGAATTTTCGGGTAATTCGACAGGTGTTGAGAATGGTGGCTTTTTGAAGCATGTGAAGTGTGTGGGAAGGCATGTGTAGAGTGTTAAGGCTTTGTGTGAGAGCCTTTGGTACTACACCGGTAGAGGACAGTACTATAGGGACGATGTGTACGGTCTGTGCTTTCCACTGGGTTTTTATTTCTATGGCGAGATCTTGGTACTTGCTAAGTTTTTCGGATATTGTAGTTTGGATGTTGTGTGAGTTAGGTATAGCTATATCTATTAAGTAAACTATTTTATTGGATTTGTCGTGAACAGTGATATCAGGTCTATTATAGTGTATTGTTTTGTCTGTAATTATTGTTCGGTCCCAATAGATTTTCTGATTTCTGTTTTCTAAAATGGTTTCAGGTGTGTATTTATAATATGGAATCATCTCCCCTATTAGTTTGTATTTGTGTGCTAAGTGTTGGTGTATGATTGCGGCAACTTGGTCGTGTCGGTGTTTATAGTCTGTCTGTGCGAGTGATTTACAGGCCCCTGTTATGTGTTGTATGGTCTCAGAGGCACTGTTACAATGTCTGCATGTGTCAGTCGGCTGATTACGGTCTTTTATAATATATTTTCTGTAATTACGTGTAGCTATTATTTGATCCTGGATCGCAACCATGAAACCTTCAGTTTCAGGAAACAATTCGCCTCGTTTGAGCCATTCGTTCGACTTTATTTTATCGACGTGTGGCTGGCTCAGGTAGGCTTGGTGTCTTCCGTGTAGGGCTTTTTGGGACCATGCTGCTATTTTTTGTTCTGTGCTTACAATGTGTTCATTTGGTAGCGTGTTCCTGTTTTGTAGGTTTAGTGGTGTAAGTTTTTTATCTGTCTCCGTTACCTGTTTATGTAATGATGAGTTTTCTGATTTGCCATGGAAGTACGCTCTGAGTGTAAGTATCTGTTTGTTGTGTAAATTGTATATGTCTATCAATCCTCTTCCTCCTTCTTGGCGTGGCAGTGTGAGTCGTTGAATGCATGATTTTGGATGGTGTTTTCTATGTTTTGTTAGGAGTGTGTTGACAGTTCGCTGTAGTTTTTTGATGTCAGTCTTCGACCATCGTATTATTCCAAAAGAGTATGTGAGAATAGGAATTGCAAATGTGTTGATGGCTTTAATTGTATTTCTGGAGTTTAGGCTGCTTTTGAGGACAAGGCTCAGGCGGTGCGAGAACTTTTTGAGCAGTTCTTGTTTTGAGATCTTTTGTTGTATTTGTCTAGACTGTTTAAACCCTAAGTATTTATATGTACTTTGTTCATCCATTGGCTCAATCGTCTCTCCTGATGCGAGTATGTAATTATTATTCAGGATTTTTCCTTTCTCAATCGACAAAATTTTGCATTTGTCTACGCCAAAAGACATACAAATATCGTCCGAAAATTGTTGTGTTGTGTCAGCTAGTTTGAATAGTGATTTTTTGTCAGCTGCATATAATTTTATGTCATCCATGTACATAAGGTGTGTTAACGTGTATTGTGTGTTATTGTTTGAAAGTATGAATCCGGCGTCTGTTTTGTCTAGCAAGTGTGAGAGTGGGTTGAGTGCCATACAAAACCATAGGGGGCTTAGAGCGTCTCCTTGAAAAATACCTCGCTTTATACTGATTGGTTCAGTTGCTACAGTCGAGGAGGATGAATTAATTTTTAGAACAGTTTTCCAATTTTGCATTGTTGTTTCTAAGAATTGTTTAATTTTTGGGTTAATTTTGTATAAGTTTAAGACGTGTGATAGCCAGCTATGCGGAACTGAGTCGAAAGCCTTTTGATAATCAATAAACATCGTGTGGATATCCTTCCTACTTTTAACAGCGCTGTTCATTATAATTGCGTCGATGGTAAGTTGTTCTTTACATCCTTGGCTATTCTTACGACATCCCTTTTGTTGTTCAGCAAGAATATTATTTTTACTTAAATGTTCATATACTACTTCGCTTACGCAGGCTGTTAAGATTTTGTACAAGGTTTGTAGGCAAGTAATCGGTCGGTATTTTGCTGGGTTTATAGTGTCGTTTATGTCTTTAGGTATCATATAAGTTACTCCGTGTGTTATGTATGTTGGAAGTAAATGTGGTGATTGGATGAATGTATTTAAATGGTTATGTAAGAAAGGATGTATGCTGGAGAATTTCTTATACCAGTAGTTGTGGATGTTGTCAGTACCTGGAGATTTCCAGTTGTGTGCGCGTTTTATAACGTCTATAAATGTCTCAACTGGTATAAACTCATATTCCATTTCTAATATTTCTGGTGATGCTTCGTTAACCCAGTCTGCGTGATTATTATGGCATACTGGATTTTCCCAAATGTTGGCCCAAAAATCTCTTAGTGTTTCAGATGAAGGTGTCTCTAAGTTTTGATTACTGGTTATGTTATGAGATGTCAGATTTCTGTAAAATGTTTTTTCATTGTTAGTAAATTTTGTGTTTTGTACTTTGCGATTAGTGCATGTTATGTATCTTTTGAGTCGGCTAGCCGCTGCGCTTAGTTTTTGTTTCAAAGTGTCCAAAAAGTGTTCTATTTGTGTATTTGAATTTTCGTGTTGAGCGTGTAGTTGGTATTTTATCTTTATTTGTTCTACTGCTGCTATTAAATGTGGACTTCTGTTCCCATTAATGAAATGTGACAGCCTGCCTATGTTTGCTCTTAAATGTTTGATTTTATTATCTAATCTAATTTGCCATTTTGGTTTTCTCTGCTTATACGCACCACGTTCATTTTGTGAAGAGATTTCGAATATTTTAGCGCCGTTGCATGTAGCTGCCGTCCATGCAGCACAGTAAATTAAGGTCTGCAATTTGATGAATTCAGTGTCGCCATTTACATGCTTAGGCAGAATGACAGTATTTAGATACGTAACAATGGTAGAAAATTTTCGCGATGTTTTTTGCTTGGGAATGTATGGCCTGTGAGTAGGGTGTGTGTTAATAAAATTTTGTTGAGCTTGATAAAATGTGGCTTCAATTTCTGGGTTGATTTCTAACGCTGCAGGAAAGTTAGGTTCCGTAGGTCCAGATATGTCACTATCTATGTTGTTTAAGAAATTAATTTCGTCTGTATTTACTATTGTCTGAGGTACGGTGACAGTATTTGGGTTATTACTTGGGAGTACATTTGTTGTGAGGGTATTTGTATCAAGGGGTTCCAAGTCGTTCTGCGATTGTGTGTTCAAGAAATCGCTATTTAAGTGTTCAGTATGTTGAGTGTCGGTGTTACTGTTTCTTAATTCTAAAGTTACCTGATTCTTAATTTCTTCTAATCTGTTGGTGTTTATATATCGGTTATTTATAATGGCTCTGACTTGATCAGATAATCTTTGTTCTGTTATATGTGCTAATTCTGGATATGTATTTATGAATCCCTCATGTAAATGTTTCCTATAGGCTGTTTTATTTGTTTCTAATTGTGTGGTGGTATAATATATCCTGATTATTGCTTCATTATATTCGTTCGTCCATTTCATGCGCTGACCGAATTGTGTATTAGATTGTGTGGCGTGTTGCTGTATTTGTGTGTGAACCATTTGAAGTTCGGCTCGGGCTTCTTCATAAATCTGATCTATTGTGTCTTGTGGCAATAATTTCTTTTGTACTATGGCTCTACGCTGGTCACCTATTCTTTGCCGGCTTACTTGCATAGCCGGGTATTTTTCCAAAAATTTGGTGTGAAGCGACGGAAGGTATGCATTTTTGTCAGTGTCCATATTAGTGAGATGAAGATATGTGCGTAGGATGAATTTATTCATTTCAATGGTCCATTTCCTACGACTTGTTGCAGTTCTAGCGATGGGTACAGTATCGTCGACAAAGTTTGTCTCCTGTACAACATCTGCTGACTGTATACTGAAAGATGATAAAGATGGCGTCGGAGTGATGCGAAATGATTGTGATGATGATGGAATTGATGAAAAAAGAGATGAAGGTGATGACGACGATAGTTGTGAAGTTTCGTCATCAATTTGAGGCTGATTTGCCTGAAGTTGTTTTTTTGTTTTAGATCTTGTATTCATTTTGTTCCCACGATTAGCTAGGGACTTAAAGTCGACCACAGCAGAGCCCTGCATTCACTGCGGCAAGGGTTGATAAAACTGGAGGTCCCCGCTTATCCAGAGTTGGCACACTAGCGACTAGCGCATACCCCTAGCCACGCAGCCCTCGGCATGTGCGACCTTGGCTTAGATTGTATCTCTCTTAGTCTGGCTCCTCACCCTAGACCTATCCCGGCAAAGTTAACTCTATCGACACAGACCTAGAGCTCATTGAAACACGCAAGCCCCACCACGTCGTCAACGTAGAGATACGGCGGTGGGGTTATTATTATTATTATTATTAGTTTTTCTTCAATAGGTATGTAAAGCGACCAGACATCGGCCTGTTACAGATAAAATATAATTATGTTTATCTAAGTATTATAATTATATTATTTTTTATCATAAAACAGGCTTGCATCATGTTTCCAGCAACCGATTTACATTTTTTTATTTAGGGTGTATTATGAACATCGTCAAGCAGTTGGTAAGAAAAACCAACGATGATACTTTTACAATTTTTTTATTGTCCACCCTATAATGCTTTTTACATTTGAATCTGTCTGATCAACAGTTTTCACAAGAGAGTCCCTCAGATAAGTTAAATCCTGAACTTTGTTGCTGATAATATCACCTGGCCATGGAATAGAATAAAATACCATAGAACACTCTTTATTGTACACCATGAAAACTTACAAATAATGGCTTTAAGATCTACATATTAAGTTGTTACAATGGGCGGCCTTGTCGCCATAAGCGGTCTCTTACAGACAACCGGGCGATTTTGATCATCAGCTCTTCGACTTGTTCTTAGTCTAATCAGCGCAATGGAAACGCACCAATTCGTTAGTACATCTGCCTCCATTTTATATTTAAACAATGGGCAAATTACACATTCAGTCCAGTTATCTAATGCGTTACAATTAATTGCTTTTAACTATCAATCGTATGGAGTTACATCAGTCCTTTCTATAGGAAATCGCTTTACATTGTAATCACACGTTGCATGTACGAATATTTTAAGTTTTACCGTCTAATTACTCAGTAGGCAATGACCCTGCGCAATAAGTAAATAGTGCAGACGGTATCTAAGTAACATCTAAATAGGGCAATTATTTTTACATTAGGGTTTATAAATACTTAATTGAAGTTGAGTATTTTTGTAACAGGTATTTCGAAGTGTTCTTGGCGAATGTACTATTCCAAATAGCTGCAACGTACAATGACTGCTCTGGCATTCATGACAATATAATCATTAAAAAAAATGAGTTAGCTAAGAAATCTCATATGTATTTTTTATTCTTCATTCGGAGAACCCACTGGTGGACTAGGGGAAAGGGTCAGCCAAGGGCCCCCGAGAATAAGAAGCCTCGAGATTTTGATTTTTTGTTTAAAAGAAATATCAAAAGCATATATTAACACGTTGAATGCCTATATGACCGACAAACATTACATTTTATTCTTAAATGCAGTTCTATTTTTAAATGCAGTTTGGAGTATAAGTGGCTCCCTACGTTTGCAAAATATAAAGTATCTCTCAATTCGGTATGATAGGTCAAAATAATGCAAACCTTACAGGGGTCGGGAAATAGAATTCATGGTCATGCATTTTACATTTTCCTTTCTTCCAAGTTTTATGTCCTCGTACTCCTAGCTGCCAATTATTTTCTTTTTAGATATGGTAAGCCTCTGTTTCTACGAACACGTACATAAACTATAGAACGCCACCTGCTACCATCCTTACATACTCGTACTCCTTTTGCTTCGTATACGTTCATACTTCTGTCATACACAGCGGCCGATTGCGAGTACCTTTTTGAAAAACATCACCAATAAGATCAGTGTATGTCCTTCTATGGCGTCCCCTTCCGAAGAAGTGTTGCTAACTATCAAAGTAAAACTTTTTCTTTTTTAACCATTGAGCCAGATAGGCACTTCCTAACTCCAGATCACCCCAAAATGAAAGTGAATTAAATGATTACGCGTTCATTATCTGTGTCAATTTCGTGACCGTAAAATGCGATAAACCGATACATTACACAATGTTATAGGTTATTGCTAATCCAATTACATCCTAGTTTAAGTATTTGCCGATTATCTGTTGTTTAATCAACCAGATAAATACCTATTTGGCAGTGCACACAAAATTGGCAAAACGGAAATTATTTTTTGGAGTATTATTTTACTTTCGATATTGCAACGTTTAGGTACAATGTTCAACGTTACTAGCTAAATTTATAATTAACTTAAATATTGGCTCTAGGTGTAAGGGGCTCGGCAACGCTTGCCAGGGTCGATCCGTGGATGGGTGGATCTTTCAGAAAACACGTAAAGACGTCGATCCTGGCAGATGTAGAGCTTTGTCAGTAATTACCAGTAGTCCGAAGCCTGAAAGTCTTACAACGATTATTGCCAAGTTATATCATGTTTCCCAGTAAATGGGCAGTGGAGGTCATCGCTCCACCTAAAATACTGGTACTCAGTCACATCCGGTTAGGCTGTAAGCGGATCCCAAAACAGTTGGGAAAAGGCAAGGCAGATGATGATTGAAAAACAAATGAGCATGATCAAGTGATGTGGAGATTTGGAGATGCCGAGCGGATTTATCGAACAACAAAGTTTATTGGAGAAATGGACGAACACAAAACAAGAAACTTGAGAATTTACATACCTCAATAATTTTAATTACACATTCATTAAGTACCTACGTAAGAGGAATTTCCAACTTTAACACGAGTTACGCTACCCTATTATGATAACGCTTTATTCTTTGACGCATTCACTTAAGCATTCCACTTTAAAACAATAAACATTACATGGATTTGCCTGTACGGTAGCATTTAGTGGCCTAGCATAGTACGGAATCAAAAGAATGTGGTCATCGCTTCGAGATCGAGTTATCTTAAGGCCTAAACTGCCAAACACGGTAGGTATACGAATTGGTCAGTTCTCACGTGCCACACTGCCTTTACAAATTAGAATCATGAACCATGGCGTGGAGCGGCGAAGATGATATATAAAGAATAGAGAACTAAGTACCCAGATAAACTTAAATTGCCAACCGTAATTTAGATTTCACGTGAAATTGGCTAGAGCAACGTATCAATTTTTTTTTTTTTTTTTTAACTTTGCCCCACACTAGGAATTTCTCCTGTATCGTGGGTGCGTTTACAAACATTTAAACTCACATACACAAACAGCCAGACCCGGAACAACTACCTGTAGGTCATACAAATATTTGTTCCGTGTGGGGATCGAACCCACAACACGCGGCGCAGCAGCCGATGGCTCAACCACCGCGCCAACCGTGTCGTCAAAAATTATACTAGATCTTCGCCCGCGACTTCGTCCGCGTGGATTTCGTACTGTTCCCTTCGAACTTTAACACCCCCTCCACACCCTATAAAGCGTAGTTTTGAAAATTATAATAGTCTATAGCCCCCAAAAATAATGTAGTGTGGACAACAAACAACAGTGTTTTTTTTTTAGAATAGGATTATTTCTTCCGTAGATTACATACAAACTTACGAACAAATTATTACCTCTTTATAATATTTGTATAGATGAGTAACTACATGATAATTTCGAAGGAGTTACCGTATGAAATCTTATGTTCTTACTATATGAGGTAATTATTTAAACTTAAGATTCCATGTAGTAAATCATCACGAAGCTACCACTAATTTTAATACATTTTCGATTTTATTCCCTTGTATTCTATTAATTTCTATTTTACTCCATTAGAGACGCTTTATTTATTGTACCTACAAAATTACTTACTCTAATTACAATATAAAATTAATTATTTATACTAAACTAACTGAACACATATTACATACAAATATATATTCATATATTTTCGATTTATACATACCTTATGTGCACATGAGTCGTAGGATATAAACTAGTTTTTTTTTTTTATATAATGCTGGACAATCCACATAGCATCATCTAGCCCCAAGCTAAGCAGAGCTTGTGTTATGGGTACTAGATGACTGATATACTTAATACAATACATTACATAGATAGATATTTGTATTATACATAGCAAATACCCAGAACACCCGGTACAAATCTTTGTAGATCGTAAAACATTTGTCCGAAGGCAGGAATCGAACCCGCAACCTCCTGCGTCGCAGGTGGACCTTCGCCCACTGCGCCACATAGGTCGCCAAATCAATTTTATAAGTCATAAGAAATTCTTTCTTGTTTTACATTTATTACGATAAAACGCTTTCAGCACAAACTATGTTCTTATTCCGAGGAAGAAGTCATCCTCTGTCGCGGAAATATTTACTTAAGAGACGTCGAGATTTCTGTCTTAATACACCCCCTTCTAATTATCCACCACACGACATACGAGTTACGACAGTCATATCTACTTTACTTACTTTACAAGTCGTATATCTGTCCCATGACCGCTACGGTGAACGTAATGTCACGCAGAGCCAAAGTTTAGTCTACCATTCGCCAACCCACGGAATGTCCGATCCAAATGCAATTTTAGCCTACCTAAATGCACTTACATTAGTATTCATTGGATATGTTGGTTCAATTATATTAGTGTATATAATTTGAATGCTGCATCGGTGATTGCTTGGTAATAATTTACGACATAGGTTCGCGTCTTAATGTTACCTATACGATATTGTAGTTCTCATCTCACTACAATAAACCATTGATGGTATACGACAATGAAAACTGGCTCTTACTTCGATTGCACATGTTCTAATATCGCTTGAGTGTTTTAATCCAGCCATGTAAGGTTTCCTTCAGCAGACAAACCTTTCAGTACCTACCTTACTTAACCTAATGTTGCTTCAGATTCATACAAATTGATATGTGTCTGTGATGCCTTCTTCTACCATACATCTCTCTTCTTGCCATATAATATTTCACACAATTCATCTACCCTTTCATGGGCGTGCCTTAACTCATTAAATCTGAGTAATGCTTAGTCTCTCCTGGAGATTCCTTTAGATTTAAGGTACCAGATTTTGGAACTGATAGAATTCCAAAATCTGGTACCTTTTCGAAAAACTTGTTTACATAAATCTTACACTTACCTGAATTTGAAGAATGATTTCTTCGTTATTCACGATTACAGCTTTGAGAAAAGAATAATTTAAAAATAGTATGCATACGAAATTATTATGCTCATAACACCATACAATTTATATCATTACTTAAAGTGATAGCTTTTGAATCTTGCGTATGGTGCATAAGGTCTTGTAAGGTGACTATTTTTTGTTGGAAAATACCATCCACACCACATTGACACGGGTTTCGATCGTTTCTTTAACAAAGATGCAGTCATTGTCTGTTCGTAAAGATCTTCATCGTCATCTTTATGTCCTTATCCCAAATTATTTGGTTTCAGCGCAGCATGT
The DNA here is from genome assembly GCA_905147745.2 of Phlogophora meticulosa. Classification (NCBI taxonomy): domain Eukaryota; kingdom Metazoa; phylum Arthropoda; class Insecta; order Lepidoptera; family Noctuidae; genus Phlogophora; species Phlogophora meticulosa. The sequence goes on from LR990518.1 coordinate 5,508,252, forward strand.
CTTCTTCTTCCATACATCTCTATTTACGGTTATCTTAATAGTCATCTCCTTACTAACCACATTATCTTTCACTTAATCTATCCGTTGTTTCTTTGGTATTAATTTTCCACACTTGTAACTTTTAAACTTTTAAACCTTTCCATACGACATGTTTCGTAAAGATCATATGGGGATAAATATTGGTTAACTTAAAATTTAGATTTGCTTCTGATGGTGTTGCCTCTATCTATGCCACGGTTCAGAAAACTATTTTTTTGTTTTACGTAAACCCGTTTTGGTTTACAAGACATTTCAATTGTTTCTCATGTCCATCAATCGTTCAAAAGTAATTGAATCAATTTCCTACATAATGGAGACTAAATTAAATTAACATAATATACTTACAAAGAATATATATTGACGGAACGGAAGATCTATAAGACAATGATTCGACCTGCTGTCTTGTATGGATCAGAATGTAGGGCCACAAAAGGGACGAATGAAAGGGATGTGTGGTGTTACGCGAATGGATAGAATAAGAAATGAGTATATAAGAGGAAGTCTGAAAGTGGCGCCTGTGACAGAGAAGTTGTGTGGAAATCGGTTGTCATGGTATGTAATGCGAAGGAATGAGGATCATGTGGTGACGAATGATTTGAGTATGAAGGTAGAGGGTTACAAGAGTAGAGGGAGACCTAGGAAACGATGGATGGGTTGTGTGAAAAATGATATCGTTAGGAAGGAGGTGACTTCTGAAATGACGGCAAATATAAATGTATGGAAGAAGAAGACATGCTGCGTCGATCCCAAATAAATTGGGATAAAGGCAAAATAGATGAAATGATAGATGAGAGAAAATATATCGAACTGCCTAAAACGGTTTCTTCAATACATCTGAAAAAGACTTAGCTAATAATAAAGTCAACTTCGCACAATACAATTCAATATACTTTCATTTCATTCTACGTACGCTTGTGTATTCTAGACTTGGATGATGGGTGATTCAGCGTTTGACAGAACCGTTTAGCCGCTTTGAAAATTACAAATAACAATAGGCTTCCTTTCCTTGTGTTTGGTTGATCTTTCCTCTTAAACTAAAAACAGCAGATTATGCACAACAGTCAATTATACTTCGTCAGAATCTTTATCTGGTCCTTATTCTAATTTACCTGGAGTCAAAGATCTCTTTATGTTACCTTTATGACCCTTCACGTCATTTTAGTATACAGTCCCCTTTCTTGCCGTACCATCGCACACTATTCGTTTATCTCTCTTGTTATTTACATACTGAGACACCGTACCATTACACACTATTCATATATCTCTCTTATATCCACAGACAGTTCCTTCAGACATATTAAATTTCCTTATTATATCCCTTATAAATTTGTAATACCCTTTCATTTGCCCTAGTATGGATGTTATATTATTATATGTATTATACTAGTTCTTGTGTTGGTTTCTAGTTCTATACAATCATGCAAGACGTCAATGATGAGCAACTAGCTGACCCGTGCGTTGTTCATATTTTGAACTAGATGGCGTTGTGCATTTACGTCACGATTCTGAATCGCGGTGTTAAGAGTCTCCGCTGTTGAATGACCTTCCCGCCTTACTGTAACGAAATCATACTTACCTGGCATAGGGGACACCGTGATCATGAAGGCGGTTCCCCCAGGGCGAGGCCCTCCCATTGCACTGCGGTTGGGTTGACCCCTGCGATTATCCCTAATGTGGATAACTCGGATGCGTAATTTTTGATAGTGGGGACTGCGTACGCGCCGTCCCCCGCAAAATTCCCTAACTAGTTCTCCACATGTTCATGCGTCACGTCTGTTACTATTAGTATAACGTAGACCGTGCGACTCGGCAATCCAAAAATAATGTATCATGTCATGATACATTTACGATTGTGTTATAAATTACACGTTCCAAAAATAATCTTACTCTTATCTCTGACCACGATAAATGTTGATTCACTATATTCACTTGCAGTTCATATCACAATCGTGGTCGTGCCTACACAAACCTGCCAGTCTCTCATTAAACCTACTTGATTATACACAATTACGAGCCAAAACCACCAACATCCGTAAAACAACGCCCTGCTAAATCTATAATAACAATTAATCTACAATTTATAGGACCATGTTAATTTACATACAATGAAAATCACCCTTACGACCTAGTAAATAAGAGTTATAATCCGGATTTGTATGAAACGTGAATGTGCCACTAAAAAGACCTTGGGATTTGAAAGTGCACGCAGTAACCGGAACATAGACGTACTTACCCGTATAACGTTCCAGGAAAAGTCGAGAACATAAAAAAGTGATATTTGAATGCTAACCTTCATCTTGTCGTTATGGGATCTCGTGCAACATGTCGCTCGACTTACGAGTTAGCGACATGCAATGCAAATTATGTACATTCTTAAAATTTCGATTTTGTTTTCGTTCATTCAGTCACAAAGTTATTTGAGTAGCTACAATAAATCACCAACGATTCCTAGTTTGGCTAAAGTGTTATTGAGTTTAGGAATATTCTCATTAGCAGCCCGGAATCTGGATTTGTGCTTGGTTTATGGCAATGAGCTCGACCCTATTATATGGGACTTAAAACACAACTGTCAAAATGTAGGTGTTACTACATTTTTATAGGTGCACGTCTGCCCAAGCCTTCAGGGAATATAGGGGGTGTTGACAAAAAATCTAAGCTTAGGTATTTTAGCTAACATTCAACTTACCACTAAGCGTAAGTAGCTGAAAGGTGTAAGGTAACTTTAATTTCGGAAGTCGGTGGCTTTGGATGTTTTTTTTTAATTTATTTTTTGCCACTGACTTCCAAAATCAAAGTTACTTTACAATGTTTAGTGTTTTTAGGACCGGTGTTTCTTTTATGAAATTGCTTTTATTTGTCACTTTTAATTTTATTATTTATTTATTTATCAGACTACAAATAAGTCCACTGTGTTAGTAGCAATATAACTTAGTTTATATTAGTACATAATAACTAGAACACATCGGGTGAGATTAGTAAGCGCCCATACTAGCGGGCTGTCTGCCCGGGCCGCTATCGATTGCAGGATAGTGTTGGGACTGCCACGCAGCCGGTAGAGTAACGAGTATCAGTGGCTCGTTTCGAATTGATCTAAGTTATGTACAATATTTTTTAATTTATATAATTAATAAATTAATAAATTTAATTTATATTGACGACCGATGTGGCGCGGCGGGCGATGGTCCGCCTGCGACGCAAGAGGTTGCGGGTTCGATTCCCGCCTTGGGACAAATGTTTGTACGATCTACAAATATTTGTTCCGGGTGTTCTGGGTATTTGCTATGTATAATAAAAATATCTATCTATGTAATGTATTGTATTAAGTATATCAGTCATCTAGTACCCATAACACAAGCTCTGCTTAGCTTGGGGCTAGATGATGCTGTGTGGATTGTCCAGCAATATTTATTTATTTATTTATTTAATAGCCTAATGTTTCTCATCACATTTTTTCGATCCAATTCCCGGCACAATAAAGCTTTTCCCTATGCAGGGTAGTTAATTGCTGAGGTGCTCTCCTGGTTTAGTTCAGTATCAGTTCACTTCTTGAATTGCCAAGCAACAATATTGAATTAACTACTTATTATTGAGTAGTTCCGGTGGCCATCTGTGGACGGCCACCGACTTACTATAAATACCCTAATCGTTACAGTACAGGCCTACCTATAACGATTAGGGTTTATATCAAAAATTCCCTCGGTTTCTCCGGAATATACAACCGAATTGAAACCTCCTCCTTTTCTTGATTTAAAGTCGGTTAGAAATATTTATAACGGTATGTTTTATGAGTATTCCATAACTAATTAATCAGACAATCAAGTGAAACAAAATACCTTCTTTTACTGGAAACATTTGAATGCTAAATAAACATTTTTTTTAACTTATCAGTAAAAGTGGTCAACAAAAAAGAAAGGAAAAATCAAACTCAACATTACTGGAAAATATTGCCAACACGAGTCGTTAAAATGGCGCAGTATAGTATTATTTTCTGAATGATGCAAAAGAAACGGGTCTGATTCTATTGGTCAGGCTGATACTGAGCAACCACTCCCGGCCGCTATCCCACTACTGCCCAATACGGGGACTTTTGGCTGCTGGGTTTCCCCCCTGGCCCGATTCGCCCCTCCTTAGATGACCTGCATCCCCTAGACTCCTCTGGGGGATCCATATCAATACCGGGCTTAGTGTGGACGTCCAGTCAACATGGACCACATCAATACCAGAACTCCCGACCTCAAACCATCCTCCGCTTCAGACCTCCGAGAAGCCGGATTACAGGAGATGCCACGCTCCCAGTCGAAAGTACTTTCTAAATTTACAAATGCTTTCAATTAAATGTCTACTGATTCAAATCTAACAAAATAATATGTTAATTTATAACTACTTTTTACATTCTCATTAGATTTGTTAAATTGCAATTTTTATTTTTTTCTAGTTATTCACGATTTTTAGAAAATGCTACCCATAAAATAATTGCGCCATCTACCGTAAATGCTTGAAATCAACTCTGACGGACTTGGTAAGATTTTAAATACAGGTGGCGTTGTCAACAGTTTTCAAGATATGTGTATGATCGTTTAATTTCTCACTTACTGATTATTCTAGTTGCATTGTAACTATAATTTTCATCATTTACTACAAAATAAGTAGATGCTTAAAATATTTGAATAATTAATTAATGTTACTATCACTAAAAAGGAAGTGAAACAAACTGCGATTTTGACAATCGACTCAGCTGTTCAATTTGTTTCTTTTGTTTGAAAACTCAAGCAACGGTGCTTTTTGAATGTTGAAATCGTATTCATTATCATCCGACAGAATATTGTAAAATATCTCGTTTAACTTGCGGTTTCCTATCATGGAATCTGCAGGTTTACTAAATTACCAAAGGTATAAGTGGTGTACAAACTCTTTTCTCCTCCTTACACAGTTTGAACTTGCGCGCTCTATTGTATTGATTTTTCATCCCAAAATAAGCTAGAACGATGTAAATAAATCATAAAGCGGACCTTTAGCATTTTCTTAGCCTTTATTTTATCAAGCAAGCTTTCAATCGGAATTTCAGGTGTTTATATAACAGGAATTGTGTATTTGTAGGAATAGTGTTGGAGATTCGTCTAGCTTGACTCCTGTAAAGCCTAGACTCGGAAGATTTGTAGATGTTTACTCGCCCGAGCATCTAAATATAACACCGCGACCAGTAAGTCATTTATTTATAGCAAAATTCAATAAATTCTGTAAATATTTGATCAATGCAATTGATAACGTATCTTGCAGAAACCAAAACTCACCTTCACTGAAGCCAGGGATGATAGTCCGATTTTACTTACCCCTGAAAAGTTTCCTGAAGTTGATTTTAAATGCAGGTGAGTGATTTTCATTTTGTAATAAGTGACATTTAACTGTTAAACTCCCAAACATTTTCGATTTTCTGTCTATGCTTGTGACTAAATATTATTGCAATAAGAGGTAATTGTTATGGTGAAAACAATAACAAGTGTTGTTTTTATTGCCTCTGTACATTTGTGTGTTTGAAGTATCAAGCCCACAAATGTACAGAGGGAGACTTATTGCCATAGGCATTTTCTACTAGTCAATCTATGGGTGATGTAGAAACAAACAGTAGTAGGTACCTATAATTCGAAAATAAATTGATTCAAACACAATCATATTTATTTTAATTTATTATGAAGTATAAATACAAAATAAAGTGTCCATCTTCAAGAATTAATGGGATGACTGTCACAACTATTAAGGTATACAGCTTCTGTTACATAGTATGAAAGTTTATGACAAGGTGAAAGAGAAAATGTTGTGAGAGGAGACTGAAATCACCTAAATTTTGTTTGGGTTTATAAATACCAGGAACAAGAAGTTGTGTGGGAAGTGGATGTCATGGGCATGGGATGAGGAGCATGTTGTGTGTAAAGTTTTGAGGGTTACAAGAATAGAGGAAGACCAAAGAAACAATGGATAGCCTGAAAGATGATGATATAGAAAAGACATGCTATTATTTATTTATTTAATTAGAACAAAACAATGGGATTACATTAGCACAGAGAAGATACTACCGTCAACTATTTAAGAATGTGCTCATGAACCTTAAAGGATAATCCTGGTGGGAGGTTGCTATCCTGATATCCTGGGTGAGCACATCCCACAGAGAAATAGATTATGTGAAGTTACTTATGGTGATTGGGACATTGAACATATTTTAATTGGGAAATTTAAATCAAATATCTGCTTATAGAACTGCAAGAGCCCAGAGCCGTTTCCAGAATGTGTACAGCAACTGTTCCTTTGAAGGCAACCAAAGCTTTCCGCGCCTAAGCCGTAAGGTACGGCCCATGACCATGGAACTGGAGACACCAACTAAAATGAAGCAAGCTGTTGATCTTGTTAGAGGTTTGAATCATTTTTCCTTGTAATATTTGTCCGTAAACCAGAAAAGATAAAATGTACATGTTATGAAATATACACATAAAATGTAAATGTTTGGGTGGTCTCTATTAACACTTTTACTTCACCCGGCTCCCGGGCCGAAAAAGAGTTTGCTCATGTACCTAGAACTCGGTTCCCGAGTCGTACATGTAAAAAACTATAGATAAGATGTGAACATGCCCATTACCCCCTACCATGTACCTACACGTTGTGTAATTTGCCAAACATTATGACATACAAGTTAAATCGTATTTTTGAACTGGGCAGCGAAAATGTTAATATAAGGTGTTCGAATTGATCAATCACCATTCTGAATTAACAAAGAGGTGGAATTGTTGTGCAGCACTGGTTTTGACAAAGAAACAATTTTTTACATTCTCCACAGTTGACGGTCCTAACGGGCTTAGATTCAACTCATCTCTAGCCAATGAGGCAGCAGGATCCCCTGCACCATCGCAGACTGAACGCTTACAACAGGTCATCAACCCAAGCAAGGCTGTCTTCACCATTGAACCCAACACTTCAAAGGTAAGAAATATTAATGGATAAAAGTTTTTATTCAGTTTTTAGCATTATTGCAGTACAGTAATGTTCTTTTCAATAAAAGGTATTTCTTTAACTACCATAAAGTAAGGCCTGTATTACAGAACCTCACTCAAGACTCGAGCAAAACTTAAAATTCGCTTGAAGTTCTTTTGAGGTTCTGTAATAAGGGACCTGCTAAATGAGCATAGCTGTGCCTTGCCCATATACACTTCAATACCTGAATTTTAACAATATTAGTTGTATCTTCTTTTTAGAATTAAGATAACCAAGTATTGTTTGTTTTAGATGTGATTGTTCATCACACCTATTCAAAAACAACCTCTTTCAATCTTCGCAACACTATCTTTATCCTAATAAATATTTTCAGATTCTAATAGTAAACAGCAAAGCCTGTTCGTTGCTGGGCTACTCATCCGGGGAGCTGTGTGGCCTTCGCTTCTCTGACCTCATGCGTAACAGGAAGTGTAAAACATTCAGTTTACATGAACCTGAAGATAGTGATACTTCAGAAGATAGGACTGTTGTTTTGCTCAGTGGAAAGGTAATTTATGAGATAATAACTTTTGTCCGCGACTGTGATTTAAAAAAAAAGTATCATAGAGATTGAACACACAGTTCAAACTGTGTGTCCAATCTCTTTGGTACTTTTTATCTGCTGTGTGTAAGTGAATCAATGGACAAATAAACTTGTGTGTCTACTCAAGTAGCATCCCACCAGTACCTATGTGCGATTGTGGGTAGCGAGAGATGTGCCAAGATGCGTAGCGAAGTTTATGTGATACCTCCCAATAGTATTACTTCATTTTTCTAGGCTTGACAGCTCTGGTGGATAACAGCTTAGTGTGGAGAGATCTTGTACACACGGCTACATATCCAGCTATAGATTTGCAGCTTACGCTTACCTTTCATTGTATAGGATTTCCATTCAGTAAGAGTCAGCTTATACAGGAAAAGGATAGCTTGATATGTAGTCGTGTACATACAAAGCAAGTGGGAGAAATGTGTGCGGCCCGCCTCGAGTTGCTTGTTTTGTATTCACAAGACCGCTTCCTCTACACACCACTTAGTTCATAAAGCTTTGGTGGCAATCACACCGTTTCTCAATTCTGTTATGCCTCCTTGCACATCTCTCTCGTAATCTTATTCTGTATTAGCTTTTGCCCGTGACTTCGTAGGCGTGTAATTTAAAATGGTAAAATGGATCGTATATTTTTAGTTGACCTCTAGCAATACCTCGGTTGAAATAGCAATCAAGACAGATAGAAAGACAGACAAAAAATCTAAAAACTGTTGTTTTGATTTCTGTTGCTCTAAATAACCCCTTGATATTATATTTTCTTCATTATCTATAATGTACAGACATCTGCCTGTTACTTATTTATTATAGGTATACATGCATAGAGTCTATTATTACTCTATCTAATAAACTAATATTATAAAGAGGAAATATTTGTTTATTTGTATTTTTGTATGTTTGTTTGTAATGGATAAATACACTTGAGCTTAATAGGAGGTAGAAAAGATGTTAAAGTTTAAAGGGAAAAGTTCGAAATAAACACGGATGAAGTCGCGGGCGAAGTACTTCCCGTTTATAAATAAAAAAGGGCGAGTTCTATTTTTAGGCTCGTTTCACACAGCTGCTGCTATTAACGGTTGACCTTCTGCTTATAAATGTCAAACAAGTATAAATATATGTTGCAGGTAGTTGAACTTGTATCAAAGGATGGTGGTTCGGTTCAAGTGTCATTGTGGATAAGGCAGCTTGATAACGATGGCCCATGCTTGGTTGTCGCTGAGTCCGTCAACTGTAAGAGTGTTGTGGTAAGTTTATTATGAAACTTGCGACCTGCCCCAGCTTCGCATGGCTGAAAACATTTTCATTACAAACATTATAGACATTTACATGCAGAAATAATAACATCCTAATTTCCAACTATTCGGGTGGATTTAAATAATAATAATACCAGCCTGTTACTGTTCAAAGGCAAAGGCCTCTTCTGATAAGAGAAGACACGAGCATTAATCACCACGCTTGCTCAAGACAGGTTGGTGATTTCAGACTTATATTTATTATAAGTCCAAGTTTCCTTACGATGTTTTCTGTCACCGATGTCAGGTCGATTCGGGTGGATTCGGATGTCGAGTGGGTTTACCAAAACAAAATCATTCCTAAAAACCTTGACCTGACAATAATTTACGACACAACAAAAAGAATTTATCCAAATTTATCGAGCTGTTCTTAAGTGATGACCTGACATACTTTGTTTGCTTAGTATTTAAAAAGCTAGTGTTGTTTTATGTCCACCTAGTCAGTTAATGGTGGGCAAACTTTGAGTTATTATGCAATAAAAAGTAGAAATGAAATTATGATTAAAGATCATAAAAAAATATATTTAAAAAAGCCTGACGTATCTAATCCCCGATTCCTCGAACGACATTAAGTTTCTCTAAAGTAATTTTTTTGTTTCTAAAATACACGAAACTTTACCGGATATGGAAAGCCAGAGATTATTTATTGCCTATCTTGCATTATTTTAAATATCATGCTAAAGTACTGTACTCCATTTTCCAGTTAACAGTAGAAGCCGACACAGGCATAGTGCTATCCTGCGAAGGTGATTCAGCGGCCGCCCTATTCGGAGCGGAGTCCCGCGATAAACTAGTGGGAGTGCCTCTCGCTTCACTCATACCCAACGCGCGCCTCCCTTCTTATGATGCACCTATGCCGAAGAACATGGCTAAGCAGAGGCTTACAGGTACTTCATTTTAATCCCTGTTTACTTTATTGCAAAAGAATAAGCTCCATGTTCAATTGGGATAGTTTGACACTTTGGGATAGCTTGATGTACCTAAGTTGTAGTTGATTCTTAAATATGAGGATTTTCAAAATCTCACGTCCACAGTCAGACGATCTACATTGCATTCAGACACCCACTCATTTTGCATTCAGATCCTGGTGGACCTCTAGGTCACTTATTTAGTAGTATAAATGAAGTAACCATATAATCATTTGTTGATTTTTATGCTTATACCTCTCTCTACTCTTTATCCCCGGTACAACCTGGCGTTGCGAATTGTAGACCAAAAGCAAATTCCAGAACTGGAAATCATAATCCATAGTCATACAACTCTTGCTCATTTTATAGGGAGAACGCTGGACGGCGGGTGTTTCCCGCTTTGCATGTGGATATCTAAGCTGGATACCTCGGACAACTCACTACGGTCTGTTGTCAGTGGTGTCAAGTCACACAGACCTGTATTTGAAGTCAACGTCAGGGTAAGCTTACAGTGATATCCTTTTTTGTTTCACTTTAACGTCTCATATAGGTACTATTCTATCGAAGATTTTCTTTTTTAATGACGTTGAATTTCTCCTGTATCGTGGTTGCGTTTACTAATATTTAAACTCACATACACAACAGCCAGACCCGGAACAACTACCTGTAGGTCATACAAATATTTGTTTCGTGCGGTATCGAACCCGCGACACGCAGTGCAACAGCCAATCGCTCAGCCACAACGCCAACCGTGACGTTAAAAAAGACAAGTTTTATTTATAACAATAATAATGGCAGCCTCTTAGTGTCTTAGTGCAGGGCAAGAGCCTCTTCTCATATAGGTACAGGGAAGGTTTGGTGATTTCAGACTTAAGTCGACGTTTCTTCACAATCTTTTCTTCCACCAGTGTCTAAGATTATCTTAGAAAGTACATTTATGTATTAAAAAAATCACATTATTACCTGCTGGAATTCGAACCAACAACCTCAGGCATGAGCGGCAGTGCCTTAACCAATGTCCCATCACGACATTTTAATAACAACAATATTATTGAATAAATAGGAAGCTTAAAACTCGTTCCCAGGTCACATACAACGTCAGCGGTCTCCTAGTAGTAGACGAAAGCGGTGTCATAACAGCTTGTAACCACCACTTCGCCATGCTGACCTTTGGCAAGCCGCACTCCGAAGTCTACGGCCATCATATTGAAGATGTCATACAGAACTTCTGCCAGACGGCGGATATTGTGAAGATGCCAGAGAGGAACAGAGATATGACGCTGTCACCGGTCAATAATGATGATAATGGGTCAGGTATGTTGAAAGAGTAGAAGTTAAATCAGTCGATTTTTTTATTAGACTTTCATTGATTCCCTTTAATGACAAGCTAAACTTTATTGAGTGTACTTTTATCTCTTTCTCTCTTTTAAACCAGAAGGAGTCGGGCATATTAGTTAAAGCTGCATTTTAGTTATGGCTGTTAATTTTAGTTGAACTGAAATTTTTTCATTTAATCATTTTATTTATGTTCTAGCATCAGAAACAGACGAAGATTCATGCGGTGCATTCAACGGCAGTCAAAAATCCGCCTGCACGTCCCTGAACGTCCACCCATCAATATTATCCACCACCCGAGAGAAATCCTCCAGCGCCCTCTGTCTCGACAAGTCCTGCAGCATGGTCACCCACACCCCCACCCCAACACAAGACATGGTCTCCAGCATCAGCACAACAGAACAACGAAACGACACATCCGCCCTACCTGACATCACATCTGGGATGTCAGGAATATCAATAGATGACGAAAATTACGGTCTCAGCAGCATATCGAAATCTCGGAGCGAGAATATTCTCCGTTCAGAACAGAGTAACGCAGCAAGGCTTCTTGCCAAGGCTGCGGAAAAGTCTGATTCTATTTACTATACTTCGCAGCATTCTCAGGAGGTTACTCCGACTGGAAGTACTCCTAGAGTGAGGGTAAACGATCCTTCATTGAGACTTTCCTTTGACTCAAGTAAATATAGATCCTTAAAGGCTAATCAAACAGGGAGGGATGATAAGACAAGTCTATCACTAGACTTCTGCGATTCGAATGAAACTAGTGCCGACTTCCTCACTCCTATAAACGAGATGCCACCCCCTGGATGCGAGATTGAAGACTTGCCAAAAAACAATGGTAATGAAAGCGTTGATAGCTTGAGTAATGATAACGATTTGGAGACGCAGACTGAGTCTGCACCTAGGAAATTGTATTCAGGTAAGCATAATAATACCAGTATATTACTGTCCCACTGCAGGGCAAAGGCTTTTTCTCATACAGAGAAGGCATAAGTATTGATCACCACGCTTTGTCAAGGCAGGTGGCTGATTTCAGACTTGTATTAATGATAAGTCCAGCTTTTGCTAATGTTTTGCTTCACAGACATGAGCGAGTTTTATCTTATATATAATACTGCTCGAAATCTTAACAAGGAAAAACTAGACTGACACTGAATTCCTAAATAAAAGCATACTCTTGGCTTTATAACGTTCGGCGTAGCACTGAGAGTTGAAGATTTTCAACTCTGACTAACAGTGCAATAATATTAAGGGCATTCATTTTGATGCATCCTAGTGTAGATGTAAACGGGCATAAGAGTCCTTTATAATATAATAGAAACGAATTAATTCCGAAAAAAATCTCGATCTGGGGATCGTCCTACGACAGTCATCATCTGCATAGCCTTTTCCCAACTATGTAGGGGTCGGCTTCCAGTCTAACCGGATGCAGCTGAATACCAGTATTTTACATGGAGCGACTGCCTATCTGACCTCCACAACCCAGTTACTGGGCAACACGATACCCCTTGGTAAGACTGGTGACTTTCGGTATTCTGACTACCCGTAACGACTGTCAAAGATCTACAAATGACAGCCGGGACCAACGGCTTAACGTGCTTTCCGAGGCACGGAGGAATCTCGATATGTTACGAACGGTCACCCATCCACAGACTGACCTTGGCAAGCGTAGCTTAACCTTCGATCAACCCGTGCGGCTGTTTTGATTTAGCCACGAGCTTCTCAGATCGTCCTACGACAGTCTTCGTTATTAATTCTCATATTGTTCCTTACAGATGACGCTCCCGAAACGCCGTGCGTACCAAAGCGTGTGGTGCGTACGTTAGTGATGACGTCAACGCCGCAGCACACGCGTAGCAAAGTGGAGCCCTGCGAGTGCGCGGCCGACTGCACGCACAAGGACGGCACCTACAGGGGCGTGGTGATACACAAGGACGGAACTCATCTTAGTGAGTACTCTGCTATGTTGTAGCTAACTTATGACGTCACAACCCAGTACACGGAGAAACGATATTCTTCGCATATTGTTAAAAATAGTTTTATTATGTTCCGCCTATACCAATAAACGCCATGTAGTATGTCTGATACTGAGAATTTTCTGGAATTACGCAATAAACTATTTTTTTTGTTATAAAGTAAAGAAGTCACTTCTTACATTTAAAATCTTAGGTTAGATAGAAATAGTGAAATATGATATTCTAAAAAATATCAGAAAAAAACCTGAAATAATTAGGAAAAGCAGCTATAGTAGGCCCAAGATCATGCACTGAACTTATGATATCAGGATGTGGGTCGCCCCTCCCACCTTTTATACACTATTTTAACTTTTTGACCGCCAGAGCATTAACACACGCGCGTGCCTTCCACGCCAACCTTTTTGAATAAAAACGTCTTATTTCTTTTTTCTTATCATGAATTTATCAATATCTGTGGTGTATTTTAATTTGTTTCATGCATTAAGTACGCACGGGAGCTTCAACTTTTAAGTTATATAAATAAACCCACAAAAAAGTAATGATTTTATTGATTTTTTTCGTGTTATAATACCTAGAGTGCACCGCATTTTTTGTCACGTATTTGTGACGTTGGCGTACGGGCGTGCGTTTGCTTGTCATGCATTTATGGCGGTCAAAAGGTTAACTATTCAGTATATCATTGTTATTAAGGATTTATTTATATGTCTTTATTTCATTAAAATGATAGAATTATTAATATATGAAGAAATAAAATAAATAATCATAGGGCATCAAAAAATTCATCCGCATCGTTGTCAACGGGAAAAGTGCCCAGAAGGCTGGCAGCATTGCCACGTGGAATGGAAATGCTGATTCTATGGCCAAAAAAAAGGCCAGCCTTTTGGTCACGTGAAGAGTCGACCAAACGCTTCGCGATTTCTCGAAAAACTAAATGGGCACACGGACCCCATGGCCCTAGTGTTTCAACCCCAAACGGCTCAAACATATAACTTCCAGTTAGGTTGTTGTATTTATATGTAGATTATTATATGTTTTTTTTTTGTTTTTTTTTTATTATTGTTGGTCTACTACCGCTCTATTCCAGATGTCCTATACACAGTGTCCAGCATGCAGCTGGCGGCGGGCCCGCGCGTGCGCTGCGTGTGGCTGGGCGTGCAGCTGGAGGACGCCGTGCGGCACACCACGCTGGCGTCCAGCATCGCGTCCACGGCGGACAACTCGCTAGTCCTCGTTAGTAACACTGTGGTATAGTATGTCTTGTGTATTCATTGTACAAGTAATAGTAGTACATTTTGGGGAAATAATAGGTTGGTGTAGCTCCGAAAATGTAATACCTAGGTTTTAAGGACTTACATATTTATCCACTATATGCATAGCCCAAATTGCTCCATTCAAAATTGCAGCAATTTGGAATACTAACCTGTATAGGTTGGAAAAGACATTGACGCACAACCTATTACGTACTTATAGTAGTATCAGGTTGTGCGTTGATGTCCCTTCCGTTCTGTATAACTGACTAATAAATCCCCTTTTGCATATTTGCTACGAATTACGTTACTGTATGCTCATTTAGCTCGCACAAACACTAGCACTCATGAAAATAATTATATCACTTTCACATTTACCTCACACTGGACTGTTTATTTTTTCTTTTCATTTCATGAATAAGTTTAAACTCATATTATTTACCATAGTCATATCTCTAAGTACATTTATGTAAAATCACCAATACCTGGCGACCTGTAACTTTCTTTTTTCAATCTACATCAGGCACCAGCTCTCACAATGTGACATTATAAAGTCAAAAAACAATAAGGTACGTCAAAATCATTGTTAGAGAAATATTTTTTTAAGTTTTCGGCCATGAACCAGCCGAAGGTTCGGCTAAGCCGAGAATCAGAAGTTCGTGATTGTCGCGCCTCGTTCGGCCCAATTCATAGAGTTCGGTGTTGTATTAATTGTTTGTTATACATTTAATTGTATAGTCAATCAATACTACAAGAAATACTTACACGAAATTTTGTATCCTCTAATGGAATTATCATGTTTCTTTAAACCTTTTATTTGTTCTTTCTAGGTGTAAAAAAAAACATACAAGACTTCAGTGAGCAGCGGGTTTTTTTTTAATATTTACATTTCATTTCCGTTTTCGGCTTCACTTTCAGCCTAAAGTTCAACTAAAGCCATTTTCATTCGGACACTATTTATATGTAATTCAGTTTACGTTGCAGAATTGCAGCAGCTATCGTATCATTATCAGGCTATAATCTATTACCCAATCATATCATCATCTCATTATCGTAACATTATCTTCTAGCCAAAAACCGGGCGTAAGCGTTTAGTCCAAAGTTTGAAGTAATTGTTTTCAAAATATTAAGTGGCCATATTTGTTATACATCTCTCCTTTTTTAAGAATGAATTTTATTTGATTCTCCTTTCAGGGTAACAAGTCTGCTAGCAGCAGACCCCAGTCGATGTCGCTAGTGAGTCAGTGTGGCGACGAGCAAGTCGCCGGCAAATTCAACAAATATTATGTTACGCTCAAGCAGATTGGTAAGCGAACACGTATCATTCTTATCGCCCCATTTTTACATAATTTTAATAATACGAAACTGATGTGTATGAAAACCTTTGTTTCTTCTACGAGTGCCTTTCGTTATAATATCGAGATCCTAATACTGTTTGTAGAACCGGAAATAATTATATCGATGAGTATTTTATGTATCTTGTGTATAACAAGCCGGGTCTCTTCAGTGTGTTTTCTTATATATTACACAAACACATCGAACAAAGAGGCGTGGCCATTGTATGCAAACACAATGTTTTTGTTTTTTTCCCCGGTAGGCGGTAGGGATTGTTTCTATTCTATACAAAATGTGTCATTAATCTAAAAATATTTTAATACGCAAGAGACAGTTTCTGTATGAAAATAAATATTTGTAGTGTAATGTTTCGAAAAAACATGCGCAGGAGACGGGGTTATACGCGCTCTTTAACATACAGACAATAACCTGCTGACGCCTGTATTAATAAAATAGTTGTAATAAAAAACAGCGTCGGTGCACCCGCCTACGTTGGCTACGTTACTTTTAAGACTCGATACAATATAACACATTTTTTAGGTAAGGGCGCCTACGGCTGCGTCAAGATGGCGTACCGTCGATCTGACAGGTTACTGACAGTTGCTAAGTTCATACTCAGAGAGAAGGTGGGCGCACAGTTCTGGGTGGATGCGCCCGATGGAACGCCTGTGCCACTGGAATTACATCTGTTGCTCACGCTTAGACATCCTAACATTGTGAGTATTTGACCGTATTTCAATTCGGTAATCCGATCAAACTAATAAAAGAAACCAGCTAAGTGAGTGATGGGCCACCAGTCACCACACACTGAAGAATGATGTGCAGTCAGGATGATTATTTACGCACGCACAGTATTGATTCTACCAACTCCTTAAATAAGTTTCTATTTAATTGTATTTCTCACATAATCAATGAAAAACAAAGTTATTACTGTAGTTGTAACTTTAAACGCGGAACCGACCAGCTGCTGAAGTAAACGTATTTTTTTTTACCTAAAACGTATTTTTTTTTAAGTATTGGATAGGAGAAGATCTCTTGCCCAAACAGTAGAACCAGGCACCAACAAAGGCGCCCGGTGAACCTAACATATTTACCGTTCTTGACTGTGTTATTTTCAAAATATTTTACAGGTAAATGTGATTGACGTGTTCGAGAATGAGAAGTACTACCAGATGGTGATGGAGAAACATGGAGCAGGCATGGATCTGTTCGAGTTTATTGAACGTCGACCAAGACTTGACGAACCGCTGATCAGTTATATATTTAGACAGGTAATATTGAAATACTTGATTTGAATGTCTAACAACGAAAGTCAACCCATGATACCCAGATGTTGTTTGAGACTACGTTAATGCAACTTTTGAATGATCTCCAGCTGCAAATGTTAAATTTAAGATGTGTGTATGTTTCTCATCTTTGTCTTATTTTACAGTTCAGCGATTGTTAGTTTCGTAAATTATTGTTGATGAGATTGGTCATATTCAATGCCAATGCAAATTTACAATACAGATAATAATTGCTATTCATAATTTCAGATAGGAATGGCAGTGGAGTACCTCCACTCCTTAAACATTTTACACCGCGACATAAAAGACGAGAACGTGATCATAGACAACAAGTTTCATGTCAAGCTCATAGACTTCGGTTCAGCAACGTTCAAGAGCAAAGACACGCTGTTCTCCACCTTTTACGGTACTACAGAGTATTGCAGCCCTGAAGTCCTAGCGGGTAACAAGTAAGTAGAGCTGTAACATATTTCGAAAACAATTTTTGTCAGGTTGAAGCCATTCGATTGCGTTCATCACAAAATAATGAATTAAAAACAACATTCCTTCAAGATGTAGAATGCTTCTATTTACTTCTAGTTACATTCATCGAAAATATTGTTATAGTCGACTTAGCAGAATGAGACTTTCAATCTCTTTTGGTACGATGGGAGTTCTTTAGGACACAAGCATTAGCCCACTTTTGTTTTGTTACTAATGTTTCATAAGTATATGGTAAAAATTGGCCACCTTGAAATTTGATTATAGCAACTTGAAAACAATATTTTTGTAAAAGTTTGGCTTTTTACTCCAGGATTTTGAAGAACTTTCTTTATTTTTACAGATACGCGGGCCCTGAGTTGGAGATGTGGTCAATGGGGATAACTCTGTATGTGCTGACATTCTTTGTTAACCCGTTTTCTGACATTGAGGATACAATACAAGGGCCGCTAGCTTTCCCGCAGGTGGTTTCTGTAGGTAAGTTGACAATCTAAATAGTATTTTTTTAATTAATTAAACACTGGGAGGTAATAAGCTGAACGTGAGTATCTGGGCATCGGTCAATGGCACGGTAGCTCACAAACGCATATTTTATTTTAGTTTTATTTTAGTTGCTCAAACCTAACTTGTTACCTATATTTATAAAATGTAAGATTTTGTATATTTGTTAAGATTTATATAAGATACGAATGTTATAGAAGTATTATACAACTCAACAGTATATATTATGATTTTATTTTGACAATATAATGATTTAAGTTAAACACACATTAGAAAAATACGTGAAAATAAAAAAAGCCGACCAAAAATATCAACGCTGGCTGGGGGGTCCAGAATTACGTACATAACTCATGGTATCAGTTCGTGCGTCGATGCCCTTTCCACCTTGTATAAGTGAATAAATTCCTAGAATAAATAGTAACTTATGTTTTTGCATGAAAATCATAATTTTCGATAATCTGAGAGTAACCCGATCCAAACACGTTATATTCTGAACAGATTTGGAACACCTCCTCCGCTGGATGCTGTGCAAGGAGCCGGCCAACAGATGCACGATAACGCAGCTCATGGCACACCCTTGGATACGGCAGCCCGTCGCCATTACCGACTACGTGTTCCACGAGATTGTAGACTGTGGTAAGAAAAATAATATCTCCACAATTGAAATTTTGCTTCAGTTAATTGATAATTTATAACAAAGCCGGTCTAATGACGCCACTAAAGAAACTATACAATATACAAATGCAGCACGGTACGGTTGGCGCAGTGGCTGAGCGATTGACTGCTGCGCTGCGTGTCGTGGATTCGATTCCCGCACGGAACAAATATATGTATGGCCCACAGGTTCTGGGTCTGGCTGTTTGTGTATGTGAGTTTGAATGTTTGTAAACGCACCCACGGCTCAGGATAAATTCCAAGTGAGGGGCAATTTAAAAAAAAAAGAAAGGAATCATAACGTAGTATTGTCTTATAAATATTATGCGTGTTTGATTTATTTACTACAGGTGCAATCTTAATATTGCTAGAGCAAGATTCTTTTCACAGTGGCCAGTTTTCCTTAGCTTTATTTTTCTTTATGAAGTCTAAACGTCACTCAAGCTAAATATACTTTGTCATTTATTGACGTGCAAGTGACATTTAACCTTAAGGTGATAAACAATACATTTCCATGACTGTACTAATGTATGTTTCTTTTGATACAGACCGACATGAGGCGAATCCTGAAATGTATTTCAGCGGTAGCCTAGGTTCGCCTCAAAGTGGATCCCAAGTCTCACTAGTGAAAGGTATGAAAATCAACATTGTTTTTTTTTTAATAATAACTCAGTTCATACGTAACCCTATATATTTACTTAAATAAATGTGAGGTCTCATAATTAATGAATTATCTGCATGCACCACTGAAATATTGCAATCTGGTTTTGCTTTCAAATCACAAGCGCTTGCAAAGATCCATTCTTGAATTAATTGTTATAACAATAACGACTAACAACTATACAAATGCGGCACGGCACGGTTAGCGCAATGGCTGAGCATTTGTCGTCTGCGCTGCGTATCGCGGGTCCGATTCCCGCACGGAACAAATAATTGTATGGCCTACTAGTAGTCGTTCCGGGTGTGGCTGTTTGTGTATGTGAGTTTAAATGTTTACATACAGGAGAATTTCCTAGTGTGGGGAAACGTTCCCACAAGATTCATAGTTGTACAGTTGTTGTTGTAGTTTTTGCCTACCTGAACTGAAGATTCATATTTATCTTATTTTATTATTATTTCCAGAGCGCTCAAATCGTTCCGAGGTGGCAGTTCGATCTGACGGCAAGAACTTATCGCGAGAGGAGCCAAAACGTAGCTCTTTAGCGTTGCACGCGCTTTCCACAGCCGACAGAGATGCGCAGTCTGACAACTACAGCCTCCGGTCTTCTGCCGATGTATGTAGTCTATGTTCAAATTTAAACCGCCGCTGAAGGCAGTATGCCACATATATATTTTTTATAGGAGCTCATAGCTAAATGAAAAAGTCGCACGGGCCCATCGGAGAATAAGCTACGCTTGCTGAGGTCAGTCTGTGGATGGGTGACCGTTGATTACATATCCAGACTCTGTGTCTCAGAAAGCACGCTAAGCCGTTGGTCTCGGCTGTCATTTGTAGATCTTTGACAGTCGTTCTGAGAAGTTAGAAGCTCGAAAATCTGACAACCAGTCTCACCAAGGGGTATCGTGTTGCCCAGTAAAATACTGGTATTCAGATGCATCCGGTTAGACTGGAAGCCGACCCTAACAGGGTTGGAAAAAGGCTAGGCAGATAATGAAAGAGCATTAAATGTCATTTGATTTTTTTTAGTAAATTATGCTTTCATCTGAGCACTTGAAAGAATAAAGCCCCATTGGAAAAAATAATTATGTTGATTATCCAAAAAATACTATTGTGAACTAATTAACTTCAAATTTATGATTTCACAAATAGTGACACAAAAGTTTAACAAAATAATATGGTATTTACAGACTTGCCTTGAATTATCTACTGTACTCAGTTAAATCACTTAACTTGCACAGACCTAACTTCTCAACCTCAAACAGTTTCTGCAGACAAAACACTACAAGTATACCTTTTGTCCCCAGATCCTGGACATATCATCTAAGCCAGTTTCCGAAGCGGCACTGACCGACATTAGTTCGGACGCGACCGGACACGCGGCTTGCGACATCGACTATGACTGCGACCAGTACGAATGCGACAGCTGGGATGAGTGCGAGCAAGACAGCTTCTCGTAGACATAAAGGAGTGCTGCAGTGTATATATAACGGTACGGGGCCGAGTTGCAGTATGACATGAGAATGAACATTTCAACCCCACGACTGCTCTGCGTAAAATGAAACGTCCTGTGTTGACCCAGAAGGTCTATGGTTGGTATGTTGGTAGACTGTGCCTGTACTAAGTGAAGGTTAACTTATGTAAGAAAAGTGAACATGAGGATTGAATATGAGACAGTTAGAAGAAGTTCTTCTTTGTTTGGTTAGGTTTACTTTTGGGAAACTAGGTACTGTTTGTGTGGACAATTGATCTGAAAAAATATCAAAAAATATTTTGAAAAAAAAAATACGTGTCTATTTCTATTATTATGATGTAATTTATTAAACTCAAAAGCATGCATATATAATCAAATTGTAATACTATCTTCACTGTTGTCATCGTTGTTGCTTCGTCTCTCAAAGGCGTTTGCTACGCACGTGTCGTCTGCAACACTAGTATAATGACAATATAGACACATCCGATGTTGCGTACAGATCAAGCGAACGAGTGGTCGCGCTCGCCTTCGCCTTTATGTCCACAAAGAGTGAAGGCCAGCTGAGATTACCAACGTAAGAACGAAATACGGCGCTCGCTAGAGAACATAACGACGACGAATGTCATTCACTCCGTGCATTCAGTTCATTCAGCACTCTCCGTGTTCAAGCAGACGGGTGTGAATGAGCATTCGCCGGCGCATCAACACCGCGAGCGCCAATTCGCTCTATTTTCACTTGATAGTGCCGACACGCGGCTAAGCACCGCCGAGCGCGAACAATTCGCTCGCTCAACTCCGCATTTGTTCGCCTGCGTTCCCTTACTGCCAATTTCAATAACGTATATCTCAATCCGCGATTTTACATTGCTGCTCCTGATTCGCTGCCTCATGGTTACAGATTGCAAACAAGGCCATTGATTTCTTACAAACAGAGATCGATCTCTAGATTGGGATTAAGATACGTCATTGAAATCGGCTTTTAGTCTGTTTCATGTATGAGACATTCAACTCCGATGTCTTAAATCGTAATCTTGTGGTAACCGTTGATTGGTCGACCAGAATAGCAATTATTAATCCAACACCTTTCAGCACTTTACCATCTTCTAAATAGGTTCGAAACATAAGTTAACTATTTGTGAATACTGTTCCCATATCCTAGGTCTATGATTAAATTCGTTAGGATCAAATATAGAGTATATTTTTTAATTAGAATGTTTGCTCCTTTTATCTTTTATCTTTCAAGTCCATTACCGATTAGTTGTGGGTTAAACAGTATTAAGTTTAGCTTGTAAAAAATCTTTAGACTATAAAGAAAATGAGTGTAAATTGAGACCAAAATTGACATAGGCATAGAATCTTTTCGTAAAGTCATCATAAATTTAATTATTTAGTAATAAATATAACATATTGTGTTTTTAGTGTGTAAATGAATGCTAAATTTCAATTTATTAATCGCAGTGTATAAATTTAAATCGAAATTACTTAAATATTATAAATGATCTCAATTATATTATTAAATGTTAGGAATTGCGTAACAACACCCGTTTACATTAAAAAGCACTTTGTGATTAGATTTGCGGAGCTTTGCCATGTTTTACATAGGTTTAAGTTTTAATTGTTTACTGTAAAAAAGAAAACTATCACCTCCTTGTCTATACGTCAGAGTGTTAGAAATATATTAGATACACTATGAAATAGTAATAATAGCACTAGGTTCTCTTCCTATATATGGCACTGATATTAATGGCCGTTTTGCGTAGATGTGACCCATAGAGTGGCCCCAAGCTAAGTCTGCGCGCGTATTTGAACTTCAAGAATACATCCCTTATTAGCCAGCACTTACAATCACATTCGGCATAATTAAAAAAAATGTTTATTAAATAAAATAATAATTATTATTATACACCATAATAATGATGGTGAACATTTACTTTGGAAAACACAGAATACAGCACACTCTTGAATATAATAATATGATGGCGGCAACTATTTTTTCGATTTTGACAGCGCGCAGATTTAGTTTGCGCGGGTCTAGTTTCCCCATATTTGTTTATATTCTACTTTTAAATGTATAATGTGTCACAACGCTGTCTCGAGGCCATAATTCTTTTCCATGTCAACTCTTGTTATGATTATAATAAAATTTATGAAGTTCACGAAATGCACTATTTCGGCTAATTAATAAGTGGTGGCTTCGTAAGCCACCTAGTGCATCCTTAAGCCAAAACTTGTTAATGCATTTGTTGTCAACTAATCCACATGATTCTCGTGCTATAATTACATCTGCATTGATCGTAATAGCGATTCTTGAAAATACAGAATGAAAACTTAACTAGTAAATCAATTAAACATCTCTAGAAATTGTATTAATTGTAGGTGTATTTAAAGCGCCGTCTTAGTTATTTGTCATTATAATATTTAATAAGATAGCTCATAATGTATTATATTAAAATAAAAATCCTGGAGTGTACATTGAACTGTTATTGCAATGTCATCAGATTCATTCCATTTTTGCCACATCTGAAGAAACATTGCAATAATACTTAATTGAACACATCTAACTCTTATGACTAAAATTACCAAAAAATCAGTATTAAGACAATACGATAGATTTTTCTTACTGTCTTATTACCTTAGTTTTAGAGTTATTAGAAATCCCAAAAGAACCAAACTTATGTATATTATTTGAATGTCATTGTAAATATCATGTTGTAGAATAATGTTAACATATCTATGTTGGGATAAAATTAGTAGATTTTCAATGGTTTACTTACCTATAACATTGTTGCTGTGTTTTCAGAACAATTATTAATGTGTCCGTAGAGCAGTAATTGATGTAATAAGAATTATATTTTTGTAGTATTGATGGATTAGTTTGTGTTAATTTCAAATGTAGTGATTATTTATATCCAGTGCGTCCGTTTGTTACTTAGTGCCTTACGACGGACGGCGGCTTAGGTTGCTCTCGTGTAGGACGCTCTGACCACTCATCGTAAATAAACGAAATGAATTCCCAATTTGTCTTTCATTTCTGCCCTTAACTTACCCTAGCAATTACGAAGATTATGGCGCCTCGTGCCGTCATGCCCCCTCTACGCCAAAGCCCACGACTCCCTGGTGTGCGCGCGCATTGGAACACTCCGTTGCTTCTGTATGAGCTGCTTACTGTAAGTCGGTCTTATACATAAACAACTAGCTAGGGTTGTGCATATTCGGTACAGTCGAATGAAAACAATTCAAAAGAGATAATCCGTCCTGACATATGGTGCACAGACTTGGTCTTTGACTTACATCCACAATTCCAAACTCAGGGTTTGCCAACGAGCAATGGAGCGCAGCATACTGAACTTAAAAATAACTGACCGGATACGAAACACCACTCTGCGCTCCAGAATGCAAATTTCTGACGTAGCCTATAAAGCTGCAAGACTAAAATGGGACCGAAATGGATACCAGCACTTGGCCCCGAATATCGCAAGATTGGAACCCTGAGACAGATAGGCGGGGTCGAGGCAGACCGAGGAGAAGATGGCGGGACGGCTTCCTCGCGAATTGGCAAGAAGAAGCAAACCATAGAGAGACGTGGAAGGAATGGGGGGAGTTAACCCATCAGTGGGACAACACAGGCTAACTAAAAAAATACCCATCCTGATGCGGCAGGTTAAACACAAACAAAAATGACGCATTGGCTGATGCGTACCGCGTTCTCAGTGCTAGGGGCCGTCATTTATGCATTATTTTACTATTTATCATAGAAGATAAATTAACTAACCCGTGAAAATAAATGTTCCCGTCAATAAGATTACATGTCATGCTTTGTTTCATGCAGGCTGTTGGCAATGAAAATGGCACAAGAAAATCTTTTTGCACCGTAGACAGAGAAGTCTACGTTTTGCACCAATTTTATTGTAAGTTCACCGGTCAAAGGTACGCGAACGACTAACATGAAACAAATCGTATAATGGACTGCTTAAGTGTGTTCACTCATATCAGTGGCGCACGTGCCCCGTCCACTACGATTTCTAATCAGAACTATTCTGTGTTTGAAACAGTCTTATCGCTAATAGTAATGTCTTCATTTCAATGGATAGATGGACAAATTAACAAAATGTTAAGGATAGAAATAGTAATTGGTAGTATGGCAATCCTAGAAAATGGATCGTGATATTCTTGTTAAATATCATCAAAAATATTATCTACTAAAATCTACCAACTTTTTTAATTTGACATCATTATTTATTTTCATGGCTGGCAGGACCGGCGTTAAAATGTCAAATTACATGGCGGTGCGTCGCTTTTTTGCCAATCATTGCCGTATTACTACGAAAATACCCGTATTTACGACTCAACAACGGAAAATATTCATTTGTGCACGTACAAAAACAAATTTAGTTACCAAAAAAGGAATATTGGTAAGATTAATCTTTGTTTACATTGTTAATTTGAACCCAATATGTGACTGATTTCTACGATAAGAATTTGAATTTAAACTTATTGTCCTACTTATTTGGTGTGCCAGTTTCCCGCTGCAACGTTAAACATATGTGATTTATGTCAGCAGTACTAAGATACGTTTTGCAAAGTCAAAATAACCTAGTTGTTTGAAAATTGTCATTCACTTCGTTTAATAATAATGATTCCAATAAGTGGTATAACCGTTTTATTGTGCGCCTTATTGTCGACCTTATTTCCTTTTTAAACATTCTAAATTGTGCTGTTGTCATGCTGCGGTCGTTTAAATAACCATTTTTGCTATTGTCCCATATTGGAAGTGTTAATTCATTCATACACAAGTACATTGAATGGAAAAACACTCTGCCTCTTTATATGGGTTTGTTAAGAAACCTTATTAATGATTGACCCAGTTTTAAATGTGCCAATTCAGCTCATTTTTATGAATTGGTACTGCTATATTACTTCAAGAACTACAAACTTTTAGAGAATGCTACTAAAATACTGTTTGTTTACCCTGTTTTAAAAAGACATTTCTAAATTATGAGGAGGTAAAATAATATATCTGACCTGTTTATCACATTGACTGCGGTACCATGAATAAAAAACTCATAGTTTGGCACTATATGTGTAAACAACACCATACCTAACTACCTATGTATTGTGTCAACAATACTTTCTTAAATAATTTCTACATTTAAGTATTAGTGTATTTTTTCTTATTGGCAATTTGTGTGATTTTCTGTCAACTACTTTATGGATAGTATTTGAGTTTTAACTTGGTACCAGGTTGAATAAATTGCAGCCATGCAACACCTAGTCTTGTAGTTTTTTTTCCCATGGGGGGTATTCAGAAAGGTTTTTCTACTACACTGTTTAACAATCCTCACACATTTGTTTTACACCTCGCTTGCTCATGCAACATTTCAATCTTGCATGCTGTTTGAAAGATCTTCACACCTGTGCTATTTTAAGGAGATTACCTATCAGGTCAGTAAATACTCCACAGGACATACCTTTCCACTATCATTTCTGTGCTAAAAATAGCTTTAATTAAACATCTCTAATTTCGTCCCATGAAATGTTATGTATTATTTCATCCCAAATTACTTACTGTATTGTAATGTACAACAGACTAATATCCGCAACTTTATCACAATATTTTGCGTATGGGTGGTATACTTCAATCGATCCACCTCAACTCCTGAAGAAAGGCTAGCAGCATTCCCGCCCAAATTACTTTCTAGCTATTTAATGAATCAAATCATGCTAAAATACGATTTTTGAAATACGAATTCTAGAATGAAATTTAATTATGAATTGTGAATCGCTTCAAGTAACCACTTAAATTAAGTGCATAACAAATAAGGCTTACATAATATCTTATGAAATAGTGTCAGTTAAAACAATGGACTAAGCAGTGCCGTCTTCACCCAAGACAAGACAATTATCAACATAAAAAAAAATATTGTACAAACTGCAATATCATCAGATCATTAGACAGCCAAGGGGAGGACTATTAATTATATGACAGTATAATGACATGTTGTGACATTACAGAATCGTGTGCTAAACTCATGTTATTAGTTTTAGCTGCCCCCCCCCCCCCCCGATTTGAGCTAATTTTATGATGTCCTCCCCAAAGTATTATTAGATATCTATTAAGTACTATTTTCTTGCATTACAATATAAGCCGATGTGTGCTTTACGGACGTTTTTCGACTGAAATGATGTAGATGACGACATAGTCTTATTTGTTAGTTAAATTAAATGAATTTCTAACTAGTGGTACAATCAACACACTTCGTTATCGCTTTCGTCTCCACTCAAAATACGATACGCCGGTCATATCTATCAAACCATTCGCTGAGAGCAGATACATTTATCTCTTATTTACTTCAGTTATCAATCACGTACGAGACGCAATATAATATGAACAATCAACTGAGTATAGTGCACGTATTACGAACAAAATAATATTATATCAACACACTTTCACCGATTTCGTAACGTTCCGTAACAACCACACGTAAGTAGCTTAAACTATTAATAGATTGGTAATAGAATAAAGTCTGAGGTTTTAATTATGAGCGCCGGCTTCCAGATTAACGGGCTAACAGACACGAATTGGTGTAATTTTAAAGCAGTACAATGTTCTTTTTCCATAAATTTCTCTCACACTTCAACTCTGTACCATGACATGAAATCTCGTGAATGCCGACATTATAGGAGATGTTGGTATTCAACAGAGTTCATGTGATGGTAAAGACTATCTTCAGTCAGCCGGTTGATTGCGCAGCTGACTGCATTGGGTGCGCGGAGAAAACTCTTCGTACATACTCTTTTATACGCGAAATACATAATTATTATCTACAAAGAAACTACACAGAATTGAATCGCCGCACCGGAAGCGTCTATATGAATAGAGACGGTGGCAGTGCAGTAGGTAATGATCAAATCCGTGGCACTGAAAGTGCGTTAAGCGCATTACTTCTGTCACTTTAAATATGTACGTCATTCGTGTCGCACTGCGAGGAAACTGTGATGTCCAGTGACACCCTTAGTTTGTATGTAGTGTGTGATATTGCCGCCCCTACCAGCGGCCGAAGAGCCAGCTCCGTACTCTGTACTTTTCGCTAGAATTAAAGCCGACTGCAGCGGTTGTTCGGGATGTTGTGGGCGTGCTAATCAGGTCCATGATCTTAAATTGAGCTCATTGTTAGTAAAACACGATTAATTTAACACGTAATTGCGTACGATAACAACATTACGTGGAGCAATATGATAAGAACAATACTGTCTGGGTGTCGAATGGTGATAGATACGCTTGAATTTATACGCAATGATATCTATCTATCCTATATTGTTATAATAAAGCTAAAGAGATTGTTTGTTTGAACGCTCTAAACTTTCCGGTGTACCAGTCGGATTTGAAAATATATTTTTGCATTTGATAGCCGCATTCTTGATTAAGTTTATAGGCTATTTTACATCACGCTACGACCCTTAAGAGTGGGTGAAACCGCGGGGCACAGCTAGTAGTAGTATATTTGGCAGACGGTTGGCGCAGTAGCTGAGCGATCGACTGCTGCGCCGCGTGTCGTAGGTTCGGCTCCCGCACGGAACAAATGTTTGTATGGCCTACAGGTAATTGTTCCGGGTCTGGCTGTTCGTGTATGTGACTTTTAATGTTTGTAAACGCACCCACGACACAGGAGAAATTCCTAGTTTGAGGCAGCGTTTTATAAAAAAAAAACGAAACGGAACTTTAGAGTATTCTAGTTTCGTGTGTAGTGTTATGTAATGAAAGTAAGGTCTAACCTGTATTGTCCCACTGCAGAGCTCAGGCTTCGCACTCCCTTTTTCAGACACCTCTATTACTTGGCTATAATGCGGGCCAGTCCTTTGCGTACAACTCAATCGCGTCTGCCATCTTCGCCTTTGTCTGCCTGCTGCAGGATTCACTCTGTGCTTCTTTTAGCCCACTAGTCATAAGATTTGTGGCAGACATGTCAATGTTCCAATCCCATATGTTTAGCAGATTTGAGTAACAAACTATAGAAACGTTTTGTCTTTAGGGAATTTGCAAAGTTAATAAAGAAAGGGAGGAAAATTACAATACTATTACCAATATCAGTACTTATAACGTCATATCATAATATGACGTTATAAGTACAGATTGGTGGCCTGTTCCGGAACAAAATTATTGTCCTTAAATTACTCAGGGGAAATAACAAGCATGACTGTGTAAAATCCCCACTTACACATAAAAAGAGAGATAGGCTAATTGAAGCGGAACTTAGATCAGTGTTTCAGTGTCTATTTATTATCTATATTTACAAAAATACATGCTTGAGGTCGAAAAACTCGAAAAGTCGTCGATTGGATTGGCTTGAAATTTTGGCAGATCGTTGCATTTTTACTCAAGAGTTTATACATGCTATTAAGCATGTATAAATATCTATCATGTATTTTCATGTATTTATTTATATATATTTATCATGTATTAATTTTCTCCGTTCCGTTCTTAATAGAACGGAACGGATAAAATTAAACGGAGGTTTATATAAAACAACTACTTAGCTGACCCAGCAAACGTTGTTTTGCCAAATAAAATGTTTAGGGTGACCACCCTTAACATTTAGGGGAATGAAAAATAGATGTCCGATTCGCAGACCTAACCGATATGCACACAACATTTCACGACAATCGGTCGCGCCATTTCGGAGGAGTTTGATTACAAACATTGTGACACGAGAATTTTATATTTTACATTTGAAAAACAAAACAGCGAAGCGTAGCGTTATTTTATATAATTGACGCCCCATTTTATACATAACGAAATAACGGGATCTCTCGCAATAAAATTCTCGGATTTATGCAGTTCGATGGTAATTAGCTGTAAAAAGACGTCTGATTTACTCAGTGTGCAGTGCCATCATAGGGTTCATGTATTTACACGTTGAACGCCAAATTACAGACAAGCAAATACATTTTCTATTGTGTCTCGTTGTTTGGCAGTTAAGCGTGTTAATATAGTGCCTACTAACCAGTATTGTGCATGACGGTAATTAAATAAATCTAATTTAAATAAATAAAATTCAATTAATAAAATAAAATACCTATTATTATTATTACTTACCATAATCGTACCGAATCCGGTGTTTGTAGAATTAAACCTTAAATATACAATTCTCGGCTCGCCGTAACTTAAGTTAAGATACTCCGTCAACTAAGTCTCGCTGACTACCGCGGTGGTGGTCGAATTGAAAGAGAGACACTAAGGCGCTGCGCAAACGTGGACACTTTAGTTTCCAGTTACCAACATCGAACACTTCTTGATCGTCAACGAGTATGTGTAAAGTGGAAGCAACTGGACACAAGAAATGTTTACGTCTGCGCAGGGAGTTGCTGATACCACACTGGTTCTTTATAAATCAAATATTCATTTTGTGGCTTGTATCCGACATAAAACACAAAAGTTACACTTGCAAAAAGCATAGCCAACATGTGTCTCTAAATCTTGAAATATTTAACTAATCACAAGAGTGAGATATCTGCACTGTTGTAGGTGAACTGCTTGACTTAAATCTTAAACTATCACGCATCACTATCGTGAGGGAATCATCAACTAATTATTTTATACAGACAGGTCTTCCTAAAATCAAGCTATTCACAAATTCATTTCAACCACACTTGTATCATTTCCTTTCACCCTGTTACTTGACGGATAAATAATGAAAACAAGCATGAGCAATCAGCTACAGTCTTCTTTAAAACTACGCTATGGACACCCCCATTTTTATTGGGAGAGATCTAAGCATGGCAACCGCATTGGGTCAATAAAGGACGCTATCGCATTGATACGGTTCACATATTAACGGTCGAAGACTGTAGTACAGCTAGTTGTGAAAGGGCTCTCATTCCTATTTGTGTCTCCAAGCAGCATTCCTGCGTTCCGGTTTTTCGGTGAAATTATAGACGTGATTGTCGTCATGATAGATGTTGTTGTGTTAAATTCAACTTTTTCCTGGTTCAGGCTGGAAAACCCTTAGATCAGCACTGATCGAAGGGCAATCCTCTTGGTGTTACTGGACTTAAGTATTAAACAGGTCTCGTACCTATCAAAAGTGACTCAGCATAATTTTCATGTCATACATAGTACATAGCATTCTTGGTTCCTTACTAGCAACTTTGGGTCCATCGCCAATGGAGCGCTTAGACTAATGTATTATTTTTTGAGTAATAACTGTACTCAATTGTTGAAGAGCCTTTATAAATTAATAGTCATCGTCTGGCTTTATGAACGTTAACAGTATTTTTTACATCAATTCATTTTAACAAAAGTTATATTTTTAATTCAATATATCATCACAATTTTATCACAGGTTTACGTTCAAATGTTAAAGTGAGCACTTAATAGACATCAAACCTGTTTGGCTGCAAAAAAATCTTAGCTGGCTGTCTTTAAAAAAAGAAAAACCAGTCACGTCAAATATTTTATGGAAAAATAGCAAGAATGTCTAACCAGAACGTCAAACGTGCTGTATTTTCGGAGCTGTGTCGCCAGAAAGACGATTGTAACTTATTAAACACGGTTGGTTGGCTCCGATGGTGTTACCATATAAGTCGTTGGTTTCCCCGAAGGCGGCCAGTCTCTACCGAGTGTTAGAGCGCGCAAGGTTCGCCATGCGTGTTTTTGAATATGCGTGTGTTGTGTCAGTGTTTGGGTTGTTGCAGTGCGCCGGCGCATCCACTTCAGCCCCGGAGAAAATGATCTTCCAATACCCGGAGGCGAGGAGGGATGAGAACGTCGTCGACGACTACCATGGCACTAAGGTACTGTATCCAAAAGTTCACTAAACTAGTGTTGACGTATTCATAGTTTGTTGTTGTTATTATAAACAATAAGAGTTGATTACTTAAAAATAATATAAATATAGCTTCCTTTTATTCCACTTTTTGTGAGTGCGAGTATCTTAGAATGCAGACAATAAGGCATCGATGTAATCTGTGCATGTAAACAACAACTGTTCAGTTGTTAACTAAAGAGTTTAATTAGCGCATCATTTGTCGGAAAATCCGACAACGAGGCACAACGTAGCGGTACAAACAATCGATTAGTAGTACTGTAGGACGCACGTCGTCAGTAGTTAACCATGTGCTGGCGAGCTGGCCCGGTAGTACGGAGTTTCTTTAAAATAAGCGGCCAGCTTACACTGGTTTTATTGACGTGCGGCATGCAGTGTTGTGCAAAATTTAGTTTGATTGATGATTGATAACTAAGATTAAATTATTTAATCATGACTAATGAGTAATGACTAAAAAAAATCAATCATGTACGGTGATTGAAGATTGATTAGTGTTAGTTATTTAATCATGACTAAATTTCTCATGACTAATTTAATATCTAAAATTACGCCGTTGCCAAGTTAACATTCACAGAATGTTCATTTGTTGTTCACAAGTTTTAATAAAAACTTTTGTTATAAAATAAAACACAACCTTTACAACAGAATCAGTATATTTTTTTAATTAACATGTAGACAGTAGCACGTTATACAATTACAACAACAAACTATGGGTTAATTATGTTTAAAATAATTTAAATTGGTTTTCATAACCACACGGTTTTCAAATTGTTCATCAGACAATCTATGTGATTTTGGTAAACTCGTCATTGTTGCATATTATTATGAAAACATCCTTTCTACAGGTCCAGAAGATGGCATTGGTGTATTGTACTCTAAAAATATATTTTTTATTAATGGGTAACGGTGTAAAAGGTCTACATCTTTACTTTCTTCCGAAAAGAAATTCGTCATTAAAATATCAGCTTTTCTTCTTGGAGTAGACTGGGTAGTATTATCATTATTTTCACTCCCAGAGTCTGAATTAAAATCAAAAAACTCGTCATTTTTATGTTGTGTGCTTGTTTTGTTTTGAATGTCCGATTGTAATTCATTTGAGTTTTCTTGATTGATTTCTAAGCAAATAGCTAATTTGAACAAAGTAGTACATTTTTTATGTTCAGTGGGATTAATACACGTAAACCATTTATTTTTAAATCGTGGATACGATAAAGCTGCGATTATAGCATTCTCAGCCTTCTTATTCGCGATATCCAAATAACAATCAAACCTTTCTTTAACGCTTTCAAGGTATTTATTCACAAGAGGTTTGCAAAACTTTAGCTCCTTTCTGGATAGTTTTTCAAGTTTTTTTCGTAGAGCCAGTAAACAGGGTAAAACTACGCCGTAAAATGTATCATCGCCTTGCAATATATCGAGTGCAGACGCTATTGGAGCCGCACATTCAACATATTCTTCCAAGTATGAAAATTCGTCGTCTTTAATTGAATTTTTGTTGCCCAAACCGCGATATAACTGCAAAATTTTGTTTTTTATGCTTCCAATTTGTTTCAACGAGTCAATAACTTAGAGTGATGAATAATTTAAATAGCGCGATAGATGTCTCATGAAACAAAAAATGGAGTTAGCCAGCTTAGCATTTTTAGTTTAGTCATCAATCAAAAATAATGATTGAATGACTAATGACTAATTTATATAGTTATGATTATGATTAACTAATTTAGTCATGATTAAATCAATCACGACTAAATTAGTTGTGACTAAATTAGTCATTACTAATCAATTGATTGAAAAAAATAGTTGATTGACCCAAACACTGGCGGCATGCTGTACCAATGAGTGACAACTGAGCAATGATAGATTCGCGAACGCTCTATTTATTCATATAATAGTCTCTAATAATGATCGCTATATTATTAAAGGTCATAGAAGAAATACGTGCGCGAACACACGTGACAAATTATCTTACTCAATTATTTATGGGGAATATTGCTTTTAGGGTTACGGTAAATAATAATGATATAGATAAATGTGAAGCCGCTAACAAACTGCTATTATAAAAGCTCGCTTCAACGGCTATTACCATAAATACGTGTTTACGTTGGGTGTTGAATGCCTTGGAGCCACGGTAATTTCCATACAAATCGATCGACCCGCAGTGAAGGACACTGCACTGCATCAAGTCTTAGAAAAAATGTATGTAAGAAATTTTGGGAACTTCATTTCACGGTCAGGTGATCTTGTTATGATCTTATTTTTGTTGTACTTGTCATAATCGTTGTTACGTTTGGTTCCTCAATAATTTCAATGTACAACGTGAATTTTAAATTGTTGTTTTCCCTCGTCAATCAGAAGTACTCACGATTAAGAACAATATTAACTATGCCTCTGAGACAGAAATATAAAAAAAACAACTGCTTCATAAATGTTCATCTGGTAAATATGCATTCATTTTGTATGAAGCAGTTGGTGGTAGTATTTTTGATATCTTAGGGGCGGTCTCATACTTCTCACCATCACCATTTTAGCCAAAAGACCACTGATGGTCATTGGCGTCTCCTTAAGATTTCCACAACGATCGGTCCTGCACTGCCCTCGTCCATCTCCTTCCTGCAATATTCACCAGATCGTCGCCCTACCCACGAAACATCTTCCGGTACGCGGTCGCTACAATAGAACCTTTCCGGCTTCCAGTCTAAGCGGATGCAGCTAAATACCAGTACTCTACATGGAGCGAGTGCCTATCAGACCTCTACAACCCAGTTATTCGGCAACACGATACCCCTTGCTAAGACTGGTTGTCAGACTTTCAGGCTCCTGACTACCCGTAACGATTGTCAAAGATCTAAAAAAGACAGCCGGGACCAACGTGCTTTCCGATATGTTATGAACGGTCTCCAATCCACAGACTGACCTCTGCGTATGGCTGTTTCTTTTACCCACAAGCTTCTCTTCTGAGAGCAATACTTCTCATACTAAAACTTATAATCATGTGTACTTCTGTTCTGCCGCGGGGAAACAATCGCTTAAATTTCACGCTGTATAAATGTCAAATCTTAATATGAGTACATTGAAAAATGTTGTCAATTTCTTAGTCAAGGTCTTTGTTGTACAATGTTATGTAGGTAGGTAATTATTTACTTGCATTCGATTCAGTTGGTAGGTAGTACCAAAAACAACAAGTAGGGTTCCCAACAACTACAGTTTCAAAATTTCATATCCTCAGTTTAAAATAATGAATATCTTTTTATACGAATTTAATTGTTATAATTACAGTAGATACTGCTGTTAATGCATGTCTTGCAATTAAAATTTATTTTTTGGTATTCCGAGTTTATTAGGGTTCCGTACCTCGAAAGGAAAAAACGGAACCCTTATAGGTCAGTGCGTTGTTCGTATGTCGTTCTATCGATACCCTTCTTCTCAGGCACTCGTAGAGTTGAATTTAATATCACATACGTAGATCAACGATCCCTTAGAGTCTAAAAATATTCAAGCTTATTAGTCAACCGAACAAAACTACGGCCATTTATGCAAGATATTTTGACATCCTGTTGACCTAGAATCATGAAATTTGGTAAGAAGCAAGGTCTAGCAGCACAAGTACAGGAAAAATCGTCAAAAAATCTTTAAAATTTAGTTTTATCACATAAAAATAAATATCATCAGCATTCTCTTGCCCTTGTCCCAATTAATTTGGGGTCGGCGCAGCATGTTCTTCCATTCATTTCTATTTCCCGTCATCTCAGAAGTCACCTCCTTCCTAGCCATATCATCTTTCACACAATCCAGTAACCCTCTACATTCATACTCAAAACTTTCCTCACAACATGATCCTCATTCCTTCGCATCACGTTTCCATACCATGACAACCGATTTCCACACAAGTTTTCTGTCACAGGCGCCACTTTCAGACTTCCTCTTACATACTCATTTCTTATTCTATCCAGTCAGAGCAGATCGAATAAAAATAAATATGTGTTGTGATTATTAATTTCAACTTGGTACCTCCACATGTTCATGAGGAAGAGGAGGAGATGAGATGGAAGTGATTTAATTAGGGTTCCGTTTTTTCTTTTGGTATACCAAAAGGAAAAAACGGAACCCTTAAAAAACGTTGGCAAAAACTGTAATACAAAAACCTTGTGACGTCCACGGTGCAATCAAAATAATCAATAGTTATTAGATAAAAATATCTAGACAGTTTTGTTTTTTTGCTTCATCAAACGTCTATCGAATCAGGTTACCCGCAGATCTAACTAACCATTATTAATTGTGTGGCTAAAGTTATGTTTGCTAATTGCCATAACTTCTCATAGATCCGGGATCAACGCTCGGCGTCATGAGATTATCTTGAAGAATCCATGAAAAAAAAACCTAAAGCGAATCAGGTTTTTGTTTATACTTTTTATACCATAGAGAATTTATACACATAACATACTAAATTTGATTTTAGTTTGTTAGTTTGATTACGTATTAAAATAAACGATCGATCTCCAATTTCACGTTACATAGGGGTGCCTAGTATTTCTATGTCATTAAATATTCATGACGCACTGCCTGATTTTCAGTACGGTACATTATTCAAATTTAAATTTTCAAAAATTCGGCGAATTTCATATATTTTTAGCTTCTTCTTTTGCGGCCTACTTGGAAAATTGAATTTCAGTTGACTATTTACCTAGTGGAGATTGCAGGATGAGCTGGACTTTTTCGAAAAAGACTTCTATCTGACTGACAGACTATCATAAAGCCTTACACAGAGAGAAGTGGAAATAAAATAGAGACGCCTTTGCTGCAGTTGGAAAATTCAGGCTATTAATGAAAAATATATATGCTTACCTAAAAACAACATATCCTTTAAATAGTTATTTCCATCAATGGGTAATTTTCTTTTATTTCTCTACAGAGACAAGGATACGTGGTACTTTGTAGTAACAAACTTTGTAGTTACTTGCAGATTTCTTCAGATAACAATTAAATAGTTTAATTTATTCATTGGATGGACAGCAAAAACGACTGCTTCGTAGCCTTTCCCTATGGTTGGTAGAGGTCAGACAGCAGGGCTGCCAGTATCGCTAGAAACATTTTCCTCATCTGACTAGCCTTTTTTTTCAACTATGTTGGGGTCGTCTTCCAGACCGCCGAATAGCAATATTTTACATGGACGTCGGTCCATGTAATGGACCGCTGCCGATCTGACAACTCAGGTAATAGGATACCCTCTGTGAAGACTGGTTGTCAAACTTGCAGGCCTTAATTAACCGTAACACCTGTTGTAGATCTACAAATAACAGCTGAGTCCCGGTCTAACGTGCTCGGTACGGAGGGACTTTCGGTTCGGTCCCTTATTCATGGACCGACCTCGGCAAGCGTAGCTTATTCAATCGACTCGTCTTTATTTAATCACGAGCCCCTCCAAAAAATATGTCCCAATCAGAAAGATTTTCAACAAAAATGAATACTCCCAACTTGTTCTAATTTATGACCACAACACCGGTTTAAGATCAAAAAATCGATGAACTCGTTTCGGAAAACGGGATTTCATGCAATCAAATCAAATCTAGCGCTCACTACTAAACTTAGTAGGCATTCTAAATTTTATGGTCTCCAAAAACGAACTAACTGTTTTCGTCATAAAAAAAACACATGAATACTTCTTCGCATGTTATCTCAAAATAAATGTATCTGTGTGTGTCCAAATTGTTGTTTATGTCCATGATTCAAGAACGTTTTTTTTATAATATCACGAATCAAAGAAAAGCTAAACATGAAATCCAACTTTTTTTAGGGCTCAGACCTTAGAAGTTTTATTTCGAAGTCTATGCAACGTAGGACAATCAGTGAAGAGCACATAGATAAAAAGAAAAAAAAAGGTTCTGTTGGAGGATTCAGTGCAATTCAAAGACAAAAATAGTTTTAATAAATGAGTTAGGTATACTTAGAAAGGAAATTTTTCCAACGAGCCTGCAAATATTTCTTTGAACATTTTTGGTCTAGTGTTCTTGTATTCAGTAATGAGGCCAGTAATCCGCAAGTAATGAACATTCCCCCTGCCTCTTTATCTTCTAGGGAAAGCTAAAATGTTCGTTTAATACGGTTATTTACTACTAAGAAATATTTTACAGGAAATTTTTAGTCGATTGTGAAAGTATTTAGCAAAATAAAGTGACCGTAGTCGAATCATTCTCAAAAGATAAACTTTAGTAAGGTGAATCATATGGTGCAGATGTTTTTCTTTCTTCCACCACTGCATTAGTTTAGAGAAATGTTTATTTATCACGGCAGACCTTCCACCTTCCTTCCTTTCCTTCCTTGCTACCTTCCTATATGTATATAGACTGCTCTTCTTAGTTTGCTCCACATAACAATGATCTCATTAATGTACATACCCGTAGATATTGTGAAAAAACTATTTTGAAAGAGTAAGTATGGAGCTTCTGCCCCATTCATCTAGAAATTGTGGAAGGATTGTGGATCGACGATCGTTTACATATTTTATTTTACTTATAAGTTTGAATTTGAGTGTACCTTTTTACTAATGATCTCATTGAAATAAATTATTTGACGTTGACTTTAATGGCATCAGCACATGAACAATGAACTTACGTCATCAGAACTCGGAAGGCATAAGTTTTAACGTCTGACTATAAGTTATGATTTATTGGTAGTACTACCAAACGTTTTTTGTCGATGTTCGTGGTATATAATAACAGCCGCACGAATCGATCGATGATTTGGCAACGTTCGCCGTAGTCAGCCCGTAGATGGGTGCCCACCCATAACTTATCGAGAACCCTCCGTGCCTCGGAAAGCACGTTGAGCGGCTGGCTGACATTTTAGTCTTGGACAGTTGTTACGTGTAGTCAGGCTTAACTTGGAGTATCGTATCACTGGTTTGTGAAGTCAAATATGCAGTCATCTAAAATACTGGCATTTAGTTGTTTCCGAATAGACTGGAAGCTGACCCCAACATAATTTTGGAAAAACTTGGCAAATGATGATGGGCCATATCTCTATACTAAGAACCAGTAGGTTATAATTGAATGACCAATTATTGCGCACTAATTTTTTACACCAGATTTCCTGCAAAAACATGCAGTTGCTATTCAATTTTCTTGATAGAAGAAACTAAACACTAATTAACCTTGCTACAAGAGCGATTATTGGAAACTTGTCAACCCTAGACATAGGTTTACCTTGTATTAAATATTCTCTAAGCATATCGCGAACGTGTTCAATATCAATGCGGCCATTCTATTGAAAAAATAAACACAAAGGCTGCCTGTTTTTGTGAACGATCACAATATGATAGCTCATTCACCTCTTCTATTGACAAATAGTTCTTAAAATGAAAAGTTTCCTCCACAATCGCGTTTCAAATTTGTATTCGCACGTGACTTGCGGTTTAAGCCTCGAGATTTTGTAAATTCTTATTCTTTTTGGCTTTCAAATTATTATATTACATACAAGAGGGGCGGGGTCAATCTTATTATAATAAGATTGTATCGACCTCATACAGTATGCAGGCTGTGTTCACCTTTTTAGGGCAAGAATTTCTTGTGATTTAAGTTGACTTTTCATTGTAAGTGAGTGTTGCCCGATTTGCGAAACATAAAAAAATAACAAAGTTATATTTTAGCTTCATAAAATAATAAAAATCACAGTACAAATCGTACGCTAAGCTTTTATTGCATATCAGAGTGTGGTGTGTCACGTACGTCACGTTTAGATCTTAGTTTAAGTTAAGGTAGATAAGCTATGTCCATAGTTATATTATGATATATGTCACGCACGGACTAGGTATATATTACACTAATAAAGGGAGTCTGGAGTCTTCAGTCTCCAGTTGACTCATGGACAAGTACACGACATGGTATTTACTTAACCCCTCCTTCCCTCCACATCGCATGGCGACCCTGCCAGTCGACTGGACGGCGTTATAGTTGCCCGACCGGGATCTCATCGGAGTCACTTCAGTCGGCTTCAGTCAGTTTCTCGACAGTTGGTTAGTCACAGGCCATGGGGACCACGTCATCCAAGGAAGAGGTTATTATAGCCCAGACAGCAGCGGGTGGTTCAAATACCGCGACAGTAACACAAGAGCAGATATCCACCATCAACGCGATGCTGTTGTTTATCGCCGTGTGTTTGGCGATTGTCATCATTGGCGTGGCAGTCCGGCTGTACAGGAGGTGTCATCAGAATTGGATCGAAGAGAAGATCAATCAGCGTGAGGTGCAGCGAGCTGTGCAGATGGCCTGACCGGGAGCTGGCGGAGCGACAAGAGGAGTAAGTGATGTGATTTGAACTTAAGTGTAGTGACGAGTATTTTCGGTCATCTATCAGTTAGAGACATTAATTTTAAATGGAAGTGGAGTTAACGTCACTGTTTGTACAGCTTAAGTTACTGAGGGAATCAATTGTCAAGTTAGGTCCCAGTAGGCGGAAAGGCAAAAATTTTGATGGAAAGATAAGCGAGGTAAAAGCCCTGTATTGTAAATTTAAGTGTGTAGTTTCTAAGTGTAGCAAATTTTCGGAGGAATTAGCACAGCTAGTGAGTAAAATAGAAAATTTGTATGTAGACACTATTAAGTTTGAAAACGGTACCGGAACCGATACAGAGATGGCGTTGGAAAGGTTTTCATTGAAAACGGCGGTTAGCTTACTCCCGAAAATGAATGGGGATGAGCAGGTAACCCAAGATTTGATTGATGCCATAGATTTATACAGCTCTATGTTAGAAGCGGCTGATAGTGCTCATTTAATTAGATTCGTGCTAACTACACGACTTACCCAGGGGGCTAAGATGCGATTGTCCTCTACGTATACGACTGTAGACAGTCTTTTAACGGACATGAAGAAGCATTTGTTGACGGTTAAGTCAGACGTTGCAGTGCAAGCCAAATTTGCTCGCGCTAGGCAAAATGATAGGTCGGTCACGGATTTCGGGGCAGAGATAGAGAAGTTAATGGTAGATTTGACTGAAATAGTCAAATCTACCATTAACTTCTCTATCTCTCTCTCTTCTCTAGCGCGAGCAAATTTGGCTTGCACTGCAACGTCTGACTTAACCGTCAACAAATGCTTCTTCATGTCCGTTAAAAGACTGTCTACAGTCGTATAAGTAGAGGACAATCGCATCTTAGCCCCCTGGGTAAGTCGTGTAGTTAGCACGAATCTAATTAAATGAGCACTATCAGCCGCTTCTAACATAGAGCTGTATAAATCTATGGCATCAATCAAATCTTGGGTTACCTGCTCATCCCCATTCATTTTCGGGAATAAGCTAACCGCCGTTTTCAATGAAAACCTTTCCAACGCCATCTCTGTATCGGTTCCGGTACCGTTTTCAAACTTAATAGTGTCTACATACAAATTTTCTATTTTACTCACTAGCTGTGCTAATTCCTCCGAAAATTTGCTACACTTAGAAACTACACACTTAAATTTACAATACAGGGCTTTTACCTCGCTTATCTTTCCATCAAAATTTTTGCCTTTCCGCCTACTGGGACCTAACTTGACAATTGATTCCCTCAATAACTTAAGCTGTACAAACAGTGACGTTAACTCCACTTCCATTTAAAATTAATGTCTCTAACTGATAGATGACCGAAAATACTCGTCACTACACTTAAGTTCAAATCACATCACTTACTCCTCTTGTCGCTCCGCCAGCTCCCGGTCAGGCCATCTGCACAGCTCGCTGCACCTCACGCTGATTGATCTTCTTTTCGATCCAATTCTGATGACACCTCCTGTACAGCCGGACTGCCACGCCAATGATGACAATCGCCAAACACACGGCGATAAACAACAGCATCGCGTTGATGGTGGATATCTGCTCTTGTGTTACTGTCGCGGTATTTGAACCACCCGCTGCTGTCTGGGCTATAATAACCTCTTCCTTGGATGACGTGGTCCCCATGGCCTGTGACTAACCAACTGTCGAGAAACTGACTGAAGCCGACTGAAGTGACTCCGATGAGATCCCGGTCGGGCAACTATAACGCCGTCCAGTCGACTGGCAAGGTCGCCATGCGATGTGGAGGGAAGGAGGGGTTAAGTAAATACCATGTCGTGTACTTGTCCATGAGTCAACTGGAGACTGAAGACCCCAGACTCCCTTTATTAGTGTAATATATACCTAGTCCGTGCGTGACATATATCATAATATAACTATGGACATAGCTTATCTACCTTAACTTAAACTAAGATCTAAACGTGACGTACGTGACACTGTGACATGTATTCTAATGGATACGCGCAGCAAAAAACAGCTGTTGGGCGTACGTACCAAAATGGAAACGTAAGGTATAGTAGTGGAATGCGCGGTCGTAGCAATAGTACTCATCGTGGACGGCAGACTCAGCAAGGTCGACAGCGCGTAGCGTGTCTAGAGCACGTGCGGGGCGATGCTGACTCAAGTGCAGTGTCAATGTAACGAAGTAGCGAAGGCAGACAATTGAATGAAACGCAGTTTTTTCGAGGCTAAGCATATTTTAGCTTGCAATAGTGTTAACTGGGTGAATTTTCTAGCAAATAATGTGGATTCGGAATGGTTAGTCGATACGGGTGCGTCGATATCGGCAATAAAAAGTAATTTCTTGAGGAATAATGCTTTGTGCTGTAAAGTAGTTAAGGAAGAATTAGTGATTAATGGTGTAGGGGGTAGTTTACGGGCTATAGGTTATGTATATTTGACGTTGGAATACGAACAATGTTCGTTCGTGCATAAGTTTTATATATTCAATGATTTGCCATGTAGGTCAGTTGGCATATTAGGCCAGGATTTCTTGCAGGCGTATAGTGGTATTATAGACTTTTCGGGGAACAGGTTATCTCTAAAGAACCGTGAGCAGCAGACGGTTTCGATGCCACTTAAATCCTATAATTATTCTTTAACTATTTCTCCGCGTTGTGAAATGATTAAGTATTTGCCCGTTAATAGAGCAGAAGATTGTGTAGTGTTTAGGAAAGAGTTGCGCGAAGGGGTTTTCTTAGCAAATGTAGTAGCTAGACCTAAGAATGGGATGATGCCCATTAGGATTTTAAACACAACCACGGAGGAAGTTGTGTGTAGTATGTCCGATGTAGAAGTCTATCCGTTAAGTGATTTTAATTGTTGTAGTTTTGCGGAAACAGAAGTAAGTGTTGAACGTGTTAAGAAAATATTTTCTTTGCTTAATCTTGATTATTTGAATGCCGAGGAACGGTTGTCAGTTGAGCAAATATGTGCAAAATATCCAGATATTTTTTATATTCCGGGAGATAAATTGGATGTCACGAATGTATATAATAATAATAATAATAATATACTTTATTAATTCAGACCGTGGTGTCCATTTTGTTATTAACAATTATTCATTTTGTTAAAAATGCTTAAAAACTGTCAACACAAACAAAATAAAAACATTATCTTGACATGCTCAATCACTGCAGCGCCATTCCATGACAAATGGCGCTGCAGTGATTGACGTAAGAACAGTCTAACCGACTAGCGATCATGCTAAGGATGCTGTTGGCGCTGCCACGTACTCTATGCACCAGAAAGATTATTGACGAATTTTGAAGATTAGTGTTTTCTAATTTTTTCCATAAAATATCGTAGGAAACCAGGTCAAAAGCTTTCGAAAGATCGAGAAAGCATGCGTGAACGGCGGTTTGACGACTTGTATAGTATTTTACAGCATGCTTAACACACAAAACTGCACTTTCAGTGGATAGTCCGGCCCGGAAACCAAACTGATTGTCATGCAGTTCAATGTGTTTGGTCAACTGTGTGTTTAACATGCTGTCAAACACCTTTGATACTACTGTGGCAAGAGAGATAGGTCTGTAGTTGTTCCTATCTGATAGATCAGCTGTCTTATTTTTAACTATAGGTATAACAATTGTCTTAATCATCTCTTCAGGCAGATATGAATGACTCAGACAAAGGTTAAACAGCATAGCCAACAATCTCGGTAAGTGGGGTCCTGCGTGCTGTAAATGTTCAATACTCAAACTGTCATGGCCGGGTGATTTGCCTCTAGTAAATAGTAAATAATAGTAGTGAAATTGAATAAAAGTAAATAGTAAATAGTAGTGAAGTAATAGAAAGTAAATAGTAGTGAAATTGATAATCAAATCAATGGATTTGATTATCAATTTCACTTCAGTTGTTGTACATCTAAAACCAATCTTTTCATCGTTCTTAAC
This sequence comes from Phlogophora meticulosa, assembly GCA_905147745.2. NCBI lineage: Eukaryota > Metazoa > Arthropoda > Insecta > Lepidoptera > Noctuidae > Phlogophora > Phlogophora meticulosa. Next base: position 5,552,031 of record LR990518.1, read on the forward strand.
ATTTAACACCGTCCGCGAGGACCCCAAAGGTGATTTAACAGTAAACTGTTGGCGAAACAGTTCAGCTATCTCACCGGTATCGCTTACGCCGTCAATACACACAGGAGTAGCTGGTTTACTATTAAGTTTTCTTGTAGCTTTCCAAAAAGATCGAAACTTGTTTTTAGAGTGATGAGAGGCCAAAATATCCATTTTCATGTTCTTCATGGTTTTGACACCATTTCAGACGGTTCTTAAAAATTTTCCTGGCCTCACACATCTCGCTGTAAATGACACCTGAATTTGGTTTACCAAACCAACACCACAAGTAAAATTTCTGCTTAGCTTCCCTGTGTGCATCGCCAACATGTAAGTTCCACCCTACAACAGGTTTCATTTTCTTACGTGTATGTTTACTGTGTTTGCTAAACAATGCTGCCTTTCTTAATATGTTTACAATATTGTTATACAGATTGTCAATGACTTGTCTATGCTGCAAAGAATTACAACTGTAATCTGCACATTTAACAAACTCTTCTGGAAAGTCAAGAAGTCTCAAGTGTCTATGGCATTCAGCCGTGTATTGACTAACTTGATCGACACTTCTTTCCCCCCAAATAGCATCATTTACAGACAGTTTACATCCTACTATTTTAGGTGAGACTGTGCCCAGATTACACTCCAAAATCATCGGAAAGTGGTCCGACCACATTACATCATACTTAACAAACACTTCTCGGACTGACGGCACTGCAGCCTTAGAAATTATACAGTGATCAAGCCATCTTTGTGATCCATGAGCCTCGCTCACAAAAGTGAAACAGTCAAACGAATCAGAATCGCCCGTCAACATTTCTACATCAATGCAAGTCCACTCTTGGTCCTCACAAAATAATGACAATTCGTTATAAAATTGTTCGGTAGGGTGCGCATTAAAATCACCTAGTATGTATACACAATCAATATTACAACTGTCTATGATAGCGCTTACCGACCCGAGGATGTCCGTAAACTCGACTAGATTCACCGCTGTATCCACAGGCATGTAAACATTCACCAGTAGTATAGACCGCTCAGGTAACACTACGCGTAAAGCACATATTCGCGGATTATTGCACTGAACCACTATCACGTTAGGAAACACTTTTTGCCGCCAGAGAATTCCAAGACCGCCGTAAGGACGACCTCGTATCATGCCCGACGCCATGTCCACCGCAGAGGTCCCCGTGCTGCTGAACTCGTCATCAATACTGTTCAAGTACGAAATATCACTTGGCAGCAACCATGTCTCTTGAAGAGCTATTACGTCACATGTTTTACACAGCTCACGTATTCCATTCACAGACCGCTTGACACTCTTACAATTAAAGGTAGCAAATTTATAAGATTGATAAGACCGACTATCCATTATTTAGCTTATTTGTGCCGCCAGCAGGATTATAATCCTGATTCATGTCTCTTCGTTTGTAATTAACGAACCGTCGAAATATGACACCTGCCGGCCACAGTTTTTCGTCCATGTACATAGGTAGATTACATTCCAGTATATAAAACTTATAGGCTTTATACCCTCGCAGCACTCGCATGTTTATAACTTCTAGAGATACATTTTCCTCGGTTCTCTTTTGTATATATTGGACTATATCGCACTCCTTAGTCGAACTATGTACGTTCGTAATAAACATAGGAATTCTCTTCTCAGCTGCCTTAAAAGAACATTCCATATCCCTCGCTATGCCGGACTTTCCCATAAATCGATACTTCACATTTTGCTTGCGATGAGACACTTGCTGCCATCCGTCGCCGTCGTCATTACTTTCATTTGTCATAGTGTCGCGCATCCCAACTATCGGCTGGTCGCCTCGCTCCAACTCACGATGATTCATAGCAGCCGTCAGCTGATTAATAACCTGCGGTGTAGTGATGGCGTGCGCGGCAGTGGGGCGAAGTACTGATGACGTCACCGGAGCGCTCGCTGTACCGACCCTTGCGCTGTCCGGCTGGCTCTCTCCTCTCGCGACACCCGCGCTCGCCTGCTTACGCTGCGTAGCTTGCGCCTGCCGCTGCTCGCGTCCTTCCTCAACATGATCACGTCTTTTTTCGTAGTGTACCCCCAATATATTTCTATATTGAGGTGAATGTGATAATATGTTATTCGTTGATTCGTTTGTCGAGTCATTGGTGTATTCATGCGACAACCCCATGTTCACTTTCAAAGCAGACGTCGGTAGTATGGAGTCGCTTCTTATTCGCAAAACTTCGGCCTTGATATCTTGTACGCTGTCCGTAGTTGCATAATTGATCTTTATATTCTCAATTTCCGTTTTCATTACTAAAATATCCTTTAGCACCTTTGAGCAATCTAAATGATCCCACAGTATTGGAGGTAATTTATCCAACTGTCGTGCAACAAACACGGGGATATCATCTGGTTCCGTGGATTTGAAAAGGCTTATAATATCCGACAGATCACGCTCCTCCTTGCCTTTATTCTTTAGAATTACTTTTCGCTTATCCGTTGGTAAGGCTTCGTATAAGAGCGTCTTGGATTTTTTTATTTCGTCACTAGTAAAAGCTGACGCACATATTCGAACTAATGTTTCTTCGTCCGCGATCGATATTTTCTGTTGCACATAACATAGCAACTCATCTACGATGAGATTGCAGCCGGTACACTTTACTAAATTCGTCATTTTTCAATTTTTCAATTCAGCTATATTTTTTTGAACAGCTGACGTCGGATGACATTTGACATATGCGCAGTCAATACGTTTGAAAGATAATGTTACTCCAGTTTACAGGAAACAGTATAGAATACCTTATGTACAGAAAAAGGAGGTTGATAGGCAAGTGCAGGAGATGCTGGATAGTAATATTATTGAGGAGGCGGTTAGTGAGTGGTCTAGTCCTGTTTTGGTTGTACCCAAGAAGGCAGATCGTGATGGGGAGAAAAAATGGCGTGTAGTAATAGACTACAGGCAGTTAAATGAAAAGATACAGGATGATAAATTCCCTTTGCCAAATATTAATGAAATCTTGGATTCATTGTCGGGTGCAGTTTACTTTAGCCACTGTGATCTATCACAATCATATTATCAGTGTGCTTTAGATGAAAGTAGTAGGAAATACACAGCTTTCACGACAGATAAAGGGCAATATCAGATGTGTAGATTACCAATGGGGTTAAAGATAAGTCCAAGTTCTTTTAGCAGGTTAATGACTGTAGCCATGTCAGGATTAAATTATGACAAATGTTTGATATATTTGGATGATTTAATTATTTTCGGGCGGAATTTGGATGAGCACAACCGAAACCTTATGTCAGTGTTTTCTCGCCTGAGAAAGGTCAATCTTAAACTGAATCCATCCAAATGTGAATTTATGAAAAAACAAATACTTTATTTAGGACACGTAATTTCAGCGGAAGGTATTTCACCAGATCCTGAAAAGGTAGAAGCCATAAAGAAATATCCGCGTCCATCGGCAGTTGATGAAGTAAAGCGGTTTGTGGCGTTTGCAAATTATTATAGGAAATTCATACCAAATTTTGCTAGTATAGTGATACCTATGAATAAGCTATGTAAGAGGGATGTAGTGTTTAGTTGGACCGATGAATGTGAGAGGTCGTTTTTGTTGCTTAAGGAAGCGTTAATGAATCCACCAGTGTTGGATTATCCAAAATTTTCTGAAGACAACACGTTTATATTGCAAACCGATAGTTCGGGTTATGCGGTAGGAAGTGTTTTGTGTAATGGGAACGGTAAACCCGTTGCATACGCTAGTAGGTCTTTGGGGAAAAGTGAGTTAAATTATCCTATTATAGAGAAGGAGTTATTGGCTATAGTATGGTCAGTTAAATATTTTAGACCGTATTTGTATGGACGGAGGTTCGTTGTAAAAACGGATCGCCGGCCACTATTATACTTGTTGAACATGACAGATCCATCAAGTAGGTTAACTAAGTTTCGTTTATGTTTAGAAGAGTATGACTTTGAGGTCGAGTATATTAAGGGGAAAGAAAATGTATTAGCTGATGCACTTTCTAGGATAGTAATTTCAAGTGAAGATTTGAAAACCATGCGTGAAAAAACTATATCCGTAATGACGAGAGCGCAGTACAAACAGTTGGAAGAACCAAATGTTTGTGATACGGACCCTGTGGTATCTAGGACTGATCACCCTAGGATCGTGGAAGTTCTTAAAAAACAAGGAAATGACATTGAGATATGTTTGAATGAGTGGGAGAAGATGTTACGTAACACTAATGGTGAAAAAATATTTTCAAAGTCGCGCAATTTAATGTATGTGCCAGAAAACTCGAGTATTTACGTAAACTATGAATCTTTATCGGCATCATCGCGAGACGAGTTGTCGAGAGACATAGTCACTTTTTGTATTGAAAAGGGCATAAAAGAAGTTATTATTTTGAAAAATCGTTATAACGTTAATTTTATTACAAAAATGGCCAAATATTTGAAGGAAAATAGTAATTCGATATGTGGAGATTTTAGAATATGTGTAGTGAAGGGTGTACGGAAAATAGAAGGGGCAGATGAGAAGAGAATTGTTTTAAATGATTTTCATATTTTACCTACGAGTGGTCATTCAGGAATACGCAGGATGGTGAATAATATAAAGAAATATTATTATTGGCCGTCAATTGAGAAAGATGTAGCGGAGTACGTTGGTAAATGTGATAAGTGTAAAAAACAAAAGTTTTCCAAACATACTAAAGAACCAATGACAGTTACTACCACTGCATCTTCATCTTTTGAAAAGATTTATTTAGATATAGTGGGGCCACTTGATAGGGACGAAAATGGTAATGTTTACATATTAACTCTTCAATGTGAACTTACGAAGTTTGTGGAGGCTTATCCACTAAAAAATAAATCCGCAAATGAGGTAGCAAAAGCGTTGGCAGAAAATTTTGTGTTGAGATATGGGATACCGGGAACAATTGCTACGGATAGGGGTTCTGAGTTCATTTCGAAAGTAATGGTAGAGCTATGTAATGTCTTGGGCATCAATAAAATCTTATCAACGTCATATCATCATGAAAGTATAGGGTCTTTGGAAAACGTTCATAAAACTTTAGGTGCTTATTTAAGGATACAAACAGATAATAATCCATCATCGTGGAGTTCTTGGATTCCATATTGGTGTTTTTCTTATAACACAACAGTTAATACTGTGACTAAGTATACGCCTTATGAATTAGTTTATGGTAAAATTTGTAGGTTACCAAGTAGTCTTCAAGGTGAAAGTGTTGAACCTTTGTATAATTTTGATGATTATCCTTTAGAATTTAAATACAGGTTACAAAGGGCTCAAAATGATGCAAAAGAAAATTTGGTATCAAGTAAGTTATCAAGGAAACATTGTTATGATAAGAATCTTAATTCTATAACTTATAAGGAAGGTGACTTGATTTTGGTAAAAAACGAAGTAGGCAATAAGTTGGAGTGTATTTATAATGGACCATTTGTAGTTGTAAAGGACGAGTCACCAAATGTAATAGTTAAATATAAAAATAAGATAGATGTAATACATAAAAATAGGACAAAGTTATACTGTAAGACTTAGAATGTAAGTTTAAAAATGTAAAGAGATGAGAAAAAAAAAAAAAACAATGTAACTAAGTTTTTTTTTTACTTTAGGAAGGGTGATGTGGTGTGTCACGTACGTCACGTTTAGATCTTAGTTTAAGTTAAGGTAGATAAGCTATGTCCATAGTTATATTATGATATATGTCACGCACGGACTAGGTATATATTACACTAATAAAGGGAGTCTGGGGTCTTCAGTCTCCAGTTGACTCATGGACAAGTACACGACATGGTATTTACTTAACCCCTCCTTCCCTCCACATCGCAAGAGAATACAACTGATACTTACGGTACATAAATATGTATTATTTTATATAATGTGGCGCAATATAGGAACCATCAATTAAAATAAATAATAATATTTAATACTACTATAACCCTTACAAAATATGGGATACTTAACACTTGTATTATAATTTTACGGTAATTAAACTGAGACCAAAGACGATTACTGAATAATTGTGTGAAAAGTGATCTGTGATATGGCTAGAGCCTTGAAGAGAGGTGATTATTGGGATGGCGGTAAATAGAGATGTATGGTAGAAGAGGGGTGGCTGCGCCGACCCCAATAAGAATATGGATAAGGTCAGGTGGACGAAGATGATGATGAAAATAATACTGCACAGACATCGAGCTGTAAAAAAACTGTAATCCCAAACTGTATTTTTTTCCTGATTGAACATGAACCTTATCTTAATATATATATTTCTTGTGTGCGTGTGTATGTGACTGAACTCCTCCTAAACGACTGGACCAATTTTGATGAAATTTTTTGTGTGTGTTCGTGGAGATTCGAGAATGGTTTAGATTTACAATTGGACCCGGTAGGTGGCGCTGTACGGGCAGGACGACGTCTGTTCGGTCCGCTAGTTGTTCTATAACAAAGTTGAAAAACTATCAAATCAATTTGACAGATTGGCATAGCTTGAGGTGCTGGCCTCTGTACTACAAAGCTTGCAATCTGTACAAGAAAAGTTAATGGAACAGTTGATAGTTTTGTCTGTTCCGCAATTACATGATTATAATCTTTTTAATCAAATTAAACGCCTTATTACTTATTGCCGTTGATAAAACAGAAAACATACACGAATATAATTGTGGTTTCCCCTATTGTTTGCAAGAAGTGCACTCAAGTTGAGAAGTGCACTGAAGTGTAATCAAGTTGAGTGATTTAGATCGTTACAATGGTATTGTGTGCTTTGTTCACATATGATTATTGTTTGTTGTTAACTTCACACATCAATGGAACTGAAACAATATTAAAAAGAAGTGTAATTGATCATTTATAGTTATGTTCGTAATCGAACGCTACACTATTCCTGAGTGAATGCCTCATAGGATACGATTTTATAGTGTAGTTAGATACGGACGAATTCGCGGGTAGAATATACTTAATTTTAATTAACCAACGGCCCCGACATACCTTGTAATGTCCGAAAAGCGCCACCGAATCCAATTGTGAATCTAAACCATACGGGGAACTATTCTAACACGCAAAATTAATTAAAATGAATCCAGAAAAAGTTGGAGTTTAGTGACATACACACGTGCAGAAGAATTATATCTTAATATAATATAAACTAGCTGACCCAGCAAACGTTGTTTTGCCATATAAAATGTTTGGGTTGGACCCTTATCATTTAGGGGGATGAAAAATAGATGTTCGCCGATTCTCAGACCTACCCGATATGCACACAAAATTTCATACAAATCGGTTAAGCCGTTTCGGAGGAGTTTGGTAACTAACATTGTGACACGAGAATTTTATATATAAGATTACGTGTCACGTTGTTTGTCCGCTATGGACTCCTATACTACTAAACCGATTTTAATAAAAAAAAACACAGTGTTATGGTCAAACTTAAAAGATAGGACAGTTTTTATTTCGATTATTGACCTCAAAATATTTTTTATTGCAAATTGAATGTTTTCTTATAATAAGTTCCAATACATTTCTAACAGATGGCAGCGTAACTTAACTTTTGAGGCGGTACGAAGTTCGCCGGGACAGCTAGTGTTAATATAAAGATAAATCCCTCATCAGTTAAATAAATTATTATGTTGACGTTACCTTAAATTGCAACGAGAATGTGTTAATTCACAATTGGTGTATAATGCAGTAAAAACAATAATTGAATAAAGTCTAATTCATGAGCAATTATGTTGCTCACGTGATTTATCGGTTGTAATGGTTCCCAACAAAAAAGTTAGGATAAACACAGAAAAACTATTAAATTGTTACTAAACATTCAATAAATCCATGTGTTATGTAACTTCAAGTGTAATATTCAAGTGCGTATGTTTATTTATAAGTAGATTTATGTAATTCTCTTGTACTTAAAATGCGTTTCTTTTCCTGCTTGCTAGAGTACTCAAAGGTGAATTAGAATGATTACTACTTCTAACAACCTACGCCTCTATGACATCGTTGCAATTTAATCTAAGGTATTTCCTAAGTTCAATAACGTGTATGTTAATTTTAAAACTATGTTTCTTGCTTGTGATAACTATCCAAATCACAAATCGTACCAGTCGTAGATATCGCCTCATTTAAATTAGTTAACAGCGAGCCAGAAGCATTATTTATAATTATTGTTCTGGTTCTCCTAAGATACAGGTCCCCAGTTTAGGAGACAGGGTTTAATGTTGGTTAATGAAGACAATTGTTTTTTTCTCCCCTTGTGTCCATTGTTAGTTGACTTAGTCATGTAACTAGTCTCTATGTATATTTTTGGATCAATACAATACACTTATTTTATTTTTTTATGATTATAACTCTTATGTGACTTTAAAAAAATCTATCTCGTCTCATTTTAATTATTTTAATAACGTCTTGCTTAATTTAAACTTTATTTAGCAAGCAAGTCAATTTTTGCCAAACAACATATTATTTATGTATTCATCTTTTTAAACCTAATCTTACTATCAACAGATCCCTGATCCGTACCGCTGGCTAGAGGACCCAGATTCGAACGAAACCAAAGAGTTCATAGATTCAGAGAACAGAATAACGCGACCGTACCTGGATGCGTGCCTCGTGAAGAGCGCCATCAACCAGAGACTAACGGAACTCTGGAACTATCCCAAATACTCGTGCCCCTTTAGAAGGGGGAATAGATACTTCTTCTTCAAAAATACTGGCCTACAGAATCAGAAGTGAGTTTGAGTTTTATTTATTGTTTTTTTTTTGCATTTGAAATAAGAATCTTATGTGTATTGTTAAGAAAATACTGTTGTTGTTACGTGTATTGTTGGGTTTGATATTATAGTATTACTTTTTGCGTTGTGATAAATGAAACATTAAATAATAATAAAAATAACCTGACTACACATCATTATTCATAGCAATACTTATGTATTCATAGCAACAGAATGAGTTACTACCTAAATAAGAAAACAACAACATTCGATTCGAGACGGTCATTTAAATAATTTTGTAAATCGATGATAAATTATTTAAATGACCGTTTAAAGAAGCATCACAGTCAAATAATTTTCCGAATTATTTTATCCTATTTAAATAGGTATTATGTAATAAAGTAAGAAAGGGACAACATCAATTAAGTTTTCATAGAACGGCCTTGAAATAATGCAGTTTAAATGCGTGATACACTCGCAATCACAATCCCTTTCATTTAAACAATTGATTGCCCCCCCCTTCAAAATGAAAGGGTCGTTATTGCTACTGAGATACTTACGCAATTGATCCTATCATAAGATGTCTTTATCAACCCACGTCTCCCTCCACAGTGTCCTATACGTACAAGACAGCTTGGACGGTGAGCCTCGCGTCTTCCTGGACCCGAACACGTTGTCTGAAGACGGTACCATCGCCCTGTCAGGCAGTCGATTCACGGAGGATGGCAACACCTTCGCATACGGACTATCCGCCAGTGGATCTGATTGGATCACTATACATCTGAAGGATGTTGCCACAGGTAAGAAAATGAGTAAATTTATTAATAAAGTTTGTAATAACTGCTTTAGCTATTAATTAAAATAAAAAATAAATAAAATAAAATAGTTTTTAATTCAGATAAGCAGCATCCATATGGGTTAGTAAACAAAACGATAACTTATACCTATGTTAGTAAACTAATCTATTTCGAAACTAGGCTGTTGTTCAAAATGCATCTTTGAACAACATCACCTAACAAAGGCGAATCGTACCTCCCCGCTATGGTCTTCAGGATGGAGTTGGAGCTGTCCCGCACTCTACAGAGCAAAGAGGCAGATTTATGTCTGACGATCGCGTGAAAATCATCAACGTGTGCCTCTGCGAACATACCTGATGCACTGCAGAAACGGGGCAGCCCCATCAACATCCTGAACCCGTTATTATATTGGACCCGTAGGGCGCTGATAGTGCGCTGAGTATAGTTAAAAATAGAATATTTTTAGACTTATAAAAAGCCCAAAAGATGGGCTTTACCCAAATGATAATCCAAATGTACTCTACTGCTCAAGACAGCAATTAAAAGATTTTGCTGATTATTTTAATCTCATGGACTCACATGTTCTTTTCCTGATGAATGACTGTAATTTAAATGTAGATTGTAACCTTCCCAATGATGCTGATGAGATTTTTTCTTATTTGCCTACTTTTAATTCATGTCTGAAGTACCCATTTTGCGATTTACGATCTACAAATATTTTTTCCGGGTGTTCTGGGTATTTGCTATGTATAATAAAAACATATCTATCTATGTAATGTATTGTATTAAGTATCATCTAGTACCCATAACACAAGCTCTGCTTAGCTTGGGGCTAGATGATGCTGTGTGGATTGTCCAGCATTATTTATTTTTTTAACTAAAAACTCCACGCAAGTACGGTATTTATGTACGTTATATTGAGGTTATTAAATTTTCTGCAACCATTAATTTTATTCATGTGATGAAAAAGATAATTGGTAACAGATTTGATGTAAAAAATAAGTGTTTTTATCTATGTTATTTTGTAATCAATAAATAATTATACGTTCCAGGTGAAGATTACCCGGAGGTGTTGAAAAAAGTAAAGTTCGCCTCAATGTCGTGGACCAAGGACAATAAAGGGTTATTCTATTCGGTAAGTGTTGGTTTTTCTGCAAGGATAACATTAATTGTTCCTGTTTCCTTACCTTGATGACCAAGATCACGTTCATTTTCTAACGACAACTTGAGCTGCGCCTGAGCAGGTGTTTACATACGTCATTGTGGTCTTATTCGTGATGCGAATAATAATTGGCTTATCTTTTCCTCGTATGGGTAGGTAAGAGATTGAAGCAAAAGCCTCTAATGTCTTGTTTTTGTGTATCATTTAAGACTTGAAAAAACATGGAAATAAAAGACCAAGATTCAAAAACTAAAAAACGGATAACTTTTAAACGGCTTAACCGATTTGCATCAAACATAGATAAGAACACTCCGGGCCAATTCACCTTTCAAAAAAAAAAAACAATATCAAAATCGGTCCATCAGTTCGGGAGCTACGACGCCACAGACAGACATACCTACGGGTATGTCTGTCTGTGGCGTCAGACAGACATACCCGTACACAGACACGTCAAACTTATAACACCCCTTCGTATTTGCGTCGGGGGTTGAAAAATAGATAGTAAGATTATGATGATACAGGATGTTTGGCAGAACGAGGGACATACTTTAAGGGAAGCTATTAGTCATCACAACGAACCAATTTTACTATGGGATCGACATGCAAAAAAATAGCTGTTTCTCACATTTTGTTAAGTAATGCCAACATTTATATGAAGTATAGTGATAATATGGAGTAGCTGATTATTTTTTTGGGATTTTAGGGATTGTTCCATTGTCAAAGTTGTTCATTTTCATGAGTACACACGCCTTTATAGTATGTCTCTCGTTCTACCTAACCCCCTGTATATTACGAGAGAAAAAGTCACATTTCAAAAATAATCTTAATTGGACCTGGTGCCTACACACTGAAACTCACAACACATCTGTTAAAAACCCAAAATCATACATCTAACAAAATATCCTTTCACAGCGGTACCCAGACCAGGCTGGCAAGACTGACGGCTCTGAGACAGAAGTGAACCGCGACCAAAAGCTTTGTTACCACCGACTGAACACGCCTCAAGCTGAAGATGTCATCGTCGTTGAGTTCCCTGAAGAGCCTCTGTGGAGGATGTGAGTATTTTTTTAAACGGGTCCCCACTAGGAATTTCTCCTGTATCGCGAGTGCGTTAACAAACATTTAAAATCACATTCACGAACAGCCAGACCATAGGCCATACAAATATTTGTTCCGTGCGGGAATTGAACCCACGAAACGCGGCGCAGCAGTGGATCGCTCAGCCACTGCGCCAAACGTGCCGTCAAATATACACATCACGTTATAGTATACACGCATCTTATTTCCTATCTTATCTTATAAGCAATTTCGGGTGCTTTCTCGTCTGGCATGGGTTCTAGCGTTCGCCGATCGTATTAGCAGCGTGGACGCTGCCCAATAGTGGTGTAGTGACAAAAAATAATAAATTTAATTTCTTTAGACAGTCTTAAGTAATGTTTGTTCAAAGTGTAATGTATATTTTTTTTATTTATCTGCAGTGACACTCACACTCAGATGTACAGTGAAGAAAAACGCGCGTAATTTTTGTCTTTACTTATGTTTCCTTTTTTCTAAGTACATACTTTTGTTCAGTATACTATTAGAATGGGGTATATGCAAGTCATTTTAAAATAAAAGAATACAGACATATCAAGAAACGATTTGTTGATCAAAAAGCGTTATCTACTTATTTTTATAATTAATTATTTTATGTTGATCTTTTTTCGTGAAACGGAAAATAAACTCAAGATATGACGTAAAAGTCCATGAATTTGACGTTTAATTCTTTTTTGGGTTTGTACAAAGGCCAGCACATCAAGCTACCCCAATCTATCTTTATTCTTTGATAGTTTTCAACTTTATAACAAAATAATAAGGTTCATGTTCAATTGGGGAAATTTGACAGTTTGGGATAACTTGATGCGCTTGCGTCTGTACGGCAAAATGACATGCATAATCCTTACGTTTTATTGTAGAACTATAAAGTTCGTTGACATTGCTTTTTAGGACACTTTGAACAAACGCAACGCCTAGGTAAAGTAATTATGAAAGAAAATCATTCGCTTCTTTGGCGTAATACAGTCATTTTTTTGAAAATAGTATCGTTGCTCATGTAAAAATTGAAAATATAGACACGTACTTTTGATCATAGAATCAAGTAGGTAATTAAAAGTATACATCTAATTAGTAATTAGTAGTACTACAATCGAAATAAAGACCTAAATTGCACTGTAAGTCGGCCGACGATTATCGACCGTATGAACTATGGGTCTATAAACATACTAAGTATCAATTCGTTGTTACAGCGGCGCGGAAGTAACAGACTGCGGCAGGTACCTGATCGTGTCACCGGTAAAGGACTGTCGCGACAACCTGCTGTTCTATGCGGATCTCAGCAAGCAACCCGAAATCAATGGCAAGCTTCACCTCACGCAGATCGTGCACAAGTTCGAGGCTGACTACGAGGTAAGATGCCCGTAGGCTGCAGACCCCTCGTAGGACAAGTAGGGACATTACCTATCACAGTCCTTTAACTTGCCAAAGAAAACTACAAGTACGAAGTGATTACACAGGAGACTGTTATTATTTATCTCATTGATGATGATGATGATGATGATGATGATGATGATGATGATGATTTGAAGGCAACAGGCTCGCCCCCTATTACATGGGACTTAAAAATAACTGGCGAAATGTGTGTACTATAGATACACCTCTGCCTTACCCTTTAGGGAATACAAGCATGATTTTGTGTTATGTTATTTATTACTTGCACTAAAGACCACATATAGTATTCTTACTAGTTGACTCACTTTTATTAGAGTTATGAATATTGGATAATAATAATTAACAAAACAGATATAATAATTTTTGTAAGTATCCTCTGACGAAACCTTGCATGCCTTGGTATGATTGATTAGATACCTATTTAATTACCGGTTTCCGAGAATTTTTAGAGAGTATTATTTCATCGAAATAACAATCAATCATAACGATCGATAATCATTATCGTTTATTCATTTAGTCAGTAATCGATCGTCGTCGTCTGCCTAGCCTTATCCCAATTAAGTTCCCGGATGCAGCTGAATTACCAGTATTTTAAATGACTGAAATACTGGTATAACATAATATTCGTTACCGACTCTGACAACACTTGGCCAGCAACCATTATTAACATTATGATTTTTGCTTCTACTTTGGCCAGAGCCTAATCATTGCCATTCAACTTTCCAATGCTGTCAGCCTTTTGGGTACTTCAACAGCGAAAAAGATAGAATTTTTTGTTTGTTTTATTATAAAAAAATGTGTATATAGTTTGCATTTAATTGAAATAAAAAAGTTACACCAATATTAATTTAAAACTGAAACTATTTACAATTTCAGTACATAACAAACGAAGGCTCCGTGTGCATATTCCGTACCAACAAGAACGCGCCGAACTACAGACTCATCAAGATAGATCTGCACAACCCCGCCGAAGAGAACTGGCAGACTCTCATACCTGTACGTAAACAACATAATTAAAACCATATACTGAACTTCATAAGATATAATATTTTTCTTCCTTTCTTGTGCTGCAGTAGGATATTAAGAAGTGTAAGTGATGTCCCCAGCAGAGCAAGCGGCGCCAGTCACTTTGAGACGGTTGTAATGATAGCATTCCCGCGCCACACGTGCCACACGTGCCACACGTGCCACACGTGCTGTGCAGCGCTAGTACTGTGGCGGGCGGCGGCCATCTTGAACACTGTGATCGTTATGCTGGTTATAAAAAACAGCTCAATGAGATTATATAGAGCTTTAATGCTTGTGTGTGAAACCTGTGATGACACAAAGGAAGTTGAACTCTATTTTCAGAAGGGTAAGGTTGTATTTAGCTACTATATATGTTATGTTTTACAGGAACATCCTACAGACGTGTTGGACTGGGCATCAGCGGTCGACAAAGACAAGTTGGTTATTCACTACGTCAGAGATGTGAAGGTAAATAAATAATTATGTATAACTACACTCATCATTTCAGTCAGACATTGTGACGTGGCTTATTCGATTAGCTTATAATAAAAGTAGTATTAACGGCACGGTTGCCGCAGTGGCTGATTGACTCAATCGAATTCGAGCGATAAGGTTCGATTCCCGCACGGATCAAATATTTTATGGCCTACGGGTAGTTATTTACGAATATTTGTAAACGAAACGAGAATGTTTGTAAACGCGCCCACGATACATGACATTACTAGTGTGGGGCAACATTTAAAAGTAAAATGATGCTTGCATCCTACACCTGAAATAAGTTACGATAATCATGTTGTTCCATGGATTTAGGGTATAGTTTATGATTCATCGACTTGACATACATGAAAACAGTGGTCATCAGACTCATCAAAAGTGTGAACGGTCACAGAATATTGAACACAGTTGATAATTAAAACCGTGACACGTGACGATTAATTAAAGCAGATTTTATTCATATTTTAGACATTAAAAGACTGACCAGTCTATTAAAATGGTTTTAGATTGTTGCCAACTAGACATTGATCAAAGGATTATGGTATGAGCTTTGATTTCAAGTGTTTTAGTATAGTTTTGACTGCCTCGTGAGTCTAGTGTTCGCAAAGTCGACTGCTAAGCATGAGGTCCTGGGTTCGATTCCCGGGTCGTGCCTTCTCTGTATGAAAAAAGGCCTTTGACCTGCAGTGGGACAGTAATAGGCTGATACTTTATGAACCGAAAATGTATCTGTGCAGTCGATGTGACCCTAGGCCACCGCCTTGTAACTTTTTTTTATCTTCTTTTCCTTCTGGTCTTTCCAGAGTGTCCTGCTACTACACAACATGAGCTCGGGCGCACTGCTACAAACGTTCGCTCTCGGCGTGGGCTCCGTGGTCGGCTTCTCAGGCAAGAAAGAACAGTCGGAGATATTCTACCACTACATGTCGTTCCTGTCGCCCGGCGTCATCTATCACGTGGACTTCAACAAGCAACCCTACGAGCCCACCGTGAGTGTTCACTAATAATGGATGTTATCACAATGAACGTCAATTATTTGGGGTTGGTAGTACGTAAAGCCAACATTGCCATAAGCGATCAAGTGCTAATTAGCAGACGCAATAGAAAATCAATTGGTACAAATGACTAATGTTCCTTTTAATCACTCAAACAGATTGGCCAATGCGCGAACATGTAAAAAACAAGTGTCAGTTTGGATATTTTCTAATTGGATGCTTCTAAGGGTCCATTCACACATACCGGCTCGGAGAGGAGAGCAGATTTTTTATCACGTTTTCGCGCTTTCGCGCTCGCACGGCTGACTGGCTCCGATTGCTTGCTCTTGTAAATTTCGACTTCGCAGAGCTGGAGGTTTACCGCCCTTGTAGAGCACCCGCTCGGCGCCGAGCGCATCCTCTCAAAAGCAGTGCTCTTCCAGTCGGTCTTTGTGAAATAGCTGTCGGCTCCGGCTAGTTCCAAGCGTGTAAATCGCTCCGGTCTATGTGAGGGGGGGGGGCTAGGGGGGCGTTTAACGGTCCATTAGCGCCACTCCTTTAAAAATAAATTATCTCGTGACAGAAGGAAATATGAATAACGGTTGAATAAGGGCCCTCGGCTAGTGTGTCTAGAATTTTAACCTTCGCGTTACCTTCAAGAACTATCTGAGAGACTGTAATTTCTGATTGCATTTCGTAATGAGTACATTTCTGTAATATTCTAGGTGTTCAGAGAGGTGAAAGTGAAAGGATTCGACGCGTCGCAGTACGAAGCTAAGCAGATATTCTATACCAGCAAAGACGGCACTAAAGTTCCTATGTTTATAGTTTCTAAAAAGGTAATTATTTCATCACGAAGTATTACTTTTATCAACCTTCGTCTTTACTTTAGTTACTGTAGCGTCCCTTTTTCGTTACACAACATTCTCACACCATACATAATATTGTTGTTTAATCACGTTTTGTTTTTGAATTTGTTTCAATGTGCTTTATCAACGACCGCGTTCTGCACGCGTAGTTAAACATATATCCTTTTATCAATATCCCTAAAAAAAACCCAACCAACTTAATCATAAACGCGAAGTAAAAGGTATACCTGAGTTAATCCTAGAAAGGGCATTTATTGCAAAGATCATAAAGAAATTAATAATAATATTCGTCCAGGGTCTACGCCACGACGGGTCGAGCCCGGCGCTGATCTACGGGTATGGCGGCTTCAACATCAACATCCAGCCGAGCTTCAGCGTAACGCGGCTCGTCTTCATGCAGCACTTCAACGGGATCGTCGCCATACCCAACATACGCGGAGGAGGGTAAGGATATATATTTATTATATTTACTATCTTAGCATCTAAACGAAATTGTTTTTTTATGAGGCAGGTGGTATCAGTACTAAGGCTGAAAACTATAGACCGAACTTGACTTGAAAGTTTCTAGTACAAGAGTTTCATACGATAATGAATCTTAATGTTTAAAAGTTTATGATCATATTGGTTTGATATGCTTGACACACGTGTATTTAGCTTGAGTAAAGTTGCAAGTACTCTCTAGAGGTCTCCTGCCTACGGCATACTTGCTATATAATGCTTGCTGATATCTAATGTATCCTATTTAGTTAAGGGATTTTTTGATAAATGTTACCTGAAGTCAGGTCGAACATAGCATTGCATTCTTTTTGCACCCCCATAGCCAATATTTTATTGCGTAACTTTAGCCACGTACATTTAACATGGGAAATCTGTTGACTATGATAACAATTTACGTTTACCTTGGCTACATTACAGAACACTATTTATTCTAGAAACAGGTTCAAACTGTAGAGCAATTGGAATTTGAGATAAACTTACAAATTCTAAACACATAACGGATTATGAGTTTTCAATATTATGAACTAGGCGTAATAAGATTCCTTTTCCCTCAGAGAATACGGCGAGAGATGGCACAACGCGGGTCGCCTGCTCAACAAGCAGAATGTATTCGACGATTTCCAAGCAGCCGCCGAGTACCTCATTAAGGAGAAATACACTAAGCCCTCACTCATCACCATACAGGGAGGGTCCAACGGAGGCCTGCTGGTGGCCGCCTGCATCAACCAGAGGCCCGACCTCTACGGAGCTGCCATCGTGCAAGTTGGGTGAGTGGCATTTTTTTTTTCATGTGCACTTGAGTGGGATAACACGCTGAATTTATTTTTATTTTTTTCATTTGACAAACAAGAAAAGTACAAATATTAAAAAAAGAACTGCCAATTTACTTTGGTTGTCACAAGCTATGCCCATGCCCCAGTCGTAGCCTGCAAGCTGTAACCATAACATTATGTTTTAAGTTGTTCCAGTTTTGCTAAAATACCATTTAATGTTATCGATTCCAGAGTGCTGGACATGCTGAGGTTCCAGAAGTTCACGATCGGGCACGCGTGGGTGTCGGACTACGGCAGCTCCGACAACAAGACGCAGTTTGATTACCTGCTCAAGTACTCGCCGCTGCACAACATACATAAGCCCCAAAATGGTAATAAACTTTAAATATTACTTTCATATAATGTTCTGATATAGTTTGTAGAATCTTGATTTTCATAATAATCATGGGAGTACTGACATGTTTATTTTCAGTGTATGATAGTTAACTGAAAATTGTTGCGATTTTTGTGATTTTGATTAGTGTGTGGTGGACACAAATGTCATCACACCAATGACGTTTGTTTGCTAAAAGGTAATGTAAGCTGAAAGGCGCGCATATTATTCTGTAATCAGTCAACACAACTTCGTCGTTAGTTGGCAGAGGACGTTATAATGTACCTCATTTATCCTTAATACTGAAGTAATATTCATACGCCCGACTAGGTGTGTTCCGTTTTGCAACTACAAATAATAATAAAAAAATAATAATGATCGGCGCTTGGGAACTTTTTCTCGTGTTTTCGCGGTGGAGCCGCCAATATAATTCAATTATTCAACCCAGTTTCGCGAACAGAGTATATAACAGTATAATATTGTCCGCAGGCACGGAGTACCCAGCCACGCTGGTGCTGACCGCGGACCACGACGACCGCGTGGTGCCGCTGCACTCGCTGAAGTTCATCGCGGCCCTGCAGCACCACGCGCGCGGCAGCTCGCAGCAGCGGCCGCTGCTGGCGCGGGTGGACACCAAGGCCGGCCACGGCTCGGGGAAACCTACCGCCAAAATTGTTAGTGTTACTTTGTCATACAGCTAAGGAGTGGGACTCCCCCTGCCCAAATCCGGTTTCCAATGGCCATCCTCTCTATTCTTTAAATGTCCAGTGAGCAGGTTAATTCAAGCAAGTATGCACCCTCGTCGACCGCATTTTCACTGACGATCATGTGATAAGCGTGAGCCTCCCAATATAAATCAAATTGCGACAGAACGTATTTTATATGGAGTAACTCTTTCTCACGTGTTCTCTTTATGGTTTATACTTGTAAACCTACTTGATTCCACAAATCATAAAAACTAATACTTTCCAATATTCGTACCTAAACAAAGACTTTTACTTTCATCATTGTAATACCTGTATTTTTGTTTCAGATTGAGGAGCACACCGACATCCTGTGCTTCATGAGCCAAGCACTCGGCCTCGAGTTTATCAAGTGAACCCACCTGCCATACCTTACAACTAGTATTAAACAATTAACGAGATGAACGCTAATAGTATTATGTAAATATAGCAACAACCACAGTGTCTCGATGATTACCTCGGGGTCTTAGCTAAGACTGGTGATATTGTTACGCATTGCTACTAGTTTTATTAATAAAACTTTGTTTTTATTTTTGAACTCTATGGTTTTATTTAATACACTAGATGCGCCCCGCGGTGTTACCCGAGGTTAAGTCTTCGCTTCATAGCGCCCTTTAGGGTACAAAGCTAAACCAAAATCTCCTATTGATTTGACGGCACGGTTGGCGCAGTGACTGAGAGATTGGGTGTTGCGCTGCGTGGCGTGGGTTCGATCCCTTTAAATTCTGACTTTTTGAATGTAAGTAGAGATTTTGCTGGGTATTTACTATGGCAACTTGAGATCTGTCTATAAGGAGGCAGCATTTAAAAATCTCATAAGCGTTACAAGTTATAACCGTGTCCTTTAGTTTAGATAGCAATTATTATGTCGAATGCCTTTTGTAGTCAATATAAATAGCTAAAGGTTTTTATTCTGATCAATGTTAAGACTAACATTGGTTACTAAATAAACCGTTGCGGAAAATAGAAAGTTCGACTGGGGACGCAAGTCATATTGCTTATTAATTATACAGCGTGTCGCTACAATGGTGACATTAATTTAACACACATACGTTTTCACATTTTCCTTTCATGAAGAAATTATGTTTCCATTAAACGTTATTATTTGCGGATTTATTTAAAGTTTTATATTATGAAATTAAAATGAATAAGCAATACTTTAAACGAAAGAGATATCCGTTTGTCGGCGAGCGGGCGGCGCAGGCGCGTCCCCTCCCCACCCCGCGCGTCGCAACTAAATCCAATTCTTTTTTTGCATTTCTAGTGCTAGCCTAACTCGTGCCCTTGACACACTTCTTCACAGTAGTGCGCATAATTACGTCGACTAATTTTGTTAATGTTTCCGTGAAAAAGACGCTTACCTATTGTTTTATTTATTTATTTTTGTGTAATGAGTAATTAGATTATGGTACTGCGATAAAGACGCTTTGTTTTGTTTTCGTTTTCTAATTTAGTAGGTACGTTGACATCTCTTGCGTAAACTTGTGATCGTGATGGCAAATACACATCCGAACTACACAGCAGCTGAATATGCGGGCATAAATAAATAAATAAGAGAGATATGGCGGTTCAAGACAATGTCCTACTAATCCTCGCACTATTGTAGGAGCTCTTCAGCGTATCCGTGGAAACAGGCCAGTAGATCCGGTCTGTTTGGGCAGCAATTTACGGTGACAACATCATCGGCCCCGCCGCTGATCGGTTTCTTTGATTATACGCCGTCAAAGAATCGGACCGATCACGAGTATGTACAAAACGCGTTGCGCGGTTGCCAGCGCGTGAAGCGACCGTTGCCGCTCCGAGTTAACGTAAGCCAGCTAGGTAAGTAATTTCATGAATTATTTTTTGCAAGGGTGATCCCAATTTTAGTTACATTTTTATCATTTAGTTTGATTGATTTTTTTTTTGCAATTTACGAGTTATTTTAACCTCTTAAAATTAATATGATTTAAGGGCACTAACCCTATAGTCACCGGGAAGTAACATGGCAAAAGTCGTTAGATGCGCACAAGTCGTTTTTTAGGTCTCTTTGGTGGTCAAGCGGGACGCGGGGTATGAGGTAGCGTCGATCCGAGCGCGCGATTGGTGCATCAGTCGACCCTTGCCTCCCGCACCGCGCCTTCGTCCCGTTCGCTCCCGATTACACTTGAGTGCACGAAAATTGTACCCTTTGTTTTTGTTGTGTTAAACTTAAGTGTTGTTATTGTTTTTAAATTTAGTTTTTGTTACGAGTTGATGCTAGTGTTGTTGTTTAAAATTTAGTTTGTATTAAGTTCATTACTATGCCAGGACCAAATACCGTTTTACGGAGACATGCCAGAAAAATGGTATACGATGTGTTGTTTCATGGAGAAAGAAGCTCAATCAGAAAAAGAGACTTTTTTGTGCACGTTATTTATAAATAATAAATTTGAATTCCTCTCCCTTCTTTAACTTTGTTCTATACAGACATGATTAAATATAAATGATGGCAATAACAATAGAATAATGACGATTAATAAAAGTTACCACTTTTTTGTGCCACTAAGTGTACGATGCGCGAACTTACCCCCACTACGCCAAAATCTTGCCATCTTACGTGCTGATGATTATACACGTGTGTTAAATTAATGTCGCCATTGTAGCGCCACGCTGTATTGGACACCATTGTCACCAAACGAACACATGCCCTGTGCGCCAACATC
Organism: Phlogophora meticulosa; assembly: GCA_905147745.2. Lineage (NCBI taxonomy): Eukaryota > Metazoa > Arthropoda > Insecta > Lepidoptera > Noctuidae > Phlogophora > Phlogophora meticulosa. Next base: position 5,573,620 of record LR990518.1, read on the forward strand.
ACAATTATGTGACACAAAACGCGTTGCACTATAAGTGCTATAACACGAAATAAACAATTAATCATTACATTTTGTGTTTTATAAACATATGTTAAAAATTGAAGCTCCTGTACGTATTTAATTGCATGAAACGTATTAACGTAGTACTCCTTGTATATTGATAAATTTATGATTACAAAGTAGAAATTAAACGTATTTATAGGGCTTGGAGAAGGTACGCGCGTCGTTTATGCTCTGGCGTCCAAAACGTGAAAATTTTGAAAAAAAATACAGAAAATGGTTCCTAACTTATAGATAAACCTACATAATGGGAAAAACCTATAAGAAAATTATGATCTTTAAAAAGTGCCGATTTTCACAATGATCTGCGTACAAGTTTTGCAAAAATCCTTCCTAAAAGCTGGAAATTTGGATGGTATATTTGAATCAAAATGTCTATAAAAAGATAATTGCAGGCCAGCGAAGCTAGGGCGGGTCGCTAGTTATGGCTAAAAACTTCACGCCAGTTAACAACTCCCACTTGCTGGGGTTTTTCGTCTGAACGCGTAATCTCTGCGATTCACATCACGTTACGACCTTTGAGAGCAAAGGAAACCGAGGGACACAGCTACTTCTTTTGTAAACTAATATAAGTACGCCATTTATAAATAACCTCAGGAGCATTACGGTCCTATCGTACATAACTTATGTAAATTCGCCGTTGGCCGTTCTGTTCACACAAGTGTTATATGTCAAGTCAAGGATGACTCGCCACAGCCCTCAAACTGATTTCTTGCGGTTCGATCTTAAATTTCATACTAAGGCATGTAGGTACCTAGTCCGGCCTAAGTTCTGTTACGAATGAAAAATTCATTCATTTGTTTATGAAGTAATGCAGTCTAAACAAAATGTAGCAATTTTAGTCTATTTTTACTGACGTATGTTACTTAATATAAAAAGCGCGAAAATTTCGCAGTTTTTCGAGTGATGCAAAGTTAGCACAGGTCTTTCGAAGCTACAAACTTGGATACGATACGTTACTGATAACGGTCCTAACAACATTGAGAAATCAGAACTAGCCGTTTTGTTTTGATTTTTGCGATTTCTAGTGGTAGGTACAGTGGTCTTTATAAAAATATACACTTACATATTTATTGATGCTTAAAAAATAGAGTATAATATTTTTATTCGAAATGTCTACCTTTCCTTGGCTTTGATACAAGCTTTTGCCAAGCCAATCTGTTTGGCCACGAATCTATGGATTAACGCACTGTTTCTACGGGAATTTGAGGCACTGCTTGCTCCAAAGATTTCTTCGTGTCGTTTAGAGCAGGCTATGTCCTCTAACACTGACCATGATTTGTAGAGGAAGGGGTTCATTTCATCATCTTCATCATTCTGCACATTAACTGCTGAATTATTAGCGAACTTTTCGCAAATGCTAATTAACTACCAAGCAACCCTGTGCGGCAAACGCTCTTGCGCGTTCAAAAATATTTCGTGTGGTGCTATAAATGCGCATTTTTTTTTTGAATGGGCTTCTCGCAGTTTATCCTTCAGAGATATTTACTGCTCAACCGAACTTTCCTGTGGGGGGCTTAATTAAAATTAAGGCCTCCAGCCAGGCATAAAAACTTATAAGCTAAGCGACTATCGCTAAGGGCACCCCCTGCGGGGTACGAACCTCGGCTTAGGACGTCTGAAGAGATTGTTCCATTATTTAGGGACATTTTTTAAACATTAATCGGCTCAGCTTCGCGGGCTGGCTCTAGCAAAGGGTCGGGAGGGGGGCATCGACGGGGTCGTCGCGACGGGCCTCGGCGGCGAGGACGGAATGTCCGTTTTTGTGTGCGAACAGTGCTGGTGGCCTTATCGCTCTCATGGAGGAGAGTGATAGGATCATCTGGCTCTGTGAGTGTGTGTCTGGGTCTTCGAATTGTACTTATTCGCGAGGGAGTGTATCGGGCGGCCGATGACACTAAGGGGTTAGGATGAGCGGTAGAACAGTCCATGAAGCGCTGGGTGAGTCGCTTCATGAACTGTTTCACCGTGAGTATTTTGAGATCTACATCGACATCTATCACGCCACATACGAACTAAATCGACGTTTCCTACATCGCGATATTAGAGTTATCCACGCGACTGAGTATATATAAACAAGCCCGACAACAATCGTCGGGCAGTTGCCCACCAGACACGACACCCGTCTGGTCGGAGGATCCTCCCTTTTCTATGGCGGATGAGGAACTTTACACCCTGTTCCTCATACCTCCAAATTGGTGACCCCGAAAATGAACGTCAGCGCAGCCTTCGAGCAGAGTACCCTCAGCGTGACGTCATCATCACTTCCTCAAGCTTTCAAGCAGAGAGTCATACAGCCAGTCAGCAACTACGACTTCTACGGGTATCCTGACCACTAGCATGCAGCGAACGCGCATGCCTGGTCATCACCCACAACCTTCTCAGCAACCTTGGCACGCACGCTGCACTTCGGCCGGTCAGCAAGCAGAGACGCGTTTCCTCTCCTGGTCGACCCGAGCAGCCAGCCAATACGCAGCACTGCACCACGACTCACTGGAGCCTATACGCAGTATAACCGCAGACAGTTCCGACTCACCGCGATCTATGCGGCATCCGGTTCCGACTCACTGGAACACTCAACTGGCCCGGCAAGCATCACAAAAATGCCTCATCAAGCGATCGCCCTCCGGTCTCGGAGGGGAGTGATGTAGCGACATCTATCTCGCCACATACGAACTAAATCGACGTTTCCTACATCGCGATATTAAAGTTATCCACGCGACTGAGTATATATAAACGAGCCCGACAACAATCGTCGGGCAGTTGCCCACCAGACACGACACCCGTCTGGTCGGAGGATCCTCCCTTTTCTATGGTGGATGAGGAACTTTACACCCTGTTCCTCATACTTCCAAAAAAGTATACCTATTGCGGCTGGCCGCATTAGTGCGGCGGTTGCTACTTTGTCCAAGTGCGGCACGACGCTTATGTGAGTTCGAAAATTTCGAGTTTTATGACAGTCATAAAACAATTACGCTACAAGTAAAGGTAGTTTCACACGACAGTTGTTTTTATGCCATATTTTTGTCAGGTTACTATGTCGTAATGTAACATCATCATTTTGGTGTTCGTCCGAGAGTGAAGGAATCAATGAAATGGAACACTTTTTTTGTCATTTTAGTGGTATACAATTTTATGAAAATCTAGAGCAAAAATATCAGACCAATACGTATTTTATGATCAACTTTCTTAACATCTTTCCTCTTGTTTTCCTGCTATCTGAGGGAGTGATTCCGTGAAAGGGACGAAGTGTGTATGGAAATATATTATATACATAAGTTTGTTGCACGAGCTGCGATTTAAATTTGACACCGACACTAAACGTACACAGTACTAAACACTTGCGAAAACTAATGCACGATTGCGCGAGTGTGTAAAAAAGAAGAATTTTTTTGAAAAAATTATGATGAGCTTTTGGAGCAAGACCATTAAAAAAATACGATTAAGAAAGATTCAATTACGTCGTTAAGATTCAGGAGTGTTTTTCAAATTAAACCATTCACGTAAAACTAGGCAGTATAGTTAGATGACTATAGCCTGGTATTACATTTAATACACCTATAAAAAATACTATCTTTTTAGTTTATGGCCATTGCCATAAACTAAAAAGGTAGTACCTGTGTCTATATGTCGTAGTTTGCAATTTAGCCGTTGGCGCAAAACGAAAATAGATTCGGAAGGATTTCTGTGAGTATTCAGAATTTTTATAACTAAGAACGCAAAGGTTTAGCTGTAATATATTAATTATACCTACTTGATTTTTTTTTTGCACGCTCACAAATTAATGTTATCAATATTATTTCACCTACTCATAACAAATTATATTAGGCACTTATATAACAACCACTATCCTATGTAACAATTGCAATAAAGTGTGTAGTCACCCTTATTTTACGATGTATTCGAAACAATAGAACGCACAGGTGCGGCGTGCCGCACTCTATGTAAGTTTAGTCAATTGTATGGATATGGACGCAAGCAAATACGCGCGGCGAGCAGCCGAGCACATGGTAAACGTCAGAAAAACGCGCATGCGCGTTGTTCGCGCTGAATGCGCTAGACGTGGGCCAGTCTTCAGCTGTTTCGAACCAGGCTTGGGTAGTTCATGCCTTTAGACAAGGTCCACAAAACGGTTCCTTTTTTGTAAATAATTATTTCCCACCATCCGCTTAAGGAAACAATATGTCGTCAATCACTGCGATCACCAAAAAACTCTCCACTACTTCACAATCGATCAATTTCAATGGCGCCGCCATGACTGTTAAGAAAGAAAGAAAGAAAGAAAAAAACATTACATAACAACAAGAACATAGATGTAATTTGATAATAAACACGAAGAATTATGTGAAATGGCAGGAAATCGAAAGAAGTACATATTTAACATAATAAACGCGTTCCAAATTCAAAAAAAATACCAAGAGAAAAATGAAAATAAGTGTGGTTTTAATTGCAACAGGTGCAAAAATAGGCTGAAATATTAAAGTGGGACTAAGGGGTATCTTATAAAAGGGCTTCACTTGAACATTATAAACCATATTATTATTTTTATTTAAGCCGCATAGATTTACTTATATTGCAAAATACCCCGTAAATATACCATTTGCCTTCCAATGGCCTTTAAATAGACCAAAAATAAAGTAAATAAATATGGTTGATGTAAGATTATGTAAACATTACAGGAAGAATAAAACGATGTCTTTAACTAGCAAAGTTTTTCAGTAATCAGCATTTACACACTAAATTAAAAATTAACTTTGATAAAGAAAAATAAAATTGAAGTACAAGGACCAGGACCAGGATCCTTGGTGGACGAGTCCGACTCGCTCTTTGTTTGTTTATTTGTAAGGTTTAAGGATCTTTGTCATAAAGAAAACAAAATGTAATATTCAACTTTTATTGTTATATCCTTACAGTACAGTTGCTAAAAGCACGTTATCCAAATGGGACTTGCTCCAACCTACGTAATAATATAAAATATTAGTTGCTTACAACAAAATAAATAAACTTCTTAATGCCCTTTTGGCGTTTTTCTTTATCCAATAATAAGTTAATTTCTTTATGCTTAGTTACTTGTGCAACTTTGAACATGAAGAAATTGATCGATGGCCTCGATTTAAAATCGTTTGAACATACAAACGAAGAAGTTAAACACATCGCTAGTGATTATATAATGCTTAGTACAAAGACTACAGTTCAATACAGTTGTAAAAGGAAAAGACAAGGTTACCACACATGTTCGTGATCACGGACCCATTACAATGAAATGTACAATCGGTTGTTACTGAACATACAATTGACCGGTGCCTGGGTCCCGCTTGGATCGCATCCTCACGACAACATACACACACACACACATTAATCCATTATAGATATGATTATCACTAAAATACAAATATCGTACCGATCAATTGTATTACACTTATAATATGTAAACACCTAGAAAGAACATTGTTCAAATGTCATTAATAAAACGTTATGCTAAACAGTTACGTGGTACATGCATTAAATATAGGTTACACAGAACCTTGGTATAATAAGCAACCTACAACCTTATTCTAACTCGACAGCGTCCGTCGCTACTCGTGTCAGCTTCATGTACTCCATCATCATATAAGTCTAAAATTACACATTTCATAGCTTTGGGTCGGGGGAACTATTCTTACACGCTCATCCACTACAAAGTCAGTTTAAAATCGAGGCCAAACATCGTTCTAATCGCCGTAGCCCCCGCATGTCCATCCTAACTATACAGGAATAGTACCGAAGAACCGTAGAAAATACTGAAGACAGAAAGCTGCGCACCTAACCGCTACAGCGATGGCGAGCCGAGGGCCACGGCGATTACTACAGTACAGCTACACTAAGGTGACACCATGGCCGCATGATGCAACGTTAGCTCCGCGGGACGGCCGCGACCGCCGCGTGACGTCACAGCGAGGGTCGCGGGGCGCTGCCGGTCCCTAGGAAACTGTTTTGGTTTGGCTTCACAGCCCCAGTTTCGTTACAATACTCGTTCCTACATAATTTTAATGATATTTTACTTCTTTATTTACTACGACTACACTTATAAAATAACACAAGTTCCAGTATATATTATAGCCAATAAATAAAGCGATATTTTAGATCGTTTATGGCTAATGTGTCTTTATAAAATAATTTAAAAATTTATATCAGATGAGCGCTGCTCTTATAGCAGAAACAAGTCAATCGTTCGATCAAGAATAAACTAGATTCAGGATTAACGCCTCAGAAACGGCCGAAAACATTAAGCCACAGTTTGTTATTTGGTTTTATTTCGTCCAACTATGGCCTCGTTCGGATAAATGCCGCAATGTGCGTTAAAAAGTGTGAAAATAACCACCGTACACATTACCGTAACATTTTCGTTGGAAAATGTTACTTTAGTTGAAGTGTTTTTTCATAAAGCAAAACTATCATAATCGTTATAGTAAATAATAATAAATTATAAATTATGATCGTAACCTGTTGGCGAACACTGTCAACTATTGTACCGAACATTGACAGCTTATAATGACATTTTTCACACACTTTTTCCCTTTTCAAATGATCTCATTTGTTAATGTTTTATTAACATTTTCTCCGATGATAGAAAATTTACAAATGTAAAAACGTACGATAAACGAAATGTTATTATTTCAAAAACATTTTATTATCTTTTAAGTAGGAATTTAAATGTCGTGTATAAGCAAACGTCGCCAGTTGAACAATGAGTTTTTGTTCGTGATCTTTTATCTAGAGAACTCTTGATTGAAGACTACCTTAGTCTACCGAATGACAATTTCTTCAGCGTGAAAAATAAATATAAAACTTTACCCTAATTTGTGAGCGACAGTACATAATTCCATGAAAAGTAAAAATAAAATAACTTAATAGTTTCTTACAGATCGTTATGTATAACAAAAAATATACATTTGAAATTCTAATAATATGAAAACTCATAGTGGAAATAAACTAAAAGTTGATGAAAGACTCGAGATCAAACAAAACGTCGTGAATATATCATAGCCGGAAACGGCACAAAAAAGTCAAAAGGTTGAGTTTTAGCGAGGTCGCGTCGTCCCGAACATTTCGTGCTGTGAGATATTCACATGGAGTAATATTGCAATATAATCAAGAGGTAAGCGAGATGACAGGTGAATGTTAGCTGCTCGTGCGAGACGCGCGAATTTACTCTGCGATGCCGTTGCTTACCACGCTCGCCTTGGGCGGAGTGCCACCCACAGTCTGAATCCTGGAATGTTAAGATATTTTTTTTAATTAGGGAAATTGTACTAACTTTTTACACATAATTTATGTTATGACCCCCCCCGTGAGGGCGAGGACCCGCAGGGCTACGGGACACTGCTCGTGCGGATGTATCGGTATGTAGGTGTATGTGTATACGTGTGTAGGACGTACGGTTGCGTGGGCGCGTCGAGTCCCATGAGGGCGAGGGCTCGCAGGGCTGAGAAGGAGCACTGCTCGTGCGAGTGAGAGGTGGAAGCTCCTGCTCCGTGGCACATGACGGGCGGGTCCGTCGACAGTGATACTAATGACAGGTACTCGCCGTGGTTACGCTGCGAAAAGACAATCATGTAATACATTCTCTTAACGTCGTTTTGTGCTGAACACACACATTTGCGTGTATAGTTCGCAGTGATCAGCACGATACTAAAGAGACTTCAGCTGGCAGGACAGCTTTGACTAAATACAAGCTGATAACATGACGATTACAAGTGCAGGCGTTTTGCGTGTGTAGCGGGACAAGAGAACGAACTGAGATATGGTTCCTTACCTTGGGGAAATCTGAGAACGTCACGGTGAAGCCCAGCAGCTGCGATAGGTACATGAGCTGGTCCTTCGCGCCGGGTGTGTTGCCGCCCGACCCGCCTGTCGCGCTAGTCTCACTCACACCTGCAAGACCATTACATAAAATTGTCACATACTTACTAAGTTTATTCAATTATTCAGTCTAGATTAATTCTTGAATCACTGTCAGTATTTGTTTATCTAGATTCAAGAGAGTTTTCGTACTATAGGTACACTCATATATCACATTAGGTTGTAAGACCGTTGGCCATCACTGGATGCCCGGCAGATGTGAAACATTGAAACTGATGTTTACTGAAAGAATTTTAAATAAAACTTAATGTTGTGTAAAATTGCATGCTGTTGTTAGTAGTAGGTCGACGTAATTTTTTAAGTATTTGTCATTTAATTTCGACTGTGACCCCATGATCGTTATAAGCGACCACGACAGCCTTGAGGAAAAGATAATAAATTTCGTAGATGCAATCTTGGATTTTGGTTTTGACTCCCTGTCGAAAAGTTGACGTCGACGCCATCTTGGATTTTGACTCCAAAATCGTTATAAGCCACCCCGGAAACAATGAAAACGACACCTTTGTCGAAAAGTTAGCAAATGACATAGACGCCATCTTGGATTTTGATTTTGACTCCAAATCGTTATAGGCGACCCCGGAAACCATGAAAACGATACCCTTGTCGAACAGTTAGCAAATGACGTGAACGCCATCTTTGATTTTGACTCCAAAATCGTTATAGGCGACCCCGGAAACCATGAAAATGACACCCATGACGAAAAGTGAATAAATTTCGTGGGCGCCATCTTGGATTTCGATAATGAGTGCGTGACCCTGAATACGAGCGTTGTGATGTTTTACATCAAAAACAAAATTATGATGGGTATATAAGATTAACAATTCCCGATTCCTTCCGATTCCCTTGGTCACAGCATCACGCGGAAACTATTACTAGCTATTATAACTATAGAACTATTTTCGCTTATTCTTATTTTGCTGTGTCTGTTATTGTACTGTTGAGAAGGTTCTTCTGAAAACTAAGAAAGTTGCGCACAAATTTCGAATATTTAAGAAAACTTAACGGCTATTTTTATTTCGCGCGTTTGATGAATGTGAATTTTAGCCGCGGGTAACACCGCGGGGCGCAGCTAGTAATATATAAATAATTCGGAGCGTATGTATGCTCACCGTTAGGCTGGTGCGGCTGGCCGGTCCGCGTGTGGTAGTCCATAAGCAGCACGCCGGGCACGGGCTGGCGCACCTCGCTGCCGGCCTCGCCCTCCTGCTGACGTCACCAGGGTTATAATACACACGAGCTCACAAATAAAGGCAGTTTTTGTTTTTGCATTGAGTACACAAACAGCATGCCGTTACGATCTATCATTGCGAAAAGGTCGCTATTCGCAATGATTCAGATAGATAGCCGTCATACATGGCGGTGTTAAACTTATGTATATATTTTTTTATAATTGATTGATCCTATAAGGGTTCCGTCTTTCCATTCGGACGTACGGAACCCGAAATATTTTTCGTTTTGTTGACTTTCTATTCCGAAAACTTAGTAATTTACCAGCCATTATGATATAGTACAAAGCGTTACTTACTTTTCGCTTGGCGTCACCGGCGTTGTTCTTGTTGTCAGCCGGCGCGGCAGGGTCGGGGCTGCAGCTGAGCTGCTCCGCCGGCTTACTGCTCATCTCCATCGCTAGTAACACGTCTGCAACGTTCATATACAGCCGTTTGTTGAGGGTAACATATATATTAGTTAGTATTTGTCAAATATTTTTGTGGGTTATTTTATTGTTTTTTTTAACAAATTTGTTTTATCGTGTTTTAGATGCACCGACTCATGATGCTTCGTGAGATAAACATAAACTAAACTAAGATTCTGAATTAAATGTTAAAAAGAACAGGTTTCAATAAAAAAAACATTGTGTACATTTACATTAAAGAAGTGATTAACTGCGCATAAAGTGGAACTCGTAGTAATATTTCGCGTTGTGTTGTGTGACTCAGTGCTAAGTGAACCCCCTACTGGTCGGCCACGAGTCAGCCGGTTGAATTTGGGCTAGCCTGCCCGCTGCACACTGACAGCGGAGGCTAAAATATACGCTTCGTGGCATCACTGGACGCAGTGTCGGTTCACGAGAATGGCTGGCTGACTTACTGGCTCCCTGGCTTCTTCAGGCATGAGCACGCGGTGCTGCTACATACACTATGAGATACGTACTGTGTGCAGCACGTCGCTTGGCTGTCTTCTTGTTGGGCCCCAGGCCGGTGGCGGAGTGCGGCGGCGCGTCGCACTGCACCAGGAACTCGCGGCGCCGCGCCGCCCCGCGCTCCTCCAGCACGCGGTACTGCGGCGAGCGCGCCCGCACGGCATGGCGTGCCACGGCCAGACGCGAGATGGGGTTGTCGGCGCCGGCAGCCGCCACCGTTCCCACCGCGCCGCCCGTGCTGCCCTCCTGCCAAAGAACACGGGGATTCATTTGATGGGACTCGCATGTGCATCGGACATTCGACCTTTACACGGTGCGATTTAATTGCCAATGCCATATTGTAAGTTGCAGCAATAATCAAATGTGCAGCATCTAATAGTAAATTAAGCATCTAGGGGATAAAGCAATGTCTTATGTCACGAGCACCATATTTAATGTTGTGCGTAGCGAAGGATTCTAGAGTTAGCTCTAGCTAACTAAAAAAACAAGTAAACTCGAATTCAGGAGACCTTTATCCCTGTGGAAAATACTTTATTATTCTGAGATAATAAAAAGCTATTCGAATTTCAAATGAGTTCTTTTTGAAACAGTTTGTAAACAAACTTGCAATTGAGGTTCCAAATTCAAATCATATTATTGACGAGCAGGTGTTAATATACTTTTTTTTTTATGCAGATATTGGTGCAGATTCCCTTTTTGACAAGCTAAACTAAATTGAGACTACTTTCATCTCACTCTCTCTCTCTCTCTCTCTTATGCAGCAAGAAAGGGACGGAGATTTATAAGAGATCACAATTTTAGTGTAAATGAAACTTTCAAACAAAGATAGTTGGCATTTAAAAGGCATAAAAAAAAAACATGGTAATACATGATAGACTAATTTGACGGCGAAATGACGGTGACATCTAAGTAAGTTATAATTAACTTTTTTTTACCGTTTTTTTCCTGAGCTTCTTCTCTCTTCTATCTTTCAGAAAGAGATGTCAATTTTCTAATTTAAGTTTAGTTTTTGAAAAAGGGAATCGGTTCTATTTACGAGCAGGTCATGCGAAAAGAGAAACAAACTTTAATAAATCAATTTAACGACCGACCTACAGACCGAACGGACGACCGATTCATCAGGTGTCAGTTTCATGGTTTTTCGGGGTCGCCAATAACGATTATGAGGTCAAAATCGAAATCCAAGATGGCGCCGATAAAATTTCATATTTTTTTAGTATGGGTGTCATTTTCGTGGTTTTCGGGGTCGCTAATAACGAGTATGGAGTCAAAATCGAAATCCAAGATGGCGCCGACGAAATTTCCTTACTTTTTATATTGGGTCGCTAACAACGAGTATGGGGTCATAATCGAAATCCAAGATGGCGCCGACGAAATTTCCTTACTTTTCGTCATGGGTGTCATTTTCGTGGTATCTTGGGTCGCTAATAACGAGTTTTGGGTCAAAATCTAAATTTAAGATAGCGCCGACGAAATTTCCTTACTTTTCGTCATGGCTGTTATTTTCATGGTTTTTGGGGTCGGTAATAACGAGTATGGGGTCATTTTATTAGCTATTCACGCTCCAAGTTGCGTAAAAATTAGCAAGAATAACGAATCTTTGTTGGCTCATAAGTTTTTAATGGCTATTTATTTTACGATTCGGCTTCCGTACCGACACAATTTATGATGAGACAAAACGATATCATGTTCAGCTTTGGATGTGGTAATGTAAAACTGTGGAGTAAAACCCTCCCGAAATTTGTATGGAAAAAATATTAACTAGTTTCACCTTAACGTTTTCAAATGATCAGATTTTAATAAAAAATAATAAGAGGTTGCGGTCACCTTGATGAGATTCCTAGGTTTCTTCTTGGTGGGCGGCTGGCGCCGCTTGTCGTATACAGGCCGCGCGCGCAGCATTGCGGGCGGCCAGCGCCGGCGCATCTCGTCCAGCATGCGCTCGGCAGCGCGCCGCTTGGACACCTTCTTGCCGTTGCCCTCGCCCTCTGTTTCCATGTCGCCTACAGTGCACGCCGTCACGAAAACCTGGGGAGTATAAAGCAGGTCAATATTTAACAAAAATCCAAGTGGTATGTGAAGTGATTTTAAACCATAAGTATGTCAATTATTATCATCTTCAATTTAATAGGAAGGCTAGAAATAATTCCAAATAATTTCAGATTTCTTTCGAGACTACATGCAGAATTGATTTAATGTGTCTTATCAAGTGTGTGCTTATGGCGATTGCTGGAACAAGATTTTTAGTACATTTGGAATACTGAGATTTCGTCGAAGACTCGATATTTTGTGTGTCTCTATCTATCAAGCCACATTAAAGTACATCAGTTCCTTGATACGGATTTCTTGGGGCTTCGAAAGGTTTTAACCTTTTGACCGCCATCGTCACAAATACGTGACAAGCGAACGCATGCCCTGTACGCCAACGTCACAAATACGTGACAAACGCCGTACAGTCTTAAGTACTATAACACGAAATAAACAATTAAATCATTACTTTTGTGTGAGTTAATTTATATATCTTAAAAGTTGAAGTGCCCGTGCGTATTTAATTGCATGAAAAAAATTAAAATAAAACACGGATATTGATACATTCATGATGACAAAGAAGAGATTTAACGTTTTTATTAAAAAGGCTTGGCGTGGAGGGCACGCGCGTGCGTTTATCCTCTGGCGGTCAAAAGGTTAACGGTACTCACTCGCATATGCGGCGGGCCACGTTCTGATTTGACGGTGAACTGCACGGATAGGTTCCGTTTGAGGGCGAGCTCGTGTACCAGTGACACCGGCGACTTAACTTCGGAGCTTAGCAGATCTGCGTCGCCTGCTGAAAATAGTTTCATTTTTTATTTATGTAAAGTTTATGTAAACTATGAACAAATGACGGTATATAAAAAAAAAAATATGAGAGATGAGATAAAAATATGTCTGTTTAAATTGATTGCAGTTCGAGTGTGAATGACGATGCTCGTATGTATGTTTCTGGTATTTGTGGTCACAAAACGTGAGAGCGAGATGGCAAGAGTCAGTCCATAACTTTTAGAAATCTCGCACTCACACGTTCTAGTGTCGGCATTTAGTACAGTCGTTATGTTGCTAACCGGCATCGGTATCGGGCGCGGCGGGCGGCTCGAAGGGGTCCGCTGAGGGGCGCAGGTCCCGCAGCGCGCGCGCCGCCGCGCCGTGCCGCGCCGCCTGCGGCGTGTCGCCCTCGCCCAGCCACGCGCGCCCGCCCACCGCCACGCGCACGCGGTACAGCAGCGCCGGCGTGGCGTAGGCGGGCAGCACGGGGTGCCCGCGGTAGGCGCCGCCGCGCGGCCGCACCAGGCGCGCCGGCGCCGCCGGGGCCGCCACCGGCGGGATGGACGTGTACACGGCCGGCTGGCATAGCTTCATTGCGAGCGCGTTCAGTTCTACCGTCGGCATTACTGCGCCTGATACGACAACAATAAAACTAGTAAGAGCACCGCACAGAATAAATCTATAACAATGTATAAAATCTATCTTTCAACCCTTAACAGTAATTCATTTCATTTGCACACCAACAGGCGGGAAGCTGGTGGCCGCCAGCGCCGCCTGCGCCGCCGCGTGCTGCGCGCGCTTATTGTAAGTACTATGAGAATGTTGGGATAGGTACCGGCGTGGCGCTGCTGCACGTGGTGCACGGCGTGCGGCGCCGGAGCGCGCGGCGGCGGCGGTGGGAAGCTGGTGGCCGCTAGCGCCGCCTGCGCCGCCGCGTGCTGCGCGCGCTTTATTGACGAGCCCTGTGAACACAAACAGCGCTCCATTTAACATATTTTCTTTAAAATCTATAAACGTATTTCTACATCATTAATTAGGGCAATAGGCTATTTTAGCCGGGCGATGCATGCTCGGTTTCTTGCTATGTTCTATTCTAGGTCTGAGCGCATTCGCCTTGTGATTTTATTATCTGTAACCCTGACTTAGGACGAGATCCGAATCAAATTGAAATGAAAGACGCAAACAGGTGGAGTTCAACAACCAATGCTTCTAAAACACGTATAAAAAGCACTCACCTCTGCAGTATATTCCTCAGTATCACCCAGTCGGAGTGTTACTGTGAATACTTTCTTGTGCGCGGGTCCCGTCTCTGATGTGAGGCGATATTGATGCTTAATCTGCAAAAGACAATAAAAAAATGAAAACGGTGCATGTTGAAATAATCTTGTTACAAAAACCATTTATTTATTATGCCAGTAGTTTTTTTAAGAATATGAGGATCCGTTGAGATGACGGGCGTTAAGGGCGCGTTGTACTAACGCGCGTATTTTAGAATCTTTCCAACTTGCACTCAAAGCGCGTCTAACGTCCGTCCATCTCAAGGTAGCCTTGAGTTTGGAAGAAAACTATGCTGGAAAACATTTTCACTCTTGCGTAACCCTTGTCGCTGCCTAAATTCCGTTCCCGTTTAAAAGCGAGGCGTGTGCTAGAGCTTTTCCTAATAAATGTTCAACAGGGAGTGCCAGAATGTTGAACTTGATTTATTCACAAATAATGTCAAAAAATGAAAAAAATGTTGAATAACTTTTTCTTTGAATTTTAACTTGGTTGTGTAGTGTTTTTATTTGTGTTTATTCTATTAATTTGTTCCTATGTTTAACTCTCCTCACGTTTTTTTATATCTTTAACCGTTGACCGTCTATCAAATTTATACAGAAATTTATAGAAGTGGAAACTTGTAATTGGCTCTCTTCTACATATTATTTCATCCTACTGAAATGTATTAGCTGTAAGTTTTCTTAAAAGCAATAAAATAAAATAAATCTCGTACAGGGGAATATTACCGCCGTACCTTAGTCTGCCACCATGCAAGGCAACCCATTTGCGGTGCAAGTGCATATCCATGGGCTATGGCCACTAACACGGGCAAGTGCGAAACGGACTCTCAAGAATCGGATAAAAAAGAGCAGGAAAATACTAAAAATATAACGATGTCAGTAAGTATATATATTTAGCGCTACGAACTCGGCCATTAGTTGATAATAGGAGTTTATCTTGCCAGAACTTATCATTAGTTCGATTAATTACGTCAGTAAAGAATGACGTGATAGCTGTTTGTTTAACGATCCTTTTTTGAAGAGTTTATCACAATCGAATACAAAACGAATTTAAACAATTAACCCACATAAGGGAAACTCGTAAAAAATCGTATATTGGGAGTGAAACAGTATGCCATCATCATCACTGTGACAGTATGCCGTCATTATCACCCTCAGGTGATAATAACGGCATACTGGCGCAGCATTACTTTTTCTTCCATACATCTTATACAGCTCTATTTGCAGTCATCTCAATGTCAATGACTATTGAGGTGACTGGAAATAGAGATGCTAATGATGATCCTTTCTAGCCATATCATCTTTCACACAATCCATGTGTCGTTCATAATCATCCTATACTGTTATGGTTATTAGAGTATGTCGCGATACCGCATTAAGTAAAGATATTTCTTTTCGATTATTACTATCGTTACGGATGGCCCACGCTATACAAAGATTTGCCTTACTTCAGTTACAACGAAGCAGTAAGAAACAAAAAACCTTCCTGCCCCATAAGAGAAACGCTTGAAGAGTTATATTACACTATTTTATTTAATAAAGAATACACACTATTTATTTTGCATAAATACATTATTATTTTTATTAATATTAATTAAGGCTTACTATGCTAATTTGAGCTAACACTAAGTTCATTGGACCAAAATACTAATATAAAATAAACTTTTCTTTCAAATGCTGCAGGACCTCATTATGACTACGTTACGCTATACAACCTCAGTGTTAAAACTTCTTCCCTAACAAACTCTCAAGCTCTTCAAAATAAATGTGTACAGAACTTGATACGGCACAATGAAGTTGTCCAAAATGAGTTTACGAAAATCATTTATTCGAATTTAATAGAGAAACGCTTTTAAACAAACGCAACAAACGTAACGGATTAACGCGACGTGACATTTTTGCATAGACCATTTGTTTTCTGGGGTTCGTTGGACGTGACCACTTCCAGCATAATAAAATCTCCAATCTAAGCCAAACACTTGTATTGTCCACTTCGTTGCCTCGATCCTCTTATTTTGTTATGTCCCACTTAGCTTTTTAACTCCATTCGTCTGATTATTATTTTTCGGTCTGAGGTCGTTCGTTTCGTAAGCAGCCATGCTGGACATAACGTGGAAAGAAGCTATATTTATTACCATTTTGCTTTCAAATATGAATAATTATTCATTTACATTTCGATAGCTAGTTTATACTGCTTTTAGTATCCAGTGTCCACTTTCTTTTTATTTGTCAGTATGGTCTCCCATTATAATGAGGTGTGCCAGGTAGTTTTATTCCACTTAATCTTCTTTTTCTTCTCTTCTCAAATAATAAGTCTATCCCTGACAATAATTTACCAATTTTAAGATTTGTGTCAAGTCACCAAGTACTTGGTATGTTGGTATATATGTGGTAGGTATTTCATTGAAGTATTTATATTATTTTGGTGGTATTTAAGTTTCTTCTTTTATATAGGTACCAGTATAATAAGCAAGACATTTAGATTTCTATGTTAGGAGCTAGCACAGAGAAGAAGAAGAAGGCTGTTTTTTGGACGGGAAACCAAGTTGCGCGTGGCTGCCTTTCTTTTTTGTACTGGATTTTTTATTTCCTTTTATAATTACTTCTTCAACTTTCTCTTCTTTAAAATATCGATGATTTAGGTCTACCCAGGTTACAAAAAATCTGCCAAATGCTTGTGATATTTGAAACATCATGTTGTTATTTTTGGGTGAGCATGCGTGTGGGTCTTTGACTACTTGCTCATAAATGTCCTTTAGTTTATATGGAGGTGTTGCTTCATGAAGATGGTCGCTTGAGCGATTAAAATTTGATGTACAAGGATTTACATTACAAGGATTCCAGTTTTTATTTTCCAGTATATAACTAAAAGCGGTAAGGCTATCAGCCCACGCAATATTGTTAGGTAAACTGACATTCAACTCCTGAAGCTGCTTCTGTAGCTTGAGAACGGGAAATTCAAAATCACCTTCATTATGGGAAATTAAACACACAGGTGATTCTCTTCCATTGATAAAACTAATAAAATCATAAAACATTGTCATATCAAATGCAGGTTGATCATCGTCACTGTTATGTTTTCTGTACAATCGGAATGTGAGCTCCTCCGGTGCTACCTTGCTGTCATCCGTTTCTAGATATTGATTCCGGTCTTCAGCTAACAGATTCACTTGAGTTATCCTGGTTTCCTTTGTCACTTCATTTCGTTCAGTCGCCAAATCCATGAAAATGTATGTTTCTATCGGAATCATTTTCAAAACTGATAACTGCTGTCAAATATGAAGTATTAATAGTTTCACCGCTATCCATAATGCATTCAGCATTCAGTAATCACTAGTCGTTAAATGCCTCGAAATTGGTATTCTGATAAAATATATTTTTATCTTCAACAAATAGATACGCTGATTATGTGCTAATATAACAATTGATTACAAATATACAGCTACAACTACAGGTGATTGATGATAGGCTAACGGGGCTTCAGAACATACATAGATTGTTTACGTTTTTGTAGGTAGTTACCAATTTTATAGTGGTAGTAGGTGGGTTATTGACCCAGCCTATTTGCCACCAACGGCACTCACGTATTATGATATTGCATTTAGAGTACGTCTCAACATTATCCACCATTTACACTTGTTAAACAGTCCACCATTATCATTTCACTGACTTCTTGTTATTATACTTAGATAGTGCCATCACTTTTTCTCTTGTTTTCTATAGTCAGGTTGTAACAGAAACGTATTGATTGGAACCAACATTATAATAAATAAAATAAAATAAATCTCGTACAGGGGAATATTACCACCGTACCTTAGTCTGCCACCATGCAAGGCAACCCATTTGCGGTGCAAGTGCATATCCATGGGCTATGGCCACTAACACGGGCAAGTGCGAAACGGACTCGCAAGAATCGGTTAAAAAATCGCAGGAAAATACTAAGTACGTCTCAACATTATCCACCATTTACACTTGTTAAACAGTCCACCATTATCATTTCACTGACTTCTTGTTATTATACTTAGATAGTGCCATCACTTTTTCTCTTGTTTTCTATAGTCAGGTTGTAACAGAAACGTATTGATTGGAACCAACATTGACAAACAATACCTTTCTGCCATCGTTTCTGTAGTTTCAACAGTAACGCAACAACCAACTAACTTCCGCAGTGATGATATTTAGGTATAGGAGATGGTGGAAATATGGATATAATATGAAATGAGAATGTTAGAAAAAGTGTGAAAGTAGCGCCGTTGACCGAGAAGTTGTGTGTAAATCGGTTATTAAGGTCTGGGCATATTATGCGAAGGAATGAGGTTAATCTCGTTCCTACAAGAGTAGAAGACAACAAAAGAAACGAAATATGGATTGTGTGAAAGATTATATGGCTAGGAAAGAGGTGACGAGTGAGAGCCAATGGTGAATGAGTGGCGGAGATGTATGGTTCTTCCATACATCTCTAATTGCCGTCATCTGCGTAGACATGCTATGATAACCCGAAATAAATAAGGATAAGAGCAGATGATTATGATGACGAACATTGCTACGCTGACTTCTGTCGCGTACCGTCAGTCATGTGTACCTAAAAGCAAAGAACCATCGGTGTTAGTCACTGATGATCTGCTACCGACAGTGCGAGACTGACGTTTTATGTTAACATGGCATTTTTTCCAGCCCTAACTGTCACATTTTACCCGATAGCTCTTTATGGCGGTTTACCGAACACCTACTTGCAAACGGCCGGATGGAACGGACGGCCAGACAGAGAAATCAATACGTGGAAAGGATTTTTTTTTTTAAAGGGGCGACAATTTTTTTTTCCTGTTTTACAAAATAGGCCAGGCCTATAGATGTCTGTAAAACAGACGTATAGCAATCCCGTTGCTCTCCCAGAGACAACGTTGAATTGTTTCAGGTGCGTATAATCACACAGACTACCCATATTCTTCGAACCGCAACACATTATAATTATGATGTTGGGCAACAAAAATACGCATGGTGAAAAAGCTCTATTACATTACGCAGCAATTAATATTTAGCATCAGAGTTTATAAAATCGTTCGGTTTTGCAGGGTGTCTTTTACCCACTGTGACAGTGTATTTCAACGAAAACTCGATGCACAGACTAATCATTTGCAGAGCATGTCAATTATAAATATAATATACGTATATTATTTCACAGCACATGGTTCAAAATCGCTTAACTCCTTACGATGACGTCTATGTTTTTTTGACAAATATTGTGTCAAAATCAAAAATCATTTATTCAAATTAGGCTGAGAATCAGCACTTTTTGAACGTCAAAGACGTTTACATAAGACAGTCCCCCAAAACGCCCACCCTTCACCACTTCCTAGTGTTTTTGCTGGGAAGAAGAAGTGGAGGAACAAACTCCCCAGCAACACGTCTGTCTGATAGGTTTGAAGAACCTGAAGCTATACAACACATTATGTCAAAAATAATAATTATGTCAATCATCTTTATACGTCAAAAGTATCGTCGTGTGTAGAGTGTATTACTTGGAAAGAAAAAGTCGGTTAGTCTTATTATAATAATAATACTATATGTGCGTTATAATCATGTTACCTTATTGTACCTGGCCAGTTCGTTGACCAGGCACATAGGAGTCTTCTCTTTACTGTTGGCCTCGTTGGCGCGCGGGCTGTCGTCTAGCACGTCGCAGTCGTCGGGCGGCGCCGGCGCGGGGGCCACGCCTGCCCCCAGCGCACTCTCCGCCGCGGCCGGGATGTGAGGCACGGCTTGGTTTGACGATGCTGACACAACTAGAAGGATACGAAACACTTATGAAGTTTATTTTTAAGGTACCGATTTCACTACAGATTAGATATGAGCGCCGTGAGCACTTTTGACGAGACGACATTTACGCATGCAGTGTTTTAGCCGAATGCAACAATAAGTTTGTATTTCTTTACATTTCATAATGAAACTGTGCTACACAAAGTTATTCCTGCAGTTGTAACTTTAGAAGCGTATATCTTACCAAGTCTTGATGCATTTTTATTGGAAATTTATTTAAAAATCAGTCTTAAGGACTATAATCATCCGAGGTGAACATTTTGTATTAGTTAGGGCGCTCCTTGCAGTCCGGCAACGCCTCTTTTGCATTACAGTCAGTACTCTTGTTGACTCCTCTTGTTAATGGCAAAGATATCCCGTGGTTTTTTAATCGACGAATGCTTTCAGGGACTGTGAGTTGCTTTGCAAATTAGTTCAGGTGCTTACTTAGTAGTATTTTGTTGGCATGTTTAAAATTTCATGCAAATCATTTGTCCTGATTAAAAGGTACATTTGATATTTTGTTTCATGGTCATTCAGAGTGCAAAATTATATTATTTTGCACTCTGAATGACCATTTAATTGGAGCTGCTGGTTGAGACGCACATTTGTATTCCATACCAGGATTGGCTGTAGTTTCATATTATAGATGGAAGCTTGTTATCAAATACTAGTTTTGAATCCCTACCCACCAGCCAGTAAAGATTTATCACGTTTCTTCCAGGTAAGTCTGTATTCCCAGATATTTCACAATATAATCATGTGGGAGCTGAGTGTCATTTAGAATTACTGAAGCATAGTCTCTATTGCTTAGGGTAAAGGTGACATGGACCTATTTAAACACACTGGCAGCTATTCTACATTCTGTTAGTCGCTTTTAGATTTAATTTAGGCTACTTTGTAGGATCCAGGAGGGGATTATAAGCGGGCATTTATTCGAAGCAAGTAGAGTTGTGTCATCAGCAAATGTTGAAAATGTAACCTCTGAGCTTTGTGTACAAGGCAGGCCCAAGTACGAAGTCTTGTGGAACACCTGCGGAGATTTCATTAAAACATGATGTGTTGCTATTTTCTTACTTGGAATATTCCGTTAGTAACATATGGCTTAAGAACCAAGTAGAATGTAGTTATAAGAATTTTATTTTATGTAACAAACCTTTATGCAAAACCGCTTCACAGGCTTGTTATATGTCGACGAATGCAGATGAACAGTAGGTATTCCTTTCATTTTTTTTTTCAAAACATCTGATTGTTTTGCAGAATCCATCGACTTGTTCGACAGTAGCGTGTCCTTTTGTACAGCTGGCAGTCGGAAACAATATGCTTTTCTTTAAGTATATTTGTCAGTGAGTTGTAAGAAGTTTTCAAACAGCTTAACATGGGATTTCTCGGGACGCGGCAGACATCGCCGACAGACGACAACGGTATGTACCGCGTTGTTCTTGCTGAACTATTTTTCCCGAGGTAACGTAGTCTCATAGCTAACTCGAGAGCACTGCCATTAACAATAATCGATCCCGGAGTGTTCATAGAACCAAAATAGATTTGTTTTGAGACCACTGCTGCAGATGCAAGTCGTGCAGTGGTTCAGCTAGTATGACGATGTCATTTGTAAATCTCAGGTGTCAAATGTATTCGCCGTTTATGTTAATACATCGTCCTCAGTTTAGCTTCCTTCAATGAATTACAGAAAAAGTCCTATAAATTACGTCCCCTTGTCTCACCCCTCGACGCAGTAAGAATTTATGGTGCTCTGGTTTTCAGTTTGTTGCTTTTTTATGATGACATCTCACCGCACATCATCAGTCGACTTGGCACGCCTGTGTTAAGAGATTAAGAAATGTTCCAAATTGAAAGTTTGTACGGTCAGTAGTTCCCGAAATAAGCTTCAGTGACGAGGTGTGAGCAGGCGGGTGTTGTGGCTGGTGGGCGCAGGTAACTGATATGGCGATCTTGGATACCTCAGATTTAGTTCACATGTTGCGGTATAGATGTGTCTACATTCTTATTCGTTTAAAACGCTTGTTCAAATTTATCGTATATAAATATGAACATTGTACAGATAAGATTAAGGTTCATAATCCTATGAAACGCGTATACAGCAAATTAAAGATAATAACTTTTCTGTATAGCTTCCTGCATGACGGCGCGCTGGTGCTCTTCCGCGACGTCAGCGCCCGGTGAAAATCGGCGGCGAGGGCGGCGCTGCCGCAACAGCGCGGCGCTCATATCTACTACAGGTACGAACACGGTCTTATTAATAAAAGTCGCTTATTCCAATCTTAATCTAATGTAGATGAGAGTAACCGAGAATTGTCTATAGTATTTAAATTTTATTAATAAACGTGGAGTAACTTGGGATTAACTATACATTGCGAGCGCAATGGCATCCCTGTTGTTTAAAGTTAAGAGAGAGTTATCGAATAAATCGATGAACTAAATGCTAATTGATGACACCTACTTGGCCCACATCGTGCAAGAAAAATCTCGTTTTATTAAGGCAATTCTACAATTCTCCTTTTAACTAAATCAAAGTAATCACTGAAGACTATTAAAATGCACCGAAACGCAATCTGCCCGTTAACTAAGAAGAAAAAGAAAAGGACATGTGCACTTCGACGGTACCGTAGTTGTTATCGGTAACAAGGTGTGGGCAAAGAGCTATCTGCATAGTTGAAATAAAATAAATTACACATACAAAACAAATGCTGAAGAATGCCGTAATGCGCGTTCATGTTCAGTCAACCGCTTTGTAATGTACTTTGTTTACAAGTTAAGTTAATAGTGTTATGTATTAAGGAGTGTGTACAGATAAATTAATATATATGGCAAGTGCCTTTCAAAGGACCATGGTTGTTTTCTTCCAATCAAGCCCTCAGTATCCCATACACAAGGTTAACACAGAAACGTGGTGGGAAGTGTAAGTTGTCGACTTGATTTTCCGATTATATGATCTACCTAGCTAGATTTGCTCGTGATTTAGTACAAGTGTACTCATAATAGGTTGGGGAAAAAGTTTCTTCGCATTTTTTTAAGAAAATTCAAAACATTTTTTATATAGTTTATTTACATTTAACTAAAGTATGTAGGTCCATGATCCCATTGCTATAGAAATTTTGGGACTTCTGATCAAAATACCGCGACAAGTGGTTTTGGCAGTCCTCTCGTGATGTTAACCTGACACAGCCTAAAGAATTCTGAAGAGACCGAAACAATGTATCGAATTTCTTCATTAGATTCACTCATCTTGACGGCACGAATACGAAAATCACACATTAATTTGAATTTAGAATTATGTACTTTAAATTTTAAACTTTCAATGATACCAAAACCAGCCAGATACAAATAGTATAGCCAAAGAGATTTTATTACAAGTTTATACATACTATAATGCGAAAAGACTTTTTCCCCAACCTAATAGTTATCCTATATGTTTTCCAGATCATGAAAATCAACATTATTGTGCATAAATTATGTAATTATTATAAATATACCTACAATATTTCACAAAACATGACATATTCTATTCTAAGGTACGGACAAGGGATTTTTGTAATACAGATGATTTCGAATTTTGTTTAACACTGTATGCGATTACATTTCATTGCTACGTCACAGCCTGTTTTGGCATAATTCGGCACGTTCTAGCATGCCGTGGCATATCGAAATGTAAACGCTAAGCATCATAAAATATCATCTCAAATCATTTGCGCTTACTAAAATCCCTTGCCGTGCTAGACGAATCAGTGGTTAAACTTTTATTCCGTGAGAAGCTTCGGAACGTTGACCTCTTTATTTCGTGTTTATCAATAACGACATTGGTTAATAATGACATCGATTACCTTGTTCCCAAACTAAATTAAAATTAGAGAATTGACATCTCTTTCTGACAGATAGCTCGAGAAAAAGACGGCGACAGTAATTACTCATGTACAAAGTTAGAGATGTCAATTTAATTTATGCTTTAACGCCTTTTTAATGTCAACTGTGTGTTTGGATGTCAATGCACTAAAATAGACAGCTCTTACAGAATATGTTCGCCCCTAATATACAAATACGTTTGCGTTGTTCATTTTTTCAGTTTCAGTTCATTCAGTGCAGACTGACTTTATTATTCTTCACACATCGTCATTACAAACGTTTGGTTAATATATAATAGACTAGATGTCGCTAGTAGATACATTTTTATACAATAATTACAACAGCCCCTATATTGTGGTATACAAGAGAAAGAGATGAAAGCAGTCTAAATTTAGTTCAGCTTGTTAACAAGAGAATCGGCACCGTTGACCGACCTCACGGAATAAAGTAAATCCTGTTTTACTCCACGTTTATTAATAAGAAGGATAATAGACTAGTTGCTATTGAGTTTTATTTTCATAGTAGTCATAACAACAATTCGCAGACGATCAATCCGATATGGTCGTAAACATGCGACTATAAGTACAATGACAAAACCGCTCAAATATTACGAATTATTCATTAAGCCAGTCATGTTTGGCACCTGTGCTTGCGCATACACTCGTGAACTATAAAATCAAAATCAGTCTAATAATTTATTTCAATCACAACATAACAAAATGCACTTTTTAACGTCAAATTTACAAGCAAAATAAAATTAAACCAATATTCTAGGTCCCGCTTACACTTTACTTGGACTATCCATACAAATAAATAAAATTGAAGTGTCTGTTAGTAATGCCAATAGAACAGCTTTTCACTAAATGCACATTAAAGTTTATACAACAGTTTTACCAAAAACATAATTTAATTGTTTTGTATGGCTGTCTGTATATTTGTTTGTTTGAGGCGGTAATCTACGAAATGGCTGGATCGATTTTGATTGCACTATCACTGACAGATAGCTGAAATGTTAAAGAGTAACTTAGTCTATTTTTATTTAAGAAAAAGAATAAGAGTTCCGCACAAAATAATTAAAACCCGTTACATTATGTCAAATTGCAAGTGGGCAAAGTCGCGGGCACAGCTAGTACTAAATGTCTAGGGGTTCAATGCTCAGTGTAGTTGGTATTATTTTGGTAATGTAGTAGGTACCTGCATGTGGTATGGGCACGGCAGCCGGCTGCAGCGGCGGCGGCTGCGCATACTGCGGCGGCAGCACGGCTGCGCCCGGCCCGTACCCGCCGCCCACCGCGTATGGCCGGCGAAGCGCCTTCATTTGTTGCTGTCCAACGTCAACACATTACTACTTACAACACACAAGAAAAGAACAAATGGAAGGGCCTACAGTCCGACATGGGTCCAAATGAATGTGGCGAATAAATGTAACTGAATTTGAAAGGTGTTTGTCTACAGCCCCCTTCACAAGCAGTGCCGCCGTCCACACTTTGTTAGAGCCATGTCATGCAGTGAAAACGACGTTTAGTACCGGTTCCATCGGCAAAAAGGTACTGGCAGAGTCAATAATTCGTTGAATAACTAGCGAGTGGTGTGAGAATGAGCCACTGCAATAGCAATGGCAAATTAACTTGGTCGTTCAATCGTTCAGCCTACTGTACCTGTGCAGTAGGCTGAACGTCAGTGGTGACACTTAACCTTGAGTTGGCCTAGCGTTGTACGAAGTTACAACAGAATATGAGGCCAGCTTATACTGGTTTTGTTACCACTAACGAACGGCTAACCGTACGTCGATGGAACTTTGTAATAATAAAATATTAATTTACTAAATGATATAAATTGGTGTCCTGGTAAGAAAGACTTGACAAGTTTTTTTATGCCTTCAAATATTACATCCTGTGGAGAAAGTCAAAATAACTTTGGACCGCCGCCGATCGACTTACCCCCCCCCCCCCCTTTTTATAACGAATTCGTCTGCTAGTCCGCTAATATATAGTTGTACCAAAATGTGCTAATCCTTTGAAAGAGTTTACGTTTTGCAAGCAATCAATTGGTTACTTTGCGGAAATCCATGATATTAAAATGTTATGCAAATACGACACTTATTGCGTTTTACATCCGCAAAAAATCAAATCCGGTCTTGGATGCAGGATGTAACCGGGATCCCCGCCTGCTTAAAAATACCTAGCATACTAATACTGGACACGTGGTTCGCCCTTCCACGGCGTTATTTGGTTGTCTTAAAACTAAATATTTTATTTGCATAACATTTCTTTCTACTGAAACTTCTTCATTTTTTATAATATTACAAAGTTATCTCTCACCGGTGGTACGGAGTGGTGTTGTGCTTGCGGATGATGAGGCATAGCCCTGATGGCGTGAGGTGGTCGTTGTTGCGAGTGGTGCGGTGGTGGCACGCCCATGGCGCCCATCCCGCCCAGCGCCTGTGCGTGCGCGCCCATCGCGCCGCCCGCCTGTCCCGGACCTAGTGGCACCCTTCACACCGAAACGTAGTCAGAATCGCGCACTATCATCACGTTATCATTAGTCAATAAAGCAATATCACAAGCACCACGCAGCGCTATATACATCACAACTTCTTATTTAATAAAGACCGATTGTCACAAATATATTGGATAGTTACTGTCGCAACACCGGGTGAGCTCGGTGAAAGTAGTCTGTCCAGCTCCACAGTTGGCGAGACACTGTTATTTCAACTGTCCAGTACTCAATGGACGTGATAAATTAGTCTGACGGAAGAAAGGTCGGCTGGCATTAAAAAAGCTCGGTCTCCGCGCATCAATAGAGACGTCGTCATATGTTCCTTTGTTAGTTTCATTCGCAACCAGTTTGCGCGATAAAGGGTGCCGCAAAAGACCCTCGACATATCAACAAATTACACATTATTTGCATATCAATGCGGCCACCGCTCTTTTCTCGGATAAAGACTGTGTTATTTTATTAAATAGTGTCAAAGTTCGAGTAACCAACTCGTACAGTTATTATTACTGCAAGGGTCCTGTAATATGAACCTTCTGAGACTTTCAACACTTTACATTACTAAAAGACTTTCTTGAGTGATTTAAATTCTACTGTCTGGACACTTTTAATAAAATGTGAATAGCATTCGTCAATGTGTTGCTACCCCACTAATGCCAATTCAGTAGGGTAGCACTTTTCGTTAGGGTTTTCTTTAGAACACGATTTAAAACTGGCGCCCAAGTTTATAAAGATATTGCGGTCGAACGATATTATCATTACTTACAGAATGACATCTGCAATATTTAATAAGATCCTAATAACATTGAAATCAACCATTGGGAATATAAAAAAAAAATATGATAGCATTACTTCTACTTCTTCTAGCTGATAAGTTAGTATAAGTTTGTATTTCGAACCAACTGAGTAAAAATTTGCATGCTCATAATATGGCAGAATGTACTTGGAAACGCTAACAAGATGTATCACCAGATTTTTGTACCTACATTCGTTGCAAATAAATATATATTTTCTACTATAATAACGGCCGAACCCAGTAATGACTGTGTCAGTAGATTTGCTAACTAGCGATAGGATTTTGATATAACTTGTATGGACTTTTTATACTTCTATGTCCCGAACTGCAGTACATTACGACATTGCCAGACATAAGCTCCGCCTATTAAGTCCTGCAAGCGATTGTTCTAGCAAAATTGAGGTGTCTCTTCCGCGAAAGCCATTAATGAAAAGTTGAAGTTGCTCTGCGGAAACACTTGTCGTACCACGATAAGTAGTTACAATTTGGTAAGAACATCTGACGAAGAGACCAAGGATTTATCTAGTCGATATTGATTCCCTGAAATCGATGGTCGTTTTATTTACGTAATCAGCGACCATGCACCGCACTATATCGACCTGGACATCTAGAGTCTAGCTGGATTGTCAATATCTTATTAATCATCGATCACACATCACATCGACATCTAGTTGCAGATTCATATCCTAGGATCAAAGCAAGTGTTGTATTAGAGGACACAGAATGGAAATAATTATAATGTGAACTTATATCTATAGCAGTCATTATAGGGGGAAAATCGACATACCCAGTATATTACCACGTAAAAACTTGTATTTTGGCATGACATCCTAAAACTGTTCTGAAAATTATCATATAATTGGATGGTCGCAAGATAAAAGTCAGGTCACCAAATTATTATTTTTTTACATTTTTTGCAAATATCTCGTTTTCTATGGGTTGTAAGCTATTGCACGTCTCAACGCGAAGCGTTGAGTTGTGCTTTACTCTCACTCTCTCAAGGTCAAACAATTATCTCGGCTTAAATTGCTTTTATCCGATCCTTTTGGACTTTGAGTATTAAATGAGTTGACAAATATCAACAATAACACTTTTTTATGACAGTAGATACTTTTAAAAAACACTATTTTTGCTAGATAGTAAATAAAAAACCGTTTTGAAAAACTATTTCAGTGGACGTCGGGTTGTATGTATGTTCGGATGATGTATGTGGTCACGATATCGCCCAAAAAACTTCACTTTTTGAGTCATTTTTTTTTTCATCCGCTTCAGTATCATTCTGAGTAATATCATCATCCTCCTGCCCTTATCCCAATAAGTAATAGCCTATTGAAAATTACCGTCTAATTCAATCAAGTCATTTTTGTCATAAAATGACCGTTGAGACGTGCACTTTTGGATTTTCCAAATTTTTTGTTTTTATTATCAATATTGTAGAGAAATAAATTCTGTACAACTTTTGCGTTTTGCATTTTTTCATACCTTGAACTGTTTTCGAGATAGAGGGCGCAGAGCGCGCGGTCAGAGAATCATGTGAGGTCAACTGGTAGTCCCGATCAAAAACTCGTAATATTAAGGTTATAAATGATTGCTATTAATTATACTGGGTATGTCGATTTTCCAAGATATTCACCTAAATTGGCCTAAGATGACTGGACTACTATAGAAATAAATAAAATTGAAGTGTCTGTAAAAATTATAGCTTTTTACTAAATTCATATGAAAGTATACACGGTAGTTTTATATTAGATTATTATTTAGAATTAGACTATAACACAGGTTTGAGTTTTAGAGATAACGATCTACAAGGCGAAACTTTCATAGCTTGATATAGCATATTCACAGCTGGCTACTTTACTTATGTTTTCAAATTGGCAACTAAATAATTATGACATGGTGATGCACCAGCATAACATATGAGGTTGTAAGCTCTCCAGTGCCCTTCTTCTGATCATTCATTACTGGTGTGCCAAAAGTGATGGTTGATAAATAACTAATGACCAAATCCATCTATGATAGCAATATGGCAAAAACTGTGAAATGATGAAATGATACTTGTTTTTGTAATTCGATCTTTTCTGACACTCACATGTCAATCTATGGTCAATATATTAAAACTGGAAGAAGCTGGCATTTTCTAGCGGGTTAAACCCTCGGAATAAATGCTGAAACCAAGCCAGAGGTCATAGTCCTAGTAAATTATTTTAGGGACGTGCTGGCCACACTATTCCCAAACCACTGCAACTCCTGAAAACCAGAATCAATCCCGGAGAAATGATTCAACTGTCTTGGATCCCGCACCGAAATTAATCATAAAGAACATCGGAGGACTTAGGTAATACATAATTTCCACTTCCCTCCATATCAAGCAGGAGACAGAACAGAGGTAGGCCAATAGGCAGAAAGGCACGTTTACAACTTGGTTAGATCCAGCTGCCTAGCACCACGGTTTAAGATAGTAAACCACTCCAGATGCAACATGCAAACTATTTAACATTATATTGCGATCATTCTTTCAAAGTTCTTTCTAGTAAAGTCAAACTTGAAAGTTAAGTTAAAGTCAAACTTATATTATTATTTACATGATCATGATTTGACGACTGATGTGGCGCGGCGGGCGAAGGTCCGCCTGCGACGCAGGAGGTTGCGGGTTCGATTCCCGCCTTTGGAAAAATGTTTGTACGATCTACAAAAATTTGTTCCGGGTGTTCAGAGTATTTGTATATGTATAATAAAAAATATCTATCTATCTATGTAATGTATTTTATTAAGTATAACAGTCATCTAGTATCCATAACACAAGCTCTGCTGATGCTGTGTGGATTGTCCGGCATTATTTATTTATACATGTCTAACAATGCAGGACAAAGTATTGCAGCTTTGAGGCTTAAGGACTCATGTAGTCTATCTAGTCTGCATACTCACAACTGCTATCATCTCATATACTTAATATCAATATCATCTCATCAATACTTCTGCTATTCTAAATGCATACAGATTTTGTTATTTTACTATGATAACTTATGTTTTCTGAAATTTCAAGCATTTGGCCCGAGTGCATTTTCAAAAATGTCAGTGGGATCTTTTTTGGGTAAGTACTAAATTTGTCTTACGTCAGTGGGATTTTTTTGGGTACGTCTTATATCATTGTTACTATATCTGAGCAACTTATTTAATCGTGTCTAGTAGTTTTCAGAACCAATGCTGTGTTACCAACCATGAAATCAGTCATAAAAATTTTCAAACCACTCGCTCAAAACTAACAGGAAAAGTAATTTTCAGTTGGTTTAATTTTGCTTTATGATTATTTTTTCTTTGGAATGGTTTCCTATGTGCTACGTTACAGAATACTGAAAAAAAGATGTTAAGTTATTTGCGAGATATGCAATATGATTCTATCCCGTAAAGGCATCTATCAAACTGCAGGCACAGTTGAATAAGATTGATGTTTGGCTTCAAAACTAGGGAACAATCAAGTCGCAAAGTCCACACATCACATACACACTCATAAAGGGGGAATCTGCTCCTTTTTTCATGTTACGAGGAACCCTGCCAACCAGCTGAAATACCTAGGCTTGCACCTGGATACACAATTGACATGGGCCAAACCCAGGAGAATAGAAGCAAATATCCAATTCAAGAACTACATAGAACTAGTAGTAGAACTCTAGGGTTCTGCTAGTCACTCAAACCTTGAGATACTTCAGAGACTCCAAAACATAGTACTAAGAACAGTCTACACACTGGTTTGTAGGATACTCTGAAATACACGCATAACTCTTAATCCGGACCACATCAGAATAAGTAACCAACTACAGCCCAAAATACAAAGACTAAACAAAACTCACATTGGTACTTGCCCAGGTTTGAACCCACAACCTCATGCACAAGAGGCGAGGACTAAACCACTGGGCCATCATGACATGACATGACACAAAACCCACATAAAAGATGGCAAATACTGGAACTCAACCAAAGGATCTGAAATTTTTGCCATATGCACTGGAATGGTAACAAAAAAAATCCACCCCAGACCACATCTAGTTATGGCCAAATATCCGATCATAGTTGTATAAATGTATCACTTATCTAAAGTCCAAAAGATACATACAGACGAACATGGAACCTTTTTGGAAATCAGTTAAAAATTCAGAAGTATTGCTATGGTAATAATAATATAATAATGCTGGACAATCCACACAGCATCATCTAGCCCCAAGCTAAGCAGAGCTTGTGTTATGGGTACTAGATGACTGATATACTTAATACAATACATTACATAGATATATATTTTTTATTATACATAGTAAATACCCAGAACACCCGAAACAAATATTTGTAGATCGTACAAACATTTGTTCCAGGGCGGGAATCGAACCCGCAACCTCCTGCGTCGCAGGCGGACCTTCGCCCACCGCGCCACATCGGTCGTCAAAGGTAAAGGTAAAGGTAAGGCTCCATAAAATTGTTTGAAGGGCAAAATAATTCTGAAATCATTATATTTTCTGGCTTAGAGTAACCGATATAGATTTATCTAAATTATAAGGATAAGCCCTACTACAATCAAACAAAAATGTTGGTAATCAGTTCTTGTGCTTTTAGGAAAGCAAATAAAAAGCAATGAATTTTACAGGCTGGTAATATGATGATATTTGAAACCTGTTTGAATAACTGAATTATTAGTTTAGAAAAGGCTCAATGACAGGCAATATTCCTTCTATGCCATTAAGTGGTAATGTTCAACAAAACTACAGTGAAATGTTGTTGCAAGATGAAATGGGTATACATTTTAAAGATGTGAGAGACATGACATAACATAGCCTGTTATCCAGAAGTATTAGGCCGACAAGTATCTATAGTATACTCGCATTTCAACAGCTATGTTTAAGTCCCATGTGATAGGGGGCGAGCCTATTGCCATCAACCAGGCCCAAATCCAGACTCCGGGCTGCTGCTGAGAAATTTCAGAAGGATAATCCCAATCAACACTTTGCCCGACCTATGCATATATATATGGCCGGACTTAATGCTGAGCAGTAGTGCTTCCGACGACTAGAGCAACGAGGCTGTTTCAAAGGTATTTATTTGAGTTAGTCCTATATAATGAAGAATTGTATCAAATTA
Source organism: Phlogophora meticulosa (assembly GCA_905147745.2). Taxonomy (NCBI): domain Eukaryota; kingdom Metazoa; phylum Arthropoda; class Insecta; order Lepidoptera; family Noctuidae; genus Phlogophora; species Phlogophora meticulosa. The sequence goes on from LR990518.1 coordinate 5,605,874, forward strand.
ATTTGTGTTACATGAGTTATATCTTAATTATCTCATGAAATTATACTAACCTTTACATTTTTATTTGCTTTTTATAAGTTCAAATGTTTTTTTCTGTATCTGTTGGATAGAGCATCTTGGTGAGAATTAAAAGTTGGTACTAATAACCAAACATAAGAAATGTGAAAGTTATCATTTGCCAGAAAAATCTAATTGAATATTCAGTAAACATCGTTTGTTTCCATTCCTTGGCTCTAATGAGCCAGTCATTCAACAGGTTAGCTTGTAATCATTTATTTGTTTAGAAGTACTTACATTGTGTTCCAGATACAATAATTTTTAGTAAAAAATAAATAAATAGGTTATAAATATTAACAAGTTTTGGCAGAAAAGTGAAACATTTATGTCATTGACCTGTTGTTTTTTTTTTTAAATTAATGAATCTGCAACAACTGAAGTATTTGGGCACAATAATTCAATCATAATTGCTGTTAAGATCAACTATTTTGACCTATTTAAGCGCACGATTTACGACTCTCGGTCTGATACTGTTGCCGTAGTATGAAGACTGGGTTTGTTGTTAATAAACGATCTGTGATATGATTGTGTGTACAGCGATATCTCGGTGCGAAGCATTACAAACAAATAAAATAATGAAAAGCCGAACGTTACTCTACCTAGTTAGTGTTACGTGCCTGTTCTCTCTGTGCATCTGATGTGCAGCCATTTGATGGTGTGAGGGCATCCCCTGGTGCCCGCCCATGTGCTGCGGCGGGTGCCCCGACATCGGCTGATGATGCATGTTCGGGTGATGCATCATCTTCACGAACCACTGCCGTTGAGACACAAACAAACTATAAATATCGCGAACTGCCACCAAATAAACACCGCAAATTTCTTACGTCAAATACGTCGGTTCATCCTGAATTTCTTACCGTTATTTAATGTCACGAGCAAATCAGTTCTTCGGCTATGCAATCTACATACATCCACTCACTAATTACGCCTTTATTAGTTTATTTTGGCAAACAGTAAAGAAAATCGTTTCGTTCAACATGCGGCCATGTTAAAAATGTTGCCCTTTATATAAAAAAATATTACACTTAAATAGGTATATTTACTAAATCTACTAAAATTACCAATATTTGAAAAAAATCTAATAACATGGTGAACACTAAAACAAAAATAAATAAAACTAACCAATCATTAAAATAGTTTAAAAAAGTATTTTCATAGAAATACATGTGATATTTTTCTCACATGGAAGTTTATCCTACGAAGATCTTATTGATGCCTAGTAAATCCTACGGCCATTTGCTGTCATTTATTTCTCTAGAGCTACTCTGAAGGGGTAAGGGTAACGAGAACATCAAAATGATCCAGCCCTCTGCTTTGCTTTCGCATCCAGTGGATTCCTGAAACAGTAGGACTACGCACGCTACGTTTTTTGGGTTGCAGTGCAGCACTTTTCAGTTCCATCCTATGTAGGATCTATGTTTTCGCTCGAAGGGTGAAGTAGTGCAAGAAATTAGGTACTGTAAACCGCTAATTAAAATAAAATATTAATTAAAATTTTATAGGTTTTTGCAATTTGCAGCTGTGTTGGGTTGTTTATTAATAAAAAAAAGTGATTTACGCCAGTAACTAATGTATATTTTACGAAGTATTCATATATTAAGTACCTAACTACACGACTTTTTAAATTCGAATTGTGCGACTGAATGACTATTTCATGAAATCATGACTTTGAGCACAATAATTCTACTTTAGAGTTGTAATTTAATGGTGATTTTAATGGTAAGGTATATTTCGAGATGTGCATGTTTTCTACGGTAGCGGTTAACTTTTTCAATAATATTTTACCTAATTTTTTAATTATTATTATACTGAGCTGTAAAATTTGAATTTCGTGAGCTGCCGCGACGCATAAGCAAAAGTCTAAGTCCGTGGCAAGTTCTCGACGGAGACTTTTACGACTTTTGATGTCTGCATACCTAAGTCCCTCGTCTGCGCAGGGACACGTTGTGTCAGTAAAAATGCCTATTATTCAGTTTGGTCATGTGTGCGGGAAATTGCACCTGTTGCCCCCTCTAGGTGCCACTTTCGGTTATCACTAACAGAAAGTGGCACCTAAGACCTTGTCCAGAAAGGGCGTATTCGCCGCGAAACGTTTCTCGCGAAATCATTCGCGCGTTAGTGAGATACTAGGCACCTAAGCATCGCGCGCGTAATGCGCCCGAGTCGAGATACTAGAGACGCCTTGTTGCGCCCAGTTAACGCGCGTACTCCAGAGAGAGTGCACGTATCAAGGGGAATGGAGTGCCAACATTCTGATACGGAATGCTCAAATGCTCGCGCGTTGGTACGCTCCTTCTGGACGCAACGGCCGCGCGTAAAGCCCGGTTTCCACTGCGAAAGGGTAATGTGCGGAAAATGGTTAGGCGGAACGGACTCCTTTTTAATGAAATAGGTTTGCGTTTCCACCAACGAAGACTTGGTCATTTGATTTCCACTGCAAAATGAAACTAGACAGAGAAATGAGCGGACTGAGCTGAACGGAAAATGAGAAACGAATTGATAATTTCCACAGAGAACGAGTTCAGTTGAAGTTTTGAGCTGGTTGCGTGTGGTCAGCCCGCTTTCCACTGCGAAAGGGTAATGTGCGGAAAATGGTTAGGCGGAACGGACTCCTTTTTAATGAAATAGGTTTGCGTTTCCACCAACGAAGACTTGGTCATTTGATTTCCACTGCAAAATGAAACTAGACAGAGAAATGAGCGGACTGAGCTGAACGGAAAATGAGAAACGAATTGATAATTTCCACAGAGAACGAGTTCAGTTGAAGTTTTGAGCTGGTTGCGTGTGGTCGTGTTGTTGCGATGTTATCGAGTGACACGGAATCGAGTGATGACAGTGATTATGTATACAGAAAAAATAAACACGTATTGTTGTATCTTATGCAAAGAAAAAAACGCGCTAAACGAAGATTTTGGCTGTGCCAGCATATTCAAGAACGTAAATTAAAAGGGGAATTTAGGCTGTTTTATGATTAAGACAACGAAAAATTTAAGAATTATTACAGGGTTAATAGAGAACAACAGACAGACAACAACAGACAACAGAAACAACAGGCAGACAGCGAGCGAGTCCGTTCTGAACTAGTCGGCGCAGACCTTGCGCAGCGGACTCTTTTCAAATTCTTTTTACTCGCTCAATCCGCCCCGCTCACCACTTTCTGTGTGGAAACGCTACTATGTAAATTGTAATTGCGAGTTGAGCGGAGTCCGTAAGTACTCCGCTCCGCTCCCTAGAACTGAGCGAGCTCATTTCTACTCTTTCTACACGTTCGGCTCTTTCCGTCCGACTATTTGTTGGTGGAAATACAAGTATGCAGTTTGCGTTTGCGAGTTTAACGAAGTCATTAATGGGTCCGTTCCGCTCGCGGTGGAAACCGGGCTTAATACGCACGAGAGAATGGCGGCGAATTTGCCCTTTCTGGACAAGATCTAAATGATTGCCTGTATTATTACACTGCTGGATTTCCAACTCACTTTGTTTTTGTGAAAACGGGCAGTAGTTTCATAGATGAGCGATGCTCTTGGCAAATAATGATTATCGCACCTTGGATGGCCTTGGATGTGAAACAAAAGACTAATAAATACAGTTTGTTAATATTTTAATGAAAGACAACTGACCACATAAAAGGAATACTTATTTATTTCGTTCACTTAACATAAAACATGAAAAACTATAACTCTGTTTGACAAATGTAAAGAAAAACAACTGACATGAAGTGAAAGTAATCTTCGTCATTATTGATTTGTACATCAGTTAAGTTGGAGTAGGCAGGCTCTTCGATTTCCTGCAACGAACTATCTAAAATCTCGTCGCTATCTCTGGTGGTCTCCGCCCAGGACACACGCTTCGAACTTCGAGAAGTTTCTTTTTTCTTATCGGACGTCGGTGTCGAATGGGAAACAGGCGATGGCGGGCCTTTGGTTGGCGTTTGGGCGCATTTGACAAGGTAATGTTTCCGCAATATGTACTCGCGCATCGAATCATGGGCCGCACGCTTGGGGGGTGGGGGAGGGGGTAGCGACCTGTCGTCATCAGTATCACATATGCAGGCGGTTCCCTCTTTCCTGGCTTCTTCAATGCGTTTAGTTTCCTCTTCATTGGCGGTGAGCGGCCAGGCGCCGAGTTTGTTCCGCACTAGGTGCGGGCGCGCGTGGGCAGCACATAGAATACGCTTGCGCACGAAGTCGTGGAACATGGTCAGTTCAGAGCTTAGTTCGCGACGGATGAGTTGCTTGTGTCGGGCTGGAACGCTGGGGTCCCGAACTGCGAGGAGCGCCTATGAAACAAAATAATGAAGAAGAATGAACATACTGTGGGTATATTTTGAAGTTTGGAATGAGTTTCGTCGTTAGTTGGAATGTGACGTTACCTGCGAGGCGAGCAGCGTGGCGGTGGCGTCGAGCGCGCCGGCCACGAGCCGCTCGTCCAGCGCGGGCAGCGACGCGGCGGACGAGATGCTGGTGAGCGACTCGCTGCGGTTGGCGCGCCGCTCGCCCGGCGCCGGCGAGCCGCAAGAGCAGGCGCGGCGCCGCGCGCGCGGGGAGCGCGAGCCGCTGCCGTCCTCGCTATGGTATGCCTGTGGGGGACATGGGCACATGTAGGCTACGAGAATCGGAACAAACACATAACATATGACAGCCCATTATGCTAAGACTGCGTTGCTTATAAAACCACCTTTTTTGGTCTTTTACTCTCCCAAATAAAACAATAAGTTACCGTCGTCATGATTATGACGACGGTAACTTATTGTAGTAAGTAAATTGGTGTTAATTCTGGAGGATTCTCCAGAATTAACACCAATTTGAGTGGGATTGGTGCATATCTTTCTGAACTACGCATTTTAAGTACAAATAAAACCAATGTCACTTACATGATTAAGAGATCTGGTCAACAAACAGATGGCTGAGACCAAAGTTCCAAATGTGAGCTGCGGGAATGGCTCGTAGGATATCTTGGGCGCACCGAAGTGAAGCTCGACGAGGGGCTGCCAGCGCTCCAGGTCAAGGCCAGGGTCGGCGAGGAGGGACAGCAGCTCCGGGCTGAACGACAGCAGGCAGAGCGTCGCCATGTGCAGAATCTCCAAAGTTCTGGTGACGAAATTATTTTAATTGTTTATTCGCATTTGTTTTTTTTGTACCCATCATGGTTAGTTGTAGTCTGAAATTATTTGGATGGCTTGGTTAATCATACGATATCAAACAAACAAATTTAAACAAAATATTGAACTCTTCCCTTCGACGGAATAAATTAAACATTTTTCGAAGACGTCATTAAACCAAATGTAAATAACATTTGGTTTAATAACGAACGCATTATTAAAAGATATTACGCTGAAAAAAGCTTTGAAATATTTTTTGTATTCTCTCACCTGTGTATCACATTAGGAGCCTGACTGTGAGCGTCGTCCGGCGGCTGCAGAGCGGGGTCGGCGGAGCGGCGCGAGCGCATCATCAGCGTCACGCATTGGTACAGACACGCGCTTATACTTCGCTGTACAAATAACATAATCAAATATTAACAACATGCGTCGTTTGGGTGGGGCTATAATACACATACAAGTTTGAAACGTACCATAATCCCGGTCAAAGAAGTCATATTCTGGATGCGCCACCTTGCCTCAAACTTGACTAACTGCACAACCAAATTGAGTGTCGACGCGCACAAATTAAGAGCGTCGATATTGAACACCTGTCTAGGCAAGAGCACCGCTTCAATCAAATGCTCTAAATGCACACCAACAAAAGTGATTGCGTCACTGGCGAAGAACTGGCCGTGCTTCATCACCATCATGGATATAAAGTCTAAACTGTAAGCATACACTCGCCACCATTCCTGTGGCTTCCAGGATGATTCCCCATCAAACTTCGGAGGCAGTAATTGCAGCCACAGAAACTGATCTACATCGGTCATTAATAGATCTTTATTAAACGGCCCTCGAGAGTAAGCCGTCAGACATCGTAAAGCAGCTAAAGATGTATGATAGTGACGCCTGTTCTGCAAACATGTTTGAAGACAACAAAGGATCTTGTTGATGAACCTACTGGACTGGAACCACTGTGACAATCCCGTGAACATGTCATCGTACAAATCTAAACATTGTTCTAACATCGCTAGAGATAGTACCACGGGTGGAATATTTTCGTTCACGGGGTGACCGTTCACTTTCGGCTCGGGAGGTTTCGGGTCATCTTTGATATTATCCAACAGTTTTTCGAGCTCCGAACTGTTAATATTCGTGACAGATCTTATAATACTCTGTGCAGTCACACTGTTAGCCTTTATTTCGTAGTCTAAGCTGCTTATTGCGACTGTGCAAATTGACAGGATTGCGCGAATTGCCCTCGGGTGGAGACATTCGTAGACAATAGACGTGTTGGTCAGTAGATTGTCTACTTGTTTTGCACTTGATTTCCTATTATCAAAACAGTCGTCTTTCCAATTGGCTAGTGTTATGACATACAACTCAGCGAGAATGACCACTAATCTGCCATCTTTCAAGTCATCGAGTTCGGTTAGCAGCGCGCTCATGCACGGCGCGACCATTTTAGCTTTGTGCGCTATGTTCAAAGTAATTGGTAAGCACTTGCAGAATATTGTAATGAAATCTTTCCACGAAGTCAACAGACCAAGCCAGACAGGCACTTTTTCAGTAGCTTCATCATTCTCACATCTACAGTTGAATGAAAATATGTAATCAATCCATCTATCTAAATGTTTTTTGTTCGTATCGAAAAATTGTTCTAACATTTCTTTCAGGTTGGGCTCAAGTTTGTCCCTTGAGACAAACAGTTCTATTGCAATAACGTTAAATATTTGCGAGTATGTTCTGAGCCCTGGTTGTATGGCACTGAACAGTGGACTGGTCAGATGTTCCCAAAATTTGGGGTTCTCACGGAGTTTCTTTACTAGTATCTGCATATTGTTCTTCCATAACGCATGGAATAGAGCCATTATACACGACAGCAAGGGACTGTGAAGTAGTTTGGGGTCCTGCAAAAGGAATAGACAATTTATTAGAATCACTGCCTATTACATAAAATCACGCCTGTATTCCCCGAAGGGTTAGACAGGGGTGTACCTAGGTAAAGATCACCCACATTACACTGGTTATGTTTAAGTCAGAAAATTAATAAAGGTACTTAAATAAGAATCATACTAACACTCTTCACGGTCCCAAGGTAGTCAGCCATATAACCTAAAATGCCTTCAAAACTCTCATCTGCCTCAGGTTTCTTTTCAGTTGGACTTTTCTTTTCTTTACCATCATCCTCGGTATCCATCTTATGGTCATGGTTCATCATGAAGAAGGCTTCAGTAAGCCCTGGCTGGGTGCCTACACAAGTGGCCACGAAATCTAGTATGGCTACTTTTAGTTCCGTTGTTTCATATTCGTCTCGTAAACGGTCCAGGAACATCACACGAACTTGGTAGGCGGTCATGTCTAGTGATGCGAATAGAGACATTTGGAAACGCTGAAACACAATTAAGATCAATCGATAAGGCCGCCTTACTCATTATTTGTAAGTTTTGTACAATAAAGAGTACATATTCTGTTCTACAATTACTTATTAAGAAATTGATGAAGATCGTAACATCTATCTACGTATAAGTGAGTTATTTTATAAACTGTTTATTTTGCCCAGAAAACATGAATTCTAACAAGTTTTAATATAGACATAGACTTCAACAAAGACAAAAGTTGTTTTGTATGTCCAAACATACTTTACGCAATATACGCGCAGACTCGTGGAGTTGCGGATATCGGCTCAGCAAACAATACAGTACACTACCAAACTTACTTCAGCGAATTTCTTGAGAAGTCGACAGCACAGCACCGGCAAGCTCTTATTAAACGCATGGTTGATATAACTGGTCACTCGAGGCACGACTTTCAAGGTATCTTTCTGTTTATTCTGCGCAAAGATCAGGTGCTCCAACGGCGTTACTTCCGTAGCTGGCGTAACCATAGGCTTCAAGCGTAAAACAAAGATTACGATCGCCACGCAGCGCTGTATTGTTGATATGTATTGGGAACCGGTGCCCGATATCCAGTTCGTTTCGTTTCTTATTACGCTTTCTAATTGATCATTGCCTGAAAAAAACAAAAAATCACTTAAATTAAATACGAGATATTTTGGGGGAATGGACGAACAGGGTGTAAAGTTATCCACCATAGAAAACGGAGGATCCTCCGACCAGACGGCTTTTATGTCTGGTGGGCTATTGCCCGACGGTTGTGGTCGCGATCTTGTATATAGGTTAAATCGCGTGGATAACTTCACTATCGCGATGTAGGAAACGTCAGATTTAGTTCGTATGTGGCGAGATAGATGTCGCTACAGTATAAACATCGTTGAATATATGTTAAAAGATACGTATTTAATGTTACATACCAACAGAAATAAACTTCAATAATTCGAGCGCATTCTCAGTGTGCAACAAACTATAAACACAAGTTTGTTTCAGCAGCATGTTGCTGGGTTTACTACTCTTGGTGTCTTGTAAGACGAGCGTTAAGAAATGGGCGCAACGCTGTATCATATCGCGACGCTCGCGAGTGTTGCTGTAACGCCAGCCGTACACGTTCGGGAATACTTCTCGGAGTATTAATATTAGACCAGGAAGGAGGACCTCAGTAGTAATGCGGTCATCAGTTGAGGTTTGCTAAAAATAAACAAGTATTAATTTTGAAGACATTTAGTTCTTAATAATGTTATGTGGTCAACAATTGACGAATTTGACGGTACGGTTGGCGCAGTGGCTGAGCGATCGGCTGCAGCGCCGCGTGTCGTGAGCTCGATTCCCGTACGGAACAAATATTTTATGGTCTACAGGTAGTTGTTTCGGGTCTGGCGGTTTGTGTATGTGACTTAAATATTTGTACCCATGCAAGACACAGGAGAAATTCCTAGTATGGGACATAAATAAAAAAGAAATATGAAATGAAAATTAATTCTAGATGACCTATGTTCACAGGTTGATCTTTGTGAGTAAGTAAATATAATTAACTCTTACTGATCAACATACCTCATGAAAAACACACAACAGGTCAATGTAGGCTCCCAGGAATTTGTAAGTGCCGCTCAGTTGTTCTATCGTCACCAAATATGAACCAACTGCAGCCGAGTCGAAGGACGCACCGTTCGCGTATTCTATGTAAGACAGTTTCTGGTTTATAACTCGTGGTAAAAGTCCTGTGTTTATCAGTCTGAAATTTTAGAAGATATAGTTATATTAATACATTCCATACAAAACTTGCAGCAAATTAGCAAAAGTTCTGAATTTCAAATGTGAATCAAATTTAAATGTACGTCACGACATTCTAAATTACCCGAGGCCGATAAAATGTTCGTTCTTACTATTAAATTAAAACATGTGTTAGGATCTGTCTTCTCCTTGAGCATTCGAAGATTGTATTTAATTTACTTGTTCAGTAAGCACGTACCTCAAATGAATCTCCTTAGGAAACACAGGCACCAGGGCAGTGCAGACGGCCACACACTCCACCAGCAGCGCCAGCGGCGGCGCGTCAGCCCTCATGAACCTGACCAGCACATCGAACACGCCCTCACTTGGCCCCACCAAGCTTTTCGGGATCTCCCGATCCACCACCAACGCTGACAACACCCCCTTTAACACCTTCGTACCCTGGTAGATCCTTTCCAACGGAACGTTTATATTATTCTGATGATGCTGCTTCCGATCCAAGGCTTTCTCGATTTCACTATTGAACACTGTCCAGTAAGAGTATGGAGTTCTGAAATGTATCATTGTAGCCTCTTTTCGTTCCATTATAGTGGCCTTGGACCCCACTTCGATGCGATATGATGGATCCCCGAGGGGGTAATATTCTTTCCCTATAACAGCGTCATCGGCCTGGAGCGCCATTACAGGAACTGCACTTGGATTATAAATCTCTGTGTAAACTGGTAGACTCTTGAGTTCAGATAGAAGCTGCATACAATAAAATTGTTATTAGATTGGGGAAAATATTAACAATACGAAACATGGTTTAGAATTCTATGCAAATTGTGCTTGATAAGTGATTAAGTAGGCGCAACATATAGTAGGTTTGAATAGAATCTCGAAGTAGGTGATGACGAAGTTATTTTAGCATTTTATACAACGCTGAAATAAATTCATTAAATATCTTTGAAAGTGTAAGCGTAGGTGTACATATTTCAGTAACTACACAAAACGTCTACAGAAAAATAATTAAGTTATATACTCACATTCAATACACTACACTTCCCACCCAGTGCTAGTCCAGTTGCCAAAATAGACAGAGCATTAAAATTGAACGGGAAGTACTCCAATGCCGTATTCCACAGAGACACGACGCCAAAGTTCTCATCTCTTTTGTGCAGCTTCCAGAACTGGCAGTTGATCTCTGGAGACGAAAGGAGGTGGGAACAGAGCTGCATGACTCCGACCTGTTGGCTGAGGGTGCCGTCTCCGTCGAACTTGTCGCAAAGGTCGTTAAGAAGCCGGAATACTCGCTGCCGCGCGATTAGCGAGCATTTTGACTTGTCCTGTGTTGATGGAGGAGTTGTTTCAAGTTCAGTAATTAATAATGTTTAATTTAAAGCAAGTTTCTAAATATTTTGGTCATACTTACTGAAAATACGGAACTATTCAGCATTTGTAGAAGGAATTCAAACACTTGCATCCTCAGTGCTGTGGCTCCATAGTGTTGATACTGACTCTCAAATAACTTTACATGTTGATCACTCTGAAATTATCATTATTATCATAAAAATAAAGAATAAATAAATCAAACAATGTAAAAAGGTAGGAGATTACTTGTGTTACAATGTGGTAAAAATTGAATGTTGTGACTCGCTTGGCCCGCAAGGTGTCAAAAAAAGAAGTAGGAGAAACAATTGAAAAATTATCTGGTTCCTGCATTATAAATACATAACAAATACTGGGAAATAAACAACATCAAAATACCTGAAGAGTGAGCATCATCCATGTGATGAGCATGGCACTGTGCTCAGCATTCATGTGCAGCTTGGTGAGTTCACACTCTACCAACTCTTTGGTACCATCTATCCATGATGACAAGTTATTGCTAAAAATAAAGTTAATCACACAGTAAGTACGGTTAAAGAATGACTAGCACCTTAGTCTATATTTGATTGCACTTTTTACAAAATACACCTAGCTGCCAAAAAATAAATTGGTTGTAAGTTTTTTAAAGGAGAATGGTACCTATGGTATGGAAATTTTATTGTTACTGTAATAAATTGATAAGGTCACTCTGACATTGAAACAAAATGATCAAGATGACATTTAAAATGTACTACTATACTAACATGCTTCTAAAAGGTCAAGTATATGCCCCTCTACAGCTTCTTCCCGGAAAGTTTTAAATGTTAATTATTATCTTTTTCTTCTTAGTAAGCTAAGATGGTTACATTACTTTGGTGCCACAATGAAGGAGCTACAGGTGTTTTAAAATTTCTCAACATATTAATAACATCACAGGTGACTTCTGAGATGACGGGAAATAGAGATGTATGGAAGAAGAAGACATGCTGCGCCGACCCCAAATGAAAAATTGGGATAAGGGCAAGAGGATGATGATGATGATGATGATGATGATTAATATCATCACTATTGTTTCTACTGAGTACAAATAAAAAGTTTTAATAGTGCACTAGTGCAAGATTTACACAGAGTTGTCTTGGTTTACTTAACACCTTCACTGTCCAATGACTCCAAAAGAGTCACATTTGTACCAAACTCATGTGTCCATGAGTCCACCAATCTGACCAATTGGAGTCATAATCCAAGAGTAAACTTGATGTTTTTTATTTTCATGGACGTATGGTTAAATAACAATGCTACCAAAAAGAGCCGACGTAAAATGTTGTGAAGTTAGGGCGAGATTGTAGGTGGATATAAGAATACATTTTATTTCATTGTACTGGGACAGGGAACGTGTTAAAAACATATTAAAATACACATTGCTTGCATTTGCACTTACATTTTCATACCATCAGCAATTACCATGAAGATGCACACTTCCATATACATAATCCTCATACTAGGCTCTATGTGCCTCTCCTCCAGAAGCTCACTGTATCCCTGGCTCTTGCCAAACCCATGCTTCCTGAACAATGTAAACAACTTGGTGAACTCTGTCTCCATAAATATGTCCTCTTCAGCTATATGAAGAAGAATCTGTAAGATTGCCAGCTGTTCCCTCAAATTGCAATCGGCCCACTCCTGTCTTATATTTTCATTGGAGAATTCTTTCTGCATTCTTCTCAATGGAGGTGCGGTGCTCAATAATTTATCAAATTGAGATATAAGGGAAGTCTTCAAGTTTTGAATCCCTATTTCTTTTATTATTTTCTTGAATTGTTCATTGTATTTATGATTAGGTTCATCTCTAAACTGTACTATGTATTGTAACAATTTAAGCAGAAACAATCTCTCCGCATAGTAGAAGGTCCATACATTTGGCAGTAGGAACACAGGCCTGGTATCAACAAATGCAACATTTTTCAGAGCATTAGCAGGGCTGCCATATGAAATATCACATAGGTAATTCTTCGTAATATCCCATATTTGGAAACAATCCACATCCTGTAAATAGAGAGATATTAATTAATGATTTTGAAAAACCACAATATGACCAATGAACTTATTATGGTGATTGAACCTTAATACTTACGATATAGTTTTGTAATGTTTGCACCACACTCAACAGCTTAGTTTGATCTGCATGTTTGGTTTGCAGTTGTGAAAAACTTTCGGCTTTGTGTGGCTTATAACTAGCAAGACCTTGTTTCAGGCCTTCTACAATCTCTTTATTCCCGAGTACGCAAGCTAACTCTTGATTGGAAAAGCTCTCAGATGTGGTCCAGCGCCATAATCGCTTCCAGTAACTGCAAAATGATGACAATAATAAAATGCCAAATACATGGGTTACAATCTTAGGAAAACACTTTTCAGTATACACACCTTGAGCCGTTTGCAGCCATGATTGTAAATGCAACTTTTGAAGGAATCACGACTTATTTAGTTGTGGTTCAATTTATTTATTTACCGCCATGGCATTATAGGTTACAAGAATAAACCGTCACCTTGAGTTCCCAGATCTGTCATATTTGACAAACGTCAATTAACGTTAATGTAGAATTAAAGAGTTTACTGTTTCACAACTGGAATGAAAATCATATTTATGCGGTATATCTCATATTTGAAGAGGCACTTAGAAACTCCCGGACCAAATGGTCTAGAAAAAAGAACCAAAATACATAGTAGAAATTGTTTAGAATTAAAATTATAACAAAAGTTAAGAACGTACAAATTCAAAAATCTGTGTAACCTGGAACATTTTACTGGAAGTTTCACGTTTTGTTTTTGCTTTTTGAGTCATGTTTGTTTCTTTACATGTATTGTGTAAAATTTAAATACATTTGAAAGTAGTAAAGCTTTCTGCAATGATTTTATCATTTGGCATTTTTCATTACGTTTAAAGAAATTAACTTTGTACCTGACCTTGGGTATGTCTTTTGTTTATTTGTACGAATGAATGACATTTGTTGACATTTATCGACCGACGTCACCACATGTACATGAGGGTCGGCAGCTTCACTCCCAATTATCAATTTTAATTTGGTTGGTTCATCGATGTAGACTTAATAAATTAGTTAGATAATAAGCTGTGCACGTGACGGTTGTACGATAGGCAAACGTATGTACTAGGTTCAATTTATACATTGGAATTATTGTTGGTTATAGCTCTACTTTCCCGGTGCTTGATTGACCAGCGACATGGCTCCAGCAGCAAGTGCAGTGAAACCTATGCCCGATAATGACCCCATAGGCATTAGGGCTGTACTTCTTGGTCCGCCAGGATCCGGGAAAGGCACTCAGGTAAGATAATTCTTTGTGATCTTTGACCTTTAGTCCATTACCTTTTATATAAATCTAGTGAAATGCATAATTATGTACCTTCAAATTAATTCAATTTATATCTTTGATTATTTTTGTATTATGTAATCGTGAACTATTTGAGTCTAACAGATTATACTAAACTTATAAACTTGTGTATGGTTAAGTAAGAAAAAGTTATAATCTGCTAAGTTTTCTTTCTTACAAATAATTAAATTTACATAATGGACTTGTTTCTGTTCATAGGCACCTCGCCTCAAGGAGAAATACTGTGTTTGCCACTTGTCTACTGGAGACATGCTCCGAGAAGAAGTAGCATCAGGCTCCGAGTTGGGTCGATCACTCAAGAAGACCATGGATGAAGGAAAACTCGTGTCTGATGAGATGGTTGTAAATATGATTGACAAAAATCTCGACAACCCTTCATGTAAGAATGGTTTTCTCCTTGATGGCTTCCCTAGAACTGTGCCTCAAGCTCAAAAGGTGAAGTTTGTTTGACTTTATTCTTATCTTTTGTTTACTAACTCAAGTCTTCTTACTACATATATTTGACATTACCTACTATTAAATCTGAGTGTACATTTATTATAGAAATAGAGTATTATGTAAGTTGTTGTTAACATTGTGAGGCAGTCTCCAAAACTATTAATTTGTTATAAATGTATTACCTGTTGTTTGCATTGAGGAAAAATACAAACTACACATTATATATTTACATTACCTGGTCATTAGATAAGTTGTCCTAGATTAGATTCCTTTGCTTAAAAGTAAAATTGTAAAAATATTGCAGTTGAACGCAATTCTTAATTTCATGATAAAAAGTATTATCTTATCTTCTAAATGATTACTGATTAAGTAGGTACATAATAAAAAAGAACTCTTTTCTTATTGCAGTTGGATGTCCTGTTAGAAAATCGTAAAACTGCACTTGATGCTGTCATTGAGTTTGACATTCAGGATAGCCTGCTGGTACGCAGAATTACAGGCAGACTCATTCATCCCCCCAGTGGTCGTAGTTACCATGAAGAGTTTGCACCGCCCAAAAAAACCATGGTAGATGATATCACTGGAGAACCCTTGATAAGAAGGTCAGATGATAATGTAGACGCATTGAAAAAGCGTCTTGCTACATATCATGCACAGACTGTACCGTTAGTGGATTATTACATGAGGAAAGGTCTCCATTGGAGGATAGATGCTGCTAGCTCATCTGAGCAAGTGTTTAGCAGGATTGATAAAATCTTTAAAACAAGGATCTTTCAAAGGCAACGTACAGCCCAATAACTTAGTATTTAAGAAAACATGTTTTGTACAAATCCTATTTCCATATTGCAGTATTTTAACTGTCATTTGTTTGGGTTTGTGAATCTATATCTATTTTAGAAACTATTTTTCTGCAACAAATACAGTGGACTGGAATCATGGACTTACTTGTTTGATTCATTATAGCAAGATAACAGTTTATCAAATAGGTACTAAAGCCTGCTGTATATGTTCATATTGCTTAATACAAAATACTTATTCAACTTTGATAACATATTGCTCCACTAATATAACAGCAGTATATTAATCAATAGATGATGCTGCAGTTTTACATAATAACAGGGAGTAAAATAATGAAAAGCTGGTTTCTTTTTCGATTTTTATTATTTTCCACTAACTAGTTGTTCAGAAAAGTACTTAGTTTAACACAACATGGTAAGCTCCAAAGAAGGCTAATACAAATGGATTATACATATGTACTATATAGGTACATTTATACATATCTTCAGAATTCGAAAGTTCAGAATGCAATGAATGATCAATGGCATTCTGTAGTTTCTGTGTACATTAAAGAACAGACAAAGTCGCACCAAAAAGGTCAATTTTGTTCACCGTTTTGGTAGGAAACCCTAAAAAAGATTTGATGTTATATGTCTATGTATTCAACATCTGTTGATTCATTGACATATGTTTGTAATGCAATTTAGATTCTGCCTTACAGAAATGTAATATTTGAACAACAGCTTTTAATATTTATATATAAATTACCTTTAGAATATATATATATCAGTTATTATTTAAAGCAGTTATTCAAAGATTCATGTTGTCTCTAAGCTACTGAGCAGGAACTGCAATGCCATTCTCAAATTGATTATATTCTGTGTCCATATTGGCTTGAGAGAAAGTCGTCCCTGATCTTATTTTGTACTAGTTTATTGTCTTTGTGGAATTGTGTTTGTGCACACTACATAAACAAATGCACATATACCTAATTAGTATTTATTTTATATTATCAAAAAGTTAGTATAAAACTCAGTTGCTATAAAGTGTGCTTGCTTGAACAGTACCTAATCACTAATGAGTACCATTTATTCTATGTATAGGTATTTAGATACAACTTTGATAACTAATATATTTACTACGTTATTAATCCATGAACGCGGATACTGATCGGGTACGCTTTTGCACTCTCTGGTGTCGCATATTACAGCAGTAAAATGGACACCTGTGAGTAGGTACATACCACCTACATCAAACCGAGACAAGAGTAAGGTCAGGCTCACATCTGGCAAGGCGTTGCTTGTTGTCATTGCTAAATAAATATCGGCATTGCGCCGGTTGAAAATAAGCTAGGTCAGCCTACTCTCTTACTCGTTTTGATCTTAATTACAGCGACACATCCAAATATTCCGCCATGTACCTAATGCTCGATATAAAATTATTTTAAAGTTTGAGTTATTATAAGTCAGGTATATTTCCAATACCTACGTGGGTTGGTCGCCCTACAAAACACTGCATTATGAACTTTGCACACATTTTATCAACTCGAATTACTAGGCAATCAAGCGTAGTTAACATCTCGTATCGTACTCGACAAATTCACCCTACATTTCAACTGACAAATAAAGCTGGGTGTCGAGTCGTCAAGTGTACGATAGTCTTTATATACTTAATTGGATTTTTTACCTATTACTAATATTATTACAATCAGGAGTCGAATTATAGGTAAAAATTTATAAAATTCATCACTGGGTAACTTCACAGCCGTGTATAATATTTGCACTATAGGGAATAGAGATTATAAGATTATTTGAAACGTTATTACCACTTATAATAAACGCAGAGTTATGACAAACTTAACTCTCGAAAACTGTGTGGGTAATCTGATGGTTATTATACCTACTGGAGATACGCCGCGTTTATTAATAAATGGTATAGGTGGGTAATTACAAAGCTTATAATATCGGTACTTAACACTAAGTATTATCTGGATAACAATACGTATTTTACTAATTAGGTATTTAGAAATCTTTTTATATAGGTACGGTAAATATAAGCATTGACTATCATAGCTAGTATCTAGTAATTACAATATTTTTAAAATATAACAATCGGTAAAAACACAGCGGTAACTCAGGAGCAAAATGCATAGTTATATCTACCTATAGATATGAAGGTAAATCGAAGCTAGCTTTATGAAAATGTCGGAAAAATAAAATATTATCTCCGAAATCATTTTTTTTAAGGTTTCTTGCAAATTGCAGTGCTGTTTTGTGTTGTTTCTAAATTATATTCGCGGTTATTATGAATACATCATTTAGAAGGTATTTGCTGCAAATTGTCATATTTTTACAAAATAGTCTAATTTTCAGAATAATTATATCAATTCGAAAATAGCGTAGCCATTTGCAAAAAAAGCATCTGATCCCCCTTAATTGTAAATACATACTAATGACTGGTTTCTGGAACGAAAATCATCGACGTGTCAAAATATACTTGATTGACTGTTGATAGTTTTTCAGTCACCCAAATCCAATTAGTTGACAGGTGTATGACAGTTAGTTAGATTTTTTTTGTGTTGATTTTCGGTCTAAAAGTCGGATTCTAGTCTGTAACCATCAACATATCATTACCTTTGTCCTCAATAACCACAATCCTTAGTTTACTGTTGTGCTAAAAGTTCTACTAGATATATAAGATTCCATAATTATGTTAACAGCGCTAAAGTCAATGGAAGGTTATCAATGATACAATACATGGATATTAATGATAGTATGCAAGCTCAAAGGAAGTAAATAAAACACAAAATAAATGGACCGATTCAGTGTAATTGTGATCATTTTCAATAAGTATAAACGTAATTTTATACAAAAGAACAATTATTATAATAGAAGGTACAATTTATATGTAGATTTGACTTTACATTACAACAATGAGACGTTACTGAGGCGAAACAAAAGTAAAATAAAGTGATATTATCAAAAAATATAAAAAAGCAAAAATGAAACTTCATGATACGCTAAATTGATAGTACCTAGTTAGACGATCTAACAAAAATAATTCACGCCGACTAGTAAAACACATTAATATTTAAGTGCAGTCCTCGAAGCATTGCACCAGTAATATTAAAATTTCCATCATTTAGATTTTTAATTTAATTATTATAACGTATTATTTGCACCAAATGACGTATTCTAAGATATCTAGATATGATAGTAACAAATGATATGAAAACGATCGATCATAAAATAGTCGTGGCTTAGGTACCCACTGACAAAAGACTGTTGTAAATTATTCATAGGTCCCTACCATAGGGGAAAACAGTACTATACAGGGTCTGTCATGGGGAATTGAGACGTAAACACGAATGAACACCGAAAGCTCAACTAGCATCAATAAATAACTATAGTTAAAAAATAATCGTAGATTATATACAGAAATGATACGATACCAGTCACAGCTACTTAACAACGACCTACGCCACTATATATAGCTTTGGATAATCGTAACGACAACACGTTTGGGCTAAAACTAATTTACAATAAAGCTTTTTAGAACAACATTTACATACATTGAAAAATATTAACAAGTGGGTTTCCGGGGCGTTCGCTACTGGTGCTGGAAAACTACTTTAATGTCTACCTACACCTTTGCCATTATTTTAACCGAATATGATTACGAAGAAGACTATCTGAGGCACTTGATCTAAAAATTTACCAGATTTAGTGACGGTCAGGTCTTCTACACATACCCATACTTCAAGCTAACTGGATGACATGACCGGGACTTGACAAGAAAGAACGAGCACTAGATGTTATTTCTGCCAAACTCTGTGTAGACTCCGCCAAACAGTCTTTTTGGAAACAATAGGCTGAATAGTCTAGTACCGGTTGGGTAGTGTGGCGGTGCGACCATGACGCGGGTGTCGGCTCAGTGCTCGTGCAGGCGCTCGTGCGAGCGCGACGACGAGCGCGACGTCTTGCGCTGGTCCAGGTACGCCGCCGGCGCCCAGCCCTCGCCCTGACCCGCTAGAGGAATAACAATAAACTTAATAACATTTCTTTATGCTACATAATTACAATTCAATTTTTGTAATATTTGCATAGTTTTTCTAAAGCACTGGCTCCCAACCTTTTTGAATCCGGTAGCAGTTTGATTCCTTCGTTGTAAGCTAGAACCGGCAGGGTAAAAAAATACCCCGGTCAATGTTAAAATGAATAGTGATCAAAAGTTTCAGCATATTCGTTAAATTCGTATGTACCATTCAGTAACACCTACCTACTTAATTGTAGTAGAAAACAGAATTTCGTATATCAATTTTAATTCGGTTTGCATCAATGCGATTTTTGAGTTGCAAAGTTTGTAATTTTAAACCTTTCGTGGACCATATTCAAGCACTTGGGTAACACTGGTTGGGAACCAATGATCTAGAATCTAGACTTGGACGAAGTCTCGACAACCTTAGTTTGGCGGTAAACCGCAGATCAGGTTTAAAAAACAACTTCGGCGTTGCCAATTCGTATTTACTTACTGGGGTTACTCTCAGTCTGCCACCGTACACTAGTATTGTGGTCACATGGCGACACTACCGTTTTTGCAACGTTAACTACTGGCTAGCTGACTATCGTTACTTTCACTTTTGGGCGATATTACATACAAATTGGACTGTGTTCGGTACGGGCGTGAGGTTTAGTAGTTGTGTGTACGTACCCGCAAGCCGCACGTACCACCAGCCGGCGCAGCCCACCTTGAGCAGCTCGGCGTGCTGGCCGTCTCGCAGCGACACCTCGCTGGGCCCCACCGCCGTGTAGTCCGACAGCGCCACCAGCGCACACCCCACCGCCTGACACATGACACACTTCTTAGTACCGAAGAACGAACTACTCTACTGTCTAGCTTGCTATGTAATGCTTTTTATTACTGAGATGTTTCACTGTAGCTAAGGATCCTTTCAAATTCAAAGGTTGTTGCAACTGTAAGCAGCGAAACTTGTACGCGGTGATGTAACTCAACTATCTAGGTGAATGGCATGAACTCATAAAGGAGGATGGGTAAAAATATAAGCGACCCGTTCGCTTCCCAGACAATGCCATTGGAAAGCTCGTTTTATGACCTTCATTTGATTCATTGCCAGTCTGACTCGATGTGTGATAAAGTTAAACAAAAACAAAATCGTGAAGTGGATGTCATTGATTCAAAGGTCCTAAAAATACCTTTAAAATTACAATGTCTATTCGTTATAGGAAGAACATTGTGTCCACCATCCTTTATAAAAAACATTTATTGATGCAACAATCGCTGAATTAAAAGCATCCTTCAAGTTGTCATGGAGTTCAGTTAATGTTTGTTTCTTTACTAAGTAGGTATATATTTACTCGTTGTCTCGACTTTTGGCTTCAGAAAAAGTGTGTAGTGTACTGTCGTGATTCTAGCCTAACAATGATTGTAGCAATCATAATAATGTAGATAGTAAATAAATACACCATTCATCCTGTACATCGATCAACATGCATTCCTTCACCACTGGTCAAACAGAGAGCGTGAGCCACATTGAAGTCAAATAATAACCCACAAAATATCAAAACGGCTTTAGGCAATGCCAACTTTTGGCTGAATTGAAATAATGCTTAATCCGACTACCCTCGAATTTCGAGACTTTTTGAAAGGTCACCATTACAGTAATTGAGCTAGATATTTGACAGTAATTTGACTCGGCCCCAGAACAAACATGCATTTAAATTCTGTTAAGTAGGCACTTAGCACAAAAAGTTCTTTTGTATTTCCATCTACAAGTAGTTTGGTGTTTGACCAGACCATGCATGTTAGTAAAGCGATTAGTAGAACATAAGAGTAACACTGATAATCAATATGTATATTAATCAAGTAATTGTTAGGTAAACAGTTATTGTAATCATCAACGACAGAGATGACAATCATATAGAATACTTTTAGAAGATAGATATATAGCACTATATTGACATCATACGTAGACTGATATTACATAATAAATATATATAAATATAAGTAGACAGTTTCAAGTAAAGTATAGGTGGTCGCACTAAACTCTCCAGTAATATGTAGTTATAAATATTCATAGAAAATACGTCCATAAGTCCAGTTGATTCGGGTGCTAATCATCTAAAAACTGATTCTCATATTATGAGCTTATGATATCATTTGTATAAGAATTTGATAATAGATAGGTACCTACGTTGCTGTGTTTATCTTGTACATAGGTCACGTTGGATAGAGATTAACTTTTCGTGTCGGTAATTCGTGACTAATACTCGTATATCATAAGTAAGCAGATTAATTTTCATTACACTATGAATAACAAGATAAAACAATTACTCCGCATTAGATTTAGACAAAAAGGTTTTAAGTTATTTTATTTAGATTAATTTAAAGTTCTAAACCATCTCAGATTTTAAAATAAAGTTTTTAAGCTCATAATACGTTATCAATTTTCAGATAATAAATATAAATACATAGTATAAGTAGTATCAGAAATCGTGTCACACTGAAGTAAACAAAAC
This sequence comes from Phlogophora meticulosa, assembly GCA_905147745.2. Classification (NCBI taxonomy): domain Eukaryota; kingdom Metazoa; phylum Arthropoda; class Insecta; order Lepidoptera; family Noctuidae; genus Phlogophora; species Phlogophora meticulosa. The sequence goes on from LR990518.1 coordinate 5,627,641, forward strand.
ATTACAGTAAAGCTATTTGATTGCACGTCCAAAGCGGTGGTCAGTGAATGATGCAAGCTGTGATGCCGTGCTCAGCTGTGTCCAATCACGCTACATATCTTCATAACTCGTAAGTCATTACTTAGACTCACAATAATTTTGAAGAATATAAGACTCACTTTGTTATAAATACGGGACATGTCTGCACTAAATTATTCATTGGTTCTAAGTAGATAGTGCACACAACATTGCGTCATTTTAATCAAGAGAGATATTTGAGTATGCACAAAAATATATTTACGTAACATATTATATTAAGGAAGATATAATGTACATGTATGTTTTACATAATATACGGTGTGTCTCCGCTAAATGGTTCATGATATTGTGATACAAAAATAAAAATAATAATATTTATCGACACTGATGTAGGTATAACATTTAATCGAAGCAAGCGCATAATTTAACATAAAAAATAAGCACACTGACAATGAGTGACATAACAAACAAAACATGACTTACACGATAGTTAATGTTCAGCGAAACAACCGAAATATCCACGTTCTCTTTGGTTATATAGTTTAAGCTTTGGATATAAACTCAGTCTTTTCATTATGTACAAAGCCTCTACTGGCTGTATGCTCGAAACTTTTTATAACATTCAGTACTGTGACACGTAAAATGTGGATGTGGCTTGTGCGGAGCCGGCCACTGAAAAGAACTGAACCATTCTGTGTATGGTTCCGTTGAGACCGACAGCCACGGCCTCCGTCACCTGCAGAACAATAAACTTAGAGCATGGCTTCGTTACACGTCGCCTGATACAAGTAGCACCTCTCTCGGTAAATGTTGGTATCTGTGAGGTGCCTCGTGGACCGTGCAGTTACTTAATTCATAAGTTTTCAGTGCTGGTGTCGCTAAATCATTTGAAAGGAACTAAAAGCGATGATGGCTAACTTAACTTTTATGCTGTGAGGGCGTGAATCCTATTGGACTAGGGCAGGAGTCAGGACGTTATGATTTCAATCGTGTATCGAGAATTTGTAGTACCTATTTACATAATTTACACGACTAGATCTAAGGTAGTAGATACTGCAAATTCTCTGACGATGCGCATGTTCTACCACCGTTTGACCAATATTTAAATCCCGTATCCATAATTTAGACAGTAATGACGGGAAGCATCATGTGCGTGGGGTTGCCAGCGTTGTCATGCGCTACCCGTGACTATTCAGCCCGCATTCCTTTAAAAATACACTTTACACTTACATAAAGAGTGGGTTTCACTTCACTCAACACTGCAAACCCAAAATTAGTTGGCATTAATTTAAGAGACCCACGTTTTAGTAAAGCTACCCCGACAGTAAGCACTACAGTCTTATGTTAGTAGTCGTTACCGGAGAGGACATAACTGACACTTACTGTAAACATAAGTTATTAATTTATAGACAAGTAAATTGTTTCAATCCCTTTTTCCGACACAAACTTTCCAAACAAATCACATTTTACAAAACAAGACAAAATAATTCCTACTCTAACTTCTTAATTTCAGATTAACATAGTTATATAACGTTAACAATTTCCTAAATTAGACATATTGATTGACTAAGTACTTATTTTTATCATGATAAGCAACTGACGGCCAATATTCGTACTTAAAAAACGTAAAATTCAAGTCGCAATTTTGTCTCATAGCTTATAACGTTCTCACACTGCCTCCTCTCTGACACACACAGGACACAGGCCACTTCTCTGTGACAGGGAATAAGCCGTAATCCACCAGTGAGTGTTGTTGTTAAAAAACTTTTCACAGATACCTAACTGAGAGGTTTTTTTTTTGCAGATTTACTAAGGTTAAAATGTTAGAGTTCTTAAAAATATGCGCATTGCCCCTCTATAATCCTAAGGCCACAATGTTTGGTAATTGTTTATGAAAGAGTTCTATTTATCAAAAAGTACACAAGCTTTAAAAGCTAGCTCATTGTTTATGGTAAGCCTTAGTCAATCAACCGTCCGTCCACACCCTACCCAGGTACAAACACGGTAGACATGTATGTTAGTGTGGCGTGGCACATACCGGCGGGTGGTCGGGCTCGTCGTCGTCGTCGTCGGAGGGGTCGGTGGACCAGCACGGCTCGTCGGGCGAGTCGCAGGACGCCGCGCGCGCGGGCGCCGCCAGCGCGGCCGGCTTCTGCGGCAGCGCGCTGGCCGGGCCCAGCTCCCACGAGCTGGCTTGGATTAGTGTTCTGTGGGCGTGTAAAGGTTCCTGACATTTTGGGCTGCGTGTGTGTGTCGGAAAAGATAATAGGTCTTTACCTATGAAATTGCCGTTTTGTATGAAAAAATTTAAATGATTTTTTTTCATGTATTTTTTATTTGTATTAATCGAAGTAATCACCCATGCAATCAATGCATCTTTGCCAACGCAGTGGCAGTTTATTGATGCCCTTCTTAAAGAAATCAGCTGGACGGGAGGCAACAAATTCTTCAAAGGCATTTTGTACTGCCTCTCGGGTATTGAATTTTTTTCCCGCCAAGAAGTTATCCAAATTCTGGAAAAAGTAGTAGTCTGTAGGCGCAAGGTCTGGTGAGTAGGGCGGATGACGGAGAGCTTCCAACCCCAGTTCTTGCAACTTGGAGACCGTCTGCTGTGCAGTATGAGGTCGCGCGTTGTCGTGCAGGAGCAGCGGAGACGAGCGATTGACCAATGCTGGTTGGAGATGTGCCAGCTTCTCCATCATTGTGTTCAATTCTTCACAGTACACATCTGCAGTAATGCTCACCCCGTTTGGTAAGATGCTGTGTTGAATCACACCGGCGCTAGACCACCAAACAGTGACCATCACTTTTCTTGGGGTAAGTTTTCGTTTAGGGCATTGTTTAGGTGCTGAACCAGGATCCAACCAACTTGCTGAGCGCTTGCGGTTATCAAACAGAATCCATTTTTCATCGCAGGTAACAATGCGGTTCAAAATTCCTTCATTTGTGTGTCTGTTGAGCAGTGCAAGGCACGTCTCGACGCGTACTTCGCGCTGGCGATCATTGAGTTCGTGGGGCACCCATTTGTCAAGCTTTTTTACCTTGCCAATTTGACGCAAATGGACCAATATTGTTTTGACGCTAACGTCGAAAGCTGCTGCTAATTCAGCCGTAGATTGTGTATCATCAGCTTCCACAATCGCCTTTAATTCGTCATTGTCGACCAAAGTCTTCGGACGACCGCGAGGTTCATTTTTCAGGTCGAAATTTCCAGAACGGAAGCGAGCAAACCAGGAACAGGTAGTGCGTTGGTTTGTAGTGTTAGCTCCGTAAACGTCGTTGATGTTGCGTGCCGCCTGTGCCGCGTTGCTGCCACGACGGTACTCATATTCCATAATTACTCGAATTTTTAACGTATCCATGATGACGAAAAAGATTTAAATGCGATGAAAATGTAACTCTAATCAATAAACAAATGACTACTTTTGGAAAAAAAAATCCATGTTTTTAAAATAAAATTAATTTGAAATTAGAATTCTTAGCCAAACAAAAAATATTTTGATTTGAAATGGCCAGTACTGCAGAACGGCAATTTCATAGGTAAAGACCTAATATTAGCCGATGGTTAACAGATATTAGTAACCATGGTTATAATATAAATTCAATTTTTTCACCAACTAAACTTGAAAAGACATGAATTTAGATCGCTGACGACACAATGCATGTAAGTAGCGCACGCACCTGTGCTGCGAGCTGTACTGGCGGCCGCGCTCGCCCTTGAGCTCGTTGAGCTGGTCCAGCAGCACGCGCTTGACGCGCTCCACCCAGGCGCGCTTGACGTCTGCGCTGGCGGCCGTGAGCGTGTGCACCTCCGCGCGGCCCTGGCGCCACACCTCGAACTTACGCACGTCGCCCTTCACCGACTCCGTCAGACCGATTTGTGACATCTGTGTGGAAATAAGATGGAACTGTACTGATATTGCCATTATAATGTAGAATGCCGATAAGTTAAAAATATCACCCTTAGAGTCTCATATGGGCTGTGTTTAACGCCTAAATTACCACTATTCGATAACGAAAGTTATGAAACGATCTATGTTACGCTAATGGAATACGAACTTTGCACTGTATGACATTGAGTTTTGTTTTTCCTAAACTTGATAATTATCTCAGATTCTGAAATCAAATATCGACATCAGTTCCGTTGTTTTGGAAATCAGAATTAGACGTCACTGTGTCTATCTTACCTGCAGATCATGTTTGAAGTGGTAGGTGGCTTTATTATGGCTGTTCTTAGTGGCAGGCTTGCAGAACAGCATGGCCTTCTCATAGAGGAAAATGTGTCGCCGCCGTGGGCGTATCCTGAGACGCAGGTCGCGCTTGTTCTCTGACACCACCAGGAATGAGCCCTGCATCAGCAATTCACCTTGCTGATTTAAGTCCACCTGGGTAAAAGAATATTATGATGCTATTTAGTGAGTGCTTTGTTTTTGCTTCGTTGAGAATATTTATGAGTCTTCCAGTGATACATCAACCCAAGAACGAACAATAGCTAGAGAGCAAGCTTAATCTTCCTGGGTCCGGTAAGGTATTATCGACCAGATAGAATAAAAATGTTGAAACAATGTGTACAAAATTATCTCCCAGAATAATTAACTGGAACTTATCCGGAGAAGAAAATGCCGAAATTGTGATTATAGTGACACTCCTCTGGTTAGATTGAAAACCGACCCCAACCCTAATTTGGAGCGGTTAGCCAAAATAATTATGTTAAGATGTTAGTAGGTATACATTAGCCAAGACATGTCATGATTTATTTACACCAAAATTAAAATGAACAAAAGACTAGCTGTATAAACAAGAAATCTGCATACAATAAACTCATCAATCTCATGAAAGTGGCAGCAAAATCAGCAAGTAATTGAGTTTATAACTGTATCGCATGCCGTAGTGCCAACATGCATACGTTAATGAGCTAATCTTCTGGTCTATAATGACATGCTTGACTAACTGTACCTTGAATAACGAAATCAAGGTACTTGGCATGCTAACTTGAGCCTTATGAATGTTTTTACAAAAATGAAAGTTCCAGGTAGGTATTTGGGTATTATCTTATACCAAAATAACGATAATGTTATTATGGCGTGCGAAAAAACGCTAAAAGGCAGATGAATAGATGATATCTTTTGTATAATTTCACGCTTGTACTCAGTTTCTCGAAATTCCATAATTTAGGTAATCGAAAAAGGGTCGTTTATATTCAAAGCAGATATCCATAATTGCTATTGGCACGGAATCGCACAACTTTCTAATTTGCTTCGTCCTTTAGGGCCTGTGGGATGTTAGCAGAAAAAAACGGTTAACGTCTGCTCCAGCAACTTCTTCGGCTTACATATTTTAAACGGGAAAATACTGTTTCAACGCAAAAAAGACTGAACAGAATTTGGATAATGTTTATTTTGGTACTGGGATGTGGGTATTTATCTCACTTACCGGAAAATTAAGGAGGTAAATTCTGAAATTACCAACGGGAAAAGTGACTAACACCGACAATATTTTATGATAAATTCTCATTCCACATGGAGATACTCACAGGGACTCCAGTGATGGCGATTTGATGCATGGAGTCGTTAACGCACTTGAGGACTACAAGCATGCAGTCCAGCGCTGATTGTAGACCCGTCGTCATTGACCCGCACTCGCCGTACCGAAGCAGATCCTGGAAACAAAACATTATAATAATAACCAATAATATAATTTAACTGAAGCGGTAAAATGTTTCGTTCGATCCTTCCCAATTGAAAAATAAAATGGTTAAATGTGAGTAATATTGTGGGTGGAGTTTACCGAAACTATATTGGAATATAATATATACCACCCTATTTTTTTACATATACTGAATAAAGCAAATTGGAAATATTATAATGACATCAGATGTTGGTGGGAAACCGCATAAGGGCAGAGTCTAAACAGAGGTATAATCAGTGCGAGGTGTGTAAGATTAGTCATGTTTAATTCATAATTCAAGACTTAATAAATATTGAACAAAACATGCCTAATTCACTATCTGTTGGATTATATTTTTACACTAAACTCCAGTGAGCAAAAGTTATCTTATCGGCGATCTTAAAATTGCGTCAGATGACGACCGATGTGGCGCGGCGGGCGATGGTCCGCCTGCGACGCAGGAGGTTGCGGGTTCGATTCCCGCCCTGGGACAAATGTTTGTACGATCTACAAATATTTGTTCCGGGTGTTCTGGGCATTTAATATGTATAGTAAAAAATATCTATCTATGTAATGTATTGTATTAAGTATATCAGTCATCTAGTACCCATTACACAAGCTCTGCTTAGCTTGGGGCTAGATGATGCTGTGTGAATTGTCCAGCATTATAAAAAAAAAAGAAAAAAGATGGGATGAGAGTAGAAATTAAATTCGGCTTGACATGACAAACGACAGCAGACTGTGGAGATAACCACCAGACCGTCAAAGAGGCCGTCCTTGTGATTTGCCGGAAACCATGAAAAATTGTTTTCAAATTGAAATAATAAAAAAACCAGTTCCGTATGGTATCTTTACTTCCAGGAACTTAAGAGAGCCAAGCGAATAGGGATAACGCCTGGGTAAAAAAAAAATAGTTCGTCTGTCAGATAATAATAAAATATTAGACACGTATTTTTTGCTTAGTGATATTAATAAAAATATTCTTAGATAAAACGCATTAAAGGAGGCGGAGTGGGGGGCTAGCTACGTGACATGTAGGTATAAAATCTACGGACGTGTGACGTCAGGCTACATTGTAAAAAAAGAAAAATAAGTTTCCATTACTTTTTAATAATCTACCTGAAAGGCAAACAAATAATTTTAAGTCATCGTCTCTATTGCAGTCGGTTAAAGACTCTTATGCCAGAAAACTATTATTATGTTACCCAGTAGTACTGACCTTCAGCAGCAGCTGGTACTTGGTGATACGCTGCACTGGCTTGAGCAGGTACGCTGCGAGAGGCAGCTTGTGTCCCAGTCGTAGCTGACACGCCTGCAGGAACAGGTGCGTGTCCACTAGTGTCTCGCGCAGTCGCTCGGACCGCGGAATGTTCTGGCAGTAGTAGCTGTATAGCCGGAAGAATGTGTCCCTCTGGTGATGACGAAAAAAGGAACAAATAGAATATATTTTTGTAAAGAAATAAAGTCTAACATTTACTAAGACATTTAATGAGGTCAAATAAGCAGTAAATTGGTTATATCTACTAAACGCGACTTAGTAGAAGATAGTTATGAATGATACGAATTAATGCAATGTTTTCTAGTGCATTATAAACATTATGATAAAAAGAACAAGTAATATTTTTTAAGATTAATGTAGTACCTGCGAGATCGGATGATGAACTGAATTATAAGTGTTGAAAGGGTAAATATAAGTGGAAACGGAAATGGTGAAGGAAGCAAACCGTAAGTTCCTTGAAATAGTCTGTTATTTAGCAACACAGGAAACCGGAATTATGAAGGTTTTAAGATTTTATTTACGGACTAAACAATAATCAAATTAATGATATCCTTGGCAAGAAGAACACGAGAATGTAAACAAAGATATAAACATACCTTTTCAACAAAACATAAGGCAACGAGTTCTGTCGCAGAAATAGATTTTTCCAAATCTTTTAGGAACACGTCTTGGTGAAATGTGAACAATTCATGTAAGTTGCCGAACAACACATCAGCCTGTCCAACTAATGCTGCAGGTAACAGGTGCTGGTTCTCTGGCTTTTCTATTTCTTCCTTGTAACCCTGAAAAGAGAGAGAGTAAAATAATTACAACATTAGCAAAGTATTTACTGATAGATCGGAAAGCTATTGTAAATCTGTTAAAAACAGGTGTACCGGGTTAAGGAGTGATGTACAATGGCTAATAGTATCACACCAGTCCTGCAAGCGTCTGTCATAGTCTTCATAGAAGGTCTCCAAGCATTTACATTCTGAAGGTGTCAAACTGTGATTCATCTTCCAAAACATTGTTTTCTTCTTTAATACCTGTAGCGTCGACGTCCAGTTACTAAATCTTTGGTTGCGATTCAAGCTTTGTGTTTTTCTTTTATCGTAAACGTTGTTTTGTTTTTCATTACAAATTCGTGAAGCATATGCGTAACTGTAATGATTATTGCTAGCAGATTCGAGACATTTGTTTGGTTTCCGACACGAAAAGGTAGAGTGTAAGCTTCGTACGTAACTATCGGTGTTACTTCTACACATCGTTGAATCTCTTTTACTTCTATGTGTGCAGTGAGATACTGATGATCCATGATATTTTAAAGTATGGTTCCACTCTTTCATTATTCTTTTGTAATCTTTGAGAATACTTGTTAGGAGATCCCCAGAGTCTTTACTGGTTTCCATTGTATTTCTTAGCTCAGTACAACTGGATGACTTTAGCTGGGAATCTTTTGAAACTACTGAGCTTGATTCAGGTGTTGATAGATACGCATCTAGACACCCATACAGAGGATTCTTAACCAATTCCGGAACATCTAGTATTGTAGCTGCAGTGGTCGTGAGAGATTCTCCGGTTGTGTCCTCGGAGGCAGTGACCGCATCGGAATCCGGCAAGTAAGCAATTTTTTCTTCACTTTTTTGCATATATTCGTAACCGGGTAGAGTTTTGCCATAAAAGAAATTTCCAGTGAACGGTTCCATACGCACCGGTTTAATATTACGAGGGTTATATTTAACACGACTACTTTTTCCCACATCACTCACTGATTTCTTGCACTTTTTGTCACGGAGCTTTCCTCTTTCGAACAGTGATATTTGGTTAGCGTAGTCACTGAAGAGTGTGGAGTCGGATGCGGCTCTAGCGAACCATTTCTTCTTTCGCGCGGTGGGGCTATCGTTTTTTCTATAGTACCACGAGTAGGAAGTGCCGACGCTAAGATTCGCGGAAGATTTATGGAGGTCGTATTTTCCATATTTCATGGTGCAGAGGGTGGCGAAGTGTAACAAGCGACCGAGAGCCTGTGCTGGCGTGCAGCTGGCGAATGAGTAGCATGCATTGCGTTCCGCTCGAGGGGCTGACGCAGTCGGTTGCGTGCGGTGCATCCAGTGCACTAGATAGACGTACTGAGTAGCCTCGTCGCGAGCTGTGCGGCGGGAGGGACACAAGCATTTAGCACACGCACTACATACATGGTAGTGGCACATTTGTTTTTCAGAGCGCGGCGATGGCATAGAGATATGCATGTGTTTTATTGGAACTAATCTTCCGTGACAGTACGTTGATTTGATCTAAATAACATCCATATCGGTCGCTGCAATTTGCCAGGCCCTTTTATAATGATACTTATATTATGACAGGAAGTTACCTATTACTGTATTACATTGTGTATTTAGTTTGGATAGTTTTATAGCTATTATCACGATGCATTAATATGACTTTCATTACTAATTGATGACATGCACCTCACGTGCCAGTGTGATTAATTTTACTTGTTATGACCGCTTTGGTTTTAAGGTTCGTATTTAATCAGTTTGTCATAATAATAGCATCGCCATATTGGGCAAAGCTATCACCACTGTTGAGTTACGTAGTCCTGGCACCAGAGAAAGGCGTGTTTGCTTTCGCTTCTTATTCCAATTTTGACACTATGCATGAATATTTAAGAGAGTTCGTTCGACAGGTTAACGGTCTTGTTTTTATATATAGACATTTTGGCGCATGACGTCACGCGACAAAAAGTGTGAGCATCCGTTTCAATGAGTTACATCCTTTATCAAGCATCTGGGCCGCAAAAAATGCAACGCTGGGAGTGATTTGTCAGCTGTTGTGGAATTCCTTATCACATTTATGAATTATTGTTCATTTGTTCTTAAAGTCTGCATTTACGCGTGGATAGAGGATAAAGATGTTACATTTTTGAAGCTACTTTAGATTTTTCTTAAACTACGGAGGCGATTTTGAAGATGATTTTGTTATACGATGAACTGGATATGATGAACTGTTATGTTTTACTTACGGAGAGTATGGAGCCGAGTTCCTGCACGTAGACACGCTCGGTCTGCATGAGCTCGGCCAGCACGTGCCCACGCCGTGCCCGCCGCGCCTCTGCGTCTTCTCCGCCTGAACTCTCTGACCCGCCCGACGTCTCCATCTGTTCATCACAATAAAACAGTGTTAAGTACATACTGCATCATCCATCACTATGGATATTAAATAGAATAATTATGGTTACCATAAATTTCATTCAGAAGTTTAGGATACAGTCAGTAGGTGAACTACATATAGGAAATTGATTGTGGTTAAGTACTGCATACTACATTAAGAAAGAGATGGCTAGAAACATAAATCTACCCAAGATATACGTATAAAAGACTCCATTAAGACAGTAGCTATACTAACTTAGCTAAAGAACTACATATAGAAGTCAGTCAGAAGAAATTTGAGAAGTATAAATCCGGTTGCCTTGTTCATATTCGTTGCAAATAAAGCTTACGCACCACTTTATTCCGTAATGTATCATTGACTCTCCCAATTTTCTTTGTTGCAATTAATTAAGCTTTCAACATGAATCATAAGTCTGCGGTAAGGAATTACTAACTTTGAATGAAATACTGCAAAAATATAGCTTCTCTATGTTGATTTCTGTTGTTTTATGTACATAAGGTATACGTAAAACAATACATGTAATCACCTTTTCAAGAAAATAAGCGTAATATCTTCAATACTATACTTAAATAAACAGCTACTAGTTAAAGTAAATTTGTTTACAATAGGTAATAACTGCGCAAATTAGAAGAGTAACTCTAAAAGGCCCATGAAACGCACAAAATTAAATAAACCAATCATTTCGTTCCGTCTTGTTTGAGTTTTGTGTGATTTGTCTTACATTTAAAGCGTTATTTTTGTGAAAATACTTTAAGACAAGTTACTTTTTGACATTTTTGTTGTTGATTAGCTCATGTAAGACGATGATGACGTTCGTCTTGACATTCTTTAAATTAGAAAAGTATGAGGGCAAAGATCCGTGACTTAGACATGCCTTAGCAAACCAAAAAGATTCTAAGTAAGTAGCTAAGGGGTGGTAGTTAGGCTAGACCGAATAATTTAGTAAGTAACAGGTAGGTAATCTGTGCTGCTATTAGCAAATCCAGTGAGCTTTTCTCAACAAAAATATGTAATACCCAGATGAACAATAGACGCATAAAACGTGTAACCTGTTGTCCGTTGTGTGAACTCTACTGACAATAATAATATCTGTGCTTGTTACTCAAGATTGGAATTCGGCTAAAGTAACAGTTAAGTGAAGAGTCCCATGTGAACAGCTAACTTGTGAACTGCTAAGTATAAAGGATGGCTTTCAATTATTACGATTAGCGTGCAGCTACATAAATTACTTACAGGTTTATGTTGTTCTGAAAAATCTTTAACAATTTTATATCCAGTTTTGAGCACAACGTTTAACGTATCCATATTAACAAACAACTTGACTGTTATCACAAAAATAAACACACGTATCACAAAATTCACTCAAGTTGTCCAGTGTAAAGTGTTTTCTGGAATACTTTTAAAAGTAATCAGTTTGTTGAAAGTTGAACTCGAGCACATGGTGTCTGTGTCTGTTAAACGTGTGTAAGAATAAGGAACTGATGGCACTGGGCCGGGATGAGAAGGGGCCGCGGGAATACGTTGGGACCGTAAAAAAAGTTGTTGCCTCCACTTTTGTGCAGTGAAACTGGCGCGGTAGATGCTCTACTTTATTTATACGGCGATAAAAGGGACATCGACTGTTAGCCGTATGAAAAGCTTGTCAACTGTGTAGCCTCGTTTTATGTTTGATTTATTTTATTAATATTACACAGTAATAGAAGCAAGGTCGTAAATTTAGTCGGACGAACCAACGTGAAATTAAATAGCACGTGCCACGTGCTATTTATATACAAAAAGGGACGCTATAAGTATAAGGAAATGTCTCTGAACTATAGGGAACTTCGTTTAAATAGTTTACGAAACGTAATAAAGTGTTGTGTCGGTTTTGAAATATCCTACAGGTTGGTGACGAAATCGCAATTTACAAAAGTTATATAATATTTTATAGTCTCTGCTATACACATATCTAGTCGGGTTAACTGTTTAGTTTACCCTATAGAATAGCTCAGAGATGCGGTTTCGCTCGTTTCGATTGCGAAATACAAATGATAGCATTTGTATATGATTTTATATCCTTCTTGCCTTACATAACAGCTGAATATGCTGATTTTGTTGTCGTAAGATAGTAGCAGATTAACACGATCAAACATTTGTGTAACAGACAGCCTTTATTTGCGGTGTGTTATATAGACAGACACGTAGACTCAGAAATAATGCTAATGTTACAGATTGATAACTATTTGCTGTTCGTATTTAAACTAGAAGCCTAAAACTTATGTTAAAAAGTAATATAATTAATGCGATAAGATCACGTTAAAATCACCTACTAAGTGTTTGTAGTACATATCGGTATTACAAAAACTTTAGCACATAATTTTCAGAAAGTCATAATTTCTGAAAGTAGAGCAGTGTTCCTGTTCGTGGCAGTACAACGGTAATAAAGGGCGGCGTGCAGCTACGTGCGCCATCACTACTTCAAGCACGTTGTATGAACACCCGTCTATGTGTGAGTGTATAATCTACACGCCACGCACTTGTGTTTGTAGGCCACCACCACCTGCCAACATCTTTGTAGTTCCGAGAGTCTCTTTCTACACGTTTTGAACTCAACGCTATTGATCTTAAATATTCAAGTCGAGGTTTATTATATTCTTTTTTGTCTTGTTACTCCGAAACATCTGTGTATTTCCTTTGTTTTGTGTACGGTCCGGACATGAGTTTGAGCACGTGCTGGGAATATTATAAGTTGGAATTTGAGAGCGAAACGGTCAGATGGACGTGACAATAGGTTTTCAGGTATAAAAGATCAAGGCTATATCTTTATACTAACTAAATTACTGTCATGTTACGTTAGCTATTCAGGTAATTACGACGATGGAGAGCTAATAAATGTTACATAAAAATAAAGTGGAAGCGATTAACTTTGACCTACCTAGGTATGTACTATACTGTGATCATTTAAAATATAATGCCCCTAATTCTACCATTGTCACCAATCATCAATACTAACGTCATTTATCCACGGATTTACCGTTATCCTTCCTGAATTGACGAATTTAAATACATAAATGGACTTTATAACCTCAATATGAAAAATGTATTATATTAATATTAAAATGCATGTACTTATTGCATTCTGATATAAAATATTACTTACATAAGTGTGAATATCAAAAGACTAAAACATAAAAGTTATAGATATGTTAAATTCACAAACCTAATTTTGAAGTATTTAACTTGAAGGGAAAATTTTGCGTTTCCAATCAACAGGTAAGGTAATGTGTTATTGTTAGATTAGAGATCCCCACAAAAAAAAAGGTTTTACTCGATAATGGTCTCGCTTTAGAGACCATTATCGAGTAAAACCTTTTTTTTTTTTTTTGGTGGGGATCTTTAATCTAACAATAACACATTACCTTACCTACTACCTAAGTGGTATTTGTTAAAAGAGCTAGGGTCCCTGTTAAAGCCCAGTTTTGTTTATGTTCTGCAGTCACATGGCCAAAAATAACCTTTGTATTTTTTTCCTGTCCATCCATAAGCGAGTGGGGTATATTTAGATATCTACCATTACTAAAAAGATAAAAACGTCTCTAGTGAACCAATCGTTTTTGAAATAATAGGTCTTTACCTATGAAATTGCCGTTTTGTATGAAAAAATTTAAATGAATTTTTTTCATGTATTTTTTATTTGTATTAATCGAAGTAATCACCCATGCAATCAATGCATCTTTGCCAACGCAGTGGCAGTTTATTGATGCCCTTCTTAAAGAAATCGGCTGGACGGGAGGCAACAAATTCTTCAAAGGCATTTTGTACTGCCTCTCGGGTATTGAATTTTTTTCCCGCCAAGAAGTTATCCAAATTCTGGAAAAAGTAGTAGTCTGTAGGCGCAAGGTCTGGTGAGTAGGGCGGATGACGGAGAGCTTCCAACCCCAGTTCTTGCAACTTGGAGACCGTCTGCTGTGCAGTATGAGGTCGCGCGTTGTCGTGCAGGAGCAGCGGAGACGAGCGATTGACCAATGCTGGTTGGAGATGTGCCAGCTTCTCCATCATTGTGTTCAATTCTTCACAGTACACATCTGCAGTAATCCTCACCCCGTTTGGTAAGAAGCTGTGTTGAATCACACCGGCGCTAGACCACCAAACAGTGACCATCACTTTTCTTGGGGTAAGTTTTCGTTTAGGGCATTGTTTAGGTGCTGAACCAGGATCCAACCAACTTGCTGAGCGCTTGCGGTTATCAAACAGAATCCATTTTTCATCGCAGGTAACAATGCGGTTCAAAATTCCTTAATTTGTGTGTCTGTTGAGCAGTGCAAGGCACGTCTCGACGCGTACTTCGCGCTGGCGATCATTGAGTTCGTGGGGCACCCATTTGTCAAGCTTTTTTACCTTGCCAATTTGACGCAAATGGACCAATATTGTTTTGACGCTAACGTCGAAAGCTGCTGCTAATTCAGCCGTAGATTGTGATTGTGTGTAGCTTCCACAATCGCCTTTAATTCGTCATTGTCGACCAAAGTCTTCGGACGACCGCGAGGTTCATTTTTCAGGTCGAAATTTCCAGAACGGAAGCGAGCAAACCAAAAACAGGTAGTGCGTTGGTTTGTAGTGTTAGCTCCGTAAACGTCGTTGATGTTGCGTGCCGCTTGTGCCGCGTTGCTGCCACGACGGTACTCATATTCCATAATTACTCGAATTTTTAACGTATCCATGATGACGAAAAAGATTTAAATGCGATGAAAATGTAACACTAATCAATAAACAAATGACTACTTTTGGAAAAAGAAATCCATGTTTTTAAAATAAAATTAATTTGAAATTAGAATTCTTAGCCAAACAAAAAATATTTTGATTTGAAATGGCCAGTACTGCAGAACGGCAATTTCATAGGTAAAGACCTAATATAATATCTATAAGAATTATACAAACTTATATCGGTCAATATCAGTATTTTCCATGCGTAAATATCTATTCCGATTACAGAACCCTTCGCTATACGTGGTACAACACGCACTTCGTCGGTTTTTAATGTCAGAGCCGTTAAATTTTACTTTCACGCAAAAAGTCAAGGTATTTTTAAAGCCGTTATTTTTCAAATGTTTTGTACAAATTGTACACTAGGTGCAATCGTTCGTTAGCTATACAATTTAAGATAAACCATAAATGGCTTTACATGTGAGATTTAAATAAAGTGCAGCTATCAAGGTAAGATAGGTAAAGGGCAGAACATTACAAGATTTGATTACAAGTTAAGGGTACCTAACCTTGAGCGTACTTTACTTTTTACCACTCGAAGCTTCTCATTATTTTAATCAAATCAGTTCGCAGTTAAATTCATTTAAAATGCACATTCCAGATTGTTCTCGGTTCATACAAGCAGCAGTTTAAAATATTACAAGCAAGATTTGATGCGGTGTGAATGAAATAACATGGCGGCTTTATTAATCCATGACCCTCCACAGTAAATGCACTTGAACTGATTGACCATATTATGCGTTCAATTGCCGCGCGCCGGCTGCGCGCGCGTCCTATGCTGTGATTCACTATGGACGCGATGAACTCAGTGTTTGATGCACTTATTTAATTAACAATGACTGTCTACAATGTATGTATATGTATGTATACAAATTAATGTGGAGTTATGCTTTAGTGAGAAAAGTGGCAGCTTTTTGGGTGTTGGGTGGCTACATCAATTCAAGGTGGTGGCCTAGGTGGTACATTATCGTTTACACGTAGAATAAATTGTGAATTTCAGTCAGTTGACTGAAAACACTACAATAGGTCTATCTCTTCCGAGAGCTCTTCTTTCGTTTTCGTAATATTTTTTAACAAAGCCAATATAAGTATTTCATTTATATTGTGTTATATTGTGCACTCAGCGAACTTTGTTAAAGATTGTGTCGTTCGTTGTACCTACTCATAACAAAATAGCATTCACGTTTTGTCGAGGCGTCTTATGAGCAGCGCTAGCGCAGCTACTTCGCGGGCCGCGAATCGGCCCAACGCTGTGGTATCGCAGCGTCTACGCGTGTCTACGTTTGATACACGTGCTCGTGTCTACGCGGAGTCAATTCGTGATCAACGCCTACGCTGGAAAATCGCAAAGTTTGAAGGCCCTAACAGTAATGCTATATCCTTTTATGGATTATAGAAGATAGTTATCACTCTTCTTAACAAAACGTAATTTGGCCAATATTTGTTTGAATCGACGTGATTTCTTCCGTTGACTTCGTGAGGTCTTTGCCGTCACGTATCAAACAACACTTATTTTAAATGAGCTCAGCAAATGTCATGTCAATAATGCAACACTTGAGTAGACATAGCGTATAGCAATACAACTTTACAGCAACCCAACTTTTAACTGTTCCAAATTAGTAGCAAATTATTCAAATTATTATTTATTTTCAATCTTTGACACTGTCTTTCACTTCCGTGATATGTAAAAGCAGTCCGTACAGTCATGGCAGCTACTGAAGAAATAAGCTTATTAGATAATTGTGGACTGCGATTTTTATAGATTACGTTTATTTGCATAATGAAATATTTAAATCAATTATATGAGAATATATCATTGCATGGTAGAGACAAGAAAAAAGTTTCTTGCGTTACATCATTACCTCACATAACAACAACAATCACATATGTGGCAGAAATTTAAATCTAAAAAAAATTGATCATCCAAAAAGACAATACGAGAAGGTGTAAAATAAGTTTAGTTTCGGAAGTCGTTTATTTTTGTAAAAAAGGTTTTTATTTCTCGCTTTTCAGTGGGTCGGTTTGTAATTTATCTAAGAGACAATAGCCTAATGTCAACTGTTCATCACATTTTACAAAATATTGTGTTTCCCGGTGCAGGAACGTTTTTGACGACACGGTTGGCGCAGTGGTTGAGCCATCGGCTGCTGCGCCGCGTGTTGTGGGTTCGATCCCCGCACGGAACAAATATTTGTATGACCTACAGGTAATTGTTCCGGGTCTGGCTGTTTGTGAATGTGAGTTTAAATGTTTGTAAACGCACCCACGATACAGGAGAAATTCCTAGTGTGGGGCAACGTTTTATGAAAAAAAAAAAAATTGTTGAGGAGTTCTCCGGGTACCCACTTCACCATCAGTTCCACTTCAACATATGCATCGTGCCGAGCATAAAAAGTAAACCATATTAAAGTAATCAAATCGTGACCCATGAATTACTCATTATTGAATAGTTATGGTGGATATTTAGAATTTCATTATCAGTTCCACTTTACAAAGTCATGGTTTCCGAGAGCAAATGCATGAGTAACTATAAAAAATCCCAAATGGCGTGTAGTGTCTAAAATAATTAAAGAGTTCCTTCGATTTTTCCAAGATTCCATCATGAGATCCTGATTTGGTGATAATGGGACCATCTTGAGGGTATACTAACAAAAATAGAATTTTCAAAATCGGTTCACAATTGACGGAGAAATCGGTGAACTTACAATTTTTTTTATTAAAATAGGAAATAAAAATACATACAGTCGAACTTGCTCCTTTTTGAATTCGGTTATAAAGCGTAGATTAACTTATATTACATATATATCAGCCCGCATTGGACACATTCTTGCATGTGCGGTGTGCGAGAAGACTGATCAAATTGCATTAAAAGAATGAAAGAATTCAAATAGTACCAAGTACCTGTAGGTACTACTGTACTAATGTACAGTGGATAGAGGTCTTATAGCATCAAGTTTGCCTTCTTTTTATACACATAGGACACTAACTAGTTAGATTGCGTCATGACATGAAACCCGAAACGCTGATTTTTTAATAAATCCAAAGAGACAAACAACACTTGCGTAAGTGCGTAATGTAACTGGAACGCTCTCCCGTTACGCCGGCGGCGGCGCCGACCGTTACTGTGATCACAGTTTTATGGAACTCATGTTCCTCTACAAGGAATTAATATAGTATATTACCTGCGTCTTAATTGTTTTTTATTATTACCTTTCGTAGAAGCAATAACTTGCAATCCTTGGAAGACATTTATGATTTGCTGGACGACGCATGACGCAGACAATCATTTATCAAAATGATGTCTAAATGCTAAGGAGACGTTAAATGTTTGAGATACCACACTGATTTATAGATTTACTATTTATAAAACTGTTGACCTCGGTGTACCTAGTAGTATGTATCTACTTATTGCGACGTCATTTGCAGAATGTGTATGCTAAACATACACATTCTGCAAAGCAAATGACATAAAATTCTTGTCTTCGAATTAGGTTTATCGATTCACCGAAATATAGTGTTTTCTGTTAATGCCTATCAAGACTTTCGATGTAAGTGGATACCGTATATGGAAACAGTTTTTTTATTAAATATCCCGTATTTTTCTAGTAGGTTACATAAGTAGTCACATAATAGATTATTAGGTAACTGGGTAAGCGTGCAATCGATAACGCTCGACAGATTTTTGTTTGTGATCGATTACATTTATCTTGAGGAGAGTTCATGCCATAGTTCACATTATTAAATTTAAAAGTATACCAATTTTGACACCGCCATTTATAATTGTGATATAAAGTTTTTGAGAAGGAAGACAAATTGCATCTTTTGTAATATGAAATAATATTATGTTTTCATTTAAATTAATCAATATAGGTAGATACTTATGATCATGGCAATAATGCTTATTAATGATCATGGACCATAAAAAAATTAAAAACCGTAAAGTATGTCCGATTATAGTAACTCATGTACGTAACATGAAATGACTGAAGACACATCGTGTAAGATTATCACAAACAGGGATCGTGAATGTCCGTGACGTGTTAGAGATTTTTACAAAAGCAGTTAATGAACTAATGAGGCAGATAACAATATAAGCGTCACACGATGTTTCAGTGATATGTAGTTATTAGCACCTACCTTGTTATTACACAAAACAGGAAGGAACTTCGTAAGTGTGCGGATGAGATTTTTGATAAAATTTAAAATAGACTAGTGCCTGTACTTGTACGAGTCATGTGAATTTCCCATTTTATTTCGTTCTACGGAGAGTTGAGATGAACATTGTTTCAAATACAACGCATTTTTTTTTTTGGAATCTGGGCATCTCGCAGTTTATCATTCAGGGATATTTACTGCTCAACCGAACTTTCCTGTGGGGGGATTAATTAAAATTAAGGCCTCTAGCCAGACATACAAAACTTATAAGCTAAGCGACTATCGCTAAGGGCACCCCCTGCGGGGTACGAACCTCGGCTTAGGACGTCGCTGGAGAGGACAGCAAAGGACAGGCTGGATCTGATTGTTCAAATACAACGCAGCAGCATGTCAACATTAAGCAGGTAACGTTTTCGGAATCTTGTATACTTACATTATGCAATCAAATTAATTACTGAAGAGGCGTGCATACGTATAAGTGTCTTTAACCTAGATAAGAAATACAAGCGAATAAAGAACTAATAACAGATAAATAATATAGGTATCTACTAGTAGAGATGATTTACATAGACAATTGGACAGTAGTGATGATAAATATATTTTCAACGGTACAATTCAAATTGATAAGTAACTGCGCCAGGTTAGTGACGATATATTAGTCACATTGAACAAACACTCACTGTGCTTAATTTCCATGAGAGCTCTTCCACAACTTGAGCCCATCCCATTTGAAAACTCTTCACCCTTGGAGGATGAAAAAGTGGCGTCGATCTGATCTCCACCCTCGGTGAGTTAGGTACCGAATCGATATTTGAGACCTCCTTATCGGCTGTCGTTGCTACCTTCTGTTTCTGCGAGGCTGGTATCGATTTCTTTTCTGAGACCCCAATTTCGATCTTTAATGGTACCTTTGGCTTAGGTAAGGTACGTTTGGAGCTGTTACTCGAGACCCCTGTTTGAAACTTTATTGGCGCCTTCGGCTTGGGTGGGACAGAAATCGGATTCTTACTTGAGACCCCCGTTTCAAGCTTTAATGCCGCCTTCGACTTCGTTGAGACTGAAATCGGACTCTTACTCGAGACCCCCATTTCGACTTTCAATGCCACTTTATTGTTCGTCACTACACTGTCACATTTTGATAGTTCTGTTTGTCCTGATGACGTCATTGTAACATTGCTAGTTCTTTAAAACTCCGTGTGGCACAGTTGCCGCGTTTGCCAACAAACGTAACTGAATTTGTGCATGAAGGATGATGCATTTTAATTATGAACAAATAAATGACAAAAGCTCATTTAGATAATTTAGTAGTCACTTTATTTGAAGATAAGTAAAATGTGTAAGATGTAATGGGGTCGAAGTGTTTCTTCCGGTAACAATTAATGATCATTGTTACCAGTAGAATAGGTACTAATAACGATATTGGAATTGATTATGGTAATTTATAATCCCAGAGTTATGTTTTGGTCGAGCGGTTTTGATTGAACATCCTAACGGGCATCATCAAAATGTGAAAGTGCATAAGGTTTATAAAGCTATAATATTATTGTATAGTCTTCATAAATCATCTTACAGATCAAGGCACACACACTCTTACGATGATGACGATTGACGACACGGTTGGCGCAGTGGTTGAGCCATCGGCTGCTGCGCCGCGTGTTGTGGGTTCGATCCCCGCACGGAACAAATATTTGTATGACCTACAGGTAATTGTTCCGGGTCTGGCTGTTTGTGTATGTGAGTTTAAATGTTTGTAAACGCACCCACGACACAGGAAAAATTCCTAGTGTGGGGCAACGTTTTTTTAAAAAAAAAAAAAAAAAAAAAATGATACTAACAATAACAGTGCTAACAATAATCTATCGAAATAAACAAATTAAAGAGTTACTAATTACCAAATGCTCATCAAAATTAGTAGTCAGTACTTAGAAGTTATGAAAAAGATATGGCAAGGTAATCAACATACGGATGACGAGAATATCGAAATTGTCGGAAATGAATTCGATTGACCTGGATGATGGCTTGTGGGCTCGTTCATACCGTTCCGCGACTATGTTTTTGTTAGTCTCGATCACGGAGCAATCAAAACAACCGGTCTCGCGGAAACGAGCCAGGAAGTGGGACAGCGTTGTAGAAACTCGAAACTTTACATGCGCGCCGACATACAGACGACCTTCAGATTTGAATAAAATGAAAAGCTAACGACCGAATTCTCAAACACTCTCTACAATGGTGCTCAAAACAAATGTCATGATTGTTTAGTAGAATAATTAAATATTTATAAGGATATTTCTTTATAACGAATTTAAGTGAATTTTTAACGGAAAATGAGAAATTAGAAGTAAATCACGTTATACAATGTTGAATCATTATAAATCTAACTTATGTATCTCATCAGTTATGAATGATCATTTTACAATTAACATATTATGAACTTTGATTTCAAAACGGTGTCATAAACGAAATATTTAATTATGTGAGGCATAATACATAAAAAATAGGATAGGATGTACCACGGAAGTTCAGTTACATCATAAACATAAAAGAATCAGATATATAATTGGTTTGAACTGTGACCTAAAAGGCAGCACTACGGCAGACTTTCACAGGCCAGCGTTTTGAAGGAATTCGAAGTCTCGAACGTTGAGAAATAAATTCGCAGTTCGCACAAGATGAGCTGTCGGGACTACCATTCATTCTAAGATACACACTACCATTATTAGTATGTGGGATGATTTTGATTTGGTTCGAATTGGTAAATTTAAATGTTATTGAACATCAGATGGTACCAGAATATTCCTAACAGAACGTAAACACAAACTGAGCACTGGACGAACCATGTTATGGCACATGATTATAAGGTGATATTGGAACAATTGCAGTTTCTGCAGCTTGCTGATCAAAAACAAAAAACGAAAAACACAGAGGTCAAAAAATTATATAACCCAAAACGATGAAAGACAGTCTTGATAATATATTATGGAAGCACTTTTATATAAAACATATTTGCAAGTAATGAATTTAAACATTCATGGCTAGGAGGGTGTTTTGTTACCAGTATCTACACACACAGGCACACAGGCATATTCTACTTATGCAAGTATGCATGCATGTTCTAATACTTAACTCTCTGTCATAAACTGTCGAACTGGTTGTTTCACCCGTTTTGCAAACTCTAAAACGTAATCAATACCTTCATGCATTGCTGTCATGATAGTTATGTTAAACAAAACTGCTAGAAGTAATTGCATCACTTGAGACGTTTTAGACCACTATTTCCTTAAAGATACAATGCTATGTGAAATATTGTAAGTATGACTAAAGTAGAAACGGAGTGAAAAATTGACGAAACGTGCTTCATTGCTTGAACATAATCAGATGAAATAAGAGTACCCAACTTGTTTGGCTAATGTACGGCTAAACGAGTATTTCCGGGTGACATATATTTCGCTAGGCGAAAAAGATCTACAACCACTTTCTACGGTCAATTGAAAATTACTAATGGACATGCTTTTGTCATTTATCCAGTTGCTTTCAGTCGTTAATGCTAAACGTGAACATGATGCGTGCATTAGTGGTGAGTAGTGGTGACGGTTTTGCTGCGCAGAGTGCGACGATCACATCCGTGAAACCTGCGACACATGCAGCGAGGGAATAGCGTAATAAAGTATACGTGTTAAAAGTTGCGGTGCACCAACGCATGGTTACAATCCCGTTAGCTCAGTGACAACAATGGAATTGATTCTGCGAAGATCAGCACACCATTAATAAGCTCATGTAACGCTATGAACAGTTATGCTGGGAAGTGGGAACTCATTACAGATTCATGTAGGTAGTGTACATATTTATGTCACTTACAGCAGACAGATCAAATTGTTCACGAAAGCCGTCATGCACGATCGCAATAAGACTACAACGGTATATTGATCGCACAAGTACAGAACGAGTATAAATTGATTGAATGTGAACCGGTGAATTTTCAAGCATCAAGTTTAGTGAAAATCTGAATATTTGGGTGGATGAGAGAAAGCTGGATGTAAGAACAGGTCCATTACCTACCTCTATACAGTATACCTAGTGTAACTGTTTCTACTCGATTAAATTTTATTTCAGGAAGACCCGTAGATAATTTTACGCTGATTTTGATTAAACGTTGAATTGTTCTAAATGGGTTATAATTAGTGGATGATTCGAAGATTTTTTACACGACCTCTTTCCGGCCTAGTGGTATATGATTAAAATTGATAAATTATGCCCAGAAGTCGAATAAATTTACTTTCACTTAGGCCAATGTATTCCGTTACAAGTGAGAAATCGGAGTTCACACTTGAACCATGATTAACTGAACGAGGAAATTTTGTGATTGTCCAGTTTTAAACACAGGAAACGATTGTAAAATTACTAGTAGACACGAAACACGTGCTAAGAAGAATAAATCTGATAGAAAGATAATTGTTTTTTTTTTATGTTATTTTTAGATGAAACAATAAAATAAATTTCATAGCATGTTGAAGAAAGTTGTAATTTTTTCTTGTGTTTATCGTAGGTAGTTTGCAACTGAATACAATAGTAGAGAACTTTATAATATTCAAAATATTATTGAAGACGAGTGAATGCAGACGCAGCTTAATATTACAAGGATGTGAAGCACTAATAAAAACCAGACGAAACCCGACCAGCTCGTAAAAATGGGTAAGATGCCAAGAAAGATTTTTTAACCACAGACCGCATCCTTGACGGCCTAGTTGAAACAAGTTGAACCACCCGAGAGCGGATGAGAGCTGGAATGAGAATGGGAGGGAGGCTAAGCAAGCCTGGCTATCTAGTAAAAAGCGCCTGAAAGGGCAACGCCCGGCCACATGTAAATAAAACAATATTCAATCTAGAAATAGAGCTGCTATTAATCACAATGTGTAGATCGTAATTTAAAACGGATTTCAATTATGCACTCAAGTTTGTATTTAAAAATAATCATTGAATAATACTAAGTATAACAGGATAAAATCACGCATTGCCTGCGTGTTTTCGAGTTGGTACTTGATAATATCAAACACGCTATTTGATAAATAGTCTATTAAGAAGTTTAATAACCAGATTACCAGAGAGCGAAATATTATATCTACGAATAGGTAATATTTTATACTTTTGGTTGTAAATCCTGCAGTAGATATACGCAAATCATATCGGACAAGGCAAATAATGTCAAGGCATATTGGCTATCATCATATGTCGCAGCGGAAACAATGCAAAATGTTGTCCCGTTTAGTTAACTGTTAAACACTACATTAATTCATTTGTTTTGTCTTAATACCTACGAACTGTAGTACCGACTTGAATTAAAATCATTTAAAGTTTATTAAGGTCATATGATGATTAGTTTGTTTGTATTCCTTACACATTAACTTAATTGTTGAATGTTTATTTCCAGATTCGGCTAATTATGAATGCTACGCCATTACAAGAGCATTGAGAATTAAAACAACACCGGTAGTGAACGCGTTATCTGTAAAGCTATGTGTTAATGGCAATGCGTGTTTGTTTCTCAAACATGTAGTTAGCACCTCCATCGGACGCTAATCAGCACTTCACACGAGCTAACAAAAAGGTCATTATTTTCTAAACTTGAATCGAAACACATTTTTCGTAAACTCTTTAACATAGTTTTATTACTTTTAAGCATCTTATTAGTTCAGCACACAACGATTAGTAGACAATTTTAAGAAAGTTTCCAAATTGTCGTAAACCAGTCGTATGCAGATCAATAATTTATGATTTTATTTTGATTTTTATTGGAAGGATCTAGAAACGTAGACAGCACTCCCCGTTCATGATCAATTCACTGCGAATATTTACTTTCACACTGTAACCCCAAAATTGGAAACATGTTCACTGTAATACAACTTTGTCGGTTCTTCATAACTTTATATTTATTTATTTACTTTTCACTTTTTGTTAGCATATAATACTCATAAATAACAGAGGATATTTGAACACGCGTCTCGACAGTACAGTGTCAAGGAAAACCTGATGAAATAGAGTTAAATACATGCTATTAACTTTCCTTATTTGTCATTTAACAATTTATTAATATTCTGTCAATAATTATTATTCCCAAACCATCATCTGTTTGATTAAAAACGTTTTAGTGTAGGTCATGAAACAATTTGCACATGTAAAGAATACCGAAATAATCGTTTTTGACAGAAAGCTACTTTGAAATGTTGTATGCAGCCAATATATTCATCTCGTTGATACAAAATCGCGTGAGTTATCCAATACACAGAACGTGAAAGGCCAACATATGGTAATGTGGTTATTAGAAATCAGAAAACTTCTAGCTCGTACCGTTTTGACGTATCCCGGCACGACACGACGCCGGAACAAGTGGTATACCATCAGAACTATCGTAAAACCAGTTTTTCTCCATCAGCTGTTGTGTGAGATAATTTTTGATTTTTATTATAGCGATTTCTCTTTCGATTTTCGCGTCGCTTCTCAGTTTCTTTTTAGCATAATTTGTTAAAATAAAACAGAAACTACGAAGTAAACTAGCTTTTGTATTTTTTTTGCATTATACCACTCTTAATTTAGCTAAAATTACACATATTACTTAGATTTTAAATCAATAACATGGCAAAAAATATACTCTACGTTTTATGTAGGTTTGAGTATATAATTACCGTAAGTATATAAGTAAGTACGTATATATATAATATTACTGATTGCTTAAACATTTTACAAACAATTTTAAGATTAAATTTAAGTTTCAATCACCATATTCAAGTTCAATTAACTAAGGAGGACGCAGTCATCGAATATCAAAATGATGTCATAAAACATGTACGTATAGTGTTTCTTTTGAATCATATTGCTCTGGAGTTACATCCTTTATGCTCGAAGTGAACTGTTCTATAAAACAATTGACATCATTAAATACCTACGCATTTCATAACAACACGACACCAATTGTCAAACAAACATAAGCAATCTATTGTCCCTATTGATAACATATTATGACTTATGTATGAGTGCTGTAAAGCTGCTCTTGACGACCTAATTCAGGTAACAGGGCACTATGCAGGAGTACATTTTTGTAGTCTGGGATAGTCCATTAACTGTGCTCAACAGCAAATTAAGATTGAATGAAAAATATACCTATAAGTTAATAATAATAATAATAATAATAATAATATTTATTTAATCAAAACAAGGATAGGGTACACGTTGAAAATACAGTTTTACAGAATCAGTACTATTTCTAAAAACGTGTGGGTGTAAGCACTGCTCTCCTAGCTAGGTTATGGAAACCTGTGTTAAGGAGAAGCAGTCCGGTCCCCTAAGGTACAATGACGTAAAGGTACATAGTGCTTATAATGTTACTGCTACAATTTCGAAGAATTGAGTAAGACCATTAAAAGTTCATGATTCGTTTAGTTAATACTAAAAATAAAATAGATTAAGATAAAAAAAAATAAGATAAAAATGTGTGTGTGTGATTGGGTGTGGTGTGTGTGTGTGTGTTATTGGGTGGTGTGTGTGTGTGTATGTGTGTGTGCGTGATTGGGTGTGTGGTGTCGTTGTGTGTGTGTGGTTGTCGATGTTCATCACCTACTCGTATGTTAAGACCTGTTCAGTTTCGTCATATGACTTATTTCGGAGGTACGATTGTACAATCCTTTTGCATTTGTAATACGGTAGTCCGTAGATTTGACACTCTTCGTTTATTTTGTTGTACAGAAACGGACCAAGAAATAGAAAAAATCTCTTGACAAAAGTTGAGCGTACACGCGGCAGGGTGCATATCCCATCTTTTCGACATTTAGTACGTTTTTTATTTTCTATTATTCGGTATGGGGTGTTGCGGTGTTGGAGAATGACTGTTTGTAGTATAAAGTGTTGCCGAACATTTAGCACTTTGCAGTCATTGTATAGTTCATCAGTTGGAAACAGAATAGGACGAAAAGTGGCTACTTTTAATATGGCCCTATGTGCTACTTCTAGCGGCTTGAGGGTGGTTTTAGCTGCGCCGCCCCAACAAGAAATGCAGTACGTTACGATGGATAGGCAAAGTGCAAAGTAGACGTTACGTATTATAATGGGATTAGCAATATGCCGGAGAGTTTTAAAGATGTATATCAGTTTGCGAACTCGTCCAGTTACCAAACCGATATGAGACTTGAAATTGAGATTCCTGTCCAAAACTATTCCCAGGTACCTAATGGTTTCAACGGAGGTTAAAGGAGGGCATTGACAATTAGGATCCTGTATATCTGGATGACCAGTGTGGGCTTTGATAAGGATGGGAGTCTTTGGTTGAGCGACCGAACTGTTAGAATAAGTCAGAAATTTAGTTTTGGAGGTATTAAGGGTTAGGGTATGTGAATTGACCCAATTTAACGCCACGTCAAAGCCAAGCTGAGCTTGATGCTCTAGTTGTGACCAGGAATCCGAGATGAAGGTTATTGCTGTGTCATCCGCAAAGGATGTTACCTTTGCATTATCGATACTGAGATCACACAGGTCATTAATAAAGATCAAGAAAAGTGTGGGGCCTAAAATACTTCCTTGTGGTACCCCGTAGTGTATTGGAAGGTCGTCGCTGTCATGACCATCAATCCTGACTTTTTGCGAACGATTGGAGAGGTAGCTTTGGAAAAGATCCAGTTGTAACCCCCTGACGCCTATTTTCTCAAGTTTGACTAAGAGTGTGGAAACGGGAACAGTGTCGAACGCTTTAGCGAGATCTAGAAATATAGTAAGGACCTTTTTATTTTTATTTATATGATCTATGACAAAGCTGGTTAGGTCGTGAACTGCGTCACAGGTTGACTTATTTTTCCGGAAACCATATTGTTGTTTCGAGATTATCTTGTAATGCTCCAGGTAACTAACCAACCTTTTGTTTATCAAGCGTTCAAGGACTTTGGATAAAGCGGTTAATACTGCTATAGGACGGTAGTCATTCGGTAAAGTTCCGTCGCCCCCCTTGAAGATTGGATAGATTATTGCCTTTTTAAAGGATGTTGGAAAAACAGCTGTTTCAAAACAAGTATTGAATATATGGCATAAAATAGGCGCCAGAGTGGTGGAAAATTTATTTAAAATTGTAGATGAAATACCATCCCAACCAGTAGCAGCGTTTGGCCGCAGTGAATTTATGGTGGATATGATTTCTTCTGGGTCAGTTTTATCCAAGACAAACGATGAAGTTGGTATAGAACTGTTTTGTGAGATAGGTAATTGCTGTGAGGGCCTCGTTTTTAAAATGTCATCAGCAAGTTTATTGCCAATATTGACAAAAAAGGAATTCACATTATTACATGACTGTGCGGGTGAGAAAGATGTGGATAGGAGTTGTTTGGACGAGTGTGTAGTTTTTGTAATATTTGTTACTCGCTTTATGGTGTCCCAGAGTAATTTTGGGTTATTGCTTGCTTTGCTGAGTTCTTCCGCATCAAAGAGCCTCTTCACTTTTTTAAGAATTTTCGTACAAAAGTTTCTGTATCGCTTGTAGGTTATATTTAATGTTTCATTATCTGGAGTCTGCTTGAGGTTTCTGTGCATGGCATCTCTATTTCGCATGCACCGTAACAAACCAGGAGTTATCCAGGGTTTGAGAATCTTCTGTTTTGCAGTCACTTTTTTAATTACAGTGTTTTCGGCTATGACTGAAGTCAGGTTTTCAATGAATATGTCGGTAGCGGTATTTGCGTCTGTTGTACTAAGTTGTAAGTATGCGTAACAAATGAGAATTATTGCATGAGGACATTCAGATGTTGATGGGTTTGGTCATTAAGCTTGGGAATAAGGCGAAGTTCTCATACAAAACATTACGATAGGTCAAAATTATACAAGTCTTGTTCAAATTAATGAATGTAATAAACATTCAGGTTAACGTTGTGTTATTTATTAAAGAATAATATATAATAAGCGCTATTAAAGATCGAAGTTCAAATAAATTGAATGGTATAAGATTATCTAATTAATGAGAACGTTGAATTAACAAGCAGTCCTGGAAAGCAATAAACCTAAATCAACAATGATAAGACCGCGGACTAATATACCAATACCCAATTACATGAAATCAATTAATGAAGCAACAACAAATACCGAAATGCAAATATTTAATTTCATATGTGGAGCAAATGTTTCGCCTGACAACTATTTATTAAACAATAAATAATTTCGATAATCGAAGTGTACTGCATACTATAACTTTTTCAATAACGTTGATGAAACCCACAGCGTGGCGAGCACGGCTTACTGTGGCATGGCTTCAGTCACATTGTATCACTGATTGGGCGATAAAACCGTTTTGTTTTATAAGCTGGCATGGCTGCGTGAGATAATTTCTTGTCATTTTTCGACGTTTTATTGGGACTCATTGCTATAGTAGCAATGAGTCCCAATAAAACGTCGATTTTATCGTCGCCCATTTTATCAAACATGTCACATTTTGACAGATGAATAATGTGAAATATGTCACATTCGTTCTGAGGTGGTGATAAGATTTAAAAATTGATAACAGTAATATTTTCCTGCTAATTACTGCACCAAATGGTAATACATTGTATGCATGGTATGGCATGGCATGTATTAAGCAAGACGTCAAAAGCAGGAAAATATCCCGGAGAAAAATTCTAGACTTTAATAACCCGTTCGAGTTGCTACACTGGGACTTACAACGGATTTTCCGCCTGACAAAGCCTTTAAGTGGTTTATTTAGGCTTTTATATTTTAAACCAATTAGACATGTTGTAGGCTATTACTCGTACAATCATACCTACAGGTATGTCACTCATGTACTTTTAAACTTTGTGCCTCAATGATACTATAACTCCCATCAATTTGCCTTCAAATAGGCATTATTTGCCTATTTGAAGGCAAATTGATGGGAGTTCAGAGAGTTCAGGGTATCAAAATTTTCAAATCAATCAAAACGAAAGTCGTGTGTCACATGCGAATTAATTTCCTACTAAATTAAAAAGATGTTTAGGTGTATGTAGTGTCTAAATTGACATCTTTTTTCTCTATGAAGTCAGCAACGAATAAGGCATGTCGCGCCTCCAGATTATGTCATGTGCCCTTTCTAGCATTTAAGAGAAATTGTAAAAGACTGCACATATTTCTTCATATCTTAACACAAACGTCTTGGGTACGCCCGTGCTCGCCCCACTGCTAAGTATCATTAATAAAGTAAAAAAATATAAAAGTTTGACTTGAATTACATAAGACGACAAAATCTCTGACATGATTTTTCTAAAACGTGCCATCGTTATGTATGGCACTGCGCCCCGCGGTTGCAACCGCTCCTAAGGGTCGTAACGTGATCGTCCATAACCTTCTTCAAGAATATGGCTATCTAATTCAAAACGAGTTTTTCCAAAGCCGACTGGGAGTTCCAAAGATTAGTGCATTCAAACAAACAAACTCTTCAGCTTTATCATATTGGCATAGAAATATCGGTGTAATTTACCTCTTAAGAGATACAAGTTAAATAATGTAACAATGCCAATAACACCAAGTTTGATCAAGAAATGATCCATATCGTCGTTGAGAACAACGCGCAGAAATCAACATTGTACATACTACAAATGAAACACCTTGTCTTACAGCACTATCATAATCATTAATCACGAGAAAGATTGAAGCGAACAGGTTCCCAGCAAAACTATCGCACAATCGATAAACAATATCATAAAAGCTTTTCCCAGGCATCATAAGTACGGGTAAAACGGCTCTTTTCACGTGTGCGGTGTGCGCTTTAGACAAAGCCGGAGGATGGCGAGAAAAAAACCCTCTCGAGTTTCACTTTCCTCATGTATTGTACAGCGGCATTGTATATAGCACGACATAAGAGACTAGACGTCTTTTTGTCGAGGGTCTCATTCACCACATTGCAAAGACATCTTCAAGGAAAAATTGTCTAAAATATAAAGGATTTGCAGACAACCTATCTGTGTATTTATGGGACATAAATACCATTTTCGGAATAATGGTTAATACAGATTTAGTAGGTGTGACTTATATGGTAGCTGTCCAGTAATGATGAAGTAACTCTTCATTAATTCAAGGTGGGACGATGAACTCAATAAAATATTTTTAATAGCAACTGCTATAAAATATTGTTTCACAAGAACTTACAATCTATTACGCACCTATTAATAATTTGAAGTAAGAAGCCAGAAATGCCGATCAGCACTTTAAACCCAGGTTAGGTTAGGGTTTATAGAACTCAATTAAGTTTATCTGATGTCAAAAGTCATGTCAAACTAAAAGATGAGTTGTTATTATATAATGCTCGACAAATCTCAACAACCAACATGGCAATTGACAGCTGATTTACTGGTGAAGATTTCAGAAACCGCGATTCAACCGCAGCATATCCTTTTTTTATACGTTTTCCATTGCTATATCTTGATCGTTACCAATGTGTAGAGTGGATAATATTAAAGTTCCTTTATTTACTTATTTTTTGGAGCCACGACAGTGAACATTTATGAGCGTAGAAGAATTATGAAATTCTAAGAACAGTAAATATGAATTATTTCATTATAGTGGAGTCCTTTTTCACCAGAATATCAAATTGTTGACGGCGGATGGGCAGCATCTGATCTACTTCTGCATCAAGTGCACTGATAACATCCAGTCGTGACAATGTGGCATGAGCTGGGAAAGCAGCTGATTGCCATCGGTATAGTTAAACCTTTTAAAAAGTAAAAAAGATGGCAATGCAAAGAATTTGACCAGAAATGCTGGCGTAGCGAAAAACTTTACCATGTGCACATGTCAAAGACAGATTGACTTGTTTGGTCGGCTTGGCAAGAGTTCTGCGGCCATCAATGTCTCATCAAGTCATCATACTTCGATTTAGAGGTGATTTGCCTCAATAGTTTTTCTCAACGTTAAGTGCATTAACATGTACGTACGAAAGTAGGTTATCTATGTAAGCTTTATAATTTATAGACAGGTTTGTATGTCAAATGTATCAAATGTTATATAGTTTGCTCACAATACTAGCAACCTTTCAAAATGGGAATTGTGAATGTTATAATTACTTTGTATAAAAATTCACACGACTTGAAAGGTCGACGGACCTTGAAGACTGAGTTAGCAAATATTTGTCCATTACGAAAAGAGATAACCATGCTCAAACTTTGTTTTATCAGTGAGTTACCTTCCTTCTACTGTACATATGAATTACAGTTAACTGCAATGCAGCAATCAGGAATAAGCGAGTACGTATTTCAGTATTAAATAAGATCTTCAAAAATGTTTATTGTTCATTGTTAGCTATTGAGAATGACGTGTTTCTGTAAGAAAAGCAACAACATGAACAGAACACTACTGGTGTCTGTACAGGAACTGTTAGAAATCCACAGTAAGTCATAATACCTTGTCACTACACACGCAAACGTAATTTGGGTTGCAGTAAGAGCAATCGCAGTCAGCGCATTCGCTCCAGAAGATCTCGCCGTTGCAGCCAAGGCGGCCGCCCGTTTCCACATCCACCCACGTCGACCGCTTCATCAGGATGATCTCCCGGTTCACGACACTCTTAATAACTAATTAAACGTTCTTAAACACTTGCTCCCTTTGAAAAGATGTCAACATCACCAAATGATGTAATTCGCGTAGGAGTCCCAATTCATCACTTAACACTGGATAAAATGTCACTGACACTTTGAATGTATTCAATAGATGCACAGTTTGAACCCTGTAGGTACGTCACATATATTTAAACCACATTGAAAAATTTTCACCAAACATTCCGAGTTCACTCTAAAAATGTTAAAATGTTGTCAAAATAATGCAATACACTTGAGCGGTGCTAAGGTTACGCGAGCATGGCGGCAAGACCGCCGCGCTACGGCTCATCGGGCAGACTGCTACGCGCGCAAACCCGCTGCGCCTGGCACTCTCCTCCGGCAAGGAAGTCCTCCATCAACGCAAACACCGAATATAATTTTGATTTTTGTAAAAACTCTTTGAAATAATTTATTAATAATAAAAAAATGTTTCCCCTAAAATAGGAAAAACAATTCAAAACGAATGTCCGAAAATCATGATGGTACCGTCCAGTCATGACGACCAGATATTGGAAATTATATTGTGCGCCTACATTTGATAGCAAACCTTGTGGAATCCTGGGAATTTTCATTATAAAACAAATTAATTGTATTATGTTATACACAGCACAAAACACACACGCACTGCAACCAATAATTGCACAAAAATCCATAACCAAAAAACGATAACTCTTGTCACGTCTAATCACTGAATGGTCGAGGCAACCCGCCGATCACGTAGTAAATATTTTTCATTCAATGCGACATAAAGCTTTGTTGACAAATATCTAACGCAAACATGCATTCTTCGCATCAGTTTCATGCAACCATAGTCACGGGCCGGGGTTTCATTTCACTTTATTTTAGATTTATTCGATAGTTAACACAAACAATCCGCATGTCCTAACTGACGTTCGCACGAATTGCAAACAGAATGAATTTCCCACGAATTAAATGCTTAGAACTAATATAAATGAGGTAATACTGTTAATAATTAACAAAAGAAGTTGAGTAATGTAATGCATTATTGCATCGTACATAGCTTTATTTGTATAATTGAGTTTAAGACATGATGTCAAATATTATCTTAAAATCTATTAAAAATAGACTAATCAATAATCATGAATAAGCAGGACATAGGTTCATCTAAAATTCCCAAGTCAGTTTTACGGCTAATTAGAGCAACGAAATTGAATTCGGTATTTTATATTTTCTAAAGGTCATGGTCATAATATCGTTGAATGTACAAAAAAGGCCGGCTTTATGTTTTGAGTGACCTTCAATTTGCAATCATTCCATTAAAAACGCGTTCAACGGCAAGTGATTTAAATCCAACATTTTGTCATTTAACATTTGACTACAGTAAGGTATTGAGAACGGATTGACTCCTATTATTTGTTTCAGTTGTATTTACGTAGTTAGAATTATAGTTAGGTTTCATCATAGCCAAACGGCTAAGCACTTTCGATTCTAGACAAAGCATTTTAGTGAAATCTTGTCGAACTCAAGCAGTTCCACTAACAATTCAGGGTTAACTTATTCATTTAAATCAGCCACAAATTTGGTCGCGTGCGTATTGTGTCTGCGGTCTCTTTTTGTGTCACCATCACCATCTTTACGTGCTTCGTATTATTTTGGAATCTGGAGCACAAACGTATTGCAATTTATATGTATTTGAAAGTAAGTGGCAAAGACTTTCCTTTAGTCTCTTAACATGGTCCTCACTCTCAGTATATAAATCTGCAAAGTGGAATGCGGCAATGAAAGCTTGTTAATTGATAAAGCCAGTGCTGCTAAATATAGCGGTGTGATCGGAAAACCCTTGTAAATTACCGGTTGCGCTAGCGCATAATTCGTTCTACCGTTGCGCCAGCGGCTGTACTTGCTATGTCCATATTTGTACAAACCAAATACGAGTGATAAGTAAACAACTATTTGCCATGTGGTCAATATACACGAAGATCAATTTACTTTGAAAAGTTCGTACACAAAACCGTCTATAAAAAAATAAATTAAAAGTTAACTAAAAAGTCTCGCCTAGGGACAATAGTTGTGGGTTAGTAGCACTCAGACATACGCGGGCCTGTATTGTATCATATCAATACTTATGATGCGATGATATTGCAGAAACAAAATTATTTTTTTTGTTATGAGATGCCAGTCATCGTTTTCGTTGGTGCTGCTGTCTGCGGCATTGAACTTCAAATCGTGGCAATCGATTGATAGACACGCATAGATAACTTGGTTGAATTAATTTGATAATTAGTTATATATTTAAAATGTTAAGTTTTCTAATGCACTCATGCTGATTTCACCGATGCATTAATTGTCTTTCTTCCAATGCGTCTAGTTTTAGTGCGACATTATTTATAATTATGTTAATCATATCATTACTGCTCGTTCGTATGTGCAGCGCGTTCAAATAGATGTTAAATATGAAAGTAAGGGACAACTTAAGAGGTATAAACGGGTGATTCTTAGAAAGTTTTCTCATATTCGATTGTCAAATTAGGACATTGCAAATGAGTTCCTGCAAAGACAGCGACTGTGAATGTCCGATGTGGGTGGAACGAAGGAGAACGTGGTTTGCCGACTGACTAATATTAATATACATACATAATAACGGACGTTATAGTTTTTATATCTTTGTCATTTTTATTTGCTCATTGACAGTGTGTATCGGATCTAAAACCCATACTGACTGCTTTTGATCTATACCCGCATTTGCAGATTGGATCGGATAAAATTATAGCTTTTCGTGTGGAGAGTGGAGAATGAAAGGAATACTGTTGGCTGTTTATTGCCAAACAATGATTTTCACTAACAATAAACTAAGCAAAGGTTTATTTATGCAAGTGCTTAGAAATGGCTTAGTTAGACACGTTATATGCAAGATAATTTGTCAGGTGTAGGTTGTAGCTACAGTTTTGAACATAAAATGAGATTTACTAGCCCGAGCTATGCTTTTCAAAGGTGTGAGTACCTATAAAACAAGTGAAATGTTCGGCTCTAACAATCTAAGCCTAATCAGACAATGAAGATGACAATACATCCCAATTCTTTGTTCAATGACCAGATAACCAATATTAATGAATATGAGTTTATAAATAAAACATAAAATCGTTGCTACTAAAGCGGTCTTTTTAACTGACCAGAGCCCATACACGCTTAATACGGTCGTAAGTGGGCGAACGGCATTTAGGCTACACGCCATCATATTTGGAGATTTTGCGGATGACTTGAAGCATTTTATATTACAAACTTGGAAATACGAGGTTGATAAAATGTGATATGGTTTGAAAACGCGTAGTCGTGATTCTTTAGCTACGCCTGACGCCTAGATAAGTGTCTTTGACATGGAAAACGAAAGAATAACCCGTAAAATCTCATAGCAATATCAGTCATTTCCAAAATCACTTGCCTACTGCAATAGGGCAATGTGTTAGATACATCATAACAACTGATAAAACTGTCTAAATCCACCTACAAGACCTGAGTGACGCAGTGAAAAGCTTTGTCTTCACAAGTAAGGTTTCTAAATTGTGTAATTTCACATTGACAGTATAGAAACTGTACAATATAACGGATCTGGGCCACTATTGTTTTACTATAAATTCTGGGAAGTAATATGTTTCCCACGTCAAATTCAAGCTCATGTTCAGAGTGCACTAATATGAGCGAACATAATAGATCACTCATTAATCGACCACAGTTTAACAAAGCAACGGAAAACGCACAAAAACGAAGACAATGCGACATGCATCAGCTACTGACAGGAAGCAGGTGCGTACGAAAGAAAAATGACATGGGCATTCTACATTGTGTCACTGGTATTGTAGTATAACTGAAAAGCTTGAACAAAAAGTGCAATGGTATTGTAAATGTAAAAATCTCGCCTTTTGCAGGTGTTTTATGGCCTGTTAATTATCTGAGAAGTATTTTGTGGTTAATATAGACATTACGACTGAATACAAACTGTTAGTATGGGCAGTGAACAAGACAAAAGTTCCTTTTTAAGAACTCCTCGAGACGTCGAACTGTCTTGCTGTAAACATCATGTGATGACTATATACTTCGCATGTACTTACAACAATTTATAATAAATACTTGCGGTTGAAATTTGGAATGGAGCACTAATAAGTCTTAATTTTTTGTCAAGACCTCAGAGGAATAACTGGTCAAGGCATAGACATACACATACATAATGTCAGACAAGTTTGTAGAGTGAATTATTTAGATCTATTGTCGGACATGACATAAGATATTTTTATGTTTTGTAAATGTAGGTACTACAGTAACTAAACCATAATCTGCTCACCTTGGGAATGGAATGTTACCATTTACTATGTAACCAGGCCGTCCGAGGCTATAGAACATAATAACAAAGCTATATTATTCCCAAGACCACGTCAGTTTCACGTAGAAGGAATCTCAAATCCAATTAACCGGAGTCCTGTACAATCGGGAATGTAATTTTCTACGACAGGAAAAGCCATATAAGGGGCTGGTCTATGAAAATAAGCCCTATCTCTATCAAGATTAAGGTTGCATTACAAAATACTGTAAACCGAACCACATAGAGTCCATTCACCCCACA
The DNA here is from genome assembly GCA_905147745.2 of Phlogophora meticulosa. Classification (NCBI taxonomy): domain Eukaryota; kingdom Metazoa; phylum Arthropoda; class Insecta; order Lepidoptera; family Noctuidae; genus Phlogophora; species Phlogophora meticulosa. The sequence continues at coordinate 5,664,815 of LR990518.1, forward strand.
ACAGCTGGGCACGTTTTATATGGAATCTTGAAGCGCCACCTGGCTATGGATTATTATATTTCACAAGCTAAAGTGTATCAATTTTGTAAAAATATTATAACGAGTAAATGTATGTTTAAAGCAGTTTAAGTTGAAGCGATTTCTGAACGCGAAGAAACTGTTGGACCTTGAAATGTTTCTACAATTTAGTACCTTGATATTATGATTATGTGCTTAAGCCCACACATAAAAATAATATTGCAGTATATTGGGTCCGATGTGTTTATAAATCGAGAAACACTCCCACGCTTCAAACGCAACATATACTTGGTACAAGTGATCGATCAATGAAGGCGTCTGATCGGTCCTGCACTCCAGCACCAACTTGCCTTGATGCAAACATTCCATGAAGCGGGAAGTGGAGCTAGTATTGGAAAAGTTGTTACGTAATACGTAGTGTATTATAAAAATGTCGTAAGATGACGGATCGTCTATGGGTGAAGTTAAAAGAAACATTAATTAAGAGCTTAACTTCCAGAATGAAAATAAGTGCTTAGGATGTAGGTATTCTGAAATCGCGGTTAAACTAACAAAAGAGTTATTTGTAAAAATAATTAATTCATTTTCCCTAATCGATTCATTTAGGTCGACGATTTTGCGACTCCTTGTTAAATTGTAACTAGTTACTAAGTACATAACTTGTTACTAAGTAAATACGAGTAAATAGTATATTAATTGCACAGTCGAGGCTGCACCGTTATGAAATCTCATTAAAACATGAATCAACATTTAATCGTCTCCAATATTTGATGGACAGACGATGGATCACAATAAATAGTTTTCAATTTCAATTTAAGTTTGGAGTAACATCAAGTTTTGCAATTTGCAAATTGATAGATCAAATGTCAAGCATGTGTAGTAACGGATAAAAGTGAGTGTTTTGGCGCCATCAAGGAGTGATGACAGCTAATGCAAGGGTCGTGAACTTTCCAAATAGGTGCAGAGCCCCGAGGCTTCATTATTCAATTGGTTTGGATTGCTACACAGTGCGCAAACGCAGCTGTTGTGAACTATGCATCGAGGACGACCGACGTTCAGATACAACCGGTTCAATTGGTTCACATCTGACGTTTACCTACATACTGCACATTTTATGTAATTGGAACGTTACTAACTTCTAACATGGCAGGTCGGCGAAGTAGCTTTACTAACTTTGGGATAGTTGTATTAGTTTCCTTAACAATTTTTTATTGGATTCAAACTACTTTACGGAAAATCCCGGGATCCTTTTCTTTTTTAACCTATTAGTCTACTTCTGGACATAGACCTCTCAAAAAGCGGAAAATTAAGCCGTTCCCTACACTTTGTCAAGTTTAGTGAACTTAAATGAATTGAACAGCTGATTTAAAGTTATTTATATTCATGAGTACCTCAAAATACACCCCACATAATTTTCTTTTTAATGTTGTGTAGGTAATTTTTCTTTTACTATTGAACACAGTGAACTATATCACAATGGTTATATCTGTATGAATATCTACTATGTTTAGTTAATTGAAGTATGCAAACGTGAACATTGGGTCAATGGAACGCGGAACGATAAAGTGTGTTAATAGATACAGAAAACGTTCTATTGCAAATTTGTCGATTTACAAAGCAAATAGCTGTGACTGAATATTCATTCTGGAATTATACTCGAACAATTACCTACTATTAAATAGGTGCGAAAGGAATTTGATGTGATTATTTTATCAGTCTCTCGAGAGTTTGGAATAATTTACTTAATAGATTTCTTACAACTTTTAAGAGCTCTTGAGACTGAGTGAATACTTTAATTGGAAACTTCTTATGATAATTTTGTTATAAACGACCGGGAACTGCTTCGCACGGGTGTAGAATGGCGAAATGTCACGTCACCAACATGTCAAACAAAATATCTCTAGAGTCTAGATCTATGTGAAATATTGATGTATTAAATGTCCATATGTAAGTAGTTAGTTGCATATTAAATTATATTTATATTTTACGTTTTGTGTCAAGAAAATAGATATTAAGTCGATATGGGAGACTTTATTGAAATACCGGGTAAATACTATTCCTAAGTAGAAAATCTTGTCACAATAATCATGTAAAATGAACAAAACCAAAAATAACCCTTAGAACAGCTTTAAAACGAAGCATTGTTATCTTGTCTTTTAGTAGTTTACGGCTTTTTCATCTTTTTCTACATCTTGTATTTAAAACCTTGTTTATTTTGCGTTTGTCGAGAAGTGGACGGCGATAGGCTAACTAATGGAGTCGATCTAGATCGAGTTAATGTGGACTTAACAACCGACGCTACTATGATTTCTACTATGAAATAGTTGTAATGGCACTGTCATGGACAGAAGCTAGTCTCATCTACTCGTACGATAGTGTACAACGGATATTGCGCCACCACCCCATGGTCGCCGTGACCATTATTATCATTTGCTGCACTTTCACTTACACCATAAATATTCTTGCGCGACTTATTTGTCAATGGTACACCATGGTATACAATGCCATAAATGTTATGTACTCTTGTGACAGTCATTTGATATACATACTGATGGCTCTAAGCGTTATTCGTGACGAGGTTAATACGAGGCTGATTGTTTTATAGTAATCTATTATATGGGTCATCCTTCTAGTAGTTTTAGCTACACTTGTCACTTGCAGCGAATCGGAAAGTTCCAAACTTCCAAGACAATGGTGGTTAGGTTGATCAATGTACATAAAGTTACGTTTTCAGAGTGCGAGCTAAGTACCAGCTGGCGACCGCTTTCTGTATCAAGCTTAATCCGTTTATGATGACAGTAACTAAGCAACCAATACTATTGCTATATATGTTTATCAGTCAGTTAAAGATTGTAGGTTGAAGCTGTTTAGCTGCTGACCTGCAAATGTAGAGTGGTAGCTTAACTAGCTAGTTCAGTAGCTTTACTGTTATTTGTTCTGTTCTGAATAAGCTAAGTAACTATGTACTACAGCTAGAGCTAATGCCAGAGAAAATGATTGCTTAGTAACTTGACTACCAATTTAAATCATACATATCTTAATATCACAACTTTCTTTCTGCGACATTTGTGTTAAATGTCTTATGGTCAGGTAGTGTGTCAATCTGGAAAATTATTAATTTCCTTGACTGACTGGCTACTGCTTTGCTATTAACTTCTGGACGCTTCTATACGTAATATGTACATTTTTATACAGAAAGAAATAAAATGTCAGCAATATACATATGTATATTCACAACAATGTATTTTAATGGATCTAAGCAATGTTATTACTAGTCATAAAGAGAAAACGTTATGTTTGATTGTTATGACGCTCGTGTACATGAATACCACATCGTACTGTGTCTTCAAGCTCCTAAAATTCTTAAAAAGAAAGCGTTCAAAAGTATTAGGAACAATGTAATAAATAAACAAGGGAACAACATCGAGTTAGAATACATGTTCTCGAATAAGCTTTTAAAGAATGTAATTCTAGACTTTAATTGCTGAATATTTGCATTTTGAATGCTATCAACATATTGACAAAAATAAAAAACCGGACGTTGTTGATGTTTGCTAATGTAAAATAAAAGTTGATATAAGGTAAGGTAGGTTATCCAGGTGGTCACGAGCAACCAGCTGGATAACCTACTTTATAACCTATCTAAGTAGGTTCAAATCCATACTTATAGAACTTTACCAAGCTACCAATAGGCCGACGATTCCTATCTGTGTTTCATATAAAAGAGTAAACAAGGGGTGAACATTCCGCACCAAAGCAAACATAGCTTATCTGTGTACGATGAACGATTAATATTTTTTGATGATCGAGGGCATAAGATGCAATTTGGCATGGTATTCGTTTCTGTTACGTGTATCGGTCAATAGGTTGATGTTACGAACACATCAAACGAAAGAAATTAGTATTTTAAAAATAGTCGCGGAAGCAAAGTTTATTTTCAGATACGGGCATGGAAGAGTCGAAAAAACCAATCGTTAGGACGTGAACACGGGTGAACGGTTAAAAGTGATAGATGAGATAATGCGAGCCGTATTTCAGCTCTCAGTTGGGTTTTTATTTTATTTATTTATTATTTATTATCTAGCCCCAAGCTAAGCAGAGCTTGTGTTATGGGTACTAGATGACTGATATACTTAATACAATACATTACATAGATAGATATTTTTATTATACATAGCAAATACCCAGAACACCCGAAACAAATATTTGTAGATCGTACAAACATTTGTCCCAGGGCGGGAATCGAACCCGCAACCTCCTGCGTCGCAGGCGGACCATTGCCCGCCGCGCCACATCGGTCGTCAATTAGTCAATAAGAAAGTACTTATACAAGTGGATGCATAGTGACCCCGTTCAATTTTAATTTTGTAATCAATGAAAATAAAATAAAATAGGTAGATAAAATACCAAAACTTGTTCAAATTAAACACGGCAATGTGACAAAACCAAATTCGATCGCAGAAGTTCTATGAAGGTTAAAGAAAGTTTATTCGGTTCCTTGCTACTGAATATGTGAGTTGGCATCTTTTCAAAGTTAATCATTTATTTTTAACTGTCGAGACTTTATCTTTGAAAACGTAACTTGTAGCTTTGTATCTACTCACTTCTATTTAATTGTTGATTAAGGGGGAGGTCTATAGTAGTTAGGAATGTTCGTGTATGTACACACGGTGTGCTTCGTCTGATTCTTCTCTTGGTTACATGGAAGGATAGTGGAATTTTCCTCACATATTGACGTAACATCTAATACATAGAACCTTATCGCCAACTATCATCGAAAGCAAAACCATATCTATACGTCGAAAAGTTCCATTTCCCCGAGGAAATCAAACTTACGAGTAGTAAAGAAACGGTGTATTTGCGGAGGCACGCGATCCTTTTACTAGTTTAACAGGTTTTTTGTCGATTTCTCCCTTTTAGATTATATCTGCTATGGAACGTGGGCAACCAACATTTTGTGGAGTATGTGGTAATTTATAGAGTTATAATAGTTCTTTCAACATTTCTTCATTCCATCCGTGAATAGCTTTACAGATACATTTGAGTCAGAGAAAGTTTTACTCTAGCAGGTGTGATATGAAACCGTTCGTTTGTCATTATTTCCATATTGAGTAGTGTTTGCTCTAGTTTTGAAGATTTTGATAACTAAGTATTTAGTATTAAGTTTTTATTTTTAATGCGAATGTTGATTTAATCAACTTTATTTAGTTGGTTTAAAAAATCTTGTTACATTTAGGTACTTGCTTCTAAAATAAGTTCGGGTTGGCATACATAATACAGAATGTATAACAAAAGAAAACACAAACATACTAATGACGTCACATCATTACAACCTATAAGGTATGAAAGCCGCGCTTTGACATGCGCAGTGCGCGACCTCTGCGGGTTGCGCGCACTTTCTACGCGATAGCGCAGATTATATGCGTTTTTGCGACCGATTTGCGATAAATCGCGCGATTCACGTCTCTTCATTAGCGATAACGAGACTATGTTTTATAGCCGGAAGCGTATCTGGTGGCTTTCCTGAGTTATTGGTTAGAGAGTCAATTATCTTTATTTAAGAAAGTATATGTATTTAATGGGTAAACTAATGCGGTCGATAGCTCTGATTGGGGGTCATTTTGAGAATGAGCGGCAATTTTGCAGTTTTTGCGTAACTCATCACATTCGTTAACCGTTTAGAGCAGACAGATTTACGAATATTTCAGTTATGAAAGTCTGTGTTTGGATGTTAACCAATCATGCATAAATGTCTGAACGAATATTGATGATACTTGGCACACAGGTAGACCTTGACCTGAATTAGGACATAGGTTAATGGTAAGGAATTTTATCCCGGTGGTACGTTCTTTTCTGTAATTTCCGACCTTTTTTCTGGCGAGGCCGCTGCTGGCTAAAGATAGTGACAAATAAGTAAATACATCAAGAAAGAGTGCTTATAATAAAATAGCTCCATCAATTACGTCTACCCCGCGTAAGAATTCCACTTTCTTCGTGAAACCTGCTATATAATACAAATCCTTAATGCCGCAACCATACCAAATACATTAGCATTAGGGTAGGAGAATGAAATACCGTATAAAAAGGAGAAAAAGTGTTGTACTCAATAGAAATAATGCAATCAGTCCTTTAAGAATCCCGATAACTTTCAAGCAGGCAGAACAGGTAGTTTCCTCATAACGCGCGAGGAGTGTCGGTCACAGTCGTAAATGTATGCGCGTATATATATGCGCGCGCGCAAGAAAGTGGACGCGCAGCGCAGGTGCCGCATGCGTTAACACTGCACTTGATTGTTGAAGTAATTACATCATGATTTTATGACGAATGATACGCATTTTACGCCTGCTTGGGTTTTATTAGGTGTTCGTTTAGCAGACAGCCGAGCGTCATTTTTTTATTTTTTACTAGGCAACGGATCCGCCCAGATAAATTAATTTTCATACCATACAAAGGAGTGGGGTTTGTGGCTAAATAATAACAGCAGCACAGGTCAATCTAAACTTAAACTACGCTTGCCGAGGTCGGTCCGTGAATGGGTGACCATCTATTACAGTCCGAAACCCTTACGTGTCTCGGCTTTGACAATCGTTACACGTAGTCCGAAGCCCGAAAGTCGTGTTGCCCAGTGAGAGGGTGGTCGAGATCAGATAGACTCGTTGTATATATTATGTAAAATACTCGTATTCAGCTGTTTCGGATAAGACTGGAAGCCAAACCCAACATATTTGGGAAAAGGCTAGGCAGCTGATAAGATGACGATGACAAAGGAATTGAAAAACGTTGGATAGGCAAGTACTTTAAGTGTTTACAGTGTCTATTTTTGCTATGACTACCTTAGTAATGAATGGTTGCAAGTACGTTTGCGAGTCTTAAATGACTTGAGTTCGTTTCCCAGGTGGGATTACTGTTATCTACCTACGTTAAGTAATTGCTTATATAATATATGCATCTTATGTCCGTTTCTAAGCACTACGTAAATGTAGTCTAAATAAAAGCGAACCGAGAAACAGTGCAAAATATTTAAGCACTACATTTAGTGAAGTACTGTTGAAACAAGGAAACACGAAGTAAAACAATAAAGGGGTAGGAATTACACTAAGAGAAGGCTGTGACAGCTAGTAATAGCCAACTGAACGCCTTATTTGATTGAATCTTACTTTACTTTACATCAGGATGACTATCATCATCTGCCTAGCCTTATCCTTACTATGTTGGGTCGGCTTCCAGTCTATGCGGATGCAGCTGAAGCACAGTATTTTCATGGAGTGACTGCCAATCTAACCTCCACAACCCAGAGGTTCTCTTCTGGGTAGGTAATATGAGTTTGACCAGAAATAAGATCTGGTAAGACTGGTCGTCAGATTATGAGGTAACGTAAACCGTAACGACAGTCAAAGATATACAAATGACAGCCAGGACCAACGGCTTGATGGTCTTTACGAGGCACGGAGAGCTCACGATATATAAAGGATGGTCAGGCATGCACGGACGTCCTCGGCAAGTTGAACCTGCGATCAATCCGTGCAGTTACTTTTATTTAACCATGAGCCCCTTTTTTGCGGTTCCTATATAACAAAATAAATAGGTAGGTAGTAGGCATGCGATATAATCGTAAAAATGTTTGCAATTTCGAAAGATATGACTACTACCTACACAGCGTTCGCGATAACACTCCCAAACATGTAAGCAAATAATACGTGTTTTAAAAAAAACATTTAAACCCATAAAGTTCCGTTTGCGGAACAACTTCAAACATTTTTATTAGTGTTCCATAGTCATTCCTGAATTAACTTACTTTACATTAGCATAAACTTTATATTCGTTTAACTGAAACTAACATCATTTGGAAACAAGGATTGGATTAGGCTTTATCTAATATCTGATGGTTGCTGGAGTTCATAGCACGATGATTGTTGTTAATTATCTCCTTAGTCCCCGTAGCATTACCAGTAATGCACTGTGGGTACGCAATAGAAATCCTTAATTGAGCTATGACAACAACAAAACTCTCTTAACTGTAGATGAAGTCAGTTTTACATTGCAAATTTAGTTAATTAACTGACGCTTTTCCCTTTTGCTATACGGATGTTAAATGTATATGTTTGGAGGAAAAACACCTGTAGGGAATGGCACCGACGCGTTCTGTGTCCAGGCATACTGGGTGATACTCAGTTGCTGTTGTAATTCACTAGGCGAAATCATCGAGTATCGATGACTTTATTATCAATGTTAGCATTCAATATAATGGTCAATTTGGCTACACATTATATTTCGATGTATCGATACTGCTTGATACAAAAATGAAGAGTATCAAAATAGTATCAAAACCGATATTTTTCCGCGTATTGAAGAAATTAAGCCCTAGTTCAAAAAGCAGAGTTCAGCAGAATACATACAGCACCCTAGTGGGTAGGTACTGTATGTATTTTGCTAAACTCCAGCCTTCATATTGATAAAAATACTTTTATTGGGATATTTCGAAAACCAATATAGGTACTGTGTTAAAAATATCTATACTTTTTAACACTTTAGACATCTCAAGGGTTCACATCGTCTGCGCTGCGTCCTGAGATCGCCGAGGATGCCGGACGCCTGCGATTTGGGGTAACACAGTCTTTACTGACCTGGTGGTTGGCAGGAGCTACGGCAGCGCTCTGCGGCGGCACGGACTGCACCGGCCGCGCCGGCTTGGCAGCTGCTCTTTGAAGAGATGCGCGTTTCACAGACACCATCAGCCACACGTCTTCTACCCTTTGCGCCACCTGTAGATGAATTAGTTTTTAGATATCGGTAAGTATACAAGAGGTGGTCGAAAGATTGGACAGTAATAAAATTGTAACTTTTTCAGGACGAAGATTTTTTGGGATTCCTAAGTCTTGCAGTTAGCTTACGTCTTTTGGCTGAGAAGAAAATTGACTTAAAAAATGTAGATGCTATCAGAAGTATATTTATTTTGGGTCAGAGAGGGTTTCTACTTTTATTCCATCTATAAGCCGCTATCTCATTACACCGTTCTAGCCATATCGTCTTTCACACAATCCAGCTATCGTTTTTGGTCTTCCTCTAATCTTACAACCATCCACTATTATACTTAAATCTCTACTCACAGCATGTTCTTTATTCTCCGCAATACATTCCCATACCATGACGACCGATTTCTACAAAGCTTCTACAAAGATCACGGGCGCTGATTTACATCAGATTAGTTTTATAATATTACAATCCGTTAAAATCTATGTAGATTATTTAAACTACGTTCTTATAACGTATGTTCTCATCATATGTCGTACCTGCGTGACCAGTGCCCTGGTCTCCTGTGTAGCAGACTGCATCAGCATATCCCGGAACTGGTCGGGAGCTGTCAGCCCGAAGCTGGTGGCGTCCTCTAATAGTTTGTCTACTGCTATTAATCCTCCTTCTCCTGCCAAGATTTCCACGCCCGTTGCACACCATTCGTTCGCCTATTATAAAGGAAATATTATTATCTAATAAAAAATAATCTGCAAATGTTGTGCATTAGTTTGAGAATTACAATAATTAAATAAAATCTATTCTAAGGCCTTGTCCTTCCACGATCGTTGACGGGTTGTTCGGCAAACAAATGAACGCGAACCCGTCGTTGCATCGAAGATCGGTTAAGTATTAGGATTAGGCCTATCTTTGCTATGATTATACTCGCACTATGCGATCAACTGCGATGATAAGAATATTATGGTAATTGTAATAGACATTACTTAGAAATCTTATACGCACAAACTCCTTTAACAACTATCTACAACTTAGATATTGCGCAAAGGAATCGACTTGGTATTATATTTTTATACAAGGTGGAAGGACGTAGACGATCAAATTGATACCATGACTTTAGTAAATGATTCTGGCCCCCCATCGTAAAAAAACGTAATTATTTCCTAATTTCAATATTTTTTCTGAATTTCATTTTATATGTTATAACAAAAATATTTAAACTCACCTTATCTATCCTGTCCATAAGTTCTCTAGCTTTAGTCAGAAGTAGATTTCGTTTTTGTATCTTTTCCAAAAGTAAAGCGCTCGTTCGTCTCAGTTCCTCGCATTTTGATTCTATGTGATCGACTTGACTTAGCGGGTCTTGCATTAATTTCTCTCCTGCAACAAAAGTATTGTTAATAGTTTATTTTTGTTAATACGAGTAGTTTCGTTAAAAGTTATTGTATTTAATAACATACCCTAATTTAACAATACATCTCTCGTTGTTTAATTACTCAAAAACAAAATCTTAATTCCGTATGTATACAATTCCAGTGCTGACTTTCCTTTGAATTCAAAAATCGAACAGAGCCAATTCTCTTTTTCGTATTTTTTATTTGCAGCTAGTCCGACGAAATTTGAGAAAAGTATTTATGTTAATATTTTATATCTTTGAATTATTTAAATCGCATAGATTAAAAATAGTCTCCATCAAGCGACATCGAGGTCAAGAGCACAAAACAAAATTGTTTCGGTATAACTTTTAAAGTAAATAAATAATTCTTAATACGTTACCGTCGTCAATAACTGAGGTTGCTGTATCAAGATCACAGTTACAAAGTTTTTCAAAGTCGCCAGCCTCTTGTAGAAGGCTGTCTACCCTGATTGCTGTCTCGCCCACCTCCGTCATGTCACATGCTGCCTTTAGATGGTTGTCTAAAGTAGCCTACAACAAATAAGGTCTAATAAGAACTGATTTATGAACATTATTCAATTTTAAATATAAAACTGTAAGATTTAAATACATCTCTTAGTCGTTTTGCAAAGTTTTCTACACAGGTTTTGGATTTTTCATGCTGCATGCATGATGTTCAGCAGTCGTCAATATTAATACTTTTTCGTAAACGTATACAAAAAATTAACAGATAAAGCAACAAGGAGGTCGACCTTGAATGCAACTGCCAACAGATAGGAACAACAAAAGAAGCCCATTACCATTTAAAAAAATAAAATTGGCTGACACATAACCTAGATTAAGAAATAATGTAAGCCCAAGTGATTATCCATGTAAAATAAAAGTAAAACCTACTGTTATGAAAAACAACAAGTAATATCAATAATGGCCATGGAAATTGTGTGCAACTTTCGAAAATGCAGAAAGTCTCTGTCAAATCAAGCGTGGGTAACGACTTGTTCACATGCATTTTGCGTAGAACACGGAAAAAGAGAATTCAAGCGGACACCCGAAAACTCATTAACTTGTCCGGCATGTGGGACCGAATTACGCGACAAGTTTGATGTGATTCAAGCTGATCTTAGGCCCAATGAAACTTTTAAATCAATAGTTTTGGCGGGCATGAGACCCGATACAATTATGGACATTGCTATGCGTGCGATGTCTTTTTGGGCGTACCAGGTTGAACAGGAGACGTTATATCAAGAAAGCGTAGCAAAACACGCAAGAGAGAAACTACAATGTATGGAAGAAATCAACACGTTGAATATTCAGAAATTAAAAGCAGAACTTGAGACTTGTAAACGAAAGGTTGGTAATTTACAATCAGAATGTAATAAAAAGAGCAAACAAGCGGAGGAATTCAAAGCGCGTCTAGAAGAAAAGTCGAGAAAAATACAGAAGTTAACATTTCAACTGGATGCCCAGAAAAGGAAGGACTTTCGCAGTTTTGAAGGTATGGATAGTAAAGAGAAATGTATGGATATATCGGATTTGGTCGCCAATAGGGCGATTTCAGACTTGGTCTCAGACAGGGCTTCTGATTTTGTTTTTCGACCAGCAAAAGACTCTGACGAATCACACAGAGTGTGTTCACCACGAACACCGATGTTTGACTTTCGAAATAGAAATAAACAGACTTCTAATTTCCAGTTCCGGCCAGTAAAGTCTTAACAAGAGTGTAATGAGAAAACCATCTCTGATTAACTGTTTTGTAATTAGATTAAGCGTAATTTACCTGCATCTGTTTAAAGTTTAATAAAAACGTTCTGAACTTCAGCCAGTGGTTTAGCTTCGTGGAATGTTTTTGCCAGAAAGTGTCGAATTGTTTTTCAGTCTCGTCCAGTTGCACCAGTAATCTGCAACAATGTGTACGAGTTTTATTACTTTATTCATTTTTAGGGTTCCGGAGTTAAATAATAAAACAGGAACTCTAATAATTCCATCCTGTCCAGCTGTTTGTCTATCAGTTACTAGTTTGATGTAATTTAGTAAAAAGGTATACTTTGTGTGTGAAGACTTACAGTAAAGGAGAGTAAAAGAATATGTAACCTAAGGGAAAAAACAAAAAAAAACAAAATTCAGTGCACATATGGTGTATTTTTGGATGTCATTATTGAAAACTAGCACTTCAACCGCGTGGTTTTAGTACTTTTCCCTTCGAAATTTAACATCCCCTACTCACCACCTATTTAAAGCGTAGTTTTGAAAATAAGCCTTATAAGCCTAGAGCAATCGGGAATAATGTAGCTTTCTAACAGAGGAAAGATTTTTAGAGTGGCATCATAAGTTCTGGAGATTACCCCCATCATACAAACAAATGTTAAGTACCTCTTTACAATAAAATGTGTGTGAATTTTTCATTTAAGTAAGTCAATAGTTAAACACTGAAGTAAGAACTTATTTCAACCTTTGCAGTCGATATAATTAATAGTGTGCATGCGTACTTTTTCATCCTGACTACTGAACCCTTTACTACGCGTGGTCCAACATGCCCTTGGCCGGTTTTATTATTTTACGTGCAGTTTTCATGGCCTTTTCAGTCTACTTATGTGTAGTTGTACAGTTATACATAAAGATCGAAGTCTATTAATCGACATGAGTAATTATCTGATTGCCAATAATTACCATCATAAACTATGAAGTAGGAAGTATTGACTAGGTCTAATTGAACGTCTGTCTAGTTGTGCATCATCTCCTTATACGGTTTCAGCACAACTTGTTTTTACCAGAATACGGACGGTTATTTCTTCATCATTTATAATCACCTAATTTCTCAATCATCATCTGCATAGCCTTTTCCCAACTATGTTAGGGTCGGCTTCCAGTTTAACCGGATGCAGCTGAATACCAGTATTTTACATGGAGCGACTGCCTATCTGACTTACACATACCTCTGACCTCCTACCACTTACAGGGCTTCACGATACCATTTGGTAAGACCGGTTGTTAGACTTTAACGGACTGTAACGGCTGACAAAGATCTGTAAATGACACCCGGGACCAACGGCTTAACGTGCTTTCCGGGTCACAGAGGAGATTTGATATGTTATGAACGGTCACCCATCCATAGACTAACCGTGACAAGTGTAGCTTAACCTTCGATCAACGCGTGCGGGTGTTTTCATTTAGCCACGAGGTAATCACCTAATTTCTTAATCTACATAGAATATCGAGCCGTGGTACTATCGGGGGTGATTCGGTTTTATTATATAAATCATTATATTATATTATCAGCCTACTTCTGTGCCACTGCAGGGCAAAGGCCTCATCTCAAACAAAGAAGATATGAACATAAAACACCATGCTTGTTCAAAGCTGATTGGCGATTTCGATTTATATTTAATTGAAGTTCTTCCTTCGCCAAATGTCAGTGATGTCTCTGATAAACTTAGAAAGTACATATGAACTGAAAAAGCCACATTGGTACTTGCACAGATTTGAACCTACAACCTCGTGCATTAGAGCCGTGGTCATAACCACTGAGCCATTACGACATATATTCAGAGTACGTAAAGTAGTTAATAATTAACACATAATTACCTCTCAACCGCAGCGACATGGCTGATAATATTATAAGTTAGGTTTGGTTTCCGTACTTGCGTCAGTAACTCTTCGCCTTGCGACGTCGCCGACGATAGTTCAGTTTTTAAAGCTTTATACCTAGAACAGAAATATAATCAGCATAAAACATTGCTTTACGACAAGGAAAACAGACAACTTTTGTGACAAATGTACTGTAATTTTATTTTTAACTTTGCTCCGCTCTAGGAATTTCTCCTGTTTCGGAGGTGTTCATTCAAACTCACAACACAAACCCGGAACAACTACTTGTAGGCCATACAAATATTTATTCCGTGTGGGAATCAAACCCGCGACACGCAGTACGGCAGTCAATCGCTCAGCCACTGCGCCAACCGTGCCGTCAAAATTAATAATAAATAATTCGGTTTACCTATTTTCCTGACAGTCTAATAATTCTTTGGTTTGTGTCGGGTCGTTTCCCATATCGCAGTCTACAATCTCATGCGTAAAATCATCCAATTTACTTGAGATTTCCTTCATTAACGTAGAAAATTTCTCTAGTGCCTGAAATACAAATTTATTTAAGCAATCCGGTTCTAACAAACTACATAGTGTGAATTAGACATGAAAGAAAATTAGTTGATAATAATACTCATTTAAATTCAAATTACGACTACGTTGCAAAATTACACACTTGAATACTTCAGGTAATTGTTCTCAGTATTTCACACAGGCGATCAGCACTGTTTGAAATTTCCCATATTTCCACACAAATAATTCGGTGCGCAAGGATAGACATCATTGAACATTCCTTAACTAAACACAACTCTCCGCTTCTATTCAACTTGTTTGGAGAACTTCAATAGCGCGATTTAGGTTTGTTTTTTTACTTCTCAAAAACTAGATGGCGCTACTGTGACCTCATTCAACACAGGATGCAATCCATTATTAGAACTTTTTAACTTATATTTTTATAAATAAATACTTCAACTTACTATCCGTTGTTGTATCCACTCAGCATGTGAATACTGTAGTTCTCCGCCTAGGTCTGGCGTCAACTGTGACCTATCGAAGTGTTCGTATAACTCCTCTACTGACGAACAGACTAGCACCCTGAATCTGAACTCTTCTTTAAATAATTTGCTACTGACTTCTGACAACGCCTTCTGTAGGAAACTTGCTGGTCGAAGGACGTAGACGGCGTGAATTATTCCTGGGAAGAATTCCTGGAAAAATAGAAAATAATAAAATAAATAAAGTAATAAATAATGCTGGACAATCTACACAGCATCATCTAGACCCAAGCTAAGCAGCTACTTAATACAATACATTACATAGATAGATTTTTTTTATTATAAATAGTAAACACCCAAAACACCTGCAACAAATATTTGTAGATCGTACAAACATTTGTCCCAAGGCGGGAATCGAACCCGCAACCTCCTGCGTCGCAGGCGGACCTTCGCCCGCCGCGCCACATCGGTCGTCAAATACTTTGTAGGTTACGGACATTGATATACTATTAGTATATCAATGGTTACGGATTACATTTTTAAACTATTTTATTTATTTACTTATAATCATTATTATTGTATATATCGTATGACATATACAATAATAATGATTACTAAAGCAAGACTAATTATCTTATAATGGCCTCATTATAGATATTCCAATTAAACTTTGAATATTAATGTTTAGCCCTAATACCAAACGATACTTTGGTCAAATGTCCTACAAGCATTACTTTAACTTGTACTACTTTACTATTAGCAGAATATCTTATTTGTAAAAACTCTGGCACAAAAAATGTATTTAGGTCTATAATATGACGTATCCAAGCGTCGTGGGTTCATCAATCACTATCGGTTTATTATAAAAGGAGGCACCTACTTTTCAAATAAATGCTATAATGGGCCATGACGATTGAGACGAAAAGAAGAAGAATTAAAGCATCTTTTACTTTATCAGTAACTAAAGTCTGTTAATTAGTATCATAATGAATACTTACTGAGATCCTTAATAATACTGTTTTGACAGAGTTCCATCGATCTTTTCTTCTGTCTATTATAATGTGGAAGCCCATATCTGCTTCCAATAACCTGTAACGAGAAAGAATATTGATTAATATGATTAGTGATACCAGCTGTCGTTAACGTAGTTGCTAAGTTATCAATCAGTTATGAATTCTGTCTGGTATCGATTCCCATGTGGCCGTGGTACTAAATAATCTATTAAACTGTGGATTGCGGCTCCATTTCATTTAGTAATCATGAAATTAACGAGCGCTTTTAACATATTCTTTCTAAAGTTAATTTATAACTTTAATGAACTACCTTGTGTTGGTTAACAAATTGGTATATTGGGAACCGAAACGACCCATTAATATTTCAGTTAGTGGTAGACTGTCAGGCGATAAATGCTAGGTACAGAAACATGATTCCATTTTTCGACGTTGAACTTTGACACTTGAACACATGCCTATGACGACCTTGGACGTTATTACATGAAAATCATGTATTTTATTTACTTTCAGGGCGTTTCTATTCATTAAATACAACACCTTTTAAACAATGAACGGATAATACAATACATTATAATATTACTCAAAGCGTCGTAGTGTTCAATGAAGCGTAAATTCTCTGCGGGTGGTCTACGCCTTCAGTGTAAGCAGCAAAATGTCACAAATATCAGCGGGATATAAAATGAAAGTGCTTGGATAGTGAAATAATGTGACAGAGCCTTTATACACTGTCGTGCAGTAAGCACTAAGAATTCTCGAGTGGATAAGCTGTTTATTAGCAGCTAGAAAATGTAGTTCAATGAATCCCATTCAAATAGCAAGTCTGCAATGTCGAAGTAAGAGAAAGTTAAAACATAGTCGTCCAGTCCATTGTTTTTAAACTGTACAATAGATAGTTACACATTGTAGGGCACTACTTAATGTAAACAACGCTCCTCCTCAGCTTTGGTAGGTAAAATTATTATTATATAACTGAGGAGCTCAAACACATCCTTATGGACGAACGTATTTTAATTGAAATCAAAATTTATTGCCCTCTCTCTGGAAGTTGATTGATCCGATGATCGAAAATCCATTTTGCAAAAAAAATAAAGTAACTCCAAAAATGTGCGGTTATATTTCGTTTCTACTAGGAGTGGGCCATCCGCCGACCAGAGGTATGAACGCGGGTTTAGTCCTACAACCTAAGCATGGTAGATCATAGTCAACTCTCTTACTACCCTATAAGTGATAAAAATACTAGTATCGTTACTTACGAGGGCACAGAGGTGAGATAGAGCAGCAGCCTACGGTACTCCGATGGCGTGATGACGTGAAAGTTGTTGTTGTCGGGGAAGGTGATGAGTGGCCTGTGGTCCCTGGCCAGGCCACCCGTGGCCAACGCATACTGCGGCAGCAGCAACTCGCTGACATTGCGGCCCTCGTTCTCATCGCCGCCGCAGCCGTCGCACTCCGCTTCTGGAGATGAACATTTATTTGACGTCATTAATTGCGTCATTTTGTATGAAGAAATACATAATCTAGGAAAGTTAATAACAATAAATAAACGTTATTCTTATTGTTTTTGTGTTACTGATAGTTTAAAAATAAATGTAGATAAGTACTAGGTACATATTTTAAAAGATGTTTGCTGGTTTATTTACGTTTACTTTATCGAGTCAGTTATAAGATGATAATTTATAGAACCTCTTTTATTATCTTAGTCAGCAACAAATCTGTTGTTGATTTGTATTTGTTTGAATTGTCGAAAGATTTTCTCAAAAGATACGTATAGACTTTTATAAAAACCCTATAACTTCCAGAAAAAGCAGGACTTAAAAATCGAAACCCATGCATGAACTCCAAGGATATTCAATGGATGATGAATAAGTTATCTATTGATTGGGCGCGCCGAAACCCCCTCTAATTACCTTCAAATCACCTTAATTAATAATTTATATAATAAATGTTGTCAATCCAGTTGACAGAGAAGAGGCCTTTGGCCTGAAGTAGGACAGTAGGTAACAGGCTAGTATTATTATCCAGTTGACTAATGAGTTCGTCGAGTTGAAAGAGTTGCCGCACTAACGAGTTAACTTGGAGGATTCGTTTAGTTCCGAGTCAAGTTGACTTTAATCAGCAGGTAGTCTGGAAGTTAGCTTCATTAGTTTTCAAATAATTTTGAACTTTCCAGGCGGAGATTTATATGGCTTAATGAAATATTTTCATAATTAAAAGTGGAACATACAGAAATTGTTTTTGTTCAGTTTTAGTTGATTCCTTCCACGTGTCTAGGTCGCGAAATTCAAAATAACCTAAGTTATATCTAAGTTTTTGAATAAACAACTAAATTGTAATCATTTTAAACATAAATAATGAAAAATATCTCTCTACATTTTTGCTGTAAATTGTCCTGTTTCCACGCAATCGTATTATTTGCAAACAATATAGCTTCGTAAGCAATATTTTTTCATTTAAATGAGTATAAATTAAACCATTAATAACTTGGATAAATGAAAATCAAAACATCGATATCTACATATATTTTAACATAAAGTTCATAAACATAAAGTATTTTAACGTTCTTCTTCTAACTTCGCAACGGTTTGATGCAGTTTACACCATTATTCAGAAAATTGATGGCGGATGGTTTATGAGTTAAATTTATTCACATTAAACGTAAATATAGGTTTTCTATAGGCGAAACAATTTTTGAAATCTGTTCAGTAGTTTTTGAGATTATCTATTACAAACAAACATCCAAACAAAAGAATCTTTCCTCTTTATAATATTAGTTTAGGTTCAATTTGTGAGTGTATTTCACTTGTTTTGTTAGTGGACAAGCATTGTTTATGACTATTCCAAACTAGCTTCCGCCCGCGGCTTCGCTCGCGTGGTTTGTTGATAAAAAATCTACTTATCTCTCTGCCAAATTTTATCGAAATCCCTTCAGTGGTTTAGGCTTCAAAGACGGACAAACAGACACACACTCTTTCCCATTTATCATATTAAGTATGGATATCATGTCGATTGACAAACACACAGACAAACTCGTTCCATTTTAACCATTTTGGTACAGATTACGGGAACTACAACAAAGAGATGTCTCACTGCGCATTACGTATGAGTGTCAGACTGTAGACTTGAACAAAGCATTTTAAACGAAGATGAATCAAGTCTGGCCCTTTGTCTAATCATCGGGATCTTTTAATTTTCCTCGTTTCACTCCTGCAAAGAATAATGGAAGAATAGTGAACAAATATTGTTGGTAAACCTTAATTTCGTAATGGACTTTAGGAAGGTATTTAAACAAATTATACCAATTTATCCTTGTAGCAAATTGCTGTGTAGGCAATCTGTATAAAGTTGGAGCTACAAAAAGCGCGATCGCGTGATGCCTACCAATTAATTATACATATAGAACAGGGTAGAAAGAGCTTAAGGTACCGTAACCACAGCTTGATGGATTTATCAAGATGGATTTCCAGGAATTTATTTAATGCGAACGTGCTTACGTTTCGCGGTCACCTAATAGCGTCATAAAATATGTTGGTGTAAGGAGGAACAGTGATTTGCGTTTTTTGTCGCATGCCTCACTATAATAATACTCTGATAATATCGCGGAAATTATATATGCTTAAGTTCCTAGATATTAGTTCGACCGAAAAGGTTTAATGTCAAGGGTTTTGCAGAAAATTGTATTTTGTTCATTCTAACCTTGATTATGATAATACTCTAGTTGATAACGCACCGGCACTGATGTTGAGCACTAGACACAGTAGTGGGGGTAAGCTTGCGAATTTGCATTTTATACTAAACATGGACTGTGTAAAAGATGATATGGCAAGAAAAGAGGTGACCCTTGAGATGACGGCAAATAGAGATGTATGGAAGAAGAAAACATGCTGCGCCGACCCCAAATAAATTGGGATAAGGGCAGGAGAATGATGATACTAAACATGGACTGCGCAAGTCAAGGTCAGCGTTCAAGATCCGTGCCGGTAGCTATACTTACCACATTTTGAGAAGAAAAACAGAATTCCTTGATTAGTATTTTCAAAGCAGTCCTACACTATAGATGAGGTACGTCAGTATCAACAAAACCAGTGTGAGTTGGCTTTGCAGTCTATAGTAATTCCGTACTACGCTAGGCCAGCTTGAGCTGTCTTGAAGTCAAAGTATTACCACTGACGTAGATACTGTACGTATCAAAAATAGAGAGAAAAATGAAACGTTTTTGTTAAGCGACAGCCCGCCAAATTCAAATTTTCTTAGGTTTTTTGCAAGTTGCATCTTAGTATACGGTATTATGTTTTAGAAAAAGTTATTCGCGACCGTTTAACTAACATACATTCCTCGAAAAATAATACTTAAAATCATCATTACAACTCTCCAAATTAGAATTGTGCTCAAATATCATGATTTCATGAAATAGTCCTTCAATCGCACAATTTGAATTTAAACATTCGGCTGTGGGTTGTCCCACACGCAACAAATATTTTATATGGCCTACAGGTTCAGGGTTTGGCTGTTCGACACGACACACGAGAAATTCCTAGTGTAGGGCAATTTTTTTTTTAAATCAAACAAATTAAAACAAACAAATTATTGATATTTGAGATTTTAAAAACAAACAAATTATTCAATTTGAAATTGGTCGCAAATGACTTTTTTAATAACAGCAACCTAATAAACTAAACTGCAAATTGTAAAAAAAACAACGAAAATTTGAATTTCGGGCTGCCACTACACATTCACCTTAATCTAGCAACACGCTCCAAAGCGGGCATGTCGGGAATGGTCTAACCTCTATTGAAGTTAGAACACTGTACTCAGTCTATTGACTGAGTACACAAAGTACAAACAAATGCTGGGCAAACGGGAACCATTTACCTGAACATATTAGGCACTAAGACCTCTTTACTACAGTCGACCGCCTGCGGTGGTAACAGTTTGACCTTGACTAGCGTTGCACGGCGTTTCAATTGATTACTAGGCCACCTTATACTGGTTTTGTTACCACAGACGAGCGGTCGCTCTACCTAGGTAGTTACTGATAATAGCTAAACTTCCAGATTTTCTTGTTGTTAGGCTTAGGAGTGAGGGATACTTTATTATCATTTGAGGCTTAGGCAAGTTACACAAAACTTTCATGAATGGCCGTTCAATGTCTTTCTAGACTCTATTAAGTACAAAGACTTCCCAACTTCTTATTACTTTAGATTAGTATTCCTACCATATACAGAAATAATTTTTTACTTTAATGTACCAAGCATACTATCAAACGGCTCAAGCCAACTCAGTCTAGACATCTGCAGCGGAGCGAGACCCGTACTTACGTAGGTGATGAAATAAGGTTGACCCAATTTTACAAGAATGCTCGAAATAGGCTCGGTAGCGGTACGGTAGACCGCACGTAGTAAAAAAAACAGTATAAGCTGGCCTCATATCCTATTGAACCTCTATGATACGATCGTCCAGCTCAATATCTATGTGTTACCACCGATATGCGGGCTACTGTACTCCAGGAAGCTTTGGAAGGCTCTCCGTCCAAAGAGACTCTCGAAAGGTTTTGTCCTAGCAGTGATTAGCCACTTGTAGACACTTTATAGGTATACTAGTAGGTATGGTGTGCAATTTTACAGATCTCTTCCCAGCCATCTGATAGCAGAGTTGTTCTGTTGCTGTTTGGTATCAGTCTATATTATTTGTATTTGTTTATCACACAGACCTGAATAATAATAGTAATATGTACAGAGGCTAAAACATCAAGTTACCCCAATCTCTCAAAGGAGATTGTTCTAGACCGCCCTATAACCAACAAACATTTGACGTGTACGTTAATTTTAATTATATTTTAATATGCTTTGTAAAAATAATAAATTCAAGCGGACACTGTTTAATTCTTAATAGGTTTTTAAAAGTGAGCTCATTGATTTTATTACCAACTAAACCCGCCATCTTTCAAGGAATTGTCAATGTGAATGTCACAAAAGATTTGATAGTGTCGCTCTCGCTCATATTACATAAATATCGATATCGACGACGATGTCCATACTATCTAGTGATAAATAATGGGTGTTCGATATTTATCACTTCCAAAACATTGAAAATGGGCAACATAAAAGTTTTTCATGCATATTTTTTTCATGGAATTAGTTCCGTGAACATTTTAATGGAACTTATGATGAATATGGCCTAGCACGATTATGATGAAAATATAATTAACAAAACAAACTCACAAAATGTACTTACTAGTCGAATGACGAGGGATTTTCTGTCAAGTGAGAAAATATTAGTTCAAAAGAGGCGTTGGTAAAAAATACGTCACTGTCTCTGGTTTTTGACATTAAAAATAACCTCAAAATCAGATTCTTTTTTTTAAATAAATCTGTTCTCAAAAGTGTCCGTCAAGAAACTTTGTTCTTATGGGCTACTAAGGGCAATTTACAAATAGAAAATGATTTTTTCTATGCTGTTGGCTCCAGGGCGAACAATGTATGGGCGTAGAACAATCTCCTTTACTTGATAGTTTTTCAACTTTATTGCAAAAGAATAAGGTTCATGGTCAATTGGTAAGTTTCACAGTTTGGGATAGCTTGATGTGTGCCAGCCAAACTGTAAATGTATAAAAAGAGAAGAAATAAAACATAGGGCATCAAAAATGTATCTGCATCGCTGTCAACGGGAAAAGTGCCCTAAAGAATGGCAGTATTACCACGGTGATTGGCAACAACAGTCAACGAAAAGGGAATACTAATTCTCTGGCCAAAAAAGGCCACTTTGTTTATTGTATTTGTATGGGCCCTAATTGAGATACATTAATAATAGCGTTGAAATGTACGCTGTGGGAATATTGGATCGTTTCAAAGCAATACAAATCGGATATCTTAGCGTCCCAGCTACAAGGGTATCATTCGCAAACAGATACTCAATCTAACCGTGGTAAACATTAACCGCAACAATGTAATGGTGCACTAATTAGACCAGAATACCCTACATTGTACCAGGGCACTATAAGTCACCTAGGTATCATTACGTACTTAGGTGTTACGTTAACAGCATACCCGACACCTCGCTCGCTTCGCTGCTTCGTTCAAGAAAACCTGTATACTAATTTTGTGTGCAAAATTACACCTCAAAGGCATTATTTAAACTTGAATGAATAACCGCAAAGGAAAATTTATTCATCCGACAATTTTATACCAAGTAGGTACTGTAGGTAGATTCAGACTTGGCTTACAGTATTCTGGCATAGCTCCCACAATAAGTAAAAACAAAACTTAATGAACTGAAAAATGTGATACTTTGGTAAAAGAAAAGTAAATTACATGAAACAAGAAACATCTTAAATCTTGTCCGTGGTCTCATACCGCTCTGTATTCTGAGCCCAAACAAAAATGAGCCTTGATTTTAATAAACTTAATTATTCTTGTAACTTTCTACTGTTAACTAAAATATCTTAAGAATCGAAGCTAATCCATTCATTCAGCTTGAATAAATTTATGCTAAGTTAAATCTTAATACACGTTAATTTTTCACACACGCAACAATAAACTGCTACAAGGCTGGCAAGACATGGTGCAAACTGCCAACGGTCATTATTCAAATGGAGTTCGTCGACCGCGCGACTCGCGCGCAAAGGTCAAGATAATTGATTCCGTGCCGAGGCAAAATCGCAAGTTCACAACCAAACAAAAGATTCTACACATAATTTTATGTGTATTAAACGAGATAAATGCGGAAGTGTTTAAAATTGTACGTTGTTTTATGAGACAATTTTATTTAACGATGCAATTTTGGCAGTAATGGAGGTCCATCAACTCTACTTAGTTGACCTTACAGTTCACACATTAGATTCCAGTTAGTAATTGATGACCTGCAGTCACTGCAGCCTGATTAACCTGTACAAGTATTTTAAGAGGTCAAACTACCTACGTATTTTTTCTAAACAAAAGACAAGCATTCCAAAACTGCAGTATCTTATTTAAGCATGTATATCAACTGAAAACTACAGAACAACAATACCACGAGCTGTGAAATTGGGCTAGTTCGTAAAGTTTCAGCATAGGAAATAACTACAAAGCTGAAACTTGCTGTCAACACGAACGTACCTAATACAAAGCGAATATAACTATCCCGTTGTTTCAGGCTTCATGAGCTGTCATAACATTATAGATGCATTATATTCATAACTTTGCAGAAGACTATGGTTAGGTGAGCACTTATTTTTTGTTTCCTAAATTTTGGGGAGTTTCTTACGCCAATTCTTCCCAGCATAAACACTAGGATTGTGTTTGGAGGACTACTTATGTAATACCTACTTGACGTTCAAAAAGTGCTGCTGATACTAAGCCTAATTTCAATAAAAGAATTTTGATTTATTTTGTATTTAAGTCTCGTCTCAATTTATGAAGTGAAACATTATGAATAGCATTCGTCCAAGGAAGTCATAAGTGAAAACATTATTTACTCGCTTAGCAGATGTGTAATGTTAGTATACTGTAGTGTACTCGTACATACATATCTACGTAAGACTACCGTTTGCGATCAACCAGAACGATGTTAGGTAACATTTGTTTACATAAAGTTTTACTATTCTAGTAGTCTGGTTAAATATACGTAAACATTACCGAAAGTTGAGATTACGTCGAGTTTTCACACCTTTTGTGGATACGTAGAGGTTTTCAAAGGACATTTATAATTTTGGAATGGGTGTACCGTCTACTTGTATGACATAATTATATATATTCCAGCTATACGAAAAGATAGAGAAGCTAAACACAGATAGATAACACAATTTACTTTCATTCATCAACATACTGAAACAACTTTGTACAATTTGCTTAGGTATCAATTGTAACAGCAAACAATCACAACATAATATGCATATTATTAGCAATGTCAAGCATTGTGAAACCAACAATGCTGAAGTAGACACAACACACAACGTCGCATTAGTTACATAAAAGTTCAAGAGATCTTCCACAAGGTCAGTCATAACAATTGCTACCTACAAGGAACAAACTTTATGTATTTTTACTGGAAAACACTCATTTTTCGTCCTTATAGTTATTACTTTTGCTACTTTACACGATTTTCTTATCACCTATATTTTATGGTTGTACCGAGTCAAACACGTTTTCTCACGCAGTAAAATGCTTTATACACTTCAGTAGAAATGTAATATACGGTAGGAAAAGTCCAATAGCTGACGAGAGCACACGATATTGTTACGAAACGACGGACGACACCCGACAATTTAATACTATGTAAATATCGGTATAAGAAAATATTTCCTGCGGGATTCCTGCTCGGTACCTGATATTATGGCCATCAAGGCGGAATTACTTCCGCAATATACGGCATCTAGGCAGACATCGACGTACACTACTCTAATGATCCGTACGTGGTATTCAAATTATCGTCATTGTTGCGACAGTCACATACAAGTAGACCCAGTTATAATGATGGCGTCGGAATCCTAGTCGCAATCGGATTCTCGATCATACAAATGACAGAGTTGATGAACGTATCTTCTGATACATCATGCCGATGGAAAATTGAACACGAACAAGGTAATGATTATTCTCGATATTATCGACGCAGCAAAATACACACATCATCGTCACAATCGTTGAGTTTCGTTTTTTCTAAGCTTATGTACAGTTGGTACACAATCTTTGTGTTTAATATTTCCTTGTAAGTTTGTTACATCTCTTTGTTGATCGTACACATAATATTCGTACCGTACATAATCTTCGTCTTCGCAGCCTAAGCTAAGTTATTCGCAACAATAATGTTACCAGTTATAGCGCAAATTCCCACAGACTCGCTAACTATAATAAGGAGTTTTAGGTCCCCTTTGTTCACAGATAACATCTCCAAAGGATATGAACATCCTTCGGGTAATTAAACTCGATCGTCTACGGCATAGATCGTTGATCTTAAATGATCAGATAATGAGACCTCAAGTCATAAGCATCTTGTTGGATGTTTTTAGAGTCCTCAATTACCTTTATCCTCGTTACACGGACAGTTCCGTCATTAAAGGCCCTTAATGACAGTCAACATTAGCCTGTTTCGAAAGTAATCAAAGAAACATAACTGAGGGAAAAACTTCCGCAAACAAAACCAAATGAGTTCAATTTTATGTGTTCAAGATGATTTGATCATTTTCCGACATTAATTTTCCACATTTTTCCGTGACAACTACGATACTTGACAGAAAATTAATTATGCACATTGGCAAGACAGAGAAGAGCTAAGAGCCTCTCCTGAAGCTTGACTTCGTAATCGTCGTTTACTATTTAAATTAGCACTTGTTCCCTTCCTTATTCAATAATCAATATTCAAGAACAGCTGTGGAGAGCCTCAGCTTATTCAGTTAAGCAGATAACCCGGAGGCAGCGTTGTCAGCATCGTATCAATGGCCGGTATTGTGGCTGGGCCAAAGAGCTCTTAAACCGCCATTCCGACCTCATTGCTATGCGGCGTGCAACCCAATCCCCGGCTCCCTTATGTTGTCCTGATGTTTCTATAAGTATGTTAGTAGTTCTGGCTTACTCTTTGTATAACTAGTATAATGTGATTATGTGGTAATGATTATTATAGCAATTAAATTAACACTTAAGGTAACTTGATGCTGCGAAATTTTGTCTAAACATTTATTTTTACGACCTTTCAGAATCCTAAGCTGTGTATTTATAAAGGTACCTACTGTCCATTTTTGGTATGAAGTAATAAGAAAAAGGAAACCTCGTTTCTGTTTTTTCCCAGTAATAAAACGTTTCTATTTTGATAGCCCTATTACGAGGCAGCAGAACTTTCTCAACATACCAACCCCCTGGGGAGATAAAGTTATTTCATCTTCCGAGTGCTATCAATACAGTGCTAACGGACTGACGTAATAGCGTGCGTGTCTATAACATATAGATCTAGACAATCTATGGCAGACCATGTTTTTATATTCTACTATCTAGCTAACGAACTGAGGAAGATTTGTGGTTTAAACACAGAAAGAAATGTAGAACAACGTTATCTATTTTCGATCTGATAGGATTTGAAGTGAACGGTACTCCTCCGTGCACTTTGTTTATAAACCTAGTTCTTCAATAGGCCGTGTTTTATTGAATGCAGCTGATATCAATCAATGGGAATGTACTGCATTGCTGGATACGGATGTCTGAATACCAGGTACGTATGCCAAACGGAAACCGCGGAAATTAGGGACAGGGGAAATCTCGTAATAGGTAAGGGGAGAGCACAATGTTGGGAACGTAATGAGAAGTACATAAACCAGATTTACCAAAGTTAATCTAAATTAACTTCATGGTGACAATTGTCAAGCCGATGGGCAAGGGACATCACAAAGGTCTGCAACAATGGGTATTCTGTAATAGTAACGATTGATCCGGTTATCGCATCTGTGATTGCATACTTGGTTAATTGAAAATGTGTAACTACTAACAGAGGATGAGGAGACCATCGTTTATATACGTAGAATCGTTAACTGGCTGTCAAGCAATTATCTATTTCCGGTGAAATCTTTAAATGTCGCCATAAATCTCACTTTATATCATCTCATGCAAAATAAATTATCTTTAGAGAGTGAAGTGTATCGCTAAAAGTAGATACTTAGTGCTGCTAATAAATTATGTTGGCTTTGATTGAAATTTCACTTAAATACACAGGCAGGTCTCTTATTAAAGTTGACGATGATATTACTTTCTCTTTAAGTGTTATAGTTATATTAGAACCCACGGGCCTACCTTACAAACATACTTAAAAATATTTACATATACATATTTTGACGAGAATATAATATGTATTTTAACTTAAATAATTAAGGTAAATAAGTCAACACATAAGGAGAATCTGTACAAAACCTTCCTGGACTTTATTATGGGTTTGTTCTATGCCGCCTTTAATGATAAGTATCTATTATTTGCTTTTTATTAAATTGAATGTGATGTCCCATAGCAAGGCAAAAGCCGAACTATCTGCTTTCTTTACTATTATAATTTTCTAAAGACTAGTTTTGAGTTGGGGTGGGCGGCCCGTGGGGACCCGGTGGGATGAGCTAGACTCATCCCACCGGGTCCCCACGGGCCTACAGTGATGTGCCTTGCCATTAAGATCATCCGAAATACGGCAGATGTGTCCAGCCCAATTGTAGAATATATTATTTGACCAAGATCGAGATACTAATCCACGTATTCAACCAACACTGTGATTCCTCAGTGAACGCTGTTCGTCATCAACTTGCTTTTTGACATATTCGTCTGAAATACGACTTTTAGTCTTGCCGTGCTAAGATTGTCTAGCATTTGAATCAACTCGAAGGTCAAACGGAGATTGTATAATCTCTTATGTACGACCATAATGTTGTTTTCCGCTCAGCCCACTGCCAGGAAGATAGACTTTCGGAAGACTTCCTGCAGTACAGCTGTGAATAGTTTCGGAGACACTGGGCCACCTTTCTTAACCCTTTTCTTAATTTGAAAGGACAGTTCTCTCATGGAAGTGATCCTAATCGCTGCAGTGCTGAAATTTTTTGTAGAAGATCAATGTATGTGGTTAAAATGCAGGGCGTTAAAATTTGAGCTATGGCTGATACTATCAAACGATTTTTAACTGTATAGATAATTACTTTTGTCTATTTTGGGAACTTTTTTGTAGATCAGGAGGATCTAAATGTGTGGAAAAATTTTGGTTGTATAAAAATCTTAATATGTAGACCGGCTCCCGGGGATTTTAAGGCTTCAGTATTGACACGGTCATATCAATTGACGTCGTCATCGACTGTGCTCTTATTGTATTTCATGCTATCTAGTGCCTTGTGGACAGGCGAAGCCTACTTAATTTAGGTATTACACATTACATCTATTTATGAGTCATTCAATGTGACTTGTAAGTTTAGGCAATATTCATTCCTATGCATATAGCCACACGATATTATACACATATTCCTGGTACTTACTAAATAAATAACAGATTAAATAAATATTAATTCAATCAAAGTGTAACTTAAACCTAGATAGGCATGTTATCGGGTAATGTACCTTACATATATACAATTCAATTATTCATGTTATGTGCCCGTGTTTATCACGCTTAAGAATCAAATAGTGGTTCATTTTGTATGGCAACCCGCTTGCTCTCATAAATTATAAAAGAGCAAGGGAAATAATAAATACATATTAATGTGTTTTTGATCTAGTCTAAAAGCTTAATCTGAATATTCAAAATTATTTTGGATTTATAACTAATATCGGGCAGGTTTTTTTAATTTAATTTCGGATAAATGACTAATTTAACTTGGAGCCCGTTACCTGTCCCACAAGCTAAGACGAATTTAGCTTTTTGTTATTTATTATCTCTTATAAAAGCAGAAAGGGACGGAAGTTTCCAAAAGATGACAATTTTAGTTAAGGCCAAGGTTTGAATCAGGGAATCACCGCCAGTGTATGGCAGAAGAGCAATGTCCTTTCCTAATCACATTACACGTAGAACGTGGAGCCAAGCGTTACTTTGATCTACATCCATGGATAAAGACGTTAACATTATGATTACATCAACTACATTCTGGGTAACATTCCTAAAATTCTCCGGCTCATCAAAGGCCGTATTCACAATAATAACTCAATACGCTATAAACCCAGTTAGGCAACATTTCTAATAACACTTTTAAATAATACAATTTCTTCGAGCGTAACACGGTACACGAGTAACACTTAATTCACTTTAATGCTCACATTAAAACCACACACGCGCATATTTCGTGACGCAAACTTCGCACACAATAAAAACATTAACAAAAACTTGAAACAATACATAATCACTTGCCTATTTTCTCGGTCTTGATGAAAAAGAAACTCAGTCGCATCTGTGCAACCCACACGCGAAACACAATGCGACACATCCGTCTGCGCGCGCGCAGGCTTGTGCGCTTCCCGCCTTCAGACCATCAACGTTCATCTAAAGATGTCTTCAATCACTAGCGAGTTAGATACAGTACCTAACGTCATCGAGTCGAAAAACTAAGCGCAGAATCGATTTTACGGCTCGGCAATCTTCAATGTTTAAAAACAAATTGACTGCGCAGTTGACTGCGCGTTTCTCAGTCACGAAAATTCGTAAAACGTAGCGTGGTTTCCGATAACAAGCGTCATCGAGGCATTGTAACGTGTGTTTGTCGCGCGTGCCTGTTCGTAATTAATTAAAGGCATTACCTTGGAATCCGAAGCAATGCATCCTGCGACGCACACGGCAGCACGCGCCCCTCGCGGCCACACTGACACTATAGTTGTCACGCTCTGACATCACATCACCCTTTAACATACGACCTTTGTTACCTACATTTGCCTTACTCGTGGCTTTATCACGAAGCAATAAGGTGCACGGAACGCTACACAGTGCGATGCGCGCGCTGAACCGAAACTGACAATCCGATATTGTACAGCATCCGCTATCATCAGTTCTCTATCAATAAGATTATTGATAAGCCCTGGATCGGAACGAGCTGATTTCTGTATTTTTTCTTCGATTTCATACATACTATGCCGTAAGTTAAGTATCTGTCAATTTTTATCATGAAATGTTCCGTTTTATTATTATATCGTATTGACAGGAAGAAATCTTATCACATTTTAGATAAGTACTTAGATTTCCTTGTGATTTTCAGTTTATTTTCTTTATTTCTTTCTTTTCTTAAATCGTTGCCCCTCACTAGGAATTTCACCTGTATCGTGCGCTTACAAACATTTATACTCACATACACAAACAGCCAGTCCCGGAACAACTACCTACCAGTAGGTCATACAAATTCAATTTTGTTTCATGACATAAATATAATGTTCTAGTACCTATATCTACAAAATAAACATGATTGGAACTCCGATGCTCCATGATCAGTGATCAATCATTCGACGTCCGTTCCAAAATATTTATGTTAAGTCTTTGAACGTGGGTATGATGAACGAGAGGAAGCAATCTCTGTTTTGAAAAATGAAAAAAAATATGGGTAAACTACGAGTACGTTCGAGTGAAACAACTTTTTATTAAACGCTGTGGAAGTGCCTGCAGCAAAAAATAGAAGTTCAGACTAAACTCGGTCGGAATGTAGGCAGACATCCGAATGATTCGGTTCCGATGGCGAGGCAAACGGGGCCACCGCGCTACGGAATGCAGGCAAACAGACTGGAACACCGATCTAACTAAACTGGACTTTCTGACAGACGAGATAATGAACTGCTAGTACCTACGTACAACATGCACAGACTATTAAAACGATGAATGAAAAAGGAAATGTTTTCAAGCTCGATCATAAGTTTATCGTTCCTGCATTTATGTTGTTTATATAATAGACAGACCACCCATATGGAACATTGCTCATTGAGCATGATTAACTTCTCATTAATATTATTTACGTCGGTTTTATTCCAATCGAAGGTCGCATATCACATGAATGCCCATATGCAGTGAACTGAATTCAATGGTGGCGGTATAAAACACGTTGCAACCAAATCAATTACAAACCATGAGATAGAAAACATTGGTTTAGTGTTTATGTCACACGGGGAACAATCGATGGGGCATGGAAACAGTCGCTGCAGAAAACAAAAGTGAGACTGTGAATGGTTCACAAGAAGGGAAAAATATTATTTGTTTCATTCAATCTTATATTCAGACACTTTCAGACAAAAAACTGATTGAAAAACATTTGAGTTACTGCTGCTATTGAAATTTTCGTTTCCACGTCTTATCTCTTTTACACACTTACAAGGTAGACCATAATAATATGAATACTTGTAATATTTAAAATTCTCGTGTCGCGATGTTTGTTACCAAGCTCCTCCCGAAATGGCTGAAACGACTTTTATGAAATTTTGTGAGCATATCGGGTAGGTCTGAGAATTGGCCAACATCATTTTCTCATACCCCTAAGTGATAAGGGTGGTCTACCCCAAACTTTTTTTTTTTATTGGCTTAAAATGGCAAAACTACGTTTGCCGGGTCAACAAGTTTTTTTTTAAAGAATACTATAGATGTAGCCTCATTATAATGGATGTGTCTGTTAAACTTACGAAAATAGGAGCAGCCATTGTAGTGTTTGGTGCTGGAGGCCTTCGCCCACCAAACCCAGCAGTGAATGTTATTACAACATAATATATTATGATACAAATACGTACTTAATTGTCTTATTATACTGTCGCTTGTAAGCTTGCACATATTGTGCCTATTGATTTTTTGCTCCTATCAGTACACAACCTTATCTACTGTAATCCCAGATTCCCAGGTCACTACTGCGCCACACCGTTATTCTCCCAATGATTGAGTCATGCTCAGAGGTACACTTTGTTTCAAACAGTGCTAACGACCGACAGGTTGTAAACTCATCGGCTGTGAGCCCCATTACTTAACCTATTTCCTTTTACTGCCTCTTCAAAAGTTGCACAAGAAGGCAAGACTGATATCTACTTTAACACGTTAGATTTTCCTATGATTTCTTAACACGGAATTCTTTTTGAAGATCCAGAAAGTAGATTGTAAAAGCTGTGAAACATGTTTATCACAAAAATGTCGATGAAGATGTAGAAGTACTAACTAATACATCATTAACATAAATATTTTGTGAAAAACGTAATATTTGTGCAGATGACACATTATGGCCTCGGTCGAAGCCAGCGTCTCTGTGTACTGGTGCAGACGGCGCCCGCGCATCCGCGCATTGTCACACCGTCGACCTTGCCATTGCGCACTTGTACCAGGCTGGAAGTTCTTCACTAAGTCATATTTTCTTTAGTAATTACGAATTTATATTTATTACAAAGTGCTTTCACTTCGTTAATATCGTGAAATCTCATGATCCACAAATTTTTCTTTGATGTAGTGGTTATATTTCAAGTTAAATTATAAAGAGAAATATAATTAAAGCTAAATGAATATCTTTTCTTTATGTTGGTACAAAAGGTTCGCTACACCAGCCTATTCAGGGTTTGAACATTATGGGCGTTCATTTAATAACGCGGAACATCAACTATTCAATAGATTCTAATGGATTAAAATCCAACCATATTTTCTGAAGATTCAGTTACGATAGGAGGGGAGCGTCTCTTTTGATTGGAACCGTATTGGATAAATAACGAAAGGCAGGTCGGTGATTGAATTAAGTAAACGTCTCCAAAGAGCGCTAGATTTAAATTAGGTTTGGATCAATACGATTTGTCAACGAAGCCGCTGAATTCGCTCCTTAGACTAGTATTCCAGGCGGTATGATTGCTATCAGATCTCATAAACTGTAACTGGTCACTTGACGAAGTTATTTTAGTTTTCCATCTTTAGTTTTTAAATATTAAGATTGTTACTTCTTCAATGGTAACTAAGGCTTATACGACAGTGTCTGCAACCGGATGTGAGACTAATGAGACAAAGTACCTGTTCAAAATGAAACCTAATCTAACTATGCATGTTACTTTTCACTTGTAGTGCGTTGTTATTTACATTTAGATAGTCGCGTGTGATCGATACGATGCGTTGTAAACTACGAGTAGCTAGCTATCTAAGTCAGGGTCGCATCAGCGCACAATGCCCAGATAACGTCTGTAGCTCTGTACCTACCTAGCTTTGTGTCCATTTCCACTGTGTCATACCTACATACATAATATAGTATTTGTATAAAACCTGATGTATTGCTGGCCTTACTCGAAGCAGGGGCACGATCGAGGTTTTTAATTAGACTTTTGGGAATGAAATTCCAGGCCAGATTTTTTGTGTGAGCTCGAATTTTCGATCCCAAATGGTGCTGTCGTCTGTCAGTTTAAATGATTAATATGTTTTCAAGTATTTTTCTGTGAAGCATTACCTGTTTCGGTTGACGCGCAAATCTGGTTATCACTATTTATAGTGTTGTTGGAAATTCAGATTAGTTAGCGAATTATGTCAATATATAACCGGTAGATTAGCGAACCCAATTCTCACGTTAGGGTCGAATACATATCGCTTGCTGGTGATTCATCATGATGCACCACAGTGACTGACTTTCAATTAAATGTCTCGTTTACACAGGGGAGTCAGCCTTCCGTTACTTTCTAAGTATAGCATACATCCAATGGAAATCCGACTTCATGGAATGACTAAAGAGTTAACTATATGTATCTTTAACAGTTTTTTTTTGTGTGGTTGTTTTAGCAACTTAGATTCGTAGAAGTTTGGAAACTTTTAGCACAAGCTAGAGAAAGTCGGTGGTAAACGAAAGAAGGTATTATATCATTAGGTACCAGCCAGTGGTTAATTTGAATTTGTGATCGATAATGACGATGAAAAAGTTTGGCTTAAAGATAGAAGATAAGGCAAAAAACATACTACATGAGATGTCGAATTCAAGTATAGACACAGCTATCCAAAACTCACGGCTAGGGGCCTCAAACAGAACGGTCGGTGTTTCAATTATTCAACAATGAGCTCAAATGGAAGGCCGCACGCAGTGTATGACAGTTCGGTCTAACTACAAAAGGCAACGGATAGCCATAGCTCTGAAATGTTGATAAGCTTTTACGAAATGAAGTACATTTGGATATTACAGTAGGTACCACGGGAATTACAGGCAGGATATTAACACTATCATCTTCTTGCCCCTGTCCTATGCAACTTTTGGTCGGTGCAACACGATTTCTTCTATTCCCCGTGGTGAACCGTTACGTTATCATTAACTTCCAACAATTCAGCCATCTTGTCTTTCGCCATCATCTTCCTCTCCATCCATCAACATTTATATTCATCACTTTCTGGTCTCATGCTTTTTATCCCTTCTCATCATAAGCTCATACCAACCAAGAAAGCAAATTTCAAAGTACGAACAAACTTATGGGAAAGTTTTGCTTTTGTTGAAAGCCTTCATCGTCATTTTAACTATGTTTGAAAGAATAGCTTATGTCGTATTAAACAGTAACTTTGCTGACTGGCGGTCCCGGTCGTAGAGATTATTTTAAAGCCTTGAAACTTCTTTAAAACTTCACGGCCTCCTCTGTATCTGCCATATTCTGCAGCATTCAAATCTATTCTATAATATTTATGTTCTTCAGTTAACAAAAGACCGTTGTCAGCTGTCCATGTTTCAATGGTAGTCACCCGGACACTCGCTTCCCTTGAACGACCCCTTCGTTCAAGGGAAGCGGTCGACCGGTAGAGTTATTCATGTTCCAATATGTACATGACACTAGCATTTAGATGCTGTTAACTTCGCCGATGAATTGACAGGCTTCATCACTAAATGTTCAGTATATTCCAGTTCTTAGTAGGTAAGTACGTACGTAAACATACTTAGAAAATGCCTTTTAAGTAAGTGCCTCTTCGAACGTTGGTCGTTTCAATGTTCTGAACCGTTAATGGATCGGTTATCGAGTGGCCGTCACACACATGTACCTGATCGTACTGGTCTTGTTGGAGAGCAAACACCCGCACGGCAGCTGCCACACGAGCTCAACTGTTTGTTCGACATAAATCTCGTATTCACATCAAAGGCTCAACTGGTCATTCAAAGCGCTTTAGTGTACAGACTACTAACGTTCCATGACTTACGGCTAATGAAACTATTCACGCACATAATTTAGCCGAAGCCCCTCAAGTGGCGGGTAGTAAATCTAACATTATAAAGGGAAGCATTACACCGCGTAGGCGCGTAGAGCCGGCGCGTGGTGCCGCTTACAAAGCCTTTACATAGATTCTATTAAACGAGTTACGTTGCTTACATACTTGTAATATGCTACGGATAATAAGGGACTAGCCTGTTTTGCCAAAACCTCGTTTTCGCTTCAGTCAACAACCCTTATTACGATACGATTTTAAGGGAGGTAGAAAATTGTAACGATACCTCAAAGAGCTTTTGAAATCCCATCGAAGGATAAAAGGTAAAGATTTTGTATTTATTTTGGAATATCAACTCTTCCAAAGTTCATAAAAGTGGTCAAACATGGCGAGGAAAGTAGTTGCTGTTGCTGATAGTAGACACTGAAAAAGGTCAGTACCTAACCAGTTTTCTCCAATATTCGCGTAAAGTTGAACAAAACTGGTTACGCTTACTTATACATATAAATGATTCATGAAATAGAAATAATTTAAAAGCATTGGAGGTGTTAGTTTTACCTGATTTCAACAGTCTCGACAGCGCTTGCATTACCAACATGGTAATTAACAGTTAATAAAGCACAAAATAACATAACACTATGTACCTCTTCCGAAAGTTATCTCCAATTTGTTTGGCACCTCGAACCGTATTTTCATATCACTCGTTTTTCTATCACATGTAACACGAAACACCTCTATTTC
This sequence comes from Phlogophora meticulosa, assembly GCA_905147745.2. Classification (NCBI taxonomy): domain Eukaryota; kingdom Metazoa; phylum Arthropoda; class Insecta; order Lepidoptera; family Noctuidae; genus Phlogophora; species Phlogophora meticulosa. Next base: position 5,700,871 of record LR990518.1, read on the forward strand.
GGCGCCGGCTGAGTTTCGAAATTCAAAATTCGTACCGTTCGCGCCGCGTGGGGCAATGGAGCGGATCGGATATTCGTCGGTGACAACAGAGCGCGTACTGAGCGCGCGGCCGTCCTTCCGCAATGGGATGGCTCCCGCCGCGCCGCCCTACATCTACACTGAATGCGACGTGTGTGATGTGATGTAATCTGCATGTGACGAAATGCACACACAGATTGAAGCCGATCTTACAGCGTCACAACACAACTATTACTTTATCAGTTCGCACAACAAACGTCCCGCCACCGTGTCGCACTCGATAAGAGCTCTACTCAGACTAACTCGAGACTGTCAACTGTTTTGGGAACCGCTAATTTAAGATTATAATCACCGGCAAATAAGATGGCAAAAGTCGTTAGATGCGCACAAGTCGTTTTTTAGGTCTCTTTGGTGGTCAAGCGGGACGCGGGGTATGAGGTAGCGTCGATCCGAGCGCGCGATTGGTGCATCAGTCGACCCTTGCCTCCCGCACCGCGCCTTCGTCCCGTTCGCTCCCGATTACATTTCAGTGCACGAAAATTGAACCCTTTGTTTTTGTTGTGTTAAACTTAAGTGTTGTTATTGTTTTTAAATTTAGGATAGAGTTCCTGAAAAGGCATAGCATACGAGGAAAGTATGCTCAAACCAGAGTTATACAAATTAATAAAATTGGAAAAAGAACAATTTAAAACATACAGCATTGACCAAACACTTGCAGAACACAACCATAGTGTTCTGCGATTGCGACTTTCAATATGATGCCAAGGGTAGTTTTATTAACGGATAGTGACGACGACTAGTTTTTTTTTTTTTTTTGATATAATCTTTTTTGAATTTTAAATGCACGTTATTTATAACTCCTAATAAACTTGAATTCCTCTCCCTTCTTTAACTTTGTTCTATACAGACATGATTAAATATAAATGATGGCAATAACAATAGAATAATGACGATCAATAAAAGTTACCACTTTTTTGTGCCACTAAGTGTACGATGCGCGAACTTACCCCCACTACGCCAAAATCTTGCCATCTTATTTGCCGGTGACTATAGTTTGTTATTAAAACAAAGGCGCTCTGCAATACTGTAAACATTGTGTGAAACACAGGGTAGGACACAAAAGAAACTGGAACAGGTCATTGGAAGCCGTCCATCCATTGCACAACTATGGGATTTAATTAGCATAAACCAACATTTCATGATGGCCCTTTGGTTATAATGCTATGAGGGAGGCGCTTTATGCACAAAGTTGTGGGTTCAAATCTGGGCCAGTACAAATGTGACTTTTTCAATTCATACTGACCGCATGGAAATATGGAAGAGCAAAGAGCTTCATGGACGCTTTTATCAGGCCCTCCCGCCTTGAGCAGGCATGGTAATCAATGATCAGGTCTTATCTGTAGGAGAATAGGCATTTGTTTGACAATAATAGGCTGGTGTTATATTTGAAAGTTAGAGAGGTAATTTTATCGGGTAAACATTAAAACTTTGGAAGATTACATAAACAAATCATTGTTTATACTCTGCTCTGAGTGCCATTGATGTGTGAAATTTTATTCCATTCAAAATTTTCTAATTGAATGAACTTGCGCGTGTAGAATGCTTCATATAGAATGTCCAATGAACGATGAACGAATACATAAACATGACACAGTGAGTACTATAGTTCACTGATGAACTAGTGCTAGTACTTCTACCAGGAAGTATTAAATATGGCGACTGTGACGAATTGGGATTACAGTTTAATGATAGACGTAATACAAGGCACCGTTATTTAGGTATTATAAAGTTAGTCACTTGGTAAGGAAGTAACTTAGATTGATATTATTAGTATTACTTAACATAACATCACGCCTTTTGTCCCCGAAGGGTAAGGTAGGGGTGCACCTGTAATATACCCACATTTCGCCAGTCATGTTGAAGTCCCACGGAAAAGGGGGAGCGAGTATTACTATCAACTGGGCACAAATCCAGACTCCTAGGTGCTTCTGAGAAATTCCAGATGACACTACCTGACTCGGGTGTCGAACCCAGGAGCTCATACTCAGCAGTACCTAGTGCTTGCGACCGCTATGCCAGACAGTATTATTATGAAGATAGTTAAGTTACCACGAAAATAACCATAAAAGCAAACAAGAAAGTTCATTTTACCTATTTTGGACAAAAAAAATCTATGATGGTCAGCGTCTTTCACACTTTAGGTAACTTTGTAAACATGCTAGCGATGAGTTCTTTATCGGTTGGCTTAACGTTACCATAAATAAGTAGACGTTACTGTCTCAACATTTTTGATGCAATGCAAGGTCTGGAGTGCAGACGGAGGAGAAGGCAGGAGAGAGAGCTATTCTGCTGTAGAGTCTACACCTATTTACAACTATTTGATACGCTGCCGAATCGACATACTTAAGTTCGTTAAGACGACGACAGCCGATGCTAAAAGATGGTAACTTTAAATGAAAAAAAAGAGGTGCGGCTGTGTCGTGGATAGATATAGAATAAATAATAGTATCCACTAAGCACGGCACTTCGTTTGAAGTATTCACGTAAAACACACTTACGTGAATACTTCAAACGAACGTTCTAGCTTCACTGAGTCAAAATTTATACTAAACGGACATTATGTGACGCAGCGAAACGACCTCAAAATGGCTGTGGTTCCCCTCTACCGCAAGCCATGCGTCGGTCAACGTAGAGAATTCTTAGATCGTTTAGATATCGAGTGGTGTAATTTTTAATCAGTCTTATTAATGTACATGGTAGTTATTGAGGTAGTTATTTAGCTGCAACATCAAACTGTATCCCCTGATTTTATAATCATTAGTTTTCTGAATTGCCTCCCACTATGAAAGGAAATTTAAAGATGGAAGTATTCCCGTCAATTTGAAAAATTGTTTCAGTGCTGACTAAATTATTATTGAGTGTTTCTTAACATCAGTTAACTGCAACTATAAAACATACATCAACTGATTAATTATAAACAAAGGAAACCATTAGTATTTTTTTTTATGTTTTTCTTATGCATCTGTCTAGAAACCAGCGCATAGAGCTACCACAATATGTCAAATATCTTTGATGGTTTTTTAACTTATTAATATAACGTATAAGGTTCATGTTCGATTGGGAAAATTTGGCAGTTTGGGAAAGCTTGATGTGCTGGCGTCTGTATCTACTAATGTAATAAAGCTGAAAAGTTTATTTTTTGCTTTGAACGCTCTTATCTCTGGAGTCGGATATTAAAAAATATTTTGCCTTTGACTGCCCCCAATACTTGAGGAAGATTATAGACTATTTAACATCACGCTACACTCGACTCTTAGGAGCACAGTTAGTTTCCAATAAACTTGCTTTGTAAACGTCAAAGAAGTAAACTCAGTCTGTCAAACGGCGACATTTATTCTAATATTTTATTGAAAAATAGCTTTGTTTTATTTCATTCATTATATCAGTCTGCGCTAGTTCTGCCAATTTGGGGTGAGCGTTTGTCAAGTACTTGGAATACTGCAAGGGTCTACAATTAAAATGATTTCGTCTATGTGATGTACTGAAAAAATCGGATCCGCGCAGAAAGGATGCCAAAACTACGCATTAGGTTCCAATGTGGTAATGCGAGCCTATCGCAAAACCTATCCGGCACTGTGCCAAAACAATTGTTATGTGAGATTTTTAAAACTGAAATGGCCTAGTAGGTAACTGTTTTCCGCAGGACATACATTATGGATGGATTAACTGGCGAATAGTGCCTGTACTATTGAGGTTACCTCTGCCTAACCTTTCGGGAAATACAGGCGAAATGTTAAGTATGTAGGTATGTCATTATGGATGAAACTAGCATAAACAGTTTTTTTAAATACCCAATAGGTATCGAAGATTATGCCCGACCATTTGTAGGAGAAACATGGCCCGAATTCGCAAAAAATGATTGATTTTGGAAAAAAGAAACCTGGGCCTGCAATGGGACTAGCGTTTTGATTGAACTTAAAATCCATCAGCAAAATTCTGTGCAATAAGTAGAATGTTTTCTGCGTAGAATTCAGTTAAGGACCTTTATGTAACGTTGGTAATGAAGGAGGTAAATTATGAAGTACTTTCAATAGAATTATGTGCAATTTACATAAATGAGCTATGTATAGACCCCGCACACGTACAGCCTTGGAACTGTGAAGGAACGGAAAGCCGTGTTTTTTGAGATGCAAATGAGTCTATTGAAAACACACATTACATTTCAGGCATATTTTACTTGATATAGAAACTCATTCCTTAAACAATAAATAGGTTCGTATAGTATAGATACTAAGGCGAGTGGAATGTATTGTGACTAGAATTGCCACCATATTTTTTAAATATGGAAGTTATTGCTGGTTTATGCATTGCTGTATGTACAGAAGCTTGCTAGCTTCTGTACATACAGCAATGCTATCCCAAACTGTCAAATTTTCCAAATTTAACAAGAACCATATTTCTTATCTTATATATCTACATCTTATTTATTAAGTTGAAAACTATTAAAGAAATTTGACAGATTGTGGTACTTTGATGTGCTGGTTTCTGTACTTTGCTTCAACATATCGCCCAAAAATGCTGTAATAAGCGAACATTAATCTTTATGATCAAATTACTTCATATAATTTAATTTATGCAAATATCAGAACTTGTACCTAATAGAATAAGGCATAAAATAAATCCAGCTATTCCGGATTTGCATCCTGGTGCCTAACTGATTTCTACTACTTCTAATAACCGATTTTCCTGAGCGCCCGGCAGATGGTAGATATATGATAATTGATAAACTAATTGAATTTTAATTAAATTTAATGAGAATGAGAAGCAATATTGCTGTCATATAAGTATGTCTTCATGGGCCCTTGAATGAAAGAAAAGGTCAAATAATTTATTTAAATTACACTAATCAAAGGCACTTTGGTAAATCAAAATTAACAAGTACCAAAATCATCGATTCAAGTTACCCTTTCAAAAAATAATTTCGCACGTAGAAAAATGAAAAGAACATCCATAAGGCTTAGGTACATATTACTGACTTGGCAAGTTAGTCCAGTACCCATTCTTGATAGTGGTTGGAAGTAAAGGTTTAGCGAAATTACGGAACGAAGTGTAACAAAATAACTAGGAATGCAAGCCAACCATTACAAAAGTCCAGATGAGAAATGAATCTCAGCACTATCCCGGATTACTACAGCAAGAAATAATAGTTGCATTCATAAAACATTTTGTAAGCTATTGTCAAGGAAAATGGAACAACATTTTACTTTGGCCTTTAATATTACAGCCCTCCACTTTTTATCAGACTACCCTTTTATTTGTTCAAGAAAATAAAAGTATTATGTCCTCAATGTATATTGCGAAAGTTGTGTACTCAGTAAATATCCGAGAGCGCAAATCGAAAAATAAGATAAACTAGAGGTATTCGTATTTATCCAAGAGACAGAAATTAGTTGTTACTTAGCTGTTCAGTCTGTTGGTGCCGTTCGTTGAAAACTTCTTTGAAGTGATCGGTGTTTGAATCAATTCGATATTCAACTGTCTCAATCTTTTTTTTCGTGTTCTACCAGTGGCTTAGAAAGAGGTCAATCAACATTGACACCTCGTACACAACCATAAAATCTCTGCTGTTTCAATGCAGTTTTCAAGTAGAATCGCAGAATATATCTCTATTTATAGACTTGTCGAGATGGCGACACCTTCGTATTCGCACCCGTTTACAGCTCGTCTAGGAAGTGGGCCCTGATTGGATTACTCGTTAGGCCGTCTGCACTAAAATAACGCACGAAAGTTTATTAGCCTGAACGCATGCGGTTTGAGCACATTCAATAGTAGTTTACATATGGCTGCCGATTAAAACTATAAATAGGTGCGGCTAGAGCACACCATAATTGGTTTACCCCAATCCATAACTACACAAATAATGTCCGCAGCGGATTATGCCTTCCATTTTACCACTGTGATCTACGAATTGTACGATCATGCCGGATATTGCAAGCATCCCCAAGGGTTTAGTTAAGAGGGTCTACTACTTAGATAGCAGTATATAAGTAAGAATCTGCAAGGCATTGGCTTTCCTTTTTTCATACAAAGAACATGTTTTTAAACTATCACCCTTAACTAGTGTAACCATCAAGCCATTTATTAATCTGATCTTTTGTAGTGTCGTGTTAAAGTGACAGCCCCTTGCCTAGACTGCGGCTGTCTAGACTTTATTTTACTCAAACTGATCACGTAAACCATTCCCTTATGTAGGCGGACCTTAAATCATACTAACATAAGGGGAAAGTTTTGTTTGTTAACTAAGTGCCTATTCGCGTGAAAACAGCTGTTCCGTAGTAACAAATCCTCTACCAATTAATTAGCCGCCTAACAAACGACGTTCCCGAGATTAATAAATGCGGAATATGTGTGAGTAGAATACTTGAAATGTGCATTTTTACGAGAGGTGATCATCATGGACTAAAATAGAGCTTGGTCCGGCAAAGACGAAAATACTACGATTTTCCTCCAAGTACAGAGAATAAAAGTGTCATCTCCATTCTTCCCAATCAGAGACGTGAGTTTGTTGCGCCATATCTTCCGAGCTTACACACTAGGAAGTGGGCGTATGGTATTGTATGATTGTTTTTGTTGCTAGTATTACATCTGCCTTGCTTTCAAATACTTGGCTTGCATATAAGTATACCTACCATATGCTATACAACAAAATACTGGTATTTTAAACAACATACTACACCAACTTTAAAACTTGTAGATTGTCCCAATATTATTATCCTTGTACCATACCTGGAATGTAGTTAAGTATGCCTTATTTCGGTTAAGCTCTTACGTCACAGCCGGTTATTGTCGGCTAGGATGGTCTATTGTATTTGTATTCATAAGGCCTTCATTGTGTCCTCCTGGATCCGAAATTAATAATAATGTATGTGGCCCTCTGAAGATATGCGGCCATATCAATAGGGACGATGACTAAAAATATAAATAAAATAAATAAATAAGTTTTAGTCCGTCAGGTAGATGATTAAAATTTATATGAAATTAATTATTATACCTGCTTGGGACGTGGCGAGCAGACTTGTAATTTTAATAAAACGTATTAAAGTTGGGACAAATAAAAAAATTACTAATATTTCTTTACACTTTAGATACTACTTAGTTTGTATCTGGCTGGGGAAGGACTCACCCATGTTTTTTTGTATCGGCAGCAAAGTGTAATTAAATTTCTTCGTCCACTTTTAGAATAAACCTTGTTTTTTTAAATTCAGTTTCAGAAGAAATGTCTGTTTTACTCTTCAACAAGATTATTACGTGTTTACTTCAGTTCTTGCCCTCATTCCGTTGTTCGCGCTACTCTTCTACGTTGGTTTACGATCTTTCGGATAGTCTTACTTATAGTTGTTAGCTGCTGTTAACACTGTTAGACAATTATGGGGGCTCAGGCACTACTAGGTGAAAAATCGATAGGGAGCTGATAGATACCTACTGTTCTACGATGATAGGAATGTAGTGTTGGACGATTGCGAATTTTAGGCTGACTCGTCCTTCAATAGTGTGGAGCCCACGGGTGGGAGTTCAAATATTATAATAACATGTTTCCTTCTATAACAATTAATTTTACGAGTAGTTTATGTGGAATATTTTTTACGAAATGTAAGAGAAATACATTTGGTTTTTAAACGATTTATATATTATTAATATGCTAAAACATAAAATAAGGTAAATCTTTGAAATTTCTTGGAACATTGGTGTCCCGAACCTTTTGAAGCACCAGGGGTTAAAAAAGCCAACTCGCTTTAAAAGAATGAGGCACCAATCGACGATTATAAATATACACTATTTGCACTATGCAAGTGAACTCAAGGAAAACCGGGTCTGCATCAACCCGGTTTTCCTTGAGAATTGGAAAATAGGTTTTGGGCTATGAGTGGGGCGTCTATAGTGGCCTGGTTATGTAGAACAATGGAAAGACTATTGATGTTGCCCTGATATACACTGAAGCTTTACTCAAAAATACTATTCAACATCATCATCTGCCTAGCCTTTTCCCAACCATAGGTCACCCAAAGGTTGACTGGTAGAAAATGCCTATGGCATTAAGTCCGCCTCTGTACATTTGTGTGCTTAAAGTATTAAATAAATAAATAAACCATGTTGGGGTCGGCTTCCAGTCTAACCGGATGCAGCTGAATACCTATTTTACATGGAGCGACTGCCTATCTGACCTCCACAACCCAGTCACTGGGGAACACGATACCCCTTGGTAAGACTCACAAATACAATTATCAGTCTATAATTTTTGCACTGAAAAATTATTTTCACAGAACGAAGCAGCTTGATTTCTAAGGTCACTACTGTGTGAGTAGTGTTTTCCATTTTACATATTCACATCTAAGTAACTTTTCAAACGACGATGTTTTAAGAACTCAGAATTGTGCTAAGGACATTAATTAGTAAGTATATGTAACAAAACTTTAATTTGCACTTTAAATTATTATCCAAAAAAGTGCCGTAACCGGTGAAGAAACTACCTACTCGTATATAGTAAGTTTATTAACGGATCAATTAACTTGATTATCGAAATATTGCTGCCGTCCGCTATAAACTGCAATGAAATTTTAATGGAAATCAAACAATGCCTCGTATTCAGTAAAAGTTGGAACGGAAAGGAAGGATGGGACAATGTGAAACGCAAACAAAGGCCGATGGTTGGCGGATTGCGGCTCGCATAGCAATCAGCCTGGAGCCAGCACCGCTCTGCCAATCTACGTAGTGGGCACACAGCCGCCGCCAGCATGAGCCTGCTCTATAGATACATCGTAAACTTCACCAACATCGATATGTCCAAACGTACGTGCATCGATTTTATAAAACTGATTGGCACGTGTGTCAAATTCCTTTTTTACGAACTGCAGGTACTGCCTACGGCTTTTAAAAGGCAACAAGTTGACGACTCTTTTTTATTTTGAAAAGTTAAGGTGAATATAGGTTTTCGTATCTACCTACTATATAATTACAAATTGAGAACCAGATGGCTGTTGGTGTTATGGCTTAATTTGATTGAAGCTTTCGTCCAGATAAAGAACGTAGACGTTTGCATGTAGGTAGGTAGACTAATCGGTTATCTTTGTCACGAAGCTGGGAATGAACCGAGCCGTTGTAATAAGCGCCTAATTCCCCCATCTGTCCGCCCTCCGCGAAATAAACGAGCTTAACTGAAACAGCACAAAAAGAAAGGTCCGTTTTGTACACAAAGTAATAAAGATTGGCGGTCACGCCCGTCTGCAGACTTCTAATAAACAAGTTTCCTTTACTGGTGGGTGCTCCTTTAAAAAGGTAATAAAGGCGCTATGTGTGATCAAGTATTGATATTATTATAACTAGAATACGTGTTCATTAAAGTTTCATGTAGGAATCATAATTAGGTACCTACCTACTTCATTAATAAATGGGTAGCGAGTAGTTTTTGTTTAATCTTGACCTTGTTAGCCAGCTTTTCAAGATTTTCCTGGTGCCGCAAGGAAGACAATAAGAAAGACCGCGACGTGTTACGACATTGAAACAATGAATAAACACGCTTGGTTATAGTCACCGGCAAATTAGATGGCAAGATTTTGGCGTAGTGGGGGTAAGTTCGCGCATCGTACACTTAGTGGCACAAAAAAGTGATAACTTTTATTGATCGTCATTATTCTATTGTTATTGCCATCATTTATATTTAATCATGTCTGTATAGAACAAAGTTAAAGAAGGGAGAGGAATTCAAGTTTATTAGGAGTTATAAATAACGTGCATTTAAAATTCAAAAAAGTTTATATTAAAAAAAAAAAAAATAACTAGTCGTCGTCACTATCCGTTAATAAAACTACCCTTGGCATCATATTGAAAGTCGCAATCGCAGAACACTATGGTTGTGTTCTGCAAGTGTTTGGTCAATGCTGTATGTTTTAATTGTTCTTTTTCCAATTTTATTAATTTGTATAACTCTGGTTTGAGCATACTTTCCTCGTATGCCTTTTCAGGAACTCTATCCTAAATTTAAAAACAATAACAACACTTAAGTTTAACACAACAAAAACAAAGGGTTCAATTTTCGTGCACTGAAATGTAATCGGGAGCGAACGGGACGAAGGCGCGGTGCGGGAGGCAAGGGTCGACTGATGCACCAATCGCGCGCTCGGATCGACGCTACCTCATACCCCGCGTCCCGCTTGACCACCAAAGAGACCTAAAAAACGACTTGTGCGCATCTAACGACTTTTGCCATCTTATTTGCCGGTGATTATACCTGATTGATTTCAATTATCTAACTTCAATCATTATGTTGAACATGGCTGCAGTGCAGCAGCTAGCATTTGTTTTGTTTTACAAATGGATAGCAAAATATCAGACGTAGGTACTTACCTTTATTTGATCGCCTTTAGTGAGCTAAGTATCTATTATTAAGCTTAGTATTGTCTGGACAAACTATGAAATTAAGTATGCTCAAGTTGCATAACTTGAAACTTGGTCAGTAGGGATATTGATTTTACAGTAACTACCTTAGTATAAATTAATGTAGGTATGCAGCAGTCTACATTTCAATTTAGACGAGTGTTGTTTTCTACCAAGGACTCAATAACTGTACAATAATAACGTCCACCAACTTGCTCTTGGGATGTTCCATATACGGTGATGATCAATTCAGGGTGTCGTTGATCTACACTATTATATGAAGGTACCACAGCTGCACAGGTACAATTTGATAGAATAATTTAGAAGAAAAATAAATAGTCTTTATCAGTCTTCGTTTATTATTTCCCGTTTCGTCTCACCGTGTAGAATTTGTCATTCAATTATTTAGTTTGGTAAGAAGGTCAGCATTGAGCGTTCGATTATATCATCAGTCTCTATTGACATTTTAATATCTAAGTCCTAAGAAAACAGGTTTTAGTTGTGGACATAAAAATAGACGTTATTCGATTGGTAGGTGGTGGGTACCCACTTCTCATTAATATAAGACAGTCAATTGATGGTTCAGTGACTTCTCGTTTACAATGCGTAGAACTGTATCTTCTCCGCACTCCGTAATCAAGACAAATTACACATATCGTTTCAGTAAACCGGTCCGTAACCGGGTTAATTTAATATCTGCAAGTAGGTAGTCACATATTTGTCCATCATAATATTAGATGCAGTTTGTGCTTTTACATTTCGTGTCAATAATATTGACCTACGAACGTACCTACCTACGCAATACTTTGTACATAAGAAACCGTTTAGCAAGGAAAGTGTTTGCACTCACCGATAGCAGCTGCTCGCCGCTGGCTTTTAGTACTACACTTCCAAAACTTCATATTTTCCCGAGTTTCGCAGAGGTCACCAAGTAACGTGATGACACCGCACGCGCCCGCTAAGGCAAGTCGCCATCGTCAAACTGTCCGATTGGGGCCGAAACAATGACTTTTGTTTACAAATGAACGACGCGGAGGATTTATTAAATTGTCGAGTGAAGTGGCCGGCTGCAGGAGACCAATGAGCCGAGGCAGAACGAGTGCGACGAACGTACACCCCCGGCAGACAATCTCCGGTTGTAAATCGCACCGGTCTATTGGAGGATGGCGTGGGAGCCTCGACCCCGATCCACCAACGTCCCTAAACCCTTGTTCAAACGGATAATTGAAACACATACAGTAGCGTAAAAAAGTTTATTTTCTATCACATCATGTCTTCCTTCGGTAATCATTTGGAACATAGATGCCGAATATCTTGCTAAGGGCAAATCACTACGATTCGAAGCAAACAACTGTTTATTGAACTTGCACAATTACAAGATGATGGGGAATTATATATCATGATTTGCTGTATTCGGCGTTACATTGGACTGCTGTTATAGTTAAAAGACTTGTGAATTTATCGACGATCTCATTAGTAAAATCTGCTCCGAATCTTACAATTATTGCTCTATAAAAATACATGGATAAGCATAATTTCTAGGCACATTTCTGTACTGTCTATAGTTAACTTGATTATGATTACACACTTCTATCAGTTACACATAAGTTACGCTATATCTATCTTCTTATTTATTTTAGAATAAAATGAGATTTTCGGTTTCGTCTCCAGCTCAAAAACTAGTAGTCTTGTCATCGCGAGGACATCTTTTTTTTTAGGTTTTGTTAAACTTGACAAGGAATACAATCCGTAAATGAAAATTAACCCAATAATAATGCCGTTATAAATAAAATATCGTTGGGATAAATAAATATGCCAATTGTGTGCGATTTCTCGTAAAATACATAGCCTATAATGGCATTTAAAACCTTGAGCTTGTCTTGTGGCATTAGTAATGTTGGGTTGTATCTCTTGAACACTTCAGATACTTTCAGTTAAACCACGTGTTATTTATTACAATTGGATTAAATTATCGATAAGGTTCTTCAAATCTTTGATATCTTTAAATTAAGCACCTTGCAGGACCCTAAACAGTTTTAATTCCATCACTCTATATTTATTAAAATGGTCGAACCCTGATTAAACGACAGTTGTCAAAAATAGGTATTCTTACAGTGTAGGTATTTGTAGTGTTTAAGAGACATTTGCGCATACAATATGGATTATATTATTTAAATATTTTAAATAAAACAACAATTTCGTAATTGCTGTAAATTTGTCGGTATTGCCGAAACATTATACTGACCACAAACTGCCAAGTATTGCGCAATCATTTGGCCAGGTAAGCAAGCGCACCTTGAAGCGCAACATTCACGAAAATCACATGGCTTTTCACTTCAATCTTTATAACGATTTTATTGCAATATTGGTCACCGTGATATTAAAACTAGTGACACCAGAGCATCTTATCTAGTGTAATAAAATAACTACCTAACTTTGTATGCACTTACTAAAATAAATCCTTACTAATGTACGAGCTCATAGCCGAGGTTTTGTAACCCAGCATTCGGAAAGTCAGCCTTGTTGATCGACAATTAAATAGTTTTAGAAAACTAAGTGTGCTTGCTGAAGTCACTGAAGAAATGCATCTCTTTGATTTAAATTGTCTTTCTTATAAGCGTTCTTTCATTGTGATATGCTAAACATCTAAAATGTCGATAACTAAATAGACACTAAATGGAAATCACAATATACATTATGTTTGTTATTTCTTTATGTAAGACTTTCAAACAGTATTGCTATGAGAATTATTGCTAGACTTTACTAAAGATTGAAATGCTGCACTAGAAGTGTACAGAGTAAAACGGCAGGTAGTCCACCCAAGTGTAAGTCATGTCAAAAATGATAGAAACTGCCGATTCCTTTGTTCACAAACTAAACTAAAGTCAGATAATGAATTGACATCTCTTTCTGGCAGACAACTCGAGTAAAGGACGTAGACAGATAAAAACTAGGTTAGAGATGTCAAATTAGTTTATGCCATGCCAAAACCACGGCGATGTTCGCCTTGTTTTTCGTCAATACATTCATCGTGTAAACTAAGCTTGTATGTGTAGAAGTTTAAGTTCCACTAAAATTGACAGCATTCGTTTTATTACTGCGAAAAGATGGGAATATTTATTTAATTAAGTTTAACTTATGACCACGGGAATCAGCACCAATGAGCGCGCTCCTATTGACATACAACAGTCCTAAGACAGGCACCCAGGATTAGCTGATAATTAATCATGAAGTACACAGGTTTTATATTTTGATATGTATGCGAGTTCAATCAAATAAAATTATTCATAATTTCTATTAAACATTCATAAACAAAGTACAAGAGATTGGACTTGTCTACTGTGTCTATAAAGAATGTGACCTATTTTATTCTTTACCAATATCTTGTGTTACTAAAATAATTGATTTGGTTATCTGGTTATTCTATTGACACTGTACTAAAGCACTGTAATAATCACTTTTCATAACCCTATTATTACTTTATACTAAATATTTAATTCCGAAATTATAATCCCATATTATAAACACACAAGTTATGTCAAAATCCATGTCATATTATGAAGGCACTGCTTTTCTGATACATGAAAATAACTTGTTGATCCATAATATAGTGATAAATTAATTGATCGCTATTTTAAAACATACTGCTACAAAACTGTTAGCTGTCATTACCAACATCTTCATGACTCCAGTTATTAGCATATAGTGGTAATCACAGGATGGCTAAACATCTTTGCTTGATACTGCCAGATATTACTACCCCAGTCTCATACATCCAATTTAACATTTGCAGATTTGAGTTCAACTGGTTGAATCAATTCTTATACAAAATCAAGATCTAATAACCTTCACACAATAGTTCATTTGGATGTATGCACCTCACTAACATATTTTTTTTTCATACGCAGCCCATGAAGCTTCTACACAATGTCTATTTATACTCATAATAAAAATAATTTTAGATATCTGTGTTGAAAAACCACATTACATATTACTAAAATAAACTACATAGCTAATTGCTAGTATAAATGGTGTAAATATGATTAACTTTTATACTTACAGATAGTTTTATTAAATTAGTTTTTCAACCAATACTGAAAAGGTGATACCTAACTATCCTTGCTAACTTATTGCCAAAGTTACGTGTGGCGTTTCAAATTAACCAAATTTTTTCAGGAACCGTATCAATTTACAACAGTTCAGTCGTCGCGAGATCGAAGGTTACGTACAAATGTTTGCATTTGCTACTTTGTTTCACATTACTTGAAACTTATGCGGTAGCTGTAAATGACCGTCAATGCCTGTACCAAGTTCCCTGAACGCGAGTTTGAAAGTGTGAAACAGGAGTCACAATATAGGCTTGTTGTGGTTGTTGGACTACAGCCAATGGTATGACTTGCTGTGCCATTTCTACAGGCTGTCCGTTCTCCTCAGAAACTCCCAGAGGCTGCACACAGTGCTGCTGTGCCACTTGTTGTACACCTTGCTGTGTAAGCACTTGTTGGTGTTGGCTCACTTGTGGGACCAACATTTGTTGTTGCATTTGCTGCTGTTGTTGAGGTTGCTGTTGGTGTATAACGACATGGGCCTGGTTCTGCATCTGTTGGTGTTGCTGAACTTGTACTTGTTGCACTTGTTGTTGTTGCTGCTGTTGCTGCTGCTGCTGCTGTTGTTGCTGCTGCTGCTGCTGTTGTTGTTGTTGCTGCTGCTGCTGCTGCACTTGCTGTTGTTGCTGCTGCTGCTGAGCTTGTTGTTGTGCCTGCTGTTCTCTATCGTGTTCCTCTTTCTTCTTAGCCTCCATAGCTGCCTTTTTAGCATCGGCCTTGTCTTTTTCCTGCTGTAGTCTGATAGGATCCTTGTTCTTATCATATGACATACACTTACCACTGCGGAATGGCACCATGTCTTTTGGAATATCTTGTTTCTTTGTTGCAAATTTGACATGAGGGAACTGATCTTTCATGAATGCACGGAAAGTTGAATAACCCATAAGTTTTACACCTGGCTCTAGAATCTCTCCATATTCTTTGTAAGCTTCGAATAAATGTTTCCTTGAGTCTCCTTGAATAATAACAGTCTTACTGGCTTTTTTTCCTTCCCCAGATGGTTGAACATCTTTAGGTGAACTTGCATGTTGTTTCAAATACTCCTTCAAGAAATTAGTTGCATGTTTGTAAATATCCAGAGTGAATGTGTTATATGGCTTCTTACCAACATTGCCGTGTATCCGAGGTGCGACACCGTGCGTCATTACGTGTTGCCTGATCCGCTTCAGCTGGTAATGAGTGACATTCTCAAGATACAAGAAAGCCTCGAGGCAAACCTTCCTTCCTTGATAAACATAGCATGCTCTCAGTCTCCTCCTTACTTTGTGCCTTGAAGTCTCAGCTGGATTTGCCAAGCTTGCCATTGTGATACCCATCAGGTACATATCATGCTCACTCTTAGTCAATTCAGCAATATTGAGTCTATGCCGATAGACTGCTTCAGGATTAAGTCCTCGATAACAGTTGTCTTTACAATCGCAACCTCTCCTCAGTCTTTCTTTGACCTGAAATATAAATTTAAATTATCAAAATTGTGTTTAAATCAGTGTGTTGGTAATCATCAACTGCATAGCCTTTTCCAAATTATGTTTGGGTAGGCTTCCAGTATAACCAGATGCAGCTGAATACCAGTATTTGAATAACAGTGAGTTTGTCATTTAAAAAAAATCAAGCAGTTCAATTGAGAGATACACAGAGAGCAGAGATAATTTGAATAAATCCAGTACAGACGTCCAGCAGGGGAGGTTTTAAGCTCTTATTGATGACAATTGAATAAGATTGAGTTAGTTAACATGATGTGCATGATAAAAATAACATGGATCTTTTTTAAGTAGAACTTTGGTGAGATAACCTCAAAAAAAGTATATTGCTTTCAAGCCTATTTCAAAACAAAATAACTTGTACAACTCACCTGTGTAGGATTATCTTCCAGCTTATTGTCAAGAACTTCTTCATCACTATCAGATTCAGCTTTTTTCTTTTTTTTATTACCAGTCTTCTTTTCAACTTTGGGTTTAGTGTCTACTTCCATGTCCCCTGGTTCACCTTGAACATGGGGCTCAAACTCTATACTGTAGGTACCAGGTAAGTTCTGCAAATTGGCAGCACCATTTTCCACCTGTATTGTGTGTCCTTGCCATAAAACCTGTAAATTAACAAATTGTGTTTAGAAAACTTTATTTTGATATTGCATGAAGATCCTTTGCATTACAACACAATGTGGGGATGTTTGTCTAATTAGCTAAATAGGTGTGGTAATGTAAGTACCTGCTCTTGGTGGCCATTATAGTTATGCTGTTGCATGTTTTGTGCTCCCATCTCAAAGACAGAGTGCTGGCCCATGACTGGAGTGTGCCACTGAGCACTCTCGCCGTATTCGCCGCCACCGTTCTGGTCCGCTGGTATGGACACGATTATCGCCTCCTTGCTGTCCACGCTTCGCCGCTCCACAGAAAGCAGCGAATGCAGCACCTCACTCGCCTCTTTCTCAGCAGTATTCACCACTTCCATTTTTTCGAACGACATTCCGCCTGCTCGACACTACAAACGATCGTTCACATCAAATCACATGTACGTACATACGTGTATGTACAAAGCCACACGAGAAACCCGCCCCGACCGCTAGGAGAATCGACAACCCCAAGACACAATACAAGAAAAACCGCGATAACTTTTCAAATTCATGTAAATAAACATAACAAAAACCGCGCAATTATTAACCTTAATCGCATTTTTTAAGTTTCATTATCGCATAGCGGATCGAACTCCCGTGGAATATTGGGCCATATAGTCATAGCAAAGGAAGAATAAAACTCACCTATTTCACGCTATTTTAGCGACTGAGATGCATAAAAACGTATCCCCACAGTTTCTAACAGACTGTGGTTTGTTTTAATTCACTTCATATTGATATTACAGTCATAATTTAAGAGAAATGCACAAATATTTCACTGAGTTCACGGAAGCAATATGGCGATACACTTTCCGTGAATAAAATCGGAGGACGCCGTAGAACACGTAATTTGTACAGTGCGCTACCACCAGACGGCGCTGACGACGTGTTTCCGTATCGACGCTGATGTCGCGAACCAGCGCGGCAAAATTTGAACAAAAAAACGTTTTATTTAGTAACGAGCGGCAGATAATTAGCTATTACATAAAGTAAAATGATAATAACTTTATAAAAAAAGATTGACATTATTTTATGTTTTAATAATACCGTTTCAGAACAACAGAATACACGACAAATAAAAAGTAAACAATTTGACTTCATTTTTTTATCTAGGTAATGTGCTAAATAAATGTACTAGTTGACGAATTTGATTTGTTTATTTATTTATATTGATATTTCAAGAACTACTTATTTATGTTGAAGGTAGTATGAACTATAATAAATTCAAAATTAAAATAAAACGAACATATGAATTCTTACATGGACAGCAAAACTAACCACTACAGTTAGAGAGATTAACAGTGAAATTATTATACATCTTCATCCCCCTTAGTCCTGAACTCTTGATAATAATTATTATACATGAGCACATTTTTTGAATCCCCACGAAAGCATTGCAGATCAATAACCTTCTTTTGTAAGCTGTTGTGCACTTTTATGTATTCTTGAAGTTTAAAGTTACTTGAGTGTGCCGTATTATGTGGAATTAACCCTTCCACATTTTAATCCATACTTCCATAGTAATATTATAAATGTCAACTCTGTCTGTGTCTTACCTTTTGAAGATCCGCTGAACTGATTCATATGTAATTTGGTATGGAGATAGTTTGAGACCCTGGGCAGGAGACAGTTTTTAACCCGCAAGTTCGTCTGCAATCTGCATCCTCGATAACTGACATTCTCGCGGACGAAGTCGCGGGAAAAAGCTAGTTATATATAATTTTCTCATGTAGCTATGGTAATGTAGGTATTATGTTTTCAACATAAGTAACTATTGAATTTCTTAAAGTTCCAACAAAATTATCGGATAAATAATCTATGCACAAGTAAAGCAGGGTTCGACGTAAGTATATGAGGGTCCGCAACGACGTGGAACAAAACCAACCGCCATACAACCCTGGCATTTAAATGAATGTAGGTATAGGTACACTGTAGAGTAGACCCACTTAATTACTTTTTTATAATTTGATGTATAATATCAATAATATTATAAACGCTTATAATACTGTAGAAGTCGACACTCGGGCACTGGCTGTTCTACTAAAGTCATTTCCTTTTTACATTCGGTTTTACATTCTTTTTACGGTCTTCTATTTCCTACAATGTCGCTGAAATGGTTTGAAGACCATTATGATTTGTCTCATTGAGTAAAAACTATACGATCTCATCGCACCAATGCTTGAATTTGAATGCATAGTGTTTATTTCAACAACAGTCTTTATATTGTTATCAAATTATTTTTATAGGAAAATTCTCGTAACTAATTTGATTAGCTGTATGAAACCGAGTAAATTAAAAACGAGAAAATAATAATAATAAGTACATTCACCGCAAAACGAGGTCACACACCCTAAAAAAAAAACTGTCAAGAGAGAAAACAAACCGCCTTTTTACCATCTTGCTTTTCGTAATCTGATTTGAAACAGTTTATATTTAGACAGATTAATAAAATTAAGTGAATGTGACGATAGTAAATAATTCTTTATTCTACAATAAAGAATTATTTACTTACCTACTCACCTTTAGTCTAATTAGAAATGGTCAAGCAAGTGAGATCACACTTTCTTCATAATTAAGTGCTCACGCTAAAAATGCATATCTTTGTGTGATTATCTATTTAGGTAGGTAATATAGTTAGTTAGGTGCTTACAAATCAACGATATTAATTTATTTTCGGTTCCGGCTTCCTTTGGTTCCTGGTTCTGGCGCGTAGGTGCTTGTTTAGTGTTTTAGGCAGTACATAATAATAGCATTGGCTGATTAATATGACGTCATTGTAGTGTTCAGCTATTTAACTCTAGGTCTATTACTCACCAGCTGCTGCGTCTAGGGCGAAGCAGCTACTGCGAGACTTGACGACTCCTGGCGACGAACCATCGGGCCACTCCATCCTCTCCTCCATCGCCTTCGACGCACTTCTCTTAAATTGCTCCAAAAAACTGTCTATTTGCGTTTCTATACTAGTCGGGGAGTTGGCCATCGTTTCCACCGAAACACCGAAAACAAACACAACACGCTAACCTGCCGCTCACGACATTTTTCGCTTAAACCATCGTTCCTTTGTTTTCCAACACAAATCCGTGGTTACGGACTCTCCAAATTATATCGTATTGCATAATTGACCGTCATTTTTTGTCGAATTCGTTCATCGACCCGACTTCACGTACAATAATATCAAAGAATACCGCGGAACGTCCCTGAGTATGAAAGAGACTATTGGATAGCGATGTAGAGATGTGATTACAGTGTTTAGAAAACATCGATAAAAGTAAGAATCAATAAGTACTGATGTACACTAACGATAATTGTAAAATAATTATCCCAGAACTATCGATACGTAATTAAACTTACACATCTTTTTTGAACAGGTGGTAATACAAGACAAGTGTGTATCGTTTTTTTTTGTCAAAAGCGTCGTCCAATGGCTGATAATGTGGCTTGGTTTTGTATGTGATTGAGCACCAATTCACTGTTGATAATTTAAGCAAACATAACATTGTAAAATAAAGTTATAATCAAAACCTATGTTGTGGTAAACAGCTTGGAAACTACTTATATTATCGATGTTTTAAAAACTACGAGCATCCCTAAAATGAAATGATTTTACTACGGATACCGTTATGCTATATACGGCAACGAAAATAAAGCGACACCCACTGACATCTATCGATCGCCTCTAGCAGCTGTTTGAGTGTGGCTTGACTTGGAGTTGCCAGATAATGCGAGGTAGAAAAAATAAATTGACGAAAAGTTTTTATTAAAATCTCATTACTATTTAATCATTCTCTTCTCATTAAATGTTGCTTTTATGTAAAAGAATGTTATCGTAAAGCATTGCTGAAATCATTCGCTGTCTTTTTATTTTTACGCATGCGTCGTTGTTTCCTTTATGTGTGTGTGTTGAATACGATGACGTTTGTGAGATTGTGTGGGTATCACCGCGGCGAGGGGGTCGCGGTCGCCGGTCGCGCACGCTGCGTGCATTAGCTAGTGCTGCGCGAAGAGCGCGTGTAGTTCGTGATATCAGAGGTGACTGGAACTGTCACACACGAGACTACACCCGGCTACAAAATGTCAAGTAAGCTTAAACATTACCTACCATACCTAGTACTGACAATTTTTTTATGATTTCTCCATGTTACTAACTTTCATTATCGCTACTGGTAATTGAGTTGAATTGGTGGTATTTAACTACCTAATTGAAATATTTGAAAAATATGTAAGAATAGTTAAAAATACTTCTTGTATTTTTATGACTGTGTCGATGAATAATGTTAAAATACTCTAATTCATATTTATTTCGTTAGTACTAACCAGTACATTATTATTAATTAACTTTATGAAATAAGAACTCTTCAAGGAAAATGTGGGAATAATCATTTTAAAATAATACATAGTTGCCTACCTACTTTTATTTTAGAGTTTAGCTAGAAACTATTTATTAACACTACTAGTAAAGTAAGTAATTTGTGAAGGTCAGTTTGATCCAGCAGAGGAAAAAAATATATATCGAAAATTGATGCTCAAAATATGTAGGTACTAGGCACTATTCGTAACATTTCATTTTTCTTACGACGCACCATTTCCCAATAATGTGGTTCATGACTTTTTTCTTAAACTTGTTATCTATAATTATATCGACAGAATTGTTCGTAAATATTATAATTTTGCATAAAGTATGTGAAGAAGCTGGATAACCTTGAATTATTCTGGTCTAGCATGTGTGTCCGATATCTTTATTGACCCCACAAACATCTACGTCATTCTACGTTGGCAGCCAACGATTATGAATTGTTCTACCCTACGTTTAATTTCTTTCGTATCACCAGTGAGAGATCGTAAACAGAGTATCGTTATCTACCACACATACCTATATTCATAAACACCGGCCTATCAACTACGTGATATGAGCTGTTATGGAAACTGCGTTATGTGTACATTCACTTTAATCTTCATTTATTCAACATTCATCATAATCGCAGTTTTGGAGTACCAAAAATTTCTTAGATATGAAAAAGGCAAGGCAGAGGGTATCTGCATATTGAATTAAGACCCAAATCGGAGGAGCGGTATGCCGCGTTAGGATATACCTTGAACACAAAAGTACGCGTAGTAGGTTTGTGGGACAGTTAATTACCAGAATCTTAAAAATACCTAGATATAGTCATCTACTAAATAATTTGATACGATTACAGTGCTGCTGAACTGGCGCCTAGGCTTGTACCATTGTACTCTTAGCGTGATATCCGATATTCAATAGTAACCACAAAGGTTCATCCGACCTGATTGCGGCTAAACTGGCGCCCAGCTATATACCAATCGGCTATATAGTTATCGTTTCGCATTAGACTGCAATTACGTATTCAACTTTCGAGACAATAGCAATATTCCATCATTTGAAAGTACCTAGTTATTAAAGGGGTCGAATGCAGCTATGAATATAATTTGAGTTCTTATTGCAAGCTCAAAAGGAATTTGAATTTGCAGAATATGCAGTCGTTCAGTTTTAAAGCATTACCTAGAAAGATTTATGGGTTTCGTTTGTACTAGACCCGGATCATTCGCAAACCAGTTTCCACTTTCACTAAGGACAAGTCTTAGTCTTCGGTTTTCTCTTTACAACACTGAAAATTGAATATTAGCCGAGTGAAATGCATTTCGCTGACGGCATATAGCGTGTGCATCATAGATGCGAACTTAGAAAGTGTGGATCACGAAGGCCACTTCTTCAAACGTTGAAGATTTCCTACTTTTGAATATAAACCTATGTGTGACAATATAAAAAGATGAACACGTCATCATTGCATTCCTTTATTCCGTTAAACGGTTGACTGCCCGCGTGGTTCCATCCCGCCGGACCGGCCGCACCTAAATAGAAACCGCAGGGACATTGCTCCCGAGCGCGCCTGATCCTGCATCTCAACTCTCGAGTGCCTTGTTGGGGTGCCTTTTGCCAGGAGAACATTTCCATGCATTAAATAACTTCGAATTTATTTTAGGTTTCCCGTTAGATCATCCCGCTACGTATCTTATACTGATATTTCAGAAAATAAATCGTTGCGGTTTTACGATGTTGATATACCATTAATGCTGCAAAAACATGTAACGAGCAGATATCTGGCCACGAAAATTTGGCCTCGAACATTGACGAAATTTCCTGAGATAAAATTAATACAAGATTTTGATAGTTTTATGACTTAGAGGATGTAATACTGAACGTCTGGAGTGGTGAGTTGAGATCACAAGCGCCAAATTATTAAAAGACGTCGCTTTGAATCTATTCATATATATTTGCAGACAATTGGATAATCATACGTAGTCGTTTTGTGCACGTGGGGAATGTCCTACTGTCTGGAACGTCACTACATAGAAGCAGCTCGCGCTGATAGAGAAGACTTACGAGTTTAATTGTGGAATACATAGGCGTGGACGTGCTCGACACCAAATATCTAACGCTACACAGTAGTTTTATTTTGAATTTTATTTGTGTCGCGCTATTTCGGAACTGAACGTGCGGCACTTGTCTATTACATGGTGGTATATGTAAAGGCCCACGCCGACTGAATGCCGGGAGTTATTCCCGTGAATGTTTTTGTGGAATCTGAGACGTTTCTCCATATTATAATCGGATATAATACTGGCAGACCTTTATTATAATGGTTATAGCCAACCCTTCTGGCTGCTATTGATGTTCTAAATGTAGTATCGTACCTTGTTGCGAAACTAAAGCAGGCTAATCAATTGCATGCCAATATGACCCACAGCATGATAATGAATGACAGACAATAAATATTTCCCAGTTAGACTGAATGTCGAGACAACACGTGGAGATATTGACAGGTGAAAAAATAATAGTGCGCATACGCATCTACGGCGCCAACTCTCGTAGCACGTGCCAATATCATATACATATAAGTGTGCATATATATACATGAAATACCTACGTAGATGCTCTGCGTCTTTCTCGAGAGGAAGAAACTGCGCACTTCCTCATACCATTTTACGATGGACACGGCGACGCCCCGAAGTGAACAGACGGTAGATAGCTAAAATACAGATCTACGTAATCCTTCAAAACAACGTTTCTCCAGTTATTTTAGATGTTTACGTCTTTGGCACCAAGCTCAAGCTAAGGCGACTCCAGAAATGTGATTAGACACGTGCGTTTGTAAATTACACATAAATTATAATGCGGATTTATTAATAACCTGTTCAATTAGTCAGTGACAGTTTTTGAAGTGAAAACTTCTTTAGCATCGTTGTGATTTGATATTTATGAAACGAAAAAGCGACAGTAAAAAGAGACAGACACATAAATTCATAAGATTTAACGTCGGAGAAAATGAGATAGGAAGCATTATAAAGTGTTTCTTATGTCGTGGAAATTTCATAAAATAATTAATCACTATGATCATTACTAAAACCTACAATTATTATCCTCTTCCCAAAATATTACATTCGTCTCATTATCATGAAGCCAAAATTATTGAAGGTTTCACTTCTACCACGTGGGAATTGCACACATGTTTTTTGTTTTTTACTTGCGTCTCATAAAATTCGGGAAATAAGAAAGAACAAAATTACAGTGACGATAGTCTTAAAATTACAGCTATTATGAAGCCAACTGCGAATGCTGATTCAATTTTATTTAGAGTTATATACTACAGAGATGAGGACTTCCACTACTTACATCTATTCTATAAATCCGTCTTGGAACTGAACTGCCGAATAAGTGAGGCAACGTCACGTTAATTGGACAATAGGCAGTTAATTCAATTTTTATTAATATTGCAGGAAACTTTCCGTACTCTTACTGCCCTGATCTATAGACCAATCTGGTTTCACGCAGTTCCGCTGTTACCTCGCTAGGCTTGCTTGGTGGTTTCCTTTGCAAGGTTTAAAAAAATCTAAACTCCTCAAATGGTGTGATGCAACAGCTTTTTGCTCTTTATATTTTGGCAATTTTAGTCTGAAGTGATAGGTACCAAGTAATTTTTTAAACAAAGGTAGACGTTATGATTTATGTACCTCTATGCTCAGGGCATATTTCACCGTAGTAGATACTGAAGATGAGAATTACTATTTTACTACTATTTTCTTTTTATTGATATTTATTGTCATTCTGTGTTGGCTATGGCACTATACCTGCTATAGGCAGTACCTAAAGCGAAAATCAAGGAGCATAAACAGATGTAATGTATCTGTTGCTAGTTCCGAACATGTTTTTTGGAGGACACTTTGCCAGTGTTTTTATAAACGTAATTTGGAACAAAGACTGAAGTAAATACCATAAAAATACTGGATGCTATGTTTTGTTAATTTATAGTAAGCTAGCTGACCCAACAAACGTTGTCCTGACCAAATTTCTAAAAGCTTCAGAAACATGGTCAGACTTTCGAAGTTCAAAAACAAAGTGTATGCGTGGGTTTTGCAAGCGCTCTAGCTTGTTTTAATTGGTACATGGGTAATATGGGTATAGAATCCCTACCTACTGTGAAATACCGAAAATACTCCAGGAAAATCAATTTCAAATGATATTCTGTAGTTCCTTCCTGCACTTTTATAGTGACTTCCTGGTCATGCTACGTAGGTTAGGCACCAAATATTTAGGATTGATGTGTGATTAGAGGTTGATAAAAATTACAACATATCTTATATCTAGCTAGGAACGATACTTACATCACTTACACGTGTAAATAGCTGTAATCATCCACAAACAGTCTAAGAGTGCCACGGGTGTGGTCCAAGTTGAGCTGGAAAATTCAAAAGTAACGGTAGCCGGGTAACAAGCCCAATATTTGTATGTAAATGCTTCACTACCAATGTCGCTGTTGACAAAACAACAGTGTTGATTGTCCGTTTGGTTTCTTATTACCCTATTGTTTTGTGTGCAGATCGAGCATGGGTGACGTTAGCCACAAACGACTCTTACGGCCTGGGAGCCTTGGTGCTGGCTCATTCGTTGCGCCGCGTCGGCTCCACGTACCCTGCCGTGGTACTCATCACACCGTCCGTCACTGAGCCCATGAGGTATATAAACGTCTTTATGCTAACTTTTTGCAGGCTTTTTGCGGGCATCCTCATTAAGAAGGTATGGAATGCCATCATGAGTCCCTCAGAACTTCTATAATATGGTAAGTTTTTTCTTTTACTTGAGCTGATATCTGCCTGCCAATGCTATGACGATAGGTTCTTACGCTGCGCACACGTGGATTTAGTTGCCTTACATACATAGTAATAGTACCTATGTATAAATATTCTCCGGAACGGTGACACCCACGGGAAGAGTTGGTAGGTACCCTATTATTAGTTTTGAATGACAAGACAAAAAATGTGTGTGTAAACATCGTCGGTATTTCCTACATCTAGGCTATTACATTTCGTTGCAATGTAGGTTGTCACTAATTCCTACAACATGACTAAAATAAGGAGTCAGGATTTGAATACTGGAGTGAAGATGCCTTTATTGGACATCCAATGTAGCGCTAAAATTATCGCTTTGGTAACTATAGATACATTTTCTAATTACGCTAATTGAGAAAGGACTAAACAGTCAATCAAGTTTAAAATCTTCGTTCCTACAAAGAACTTCAGTTGTGCCAGTTGTATATATTTATCACCATTCGCGTTCGCAGTTTAAATGAACATTCATTGAAATTCAATAACAAGTAGGCAGTGATCACTGGTGGATCTTACTCAGCGTATGTACGAAGATAACACCTATTTTTAAATTGGCATTATTGCCTGATTGTATGATTGCCGAAGCACACTCATACGCCATTATCACTGTGCCACTATATTTATTTCGCACTTTACAATTCACAATTTCAGTTAAATGAATAATTTATGCAATCGTCAATATTCAGACATGATTGCTCAAATAATGTTTCACGTACGCCATACGGGCACTTGTCTCTTTTATGTATTCATTGTGGACGTAAGAACGACTACACAAATACCGACATACCAACAGTCGATTTGAATGCAAACATTGACAGCGAATTGTAGTGATAACTGGTAACACCTAAAATACGATGGTGTGATTATTTTTGAAACTGCAATAAAATATTGATAGGTAGATAAGATGGGGATCAAGTAAGTGGTTAAAATAATGGGTATGGTAAAGAAATATTCTTAATTCCTTTCCTTGTTGGGTGTTCTCAGAGAGCGTCTTCGCGCAGTATTCGCGGATGTGATCACGGTGGACGTGCTGGACTCACAGGACGCAGCTCACCTCGCTCTGCTGCAGCGTCCCGAGCTCGGCATCACCTTCACTAAGATTCACTGCTGGAATCTCACGCAGTTCGACAAGTGCGTGTTCCTGGATGCCGACACATTGGTGAGCTTTTTTGGCAGCTGTCTCAGACATATCTGTCTTCTCTCTAAAGTTTAATTAATGAGTGTCCTATAACGTTGACAGCTCTAATGAATTAAACTACTTACATCGTACATGTAAGCTGTTAACCGACAGTTATTGAGTAAACGTTTTCATGTCCTAGCGTCACTGTTCATTCCCATTTTAGCATGCAAGTTTATTCGAGAAGCATCTCTTCTCGGAAAAACAAACTGTACAGTGTAAATATTTTTGCAATATCAAAGACAACTTCAAATGAACGTAGTTTGGCCGGCGATTGCTTCAATCAATTCTTGTGTTGTAACAGTGGCCTCCATCTAATTGATAGTATGTCCTATAATAAAGTGTTCAGACTCAACATTGGGAATAGAATACTCTTTATTATCCACCATAAAAAAGTACAAATAATAACTTTAAGAGCTACATAGGGTTGATGTTACAAAGGGCGGCCTTTTCGCTAAATGCGATCTCTTACAGACAACCTTTGGATGGGCTTGATAGAGAAGGAGAAAATGTATGTTGGTAGCTTGTGGTATACTATTTAGATAAATACAATACATAACTATTTGAATACATATATTGTAATACATAAAATATAAATATCAAAAATTACAAAAGGACATAAATACTTATTATCATGCAAAGCAACGATATATTATGAAATTTTAGGAGCGAGGTAATGATTCTTGATCACATTTTTGAAAGAAAGATATTGTTTGAACCCGTCTTACCGACATTGGTAAAGCATACCATAGCTATACTGCTTCAACGGAGAATTTAAGTCTATTAGTGAGACGTAGGTGGTTTCATAAAAACTATGCTAAATTAATGGTCAAACATTAAACACTGTAGTTGTCTCAGCCAAATCTGTAAATGTTTAACGAGCGTGATGTGATGGCGCGGACTCGGCAATAGCCTTTGCGTCAACGTTTCTTGAATGTTATAAATCGTTTTCGATTTTTCCTATTAACTAGCGTATGTAAAAGTCGTTAATTCTATTTCGATATGTAACTGTTTATGCGATAAGAAAGTCAATGTTACCGGATGTGGCCGTTAGTGCAGTAACACGAGATGACGAGACATATAACCGTGGCCCAAATATTTTGCTCCCGACAATTTTGGACCAGCTCCAATATTTTACACTTTCATTCTTCAGTTCTTTTGAAGGTAGTCATGTGTAGTGAAAGTAAAGCTATCATTACACGATGTTTGCATGCCGTTATCATTTATATCATGAAATTACATAATTTAACGTGTAGAAAATTTCAATTTATTGATTTTTAAGTTCCAATAATAAACAATGAGATAGTGCCCCGATAGAATCCATTGACTCGCTGAGTTTTTATTTATCGCAGGTTATTGAGTCAACCCGAGTTTTTATCCATTGGCAGATAAAGAGTTCTTGATATACATTCCAGCTATTTGTTTAACATGATACACACGTGTATCACAACGGAATCTTTGTATAATGAGAGCATTATAATTCGTAATTTTGATTAGATCTATAAAATTGACCAGTTGACAAAGGTCAAAAGGATACGATCTCATCATGCGATTATATACCTACCAATTTGTGTTTAATTATATTTCTGGTTTAAACCTGATGTTTAAAAAGGCAAATACCGTTCTTGGAACAGCGATACATACTTTCTGAACAACTTGTCCTTTCATAGAAAATAACTCGCATTTGAACTAACTGAATGCAACAACAACCCAGGTACCTAATAGGTGTAATGGCTCTCTTGAAGAATCTTTTTTTAAAGGTTCCGTAAGTCAAAAGGAATAATCGGAACCCTTATAGAATCACTCTGTTGTCCGTCCTACGGACCCTAAGAGCAAACGAGCAGAGGTATCTAGTTGAAATCAATATAAATCATAAAGGTGAAAAATGAAAATTTCTAAGTCATACGGCTATCATACGGTGAATTATGTTATGATACTTTTCAAAAGCTACTTCTTGGTGAATAGGTACTTCCCGTTCACTCGAATCCTAGTCGCGCTTGTCCGGTTTTTCTTCACTTACCTTTTTGTATTACCTGTCTATTTGACCACGAAGCACAGTTCTTCAGACGTTACATGGGAACCTAACATCAGGTCTGTTCACTAGGTTGTCCAAAACAGCGACGAGCTGTTTGAGCGTGAGCAGCTTTCTGCAGCCCCTGACGTCGGCTGGCCCGACTGCTTTAACTCGGGAGTGTTCGTGTTCTCCCCGTCAGCTGACACCTTTAGCAAGCTCATCACCTTCGCTCAGGAACGCGGCAGTTTTGATGGTAAGTTCCTTTTGTGTGTGATCTTTAAATCCAGCCATACCTTTAAAAGTATTCATCCAATATAAGGAGACTGTTACATTAGGTAAATTTATTTTTCCAGAACGCATTTGCTTAACAAATACCTATCTCACTTGCAAAGCATTTTTGTTTACACAGCTGATATAAATTCATCATGTTTTATGCAAACTCCCAAGAATAATAACCTGAAATATTTTTTTTTTTAGCACTAATGCCCTTTTTCACTAACACTAGGCGACACCTAGATGAATGCTTAAATGCAGACCTACTATTGGATTTTCAACTCCTGGCGCTGAGCCGAGACTTGATAAATTCAACAGAGCAATTTGAAGCATTCATTTGGGTGTTAGTGAAAACGTTAAAGTAATCCCACATTAGTGATGGCAATTTATCAAGTAATTTAGCGTGTAACAACATTGATATTCGGTAACAGGTGGTGACCAAGGTCTGCTGAACTCTTTCTTCTCGGACTGGGCGCATGGAGACATCAACAGGCATCTGCCTTTCCTCTACAACGTTACATCTGCCGCTTTCTACTCGTACCTGCCCGCTTTGAAACAGTGAGTCATGACCTTACTTCTTTTGTTTTAATTCGAATCATTCACATACATTTTTTGTAACTTTCGATTCCTGCATGTTAGTAATACGTATCTTAAGATTTTCTAACGAGAATAAAAAGGAATATCTTCCCCATAAATGCGGACAGCAACCTAAGTAAAATCCAAACAATAATATTTCTATTGTACAGACTACCTACGAGTATATGACAAATGACTCATAGAAACTTCATTAAAACCAAGAAACCGTTTATCTTGCCACTTTGATCCGCACGAGTGAAAATACCTGATGCATTGGCATGCCCGATATTGACGTTGGCAATCATGAATAGTACTCGTATGTCGCAAGCGAACTCACTTGGGCATACGTCATCATAAAGTACATTTTGCTTGACGTAATCCAAAATTTAAAATAGACTACTCCAAATCTTTGTACGGAAGCTAAAATTAATCATGAACCAGCTCCGCTTTTTAAAGTTCCACATGACTGTTATCTTACTGTTATCTTCAAGCCAAATTCGTGGAAACAAAACAATTACAGTGAAAGGGTTGGTTGGTATCTAATCATCCCATATTATCAGCGGAAGAATTCTATTGTTGAACTTGTGTTTTAACATAGTCTACAATCTACATGAGTACAATGGACGGTTGCCAAACGATTTGTGATAAACTAGCTGTGCACCGCGGTTACAGCCGCTACTAAGGGTCGTAGGGTGATGTGAAATAGCCATTAACCTACCTCAAGCATTGAGCCTGAGACAAGCAAGCTGAAGACAGGGCGCTATGGCGCTCATTAGGAGAGGGCTATGTCCAGCAGTGGACTAGTATAGCCTGATGATGATGATGAAGCATTGAGCCGTCTTATGCGAAAATAATTTTTCAAATCCGACTTGGAGTTCTAAATATAAGTAACATTCACGCAAGCAAACTAAAAAAAAAAACCAGTACAATAAAGCTAAAGAGCTTTATTGTACTGGTAAAGATTTGTAGTTGCCAATCCCCATAAAATATCTTGCATTTTAAGAGACACGACCAAGTTCATTGTTAACTGTTTTTAACCCATTCCTTCTTCCAGTTTCGGGCAGAACCTGAAGATCATCCACTTCATTGGCGCCGCCAAGCCTTGGCTGCAACAGTTCAACTTCGAATCCGGCTCCGTCGATGCGCCTGAGCACATCCGTGGTCTTCTCCAACTGTGGTGGGACATATTCGTGGGACAGGTCCACTCTCAACTCGACACTGGCATGGTAAGTCATTGAGCGACATTATTCGATTCATTGTTAAATCAGGCAGGGATAATCTTTGGAAGTATATCAATTCTTTAACAGCGGCATTGGTGATCTTCTAAGAACACAAATAGGAAAGTGAATGAGCCTATAAATAACGCAAGACACACCAAACAATGTATAGTCCGTCTAGTCATATGAACGCGGAGTAGTTTCGATGAATATGCAACGAATCGAAATAGAACAAATGAAATCGATATTCCTATATTGAATAACCACAAAAATAATACATTCAATTGTATTGTAACCTCAAGATGTCTAAGTATACGTATGTGTACATATTGCGATTGATCTAGATTAATTTCCATATCGGTTACACATTGTTGAAATCGATCCCGTCTGTGTCGGTTTGTCCTGACCGCGAGTATCTCCTGATACATCGTACGGTCTAGTAAATCGATCCATTGTCATTACAACCTCTGATCTGAACACTACAACATGTTTTCCAAGCATTCACGGAAGGACTCTAACTCTAAAGTTACAGAGGTGAGACTTACACATTTCAACTTTAGCTTTCCACCTTGCGTTTATACAATGTTCTCTATGTATGTGTAGGATTATTGATTTAAATATTTTTTTCTTTATAATGTAGCACCGTTAGGAGTTGTGAATCCCTGAGTGACTAAACAGTAACAAATTATAACAATAGCTTGCACTCTGCGCTTGTGCACTGTACTACTGCTACCTGACGCACCTTTTGTTTGAAGCATTCTTTTACACGTGTGATATAATATTTCTCCAAAATACTAACATTTTCTAACTTTACAAATATGTCAGTCTGCTTTTGCACGGTTTATTTTAATATCTGTATGGGACGGAGTAGATGGTGTTGGTATTTTGGTGGAATACTCAACGCGGAATCTTTCTAAACATACCGAAAATATAACCTTTTTTTATTCAAAGTTTTTATTTTATTTTATTACTGCTCTATTTTTTGGAAAGCTTTAGAACCAGTGTTAGTCAGTATGTTTATTGAGTGACGCATTATTTCAAATGTAATAGTAGCTTGGACAAAGTTTTTTGCACTGTATTATTGAGATAGCTAGTGCGCGAAGCTTAGTTCAAGTGTTTGTGTGCATGCATACTACTGAGTTGTTTCACTTCAACCGATAGGTTGAGGTGGGGGGCGCACATGATGCACATGAAGGGCAACCAGAGTTACTTCCACTAGACGTGAGGCACCAATTCCGCTATCAGCCAACTCCAGATCCAGAATCTGAATTCGCTTGGCACCACCCTGATGTCCAAAATAAAGAAGAAACTCATGAGCAACAGATAAACGTAACAGAGTTCCACGATCCGTGGACAATCTATAGAGGACACATACCGCCAAATACAGAAGATGCACCCGGCCATCATGAGGGATTCGGAAGAGTCGAAGATCACGAAGAAATTAGAAAATATGCCTGGGATTATCAGGCACAAAATCCTCCGTCCACTTATACAGAATTTAATCCGAATCAAGATAGTCAAACACATACAGATCATTGGCATCACGAGGCACAACATGAACACAGTCACGATCAACATCAACATGACAGTCACTGGTATCAAGAACACGATCAGAACTGGAGCAGTCATCACCACCATGATTATCATGATCATCACACTCACAGCTATGATCACAACAGCAACAGCCATGATTATCAGAGTCACAGCCATGACCATCAGAGTCACAGCCGTGACCATCACAGCCACAGCCATGATCATCATCAACATACCCACTCACATGACCAACTGCACGATAACTACAATCATACACAACACTTTGAACCTCCACCACATCATCACATTGATGAACAAAAACATGAACACACTCATAACAATCCTACTCTTGATAAACCAGCGAAACAGGAAGAGATACAAGTGCATCACGTCCATGTTGTTAAAGAAAAGAAACGCCCTCGCCGTAGTCGAAGATTGCACCGGATTGATATTCATAAAAAACATGAAATTATGAATGGGGATGTTTCCGAGACTGAAAGTGACGACTATGATGACATCGTGCCAAGGCACCCGTATGATGGCTTCTACCTGAGGCACAGAATGACTGTCGACGCTCGCGGTCGAAAAGTTTGCTCGCATGAAGTACCACCCACTCCATCTCCTTCCCCCCCGCCCGACTCTCCGTCGCTGATAGACAATTACACGCTCTTACCAGAAGACGAACCTCTGGATACTAACGACTCTAATGTCCAAGTAAGTTACACCCAGAAATATTCGCCCTCGACAACTTCAGGTAAAACGATTTTCCTATTAAAAGCTTTTATGCAAAAGTGTTTGCCATTATAATTTAAGCTCAATATGTAGAAATGCTTTGCATGTTCACCTCTTGATTGTACTCTGCACGTACTTAACTATTTATTAACATTATTCCTTAGAAATGTAAATAAAAAACCTATTAGATATGTAGTCGTAACATTAGCTGCTTTTAAACGAGCTGAAACTACATACAAGCAACCTCTGTTACAGAGTGGTGTTGCCGGCAACCTGGCGCGAGTACTGCCTGGCGCGGCTGGCCAGCGGGAGGCACTGGACGAGCTGTCGCGTCGCCAG
Source organism: Phlogophora meticulosa (assembly GCA_905147745.2). Lineage (NCBI taxonomy): Eukaryota > Metazoa > Arthropoda > Insecta > Lepidoptera > Noctuidae > Phlogophora > Phlogophora meticulosa. The sequence continues at coordinate 5,734,580 of LR990518.1, forward strand.
GGCTGGGAGGCCGGGAACATTGATTACATGGGTGCCGACTCCTTTGCAAACATTTGGGCGAAGATCTCGCAAACATTGAGCCAGCCCCGCACCTCGCCAGCTAAACAATCTCCACCCAGGGAACCCACACCGCAGCCGGCTCCCGAACAGGTGGTCGTTCAGTCCGGTGAGGTCGTACAGGAACCAGTGGCTGAACAAGTGGAAGTGGCAAAGGAAGTTGTTCCGGCAGACAGTGCCGCGCCCGCGCCAGCTGTGGCTGCGCCTGCACCCGTGGAAGTAGCGGAAGTGCCAGTCACTGTCGAAGCTGTGGCACCTGTCGAAGCTCCCGTGCCTGCTGCCGTTCCCGTCACAGTCGAGGCCGTCGTAGCCGAAGCAGCTGCACCAGTCCTGAAGCCAGCCTCGCCTGTGCCTGTAGCAGTGGAAGACTCTCCTCTTGCAGTTCCTGCATCTGTGGAAGCCATCGTTCCAGATGTGCCCGCGCCCGTGGTAGCTGTCGCGCCTGCAGCGCCCGCAGTGGTTGAAGCTCCAAAGGCCGCAGAAGCCGTAGCCGTCGAAGAGAAGCCGGTGCAAAAGACTGAAATTCCCGCTGCGGCCGCCGTGGCTCCTAAAGTAGCGCCAGAGGTGCCCGTCGCTAAAGCTCCGAAAGCAGCGTCTCCCGCACCCGCCGCGCCCGCCGCACCGGCCGCCGCACCCGCTCCCGCACCGGCCGCCGCTCCCGCACCGGCCGCCGCTCCCGCACCGGCCGCCGCTCCCGCTCCCGCACCGGCCGCCGCACCCGCTCCCGCACCGGCCGCACCGGCCGCACCCGCCACCCCTAAGCAGGCGGTCCCCGCGGCCTCGGACAGCCCGCCGCTGGCCAGCACGCCGTCCAAGGAAGAAGCACCCGCGGTCCCCGCGGCTAAAAGTGAGTATTGGCACAACGGCGAGCGCGCCAGCGTCGGGTAACAGCTTTGCACTGTCGATTCTCACCGAGTTCATTTTGCAGTTTTCAGACTTCTACTAATATGTTTATAGTTTAGCTGCATCCGTGTTACGTGGCTTGGTCCGCTGGTGTATGTGAATAGCTTGACGGTCGTCACGTAACTCGATGTGTCCACATGTTTTCTTTTGTGCCGTTTTGTGATGTTTGGTTTTATGTTTATTTTATCAGCATACGTTTCAAAATTCGTTGTTATTTCACCCAGCTTCCGAGGAGGCAGCGCAAGAGACGCGGCTTTGATAGACCAGGTAATAATTATTATTTTACTTGGACTCAACGCAACTTCTTACTTGCGCTGAATTTGGGTAACGGTGGAGGAACTATACGTTAGTTAATAAAGCTTCCTCACCTTGTGAAGTCTACCAGTCCTATACACGACTATTTTCATTTCTAATGAATTCCAATTTAATTTAATTCTTCACCCATGTATAAAAATGTACATTAGTCTAATTGAAATTCCTCATTGTAGTTTATACAATTTTCGACTGAAATATTCTGTGGATATTGGGTTGCGTCCAAGTAGATGCAGATCGTAGGGACATTTGGTCGACCACTCATTCAGCTATTTCTGGAGAAATCATAATGATGGCGATTCTCCTAATGTGTATAAGCCAAATTAATTATCTGAATGAGTTGTTATTGTGCGGTTGCATCCGATACGTTAATTTGATGCAACTTCGCATGTATGTGTGATGCACTCACGGAGATCGTTACAATTTCGTACAATATCTCCAAATGTCGAAATTTTATCAGATCTTTTCCGATGCTTTACATTTTTGTTTCACATATTGCAAGGAACATTATTCAATGCTTTTCATAGCGATACACCTTCACGTAGATGGCACATAAAGTTGTTCACACATTTAGAACCTATTTATAAATAATTTTAATTTATTGATTAATTATTCATACTTATAACTTCGACCTATTTAAAAATGTAATGAATCGTTATCCTCGCCAGAAAACCGAAACCAACAATAAATAATAATCCTTGTAATGGTCATTGAAGCTTTGAGACTCCACTAAACTGACACAGTTCTAACTTTCCGCTTGCATCGTTTCTAATTAACCAAGTAGCTATGTTTTCCCTCGACTTTGTTCCAGGCCCTAACCGAGCTTGCTCTCTAATGTGACCGCCATACTAACGCCACTACGTCTAATCGCTCGAGAGAATAAAGGCGAGAAATTGGTTGTATAGCTGAGGAGCGTCGCAAACCGGCCGGCAAGCTGAAGCTGAGTCCTCCCGCAGTCGCCGACCCGCTCCCCACCCCCGACAGCGAGCTGGAGGACGCCGCCGCGCTCGCCACCGACATCATCGCGCGCGAGCTGCGCACGCCCACCGTCACTGCACCCGGCGCGCCGCCCGCCTCCAGCCCGCCCGCCCCTCCGCAGGAACACCGCCTGTCCGTGGACGAGCCCGAAGTGCCCACGCCGCCCGTGGGCGCCGTCTCGCTCGCACAGATCGGCGTCAAGACCCCCGCCAAGGGCAAGTCCTCCATCGCCGCGCAGATAGAGTCCTCCATCACGGAGAGCCCGCCGACGGCCACTACCCCCACGGCCCCCGCGACCCCCGCGGCCCCCAGCACGCCCGCGGCCCCCACGGCGCCGGCGGCGGCCGCGGACCCGCCCAAGAAGAAGGTAGTGAAGAAGGTGGTGAAGAAGGAGGCGGGCGCCGACGCTCCAGTGCCGCCGCCGCGCAAGAAGGAAAAGAAGCCCAAAGAGAAGTGAGCGCGCGCGACACGCTCCCGATAGTTCCTCTGTGCCATAATCGTAGCCTTTCTAATGTTAAACGTCTATTTAATTTTCGAATAATTATGCTTTTATGTATCGCGTAATTTTATACTATATGATGTTAGAATTAATTTTATACTCACTATCACACGGCAAATGTATTGTTCAGTTTGATTTTTATACCTTTACTTTTTCTATTAATTCTATGATTTATTTATGTTTTTAACAAGTGATAATAATCGGTTTTATTGTTCTGAAAATTGATCTACCAAAGGACGAGACGTATTTATAATGAAAACGACAGTTTTTATGAAATTTTATATTAAAAAGTCTATTTTGCAATACCTACTTCCCGTTTTTTTATTTACCCACTTTATACCCTTGTATGGACTCAGAAAGTGAGTGAGTAATCAGAAAAACATATCAGTAAAAACATCGTCAAATCCTAATCACAGCGATTAGTGGATACACATTAATACCTACCAAGCTTAGATAAATTAGATCAGTCTATATAATTGTCGACAGATTAAACAATTATTAGTAAATCAAAACTGGGGCATTATTAGTTTTCCAAAGAGGTAACTAAATCGGTAATCTTATCATTGCAAAAAAATACCATTAGTTTCACGGTAGTGATAATGATACACACGTATTAGGCACACATAAATACAGTGCGTGGTACGATGTTTAAAAAAAAACAGATAATACCTATTAAAATAGCGGTCAAATGCTCGTCTGAGATAATGAAAGTATTCAGACGGCGCGGGATTTCAGGGCCACGGTTACTGTCGAGTCGGTGATTAGACTATAAATATCGAGATAAAAATGTTACATAACATTTGTAGAGTAATATACTTATTTTGAGAGGCGATTTTATAGGGCGACATACTAAATTCATTGACACGCATACGGCATAGCTGTGTTAGCTAACCACTCTAGCAAAATAAACCACAAGGCCTCGGGTCAAACGAAATAAGGCGAACGCCAGAACGGTCAGGTCATCCCCGTATTGAAAAAATTTGCCTCTTATTAATTGAACTATATATTTCTGTGACTTTTACGGAGTGCTAGACTGTTTACATAACTATGTAGGTATGTCCTATTGGTAAAGAACTGGTCAGTGTGTTTTCCTGGCTGGAGACTACTTGGTGGTTATAACAAAATTTTAGCGACAGTGTCTTGAAGATCATGCTACAATGTCACAATTAGAAAAACACGAAGACGACGAAGGAAGAAACGTACAGTAGGGCACGTCAGTGGTAGGTAACAAAACCAGTACAAGCTGGACTCATGCTATATTCACACTCCGTACTACGATAGGTCAGGTCAAGGTCAAAGTTTTACCAACGATACATGTGGTTTAGGTACTGAAAAAAAGCAATAAAAAAGTATGTATAAGTATGCAGGTACCTGCACGTCTGCCAGTATCCTAATGGGTAGTAGTGTGTACAATGCTGGCGGAGACGGAGAACAGGAGGGATATGGCCTCCCACAGTGAGAATATAAAGGTCTACATACGGGCTGCCAGAAGGAACCGTGAAAGGGCCGATCTCGATCGGAGGAAAAGGCTCCAGGGAGGCCACAGCCAACCACTAGCAGGTTGAAATCCCTCAGTTTCATTTAAGGCAGGTGGAACTTTGTCGATGCATGCTCTTAGAGTGGATACTCTGTCCACCAAGTGATTCCAGGTATGACGAAGGCATAGTGGTAATGTGCTGCCGTAAACAGCGAGTCTTATGGGAGACCCTCCCCAAGGATGTGCTCTAAATGTAGAGGTGGTTGGTGGCCTCTAAAAAGACTTATGAACCGCATCGGTTCATAATAGGTAGACGGATTTTTTTTTTGCTGTACTTGACCGGGAGGATACGGTGCTACTTTCATTTGTCAATAGGGAGGTTTTAGAGAGGTGTCCTCGAAGAAACCTTCAAAGACCAGGGCCTCTGATTAAGATTTTCCAGCTAAAACAAAAATATGGGTACCTTGTAGAGATCATGCTGAGATCAACAGAACACTGCGAATAAGTAGATAGGATAGAAAGTTTTTGTTTCAGACCGGAGTCCATAGGGTTAATAACAATTTTACTTAAGTTCTAGTGTTAGTAGAGTACAGACATGAACATATATACAATTAAAATTCAGCATGGAGCCACATCCACCTCCGCAACATCGGGGAGTCCCACCGATCTGCGAATACGCTGAGAATACTGTTGGTGCTGCCGCGAACACGAGTCATCAGGGATGCACATCTATTTCTAATAATGGCTGCAAAATCATCAATATTATTATCTGCAAACATCCCTGACGCACTACTACGCCACGGCAGCCGCAGCAGTACTCTCAGTGCATTATTATATTGAACGCGTAGGTCGCTGTATGTCCGCTGAGTAAAGTTGACCCACAGGCCGCACGTGTAGAAGGACTGACTGTAAGCTTTGAAAAGCGTTATTTTAACTGGCTTCGTACAACGTGCAAACCTGCGAGCCAGCATGTTACAACAGACAGCCAGCGACCTACGTTCCCTTTCAATGTCACAATTTTATTACCTATCTTTAAGATCTTCAGTGACCCAATGACCCAGATACTTAAACTTTTCCACCCTTCGCAGCGGTTTTCCACAAAGAGCGACAGTTGGAATACATGAATATGTCACATTGCCTGCTTTAAAAACCATTAGTTCGCTCTTTGTGACGTTATATTTGAGCCCATGATTCACCGCATAGCATTCGCATATAGCGATCAGTTGCCTCAAAGCACCAATCGATGGGCTCAGCAACACCATGTCGTCAGCATAACTAATATTGTTAATGCACACCCCGTCAATATGACATCCGACACTGGTGCTGCCGAGCTCAAGGAGCAGCCGGTTCATGTATAGGATGAAGAGCCTGGGAGAGCGGAGTCCCCCTTGCCTCACTCCGCACTCCAACCGATACACGTCCGAGTGCGAACCATTCCACTTCACGCTATTGCTTTGACTACTATACCAGTACTTAAATATCGACACTATTTCACATGTGTGCTATGACCTACGGCTCTATGGCTACGAAATTGGTATACATAAACTGGCTACAATTGGTTCTTCAATCAATTTCACCAATTGGGTATTGACAAATGGCTCATTTTGGGAAATAGCAAAAATCTTCTGCCGATTTCGGTTTTGTTTGAAGATTTATGTGGTAGTTGCAAAAAATTGTCATCCAACTATCAAATAAGAATACAAAAAGATTCTCTCCGGCGGGGAATCGAACCCCGGTCTCCCGCGTGACAGGCGGGGATACTTACCACTATACTACCGAAGATGTGATTTCTACGGCTGAAATATTTCATCTCTATCAACACAAAAACACATTACATTTCATTTTTTTTGATTTGTAAATAGTTTACTCAAAATATTTTTTTTTTTCATGCTAATCTACAAATCATGCCGTACTTAGCCAATGTAACCAAGAAATAAAAACACTTTGTTTAAATAAGCGCCATCTAGTGGTAGCTTTTGTAAACAATGAGACACTCATTTACCTACATGCTTTTGTATGTAAAAGACAGATGTCGGTAGTGTAAATTATTATTTTATTTATTTATTTATACATTTATTTCAGGCATAAAGCCCCTTATAAACATATACAATACTATATTAACAATATTAAACTTAAAAATACTATAAATATATATTACATAATAACTAAAAACTAGTGCACACGAAGTGTCGGCGTCGTGTTTCGCTGACTAGTGTCATGTCGGCGGCCACGAAACCGGCGATACACAACACCTTTCGGCCAGAACTCTTCCTTGAGGAACTTCTCGAGATGGTGTGTCGGAACTCGCACCACGAACGACTTGAAGTTCGTGTTATGACACGGCTCCAACCTCTCGACCCTCAAAGTCCAGTTGGTCTTGACGCGCACGTACTCCACGATCATAACATGACATCGCTCATGTAGAGACGGGAAAAAGATAGCTTAGCCGTCTAATTCCATGAAGATTGAGATAAACGAATTAAAGGAATTCAAATTAATGAACTAAGGATATATATATATATGTTCAGTAATAATTGTTGTTCAATACTAAATAGTATATGTGGGTTAGTGCATAAAATCATGTTTAGTACCATAGGAAGGTAAATGTGGTTAACTTCACAAAGCTTTTAATCTCTAGTATCTAAAACAATTACCACGCAAATTATAATTTCACAAAGTATACGTGATTATAAACATACTTTACATACAAGTAGAGTAGGTACATATATGATTTTTGTTTATCACGTTTATACATATATGATTTTTTTACATTTATGTTTATCGTGTAGGAATAACTTTGAAGGGCCTAACATGTGTGTAGCTGTACTTATCGAGTTATGATTAGGGTTGCCAACTTTCTATCATAATCAACCACGCAACGGATTCTCAAATTTAAATTCGATGCAGAATGTCCCCCACGGGGGGTGTGCGCTTAGTTTACAAATTTTATACCTTGGCTGGAGATCTTCATTTGTAAAGCACCACAGGATAGCCTGGTTTAGCAGCCGACAACCTAGGTAGGCTAGCCAATTATGGGTTGACCCTGCCGGTTGCCGAGAGCTGATGGCCTTTTCATAAGATTAATGAATGATAAATGGTAGCAATTACCATTTATCATTCATTAATCTTTTAGCTCAATCTGGTGGTAATTGGCGTCTCAGCTCCGTGTTTTGGAACGGAATGCCCCGTTGGTCAAGCGCTACTGCTAAGCATGAAGTCCTTGGTGGTTCGGTTCCCAGGCCGGGCAGTGTCATTAGATTTTTTCACCTGGAATTTCTCGATAGAAATTCATCATCCTCCTGGGATTTTTCGATTTCTCAATAGTAGCCCGTAGACTAGATTTGTGCCCTGATTGATTTCGCGCTCAATCATTGATTGTCACTTTTAATAGAAATAGGCAAACCCAACGCCCATATTACATGGAATTTAAAGATAGCTGGTGAAATGTGAGCGTACTATAGGTACACCTCTGCCAAACCAATTGGCAAATACAAACGTGATTTCAAGAATTAAACGCGAGTCAATTGATGCGTTTGGCTATTGATAATTCAATGAACTATACACAGCAGCAGTAGTAAGAACCTAAGTAAAAACCTATCCGTGAAAATGTCGTTCAATGATGGTGAAGTGAAGACGCATAGTGCGCGCTTGTAATCCTATGACCCATACTTAGCGTTGCCAGGCGTCCGGATAAAGCCGGACATAGGTAGGCCTTTTGATTAGGTGTCCGGCCAAAATAAACGGCGTCTGGCTTTTGTAACACTAAGCTTAGCATACTAAGACGGATGTTTCTCAACTGCCCAACACGATAAGACAGACATTTCGTTTTTATAAGTACAACAAACCATACGAATACTTTTTATGTACAATTTTTTTGTCGTTACTATTAATACTGAGACAAAATCCTCAATAATGTAAGGTGTTTGTGGCCTTTCTACCCAAATGTCCAGCGAACTGGCTGGTCTGTCCGGCTATTAGGTTTGGCGACCTGGCAACCCTACCCATACTGATGCTAGAGATTGACAGTTCTCTTCACTCTCACTATACCTAACTTTTCGCGGGGAGATTGTTGAAGAATAGCACTTCAATCTCCGCGCGTTTCACAATCTGAAACATTCATTTTGCAATCTTGGTCGATCCAGAAACTGGGCATCAGTCTCTTGGTAGCCCTAGAGGTGGATCGTGAGGGGCGTGCCTCAACCTGCGCGGAGCGGCGAGCGTGCTCTATAATTTGGAACAAAATTGCGGACAGAAACAAACAAGAGACTTGTTCCACCGATCTTGTTAACGTTATGCGCCTTAATTACCTACATTTTGATTTATCCGGTGATCATGTTAGTTTAGTTACTATGTTGTCGAACTAAGAATCAGCTCTTTGAGGCACGTGTATTGGATACTAACAACTGTTTTTAAATCTTGTCTAAAAATAATTTCAATTTCTAGAAAGCAGAAATTTTAATCATCGCTTACCTATCCGTTTCCTAACTATGTTGAGGTCGCTTCCAGATGCAGCTGAATACCAATACTTTACATGGAGCGAGTGCTTATCTGACCTCCACAACTCAGTTACTTATTGGTTTGTAGAGGTAGCCCTTGATAAGACGTTTTGTCAGACTCATTTTTCAGAGTACCCCTGCAACGAGTTAACGACTGACAGAGATCCACAAAGTACTGAAATCTACCGTGACCGGGACCAGCGGCTTACGTGCTTATCTATGTGTTTTGAAATGTGATGCATGGTCACATTGATCACCCATCCATGGACCAACAACGGCAAGCGTTGCTTATCTTTGAAGACCAACCAGTGCAGCTGCTTTTACCTAGCTACATCCCTAAGAAAGCACAAATAGAAGAAGAAGATATAATTATTACAGGTTCAATCAGAAATCTGAAACCAGGTCCTAATTCCAAAGAGTATTTCTTTACGTATAGGTCGACATTACGACCATTTAAAAAGCTGCCAAGTGTGTGTTGGACCACACACCACACAATAACTTCTGAACATGCACATTGCATAATATTGAGGTTTTAGAATGTAAATATAAGTTTGTATTTATTTAATAGGATTCCTTAAAGAAACCTTTGAAACATTTTTTTGTTGCGGATGTAACTCTTCATAACAACTATGGGGGTAAGACAAAGTCAGTTAAGAACAGACCCATCATATTTTTTTAAATTATGGGATACAACACAACATTTCCCACACGCTAAATTGTTCTCTTATTCCTCAGTTCTATGATCCCTTCGTTTAACAGTACATAGAATAAACAAAATAGGTACACATTTATACTTCCAAACTTCATCGATATATCGCTAAGAGTCTTCCAGTAAAATTACTGAGTAAAATAGCTCTGGACCGTTTGACAGACAGACTGACAGACATGCCAAAATTATAAGAACGGAACCTTAACATTATGTACCAGCAGAAGGTTGTCTGTTCTAAATTCCGACTCTCTTTTTATCTTACATAATATCCTTGGTAAAAGACAACCAACCCTAAGTATTTCGAATTAAAACAAAATAATAAAACCCACTACCTATTTGAAGTTGATGGCTTTTCTAATTTTGTTTTTAATAACACACAACGGACACAGAAAGTACAGAAACCCGCCAAGGGCCGCTTCCCGACGCCTTGTATTGATGCAAGTGGCAAGTTCAGCGACTTTCACACCCCATCGATCGTAACTCGTTCGTGATTCGATATCGAGTTGTTTACACGCTTGTTAGTTACAATGAGCTTCTCATTACGAGACGGTGGCTGCCTCCGCTGCCTGTGGGTGGTCCCACACTGTTCACAGACATCGTTAGCACTACGAGAGTACTTAGGTATCTCACTCGACACTCGTCATTATTAGTATCGAGTTTGTATTGGTAGTTAATCGGTAACACGGCACCCTCGACTGATTAGGGTTATGTACAGACTGAACACTCATTATTAGTACTTACCTACTCGGTAACACCCTCGATATTTCAGGGTTATGTATGTAGGACCTGAACACACATAGTGACCATCTATTGACTGTAAGTAAATGTAATTATGAGGAAAATAGGGATTTAAGTCCGTCAGTAAGATTACCAATAAAAATTGGACACGTATTTTTTGCTTACTCAAATCAATAAAAGGTGACAAAGATATAGCACATCAAAGTTCAGTAGAAGGAGCTGGTAACGTCACTTTTACATAAAAAGTGTAACACGGCGTGACGTCACGAGAAATTTCAACGCACTATATTATCCTCGTCATTTTAGGTTACAAGACAAAAGAAAAAATACGGGTCCAGTATTTTTGAGTAATCCAACTTTCGGACCAAACAGAATTTTTAAGGACACTACCCTATTAGGTAAGTAATGTAAGTATGTGGTTTTTTCCTTCAAACAAATAATTATTTGTTAATTTTATTAACGTTAATCATAACTAAAACTGCCTAGTTTAAATAGTCTAGTGGTTGCAACCGCTACAGAATATATATATATCAATGGACTGCCACAAAAATATATTTAAGACAAAAACATAATCATCAATATCACGCCTGTAATCCTCCAAGGGTTAGGAGGGTATACTCACATTTTGCCAGTTATGTTTAAGTAATATGTAATTGGGGCGAGCCTATTTCTATCGACCGGGTACAATTCTAAACTTCGGGCTGCTACTGAGAAATTCCAAATGAAAAAACACAAAAACATTTTGCTCGACCCGGGAATAGAACCCGACTCCGTGCTCAACAGTAGCGCTTCCGACAAACGCGGCAGTCAAAAACATAACAAGCTATAAAGTAGAATCCATAGTAACAGTAAGTATAGTTAAACTGATAAACATTAAAAATACTTGACGACTTCTTGACAACACTTACAGAACAATTCGAATTAATCAAAAATATATCTATTATAGTGGATATTTAATTAAATATCAGTAATTCAGTTAAATACTAGTAATCATCATAATTTAATTGTAACATTAACTTTATATTAGAAAATCTTTTATACAGGAGCATGGAATCCTGGATTCGATCCCGGGCGGCAGTGTTATTTAATATTAACAAAATATTAGGAGGTACCTACCTAAAAAACTTAAACATTAGTCCAAAATTATTTTCCAAAATAAATACCAAAATTCTTTAAAATATCTAAACTCTAATGGTTGAAAAAACTTTTTGTCAAGTTCTTGTAACGCCATCTAGTGTAAGCGTCAGTAGTTTTTTTTTTAAGTTCGTGGCTTCTCCACCGTTCCGTCATCATCTCTTTTCCCACTCATACAAAAATATTCGTTCACAAACGCACACATAGAACAGCAACCGCTACGCACGCGGTGGGTCGACGCAACACAAACAACCAGTTTGACAGGAACCGCGGCGCGTGGTGGTAGTGTCGCTTTGTTTCGTAAAGTAACACTGATAATATCATTGTTTATAAACAGAATTTGATAAGAAACCGAAACTAAACCATCTATTCATGAATAAAATTAAAGACTTTCGTAGATTAATGTGTTAATTCGCGAGTTTACTTGGTTTTTCTGTTGGATTTGTACGTTTTATTCGATGTGTAATCTTGTATCTGCGAGAACTCAGCATCGTTGATTTCGTTGGGACGGTGGATGAAAATGTGAAACAAATGTGTGTTGGTGAACTTAGCGTGGTGTTGGACTTGGAGTTGGTACTTTGAGACGTTTATGGTAGTCGGAGCTGGCAGGATGAGGAGTTTGGTGTTCTTGTTGTTGTTGCCAGCGTGCCTGGCACACCTCAATGTTTACCTGAGCAGCGCCGAAGTATGGAGGTTATTAGGTAAGTTCAATTGCATTCGCCCTTAACGATGAAACAGCTGCAATTATTATCGCTGATATCGATAATCTGTAGTGATATGCCTGTTTGGTGCGGTTTGCTAACAAAAAGTTTAAAATAGGTATGATCAAGTTGACGTACCTAATTTGTTTAGCTAGATTAATGTATGTGAAAACAAATCATAAAACTACTTTTAGAACATACAAATCAAGGCGTATAAGATACGAGCACTGACTGGTTATCGCGTGAAGGTTATGCTGCCTACCTATAGATATCTATCGACGATAAATTAGCTGGATATCAAGGTTCACTTGTTCTAATGAGGTCTGTAATTCGGCAATAGATTAGCAGTAGCTGCTTACTACCTAATTGCACCTGACGTGGTCCAAAACAAGCAACTTATCAAATTAAATACAGTCCGTAAAACATTGTCAAAATATGCACTCTAGCAGGGGGTAAGATAATCAATCTAAGCATTAAAAATGTCAGTCTTTAGCCTCATGCTAATAATACTGATATTCTCAAAGTTTACCTGGAACACAATGTCAATTTTGAGTTGGTTACAGTGGCGGATACGAAAACATACCGCTAATTATTTATTTATTTACAATAAAGAAATGGATTTTCGCTTATTCTCTCTATGCTTTTTAAAAAGACATGTTATGTATACTGTTATCATTAAAATTTCGAATTCTTTTATGCATAGGTGCATCCATAATTCACGTATTTAAAACTAGGTATACGACATTTGGGCATTTATAGTACTCTGATCAAATAAACAATGTGTCTGCTTTTTCCTCTTAGTAATTAATAAAATCAAAAGAACTCGTCAATGCATTGGTATATTTTTGTATGCATGGTATGCACTGCATTGGTAAATTCACTTAAAATATTACTAAACAGCATAGCATTGACTCAGTAGGTAGGTACTTATTTTACGAATCTATCTAAAATTTAATATTAACGTATGTAGCTAGGAATTGTATTGTTGTAGTAAAAGTTTATTCGTGACTGCCTAATATTATATCAATTTACTTAGTATGCTGGACGCTTTCATAGAAAACATAAAACAAAAAATCGTCATAAATAAAATATCCAAAATTGTGGTTATTCTTGGTAACGGGGATTTAGAATTAGCAGTACTTAAATAGTAATTTACTAACGGTAAGATAGTGTCGGTTAAAAATAAAAACACAAAATATCAAGCGGGAACATTGTTTCTATGTCTAAGAACTTAATCCTCACGATTTTAATTAGACGAATGTCACAACTAATACCTGCGAGCTTGTCATTTAAGTATTTGAGGTAAGCTGAAGTGACATTTTTGAAAGGGCCCGTGCGCGAGCGCAGGTAATGAGCTTAGAGAAGTGACGCTCCTTACAAAAAGCCAGTTTTTGTCCCCTTCTATTGTACCAAGCTGCCTCAGCCATAGAGCGCAATCCATCTTTGTCATCGAGCGAAGCATCTGCCTTTTGTTCTTGTTTAAAAATTAGAATAATAATAAACAAAATTAAGGACTCAACGGGACCAAAAGTTTCCTTACTTGATAAATACGATAGTATACTTAACGAAACTTAAAACGCTCTCAGCACAAATTGAGTTGTGAGAAATTATAAATTTATGTAAATGACCTACGTAGAACAAACACATGTTGAGAACGTTACCGTTGTGATACCTCTGCGGCTCCGTGCGTTACGAAAGATAATTTATTTCCAACGATAATAACATACAAATTAACATTATTGCGTATCTTTATGCGTTATCTGGAAAAGCTTCTTTGGTGTGAGTCCGGACGGTGTGGTTCGATCGGCTCTGCGGGTACATGGCTTCATGTCATTTATTTTAGATGACATTTATGGAGATTCTATGGAGCAAAGCCAATAAACTCGACGCCTAAAGTCTGTAATCCGACGCGATGGAAACGGGACGCGTTAACGCATATTTTACCACGTTTTGATTAGAAACTACCAGATCGCAAAATTAAATATTATTTGCCTAGTCGCTTTATGGATATTGGAAGTTTTATTCGACGCCCACATCTTTGATGTTCCGACACAGAATGTAAATTAATTTAACGCTATCATCATTTTGGAATTTTCAATTAATAAAAAGGTTTGGTGTCTCTAAATGTTAATTAAAATCAGCCACGTTACACCTTAGCATAGCAATATAGTAAAACAATAACAACAATATTTTTATGATATCAGTATCCATAGCTACTCGTTAATCCAGGACCTTTGCTGGACGCCCGCACCCTTGGCGAGCTAAGGCGCTAGGCGGTATCAGACGACAGGATAGTTTATGGTCACCTGTTATCGTTCATCTGTATTCTGTGGAACTTATGGACCAACAAACAGCTCTTGCGAGATCAGCGTTTTATCTTTCTGACTATTTAGTTTTACGACAGTTAGACATGGCATGTGTTTTAAGAACCGAATAAAAGTGCAGTATCAAGCATGTTAGCAGAATATACTCTATTATTATACTCGATTGTCTAATCGAGTATATTCTGCTAACATGCTGTATATTGCACTTTTCAAAAAAGGCTACAAGAACTTTAGAGATTTACTGTTGAGTGTCCACTCAACATTAAAGTCATAAATCGTTCAGTTCTTACAAATTGTACCATTATTTTACCTCTGAAGAAAGGTGGCCGTGCGCATTGTTCCCCTACCAGGAACGTAGGCGCGAACCTATAATATTTCCTTGCTTGATACAGCCAAGATAACTACAACTCGTTACTTATAATGCTTGGTTATTTGAAAGTTTGCTTTGAATCCGAAAAGCAATTTTGCGGTGGTACAAAGAAAAATAAAACGAAATGAGAACAGTTCGACTGATTACGGCGGTCATGCTTTCTGTAACCACAATATTTTCGCCAGATTAGATCACGTTACAAGTTTTTTCTAACGGCACTATAAATTAGCTGTATGTACATTGATATTTATTGGAAAAATACCTAGGTAATGAATTCCTGCATCCTACGAAGGTAAAAATATCTTGTACCAAAGTCTTGGGTTACATCGCTAGAGCTGTGGTGGGCACATAACAAAAAATCTTGCGTAATTCGATACTGAGATGCAGTATAGGATTCCGTCTAGTCACCGTAACCTCCTCACACGGTTAAATGGAATTGTTGACATGGGACTATCTTTTTAGAAACTCAAAAATGATTTGCCTTTGAAACATTTACTATTTGTCTAAAGGTTTTTTTTTGTTTTCATCGCATTTCCGGTCATTTTATCTTACGTTTTATCTAAAGGACGCTCTTTTCTTAGACCTATACCAATATTATCAGTGTCGCTAGTATTAAACTGGTCCACGTGTAAATTGTAGCAGCCCAAAGCTTAAGCTTCGCATCCGGGCCGTGCGTCGTCTTAGAGATAACACTTTCTTTCACCATTCAGGTATAGGAACGACAATAGAATAAATATAAACAGTCAGGAATAGACATTGTTATTTTAATAAATACTATTAATGCTGCATTCAGTCCGCGCCATTCGGATCTCGTCCCCCAAAACGTAGACGTCGTTTAGAGAATTAACAATGAAATATTTCAATAAACAGCCAGCGACGGCGCAATATAAATATGGGCTCACGTCCTTCTCGAAACTATTCTTTATGTAAATACAGTTGACACGCGGGATGATGTGGAGTGGGCCCTAAATAAATTTAATTTCATGGACGGTTGGGTAGCAGTTTTTAATCTGTGGGGGTGTGATATGTTTCCCGCAGGCAGGTGCGGCTTAGGCAAAACACGGTACGCTTACGTGATCAGAATGAGAGTGGTTAATTAAAAAATATAAATTGTGTCCATGTATCAGCACGATTTTATGCTTGCGAGATGATTACAAATATTAAAACACGAAGGTAAATCCCGTCCCGGCAACCTGGCATAGTTTTTACCGTACTATTACCTAGTCTGTGCTGTTGTAGTTGGTAGTTAAGAAATGGAAAGGAATGGGCGTGGAGTGCTAATCAAGTAATAGCAGCCAGCTTCGATCGAGTAATTTCACTCGAGTATTTTGTTAGTGAACTACACCAACTAACTATAAAACCAGATGATATAACTTTCAATGCATAAATGTTGGTTCTAGAATAGGAGGTTCATTTAAAAGCAATTATGAAACCCCTGTCGACGCAGACTGGGTACCAGAAATAGAACTAGGTGCACATGCAGCACGCCGCGGGCGACAGACGGATTACTTACTACCTATGTGCACTACATGAATATGCATCTCGTTATTTTCAATTACGCTTGACGTCGGCTTAGCTTAATCGTTTAAGCTCTGCAATCCATTGTCGCCGACACCTCATGCAATTTTAATGATTAGTCATTGTCATAGCTTTATTAAATGCAAGTTGTTTTGCCATTCATTATGCTGTTGGGATCTAAAATTCTAATGTTACAGCTTTGTCATGTCATGTTGGTTTTGCCTTTTAGATTTCGCTTGCTTAATTAAACTATTTTTGAAAAGAAACTACGCTACGCAGGAAACAATTAGAAGGTCCTTAACTTATTGTTTTATTTATTTTCTACATTACCTACATATACATATATCGGTTGCGTAAAAAGTAAAAACCTAAAAAATATAATTGTTGCGCACTAGGCATCTGTCTTTACAAGGCAATCACCTGCGATGAAGATGATCAATTCAGTACGAGAGATCTATCAACTTCGCACAACTTAGTTCGTATCGTAGTTTTTGCACTCTTAAGGCTCAACCGGACAAAAAAATCGTCAATAAAATTTTAGGTACCTTTGCACCACCCTTGGCAATCTTTTCTATTATCTATTAATTCTGCTGCAGTTTCTGGCTATTGTCGGAGTTTGTGTTAGATAAAGGCGTTTTATTGGATGCTTACTACAGAACACTCGTTGTTAAGGATACAATAAGATATTTCATCGAATGCAAAAAGTATTATGACTTTCTATAGAGTGACCTGATTTGAATGCTCGCCACTGTAATTTGTGGAAAGAAATGTTTCACAAATAATAACATGTACATACTTTATGTGATCAATCTTGTATACCTAGTAAAAACAATCAATAATGTCTACAAAAAGAATCCTTAGTTCGTCGAACAGTTCTGAAGGTAAAGTTTTTTGTTTGCATCTCGATGATGGGATCTTGTTACGTTATCCCTGCCTTTGTAACCATCAGTCAAGTCAGTGCGGTTTGTGGTGTACGATCGATATACAGATACGAGCTTTGTGAAGGAATTAACACTTAACATTAGACCTTCGTGTTAAAGCTTGAAATCTAAAACTGTTGTCCAAGATAATGGTAATCTTCCTATCTGTATATTCACGCACGCACATATCTTTGACATAGTAATAAAATGCGTATTTTACGCACTCAACCCTATCTAATAGCCTAATCAAAACACAATACTTGATAGTACTATCAGTAAACACGAAGCATTTAATAGACTATTACGCAGTGTCCATTAAACTATGGTAACTAAACAATGCAATCGGTGCACGTGCGGTGTTAAGTCCCACACTCCTGCATTCCCGCCATTAAAGCCCTGTCTATGGAATAGAAACTTTATAGCCATGTACCATAAACTACCACGCATTCTCGTTCTCACCACCTAAAGTGTTACAAGTTTTTACTTCACTTACAGTACGCACTTACAAGGTGCATCACATCTTGTTATGCAGATACGCGTAATATTCGCGTATCTTTATGACGCTGATGAAATAGCTTTTTGTGCCATTTTGTTCTTTACTTATACGCACTGGTGCTGAAATATTTTTAGTTTCTCTCGTGAACAAACTTAAATTGTTTATCATGTTTATTTATGAAAGAACAGCTGTTTGTTTGTTTTTTTAGTTTTTATAGATCATCATACTGTTGGTAATGCAAGGAATGGCTGAACTTTTATAATTTCATATCAAGATGATAATTAATAAACACATAACGTGCTTACTTAATTAACTCTGTTTTTTGCGCGTGCAAAATTTTATTACCGTGTCTATTATTCCCACCTAAAAGTAGAATTAACATCATGAAGTTACAAAAATGTGAATCCAAACACCAAAACAGAAAGTAAACCGTGAGACGGCTTGCAGCCAATAATGACAAGTTGGCAATGTATCCAGGTCAGTCGACAGCTGAATAAATAGATCTTTTATAAATAACGCGAAACACCGGGTAATAAACCGCGAGAAGCCACGGCTAATTTGTACACTGCATCTCCGACTGGCGCTAAGTCAATTGGGCTAATCTAGTGAGAAATCTGTTGTTTTCAGGCTAAGGTCAAGAGCTAAATACGTTTATGTTCGGGGGTTTTAGCCATACAAAATGTCTAGGTATTAACGTAAAAGTCCAACTGTTTTTTTCATTATTTCCAATTATTTCTCGCACAATCACAAAGCACATTGGAAGTAATAGGTAACAAATCCTCGAAACTGCATTCAAAGTCATACATTATGCATACGTAGAATTGGAAACAATAACGTGTAGAAAGCTCGTTCATCTGTCGAACTGACAATGAAAAATCTTCATGCTGTACGCGGTACATATCACGTGGAAAGATCAACGTTCTAAAATTACTTTTCTCCACGTGATCGATAGTTGAACATATTCAAAATAATGGTTTCGGGCGTCGGCGAGGGTCGACCTCTCAATCACACCTCGGTTTCGTGCCCGTTCGGCAATTTGCCCGAATGGATGGAGATGTCAACGCGACAAAAAGCTTCGATCGATCAGCGATGCTGCGCCAGCGCATGTCGCACGCAGTCGCTTTTTGTGTGATCATCTATCTAACTGTGTTTAGGTTCGTTTACATTTGTTTGCTTTTGTAAAGCTGCGATTGTAGTTGAACGAATTAGAAACTCTAATACAAATGAAAATAATTAGGAATTCACCATTTGGGATTTTTACGATTTTGGTTTTGGTTATTACCAGAGTCGTGTGAATTGTAGAATACCCATTATTTGAAAAACTTTCTCAGAAAATAGAGGAGCGCTACCCTCTATCAGACTAAGCCAATGCGTCTGAAAACCATGTCGCTAGCGAGACGAAGTGCAACGGCCGCCAGACGAGATGCATCCGCCGCTAGATGATATTAGACTAAAACTAGCACAATTACCGCGAGTAATGCACAAAACAGTAGCGCATTTAGCATTGTACCATAGATAGAGAGAGGTCAGATGTTGTGCGCGTCCCTCCGGCTGGTAAGCGCACGTCGACGAGCCGTCACGACGTGTCCGTCAGCTGCCACCGCTGACGTGCCAGCACCGAACCCAGTTTAAGCTCAGTTTAAAACCTGACAGTTCTCCGACCATGATAGATGATATACGAGCGCGTGGAATGTGCCCAAACCGAAATAGCAGCCGCCTCGACATGGACACTCGTTAACGTTTTAGCTAATGACATTACGGCTCATTTTTGTTTTTGTTCGGCTATTAAAGATGGAGATGTGTTTGTTTTGGGGCCAAAGGATTACCGGCGCTGACCCATAATCCCAGTCCGTAGTTAATGACTGCTTTAATAGCCCACAAAGGAAGTATCTCACAGCGCGACTATGATGCGACGCGAACAATATTAGAACTCCCGTAGTGATGGCACACGACTAGTATTTTATATTATTTCCTTTGTGTTTGTGCGAGCTCAAAAATGTGCCATTAGATGTAATGCTGTGACAATATTGTTGGTTACGCAGCGTAATTGAATAGGCGGCCGGGTGGCGCACGCGACCAAGCTCTGCTTTAGGAGTAAATGTGCAAATAAATGCGTCTAATGTAATATTATATTATGTGTGTTTACGCACATTAATAAACGAATCAAAGCTGTAATTCTCTTTCTACGGGCACTGCGCTACTAAAAGCGTCGTAATGGTTTGAATATTCGCAAAGTTCTATGCCTCAGAGACATTATCTAAATTGTTTAATGCACTTAGTGACAGCGTGAAGTAAGACACAAACATGGTAAACTAAGTATGATTGTTGCTTCTCTTGCTACCTAAGGGTGAAGGGTTTTATGTTCAACCTGATCGGGAAAGCATTGATTGTACGTAAATAAATACTCCTGCTTTTGGTTGTTGGTTATTTATAATATTAAGGAAAATAGGGACCACACACACGGGCCGGTGAGCGCGCGGGAACAAACATGGCTGGCGTCAGCACGGAGCATACCTGCCTCTCCCAGCTTCTGTCTATGTGTACACTCCCGCTTAGCTTGTGCGTGGTGCTAATCACTTCTAAACACGATACCACATACTATCATTATGGAACGCCATTCTTTTCCTAGTTAACAACTCGATAATTCTAAGTACTTTCACGGATCACTAGTATCCACTCATTTTGTTTGACCATCCAATCTCTTCGAAGTAGCTTTTCTCCAGCGTCTAATGTTTTACCTTGAGTTTAGAATTCAAAAAAGACTTGTCATGATAAAAGTTTTTGAATGTGCTTTGTTGGCAAAACATTTTCTCAATTGACATTGTCGTAATTAAGGACCGTGAAATATGGTCCCACTCAATTGTGTCGTAGTTTTGTGACAATACAGTATTTACGGAGAAGGACCGAAAATAAACAAACATCGCGCACAATCGGACGAATAAATATGGTGGCACAATGCACGGGCCAGCACGTCATAATAAGGCAGTGGCTTTTGTACGGCCGGCTGTAAATCATACAGTCCTTTGAAGAGAATGGCACACCATAAATAATGCCCCAAAACTCCGCTGCGATGCTCTCCACCGGGACATTTTTGTGGCCCGTGAAGAGAATTCTAATGGTGAAACAAATTAATCAATGGGGTCGCGACTGTATTTAACTTTTTTGCCACAAGATCTATTGTGAATTCGTGACGAAGTTTATGGGTGTCGATAAAGGCCTAAACGATTCGACATTAAAAAGGGCTTTAATATTATAGTGCCGATATGCACATTGCTATAACTTGCACTATTTAGAACTGAACAATGAACATTCTCTTCCCTAATGTGGTAATTGTTTCGATTTAATAACGTTACGCTTAAAATTTAAACCGAAGTCGTAAATATTGAACTGCAGCCACTTTAGATTTTTATGAGTTCGTAAGAAAGTAATTAAAGTTGAGCATTATGATAGTATTGAAGAATTTAACGCGGTCGACGTTGTTACGACTCAACTGAGCTTTAATGGTTCAGTGCACCCCTGAATAAACAAGGCTATTCGGAGTTAAATTTGCTTGCACCGGATATGGCTGCCACTCGAACATATCCATCATGTGCTTCTAAATGAAGACTTGGTCAACGGCGCACTGCCACTTGAAAATCCTCTAGGACCAACAATGAAGAAAGGCATTCTTATTCGTTTAGGGATGTGGTCACCACACCTTGTTTTATGATCAGTAAATCTTTCCAGTTATGAGCTCCTAAATAATAACATTTTATAGGCCTCCGTCGTAGAATTGACGAATGCACACTTACGTTTTACTGTCGATGGGTAACCAAAGTGTCTCTGGATTTATATTTTCCAATGAAATTTCAAGTTTATTGCATACATAGGTGTTTCCTTGAATTTGTGGTCATGAAAGACATTACTTTAAGTTATTATTGCTAAAAAGATCAGGAGAGGTTGTGGCTATTTATTTGCCTCACCCTTATGTGCGTTATCAAAGGCACGACCACCCAAAAGTTGTCCAAAAACACAGCGTGAAATGACATTATATGTTATCTTTGCATCACAATAAACTGCATCATGTGACGTTTGTTTAGACCTCCAGTTTGTTTAGACAGGACTCTGAGAAACCAAAAGTATGACATAGATTGATTTGAACAGAAAATCTTAACATGTCTCAAAGTGAATTCGTATGTTTCGCAGCATGGTGTAGAGATGGGTCGAGTCATGGTGTTTCTGTTGGGCTGACCTCCCGTGGCGCAGGGCCCGCTGCGAGGACCCGCATGCCCCAAAATTTACATTCTGACTTCGAATAAGGGTTATTGTAATGCGCTGCAAGTTCCTAGCAGTCGACTAGATAACGTCTTGTCACTTTTGAATCAATAAAATACACACAAATTTGTCAATACGATCCCTGGGGACCGACCCGGGCTTATTGTCCTCTAGCTTTGTTTACATTAGGTTCCCAAACTGGTTATTGTGTCCGGTGTTTATTTTATTAAGAAAGTAAATAAACATTTGCCAGTCGTCCCGATCACCCGACGTGACTGGATATTTTATATTCATCTGGAATTTATTATTATGCAGACTGTAAATTAGGGACATAAAATGTCAATTGCCAGTTGGAATAACAAGAAACAAATTCTGATTAATTAAATAAATAAACTGTTGATGCTGACTCCATGAGAAGTTAGTGTTTGCTTTGTGCAGGCAGGTTAGTTAAACACCGTGACACCCTCGCGGGCGTTGAACGGTAGAAGATGTTTAATAAGAAAATACACTTTTGGGAAGCAGTTGTAGCGAACAAATATTGGTTGAATCCGTTCGGAGGTGCGCGTGGACTAATATTTGGTTACTAGAGGTCGTTATTACATGCTAAAGTTGATCATACTCAACCAAACTACTATTAAATTCTAGTTTTAACCATATTCAGGGAATGTAACTGAGGAATTCAGAATATATGCAGCAGAGTGGCATCAAAATGCTCTTTTATATGTTCCCACAATTTTGTCGAATTGATATTCACGAAAGTCTCAGTAGAATATAAAGTTTAAAACGTTTGGATTTATTTATTGTATTTTATTTTATACCGAAACGTTCGTAAAACTCATTTCCTTAATTCCGTAATGCTCCTCAATACGATTACGTTCACGTTCGGGTTAAACTTTATTTCTGGCTCAGTTGGTTCGAGGCAATCGTACGTATTAATGGCAGTAATGGGAGACTGCGTTTATTTAACCGCTCGTAACTCGACTCGTTATGGCCGCGTGTGGATTTTTTAAAACATGGCTGCAGTGCCACCGTACGTCATTTCCGCGCCTTGTCCATCAATTTTGTCGGATTAAGTTTAGACTGCGATGGTGTTAATGAGGTTTCTGGTAAATGATTTACGTTTATTGGGTAATGAGTGAAACAACATGTTGCTTTATGATCGTATTATGAATATTAATTCATAAAATAGATTAGAATAGAATACTCTTTATTGTACACCATGAAAACTTACAAATAATGAGTCATCTCGTCTCATTTATCAGGGCGAATGTTCATCTAAACTAAGTGAAAACTCCCAAATCATTTATAAACGAATTTGAACAAGCATACCTAGAATACTGACAGATTCAGTAGTCCAAGTTCAAGATACAGTATACTAGCTAAAATCCTAATCTCAAGTCAATCAGCAGTTTACAAATACAAGTTACATTTGAAGAACGTTAAAGCTAACGAGGTATGCAGGGTTGCTAGGTTAATTGTGTCTGTCGAGTGTATCGTCGATCTCGTCCGCTGTGCCCACATTACCATGTACGAGTGTCCCACTGTCGTCTGATTGCATCGCCTCGTCGTGATCGGGGAAATACTCGCCTCCGCTCTACGGTCACGTTTCTACCTGGAGGAAAAAAAAAGACATAAAACCCATGCAAATAATGTGCCAAAAAAGTCAATATGGATTTAACGTCGCAGCTGCGTTTTATACCAAATTTATACCTTATGTATAAATTATGGAAAGACTCTCTGTGAAGAAAAAATCTGTCGTGTTAGCTAGCTGGTCGGTGCGGGGACGTGTCGTGCGGCTATAAAGAGGAATGCAAGTACGCGAGCTAATGTGAGCGAGGTGTGGGCGCACCAAGCTTCGCACACTCTTTTTGCAAATGCAAATTCAATTCCAACTTGGAAATCTTTACGAGAATATTCCGAATGGAAATGTTTACGTTACTCTTTTACTGCATGTTTTTATTTGCCAGCTCGCCAGTGTAGCGGAGTCGTGCGAAAGATTAATATTGACTAGTATGCTAATACCTACATTCACCCGTGGGTACTGTAATCAAAATGTGCGGTTTTGTTTCGGTTGTTAGGGTCGACGGTTACCGTTAGAGCCTTTCGGTCGAGTTTAGAACATCAGATAACTCACAGGAGACTGTTGAGACTGCTCCGTTCTACATGGTCCCTCATTAACGACTTCATTCTTTCTTTTGTTCACTTCGATTGGTAGCTCTACTTTTCCTGATCATTTAAAAATCTTCTGCGTTACTTTTTTTACTTTTTACACTGGCGAGACTACCACTTATTTGGTTTTTATTTTAGTTTGTAATTCTCTTTTCTCGCTGTTGTTTTTGGAACGCTACCGTTTTAACTGATCGTAGTTCGCAACCTTGCGTGGTCTGGTACGTTTTTATTTTTCTTTGTCCTACGTTTTCGTGACTCGAGAACTTTCAATATATTTTGTTAAAACAATGTGTCTTGTCGTTTGACGGCCATGTTAGAACCGGTAGCAACTTTAAAAAAAGAGGTCCGTCTAATTGTAATGGGCAGCAACCAGGTGAAATAATACTCGGACTCGCCCGAAGGCTTTGAAAAAAGAAACGCGAGGCGTGGCAGAGATCCTGTTTGTTTTCGAGTCGACTTTAATCGACGCCGAAAACTAAATCTCCCTTGGTTACGTCCTTAATTCTGATTTATAGACACCGCATGCTGTTATTATAAAGTTATGGTTACATCTCCTGCGACGGGTGGATTCCCCTCGACGTTCCCAAGTCATAATATCAATTAACTCATTCATAATTCTTAATTAGAACTCTTCATTAAAAATACTGACTCCAAAAAGTCTTTTGATGTAAAGTTAGAGTTTTAATATTTTTTAAATGAAGCCAAACGTTTGGCAGGACGTGACGTGCACGAGGTTACATGGTTGCGGATATCCCAACAATCTATATGCGGTAAACGTAAATCACTTGCCGTCATAAAGCCACCAGATAGATCTCACAGGGACGTTGTAATTACTGGCATTGCTTCAAGCAAAATTGAACCGCTGTTCAAAGACTTGACTTGGACAGATTGTGGGCAATTGAAACTCGGTCGGTTATCCGGAGGTGCTTGTTGGGATAATACGGGCAATCCATCTTAGCAGCCGGCACTCGATGATGGATCTGTGATGGAGATCACGACTCGTTTCTTTGTTGTTTTGTTTTGTTGATAAACGCAGCGTACGCGCCGCTTTTTCCGCCCTGTTAGAACCTTGTTACGTTTGAATAGGCTATTTATGAAGTTAATTGGTTCTCCTCTAGTGGTGATAGTTCGAAATGTAGTTTATTTATCTATTCAATCTCTGGTTGCATAGATTGTGCTTATTTCGACATGTAACAGTGCTTGGAACATGTTTTCAACTTTCGTTCTAGATCTGTAAAATACCTTTCTGAATATCGAAAGATCGTAGAATCAGTTACGTTAGTCTGATTGATTAGTATGACTATCTCTGTGATACCCATCTCGAGTTTTAGGCAAACGCTAGTAAGTTAGAAGGTATTCGATATGGTAAATATTTGTAGTTGTTGCCCAACGATTCATGAAGGTGATGACTATCAAAGTGTGTTAATGATTATCGAAATATTGGAATCTGAGGTTGTGTACAGTAAAATGACGGCAAGGTAGGCGATGCGTAGGCTTGAAATGTAAGTGTGAGATAATATCATCTCGTCTTATATCGTAGGGTGTCTCCTTAGCTTTCACCGGTGCGTCAGCGATGCCCAATGGGCGCGTGTTGTGACAGCCTCCCACGATAAACTCCATGTTTATATGCGCGCGCGCCGCCCGCCATGTTTGTTTTATCTCGATCCACTGCGCGTCCGTGTTAATAAATGTCTCGTATTGGAAAAAAAATATTATCCTCTTTTTTTATTCAATATTTTTATGTTGCCCGTATGTTTTATTTAGACATGGATTTATTAATAATAATAGATCCTTCAGGGCCGTTAGATCAAAATTTAAGATGTACGTACGTGTAGGCGTTTTTTATGTATTGTTTTTTGTTATAGTCAGTTGTGTGGGTCTCATTTTTATTGGGGTTTGAACAAGGGACGACCGTACGTGTTGGTGTATTTTATATTCAAAACAGATGTTATCCTGCGGCGATGGCTGGGAAATTAATTGAATTTGTTTTGTTTGTTATTCGATTCGAATCACACGCATATTTAAACATTCTCACATTTGAATTTAACTAGCTACTTACGTGACACGTCTGCTGGATAATATCCATCAAGTGGTTATCTAGCTGGTTAATATTCAAGCGCGTCGCTAGTAATGGTAGGCTCTGGAGTGATATAAAACCGATCATTTGTAGTTAGTGTTGATTGCCCAATCTTGTTCTGGTCTGTTGAGCATCGAACACGGCTAGTTAGTGAGGGGCGCATCCAATTTGTGATCGGAGCGGTAAGCATTGTCGCTCTGCCCGGAAACTGTCCCGTGACGGAAGGCGTGGATAACCGTGTAATTAAATAGCTAAATAACCTCATCCTCGAAGGCTATACTTGCTGGCTGCATACCTCATTATTTATAAATAGAAGGGATGTATAAACTGGCAGATAACGCAGTGGCTTTTTTTGTTATGATACTACTATGTTTATTGAATTGTAGTTTTCTCCAAAGAGGACAAAAAATAGTCTTCGTGTAGCGCAGAGAGCCATCCTGTTTCGTTATAGAAGAATGCCGTTAGTTTTTTTCAGGAAAGTTATCTCGCATTAAAATAATGTCTGCCAGTGCAACAACTAGAAATAAAAGTGTTGCAAACGTCTTCACTTTTCAAGCGAGTTCGTGAATTCTCCCTGAAGCCGAGAATTCCGCTTCAATTCTGAACGCGGTAACCACCCGCTTACTGCTTTTGATACTTAAAATTTTATTTTATAAGAGCTGAGATGAGAAATAACAGGAGAGCGCGGCAGGGCACCGGAGGGCAGGCCTCGCTTACACCCACCATTTATAAATTTTGCTCTTTTTTGCCCATTGTTTACTTTACGGGCGATGTTTTAAATTTTATGATTTCCATTATGACTGACGGCGACGGCGGCTGATCAAATTATATTCTGAACGGTTGCCAACTCGATAATTCCAGATTGTGTGTGCGATTCTTTTCGATTGCCTTTAATTTATTTGATGGAGTCCGGTGTTCAATTACGTGTTTTTAATGGTTTCTGATCCGCTCGCTCGACGTCTTTAACATAAATATAATTCTGTGCTTCAGATTGCAGGTGTATAGGTATGATACGATACGTAGGTGTTCGCCGGGTGTAAACAGGGCAGGTTAAGCACGCTGGCTGGCGTCGACGCTCGTTTGGAGAGCCCTTGTCGAGAGCACTTCACAAACTGCTCTCTTCAAGCCTTCGTTCAACAGACGATTTTTTAAACTGCCCGTCCGTATTGTTTTCGATCTTTTCATTTATTTTTTTAAATTCCTACTCAAATAACAGACGCGCAATAGGTGTCAAAATGTCAAAAAAGTATTTGCCCGTTCTGTGTAGTATTTTCCTGCTGGCGAGCGTTATAACCTTTCTAAGTTCCAATGCAAACAGTCGCCGCGTCGTGGTGCTTCTGTCCCATACAGTGGTTGTGTTAGTACAAATCCACGACATAATACAGTGTGGCCGTCGGATAATATTTGGTGAGCGTTGTTTGACAAGCGTGTTCGTGTGTTTTGTTATTGGACACCTCCACTCCGCACACAGTTTCTATTTGACTTGCCCTGACACAAACTAATGGGAGTTTTCAGGAACGCGGTGGCCCTCCGTCCGGTACAGCTGTTTGTTTATACATCTGACGATGCGAGTCATTTTCCCAAATAAATGGAAACCAGTAGCCAACGGATATTTGTACACGTATTTCTTATCAAGTGAAGATAAGTCCAAAATAAATCATATCGGCTGATAAGGCATCGATTTTAACAGCAGGGCTACCGTGCGATAACCTCTTCGGAAGGATTGTGGTAATCTAATAGATAAGGTCGAGAAATTCGTCGTAGTGTGTACTGTCGTGCACGTGGACCGACTCAGTAATTGGAATATAAGCGATACAAGAAACAAATTCATGCGGAGGGGTTGTTTATAATCTGGCAACATTTACAAACATGTCACGACTGCGTTCGTGCTCAGTTTTTTCTACTTTACGTGGTGCTGTTTGTCACATAGCACTGCCACGAGCTGTCGAGTGAAATGGGTTACTTTTTTGTATGAGTTTCATGTTTCGTTTATAGCTGCGGAGACAGCCAATTGAATTCTTCAGCGTTGCTATTAGAGTGTTCCCCGAAGGGATAGCGGTGCTAAGTTCTAGTTGCGGTTTTTGTGGTCCGCGGGCGGACACGAAGTCTGGTCGCGTTATGTGGTCACGACTCCGTGTGGTCTGGGCCTCGCGTAACTAGACTGGACTGGGATTAGCTTGATCTTAGTAGAAGCAAATATTCTGACAAACTACATTGTAATGTGAGCCCACTTATCGCTTTCTGTAAACTTGTAGCTTTGATTGCGAAGTTGCTAGTCGAGCAACTTGTAACCTTTTTCAAGTTCAATCAATTTGGTTTTTTTTTACATAAAGTAGATAATCCCTCTGATAAAATGTAGACTCAATTGTATCAGTGAGCTATTCGCATTTGTCACAATATAAAACACCCTGTTTATCAACCTAAGAATTTCGTGAATTTTGTCTATTACACATTTAGGTGAAACAGCTTTTAGCTGAAGTAGTGTAAAGTTATAAATATGACATGAGCAGAGATGCTTATAACTAAGTTGGACTTAATTTCCTCTGAAGTAGCGCACGTGATGTCATAAATTTTCACACTTCTGCCGACGGAGCTTTTGGCGCATATTCTAGGGTTGGTATTGCCGAAAAATATTGAAAAACTTAACTGGAATTTCCCATCGGCAAACAATGACGAACTTTTTTACCAACTTTTTTCACATATTTTACCCCTTTATGGAGTTAATTTAGAAAAAACCTTTCAACTACTTACAATTTTTGTTACAAACGAAATTTCTGCAAAATTGCATGCCTCTGGACACAGTCTGTGCATTTTCAGGAGTGAACATATATTTTTAAAGCTACCTAGCTGCATGCGATGAATTATTTATTGAATAGGAAACTTTTTGCCAATCTTATCTTCTAAGCCCAAATGATGTTTTCGATTGATTGTATCAAATGCCTGCGGCAAATCTTTCAGGGACTACGAATTCTCGGGGTGCGTAAACGTAGCTTGACATCAGTTTAACAGAAACTTGCAAGAGTTGTGGTGGTAACCCTAGTGTTTCGCCATCTACCTCATAGGTACGTACAGCATAAACACAAGACAGGCGAGTTTGTTTTGATGTTCCTATATAACGTACTTACGTTAAAGTAACGATAATGTTTAAGTATTCGCAATAATTTAGCGTCAGGTGCGTTCTGTACCAATAGTACCACTCGTAGATCTGTACGCACAACACTTAGCCTTACTGATCGTAAACAAACACTGTTTATTGTATTACAACACTTATTTATAATATCGTTAACGCACGAACGCTTGATAATTGCTGCTCAAAGTGCGACATCCAACATTCTCCTGCCCGCATGTAAATATAAAATAACTTATAGTTAATTAGACGAAGCTGTAAATAATTGACACTGTTTCCGTATCGCTGCACATCATTAGGGGCGAAATCTCAATAAGCATGTGGTACTGCGGTTTCCAAATCCACAGACAAAAAATCAGGAAAAGATTCCGTCTGTCAAACTAATTCGTCGGGATTATGTCTGAGGGGCACGCGGGCAAAAAGGCGCATCAATCAACGCGCCAATGCGCGGCGGGATATTTTTAACATTTCGAGTTCGACTATTCAATTTTACCTTTCGAGTATCGCTGGCAGCTTTCGCTAATTTGAACCGCGTCCTCAATATTAGCAGCAGTGTAAACCCACGACGATTCCAGTCGTCGGAACTTGTTTGAGATAAAAGAAAAACGGCGGCTAATTGGCTTGATATGTGCGATGGCATATCACACTTATTGGTGATTATACATCAATTAATTGGTCGTTTTTATTCGAATTAATTCATTACAAATACCTGTTAAAACTTAAAAAAATATGTAATGTGTAATTCTTTGATCGGTAGAAAGATAAGATAGTCTTTGGTTTAATCGTTGCAATAAAATCTGCAATTTGTATTAATAACGTGTGTGAACTGCGAGCACAGCAGCATTTCATTATTTGCTATATCATATATTTGTTTTAATTACTTGTTCTGATTAACTCAATAAATTTCTTTAATGAATGCACGTGTTGTTGCATTTTCGTGTAATTAAATGGGAAGGGGACGTTGGGGGTAAATGGCACATGTAATAGCGCGGCGGTGAGGGATGGTGGTGATTATTGCACACATTATCTCCTCCAAGACGTTGTCTAAATCTCCTGCGCCCCCTCGTTGCCTGCGACTTGATTTTATTAACGAAAACTCACACTTTATTATTTCCGGTACGTACAATTGAGAAACTCTATGAGTACGTTTCCTTTAAGTGAATTCGGTAATCTTGTATAGTAAAAGTATACAAATGTAACAATTCGCAAAAGCCCTTTTTAACACTAGAACCGTTTTTTCTACTCGATCCGTCTTATATCAGCTTCAGTATTTCTCCAGCATAAAGTTATGTCGTAAATTGACGTGGGTTAGATTAAAAGAATTGAAAATTGTAAGCCCACTGCTTAGCAGCGATATTGTCTAACCAATACGTACTTTTCCATTGACAAAATACTGTCAAGATACCAAATCTGTTTTTGAGTTGAAGGCTCTTTATTTTATCATCTTTGGGATGACGTCCCAAACAAATTGACAAAAAGTATGGAAAAAAACTTTATTTTCGTATTCATTCCACAATCAAAAGGCTGGCAAAACTTTTTACCGTGGTACGAGTATCTATAAAAATAAAGTGAGTTCTTCGCGCCTCAGGTCCCTTCTTACAGACTTTAATTTCACAGGGCTTTTGTGTCGCTGATCAGCTTTGATCGCAAGACGTTCGGCCAAATCTTGTTAGGGACAAAGCCCAGGCAGGCTGACGCACGAACAATGGTGGATCGCATTACCCCACCTCACTTCCGGCACGGTAACTCCGAAAACCTCAAAGTTTTACACCTGACTTCATTTCTGTCTGACGTTTTTTCGACAAATGCTATTACGCAATTATCTACGGTCCAATTGCTATGTAACGTAACGCGATACATTACCTTTTAGTATCTCTGCTATGCAATGAATCGTGCAGTCCTCAATTGTCGATAATGTAGTCAATTTATTTTTTTAAAGGGTCTTTGTTAGTTTTTGCACATCCAAATTGGTCACGAATCCTTTTCGTTTTATCGGTTCCTTCCTCCCACATGTTTTATTTTGACAACTTATGTGACATTACATAAGAAAAATCGTTAATATTAAGTTATTTTCTACATTAAGGCCATATCGTTTCTGGGAACATATCACGTAACAATTTATTGTTGCAGAAACATAAAATTCTTCGAAACTTTTACAGTCCATGTCAGGATGTGTGTGTACAGCATATTCTCTTTTTACGAACATCGATATAGTATCGATAAATAACCGATTACGAGCGTCTTTTACGAGCAAATCGACTATATCGAGCGCATTGCGATCCCATATTTTATAGCTGTTTACAATTAAGGCGACAAATTTGGTTCGTGTCTACTTGGATCGCAGATTTACAATCGACTAATTCTGTCTAGCGCAGCGTGTCTGTGCTGTGAGTAATGGTAACTTTATATTAGATGCAGGGATAATTAAATGACGCCTCACAAAAATGTCAATGCTTCTTGGGGACGTTCCGTGCTTAGAATATCTCGTTTCCATAAAAGTTACAAATAGAAACGGTAGTGTTGACAGTTCATATACCATAGACACTCAGCTGCCGTTAGCAATACTCGATACTTCACACCATTAACGTTGAAAACACCTATGAAATTACCTGTGTGGCAACCTGTACTACGTAAAACGCTTTTTAATTTTACGTCCACTATCTTTTCTTAGCACATTACTGTGTTTTATGGCATCTATTATCACACGTCGTTATGGGATGTGGTAATGCTGTAAAATGTTAAACAGTTATTTATTTAGCGGTTTTCCGGCCGCTTGTATGCTCCCTGTGTAGTACAAAATGTACTTCATAATGCAAATGTGTGTAGAAATAATAAACGACGACATTTTTCCCCGCCCATGAAACTTACCCTCGCGTCGACCAACTGAAGTGCATTTTGTAAACGCGCAACTCTATGTTATAGCCTAGTGATGTGCTGTTCTGTAATATTATCGAATAATTAATTAGGATTAGTGATTATAGCAGCAATTTATCAATAATGTATGGTATTTGGGTACAATTAATAGGTTATCCGAAACGAGTTTGAGTGATTAATAGTTTATGGTTATTTTAGAAAGGCTCGTTTGCTATTAATTTTATGAACGCTGAGCTCTTAATTAAAGATTATATGGTTTTTAGCTTTTTATGTTGAGTAGTAAATTCTGCCGATGAAGATCTGCACTCACCTGATCAAATAAAAATCGACTGTTATAATATTTACCTACACATTTGCACGTCCCTATTCTCACCTTTATATTTCCATCGACACCTTTGCACTTTGTTTTATTTTCTCGCACGCCTCGTCCGCATAATCCACAATAAAGCTTCTGTTGTGCCCTAAAATCTTTACATCCATTCCTTGAAGGGGAACTTTCTATACGAAATATCAACGTCCATTGTGCGTCTTTCTATTTCATTCTTCACAAATGGGTTTTTATACGGTTGTAATGAAGGCTTTATTCAAAGGTGCGAATGTAGAATGCGTCAATAGTGAGGAGCACGCGGATCGCGCGCCATTTTGTTGGCATTCAACTTATTAAATTTTATTATTAGAATTTCGGTGGCGAGGCGTGTAGGAATCCGCGATAAGAGGCTAAAAGCTCCGTTACCGTGTCGGGGAATTAGTTTGAATAAGCAGAAAAAAACGGGCGCCGATGGAGCGGGTGCCGTACTGCCGGTTATCTCTAGTTATTTGTCGTACCAAGTAGTTCTTTTTGCTCCGGCGCGACATCAAAGGCGCCGCGCACGGTAGCACTCCCGCTGCTTATTACTATGTGGGAATGTAACAGAACAGCTTTATGTCATACGTATTTATTTTTTTATAGCTTCTCGTAAAACTTAGAGATAACTCTTGTCTGTCCCACTCCAACACTACCACACGGAAATTCGATTTCGTGGAAACAATCTATTAAAACTGTGCTCAGGTATTGGCTTAACTTTGTGAGATATCTTCACCAGATAAGCGACCAACACCGGTTGTTGAATTTGTTAATAAATTAGGTGTTCTATTAGAAAGTTCTTCAACCTCTTTATTGTATCACGACTCGCTTTTATAATCATTCTGTTAAACTAGCAATAATTTATTACCGTATATATATTATGTATTATTAATCTATGTTATTAGGTTTGTTCGGCTCAACTGAATAATATGAGACATATTTATGATTTTAAAGGTCAGTTGTTTAATATTTACATACAATATTGTCGCAACGCTTACGATCGTCATAATTTTATTTCTATCATTTAGCATATCGCATTATCAAGAATACCTTGTAAAATCTTCAAATCAATAAATAACATCTTCTCGAATTAAAACAGCCAATTAAATAAAAAAATATTGCATAGTAAACTGTGGATAGGTACAGTCGTAAACAACGGTGCGATAAAACTCGGACGCAGCGCAGCGCCCGCGCATGCAGCGTTTTGTCGCAGCGAGTCGTCGCACGCGGTGCATATGCAAAATAAATCGTACTTTATCGTCACTCGTTAGCGGTTAATCGCCTTTATCGCGCCACGAATAAACAAATACCCATTAAAAGCGTTAAAATTATTAATATAATCGCATCAACGCCTGTTTCGGTGCCTCATTTGCATGCATACCTGTGTCCTTGCCAGCGTGTTTAGATAGGACGCTATCATTTTATGATAATAGTATTAATAACGTCGCCGTCATAACCGTTGCAAGGATCCTGGTGCTATGATTACAGAACCGGTCACAATATTTAAACTTGTTTACGATTATGGAAACTCCAACAAATGGAAATGTGTTATTTGGTGTAGTAATGGTCGTTGCTTTTTATTTTTCTTACTTATGATTTTAATTAAGTATTCATATAATGATTACTAGGATGTGAAATTAAATAATTTAATTAGTTATATGTAGCCATAGAAATACTGAGACGTATTTGTTTTCTGTATTGTGTTCATTTGAATGTAGGCGTTAGTTACCTCTTGCCATGTTGGTCTAGTAGTCCCAAGGTCTGCTGTTGCGAGTATGAGGTCCTGGGTTGGATTCCCGTGTTGGGCATTATTTTATTTCCCTTTGGAATTTTCAGTAACAGCCCGGAGTCAGGACTTATGCTCGGTCGGTGGCAACAGGCTCGCCCTCTATTACATGTGACTTAAGCATAACTGGTGAAATATGGGTGTAGTCTGCCGAACCTTACGGGAAATACAAGCGAGATGATATGTATGTGTTCGTTATTGTGTAATAACATCTCATTTTAGCCAAGTAGTCTGTTAACGTTGGCTCATTTCAATTATAAATTGAATTATCTTACCGCATCTTCACACTTGATATTATGGAAATATTGACACAAACCTCAGGAGTAACATGATACCAAAAAAATCTTCATAAAAATCATAAAGTTAATGATGTTGGAACACGATATGATCCTTAACGAGCCACGTGTAATAACTGCGCCACTTCGGAGAAATGACTTCGGCGCAGGAAGCTCATATTAGGTGGTGGTGGTTATCTACAGTATGACAGACATTACTCATATGTGAGTACAGTAGCTCGTTAGGTTATTTAAACAGGAGATTTTGTACAAGAAAATTTACCTTTCGGTCAAATTACTACCTAATATTGTTCGTTTAAACACGCTGATCCCTGGAAGTACCCGTCGGATTTGAATAATTCTTTTGCACTTGATACACAAACTCTTGAGAATAGTTATTGGTTATAGACTATTTATTAATAACAAGGTACGATCCTTAAGAGGGAGTAAAACTGCGGGGCACAGCGTGTGTTATAAAAAATATCTGTAAAACTAAAGTCAGATTCGAAAAAATATTTTTGAATACGGTAGACGGTAAGCCCAGTTCTTGTTCAATGTTATAGGCAATTTAACATCACGCTACGAGAGGTAGGAGAAACTGCGGGACACATCTAGTGTTTAATATGTTTGTGGATTCAGAACCCAAAATGTATGCCCTTTCTTTCAGTCCGTCCAAAGGCTGTCTGTAAGATATCACCCTATACGATAATTCCGCCTGTTGTACAGTTGATGTATATTATTTTCCCTGTGTTTTATACATAATTTTGGTGTACAATAAAGTAATACCTACGCAGAAAAAAAATGGAATAGTTTCGCTAGCCATACTGAAAAATTAGTTTAACAAAAAAAACTCGCTAAAGGGAGTCAATTAGTTTAGTTATTTTAAATTCTTCTTCTAAGTATGAGAATAGTAATTCCTTCACAATTCAGATTTTAATTGGCGTTAGACTATCCACCTATCGTGGAAAACGTGAAATGCTCACATAGGCATGTAGGTTTAATAACTCGAAGCAAATTCATTATAATTATTCGCCACATGCAATCCTCGTGTAAGCTTTAAAAGTAAACGAATACCCGTCTGCAATGGGTAACGATATTACAATCAAGAAAGCCCACTTCTTATTATATTATGAGTGCCTTCAAGAGTTTCCAATTTGGCTTGTGTGCACTTAAACTGTGCTCGAGAAGATAGCAGGAGACGGTACGAAATTGTTTTTACTTTTTATGGAAGATATTTATTTAATTAATCGTCTGGAAGACGTACAGCTTAAAAACTTAATAAAAGAAAACCATAGTAAACAGGAAGCCAATTACAAGTTCTCGCGTGTAGAATTAGACTGGAGATTCATAAGTTAGCATGCAACAGTAACTCATAAAACATTATGTTGTTACAAAGGTTACGTATTTGTTTAAAAATGTTAAAATAAAAACTAAAAAAAAACTATTAAATATTAAACGAATTTGCTAACATTTTACTGGTGGCCCCAAGTTTATAAAACAACTTTGCAGACACAAATCTCTAAGGCTTATCACAAGTTGAAGATAGGACTCGACTCCAGAAACTTTCTTAACTTATTTGAACCAAACACGCGAGCAAAAAACCTCTCAGTAGTCAGTTTTTGGCCATGAACGTTTTTTTTCTCTCTCTAAACCAGGTTCTCATGATTTGTGGACAGGTGGCGCGGGCGTCGTACGCGGCGTCTTTGTGGTAGCTCTTTGATCTCGCCGCCTTATTGTACGCTCGCGTACAAAACTTTTTGCCTCAAATTGTTCGATGTTGACGCGTACTGATTTGTTGTGAATTCTCAATAGATTCGGATAGTGCTTAGAAAAGCTTTGAAAGTAGACTGGCTGGCGTCGTATTACTCGTGTTGTGTAGTAGGAGGGGAAGTCAATATACGAAAAAAAAAAATAGGTTTTGTTTACTTTTTTTTAATAGAAAATGGATATTTTCTGGTTCCGCAGCATACGCAGCTGTACACGTTTTACCCACTCTAAATAAATCATTCTCACACGTTACTTCAAGTACAGTGGGCCTAGGTAGGGATCTAGGTGGCCCGAGGAGGCGTGGCGGAACTGTGAAACGGTGTGGTTCTTTCAACCATAGCTGTACGAGGATGCTGAGTGATGCAAGAATATGTTTGTATGTATGAATATGTTTTGGAATCTGCTGTGCTAAACGCAAGTGGTAATGAAACCAGTATAAGCTGTCCTCTTTGAAACTCCATACTACGCTTAGCCTGCTCAGAGTCAGTGTTACTACTGACGAGCGGTCTGTTGTACGACTATGTCAGTGTCACCTGCACTGATCGCCTTCAACTGTTTCATGTGAGGGCTTCTATGATTTCAGCTAACCTGATGACAAGTCTGCCCACGCTTTGTGTAAAATAATAATAACCTTGTTCTTCCGTTGTCCCCAGGTCTAACGGCGGAGCTATTCTACGTCCGAGATGGTCAGATCAACGAATACGCATTGAACTTTGTGGTGCCTGTGCCTGCCACCATCGCGGACCTGCATTTCACCTGGCAGAGTCTTACTAGGAAACCGGTAAATATTACTTACTGCTTTTATTCGACGATTCGATTTTATTTGACGACCGATGTGGCGCGGCGGGCGAAGGTCCGCCTGCGACGCAAGAGGTTGCGGGTTCGATTCCCGCCTTGGGACAAATGTTTGTACGATCTACAAATATTTGTTCCGGGTGTTCTGGGTATTTCCTATGTATAATAAAAATATCTATCTATGTAATGTATTGTATTAAGTATATCAGTCATCTAGTACCCATAACACAAGCTCTGCTTAGCTTGGGGCTAGATGATGCTGTGTGGATTGTCCAGCATTATTTATTATTTTATTTTATTTTATTTATTCACTGAAAGGTGATGATGTCGCCGAGGCTAAAAATATGAATTCGTTGATGGAGTGAATCTAAATGAGGATGAAGTTGTTGTCTGTGCTCGAATTATACGTATAAGTTACTGTTGGCTTGGCCAGCTTATGTAAATATAAAATATAAATCAAGCTGGCATAGATATACTTAGTAGGAGGAATAATGACAAAAACCTAAGGACAAAAACTCGGCGTTTGAAATATAATATAAATTTTCAAAAAAGACGGAATCAATTTTGGAGGAACCTATCTATCCTTGTCGCGAAACACGATCATTTGTATCGTGACATCATACCGGTCATACATTATGTCAGTTGTATGGAGCGATGTCTCGATTTAAATCGGTTATAACAAATATTTTCTTTAAGATATATTTTTTTACCGTTGCCTATCGTGTTACGTTTACACCGAAATCACTAATTAATGTCCGATTAGTAGATACTCACTACCCAGTAGTAGGTACTTTACGGACCATATTTTTATTTTTCATCAGGGTGAATCCCACAAAACCCTAGTGTGGCTTTCATCCTATTGATATTTAACTGAAACAATAAATGCTTTAGGAAGGATGCCTACCGATATTATATCCTCATTATAAGCTATTTATAAGATGATGTACTCAAATAATCCGGAAACATGTCTATCTGTGTAAATCGTGTGAATTTGCCCTCAAACTAAATTCTGTTGTTTTAGTTGAACAAAATATTGAATTTCCATCAGAATCTGTTGTTTCTAACCTAATCCTCAATTCGCGCTAGTTTTTAATGCAAACAAAATCGTAAAACGGATAGTAATTCTGTCGGTTTAAGCTACAATTACATAGGAATTTGAATAACAGTTTAAAAAAACCGCTTACGTAAAAGCTATCCAGTTTTAAACCAGTCGATAGAAATAGAGCTGTGTGTTGATTTAACGAACAATTGATTTGATGAAACAATCGCACTATTATGATAATTCGCGACACGGAACGAATGCGAAATTGATCACGATCGTCGAGTATCGCACGTTCCAAGACAACGAGTCTTTATTCACACAATTAAGAGATTTGTTGGAAACTTTTTTGCTTAATTGTTGAAACAGCGTCAACAACCTTAGCCGAAGCAATTAACTTTTAGAGGAAAGTTTGTTCTTCCAAGTTCGGACAAGGGATCTCATGTTTACTCGCAGCCCCGCAAACGAGCCATTCTTATGTTAATGCAGCAGCCCCTACACGAATTTAGCTAACTTTCTTTTAGTTTATACATAACCATAATTACCCACAAGCATCTGCTCCGACTTTTGATTGATTATACGGTGCTCTCGAATATTCTTTACATTTTCCTCCTTTAGTTCTAATTCAAATTGCATCGCTTTTCATGGTAATGCCGCCGCTGGCTGATCACGACGCAGCACCACATTATGCACTTCGTATCCCGGGCGCTGCATCTCTAACCAAATAATATGTGCATTTATTTATTTTATCCGTAGCCGTCAGCACACACGGCGACACAGACCAAAAGAAATCAGTTGAGCCATGAGCGGCATTGCATTTTGATCGGGCGCGACGCGACGTCCACTTTCCATATTCAATAGTGAGCCAGCAAAAGTAGCATCCGAAGTACCCCGCAAACAAGTTCGGTGAACTTGTCAATAAGACATCTGCTTGTTTAGGATGTTATTTGCAAGTCATACGAACGCTCGCCAGATTACGGAATGCTTCATCAACTTGAATATATTCATGGCGCCGTCTGTAAGATTTGATGGCGTAAGCTATATGAACTCTATGTAAAGCGTTTTAATAAAATGAATACCATTCAGATGTTACCGCCTAAGTTCTAAGCCAAACGCTTCAGGATTTACATGTATGAATAATACTTAAACTCTTTTGAAATCCACGACGACGCTCTGCTTTGCAGCGTTTGAAAAATAAACATAGTGTCGAGTATGGTTCGGTTGCGATCACGCTGCGGAGCCCTTAGCTTCTTATCAGCATCTCGGCGAGCTTTGTGCGCCGCCACTATCAGATCTGCGATTCCCCCTCACTTCACCGCGCTACTCCCTTATTTATACGGCGGCGCCTTTGACTAGGCAGAGCAAATATTTGGGAACCGGTTAACTAGCGCCGATGAACGCCCCGCCACCATTGTCTGTGCGCACCGACTGCCGACTGATAATATTTAATTAGCGGCCGCGGTGTCGCACCTCCGCAACTCCGCGGTCCGCCTCTGTGATGCGTGTCTGATGAGCCGGCCAAAGGGCCCGCGGCGAATGTTGTTTGTTTAACAATTCGACTAACGCCGCCTGATGATTAGTTAGATAATGAGCGCCCCATGATCATAATATTTAATAACCGGCTTCAAAACAAACTCTACGAGAGATACAACATCTGTGCAGCATACCTCCCCCCGCCTCCCCGCGGCGTGTCACAATACGTTCACGTCATCCGCATAAGGGAAACATAAACCACATCGAACGACCCAACATCTACATATGCAAATATAGTCGATGGCCAACGGTAACAAAGTATGTCGTTTATTCGTCCGATAAAGGAGCGATGTTCGTGCTCTCACGGTGGGTTACACTCGACATTTGATCTCGTCTGACACGACACGGCTTTGGATGGTCAGATGAACCGTTTAGGGTCACCTTGCGTGCCGTGGTCCGTCAATTGCGTACTGATACAGTTACATTGTGATGTGATTGTACGGTTGTACCGTTAGGAATGTGTGGAGTTGTCGAATCTACTAAGATATAAGCAAAAGGTTTGGTGGACTTAAGTCTCGAATAATTAAATTTTGTTGCAGTTACCATACACGCTACACGTGGACGTGACGGACAAGCTGAACGCTATGCACCCGCCAACTGTCAATATATCAAACGAGGGATTTGTACCGACCGAGCCACAAACATGGCGGGTGGACTTGCCTTGTACTCACACGGTCGCCGCTGAAGTGGACATCGTTATATTTCTAAACGTGTCGACGGGGCCGTCGTCCTCGACGTTGCGCTTCAGGCGAAAAAAGATTTGTCTTAAAGAGGCACCAAGACCAGCAGTTAGAGTGGATAGTGTACCACATGCGCCTACATCTGCTGATATATTCTACGCGGGAGCTGGCTGCGCTGGTGGAGCACTGCTTATAGCTGCAGTGGCTGCTACAGCTTGTAGAGCACGAGCGAGAAAGCTGCGACGAGCACGTAGTGATGAACAAGATGCTCATGCGTTCTTACCGGACTCGTCTTGCAAGTCTGCCGCCAGCTACACCAGCTACCGCCGACCTACCTCTCTGCCTGCTGCGGCGGCTGAAGAGAAAGCAAGGGACTTACAGCAAAGAATAGCGGAGCTGACGATACAACGATGCCGAGTGAGGCTGCGGTCAGTAGCGATGGAAGGAACCTTCGGGCGGGTGTACAGAGGGACCTACGCTGATGAAGATGGAAGGGAACAGGAAGTGCTCGTGAAGACTGTTGCTGAACACGCTTCTCAAGTGCAGGTAATTATGGTTCTGTAATCATTATATAACTTGTTGTCATAAACTAATCAATAACAACTTTGGTGTAATTCGAAATGTCATGTTTGTGTCAACACATGAATAAAGAACCTCATAGTAACGATAATTTTCTTTCACAGGTATCATTGCTACTTCAAGAAGGTTGCATGTTATACGGCCTTCACCACGAGAGATTATTATCAGTACTGGGTGTCAGTATCGAGGACCAGACTGCTCCATTCTTGCTATACCCATGGAATTCGACCTGGCGGAACTTGAAGCAGTTCCTCCTGGCTTGTCGAGGAGTAACGGTGGGAGGCGCGGCAGGTGGGGCTCCGCCACCGCCCCCGCTTACGACTCAACATGTCGTCAGGATGGCACTCCATGCTTTAGATGGATTGCTTTTCCTCCACTCCCAGCATGTCTTACATAAAGATATCGCTGCTAGGAATTGCATGTAAGTATGATCTTTCTCATTTATTTTGATGAAAAAAGATCTGGTTTTCATTTAATCCAAAATATTAGTTATTAAAGCCACTTCTATAGAGATAATTTTCTTAACCTACCTTTTTCTCCACAGAGTTGACGAAAATCTCCGAGTAATGATTGCGGACAACGCTCTCTCACGAGACCTATTCCCCGCCGACTATCACTGTCTCGGCGACAACGAGAACAGGCCGATCAAGTGGTTGGCACTAGAAGCCCTCACGAAGAGACAGTTCAGCCCAGCGGCTGATGTGTGGGCCTTAGGAGTGTTGCTATGGGAACTAACGACCCTGGCACATCAACCATACGCAGAGGTTGATCCCTTCGAAGTAGCGGCCTACTTGAGGGACGGGTATCGATTGCAGCAGCCAGCCAATTGCCCTGATGAGCTGTAAGTAGCATCTATATCTTGAAGTATTCTGGTATCATTCGTTCGGAACGTAAATTTCTTCAGTCTGGGCCGCAGCCAATTGGAATAGTATTTTGGTAGTTGAGTGTTGTTTATACTGGCTAATGTAAAGTTCATTCTCCTCAATGACTGAAGTACACGCAAAAGTTAAATACCAGTTGAATATACTCATGTTGGTGTTTGTTTCCTTAGGTTTGCGGTGATGGCTTACTGTTGGGCGATGTCGCCAGACGATCGGCCGACCTTGCCGCAACTGCAGATCTTCCTACGGGATTTTCACACGCAGCTAACGAGATTCGTGTAAAGCATTCCTTATAAACTCTTCAAAGACATCCCAAAGACGGCAATAAAGTGTTATTTAAAGTCAAACTATAGTGAGATGTAGAAGGACGCGAGAGGCCTTACCGTGAAGTGCGTGACAAAGTGACTGTGTACAGTGAAATCGTTAAAGAGACTGATTTTTATGCGTTTATTTGATTTGTAAATTATTTAATTGACGTAGTTATCACATATTTGGTTTTCATCTTGTTGTTCTTATTTACTATTGATCTACTGTTTTGACCGCGATTTCCCAACATAGACGTAGACTTTTCCTCTTTTAGTAATCATTTTCTAGTACTCTGCGCTGTATTTGGCGTAATATCGATAATTTCTCGATAATTGTTCAAATTGCTTCCAATCAAGGTAAAGAACCATTATGGGTAGTTTAGAACCACAATTAAACCATATATTGCTCAATGTAAGTACGAAATATAGCAATTATGCTCTGTTTAGATTGATCTCATTCAGTGGCAGTCTTATACTAGTGTAAACATGTTTCTGCGAATGGCAGGATAGGAGGACACCCCATCCAGTATTATTGGTTACATTAAATACATGTGTCAAACAAATACAGCGTAGTGGACTAAGTAAGTGGTTCATACTTTATTTATTTATCTAAAATGTTATTCTAAGTTATTGCTAAATCGCAGACAAAGCAGCATGTCTTTTAAGTTTCTTCCAAACTAAGATGAAAACTTTAGTTTTGAATACCAAACACTGCAGTTTGCGGTATGGAGCAAGTTTTTAGTACTTTTTTTAAATTACAGAGATTCACAACAGTTTTTATAATTAATCAAATGGCTTTCTTTTATTAGATACAAAAATGGAAATCTTTTGGTGCCATATGAATCGAATCAAAAGACGTTACTACTGCTCTTTTACTATAGTGTTACTATCTAGTTTACAAAATATTAGTAGTGCTTCAAGAGCTGCAGAACAGTGTCTTACCATCTTCTCAACCTTCTGACTTGACCTACTGCGATGGGTGGTTACACTGTGGTCATACTGCGACTATATTTGTTTAATTAAAAAAATATGTGATTACTATTGATACCATTCGTCAGTTCTCTATACTACTTCGTAAAAAAACTTGATTGTTTCAAGTTAGAAAAGTAACTGTAATATTACTATTATTTGAACCTCGATACTGCCATATTAGAATAGAGAAATTTTGTAAATATTTATAGAGATAGCGACTGTACTGTATAATACGTAATATTGAATGTGCCTCAGAGTTTATCAAGACGTTTTAAGTGTTTAGAGTATTATAATTATTGATTAAGACTGGACTAGAAACAATTTTACCCATAAACTATTTAATAAAATATTCTGCCTTACAGTACCTTGTCTATGATTCTTAATTCGAAAGTAGTTGTAATCTGACACTTTGTACGAAAATTATCTATGACATATTTTATAATCTGTGCTGTCATTTTCAAAAACCTTTTCTGTATGAAATTCGTTTCTTTATGGCGGTACTTTAAGTTGATAACGCCGCAAATAACTGTCAAATATTTGAATACACTATAGAGCTATATTTCAATTTAGTTATATTGATAAATTCATCAAAAGAGCGAAATATTCGACGGTTATTTGCAACGTTGTCAAGTTTTGGAATGCAAATAAATGCAAAATATAAAAATAAAAATAATCGAAATATCTTTCTAGATGATCTACGTGTATTTTGAATCTTGATTAATAACAAGAAAATAAAATAAGTACCCTAATGGGCACATATTAATTATAGTTATTGAAAGAATAATTACTTTTAATAAATTATTGAACAGTAACTAATGATTGAATCATGTAAAAGTAGAAATGTACTGATTAAATTAGTTACAACTAAAACAATAAGGATTTGAAGATAATAAATGTTAATGATTGCAACTATTAATTTAATTAGCTGAATCGTCTAAAAAACTCATTTGGGAGAATCAACATTCATGTATTAGTATACTTAGGTACCTAATGTTTAAAATAAAAATAGGTACTTACTGCACATTTAAAAGTTTAAATACAAACATTATTACTTAACAATGCATTAAAATACATGACATAACTATGTGAACGACTTCTAAGAAGTAGCAACACTAATATTAAGTCCACAAACACTAATTAAGATCTAGTTCTGGAACCATTCTTGTCAATAGATATGTTGTGAATGTTTTCCAAATAGAGTTGATACTGATAAAGTATCTTTTGACCTGTTATTTGGGGCAGCAATACATATTGTACATGTGTAAATATTGTAAGACTACACAAATGTGAATATACGAGTGATTAATATTCTAAATGTGTTTTTGTTCCTTTTGTACGTATTGTCTCCGAGCGAGTATTTCCCGATTCCTCAGTCCCTCTTTCTTTCTAATAACCCTCTTTTCTTTCCAACCATTTGACCTACCATAATTCGTACACAATCGCTGAGCTAGGCGAG
The DNA here is from genome assembly GCA_905147745.2 of Phlogophora meticulosa. Taxonomy (NCBI): domain Eukaryota; kingdom Metazoa; phylum Arthropoda; class Insecta; order Lepidoptera; family Noctuidae; genus Phlogophora; species Phlogophora meticulosa. The sequence continues at coordinate 5,779,124 of LR990518.1, forward strand.
CGAAACTACGTAATTTCCCGGGGTTCAGAGTTGCTCATTTTAACATCTCGCCCTTGACCTGGTTTCCTACATTCAGCATCTTTTGATCAAATGGCTCGATTACATTCGCCACATAATGTTATTGTGAATAAAAGGCAAAAAAAAAAATCTTGAAATGAAACATGTAGGAAATATTAAATCCACTCAAATATTGAGTCTTAACAAGGAAAGAAAGAAAAAACATTTATTTACCACAGGCTCAGGCGCACAACGAATGCTTAACATGGAAAACATAAAAAGATACAAAATAGAAAAATTAAATGAAACAGAAGAGAAAGGATTTATTAGGAAAAATAGTTTTAGAAACTAAACTAAATACAAAAAATTTGGAAAATCCAAAAGTGCACGTCTCAACGCTCATTTTATGACAAAAATGACTTGATTGAATTAGACGGTAACTTTCAATAGGCTATTACTCAGAATGATACTTAAGCGGATGAAAAAAAAAATGACTCAAAAAGTGAAGTTTTTTGGGCGATATCGTGACCACATACATCATCCGAACATACAGACAACCCAACGTCCACTGAAATAGTTTTTCAAAACGGTTTTTTATTTACTATCTAGCAAAAATAGTGTTTTTTAAAAGTATCTACTGTCATAAAAAAGTGTTATTGTTGATATTTGTCAACTCATTTAATACTCAAAGTCCAAAAGGATCGGATAAAAGCAATTTAAGCCGAGATAATTGCTTGACCTTGAGAGAGTGAGAGTAAAGCACAACTCAACGCTTCGCGTTGAGACGTGCAATATATAAAAACATAACAAACAAAACTAAAAAGGGAGGAATACAAAATCAAGCCATCACTTTCTTAGAAAACAAATTAGAGACATTTATGATTAATTTTGAATTCATGCTTATAGCTTTGAATTTAATAAACCATCTTATGTTTAACTAAAGAAATAAACAAAAAAGACTTGTGCAAAACAACCAACCTTGTAATTCAAATGTAAGTTTTTGTTTTGTAAAAATTGTAGTCTGTGGTAGTAAAACTACTACATTTTTTAGTCCACACGCACATGAGTGAGTCACAAACCTCACCCTATATCGTATTCAAGTAACAAATTGTAACATTTGTCATACAAATGAGTATATTTTATTGCCTGTACTTCTCCTCACATACAAAATACACCTCGATATTTACGTTTCGCCACCCCTCCTTGTGAGTAGTACTAAATTTACACTATTTCTATTAGAAAAATAAATTTACTCTTTTCCTTTAGAAAAATAAATTTAGTCAAGGGAGAGAACATTTTATAGTCATACCATAGTCAATTACCAAGGCTATGTGTGCTATGTTTTAACATCTCACGACTCGTCCTTATTCCCACATAGATTTTGACAGCCGATTTGTCGCTAGCGATGTCAATGATGGACATAAGATTTTGATTGAGGTCGCTGCGTGTGTACCTAGCTTAATACTGCAGTGGATCATTCTATGTAGTGGGGACGTTCACACACTTGCTTATTATTTATGTAGGACAAACAATGTCTTATCTACTACCTACCGGGCTGAATGTGAACTCTGGTCCTGGCCATAATAAGAAAAAGCAGCACAAAAGGTTAAATCAATAATGTTTTTTTGCAAACCAATCAAAAGGGTGGTTCACCAACTCCAGGCCCCGGCGAGATTCGAACTCGCGATCTCCTGTTTACTAGACAGGCGCTTTAACCAACTAAGCCACGGCGCCTCTTGCCTGTGGGACGAAATTTTGGCTTACATTGTACTGCTCTCAAGAGAGATTTATGTTGTCTGATAAAGACGAATATATTATGTGCTCCTGAATAAACAATTTATATTGTGTTAGACTCAGTAAACAATGATAACAACTGCAATTATCGACTACGTTGTTATCAATACAGTGGATAAAGTGCGAAGATGAATAATTACATAACTAATGATTCAGGCAGTCAGGAATACTAATTAGTCTTTTCTTGTCTGATTTATGTTGCTTTTGTAGCTGTAGATGAGCGTTCCTTAACTTCGTAGGCACCCTTCTTTGTTTAGTCCTACGCGACAAGGGCAGGGGTGGGAATTACTTGTGTTGTACTCGACGCGTCCCGATACGCCACGCGCATATCCTCACGTACCATGCGGTTAGCTTATAGTATTTCTCTGCTTCTAGGTAGATATTTACAGAGGCCAGCACATCAAACTAGCCTAACTTGCCATAATTTATTTAAAAGTTTTTCCACTCTATGACAATAGAATAAGGGTCGTGTTCAATTGGGAAAATAACACAGTCTGGGATAGCTTGATGTGTCTGTACATACGTAGTTTAACACTTTTAGTGCCCAGCACCCGGCTCCCGGGTCGAAAAATAGTTTGTTCATGTATCCAGAACTCGCTTCCCGAGTCGTACATGTAAAAAGCTATAGTTGAGATGTGAACATGGCCATCAACCCCCACCATGTACCTACGCAGTATGTAATTTGCCAAACATTATGACATACCTACAAGTTAAATCGTATTTTTGTACTGGGCAGCGAAAGATTAACAGTCGTTGGGTAGTGAACTTACAGAATTATAGGACCATGTGGATTGCTGAGATTCGGCGTTAATTCAATATAAAAAAATTGGAATAAAAACTATTGCACTAGAGAAAAGAACGGCAGAAAAAATGATTATTTTCCACAGAAAACAATGAAAGCATACGTGCGTGAACATTAAAGATAAATTTGGTAAGTACTTACTTAAGAAATGTCTATTGGTATTGTTGGTAGATATTTTACTAAAAGTTGTAAGTGAAAACAAAAGTAAAAAAGAACTGATAATAATTATAGTTGGCAGAAAAAAATAATGGACATTACAAATATTTCGCTTGACCCATGATAGTCGGTCACGGTATGTTTTTACGTAATATTAAATGGCTGGGAATGCTTCATTTCGTTACACTTACATATAGCAGCCGTGGCCGAGCGGTTAAGGCGTCTGACTAGAAATCAGATTCCCTCTGGGAGCGTAGGTTCGAATCCTACCGGCTGCGGACACTTTTTGTGTTATATTTAGACGTTAATTGCCACTTTATCACGATTATTGGGGTAATTTATTTTTTATCAGCCATCTTTATTGCTTTTATAGATGAAACGATCGTTTTATTGCTCGCACGGGCAATATTTGGTGCGGTATTTCATTATTTGGTTATCTGACGATTGCCGTGTTCCCATAATGCGTGCAAACCAACCCCTTGGTTGCTCCTGGGGCTTGTGAGTATTTTCCCGGAAAAAATATGGTGCGGTACGTACTAATGACGTCAAAAATGCGCAGGACAGCGCTGGCTGTTTCGATTAATAAGCAGTATTTTGTTTATCTATGGCCAGCGAGGCCATTAAAAAAAGTTTTATATGTGTTACGAGCATTACGGACATTCCCATGTAGGCTATAAATTAGCGGATGTTGAGCTCGGCCATAAAAATGGGAACATATTCACATGGTAACATTCACAGGGACTATGGAGTTAGAAATTCTATTTGTTATTTGTTTTGGGTAATTTTATCAACCCTACGTATTCGGAATTGATAGATATTAATTACCAAAGCCCGCCCTTGTATTTAATAAGAATACCAGAATCAACAAACTAAACCAAGTTGCTGGTACCAAAAAACGTTTTTTTATTTATTTTTATTGTTTATTTAATGAATTTGTAATACAGAGGTTGTTAATTAATTTTAATCTCGCCATACATTTACGTTTGATGGCGAGTGGGGCTCATTTACATAACAATTGGATCATGAGTTCCGGAGATTACCCCCTACATACCTACAAACAAATTTTACCTCTGTATATTAGTATAGATTTGTATGGTTTTATTCTTCAGTACCTTCAAATTAATTGGACCCTTTTTGTGATAACAACACAACGCAAGACTTGTTTCCCGCTGTCTCTAAAGCCCTGGTACGGGTACCTATCCAATCTCCCAAGAGAAAAACCAGACACTTTAAGCTTCAGGCTTAGCTTCTAAGCTCAGCTTAATTGCACCAGCACGTGTTCTCAATCCTACCATATGGCAAAGACAACAACCACACTGCCTAAGTAAGCCAGGAAGGATTACCGCAGCCTAAGAAACTTTACTTCTAACTAGCAGTTGTGTTGGAGATCATAAATATGAATCGGCCATCGTTTTTAGGGTTCCGTACCCAAAGGGTTCCCAACGGGGCCTTATTACTAACTGAGCCTAAGCTGTCTGTTCGCCTGGCAGCGGGCTGTATCTCATCAACCGTAATTGGTAGACAGTTGAAATTTTCGAGTGTGTATTCCTATTGCCGCTTACCAACACATTTTTTTTAAATAGACTTACAGGAAACCTGATTTTTCTGTGTTTTTAGCTCGACTTGTATCTCAAATCTTCTGCGATGATGGTACGGAACCCTGCGGGTGCGAGTCTGTCTCGAACTTGACTGTTTTTTGTTCTGAATAATTTGCAATTTTAATGCATAACATTTATGGAGTGGAAAAAAATATGCGAGGTGTATTTATTCATGTTGGCACTATCCGTACCTTACATGGAAAACAATACTTCGGTTGTGGATAACACGACAGATCATCATTTCAAGATGGTGGGATCTAATAATTTTTTATATGATATTATGCAGCAGGATCAATAATTGGACAGGTTTCCTACGGGACCTTACATGGGAAGTTTTCCTGTACGTGTTAGGTCCAGTGTGCAAATAGGTGCTTAATTTGCACAAATATAGTTATCAGTTGATGTGCTGTTCCTATGCTACGACTGACGGGACATGAAGACATGAAGCTCGAGAAAACACCATCATCATCATCATCATCTGCCTAGCATTTTCCCAACCATATTGAGGTCAGCTTCTTGGCTAACCGGATGAAGCTGAACACCAGTCTTTTATTACATGGGACTTAAACATACCTGACGAAACACTGATACGGTACGAGGTGTACCTATAGCTCACCCATGTTTCTTCTTACCCTACGGAGAATACAGGCGTGATCTATGTGGCGCGGTGGGCGAAGGTCCGCCTGCGACGCAAGAGGTTGCGGGTTCGATTCCCGCCTTGGGACAAATGTTTGTACGATCTACAAATATTTGTTCCGGGTGTTCTGGGTATTTCTATGTATAATAAAAAAATATATATCTATGTAATGTATTGTATTAAGTATATCAGTCATCTAGTACCCATAACACAAGCTCTGCTTAGCTTGGGGCTAGATGATGGTGTGTGGATTGTCCAGCAATATTTATTATTATTATTATCTTATGTTGATGTAAAACCCTATTGTCGTATCAACTAGGTACCTACACACTGAAACTATTACTCATTGTACACCCTTCGGTACCTACATCCCGATAACAATCAAAGAATAGTGAACATCGACCATTATCTGCATGACTCACACACACAATACATATTTACACTCGCAACCAGCACTTTCTACAGATAATAAGAAATTGCCAATAAAGATGTCGTAATTGCAAAATATTTCACTGGTTCATACAGAATGAGTCCATTACTCTGTCTGACGTCGCACATTTTATCGCGATAAGCGCTTACGACTCTCAATAGTCGATTGTTGTTAAGAAAATGGGGAAATATTGAGCCTCTCAAAATGCTGAGGCAGGGAGGGAGTTGGGGATTACTAACCAATGCGCCAGGGCAGTCCGCGTCATCAAATTTAATTTTTCTTTTGTTTTTGCCAATCGGCAGCTAAGTTTAAGATTGTATGTTATTAGAACGGTTATTTGTGAACATAATAATTTCATTACTATAAACTTCTAGACGATATTATCATGAATTGTTTAACGAACGGGAGCTCTTATGACGGCAAAATGAAAACATAAACAAATGATGTTATGATGACCAATTACATTGAAGAACTAAAAAAATATAATTTTTGTTTTTTAAATTATCAAAATACAGAAAGGAAATTCTTCAGTTAAAATTAACACTTAACTATGGCTATATATGTTACCATCATTTAGTCCGTATCATAAGCTTTGAAGAAGATTACCATATATTTTTCAGCGATTTCAGTAATCTTTCAATACAAATAAAGTAACAAGCCTGACCAAAACATAGATGTATGTAACTGAGAGCCTGGTTCTGTAATCCGGCCCTGTACTTTTGCGGTCGTAATGAATTTCAAGTTATGTGTCCTCTAACATGGGGGAGTAATTACTGATGGGTCTCTTTGTGTTGCGATAACAGTCTTGGGGTCTGAACGTAATCCTGGCTAGCTGATAAGACGGCGGTCGAAACAACAGCGATTAGAAATTACAACAGTCTAGTGTGGTATAGATGTAGGCTTAAGGCTGCGCATGCCGGTTTTATTTCCATACAAACGTAGAAGAGTGATTCCTTCACTATTTAATATTGAACGCCGTAAATTAATTCGGATAGATAGATAATTGCGGATAGATTAATTCGTCTGCATCAGCGATATTTGACATTCACTTGGGCAAAATCTACTTATCTGTTTGTTAAAGCCAATACAAGCACAACACTATAGTTTAATTATTCGATTTCTTACGTTTGTTATTTATTAGAAATAAAATGAGTTTGTTTTTTATAAGAACCTTTCATTTTGGCCGCGCCTACCAGTTGGTCCTAGGGATAGCGCACTCTTAAGTTAAGCTAAGAAAATGGTGAGTTAACGACTAATTAATTAAGTTATCAGGAGTGTAGACAAGTTTTACTGCTAAGCGAAACTGTAAATAAATGATAGTATGTAATTATTATTGTACTATTATAAATTATTTGATTGCAGAAATTGAAACAACTATCTCTAGTTGTCTTTCAGCGATAAACTGTATGTACCGATATGTTATATTTTTTGACGACCGATTCGTCGCGGCGGCGGGCGAAGGTCGCCTGCTACGCAAGAGGTTGCGGGTTCGATTCCCGCCTTGGGATAAATGTTTGTACGATCTACAAATATTTGTTCCGGGTGTTCTGGGTATTTGCCATGTATAATAAAAATATCTGTCTATGTAATGTATTGTATTAAGTATATCAGTCATCTAGTACCCATAACACAAGCTCTGCTTAGCTTGGGGCTAGATGATGCTGTGTGGATTGTCCAGCAATATTTATTTATTATTTATTATATTACCACAATACTACTACTATAAAATTGAATGCTGTGTTTTCTCGGGTTTGAGAAATCATAGCCGAGAAAATAAAGCAATTGTAGACTTCAGGGTTTCTTTAACGTAGTTCCTAAAGTTCATTCATAACTACCTACCAAGTATCGACATTAAATACATTTTATTTTAAAATACCTTCCGCCATTACTTTTTGGAGACACCAAGTTTTAAAAGTACTTAATTTCGCGAGATAGAAAGCCAAGCAAGGGTGCATTCGACACAATATCGGTGAGTGCATGAGCCTGCTGGTGAAAATCAGTGAAACCCCACGTCCCATGGGATGGGATCTTACAACCACCCCACCGCAGCTGGTGGAGAGAGCAATCACAACTAGCGATCTTTAATTAAAATCGGAGACTATATCAAAATAATGTGTGTTGGGTTGGAAGTCAATTGAAGTTTAGATTATATAGATTTATCACAATCTATATAATAAATCAATTAAGCTGAAGAGTTTGTTTGTTTTTTTGTTTCCTCACGCTAATCTCTGGAAGTTCCAATGGGATTTTAAAAACACTTATTGCATTTGATAGCCCAATTCTTGAGAAAAGTTTTTCTTTGTTTAAAAAAAGAAACGTTGCCCCATACACAGAATTTCTCCTGTACCTTGGGTATGTTTACAAACATTTAAACTCTCGGACACAAACAGCCACATACCATAGGCTGTTCAAAATTATGCTACGACCCATAGAAACTGGTGAAACCGAGGGGCACAGCTAGTTAGATGTTAAGGAATAACAATTAGGAGGATTTCTATTGCTTTTACAGTTGAATTGTTTTGTTTTGTAGACAGACTAACCTGAACATAAATAGTAAAAGCTTTGTAAAGAATGCGCTATATGTTCGGAACGAGTAGGTAAGGACGACGTATATTTCCTCGACTGTACCAGTCTACGCCCACGTTGCTAACTTATTTGCATACGATATTCAGTCTACAAAGAAAACCAATTCTTATGTTTGTATACTTACCTGCTTATTTATAGTTAGGTGATGAAAAACTTTGTACCCCTTTATAAGTATATTGCGGGCATGGAGAAGCGATGCGAATGCGATTTGGCATATTTCAAGTTTATATGGAGATGGGGTGCGGAAAGATAAAACGGTTGAATTTCGATGAGTGGGCGACCACTAGTATTTATTACCAGCCATACATCCGCGATTAATTACTTTTGTCGGCATAAGTATGTAGCTTTTTATATACATTATAACCTTACAGTGGCGGGCCGATGCCCTCAAATCGTCAAGTCAAATTGTAAAATCTCCTAAAACTAGTAAATTATTAACTATTTTTTGTAAGTATAATAATATATAAGTATATACATAAGACGTAATTTTCTTTTCGTAAGAACGAAACTGACGTGTCAAATATTTACCAATGGAAATAGAAAGCTTCCAATTGTTTTGTGATTTCTGGTTGACATATGATCGCTAGTCGGTTAGACTGTACTTACGGCAATCACTGCGGCGCCATTTGTCATGGAGTGGCGTTGCAGTGATTGAGCATGTCAAGATGATGTTTTTGTGTTGATAGTTTTAAGCATTACTAACACTAGTCTATAAGAACATTGTTACTAACAACACCATAGTCTGAATTATTAAAGTATATATATTTATCCTGTATGGATCAGAGTGTTGGGCCACAAAAGGAATGAATGAAAGGCAGTTGCATGCAGCTGAGATGAGAATGCTAAGGGGGATGTGTGGTGTTACGCGAATGGATAGAATAAGAAATGAGTATATAAGAGGAAGTCTGAAAGTGGCGCCTGTGACAGAGAAGTTGTGTGGAAATCGGCTATCATGGTATGGACACGTGATGCGAAGGAATGAGGATCATGTTGTGAGGAAAGTTTTGAGTATAAATGTAGAGGGTTACAAGAGTAGAGGGAAACCCAGGAAACGATGGATGGATTGTGTGAAAGTTGATATGGCTAAGAAGGAGGTGACTTCTGAGATGACGGGAAATAGAGATGTATGGAAGAAGAAGACATGCTGCGCCGACCCCAAATGAAATTGGGATAAGGGCAAGAGGATGATGATGATATATTTATCCATTTATTATTATAAGCTATGGATAATAAGTAGGTGCCTACTCTTAAGTTTCATCAAAACTACTGAATACCTAAACGGACGTTTGTTAACATCCATATACCCACACAAACTTCCCATTTATAATACCATTACTAGGATTATGACAGATTTTTTAAACCAAAACCAAACGAAAGTAATTAGTTGTTTTACTAAAGCAATATATTCTGTGGACGCCTAATTTTGGAGAAAAACGCGACAATTAATTCTGAACACAGGTAGTCTGGAATAAGGAATTTCTCATTTAGAACTGTGAAAAAATGTTTGCGTAAGTATTTCAGCATGAACACTCGCTTAATTGGGACAACGCGGCTTAGCATTTTTTCACGTTCCTTTTTGTTTTTTCTGCTAGGTACTGTATTTTTCATGCAGAGCAAAATTAAAACGGCTACTAATAATGCAGAGTAACCTTTTTGTTTATTACAAAATCTTCATACAAAAACTGGCTAGAAGAAAAAGTTGAATATTCCGTTATAAAACAATATTTGTAGAAAACATTATGTAGAATATTTCCTTTCCGTTTTAATTTATCACTGTATCAAATTAAGTAGGTACTCACACTTAATTCATATTCTAAATATTTGAAATGTTAAACGAACTGCGAAAGAAAAACAATAAGGAAAGCGGGGGAGAACGGAACACTGTAATATTTACGTACTTCACATTAAGGTTCGCTACACGCGAGCATATTTCTTAATGTTGCATGCGACATCTGGTAATAATGTTGTCGGCCTGCAGAAGTTTGGTGACGACAACATATGTATTTCAACTTTTCATGTTAGGAAGTGCAACTCAATGCAAGTACGAAACTTTTGATAAGTGCATTAGAATTATTAAAACAAGAATAAATAAATCCATTGGTTGATATTTACCTAGATAATTCGTCACTTAGGTTGTGCTTAAGTTGAAATGAAATGACACAATGTCTGAAAATTGAAAAAGTGCCTTTTTCACATCAATTTATTGCCAATATTTTAAAACTAGATGTTGCTGGCATTTACTAGCAGCTAGTAAATGCCAGCAACATCAGGGATCACCCTGAGAAGAAAAGCCGAACACACTTACCGCTAATGGTCTCTTTTCTGTAAGTCTTAACAAAATGTAAATATGTATTCAGTTGATTTCAGTTTCATTAGCACAAACTGATCGTCTGCTCCAAGCCTTAGTGTAGGAATTTCGAAGGAGGGTAAAAAGAGAGTTTAATCTGTCCACGGAAATGGTGATTGATGACTATCATCACATTCATTTACATGACGCGAAAAAACGCTTTAAGGATGATCATTAGTGTTGTTTGTGTAATCAAGAGTTTCTACGAGTTTTTGACTAATGTTAGTGATTTATTCATGAACTTTTCGCTGAAAATGTCTGAATATTATGTAGGTTTCAATTTACATAATATAATATAACATCACATCTGAATTCTTCGAAGGGTTAGGCAGAGGTGTAGTTTTAGTAAGTACACTATAATTTCGCCAGTTAAATTTAATTTTGATGTGAGCTGGGCTCACACCCAGATTCCGGGATGTTACTCAAAAAATCCAGATGGAATAACCCAAAAAACGATATATCGATATATTCAATATTTATTATTTTAATAGCCTCTTGGCAGTTACTTGCATTTAGTATTTATTTTTATTAGTTTTATAGTTGTAATAACTAATTCAAATTGGTTAATGTAACTTGTGTCTTCTACTTATTTATACAAATTATAAAACGACGTGTTACCCATAAATAATGGTTATTAGAAGTTCAGTTATGAATATCATTAAGGCGCGGCGCCACTATCAAACGAATACATTCTGTAATATTTACTAAGCGCATTAATTACTCCGTAAAACAAAATGGAAACACTTGCAAATGGCATTAATAATTCCGAACATGACATTTGTTCTATAATGTATCGATTTCATTAAAACTTCTGACGTCATTATCATTATTATGATTACCTGCTGTATTACACATGTTGATATAATTTAAGTCATGGTGCTCTTGTAGCATCAGCTCGGTGCACGGTAAGTGACTGACCTGTCGCGACTGTCAGTCGTGATTGATCGCGTGCAGTAAAATCGCTCCTGTCTGGTGCGAGCGGGACGCGCAATCAATCATTTTCATTTTTAATCAATTTACTTGCTCATCTATGAAATTGTGAGATTTATTAATGAATATTCCCTGGTGTCGATGTGACGTGAGGTTCGTTAGTGAGATTAAAAGTGTTGGCGAGTTTGATGATGGGGAGCGATTTCATTAATTGATGTTTTAGTCGTCGTGTGGAATTAATATTAAAATAATTTGGTTTTCAACAAGTTGTGCTATGGCGGATAATTATTGTGGTACCAATGAGTCGTTATATGATTATATGATACGTTGTATGTTTGTTTTTGAAATGGGTTTAAACCCCTAAATTTAGTTCTTAAGAACTAAATTGTCAGCTATTTGTTTGTTGATTATGAAACATCATTTTTATGAATATATGGAAATAATTTATTTTCTTGTCACTAACTTATCCTACTGAGTACAGACCAAACAAAAAACTATACCTCGTATATGACAGGAAAATAAAACGAAATATGTACTTATATCCCGTATCACGTAGTAAAGTGTTTATTGAACGTTCGCTTCGTTGACTATACGAAAAATAAAACTGGCCAAGTCAATGTCGAACTATGAATTGTGAAGGGGTTAAGTCACATAGTATTGTTTTTAACGACAGAAAAGTTTGATAAACCTTGAAAAACAAAATTATTTCTGCGGTTGTAACTAAAAATACTCGATATCTAGAATATGTTTTTGACGTGAGTAAAATATATTTTAGAAACATAGTATTTTTCATTATGAAGTCCAACTCGCACCATGCAGATGTGTACCTTATTTTTAACCTTTGGTTACCGGTTTGCAAATTGCCTCCCCTTATTTTACTATTCACATCATTGTTTAGCGGTTCATAGAAAAGAAAATAAATGAAAGAAAGAAAGAAAAACATTTATTGGGACACGCTCACATAAACGACAAAAAATGCACTCTCCTTGCAGTAACAGTAACAATTGCCTCCAAATAAAATTGTTGTTAAACATCCGGACGAAACAGAACGAAATTATAAGGTTAACATTTTGCATTGTGTGGCTACGCAACCCTAAAAAATCGAAGTCATTCACGCACGCTTCGTTTCCCGAAAACTTCCCGACCGATATTCAAAACAGAACACGATCGCATTACGATTCAAAAACCACTACAGCGTCCAATGTGGCGAAAAACATTCTACGCTTGCGGTTTCGTAACTCGACCCCCACGGTGTGTGGCGTGTTACCGGTCACATTCTCCCCTGTTTACCCGCGGAGAGGTGACACTTCATTTTCCCTTCACCGGACGCGGATTGTGAAACACTGCATCCCCTTTACTTTACATAATGAATTCCCGACGGCCCATAAGTCTCTGAAATATTGTGATTATGAATAGCAGCTCCGGTTATCCGGCGTCGTTGCCAGATAATCAATTTTTTTGTTTCCAAACGTGAACCTCTTAATTTTGGAGATTTAACGCAGATTATGTTTTTGCTTGGAGACTACTTTTGAATTTGCTTTCAGATGATGGATTTGTTTTATGGATGAGGTACTTTGGGTAAGAGCGTCGTCGTGTCATTAGAATATTAATTAAAGATTGTCTTCTTGTTAAAAAGTTGGCTAATGACGGTCATAACACCACGCCTGTTTTCACCGAATGGTTGAATAGAGGTGCATCTGTACACATATAGGTACCACATCTACATTTCGCGGTAGGGGGCGAGCCTATTGCCATCAACCGGGCACAATCCCAGATTCCCAGCTAGTGACGAATACCTACTAAATACTAGTATATATAATAATGCCTCGTCTCATACCGGGAAGGCACAAGCATTAATCACTGCTACTCAATGCCGGTAGACAATTTCAGACTTGTATTAATTTTAAGTCCAGGTTACCTCAATAATGTCCAAGATAAACTTAGAAGGTTCATATTTCAGAACGTCGTGCACCGGGCCATCATCTACCTACTGATGAATAAGGCAAAAAAAAATCACGTACTTATTAAAACATAATAAGTATAAGGTGATGTTATCTTATGTTTTTATAATAATAATAATAAATAAATAAATATTGCTGGACAATCCACACAGCATCATCTAGCCCCAAGCTAAGCAGAGCTTGTGTTATGGGTACTAGATGACTGATATACTTAATAGAATACATAACATAGATAGATATTTTTATTATACATAGCAAATACCCAGAACACCCGGAACAAATATTTGTAGATCGTACAAACATTTGTCCCAAGGCGGGAATCGAACCCGCAACCTCTTGCGTCGCAGGCGGACCATCGCCCGCCGCGCCACAACGGTCGTCAAAAAATAACAACAAGGTACATACAGTTTATCGTATAATGAGCACATGATTTTTTTTTTCAGCTTGTATTTACCGGAAGGGTAGGCAGAGGTATATCTATTGTACAATTACATTGCACCACTTATGTTTTTAAGTCTCATGTTATAGGGGGTGAGCCTATTGCTATCAACCGATCACAAATCCAGACTCCGGGCTGCTACTGAACAATTTCTAATGAAACGTCCCAATAATACTTAGCTTGTATCGGGAATCGAACGCAGGACCTCATATTTAATAGTCAACTATGTAGTAGTATTTGCGACTAATAGACCAATGACCCAGTCTCATTATAAAACTTAATGAAAATCCAAAGCCAATCGCAACCAAAACATAACTACATTTCAGAGCCGAACATAGCCGTTATATTTCGGTTTTAATATTCCCGGATTGGCGTTCTTACCGGGAAGAATACTTTTTCTCTCCATTTTGTGTCGGGAGAGCTGGTCGGTTGTCGTCACAGTCGTTTTGGACGGTCGCCTGTCATGGCGTCGGGGAGCTTAGCCAAGATTGGGTGCATCTCTTAGCAGCTCATTAGGATAAATGTGTGTAGGTAATATTTGTTTTTGTTTAGTGTTATTTATTTTTTTAAACTTATTTCAAATGATTGAGCTATAACTTTATACCAATTTTTCTAATAGCCTTCAGATTATTCATTCATTTTTCGATGTTTAAGTCTGGCATGTCTCTACGTCACGGTATTTTAAATGAGGGTTTCTGTTTTACTATGTGGAATTTGAAAATGCTGAATTCAGTTACATACCAAAAAAGGCCGATACCTGTAGGAGGAGCTCGTGGCTAAATAATATCGACACGGGTCGATCAAAGGTTAAGCTACGCATGCCTAAGTTAGTCTTCGATGGGTGACTGTTCATTGCATATAAAGACTCCTCCGTACCTCGGAAAGCACGTTGCTCTTAGTCGCGACTATCATTTGTAGTTCTTTGACAGTCGTTACGGGTAGGCAGAAGCCCGAAAGAATAATTAGCTTGGACCCTGTTCCCGATGCCGGTGGGCAACTATTTTTTATATTTTTAATGTTTTTATAATGAAATATTATTACATTAAAATATAATTAATAAGAAAAGAAATTAAATAAAGGAGATAATAATATACTTTATTATGGATATAGAAAATCCATAATGTGTTAGTAACAGAACACAGAGTACAGATATAAGTACAAAGATAAATAATAAAATAAACCCAACCTATTCACCAATTCAAGAGGCCATATCGATTTGTCTACGTTGAAATAAAACCCGTGATATGTCTTAAACCTTCACAATTTCCCCTGGATGAGTTCCCGCGATGCTTCAAAGGTTTCTCTAAGCCGACACTTCATTTTCTTCAGCCCTTTTATACGACATGTGTTGCCATGCTCAAATAATACAGGTACTTATGTAGCTTCACGTGGGTGAGTACAGTCGGTCAAAAAAGTGGCTCGCCAGTCTTTACTTGGAATTCGTTTGAACGTGCAATGAGGTAAATGAAAAACAAAAAAGTACTTTAATTTTTCGTGATAAAACAGGAATTTCCCAGAAATAGTGCGAGCAGGACATGCACTCTATGGTTTCCGTACCTTCGTATAAGTAAGACTAAAGATACAACGATTTTTGGGTTCAAAGCAAAAACGTCGGAAAATCCCTTTTATTGTATAGGGCGATGTGGCGCGGCGGGCGAATGTCCGCCTGTGACGCAGTAGGTTGCGGGTTCGATTCCCGCCTTGGGAAAAATCTTTGTACGATCTACAAAGATTTGTTCCGGGTGTACTGGGTATTTGCTATGTATAATAAAAAATATCTATCTATGTAATGTATTGTATTAAGTATATCAGTCTAGTACCCATAAAAGCTCTGCTTAGCTTGGGGCTAGATGATGCTGTGTGGATTGCCCAGCATTAAATATTTATTTTATTATTTGTTAAGTTTCAGCTCATTCACTTGCTGTCGAAGGGGAGAAGCATTGTTTGTAACTAAGTATTTCTTGAAATAAGTAGTTGTGACGGACAGACAGATGAAGTCGCACCATTAGGGTTCCTTTTTATTTACTTATTTTGGTACGGAGTGTATGTATGTATGTGTGCTAGGATTTCGTTTAAAACTGTCATTGTATTTTCTTTGCCGACTGTACTGAGCATGATTGTGGATATGAAAATTGCGAGAGATAACATTACAGGTGGGGTAAGGGATTTATTCGACGAATGTGTTTAATGTTCGATGATATTGGAAGACATTTTCTTTCCTGTAACGATTTTTGGTGAAAAGGGACGCGTTTGAATTGAGGTAGCTTTTGGAGAACATTTTGAGATATTCCCAGGTAGAATACAAAATCCATATAGCTCTAGTACCTACCTACTATGTACACACAATATACCCTTAATTTAACTCCGTATAAATGTATACGCATTTCCAGTTTGCATACTTACAAGAGATTAATTGTTATAGCTAGTCTATGATCCGCAAAACTCACTTAATCTACTACTTAGTTTCTTCAAAACAGTTTATATTTTTTTTATTTGATGTGAAGATTTATCTAATAGTTTCAAAGGACTCATATGCACTAGTGCTGCCAGTATTTTCATTTATGGGCGTATTGTGGTTCCCACAGTGTTTAAGAAGACTTCATATAATATTTTGTCAAAACAATGAGATGCATCTTCCATCGATGAGCGTTTAAACAGTTTGGGCGATAAAACCGTAACATAGAACTGTAATAATTTCTTATCACAAACGTCTTAAACGCCCGTGACGGAGGTGACATAAAATAGATCTCAACCAGAGTTAACTTAAAAAAATCAAACCCGATTGATCAGTGTCTCAGATACATGGATGCCGTCTGTGGGGGCAAGTTAACTCAAAGCTTCTATGGCACTTTCTTCAAAAAGTCTTTCCGGAAGACCCTACATCGTTAGACTCGCGTAATATCTTTATGTTCGGACGTTAAAAGAGTCCATGGCCTCTGAGTCTCTTTCTACATTTCTAGTTTACCGGCGTTATCTAGTTTTCAAATATCGTCCATACATTGACGTTTACAAGTCTCTGATTTTTGTTTTAAAAACTAAGAACCTATGCCTGTTTTCACTTACATTAGGCGAGACCATATTCTAATACCTGGTCATTATTGGACTGTTGCACACTGCAATAACAATGCGCTTTTATTAAGACATCACTTGTACGTGTCGCTTAGCGTTAGTAAAATCAGTTACTACGTACATATGTCATATAAATCTCTTGCTCCGATTTTACAGCCGCCGGAAAATCCATTGTTAGAGGATTTTTATTACAATTTCATGCCCATCATTTCCGTCTTGCGTTGGATCTCTGCCATCTTCGCACGACTTATCAGGTTCATTCCTTGTTCGTCTCCCCGAGATTCAGCATCGCAGGACTATCAAGGTGTTCACTGTACCGTTTTTAAGTAAACAGAGCATAATATAATTTATCAATGTCGGTTCTGATGCCCTCCCTCCACGCGCTATTACCTCATTTTCGGTAAAACAAACACACCGCTGAAAATTAAAGGAAATTAACGAAGTAGGGGCGCGAATTACTGTAAAATAATAATTACATTCCGCGCTGATTATCAGCAATACAACTTAAGTGTACCGGATAAACCATTTTATCTTGGCAGGTGGCGAAATGCGGAACTAATTGTGAATGTACTGAATTGGACATTGCGTTGACGGTTGTATTTGCACACAGCGCCGCACTGAAAAGTAAAGTTATGTTGGGCGTTTTGTTATATTGTAATCAGCGCTGAGAACTTTCCTTTTTACTTGGAAGTTGTGTTTTGTTATTAATTTTGCAGAAATTTTGTTGGCAAATGTAATTATTCGGTATTCTAAATGATGATTTGCGGTTTGGTGTTAAGTAAATTGTTTGCTGAAGCTGTGGTGAGATTGCTTTGTTTGTTTCGTGTTTTGTTGGCGTTCTCACTGTAGGTACATTTATTCTCAAAGGATATATTAAATTAAGTATATATGTTTAACCGCAGAGGGGTTAACTTAAAATTCGACAGCTTGTTCGTACCTGTGTCTCGTATGTTTTCACGTGTGAGTTGTATTTGGCCGAAAGTATTCTTCACAACTGGGGGTTGTATGAAAGGGTGCACGAGCGTGTAAGGAGGTAAAGAAGCATTGTTAAGACCGTAGCATAAAATCCCTTGGCAATTTCTACATAACCTTCATTACAGTTCATCCATGCATATATTATGTTGAATGGGTTCCCTCTACAGTGCTACATAAACCAAGCGTGAACCTTGCATAATTAATCACGTTGTCCAATATAGTGTATCAGCCATGTATTGTCTCCTAGTCTTGAGCCGCTCCTCCCCACATGACGTGTTAGTGCGTAATCCTTGCACGTCGGTATCTATGCCGCGTGTCGGCTAGACGTGATAAGAGGCAGCGGAAGACGGGGCTTATCAAGCCGCTTGTAGGTCGCTCGATACTCACCGCGTGACGTGAGTTCGTAGTAATATGCCCGTGGTTCCGCTGCGCGAACGATACTGTTGCAATTTTAGGATGTGTTTAGGGTTACCACCCGTACGTACGTAAAATAGAGTATTGTCCTCTTTTTCATGTAGGCGTACTTTATAATCTACGAGACCAATAAAGTACGCTCAAATACTTGATTTAAGTAAAACTGATTGTTACTGCCTCGTTACTGGTTAGGAGTAGTTAGGGGGTTGTTAAATATAGCAAAGAGCAACAAAAAATATATATAAGGACAAATAATGAAAAATAATAATAAATACTCTTTTTTATTCTGTGTACTTTATTTTTGTTCTACCAAAATGTAAAAATACTTTATTCATCCTAAAAAAAGGTGGCAACCCTAGATGTGTTCCACAACGCTTTGTTTTCAAGTAATACCTTAACTGAACTATGTCAATTTAATAATCATAATAAATGTCTTTTTACATGACGTTGGGAAGAAACTGTTAAACATCTCGCCCTATGATTCTTAAAGGTTATTTAAACGCTAAGATGAGAAGGCTGACCAAGATAATCATGTCAAGTTTACCTAGATTAGTACCCATTGCTCGTTGCCGTATTAATAACGTCGATTCCCGGGTCAGGCAAAGTATTATTGGGTTTTACCATCTGGAATTTCTCAGTAGCAGCCAGGATTTGTGCCCGGTTGATGGCTCGCACTCTATTACGTGGGGCTGAAAAATAAGTGGCGAAATGTGGGTGTACTATAGGGGCGTCTCTGCTTAACCCTTTGGGTATTACAGGCGGGCGTGATGCTGTCATGTTTTATTACGATAGTTCTCCAAAGAAAAATAAGAAAAATTCTCCAAAGAAAAAGAAGAAGTAAAAGAAGGAAAGAAGTCTTATTCGAAAAAAATAGGGAAATAATCATAACACATATGTTAAAACACGTATGTTAAAACAGCTATAAAACTGTTTGTACCTGTTCCTACAAACTTGCGCAAAACTAACACTTAACTAGTGTGAATAGGCACTAGTTAGTTCTACAACTCTATTGTTTCAAGCTGACTCACCACTTGCGAATAACAGCTTCAATACTAGGTACCTACAGACGTACCTGCTTCCTGTGGACGTAGTGCAAATTTTAGAACGGCTCAGCTGTATTTATGGGAACAAGGGACCACCGACCAAGGGTTACCAGTAACTGGGATGCGGAGACAGTCGCTCCATGTAAAATACTTGTATTCAGCTGCGTCCAGTAAGACTGGAAGCCAACCCAAACATGGTTGGGAAAAGGCTAGGCAGCTGATGATGATGATGATAACTATAAACGAGACAAGACATGTTGTGATAATTAGTGGAGTCTGTAAATATACACCCCGGTTATTACCTTCAATTTTTTTTTAACATCCCAAAGGTGAACACACCTTTTATGATATACAAGTAGAAATTAATATAATAGTATTTTTATATGATACTAAAAGCTCTGAAGCAGTAAAACGAAAAACCTACATCACCGGATAAATATATATACTTATTGAGCATTTTTCAGTACAATCGCGAACATTCGCGTAACACAAGAGAGATTGCCTACAGATGTGCGGACAAAGGCAGTATTTTTATTAGAATTTCTTCTATTGTTCTGTCGTAACAAATATCTAGTAATGAGACCAGATTTTTCTTTTTAATGGGCCGGAGGAAGCTCGGGGAATAAAGGATTGATAAAGTAGGTCTAATTTATTACCGAGTGAATTTCGATTGATGGAAGGCCTTGTCTTGATGATTAAGAGAGATATTCCGGGACACATACCTGCTGATTTTAACACAAAATTATGTATTCAAGCTTTTGAGTAATACCTACATAGACCATATGTGCACCCAGAAAGAAAGAAACAAAAACTGGTTATTCGATATAGAGAACATACGTGCATATTTTGCCCGAACGTCTTACAACCAGCCTTACCAAGGGCTATCGTGTTGGCCAGTAACTGGGTTGTGGAGGTCAGATAGACAGTCGCTCCATGTAAAATACTGGTATTCAGCTGCATCCGGTTAGTCTGGAAGCCGACCCTAACATAGTTGGGAAAATGCTTGGCAGATGATGATGACGTGCATACTATATATAAATAAAAACTGAATACAAGGAATTTCATAGGATAGTATGTGAGAATATTTCGTTACATTTATTTTAGTGAAGAAAAAAGACAAGCTACAAACCTAGCTACCTAATGCCAGTTAGAGCCAATATCAGTGCGTTCAAGCATTTTTACCATACCTACCTATTATTGGAATTAAATGTAAAAATAACACAATAAAAGAGACGTCTAGAGATACTAATAAATGTACCTCAATGCAAGAGTGACGTGTCGAGGGAGTCCCGATCCATCCCCGGTGTAGCCTAGACATCACACTTGGGTAAGCCCAAGTGTGATGTCTAGGCTACACCGGGGACTTACTGTACTTGTGTACTTACTGATTGTAGCGGACGCCGCAGCTTGTAGAAAGATTGTTGTAGCGGACGCCGCAGCTTGTAGAAAGATTGTTAGATAATTTGTTATTGTAGCGCAGGCCGCAAAGATTATTAAAGTATGACATATAAGCGTGTACCGCAGCCTGTAAAGTATTAAAAACAAATAAAGTTTATTATATATAAGCACTCACCATAACTTATAAGGAAACATTGTGTAAAAGCGAGCACAACGTAGTTTTGTATAGAGAAAAGTACTTACACCTAACCAAGTAAATAAAATAATTTCCCCAAGTATGACGTCAATCTCAGGGAATAGGGTCCGGCACCGACAGGTCGAAACACGTATGAACCTGTCGGGAGCCGAACTGGGATTTCGGGGATTTTATTAGTGGACCGCCCTAGGATTGTTTGGACGTGTCCACAACTTGTACACACGTAGCCGTGCACATATAAGGGCACGGCTCTCGGTTAGGTGTAGTACGCCAACTAAGCCAAGAAATGTTAACTAGTCTAAAGGAAGATCAAATAAAACAAGAATTACGACCAAGAAGAGTTTTTATTTCACGAACAACCCCAACATACAGTCCACGCCATAATAGTCTGGTCCTTCGAGGTCGGATTTGAAGAAACCTGCATTTGAAGAACCTACATTTCAAGAACGAAACACGTCCGAACCGGTTACAAGATACCTGCATACCTGCGTTGAACATTCTGCGAAATCACTGTGCGCCGTCAACCGAACGCGATGGTCGTCACCCGTAGTCAAAGTGATTTAACAGAACTCGAAGAACAACGGCGGGCCCTAGAACGAAGGGACGAAGAATTACTGGTATCAGTACGTCGCCGGGAAGCGGAACGTATCGAACGAGAGCGACTTAGGCGATTATCTCTCGATCCACCCGAATCACCTCGGATCGAGAGTATGATCGGGCGTACTACCACGACAGAACACGCTACAGCGGGGCCGTCGTCCGAACAGAGGCCAGCAAGATCACCGCAGCAATCAGTAAGGTCAACAACGAGTGTAACCACGCGGCTACGAGTAGCCGAACTAGAGGCAGCCGAAAGATTAGCGATCATCCGAAGAAAGGAATTAGAACTGGATGCCGATCTAGTCAAGAAGAGATTGGCAGCAGAGGTCTCCGCTATCCAGGATGACCAAGAAACCACTCATGACGACCTGCTGCAAGAAGAGCACCAAAATCAGAAGGTGGACCAGTGGCTGCGCACCAACCCCCTCGATACACGGGAGGAGGGGGCCGGAAACCTAGAAACAAAAGAAGGTACCAAGCAACAACATTTTAACATGCCCAGAAGAAGATCACCGACGCCGACGAGAACCCGGAACAGTATCGACCATCTAGCTGCCACCCTAGAGAAGATGGCTAGACCACGACTCCGGCATACAGATCTGCCGACGTTCTCCGGGGCCATCAGTGAATGGTTGCCATTCAAGGCGTCCTACCATGACACTACCACCATGTTTAATGTGTCACCGTCCGAGAATCTTCAGCGGCTACGAAGTTGCCTGAGAGGTGAAGCACGCGACACGGTCGCGGCACTCCTACACGCGGCCACAGAACCGCAAACAATAATGAAGACTCTAGAACAGTGCTTTGGCCGACCAGAAACCATTATCGACAAAGCGCTGGAAGATCTCAAGAAGATGCCAAAGCCAGGACCCTCAGCAAGCGATCTCAACAGCTTTGCAATCAAAGTGCAAAGTACGATCTGTGTACTGAAGACAATCGATCGAAAAGGGTACCTGCACAACCCACTGCTGACCAGGGAAATACTGGAAAAGCTAAGTCCCCATCTACGATCTCGATGGTGCGACTTCGCCTGCGACCACGAAGGGACAACGGAGCCAGAAATCGTTGTGTTGTCATACTTCTTAATGAGAGAAGCGGACAGGGCGTTACGTTATACGTACACCACAACAACGAATACCGCTATCCAAAAGAAAGAAACCAGGCCCGCTATTATCCAGAGGAAAAAACCCAACACAGTGTTCGCTACGATTGAAGATAGCGAAGAAAATAAATGCCCCAGCTGCAACCAGTGCCACGTGTTAACTCAGTGTCCTAAATACAAATCAATGAACGTGAGCCAACGCTGGGAGCTAATAAAAACAAACGGAATCTGCTTCAAGTGCGCCCAGAAGAAACACAGGCGCATTACGTGCAGAGCAAAGTTGTGTGGTGTGAACGAGTGCCGCCGACCCCATCACGCTACGCTGCATCAAGAGCCAAAGGAACCGCCCAAAGATAAGTCAGTGATTGATAATAAAGCTGAAGAGCACGCAAAGGAGGAGGCAGTCATGTCGGTGGCTACCCTAACAGCCACCGGCCCTAAGACTGTCTTACTCAAGATGTGCCCCGTAATCATCGCGGGTCCACGGGGAGAAGTGATGACGCATGCGCTCCTAGATGAGGGAGCCACCGTCACCCTGATGGATGAAAGTTTGGCTGCGAGCATCGGGGCAGAGGGCATGTCACGACCATTACACATACGTGGTGTGAACATGTCCTCACGTGACCAAGAAAGCAAGATTGTCACTATCCAAATAAGGGGAATCGGCGAAGGCAGCGCCACACACAAGCTTCAGGCAAGAACAATGAGAAACCTGAGGCTTCACCAGCAGTCAATTCCAGACACTCTGCTGAAATATGAGCACCTGCGCAACCTCCCAAGAGAAGAAGTGTGTTACGAACCAACCCGACCCGGAATCCTAGTGGGGACGGACAACTGGGAGTGCATCGTGTCAAGAGAACTCCGGGTCGGCGGTCCCAACCAGCCGGCTGCATCCCGAACGCAGCTCGGCTGGGTAGTACACGGGACCACACCGCGCAATGTTATCGTGAGCGAAGACAACGTGCTGCATCTCTACGAACACGAGAAGCAGCAGCACGACCACCGACAGCTTCACGACTTGGTGGAGGCTCACTTTAAAATCGACGCGCTGGGCATTGCACGAGAACCACGTGTAAACAGTACCGACCAACGAGCGATGGCCATCGTCAACAAAACCATAAAAAAGATTGACGGTGGCTACGAGGTCGGACTGCCGTGGCAATACGACAACGTAAACATGCCACCCAGCTACAGCGCAGCGCTCCGCCGGCTGAAAAGAATCGAACAGAAAATGGACGCATCACCTGAGTTTGCCGCGCAATATAGTGCCCAAGTGAATAACCTGTTAACAAAGGGTTACGCAGTGCCATGCGACGGTGCAGAGACCACAAGCGCCATCTGCTGGTACTTGCCTCACTTCGCCGTACAGAATCCGAACAAGCCCGGCAAACAAAGGTTAGTGTTCGACGCAGCGGCGAAAAGTCACGGCGTGTGCCTGAACGACAGGCTACTAGAGGGCCCGGATCTGTTGCTGTCGCTACCGGGAATCATATTCCGCTTCAGAGAACGAGCGATCGCCGTCACTGCGGACATTCAAGAAATGTTTTTACGCATTAAAATCAGACATGAAGATCAGCCGGCGCAGCAATTCCTATGGAGGGGTAGTGACCGAACGAACCCACCGCGCCGCTACAAGATGACGAGCATGATATTCGGCGCAGCCAGCTCACCATATATGGCTCATTATGTACGCAATCACAACGCGGACATACATGCGCACGAATATCCACGCGCGCTCGAAGCCATCAAGAACAGTCACTATATGGATGACTTGGTGGCAAGTTACGACAGCCAAGAAGAAGCTCTGCAGGCAATAGAGGAAATAAGAAAGGTGCACGCGGTCGCCGGGTTTACTCTACGAGAGTGGAGCGCTAATAGTGAGGCGGTGTTACGCCACGTACCCCGAGAGCTGCGTGCCACCGTGCCTACACAGCTGGGAGGAGAAGAGCCCGCAAGCAAAATACTCGGGCTATACTGGAGCGCTGACCGAGACGAACTCGGGTTCAATACCTCAATGAACCGGGTTCCCACTCCAGTACGAGAGCGTAAACGCTCACCTACAAAAAGGGAAGCTCTCAGCGCGGTGATGTCAATCTATGACCCGCTGGGATTGCTGAGCCACTTCACGATACGGGCAAAGATCATATTACAAAGTTTGTGGCGCCTGCAAATATCGTGGGACGAGCCAATACCAGAGGAAGAAAACGAACTCTTCGCAGCGTGGCTCACTCAGCTCAATGACATCACGCGACTTAAGCTACCCAGGAACTATACGTCAAAGGAATACAGAGACATAGAACTACATGTCCTATGTGACGCGAGCGAGCAAGCTTACGCCGCCACAGCCTATTGGAGGATAGCAAACTGCGACGATACCGTGAGTATCGTATTGGTCGCCGCTAAAGCTAAAGTGGCGCCACGACGGGCGCAGACTATTCCGAGGCTAGAGCTACAGGCGGCGGTCATAGGAACTAGACTCGCTGACACCGTCCGCAAAGAGCATCGCATCGAGGTGAGCAGAACCGTATACTGGACAGACTCTTCCACGGTCGTGCACTGGATAACGCACGACATGCGACGATATACACCGTTCGTCGCGCACCGCCTGGGAGAGATAGCCGAACTCACCTCGAAAGAAGAGTGGCGTTGGTTACCTACCCAACACGACGTAGCCGACGACGCCACTCGAATCACCAATGCGACTATCAGTGCGACTGACAGATGGTTCCAGGGGCCTGACTTTCTCTATTTACACGAAAACCAATGGCCCGGGAAAGTGACACCTGACGAGGACGATGAACACGAGGTCTTGCACGTCGCGGAGGGCCCACCAGACAGCTGGCTACCTGACCCTGCCCGCTTCTCCAAGTACGAGACACTGGTGAGGACCGCGGCGAGAGTGCTGACTTTCATCGATATGTGTCGACGCGCCGCTACGAGGCTGGAACATAGACATATACAGCGCGCCGAGAAAGAAATAATGCAGCGGGCACAACAGGAGAGTTTCGGTGACGAAATAAAGCGGATACGGTCCGCTCGCCCTATCCCTAGGACGAGCAGACTGTATCCTCTCGACCCGGTGATTGAAGATGACCTCCTACGGGTACGCGGGCGTATCAGCGCCGCCGCGGCGCCACAAGAAACTAAGCGACCGGTCATTTTAGACGGCCGTCACCGAATAACAAAGCTCCTAGTGCTACGAGAACACTGCGCAGCGGGTCACGCGAACCGTGAGCGCGTGACCAATGACCTTAGACAACGATACTGGGTCATACATTTGCGACCTACCGTGCGCAACATAGAAAGAAACTGTGCATTTTGTAAAAGAAGAAAGGGAACACCACAGACGCCGGCCACTGGAGACTTGCCGCATGCCCGTCTGGACCCCTTCCACCGCCCGTTCACAAATTGCGGGGTGGATTATTTTGGTCCCATGATGGTCAAGATGGGCCGCCGCCGAGAGAAGAGGTGGGGGGCATTGTTTACGTGCCTCACCTCCCGTGCTGTGCACATTGAGCTCGTGGCCTCCCTCTCGACGGACTCTGCAATAATGGCCCTAAGGAGAATGGCTGCGCGCAGAGGGTGGCCGCGGCTTATGTACTCAGATAACGCCACTAATTTCCGTGGGGCCGATCAGGAGCTCTACACCGCTTACAAGGAGTGGCTGCCCGTCCTGAACGACCTAGGACTACAGCACCGGATGGAGTGGCGCTTTATCCCTCCCGGCGCACCTAATCAAGGAGGTGCGTGGGAAAGAATGGTACGCTCTGTCAAGACGGCCCTGAGGGTGACTCTGAAGGAGAAGGCGCCTACAGAAGAGGTCCTCTACACCCTCCTCGCCGAGGCAGAGTTCGCCATCAACGCTCGACCTCTGACCCACGTCAGCGTTGACCCTAATGACCCCGAGGCCCTGACCCCTAACCATTTCCTGTTGGGGTCATCGACCGGCCTACCAACGACGGGACCATGTGAAGAGGACGACCGAAGGACATGGCGGGCTACACAAGCGCTCGCCGATCACTTCTGGCGACGCTGGTTACGGGAGTACCTACCTACCCTGGTACCCCGTGGCGAACCCAAAAGTAACGTGCGCCCTCTTCAGCCTGGCGACGTGGTCCTCGTGGTCGACAGTACGCTACCCCGAAATACTTGGCCAATGGGAATCGTCGAACGCACGCACCCTGCAAGTGATGGCAGCACTCGAGTCGTCGAGATACGGACCAAGACGGGAATCTTCCGGCGCCCAGTCAGCAAACTCGTCGTCCTTTTCAATAAAGAAGAGGCTTCGCGAGCTACGCCGGGAGGAGAAATGTAGCGGACGCCGCAGCTTGTAGAAAGATTGTTGTAGCGGACGCCGCAGCTTGTAGAAAGATTGTTAGATAATTTGTTATTGTAGCGCAGGCCGCAAAGATTATTAAAGTATGACATATAAGCGTGTACCGCAGCCTGTAAAGTATTAAAAACAAATAAAGTTTATTATATATAAGCACTCACCATAACTTATAAGGAAACATTGTGTAAAAGCGAGCACAACGTAGTTTTGTATAGAGAAAAGTACTTACACCTAACCAAGTAAATAAAATAATTTCCCCAAGTATGACGTCAATCTCAGGGAATAGGGTCCGGCACCGACAGGTCGAAACACGTATGAACCTGTCGGGAGCCGAACTGGGATTTCGGGGATTTTATTAGTGGACCGCCCTAGGATTGTTTGGACGTGTCCACAACTTGTACACACGTAGCCGTGCACATATAAGGGCACGGCTCTCGGTTAGGTGTAGTACGCCAACTAAGCCAAGAAATGTTAACTAGTCTAAAGGAAGATCAAATAAAACAAGAATTACGACCAAGAAGAGTTTTTATTTCACGAACAACCCCAACATACAGTCCACGCCATAATACTGATAATTTGGTTGTTTAACTATAAACCCCGAGCGATTCCTACTGAACTCTGACCCATTAACTTAGTGTAGATTTTAATCGGTGGTGCTAGGCATCTGGGATTATTTCAGTTTTAAACGTCTTTTTTCACCTTGCGTTCTGTCTCCTGCTTGATTTTGAGGAGACCAGAACTTTGTTTTATTAGGAACTCCTCCGCTGTTCTTTTCTGATTAATTTCGTTGCGGGTTCTAAGATAGTTGAATCGTTTCTCCGGGAGTCGTCGAGTTTCATTGCCTCAGCACATTTTAGGTGAACGCTACTGTAGATTCTGGCTTTCAGGAGTAGTGTTTGAAAATAGTGCCAAGTCTTGTAACCACAACTTTGTTATTTACATGTTGATGAGTGTTGGTCTCTATAACTGATATACTTATGCGTTCCAGTAAAGTTGATTACATACTAGCTAAGTACTTGGCTCATTAAGTAATTAAGTTCAACCGTTAATTATATAGTAACTTACACGCTATGCGTCGCCGGCCTACTTGGGAAAATGGGAAATTTATTGGTGTCGGTGTAGGTACTAATAGAATTAACTTATCTATTGACCTCCTACTGAGAATGATATGGGTAGGTAACCGATACCCTAAGACACGTACCTAGTCGTTCAGGTGGATCTCTGGCTAGATGCTACTTTTTATATTCTTTATATATTCTTTTGTTGCACGTAGCGTCAATCTTAGAGTATCTAGCTGGCTATAGTTAGAATTATTAGAATTAAAGAAAAAGAAATCTTAGTTGGGGGGGGGGGGGGGGGGTAGACTGTTAGTTACACTATTCCCGACCCAAGAATCATACCCAGGACCGCACGCTTTATTAGATTAGATTTGTATTGAAATATTAGAAGAATATACTTAGTAAAGGCTGTAGTTAGCCTTTATTTGTTAATGGAATGCAAGGCTGGCTTTAGACGTCCTTAAGTAACCGTATTTGGCCAGATTACCCTAATAGGTTTAAAAATATTTAAAATACACTCCGACAAAATTCCTTTGTGTACGTGTCTTTAACTTTGTGATCCTAAATTATTAAAGTGATTAGTTACAAGTTTACAACATGACATGTACAAGAGTCCAACTCTTGTACACGCAATACCAAAGCAGGTAGGTATTTAACCTCTTTTAACATGGAAATGCCGTCGCTGATATCATTTTGCTTGAGAAGTGGTCTCTTAGTCGTCGAAACTCCAGTGTTTTAACTTTCTACACTCGTTCTTCAGATAAAACTTTAAGCAGATCAGACCTCACACTTCTCCAACCTTACCAAACCTTTTTCTTCGAGTAAACCAAATAGATGACATAATTAAAATCTGTCCAATTTAGTCGGGGGTAGTTTCAAGCTAGGATATATTAGCAAGTTGAAGTGACAGTGGGCTGGCCATATCTCATATAACCGCTGGGGTAAACGAGTTCTTGACTGGAGACCGCGACTCGGCAAACGTAGTGTAGGACGCCATCTGACCAGGTGGGATGACGATCTGCGGTAGACTGCAGGCAGATGCTGGATGCGGCAAGCTGAAGACAGGGCGCTATGGCGCTCATTAGGAGAGGGCTATGTCCAGCAGTGGACTAGTATACCCTGATGATGATGATGATGATGATATATTACCAAGATTGTGCTCCTACACTAGCAAGATATTCACTCTGGCCTCATTTTTGTATGAGCCAAGCCAGAATATTGCTTGGTTGAAATCATAGCTTCGAAAACGATCCTAGCTTCAAAAGCTATCTTCATGTAACCCGGTCGTAAAGCATCAAGTCATACTTCAAATCGAAACAATGGCATAAGGCCAGGTCATACGAGTAAGTAAAGGCTCTAATAACTTATGTATATGTGGATGTGGAGGGTAGACAAGAGGATCGGCTCGGTACTAATAGTTCTTTCAGTTCTGGGACAATGGCGGACGTGGGAGGAGGCGCTATGAAGAGTGAACGATTGTTAAACGACATTAACTTTTTACTTTTTATTGTAAAGGCTCGTGTGATGTTTTCTTGTCATAGAGATATGGGTTGTGGATATGGTAACCAGATCCGAAAATTTGTTTCCTGTCAATATCATTCCAGGTTCTGATGATATTCTCTTTCTATTTAAAATTTCCGATAATTTTCCGGTTTCCCTGACCGAAGTGTAAAATTCTGGCCATATCAGGAAATTTTCTATTAGCGGATAACACTGGTTGTGGATGGAGGAAACAAGATTGCGATATGATGATAAGTAGGTGTAATAGTCGGTGCCTACTGGCCGTGTTTCAAAATATAAAACCACTATTGCTTAGTTCAATTTTGTTGCTCGAAAGCTGTGCTTTTGTTAATTACAATATTGATTACTTATGTATTGCATGCATTACTTAATTTGTCTGTGTCTCCATCAATGACGTCATGACTTCTGATAATTTCCATTGTACATCAAGCTACCCCAATGTGTCAAATTTCTTTCATAGATTTTTAACTTCATGTCGAAAGAATGAGGTTCATATTCAATTGGGAAAATCTGTCAGTTTGGGGTTGCTTGATGTACTGGCGTCTGTACTATGCACAACCATAACATATTGTGACGTCTACAGAATTAAATTCAAGAATGTTAACATTTTTCTTCCGTTAATTTCTTGATTTGTTACCTACGAGTATCTCGGCCCCCACAAAACCCCACGGCTCGGTATCATCTAGGCAGCAACAGACGTGCGAGGTGATTAAAGTAATTGCCTGCTCATTGCTCACTTAGCAAGTACTTAGCATAGGTCGTCGACCCCGCCACGTGCTTTTGAAGTACCTTTGGCCTGTCATTGTGAGCTATTAATGGTTCAGGGTGGGAAGTAAGGAAAATAAAAGAGGTTAGTGCTTTGTGGGGGAGAAAGGATGTCACAAACTGACGTATGCGTGCACCGACTGGATAGATCCACTCAAATCTGTGTACTTAGAGAATGTGTGGATCTATTCATAGAAAGACCATATCATACACAAAGCATTGTACTCATAATATGATTGATCTCACCAAGATGTCTGGATTTTAAAAGGGACTGTAAAATCGAGTCTTTTTTGGTTGTATCTCTTAGAAGACTTAGAGTATTCAGCCAAGAAACACCGACCTCATCTGTTATCTTTTATTGTTTGACGTGTAAAAGGGTTTTGTAAAACCAATTGGCAGACTTCACTATCATTAATATTTACCGAGTCACAGTTCAGTTCGTCTTTTGGCGCTTTTGTCCAACAGTGGACGTTTTCACTGATCGATAACAGCATTGCTGTCTCTCCCATCTTCTTAATCGTAATTGTTTGTTTTTGATATAAGTATATTTATTTTGTAGCGAAGATAGATTATGGCTTGAAGTTTTCTTTTTGAATAAATTCTCCATATAAATATTTAAAAATGTAGACAGAAAAAACATGCACAGCTGACCGCACGTCAGTGGTAGTAGTAACACTTTGTCTCTGGTTTTGTTACTATCGTGCAGTCGATTGTGCCTACTTCAAAGTCATTAAACCAATCTTTTGACTGGGATCCACAGGGTCGACCATTCGGTAGGCCGCGGCCGCTATTTATGTGTAGTTACTGGAGCACTGCCTCACAGGACCGGGTGGAGAACTTACAACTATAAATGATAGGGCTCCACTAATTTAATTTAATTTATTTAGAGTGCTTCTTTACATCCGCGCGTCTTAAACAAATCTGCTACGCCCACAAATGCCATGTCCTTTATTTTAAATTTAGAAACGATTCTAAAATCGCTTGATTATTGAAATCCAGCCAGTACTAATAATATTCCAGCCTGTATGCTAAAAGGTTCTATTTGAATTTCAGTCACAGTACCTAGGCTAGGGAATACCTACCGAATATACGAGTGTTGTTATTTAAATCCAGATGTCTTACGTTAATTGCTTTAAATATATTAACGTATACAGCTTAAAACATTGGCACTTTCCATATTATAAGGCGTGGTTACACCACCCTAATTCTAAAACATGCTTCCGTAATTTACAAAATCGGATTTGCCATACGTTAGGCGGTATCGAATGTCGCAATATTAATTAATGTGCGCAAACCTTGTTATCCACTCATTTATATTCAAATTGAAACGGGAAGCGCACACAATTTGATTAAATTTTAATCAATATATATGATATGCTGTATTTTGTATTGAAAACCACAAAATTTCGTACTGTTCTCGTTCAAGGGAGGAAATAAGGTATTGTTTAGTAGTGTATAGGCTTATTTCCGCTCGTAGTTAATCCGATTTTGGCGGAGTTCCAAATACGATATAATTTAACTAATTTTGAACTCTCTGGTGGAAGTTTTGGAAATGAGATTTAATTTTAAAGTTAAACAGAAGTTCAGGTTAAGCCGTATTGATCAGAATGTTACAGCAGCTTGATAATTCCATATAGAGGATGTGTTGGTGAAAATATATTTGTTATCTAAGACGAGTGAAATAATATTTTATTTCACTCGTCTCTCGTCGCTATAAGTCTGCGTGGAACTACTATTTATCTATGGTTCCCACCAGTAGATATAAATTGGCAATATTAGTAGGGCGGGAGTTTATGAAAGAATTTCGCGTCGGATTGAAAGGAAAATGTCCATCCATATATTGGGTACTTCTCGTTATTAGATAATAAAATATGTTATGAATGAGTAGTGTTTAAAACTTAAATGCAAATAATTACTTATGTTTGTTTTTCTAACTGCGTTGCGGGATCCAAGACAGTTGAATCGTTTCTCCGGGACTCGTCGGGCTTCATTGTCTCGACGCTTTTCTGGTGGTCGCCAGTGTTGATTCTGGTTTTCAGGAGTTGCAGTGTTTTGGGAATAGTGTGGCTGGCTTGTCCCATTAACAAAAAAAACCTGAGTTTTATTCAAGAAAGTTAGGGACAATTTCGCGCCCAAAAGTCCATTATCTGTGGCGCACTTAAAATTTTATCAATAATTAAAGTACCCAACTAACAAACCTTTGTTTGATGTTTAAACTACACTACAGTTTTAGTAAAAAAAGGGGCACCATGCTATTCTTCTTAGATATAAGTTCTTATTCCTAGGGACGTCAGAAGTGTTAACAAGTAAATTATATCGATACTTTTTTTTATTTATCGACATTGCCTAATGCAGGTTTTCGATTAATAAAATAAATAACAATTTTACATACGTCCTGGTTTCCTCACAATGCTTTCCCTCACCGCGATGTCAGTGATGATGTCTAAGATAAACTTAGAAAGTACACAATGAAATGAAAAAAGGGCATTAGTACTGACCGGATGAACCCGCAACCTCGTCCATGAAAGGTGAGGTCGTAACCACTGGGCCCATGAAGACTTTTTGTCGATATGTTTAAATAAAAATATCGATAAATCGCTCATCGCTGTTTTTTTAACAAGCCTAGTGATGTTGTATTTTTCACGCACCCAAATTCCACCTATTCGAGTATGGTCGACTTTTTCACTAGGTGCAATAAATACAATTTTTGATACGTATTCGATACTTATTTTGAGATCGATACTACTCGTACGACATATTATATAGGTAAGTATCGGCATAAATACATCGATATTTTTTCAACAATCCTACTCATTTCTGCGTACACCGTTGAGCACGCCAGACGTGGGCGTGGTACAATAAAATATACTAAATATTTTCCGTATTCGCTCGCGAGTCGCGATAACAACCGGCATTGTTCCTGCTGCTGCTCGCGACCGTAAATCTGGACTAAGGTGCTGTAACGAGCGCTATTGTCGAACAACTGTAACACACGTCCATTGTCGCCGAGTTATTTTAACACAGAATTGTAGTTTCAGCGTCATATTTATGAGGAATAAGGAGTTATTCAGTATTTCATAGTGGTTTTACAGTTTGTTAATGTATTTATTGGCTATAGAAGCTATCAATAACTCATTCAGAAATGAAATCGCGAAAAAAATTACCATCTGTTCTCTACTTTTTGTCGAGTTATGCATGTATGGAGCTGATGACTTTTTTTTAATGTATTTGGACTCGGTCCCATGGTAAAAGTGGTTCGTAATGGTGAGTAAAATCACCTCTTAAATATAACCATCCGTTTTTGATACACTCTGTATATCTGGATATTGCATCGAGTTCAAAATCAGATTAACTACGTACCCCTCGCTGCAGGCCTTGATAATCTAGTTTAGTGTCTGCCTGACAGTGTAGGGAGTATTTTATGCCTTCATTCAATTAATGCTTGTTCGGAGACACGGTAGCTTAGAGCCTCATGTCTCATGGCCAAATTTAATTAACAAAATATCTTGCAAACATTGATTTAAGATATACACGGTAGGTACAAGACACGCTACGTGTAAACTTCAGGACGCATAATATTATGTAATAAGTAGTAATCTGAACAATCAGAAATTACGCCCTATTACATGAGCCTTGTCAACGAAATGTGGGTGTAGCATATGAGCACTTCTGCCTTACCCTTCGAGAAATACAGATGTGATGTTTTTGTAGACAATGGCAGCATATTCTAACTCGTCCGCTGTTCTCTTCTGATTAATTTCGTTTCGGGATCCAAGACAGTTGAATTGTTTCTCCGGGTCACCTCGGGCTTCATTGTCTCGACACTTTTCTGGTGGTCACCACTGTTGATTCTGATTTTCAAGGGTTGATGTGGCTTAGAAATAGTGTGGCGGGCTTATCACAACTAAAAAATAGCATGACAGTGTGAAGCGTAGCGCAGAAGATGATTGGATACTTACTTGTATTTTTTTTTAAGTAAAACACTACTACTAACTACTAAAACTCAGTACTGTAATGTAATGTATTTGTGTTGCAGTGTCCTTACAGGGTGCATGTCTGAAACATTTCATCTAATCTTATCCCAACCCCTGTACAACATGTTTGCAATATACTGATTACTGATTATTATCCAGAATCCAACCCAGTGAAAGGTTCTCGTAGGCTAATGGAGCCGTGCCTACATTCACGGGTGTTGTTCCCGATAAGTCTAGGACCGCGCGTGCTCCAAGCCTTGCTCGCTACGTTGGCCACGCGGCTTCCAACCACGACACAACGGGACTGGCTATTTAGACCGTCTGCTATTAAGATTTAGACTAGGCAAACAAATAGAAATTACGAAGAAAAGGAATGGATGAATATTTTTCTTCGAAAGTTTTGTTTTGGATTCAACAAAGAGTTTTTAGTGAAATTTGTAGGTTTTGTACGGGTCTTGCTTATACATTTGGTTTGTACTTTGGCATCTAGCTTTTGGGTTTCCTCAACTTAGAACTAATAAGCTAATTGAGGTCAAGGAGCATCAAAAATAATATCTTTATCATAATTCATAAGGGTTTATTCAATAAAGCAATACAATTATTAAGTTCATGAAAAGAAAGAGAACAAATGAAAACAAAAGAATCACAGTTCATCGAAAAATTCATCCGCATCGCTGTCACCTGGAAAAGTGCCCAAATCTATATAATTATATTGATATAAATAGATAAACATAGAAAGGGATTTCCAAACAAGTAACATACTTACATAGAAAAAAACTCATCATCATCACCTGCCTAGCCTTTACCAAATTATGATGGAGTCGTTTTCTAGCCTAATCGGATGCAGCTGAATAAAAGTATTTTACATGGAGCGATTGTCTACAAAAATAAAAGGGTATTAAGAGTATCTATTGAGAACCTCCTGCTTTTTAGCGGTTCCGTACCTCAAAAGTGAAAAAAACGGTACCCTTATAGGATCACTTCATTGTCCGTCTGTCTGTCAAGACCCTTTTTCTCAGAAACGCGTAAAGGCAATTTCAACTTGATAATAGGTACACACAGTGTTGCACATTGCACAGTGTACAATTACCTAACTCCCTCGGTCCGCGAGTCAGGCTCAAACTTTTCTGTTTATTTTTCTTTTACGTCGATTAAAAACCAAACTCAATTTAATTTCGTCCCTGCTTATCAACAATATTCAATGCAGTACAATTAAATTACACGGCAAGGGACCTATGTATTTTACAACCCACCACCATTTAAATTACGACAAACTTAATTACACATCGAAATGTTCATCTCGATACGGCAGCCGGCAGCAGCCAGCATCAATTTGTTTTAGCAACAAGAGCCTCATAATTTCGATTTAACTCAATAAACCGCTGCTCCAAACTCGATTCACTAGAAATAGTCCATCTTTGTTTGTTAATGTAATTCGCGCCCATCCAATGCCGATTTGTAATGATTTTAATGTACGAATGATGCCCTTACAATTTATTCACTGACCAACTTGATTTGAGATGTGGCGAATCGTAGAACTACGTGTTTTATGTACTGCGCTAGGCATTATCGTGACATTTTCTTTGCAAGCAGCGCCACTACTTAATGTCAAGTTACACTGGTCAATGCGGCACATGCGATGTATTGTTCACGCCCCCTCTGGTCCCGACTATTGCACTCAAGTGTATTATAATTGCTGGTTATTTATTGTGGCGCGGCGGGAGACAATTCTGCTACATAAAATTCGCTTCAACTTAAATAAATTAAGCCCTTGTTAAAACGTGGAAATATTATCCAGTGTCATTTCGATATATTTAAATGTTGCTTCCATTAGATATATTATACCGAATTTTTTAATGGTACTCGTATTTCATATACTGATACTCATAGCCTACGTTATCCCACTGCTAGGCAATGGCCTCTCCCCATGACTTCCAGTTGTTTCGATCCAGGGTCGTAGGTTTTGTCCAGCTCGTCCTGCAATCTTCTACGAGGTCTGACGAGACGCCTTCTGGCTGTATCTGGGCTCCAAAAAGTGGTTATCTTGGCCCATAGCTCAGTTCAATACCATACAGCTTAGCAGGTTTTTGAGCAACGTCAGTAATTTGTGTTTTGGAGCGCAGTGTGGTGTTCCGTATTGCATGTATAAGGTAATATATAGAAGGCTAAGCACCGCTTGCTGAGGTCGGTCCGTGGATGGCTGTCCATCCATCACATACCGAGACCCCTCCGGGACTCAGAAAGCACGTTATGCCATTGGTCCCGGCTGTCATGGTAGATCTGAGGCAGTCGTTGGTAAAAAGCCCGAAAGTCTGACAACCAGTCTTACCAAGTGGTATTGTATTACCCATCAACTAAGTTGTTGCGGTTGGATAGGCAGTTACTCCATATAAAATGCTGGTATTATTTTTAAAAGCTTAGAGGTGCCAGTTTTTTGTATTCCAAACTTAAATTTATTCACGATACTCTTCCTGTTCTCAAACATAAGCGTTAGAATCTTTCATTTTATTTCTATCACCCATTTTATCATTTTTAATGTGTACGCTTTCCCATTATTACTCGCAACCGTCACATAAACACCTTTATTTTCCTTCATGTCTCCTCAGTATGTGAAAACTTTTGGCAGCATCCTCACAGTTTTTTTGAATACGTTGGAAATCCGCCAGATTTCGGCGTTTATTTCGCGTTACCCGTCCAATACACACAAGCCGTCCATCAATTAGTTACAAATAGTTTCTGTATTGTACGTACATATGCGATGCCCCTTGTAATCCGGCGTCAAATTCAATCGGGTAACAAAGTTGAGTCGACTGTTAATCCGACACGCTTTGTAGCGAGCCTCGCCATATGGCGTCTTACAATTTTTTGTCACCATCCAACACAATAGCAGATTTAGATGTGTTTGATGACGTTTGAGATTTCACGGGGCCGCTAAATATCAATACAATTGGTGTGAAATTACAACAAAAAATAATTGAGCGTTTTAATCGATGAATTGTTAAGCTGCATTGTAATGGATTGTTTGAATAGAGTGTGTTATTCTTTGCTGAGAAATTTAGTGGAAGTCGGGTGTGAAATTACGGTCGAGAAATGTGTACTGTGTATAATTTGAGATGATTTTAATAAAGACTGATATAAGTAGTTCATTCGTTAAAGTATTTAGGCTATCGGGAATAATCTTTTTATATTATTATGAATGGAACTGTTTTTCTGTTACGCATTTTTCAATAGAATTTCCATCACAACCCTCTTTTTAAAATGATTTAGCTTTTCGTAGACCTAACCGGTTCTGAAATTACGGTCGATAAATGTGTCCTGTGTATAATTTGAGGTTATATTAATAAAGACTGATTTAAGTAGTGTATGCGCCAAAGTATTTAGGCTGTCGGGAAGAATCTTTCTATTTTTTATGCGTGGAACTGTTTTTCTGTTATTCATGTTGTTCATTTCTCAATAGAATTTCCATCACAGCCATCTTTTTAATATGATTTAGCTTTTCGTAGGGACTTTCCTTAGAAACACGAAGGGCATTAGAGGTGATTCAAATTCTGCTATTGTTGTGCAAATCTGCACCAGGGGGCGCCCGTTACGCTGTTGATTATAGAAACGGAACTGAATTAAGATTATTTGGAAGAATGGCGGGAAACGCACGAAGGGAGTTCAGATTTAGAATTTCAGAGACGGTGAGCATGCGACCTCATTGATACGGAAAGTGAAGATCGTGCAATCCGATTTTCACTTTCTATTTTATCAATGAGGCCGCTCGTATGAACATTGCTATCATTACAATATTTTTTATTGTTTGTAAACGCACCCACGATACAGGAAAAAATCCTAGAGTGGGGCAAAACTATTAAAAAACAACTTTACGTATTGTTTAAAGTGTCTCCAAAAAATGGGATTTTTAATACGGATTCTAGAGATATCAGGTAGAAATGTGCTTTTCTCATAAATATTTTGGCTTCTTAATTTGTAAGTTATTATTTACCGAAAACAAAGCATAAAGCATAAGTATATATCGATCTAGAATATACATATAGCATCACGCAGGCAGAGAGGAATAGAAGACTATGGGGGGACCTTAGCCCAGCAGGTAGGTACAGGTAATTAGGTAATAAAAATAGACAGTCAGCAAAATATGTATCTAAATAATGTCAACTGCTCATCACTTTATACGAAGTATTGCTTTTACCGATGCAAGGACGTTAATCGTTGAGGAGTTCTGCTGATACTTCAGCATCAGCTCCATCTTGCCTTATGCACTGTGATGA
Source organism: Phlogophora meticulosa (assembly GCA_905147745.2). Taxonomy (NCBI): domain Eukaryota; kingdom Metazoa; phylum Arthropoda; class Insecta; order Lepidoptera; family Noctuidae; genus Phlogophora; species Phlogophora meticulosa. The sequence goes on from LR990518.1 coordinate 5,817,520, forward strand.
GCATACATTCCTTAGCAACCATATTTAAGAAATCAATTCGTGACCCGTGTAATAATTATTATCAAGTAGTTCTGGTGGTCATCTGTGGTCTTCATCATCAGTTCCACTTCACCAAATGGTGCTTTCCGAGAGTAAATGCACTAGTTGCGTTCTATAAAAATATTCTTTTATTTATGATATATATGAAAAGATGGATGGATTGTGTGAAAGAGGATATGGCAAGAAAAGAGGTGACCCATGAGATGACGGCAAATAGAGATGTATGGAAGAAGAAAACATGCTGCGCCGACCCCAAATAAATTGGGATAAGGGCAGGAGGATGATGATGATACCCAATGCAAGCTATAATATTTGAAGAATTCACCCGATTTCTCCGGGATCCAAATATCAGATCCAGAGTTGGAATTAAGGGACAACCTCGAGAGTATAATATCCTTTCGAACAAAAAATAGTTTTTAAAAATTGGTTCGCAATAGAATTGGTGAACAAAAAAAAATAAGAAAAGGATTGGTACATGTACAATCGATTAATAGAACCTCCACCTTTTTAACAATTTATAATTTTACTAGTAATCCCAAAAAAGAAACCACACCGAACTTAAAACCAATTTACAAATTTAATAACAGCAACACTAAGAATCACCAGACAGTATTAAAACTATTTCCTCCGTTGAATACAGAATAACTCGCCATGACGTGCCGAGTTGGTTTGATGCAAATATACCAAGACAGCCGGACGGCGTATATCATGGTGTTTTATGGCAACCCTACGTGTTTGTTTACAATCCATAGATTTGCCGGATAGCTGGCACCTTGTGTACTTATTGCAGATTGTTGGAGCTAATATTGTAGGTAGGTTGTTGGTAATATTTTAGACTTTAGAAGAATCTTGTGTAAAGGATGCAATCATATTGCTTTGCATGTTGCAGACTGCAGTTCTCAAATAACATGAAAGACAGTGCATGGACACAGACGAGAAACTGCTGTTGCAGTCAGACTGTAAATGCTAGATTGTTTGAAGATATGGATAGGCCTGAATTTCTCGAAAGGTAAGGCAGATGTGTACCTTTAGTATATTCATATTTTGCTAGTCATGTTAAGTTCCATGAAATAGCCACAAACCGGGCACAAATACAGACTCCAGAAACACTTTGCCCGACCCGGGAATTGAACCCAGGTCCTCATGCTCATCAGTAATATAGTTTAAGTAATTTATTTCTCAAAACAGAGCAATCAATTAACTTATACTGAGAAACACTTCTTACTGCTTGTCGTCGTTCATATGACGACGACGACCTATGTGGATTCGATTTCGATTCCCGCCTTGGGACAAATGTTTATACGATCTACAAAGATTTGTATTTGCTATGTATAATAAAAAATATCTATCCATGTAATGTTTTGTATGAAGTATCATACAAAACATTACCATTATCAGTCATCTAGCACCCATAAAACAAGCTCTGCTTAGCTTTGGGCTAGATGATGCTGTGTGGATTGTCCAACATTATTTAATAAATTTATATGATACGAGCAAAACAAAACGGTTAGTTCTAAAGATTTTAGATCAATGCAGTTAAGATCATAGCGCAATAATACTAGATCGTCTGAAGATAAGGAATTGTTGGAAATGTGTCAAGACTTTTTAGTTGATTCAAAGATATAAATAGTATAGGTACGTACACTTCACACTTCATCGAAGGTTAAGCAACGCTTGCCGAGGTCAGTCTGTGGATTGGTGACCGTGCGTATCATGCTTCGGAAAACACGCTAAGCCGTTGGTCTCGGCTGTTATCTGTAGATCTTTTACAGTCGTAACGGGTAGTCAGAAGCCTGAAAGTCTGACAACTAGTCTTACCGATTCGTATCGTGTTGCCCAGTAACTGGGTTGTGGAGTTCAGATGGGCAGTTGCTCCTTGTAAAATACTGGTATTCAGCTGCATCCGGTTAGACCGGAAGCAATGAGGTACGTATACTTTTGCATAATAAATCTAATCAGTACAGTATGAGTAAAACGAAATCACCAAAATAAATTCAAATATTTCAACTAGTAGCTCCAACAAGGGAAATACCCGAAAATAATAAAATTTACGGAAACCTCGTAAAGAATAATGTGTCCCGTACCCACAGGAGCCAGGGTGATCACTCATCCGCAGATCTTTTCTAATTTCACGATTTATCCGGGGTAAGTGAAGACACGGAAGCTCTGGTGGTGGGTATAAATCACATTTGTGTGGCACCCCTGGCCCCTGAACCTCACGCGATCCTTGTGTAGGTACTTACACCAGAGAGGACAGGAGTTTAATTGTGAATTTGGTACTGGAGGGATACTTAATTGGCTGGCTGAATTAAGAAAATATATTGTACTGAGTCGTTCTTGGAGTTTTTGGAAATATACCTTAATAATAAGTCGTGGTTGGGATGAAGTTTTGCAGTTTTTTATGTTTTAAACCTGCTCCATTTATTTGAAGTGAGTTGCTTACTGTTGGGAAAGTTATTTAATTTATAACCCCGCCAGTCTTTCTAGATAAAGTTCTACACTACAAGTTACATTTGAAATGAAATACTGTTACGTAACCACCTAAATTTACTATTTGTTGCGATAGAAAATAATATGATCCTTATGTGTACTTATTTGGCATGACAAAGTTTATAATAACATAACAACAAAAGTATAAAAAATCTCTATTAAAGTTTGTGATTTCCTATTGAGACATAAATTACTTTAACCCATACAATTATAAAGATAAGTCGTAAAATCTAGAAACAACCGCAAAGTCGCACAGAGCCAAACGGCACTATTTGCACGAATTAATTCATCAAACTCCAACCCCTGTTCAGTTTATGATCCTTAAAAATGACTACGTATATTTTGCACCCTAAATTGTGGCTATGAAGTTGACTGAATGCACGCTATATCTCGGATATTGCCAGTAATATGTCAGCGAATTTGCGTGGCTTACCCATCTTCCCAGAAAAAGAGATTCCATTAAAGATCCGACGTTTTGTATCTACCCTTCGAAGTATTTGAATATTATTGTTGTTCATAGATACCACCGTTTCAGAAGTCATTCAGTCGGTATTCAGAAGTCTGAAAATGAGTCTTAACTGAGGTATCCGGTTGCCCAGTAACTGGGTGTTGGAGGTCAGATAGATAGTCGCTCCAATTAGAATACTGTTATCCAGTTGCATCCGAAACTGAAAGCCAATCGCAATATAGTTGAAAAAAGGCTGCAAGCAGATGATGATTATATTCGTAGGGTACCTACGAATATGAACTAATGAACATGTCCAATGTTATCTTTGCCTGGATCGATTTCTTCTACAATCCTTCAGAAAACAACAACATTACTATTTTCATCCATCAGGTATAGTTATTTCAGACCATTATATTATTCAGCCACTTGAGATCAAAGCTTATTCTTTTTCACCATCTTCTGCACTTTGCATATTTAAAACGCTTGATAATTTTTCATCTTCATTTGGTCTCAAAGGAAAACCTGAGAGAAAATCTTGATAATGTAAGAGAAACATTTATCTTCACTTAACTTGTTAATTATTACAATCTCTCTTGAAGAGTCCAGACTTTAATTAGTGCTACGAGTTTTTAATTATACCTAGATTTGTAGAATCATACAGAGACACAATAAATTTCAGTTTGTCTATTGTATGTTTTGCTGTATCCAAATTTTAGCAACGTTCGATTGATGTCTTAATTTAACTTTGACTAAATGTGTTTTATAGTTTCGGGTGGGAACAAATTCTGATCGCGGCCCATCCATCAGACCCTTTTCTGTTTAGCATACGTATAGCATCGCTCAGCGCCATTCGCATACTCCCACACACTTTGCTCCAAATAGGCCATTAGAAGAGTACTTATTGCTTTTGCTGTGGGAGATATTATATGCATACTTTAGTGAAAGAGCTTTCTAATGTGGCTGTAGGGTTTCCTTTGACGATATTTGTATTTCTATATTTGAATAAGTATAAAATATTTTTTTTTGGCGTGTTAAAGGAATTTAAGGACACAGCCCTTTCCATAGATAGGTAAAGGTCTAATGCCTTTTAGACCTTACTTTAAAATTATGTTAGTGATCCCCGCCGCGACCGATGTTGGATTAGCTGACAAACTTTGTATGGCCAACTATCGTCATCATCCTTTTGTATTCTTCTTCCATACATCTAAATTTTCTGTTATCTCCAAAGTCACCTCCTTTCAAGCTCCTATTACATCACTTCAGTAATCTCCAAAGGGTTAGTCAGAGGTGTACTTACCATACAACAACATTCCGTCAGTTACGTTGAATATTATAATAGTAATAGTAATAGGGGCGAGCCTATTGCCACCAACCGGGCACCAAACTAGACTTCGGACTGTTATTCAGAAATTCTAGATCGTAAGACCCAATAACACTTTTCGTGACCCGGGAAACGAACCTATGATCACATGTTGAGCAGTAGCACCGAATGCTGTCCGAATATATCATATTCTAAACGGGTTGACACTAAAGACGTCGGCAGCATTGCTGGGCCAGCAAGGAAACTCGTAGCCCAGGGCCGGGGGCCATTCCTCTCGTACACTCATATGATTTACAGTCGAGGCGTGCACCACGCGCCGTCAGCAACTCTCCTCTATACTGAGGGATGTGCTGAATCTCTAATTGTTTTAATATGCTTTAGAAAAATAATTGCTGTTTGTTTGAATTGTGTAAGTGATCATAAAAGTTACCTTTTATTTCTATATCTTTTGTTGCCAGTGTGTTTTTTGTTCTTTTTTTTTTGTAGATCCTATCTGAAAAGCTTTTAAGCTGAAAACCAGTCCTCTTAGGGACCTAAGCATAATGCTGGCGCTCAAACCTTTTAGTTCAGTGTCTGAACAACTGCAGTAGACCGTTAAATATATTCTTGCTTGCGCATTTTTGGTCTTTTGTCTTACCTTGCAGACACAGACAGTTTAACCACGCCATACCTAACCATATACCTAGATACCTAATATTTTGATTAAGAATAATCGGATCATGTATTACAGTGGTTGTTGCGCTGATGATGATACAATCTTTACTCTTACACATTAAGTACCATATATATGTATAGGCATTATTTCCTGTTTTGTTATTCGTGACTACATGCATCGATTTCCTTACGACTGGACGGGAAATAGAAAAGGGATCAATCATAACGCATTTTACGCAATATCATCATCTGCATAGCCTTTTCCCAACTATGTTGGGGTCAGCTTCCAGTCAAACCGGATCCAGCTGAATACCAGTATTTTACATGGAGCGACTGCCTATCTGACTAAGACTGTAAGACTGGTTGTCAGACTATCAGCCTTCTGTCTACTCAATAACCCTCCTTTAATATGTTATTATTGTGTGCAAATGAATTATATTTCATAAAAGGGAACCGCCAGCTCGTGGCTAGATAAAAACAGCCGCTCGGGTTGATCGAAGGTTAAGCTACGCTTGCCGAGGTCAGTCTGTGGATGGGTGACCATTCGTAACATATCGAGACTCCTCCGTGCCTCGGAAAGCATGTTAAGCCGTTGGTCCCGGCTGTCATTTGTAGATCTTTGACAGTCGTACGGGTTGTCAGAAACCCGAAAGTCTGACAACCAGTCTTACCAAGGAGTATCGTGTTGCCCAGTAACTGGGTTGTGGAGGTCAGATAGGCAGTCGCTCCATGTAAAACACTGGTATTCAGCTGCATCCGGTTAGACTGGAAGCTGACCCCAACATAGTTGGGAAAAGGCTAGGCAGATGAAAAGGTAACCGCCATCAGCGTTATCAATTTCATTTTTTTCTGAGACCATTTTGGAGATGGAGATCTTCTTCTTAGCTTAGTAATAAGTATATTAAAATCCTTATAAAAAAACTGAACTAAACCATACCAAGTGGTCCCCCAATATGAACGTGGCAGTGAAGTCACGGCACGGAGCTTCCTAATTTCGTTATTTATAGCTTTACGCAAAAATGTCCGGCGCGCGACCCCCTAAATCATACGCAGTCCTTTTAATTGAGAAAAATAATAATACCTCCCACTAAATTGGTTTGGAATGACTTAAGAATTTTCCCTGGTCCGAATATTAAATGTTTTCTGAAGAAAAATCTTCCATTAATTTAGAACTGGACGTAAATAACAGAAGTGCTGTAAATTCTCACGACAGCCATTTTATAAAAACTTACAAAAAAGTGGGGCAGACTGATGGAATTTATACGAATAATCACGGTAATGTTATAAAGAAGCGAGTTCAGTTTTATGTATGGAGGAAAAGTTCGTACAACCCGCCTTTTCTTTATGGAACCGACTTAATGAAATAATGTTTTTGAGTGAAAATACGATGAACTTTTTAACAACCAAGGTATAGAGCCTAAGTATAATAACTTTTTGATTCAAGACCTAACATTTTTATAGCAATTTAGTCAAGGTTATAATAGAGTGAGGCATATTAGATATGAAGAAGCTGACTATAAAAGAAACGGTAATCAAAAACCAAATACAAAGAAACTTTATCCAAAAACAATATTTGAAGCAACTTCAATCATAGACTCATTAATTCTCTGTTATTTCTTCTGTACAAACAAAAGATAAGAACACAAAAACAATAGCCAGTTATCACTCCATATAAAATAAAAGCACACAAGATTTATAAGCCGTTACTCATAAATGATATGGTTACTTACTCGACGCTGGCGCATACCATATCTCGCTTAATTTATCATCCACCGCAAGAAATTGATATATGCACCCAACCCGCATGCCGTCAGATCGTCTACATACATTCTGGACTTGTTACACGAACTTAACCTTGAGAAACATGAAACAATACCATAGGATAAGTAACTTTAGACGAGTGAAAGTAGAATTCAAAATTGATTGGGCTGGTTTGAAGATTGGTCCGTGTAAGAAGACCCCGTGGGGTGCCAAAGCCCAACGGGTGGTAAACTTCTTATTTGCATACGTGTTTGTTTTATAATAACAAATCAAAAATGGTCGTATGCTTATTAGTGAGCGGATGTCTGCCATGTTACTTTTATTTGAACATGCTCTTTTTGACTTCTATGGGAATATTTATGGACAGTTTGATGTTTATCGTAGAATCATGCGCAGCGTGATCAAGCTTTCATGTTAATGTGTGGTGCAAGAGCTTTAACTTTGGGGAAGTGGTAATAAAGTAATTGGTTTTCTTAAGTTTTTGATGTATCACATCGCATACGCATTTGATTTAGCTTGATCAACAAATGTATTACTTGGGTTTAATAAATTTAGGTACTTGCAGTATAGTCAGCTAAATTGCTCAATCAAGCAGCAAAATTAATCTGAAGCGGAAGAAACATTTAAAATTTGACTTGCTATTGAAAATCTTTTAACGGCATGGTTGGCGCAGTGGCTGAGCGATTGACTGCCGTGCTGCGTGTCGTGGGTTTGAAATATTTATATGGCCTACGGGTAGTTGTTCCGGGTCTGGCTTTTTCCATCTGTGAGTTTGAATGTTTGTGAACGCACCCACGATACAGGAGAAATTCCTAGTGTGGGGCAAAGTTTTGTCAAAAAAAAAAAAACTTTTCAAATTACCAACCAAGCGAAGAAACATAACTCTTGAAGCAATAGAGGAAAGGATCCCATCCCCCATGAAACACGTGCACGCACCTACTGACGGGCACGCGCAGCCAGGAACCTGAGCGTTCGTAAAGAGAGAGTTTATTACTATGAGTTTTTTTTTTTTTTTTTTTTTAATGGGCATCTCGCAGTTTATCCTTTAGGGATATTTACTGCTCAACCGAACTTTAATTACTATGAGTCGGCAACCGGTGTTATTTATGTGGGAGTCGTGAATTCATCCGTGCCGTGTTCTCATTGTGGTGCCCGAGGTTTGTATAGGGATGATATAGGTTTGATACACAGTTACAAGCTGCGGGCTTGCCCTAGATGTAATTCCGATGGCTCGACATTGGAATTTAGACGTTTCGTACTCTTGAGTTCGACGCTAGCTCCAAATTCGAGACCGGCTTGGCGCGCGCTAAACGCCTTGTGTATTGTGTATGCGCCAAATAATATAATCATAAGTATACAAAATTTATTGGCTAAAATTAGTTTGCAAGAGTTCGACCCCTGGAAGGTGAAATTGGATGTCATGCATTCTGGCTGGTTGATGTTCATTTGTTAATTCCATAATACAATGTCGTCAAAGAGAGTAAAAACAGACGTACGAGTATAAGGAGTTGTAGACCTTTGTAGTTTTACTTATTACTCAATTAAAGTTCAATTTTGGTGAGAGAGAATTTAAATGATTATTAGGTACTCTAAATATCTTACTTTTCTATGTATTCATATTTGTTTACAATCCTGACTCCAGCATCGACCATCATTGTTTAAGACCAAGATATGATGTTTATTCTCTAGCTCCGTCATAAAGTTTTTCATGCCTTATTCTATAAAATAAAGGATTCGTATCACTAGAAAACTTGCCTTAACAAGGTAAAACAGCGCAGCTACTTAGAGAGAAAAAACAAGAAAAAAATTGTAAACTTTAAAAAATATCTGAAGCCTGATCGTATACTATAAATTCAATTAAGTACATGTTATAACATTGTTGTGATCATAAAGTTACCGTAGAAAAGGCCATAATGTTCTCTATTTGATGGTTCGTAAAGCCGAGAATAGCGTGTACATTGTAAGCTTGCAGGGTTCAGTAACTGGTGGTTCGAAGTTGCGGTTTTCCGTATCCTAGATAATTTATTAGATTATCAACGGCCCGCGCACTGCAGTGCATTCGCCGATGATTAATAGGAGTGAAGAGTTTCCAGAACGAGCTTTAGTTACGAAAGTTGGAGAGAATTTTACATGAGATCAAACAAGAACAGAGGAAGTATGCAGGAACTTCTTCAAAATCGTTAGGAGCTAACATTCTGGTCGTAGTTCGTATACTCTCGGGTGAAGTTTGCAACATTCCTTATTCCCATAATCAGTTCATTTCGTCCTTATATTTTCTACTAAAGTCAGACTGGCTATAGTAGACTATTGCTTATACATTAACTCGCATTATATAAATTTAACCAAATGAAAAATATCATCAATGTGTTAATGCAGAGCTTGCTAAATCTGTGTGCCAAATCCATTCACTCGTTTATGCTTGATTGGGTAATATGAATTTTCATAAACTTACATAACAATATATCACGCATGTGTTCCCTGATGGGTCGGGCAGAGATGCAAAACAGTTACACCCTGTGGCGTGCACTCCATAAATGCAAATAAGCACTGCATACCCTGTGATCCCATACATATGTACATACATACATGCCTTCTAAATGATGAGTAACTATAATTAAAAAAACAAGGTAATTTAGTCTAGGTACTTGCCTGTTGTACCTACCGTAGGTACAACAGGCTGAAATCACTAATACCCTGTCTGAAATCTCTGTGCACACCACTGGTTACACCCACAATTGACTAGTTATGTTTAAGTGCCATGTAATAGGGTGCGAGCCAATGCCATCAACCGGGCACAACTTCAGACTCCAAGCTTATGACGAATACCTATAACTACCTGCCTAAATATAATACAAGTCCGTCATTACTTCACTACAGGGAAAATGCCTCTTCTTAATCCGAGAAGGCACGAGTACGGGTTCGGACTGCTATTGAGAAAATTCCTTATGAAAACACTTTGCCCGACACACTTTTATATTCATAATACAAGCAAAGATTTATCTGATTCGATCCTCTAGTCTCAACAGAGGACACTGATCCTCCACCAAGACGCATGAATCAGCATCGTTTAGCTGAACCACACTACTGTTGCAAGCTCAACGACCCGACGCAAGTCGCAACGTTTCCATCAGCTTGTCACTTGAGTGAGCAATGAGCATGACGTGCTCAAATTGTAGCAATCATGGGTATTTGTGGCAATTTATTGGCTTCGCGATGCTCAATTTGTGTAACTTGAGATTTAACAACTTGTGAACACAATGATGTCATGAATTTAATAGGTGTTGAGGTTTGTGTATCTCTACTCAAGATAGAAGTGACAGTTATTTGGTACCTAGTAGAGATATCATACATGTCGTCCGGTGGTTATGACCTCACCTCTCATGCACTTTGTTGTGGATTAAAATCCAGGCTTTTTTAGTTTGTTGCGGAATTTTCGAAAGAGTTACCGTGACCCTGGAACGTAAAAGGCAAGGACGGAACACTGTCAGTAAAAGTCTGATACGCCGTTCCACCCAGAACGGGAGAAGTCATTGGATGAGTTCCCATCCTTCGAAAAATAAATAAAAGGCTTTCCTAGTTTATCTTGGACGTCCCTGACATTGGAGAAGGAAACGATCGTGAGGAAACCAGGACTTATAAATAATAAAGGTCGGAAATCAACAACCGGCTTTGAGAAAGTCTGGTGATTAATGATCGTGTCTTATCGGTATGAGAATAGGCTTTTGTCCAGCTGTGGGATAGTAACAGGCTGGTTTATTTTTGTAGAAACATGAGTACCCTGGTTGAAAACAATCATTTCCACTGTTAGATATTTCCCCCACTTTATTTTTCATATTATTAAGCCCTGCCCAACTCACCTTTCACTGTCGTCAACCTATCTAGAAATGCACCTATTTATGAATGAACACAGCTGGAAGTTTGCCATAGAGAAACCGACAAAGTTGCTTCAGCATTATTTTGAATCTAAGTAAAGTGTTTATTACGCCGTATGAGGTCCTAATTGTCACAGCTTTGGCACGCGTTTACCTCCATAGGACTGAAAAGAAAACTATGCAGAAGGTATGTTATAAGTAAGTTTCTTAAGACACAAACTCTCTTGTGAAAAGGAAGGAGCTGGATAGTAAAAAAAAGCAAGTTGAGTCTAGACTCAACTTGCTTTTTTTTACTAGTTGTTGTTTCCTCATAGTATGCAGGCTGGAACTGCTGGAAGAGTCATCGACGCACTACCTGATATCATGAGTTCAGTAGGGTTTTTATTAAATAAAGCAGTAAAACTAAGATGTACATCAAAAGAAAAAAAAACACAGGGCATCACACAATTCATTCGCATCACTGTCAACAGGAAAAGTGCCCAAAAGGCTGGCAGTATTGCCATATTAAATGGCTATGATGATTCAGTAGGTACATGATTCTAGATCTCCCAGGATTTATATTTTTCGTCATTTTTAATAATTAAAAAAAGTTTAAACTGCAAAATTCATGATTTTTATCTAATCCAATAAGACTTTATTTGAAAAGTAAATAATTCATTTCTTTGATTAACAATCCCATTGGGTTGGATTTAAATCAGATTGTCCGTCGATGTCTTCAACTTTGTGGACATAGAATGATTTTGAAGCTATAACCATTTCAAGCACGATGAAATAAACGATTACTTTTCATGCCCTTTAAAGGAATTCGCAAAGGTTATTTTGAATGTTAGACATTTCCTATTTGTGTTTCCCTGTTGAGTGTTGAAGGTAGAAAAGTTTCTTTTGCTTCGTCACTAAGGTTATGATCAACCTGGCTGTGTGCTTAGTCTTTCAACAGGCAAATATTGCTTGTAGACTGTTTAAAATCAGCAACGGTTTTTACTAAAAGGCGGTAGGCAGAAAAGTCTGGGTAAAGTTTCAATTTGAGAGAGATAACAAACTCATAAAAAACATAGACTGACTTATTGCAGTAAGGTAAGTCCTTATCGTGTCAAAAAAGCGGATCTTCTGCATCTCCTTATTTCACGCTCCTAGCCCATGCGTTGTCGTCAGTCGATCTGTCTGTCAGCGTGCGCGTGCGCAGGGCCGGCGACCACTAAATACGTCTGCGCCAACGTTACTGTTTCCGATACTATTTCCATTTGTTGTTGTTTCCTCGATTTCGTTTACTACACGTGATAGAGGAAGCTTTATATCTATTGGGATATTTATTTGGCTGTAATTATGTGCGGTAGGTGAAGGGACATCAAAATGGGATTGACTAATGATCTCTTTTGGATAAAGTTTTTTTTTTTAATTAATGGTAATGGCTGTTTGTCGCTGTCATTAAAAAATCTCGGACAGGGACACATAATAAATGCCTCACGGGACGATCAAAGGTTAAGCTAAGCTTGCTGAGATCACTCCGTGTATGGGTGACCATCCAATACAGCGACACTGCTCAGAATCCTAGAAAGCTCGTTAAGCAGTTGGTGCTGACTGTCATTCGTAGGTCTTTGAAGTACGAAAGTCTGACAACAATTCTGATTATCGCGTTACATAGTTGTGGCTAGATGGGTTACTGGTTAGATGGGCAGTCGCTCCGTGTAAAATACTGGAAATCAGCTGCATCCGGTTAGACTGGAAGCCGAAGCTAACGTATTTGAGAAAAGGCTTGGCAGATGATGATGGTTACGGCAGAAGTTTTTGTTTAAGTCATTGGAAAAATTTACACTCACTCACCCACAGTAAACTTGTAATTGAAACGATTGATCGAGTATTGCTGAGACAACACACACTCTTTATTAAACAAACAAACATCCCCTCGTTCTAAATTATGTCTATATGTCTCGGTTACCATCCTGTTTGTATTTATTTTTTAATTAGTCTAAAAGCTCCAGAGCGCTTTAGATAAGATTACACAGAAACGACACACCTAATTTGATTTCTATTCATCCAAACATTGTTTCCCCATTCTTTGACGGAATTAGGTTACTGTGCCTCCCTATCTGTTCCTAAAATCGCCAAACGAGGTTTATGGGACATTTCTGTACAACTTTATGGACATTTCGTTGTTCAGTATGGGAGAAGAGCGCAGTAGCCATAACTCTTAGGGTCGTTAAAATTTATTTCACTTTTCGGTATATATCTCGCGAATCTTTGAAATTTATGACATGTATAAACTCGGTACACAATATAAATTTGGCAGTTAAGGTACTTGTTAAAGTTTCAAAGAAGGTAGAACACGAATTGGCATTCAAAACGTAATATCCTGAGTTAGTATTTATAGTGAATACAGTAAGCATTGAAATAATAAAAGTGTAATCGGATGTAAACGTTTCCTTATTCGTATGAGTCATGAATACGGAGATACTTAAAAATGATGAAAAATGATTATTGAATCTTTGTTGATTTCCTGTTTGACTGAACGCTTGAGTAGGTGGAAATGGTTTATATCGGTTTTCTTCTTCTATATTGTGTATATGATTGCAATTATCTTCTATTTTAATTAGCTTGTCACCATCAGTTTCATTACTTACATTTTTAGCCCTATTTTCTTTAATTCGCTCAAATGGCTTTCAGTTAATTGCATTTTGTATCATCTTCTATAGAATAAGTCTTTGCTCTGTTATTCCCAGCTGCTTTAGAACAAGCTTGATTATTGTTTCAGCTGTAACTTGTGGATGTTCCTTACAGTAAACGATGCTCTAAGGGACTCCTTATCTGAGTGTCATAACACGAGAAAGTTATTGCCATTCTTTGTTTATTTGTGTATATAGAAGTGTCGAGTGCCAGCATTTGTTTTGTGTATCATCGTGTGGTTTTAGGAACAGTGTATCAGAAAACAGTTTGTTAGTGTTTTGTTTTTCTTCACTCTTACTACTTTTGTTATTTATTTATTTGTTATTATTTAAAAAAAAACGTTTCCCCACACTAGGAATTTTTCCTGTGTCTTGGTAAAGTCACTTACACGAACAGCCGGAACAGCCAGACCTGAAACAACTACCTGTAGGCCATACAAAGATATTTGTTCCGTGCGGTAATCGAACCCACGACGGCGCAGCAGTTGATCGCTCAGCTACTACACCAACCGTGACTACTTGACTTTGGGGCTTATCGTAACAGAATAGTTGTCATCTTCAGTTTGTTTTAAGTCTCCTACAAATATGCTAGTAGGCATTTTAAAACCAAATAGGAGATAGCAGCCTACTTATCTCCCTTAGGAAGCAGTAAAATCTTTAAGCAAATGATAACATATAAACGTGGATAGAGCAACCGTTATTTCTAAGTAGTCCAGAAGCATTTTGTTCAGGTTCCGTAATTCAGTGTCGAGTAAAAGATTCAGCTATCGATAAAGTAACATAATATAGGAAGTATATAAATTCGCCACCTACATTTTGCCTTTCAACTATTACTTTGCGAGACTCCGAAACCGGTGTAGTAAAATGGTCCATTTTACTACCTCCAGACTGGGAATAAGGTGATATTATCAGGTACTTATCTCGTCGCCATGTCGTAAGTATTCAGGGAGAGAAATAGCACGTGTTTTCTCTGCTACCAATATGTTTGTATGTGTTGGTACACTATTTCTATCTTCGAGATCATTATGTTCCACGGAATGGCTGTAACGAGGAACGAATATCCTCTAATCGATCAGAGAACTTGTGTGTAATGTACAATAAATCTTTGTTCATGTGTGGTGTGAGTTTGTTTTAGTAATGGTGTAGTCGATTATCTGTCTTGAATAAATAGTGAGTGATCCAATAAATGGTACCTACTGTTAAAACAACTTCAAATTTATGTACAAACGCCAGCATATCAAGTTATACCAAACTGTCAGGTGTTCCCAAATGAACATGAATCTTATTCTTTTGTAATATATTTGAAAAACTATCAAAGAAATTTTACAGATTGGGGTAGCTTGATGTGCTGGCCTCTGTAATATTTCTAATAATGCTGCTTCTGTAATCTTTGCTGAAACTTTATTTATTATCCGGCAACACTGTTAGTTTGCGCTCGTTCATTAGTGCTCGTCTAGATCTTGTATTTATTGAGATTCGTAAAAAAGCAAAATAATTGTTGAATTATAAATAAATAAATAAATATCTAGGTAGCATGACCTAACTTAACTTTATCTGACAGACCAATATTGAGCATATTGATGTAGTTTATACGAAAAAGATTCCCAACGTTTCGTTGTTTCTGGTTTGGTTTGGTACTTTAATGTAAATCAATAATGTAATAATATCGTTTAAGTACGATTTTCAAAGACGACATGTCACTACCACGAATATGTCCACTTTTACGGGTATAACCCTAATAATATCTTTCCAATATCTATTATCAGAACAAATAGCTCCATCCTCCATATCTTTACTTGTAACCTTCTTTAAGAATTCTATAACCGTATCGTCGCTGCCGCGCTCTATGTTTAACATAATCCAGCTATTTGTCGGGACAGGCCCGCGGGCTGATAGACCTGTACCCTCATATTTCCCAGATTATCCCACTTCTGCTGAGAGAGGTCAATTCACTTTTCCCGTAAATCGTTGGCTCATTTGAATGTGGGTCTGTGGGTAATAAGATTTTATTATTACGGATTTTTGTGCAGGGATAAAACGTAAGTGTAATAATCCTAACATTTAATTTTATAAATGCGAGTAAGTAAGTTTGTTTGTTACCTTTTCACGCCTAAACCACTGAACGGATTTCGATAAAATTTGGCAGAGATATATGTAGATTGCACCCCGGCAAAGGATATGGCGGGCGAAGCCGCAGGCGGAAGCTAGTTCTAAAATATGATTACTTGTGTGAGTTTATGTGTCTTTTTTATTTATTGCTCAAAGAATTTCGAAATTATTTGGAAAATAAATGTTAGTAAATAAGTTAGTACTGTATAAACTTTGGACCTCCACGGATCATAAGTTTTTGACATGTTAATTGCTTTGAGATAATCAATCATTCAAACTTAGAAATATAAAAAGATTAGGCGGTTGACTTTAATATATAAGTAACTCATTAAAGTAATAAACTATTATTAACGTACAAATATTTCTAATTGCAAGCTCGGTACCTGAGGAGCAATAGGTTCCTATAGTACCAACTTAGACCATGAGGACCATGAGGTCCTGAGTTCGATTCCCGGGTTTTGTCCCAAGTTGCATCAGCAACTTGGGACAAAGCCGCCACTCTACTCCTAAACCATTGCAACTCCTGAAAACCAGAATCAACAGTGGTGACCACCAGAAAAACGTCGAGACAAAGAAGCCCAACGAGTCCCAGAGAAACGTTTCAACTGTCTTGGATCTGGCAACGAACTTAATCAGAAAAGAACAGCGGAGGAGTTAGCAGATAGCAGTAGCGGTTTAGGCTAAAGATAAAAATCAGGTTACCGGTTTACGTTCGTCGTACGATCATTAAGTACCATGGTTGAAATTACCCGTTGACATGACCATAAACAAAATTACTTACTAGAAATACGGGAAACACCAATACGCCCCGACAAATTCACAGTTCAATAAAATAACTACAATAAATTAAGTTGTTTACCCCTGAACTGACGTAGCCGTTGCAACAAACACATAAATCTAGGGTTCCGTCCATTTCCCGTTCCCTATCGGACGGTTCCGCTTCCGTTTTGACACCGTTGTAATTGTCGTGGGAGACGCCATCTTGATTGTTCTGGTACCATGAATTATTTCTCTTGCTGTCCCGCTCTAATTATTGTGGAAGAAGGGGATGTGTATTATGTTTAAATAGTGAACTACTGTTAGAAAATAGAATTGGTCGCTGTTGGATGTGGCTTTATTCTTTAGCATTTCTTTTGTTGAATTTATTAAAAACCAATGAGCACACGATCAACTTTTATTACTTTAGAGAGAGGCCACCACATCAAGCGACCCCAATCTGTCAAATTTCTTTGATATTTTTCAACTTTATTACAAATGAATAAGGTTCATGACCAATTGAGAAAATTTGCCAGTATGGGATAGCTTCATATGCTGCTGTCTGTACATACATATAGCGTATGGTAAAGCGCGTCACTTAATTCTTAGTTTTAATATAAAATAAAAACACTTTTAATCTAAGTTAAAAAAAAGTAGAGTTAGTTCTATGTCTGAAGATATATAAGTAAGAATTTGATTGACGGACATATAAAAAAATTAAAAATAATTCACGTCAGTAACCATTCGGTCTTCCATCGCTCATTTGAGTTTTTAAACCCGTTTACCGTTTATATTGCATTCTCTATGGTCATAAGTAGTCACGCACTTTGCAACTTAAGACATGTTTTGTTGTGTTAAAACTTGGCGTATTACTGCTTATTACTGCTATAAATAATTAAAATCAATTTCTTGTTTTGTGTTGCTGCTTGTGATGACTGCCTCGAGACTGCTAAGCATGAGATCCTGGGTTCCATGTGTTACTGGGATTTTTCAATAGGTAATAAAATAAATATAGAAATAGGTAAATGCTTGAACCATAACTTAGTTTATGACAAATTCTAAAGCAAAAGGTGTGAATGTGCGTGTCCAAAATGACTAGTTTCCAAAACGCGAAATAAAAATGTTTACTATTTTACTTTAGACGGTAACTTAATCCTCGTTGCTTCACCTGGATAAGATAGTAATCTCAATTAAGAAGGTCTAATTAATGCTAAAAAAGGTTAATTCAATTATATATTCAAAGAGATGGTTATAACTATGGCAATAGTCACAAAAAGGTGTTACCAATAACCACTGATGTAAGTATCTTATCAACAGGTGCATTCTATAAATGATAGTTATTATTTTTCCCTACATAGGTTAAGTATTGCGTGTAACTTTGACACGGGTAATGATAAATGTTTAGTTTGTTTATTCATTTGTAATTAATTAAGTTTCTAATTAACATGGGACTAAGGTAGTCAAAGACTTGTGGCTTCCGTTTGAGGGGCCTAAAGACTGATAACTTATCTGTAAAATGTCTTGCTTTGTAAAACAAATGACTACAACATAATGTTTAAAAAAATAACCTACTAAGGAGTGTTGGTTAATTATAGTTAGCAAAAAAATATTAAACATGAACACATTTTACAGTAAACATGGTTGACCTTGCATATTTAGTAGTTGATTCCTTAATCAAACTTGTGTAAACATTAATGAGTACTTTCACCCCTTAAAAGATAGTCAATGAATTAAATGTCACCCTGTTTATATTCTATTATTTGTATCTAATCATAAGCAATATTTACCTATCCAATTTAAAGTCGTTGAGCTTATTAAGTTCTGAATCGAGCTTCACGCTTGATATTAAATGCCTGGACTGAAGTCAGCTCCACTGAAACTCACACTCTGTGTGATTCTTTCCTCCAACTACCATATCAGACACTCTTCACTTACTTTTTGGTGTATCATTATTCTAGGGTAGGTTAGGTCCTGTAGAAGTTGGAGTAATACAGCACAGGATCGAGAGCTTATTGCTACAAATAATAGGGTTTCACTGACTAGTATATATTTACTAGCTACGCCCCGTGGTGTTACCCGCGTTTAAAATACACAACCAACTGTCAAATGCTCGAAGTCAAACTAGACGTTGAACTTTCTTAAATTTTGTAATGATACACGCAACTTTCTTTGTTTTTTCTCTTAGAATAACTTTCTCCTTAACAAACACAACAAAAATAATAATTTGTGAAATTGGTCCAGCCTATGCCTACGCGTGATGCCGTGACCAAGGGAAATAGGAATTAAATAGAATATTTTTTATATAGCTCTATACTTGACAAGAATTCTAACACAAGTTAAGAGATTGAAACCAGCCTGTATGCAATAAGTTCCTCTATTGCATACGACCTTTACAGTACCTACAGGTATCCACTTTTTGAACAGTCAATGTGCTACCTACTTAAGTCCTGACTCGGGCCTGACGATAACTAAATAAATGCGTGCACTGGACAGGTCCGCTCATATCTGAGTGATTCTTTCCTCAAACGACTCTGACACTAATCTGCATGGTGCTCATATGATCGATCTGACAAAGATAATATCTAGGCTTTTAAAGAGAATACTCTGGGCAGGGAACCACCGACCCGCGCTAGTGTTTTTTTTATTATTTGACCTGCCAAAGTGTATCTTAAAACGAATTTACAGAAATGAACATCATTATCATAACAACACGAGCTATTCATATCTTCCACCATGCCGGTCAACAATGACTGTCATATCAGATCAATATCAACAAAAGGCTCCCACAGATAACACACTAGCTAAACTATTAAACTCAATTTAAAAATTAAAATAGTGTTATGACGTGTCAATAAATACTTAACTGCAATTATACGCACTCCGGCCGGAGCTATTACTTAGGGTGTCTTTATTATGGCACAGTTAGGGCTGCCACAAGGAAACTTAAAAATTAAACCGGACAAGTGTATGCTATATGACAGTATAAATAAATAAAAAATATTTATTCAAAATTAAATTGGCAAAATATAAATATAAAAAATCTTATTGCTAATTCACAAAGGGATTGGAATGTTAGATGCCTGGACTAGGTTGGATGATTCTATCAACTGAAAATCTCTGCTGCTCTGCTGGCTGTTTGTGTATGAGACTTTAAATGTCTGTAATCGCAGCAACGATACAGGAAGAATTCCAAGTGTCGGACGTTTTTTTTTAAAGAAAGGAAAGGCACCGCAAATATACATAAGTTCGTATCTACTAATATTCTCCGAATGAAAAGGCTGAAAAGGAACAAATATTATTTTAAACAATATTTGTTTAAATTGCAAACTTGCATTTCATGAATGTGTGTAACCGGTCTGATGGAAATAGCCACTAAATTTATTACCTACATTAAATTTTCTCAATATTTAATGATGTCACGGTTGGCGCAGTGGCGGAGTGGGCAAAGTTCTATGAAAAAAAAATGTGTGCGTGTACTAGCACACTCGTGTACACTCGTAAGAAGTGAAACTTCTTTATGACGTTATTTTTCAAAAAATAATTTACTATATGCAACTTTACAGAAATTGGTTAAATAAAGTTAAATTAGATAATGTTTAATAAAAGGCTTTTATTATCATAGACATAAATACAAATTCTACAATTATTTCATTTTAGCTTATTACTACAAAGATTATTATTGAATTTCATTCGATGCAATCGCCACCTGGATTTCAAAAATGTAACTACTCAAAACGGGCCGCAAAATACATTGGAGACATTTACCAATCCCTACTCCGCTGGAGAAAGTATACTTCGAATCACGCGTGGTAGGGATAAGAAAAAGATGGCGCGTAACGGAAAAATGTAACGCGTAACGAAAAAATGTTACACTAAATTTTTTTCCAACCCCGATAAAGAAGTTTCACTTCAAAAATGAGAATGTAGAAAGTCTGTTTAAAATCCAATCGAACTATTGACATGAACACGAAAACTTTCAAAGGTCCTCTTGACTTTAAAAAATACATTTTGATTTACTGCCAACCCTAGGCGTCGTGGGGTTATTTCGTTATTTCACACACGGCACGTCATGCGAAACGCTACGGTTTTACAATGTCGTGCTTTATCACGAGTTATTAATTACTGGTGGTTACACCTTATGTCTAATTAGCACGTGAGCGGTCGCCGGGGACGCCAAATTAGTTTAGTGGAATAATGTCTTATGTACCGGAGGGGCCATTCGGTCTATCATTATGACTTGTGCGTGGGTTCGAAAGTTATGCTTGGGTAAATAGTGGTTCAAGAATAAAAGCGACATAAGTAAATATTCTGAAATCGAAGCCTTGTTGGTTTAGTGCACGGAAGCGCTACTGCTGAGTATGAGGTCTTGGGTTCAATTCCCGGGTTGGGCTAAGTGTAATTTCTCAGTCGCAGCTCTGAGCTTGGATTCCGGCTCCATTGTTGGCGATAGGCTCGCCCCGCATAAGATGGGACTTAAACATATTTAAACAAATTTGGGTGTACCGGCTACTGGCACACCTCTGCCTAACTCTTCAGGGATTAAAAGGCGTGCTATTAACGTTACGTTTAATGATAGATTGAGGAATGATGTTATAAAACAACGTTATGATTTAAAACAAGATGTAGTGAGAAAAATTGAAAAGATTGAGAGAGAATTGAGAAGAAAGAAAAAGCTTAGATGGTTTGGTCACGTTGAGAGGATGAATGAAAGAAGACTAACCAAAGGTGAAACGCCGAGAGGGGACTCCCTAGAAGGACATACACTGACCTTATTGGTGATGTTCTTCAAAAAGGTCAGGTGCGTAGTACTCGTAACCGGCGTGCATCTACGACCAGATGTATGAATGTCAGAGAAGCGAAAGGAGTATGTTAGGATCGTAGCGGATGGCGTTCTGTGATTTCTGGTCCCCATGGGAAAAAGACGTAGTTAATGTATGTATGTATCATTACTTCATCACGCTGCGGCTTAGATTTTGTTACTTCAGCCTTATCACAGTTACCTAGCAGCCATTCTAGATTGCTAGGTAATAGGATCTACTGTCAGTTATAATATTGTGGCAACGAAAAAATGCGTACAAAAGCTTTTACAGTTGCTTATTCCGTTGATCTTTTAAAAGGAAGGAATGTGAAGTATTTAGTACTTCTACGAAGCGTGAATTCGTTTGATATTCGGAATAGATATAACTTTTTACGACGAATCAGCTGAGATTTATTGTTATTACACTGTTAATGCCCCTTGGCTTTGCCGCACTAATTTTATACTAAGATTATGGTATCTACTTATCTTCTCGTCAAAAGCTCCGGCTTTGTTATATGAATAGGTGTCGTAAAATTAAAGTTCCCTAAAATAGTGTTAATAACGTTAATAATAATGAATAAGTGGTATCTAAGTATAAGATTGATCATCATCCGACTAGCCTTTTCCCAACTATGTTAGGGTCGGCTTCCAGTTAACTAAACGCTGATGAATATCAGTATGTAACATGGAGCGGCTGTTTATCTTTTTTCTTTCTATTTCTTTTCTTTTAAAAAATAACTCTGCCCCACACAAGTTATTTCTCCTGTATCGTAGGTGCGTTTACAAACATTTAAACTTACATACACAAACAGCCAGACCCGGAACAACTACCGTAACTATTTTGCCCGTACTGGAATCGAAACCGCGACACCCAGCGCAGCAACCAATCGCTCAGCCACTGCGCCAACCGTTTCGTCTTATATCTTACCTTCACAACCCAGCAACGGGTTAACGCGATATCCTTTGGACTTTTAGGCTTCTGACCACCAGCAATGGCAGTCGTGGATGTTCACCACGGATCGACCTCAGCAAGTTAGCTTAACTTTTGATCGATCCGTGCGGCTGTTATTTCTTGCTTGTTGTACATTATTGTTATTGTTTCCATAATTATATCTGGCATATTTTTTGTCTTTGAAGCTTTGTTCATAAAACACGTTCGGCCCGGTCTTTGAAGTTGATATTAATTATTGCTTTGACAATACATAACTTTGTTAAATCTAAATATATAAACATGAATCCCTGTTTCCCTTGATGCCGCCATAACTTGAGAACGACTTTACGGATATCGTTAATCTTTTTTTTAATTTGCAGATGGTTCTTACGGAAAGAAAAATTAAGACAATAGTCTTAATTTTTCTTTCCGTAAGAACCATCTGACCAATAGGTCAGAAAATTTGAAAATATCATAAAACTGAACGACCATTTTTACTTTTTTTTGTGCTTGACAGTTCGCGCGTTTGATGATTGTAAATTTTAACCACAGGTGACACCGCGGGGCGTAGCTAGTTATTTGTATAATATTTTATCAAAGGTTAGGTTAGGTCAAAGTGAAACCTAGCTGCAGTGTGGCAGTGAAAACTAAACCGGGCAGACTTCATTTCAAAGGAGTTTGATTCATAAATAAAACTCCGTAAAACTTCTCGAGATAAAGCTATAGGATTACTTACTTCGCTGCATTCGCGACCACTAAGGCTGAAAAATGTTTAAAACAGAAAAAGAATTGTCACAAGGAAGAGGAAAGAACCCGTAATAAAATCTAGATATTCATAGTAACTGCACGTAATGCATTCAACCTAATACAATTACCTTTACTTTGACATCCTCGTAGGTCTAGTAGTTGTAAACGCTACAGACTGATTAACATGAGGTCGTGTGTTTGATTCCCAGGTCAGACAAAGTGTAATTGGTTTTTGTCAGTAGCAGCTTCAGATGGTCGATGGCAATAAGCTTGAACCCTATTACATGGGTTTTAAACATAACTGGCCAAATGTGGGTGTACTATGCAAGGCACAACTCAGCCTAACCCTTTGGGGTATACAGCCGTGACGTCACATTAATGTAACACACCTATAATAGGGATGTGTCCTAGGTAAAAATACATTAAATCTATTTAGTCCGTTAGTAAGATTACCAAAAAATATTGGACACGTATTTTTTGCTTACTTAATTCAATAAAAAGTGACAATGATATAGCACATCAAAGTTCAGGAGAAGAGGCTTGTGACGTCACGCCGTGCTACACTTTTAACGAAAAGTGTAGCACGGCGTGACGTCACGCGCAATTTCAACGCACTATACCGTCGTCATTTTTGGTTTACGTGACAAAAGAAAAAATACGTGTCCAGTATTTTTGAGTAATCCAACTTTCGGATCAATCAGATTTTTCAAGGACACTACCCTATTTTATTAAGATCATAAAATCCATTCATATCATCAATAAATTATCCCTACAAACAAACAAATTCGTCGCTTTAAAAAACGCAATAAATTATAACATTAAAAACATCTGTAAGTAACACGGACCTGCTAAATGGCTCGTATGTGGGATTAAAAAGATTTCCCGGCTCACTTCTGGGTCATAAAAGCTTTTAAATTTAAGGCGATCTGTCGGGAGCAAACGCTTCGCATTCGCACTTTATAGATGTTTTAATCCTGCTCTTGAAATATGTTCAGGGGTCTACCCGCCTCGAGGGAGGTCGTCCAATTCACTGACAACCATCTAGTCGTAGCTAGAGATCAACGGATGTCTTCCCTTTTTTAGGGTAGGTCTGAACGATTATGGATATAGAGCTGTTTACCAAGTTACCAATTGAGTCTTTATATCCTTCACTTTTAAGGAAAGTCAATAAAAGGTTCCCTGTTGAGAATCAGACCACCTGGCTGGGTATTGTTCTTACCTTCGCCAGAGCTGTCAGATAACTAGATTCGACAAGAAACAACTGTATAGTAGTTTGATCTAGCTGAATTCAATGACAAACCAATGTGAGTAACAATGCAATGACGTGTTAGTTGAATAAAAAGATTAGGTAAAATAAACACTACGTCTTTTAAGTTTTTAATAAACGAGTCTCTTCTCAGAAGTGACATAGGTATCTTAGTATAAAATCGTTCTTGAACAAGTTTACTAAATTAACAAAAAATCTTGGAACTGTTGAATGACTTCAAGTGAACAGCACTTAAAAATTTTAACGAGTCTTACGCAATACTCTTCGTTATATTTTCTTAAACCAATCGTTATACTCGTATATTAGAATGCTTGAAGAAAATTGTCACACTGAAATGATTGTCAAACACACCACCTAGTGCGTCTATGTCGTGGAAACAATATACGGACGTGTCAAGTCCCCACAGGGCAGGGTTACGAAAATTAGACCCCGGGGAGCAAACTGCATCCGACCTGCATATGTGCATAGCACGGTTCATGCAATATAAGAGCAAATAGGTACTTCAAAGGCAAAATGTCGAGCTTTGAGACAAAGCTTCGCGAATGTGACCTATTCACATGTACTATGTTTCACTCAGACAAATATGCAGAGACAAACTTCTATCACGAAACCTCGCAGTCACAGTGTTGGAATTTCCTGATAACAGGCATTCCAATTGCTGCATTATTCATTAGTCTACGGAGTATATTTTTGCAACAAACATTGCAAAGAGCCAACCATGTAAATATTAATTAACATCGTTTTTATACTAATGATGAATGCAAAGCTGACAATCAGACCATATACAAAACAAAACTGTTAGCAAGCAAACCATATACGCGAACGAGAACCACAGGTATCAAACTAGTCAGGAAACTTTGAAACAGACATCACACAAAACAAAAGAACATTCAGTTAAAAACTAGAACATCTCAGAAAACAACGGCTAACGAAATAAAAACTACAAATCATGTTCCATTCTTGTTGAACAACGTCCCTGACTCGCTGTGCGCATTCCAAATGAAGTTATCAAGAAATACAGGGGTCCACACAACGGGGGGTATCTGACGTAGTGCGGACAAAAAAGCTAACATGTTGCACAGAAATTGCGTCACTTCTATCAAGGGGAATACGCGAAATAGTGAATAATGCAGGCATCCATTCATACAGTTAAAAGTTTAAACACCCTCTATTGACTGAACAATCGCTGGGTGTGAAATGATAAATGCAGGGTCTGCGAGTTTGTTTGCTATTGAACGGTATAAATGATTGTATTTCATCGATTTGTGTAAGGAGTAGCGGTACTTTTGCAGTTGTGGAGGCCAAGGGGTTTTTGTTGCTTATAATGTTGGTATATCTTATGGTGCTTTATCACAAATTGAATCTCTTTATCAATAAGTGAAGATAGAACTTTGTACCTTTTTATGCGTATTTAACGGACTTTTGGCATGGTATTCATTATTAGCGAATCCAGTAATTGCATCTCGACTAGTTTTTGCTTCACGACCTATAGTATCATCGGTTCCAACACTCAAGAACACGTCATAATCCGATAAAGTACCCCCAACGTAACCACTACATAAAACAGAAAATATTTCATTTCAGGCGTCCATTATGCGTACTATCCCTCACATCGTCCCTGTAGCCTCGTTTACGCATGGAACCTTGGAACAAACATCCATCTACATTCCTTCTTTCCTCTCGTTCCCACATCAGCCATTTTTATTTTATAATAGATACGCTCCTGTTCGTTTTAATAAAAAACTATTCCCAAGAGTCTTGGTGAAACTTGGTGGAGGAATAAGGAGAAAACTAATTCTTATTCAGGCTGAGTGCGAACACTTATAACTTTCAACTGGTGGATATCATCGTTAGTATATATATAACTTTATTTTCATGACTTTACTTTTATTGTTATACTGGGTATAGTGCTATTAGTTAAGCTGGTTTTTAGCTTACGTATGGATTTTTTCGGTACAGCTCAGATGGGATACAGTCGCTTCAAAATTGTAACTAAAAATTGGATACCAGTCAATCAACAAATATGATGATAACAGCTCGGATAATTGGCTTTCAAAAGGGGCAGGTTATGGTTGTGCTATCTGCCCAACCGCAACTAATCGATAGGGCAGATAAGATAGACCACCAAAGAGTCAAAGTAATGAGTAAACAATGAAAGTATATTACATGTTCATTCAGAAGGAATGTAGCAAACTCTGCTGCCGGCAATTCATTCAGCCAAATAAGCATCGCACTTTAAGCTTTGCCAACCACTTTAATAAAATCTCAGCCATCTGTGTACCCACTCGGTCATCGAAGAGCGTTGTTAAATTTCCAATTGTTCAGTGGGTACAAAGAAAAAGTTCCTTACTATGAACAAAGGCCTAGCAATGGCAGGCGATGGACCGTGGCATTTACACTCGGTTTTAATCAATGAAGTTCTGGAGCGATAGGACTCACCACAAAGGAAATTATTGAGTCGGGAAATGGTTGAGACTGGATGAAGATGGTGGCGCAAGTTAAGAACGGTTGGTGAGGAAGGTGTAAAGGAATTTGGGGTGAAACATTACGATTTGTAATGTCTATTATTAGTTCTTTTCGTATAAATGTCCTAAAACCTAAGGTTGGTCAGGAACCGGGGTATATTCAAATCAAATCAAATCAAATCTCTTTATTGCATTAATTTGTACATTTAGGTGTTAAAAGTAGGTAATTTCCAAAATAAAACCCGGTTAGTGCACGGCAACATAATAATAATTTTAACATTGTAATTTTAACATAATAGTTTTAGCATAATAATTTTAACATAGTAATTTTGACATAATAATTTTAACATAGTAATTTTGACATAATAATTTTAACATAGTAATTTTGACATAATAATTTTAACATAGTAATTTTGACATAATAATTTTAACATAGTAATTTTGACATAATAATTTTAACATAGTAATTTTGACATAATAATTTTAACATAGTAATTTTGACATAATAATTTTAACATAGTAATTTTGACATAATAATTTTAACATAGTAATTTTGACATAATAATTTTAACATAGTAAAATTGGCATAATATTTTAACATAATAGTTTTAACATAATAATGTTAACGTATAATAATAGTAAGATTATTTTAAACTACGTATACAAAAAAAGTGTAATGCAAATTATTGCCCGACTGTATTAAATCCAGCTTATTTTCAGCGACAATAAATTATAGCTATAAAGTGGACAGAAATATTAGAAATAACGTTATAATCATAAAAACAGTAGTAAATTTGATTTACTACAAAACCCTATTGGTTCGGAAAAGATTTTCAAAGCCATCATTGATAAAGTTTATGGGGTAATAAAAATGCAGAAAGAAAAGAATAGAAATGATACAATAGCTACACCTATAGGTCTTTGAAATAAAACCAACGAAAAAGTAATGTTGCCATCATTTCTACAAAAAGTTTTTGGACATGAGGATTTATTACAGCTGTAAAAAATCTTGGTTCCTTTAAAAAAATCATGTATGTTGATGGCAGGCACGCCAATCGTAAGTAAACAGAAATACTCTTATCAAAATGGATGGAAAATGGATGGTTTGGTGTGTGCCCATGTCATCCTTTATCGTTGACATGAGCAAATAATTCGATATCTGTTTCCCGATTCGGGTTTGCTTATCTGTGTCCTTAGAACACACCGGTCCTTACAGTTGCTTTGAAGTGTGAGGAAGATAGGATGTTGGGGCTGTTACCTGTACACCCTGTGTTTAATTATTAGTTGGGTTGATTAGGTTTAGTGCGACATCACGTACGTTATCTTTAGGCAAAGGTGTACCATTAGTGCACCTTCTTTTCACCAGCTATATTTAAGTGCCATAATATAGGGGGCTCGCCTATTGCCATCAACGGGGCACATATTCAATTTGCGGCCAGCTACTAAGAAATTCCAGATTGAAAAACCGAGAACCGATCAAAAGTCGTCATGTTCAGCAGTACCACTTACAACTACTAAATTCGAGACTCCATGATTTGCAGTAGATATTTACTCTACAGGGACTATGAAAAGATTATGTATACGTAAGTCCTTCACCTGTTTAATACAAAAATCATGTAACCAGTAAATAATAAAGTCTTAACATGTACAAATATTGCATCTTTCATCATCATCATCATCTGTTATCTTTATTGGCATCTTCAGACAATTTCCAGTAGCGCCACTATATACTATCGGGTCTAACCAGAAAGACAGTGGGGATGGCATTTTCACTAAAGTCTCTCAGATTCAAGTTTGAATTTCAAAAGTAGCTTAGTCAATCAATACCCGCTGTTGTCTTGGACCGGAATGCTGCAGCTGCATTCGGATTGTCAGAGTCGTTATTGAATTGTGGCAGTCGTGAGGCAGCATCCTACTTGTGTTGATATCTCTCATTCAATACGCGAACGGTAGAAAAATTGCTTTTTCCAACAATGAAACATATTGTCTCTTAAGAATATTTTGCTTCCAATACAATTGATATTGCTATTTGTGGGTTCACACAGATGCTGATATGAAATTGAGTCGTCTGTGTATTGTATTGTAAGTATACAGTTATTTTGCTTCGATTATTTGTTGCTATTGTGTATTGCTGGGACGAGCTGGACAAAACCAACGGCCAGTGGCCCACATCATACCAGCATCGAAACAACTGACGACACGGTTGGCGCAGTGGTTGAGCCATCGACTGCTGCGCCGCGTGTTGTGGGTTCGATCCCCACACGGAACAAATATTTGTATGGCCTACAGGTAGTTGTTCCGGGTCTGGCTGTTTGTGTATGTGAGTTTAAATGTTTGTAAACGCACCCACGATACAGGAGAAATTCCTAGTGTGGGGCAACGTTTAAAAAAAAAAAAAAAAAAACAACTAGAACTCATGGAGAGAGGCATTTGCCCAGCAGTCGAATGACGCAGGCAGTATCAGTGTGTTTCTACTTAAATGATTTAGGATATTATTACTTTTTAAAACATGTCACGTGGTAGTAAGGAACCGCTCAAACAAAACTCAAAATGCTGCTTCTGTTTTAAAAGTCTCGTGTTTGACTAAAATACCAGTTCTACTTAACAGTAAACAGAAAATGCAAAGTACGCAAAACAATGTCAAAGAACGATAATAAACGAAAGACAATTTGCACGAAATAACGAAAAACATTTCGAATGTTTCACTCATAAAACTTCATAAAGTAAAAATATAAAATGTCGGAGTGTCATCAGAGGGAAACGGTCTTAGCGGGTTGTTGGGCCAAGTTGAATTACTTCCAAGTCTTGGCATTCATAAACGTGATCGTAATATTTCTTCCTCGAACCACTTTGTTTTCGAAAAGTTTTATATTGTAATTTACTTGAAAGTAAGCCTTGTTCACAAACGAGATAAAAAATGACAAAGCTGTAAATATTGCGGCCAAGACAATTGCTAATAAAACGGAGGATTGGAGTAAAGTGGAAAATATGAATTAATTTCCATTTTCAAACGAACAAAGGAGAAATATAGAGTTCTGTAACTGCCGTTTCGAACGGTCTACAAAAGAAGCAATTGAGTGGAATTGTCATTGTGTTTGTGACACATAACTATTGCCCTTTGCTAGGCGTTTTGATCACCCATGTCCTCCCATGGGCGTCGTAAAAACCGATTACGAGATTGTGTTTGAATAGGCTAAGCATTACTATTCCTACTATAATCATAAATGTACCAGAATCAATTTTGAGTGAGTTTTGGGTCTTGTGTAAAGATGGTTTAAAATTATACAGGATGCCGCTAAAAGATGCGTAGATTAAACAAGGCTGAATACTCAAAACTGATTTTATTTATTTATTTAATACTTTAAGCACACAAATATACAGAGGCGGACTTAATTTCATAGGCATTTTCTACCAGTCAACCTTTGGGTGATGCAGAGAAAACAGTGGTAGGTGCCATTTCTTTAAAGAAAAGGGAACAGAAAAAAAAATGTATAGAAATGTAAATAATATAATATTCATAGATTTTCTGACTATTATATTAAAATATTGTTTCGAAATTATCAGATCATTGCAACGTTGGCTAATTAATGTATTATGACTTACAATTGTTTGATTCTACAGTATGTAGCTATCTCAATCCCCTCGTTATCAGACTCGTGTTTTTAAACTTAATTATTTTATTTGATTAGTCGCTTGAGCAGTCAGAACGGTGACGATGTGCTCGTTAAATCTGTCAATACCACTGAGCATGAAAACAGCTAAAATGCCGTCTTGACACATATTCGGGTTTTAATTATCGGGTTTCATTATCGGGATTCATGACCTGCTCATGTACGTTTTCATTTTTGTCAAGAAGTTGAAACACTGCCGCAGTTGACCAAACTGGGCCAAACACAATTTGTGTCACACATCTGGTTGTCAAGCGAGTCAAATCGTATTTATTGTGAAGGTATTGATGGTTACACTTTCTAAGTGACTGTTTATTTCTTTAAAACGATACAACTATTAATACATGAAGATATAAAATAAAATAAATAATCACAGGGCATCGAAAAATTCTTCCGCATTACTGTCAACGGGAAAAGTGCCCAGAAGGCTGGCAGCATTGCCAAGTATGCCACTTTCTAAGTGTATAAGTACAGTACACCCACATTTCGCCAGTTATGTTTTAAGTCCCATGTAATAGGGGGCGAGCCTATTGCCATCAACCAGCACAGATTCTGGGCTGCTGCTAAGAAATTCCAAATGGTAGAACCCAATAACACTTTGTCTGACCTGGGAATCGAATCTAAAACCTCTTGCTCAGTAGTAGCGATTGCAACCAGTAGACCAACGAGTCAGTTACACAGTAGTTTTTTACATTTATACTGTGTATTTCAGTTCTAAACCAACACTTGACAGGGCTTCTTTGCTTTCTTTCTTGATTCTTTGCTCCATTTATTTATTCAATTTTACGACGTGTAAAACTGTTTTTTTAAACCTATTTACAGAAATTAATATCATTTCATTTGATTTCATTTCAAAATGATAACGTATTTCTGAGTCCCAAACTTCACAAACCAAATACCATATCGATAACCAATATCATACAAAAGACCTCTAGTTTTGGTAAGTCCACTCACATAGCCCCGCACTAATGCTGATATAAAACCTCATTATAAATCCCCTTTGGATTTCACGGGCTGACGGGGAACGGCGAAGAATTAGGGATGCGCGGTCACGTTCCGGGTATGAAAATAACAAGGCGTTAGATGAATGGACGTATGGCTAAAATTTATTGGAAAATACTTGTGCTGCTACCCGATTTGTTCGGACGTGAGGAGTTTTTGGAATGGAATTATTGAAGGTTTTATTAAATTTTGAAGATATGATATGATGTTTCTGAAATAAGCTGGAAGGAAATATTTGAATATAAGTTACAAAACGGTGACGAAAACTTCAAAGGGGTAATAATGTATCACCCTCTTGCCCTTATCCCAATTTCATTTGGGGTCGGCGCAGCATGTCTTCTTCTTCCATATATCTCTATTTCCCGTCATCTCAGAAGTCATCTCCTTCTTAGCCATATCAACTTTCACACAATCCATCCATCGTTTCCTGGGTCTCCCTCTACTCTTGTAACTCTCTACATTCATACTTAACACTTTCCTCGCAACATGATCCTCATTCCTTCGCATCACGTGTCCATACCATGACAGCCGATTTCCACACAACTTCTCTGTCACAGGCGCCACTTTCAGACTTCCTCTTATATACTCATTTCTTATTCTATCCATTCGCGTAACACCACACATCCCCCTTAGCATTCTCATCTCAGCTGCATGCAACTGCCTTTCATTCATTCCTTTTGTGGCCCAACATTCTGATCCATACAAGACAGCAGGTCTAATCATTGTCTTATAGATCTTCCCTTTAAGTTTAAGGGGAAATATTATAATATAAAATAATAATACACAATCAATGGCAATGGCCTGGTATCTCCAAGCTTAAATTCTACATACATAGGTTTTGATGTCAATGCATGTTAAAGCTTGATAGAGAGAAAAAAAAGATGTTTATTTCTTTCTCTACGACAGCTGCCCTCAGCGTAATTTTAGCGGCCTTCGCACGTCAGGGGTAAGCACAGGGGCGGATTAGCGCCCCTGACCCGATGACGCCGACATCTCAATCGGACCGTCTCTCATTACCACGCCCTGTATTGACGCCCGGTAAGTTTCCTATATTATCATAATTTGTTTCGGGGATCATGTTGTAGGGATTTGGGTGGCTTGTTAGCGAGATTACATTTGATTTATTTAGTGTGCAGATGACATGTGCTTGTTAATTACTTGAGAATTGAAAGCACTTAAAAAAAAATCTGTCCACGATTTAATGTTGTAAACAATATTTTTTTAAGACAGTATTAAAAGGCATCTTTAATCATAATTATATGAAATATGGTCTTACTTTTGAAGCATGAATACATAACAGTATGTAGGTACAGACGCCATCACATCAAGTTATTTTAAATTTTCCCAATTAATGATAAATAAAGTTGAATAACTATCAAATAAATTAAACCAATTGGGGTAGCTTGATTTGCCCTATGTACGTAACAACTTTACAATACTGTGCATTTTTTTTCATTTATTTAAAACTGTCATGTACATACTTTGCCTTACAAAATGCATTTATTAACAGTAATCTTAACAATCAAATCATAGTACGTTATAATGAAATGTATTCAAAAACTACGTCAACAAGACCTAGCCAAACCATACAGAAACAAGAAAGGCATCATAACTCACAAAACCCCAAACAAAACCAAACATAATCCCAAAAATGCTACGGATCGATATTTCAATAAAAGTAATAATGTTCCAGAACACAATAATGAGGGTGACACCCATTAACAGCACGTGATGCAGCATGCGTGATTTGATTCTGAACGAGTCGTACAACACAAGTGGGATCAGAAGGACCAGGGGGCCTAGACAAAATCCCGTAAGCGTTAACGCCAACGGAAAGATCAAATTGTATGGAGTTGACATTAGCTCTAGAGGTGTCACGTGACTCCTTCCACAGTTTGTAGTGTCATTGTCATACGTTTTGAAGTTAGCGCCTGGCGTTTTACTCTAGAGAAAAATGTCTTCTGGGCCTGCTGTGCAGCCTAGCCTTTTACAAGGGCCTTTCGTAAATAGCTGTTGAGGCTGTAGTAAAAGCTCATAGTGGGCGTATCAGCTTTCTGCGTAAAATTACGTTTTATCAGTGGTGTTTCAGGTAGGTTTTTACCCAACAGTTTTGGCCTAGAAGGGTAACATTTTTCGAGTGAATGATTGTATGTGTGTTTGG
Source organism: Phlogophora meticulosa (assembly GCA_905147745.2). Classification (NCBI taxonomy): domain Eukaryota; kingdom Metazoa; phylum Arthropoda; class Insecta; order Lepidoptera; family Noctuidae; genus Phlogophora; species Phlogophora meticulosa. The sequence continues at coordinate 5,850,669 of LR990518.1, forward strand.
CTATTTGTTCTACGCCCTATAGCGTAAATTGACTTGGACCTCAATGAACATAATCGACCTTCTGAATGCTTTCTACTGTTGGTCGACTATAAATACAGTTGGGTCTTGATTGCGTTCGGTGCATAGAATTGCAAATATTTGTTCTATGGCCAGTGGCCACTGACGGTACGTGTGGCGTTACTAATTTTACAATTGAATATTGCTTTGTCACAAGCTGTTGATTTGTTGACACCGATATTTGGTTTTCAGTTGCTCTACGTTATTGCTGAAATTGAGTACGTATTATACGAATTGTCTAGCATTCGATGAAATTCATCTTACATAATTTATCTGTAATGTGAGAACGTAACAGGCTGATTATGCTGATGTTCACTGACAGGGCAGCCCAAGACAGAAGACATCCAAAGATTCCACACGAAAAAAAATGACAAAAAGCGACCACTGTTCATTCACCAAGGGAACTCAGTTCGAGGTGGTGAATGTCACACGTCTTCGATTATTTTGTTCTAGAACATGATGATTTTCCTTTATCGTTTTGAGTGCATTGAAAATGAAATAAATTACACCAAGTAAAGGAGCTGCTTGGGTTCGAACCCAAGACCTTATCTCGAAAGTCAGGGCCGCTACCATTAGTACACCGCTACTTCTATGGAACCTTGCAATGATTGTTTTGAACCTTAAAAGTTTGTGTAACCAAAACAATAAGCAAGAGAATCGAGAGCAGACATACGCAGTTAGCACAAAATAAGAAACTTGCTGACAGACACTAAATTATCATCATCTTTTGTCTAAAAGCATTCTTTTGTCTCTACTTCACTTGTCAATAATTAATCTCTTTCAGGCAAAGGCACGCGACATACCGCTGCAGTCTATGAAAATGAGTTCGAAACTATTTTGTTTACAAACTATTCAATTAAGCGGGGCTATGGAGTGCTATAGACTACCAGAAAGTTTTGTTGTTGATTATCCAGCGATTAGGGATAAGTGACACGCGATCAGAAGCGGAAACTATTATTATTTTTGATAGTGTGATAACAGGAAAAATGTGGGAGCAGATTAGAAATTATAGTTGGAAGTTTGTTGAAATCATCAAGGAATATATTCAAAAAGCTTCAAGGAATATATTCTTGTAAAGGGATGAGAAGTCACCAAACGTAGTGTAGGACGCCCTCAGACTAGGTGGGATGACGATCTGCGAAAGACTGCAGGCAGATGCTGGATGCGACAAGCTGAAGACAGGGTGCTATGGCGCTCATTAGGAGAGGGCTATGTCCAGCAGTGGACTAGTATAGCCTGATGATGATGATGATGAGAAGTCTCTTAGGAAAAATAATGAAAAAGTTATGCCAGGAGTTATGACCACTTTTATTCAAGGTGTAGTACCGACTGTGTGAGTTGAACAAAGTTAATTTGTAAATATGTATTCATCCAGGTGGAACCCACCTCTAGTACGACAACTGTGGCTTTCTGGTGACAAGCCAGGTAGAATACCTACTAACTCAAATGAAGAAATAATGTATTTATAAGGTACCTATATACTGTGCCTACCTATCTTAATAAAATTTACATACTTAGTACAAAGCTTGTGAGCTTAAACATATTTAATCAAAATGATTTACATTCCATGTCTCTTTGCTTTTCTTACCTTTCACTCTTGCACTGTAACCGATACATCTGTTATTTTAATTCAAAGCCGTTATTTAAATTGCAAAATGTATGAGGATCCATTTAAATCTCACAGAATTATTTTTAATTATATTGTTAACGATACAGTAAGTTATGAAAGTAAATGTTTCATTCTCAATTTTGCACTCTATCACTCTGTGTTCAGAGTTTAAATTGCAATGGTTTGTTTCCGATTTATTCTCGATCACAATTACTCATTTCATTGCGCCTGACTCGCGGGCTGCTCGCAGACCCATACGTCTTGCGGGAGACAATATTATTTATCCGAGGTACACTGACAAGGGGTAACAACTGCGCGCGCAGTGTAAACTCGAAGGAGTGGGCGACTAAATCAACTATTTGCATCGGCTGCGTTGCTGCGCGGGCGCAGGGCGGTATGCACGCGACCACGGTGCGCACGCGGTTTTTTCAGGGTGTTGATTTATTTTTCGTGTCAAATTAATTTCAATTTTATGGCTATTCTGCATAAAATTAAGTTAATTTAATAAGTAAGATTTACTGCTGACAAGTAATGCATTTTATATTATATGTTTTATAGAAACCAACAAAAAAAACCTTTGTTTAAGCTCAGTACTATGTACCTGAGTGAAACATTAACGAACATTAAAAGTACAAATTACAGAATTCAACAAAATATTCTTAAATTAATTGAAGGTATTTTTTGGTCCCATTTAAAAGTACTTCTACTACATCACAGGGCCGATTTATTAATACCATAAACAGAAGTTTCTGTAAAATAACTTCATTAAAGTCTGAACACCCTATTTAGTAGCGGTTGCGCTTGCGCCGCGGGCGAGGATCTCGTTAGCGACACGCGCATGCGCGACGCGGATCCGGCGCCGGCGCGACAAATGCGACGTCGTAACTTACACCCGCCACGACGCACAATGAGAGAAACATGAAACAATCACCTTAGGCATGCGAATGTATGTACCTACAGACAGTAAAAGTTAAGGAATTATCGTGTCAGGCTGGTTTGTGCAGTTTTGTTGCAGCAATAAAGGTTTAAAATAACACAATTGCTTTGCTTTTAGGTTTTAAGAACGTTAAAAGGACGTATGAGACAGACTTATAGGACTCTTTGACTTAAAAACATACACATAACATCACGCCTGTATTTCCTCGAAGGGATGTGCAGGGGTACACCCCTGCACATCCCTAACATCCCTAACACCCACATTTCACCAGTTTTCATTTTAAGTGTCAGATAATAAGGAGTGAGCATATTGCCATAAACCTGAACCTGACCTGCTACTGAGAAATTTCTAATGAAAAATCTCACTATCACATTGCTCGACCTAATAATCAAACCGACTGCTTAACACGAGGTCCTGACCTCGTGTTAAGCAGTCGCGTAAACAACCACTAGACCAACGAGTCAATCTTTGACTTAAATTTCGCTTAAAGTTTTCAACGCGAAAGCTTTACCATGGGTACTGTAGAATACCTATGTCTGAATAGCACTATATAGGTACTATCGAACAGGACGATAGTCCAGCGTCATTGCCTCGATGCTTCTCTGGTGGTCGCCACTGTTGATCCTGGCTTTCAGGAGATGCAGTGCTTGGTTGTCCAAAAAATATATCGGTCAGGACTCCCTTTGGTCTGCTTACCTCATCATCTGCCTAGCCTTTTCCCAACTTCGTTGGGGTCGGCTTCCAGTCTAACCGGATGTAGCTGAATAACAGTATTGTACATGGAGCGACTGCCTATCTGACGTCCACAATCCAGTTACTGGGCAACACGATACCCCTTGGTAAGACTGGTTATCAGACATTCAGGGTTCTGACTACTCGTACCGACTGTCAAAGATCTAAAAATGACAGCCGGGACCAACAGCTTAACGTGATTTTCGAGGCACGGAGGAGTTTTGATATGTTACGAACGGTCACCCATCCACAGACTGACCTCGGCAAGCGTAGCTTAAAATTCGATGAATCCGTGCGGTTGTTTTATTTCACCACGAGCTCCTCTGTTTACCTAACAGGAAAATATAATATTACTATCTGACCTGACAGACGTCGTCCTGTCAATGGCGCGAACTGTCAAACGCGCGAAGTTAAAATAGCCGAAGTTTTCTGAAATTTCCAATCTTCTACGCTATTTTCTTAATTTTTCTTTCCGTAAGTACCTTCTCCATTCAATTACAAACACAGCACAAAAAGAATTTGTGAAATTGGTCCAGCCGTACACGCGTGATGCCGTGACCAAGGGAAATAAGGATTCATTATTATAAATACATACGGATATTTAATATTTATTTCTGAAGAAACACTTTATGAGAACTAGTGTTACCTTTAAAGAAACCTTAAATACTTCGAGACTGAAGTACAGTATGGTTGTAGCGAACGAATCAAGAAAACATCTGCATACACCGTACGTCATTTCTAATTACGTACATTTACAACAGAGTCAAGTGCGCAGACAATTTACAATCCGTTGAACATTTTAATTGTGTACCGTTTAAAACATATTACAATTTGAACGTACTTCTACTTATGAGCATTAATCAAAATGTCCTGATGCGGGGCTGTAATGGCCGTAATGAATGAACTGGGAGACAACTCAGTTTTATTGTTTTATATCCTCGTAAATCAAAGAGGTTTTATTGCTTCTTAACTTTCTTATGTGTTTAGGGGTCCTTCTAGGCGTTTTTTGTATGGAAAAGAAAGCCGTAAATATGGTGGTAGGGTTTTATGATGGTCCCTGTTGTACTATTCTTATGATAGATGGTAGTTCCTCACGTTCGGTGACTGTCGACTCCATGTCTTGTACTATCCGGTGTATGGTGTAGGTACCTATAGTTACTTATTTAACCAACAAATTCTAGGTACCTGGTGTTCATTCGGACAGAAATAAACCACGTCCCATTTTCTTTATAGTAGTACATATGTATTTATAAAACTTAAACTCAAGAGTCTATTAGGCTTAGGTTTTTTTTCAGAAAAGAAGTATAAATGGGAATTATTCTTCGAAAGATTTGAAAATTATGAAGAATATTTTTTTTAATCTGGTTTTTTAACTGCCAATTTCAATAACAATCTTAATCTAGGGACCGATCTTTGTTTGTAACCAACCAGTGGCTGCGTTTTCGTAACCTTGAAAGGGCGATAAGAAGCAGCTGTTAAAGATCGCGGATTGAGGTACGTTACTAAATTTGGCAGTTAGTCGCCAAAGATTAAGCAAATTTTAAGCAATTGGTCTTCATAATATTCAAATCTTTCTAAGGTTAATTCACATTATACTTCTTTTCTGACAAAAAACCTAGTGAAACCGGATCTAATAAATCCTTCCAAAAGAACACCTTCCGAATTACCTAAGATATGTAAATCCTGTAAGAATCCCACGTATCCCTGGCAGCAAGATTGTTAGTTACGCATTAGTATGCCAGACTTGAGCCAGCTCTGGCTAAGGTCGTGGTTACCCTGCTTCTATTATCGTCTAAGTTATAGCTGGCTTCGTACCTGGCTTATGTCTCGCCTGCATAATTTAGAAAAATTTATAAAGAATAAGTTAAGCTTAATAAGAAACTTGGACTAAAGTTTTACGCCTTAAAGAGGTCGCGTCGCTTTATACTAGGGAAATAGTAGAAATTTGAAAACGTCTTCTTTTTTTCTTCAATAGCAGAGTATGGATGTGTGCCCGGTTGATGGCAATAGGCTCAGCCCTTATAACATGGGACTAAAACATAACTAGTAGAATGTTGGTGTACTGCAGGTACACCTCTGCCCTACCCTACGGGGAAAACAAGCGTGATGTGGTAAAAAAATAATGTAAAATCTTTTATAGAAACTCCTCCTTTTGAAATGTTTTCAAATCGAATGAAGAAACAAAATGCTAAAGCAGCTTTGCAGGCATACCACACAGCTTTGCTTTCAAAACATTTTTTCTGTAGCTAAGCCTTTATAAATTCTATTTTATTGCTTTTAAAGCACCCGGAAGTAGAATATGTATTCATCAAATAAGCAGCTAAATATACACATAAAACTGCTGAATAAAACACATTAGGAAACGACCTATTTCCAAAAGCATAGGGGTCACCGAACGCGCGCTTCTCATAAATCATAGCGGTACAAAACGAATGCCATCATAATTGTCATGCAAGGAGGAGTGCAGGACTCACTCACGTTTATGATACGCTCGTAATTTTTCAGTATTTGGTTACATGACAACGAGCTGCAGCGATTTTATACGCTGCGCGGGGAGCGGGTGATGAACATCGGGAAATAGCTGAGAGAGGTTCAAGTACGTGACATCTTCATCGTGACGACACGGTTGGCGCAGTGGTTGAGCCATCGGCTGCTGCGCCGCGTGTTGTGGGTTCGATCCCCGCACGGAACAAATATTTGTATGATCTACAGGTAATTGTTCCGGGTCTGGCTGTTTGTGTATGTGAGTTTAAATGTTTGTAAACGCACCCACGATACAGGAGAAATTCCTAGTGTGGGGCAACGTTTAAAAAAAAAAAAAAAAACTTACAACCCCAGGTCCAGTTGAAAACCAGCAAAAAGCACTAATTTCTAATTTCTTTTTTAATTCTAACTCCTCTGCTGTTCTTTTCTGATTCCATTTCGTTGTGGGATCCAAGACAATTGAATCATTTCTCCCGGACTCGTCGGGCTTCATTAGCTCGACGCTTTTTTGGTGGACGCCACTGTTTGACTGATTCTGGTTTTCAGGAGTTGCAGTAGTTTGGGAATAGCGTGGCGGGCTTGTCCCAAAAAGAAGAGCACTAATTCTCTGGCATGTTCAGCGTGTCTCTTAATTCAGTGCTGTGTGCCTGGGCAAAATATTTTTTTTCTATCTTTGTCTTTTTCTAAATTCGTCTTAATACCTTAGCCGCCAGAAAACGAGACACAGTAGAAAATGTATTGTTTACGTGTTAATTAAGATTTAACCTGACTGCAAGTAACAGGCATGCTGTCATAATTACTTATTACGAATTTAATCAGTAGCGATATAATCTGTCTTAATTTCTTTTATAACTAAATCGTTTGCATAAAACAAGCCTATCATCGACATCAATCTCCAGATCTTTCCGGTCTTCAAAACTAACGAGGAAATGCATAAAATTAATTAACCAATTCACGTTCAAACATCATCATCAAATTATTTTTAAGTATCAATTTTGTGGTAGCAATCAGTATTCGGAACTGATTGGTCTATTAAAATGCCCGATTAAATTTCACGCTGTTGTTAAGTGGTTGGTGTAACCGCTATTCGCTGTTCTGTGGCCGAAGCCTGGCCATACATCACGCCAGACCATGGTATACCACGTGCGGTTAGATCCACAGATAAGCAATATATGGAGGGCCGAATATTTCACGAGCCCTGTCATAAATTTGTATCTGTCTATCGGGTATCGGGATCGGGTAACTTGAGAAGTGAAGGGTTAAGGGATGATGGACGATGGGTTATTTTACTGGTGGGATATCTGATTTAGAGGGTTAATTAGTCAACTTTTTACGTTTGGGTGAACTGTCTTTTAATGTGTTGTGTGTTTTCCAGCTTTTTTTAAATCTTGAAATCCAACGCTGTACAGTTTTCGTTATGTAAGTTTGCCGCTCTGAAGCACTTAGGCACAAATGACTGCGCAATTATCGATATCTATAATAGAACAGCAGTGCGTCATCTTCTGCGTCATTCTTCTCGTTCCAGATCGACTAACTTACGTATCGCGTAAGTACCTACTTATTCATCAATTCTAATTATATCGACGTTTTGTGCCATCATGTTTTATGGCAATGGTATTTGCAAAATTTTACTATTTTACTATTATGATTTAACTGAACCTCGGGTTAGTGGTTCATTCAAATAATCATTTAAATCAAAGGTGAACTATAAAATATTTCTTAGTTCAGATCTTTTAAAGGATAGTTTTTTTTCGATTCCATGTTCAATTCATCATAGTATGTGTCAAGTTATTTTATAAATTTAAATTAAATGAGTACTTACCTAATTACGATGCGCAACTAACTATTTACACTAAAACATTTAGTCAAAATAAATATATTGAAAAAGGGCGGAACATACTAAATAAAACCAAAATCAAAGACGTCAAAGTACTCCCCCACATCGTTGTCATCCGGAAACGTACCCAGAAAACTGGCAGCATTGCCAAGTGGATGCTGCTAGTCCTCTAGTCACGCAAAGAGTCAACCAGGCTCGAGTCAGTGAGAAATATACTTGAAAAGGAGGCGCACACTTGGACCCCGTAGCGACTGAAGCGTATCGTAGTATTTTATTTTATCGAATGAACTCCCTGCTAAGCTATAGGTATGTTGAGTTCTCAGTATTTACAAAGTTGCTGTCGTCCCCACTGTCTGCACTTCAACTTCGACCCTAATGGAGTAACTAACGCCTTTCCAATAACATTACTGCCTTGAAGCCGTACAAGCAAATTGATCGATCACGTCACCCTCTGGGGTGTCATAGTAAAAAATGTGGCTATTTGTTGCAATTAGGGGAACATCTTGGTGCTCTTCGTAAAATGTCAGGGGTGTGAACACTTAGGGTTTCTCCAAAAATCGATACTGTATTTTTTTTTTAAATTTGCCCCACACTTTGTTCACAAACAGCTAGACCCGGAACAACTACCTGTGGGCCATACAAACAGTTAGTCCGTGCGGGATTCGAACCCGCGGCACGCAGCCCAGCAGTCAATCACTCAGCCACTGCGCCAACCGTGCCGTCATGTAAACCTGTCGAAGAAACCCAAAACTGTCCATTAGTTTTGGATTTCTTCGACAGGTTTATATAGATTGGTTTGGTTCCTTAATCTGCCTTTTTCTTTTGTGCTGATGACAACTTTTCGATGCAACTGGTTCAATCTATGCGATTGAAAAGGCACATCAATACTTACCAACCATAGAACTTTTTATCTACGCATTATGATTTAGTTTTGCATGTCATATTAAAGAAAGAAAGAGGAAGAAAGAAAAGTATATAAATGTCAATTTATAATAAACATTACGTAACTAAATTATAAGTTGTAGTGGTCACGAAAAGATCGTACGGTGGATAGTTTACACACAAAACTCAAAGATCTTTTACACCATCTAATATCTGATTTATATCGTCCTGCAGGGTAACACTAGCCTTTCCGAACGAACTTTATTCGATCTCAAATCCATAAATTGAAAGAGCTGTTAATAAAGTATGAGGAGGTGTCACGAGTGCGCGGGCGGCGGGCGGCCGGTCGGCTGCGCGGGAGCATTGTATGGAGATGTGCCCAAGATGTGTTGTGTGCAATAAAACAATGATGGTAAACAAACAAGGCTTCGACGCCGACGCACCGTCATCGTTATGTGTGTGTTTTTTGTCATTATTGGGAGAATTGAAGTACTGTGGAGTTTTCTTCAAAAATAATCATTCGTGTATTTATGGGTGAAAAACTTAGGTTGGGATATTCCGGGTTGCGGAGGGATCGTACGTTCGTAGTTCGTAGTACGGCGTAGGTGTGACATGAAAAACCGGGGTGCTTTTTAGTCAGTAAGAGTCTGACAGATCAACAATGTGGAATAGAAAACTGATTTAATTGACCATTCTGTTATCTAAAACAACTACTATAATACTCGTATAAAAATATAATATAAACACCAAAGCTATTGTGAGCTTTGGAAAATTTATTAAGAGTCATTATTTTTCTTAGAGTATTTTTTGTAATATTTGGTTACTTACCATAAGTGTTTTTAGTTGAAGCTAGACATAAGATATCTATAATATAAATAAATAATAATATGTAAATAACGCTGGGCAATCCACACAGCATCATCTAGCCCCAAGCTAAGCAGAGCTTGTGTTATGGGTACTATATGACTGATATATTTAATACAATGCATTACATAGATAGATATTTTTTATTAAACATAGCAAACACCCAGAACACCTGGATCAAATCTTTGTACATCGTACAAACATTTGTTCCAAGGCGGGAATCGAGCCCGCAACCTGCACAAAAGAAAACATATCGAAGGTAAACGACCCAACACTTTAATTACATGCGCGACTCCACACCACGTCCTGTTCTACGTTACAATATGTAACATTTACGCGTGGTCATGGTCCGTCCGTCTGTCACATCGTTAATACTTTAACAGTCTAATTGTACCTTAATGTGAAGTAAAAAAAGCAATTAAAGAACAATTTGTGTGATTACAGGCCGCGGACGGGATTTGTTTTGTACTTTCAAATAGAATTTGATGGCGTTACAGATTGATTCTATCTTGAATACCAATTAAATTCTGTTTTAAAACAAGGTTCTGGTGTAGTTAATTAAGAAATAGGTACGCTGTTTGTTTCATTGTTTAAATAAAATGGTGTTTTTGTAAATATGTTACAGTACAGACGCCAGGACATCAAGCCGTCAAACCCAAACTGTCAAATTTTATTTTCTCTTAATGTTAGTGTTAGTAAATAATGTTTACTCTTATGATGTTAGTGAAGACAAAACAAACTAAAAGTTTAACTCAATGAATTGACGATAGCACATCGTACGTTATGACTGTGGCAAGAGTGATACCACTCCGCATGAAGCTGTGCTATGGAGGATCCACAGCAAAGCGCTGGTTTTCAGTGGTCACCTTAACTGTGACGTAAATAAATCAAGTGGAAAGGATAGGATTGAAGAAAGACATAACGAAGGTGAAAATGTATACAATAACCAGACGAAAACAAACCAGTGTGACTGTCTTGCTTCCACACTGGTGAGTGTAGAAACACAACACAAAACTACAAACAATGTTATTAAAGTATAGTCAGCATAATGCTACAGTTTTAGACGAAAAAGTTACTACGAACAAGCCAAAAGATAAACATGTCATACCAAACGGTGTAGCATCGATCATAAAAACCAAACTGACAGAAACACGTAAAGCAAAATATTCTTGTAACAAAGTGCGTGGGCGACATTACGTCAGTCAAGCAAGGGCTGGAAGGAAGTGACTCATACATAATTCAAGAATCACGTAGGATAATCGTCCGATACTGTTTGTTAGTCAAATAAGCCATTGTCGATGTTAACATCTGATATGGGAATTGGTTAGACTTTGCTACGAAGAGATACGTTATTAGTTAGGGTATTGGGTTTATGTGACCGGAATATTTTAAGAACGTTTTGTGTCTTAACGAGCCGGTATATATTTTCCAAGACTTGGTCTTTGTGATTTTTGTAGGTGATATGTAAACTTATAAAGAATCATAAAAATATACTATGGTATCACCATAACTATTCCCTGAAGGGGTTGGCAGAGGAGTACTAGTAGTACACCCACAATCGCCCGATAAAGTTTAAGTACCATGTAAAAGTCGGTGAGCCTATTGACACACTTTGTACATATTATTTTTATGATACTCAAACACTGTTTTTTGGGGGGGCCTGGTAATCTGTGTGACAGGTTTTCCTAGTGCAGATACCAGTCTCCCACAAAGGATTTATCAGATTTTGTAATCTCCATATTTTTAAGGCACCTTTGTGGAAGAGAAATAAATGTTTATTATTATTATTATTATTATTATTATCAATCGATCACAACCCCAAGCGGGACGATTTACAGGTCAGTCAAAGTGCTACTGGGTCCTTCGATCTGGAATTTCTCATTACAAGTCTGGAATCTAGATTGGAGCCTAGTGAAGACAATAGCTTATGGGGCTTAGACATGTCCAGATGAAATGTGGTTGTACTAATAGGTGCCACCTCTGCCTAACTCTTCGGGAAATACAGCCGTGTCAATATGTCTGTCAATCGAGGAATCAACAATAAAAAAGTACACATTCATAACGTCAATAAACTGAACATACCCCGCTGTTTCTGATGACACAAACACAGTGCATCCTTTTAATAGTTGGTTTAGAATCAATTAAAGAAAATTAATTAAACATGAATGTGTTCTTTTATCTTATCTTGTACTACATGCATTAACTACCGACTTCCTGTACGAAGTCGATTTACAGAGTTAAAATCTTGTACTAAGTATTTTATTGCGTTCACGCAATGTCTTCAATCAAACGATAGAGCTGCTCTGTAGATTTCGTATTTTTTGCTGGTATTCCTGTTACTTTTATTTGGAACGGGTTTTCAGAACAGTGATCTAGGATTTTTAAACAAAACTTGTAGGTATGTATTTGAAAGGGTATTTAAAGATGAAATTATGTTTAATTCTGTAAAGCACATGATCTGTTTAATTCTGTTATTTTATTTCGAACTTTTGCTACAACTGTCCTTACGTGCAATCAGAGTAAAAAACTTTTGAAATAGTAAGTATTTTTGTAAAAAGAGTTCGTGTTAAATATAAATGGTTTCTGATCTTGGATATAGTACTCGTATTATCTACTTGTCTTGTTACACATTTGACAACCCATACTCTGTACTTATTAATTACACCGTTCTTTTTTTATCCCCGGACTTTTAATATCAGGATCTACAAAATAACAGGTAGGTATCGGTAACAGTGATCACTGTTCCCGAGTGATCACAGATACCTGTTATTTTATCATCACAGTTCGTATCCCATCCTTACTGCGAACGAGTAGAATATTAATCGTTTTCCTACGACCTCCGGATGCGTCCACGCTTGTGAATTTACAACTAATGTTTATTAACACCGATTACATTTTATTTGTATAAAAAGCCTTGTTTATTTTATTATGGTTTGAGGTTCATGTGTTGCATTACGATTTCTGTGTTGTATTTATTTTTGTGTGGCAAATTTAGATCGTGGTATCGGGTGTAAAAATACAGATTGTGGTGGAGAGTGGAGTTTCTTGCGCCACTTCTTTGTATTAGCAAAAACACTAGGAAGTTTTGTGGGGACAGTCTTTTGTTATTTTTGTTCAAAAAGTGCCTAATTTGAATCAATATATGTTTGATTTTGAATATCGTCGAACGCAAAATTTAATCTTCTGGCGCTGAACTGCAGCATTATGCTGATAGATGTCCGTTTTGCGCAGGTGCGACGCTTATTATTCTCATTTGTACTTTTATTACTAATAATAGTCGCTTATTGGTCGAAATTCGACCATTTTAGCTTTCTGCATTCCTTCCTCATGTAAACTTTAACAATGCCAAATCTCACACTTCTCCATGCGCGCAATATTTTTAATTAAAAGGAGGTCTGAAGTTGTTGCATTACGTATAACCTGATAAAATAATAATAATTTTCTTTCGTATTTTTAGCGTCATGATGAGCGTACATAAACTTATTTTCTTTCTTTCTTGCAAATCCTACTTATGGCGTAAAAAAAACGATCGTCTTGATAAGATATTATTAGGAGATTTACCTTACATTGCTTCTTTGTAAAAATTAAATTATAGAGATCGCTCTTTGTACATTACGATTAGGGATCTAGTCGTTATCTGCATACGGTACTTCAGTAAAGCTGTTGGCTTTCGGTTGGTTTTAGCAAATTAATAGGACCTTCGCTAATCTATTATCACAGCCCCTCACCCGTTTCCACAGTCATTATGCCGGACACTAACTACTAACTGCCTTCATCCGTACTTAATTCAACTCCAAAGAAAACTAGTAATTTATGCCTAACACATTACCCCAATTGCCAAATCTACCTTATTCCTCAAACTTTACCTGTTTGACTTTAAACTTTAACTTACAGCAGTAAGGTTGAAACTGCCTTGTATAAATTATTTGTTATTTTAATACCTCAGCCATTCTAGCCCAGTGTCCCCTTACGGTCCGGTGAACAACGGACGGGGGCACTTAATTACGTGATAGTGGCGGTCCATTTTAGTAACACTCCCTCTTCAAGTGTTTTGCACGTGTGGCGGCCACAGACTAAATTTGTGCGATGAAAGTTTTGTACGGAAATTCGCAGTAGGATAATTTTCAGTGGACGTTTGCGTTATGCTGTGTCATTAGTCGTTGACAGCGGCCAGAGGAGCTATTTTGGGACCATGTGTCGGTTTGACAATACAATTTAAGGGTACAGGGTGTGTCTTAGATTTGGGGCCTTCGTCCCTTTGATTAATACTATCCTAATGGTCCACCGGAATTTGTAATTCGGAAGTTGTGGCAGTAATGTTCTTAGTTAAATTAATGTTCACATAATTTGTATTGTATTATTTGTTTGAGAGGGTACGAGCTTTATGTGAAGGTACAAGGTTTTTTTATGAAGAGTCGCAATTATTTATACGTCGGAAGCACATGGAAACACTTCGTCGTCAGGATGATCAGACATGGTGAATGACCGAAATGATAGTCACAACGCTTAATACAGATGTCTATTTATCCATTAAGGTTAACATAATTTTGTAATATGACTCGATTAGGCAGGTGGAATCGGATTACAATATGGTAAACGCGGAGAGTTCGATATAGGATGACCGAAATAACCTCTCGCACCCGCGTCTCCATCAAAACGCTTAATCCAACGTTCCACCATCTCAAAAGTCAAACAGCCATATTCTCCCATGGTAACCTCAAGGTTAGTGTTGCCACCAACTCAGTGTTGCTACTTCCTGCATCGACTTCATCTAAGTAGGTTCACTAATTGACGTTTCCGATAAGTAATAAGCAGACAATGTTCAACAATCAACCCGACTCATCGCATCCTCCGACATATTATTTTTATTTCCACAAAATTTCAGATGGAGGTAGAGTTTGCCAGAAAAATATTGTAGGTATTTACTTTTCTATTTTTATTCAATTTCATGTATATTTGATGAAAAGTTTTAAAATTTATGAGAGCGCTTCTCCAAAAGACCAAACGGGCTTTTAACCAATACATGAATACACACTATCTAAGCATGTCGAGCGTTAAGCGTTCTAAATTCAAACTTCGCAAAGGAAACAAACTGATGCTCGTTTGAGTTCGGACGACAAACGGTCGTAGGATTTGAAAATGGAACGAGGCGCAATCACGAAGGATTGAGCCCGAATCCTATTCTACTCACATATCTCTGGACGACCAATCAGATTAGAGCTTTAGAAACCCACACGATTTCCCCTTTGTCGACTGTATTATTGAGGAGGAGGGAAGCAGGGTAAATCTTGAATGTTTGGTGTGCAAAAGCGTGAAGGGGTCGCGTGAATGACATTTGCGTAAGCGCCTGCCCGCCCTCAAGATTAGCTCTACGATGATTCTCGTCTGGCTAGACTTGAGAACATTGAAACGGTAAGAGACTTCTATTTATTTATTTATCGTAGATGTTATGTTTTAGAAAAAAAAAGAAATATGTCTATGATCTAGGTCTCCACTTCCTCAAACCAAGAAATGAGTTTGTCTAATATTATTAGATAGGGATTAGGTACAATTCATAAAGTACTTTCTATACGCTAATAGCAACATAAGTACTTTCAAACATCACTTTCTATGTTGAGTATATCCTATACAACACCAACAATAACCTTGCTCATTTTTCTTTAAATTTCAATACGTTTTTTCAATCTGAAACACAAAAAAAACTTCATTACGTTACGACAGGGTAGGTAAAAATGCATTTTATATTTATTTATTTAGTATTAAGGCACATCAATATCATAAACACAAACATTAATAAGAGACACGAAACAGAGACATATAGCTAGTATTTACGACAATTACAGACGTGCACAACATTTAAAACAAAGTAGAAGAAAAATACAGTATTCACATTACAACATAGACGAATAAAATATAGGAACAAAATATAAGAACAAAATATGAGCACAAAATATAAGAACAAGATATAAGAACAATATATAAGAAAAACAAGAAGAAAGAAGAAATAAAATATAAAGGCAAACAACCACAAACTACACTTTAAGTAACACTTAGGGGACTTAATTTCTTTAATTTTATTATATTAACTATAGTGACCCACACATTGACCCATACATTGACTTGTAGGTACTACTTGTCTTCGATTTTTTCTTCATTTTCATATCGTCGATGGGGCGAAGACCGTCAGTAGGCTAAGACCGTCTATAGCCTAATATCGTCTGTGTCGGTACTTAGGCTATGATTGTAAAGTAAAAAATACGATGAAAACTTACATGTTTGTATCTCAGGCCATGGTATCTTTGTAGCTAATCAGTATTCGTCGTTTTTACTTACGGAATCTTAGCCTACTGTACGATCTTAGCCTACTGACGGGCTTCGCCTCATTCACTATATATACCTATCAGTTTCAATAAATTTTATTTTTTTTGCAATGGAGGCTCTTCGGTTTTCTCTGCGCAATCAATGGGAAGGCTCAACCGTATCCCTAATTTACCAGTATCGGCGGCATGTTGTGAGCGAAGTTGTAATGGTCGCCATCAACCCTCGTCTACCCACTGTAGTCAAACCTTGCTAGATATATTTTGTTTATGGTTTGTGGTGTAAAAGTTTAAATGTCAGTGTGACGTAAAACGTACGTTAATTTGAACGATTTTAAAATGAAAGATACAAATATCCTTCAGCATTTCGGTGTAGATTTATGAGCTAAACACAATAAGTACTATCCTTAGGTTTGGTTATCTATATCTTGAAAATAAATTCATATTACATTCGAAACGGATACTTATTTTCAATTTTATAATCGTTCAAATTCTAACTCGTATGTCTTCTTTTTTGGAGTTTGGTTTGCTGCTCGTACTTTAAAGTAACAAGTTTTAGACGACCTAAAACTAAATAGCACATTCAAGGCTCTACTTGCAATTACATATATGGTCCGCAGCTAACTCACCTGATTTTACTACTTATCGCTTCTAAGGGTGAGTTTCACCTACGAAACTGAACGCGATCAGTACATCTAAACAGGGTTACAGAGCTGTCATTGTAGTGGAATATTGATACTGACAGCCAACTCCAAATTCCACAAACACCAATAAAACGGAACGTGATTCGTACAACTAAATCGGATTCAACAGCTGTCACTGTCAGTGTCATCATTGCACAACGATAACCACCACTGACAGTTCTTAAACCTAGTTTAGATGTGCAAATCGCGTTCAGTTTCAATGGTGAAATTCTAGATTATCTGTGAGATAATATACGTTTTGAAACATGCATAAACGAGACCGTAGTTTATTTTCTGGACTGTATTCCAAATGAAGAGGCTGCCTTTTCAACCCTAAGACTTTATTGCAACAACCCAACTTTTCACTTTAGCATTTACAGTGTTTCAGCTCAGTTGGTCCCCTGAAATTAATTTCCCTGCTGAAAAACATTTAAAATGACTTCATCCAGTAGTTGCCCAACTTTCCCGACGCTTTTGTACGACAAACACCACTTTTAACTACCTCACTTTAGTTTTAATTATAGTTTTAACGTTTCCATAGATGCTTTTGAGGTCCATGGCGGTTAAAAGTTAATGGTTTGTTTATTTGTCCAAAGTTTTTGATGCAAATTTTTCAATTCAAAAAAATGCTTTCGAGTCTCCACTGCAGTTTATAAAATGTATTGCAATAACATTAATTTGTTTGTATTTTGTGTTTTGTTTTCCTTTTTACTTTTGGTAAGAGAAAACCAAAATACAGGTAAATAGGAATACTTAGCTAATGGAAATCATGGTGAATTAGTCGGGTCGCTATAAAAGGCCACCCAAAGTGGCTCTGTGTGTCGTAAAGCCGTAAAGGGCATACCGGGGTTTATGACGTGTATTTTAGCAGCGTTAAATTCATGCTAATATGAAATCAACTATCGAAACGCCATGCCTACATTGTAGGTATATGAGATACTAGCTGTGACCCGCGGTTTCACCCACCTAAGGGTCATAGCATAATGTAAAATAGACTATTGTCGTGATGGCCCAGTGGTTTAGGCATCGCCTCTTGTGCACGAGGTTGTGAGTTCAAATCTGGGCAAGTACCAATGTGACTTTTTCAATTCATATGTACTTTGTAAATTAACCTTGGACATCACTGACGTCGGTGAAGAAAAACATCGTGAGGAAACCTGGACTTATATCTAAAGTCTGTTAATAGATTGGAGCTATCTAACAAACAAACAAGCAGACTCTTCAGCTTTATTATAAATAACTACAGACATATCCACAATCTGGAGACCTTCAACTTCATTTGCATTTGCCCGTTTTAGAATAAAACAAAAGACAAACAATATAATCCCGTTAGCTTTCGGTTTTCGGTAACTTCTTACGAAGAGGGCCGAATATCTTTAACATTTTGATCTTATTGTATGCAAATGACCTATGTATGTTTAGTACCTAATTTCGTCAATTCCATTGAAATGTCATTAGGATAGTTTTGAAAGGACATTGTCGCTGTCTGACACGGGTGCACGGGTCTAAGTTAATTTCCGCCGGGATTCGGATACTCCAGTACTCCTAATAGACTTGATTATATAAACGGACCTCGAATATTCGTGACTTCTGAACCCGAGTCATAAATATTTGCAGGGCAGTTTCAGTGTAGTGACAGTTCGTAATTACACCGCACATGGTTCAAAATCGCTTGACACTTCGCAAGACATCTCAGTTTTTGACAAATTTTCGGGTTGGAAACAAGTGAAGGTTGATTTTTGTCAAATATTATTAACGAATCTTGAATATTATGCTACCTCTACATATTGGCCTAACATGCGCCAATATTGATCACAATATTTTAATACTACACCAATAAGTTCGCGCAAATAACGGTAGGTCAATATTTTGGTAAGAGTTTAAGCCTATAAGGGCTTACGTTGGCCCAACGTGTACGTGTACGACTTTAGGGGCATCTTTTACAAACCGCAAAGTCATTGAAACTATAGAGCAATAGTATTGTCAGGAATTCTCTGTGTAACAACAACCGCAAAATAAAATAGCTGTTGTGTAAAAAATGTTCGGAAAACTTATTTATTTGAGACCCGCCGTCGTCTGATGTACATACTTAGACGTAACTTCTTCAAGATGAGATCAAATTCTACGAAGTTGCTCTGTCGAGTTCAAAACTAAATTTGTTATCCAGACTACTGGTAGCTCCCGTATCAACACCGAGCGACTTCCTACAAGTCTGAATTGCACCAAGAAAATTTCGTTAACTCAAACTGTTTAGGAATGAACGAGTCCTGCTGAGCTGTCCCACTTTTAAAATTAATTCAGTTAAGAATTTCCCGCTCCCAAAATTTGTAGGTCTACGTTCAATGAGATAACTTTCTGCTTTTTGCAATCCTCACCCTGGACTCCCATATTTTCCGAACTCGAAGCAAATTGTCAGACTTTCTGTAGCAACATTTTCCTCCATTAAAAGTTTTATGTACATACTTAATTACGTTTTCTCTGCTGCGATAAACAGAACGGTTTCAGTGTACGAGGTGTGCTGCCAGCCTGCCACTTAAGCTAACGACGCTTTTCTTATTTATTGCTTACAAATTGCAGGTTTCCCACTAACCTATTTTCCTTACCTTTTTGTGTAGGAAAATGAATGGCTGGTGTGACTGCATCTGTATTTTCTATAGCAGATCTTACGTACTTATTATTTTGCAGAAGTTCTCAAGTAAGTACGTAGGTATTGACAATCCTTTAACACATACTAATAACATGACCGTAACCGCTAAATTCGCTCCCACGTTACCGAATCCGTCGAGGACGTGCCGCAACAAATACATACACACAATAAATTATCCGTTTCCAATAAAACAACATCCTTGCTACGCTTCGTGGAGCACTAAGTGCGGGGTAACGTTGCACAGAACAATTTATTTTGAAGCGTATTTTGTAGAAGGTAAAGTTGAATTTTGGTTATGTAAATGATAGGTTCGTGGCACGCGACGCATATCTTTCGGGCGTCCGTCGATTTTTCAAAAACCCATCTCTGCGCTTAATCGAGCGGATGTAAACATACCATTTTTCGCTTCTCGCGAAAAAATATCGATATCTCGCATTGTAGTGAAACGAGACAGCGGAATAGAGGGGCTCCCACGAATGAATATGTTTTCGAAGTCTGCAATCATTAATCATGCATTGAGTGGTGGCACAATGCGACGTGTAATGGAGGGTTTTGTCGCAAAATAGCGGTGGGTGTATAATGCACGTAGCGAGGATTCTGAACAATGCGAATGAAAGGCTTTGTTTCTCTAAAGATAATTCATCTTGCCTCTACGATCTACAGTTGACGGAGCGCGGCTTAGTGGATTAAACTATTGCATGAAGTGGTTCCGAGGATAAGCTGGCTGTGCGTGGAGCCATCTTAGTCTGTAAGGCTAAGACTCGGTATTGTTTGAAACAATACAAATTTACTTAGAACTTTGTCAATTTGAGGTTCAGAAGAACCTAAAGCAAATTGAGTTTTAAACTCACAAACTAAGTAGCACAATACGGCATTTATGAAGAGACGTAGCACAATAATTTTCTTAATATTAATTATAAGACAAGAAAAGTAGGAAGATTTTTGTATTTACAAATATTTTACTGGAGTTTTTAAATCTCGTTTCTCTATGAAAACTATTCAATTTGACAAGCTTTATTTATTCCAAACATGCAAACGGCAGGACATGTTATTTGACAGCGGAACTCATATTTAAACACATAAGCACATTATTGATTCATTTTATAAAACCATCACGAACTCTACATGCAAACTCAAAGCAAACCTTCGCTGTAGAAGTTAGAGTTTAATTTTCGTTGTAACGTAAAGGTGTTTATGGCTATGTAAATGGTTTACAGGGGATGATTAAAAATGGTCCGAAGCTATCCATCAAGCGACAAGTCGCCTGCGATACGCAGCGCGTCTTATTTGAATAACGCCCTTTGGATTGTGAATGGGGTAGAGAGTCATTTCACTTTATTTTGATATTTATTTTGACAAATTTAATACATGGGAGAGAGAGACGTGGACTTGCGGAACCTTGCGGCCTGTTAAACAATACAATACCATAGATACGTACCTAATTCGTTAAGAAAACACGTGTACACTTTTTTTATAAATGTTTCGTCTCTACACGACATGGTATAAAAGAAAGGAAGAAAAAATGTTTACTTGCCACAGAATCACTGAAGAACCTGTGTGTGTTTTAAGACAAAAAGTTAATGATTTATCTAGTAATCATAGTAATCTGGGCTGGGCAGCGTTTGGGAAACTACGCCGAGTCTGCTCGTCATCCATACCGCAATGCTTGACAACGAAAGTTTCGTTTTCGAAAGTCGGCATGTTTTTGTGAACTCAACACTGATATGCTGACTTTGGCTTGAGATTCCAAATTTTTGTAAAAACGGTTCAAAGATCACCTAACATAGACAGCTTTATTGATTTAAAGTTTCTTCAACAACAAAATCCCTACAACTCACAGATAAAAATATGACCTCCTTACAAAAATATTTCAATGAATTAATTTAACAACTCATCGACTCCTCCCCACTTCAGAACACGTACCTACAGGGTGTGTTCAATCCGGTAGATTGATCGTTCCGTATCGGCAGCTCACAAATTGCGGCTCATTTTAATATTGAATCCGGATAACTAGTCTAACAAGTGCCTGTACAAGTTAACCAGACAGATTGTTGGTACCTACGTAATATCGATGATAGGCATGACAGGAACTGTCTGGGAACTGGGAAATCAATAAGAGCCGTTTTTGCTTGGCTTTGTTACGTGTTCTGCAGATTTCTGGATAGTTTCTAAGTGATTAAATGCTTAGGAAAGCTACAGTTAGTAACACTGTTTACTATTTTATTTTTAGGTCACACTTATCTAGACAAATAATTAAATTGAAGTTTTTGTTTCTAATGTCGAAAGAAAAGCTTGAGGAGCTCATGGCTAAATAAAAACCGCCGCTCGGGTTGATCGAAGGTTACGCTACGCTAGCCGAGGTCAGTTTGTGGATGGGTGACCATTCGCAACATATTGAGACTCCTCCGTGACTGGACTGATTTTGACAGGACTTTGACGGGCAGATAGCGGATGTGTTAAGAAGTAACTTAGGCTACTTTTATTGTAGAACAAGATTTAGGGTTCCGCGCATAAAAGATAAAACCTATAAAATGTTGTCAAATTCCACGTGGATGTGACAGGCTGTAGTTATGATTTCGATTAAAAAATTGTAATACACACGTTTTGTTATCACATAAATAAAAAATCTGTACGAGTATAAATAAGCTCGTATTCTAGTAATACTCCGTATACTACGGTAAACCAGCTCAAAGCAAAGTTACACAGATTTTGCATTCGTGTAAAAATATAAATAAAAACAGTTACTACAGAAGACAATGCTATTTAAGATCATGCTCAACAGTGGCGCTTGTGACCAATTGTCTATTCTGTTACATTATCATGAAACACTCTCAACGGCCACTTCTTCAAATTTCGATTAACCCCCCAATGATGGATGGCCCAATAATCATCATCCAATGGTTTTATAATCATAATCCTGATGTTTGTTTACGGCCCGTATCTGTCGGGCTCAGGCTGCACCCCATACAGTCAGCCGCCTAATTGATCGCTCCAAACTGTTTGCAGTACTAACAGTAACTACACAGCCGTCTTGTGGGTTTATAAAAGGTTTGTTTTAGATCAAGTTTCGCTACCAGCTTACCTAGCTTTTGTATTTTACTGAAGATTTCTAGGGTTGATTTTGCGGCGTTAACTAATATTAGGTATACATACAGTGTTTTGTTTCAAGGTTTGAGAAAGGTTATTTCTAGTAGTACTGGTATGATTAACAAAGCTTTTTCAGTGATAGAAAGAGATACTACTGGAGAGTGCCTCGGGTCCATTGGATTTCTTCTTCAATTTTGTTATGAATGCTGTGCACGTCTGTAATTGACGTAAACATTAGTCTGTCTCTGTTCTATGTCGTTTGTGTTTGTGTTGTTGATGTGCCCTAACACCTTAAACGCCAAATGGCCAACAAACAATATATTTTCTATTGTGTCTCGTTTTCTGATCCGATCTGAGTTATCCAAACTGTAGCTGTGCCGAATCGTCACTAGCTTGCGGTATGTTTGCGATTTTCGTTTTTAAGAAGTAAGGTTTATTAATGCAAGAGGTATTAAATAAAATGATTAAGTAGACATATTATTTTCATTTAATATGACAAAGTTGAAAAGAAAATTAAGTTCCGTTTTGAACATTTGGCCTATCGATTTCTTCGACAGGCGGCGTCGTGGACAGACCGGGTCTTGACATATCTCCATTTTGTTTGTTTTTCGACCCTTGTTTGTACGGTTGCGGTAGCCATGTCTTATCTTCTTAACGTTTCCTTTAATCCAAACTAAATTGGAATTGAAATGTTTGAAAAAATCGAGTAAGTACATAAGTATAGGGAAGACTCCTAATTAATTACAAAGTTTGTATGAGGGAGCTGTCCTGTTCATAGAAAAAATAATAGAACAAAATATGATAGAAGTTATGATCAATTTGCGAATGGAACATTATATAGGGGAAAAAAACAACGTACAAACTGAAACCTAGATCATGGCAGTTACCTATTTGTTTGTATGTGTGTGCGTTGTTGTTTAAGTTGTATGTATTTTGTGTTGTTACTGAACTCATGTTCAGTACATGATTTTTGACCACTATAGCGTTTTTCGTGATTTTTAATTTGTCATTATTTTACTTATTCATTATCAACTCATTGAATACATAGGAATGGTGATTTTCTCATGACTTTTTGCTGTTTAAAGTCAGCCAGAAGCATCTACTGAACTCATGATATCAGTTTGTGCGTCCACCCTGTATTGAAGTAGTGTAATAAAAACGTGTCATAAACTTGTATCTGGCCATCTACATTTCAATTACATAAGTGAAACACGGTGAACCACGACCAACACGTTCGTTATTTAAAAAAATCTATGCACGAGCACCTCCGAATTACTACGCGTAGCATCATCGACCAGCAGAACTAAAGTAAGGGTAAACAGGGTCGATTTTTTGTCGCAAAAACTGTCGCGTCATTTGGGGAGTTGCGACAGTTTAGTCGCATGATGTCAAAAGATTTGTATGAAGTGCTGCGTCACTGTGAAAGGTAGAAACTCATGTTACATTGTACACATGTGACAGTTTTGATGCGATTATGCTGAAACAGCCGTGTCATTATTTTTTATGAGGATTTTTAGGATGGGTACGGCATTAGGTACAGTACCCTGCACATCGCTGGTAACACTTTGACCTTTAGTTAATCTAACGTAGTATGAAGTTTCAATAGAATAAGGGGCCAACTTATATTGGTTTCATTATCAGTAACGTGCAATCTTCTTAACCATACTCGATGCTATGAATAAAGAGAGGTTCCATTAAAAATGATAAAATATTAAATCAAAAGAAGCAGATATTTAATAGAATTACGTATTTTTTAATTATTATATCTATTGTTTAATACTCTCTAAATAAAAGTATACTAAAATAAAAAAGCTCATTTCAATCAATCAAATAACATTGTTAGGACCTCCTTACAAAGTAATCAACAATGGTGCGTAGAATTGAGACATTTCTGGTTTATAAATTTCTCAGAATTGAGGATACAAGACCAGTGTATTTATTTATTAATGGAATAATATTGATACTTAACCATTTCACAGGGCTGCCCCGAAAGTATAATATATTAAATAGCGTCATTCCCAGAGATCACCCTAGGCGTCTGTCATTCCCACGCACAAGGCGAACGCCTCCGTACAATACGAACGTTATTTTTTATTTAAACCAAATGTTTGTTTTATTTATCTCTCTTGTTACTTTTTTGGGGACGCACACAATAGTTTTTGCGACAGCCCTATGGCGACACGTGACGTAAATGAATCGTAATTTTGTAGATGGCAATATTTACGATGAAATAAATTATTAATATCTTTTTAAGTAGCCAAGCTGTTTATTATTAGGAAATACGGTTATTGCATAAATCGAAATGTGAACTCTGCTTGTAACGGCTCTTTACCTTATAACAATGTTAAGAATGCATATGTAGTGCATATTAAGTATCAGACGGCACGGTTGGCTCAGTGGCTGAGCGATCGACTGCTGCGACGCGTGTCGTGGGTTCGATTCCCGCACGGAACAAATATTTGTATGGCCTACAGATAGTTGTTCCGGGTCTGGCTGTTCGTGTATGTGACTTTAAATGTTTGTAAACGCACCAACAACACAGGAGAAATTCCTAGTGTGGGGCAACGTTTTATTTTATAAAAAAAAAAGATATGGATATTGATATTGTTACCCTGCTTCATCCCACTGCTGGGTAAAGGCCTCTGTCCATGATATCCAGTTGTTTCGATCCAGGGCTAATGTGGGGTACTAGTTGTTCATTTTGTCCAGCTCGTCCCGTCATCTTCTACGAGGTCTGCCGTGACGACTCCTGGAATAAAAGAAAAAAAAATACATCGATTTGTGTTTCCATTTGTAATCACAGTAACCACCCGGAGTCTGGACTTGCGCTCGGTTGATGGCATTAGTAACGCCCTCTATTACATGGGACTTAACAACATACCTGGTGAATTGTGTAGGTACTGGTAGCCACACCACTGCCCAACCCTTCGGGGAATAGGTACACGCGGGATGTTATGTTCTGTGTAAATAAAACCACTTAGAAAGTGCAATCATCAATATTTTAACAATAAATAAGATTCGACTCGCTTGACAACCAGATGTGTGACACAAATTGTGTTTGGTCAACTGCGGTTTAATTTCTTGATAAAATTGACTTGACACGGGACTTAAACATAACTCGACAAATATGAGTGTCCTATAAGTACATACTGCCTCACCCTTCATGGAATACAAGCATGATGTTATGTTCATACCAACACCAACCAACAACACACCTACTTATACAACGGAAACGTACATAACAATTTTAAATAAGCACGTACATTTAATTAATTAATGATACACACGACTCCAATAATTATAATTTAAGCCCTCGAACACACACGCGAAATGGAATAACCACCTTATTTACCGACTTATAACCTGCAACGACGATAATTTTGCTTTAAAAAATAATAAGACAATCCAAACTCATATTATAAATGTAAGAGTAACTCTGTCTGTCTGTCACCATTTCATGCTTAATCTCTAAAATGTCGTACGTGCCGCATCGGCACATAAGGCTCAATTCACACCGCCGCGGAATGGAATGGAAGCGACTTTTTGCAACGAAATTGTACATTGCATAATGAACTTTATGTCAATTGTATAACATACAAAAGACGACTCCGACAGCAGTTAGGGGAATCCTCGCGCATTCGCGAGAATTCCCCGGAAGACGCAGGACCTTTTTTTGGCTCCTATTTATTTTGTATGTTATTCAATTGACATAAAGTTCATAATGCTATGTACAATTTCGTTGCAATAATTGAGTCTGAAAGTGTATGTACAAGGAACATTTTTTTTACTGCACTTGATCCATTGAACCGATTTCAATGATATTTGGTATGGAGATAGTTTGGGACCCTGGGAAGGACATAGAATAGTTTCAAAACCACGCCGTGATAACCAACATCATGTGGACGAAGTCGCGGACAAAAGCTAGTCCCAACTAAATTGGTATGTAAACGCAACATTATCATAATTGTAGGGCACAGACAAGTAATCAATAAGCCGTCCGTCTGGGTTATTTGTCCAAGTATTGATGGGTTAAACAAACATGCTTGTTCAGAAGAAATGGCTTCTTGTAAAAAATCGTGGGTAATTTCCGATGTGTGTGTTTTTGTGCCGGTAGGCATTATTGGCTTATTGCTTGTGCCTTCATTACATAATTTCTTGTATGGAGACCGTGGATCCAACGTAGCTATTAAGTATATCATTTGTTCTCAAATACCTATCAACGTAGATAAAATAGATGGTTTTCGTGAACGTTAGTCACATAATTACAAAAGTAATTTTATCAGATGTAAGTACATTGGAATAGAAAGTGCTATTACCGTAAAACGCTGTAACTTTGCCAACTAGCCCCAACTTTGCCTACTTCATTTCGATTACGATATTTCGCGTTTGCTTAGTTTTTTCGTATTTCTTACCATTTGGTATTGACTTTACATTATTAGGGCAACATATTTTTCATTTTTTATAATGGTAACTTTATTGTTACTCCGTCAGTTGTGCGACAAACACCGGTGCGATTGGGTGAAAATGTTTAGTGTCCTATAACTTTTGCAGTTTTAACTACAGAAAAGGTGTTTTCGTGCAAGTATAACATTCCAGGGTAAGAAAATACTATCTATTTTCCGTATTGCTTGATATTTTTATGAAGAAGACACGATTTCATTAAAATAAGTTAGTAGGCAATGTTGTGCACTGTTTTGGAAACTTGAGTGACACAACTTTGCCTGGGTCTAGGGTTGTCACTTTTCGAATTTTATTAATGAGACATTTTTATTATGTTAATGTCATATTTGCATGGAATTTATCCAGTTTGGAACCTGGTCGAATCAATGCATACGCTGCTCGGCTCCACCCGTGCGTGATCCGTTCGGCTACGGCCGCGTAGGTACGCTCAAGTGTCGTCGCCGGCCGGCAGGCATTGAAATTGCTATTGGTTGCTCTAGTCATGATAGCTTGCCGGCGGAAGCGCGCCCACGCGCCCTGGGTCATCAGATTTTAGCAGTCGGAGGGACGCAGTCGGCTGCCACCGCCTGCGCGCGGATCCTTTACGAAGCGCTGAGCCCAGCCGGTGGAAATAGTACTTAAGAAGACAGCAATACTCGTAGTCTCTCCTGCTATTATATGGGAATTAAAAAATATTACTGGTGAAATGTGGTGTACTATGCCAAGTACACCACATTTCTCCAGCGGTTTTTAATCCACTCTACTCAATGTGTTTTGTATTGCATTTAAGTAAGTCTTAATTCTATTGCAGTTATATGAAAAAATGACGGATAATAGAAAACGAAGCAGGAGAAAACCAGGAGCTCGTAGTTATTGCGATTACTCAGTAGAAATATTAGAAGTTGCAGCAGATCTCGTACGAAACAAAATTATTTCGTCATACGAAGCGGAAAAGCAATTTGGGATCCCGCGTCGGACCATTATAAATAAATCAAAAAACATGCATAATAAACCATTTTATAAAAAAACATTGCATTTGAGATTTTTACTCTTGAGTACCAATTGAAAAAAGTGAATAAAAGTAAAAAAAAAAGAATCCGTATTTTTTTGGGACAACCCTAGAATCAACGACATTTTTGTATGAAAAGTGTGTGGTACCTGCTACAACATTGCCTAGTAATTGTGAAAAAATAAATACGACCTTTATGGCAATAATGTAACTGCCGGGGACAAGCACGATGTGTCATGCACACGTAAAAAAAATACTGGAAAGATCAACAATATATTTATTGAGATATCCTTCTAGGCAAACTTGTGTCTTTTACCTACAACTTTGCCTACGACTTTGAGTGTTTGTAATTCGGTAAAACGGCGTGATTTGAATAGATTTGAGTTCTACTTGGCTAGGCATAAGGTCTGTTTTCCATCTGAAAGTTCTTAAAAGCCATAATAATAAATAGGTTCAGAGATACGAACAAAAAGTGTCAAAATCCAGGCAAAGCATTTTACGGTATACGTATTAATTCGTATTAGTACCAACATGAGAGAAGAATATTGCATATCACGAAACCCCTATGACACGTGACGGGCCTAGTTTGGACCTTGTGGTACTCCAACAGAAAATAACGATGAAACCGAATCTTTTTCCAAAATACAAAACACTCAAGTCCAGACAATAACGCACTAGACTCGAAAAATAAAATAAACAGAGGTTTAAATAAAGAGGATCGTTAGCCTGGACGTGTTTTCAGGTAAGAAGGAATGCAATTTGCAATTTCGTCGGATCAATATCGGATAACGAGTGAACGGAGAGATTTTAAATTGCAGCCTCCGCAACTCGCTCGACGGGGTGTAATGAGGATAGAGTATTTGTTTGTTGAAATTATGAGGCAGTAGTTTATGGATTAAAATGTTATTCCTACGTTTAATCCTGTAAGGAGCGTTCATGAAAGAAATAATTTATGTATTATGTGTAACTTGGGAGTGAAAAGTGTAATTTTTAGGATTCCATACCTCAAAAGGTAAAAAGGAACCCTTATAAGATCATCCTCTTGTCCGTGTGTCTGACGTGTGTCACCTGCGATTTTCTCAGGAACGGGTGGACCTAGTTAACATTAAAACAGACACAAATTGACAAGAAACCCGTTGACTTAGGCTCTATAGTCATAAGCTTTGAGCTTATGCTAGACATCCTGACGAGGAAGATTGAAGAGAAGTCACTCATAAAAAGCTACACAAACCCCACAAAACAAAACAAAAAGAGGTATCTCTAGATGCTGCAATTATAAAAATACGAAAGGGAGCATAAACAAAATTCCGTTGGAACCCCGTGAAAAAATTAGCAACAGCTTGTATAATGAATAACCCAGTTCCCGGACCGCATTATGCATAACAATATTTTTCTTTAGTTACCTTCCCGCCCTCTTTGCTAACCAAAGCCTGTCGGTCTCTACTTTCCCTTCCTTATTATGTCGTATTTCTTCATCGCCCTCCTTAAATTATGATTAAAATTTACGATAACCGCCATTTTCCTATCTGGCAACCAAAAGTTGTTTGCTCAAGCGACTTTAAGACGGTTTTATGCAAAATTTACTTTGATTATGGGTAAAATTTGCACTTATAAATGCAGTTAGAGGGTTGAAATGCTAAATATATAATTAAACGTCCCTCCTCGTTCATTGTCTTTTCATGTTCTTTGGTAAATGTTTAACAGTAATAAAAAATAATGTGATATACTATCTGAAGGAGTATCTTTAAGATAGATTCTTCAGTTTCTTCAGTCTTTCCTAAGTAAAAGAAAAAGAAAGAAAGGAAAAACATTTATTTGGGACACGCACGGATAATAAACAATATAAAATACAAGGACCTGTGCGAGGCCAAAAAGGCTCCTATCTCAGCATGTGCTGCGATATTTCAACAAGGAGTAAAAATATCGCAAGAGTAAAAACGATTGCAGCTTTGTATTTACTCAAAATGAGTGTGTAAGTTAGTACTTATATACTAGCCTCACTCAATACTGCAGCGCTGGCTAGACTCAGCTACCCCATAATAATATAACTAGCCCCAGGTGTTCCTCCCCTTTGTTATCTACTAGATGACTGGTTGTAAATTGTACTACACCATAACACTTCACGGCTAACGTTGCATCAACTAAACACCATGGACTTCTACACTTACCAACTTTGTAACATACCTTAACTAGCGGTATTCAACCGTATTTTCACCCAGATAAGGTCTATTTATCATTTTGTGGAAGTTAATAGAGAGGAGTAGCAAGTTTACAGAAGTGCATTTGGCGCAGGTGGCAGTCGCCATCGTCTTAAGTTACGAGATTCAAATAAATGGTTGTTTCCCTGACATTATTTAATTATTCATACGAATGCTGGTTACATTAGTTTTGTTCAGGAAAGGAATGACTGGATTATTACAAGCTTTGATCGACGTAATGTTTTTCTTATTTGATTTCATCGGGTGAAACCAAATTTACTTAAAATAACGTTTTCTTTTTTAGCATACCACAAATTAATTGATTATAAGTAAAATAGTTATCAGATAAAAATATGTAGTCGATCTATAATGGACCTCTTTTTTTGTGTAGCTTAAAAATGTCGTTACTGTCAAAGCAAAGCCTTAAAAGCACGAAAAAGAAAAAATAAACTATTCAGTTACTAAATCGTAAGTGCTTAAACACTTAATAATTTAAATAAAATATAATAAGTATTTTGGACGTCGTTCGCTCATACGTCATGTCATGACGAAACTCGTAACTTAAGTTTGAAGTGAAGTAGGTACAGTAACCATGAATTATTTTTAAAGATGAATAATTTTAGTTCCGAGTCGCGTCTGACTTATTTTGGCATTATAATAACTGTGTAGAGCCTTCATTTGTATTTTCCAAGTTTCTCTACCAAACCCAGTTTAAAAATAACCTCTGATTCACAAAAAAACTGATTTAAAAAGTCTTATTATTAAGAAGTTAGCCTTTAAGTTTATACATAAAGGCTAACTATAAAAAAAAAAGGCTGTGTTCTTATAAACACAGCCTTTTTTATAGAGCTTATATAAAACTACATACATATAATTGTAATACGAAATCGAAGACTATAATTATTATTAGAACTTTTGCGAGGAGTAATAAACAAAATCAACTACCAACCAAACAACCCACTATGTGTTGACAAATGTTCTGTGTGACAACTAATAATTTCAATAAATTTTCTGTTTAATTTATCCAATTTAAATTTACCATAGTTTTACATTTATTTATTTATTTGTGAAAAATACAAAAGGACTCGTGTAAAATACACTGCATTGTGACATTAAAGCGGGGCAGTGCAGTGCAACACTGCTTGGCCACCCTACTTCTCATTCGACTGACATGAGGTGATTACGGGCCTTGTTTATTTTGTTATTATTGTTCTTATTTTCTTTTTTTTATCTAAACACGATCGTGATTATCGAATGTAAGTGGACGGCCAGACTTGTGAGTGATTTCTTTTATTTATAATATTTTTATTTAACCTTTGGGATTGTCCGTCTTAGCCACTTGAGAAGTTGGTGACCTTACACAGCGGTGCGTTTATTGAACGTAATTGAATATTTCACGGTGGATGGTTATTTTATTATTTGATTATTCTGTGTACTTATGTTATTATGGGTATCTTGTTGGCCTAGTGGCTACAACCGCTACTGCGGGCATTAGGTCCTAGGTTCGAATGCTGTGACGGGTAAAGTTATATTGGGTTCTTCTCCTTCAGGAATTTCTCAGTGAAATCCCGGAGTCTATATTTGTTCCCGTTTTGTGGCTATAGACTCGCCCTCTGTTACATGAGATTTAAACACAACTGGCGAAATATGGATTTAGGAACTACAAGTACTCTGCTTTACTCTTCGGGGTATATAGGCGTGATGTTATTTATCTCTATCCAATATGTAAAACATAGATTCCCTTGTTAATTGAATGAACGGTACATTAATTGTATTCAAGCTTAGGGACTTTAAAAAAAACTTCAGTGTGGAATTTAAATAACTACCTACCTATTTAATGACTTCAAGTCAAGCTTATCCATTCAACGAAAACAATTATTCCGAATTTAATTAATAACTATCAATATCGAATCATTTCTCAGGCTTGATAAATTCCGTCAGGCTGTCAATAAAAAAACACGTCTGAATTAATTTATGTGCCGAGCGCGTTAATATTTGCTCATAAATATTGGGCGATAACAATGTAGGTGATATTTATCTCACACTGTGAATATAGGCGGGTACTTGTTCTAAACTATCAAAGCGATTGCCGCCAATGATCTAAGCACTAAGGTATTCTACATATTAAGTCCAGTGTCCAGAATAACTTGAACCGTGAAAGAATTGTAAACTATATGCTTAAGTAAAAGTACGGCAATGCTATTTTGTATAAATGGGAAGTAAGTGAGTGAGTCATCCCATACTAATTAATTAGGGATTGACAGTTCTCTTCACCTAACTTGTTAGGAGGAGATTTTTATAGAATTGACCGTCTGTTCAGACACACAGCTGGCCTAACGTAATACGGTGTAGTACGGTTTTGATACCACTGACATACGACCTAATTCACCGGGTTAAACTGTCTGCAGTAATAAGTTACGTTTTTCTTATATAAAACTATTGTTGACGACTTACGCAGCGTGGGTAGGCCGCCATACACAAGATGGATCGATGATCTGATGAAATTCACAAAAAGCCGATGGATGACGGCAGCGCAGGACCGATCTTTGGGAGGGTTTTAAGTCAAGCAGTGGACGTCTTTTGGCTGATATAACAATGATGATGAAGCCTTTAGGGATGTATAAATTTAAGGGAAGTGCCTTTTTGGCCTCGCACAGGTCGTTTTCTATTTTTTGTTTGTACGTAGTTACAGTTTATGGTGTTTATCTCCTGTGCGTGTGCCAAATAGATGTTTTTCTTTCTTTCTGTTTTATAACTACAAGTACTAAAATACCAGGTCGTTATAATGATTTTATTCTTGCAAGTAGCACACCGCAATGAACATCTAAGAGTCCCAAGATACACTGGACACAAATAAATTTAGTCCAAAGCTTCAAGCTTACTCTTCAACTTGACAGATAACTAGTTATAAGTGAATAACATTTGACCCGCCCTCTTCGCGAGTAGGGTGCACACGAACATACGCCGAGCAGGATTAGTCATCACTGACTCATTGGTTTTTAAAGAGCACTTTAGGTCGGGAGGGTTAAATTGATTTTTCAATGCTATTTTATGAAGACTACATACTTACCTAGCTTTTCTAGCGCGATTTTTTTATTTTATTCCAAAACGAGAATAATTTACGTGGGTAAGAAGGCTGCCAGGCTCAAATGGTATTGGGTGGGACACGTGAGCCGTATGCACTGTGACCGGTGGGCAAAAGTCTCCACACAATGGGTGCCGAGGATGGACGGAGCCGCCGAGGCTGGCCCAGAAAGAGCTGGCGTAGCTGTGAGACATGAGAGGCTTAAAAAATTTGCACCCGCCTAATATTAAGTTACCCTTAAGTTCAGTTGATAAATTAGGAAAACTGTAATTCATGTTAGCAGTTCTAATAATTACATGTTATCAGTAACTCCATGTAAAATACTGGTATTCTATGCTCCTTATCTAAACGATAATGAAAAACCGTTACCATCTTGTAAGACTAACATAAGTAAGTATATCACCAATATACTCATACATTTTACTTAAGTACAGAGGCTAGCACATCAAGCTACCCCAATCTGTCATATTTCTTTGACAGTTTTTCATCTTTATAAGAAAAGGATAAGGTTCATGTTCGATTGCGAAAACTTTACAGTTACAGCTTTATATGCTGACATCTGCACCTAAATATTACCTAAAAGGACTAATTAGTCCATACAAGTACTTAACCAAATGTACCTGCTATTTATTTTTAATATTTTGGTCCTTTAACACAGTACCTGCATTTTGTTATGTATTCTAAAAACTAACG
Organism: Phlogophora meticulosa; assembly: GCA_905147745.2. Taxonomy (NCBI): domain Eukaryota; kingdom Metazoa; phylum Arthropoda; class Insecta; order Lepidoptera; family Noctuidae; genus Phlogophora; species Phlogophora meticulosa. The sequence goes on from LR990518.1 coordinate 5,884,230, forward strand.
AAATAGAAACACAAGGAAAATGACAAGTCATTCTATCAAAAGAGGAAAAGGCACCATACCGGTTCCCATTACTCACATGACATTTCGTGTTGAGAAAATTGAATTTGACGGGAAGAATAATGTAATGTGTACAGGAAAAACAAAAGCACTGAATTACACGCGAAAATAAAGGCGGTAGTAGACAGCGCAATGTAGCTTCTTGTAAGAATGTTTGTTATATAAAAAATATCTATCTATGTAATGTATTGTATTAAGTATATCAGTCATCTAGTACCCATAACACAAGCTCTGCTTAGCTTGGGGCTAGATGATGCTGTGTGGATTGTCCAGCATTATTTATTTATTTATTTATTATTTATTTATTATATAAACATCACGCTAGTATTACCCGAATGGTTAAGCAGAGATATTCCTTTTTACTAACGTTTCGCCAGTTATGTTTAAGTCCCATGGAATATGGGGTGAGTCTACTGCCATCAACTGGGCACGAATCCACACTTCGGGTGGATACTGAGAAAATCTAAATGGAAAAACCCACTTTTCGCCCGACCGGAGTAACGAGCAAAGTACATGAGGATCGAGAAATATGAAGGTAAAGAACACTAACTATAAACACAGAAACAGTTACATACTCACTTACAGCACGCCCAGTTTAAGTAATTCAAGATGGCGATGCCTGTCAAAGAAAAATGCAACATATGAAAAAAGTCGGTCCATTTATTTTAGTTCAGTGTTTTCCCGCCTGTACAGATATATTGGTTAGACTCTTCATATTGAAACAGTAAGTAGGCGTCCTTTACAGTCCGAGTATGACATTTCCATATCGAAGGGTAGGTAAGTCGCGTAGGGATTATATTAAAGTGATGGGTAGCGTAGCCACCTGTGAACTTATAATAATAATTTGCTACGTATATTATCACCGTGCCTTCCCTACGCTGTGTTATGGGTTGTACCCCTCCTGTCATATTTCAATTAATGGCGGAAGCCTTATTACCGCCGGTTTCGAGTTTCAAATTTCAGCCAATAAGTAATTTGATTGTTGTATTGCATTCATTTTGAATTTTGTATGATGTTTTTTCTTGAGTTATTTATATTATATAAGCTTTGTGCTTGTTTTAAACACGATACTACAATTCGATTTTTAAATTAAGCGCAGAAAAGACTCATTTCTTCACATCACATGCCTATACTATGACAACCGATTTCCACATAACTCCTCGGCCACAAGCGCCACTTTCAGACTTCCCCTTACAAACCCATCTCTTATTCTATCTAGTCGTGTAACACCACATTTCCCCCTCAGCATTCATACAACTCAACATTCAACAACAACAGCATATTTATAATTATCCAATCTAATTCCGAAGCCATGGAGACAGCAGTCAGCACAGCGATGCTCTCAGAAGTAGCCGCCAGTTTATCTCCTATTGAATTTACATTGTGTCCGTTTTTTGTCCCAATCGTGACTGCCTGATAACCAGGTACATAAGTACATACAAGTCTGTTATTTTGCATGCTATAAGCTATAAATTCCAGTAACGCTTTGTGGGTGCCGATATTTTTTGCCTTGTTAGCGAGGTACGAAAAAGTTATTAATAAAATAACGAGCGCTGATCAGCTGTCAAAACTTTTAATAGTATACTCTGTGTTATGAATTGGAAACTATTTGTTATAAACGTTCCATGTTTGAGTTGGAAGCTTAGTTTTTTTTTGTTTTTGATTATATTTTGCGCTTGTGTTTCATAAAGAGGTTGCAACTGTGGAATTGGCAATCTAAAAACACAGATAAACGGTACAGTATTATCATGAGTATTACTAGCTGTGCCCCACGGTTTTACCCGCTCCTACCTCCACGGTTTTAACCTTCCTCGAGAATTTGGCTATCAAAGACAATATTTTTTTTTTTAATCCGACTATTATTCCCAGAGATTAAACAATGCTTTCAAACAAACAAACTTCTTCAGATTATTTACATAAAAAAATGCTGCAAGCCAAAAACTAATATACACAGTCTAACTTACCGCCAACCTATTCGCCACCAGTAGCCCTAGCTTTTCCTTCATCTATGTTGCAGTCGGCATCCGTTCAATATATTCTGTGATTTCAACCATGAAAATGCGACTGAATATCAGAATTTCACCAAGACCTTTGCAAGTTAGTTATAGAAGAGGCATACCTATTCCATATTCAAATCCATATTTCCAATTGATGTAATTTCCTTTTAAACGAAGATCAACAGCTTTAATAAAGAGTAAATTAACTAGATTTAACAATGACATGAATAACAATGTCATATTTTTTTTGTAGATGTAGCTGAAACTTAACTTTATGTGTGGGGTGTTAAAGTTATTTTTCCAAAAACACATATTTGTTTACATTTTTCGAATATCATAGCAAACGGAGGACTTACTTTGCATACTTTACTTATAGGCACGTAAAATATAACTATTTAAGATGAATTTAACATGTAAAGATAAGACTTACTCGAAGGTACTTGTCCCTGAATACCTTACCAAACCTTCTGACCATCCTTTTAGCATTAGGTAATTGAACACGTAACAGCTAACAATAGCCCTTCCTTGGAATCTTATTCAACCGGTACCTTAAAGGTAAGTGGCCCACGATGCTCAAGTGTTTTCCCTTGAAAAACTTAGCATATATGCAATATTTAGCGTAAGAGTATGTTAGAGAGAGGTAAAGGTAAGTTGTGACGGTATGGGGCCCACTTCGCTGATTGCGAGCGCGCCATTTGCATCAGCCATATTGGTGTACTGTGAACGACCGACGGTTGTACACTCGGTAAGACTGATATCTGGAAGGTGTACCGGACTATCTGAACGACCGAGTTGTTCTTATGGAAATTTAACACAGAACATTGTTTTACTTCCGAAGATAGAAGTAGAAAATAAAATTGTTTGTTTGATTGAGTGCAATTCTAATAACTATTTATCTATCTAAAATCGGAGGTTAGTTCCATATTCAAATAGAAACATAGATATAAAGTTAGTTATGATGACTTTTCCATACTTTATACCTACATATTTTTATACAAAAGGGTTGACAATACAGTCTGGGTAGTAGAACAGGCATCTTGATTAACCGAGCCGTATTGGTATGGGCCGTAGTATCAATAATGACGAAGAGAAATATTGATCAATTTATCACCTTGACTGGCCCATATTAATGTCTCCGACGGCCCGTGGTCCATTTATTAAATCTGTTTAAGATAGCTGGAAATTATCACTTAGACCGGGCAGTATGAATACTTCTTTATATCAAGATGGATTTTCGAATCCGCTGTTTTATAAAACCGGCATTTGTTTTACACAACTGCTCTGTTATGTAAAACAACTGAACGACGTTCAGCTGAATTGTCATACAGCTACATTTTACATAACTGCAACCCACGTTTAGAAGTAATGCAGAATGGCTTATCTGAACTTCGATCTTAGTTTTGTCTCAGGGTTGGCAATACTAATGAGTTTTCTCTATTGTAAGCCAGATTATCATTCTTAGTTTCATCATGAGCTCGAGGAGCTCGTGGCTTAATAAAAACAGCCGCACGTGTTGATCGAAGGTTAAGCTACGCTTACCGAAGTCAGTCTGTGGTTGGATGACCATTCCGATCATATCGAGACTCCTCCGTGCCTCGGAAAGCACGTAAAGTAAATTGGTCCCGGCTGTCATTTGTAGATCTTTGGCAGTCGTTACGGGTAGTCAGAAGCCCGAAAGTCTGACAACCAGTCTTCCGAAGGGGTATCGTGTTGCCCAGTAACTGGGTTGTGGAGGTCAGATAGGCTCCATGCTCGCTCCATGTAAAATACTGCTATTCAGCTGCATCCGGTTAGACTGGAAGCCGACCCCAACGTAGTTGGGAAAAGGCTAGGCAGATGAATTTCATCATGATGAATCTAAGACTGATTCTTTGGAATCTCACTTTGTATACGCAATTTCCCGTAACCACTACCTACGTACCGTAACAACTAGGTAACAAACTATTATTTAAGACTTCTTCAACACCTAACTCCTTCTGAAACATGAAACCTGTTAACATATTTTCCTTGCTGACTGTACCCGTGTACTGTAAGAAACTAGCACAGTGTCTTGGTAATTTGAAAGCGTCACCCGCACCCCTCTCCCCTGCTTATCATAAGAAAAACACAACTTTTCTTGCGGTTTCACTTTCCATGATCATCTACCTGCCGTACATATACCTGGCGAACCCTATGTAAAGTGTAATCTAAGAAAGTATGGGTAGTTTAAAAAAGGTTGCCCGACTATTTTTCGATATCAAGGCGAATTGAAATGGTCGCTCTTCAGGAGCGGCATGGCGACGCTTGGTGATCTCCTTTTCTTATTAAAAATAGACGTGAGATTAGTCTATTTATTTATTAACATTTTGTAGACTTAACAGGTCAACCCAAGACGTCTACAAACAAGTTACATTTTGTAATATACACGTACAGTTGTATGTTACTTTACTAACTTATAGTGAAGTAGAAGAGTAGCTTAGCCTAGTTACGTAAAACATTTATTTTAAAAGATGAATAATTGAGTTATATTTTACAAAGATAACTTTACTTTAATTTAATGACCCCCTATTAAAGTGATTTAACGAGAATTTGCTGGACCGTCCTCTATTTTGAACTTACATAATTAGTAGCCTCTTAAGGTACTTACTTTGCGACACAGTAAATACATACCTACTTGCTTAAATGCGCAATAGCGTGAGACTTAAAAACATAACTTGTGAAATGAGGGTGTACTGCATGCACACCACTGCCCATCCCTTCAGGTAATACAGGCGATAATACTAGCCTTTTATCGTCCCACTGATTTCATACTTATAATTCCAAGTCCAAGTTTCAACTCTGCCCGTAGTCCTACCGTCCCATGTTTTCCTTCACCGATGTCAGTGGGTATCTTATACCATGTACTTAGGCAACATTATATGCTAAGTACACACGGCTACACATCAAGTTATATATTTCCAGTATAAGCTGACTTCTCATTGTATGGAAATCTTATACAGTGAGAGGCCAGCTTCATATGTTTACGTGTGCACATGTGACTTAATAAAGATGTCATAAAGTATGATAACTTGAGCACTGGCGATCAAATCCATTTCGATAGATATTTAGCGTTGTTTATATTTATATCAAAACGTCTAGCGCGGGTGTGACGTATAAGGCTGCTTATCCACCGTAGCGGAACGAGGCTGCGGAGCGGAGAAACGGAGAAATTTTAGCCAATATAATTGCGTAAAATCTTCGGTTTGCTTCAGTGGACAGAGATTATTGGTTATTATTTGTTTATTTTTGTTTTATTCATTTCTATACGTCATGTTGAGCTTAAATAAACTTAATAATTCTCTTTCCTTTCCTCTTTCTTTATGTTTCCCCATCAGAAAAATCTTTAATCACCGCACAATCGCTCAACCCATACCATCAACAGAGTCAAATAAGGCCCGTTTGACGTTTCAAGCTACTCCATATATCTCAGATACCGTGTGCAATCCCCCTAGGAGACACAACACAGCTTTGAGCTTTGAGGCGCAATATCCACGGGCAAACATGCTCCTATCTGCCCGGAAGAGAGTTAGTTCTTTGTAGGTCTCTTTATACTTGCCAAGATATCATGACTTCTGAGACTTGGCACACTGTTTGCTTCTGTGACTGGGCTGTGTTATTTAAGGAAAAAGTTCATTTGAAGCTGGTCTAGATATTTGTATCCTTTGTTTCTGGTTAGTGATGATTTAAAATCATTTTAAAGTTAGGTAAGTATACACTTACTAAAACGTATTTTAGTTTTTTTTTAGCCCAGTACATGAAAATGTATTGCTATCACTATTGGGTTACACTGTTAAATTGATTTATATATTCATTGTTGAAAAACGTGTTCAATTGTTAACATAAATTAAATTCTTTAAAAGCTTTCTAGCAATGTTCATCCAACATAACCATTACATAGTTCAATTAAAAAATAACGAATACTGTTTATTTACATCAGGAAATGAAGAGTAATTTCGATTTTACTCGTACAGCCCGGCTAGCTCAGTCGGTAGAGCATGAGACTCTTAATCTCAGGGTCGTGGGTTCGAGCCCCACGTTGGGCGCAATCTTTTTGCCCTGTCACATTTTGTTTTTAATAGTATTCTGGTTAGCGCCATCTACCGAAATTAGGAGAAGCTTGTACAGCGCTATGTTCTTACGGACCTTAATAGTTCACAAATCATTTCATAGATGGCGCTATTCAATATGGAAAACGAAATAGTCTTGCACAGTGGGTGCTATTTATATCCAATTGCTTTTCCTAAGTAACTATGATATTATATTAGTCCGTCCGTTAATTATTTAGTGTCGATTAAAAAGCATGATAGGTAATACTGTACAACTGGTTCAAATACGGACATGTTTTCCAACCCTGCTTTCGTCAACGTCCATACTACGTTGAAAACACCGGTTCTCGTCCGATCACCGAAGTTAAGCAACCTCGGGCGTGGTCAGTACTTGGATGGGTGACCGCCTGGGAACACCACGTGACGTTGACTTTTTACTAATTTTTAGTTGGTTTTAAGAGTATTTACTATGTAGAACCCATTGATAATAAATCATTATTTTGCGTATAAAGTTTGAGAACTTCAGAAAAAAGCAGTTAATTTAAGAAACTGGCAATGTATTCTTACTCCAAGTGCTACAGTTGGTCACGATGTACCTACCTGATCCGATAACAATGATCACGATTAACACTATCAGACAGAATCTGGCTGTAAATAAAACTTTTTTACTACCACTTTTATACTCATTTGCATACAAACGATGATTCGTTACTGTAGGTATAGTATACATGGAACCGAGCAAATCTTACACTTAGAATCTACTATACTATTATCTACGACGAGTTAAATACCCTAGGTGCCTGCAGTCTGCACTAGATGGTAATTAGAAACGTCATTGTCGAGCATAATGCCCACTTCCTACTACGCACATACTGTTCTTGCAATGTGCAATAGTGCAACAATATTTAGGCATTTAGTTTTCACCTAGTCTTAGTGAAGTCCATGGCTATTTATTTACAAATCTACAGCTCTTCAACATTTTTTCTTAAAATAAATAAAGTAACGTTACAGCCATTTCAGGATTACAATTTACGAACTGAACTTATTAAATGCATCAGAAACAAACAGAATGGCATGCTACCATCTAAGCATATGCAAGTTTGTGGTGTGGGTGGGTGTGTACTCTACACACACACATACACTACCTTCAACTCTTACTGAAGTCGTGTATGGTATACTTATATTCAATACTATTTAGAATTATGAGTCAATTCCTCGCATACAGAGAGAAGTGCGAAGGGTCAACATTTTTAACTTTTTCCATGTGACTTCCACATCGACGTGCGTTCACGCTTCAAACAATGACAAATCAACATTAGCCAGTAGGTAGGTACGAGTATACCTACCATCATTACAGTCAGGTGTCTTACGTTTCTTATAGCTCCAACACAAGAGGTAATTGTGCAGCTTCCTTTGCGACATCATTTAGAGCAATTTTGTGTTGTTTATATAAAACGTAGGTGACACGCGAAGGATGCCATATTGTCTGTGACTTAAGTGACAACATGACAGGGCTGTTGTATTTCTGTTTGACTGTTTACGGTAAGAAATTGAAGATATAGTAAAACGGGGTGAATATAAACTCACGTAGGGAATAGAAACCAAACTTTGAAGGGATTTTTCGCCTTAGTTTAAAATTGTTTGTCGAGATTTTTTTGTTTTTCATGTCTTTCTAACACTTAATTTCGTTACAACAGTAGAAATACTCTTTAAACCAACTAAAAATTTGTAAAAACGTCAATGTCACGTGGTGTTCCCAGGCGGTCACCCATCCAAGTACTGACCACGCCCGAGGCTGCTTAACTTCGGTGATCGGACGAGAACCGGTGTTTTCAACGTAGTATGGACGTTGACGTATGTAGGGTTGTAAAACATGTTCATATTCGAACCTGTTGTACAGTATTACCGATCATGCTTTATATATTTTTTTTAATTATAATCCACACTAAATAATTAACGGACGGATTAAGATAAAATAGGAGCTCGTGGCTGAATAAAAACAGCCGAACGGGTTGATCGGAAGTTAAGCTAAGCTTGCCGAGGTCAGTCTGTGGATGGGTGATTGTTCGTAACATATCGAAACTCCTCCATACCTCGAAAAGCACCTTAAGCCGTTGGTTCCGGCTATCATTTGTAGATCTTTGACAGTCGTTCCGGGTAGTCAAAAGCCCGAAAGTCTGACAACCAGTCTTACCAAGTGGTTGTGTGTTGTTGTAGTAACTGGGATGTGGAGGTGATATAGGCAGTCGCTCCTTATAAAATACTGCTATACAGCTGCATCCGGTTAGACTGGAAGCCGACCCCAACATAGTTGTAAAAAGGCTAGGCAGATGATGTCGTTTTATTATGGTTTTGATTATTTCAACATAAACGTATAAATATTTACATAAAAGTATAAAGCTTAAGCTAAATCACTATTGGAGAAAGGAAAATATGAATAGGTACAAACAAAGCCCAAGGATCATCTATTCTATGTCATTGACACTGACATATTGGAAACCCGAAACCTTGGGACGAAAATAGTCAGTGACAATGAAAAGTAATTTTCTAAGGATGAAGGGCTTAAAGAGCAAGGCCAAGAACAGTGTCTGCTTGACTTTGATAAATAGACAGTTCTGATTTAGTCGAAAATCGCTTAGTTCCATTGGTCATGTAAGTCTCATCAATATATATTCTGACATTCGGCATTCATTGCTGTACATACCTACGTTGAATCAAATTTAGTATCTGATCGATATCATTGGTAGCTGTTAGGGGATACAGCTATATATCTGTACTAATATTATAAAGAGGTAATATTTGTATAATACTATAATATTCGTATCGCCAAGTTTCCTCACAGTAAACTAACTCCTTAATGAGAATCATTTTCAGAAAAAAAAATGCCAATAGTAGTGGTTCGTTGGGATCTACCGTAACAGTTGTGTTTTGTGCTGAGCCATTTTCTACATCATCACAAGAGTTTTCTTGTGATGATGTAGAAAATGGCTTCAAAAAATTTATCAGATTCATAATTTTTAACAATAATACTAAATTATTAATGTTACTTGTAATTTTAGCCTTTGCCGGTTGGAGTGATGCTCTCTCAACAAAGATGGACTTTGGCGGAGACGAAGTCCTAGCAACAGTCAACAATTCTACTAAAGTAGAAGACGAAGATGTTGAAGTACAACATACGATTGTACTGTCAACCAAGGTCAAAAATAATAATAGAAGAGGACTACATAGTTCTAACGAAGGTAAGATTATATGAGTATTATCAGTACGTTAAATCAGCTAGATTTATGGTCAAGGATGCATTAGAACCGACACTTTTCTTACATAGCTTTTGCTGTATTTTTAATATTGTATGGCATATGGCAGTTAAAATCCGTAGCCACTCAAGTCTTGTTGCAAAGATAAGAGCATAAAATAAGAGCAGTACATTTTTAAGAATAAAGAGGAGGACCTCTTGCGTCTGAGTGGGGCAATGGACGCAGGCGTAATTTTCCGGCCGGCTGACCCGAGCCAAGATCTCTCAGATAATGAGAACATTAAAATTCAACATACATGCTAACAAAAGTCTTCAACGAATGTTTGGGTTAAAATAATTGATCTGAGTATTGATCGAAAAATAAACAGGATTACGACACATATCAGTATCGCGACAAGGTCGGTTCTACTGACCTGATTATAATGGCTTAGTTATCTTTTGACATTTACGGGTTTAAGTGCAGACTATAATCGACTTATCTACCTACTAAGCTACGTGAAATCACCAACTGCATACTGCGTGTAGGTTTGTTAGCTATGCTATAATTAATTAAATCCTACAACTTCACCTACTTTGATTCAATTTAATTTTCAAATGTTTGCAAAATAATATGTCCATATTTTTTACACATTTTTAGGTAACACAGGAGCACTATCGTACAATATCGGCAAAAAAGAAGCAAAGGAAGATAGTGGTGAAGTACCCATAATAAACGGATACAAATCAGTTGAGACCACACAGATAAGAACACCAGATACTAGGACTAGGGGGCAATTCTACCCTGACTCAGCATTTATAAATAGAAATGTACGAGACGAGTTTGATATATACCCTAACTACGTCACAAACCCATCACAATGGAAACCTTCAAGTTTCTACAATAATATCAACTGGATGAGTCAAGACGTACCAATAACGGAATATAATACTGGCTGGAAAATAAGCAGACCAGCTTACCAGACTCCTGGAAAGTTCCACAGAAGGATAACAGATGATGGTGTGAAAGAGTTCTATTGCAAGAAATGTAGGGAGTTGAACGGCATGAGAGGATGTCCACAAGACCGACAAAGTCCACAAGGTCCACAACAAAGACGCAATTCTTGGATATACGAGACAACGACTCCTAAACTAAAGTTGGACGGCAAATTGGCGAAATTAAACTAATTTGTTTGCGGTCATTGTTTTTGTTCATCCCGTATCGTAAGTGTGTAGAAAAAACTTGAAGATGTTATCTCAGCGACCTTGAGACGTAGCTCAGAGGTTGAAAGGCATGGAATAAATGAGACGTTAATAATCGTGCGCACGTTTCCAAGTATTCGCTAATGCCTAATGTTTTCGTCAGTTGTTATTATCTCCATATCTTCTCCTTCATCAATAGGTGCGCATTCTTTATTATTAATTTATGTAAAAGCATGATTGTGCTTAATTACTGCTTCTGTCTGCAAGGTAGAGGAACCGTTTTTTGTTATTTTTGTAAAAACTGGACTAGCGCTGATTATTATCAAAAAATGTACGAAGTGTTGTTTCTCATTTCAGCGGTTTTATTTCCACTGCTTTTTTAACTTCCTTTAAAATAATTATCGTAGTTTACTTTAGTAATATCGATATAAGAATCAATTTTGCGAGTTGTAATGACCAAGTTATGATAAAAAAAATGATCGAATCATAATTGAAATATCAATATCAGTCGCTCACAATTTATCTTGATGAGTCATCAATGACAGACTAGCATCCTCTATTATATGTTACACATTTATATGTTATTGTACAGTGTTCTTACTATAGTTCTTCTATACTCGTAAATGAGGAGCCATAGACCGTATAATCACTTTATTGATACATCTTCTTTTATAAATATTTTTTAATAGAACAACTATTCATAGGTAACATTAATATAATTTCTTTTCGCCTCTACATGACGAAATACTAGATTTTTAATTTGGATAATTAAATAACAATAGCTTATCATCCTTTTAGAAACATCATCAAAAAAAATTGTATCATCATGAGATCCATGTATTGAATTAAATTTCATATGAGTAGGGGCGTTTTAAACATCGTTTATTTCAGATTAGGATTGTACTTTGTAATGGGTGACCTTTCCATTATCGTTAACAACAGTTTCGGCACCCCTGTTGCTGGATTCCTTGCCATTGACGTTGGAAGACGAAGAGAATGACTTGCTGGAGACTGAGTAGAACCCGCCATTACCTGGTGCAGATGTGTCGGAGTAATGATTTATTTGATCGACGTTGGGGTTACCCTGAAATAATGATATAAGAGATGTTAGCTTCTTGACTAGCTCATGTAAATAGTTCCGTCTCTTTCTGGTAATGAAATAATGATGGCATTTAAACTTCAGTATCTATAATGATATAAGAGATGTTAGCTTCTTGACTAGCTCATGTACATAGTTCCGTCTCTTTCTGGTAATGAAATAATGATGGCATTTAAACTTCAGTATATGGATGACTGACCTGTGCTCGGATAAAATGACGTTTTCTAAAAATGGAACCTAGCTAGATCGATTTATGGCCCCCGAAACCTCCTGCTTACTAAATTTCATGAAAATCGTTGGAGCTGTTTCCGAGATTCAGATTATATATAAGTATATCTTAAATATATATAAATTACGTGTCACGTTGTTTGTCCGCTATGGACTCCTAAAGTACTGAATACATTTTAATAAAATGTTGCACACAGTGTGCAGTTTTATCCAACTTAAAAGATAGGACAGTTTTTATTTCGATTATTGTCCTCAATATTTCTTTTATTGCAAATTAAATGTTTTTCTATAATAATTTCTATACATTTCTAACAGATGTCAGTGTAACTTAACTTTAGAGGCAGTACGAAGTTCGCCAGGACAGCTAGTATATATATATATACATGTACATATATACAAGAATTGCTCGTTTAAAAGTATAAGATAGAGTTTGTTAGCCTAAACTGATTTGATTTTACGATAGTAAATGGTAGATAAAGAACATAACATATATAAGATTTACGGACAGACATACCAATTAAAATAAAGCGACAAAGAATTTGATTTTGAAATTTTATTCTGCAGCATGTTTGTTTTTGTATGAGTAAACAATAAGGATTATTAAATTCAATATGTGCCGTGCAGATACTAAAGCCCATTGAAATTGTACTTTTGTTCAGTTTAGTCACGACTGATAAGGCCACGTCAGTACAAAGCGATGTTAACATCGACATAAACCCAATATTTAAATAACTCCTTAGTTTAAATGCCAAAACAATAAAAATAATCAATTGGGAAATACTTTTTCGTGCCGAGAATGCAGAAGAGGTACCTAAAGATAATAAATCATTTATTGATATTGATCAAATAATTAATGAAACTTAATTTAGTAACAATGAAAAATAAATAAAAAAGACGATTAGTTCACAAGCTGCTTCTGTAAGAAAAAATGATACAAAAACAGTCAGTGTTTGCAGGTAGGCACTAAAGGTAAAACTCGTGATATAACCATTAAAACAATAACTAACGCGTAAAGGATTTTTTCACGATACAATAATTAAAAAAATAAACTTACTGGATTGGTTGGGTATATTGACGCAACGTGATGTTGGTAGCCAGGTCCTGCAGCCGCGCTGGCAAAAGCGCTATTTCCGAAATTCGGTCGAGGCATTGCGTACCCAGGGAAACTCGGGAACGCTGGGAACCTGGAGGCAATGTTTGGATTCGGATAGTAACCACCAGAATAGCCACCAGAGTAGCCACCAGCGTACCCACCAGCCTGGTTCGACGTTAAGTCAAAGGCTTTTCGTGCAGCGTTGAACGCTAATTTCTGGCTCTCTAGATTCTTATTGAACACCCTGTAAGCACAAAATTGTTAATCAAACACACTGAATGGTTTAGTATGCAATGTTAGAGGCAGCTGATGGAAGCGCTAGAGAAGGTAAAGCGGTATTAATCTGATTGGAACACTGGAAAGTTATGACGATTATAAAGACACTCCACGCGCATGCAATGTCAAAGTTTACCTTTTCACCCGGCCTCCGAATGGGCTATAACCGCTATAAAATGAAAATTACTGATTAAAAAATATTGGTAACGCGTAAGCGTCAGACAAATATAGGAGTAAAAAAAACTAAAGGGTAGGTCAGCTAATAAAATGTTTTGGCATGTTCAAGCCACAATTTGGATTAAATTCCAAGTCGACAAATACGTTTGACATAGACAGTTGAGTCCATTTTTTTTTACCATTCTTAAACTTATTTTTAAAGCGTGAGGAGATAGTTAAGTATCTAATTTCAGTTGCCTACATACTGAATGAAGAAATCTACTTTATGATACCTGACCGTAAAGCTATAAATAACAATCAAAAGATTTTCCGAATCCCGTTCTAAGGTCCCCCGTCACCATCTAGAAACACTGCTTATCCTCCACCGAAAGCGTGCAGCTTCAGACACGTTTTTAGATCTTACTCTTGGAGCAAATTCTCGAGATTCGCGAAATAGGCCGGGCCGAAGTCGTCTTCGCCTTGGTACACGGTATCTGCGAAGGGCTGTGGGAACGGGATGTTATCGGCGAAGTGTTGAGGGAAGGCGTCGCCGGTTGTGCTTACGACCCTCCCGTCCTTCAGGTCGTATGTACCTCCGTACCTATTGCCTGATGAGTCGACGTATGCGAATCCCCCACCTCCTTGTGAATTTGGTGCACCTGGAAACAGAGATGATAAACATTTCATTAGTGATCATAATTTAAACTTGTCAGCTTTGCTTTCTGTGCGTGTTTCTATCTTAAGTTCCACGCTCGTCACCGACATTGCGCGTGGGCAGAACACAATTAACAAGTGAAAAGGATTCATCAAAATATAATATTAAAGAACTCCTGATATGGAGAGATACACCTACGATGTTATTAGAAGTAGATAATTGAATTGACGTCATTTGTAGATTTTAGTAAAAATGGAGTCACTGAGTCAATCAATTTTGAACCCATTATATTTTAATAATCGAATCGATAAACTATTCATTAGACGATGTATTTTGGAAGTTATGTGCATAATTATATCCGAGAGTATTTTTCATAATTTTGACTTTTAGGTTAATAAGAATAAATCCTATAGTTTACTGCCATCTTTGATCATTATTACTTTTTTCAAATTTACATATTCGTAATGCATAGGTAGGGTTACAGAGTGGAAGGAACTTCGACGAACATACTGATATATTGAGCGGTTTTGGACCCTTCAGCTTTGAAATGTTAAAGTTTCAAAAGCAAAAGAACATCAGAAAAAAAAGTAAATATTATGAAAAATCCAACGAAAAATTTCAACAGTAGTAGGTCCAGAATCATGTTCCTACTGAACTCATGAAATCACTTCAGTGTTCAGTATCAGTTTGTTCGTGGATGTACGTTCCACATACAAAAAGTAAAAACCTTTGCATCTTCTACCAAAGTTTAAAAAAAGTAGACACTAAACATTATTGGTAAAATTCATCAAACATGAATCACTGATCAAAACAATACATTATAACGCTAATTTGCTCAGTCACTTCATACGAGATACATTAATAATTAGTAGGTACACCAATCACGTGTTTGTACACATGTGAAATATCTATATTTCTTCCATTATAGACAGATAACTAAACGTGTCAAAGCGTTTAACGTGGGCATCCATTAGCACTGCGGTTAGTACAAAAACTTGAGCGCCTCTTATTTCATTATTTAATCTACGGGAATCCCTGTATTGTAATAGGTTGTTATGGTCTGGGTAATTATTATTTTAATTACTTAAGTACGTCTTACTGACTTGGTTTGCGAAAACTTACAGACCCACTTGAAGATTGTGAAGTAAAGAGATTGTTTCGTTGGAAACATTAAGCATTTTTCACGGCGTGAGATGATTATTTAGTACATGTTAAATTTTGGTCATTCAATTACTTAGGGGGATACCTGAATAATTTTATACTGGAATAACAATTTCCAAACCACTTTAACATTATGTAGGTCCTGTTTCAAAAACTGAGTAATTCTAGCTACAAATTAATTTAAATTGAAATTAAGTTAAATTGAAATCGATTTAAAATCACTCTAATTTCAAATCACATTCAAATCATTTGAAATCAATCACTGGCCACTGGTAAACCAAGCCTATGGAACAAAATAGAATCTCAAATTTAGGTGAAGTAAGTAAAAAAGAAAGAAATTATAAAAGTAAACGTCTAACCTTCAGCCTGCTGTGAACGCCTTAGCAGCGATCAAAGTACTGAAATCAATGGAACTAGTCTACACAGTAATGGCGGAGGTTGCATGCCTGAACACAGTCATCAAATGACGTCACTCAGGTATATAATTGAAAAGAAACGCGTGGTTAATGTTTCTAGAATATTATGCGAACCATAACAAAGTTGTTTACAACAACAGGGCCACTATATTGCTATAACTATGGAAACTTTTGAACGTTTTAGATTATTACAATAGGTTTCATTTCACAGTCACACGTGAAGGTGCTGTCCTAAATTGTTATTCTTTAACTGCCAATTTCGATGACGTATCTCAATCCAAATCTATGAGTTGCAGCTTAAGAGCAGTTTAAGATTCGGATTGATGTACATTATTGAAGTGTGGAGTAAATTGGTTCAAATTAAGAACTGATTTTGTTTTTACTAACAACTGACGTTTTTGTTTCTCAAAGAAAATGACAGCGGCGCGTGCTGTAGTTGTGTACTTTTAAACATTGTGTAGTTAAAATAAAGAAGTGGTTACTCAGTGGTCGAAAATCTAACGTCTTGGTGCCGCCTTGGCTTAGTGGTTGCAAGCTCTACATGTAAGCATGAAGTTTTGGGTTCAATTCCCGAGTCGGGAAAAGTGTTATTGGTTTTTTCCATCTCGAATTTCTCAGCAGTAGCCTGTAGACTGGATTTGTGACCGGCTGGTGGCAATAGGCTCGCCTCCAAAGAGTTGGGCCGATGGCTCGATCTCCATAAAAAAACGTTGAATTTGCCAAATCACATACTCAACAGTGCGCGCATTTACGTATTAGGTAATATTTATAGAATGAATGACAGTCATTAAATAAAATGCTATACGTAGGTAGATACTAAAATAATTGTTTGTTTTATTTACTGCTGAACCAAATACCAAGAAGAATAATGCAGATTACAGTTCCATTAATCCTAACAGTACCTGTACAATAAAGTGGATTTATATCAAATCACCGGACGTTGGTTGTTCCGGATAACTATATCGTCTTTACAATAAAAAAGGTGAAGCAATGAGACTGTGTACCGCAATACGGAGTAGACGATCAAAATCTACAGGAAGGTACACGTAAAGTAAATTAAACATGTATGTAATTAAAGGAATGTTTTTGCATTGTACGAATGCAGCTGTCTAGAATGCTAACGAAGTTAGATTAGAATTTCAAGATAACTGAGACACTAGACTACAATTATTTTGTGTGAAAAATTTAAACTGTGGATTGTTTCTGAGACTTCGAAAGTTAAATTAGGAATTGGCTCGGTTAACGGTTCTTGTAGAACAAAAGGATTTTTTCTGTAGGATGGTAGAATGTAAACTGAAGTAGCTTATGAAATTGTTAATTGTATTCATTAGAACATGATTACAGCTAACCTAGTTTCATGAATTGGCTTTGCATCGATTTTCAATCATCGAAGAAAATTTGCACCCGTTCTAGACCCAAAGTCGGACTCATAATGGTGCCTTTTACTCATTATCCTCCTGCCCTTATCCCAATTTATTTGTAGTCGGCACAGCATGTCTTCTTCTTCCATTCATCTCTATTTGCCGTCATCTCAAAAGTCACTTTCACACAATTCGCTCTACTTTTGTAACCGTCTACATTCACACTCAAAACATGGTCCTCTTTCCTTCACATCACATGCTCATACCATGACAACTGCTTTCAACACAACTTCTCGGTCACAGGCGCCACTTTCAGACTTCATTACATACTCATTCCTAATTCTGTCCATTCGCCTAACACCACACATCCCCTCAGCATCCTCAAAGCAGCTGCATGTTTCCTTTCATTTATCCTTTTTGAGGCCCAACGTTTCACATCAGAATGTTGGGCTGATCCATACCAGACAGTAGTGTCTTATCAGAATGTTTCTTCAGAATGTGTATCTTATCATTGTCTCATCTAGCCTTTTCCTATGCTCATTTATTTCATCACCATAACGAGTAAACTTTTGATAGCATTCATCAATTGAAGTGGCAACTGTCAACGGTACATCTATCATATTAATGTCCTGTTGCGTGAGACAGAAAAGATCATTATCACTTTATCCATTACCAACTAGATACATTGTGGAAAATTTATTTTGTATGAAAAATGATGATTGTTTTGATGAATCATTTTATGTTTTTTTCAACGATGTTACTTCTTTATTGTTTCTTGCGGTTTCAAAGGTGTTATGTGGATATGTGGTAGGTACTGATTGTTTTTTTTACACTAAACCAACTGCCTTAGTTACGTACTATCCTTGTTTTGTTGTAAGAAGCAGTAGTTTCTACTGTAGTACAATTATTAAACAATACATATCTTCAGAAATCTGGTAAGCCTTGTCAAATGGTTTAAAAAATTGTTCAAGTAAGAAGAAGGTTTTATTCAATTGCTGCATTACACCTTTTCCCAAATATGCAGCCAGTCTTTTGGTCACTTCGACAGTGATGCGGACAAATATGTCGATGCTCTATGACTCCTTCTGCACTTTATATACATGTAAATCATATTATGTACGATTATCATTTTATGTTTTAAGTTAGAATATTACTAGTCCTTATTTATTATTGACATTTCTCGGGACCCTGTGTCATGTACTTTTGGAATTAGACTTTATAATTATTAGAAGATGTTTATCGCGGAATAAAGCCTTGCGAGTTACGAGTTTTTATTTATTTATTTTTAGAAATAACGTTGCCCCACACTATGAATTTCTCCTGTATCGTGAGTGCGTTTACAAACATTCAAACTCACATACACAAACAGCCAGACCCGGAACAACTACCTGTGGCCATACAAATAATTGTTCCGTGCGGGAATCGAACCCACGACACGCGGCGCAGCAGTCGATCGTTCAGCCACTGCGCCAACCGTGCCGTCTTTACAGCCCAAGTGTTCTGATTGAAAGCAATCCAGTGGATTGCTCTTAGACTGCCTCATTATGAACTCTCATAGCACCTGTACCAAAATCTTTAAACCATTATTATTTTTATTCAAGTAATATCTGTATTTTCAGTCATTGTTAAAACAGTGTATGAATTTACCGTTATTTACAATGTATTCACAACGATATGAGTGGCAGGTAAATTCGCATCCTGAATACGAAAACAGACGTCGAAGCAGGCCATTCATTGTATTGCACAATGTCTACATGCGAATATTCGTCATGCTTTTAAAATAAATGCAGGCTAAGAACTAGGTACCTATTCGGAAGTTTTTTCATGGAACATGTTACTGCATTGTGTTATATTGGTGGTAGAAGAGGGGAAATATAAACTGATTTGGCAAGTGTGGCTATGATTACTTACCTTACTTTACTTGTTTATATGAATGGAAATGAAATTATATTTGTTTCCGTTCGTAGTTCTTTTCCGGAACGTCAATATATTAAAAACTAAATGGCGCAGGCATTTGCAAATTGATCATTCAGAAGAAATGCCGATGGAAAAGTAAGAGGTCATGGTCTCTTTTAAAGATCAAACATTACAATATCTTAAGATTACGACTGAAGACGTGCACCATCCAAGAGGCAGGCCTAAGAAATGGCAAAATGATTTGGTCTCATTCCTAACCGAGTTACAGGAGAAGGTAAAGCACAAAGATGATTGGAACAGGAAGAACATGGGAGACATTTGCCCAGCAGTGGGACAATAAAGGTAAACTAAGTACCTACTTCCGATGAGATATTCGGCAGGTAACTTCTCAGTGGACAACTAATCCAAGCTTGGATCTTAGAATAGTGATCGATGGACAAAACAGGTGAAAGTAACTTCTTCATAACATTTTTTTTCATTGTTTTTTTTTTAAACACTGCCCCACACTTGGAATTTCTCCTGTATCGTGATTGCGTTTTGCAAACATTCAAATTCACATACACAAACAGCCCTACCCGAAACCACTACCTGTAGACCGTACAAATATTTGTTCCATTTGGGAATCGAACACGCGACACTCAGCGCAGCAGTCAATCGCTGAGCCACTGCGCCAAACGTGCCATCATGCCACATTCCTCTGTTTACATTATTTTTAAATATGTTTTTTAACTTTTAGCAGTGAGATTGAACTCAAGGAGATTTTGAATTGGAAAGTTACTCTACGATGAGATTTGAGAGTTCAAATCTCATCGGATTAGGTAAAATCATGATTGAAAATGGGCACACAGCTGGATATACTTAGCCACACCATCGGGTGGTTTTAAATATTGACTTAATTGACAGAAATAAATATCATTTCATCATTTAATTTCCATACTTTTAGGTAACATGTAAAATAATATTATAGGTATAGTTATTTGGCACTTATGTTTAGCAGCCTTTCAATGGATCCCTTATGAATAATATAATTTGTTGTCATAAAATAGAAAAGATTGTTATATTATGCAAAGGTACAACAATAAATCAATAAATTAACGTTACTTGGGATTTCCCTACCAAATTCCATCGCAACTAGTGTTGTGAATCTATCCGGATAAATACTTAAAATAATAAAGTAGGTATTCGTTTTACTCGAGAACTTATCTAACACACTACAGCGGATAAATACTTTTTACCAGCAGTTTTTATTTCGAGTACGATACGTAAGGTATTTATGCACAAGGATAAAAGTCACAATAAAAGGATTGGATAATTTAATGACAGTTTGTTTACCTAATTAAATTGTATCTTTCTTTAATCACTTTCACAACTAAAGTCACGGATATTTTAAAACGAATATTTTATCCCCCGCCCATCACTAGTCGTAACAAAAAAGATTTGAAAGCCTAAAGATGGTTTTAAATTACCAATTATTTTATACTTATGTATAATTCAACAGTTACAGGAATATTTTAATTTTGACATCTAACAATATTTTACGTGGTTCTCTATACAAGAACTTGCAGAATACATTCATGAATGTATTCTGCAAGCTCTTTTGTACATTCAGAATACATAAACGCAGGCCTTTTCCATGGGGGAAGGCAGAAACTACAGAACGCCATCTTCTACTACATACTGCTCACATACTCATTTGCAAAAATATAAATTAGCATTTAGAACGTAAACCACGTATTACGTTCAAAATGATAAACGATATTTACAAAAAATTATGAAATAAAATAAAGATAAGAAATAATGAGAAAATGATAGATTAAATTAACAGAAATAAATATTACTTATCATTTACATCTAGTCGCACACGCATGTCACTTGCGAGTTCTGCGCTCCTGACCTTTCTGAAGGACATCAACTATAATCGTGCAGAATCTTTCCAAAAATTGCATTATGGGAGTAAAGCAACGTGTGAGCTTGTTCCATGTACAGCAAGTTCGACGACCCCCAACCAGGATATATGTGTTATCACATAAGTATTAGGTACTTAACAGTTCTCAATGGGACGATTCCGTCATCTCACTTGTACCTAGTAGTAGTACTTATATGTATATTTTGCCTGTTTGCAAATTTTAGATGTGTACTGTGACTTCTAAGAAGTTTATGTACCTAGTCATTTAGCAGTTTGCACTTAGTGTGAAGAAGTCATATCGATTTTTATCGTGATTATTTTCCTCGTAGTCTGCTTTAGATTTCGCGTGTTTAAACTGAGATGATGATTTTAAATTAAGATGGAAATCGAAATACTTAGTTGGTGCAGTGATCAGGCTGAATGTTGATACTTGTGCTATACGCTTACCGCGGTACCTATCTGCTTCTTAGCGTGAGATGACTATTTAAATTGAGTCAGCCCAAAATTTGGCGACGAGTTTGGCGCATTTATTAACGTCCATTAGCCCCTGTCAAGCGCAACCAAAATTACAGGTAGGAGACGATAACAAGTGTCCCATCGTTTGTGGGGCAACACCACATTAACACTCCAGGGCAGAGTCATCTATGAAGCCACCTGAACAGGTTTACAAAGCCCAGAAAACCTGAAGGGTGCTTTCAGTTATTCTGGGCTTTCAATAAGTTGAGAGTCTAATCTTTGTAAGCTATTATAACCATAACTTTATCTACACTTTTGTAGTCGGTAAGCATATGACGGCACTGATGACAGTTGTGTTGAAAAAAAAAATCTTGGGAAGATTTTAAGTAGGTACCGTGAAACGAAACGACGATGAATATAAGAATGAGTGATGAATATGCAGAGGGAAAACTTTGATGGGAATTTTCCCGTTAGTTTAACATTGTTTGTTGACTCAACTTTTTTGATGAATTGAAATTGACAATTTTGACACCTTGTTAAGGAGATTTTATTGAAAATCTCCTTGGAAGTTTTGTTTTAAATTCACCCCTGCGTTTTTATTCACCCCGTTTTACCGGTATACTTTTCGTGTTGCAGTTCCCCTTACAACTTTTTTTTAAACTTTCGTTGCTTTTTTTTGCAATTTGCTACGGCCATAACAAATGAGTATTTCCCGAAGTATTCATAATTCGAGTGCAGGAATACCAAATACTCCGGATGCGTATACTCTTATGTACCAACCTATACTGTTCATACGAAATTTTAGAGATGAACTAAGTATTACCGCTACTATCTACAACGTGGTATCCTACAATTAAATTAACGACATCGAAAGTATCATCAAGGATGTCAGACCTTCCTACGTGGTCGGTCAAAGATTACAAATCCTTCAAGACATGGGTCATCTCATCTGTCATCAGATAAGCATACCAACGTTTGTAAGCCACTTTACTTACCTACTTTCATAATATTTCAACAAAGCTTTTGTGTGAGAATTTTAATTTATAAATAGTCCGTAAAAATGTGTTTTACTCCACTGGTAATAAATAAACAAATAAATAAATAAAATTTATTGAATACAAATCGAATACATTTAGCCAACAACAGTAGTAAATTTCCTATACAATGATATTGTAGGTACTATGTCCACTGCAAATTATAATGCATCTATAGAGAGAGATCCAAAGAGGTTACCTCTTTGGATCTCCATAGATATTTAATTACCAAATGAGGTTCTGGGTCCAATTTTCCGGGTCGGCGGTTATTACATCTACAATTTCTCAGTAGCAGCCTGGAGTCTGTATTAGTACCCGATTGATTGCAATAGACGCACCCTTATTACCTACATAGGGCTAAAACATTACCGGTGAAATATGAATATACTATAGCACCTCTGCCTTTGGGGGATACAGGCTTGATCATTTTATAGGTATTACAAAAGTAATTCATTATAGGAATAAGTATTCTTATCTATATATAGTATTCTTTCACGACCGATGTGGCGCGGCGGGCGATGGTCCGCTTCCGACGCAAGAGGTTGCGGGTTCGATTCCCACCCTGGGACAAATGTTTGCATGATCTACAAAGATTTGTTATGGGTGTTCTGGGTGTTTGCTATGTATAATAAAAAATATCTATCTATGTAATGTATTGTATTAAGTATATCAGTCATCTAGTACCCATAACACAAGCACTGCTTAGCTTGGGGCTAGATGATGCTGTGTGGATTGTCCAGCATTATTTATTTATTTATCCAAATACTCCTTTAATTGAAAAATTCATGAACGTTATGTTCCTATAATATCTATCTACAGACATAAGAGAAACCTTCAGGAGGATCCAAGACCTACTTTTCTATTTGGCAAAAGAGTTGAACATGTTGTCAAGTTATTTAAATTATTTCATTAAAAGTCTGCCTACATATTTTATTGTTTTCATAAAATATTCTCAAGTTACGAACATACTTTCTTATGTTAATCTTTAAGGTATTCTTGGAGGTATTTATAAGTATTATTATGGGGTCAAACAAGTTTACTAATAGTAGTCAGACATTCCTTTGTTTTGTTAATTACTTGAAACTCGATTTCTTTTTATTTTATTTTATATTAATAGCACCCAAGCGGCGTGATGGCGCCTCCATTATCGTTAACGTAGTTCGATTAAGCAGTTAAATGCTAAGTGTTGCTAGCTTGAATTAATACTCTAATTTAGTAAACTTTAAATATATATGTGCTTGACTGACGAAACTTTTAGAATCCGCCTCGAAATGAAATGGGACGCAATAAGTATTTTTGTTTTAATTATATTATATTCTTTTTCCAGATTTATTTGTAAAACACATTTATTTTATTTTAATTATATTAACTCACGCCTTTAGATACGCTGCACAATCAATTATTATGCTGGAAATTATTTTAATTTTACGCTGGTTATTTTCTGTACTGAAATCAAAACAGTAACAATCATATCTAATTAATACCAAAAGGTAATAAGCATACAAGTGCTACAAAGACAATAAAGCACCTTAATTAGACCTCATATAATTAAAAATCTACTAATCATTTTGAATGGTTCTTGTATGATGAGATAAAATGCATAATGTGTGTCTTTAATTTACTGCTAAAAGCGGTCTTCAGTCATATTTTTAAGCTAAATCCTTTGAATTATGGAAGTGTTACAACCGAACAAAAATCGTTATTCATTTGTAAAATAGAAAAATACCCAAGAAATGAAGCTAGAATAGCAATTAGTGAACGGAGCGTGCCTTCAGGCATTTCTTTTATCGTTCTAGAATTGTTTAAAATAAGTTATTGCTAATAAGAAAGACATCTTTCGATGATGTATTTGCTTATTTAAACAGTTTTGCCGTGAAAGTTTAATAAATCTGTCAACTAATTCTAAATAATGAGCCCATCTTTATTAATTTTTAAGCAGTTAATTTGTGATTTTTTATCACTATACCTAGTCGCCTCCAGCGATTTGGTTCCAGCGGAAATATTGCAACAAAAAATAACTGGGAGAATGTTAGACACTGGTAATAATTTATGAGGATTAAAAAAAATGCATTCGTATTTTAAGATCCGGATCCAAAGCAAAAAGTTTAATATAAACCACTATATAAAAAACAATTTTGTTTCAGATTTATTATTTTCGTGGTCCAATTTATGAAATCATAAAGTATCTAGTATTTTAGAACAAACTCGGTAATTTAAATGAGTGAAAGAAACAGCAATAAACTTATCAGGAGTCCGTAAGAAACCATTAAAACCTAGTACTGTATCAAACAGAACCTGGCCCTCATTCTACTTTTTCTCAACAATCGGGTTCTGCAGGTATCTTGCCGATTTAGGAACACATTCTCGCAATCTCTTAATGTCTTGAATTTTAACAACTTTTAAAGTCAGTTTAAAGTTTTTAGTGACTAATCTGAGTTATCGACATCGTATTTTGTATGGACATAGTGATTTTTTTTAAAGTTAGGGGTTTTATGAATGTGTTTTTTTTTAATAATCTGAGGAATTCCTTAGGTAGTATCCCCTCGACCAAGTTCTACCATTCGAAAGTTCAACTTCTAGTTATTTATTTTAAAAACAAACACATTAGTATCGAAACATAAAGAAAATATCACATATGAGCAAAGTTATGTTCTTAATTTACTACTACAAACGATAATGAAATAATAAACCAGCCAGTGTGCAGTGTTGCATACTCAATACTGTAAAAAGGCCCTTTGGCTCATTGTAATCTGTAAAAAAATAAGAGAATCGATCTGATTAGTATCAGTAGTGTAACCGATTTTGTACGACTATAATAATGGTATTAAAATTATTTCTAGTGTGACGAAAGAATTTCTTTAATCAAAACTATTGGTCACAGAGTATGGCAAATAAGCACCTTTAGCTGTCTCATGTGTATATGGAATAATAGCATTTGTTAATGCGATTAAATGTTAGTTCCATGATATAGAATGCCCGCTAATTTTGGAAATGCGTAAGCGCCGACTGTGTTGGCAGATAAGTGAAAATTATAATTAAGTCGATCTTACTTGATAAACGAGTTTACACTAATTACAGTAAATTTCCAAACAGGCTTCTGGATACTGTAGATGTATGTATATTATTTAATGTTGAGGATTACACCTTGTGAGGGCCATATGGTTATACTATCAGCTACACGGGTCGATCAAAGGTTAAGCTACACTCGTCGAGGTCGTCCGTAGATGGTTGGATTTGGGTAGGCTGGAAGCCGACCCCAACGTTGTTTAGAAAAGGCTAGGGAGGTGATGATGCACCTTATGGTATCTGGCCGTATACAGAGCCAATTGGTAAAATAATTGGGGATTCTAAAGAAAATGATCTGTAGAATTGGTGTGTAAGTGAATACTTAAATAAAAAAGGAAGAGGACTACTTACTATTAGTCTACTACTACTGATCTCCCAGAACTATTGCAATCAAGCGTCGTTTGGTACCATAGCATTATTACATAGCATTATATTTGACGACACGGTTCGCGCAGTGGTTGAGCCACCGGCTGCTGCACCGCGTGTTCTGGGTTCGATCCCCGCACGGAACAAATATTTGTATGACCTACACGTAATTGTTCCGGGTCTGGCTGTGTGTGTATGTGAGTTTAAATGTTAGTAAACGCACCCACGATACAGGAAAAATTCCTAGTGTGGGGAAACGTTTAAAAAAAAAAAATATATAAGAACCCATTTCTGTTACCAACATCAAAGGGCTTATTTAATTGGAGGTTAAGGCGCTGTCAAATCGTTACCTTCGAGCCAATTTACGCATTCTATCAACAATGGGCACAATAGATTCAAGGGTAAAGTCCTTAAAACAGATTATTGTCTCTTGCTCAATTTGATGTTCTGTACCTACTTACTACTTAAATTATTTTCATTGACAGTCGTGACTACCAACCTTTTTTTGATCTGGGACCTCCTATTTGTTAGCAGAGACCAGGAGGTTCAAGGTATATAAACTTGTTCTACTTTTAATCCTAATCTTATCTTTTGTTAATCTAAAAAAAAACATTAATTATAATAATTATTTAAAACACAGCATTTCTAATAATTCCGTTCGCAAAAAAATCAAGTTAAAGATTTGGAATTTTAACGTTTCGGACTATATTTAATTTAAAGGTCTTGCGGACCTCGGGTTGGGGACCAATGGTTTACAGTGTTCTATCTATTGTATAAGGAACCTTCAAATTTACTTTTTTCATTCTCGATGCAATTGTATGCAGCAATATCAATTTATTGGACCCTTAAACGAGTACAAAGCTTCGAATTTTATGAAAAGAAAGTTTTTTTTCTTATTGAAAAATGTACCATACACACATACATACATTTTTAACATTACTTAAACTTCATCATTTTTTTTGGTACATACAATAAACGTGAATATATTATAGTCCCGTTTATTTTTCAACTATCATAGCACCACAGTTGGTACGAAATCAGACAGAAACAAGAACATAAAAAAAGACAAATCACAAGAAGGGTTCCGCACCATGTCGAGCTATGGCTATGGAGGCCCCAATTTAGTTTTAATTTAAATTATATCTAATAATAATTTAGAAATACACACCCTGTAATAATTTCAACAGTATTCTTATTACAGTTCATCAGATACAGTCCGTTGACAGGCTGATGGACGGATAGACGGACTAACGGACCCTTAGCGTACGGAACCCTAACAAATGTTTTATTTCAAGGCTTTTTCGATCTCTTTAACCAAATGAATTGGAAGGCTATTTGAAGAGAAAATCAATAAAAGTGTCGAGTGCGTCGAACGCTTATCATACCCACAGTTTACCCTGCATATCAGCTGTGAAAGGCTGCCTTTAATACTTCGTATAACTTGCAGCATTGTTTGGTACGGAGAAAAGAATACAAATGATAGTTGCTGACCTCCAAGGACTGGACATTGCGAAAAAAGAGCATCAGTAGATCAACGATCGAATTTTAATAATAAAGCTTTCTCGCAACCAGCGTGCGTATATGACCAGATGTATGAACATAGACGAAGCGAAAGGAAGCAAGGATCGTATCAGATTGCGTTGTGTAGTTTCTGCCTACTTCCAGTGGAAAAAAGCGTGAATTTATGTGTGTGTATGTGTATCTTTTTATTTCACAAAAGTATAGTAGTAAAATAATCAATACTTACCTACCTAGTTTAGAGATCAGGGTTTCAATATCGTGTACCTAGCCAAAGCTTCTTCTCTATGTATCTTTACTATTTGTGAATCTTGGTATATGTAGGCTTCAGTTCAATAAACATAGTTTTTTTGTTAATTAAACAAAATTAAGCAAAAAACTGATCCTTTATGAGAGACTGGAGTCCATACTAGTAAAACCTGCACAAGGTCAGGTTGGATGCAAAATATTATTCGAAAACATAAGTAACTCTTCAAAAAAAAAAAGCCAATAAAACTAGAAAGAGATGTAGGCTCTCTTCTGAAACTAGTTTTGTTTGCTAGTCAGTAGTTCCTGGTTCTCTAGCTTTAAATTTGACCATGGTTATACTGAATAAAGGTGCTTCTCTTTTTGAGAAGAGACCTTTGTCACGCCATAAAACAATAATAGGCTAGTGTTAAAGATTGAGAAGATAGGTGTATAGAGAAATTACTCTGTATTTTTTGTGCATCACGATTATTTCATTTGTTCCGTGAGCAGGGTGCCTCATAAGTTCACAGATCGTTATTTTTATTCCCTCATTAAATTCGTAAATGTTGCTATAAATTTTACAAATGCTACTGTTTCCCAGTCTCTAGAATATCTAATTTCCTAAAAAACTCTTTTTAAATTCAAAATGTGAGATGTAAGTTGTAACTTTGTGTTGTTATGCTTGTGCTTAACTCAACTCTTGACTTAAGGAAATTATAAATAGGCTACTTTAAGTTGCTTTTAAGTTACTGCTGTCAAGTGCCGTTGTGTACTTAATCTTTCTGTAATTGCTACTAAACGAAACATTGTTCATTCGTAGTAAGTTACGTATAACGTTGTGATTTTAGATATGCTATAATAATATTAGTATTCTTATATTTTTTTTCTGTGTGGGAAATGTAGAGCTTACCCCTTAGCCGTGTAGTGCTAATGCAGGGTAAGCTAAACTAAGCCGCTGGGTCTAGAATCATGGAACTTTGCACAAGAGTAATTTTTATTGGGTGGAGGATTCAAATTCACACCACTTGATACCATGAGTTCAGTAAAAAAGACATCGCAAAAATCATAAAAATTAGGAAAAAGCCGACAAAGAATTTTAGCGCTGGAAGGTCTAGAATTCTGTAGGTACACTCTGTATAGCGCAGTTGAGGACTATGAATGGTTTTAAAAAAAAAAGTCACCTAAAGAACTTTTTTTAATTTTCATTAATCGGAAATCTCATTCACTGAAACTTTTTAAACTTAAGAACTTTACACTTATAGGAACTGGAAAACCCACTGTTTGAATTAACTAAGTACTTACTACCAAGTCTATCATGATCCTCTTCAAAATATGGCTAAGAGAAGTAGTATTGAACAAACAAGGTACCTTTTATATCCCTGACGTAATGCATCTTGACCTGACGCAATGTTTACTATACGCGATGTAGCCAGTATATGTGTAATACAACAACAGTAATTATTAAATCCTATATTTAGGTACTGGCCATATGTTTGTCCTTTATGGCCTTAGTAAAAAAAGTGAAAATTGTCAACCACAAACTTGGCATACTGTCTGAAGAATATAGAGCACGTCCTACCTATGTCATAGATAACATTCCCGCATCGGTAGAAACGATAAATAATGGTGTATGAGCTTGTATAACAAACACGTTTACATGGTAACCGTCTTATAGTAAATGCAGAACACAATGTAACCTGTTTAGTCGTTAAAGAACCGCATTGTTAACTACAACTATAACTAAATACTTTTTAATTATAATTTTATTAATGGCCGGATTTTTCCATTGTCTTTTGAAAAAAAAAGAACAGTTTTATTAATTCAAAAAAAATACGTACCGTAACTCCAAGCCAAGGGTAGCATCACTAGGAATATTATTCTCATCATATTGACACGTTCACTAAAGATTCTATTTTAAATTCAAATACAGAACGGGTAACACCTCTAATGGTACACAATTAGAGTATCGACACACGAGTATGTCGGTCGGACGGTCAGCGTGTTGTGATGCTAGTCGGAACACGCGCATTATATTAAATATTTTTCACTGCGCTTATCACATCACTACCGATTTAACGAACTGCATATTGTTCTACTTTTATTTATTTGATTCGATTTTCACGGCTTAAATGAAATATTAAATAATTTTATAACGTGTGGTGAGGGAGCGGAGTACCTTATATTAAATCGTAATTTCAAGTTTCATAAAATAATTGATTATTATAAATAATAACGTACGCTCTTAATTTTTAATAAAAATAAATTAAAAACATTTCATAAAAAATTTCAAGAATATTTTTACAATAAGATAAATATTTTTTACTATTTTTTTGTGATTTTACTGTAGTAGGTATTCATAATTATATAACATTTTTCCATCAATTACAAGTCATTGACATTTCTAAATCACTAGAAATACAAATTAATTCAAAAACTCAGTTTGAAATATCTTTTTCAAGAAGTGGGTACAGTAAGATAACTTGTTTCATAATAATTAATTAAAATAAGAAGTTATGTAAACAATACCCAAATTATCTTTCAAGTGTCATAAGGTTCAAATTCATTAGATATAAATATTTATAATTTTATCAGTTTATTGTTAAAAGTTAGGTACCTATACAATGAAATCTAGATATTCAGTACATACATGCATATGTATACATACATAAACTCACTGTTATTTCCTATGGAGTTAGGCAGAAATTACAGAACGCATGCTACGATCATTACATACTCCTTTTGCATCGTTTACGTACTTATATAACGGTTACGAGTACTACGCACCTGACCTTTTTGAAGGACATCACCAATAAGGTCGGTGTATATCCTTCTAGGGTCTAGGGCATCCCCCCTTTCCAACCTTTAGTTAGTCGCCTTTGTTTTATCCTCTTAACGTGACCAAACAGTGAAGAGAAAACTTTGAAAGCAACCCTTTTTCAGCATATTGAGCGCACGGTGGAATCTAAGATGTAGCACACCTTTTTTTTAAGGGGGGAATCCTTCAAAAGGCGCCTGGACTTTTGGGAAAAAGACCAGGGAGTGTGGGATTCTTACCTCACTAAAACCACCCCGGTGATCACCATCAGCACACGCAAGGTGCCCGTTACCTCTTAAGAGACTCCGGGATCCCCTCTGTGCAACGCCTGTTAGGGCACATCCCTGAGGAGACGGTAAAGAGGTCTCCCCTGATCCTCGCTGTGCACGGCGACACGTGATCGCTATGCCACCGTCTTCCCTGAGGTCATTTGGTGGGAGAACAGAGTCCCCACTCTGAGCACCCGCGACCCCAGAGAAAAAAATCAGAAGGCTAAAACTGTTGAAATTTGAATTCGAATAGGTACTGGGCGCCCATTAGAAAAGCTTATTTATTACAGCCTATTATAATATTTATTGTTCCCTAGCCATGTTTTTAGTAGGGCCGATATCTGCGGATGACTCATTAACCGGTTTGTAACACATAAAATTACTTATACTTTATGTGATAAAAAACGGTATATACTGTTAATTTAATCAGAGGTGTGGCCACATTAAAATAATAATGATGTATACCAGCCTGTTATTGTTCCATTGCTGCAAAGGGCTCTTTTCGAATAGAGAAGATACGAGCATGAGACACCACGCTTGGTTTGGCGATTTCAGATTTATGGTCAATATAAGGTCCAGATTTTCTCACGATGTTTTGAGGGTACAGATGTCAGTGATTGGCGGGGCCCAATAGGGAGCCGAAGCCTGCCGAGGTTGCGGGATGTTTGAAAGAGTTACCGTGACCCCGGAACGTAAAGAGCAAGGACTGAACACAGATGGGTTTTAGTCAGTAAAGGTCTTACACGTCTTCCCGTTCTACCCAGAACGGGAGAAGTCATTGTATGATTTCCCACACTTAAAAAAAAAGTAAGTGATCTCAAAGATAAACTTAGGAAGTATGTAATATGAATTAAAAAAGTCACATTGGTAGGTACTTGCCCGGATACGAACAAACTCAGCATGAGAGGCAAATGTCTTTGAATAGTTTTTTTTTGTATACTTAAATGCGAAGCCACTTATTTAAAAGGAGAACATGCATCATTCTTTAAAGTTTGACAGTAGGTATTTTATTATGATTTATTAGTAGCCAGGATTTTCTCTTTACTAGGGAAATTAGGAACCAGTTTTTATACAAGGAGTCCGACTCATCCCGCCATCACCGCGAGGTCATCTCTTCTCATCCTTGCAAATTGTGAGAAAACCAATATTGTTGTTTCACTTTTCCGATAGTTTTATGTTCGTTAGTTACATTATACTTGGTTAGTCAATTATACTTTTTTCAGTATCTTTGGTGTAGTGGAAAAGCTCCGCTGCTGAGCATGGGTTCGATTCCCGGGTCGAGTTAAGTGTTATCCGGTTTTTCCAACTGTATTTTCTTAAGTTGTACAATGGAGTTTGCATTTGTGCCCGGTTAGTTGAAATATGCTCGTCTCCTATTAAATGGGACGTTTACATAAAAGGCAAAATGTGGAGGTACTACAGGTGTAGTACCTCCATTTTGCCTGTTATGTACACCTCTGCCTTACTTATCGGATAATATAGGCGTCATGTTGTGTGTATGTGTTTATCGCTGAGTAAATTTTCGGGAAATTCCGTAGTTCTCGCAATCTGTACCTAAGTTATAATGTGTAAGTATCTTATAATATGTCAATCATTATAATATTTCAAGTGTAAGTAGGTAAATTATTATAACTATCCGATTATTTATATGTAAGAAGCGTAGTTTTGCTATTCTTTGTTATAATTCGGGATTTTCTGAGTCGACTTCGAGGTCAAGGTTACTCTTATAGTCTCTGAGGGTTTAACCGGTCCTTTTAGGGTTCCTTACCAAAATATTAAATCTTTTGTACAAAAAGAAAATAACCGCCTCCAGAAAAAACACTGACGTAAAATAACTTTAGTTTCGGAAGTCGGTGGCTTTGGTTGTTTCGTTATTTTATGAATCAAACGATGTGCAAATTTTCTCAAAAAAAAATAACAAATAAATAAGCCAATAATGGGGGAAGGGGTTATTTCAAAACTGAAGTTTAATTACGGTTTTTTAAGTAATACGAACAAACGAAACCTCGGTGGGCGACTCCGACTCGCTCTTAGCCTAAATTTTAGATTAAATATATTCTCATATCTGTGCGCTTTTATTTAGGCATTAATTTAGGTGTCATCTAGCGTTAGTGAAAACGGGCAGTAGAGTCACAATTTTTTTTACGTGGCATAAATTAATGTTGATGTAATTTTATTCCAAAAAGAATAGCTGTAGCAAAATTACTTATAGATTAGAGAACATTATGACCTTGAGAGGGGTACCTTTTACACAAAAACTATGATATAGGAAAAAACCTTATTACAGTTATTTTTTAAGAATAAATAATTCACTCTCAGATTAAAAAAACTTTAATATAAGGAAAAAACAAGGTTTTCATCTTTTACGCATAAATAGACTAATAAAATAAAGCTGCAGAGTTTATTTGTTCTTTGTTTAAACGCACAAATCTCTGAATCAATCAATCTGATTTAGTAATAATAAAGAAAAAACTTTCATTTTTACCCCAATTTTATTCAACATCTCGCTAGATCATCGCGGCCCCAAGAAGTGGGTAAAACTGCAGGGCAATGTTAGTACCTACGCCAATAATAATAAAAAAAACTAGTATAAAAAGTCCATAGGATTCATAAGAAACACTCTGTTCATGTATGGTTCTTAGATTACCAAAATAATAATTAACCATTTTGACACTTAAATCAATAGTTTCACTAGGGAACCGCGACAAGGGTCCATCAGGTGCTTGAAAACATCCGGGGGCAATGTCAGTCATTGATGTTCCAATAAGTAGTTCCTTCTAGGGCTCCTCATGAATATCGCACAGCTCTTCTATAAGGATGTATCGGTATATTTACATTTCAATAGACATTCTATTTAAATTTCTAGATTTGTATGTCTGTGTACTACGTTTGAAGAACAATGATTTTACTATTAGGGCATGCACGCGACTGATGTTTTTTAACATACAACATAATTCTTATTATTCTACTACTATATACCTTCCGGGAAGGGCATGGATGCGGAAGGCGCAGGACTGGTCATTGTGGAAATCCTTGGGGGAGGCCTTTGTCCAGCAGTGGACGTCTTTCGGCTGAAATGAATGAAATATACCTTCATACATTATATCAGGATTCGAAAAAATCATAAATTTGTAAGAAATATCAGATTGTCCAATGTTTAATATATTTACAAATCAAGAAAAAAGAACTGACGGTCAGAGAACTATTATTTTACAAATAGGGATTCCTATTTGTAAAATAATATAAATTGTTTTTGCTAGTGCTGCCAGTGTAAACTTTCCTCTTAGTTTCTAGTTCAGAGGACAGTAAAATATCAATATCGATAATATCGCTGAAGGAATACCAGCAAACCTTGTACAACAACTGTAATACATATTCTGATGTTTTACTACTACATTCTTTTTTTTTTTTTTTTTGGTAGTGCCACTCGCAGTTCAGCACTAGAAGGCTGTTTACTGCTTAACCGGTCGATCCTGTGGTGACCTTACAATAAGGCCAGGGCTAACTACAAATTTTACTACTACACAGGAATCCGAATAAATCATTCGAATATTACTATGGCTTTATAACCAGCCTATTACTGTCCCACTGCAGGGCAAAGGCTTCTTATCATACAGAGAAGGCACGAGCATTAATCATCACGCTTGCTCAAGACGGGTTGGCGATTTCAGACTTAAATATATCATAAGTCCAGGTTTCATCACGATATTTTCCTTCACCGATGTCAGTGATGTCCAAGATAAACTTAGAAAGTACATATGAATTGAAAAAGTCACATTGGTACTTGCCCAGGTTTGAATCCATAACCTCGTGCACAAGAGGCGAGGCCTAAACTACTGGGCCATCATGACTATGGCTTATGTTAATTCCAAAGTCTTTATTTACTTATATTTATTAAATTTTTAAATTCCGGTGTCTGTAGGTATGTGTGCCCGTTTGATGACAGCAGGATCTAATAATTGTAATAGGGGGTTAGGCTTATACATAACTGGTGAAATGTGGGTGTTACTATAGGACCTATAGTAACACCCACATTGTACCTATAGTATAGGTACAGCTCTGCCCATCCCTTTGGGGAATACAGGCGTGATGTTATATTGTGATTTATCTATGAGCATTTTTTTGTACGTACATACTACTTATAGGATATGCTAAAATTTTCAAAAAAGATCAAAAATACCAAACGTGGAAGCAATGACGGCACGGTTGGCGCAGGCTGGGCGATTGGCTGTTGCGCTGCGTGTCTCAGTTTCGATTATCGCACGGAAAAAATATTTGTATGTCCTACAGGTAGTTATTCCGGGTCTGGCTGTTTGTGTGTGTGAGTTTGAACGTCTGTAAAAGCATCCACGACACAGGAGAAGTTTCCAGTGTGAGGCAAAGTTTTAAAAAAAAACTCAATAATCTTTCTCAATGTAACTAAGCAACGAACGACAGCCCTAGCTAGACATTTTAACTAAGTAACCATATCATAACGAAAGGTAACAAGAGCACATTACAAACCCAATTTAAAATGTAATGCATTAGTGAAAAGCGATATAAACTTACTCGTATAGTACTTATATTCAACGGTGGTCCTAGGATAGAGCGAGAAGCACCTTATAGAAATTGAATTTAAGAAAATAATTACCTACCATGCCAAAATTTTATTTTTCTTTATCGGGGTAGTTTTTATTTTTAAATAATACTAGTTATTGTGGGAAATCAAAGGGCGCTCAAAGTCAATTTCAATTTGCCTTAATTAAGAGCTAAGGCCAGCGCTGTTCTATTACATATTATTTTATAATAAATAAAAGGACTGCCTCGTTGGTCTAGTGGTCGCAAACGAGACTGCTAAGCATGAGGTCCTGGGTTCAATTTCCGGGTCGAGCAATGTTATATTTGGATTTTCCATTTAGAATTTCTCAGTAGCAAGACGTTCCCGGTCGATGGCAATGCACCCAAAATTACATGGGACTTAAACATAACTGGTGAAATGTGGGTGTACTGTTGGTGCACCTCTGTACAACACTTCTGGGAACACAGGCATGATATTATGTTATGTTCAATAAATAACAATCATCATCATGTGCCAAACACTGGTTACGCAAATAAAGATGATTATTGATGTTATTTAATGTTAACTTAGACTATGAACCGGATGCATCTGAATACCACTTTTTTCATGGATCATCATGGACCTATCTGACTTCCACAACCCAGTCACTCGGTAACATGATACCTCTTAGCTAAAGTAAGACTTTCGGACTTCTGAATACTCAAAACGACTACTATCAAAGATCTAAATGTGACAGCCGGGACCAATTGTGGTTAAGGTGTTTTCCGAGGCAAGGAGTAGTTTTGATATGTAATGGACCCATACTCGGACCGGCCTTGACAAGCGTAGCTTAACCTTTAATCGACCCGTGCCGCGTAGATCTTTGACAGTCGGTACGAGTTATCAGAAGCCCGAAAGTCTGACAACCAGTCATACCAAGGGGTATTTTATTACCCAATTACTGGGTCTTGGAGGTCAGGTAAGTAGTCGCTCCATGTTAAATAATGGTATTCAGCTGCATCCGGTTGCTTGTAGACTGGAAGCTGACCCCAACGTAGTTGGGAACAGGCTAGGCAGATGATGAATATCATTTCAAAGGTGTCAAATGTATAACTTGTATGATTCGTTTTATCCGTGCTTTGACTTAGGTTCGCTATTCCTCTAGATTTGCCGACATCTCAGATGGCGAAGACCCGTCCTCCACTGTCCCATACATGACATTAAGAAGATAGATTTCATTAAAAGACTTAAGTTATTATATATTAATACTCAAGTCGAGCTCTGCTTAGGTTGGGTCTAGATGATGCTGTGTGGATTGTCCAGCAATATTTATTTATTTATTAAGTCTTCCATGAATCATTCAACAGCCCGACTAATTCATAAATTTAATGACTCAATTAAATAATTATTTCAAAATGGTTTCCACGAAAGTTCCATATCTAGAAATGATCGGGGCGTAGTAACAAACAAAGGATGTATGTGTAGAACCTTCTTGAACTTCTTTGAATAAAACTTATAATTGTTTAATACATATATGAATAATGTTTATACAGCTGTTTCAAGTTACAAGTATATTGCGTATAACTTGTTTTGTTATTGTTATAATCAGCGCGTTTGTTCACTTTATTTCCAGCGCTGTTTTATCTTCGAATACGATGACTGTTTTTATTTTGGCACATACATACATACATTAACTCACACCTTTTTCCCATGGGGTCCTTACATACTCCTTTTGTTTCGTTTACCTTCATACATCTGGTCTACACGCACGCTGGCTGCGAGTACTACGTACCTTTTGAAGAACATCAACAATAAGGTCACCGTATGTCCTTCTAGGGCATCCCCTGCCGGCACCGGCGCTTCCGCTTACATCTGCCTCACATATAGAGTATGTACTATTGTATACTAAGAATTGAAGACAGGTTTTAGCACGAACGCTTGACGTAAACGTTACAAGATTTTTGGATCGAAAATACAACTATACCATAAAAATTTTGTATTAATTAGATTTGTGTCAAGAACAATAAATTAGTATCGCACATATATAAAAATAATTAAACATTACTTGCGAAATAAGTATTTAATAGTATAAGTTACGTTTACGTTAAGTGTTTGTACAGACGCCAGCACATCAAGCTACCCCAAACCGTCAGATTTTCCCAATTGAACATGAATCTTATTCTTTAGTAGTAAAGTTGAAAAACTATCAAATAAATTTGACACACTGGGGTAACTTGATGTGCTGGCCTCTATACGAGGTACACTAAATCTCATTACTCTCTCTACTTTGATTTGTGAAACAAAAATATGCTCATAGTTCCCGCAGAATGCGACGGAAGATTTCTTCTTTCCCTGAATAAGATCGTAACGCAAAAAGTGCTGAAAGCGTTTTGTCAGAGTAAATAAAACTAATCCTTAAAATGCTCAACGCCTTTCGTCATGCGTTATTAATACAATTCACTATGAAATTTTTATTAAAATCTTTGCCATAATCATCGTCTGCCTAGCCTTTTCCCAACTATCGATCGGCTTCCAGTCTAACCGGATGCATCTGAATACCAGTATTTTACATGGAGCGACTGCCTATCTGACCCACACAACTGAGCAGCACAATATCCCTTGGTAACACGGATTGTCAGACTTGCGGGCTTCTGACTACCCGTAACGACTGTCAAAGATCTATAAATGAAAGACTTACCATATAAAATGGAAATTATAAATCCATAGAAATTACATGTAACTTTAGGATGGTTTACATCCTGCTAATTTCATTATTTAATGTTTCATTATATATCATTAGGTGCCTTAAAACTGTTTGTTCAGTTACTGATTAAAGTACTTTAGCTTTTGTTTTAATTTATAATTTTTAGTTAGTTTTGTTTTATACTCAACCTTAAATCCAGTTAATTAACTCATTAAATAATGAATGTTTACAATGTGTTACTTATTTATCTATCTATCTCGCTTATGTTAAGAACATCACAAAGACAGAAATACTAACAAAGCATAATAAAGCCATTAATTAAATAAAATAGATTAAATTGTAACTCGATAATAATCGCGGGCATTAATAACACGTAAATGCATACCGTTAAATAACTCTGGTCAAGGTTAGATGGCGCTATCTGAAGAGGTCGCATCTGATATCACTACGAGATAAGTACGGAATAACGATATAATTGCTATGTACCTAGACTTAGCAATGAATAGAATAAAACATAGAATACGCGAATATGTTTAGAATGTTTGTAAACGCACCATGAGACAGGATAAATTCCTAGAGTGGGGTTTAAAAAAAACAAAATATGATTATTTTGTTTTATATATAATAAAAGGGAGGAGGAGCACGTGGCTAAATAAAAACAGCCGCACGGCTAGATCGAAGGTTATGCTATGCTTGCCGAGGTTAGTCTGTGGATGAGTGACCGTTCATTCCATATCGAGACTCCTCCGTGCCTCGGAAAGCTCGCTAAGCCAATAATCCCTGCTTGTCATTAGTAGATATTAGACAGTCGTTAGGGTAGTCAGCTCGAAAGTCTGACAACCAATCTTATCAAGGAGTATCGTGTATTCGTGTTACCCAGTAAATGGGTTGTGGAGGTCAGATAGGCAGTCGCTTCATGTAAAATACTGGTATTCAGCTGCATCTGGTTAGACTGGAAGCCATCGTAGTTGGGAAAAAGCTAGGCAGATGATATATGATATAGCACTTAACATTGCGTTGATTTGAAGTTCAGCTACGCTTGCCGAGGTAGGCCCGAGGATGGATGACCATCCTTTACATACTGGAAACCTTCTGTGCCTAGAAAAGAACGTTGAGCAGTAGGTTCCAGATGTCATTCGTAGATCCTTATTTTTCCTTCACCGTAAGTGAGGTCTAAGATAAACTTAGGAAGAACATAATTATGAATTTAAAAAATCATGTCGGTACTTCCCTGGATTTGAACCCACAGCCTCGTGCGACAGGCGATGATTTAACCAGTGTCCCATTACGAAATCAGGAAAAACCCATACTGCGTAGAAAAAATATGAAACGATTAGAAATATAAATAGGTAACGATAAAAATGACGTGCTCCTACTAATGAATGGAAATCGGTGTTATCCTGTCTGTTCAGCTTACGTACATTGTTACAGCGAGATCATAAACATCATAATACTAGTTTTAGCCCCCGACTTTGTTCGTAAACAAACTTCAACTCTTTGAAACATGCTTCCTTGGTACATATCAAATCTTCTTGCCCATTTCATGACGCTATTTTAAGGGGATTTCGGTACTTTTCCTGTCAGTCAGTCAATCAATCACGGAACTGTGTTGTGTGTTTAATTATACATATATGTACAGGCATATAACAATATGTGCAAGAGTATAATTAATGGTAATCGTGCCTCACGACCCACTTGTATGGCTCGCACAGTGGGTACCATGACGTCACTGAGGGCCGGATATGTGAACTATCAAAACTACTAGTTTTTATACTGCAAGGAATAAAAAACCAGCCAAGTACGTGTTGGATCACGCACGGGGTCCGTAGCCAGGATGAATATTTAAGAATGTGCAGTATTCGTTTTATCGATCACAAAATAAGTTTCTATTTGTTTCTCAAAGAAACTGAAAAACAATAAATGATGATGAAAAATTTCCTACACCCACAATATTTATAAAACCTACCCCACGCAATGGAATAGACGAGAGAAAAATCGTTCCCCCATTCAAGTAGGTAAAGAGGAAATTGTTTTAATTATTTTATTTAATCACTTTCTGGGCCATATTACTGCTTTCTGGTGCTAATAGCCTCTGAGGTAAACCGGAAACAGACGGATGGAGTTGGCAAAACTATGAGGGTTCCTTGTTTACTACGGAACCCTTAAAAGAATACTGACATACCAAGGTAAACAACGATGTTACAGCCAGTTAAGGGAAAATAGGTATGGAATATACTTACATAGCTAGCTTAAGTTTGATATTTTACTTCGTGTCGTTACCTCGATGTTTTTATTAATTTTGTTAATATTTATTTCCAGGAAGCAACCTATCTTGATAAAAATCGTCCATTAAATGAGCCTTCGAAACCAAAAACTCATTGAGGTTAACCGATTTCGACGAAAAGACTTAGAGAAAAGACTTTTTTCTATGAGTGACTAACACCTAGGTATATAAAAAATAATCCTTCGAAGAAAAGCCGATCGAGGAAGCGACTGACGTCATCGAAAAAAAAAATCAAGCACGGGTGTTAAAGAATTAATAAAACCAAATTCAAGTATTACTCATTAATTTATTTACAATACATAACTATAACAATTACGATCACAGAATATCAACGACCTAATAATCTCATATTGGATTAAAAAACATAGTATAATTTCATAGGTATTATTTGAAATGATTTTTCGTTACGCAAAATGAATTCGTGAAATCAAAACGCGCGCGCTTCCCAGGCGCCCTGTTACATACCTTTTCACGAAATCAGTCCCACAGATTGCAGGAAAGCGAGAGGAAAGATGTTACACATAAATATTTGGAATTTAATAATCGTAGGTAAGTTTCTACTTGTATACAAATATTTCAAATGTGTCAAATCTCATTGTTTGTGTGATAGTTTTCACCGCAATAACGTAACACACTTTTTATTGCGGAATATATAAAAGAAAAATCTATTAATTACCATTGCTTCATATTGTATGCATATATGTATATATGTTTGAACAATTCGTCTGCTAGACAGCGCAAACAACGCAATGAATGTTGCTGAATTGTCACAATGAAAGACATTGCCATTCATTGTGTGATGCGATATTACCCCGCTGTACTTCAAGCATTACAGTAATAGAAATAAGTAATCTTTACAAACAAAAGAGGTTCATATGGCGTCATCTAGGGGAATTCCCGGTGCTGAATTCTGGGCAAATTATAGATGATATTACTAATCAACTTTCTTATTTACCACCGTACACTAAGAAGAAGATCGTCAGATGGCTTGCAATTCTAAAAGTAACTATATTGAGGCGATAATTAGTATTAATGGAGTTCAACTAGATTTGTCTACTTATTTCCGATCATAACTGTCCCTGTCAAAGTTTCTTTAAGCCATCAAAATTAGCAGATAATTATATTATTATTATGGCAACATTTTATGTTACTACAGTTCAGTAACGTAATTCTTCAGTAACTTGTCTCTGTCGAACTAATAAGGACAGAGGCAACTTCATGAAATACAATAAAAAATTGACGTAAACTTTTTGTTTACATATAAATATTTTAAAATGATATTCTATCGAAGAAATACAGTCTACTTCTAAGATAGAACATTAACAGTGTTTTCACTAACACTAGGGACGCCTAAATGTAATGCCTTGTTATGTATATTAATTGCTCTGTTGCTCAGTGCAAAAACAGAACGCTTTTGTTTAGGCCTTACATTTAGGTGTCGGTTAGTGTTGGCGAAAACGGACTTAAGCCCACATACGCACTCACGGGCGCTTTTTTTACCGCGCGTTTGATGCTCAACGCGCAAATTTTCAACGCCGCGTATTTTCAACGCTGCATCAGAAAAGCTCCCGTGCCCCCAGGGTCTTATACAGGGATGTGAATGACTAAAAATAAATAAATCAATTAATTAAAATAAGTTTTGACAGGTGACTTATTGGTACTTGGTGTAAAATCGAACTCCTGGACTTGGCCATTATTGTTAATGATCTTGTGGCCTCCTTGGTCTTCCGAAACTTGGCCGTTGATGTTGGTTGACGTGTGGTACTGGAACTGCGCCTCACCGAAGACTTGGCCGCCTTGTGGTGGCTTCAGATCGCGCACGTCGGTGAAAGAGACAGGCTGAAAATTTGAATGTCACAGGTTAAGCAACAGTTAGACAAAAAAATCTCTTGGGCTATAATATTATTGAGAGGGCCTAGACAAAGCGACATGCTTTCAGCGACAACGATGGTGGAAAAGTTGAAAATGTATGATATTGACTTATTCTACAAAAACACTAAAGTCAATCCCGTGGAAAGTCGTTGTAGAAATACGGAACTCTTTGAAAATTATTGCCATTTGTCGAACCCTCGTTTTGTAGTCGTTTATTTTGTAGTCTTACAAAACCTATTCCTTATTCAAATCCATATTTCTAATATTGATGTTTTTTCCACTTGAACAAATACCAAACTTTATGTACTTAAATGTCGATTTCACAACGACAAAATCATGAGATTTTTTGCAGTTTTCTAGCGCAAACTGAAATTTTGTGTGGGTGTTAAAGTAATTAATCCTAAAATTTAAATTTGTTGACCTTTTTGGAAGATAAATTGCAAACGTGAAATACGTAGCGAAAGTCCGTAACACAAAAGTTTTCATTAGAATACCTAAAAAGAATTAAACCAAAGATAGGCTTTATTCAGAAAAACCTTCTTTCATTAGATAATAAATTCGTATCCACTCTTATATGATATCTTATATGTTATGATATGGTATGGATATCTACATCTGTACCCGTATGTTTAACGAGTTGTAGTATGCCAATGCTTAATTTCTGGTCAAAGTGAAAGCGAGACCTGAAGTCATGGGAAACATCTACTAAACCTTTTGAAATAAAAACGTTAGGTGCCAGACTAAGAGTTAACTCGTGTTAACGATAGTTATTCTATTGTGTTTTTGGCGTGGCAGTCAATGTTTTAAATAGAATATTAGCACTCAAACCACAAGACGCGAGAGAGTTTACCCTAGGCGACTCGAAAATATAATAAAATATATTAATCCAAAAAATAACTTACGGAAACGGTGCCTGGATTGAAATTGCCGCCATTGTTGCCGAAACCAGTTTGTACCGGCTTGCCGTTGACAAAGGAGTGCGAGTGTGAGTACGAGTATTGTTGATTGTATGAATTCTGGTTCGGATTTCCTTGTATTCCTTGGATTGTCGAGCTGGGCAAGGCCTGGTGAAGAAATAAAATATTACTAGGTCACCCATAATTTGACTGCCTAGTTGTTCTAGGTTACTACTGCTCTAGCTTCATTTCTTTTCGGCCCAGCCTCTTAAAAGGCGCCATTTTTTTTTTCCACTCGAATTTGTTTTTTTGATTTGGCATTTTGGCGCCCCTTGATACCGGCGCCTAGAGCAACCGCACCTCTCACTTAACTAAACTATTGTTCCAAATTACTTACAGGATGGACATTTGATGGTTTTCCAATTTTGAAGTTATTGACGCTGCTGGTGTAGTCACCCTGATCGGCAGAAGACGGGGCGTAATTGAAGGAGTAATCCGAGGCACTGTAGTCGTTACCAATCTGCGACTGGGTGTTGATTGGGTGATTCTGAAACATTAGATTTAATTTAGAACTAGTAATGAACATATTATGTCGAAGTGTATCACACTAAATAAATAAATAAATAAATAAATATTGCTGGACAATCCACACAACATCACCTAGCCCCAAGCTAAGCAGAGCTTGTGTTATGGGTACTAGATGACTGATATACTTAATACAATACATTACATAGATAGATATTTTTTATTATATATAGCAAATACCCAGAACACCCGGAACAAATATTTGTAGATCGTACAAACATTTGTCCCAAGGCGGGAATCGAACCCGCAACCTCTTGCGTCGCAGGCGGACCTTCGCCCGCCGCGCCACATCGGTCGTCAAAGTCACTATGTGTAAAAAGCGTCATATAATTCACGTCATAAACATTATAACGCTTAACTGATACAGGTACAGCGACCGGGCGCCATCGTTGTAATATATTCTTTCGGTTGTCGCGCAGACAAACAACATTAAAGATGAAAATGCTTATGGCATTAAGTCCACCTTAGTACTCACACACACAAACACACACACACACTATTACAGTACACGCAAGTGACGTAACGTAATCATACGTAGTAGGTACAGTAGGTTATAGTTTATAACGCGTCGTTGCCAGTTTGCAGATTCAAAAATAAC
Organism: Phlogophora meticulosa; assembly: GCA_905147745.2. Taxonomy (NCBI): domain Eukaryota; kingdom Metazoa; phylum Arthropoda; class Insecta; order Lepidoptera; family Noctuidae; genus Phlogophora; species Phlogophora meticulosa. The sequence goes on from LR990518.1 coordinate 5,928,276, forward strand.
TATTTAGAACTATATTAGAGCTTTTATGTTAACATTTCATAGCAGATTTGCCAGTCCTTGGAGATATCATGTCACTTAAACGAATGTTTGGCTAAGCCAAATTTCTAAGTATTACTTATGTACATATACCGCATATCAAGAAAACAGGCCTAAAAAATAAGAAAGATAGTTTGGGTGTATGAAAAACAGGGTGTAAAGCTCTTCATTCACTATCAACGATCATGTATTATCGGACAGCTTTCAAGTAAATCGTAGAACAATAAATACTTACAAAATTGGTCTGCTCAGCTTTGGGTGTAAAATCGAACTCGTTGACTTTTCCGTCATCGTTAACCACTTTGTGTCCCGCATGGTCTTCAGTGGTCTTGCCATCGATGTTGGAAGCTGAGTGGAAGGAATACTCTGCTTCACCGTACACGTGGCCACCGTCTACTGGTTTCAGATTCCGCACACCTTCGAACACTGCAGGCTGAAACAAGCAAGTTGAAGAGCGTCAGCACCTCGAGAAAACTGGCTAACGTCAACGGCTACTGAACTATTTATTGTTATCTCTTACAGTCCCCCCGCAGGGTCAAACCCTCTTCTAGTACGGTGATTAGTTGGTTCAGATTTATTTTAATTATAAGTCTGCGTTTCTTTATGATGATTTCCGACACCCATGTCACTGATGTCTAAGATAAATTTAAAAAGTACATGTGAATTGAAAAAGTCACATTGTTACTTGCATTGGTTTGAACCCAAAACCTTAAGCACTAAAGGCGAGGCCTAAACTAGTGGGCCAAAATGACAATATACCTCCTAAAAATATATTTTTGTCAATTGAAAAAGTCACATTTTTACTTGGCCGAATTTCTCTTTACAGTAAAAAAAGTCGTCAATATGTCTCATCTCATCATCAGGCTATATTAGTCCACTGTTGGACATAGCCCTCTCCTAATGAGAACGCTCTGTCTTTGGCTTGCCGCATCCAGCATCTGCTTGCAGTCTTTCGCAGTATGTATTCGTCGTCAATAATAGACCTTGTGTTTATATACTCGTAGGTATGTTTAAAATACAACCGTGAACAAACCATTAGGTACATTCTGCAAGTGCACATGACCTTAATTTATGACCAATTAAGGTCCGATGCAGTCATATTGATCTATACTAACAACTGATTAAATAGTTAGTGTCGCTACTACAAAGGTGACCGGTATATATGTATGTATTTGCAGTATCATCATCAGCATCTGCCTAGCCTTTTCCCAACTAGGGAAAAGGCTAGGCAGATGCTGATGATGAGTTGGAGTCAGCTTCCCGTCTAACAGGATGCAGCTGAATACCAGTATTTTACATGGAGCAACTGCCTATCTGACCTCCACAACCCAGTTACTGGGCAATACGATACCCCTTGGTATTGGTTGTCAGATTTTCGGGTTTCTGACTATCCGTAACGACTGTCAAAAATCTACTAATGACAGCCGGGACCAACGGCTTAATGTGCATTCCGAGGCACGGAGGAGTCTCGATATGTTACGAACGGTCACCCATCCTCAGACTGACCTCGGCAAGCGTAGCTTAACCTTCTATCAACCCGTGCGGCTTTTTTTATTTAGCCACGAGCTCTAGGATCTTAGTTTCTAAGATTTCTTTACTAAAAATACCGATTTTGTTATCCTAAAATTATCCTAAAATGCTGCACACGCAGTCGCTATACAGATTTTTCTTTTATTAGACATGTAGATTACAACTTAACCATACTGGTTAGAGAATAGCAATTTATGGGCGAGGCTCAAGAGTCTTTGCCAACAGGAAAAAATCTTCCGTATGACATTATTTTAATAGGGGTTTTCCAGCTAGTTATGAAACCACTTGATTACTTGAATACTGTGAGGCTCTTAGGACTAATTATTTATTCTATAATATGCACATTGCGTATAATATGTACCTAAAAAATTAACTTACCTTAAAGTCGGCAGTCTTGGCAAAATTATCGCTTAACCTGTAAATAATAAAAAGAAAAAGATTAATGGATGTGTGGGTTTATAAATTACTTTTTCCCTCTCAGTCATTCGTTGGACTTGATTTCCAACATCACGCTTGTATTCCACGAAGGGTAAGGCAGAGGTGTACTAATAGTGCAACCACATTTCGCCTGTACCTGGATCATCATCCTCCTGCCCTTATCCCTGGATGTGACTGCTTAATTGCGGCAAGCGTAGCTTAATCTTCGATCAACCCATGCGTCTGTTTTTTACTAAGCCACGAGCTCGTCATATAGAATATGTACCCTTAGATTTAAAACTACAAGAGTAGAAGGAGACCCAGGAAACGATGGATGGATTGTGTGAAGGTTGATATGGCTAAGAAGGAGGTGACTTCTGAGATGACGGGAAATAGAGATGTATGGAAGAAGAAGACATGCTGCGCCGACCCCAAATGAATTGGGATAAGGGCAAGAGGATGATGATGAGATTTAAAACTAAATAAAAATATTCTATTCTATACACATACTTACATATAACAAAACAGAATGTAGTTAAGGCTTTTTGTTTGTGTTCATTTGTTTAAATACAATTAGTTACAGTTCCAGCTCGTTGGTTCCTCGTTCCTACTATTGTGTGCAATCAATAAAACAATGGACGCATAAGTACTAAAACACATTATTGTTTCAGATGACCACATCGATTCATCTTCGTTGTCAACATGAGGAGATTTCCGTCAATAATGTTACGTACTAAGTAGATATACAGGGTGTTTGGTAGATGGGTGCAAAGCCTAAAGGGGGCGATATATTAGACCATTTAAAACGTATGAAGCTAAACTTATGTTAGGCGAAGTCTGTTTCTTTTTTTTTATTGAAACTCTAAGGTTTTAAACAATAATGCAAATTTTCTTCAATTAATTGATAATAGTGTTCGATAAAAGTTGTTATGTTATCCGTGTCATCGGAGAAATATTCTACGCAATATTGAAGTTTAAGAAACTTTTAAAAATCAAGTAAATGTTTTGTTAACGGCATCATAAAAAAATAAATAAATAAGCCTCAATTAATCAAACCTTTTTAAAAACATGCCCGATTATTGCCCTTTCTTTTGAGGTACTATTTACGCAGATACATCATCAACTCTTGGAATTAGGGTGTACAAAGCAAATTGAGGACAAATTTTTAAACAGACCAAAATAATGCAACCTTTTTGCTAATACACATAAAATTCGGTTTAAAGAATTTTTTACTCTTTTTTGTAGTTTTTTTTTTTCAATTTTTAAAAAGAAAATATATATTTAATTTAAATATGAGAAAGTTAACAATTAAAAAATATTATCATTATAAACATAGTAGGTAGTCGTTCGATCTTTCGTACGTCGTTTATTATTGTTGGTTGGCCAAATACAACTTTAATCTATTCAAAAAAATATTCATTGATGAGGAAGCTCTTATTTCTTTAGCAAATCTATTATAACATTAATTATCTGACTCATATTTATATTGATCAACATTAATACAAAATATTGTAAAAATCTATTTTAAAAGAGTAAATTCATCCACATATTATTTATCAACTTAATTTGTAACACTTTGTACCTTAATGTTTGAATTTTTGTGAGATGAATGCATGACTGTGTTAAATAAATTATACGTTTAAATAGTGTATGTGGCTTCGGCTGTTCTATTTAAATAAACAAATATTTTTTCCTTGGTAAGCGGTTAATTTTTCCGCATAATTACACAAACTAATGGTCTGAAATAAGTAATTAGTTCAATGAAAAAACATGATAATCATATGCTTCCTAGCCTTTTTCCCAACAATGTTGGGGTCGGCTTCCAGTCTAACCGGATGCAGCTGAATACTAGTCTTTTATAAGGAGCGGCGGCCTATATGAACTTGATAAGACTGGTTGTTAGACTAACGGGATCTATCTGTAGATAGCCGAAACCAACTGCGTAACGTGCTTTCCCAGGCACGGAGGAGTCTCGGTATGTGAATAAAAACGAATTACTAAGAAGTAAGCACATTAACAGGAGATCGAGAGTTGACTTTGCATGCAGATAACCGTCGTGTAAGTCATAGTATGCGATTGAGGATTTCCCCACTTGACTTTAACAAGCCATTTGGAAACTAACCACTCGGTAGTGGTACGTTATTACTGCTCTTATCTTAACGATCTGTGACGAGTTGACGACCTACAGAGCTACCTCGGAGACAGTCTCATAGGATTACGATGATGTTTTTCTTGGAATTTGTAAAAGGATTTTGTGTCACTCAGAAGCAATATAATCCAGATGATCATAAAGAGCAAAAGTTCGTGTTTCTTTATTTCTGCGTAAATGTTTGTAAATGTAACTTCTCTTAATCCGTGACCACGAACTTGATAGATATTGGAGTGAGAAGACTTTCATATACCATTTTTACATAGTTTGTTAGTTCTACATAGTAATAAATACTCCATCGATTCATAAAACAAGAAATATTTTATGTTCTTTTTTTGGTAATCATGTGGGAGGTGTGAGTGATCTGTGGTAAAAAAATAAAAATAATATATTTAAACACCAGCTTTTGCACGCGACTTCGTCTACTTACATTTCGTGTACCGTGGATGAAGTAGCCTATATCCTTTCCTGTGGTTAAGTCTATACCAAATTACATCAAAATCGATTAAGTAGTTGAGCTGTAAAATCGTAACAGAAAGACAGACAGACAGAGTTACTTCCACATTTATAGTACTAGTATGGATAAAGTGTTGTTCGTATTATTTCGGATAATATTCCAAGTTTAGTACGAGTAGTTAATTGTTAAGTTATGTCGCTGTACAATAAAGTTAATCTGTACTTCTATATTAATATTACAAATAAGTAAAATTTGTTTGTAAGTTTGTTTGTAGGGGGTAAACTCCGGAACTAATGATTCAATTCTAAAAATGTTTACATTGTTTTAAAGCTACATTACTCCGTAGCTTAAGGCTATTACTATTTTTCAAAACTACGCTTGAAAGTGGGTGAAGGGGATGTTAAAGTTCGAAGGAAATAGTACCAAATTCACGCGAAAGAGGTCGCGGGCGTACCGAATAAAGAGGCTCTCCAAGCAACATAGAGCTAAAGTTATTGTTCGAATAAAATAAACAAATCGTCTTGTTTGTAAACAGTCAGTTCGTAGTTCGTACATTTGTTGTTGTTTATTGTTATTGTATTGTTGAGCGACCAATAACATACTATAGTTCGGTTTGGTGTTCGTTTGTTTAATTTGAATTAAAAGGTATTTTGACATTCTGAAATAGACTGCTTGAGCTCTGTAGCCTTGTTCTTTTGATAGTCTCTGTTTGATGAGCAGGTATACTTACAGTTTTTGAACCTGCTCCCATTGGTTGTTCCGTGATGCTGTTAGGATTTCATCGTACGTAGGTGGGAGTCCTGAAATAGAAAGGAAACCTTTATGTTAATATCGCCGAGTAATTGTAAAAGAACTTCAAACTCTTCTTACACACTGCGTACTGGCGGCATCTGTTTTCAGTACCTACTAAGGATTTCTATTTATCAATGACTGCCCCGTTGGTGTAGTAATAGAATCCGTTACTCCTCCATGGGATTTTTAGTCCCAGGTTGGCCAATGTATTAGCGAGTTTTCTGAAATTTCTAAATGGCAGCCCGGAGTCTGGGTTTGTGCCCGGTAGATGGCAATAGTGTCGCCTGCTATTACATGGGACTTAAACATAATTGGCAAAATGTGGGTGTACTACAGGTACACCTCTTCCTAACCCTTCGGTATATACAGGCGTGATAGTACGTTATGTTATATCTTACAAATCTTACTATTATATATATATTATACTTATCATACAAATCTAATTATTTTTATTTAAATAAAAGCCTTTATGATGACGTCATTCTCTTGTATTCATGTTTTTATTCACATAAATTATTTTTGAGTTATTCCATTAGGAACTTCATGATAATGTGCGTTTAAATACGGAACTAGGTTTTCGGCAGAGATTATTCTTTGCATCACAATCAATTCACACTTTTTTCATACCAGAACTTACATTTTTGATAATATTTGCGCAGTAGTGAATCACAAAGACATACACATATTTGGATACATGTAGATAGAGAGAGTGAGGCGGGGCTCGTGGCTAAATAAAAAAAGAAGCACCGGTCGATTGAAGGTTAAGCTACATTTGTCGAGGTTAGTCTGTGGATGGGTGACCGTCCATTACACAAATGAGACCCCTCCGTGCCCAGGAAAGCCCATTAAGCTGTTAGACCCAGCTGTCATATTTTGTAGATTTTAGGAAGTCGTTACGAGTAGTCAGAAGCCCGAGAGTCTGACAACCAGTCTTATCAAGGGGTATCGTGTTAGCCAGTCACTGAGTTGTGGAGGTCAGATAGGTAGTTGTTCCATGAAACATATTGGTATTCGGTTGCATCTACTTCTACATCGAATAAGACTGGAGGCTGACCCCAAAATTATCGGGAAAAGTGATGTCTTGGATGGATACCTGTAGATTGTCCTTGTGACTTGTCCATTACTACAGACTATAAGCATAATCTGTGAATTCATAAACATGAATTCAGTCAACAGGTTTGGGAAAAAAGCACACTTTGTATGTAAATCTTTCGCATGCAAGTGGATTCGAAATTTTAAATTTAATATATGTAGTTTGGACGGCTACATTTTTCTAGAAATTTGAATAATCGTTAGTCATATTTATTGATATAGTATAATTGCGACTAACGACTATTTTACAACAACAGAACTACATTTAGTTGTCTAGACTATTCTTTATAGACAGAATGCTGTTTTGGAAAGTGTCGAATAGGAAATAATATATACAGTACCTACTTACACTAGACACTTCCACAGAATACAGAAGTTCTCTACTCAAGAAGAGTCGGGTGACTCTTCAGTTAGCTCTTCAAAATCAACAAATAATTACTAGTAGGTCTTGAGGGGTTTACAATAAAGGGTATTCTATTCTTCTATAACCGCTACAAAGGATAGTCGAAGGCACCATGAAGGTATGGAATCTACGTAAATTATAAGAATTTATACCACAGTATTACAAGTTTTATAATTTTCCTTCATTTTTTTATCAATACCTATCCAAAAAAATAATAACTGAGTGCATTTTGGATTTCTGTCCAGTTGGTGGTGATAGGCTTGCCTCTTAAACGTGAGACAGAAATATAATTGGCGAAATGAGGGTAGTATCTAAGTACTGCCAGTTCTAAGTACTGCCAAAAGTCTAGGGACCATTTATTATCTTTCGGAGAATACAGGCGCAGCGTGATATTGAATAAATAAATAAATAAATAATGCTGGACAATCCACACAGCATCATCTAGCCCCAAGCTAAGCAGACCTTGTGTTATGGGTACCTACTAGATGACTGATATACTTATTACAATACATTACATAGATAGATATTTTTTATTATACATAACAAATACCCAGAAATATTTGTAGATTGTACAAACATTTGTCCCAAGGCGGGAATCGAACCCGCAACCTCCTGCGTCGCAGGCGGACCTACGCCCGCTGCGCCACATAGGTCGTCAATATTATCATAGTATTAAGTAGGATAAATATATTTTTTAAAGGCCAACTCAAAAAGCATTAAAATTTGATAAATCAAAGATTTAATGGTTCTTGCAGAAATGTCCAGTTCTTACGTCATCATCTTTTTAGAGAACATTAATTCAAAATACCGGTCTTTTTTTTCACTGGTACAAATAATACCCAATACTGCATTTAAGTAAGAGTATATCAGTCTAGCCTTCTTCCTGCTATGTAGGAGTCCGCTTTCAGTATTACCATTAATACCAGTGTTTATACTAGTATTACCATTAATACATGGAGCGACCGCCTATCTGACCTTCATAACCCAATTATTGGGTAAAACGATACCCTCTTGGTTAGACGACTTCAGCAGCCCTCGAACTTCTGACTCCTCGAAGCATCTGTGAAAGATCTCTCACAGCCGGGAACGGTTTACCGTACGTTTTGAGGCATGGAGGGGTCTCCATATGTAATGGATGGTAACCTATCCACGGAATGACCTCGGCTAGCGTATGACCTTAAATCGACAAAACCCCTGCATTAAACTAAAAGTTACCAAATATAAGAAGGTAATTCGAATGAACATCTTCATCAGATAAGTGTTTCCTCAAAGAATTTTGTTTTTTTGAAGCTAATATGTTTCCTTAAAGGCTTATTACGGGGCCTCTTCAAAAGGAAAAAGGTGGTCGCTAGAATGTTTGTATTATGTTATGGAACGTTGCATTTAAATTTTGATAATTCATAACGAGAAGAGATTTTTGCATGATTTGTTTACCGATGTTTCTTGTACTGCGAACATTGTTTATCTTTTAATCCAATAGCTGTGGTAACAATGGTTAATGCGTTTGTATAAGCATTGTATGTACAGTCAGTGCCCCATATTGCCTGACCCCTCTTCCACACTATTTTTTTCTAAGAGGGGTCAAGTAATGCTAGGCATTGAGTGTGCGTACACTGTTCACACTATAAACAACGAATACCTTGACTACATAGTACCACCACGTGAATATTTTCAAATGCCTATTGTTTTGCGAACCCAGTCTTGAACAGCCGGCTGATTAAGTAAAATATACCGTGGATAATTGTGAAGGGAACTGTATGTATCAGCCAGCTTAAGTTGTATTGTTTTTATACTTAAAACTAGGCTAAGAATAATAAAATCATCGATACCTTTAGCAAAAAAATAAAATAAAAAGGTAATCTCGATTATATTATGATTATGTTACTGTAATTCTTAACATCACTGCCACTTTACATTTTCACGGGGAGTTTTTTTACAGAATAGCAGTACTGAAATTACTACATAGGCTATGTTTAATTTCGTGGGTTCAAGTTATTCGAAATTCAAGAATGATTCGATTTATAAAACGATTACGAAACAAAAGCAAATCTCTTTTGTTTCGAAATCGATCGATAATAATTATTACAGGCTTTATATTAACTTGCAATGTTCGTATTTAAGTTATCGCCAAAATATCCAAGCCATTTTTTAAATTGATTTTAAAAGAATAAAATGACTAGTCATGCTTTTCTAAATCAAGTAATAACATCACATAAGGTCTGTATTCACCGAAGGGCACAGGTGCACTCATAGGAACACCCACATTTCGCCAGTTATCAAGTAAAAAATAATTTAAAAAAACTAAAAAACACGCTTTTATAGAAAATCCAACTAGCAGCATTTTTTAGTTTTTTTAAACTATATTTTTTTAATCGAATTTGCATTGTCATCGGTCTTTGACAGGTGTGCAAAATTTGAATGAAATTTGACCGTTTAAAGTGGGTCAAAATAGCGTCTAAAGGAGACGGTTACAAACAAACAAAAATACAAACATACAAGTGAAGCTAATATAAAGCGCGTAAAAATTTGTCGTGTCAGTTAAAATCAAATAATATTATTCAGTAAAGTCGTCATATTTAGCACTATTATTTCAATGTTATTGAACTTGTCGCAAAGTTATGTTGCTGGCCGTGACTTATGCAGGTATCTGGTAGACATTTGCAATATTGATAAATGTCTTAACATACTATTTGTCATTCTAACTATTTGACCCCCAAAATTAAAGTTCAGCCTAACTAATAATTAAACCTAACATCATCGTATAAGGAAATTTAATTTTGATGTTGGGAATTTTGACTTGAATTTATGTTATTATTTTTCCTATTCGGACTGTCTGCAACGTCATCTTGCAAATACCAGTTTAATCTGAATTACCATATGTAGGTATGTTTCATATTATATTTACCTATTTAATACTGGCCATTTACTGTCCCATTGCAGAGCAAAGGCCTTTATTGCATACTGAGAAGGCACGAGCAATCGTCATATTTGCTCAAAACGGGTTGGCGATATCAGGTAGGTGAGGTGTAGGTGGAAACCCAGATTATTTTACTGTGCCAAAACATTGGATAACTAGCTACTCCATAACTTCCTTATGACCAATAAATAATATAAATTAAATCAAAACGTTTACAAAACAAATGTTTATGAATTCACCATCATCCACCTAGCCTTTTCCCAACTATGTTGGGGTCAGCTTCAAGTCTAACTGGATGCAGCTGAATACCAGTATTACGAAATAAATTGTTAATCTATTTGTTTGTTGTTAATCGCAAGGTTTTGGGTAAACTTGAATTTGAAATCTTATTATCTCCGAAGATTTAACCTTATCACTTAACAGTTAAAGTTAATAAAAGATGATTTATTACGGGTAGATAATATTTTCAATGCCTTAAAATATATTATTAACAGGTAGAGGTATAATAAAATTGGCAATAGGCTCGCCATATTACTATAGGATTAAACATAACTGGCGAAATGCGGGCGTATCAATGCATGAACCTCTGCCTACCTCTTCGGGGAATACGGGGGTGATGTTCTGCATTAAAACCTTATTAAACAAGAACTTGATTAAATCTATAAATGTTTTCACCGTGTCTTTAACTCGACAATCGGAAAAGTCTTAGAAAATCTTGTTTGTTTCTACGCCTTGGAAAGAATATTAGATTAATTCATTTTATTTATTACATTAATTTCAGTGCAGTATTTAAACAAGTTTTGATGACATTTGTAGAAATTGATTCTCGGCGATAACACAAATATTTCGCCCACTGATTTTATACAAAAACAACATAATTAAATTTAATATGAAAGGATCGCTCAAATTATTATTTCTCAATTTTTCCTCTTTTATGGACTTAAAGATATAAACATATATATGTGGCTTACCTTGGACGGTGATAATAACACCCACTAGTATTAAGGTGGAGGCGAATTTTGCCATTTCGTATGAATATGTAACTAACTAGTTTAACGTCAACACGCGCGGTCAGTGTGGATTGTCGCGTCCAAATGCCGCTATCAAAAGCGGCCAGGACTTATAAACGCGATTATTTTGCACATACTGTATCTAAGTATGTTCAGAGCACTTCTAAAGGGTCTCGACTGTCATTTTTTTTCCGTAGGTATAATGATATCCATTAACCGATCATCCTTTTTCTTTTGTTTCTAAATTCCTTTGTAAATCGTCTGTTTTGTTGAGAATCCGTTTTGCGTGATACGATCGAAAATGTACAGATTTCGTTAACTAGTATCATATTTTTGTTAGCTTTAAAAATTATCATGGGCTTATTATTCTGATGTCAGTTCGATAGAGTTTAAGCTCAAATAATAATACTCATCGTGACGGTGTTTTACATTAGAACACGTGCCATTTAATCACGTAATTTGTATGTCTACGATTGTTAATTAGACAGCTCGACATCTCTGGGTGACGATTGGTATTTTATGATAGTCATACGTAAGGATTCTTCGTAAAATGCTTTTGTGCAAGAACAAAGCATGCTTACCTAGAAGGTAATCTGCTTTCTGCCTACCTGGGCACACTACATATTAGTGCAACCAGAGTGACTTAGGTTCAAAAAATAAAAGGTAGGTATTATTGCATTCGCTAGAGCATTCAAGATGCTGTTGTCGTTCTAATTAAAGGAGGTAACGTGCCTTATGAAGATTCTACTTAAATAAGCTATAGGCAGGTACTGAAGTACGAGTTTTAATTCAATGGAGTAAGTTGACAGAACGAATGTCACATAAAACACCGAAAAATGTACTATGGTGGTGCATAAGTAAATAACCAGCTTGGTGTACAGTATTGTACAGAGGCCAGCACATCAAGCTACCCGAATATATCAAATTTCTTTGATACTTTTTGTACTTTACTACAAAAGATTGTGAAGAATTCCATTGGGAAAATGTTACAGCTTGGGATTGCTTGACGTGCTGGCGTGGCGTTTACTAAACCGTACTATTACTTTTTTCATATTTTAGGGTCTCAGGCGATATAAGGAAGTGGTGAAGGGGACTGTCTTTTGTAAACGTTTTGACGTTCAAAAGTGCTGATTCTCAGCCTAATTTGAATAAATTTATTTTGATTTTGATTTTGTCAAGTTCCTCCAGGTAGTAATTAAAAATCTTACTATAATGTTATTGTTTATTATATTGTTATTGAACTTGAAGGGCAGCCTGTACATCCGTAACTAGTATGTGGATGATAGTGATCTAAACAGCTGGTTTTGCAAGCAAGGATGACGGGCTAGCTGGCTAAGGTTTCTATCGGACCCTGTGTAACTAGCTTGACTGCTACAAGGGTCAGGTTTGGTATCAATGAACGATCAAGAATGATGATGATTTATGTGATGTTCTTATCGTCATTAATTACTTGTTTATTTTTCCGTTTGCAGTTAATTTAATATTATATTCGGTAGGTACTAACTGATCTGACAGACGTTGTAGGTGGGTACTGTCAAAATTTCGGTTCAAGCAAAAAGTTTCTCCAATTGTTTTTCCAGGCGACTTTTTATTTATTTTTTTCCCTAATTGCTTTATTTGGAATATTACAAACATTTTAAATGTTCTCAACCGACCCGCTTTCCAAAGAACAGCATTTAAATTTCTTTACGCATTTGGTTGGGTTTCACTTCAGATAATAACGTGATGATCTGATAACACAAACAGACAGGAAAATAGCAGGTGGATTACCTTTCCGCACGCATCAATTAGATAGAGTTAAATGCTCACGAAATCTCCCTTTCTCTTTCATTTTCAGCATTAGATCATGCGTCCAACTTTAGTGTTAGTAGGTGGATAGAGCCGGTTCCCTGATTCCAAAACTGTACTAAAATTAGAGTATTGACATGTCTTGAATAACAACTGCCTCGTTGGTCTAGTGGTCCCAAAGGCGACTGCCAAGCATGAGGTCTTGGGTTCGATTCACGGGTCGAGAAATGTGTTTTTGGGATTTTTCATTAAGAATTTCTTAGTAACAGCCCGGAGTCTAGATGTGAGGAGTACAGGCGAGATGTTATGTTGACATCTCTTGACGTATGTACCTAAATATGTCGCTAAACATTTTAATAACTGCCGATGTTTTTTTTTTAAGTGTTATTTTTGTGAAATAAATAAATTCAGTTCAGGTAGATTAAAATGTCACCGTAATTTAGGGTTAACGAGTTTATTTTTAAGTTTTACGTGATCGACCTTGTTAGGTATTCAGCTCAATGCACTGGTTTAGGACAACGACATTGTACCTACGAGGATCTGATTATCTTATCGTATTCAGTAAACTGACGTGTAAATCAATGATAGAATTCAGTTTTTAATTATTATTTACCCATGATGTCAAAGTCCATATAATTCATTTCAATGAGACCATTAAAAAAGGCACTTTTGAATATTAAATTTACATAAAATAACATCACGAACTATCAACGAAGGGTTGGGCAGAGGTGTACCTAAGTACAGCCACATTTCACCTATTATGTTTTTTATTCCGATGTCATTGGGGGTGCACCGATTTCCATCAACCGGGCACATATACAGACTCCAGGCTGCTTCTGAGAAATCCCTAATAAAAATTTTCAATAACACATTGCTCGACCCGGGAATCGAATCCAGGACCTCACTTGCGACCACTAGACAATCGAGGCGGTTCAATTAACAAGTAAAATAAAATAGAAAAATGATTCTAGAGAACGAACCATTTCAGCTGCTCATCAAGAGCAATACAACGAGTTCAAACTCGGCGGATCTGTGATTAGTAAGCGAGGTTCCTGTGACCTCTTCCTGATTTATCATTGTTCACGTTCAACAAAGTTCACGTTCAAGATCACCATCTTCTAGTTGACTACGCATCGAGGCCAATTGAATGAGCCCGAACACGATGTCTTTCCTGACTGCGGCATCAGGTCAAGGTTGGGCATAGGTTACGGTGTCGACAAATGTATATAGGTCTGACGGCACGGTTGGCGCAGTGACAGAGCGATGGACTGACGAGCCGCGTGTCATGGCTTCGAGGGCCACATTTTTTTAAATAAAAGCAATATAATAGGTATGTATGTATAAGCAGCTTTCGCTCGCATTCTTATCTTTTTTTTGTTTTTTGAAAAAACTTTGCCCCACACATCGTGGGTTACAAACATTCAAATTCACAAACACAAACAGCCAAACCCGGAACAACTACCTGTAGGCCATACAAATATTTGTTCCGTGCGGGAATCGAACCCGCGACACGCGGCGCAGCAGTCAATCGCTCAGCCACTGCGCCGACCGTGCCGTCATAATCTATGATACATAATCTATGACCATAAATTGTTTCTTTTGCCGGAGGACTCATAAAACATGCTTGTTGCGAACGAAATTAAATATTATTTAATACTTTAAGCACACAAATGTACAGAGGCGGACTTTAATGCCATAGGCATTTTCTACCAGTCAACTTTTGGGTCATGCAAAGTCAAACAGTGGTAGGTGCAATTGCTTAGAAAAGGGAAACAGAAAAATAAAACATAATTCTGTGTATATGTTACTCCTAATAGCCAAAGTGCGGCTAAACCTAGTTTTAGCCGGCTACAACTAGGTGCATCCGGCCACATGCATAACCACCGGTGTGCGGCTGCACCCAGTACTAGCTGCTATAATGAAGGCTAAACCTAGTTCTAACCAAAGATAAGTAGGATACATCTAAGTTTAACCAAATGTGGCCGGCTGCACCTTGGTGTTGCCGCACTTCGGCTAGTAGCCGTAACATATATACTATAATATGTGTTATGCTTACCTACTTTGATAATAAAACAATAAGATTTATGTTAAGTTAATAATAATAATAATAATAATACATTATAACAGACCGGATATAACACTACAGGATAAAATAAACAAAATTACATATCTAATAGACATTGCAGTCCCCAACACACACAACATACAGAAGACAATCACTGAAAAAATCAGTAAATACGCAGAACTCAAAGACGAAGTTACACGAATATGGCGGCAAGAAAAAGTCTATGTGGTCCCTATAGTCAGAGGACTATAGGGACCACATAGACTTTTTAAGATGATTTGGTATTACGCCTGTTGTGGAGAGCCACAACAGGCGTAATACCAAATCATCTTCCCCATAGTCTAAAATTGCTAAATTTAAAAGAAACTCTCTACATCACTTTGCAAAAAGCTGCGATCCTAAACACATGCCGAATAGTCAGGAAATTCTTGCAAATAGATGAAAATGAAATAGGCCCTCATCACAACACGTCACCAACATAACACATCAACATAACACATCACACGCTGCATTTACTTGGTTTTGGCCCGTAAATGTAGCTAAAACCAGCCAAAGTGCTGAGAAGTTAAACACACATACAAAGAATAATAATAATAATAAATCAAACGGCAACACGGAGGGCGTGGCCTCATAGACATCCAGCACCTATGGCAGAAGCAAGTTAGTCGACTCAAAGCATTCTTTCACACAAAATCCCGGACTAGTAATATTCATAAAACCATAGTGACAAACGATCTCAAGTACACCCCACTTAACTTAAACGATCACATTGACACCGAAAATATTACCAATGTTGACCCGCAAGTACAAAAAATTGATGATTGGAAGAAGAAAGTACTTCACGGCCGGCACCCTCATGACCTAGAACAACCCCACATAAACAAATTAGCGTCAAATAAGTGGCTCAAAATAGGTAACTTGTTCCCAGAAACTGAAGGATTTATAATAGCTATTCAAGACCAGATCATTAACACTAAAAACTACAGAAAATATATAATAAAAGATCCTACACTAACAAATGATAAATGTCGCAAATGTCACACCCAATCAGAAACCATTCAGCATATTACAGGCGCTTGCACAACTCTCACACAAACAGACTACACACACAGGCATAACCAGGTAGCAAACGTCATCCATCAACAACTAGCACTCAAATACACACTCATACGAAACACCAACACTCCTTACTACAATTACACACCACAAACCATTCTAGAAAACACTACACACAAGCTCTACTACGACCGCGCCATACTTACAGACAAGACCATTCATTATAACAGACCGGATATAACACTACAGGATAAAATAAACAAAATTACATATCTAATAGACATTGCAGTCCCCAACACACACAACATACAGAAGACAATCACTGAAAAAATCAGTAAATACGCAGAACTCAAAGACGAAGTAACACGAATATGGCGGCAAGAAAAAGTCTATGTGGTCCCTATAGTCCTCTCCACAACAGGCGTAATACCAAATCATCTTCCCCATAGTCTAAAATTGCTAAATTTAAAAGAAACTCTCTACATCACTTTGCAAAAAGCTGCGATCCTAAACACATGCCGAATAGTCAGGAAATTCTTGCAAATAGATGAAAATGAAATAGGCCCTCATCACAACACATCACCAACATAACACATCAACATAACACATCACACGCTGCATTTACTTGGTTTTGGCCCGTAAATGTAGCTAAAACCAGCCAAAGTGCTGAGAAGTTAAACACACATACAAAGAATAATAATATTTATTTAATCAAAACAAGGATAGGGTACACGTTGAAAATACAGTTTTACAGAATCAGTACTATTTCTAAAAACGTGTGGGTGTAAGCACTGCTCTCCTAGCTAGGTTATGGAAACCTGTGTTAAGGAGAAGCAGTCCGGTCCCCTAAGGTACAATGACGTAAAGGTACATAGTGCTTATAATGTTACTGCTACAATTTCGAAGAATTGAGTAAGACCATTAAAAGTTCATGATTCTTTTAGTTAATACTAAAAATAAAATAGATTAAGATAAAAAAATAAGATAAAAATGTGTGTGTGTGTGATTGGGTGTGGTGTGTGTGTGTGTGTTATTGGGTGGTGTGTGTGTGTGTATGTGTGTGTGCGTGATTGGGTGTGTGGTGTGGTTGTGTGTGTGTGGTTGTCGATGTTCATCACCTACTCGTATGTTAAGACCTGTTCAGTTTCGTCATATGACTTATTTCGGAGGTACGATTGTACAATCCTTTTGCATTTGTAATACGGTAGTCCGTAGATTTGACACTCTTCGTTTATTTTGTTGTACAGAAACGGACCAAGAAATAGAAAAAATCTCTTGACAAAAGTTGAGCGTACACGCGGCAGGGTGCATATCCCATCTTTTCGACGTTTAGTACGTTTTTTATTTTCTATTGTTCGGTATGGGGTGTTGCGGTGTTGGAGAATGACTGTTTGTAGTATAAAGTGTTGCCGAACATTTAGCACTTTGCAGTCATTGTATAGTTCATCAGTTGGAAACAGAATAGGACGAAAAGTGGCTACTTTTAATATGGCCCTATGTGCTACTTCTAGCGGCTTGAGGGTGGTTTTAGCTGCGCCGCCCCAACAAGAAATGCAATACGTTACGATGGATAGGCAAAGTGCAAAGTAGACGTTACGTATTATAATGGGATTAGCAATATGCCGGAGAGTTTTAAAGATGTATATCAGTTTGCGAACTCGTCCAGTTACCAAACCGATATGAGACTTGAAATTGAGATTCCTGTCCAAAACTATTCCCAGGTACCTAATGGTTTCAACGGAGGTTAAAGGAGGGCATTGACAATTAGGATCCTGTATATCTGGATGACCAGTGTGGGCTTTGATAAGGATGGGAGTCTTTGGTTGAGCGACCGAACTGTTAGAATAAGTCAGAAATTTAGTTTTGGAGGTATTAAGGGTTAGGGTATGTGAATTGACCCAATTTAACGCCACGTCAAAGCCAAGCTGAGCTTGATGCTCTAGTTGTGACCAGGAATCCGAGATGAAGGTTATTGCTGTGTCATCCGCAAAGGATGTTACCTTTGCATTATCGATACTGAGATCACACAGGTCATTAATAAAGATCAAGAAAAGTGTGGGGCCTAAAATACTTCCTTGTGGTACCCCGTAGTGTATTGGAAGGTCGTCGCTGTCATGACCATCAATCCTGACTTTTTGCGAACGATTGGAGAGGTAGCTTTGGAAAAGATCCAGTTGTAACCCCCTGACGCCTATTTTCTCAAGTTTGACTAAGAGTGTGGAAACGGGAACAGTGTCGAACGCTTTCGCGAGATCTAGAAATATAGTAAGGACCTTTTTATTTTTATTTATATGATCTATGACAAAGCTGGTTAGGTCGTGAACTGCGTCACAGGTTGACTTATTTTTCCGGAAACCATATTGTTGTTTCGAGATTATCTTGTAATGCTCCAGGTAACTAACCAACCTTTTGTTTATCAAGCGTTCAAGGACTTTGGATAAAGCGGTTAATACTGCTATAGGACGGTAGTCATTCGGTAAAGTTCCGTCGCCCCCCTTGAAGATTGGATAGATTATTGCCTTTTTAAAGGATGTTGGAAAAACAGCTGTTTCAAAACAAGTATTGAATATATGGCATAAAATAGGCGCCAGAGTGGTGGAAAATTTATTTAATATTGTAGATGAAATACCATCCCAACCAGTAGCAGCGTTTGGCCGCAGTGAATTTATGGTGGATATGATTTCTTCTGGGTCAGTTTTATCCAAGACAAACGATGAAGTTGGTATAGAACTGTTTTGTGAGATAGGTAATTGCTGTGAGGGCCTCGTTTTTAAAATGTCATCAGCAAGTTTATTGCCAATATTGACAAAAAAGGAATTCACATTATTACATGACTGTGCGGGTGAGAAAGATGTGGATAGGAGTTGTTTGGACGAGTGTGTAGTTTTTGTAATATTTGTTACTCGCTTTATGGTGTCCCAGAGTAATTTTGGGTTATTGCTTGCTTTGCTGAGTTCTTCCGCATCAAAGAGCCTCTTCACTTTTTTAAGAATTTTCGTACAAAAGTTTCTGTATCGCTTGTAGGTTATATTTAATGTTTCATTATCTGGAGTCTGCTTGAGGTTTCTGTGCATGGCATCTCTATTTCGCATGCACCGTAACAAACCAGGAGTTATCCAGGGTTTGAGAATCTTCTGTTTTGCAGTCACTTTTTTAATTACAGTGTTTTCGGCTATGACTGAAGTCAGGTTTTCAATGAATATGTCGGTAGCGGTATTTGCGTCTGTTGTACTAAGAATAGGGTCAAAGTCTATGTTTAAAATTGACGCACCAAGTGCCTCGTAATTTATTTTTGTTATGATAGGGGTAGTGGTGTCAGAAACACGTTTGGTGTCCAAACAAAGTAGTGAAGAACCATGGTCGGTAACCGTAGACTCATAGACAAATATGATTGCGGGCGACCTTGTTCTCAGGATAATATGATCCAGGCAATTTTTGCCCCTGGTTGGGAGAGTATGTGCTGGGAGAAAACCATGAAAAGCGAGACAATTTAAATACTCGTCGGACCGTGTATCAAGAGAAGAAGGTTTGATGTCGAGATTTATGTCACCCGCTATCACAACTGTTCCGAAGCCATGGAGCGATGGAAGTATGCGATTAAGGGCAGAGAGGAAGTTCTGTATGTTTTCTGTAGATGGTGAGCGATAGATACAAAGTAAGGCCACATCAGGGTTAATCTTTATTACTAATCCTGAGGCAGATTGGTGCAGGTCTGGTTCCTCACCGACCGGTACAATTTCTGACTTAATATAAACAACGACGCCATCACTTTGGTTTATGTGCTTGGTTGTTTTAAATATCGTATAATTTGGAAGAATTGGAAGAAATGAGTTACTAGAACATGGAAGCCAACATTCTGTCAGGACTATTACGTCACAGTCAAGTGAGATACGATGCATTAAAGTTTGTAAGTTCTTATTTACTTTTTAGTACATACATTGCATGTCAAAGTTTTGAATTAATGAATATATTCTAAGTTTAAAAGTGTGAGTGAATAAGTGAATTAATTATAATTTGTTTATGACAAAATAAAATTAGTCATTATTTCAATACAAGTAACTAGGAATCTTATGAGTGTAAGTAATGCTTAAAGTTCAGCGATCGGGATTTTTGTACTCTTTTGTTTTATCAAATTCGCCTACCATATTCAATCAACATTACGTCTAGTGCACACATGCGAACGTCGGGGAAGGCATCGAGGAGAATTTGACACCGGCCAGCTCACATGTGATAATTTGTGATGGCGCCAGTGGCCGCGGCTGCAGCGCCGGCGCTCTACTAGATGCTATAGCATGCCGGCGGCATCCCGCGGTAGGTATGCCACGGCGCGTGTCTGGTGACTCCTCAACCTTGGTAAGCGCCTACGCAATGTATGCCTTTGAGTTCCCGCATGCCGCCACAAGCGGTTACCTCTAGCCGCATGCTGTCGCATCCCGCCGAATGTCGTCGCAGCCCGTCGCTTATCATCGGATCCCTCCTTAATATCCTCCAGCGCGCTCTTCAATACTGCAGAGCTACTCCCCTCTTCCCTTTGTTGCTACGTAGTCGGTCTCCGAACTTTGGAATCTGTATCTTGTTATAATAATTGACGTAGGTAAATTGAAAATATCCAGCCCCACCGGTCGTCCGCCGATGTGAGCTGGTGTTTAGAAGTTGTTTTTTTTTTGTATTACTTTAATGTACATATTTATTTAACAAAAAAAATAAATAAAAAAATTACATTTTTTTATATAAAATATGTATTAAAATAGTGCTCCGCCCGCAGCGAGGTGGTAATACCCAAGCTAGGTGGTTAGGGATCCAGAGAGAGGAACCTCCTCGCAATGCGTGCCGTGTCCATGACGACCGCCTTCTGCGTCTGAGTTTGACCCAACTGTTTAGCGAACGACACGATTGGCGCAGTGGTTGAGCCATCGGCTGCTGCGCCGCGTGTTGTGGGTTCGATCCCCGCATGGAACAAATATTTGTATAACCTACAGGTAGTTGTTCCGGGTCTGGCTGTTTGTGTATGTGAGTTTAAATGTTTGTAAACGCACCCACGATACAGGAGAAATTCCTAGTGTGGGGCAAAGTTTAAAAAAAAAAAAAATGTTTCTCCAGATGTTGGTCGAAACTTTTCGCTATGAAACCATTGTCTGACATGACTATCGGCATTATCATTGTTGAGTTCATATTCCACATGCTGGTAACCTCGTGAGCAAGATCGAGATACTTTATTATCTTGTCTTTTTCAGAAGCTAGTTATTGTTATGTTACCTACAGTCTACCTGCAAACTATTTCTGTCCTGTCTGTACAACCTATATTTAGCAAATCAAAACAATAGCCTTTCACGTCACACTGTAATAGGTTTTACGTCATGAATGGTATTGTGTTACTAGTAATTAGCCTAATTTATCAAAATAACATGACGTCTATAATCCCATTAAGGTTAGATCTGCCTAACCCCATGGTGTACCCATAAGTTGTGTTTAGGTCCCATGTGATAGGGGACGAGGCTGCTACTGCAAGATACCGAACTAGGAATCGAACCCAGGGCTTCTTGCTCTGCAGTAGCGCTTGTGTGCACAAGACCAGCAAGGCCTTATTTACAATCTGTGATACTAGGATTATTCTAGGGATATAGGCTCCATACATTGAGAGATCGATATGAACGGGTGACGAAACAATCTCATGAGTTTTTAACATTTTCTTCAACGGTCCGGCCGACAGAAAAGCGTCGCGTAGATCTTGATTTCTTCAAACAGGGTACGGATTATTGGTGAAGTCAGACAGCCGATTATTTTGTAAAAGCATTTTTGCTTTGATTTTGTAACGTCGTCTTAAAAGGAGATCGTTCAACAGACAAGTTTCTAATAAATTGTGTCTGATTTCTCTGAGATGGCTATAAGTGTGTAGACCAGTGAAGAACAGAAATTTTACATGAGATTTATCTACTATCTGTTCTTGTAGTTTTCTTAAGCCTTCCAGCATTGGCAGCAGGATGGTAAATAGGTATATTATAAGTTTTTAGAAAGAAAGAGCAAATAAATAAATATAGTTAAATTCTCTCTCTCTTTCTAATAACACTACTTTAACCTAGTTTTTTACCAACTTCAAAAAACATAGGATCAGTTCGTCGAGGATTTTTTATCTTGACATGTTTACATAATAGGAATTCCATAAAATTATCATATCAAATTGGCGCGTTACTATGCTACCTACTTATCAAATAATTACGTGGATGGTCGACATTTTTTAGGATTGTTAAATCAAATCATCGAGTTTTGTACAAATCTGGTTTATTGGCATAATTTAAATACATTTACAAGAGAATACAGGTATTATTGTTTTTGGCAATAACAAGCAAAGTCGACATATTATTAATGTACGTGAGAATAATAATAAACATAAGGTTTCACAAAAAAAAAGTTAATGTCAATGTAACTAGTATTATTATAATGTGCCGGGAAAGGAGACGGATACGCTTTCATACAATTTTGGGCCTAGATGTAAAAAGACGAAACTGGTGTCAATTGATAGCTACTATATTAACAAACAATCGCTGAAAATTTTGCAGATTTTGGCAATCTGAGAGCCGAGATATAAGAGATTTAAGAAAAGTGAGGTTACGTAACAATCTATACAAAATAGCCGATTTTTGAAGTGCGGTTGTCAGGCAAGGGTCGTAGGAGGAAGATCAGAGGTCCGTAGGAAAGCCGGGTCGAGTAAAATATCAATAAAAAAGTATGGGAGGAAATACTCAGAACGCACACGCATAGACGATACGAAACGAGTGTCGATCAATGTCATCTGTCATGTCATGCATAATTGCCAGAGTTAGCACAGATTAAAAATACAATAATCGATTAATAAATGTAAATCGATTTATCTCAATTATGTAGATATTTAATTAGTTTTAACTCTTAATACTCTCATTCTAATAGATTTCATTATTTTAATTAAATAAATCATCCGGTGAAAGCATTTTCGTTAAATAGTATGAACTCTGTAATGAAAATCGATTCAAATTGAATCGATTTTCTAATTACTTCGTAACACTAACTTAATTATTGGATTTCTCATTTCCCAGATTGTAAACTGAATTGATTTTTCACAGTTCGAAATAGAAAAAAAATACCTTTTTTTTAAGCCATATCTCAACTTATTACAATTGGGCCCAGAAGTCCCCGTCTCCATTGTGAACTTCATGGAAATTACATAATTGTCAATAAAAATGAATTAATGTTGCAAGTAGTCACATATTTGCGGTTCTGCAGGGCGCGGCACACGGCAGACGGCAGAGATACATGGCGACGGCATGTGCCGTAACGGTAGACGGCATTTCGTTGCAGTATTCATTTGTATGAGGCCGATTCTGGTATACGATTGTAACTGCCTCGCGACAGTTGCAGTCGTATGTCGACAGTTCCAACATGTCGAAGGTTTAAGAACAGCTTTAGACCCTGCCTGTCAGAGTCTCAGCTAGTTCCGGTTGAGGACAGAGAGAACAGTGTCGTTGCAGTAGTGCGCGCCATCTTTGTTTTTATAGAGAGTAGGTGTGTCTAAAGAAAGTCTTGAATCAAAGGTAGGTATTTTACTTTACTATCTATTGGGTTGTTTCCCTTACACATAAGTACTACTTAAATAAAATAATACCTTATGTATCTTAGAATTTATGCAAATTATGCCTCATAATTGTAGACAACGGGATTTTTACCCTTCTCCATTTTAATTACCTGTACTTTTCCATTATCTGTTCTAATTAGGGTTGCGCTATTCTCCCCATTGTTTGAGATCGAAGACATGTAGCTTCCTTGAGAGAATTGATTCGATTTGATCAATTCTTCAGGAGTAAGAATTCTGCCGTCCTGCACAAAAAAAATAAGATTATGATTTGTTTATTGTGGCTCTTTCGATAGCCAACTATATATATGTATCTATGGTATCTATCAAAAAAACACCAACTATTATAATAATGCTAAGGTCACAGGTTTACTTTCGGTACACCTCTGATTAAGCCCTGGTGTATTACAGTCGTGACGTTATATTACAAAAAATATTATATACAATATAATATACATTTTATAAAACACCAAGAAGTCAAATCTAGGTACTAACATCTCTATATTAGACGGACTCTATCTAAAAATAAAAGTAATATATTATTAAAGCGGTTTTACAGCTTCATTGGTCTACTATCTGCTGAACATGAAGTTCTGGGAGAAAAAGTGATATAGGGGTGTTGTATCCATCTGGAATATCTCAGTAGCAGCACTGAGTCTGGATTTGTGCCCGGTTGATGGCAATAGGTTTGCGCCCTTGTTCGGACTTGACAGACCGGTGAAATGTGGGTGTACCACGGGTCCCTTAACCTCTGCCTAACACTTCGGGCAATACTTGCGTGATGTTATGATAAAACCGCTTAATTACAGAACTAGCTTCCGCCCGCGGTTTTGCCCGCGTGATTTTCTGATTAAAAGACCTAGCCTATGTCCTTCCTCGGAATGCTATCTATCTCTCTGCCAAATTTTATCGAAATCCGTTCAGTGGTTTTGCCGTGAAAAACGGGCAAACAGACACACACCCTTTCCCATTTATTATGTTATATATTTTATATATTGTACATATATTAAGTATGGATTAAATACTCACTTTGGGAAAAGCAGATCCGGCCATGCTGCGAATAAAATAAAGCAATTATAAAAATAATAAAGAGATGAGTTATGAAAAATAAATGATATTATTTTCTGTAAATAAGTTAAAAAAAACGTTTAAAACACTTTTACACGTCATAAACAGATGAGAATTAGCCCCGTCTGCATCTTACGTCTTTTCTGTATGTCCTGTGCCTTAGATAGCCTAACCAGATCTGCAGGAAGTTTCCGTAAGTCACATATAAAGAACTCCAAAGCTGCCAGAGATTTGAGGATTTTACTTACTGATTACTTCAGTTGGATACGCATGCAAAAATAAAAAAAATGACATCATTTGCTTTTGGATAGACTGCCGTTTCTTTTTCTATAGTTACACCTCTCCGAGCCTTATTTTGATCAGTAAGAACCGGAAGACGGATCTAAAACTCATCATCGTGTTCACGATTATTTACAGAAAAATGTTATGCAGATATTTTGAAATCTGCAGGCCACTTTTCTTTTTTAATTCTGATTCATTTTTTCATTTGATTTCACATTTGGCTTTAGTTTTTTATTAATTAAGTTTAGATTTTTTTCAGTTTTTTGCTTATATATAACATTTAATAAAATTGTGCGGCTTGAAATAAATGATAACTTACCTGGCTTGAACGAAAGCCAAAGGATTAAAAGCTGAAAAAAAAACAAGAAATTTGAACATTAATTAAATATGTTGTTGAATATCTTTCAGTATTAAATAGGGTGATTTTCAGACACAGTAGAACAAAAGGTACAGTCTGGATATAGGATTTTTTTTTAAATAACTATACACACATTGAAAAAAACATCTTTTCCTAGTTAACTAAACAAGGCGTCGAAATATTCATCCTCATTGCTGTCGACTGGTAAAGTGCCCAAAACACTGGCAATGCTTAGCCTCTGGCCAAAGTAGAAGCCAGCTCTTGATCTCTTTGAAAAGGAGATAAACCCAAAAGTAACAAATGAGAACCAACTAGTTTAAAAAAACTAACTAAATAAGCACGACCACAGTGTATTGAAAAAAATAAAAAAGTGGTGCCACAATAAATGAAAAATCTTGTAAAAAGTTTGTGACTCACTTACTACAGTTTTGTTTACACAAGTGTTAATTCCATAGACGTAGGTATAGAGTTCTAGCCAAACTAGCACGCCGAGGTAAAAATACTGAGAATAGTATGTTTTTGCTGCGTTAAAGTTTGCAATTTGTTTTAATCTGTTTCAATCCATTTTCGATTTAACTAGACAACATATTATGTAAAGACAACAAAGTGGCCAATTCTACTTCACAAATAGGTTCAGTTACCTGAATGATTTAAACGTAATGAAATAAAGAACTAATATATAATATAATTTGACGACCGATGTGGCGCGGCGGGCGAAGGTCCGCTTGCGAAGCAGGAGGTTGCGGGTTCGATTCCCGCCTTGGGAATCGAACCCGCAACCTCCTCCTCCAACAAATGTTTGTACGATCTACAAATATTTGTTCCGGGTGTTCTGGGTATTTGCTATGTATAATAAAAAATATCTATCTATGTAATGTATTGTATTAAGTATATCAGTCATCTAGTACCCATAACACAAGCTCTGCTTAGCTTGGGGCTAGATGATGCTGTGTGGATTGTCCAGCATTATTTATTATTTATTTATTTATATTTATTTGGGTCACGCACAGGAAATACAAAAACTAATAACTAAGTATATTTTAAATTAAAAAGGACCTGTGCCTGACCAAAAATGATCCTATCTGAGCATAATACTGTGATATTAAGAAAATACCTATAGAGCGCAGCGCTAGTCTACTGGCAAGGCTCGCTGTGATGGCTCGGGCACACCTATACTCTAAAGCCCACTAAGAGGAGTAGAAAGTAACACATTATTTTAAGTAAGGACACTGTTACTTATATTTTACTAGCTACGCTCCGCCGTGAGCCCGGGGTTAAAATTTACATTCATCAAACGCGCGAACTATTGATTATCTTTGCGTTGATTATCTTTTATAATAATGACTGACATTGAAAGAGTGTATACCTTTAAGGTAGATTTTTGAGGAACTTATTATTATTTATTTTTAAGATCTCATATACAATGTACCAGAAATCACACCAATAAATGAATTTGAATTTGAACTGTCAAATGTGCAACGTTAAAGTTTTCTGAAATTGTCCAATTTTCTGCGCATTTGTCTTACATTTTCTTTTAGTAAGAACCTTCTACGAAGTCTCAGAAGACTTCAAAAAAGATGAAAGAAATCGGTAGTGACTCTCAAGTTATAGCGTGGCCAAGGGAAACAGGGATTCATTTTTATATACATAGATTGGGTATACAATCACGACTCGCGCACGTATCGAAATATGAATCATTTTTTATTTATCTTTATTTGATTCATTTTCATATTGCTAGTAATGAAATTTAAAAAAATCCTGTGTGACTTTACACTCGGTAGAAATGAAACGTTATATTCTGGTTAATTTGTAAGAGAGTGAGATAAATGTGATGGGGATGGTAAACAGAGAGAGAGAGAGAAAAATAAATATTTATAGTTGTCTTTTTCACTTTTTCGTTTCATAAATTCCAATCCACACCGTCCCAAAGAAGTGTTATTTAAAAATCATTGATTTTACATCACGAAAACGGTCACTGAAATATAGATAAACCGCTTATGGAATCTTTAGATAAGCAAATAATAACAAAAATAATAAATACCATTGACAGTGACACACGCCAACGCAACGATTGCAACAAATATGACAATTTTCACCATGTTTTTTTCTTCTATAGAGCAAGTGTTTCAACAGTAACTCACAATGTTATGAAAAATATGTAAAGTTCAGGACGTATTTATACGTAGCATCTGTTAACCTTGGGACAGTCGATTGTTCTCGTAATACACGGAAAGGGGAGAGTCGGTAAAAGTGGATTTTGTATATTCGACATGCTTGCACATTTTACCCTTATTATTTTTAATCGTTTTTTGAAGTGAAATCTTCTACAGTCGCGTTTAAGTGATTTTTGGTAAGGGCAAAACTTTTGAATTCGCGTCACCAACATGCTAATCTGACGTATAGCGTCAGACTGACAGTTATTCCGAAGTTTTTAGTCACTCATATCGGCAGTCCCTAAGACAGCTTTTTTCTTTTCAAATTTGGGAATTTCTTAGGTACCAAATGGGACCTATGCAGTTTGTGTACATTATATTAAAATATATTTTTTTAGTTCAAGTATCATACAGGTTTATTTTTATTTCATAATTTCAAAACTTCATACTAGACAAAAATGTGGATCAATTGTTTTGAGCCTGGTTTTTGTATTTGTGTCCTGGAGATGGCACTAGGCTCGCCTCTTATTACATGTGACTTAAACCTAACTTGCGAAATGTGTTTGAATAAGGTATATCTCTGCTTAACCCTTCGGGTTTTAAATTAATGATGGTGTGGTGTGACGTAGCATCAAACTTAAAATCTATCTTTTTTATATTAAGTAATATATTTCTAAATATACTCAAAGGTCAAACTTACTCTTTTCTGAAAAACATCATGGACAAATTTTGTTAATGCCTATCTTTACAATAATAGATTTTGAACGCCACCATTACAATATCTATTAGTAGGATGAATGTGCCCACCAATTTTTCTTGATGTCAGTCCATTTTCTTTTGTTTAACAATAGGTATTCTCCGAAGAGCAAACAAATGGTTTGCTTAACAAAAGGCTGTGGAACATTTTGGAATACGTGTTCTACACACACATACATACGTACAGTTATAACGCGGCCATATTTTTGTAAACGCATCGAACCGCTTCCGTCACAATCCGCGCTAAATAATCAAGGCGCGTGTCTTTTTATTATGAACTTCCATGAGCTAAAACCAAAAGATACGCGACCGCAGCACACAAACACCGATCAGGGCGCATAGAAGCTTCCAGAACCATAACATAAAAGACACACGCCTGCTACACGTCAACACCAATCATAGGCGCATAGGACATTTGACGACCTATGTGGCGCAGCGGGCGAAGGTCCGTCTGAAACGCAGGAGGTTGCGGGTTCGATTCTCGCCTTGGGACAAATGTTTGTACGATCTACAAAGATTTGTTCCAGTTATTCTGGGTATTTGCCATGTATAATAAAAATATCTGTCTATGTTATGTATTGTATTAAGTATATCGTCATCTAGTATCCATAACACAAGTTCGGTTTAGCTTGAGGCTAGATGATGCTCTGTGGCTTGTCCAACATTATTTACTTATTTACAGGAGTTTCCAGAACCTTAACACAAAAAACACGCGCCAGCAACACGCCAACACAATTATGGCGCGAAGAAGCTTCTAAAAGATTAAAACAAAAGACGCGCGCGAGGGGCGCTTGCCGTCATGTGTGCGTCAGTAGACCGCACACCGCCGCCGTGATGTGATCACTATAGGAAATTTATTTTTCTTCCTTTACCCTTAACCCGATTGGTACATGTTACGCCAGGAACTCTATATTTTTTAAACAGCTTATTTCTATGGAATACTTTCGAAGGAAAACCTAACCATCTCCTGATTCAGTAGATTTTCTTTAAGTTCCATCTTTGGTCGAATGTCATGATATTTTTTTTATATAAAACGTTACCCCACAATAGGTATTCTCCTGTATCGTTACATACATTTAAACTCACATATACAAGCAGCCAAATACAAATACAAAAACAAAAAATACAAAATACAAATACAATTTTTTGTATTTGTATTTTTGTACAAGCAGCCAGAACTGGAACAATTCCGGGTCTGGTTGCTTGTATATGTGAGTTTTTACCTATGTTATACAAATATTTTTTCCGTGCGGTAATCGAACCCGCGACAAACAGAGCAGCTGCCAATTGCTAAGCCACTGTACACACGTACCGTCATAAACGAGAATAAGGTGAAAAGTGTTATTGGGTTTTTCCATCTGGAATTTCTCAAAAACAGCCCGGAGTCTGTGTGTGTTAATGGCAATACGCTCGCCCTCTATTACATGGGACTTAAACATAACTGGTGAAATATAGGTAGTGCACCTCTGCCGAACCCTTCGGGGAATCCAGGCGTGATGTTATGCTTGTTATACTCGTAAGTTACTGTACAAGGTCTGAACTCGAAAACCTATTTGCGTTTATCTAACTCTTAAAATCAAAAGTTGTGTGCTAGAGTGCTAAAATATAATAATATCATTCACTTAGTGAAGTGAATGATATTATTTTTGATCCCGCACTACGTTACAACTCATCATCCTCTTGCCCTTAACTCAATTTATTTGGAGTCGGCGTAGCACGTCTTCTTCTTCCAAACATGTCTATTTGCCGTCATCTCAAAAGTCACCTCCTTTCTAGCCATATCATCTCACACACAATACAGCCTGGTGACAGACGGACAGACGGACGGACAGTGAAGTCTTAGTAATAGGGCCCCGTTTTACCCTTTGGGTACGGAACCCTAAAAAAAGTATTACTTGCTACTTCGTGTTGACTTGTTGAATCAGGTGAATTAAAGGCTCTTGTACTGTAGCAGTGGCTATATGGAATTGGATCAGTACACAGATGTCGGTTATTAACGCATGAGCTAACCTTTCATTGGAAGTTAGTACTTTTCTATTGACAGTCCAGACATGCTTTTTGATCTACCGTTTATGTCTGGCGTGGTCATTTTATCTGGATTCTCAAAGTCCAGTCAAGTCTCAGTCGATTTCTCGTCTCGTTTGATTAACCTCATTTTTTTTTCACTTTGTTTTTATCGTTTGCATGGATTAATTTTTGATCTGATAAACTGATTAATAAAAAAATGTCATTTACAAAACTGAAAATGAAAGATTGAAAATAAGTTTCCGGCTATTTTGAGGGCATTTCAAACTATCAAAATGGTAACCTTATTTACACGCCGATAAACGCCTTCAGTTTGCTAATTGCTAAATGTAGAGGAATTGCTGTGAGTTATGATAATAATAACAGGCGCTTTTTATTCCAAATGGCTTCAAGATTAAATATCATAATATCAGGCCGAAGAAGGGCAGAAATATATGTTACATCTACATTTCGCTAGACATGTTTAAGTACATACCATGTCATAGGGGTGACCCTATTGCTATAAACCGGGCAATAGCACTGGTTTCGGCCAGGGCGTCCCTTTGTCTATCTTTTAAGCGTTATAAATACGAGTTGGGATAAAATTGGTGGAACATACAACCACTACCTCCGACCGGGAATCGAAATCGCTATATACGTAACGCAGCGGCAGCCAATCCCCCATCTCCTAATTGCAACCACTCCGCCGAACGTGCTAAATGACGTCACTCATCATACTAGTTGATCAATGACCTCCTTGCGGCATCGAACCATGGAAGTAGAAGGTACCGGCCTGCTACTTCCATAATATATTGAGTTTTTCCAGGGCCTTCGTCCACTTGGAACTCGAACTCGCATGAACTTGAAAAATCCCGAAGTATATGTTTCATTATTCAAGCGGCACCGGGTGCTGTTTATGAAATTAGACCAACTTCTGCTGTCTTCGTCCGTTTTTTCTTCCAATGCAATAAAAAATTGTTAACTCATTTTCATGTACAACTTACGATTGACTATACTCCTAAGGATTCCGATTTCCGCTTACTGACCCAGTTAACCAAATAAACAATCAGTATGTATAGATAAGTCTTCTAGGTGGCGTATCACAATGAAACGTAATCAAAATGTATCAGAATGAAAACTCTGCGCACGGCGGGGCGCGGCGGGGCGGGTCGGCAACGCTGCGCTGACGCCCGCTATATACAGAGACCTTTAGACCTGCAACAATACATCTGTCAGAACCGCATCCAATTTCGTGTAGTGTTTTTTACTTGATGCATGTACAAACTAAAATACGGACAAACAAACAGACAGTCAAGCATTCGTAAAATAATGTTTCGACTTCTATTGCTGTTCCCAAGACCACTCATATAAAGTTTTCTAAAATATAAAAAAAAATAGTATAATTATAATAAAATTTTAATGGACAATTTTATGACAAATGTCTAAATATAATAATGATTAATATTTAATAATTGTAATGCATGTGGATTCCACTCTTAGCCGCACTTAGACTCTAATTCAGTCCGTTGTGCGTCCTATCACCTATCGAGGCCAGAACCCCCTGGCATCGATAGGTTTTCTGCAAGGTTTACAGATTTCGACACAAAACGAAAATAAATACCTTTCAATTCAAAAAGTGACACAACAATAATATTATTGCACATACTAGCAAAAGGCATACGTAAAAGGTCACCAGCACTTCATTAATTGCTATTATGTATCTTAATCTTACTCATATTGTAAATGTACCCCTCATTTCAAGCTTTGTTAAAATTACCTATGATCGGGTCAGCGCAAAGGAAGCAGTACTATTATCCAGGTATAAACTAAAAAAATAAACTAAAACACCCTTTGTATTCGTTAGATTTGGTTGGTAATGCGAATTTTTCAGCAACCCGATACGGGCGATTCAACGAACAGTGTTTACTACATCGTCCATTTTAATAATTGCAAGTAACACTACAAACTAGTTTTGGGATTTTTTTCTTTCTTTCGCACTCTTACTGTTATATATTTAAGCTCCTAGTGTTTTCTTTCAGCAGCTTAGAGCAGTGCTTCTACATTTTGCTCTTAAAGAACTGAAGGCCAGACAGGCAACAATATTCGTGTGTAGTACACCAAGTTATATTACAAAACACTGATTCAATTGAGATAGGTAGTGATATTCAGATACAACCTACTGAAACTTGTGTTATGCAAATCGTACTTATTTATTAAATAACGGTTATGTAATGCCTTAGACATTTTCTACGAGCCTACCTTGAGATCACTAAATACAGTTAGGGTAGGTGCAACTTATACTCGTAATATAATTTAAGAAATAAAAAGCCAAAAAAAATTTTTTTTGTTTTTTTTTTTGAAATTAACATATTGAATGGAAAAAGAATGAATTTGCATACAAAAATTAAAAAATATACACTGGTTGTTACATTGAAAAAAAAAGTAATGATTACGATACTTTACAAGCCTTGATTTAAGATAAATTAAAGTTTACGTCCATTATTAAAACTGATAGCACTAACTATGACTGGAGGACGCGATATAAAAAAATATTTTTAGGGCTGAGTACCATCGCTGGAGTAAGCAGTATTTTTTTTATTTACTTTACCGTTGTCATTGTCAACGGTGGTCTCACTGCCCATTTGATTGATCACGCCATTAACATTACTGGAAAAGCTGGTTTTTCTCGAAGAGTGTCCTTCGAAGGTTTCGTGTGGACCTGGTACATAGCTCTCTATCTTCACAGGATCTATGGGCTCAAAGTGTATCGGAGCTGAGTGGCGGAAGATGCGGAAGTCTGAGTCTCCGATATTTTTATAGTTGTCGTAATTCTTGAATTGGTTTAGCTTAGGTGGCTTGATCTAGACATAAAAAAAATATATTAATGTTGTGCTCCTGAAACGTGTCCAATAACATCAATGGTTGCTCGTGAAGTTTAAATCACATACACAATACACACACATACACAAACAATGGTATTAAAACAAAAAGAATCAAATTCAAATCTCCCATAAACAATCACAAAAAAAAGAAAAAAAAGGAAATTAATTTAATATGTAGGGTTGGTTAACTTACAAATTACTTGTTTGTGACACAAAATTTAAATACAATACGTCAAATATGGACAGAAATCGTAAATTGCTAGAACGCAGTGTGCACGCCATTTAAGCCTTCGATAAGATGGAGCCAGCAAAAATGTGGGGAAAGCCGAAATAGTAGGATTATGAAGGCTGAAAGTAATTGGTAACCAGTGCGTAAAAACTCTTTGTTTACTCTGAAGGCAGACACACCAATTTTAATATTTCATGTTACATGTTTTGTTGTGTGACGTCTTTTGAACCACAGTAAAAATGGCACTTGTAAAAACGTTAAAGATCTGAAGGGCCACTACATCGCTGCTCGAAGTAGTGTAGTTTCTAAAGAAAGTTTCTCATGGAAGACTTTCAACACACAAAGAAAATAACAACAGAAGCACGTGCAGATTAGCGTGTACCTTTAAGTTTCAAAATTTCAATCTTCTAAGTAACCAACACATCCGACAGAAATATCAAACAATTGCATACAAAACTAGAATTGTGCGTGGCAGCTCCGACGCGTGTGTTGGCGCCAACACTGGCGACTTACATTGGCTTTTCCAATATGCCAATATTGTAAAAGCCAATGTAAGTCAAAACATTACATTTTTGAGTTAACACTTGTATTAATATTTCATTCTTCATAAAACTTCCATACTGTATATGAAAATCGATTCTTAATTTACTCCAAAAAAACCATTCTATTTCATTTTTTGGATTTATTTTCAGTTTCACTTCGTTTTCGATTCTTTGAAACTGGAACGCTCATATCTCGACTTTTTGGAGGTGGGCGCTTATGATAGAATCAGAATCAGAATCAGAAAGCTTTATTTGTAAACATGGGTCAATTATAGTGTGAGGTTTATAAATTGGTAGATCCTCCATGTTTTGCCCAGAGGCGTACAAATATAATTGTTTTTAGTTTTAAAATAGTAAATTGTAAAATAGTTAATATAAAAAAAAAAAAAAAAAAAAAAAAAAAAAAGAAAAGAAAAAATAGTAAATTGGTGAAATTATGTGAAATTTCACGTCAGTAATAAAATCATTACAAATAGGCATAGCATATCAATGGGGGAAAAAAATGCAATCAATTTCTCAATAAATGTCAAATGGTTAAGTTACAGGTCATTAAAAACTGGTCAGGTATAGCGACACAGTGTTACACTATACAGTCATTAAAAGACACATACGTTTTATATTGGTATTTGTAACTATAAGGTACCGCTAAAAAGAGATTGCGTGAAGGAAAGTGCCAACACAAAGTGCTCCTACGCCTGGTTTCAGATAAAACACGAGTTTTTATTTGCTAACCAATCGTTGAGTCTTAGACAAAGTTCCTCTTTGTTTGCTGAATATTTAATGATTAGCATAAATAAAGATCCTTGTGAGCTAGGAACCAGGCGTAAGGTAATAAATTGGTAACGTACAAGGTTTCAGTGTAGGAGGCTGTAAAACAATAGACAAATAAATGTGATTTAATCGGTCTAACCGTATCCAGAAGTTATTTGAAAAGGCGAAAAGTCGATCGAAAATTGTAATGGGCATATGACTGCTTATATCAATATTACAGGACGGTGTAGTATTTTGCGAAAAAAGTTTTACGATACAAATTACGCAACACAAAATTATATTAAATAAATAATGCTGGACAATCCACACAGCATCATCTAGCCCCAAGCTAAGCAGAGCTTGTGTTATGGGTACTAGATGACTGATTTACTTAATACATTACATAACTTGGATAGATATTTTTTATACATAGAAAATACCCAGAACACCCGGAACAAATCTTTGTAGATGGTACAAACATTTGCCCCAAGGCGGGAATCGGACCCGCAACCCCCTGCGTCTCAGGCTAGCCCGCTGCGCCACATAGATCGTCAAAAAATATAGTAATACTAGCTGTCCCGGCGAACTTCGTGCCGCCTCAAAAGTTAATTTACACTGCTATCTGTTAGAAATCCATGGAATTTATTATAAGAAAACATTTAATTTGCAATAAAAAAATATATTAAGGTCAAAAATCGAAATAAAAACTATCCCATCTTTTAAGTTTGACCAAAACACACACTATGTGCAACATTTTATTAAAATCGGTTCAGTAGTTTAGGAGTCCACAGCGGACAAACAACGTGACACGTAATTTATAAATATTAAGATATTAGGTCTTTACCTATGAAATTGCCGTTCTGCAGTACTGGCCATTTCAAATCAAAATATTTTTTGTTTGGCTTAGAATTCTAATTTCAAATTAATTTTATTTTAAAAACATGGATTTTTTTTTCCAAAAGTAGTCATTTGTTTATTGATTAGTGTTACATTTTCATCGCATTTAAATCTTTTTCGTCATCATGGATACGTTAAAAATTCGAGTAATTATGGAATATGAGTACCGTCGTGGCAGCAACGCGGCACAAGCGGCACGCAACATCAACGACGTTTACGGAGCTAACACTACAAACCAACGCACTACCTGTTATTGGTTTGCTCGCTTCCGTTCTGGAAATTTCGACCTGAAAAATGAACCTCGCGGTCGTCCGAAGACTTTGGTCGACAATGACGAATTAAAGGCGATTGTGGAAGCTGATGATACACAATCTACGGCTGAATTAGCAGCAGCTTTCGACGTTAGCGTCAAAACAATATTGGTCCATTTGCGTCAAATTGGCAAGGTAAAAAAGCTTGACAAATGGGTGCCCCACGAACTCAATGATCGCCAGCGCGAAGTACGCGTCGAGACGTGCCTTGCACTGCTCAACAGACACACTAATGAAGGAATTTTGAACCGCATTGTTACCTGCGATGAAAAATGGATTCTGTTTGATAACCGCAAGCGCTCAGCAAGTTGGTTGGATCCTGGTTCAGCACCTAAACAATGCCCTAAACGAAAACTTACCCCAAGAAAAGTGATGGTCACTGTTTGGTGGTCTAGCGCCGGTGTGATTCAACACAGCTTCTTACCAAACGGGGTGAGCATTACTGCAGATGTGTACTGTGAAGAATTGAGCACAATGATGGAGAAGCTGGCACATCTCCAACCAGCATTGGTCAATCGCTCGTCTCCGCTGCTCCTGCACGACAACGCGCGACCTCATACTGCACAGCAGACGGTCTCCAAGTTGCAAGAACTGGGGTTGGAAGTTCTCCGTCATCCGCCCTACTCACCAGACCTTGCGCCTACAGACTACTACTTTTTCCAGAATTTGGATAACTTCTTGGCGGGAAAAAAATTCAATACCCGAGAGGCAGTACAAAATGCCTTTGAAGAATTTGTTGCCTCCCGTCCAGCTGATTTCTTTAAGAAGGGCATCAATAAACTGCCACTGCGTTGGCAAAGATGCATTGATTGCATGGGTGATTACTTCGATTAATACAAATAAAAAATACATGAAAAAAATTCATTTAAATTTTTTCATACAAAACGGCAATTTCATAGGTAAAGACCTATTATTAAGCATTCCTATAACTTGTACTTGCAAAAGTATGTAAGTCATGCTGTGGTGTGATGCGAAGGAATGGGGATCATGTTGTGAGGAAAGTTTTGAGTATGAATGTAGAGAGTTACAAGAGTAGAGGGAGACCTAGGAAACGATGGATGGATTGTGCTAAGAAAGAGGTGACTTCTGAGATGACGGCGAAATAGAGATGTATGGAAGAAGAAGACATGCTTTTTCGACCCCAAATAAATTGGGATAAGGGCAAGAGGAGGATAATGAGGATGATGATGACGAAATATAATTTCGTGTGTAAATTGGTACAGCTTATTTATGTAGTATGAAAAATATCAAGAAAAAAAGAAACCACCAGATGTAGGATGAAGATGAAATAAACATGAAACAAAACAGACAGTAAAAACAATTTTTAAAATTATACCTTTGCGGCGTCGAAATCAAAAAACTGCAACAAAAAAGAGAAATAAATTTAGTTTCATTAAAAATAAATATGAAATTTAAGTGAAAACAATATGAAATTTAAATGAAAACAATATGCAAATGAAATGAGTACATTTAAAATTGAAATTAAAATGTGTGTTGTGTGTGCTGGTAGAAGTATAGGGAAGAAGTATAGTTCGTCTTTGTAAAGTTAGTATTTTAAGTTTAGTTTTAGTATTTACCTCATTCTTTTATCGCTTCCTCCTATAGTTAATAAATTGGACATATATTAGTATGTGTTATATTATTATGTATAGTATTTGTTATTTGTATTATTAAGCTATTTTATTTGATTTTGTCTATTATGTTTCGCTGCTTACCGATGGAGAACTGAAATAGAAAGGAAATACACAACAATTATAAGCAGATAATCTTATGTGTAGCGACTGTATTAATATTAGACCTTATTGTTTTGCAAGGCAACCGAAAAAAAAAATTTTTTTTTTTATTAAAATGAAAACAACCTCCTACTCTAAATAAGTTAAGTTTATGAAATGTTACTAAACATTTAATGTTGTCATAATAAATTTAATTCTTTGTCAAAATCTCTTAATTGCCACGAGTTTACTGGGCTAAAATTTGCATTTGACTGTTTAAGATAGTCATTCAAACTCATTACTAAAATACGTACTTGGTTGACTTGTCCGACGATGGGTGTTCAACTGAAAATGTGTAAAATGTTCATTAAATCATCTTTCTAATACAAAATAGTCTGCAATGTGACTAGGACATCTCACACCCATATTGATTCTCCACTCAAAGAATGCTTTTCAAAATGTTGTAAGCATGTAAACTCGCAACGCGATCGATACACTGCGAGCTACGAGCTAGCGTAGCGCCGTAGCGCTACGCGTAGCATATGCCAGGACTATTATTTCTACGTCTTGCCGTATTGCCTACGTCGCGTCGTTTCTTTTACAAAATGTTATTAAATTCAATTTATTTTAGGCTGATCTCTGATTGATATTCATAACTTCTACTTTAATCACAAATACAACTTCCTTCTAATTTTCAAGATGCTTTTATAATTGTCTTAAATTAAATTACTCACATTTGGGTAAATTCAGGTTTTCATCATTTTAATCCGAAGCTAATAGATATTTTTTTTCATTCTTCATCTTTCATTCTTTCATAAATTAAATAAACAAAAAACAGAAAGATAAAAACACCAACAACGAACTCAGGTACCCCCATCGATCTAGAAACCATTTATTTTTATTACATACTTTTCTTCACAGTAACTACTCCGTCTGTGTTCGTCACGATTGTGGAAACGCCCTCTTTGACGTAAGTCCCATCTTCTTTCCTCTTCGATTCGGACTTTGAGTTAATTACGACGCCGGTGAAGCTTGCTCCAGGTGGAGGGACCACATTGGCTATGTCCGGCATTTTCGGGAAAGTGGGCATGGTAGGAAAAACAGGGAATTGAAAGAAGGGAAAGTTATGGAAAGTGTGTATTCCAGGTGGTGAAGGTATTGGGCCGAAACGCAATGACGGTATCTGGAAATAACGACAAAGACGAACTATGCTCATCGATTTTATGCATGTGTTGTGTAGTGTGCTCGTGACCTTATATTGTTCTTAAATCTTACCATCGGTGAGAATCTGAAACAATATTCGTTAAATTAGCTGGCTCAACTATGATGACAGGTTTTTTAATTTCCATTGAAGATCATTTCTGTGTTTTTTTGATTTGCATAAACTTTTTTATGGTTGGTTGCAGGTAGAATAGGTTATAATATAGATACAGAAAATATAGTGCTTCTATGACCCGCCGTTTCAATAGAACATACAATAAACAAAAAATATTAATCAAATAATTCGGAAGTCATGCCAATTATTAAAAAGTATAACTGTCAAATTTCAAGTGTCAATATGAACGAATGTGGCTTGAGCGGTTGCTTTTGGCTTGTCATGTCAGTCCCTCGCGCTCATTACTCACCGTGGGAATGGATTACTGGTCTCCGGCCATCCTGGAAAGCCAGCTAAAAAGAAGTGGCCAAAATTAAACCCTGTTTAGGTGAAAACCGACATTAGACAGACATTACTATGTCCTTAAGTTACTGTAAGGATGTATCTAAAACAAAAATTTTAAAAAGGAGCAGAAAATAATAAAGACTGGTTTACACGATGCCATTTTGTTTAGCTGAACGACGTTGGAAGTTATTTGTGAAAAAGCTGAATAGCCAATAACTTTATAAATCAACCTTTATATTTGAATATTTGATTTCTAAAGACCTATTTATGCGTTATGCAAGATTTCAAATGAGAATCCGGTAGTCATTTACAGCCTTAAGACTGATGTTTTTTTTTAAATTTCGAACATGTCATTGCGTAATAAACCAGCATCATCATTAAGCATATCATTTTTCAGTTTTATATAATGTAATTTTGAATAAAGAACAACTATACAGTAGATCCATGACCGCTGTCTGTATTAACGCAACTACACGCAATAGAACATAACATTCAACAGTCAATTTAGAAATTTAACATTAAATGAGTAGGTACTACGACGATTTTTGGTTAAATATGGTTTGTAGGCATAAATATAACTAATAAATGAACAATACGCTTGAAATAATAAAAGCTTCATAGAAATAAAACTAACTAAAAACCATTCGAATATTAAATTATCTACATATGATTTATATATATATATATATATACGTAGCCCCACACTAGGAATTTATATTGGATCGTGAATGCGTTTACAAACATTTAAAATCACATACACAAACAGACAGACCCGGAACCCCTAGTCCATACAAATATTTGCTCCGTGCGGGAATCGAACCCGCGACACGCAGCACAGCAGCCAATCTCTCAAATCAAAGTAAATAAATAGATGTGGGATGATGATGGGATGGATGTGGGGGTGGGAGGAACATCGACGCTCAAACTAATACCATATAAAATACATATACATATTCAATACATAATTCTGGAATTTCTTAGACTTTTTCTTAGTCATTTATTTTCGTAGACTTTTTCGTCATTTTTACGTTTTATTATGATGTATTATTTACTTAGAACCATACAAAGTCTTAGATTTCTGCTTAACCCATTAAGATTTTTAATGAGAGACGTAAGTACTGACTTTTTAATGAGAAACCTCATTGGGTAGGATTTAAATGATAATTTCATCACGACTTTTTATTGTTTTAGGCGTCCCTTCCACTCTGAACTTGCATAAAACACATACCGTCTTTGAATTGGATTATTGTTTTGCAATATTTTATTACAATAACAATATAATATACCTTACACTATAAATAGATAGTTCTGTTATATCACTGTAACGGTACATAACTTGTTAAAAACATGAAAATGAAAACTAAGTAACAAAAACACTTACCGCTCGCGATAGCGACCATCGAAACGGTCATAAGGAACGTCGTGAGAGCCATTTTACGGCGAAGATTTTATTATTAGTGATAAACTATTGTTTATGTGTGTAGTTAACCAACACTTGATGAATAACTGAGCTGCTTTGAATAAATGTTCTTTTAAATATCGCTCATCGGTTGTTGTTCATCGGCCAAGCTGTACAAATAGTGTGACGAATGGCTCTTTTCAGGTAAACTTATTCAACACTGCTCAGCGGCTGAAACATATATCATTATTGAGTATTATGGTGGTTCCATATACTGAGTGAAGGAAGGTTGGACATATGACTCGTCGCTTTAATGACTAGTTGAGCAATAAATCCAGTTGACATAAAAGCAATAGGCGGTAACTATTGGGGTCTTACGTACATAGTCGGGCGTGATGCATCGTATGATAAAGTGTGGTCAGGCACGTATAACAAAGCAATTGTGTACTGATCACCTGTAGTGTCAGTACTATACGTAGTGCGCAAAATACTTCCACTAAGGCCGATTCCACACTGAAAGGCACATCGTAGCTTGATGCGGGGTTGCTGTTTTAGCGTTGCTTGTAAGTGCCAAAGTCTGTATTTTAAGCATTATGTAACACACAGACGACGCACAGAGTCGAATGCAGACCGAAACGGCATGCGTTCCAATGTGACATCTGCCTTAGTAGGGTTTTGTGCACTATGTGTAGTGCTGACACTACAGATGATCACTGCACAATCGCGTTGTTACACGCGCCTGACCATACTTGTGTTTTTTTCAATCTTCTGTCCTATGTATTAGTTGTGTGTGACGAAATTCGCTCCGTTGTAACTTAACAAATCATAATTTATTACTGGTTAAAACATACCAGTAGTCGATTTGATACGGCGTGTATGAGTAGTTGGACTGTACTCGTTAGATGCGATTTCGGCCACGCTGAACAATTTATGCAAATTGAAAATTTTAAGGTTTTTTCGTACTGATTTCTACATCATGTGTACAGTTATTGCTATTTACCATTGCACTCACATATATTAACTCACAATTATATAGACACAACAACTAATGATAACAAATTTAAATTTATCGCCATTTTGCCATTTGCCCATCGAAAATATCGAAAGACTTCTAGATATAGGCCTCTTTTAAGCACCCGCATTCAACAGATTTCCGCAACTTTCAAAAAGTCGTTGATCCAACTCATGGAGAGCCACATAAATACAAATAAGGACAAAGTATACAACGCTCAATTGTTTTTTGTGGAGCTACAATTAAACTGAAATGATAACATTATAATGGTTACATTTTTCCAAATGGTGTTCATTCAAAACAGGACCCAAAACCAATAAACCTTAAGGCTTTGTTTTGTTTACGATTAAATTATTGGACGACAAGCATGTGTAGTATCCATCCTTCATCATACTAGAAAATAAACTTTCTAGAACTTAATTGAAATGAAGTTGGACAATGCTTAATGATAAATTGACAATTTCAATAACTTCTCTTAATCTTAATCTCAATCCGCAATCTAAAATTACTGCTTCTGATTCACCCTCTCAAATTTACAGATTGTAAACTCGGCCATTGATTGGTAACCAATAACTATCGATCTCTAGATTTGGATTGCGATACGATATTGAAATTGGCGGTCTTTAGTCAGCAGTAAAACAATTGATAACGAAGTGGATTTTTAGAGTTTATATGCCAATGTGGTTAATTTAAACATTAGCGACGTTCATAGCTGATTCCAAAAGTGTCACCTCCTTATTCAAAGCTGTTGTCCAAACAGCATAACCTGTTAAGCCACTATTGACTCATTGCCACTTATGATTCACACTGATCCTATGTAAGACATAATGAGATACATATTTACCTTTGATGTTTGTCATTCCCATATCACTACTGTAACTAAATATATTTAATAAGACGTTCAATAACATACATCTGTCCTCTTTTGTTTATTTAAAAGTTGACTTCTGCGCAGAAAAAACGCGCAGAACAAATTTGCACAGAATAAAATACAGTTGGGCAAACTATGCATATATGTAGTTTGCCCAACTGTATTTATCTGTTTCTGAAGTTAAGAAGTATTTATTGAACAATTGAATCAATGTATGTCGAAGTTGGTCTTACATTAACTTTTGTCTATAGTAGTCAAAATATCTAAGAATAACTACGTGGAAAAACAAATATCCGTAAAAGTCCGCACTCTTTCTATGCACTACAAATACGACTAAAAATAGTTTTACAAAACGTGACTGGCTTCGTTTTAATGTACGGTGACGCATCATTTGTCATGACAATAATTAACAATGTATCTCTTTACCTATTTTTTTCTTTACTTACTTACGCAGTCCAAGATGGCGACCGTGCACAGACTAACGTGTGAAAACTCCCAACTCTCTTACTTACATGAGAAATATAAAACGAGAGAAATGCCTTCTTAGTTTATAATACTTCTCGTTATACAAACATGACTTTTAATGACCACATTAAATCTGACTTGTATATGCATTAACCGTACAATTTTCACGGAAAACAAAACTGATAAGTCTTACAATAACGTTTTTGTACGTGTGTTATTTGTGTGGAAAACTTTATGATTATTTCTCATAAATTTAATTTTAATCGAATTCTTTAACATAATACTTTCACTGTGGGTTTTTCGGAGAGTTGTGATAAAAATCTAAGCATGGGAATTTTAAAGTTTATCTCTGACTCACACATAAACACGCAGAGTTTCAATAAATTTATAATAATTCAATTCCTGGGCTTGTGGGTAATTATAACAGCCACACAGGTCAGTCCGTGGATTGGCGACCATCCATTACATACCAATAGTCCTACGCGTCTCGGAATATACGTTAAACTCTTGGTCCTGGTTGTCATTCCTAAATCTTTGACGGTCGTCACGGGTACC
Organism: Phlogophora meticulosa; assembly: GCA_905147745.2. Lineage (NCBI taxonomy): Eukaryota > Metazoa > Arthropoda > Insecta > Lepidoptera > Noctuidae > Phlogophora > Phlogophora meticulosa. The sequence goes on from LR990518.1 coordinate 5,971,497, forward strand.
CAGAAAGTGTGCTAACCAGTATTAAAATACTGTATTATTTGTAAAATACTGGTATTCAACTGCATCCGGCTTGACTGGAAGCCGACCTTTACTCAGCAAAACTTATCAATGAAAGCATTTTTTTTATTGCCGGGATGTAATTTACCGGCGTAGGTTACTGACTGAAAAGGGTTGTTACTGACCTACGCCGGGGGTCGCGGGGATGTACGATCCTTCCACAGCCCCCGGCTTCAATGAAAGTATATTCCAACCCTTTTGCTAAACTGGACTGAACAGCAAAATCCACAATAACTTTGTAACAACAGAACAAATTCATCCAATATAAGAAGTCGGACAAGGTTTGAGGTCAGTGAATAAAATCGTCAGGAATGTGTTGTCTTGCGCAAAAGCATGCCGCAACATGGTTTACTGTAATTTGGTACAAAATGAACAAACACATCCGCGTTGGACTGACTTGGACTACGTAGGCGCCAGCGAGCTGCCCACATGACTTGTGACGTCAGCCAATGCATCCTTGCGTTAATGAATACGCTTTCGAAGTTGCAACAGTTTAGTGTTACATAAATTGTGACGTCATATGAACGTAATACGGCAAAATATTGGCAGATTAACAGTTAAGCAGTTAAGCCTTTTCTTATTGTAGAATTAAACTGTTTTATGCGTTGAGCCGTAATGTTATTAATTCCAAATAATTGGCGATCAACGGTTTAAAATTCTCACGGATTTTTTAAATATGTTTTCTTTGGTTGCATGATACGGATGTAAAAAAATAGTATGCCAAGTTTGCATTTATGACTCTTTGGTAGTTGACGCGTTATGTGATGTCCAAAATTCGAGATGAAGAAAATTAAAAACTTGAGTTAGGGCCGTTTGCTTATGGGTTGAGCAATTGAAACAAACAAATCATTAAGTGAGTGTTTAAGGCGAGTTCTAAAACGATTTGTCCTTATCAATACACGGGATTGATAAGTAGGCACGGATTAGGCACCATTTCTAGCAGAAAGCCTAAAAATGCTAACGCGATGACCTACACACGTTCTTGACTTATTGGCCGGAAAAAGCGCCCAAAAAAGAATAAATAGAAGACCATGGAAAAAACCGTGTCCCATCAGTGGGACGGGTAAATCGAAACGATGGATGGATTGTAAGAAAAATGAAACGAGTAGAAAGGAGGTGACTATTGAGATGACGGCAAATAGAGATGTACCTATAGAAGGGGACATCGAACCTAGATTGAGATAAGGGTAGGAAGATGATGATATATTCCACTGTATAGTATCTCAAATGTCTTTGTCATCTGATAACTAAAAAAAGAAATAGCCACAACAATCTCGCAGTTTCTTGTTAAATATCGGAATGATTTGTTAAATGTTACATCAACTAAAGACAGCTACTAAAACTGATCAGGTTCATGGAAACCTATTGTTATCCAAGAAAGGGTTATAACCAGAGGTCGGAATTAGGTATCTAGAGTTATTTATGTTCGTTCTCACTCATCGTCCCCAGGTCGCCATTTCGGAGTTTATATGACACATTTGACTTTTACAGATCTCTTTAAACAACAGGTCCATTATCTTGAAATAAGAAAAATAAAACCATTACTGGCCATCAACAAACCGCACGTGTTTAAAAACACATTCAAAACCATCACTGTGTTCTTAACTCCTGAGTTCATTGACAGCCACGACTTTCAAGATTCCGGGTCTCGATATATTATGACGTCAGAGCTGACTAGTTCTCATAATTCGCCTTTCTATTATTGGTACCTAACACAAGCGGATCTAAACTCTTTGTTACCACAACCACAACGGTATCTCACGGTAGTAAGAACAATAAATGTTTTTTATGCATAATTTACAATCGAAATCATAAGCTGCTCTTAAGTCTAGGCATATTTATGATAGTAACTGGTTCTGCAGAATTATAGATATATGAAAGCTTTGTTGGAGAGTTTTTTGCGCAGTTTTACCACAAAAATATAGTCTTTTAGGCCGAACATCTGATTATATATTATTGGAGAATGGTCCTCGATAAGCATGACGTGCTCATACCAGTTGGGGATGCACGCAAACATACGAGTATGACCGAGTACCGAGTACCGACTCATGGTGCTAATAGGAACCGTGAGAAATTTGGAGAGTAAATTTTCGTTAACATTTTAACTGCCAGAATACGAGACACAATCGTAAATTTCTAAATCGTAAAAATTGAAAATCGTAAAAATCAATTTTCGGTCACCTGGCGTTTAAGGTGTTAAAAGGCCCCAGGTGATTCTGGAAGTATGCATACTTTCGATATTAGCCTCATTTATCGTCTAATAAACCTAATACAAAATCTTGCTAAAACAGACATAAAAACCCAGTTGTAAACCAACTAAATAGCTTGCAACATGATTTGCAACATTGTCACTACAAGACAGTTTAGAGAGCCAACTACAGTACTAAGTATTAACACAAATAAATTTACAACATTTTGTCGCTTATTTACATGTAACGTAAGGCGTTGAGCAAACATATGACATGATCGACTTATTGCCACAGTGCACCCAAGCCACGTAAACATTAGCATAGTAAGAACAATTGTGTTTTTCTCCAAACATCACTTCGTACTCTAAATACAGAGCTAGAGGGAGAGAGAGAGAGAGAGATAGGAGTTTGGTGGCTAAATAAAAACAGCCGCACGGGTCGATTGGAAGTTAAGCTACGCTTGCCGAGGTCTATCTGTGGATAGGAGGCCGTTCATTATATATCGAGAGTCCTACGTGCCTCGGAAAGCACGTTAAGCCGTTGGTCTCGGCTGTCATTTGTAGATCTTTGACAATCGTTACGGGTAGTCAGAAAGTCTGACAACCAGTCTCATCAAGGGGTATCGTGTTGCTCAGTACCTGTGTTGTGGAGATCAGATAGGTAATCGCTCGATATAAAATACTGATATTCAGCAGCATTCGTTTAGATTGGTGGCCGACCCCAACATAGTTGGGAAAAGCTAGGCAGAAGATGATTACTTCATACTCTAGATTCATTGATTGTTTCACTAGTCCAGTCCTCTTAGGTTCAACTAACCTCCTCATGTAGTCCACTTGTGGGTCACTAAGATACAAGCGTCAGGCTGTGTCTAGCTTAAGGACCCATTGCTAACTTTTCCAGGCCACTAATCTGCATGGTCCTCACAATATCATCTGATCAAGATAATGGCTAGACTTTAAGAAAGACCACTGAGTGTGTTTCGGTATTTCTTCTCAGAGTATTCAGATTGGGAACCACCGACGATGTCACAAGTTTTAAAAATAATTTTGTTTGTTTGACGTGTAAAAGTTGTTGTAAAACCTTATACGAAATAAATATAATTTATCAACGTCATTTGTTTTAATTTCTTACCACAATAATGTATGTAACTTTGTCATACAGCTGTGTATGTTAAATAAATTAATATGAAATTGAAGTGTTGTTGCCGAGGATGGAGAAGTTCGATCCCAAAGTCGGGCAAAGTGTTATTGGGTTTTCCACTTGTAATATCTCAGTAAAATTCCAGAGTCTGGTTCCATGGCTAACTAACGACAATATGTTAACTCTTTTATATGGAGCTTTAACACAGATTTCGGTATTACTGTTTCCCCTACCCTGCCCCACAGTTCCTTCACTTAATGTAGGACATTAAGAGATGGAACTCTGTGGCAGTACCAGCACCCATTTTATCTTCTCGTGACAACGTAGGTACTGTCAACAAAAAACACATTATGTAAAACAACAGCCAACTAAATAGGCACCTATATCATTAATATAAAGCTCACTTCATACCAAATGCTACGGCACTATACTATATTCTATTTTAAATGCAAAACTTTCGGTGTAGAATTTTGTGCATGAAATTTTGTGAAAGATTTCGTTAAGTAACAAAAGAGAGCCTTAAGAAAGGATTTTTTTTAATCATCTCCTACAGGGAAACTCCCTTAAAAGATGATTAAAAAAAATATTTCTATATGGGGCATGAAAGTTTGCATGGAATATGCTTCATTTTTAATGGTGAGAAATTCCGTAGGGTAGTATCAATGATCCCCAACTGAAGTCCTGCACCTCGCTGGACACCACGATACTATTTCCAAATACGTTGTTCCGCCAAGGTACTACGGTAAGGTAGAACTTGAAAGGTGAAGTCAAAGTCAAATCATTTATTTCATTTAGACCACTTAAAAGGTACTTTTGAATATCTAATAACAATTAAAATAAATACTAAAACGATTCTAGATGCGGGCCTTCCCAAACATGTGGAGTAGAATGTGCAAGACACTCCACACTTACTCCCTTAAAATAGTTTTTTAATAATATTTTGTGACACGGGCGTTTTTATAGCGTGCGATGTGCATCGTACCCAATAGCCAGATAATGTATTCGTTGCTCGTAAAACAAATTAAGCAACGCGTTCAATGTCATTGCTAACTGATGCACACGCGGCGATTGTTGTGAAATTACGTATCTACGCCAAATAAGAATTAAACATTAGAATAACGACACGCCCACGACTTTACATAAATTGTGCCCAAAAACATAAGTGTTATGTTTTATTTGTTGTATGCAATCTTTTCTGAATCATGATTAGTTCTGCCTCACCTGAATTGTTTCGATTTATTATTTTATTACATAAAAATCGATTGCCGTGCGAGAGTCTGACAAAAACTCTAAAATGGCTGGAGTGAATTTAATAAAAAAACAGTGTGTGGATCCGGTAGATGGCGTTGTTCGAGACACTTCGGGACAACGTCTATCAGTTCCGCTAGTTTAAGAAAGAATAACATTCAAACTAGCCATGTCCATTCTATAAATTGTTAAAATAAAGCCGTTCTATGTGTCAGTTTGTGTGACCGGTTAACTCTTTACATAAATTACTCCGGAAGGTGTGAAATCTACATCTTAGTTTAATATTGACGTGTTAAACATACAAGTGTAAAATAAATTCATATTTAAATAACATATAGCAAAGAAACCTCGACGTTTTGCCATGTGACATCAGTACGTTGTTCCTGTGCGAAGAAGAGGCGGTTTGCTAGTTTTATTTAGTATATCTATATTGTCTCCTTAAATTGAAAACCTAGTATATGTGCGAAATAGATTTACAGAAGGAAGCAAAACCTCTACCCTGTAATATTTTATTTCATAACTTATTACTCGACTTAACTTATCACTGCGACGACACCGTTGGCGCAGTGGCTGAACGATTGACTACTTGCGCCGCGTGTTGTGGGGTGAATTCCCGAACGGATCAAATATTTGTATTGCCTACAGGTAGCTGTTCCGGGTCTGGCTGTTTGTGTATGTAAGGTTGAATGTTTGCAAACGTACCTGTAATACAGGAGAAATTCCTTATGCAGGCAAAGGTTTAAAAAAAAAACATAACCCATTCGCGAGTTTTTACTAGGGTAAGGTAAGGCCAAAAATGTAATAAAATAAGAAAGACCATTTTTTTTTTCTCTCTCTTTATTTATTATTAGGGACTTTTACACGGACGTGTATGTCAAACGACCATTTTGTTTTTCACTTTTCATTCTAAGGCGATATTATAGTCGTAAAATGTTATCAAACATCTTTGATAATATGATCCTGTTTAGGCAAGGAGAAACAAGTATTAAGGAAACGCGATAAACAAGTGTAAAGAATACTTTTCATTTAAGGCCTAAATTTAAAAAAAAACTGTTTTTTGTATCTAACTCATCATCATCTGCCTGAACTTGTCTTACAGCGTAGAAAATGCTGACACCGTTTTGTCAGAGTAAATAAAACAATTTCTTAAAATGCTCAACGCCCTCCGTCTTGCGTTATTAATACAATTCACTATCATATTTTTATAAAAGTCTTCGCTATCATCATCGCCTAGCCTTTTCCCATCTACGTCTGGGTCGGCTTCCAGTCTAACCGGATGCAGCTGAATACCAGTATTTTACATGGATAGATGGTTTTTTGTACCTGTGTTAGAAAATTCCAACTTTATTTCTACGTTTTATATTTGAGTAGGTATCAGGCTTGCTTTCTCTCTTGCTTTGTCATTGTACTAAATGAAACACGACCAAGTTTTTCTTATTGATACAGGTTTCTAACACATTATAATTTATTAATATTATTGCATTACTGTATTATGTATTTCTGTAAATAAGTATATTATTCAATAAAGCAATAAAATGTTAATACATGAAAGGACGAAATAAAATAAAAAATCACAGGGCATCGAAAAATTCATCCGCTTCACTGTCAACGGGAAAAGTGCTCAGAAGGCTGGCAGCATTGCCACGTTGAATGGTAATGCTGATTCTGTTGCGAAAAAAACACGTGAAAACTCGACCACAAGGCTAGGGGATGTCCCGAAAAACTAAATAGGTACTTACACGGACCCCATGGCTAGGTTGTTATATTTTCGCCGAAGCAGCAGCAGCCGTACTGAACAGTTCCGGTGCGGCTGCTGCTGGTGCAGAAAACCTACACAATGTATTTAAAACAGTAGGCAATATCTTATTATAGGATTTCATACCGGTACAGTTTTCGTAGGTTTTTAATGAAAAATTTCATGTCGACACGCACATATTTGAAATAATTTCATAAATACCTTAGATTAAACAAACAACAGGTTTTTGATTACGTAAATGATGTAAAATAATCACATTTATGGAAAAACCGGTTATTGCATTACTAACTAACATAATGCAAGCAAATAACACAGAACGAATTATAGTTTTACTATAATATCTTATAACAGAAACAACATAGGTACTTGTTGATGAATTGAATGATTATATTGTGATGAAAATTGATTAACAACTGAACTCAAGTTTCAAGTTTAATAAATAATGTACATAAATGTTTGTATGCCGAGTAATAAATATAAATCATATTTACCCGTATTTGAAAAAAAAAACTATTGTATTCTAATCCTTTTTCTTTTTCCATGCCAGACAGTGTAAATAAATGCGCAAGAGTTCCAGACAAATAAGGTCAAGATTACACTTTGTGTACGTGAAAAAGTTCATCAATGAATGGCTAGACGTTTAAAATGATTCAATTTCCGAAGGTCCTCATAATTGTCTGAAAAATATCTGTACAGGAAAATATCCACGAAAATAATACTTAGACAAAGACTGAAAGGAACTCAGTTTTCAGCTTGCTTACATAATAATATGTTGCAATTAAGCTTCCAAAAAAGTAAACAAATGTGTGTTTTCGGGAAAATAACTGTAACATGCTGATGTACAGTTGGGTGTGCAAATTGCAGTACAGGCAGTATTGCAAATTGAACGCAGAACTAGAACTTCGAGAAAATATATGACCTTGAGTACAGCTAGTCATAGTAATATCGACTTAGTTTATACTGCTAGAAATTTGATATTTCTTACAAATAAATAAAATTCAAGCGTCTATTTGTAATATTAAAATAACAGTTTTTTTACTAAATAATAAATAAAATAAATAAATATTGCTGGACCATCCACACAGCATCATCTAGCCCCAAGCTAAGCAGAGCTTGTGTTATGGGTACTAGATGACTGATATACTTAATACAATACATTACATAGATATATATTTCTACTATACATAGCAAATACCCAGAACACCCGCTACAAATATTTGTAGATCGTACAAACATTTGTCCCAAGGCGAGAATCGAACCCGCAACCTCCTGCGTCGCAGGCGGACCATCGCCCGCCGCGCCACATGTGTCGTCATAATGATGAATATACGGTAGTTACACCAAAAATTTTTGTTTGTCTGATGGTCTTTTTGTTTACGCTAATCTCCAAAACTGCTGGAGCGATTTTGACAAGAGTTTCACTGGCAGATAGGTAAAGTAGTTACGGCTTATAAAATAGGAGTAACTACTTTTATTCGAAAAAGGAAGAGGGATTCGGAAACAAAAATTACCCATTCATTTTTGGTTCAAGTCGCGGGCACAGCTAGTCAATAATAAAACATGGGTTTGAATGGAATAGTTTTTAACAGTTGCTCCAAAGCGCCATAAGTCGTTGTTTGAGGATGGGAAATCATCCAATGAATTCTCCGTAATATTGAGGCATAATACGTATTTTCTGTGTTATCTACTTTTATAAAGTTAAATGCGAAATAAGCAAACCTGATATGTTGTTATTTTTTGTTTTCAAAATACTTGAAGTCTGATATCATCAAGATGGCAGCCAAAGCTAGTTTTACACGGTGCTATTTACTGCCATATATAAATGCCATAAATTGAATGAACAATAAACAATGCATCGTCATTTGTTGCTTCAGTTTTATTGCATGCTACAGGCAAGTAACTTGCATCATGTAAATGGGGCTTAGTGGAACCGCACACATTTACATTCGCACTAGTGACACTAGGCATTCATCTGCGTTCATATTATATGAATATTAACATATCATTACTCCTGCATTCCCCAAAGGGTTAGGCAGACGTGCACATATACGAACTATCACATTTCGCCAGTTGGATTGATAAATTAAAATATGAAGACGCTATCAACGATAAATTGTTACCAGACGATATCAATGTCAAACTGTTGCCACTGGTGTGACTGAATTATAAGCATGCGTGAGAATCTATGCTCGTTTTTGGGCAACAATTACAGGCTAAAGTTACTATTAAAATGAGGAAAAGGCTGTAGATTTCTAAGAATTTTAGGGAAGTGAACTACTTTACCTACTCACGAAAATTCAAGTCCATCACAATCAGTGGAACGCAACAAAAAACTATAATAAGTAACACTACGGGAAGATGCAATGTCATGGAAATCAATGAGGGCCTACGTAAATAGTTAATCGGTTTAACATCCTGAGTGATTCGTTCATTTTATAAATTGGCCCTCAATAAGCTAGGAGCATCATCATCTGCCTAGATTTTTTTCAACAACTTATATTGGGGTGGGCTTCCAACCTAACACTCTACATGGAGCCGAGTCTAGTACTCTACATGAAGCGACCGCCTCTCTGACCACTACTACTAGGTCTGACCACTACCACGAGTTCTATATCCACTTAAATCTGTGTGGTTCTTTACTGAAATTTATGTCAGTTCAAAAGATATTTTACTCATTCTTTTAACGACACGGTTGGCGCAGTGGCTGAGCGATTGACTGCTGCGCCGCGTGTCGTGGGTTCGATTCCCGCACGGAACGAATGTTTGTATGGCCAACAGGTAGTTGTTCCGGGTCTGGTTGTTTGTAAATGTTTGTAAACGCACGTACAATACAGGAGAAATTCCCAGTGTGGGGCAACATTTTTTTTTAAAGAAAATAAAAAGAAGATTCTTCATTAATCATTGATTCATTATTCCTCATTCATCGTTCACCATTCACCATTCATAATTTACCATTCAGCATCAAAATTCATCATTCTATTAATCAGAATTGCACAACATCTTCGTTATTATTAAGGGTCATTAGAACGATACAAAGAGCTTTCTCAACAGGGACAGCATTTTAATAAAGTGATTAATTTAAAGGTACAGATAACTACGATACCTACTAAAAAAAATCGACAAAATTAGATCAAAATACACTTAATTTTACAAGAAGAAGATGATACTGCTTTTTGCCTTGTTCTAACGGCACCCGAACTTAAACAATGATTTGTATCTACACGTATTTACGATAATGTGCATTGATCGGTGACCGTGACACAAGACGTGTGGCCCCGGCCCTGTTCACACTCACCTTACACTTCGACCGCTACTGTTTAGGGCTATCACAATATCCCTGTGTTTATCCAATATACTTGGTGAGTAACTCTTTCTTTCTGTCATAGTTGGGTAAGAAATAGGGATGTCTTCTCCCGTTTCAGAAGAAACCCAAAAATAGTCAAACAGACAGCAATGGGGTTCCTGCTTAAAGAACGTGCTTTACGTAGGGATCGTGGTGATGATCGATGGCCCTGTATGGGGCCCCGATCTGGGTGGCTGACCTGACGGCCTGTAGTGTCTCTGTTCTGCGGAAGCCACAGAGAGCGATGGCCTTCAGGGGGAATCACACGATCTGATCCGGCTGGATCCCCGCCCAGGGACCTGGAGGCGAAAGTACTCGCGTCACTGTATCAGTGGCGCGAGGAAGCGCGATCGACACAACGACTCCGCAGTGTCACCACTGCGTCGACTGCCGGGAAGACACGGCGCGCATACGCTGGCAGAATGTGCCGCTTGGGAGGAGCCACGCCGTGCCCTCGATGATGATGAGATCGATGGTTAGCAGCGAGGAGGCCTGGAACGCGGTGGTGTCCTTCTGCAAAACGGTTATTTCGGAGGCTGCGGAACGGGAAAGGGAGATCTCTTCCTCCAACCCGGCCCGCAGCAGACGCACCGGGCGTCGGCAGAGGGCGGACAACGCCCTCTTCCAGCCCCCCTAAATGGGTCCAGGGGTGTGTGAAGTGTTCCACGTGCGCCCCTCTTAGACGTCACAGAGGGAGTCAGACACCCCACTCCCCCCCTCGACCTGAGGAGGCCTGCAGAGGCGGGCCGGCACTAGCCGTGGGTTGTGGAAGGATCGTACGTTACCGTGACCCCCGGTGTAGGTGTGGGATGGAACACCGGGATGGTTTTTAGTCAGTAAGATTCTGACAGACTCCTCCACCAGACATCCATGAGAATTTTCCAACTCGGATAGAAAAAAAGGTTAGGTTAGTTTTTTGGTTACCCTCAGAGTGTTTACCAATATTATTGTTATTATTTTATTAAACAGGAGCAGCTTAATGCAGCTTATATAATTAATATGCTGTACAAAAATAATAACAGCCACCAGAATGACATTAAATGCTGATTGATTTTGGAATGTTTTGCTGGCCATTAGTTGCTGATCAATTAGCTATTTCTGCTCACACAAATACGAATACTATTCTAACCGTATAAATAACACCCTTTGTTTAATACTTTAAGCACTAAATATTCCCAATATATTGCCAACCCTAGTTATAATGACGATAACCGATAGGGCAATCTGACGTATAACTGCTACTTAATGACAACTTAATACTAACTTCAGCGTTAGTTATAGGTCTTGACGTGAATTATGTCGTTCACAAGGTTCAAGTAATGAGGATACAGTAATGTAGATCTCATCAGAAGTGATGGATTCTTAAGAATTTACTATCCTACCCAGTTTCTGAGAATCTGATCAGATCCGGTTGGTTGGTTTGTCCTTCATTCACGTAGCAATGAATCGACAAGACACTTCATGGTCTGGAGAGTGAAAAAGGCTAATTTGTATCTAAATTAATATTATTTATAAACAGTAGGTAAGTTAATTAATGGAAGACGTTCCTGTTAACCCGCAATAGTATGGCGTCCATACATGCATAAAAAATACCATTGAAAACAAAATTAAGTACATTACAAATTATAAATTTGTTTGTATGTTCGTACGTTTGTTTGTAATGGATAAACTTAAAAAACTAAACAACCGATTTTATTCAATGACATAAAATCTTTCACCTATAGAATGCTACAGTATCAGTGAGTTACGTAGCCTTTGGTTTATTTCAAAACTGCACTTCAATGGGGATGTTAAAGTTTGAAGGGAATGTGCGAAATCCACGCGCATGAAGGCGCGGGCAAAGTGCAGTCCTTGATAAAAATCTCGGCACTAAAGGGGGCAAAAACCAGTCTCATCATCACCATCATCTACATCATCAAAACAGGCCTCCCCTAAAGATCTTTACATCAACTGGACCTGCGCTGCCCTCATTCATCGGCTTCCTGCGATTTCTACCAGATCGTTGGTTCACCTTTTGGACAAAGCTAGTCTGCAATATATTTTTTATGTCATGGCTGATACAGCCATTTTTAATAAAGTAATAAAACTTTAAAATATCGAGGTATGATTTGAAAACGAAATATTGAATGGGCTTTTACCAAGATTTTTTCATGAGATCAAGATTGTCTAAAACCATTTTATGATTTAAAAATGTGACCGTGTCCATGGAGTTTCTTGCCACAACTGGTTTTGTTAGTACTGACGAGTGGCCTACTGTACTGATGTGAGATGGTTCTTGTATGTTATAGATACAGAGAGCTATTATATACAACATTCTTCAAATTCAAATTTATTTATTTCTTGTGGTAAGTAGTTACGTAGATAGTGAGTAAGACTAAGGCAGTGACGAATTTTTGCTAGTAAAGTGCCCAAATGACGCGATCGCAATATACTTTACTTGACATGTATTTTGAGGTATTTTCCAAATTTTTGCATTCTTTTTTTGAACTCATTTACATGTAAATTGATATTTAAGTGGCAAAATCTCATAGAAAATAATGAATAAGCTTTAAACATTCCTAACAGACGTTTTATAGAATACTGTTACTATTTATGCATTCAGAATAGATAAGGATTTCTTTATCTGAGTATCATCGTATGTTTAATTTAAATACCAAGTCAAATAATTACCATCTGACCTTTAGCAAAATAAAATAAACAATTTATTATTTTATTAGCGTTTTAAAACCGTTTAGGATTATTATAATAAATGAACCTGGTTCATTAAGTATTCGTTTATCTGTTTTTTAAATTTAAAGACCACCCGAGGAAATTTTGCGAGATGCGCATAGAATAACACCTCCGAGCTCATCTGCTTCCGCGGCTGACCACACAGTGCCAACGTGCTCAGAGTGCTTAACTGTACAAATAAAGTAGGACAATTGGATTTCCCAATCACGAGCAGCACCTTAGCCATCTATTTTTCCCGTCACCACTAAACTGGAGACAATAAAGTCGTTAAATTTTAAAAGGAACACGTCTTTTATGGACATGGGCGTGTAGAGGGGGGATGTATAGTTGGCAGGATGTCGTCTCGGGCGCAGCGCAGTGGGTTTTCTGAAGGCTGCGGCGCGTGCCGCATGCCAACACCGCCGGTGACCTCGTACGACCCTATTAAAACAAGATACATCGTCAATCTCACGTAGTCACCAGAAGACACCATGAGGTTCATCTACACGTGCTTGTGCTTCGCCTCTGTGCTGAAGATTGTGCTGCCGGCGCCGGCGGACGGGTTCGTGTTCCCGGATGACAGGAGACGGGAGAAGAAACTTGAGCCAGTGATCACCCCACCTGTTCTGCCTATTTTGGAACATTTGGAGCGTGATCCGAGTACTTTGTTGCCGCATGAGAGACGGGCCTCAGGACCAAGCCCAGTGAAGCCGAGGTTTGGCAACTTCGGAGGAGGTTTTAATGTGGCTCCTTCTGGAAATGGCGGGTTGACAGCGAGTGTGAGCAGCAGCGCAAGTGGGCTTGGTGCCAGCCAATCAGCGTCGCAGTCCTTCTCGTTCGGATTCAACGAAGGCTTCAGCGCGTCGCACTCTGCCAGCCAGGCGTCGTCGTTCAATGGGTTTGGAAGGTCAGTAACCTTATTGTTTACATAATCATGACGACCGATGTGGCGCAGCGGGCGAAGGTCCGCCTGCGACGCAGGAGGTTGCGGGTTCGATTCCCGCCTTGGGACAAATGTTTGTACGATCTACAAAGATTTGTTCCAGGTGTTCTGGGTGTTTGCTATGTATAATAAAAATATCTATCTATGTAATGTATTGTATTAAGTATATCAGTCATCTAGTACCCATAACACAAGCTCTGCTTAGCTTGGGGCTAGATGATGCTGTGTAGTATGTCCGGCATTATTTATTTATTATTTATTATTTATTTATTTAATCATTTAGATGAATGTCAATTTTGAAACGTTTATGTTGTGAAACGAAAAGATAGTCATATTTCAAGATATACCTATAAGTATTTTTTCCCTTAAGGAAATTAATTTCGTACCTACTTTTGTGTATGTTTTGTGGGATGTAACTAGTAACTGGGTTGTGTACGTCAGCTCCATGTAAAATACTAATATTCAACTACATCCGGTTAGATTGGATAAAATAGTTGGGAAAAGCTAGGCAGATGATGATCATGACTTACTTTTGGTATGATGAGATGAGATGATCAGACATTGTTGTTTGTTTAATAATGCTCCTTAAAACGATGTCATAATATCCCTGTTGTCAATACCGCGTTGAATTCTGCTGGTTACAATAAAAAATACAAAAAAATATAAGCAGGTACCTACCGTAACTTGGCCCAAATAAAGACAATACCAGCAGATAGTTATAAAAGTCGCCCGGGTTTCCCAAATGTGACTCAACGCCTTGGAGACTTACTTTTACGGTATACGGATCTGTGTGTTACATACTTAAGTAAGTATGTCCGTATAAAAAATGCGTCATTAACATAGATCTTTTAACTTTGGAAACTTTTTAATAAGATTGAGAATGGGTCAAAATTGGTAGCTTATTCAAATTTACTGGCTTTTGATCTTGATGTTGCTTGTTTTTTTGTATTTTATAAATCTGATAAATCACTTTTGTATCAGCGCGACGCCGCCGCCGGCGTATTCTGTTAAGTAATTACCTTATATACATATAAAAATACACAATACTTATTTACTAAAGTTCCTCATATGTAATATCTATGTTTCACTAATAAACAATTGTATTGAGGGTGTACTTTCATCTATTTTCATCTAAGAGTGAAAGAAGTGTAAAGAGTAAGAGGGTACGAGTGAGTGGCGTGATGTTATGTGGGGAGTCCCACGCAATATTATATGGTTTAAATCATTTATTCTCATAAATACAAAAAAGCCACTTACATGAGAACATACAAGAAACATTCGGTAAACTTATTTTAGGTAACCGTTACAAGAGTATGTGTTAAATAAAATTACTCTAATATTATTATATTAATTATTGTAACTATTCTATACTCATTCAGCAGTTTAGTCTCAACCATTGTGATACACCGGAGGACGTTAGTCAAGGCAGTTTTCCATTACGTGTTTCAATAGCCGAGATTTAAAACTGCCGAGTGAATTATTATTCACAATGTCCATATTATGTACTTACACAAAATTAAAATAAAATATTAAAACTAATATACATTAAAATTACATAATAACAATAAACTTAGATTTTTAGGTTTGCCTGACCATAAATGGGAGGGCCATGTTCACTTACAGCTGACGGACTCTGATAGCCCTCCTGATTTCCACTCGCGGGACTTATTGTTATTTAACTAAGCAAGATCTGGCTCGGACGTATTTAAACACTAGCTTCCGACCGCGACAGTGCCCGCATGGTTTGCTGATAGAAAGTAGCCTATGTCCTTCCACGGAATGCTCCCTATCTCTCTGCCAAATTTTATCGAAATCCGTTCAGTGGTTTTGCCGTGAAAGACGGACAAACAGACACACACTTTCCCATTTATAATATTATAACTAAGTATAAGTATGAATTATGTTCCACGGCCCCAAATTGGACATCTACATAAATGTTTTTTTTTTACATTTTTCAGCGGCTTTGGGGGTAGCCAGGCGAGTAGTCAAGCGGCTTCATTCGGTGGCTCCGGGTTTTCAGGGTCAGGTGCTGCTTCCTCGGCCTCAGCTCTTGGGGGCGGCGGTTTCGGTGGAAGCGGAAGCCAGAGCGCGTCTTCGGCTTTCGGCTTTAATTCTCTAAACGGCTTCCATCAAAAGCAACCTGATGTGAGTATAACAGTTCTTATATTCAGTTTAGCTGACTGCTGTCAAACTACGAGGACTACAGTTTGACAGTCGACATAAATATAGTTTCAATTTATGAGATTAACAATAAATCAGAACTACAGAAAACAGTCATTCCTCAAGAAAAGAAAGTACGCTTAGTATCCATTTCTATTTAATATAGATTTTTTATAGATGTCCCTGTCGAATTCATAATAACACAGTACCTGTTGTTATTGTTGTTCTTCTACAGGAAATCTTTAAAAATCATTAGATAACTAAGATCAGTATAAACTGTTGTTTAATATAATAGGTCTTTACCTATGAAATTGCCGTTTTGTATGAAAAAATTTAAATGAATTTTTTTCATGTATTTTTTATTTGTATTAATCGAAGTAATCACCCATGCAATCAATGCATCTTTGCCAACGCAGTGGCAGTTTATTGATGCCCTTCTTAAAGAAATTAGCTGGACGGGAGGCAACAAATTCTTCAAAGGCATTTTGTACTGCCTCTAGGGTATTGAATTTTTTTCCCGCCTAGAAGTTATCCAAATTCTGGAAAAAGTAGTAGTCTGTAGGCGCAAGGTCTGGTGAGTAGGGCGGATGACGGAGAGCTTCCAACCCCAGTTCTTGCAACTTGGAGACCGTCTGCTGTGCAGTAAGAGGTCGCGCGTTGTCGTGCAGGAGCAGCGGAGACGAGCGATTGACCAATGCTGGTTGGAGATGTGCCAGCTTCTCCATCATTGTGTTCAATTCTTCACAGTACACATCTGCAGTAATGCTCACCCCGTTTGGTAAGAAGCTGTGTTGAATCACACCGGCGCTAGACCACCAAACAGTGACCATCACTTTTCTTGGGGTAAGTTTTCGTTTAGGGCATTGTTTAGGTGCTGAACCAGGATCCAACCAACTTGCTGAGCGCTTGCGGTTATCAAACAGAATCCATTTTTCATCGCAGGTAACAATGCGGTTCAAAATTCCTTCATTTGTGTGTCTGTTGAGCAGTGCAAGGCACGTCTCGACGCGTACTTCGCGCTGGCGATCATTGAGTTCGTGGGGCACCCATTTGTCAAGCTTTTTTACCTTGCCAATTTGACGCAAATGGACCAATATTGTTTTGACGCTAACGTCGAAAGCTGCTGCTAATTCAGCCGTAGATTGTGTATCATCAGCTTCCACAATCGCCTTTAATTCGTCATTGTCGACCAAAGTCTTCGGACGACCGCGAGGTTCATTTTTCAGGTCGAAATTTCCAGAACGGAAGCGAGCAAACCAATAACAGGTAGTGCGTTGGTTTGTAGTGTTAGCTCCGTAAACGTCGTTGATGTTGCGTGCCGCTTGTGCCGCGTTGCTGCCACGACGGTACTCATATTCCATAATTACTCGAATTTTTAACGTATCCATGATGACGAAAAAGATTTAAATGCGATGAAAATGTAACACTAATCAATAAACAAATGACTACTTTTGGAAAAAAAAAACCATGTTTTTAAAATAAAATTAATTTGAAATTAGAATTCTTAGCCAAACAAAAAATATTTTGATTTGAAATGGCCAGTACTGCAGAACGGCAATTTCATAGGTAAAGACCTAATATATGTATATTAAACAACAGTTTATACTGATCTAGCTTAGTATGCTAAGCATTCATAGAGATCTGCAAATGTCTCGGTCAAGATCTCATAATTTAAATACAGAATAGTTTAGTTCATACTAGTCACCATACAACTCTCTTTTATTTTCTTTACAGTTCTTCGGCGACGGCCTTCTCGATGTCAGACATAGGGGAGTCCCCAACTTCCCCTTCCCCAATTTTGGAGGCAGAAGCAAGGGGGTTGGTGCTGCGGCTTTCCGAAGCGGGAAAACTGGTCCCTCATCGAGAAATAGGGACGACTTCCTGGCGGTTGTCGTCTCTGACTAAACGACATGATAAGACAATACATCGGCTGGAAGAATGGTTCTTGAGGAAACTGAAGTTAAGGCATTTACACACATAACAACTTTCTTACACGCCGTTGAAGCGCAGTCAGACGCTACTAAAACGCCTGCTGTACGCGAAACGGTTGCTCATACTTCAATGAAAGACGCACCGACGTTTCATGAAAAATGACACAGTGTGTGAACGCTCTAAGACTCTCCCACTTCTGGTGAAGTATTGATTAAGTGCAATTGTCTAAATAAATTATTTATTGTTTTTTATTTAATTTGACCTGAGCTTTATACGTAGGTCTTTTCGAAGATTGAAATAGAAATTAACTTATTGGTAACCAAAGTGAATTGTATGCGTTTTTCAAATAAAAATGATTCGGTGAACATAAAGGCTGAGAAGCGACTATTTAAGATTCCAATTCAAATGAGGTTGCTTCATTACATCCGAATGTGCCATCAACTTTTTATTTATATTTAAATTTAAATGAGGTGTTTACTTAATTCATCAACTTTAGATTCATTAAAACATAGTAGATACGTACTAAGGTACTTATATTTTTTTGGAAGTGGCATTTTGGTTATCAGCTGCTTAACCTGGCTATCTTACGTGCCTTAATGTATTAAGGCCCCCAGCCCATTTGAGGAACTCACATAGTTGGGCCTTTTATTACCTAATATTCTGACCGCTGAACAAACTTCTTTAAGCCTATTTGCATAGCAATAAGGTCTTACTCGTAGACTGCGAATTATTTATTGATTTATTATTTAAGTTGTTATGTTAATTTAATATTATTTTGCAAAATAAATAACGTCGCAAAATTGTATTTTGTATTCGCTTATTTATATTTCTTTATTGTCCTTTTTTATATTTCTGTAACTACGTGTAGGTATACTAGATATGAGCACCGCGACACAGCGGCCGCCAGCGCGCCGCCGCGCCGCCGTGCAGCAAGATTCACAGACTTTAATAGGTACTTTAACATTTTGCAGTACGCGTTTCATAGGAATATAAAGCTTATTATGTTTATAATTGTAGTAGCTAATGTGAGCAAGCCTTTTAAATGAACAAGTGCTCAGGGCGCTCATATCTTAAGACGATGAATGATGCGTAAACTTTAGATGGAGAAAAATAAATAAAAATAAAATCTAATGTAGGTATACACTTAACCAAAACACAACTCAACGTATTTATACATAAGGTGGAAGGGACATCGATGCCCAAACTAAAACCACGAGGTTAAGTAAGTAGGTATATGATTGTAGACCCTGAAATCTTTCGTTGGCTTTTTCTAATTTCTACGATATTTTTTTCATTCTGAATTTTAAAAATCATGATTCTATCCTATACCAATGAGATTATTGATTAAAAAGTAAATAATACACTGTGTTCATTAAAAATCTTTGGGTTAAATATAATAATGATGTTTTTTATGATTGTTTACAGTCTGATTGGCAGCCATTTATTGATGCCATTAATAATACTAATACATAAGTAGACGACGGATATAATAGGTCTTTACCTATGAAATTGCCGTTTTGTATGAAAAAATTTAAATGATTTTTTTTCATGTATTTTTTATTTGTATTAATCGAAGTAATCACCCATGCAATCAATGCATCTTTGCCAACGCAGTGGCAGTTTATTGATGCCCTTCTTAAAGAAATCAGCTGGACGGGAGGCAACAAATTCTTCAAAGGCATTTTGTACTGCCTCTCGGGTATTGAATTTTTTTCCCGCCAAGAAGTTATCCAAATTCTGGAAAAAGTAGTAGTCTGTAGGCGCAAGGTCTGAGTAGGGCGGATGACGGAGAGCTTCCAACCCCAGTTCTTGCAACTTGGAGACCGTCTGCTGTGCAGTATGAGGTCGCGCGTTGTCGTGCAGGAGCAGCGGAGACGAGCGATTGACCAATGCTGGTTGGAGATGTGCCAGCTTCTCCATCATTGTGTTCAATTCTTCACAGTACACATCTGCAGTAATGCTCACCCCGTTTGGTAAGAAGCTGTGTTGAATCACACCGGCGCTAGACCACCAAACAGTGACCATCACTTTTCTTGGGGTAAGTTTTCGTTTAGGGCATTGTTTAGGTGCTGAACCAGGATCCAACCAACTTGCTGAGCGCTTGCGGTTATCAAACAGAATCCATTTTTCATCGCAGGTAACAATGCGGTTCAAAATTCCTTCATTTGTGTGTCTGTTGAGCAGTGCAAGGCACGTCTCGACGCGTACTTCGCGCTGGCGATCATTGAGTTCGTGGGGCACCCATTTGTCAAGCTTTTTTACCTTGCCAATTTGACGCAAATGGACCAATATTGTTTTGACGCTAACGTCGAAAGCTGCTGCTAATTCAGCCGTAGATTGTGTATCATCAGCTTCCACAATCGCCTTTAATTCGTCATTGTCGACCAAAGTCTTCGGACGACCGCGAGGTTCATTTTTCAGGTCGAAATTTCCAGAACGGAAGCGAGCAAACCAATAACAGGTAGTGCGTTGGTTTGTAGTGTTAGCTCCGTAAACGTCGTTGATGTTGCGTGCCGCTTGTGCCGCGTTGCTGCCACGACGGTACTCATATTCCATAATTACTCGAATTTTTAACGTATCCATGATGACGAAAAAGATTTAAATGCGATGAAAATGTAACACTAATCAATAAACAAATGACTACTTTTGGAAAAAAAAAACCATGTTTTTAAAATAAAATTAATTTGAAATTAGAATTCTTAGCCAAACAAAAAATATTTTGATTTGAAATGGCCAGTACTGCAGAACGGCAATTTCATAGGTAAAGACCTAATATATTTATGTGATGTTTTCACCATTTCTACAGAATGGCCATGAGTACAAATAACACAACATCACGCCTGTATTCACCAAAGGGTTAGGCTGAAGTGTACCTATGATACACCCACCTTCATGAGTTGTTTATGGCAAACGTGTTATAGGATTTCGAAAAGTTAAAAGTAGTCGGAAAAAAATAGAAAAAAGAATACAAATTCTTTGGAAAACATAGGTGTTTAAAATGTAAAAATAATAAAGCCAGCCAGTTACTGTTCCACTGCAGGGCGGAGGCCCCTTAAACTCTTAGAAGGCTCGAGCATTAATAACCACGCTTGCACAAGACATTTCAGACATGTGAATTGAAAAAGGTTTCGTTTGACGTTTTATGCGAAAGTTAATAATTTATTTTAAAAAAATGCTAATAATTATCTATTTTTAGCAGAGTTCTCAGTTTTAAATGAATTATGTCACTTATAAATTTACTTAAATAATGAGCAAGAATGTCAACGAATAAGGTATAAGGAATGAGATTAGACAATCATTATTAATGTGGTCAATAAAGAATGTCAATAGTGATGGCAAGTTAATAGGGCGGATTTAGAAGTGAGCGTGTAGTGTTGGCTCATCACCATCATTTCTGCCTTCCCAGAAGCATGGAAGCAGAATTAACGCCACAGTACGGCTCATAGAATGCAGGAGTGTGGCCGACATGCGCGACATGACGTCTTTAAGGGGGTATCACCGGGTGCCTGACTACCTCTGTCGCGTGATCGAGGCCTACCTGTCGGACAGGTACATCATCTACCCTGGTCACCAGGGAGAGTGGAAACGGCGAGAGATGTCGTGCGGTGTTCCGCAGGGATCGGTACTAGGGCCGCCCTTGTGGAACATCGGCTACGACTACGTGCTGCGCGGCGACCTCCCTGACGGAGTTAGCGTGTTCTGCTACGCAGACGACACGCTGGTCCTAGCACAGGGGGAGTCGTACCAGGTGGCGGTCGAATTAGCGACACGTGGGGTTGCGATAGTCGTTGATAGGGTCCAGCAGTTGGGACTCGAGGTGGCGCTGCACAAGTCTGAGGCCATGTGTTTTCACGGCCCTCAGAGCGCAGCGCCTCGGCGTTCCCAATTAACGGTAGGAGGAGTTCACATCGGTGTCGGGTCGACGATGAAGTACCTGGGACTCGTCCTCGATAGCCGGTGGAATTTCGAGGAGCACTTCCGACGCCTGGCTCCCAAACTTAATCGAACTGGGGCTGCCCTCAAGCGGCTCTTGCCCAACCTCGGGGGTCCAGGCGCCTCCTGCCGGAGGCTCTACGCAGGCATCGTCCGGTCCATGGCCCTTTATGGGGCGCCGGTGTGGGCGCCGTCACTGCGAAAGCGACCGGCGGCCCAGCTGAACGCGTGCCAGAGGGTCATGGCCATACGGATGGTGCGGGGATACCGCACGGTTTCCCGCGAAGCGGCGAGCCTCCTTGCTGGCCAGCCACCATGGGATCTGGAAGCAACTTGCCTTGCACAAATGCACGATCTGCGCGTGGAGATGCAACGGCGGGGCGAAACTCCGCTGCCGCGACAAGTCGCGGCATGGCGGGCAGAGTTCCGGCGGGATCTCATGGTGGAATGGCGACAGCGACTGTCGCAACCCAGTGCTGGGCACGCCATAATCATGGCGGTAAGTCCCCTCTTTGAGGAGTGGCTGGAAAGGCAACACGGCGTCCTTACCTTCCGCATGACGCAGGTCCTCACCGGACATGGTAAGTTCGGGAGGTTCCTGCACCGGATTCGTGCGGAAGAAACGCCCGGGTGTCACCATTGCGTGGACCGCCCGGAGGACACGGTGGAGCACACAGTAGAAGTGTGCCCCGCTTGGGAAGAGCATCGCCGTGTCCTCGTGGGGGCAATCGGCGGCGGCAATCTCTCGCGCCGGGCCTTGGTACAGGCCATGGTCCGGAGCGAGGAGGAGTGGCAGGCGGTCGCCTCCTTCTGCGAAGCAGTAATGCTAGCAAAGGAGGCGGCCGATCGCGTGAGGCAACGGTCCTCACGCCCCAACCGCCGCCGAAATCCCGATCCCGATTACCGGCCACCGTAGGCGCGGGCTTGCGGACGGCGAGCAATGGGTGGCTCGTCGTCCGCCTGTCCGGTAACCATCCGGACCGAGCCCAAGTCGTCGACGGCGCGTATTGTTCCACGCGCGCCTCAAGGAGATGTCAGCAACTGTAGGGACCCAGCAGGGTCGAAGCCTACCGGGGCCAAGGGTCTGATTCTGAAAGGAAGACTCGGCCCTGGTACGAAAGGCAACGAAGGAACAGGAGTGGGTTTTTAGTCAGTAAAAGTCTGACACTATCTCCCGCCCCGCCCAAGAGCGGGGGATGTCATAAGATGATTTTCCCACCAAAAAAAAAAAAAAAAAAAGGGGGTCACGATAGCTGAGAAATTTATTAGGCAAACACAATAAGTATCACGTAACACGTATCATGTATGTATAAATTTTATATTAGAAACGTGTATTTTCAATTTTAAAAACGTTCGCATAGTTTACCAATTTAGCGCCTACGCATCCTTATTGCGCAATCAAATTATATGAGTACTTGCTTATACAAGATGATCAGGCGCTTTTAAGACGTTCAACGGTTCAACATCGTCCTATAACATCATAACACATGACGAGTTCAATCTCTGCTGAGGTAAGCTGATGTAAGTGAGTACTGTTTTATTAGGGTTCCATTAAATAAATAATAAATAAATAAATATTGCTGGACAATCCACACAGCATCATCTAGCCCCAAGCTAAGCAGGGCTTGTGTTATGGGTACTAGATGACTGATATACTTAATACAGTACATTACATAGATAGATATTTTTATTATATATATAGAAAATACCCAGAACCCCCGGAACAAATATTTGTAGATCGTACAAATATTTGTCCCAAGGCGGGAATCGAACCCGCAACCTCTTGCGTCGCAGGCGGACCTTCGCCCGCCGCGCCACATCGGTCGTCAATTGGCATAGAGTAATGGCAGAAATGGAACCCGTAGAATTTCATCCTAACCTTCTCTTACACAGCCATTTAACTTGGAGACACTTTATCGATGAAATTTGCGAGACAGGTGTATTCTATATACCTACCGTTAAACCATAGAGTAGTGAATGTTTAGGGGTGGAACTCCCCATACATACTTTCATGTTTACTGAGCGAAGACAAAGAATTTAGTGCAGATTAGGTAGTGATGTTTCAGTGTGATCTTTTTATTCAAGTCAATAGTTAGTAAGATATGCGCGTCAAAAGATACAACCGGTGATATAATGCAAACGTGTAAATAGCTTATTGTTGCTGTCAATTACAATTAATATAGGCTTAGGTTCATAAATGTTCATCCCGACTAGGAAACCCTCTACTTTGCGTGGTACGACACTCTCTTGTCCGTTTTTTTTTCTTATATGTTACGTATGCAAATAAATAAATATGAAATATGCTTTCCCGTTTTTCACTTTAGTTTTAAGATATGTATTAAGTACCTACTTACATTTCTCTGGTATGTTTTTTGTCTTGATAGAGGTTGAGCAATATAATTTAATTGTGTTTTACTTATTCCTTTAAGCAGCATACAAAAACAGGTACAAGTTGAAGATGTGCCTCACGTCTTCAAGGACCGTGGAACCGGTCCCACCTGCCTTGGCTAAAAATATCATAAGTATACACTTTTTGTTTTATATCCTTACAAGTAGCCGCAAGTTCGTTCCGCTTGTTGACTCGGACTCCATTATAACTTCTTGTACAATATACGTATCGCTTGCAATTTAGTTTTATAAAAATGTAAACAGATATATGTTTTTGGAAAAATGACGCGTTGCAGGTCTAGTAGTCGCAAGCGCTACCGCTAAGTCTGAGGTCCTGGTTTCGTTTCCCAGGTCGGATAGAGGGTTGTTAGGTTTTACCATCTCGTATTTGTCAGCAATAGCCCGGAGTTGGCATGCCCCCTATTATGTACAGACGACAGCGCATCAAGCTACCCCAAACTGTCAGATTTTTCCAATTGAACATGATTCTTATTTCTTTTGCGATAAAGTATAATAACTATCAAAGAAATTTAACACATTGGGGTACCTTGATGTGCTGGACTCTGTACATGGGACCAAGGAGTGAAGTTCAAACATAACTGGCAAAATGTGGGTTTACTATAGGTATGCCTCTTCCTACCTCAGCAGATTACAGGCGTTATGTTATATTTAACAGTAACACCCACACATATCGTAATTGTTTGGACTGCTCCTGTCGCTGTAGTCAAGTGTAAAATTCGTAAAAGTAGTAGTAAGTAAAAGGCAAGCCCAAGCATTATCATCCATAGATATGAATAAAGACTACAAATTAATTATCTGTGTAACGAGTATTTTCAATTTTAAAATTGTTCGAAAATCAAATATCATTTTGCTTTTCTCATATTTCTAAATGAAAAGTAGTAAAGTAATTAAAAAACGTATGATCATAAATTATATACATACATACATCATACATTATAATGAATACAAAATAAATTGTTTTTTCTTTTATATTCATTATAATTCATTTCAATATAAACCAAACTACCACCAAACAAACCACGAAACACCAACCACCAAATATAAAATACCTGTATTCACCAGACCCAACAGTTGTACAAAAGCCAAGCAAATTCAAGAAAAAAACCAGCCATGTGCTTATTGATCACGCACAGGGAAGCACCGGTTAAGCAGTAAACAGCCTTAAAGTGCTGAACTGCGAGTGGCCCTACCTAAAAAAAAAAAAAAAAAAAAGCACAGGGTAGGGTTCTGAAGGCGGGATAAATATTTACGCGTGTACAGTATTAATTTTTTTATTGCAATAATAAGTTTTTATATTAAGTATAAAATTTCTCGAAGAAACTACCATGTACCTATGCCAAATTATAGCTTTCTAGTACTAATAGTCTCTGTGCACAAGCGGACGGATAGACATAGCCACTATAGGAGGGTTTCTTATTTACTACGGAACCGTTAAAACAGCAACAAATTAACATTCAATTCAGAACCAATCATTCAAAGACCAAAAACACCAAGGATTTCCCGAATGTCCCATTGAATTGTAACGATCACAAATGTCTACATGGAATATTAAGTAATTTGACTACGAACAAAGTATTCTTGTCGTATATTGATCATAGCTTACGATCAGGTTGTTCCGATGACTCACATTTAAGTTTTGTCTCAGCTCAAACATGACTATAATGTATGTGCAATAATATGAAACGATCCTCAAAATGCATCGCTTAGTGTGCATACTAATATGGGTACGAATCACGCCACTGGTTTATATGATCAACCTAGATCAGTGTTCGATAGCGAACTGAATCAATGGTTGGTATTTTTTTCTTTATTTCCCTTTTTCTTAATTGTAAAGTACCAGCCTACTACTGTCCCACTGCAGGGCAAAGGCCTCTTCTCATACAGAGAAGGCACGAGCATTAATCACCACGCTTGCTCAAGACGGGTTGGCGATTTCAGACTTATATTAATTATATAAGTTCAGGTTTTCTCACGATTTTTTCCTTCACCGATGTCAGTGATGTCCAAGATAAACTTAGAAAGTACAAGTACATATAAATTGAAAAACTCACATTGGTACTTGCCCAGTAATGTCATGATGGCCCAGTGGTTTAGGCCTCACCTCTTGTGCACGTGGTTGTGGGTTCAAACCTGGGCAAGTACCAATGTGAGTTTTTCAATTCATATGTATGTACTCTCTAAGTTCCTTAATTGTAAATCTGACCAATGTTACTGTAACATGTGTAATATATAGGTTTATTGACTAATGTGTAAGCAGGCTACCCATTCCAAGGTATTTTGATAGGGTATCTGCAAAGGCTCTTAAAATACACTGACGGTAATTATGTTACCCCTTCAACCCAATCATACATACATTGTGAACAATAAGACTGGCGACGGGTTAACAAGCTTAGCTCATCAATGGGTTTTCACCACCCTGCCTGGGGGAAGGGTTACACATCCCCGAACCCTTCCACGCAGGGAGTAAGGAATTTAGTTAGGTTTCCAAGAAAGTATTCTCTCGAAAATTCCCTCCCATTTTTATTTTTTCTGCCCTCAAAGCATCAAATAATAAGGAGGTAGCATGATGAAGTACTATAAGCTCTCAAATAAAAATAAATATCTGTCCAATTTCTTTGATACTTTTTCGACTTTATTAAAAAAGTGTAAAGTGCATGTTCAATTGGGAAAATTTGACAGTTTGGGATAGCTTGATGTGCTGGCGTCTGTACAAAGCGATAGCAGGCGCGCTTCACAGCTACATACATTGAATCTCGCGCTCCGCTATCTGCGACGGTCGCGCTATCTGTGCAAAAACTGCACCCCAGACTTCCAGAGGTGACCTTTATCTTTCTTTGTGTCTATATAGCGCTTGCTCGTCACGTTGGTCCCAACGTTGGCGCCAAAGCCATGCGTCTAACGCATGCTTCGATCTACTCATTGTCCCCAACGATAGGACAACTAATAACGCGTCCTATGTACACTGACACCTGCACGCTGCTAGATATTGATGGACTCTAATGGGGGGCCAACACGGGCGTACTAGAAGTTTGTGATAAGAAATGATTACGATGGTATGCTACTTAAACTGTGACAAAATATGTGACTCAAGCCATGCCACAGTCGCCGTGCTCGCCCCAATGATGATGCCAAATTCTACATGGAAAACTGATTATATATTATTCTATGTAGAATCGGCCCGGAAATTAGTTAAGCATGTCGATACACGCTAAGAAGAAGATTGTCCCTTGGTCAGGGTCACGTCCAATATTGCCAATGTTGGGACCAAAACTGGCGGTCTGCTGGCGTAAACATTTCACAGAGCCAACACGAGGAGAAAGCCATTCCAGTGGTACGCAGTTCTCGCGCCTGCAATCATGAAGCTGTCACTTCTCATATTTTTAATAATTGGAATATTAATACACGGCAGAGACTTACTTTCTTTTCCTGTCAACTCTGCAGTACCACTAATCACAATAAATAGCACTTTTTCAAAAATCTCGAGACAGAGTTATTTATCGGATTCACGATTAATAGCTTATAACAGACGTCGCTATCTTAATGAATAAGGTAAGTCAATCATTTTATTAAATACAATTACATTACTGAGTAATGCTGACAACTGTCATATGACTTCTGTGTACGTTTTTGCATGACAGCTATGCGGTCCTCCGCAACCCTTATTTGTCGAATTACTCCTGTAATTTGACAAATAAGGGTTTTTTTACTATTTTGATGTTGTGGATGTTCGAGTAGTTTTGACGACCGATGTGGCGCGGTGGGTGAAGGTCCGCCTGCGACGCAAGAGGTTGCGGGTTCGATTCCCGCCTTGGGACAAATGTTTGTACGATCTACAAATATTTGTTCCGGGTGTTCTGGGTATTTCCTATGTATAATAAAAAAAAATATATCTATATATGTAATGTATTGTATTAAGTATATCAGTCATCTAGTCCCCATAACACAAGCTCTGCTTAGCTTGGGGCTAGATGATGCTGTGTGGATTGTCCAGCATTATTTATTTATTTTATTTATTTAGTATATATACGCACATTGATGTATCTAAATCCTATTTTCTTAGTTCTATTAGCTTAACACAGTCTTACTTGAATAACGCTAAAATGTATCACTGACATAGTTATGTTTGAAAAAAAATACTTTGAAGTATAAAGGATAAAGCTTAGTTTTGAAGAGACAGTTTAAAACCCTAATTATGTCCCGACAGCAATATCCATTGAACCGTTCATTTGGGACATTAGTCTCAACGTGAATTAGATTAAAGCAATGGTTTGTGTTGATCTACATAAAAATAATAAGACCGGCCCAGTATTTTCATTGAATTGAAAATACTCCAATAAAATAGTGGAGTATCGTGTCGTTGTTCCGGTCACAGCTGGCAATGTGCAGTGCATCATGAAAAAAGGTAACCAATTACCAACTTACAATCGCAGTAAGTTGTTACTTTTAAGACAGTTCTTTTTATACAGAGCGTGGAAGGGACATTGGTCGACACAACAACTGCTACCATACTTATCTGAAACCAATTTTTTCTCATTTTTACGTTTTTTTTCTGATTTTTTTTTAATGTTAACTACTCATGAGTAAATCATCATTTCTACTAAACCCCATGAGATTTTTAAATGAATCGTATAAAATTCACAACTTTCTTGAAATATATTTCTATATTTTTCTTTAGAAAACATTTTTTTTTTCAGTTTCAAGTAAAAAAACATCTGAAGAAAACGTAGGTAATAAATACAAATAAAAAGCTGAAGAAAAGTTTAAACGCCTGGTTCCCTTCCACCCTGTATATTCTTATCATTTCATAATATATACAAGTTGACACTCGACTTCATTTAGTGATAGCTAAACAGTTGCATTTATTGGAGATGTCTCTACTTGTTATAATATTAATAATAAGTATAGGTCTCGTAATTTCCATCGCTTCATCGGAATATACTGAGGAGTACAACACTTAGAATCAGGATCGAATACAATCCAAGATGGCACAAATTCCTGATGGTGTCGAAACTTGAGGTAGGGTATTTTAATTTATTTATCATAATAAGATAAAAAAAACTATTTCAAATCTGTACTATGCAAAAATCGATATTAATAAAAAAGTCATTTCTGTGAAGGCATTTTAAATATTTAAGTACACAAATCTTTGCTCAAGTTCACCCATATTTGCATTTCACATATTCTTGTTGAATATCCATTACAAAAGTTATATAAATTTGTGTTTCGTATGGAGTGCCACTGATCAATCGTAATAGGGCCATCTTCCGCGAATCATCTTCTAATGCGTGCAGGTATAGATCGTCTCGACCACCGATCTTGTTTCAGGGTGAGCGACTCTTACCTAAGAATTTATGTTAATACAACACTTCAGTAGAGCGCTTAAACGTCCATTAATTAAAAAACGAGATCCATTCCAGTTTTGACAGTCAACCAGACCTTTCGTGTTAGCTACCTAAAAAATATATTTAAAAATGTTTAAGAAATATTTCATGTTGCTAGTTTTTTCTGTCGCTTTATGTTTTGTAAATGGTTGGACAGTGTTTCCTTTACCCAATACGCCTGCGCCTGTGACAGTAAAGCCTTATACTTTTGTGAAGCCTACTCCAGTGTTGCCACAGTATACGAAAGCGTCTTCAACGGACACTTTTTCTCCAAATAATTTTGTGAGGCCTACTCCCGTTCTGCCGCGGTTTCCTGTAGCGTCGACGACAAACTATTTGTCTCCAAAGAAGTTTGATGTACCTTCCAAGAGTGTCAGTCCTGTCTTATCTACACAAGATATCAGCGTTCCATCAACAGATCTGGTTCCACCAAAGGTACTTATTTATACTATATATTTGTTTGTTTAAACTAGCTAACCTTTCAAGCTACCAGTCGGATTTAAAAAATCTTTTTGATTCTGATTTAAGTATCCAATTCTTATGGAAGGTTATAGATTATTTAATGTCACCCTACGACCCTTAAGAGGGGGTGAAACTAAGGAGCAGAGCTAGTTTAGTTACAATTCCTTGTTAATTTGTAAAATAACTTCATCATTTTAAAACTCACTGCGCGATTGTGCCGTCGCTAAGTTCAATATTTTAAACATACAACTACGACCGAGTACTGGGTGGGTGTCCAAATCTGCCTATCCCTTCGGAGTATAAAGGAGTTTTGTTGTTGATGTTGCAGTCATACAGTGTCTTCAGTAGGATATTACGCCATTAGAAGGGGAGAAACAAGGCCCAAAATATATGTAGTAAAGTAATGAACGTCTTTTACATTGTGATATTACTTCTTGCCTTGACATTACCGAACATCTGACTATTTGTACAGTAATGTCGGTCCTAGTCACTTATCATTTACATACCCAGATATATCAGTTATGTCTGCGACCACATTGAACTTTACTGATACAAATCACACGCAAACAGAGTCGTATGTACTAATAGAGCTATTTTTAGACAAGCATACTTTTATTCTGTCAATACTATACAATCATCTAGCTTTTAGCCTAGCTTAGCCTAGCCTTTTCCCAACTATGTTAGGGTCAGCTTCCAGCCTAACCAGTTACTGGGCAACACGATACCCCTTGATTAGACTGGTTGGCAGACTTTCAGGCTTCTGACTACCCGTAACGACTGTCAAAGATCTACAAATGACAGCCGTGACTAACGGCTTAAGGTGCTGTGATGCTTTCCGAGGCACGGAGGAGTCTCGATGTGTTACGAACGGTCACCCATCTCCAGACTGTACTCGGCAGGCGTATCTTAACCTTCGATCAAACCATGCGGCTGTTTTTATTTAGCCACGAGCTCCTCTGTTTATACCATGCCGTAGATATTATAATATAGACCATCATCAACCACTTGTTAAAGAGCACACAGATATTTTGGGAGATCACCAATGTCACCAGGCTTTTAGCATGATTCACAAACACATCTCTGACTTTACTTTGCTAAGTAAAGTCAGCGCTCCATATGAAAAATAATCTTCTTCTAATGATTTTAATGTTCATATTCGTATTAGCAAATGTAAGCTAGCGTTTCATTCAAATATGAACCTTAACTTTAAACAAATAATGGTGATATTCTTTTGCGACACTGCGATGCAAGTATCACCGGTATCGCAGATCAAATACTTTGTCTTCTTGAGGGGAGATTTTACTGCTATCCTTGATATCAAAATCTTGTTGAAACTGTTTCATTAAATTCATTTTCATCTCCATCCTTACCACCGTGCTTATTATTTGCGTCCAGCATACTGGCACATGTGGCTGGAAAACATAAATGAATAGATCCGAATAGATATTTTTATTCAATAAAGCAATAAAACTATTGTGTACATGAAAAAAAAAACACAGGGCAAATTCCTCCGCATCACTGTCAACGGGAAAAGTGCCCAAAAGGCTAGCAGCATTGTCACGTTGAATGGCAATGCTGATTCTTTGTCAAAAAAAAGGCCAGCCCTCCGGTCACGTCAAGAGTTGACCAGTAGCTAGTGTTTCAACCCCAAACGGCTCAAATATATGATTCCCAATTAGGTTGTTATATTTTCACGGTTTGAGGTTTTATTATTTTTAATTAAAAATCACAGTCATTAAAGGAATATATATACTTATTATGTAAAATATCTTCAAAGCCATCAATATCGTTTTATGTGTATACCTACATAATCAATCTACGAGTAGTTATTCAAGGTTGTCAAGGATTACAACTACTAGCACGACGTACATATATGTATTTACCTGGTTTCCTCAAAGTGCTTTAAAAAATAATTGAAGTTGATCTTAGCGAGCCTTTTAGCTTTCTTTTAAGTTTCTTGATACTTAACTATCTTACTTTAATTATGTTTGTTCTCAATATGTTGTGTTTTTGGTAAATATGTAATTTATCAACCTTGTGTTTTTTGCGATTTACACTACTAACTACATAAACTCACGCCTTATTCCCATTGAGGTAGACAGAGACAACACTACGCCATCCTCTACAATCCTTACATACTCCTTTCTCTTCACTCACGTTTAAATAGATCTTCAAAAGAAAACGTATTTTTATGTTTGTCTGCACATTGCTCTATATAATCTGGACCGATTTTCTTTCTTCCTTTCTTTAAAAAAACATTGCGCCGCACTAGGAATTTCTCCTGCATCCTGAAACACAAACATTCGAACTCACAAACAGCCAGACTCGGGACGTGAGGGAATCGAACCCACAACGCGCGGCGCAGCAATCAATCGCTCAGCCACTGCGCCAACCGTGGTGACTTTGAAGGGCAGCTAGCTGACGTTATAAGAAGTAACTTAGTCTTTTATTTTAAAATAGGAAAAGAATTATCTCAGCTACTACGCAAAATAATAAAACTTATGTTATTCCACGGACAAAGTCGCGGGGCAACAGCTAGTAAATAATGTTATGATGTTTTGAATCTCTAGTATCTAGAATGACATCATTTTTGCGTCTAATAAACATGTGATATAATCTCCTTTCATATATGCATTCAAATGCATCAGCCGCAATCATCTGCTCCACATTTGCCTCCGTGAGTCTCTCCAATGCCAATTAAGAACTAAAACTAGTTGATGTTTCCTCACATATAACGCAATGTACAGCCAAATCCTTATTTGAAGACACAAATGTTCTGTTCCAAGTTGGCAATATTCTAGGACCATTTATAAACTCAAGCATTATTGGGCAATTATTACCTAGGGTTATCAGTTTCATTTAAACCGAATTAAAAGTTAGAAGAGTAAGAAATAGTAAAGTATTTGGGCAACAGTGTCCACTCACGCGAAAGGTTTGAATGAAAAGAAAGATAAGAGATAACCCTTCTCCAATACGGTTGATGGTGCGATTTTGTACGCATTGCCTTGTCACAAAAGCCTAAAATATGTAGAATAATACACCACCTTAATACTGCAAACAACACAAGTATACACAAAATCATGGCGTGTACCTTTTAGAAAAAAAAGTGTGTGTGTATATACACACGTATAAAGTGAAACTTTTTCATGATCGGAGTTATAATCTCTCACTTTCACTATTTATTTCAATGAATTTCAATAAGTCAATTTATTATATCACTTATTATCATTAATATATTGATTTATAAGTCACTCCTCAATTTAAGAAAAATCGCATGGTGCCGTGACGGTCCAAACTGACAGAAAATGTGACGATTTTTTCAAAATAGCGTCGGAAAGTGTGACGATTTTTTTGAACATTGCTATAAGATTTCTTCCATACGTCAATAAAGAAGTTTCACTTCAAAATGTCGAAAATAAATACAATCAACTATTTATTTTAATACGCTATTACCTTAAGTGTGTTAGCTAAAAAATGTAGTTCGAGCTCATTGGATAACTAGCTGTTATCTGCGACTTAGTCCGCGTGGAATTTAACAAATTTTGGCGTGGAACCAGAATTCTTATTTCTAAAACCAAAGTAAGGAGTAACTTAGGCCAGTTACTCCTAATAACATCAGCTGTCAGCAGTGAAAGTTCCGACCAAATCAGTCAAACACACACAGGCAGTTTTTGATTTTTCTTTTGGTATAACGACCGTATACTTCCATATTATGCATTTAGTAAAACGCCCACATGACCTTTTGCCCGTCGTCTGTCATGCAGGTTTAGTTCTGAAGATGAAGATTTTTTTAACTTACCAATGACCCATGTACTTGAAATCTGGTGATAACGTATATTTTACGTATATTACATATATAAGTATATTTTATCCTTTATTTCAGA
Organism: Phlogophora meticulosa; assembly: GCA_905147745.2. Classification (NCBI taxonomy): domain Eukaryota; kingdom Metazoa; phylum Arthropoda; class Insecta; order Lepidoptera; family Noctuidae; genus Phlogophora; species Phlogophora meticulosa. Next base: position 6,005,043 of record LR990518.1, read on the forward strand.
TAAGTACTAACACGTTGAACGCCAAATGACCGACAAACAATACATTTTCTATTGCGTCTCGTTGTTTGGCAGTACCTTATAACTTATTACCCTACAGCGAGGGCCAAAGTGCGTAGTTGCTTACTTCATAAGGTTTTTTGCCCTGGCTGCAGGCCTACATTCAGATGTAGGCCTGCAGCCAACAACCTTAGGCCTTAGCCTCAGGGCTAAGCAGCCAACAACCTCTTAGGTTACACTGTTTCCCAGAAAGAAAAAGATAGGCAGTCATGGGGACTTATGACAGAAGTGAAAACTTACACCTTTGAAACAACTGTCAGTCTGACACAACACGTCATATCAGCCTTTCGGTGACGGGAATCAATAAGTTTCACTCCTACCAAAAATGGCTCAACGCGGCTGAAGAAGTTTTCTCTTAACTAACCTAATTTTTTTCTGTTTTTTCAGACGGAGTACGTGGAGTACGAGCCATGAAGACCGCTGACATCTTCAGGATCTACTATAACCATAGTTTAAAGAATAACTTTAAGAGATGACACTTAGTCCCAAACACAAGAACAGTTGGTTTATCGTGCCAGTACGTGAAAACTAAAAAAAAAAAAAAAAATACGAGTATACATAAACTTCTTGGGGATCAACTTCGGTATTCAAGATGGAATGTGTTTCAATAATTTTTTGGGTGTTTGTCTGTTCATTTGTTGGTGTGTTTATCTTATTGTGTGTATGTTTGTGCACACATCACTTCAAAAGTAATGGATAAAGAATATTAATTGGCAATATGGTATTTTATATTGGAGACTATTTTGCTATGCCGGAAAATCTAAGATTCCCACGAGATCGATATTGACATATTACCGCGGACAGCTTTATTTCTATCTCTCCAATCCTTTACTACGTACACCTGGCATCTGGGATTAAATAATCTACGCGTCATAAATTAAAGATAACTCAAATAATGTGATTGGCTGTTGACAATCAAGTCAACCAATCACAACGTAATGTGTGCTTGACAATTTCTCACAATAATTTTGCGTTCATTTCCGTTGCAGAAACTGTCTAACTTGATAGTGTCAGGAATTAATAGGTAGTAGTCTAATCATAGCACATGTGTTGTGACGGTACAAGCAAACGCCAATAAATGGTTCATCAAACCCCAATTTACTACCCTACTAGCGGCTCTATATCGTGAGTCTATTCATACACTGACGGTTTTATTTGCACTATTGAGCCTGCCCTGAAATATGACAAAAAAACCATATTTAATTTTTGATACATCTTCGTAACTTACTTCCTTACTTACTTCGTTCACTAGGAAACAGCTGATTTTTTATTCATAGTTCAGGTTGGTTCTATGGTGATAGTTTCGTATTTATGACTACAATAACATTTCAAAATATTTCGTGTGTGCATAGATACACCGTATACAGGTACAATGTGTAACAGAATAAACGCAAGACCTCTTAAGGGGTCACTACTCATTATTATCAACATTTAATACTACAGGACCAAATTAAATTTAAAAAATCAGCTGTTCAGTACATTTTGCCGAGTTATGCGCACTTGTTATGGGGTAGTCGACCGGAGGTCCTGACAGAGCTAGTTAAGATGATTGTTTTGTCAAATATCTTTTTTTTTTATCTCAAGCGCCATATTTGAGTACCTACAGTACAAATTAATGTTTTTCATGTTTTCATGACGAATGTATATTTATCTGACAAATTAAATTACACGGTTTATAGTTATGTTGAGTGTATTATTTTTAGTTATTTTCCGCAACAGGGCTGTCGTGTCTATTACATAGTGAATGAATAAATAAAGTAAAAGAAATGGCATGTTTTAGGTAATCCTATCTTGTTCAGCAGTGATTGTTATAGTTGTATTGATATTATGGATAAAAGATAAAACATAACACAAAAATAAATTAAATTATACTTAACAAAATGATAAATAATAATACTAATTGATCATAAACAACAATTTTCCTCGTCTTGCCTATTTAAATCAATTATTAAGAACAGCATTCATCAACGTTCTTTTGTACGGAGGCCAGCACATCAAGCTACTACAATCTGCCAAATTTCTTTGATAGTTTTTCAACTTTATCACAAAATAATAAAGTTCATACTCAATTCAGAAAATTTGACAGTCCGAGAGCTTGATGTGCTGGCGTCACTACATCGAAATGTGTCTGATTGAAATGTTTGAAGTGTGAAATAAAGTTTGCTTGTTTTGTTTTACTAAAAGTAACATTATTGATAATTGCCTTATTTATCAATTTAATTTATAATTAAATAGAAACAATTACTTCATGATTATATGGGGTTAATTGGCGTTCACTCTTATCTTCCACATTATTCTTCTATTCTTAAGCCAAGAGCATAGATTTATAAGTAGTAAACTGCATTACATTATATTAAGTCAAGTATCAATGTAACTGGTAACCAAATAAGTTTTATTGTCCAATATGTTTACGGGCTGATTACCACTGAATTTCATGAAGCAAAACTTCTAAAGTGTATATTACAACATTTGCTCTGAGACTAACGCTTAGATATAAGATACAGCAGGTATGTGAAACAGATTCCTTTTTCGCCATTTTAAATGTTATAAGCACTTGATTTGATCCTGGGGCAGAGAATTAAGTCTGGATTTGATGGCGATAGTCTCCTCCTATAAGTTGGGACTTAAACATAACTAGCGAAATGCGAAATGTGGGTGTACTTCGAGTACACCTTTTCCTTTTTATTGTTACCTTGGTTGAAAATCCTCATTGATGTCGGCGGGGGAGCGTGGGGGGGGGGGTTCTGTCAGATTCTAAAAGGTTACATAAGAAATATTGAAATATTGAAAATGCACTCAAAGTCAGTCTGTACAAAAGGTACAAGTGGACAACTGTATACAATCCTGACTAATATTATGCGAAAGTAAGTTTGTTTGTTGCCTTTTCACGCCTAAACCAATGAATGAATTCCGATAAAATTTGGCAGAGAAATAGATTGCACCCTGGGAAAGGACATAGGCTACTTTTTTTTTATCAACAAACCACGCGGGCGAAGCCGCATGTGGAAGCTAGTTGTGAAATATAAATATCCTGCCCAATTTGAAGGCTCTGGAAGCCAGAATTTACCATCATGGTGTACTTTAAGCAAATAGAGATAAGTATCCACCTTACTCTGTATTATACCTGGTAAGGTGAGTAATCTGGCCCACCGACTGTACGTGGTTGACAGCCCTATTAAATAGGTCCGTGTACGCAGGTACATGATGCCTTTGTCTCGCATCTTGATCACGGAGATTCCCCGCTGACCAGCCAAACCACTATATTATATGACCAACATAATAAACGCATACAAGTTATTGCTTTTTATTTCCCATCATTGTACATTCATTATATCATACCATTGAAATAGTGTTGTAGAGATACTCAACTGTCATCCGATGAGTAATCTGGTAAAGCCATAATTCTCTGTAACATGTGTATTGTACCCGTTATTAAACTGTAGTGTAATTAGATATTGAACACGAGTATTATATTACCTCGCACAGGGACATGCTTCTTTAATAGTCAATAGGGATGTGTCCTAGGTAAAAATATTAAGTCTATATAGTATATTAAGTCTATTTAGTCCGTCAGTAAGATTACCCAAAACTACTGGACACGAATTTTTTGCTTACTCAAATCAATAAAAAGTGACAATGATATAGCAAATCAAAGTTCAGGAGAAGGGGCTTGTGACGTCACTGTTACGTTGTTAAAAGTGTAGCACGGCGTGATGTCACGCGCAATTTCTACGCGCTATATCGTCGTCACTTTTGGTTTACGTGACAAAAGAAAAAATACGTGTCCAGTACTTTTGAGTAATCCAACTTTCGGATCAATCAGAATGTTTAAGGACACTACCCTATTGTCCATGGGTGAAATTACTAATGTAATGTACCTATACGAACAAGTTTTAGTAGATGGATAATCCTGAAAACACGAAAAGAAACCAGCTGTTAGCAACATATTGTAGAGTGATGCGAACGTAAGTGAGAGAGTTGATATCATAGTAGAAGTTGTTTTTACTTATGAGTACTTTTAGGCGTTGAAATCTGACTGTCAATAAACACTGTCACTGTTTGTCTCTGCATCACCCGAAGGTTGACTTTTAAGAAATGCTCATGCCATTAATTCCGCTCCTGTACTTAAAGTATTGAATAAATAACAGACAAGTATAATAATAGATGATGTAGTGACAAAAAATTAAAAGAGTATGCTTAGATGGTTTGGTCACGTTGAGAGGATAAATGAAAGACGACTAACAGAAAACTAGATGTAAGCAGGAAACGCCGGAAAGGGAAACAAGCCCTAGAAAGCATACACTGACCTTATTGGTGATGTTCTTCAAAAAGATCAGGTGCGTAGCACTCGCAACCAGCGTGCGTGTATGACCAGATGTATGAACGTATACGAAGCAAAAGAAGTATGTAATAATCGTAGCAGGTGGCGTTCTGTCGTTTCTGCCTACCCCCACGGGGAAAAGGCGTGAGTTTATGTTTGTATGTGTATGTATGTAAATAAATAAATGAATAGTCATCCTGTAGAGAATAATCTGGAAAAAAATGTAAGAAAAAATCTATGATTATCTTTAATCGTGTCTAAAAGACAGGAATAAACTGGTTGCATGCCGTAACAAAAGCAAGAAACTATCTTAGCATAAACTGATCGCTATGATTGATCACTAAAGTCACTATAAAGTTATAAACAACACTAATATATCGCCCCTTAATTATATCTTCGAAACTTGATGGCTAATCGTATATAAGACAGGTCGAATGATTCAAAAAACATTTGAGTTGATATTATCCTTGTAACACCACCTACCGTGATAATGCAGTGGCTACCATTTATAATAACCCTTTTTATTTTAGTGCAGTTCAATGTGTCTAAGGAAACATCGACGTACCAAGTGTCCGGCATCGAACTCGTTGATCTGATACGCGGATTTAAGACGAAGGACAATGTGTTAAACCTGACCAAAGTAGATGAAGATCCGTCAAGCCTTCCTGATGGAATCTACTTCGTGCCTGAGGACGAGGCATTGACAGGAGAACCTAAAGTTTTGCATTACAATGTAAGAGGCAATCATGATTAATTTGTGTTTAGTAACGCGTAGCTCTCAGTGATGGGAACGCACGACGTTTGACGACACGGTTGGCGCGGTGGTTGAGCCATCGGCTGCTGCGCCGCTTGTTGTGGGTTCGATCCCCACACGGAAGAAATATTTGTATGGCCTACAGGTAGTTGTTCCGGGTCTGGCTGTTTGTGTATGTGAGTTTAAATGTTTGTAAACGCACCCACGATACAGGAGAAATTCCTAGTGTGGGGCAACGTTTTTTTTTAAAAAAAAAAAAAAAAAAAAAAAAAAAAACTTAATGAAGTCGCTAAGCAGGGTGAATATTTGTTGAATGCTGAGTTTATTTTTATATCTCTGACCACCAGTTCTATAGGTACCGTGATACCCAGTAACTGGGTTGTGAAGGTCAGATATAAAAGTAGTCGCTCCATGCAATATACGGGTATTCAGCCACATCGGGTTAGACATGAAGCGGACCCCAATATAGTTGCTAGTGCTAGTGGCTAGAAGGATGTGAATAACGCTGTATGAGGGTATAAACAAATGGAGGACTTGGCTGAGTGGGCCAGGCCACTGCCTGACGACAATGATGATGATGAAGAGGAATACCAACATCATCGAAAATAAGACAGTAAAAGTACTAAAGATAAAAGTGGCACTGTTCTTGGATACCTGCAATAATAATATGACATCACGTGATCCTGCTATTATTAAGCTAAAAAGGTCAGATGAAAAGGCAACAAGAAACATGTTTACTTAGTATTCTTAATCCAAGTCTAGAAAAAGAAAAGACTAATAAAGATGAAGTAAGCCAAATAAATAGAAACAAAATTCGGAAATAATTTAATAATTGTAATAATGCTGACCTCGACCCTGGTGAAGAGCGTGAAATAATAGCAAACAATTGAACTAACGAACCTGTTGCTGTCAATTAATAACAACACCTTTTATTTCTGAATGATACTGAGGTCAAAATGTAGTTTGTTTTAAGACAGAACCAATAAGGATATTTACAGTATTTTTTTTTCTTCTCATCTCTTATCAGTCATCCCTAACTATGATCAGATATGTGGAAAGATGCATCACATTGTTAAAGAATCAGGACCAGTTTCAAAGTTCAGCTTTCAAACAAAATATCAGCTTTCTTGAGTTTCTTTGTCTGAATTGGCATCGTAGACGTAAAAGGGGATTGAGATGGTTGGTATATCTACGTAGCGCTTCGCTTCTTCTAGGATTAGTGGTATTTCCAGGTGCTCATGGATTTCTGGGTTCCTTCACCGTAAATGACACGAAAACCTCCACATACGCCCCGGTCTTTAACTCCGAAAGCTTCCTTCCCAGTCAAGTTTAACTTCAACAAAAAACTTTTGTAGATTTTTTAGATAACTCCGCTCGTGAGCTCATGTATGTTAAACCTGTAGGTATGTCTTGTAGTTAATAGATGTATTGTTTTCAATTAATTTTTTACTTATAATTCTTCTTGTTCCAGGGACATGCAAAAAAGCAAAGTTTGGACAAAAACCATGGCACAAGTCACGACGAGGAATTAGTTTGAATGTTGATCCGTTCGGAAATCTTTTGCTTAAATAATATTTTATATTGGTACTTGCAACATAAAATTTATTGAAAATTGGGCGTTTTATTTCTCATCTCACCCATGATCAAACAATAATGTATAAAAATATCACAATATACACTTTCAAGTATATTCAATGTTACACAGGGCAATAGACAGGCCATCCTTTTTACCAAAAATATAACTTAATGTATCAATAATGAAGATGGCAAATTATTTCTCTAATCTAACTTAATTTTATAAATGGAAAAGATATGATTATAAGTATGTTTGTTTGCAATGGATAAACTCCAAAACTAACTGAACCTATTAAAAAAAAAACACCTATACATAGAAGGCTATTATCAAGTAACATAAGAGATCCCTCCGAAAATTACAATAATCAAGGTACCAAGATATGAAAAATTTGCCTATAAAAGTCATTATAAGGCGTGCGCTCTGCAAATAATTGATGATACATAAAATAATGTACTATATATTTATAATAGACGTCATTACCCACAAAAAAGTACACGCGGCTATATGAATAACTATTAAAGTTAAGTCACGATAAACGATTTTAATTTGTTCAAATTTATCAATCAAAACACGGGTACAATCGTAAGATGCTGACATGTGTATCATGATATTAATTAATAAATAATCAACTAAATACTAAAATGATGAATGTTGATTAAGTACAGAGGCCAACACATCAAGCTACCCCAATGTGTCAGATTTCTTTGATAGGTTTTCAACTTTATTCCGAAAGAATAAGGTTCATGTTCAATTGGGAAAATCTGACAGTTTGGGGTAGCTTGATGTGCTGGCCTCTGTACTTAATCAACATTCATAATTTTAGTATTTAGTTGATTATTTATTACGTGTATGTACGTGTATGTACGTACATGTAAATTCTTATTTAATCGGATTTTAGTTTAGAAGTTACGACGAGTATTAAAATGCTAAAAGTAAGACTGATGCCGCGTTGTGAGCTAACAGCCCTTCGCTTAGTCTATTAAGTAGTTACACATTTTATTTTTGTGCACTAGATACAAATGAATAGTATTTTATAATTTTTCCGTATTATTTTATAATTAAAACTTTAAAACGTTCTTTTATCTATCTTATATCTTTTAATAAGAATGAAATCAACTCCTCGAGGTTGTGGGTTCAAACCGGGGCAAGTACCAATGTGAGTCTTTCAATTCATATATGTACTTTCTAAGTTTATCTCGGACATCACTGACATCGGTGAAGGAAAACATCGTGAGGAAACCTGGACTTATATAATTAATATAAGTCTAAAATCGCCAACCCGTCTTGAGCAAGCGTGGTGATTAATGCTCGTGCCTTCTCTGAATGAGAAGAGGCCTTTGCCCTGCAGTGGGACAGTAACAGGCTGGTACTTACTACAACTCCTAGCTAGGTGAAAAAATTGCTTCGATAACTTTAAATTGGTAATACTAATTTTAAACTTACTTGGAACCCCATCAAATTTGTTTTTAAAACCTTTTAAAAACAGTTTCTATGTCATAAATACTTATCTAGGTTAATAATAAATATCTTAATGATTTGATTTTTAGGGTACGTAATTATAATAAACTGTGTGTTACTTATGTATGTATTATTATGACCCTAGGTACCATCATATTATCATCATCATCGTCCTCCTTCACTTATTTATTTAATAAAACATGGAAGACTTACAGCTAAAAAACAAAATAGAAAGGTACACATAGTCGACAGAAAGCCAATTACAAGTCCTGACGTGTAGAAATAGACTGGATATTGCAAAGTGAGCACACAAAATAAATAAAATGTAAAAAAAATATTACAACACTTATTACCTACTACAAATTTATTAGGGGTCTACTTAATCCATACACTATTTACCGTCATCTCAAAAGGCACCTCTATTCTAGCCCTATGATCTTCCAAACAATCCATCCATCGTTTCGTTAGTCTTACAAGATAGGAACTTAACACACACATTCTAACCATACACATTCCTCACAACATGATCCTCGTCGTCATGTACTAATATGTAAATAAAATTTAAACATGACTAATCTTTTCCTACGTATAGCGTTAGGCTATATCAAAAAGGCCGAATTGAAAGACGATCAAAATGATACAACATATTGTATGCATGTCTTATATATTTATAGATTTCTTGTCGCTTTGTTGAACAGGAAGTTTTATTAAACCGCTTCATTGTTTATACCTGTTTCCACCTTGTCAGTCTGAGAATACTTATCCTTTAAATGTATAGACATTACAAAAAATTAAGAGATGAGCTCATTGACCATCTACATGCAAATATTTAAATCCTTTATGAGATCTTATTCATGATTGTTGGATAATTATGAATAAATTGTACACTGGGTTTTTCATTTGTATCACGAAACATGCTTTATACGTTAATTTATGGTATCTAACGGCCCTGTTGTGTGTGAAGTAATCAGTAGGAAATGATTACAATGTACCGTAAAGGAGAGATGATTTATTTGCGTTTCTGCCTTTATGGAAAATAATTGGACTGACCTCGACCAAATTTGTTATCACTAAGGCACGTGATTGTTAAATGTGTAACCATTTTTTGCGTAGATGCCAAAAACCCTAATCTCATATTTATTTGAGCTTCTGCAATAATAAATCAGCAAAACATCAGTTAGTTTAAATGCAATAAATCTTTTCGTGACTAAACAAGAATGTGCTCAAGTCTGGTGTCCATCATTTCAAAACATCGTGATGTTATTGAACAAGGATCGTATATAAAGCTTCCTGAGAACACCATGCATACATTCATATTTGTACACGATGAGATATACTCGTTTAGCATCCAATCTGTTTATTTTACTAATCATTGTTAGTGTTACAAAAGGTGCAATAAGTAAGAATGAAAAAGTAGTGTTAGTATCGCCGGTGCTTGCTCCTTATAGAAATGCGAGAGCTCACGCAAATGAGACGGCTAAAGATTTTCCTTTGCTAATGTTACTAGCCAGTGATAATAAAGATACGGAAACGAATGGAGTGGAAATGACGAAAATCTCTGCAGTGCCACAACCTGTATACGTGAGAGTAAGTACAACAGAAGAAGTGGATTATGTTAAACTAATTAAAATTAACAACTATGATATTGGAGCGGTGGGATTTTCCATAATGATTTTTTTAAATTTCGAACGTCCCGGAAGCCTGGAATTGTGACTGGTTGAGAGCAAGAGGCTCGCCTTTTCAGCCTGGAAAAATGTGCATAAGTACCAGCCTATTACTGTCCCACTGCAGGGCAAAGGCCTCTTCTCATACAGAGAAGGCACAAGCTAAAGCTCGTCACCACACTTGCTCAAGACGGGTTGGCAATTTCAGACTTATAATAATTAAGTATATAAGTCCAGGTTTCCTCACGATGGATGTTTTCCTTCACCGATGTCAGTGATGTCCAAGACAAACTTAGAAAGTACATATGATTTGAAAATGTCCCATTGGTACTTGCCCAGGTTTGAACCCACAACTTTGTGCACAAGAGGCGAGGCCTTAACCACCGGGCCATCATGACATGTGCACTATACAATTCACCTTTACCTTCAGCGTCAGTGAATGTAGGTTTGTTTTTTTTCCAGAAACTAGAAGACCAAAGACAACTTTTGAGACGACGCAGGAAAACAAGCAGGATCTACTTCGTACAGAAATATTAAAGTGTTAACAAAAAATGTATACTGATGAGCATTTATTACCAGAACGAATTAAGTATTTTGATTGAAACGCTCATAAAAAAGATAGAAGGAAGTAAACACTGCTTTAATATGTTATGGATAAACCTATGCGGAGTATTTAAAATGGTTAAAGACCTTCATAATGGCGGATTTTGGGTATAATGCAGGATTTATAATAATCATCATCGGCCCAGCTTTCTTCACAATTATGTTGGGGGACTAACCTAACCTAACCTAACCGGATGCAGATGGATGCCAGTATTTTACATAGACTACCTATTTGACCTCCAAATCCCAGTTACTGACTGGACTGAGACTGGCTGTCAGACTGTCGGGCTTCTGACTACCCGTAACTTGCCTGACGTGACCTGCCAAGGTAGCTGACCTTGGCTGCGGCTGCTATTAATTAGTTATTATGACCAATAATATTATAGTTATGACATGGCAAATATGACTTATCGATCGTAATTGGTTAAGTTTAATAAATACTTGTGTATGCTTGCCACGATATTACTTATACATAATGGAAGGAACATCGCCCTCAAACTGATACGATGTGTTCACTACGTGATTCTAGATCCCCCAGCATTCAAAGTGTTCGTTGGTTTTTCCTAATTTGTACGTTTTTTCCTGCTGTTTTTAAATTTAAAATAGAAAGGAATCATGATTTGTGTATCTATGTCTCTTCCACCCTGTATACATTTTCACTGTTTCTACTGTTAAGGGTGAAAAGAATCACCCAAATCGGACCAAGCTGTAAAAAATAATGCGTGGACAAACATTTGAAAATAATGTACGCGTGGAATTGAGAACCTACTTTTATTTCGCTTATTAAATTGCATTCTTTTATTTATTCTAATGACCAAAAAGTACGATTTAAAAAGCGAACACACACGATTAATAGTTATGTGTTATTTAAACCTAAGAATCGGTCGTAGTTTATCATAAAAACTTTCCAGTTTTTAGTGCCACTGTTTTTTATCTATATTCAAATTACTCTACTAATGTCAAACATAATAATAACTCATTTATTTGACATTGAGAACCTGAACTTTGACAGAAATGATCTAGTAAATACTAATCTAATGATATTATTAGATTTTAGTGAAACTTATTAATAAAAAACAAAGTTGTTAGACAAAAAACGTGTTTTACTATGAAGTGTAGAAAAATTCCATTATTTTGCCATGATATACTTATAATTATGTTGTTTAAACTGATGTAAACTGCGTAACTATGGGTGTAATTAAGACACACATAATTATATTTGAGATACCATCTAGGTGCGGTTGACACTTTTATATATAAAGGGACTTTCAGTGCTATATTCTAGTCTGTATGGAAAAAATACAGCGAAAGCACTTACACATTTCTTTGTCATGGAATCTAAATTGTATTTTTCATTCATTTTAACCCTGGTATTTACAACCGTCAATTGTTTTTCGAATATTCATCAAAAACACATTCAACTGACTTATGAACAGGTAAATATTATTTCTATTTATAAGGTCCATTTAATTCAGTCTCAAGTTGTGCAATATTTATACCTGCTTTTTGTTAAAGGGTGCTCTAATACATTCTTCGCTAAGCCGGTTTAGACGACAAAGTCCTGTATCGGGTACGTATACTTGTTTCGTGTTTGATCACGTAATTCCGAAATAAGCATTTGACCTATGGCAAACATTATTATTGGATGTTTATTTGAAAAACAATATTTTGTTTCAAGATAATTCCTTTGAGTCCTTCTGGTATTTTTGGTCCTTCGAGTCGACTATTCGCCAAATATTGCTCCTTCGTTCATTGTTACACAACAATATCACTCAACTTTGTGTTATTACGACGAGTCTTTTATTTTTTTATCTAGTTAGAAAAACCATGTATCTACTAATCTATGATTTAATTTCCATCTGTTTTATGCGGATTAAATTACAAATGTTTCTCAATTATGATGTAAATTGCATTATAATTACAGGTTATCAGAACTATATGCAAGGAGCTACGGCTCAGCCGAGTGTGGTCGTCATACCTAGCGGGAGTAAGTAGACAATATCAATTTTACGATAACGTTATCTAGAGTAGGAATTGCCAAGAAATCATTATATTATATCCCCCTTGACTATAATTACCTTTTACTTCTTTGATACAATGGAAGGGAAAATTGAAATTACCAGTTTGTTGACGAAATCTTTTAAGACGTGTCGAATTTAAATTCACAGATTTCTGAAGTAGTTTGACCAGTCTAAAGCTAGAGTTGTTATGCCGCATACCTATTTTTTATGAATAAATATCAAATTAGCATCATATTCGACGTATAACAAACAAAATTGGTGTAAATAGGTAGCTACGTTTTAAAGTGTACATTGAAAATTGAAACTGGTTTTTTAGAATGTAACAAAAAAGGTATTCTGGCTTTTCCTCTACAATTTCTCATACAGCTATTACTGCTACAATGGCAAAAGAAAACAATGGAAAGCCATAAAAGAAAGAAAAAAACACGTTCACAAATAAACATAAAATGCTTACAGGAATTCTATGATGTGAAAAAATATTTAATTGTTAGGACTGATCTTTGCCTTAACCTATGATCTGTGCAGGTTTATACAAGACAATAACGACAACAACGGTATTATTAATCTACTAGCCATGCGACTTTTACAAAGTATACACATTAAATTTAAAGGCACTGCGCCATTGCGGCGATGAATGTGCTAGAAGGCCGTTCGATCGATGACCCACGGCTATGCAGAATTCACAACGACGAAACTCTCAGACTCCCTCACAAACACCATTATAATTCTCGCGTAGCTACGGCTACGCCGCGTAGTAAGTGCTTACTGGCGGCTACGCTGTGTGCACTACGCGTCTGACAATGACATCACGTACTGTTTTCGTATGTTGCTCCCAACTACATTTTCGAAGTTAAAAACTCGTGCAGGAATGGAGTAGTGGCTTAATAAAATACACACTTAGTAGTGTTTATTTTTTTATTTGAATGCTTAGACATGTTTACCAGTTATCAGACCTAAATTTATGCAAAAACCAACAGTCTAACTAAATGGATTCGTATACACGTGTTATGGTTATTGCCATAAAGAATCCACACGATAGACCTGTTACGACCAACATAGAAACCCATACCTATACCTTTATAGGTGCTTAATTATGTGCCATTAATTTGTAACGGTTATATACATCTGAAGTAGTATTAAAGACAGGATGATATATTATTACCTTTTGGGTTTTTGGGTTTTACATTTGCCTTAATAATAGGTCTTTACCTATGAAATTGCCGTTTTGTATGAAAAAATTTAAATGAATTTTTTTCATGTATTTTTTGTTTGTATTAATCGAAGTAATCACCCATGCAATCAATGCATCTTTGCCAACGCAGTGGCAGTTTATTGATGCCCTTCTTAAAGAAATCAGCTGGACGGGAGGCAACAAATTATTCAAAGGCATTTTGTACTGCCTCTCGGGTATTGAATTTTTTTCCCGCCAAGAAGTTATCCAAATTCTGGAAAAAGTAGTAGTCTGTAGGCGCAAGGTCTGGTGAGTAGGGCGGATGACGGAGAGCTTCCAACCCCAGTTCTTGCAACTTGGAGACCGTCTGCTGTGCAGTATGAGGTCGCGCGTTGTCGTGCAGGAGCAGCGGAGACGAGCGATTGACCAATGCTGGTTGGAGATGTGCCAGCTTCTCCATCATTGTGTTCAATTCTTCACAGTACACATCTGCAGTAATGCTCACCCCGTTTGGTAAGAAGCTGTGTTGAATCACACCGGCGCGGCGGCGCTAGACCACCAAACAGTGACCATCACTTTTCTTGGGGTAAGTTTTCGTTTAGGGCATTGTTTAGGTGCTGAACCAGGATCCAACCAACTTGCTGAGCGCTTGCGGTTATCAAACAGAATCCATTTTTCATCGCAGGTAACAATGCGGTTCAAAATTCCTTCATTTGTGTGTCAAATATATATGTAAAATAAAATTAATTTGAAATTAGAATTCTTAGCCAAACAAAAAATATTTTGATTTGAAATGGCCAGTACTGCAGAACGGCAATTTCATAGGTAAAGACCTAATATTATGTACCTAATATGATTTATTTATTTTTTGTTTTTTCAGTCCCTCCTCTCTACAGAGGAGCAGGTTCATCGTATGGTCCCAGAACGTCTTATGGAACACAAAGCTATGGAGCTCAAGGGGTCTCGTATGGTGTCAACAGACCAACTGTAGTGGTCAACATCCCAGGTGATATTAATGACGAAATGTTTGATTTATAATTGCTTTAATTAATAGCACATTTAATAACTGTTCCTCGACTTAAATAAAGAATCACACGTCATTTTTTCTGGTCTCTTTACTGATTATCTTAAGGCGCCATCTCCACAGATGAAAAAATCTCACCGAACCATCAACAATCGCGCCTCAATTATATCGCCAAGTGGGGAACGGTTCATAGAGTTTCTATTCGACTTGATGGTAAAGGGCGACTATCACCGCGACTCATACACCCGTGGAGATGACGCCTAAAATCTCCTTTCTGGTGTGATGGTGTAGTCTGACATGAGTTTTTCTTTTGCTACAGATGCCAGTAGCTGTACGAAAAAGAAAAAAAAGAAGAAAAAGATTTTAACATTTATGAAAAATTAGATTCCGCTTCCCAAATGGGTAATCAAAGCTTTTAATAGGTAATTTACTCTGTTGTTTTCCGTTCTTGTACTGTAAAAAGAACCTCAATCATACCACACGATACACCTACTTGTGAAAAACAAGATCATATATTTTTTAATTATTTTACGTAGAAAAAGAATCACATACCAAGCAAGATTTCCATGCGTTTGTGGTCATCGGATTTCCCATATTATGAAACCCATTCGCACTATTATACTATTATTATAATTGTATCGTAATTATCGTTCCTTATAAAGATTATGTTGACCCAACAAATATTTAAAATGTGAAAGTTTGTGTTACAAACATCCATACATCCAGTATGGATGTTTTTTTTTTTAATCTTTATTTATTTAGAGGCTTTTGATTATCACACATAACCATGCCAGCCCCATTATAACTCATAACAAAAAATATGGATGTTTGTTATTTTCTCATGCAAAAACTGCTGAACAGATTTTGATGAAACTTTACGGTGCTCTAACTTATACTTTAAAATAACACTTATGCTATATGTAGTTGATAAAAATACATAAGCATACAAAGGCAAAATCGTGGTTCGTGCACTATAAATATATTAATAATTGTTTATTCCGTATGATTTATAAAAAAAAAGTTTTGTTTTATATGTCCAAAAATATTATCATAACAAATGAATATCAGCCATTAGGTACGATTTTCATAGTTAACTTTCACCGCTCCTTTTTAAAATACTCATACATACCTATGTTTATCATGCTGGCTATAATCCCTAACATAAATTATATCAACGTCTATCACACTTTTGCAATTATCCCTTTCACACAATCATGCATTCATTAAAATCCATTTACATAAGTAACTACATAACATCACGCCTGTATTGTCCGAAGGGTTGGGCAGTGGTGCACCTTGTATAGTAACACCCACTTTTACCAATTATTTATTTATTTATTTTACCAACAATTGTTTACACAGGTTCTATACTAAGGGTAACATGCGAATGTATGTATGCAATAGTGCAACAATCACTTACAGGCAAACTTCGCATGCTTAAAGAAGTTGTACAAATGTTTTTTTTTTTAATAAGTAGGTATTAATCTGATATTAATGTACATAATTATGTTTAAGTCCCATGTGCTAGAGGGTGAAACACAATAACTTTACTTTATACTAAAAATATTTTCCGACCAGTTTTCTGGAGTCTCTGACTACATTAGGGAAACAGCTTAAACGCTGTGTTTTCAGGAAACACGTAAACGTTACAATTTGATATCAACTATTTGATTGGGACTTGCCAATTTTGTTTCGCAGCATGACTACATAATAAAACAAAAAATGACACAATTATATTACCCACTAAGTATACCTACATTTTGCTTTTTTCCACAAAAAAGCATACATTAAGAGTAGGAAATCCCGCAACAGATATTTTTTTTATTATTTATCATAAACTCGGGGATTATTTACATTTAAATCTTTCCATGAATATTTATTAGTATTGGATTATTTTAGGTACATGGTAACAACGGCGCGGCGGTAGTAATTATTGTTTTAAGTTAGAATACATGATTCATTTTTAAAGTTTTTTCTTTACAGATGACAACTACATTGCACCGGCAGTAAACAACCCATACGGTGTATCATCAAGTAGATTATAGATTATAGAGCCCCATTATCTTAATGTGATAAGAACCTACACTTGTTATTGAAAATAAAGCTCTATGTAAAAGTAAACTCGTTTGTTTTTTCAATGTCTCGCCTCAGAGGTCAGGTAATTTACCTTTTCCTTGATAATTGAGTATCAGAGGGCATAAGTATGAGATGCCATGATGTAGCTTAAAAAAATAATCGCATTCATGCATGAAATTTATGTCATTTCATTCATGTAACTTCCGGCTTGCCTTGTACCTATAGAGACGAGTTAATTGTGGAGAAAATGTGGTGATTAAAGCCTATCATTTGAGGTTAACAGTACCAAGAAACTGCTGCAGTCCTTATCGTGGTTTATATTTAATTAATTTGTACGTAAGTTAGGTGTCGCTGTTTACAAATATAAGCCGGTTTTACTGAACCTCACTAAGTGCAAATATACTAAATACTAGCTGTGCCCCCGACTGCGTTCAAATGTGTCGCTTAGACAAGTTGTACTACCATTGAAACGGGAGATTCCTCGACCTGGCCTAGGGATTTTTCCTTCTATTTAGATGAATATAATTCGAAAGATTTAAATATTTAAATCGGATCTTGATCACAATTTGATGGCTTTTTTTTGCAAAGAATATATTATTTTTTCTATAATATAAGTAGACTCAATTAATCCTTATAATATCAGCTATCTGCTAATGAAAGTCCCACCAAAATTGGTCTTATCGTTTCGGAGATTAGCCGTTAAAAAAAAACAGAAAAAATACGAAATGCTGACAAAAATGTTAAAAATTGTTGTTTTGTATACTTTCACATACATTTAGTAAGAAGCTGTTATTTTGACATTACAAACAGACACTGCAATTTGATTTAATTTGTGTGTACATTATTCACAACTAGTTTAAAACTAGTCTCAAGTATTGTTTTCACGATTTTCCAAACGCTCTTCGATTTAATTTTACTGAACAGCTATAATAACATAATGGAAATACAGAAGCCTTATCAATAAACCCGAAATAAAGTTGTGCCAAACTTAATACATAAAAATGAATGGTCAGTTTGAGGTTTATACAACTAGTAACTTTACTCAGACTTTGTTAGTAAGGGGCTTGGTGTACAGAGGCCAGCACATCAAGCTATCCCAATCTGTCACATTTCTTCGTAAGTTTTTCAACTTTTTAATTTTTTTTTTTTTTTTTGAAAAAAAACTTTGGAATTTCTCCTGTATCGTGGGTGCGTTTACAAACATTTAAAACTCACATACATAAACAACCAGACCCGGAACAACTACCTGTAGGCCATACAAATATTTGTTCCGTGCGGGGATCGAACCCGCGACACGCAGCGCAGCAGCCAATCGCTCAGCCACTACGCCAACCGTGTCGTCAAACTTTATTACAAAGACATGAGGTTCATGTTCAATTGGGAAATATTTATCATTTTTAGATAGCTTGATGTGCTGGCTTATGTACAAGAAAGAAGGATGAATGATAAATAAGGAATGAGTGTCAAAGATGTAAATTGAAACAAGTGTCTGTGACAGAATTATTTAAGTGTCGAAAAAAGGATAAGCTCAAAAAGTTCTTTTTATATTTCTAAGAAGCCAACCTTCGTTATTTTTAGTAAGTAAGTTAAAGATTGACGTATTCGTGAAAACCAGTAAAACAAGTTATACTAAAATTATTTCTTAAAAACAAGGAAGAAGAAACTAAAATATTCCAGATGTTTGTTCACAATATGTAATTGTTACTGAAATCGCATTTTGTAAACACACTTTACAATCGCAGATTTTAAACGAGCTAGTTCTTTCTCGAAATGTGAGTCATTTCCATCTTCGCAACACATTAAGTGTGGAAGTTTTATTTTTACCAACTTTGGAACAATCTTGAAGGGACATTTTTTAATATTTGGCATATTAAACAGCGTACGTCAATTCATTTAATTATTCAACTTAGTGTCTAAATCTACTTCTTCATATTTAACAACAGAGTGATCTTCGTAATCGACTACAAAAACCATAAATAACCTGTTCGCTGTTATTAAGTATGGATCCAAACTCACACATGCGAGCATCCGGTTTATGGGAATAACCAGTGTAATACGTGTATGGACTCCGCAAATTGGCAGGCGTGTAACATCACGTTTTTCTCGTTCAACCACAAGTACTTGCGTATCATCTTTTTGCTTTTCTATATGGCGCATTACATCTGATACGTGAATATTAATTATTAACGTCATATTGAAAACAATCAGATTTATCCGTATGTCAACGTCATCGTGGGAATGGACCGTTCCGCGAACGACTCCAGCGGACTGACGGCACTTGTAGTCCGTTCATGACGTCGCACAGTGGTTCGAAATCGACGCTCCGTAGACATTGAAATCAAAATTTGATTAGGCGAGAAATAAAAATTGGAATGGCTTTATTTCAGTATTATTTATAATATTTGGTAATATGACAGCTATAGACAGCACCATCTCCGAAAAAAAAAATATTTAATATTTTTTTGTATGAAGAAAAACACAAAAGTCGTTTTTTCTCATAACTTAATAAAACTTAAAGCCTGCGGCTTACATGGGGTGTTGTCCTACATGAGGCGATTCCGAAATGCTATAACACGCACACCCACGCGCGCCGCTTCACTCACAGCAGAGTGTTGAATTTCGAGAAATTCAGTTAGAGATTTTTACGTTGATTTATGTGTGATCTTGAAAATATACAAAGTAATTGACTTTAGTTTGCTAATTTGATTAGTTATAATGAGAAATAATGGAATATACAATATAAAAATACTAAAAAAAACACTCAAATTGAGACTCATTTACAATATAAATTGATTTTGCAATCTTTCTTATAATAATTTAATTCGGTGTTAGTAGATACACAGTTTGACTTCTTATTTAACATTAAAAAAAAAGGACAAAAACTTATAACTAATACAGAAAAATACTAAGAATAAGCAATTGTATAATTGAGAAATATATAAAATTTACACAAAAACATCAAACATTAAAATTTTGTCTACTGAGTTTCGTCATCGCTATCAAAGAATTCAAAATCAGAATCCATCATACTTGGCACCTCAACAAATTCAATGTTTTCCTTATCCATGGTATCCGGGTCAATTAAAAGAAGAGACTTCATTTCTTCAGTTAAATCATTTCTACTCTTATTTGTCAGTTTAGGTCGAATGCTTGACAAATATGGGTCTGAGGATACGATGAAACCATTAAAGATGTCATGGTTTGTCGCTCTGCGACAAAATTTCCGCGTATGATGTTCCCTGAGTTTTCTAAAATCTTTGTTTCGGGCCTCAGATGCCTCTTCTGATAGCTTTCCTATAGGCAAAATGTTGAAATGTTTTATTATTTCAGCTCCATGCAGCAGAAGTTTGTGGATACTGGAAGGCATGAAATACCAGCCATACAGTTCCACATACAGCTGCGCAGTTTCGTCGAGATAATTGGCAAACAAATCAATATTAATAGACTGTCCTGATGATACAACACGGAGAATAGTTGCGAATTTTTGGATGAGCTCCTGACTCAATCCAGTGATATTTGCAGTCTTCTCAGGACACTGGAAAAATTTTGGAACTGGAAAAAAAAAATCTATTTATAATGTAAATGAGTCTCAATTTGAGTGTTTTTTTTAGTATTTTGATATTGTATATTCCATTATTTCTCATTATAACTAATCAAATTAGCAAACTAAAGTCAATTACTTTGTATATTTTCAAGATCACACATAAATCAACGTAAAAATCTCTAACTGAATTTCTCGAAATTCAACACTCTGCTGTGAGTGAAGCGGCGCGCATGGGTGTGCGTGTTATAGCATTTCGGAATCGCCTCATGTAGGACAACACCCCATGTAAGCCGCAGGCTTTAAGTTTTATTAAGTTATGAGAAAAAACGACTTTTGTGTTTTTCTTCATACAAAAAAATATTAAATATTTTTTTTTTCGGAGATGGTGCTGTCTATAGCTGTCATATTACCAAATATTATAAATAATACTGAAATAAAGCCATTCCGATTTTTATTTCTCGTCTAAAGAAATTTTGATTTCAATGTCCACGGAGCGTCGATTTCGAACCACTGTGCGTCGGAGCGTCCGCAGGAAAATCGCGACTTATAAATAGGTTTGCTTTGTTGGTCCTGCGTCAGTGATCGCGATGGGATACAGTAGTGTGGTGGTTTGCGTATTGGCGCTTTTAGCGCTTGCGGCGGCAGTGCCGTCGATCGGAGACAATTCTTTGGACGGTGGGGAGCGAGTGGTCCTCGTGTCGCCGGTGCTAGCGCCCCCGAGGGACTCCAGGACGCATGACACGACGCGGTCAAGGCAGTTCCCGATTCTTGTGCTCCTTGCCCAGACCAACCCGCAGTATGCGCGTCAGGAACCCTCGGCTAAAGCCTTAAGAGGGAACCCCCAGCCGATTTACGTTCAGGTAATTATCTTATTGGTGCTTTAGGTATTTGTGTGTACGTAGGTATTATCTTTTAGTGCTAGGGTTGTTTTGTCCCAAATTGTTGAAATTCCTTTGTTGAAGAAATCATCCGGGATCGTTTTATAAAATAAGGAAATAACCAGTATCATGCGGATGAACTAATTGTTTATATGGTTTTATCAATAATTCGATAGTGCATTGGATGCTTTAAATAATAAAACACAGTAAATATTCGTGTTTTATTTATCTAAAGCCTATATTTTATAGCCATATAAACTTCAGGAACTTTCAAATGCATTTCTGATTGGATCTTTTGCTACTTAAGAATAGATTATTAAATTCGGGTTTTGTGTGTGTGTCGTTCCGTACATTAAGAATAGGCTATCCAGCCTATTTTACGAATACTTTTATTTTCCAATGATATATAAAAGGCAGACTATTCTTAAGCTGTCTGTCTCTGATAGTAATGTTGGGTAGTCAGAAGTCTGTCATCCAGATTTACCAAGGGGTATAAGAAAGGTAGTCGCTTCATGTTCCAAGTTCTGGAAGTCAGCTGCATCCAGTTAGACTGGAAGCCGACCCCAACATAGCTGGGAAAAGGCAAGGCTAGACAGTATAATAGGAATAATTGTACTTATGTGGCATAAGTTTACGAATCAAAGTATTGGTCATTATGATGCAATGAACAACAGACATTCATGGACCCAAACGTGATCGTTAATTGGCTAGTATTCAAGCTAATGTCAGGTTGAAACCGCTTGTTATCTACAGTTAGACGATTTAATTCAGTTTTCGCATACAACACGAGGCGAAATTGAAATGCGTCTTTAAATTAGAATTATTCAGAGAACTAAAACTTATAAATCTAGATGGATGGCTTTTTAATTATTTCACAGAGATTAGTTACAAACTTTTTCTGATCACACGATCAACGTGGAAATAATTAAGGTCAGAGGTGAAGTAGTGGATGGAAAAATATTGAAATGATGATGATGATATGACGCATGTTAAGATTTGATCGCTGGTCTGAATAACGGCACTACCTACGAGTATAAAATTATAAACCAATCAATATTTATGACCACAATAAACATTTCCAAGTCATCATTATAACTGACGTAACACACAGCGTTGGCATATTTATAAGTTCAAGTTTAACATACCGGTAAGCTTTCTTAAGCATACATACATAATTTATTTTAAACGATGTCAATTTGTTTTTCGCAGAAACTTGAAGACCAAGAACAGCCTGGACTCAACAGACAGAAACGCCACTTGAAGAAATTCGGTCTGGGCGGAGGACTCATTTCCTTTGGTGGCGGATTTGGGCTTGGCGGCGGCGGGCACGGAGGCCATAGTGGCGGCTATGATGGAGGCCATAGTGGCGGCTATGGTGGAGGCTACGGCGGCGGCTATGGTGGAGGCCACGGCGGTGACTATGGCGGAGGCCATGGTGGTCATGGTGGCGGCTATGAAGAACCAACCAAAGTCATAGTTGTTAAAGTGGTGAATGAGCATGGTACGGACGCACTGCACAGCTTTAAGCGCACACACATATTTATGCCGGTTTTGTAGATGCTTTTTGTGTTTCTGTGTATTAATACTTTAAGCAAATGGCGATTAGTTTTGTCAACTGATGCAATAACTGTTATGCTTTCGTAATAGTAGATAATTTGATTTCCGAAACCTAGTAGGTACCTACATAGTTTGAAGTAGTATTTGGATTTTTTGAATGATTATAATGTATGCAAAATAATAGCATGTTGCACATACATGCACACGTTACATGATCATATTGCACGCTTGTAGTAAATAGATGGATTCTAAAAGAAGGATAGGAAAAATACCTATCAATATTTTGAAACGCTTATATAGTACACTAAATTTCAGGTCATTTGATAATTCTTATGCCGGTTTATTTATTTTAATTATCTTTCAGGTCATCACGGTCATCACGGAGGCGGCGGCGGCGGCTATGGTGGCAACGGCGGCTACAGCGGTGGAAACAGCGGACACGGCGGAGGCTATGGTGGCGGTGCCGGCTACGGTAGCGGTGGAGGTTATGGGAGCGGCGGCGGAGGCGGCGGCGGAGGCGGAGGCGGCGGCGGTGGCGGAGGCGGTGGCGGATACGGAGGCGGTGGTGGTTATGGAAGCGGTGGTGGCTACGGCGGTGGCAACGGCGGTGGTAATGGCGGTGGATACAACCAAGGCGGCGGTGGTGGTTGCCAAGGCGGCTGCGGTGGAAATGGCGGCTACGGTGGAAGCAGTGCGACAGCAACCGCGACTGCCACGGCCACCGCACACGCGGGCGGATACGGGTGAGAATTTATTTTTGCCCACCTTAAATTAATCGATATTTTTAATTCAAACAATTAGTTTTGACTAATGTAATTAGAGGGGCTCGTGGTATTAACAGCCGTGCAAGGTTCAAGACAACCCTAGCCGAAATCGGTCTGTGGATAGGTGTTGGGTCCGTTACCTACTAAGACACCTCCGTGTCTCAGAAAGCACAATGCGCCGTTTGTTTCCGGCCATCAAATCCAAATTTTTAGTTAGAAAGTCTGACAACCAGTCTTACCAAGGAATGTCATATTACTCAGTAACTGAGGTCTGATAGGCAGTCGCTGCATTTAAAATACTTCTATTCAACCGGGTAGACAGAAAGCTAACCCCAACATAGTTGGGAAAAGGCCAAATGCTGGGCTCAATGAATGTTGGGCTCGCAATAAGACCTAGTCAACAATCATTTAACGAAGATCATAAGAAAGTTTAAGATAACGGTACTGCAGCCATCACATTTGGCAAATAAATGCATGATGATAAAATAATGGTGAGTGAAAGATTCTAGTCTACGTTGGCGCTGGAGGAACCATTTATCATTTAGGAATGACTTTATAATGAATTTGTACTGGCACAGAGACAATTACTGTACTTGATTGAAGTCGTTGCTCTCATGGATTTCCTTCTGTAAAGTGTTTTTTTTAGCTTAAAAGTACACAACAATGAAGCGTCATTAGGGACTCACTGTGTGATAATGCTCGTTAGATGAGGAGGCAAGAGATAGCTTTGGACAGCTAACAAATAAGTCAAAATGAATAGCTAATTTTAGTATTCAGAATGTCTTTTTTGAAGTCGGTACAAATTGATGGTTTATTTGACGGCTACTACAACTACAAATGTACAGCGGGTCGCACGTCTCTGGTAACACTTTGACCTTGACCTACCCTAGCGTAGTACGCAGTTTCTTTGGGATAAGAGGCCAACTTATACCGGTTTTGTTACTAAGGACGTGCCACCTACTGTAAGAATGACTTCAGAAGCTCTTTTATTATATATATTTATTTTCTGGCTAGCCTTGCAGTGCATAATGGCACGATGACACATGCCATGTCTATAAAAAGACACATAATCCAAGGTATTCTTCTCTTTATCTTTCAGAAAGAAACGTTAACTTTGGAGGACTCAGTGAATTAAAAGAGTGTTACGAAGTGCATTGAACAAGCTGTGATTTACGGTGACCAGACGATAATCGCTATACACCAAATAGCTTTAATTACAACATGTAACTTACTACACAATATACATGTAATCATAGACAAGAAAATCAACTATACATTTATTTATACATGATTTATTGTACACCAGAAAATACATCACAAAAGCAAATTATATACTAGCCAGTTTAAAATTGCATGTTTGCGAATTTGAACGTTAATTCAATTGTGAATGACTCATTTTACTTATTAACAACTACTAATTATTTTATGGCCTTTTTTTATTGTTTCTATGATTTTGTAATTGGCAGTTTGCAAGCATAGTATTTTTTTTTAATTTTGTGTAAATTATATTGTCTATTATTTTTTAAATAAATATTATTTGTGTACCTCGTCACTGTCAATAAACACATTTATTTTTATGTATGTGCAATATTTTGAGTTGTTTTAAAAACGGCTTTTCAAGTCTTCCAGGCAAAAAAAATACGTCATACTTAATTTGTGTATGTTAGGTAAGACTGAAACTGTTTTCAACACCAATAATTAATTATGTATTAGTCTTCCGCCAGTAAAATAATCACCTTTTGTTATTCACGTAACTAGTAGGTAGAATTGATATAAGTAATTGAAATACAGATTTTTTTTGTAATTTCTTTGTTTTATTCTATCCTGTGAATTAGGCATGATGACAAAAAAGTATTATTTGTATTAGGTTGTTAACTACCTGCTTCGTACGGTTAGTAGTTGATTGAATTAAAGTTTTTCTTTAAACATGCACTCGGTTCTATGTTCAAATGCGGGCAAGGACCAATGTAACTTTTTCAATTCATGTGTATTATTGTTCGTCAGGTTGATCTATACTAATTTTATAAAGAAGTAATATTTGTTTATAAGTTTGAATGTGTGGGTAATCTCCGGAACTCATGATCCAATTCTAAAAATATTTTCACTGCTATAAAGCTACATTATTTCTGAGTGCTATAGGGTATATATCTTAAAGTTCGAAGTAAAACGTACGAAATCCACGCGGACGAAGTCGAGTGCAAAGTGCTAGTTATTAATAAATATTGGACAAGTATTTTATTTTTTTACGATATCAAAAGATTATGTCCATACATTGTGTTAAAATATAGCATGACGTCACGCGTATGTAGATTGTATACCTACATGTGACGTCGCGAACCCATTCCCCATCTTTAATGCGTTTTATGGTATTTATTTGTTTAATATCTTTGATAAAATAAAAATACATGACTATTATTTATTTTTTATTTGACTGACAGATTAAATATGTATTTTTTTTTAACAAGGCATCATCCCTAATGACTGTGTGAACATGGAATTAGGCCGTTTTTAACCTTTTAATTGCCTGATTTTAAATTAATGGCTGCCTCCAGTATCTATCTCATAAATCCTCAGTACTTTTGTCATCTTGCAACGAACTATATTTGGGTAGAATTTAAAGTTTAAAAAAGAGAACCAAGAAATTAAATTCGACCAATAAAGATATTTCGTCGCGTAAAAACGAGTCAGACCGAATGGATACGAACATGTTTGTCGGATTAATACTGTTGCCACAATGTCTTGGGTTCGATTTCTAAATTCTGTTATAATACACGCCCACATACGCCTTTCATTAAAAGGAAGACACACAAAAAGTGTCAGAAAACAAATAGAAAAGGAAAGCCAAGGATCGTAATATATGGAGGCAATTGGAGGAGGGCTTTACCCAGAGAAGAGTCTTAGCTGGTAACTTAAACTAAAATATTAATATAAAATATTGAATTGTTAAGTTAAAGTTAAGGAAATAAAGGTTTTATTTTTATTTTTATATATTTGTTTGAGGTACACAACGGGCCCTATCAGAATAGCATAGCATTGAGGATTTTTTAAATCAATTATCGCAGCTTTATGCTGGTATTTTTGTTTGTTTTTTGTCGTTTGTTTTTCCTGTGCGTGTCCCAAATATTTATTTTTCTTTCTTTTTCTAGGGTATGTTTGTTTTTATTTTAAGGGCGGTTTCCTATTTTTTTTTTTTTTTTTTTTTTTTTTTTTTTTTTTTTTTTTTTTTTTTTTTTTTTAAAAACGTTGCCCCACACTAGGAATTTCTCCTGTATCGTGGGTGCGTTTACAAACATTTAAACTCACAGACACAAACAACCAGACCCGGAACAACTACCTGTAGGTCATACAAATATTTGTTCCGTGCGGGGATCGAACCCACAGCACGCGGCGCAGCAGCCGATAGCTCAACCACTGCGCCATACGTGTCGTCAATATTCTATTATTAATATAATATTCTATATTACCTGTTAAAACTGTTCTAATAGGTACGATAGGAAACTAACATTTAGTTTCCTATAGTACCTGTTAGAACAGTTTATATTTTTTCTACGGGTTAAGATTATCAAACACATCGCCACATAGGTGGGAAAAGGCTAGGCAGATGATGACGATGACCGCGATGCTGGTAATAATTTCTCGACCTAATTTCTCAATATAACTTGGGGTATCCCCCACGTTATACCAAGATGACAATTATAGGAAATAAAAAACAATGATCAACAACAATGTAATGCAGATCGTGATAACAATTACTTCACACTGTAATGGAGATCATAATCACGCGATAGTGATATTCTTCTGTCATTATCGATGACGTATTTTCTAACTGCAGGGTAGCATCATCAGGATATGAATGTATCATTATCATCCACAGGTATTTTTAGAGTTGCGTACATTAATGTTGACGTTTGATTTTGGAAAAATCTAGACTATAGGACGACTTGATGATCACTCGTTCCTTAGCAACATGCCATTTATATTTTTTGCTAAATTAAGCTTGTAAAGTAAATCCAAATTCAATCCATATCTGCTGATTGCGGGTAAAACCTGGCTCCTGTAAGGAATCAAGGCCACACTTTGTTTCACCCTAAACACAAGTTAAATCTTACATATGGTGCCAGAGCACATCGAAAACACTCTTTTCTCTAGTTGTAACGCTACATAGTGTCTAGATAAGTGTTTCTTGTACAATTATTGAAGGTAATAAAATATATATTTTTTCCTTCCACACTTTTTCTATGCCCATAAAGAATAATTATTATTTCCATTGTAGCGTCAAACTTTTCATATCATTATTCAGTATTTAAACACTGTGTGGCCTAATGTGGTTTTAAACAGCGAGCCATTAAATTAATTGCACCCAAAAACACACAAAAACAAAATTAAACAAAACCCTTTTAAAATCATAAGCTGTAAACTTGGCCTGAGAATTTGTCATACCTTGTAAAATATGAAACAAAAAAAACTGTCCATTTATATTTAGTTAAATATCATTATAGTATCTTCTTCAAACCCGATTTATTTATATATATTAAGTAAAACCAATAGTAATAGCAATAGCTGTCCATTCGTTGTTTCAATAGCGGATCCTTCTATGAGGCATTCACCCTGATCTCATACTTAATTACACCACCTGATACCTACTACCAGTTGCGATAATCATGTTTCTCGGTAAAATCAAAGCGGAATAAACAAGAATGTCAGATTATTGTGGTAAAAACAACAGAATTATGAGGCAAGACTCGTTGAATGAGACGATAATAATACTCGTAGGATATTTCAATTTAAGTGTGCATAGTTTTTAATTGAATCGAGAAGAAAGCAAGGGTGTAATGTACCGGAGGGTGCAGTGACAAATGCTGACGCGTTTTTTAAACGAGTTTTTGCAATACACCGACTTTTTACTCTTGCGTCTAAATGTACTACATATTTTAAATGAGACTCTCTGAAATTTGACGCAGATAGTTCAACGTAACATCACAAAGCTACTCGGAGGTCACAGGCACCAACGATTCTAGAATAAAACTACAACCTCAATATTGCGATTTATTAATTCCATTATGTTTAAAGCGCCTGCGGTCTTGTTGTAACGATTATTTTGAATATGCTGATGCTGTTGTGTGTATAACTTCATTGCTTTTATTAAACTTGTAGGAGTTTCAATTTTGTCGACGAATGCAATACCAAAGTACCAGATGCTTGTAATAATAGGTCTTTACCTATGAAATTGCCGTTTTGTATGAAAAAATTTAAATGAATTTTTTTCATGTATTTTTTATTTGTATTAATCGAAGTAATCACCCATGCAATCAATGCATCTTTGCCAACGCAGTGGCAGTTTATTGATGCCCTTCTTAAAGAAATCAGCTGGACGGGAGGCAACAGGTACTGCCTCTCGGGTATTGAATTTTTTTCCCGCCAAGAAGTTATCCAAATTCTGGAAAAAGTAGTAGTCTGTAGGCGCAAGGTCTGGTGAGTAGGGCGGATGACGGAGAGCTTCCAACCCCAGTTCTTGCAACTTGGAGACCGTCTGCTGTGCAGTATGAGGTCGCGCGTTGTCGTGCAGGAGCAGCGGAGACGAGCGATTGACCAATGCTGGTTGGAGATGTGCCAGCTTCTCCATCATTGTGTTCAATTCTTCACAGTACACATCTGCAGTAATGCTCACCCCGTTTGGTAAGAAGCTGTGTTGAATCACACCGGCGCTAGACCACCAAACAGTGACCATCACTTTTCTTGGGGTAAGTTTTCGTTTAGGGCATTGTTTAGGTGCTGAACCAGGATCCAACCAACTTGCTGAGCGCTTGTGGTTATCAAACAGAATCCATTTTTCATCGCAGGTAACAATGCGGTTCAAAATTCCTTCATTTGTGTGTCTGTTGAGCAGTGCAAGGCACGTCTCGACGCGTACTTCGCGCTGGCGATCATTGAGTTCGTGGGGCACCCATTTGTCAAGCTTTTTTACCTTGCCAATTTGACGCAAATGGACCAATATTGTTTTGACGCTAACGTCGAAAGCTGCTGCTAATTCAGCCGTAGATTGTGTATCATCAGCTTCCACAATCGCCTTTAATTCGTCATTGTCGACCAAAGTCTTCGGACGACCGCGAGGTTCATTTTTCAGGTCGAAATTTCCAGAACGGAAGCGAGCAAACCAATAACAGGTAGTGCGTTGGTTTGTAGTGTTAGCTCCGTAAACGTCGTTGATGTTGCGTGCCGCTTGTGCCGCGTTGCTGCCACGACGGTACTCATATTCCATAATTACTCGAATTTTTAACGTATCCATGATGACGAAAAAGATTTAAATGCGATGAAAATGTAACACTAATCAATAAACAAATGACTACTTTTGGAAAAAAAAATCCATGTTTTTAAAATAAAATTAATTTGAAATTAGAATTCTTAGCCAAACAAAAAATATTTTGATTTGAAATGGCCAGTACTGCAGAACGGCAATTTCATAGGTAAAGACCTAATATTAAGGAACACTCAGGTAAAAATATAGGAAACCTCACTTACGGGTTGGTTCTCGAAAGCTAGTGATACAAACAAATCTTTATTTTTACCCCAAATGTATTGTAAGTAAGTATTGTATTGTTGTGTGCTTGTATGTATTTTTTTTTGTTTTGTACCTACGTCTTTTAATTGAGCAATATGCCATCTTGCTGCTTCGTTTCCAGCACAAGTTTTTTAAAGGCTCTTTTGACAATAATAAACTTTTTTTAAATAATATTTCCAGTGGTTAAGCATTTATTTAGGTTCAATAGAATGCAGCTGTTTGTAGATTTATGTTACTATAACTAGGCTTAACCATTGAGTTCATGACCTTGTTGGGGCGTAAAATTTTAAGTTATAATTAAGTTAATATGCCCGAATTTTCTATGTTAACAAACAGTTTTTTGATTAATGTTGCTCAAGACAGGTTGGTGATTTCAGACTTATATTTATTATAAGACCAGTGACTCGAAAAGAACGTTAAACTGTTGGTCCCGGCTGTCATTTGTCGATCTTTGACAGTAGTTACGGGATGTCATCCGTAAGTCTGATAGCCAGCCTTACCAAGGGGTAGATTGTTACCCAGTAACTGGGTTATGGATGTCAGATAGGCAGTCGCTGCAAGTATAGTGATAAAATACTGGTATTTTGCTGCATACAGTGAGACTAGAAGCCGACCCCAACTGAGTTGGGAACAGCATCCGAGTAAGTTAACAAGTTAGCAAACCTTGTTTTATGTTACATAGTGAATAATTAATTAGAATACAACTGAATAAACAAAAAATATTGCTTGCTACTTCATTTAATTTTGTCCAATGTCTCGGTCGAGTCAAAAGCCCTACCTCTTTTGACTCTGGAATAAAATTCAAAACTGCAGCTATCTCCTAGTTTAAAGGTTTATTGACTCTTCTCAGAATAACTTCACATCAAAATACTTACTGTTTAACATTTAATTAATTGCCTAGACTTCTGATTATAACCCCACATTTACGCCTTTGATGTTACTCGACGATTACAATAATCAAACTAAATTATTACTGTAAGTAATCGAATGAATATTAAATTAAGTATTCTTGGAATGAATGAAGAGTCGTGCAAGATACGGACATATTTACATGTGCATACACTGAGATATTAATAGCGTATTGTATTGTGATAGCAAAGTTAACCGCAATAGTTGGCATGATAAACAGGATATTGCGTCAGGTTTGAAAACATGCCTGGCCGTGAACTAATTTTGAGGAGCTCGGTAGCACTTAAATAACAAAAATATACCATTCATTCATTGATAATCATATCATTTTCCATTTTTTTATACCAAAAATACCTTTAAGTAATACACAGATAAATATACTAGCCTAATTTTGTCCCACTCTCTCTCTCCCTCTCTCTCTTCGCCTTTTTTCATACAGAGAAGTTTGATCACGATGCCTCTTCAAGGTGGGTTGGCGATAGTTACGAGTATTTGTTTATGATCTCCAACAAATAATTTATACTACAATCACAATCATGACTTATGAACACTAAAATAATATAGCAGTTGTTCTCCTTCACTTTCAAGACACCACAGTATACACAATGAAACTTACAACCAGCTAACATGTCAATATTCAATAATAATAAAATAATTAATACAGTACAAATTTCCGAAAGGATGTGTAAAAGTTTGGCCTTACATAGGCACTAGAGCTTCAGCGAAGCGAATTGCGATTGAAGATTAAGAAAGCAGACTCCACGTAACGGAGAGGCGAAGGAAAAGAAAATGAAGACAGAGTTTTAAAAAAGCAATGTTTTCCAACTAGGTAGAGGGTCATCTTCCAGTCTGTTCCACTGGATGCAGCTGAATACCAGTATTTAACATGTAACGACTGCCTATCTGACCTCCACAAACCAGTTACTGGGCAACACCATACCCCTTGGCAAGACCGGTTATCAGACTTTCAAGCCTCTGACGACCCGTAACGACTGGCAAAGATGAATGACAGCCGGGACCAACGGCTTAACGTGCTTTCCGAGGCACGGAGGAGTCTCGATATGTTACGTACGGTCACCCATTCACAGACAGACCTCAGCAAGCGTAGCTTAACCTTCGCTCAACCCATGCGGCTGTTCTTATTTTACCACGAGCTCCTCGTAAAAAGATACAAACATATAATGAAAACAAAAAGATACGGAACATTAACACCTTAACTACCAGAAAACGAAACAAACAATAGAAAATGTATTGTTTGTCTTGGTTTAACGAGTTAATAAGGGTGAAAATGAAATGTACAAAAGTGAGAGTAGAGCATTATAACGAATGCTCAACTACTAACCCTACCGTGAGTGTCCATGTCTCAGCCCCGCAGGTCATGACAGGTAGGACGCACTGATTGAAAAGTTTCGTTTTCCAGCATTGCGGTATGGATGACGAGAAGACTCAGCGTAGTTTCCCAAACGCGGCCCAGCCCAGCTGGATCCTCCTCTTGGCCTCCTTCTCGAAATTGTTTTTACCTAACTGCAGAATCTGCCCGAGGTAAGTGTACTCGGAAACGATTTCGAGAAGGTGGCCATGTACGACGACCGGTATTGGATCAATGTGGCCATTGATCATGAATTTAGTTTAATCCAAATTCATGCCAAGACCGATGGTAACCAATTGGTAACCAACCATATCAAAGTAATCTCATGGAGACCCGTGAAATACTTATTATTAAATAGTTCCGATGGCCATCTCTGTGATCTTCGTCATCAGTTCCACTTAACCAAATGGTCTTTTCCGATAGAAAATGCATGAGTTACTAAAAAAATACCAATTGACGGAGAACTCGGTGAACACATAGAAAAAAAAACATGCCGACATAGACCGAGTTCTATGTTTTTTTTAAAGTTGGTTGAAAAATAAAGGAAAAGCTCGTAAGATTACCAGAAGATGTGATTCCAATTTTTAAAAAAATGATCTAAATGCGACTTAATTGTTAAATTTAAACATTTTTAACAATTAAGATAAAACTTTGTAATTATGAGGGATCAAAAGAATCATTTTAAACATCACGATTATGAATTTAAACTATTCCATAAATCATCGGCAGTTATTTTAAATAACACCTACTATAATTTATGAGGATTCACGACCGATACAACACTTACAAACAAAAACCAAATCTATACAAATAAATAAAACTAAACTGCCTATTTGTAATGTCAAAATAACAGCTTTTATTGCATGCAAATAAAAGTATATAGTTATACCAAAAAACTATTATTTTCATTTTTGTCTGTTTTTCTAATCCAGGTAATCTCCAAAACGGCTTGACTGATTTAAACGGGACTTTCATGACTGGCAGATAACTGGTAGGAGTGAATAAGGCTACTTTTAATTTAGAAAAACAATTAGTATAATCACCGGCAAATAAGATGGCAAAAGTCGTTAGATGCGCACAAGTCGTTTTTTAGGTCTCTTTGGTGGTCAAGCGGGACGCGGGGTATGAGGTAGCGTCGATCCGAGCGCGCGATTGGTGCATCAGTCGACCCTTGCCTCCCGCACCGCGCCTTCGTCCCGTTCGCTCCCGATTACATTTCAGTGCACGAAAATTGAACCCTTTGTTTTTGTTGTTTTAAACTTAAGTGTTGTTATTGTTTTTAAATTGAGGATAGAGTTCCTGAAAAGGCATAGCATACGAGGAAAGTATGCTCAAACCAGAGTTATACAAATTAATAAAATTGGAAAAAGAACAATTTAAAACATACAGCATTGACCAAACACTTGCAGAACACAACCATACCACACCAACAATATGATGCCAAGGGTAGTTTTATTAACGGGTAGTGACGACGACTAGTTAATATTTTTTTTTTACATAAACTTTTTTGAATTTTAAATGCACGTTATTTATAACTCCTAATAAACTTGAATTCCTCTCCCTTCTTTAACTTTGTTCTATACAGACATGATTAAATATAAATGATGGCAATAACAATAGAATAATGACGATCAATAAAAGTTACCATTTTTTTGTGCCACTAAGTGTACGATGCGCGAACTTACCCCCACTACGGCAAAATCTTGCCATCTTACGTGCTGATGATTATATTCCGCACAAAAAAGCCATGACATTCCACGCGGACAAAGTCGCGGCAACATCTAGCAAATTAAATAAAACAATATTCAATACAAATATTTATCACAACATTGTGATGTAGGAAGAATCAATCAAAATTATTGTTTCCGCGATCTTACTTACATCCTGATCCTGATGGCTGTATATTATTTTGATAGTCGAAATCACGGCCAACTTTTGAAAGCTTAGCGCTATTAAATACAACCGTAGCTAATGTTCGGTAACCGTTTTCATCGGTTACGCGGTTATTTTTTTTTGTTTATGGTGGGAATCCTTCAAAAGGCGCCTGGACTTTTGGGGAAAAGACCCGAGAGTGTGGGATTCTTACCTCACTAAAACCAACCCAGTGATCACCATCGGCACATAGAAGGGGCCCGTTACCTCTTAAGAGACCACTCCGGGACCCCCTCTGTGTAACGCCTGTTAGAGCACATCCCTGAGCAGACGGGAGAGGGGTCTCCCCTGAACCTCGCTGTGCACGGCGACACGTCATCACTTTGCGACCGTCTTCCCTGAGGTCACTCTGTAGGCGAACAGATTTATTGACTAATACCATGAAAACGACCTCAACTATCATAACTTTAGTGAGGAAACTGGTAGCTGACAAGTTTGGACAAGCTTTCGATGATAAATTAAAATAATAAATAATACCAGCCTGTTCCTGTTCCACTCCAAGCTACGGGCTTCTCATACACAGAAGGCACGAGTTAATTACCACACCTTTTCAAGGCTACTTTACAATTTCAGACTCTAGGTTTCCTCTCGATGTTTTCCTCCACCGATATCAGTAATATCTAAGATACATATGGATTGAAATAGTCATATTGGTACTTGTAAACGTTTGAACCCACAACCTACTTGAATAAAAGGCCGTTACCACTAGGCAATCACGACATTTCGATACTTAAGTAAAAATATAATAGAGAGTACTACTATTGCTGGTAACACACGAATACGGAGAAGGCAACACAGGTAATAGTGAAAGGATTATGGGGAGACCTTTGAGTTGACTAGCAGTGGGATAATATTGTGAATTGACCTCGGAAGATATTTTCCCTAGAAATGGGGGTGAATACTCAAATGAGAGCTGATAGCGATGTAGGTTGGCACAAGATATTCTGCGCATACCCCAGATAAGTTGTAGGAAGATGATGACACCTAGTCCTTATCATGTTACCCAGTAAGTGGGTTGTGGAGGTCAGATAGGCAGTAGCTCCATGTAAAATTTTAGTATCCCGCTGCATCCGGTTAGACTGGAAGCCGATCCCATGAAAGTTGAGAAAAGTCTAAGCAGATAGTGAAGTGATAGGAGTTGATGAATTTTTTTCTTACCTTTTTTCCTTTTAATATATGAGCCAAAGCTCAGCTTTAAGTTTTATTATAATTTTAATTGGTTATACATGTGAATATCGTGTTTATTTTTAGGACCTGTGACTTATTTACTTTATTAATGGATGTATAATATTAGGTCTTTACCTATGAAATTGCCGTTCTGCAGTACTGGCCATTTCAAATCAAAATATTTTTTGTTTGGCTAAGAATTCTAATTTCAAATTAATTTTATTTTAAAAACATGGATTTTTTTTTCCAAAAGTAGTCATTTGTTTATTGATTAGTGTTACATTTTCATCGCATTTAAATCTTTTTCGTCATCATGGATACGTTAAAAATTCGAGTAATTATGGAATATGAGTACAGTCGTGGCAGCAACGCGGCACAAGCGGCACGCAACATCAACGACGTTTACGGAGCTAACACTACAAACCAACGCACTACCTGTTATTGGTTTGCTCGCTTCCGTTCTGGAAATTTCGACCTGAAAAATGAACCTCGCGGTCGTCCGAAGACTTTGGTCGACAATGACGAATTAAAGGCGATTGTGGAAGCTGATGATACACAATCTACGGCTGAATTAGCAGCAGCTTTCGACGTTAGCGTCAAAACAATATTGGTCCATTTGCGTCAAATTGGCAAGGTAAAAAAGCTTGACAAATGGGTGCCCCACGAACTCAATGATCGCCAGCGCGAAGTACGCGTCGAGACGTGCCTTGCACTGCTCAACAGACACACAAATGAAGGAATTTTGAACCGCATTGTTACCTGCGATGAAAAATGGATTCTGTTTGATAACCGCAAGCGCTCAGCAAGTTGGTTGGATCCTGGTTCAGCACCTAAACAATGCCCTAAACGAAAACTTACCCCAAGAAAAGTGATGGTCACTGTTTGGTGGTCTAGCGCCGGTGTGATTCAACACAGCTTCTTACCAAACGGGGTGAGCATTACTGCAGATGTGTACTGTGAAGAATTGAACACAATGATGGAGAAGCTGGCACATCTCCAACCAGCATTGGTCAATCGCTCGTCTCCGCTG
Source organism: Phlogophora meticulosa (assembly GCA_905147745.2). Taxonomy (NCBI): domain Eukaryota; kingdom Metazoa; phylum Arthropoda; class Insecta; order Lepidoptera; family Noctuidae; genus Phlogophora; species Phlogophora meticulosa. Next base: position 6,041,477 of record LR990518.1, read on the forward strand.
CTCCTGCACGACAACGCGCGACCTCATACTGCACAGCAGACGGTCTCCAAGTTGCAAGAACTGGGGTTGGAAGCTCTCCGTCATCCGCCCTACTCACCAGACCTTGCGCCTACAGACTACTACTTTTTCCAGAATTTGGATAACTTCTTGGCGGGAAAAAAATTCAATACCCGAGAGGCAGTACAAAATGCCTTTGAAGAATTTGTTGCCTCCCGTCCAGCTGATTTCTTTAAGAAGGGCATCAATAAACTGCCACTGCGTTGGCAAAGATGCATTGATTGCATGGGTGATTACTTCGATTAATACAAATAAAAAATACATGAAAAAAATTCATTTAAATTTTTTCATACAAAACGGCAATTTCATAGGTAAAGACCTATTATAAGCTGTGCCCAGTTTAAATAATTAAATTAGGACTTAATTATAGGACTGATCATGTGAGTACTGCCCGGAAGATTCACCCGATACATTATTGAATTCCATTTTTTTTTTAACTTCAAATTTATCGCTTTTGGCTAATCTGCAAAAAAAAATCGTAGGTTCAATGATTGCAATCAGCAAGTCAGGTGGTATTTTTTGATGGAATACAAATTATCTTAATTGGTGATCGTGATCTACACTTCACAGGGCACTGTTGTTTAATATACAATGATAACTTTGAACGTAGGTTACGGACAAACAGTGACTCATGTAATCACAGCTTTATTTTGATGATAGCTTTTGCCCGCCACTTTGCTCGCGGGAATTTATAAAACTCATTCTTTGCCCAAAGAATTAGCATTGCCATTGCTTCCAGATGACAGCGATGCGGATTATGATATTTTGTGTTTTTGTATATTTGGTTTTTGTATGTTGTTAGTCATAAAAAAAAAAGTATACTTACTTACATACTACATAAAAACCAAGATAACTCAGGCGTAAGAGTACTCCACACATTCGCCTGTTTTTTTTTTTGTATATTTGTATGTAGTTAGTTTTATATTGCAAGTAGAGTAATTCTGAAAATATTTAATCGAAATACTAGTAAGTATTAAGTACGAGTATGTACATTTCTGTAGCGTTTCTACCTTTTAACGTTTATTTCATATGGAAGAACAGTAGAACAGTGTGTCCAATGGAGGACGGAGATTACCTTTATTTTTATTTTTTTATTTTATTAATTAGACTTTGCCCCACACTAGGAATTTCTCCTGCATCATGTGTGCGTTTACAAACGTTTAAACCCACATACACAAACAGCCAGGCCCGGAACAACTACCTATAGGCTATACAAATATTTGTTCCGTGCGGGAACCGAACCCGCGACACGCAGCGACGGCAGCCAAACGCTCAGCCACAGCGCCAACCGTGCCGTCAAAACATGTGACCAACGTACAGACAGACGAAGGAACACATTTACTATTATATGAACATAAACACTGGCTAATTCCCACGGCCGAATAATTCAATTAACCAAATAGTTTTACAACCGGCAAATCTTCCGATGATTTAGGTTTAAATAATTTTATTTAATTAACTTACATCTAGAGTGTATTTTACTGCCTTGTTGGTCTAGTGGTTGCAACCGCTACTGCTGAGCATCGTCCTGGGTTCGATTCCCGGGTCGACAAAAGTGTTATTGGGTTTTATAACCGCCTGGAGTCTGGATTTGTGCATGATCGATGGCAATAATCACGCGTCCTGTTACATGGAACTTAAATCTGGTGAAATGTGGCTGTACTATTACCTGGGTGGTGTATACCTCTGCCTAAATTCTAACGCCTTTGTTGCTGGGGAGTTTGTTTCGCCACTTCTTCTACCCAGCAAAATCACTAGGAAGTGGTGAAGGGTGGGCGTTTTTGGGGACTGTCTTATGTAAACGTTTTGACATCCAAAAAGTGCTGATTCTCGGCCTTTGCCCTTCAGTGGGACAGTAATAGGCTGGTATTATTATTTATTCATGTTCCTATGATTTACCATATTTAAGCAAATCATTAAATACGTGTTTGCCTCTACAAAATAATATTTTACAGTTAGATCACTTATTTTGTTATTTTTTTGTATTCATGAATGTTTTAACATTAATGTGTTTTAATGTGTTTTTTTGTTATCACAAAAATAATGCAAACTGTAACTGTAAACCTATAGAACAAGTAAATTATGTCACTTACCTTGGAATGAAAATAGACGAGAATTTATCATGGTCTCAACACGTAGATTACATTTGTGATAAGCTTAGAATATTACTAGGGAAATTTTATCACCTAAGTTTTAAAGTACCAAGTACTACATTAAAATGTTTATATAAATCGCTAGTGGAATCTATTATATCTTATGCTCTTGATTGCTATGGATCGACTTTTAAAACTTATATAGACAAAATTGAAACCTTACAAATTAGATTCCTAAAATTATTAGTAAACAATAAAACTAAGAACAGTTGCAAAGATAATTACAAAAAACTATTTAAAATTTGTAAAATTCTCCCAGTCAATTTAAAATATAAATACTTATTATTAGCAAATCAACATGGCAATTACGAGCATAATTCTTCACTTGTATCGCATACTCACAGTACCAGGTCGATAGCTAACAGTAAGTATGATGTACCTAGAGTTAATAAATATTATGGAGATAGGACATTAAGAAAACGTTTACCATATTTGTTAAATAGCTTGCCTGTGGACATCAGAAGAGAAACTAATAAAAACAGGTTTAAAAGATTATTAAAGGTACACACCTATTGGATAGTATACACACACCATGAACTATAGTATACATAATATACATAGTAAATTATGCATAATCACACACTATATAATTAAATTCCCAACCTAAAACTTAAAAGACTCACCTGAGTCCACAGACAAACTGTTTAGAACAGTTTTGTGGACCTATATATTACACTAAGGTTAAGCACTATTTTGTAATAATAACAATAAATAATAAATAACACATTCATTACTTAATTAGATTCGATTTTATAATTTGTCAGTTCTGGTTTTAATGGATTTGTCTTATTTGATATATTTTCATTTCTATATTTCGATATAACATCCATACTGGATAAAATATTCATTTGATCGAAATTAATTTACTACAATAATAATAATTATCCTGGACAATCCACACAGCATCATCTAGCCCCAAGCTAAGCTAAGCTTGTCTTATGGGTACTAGATGACTGATATACTTAATACAATACATTACATACTTATGATTTAATTTTAAACTTTTATTTCTATTGCTTTTATACTATGGGTAGTATTTTTACCATTAGTTATAATTTGGAGCTATCTGGGGGTGGGCGCTGATAGATGCGCCACAGTTTCTAACTACTGCAGCTATCATCGTTCCAAGTAAAGTTTTTAATATACATTACATAGATCGATATTTTTATAATACATAGCAAATACCCAGAACACCCGGAACAAATTTATACTTTAAAACTATTTTCAACAAAAGCTTCCTCTAGAGCTAGTTAGCCTTCCCTAAAACTGTGACCAAAAAAGGGCGACCCCTTTTTGGTCACAGTTTTAGGGAAGGCTCCACTCGCTCAGCTCGCTGAGTGAGTGGAGCCAGCTGTGCCGTGGAACCGGCTGGCGAGCGCGTGTGATTGACACTGGCTTGGCCACCATCAGGAATTTTAATTTTAATAATACGAAAAATTAGTTGCTCATTGATCGAAATTTGTCGCCAAATATCAGAATTTGTCCGTCACTTTAAAAAAGATATTAGGGCTTATTTATAGGTGGTCGATCTGGAGAGAGTCTTGAAGCTTGGCCACATTATATCTCAAAAACTAGGGCACCTGACTAAGCTCTGTTTCCTTCCATATTTTGTCGCTAATCAGTCGGAACCAGTGGCCAAATATTAGAATCGGTCGGTCACTGGTTCAAAAGATATAAGGGTTTATAGGTGGCCGATCTGGAGAGAGTCTCCCCAGCTTGGCCACATTTATATTATATCAAAAACTGGAGCATCTGACGAAGATCTGTTTCCTTTCATATCTTGTCGCTCATAAGTCGGAATCAGAATTTGTTCGTCACTAGTTAAAAAGATATAAGGGTTTATAGACAGCCGATCTGGAAAGAGTCTCCCCAGCTTGGCCACATTATATCTCAAAAACTAGGGCGCAATACATCGATTCACCTCCGGGAAATAGATTTTCCTTTTCCATGATTTAATCAGACGGTGCGTATGACGTATTCTTATCAAATTGCATAATCCGCTGGCGAACATGAGACAGTCAATCTTAATCAATAATTATCACTTTAATAAATAATACGTAGTTACTTAACACGAGTAACGAAATTATGTAATTAATGATCGGCGGCGCTCATCCAGAGTATTTAACCCTGCGAGCGAGCGCCACAAATTGCTGACTTGATTATTCGTTTATCAGCTTTAGAATAGAACTACTATTATTGAGTAGGTTATTGCGAGGAGCCCGTGGCTAAATCAAAACAGCTACACGGGTTGATCGAAGGTTTAGGTACGCTTGACTAGATCAGTCTGTGGATGGGATCGTTCATTACACTCAAACATCGAGGTCACATCGAGTGCTCCGTGCCTCGGAAAGTACGTTAAGCCGGGACCAATGTCCCGGCTGTCATTAGTAGTTCTTTGACAGTCGTAGCGACTGTCAACGATCTGACTGATGTAGTGAAAAGCCTGAAAGTCTGACGATCAGTCTCACCAAGGGGTATTGTGTTGCCCAGTAACTAGGTTGTTGAGGTTAGATAGGCAGTAGCTCCATGTAAAATACTGGTATTTAGCTACATCCGGTTAGACTGGATACCGACCCCAGCATAGTTGGTAAAAGGCTAGGCAGATGAATGAGTAGCTTATTCACGATATTGCTTAGCTGACGGTGGAAATAAACTACAGCTGTTTTAGACAAATTGATGATAACAGGTAGGTACGTAGTGAGCTATAAAACAGTTGTGCCAAATGTAGCCAAAAACTCTTTAAGGAACCCACGATTAAAACAGAAGTACTTTTATACCAAGGAAACACGTGCTACATTTAACCTACGCAACACCCGATTCATTGACGTATTTTAAAGTCCCTAGGTCAGATAAACAAACTTTCATATTTCCATTAATTACTGTGTCGAAAGCGTCACAACTCACAGGTCTAAGTTCTGAAATGCTAAAGTCCATTTTCAAACATTTTCTGGTCTGGCAGACATTGTCGCCGAAGACAGTTGGAAGTCAGCCAATTTGACCCGTTTCCTAACCTTTTATTTCGTGGACTGTACATATCAAGCTGGTATCTGGTTCAGTGCTGATGGGGTTGCCCTGATACTGCAGCGCATCAGGGATATTCGCTGGAGTTTACTCGCTCTGTTTCTTCACGATGAAGGAAGGAAGAACGAAGGAAGCGGTGCGCATCCTTGGTCCTTAGGGCGCGGGGCAGCGCCGACAACATCCTGTCTATGATAGACAGGATGTTGCAAGCAAGTTTGATTGTGTGTTTGTGAACCATTGCTGCAAGGTTTCGGCTGGGCTTGTCACCTTGCAGCAATGATATCACAATCGGTTTTACGTTTTTGTTTTTTTTTCTTTGTAAATGTATTAGTAACATAGTTTGTAAGTACATTGTTACTAATTAACACTACGAGTCTTGTTGCTCGAAACAAATGATTATTATTATAGTTTCATCGGAAAGACATATTGTAACTTAAAAGTCAATGAAGCGGCAAAGGTATGTAACTAAATTTGTGTAACAGGGTGTGTTTAAACAACTTTTAGATAAATAAAACTAAGCCAGAGTGACCTAAGTCAAGGCCAGCGTAAAACGTAAGTAAAGCTTAAGTAGGTATCCTAAGATCTTAACAGCAATCCCAGAACAGTCTTCGCAGCCTGGACTTTGACTACAGTGCAACGAACACCAAGTGGAATAATAATACCAACCAATATTATCACAAGGTGCAACAACAACAACATCCTTTATCATTTAAAATTCTATCTATCTACATAGTGACATTGCTCCTACCTACCTAACGTACTTATGAACCTATGATCCTTCACCTTTAGGCTCATTGCTATCTAAAGAGTCATAAGATGTCTGTTTTGTTGCGTTTGCGCAGCTCAGACAGCTATAAATCGGTATTCTAATAGAGATATTTGTTTTATATTTGAATATTTTATGTTTATTTTGTGTACATTTGTCATGCTGTCGACGAGGCTTATGGTGGCTTACAGATGGCGAAATAGCATCACAAATACATCAGAAGTGGCTGGAAGATTGATGACTACTGAAAAAAAAAATTGCAGCAGTGAAGGTACAGTGATGGCGTTAATAGGTTGTGCAACTTGAAAGCACATTCGATTGCTTTATGGAGTCAAATATTACCTTTTATATCTATACCTAATATATTTATTAAACACCAAAAATCTACGAACGCAAAGAAAAATAATAATTACTTAATAACGTTAATTCATAGTATCTAATGTAATGTCATACCGTGAATTTATATTTTATGATTTCTTATTTACTACCTTACTTACGGCTGCGCCAGATATCGTTGAATTATAGTCTGGAGATTGCTTGAGCTATCACAGATCTTGTGCTTTCTGGCTTGTACTTATAAAGATTACATTAATTCCTCAGTTTAACTAAATACCGACACATACGAGTATTAAAATTAAATAAATAAAATGAAAAGCAGTGAAGTATCCTAACTAACTAAAACAGTAAATTACAAGGCGTCGAAAAATTCACCGGTATCGTTATCAACTGGTAAAGTATCCAAAAGGCTGGACCCTTTGCCGCATGGAATGGCAATACTTAGCCTTAAATATTGAATACAATTGCATACTTACACCTTAGCGCGTCCTAGATTTTGTCAAAACGTGTTTATACCGTATCGAGGCAAATACTTATATCAGGTTTATGACTTCGCATGAAGTGACATTTGCAATAAAATATGGGCAAATACATCTAGGGCAAACATTAATAATAACATGGCAACTCTTCAAATCGTTGAATGCATAGAACGGCAAAAAGCAAGAAAATACTACATTGAAAAGTGAACTGACCTTTTTCAACTGGGACACTGCCTCTGACTAGTATTAAAAGCTAATACGCCAACCTAGAACTAAAAAAATATTTTGCTTGTTGAAGTGCTTTTGTCAAAAACAATTGACAGAAATAAATATCATTAAATCAAAGCCACTGTTAGACCCAAAAGGAAAGTATAAAACCTTATTCTTAATTTAAAACATTTACCTTACAAGATAAAAATAAAATATTTATTCTTATCCAAAACTGTCACACAAATCGTATGCACAAGGAAAAATAAATATTGCAAAATATATCATTAATTTGCTTGCTTATGTCTAACAGCCACCTTTATGACTCCCTACTTTACGGTTTCCGACTTACTAACAGGAAAACGCTAACACCTTATTATCATAAAATAGGCAGTAAAGTTAGGAGGATGAGCCCAGGAGGGTTGCATCAACCAGAAGGCCCCGCAAGGCCCCGTAGGTACGTCGACCCCAGCGCGATCGTTGACCGCACAGACCGGCACCCGGCGCCTGCGACGGTTGCGACCACTGCCCATGTAGGTAGGCGACAGGTGATCTACGTAGTATCGTACATACTCACACGAGGTACAGGTCCAATACTTTTACAATAAGTAGGTATTGATTACGTTGTTCTATAATCCGTGTACAAATACTACTGATATTGTGGTATCTGTAGTCAGCTGTTAGTCTAGGAGCATGTTGAGCTTTTTATCATAATATCTACGGAGTGTCAACAAATATTCACACATACTCGTGTAATACTTAAATTTTACTCTTTACTTTCAAACTTAGAATTTTCCCTCTGGTCACAGAACTGCTCAAGTGCTCACTTAAAATATTTCTATCCTCTTTCCAAATAAGTATAGATATTATCTTAAAACCCAGGTTTAAAACTTATAATGATGGAGTCATCTTTTAATTTGAAGTTTATTTCAACAACGATTTTTTCTTTATTTTATGCACATACTCGTACATGTACAAAGGCAGACTTAATGCCATACATAGGCATTTTCTACTATATTTTGATTATAGAGACTAACAGTGGTAGGTGCAATTGCGTCGATGATGATATATGTACTTCTTATTACAAAAACTGATTTCACACCAGTCTAGATTGTTTTTTTTTATAAAATACTTTTCTCCGTCGGTAGAGGTTTTAAATACAAAAACTGGCTGAACGGTTTAAGCTTGGACCAAAGTTAGAACTTGTTTAGCAATGAGACGATCAAAGTTAATCGCAAATTCGCTTACATACATCATAAATGTCTAAATACTATGATGCTTGCTTATCACTGTTAAGTGTTAATAACCTAATTAAGCATCTTCTTATTTACTTAACACACAGCTTTCTGGCGGAAAGTCACGAAAGTGAGACCTATATTTTGTAGTTAACTTTAAGTAATATTACCAGCCTGTCACTGTCCCGATGCAGAGCAAAGTCCTCTTCTTATTTAGAGAAGGCACAAGTATTAATCACATCGTTTGCTCAAGCTGGGTTAGCAATTTCAACTTTAATCAAGTCTAGGTTTTCGACAAGTCTAGATCGCTTTTAGCGATAGTGCCGCCCATTGTATCACAATATATTATAGCTCTCAAAGTCATTATTTGTAAGTTTTCATAGGGAACAATAAAGAGTATTATTTCTATTCTCTATTATATTCTAGGTCTCTATTATGAATGGTCTGTATGGGAGCCCCCATACAGACCATTCATAATAGAGACCTAGTGGCTTAATAATAACACCCGCAAATGCATATCCAAGTTTTAGCATGGCTTGCCGAGGTAGGTTCGTGGATGGGTGACCATAATATTTGGTTCATACCAAGAACCCTCCGTGCCTCGGAAAGCAGTTGGGCCCTGCTATCATTCTTAGATCTTGCATTCTAAAGCACAAACTTGTGACAATGAATCTTCCACCTTTAAGTTAGATTTTTCGACCTTTTCAACGTTTTTGTTAGTAACTGAATTATGGAGGTTAGATAGGCAGTTACAGCATGTGACATACTGGGATCCTGGTTTCCGGCTGGACTGGGAGTAGACCCCAACATAGTAGGGAAAGGGCTAGGCAGATGATGACATTTCTCGTCTGTATAACTCACTATCCAAACTCAGGGCAAAGGCCTCCATATTTTAAGATTATTACAGATACAGACGTATTTTCCAGTGTTTACAGTTTATACACGCAACACTGCGAGTCAGTCGGGCGATATCATTTTGATACATGCCTATTTACTATGCTCAATTCTCTGAACATGCCATAACTATAGCATTTTTTTTTCTTAATAATCTTTAAAAGTTTAAACCAAACTGTAGGCTCGTCTGCCATTACATAGAGTTTAAACATATATGAAGCAGTATGGATGCACCTATAGCACCCACACTGCTTCACTACACCTCTGTCTCTGCCTTTTGGGGAACACAGGCGTGATGTTATGTTAAGCAAACCGTCGCGTCGGAGCAAAATCATTGTTTATTAGTAAATAAAGGTCGTTTTATACGAAACGAGCGATTGTGCATTCTGTCCCCACTTTACCAAAGTATTTTTGAGGAAACAGGCACAACACCTTTTTTCCTTGGTTTTAATCGGGTTCGGCGTTCGAGTATTTATAGAGTATCCATACTTATATTATAAATGCGAAAGTAACTCTGTTTTTTTTATACCTTTTCACGAAAAAACGGTTGATCGGATCGTAATATAATTTGGCAACGGGAAAGATAATATCCTGGGGAATATAGGATAGATTTTCAAATTTGCTAAGTCGTTTGCATCCGCAATAGCCGACATTTACGGGTATGAAGTCGCAGACAATAGCTACTTAAGAAATAAAACGTACTTGTTTTATTGGTATAAACACTATGCTCGTTTGCAAAATACATGTCACTACTTAAGTTAAATACAAGTGTACATAGGTGATTCAGACCAAGCTCAGAAACGTTTCAGCCATGTTTGACTCTTGTCTGGTCATCATCTCCCTAGACTTTTCTCCACTCTGTTGGTTTAGGCTACCAGTCTAATGGAATACAGCTGAATACTTGTGTTTTCATTGACTGGCTACCTGATCTCCACAACCCAGTTACTAGATACATGGATTTGCCATTGGTTGGACTGGTTGTCAGACTTTCGGTGTTTTCGCGAATACGGAACGACTGTCAAAGATTTATAAGTGACAACTGGGACCAACGGCACAACACGGCAACGTGGCGTTTCCGAGGCACGGAGGAGGCCTGATATGTAATGGATGGGCAATGTATGACTCATCCACGGACCGACCCCGGCAAGAGCAGCTTAACCTTCGGTCGACTAGTGCCGCTGTCATAATTTATCCATAAGCCTAGTTGTTGTCTAGTATAAAACCAAAAGAAAGTAAGTAAACACAACCTTATAGAGAAGCTTAACAAATCATATTTCACTCGACTTCTCCTAAAGTCGTAAAAGCCTTTACAACCATACAGGTATTGACAGCAGTGAACATTTCTATAACTACTCAATTGCTAAGGCCCGGCGCTCACTGGAGGCACGGCAGACAAGGGACTTTCGTAATACAGATGATTTTGAATCTTATTTAACAATTCTAAAACTCATATTTCATTGATACGTCACACCCTACTTTGGCATGCTTCGGCACGTTCTGGCATGTCGTAGCATTCTGAAAAGTGAACTCTAAGCATTATTAAATAATATCTCAAATCATTTGCGCTTATTAAAATCCCTTTTCGTGCCGAAGCGACAGTAGGCGACGGCCCTAAGCCAGTCGTTATGTTCATGTTTGAATGCTAATATTTTACGCGGCAACCAGAAAGCTGACTTATGTGTGTTCGGGCTTGTCGACTTTCACAGTGCTTTCAGGTCGGCCCGGTGAATGTAAAAGCTCAATGAAAGATACCGCATTTATTTACAATAAAAACTGGAATTGCTTGCGCTGTGAGGAAATTACGAGTTGGACACCATGTTTTTTTTTTTGTACTTTACACACAAATATCACTAAGCGGACTTATGCAATAGGCATTTTCTCTCAGTCAATCTTTGGATGATAGAAAGACAAACAGTGATTGAAGCAGTTTCAAAATGAAGGGTTTACAAAGAAACTGTAATAAGATACATACATATATCATCTTTGACTGCCTCGTTGCTCAAGTGGTCCGCTTAGCGAAGCGAAGTGCGACTGCTTAGCGTGAAGTCTTGGGTTCGATCCCCAGTTCGGGCCAAAGTATTATTGAGTTTTATAATGGGGGTTTAGTCATTAGCAGCCTGGAGTCTGGATTTGTGCCCGGTTGACAGCAATAGGCCAATCGCCAGTGAAATGTAGGTGTTACTATACATAGGTGCACTTCTCCCCAACCCTTTGGGGAATACAGGTCTGGTTTTATGTAACATTTTATTTTGTTATGATCCTAGTCAATCGGCTACGTTACTGAAAAACCTCACCAGTACTGTCCCTCCCCTGTGGATTTCAGCTCCAGTATTGTGGCTATATCGTAGGTATATGAAATGGTGGTGTTGGAGAAAGCAACTTCATTTAACACGTTCCCTCTCCCAGTAAAATGTTATAAAATGTATTCGTACGTCCACCTTCAATCTCGCCCTAACTTGAACATTTAAATTTTCGGTAGCCTTGTTATTCAACCATACGTCCATGAAAATAATTTTCTTCTAATTCATACGTCCAGTCAAATAAGAACCTCAAATTTACTCTTGGATTTTGACTCCAAGTAGTGTCTTGGACATATGAGATTGTTAGGTACAACTGTGACGCCTTTGGAGTCATTGGATAGTGAACGTGTCAAGTTTGTTAACAACACCACCACAATTTCCTCAACCAGAACACTCGTACCCACTGATTGTAGCCATTACACGCCGTCTGCAGCAAAACTACTTGTGACAGACACATCATTAGATCTCCCATAAAAAGCTTCTGCCACCAAAAACGTCCAACCGTCAGCTTTCTATTTGCTATCAGAACCAAATGCGAGTTGTACTCGTGCACTAAGGGCTCCGTACTACTAAAATAACTTAACTGATACAGCCATAGCGTTCCGTTTTCACCCTTTGTGTACAGAACCAGTAATAACTAGGCCACCCGCATTGTGCAAAGTTTCTGTATTTACGCTGAACTCTCAAAGACACTATGATAACCTAAGAACTACTTTAAATTGTCCGAAATGTGGTTGTTATCTGTTAAAAACTTAAGAGTGTGTGTGTGAAGTCTGCATCGCTTAATGACGTGTCCAGTTTTTGTTTAGTCTCCCCCAACCATGCAACGTTATGCTGTTGTATAAAATACAATTTATTGAATTCAATGGTTTTGTCATTGTCAACGAATTCCTTTCCGCTTGTTCTGGACGGAGCATGTAGTTTTATCGTTTAAAATAATCTTTACGTCTGTATGCCTATGCATGATAGGAACGCAGGGGTGAATTATAATAAAACTGAAGGGAATTTTCATGTTACTTAATCATTGTTCGTAGGTAACTATATAGTTATAAAGCTTATAGTTTTTAATTATTTGAAATCTATACACCTATGCAAATAAATCAAATTGAATTGTCTTTTTGTAATGTCAAAATAACAGCTTTTACCAAATAGAATGTGAAAGTATTTATGGCAGTAACAGGATAAAAAAAAAATTGTCTGCCTTCTTCTTTTTCTGAAATTTGCCTTTATTTTATCCTGAAGTAGAAGCTATAATACTGTAAAGTTTCATCTTAATCCATGTAGTCATTTTTGCGTGAAAGACTAAAAACCTTCCATCCATCTTCATAAACTTTGACATTAAATTAATAATATGTATAAGCAAGAAATATACGACGAGTTTGGTCATTAGTCTAGTGGTGTCAAGTGTGACTTCTGAGCGTTAGGTTCTGGATTCAATTCCCAGGTCGAGCAAAGTGTCATTGAGTTTTTTCCATAGAAATTTTCTCATTAACAACCAATAACAGCAATGGGCTCGCCCCGTAATAGCGGGCGAGCCTTTTGCCATCATGGGACTAAAACATACAAACATACATAAACTGGCGATATTTGGGTGTTGCGGGTAGTCAGAAACCCGAAAGTCTGACAGCAGTAGCAGTCTTTCCAAGGGGTATCGTGTTGCGCAGTAACTGGGTTGTGGAGGTCAGATAGGCAGTCGCTCCATGTAAAACTCTGGTATTCAGCTGCATCCGGTAAGACTGGTAGCTGACCCCAACATAGTTGGGAAAAGGCTAGGCAGATGATGATGACTATAGATGCACCTCGGCCCAACCCGTCTAAGAATACAGATGTGATGAAGATGTTTTTAATTTTTCTAACAAAAACTGCGTAGTTTTATGTAACCATGTATACTAATTCTCAAAAATAGGTTCACCATGCCAAAGATTCTAAAACGCAAAAAAGAGAGGTTAAAAGTGCAACACAAAATAACGGTCAAAATAAAACAGACATATTATTTACCTAATTACAAGCCGCTCATCAAAATAAAACTTAAACGTATGATACTCGTAAACAACGCGTTTTATTGGAAATCAGAATGAGTCATTTTTAAGATAACTTTGTTAATCTTGCTTGCCGGAAAAAAACAATATGGCTTTACCTACTCAGTCCAGAATTATGTTATTGTGTGCAACTGCAGGTGAAAGATCAGCCAAACAATTTTTTAATTAAACAAGCACAAATTACGATGTTTGTATTACATTTTTTTCCTTGTATTTAGGTGCTATTTAGCTATCTGAGTAGGGGGGTCGAAAGTGTTGTGGCCTCCAGTCGTAACGTCAAATTGAGAAACCTCCTAGAACCACTTTCTTTTTACATTTTTCTTTTGTTTCAAATACCCTAAAGTCTGACAACCAGTCTTACTAAGGGGTATCGTGTTGCCCAGTAACTGGGTTGTGGTGGTCTGATAGGCAATCGCTCCATGTAAAATAAATACTGGTATTCAGCGGTATCCGGTGAGACTGGAAGCCAACCCCAACATAGTTGGGAAAAGGCTAGGCAGATGGTGATGATATGACGTTTCATATTTATCACCCCATTTGCCATACATGTCCATTTGTTTTGGGGGGTTTTTCGTTACTCAACTTATCCCCCCTCCCCCACCTCATTGCGACCCTGCCCAAAATCTTTTATGCCTTTAATCCTTCACAAGCCTTTCACGTCTATTTTACGACGATTATTCGAGATTAGACGACCGATGTGGCGCGGCGGGCGAAGGTCCGGGTTGAAGAGGTTGCGGGTTCGATTCCCGCCTTGGGACAAATGTTTGTACGATCTACAAATATTTGTTCCGGGTGTTCTGGGTATTTCCTATGTATAATAAAAAAATATCTATATATGTAATGTATTGTATTAAATATATCAGTCATCTAGTACCCATAACACAAGCTCTGCTTAGCTTGGGGCTAGATGATGCTGTGTGGATTGTCCAGCAATATTTATTTATTATTTATTTATTTTAAAAATTATCTAGTAGTACTGCCCTCATTTTAGCAAATGCAGTTCTTGCATAATGGCTGTTTTGAGAAAAATACAATGAATTATTTTTTATCTCTACTGTCACGGATATAAAAGTAATATGCACCTTTTCAGTAACAAATGATATTAGTTTTATATCCCTTAGAGGTTTCGTCCGGGTTTTTCTTGAAACCGCCATTTTGAAAGTACTCACTGCATTTGCTATTACGATGGCAGAGTAGGTTGCAAAGGTTTGTATGTTAAGAATGTAACTACACGTTTTGAAAATAAACTGTTCTGAAGATGAGTTCATTGGAGTTGGATCAATTATATTCAAAACAATTTACTTTCAGAGTATACATTTAGGATTTTGTTCATCTTTTACTTTCTTCCATTTTCTGCCGGTAACCATGTTGTTTTGCCAATATTTAGCCTTTTGTCTCCTGGCTGATGTCGTCCTACTTTTCATCGCTGTCTATGGTATGTGTCATAAAGGCCCTTTCGAGACTAAAAAGCTTATTAAGATAATGCCTCCATCACCATGCAGTTTGCTACACTATGTTCAAATTCGTATTCAGGCTACCATCTATGTAGGCAGAAATCCATAGAAAAAATAACATAATTAGTTTCTTCAAAATCCCTTTTTTACAAGCTTTTCTATCCTTAACTTTAGGTTTAATCTTCAAATTACAGCTGAAAGCATTACATGTTCCAAGTAATCTTTTGAAAGATGATGATCATAAACCCATTGTTTTGTTTAAATTAAAAGTTTGTAGAAATCGCTATAACCGACCGCAAGTTGTAGATGCAATAAATTGGTCCGAAGAAGTCGCAATCATCCACCTTGGCCAAGCTCTGGGGTCACCAACCCGGCTGCTATCGACTGTGGAGACTATTGATGACGTCAGAGGCACTTGATAATAATTGGCGTAGACATAGAGCATTCATTCAATGTTGCTATTTTGATTATCAGATGAAATATCCATTTTTAAAGCTAACTGGTCATATTAACATTCTTCAATACCTGGTAGCGTGTTCAAGACAAATACCTACCAATGTAATTGTATAGATTTATCAGCTTCTAACCAGAGATCTTGGAATTCAAGTGACTACTTTTTCGAAGTAGACGAGAAAGTGAGCAAACCTTAACTTTCTCATGAACAATGATTGTACTAGAACTTATCTACTATCTGGTGTTAAATAGTGCAAGTACCTACTGCACTAGTTGCCAATGGCAATGTGTGCAACTCCTAGTCCTTTTAATCCGGTTATGTGAGCGCGCGCGCATCACTCGCTAGCCCGCAGTCTCCCGCGCAACCCGTCACCTGTGCAAGCGCACACGACTATATACCGCGAATTTTTAAATCATTTTTTTTATTTTTCTATTGCTAAAGAATTTATTAAACCAAAATGTACAAATCACTGATAGTTCTTTGTGTGGTTCTCTGTGTTGTTATAGGTAAGTTATTATAATTATTTATTTAAAAAATAATAAACAAAAAATTGTAAAATAAACGTCCAATTCACATTGTTAGGTTCCCTACTGCATTTCAATGTACAAAATCAATTTATTGTAATAGGCTATTAAATCTGCACGATGTAACATAGTCGTATGCACCATTTATAAAATACAAATATCAATTTAAATTGTAATAATACTCACGCAGCTGCTTGTTCTTCATCAGTTCATAACAATTTAAGAGCAACATAGAAATAACAAAAAACCCAACGAGTACAGAACCTCCTCCATTTATTTTAAGTCGGTCAAAAAAGCTGACGTATCGAATAACTAAGTGTTAAAACAAAAACAGTTCACGACTGATCACGACGTTAATTAATAAGTGTATTATCTTTGTTTCTCATCGTTAAGTCACGGAGATATCGGGCGTGGATCAAATCGTGACACGATGATCCTTTCCGCAATCGTGAGCCCAGATCGGTTGTTTTTTTTTTCATAAAATATTCAATAACGAGACTATTCAGTATATATTAATATTGTACAAAAATAAATAAATGCCAACCAGTTTTTATTTACCTAATCAAATTAGGAGATGTTTCAAATTCTGTCTGACACCGCACATGCTAATAAATTGATCTTGTAAATTAAACTCCGAAATGTTTCTCTGGTAATTAACTTATAAACATTGATGACTTCCAGAGCAATTGAATTATCTAATTGAACAATTTGATTGATTAATCAAAATTAATCTACGGTTACCGAAAAAGTTAATTGTTAACGCGTAGGTAAGTCACGTTTAAGTGTGATACCGTGATTAACAATCTGTATCTTGTTTGTTAACTCTCATCCACTCAAATTTAACGTACCGGTTAACAATTGTAAGGTAGCGTAATACCTACAGTTATTAGATAAAGCAGTAGTTCTTTAATTGATACAAAAAAACTTTAAGGGAAATACTGCCGATTTGTAACTACCATAAACATAAAAGATACGACTTGTTACCTCGTTCTTAGAGCCTGGACTATAAGAATTTGTACGAGATTAAAAACAAAGTTTAGTTTTTTTTTCAAATTGAAAATCGAATGAGGTTTTGGTACCACAGAAGAGGTTGTTAACAGTTTGATATCAGGAATGCTGTTGACACCTGAACAATCTAAGTGTAGCTTCAAACTAGAGTCAATGTAGTTGTGTCTTGGTAACCAGAACAGTCTTGTCTTGAGGCAAAACAATTTCGTAGTTTGTGAAACAAGAAACGTTTGCTGTAGGTTATGATACCTACCTACTATTTCGTTGTGTTCACCATCAATGTTTTCGTATTGATACAGTCTGACTAAGGACACGTTTTTATTGAGTCCAGTCTACTCACAGCCTAAGATCTACGAACTAGTTAGACTCGTCCGTATTCACTGAACGTCTCCATCTTAAACTAGAATTTTACTGTCTTCAGAAACAGGAATCGAGTAATTACAACTTACAACACATTCCTAACGGATTTTATATTTGTTAATTGCGATATCCGTAAAACGAATCGAACATTGACACGAATTGATGACTCTTCTACGCAAATAACTGCAAAAAACACATCTGACTAATATTGCTTAGGTACCTATAATAAAAATAACTAAATGGAATATAATAATTCTCATAATTACGAACTTATCTCACTGCCCATCAATATTAGTCATCTGGCCGCTAGCATTTTTTTGCACATATTTTGTTTTTACTAAAATCGAAACTTGAAACTGGATAATGATATCATCGAACCACGACGCCAATTTATTCCGGGAAAGGTTACGTTAGGTACCTTAAAAGACCAGACAACCGGGGTTTATAAAAAAATTACTTAAATTAAAATAAAATCGAAATGATCCAAGACAGGTGAAAAGGCGAGATAATGTACATCTCAATACATGGACGAAAAAGCTTTAGCAAGGCACATCGCAGCGGAACTAACGAAGCATTGGACAATGAACATGGCAATACAGTGGGACTTGAAAAGTTTATGGAAAGAATTTTATAATAATGCAAAAACAAACAAGATTGGCCCGGTCCGAGCCGAGTTGGGTTACACTCCACTGGACAGGACAATGACTCTCACATTACGTCCCGTCGCGATTAAAAAGCTTCTACATGGCTTTTATATGAACCTAGGTTCTATCTATTTAATTACCTAGAAAACCAAAGTAAAAAGTTAAATGAACAATGAGCGAGTGATGCAGAGAAATATATGTAGATATTGAACACGTACGCTAAATAAACGTGTTTACATTAGCGCATCTAAAACAAATCTGCTACGCCCTAAACAAATAGCACGCTCTTTAATTAAAGTGTGTTCGAATCCAGCCAGAACCAACATTCCTCCAGCCTGAAATTTCATAAGGTTCCATTTAGCAAACAAACGCCACAGTACCTACTTAGCAAGAAGAAGTTGAAGTTAATAAGGAGACAACGACTTTTGGAGATGAATTATAGGAAGTTTGATACCTTGTAGGCAAAAACAATAAACAAAAATGTTTATAAAATGTTTGTAGGTGATCAGGAAGCTTCATAGAAAAGAAGTACCAAATACCAAAACAATCTAAACACTTCCGATACTTAAAAAGAGCTTTGATGTATCGATAATTTAATTTAAAAAAAATGATCAAAACAACAATGGCGATCAATCGATCATATAATATTCTGCAATAGACGCATGTTCCGATAAATTTTCAGCCTTAGTTAATATAAATCGTAGTTGGGATTGTCGATATTTATTCAAAGTTGTTTAGACTTATATAGATAAGAAACTTACTGCCTGACTCTTCATTGACCCACTTTCGTGGTCATGTAGCTAAACTAGTGGAATTTCACTTCTATCTTAATTAATTAAAACATTCGCAGATGTTTGAGTACCAATCTACTAAAGTTTTGCGAACGTGTAACCCAGTAGTGTGTAAGTAAAAGTATCAATGTTGGAATAAAATAGTTGAGTTAAGGCTAATGCGTAGAGGCAGCCCACAAAATTCAAATTTTCTTGGGTTTTTTGCAATTTGCAGCTCAGTATTAGGTCCTATGTCATTGAAAAAGTTATTCGCCCTCAAAACAAAGATAAACTTCTTGAAATACAATCATTAAAATCACCATTACAGCTCTCTAAATTTGAATTGTGCTCAAATGTCGTTATTTCATGAAATAGTTATTCAATCGCACAATTTGAACTTCAAAAGTCGTAAAACTATTTCAAATATAAACACTTCGTGAAATACACATTTGTTATGGTGGCAAATGCCATTTTTAATAACATACGACGTAATACTGAGCTGCAAATTGCAAAAAAACCTATGAAAATGTGAATTTTGCGGTCTGACACTACTCGTTCACCTTAAGTATATTTATTACCACTTTCATTTCTATTGTGTGACAAAATATAATAGAATATTGTACATTGTTACGATTTATGACAAAAATAGAACCAAGCAAATAGGTGAAGTGATGTTTATGCATCAAAATACTACTTCGCGTGACTAAAGAGGTTCTAGTGTGAGGAGGAACAATTATAATTAATCACGTACTTAAATTAATAGTATTACTTATACACTATCTGTGTAAAAAATATAATGCGCAATAAGTAAATGATCGTGAATGACCGTTGTGTCTGATAACTACCTAAGTTCAAGACATTTAATTGCGTGTTAGTCGACCAGACGAAACCGATAAGTAATCTATTTAAAAACTTTTTAATAAAAATAAGGAAAAGTCCCGTAAAAACCTACAAGTACGCAGGTGAAGCGCACTGCAAAGTTCCAAAGCTAGGCCCCGAAGTGTTAATATCTGTTCGAGACAATTTGTTCCGATTTTTGAGCATCAAAACTAGGGCAAGCTGTAGAATTAAAGAGCATTATGAGACGAAGGCACAGACTCCACTACCTCCACTTGTATTCGGAGAATGTGCGTTGGATTCTGAATCTTATCAGTGTCAAATTTAAGACCATAATTGATGGGTGCCGCGGGATATATTTAGGTGAAACGTACTGGACAAATGATGCAGGTACAGTTAGAGTTTTGACAAGCAAAAACTCAGCCTTGACTCTCGAGTCGGATGGATCGCTGGCGACCGTTAGAAAGCCGGTGCGGCCATACATTCACTACACGACGCTAACACACAAACAAACTGGTAGTTGTTGGAACATTTTATAGGTAATCATGAAGGCATTTTAATTTTAACGGTTTTACTCAGCAGCCAGCCTCTCGTTATATAAATTGTGAGCAATCAGTTTGAAAAGGCGCATGCGCACTGCACAAAGACGAGAAGCCAACGCAGCTTGTTTGGCTATAAAATGTGTTGTTGAAATTCCGAGTACCAATTAAAACTGTAGCTAGTTGTTTTAAAAATGATCTTATTCATCGTATAGTCTAGTGCCTAGGTAATAACTTCCACCAATTATATGTATTAACTAACTGACCCGGCAAACGTTGTTTTGCCATTTTAAGCCAAAATCCAAAAAATAAAAAATACAATATTTAGGGGTATGAAAATTAAATCTTGGCCGATTCTCAGACCTACCGATATGCACACAAAAGGTCATACAAATCGGTCCAGCCGTTTCGGAGGAGTTTGGTAACAAGCATTGCGACACGAGAATTTTATATATAACTTATAGCTGCCCCAGCGAACTTCGTCCCGCCTCAAAAGTTGAGTTACACTGCCATCTGTTAGAAATATATGGAACTTATTAGAGGAAAACGTTTAATTTGCAATTAAAAAAATATTAAGGTCAAAAATCGAAATAAAAACTATCCTATCTCTCAAGTTGGATCGAACTGCACATGGTGTGCGAATTTTATTATAATCGGTTAAGTGGTTTAGGAGTCCATTGAGGACAAACATTGTGACACGAGATTTATATATATTAAGATATAATACGACGACACGGTTGGCGCGGTGGTTGAGCCATCGGCTGCTGCGCCTCGTGTTGTGGGTTCGATCCCCTCACGGAACAAATATTTGTATGGCCTACAGGTAGTTGTTCCGGGTCTGGCTGTTTGTGTATGTGAGTTTAAATGTTTGTAAACGCACCTACGATACAGGATAAATTCCTAGTGTGGGGCAACGTTTTTTTTAAATAAAAAAAATAAATAAAAAAAATAAAAAATAAATATAATAATATCTCTATATTATTATTTGGTAATAAAAAATAAAATATGGTACCATGCAGAAAGTAGATACCTTTCTAAATTTAAAATCATCCAATTCGGTGGAGAAATGCAGGAGATAAGAACGAAAGTAACATGCATAGAATAAAACATAGCGGAACTAATTGAGAACCTCTTTTTTGTTTGTAGTCGGTTGATAAAGCTGTCATGATCGCAAATGTAATGATGCGCAAGCGCTTTCAACCGCATCGCCGCAATACGTTAACGACAAATATTACCAGCCTATCATAGTGCCACTGCAGGGCAAAGGATAAGTGATTTCAGACTTAAGTTAATTTTAAGTCCAGGTTTCCTCACGATCCTTGACCGATGACAGTGGTATCCAAGATAAACTTAGAAAATACATGACTTGAAAAAGTCGCATCGTTACTTACCCAGATTTAAACCCGCAACCTCGTCCATGAGAGGTGAGACCTTAACCACTGGGCCAGCACGTCGTGTTAATAAAGAACACTAATTGGGAAGACCAAACAATATTTGATATTTGAAAGTAATAATAAGATTTTTATGCTTGATAATGAATGTACCAATCTGACGTCTGAAGAATACAGCTTGAGTTGAACACAATCACTTCGTTAGAGCTGTTTTGATGAAGAATAGTGTCTGTAGGTACTATGTGAACAAAAAATATAAAAGAACTGCCTGGATAGTTTTAATTAAATCACATCACGCATATATTGCCCAAAGGGTTGAGCAGAGGTGTAACTTAATTAACACTAACATTTCGCCAGAATAAAGTAGATATTAATTTCAGTGGCAATAACAGCAAATGGAAATATAGACTTGAATTTAGAATAGCTATAGATAGTCTAAAACTGAGCAGCAGCACCAAGACGTCAAACCAAACGCGGCCTTACCTTTAAAGTCCAATGTTAGTGAAACATGGGGGCCAGAAATTATTTAAAGCAAACCTGGGGCAGAAATCCCGGCTGAAGGAATAGTCCGACTATATCCCACTAAATCTAGATCTGTACCCACTCAGAAAATCTATTTATTGCACTGAATTGCACCAATTGTCTCATTGAAACAGCTGGATTGTTGAAACGTGCACCCCGGAGAACTACGTAGGTACCCAGTTATCTTCAGAATCGATTGTATACGTCAAACGCTCAAATGGCTGGATCGTGACCGCGGTAGTAGCAGGTTAGGTAACAGTTGGAACTTAGGTAGTACCTAAGCCAGCTATCTCTAACAGGGAATTGTCTTGTCACTGGTTACCTTCCTTGTTCTAGGTGAAATGCCAGGCAAGACCTAAAGCTACCTACGCCTTACCGTACCTTAACCGCCATAGGTACTTAGGTAGGTAGTTTACATTGAAGAATCGAGAAATTCCAACTGAGTACCAATACTTGGTTTAAACTTCTTAATTGTCCAATATAAAAATAACACTCAATCATTTTTTATGTCTTTCCACATCCGCAGTTTTACACGGAGCAGGGAGACTTGGATGGAACATCCTCATTGTGTTCGCAATTAAAACTGAGCGCATAAGGTCCACGTAGTGTCTCGCCGGACTTAGGCCCTTATTACTCACTCAAGTCCCAAGCATTCTTAAAACTCGTTAAAAAAGAGCTATTTATATTGGTTGAAACTAGTTCTAAGCAATTATTTGAGTCTTCAGTAAGCTTCTGCAACGTATTACCCCCCTCTAGGCCTACCTAGAGGCTCAATGGTGGTGATGTGGTGGGATGAGTGGTGGCTATAGATTTCTTTGTTTTTTTTTGTTTATATTATTTAAAGTCTCGGATTTTCAAAACGCACGCTAAGTACTTCAAATCTTTGGAATTGCATTCGCTTCAGACAAGAACCAGCCATAAAAGCTTCGCACTGTCTATCTGCGTAGGTATCGGACTATCGGCGTGTCGTTTCATCTACGGCTGCATTTAATAGTCGGTTGAACGACCGCAGTAACAAGGAAAGCGACCTAAACAAGCCCCAGCCTAGCCATTATCTCTAGGTATTAGCAAATTTACGACGCTCGGATGCATGTGATCTCATCGTGGAACGCGTAGGCTTGCCGTAAAATAATCGACGTATCGATAAGTCGCAGTAAGATGGATAAATCACGGCTTCAACCGTCTTACTGCGACAGATACTTATGAGATAGTATGCTGCAGGTAATTACACAAGGTATTCGAAATATTTAAAGCGTTTAGTAATAACATACCTAATAGCTAATCGATATTTATTTTATGACATTTAATATTTTGATATCTAAATAACGAGTGGATATTGAACAGGTTGATTAAGTATCGGAAACAAATTACGCTAGCTCAACAAGCTGGAGTATAGAGCCGTAAAAAATAAAAGACTTACTAAACTTATCCATTAACACGAATGTGTCGAAAAATATATCGATAGGTATATTTTTTTTGGAATCCAATCGAATGCGATATTAATATTTTTTTTAATATATCTTGCATTTATATTTTTATGTTATAACTCACATTATACATACCTATGTTTTTTAAATAGAACACAATGTATATCGATAAAAATTAAACATTTCCGACATCCCTAAGCACCCGGTCTATAGGCGACCCGTGCTCGTGCACGAAGATGAATTTAATTTCGGTAACTTTCTTCATATATCAGCCGCGCCAATATGTTTTTATAGCGGCCATTACATAAATCGAAACAGCACATAAGAAAAAGCATTGTCTGTGGATATTAATGTTATGTTAGAGTCAATAAATTATAGAGGAGGTCGTGGCTAAATAAAAGCAACCGCAGGGGTCTTTCGAAGGTTGAGCTACGCTTGCCAAGATCAGGCTTCAACTTTGACAGTCGTTACGGGTACCTAGTCAGAAGCCCGAAAGTCTGACAACCAGTCTTACCGGTATCGTGTTGCCCAGTTACTGAGTTGTGGAGGCCAGACAGGCAGCTAGCTGGAGAGTGAGTAAATGAGTCAAGCTGCTACTACTTCTTGCTCTGCAGTTAAATTACCACAATAATTGTGATATTGACATAATGTTAAAAATTGAATATACGGGTAGCTACGGGGAAAAGACTGACAACCAGTCTTATTGAGGGGTATCTTGTTACTAAGCAACTGGGTTGTGGAGGTCAGTTAGGCAGTCGGTCCATGCAAAATATTGGTATTCCGCTGCATCCAGGTAGACTGGAAGACGACCCCAACATACTTGCAAAAAGGCTAGGCAGATGACGCAGATCATGATGATGTTAGATTTGATAAATGAAATATTTTCATTGCGTCTAGCACGCTTGACTTGTCACGGAAGATATACATATATGATGCGATACTAAGCACGTTGCACACGTAGTTGTATAAATCACAAGAGTTACTTTACATGATTTCAACATGCCTGTAATCCTGGGTTAAACAGAGTTGTGCCTATGGTACACCCACATTTCGGAGTTATGTTTAAGTTCCATGCAATAGTGGGCATTCTTATTACCACTAGCCGGGTAGAAATCCAGACTCCGGTCTACTACCAAGAAATTCCAGATGGAAAGACCTAATAATATTTTGCCCATCCCGGGACTTGAACTCAAGCCCTCATCGCTTGCGACCTTATTGGTCGCAAGAGAGGTTAGATGAGGTTTTCAAGGAGCAACAAGGACCAACAAGGCAGTATTATTAAAATTATTTTAAGAAACATAAATTATGTTTATCACGAGTAAAATTAATGAGGTATAATTTGTAAAAGAGCAATTGGTCATGAGATTTCGCTAACAGCAATGTCATTGATCATCGGACTGGAGGTCAAATGAAACATGTACCTATTTAACATAATATTATGGCTTAGTTAAATTTTATAAGTATGCAACAAAAAGTTATTTTAAATTTATGGTGAACTAGCTGTCCCCTGCGGTTTCACCCGATTCTTAGTCGTAACGTTAAGTATAGTATGATGGTAAATCGCATAACCTTTCTCACCATATATAACCTTTCTCAAAAATTGGGACATCGAATACAAAAATATTGTTTTCAAATCCGACTGGTTGGGTGCGTGCAAACAAACTCTTTAGCTTTACTATATTAGTATCCATAGTTAGATGCCCTATGCCCGCGACATTGACAGCGTGGAATTTAACAAAACATGGGTTTTCATTTTAGCGCCCTAATTATTTTTGTAAAATAAAACCCTGAGCCTAAATAACTCCGTATAGCATAAGACCTGTGAAAGACCCGTCAAATATGGTTCAGCGGTTACGGAGATTAGCCCTACCAAACAGAAAAACAGACAAAAAAATAATAAAGTTGCTTCTTGGTAAAACTATCAGTATCAGTATACTATATACATTACTAGCTATTACTAAGTAGGTTATTACGGTGTTCTAGCCGATAAGGGGTACTAAACAACAAGTCAGTTGTCCCGAGTCCTAACGTCTAGAGCCGGCAGGCTCACTATTATCCAATCAAAATCCTTAACACCCACGCCACCAGCCTAACCCATAAGAACTGATTTAAACTGAACTGGTCTACGTTCTGCTTTATAACTATTAACGTAACTATGTACGAGTAAAAGGTGTGTAGTGAACTAAAGGTAACCCTTACAGGGGACGGAGACCCTTACATGGAATACAGGCGTGTTGTTATGTATGGAAATATTTCAGTTGCAAGGCCTTCAGTTGCAAGGCCACCGTTTGGTTGAGGTCTCTCCTCTGTGAGAAGACAAGGTATACGTTAACCCTTTCGATGCCCAGTTCAAAAATACGATTTAACTTGTATGTCATGTTTGGCAAATTACATAATGCGTAGGTATATGGTAGGGGGTGATGTTCACATCTCATCTATAGCTTTTTACATGTAGGGGAAAGGTGTACGAGATGATTCACATAAGGGAGTATGCTTGTAGTTTTTATGATATTCTACTTAGCGCGGTTGTAAAAACGTATATGCATAGTCAATTTATGTGTCTTATTGTTGTCATACTCAAAATTTTCTTTTTTTAAGATGTTTTATTATTATTTATCACATTTTTAAAACGTTGTCAAAGGATCATCTTGTACACCCCGGTGCCTAAGATGATCCTTGCGGTAGGGGCAAGACGATCCCAGGATCATGTTGCCCCCCTCCCATGTCGGGATTATCATAGATTCTGGTAGAATTACCTAAATAAAACCATAATCAGAGTTCACTATATCTTTAATTATATGAAATCAAGGCCCATAGATAAAATACACAAAATAATGTTATACATTAATAAACTAATACATATCAAAAACATAATTAAAAACTAATTGACACGTAAAGTCGGCGTCGTGTGTCGCGCGGTGTCGGGTATCCGGCCTCGGAATCGCCGGAACACTACACCTCTCGGCCAAAATACCTCCTTCATGAAAATCGATAGATGTTGAGTTGGCACCATCACCACGAAGGAATTGAAACTCACGCCGTGGTGAGATTCCAACCGCTCGACCCTCAGAGTGAACTTGGTCTTGATTCTGATATACTCTTACAATCTCCGCGACCTTTGTAGAGTGATGCAAACGGGACACGTACAGTGGCGTCACTAAAGTAATCCGTTTTACAAAACCACTAACAACATGATTTTCTATTTCAGAAGCGCGCCCCAAATGGCAGGTCCTGCCCCCAAAGCCAGGTTACGTGCCAGTCTACATCAGGTCGGGCGACACACCGCTCGAGGAGATCAACCTGGACCTGGCAGAGGCTTTCCACGAACTGCCATCCGGTAGAAGCGCAGGAAAGCAGCTGGAAGCATCTCCTGAGACCCCCGAACAAGCAGACCAGCCGCAACCCGACGAGATCCCAGCACCTGCCGACGATACCGTCGACCACCGCCCCTACGAGAAGAAACTCCTCGAAAAGAAAAAGAAAGTCATCTCCGAAATCCCGAAACCGATCGAACGTAGATAAATAAATGTACTTAAGTCTTAATTATAAGTTATTAATTTTAAACACTTACTACTCAAATCAAATTTCGAATACTCAGTTTCCTAAAAGCTTGCCATTAGCTTTATTTATTAACACTATGTGTAATCGTAGCCGTTTGCCATTTTGTATTTAGAATACTCTCGACTCTTACTGAAGTAAATAATTTATTTTTAATGTGTTTTGTATTTATTTGATTTATCCGAAATCTCCCACTCTGTAGAATGCTGAGTCACCTTCAATTTTGAAAGCTGAAATGACTGTCTGAACGAACGCTTATCTAGGGCATGCAGCGACTAGTAGCGATATTACAATTTTTGATACATAGTCGTGTAGTGACTCAATCCTTCGAGGTCATATTTTGTGGTCACCAACCGGCTCGCCTATGTATAGTGGTCGCCAGCATATCGTAAGGTTTTTTAGAAAAGTACCTCCTACCTACTAAATGGCTGACTAGAGACGCAAGGAAAATTTTGAGTATGAATGTAGATGGTTATAAAAATAGAGGGAGACCAAAGAAACGATGTATAAATTGTGTGCAGTATGATATGGCTAGAAATGAGGTCTCTATTGGGATGTCGGGAAAGTGATAGATTTTCTTCCAGAAAACGACATGCTTTACCGACCTCAAATGGACCTCAAATGGGCAGGAGGATTATGATGGCTGTCTAGACGAATTGGCTGATAATCTCTAACAAAAACCTCTTGCTGTAGTAAAAAAAAACCCACTCCCTATCCCACTCAAGGAATATCTCATGTGTCGTGGGTGCGTTTACAAAAATTTAAACTCACATACACAAACAGCCAGACCCGGAACAACTACCTGCAGGCCATACAAATATTTGTTCCGTGCGGAAATCGGACCCGCGACAAGCAGCGCGGCGGCCAAACGCTCAGCCACTGCGCCAACCGTGCCGTCAATAGTTAAAAATAATAGTTGATCTCAGCTTCAGCGGTTATAGCCGCTTTAAAATGCAAATCAACAAACTTCTGAGCACAAAGGTTGTCCTCAACTTGGCAGCCATTAAATATTTTCGACTACAAAAGCATTGTGATAAAAACTCATGACCCCATTGCAGTGACATCAGTAGCCATGACACGATTGTTAAACAAATAATAAAGGTCAATCTTTTCAATAAAACTGCGACGTACGAAAGATTCTATATTATTACTTATATTTAAATTGTATCTATACATAATACAACAGTACATACACAACTAACTATATGCTATTATTTACAAATAAAAACATTCATATTGAACACAGAATGTGAGAATGCCAGCGCGTTACTGTCTCACTGCTAGTAGAAGGCCTCTTTCCCTACAGAGAAGGCCTCTTTTCCAACAGATCAGGCATGAGCATTACAATCATCACAGGTGTTGCCCAAGGCGGGTTGGCGATTTTAGACACGTATAAATTATAGTTTTTACGGTATTTATGAGGCAGATTTAAGCGGCACCACTGGGAGGGGACGCCCTAGATGGACATACACTCACCTTATTGGTGATACTTCAAAAAGGTTAGGTGCGTAGTACTCGCAACCGGCGTGCGTGTACGACCAGATCTATGAACGTAGACGAAGCGAAAGGAGTATGTAAGGATCGTAGCAGATGGCGTTCTGTAGTTCTGTACGCCTTTTTCCAATGTGGGTGGACAGAAACTATAGAACGTCAGCTACTACGATTCTAAGATACTCTTTTTGCTTTGTTTACATTAACACATCGGGGCAAATAGTCCAAGAAATAGTGTTACCGTCGGTCACGCAAAGAAAAAAAAACGATCGGTGTCGGGCTGTGGTAGTTCCTGACATGATAGCCAGAACGCGTAGCATGACCACCATAGAAACGGGTTCTGTCGACCGAAGAATAGACAACATGTCAGATTGTTGAAAGATTTGTACCGTTCTTAGCATGGCGATGTTAAAGCTGAAGAGAAAAAGTTTTCTATTATCTACAGTCTGCGGGGTAATCCGTGCCTGGGTAGAACAGAAGTCAAGTTGGGAAGAAAGAACGTTGTCTATTCTTGGTAGAATAGATATAGTCATGCTACGCGTACTGGCCGACGTCCACGTCCGACACTAAGTTTAGTATTTCTGATTGTTCACTTTGTTTCAAGGATTGTCTGATACAGTTTAGTGAGTCAAAACTACACGGGAATTCTGACACAATCTCATGAGTTGAAACCCAGTAACAATCCTTAAAGGTGAAGATGATGTACTTTATGTATTTAACATCAAATAATAACACAACTGTTTTCTAAAAAGGTAATGAATGTATTGTTGAGTAGTTTCAAATCAAGAGCGCGCATCGTGACTTTTATGTAAGTGACATAAGGTTGATAATGCAACTATACTTATAACTACACCACATTAAGACCTCCGCATCGTCAACATAACGTTAATCTCCCATATGATTGTCCTCAAGTTAGTTATCACTTCCTTCAGCTGTTTGTTTTTTAACACCACCTGGGAACAATAATTAAGTATAGAATGAAAACCTCCTAACACTATATTTAACTATTTACCCCATTAAACACTCATACGGTCGGTATACTTCGAACTGCCCAAAAAAAAGATTAAACGATAATTTAAATAAATAAATAATGCTGGACAATCCACACAACATCATCTAGCCCCAAGTTAAGCAGAGCTTGTGTTATGGGTGCTAGATGACTGATATACTTAATACAATACATTACATAGATAGATATTTTTTTTAATATACATAGAAAATACCCAGAACACCCGGAACAAATCTTTGTAGATCGTACAAAAATTTGTCCCAAGGCGGGAATCGCACCCGCAACCTCCTGCGTCGCAAGCGGACCTTTATTTGTCTACTGTAAAGTTGCAATTTTTAGATAGAAGAATTTGAATGGAAGATATTGGTAAATCGTCGTCGATAAATAAAAAAAAATAAGTAAAAAAGTGATGCTCACCTGTTCTGTGAGCTCCCTGTTCTCTTCTAGAGCTAGTCTGTACGATTCAGTGTTCCGTCTTTCATCCAACGCCTTGTTCTCTGCTTCGTCTTTCAGTGGTATCAGACTTTCCATATGAGTGTACTCCATACCCTAAAAAGTTTACAAGAATAAAAAGATCAGACAGTCATTATATATACGAACTAAATCTGACGTGTCCTACAACTCGATATTAATGTTATCAGAGAGATTGAACATGTATACATGAACGGGTAGTAGCCCACCAGACACAATACCCCTCTGGTCGGAGGATCCTCCCTTTTTAATGGTGGATGAGGAACTTTACACCCTGTTCCTTATTCCCCCGAATCTGGTTTGCGAAACAGACGTGAGTGGCAATCGTCAGGGATCGAGAGATGTGAGAAAAGAAAACATAAAATATGCCTTGGCTAGCATAAAACAGGTTTCGCCATAAAGAAGAACGAACGAAGAATAACCACAGGTCCTACAAAGGATAGTCGAGAAATATCCAGATTGGTGAATTGTTAATTGCCGTATCCTCAATCCTAATCTGATAAAAATAAATTCTAATTTTAAATTAAAATCTTATTTCTAAGATCTAACAGAAAAAACAAAAATGGAAAAATAAAAAATAGGAACGCTTTAAAAAATCAACCAAAGATACGGATGATAAGCGTAACGGTCATTCTTATTATGGCGGCCATGAAAAATGACGTCAGACGGTTGTATCGCCCATAACCATATTTTAAATATAGTTGATAGCGATACAACCAAGAAGTATTACAAAAAAGTTTTAACTAAATTATTTTTTAAGATAAAAACTACTTTTTTCGCTGATGCCTATCTTTTTCTTCAATAATTCGAGAATACAAATTATAATAGTCCGACTCCCTACTATGGGCAAAATAAGGATTAGTCGTCGTTTGATTTTGCAACTTATGTCCACAGTTTAAGGTGTATATTTCTGTGAGGGCTCGAGGTTATTTCGCAGGTATGTGTACTAACCTGACACGTCTCGTTACATTTCTCGTAGATAAGTCGGAGTCTCTTGAATAGCAGCCGGATTGTGCGCAGTTGTTCTTGCATTTTAGCTTTTTTATCATTACTGGCATTCTCACCGTTGTGTGTACCGTTTGGCGGCTGAAAAATAACGGGTCACAAGTCATTACGTTTTGGAAATCAATAGACTCTGGCCCTCTCATAATAAAAGCAGTGAGAAGTTAGGCCAAATTAAAACCTTCGAAACATGTATAAAACAAATACGTAAGAATATCAAAATAAAAAGGCATTATCTGAAAACCTCAGAGGGATCGATATAGTTTAGTGTGTGATCCATTAACTGGTTAAGGTGAAACCGCCAGGGTAGCCTGGAAAATTCAAATTACCTACTTAGCAGCTCAGTATTAGGTTTTCAGAGATCAAAAGTGATTTGTCACCATGAAACAATCACCACCAACCTCATTTACCAAAGTATTATCATAAAATCGGAAATGAATTTCGTAGGCTATCCCACTTATATAAACGACAACACATAACATAAAATCACGCCTGTTGTCCCGGAAGGGTTAGGCAGAAGTGCACAATACGCCTACACCTTTGATAAGGAGTGACCCTATTGAGAAATTTCTAATGGAAAAGCCAATAACACTTAACCCGACCCAGGACTTGCAGTGGTTTGAAAATAGTGTGGCGGGCTTGTCCCAACCCAACCCAGGAATTGAACCTAGGACCTCATGCTAAATATTAGCATTAACGACCGATAGACCAATGAGTTAACCTAGCAATAAGAAAAATACAATAAAGTAGTATTTAGAACTTACTTGTATGGCTTTTAATGTCTGAAACACATCTTGGGTTCTGCTCACAATATCCTGCACAGTCTCTTGTCCAAATCTGAAGATGTATAAAGACACAATCAGTATCAGGTAAAAATAATAGTGTCCCAGAAGGCTAACATGTCTATTTGATGGCCAAACCACATACTTCCAGGCCTACCAGGCGAGGATATTTCCCTTGTATGTCAAAATAGACTGAAGCTACTTTTTAAATTGTTCCATTTTTTTTTTATTGGTAATGGCATCTTGCAGGTGTGGACAGTGCAGACAATGCCAGCTAGAGCATAAAAACTTACAAACTAAGCACCTTCCTTCTGAGGACACTCCCAAAGGAGTACGGTCCTCGGCTTACAACGCGGCAACGTCCTTAACAAAAGCGACAGTCTGGATTCGAACAAGGCTCCATAACATGCCATAGTATTGTTTATACTCCATGCTTCAGACTACTCTGAGTTCGGTACATACTTGCACAATGATGCGGTATTGAATTCCTTGTTCTGCGGCGGCTGAGCGGCGGGGGGCTGCGCGGGAGGGGGGGCGGTATTGTTCGACACGGCACCGGGCTGCATGCCACCTGAACATGAAGGCGTGAGGATACTTATTAAGATGTTATGCATTGATTGCAATGTATATATTCTAAGAACAAATCAAGTGATATAGCAAATGTACAGTCAACAAAGAGTTTGGTATACAGGTAAAATATTTATGTTCTTTCCACCATTTCTTTTTTTATGGGCATTTATTTGCATGACTAAGCCTCTTATACGATTTATATATATAAGACTTAAGTACCTACTTCGCCCACTCACAAAATTGATCATTGTTTACATTTTTTAAAGTTTGAAGTTGCAAGATTTATGGGAAAAAAAAAAATATTTATCCAAAATTATTTCTTTTTATTTATCCTGAAATTTTATTAGGTATATAGTATTTGTATACCTATTTCTTTGTTTTACTGTTAGTACATACTTGTTCAAAAGTTATTGTTTGTGGTATATTTTAAGAACCTGATTGCTGAACTGTCTGAGGCCCCATGCCTGGGCCACCAGGCCCTCCGCTGACACCAACACCCATACCCTGAAAATATGGTAACAAACCATTAGATAACTGCATGACTCTTTTGAAACTTCTTAATAAATCCGTTAATGTTTGGTATAAGGGCACAAATAGCCCTGCTTCATTACAAGAAAACAAAAGATTTATTTATGTACAGTAATATATGTGCAGTTTAACATGTTTGTGTAACAAGCAAATTTTATTCATACCAGTGGTCTGATACATATCATCATCTTCATCATCTGCCTAGCCTTTTCCCAACTATGTTGGGGTGGGCTTCCAGTCTAACCGGTTGCAGCTGAA
The DNA here is from genome assembly GCA_905147745.2 of Phlogophora meticulosa. Lineage (NCBI taxonomy): Eukaryota > Metazoa > Arthropoda > Insecta > Lepidoptera > Noctuidae > Phlogophora > Phlogophora meticulosa. Next base: position 6,074,563 of record LR990518.1, read on the forward strand.
TATCAGTGTTTTACATGGAGCGACTGCCTATCTGACCTCCACAACACAGTAACTGGGCAACACAATACCCCTTGGTAAGACTGGTTCTCAGACTTTTGGGTTTCTGGCTACATGTAACGACTGTCAAAGATCTACAAATGACAGCCGGGACCAACGGCTTAACATGCTATCCGAGGCACGGAGGAGTCTCGATATGTAATGAACAGCAACCCATCCACAGACTGACCTCGGCAAGCGTAGCTTTACCTTCGAGCAACCCCTGAGGCTGTTTTTATTTAGCCACGAGCTCCTCAGTGGTCTGATACATAATAATGTAATAATACATACCTGGGGTCCCATGCCCATATTTCCCATCTGATTCTGCATAGTAGCTCCATACGGAGGCACCATCTGGTTGCCCATGCCAACCATTCCACCGGAATTAGCCATGGGCCCACCCATAACTCCTAGTATGTATAGTGATTAGCATTAGAACAGGAGGATGCCATTATCCAGAAAATTAAAAAAAATGGTATCAATGCTACCTATAGGGAATATTCAGCCCAGTGCTAGTAGAACTCATACGCAATGGGGTAGGTGTCATTGCACAAGCTTTCAAAAATCTAGTTTTTTATATGAGTTCTTTTCAATCGTTTTTTGTTTTATTATTTATTATTAGTTTCTGCTGTGTATCTATATTCCTGTGTTTTTATGCTGACAGACAGACACACTGCACAGGATTTGTAAGACTCTTTAGTAGATCCTGTTGGCAGGGGTACCAGGGTACCACTATACAATACTCAAAGGGTACCCCTAAAAAGGAAAGTCTTATCAGATGATTACGACAATCTTAATGCCCTTACACAGCAAATTTTCGTCATCCTTTTTAAATATCACTTATGTATGGAAAATTTGTTACTGCTTCACACATCCCTTTCTATCTTTGCTGTGGTTTATAAACATTATGTTAGTATTATTCACAGTATGTAAGTTTGATGCTCCAAAGTAAGATACAAATATCTGAACAATAGTCAATCTCATACTAAAACAGCAGCACAATATGCCATGCCCATCGAAAAGCCTGGTTTTAGAGCCGCAAACAACTACTTAAAAATGCAAAAGTGCCTGTAAATCATTCAATTAATATAAATGCTTCAGAGTTTATTAGTTACTCTACTTACTAGCTATCTGTTTTATAACATTTATAATATATATAAGTACACAGGACACGGTAAAGATGCATCTTGCTCTAGGCATGGGCCATAGTGCACACATATGAATCCAAAAAGAGAACATTTGGGAGCCTGGTCAGTGGGTCGTCTTAGGGGCGGACGCAAAAGGCAATTTTACCACATAGCTGATAAAATACTGGCATTTATGATACCTGCTAGCTGATTCGGCATTGATTGCATCTGCCCGCTCATGGGTCCCCCGCCGAAGCCAGATCTCATGCCAGCAGCATTGCCTTGGAAGTTGCTGGGGAACTGATGCCCTTGACCAGCCATAGCTAAATTATTTATTTTGTACCAAATTAAACAGTATTTCGATGTTTAAACAATTTAAACACAACAATAACAATTAACCAACAAATTCAATCTGTCATTGGTTGACAGCAATCTTATATGTCATTTGTCATCACCAGTGTTGCTGCTGCCAAATTTTGATTCCCGAGCCCAAAAGTAGCGGCGACTGCGGTTCTTTCAACCTCCAAGAATCCACTAGATAGTTCATTTATTTTCTTTTATTTCCAATAATGGACTATTTTATCACAGTCTCGAAGATTAACTTGAATATTTGAGAATAAAAATTAAATATAATATCACAATCGCGCATAACATCACATCTGCCTAGCCTTTTCTCAATTATGTTGGGGTCGGGTTCCAGTCTAACCAGATGCAGTTGAATACCAGCAACCTTTTACATGGAGCCACCTTTCTTACGTCCACAATCCAGATACTAGGTAACACAATACCCCTTGCCGCCCCTTGGTAATACTGGTTCACTGTTGATTGCGGTTAATTGTACATATATGGGCATAAGGTACTCAAAAATAAATATCAAAATAAAAAGAAAACTTCACTGTCTGAACTATTGCCATAGTCTACGTTTCGTACAGTAAATCTTCTTTACCTTGGATCCTTTTTTTTGAACATGGGTGCAAGCCTACATTCTACCTTAATTGCTGAGCTTAATTAATGAGCTTCTACGTGTGAACGTGTACTGTTGTGTCCGCAGAACCTAAAATATATTGTAAAATAATAAACCAAAGATAATAAACCACTGTATGTAGTACCTACGATAGTTCGAACGACAACAACCTTTATACTAATAATATTTATTTTTTGTTAAGTTTCTCATATCTGAGTGAACTATGTATGTTCTTTTTGATAAATAAACTTCTTTAAACCGAAAATGACTGGTTGCAGGTTTTTAGAAAAACAGTACTTAACTAGTTGTCTTGTTTTTCACTACTTAAAGTAAACAAACCACTGGAAAAAAACAACAGCTTCAAAAAGCAAAATTTTACCGCCAGAAGGGTTGTCAAAACCACCTGATTTAGTGGAAACTTCATTAAGTAGACAACACTGGTCACCACTAAGGCACTGAATCCACTGAAGTCAAGTTAATACACGGACAAATGAATTTACAGTTCTCAGACACCTGTTTTTTGTTACTGTTCAGGCACCTTTTTTATATTGTAAAGTTTCGTTTCAGTACCAAATTCTAGCCTAGTTATTCTCAAATATTCTCAATACAGGTCGGAACTGCTGGCAAACCTTGAACAGCTGACCTGTGAATGATAACTGAGTGACCTAGAATCACTGCAATCCATAAAGGTTTTTGTAAAATGGTGAACAATAGAATATAATCCAACATAACTTACGATGCATGCTGCGAACGCCCACTAATATGAAATGTCTATACAGTTTATATTAAAGTACAGACGCTATTGGCACCGTGTCGTACGCACTATTATAGGTTTGCATTGTTTCTAGGGCTGGCATCAATAACAAACCAGGCACAAAAACTGTTGTATAGTTATTTATTTATGGTATTCTACATAATCTGTAATGATGTTTGTATGTTTATGATCTGTTGCTTTATTCTGGCATGTGTTTTATGGCGGGATAAAACTTAGCTTAGCGGCTTAAAGGACTACAATTTGCGCACTGTTCACTACTAAATAATATAATTCAGACACTACCTATAAATTTTTTCTTACACGAATACTGAGTTGCCTATCGTCGTTGAGCGAGCACGTAGGACATTCAGGACGAACAAGCGTCTTTACAACAATATTGAATAACTAAGATAAACGGAATACGAAATCGTAGGTTTACTATTACTGTGGGGTAGATGGGTCCTACCTATAGTGAAGTACCTATTTAATATTATATTGCGCACAATCGTTAGAGCATATCAATGGCTTGGCAATAAGTATATAATATACTAGCTTCCACCCGCGGATTTGCTCGCGTGGTTTGTTGATAAAAAGTAGCCTATGTCCTTTCCCGGGGTGCAATCTATCTCTCAGCCAAATTTTATCGAAATCCGTTCAGTGGTTTAGGCGTGAAAGACGGACAAACAGACACACTTTCCCATTTATAATATTATATAGTAGGTACCTATAGTATGGATTAGTCTATGATCAATGGTTTCAGCCTAAAACCTACTTAACTAAATATGCATAATGTGATAATGCATAAAATGAGTGCATAGCATGTAGGTAGTTGCTGCTTCGCCAGCTGATCTCAGAAAGCTATTAAATAGCCTAAAAGTCGATTGGTACCTACCTATATTACTAATTATGACCATAATATTATGTAGTAAACTTATTGAAGAAAAAGCAACTGTTTCTCATATTTATATCTGATAAATATTGCATTTTGTTTTTTCCATGTGAAGTAAAATTCTCGAAGTACCTAAAACTGGTTTATAATCATGAGTAGGTACCTACTTTCGTTCTGCTGCGGGATATTATAATTTATATTTCACGCTGTATATTTGTATAATTTAAAATATAATCCACACTAAATAGAGTATTAATCACATCTGTAGCACGTATGGATTTTCAATAGAAAAAGAGGCAACTATATACTGGTTTTGTAATCACTGACGTGTGGCCATCCATTACGTATGTACGTACTAGGTGTGTAGGTACCTTTATTTTTATTGATTAGATTTTAGTTTCTTTTTTCTTTTGTGTGTTTTTATTACCTGTGCGTGTTTTAAATAAGTGATTTTTATATATTTTTCTGACCTACCTAAATTAAGTCAAATCTTGTTCAAAATTAAACAACCCTTATCTCATAGTAGGTAGGCATTAGGCAACTATCTGCCGCAGTTCCCTTTAATTATTAAGATCCTAACCAATAAGTTTATCATCTCAAATAAATGGTCACAGCCTCAGTACCTATAGTTTGTATGATGTGATCACTGAATGACTTGGATCAAAATTATTTGTACAGCTGTTGTGGTTGTGATTTCAACAATCTCATACGAAAATAACGTGGCCCCTCCGTAGGTACCTCCCTGGTATTTTACCCTGGGAGGTCCAATATTAAGTATAGCAGATGAAAAGGGCAAAGTACGCTGCCTTGGTAACCCCCCTTCTAATGCCGGTATTCATTCCAGTTGCTACGTTGTCGTGTTTTGTAAAACTTCTATTTTTCGTCCCGTCGTTATGACCCACGATGTTTATTTTTAAATTAATGACCTAAAATCTTGCATGGATTTATTTGCATCTCTATTCTGTTTTTAGGACCTAGGCCCATACCTAACAAGTAGATACTATTACAGTCACGGCTCAGCAATCATATCGTACCCAGTAACTGGGTCCGGGGTCAGGGCGTCAGTTAGTCAGCTCACGGTCCATGTAAAATACCTACTGGTATTCAGCCGCATCCGCACAGTTGGGAAAAGGTGATGAGTCATGGCACAACACGTTTTGCGATTAGTGCTGGCCACACTACCTCTAATCTGAGAACCTACAACATGACATTTTCGAAATCTTGTACAAAGGCTAGCACATCAAGCTACCCCAATGTGTGAGATTTTCCCAATAGAACATGAACCTTATTTTTATTACAATAAAGTTGAAAAACTATCAAAGAAATCTGACACATTGAGGTAGCTTGATATGCTGGCCTCTGTACTTACCTATTGATACTACAAAAGTGTCAACGTGCAGTCCAAAGAGAATACTCCTACAACGACACCTTTTACGTCACAATTAAATACCTACCGTGATAAAAATGTCAATATAGTTAACCTTTAAATAGTTGGGTAGTGGTGATCTTATCCCCCTTTGGGACCATGACTATCCACAATCTAGATACTCCAGATGTTGTTTAAACATTTACGTATCCCTTTTAATCTTTTAAGAGTTGACAAACTTCAGGCCTCTTTCAAACTACCTAAGTATATAGATTATACTTTCGACACTAGAAAGTCGACATGGTTTTTGGATCCATGGACCATGACTATCCACAATCTAGCTACTCCAGATGTTGTTCAAACATTTGCGCATCCCTTTTAATCTCTCAAGAGTTGTTACTTAAACTTTAAATACCTGAAGTACCAAGTTAGAAACTTTACGTACGTGAAGTATGTATATACTCGTAGATTATACCTACCTTCGAAATTGGAGAGTAATTTAGTTTTAAGTATCACAGTCACTTTACTATCTTGGTACCACCTGTAACATGCTGGCCTAATGATAAGATTGATAAGCTTCCTAGTCTACAATTTAGGTCGTGACTGAAATGTACTCAGTATGGTCTATTTTTTTCACTATTTGTGAGGAAGAGAAAAATAAGTGAACTTAAAAACTGTGTCGTTAAAATTAATAAGTATTTACAGTTTTTGTGGAGAAATACCATTCATTATATTCGTGCCTTCGTGAAAATATTGCGTTCACAAAAAGTTGAAAATGTTGTTAACGGATCCAGTACTTTTAAAGAATATTTTGCCTTGAAAATTTTGTTAATGGTGATCTAAATTCAGCAGAACAAAATTTATATCTCAATTGATTTCTATAAGTGTTCAACAGGAATTTTGTCTAGAAATTCCATTTTACAAAGTTATTTTGGTGCATCAACTTTGTCAGGCACTGTTGGAACCACGCCAAATGCTTGACGACACACATTTTTTCAAATTTAAACTAGATATTTCTATTTTTATAAATAGATGTGCCACATAGATTCGGTTCACCGCTTTCAGAAGCGAATAAAAGACGTAAAATGTACCTTAAAAATTTATTTTTCATTTTATAATAACCTAAATTAAGTACCTACTATAGTATAATTTTAAATTAATTATAAGTTATTTAGTATTTATTATGAATTCACGTTCATATAGTTATGTAATACATAATATATGAAATTACTTTCAATGAAATGCACTATTATGGACAATTCATTGCGACATGACGCTCTGAAAATTTTATACATTTGATGATATGTGTACATAACTTTGTAATATATATCTAAGTTTAATATTTTCTATATAAAAGGCAAGATGGCCACGTCTATGGCTAACTATATTCCTTTTGTTTTGCATATACTTATAATATTATTCTAGTAACATTTTAAAGTAGGTATAGTGAATGTATATAATTCAATATATTAGACCGAATCTTGTTTTTAATTAAACTGTGAGAGCTCCGGGCGGTAAGAGATTCGATTCGGTCGGTAAATATTCAACAATTTTATTAATCTTCCACATAATAAATAGTTATCAACATGTAGATTTACAAATATCAACAAAATAAATTACGAATAACAGAATATTACAATTAGAATTAATCTTACATACTATGTATCGATGATACCTATCTACTTGGGCTAATACCCCTAACTTGTACTATGTCGCCGTCCAAGATCTCGCCTTCATGTAAGATGAATCTCATTCCCATGCAAATACTTTAATGGCTGCTGAACGAAATAAACAGTTAAGTAGTCATAAACCTTTACACGGTCACTGTAATGCTGAAAATCCGTTCAAAAGATGGCACGTAATTTATTAAGTATTTGACGATGTAATTTATTGATATTTTAATTCAGTTTAATGTATCTAGTGCTGCCTCGTTGGTATAGTGATGCAAGCGCTTCTGCTGAGCATAAAGTCCTGGGTTCAAATCCTATGTCGGGCAATGTCCATCAGGAGTTTCTCAGTAGCAGATGTAGGGAGTAGGTTGATGGCAATATACTCACCCCCTATTACAGGGGACTCTACCGAACCCTTCAGGGAAAGCAGGCGTGATGTTATCTAGTGTTCTATCTAATATTTGTGTTTTTTTTATAGAATGGCCGGCGACCGCCTATAATTCAATACATTAAAATTACATGGACTAGTAATTGAATTATCCTAACTATTTTAATCCTACTAAGTACCCTTAACCGCTGTGGAGAACAAATTATAAGTACAATAATATGTTAATATTACAAGGGCATAATAGGTAGTGTACAAAAAATATGTTTGTTTTTCACTGAGACAGTAATAAGTACATTACTTAAAATTACGTTAGTTTCTTACTCTTTATTGCTCTCCCCCTATCTTACGCTAAACCAAGTCCATTTTCGGACTTATTGAGCAATATGGACATGTTAATACAGAACTAGGAAACCTAAGTAATTATCTATGGCGTCTTACAATCAAAACAAATCGACTAATAATAGCTTCATTTTGAATGAATGCGTTGGTGATCTAGTCCTTATGTCTTGCACACTTAGAACCGGAATTGCAAACCACACATAAAATGCTCTGCTCATGTCATATTGTTTTCGATCATCACTTTATTTTTCATTTAAAATAAGTACATGTCCGTAAAATATTTGTCTATGCTTAGGTTATAGGTACCTAGGCAAGTACTTGTATCTTTTGTAAGGTGCTAAAATCCGATTAGAAAATACGTAACTGAGGCATTCATTTCGTTCTAAGGCGTCCGATAGATCAATCGCTGGATTAAATTAAAATGAAAGGCTACGTGAAATGGAAATTATGGGTAGGAAGTACACAACAGCATGTGATGATACATTCAGAAGATTTTCTTTTACTGGTGATCCTATTGATCATCTTACAAACAGCTGTCAGCCAGTTAATGCGTTTTCGGAAGCGTTGATCGATAGTTGCCACAAATATGTTGCGGATTTTACACTTAAGTATTTCGATGATTTATTCCAAGAAAAGTGAAACGTTCTGTAAAAACAACTTTAATATCAATCCAACAGTATGTTATTCAATTTTTATTTTGAACAAATATCGTGTGAATCATTGAATTTTGTAGATATTATTTATTCATAAAGTAAGCCAAGCAGGAAATAATTTACCAAACTTTGTCCCTTTTCATAATGCTAATGTAAAAAACAAAGATAATACTTTCTTTAATATTGAATTTATTGTCATTTAACAGCTGCACGCCTTTAAATGTTACTCTCATTTCTAAATATTATACAGATAATTGAATAAGAAAGGTATCTATTATGAAAATATATCTTACTATCGTCGTACGTAGTTATATAAAAATATGTAATGTTAGGAAGTTGGATGAATGAGGCAAGAATATTTCAACATAGCATCTTTATGTTTGTATCTTAATTTAATGGTATTGGTGTTTTAGTTATACATACGAATAAGTACGTACTTAATTATTACCTACATAGTTTCATCACCATTGAACTGGCCAAGTACCGAGGTCTAAAATTAATTCTAAATAAAAAGCTTATAGCCTTTGGTCATTCTTTAACATTTTTGGTTTATGGATTCAAGTAGATGTTAGACGTGTAGTCTATATCTATATTTGGCCTTGCTTTCATCGGAGTGTAAATCATTAAATTCTTCTAATGACATGGTTTGCTATCGTCTTTAACTACCGTTCGACAAAAAGCATCGAACGTTTGCTGCAACAGCTGTGTCATTATTTTATATCATTCCACATTCAGACCTATAACCGTGTTAGATGTTCTCGAATTCATTACTGGCGATACTCTTAATAGCAAGTTACATAATGTATTTTTTTCTTTCAAACTCAGATCTGAACTCATACTAACATCACGCGTGTCATCAGTAATGTATCCGGTAGCATTTATGTCAATCCTATTGCATCCGTGCCTCTTGGAGCTGCGGGGGGTAGGACAGTGGGGGCAGAAGAGGGCCCTGCATGCCGCCGCCCTGGAGCGTGTAGTAGGGAGACACGTAGCCGGCACCACTAGCTGCTGCCGCCGCTGCTGCTGGAACAAAGAAGCATTATTTTTAACTGGAACCATCTAATGCAGGGTCTAGAAGCTTTAAAGGCAAATGGCTTGATTTAAGAGTTTTAAGATGTAAGCAAGAAAATGAATGCAAATACAACAGTACATAATCAATATATATAATCTAAACACCTGAATATGTCTTTAGTTGAGAGTGTAGTACAAACCGGCGGCTGTAGCATACGGGTCAAAGCCGGCTGCGGCATACTGCTGCTGGTACGCTGCTGCTCCTTGTGCTGCAGCAGCCTGGTACTCGTACAGGTGGTTTGCGGCAGCCACTGCCGCGGCGTGCTGCAGCTGGGGTAGCTGCACCAGCCCGCCTGCTCCCGAGCCCACGCTACCGCCCACCCCGCTCATCGCATTCATGTACTGCGGTGTGCTGTACATGTATCCGGGCGACAACCTGCCAATTTACGTACAAGTTATTTCAAAAAATCCTTCTGGCATCAAAGACGCCAAACCTTCAGATACTCCACGGAGTAACTGCACATTTGACGTCAACTGTCACCCGCGATGTCCTCTCACTGAGCTTTTCAATAATCTCGTGAGCAGACATCGAAAAATTAATACTCTTTAAAACGGTCACACTACCTAGCCCCAGCAGCCTCGACAGGCACGAGCATCTAATCTTGTTATGTTAGTAGACATCGATAAACTGTTATAATAATGTAAGTATGCGACTGTCTGCCTATGTCGCCATTGCGGAACCGCCGCCGTGCGTCAGTGCCAGGAAAGATTAAGAAAATGTAATAAAAATATACAACGGGCGGCACTCCGCCTCGACCGAAATATCCGGACCGGACCACTCGGTGTTTGCCTAGTTACATCTTCCTGAACTGTCGGGAAAATTAAGATTTAGATGGCAGCCCATTATCCAATTTTATTTCGAAAATTAGAGACACAATTTTCTGAAAATAAGTGATCTGAATTTAGAGGAAGATAATTATACCTATATATTTGACTGAATTTAATGTGTTGATTTGAAATACGCGTGCTCTAACCATGTAATTTTGCCCTGAAGAATGTAGACGTTACATTAGCCATGATTTTTCTTTAACCTAAATCTGAAATCAGGACATAATTTTCCGAGGGCCCTTTTCATATTGCTCAATTATAAATGTTTTAAGTAAAACCTGAGACCATTTTCAATACTCTAAACATTATAAAGATATAACGCAAAATGTCATGAATAAAAAAATGCCAATTCCGCTTAATTCGCTTATGAAAGCGGCCAAGTTTGTTCAAGAGCTTCTTGAATTCGCTTCAAGCCGCGTCAGCGTTTTCAGAGGGCTCTCTTCGTCCACACTATTAAGCATCGCACCACTTTTGATGCAATTATCCGTCTTTTTCCACCACTATAAGATGTGATAGAGACAGGCTGACTGTTGTTTGTTCTATTTCGACTGAATTACGAGTAGCATGGCAAAGGGATCGGAGGAAATACGCATGCGTGGTCCACGCCCGCATCCACGCCCCGCCCGCGATGTACGCCCACCTGTGGTCAACTGATGTACTTCTAAATACCTACTTGATATTAGTAGATGTATCTACTAAGAGTAACTACAAGTTAGGTATATGATCTCAAAATACTCTATGTAGAATATATCACATTCTTAAAATCTACAGTCGTCAGTCCGTCACTCTACGATCGTATAACTACGTTACATGGCTTCCTTTTTTACTTAACTTTCGTTACCCGAGTTAATATAATTATCTACTTTGAAGAGAGAAAAAATATAGTAGTAGTAGGTGAAAACAAACAGCATTATTAAAACTGGCATATACATATACTCACACAAGCCGAGCTGACACATCTACTAAAATACAAAACACAACCATATACTAGTCTGATAGCTAATAGAGGATGTAAAGGATCTTAAGTTAAATGCCACTTTCAACGTTCTTCGGAGAAAGTTTATAATAATTACATAAATTACATGCAAAAAGTTATCGCAAGAGTAATTAAACTAAGCCTCCTAATAATATATCGTACGATTAAACTATCTCTAAAACAATTTGCCTATTTCTAACAATGTATAATTTACACTCATTGCTGACATAAATACGTACTCGTACGTTGGTAGTTATCTACAATCACATTAACGGCCAATACTTAGTGCGTACTCGATACTTAGCCATAATTTTAATACCATTAGCCTGTGGTCACTAAATCGATCGCAGACAACCTTGGAATTTTGATAATTTTGACATTTTGAGTAACGAAAAGCATATCAAACAACGTAGATCGATCTCCCACACGTCGTACAGTGAAACCCAATTCGATTGAAACGAAAATAAAAGCGTTATTTCGACTGATGCTTTCACTTGATTACATTCCATTAAAACAAGAGTGTCACTGAATAATATATGGACAGTTGTGTTGGCGTGGTGGCCCTGGCTGAGCATCGATCGAGCTCACGTCAATATGTAATTAACCGGAACACGATGACTGCAGGGCCAGCAGTCGGCACGGATAGGCCGCGTTGTATCGAATGCATGTTAGACAGCACGGCGGCACCGGCGGCGACGGCGACGGCGGCGACCCGGCCGAGAGCGCGCTCACACCTACGCACACACAGCGCGCCCTCGACACCCGCCGCCGCACTACGACAATTACTTAGTAAGTGTATTAAACGAAATCCACCACCAACAAAACTCAATTCAAATCAACAAAATCTTACACGAACACGGCATAAAACATAAAAGTAAAGAAAACATTGAGTGTCGAGAACGATGCGTAAAGTGTGACGGCGGTGGGCGGCGCCCGCGACCGACGACCCGACGTCGCCGCCGGCGCCGCCCATGCTCCGGTATAGCTTTATAAAACGTAAACATTAAAAAACCCAATCGACTAATTCACACCCAAAACGAAAAAAAATCCACTCTCACGCTCACGCTTGCCATAGATACCTATGTGAAAATGTTTGATAATTTAGTCTAGGTGTGGTCCGCCGGCCGCCGCGCCGCTAGCCGTCAGGAGACGCCGCTCGCCTCATCTACCGAGACAAAAGTCAGCATACTATATTTCTATACCTGACCTGGACCTGGACCTTAGCTGCTCAGTCACTACAGTTCTGCGTTAGGACCACTTTCTCGTTATTTAAAAACTGCGTCTGTGCAATGGTTTTGATGAAATATTATGTTTCAATAAGAAACCTACATCGTGAGTAAAGTACGTGTTTTTGTAATGGAATAGTCAAGTAAATGCTTGGTCAGTTTACATGACGACATTTATCAAAGGAAAATTACGACTTATTCTTACACATTACGAACGCACGTACGTGATTGCAATTGTGAAATGGAAGGATAGGTTGTTCTAATCTTATCCGATCTTTGATCCAAGAAAATATTTCGAGCTTTTCCGTCATCTTCTAGGTAAGAATAATCTACGTCTGATTTTTGTCTCGTGAGATGTATTCAGAGCGGCATGCGGCGCCGCTAGTGCTGGCAAATATCGAAGTGTTGAACCACTGAACATTGATACATGATACAGATATGGTACAGAAGTTACCAGCTAGGGGTACTTACCCATATGGCGAAGGCAGCACTGTTTGATAACCGGCGCGAACACCCGCTGCGGCTGCTGCGGCCAAACCGAAACCTGAAAAGAATACAACTTTATTACTACCTATGTCATCACACAAAACCTAAGCAAACAAAGTTTCAACAAAAAGTGGTCATCGAATTTGAAATTTTTGTAAAACAAACCTTAGAGACATCATTACTCTTTCATCATGACGTTATTTTCAGTCTCACTTAGCGGAAGTGGCTAGAGAGAAGTCAAACTAAAATATATCTCGAAGAGATTGGACCACATCCAAATGACACGAGAGTCAACTTAGCGCAGGGAACGTCAGTTAATTTCTTTTTATTGCATTGTTAAGTCGCGCGAGCCGACGTCTATTTTAGTCGCTCGCCGCCCGCCCGGGCACCGACATCCATGGACATACCTCTTGACAAGAAGACGACAAACACTCGCTATAAATGGCTTTCGAACTTTGGCACAGGCCGATGTACGTTACCAAAACGATCGCAAAGAAATCTTCCACCCAGGTATGGAGGTTGCCAAGTTTACGACACTTCCCGGGTGTCATATACTAAGTAATTAGCTAGGTACGTGTTTTTTACGGATCGGTTATTACAATGGCTAGCAATTTCGAAAACCAAATGATATGTCACATTTAGGAAATAACCAATCAAAATAATTGTGTGGTTGAATCATAATCTGTGATTAATGGTTGATATTCAGAAGAGCGTAACCTCCACCGGTCTGTTAATAAGTTTGCTATTGTATGGCGAAATTTCACCGGTGATTACAGTGGATCACATCCGCAGCCTCTCCGGATGGTGTTGCGGTTCGTTTGCTATGGGAGTAGTTGTAGTGACCTTGCTACTTTCAATACTGCTAGATATGGCAATGGCTACTTTGTCAACTTACGTTTATTAGATAGAAAAAAACATTTTATTACCAACCTACTCGTATACCTACGCAGTCGTTGGAACATTATTTTATAAAAAATTGCAGAGTATGGAAACTTGCTGTTTTGTGTCCAGTACATTATGTAATAGGACTATATAGTGCTGGTCGGTTCTGAAGCCTGGCCTAATCGCGTGCCGAACAATGCGCGTGATGTGCCACCGCATTTATTCGATCGATGCGGTGCCATTTGACGGCCGAGGTCGAACCACTGTCCACCACAAAGCTTATCTTGATTCATTAAAATTTTTCTCTTTCCTTTTATGTCCATTGTCAGTTGGCCTGAATGTAGCGCGATGGTCTTTTGTTGCTTATATGTGACCCAGATAGATTTTAGTCGTAATCGATTGTCAAATACGATACAAAAGGCAAACAGTTGAATTTATTCACAACAATGTAGAACAAAATGTGACGCAGTGCAAACACGGTTTGCAGCTAAAACTAAAATGAATCAGTCATCAAAGTTTCGGAGGTATAATTAGTCATGGGTCCTCATGAAAAATATCTCGGCCATTTGTGTAGGTGGTACGAATAAAGCTTTGTCTGAATTCCTGTGCACGATTTTTTTGTTTTCAGGACGTCTTCTGGCGCTCAGGTCGTCGAACTGCAAAGCCGACAGTAAGTGCTTAACGTCGCTTGTAAGGATTCTACGGAAATACGATTTTAGACACGAGCGGCCTGAGCGGGATAGAAGGAGGGTATTATTATATGTAGGCATTCGACTCTACGTTTGTACTCAAGTATTTTCAATGCCATTAACTTTTGTATGTTCTATATTTCTTCAATATGACTATGCTTTTTCACATAAACATGTCTAATTTCAAACAATAGCAGCATCTCCTAGTGTAATTATTCTGTTTATGAGTTCTATAGTTAGGTATACGAAATTTGTTAGTGAAGCCAAAATTTTCTAATAAATTTTACTAAAGCCGCGCATTATTATGAACACGATTTCAGGAATACATTGTAGAATAAATATGTCGTGTTAGTTTATCGATACGAGAATAGAACTAGATGTGTCGTGGCCCAGTTTCGTATGACCAAACTGGCCGTGTTGGACTTACGGCCGTCCCCGGTTTTGTGTTTGGCGAGCCTTTGATCTGACCGGTGTCGTTTTCGACACTATCCGCCATCAATCGGATACCTATTTCGCGATCCTGTAGACGTTTGCCGGGAGCGATTAATTACATCCCTCCCAGTCGCGACCTCAGCTCCTAGGACACTTATTTTTGGACAAAACACGTGCGCGTATGAGCCAACGGCGATTTTTATGGCCGACGTGTCTTTCCTCTCACATCGCTACCAACCATGGCATGTTTAAGTTACGGGAAATTATTTAAGTAGTGATTTTGAGTCCTTGTAACTATGGTAAAGTCTTATAGAGCCTATCTTTCACAATTTTCCCGTTCAGTCACTTAATAAGAGAAGTTGAAAGAAATCGAAGACATGAAGTTGATAGTAATGCTTTGTAGGTCCCGACAAAAGATAAGCTGGCGAGGAAAGATGAGGTTCTGGCTGGATGCCAATACTGGTGTCGCGGCAGAGTCGGCCGCGACGACGTTCCCAAAACTGCGTATATTTAGACAAAATAAAGAGCGCGCCGAAGACAAAACGAGACGCAACTCTGTTTTATAAATAACCGCGTCGTTCGCCGGACGGACTCAGCCTCGCCCGACCAACCTCTGCACGCCAGCTGTTGTACATAAATAATAATTAAGACATGAAGAAAGCTCCACGTCCATCTTTTGAGGATCATCAGATCAGAGCGAAAATTGTAGGGAAGCTACTAAAATTATGAGTAACGGGCTCTAAATGGTTTAAAATGTAACTAGAAATGTAATCTACTATGTATGAGGATTATCGGAGGATCGAAGGGCTTCGTGCGGAAGTCGTGGACGGGGATCGTGTTTCAGATGGTGACAAAGGGAACGGAACTACTACAGTGAAGTGTTCCTGTGTGAACTGGGGTCACTGCACGATGCTAGGAGTGTAAGCAGTCTTATGCCTGCTACCGCTAGCTCATAGCTTTACCGTAAAGTTTCCTGCGCACAAATATAACTTCTAATGTTAAAAATAACCACAGTTTTTATTTAATCAATCGTCGGCTTTTGTTTCGCAGGTATGTAGTTAATTCCGATTGGGAAGATAAATAAATTTACCAGCGTATTCAGAATGTTTCGCGAAAAAATGTTTTGTGTGCATATGACACTGGCTAGTTGAGTAAGTATACACGGTGGAAGCTACATCGACGCGCAAACTAAAACCGTGAGTTCAATGCATTGTTCTGGACGCACCAATATTGAAAATTTTCGGTGGATTTTCGTGAATTTCTATGTTTTCTGATGTTAAAATGAGGAAACGCTGACGATAAGTTTCAACGCGGTTGGGCGGTTCAGGATCATGAACTGAACTCATGGTAACAGTTAGTGCGTCGATTTCCTTTCCAGCCTGTATATAATTTATTACTATTCCCTAAAATAAAATTTAAAGGGATATAGTTTTCTACGCCAGCAGACTTCAGAGCCTTAAGCACCTCTCGAGCATGCCTTAAAAAGAGATGTCTTTACCCATAACACTTTTTACACGGTTTATATTAGCTTCACTTTAAACGGACAGATTTCATTCAAATTTTGCACACCTGTCAAAGACCGATGACAATGCAATAATTCGATTAAAAAATATAGTTTAAAAAAATAAAAAACACGCTTTCATAGAAAATTATGCTAAAAAATGAAAAATAAATAATAGTTTTAAAGAAAATAGTTGAATTTTCTATAAAAGCGTGTTTTTTTTAGTTTTGTTATACCATTACGTATTTATTTAGTTTCTGATTGCCCCACATATTTAGATACATAAAATTACAAAGTTTATAGAGCAATGCAATTAACTAAGATTTTTGGGACGCATGCCATAGGTACATCCGCATGATACGGAACACGATGTTATTTACTTGGATCGCGTTCAACAACTTCGAGGTTATTAGTGGAGTGACGACGACGCAAATTAATTTATCTGTGCGCGCACTAAATCGGCTTTTCTTGTGATTCACTGTGAATTTCCCAATATCTGGAAATTAACTCGGCATATGATAATGCGTTGTCTAGAATAAAACTGTAACAATACTACAAAGAAGTTTTTTTACGTCCTCGTTCCAAGAGTATTCTGTCGATTTTATAGCGATTCGGTCAATTTCTAGAATCATTCTGTGCCAGCTAAGCCAAGTAACCTACTAATTTGTTTGAGAACGAGGATTTAATTCATTTAATGAAAACGAACTATCTGTCACTACTGCTCAGCGAGCTGAGGTTTTGGGTTCGCTTCCTGAGTCAGACAGTGTTATTGTGCTTCTTGTCGGAATTTTGCAGTAGCACTCCGGAGACTGGATTTGCGACACGTTGATGGCTAATACTCTCAGTCCCATGTTACATGGGACTTAAACATAACTGGAGAAATGTGGATTTAGGTACTATTGTGGGACACCCCTGGTTATCCCTTCAGGATATACAGGTGTAGTGTTACGTAAGTGTCACTCCTAATTTATGTTGGAAATCACATCAAACTGTGGCTAATTACAAGTTTCCGTTACAATAAAACAAAGATAGTAACTATTGGTGTGAAACCAGATCGTATCACTATCCACGCGACCGCCATTGCCACCGACTGACCATTATGGCTTCGCTTCATACAATTATAAACGATCCTCGGCTGGTATCGATTTGTGGTTATACTTTTTTGAAGATTATCTACTAAAATAAATCGCGTCATACACGCACGCCCGTTGCGAGTACTACGCACCTGACCATTTGAAGAATATCACCAATAAGGTAATGAATAGTTCGTGTATGACCAGACGTACTTTACGCAAAATACGCGCTACGTCGTGGAGTTGCGGAAATCGGCCCGTATAACAATACAAAATGACCAGACGTATGAACGTAAACGAAGCAAAAGTAAGTATGGATCGTAGCAGGTGGCGTTCTCTATGGGGAAAAGGCGTGAGTATATGTATTATGTAATCTACTAAAACTAGAATAGGTACACATAAATGTCAATGCGTCAATTTTCGGAAGGGTCAAGCCGAAGAAAAAATACTGTATAATAAAATCTTATCAGTTATCTGAATGTTATGGATATTGTGTATTACTTATATACATTTAGTGTAACTACGTAAATTATTTGGAAATAGTGAAAACTATTGAATAAGTGGGTACCTATATCATTTTTCAATGACGGTATGGTAGGGCACTTCCGAACCACCTGAAGAGATCTGAAGATCGTCATTCACAAGTAAAAAAAATATATATTCATATCTGTAGTAAGTATATCATTTTTATTAATACGAGAGGCAAAGTTAGCAATGTTGGTAAAAATATATAGTAAGGCCCTTAAACAATTCACGACGCCCGTATACCTATCGTCTAAAACGCCATTAGTGAACTCGTTCAACTCCCTGATACGTAAACAAGCTCATCACTATTACCTATTTCTAAAATTACCACAGAAACAAGGCGTAAAAAAATCGGTAAATTAAATGAACCTATTCATTGTGGCATATCGATTGTATGTGAGCGGCGCGTGCGGAACCATCGATGCATTCATCGCCTAAATCCCAAAAACTAAATAAAAATAGTCGCTGGGGTGTGCTGGCCACTGCGGGGGGTTCCGTCACATGCATAAGTAATGCACAAGCGAAGGGCGCCCGGCGCACGCGATCCGCCTGCAATACCAAACACGGGGACAACCCCTTCCTTACACCGCAAAAGGCCAAACTATCCATTAATCAGTGATGGCTTATATGCTCACTCCTTAACTTAAGTAGTTCCTATGGTGTAACTCCAATTACTTGTGACGTGCTTCGCTTGTGGACTTTGTTATTTTTCTTTAGAAAGTTCCCTGAAATTTGTTTTCAACGTTCTATTATAGTGGTATCGTTATAGCTACACTTTCCTCGTACTAAGTAGGTATTTGGAATATGAATTGTTTATCTTGTAAATGATTGTTTCTTATTTTATAGGTACTAGGTGCTTCCCGCGGTGTTACCCAACATTAAAACTCAAATTCACCAAACGCGCGAACTATCAAACGCGTGAAGTTAAAATAGTCGTTAAGTTTTCAGAAATTTTCGAATTTTCAGCGCAATTGTCTTGATATTTTTTTCCATAAAATCCTTGTACAAGGTATTAGGAAACTTACACAAACAAAGATGAATGGAGTCGGTAAAGTCGTTCTCAAGTTATGGCGAGACCAAGGGAAACAGGGATTATTTTTTTATATATACATATTTCTTAACACCGTCTGGTATATTTCCTATACCTGATGGAATTAAGTAATGGACAACAATAATCATAAATTTTAATAAGGTCGAATGTTTCAAGACGTCGTGGGTTGAATATTTTCGAATGAGAACCTTTCATAGACAGGTGTGAATCGATTAGTGCGCTGCTCGTTTCACTCAATATTTCATAGTGTCGCCTCGTGTTTGGACAAGTGGCCCGCTCGGCCTTCATCAACACGCCCATATAATAAAACTTTAACAATGTTTTCATAATCGACGCCCGGCCCGCTGAAATCGCCCATTGGCTGCAACCACCACAGCGTATTTAGAAACTGGGCTACACTAATTTCTTACCGCAGTAGTGAACGTGTACATTATGTGCGTAAACAAAATACCTACCGCCGCGTTACAATGTAGCAGCACAATTTAGTTTCCATTTATTATATTGAGCAAAAAACACCTAAACAAACACAAACAGAGACCGCCACATAAACTCATTCGCATGAAATATTTATAGAGTTATGAGTCTTTACTTCTTTTATGATATAAAAATGGAACGACGACATTTTGAAAAATAATGTAGACGTATGGAATTAACTATATCGATTTCCTTTTACTTCTACGTACGCGTTCCAGCTTGCTTATTTATTTTGGCGCGAGCCACGATGCGCGGGCGCCGAAGACAGACAAGCCGTTACGCCTCCATCAAGCCCAGTGAATGGATTTCCATAAAAAAATATTATTCCGGCCTAATCCAAACCAGACTTTTGCCTACTTGGAAGAAAATCTAGTTTTAAAAAGAAAAATATTAACACCTTAAAAGCCAGGTGACCGACAAACAATATAATACATTTTCTATTGTGTCTCGTTGTCTGGCAGTTAAGGTGTTAAGCGTATTTCCCGCGTGAATATCAAAAACCAACAAACATTTTTTTTGTAAAACAATAAGTACAGCCTATGGCAAGTCGGCGGTAACAATTAGACCTTGCGCTGGCCTTGCGTGCAACGGAGTTTTAATAAAATAAGGGGTCAGCGCATACTGGTTTTGTTAAAACTGACGTGCAGCTGTACTGTACAATGCAAGAGATAATTATGGTATTTGCCCACGACAAAAAAAGTTTGTCGGTTTTTTACAAAGTATAAATTGAGGACTTATAGCTGGCGAACCGTATGAGTTGCGCAAGCGCATGCATATCATTTTCTGTAAATCGCAGCCCCTTTGTAACGGTAACGGCCAAACGTTGCACTCGCATTATTCGAGGACAATACGGTCTCCCTAAAACCGGCCTAGCTAACGGTCATTTTCTTTTCAAAGCACACGAACCGAATCTAGATAAAGGGGATCAGAATTTGCAACGAGTGTTTCAATGTGCGTACGGTGAACTGAGTCTGTGAATATTATTTCAACGTTTCAATATAAAGGTGCACGTTTGAAGGGCTTCGTAAACAAACACTGCATGCTTCAGGCGTTGTGTATAAACCAATTTTACAAGACACAGAATGTAGACTAAACAGGCTCTGTGGCGGCAGATTTAATGCATTTCCCGCACTGTTTCCAGTGGTACGCTCAAACTAAACTGTTTGAATCAAATATTAGAGCGCATATGCTTTCAGAAATATCGCTGAAATAATGGCCAAGTTGTTGACAACACACAGTACCTACCTACATACAAAGGCTGCATAATAAGAATGTGCTTTCATGTTTGTCTAATACATTTTTGCCTTAATTTTTTTGGAATGTTTTAGTCGGAAGAAGAAAAGCATTTCGATTATTCTCATTTAATTAATTTGTTGATACTAATATTTGGGATTCGAACCATTAGGCTTCCCTTGTTTTCTTGGCGTACTTCAAATTTGTAAGTAAATTACTAAGCATTTTTTGTAAAACACGAAGAAAAAGAAATGTTTATGTTTGAAGAAATATCTACTGAAAAACTATTGATTTGTATCAAACCCGTAAAATTAGACAGTTTTACAACCGCTTATCGCAAAAAAAACACCCTATGAACATTTAACCAGATGAACTTATGGGAGCATTTCGATTTGTTATTATACTTCCGTTCGTCTTATAGTTTATGTAAAGTGCAAACACGAAACGTAGACAACCGTAAACATACGGATGAAATCCAACAAAATAATTGAAGATTCTAGCGCTGATGACGCAGGGCTGCCATTGCCACGCGAGTTGGACTCACTCACAGTGCGCGCGCATACATCACAGGGAGTGTGGCATATGGCGTAGCCGGTACAGAGAACCAGGTGTCTCGTCATGCGCGCCCGCACCCATTGTGTGGCACCCCTCCACCCCTCCCCGCGGCGCCCGCGCAACTGTTTTCAATGTGTGCACTACCCGACACATCGAACAATGCCGCGACCTCCAGTAAACGTTGCTGTAGCAAGGATGCGGATCCATTCATTCGCTCTTAAATTTTCTCAGACATCTGACAAAGACTCAACGATCAGCTGTTCCGGCCGTCAATGAACTGGTTTTTGTAACGGCCGTTTAAATATTTAGAATCTGGATGGACTATGCTGCTATACATAAAACAGCTGTGACTTAGCTAGAGGTTGTTTCAATTTCAGGTCTTTTTCATGTGTATGAAAGTAATTGTTAACTTAATTTGTATTGTCAAAAAGAAGGAGTAGTAGTCTTAGTAACCTTCTTCTTAATTTTAATAAAATGATGGTAGGTACTCGTATAACAATGACTAATACACTTATTCAAATTTAGAAGATATTTGAAATCTGACAGGCGTTTATAAAATATAGATTGATGGCATAGATTATAAAAGTAATAAATGTTATAATTAATTTAAATACACCTTTAAGTAAACCTTTTCTTCAATAACCAGTAAAGTAACTACAGTACCTAGCATCCAAAATTAAGGACAATTTTGAATCAATTTAATTCAGTATTCTGTAACGGTAAAATAGTTATTTTGAATAAAAATTCTTATGTGGCATGATTTGCTATCAAGGTATTGTTGATTGCGTACGCGCGGAAGTTTCATTATGCTATGTCATTCATGTTAGTCGCCTCCTGACCATGTAATGGTCGGTTATAGTAAATTGGTTTATGTGCTGGATCGTTTGAATCTCTGCCAATGTGCTCTGCTCTCGGCCCGAACAAATTGATTAGAGAAACTGTAATTAGGTACTAAGATTATGTGAATGAAACTGTATCATTCATATTAAATGTGTTTTTGTGCGTACCTATTTAATGGCGCTGAAATGATTTGTCTTCTCTGAGATTTATTTTGCAACATTTCGACGATTAGATATAACATATGCAGTGGCAAATTTAACTCATTAACGATGAATGAACAGATTTAATAATCCTCACACCACTGATACAAAAAACAAACTGATTCCTTCAACAACAGCAATACGAAGCTGTTAATCAATTATGTGTATGCGCATTTAATAATGAGTTATACGTAGTCATTATCAGTTCATATCGAAGATATAATATGTCATATCCGATGATGCAGAACGGTAGACTAGTAAGCCATTAACGACGATCGTTTTAAATATGCTTGGCATGACAACAAAACTTATTCTGTGTGGTTTTTATCATTATAGTAGGTATGTATGTTTCACCTACGAATGGATGTACCCTCATTAGTCTAAATTGCCGACTGAATTACGAACCATGATAAATTACGTATCGATCGATCAAACATGTCGTTGGATAAAAAGTATTGTAATTACGTAGCTTTTTCATAATTTAACGGTACACTATTTTTCCTTGTACCAGGAACGCACAGCAAGCTATCACAAACTGTAAAAAAAAAAAAACTAATTGAACAGGATCCTTATTAAAGTTAAAAAACTTTCAAATAATTTTGACAGACGGGTAGCTTGATGTGCTGGCCTCTGTACCTAGATGTAAAGATTACATAAAGGTTACAGTATGTCACCTTGCAAGGGTTGCGGTGCGTGTCCGTGGGGCGCAATCAATTAGCGACCGGGGTATACCGAGCACTTCCGTTTCCGAGCGTTTAGGGACTTCCGGCGAGGGCGAAACACTGATCGCTCCCCATATTCCACGGTACAACCGTCAGCGAAACACAGTTATTAACAAGGCTTTATGTAAATGGAACTTTAAAGTGTTGGCTTAAAGTTCAATTTGTATGTTCTAGTACTTTTTAGTATGTCCTGTGAGGTTGTCTATACTAATCAGTATTGTGTTCGACACGTCACCGCGGTGGTCACAATAAATTGTAATTAATGGGTCATTACTTTACAGACGTTTAAAGTTAGGTTGCTTGATGTGATTATGATATACTTTAACAAACATGAATTATTTCAGTCGGCTTATATTTCGTAGAATTTTGTGCTAGCGTTCAACTCCCTCCTTAAGTTCGAGAACACGATTATTGACATATCCGTGCACTGGCTGGACAGGACCAGAAATATCTGTGTGGTTTTTCTGAAACTAACCTGCATGGTCCTCACATGATCTGACCAAGATAATATTTGGATTTTAAAACAGATTGTGACCTCTGAGTTCATTTCAGGTTTCTTCTCATAACAGTCATAATATAGTATAGAAAACACCGAAATCATCTAGATTTAATTTGTTACTCATTTGACGTGTACAAGTGTTTGTTAAAACCAATTTACAGAAATAAATTTACTTAATTCATCATAAATTATTTGTTATCAGAATTGATAGCACAAGAACAAACTTTACTTGACTATTTCAGAAACCATTTTTTCTCAATGGCATGTAGGTACCTGCTACACTTTTTGCTACATATGAAACTAACCTTCAGGTAAACAAATGTGTATTACGAGTACACGAAGTATTTAATGGTTGAAATAATTGGACGACTTTTAAAGTTTAAATTGTGCGATTGAATGACTTTTTCATGACATCATGACATTTGCACAGTTCTAATTTAGAGTTGCAATGGTAATTTTAATTATTGTATTTGCAGAAATATATGTTTTTTTACAAACGCGAATTAGTTTTTTAACACCAAATGACCGATAAATAATAAAACTCCTATGGTGTCTCGTTGTTTGGCAGTCAAGGTGTAAAACGTAGCCCCACTAGGAATTTCTCCTGTATCGTGGGTGCGTTTACAAACATTTAAACTCACATACACAAACAGCTAGACCCGGAACAACTACCTGTAGGCTATACAAATAGTTGTTACGTGCGGGAATCGAAAACGCGACACGCAGCGCACCGGGCAATCGCTCAGTCACTGCGCCAACCGTTCAATAACGTATTACCGAATACTGAGCTGCCAAAATCACAAAAATAACTAAAAAACATGAATTTTACGGGCTGCCGCTACGCATTACCCTTAAAAGTAAGTGCCTGTCCTTCTATGATGGTAAACTCCTATTGCTAATGTTGTCATTGAATGCCACTTTATTCATATCCACCTCACTACACTCAAAGATAACATTAAATAAATTGATATCAGAGCACTCACTATCGGAATGCTATCGTGAAGTAATCAAATGATATAAATAAATAAAATGACCCACTTGTGCCTTAGCGGTAATTAAATACATTATTTTAGCAGACTTTCAGGATTAATTAATATATAAAACTGAATTGCATGGCCTTGGGTTCGATTCTCGGGTCACACGATTCTTGGGTTCGTCGGTTTTGTCAGTAGCAGCCCGAGGTCTAGATTTTCGCAAGGCTGGTGGCAATATGCACGCCCCTTATTACTTGAGGCTACAACATAACTGGCGAAACGTGGGAGTACTTTATGTTCACCACTGCCTCACCCTTCGGGTTATATAGGCGTGATGTTATAACTGAATTCAAGTTCAATTTATCTACTAAATGAAGCAGTAAAGAATGGCAAATAAAATGTTGCACTCTAACGGAGCAAGATTGATCGTCATCTGCGTACCCTTATCCCATATTTGTTGGGGTCAGTTTCCAGTATAACGGGATGTAGCTGAATACCAGTTTTTTTACATGTAGGGACTGCCTAACTGACCTCCACAACCCATTTGCTTGGTAACAAGATACCCCTCAATAAGACTGGTTAACCCAGATGGGTTTAACTCTGTTGTAACCGTCCCTTTGTGCCTTTTGGCCTAGTTTTGTATCCTGCTTGATATGGAAGGATATGGAAATTATGCATATCCACTGTTCTTTTCTGATTAATTTAGTCGTAGGATCCAAGACAGTTGAATTGTTTCTCCGGGACTCATTGTCTCGACGCTATTCTGGTGTTCGCCACTGTTGATTCTGGGTTTCAGGAGTTGCAGTGGTTTAGGAATAGTGTGGCGGGCTTGTCCCAAATTAAAAAAAAAAGAGTGGCTGTCAGACTTTTCTCCGTAGATAACCCGTATTTTCAAGTCTTAACTATGTTAATAGCACATTTGTGGTGATTTTACTGCTTTACTGCAGATCAATAATTAGAAGAAGTTTGGCTAAACTCAGTTACTCATTGTCCAGTTTCAAAACTCACAGTCAAAATAATTTGAATAAGTATTCCTACATTTATGTTTCTTACATTTTAAACAGTTACGATTAACACGATTATTACAAATGTTAATACGGCGCAACACACATGAACTGACCCCCACGAAGGCATTGTATCACACACGACGCGATCTCCATCCATTTTTTTGTCCGTTGACAACACGCGGGCTTCGAAAATGAAGGCAAAGCACAAAAAAGAATCATGTGTACGCTTGTACGAACAAAAAATGCTCCTTTTACAAACAGCTGAGCGTTGATAAGCATTGCTCCAGTGTTGCTTAGGTTAGGCGACCCTTCGTAAAACAACCCGTGAAGATAATGCTTGTGTACAGAGGCCAGCACATGAAGCTACCACAATCTCCCAGATTTCTTTGATAGTTTTCGAATTTATTACCATACCATATGGTTCACTTTCAATTGGGAAAATTTGACAATTTGGGGTAGCTTGAAGTGCTGGCGCCTGTACATTTGTCCGTTAACGTATCTTCATAAACGAGTTCTAGATCCTTTCGTCTTTACCATAAGCTGGTCGTTTAGGTTAAATTTACATAACAATGGCGACAATGTGGTATTTTTATTTAGAAATCCAGTGTAGCAACGATTCCAGTACCTTTGGCCAGTCATACAGGACAAACTTTTACTTATATACATTAACATGATTAACATTTTTAAATTAGTATTTTAATGCTCATTAGAATTTTCCCATACTTTGAACTGTTTTGACCGCAATTTCCTGTTCTTTTATTTCATCGAGTAGGTATATCGGTTGCTCATATACGGAGATTACCCAATTGTAGGTATCGAGTAAGTCATACTTGATAAAACATAATATATCTACGCTATTATTGTTTTCTTCCTTGCTTTTAACTAATCGGAGATTGTTTTGTAAGGCTGTTCAACACTTTCTGGGCTAATGGTTCCAAAATAGGTTGTAATACAAAGTGATAAAGTATAAATTATTAAATTAAAACATAAAATGTATTACTCAATGTCATGTTTAGAGTGCGTACAACGACAGAGCTCACCCGCGCTCCCATGTACAACGATAAAAACACAATATGCAACGAGAGATGATTTCGTCGTCCGCGTAAAAATGTAGCAAGTGCTGCAAACGGTTTACCTTAAAAGATCCGAAAATAGAGGTAATTTCCATTTAAATTAGAGGTAACCTCATGATGTTCTATCGAGGAAATTGTATTGTTTTGTCCTATTCGGACCCTCGATAGTATCACTAATACATATTTTTTTCATTGTTCTTGCCTGTTTTAATGTGAAATCAAATTTACGATTGGATTGATTTATACCCGCTCTTAACAATACAAGTTGCCGTCTCTATGTCGACCTATTTCCCGTAGCCGGCTGTTACTTATCTTTAATATCGATAAGGCAAGCGTGTCACTAACCTGGCGCCAGGTTCCCTCTCGGTTTGGCTCCGAGAATGGCGAGGTTGACGTTAGCTTTCCTCCCGTCAATGATAGGGTTCGGGTCCTTGCACGCTCTCTCCGCCGCCGCTCGATCACCCATTATTACCTGCGAACAAAAATGTCCAACTTAGTCTTGTATTTCTAAACGTAATTTTATACTGAATCCATTTTACTAACAAATACGCCACGGAGAATGACGTCGAGCCAGCATTACCTATTGTAATGCATGCGTGATCCGCGGGTCGCCACCTCACCGGTTCTACTATAGAAACGACCAATGTATATTGACCTTCCTTGTCCCCCGTTTTATTTCAATGTTTGAATAGTGAACACCACACAATATAGCGCTGGGGGTTCAGTTTAAAATGGAGCATCGGTCTAAAGCAAATGCTTGATGACCTCCAGATATCGACGGTTTCGAATAATTGAAAATTCAAATGAATTATAGATATTTTTGGATTTCCGTCTCTTGCGTGGGAGATCAACACACTGTTAAATTCCATTCAATTACGTATATATTGTCATTTATAACTTCTTAAAGAAAAGGTCCTATGACAGCATTTTCAAAGTTTGTTAATTAAGCGATAATGACATATATGTATTTACCAAAAACTTGTTGGTACCTAACCCAGCGAAGTCTGAAATTCAGTGAGTAAGTAGGTATTGTATGTAAATTTCCCCGGTATCAAGGAACAAGTATAAATTAAATAAGTGAATCGGCTATGTGCAGACTTTATAACGTTTGTAAAGCACACTTGAAATCGTAGTTAGGCGCGGTGTGCGATAACGAACATTATCAACAGGCAGCTAACCGCCAGTTAGTAAATTGGCTGTATGTTTGTTCTGCCGAACTGATCTTAGGTAACTCCCAAGCAACAGTAACTATTACAAATTCAACTTATTCAACACAAAATGTCGTATTGTCGCATCGTAATGGAACATTTTTCTGATATGGAAACGATTGGATACACTCGGTACTTACATTTGATATGAAATGACTTTTAAAGAATAAACAGTGTTTAAAAGCACTGTTTGTACCTACAGCAGGTTGATTTCTCCGCCACCTTATTATGGAACGAATAATAAAGTTACAACCCGTATAACCTTCAGATTACCCAATGATTTTTGACGAATCAAATTGGCACAACTTTACTCCGCGATTATTAATAAGGCGGTTTGTTTCATAACATAACATCACCCTTGTATACCCTGAAGGGTTAGACAGAGTAGTAACACTTTCGACAGTTATATTTAAGTCTCATGTAATAGGGGGCGAGCCTTTTACCATCAACCGGGCACAAATCCAATCTACGGGTTGCTACTAAAAAGTTCCATAGATGAAAACGTCCAGTAACACTTTACCCGACCTGGGAGTCGAACCAAACACCTCATGCTTAGCAGTAGCGCTTGCAACCACGTGACCAACGAGACAGGCAAAGGGAAATAGTATTCAAGTTAAATCAGTTTTAGTCTACATGTCTTATTCCAAGCTATGAACACTTCTATTACAAGATTCGTATGATAAGTTATAATAGTAAAAGATACTACTGCTCGTAAATAGAACGGTTAACACAAAACAAAACGCCAGTGAGCAACGTTTTCGCAGAATTACGATTAGAAGGCCCCGATCAACAAAATTTAAATAGACCGGATAACGCACGGAATTGTCCCAAACATATTTTAAATTGCAGACGCGCATTGCGTTTGGTTTGGAAAACAGTAGTGTACCTTTTATAGACTTAAATAGCAACAAAACTGAAGAAATGACCATCACTAATTAGCGCGTGGTAATCTTGTTAGTGGTCGTGGTGTCATCATCTGCCTAGCCTTTTCCCAACTACGTTATGGTCGGCTTCCAGTCTAACTAGATGCAGCTGAATACCAGTATTTTACATGGAGCGACTGCCTATCTCCACAACCCTGTTACTGGGTAACACGATACCCCTTGGTAAGATTAGTTGTCAGACTTTTGGGTTTCTACCCGTAACGACTGCCAAAGATCTACAAATGACAGCTGGGAACAACGGCCGTGCTCTAAATATGTTTAGATACTATTATATATTCTGTGGTATGAGTCAAGCATTTTAACTTGACGGCTTATGAAATCTTCAGTTTCGTAAAACTATTAATTTTCACAGTGAGGCAAAGGTTCACGCGCTTCTAACAAAACAAATATAAAATACCTATTCCAAATAAAATATTTCGAGACATAAAAGAGCGGTTGGTATTCATTAAGTGGGCAACCATTGTTCGTAACTATTCACAATTTCAAGTAGTATAAAGTCAAGCCTTTGAAATAAGCAGCTGTGGCAGATTGTCCGAAGACCACTACTTACGAACTCTACAGACGAAGTCGCATCAAGATGTTTCCTATTTTACCATTCAGGTACGGGACCCAAAACACCCACAACAATATTTAGTGCGGGAATGTAAAGTAAATAGCACGCGAGTTTCCACTGAAGTACCCCTAAAATAGATACAATAAGAGCCACTTTTTGAGAAAGTGTGTATTACTAACAGTGTGTATTATTACGAACTTATCCATTAACCGTTCAGCGGTTCGACTTATCAACTGTTACATGCATAATTATTTAGGCGTCATTCATTTTACATGAAACACGACAAGAATGCACAACAGCGTATTTAAATTTTACTTTTCCGACATCGTCTGTGAAGCCATAATTTAATACTACAGCATTAGCACTACATGCTCAAGAACGTATTAGGTATTACCTACTTACTATTCTTTCTTTACATTACACTTATCCAATTTTGTACACGAAAGGCATGTAACCATAGAATAAAATGGATTGTGTTATTCGGCGAAATTATCGATTGAAATAATCGAGGCAGTCTGCGGGCTCAACCTTCAGCGATATTATTCTCATTCGTGGAGTATGTTATGGGTTTCATAATATCATATGCATTGAGAACAGAAATGCACAGTCCACGTGTTAACGTGGAAGGTATAAAGCCATTAGATCCACAGCGACATATTCCACATACGGAAACATACATAAATCACACAGCTCCATTGTCTAGATAAAGACAGTCATTATTTTAATATTCGTCGACAAGTTAGATTCCCGCATGAGAGTAAAAATATTTGTAATGGCCTTCGCTGTAAGTATTACAGCAGAACAATACTGTTATTTCATACGGACTCTTACTTTTAACGTAGCTAAGTGAAATTGTTTATGAATTCGACACGACACGACACCAACCATACCTACTTGAATCTTTAATTTAATTAACTTGCTATCTTATGGAGTAATCATTTATTATTAATATTAGTCTGAAATCGGCGACCAGCCTTGAGCAAGCCTTCTATGTAAGAGAAGAGGGCTTGGCACTACAGTGGGTCAATAATAGGCTAGTGTTATTATTTAGAGTAATTCAACATACATTGTGAATTCACAATTTTATATAATAAATGGAACACAAGTAAGCACACATTTATTTGACAATGTAGCAGCAGCCTTATGCGTCTACGACGTAGCCCGTAGCCACGGGAGGCGTGTCCATGATCCGCCCATATGAGCGCGCCTCGTACGACACTCTTTAATAAACTTAAATGGATAGTTGTTATCTAGTTATAGGTACAAATTAAAGTTTAATAATTTATTGAGTTGTTAATTTTTTTGTCATTCCAATAACTTAAGACTCATTCTACGTAGTACTGCAGTTTTTTCTAAGGCAATGTCAATAAATACATACCATAGGTAGTTTGTTTTTGGGAATTTCATGTTTTATTGAAATTATAACTATTATATAATTTGTGTATAGTTGATCAATTAGACTTAATTAACATATTTTGACGACATTCTTAGCACAAGAAGTACGTTGTAAATGTCTATGGTACCTAACTACAACACTACATAAAAATAATCTCAGCATTGAGTAAGACGTTCAACAATCATAAATCAAGCCGGAATTTAGATTTTATCAAAATATGAAGTGTTTATTGTTGTCTACTGTTGTAAAATATTGTACAGCAAAATTTAATAATAATGCAATTGTAAATTCAAAAGTAAGAATGTTTTAGTAGTTAAAAATACTCTTTTCGAATCGTATAGTTTTACCCGTGAGCCCTGACCTTTAGGTTTCTCAATAATGTGAATAGTATTTAATGCCAAAACACTAAGTGAATAGATAGGTGGTATTTAAGACCTATTGGCCTTGAAAGATACTTGCACAATGATCATCATGGATGATAAAATGTAAAGTATAGAAGATACCAACTTTACCAAAACAAATTTATGCAGACAAATTCGTTAAAACAGAAATATTAATTAACGACGTAACTATCAATACCTTTATAATAATAATGTAGATTAAGTTATTAGTTCTGTAAAAAAAGTCTTACTTTTATAAAACTAGTGCGAGTCGAACTCGCGCGCAAAGGGTTCCGTACAAATAGTTATTTCAAACAGAAAAAATATTTATTTTATTCTGTTTTTTAGTATTTTTTGTTATAGCGGCAGCAGAAATACAACTTCTGTGAAAATTTGAACCGTCTAACTATAATGGTTTGTGAGATACAGCCTGGTGACAGACTGACAGACGGACGGACAGAGAAGTTTTAGTAATAGGGTCCCGTTTACCCTTTGGGTACGGAACCCTAAAAACAAGCCAAGTGCGTGTCGGACCACGCACATGGAAAGGAAGGGTAGGGATAGCGTCTGTCGACGGGAAGAATACGCATGCACATTATTGATTTTATCGTCAGCAAACATAAATTTGTACAGACGCGAGCACATCAGGCTACCCCAAAAAGTCAGATTTTCCCAATTGAACATGAACCTTATTTCTTTTGCTATAAAGTTGAAAAAGAATCAAAGAAATCTGACACATTGGGGTAGCTTGATGTGCTGGCCTCAGTATTTGAGTGTATTTCTCAACTTACTGTCAATAAAACAAAATTATTTCTGCGACCGACGTATCTTCTCCGAAACAGTTTAGTATTGAAAGTGTTACTTAAGTTCTTTTCAAACTTTTCCATAATGTAGTTAAAATAAAGAGAAGGGGGTCTTTTTTGGGATGACATAATCACATATCTCACCAACTATTGACCTAAAGAAGCCATCTCAACCTTAGAAACATCATAATCTTTTTAATTACGGAATACAACAATACACACGCTCATGTGCGCGTTTCTTTCGTCCCTCAGTTACATGTATGGGGAGTACCACCCCTATTTTTTATTCGAAATTATGCTACCCCATTTTTTAGCGGTTCATAAAATACACTATCTTTCCAAGTTT
Organism: Phlogophora meticulosa; assembly: GCA_905147745.2. Classification (NCBI taxonomy): domain Eukaryota; kingdom Metazoa; phylum Arthropoda; class Insecta; order Lepidoptera; family Noctuidae; genus Phlogophora; species Phlogophora meticulosa. The sequence goes on from LR990518.1 coordinate 6,106,696, forward strand.
TATTGTAAAGTGTCAATAATGTAGTAAAATGGCACTGGGACTTGTAGACAGACGGATAGGAGACCCTAAAAATATTGAGAACGACAGGGACACAGGAAGCGGTGTTTAAACAACTGAATGACTGCCATATGAAAGAGTGTACACCTTTAAGGTAGATTTTTGAGGAACTTATAAATATTTATTTTTAAGATCTCATGTAAAATGTACCAAAAATCACACCAATAAAGTCCACATTCTGCAATCAACAAGTTTAACCAAATAATAAGTCTGTTTCCATCAAAAAGTTCCTAAAACAGTAACTGAACAGGTTTTATTAGTAGCTCTGTTGTGAAATGCTGTCTGCCATTTGGAAATGATTTTTTTCTTTTTCTTTGACGTCAATGGTATTCTCAGTTTTCTTTCAAAATACGTAAACGAATGTTTTTGAAACATGACATTGTACACGCCTGTATTCGTCGATGGGTTAGGCAGAACTGTACCCATAGTGCACACAAATTTCGCAAATTATTGGGTGCATCAAGCGGGCGAAAAACCAGACTCCGGGATGTTATTAAAAGATTCTTATGGAAAACCCAATAACACAGAGCCCGACCCGGGAATCGAACCCAGTTCTTTGATGCCCAATGATTCTTTCTTTTTCTTTTTTAAATGTACATAATACGGACGAAATAAAAATATTCTGAATTACCGATGAGTTTTTATTGAGTAGATAGTTTTAGCAAGTACGCCTTTTATTTGGTAATCTGACGCGATAGAGATTGCATTTGTAAGATATAATCACGTCGTTAAACAATGTTATCCGTATCTTAACAGAGTTTACTGATTAGGTACTAACTGAGGATCTGATTGGAAGCATTATATTAAAATAATATTTTGATTTCGCAGATCTCCTTCCTGATAATGCATTAGGTACCTACCTAAAGGGGTTTTGGATATTGACGACAGAACATGACATTTAAAATTGTTTACACCTCCAAGTCGCTATCAACAAAATCTTTTAATGTTTTCTGATTCTATTAGGTACTTACTGGCAAAAACTTAAGCATTGTAAGTTATTTTTTTCCTCCCTGTTCTCACCATTTAGATATTGCGTTTATTGTATTCGTCGTTGTTAGACGCCATCTCCGAGCCCGTACACTATCAGATGACAGTCTTTTGTTACGTGTGAGTACTTCGGCACGTCCCGACTGGAGCCGGCTGCGGCTTCGAGCCAATGGCTATGTAGAGCAAAGGGACTTGCACCAGCTTAGACGAGTTTAAAAGTGGTTACTTTAAGATGAATCATTATGTCATGTACATAATATCTTATGTGGTTTAGAAATTAGCTTAAGGAGTTCTGTCTATTTTTTTATGACAGTCTGATCATAGACTAGTTCTATAAAGTGCTGGCGCCTTGTAAAACCTAAATCTAAAGCTTCATTGAATAATTGATTTATAACCAATTAGAAAGCAATCGTTCATTATAAACTGAATGTGTTTTAAATTTCATATCCTAATCAAAACTTTGATCATTTTTTCATACAAACATCACAAATATTATTATCAATTATGTCGGAATCACTAATCATTTCGTCGAAACAAAGTTCACCTTCACTATCAAGTTTATGACTTTCAAAAATGAAATTTTAGTTTATAACACATAGTGAAGTGTTACGAACGATGAATTGCGATTATTACAGCTATTTGGATGTCACAGCGAGGGTGCTACGCGTCGTGTTCCCTCAGGGTCCTACCACCCCTAGCACGAATTGAAAATGGGGTTGTGATTCATTTCCCACGAGCCCCACGCTGCACTAAACAAAAGCCTCAAACCTTATAACATTAAACTAGCAGCATTGAAAAAAAGCGTCGTTTACTGCATCTGTTGTTTAGGAATAATAAGTAGTGTTAGTGAAACAGCCAATAACTTGGAAAGAAATCATCGAATCATGCCGCGCGGCCAATTCATTCTTCACGCAATGATTCGCCAAGGAGTATCGATGCATCATTGAGAAATTTTACTTATTGTAATAAGTACATTCCTGCCTCACGTGTCCGTGACATGGACAAGTCTAATTTTGGCAATGAAAATGATTTTGCCGATATGACGCTCCGCCGCCGCCGTCCTGAAGTGAAAATCTTCAGCGGCGATGATGCATCTCAAAAGCACTGCGCATCGTGCCCTCTATTTTCAGTAGGTACTTTCATTGTTTGACATTTATACCTGCGTGGAACGACTTCCGTGTTTGATGTAATTTTGCGATACACCTCGTATATGTGTACATGTATGTACTTAGCTGCCGGTAGGTTGGGTATAATGTAGGTAGCAGTGAGGTGCGATAACGCGCTAACTGTGCGATACGGTCGCTGTTTCAGCCGACACGAGTCGACTGCGCACGAGCATTCAAAGTTTACGTGTCAATTCAGTTTCACATAATGCTTTCGTTTCATGAAAATAGTTGTTTCAGGTGGCGTTTTTAAAATTATAATATATTGCGCAATTGATGAAAAATACTTACAAAGCCATATCCTCTGCTTTTGCTAGTCTGCCTGTCTGTGATGACGACCGCCTCCTCGATGTCGCCATAGACTGCGAAGTGCTCTCTGAGGCTCTTGTCTGTTGTGTGGTACGGAAGTCCTCCGACGAAGAGTTTGGTCCAGGTTGTGTCTTTCTGGCCTGGCAGCCCGCCCAGTGCCAGCAGCCCCTCGGGCTCGGCCGGCAGAGCGCCCGCCATCAACATGCCTTGCACAGCCTCCGTCGCGACGGCCACCGTTGCACTCTGCTAACACTGTCACTGCCGCCGCTGTCACGGTCTACCAGTCTACGGGTCGCACGAGTGTGTAGGTTAAGTTACAGTTGTAAACACTGGTGTGTGTGCGGGAGCGACCGTTCGTCTTGGTGGTTGAGCGCGGACTGATGCTCGTTCGTAGCGCACGTGGCGCTCCGGTACTAATTTTAGCCCCCGCCGCGCCCCCCTCGTCACCAGATGCGTCGGCACCGTCCCGGCCACATGCGTTGCGTGCCCTACCATGCCCTACTGCCTGCTACCCTCCACTCACGTTTAATGATATGCCTCGTTATCACAGTTGTGTTGGGCTTCAAGTTGCTAATTCCAAGGCACCTATTGCCAATCTGTTAACAAAATTTACGATATGCGCAAGTGTTATCTTGAAAAGAAATTAGATAGGTATTTTTCGATATACGTCACAATTAATCAAAGCATTTGATGCTGTGAATACTTTATATTTCTTTTTTTTTATATACAATTGTGGTTAATCCATAGCTCTAACAGTATGCTGTTAAAAGCTTATAATGTACCTACTGGGCTTATGTAAGTTAGCCAAAGCACAGATTTAAACGACCAAGGTATTTAGCGTAAAAACCGCGCATGTCTATTTAAAAGTAGAACAAAAGACAAACAATAACGCAGACACGCGTACATAACAAGAAATGGTAATGAATTGGTCAAAATATCTGAACAATGAGACCTCATAATACACAGGAGAATAAACATTTAAAGATATTTTTTGACCTTGCGTAGTAATATTTCTAAGCTACATTGCCAAATACTCGTAGGTGAAGTGTCGTTGGTAAATTTTGAACCACAAATGGTTTTTTTTCTTTCTGAGACCATAATGACTTATTTTGTTTTCAATGGCCACAACGTTCGCGTTTGCGTATCTTTAGATTGTTTTTGTCTCGTGACATAAAGCTCAAGTCTAAGATGCAAATATGTAACTGTAATTTGTACAAAATTATTGTTATTGTTTAATTTATATCCATGATTTATTTAAGTACAGAGGGCAGCATATCAAGCTACCCCAATTTGTAAAATTTATTTGATAGGTTTTCAACTTTATTACAAAAAAAAGTTAAGGTTCATGTTAAATTAGAAAAAAAATACATTTTGGTATTAGCTTGATGTGCTGGCGTCTGTACCTACTTACCTACCATATTTTTATTTCAAACTTAAAAGAGAATTTTATTAATTAAAATTCGGTTGTATAAGTGGGAAAAGTACTCGTGTTTTCGGTTTCACAAGCCATCAAAGAACAACTGAGGCAACTTTCAATTCGAAACCTTACGCCGTCGTTCCCTAGAAAAAGGGTCTTGACATAAAAACACGGAAACAATAAAGTGATCCGATATGGATTCTGTTTTCATATTCGTAACTCCGGAGCCCTAACAAAACTAGTACAATTATAAAAGAGAGCAACAAATTAACCATAATATAACGCTTGTACTCTCTGTTAGGGTGGGCAGAGTTGCACGATATATAAATACTTACACTTAGACCGTCTCGTTTAGATAAGTCCCATGTCTACTTAAGCGTTAACACCTTAACGTTAGGAGACCGACAAACAATACATTGTCTATTGTGTCTGCTTGTTTCGCAGTGCGATGAGCCTTTGCTGGGTTCAAAACAGCCCTGCCCACTAACACGGACCAATCTGGGGATCGAACCAAAGATCCACTTGTGACCACTACACCAACGTGGCCACGAAGCAGTATATATCCTTTGTTATATGTAATTAAAAGCATACGGTTGCTTACCTACTTTGTTGTTTGTTTGTTCAAGGAGTTTGTAGTCAGATAATAGGTGCACTTGGCTGTTGTATGTTGTGTACAATTCCGACATGTGTATAGTTTGGATGGGCGAACTAAAGCTAAACCATCTTTAATATTTATGCTTTGCTAGTAAATAAATGAAATCTCAATAATTTATCGGGAATGAGTGTCTATTTCGAAAATGCATGACGTTTCCGAGGTAGAATGCAACAATGTTACAAGTTTTGGTTCGATTTTAATATGTAGGAACGAATTATTTGTCACATCTGGAAACTATAGAACTAAAATATTGTCTTTGGCCAGTAGATCAGCGCGCTTACTCTTGATTTTAATTACGATCAATCGACATTGGAATTTAGACATTTCGTACCTACTCTTGAGATCGAGTTTATTTTGCCAGCTGTGACTGCAAAATGGACATTGGGATCGTATTGGCTTTAGATCGGAATTAAAATTAGATTGAAGAGTATGCACCTATGTAACATAGGTACTACATTACATAACATATAACATAGGCTATGTTATGATTTATTTACTAGAATAATATAAGACGTTACTCTTCTTCTTGTTATATTGTTTAACTCAATGAATTTGGGTTGGTGAAATATTTAAAAAAAATCTAAATTAAATTATTAACTAAAACATTTTGGATTTTGTTCGATTTTTTCCCATGCGTTTAAATACTATATTTTACCTACACTGTTCATTTTTTTATTACATATTTTTAGATTCGTTGACAAATTGATTGAAATAGACTTTGGACAAAATAGCTCTGCTTAGAGAATTAAATACTTAATTGTATTCTTATATGAGACTAGAAAACTATGGGATCAAATCATATTATTATTATTATTGTGACAATATCATTTATGTTCCATTCATCTAATTTAGTAAGTAATTGTTGTTAAAAGTTCTTTGGTAAGTAATTGTTGTTTACGCTTCACGTACCTGTTAGTTATATAGCTAGTTATAAGCTGCAAATTTTGAGAAAGTTGTATTGTAGAATAACAATATGAGGGTCATATAGACACAGAACCTTTAAGTGAATCGTGTTTTGGATGAATATGTAATGATCGTAGCGGTAGGTATTCTATGGTTTCTGCCTACCCCCACGGGGAAAAGGCGTGAGTTTATGTATGTACGAATGTGTTTTGACGACGATGATAGAAGTGTCAGAGTATCGGGATACTGGGGCTTTGGAAAAGTGCTTGATCATGTCATAGGTGTTTTATTTACTTATTTTTTTTATAGAACGTGAACAAAAAATTCTAAAAATAGCCACGGGATTAAATTAAAGAAAATTAAAGCTATTATGTAAATTAAACAAAAGACGAGTTTTGTGGGCCCTTGCTTTGGTGGTCAATGTTAGTCTCATACTGGCTGCACAGTGGAACTATGCACGCAAAATTACGTATATTAAAATAAAACTATCCGAATTCCAATACACGTGTTTTTGTAAATCAGACTACGACGTAGACTTGGCATTTAAATTCGTCTCATGCATACTTTAGTTTTTCATGTATTATTACATAGTTCTTCATGTTTTCCAGGAGTTATTTAAACAGTTGCTTAAGAACATCGACTGCCTCGATGGTATTAAAGTTGCAATCATTATTGCCGAGCATGAGGTCATGGGTTCGATTCCTAGGCCGGCCAGTGTTATTGTTTTTTTTTCATCACTATTTTATCAGTAGCAGCTGCCGAAATATGTCTAACTCTTCGGGGAATATGGTCGTGATGTTATATTATGTTATTAAGAACATTGACTGAAACCACATACCCAGCTCTCTAATCATGAGAAAATCTAACAGTTTGGGGAAACTAGTCTGTGCTTAACTAGGTGCAACAACAGAACTTTTATAATTTCGGCTTATATGTACATTTGTACAAGTTCGTATGTCCGATTGTTTGTCACGCAGCCATTTTGCTTGGAAACTGGGCACTATATCGATGAAATTTGAAAGAAAGATATATTGGCTGTACCACCAAACAATAGTGTAGTGAAATTACAACAAAATAATTAGGGGTGACACTCCCCACCCCACATATAGCTGAGGGATAAAAAAGCCAGTGGAGCATAAGCGAGTGGGGTATCGATCGTTGGATCCCATTATTAAAAAAAATGGTGTTTCTTAATAACTTTTTTGTTTACATCTATGTTTGGTGAAATATGAGTTTTTTTTGTTATGGTCGCCAATATAACTTGTTTTTCATTATTTCTTCGAGAGACACTGATTTCATCTGCCGAGCCTTTTCCCAACTATGTTGGGTTCGTCTTCCAGTCCTACCGGATGCAGCTGAATACTAGTATTTAGCTTGGAGCTACCTTCTGCGAGAGACACTATAAAAAAATCTGACCTTGATCCATGTGATGTTAATACCTAACACACAGTACTTAAAAACTACGTTAGTAACATACTCGTATGTATTAGATTGGAATATTTTAGTTCATATATCTGTTACTCTCATCGACTCTAAAACACAAACTCATTTTTGCAACTCATGGTGATCACAATGACGAAATGCTTTACTATGTGTTTTTTATTTTTCAAATAAACTTTAATGTCAATTTTATTTTCTTTACAATTATACTTTTAACTTTAGAATTTACCCAAACTGTCCAGAAAAATAAAATAAAAATGTTTTAGTCTGTTCTACATATTTCGGTTTTACTTATACATATCCAGTTATATAGATATTTAGACTACTCGATAGTTTGATTTGGGAATAGTGCGGCAGGCTTGCCCCATAAAAAAAAATACTAGATAGTTTACACTACAGTAATATATTAATTGAAGACGGATTAATAAAACCACATACTAAAAACAACACTAGTTTAAGACAGGCTTGTGTCATGATAATAAAGCTGATGATGTCTAAAACATCTCAACGGGTTTCAAATCAAAGATCTCCGTACCACATATTAAGTAACAAGTATATTATCACAAGATATTTATAATTGTCAATTGAAATCAATGGTCGGTTTCGTATTCGGCTGGCCGGAAGCGTAAGTGCGGTCCGCCTGCTGTGGGAAACGCATTGTTCTTGTGAACACAACCTATGTGGAACCGACCGTTTCCTCTACGCCACTAGTGCGGCTTGTTACGATTCGTAATCACACACTATTTCCTTTTACAGTACGTATATAGGTGGGTACGTTGAGAGGTATTCAGGTGATCGTAAATAGCACGCAGCATTCTTGTTGCTTCACCAAGGCGGGGGGTTTGTTGGCTGTACCGTGAGAGTTTTGTAAAATGATTTGGACAACATTGATTTATCCACGCGGTACGGGAGGTATCAAAAGCCGGGGACAGAAATACACTTTCTTGAATCCCCTAAAACACTTTCTTTCATGAAACTTAGCGGCCTCGATCTCAAACGTCAAAGATCATCCATGTATAATTTTGGTGCTTTATCAAGATTCTGATAAAATCTTCACTATATTTTAATGAAGAAGAAGGTGAAGGTGCAGATGCATCAGCTGTAGGTAGAATCAGCTGTTCGTAATTTTTTTCTAAACATTTTTATTTATTTTTTGTGTAATGTTCCAAAAACTAGGTAGCCAGAAAGAAGAACAGTACGGTACCTGATATGAAGGGTGAGGGGTGCCGGGTTCATTGATCGCGTCTATTGTCGAAGCAGCGCGTGCGACGGCAGCTGCACCCCGCCGCCCTACGCTTCGGGGTAGGCAGATGGTAGATATTGAACTTTTTTTTCTATCAAACAATATCTATTATGCGTGATAAGTGAATAAACTTGGTGATAGATGAACGAGTATAGCGATATGCAAATGATTTTGGTGATAGAGGGGCGTGACCAAAGTCGTGTACCTACGTACAGAGTAGTTGTCTGTCGACGACTTCAAAAGTAAGTAACTAAGTCTTTGAAAGATCTTCAACACAAAGCGGTCCGAATTCGTTATTATTTCCCAGCAGCGAAAACAAGTCTGCGGTGTGTAGTCCGCCGTTGCATCTTATTCTCACAGTATAATCTGAATAAAGTTATCTTTCTATAAAACACGTTCATCCCGTTTATATTCTTTGTCCAAAGAGTCCAGTGAACGTTACAACGGTTAAGTTCTCACAGCATCCGCAAAAAAAAGAAAACGAATCCTTTTTTGTATAAAATCAATAGAAAGTCTGTGCTGTTGCCATGCGATGGGATCGGACAGCCCGACGCTCGCGCACCCCTTGCTGGGGTCCGCATCCCTTGCAATTGCACGTCAATAACAGCGACTTTATCAAAAGCAGAGGGAGAGAGAGAGAATATAGTCCAAACGATATAGTTTTTATTTATTTGTTTTTCTTGTCGTTATTTAAATGATTCGCTTTTAAATAATTCCTTCGGTCACTCACGGGTATTTAGGAATGCTACGCTAATGCTTGCAATGCAATGTACCGAAAATAATTGTTTGTATACAACTGGTAAACAAAGTAATCTTGTGTTTTCCATAAGAACCTTACTGTATCTGAAGGTACCGGTTCAGCTCTAAAAGGCGTTGGTATAAAATTTATATTCAATAGTGGGCCCTTAGTGGTCTATCCTAAATCTTACGTCCTCTGTGCGCACAATACTCTTAAAAAGGGTTCTGAATTTCTGATGTATTAGTATAATATATGGTAATACTTAAGTAAATACCAGTAATTAGATTTTCCGAGGCGTTTCTGGTTGAGAGTCCGAGTGCTCATCTTCTTTTCAAAGAGATCTCTAAATGTAGTTAGTTTACTGTAAGTTAGTTTAAATTACTTTTTTTTTAAATAATTCTACACCGGCAACGGTAGTTTACGTGAAACTATTTTATGTTAAGACCTTAATGTACAATACACTCAGAAAAAAAAATGCTTCGTTGACGCTCCCCAAGACCCAAAGGCTGGCTTCTACTTTGGCCAGAACCTAAGCATTGCCATTCAACGTGGCAATGCTGCGTGTTTTGAGCACTATACCAGTCAGTCGACAGCGATGCTGATGAATTTTTCTTGCCCTTGTTTAATTAGTTAGGATAGTTCATTGTTTTTTTTTATTAATTGCATGTGTCAGGTATACAGACTGGAACTGACACCATGAGTACATGATTCTAGATGGATCATGATTTTCTGTATTGAATTTTTCCTTTCATTCTTTTTACGTTTTCTACGAACGTTTTTTTTTTCTTAAAACAGTAGAAAGTCATAATGTCTACATAACCCCTAAGATTTTTTACTAAAAAGTCACTACTTTACTACGTGTCTCATTAAAAATCTCATTGGGTTTGGTAAAAATCCTGACTTTTAACAGTTAAAATTACAAAAACATAAAAAAAAAACGTTGAAATTAGTCTAGACTGACGAGAAAATTCAACGCTGTGGGGACCATAATCACGTTCTGACCTCATGGTATGAGTTTGTTCGTCGATGTCCCTTCCACTCTGTGTAGTTAGCATGTAGATACTAAAAATAAAGGATGTCAATAAAATTTAAAAAATAAGTATATTTCCTCCAGGATATGGCGCTACTTTTATGGTAAATGTCAAACGCCTGTCAGCCCTCGGCTGTCTAATCCCTTCTAAATATGAATTCGTGTTGATCTCATTGAGAAACCATAAACCATATTTTAGTTTTTCAAAGGATAGTCGTCAGATGTTTCATTGAACCTCTGAATCATCGATAATTACTATCCAAAAAGCTTCAAATGCTCACATTACTTACTTACGTTATAGAGAAGGGTGTGGCAGAAAACTTGCTTCTTACGACATTTTGCCGATTAAGTTAACCGCAGATTAGAATAGTAATTTTCTAATGCTGTTTACGGACAATAAAGATATTAGTATTCCTATTAATAACTGCCATGGCAGCACGATATCCATCTAATTTATAGACTGATAGGTATAGTACCTACACTGGAAAATGTGGGCTACAATAATAATTACTTTGGAAATATACAAACGACTCTATCGAGTTTCAAACGCAGCCCAAGGCCTAATAATTATGAGTGGAAAATATAAGAACCATAATATTTTTACAATTACTTTAAAGTAATAATGTGACCTACATACTCGTATGTACTGACAAATATTTGGAATATAATTTAGCCCACCAAGTACACAACGGTAAACACGACGTTACTACTAACTAGAAATAGATAGAGTACCTTATAGGTAACCTATAAATTTCTTAGTAAATTAGGTTTATTACGTTGTAAATTAGGCATTTATACCTGCTATCATTTGGAATTCCATGATTGCAGATTTTTGCAGAAAATACCATGTATTAGGCTCCTGCGCCTCCAACAGTCATCTAATACTAAATAATAAAGTTGAAAATTTGCTAGATAGCTTTTTTTTTAACGGTTGGATTTTAGCATTTATTTTATCATTCTATAGGCCATTTCTAGAGGAAAGTTATATGCTATTTAAAATCACCACGACGACACTTTAAAGCGAGTGAAACAGCGGAGCACAGATAGTTTCATATACTTAATTGTTTTCACATTCGTGGTAGCCTGCTTGGTACAAAACCAAGAACTGTTTCTACGAAAATAATTGATTCACAATCTAATTATACTAATTAATTGTTTTTCGATAGGTCCTTTTTTTTTAAATAAAGATCTACAAATATTTGCTCCGGGTGTTCTGGGTATTTGCTATGTATAATAAAAATATCTATCTGTGTAATGTATTGTATTAAGTTTATCAGTCATCTAGTACCCATAACACAAGCTCTGCTTAGCTTGGGGCTAGATGATGCTGTGTGGATTGTCCAGCATTAGTTAGTTAGTAGTAGTAATCTTATTAATTAACGTAAATGCGATCTTTAACCTCGAAAAATGGTTGGTTAATCTGGAGATTATTATATCATACTGGCATCATTTAACAAGGAAGCCGAATCCGGCCTCTTAAGATGGTCTATGTACCTAGGTTAAGGGCCACAAATCTGTTATCTACTTAAGACTTGATTGTACGAAATTATACTAGTACTTTACCACTATCATCATCTGCCTAGCCTTTTCCCAACTACGTTGGGGTTGGCTTTCAGTCTAACTGGATGCTGCTGAATACCAGTATTTTACATGGAGCGACTGCCTATCTGACCTCAAAAACCCAGTAATTGGGCAACACGATACCCCTTGGTATGACTGATTGTTTTGACTACCCGTAACGACTGTCAAAGATCTACATGACAGCCGGAACCCAAGCCGTTGGGCTTAACGTGCTTTCCGAGGCACTGAGGAGTCTCGATATGTTAAAAAAAACTAGTTTCCGGTATTGAATTATATCAATAATCTTTTTTGTTTGTAATAATTTATGTTTGAGCATAAACTATACTATACTATTCTACATTTACCTACAAGTTTTGTTAACTGGTTTCGTTTACACGTAAAACAAAATTGACAAAATAGTCTACTGATAGACATGTATGGATAGAAGAAGAAGACCCGAAACAAATTGGGATGATGACCAACCGTTAAAATCCTTCTTATCTATTTAATATCAACAGATTACAGGCCGCAGATTCTAAGGAACTGGGTAACTATTTGACTGAATTTCGGGCTTCTGACTTCCCGTTACGATTGTCCAAATCTATTTTTATAATTTTATCTAAGAAGTTTTATAATGTGCTATGTATAATGTGCTAGAAAATGCATTATTATTATTGCATATTAATATACTGATTGTCACATTACTCTGCGTTTATTAATGAAGGGGCTTGGCAGTAAGGAAGGTACTCCCGATATTACATGCGTAGCTACTTAATTTATATAATCATTAGAAATAATACTAGTACCTAATTTTTGAAGTAAGTAATCCATTAGTACAGTCATACGTTCGTCGGGCTAATTAATCAATACTAATTTAATTAGAGACAAATATTTGTAATCAGCGTTCGGTATTGTACTAAAATGTGTTAAGTAACATTCTACACTTACCTACTAGTTTCTTTTGCATGGTAGTCCAAAACTAGATCGATTGACTAGAAATTGTTCCAGAACTTTGAATTATTAAGGGAGTAGGTTTCATTTTAGTTATCCGAACCTTTTTTATTTGGGGAGGGGGGGCTGCAAAAGGCCTCTTGACTTTGGGGGTAAGACCAGAAAGTGTGGGTTCTTTCCTCACTGAAACCACCCTGGTGGTCCCACCATCAGCACGCGGTAGAGCTATCGTGTCCTCATAAGGGACTTCTCACACTTAGTCAGCTCTATTCAGCTTATGTCCATAGAAAATAACGATTTTGTATGGAAGACGCGTAGGCATCCGTTTCGCTGAAAGGACGCAAACCTTCGCATATCATACAAAATTAGTGTACCCTTATGAAGACGCGGTGGCTCGGTAGTTAGTCCCTAAAAAGCCACCCCGGAGCCCCCTTTGTGCAACGTCTGTTACGGCTCATCCCTGAAAGTTATATGTACCTGCTTGCATAATAAATCAATTAAAAACAGCCTAATGCTTGTACAGGCGCCAGCACATCAAGCTACCCCGAACTGTCAAATTTCCCCAATTGAACATGAACCTCATTTCTTTTGCGATAAAGTTGAAAACATATCAAAGAAATTTGACACATTGGTGTAGCCTGATGTGCTGGCCCCTGTACTTATAACAATTCTTCGTGTTATTGATATGAGAAAAGATAACGACGGGCTCATGAGCACATCAGTAGCCGACGTGCATCATAACAAAAGTTTCTGTGTCTCTGCACCTATGGAGCAATGTGAAAACATTCCCACTACTGACTGTGATGTGTACTACTACACTACACTATGTGTACCTACCTACTTGTCTTGCTACATTGATTCTAATACAACATTTTAATTGGTCAGTCTTCTGATTAACTTGCATACTTCATTGTTTATGTTTCTTTCTGGTCTTCGCTTGTATAATATATCTTTTTTTTTGTGCGGCAGTATGAAATGACAGCATAGTCTCCATTCTGGCAAAAACGATTTAGATACAAACAATACTTAGTTACACACAGGGATGGCGCGAAGGAAACTAAATAAAATGTTCATAAAACCCATTGTTTTAACAATCAACTGGTCGTTTCATCACGGATATCATTAGATACTGAAATATTTGGAATATCTGACCGTGCTCAAAATGTAGCACCCTGTAGCTACTTTGGGAACTACGGTAGGTACTTGTTACATATTGATGTTAATTGCACTATGCTAGGCCTTAATGCGAAGAAATAGTTATCCCTAAAAATGCAGCATTATTTCTTAGGACGGGGTGAGATCATTAGAAAGGTAGTTTTCCGATTAATTACAACACTATCGTAGCACACCTGCCCTTCCTGCCTGAGGATTCGATTTTTCTAGACATATAGGTATGGCGACAATTTGAGATAAATGTAGGAATTTCAATGTGGGGTGTATAAACTTCAAGATTCATTGTTCATTCATATCTATGATATGGCTAGAAAGCAAGTGAGTATTGAGATGACAGCAAAGAGAGATGTAAGTATGGAAGAAGAAGACATGCTGTGCCGACTGCCGACTCCATTCCCTTCCCGATATTGGGATAGTGGTAGCAGGATGACAATGATGATCTAAGAAAAAAAAACGAAATTATCTATGGTGAGAACTGCATCAAATCCATTATGACAGAAACAAATGGAGCAATTTTTTGTACAGATATATTCGCTTTTTGGTGTCGGCGCTATAAATCGGCGATCCGAATGAAGATCCTTTTTACTTGCAATGAAAATCAGATTGCAATAATTAATCCGCCGGTAACGTGTTGCCCAGTTACTCGGTTGTGGAGTTCAGATACGCAGTCGCTCCATGTATAACACTGGTATTCAGCTGCATCCGGTTAGGCTGGAAGCGAACCCCAACATAGTTGGAAAAAGGCTCGGCAGATGATGATGATTTCTGAATTAACTAGAAAATACTACGCCATCTAGTGTGTCATTTAGAGACTAGCTGACCCTCTCTCCAATCAGCAGACGAAACGCTGTACTGTTAAGTTTGAAACGAGACAACACTGAGCTCTCTTTAGTTCATGAGCACGTAAATAGATGTCGCCTCTATCGCTGAAAATTAAATCAAACTCACCATGAAGTTGTTTACAAAAATATAAGCGTATCTTTCCGTTATCAGCAAACATTTTACTTGTAAAGTTAGTAATGGTTTTATTTTTAGCTTATGGAGGTCTTCCTACTACGGCTACTCGTTGTGGTACGTTGCACCACGTACAATTCCCCACATCTGTGGTAACAAAACCAGTATAAGCTGACCTCTTATTCTATTGAAACACCGTACTAGGTCAGGTCAAGGTCAAAGTGTTACCAGCAACGACGTGCGATCGATTGTATCAGATTGGTAGGCAGTCCGCATCTATCATAACAACATAAATAATGATGACGTGTCGTGCCACGTCATAGTTTAAAATAAATATTGCGTAGAGTTAAAATGTGAGTTGTTTCTCGTTATTACATTTAGATATTTATAGTGTTTGTCAACACAAATACAAGTAATTATAAACAGACAAACTTGTGGGAAAGTTGATTTTTCTATCGTCATACGAGTCATACGAGTACACACAAAAATAGATATGAGTTTTCGTTTGGGTAATCAACTATTGTATATGTATACCTCAAAATTACTTGGTGGCATTCAAACTATTCACTATCATCCCACACAGCTTTCTCCACAAAAGCTGCAACTACATCACGTTGGCTCAGCCACATAATAAATGAACCACTTTGGGGAAATATGCGGGAAATTTTCTACACAATTTCTACCCTACGAAGTATCGTTAATACGACATGCAAGCAAAATTATAGTAAACTGTCTAGGTATGCCTACGTCGCGTAACCGCTGAGTATACGAAAGCCTACGCAGCTGCTACGCCACGTAGCCGGTAAGCGTACGCGGCTGCCACGTACGCAACGTAAGGTTTGAGTCTACGATAGCCTACGCAGCGCTTATGCAACGCAAACGCTGCGTCTACGCGTCGGAAGCATTAATTCTAGCAAAGCCTACTTTTATTTATGTATTTGCATGCATGTCAAATTTAAACTTAAACATTGGGACGCAAATAAATTGTGTGAGGAATGTTAAGAACAACGTCGGCAACTAGATGCCAAATAGATTTTTTATTTTTTATAAAGGGCACTTACGCTTGCCGTCTTGATGTTAATTAATTATCAGTCCAGTATCAAAAGGCAATATATGTGAGGAGTATCGTTTTTTCAATTTGCACTAATCTCCACAAACAATACAGGGCTTTCTGGTCTCGATGTTTTCTGTGCTCAGTGTTTTCTGTGTCAACTAGCTAAGTTACAACGTTAAATACATTTACACTACATAGTTTTAGACAGCACAATTACTCGCCATTGCATATCACAACTACAATAGAGTGATTCACAGCATTGTAGTAAGTAAGTCAGTCAGCCAGAGCAGGCCAGATCAAGGTTATCCGCACCTCAGTCATTGTACACTAATAAAATATAATGCTACAGGCCCAGTGACGTCATAAAGCCGTTAGCTCGTGTAGGCGACCTGGGACTGTGAGTTTCATTACATTTATATAGTTGATGACATCAGTTTATTGGTCGTAAACCAAGTCTAGAGATGTCTTGCATTCATGATGTCTTTACTGAGAAGTTTGAAATTAGTATCAATAGAAACTATCTAGTGTTGAAGGGATGAATGTAAATGCAGATAACATTCTTAAATCCTTTGAAAACTGACTGCCTTGTGAATTGAGAGGTCACAAGCGCTACTGCTGAGCGTGAGGTCCTGGGTTTGATTCCCGGTTTGGGCTAAAATGGTATTCGGTTTCTTTTTTTAAAATTTCTCAGTATCAGCCCGGAGCTTGAGGATGTGCCTTGTTGAGGTCACTTGGTGAGGCTCGCCCCTATTAAACGGCACTTAAACATAAATGTGGAAATCTGAGTGTGCTATAGGTACAGTTTTGCCTACCCCGTTGGGGAATACAGGCGTATTAATTATTCCAAATAATACAATTATACCATCTTTATAAAACGATGTTCGTACTTAATGCCTGTAGTATTTTTCCTTCATAACTGGATTCATTTCCATGTGTCCAGTAATTTTCAGAGCTGTGGTTAAAAATGGTTGCTTGTTATTATTCAAGGACAGTTTATTCCATTGATTCATTAGATGCGCGTCTGAACACTTATCGATCTATGATTACTTATATAATTAACTAACTGCCTCGTTGGTCTAGTGGTCCCAAGCGCGACTGCTGAGCGTGAGGTCATGGGTTTGATTCCTAGGTCAGCCAAAGCGTTATAAAACTTTTCCAATTAGGAATTTTTCTGATTAATAATAATAATAATAACCCCCCGTCGTATCCTTACGTTGACGTCGTGGTGGGGCTTGTGCGCCTTAATGAGCGCTAGGGCTATACCGGTAGAGGCACTCATGCCGGGCAGGTCTAGGGTGAGAGGTCAGACCAAGAAGGGTACAAATTTGTTCCTGATCCACTCCCACATCAAGAGCAATTTCCTTACATCCAAATTTCCTTTTCCTTTTTCCTATCTCTCCCAAATCCCTAACCTAACCTGTGGGGGGGCGGGGATAGGGACTGGGCTTGCCCAACCCTAATCCCCAATCCCCCAATTCCTTTCCTCCATTCCTCGTAAGTACTAAATATATGCGATGCGTCTAAGAAGTAGAGTATTACCCCAGGCGGGTACCGTAGCCAACCGCGATGGAGAATCCCGCCCCGGGCCACCAGGTCCGGGCAGCCCTACGTATTCTGGGGAGGGCACCGTATCGCACCAGCCTGCCCAGTGTCGTACTGTTGCAGTCCAACATGTACAATCGTCACCATGTTCCTCACCAAAATCATCATTATTTTCATCAATCCCTTCATCACCACCCTCATATCTTGATATAGATCACGAGTCAATTTCATCTAATCCATCATCACCTTCACCACCACTTCAACCCGCCATGAATGTTGTGCAGGAGGCTAATCCGGCCGAAATTACTGCACCCGTTCAAGGTGGACGGCGCACACGTAAAAAGTGGACAAAAGAAATGAATAGTTTCATCATGCGCCATTATTTCATCCTCAGTGAATTAGAGACTAACACAAAAACATATCTTACACCTCTACATGCACGATTCATAGAAGAGTTTCCTGAAATGAAAATAGGAAAACAAAGAGTAGGAGACCAACGTCGGGCTATAGTCCAGCGTCAATTCCTAACAAAACAGGAGATTGAAACTATCAAAGAGGAAGTAAGAGTTCTACTTCAAAATCAACCACCTTCACACACCAATACTGATAACACACAAACTAGTAGAATAAGATGGTCTGACAACCTTAACACAGCTATAATTAAAAGCTATAACCGAATCACAAAGCTAGAAACAGATTTAACCACATACAGACCACTTTTACACCAAGACATCACTTCTAAGTACCCGGAAATTGCACATCTTTCAGCACAAAGAATAGCAGACCAACGTAGATCAATTATTAATAATAGACTGCTATCTGTTGATCAACTTAAGAGGATTCGAGAAGAAGTTCAAAATGAGATAGGCACTATTATCACACACACTCCCGAAGATATAACTCAACATGTAGAAGATAACCTCACACCTGAGACTACACAACCATTACAGACTAATAACATTGAGCTGAACCCTGAGGCAGAACAAACAACAAACGTCGAGACACCAAACTTGTCAACAGAATTACAACAGCAATTACAGGAAATGTACACGGAAACATTTGACAAATTTAAAGACACAATCCCAACAAATCGACCGTACCTACCAAAATTAAAACCTTCTAAGAAACTAGCAGTCATTACAAAACATCTCAACTCTGACATACTCCCAAAAACACTTTCTTCTGACACAGACTTTAACACATTACAAACAGCCATCTACAGCGCAGCCTATACTGTAGCCAAATTTAACGGTGCCAGAATACAAGAAGGAAATAGATTAAATAACAAACCACAAAGTTTACCCTGGTGGCAAAGACGTTTGCAAGGAAGGATTAATGATCTCAGAGCAGATATCGGGAGGCTAACAGAATATACAAGAGGCGTCAGATCACAAGCATTAGAAAAACACATCATTAAAATCAAACAGCAATACAAGATCCATACTCAACACGAAAACGAAAACACTGATATCGAACACTTCCTAGACACGTTAAAACAAAAATTGAACACCTTATCAAGTCGCTTAAGAAGATACAAACAAACAACAATTAGAAAAACACAAAACAAACAATTCTGCAACAATGAAAAACTATTTTATAGAAATCTTACACAACAACATAACAATTCACCAGAAAACAATAGCACATCACCTACCCCTGAATCTTTATACACATTCTGGTCAAATATTTGGTCTAATCCCGTCGAACACGTACACAGTCAATGGGTCGCGGATGACAGGGACAGATTGAATGATGTACCAGAAATGAAGTTCGAAAAAATCAAACCGGATCTTCTGGGAACTGTTATAGGAAAAACACACAATTGGAAAGCAACAGGGTCTGACAATATACACAACTTCTGGTACAAAAAGTTCACATGCACTCACACTCTACTACTCGAACACATTAACGCATTCATTCAAACACCTGATACATTACCACCTTACATTACACAAGGTATAACATACATGCTACCAAAAGATCCATCAGACATGGCGAACCCTGCTAAATATCGCCCAATTACATGCCTACAGAATATTTATAAAATAATAACATCGTGTTTAAGTGAATGTATATATAAACACACTCACGAACATCAGGTTTTAGCAGAGGAACAGAAAGGATGCCGGAAGTATAGCCAGGGGTGTAAAGAACAGCTCACAATCGACGCCGTAGCTTCTAAACAAGCACTTAGCCAAAAACGCAATATCCACACTATGTATATAGATTATAAGAAAGCATACGACTCAGTCCCACACTCTTGGTTAGTATATATATTAAAACATTACAAAATTCACCCCACAATCACCGCGTTTTTGGAAAACACAATGTTAAATTGGAACACTAAACTCAAAATATGTAATTCTGGCAGTAGCACTGAAACTGATTTTATACCGATAAAAAGAGGTATTTTCCAAGGGGATGCTTTAAGCCCTCTTTGGTTCTGCCTAGCACTTAATCCACTTTCCAATATGCTCAATACAACTGACTTAGGATTCAAGATCAAACACGATACACACCAAACTACTTTTTCTCATCTCATGTATATGGATGACATCAAACTCTTTGGAAGCACACTAAACGAAATTTACACACTTGCTGACACCACTCAGATATTTTCAAAAGATATTTGCATGGAATTTGGAATAGACAAATGCAAAATTCAATCTGTGCACAAAGGAATAGTACAACCTACCTCGTATGAATTAGCAAATCATGATGTTATTGACGCCGTAGACCCTGTAGAAGGATATAAATACTTAGGATATTACCAGTCACAACAAATTCACCAAAAAAACACAAAAAAATTACTGCAACAAAAGTTTAAAAACAGACTACACAAAATACTACACTCACACCTCAATGCACGAAACACTATCAAAGCCATCAACACTTTTGCTATCCCCATACTTACTTACTCCTTTGGAATCATACGCTGGACACAAACAGACCTAAAAAACTTACAAAGAATGATTAACACATCAATGACTACGCACAGGAAACACCACCCGAGGGCTTGCATACAAAGATTAACGTTACCCAAGATTGAGGGCGGTAGAGGACTCATTGACATAATAAACTTACATAATAAACAAATTACATCACTCAGAACGTTTTTTCACACTCAATCGCAGCATTCAACATTACACAAAGCCATATCTCAAGCAGACACATTCACACCACTCTGTCTTTCTGACCACACTAAAAGCATGGAAACAATCACCAATCAACAAAAAATCGATACTTGGACCCAAAAATCACTTCATGGACGCCACCGCCTTGACTTGACCAACCCAAATGTTGACAAGATAGCGTCAAACGCATGGCTCAAGCGGGGTGAACTGTTTCCCGAAACAGAAGGATTCATGTTAGCGATTCAAGACCAAGTTATAGATACCAAAAACTACAGAAAATTCATAATCCGCGACAGCACCCTAAGGAGTGACCACTGCCGTCACTGTCATAAACAACCCGAAACAATACAACATATCACAGGTGCATGCTCATCCATTACACAAACAGACTACAAACACAGGCATGACCAGGTAGCTGCAATTATTCACCAGACACTAGCTTATAAACACAAACTTATAACAGAAAAAACAGCATATTACAAATACACACCTCAAACCATACTTGACTCAGCTTATTATAAAATGTATTGGGATAGAACTATTTTAACTGACAAGACTATACACCACAACCGACCTGACATAACTTTGCACGACAAACAAAATAAAACCGTATATCTGATAGATATAGCAATCCCAAACACACACAATCTGACATCCACGCACACAAACAAACTTTCAAAGTACGTAGACTTGACAATTGAGCTAAAAACCCAATGGAAAGTTAACAAGGTCAAAACCATCCCTATCATTATATCCAGCACCGGCGTCATCCCCAAAACACTCCATAAAAGCCTTAAAATCTTAGATATTCATCCACTCACATTCACACTTTTACAGAAAGCAGTTATACTGAACACTTGCAGATTAGTCAGGAAATTCTTATCTATCGACTAAGATGAACCGGCAAGATTGTTTGGCCAAAAGCCCGCAATTTTGGTGTAGTTCCCCAGTAATGGGAGAGATAAAAATCTAAACACAAAAATAATAATAATAATAATAATAAATCTTTATTCATACAAGAACCTTTACAAAGCTTAAACACTAGGTTACATATTAGCAGCCTGGAGTCTTGAATTGAGCCGGATTGATGGCAATAAGCTCGCCTCATATTACATGGAGCTTAAACATAACTGGCGAAATGTGGGTGTTACTATACACGGTGTTACTATCCACACCTCTGACCAACCCTTCGTGAAATACAGGCGTTATGTTGTGATAAACCTGAAGAAATGTTATTTTGGTTGAAAGCGATAATCTCTGGAGTCAGTCGTATCTGACAAATTATTTTTGCATTTGATAGCTCTATTGAGGGTTACAAGAGTAGAGAGAGACTGAGGAAACGATGGATGGATTGTGTGAAAGATGACATGGCAAAAAAAAAGTGATTTCTAAGATGACGGCAAATAGAGATGTTTGGAAGAAGAAGACGTGCTGCGCCGACCCCAAATAAATTGGTATAAAGGCAAGAGGATGATGATAGCTCTATTCTTGAGGTAGGTAAGACTATTTAACATCACGCTACGTACAATCCTTAGGAGTGGGTGAAGCCGCTGACCACAGCAAGTACTGGCTATAATCCTCATTAATTGCAGCAGTCATTAAATATTTGGAAGGCAGGTGTTTAGCGAACGAGCGATGTGTCTCAGAATAAAAACGACGTATCTTGTAGCATGTTTGACTAAGCCTGAGCTCAGAATTAATGAATTGGATTTCGGAATTGGTAGGTACCACACTTTGCACTCCTGTTGTCCTGTGTTTTTGTACTTTATGTACTTACCCGATTCGTGTCACAACGCTTAGTTCCCAATTTTCCCCAGGTACCAATTTAGTAACCAAAAAAAACGTTAATAATTATACAAATAGGTATTAAGGAAAATAATCTGTCAAAAATAAAAGCTAACCTTGAATATGATTTTGGGTTCAAGGCGATAACTTTAGTCAATACGATCAATTAGCATTTTAATAACGTTGTTTGTACGATATTTACAACGGGTTTATGAGTCTCAATTACACCAAAGATAATAATTTAAAAAATGCTGTAAGTGCCGAAATCCTGTCATCGTACTATCCAACTAATAATAGGTCTTTACCTATGAAATTGCCGTTTTGTATGAAAAAATTTAAATGAATTTTTTTCATGTATTTTTTATTTGTATTAATCGAAGTAATCACCCATGCAATCAATGCATCTTTGCCAACGCAGTGGCAGTTTATTGATGCCCTTCTTAAAGAAATCAGCTGGACGGGAGGCAACAAATTCTTCAAAGGCATTTTGTACTGCCTCTCGGGTATTGAATTTTTTTCCCGCCAAGAAGTTATCCAAATTCTGGAAAAAGTAGTAGTCTGTAGGCGCAAGGTCTGGTGAGTAGGGCGGATGACGGAGAGCTTCCAACCCCAGTTCTTGCAACTTGGAGACCGTCTGCTGTGCAGTATGAGGTCGCGCGTTGTCGTGCAGGAGCAGCGGAGACGAGCGATTGACCAATGCTGGTTGGAGATGTGCCAGCTTCTCCACCATTGTGTTCAATTCTTCACAGTACACATCTGCAGTAATGCTCACCCCGTTTGGTAAGAAGCTGTGTTGAATCACACCGGCGCTAGACCACCAAACAGTGACCATCACTTTTCTTGGGGTAAGTTTTCGTTTAGGGCATCGTTTAGGTGCTGAACCAGGATCCAACCAACTTGCTGAGCGCTTGCGGTTATCAAACAGAATCCATTTTTCATCACAGGTAACAATGCGGTTCAAAATTCCTTCATTTGTGTGTCTGTTGAGCAGTGCAAGGCACGTCTCGACGCGTACTTCGCGCTGGCGATCATTGAGTTCGTGGGGCACCCATTTGTCAAGCTTTTTTACCTTGCCAATTTGACGCAAATGGACCAATATTGTTTTGACGCTAACGTCGAAAGCTGCTGCTAATTCAGCCGTAGATTGTGTATCATCAGCTTCCACAATCGCCTTTAATTCGTCATTGTCGACCAAAGTCTTCGGACGACCGCGAGGTTCATTTTTCAGGTCGAAATTTCCAGAACGGAAGCGAGCAAACCAATAACAGGTAGTGCGTTGGTTTGTAGTGTTAGCTCCGTAAACGTCGTTGATGTTGCGTGCCGCTTGTGCCGCGTTGCTGCCACGACGGTACTCATATTCCATAATTACTCGAATTTTTAACGTATCCATGATGACGAAAAAGATTTAAATGCGATGAAAATGTAACACTAATCAATAAACAAATGACTACTTTTGGAAAAAAAAATCCATGTTTTTAAAATAAAATTAATTTGAAATTAGAATTCTTAGCCAAACAAAAAATATTTTGATTTGAAATGGCCAGTACTGCAGAACGGCAATTTCATAGGTAAAGACCTAATATTATGAATGTGGAAGTTTTATGGATGTTTTTTACTTTTTCACAAAACAACTCTACGGATTTTGAACTTAATGGAATTACACTTTATACTTCAAAATAACATATAGGCTATAATTGATAATGTTTGCTACCTACATACGCAGATAAAGTTGGGTCGCTGCTGGTATTAAAAAAGTAACTAACTTTTTTTTTTAATCAGCGTTTTTTAAAACCGCTCCATATTAAGAATGATGTACGAGGATGACCGAGCTTTGCTCGGATAAAACGACGTTTTCTAAAAATGAAACCTAGCTAGATGGATTTATCGTCCCTGAAACCACCTGCATACCTACTTTATAATTTCATTAAAATCGTTGGAGCTATTTCATATAATATATGTACATATATACAAGAATTGCTCGTTTAATGGTATTAGATTTGTTACATGATAATTATGTACTTGTTAAATTCAATAGGGATGCTTAAATATATCTTTTATGTTACCATTTCCTAGAACATTCCACATCGTACCTACATAAAAGAAAACCTTTCCACCAACTGAGTTATTTAGGTGACCCGCATGCTTACGTCATACTGCTGAAACCTTGCCCTTTCGATAGCTGTGTTCAAATAGTAATGGTCGTCGCCTCGAATACCTCGTATTAATCTAGGTGAGCCACAAATTATGGCCGATAAATATCGCCATTGGAACCTTTTTCGTCATTAGTCTGAGTTACTCGTACGATAAATCTATGACGTCAACATCTTAGTCATGAGACGACTGCTCATGACGTATTTTTGTTGATGATACAAGTAAACCTTTTTTGTCTTTTATAAAAGGATAATTAGACCTGTGGAAACACATTTTATCCGGAGATAGACATATTTTTCGTTGGTCTATCCATACTTAGATGTCAAGACTACAGAAGATCGACTTTGTTCATGTTCAGTTCAGTGTAAATCTAGGTTTAGGTAGTGGTGGTCATATACACCATGATAACAAATAATGACTTTAAGAGCTACATAGGAAGATAAGAATTGTCTATCATTTAATGCTTCAATGTAAACCTGTCAAGTGCAGCATTACAAGAAATGTTCCGTCTACTCTTATGAACCGATGCGGTTCTTTCGATATTAAAGAGATACTAATTGACTATTAAGCTTCCAGGGATACACATCAACATCAACTATTTCAGTAGTACTTTAACTATCAAAACCATGAACAATACCTTCAATTTCTTGTTATCTCTACCTCTACGTACTATCAACCTAATAGCTGGTACAAACGTTAGCTCATTTCCGAGACTATTTTACAATTTCTTAAACAATATAAATACATGCAAAAATAAATACAGCTTCGAATTGCTATCAGACGGATGCTATCACTAATTCTAACACTAAAAATGAAACAACTAGGTACTAAAAAAATAAAACCAATTTTCAATAAGTTTATATGTAAAATAAAGCTAAAAAGCCTATTTGACCAAATCGTTGTTGTAACATACG
The DNA here is from genome assembly GCA_905147745.2 of Phlogophora meticulosa. NCBI lineage: Eukaryota > Metazoa > Arthropoda > Insecta > Lepidoptera > Noctuidae > Phlogophora > Phlogophora meticulosa. The sequence goes on from LR990518.1 coordinate 6,131,857, forward strand.
AAAACCCATAAGCACACACATATGTATACACGTAGATACACAAGCACACACTCACACATATATGCTACATAATTTAATAAGAGCACAATAATATTGTTAGGCCTTAATTAAGAATTTAACACCTTAAACGCCAGGTGACTGACAAACAATACATTTTCTATTGTGTCTCGTTTTCTGGCAGAGTGTTATCAGATTTAAGATATTTTGTTTTGTTGGTTCTTTCTTAGGTGAATATTGTAATGTAAAAAAACATGCACGCAAAACCCGTAAGTAGGTCAAATAGACATAACAAGTATTAACAAGTAGGTATGATGATTGAGAGACAAGATGATTCATAAATAATCAGTCAGTTTAAATGCCATTTGTATGATACATGACTGATTAGAGACCTGAGTCTGCGGTCTTCTTGAATGTTCTTAATAAACGGCTATATTCCCCGAAAGGTGAAGAAAATTTCACCAGTTATGTTTAAGCATGTCATAGGGCCGATAGGGGTGAGCCTATAGCCATCAACCGGGCACAATTCCAGACTCCGGGCTGCTACTGACAAACTCCTGATGGAAAAAACCCTATAACACTTTGCCCGACCCCGAATTCGAACCCTCATGCTCAGCAGTACCGCTTACAACTATAATACCATCAAGGCAGTCGACATTCTTAAGCAACTGATTAAATAAACTCTTGGAAAATATCACGCGAAATCCATGAAAAACTAAAGTGTGCATGAGACGAATTTAAATGCGAAATCTACAGTGGTTTACAAAAAACGTGTAGTGGAATTCGGTTAGTTTTATTTTAATAAACGTTTATGTGCGTGCATCGGTCTCGGTACACCACTGCGCAGCCAGTATGAGACTAACCTTGACCACCAAAGTAAGGGCCCACGAAGGTCGTCTATTGTTTTATTTATGTAATACCTTGTCATTATGACAACAGAGATACATATTCTTTATAGATTATCCTGTTTACATCGTATAATAAGTTGGTAAAATCATTTCACGAACGCGAACACACCATAACGTGTGAGTCAAGCGCATCGAGTTTAACCAATTTTTAAAACGTCTGAAGTGCGGTCCAATATACTTTAGTAAAAATTGTACTTAAAACTTTAATGAGAGGACTTTATTTCAAAAGTATAGTATGACATCATCTAGAGTTACGTCGCGTTTGCGTCGAGGCCACAAGACGTGGTCGGACCAACTCCGCGCCGCAGGCCCCAGTTTGAAATAGCGCTCGCGGTGGACACAACGTGCCTGCCTTCGTTACAAATTCAGTGAAAAAAAATCAAGCATAAATCATGGCTAATATAATGGGTAAGTCAACTATCTTTATCTAAATATTAATTATATTTTTTCCAAAGAATTTCGCGTCCATTTTTCGTACCATTCTCGCGTCCTTGATAAGCCTACGTTCTGGTATATTTTTTAATGTAGGTAGTCCATATTTCTTGGGAATATTTCTAGTTTCACATATTTAATAGTAACTTACTAAGTGTTGTTTTTGAGAAGCCGGCGCCGCAAATACCGGACCGGCGTTTTCTTGGCACAAGGCCAACAACGGGCGTGGTGATGCGGAATATAAAATTGGTTAGAAACAATCAATAAGTATAGCAAACATTCCAGGCGGCTAAACCAAATCTTTCTGATCATTTATTATTTAAGACAAGTACCATACGGTCGCGATAATTGGTAGAGAATGAAGCCATATTTGATTACTTAGATGTAGTTAGGTATTTTTTAACAAGAATGTCGTGCTTAGTAATCTCCCACAATTAACTGTTTTTTTACATCTAAGTATCTTCGTTAGGTCACATTGTTTGATAGCTGTACTTAGTAAACATTGTAATGTAAGTATGAGATCATCTTCAAATCCATCACCATCGAAGGTTACCTTACTGGTTTTAGGTGTGACCTGTGAGCCTGTTTTCCTACATACAAATATGTACCTAATTGATAAAATATGTACAGGATATAGGTATACTAATTTTAACCTAAATGAGTCATTTTACCTATATGAATGATGCATTTGAATACAGATCATGTTAAACTGTTACCTACATTTACTGTTATTACAAGTATTTATATCCTAATACAAGTCCAGAAAAAAAGAATATCATCTAATATGCACAGACCACATAATGTAGGCATATATTCATATAGTGTCATAGGTCAGACTGTTAGATTGGTCTAATTGACCTATTAGATCTCTGCATACCGCGAAAATATTAGTGCACAGTGCCGAACTGAAGACTCGACTGATATTCAAACATTGTTTCAAAACACGTAATGTAAACGTAACGTCTGTCACAACTTGTCACCTTTGCGCTAATCTACGAGTATGTAAACGTACAAATTTAAACGTTATACTACAGAAAATAGTTATCTAGGTACAGCGACCAGCACATCAAGCTACCCCAATCCGTCAAACTTCTTTGATAGTTCTTCAATATTATTATAAAATAATATGGTTCATGTCCAACTGGAAAAATTTGATGTTTTAGATAGCTTGATGTGCTAGCGTCTGTACGAACTCCACAACGATTATATCGTCACAGTTTACTGTAATGACCACCCTAAAGTCGCGTCTATGTAACCTACTCGATGTCCAGGAACTGTCCTGTTATAATCGCCTACCTAAATAGTTCACCATCACGATTAGGAAAGCTTTGAAATTTTGATTAAAGTCATTCATTTTGCGCTTACAAACACGCGAATTAGAATAAATACCTATAATGCCTAGGTGTGGCCAAATGTAATAATACGTCCAGCAATAAAGTATCATGGAAACGTTGTATAGAATAAATTACATTTTATTGAAGTAACTGTCTAATAATAGGTTGCTATAGCCGACATAGCCGTAATAATAATGTTTGAGTATGAAAAACAAACTCAACTAAGCGGTGATTGCGATATAACCGAATCTTCTAACAAAACAGGGACCTAAACAAAAAGTTAACACTACATACTAGGAGTATTTTAATTGTTCTAAAAGCTTACTGTACAGATATTTAACAATCCGAGCTGACTCAATTTGCAGACACACATAGGTAGGCTACATATAGGTAGAGGTAGAAACAGAATTGATTTGATAGGATGACATCATCGTGGACTACTTTCATAATAAGCGACGCGACAGAGTCCTACAACGCAGGCGCCATGGATGTGTTTGTACCGTCCAGCAAAAAAACAAGCTATAAATCGACAGCAATGAAAAGCTCCCACTAAGGCTATGAAATAATGAAGTTATGAATTCGTGGGTGCCGACACTGCCGACGGCCGGGACACCTAGCTCACACACTCGCATACCAATGTACCGGCCTATATTTAGATCCGAGTAAGGCGACATACCTCGAATGAAAGGCAATGGCCGTATATCGTTAGACTAAATAGGAATTGAGGAAAGCACTAAGAAGTGTTTACAGAATTTTAAATAGCTCTTAAGCCATCGACCCTGCGTTGAATTGGTAAGGATCTAGCTAGAGACAGAAGTGTAAATAGATGTTGAGTATATTATACTACGATTAGATTTTACCTACTTCTTCATTTTTAGACCACCTATTATCTTAATTTTATTTTTGTAACTTATCCAAAATCTAAACATTTATGCTCGTTTGAGGATGCAAAGCTGATAGCATAATGTCGGCAGAACGGGTTTTAATATTAGCGAGATATGAATTTTACAAAAGCGGTTTTACTTTATTAGATACACTTACTTAATATAATGTTGTTTACAGATTTATCTACCGAGGACAAACTCGAATACCACTTCTTCCCGGTATCGAGCGGTTCGGTACAGTTCAAAGTCAGAACTCCCAATGACGCCCACCTTGCTTTTACAATGGGACCCCAACAGAGCGATCCTATGATTGAGGTAGGCACCTAATAGATAAGTTAGCAATTTGGTACAGTTATTAATAATAATATTGCATAGCAATTTAATAATAGTACTCTGTTGGTTCCTAACCGTTTCTTAATTGATTACCAGGTCTTCCTTGGAGGGTGGGGTAACACAAAGAGTGTGATCAGGAAGAACAGAACCAAGCCCGAAAAAGTTGAAATCGAAACACCTAACATTTTAAACGGCGGTGAATTCCGTGGTTTCTGGGTTCGTTGGGACGGTGGCATCATCTCCGTTGGCCGTGAAGGTGAAGCTATCCCCTTCCTCTCTTGGGCAGATCCTGAGCCCTTCCCAATTGCCTTCGTCGGAGTGTGCACTGGATGGGGTGCGACCGGCACTTGGAAGATTGAAGGTAAATGCTCTTAAAACACTGCTTAAAATCATCACATAAAATGTACCCAACAAATAAAAATTGTGCCCTTTATTATCGGTACAGATGGGGCTGAGTTCGATACTCCGGACCAGTTAGAATATAAATTCGGACCGGTCCTCTCGGGTTCTCTGAGATTTGAATATCGCGGTCCCCACAACTGCCATGTAGCCCTGACACCGGCCCCCGCTGAAGTGGATCCTATGTACGAAATTTTGCTCGGTGGTTGGGAGAACACCAAGTCGGTTATTAGACACTGCAGGCAGAAGCCAGATAAGGTAGGCTAGAATGTCGTGATCGCCGTTGTGTTATTTTTTGGAACGTTCCGTTAAAAAAATCCCTGTTACCCCGTAGGTTGAGGTACCGACACCAGGGATTATGAATCCTAACGAGTTCAGGCAATTTTTGATTGAATGGAGGAGCGGCAGAGTGGTGGTCCGCGACGGCCAGTCGGGCATGGTTATCCTGGAGTGGCAGGACCCCGCACCATTCGGTGTAACACACTTCGGTGTGCGCACTGGCTGGGGAGCGCGCGGACAGTGGCGTATCACCCACTTCAATAACCCCGGCGCACAGCCTCGTTGAGTTTTATTTTACTAGAGAATGCTTGGATGTTCATTGCTAACGTCTAATCCGCATCTAATTGTTTTAATTTCTGAATGTTTTAGTCGATAGATCAACAAAATTTTTAATCGTTATCCACACCACCGACTAACAATAAATATTGTGTCCTAAAGAAAATTGCGTGTGTTTGTGGGATCCTGACGTATGGTAATGTTGTGACTTCAAGTCTGCATCTGGATGTTTCCAATTGGTGTTTGGTAGGTTGGGTACATTTTGTGGCTAAGCTTTTCAATTCTTGTTTGATTTCTTTCTGTTTACACGCCTTTTCTTTCTGTATACCTACCTTTTCGAGCATTATGTCATATTCGTTTCAGTATTTGTATTACTTAAACATATTATAACAACTAGCTAATCTACCCACTTTTTATTAGCCTTCACTTCGACTGTGGGTAGTAGTTAATTAAGATTTAAATATCCGTTTTCACTAGTACACCTAAATATAATACCTAAATAGTGCGCTGCACAAATAGTGCGTTATTATTTAGGCATTACATTAAGTTGCCACTCAACGTTAATGAAAACCGACATTAGTACTGCAGATACCTGAACAAATCTAACATAGACAACTTTTTATTAATACAACATACAACACAACATTGCTAACGCCACGTGCATGGCATGTTCACCGAGTGTACAATGCACTTGGCAATAAGTATTAAGACTAAGTCAGTGCATTGGTAACTGATAGGTGACGCGAATAACCGACATAATTATTAACATAGTTTTACTTTTATAAAACTGGTGACAGTGGCACTAAGTTAACGATGTGAGCATCCGTCTTCGTATAAGTAAGGTAATAAAGTATAACATAAATTGTAACATTGAAGGATTCGTAACCTTGTTCACAGGGTACCTTTTAATTTAGTTGCGTCTAACTGTGTGACAATTGCCTGCCGCCTACTGCCTGCCGCCTACTGCCTGCTGCCTGATACCTGCTATCGATAATTAATTTATCAGAACGCCAGATCACTTATAATTTTTATTTGACGCACATTCTGCTTACCTATCGATATGTTTTACAGATGTTAGTGTTTCATTTTCTAACGTGTCATTTTGTAGTTGCTCCTTCGGCGCCCGTGGCTGCACCTCTTTACGCCGCACCGCCCGGCTACCCCAGTGCCGTGCCCGCATTCAATGCGCCTCCCCAAGTGTTGGCTGGTCCCGGCAACTGGGTAGACGCCACCGCAGGACAGATACCTCCTGGCGCCGTCGTTGGAGGACAGGACTGCAGTGGTGAACCCCTGTACGTCGCCAGGGCACAGCACGAGGGCGCTGTGATTCCCGGCAAGCTTTGCGCATCTCATGGATGCGCCTTCGTAGCGTGGGGCGGTCAGGAGCACGGCAAACCTCAATACCAGGTTAGTTTTATGAATATAATGTTAGAATTTTACCTACTAAACTCTATATGCAACTGCATGATCAACATGTGCCAACAACAACCTATAAAAGCAACTTCTGCAACGTAACTTTCCATCAACTATAGTACTACTTTAACGAGCAAGACCTGATCAAGTCGTCAGTTTGTTGTAATCCTTTTTTTTCGTCCTAGGTACTGGTTGGGGGCCCCAACAACTGGGTGCGCACAAACGGCTCGAACGTACCCCCTGGAGCGTTCCCTGGCGGACAGTCCGAGGACGGCGAACCCCTCTACGTCGGCCGTGTCAGCCACGAAGGCAGCCTCACCACCGGCAAGGTCCAGCAGTCGCATGGCGTCTGCTACATCTCCTTCGCTGGTCAGGAGCTCGGCTTCCCCGACTACGAAGTCCTCATGCCTTAAATTTTATACGCAAATTGTTAATTAATGAATCTATGGATTTGTGCGTACGTGTAACATAGGAAAACTGCTTCCACAAATAAATGAGCAATTAAATGGTGCACTTAAGTACCTAGATACATAAAGTCTTGTCACGCTGTGCCTGTTCGTACGTATGTTGATTGTTTTAATGCACTGCATAATATTATTTTGTCTGGTGTTGAAATTTTATGTACCACATAAGTAACGACTTCTACATAATATGTAATATTTTTGTTAAATTATTATTAAATATTTACCAATTTATTTGAACGTGTTTTACTATGGCAGCCCGAAAGAGAGCAACCAAAGTAAAAGTAGGAACTACTAAGTCTGTGAAAGTTCAACTTCGACTTCCTATTTAGAACCTGTATGTGTTTGAATTTATCCGATGAGCACATCCTCCGCATTAAACTATTTACAAGCATACTGAATCAATCTCTAACGTAAAATCTCTATAACATAATATACAACATAAGAGCACACATACAAATTTAAATTTAAGTAGATATAACACATAAATTTAAGTTATTATATTCTAATTAACATTAGGTAAATTATGGTTAACAGTAAGATGTGGTTAAACCGAGATGTTTTTCATCATTGCAGTCTCACCAGTCATATACTCGACGACCGATGCGGCGCGGCGGGCGAAGGTCCGCCTGCGACGCAAGAGGTTGCGGGTTCGATTCCCGCCTTGGGACAAATGTTTGTACAATCTACAAATATTTGTTCCGGGTGTTCTGGGTATTTCCAATATATAATAAAAAATATCTATCTATGTAATGTATTGTATTAAGTATATCAGTCATCTAGTACCCATAACACAAGCTCTGCTTAGCTTGGGGCTAGATGATGCTGTGTAGATTGTCCAGGAATATTTTTTTTTTTTTTTATTGAAATCGGTATCCCGAAAAACATTTCATGAAAGATTTCACTGGTGACCTGTGTCGATGGTAAATTACCCCCAAATGCTAAAATTGGTGGGTTTGAAAATGAGCATATTTACATAGCCAGAGCTTACCATAACAATTCACTGTGTCCTGGGAAATATATTAAATCAGCTGGCAAGGCATTCGTCTCTTGGGGAGGCAGAGAACACTGCAAAGATGAGTTTGAGGTAAAAATATATTTTTATCTTCCTTACCTTACTCTTAACCTTACCTTTTTAGGGGTTCCGTATATGAAAATGGCAAAAAACCTCATGGTGCGACTTCTGTCTCTGTGCTTATTTTAGGAGCTAAGTATCACTAATGCTATTGACTTTAATTTATAAATAACAATATGAAAGAATTATTTATAAATTACCAAAAACCAATTTTATTTTTTTTAGACAACAGTAATACATTTTTCAGTTTGTTTTCACTTTCAGATACTATGTGGGTTTAATGGAAAATGGAAAAAAACAAAGTCCAGCTTTATACGCTTTTGACGACTGATGTGGCGCGGCGGGCGATGGTCCGCCTGCGACGCAAGAGGTTGCGGGTTCGATTCCCGCCTTGGGACAAATGTTTGTACGATCTACAAATATTTGTTCCGGGTGTTCTGGGTATTTGCTATGTATAATAAAAATATATATCTATATAATGTATTGTATTAAGTATATCAGTCATCTAGTACCCATAACACAAGCTCTGCTTAGCTTGGGGCTAGATGATGCTGTGTGGATTGTCCAGCAATATTTATTATTTATTTATTTATTATTATACCTCCAAATGCATTAATCGGTGGACGCACAGGCGGATATGAAAGAAGAAATGAACCTCGGTATATAGGCAGAGCTATGATTGACGGAAGACTTATATGTGGAAAAGTCTATGCTCGTTATAATTTATGCTATTTGCCATATAATGGCAGAGAGATAGAAATACCTACGTATGAAATATTAGTGATACCAGACAACGAAATACGACAAGCTTTGCCTTCTCTTCACATTTTCCCTTGGTCATAGCTAGGTAATACATCGCTAGTAGGTTAGGTAGGTACCATTGATGGAATTTAGAGACGAAAGTTAGGTACTTAATAGTTAAAAAGAAAATAACATGAATTATTGTATAAAATCTTCGAACAATAATATTATTGATCGAAGGATCGAAGTATAAAATAGAATCAATAAAAAAATGGGTACTTAAAAAAGTTTATTTTAATAAAAAATTGAACAACGATGTGGAGGAGTAATGTCACGATTTTTTTTCTTTTTTTGTTTAATTGAACGAGTTGATAGAAGGCAAAATACACACTTGCCGAGGTCGGTTCGTAGTTGGGTGACCAACCACATACCTAGACCGAGCATCGGAAAGCACGTTATGCGGTTCAGAAGCCCGTAAGTCTGAAAAGCAGTCTTACCAAGGGGTATCGTATTCAGCCCATTTGACAGACAATCTTTTCAGTAGGTACGTGCATTTTAAAGTTTAAAGTATAAACATATCAAAAGAAAACGTAAAAATAAGGAAAAAGCCGACAGCACTTTCTGCAATGGGGTGTCCAGGATCATGTAACTGAACCCATGGTATCAGTTTGTGGTAATTCCCCCACGGTGAAACAGTTCATGAAGCGACTCTCCCAGCGCTTCATGGACTGTTCTACCGCTCATCCTAACCCCTTAGTGTCATGTCCCTAAATAATGGAACAATCAGATCCAGCCTGTCCCTTGCTGTCCTCTTCAGCGACGTCCTAAGCCGAGGTTCGTACCCCGCAGGGGGTGCCCTTAGCGATAGTGGCTTAGCTTATAAGTTTGTATGCCTGGCTGGAGGCCTTAATTTTAATTAAGCCCCCCACAGGAAAGTTCGGTTGAGCAGTTTTGACGGCACGGTTGGCGCAGTGGCTGAGCGATTGACTGCTGCGCTGCGTGTCGTGGGTTCGATTCCCGCACGGAACAAATATTTGTTTGGCCGACAGGTAGTTGTTCCGGGTCTGGCTGTTTGTGTATGTGACTTTGAATGGTTGTAAACGCACCCACGACACAGGAGAAATTCCTAGTTTGGGGCAACGTTTTTTCTAAAAAAATAAAAAAAAATAAAAAAAATAAAGATCATGTCATGACCTACTGGTACAAATCTAATTTTGTTATTAGGTATGACAAATTGCTAAGTTTTATGTAGCACTCTCTAATTTATTAAAATTGGATGGACAATAAGAAGGACTCGTTTCATTATTGAAAGGGATTTACAAAATTATGGCTAATATATTAGGTGAGTGAACTACCTTAAACTACTTCTTCCGAAGTTTCTCGAGATTTATTTCCATAGTTTTCTTGCATCCTTTATAGTTTAACGCCTGTAGATAAAAACGAACGAAGACTCAGTTTTCAAGTCTTTTAAAAAATCTAACGAGCCAAGTTGAGTATTTGAGTTTCCTGCTATCCAAAATGTTTTAATACAGCGATATTTAGGTATGTTTAAAAGAGTGATTTGTTGTATAAAGTTTTGCTAGTTTTAATATAAGGTTAGATTCTCCCAGGGCCCAATCATGCTTCCCACCCTCCCTTCCCTTGTTCAATTAATTACAGAATTATCTACCGACGACAATCTCAAATATCAATTATTTCCTGTGTCAAGTCCCTGGAGTTCAAAGTAAAAACTGCCCATGATGCACATATTGCCTTTACCAAGGAACCGGAAGAAGATGATCCTATGATTGAGGTGGGTAACAATGATGCCTGAAATTGTAGGTTTTCTCAATCTTAATTGAGTCTGTCAAAATTAAACAACAAGTTTAACGCCGTCAGTAGCGTGACCTATAAGTTACAGTACCGCCCAAGCGCTATACCAAAAGTCTTATAATTTGTGGAACAGCACCTCCCACCAAGTTAGTTACTTGTCTATGAATATCCACTTGAGCAGGTTATCCTTGATTCGACTAACTCGTATCCGGATTTACAGACATCTCATCGTCCGGCGGGAAGCTGTATGCATTTTTTCCTTTCACCTGCTACATGAAACTTTGGTGGTCATTTAAGTACTAATTTTGGCGGTAAGGAGCATTTTTGTCCGTAATGATTTATTTATTTAATATTGTTAAGTATGTACTGAAATCTGGTGGTCAGGTAATACCAATTTAATATTGCCTAAAAAGTAGAATTATGAAATCGGTTCTAATTAAGTTCGGTTGTAATTTCGACGGCCTATGTGGCGCAGCGGGCGAAGGTCCGCCTGCGACGCAGGAGGTTGCGGGTTCGATTCCCGCCATGGGACAAATGTTTGTATGATCTACAAATATTTGTTCTGGGTGTTCTGGGTATTTGCTATGTATAATAAAAAATATCTATGTAGGTAATGTATTGTATTAAGTATATCAGTCATCTAGTACCCATAACACAAGCTCTGCTTAGCTTGGGGCTAGATGATGCTGTGTGGATTGTCCAGCAATATTTATTTATTATTTATTTAAAGACGGTAGTGCATTCAGTGTTCTACTCATATGTCACATAAGTTCTGTCAGCTTACTGCATCTAATCAAAAGTCATACATTACTCCAATCATCACTCTGGATAGGTCTATCTATTAGGTCTTAAATAAACAGACTGCACTGCTTAAACAGTAACAAAGAGTAACAAACAGTAACACTATTTGGGGGGCATGACCGCAGGTTTAATGCACAGTCTATTTTTTCAAATGGGTAACTCGCATGTACAGCGTGGTTTCGTTCTGCCAGCAATGTAACTGGGAAGAGATAGCTTTCACTTCCTATAGGCACTCAGCTTCCTGAGACAATCGTCCTCGTCAATATGGAGAGAACAAATGGAGTGTGGCTATGTGAATCGTCGTTTCGAGTATCATGATCTCTCAGCGTATTATATTTTTACCTCATAATAATTTTTGTATACTAAGAAGTTCAAGTATTGTCCAAGTGATTTTAATGATTATATTTCGAGAAATGTTTGTTACGGTCGCGAATAACTTTTCCAATAACATACCTTTTACCTTATACTGCTGCAAATTACAAGAAACTGAACATTTGAATTTCGCGGGCTGCCGCTACGCATAAGCCTTAGCTCCGCATATGAATAAAGGGGACGGTGTTTGCAATATTTTTTGGTACACAGGCTACTTTAGTCTATGATGTCAATCTCTCAATGACTCAATATTCTCAAATGTTACTGTAAACTACATTCAGTTCAGACTGTCAGATTTCTACAAGGGCAGGAGGATGATCTGTGATTGTCAGTGCCAACTGTCAACATAGCAGAACACTAAACTTCACTCATTGACTCACTGTAAGAGTGTAGGTGTCAGGGTTGCCAACCGTACGAGGTTCCTCGTACAAATACGAGATTTGTGGTCTTCCGTACGAGGTACGAGGACGCTATCAACCTTGTACAATTATGTACAAGATTTTGATTACATTATGGCAACATTATGACTTTAATAAATACCCGATATTTAGTAAAGTCAATTTAATAAAGACAGATTTAAGAAACCGGATAACTGTGGAAACTGTGAACGGCACACGTCTTGCTGCAGAGAGCGCAAAAGGTTTAACTCGTACTGGAAACTGCGTCAATTTTGAACCTACAAAAGAAATGTATAGCCGCATGACAAAAGATAAAATATACGGCAGAAAAAATGATAACATTGAGGATGTTCCTGACAAAATATTTAGAGAGGAAATTTAATAGGTACCCAACAAGAGGTATTACGATACTTTTGCAAGGGAAAATTTTCGTATTAATAGAGACGCATTGAGTTTTTTTCTGATTTAACTTGAGTAATAATTAACAATTCTTATAGCTATATTACAATTTTATTTTATGTTATTTTATGTCTTTATATACTTCAATTTTTTCTTTATATTTATTTCATGTGTTGCAGATTTCTCGATGATAATAAAACTGTAATTTTATTTGTTTCCATATATTTTTAATGAGAATACACTAAATTATAAACTAAATAATCTACCTACATAAAGTTTCGAACGATTATTTTCATTATTATGGCTGAAAACCCGTCAAACAAAATTGTCGGTAATTCTTAGGGGTATATTGGCCCTTAATAAATTTTAATGTACGAGGTTTGAAAGTCAATATACGAGATTTTCAGCTACTAATGTACGAGGAATCTGTTTTTTTGGTTGGCAACCCTGGTAGGTGTAAACGAAAAATCAATAGGTACGTAGATTTACTAGAGAGACAGCTACGAAAAGCCAGACAGTGAATAAAAAAGGCGCAGCAGTTTTGAATACGCTAGCCTTTACCGTAAATAACTAGCGTCTAATCAATATTCCACTATGGGTGATGTATTCGGTAAGTAATTATAGTTTTTTTCCTTGTTATTAAACGAGGTACCTATATTAGGTTGAGCAAACGTAGATCGATATAATAATTATATTAGTGATCATCAACCCAATGTTTAATAAACTAAATTGCATCATATATTGTATTTAACACATGAGTCACTTTCTTTCAGAATTCACAACATGGCCAAGGCAACAAAATATGTTTTATAAAATCACAAGCAGCGGACTAAACTTTATGATCAAAGCTCCAGGTAATGCAGGTATTGGAATATCATGTAAACCAGGACCTACCTGTGATTTTTTAGTAAGTATTTGTCATACCTTCAATCTTCTCTGTAGTTTGCTTTTGGAATGAATGTGTGTTAATGACAAATGAGGTAGTTAAGTCCACTGACCAAAGCTACTAATTATTAAATAATTTTACTAAGTCAATTTACTTATTTACAGGTTGGTATAGGCCATAACCGTAACACTTGGATTAAGAAAATGACAGCAGTAGTAAGCAAGGAATCAATAGAAACTCCAAACATTTTGTCTGCTCAAGAGTTTAGACAATTCTGGATTTCCTGGTATGGAGGTATTCTGCGCGTGGGCCAAGATGAATCACCTAAACCAATAATAACATTCAATAGTAAAAATTCCAATTTGAAATATGTTACTTTTACTGCCATTGATGATAATAGTAACCCTGTAGATTGGAAAATTGAATGTGAGTTACATTTTTATTTGTGCCTTATCCATTGAATGTTTCAAGTAACACACATTTGTGTGTATCCATTATGATAAATCACTACTCTATAAATATTCCCCAAAGGGTTACACAGAGGTGTGCCTATAGTTCCCCCACATTTTACCAGGTATGTTCCAAGTCCCATGTTATTGGTGGCAAGCCTATTACCATCGACAAGGGTGGAAATTCTAGATGAAATGATTTCATTTGCATATTTTTTTTTATTTTAGTGCCACCTGTATTTGAAAAGCCCATAATGAAACCAGTGACAGGGGGTGCTTTGTACTGGGTTCCGGTTAATCCTGAGACACAGTTCCCAGATGGTGCATTAATTGGAGGGTATGAGCACGAGAACCTGTATATAATTAGGGCTAGTCACAGAGGATCGTTGACACCTGGCAAATTTGTATCCTCTGAAGGACTGGGATACATTCCTTGGGGAGGAGAATCGAATGCTAAAAACTTATTTGAGGTATGTATGCTACTTATTTTAGAGTTCCAGCCTTCACGTAAAACGGAATCTTTGTAACTATTCATAAGTTTTTGTTTGTCTGTCACACAGGATTTTCTTGAGATCTATCCAACATAAGAATTTGAATTTTGGTATATTGTTAGATCCTGATTCTCAATGACGCCCACAAAGATCGCCAGCTAAAAACAAAACAAAAATATTATATTTTATAGCTTTATTTCGGCCAGTTAAATATATTTTGTTGAATACATTTATTGAAAACGGAATCCTATAAAAGTTTTTTTCTCATTCTATACTATTTTAATAGTTTAAACAAAGAACAGCCACGGCCACTAATAACTGTATTAAAAATGTCATTTTTTCAGTTGCTGGCTACATAGAATTATTGCCATGACATTTTCTTCAGGCGAAGTTTATAACAACCTTATACTATGCCTCCAGATAACCGTTTTTACGCTTTGTCTGTTGGTAATATATAGTAACATATATTATGTGTGTATGCAGAACAATGCAACTAGCCGAATCGAATCACTACCGTATTTACTAGTAGCCAGCAAAGAGTTCCACTATGACCCCTTCTCTCTCTCATCTTCTCTCATCTTCCCTCGCTCTCCATTATAAGATACTGGTTACCAACAGCAATGAATAGGACCTATCACGACCATTACAATTAGCCCAAACACAACGGATAGGTAGAGTACTCTAGTAGGAGTTGATGAAGAATAACTTTAATACATTTATCTATTGCAAAAAATAGCGACGCACACCCTGATACCATGAATTCAGTGCATGATTCTGGACCCCCTAAGTCTAATTCACTTCTTTGATCAAAAAATCATCAGGTTAGATAGAAAATCATGATTTACTTATGATTATTTACAGTTGTCAGGTCATAGGTGCATATTGTGATTTATTCTGGAAATAGTTTTTTTTTTTTTTTTTAAACGTTGCCCCACTAGGAATTTCTCCTGTATCGTGGGTGCGTTTACAAACATTTAAACTCACATACACAAACAGCCAGACCCGGAACAGCTACCTGTAGGCCATACAAGTATTTGTTCCGTGTGGGGATCGAACCCACAACACGCGGCGCAGCAGCCGATGGCTCAACCACCGCGCCAACCGTGTCGTCAAGTTTATTCAATGATGACATAAAATACAATTAAAACCTTTTTTTTTCAGGTTTTATGTGGATATGATTGTGCCTGGATGCAGACTAAACTAGATAACATACCAGTTGGGGCAGTTGTTGCTGGTCACTCAGAAGACATAGAACGTGAAAAACTTTACATTGGAAGAGCCAAATTTCAAGAACACACAATCCCAGGGAAAGTCCAGCCAAGTCACAAAGTCTGTTACATACCATATAATGGAAAAGAAATAGGCATAGATAACTACGAAATATTGATTGTTCCTGAGAAAAATAGATGTGCTAATAAGTTCTTAGCACCTGCTATAGAAGATAGTACGCTTGAATCCGAAGATGAAAACGATGAAAATGATGATCACTCCATGAATGATGACGAATATGATTAATTTTTTCATGCTGATAATAACATATAATTCTACTCATAGTTTTCTAATCTCAAACATCAATATCTTAAAATAGCATTAGAGTTAAATATAATGATCATGTTTTTTATGTTTAGTTTGGAAAAGATGCAATGCCCTAGCAGTTAAGATGGTCAATATTGACTTACGTTATAACTATATATTAAATAAATAGAACATAAGCTATCTTTAATTACCTCAACAGAATTTTGATAATTCAAGTACATATTTCATTTTTATTTTCTTTAGGGACGGGGGGCAGTGGCGGACTAACAGGGGGGCGGAAGGGGCGGCCCGACCCGGGCCTCCGGTCTTGGGGGGGCCCCAAATGATTCCGCATTCCCCTGATCAAATCCTAAACAAGGCTTTAAAAATGTGCTAAGTACATAAATTCATCAAGATTTTTTACGCGGTAGTAATATTCTTTTAACTTTGCTGAACCCGTCCAATATGCTGGGGGAATTCCCGTCTTTGTAGCGGGTACTTTGAAATTAATTTTACTTGCCAGATATTAACGAAACCACCAGAAAAGCGTCGAGACAATGAAGCCCGACGACTCCCGGAGAAACGCTGCTCGGTCAGCAGGTTGTGGAAGTCACAGACAGTCACACTCTCATAGGCTCCATGAAAAGTACTGGTATTTAGCTGCATCCGGTTAAATTGGAAGCCGAACCGCAACTAGTTGAGAATAAGCACTGGTGACAGTTAATCTAATACCTTTAAACGAGCAATTCTTGTGTATATGTACATAGGTACATATAATCTGAAATTTTCATGAAACTTAGTAAGCAGGTGATTGCGGGGTCGATAAATCGATCTAGCTAGGTTTATTTTTAGAAAACGTTTTATTCCGAGCAAAGCTCGGTCATCCAGGTACTTTTATTTAAATCATCATTCTTCCCTTATCCCAATTTATTGGTGTCGGCACAGCATGTTTTCTTCCATACATTTACCGCCATCTCAAAAGTTACCTCCATAGCCATATCGTCTTTCACACAATCCAACCATCGTTTCTTTGGTCTGACAGTTTTGAGTATGAATGTGGAGGGTTCCACATTGATACTCAACACTTCCCTTACAACATGATCCTCATTCTTTCGCATCACATGGCCCATACCATGGTATGGGCATGTGATGGTAATGCATGGTATACAACCGATTTCCACACAATTTCTCGATCCAAGGTGGCTCTTTCATACTCATTTCTTATTCTATTCATTCACATTCTGTGCTTGGCAGTCTAGATTTGTTTCTCCATCACTTTGCACGAGTGGACCGAAATACCGAAAGTCGGAGGAGACCGGAAGAAGCACACTATCAAGTGCTATGGCTTCAGGACTGGAGAATCCACTGAAAGCGCAGAACATGTATTGCTTTGGTTTTTGGACTGCACATGAGTAAAAGATCAGCTGTGTATTACACAAATTAACTTCAGACATCATCATACGAATTTTATTTATTTTTACTTAAATTATATAATATAAAAAAATCGTTTTTTTTTTAAATGTCTAAATCAAAGTTGAGGTAAAGCCTGTGGTATTTCACAATTTGGTATTACTAATATTTCATATACTGATTTTTCAACCTCCTGGCCCTGGAAGGGCAAAAAGCAACTTTCGTAACGTAAATGAATTTTCCCACATACTAATCTTTCCTTAATCATAGCTCTTCCTATATACAATGGTTCATCATCACGGTGGCGAATGCCATAGATATATTCACCTGTACACTGGGTGAGTTTACAAGGGCCACGTACTGTATAGCATGTAAGTTATGTATATTTTAAGTTACTTTGTCGCATTAGATTTACTCTGTAATGGCAAAGGAAACATGTGTTGTGAAATAAATAAATAAATAAATAAATAATCATTAATTTCAGAATACCCACCAATGAATGCGTTATGTGGCACATAGTTTGTCCTTGTTTTAACCCACTGAACGTTAAATCCACATAATATCTGAAAATAAAATACAAATTTATTACTATAAAAGTTGAAAACTAGCAGTGTGACTCGGAAAATCGACGTCAAGCATTATTTTTTACCTCAAACTGATGTTTAGCATGTTCTTGGTGGCCCCAAGGGATATATGCTGTGCGAGTTGTCGGCACATATTTCCCAGGACACAACGAACCAAAATGCTTAGCTCTGGCTATGTAAATAAGTTCATTTTCAAATCCACCAATCATTGCATCTGGAGGCAATTTACCATTTCTCATATGACGCCAGCAAAGTTTTCCTCCTAATTTTTTACAGGATATCGATGGTAATATTACCGGCGAGGCTGAAATTATAAAAAATACCATATTGTATTATAATTGTTAAAGTGCAAACATATTGAATAAATACATTTAAAAATAAGTAGATAGGTAGGTACGGCTAAAAGCTCTGAATAAAATACATAATTTCCGTAAGGTTCGAAAGTAATATTTTTCTAATTAAAATAATTTTAATAATAATTGTTTGTTTATAATGAAAATAAATAAATGCTAATATATCTCGAAACGGTGCCGCCTGTTCCTCTTAACGGTTTGCCCTTAGACTGGGTGGACCAATTTAAGTATTTAGGGTACATAGTCACTGCTGACCTCAAAGATCATGCTGACATCGAACGCGAGCGGAGGGCCCTGTCAGTGAGAGCAAATATGCTGGCCCGCAGGTTTACACGTTGCTCCGATCAGGTAAAGATCACTCTTTTCAAAGCATATTGCACATCACTATACACGTGTAGCCTGTGGGTTAATTATACGCAGGCTAGGTACAGCGCTCTCCGCGTTCAGTACAACAACGCATTCAGGGCAGTGTTGGGGCTGCCCCGTTTCTGCAGCGCCTCGGGCATGTTTGCAGAAGCGCGCACCGACTGTTTTCACGCCACCATGCGCAAGCGGTGCGCGTCCTTGGTGCGCAGGGTGCGGGACAGCTCCAATACAGTTCTGGCAATGATTGCCGGGAAGCTTGACTGCCCGTATATCAGGCGATGCTGTAGCAGACATGTTGCGAGCTGTGCTTAATGTGTTTGTCCTATTATTTGATTTGAATTCTGTTTGTTATTTTTAATTGTATGTAATGTGGTTAATTTTATTTAATTTTTAATTTTATTGATAAGTACTTACTATTTTATTTCTATTTTTATTGATTTATTTCTATTTAATTTTTCCGATAATTATTAATATGGATTTTATAATTTTAATATGAATATGGATCTTTTGAAATCTGAAATAAATGAATTTTATTTTATTTTTAATATTGTTTATTTACTACATTTAAATGGTCAGCTAGTTAAAGAGGTTATGGTCGGCATCAAAATGTGTCACATTTTATAATACGAAATAATAATTTCGTGTTAGGACTATTTATTTTTTTATTAGGTACCTATGCTTGATTTTGGGTCCAACACACAAAACTGAAAATCGGAAAATCTTGGGCCAACGATTACTATACATAATGTAGGTATATACCTACATTATATATAGGTATATATTAATCAAAGTATTCGGCCGTTTCCTTTATGCCTGGCTGGAAGCCTAAATTTTTATTAAATTCCCAAGTAAGTTCGGTTGAGCAGTTAATAACCGCCCATTCCAAAACCATTTAATTACCTACTTGCTGTTTTTAAAGTATCCTAAATCCTTCCACACGTACTTTACTTGTGGAAGGTTTTAAAAACATGGTTTCTTCATGTTTTGAAGAGTTGATTGTATAAAGAAGTTATTGAATTAGCTTGTAATGCGAGTCTAAAGATCATTATACTGGGCTGTGTTAACATACCAAAGCAATTAACTAATGCAGTGCTGCTGACTTTTTCTACTAGTAACATTTTAGGGAGTAGGTTGCCGCTGCTTATAGAGCTGGCTTGTATGAATAATATATTATCGTGATCTGTGCTAGTCAGCAAATATCGTTAATATGCAAAAATGCTGTGTGTACATACGGCGAGAACACGGAGCTCAGTGCACCACAAAGACTTATCGACATGAAAAGGATGTTTTGTTTTCTTCTCATTACAATCTACAAGGAGTGAATTACTTGGCTTAATAAACCACGCCGCACAGCATGCACGGCGGCACCATGCCGCCGCATAGCTTGATATTGATTAGTCACCTTTATTTGCAGTGAGTGTTAGTCAATCAGTCAGTTTAAAAAAAACTAAAACCATATATGTAGGTACTTACTTTCTATTATCCACTCCACAGGATGTGGAGTGGATAGTGGAAGTTCTGCATTCAGTTTTGAATAGGATATACCCAACAAGGAGATCAGTATACATCTTCTGGTAGTCAACAAAAGCCTCCTGATCTATTATTCCAACTTTAATTTTGTTATTATGCCAAGTTAAGTAGTTTTCTCTGAGTTCATTAAAATTGGAAACAGAACTAGTGAGAAACTTCTCTTCTTCATTATCACCTATATTGTAGACTTTGGTTTAATGCCCAAATGTAATCTGTAAAAATAATCATTTTTATTTGTTACAGTGTTCAATTTAGTTTCAAATTTCCTTGATCATGCTGATTAGATAATAGCTGTATGTATCAGGCAGGCATATAAAACTAGTTTAAATATTTATTTTTGTGTGTGTTTACTTATAAATCTTAAAAATTGAAGACATTATGTATTTACATGATGTAAATCTATAATGTTTTCAATTTTAGGTAGAGTAAGAGGTAAAGTAAGGTGTTTTTAACTGGTTTCATGCTTGCATTTGACGACACGGTTGGCGCAGTGGTTGAGCCATCGGCTGCTGCGCCGCGTGTTGTGGGTTCGATCCCCGCACGGAACAAATATTTGTATGACCTACAGGTAGTTGTTCCGGGTCTGGCAGTTTGTGTATGTGAGTTTAAATGTTTGTAAACGCACCCACGATACAGGAGAAATTCATAAAAAAAAAAAGTTGGGATTGAAACTAAAGCTAATCAGGATTGCAAAGGCTTATAATTAGGACAATTATTTATAAAATATATACTTAAGGACCGTTTACATGAGGCCAATTGTTGTGGCATTCCACTAAGTAAAGTCATTATTGGTGTAGTGTAAACACAAGTTATTAGACAATGTGGTGTCTTGTGGTTACTGATAAAGACAATCCATTAAATGAGAATGATTTGAAATATATTTTAATCAGCTTTTTTATAACAAAAAAAGCTGATTAAAATATATTTCAAATCATTCTCATTTAGTGACTCGGCATTGAATGACTAGACAATTGGCCTTGCTTAAATGGCCCGTTACCTTATAGAGACAAATGTTTGGATCACAACATACTATCATTGTCAGCTCTGGACAGGGGCCCGTTGTTCTCATTTTAAACCTTATGCCGCCACTGTTTGCCTTGTAAATAGCTTTCTTGTCAGCTATTCCAAGTACTAAATGCAAATAATAGAAGGTATATTTTTATTCCACTATTAAATTGAATAAGTCGACAATGACAAAATAGATTTTATAGAAAACTTATGAATTGAACATAGTATTAAAAGCAACATCTGCCCTCAAATAAGAGCCAACATAGTAAATATTATTAAAACATACCTGTTTGATTTGCCATGATTTATTTCATAGATTTCGTTGACAATAATATTTGAAAAGTGCAGAAAGCTCAGATCAAACAATCAGAAATAGGAAGTTGTTCTTTTTTTATTACGCACTTTTATATAGTTAGAAATGAATTGGAAAACATGATATGATAGCGGTATGTGCGATAAAGTAATGAATCACTTGACAATAAAAAAAAAATTAATAAATTAAATAAATCGACAAAAGAATGAGATGAATATATATAACAAGGGTAAGATAATTACAAAGTTTATTTGTTTAAAAATGAAAGTATTTTGATTAATTTTAAAAGATATTTTATTTAACATATGTTACATAATTTATTGCTCAAGTTCCATATTTTCACTTTCAACAAATGATACAAGAGGCTTATGATAACTAAAATACGATACAAATGTATTAAACAGTGTGCAATATACATACACACCGACATTTGCTTTCTCGCTTTGGCTCACTAATTACAGGCGACTATGCTTAGAAGACGGGAGTGGGGACGCTACGAAGTATGGAGCAAAGAGGACAGACCGATAATATAAAATGGTATGTAGGTATAGTCACCAGCACGTAAGTTGGCAAGGTTTTGGCGTAGTGGGGGTAAGTTCGCGCATCGTGCACTTAGTGGAAAAAAAAAGTGGTGACTTTTATTGATCGTCATTATTTTATGGTTATTGCCATCATTTATATTTAATAATATCTGATTAGAAGAAAGTTGAAGAAGGCAGTGGAATTAGTAAAGTTTATTGGGAGTTATAAATAATATGCATACGAGGAAAGTATGCTCAAAAAGTATGCGAAAAAAAGCATACCTTTTTTTGCCTTAATTTTTTAATTTAAAACAACAACAATAATATCAACTCAAATAAGGACAAACGTGTGTCGCATAGCGCTGTGAATATTGACGTTCTTGTGTTTTTTAGTGCTGTGATTGGTTGCTTTTGCCTTTTTCGATTCCTTGTCACTCCAGCGGTGTTATTACCTGTGGTTTACGCCCACTGGGTGGAGTTAAAGCAGGATAGAACATTTTTGTCAGCTCCTACATTGAATACGTGTTCAAATATATTTGAAAAACTCATTTAAATAAACGTAAAAAGTTTTGCGTTTGGCTGGGCTCGAACCTGCGTCGCCGGAGCGTCGGAGGCGGCGCGTGTGCGCAACGAGCTAAGTGAACATCTGGCCGCTCGCACGAAGTAACCAAGCTCTATCTACTGTAAGGAGCTCCACTGAATTATTTTACTCGTCTAGTGTAGCAATTGCACAGAGCAGCAATGCCTCGCACTATGCGGTCACCCCCCCAAAATTCCACTATCGCGTTGCTCGAGACTCACTCAGAGCCTGATTTGTCCTCTGCCGCATCTGTTTCTGAATTGAATATCGGTAATAAAATGGATAACGTCACAACACGGCAGAGCAAGAAACGCTTCAGAGGGGACGCCGACTGCGCGGAAACTGACCAATTCGAAGATTTGAAGAACATGTTGCAGTCATGGAAAAATGATCAAGATGTTGTCCTCAACAAAATAGTTGCAGAAGTTTCTGAATTGAAGCAACAGAATCTCAACATACAGAAATCATATTCTGAGATTGAAAAATCGATTCAATTTTTCAACTCGAGCTATGAGGAGATGAAGTCTCGTCTAGAAAACCTGGAGGTTGAGCATAAGGAGAGTGTTAAACGCTTGAATGACATGTCTAACAGTGTGAATACACAAGCTGTGGCTAAACTTGAGGCTAAGATTGAGGCAATGGAACAGCAGGCACGTTCAAGTAACATTGAAGTGTGTAATTTACCAGAAAAGAGAAACGAAAATTTGTTCGCGATCGTGGATTCCATTAGCTGCGCTATTGACTTACCTGTGTCTCATAATGACATCATATCGATACATAGAGTACCACACGCGCAACAACATGATCGCAAACCTAAAAATATTATAATTAAATTCAGAACACGTACTATACGTGATAACATTCTTAGTGCCTATCGTCAAAAGAAGGGCCTAAAGTCTGATCAGTTGGGGATCTCTGGTGCTTCGGTTCAAGTTTACTTTAATGAGCATTTAACCCTAAATAATAAAGCATTATTTCGAGAAGCTAAGAAGATTGCCAGTGAAATCGGTTTTAAATACGTATGGGTCAGGAATGGGACAGTACTTGTGCGGGAGCGGGATGGATTGTCATCAATGGCTATACGTTCTGGAGAGGACCTTAAAAGAATTGTTATCAGTGAGAAGATGCGTACTGAAAACCCAGAGTCGTAGCTATACATACGTTCACACAATTTGTTTGCATATCTATATTAAATTTTGTCTTTATTCCTTTTCTATAAGTTTAATTTACAGTTTTAAGAGTTTAGTTAATAAGTATGTCAGTCTCAAATGTAATATTTATCTCTTGCCCAATTGCTCATACCATTGGTTGTCATTGCTTAAATTTAAGAAGATCTTGCATTTTATTTTAGGCTTGTTATATTACATGCAACTTGATCTTTTTGTACCATTTAAACATTTATGTATAATATTGGTAACTAACTGGAAGTATAAATGCCGCGGAAAATTTAAACTAACTTGTTATTCAGACTTAT
The DNA here is from genome assembly GCA_905147745.2 of Phlogophora meticulosa. Classification (NCBI taxonomy): domain Eukaryota; kingdom Metazoa; phylum Arthropoda; class Insecta; order Lepidoptera; family Noctuidae; genus Phlogophora; species Phlogophora meticulosa. The sequence goes on from LR990518.1 coordinate 6,155,651, forward strand.
CTGTAACTTATCTAATTACTGTTGACATCGGACTTAAGTATTTTCTATTGGGTGGTAAGCGTTACATAATACAGATTTATTATGGTACATTTATTTATGGCTACTAATAACATAACGTTTTACTATCAGAATTGTAGAGGTACTCGTACAAAGTTGCAAACGCTCTATATGAACATATTGAGTAACTCTTATGACGTTATCGTTCTGACCGAAACTTGGCTTATACCTGATATCCATGATAGTGAATTTATTGACGATCGATATACTGTATTTAGATGTGACCGTGACCGTATCGCGACGAACAAAAAAGATGGAGGTGGTGTTCTGATTGCTGTGCTTCGTGAATTGAGGGCGACAATACTATTGACTACTCAATTATTTACCTCTGAAATTGAACAAGTATTAGTACAGATGCCTGCCACGCAGCAACACACTCGTCATATTATTGGTGTCGTGTATATACCTCCAGCGTCTCGTGCAGAAGTATATGAGCAATACTTAGACATGCTGCAAGGCTTAGCCAATAATCCCAATTGTAATTCATATCATTTCTTTGGTGACTATAACTTGCCTGAGATTGACTGGGTGCAGCAAGGCAACCATGCCACTGCGCGTCACACGGACTCTATGGGACGTATATTACTTGATTTTATAAATATAGTAGATGGTTTACAATTTCACTACACTCAAAATAGTTTAGGTCGTGTGCTTGACTTAATAATTTCTAACGCGGACCCTCAAATGGTGCCTTGCAATAACCTGGTGAATCCCGATAGCCTCCACCCTCCTTTTTCTTTATTAACTCACCTAGACGTGCGTTTCAAACCGATGAAATGCCATCCGGTTCGCAGGTATAACTTTTACAAAGCAAACTATGATTGCATTAAACACGACTTAGGAAATGTAGATTGGGAAGAGTCACTCTCTCATCGTTCTTCTGAGATGGCTGTTGATTTTTTTTATGAAACGATATACAGAGTTATCAGGTCACATGTTCCATTAACTTATACTAAAAACTCAAAATTTCCGATCTGGTTTTCACCTTCTCTAATAAAAACATTTAAAACTAAAGAACACGCTTGGATTAAGTGGAAGAAGTATGGTAATCACTCTGATTATGTGCATTTTTCAAATTATCGCAAGTTATTTCACAGTGAAACCTCTAAATGTTATAAGAGATATATGACATCAGTCGAAGACAGTATTCCTAAATCCATTAAATATTTTTGGTCGTATGTCTCTTCCATGAAAGGCAAAGCTAATTACCCTGCTAACATGTTTTACAAAAATGATTCTTCCGATGACCCCCAGGAAATATGCAATTTGTTTTCAACCTTCTTTTGTTCGGTATACGAACCCTCTAGCTTTGACCCAGACCTATGGCAACCGAATAATAACTATGAAGACAATTCGCCATGTATCTCGGACATTTACTTGCCAATAGAATCAATATGTACAGCATTGAAGTCACTGGATTCTTCTAAAGGAGCTGGACCTGATGGCATACCACCTTCCTTCTTCATAGGAACGTCTGACCACTTGTCTTCCGCCTTGCATATAATTTTTAATAAATGTTTGAAGGAAGGGGTCTTTCCTACAGTTTGGAAGCGAGCCTCTATCACCCCTGTGTACAAGAGTGGTGATAAAAGCAATGTGGAGAATTACCGGCCCATTTCCATTCTTTCCACTTTGTCAAAGGTTTTCGAACGACTTGTGCACAGTGCACTATATCCTCATATCCGTCATCTTATCATCCCTGAACAACATGGTTTTGTCAAGCGTCGCTCTACCACCACTAACCTCATGACTTTTGTGAACTATCTCTTTGAAAACATGGACCGCCGGGTACAGGTTGACGCTGTTTACACGGATTTCCAGAAGGCCTTTGACAAGGTGGATCACACCCTGCTTATGGAAAAAATTGCATTTAATGGTATACGCGGCAATTTACTCAGATGGTTTGCTTCATATATTTACAATAGGACTCATAAATTGTCATTAATGGGCATGAATCTGACTCTATAGTTGTTAAATCTGGGGTTCCTCAGGGATCTGTATTGGGTCCTTTTCTATTTATATTGTTCATTAATGACATTAAACATTGTTTTGTTAACTCACAGTTCTTGATGTATGCAGACGATATGAAAATTTATATCACCTGCAAAAATATTCGTGACTGCTATAATTTACAACAGGACCTTGATAGATTCTATGAATACTGCCTCAGAAATAAACTTTTTCTTAGCCTTCCTAAATGTTACACAATATCTTTTACAAAAAATATAAATCAGATTAAATTTAATTATTCAATAAATGATATAAGTCTTAATGAAGTTCAATTTGTCCGCGACTTGGGTGTTACGCTTGACTCTCGTCTGCATTTTGATGCTCATATCGATAATATAGTAAAAAAAGCCTTTAAGATGTATGGACTCGTAATGAGATTTTCAAGTAACTTTGTACGACCCTCTACATTCTTAATATTATATAAAACTCTGATTCGGTCGCAGTTAGAGTATGCCGTCCAAATTTGGGATCCTCTATATGATAAGTACAAAGATAGGCTGGAAATTGTGCAGAAAAAGTATTTACGTACTATGAATTATAAATGTTATCGTCCTAAAATCTCATATGAACAATTACTGAAACATTATAATGTTCTTAGTTTGGAAGCTAGACGATTTCTTCTCGGTGTAATGATGCTACACGGCATATGTAATAATAGATTCGACTGCATTCCTTTATCGAATAGTTTAAAATATATAGTACCCAGATCTGTCATGCTTCGTGGGGTTCGTGTGCCTCGACTATTCCACACAAATTCGTGCAGGACTAACGCTGGGGTGCGCGTGCCTCTGCGTCGCCTCGTTGATGCGTACAACACTCACTTTATGGAGCTTGACATTTTTACACTTTCAAAACATCGTTTCAAGGCAAGAGCAATTGAATTACTAACTTACTAACTTCTTAAGTATATATATATTTTTTTTTTCTTTGTTTCTTTCTTCTTCTGATTAGCCTTTTATGATGCGCACTGTATGTTTGTTTTCCTTTAACTTTTTTTTTTTGTGAATTCGTGGACAATTGTGTGGGTTACATGCGTAGTAACATAAATATGGAATAGATTATGTATAAATGTATTTCCACGTTTTGTGCTAATTTAGGAATATTTAGTTAAGCTTAGCATGTAACTGTTTTTTGTCCCTAACAAATAAAATAAAAAAAAATAAAATAAAAAACTCGTAACAAAAACTAAATTTAAAAACAATAACAATAACTCTTCAACATAAACACAACAAAAACAAAGGGTACAATTTTCGTGCACGCACAACTGTCGACTGTTGCACCAATCGCGCGCTCGGATTGACGTACCTCATACCCCGCGTCCCGCTTGACTACCAAAGAGACCTAAAAAACGACTTGTGCGCATCTAACGACTCTTGCCAAGTTACTTGCCGATAATTATATGTATATTTCTGTCTCATTCTTTGCCCGCTTCATCTTACACATTTTTGTATTTGTGTCTCTTACCTGTCGTTTTTTCCGTTGCATCCGGTTTGAAATCACAACGATTCTAAAGAAGTTTCACTTCAAAAATGACATTAAAATTGAAATGGAAATCTTGTCAAATTTACATTAACTTGGTGTTACGCGAATGGATAGAATAAGAAATGAGTATGTAAGAGGAAGTCTGAAAGTGGCGCCTGTGACCGAGAAGTTGTGTGGAAATCGGTTGTCATGGTATGGGCATGTGATGCGAAGGAATGAGGACCATGTTGTGAGGAAAGTTTTGAGTCTGAATGTGCAGGGTTACATGAGAAGAGGAAGACCAAAGAATAGATGGATGGATTGTGTGAAAGATGATATGGCAAGAAAAGAGGTGACCCATGAGATGACGGCAAATAGAGATGTATGGAAGAAGAAAACATGCTGCGCCGACCCCAAATAAATTGGGATAAGGGCAGGAGGATGATGATGATGTTGGCTGTGCTTTTTACGGACTTGAGGGCCTATCAAGAAAAAACCGAACACGAAGGTTTAGACTAAGTTTTTTTATGTGAAAACTTCTTTAGCTGCGTTAAGTGATTTTAGTAGGAGCAATACTTATGGATTCGCGTAACCAACATGCTAATGTGTCGTGCGCTAGACCACGGCTGACTGACAGTTATTCTAAAGTTTGTATTGTAAGGCCCCGTGACCGACTATCTTCTTTTAAATTCTTGTTTTGGTATATATTATTAGCGTTTTACGATGACGTGTTTTACGTAATGTATGTTACAACCTTATTTTTACTGACAGAATATAATTTTATTTCGCGTGTCGCAACGGGCGACAAACCAAACAACAGATTAAATATTGTATGTATATTGTATTGTCTGACGGGCCGATATGCGCATATTTTGCGTACAATAACTTATTAGATCGCCCCAGGTTCTCAAGAAAGGCCAGCAGCAATCTCTCAAAGAGTAATTGAGTTTCCGAAGTATTTTGCCATGTATGCAGAGATCTCTGGGCAATAGGTACACATGGGCTGCTGTCTTGTCTTCCTCCATACAGGCTCTGCATAGTGGGCTGTCTGTAACTCCTATGACAATGAGGTGTTTTTTAAATGATCCGTGACTACTGTTACGGCGGCTGTGACTGTGCGCAGCTGCTGTTTAGGCGGTAGGAGAGCTGCTTTGTGAAGCAGCCGTTAATTGTAGGAAGTGCCTCCATAACTTGCCTGCATTCACATTGGTCACACAGACTAAGTAGAACCAGGCTATGCTGGCTGGGAGAGAGTCCCTTGAATTCTGTCTAGTGTTGCCACTTGACAGCAAGCTTATATTTATATTACACGTGGCGCCACGTATTCGTTACCCCCTTTATTAAAGCTGATTCAACTGAGCAGGGGGGAGTTTTTCACTGCGCTGTATAAAAGTTTCTGCAACGACTTATGATCCGTGAAAACAGTAACATGCTGGACCTTGAGAAAGTGGTGAAAATAGTGAAGAAAGTGAACAGCAAACACAATAAGACGGCCGTTGAGTTTGTTTCTCTTTCGGTTAGTTACTTGCTAAACAAGGCAAGATGAAACCACTGTTGTGGAAGACAGAACCTGATGTGAACGAGGCGTCAATAAACAGTACAAGAGGGGTGGATGGGGTATTGTAGCAGAGTGGCATTGGCTAGACTTTCCTTACAGAATTTAAATTCATCTAAAAGGAAAGGGGTCCACATAAATGGCTTGGCTCCCTTGCCTTTGATTAAAACTACAGATTTCATAAGCGGAAACCGGAACAGAGCAGAGCAGGGTACGAATCGGCGATAATTCTTAAGTATGTCGAGAAAACTACGCACTCCTTGGATATTTGGGGAAGCAGGTCGGCTACTCCCTATCCCCTTTTTTTCGCGTCTCGTGAGGTATTGACGATAAATAAAAACCAACTTGAGTTAACTGGTTTAATAACACACTTAACTAAAACGTAACTGTTACATACTAATCTAAAATACATAGAATATAAGGCGAACTTAATTTAAATAAATAAATACTGTTGTTATTACACGCGACGCCACGTATCCTTATGATACGTGACGGCACAGACTGTTTTAGGATGGGGTAAATCTAGGATGCTTTGCACACGATCTTGAGGATGTGATGACCTAAGAATAAGAATGTCAGTTAATTACAAACCCGTAGTCCTTTAGGTGTCCAAAGAGGATACGCAGAAGTTCGCAACGGAGAGTTTCATCAACTGAATGAACGAGGATTTTACGTACCACGCCACGCATAGAAAGCAGAAATTGAGACCCCGTGTCACTTCGATAATTCTCTGGAATGTTTGACCAGGGGTACAAAGACCGAAGATCATGAAAGGAAACGCGAAGAGGCCAAACTTCGGACGACAGCAATGCTTGTTAAGAAAGATGTCAAATTCAGTATATTTCATGTTGGTTCTTCGAAACCGCGCGCTGCGCTGCCTCGCTGAATTCGCCGGTCAACGAAGCGTTGGTTGGGGTCGTGTCGAAAATGCATGTTGTCCTTATTTTTTAATTAAAAAACATTTTAAAATCAATGGGATTTATTAAATTAATAGCAGTCCATACTAAAATATCCATATGGGAACTTTCCACAGACCAACTTGAGCCGTACATACAGATTTTAAGAAGATTAAAAATTGGAAAGATGCTCATTAATTAAAAAGGCAGCCGATATTTTTTTTTCAGTTAAATGCTAAAGTTATGTTCGTACGTAAAACTGTCGAGCCACAACCTTATACGCACGGCAGAGCGGTTACAAGACCGTTGCCTGCTAGAATATTAAAACGTCATTGGAAACGCTCGGAGGGAAAACTTTTTGCCGGAAAAAAAGGTCACCTATTTAGAATGTTTTGTATTGTTGTGTATACCTAATAGTGGTTCATCATTATCATACGGGTATTCATGTTTACGATATAATATTCAGCTATACACAGCTGCACCTTATACCAAATATAAAAAAATTGAATCAATCGAATAGACTCGAAAAAAGTCTTGAGGTTAAATAAGTAAAAAAAATACTGGCCAAAAATAACTGGTCTGAAAGAATAGTCACATCAGACATTTGAAATAAACGTCATTCTTTAAAATGCAAGCAAATCGGAAGATCCTGATGATAAACTTTTAATTAAAATCTTCAATACCTACTAATTTACAAGGACTGTTTCTAGAACAAGAGAACTTTACAACTATTACAAGATGTCGGGCTCACCACAGTCAGTGTTAGTTTCCAGCGCGTTGCCTGGGTCCGAAGGCCTGTCTGTGGTGGGGGATACTGATGCTGAAGGTACGAAATCAAAAACAATTTTAAAAGTCTTCTGTTCAATCTGAGTATGCTGAGAAACATTGGTTTTTGAATGTCATAATTTACTTAGGACCCCAAAACACGCCCGCCTTTTACTTTTTGCTGAAAATCATAAGTGGCGCAACAATCTCCCCACCAACACAATTCTACACAGTCTAACAAGTTGGAAGAACTTGAATCTATTCAATAGAAGTAGGTAATTAACATGTACCTAAATCAACTTTATAAACCATTAAATTAAATTATTTACCACGTGCTAGCTAGCACTCTAATACATATAACAAAAAAATGTATGTAATCCAAAACTGTACAAATAAAATCTTCCAGGTATAAGAGGCTTGCCTGCTTATATTTGTGCAATGCTGGATTATATCCTAGGGCTTTGTTCGAAGTCCCAAATGACAGGATCAGAACCATCGCAAGATAAATCAGGAGTAGGATCAACGAAGTTAATCCAATAAACAGTTTATTGCTTGTAAATCATGGCCATTAAGACGACTAGTTTCCAAAATCAGCACCCGTTCACGAGCATAACGCAAAGATCAGTCATTACCACCCTGATCTTATTTCAGGGAAGGGGATTACCCGACCGCTCGTTGGGTTAAGAAAGCAACATCCGCATAAAACATGAGAATATTGTGAACCCCTAGGTACTGTCAGGCACTGTAATGTTCAAACGAATGGTTTTCATAACATTTCTACAGACGTATAGGTACTCCTATTTACTCCAAGGTACCTATTACTCAAGAAGGTAGGTAGGATAAAATAAAAAGGAGTTAGGTTATTATTATGCAAGCCCATCAATTTATTTCGAAATAAAGAACAAACTAGAAGGCGCCTCTGATCATATTTTGTTCCATCCATGCCGCGCACTGTGCCTAAAGTGAAACTACCATCGAGGCACCTACTTACCTACACTTAAGTAGGTACCTACTATTTTTATACTTTAGCTTGGTAACATTTTAATTATACTTATCTGTATATAATCTGTGTGTGGGATAAATAAATATAATTATATACATTTTACCGTTTAACGAATTATTTTCTAAAGAAAAACCGGATTATTTTATTCAAAATTGTTGAAACGTCCAACGAGTATCATCATCATCATCATCATCCTCCTGCCCTTATCCCAATTTATTTGGGGTCGGCGCAGCATGTTTTCTTCTTCCATACATCTCTATTTGCCGTCATCTCATGGGTCACCTCTTTTCTTGCCATATCCTCTTTCACACAATCCATCCATCTTTTCTTTGGTCTTCCTCTACTCATGTAACCCTGCACATTCATACTCAAAACTTTCCTCACAACATGGTCCTCATTCCTTCGCATCACATGCCCATACCATGACAACCGATTTCCACACAACTTCTCGGTCACAGGCGCAACTTTAAGACTTCCTCTTACATACTCATTTCTTATTCTATCCATTCGCGTAACACCACACATCCCCCTCAGCATTCTCATCTCAGCTGCATGTAACTGCCTTTCATTCATAAACGTCCAACGAGTATATAGGTAGATATATAAATATTCTTTATTGTACACTGAAAAGCCGAGCACCTAGACAAAAAGATTATGTACACCTAAATAATACTTTCAACTTTATTCGATTCGCAGAAGGACTGGTGTCATCGTTTCCACCGTATCCACCGTACGCCACGAAGCCAGCGCCACCATCGCTAGCTGAGACTATAACCGCCGGCCATGGTTTGCGGCTGAAACACAAGTCCAAGCCGCGAAAATCCTTACGGCCTCTTCCTAAGCCAGCTAAACCCAGGTAAGGCATTTGACAAGATTTCAAAGGAAAATCGAAGCCAAAGTCGATATGGAACTAAAACTGCAAACATAATAAAAATAAAATATCGTAACTGAATTTTTAATCAGTAATTGTAAATTCCAGGACTCCCAAAGCAACCGATGTGAAGATGTCGCAGCACACTATGCGGGCGCATGCGCGGTGCCTGCGCAAACATAACGCCGTACTCACCGACCGACTTGAGTACATGTCGAAGCCGCGCCGGCGCGACATTATATGCTTCTGGCGACAAAACGCAGACACTCTGTCTCCTGATACGGTCAGTGCCAAATGTTTGTAGAAAGAAAATCTGAATAACACTGCCACTGCGCGCCAATAGTTGAATAATAATCTGAAACATTACAAAAAAATAAAGAAAAAGTAAATGCAATTTTACGTAACTTAACGAACTGATGAACGTTATTGCAATGTATGCTAATTTTTTTTTTTCTCTTTAGATTGCTCGTTTTAGATCCATGTTGGATGCAGATGAGCCTTTCAAGCCAGATCAGGCTTATGAATATTTTGTGAACTTGAAAAAGACTAAGAAGAAAGCGTAAGTTATTTTGACATGGTCCTTTCGTCTTTTACCGAAGCCAGCTTAAAAAGTGTTCGATTGATTTTGATTTAATTAGATCACATTAATCACATACACACACACATAAACGACAAAAGGGGGATGCTCGTAGAAAACGGCGCACTATCGTCGTTGTCGAAGTCACACATCAATTTGTACTTATATTTATACAGCAATAAAGGAAATGGCAGGACAATAATTGAAAAGTAATCAAGAACCTTACTCCTCTAGTTTAGGGTGTTCATTCCATGATCAGTGAATTCAAAGTTGCTTTCCGTTTCAACTGTTGTCAACAGAAGTTAGAATAAAAAATCAGAACTCAACCAGAAGTTACAATATTTTACAATTTTTATAAATATACAAATAAACAAAATTAAAATGTGGTTGCAATGTCCAAATAACAGCTTTTTACAAAATTCATATCAAATTAATTATAATATACCTACCTACGATGGGTATCCCAAAAATTATATTAATAATTCTGTTTCGGCTAATCTCCGTAACGGCTGGACCCATTTTGACGGCTTCACTGGCAGACTTAGGCCACTTTCGTTTAAAAAAGAATTAGGGTTCCGCACTAAAAATTAAAACCCATGAAAGTGTGATCAAGATGCGATTTAAAAGGGGAAGTATACATCCAACACGGGGACGAAGTAACAGTACGCAGTACGCAGGCAACAGTTTAAATAAATCAAACACGTAAATATACTAATATTAATTCCATAAATTGACATGGAAGTCAAAAACACATCAAGTTACCCCAATCTGTCACATTTCATTGATATTTTTTCAATTAAATATCAAAAGCGTAAAGTTCATTTTCAATTGGAAAATGATGGCAATTTGGGATAGCTGGATGAGCTGGCATCTGTGCTTACTTATTCCTAATGTCGTTGTAGAACTGGCGCTGAAAAAGTAAAGAAGGATATGCTTGCAATGTGCGGCAATAAAAAGTTTGTTTGGGCACGAAATGCTACTGTGGCTTTCGCTAGGGGTATCCAGCAACGTTTATCTAGGCCTGGACGCTACGCTCTCGCTGACGGGTAAGCTTCGGCCCGATTCACACTATTTATAGGTAAGGTCGACTGCCTTGTTGATCTAGTGGTCGCAACCGCTAAGCATGAGGTCCTGAGCTCGATTGGTCGCCGGGTCGAGCAATTTGTTATTGGGATTTTCCATTCGGAATTTCTCTGAAGCAGCCTGGAGGCTGGATGTGTGCCTGGTTGATGGCAATAGGCTCACCCCCTATTACGTGGGACTTAAACATTACTGGTAAAATGTGTATGTACTGTAGGTACAACTCTGCCCAATCCTTCGAGGAATACAGGCGTGATGTTATGTTTGTAGGTAAGGCAGTCTACGTACAACCTATACATCTTAAACGCCAAGTGACCGACAAACAATACATTTTCTATTGAATATCGTTGTCTGTTAGTTATCGTAAACTTTGAATTGGGAACGTCCATCCTCCAAATGTGTGCAGCTCCACAGGAGCTCCTGCTGCAGGACCGTGCGCAACTCATTCTGAACTTTCTAAATTATAACTATTATTTTTTAGTTTAAAATTTCCTCCCATGCGTTCCAGACACAAATATTAGGTCTTTACCTATGAAATTGCCGTTCTGCAGTACTGGCCATTTCAAATCAAAATATTTTTTGTTTGGCTAAGAATTCTAATTTCAAATTAATTTTATTTTAAAAACATGGATTTTTTTTTCCAAAAGTAGTCATTTGTTTATTGATTAGTGTTACATTTTCATCGCATTTAAATCTTTTTCGTCATCATGGATACGTTAAAAATTCGAGTAATTATGGAATATGAGTACCGTCGTGGCAGCAACGCGGCACAAGCGGCACGCAACATCAACGACGTTTACGGAGCTAACACTACAAACCAACGCACTACCTGTTATTGGTTTGCTCGTTTCCGTTCTGGAAATTTCGACCTGAAAAATGAACCTCGCGGTCGTCCGAAGACTTTGGTCGACAATGACGAATTAAAGGCGATTGTGGAAGCTGATGATACACAATCTACGGCTGAATTAGCAGCAGCTTTCGACGTTAGCGTCAAAACAATATTGGTCCATTTGCGTCAAATTGGCAAGGTAAAAAAGCTTGACAAATGGGTGCCCCACGAACTCAATGATCGCCAGCGCGAAGTACGCGTCGAGACGTGCCTTGCACTGCTCAACAGACACACAAATGAAGGAATTTTGAACCGCATTGTTACCTGCGATGAAAAATGGATTCTGTTTGATAACCGCAAGCGCTCAGCAAGTTGGTCGGATCCTGGTTCAGCACCTAAACAATGCCCTAAACGAAAACTTACCCCAAGAAAAGTGATGGTCACTGTTTGGTGGTCTAGCGCCGGTGTGATTCAACACAGCTTCTTACCAAACGGGGTGAGCATTACTGCAGATGTGTACTGTGAAGAATTGAACACAATGATGGAGAAGCTGGCACATCTCCAACCAGCATTGGTCAATCGCTCGTCTCCGCTGCTCCTGCACGACAACGCGCGACCTCATACTGCACAGCAGACGGTCTCCAAGTTGCAAGAACTGGGGTTGGAAGCTCTCCGTCATCCGCCCTACTCACCAGACCTTGCGCCTACAGACTACTACTTTTTCCAGAATTTGGATAACTTCTTGGCGGGAAAAAAATTCAATACCCGAGAGGCAGTACAAAATGCCTTTGAAGAATTTGTTGCCTCCCGTCCAGCTGATTTCTTTAAGAAGGGCATCAATAAACTGCCACTGCGTTGGCAAAGATGCATTGATTGCATGGGTGATTACTTCGATTAATACAAATAAAAAATACATGAAAAAAATTCATTTAAATTTTTTCATACAAAACGGCAATTTCATAGGTAAAGACCTATTATATGCATATGTATAGTATGAACTGTCACTTTGATACCTACCTGATAATCTGGACCCATTTAATTTTATTACTGATTTTTTTTGTTTATTTCTTGTTCCATAGAATGCTAAGATTGTCTGATATTATCTTGCACGAGATGTGCGGTTACATGAACATGAAAACACCGTCCAGGCGATGTAAAAATGCCAAAGCGAAGTTCATGATGGAGATGTCGGACAAGGTACACATTTTACAAAGAAGTATATGCAATTAATTTAGCGAATGTAGCAAAGTATTTTTTTAAAGAACAAGTATATCTTTCTTGTAAACAGATTGCCGTTTGGATTGACGAAATTCTATATGAATCAGATGACAGAATGCTTATGATGGACTTCGATGAAGATGATGGTAAGCAAAGCGTTTAAATAGGTAACGTAATGAGGAACTATTGTCAACATTTTATTTGGAGCCCGCGGTATTTCACTATACAACAAACAAAGGTAAGCCGTGCCGTTTGAAATTGTGACAATCGTTCATTGACGTGTTTGATGTTTTAATTATGAATTATAAATGGTTCCGAGAAAAATTGCGGTTGAACAAAATCTCACGATACTGAACAATTGTTTACAAATTCATTTAACTCTATTCATGTTTACCCAATTTTCTCGGAAGCTCAAGAATTTAATTCATGGCTTAAGGTACGTTACTCAAATCGTTTATTTTTTTACGAGAAGAAGTGAAAAAGTTCTACGAGTCAGGCGGTGATGACGAACCGGCCACGCCCCCGGCAACGCCAGCGGCCAAGTCAAAGTCTGGCCCCCCTAAGTCAGTGCCACCGGTAAAGTCAGTGTCTGGCTCGCCTAAGTCTGTGCCTGCCACGCCAGCGGTAAAGTCAGTGTCTGGCATGCCTAAGTCTATGCCTGGCTCCACAACTGGCACCACACCTGGCAGCACACCTGGCACCACGCCTCGCACCACTCCTGGCACCACGCCTGGCACCACGCCTCGCTCTACGCCTAGCAACACGTCTGGCGGCACCACGCCTGTTAGTCCAAAACCTAAGACTTAGGGCACTGATACCAAAAAGCATTGTGAGTACCTTTATTTTAAATTACCTCTGCGCTAAATTAAAAACCCATCAAAATTCTGTTACTAATAAGAAGTTATTTATTTGTTCACAGACGTATTATTAGCAGCTAGGGGTGGTGGTTTATATGGTGATGGTGGTGGCGGTGATGATGATGATGATGACCCTGATGAGCTCGTAAGTATTCTTTAACATTAAACTACCCTTATTAAAACACCTTAATTCTTATGTATTAAAGCACAATTGTTTTAATAGGATACTATCATCAACTCTGACCATAAGGAAAGAAAGAAACCATTGGCATTTCAGTATTTCAAAGACAATTTAGAAACAGCCCTTGAAATAACTTATGTATATAGACCTGAACCGACTGCTCCAACTTGATGCTTATAGTACAATTTACTAAGGAGTGTAAAGAATATGAAACGAAACTTTAAAATACTGCAGTCTCTAACATTAACTAAGTAATTTTAAAATAAAAAAATAAAGTTAAATTGAGAATTCATCGTTTTTATATTTTCCCATTCTATCTCTTACACGTGAACACGGCGGGATGAGGTAAATGATTTCTAAACATATTTTTGCTTGAATCTTGAATCTTCATTTTCCACGTCTGATCAGTCTTACTGTATATTTTTTCATTTAAAATCTATTCTTAATTGCTGTTTCTAATCTCTCTAATCTGATTTGATCAAATCCCTCCGTTGTGTTCATTTGTGTCAGATGGAGAATGGAGATTTATGTCATGATGTAAAATGTGACTTTTGTGTAAAGATTAAACAAATAATATGTTTTCAGAGCGCTTCAGAACAACGTGCCAAAAGAGAGAGTGAGTATGGACTCATAATGTGGTTACTTGTCATGTGTTTTTCTTTCAACAAGTAATTTTACGCTTTTTCCTTCTAGAGCGTCCTGCTTATTTAAAGTTTGACGGTAAGTCCATTTTATTATTTATGTTATTAAATAATCTTTAATTCGAATTTGAATGATTAACACATATCTACTTTTTATTCTTAGGAAATATGAAGAAAGCGTTCGACGTATTGACGGATTCGATGGAAAAAAAGGGCGACGAAAAATTAATGACGGTTGGAAAATTTAATCAAACATACGACGAAGCCTCTTATGAGTAAGAAACTTATTCATACAATTTCGTCTGGAGTATGGGCCAGATACTGTTATTATTGGTAGCCCAGCTGTCGCCCCCAAATTGCGACTTTCCATCGCATGTTCGATCCCAACATTTACTTTGTGCAATATTACATCACCTCGGCCCTCGAAACGGTGAAGGAAAACACCATGAAGAAAGGCATGTCAAAGACATGTGACATCCACCTATTCGCTCTTATTCTATTATTCTGGTCTTAAACAAAACTTGTTAAGCGATGCTGAGGTCTTAGATCAAGGGCGTTTGCCTAGGAAAGACCGATTTACTCCCGGCCTCTCACAAGAACCAGCAGAGCGCATGGTAATGTTAAAAAAGGGGGTGGAAAAAACAACCCTCGCCTCAAAGCCGACGGTTAAAAATTCAACTAGTTTCATAGGTCTCCTTAGTGGGTATATTTAGACCACTTTTAACCATTGTCTTTTGTTAACACATTGCATATATCTAAACCAAGCGTCACAAAGGTGTCAGTGAGCGTCACCACTCTAGAAACTGACGTCCCCAAGTGAAACTTTGGGAACAAACTTGCGCTCAGAGTTATAATTCAAAGTCGAGTCTACTACGCCAGGCAGATTAATATGCTAAGCTCCAGGTTATTTCCGACAAATTAGTTGAAATGAAAACAAAATCAAGTTTTAGGAGAATCTCTGTTGTGTACGTTAAGTTCACTAATTTGCAAAAATTAATGTCTTTACAGATTAAAACATGCGACTGAATTGAAAGCCACGGAATTTAGTGCGGAGGAAGCACAAAAAATTCAAACCAAACTTACTGACTTGACCAAAAGCAACACTCCGCCAGATATTGCAGACGCTATGACAGGTTGCGAAAATCATTTCAAACATACTTCTACCCTCCATTTTATAACGACACTTAACCTACCTCGCTACGCTTAACTGCCCCATTATGGACTAGTGACTACGTCATTCGGCTCGTGCGTCTAGTGGTCGTAAGCGTTACTGCGGAGTATGAGGTCCTGGGCTCGAATTCCGGATCGGGCATACCGGATCCGTTATTAGCTTTTTCCATCTGTAACTTCTCAGTAGCAGCCCGGAGTCTGGATTTGGCGAACGGGTGTACTGTAGCTACACTTCTGCCTAAACCTTCGGATTCGGATTAAAGGGGTCTGCTGTGACTTATGTTACTTAACTTTCTTCCAAATCTGGCGCTACAACACTGTTCAGCATCTTAAACATACGCATTTGCGGATTCAGTAGTATGTAATTCCTTTGTCCACGCCACTGGTGAAGTCAATTTCACTTGCATTTTTGGTGATCGTCCCATGGATCGGGGTTATGGAAATATTTTTTAAGGTCTCAACCTTAAAAGATACAATAGAACTTTTGTAAAATCATTTCTTGTTCGTCTGTCGCAGACGTCGTCGTCAACAACTCGGCACTCAGTGGCGGATTAAAAGTCTCTACAATCTTTTATTTATTTTATTATAGTTACTTTCTAAATTACCTATTTACTTATTTTCAGATATGGTCGAAATATGTACGGACTTCTTGGCGCAAAATGCAGAATATAATAGTATGGATTAACGTTATTACTTATTTATACTGATACTACTTGGTTTTGAGAAAGTTAAAAAAAATCTATCTCATTTATATTTAAAAGAATATCTAAGATATTTCCCTTTGATTTTTCTTGTGACCTTTTCTTGTGTCATTCAATAAAAGTTGTTTTCCAGAGGAAAAAGGCCCGGCATTCAAATTGTTACTAAGTGAAATGAATAAAACGCCAAATGTTAGAATGTATGAATTGGGTAAAACAAAAAAGACTAACGCTCAGGCGGCTCAAGAGTTAGTGTCTAATACTTTTTATTAGTACCTAGTTACTATTGTAAGGAAACTGTCAACGTGGGGCACATTTAGATTCGTAGCTTAAGTTGTACGGACCACTGTCATCAAGATAGAATTGAAATTTTAATCTCATTTTACATCAGATCACATTCAGACCGCGTCATAGCAGCATCTTATTTAGCATTATTTACAGCCGTGGACTCATAAACACATATTAAGGTGAAATACATTTTATTCCATATCAATCATCATCTCTCTAAATGAGTAACAGGTGAGTACGGTGACAACCGTACAAATATGATTACAAAAAACTTTTTACTTTCCAAGTATCTGGGCTTTGTCATAAGACGAAGACCTTCGTGTAGAACCATCTGGTATGCCAAAGACATTCCGGTGCTGGATACGCGTTGATCTCGTGTATTGTCCATTGTACTCGTACATTACGTGGCCAAAGCGCCAAAGCGTTTGTAGGTAAAAATGAACACAAACGCAAGAGTATGTATTTCTATAGTTTAATTACTCTGAAATACTCAACTTTTTAGCCTTGACAAAGCTAAAGGACTAGAGGCGGATCATGATGAACCCAACCTATCACAATCAATTTATTCAGGAATGAAAAAAATGGTGAGCAGACTTACACCGACTGAAATGAAAAAGGATATGGATGGTATGTGATTAATATTAAAATGAATGTTTGCAATGAATAAGTACGTACACGAAACATAAATATTGATTCAAACTCTTCTTTTTTGTAGAAACGGTGGATGTTTGTTCAAAATATTTGTCTCAAAAAGCTGTGGATGACAGTAAGTACCACGTTAACCGACCTAAAAATGGAATAGGTTCTATATTCAACTTGTATTTTGTATGGGCGGTACCCGTTTTCCTAAAATCAAATAAAAACAACCTACTTCCTAATCTGGATGACCCAAAACATTATTCTATTAGTTTTGAAGTACAATTTTACTTTTTTTTAAACTTAGTTTGAACAGTCAGCCGCACAACGGTGGTAACAATTTGTCATTTCCTTATCTCGTAGCAGAAAGATCGGTTTCGGCAGTGGCTGAGTTTTTAGATTGGCTGCTGCTTTTCGTGTCGCGGGTTCGATTCCCGCATGGAACAAATATTTGGATGACCTAATGGTAGTTGTTCAGGATCTGGATGTTTGTGTATGTAAGTTTAAATGTTTGTAACCCACGATACACGGGAAATTCCTAGTGTGGGGCAACGTTTTTTTAGTTTGCTGTACATTGGATTGTAAGTATAGTAGGTGTAACTGAAATAATTGAAAACCTAAGTTATTTGTTATTACTACAATTACCCCTATTCACTCCAAGCGATGACTAATTTCCAGATGAACGTGGTCCACCGTTTGAACTCCTGATAAAGGAACTAGAGACCGAAGGAAGCAAACCGTTCAGTGAATATCCCGCTCTCAGTACGAGAAACACGGCCGCATACGTGTGTGTGTTACATATATAAATATTTATTAAATCTGTTTCCGTAACATTCACAGGAACCTGGGGCATATCTATTCGTCAATGAAACGTGAACGAAGGAAATGAGACTAAATTTGCATGCATTGCGTTATATTCAGGGGGTGCCAGTGTAGTTTCTTGCTTCTACTAAGGGGTCTTTAGACCTATAGTTGGCAGCACGAGTCGTGAGCACAAATTCCATCTTAATTTTAACTGCCCTCGTTAACGTGCGTTTTTATTCTGTTTTCTATCTGTATATTAATATGGTAGATAATATATTGATTTCATTCCGTGTGCAACCTGCCGTCATACGAATTATTATTCGTCAGGTTTAAGTGTAGAGCTTGTGCTCACGACTCGTGCCCGGCAGCTGTACAGAACCTGAAGCAGTTTTTTGACAATAGAAGTTTTGTACAAAAAAAGGCTAAGTTATCTGTTAACTGGGTATGATGATAACTTCTCCTAATACTTGGTTGTAGCAGTCTTCCTGGTTACCTACCTAATTTAGTAGAAGAAGTTTAGAAGTAATCAAATATTATCATGTTCTTTTTAGATTAAAGACTGCGCCTGGTTTGGGGAGCGTTGCGCCGGATCCTAAAACCGTGAATGAGTTTAAAGAAGCTCTTCACAAAGCTGTAGACGCGGCTACACCTAAAGAAATGAAAACAAAGATGAATCGTACGTCTATGTGTTTACGACTTGACATTGCGATTAGTTTTTTTTTTAATTTCATATGCATGTCACATTTCAGGAATAAAACTCTAGAATATGGCGAAAAACCGTTATTAAATCCATTGGGTAGTTTAGAAGAACTAAGCGGATACACAGAGAGTCGTAGTTCATAAATATAGATTATTAAATCAACACTTAGGGTACTTTCCTCTAAAAAAATAGCAACGTGTAATTCTTGTCCCCCGCATTATTATAGACTTATTTTAAAGAAAGTACTTTCCTATCTTATTTACATTTTTTTATATTTTTTCATCATTCGTCAGCTATTTCAGTGACAAGCAAATCCCTTCTTCCGTCTTTCGCCATCGGCCATAATATTATTATACTCAATCCAGTCCAACGCATAATATGAAAGCACACGAGAAGACACGAGTTCTAACCAGTTTGTTTCTTTCCAGCCGTGATTACCCTTTGCAGCAATTACTTATCTGCGTTCGTTCGTGACAGAGGTTGGTTGTTTTGAATGTCCACTAAAATATTCTTAGGCTTGACAGTATGTTAATGTATACCACCAATTTCTACGACGGACGGTGGCTTCATCAAATTTCTCATATTTTGTCAGAATTCTTGCTCCGTGCGATGCTCATCCCAATTGAGACTGTAACTGCCGCACTCAGAAACGACACTTACACGTAATCAATAACGTTAATGATTTATTTCAGCAACGACTGAGTACTGTTGCATTGTTCAGTCAACTGTAGTGAAAATATGATTTTCATATTTTCAATTAGGTTTACAGATCCGTTACAGTTAGTTCTATACATTTGTAGCTGCTGCGACGACTGCGTTATTGAAAATGATGAAGAGTAAATCAAAGAATGAATATATTACAAGGGATAAGTATACAATGGATTACGGGACCGCAGCGAATGAGTAAGATTAAACTTTTTTTTTGACATTACACTACAGGTCAAACAATTGTAATTAATTGTAACATCGAACATTGTCTATATTATAGAGTTCAGAATGCACCCGCACTAGTTCCGTATCTTCCTATAAAAGACATTGCTGATGAGGGGAAAAAAAAATTGACGTTAGACATGAAGGATGTGACGCCCCCAGAACTGAAAATTCCAATGCAAGGTAGGGAGGAGAACAAGTTAACAACGCTTTTCCTTTACTTACTTACGTATGTTATAGTAGAAAGCGGCGTTAAGCACCGTTTGTAGGTACACATGACGTGTACCCCACGATCCGATCACACGATCGTATACGGTTTCATTTCATTTGTACGATTTTAATATTCGAGGCTTTAAGGCAGTTGAGAGGTTAATACTTCATATGTTTTTGTTTCTTACAGCATTGATCCAAGACGTTTCCAAACATTTGTCCCAGCTGGTCGCACTTCGAAGTAAGATAATAATTCATAAATGTTCTTTTCATAGAACTTAGATTGATAGTAAATAATGATAATACACAGTCATACTGTTTTAACTAGGCGGGGCAGCTGGGGAAAGGTACAAGATGAGCTTTTTGGCTGCGGTTGTAAAGTCTTTCGGATTACGACCTCTTTACAAATATAAGTCCTACGGTAAAACCTATGGAGATGCGTCAGATGAGTAAGTAATTTACCTACAAAGTGTAATTGAAATGTGCTGAAAAACCTAGATAGTTACGCCAACCAATTTTTTACTGCAGATAGGTAATATGAATCGTATCATCTGCCTAGCCTTTTCCCAACTATGTTGGGGTCGGCTTCCAGTCTAACCAGATGCAGCTGAGTACTAGTATTTTACATGGAGCGACTGCCTATCTAACCTCCACAACCCAGTTACTGGGTAACACGATAACCCTTGGTATGACTGATTGTTTTGACTACCCATAACGACTGTCAAAGATCTACATGACAGCCGGGACCCAAGCCGTTGGGCTTAAAGTGCTTGCCGAGGCACTGAGGAGTCTCGATATGTTAAAAAAAACTAGTTTCAGGTATTGAATTATATCAATAATCTAAGATAACTTGTAATAATTTATGTTTGAGCATTAATTATGTATTCATTTACCTACAAGTTGTGTTAACTGGTTTCGTTTACACGTAAAACAAAATTGACAAAATAGTCTACTGATAGAGATGAATGGATAGAAGAAGAAGACCCGAAATAAATCGGGATGATGACCAACCATTAAAATCCTTCTTATATATTTAATATCAACAGATTACAGGCCGCAGATTCCAAGGAACTGGGTAATCTCCCAGCACCAGTAGTCACCTTGGGTCATCAAATTAACTCTGAAATGAAAAGAGGATTACCAGCAAAACTGGCCCCCACTGTCTTGGAAGAGATGCAACGTAAGTATGTTTTACTCAAAATAAAAATGATCTTTATTGGCAGCAAATATTTTCAGAACTCTATTTGAGTTTTAAGTTTATTTTTGTTAAATTATTTTAATAATGTTCAGTGGACCGCACGTCAGTGGTAACACTTTCACCTTGAGCTGGCTTAGCGTAGACCGGAGTTTTAAATTTACTTGTAATACAGGTTTTTATAAATGAAATGTCGACAAGTTTTGCTTTATTGCGTTTTAAGGTAATTTTAGATCTGAATAATAAAAACATGTCGGTAGGTAGGATTTAGGTAAATTCAGTCTAAGGTTTTAGTACTTAACGAATGATTTTGTTTTTATTTGTGTTAAATTGGTTGATTTAATTTTTTCTTTTAGCTTACGCTACACTAACACATTCGTTTTTACTTTTGCACGTAATTTTTGAGTACTTGTTACTTCCTCCGTGTACACTAACTTTTTAATGTCTCACAAGACGTCAAACAAGACGGGTTGGCGATTTCAGACTTACTTAGTTATAAGTCCAGTTTTCCTCACAATGTTTTCCTCCACCGATGTCATTGATGTCCAAAATAAACTTAGAAAGCACTTATGAATTGAAACAGTCACATTGGTACTTAAACCCAGGTTTGAACCACGGTTGTGTGAACGAGA
This sequence comes from Phlogophora meticulosa, assembly GCA_905147745.2. Lineage (NCBI taxonomy): Eukaryota > Metazoa > Arthropoda > Insecta > Lepidoptera > Noctuidae > Phlogophora > Phlogophora meticulosa. Next base: position 6,176,915 of record LR990518.1, read on the forward strand.
GGCAAGGCCTTAACTACTGGGCCACCATGACAACAAGGCTAGACCAGCTTACACGATTTGTTACGTACACGACTTGTACACGACTTGTGTAGTATCCTACATTATTTATTACTAACCTATCGATTTGTTTTCTAGCTACCGTGGATATAGCGGCTATGCATCTAGCAAAAAATGGAGTTGAAAAAGGTCAATAAATTTCTTTGGATATTAATTAAGCACTGCAAAAAGACACAAGATTAATTTCTAATTGTACAATGTCCAACAGGAGAAGCTATGGATTATGTAGTTCATCTTATGATAGATAAGGGACAGGAAAACCTTGGGAAACTGCAGGGATATGAACAAACTTACTCTGATGGCGCAAGGAGGTTTGTTATTATTATTTATTTCCAACGCCACCACAACTTAAGAATATTAAGTATTAAAATACGTACTACCAATAAGTTAACAAAACATACATTCTTAAAAATAAGCAATCACTAATTGTACTAGAATGGTGCGCGTTTTTGTTTGAACTTCCAAATAAACAAAAAAACTGTTTAAATTAAATGAATTGGCGGTAATATCTCGTTCTCGTTTCTCGTAAGACATTGTAGGTGAATTTTTCAGGCACTACCAACCTTTTCCGATTGGCAGGTTTATTTTATAGTCTGTGCCAGTGGTAAGTGTAGAGTTCGTCTCTTGCTGGGCCAGGGGCTAACTCCCTTCAGGCACCCATTGCGTAAGAGACTTTTTTGCTCAGCAGACATTGTAAATGCGGCTGATGCGACCACCTATTCCCAGGTTGGTAGTACCTAAATTTTTTACCTTGGATCTCACATTGAGTGCCCTTTTTTAAATGCAATTTAAACTCTTACTTTGTAGACTTGAGCATACTTTAACCCTAAATACCGACGATGTCGATGTAGCTGCTTACTCAACAGTGAAAGGTAAACTCACTGACATGACGCAAGAGAAACCAGATGTGAGGTTCAAAGAAGTCCTACCGGGTAATTATTAAATTACAATATTATTAAACAAAGCTTTGTATGTATAATAAAATAAAGTAAATATTAATCTAGTGAATAAAATAACAGACGTACACTACTACAAGTAGAGTGGATACTACGATACACTACTACTTTGGTATATACAACTATACAAAATCGGTCTTTAATAAAATTTCTGTGATCTAATTTAATAACTAACTTGTGTTCAACTTTATGCATGCTGCCTTAAGATGTAGTATGCGTAAAGTTGGACACAAGTGAACCCTTAAAAAATCCACTGTGTTAAAACACAGTTGCACTGGATGTTTTAAGCTTCCAAGTCCTCGCAACCACGAACTTACAAAACTTACATTTTAACCAACCGTAATGTTATGAATGAATGGGAGAAATTTTTCTTTTATCTGCAATGTTAAGTTCGTGCTTTAATCGAGAATCAAAATTGTATAGGCCGTATCACCGTATCATAAAGAGTGCACCGATTTGAGTGCAGTAACTTCAAAAGTCAAAAGATTTTTTCAACTCATACTAAGAAATTCACTCAAAATAAGAAATTTGTACCTACTTGATCACAGACTTTCTTAGTCCGCGTCAATTGAGTGAATCTCAATCTCAAAAACAGGCACAGCTTGAAACGGACGGAACCTGCAGGGCGCGAGTTCTCCTCGCACTTGTACGATTTTATTTCATATCGTGAAGCTTTACAATTTTCATAATATTAACATGAATAAACGTTTATTTTCATGCGCACAGACGTAATCGACGATTCTGCAAATTTCCTGGCGGCACCTATACCGCGTAGTAAGTAAACAGTTACAGCAATCATTCTTTGCTAACTTTTAATTGTTATTTCAATTAACAATAATTCATAAATTTAACTGTAAATCTCAGCAAAGGGAGAGCAGAGACAAGTCATAGCAGATTTAATGGGTCGAGAAGGAGAGAAAATCTTAGGAGAAGAAAAAGCTTATAAATTGACTTATGATAAGGGTGGAGATGTGTAAGTCTTTATTTAAGTACGCACGTAGCACGAGATCTCTTAGTTATCAGACCTTCAGCTGTCACTGGTTGACTTTCGGGCTTCTAAATACCCGTAACGACTGTTGAAGTTCTGGAAATGAGCCGAGACCAACAACTTAACGTGGTCATCCATCCACAGAAGGACCAGTGCGCCTGTTATTATTTAGCCACGAGCCCCTCGTACTATTACCTAATCAACTATATAACATTGGTTTTTTAATTGTAGTGTTAAAAGTGCTCCAGTGGGTGTCACAAAAGCCCGTGATGAAGTGAAGCATCAAGAAATGGTTAAACAATTACAAGCTGTTATACCAGATAAAAAGTTGGAGAGTGTTCTAAAAGGTTTCATTCAGTTTAAGCATCGTTTTTTTATGAACTACAACAGATGCTGTGCTACTGCTAAGCATTAGCGTAGAGCAGAAGTGCGTTGTAGTTCACCCATTAACAATCCTAAGGCTGGCCGCCTGAAATGGGTAATTTAGTCGTCATGTTACTGATCCCCAACATCGAAATAATCGGCTTAAATAAACAGCTGTTACATACAAAAGTGCTTTACCTGCACGATAATACAACAGGTTTAGAACAATATGGTTAAAAACAAAAAGCAATGAAAAATTTTACCGCCGAAGGGTCTAGAATTCGTATTGAATCTATGATAAAAGTTCTGTGTCACGATGATTTTACAGTGTGATATTTTTGAGTCCTTATCTGCCTAATCTAACCCAACTATGTGGGGTTCAGCTTCAAGACTAACTGGACGTAGCTGAACACCAGGGAGATATTTTACGTGGAGCGTCTGGGTATCTTACCTCCAACATGAAAAGATACCCCTCTATCAGAACTGGTCGATGAACTTTCGGGCTTCTCGTCACGTTACGACATATTACATACTTATGATAGTGGGTTAACATTTACTTTCGTGTACAGACGAAACTTGTATATTTTCAGAAACAACAACTGAGGGCGCAGCTTATTTAACAGATACTATAGAAGGGAGAGGTAATTTAATTTTATCGTATTTATATCATAAAATAAAATAAAATTATATCATAAAATGTTCCGTATTTAGAAATAACAGACGCCAAACTTTGATACTCGTATGATTGGCCTTACGAGTAAAACGGCTAATAATGAATAGGTAATTTCATTATTAGCCGTTTTACTCGTAATAAGGAATAATTAGTAGGTACTCGGTATGTCAATTTAAAAATAATTTATTTTTCTGACTAAGTACTTCGTATTCCGATATCTAACCAAATTTTAATAGAACAATCTAAGCCAAGCAATGTTTCCATTTACAGGCCAAGCGTTGGAAGTTGTAGAAGATAGTTTAAAAAAAGAAGGTGAAAAGACATTTTTAGAAGTAGGAACCTATAAGAAGGATCACAAAGAAGCAGGGGATATGTATGAATTAATCATTAATGTTAAAATATATATTTGGTATTATTATTAGGTGTGGTGTTCTTTGGATTTAATGCATTTAATATTCAACGTTGCCAGGGTGGTTACTGCACCAAGTTTAAAGAGCGAAAACCCTTCACCTGTAATTTTGGAGAATGTCGAGTACCACTTAGATGTACTACCGAAGGATGCGCCTGAGGATAAACCTTTGGCTAAGCAGCATATGAAAAGTAACGTCCTTATTGTAACCACTGCTCCGTAGCCCACTGCGTTTTCACTAACACTAGGCAATGTTATGTTTTTGCACTGCGCTACAGTGCAAAAATATTTAATAATTAAGTGTCGCGTAGTGTTAGTGAAAACTAGCATTAGTGCCTCCGCTATTTTCAAATTCAAAACTCGAAACTACGCTATTAGATTAGCTAAAGGTCACAGTGTTACCACGGACGTGTGGCCTACTGTACAATGCGTTCAGAGTCCTGACGTTAATATGGGACATCGACTTTTAGTAAAAAAAATCGTATTTGTATCCTCCCAGCTTGACTCGCACTATACCTACCCAACAATACTACCATATGATAGCAATACATATCACTGTTAAAAAGTACCTATAACAATAAATCCCTATAGCATAAGGTAAGTCAGCCTCTATACATTTGTGTGCTTAAATGATTAAATTTATAAATTACTATAATTTTTACTTTTTGGACAGGACAGGACTGCGTACCGAGTAGCTTATAGTTAAATGATTAAAAAGTACCTATTTTATGCTATAAATAAGTAACTTTTAAATCAAGTACAGCAAGCAAGTGGTAACGAAACCAGTACAACCGAACCTCTTTATATTATGCACCCTCTAGACGTTGGCCCAACGTGCACCAATATTTGCCACAGACTGTCTGAGTAAATTTATCGTTATATAGGTACATTTTTACCAGAACATTGACGTAGGTCAATGTTCTGGTAAAAATGTAAGTATACTGTGGCGTAAATTGGCTTACGTTGACCCAATATGTGTATATGTATATATATGTAGGAGGCTTTAAAACTTTATACCACGCTGGGCCACTACCTCCACCGACGACCCTGTGCAGTAGACTGCGCCTTGGTAATTGGTATAGCTGAAGCGGAAAAGTAAAATAGTAGAGGCACTAAACATTTATTCCACACTCGTTAACTGTCGATTAAAATTTAGAAATGAATCATCGTATTTAATTTTTAAAACTGTTTTTATAATCTTACAGGTTTGACTAATATCACTGCTGAATACATCGCTTCTGAGGCCACAAAGGATTGTAAGTTTACGATGCAAATATAAATACTTTTCTTTTATATGTAAAGGCAGTAAAAGTACGCGGAATGCTCTTTTGAATACGGCTAGATACCATTTCTTGTTATTGAGTTTAATAATGATTAAAACAGATTATTTATCTTTATTATGATTAAAGAGACTTTTTACCAAATACTTATACCTCTATCAATTCCAGAGAGTTGTGTAACTTAACACAACTCTCTGGAATTGATAGAGGTATAAGTATTTGCTAAAAAGTCTCTTTAATCTCTTTAATTAAGGTGAGCAAAGCACTGATAACTACTCTGTAACGATAGTAGTGAGCAACAGATTGCTTTGTATACTAACGAATGCAGTAGGAGATTAAGGCTAATTGACTTCCCTATTGAGTGTATGCAGTGTGCTGACTTGTGCTGTCGTGACCACAGTCACAAACGTGTCCTTGATAGACTGTACTCTGAAATTGTGACAGCTCTTCGTGACGCAGCTATGGCGGGTCGAGGAGACAATATGACGGTGGCGGCTGGCTTGCGTGTAGTAGGGAGGAACAAAAACGTCAGCGAGGCTCACCGGGTGGCCAGAACAAAATTCATTGATTGGGTAAAGTGCGGTAAACCTAAGGGAGGAGACATATATCATGATATGTGTGAAAGCAGAAGGGTGTTCAAATCTAGACTTAAATGGTGCCAAGATTATCAGGACCAATTAAAAATGGACATTCTTGCTGAGAAGCACTTAAATGGGGATTTTCGGGGTTTTTGGCAGGGTACCAAGAAGATGAATATAAGGCCAGGCCTTCCGGTGAGTGTCGATGGCGTAAGTGAACCAAAGGACATAGCAAATTTATTTAGGTCCCAATTTTCTGTACAGCCACTATTGGACAGACAGGTTGCGGTGTTCAATACTGAGGGCCCCACGGGCGAAATGGAGACGAGGTTTTCAGCCAAAGAGGTACGGAAAATAATAAAGTGTATGTCGAAGGGTAAGTCTCCTGGCCACGATGGCCTCAGTATTGAACACTTGCAGCATGCCGGCCCGCATGTAACTAGGTTCATAGCTATGTTCTACTCGCTATGCCTGAGCCATTCCTACCTGCCGTGTGATTTTATGAGGACAGTGGTAGTGCCTGTAGTGAAGAACAAAACGGGGGATCTATCCGATAAGACTAACTACAGGCCCATCTCCCTTGCTACTGTTATAGCTAAAGTGTTTGATGGTTTGCTGGATGCACAGTTAAATAAACACGTGACGTTGCACGATAATCAATTTGGGTTTAGACCCAAATTGTCTACAGATAGTGCAATACTGTGTCTCAAGCATACCATTAGATATTATACGGATCGTAAAACACCTGTTTACGCTTGTTTCCTCGACCTGTCCAGGGCCTTTGACCCGGTGTCGTATAACTTGTTATGGCAAAAGCTTGAGGGCATAAACATGCCACGTAAAATAATCAACATTTTCCAGTATTGGTACGCACACCAGGTTAACAGTGTCAGATGGGCGGGCGTGTTGTCGGAGCCGTACAGGCTTGAGTGTGGGGTGAGGCAGGGTGGGTTAACCTCACCCACCCTGTTTAATCTGTACATGGATGCACTCATTGTCGCTCTTAGTGGTCACCATGTTGGCTGCTACGTTGATGGAGTCTGTGTGAACAACCTGAGTTATGCGGACGACATGGTGCTACTGAGTGCGTCGGTCTGTGGCATACGGAGGTTGCTAAAAGTGTGTGAGGAGTACGCGTGCCGTCACGGCCTCTTGTACAATGGTGTTAAGAGTCAATACATGGTCTTTCAGGCTGGCTCCAAATGCCCTCAACATGTACCACCCATTCGCCTGAATGATGTATCTTTGGAACGGGTGCACCAATTTAAATACTTGGGGCATTGGGTAACAGCTGACCTGAGGGACCATGTCGACATCGAAAGGGAGCGAAGGGCACTGTCTAAAAGAGCAAATAATAGGTCTTTACCTATGAAATTGCCGTTTTGTATGAAAAAATTTAAATGAATTTTTTTCATGTATTTTTTATTTGTATTAATCGAAGTAATCACCCATGCAATCAATGCATCTTTGCCAACGCAGTGGCAGTTTATTGATGCCCTTCTTAAAGAAATCAGCTGGACGGGAGGCAACAAATTCTTCAAAGGCATTTTGTACTGCCTCTCGGGTATTGAATTTTTTTCCCGCCAAGAAGTTATCCAAATTCTGGAAAAAGTAGTAGTCTGTAGGCGCAAGGTCTGGTGAGTAGGGCGGATGACGGAGAGCTTCCAACCCCAGTTCTTGCAACTTGGAGACCGTCTGCTGTGCAGTATGAGGTCGCGCGTTGTCGTGCAGGAGCAGCGGAGACGAGCGATTGACCAATGCTGGTTGGAGATGTGCCAGCTTCTCCATCATTGTGTTCAATTCTTCACAGTACACATCTGCAGTAATGCTCACCTTATTTGGTAAGAAGCTGTGTTGAATCACACCGGCGCTAGACCACCAAACAGTGACCATCACTTTTCTTGGGGTAAGTTTTCGTTTAGGGCATTGTTTAGGTGCTGAACCAGGATCCAACCAACTTGCTGAGCGCTTGCGGTTATCAAACAGAATCCATTTTTCATCGCAGGTAACAATGCGGTTCAAAATTCCTTCATTTGTGTGTCTGTTGAGCAGTGCAAGACCCGTCTCGACGCGTACTTCGCGCTGGCGATCATTGAGTTCGTGGGGCACCCATTTGTCAAGCTTTTTTACCTTGCCAATTTGACGCAAATGGACCAATATTGTTTTGACGCTAACGTCGAAAGCTACTGCTAATTCAGCCGTTGATTGTGTATCATCAGCTTCCACAATCGCCTTTAATTCGTCATTGTCGACCAAAGTCTTCGGACGACCGCGAGGTTCATTTATAAGGTCGAAATTTCCAGAACGGAAGCGAGCAAACCAATAACAGGTAGTGCGTTGGTTTGTAGTGTTAGCTCCGTAAACGTCGTTGATGTTGCGTGCCGCTTGTGCCGCGTTGCTGCCACGACGGTACTCATATTCCATAATTACTCGAATTTTTAACGTATCCATGATGACGAAAAAGATTTAAATGCGATGAAAATGTAACACTAATCAATAAACAAATGACTACTTTTGGAAAAAAAAATCCATGTTTTTAAAATAAAATTAATTTGAAATTAGAATTCTTAGCCAAACAAAAAGTATTTTGATTTGAAATGGCCAGTACTGCAGAACGGCAATTTCATAGGTAAAGACCTAATATGATAGCCCGTAGGTTTGCACGGTGTTCAAATGAGGTCAAGATCACACTTATTAAAGCTTTTTGCACTTCATTGTACGCGTGCAGCCTATGGGTTTCCTACACACAAGCGGTGTACAGTGTACCCTCCGTATCCAATACAACAACGCGTTCAGGGCAGTGTTGGGGCTGCCCCGTTTCTGCAGCGCCTCGGGCATGTTTGCGGAAGCGCGCACCGACTGTTTTCACACCACCATGCGCAAGCGGTGCGCGTCCTTGGTGCGCAGGGTGCGGGGCAGCTCCAATACAGTTCTGGCGATGATTGCTGGCAGAATTGATTGCCCTTATATCGGACATTGCTGTAGCAGACATGTTACTATGTCCGATAGTGTAAATGTATTTGTCTATGTGTGTGTGTTCTGTTTTGTGATTGTTGTATGGGTGCTATTAGTTGCCTGAAATAAATGAATAATAAATAATAATAAATAAATAAATAATAATGCTTTTATTTATAGAAAGTAAAATATTGGACATTAAGCAAATTTAATTTAACACGTAACTGCGTACTAAGTATCTTGGGAAAACCAACATTTAGGAAAGCGGGGGGGGGCTGATTTCTAAACTTGTCTTGGTTTTTATATTTGGTTGATGTTATTTGTTTTTAAAACTACCCAGATGACTACTCTAGGTAGAGATGTTAGGACATAGGGAATAAGGTGTAGCATTGACATAATTTTAACAAAAAATGTGCGTTCGCGTAAAATTTTATTAATGTTTTCATTTTCAATGACGATTGTCCGTTCTGAAATATATGGTAAAGTATTGACCTTACCACTACATTTTTTTTTTATTGGAATAAAACTATTGTCGTTTTTTAAGGTGGCTTGGATGCTCAACAACTAGCTGCACTGGACGCTGCAGGATTCAACGCCGAAGCCAAAGCCGCAGCGTATGAAATTATTACTATTCTTAGATCCCAAATATCGTGCAAACCTTACTAATTTAAAGAAATTGTACCTGGATGACTGAGCTTTGCTCGGATAAAACGACGTTTTGTAAAAATGATAACCTAGCTAGATGGATTTATCGCCCCCGAAACCCCCTGCATACTAAATTTTATGAAAATCGTTGAATCCGTTTCCGAGATTCAGATTACATACATATATACAAGAATTCTCATTCAAAGGTATTGGATGTTTGTGGAAGAAATAATGTTAAGTATTAATTTGTGGTTTACAGTGAGGCACGTAGATTACAGGCTGGTGGCACACCCTTCACACCTAAGGTACCCGAGGATCCTGCGGAAATCGAAGAACAACTTCGTCTGAAATTAATCGAGGAAAACAACAAGCGACTGGCAGAAGAGAAAAGATTGAAACGGGAAGCGGAATTAGAAAGATTTCGACGAATGCCGAGTGAGAATAGCACTTTTTATATGTTATTAAATTGTTTACTTTTGATTTCTAGTTGGTCTATTGGACGCAAGCGCTACTGCTGCGTATGAGCTTCTGGGTTCGATTTCCGGAACGGGCAAAGTGTTATAAGGTTTCTGCTTCAGAGTTTTTTCAGTAGCACCGTTCTGAAGTCAGGATGTTCCCAATAAATGGTAATGAGCTTATCCCCGTAACCGGCGGAATGTACCTGAATAGTCTGTAGGTATAGGTAGGTACCTACTATAAATAACCTACACCATAGGAAAATGGGCGTGATATTATTGATAGTAACCAAAATCATTCGGTTGCGATGCGCGGTCGAGTACGGTCGCGTTTTCGCTGCTCCGACTGAATATTATATTCGCGAATTGCGCGGCTTTAGCCGCTGCCCGGATTCTGCTATGAGTACTCAAACTCTCATAGCCAATGAAGTTCTGGCATTCATTAAGCATGCCATCGATTACATGGATGAAGTCAGCATCTTGCAGATCTGCAAGTCATCTTTTAAGGAGGAGGACATCAGCAGTGCCAAGTTGCTGCTGTTCACGACGCTCGGCAAACTCAGCCAAATGCCGTCTCGGCGAAGGGATGGCACAGAGAAGAGTCTCCAAGACATCATTACGTTGTTGAAGGAGACCGACCCGGATGACGTGCCTGAATTCGTGGCGAAGGATCTGCACAAGCTGCCTCCCGTCACTTTCGACCACGTAGATGTCACCAGGCTGCTGAAGGACATCACAGTCCTGAAGCAAAGTCAGGTCGAGATGCAGCATCAGCTGGAGGTGTCCAATAACACCATCAGTGACCTACGGGCAGAAGTAGCGTTATTGCGTAATGCAATTTCTGCAAGTAGGTCACCGAGCCACGCGAATGTGAACACGCGTCGCGGGGCACAAAACGCCTCCATCTGCAGTTTCGAGTCGGCGGGCTCGAATGCGTCACCAGCTGCCGAGAATGCACGCGTTGCAACGTGTGCCGCGGCCGTCCCTGCCTCGACATCGGTGGAGACGACGACGTGTGTAGGTTCGACGACCCCCAAACGAGCCTACGCAGCAATTGCAGCCGTCGCTAAAAAACCTGTTGAGCCGCAAAACTCGCAGGTTAAACTAGCGGACAAAGGGAAGGGGGGTAAAAGGAGCCTGTCAAACCCAAAACAGGCTCGGAATAGGCAGGGTCCAGAGAAGGACATGAGCGACAAGGATGGTTTCATCAAGGTTGAGAAGAGGAAGAAGAAGAAGCCTCCTTGTCGGAACCAGTGCGGTACTGCGCTGGCAGGACCTAACATGCTGCTAAAACCAGCAGTACCGACAACGCTGCTCTACGTGTCTAGATTGCACCACTCTACGAAGGTTGAGGACATCGTGGAGTACGTGCGCGTCAAGACCAACTGGACTTTGAGGGTCGAGAGGTTGGAGCCGCGTCATAACACGAACTTCAAGTCGTTCGTGGTGCGAGTTCCGACACACCATCTCGAGAAGTTCCTCAAGGAAGAGTTCTGGCCGAAAGGTGTTGTGTATCGCCGGTTTCGTGGCCGCCTACATGACACTAGTCAGCGTAACACGACGCCGACACTTCGTGTGCACTAGTTTTAGTTATGATGTAATATATATTTATAGTATTTTTAAGTTTTATTGTTAATATAGTATTGTATATATTTATATGGGCCTTGGTGCCTGAAATAAATGGATAAATAAATGAAAAAAAAAAAAAAAAAAAAAAAACAAATCATCATTAATCTAATATTTACTAGGCGGTTTAAATATACATATACAAAAATATTGTTAACAATATACAAATGCATCCCTTTTCATATGATACTCAACTTGGCCTAGATACACCACTTTAAAATGTCAAAGTAATTTCATTGCTTAAAGAATAAGGCTTATTTTAAACTGTTGCTTTATCAAGGTTTCATCAATATTAAGCTGTAAAAATATTAAAACAAAAGAAACATTGAAACATTTTATCCAACTATCCAAGGGCCACCTTAGAAGGGAGAAAATATAACTTGTAACAACCATTTTGGTCCTCCTGGAAAGTCAGGTTTTAACCGTTACGGCAATTTGTAATTTCCATAGTCAATTTACTAAAGATAATTATTATCTATCTTTGCAGGAAAATATGTCGGTGGTGCACTTGGCGCTGGTAAGTACCTACTACAAACAGTATGGCAGCCGAAAGATTCATAAAAAAAACATCGACCGCCTAGGTACTGAAACACCTATTAATTACAAGTACCCAAAGGTAACCGAAAAATGTCGATGTTTTACCGACGACTTCGCTAAAATAGGTACGTGAGATTCTTTTAACGACGAACGAAAAAAAAATATCGTGATGGGCACGACATTTTTTTTGTGAAATTCCTTTCATTTGAGCAACTTGCACAAGTTCAGTTTGAAAAAGACCTCCTCATACTTATAATAGAGTAGGAGTACACACAGACACACAGCAAGCTTTCATGCATAATTGTGTACAGATTACGACATGGAACACTTGGCGGCTCTGGACATCCTGCACAGTGAATTGCAAGCGCACGGCGACGAAGTTTTCTACCAGCAACCGAAAACCACCGTGTCACACGTAAAGATTTCAGAATGGTACAAATTATTTCACAGAACTATGATCGATGATGATGATGAAATCGTTAGCACATGTATCTGTGTGTCGCATGTATCTATGTGTCGCATGTATCAGTGTGTCGCGTGTATCTGTGTGTCGCATGTATCTGTGTGTCGCATGTATCTGTGTGTCGCATGTATCTATGTGTAGCATGTATCTGTGTGTAGCATGTATCTGTGTGTAGCATGTATCTATCTGTGTGTAGCATGTATCTGTGTGTCGCATGTATCAGTGTGTCGCATGTATCTGTGTGTCGCGTGTATCTGTGTGTCGCGTGTATCTGTGTGTCGCGTGTATCTGTGTGTCGCGTGTATCTGTGTGTCGCGTGTATCTGTGTGTCGCGTGTATCTATGTGTAGCATGTATCTGTGTGTCTCATGTATCTGTGTGTCGCATATATCAGTGTGTCGAATGTATCAGTGTGTGTGTCAGTGGAGAGAAAGACCCAAATTGGTTCCAACTCTGAGTATGATTTTAACATAGAGGGGTCAAATTCTTCCACAAAAAGTTTTCTGTTATCACGCTTCTCTTGCTGTAGAAGATTTTCAATTCGTTTTTATTCTTAGTTCCTCTCTATTGTGCCTGAATTCTTGTCATTTGTTTACTTTTTGGTGCCGTGTCATTCTAAGATAAGGTGTTTTAGGTTTAGCTAGCTCTTAATCTGACCATGTAGGTACATTCTCGTAGTTTGACTACTCTCCTTTAGAAATAGTGCCTCCAACTACTATTTTGTAACTTTTTTGTCCCTTACTGGAAAACTGTGTATTCTTCTCCTCCTTTTTTGGTGGATTGTGTAATTTTATAACAATTTGAATGCCTAGCCAGTTACCAGTGGGTGCAAATGTATTTGTTGTTTAGGCCGCATTGCAAATGAAAAAACGGTCAAAATATTGTTGTATTTGTTGCAACTAAATGCTGTTGATTTACCTATCATATATGCGTGTGAGTATGTCCTTGACTTTCTTGACTTACCTGACTTAATGTCCTATGACCATTGGGGTCATGGGGCAAAGGGCGTCCACAGAAGTCTTCCATCGCGATGTCCCTAACTGTTTTAAACTATGGACTGATAAATAAACTAATTCGTTAACAACTCCATTCGAACGATGTTCTGTGCAACCAAAATAAGATGTTATGAATGTATATTATTAGATACTAACCAATTCAAGTAACCAATCGCTCTTAACAAACTGGGATTTTTGCAAGGGTACGGAAATCTTTCGTAATACCTTAACCGCCAGAAAACGAGACACAATAGAAAATGTATTGTTGTCGGTCACTTGGCGTTTAACGTGTTAATTACCAAAAAAATAATATAATGCTCTGCGCTCATCCTAGTATTTTCGCCTAGGTACAGGGAAGTTTTTCAATTCGCCAACGATGTCTATAATAAATTGATGTTTTATGCTCAGGCTTGCTGATCCAGATCCCATGAAAGTGGACAAGTCAGTAAAAGATTCCAGTGACACCGCGCGCCTTCACCAGAAATTTGAAAGAAAACTGAATGGTGTCGTCAAAGATAAAACTCCAGATGAATTGCGTGACAGCATGCAAGGTATGTGCCTAATTATTCATAATATATAAATTTAATTTACGTATTATTCGCGATAAGATAAGATCACATAATGTGTTTCAAAATACAAAGATCAGTGTGAGTTATTAATGAAGTTTTCATCCGTTTTTATTCTAGACTTTCATGAAGGATAAACAGGGCCGGTATAAACCTGGCCCGTATTTAAGCAAACGTTTTGGCAATACTCGTACGCAATCACTTACTACATCGAATGATGCCCGTTTTCACTAACACTAGGGGGACACCTAATTGCATGCTCGACTGGAAGCTGAGAGTTGGAATTCCAAGAGAAATTATTTTACAATATATTTTTAAGCATACTTCATACAAATCCCAACACAGCGATGCACCGCGACCGCGAAGTGCCGAGTGGTACCTTAAGGCTGACTAGACCTCGGATTATTATTATCTCCTTTATTCACTATAAACCTTATAAATTATATTTTTAAATATTTCAATATAAAAACAAATAAAAAACATTTAAAAATATAAAAAATAGTTGCCCACCGGTATCGGGAACAGGGTTCAAGCTACCGGTCAGTGCTCCAGAGAGAGGATTCGCCTAACAATACGCGCCGTGTCCAGAAAAACTGCTTTCTGAATCAAGCCCTTGATCCAGCTGCCTAACGCGAGCCTCCTTAGATGTTGGTCAAGGCTCTTAGCTATTAAGCCATTGGCTGACACGACTATCGGTACAACGATTGCTGAGTCCACATCCCACATGTCGACAACGCGAGCCAAGTCAAGATAGTTGATTTGTTTATCTTTCTCGGCTTTTACGAGGTATTATTAGTATTACATTTAAAATGTATTCATTTGATTGTTTTTTTGTGCACAGATGTCGTCATTGAAGCCGCTCGAAAAGCGGCAGAATTCTTTGTCACGATAAGTGAGTAAATGTTTTGCTTACTGCGATTCCTTTTATGTAGTTTGCGAAAGTCAAAATATCATAGATACGTTATAACGTTTATATTTTGTGTACTGATAAACATTCATTTCGCGGCATAAGGTTATTATAATCGTCTAAAAAATTATTATAGCTCTTGAAATTATATTTGCACGCAATAGTTACTATAGTTATTTCCATTATACCACCATTTACCATTTTTATTTCTAATCAATTATTATTCTTCACACCAGATTACAAGTTACATATTAAGGAGGGTCTCGTGTCAGAAATGCAAAACCGCGGTAATGAAATTCTCGTAGAGACGGATGGCGCAGCAGAAACCTTTTTCTTTGCCGCTCAAAGGTTTAAAGTGTCTTTATTGTTCTCACTCACTATAAGCTGGTGGAACCAGTAACCGTGTATAATTATAATTCGCGCGCGATTACAATGAGATGCGACCTTTCGGAACTGAGACTCATGTCGGCAAACTCGCGTCGATGCTAGCGAGACAATAAATAGGACGTGTTGTTACAGTTCCAATATCGCATCCCATTCTGTCCGCGCGTGAATTACAAAACCCCACAATCAAGCCGAGTCATATATTTCCCGGCGTTTTGTCGGTACCTATAGGATCTCTTGTCCGAATTTGTTTACTGGTCCTGTAGGACTTCAAATGTTCATAATTCTGTTTATACTTGCTGTGGTTTTGGTTCGTTTTCGCTCTTTTAACTTAACCTCACCTGGGAACTTTATTTAACTTACAATGTTTGTCACTGTTTGTTTTTCTATTACCAAAGGACAATGCGTAAATTTACTTAGGGCCTGCACCGAAAAAACAATGGACTAGCAATATAAACTACGTCGGTCTTTGTTGCCCTCATGCATTACCCACTTCAATGAATCCTAAGAGCACATGTCTTAATTCTCTGTGGTACAGGTCGCATGATCTTGTTAATGGGTCTTTTGGTTCTCTCCGTTTGACACATCCACGCTACAGTCTGGTCAACATTATCTCAGCTCCTCTCTGGAGTAATAGTAAATATAAAGGTCTACATACATAATAAAAAGGTGAACATTCTAATCTGAATTCTTGTGGAATATGTCACAGAGGCAATTAACTTTATAAAATCACTAATAGTTACTAAAGCTTTAGAGTACTCTTTTTAGCACCGCAACAAACAAGTCATTTGAAGAAAAACATTAATTATGGTTTGGTCATTTGGTCAAACGGGGGAATCGCTTACTATTACATAAATTTTCTGCAATCACAACCAGTTTTGATTCCAGAATTCTCCTTATTTCATATTCAATCCAATTTTATGCTAGATACCAGATATATTAAGTTGATGATTACAAAAACTAATCCAGTACGTAGTACTTATAACAAGAATGATAAAAATTAAGACTATGTAACAATAATAAAATTCGATTGTAGGATAAAGAGAAAAGAACCTGAGCCGCCCGTAAAAGAACCATGCTATCAAGTCTCTTCTGAAATAGGGAAGAAATTGGATGATATGATGCGAAGTCGCCCTATGCCAAGAAAGCTGGGCGGGTTAATGAAAGGTAGAGAGATGCGTATAATAAGAATAGCGTATCCAATTCGTATGTTCATCTCAACACACATGTACCTCAGCTCAGTGATCTTAGTGATCGTAGTGACAAAGATCGCTGAGCAGTTCTTCATGTTCTTCATCTTGAAGTCGGTTGAAGTCTATCGGTATTTTATGATGAACATGCGAATTGGCTAAGAATACTATTTAACTAGAGCACTCATGGGCTTTTTTAAGCAATTAATTTATTTGAAACAGCCAGATACACCTTGACGTTACCTGACCTTGTAAAGGCCTATTGTCATACAGAAAAGCACGAGCATAAATTATCACCCCGCTTGCTCAAGACGGGTTGTAGTCCGGTCAATATAGACATTCAAAATAACAAAAATTCCCGGAAAGCCAAATATTGGTGGAGAGCTGGGGTTTACCATTACAAATAAAGTTATTGTAATAAAAAATCCCCATCGATCCTGTGTGCTACAAAAGTAATTCGGGGTCAAAGGTAAAAATTTGAGGTTTTGCTCGTAAACGGTAAGTTTTAACAAAAAAAACCGCATACCGAAGATGTAAACCTTAAAATTCTCTACAAAAATAGTCTTGATGATATTTTTCCTAAAAGTATTATTATTATATATTATTCCTGAGATATCGTGATTCTAAGTCACATTTCTTTCTTTCTTTTCTTTCTTTCTTTCTTTTTTAAAAAAAACGCGCCGAGTACACTACTTCACAGGTGGTGTGGAGATGTGTGCATATCATGTATAATGTGACTCTCAGAATCGCGATAGGTATCTCAGGAATTTTAACTCTTAGGAAAAAATTCATTAAGACCATTTTTGTAGAGAATTTTAAGGTCTACAACTTTGGTTTGAGGTTTTTTTGATAAAACTTACCGTTTTTGAGAAAAAATCTTAAAACCTTGAATTTTGACCTTTGACCCCCGAATAACTTTAGTAGCACACATAGGATCGATGGGGATTTTTATTTTTTTTTGTAATGGTAAACCCACCATATTTGGCTTCCTGGGAATTTTTGATATTTGACCACTACTTTTATGTTTAAATTGACCGGACTATGGGCGATTTTAGACTTACCTATATTCACTATAAGTCCAGGTTTCCTAACGATGTTTTCCTTCACATCGGTGAATCCTAAGTGATGCCTAAGACCAACTTAGAAAGTACTTATGAATTGAACCCTCGCCCATGAGAGGTCACGATACGGCCTGATATAACTAGTATTATTTATTGTGTTACAGATCAAGTAAATGAAACTTCCAACTATTTATCAGCGTTGGTAACTAAACCTGGTAAGTATCTAGCCAGCAACTTTGTGTATCATATTTCAAATATAATCTTGAGCTATCAAATCAACGACTGTATTTTCAGATGATTACATTGAGGCTTATGTCGCGTTGTTGGCTGAGTTGGAAGCTGCTGGTGACACTGTACTAATTGAGGGCGAGGCCCCAAAAACATGCAAAGAATCTGCAAACTAGTTAGTTCTTATTATAAGATAAATATTATCTACATGACAATTTAAAAATATTACTTTTAATTCGAAAACAGTATCAAAAACGAATTTTAATTTTGCCATATTTTAATATTGCCACTGACGAAGTACCTTCTTAGTTTTTCACTTTTATGCCATTATTATAACCTTCATGTACGAAAAGCTATGGGACGTTCTCGGTATAGCTAAGTAACATAAGTGCTAGAATTGTACTTACTAGTTTAATTCCATTTCTCTATTTGATCACCATCTGCCTAGCCTTTTCCCAACTATGTTGGGGTCGGCTTCCAGGCCAACAGGATGCAGCTGAATACCTGTATTTTACATGGAGCGACTGCGTGTATGTCCTCCGCAACCCAGTTACTGGGCAACCCGATATCCCTTGGTAAGACTGGTTGTCAGACTTTCAGGCTGACTACCCGTAACGACTGTCAAAGATCTACAAATGACAGCCGGGACCTACGGCTTAACGTGCTTTCAGAGGCACGGAGAAGTCTCGATATGTTACGGACGGTCACCCATCCACAGACTGACTTCGGCAAGCGAAGCTTAACCTTCAATCAGCCCTTGCGGATAGATGTCTTTATTTAGCCACGATCTCCTCTCTATTTGATACACTTTTGAAAAAACCTCGCAAGAGCTGGGAAACTAAGTCATTCCAACAATTATCTTCTGCAGTCTTCGTCAGCTCACCACATTTGATGACAAGATTGGACGTACTGACAAAGCGTTGCAAGATGCAATTCAGAACAGGCTCAAGATGCTGATGTCTCATGCACCTCCAACTGGAACCAAGGACAGCGTTGCAACTATGAATAGTAAGTAAAAATCTACCAATTACCGTTAAAATAGATAGATAGAAATTAATCACCATACAGTTGAATGCCACTTGCACGTCGTAAATGCCGTTTTAATTTACTGGAAGTTTTTTTTTTACAATTTTCCCTGAGTCTCCATCTATTTAATTACTCAGATCTTTAATTTCTTTTTTTCTCATAGTATTATACCTATCAGCAGAGTAGATTAAAAGCCGATTTCAAAAACGTACCTTAATTCGAATCTAAATATGGTTCCTAATTTGTAAAAATAAATGGCAGAGTATGCGATTTTTTTTTTTCACCGGGTGTTTCTCCGATGCGTTTACAAATATTTAAACTCACATACACAAACATTTAAACTCACATACAAAATAGCCATCCCCGGAACAACCAGCTGTAAGCCAAACAAATATTTGTTCTGTGCGGGAATCGAACCCACGACCCGCCGCGCAATAGCCAGTGGCTCAGCCTCTGTGCCATCCGTGCCGTCGATCCTCTCTAACCTTAAGGATGAACAAGTCGCTGGCTCGAACTCACTGAAGGGCGTGGCTAAAGAGCACGTTGTTTCACTTCGCATTGTGTCAGATAAATATAATATCTGAGATGAGCAGTTGGACGCTAATCTAAACGCTTTACGTTTAGTTCGCATGCATACAAACTGACCGACCGATTGGCCGACACACCCACCGACAACCGACCGACCGACCGGCCGACCCACGGACCGACCGACCGACCACGGATACCACGAAAATGACACCCATGAAATTTTCGTCGGCGCCGTCTTGGATTTCGGTTTTGGCCCCATAATAGTTATTAGTGACCCCAGATACAACGGTAATGTCAAACTGTGGAGTAAAACGTTTGTATGGATAAAATATTGACTAGTTTCACCTTAAGAGGACAAATCAGAAGCAGCAGTTAAAGATCGCGGATTGAGATTCGTTATTAAAATCGTCCAATAGTCGAGCAGGTTAATAATGTGTAATTTCCTTTTTTTATTTAAGCTGTCGTTGCTGACGCAGCAGGCCTGTTGGCGTCCTTTGTTATGCTTCAAGGTATGTACCCTTACTTTGATAGCCAGCTGTTTACACACAGCTTTCCGATCAACGGTGACGCTATATATATACTTATTTCATGTACGATCCATTCCCGTGTCAACCAATACTTCTTTATTTTAGGTGCTAAAGCTGAAGCATTGGATATTCTTGTAAAAGAGATGGCGGCAGCAGGAGAGAACGCGCTGTTAAGGCATGGATCTCTTCGGAAGTCTTACAAAGAGGGAGCTGATATGTTAGTATTTCACACCGTGTGTACAGTCAGACGCTCTAGTCAGCGGCATTGTTTCCTTTTACAATCCACAAGAACCCCCCCCCCCCCATTCCTCAACTCCCCTTCTTAACGCAAGTACGTGACTAAATGAACTAACGAATTAAATTAATTAACTACCGTATATACTTTCATATGCATTTATTAAAAAAACTTATTTTGATTACGTATTCTGCATTGGGCACCCGCTTAAACAGCACCTGAGTAAATGGCACCTAAGGCACCTATCGAATAAGGTATTGTCCCACCCGTTACGCAAAATACGCGCAGAGTCGTGGAGTTTCGGATATCGGCCCGTCAAACAATACAATACAATGGCACCTATATCTGGCATCAATATCAGTACATAGGTACTAGTGTTGGGACGGTTTTTCTTTTTTATGACCTTAAAATTAAAAAACGATTAAAATCAGTGGAGAGTTTAATAACATGATAAAAACATAACTCCCTTGTTTTTTATTCATTTTAATATCACAATCAGTTTTCTTAATCACATGTTTTGCAAAATCAGCCTCGAGTAGTATTAGAATTTAGAACAAAATACTTTTTAGGTTTATTGCGGATTATTTCTTTTCTTAGTAAACTTTGTCATCTTAATGTTTATTTTTATATGACACACAATCAATAATTTGCACTTCTATTGTAAAATCAGTCTAGAGTTGTTTCTCATGAACAAATCGTCTTGGTTAATTAGTTGCTTTAGTTTGATTACTTTGATTAGTTGTTTTATTGATATAAATTCTTTTTTGAGTTTTTTTTTTATCAAACATTACTTGAGTTTTCCAATCTGTGTAAATTAACGCTGCTGTGTCAATAGTTTGGCTGGGAAAACTACAGGTGATCTCCACGTACCCAATGCAGATCCTGTCGTTGCCAGGAAAGTACAAATAAAATTGACTAGCTTGATGAAAAGTCAAACGCCACCTAAGTATCGGGAACTTATGCCTGGTAAGACCATAGTTATGATTCTCCTGCCCTTATCCCAATTTATTTGGGGCCATACTTCTCTATTTGCCACCATCTCAAAAGTCACCTCCTTTCTAGCATATCATCTTTAACACAATCCATCTTTTCTTTGATCTCGCTCTTGTTTTGTAAATGTCCAAATTCTTACTCAAAATGATACTCACAACATGGTCCTCAATCCTTTGCAACACATGCCCATACCATGACAACCGAATTTCTACACAACTTCTCGGTCACAGGCACCATTATCAGACTTCCTCATGAATACTCATTTCTTATCCTATCCATTCGCGTAACATCACACATAGCCCTTAGCATTATATATAGTAATCCAATCAGTGAACATCAATATTTAAGTGTGATTACGTCTATTTATATTTAAAAAAAAATCCTCCGGTTTAGTAAGTAATCAATCGTAAATCACATAAAATGTGATACAATATGAAATACATATGTTTCAAATATTTCAGTGCTGGACACATTCTGCCGTAAAAACTTGAAACTTGGCAAGAAAACTTAACTTAGCCAAATATTGCGTATTTCATATATTTTTAACTATGAAGTAATTATATTAATGTTAAGGGATTGCAGGGGTTGTAGAAATTATGGCGAGAGCACGGAGTCCTCACTGACGAAGCTAGTTCACAATGAACCGCGAGTACTATACATTTTCTTCTGCTCCTCCCCATAAATCTTTAGAAAGAGATTATTACACACTATGGCGTCTTCATTTTGGACCTTGTGTGGCACTCACTAACGTTAATAATTTGATTCATCCTTGCAATTAAAAACTTTCTTCAAAAGATAACATTTATTGGACACTGTTTTTAATAAACATCAATGTTTTTAGAGGTCATTGAAGAAGCCACGATGTTTTTGGCTGTGCAGCTTCTGGAACCACGTAAGATTACGGAACTTTAATAAAATTACCTAATAGTTACAAACTAACATGTTGGTTACTATATTGATTGTTATTGACAGGGGTGTTCAAGGTGTGCAAGTGCTACAAGAACGTGTTCGTGCAGTGCGAACTGTGGTGCGACGAGATCCTGCGGCGCGTGGCGCGGCCTTGCTGCACCTGCTCGCGCCACATATCCGTGCAGGCGCTCCAAGACCTTGTGCCCACCGACTTCCTGAAAGTCACGCCTGACCAGTCCCGCGTCTTAGCACCCGGCGTTGAGATATCCTTCAAACCTTGCGCTAATCAAGCAAGGACACCCAAAGGAGATACGATTTGCCCTGCTTACCGCCCAACTACTACTTCATATCTCTTGCATACAATAACGTACAAAACAATTGGCGAAAACTCTATGGAACCGGCACCGAGCACTTCTAGTTCAGAATCATACTCATCCATGTCTCCCTCACTGGCGACGAAACAATCCACACCAGTCGATACTCTTTTGCTTGATATTCACGGTGATAATGCACAACACATTCGACAACATCAAGAACAACTGCAGTCTTTCCAATATGACAATCAAAACCGCGTATTAGAGGAGACGCAACCACCAGCGTACTCTTCTGCAGCTTGCTCTTACAGTGTCCAAACATCTGGATTACAATCTAGGGCCAGCCGCGATTGGTCCCAAAGAAGGTCATCACCGATTTCTGAAACATCCAGAATCTCACAAGCCAAAAGTGGATACACCTCTCGTAAGTAATTTGGCTCTTTCAGTGAATCTATGTAGTTGTAAATTTTACTTTTATTTATAGAGCCAAAAAATGTTTTAGGAACCCCGATCATATCCGCGGAACACATGGTCGACTGGGACGCCACGATGGTGAGTTTATTGTGGAATGTGCTGGCGTGGCAGGATTGGATTCAGGAGATTATTGATCACGCCTTAGCATACCAATACACCCGAAGTTTTGCCAGAGGTATTTATTACCAACATTATTCAATTCAATAGGGTAGCGTCCTTAAAAATTCTGATTGGTCCGAAATTTAGATTACTCAATAATACTGGGCACGTATTTTTTCTTTTGACACTTAAACCAAAAATGACGACGATATAATGCGCTGAAATTGCGCGTGACGTCACGCCGTGCTACACTTTAGACGTAACAGTGACCTCACAAGCCCCTACTCCTGGACTTTGATGTGCTATATCATTGTCACTTTTTGTTGATTTGAGTAAGCAAAAGATACGTGTCGAATATGTTTTGATAATCTTACTGACATACTAAATAGACTTAATATAGTTTTTACCTAGGACACATCTCTATTATTTAGCGTAGTACGGAGTTTTGATAGAATGCTTAAATAGCTTACACTAGTTTTGTTACCACTGCTGACGCTACGGCAGGTACTGTATTACCTACAGGAACTTTCAGTAAATATGACAGAGATCGAAAAGAGCCCTCCTGATCAGAAGGTCTAAGTAGCAAAACGTCCAACATCGCGAAACGTCTAATGAGCAGTAAGTCTAATTAGCAAAATGTCCATGTAGCAAAACGTCTAACTATCAGATGGTCTGTATCGCAGAAAGTCTATTTAGCAAATCGTCATTTTTAAAATGTGTACACTCATGATGGAAAGTAAAAGTCATTTTGTAAATTACATTAATTTATTTCTTAAAAAAAATATCTGGGCTAAAAGCCTAGTAGCCTCTTAAATATTATTATGATATTAGGCGCACAAATCCCCCTGCATTTATTTACCTAATATCCTTTTGGTATGGCCAAGGTTTATCAAAAATTCAAATGGACTAACTTTTTGGCCCTCAAGCTTTTGCAGCTCTCTTTTGTATTTGGCATTAAACATAATATCGATCTTTCTTCTCTTATTTCCTTCAAATAACATATTCTTGTATTTGCGATCTTGCCAGAGCGAGCATTGAGGAATAGTAGCAGGGTTGGCTTTGATTTTATATTCGTGTTTAGCCGCCTGTGCCACCCTTCGAGTGCATTGTTTGTGCGAAAATTAAAATTACTAGGACAGTTTATTATATATATAAATATATTATATATTTATTATATAGCCATTGTTTTTTAAAGTAATTTAAAAAAGTCACCATTTCTTCACTTTTCGTGGCTTTTTCAACAATGCTAGTCCAACATTCCGTTATGTATGGAGAAGGTAGCAGAGGTAAATTGGAACATACTCTGACAATGTTTCTACACTCTTTGTTTTCAGGAATACCCAATGTTGACGCTTTTTTCCAAACGGCCTTATTAAGATGATAATAACAGCCCGTTATTTGAGTGTTTGGAAAAGCGTCTTTAATTCCATTGATAAGCGCTATCTCATAATCGCATTTAATGGCCAACATGTCTATTTCAAAATGCTGCTTGATGAGGCCAAATAAGCGTTCGTAGGTCTCTTGTCAGGTAGTAACGCGTATATAACTCCCATAACACAAGTTAAATCATCACAGCTATTCAAATCAACATGAATTGATAACAGCTGGTAGAATGGCTTGGGTGTAGCTTTGAATGTTCCATCAATGAAATACATCTTATTTTTCAATGTCTTAATGCATTGTCTACTCACAGGTGTTGAAAATATTAAGATTTTATTATTGTCACATCCATCTTCACAAACAAGGAAACTGTCAGCCATTATTTCTGGAATTGTAACATCATTCAAATTTCTGAATTCAGTTTTACAAACATTTAAATATTTGCGACGAGCCCTGAACAGAGTGTCTTTTTTTGAGTTAAAATCTGTTGAATCTCATCCATTTTTCCGAATTCTTTCTCAAAAATTTTCTGGACAGGTTTTGCTTTTTGACGAACTAATTTCTTTGCATTTGTCCATCACTATGTCAGTCCTGCTTTTATCAAAATTGGCTTTGCAAGTATGCCCATTTAACTGACGAATTATCTTGTTTTCGTCTTTATTTATTGTAATAGATGCACTACACTCATTGCGCTGGGAGCATCTCCATAGAGTTGACCCTCCCTTATTTGTGATATTTAAATTGTACCTGTGACCACCCAGCAGCAGCACGCGCTTCTTCTTTTGACTTTCAATTAAAGTAAATGTTTGTTCTTCATTCATTTTTAGAATTTAGAAGCTAAAACTATTGTATTTGTAATGAATAGCAATCGATACAGGAATTAAAAACAAATAAGTAATGCTAATCAAATAGCATTAATGACAATAAGTTTCAGTCAACATTAAAAAGATATGATATACGCTACGAATATATAGACCAAAGAGTCTGTATGTACATATTATAATGCCGTTTCCGTTTCCCTCCCGATGCAATGTGTGTGTTGAATTTTGTGCCTGAGTATCCAAACATTTTGAGAATCTGACGATTTGCTAAATAGACGTTCTGCGATACAGACCATCTGATAGTTGGACGTTTTGCTACATGGACATTTTGCTAATTAGACTTACTGCTCATTAGACGTTTCGCAATGTTGGACGTTGTGCTACTTAGACCTTCTGATCAGGAGGGGTCTGTCGGCGGGCGTATTTCTATTGCCACTATAACATAAAATATTACAAAATGGAATTTAAAATATAATACAAGTAAGGGATTTTTCATCATTTTTGCTCGAACTTAACAATCGGTGCATCTCGTTATTTTGTGTGCGGGGAACCTTTTGTATGCGAAACCGACTCGCACTTAGCCGGTTTTTTACTCATATCCAAACATGTAATAATGTAACATTAACAATATCTTGATGATGTTAAGTGACACAAAAAAAGATGTAAATGAATAGAACATTTATATTTACTAAAATTCTAGACGAAACTGCAGACTCTTGGTCATCATTCTATAGGCGGGTAACTACGGAAGCTTTGCAATGGCGTCAATACTGTGTGTTCAGCCGTCAACTGACGACTCGTCTACATTTGCGGTACAGGGAGAAAGAAGTAAGTTAATAATACCTAAGTATTTGATGATTAACAACAATTAAGTTTTGAGTATGAATGTGCAGGGTTACATGAGTAGAGGAAGACCAAAGAAAAGATGGATGGATTGTGTGAAAGATGATATGGAAGAAAAGAGGTGACCCTTGAGATGACGGCACATAGAGATGTATGTAAGAAGAAAACATGCTGCGCCGACCCCAAATAAATTGGGATAAGGGCAGGAGGATGATGATGATTTGATGATTAACAAATCTGGTTTTGGATGTTCTTGAGATGGTAAAGTATTTTTTTTAAATAATTTACCGACTCGATCGAAGATGGCCAGTAGCAAATTAAACACCCTAAATACCGCAATTATATTCTAATACCATTATTTATTTTAGATCATGACCCCGAAGTCCAGCGTGAAAACCAAAAACTGCATTGAATGCCAGCAGGCAATGTTGGGCATAATAGATATGTTCAATAGATGGACCCAGTGGCTGACTTTAGTCGTAAGTAGGGTTACCAACCGTAAGGATTTTGATAGAAAAGAGATTTTGCCTTTATTCCTCTAAAATACCAGATTATAAAAGGAGCAAATAAAATAAAGTGACGATGCTACCAAAAATTACCAACCATACGGATCGTTAGGACTTTGTGACCGAACTTAATCGACGATCGCTATCTATGTCTAGACTGTCCTGCTTCTGGTTGAAGAAAAAAATTGTGTTTGTTCCCAGAATTTACATTAGGGATTGCGTTTTTAAACTATTTATATTTTGCTTTAGAAAGGCTGGTGGTCAGAGTTTCGGGCTTCTGACTACCCGTAACGTCTGTCAAAGATTTACAAATGACAGCCGGAAGCAACGGCTTAACGTGCATTCCGAGGCACGGACGAGCCTCGATATTTTACAATCGGTCACCAAGCCACAGACTGACCTCAATAAGTGTATCTTAACATTCGCTCAACCCGTGCGGCTGTATTTAACTAATTATTTTCTTTAGTTTATATTGGAGAAAATACAACACGCTATCTGAAGATTGAACGGTAAAAAACTAATGAATTCTGACAAAAATCGGCCCAATATTTTGTCAGGAATTTCCAGTTTTCTTAGTGCAATTTGAGTGGAATGGTTTTCATAATTCGAAATTATAAACCTAATATTAGGTCTTTACCTATGAAATTGCCGTTCTGCAGTACTGGCCATTTCAAATCAAAATATTTTTTGTTTGGCTAAGAATTCTAATTTCAAATTAATTTTATTTTAAAAACATGGATTTTTTTTTCCAAAAGTAGTCATTTGTTTATTGATTAGTGTTACATTTTCATCGCATTTAAATCTTTTTCGTCATCATGGATACGTTAAAAATTCGAGTAATTATGGAATATGAGTACCGTCGCGGCAGCAACGCGGCACAAGCGGCACGCAACATCAACGACGTTTACGGAGCTAACACTACAAACCAACGCACTACCTGTTATTGGTTTGCTCGCTTCCGTTCTGGAAATTTCGACCTGAAAAATGAACCTCGCGGTCGTCCGAAGACTTTGGTCGACAATGACGAATTAAAGGCGATTGTGGAAGCTGATGATACACAATCTACGGCTGAATTAGCAGCAGCTTTCGACGTTAGCGTCAAAACAATATTGGTCCATTTGCGTCAAATTGGCAAGGTAAAAAAGCTTGACAAATGGGTGCCCCACGAACTCAATGATCGCCAGCGCGAAGTACGCGTCGAGACGTGCCTTGCACTGTTCAACAGACACACAAATGAAGGAATTTTGAACCGCATTGTTACCTGCGATGAAAAATGGATTCTGTTTGATAACCGCAAGCGCTCAGCAAGTTGGTTGGATCCTGGTTCAGCACCTAAACAATGCCCTAAACGAAAACTTACCCCAAGAAAAGTGATGGTCACTGTTTGGTGGTCTAGCGCCGGTGTGATTCAACACAGCTTCTTACCAAACGGGGTGAGCATAACTGCAGATGTGTACTGTGAAGAATTGAACACAATGATGGAGAAGCTGGCACATCTCCAACCAGCATTGGTCAATCGCTCGTCTCCGCTGCTCCTGCACGACAACGCGCGACCTCATACTGCACAGCAGACGGTCTCCAAGTTGCAAGAACTGGGGTTGGAAGCTCTCCGTCATCCGCCCTACTCACCAGACCTTGCGCCTACAGACTACTACTTTTTCCAGAATTTGGATAACTTCTTGGCGGGAAAAAAATTCAATACCCGAGTGGCAGTACAAAATGCCTTTGAAGAATTTGTTGCCTCCCGTCCAGCTGATTTCTTTAAAAAGGGCATCAATAAACTGCCACTGCGTTGGCAAAGATGCATTGATTGCATGGGTGATTACTTCGATTAATACAAATAAAAAATACATGAAAAAAATTCATTTAAATTTTTTCATACAAAACGGCAATTTCATAGGTAAAGACCTATTATGATAGATACTAATCAACAGTAAATAATGTGAAATATTTAATCATACCTTATATTTATTTGTACTGTCCAAAAACAGGTCAAAGAAACCGATAAGTTGCAACAAGTCGCTGGCTCTGAGATCCCATTATTTCAAATGTAAGTATTTTTTTAAACATAGAAAGTACTACATTAAATTGATAAACAACCCGCCCCTGCTTATTCGGGGGGGGGCCTATAATGATGATTATAGTGACGTTGATGGATCATATTATATTGGCATCTATTCATCATCACTGCCAAGACTATTGTAGTGTGCCTAATATAGTGATAGTGGATAGAATCGAGAGGCGCGCAATTATTTTTGACACAACAGACCCACATGTGGAGAACCTTGCGAAAGGCGAGAGATATGCAATCAAGTATGATTTAACTCGTGAGTTAGTCGACGTGTGGGATGTGGACTCAGCATCTATTTTACCTATAGTTGTAACAGCCAATGGCTTAATACCCAAAATAACGGTAATAATGATAATGACGACGATGATGACGATGATGAAAACGACGGCAACGGCGTCTTTCTTGAAGAAGCTCAGTTCTTTAATTGATTTTTAAACAGGCGTTGGAATCATCTGAAAACAAAAGTTGAGGGGTATTCCCCGGATTGGGTGAAGTACAATAAGATTTTGAAAGTATCGTGGGAGCAAAAGTACAGCGCTCTTATTATGGGTATGTTTTCAACCTTTGATATTTTGTTATAAAAAGGTACAATTTGATATGAGGTAATGTTCTTAGAAGTCCATATCCTCGAGTTCTGATAATTTAGAACAATGACAATTCTTAAGTTATCTTAATGATGAAAATCTATGCAGTTTCTTATAAGAAAAGAAGAACACTGACACCAACTAAGGTTAAAACAGACATCATTCACAAAACCTTTTCCTATACTTTATGCAGTTCGTAGTCGATCATAAATGACCGTCCTATATTCTATAGTAAAGCACAAGAAATACACTAACATGTTTATTGCTAAAAATAATAAAGTAAGAGTGAACATTTCATAATAAAGTATTTTAATCACTTGGTTAAAATATAATTTGTAATTCGTATTTCAAATACCTGACGCCGAGGTATTTTGTAGTTAGTATTTCGAGTAAGTTTATGGCTTCAAAATAAATTTCGAAGCGATCTTATTCAGTATAATTTAGCCGGTTTTATTCATTTTCCAAAAATGGCTGTTTGTCTGACAGTACATTTAAAAATCTAGTGTTCATGAAGATAAACTCTGGCTTTACTGATTAATCTTCTTTTACTTTGCTTTTTATTTTAGCCTTTGATTACTTTTTATTCTTATTAGTATTTTGTATTTTATATTTCAATTAAGTACATTACTTACAGATATTTCGTATTCCGTATTTTAAATACTTGCGAGATAGTATTTTTTAATTTGTATTTCAATTAAAGCAAAACATGTATTTTGCCCAATCCTGTCTGTCAGTGATTGTTTTTTTGTGTTGTTTTGACGACCTATGTGGCGCAGCGGGCGAAGTTCCACCTGCGACGCAGGAGGTTGCGGGTTCGATTCCCGCCTTGGGCCAAATGTTTGTACGATCTACAAAGGTTTGTTCCGGGAGTTCTGGGTATTTGCTATGCATAATAAAAAATATCTATCTATGTATTGTATTAAGTATATCAGTCATCTAGTATCCATAACACAAGCTCTGCTTAGCTTGGGGCTAGATGATGTTGTGTGGATTGTCCAGCATTATTTATTTATTTTATTTTTTTACTAAGTACGATAGATTATCGGTACGGTAGATTATAAACATCCAGGTAGTTGGAGGGGCGATCTTAAGAAAATAGTGGCTGACTCTACTGTTTATAATCATCAGCCTGCGATGATTATAAATCGTAATAAGTTTTAAGTTATCAATCCGTCCCTCCGATATCCTATGTCATCTTAGTGAGGCCTAAGTAATACCATATTAACTTTTCGAATAGAATACTTGCCTTCGTGGAAAAAGCCAGGCCCGGTGTGGGTGGCAAGCACTTGCGGCGCAGTGCCCAGTCGAGCGGTCGCCGCTGGTATATATGAAAATGAAGTCATCTGGGTAGCTAAGGCAATGCACAGGTAATCAAACAGTTGTAATAACGTTTATAAGTAAATAGACTTTTATTGATGTGCCAAACATTAATATCTCTAAGATTCTGTTTCTATGTTAATAATTTGAAGTTAAAAATTAGCCTAACTCGCCCGCGAAATTCAACATTTCTTACGTTTTTATTTAAGTAAGTTAAGATAAGTAATAAGTAGAGCTAAAGTACAGTTATGTAGGAATATTTAATGATTATGGCTACTGTGCATGTAGGTGTAAGGTGCTGCCTGCCACGTTGTTGCCCTCCAAACACTGCTGCCTAGTTTACGCGGAGGGGGAAATCCACCACTACACTAAATATGAGGTGAGTTTAAATAATAAATTCCTTCTCAAACATCCGACTGCATTCAGTTTTACCAACATAGTTTCCAATTATTTTGTAAATTATTAATTTAATCGGCTGTAATGCTGGAACATCCTATCGAACAGCCGTAAGTAATGGTAAAGAAGATCTGTAAGTCATTTAAGTACCCTACCGCTGCGTGCGAATGTCGGGTTTGAACGCACGCTAAATGTTGTGCTTTCTGGCCAGGTGATGTGCAACGCGGAGGTGCACTGGGTGGCTTGGCGCGGCAGCTCAATTAATGAGCGTGCCGTGTCCGTAGCTCCCGGAATGCACGTTGGCCGCGTTCACTACCACGGCGACCATCTCCTGGGCGCTGTTCACGGGCCAAACTACAACTGCCACGTCGTGATCTTCGGCAGGCCCTTTGCCTTCAATTGCTACGAACTACTCATGCTCGCAGGCAATGATAACCAATGAGTTTGCAACAAATTACCAACAGTAGGTGACAGCGTATTAGAGACACGGGTTTTTAATTGTAAGTGTTTGCCCCCACTCTATTTGAGAATTTATGTCGTCATTTTGTGTTGGCTGTTTGGTCAAACTTGTGAAATTATCTAGAAATGTTGCGCTGTCGCGTAGGTACTTTGGATTCATTTTTTGGGGAATTGAAGAATTGATGCGTTCAGCAAAATCCTTTTCGATTCTGATTTAATTCCTGGGATCGATATTTTGATAAAAAACATGACCTCAAAAGGTGGTCTGATATTATCAAGTCAACCTGATTCGGATTCAGTAAGGTAATCAGATTACCAAATCAGGTTAAATATACTAGCCGTGTCAGTTATGTAAGCATTGTCTTGAATTTGGCACGTCGATGGGTTTGCGAGAATATTTTAAATTGACTTATTGTTTTTGTTTTTTATTTACTTATTTCAATTACATTGATTTCTTTATAAAATAATCTTTTACTATATTTCACCTTTTCCCGTATATACACAATACAACTTTTAGTAGGTCACTCTTTATTTATTCTCTCCATATTTTCATCTTGTAGCTCTTCTTTGACCTCCACTTTTTCTATGACGCCTTTAGTTCCTGATAGTCTTACTAAATCTCCAGTTTTGAATACATCTGTAGCGTTCGCTGCGCCTACAATGCAGGGCAATCCATATTCTCGAGCGATCACGGCACCTAGACATTGGAAACAAATTTATTTTGTAGCCTACGATTTTTTTTGAATCTGGTAAAAGCAATCTGCAGATCTAAAGATAGAATAAAGATGGAATTTATCACGCACCGTGTGATATAAGACCGCCGAGCTCAGTGACGATGCCAGTCAGGAGCGGGAAGTACGGCGACCAGCCGATGTCAGTCGCGTGCGTTATCAGGATATCACCACGGCGCAAACCTCCAATCTGTTGGTTGAAAGCCATTAGTGCTCCGTAATACCAGCTACGCTTGTAAATACTGCACTACTACTTTAATAGACAAAAAAGGAGACGGACTTCTGATTCAAGATCCTTGATGACACACGCTCTCGCAACCACCTCTCCTCCACACACAGACATCGCGGATATCTTTACGTCGCCAGCCATCAGGTTCGGTGCTTTAGGCTCCAACTTGTCCACCCAGCCAGTGTTTAACTCCGCAAATTTTAGCTTACACCAGCCTGGATGGTACTGTTGACGTTGCATTGCTCTGAAAGCATCACAATTCATTTTTGTATTCATTGCTCGAGGAACTTAGGGAAGTCCTTCTTTCACTAAAGTTAAACCGGCGACTAAATTGCCAGCGTATCTTCTGATTATGTAGTGTGCTTATTGAACAAATGACACATCTTGATTCCCGTAATCTTTTCGGAGAATCAGGTGACATATTATGTTATTAAAGTCATGTATTCACGCGGAGACATCATCCGACATTAACATGTATCTGCGGCGTCGTGGGACATTATCTCTCGACATTTGCTTTATCCACACTACCCAGTTGTGATTGAGATGTCGCCTGACCAATCTCGTTGGACCACACTACTGCCATTTTGTGGAACACAAAGTAACACGCGGCCTTACGATTCAAAAGCGATAGTCGAAGGACACGAAAGTCGCACGTGTCGACTCTCTCATTGGCCAGCGACATGTCCCGCGACACCGTGTGGGACATCGTGGCACTCGTTTCGTTTTAAGCGACAAGGATGCGGGACAAATGTAGGGTAACTTGACCAGCGAGTGAAAACGGGACTTATAGTATATTGTATCTAGGTGCATCTTTCACAACAAAAAACGAGAAATTCTTACTTTTTCAATAGAGCAGGATCTCTAGTTACAAGATATTTCTTGAGCTCCATCTTACGGAAGAAGAACACAAGTTCAGGATTCGGTATGTACCACTTTTTAACCAACAAGTTGCCGAGTCTTATAAAACCGATACGTAATTTGTGAATAACGAGCACCAGATGTGCCTTCGTGCTCTCTCTGTGGCGTACCACACGGTGACACAACGGCAGAATCCAGCGAAGAACTTTTCTGCAACAATTTATGAGAATATTTATCACTTACACTCAACTCAAATAAATTGATTTGTCTTTCTTTTAAATAGATTCCCATTGGGTGCCAACTTGACAAAAACCTCAGGAAACTTGTAAAAAAACAATCATTACGGAATACTTGAGTACGTACCTGGTGCTTGGCTTCTGAGGAGTTTTTAAAGAGTCTACAGTCTCTTGGCTAGTTTTGGTTTGCTTTATTCCTTCAGTAGTAACGTGTAAGTTTTGAAGTACTGTCATCATATTCTCTGGGACCAAAACCCACGGTTTGGTTACTAAATCAAACTGAAAAGCAAATTCATGGTCAACAAACGAATTATTGCATTCGTAAAACCTCTTGGTGCACCTTTATATCAACTATTTCTGTTCAAGTCACCTCCATTACGGCTCTGTAGCCATGATGCTCCAAAAACTCTCGAACGTCAACATAAATGTCATCGTGAGCATTTTCTTTCAACCATGCCAGGGCTGTCTTGGGGTCCTGAGCTCTAAATTCTTCGGCTAAACCTGACTTCTCCAACTTCTGCACTATGCTAGCCAAAGCTATAGGCACTTCTGCTGATAGTACGTCACCCGAGCTGAACATTGAACTTATTTCACTGCATTGTTCTGGAGTAAATTCTAAAAGAGAAATGTTTGAACTATAAAACATACATAAATTCAAATATTATGTAGACCTGTATTTATTTTACTAATAAACAGCAGGAACAAACGACACTATTGACGAGTGACCTAGAGTTTTTCTGGCTAATGCGGGTAAAACCGGGAGGAGCAACCAATTTGTTATATACGTAAGAATGACCACATCATCATCCTCTTGCTCTTATCCCAATTTACTTCTTCTTCCGTACATTTCTATTTACTGTCATCTCAAAATGACCAGATTGGTCCTAATTAAGTTAATTGTTTAATCAGCATATAAAATGTTACCTGTTTTTCCCTCCAAAAATACTGACATAGCCACGAATTGGCTGCAAGTGCTTGCGGTGCTGGTAAAAGCATGGTTATAAGAGATGCGTTTCATTAATTTGTGTGATTCCAAAAGAGCCTCAAAGAGCTCCACGGGGTTATCGTTTTCGATGTCATAACTAACAACACTTGCTTTCACGGAGTCATTGACTGCCCATTTGGATAATGCAAGCGTCTGGAAAGAAAATCGTAATAAGAAGTGAGTATGTGTTCGGAATTTTGTTGCGGTTCCTGATTGACGTATAATTTGAATGTTTGTGGCCTCGATAAGCTAACTTCATACCGATGCCATAGTGGCACCATGTACATACCTATCTAAATAGTAAAGAAAACATTGTATGGATTAACCTTGATCATAACGTAGATCCCCTCAAGCTGGTCGCGCCAGTGAGGCGGGTGCCTGTGCTGCGCTGTCTTCAATATCTGCTCATCTGCTACGAAATGCCCATGCACAGCCATTTCCATCATGCGTACATTTACACCTAGCTCTTTGGGGGACTTCCTGTATAAACTCTATAAAATAAAATAATTCTGTTATTAAGGAACCACGTCGATCCGTATCAGCTTATATATTCACAGGGTGATATGAATTTAATCAAAGGCTAGGGGCCTTTGATGCTCCGGCTTATGGTACATCACACCTGTATTTACCGCAAGCACAGATTGAGTACCCGTAATGTTTAACAAAATCGTATCATTATCAAAGTTTTTAGAACGAAAATAAAAAGGCGATGCTCACATTATACAGTGCTATGGCGCATCTGTTGTGGGTGAGCACTATGCCCTTGTCATAGCCGCTCCCGTTAGTGCCGATTGTCTTGTCCATGCCGATCGACAATGGAGTAGTAACCACATCGTAACTCATCGGAGTTAATGGTTTAGGAAGGACCTGTGAATATAAAAATAGCTTTCATAGCGTGGCTTAAACTCAGTTTTCCTAATCCTTGTAAGAGGCTGGTCATGAAGCCAGCGGTACTGTATGATAGCACCTCTGAAGGTTTATACATTTTAAAATGCGAGCCGTGGGCCCGATGGGATTTCTTATTGGCCACTTCTCAAGATCCTGAGGCAGTGAGTTTTCAAAAAACGATAATCGTTTTTACTAACGTCTAACAACTAACTATCGTTCTTGTAAACTAAAGTCTAATTATTAACTGAAATACTAATTACTTACATCAGTAGAAATGTTTATTGTGTTTACAAATATTGACCCAAATACAAAATTGCTTCGAACCTGCTCTCCTTTACATATCATTTCGAAAATTTCGCTTTTAATAATGATAAATGAAATCATAATTATATTTAACGATCATAATAATAATTGCAGCCTGCAATTCTTATTCCTCGGCTCAATCAACACAATCTAAGCCTGCAATTGGAGGCTTAGATTGTGTTGATTGAGCCGAGGATAGTTTGATATAGATTATTTTGTTACATTAATTTGTACTTTTTATATCACTTGCCTCCCCACAGTTACCGAATGAGGTAATTTCGTCGTCTGCCATGATAGGAGAGTCCAGTTCAAACAATAACTCTTCCTCCGTCCAGCGGTCTAGAGACGTGATAGGTCGGGCTTGCAGGAGAAATATCTCGTTCTGGGGATAAAGGTTTTAACATTAACTTCAATTTCGTATATTTTACAAATATCCACCAACTGCACTTTCTTATAAAATGGATGTCGATAACACAGTGTGTTAACGACATGCATTTCTCTTAACTCTTACGATAGAATTACTCTTACGATATTGTCTCAGTCTTAACCGTTACGATAGAAAAATATCTTGTTCAAGCTATAGGTATCTGGCTGGAAGGTATATTTAAATTTTCATACTTCGCTCACACACACTCCGGGGAACACTACACTGTTGTTCGTACACGATAATTTACAGTGCGATTTTCCAATTCTTCATCTATCATCACGACACTCCCGGACGTGGGAACAACTCTTCAACGGTCGTCCATCCAGATATCACAACACAGTGGGAATTGTGCATAACTGTTATTATAACATATTCACCTCTTTAACAGCCCACTCGATATCTCTGCCAGCGCCCCATAACTCTTCTTGAGACACTCCGATAGTAGCCAGTTTTATGGCTTCTGCATCAGTGATACAAGCCACGTTTCTTTCTCCTTCTGGTACATCTTCCATAGCGATGCCACTGCCCTCTGTTTTGACTCGGCGTGACTTCGATCCCAAATCTTTCTTTGAAATAGTGAGCTGACCAGTCCTTGTCCGCTTTATAATCATGGTATCGGGTTCTACAGCGCCAGATACAACACTCTGTAATTAAACATTGACTACAATATATGACACAATAATGTTAAAAAAAGTTGAAAACTAATTACATCTATTATGACATAATACTAACCCCGATAACTAAAATAAGTTCTTATATTAAGTCAACCTGACGTAAATGGTTCTGGTTTTAGTAGCAAGGTTTTTTAAGTTTTTTTTTTAAATCAAGCAGAGGCTGCGTCGACAACTGGGAACCCTTCTTTTCTCATGCGTTAAAGGTACGTTGTTGACGACGCTGTTCGTGTCTACCGTTCGATGCAATATAAAATTACCTCGCCGAGTCCATAGTTAGCAGTGATGAGTAGTCTTGAAGGGTCTCCGTGCGCAGGATGTCGTGTAAACATGACACCAGCTGCTCGAGGCGTCACCAGCGCCTGCACCACTACGCCACCGCCGCACAAACATGGCTGCCCGTTCTGTCTATACCAAGAGTATTACACATTTTTTTTCTCAGGCTGTCTAGGTCTACATCTTTAAAGTTACGAACTCAACAAAGTTTTTATAAGATTAATCATCTGACTAACCTTTTCTCAACTTTATTGGGATTGTCTTCCAGTCTAAGCGAGTGCAGTTGAACTGTTAACAGTACTTAACTTGAAGTGACTGCCTATCGAATCTGACCTTTACAACCCAAAACCTAGGAAATACGATACTATTTGCTTAGACTGGTATTCAGACTTTCGGGCTTCTGATTACTCGCAAGGCTGTAAAGGATCTCGATATAATAATAGGTCTTTACCTATGAAATTGCCGTTTTGTATGAAAAAATTTAAATGATTTTTTTTCATGTATTTTTTATTTGTATTAATCGAAGTAATCACCCATGCAATCAATGCATCTTTGCCAACGCAGTGGCAGTTTATTGATGCCCTTCTTAAAGAAATTAGCTGGACGGGAGGCAACAAATTCTTCAAAGGCATTTTGTACTGCCTCTCGGGTATTGATTTTTTTTCCCGCCAAGAAGTTATCCAAATTCTGGAAAAAGTAGTAGTCTGTAGGCGCAAGGTCTGGTGAGTAGGGCGGATGACGGAGAGCTTCCAACCCCAGTTCTTGCAACTTGGAGACCGTCTGCTGTGCAGTATGAGGTCGCGCGTTGTCGTGCAGGAGCAGCGGAGACGAGCGATTGACCAATGCTGGTTGGAGATGTGCCAGCTTCTCCATCATTGTGTTCAATTCTTCACAGTACACATCTGCAGTAATGCTCACCCCGTTTGGTAAGAAGCTGTGTTGAATCACACCGGCGCTAGACCACCAAACAGTGACCATCACTTTTCTTGGGGTAAGTTTTCGTTTAGGGCATTGTTTAGGTGCTGAACCAGGATCCAACCAACTTGCTGAGCGCTTGCGGTTATCAAACAGAATCCATTTTTCATCGCAGGTAACAATGCGGTTCAAAATTCCTTCATTTGTGTGTCTGTTGAGCAGTGCAAGGCACGTCTCGACGCGTACTTCGCGCTGGCGATCATTGAGTTCGTGGGGCACCCATTTGTCAAGCTTTTTTACCTTGCCAATTTGACGCAAATGGACCAATATTGTTTTGACGCTAACGTCGAAAGCTGCTGCTAATTCAGCCGTAGATTGTGTATCATCAGCTTCCACAATCGCCTTTAATTCGTCATTGTCGACCAAAGTCTTCGGACGACCGCGAGGTTCATTTTTCAGGTCGAAATTTCCAGAACGGAAGCGAGCAAACCAATAACAGGTAGTGCGTTGGTTTGTAGTGTTAGCTCCGTAAACGTCGTTGATGTTGCGTGCCGCTTGTGCCGCGTTGCTGCCACGACGGTACTCATATTCCATAATTACTCGAATTTTTAACGTATCCATGATGACGAAAAAGATTTAAATGCGATGAAAATGTAACACTAATCAATAAACAAATGACTACTTTTGGAAAAAAAAATCCATGTTTTTAAAATAAAATTAATTTGAAATTAGAATTCTTAGCCAAACAAAAAATATTTTGATTTGAAATAGCCAGTACTGCAGAACGGCAATTTCATAGGTAAAGACCTAATATAATGGATGGTCGGGTGACCATCTACCAACCGACCTCTACAAGCGTAGCTCCACCTTCGATCGACTTGTGCGGCGCTTATTACTTAGCCAAGATAATTAGTTATTAATTCCTTTGATGCCAGCTTGCTACAAGCACTTCAAGCAGTTGTATAGCAACACAAGATTCCTAGAGATGAAACTCACAAAGGAAATCAAAATATAGGATAATCCAGATTCTGTACCTGCGATAGTAAGTACTGGTGAAGGCAAACATTGATGCCCAGCACTTCTGTATTCCCTCTATGATATCACTGTCGCTGATACATCCAAGAACTGTCTCGTTCTGGCCAGCAGCTGATAACTCTTCACTATCTTCTCCTACGGCTGTTAAATACTTGTTAGAAGTTGAAACTTTTCACTTTCACATCGTTTAATGATTGTACGTGTAGTTGCCAACTTACCAGATGATCGTACCGCAAAACGTAGTTCAGCCTCAGAGCCCAAGTTCTCCTCTGCAGCTTTGACTCTTAATTCCTTCACGTTAATCAATATTTCATCTCTGTAATCTCCTTTTATTTCAGTGGTAACAAACAGTTCAGCTGTCCTGCAAAATTATGATATTATTTTAAGTTTTAATTCCATACTTAACATCGGTAAGTCTTGAAATTTTCAATCACATACTTTTTACATAATTCTTTAAATGTCGCTTCGTTATAATTTGCGTTAGCAGCTTCGATTTCCCGAATTGCGGCTAACAGATGAGGATTTACTTCCAGATGCTTCTCCAAAGCTTTAGTGGTTAGGCAGAATCCAGGTGGCACTCGATAACCCTGCAAAGCGCACCGTGTTAAGTTACTCCATAGTCCATCTGTTTCAATTCTCTGGTCAAATAAAGTTAAAAATAATTTGCAATTGTACCTTTTCCTTCTGCATGGAAGCCAGCAAAGCCAACGATGCACCTTTGCCTCCAACATACATAGGACATGCGGCGGCACGATCCTCGAACGATACGCAGTATCCCACCTCACCAGCTTGCTTCTCCGTCAACCACTTCAATAGACGTGGAGGAATAATACGCGAGGTCGGCTCCGATACAACTTTGAGGATCAAAGGTTAGTTTCATAAATACGGCTCTTGTACCTAC
This sequence comes from Phlogophora meticulosa, assembly GCA_905147745.2. NCBI lineage: Eukaryota > Metazoa > Arthropoda > Insecta > Lepidoptera > Noctuidae > Phlogophora > Phlogophora meticulosa. The sequence continues at coordinate 6,216,167 of LR990518.1, forward strand.
TGTTCATTACATAGACATACTCGTATAGTTAGTATAGTTACCTGAAGGTTCATATCCAAGTTCCAGGATGCCAGTGCCGGGTATGCAGTTGATGTCAACATGCATGGTACGATATACTACTTCCTGTTGGTAAGGAACCCCGCTGAACAGCTTCCCGCCATCAGCGTTAATTCTTAGCACCAACTTCAGATAACTGTCGTCAGCTGGAAAATCACAATTGAACTATAAATATATCGTTAAATAAGGTTCAAAAATGTGGGGAAGGATCTCATTCACAAGTGTTTTCTTTTTGAAACATCTACCCGGCCATCTACATACCTAGCCCCGGGTAAAACCAATTGTTAGCGTGGCGACGCATGCCGTTTTGACACGTCAGAGGTAACATCGAATATAACTATTACTGATGTCAATTTGGAAAAACATAGATTTCATGAAAATATATGATTATTAAATAAATTATTTGTCGCTATTTTTACATAGTTATTTTTTTTTGAGTTTTACGTTGTTTTATGGCTTTTTACGTTATAATAATTTTATTATTTTGTGTTGGGGTATTTTTAAATCATAAATTTGATTTTTTTACTACTATTTATTGAGATACTAGGCTAAATATTTTTAGAAATACAACTATGAATCAGTTGGCCATGAAACATTTTTGCCCATAAGATTATATTTGCAAAACCGACAAAAGTGTGACACACTGTTTTTTTTTTTTTCTTCAATGCGAATTATTCGATGAAACAAACCAATGTTAGGAGCCAAAGCTATTCTGGTATTTACGTGCCATACATTTGAATGCATAATACTGCTTGTCAAACGAATATTTCTGATGGAAAAATTATGCATTCGCAGACAAAACAATGATTTATTACAAGGTCAGGGACGAATCGAAAATGATCATGGGTATATCGAAATTCTTTTGTTTGTTTAGTGACTCGTGATCCTTTTGTTGGAGAACGAGGAAGACTGGCCTATCGTGATACAATCAGATAATATGCTGTAGTAACTTGACAGGATCTAATGTCACCTGAGACACTAAAACATGAAATAGAACTGGTGTACCGTATATAAAATAAACCTACAAAGTAGATTCTAATACATTTTTATGCAGTACCTTGTTTTATATGTACACATTACAAGACTAGTTATAATATATCTGTACAACTTACTTCTCACATTTATCGTGTAAACATCGGGCAAGCCGTCAGGTCGCTCGCAGAAGTCCGACATCACTATATCAGTGGAGGTTATATCCTTCGTCAAAAAGTCTGGGAATCTGACAGAGCCAGATACGCAACTAGAAAACGAAAAAATAGCTTTACAGAATCTAGCAGAAGCCCAACTAGATTCGTAAACTGGAACGTCATAATTAGGTATTACACGATAGTCATTATCAGCACAAATTGAAAAGGGTAAGGTTCACAAAATTTTAAAAGCGTCAACTTTAAAATTTTGTTTTTAATAATAATTTAACATGCCTAAGCCAAAAATATAACACCACCCAAAATACTCACTGGGTCAATACATTTCTGTATGACAGGCATCGTAGCTGTACGGCGGTTCCATCCCGTGCCATAGCAGTGATGTTGACGGATCTTCTGAGGCCTTCATATGCTCGGGGAGCCCATCTCCGCTCCTTCACCCCTCGGGTCCGCAAAAACACGCTTCTATCCACAATTCCTTCCTCATCAAACGATTCGAAACGACCTTGTGCCGCGCCCCATTGCAGCCAGCCACCTTCTTCGGACTTACTCCTGTAAACGTTATATATGGCTTGATAAAGTGACCTATTCCTACGTTTTTCCTCCTCCACCTTCTCATTCGTTAACGTTGAGAATCAGGTCCTAAATCGTTTGGTTGAAACTTCAACCTTTTTTTTTTCTTTGAAATTAACTTACAGCATATAAGGCCACTGGTCGTCGCTCCACGATTCAAGGGCTAACGCCTCCGCTGCTAGCTTATTGCTCCAATCATCGGGGTAACGGACCGGTTTCGTAACTGAGCTCCAACTGAAAATAACAATGAATGGATCTTTGAAAGGTACATTGAATTTGAACCTAATGGTCTGTTTAAGTGGTCATATCGTAAACTCCAACGTTCGAGTACATACAGCTTAGTGTAATATCATAATTATCAAGCAAGCAGAGTTTCCAGAAGTTTTTTTGCCCCTCGCAGTCAGCTTGGTTTTTCCAATGCTGATAAGTTCATAAAGTTGATGAAAGCAGTTTTATAAATCACTTACACGATGTTCAACTTCACATGCTGTGTGACTCCATCTTCCACTCTTGTCAAGAGTCCATTATATAAAAATCTATATCGTTCCTGGTCTTCAAGAACTTGGATCTTGAGGCCGTCAGCACTCCAACCACCCTCGATGTTCTGCCATGCACATACTGCAGTATCTGGATGCTCTGAAGTCATTTAAGAATCAAAAATTAAATAAATAATGTCATCGAAAGTTTTGGAGCTGGCTCATGACTCAATACAAAGTAATCGAACCCCCCTTTGTGCCACTTTCAAGTAGGTATATTGATGAACGGCGATATCCGCAATGAGCACTCAATTTTATTTGCTTGATGTAACATCGTATAGTGCATGGTAACTCCGATAAGATGCAAAATTAGATACGCATGTGTCCAAGTAACAGCAAAATTCTACTACTTACGCGGTAACTTGTATGTGGTTCCATCAGGTAACTTGACATGCACCACAATTTCCGCGAGCGGCTGCCTTCCACACAGCTTGCGTATGGTCAGCAGCAGCGTTGTGCCGTCGGAGTCAGACGTTCGAACTGCAAAGCTGTCCCATCCCTGGTACTGCTCTGTGCGAGGCAACTCATCAACGTGAGTGGGCGTCAGCTGTGACTTCCAGCGGCGCACGGCATACCGCGCGAATAACAGCCGTAGATAATAGTTCCAGCCTGATAAAAACAATTGAAATTACCCAGTTATCTTGATTCTAGAGAAAGTAGAATCTTCCGTCACAGGACTGGGCCAGTAAGCTTATGTCAAAGAAGTAACCTACCTATATGTGTTCAGGCCTGAGTTGTCCATGGAAATAATAAAAGAATCAGGTCAGCAGAGGTTGGTTAAAAATAAAATCTTTTTCAAACATTTTGCTTTACAATTTTGTTGGTTTGTTTGAATGTCTGTATGCTCTGTATGTTTCAGGTGAAAACTACAGAAACAATGAGACACTTACCTACTTTTATAGAACAATATTGTACGTAACTCGCAGTGTAATTTAGTTTTTGTTTCATCGCAATCGATTCACTCAATCAAAACATATAATTATTATGAATTTAAAGTGTTTAAGAAAAACTCTAGTAGTCGACGACTAGTCTGCAAAAACGCCGACCGGTCGGCCTCGCCCGAACTTGTAATCGGCCCATATTTAAACTTATGCATTTTTAGCACCCCTATCGCTCGATATATGGCATTATTGTGTAATTGTGTGGGATACCTACGTAAACATAAAACTGGCACTGGAATAATGAAACAAGTGCTGCAGGATTTTTCAAAATTCTTGTGGGTTCCAGGATCTATGTGGGTGTAGTCGTGGGCAAAGGCTAATATAATCTATTGCAACCAGAACAAAGTCACGCAATTTAGTTGCTTCATGGCTCACGTAGTCAAAGGAAGCTTTAAAAATATGTACTAAACGATTTGATTCTTATTCCAGCATTAATCAGCTCGATCTAGAGTTGGCATACATTGGGAATAACCTTGACCAATAGGTTATCTGCCTACCTACTTTTCCATGATTTAAGAATATTATTTGTGAAATCAGGAAGACTGATACACTTACCGATAGCGCGCTTATCATAAATAGCAGCACCCAAACACTTGAAGTTATTTATTCAGCTAAGTAGATACCTTCTGAGTATTATTAAACATTACATAAAATAACACACAGCAAAACATCTCGCTTGTATTGGGTTAGGCCAAGTATTGTCATCAACAGGGATCGGGCACAAATCCGAACTTCGGGCTGTTACTGAGAAATTCCAGATATAAAAATCTGATAACGCTGTATCCGACCAGAGAATCAAACCCAAGACCTCACATTCACCAGTAGTGCTAATGACCACTAGACCGACGAAGCAGGCAAATTCCCAAGCTATTCTTTATTAAATTAATTTTAACTATTAATATTATTTAGAGTCGGGCTCGCACATTTAGGGCCATAATCTATAATATACTATAATATATAATCATATCTATAGCACTGATAACACGTAATTAATAAATATGCGGTAGCTCCTAAACTATAGGTACATCTAAATGTCATTCTGTCAAGAAAAGGTAGTATCTGCAAGACTATGATTTTTTAATTGAATGAAGATTAATAAAAATTAAGTTATAAGTTGTTGTTTTAATTTTTATTTTCATCTACTAAGTATTTAGATTTTCGTATAATTTTCTTGTAAAATGTGGCTAAATATTGATATGATATGGGCTTAATACTTTCTTTTTTTTATTAATTTTCTTATACATAACTGTATTTAAAATTTAGCGTTAGAATCCTAGGAAATAAGGGGGAACTTATTTTTTGTTTTACATTTTTTACAGATGTCTGAAAGGTCTGAAAAGTCTGAAAGTGGCGCCTGTGACCGAGAAGTTGTGTGGAAATCGGTTGTCATGGTATGGGCATGTGATGCGAAGGAATGAGAACCATGTTGTGAGGAAAGTTTTGAGTATGAATGTGCAGGGTTACATGAGAAGAGGAAGACCAAAGAATAGATGGATGGATTGTGTGAAAGATGATATGGCAAGAAAAGAGGTGACCCATGAGATGACGGCAAATAGAGATGTATGGAAGAAGAAAACATGCTGCGCCGACCTCAAATAAATAGGGATAAGGGCAGGACTGAACATATTGAATTTTTTTTTTTCTTAGATGATACACTTTTATTAATAACTACCTTTTTTCTTTAAAACTAATTAATATGATTAAATATGCACATAGACCTCGAGAAAAAGTGGAAGTGATTTTTTAAAGACTCCTGTGTTAAAGCGACTCCTAAATTGTTCCTTTTGAGTTCGGAATAGGGTTTGGGAATTCCCGGCAATTTCAAAGTCGGGACACGAGACAGTCAACAATCAAAGTCCCGGGAATTCCTAGGACATCGAAATATTCGAAAACATGTTTTTTTTTTAAGAGGGTCCTTTTTTGAGTTAATTTCTGGTGAAACGTATTAAAAAAACTGCATTTTTTTTTGTAATAATCAACATTTATTAAACAGAAAATTATAACTTAATAACTTTATCGTTAATTCAATCTTAATAAATTTCTTTGTTTATGTATTTTAATCAGACACAGATTCACTTTGAAGCACTTAAATCTTATAGTTCTAAAACGAACTAGTTAAAAATCATACTAATTCTTAATAACTTTACTATTATCGAGGAATTATAGTATCTAATCATTGTTCGTAATCACAACATTGTTAATTCTCATAATCACAGATTTGTTTCGTAGTTAAATTATCTAAATTTAAATAATAAAACAGACTAATAAATCAGTCTTTTAAATAATCAACTACACACATTAATTAGACTTCTTTGCTGAATGAATAAAATAGGCTTTTAAAAAAATCTGAGCGTCAACAGCTTTGTCCGACAATCTGTTTCTGATTTTTGTAATAATGCCACCGGACTAGGAGAACACTCTCTCGTTTTAAACAGATGTCGGTGTAATTGTGTTTAGGCTTATAAAGGTGCTAGCTAACTAATAGGTAGCTATGAAAGCTATTAAGTAGTAATTACTATTAATTAAACTAACAGACAGCGCTAGGCTCAAAATAATTACGTAACAATTTCAACAATCTTGTCTCGTCTCGGCTCTCGACCCGAAAGTCCCGGGACTCGAGACACGAGACGTCCCGGGACCCAAAACGTTCGGAACCCGTTAAAAATGCTTGCAACCAGTTAGAAAGTCTAGGTCATTAAAATACTAAATACCTTCAGTTTTATCTATTTTCTAATATTAGGTAGGTACAGAATCCAGCACCAATATCTTATCAAATTTAATCGTGGGTTTATAATCGTCCGTGATGGCTTTCAGGCACGTCCCATTGTTGTTGGGCATACCTATACCTACATGAGTTAGCATAGCAAACAATTTAATCATTACATAGTTTAATGCACAATACTTAGGTAATTAGTCTGTCACACTCGCGTGACTTGAACTATCTACGTTATAGTCCTTATTTCTAGCAGTTTGACCACAAAATACCTATCTAGGTAAGTATCATGTATTCCCCCGATCTAAAGGGGGGCCCGAAGAGATAATTCCTAAAATGTTTGTAGACATAAACGCAATTTCTTATTGATAAGCCTGTAGTGGTTACTTAATTAATAAATTTTGAAAATATAAAAAAAAATAACTCGCTTAATTCGCTCTTGTATTATTTTTGTGTGGTTCCAAAGACCCCGTTAATTATTAGAGCTATGTAAGTACGCTATTTTATAAACTAGCTTCCTTTTTCGTTTCGCTGAAGTCGGATAAAAAGGACCCATAATAAATTTTGATGCAAGTCCCCTTTAGGACTTGCTACGACACTGCTAGACATTACCTAAGTCACTCTACAATATCTAAAAAATACATAAGTTTTTTTTATAATAACAGAATAGCTATCACTTACCAACTTCTCTATAGTTCCCCTTATTTGGTGTCTGTTTCTTAATAAATACCAAGTAAAACACTAGAGCACCGGTAATCAATCCAGATTGGAGGAGGATATCGTAAATGTCCATTTTTGTGATTATATACTACACGATTTACATCAGTAAACAAACTAATTGTGACCACGTTCAAAGTTCAATGTTAGCTGGGATTAGACCTTGCTGCTGATCGAGGACAGCGTCTAGCGAGCGGACGAGCGTGTGTCGAGACTATCAACCGCGGAATATTAACATCACAACACAGCTTACCTAATCACCGCTGATAATAAACACCACGCCTGTTATCTCCGACCGGTAAGACAGAGGTGAACCTTTAGTACACCCACATTTCGCCAGTTATGTCCAATCACCGCTGATTATAATGTAATCAATGCTAGATAGCTTACAATGAAGGAACTAAGTCATCTGCAGGTGCGAAAAACACGTCTGGGATCTTAATCCATTTATCTTATAGGCATGTAGTGCAGATACCTATATATTGCAAAAGTATTGTTATTTTTAGCAACACAAGTATTATCATGCGATGATATAAAAACGTATTGTTTAATTAATAAAACTAAGGAAATATGTAGTTAGATAAGTCACTGCAGACAAAAATGGACAAACCTTGGTACTTATATGTTTCTAAACTAATATTACAAAGAGGAAATATTGTTTGTTTTAATGTTTGTTTGTAATGGATTAAATTAGACAGCGACTTCAAGCTTTTAAGTCAATGCAAAAAAGAGATACAGTCTATTATGACACAATGTAGTTTTATGAACTTCTCATCTAACAAAACTTACTTCTTGTTGACTGAACAGAATGAAAGGAAGTGTTATACAAATGACATAATTGTCTGAATAACAATGTTAACATTTTCCGCAGAAGAGGAACCCCATCTCACCCATAGATCGTTAATCTCGGTCATTTAGTTACATAGAATGGTTTGTATATACAAAAGGCACTTATGCCACTTGTACCACGACAGACAGATTCACGTTACGTCGCCAGCCATCAGGTTCGGTGCTTTAGGCTCCAACTTGTCCTCCCAGCCAGTGTTTAACTCCGCAAATTTTAGCTTCCACCAGACTGGATGGTACTGTTGACGTTGCATTGCTCTGAAAGCATCACAATTCTTGTTTGTATTCATAGATCGAGGAACTTTGCAAGGGAAATCCCTCTTTCACAAAACTTAAACAATTTATGTGCATGTTATCTGCGAATGTTATTGCGAATATATTATTTAGATTTTTAGTTTATGAGCTCATTCAAATGATATTTAAACCATATTGTATTTAGGTACAGACGCCCGCACATCAAGCTATCCCAAACTGTCTTAAAAATATTCCCAATTGATCATGAACCTTATTCTAGTTTAATAAAGTATATTATCAAAGTAATTTTGAAAAGTTCTTACTTTTTCAATAGAGCGGATCTCAGGAGCTGGACCTCAAGAAATATCTTGCTACTAGCAAAATATTTCTTGAGCTACTCCATATGGAAGAACACAAGTTCAGGTTTCGGTATGTACCACTTTTTAACCAATAAGTTGCCGAGTCGTATGTAAGCGATACGTAATTTGTGAATAACGAGCACCAGATGTGCCTTCGTGCTCTCTCTGTGGCGCAAAGATGACAAAACGGCAGAATCCAACAAAGAACTTTCCTGTAACAATTATGCGTTTATGACATTACAAACATACATTTAAATGTATGTTTGTAATGTCATAAACGCATAATTACATGAAAATACTCGTAGGTATATACGGTTTTTTTTTTAATTTTGTCGTTTTGGCTAATCTGCGATACGGATTACGCTGGACGGATTTTGACGGGACTTTCAATGGCCGATGGCTAACGTTGTAACGACTAACTAAAATAAGGTAAGTACTTTTATTTTAGCAAAAGAATTAAGCCTATTATTACAAAAAAAGTTAAACCCATGAAATTTTGTTAAATTCACAAGGACGAAGTCGCGGGCAAAGCTAGTCTATATATGTAAAAATACAGCATCTGTATGTTTTTGGTCGCATAACTCGATAAGTATACGATGGATTGACTTGAAATTTGGGCAGGTCAATGCATTTTTACCCAAAAGCGATTGTTTTTATACATATTTTATATCCCAAAATTCCCAATGGAACAGGAATTTCCTAGCATTTTGAGAGGTTAAGATACAACTATTTGAAAGCAAAAGACAGCATTAATAACGCAACTCATTCTAAGGTGCCTAGCAGGAATCTTAGTTTGCAACTTAATTTTGTAATTAACATCCAATTTTAAAGATATTTAATGTAATACAAACTCACTAAACATAAACTCACGCCTTCTTACCATAGGTGTTGGCAGAAACTACAGAACGCCACAAGCTACGATATATGATGCAAGTCAAATTTTTAATTGTTATTAAAAACAATAAATTATTGTTTTTAAGTTATAGTCAGTACCAAAATATGAAGATTATGACTGAGACATCACTAAGTGCTCTGAAAAATTCTACATTTGTACAGAGGCCAGCACATCAAACTATCTGTCAAACTTCTTCAGTAGGTTTCAACTTTATTACAAAAGAATAAAGTTCATGATCATTTGGGAAAATTTGTCAGTTTGGGGCAGCTTGATGTGCTGGCTGTCTGTACAACGCGCTGCCTACCTACTCCGTCCTGCTACACCCCGCGTCTGCCTGTGTCTCACCGCACACTGATTCCGTGCGTTAACTTTGTAGTTAGCCCTGGCTGGGGGCCTTCTTGTAAGGTTACCACAGGATCGACCGGTTAAGCAGTAAACAGCCTTATAGTGCTGAACTGCGAGTAGCCCTACCTAAAAATAAAAAAAAACATTCCGTGCGCGTTTGACTTGATTACCACGCAGAATTCATGCCAGGTACGGCGAGGGAAAAAACCTCTTAAAAATATTTGTAACCGCGGATACGTTTCAAGACTGTTTAAATAGACAAGGAGTATTGATTTGATTACAATAGTTTCCCTTCATATGTGTTGTATTTTTCATTTTAATATGTAAGCGACTTTTTTAGTGTTAGTTAACGGTCTTCGCAGTTACAAGTACAATTTAAGTCATCGAAATGCTCCAGCACCAATATCTAATCAAACATATTGAGGTTTGATAAGATATTGGTTTTGGAATAAACAATTATCTACGTAGGTAGGTATATAGTTGTCTGTGACGGGTTTCATTCACATCCAGTACCGTAAAAAGGGGTGAATAGAAACGCGGGTGAGTAGAAACAAAACTTTGAAGGGCTTTTCGCGTTAGTTTAACATTGTTTGTTACTACAAGGACTCTTATTTTTTTTAAGGAATTGAAATGAATAATTTCAACACGTTGTCAGTAATTAGGTAATAATGTTAAATCAAGGTTTAAATCTTATTTAAAGTTTTGTTTTGATTCACCCGCGGCGCTTTGATTCACCCGCGGCGCTTCGATTCACCCTGTTTTACTGTACGTCCAATTGTTGTTGGACAAACTTCTTCGTGAGTTATATCAACCAAACAAAAACAACCACAACAATAATAAATACAACGAACAATTAAAATAATTAATGCAGCATAATTGGTTATTCACATTCGCGTGAGTTGGACGAACCACGTAGAAGGGTCCTTCTAGCAGTTTGAGCACAAGTATCTAGGTACTTGTGCTTACATTGCCTAGTTCACTAAACAATATAGAAAAATTACATTGTTTCCAAATAACAGTACTATCACTTACCAACTTCCTAATAGTTCACCTTATTTGGTGTTTATCTTTTTATAAATGCCAATTAACACACTAGAGCACTGGTTATCGATCCAGATTGGAGGAGGATATCGTAAATGTCCATTTTTATGATTAGATACTACAGGATTTACATCAGTAAACAAACTAATGGTGACCACGTTCAAACTTCAATGTCGGCTGGGATTAGTCCTTGCTGCTGATTGAGCACAGCGTCTACCGAGCGGACGAGCGTGTGTCGGAGACTATCAAGCGCGGAATATTAGCAGGCGGTCAGCAAGACTGTATTGGGAACACAATCTTGCTGACCGCTGATAATAAAATGAAGGTGTGAAATAGACGTCTGTGATCTTTATCCAGGTACGTCTACGTACCCATTTATATCGTAAAAAATATTGTTATTTATAAACAACGGATGTATTATCATTGACTTGCATCATGCAAGTGTGCGAAATAAATTGTTAAAATTATGTAAGTAAGGAAGTACTGTGATAAGTTACGCTACACAAACGTAATTGAAGACAAAATTGGCTTCCAAAAAAATTGAACCCACGACACACGGCGGAGCAGTTGATCGCTCAGCCACTACGCCAACCGTACCGTCAATTTTATTTCCGTAAACCGGGTTAAACATAAAAAATAAACGTTCTGTTGAATCGGACGATTCTACAGAACGTTTATTTTTTATTTTTTTAATAATGCTGGACAATCCACACAGCATCATCTAGCCCCAAGCTAAGCAGAGCTTGTGTTATGGGTACTAGATGACTGATTCAATATACTTGATGCAATACATTACATAGATAGATATTTTTTTATTATACATAGCAAATACCCAGTACACCCGGAACAAATCTTTGTAGATCGTACAATAATTTGTCCCAAGGCGGGAATCGAACCCGCAACCTCCTGCGTCGCAGGACCTTCGCCCGCCGCGCCACATCGGTTGTCGTTTGATACTTTTGTACCGTTGTTTTGATGATATCCTTGGTTCGTCGGTATTCGAGCTCTATAATTTCCGACAAATGCTTGCACTGACTGCGCAGGTCCAATCATATCTGTGTGGTTCTTACCTCAAAAGACCATCTCGGAAACTTAATCTGCATTGTCCACACATGATCTACTCGTAACCAAGATAATGTCTGGACTTTAAAAGAGACAGTGATCTCTGAGTTTCTTTCGGTGTTCCTTTGCAGAGTGGTCAGATATCGAAACTCCAACCTAGTTTAAAATAATATTTTAGTTGTTGACGTGTAAGTGTTTGTTAAAACCTATTTACAGAAATAAATGTCGTTTTTCATTTACTCGGTCTCTCCTTCCGAATTTTTTGAATTTCCGATGTCGAATTTCGGCAATATTTAAGTGGACATGGCTGAACGGACCTGAATACGCTACGAATTAAATACGCGCTTTAAATCGTGTTACTCTGGAGTCGATATCCACCTGTTACCTTTACCCAGCCAGCATCCGACGAGCCTCAACCTGAGTTGATATTTTGGCCATCCATGGGCGTGGAATCCAGCTTAGGCAGTACAGCCCGTGCGAGTTAATAAGGCACCTCGTGCGAAGGAGGTCGCAACAAGGCGTCTCGCATTGTAGATGTAGATTGGCCATCCACCGGTTTAAGCCAGGTGCTTTGGTTAATACCCGATTTTATGGGTATTTATCGGGTGACACCAAAGCACAGGGTATATACCGCCGACCGAATGTCGGGGGTAACTCTTTGACTATGAGCTTACCTAATGTAGTACAGTGAATAGAATATTATATCAAATAGAATACAAGACAATACAGCTTATACTGGTTTTAATACGGGCTACTTCTCACTGCCAGACAAAATTCGATATAGTCTTCCGCATATCTGTTGCTCCCTCTGGCGAATACTAGAGTTATCTAATAATATCTAGCAATAGTTTTAATAGTAGCTATAACTAATTTTATAATCCATTACGTAGTAATTATTACTTACTTGTTAATAATTTAACTTATTAACCCATTGTTGAAACACAATTTATTTACCGACTTCCGATTACATTTGCACTATGGCTGGGAAATGAGGATAAAATAAATAAAACTTATTAAAATAATTCAAGACATTTATTGCGCAATATAAGTCAACCACATAAATCGATTCCATTCATAATAAACAAACAATAAATAAGTTTCAAGTCTCATTTTAACAATTAAATTACACTACCCGAAAGTAAATATTGCATTTTAATGCTGAACCTTTCGCCAAATATTTTGGGGTCGGCTTCCAGGTGGATGCAACTGAATACCAGTGTTTTACATGGAGTAACTGCCTATCTTATCTGACCTTCACAACCCAATATTACTGGGTAAAAAGATACTTTTAGATGAAACTGGTTGTCAGACTTTCGAACACCTGACTACCAGTAACGTATGTTAAAGATCTACGAATGACAGCCGGCACCATGTGTGCTTAACATGTTCAGGGGCACGGACAGGTCTCTGTATGTAATGGTCACCCACCCGCGACCCGTCCTCGTTAAGCGTAGCTTAAACCGAAAGTAATGTTATAAGTGGGGATCGGATAATCGGATGCATATTTGTCATAAATTCATTTTTCCCTAGGAACGTATGGATAAGAAAAACATCCCGGGATACTGGAAGCGCATAACAAATCAAATGAATTAAATTTTAGTTAACTTTTTTGTAAAATGGTAAAACAGTATTTTTTTCCAAATTAAAAATAATTTATAACGTACGTATTACATACGTCATAAGATGTTAGATATAGATAAGTCTGCTATGTCCCGTCATTGAGGCATACAAAATATATTAATACTTAACATTAAATTGTCATTTAATACACAAACAGATTAATAATACAAAACAAAATGTATTTTAGTTAAATAAATCGGATGTTTCATTTTTACAATTCATATAAATAACCAAGCCTTTTGACTTATTTTCATAAGAAATAATACATCTCTTTCGTACTTAATAATACCATAACTAGTATGTAATTTTTACACCCTAGTCATATCCACAGTAGGAACCCTACTAATTTTAATAAAACCATATTTACGGAATTTTATTTGTCGTAAATTTGTCGTCGTAATTTTTCGACACAACATCTATTCTTATATTAAGTTCATTGATTTGGTCAATCCCCGACAATCTCGGAATCCCGGGATTTTTAAGATGCAAAAGTCCATTCCATACTAAGCCAACACCTAAAGTTTAGACAAATATGCATCCGATTTTATCAGTAATTAATTTGTCATTAAGTTGTTTGTGTGCCCAAATAAATAAACAATACCTGGTAAAGAGTGTCAGAAGTGTCTGCTCTACGCTGGAATTCTTCTAAAATTTGATGCGCTATATTTACGGCCGGGTACAATGCATTTACATTAATTTACAATAAAGTCAAGCAACAAACAACCTTTACACTTTATGTATATTATGCACCTATGTATTTACTACCTATTGCTATGTTATATAATTTCTAACAGCTTTGTGTATATAGGTCAACAGACGATAGCGTGATGTTATCTGTTTGTCTACAACAATATATGGATGGATGCTGGCTTTATTATGTACTAAGAAATACACGGTCTGATAAAATGTGAAATTATAATAACAATATAGTATAGTTTTTATAGCTATCATAAAATATAAAGGCTGACGCACATTTGTTGCGCCACATTGTAACGTAACATTCCATCACTTTTGTGCATTTTGTGAATGAATTATCGCACACTACAGACGGGCCGCAGCCAAACTCATTTCGATACAAAACAGTGCGCGGCTGTAATCTGCGATTGGTTTAAAACTGCAATACTAATGTTAAGTTTTGCATAATGTTTTATCATAAAAACTAAATAAATAAATTTTACTATCTTACATAAATAGCTCCGATTATTGTGAAAAGGCAATATTAAATACAGAATATAAAATTAATTTTGTAAATGCTTTCAATTGGTTCTCTCTTCAATTCTCAATGTCATAATAAATCCTACGTTATTTGTAAAATTAATACGTAGATGAAATAGAATTCATACATAGACTTGTATAGTACACAACCACACAATCTATGAAATCTACATAATATTTAATACATCCACATTTACATAAACAAACAACAAATTATTGTCTAGAAATAATTAAAATATTCCTGTAACAAGATTCCGCGCGGCCCACAGAACAGAGGATTTGCTGATGACTTAGAATAAAATAAAATGGGAAATTATATAATCGACCCAGACATCAAATATATAAAGTTTATCATTGAATGTTATAAGAGTATCCTCAGCTCTGCGTTCTAAACCATAGCCAGTCGTGCACTTATTCAAATGTATGGAATAACTGCACGACTATGATACTGGCAGGTGGCTTTTCATTGACATCTACAGCGACGACGCCCGAGTCAAGAGATCGTGATGATTATTGCAATATTTTCAATTTTCTATCTTAATATAGAAAGCACATCAACTTCCTATGAGTCTCGATAAACATTCAGATTGTAAACTACCTTTACAGATGCACCTACTAATAAATAAACTGCGACACAGTGACTAAATTACAAACATCTTACGCTGAGGTCGCAAAACCCTGATGATTTAGTTGTCTCTTCATATGTATCCCTATTTTATACGACAACGAGTTTATTTGTATGTGTACCAATATTGGTGAAAATTTAAGGACACACCTAGGATCAGAGAAAGAAAATAGAATGTGGCACAGATAGAAAGCTCATTCATTTTACTGTATGGGGTAACGTTTTCCGGTTGTCACAGGTATCTAAATGCTACTGAGTAACATGCCGAATATACGATTAAAATAATAATACCAGCCTGTTACGATCCCACTACAGAGCAAAGGCTTGTTCTCATACAGAGAAGGCACGAGCATTAATCTATAAAAAACCTGAACTTATATTAATTTTAAGTTCAGGTTTATTACTATAAGTATTTCTCAGGCATTGGAAGTCCTAAAGTTAAATATTAGCTAAGAAATCACACCAAATTATGCTAATATACAGAACACAATCTTAATTTATTTCATTGTTTCACAATAAGTGTATAATTATCACAAATAAATTTAAATAAATAAAATATCAAATTGTAAGTAGGAAGTAATCTCTCTCAAGTCTTAACTAGGCACGCATGTAGGTCTTAGTTACACTACGGCCCGAAACAGTAACAGTTTAGCGCTAAACAATTTATAAACATCTCTCTGCTTCTTTCACTCGTTTGAACATGACAGAGACAGAAGATGATGATCAGTATGAAGATGAGAATATATTCAGCGATTTGTAGTGTAATTTGACCTAATTATTCAATCAATTAGTAATCTTCTATCGTCGGCTGGTCAAGTTCAAAAGCGCATTCCATGCAGAAACTGACGCGTTTAGTTCATTTGGATAAAAACGTCCAGAAACACTAGATTCATCTTTCTGATAAACCAACTCTTGAACAAATGGTTTATTGAATAAATGCTGAGTTTGAGTATGCCAGTAGCTTGCACTACGGCATGCAAGGAGGTTGGATGTACCATAACAACTGTCTTATTTAAGTTTCTTTTTGCAATCTCAGGTGATCGTATCCGGCGAATCATTGAATAACCAGCCACTGAATTAGTTCCTCATGCGATTAAATTTATGAAAAAAAATATTGATGTATTTTATAGATATAACCCTAAACACAATATCCATGAATGTCTTCATAAAAATGTTCTAAACTAATAGGAAAACATATGAGTTATTAAAAGCAACTCTTAATAAAATTAAATCTCATACATAATTCATAAAAATCTGTTCAGTAGTAAGGTAACTATGATGGTCTATTCTAGTCACTTACCATAATTCTGCACTAAAAATTCTGCTAAAATATGCAAAAACTAATGTTTTTTTTTTTAAATAAACGTAGCTATGATGTAGTCTACTAAATGCACGTTATTTTAGATTTGTTTTGTCAGCACAAGCTGTTGTTTTTTTTGTATACTTTTACTTTTATAACATACTATCAAAAACGATGCAAAATTTATTTTATAACAGTCCAGTCGTAGCGCTGACTCAAGTAGCACCTTAAACAGCCTCTTTATGGTACTAAAGAAACCTAAAAAAAAATACTGCGTTATCCACTATTCTTCTTTCTGCTTGATGCGTTCCAACTCCTCAGGGTTTTCATCCATGCTGGAGGCGGTGTCTGTACGGGATTTGTCTACTGGATACAACCTGAAATAGACAATATACTGAATGAAATAAAGTTCAAAATTAATTGTTTCATATTCATTTACTCAATACTTTTCGTTTCATAAAAGGTTTGAGGATGGATTTTTGAGTGATCGAGAGAATTTTAACAACAAAGTTTTAACTTCTATAACCTGACTACTTTCTGCGTCCAAGGTACACTCTCGCACATAAATTATTCCTACAATGAACGGTGTTATAATTATCTTGTTTGAAATCGGATTAGTTACGGCGCCGCAGCGATAACGGTAACTAATCTGTTTGTTAAAACATAAAACGCACAATATGTAAGTGTTATTTTTCGCACAAGAAATTAATTTTACGACATAAGATCACGTCTGTGCTCCCCAAAGGGTTCGGAAGAGGTGCACCTTTAGTAACACCCCCATTTTGCCATCAACCGGGCACAATTTCAGACTCCCGACTGCTAATGAGCAAAAATCCTATTGGAAAAACTGAAAACACTTGCGCGACCCGGTTACCGATCCTAGGACCTGACGCTCAGCAATCGCGTTTGGGACCACCAGACCAACATAGCAGTCAAGGCGATTCGAAGCAGTTGTTAAGACTTCGAAGCCTTATTTCCACTCTTTTCACCTGAAGCCTCTTTTCACATGATATGAGTAATGTTCTTTTAAATCATTCTCTTATCCTCATATCAGTTTTTATGGCAATGAGCAAATGAGATCTGATAGTCATTGGATTGAGCCATTCATTAATTAACCAGCTCACTGCAAGCTTCCTAGTTGTAGAATGTAACATTAACTTGAAATAAACAAATAAAAATTCAACTCACCATCTCTGATACAAATAAACTAAAAACACGAGATCATCTCTGAAGCAAGCCACCCGATGTGCGATGGGCATGGTTATAATAAAGGCGAACACGTCGTCTATGAACGTGTTGAACGCCTTGTACATGAAGGAGCGCCACGGCAGCGCGGCCACCGAGCGTAGCCGGTAGTTCACGAACAGTTGCGGCAACATGAACAGGAACCCGAATGCGTACACGCCGTTCACGATGCTGTGCAGCGCCCACGAGTACCAACTAGAAATTAAAAAGTTAATTTTAGTTTTTCTTGGAGGAGGAGACTATGTAACTAAATATAATAAATAATATTTTATAGTATATCTTCGGTTGAACTTTCAAAGTAAAATACTTGTTTTAGTAGCTATTACAACGTTTGAACTGCAGGGATTAATAGTAAAATAGTAACCCAATAGCAGCTGAATATTCTTTCTACCAGCCTATCCTCTGACCTAGTAGGCACGTCTAGACTGAAGTAAGTGATAGCAACCTAAGCGCACTGTACTATAGAGCTATTAATCCCAAATGGATATCAACTTTGATACCATTAAAATAAAGTCGCAAATAATATAAATAAGCTTGTATCTGCCCGCTTTCTTCTTATGGCAATTTATATAGACGGGGCAGAACTTAGCTTCGAGTTTAGTGCCATCAGTAGCGTTCATCAAATCCTGCAGCTTGAATGTATCAGGGCATGCAGGACACGATATCATGTGTACCATCGTTTGTGGAGCACCACCACACTGGCATACCAGGCTGAAGTAGGCTGTTAATCTCCATCTGAGCAGTTATTACCACCATGGACCAGTTTATGTCCGGAGTCTGTTAAGAGTCTTCCAGGCCAGCCAAGGCAACTCATGACCAGGGGAGAGAGGTTCAGCAGATGTAACGAATGGGGATGGGTAGGTAATCGCTAACTTGCCACAATTAAGTTTTTGTCTAGACCATTCTTAAGTGAGTGAGAAGACACACTTTTTATAGGGAAAACGGGTTTTCAGCCTTTGCGGCACGAGCACGAGGGTGTAAGCGCGCAAAGGGCGTCATGTGTGTCGTTTATCTTTTTGTCTCTTCTAGCTTGCCACTGCTTTACGGACTTTTTGTGGCGCTATTCCTGCCAGTAGATGCTGCATGCATTTAAAAGCTCAGCCCATGCAATATTAGTACTTTGCACGGGCTCAAATATGCTGGCTTTAATTTTCTCACGGATGCTTTAAAGATGATATTTATGAAACTGCGTTCTCTAGTACTTTGTCAGAGAGACGAGAGTAATGTTTACAACAAAATCAAATTGTAAAGTTTAAAGGGAAAATAATTGAATTCAATAAACTTTGTTCATAGTTAACCTCTTGTGTGGCTCGTAAACCAGCGAGTAGATAGCGCCGGCGAAGCACAGCGGGTACAGCAACATGGACAGGTACTTCATGGCCTCAGCGTCTGCCTTGGCCGTGCTCTGCTCTCCCGCGTCCGCGCTCGTGTCTCGCCACACGCGGACCCTCCAACCAGCGAACGATATGCGCAAGTGCAGCACTTTTGTTACTTTCCATAACTGAAAAATTAATTTAGTGTCTCAAACTGTAGAAATGATACCTAATTTCTTGCTTTTTTCACAATAAAAAACTGCAAAATAGGCAATAAAATGAATGAATGAATGGACATAAATGAATGTGTCAATAAGTTTTAATGATTTATTTATACGAATGTGAATAAATGCACATACATTTTAGTAAGCGAATGAATTATTATGAATGAATATTAATGACTGCTTCAATATTAATCAACGACTGTTAATTAATGAAGGAATGTATTAATATATAACGCAAAAAATACTTAATGCAGGAACTATGAAATGATTTACCTCAATGATCGCACTGATACCGGCTGGTACAAGTACAAGGAGCGAGGTCTGCTCATCCAGCAAGTAGAAGAATATGACCATCTGTGAGAAGGCTCGCCAGAACACAGTACGGGCGGACAAGCCCGCCAGAGAGCGCTTAAGACGCCAAAACGACACGTCATTCTTAAACGCAAGGAAGTCAAACAACAGCTGAAAATGAAATAAATAAACAATGAGCTTTGCAGTCAAAAATTTCTAGACATAACAAAATAAATGTAATTTATTTCATCGCTGGACAACGAACTACAGTATTTTAGCCGCGGAAGCGTAACAGACAGACATGCAGAGTATCACATTCATAATATTCTTGGTATTTAATAAAACTTAAGCTGCATCTGGTAAGACTGGAAGTCAACCCCCACTTAGTTGGGAAAAGGCTAGGCAAAAGTTTTAAAATATAACTTAGCTTGATGCCTTAGTATTGAGAAAACTCGTCGGATAATGTGCGTATTCTCCCAAATATTATACTGAACAAACTTACATGACAACTGGCAATCAGTACAGTAGCCGATAGTAAATACAAGTTGGTGTCAGCGAATATTCCTTTAACATCATCCACATCTTTCTCACTGAAGCCTAGAGAAAACAGCTGCTCTAGCGCCAACCGAACATGCAGAGCCAACCGCAAGGAACCATACGATGTTGGCGACACATTCACTGTTATATTGACTTCTGTTGAGCTAGTGTTCAAAAGTTGGTAATGCGATAATCTGGACTTCAAAACATTGTGTTGTAGGATAGGCAAAAATTTACCACTTCTGACCCTGAAAACAAAGATAAAATAAAAATTAAGCTAAAGTGTTTTATTACTTCATTTAACAGTTTTAAAACTAGGATACAATGATAGTCTACACAAATATTAGGGCACCTATTTTATTTTGTAAATTTTTGTTTTAGGATTTATGTACTTTGTTGTGTATTTTGTTTTAGGTTTATGTATGTGTGGATTTATGTAGCGTATTTTTAAGTTCATAAATGTACCTTTTTAAGTGGTAAGATTAAGATACTACGTAAAGGGCGTCTTCCATGCCCTTCTTTTCTCGCCCGTCGACAGACGCGGTCGAGCATTTCATTGGTCCATTTTATATTACGATCTTTTGCTAGTTATACAAGATGTAACAGAAAAAACGCAAGTTCTGAATACAGCTTATTCATAAATATGATTACGTGCATTGCTATGCAATGCAGTGGGACAGAATAGGCTAATAAAACAATAAAAAATAAATGTATTTTGCCAGTCAGACCGCCGATTGAGCCAAAGAAAATTAAATCCTAATTCCAGGCCATAAGACTCAATTAAAAATGTAGTTTTTGTAACGAGTTGATATTATTGTTGTGTTTTAAATTAAAAAATTAAGGCGAAAAAAGGTATGCCTTTTTTCGCATACTTTCCTCGTATGCATATTATTTATAACTCCCAATAAACTTTACGAATTCCACTCCCATCTTCAACTTTCTTCTAATCAGATATTATTAAATGATGGCAATAACCATAAAATAATGACGATCAATAAAAGTCACCACGTTTTTGTTCCACTAACGTTGTTTACACACGCAAAAACCTTGCCAACTTACGTGCCGGTGACTATACAAAAATTATTGCCCGGAAAGTACTTTTATTCCGGCTTCTTTAAAGGTATTTTTACTCCAAATTTGATTTGACAGTTATGATACACAAATAAACATTGAACCTGATTATTATTGACTATGATTATTGTGTGTGATGAAGGTATAGACGCCAGCACATCAAGCTATACCAAACTGTATTTTTTTCCCAATTGAATATGAACCTTATTCTTTTGCAATAAAGTTCAAAAACTATCAAAGAAATTTGACACATTGGGGTAGCTTGATCTGCTGGCCTCTGTACTTAACACATACGGCCAGACAGAAGTTCAAAGCAAGAATTACAATTTTTAAAATTCAACTGAATTTAATTTTATGCATATCACCATGAAAAGTTAAATGTTAAAGCATTTTTATATTGTAATAAAATGTTGAGAGACTGGCAAAAACATTATTTGCAATATTCAAATTCAACTATAGCGACTCTCTATCTCACCACAAATGAACTAAATGTGACTTATCCTACATTGCTATATTAAAGTTTTATGAGCAATTGAACATACATACATATAAACAAGAACCCGACAACAACCAAGCAGTAGCCTACCAGACAGCACCCGTCTGGTTGGAGGATCCTCCCTTTTCAATCTGAACTTTTACCCTGTTCCTCAATGCCCAAACAACTATTTTTATCATTCATTGTTTTCGAAAATTCATTCACTACTCCATAACTCTTAATTCCCAGTAGTTGTAGTGTTGTTACATTATTTTGCTTTGAAGTTACTGAACACAAATATGAAGTTGAAAATTAAGTTTAAAGTAAGTGCCTGAGGAAAAAAATTGCAGCTGGTTCAGTTAAACTGCCTCGCTTGTGACCTAATAGTATGGTTTACTTAAGTTCGAGCATAATTTCTATTAAACCCCCATTTCATAAAGTTACCAACTAATCTTAAATTAGAGAGTTAATATCTCTTACTGCCTCTACAGCATACAGCTCGAGATACAGATACCAAGCAAGAATTTTTTGTTGAAAAGTTTGAAATGGAAATTAGTTTAATAAGTTCACTGTGGTTTTGGAGTATATATTATATTTGTTCTGAAAAAAGGTTTAATTGCACTAAAATTGACAGCTCCATGTGTATGTCTGTCCCCTTCTTGTTTTATAAGAGAAAAAGATAGAAACATCCTCTTTAGTTAGCTTGATAACAAGGACATTGTCACCATTATATTTCAATCAAATATTTTTTACTATATTATAATGATTATAAATAGCACTAAAATGTTAATAACTATAATTATAAAAATATTACCTTATGTAAGGATACAGTTCACCTGGTATTTTATTAGCAGGTAGTCTCAGATCATCTGTGAGAATGGACAGTGGAGCTACTGTTGTTACGTGAGAAAATGGACGAACCACTTTCTTTTCCATTACTTTTTTACCCTCAACCTGAAAAATTACATACAATTAATAGACCATAACCACCTGGTAGAAAGCATAAAAATGATATGAATAATTGAATAGCTCACATTCTGCTGAAGAAGATTAAATGTTGCAGCTTGTGGTTCCATTTGTGTCACTAAGGGTAGAGTGTGTATGGGTTCCGTGCGAACTATCTCGTCAAATTCCTTGTATAAGCCGCCATCATCCAACAAAACTGCATGCATATACAATGTGCCATTGTTGCGAGTTTTACGTGGCACGTTCAATTTTATGTCACTAAAAAACCAGTAAAAATAAGTTCCCGCATTCATATAATAATACTTCAGATTTTGTGCCGAATCCAGACTCAGTAGATACTTACAAAGTTGCCGGATTTCGATAGTCAAATTTAAGGGAAGAATACACTTTTGAGACACTTTCCGCTGTACTGCCATCCAGGGATGGATGTTCTTTTACAGAAGTATATAGGACTAGATGCTGCACGGGGTTTGAAGTTAAATATGATGAAAAACATCTCTCGCCACGACTACATTCTGGCGGTATAAATATTTCAGCTAAAGTCCATATAGTATTAATAACATAGACCCCAAAAATTAAAGACAATATTAAACTAACAGATATATATTTCATCCCGGAGAATTCTTAACTACTTTTAATCAAATCAAAATATTTGTATGTCGTAAAATAATATAAATCACGATCATGCACGCATTTACTCAACTGAAGCAGAATGTCATTCTCATGTCAAATCTTGACAAGCCACTGTCATATATGGAGGAATAACTGTCGATGTTTTTTAGTGGTGCATTCCAATTTATTCTTCTTATGTAATATCACAAAGTCGTTTTAGATATTCATTGTTATATTATTGTAGTGGAGGAAATGAGCGTGTTCGCTGAACTCACATCTTCTTCAAAATCTAATTACCGATTAGCGTATTGTCTGTAATGAGCGAGTACGTCAAAATCGACTAAATTTAACTAACTATGTGGTAAGCAAAAATTCCATGACTTAAACTAACCTTAATCTTATATCAGGTTGTCACGGTCAAAAAAAATTAAAATACCTACATCTTTGTTTTCCTAGAATTTATTTCAGGTATTTATGAATGTAAAATAGTTGTTTTATTATAGATTTTTTTTTTCTTTACAGACTATTCTAATTTCTATATAGAGTCACATCCCTGCCATGTATTGTTTTTTTTTGGTAAGGGTAACTTTGTAATTTATGGGCGACTTCAAAACGTAATAAATCGGTGTTTCCTTGGAAATAATATCGATGTTTTATGAAATTAGAAGAAATTGTAAAGGTATATTTGATATTTTAAGTGGATACTCGACGTGCTAAGCTTTGAGCCCCAAATTTAAGGGGGCCTATGTGGCATATTGTTTTGACAGTTGTCACTTTATATCTGATATTTTGTTTATATTTCAGAATGGAAGTGGTTTTGTGCGACTTCTGGTTATTGAGTTATTCCAAGGATTTTAAATTAGCCCACAACTAAAAAATGTTAACACCGAATAAGAATATGTATCCAAGTTACCGTTGCAATGGATGCTAAAGACTTGAGGACCGAGTCTGCTGTGAGTGAACGCAACAATGACGGCAGCAAGTACTCTCAAAGCGGCGGTATCGCGCTCCACTGTGACAGAAATAAGTCATATCAAGATATCGGATCTAACTCATTGGGCAAAGTGGATGTACAGAACGCGCGGCCGTGCGCCGTCATTGGACCCGACCGAGTCGTTCCTCCACCTGCTACCAGCGAAACGTATCATTTAAAGAAAGGTCCAGCCGAGCCATGGCAATGTATGGACAACGCGTATCGACGTCCACCCGAATACCCCCATAAGTTAACCAATTACCAGAACCCCACAAGAAACATATCACCAAGACAAACATTCCAAGAAAACATGCAGCGAATTATGGTGCCCCCAACATACAACTCTATCAAAGTAAATGATGACACCGGCTATGCTCAAGTATCAGATAGAAGCAACGGTCTATCTAAAAATATCAAGTTAAACATGCCACCAGAGGCAAAGTTCTGTGATGTGCCTTATGCTGTTAATCCTAATAATAATGAACATAAAAATGTTAGGAACCCTGAAATGTGTTTACCTAGTGCGAATCCCACTCATACTCGGACTGCTCCCCATGTGTGGCCTCCGGGCAGTGTTAATTTACGTTCTACAAGGATGTATGGTGCTTCTGAACTGTACCAATATCAAGATTTTCCCAGCTGTGCAGGGGCTCGACCAATAGTGCCCAGACCGCATAGAACTGTTCCAGAAGAACAAGGCTATGTGTATGCTGATCCGTACTATCAAGAAGGAAACATTCGCTTCAAGCCATATCCTAGTGTAAAGGAAAGGTATCCTCAGCAAAGGTATGAATACATTGGTAATTATTCTAATCCATTCCATCCCCCACCTGGCTTTCCATCCCATAAATATGAGGTACAGAAGTCTTTGCCCCCTCACCCTTATCCCCCATATCCTCCCATTAAGTATCTAGATAGCCGAGTTGCTGAACCTGTAATGGAAGGTTATCCAAGAAACCCTCAAGGTCTTGGCCCCAACTACAATGTTCAATATCGTAATCAAGTAATACATCCAAACTATGGACCAGTAGTTGGAAACAGCCCTCACAGT
This sequence comes from Phlogophora meticulosa, assembly GCA_905147745.2. Lineage (NCBI taxonomy): Eukaryota > Metazoa > Arthropoda > Insecta > Lepidoptera > Noctuidae > Phlogophora > Phlogophora meticulosa. The sequence continues at coordinate 6,241,149 of LR990518.1, forward strand.
AAAATGCATTCATATCCGCCTGATGCTCATATGAAATCTATACCCCCTAACAAATTACCTTATGATAGCAATGCTAAAACATATATTGAATATGAAAATAATAGACCCAAAATATTGCCCCCAACTGAAAGCTACTTTGTCAATGAAATGTCTCGAATACCCATGAAGAGCCAAGTAATAATGCCTAATTATTCCACATTAAATATGCATAACATCCCACCAAGTCCATATTACAAAAAAGACACTCAGTATATGAAAAATTATGAACATATGACCCATTTTAGAAACATGGACCCTAATTTAAATATACATAATCCCATGTCAAGACATGCACCTGTGTTTTCACCCAATACCCTGGCGATTTCGCCCACTGATTCTAACACCAGTAATGACACCACACAAACTCTTGGAACTTCTCAAGAAGACTGTGGTTACGTTAGCCAATCATCTACTGCAAGTGTTAGAAGTATTGATTCTGGCATCAACAGAATACCAAATGAATACCTTAGAAAATATTATGATAATAGATATGGACAAATAGTAAGACACTCTCCTATGATGTTAAAGTCTCAAGTAAATTCGAATAATAATACATCCAAAGACAAGAAGCAAATAGACGTTAGACAGTTCTTGCAAATGTGGAATGAAGGGGATGAAGAGCAGGAAGAAAACGGCTCTAAAGAAGTAATAATACAGACAGGTTCTAGTGATAAAAACAATTTTGTTAAGTCACATGAAGCTAGTACCAAGGAACAACTCTATGTCCTGGGGTTGGTTAATGTTCCCAGTGAGGAACTTGCAAAATATGAGCATATTCAAAAAGTTTCAAAATTACCAGAGAATATTAAAGGATATAATAGTATTGAATTACTCAATCAGTTTGAAGAAGTGATAGAATCATCACATATGAATAACTACAAGACACCTACCTCTAAAGAATCAATGTACCGAATGCCAATAAAAGGAGCCCATCTGAAACAGACAACAGGGTTAATACCACCAAGACCAGTGTCACCTTTGGATGTGGAGTCTAAAATAAGTCAGTCGGTCATTCATAAAGAAGTGGGATGTAATTTTGAAATAAAGCCTTGTAGTCCTAAAATGCTCAATGTAGAAGTTGCTGCACCCATCCAAAATATTTTGGCTGAGAGGTCAATTGAGAAAGTTACGAATACAGTCATGCTGAAATCACCCATGTTAAATGGCATGAATGAAAATATTGACTGTAATATGATGAAAAGAACTCATCACCGTATGAATATAAGTGAAAACTTAAGAATTCCAAGCTGCAAAATGGTAAATACACAATTTTCCAATAATAACTCAATTGACTCAATGAAAAGTAGCTACAGTATACAGGATTTGGAAAGTAACTCTGGCTTATGTCTAGCCTCACTACCCAGACTTGACAATGATATTGAATTGAACTTCCCTGAAGTTAATCAACAATTTATTAATGCAAATAAAGGAGATAGTACTGTTTTAGCAAATCCCATAAGAGACTTGCCATCACTAGAAGTATTAGATCAATCACCCAACAGAATGAAAGATAATTTCAATAATGCAAATGTACCTCGACCAGAATATGATTCTAATAAATCACCATATATGGTTGACTCTGAAAAAGAGTTTTCTAAATTGAGTAAATATCGGAAAACTAAAAATTATGAGCCCAAAGAAACTCTTACACACCACAATATTAATGCTTTCAGAACTGACAGTGTTATCATAAAAAATCCTGAAAACATAAAGAATCATGAAGAAAATTCAGATTTTCCGAATGTCTTAAATAAAGTGATCATGGATATCCAGCAGGCACCAATAAATTTAACTTCACATGGAAGTCTTTTAAATAGTTTAGAAAGTCATTCTGACAGCATGGATCTGCTAGATGCAGAAAAAGAGAAGCAGTTGCCTGTGGAGATTGCAATAGACTTCAGTTTGAACAAAACAAGCATCCTTGACAGTACTGAATATATGGAATCAAAAATTAAGTCACAAATTAATACTTCAACTGATATCGAAGAAAATCCTTTAAACATATTAAATAAAGATGATTCATCAGATTCGGTTAGTTTACTTCCTGTATTTACTGAAGATAATGAAAATTTGAGTAATGTGGATAGCACAGATGGAAATTGTAGTCGTGTCTGTCTCAAAGACAGTCAGGATGTACCTGAACCAATCACAGAAATTTATAAAAATAATGTTGAAGCAGACTTTAAAGAAATGTCAGCAAGTAATCAGAGCTATCAAAAAATAGAAATGGAAATAAACAAATGTGATTCAAATAGCGCAGAGATGATTGTAGATGTTAACAGTGGATTATCGGCTAAAATAGATATACCTAATAATGAACTTATGATGAATAACAATGATAGTGAACATGGTGAAACAAAAATTTGCAATAGTGACAACTCAGCGACCGACGGGTTGGCAGAAGACGCAAACTTTACTTTAACGGAAATTGATTCAGAAATTTCACCAAATCCTCCGGAAAGTTTAGAAGAAAAATATGAAATGGACACAGCTGAAAATACCACAAACGTTGCCGTAGAAGTCTTTAGTGAAAACCATACGTTTGTGGAAGAATTGAATAGTCCTGTACATATTGAAACGAAAACGAATATTGACGCTTCAAAAATTAATAATCCAAGCGAAATAAGCGATTCCTTGGTGACTGAAGAAACACAGCAACATGTTAAACATATTCTGTTTACGAGTGAAGAAACGTCCTGTAATGACTATGAAAGTTCAGACTTAATGCTATCTCAAACTATGAATTTAGAATCAGGTGCGATTTCTAAAGATAATGTGAAAGATCCTATAAATGATAAAATTGAAGACAGTACCAGTCAACCATCAGAAGAGCTCTCGGACCACGAAAAAGAGTTGAAGGATTTTGAAGAAACATATTGCGAAGGTACCCAAAGCAGTTCAGAAAATGAAATTTTATGTGACCTTGATCAGTCAGTCGATGACGACCTAGAACACCAAATAGAAAAACCCTTTCGAAGTAACTTATGGTACGGGAGTAAAGAATTGTATTCGCCTTGGATTCAAAAATTACTTACGTTTACTGAAGGAAATTGTATCGAAGCAACAGAAAATAACATGAACATTAATAGCGATGTTGTGGTAGATTCAACAGAAACTGTTGATACAACTACAGTAATTAATGATAATCACGATGATTGTGATTTGGATATAATAAAACCAGTACCACTAATAGAGATATCCCATAAGAACGTGACAGAAAATATGAATGAAGAACAAGACAATTGCAAGAAAAATGTAACAGAAGACGTTAAAAAAGAAGAAGACAATTCTACAACAAATGTAACAGAAAATGTAAATCAAGAACACGACAATCTTAACAAACATTTAACAGAAGATTTGAATGAAGAACAAGACAATTCTAAAACAAATGTAACGGAAAATATAAATGAAGAAGACAATCTTAGTAAACATATAACAGAAGATGTGAACGAAGAACAAGACAACTCAATTGCAAATATTACAGAAAATTTTAATGAAGAAAAAGACTTTTCCAATAAAAATGTAACAGAAGATGTGAATGAAGAGAAGGACACTTCTAATAAAGATCTAGAAGAAGATATGACTGAAGAACAAGAAAATTCAAATGCAAACACAACAAAAGTTGTGAATGCAAAACAAGATACGTCTAATGAAAACATAATAAAAGATGTGAGTGGGAAAGAAGAAAGTTCTAATGATACAGTGGAGGGAACAGTTGACACTAATGTTTTCACTGCACTCATTTTAGACAACAATATAAACGAAACCGTAAATTCAGAGGATCACTTAGAATGCGAAGATAGTACTAAAGACGAAGCAATAAATAATGAAGAAAATGAGTGTACAATGGATAAAGTCGATAATATTGTTGCTACTGGCACTCCATTGATCACTTGTGAATTCGGAGAAACCAACATGATCGATTCTTCATTAGAATCTGAATCTGATAGCAATGTTAAAACAGACATTAATTCAGCGCAACTTATCAGTGATGTTGAAACTGAATTTGAAGTTCCAGACACTTCTAATACAGAAGAAGTTTTGTGCGAGTCATTCCAAGAAGAGGCAGAGCAATATGAAGAACAGCCCGAAGATAAGCATGCAGAATTAGAATCATCTGATCACTTTGAAAATGTGCGATTTTCTTTAAATGGGTTACAAGCAAATGACATTCCATATAAAAAAAGTCAGCGGCTTAAGAGATCATTATCGGATTCTGCATTAAATATGTACAATAATGATGAACGACCGAAACAGGATACTGAAGAGAATGTTGAATTTATCTGGCCTTTTAAGCGCAGAAAAATTAATACGGTTGATAATGACTTGCTAGCACAAAATTTGTGCAACATCATACATCATAACCGACGAAACTCAGTTTCTTCCTTCTATAATCAAGACAACGTTTCGTTTTGTATTTTAATAGACAATAGCTGTATCATAACCGAGGAAGAACACGAAGAACCTGAAAAAGTGTGCTATACAGAATTGTCAGAAGAATGCTTAGCTGAATTACAAAGTAGCTGCTCCAAACCCGAAAAAAACATAGAGACATTGACGGAAGTTGCTTCAAGTCCACAACAAGAAAACCCGTGTGGATATACAGATTCCTTTGTATTGGACTGTGAAGAAGATAAAACGCTCGAAGAATCTTGGGATGAAGATGTAGGGTGTGTTGAAACAGTTATCAGTGACGAAATTGCAGAAGACATTGAAATCTGTGGACCTTCTCCAAAAGATGACGCTTTGTCTGATAACGACGAGTCCGGGGTTTTTAGTAGTAATGAGCACACTGACAAACTTAAATTCATATATGGTGAGAAAATGTGCAATGATGACGCTTTGTTTGTTGAAACCTTGTATAAAACTCCACAAATGGATGTAAATAGAACTTTATATAACAGAGAAACTCACGTCTCGGAAGACTATGATAGGTATTATGATAACGATTCTTTAGAAAAAATGCTTTCAGAATCTAATGAGCCACCAGTGTCACCGTATGTTCCACAATTTATGGACACAATGTTTCCTTCTGGAAAATTAAATTCTAAAGAAACTCCAGAAAACAAAGAAAATATGGACATTCAAACATTTCCTTCGTCCAAAGGGAATGCTTTAGATTTCGTTGTAGACATTAATATTGACAAAATGGAGCGTGAAAATATGCATTCAATTGATTTTTTCGCGAAAACTAGAAATGATACCGTACATTCTTGCGAATCAAGCGTTGATAATGTTTTTACATACAATCAAAAAGATGAAGATGCAATTTATACGTCTAGCTCACCAGAAGTGTCTTCAACAACATCTGAGGAAAAGAACTCTGGTATATTACTAAAAATAACAAACTATAAAGGTTCTAGAATATCACAAATTAATGATATTAGTATAGGTAATAAAAGATCGAGTTGCAAGTTTACTGAAGAAAAGGAATATTTGCATGGTCATGCCAATTATTCTTCTAATCGGCCGTTATTGACAAAAGGAGCTCAAAAATATATTCCGCCGTTAAAAGAATCAATTCGTGACCTAAAAGTTAAACTTTCATTACCTCAACACAGCCTTATGAAACTTAAGCAATTAAAAATATCCAAAGATGAACCAAAGGTAAATAAACAAAATGCTACTTTCCCGCGAATTCCTAAGAAACCAAAGCCTAAATTTGAAGATGTCCTTAAAAGTATAGATGAAATTCAATTTAAAAAGCATAAAGAAAAGGTCAAAAAAACAAAAAAAGCTGTTCCCAAAGTAGTCATTAAGAAAAATCAAAATGGTTCTCACTATGCTAGTACTTCAAATAAAGTTGATTTCAATCCAGATTTGACTGGTAGGAAATGGCAACCATGGGTGTTCATAGAAAAAAACCATTTCATTGATAAAATGGCGACCAGAAAGAAAACGATCGCTGTATACAGCCATAGGAAAAGAACATATGTTTTAGCTGAAAAGTTTCAGAAGTATAAGTCTGCAAGCAGCGCTAAATTTGTGATATCACCACATTCGCCACCGGTATCAGATAACCCGTCTTCGGGGCTAAAATACACCATAAGATTGAAACACAATTACTGACGTGGTTTATTTTGAGCATCGTAGTTCCTTGGTCTATTTATAATGAATAACAGCCGTAAATGGCTATTGTGTTAATGGATCCCAACATTCCCACCCCAATAAAGGTCTCGTATTATCATTCCTACGATTCCCCTGTAGTTCTTTTGGTAGTTACCCATGTTAGTTTATTATGTAGTTTAATAACGAAGCCAAATTCAATACTAAGTGTGATATGGTAAAGAAAAGAAAGACATTTGTTTTGTTTGTTAGTGCAATTTGATCTGAACCGTAGTTTGTTACTGTTTCAAATTTTATTATAATCGTTTTACCTGCTGTGCCTGTCATTCCATTTTTTTATTAGTGTTATTGTAACTATTTATTTCATAGAATTGCACCTTCAAGATTTTAGGTAGCCATAATTTATGAGTATTATATCCGTTAAAATATTTGATTCCAAATAATACTGATATTTTTAATTACGTTTATAGAATATTAAGGTGATTTTTTGGTAATGTTAATTATTCGTATTGGCGGCGGAGTCCATATATCCGAGTAAATTGTTTTGTTTGTAAATATTGTTGTTGTTGTGTGAAGTTATGTGCAAAATCAAGGTCACCTAACATTAAAATGTACTTATACCTAGTCTATGATAATTGATGATAGAAAAGTTTTATTCCGATATATCTCATATTTTTGTGTACGTGTATTAAAAGAGTTTACATTTAATCATGATATCGATTAATCAACTCACTCCATATGTATGTAATATCTCGTTAACCTCCTTCTGTCTTCCGTCGCCATTGTTGAGAACGTCGCTGTCGTGCGTATTGTGGTGCTGCAAACTGAACCCAAGTTGGTGTGCACCATTTGTGCAATGCGCATCATCGTTATATCGTCCGGCTCATTACAGCTTGCCAAAGACCAGATTATAATTATAAATGTATACATGTCCAAAGAGCGCCCGTTGTTCCACCGGCCGATATAAAGTTGATGTCCGAACTTTGATATTTATCTAGGCAATGAAAAAAATCACGGTGTGGTTTTGACAAAGTGTTATATTAGTGTTAGTGTGGTCAGTGCCTTCGGTACTGTCAAGATTGCTCACATATATTGTAAGCACATGTTCAATCGTGTCTTTTATAATAATATAATGATTTGACTGCGACATCTGTATCTATGCTACTGTGTAGGCGAAGTACAAAAATTTGCACACTATAATTGTTAATACCATATAATCTAAACATGTATTTTGTAAGAAAGTGTTCGTTCAATATCATTCAATAATTTTGTTTGTAATGATGTTGCATTGAAACAACATAGTGTAGGTAGGTAATAAAATTAAAGCGTGAAATAACCAAAGCCAATACTCAGAAATAATAGATGTTGAGAAAGTGTGTACGTAGGTACCTACTACTTTGAATTTATACCTACACGGCAAGTAACTACCGATACGATTTACGTCTGGAACTTAGTAAAGAGACGTATCATTATGAATATAAAATATTACCCAATACATACTGTGTATTATATTGTTACAAATTATTGCACCCAGATTATATATCTGGCATATTTTCATATACGTACCTAGGTTGCGATGTTTAAATACATTTTAATGTTCCAATATATACAGGTACTGGTTTTAATAAATGATGGCGCGTTAGAATGCGCGGACAGTGCCTTTTACATTGTGCTGATATTAATATATATCAGGTATATCATAATTAGGACTACTGTTTACTTCATACGTTTTGGCCATTTTAAACATTTTGGAAATATCTGTTGATCTCATAAACAAGGCACTCACCGATTCATGTTTTGCCTTATCGTGCCTATAAATATATTTTATTATTAAATACACTATTTTGATATCATGTACAGGGTGTTCAATAAATATACCAAATATATGTGCTTTTAAGTCCTGCATACATGTATTTGCAAAGTGTTGCCTTCGTAGATAAAATATTATAGAATTAATTATTACGTAGTGTAAGTTATTAAAAAAATATTTTAAATGTGTTAAAATTCCGTATAGTGTAATCGGTTAAATTGTTTAATTTATTAATAAATCATAATATATTGTATGAAAAATGGTAATTTTAAGTAAGTACTACATTAAGTTTTAAGGATAATAAATGTACAAAGGTAAAGTTAAGAAAAGCGTTGATTTGTGTCCAGTGTTGATTTGGACGTCATAGCCTCAGTTAATGTTGAGGCTGAATATTTACCAAAATTATATTTTGCTAGTAGCACGTGTATGTAATGACTATACGAGGAGCAGCGCGGTGCACCCGCTGCATGCCTTACCGCGCCGCCGCCGCCCGCTCGGCAGCGGGGGCGCGCAGTCTCGGAGATGCTCGGCGCTGCCTCTCGGCGACTGATGACTGATTACTTCACGATTACTTACCAATACCATAGAATTTATTTTCATCGTAGTTATCGATACCTTGTATGTTTGTTATGCACTATTGAGTGGATTGTTGTTTTATTTTCCTGCACTTGTTGGCCATTGTTATAACTTTAAGTTAATGGTATATTCTATTGTGGTTAAATTATTTAAATTAAGGGTTATGGATTAGTTATTATTGATGATTTTAATAATTAGATATTTGTTTGTCGTTTAAATGTTAATGCATATCTTCTTATGCCAGTAACGCACGTGATAATGTATGGTGATAGACGTAATATTGGACACACTTACTCTAAAACTGAGTGTTTATAAACTGATGTGTGACACATTAAACTGTTAGTTAATTGGATGTTATTATGTATTACGTTTTCGAGTGGTACCTAGTTTTGAAATTGTTCTATAATTGACCAAAATAAATGTGTTCGCAGTAAAATAAGTTTATTATTCCAAAATGCATTACAATTTTACACATTACACAGGTATATTCACTTTTACAGCTTCTTGCCGAATGGCGCTGATCAATTCTTGATTCACCAGGAAAACGAAGCGAAGACCGGCAATCTGGGTGAAACAGAAACTGCATTAACAATCTATATGATTAACATCAGACTTAGCCAAAAAAAAAGTAGGGAATCTGGAATTATTTATGGAGCAGTCCCAAAGTTCTTCCTTTGCCTAACCCTTCGGGGAAAACAGGCGTGATGTTGTGTAGAAATCAGTATCAACAAACAATTCCAAGGTTTATGCAACAACGGGGCAGTAGGTGTAGAAGTTACAATTCCTCCCTACCGAATTCCGGTCACGGCGGCCGATCTCAACAGCGCCCAGGACGCAGCAGATATTATAGTGCACTCTCTGTTCCTTTACTGTCATATAACAATGGGAATTCTAGCAGAGATCAGCTTAGCTTTTAGACACTTTCGAAGCCCGAGGATGTCATACCACTAACGTCTAAACTTCCGGTTGTTGCTAAGAATAACGTAATAACACTGCCCAAGCCTAGGAATCAAACCCAGGACCCCACGCTCAGCAGTTGTTCTTGCGACCACGAGACAAACAGGACAGTTAGCAGCAGGCGGGGTAAGTCGCAATATGAAGCAGCTTACTCAACTAGATACCTACCAACGCCAACCGATTGAGTATACTTTCAAAACTCTCCTTGCACTAAAATTGCCGCAGCAATGCCTACCTAATGACGTGTAACCAAAATGAAGGTTTGTACAATACAATGGGCATGATATAATCGGCAAAACGAATGATATGCAAAACATTACGAGCACCTACCTCAATGATGGTGTTGTGATTGAGCTTCACTTTGTTGCCTGGCAGCACTGGGCGGCCGTCTACGAATATGGGTCGTTTGCCCTCAGATGACATGAAGAAGTCGCCGCTGTTCCGCAGGCGGATGGTGGCCTGCTTGCGAGACACCTTCGCCGCGGGCCCCTCAAGTGTCAGATCCACATCAATTGAGTTTTCCCGCGTGCTGCGACCAACTGCGATCTAATAAACAGAAATGTAGTAGGTAATTAAATTTTATTTTTATGTATATTGAAGTTTTGTACTTTTCAATTACGTGTGTTTGATGTAGTACGGTAAGCCGCATGTCGATGGTAACAAAAACAATATATATCTATCCTCGCATTTTATTGATATTCAATAGTAAAATGTTGCCACTGGGCACTGACGAGCGACATACTGTACATAATTGGCATACAATGCCTTTAAATTAAATGTAAATAAGTACTTAATTTAATGTAAAGTTACTAGTTTTAGATCATTTTTATAGTCTGGTTAGTTTATAAAAGAACACCAGTGTGTGCTTGCAAATTAATTGTTAAGTACCTACGGGTCTACGACGTCGTCGCGACTGCGTACGACATTAAACTACTTAATTAGGTATTACCGTAAGCCATAAATGCAGTCGCTAATTGAAATGCTCGATTAAAACAGAGCGATCGAACTAGAGAACACTTGCATCCTTCGTCGAAGTTGACCCGTACTAAAAATAAGTAGGTACATCATTTTCAAAAAGACTTCACTTGTAACCCCTACCGATCAGATAAGTTGGGTACAATGCGTGTGTGTGTATCAATAAAAATTCACGTTTTCCCCATAAACTTATAACTGTTCAGTGTACACATAGCTACCCACGTGTCGTAATAATGTGCAACGATATCTTTCTTCACATGTTCGTAACAGAAGCCATCAAAATACTGAAACCACTGTACAAGTTTTGCGTAAAATCGACGTTTATTAAACACGCACGCAAGCAATTAAAACACAATCGAAATCGGAAACTAATTAACGTAGGCACTCCGAAACGAATGGTTTTGATAATAGCCGTTTAAAACAATACCTGGTTATAATAATTTGTAATGATGGCAAGGAAGCGTCAGCAAATAAAACTAATACATGTGTGTGCACGTGTCTTATCTTCATTTGCGTGACTATAAAATGACTGTGTATTTTTTATTTTAAGAATGCATAAAATTATGAAATGTGTAGACAGCGTCACTGTTTAATAAATTATATAATAAAAAAAATTACGTACACGCACACACATTTAAAAGCTAATGTGACCCAGCCATGTGTAGTTGTACGTCGAACGGTGTTGATGATCTTGACTTTTTGTACGACTGTACTGTTTAATGATTCTGTTCATTAGTATTGTGTTATTAACAAGCCAGATAGAGCTGTTGACATACTCATTGAACAGATAAGGTTATCAAGTAGGTACCTACCCAACTAGTTATTCGTAAAGCTGATTATGTGTAAGTACCTCGGGACGTTTGTCGCTCGTTTTGTTTCGTGCTTCATTTTCCTCTAGCTCGTTGGCAGTGCGACTAATTTTAAATTTACTTGAATTGAATTCTTATAGATTTGCTTTTTAATTTTGTAAAGTGGAACAAGTTTTTTGTTTTTTTTTTCCTTATATTTTTATCATCGCATGGCAACGATTCGTGTTTGTACGTATTTTTTTATTGATATACCCTGATAGGGATACCCGAAATTACTGCGCAGCAGATGCTTGATGTAGCTTCGGTATCCCTCTACAACGAAAGTTTAAGACAGGCCAAATGATCCGACAATCCCTGTGTTTCTTTAACAAACAATAAAACAGGACTCCTAATTGTCTACATGAAGTTTCCATCTCCATTTGATTGATATAAAATATCCATTTGATACATGATGATGACATACTCGTACGTCCCTACAATTCAAATTCGAACCAAAACGCGGAACCCGATCCTCAAGTCCCCAACACGTCTGACAAACAGTGATAATGGCAATAACTTGTAATAATGCCTACTTCTGGGGTCAATGTACAGTCACGAGCAATGCAATGTATACTTACGTTGATATTTTTTTTAATATACCTAGGTAGGTATGTGAATAAATGATATTTAAAACATATTTGCCTCAATGTTGTGTTCAAAATCAATTATTAAACAAGGTATTTGTTACAATTACTTAGATACTTATAGGTACAGTTTTTTTTCATGGTAAAGTAAACAAAACAATATCAGCGAATACTAATACACTTCACTCTGTAGACAGTTTGATTACCTACCTATTAGACATGTCACTTAATAATAATTATTATTACTAAACAAGAACACACCTATTAGCTCCAGTAGTAAGAGTAATCGAGTGAGAAATATATATATTTTCTCTTACTTTACGAACGCTGACTTTTTTTCTGGCCCTAATCGTTAACTATAGACTGAGGTCTACCAACCATTTGCCGCGGCATGATTTCTTTGGAAAGCATTACCTGGCTACATTAGGTAGTACTTACCAGTTTGCAAGTAGCGACTGTCAAAGACTATGTGAAGGGTGGGCGTTTTGGGGGACTGTCTTTTGTAAACGTTTTGACGTTCAAAAAGTGCTGATTCTTAGCCTAATTTGAATTGACGACCGATGTGGCGCGGCGGGTGAAGGTCCGCCTGCGACGCAGGAGATTGCGGGTTCGATTCCCGCCTTGGGACAAATGTTTGTACGATCGATTACAAAGATTTGTTCCGGTGTTCTGGGTATTTACTATGTATAATAAAAAATATATATGTATTTAATGTATTGTATTAAGTCTATCAGTCATCTAGTACCCATAACACAAGCTCTGCTTAGCTTGGGGCTAGATGATGCTGTGTGGATTGTCCAGCAATATTTATTTATATTTTAATGAATTTTGATTTTGACTCTTTCTCATACGCTGACAGCGAATCTTTACAATACGAGTAGATTCTAATATTCGACTAATATATTCATGATAAGTAACGTGTTTGCAATGTAGTTTGATTAAAACTACATATATAAATAATGATCTGTCTTCATGACTCTTTACAAGCTTTGATTTAACTTGCCATGTTAGTTAGTGTGTGTGGTTAAATCTTGGAACTGAATTTTAAACCAATTATACCCAACTGAATAAGCTGAAATTTTGCATACACGCTTGGTTTAGATGACAATTCATGTCAAAGCTTTTTTTTTAAAGAGAAATATAATATACAGTAATAAATGAATTATTTAAAGTTCGGTCCGATCCAGTCTGTCCCTTTGCTGCCCTCCCCCAGCGACACCCTGAGCCGAGATCCGTACGCCACGGGTAGTGCCCCTAGCGCGTAGTCGCTTAGTATAAAAGTTTCATGCCTTAATTGAAGGCTTTCATTTATTTAGGTATTTCCACAGGAAAGTCCGGTTAAGCAGTAGAGAACCTACTAGGTTGAACGGCGAGATAACCATTAAAAAAAAATACAGTTCATCCTGTCCGTTCTTATTCAAACTTCTTCAGGCCGTCGCGTCGTACAATTCAGTAAGAGCGCGCGGGGTGTGCAAGGGCGCATGCGCGCTGTACGGAAGATAATGAGGTGCCATATCTTACGATAAAGTTTATCACGTTAATTATATTGAATTTTTAAATTATAAGTACTGCCACAGCCGCATACATAATAATTTTGAGACAATTACTTCAGTAGTTTAATAAATATGCATGTAAATATATGCATATACATGTAAATGCATGCAGGTACCTAAGTGTTTAAATGCATTGGTAGCCTAGCAGGTAAGGACTCCAAATGTTACCTAGAATAGCAGCTGATGATGTTACAGCATTGTGTGTACCTACATGTTCCATAAATGGACATGGATACATACGTTTAACTTGAAACTTCTACACTTATATCCGATAGCGTTTTATTTACAATGAATTGATTAAAAATGTATAAATAATTTTGATACAATGAAACGATCACATAATACCTATTAAAGTATCTCAATCGATTGCTTTTTGTCGCCTTGTATGGTGTTGACATGAAATCCAAAATTTGTCAACGTAGGTTTTCATTTCATTGCCCGTGATTTTCACGTTGTGTTGTAAGATTTTCTTCATGAAAGAGTCCATACTCTTTCATGAAGAAAATCTTATAACACTCACATAGTGACTACCTCACTAGTTGGCGTGTGGGTGGATCGATTACAGTCGCTATGGAGACTAGATGAAATGCACTAAGTAACAATCTGCAATGGATCAAACTAAGCGAGGAGTGCAGTAGCTTCATTGTCACGGATATATCAGATGCAATGACACCGATATACACTTTCTTTGACCCTGCCACGGTGCTTTTAACCGCAGGGCCTCGAACACGAAACGAAGAAGCGTACCTTTCGCAGAAGCGCCATTCTGAAAAGTCTGTGAGCCTGTGGAAATCAGCCGTCTCTAGCAGTTTTTGAGGCTGATCCCTCAAATTCTGATGGCCATAAGCGACTGACAGGAGTCAGTTATTGTAAGTCGCTCATAACCGTCAAACCTTTACAATTCATCGAATAGGAAAAATACGAACATGTGATTAACTGATTATGGTGGGTGGGACGTGGCACAAATATTCCGCCGTAATATTCAATACTGCGTTATTTTCAACTCAAATACGACAAAATATTGTCTTTAAAAATAATGGAGGTGCAGCAGACAGCTAATTTCGGCCTATGACTTGGTTTCGGCAGAAACCGAAACCAGTATATATTTCTCTATTTCGTTCTATTTGCTTCTCTGCTTTCTACAGTATAATGAGCCTAGGACGCTTACGAAATCAACCCTAATAATTAAATAAATAATGCTGGACAATCCACACAGCATCACCTAGCCTCAAGCTAAGCAGAGCTTGTGTTATGGGTACTAGATGACTGATATACTTAATGCAATTTACAGATTATTACATATACAGATATTTTTTATTATACATAGGAAATACCCAGAACACCCGGAACAAGTATTTGTAGATCTTACAAACATTTGTCCCAAGGCGGGAATCGATCCGATAATGCGATTTAGGTAACTTTAGTTCCTTGAATACTGATTTCAAACTGTTACTTTTAGTTTCCGTTCCTTTGTACGGATGGCTCGTCCGCGCATTTGTAAGTTAGGTACTAATAATGGAACAAGTGTGCTGTCTGCCGAGTGAAACGGCACGGCATTTAGATGGGAGTCTACGCCCGCATCCGCCTTCGAACCCATAATCATGGTTAACAGTTTTTTCTGGAAATTGTAAATATATTGGTACTTGATGTTTCACAAAAACTGACATTGTGATTCAACAACGTGGTTTCGGTATCTTTCAGCAGGTTGGTCACCTATTATCTACTTACGAGTATCTATTTAGAAGTTTTCCGTAGACATGTATAGTTCGGTTAGGTTCATAGCCCAGAAGAAGTTCTTATATCACCAAATAAGCGATCACCGTCGTGTTTTGTATGTGAATAAATATTACTTGTAGTTTATGAACGGCTTCGGTTGTATAGCTTAACAAAATGGCTGCGCAACAAATAAAAGTTAGTTTTGTTGAACTTGTTATTTTTGGGATGACACAGGCTGACACTACGAGTAATCTATTATCATGAATGTTGAAAAACCGCGAGTTCATTTCAGATATCGAATATTATTTATATTTCGTTATGAAAGGTTACGAACTCTAAATACGTCAACATTAATCTTTTGTAAATAACTATTTTAGCAAAGTCGTGCTTTTGCAGCATTATGTTTTGTTTTAGTCAGACAGAAAGATCGAGTTACGACTGATTGTAACAATTGTGAAATGAGGATGATGAGTTGTGTTGTTGGCTGTGACTTGTGGGCGTAGACGTCCGAAACCAATCGCTATGAGGGAAAAATATTGTTATATATATACGTATAGTATTATGAATGCACATATTTTCCGAAAATGTATTACAATAATGTCACTCGCTGTTTTTACTATGGCGAACACTGCCAGTTTGTAACCAGCGTTCTCTTGAAAATCGTAATAAAATAAAATGCTTCCTAAACTAATTTGCTTTTAAACTTTCAGGGTTTTGTTCATTATTTCATACAATGCTCGTTATTAATTTCGTAAGTAAATCTTTTTATATTATTAACGTTCGTACATTACATACTTACTAGCGAAAATAAACAAACGAAACGCATGCCAAAGTTTTGTAATTTAACACCGGCCGCTACTCGAATTTCCATTTGCTTGCAT
Source organism: Phlogophora meticulosa (assembly GCA_905147745.2). Taxonomy (NCBI): domain Eukaryota; kingdom Metazoa; phylum Arthropoda; class Insecta; order Lepidoptera; family Noctuidae; genus Phlogophora; species Phlogophora meticulosa. The sequence goes on from LR990518.1 coordinate 6,257,154, forward strand.
TCAGTTGAAGTGCAGCCATTCTTGGTACTAAAGCGATAAAGATAATGCGAGTAAAACAACGTTCGCATACTTTCTTCGAAAATTGAACAAGCAATGTTTTGAGTGTGCTACTTTTGTTAATAATGTTTTAAAGACAGATTTTGAGCAGATCACTTCAGGCTTCCTGTGGGTTTTGGTGGTGGCTTTTAGTTGTGGGTTCCTGAGCGTTTATGGGATTAACATTTAGAAGAAAATGATCAGCAAATTCCTACCTGACTGTATCAAGCCCGGCTAGAGGAACACTAAGATAAGACAACGCGAATTTCCAACAAGGAATAATGAAAATTTTGGGTGTGATCAACTCTATAAACCACTACAGTCTCACAATATAAAGTGAACAAACAATTTATTCGGTTCTCAAATTATGTAATTAAAATAAGTACCTGCAAATAAACGGACAAGGACATCACTCTTATGATAAACTATTTAAACAGCTATGTAGTTCCCCCGTATTCTTATCCGACCTTACGAAACAAAGACTAAGTACTTACTTGAAACAAATTGATAAAATGATATCGATAAGTACAATAATAATTAGCCGTCGATCGATCACGATAAATACAAAAGATACACATTAATAATGCATTTTTGAATCATATATAAGTACAGCTGTGTATCGACATGAATGATTAATTACGGGTAGAAATCACTGTGAAAACGTGGCCTTACAAGTTAGTAATATTATTTACCGACGAGGATCACACTTACCAAAACAATAATATTAAATATTAGTATTTGAAATTTAATCCGATTTATTTAAAAGATTGTTAACATTTGACATGTGTTCACCGAAAATTGCTTGCTAAATAATTATGTAAATTGGTTAGTTTCCACGATTTAAAAAACAATGGCGTTGGATAATACCGAATAATAAAATTAACACTTATCTCAAAAAACAAGCTACCTACCTAGTCTTGCGCGCTATTCACGATTAATTACTACCTACTACAAGTCAACGTTTCAGCTTGCCCTTATCAATTTACTGAGGTAGGTAATTAAAAGTTTAATTATCAAATAAATATGTTCACTTAGAAAAATATGTAAACAGGCGCCTCACGATAAAGACGTTCGTTTCTACATTTAGATAATGTTCGTCGCAATCGCAACTCGCAAAGCAATTGATTATTCGCACACCGTTTTAAATACAAGTGTTGTAGGGGCAGTTATAGTGCTAATAAACCACTAAAAAATACAACATTTTTATTCAATCTATAAATACCATAAAAATGCATTTAAAACATAACATTTCCAAATTTTTAGCGTATTTTTTTTTTGTGGACGCCATATTACTCAGTCATGACGTCACTTGGCTGTGTAAGCAAATGCGTTGCGTTGGTTACGAAAATAATAAAAGTTGACAGTTGACACTTTTTAGTTTGCACGGTCGTATGACGCAATAACATGGCGGCTACTATTTCATGGCGTTAAAAACAGATAAAAAAAAACTGAAAGCAATTAATTGAATTTTAACATTAATTTTGTTATTTTATGAACAAAAACAAATATTTTTTTCCGAATGCGTTTTGCCTAAGCTATCTCAACAATATATTTATAGATTTTCTCTCAGAGTAAAATAGGTACCCTATTGTCAATAAAAATAATAAACTATAAACACGCGCTTAACTACGGCTTACTATGTACTAAACTTTGTTATTTTATTACTAGGTGTTTCTGAATTGCGCATAATCAAATGACATTTGGCCTGTCGCTGTCCTCGAGACTAATTTTGTACTACCCTCCCGTGCGTAACAAAGAAATTACCACTACCAATCGGTATAATAAATTCTTATTACAGTGTTTCCATATTCAACGAGCGACGTAGTAAGAATAACAATATTTTTAAAAATTCCACAGAGCAAACTTATTAGTTGGTGAGTGCTGTGATTGTGACAAAGATTCGGAGTAGGTAACCGCTTTTCCTATTTACGGAACCTATTAGTGCTTCTAACATCGTTAGCGAGATGCTAACGGTAACGTCTGCCGTGTATATTTTAAATTGTACTAAATGAAACAGCCGTTACGCGGTGACAACAACGAGTAACTCACAAGACTTACTGTTGCGAAGAAAAGATTGGTACACTTAGTTATGGACTGGTTCAGGTAAATAATTGAACAAGAACTGTTGGCGGGAACTTCGCAGCTAAAATCTTGGTGATACTACATACTTTTTCCAAGTTTACTTTACCTTACTCGTACAGGGTTGTAAACTATAGAGGCTATTCCAAGAAAAGGCAAAATCGATGAGTTTCAATTATGAATAACCTACAAACTGCCCTCGTAAACGAAGCAGGTATCTAGGTTTACATGTGACAAATATTTGCTGTAGCCTTAAAACTGAAATGGTATACTAATAACGACGTCTTTTAATTAAAATTATGTCGCTATTTGTAGAAGATTTGTCATTATTATCCTTGTTTACTTGTGTAATGATATTATATTATTACATATTTGGTAACTGAATGATATGCAATTATGCCGTGGTGCTACATAGGTACGTGAAAACTTTAATTGCGGTTGTGAAGGTTTTGTATTAGTGAGCGAAATTGTGGGTTTATTTCAGAAAAAAAGAATTTGTTATTGTTGTTCAAAACAGGAAAACCCAGTTTGTAAAATAATGGGTATAATCAACTGAATATGTACCTACTACAGTGAGAATATTAATTAATGTAACCACTAAGTATTATTTATAGATAATATGAATACCAACATGACGATTTTATTTCTTAAATTGTTGGTTAGACTGCTTCGCAAATAATGTACGTACTCACGTTATTATATGAAGTGCAGAGAAAAGTGAAAAATACATTTGACATTGACAAAAATATTGCCATCATCAAATGTCACAATTAATAACGATCGTCCATAAAACCAAGGTATTTATATATTTTCATGAACGTAGTTACGGACACTAATAACACTGCTTATTTACCTATGTATATAAAAATGACCTGATATTATCTACTAAACAATCGTGCATTTTAACATCAGATAACGACTTTTATTTGACGTGTAATTCTCTTTCCTATCGTAATAATGACCTTTTTGGCTGAAACTGATAGCGTTGACTTAACGTTATTTTTGCTCAATAAGATGTGGGTACCTACAGAAACTTTAATAACTACCTAACCTACTCAGACTTACACCTATCGATAAATTTTTAAGGTTGGGAATTAAATATTTTATTTTTCAAATGATATGTTATAGTGAATGGTTTCGGCTTTCGGCCCCAATAGTTTTCAGTTTCGCCGAATAAGTTGAGTCTACTTGGGGAAATAGATGACGATTTAACTATCTACATATGCTTCAGTACCGACTGTCTACCTATATCTTTCCACCTTCTTCATTTCTCAAGGTAAAGAATCGATCGATCGTCTAGAACTCCATTTTCGCATTTTCGTGTGGAAGACATTAAAACTAAAAGTTTACTGGAAATCACTGAAGCGATTAAACAGTCAGTGAATCAGCAGCATCATTATGGATCAGACTCACAGCATTTAGAAATCCGACTCAAGGATTCAATGATTCAAGCGGGCAATGAACCAATGAAGCCACCAGAAAAAGAATAGAATTTTCTATTCCTTAGTCCCAAACTTCCAATGGAACAAATAATTAATTAAGTAAAGTGTCTCTATGTGACCTCGTTGACCAACTTGAAATACGTAAGCCCTGTAAGGAAAGAAGTTACTACCTTAGGGCTTGATTCATTGTGAACCAAGAAAGCCATCGTGCAAAGTGTAATAAAATTAGGGTAAGTAGTTATTTTTGATAATAAATCATGAATAAATAGGATAAGATCTACTCCTAATAAATTGGTGACACCCACACTTCTTAGATCTTTAGACAAGACATTGATTGATTATGATGGTCAGAATATCGTCATACTAGAACATACTAGAAATGGCTGCCTGACTGGAAGTTTGCCCTGACTTAAAAAAATGTTCTGAACTTCTGATGGCGTCAGGCTATATTTTCTGGCAGTACTAGACGCATGTACGAACATAACGTAGCGAATGCCGCTATATGCTCCGTGAGACGTGTCTATCTAGTTAAAGATCAACCCTGCTCAGTAGATACGATATGAGCGATTCGAGTGAAAGAGTCATTGGACACACATGACTGCCGACAGCAGTATATTTTGTACGTGATGTTCTACGATCCATTACTTCTAAGAAAAGAGAAGAAGGGAGTGAAGAAGAGAGCGACGTCTCCATATTTTGAATGAGAGAAGACTGCATTAATATAGTCTTTCTTTGCCCCGTAGGTCAACGAATTCCGAGCAGATGCAAATTTTCTAAATACTTAAGTAGCTGACGTCTGGTATTTCCGTGAGTTCAACGTAACTTTCATTGCTGGTTTGGTTGCTAGCATAGCATCTGATGATGATAAATAACCAACGCGAAGCCAGTAGGACCTTTGATCTTCGAAACTGAAAACGAACACTCATACATATATCATAAGACATTCGTATGAAAACTGGACACGACTCAAATTTGAGGCCTACAAGCCCAAGAAGAGCTCTCGTTGATTGAAATGCGGACACAACGGCGAAGCCTCATAGGTGAGACCTAGCAAGTGCATCCACCATGCTCTTTGAAGCATTTAAGAAATATAAGCATATTGCCGAATACGTATTTGGCAATACCTATATACCTCATAAATGTGATTATAATAACAAAACATGGTATCTTCATTTATCATGGAAAAGGTATTTAAATACCTGCCATAGTACAATAATGACCATCACATAAAATGTCAACCGTGGTTGGCAATTATTCGTGATCAATTATTAATAGTGTCTACTTATTTTAAATACACTGAGTTGGTGACCTCAGAAAAGAGGATGTCCCCCAAATTATGAGGATTCCACTACTACGCAGATTTAATTATGCTTTTTATTCATATTTTAAACCAGGATGTCAATTTTAGATAATTGATCATCGGTCAAATCTATTAAATTTGATGCCTGGAGACAGCATAACTGAAACCATTTAGTAACAAACTTTTTATAGAAATGAATAACATGAATAATTTGATGACACACTTCATTACTTTACTTATCAAGAAGATGGGATCTTGTTTTTCATAATTTAATTTAGAATATGTTTACGCTACGACACCTTGCTTCCAGACTTTCTTTAGTACAGAGGCCAGCACATCAAGCTACCCCAATGTGTCAAATTTCTTTGATGGGTTTTCAACTATATGACGAAATAATAAGGTTAATGTTCAATTTGGCAAATCTGACAGTTCGGGGTAGCTTGATGTGCTGGCGTCTGTACCTACCTACATACCTATTTAAAATATTTCTATAAATTAATTTCCCATTTATTTACAACGGCTACAACGCACACTAGGTTCATAGATTTTGAAGACTTATATATAATTGTCCTTCATTGATTCGTCCATGACTATAAATGAAATATACATTTTGACCTATTTAAAAACCACAGTATTGAGATAAGGGTTCCTGAAGGCAAAGACAGTAGTTCCGATTTGTAACATGTATGGATGTCTCACAGTGAACGTCATCCAATTAGAACTAAGACAGATGACAAATGGAAGGAGCTGTCCCAAGCTGCAATACACAAGAACATAAGCACAACTGCACAAATTCTAGGCGAAATATCACTCGTTTGAATTGCAGTTCAGGGTGAGGCAATAAGGACTGCGTCTTTGCATAGAATTTTAGAAAATATAATATTTAAAATATGAAATCTTACTTAACAGAAATTACTTCACCCTTGCATTTCATTTTAAGCATATTTAACGTTACGTATGAACTAAAATCAAAATGCAACCATTCCTATGTGACAAAAAAAGAAAGCGATGTAAAAAATAAAAACGTGTTTGAAATAAACTTATAAAACAAGGAGTCAAAAGAAAAAACTAAAATCAAGCTTACACGAGTCTTCACTTCCACACTCTGTATAGTATGTTACAGTTAGCAATAAATATGTAAAGAAACAGTAAAAAAAAAAGAAATTGTATGTACAGCGAGATGGTCGAGTATCAGAAACTTCGCTCAGTGGATCCACCGGACATTGACAAACTTCCACAAGTTTACCATTCCATCCTCTATTGATACTTGATGTTTTGAATATCAAATTCACTTCTAGTACCCAAACAATCGCCTTGTTATAAAAGAATGTTATGTAAACACCGTCGGCTACCACCGACCAGTTCTCAAAACAAGAGCCACAGTACGATTTTTCTTCTGTACATACTTATTACCTTTACTCAAGTGAATTGCTAACTGCCTCTCGAGGGAAACAATAAACTTTAATTTAGAATTTAATTAATGTTCGACCTAATTATAATGTTATTTATAACGTTTCGTATCTCTGTCTGAAATACTGTGTAATTACGTGAGAACTTTAGCTAAATTCAAATACTTAAAACAATCATAATTGTACCTCGTTTATGAAGTCTGGTGTACAAATTCCACTAATGTTTAAACATGACGCATATAAGAAACAAAATTTGCGTACAATTAATGAAAATTGTATTATTTTTAGCTCAATAAAACCAAGGAGCTATGACAAAGGGCAAATTCGGAACCGTGATAGGTAGGTGTAATTATGATAAAGAAGATACCGCAATATTAGACTTCCTTGTGAAGATAAAACCTGTAATTGTGTATTTTAAAATAAACAACGTAAAGTTATTGAAACGAGGGCAATCGATACAATATGACGATATGTGGGCTAGATAGTGAAATGAATAGATACTTTTTATGTTGGCGGGTGGTGACCGTGTCATTAGGGGTGGTGTATCCTTGAAAGTGTTGTCAGGGTCCGCACGAATACCAGTAGCTGTGTTATGATTGTACCCCATATTGACGGACGAGGGGGAAATGCGCTATGGAAAATACTTAATTACGGTGCATAACTCTAATTAGTTTTGTTTGCTATTTTGTGGACTTTACAGACATGCAAGTGACATATTGTTTGATATGATGTAATGTCAAAATGAATATATTATAGTGGTACATATATGGTGTGTATATTTTAGCGGTTTTATGTTTGATTGTTAACCAACTGTCATAATTTATTTATTATAAACAACTACAAATAGTCATTAATTAACAAATGGTTTTCACTCGCGGTTTCAGTCGCATCCTAGTAGTCATTTTTCATGCATTTACTCATAAAATACTATCATAATTATGTTCCGTTCGAGGAAAGTCATCAAATATCTATCCGTCGATTGGAAAAAGGGGCTCATGGCTAAATAATAGCAACCGTAAAGGTCGATCAAGGCTAAGCTACGCTTGCCGAGGTCGATCCGTAGATAGTCACTCATCACCCATTATAAACCGGGACCCCTCCGTGACTTTGAAAGCACTTTATGCCGTTGGTCCCGGCTGTCATTAACCAATGAAAGATTTACGGATCTTTGTCAGTAATAGGGATGAATTATATTTGGTCCGTCATTTAGTTAAATAAATTAAGACACGTATTTGCTTTATCATATTAATAAAAACTAATTAAAGTTGGGGGCTGATAAAGATAGCGATGAAGATATATTTATTGAATAATTGCGCATTCAGTTCTTATTAATAAAAAGGAAATTTTTAGTTTCGACAGTCCAGTACACTATATTTTTTTATCAAAATACTCATGCAGATTATAAATAAAAAATACCATGCTGAGGGCTGGTTATGTCACAACTCAGTATTCAATTTACCACACCACCACCACCACCATCGTCATGCCATATTTTAACTCTATATATCGTCGTAATCTTTTGATTAGGTACGTAAAAAAGAAAAAAATACATTTCAAAAATATATTTTAGTCGTCAAGCCTATTAGAAGCTCGAATTCCTGACAACAGAGGGGTATCGTGTTACTCAGTTACTGGGTTGTGGAGGTCCGCATAGATAGGCATCGCTCCGTGCAAAATACTGGCATTTAGCTGCATGCGTTTAGAATGGAAGCCGACCCCAACTTAAGTTGGGAAAGGCTAGCTGAGTATGGATGTATTATATTTCTCTTAAAATTGCTCAAAAATGCTCAGGATAGACCATGGTGTTGTTGTTGACGTGAATATGTCTAAAGGATCATTGGATGCTGAAGTGAAGTGGGAACCTAATATCAGTAAATATGTGCAACAAAGTACACAAGAGACATGAATTTCAAAATGGCGTCTGGAGGCTATAGAAAAATTAAATGGTGGTCGATGGTAAGCGCATCAATCGAGAGCGGCTGGATAGATTTATGTACATAAATGCATACATAAACTCACGCCTTCTTCACATGGGTGTGGGAAGAGACTACAGAACGCCACCTGCTAAGATCCTTACATATTCCTTTTGCTTCATTTACGTTCATACACCGTACACACACGCACGCCGGTTGCGAGTACTACGCACCTGACCTTTCTCAAGATCATCTCCAATAAGGTCAGTGCATGTCCTTGTAGGGCGTCCCCTCCCGGCGTTTTCACTTAGATCTGCCTTATAAATACCTATTTGTTAGTCGCCTTTTATTCATCCTCTCAACGTGACCAAACCATCTTTTACATTTTAGTCACTATGTACATCTTTTAAACCACAAAGCTGTTTTATAACGTAATTCCTAAATCTGTCACACATACTTTAGCTTCTCACTGTCAGGCAACTTTATGTGCTCCTGTGTGGGGTACACTCCGCAAGCATTCAGCGCGTCCCCTTGAGGAACCTACTGGCTGACTTAAAAGCATAATGTTTTACCGAACGCCATAGAACTGCCTTTGGGAACATCAATACTATGTTATAAGCACTATAATGTATAACCACTTAAACAAAAAAATATAAATGTATTCATGCCTTAAACGACAATGCAAAACATTAATTAGAGACTATCGTCAAACATTAAATTATGAAAAGACTGAGGATCTTCTGCAGGGTATCTCACGGTGTTGATGCTCTTATTCAAATTGGTCTATAGACCGGGTATACTCTAGTTATATCTACATTCACTCACTACAAACTTACACACACTCTACACTTACACCTACACACACTCACCATATAGTTTAGTTTTCTCATTATATTTGTTTCTTAAGTAAATTAGTTTCTGTTTTCTTACACTTGCTTACTGTTGAATTGTCCTCTTTTTAACAAAATTATGGCTTAGTTTGTTACGGAGACTCACTGACTCCTAAGTTACAGGCCCACACCTAGTTTTGGAGTCAGAGTACCTAACAATATATTTCTGACTTTGTAATAAGCCTATATGTTCATAGCTTTATGATGTAAATGCTGTTTTTTGTGTGAAATAAATTTATTACCTACATTATATTATTACTTCTTTAGGAACACATTTCTACAGCACTTATTCTAGTTTCATGTCTCTTTTGCCACACCCAAAATTCATTTCTATACTTCAGTGTAGGTACCAGCACTCCATTGTCAGCCAGACGAGCCTTTATGGGCATCGACTAGCGGTCTACTAAGCCATTTATAGCGTAATCCACATCGTTTCACGCATTTAATCTCCTTACCACGTCAGCATCAATCTTTCCATATCATTTAAACAGTTTCCCCAAATATACAAATTCATTCACTTGTTCCACAATCTTATCATTCATTTTCACGTCACACACCGACTCATTCTCCTCTCTTTCAAACAACAATACTTTCGTCTTGTTCACATTTATATACCTACATCCCTGTCATCTTATATGCTCCATTTATATATTTTTTATTTATAGGGTTTCTGTATGAATCGAGCAACAGGGCAACATCGGTCGAGGAAACTATTGTGATAAGATTTTATGCCTCGATGATTTAAAATAAATAAATAAATATTGCTGGACAATCCACACAACATCATCTAGCCCCAAGCTAAGCAGAGCTTGTGTTATGGGTACTAGATGACTGATATACTTAATACAATACATTACATAGATATATATTTTTTATTATACATAGCAAACACCCAGAACACCTGGAACAAATCTTTGTAGATCGTACAAAAAAGGACTCTATTGTCTCTACCTGGGATGCCTCGTTCTTTCTTTAATTAAAAAGTCGCCATGGAGCGTACAATGAAGTTTTTTTTTTAATAATCTCCCTTCTTTTCTAAATAATCTTCGTCAATAACTATTTTTTTATAAGTCTACTGCTTTTGTACTTGATTGACTAGAAATGATTACATAGGAGTTTCGACAATTACTACAACCGAGTCGTGATTGGCAGCATAGTAAAGAAACTGCAAACGGATGGTGACGTCAGGAAGGGCCAGGTACACGAGGAGAGGGAGGGAGACGGAAGAGGAGTATTCCTTGCGCTATGCTAACACAATGCTGATATCAATAATCAGTTGGTCAAGCGCGGTGATACATTTCACAGTTTGAGGACTCATGGCTTATCTTAATCTGTAATTATAAAGTAGCTGCTTCAAAACTAGACTTAAAATTTGACTCTATAGAGTGCAATTTTCTAGAGTACTCGGTTTTTATATTTTTTTCGATAATAGTTCCTATTGACATGATGTATGATTGATCGATCCGCCTGAATACAAATATCTATCTATCTTTATTAGCCAGGTACCTTGGAATAGTGACGGAATAAACATTATAAGATATCGAACTGACTAATTTACTTTGACACGTGTCGATTCTTATTTGTCATTGTCATTTCAGTCATACTTGTATGTACTTCTTATACAAAATAAATATTATGACGGTGGTCAAACCGTTGTTATTTTATTAAGAACTACGTGTCTATTACTTAAAATGATTGAAGTGAATTAACATGTGTGTACATTATAGTATTAAAATAATATAAATGTAATGTAAACGAGAATTTATATAACATTTATATTATTTTAATTATTGTTAATTGTATTAGGGAAAAGTGCGTCCCTGTTGTTGTACTACTAGGGTAAACCAATGTTCCCTATTTTCTATACACTTATAGTTATTATCCTCGTGCGTTTAGATCATTTTGTTAGTCAGAAGCCCATCGGCAAAATGACAGACCTATACAAACTTTTAGGGTGCCTAACCAAGTCCTATTGGTAAATAGGACTCCTACCAATAGGATTGTATAAAATATCCGCTTCGCTCCAGTGGACAGAGGTTATTGGTTAATATTTCTCCGTTTCTCTGCTCCAGTGGACAGGCAGCCTTATCCCCTATTTGACCCATTTAGGGATCTATTTTCAAATTTTCATACTTATTGCTTTACATATTTAGACCGATTTAGGCTGTGTGTTGTCTACCAGGGACTACAATTTTTATTTATTATATCTGCTATCCTATATATATATATTTATTATATCCTAGCTGGGTTATATGGGATAAGTTAAATAGAATTACGTTTTCGTATTACACGTGAATAAATTGGATTTCCACATTAAAATACTTCTAAATATTAGCTGCGGCCTGGCTGCTAGTCGCATACCGTTGCCACCATATTTACATTTACACATACAGACCAGTAACTGAAATCATAACAGGCGTTGAAAAATACCAGAAGGCTACTCTTCGAGTGCCTACTGTGACAACTCACGACTTGAATTATAATATTTATGCTATTATTTAGTGAACTTTAAATTAACTGTACCCACCACTACACTTTTTTGAACATAAACGAGGCGATGGAAAAATACGAACTATGTTGGGATCGGCTTCCAGTCTAACCGGATGCAGCTGAATTTACATAGAGCACACACAAAAACACGAAACACACTAAAAAATACATGCAAAATATGAGTAGGAACATAGGTAAGCAGACGGCTAGTGCTCTAGTAACGATACCTATCTAATACCTTTAAACGAGCAATTCTTGTATATATGTATGTACATAATATATATATATAATATGAATCTCGGAAACAGCTCCAACGACTTTCATGAAATTTAGTATACAGTGGGTTTCGGGGGCTATAAATCGATCTAGCTAGGTTTCATTTTTAGAACACGATGTTTTATCCAGGTACTAAAGGATTATGGTCACTCAAGGAAGGTCCAGTACACTACATGGAATGTTTAAACTACGAGTATCTTTGTGTAGGTACTAACGATCGAATTCCATCAAGTATCTCAATATTACGTTATACGACATGTGAAAAAAATCACTGCACTAGTACAGATGGGCCATCAAGCTATCCCAAACTGTCATATTTTCTCAATTGAACATGACCCTTATTGTTATGTTATAAAGTTGAAAAACTATCAAAGAAATATGACAGATCGGGGTGACTTGATTTGCTGGCCTCTGTACATATTCTGAAATTAAAAGGAAAGCTATCACAGCTAATTAAGCTTAACAAGTTAACGTTTAATAGGCTACTAACAAAGTAAAAAGGAGAATTTCATACAGATTATATTAAAATTTGTTTGAATGGAGTTTTTTTTATTATTTATGTCAATAGTGTGTGAAATTTGGGTTTGTAAAGTTAATCCTTCAGGACACAGGGATGTCCCGGGGTATAAATACAAATACAAATCATTTATTTGCATAGAACAGGTTGAGAAGATGTTCTATGCAAATAAATGATTTATTTTTTCTTTTTATTGATTGATTTGATTTATATATTTTATTGTTTTTATACAGGTATAGTTTCTTCAAGAAATGGTTACTTAAGATACATTTTTTTTCTCTCAATCGTTAGGATTAATAGGTACCTCGGTATACAGAACCCATTCCTGTGCGTGATCCAGCATGCACTTAGGCAGTTTTTTATAGTACTTTGAGTGAAAATACTAAGTAAAACCAACTTATTTTTGCACTTTATAAATAAATGCTTACCTATCACGTACGTATAATTTATCCCGACTACGGAACCAGTCACTGTGCGTAGTCGTACATGAACTTGGCTGATATTTGTATGTTATTAGAAGGTAAACAAGCCGACACGGCCTACCTGATATTACACCAGCATCTGAAGGGTATATATAGGTGCCGGTTACTGGAACACAGTAATGCTACATGGCGGCAGAAATAAGAATGGTATGGTATTTATAAACGTTTTTGTGGTACAATGACGTTGACATATAGATAATGGTTCGTGGTTATATAAAATCAGCCGCACAGATTGATCAAAGGTTAAGCTACGCTTACCGAGGTCAGTCTGTGGATGTGTGACCGCTCGTAACATATCCATAGTCCTCCGTACCTCGGAAAGCACGGTTACCCGTTGGCGGTGGCTATCTTTTGTAGATCTTTAACTTCTAAACTAACAGTTGTTACGGGTAGTCAGAAGCCCGAAAGTCTGACCACCGGTCTTACTAAGAGGTATCGTGTTGCCCAGTAACTGGTTTATGGAGGTCGGATAGGCAGTCGCTCCATGTAAAATACTGGTATTGAGCAGCATCCGATTAGACTGGAAGAAAACCCCAATATACTCGTAGTTGGGAAAAGGCTAGGCAGGTAATGGTGAATGGTTATACAAGTGTGGACCTCAAGCAAGTTGCCCGCAGCAATGTATTTTTGTGTATTTCAACAAAACATAAAAATTTCATAACTAAAGCCATGTCTCCTGCGCGTGTATTTTCTAAACATTACACAAAAACCTTACACATAAACATTTGTTTTCCAACACTAGCTCACAGCTGTCTCCTACCTATTAAATAAAATATAATAATAAATATATTTTTAGATTAATAACACATTTTGTGTAGAATATGAAACAAACCATTCCCCTCGTCACCCGCGCGGGAAATGTTTTTTATGCAGTTCGGAAAACAAAAACTTCGTGTTTGCATACACAGATGTCAAAAGAAAAACAGGCGCAGGAGACCTGACTAAATACAAACAAAGCTACATTACATACTTCTCTGGACAGCCTACTCTGCAGCCTATATTAGTGCCGTGGACTCAAACGCTTAAGTCATTTTGGAATGCGAACCCTGGTTTTCCAACGCGCACAAAGCCTCGGAACAGTAAGGTCGCGAAGCCGGTTGACCCCCTAGGAAGCTTCTGTGCTTCTGATATACAGAGCTAGGCGGACTATGATAACCAGGATCACCAAGCGCAATGGACCGAATAAGAGTCTAAGTGCGTAAAATTAAATCCACAAACTACATACCTCTTCGGTCCTGATGCGAACAGAAAAAAGGTCGGATGCCATGTTTGGTCCTGGTGATCTTGCATAGTTACGGGTATACTCACATACATCAGGCTCAGGGCTTTTCGGGCTTCTGACCATCCAGCTTTAGTTATCCGGTAGTGACGGGAAAAGCTCTTAAACTTGTTCACTTGGACAACTCATACATGTGAGTCGTCAGTGTTTCCGAGTCCGAAAAGCCCTGATCGGAAATGCGTAGATAGAGCTTGAAATAAATAAAACTACAACACCCACCTCTCTGGACCTCATCAGAAAACGGACGAGTCTGCCTCGCAATACAGCAAGTGTGTTCTTATCCAGCTCAGCACAGTTCCCTGATAGTGACTGCACCAACACTTGCCAACGAGACAGTGAGGTTTCAAGAAGACGAATGTCTTTTTTGTCCACTCTGAAACATAATACAAGAATGCAGATGTAGTATGAAACTTTGGATTTGGAACAGGACATAAATTATCTCTAACATCAATTTAAAAGACCAGCCTCCACCTAATGTCACATTTTAATAAAAGGTAAATAGATATTGACTTTTTGAACACAGAAATTTAAAAATAAAACTGAATGGAGGGAGAGAGAGGCTACAGAGTATGCATGTCTTAGGGGGCCGTCCATTAATCGCTCCCCCCCCCATACCCAAAATCACATGTATTATAGTACCTAACAGAAATCTTAAATTTTGACGAAAAAATAAATACACGTGATATCTTACTACCACCCCCCTCCCCCTTGTGATATTTCGTGATTTTTGGCAAACCCCATCCCCCCCTTTCGAGCCTCACGTGATTAATGGACGGTCCCTAGTTTAATACCCAGGGGACTATTGAATATAGCATTTAGAGTGGATACAATCAATACAACATTCTTCATTATCAAAATGATTGCACCCACAGCTGGGCATGAGCCTGTCTTTGCTTTTGTCAATCTCCTAGTTTCTGTGCTAGTCTCATCCAGGTTCCATATGCAATGTCAACAATAATAATAATAACAGTCTGTACTGGCCAGGGCAAAGGCCTACACACAGATGGCACGAGGAATAATCACCACAAGAGCTTAAAGCAGGTGCGGTGAGGGTTGGTGATTTTTTAATTCTATTTATTATGAGCTCAGGTTTACTCAAAATGTTTTTCTTCCGCCTATGACAGATAACAACAATGTTAATATTAAAAATGTACCTGTCAGCTAATTGCATTTCAACATCCATGCCATCTTCTTTGTAATCTGGCAAGTCATTATCATTCATTGTGTCTTCAGCATCAGAGAATGTCATTACTTCAGATGAGTCTGGAAAATACAGAAAAAAATGTTGTAAGACATTTAGGAGGTTTACAAGGCTTGCATTTTGGGATACTATTTTGGTAACAATTATTTACTCATGTATCAAAAAACCAGCAGCTTTCCATTAAATGAATAAAAGAAATTACATTCATTACATAATACAATAATTTTATAGAGATCTTAAGGTGGTATCAACAAGATACTATGGCAAAATAAATTTCCTGTTGAATAGATATATCTAGATAATGCCGTTAACTATAGGCATATATATATTTTTTACGCAAAATACGCGCTAAGTCGTGGAGTTGCGGAAATCGGCACGTCTAACAATACAACTATAGGCATAGCGCTTAGCCAAGTAGGTTCCTGCAGTAGTGGTACGGTGCATAAGCGGCGACAGGTGATGTTTTATCGTACAATAATGATATTTTTATGGTCAACAGACTCGGGATCCTATTTTCTCATCTTAATTTTAATATTTCTACATCTTATTTATTTAGAACTAGTATATTTTGAGCCCAAATCATCAGAGGACTCATCTATGCTTGTTCATCTTGTGTGTGTTTTTGGGGGTTTTACTGATTATTAGAAATTAACAACTATAGGAATTACAATTTTATAAGATGTTCTCCAATTTTAAATTTCCATAAAAGTATAATTCTAATATCTTACTTTTGGGTAATGGTTGTACAGTTTGGTTTGGCAATAGATGATACTGTTTCAGGAGCTGCCAATGTGCCAACAAAGTTTTAGCGTTGCGTGATGGATAGAACACATGTGGGTTCTGGTCCAACAGCTCTTGAAACTTTTCCAGCGGTGGGAGTGATGACTGTAATCAAATAATAAATTCATTATAAAAAATTGAATTATTCTGAACCAAAGGATAAAAAACTCGAATAAATGATCATAGTTTTAGACCGACTTATTTTATTACATTCTGAAATATTTTTGTACAACTGTAGATTAATAGGGGCTTTACGCAAAATACGCGCTAAGTCGTGGAGTTGCGGAAATCGGTCCGTCTAACAATACAATAGGTTGAATAATGGGTGGTGAAAACAATGTGATACAACAATACTTTACTCTCATACTTACAGGAACCATTGGTATAGTACCAAGTAACTCTTCCTCCGCATTTGAGTACAGCGCTTGCTGCTGCACCAATGCTACCAAGTCTGGATGCAAGTTACGCATAGCTGCAATTGCCACTCGTGAAATTTCAGCATTGTACAATAGAGCATACCAACGTGACTGCAACTCACTGACGGTAAAGCGACAGGTGAACTTCACTCCTCGGTGGACTATACGCAAGTCATTGGTCTGAAAATATATAGAATAACCTGTTAATACCTATTTACCTACTTAAAGAAGTGTCAAACTTAAATAATTTATATTGTGCAGGTATTATAGTATAGGTACACATCAATTTTTACCTGTTGCACACCTAATATCAATGCAAGATCATCTGTAGGTTTCCATCGTCCCAGATCTTTTGTCGACAAGTGACTCAGTTGGCCTTTGCGGCGAATCTTGCGACCAGTACTCCCCCCAGCAGAGACTTTGCTGGACGCCCTGCGACGCTCTGGTGCCGGGTGTGCGGGAGGCGTGGGCGCGCTGGCTAGAGTCAGCTCCGACACTTGGCTGACTTGGCTCGTATACGACTGTGTGCGCATTCTTTTGTCTCCTTTCCCGAGTGAAGACCCCGGTAAACCACTATATTCCACCAATTCATCGTCAAATCGCCTCCGTTTGATTGATCTTGATGAACTGAAAAGTGGAATTATTTAACCGATAAATTTTATCAATAACAATCTATAAAGAACTGTTTTCTGTTATCCAAAATCAAACAAAAACTACCTGCGTCTTTTATTGTCGTCTGGCGCATTATTAAACGGAGATCGCGTAGTGCTTGGGTAATCATTGCTGTCTGAAGCAGTGGATGGCGTGGCTGGGAAATCCATTGCTTACCCTTCAAAAACAATATCTAACAACTAAGTAACCATTAGAATCGTAATTCTGGATTTTCTTGCTATCAAACAGAAAACTAAACAATCAATACTGTCAACTGTCAGTCAGTTATCAATGGAATTATCGTGGGTAGATACTGCTTATTGATCGCTAGCGAATGTAAGTGGATTATATTCTCGTTTATGCAAGGCAATCCTTTAATCTATATTGTCTTTGGCTGACAGTCCATGTTAGTCGATTAAGTTATTGAGTTCAAGCACTTCACTACGTTTTAGTAATAGCAACGAGAATAACAGTGTACAGTCAGGCAGTCAGTAGCATAAGGATGTTGAAAATGATGAAAGTATCGATTTTAAATGTGTCGAGTATCTTAAAAAAATTGTGAGCCGTCACGGGACGCCTGGCAGATGTTTAACATCGAGATTATTTTGTACAAGTAATATGCATAAAAGAACAGATTGTTAGGTATTGATATCGAAAACAAATCAATCAAAAAAATTATATTGTTGTTTTTTTTTATGTTTCTTGGCGATGCGGCGCCACGCCAACAATCGGTTTTACCCGCGCTTTTGATGTTTTACATCAAAAAAATGGTTCTTAGCAAATATCTGGAAATACGCTAAATTGCTTCATTCTGTGATATTTTTCAAATCACCAAAATATCGTATATTCTATTTAGGCATTTTAGTTAATTATAACTAAATTCGGTACGCCAACATCAAACACACATTCGTCATTTCATTCATCGAACTCTTGCCAATCCTCGACGCACGTTTCCAGATGACAACGAGGTGGAGGAGTACAGAGGCCAGCACAACAAGCTACCCCAATGTGTCAAATTTCTTTGATCAGTTTTCAACTTTATCACAAATAAATAAAGTTTATGTTCAGTTGGGAAAATCTGACAGTTTGGGGTAACTTCATGTGCTGGCATCTGTAGGTACTTTGACGCCTGAGTGATCTTGGTCAGGCAATTTTTTTTGTATTCGTTCCTTTTTTATTCCATTTTGTTTTAGTATTTGTATTTATATAGTTAGTTGTTTAGTGTAATTCGATTACATAATTCTGAAAAAAAAATATTTTAAATAAATAAATAGGAAAAATGTATACTATTTATTTCAATTCATTTATTTCAGATCCCGTTTTTCCATATGGTTATTTACCTTGAGGACTTATAATTACGTTATTAGCATACATTTACACAAGTTAGAAAATGTCTGTGGCATTAGATGCACTTCTGTACACTTTTCTGCTAAAAGTAACAAATAAATAAATATCGATATATTGAATTTTTTTCGATACGCCTACGTCTCTCGATACTGTCATCTGTTATCTGTTAAGTGTCAAGACTGTAAAGGCAATAACTGAGATATTGTAGGTTATGTTGTGGATGGATTTTAATCAGTTTCAAGGCATTTTCTATTAAGATGGCTCATCTGATTCGCGCAGTAGCATTTAGACCAAGAGAAATAATTACAAGATGTTACAATAAAATCGTTATAACTGATGATGGTTCCACAATAGTTGCGCTACATAAAGACCAAGAATTTCCATATGAACACTCAAGACCTCTCCCAGATGAAACTGTTACTGATACATCAATTTTAAGAATGTCTGATAAAAATGAAGTGTTCAGAGTTTTTAAGGATATGAAACCTGAGATTGCAAGGAAACAGCTGTCTGCCATTACTTTAACAACGGAGCATCGGTGGTGGCCCAGGGCCAGAGACAAGAAGGCCAAGAAAACAGAGATGAACCGCCCGTATTTGTAAAATAACCAATGTATTAGTGTAGGATATTGTAGTCAATAATAAAACATTGTTCATAAAAGTATATTTTTAAATGTTTAAACCTCATGTGTACCTTCTACACTACACAATAAGTACTCCTACTGCTTCGAGACACAACGAAACAGTTATGTGATTACAGCTGTTTAAAGCTGTAATCATTTAACCATTGTATTGTTTACACTGGCCAACACTGGTAATAAAAGTGGGCCGCCACTGGTTAAGGTGGTTATAAAATAATAATTAATAAATAATGCTGGACAACCCACACAGCATCATCTAGCCCCAAGCTAAGCAGAGCTTGTGTTATGGGTACTAGATGACTGATACACTTATTACAATACTTTACATAGATAGATTATTATAATACATAGCAAATACCCGGAACAAATCTTTGTAGATTGTCTAAACATTTGTCCCAGGGCGGGAATCGAACCCGCCACCTCCTGCGTTGCAGGCTGACCTTCGCCCGCCGCGCCACATCGGTCGTTAAATATTTATCATTTATTTAATGTTACTAATTTCATATAAGTAACAATGAATAAATGGTTACAGCCGTAACCTAATGCTTAGTATACCAGAAAAGTAAAAAAAAATAACCAAATAAATGATTTCCTTTTTTAGGTAAGTAATAGGGATGAAGGTCTGAGTAAAAAAAAGGAATTATATTTAGTTCATCAGTTATATAATAAAAAATATTTGGACTCGTATTTTTGTTAATAAAAAAATAATTATATAAAATGCGAGTGAGGGCTCGCCATGTCACGTAGGTATAAAATTTACTTACGTGTGACGTCACGCTACATTTTAACTCAATGTATTGACGTAATCCTTTGATTACGTAAAATAAAATTTAATAAATTTGGATTAAGAAAAGTGTAAATTAGAAAAAAATGTATATTAATGGAAAAAAACGTGAGGTGCATTGTGTTAATATTGAATACACGCCGATACATGGAGCCCGCTGTGAATGAGAGTAACCATGGAAAAATAGAAAATGTTTATAACTATTGACACTATGCACCCCACGCTTTTTTCCATTAATATACCTACATTTTTTTCTAATTTACACTTTTCTTAATCCAAATTTATTAAATTTTGTTTTCTATTTTTTAGTTGGATTTTCTATAAAAGCGTGGTTTTTTTAAACTATAATTTATCTTTCAATTTTTAGTAATTTTTATTATTTCATAAATTAGATATTCACATTTATACAATTATACTATAAAACTAACTAGGTATATACATATTAACAAAAACAAAAAAAAGCCGACAAGGACACTCAGGCGTCAAAGTATTCCTCCGCATCGCTGTCGTCTGGAAACGTGCCCAAAAGACTGGCAGCATTGCCACGTTGGATGGCAATACTAATTCTTTGGGCAAAGAATGAGCCAGCCCTCTGGTCACGCGAAGTGTCGATCAAACGGCGAGAAATTTCTTTATAAAGTTGACGTGCACTCGGACCCCATGACCCGAGCATTTCAAACCCAAACGGCTCAAAACTGTAGTTACCAATAAGGTTACAGTATTTTTGCCGTTTGAGGGTCTCAGCACCCGCCGCGGCAGCGCCAGCACAGCCTGCCGTGCTTGAAACATGAGATGGCGCAAGGGTATCGATGCAGGTTGCGTCCCACACCAAAGGCCTACCCATCTTCCAAGGCAACAAAGTCATGCCGTCTGGTCTCTTACCAAGCCGTTAGGTTCTAATACCGCTGGTACGCCGGCGGTACCAAGAGCTCGACGAATAATATCATTGATGCTGGCGTGCCGTGCTATGCGTCCTGCGCTCCTGTAACAGGACAGGCCATGGTGCCCGAAGCTGTCGACCGCTTCACCACAAAGTTTTTGTTGATTTTTTTATAAAAGCGTGATTTTTAGTTTTTTTTTTTTAACTATGTAATTTTTTTTTCGAATTATTGCATTGTCAGCGGTCTTTGACAGGTGTGCAAAATTTGAATGAAATCTGACCGTTTAAAGTGGGTCAAAATAGCGTCCAAAGGAGTCGGTTACAAACATACATACATACAGGTGAAACTAATAACAGCGTGTTAAAAAGAAAAATACGTGTCCAAAGTTAGATAATCTACCGGACGGACAAAAAAACCTTTTTTTGGCCACATCCCTATCGTTTCAATTCAATTATGTTTAAAAGCTATAGGAAAGTTCAAGATCACTGGGCAAATTTGATGCATAGGTACACAACAAGACATCACACCTGCTTCCTTGAAGGGCCAGGCAGAAATGTACCAACCTATTATTTAAATTAGTTCCATGTAATAGGGGGCCAGCCCATAGATTACTATACTATGGCCAGCCTATTGCCTTCAACCAGGCTCAGATCCAGACTCGAAGGTGCGTAGTGAAAAATTCCAGTTTTTTTTTCCAACCCAGGAATCGAACCCTGGACTCCTCAGCAGTAGTGCTTGCGACCAGTAGACCAACGAAGCAGTCAAAAATTTAACGCAATCTACTAAAATAATGTAAACATAGCCACCAAGCTGTAGTGATCTGCTGGGCTGTTACCGTCTGACCTTTCACCTTTCTACTACTAAAAAGTACAGGAAAGGATCTTTGACTTGTTGGATTGCTGTATCGTCTACGCCATGCCAGTTGAGCATAATATTTTTATAGCAACTATTTGAATTGCTATGTGCTTATTTTACGTTTGTAAGTAATATGACATAGATAAGACAGATTGAACTGAAGCTGCATACCTACTATACTATTGGTACCTAAGTGCATTGAACCGGTTCTACTCCACAGTCCAAACTGCGCCGCCACGCCGCCGCCGGCTCCGTCCTTCATAAATGGAAGTTACTGTCGTTTGTTACTGGCTATAAAAAACTCCATAGGTCGGCAGGCAAATCGATTGATCTTCGAGGTTAAGCTACCGCCCGCCGTACGGCTCGTACCCTACACGTTGAAATCCCCGTCTTAGTATTGAACTGCACGTTGCATAAATAGGTAGGTACTGCCAGGTACTACTTAGTATGAAACTGTCATGTTTACTTTATCCTACCGCACGCTCGTTTCACCGGGTACCATCTGTATACGACGTCTACGTTTAAAAAGGATCATACAACACAAAAAATAATCAAAATGGGTTTACTAGCGGCAAGCGTTTTTTTGCCATATAAATTATTTGTAAATAGAAAAATATATGTTGGCCGATTCTCAGACCTACCAGATATGCACACAAAATTTCATACAAATCCGTCCAGCCATTACGGACAAGTTTGGTAACAAACATTGCGAGACGACAATTTTATATATAACTAGCTGTGCCCGCGAACTTCGTACCGCCTATTTTTTTTTTTTATTATGAAAAATAGATGTTGGCCGATTCTCAGACCTACTCAATATGCTCACAAAATTTCATGAGAATCGGTCAAGCCGTTTCGGAGGAGTATGGGAACAAAATTTGTGACACGAGAATTTTATATATAAGATTTTAAATTTACAAGCACTTCCCGTTTTATAACATTTGTGTTGAGAAATGAGTTAAATTATTTTTGTAATTTCTCTGTTCATTTTTCAACAATCGGGTTACGAATCTTGTCAATCAGAAGATGTAGAAATACTGACCCTGACATGCAGCCACACTGGCGCTGGCTGGCGCCCCGAGCGTGGTAGGTATGTCGGGCTCGAGACAGAGGGTAGCTACTATATATTCTGTCTGGCACCGAATCAGTTCTATTAGGCCAATAGCCACATTGTAGGTATACCTTGCTACATAGTTCTCTGCTATAGTAGACAGAACCTTTGGTACAAATGCGATAATTTTACTGTCTCATCATCATAATCTGATTAGCCTTTTCCCAAGTATGTTGGAGTCGATTTCCATTTCAACAGGGTGCAGCTGAATACCAGTTTTACAAGGAGCGATTGCCTATCTGACACCCTCAACCCAGTTACTGGGTAACACGATACCCCTTGGTAAGATTGTTTGTCAGACTTTCAGGCTTCTGACTACCCGTAACTTGTTGTCAGACTTACTATGTCTCACTAGCTATGATATATAGGGCACCTATGATTTTTCCATCGCTTAGGTACCAAGTAAAACAACTCGTAACGCGATTTTAGCTGTTTTATGGTATTAACATCCAAAGGCTTCAATTAGTAGTTAAATATTTGTCAGGAACGCCGCAAATGTAGAAATTTCGGGCTATTTTGAAGTATGTCTATTAGTGGCATTATACAGGTAAGTAGTTGCTTATTAGTACATTTTCGAATGTAAAAAATAGAAAAGATTGCTTTAAATAAATAACTTTATTTTAGATAAATACTTTTTACTTAAATTAATTTTACAATTTAATAAATTTATGATGCTATTAATGTAATCAATAGCCTAGTGTTATTTTAATTAATAATTATGTTACGACTTTAATAATGTATTTAACAGGTACATAATATTTGTTATATCATATAGGTCATTATAAATACATGCAAGTTTTACTTTACCTATGTTATTCATGAAAAACTATAACAATAATAACGTGGCATAGTAATATTTCATTAACAGTACAATATATGAAAGGCTTACAGACATTACTTAAAGACATACTTTAACTACCATTTTGTAACTATAGGCCTTACCCTTCACGGTGACCGAGGTTGATGCGTGGTGCTAGAGAGGCTGCCACGAAGCCGTTAACGGACGTCAACAAGCAGTCAAGCACCGCACATCTACCTCCGTCACTGTCTCACTTGAACGATACGCCTATACCTAACAAGGATTCGGAAGTAGCCATTGTAATTTAAGTCAATAATTAACAGCTTATCTCATTATTGCTAATAAATAGAAACTATTATTTGTAGGTACTATGTTCATAAACTACAATAACTTCTCTTTCTAAACATAATATGTATTTCCTCACATTCAATATCACAATGATTGCTTCCTCTGGTGCTCTTTACATCTAAACATTGCACTTATCAACCTCGACTAGTTCATCATCAGTCACGAACCACTTCTTAATCCAACCACGGGTGTCCTATGTACTTAACCATCATTATTGGAAATAAGTTAGCTGAGCTATTTATCTATAAATAGTTATAAAATAAATAATATGGTAAGTATGACAAAAATAGGTCTTCTGATTTATTGCACTATAAGAAGAGAGGTATGATTTAAAATAGAATTTAAATAGTGACACATATGTGCAGCCAAATGTCACGTGTGTTGGCAAGTAGTGCGAGTCCTCGAACAATGAGTGCTCACCGTGTGTAACACCTGCCCACGATGCAATGACAAACATGCTAAGCTAAATACCACTACTATCAGTAAGCCATCACTCAAGTGCCACAATTGCCAGTCTTGAAGAAAAACTTAACATTAGTAAAAATATATTTACTCTCGGGAATAGACATTATTGCATTCGACGAAGTCATCTTATGACCATAAGGCTACGCGATTGTACTATAGTCAGATACCAATAGTTATTCGCTATATAGAAGCTTCAACATCTTATACACTGGACATAGTCTTAGTCTACGTTATGAGTTAAAAAAATATTTGTTCATCTCTACAAAAATAACAGCCATAAATATATCTAAAAAATACAAAACAAAATGGCACACGAGAATATAACCCAGATACAAACTATTTTATCTTTAAAAATATATGAAGTTTTTTATTAAATATATTAACATTGTATCAAAATAATATGGCGATGCAATCACAATAAATTAGTAAAAAATAAAATGTAAATACTTTGGATTAAATAAAGCTTTTTATATTATTTTCTTATATTATTCAAGTGAGTTTAAATTCTATAAACATTTAACTTTAATAATTTTCTTGTTTTACTTGATTTATTTATTATTTTTATAATTTATTATGATCAAATAACAGTCAAAATATGTACAGTACGTAATAAGATAGATTTTGAATTTGTGACCCTATACGTAAGTTTAAACATTTTTTTATAAAATCCTTTAACATTATTATACTTTTGAAGATATTTTAGTCGATCTCAAAAACAAAACCACTACCCGCTGGATTATTTTTGGCGAAATGCGGGCGCAATCTCTCCAGAATTTACAATTTAACACTAGGCCAAAAAATACAGATGTATCACTGTGTGTAGGGACTATGTTATAAAAAGTTACTCTAAATTAAGTGTAAATGTTGTAAATGTCACAAGTATTGTGTTCTCTTCAGTTCTCCACAATAACGAAATTGGAGACGGCCTTGGGGAAGTAGCAGTGTAGTTGTGTGCTCATTTGAATCTTATTACGTAGCAATACGATACAAATGGTCACACACAACACAGTGAAAATATCTCGATCGTCATTTAGTAATGGTGAAGGTAACTTCGATCGAGACTTCGTACCCGGCGTCGTCTATCTTCGTCATCTGATGAAAGGTTGAAGAGAGACTGAAGAGAACTGTTTCGGTAGGGTCAGCGGATCCGATTGAGGCGCAGCTCCCTGTCCAGTTGCTGCAGCTGACGGATGAAACCCTCGTTGGGGTGAATATCGCGGCGAGAACGGACGGTTCCCAGCGCTTCGGCCAAAGACATGCCACGTTTAATCATGAGAAACGCCAGAGCACATGTGGCAGACCGAGACACACCCATAAAGCAGTGAACCAAGACACGTCCTATAAAGAAATATTGTTAGGTCAACCAATTGTCCCGTAAAAAAAAAATAGAAAATGTGGTACTGGACACATACCTCCACTCGACACTCCTTCGTCGATGAAATTAGCAGCTATATGGAAATATCTTGAAATATCCGTTGACGGCAAGTCCATAAGCTGAAAACCTTTGTAACGCAGTCCGGGGCAGTCCCGATAATAGAGGTGGTCTGTGTCCACCTGGGTGTAGCGCTTGCCTTCAGCGGTATTTAGCACATAGTTTATGCGCATACGCCTTAAGAATGCCTTATCCTTGGCAGCAACTCTAAATAAACAGATAAATAATAATTGTATAAAGTGATGTGGTACTCTCTCCCCAAATCATCACAGTAGGCTGATAAAAAAAAATGATATAGGTACATTTACATACTCGATCATATTTTTAGTGTGTTCCTAACAAAGGTAGCTACGAGTATCAGCACGATAAAATCCGGTCTACAGGCCATGCAAGAGGCAGGAAGATATTAATACTTACGCGTCTCCGACATACAGGCCCGGATAGACTTCATTTAGATCCGGAGTGGGATTGTATGAGACATCCGCGAATGGCCGGGAGCGGAACGACGATAGTGAACTCAGCACGGATGATGGCGACGAGCCGAAACTCTGCGTGTGAAATGGACCCGTTATACATTTACACAAATCCTGACCCATACTTTATATCTTTAAACAGTCAGTATATTTATGTCTAAAAGCACAAACACACACAGATGCTTGAATAGATAATGCACAGTAAACATGCATTAGTAACGACGTAATTTCATTGCAAATATTGATACACAACTGCAATAATTAGCATTTAGTGTCAAAGTGAGATAAGGATGAAAGCGCACATACATCATTTATACACATTTTAGACCGACAACTGAATAACACTTTGATAAATATTTCTTGCCATTTATGTTTTTTACTTTACTTGCAATAAAACTTATTCAAAGGGATTTCCTAAATTACACAAAAGCAAAAAACCTAAATTATTTTTTGTGTCATTTAGAAGTGAACTGTTCTAACTCAAAAAGTAAACACTCTAACTAACAAATAAATTATGTACTGGTATCTGTGCCCACATAATAAAAGCAAAGCATGCAAGTCTGATTCTACACACCCGCATATAACTCCAATGAAATTAAGCAATTTCTGAGGAAATTGTATCATTCTGTAGATATATTGAGATATAATAAATGGTTGAATGAACTAAATTAGACTTGGCAACGCCCAGGCCATTAGTAGGGTGATATTTAATTAAATGTTTTAAGTCACATCTTTCTACACCCAAGAAAATTGATGTTTGAAACTAAATGATAATTTCATTGAAATTCTAGGAACCTTTACCATATTGTCTGTGTAGTTGGATAAAAAAAGCACAGTCAATTGTGTGATTTATGCATGGGTCACACAAACAGAGGCAGATGATAAATACCATTAGGGTCCTTAGGTAGGATCCTACACGTTGCTCTTTAGCTGCACAGTATGAATGAGTTCTTGGGAATAGTGAGTACTGCCGATAACATAACACATATTATTATGACATTATTAAGCAATAAATATTATATATATTAAATTTTCAGCATTGTGAAGATAATGTAAACATGTTGCATAAATATTAATAAGCATAATGTGTGACGTGTTAAATGTTTATAGAAAAACAACATAAACAGCTAGATTGCATGAAGTACCAAATGAAAAAAATCACGGCTAAATTCCATGGTCACTTGTTTTTGTTTTTCAAGGTGTTACATAAATAGATCAGAGTATGTACCAGTTTTCAGCCTTGTTTCTTTACAGAATTAAATAGAGTTTGAACTAGGTACTTGAGTAAAATTGTTTTATTTTTGCCTTCCCAACAACACTGTGCCTATTAAGTTTTTTATTTAAACTTAAATAATTTTAGATGTATATATGTATTAGAAAAGTAAAAAAGAAACTATCTAATATATATAAATAAGTATGATCTACAAAGTGCTTAACTAGGTGTGCACAATGGAAAATAATTAATTTTCTAAAATGTAAAAATATAAATTAATCTATAATAAAAAAAAGAACAAGCAACTCTTTAACGTTATGTACTGAACATAATAGTGGAAAGTGCCACTTTACTATGTCATCTGTTGAGCAATAATTTTATAAAATTGAAAATAACTCACATTAAAATTGAAACTTAATAATTGTAAAATTCAAAAAGTAAGCAGTGCTTTTATGCAAAAAAATGTTTAAAAAAAAGATATTTTTTTTAATAGTGTTAGACATAACACAGCTAGTATTATTATGTTTAAAATTATCAGAACACAGATATTTCACTTTAATTGCGTAAGAAAAAAAAAATAGTAGGTAGTTCATTTAAAATTTATTATTGAAAAGACAGTAGTATCATTTTAGATTGAAAATGCATCAATATTTTATTTGAACTCCTTTTGAAAAATTCTGTGTTCAGAAAAATTTACAATATAATATTGTAGTAGGTACATACATCACAATAAGTTACTTGTCGTCGGGAATACCGGGGGTATAAAAGCTGTGGAGAAATTAATTTTCTATCTTTACTTTCACTTAAACAAGAAAGCTAAGTTAATTATGATTATTTTAAAGCATGTTTTAGAAGTAATATCGACAAAAACATCCTAACTAGGTAAGTACAAATAGGGTAATTGATATCCCTTCTTCAAGTATGAATATACCACAGCAACCTTGAAATCAGTGACTAATAAAAGGGTAAAAATAGATCTGGGATAAATATGTCGAAATCTATTTTTGGTAATTTCAAAACTCTGCTTATTTATTTCGGAGTATAGTTAGATCGCAGTCAACTAAATACAATTATCTGTTCTGGAAAAATAAATTAATAAAAACTGTGTCTTATTTGCGACTTATTATGAAATATCACTCACCGTATCTCTGTAACTCATGTTGAATATTTCCTTTATAGTTAAATAAAAATTTAAATATTAATATTAGAAATAGTATAATATTTATTTTTTCTTTCAAAGCGAAAACACTAACGTACGCTCGCAATATATTGAAATTTAACAACTGCGCGCCATGACACGATTAGAGCGGAGCTATGTAGCTCACAGACTAAATTATAGTATGTGATTTCTGCCGTAGAATTACTATCCTCTATGACTAGAGTGGTAAAAAGATCCGCCACTGGCAGGTTATTTAATAACGACGAGCGAGTGGGAGTTAACAAATGAACATAAAAACTTTTGTTGCAAATACATTCCAGGTAAGTTTACAAACGAGGGATTGATTAACGTAACTTCAGTCGAATGTCGTAGATTGGAAGAAAGACCAAGGGCCAACCTGAATAAAATAATTAAAAAAAAACAACATTGATTGTTTATGGGTTGAACTTGTTTCGTCGTCTGTTGTTTATGGCAGCACGTAGGGAAGTGCAAAGTGCAAGAAAAGAAAATTCAATTAATTTAGCAGTTCTTTTAAAAATTGATGCAATCTAGCTGATTTTAAAAACCTTAGGTCGCAGTACTTTTTAACTATTTCGTATTTTAATTTAAATTACAATGACACTCGTAGATACGATACGTGAGGCCTTATTTGAAACTCTCTTTATGTAAGAGAATAATTTATATTTTTAGTTCCAGTTGACATGCTATGTGCCAAACAATATTATCTATTTTATTTATTTATTCATTTACATATGTACTCTTAGAAAAGCATGAAGACAACTACAATAATAAGTTTAATTAGCATTTACTGTTGCTATTAACTTCCACAAACTAAAAAATACTTTTTGTTTATATAAATGAAAATATGTAAGCAAACACATTATAACTATCTGTTAGCAGGTGCGTTGACTTATTATTCCATTACAATAATAGCCGCAAAGTTCTATTTCTTTAGTTTCTTAAGTTTCAAATGATGAATTGAAAGTTTTGACATCGAGACAAAATAAAGTTTTATGACATATGTCACGTCACTAGTTCGTATGTAACCGCGCCTTGTTTGCGTGATAAAATATCTAAAAACTGTAAATCCTAGTACTGAAATATGATAAAAACTCTAAAGCTGTGAAGTTTCTTCAGATTCCGGCTAATTTTCTTGAGAAAATGGATGAAAAAGAAGAGTTGCATCTAACCTCTCAGGAGTTGCAAGTTTTGTCGGAACTTGACAGGTACGTAACTACAAATATTAAAACAATTTACGAATTATAGTTTTTGGTATTAATCTGAATATAATTTTGAATGTTGCTCGTTTCAGGACTTATATAACTCTTTTTCTTTTGCACTCCGTGTATTCAAAACTTTTGAAAATAAAAGATAAACAAATAGGCAAAGACGTCTTGTTTTTCTGTACTTAATTTAAACGGTAACTAACTTCTGTGTATTTTGTTTTGAAATAGTTATAGTTAGATTTAAAAGTCCTGTCAATATCATTTTCCTGATTTTCTAGGTGACCTAGTTTAAATTGATGCCTAAGTTCTAGTAGTAACAACCCATTGCATCAATGCATCGTTTCCACCTACGAAGTATACAATAATAAATGAATATCATCTTCAATCAAACAATTATTACTTGATTTCAGCCGGCAGTTTGGTTTCCTGAAGCTGCGTGGTACTGAACATGGCAGAACACGGGCACTGGTCCTCAAAGCTGTCAAGTATCTTGAGGGAATGCTGGTTCAAGTCAAGGTAGTTTATTATTGAATGTTTCTTATAATCTTGACAAATTTAAATTTAATTATATCTTGAAAGAACACAAACTTAAAAGTTACAGTAACTTTAACAGAAATGTGGACATAGCTGGTCTGCTAGCCAATGCCTCTTGATTGTTTGTATATCATATACTAACATCATGCTACTTATCTTATACCATTATATTATTATATATCACTGCTTAGCTTTGGGCTAGATGATGCTGTGTGGATTGTCCAGCATTATTTATTTATTATTATATAACTTTGAGTATAATAACACAAACACAGCAAATATAATACCAGTATAATACCAGCAAATACAAGTATAATACCTAGTAATTAAACATGTGTCTAGTAATAAGTGCCTAATGTGCCTAGTAATTAAACAATGTACATATAGGTTAACTAATGTCAATTCACAATTTTTAAAGGGTAAGTTATTATTTCTGCAAAGAAAAAATAACATATAAATAGGCTAGCCATCTCTAAAACCTGCCAACCAGGACAAGAAGAGCGTAATCTCTGATACAGAGCTTAATACTTTTATGTTTATAGAGTAAATTAAAAAAAAACACTTGACATATCAGGACATGTTAACAGTGTTTTTTTATTAATTTACTCTATAAACAAAAAAGTTGCTGTAAATATTATACCCGACTAATTTGAATCAACTTTTTATACATATGCAATTTTAAACTAAATGAGGTCTTCTAAAGAACTAATGCAGATTCAAAGAGAAGCCACTTTTAAGAAATTTTAGCAGTCTAAAAATTTTACTTTATTAACATAAATCTAAAATTATACTAAAAATAATAACTTTAAAACCTGGATGGTAAATGAAAACTCCCCGGATGCCCTCTAAGCTAGGACAAATCCTGGGAAACCAGCTGGCGACCCTACTTATAAATAGAATAACAATATTTGTAAATAGTTACATTATCAATAAAAAAATCCCATCAATAAATTATATTATTTAACTAGACTAAATCTTGCAGATCAATATTTGTCAAATGTGAAATTCTTGTTGAAAAATATTGCCATCTTTCCTGGCAAATAGATTTGTGTTGTCAGGACAATGAGGCTTCATACTAATGATTCTCTTGAAAGGCACCATTTTCTGTTCATCTGTATTATAGTAGTAATTGTTTGCTTTTATAACTGAAAAGCATATCCAGGCCTATTTAGAATACTTATTAAGATTTTATTTTTAGGCAGATGAATTATTCAAAATCAGTCTCTGATCTTTAATAAAATGAAGTTTCTTTAAACTACATGAAAAATATATAATTATCTATTTAATTAAATTATTTTTTTATTACCAGGAAGAAGAAAGGGCCTGCTCACCGGGCGCTAGAAGAGAAATTTGCATAGACCCTAAAACATTCTGCAAACTTGGACATTTTCATCTGCTGCTCGAGGACTATGCGAAAGGTTAGATATTTTCAAACAACGATATCTTTATGAGGAATGGGTATGTTATGCTACTTGCATAAGTGTGCTTTAAATATAAACCCACAGATTTGAAGGAAGAGGCGATTCGGTTAACGGACTTATAAACACGAATTATCAAATGAAATATCCGTGTACCTAATGGTAAAAATGCGTGAACACCATGTTCACGCATTTTTACCTCAATGTGCCTCGCACGAACGCTTCACGAAAACCTAACGTAAAATAGAACGATTTTAAAATTGAAAATACTTGTTTTGCACGTAATAAGTATTTATTTAGTTTTTTTTAATACTTCATTCATGTTTATGTATGATAATTATTATGTAGTTATTACTAAAATAATTCATTACTTACATAAAGAGATTTTCAAATTAAGGCTTCACATTGCCAGTTTCATTGTAATTATAATTGAAATTAAAAAATAATTAATTATAAACAGTGAAAAAGTATTGCGAAACGACGAGATCTCAAATCAAACATAAATAAGTAATTTAATCCAAAATGCTATAGTATTGTTCTATTTTTGATCCTAAAATCGTTCGAATTTACTTTTACGTTAAGCGTTCGTGTTTGGATGATTTTAAGAACTACTATGTAAAGTTGTTTGATATTATGCTCTCGAGAGAAATTATTAGAAGACAAGTAGAAGATTCCAGTTTTGTATACCATACATGAGTAGTAACAGAGTATGCGTTCTGTATCTGTCAGTCGGCATTACATAAAAGTACCCTGTTCCTATTTTATAAACAGGCAAATATACAACCTTTTCCTTTTAAAGTCTGTTAACCCATTAATTTTGCGTTCGTGCCCAGCTCAAGACAGGATAAGTCTAGTCATCGGACGATGCCTTTGCATAGCGGTAAGATTTTATAGGCTGCCAGTTACAGTAATAAATACAGTTTATTACTATTATTGCGAGAACGACGTTTATGTACGGCGAGTTAATGGTTAGAATAGTTTATATTTAGAACCTTCCCCTCGTATTGCTCATTAGTGATTATTTTTAGAAATTTAAAGACAACATTCTTTTCTTTTTTCGAAAGATGTATAAGTATACGGCGTCTTTCTTTTCTTTTTTCTTACCCTTGAATGATAAGGCTATGAAAGAAGTGACAATTTAGGTGATGGCAAATGGAGATGAAAACATTTAAAAATATAAGATATAGTAGCCCACCGGTATCGGGTACATGGTCCAAGATGCCAAACCAGCTAGGTGACCAATGCAGCCAGGATACGGATGCTAACATTATTGTTACCACTGGCTGCAAATGGGCCTGATGTAGATCTCTACATCAGGCCCATTTGATGATGATTCGATGGTAGGACTATTACCATTATTACACTTTAAATACATTATTGTACTTACATAAAAACAATTTAAAATTAATAAAAATAGCAGCCCACCGGTATCGGGCACAAGATCGTTACAATCTCCTTATTCTTTAAATATAGAAATCAATGACATTTTTTAATATGTGAATATTAAAAATATAAAATATTTTAAATTATAGAAAGTAGTCATCACCCATCGAAGGCAAGAACAGTTAAGCTACCGGTGGTTAAGGATTCAGAAACAGGAACCTCTCAGACTCCTCAATACGGCTTGTATGGTGAAGGAGTACTTCACAATCCGAATCGTATCGAGGAGTACTGCCTTCTGTATCTAGCCTTTGATCCAGCCGCGTTGATGTTAAAGAATGGAACTCTACACAAAAACTCATTTGCAGAAATAAATACCATGTATCATTTGATTAATAAAAGCCTCAGCGATTGCTGAGTTGTGTGTACCCTCCGTAAGCATCTCCATCTTGGATAATATTCCATCAATAAGCTGAAAATCAAGCTCTTATTAACCGATTTTGACTGATACTAACAGTCTACATATAATAACAGTCCACTAAGTTAAAAAGATAAGTGGGTAGATCATACAAGATAAAATAATAATAGCATAGTAGTGTAGTAGTTCATCCAGAGACGGGAATCCCTTCTTGGAATAAAAGTTGTAAATAAAAATACAAATGGCGAGGTTGTAACCTTGGCCATTGACAATGTTTACTTCTAACTCTTCTTAGAAATTTGCAGTTTTATATGGCAGGGATTTGTAGCAGTTTTATATAGAGTTAAAAGTTGGCAGACCGTAGTATTTTGTAAGGTTTTACTCACGGTTCACCCTTTCGCAGTACTGAATAGGGATGTTAAAAAGGAAAGTCTCGAAAGTTTTTGTTTTGGAATGATATTTGTTTGTTTTTTTTTTATTGTGGAAACTTTTTGCTCCAAATATAAGTTTGTTATGCTCAATTGTAACTGATTATACGCACAGGCAGTGAGTTTTAAATAAGTTCATTGCTACAGCTGGGTTCGGTGCTACGTAATTAGTCCTAATTAAATAATACTTATTGTTTTATTTTGAGCTGGTTATAGTATATACTTGTTTACTGAGTGTACTTATGAGATGTAAGAGGACAATAGTCTTGTTTTTTAGGTCAGGTTGCCATCCGTCCGGGTTCCCCCGGATTTGTCCTAGTTTAGAGGGCGTCCGGGCGTGGTTTCATTTATCCTCCGGTTGTTTTTTTACACGCTTTATATTAGTTTCACCTGTATGTATGTATGTATGTTTGTAACCGACTCCTTTGGATTTTGCTATTTTGACCCACTTTAAACGGTCAGATTTCATTCAAATTTTGCACACCTGTCAAAGACCGCTGACAATGCAATAATTCGAAAACAAATTACATAGTTCAAAAAAAAAAAACTAAAAATCACGCTTTTAAATTCAAACTCCAAAAAATTCAACTAAAAATTGAAAAATAAATTATAGTTTAAAAAAACACGCTTTTATAGAAAATCCAACTAAAAAATAGAAAATAAAATTTAATAAATTTGGATTAAAAAAAGTGTAAATTAGAAAAAAAAATATATTAATGGAAAAAAGCGTGGAGTGCATAGTGTCAATAGTTATAAACATTTTCTATTTTTCCATGGTTACTGTCATTCACAGCGGGCTCCATGTATCGGCGTGTATTCTTCAATATTAACATTATGAGTTTTACAAGAGTAAAACTTAGTGAGATACGCGCCTTCACACCACTCACGTAAGATCGTGAGTGGTGTAATGTTTGTGTACAACTAAATGAACTACTGATGATTTATCCAGGCGGGGTTATAATATAATTACGACCTTCTTACGCTTTTCAACTATGCGCCTGTCAAGTTCAGTTGTCTGGTAGTCTTAGCCCTTATTTTCGGATCATGCTCTAGTAAACGAGTAGACATCTATAGTGATGCCAATGTGGTGGACTAGTGTAAATAACCACAGTGACAATTTTAATATTATCACGTATAGCAATGTTTTTCCTACTGAAAGACCAGTAAATTGTGAAATCCCCGGAAAAGGAAAAACATGTTTTTCTGGAACTATTATTTACGTACCATTTATTTTATCACTCTTTCGCACGTATTAATATTAATTATTCAAATCCACGCAATGGTTCGCAGTCCATACCTACATCGGATGACCTAATATATATTTTTAAATATGGCTATCATACGGTCATTGACTATTAATGTTGAATAATTTAATATTTGAATATCCTAGTATTCTCTTCCTACACAGGATAAGTAACACAAGGCAAATCCGTGGTTATTCCAAATCATCATTGATTGCGGAGTTTCCCGTCTTACGTAATAGATGGCGCTATCTACATATTTCATTGTAGGTCAAGTTGTATAAAATAGCAACAATATTATAAAGATGAATGTAACTATATTATACAGTCTGATTATAACAACTTTACACAGAGTTTTTTTGAGTGCAATATAGTACACATTAAAAACTGACCCACTTTAAATTCTGTGGCATTACAAATGTTGACCTACGCTCTTAATTGAATTGTGCTAAATCGTGTCCCGTTCTCGAGGGTTCTTAAATCTAAAATAATCTAAATAATTGACTATAAAAATAAGTTTTTCAAGTTCTGTTAAAGAAAAAAAGCAAGTTTTTGATATTCGTTGTACTGTTAGGGGTAGGTTTTTGGGTTACCTATAGGTACAGAGGCCAGGACATCAAGCTGCCCCAATATGTTTAATTTCTTTGATAGTTTTTTAACTTTATCACTAATGTTTAAGTTTCATATGCAATTAAGAGAATTTTACAGTTTGGGGTAGCTTGATGTGCTGGCGTCAGTACAAATAATATTTATTTATTATTCAGGCTCATCGTAACCATACACACAAACATTTACAAACAACAGAGACATGGACTAGTGTTTACGTCAATTATAAAAGTGCACAACATTTACAATAAAACAGGAGCAAAAACACAGTATTCACGTTACAAAAAAAAGCACTAAATTATGAAAATAACAAATTATTGTTCTTATTATTTACTTGTTACAATATCCGTCACACTATCGAATATGAAGCATTCCGAAGTACTTATTAGTTTAATTTTACGGCTTTTTCTTAAAAACTCTAAAGACATTTTTCCCAAAGCATTGTGTGTATTTTAAGAAAAATGTAGTCAGTAATGCTGCTATGTTTTTTATTCAGGGTTTGTTAAACACCTTTAAAAAATAATTGGCTCCCCATTAGACGATAGAAAATACTGTCAGCTGCTCAGTTTATAAGGGCGTAACTTTAGTATAAAAAGGGCAGATGGGCTAAGTCGAAGTCGGCATTAAAATACTTTAAAATGTCAAATAAATTATGTAAGTAACCCTGATCCGTGTATCAAACAATAAGGGGTGATACCGGTATCGCGTGACATTGATTTTTAACAAGCCTACGTATGTATAACTTGAATTAATAATACTATGTAGTATGTAGTCGCTTCTTTCGTTTCCTATAAGCGTCCATATAATTTGCGTTAATTTTAAAACGGCACGTTTTGTTCACTATTGTGTCATGATTTACACAATATTGTTGCCGTGTGATAATATGTGTTTTTTTTGTCTCAACTTTATATGCACATAACACATTTTTGTTGTACATTATTATTATGCAATGTGGGAAAACTACAGGACGTATTTCGAATGTTAAATTGTAAAATATCATTGTAGGTACATGACAATATTTTGCATTATTAATATAATAATATTTTATAAAACGACCACGAATTACGTAACTTATGTGAAAGGTTCAACTCAAGGCGGGCAATTTACTTGTGTAA
Source organism: Phlogophora meticulosa (assembly GCA_905147745.2). NCBI lineage: Eukaryota > Metazoa > Arthropoda > Insecta > Lepidoptera > Noctuidae > Phlogophora > Phlogophora meticulosa. The sequence continues at coordinate 6,294,188 of LR990518.1, forward strand.
TATTTTGTTCATCACCACTGCTCATAGCGATGAAGGAAAACTAAACTCACGTGTCCTAGAACCAAAATACTAGAAGACATGAAGTCGATCATTCCCGTTGTCCCACACAAGCTTGTCTCCCACTGGTGGACATTGACATAATTTTTAAAAATATTACCTTTTGTTCACCTCGAGGGACAAAGACACAATTTTAGATTATTCCCTCGTTAGCCGCCTCCCGAGAACAGCGGTACAATTTTAAAAATGTCCTTTTTGTGTGAATTCTCTTTGGCCACCTTTAGCGGAGTATGCGGTGACTTCATAATATTATTCCCCCTATAAAACAGCTGTTTTTTCTAGTAGTTACTTAGTTATATGTATTTACTAATCAATCGTATTTTTACTCATGGCAAACAACTTCATACCGTTATTGTCCCTAATATATTATCTTCTTTCATTGTAGTATTGTTTTATTTTAATTAAATTGATTTCCTACTTACATATTTCAATTAATCCATTAAACGTTATTATGCACCGTATTTATTCTTTTTCCTGTTGGTATATACGAGTACATACAACATTTTCAAAATTCTGCCGCTGTCCTCCAGAGGCGGCCATCGAGAAAGTTTTGCTAAAGTTATGTCTATGTCTAATCTCTGTCCACAAGTGGTGCTTAAGGGGCATAATATAAAAGTTGTATCTTAGACCTCCAGAGGTGGACAATAAGAAATATTTTTGCGAAATTGTGTCATTGTCCACCAGTGGGCGACAACAGGCATGATCGCATGACCTGACATGAGCACTGTGCACTGGGTCATGGTCTACTTCCCCGAACAGAGAGACCTGCTTTCTAGCAGTGGGTTACGATATAGGCTGATAATGCGGGAGTAGGAAACAGCGAGATGGTTCAATTTTATTGATTTCAAATGTTTACTGTTTCAATAAATATTGTCTCTTTTCAGCATGGCTTTTAACCGTATTCTCTATCTCTCTATCTTTTACAGCAATGTCAGCATATCAAAAGTTTTACGCCCTGGAGCCTGATAACTGGAAGGATCCACTTTTCCTATATGGATTGGGGCTCTGCTATTATCACTATAACGCCTTTGAATGGTAAGTGTTACTTAGTATCAAACCAAACTATAAAAAATAAAAAGCTTTTTGGAGAGCAAGAGTTTGAATATTGCGGTTATGTACTGAAGCAGAATGTAATTTATAGATTGTTGCATGCTTCATTAAATATTTTATATGTATGTTATAATTATGTATTTTACAATCCTTACAATGTACGTCAATGATTTTGGCTTCTCCAAAGAATACCTTCTTCGTCCTAGGCCTTCACCTTCACCATGTTTAAATTCTGAGTTTGAAAGAAAACGATTGTTTTTAGTGCTGAGTATTAAAAAGAATAGAGCAAGTTTACATAACTTATAGCAATTAGATGTTTGATCGATGAAGATACAAGTGTCGGCTGTACTGCTTTGTAAAGACGCTAAAATGCTTTCCGTACCATGTTTGATATTCGTTGTAAAATCGTACATGCTATTCCAATTTATAAATATACTTTTCCAAATGTACGTCAACGAAACGAATCCCGTATAGACTAGAATAAAAAAAAATGTGTGTTATGTAAATAGGAATGTTAACGAGCCATCCGTGTTTCGTTTCATCACATACCGGACGGACGTCGCTCTTCGGGAATATCTAACTACAATAATAATTTTGGTCGGAGCAAAAGCACTGTAAGCTGGTGGCCCGTCATGTCGACATCGTGAGTCGTGATTCACCGGACGTAGGACGAGCGGGCAAGGCGGAGCGGCGCGCGCGGAGCCGCGCTAGGGCCGGCGCGGGGGGCGCAGGGCGCTACGTGCGCGAGGGGCGCAGGGCGCGGCGGCGTGGCGGCGCGCGGTGCGGGACGGTGCACGCTGCAGCGCGAGGTCGTCGCTCGCTCGCGGCGCGTTCTGCCAGTCCGCCGACCGCCAGTCGGGAGCGGGATGCGGTGACGTAAACTGCATCGGCGCGGGCCGCGACACCGTAGTGTAGGACGGGACGAATCGTATTCGTATGTACCGTGTGCGTGCTGAACCACCCTGTGTGAACGTGTGCTTGTGCTGTTTTCGCTGACGACGTCTCCGCTCTTCACTACGTGGGCCCCTGCGGCCGCTCCGAACAGCAACGGATCCGAAGATCCCCGAAATGGTGAGTGCGGTCGAAGCTCCCAGCTCGCGGTTTGTTTACGTCGGCCCTCGTGCCGACTCTCTCTCTCTACCTGCCGCCCGTATCCCTGTGTCGCGTTCGCACGCGACTCTTTCTATTGTGTTTTGTTTCCGAAATGCAGACACCAACGTCGACGGCTCCGTACCAGGTCCCATCGAGAGGTCGTGTTTTTGTTCGTTTGAATGGTTTTTGCATGTTTTTTTGTAGTGATTTCGCAGGTAGCTGTTTGGTGCAATTCTCCTCATGCATCTGGAGGTTTGTAAAGCATTATGGGTGAAACAGGAAGTTTAAATAGAATGATGGGGGTGGTCAGTGCGTGTGTTAGCTAAGGCAAGTAAATAATGAGTGAGCCACCGCCGCATAAAATGTAGGTCGGTGGAGTGTGGCCGGCCGCAACAGTGCCGCACGCGATGCTCGCCTCACCTCACCCCTACACCAGGGCATTGCTAACCCATTGTATACATTGCCAAGAGCTCATCAATCATTGCGTACATGATATCTACTCTCAGTTTAGTTTACACAAATACAAGAAGACAGGCAAAATATTGAGTACGGGCCGCCAGGCTTGGTTTGATTTTGTCTGTCAAATCAAAAATCACTAAACTAAGATGACTAAAAATGGTTAGACATGGCCTACTTCCCGGCTAACCTTCACGTCACCATAAGTACACGCGTATTCATCTGATGAGTAAGCCTTCATTGCCGTGTTTTACAATTAAAATCATTTGTCAAGAGAAATCTGTGAGTCATGATAACTGACTAGAATCCGTTGCCCGATACCTATATCAGGCAGAATTCGCGCACTTTTGTCTTGCGTCATTGGTCATTGGACCGGTAGTAGCGACACTACTCGGATATTTAATGAGGCGGCCTAAGACACCGGCCTGGAGTACTTCCATACATAGGTAAAACCACTCCCCGATGCGTTGTTCCGCTTGAGGAACTTAATAATTTTAACTTCCTGGTAAATGAGTTATCATTTAGCTATTAAATGGAATTCCAAAAGCCAAATTTAAATTTATCCTTTTAGTATCATCTAAAAACCCATAGTAACATTTTCGGAATTGTAAATGAACACTTTAATGGTTATAGCGATAGATTTCCTCTTTTTAATGTTTTAAAATAAGCTTGTGCGCTATCAAATGCCTAAATAAAAACGCGTTGTTACGTTTTCGACGCTCCGCTCTGCGCAGACAATTGAAAATGTAACAGCGCAAAATAATATTTAGGCATTCATTTAGCTGTCGCCTAGTGTAAATGAAAAACGGCATTATTCACATGTTCACATTTGACATTCTTTGTTATCATAATATATTATCGTCAAGCTGACGCAAAAAGTACAATCTTTGATATCTAGTTACTATGTTTTTATCTCATTCATCAGCGGTATCGTAATAGTTATCACGAATCATATTGGCTATCAGTCGCGGACCGGTCCGCGCATTATCTACGCAACGCCGCTAACCGCTTCCAGTAACGGTATTCCACTCTCTGGAGTCCTCCAGCGACTAGACTTGCTAGGCCCGTTTCGTAAACTTGTTCATCGATATGCTCGCCTAGTCCTTTTCTGTAGATGCCCCGGAAGTGACTTCACTTATTTAAACAGGCCGAAGCTTATTAAATCTGAAGGCAGTATACAATAGGTTGATTTAACATGAGTCAAAACTTGACAAGTTTTTATACTATACGCTACAGATACATTTAGCCATAAAAGACTTCAAAAAAGATTTAACTTAGCTTTAGACAGGTGGTTTATTCCGATTTGACCTGTTCTGAATAAAATGCCTGTCCAAGTATCGTTTTTGCAGAATTTGCACAGATGGTTAAGTAAATAAGTGACAGAGCTACTTTGTAAACCTATAGCACAAACCTGCACATTTCAATATATCAAAATAGACAGAGAGAGGTAGAAAATAAATTAGCGCCCAATGAGACGCATAAAATAACAGAAAAATAAGAAAAGGAAAAGTCCCATCTGCGCACGAAAAAAACATAAGCAGATTTCGCACAAAAAGTTTTACGCCGTGGAAGCCAAAGTTTGAACAGATTTCATTAACTTGAAAGGTGAAAAAATAAACAAAGAACATTGTACAACTTTTTTAGAGGTGGTACGAGTAATATTAGAAACTCCCAAAGTTTCAACAAATAAAATTGAAATTCGCAGACCATAAATGTATATCATAATAAAATTAAGTCTGTTTTTGTATTCCCGAGGGCACATTATCATTCATTCATTCTCATGGATATTTTAGAATGCTTCAGTAATCGGCGCGTGGTCGAGTTTATGCGTATCGAACAATCTACAGACACATAATGTTAAATAAGCTAGGTTCTTGAAATTTATAAAGTGGATATAGATAGGAAACTGACATCCATCCCTGCTGGGTTGTTAAATAATTCATGACATTATGTAATGAATGCAAGTCAGCTGCTGGGTAATGTCAGACTTGTACCTAGGTAATGTCAGGTCGTTCGGTATCAATAGTGATGTAGTAATGAATGCTATGTAATTGTTAGAGCAGCTTGCGGTGGCGCGTGCCCTGCAGGTGCCTGCCGGCTGCTACCACACCTGTCATGACATCAGCTGCTCCTTGAGCTAGTTATTATATTGTTTAGCTTCTCACGACTATGTTTTTACACAAAGAAGTTCGGAGTTTCTTTTCCATGTGGCATGTCAATGTTTTTATTACTCGACTGACCCAGAAGGAGGGTTATGTTTTTATTTCTTAACTTTCACGTTACCGCATAAAATTTGGTTTTACAATATCAGCATAATGTATAGCGACTTCCACGTGCTGAATGAACCTTACGAGTTGAACAAGACTACGTTTGCGGATGAACTCTTGGCCAGTACTAGTACTGGTTAAAATCGGAAATTCAATGTTCTAGTGCCGAATTAGCCACATACACGTCGCGAGTATCAACGTAACTTAACGAGTGCTGATAGTGTTGTTAGACTTTACTACGCATTTCGTAGTAATAGTAAATAAACAGACTGTGCGTAGAAAGCGATAAAATTTCTCGACATGTTTGCCTGCTCGCTACTTCGCACAGTAATTGCATTTGGTAGTTAATTTCACCATTACCGGCAAACTCCCCCGGCAGTTCGGACTGTATCCTGTCCCTGAGAAGATTTCACGTAAAATGTTGCCGTCTACATACTAAGAAACAGCTAGGTAAACAGCCAGCACTATGCAACCTATGTATGTATAGTTTTAGCGAGGAGGAAGTCTTATTAGGGCTAGTTGCACACAGCCGTTGGCAAACGCGCTTAGCGTGTACCGTTTCAATGCACGATGAATATCGTCGCCTACAAACCATCCGTGTTACCTATGAAAGCGTAAATTAAAGTTGTAAAACACAGCTTGATGTCTTATCGACGTTCACGATTCTAGTTAATATATTCGTCCCTCGCATTCGAGTTGGTAAAATGAAAATAATGTATTGGTATACATAAAACATAACAGGTGACCTGAAGGTTTTTTTGTAAATTCGACATTTTAACATATATTTTGAGTCCTATAAAATAGTTTTTGTTGAAACATCGCGCCTGTTTCCTCGAAGCCTTAGCAGAGGTGCATATTTCTAAGGTACATCTACATTTCGCCCGGTTTAGTCCCATGTGACCTATCACATGGGACTAAACCGGGCGAAATGTAGATGGGGGCGAACCTATTGCCATCAACCGGGCACGTATCCAGACCGGGCTACCACTGAAAAAATCCTAATGGAAGAACCCATATGATTTTGTCCGATCTGGAAATTAAACCCAAGACCTCATGCTCAGTAGTAATGCATCTGATCACGAGACCAACGAGGCGTATCATTATAATCTTTGATGCTAAATTAATTATTTAAACTCCTAAAAATCCATTTTACACCACGTGAACATTATTACGTCAAAACGACTGTGTTATTATTCGTACATAATATCATGTGGGAGTCAGCGTGGTTTGTTGAATGCCGCCTAGCAACATCATAGAGCGGTGAAACCGGAATTTGACAGCGTTTCTCATGCTAGCTAGTGGTATTATGTGAAGATACTGCCAAAGAAAATAGCGGTACATGCTTTTATCTATGTAAATTGGCTCGCAACAGGACTAACAAGTATTAGATGCGCAGTAGAGAACGCGGTCTCCGACCCTAGACTATAAGTGCATCTAAGCTGTTTTAGAGATGTGCGGGAGGAGAGCAGGCCTTCCGCCCTTCGCCCCGCACCGTGCGGCGCGTCACGTACGCACGGGCCCTTTCACGCACAGGGAGGGTGGGTACCACTAGCGAGGGGCCGCGCGCGCACCGACAACGACAAGCCGACTATCGAGTTGCCGAAAACCGTATGCATTATTAGCTCTCCCCCTTCACCCATCCCTGTCCGGGCCCTGCCGCCGGGCCACCCGAACCGATTTAGTAACGTGGCTCCTCGACACCCTGCCCTCTCACACCCCTAACCCCCTCGGTCGGAACGACTTTTCGGTTTAAGTAACACCGCTACACGCCCTTTTAACCTGACATAACGATTAAGTCTACATTTTTTTTGTAATCTAGGTCATGGCTCAGAGTTAAGAGCAGGGTGAATGTAGTGATGTCAGCGCGCGGTCGTCGACACTAACGGATCGTTATTTATACCTGGTGCGTAGTGCACCGGAACTCGCCCGCTGCACTCGCTGCATCCGCGCCACCCGCTCCACCCGCCTCCGCCCTGTCAATGACCCCGTCACCACGAACATTCGGTTCCTAAATCACACTGGCCTAACTAAACATTCAGTCTTACACAGTAACAGCAAGCTCGTTTATCATCTCAGCTCGATGTCCAAACGTTCGTAATTCTCTTACAATAGTCGTAGGACTCGTAGGGCGATCGTTGCGAAAGGCTCTGTTGCAAGCGGGTGCCCTTCGGCTTTGTTTGAGTTACGTAAGTAGACCCGCCCACATCTGTAGGGCAACCACCCACGCAGGGCATGAACTGTGTCAAGCAGCCTGTCCTAGTTTCTACGTTCACTACAATTTTTCCGTCTACGCGAGCAAAAGGCAAAACTCACCTCCCCTGGCTTGTTAAAATCAAAGAAACAAAGTTATCACTAATGAATTGGATTCTTTTGTCCATTTTTTTGGGTTTTGTACCTCAAAGGAAAAATAGAACCCTTCGTTATCCGTCTGTCTGTTGAAATGAATAATAAATACGTTGGTTTACGGTTCCTTGGGATTCAAGCTTCTACGTCAACGCTATAAAATAAATATGGCCATTTATGCGACATATTTTGATACTTGCCTATTGGGTACTTCCCGTTGACCTAGAATAATGAATTTAAGCAAAAAACAAGGTCTCACAGCACAAGTAAAGGGAAAAGTCCGAAAATTATTAATTTGTAGAATCATCAGTATCACATAGAACAATTTTTGTTTTGCGATTACAAACTTACATGAATTGACGATAACGTATATCGATCGTACGACAGTACATTTTTTCAAATACAAGTTAAGTCCAAACCTACTTATCTATTCGGCAGAGTTGTTCGGTGCTCTCATAGTTAAACGTAATGTTTTTGGCGTTCTTGCTCGTCACAGTACTCACCCTTCGTGAGCGAGTTCGACTCGCACTTGGTTGGTTTAATTGAGCATTCATGCATACATAATATGCTGATAATATCATACATTTTCGCAAATTAGTGAATCTGACGTATTAACATAATTAATTCAGAACGAAATCTACCAATTTACGTGTTGTCATCGATAGCAACGATTTGTGTGGGAATTAATTTATTAATTACCACGATAAAGTACATGTTGATTCGTAAAATAATGTTGTTCGGGATTTGTTTTCCCTTATTACTAAACTCCAAATTCCTCTACTAGTTGGGAAAATAAAAATAAAACAATCAATTCTGTTAAATTCCTTTACTGTAGAGCCGAGCGGCGTTGCTAGGTCCGTGTAAATTCGCGATCTCTGCGAGCGATGTCCGCGATGGAATTTCCGCGAAAAAATCCATACGTCACAGCACAGCACGTCACGGCAGCGGGCGGGCCGCGTAACGTCACGCCAAGCAAGGCCGCGGCTGAGTAAGCACCACTGTATGCTTTTTGTTTACACCACAACTGACTAATATGGTCTTGTGATGTAATACGACATATAAATGCTTATTGCATTCCTTTTAAGAAAATCACTGCACTATTTTGTATTCGTTAATTTTTTATTGCTACCTAATTTCAGCTTTAGGTAAACCTGATTGTATTGAACACTATTGTCTGGATAGTTTAATATTTGAAGAGATGTACATACTTAGAAACTATATTCCAAAAACGTATTGAGTACGTCCTGCACTAAAAATTCTTTGTATTACTCCTTTTCCGAGTAATTTGTACAGCCGGCTGTTACTAAATATGTCAATCACGTAGATAGTAAATGATGATTCGTGTGTGCGTTACGTAAATTACTTGCGCACTTCACACTTGGCATATTGTGCACAGATAACAACTGTGAATTGGGTTTATTACCGTCACCACGACTTGTACTAGTGTTTTGTTAGTTCATGACTTCGGCATTCTTTGAAGTTCAGGCGTGCACACTGACCCAAAAGTAAATGAACCAATTAGGCAGTTATTATACTTGTAGCTATGTGATTACCGCTCTCATTTTATTTGCGTGTACATATTTTTGACGCGGCTTCATCTAAGGCTACTAATATAAGAATATGTTAGTCAATGTGACAATTCATAAACTTTCTAAACTGGCGTATCGCATCCAATTGCCAGAAAATGTTTCTTTTTGTATATATGTGTGCGCAATGTACATTGTATCACTGTTATTTTTGAAAAAAAATTAGTACCGCAGCATGGTTATTTTCATGATTTTCTCTGGGCAAATAACCTGTGTACTTCACAAATAAATTAATACAGAAACTAATAATGCTTGAATTTTTATGTTTTACGTTTTCGCATTTTGCCTAAACTTCTTCTGGAAATAACATTTTACGCTCACTCTCATACGAGCACGCATAATTATCGAGCAGCCGAGCTGTTCTCACGGATGTTGATCTGTACTTACAATTTAACCGTCACTTTGTACGCACAATGGGCATTAGAATTAGAAAGCGACCGGTGACCGCAAAAAGGTAGCATTCGAAAGGGCTCGCAGCTTGCAAGATTATGTTACGTCAGTATTGAACGATCAGCAATGTTCCCCTTGCGCCTCACAGCCGCGCTAGGGAGGGCTCGCCATCATGTACCTCGTGCGTGTCGCACCGATTCTACTATGCACGTATGTGCTACTGCCCTCGCTTTTGTCCGACAACAATCTATGACGTCGATGAAGGCTCAAAAATTCAGTTCTCAAAGGGTTCAACCCTTCTAAACTGTAATGTTAGGATGGGGCACATTTTTAATTCTACTGCATGTAAATAAGTATTGTACAGTTTGTTAGAACACTTGTGAGCGGTGTGTGAATCGTATGGGGTAGTTATCAAGGGCACTCCGCCGATTGTAATGTAATAATAGTGCAGAATGGTCTGTTCTTTTTATGTAAGGGGAAGCTTGGCATGTTCGTGAGTGCGCATCGGATTTGAGTTTTAAAATATTACAATTTTAGTTCGGTTTGTGCACGTTATTATGGAAATAACGCATATAATTTTATAATGCGTGTTTAATTATTGATTGGTAGGTACGATAATATACGGTTCAAGAAACATCTGACTCAAATTATGTTATAGAACATTTGCAAATAAAACATCAAGTTGAGTAGTCGAGCAGTCGTGAAAAACCTGTCCAATAATGAAGTCGCATAATTTTGCTGAGCCAGGAAAATCACAATATTATGGCCATGCTGAATATCAAGTATGCAAGTCATGTGTGTGTGAGTAAGTCGCGATGTGCAGCTGTGACTGGCTCACTTCCGCGTCCATATGTATTTGTATATATTTACGCGTGTCATTTAATAAATTAAAAATGAAATGTAACAATTTGTTTGTTGTTGAAACATTTTTCATAACCAGCAGAGGCCTTTGTCACATTTACAATGTTCCTGTTAATTATAATTAGTGGGTAAAATGGTACTCGTACCATATAATGTGTATGTGGAAATATTGCGTTCATGTAGTTAGTCGCTGGGGATTAAAGCAGCTAATTTAAATACTAATACAATTCCGAATATCGTAATGAACTTTATTTGTATCGCCCGAGAGTCTTGCGGACGTGTTTGCGTACTTACAATATTCATGGGTAGTCAAGAGTGTGCTCATAAGAATATAAATTGCGAACATAATGCAATAATATTTTAACCGCTGGCTTAGGTCTCGGGTACCGTAAGCGTAGCCTCTAACTGCCGTCTTTATAACTACCTTGTAGGTACAGTACGGTATAGAATAACAGGCTTATCTATACTTTATTTCTTTAGTACGTTAGGTTTAGCATTGAAATCGATAATACGGCTTTTAATATCACAGTTGTTGTTATCGAGAACTAACCTTATTTCGTCATCCGGTATTTGAACATGAAGTTTCTATTTGATGTCTGGTACCAATTTGGTACACATAAAAGTTTCATAGGCGGCCGGAATTCTCGGTAGAACGTCTTTATACACTTCAAAATTAATTCCGCTGAATAGAATTTTCTCGCCTGTAAATACAGACGACCCACATTTTCATTTGGCCTTAGAATAAAATAGAATGGGATATGAATTGCTTCAACTTTATGAGCACTCAAATTCAATTCTGTTTCTGTATAGTGAATTGCGCCGCTACTGAAAATAGCCGGCACATATCTGAAACATCGCGTTCTTGAGATCATTTGTGAGAAGGTAACCTACTGAATGTGTGTAAGTAGTATCGAATGGGACGAAAGTGGGTCAGCAGGCATGACGTCAGCGATAAAGGAGCCCTCGTTCATTATCAATTATGTGCATGGCGGCACGTACGTTCGTTTCCCAAACTAGCTAAACTTGTGCCCTAACCGATATGAACCTTGATATCGCAACGCTACGGCTGCACGCCATGCGCCGTAATGCCGCCAGATCCCTTTCGAAAGTTTAAACCGCAAAATAGTAACTACGCTGATCCACCAAGTACCGACCAAGTAGCATTTATGTGTACAACATCGAATGTCGTCCGTCAGCTGTAAGCTACTTGCAATCAAAATACCATTGTGTTTGCGAACTGTATTGAACGAAGGTAATCCACCAATCAGTGGGGCATAGCTCAGTTATTGTAGCCATGTTTAATTTATCAGGATTCAGGTGGCATCTGCTATGAAGGAAGTAATAGAGTCATGCGTGTGTGTCATAATCATAATAGATACTACTCGTACGTTCCATAGTCATAGGACCTTCACTATGACTATCTAGTTTATACTATAGTGCATACAATTGCAGTTTGTATTGCATTCTGTTGCCGTGGAGCCAAGGCCGTGATGCAATAAGTACAGTCAGGTGAATTGTACGTTCATGTTGAATGCATCACGTGATTGCGTCACTTGGTCACGGAAACTATTGTTTGGAATGGTAGAAACTCTTCATGTGGTGAAATGTTGTACTATCCATTTGTTATCCTTCTTATTGCTGACAAGATCTGCTGTTTAGCTCGATGCATTGTTTCCTAACCTTGTTCAGTTCATAGCAGGCTATTAGCTTCCAGAAAATACTTAGATATTAAAAGTCAAACAGTCAAGTTACCCGATTAATATTTCATAATAAGGGTTTTCATAGGCATCTGAGGAATAAACTTCTCTTCATGGTTCACTGCCTGCCGTCGTGTTGCCTTAGTCATTTTAATTACGCAATTGATAATTTCCGGTTGTAATCAGGATCGCACAAGTGTATGACTTTGACCTTATTTCTCAGCACCACGTGTGCCCTATTCAATCTTGAGCATCCCTCGTTAAATAGGTTTGTTATTGTGTGTACGTTCCCCGAGGTCGGCTGTTCCGTGGGAAAGTATTGTGAGTTTATTATGTGCAGCCGGATCACGTGTCGCGACCGCGACGCACCTAGCGACTACTTACTTCAGTTATGTAAAGTGAGTGCTATGACGACCGACGAATGAACTCTATAAATAGCGGTCGATCCGTCCTTGAGCCGCCGCGACTGTGCAGAACTAGGTCAAGCCGAGCTGCCTCATGCCAGTGTCCTCTCCCCGCGCCCACCAGCACACCCGCCCGAGCATTGCTCGCTGTTTACCGCGTCGGGTACGTCGCCAAACACCTCGAATTCCACACACATTCCATGCTTCCTGGTTATATCTTTTAGTTTTACTATTGTGTAGGAATAACTACAATGGACGTCATCAGCCTTTAACTGGGTTTTGTCTGAAACTTCATTTATTGTATGGTGGCTTTAAAATCCTATTGAAATGAACTACTTACCAGATGTCTGTTCATCCAGTCAAATTAAAAAATGATTTAAATAAAAGCAAGAATTTCGTTTGTATAAATAGGGGTCTATACAATCCCCTTACCTGAGTGAACTGATAATGGCCAAGGTTGGGCCGGGCAGGTAGCGAACCGGATTATAATCGATCCAGTCGTTTACTCAGGATATTTATTTTCCCATACCATCGTTTGGTTCATGTATTATTGTAAACAGATGTGCACATGAGAAATCTTTAAGTAAGCTATAAAAACCGTGAATTTATTCGGCTAGTCATGGTTTCAGTAAATTATTGGATAGCGAATAATTGTAAACTATAAAATAATAATGTGGATGTGTGGCTATCTACTGTATAGCTATAGGTAGGTATAAAGAGATAATACAAAACCTATATGTATGTTTGTAACTGGCTAATGTATCAATATCAGCACATTGGCTTCCCGTACTTCTTTCTACAAACGCTAAATATATTATTTTGATCAATATTGTTATCATCACAGTCGTATACATGTCATATTATTATCGTAGCGCGTGGGTGGGTGTGAAGTAGTGAACCATAAACTTGGTCGGCGATATCGCACAAAGACCAATGTGTTATCTTTGTATAGGGGCATATGGGGCACATTGGGCACTGGCTGCCCTGTTATACAATGCCTTATCATTCTACAGGGACGATAAATACTACTTGGAGCCGCTTTGCATACTAAAGTAGTAAATTGGACGTAATTTTACATTGTTGGAATGTTAATGTACCAACGTAGCTTACATTTTTTAATCATATCCGTCGACAAAACTTATCCAATGAAGGTCATAGTATGATGTTACTTGTTAATTGAAATTACGTAGGAATAAGTCTGAAAATAAACTCATTCAAGATTTTTCGTGAAACGTTCTCGAAACAGATCCATTCTTATTTTTTCTGTATTTAAAAGTCCCAACTTGCTCGCGTTCAAAGGTGTGAATTTTGAGCATTGCGTGACAACCAGCAATCATAGCTCATTCCGAGGAACAATGAGTGAAGAACTTATGTGAAATATAATATAATTATGTATGTCGAGCATCGCTGGCGGCGACACGGCCGGCGGTGAAAGCTCTCTATGGCCGCAACACTGACAGATACGTGTATGCGTATAATTGTCATTTAATTTTAGTTGCGGCTTTCGTGGTGAAGACGCACAGCACCTGTCTCACTCCTTTGTTTCGACTCCCAAATGTCAGCCGAGGTCATCTAAATACAGGCGTTATAGGCATCGGATTCGGACGACGATCGCTGTCTAGACGTTGTGTTGCATCGTCCGATCGATTGCACGACCGAGCCTCAGACGGTCATCGACCCCGCGGGCGCATCGGTGACGTTACGCTCCGGTGATGCGCTCCTCAATAACCTTACGGATATTGTGGTTCAATTCCGTGTTTTATATCTTACGCACTGTGATGTCTTCATCGCATTCTTCATCTTCTTGTATTCTACGAAACGCATTACAAGCTCGTTTTTTTAACATTCTTTATTCTGAGTTTTTATGTATCAAAGCTTAGGTAGGTATATTTCTGTTCCAAAGATTTAAAGAGAAAAAAGAGATCTTTTCTTTGAATCCAAATGCGTGATATTACACAACAAAAAATAAATAAAAGCAGTACGCGTTGAATGTGTTCGAATAGATTTTACGAAAAAACAGCTCTATTGTCGTTTCATCCGTTCATTTCTAAAGTTTTCTAAAGGCCTTTTGAAGATTTATTTCACAAAAAGTGAAATTTTAAGTCCGCAATACTGTTTTTTTCTCTAGTTTGGTATCTGTGTACGCAGTGTTGTTGTGATAACTGTACTCATTCTTCATACTTTATTTACAATGCGTCTGACCTTGTACGCCAGTCAAGTTCAGGCTGTAACTTTGACATTGTTTTCTAGCCGGTCGGCAGAAAACAAAGTCCTTTGAATGGCTTTTCAAATGTTAAAGATCCAGTTTATTGCTTGCAATCTTTTGTTTACCGATTGACTTGACAGGATTCCGCTTAACAATAGTCCGCACTCCGCAATAAAACTCTTGTTCTCCGTCATAATAGTGATGCGGAGGTATTGGTATTGGTAAACCTTTTGAATGGCAGGGCGACAAAGGCGTTGCAAATGGCACTGTACGTGTCGCCGGGGTTCACCCGCGCGGCGGACGCGCACCTGCGGCTGGCGCTGATGTTCAAGGCACGCCGCCACTGCACCCTTGCCGCCGTGCATTTCCGCCGCGCACGCCTCGCGCCGCACCAGGACGCCACATTCACGCGCCTCGAGCTCGGCTTCCACGCCGCACATCTTCTCGAAGCCAGAGGCCTGAGGAAAGCCGCCAGAGACGCGTACGAAAGATTACTCAAGGAACCTCAGTTGTCCTCAACTTTGAAAGCAGATGTCTGCAGACAATTAGGTAAGTTGAGGATTTGAGCTTGATATTGCATTGGTAAACTTCATTGAGTTGTGGATAAAAACTCAAAATAATACCTGGGCATCATATAAAATAAACGATGGTGTGTAGGATGGCTGTACCACCGCTGCGTGTCTTTGGGCGAGCCGGCAGCGCGCGCGCGCGCTGCCATCTGGTGCTTGCAGCGCGCAGTGGCTGCTGAGCCAGAGTCAGGAGCAGGACTGTATTTACTTGGACGGTGCTTCGCGGCGCAGGGGAAAGTGCACGATGCCTTCATTGCATATAGGAATTCCGTGGAAAAGTCCGAGGGAAATGCCGACACTTGGTGCTCTATAGGGTGAGAAATTTGAAGTGAATGTAATAGTTACATAATTGCTTGATTTCATTTCGGAGGAATCCTATTTTATGTTGTAAGTATTGTTATTCTTTTTGCAGTGTTTTATATCAGCAACAAAACCAGCCGATGGATGCGTTACAAGCGTACATTTGTGCGGTGCAACTAGACAAGGATCACTCTGCGGCGTGGACCAACCTCGGCAGTTTGTATGAAAGCTGTCAGATGCCGAGAGACGCGTGCGCTTGTTACACGAACGGTGGCGCAGCTGCGACCGCGTCGCACTCTGTGCTGAGGGATAGGCTTAATTTCCTGAGAGGTGCTCTGTTACATGCGCCTATGCCCTCAGTTACTGGAAAGTAAGTTGCTACCTTGTTATTTTATTTGCTTAAACTTACATTTGACAATCCTTGAAGTACTTGCATTATTTGATTACAGTAGCACAGTGTTTAAAATATTAATATTCAGCCTCAGATTCGGCTTAAAAATATCTCAACCAACTACTTTTTCATAGACGTCGTCAGCTTCCATCGATTGAAGAAGCCTGGAATTTGCCCATATGCGCAGAGATGTCGTCCCGGGCCCCCAAGTCCGCGCCGCCGCCATACCCGGGCAAGCGGCCGGAGGAGCCGCCGCCGCTCACACAACATCAGCTTCAGACTCTCCAGTACCTACAGAAGAACTCCAATAATCTGTCGCCACAGCAACAAGTACTAACCTCATGTTCTTGAATTTTAGTTTAAGCTGATTCCCGAACATGTCGAAACAGACGACTGAGCAACAATGATGCCGATAAGAGGCGGTACTCCTCTACCCTTAACTGATCCTTTTGTAGTGTGCCTTGAAATTGTAATGACCACCAAAAGAAATCGGTCTCTTAGATTAAGTTAAGTGTGCTGCCGTGAGTTGTCTAATAGCTTTATTTAATTCTCTATCGTACTACGGAATTGTAGTAACGATCGTAATATTCTTTTTCAGGCTTTGATGCAGCAACTACTGACGCAGTATCGACAAGCGCAGGCAGCGCGAGCGCGTGCGGTTTGTACTAACTTTAATTTCCGTTATTTGTACTGACGCGGGCGGCAGGAACTAGCATTATCGGTAGGGGTCCCTAAAAGTTTGGTTCGTGGTGATAATTGTATGTTTGTGTTGCAGGTGACGAAAAGCGAAGGTAACGCCACCGGCGGCGACCAGGCCGAGTCGCTCGCCGAAGATCTGTTGAAGAGGTTCACAGATACGAAGCCAGAAGTTAAGAAGGAGCCTATTTGCAGTAAGTAAATTAATTGGCCTGTAATTATAATTACTACACTCAAGGCTACATCCTCTTCTCGTAAAGGGTAGGAACAAGATAACGTTGTTTTTCCTCCACAAAAATTTACTATCATAACTTTTTGAACAAATTCACTATGTTTAAAAAGACACAAAGTTTAAGTACATTTTTAAACAGTTCAGCAAGATGTGAGTGATGTGAGCCGTCGTAGGACAAAATTACACCGAAAATTCTTTGTTCGCTTCGTTTGAATGTGTTGAAAATAGGATTTAATATATTTTACTTTAGTCCTACATACAGAGATAAATTAAATACCAGCAGATCTTACAAATCAAATAATCAACAAAATGAATAATTCTAAGAATTGAGA
The DNA here is from genome assembly GCA_905147745.2 of Phlogophora meticulosa. Taxonomy (NCBI): domain Eukaryota; kingdom Metazoa; phylum Arthropoda; class Insecta; order Lepidoptera; family Noctuidae; genus Phlogophora; species Phlogophora meticulosa. The sequence continues at coordinate 6,311,117 of LR990518.1, forward strand.
AATCGACAGTAAGTTTAAACAACCTGCTTCATTTTTGGGACGTAGCTCTTACCTGCCTAATCTGTGCAAAAAACGTTCGTCCGGACTCCGGATCCGCGCATCTGTTAAGGCAACATGGTCGCCTAAGCTCTCTGTTTAAAGCAACCATTATACCATATCTTGAAGCCATTAAAGCGAGAATATGAGAATAATGCGGTGGCTAAATGCTCAGCGCACAAAGCCTCGCAAAAGCTTCGCGGTTCACAAAAGCCTCAGGTCGTCTTACGAATGATTGAGCGCCCTTTGTTATTCGTCAAAACATCTATGCTATATAAAAGGAATGCATTACAGTTTTTGTTCTGTTTAATAGAAAATAAATCAGTTCTTGTTGCTGCAATAATACATTACAGTGGATTTTAATGATGAATGAGGATAAATAAACGAAATCTCATTCAGCTTGATCGGTTGAATTTTGTTCAGATAAAAAAGTTGCTGGTGGGTTTAACGATTCCTCATAATATATCCGATCAGTTAAAATTATCGTGTCATAATGTAAACTCGTTGCACGTAAAACTTTATTTTTCGTCGTAAATTATGAGTATAATCAATGTCAATGTCATTTAATCCTTGAGACATTTTTTTTCTCGCGTGGAAGATTTTGTGAGCAAGAAACATGAGAAATAAGAATAAAAGTCAGTACAAAAAGCTATTATCTGTTCAAGTACATAATATATCAATATAAAAATTTCCCGGTAGACGAATTTCAAGATACACAATTAAATTTTGTACAAACGATATCCCTTTGTTCAGGGTCTTTTTTTCACATGTTTATCGTAATAGCATTACTTCTGGTCAGATTTTCCGATACCTAATGTACCTGAGTTGAACGTTTTTCATTAGAACTTTAATCACTCACCTGCATACAACATGAAATTACTAATCTGAATTATGATTTCTACATTACGTGACCTAGGCTGCCTTAACATTTAAGTGTGTGCGATTGATAAACTAAACTGAATAAACTTGTTCATTGACTTTATACGACAATATTTTTGTTTGAAATATGCATTCAGTGTATTATTTTGATTTCAGTGGATACCCCTAGTAATGCAGGCAGCAGTAGCGAGGCCGTGCTGGGCGGGCGTCAGCCTGTCGTGAAGCTGGAGCCTCTCAAGGCGGACCCACTCAAACCTGTCGCCTACCAAATTGGCATGAGCTCCAAACAGATAATGGATGCTTGCAAGTAAGTCTCGCGTCTTTACTCGGATTAGGCTCCCACGTCACAAGGTACTAACGTAATGTTTATCGCTGCAGGGAAAACGCGGGCCCGCCCAGCGCGTGGTCAGTGCTGGGCGACGGCTGCGGGCCGCCCGAGCCGCCGGCCGTGCCGCCGCCGCGCCTGACGCCCGAGCAGCTGGCGCCGCCCGCGCCCTTCGTCTACGTGGAGTCCAAGCGCGACGCCTTCTCGCCGCAGCTGCAGGACTTCTGCCTCAAGCACCCCATCGCCGTGGTGCGCGGCCTTACCGCCGCTCTCAAGCTCGACCTCGGCCTGTTCTCCACCAAGACGCTGGTGGAGGCGTGGCCCGACCACGCAGTCGAGGTGCGAACGCAGCTCATGCAGTCCGCCGACGAGAACTGGGATACCACGGGCCGCAGGCGCGTGTGGGCCTGCGCCTCGCACCGCTCGCACACCACCGTGCGCAAGTACGCGCAGTACCAGGCCGGCTCCTTCCAGGAATCGCTGCGCGAGGAGCGCGAGCGAGGCGCGCCGGCTGCGGCGGCGGGCGGCGCGCTGTCGGACTCGGACGGCCGCGAGTCCGGCTCGGGACCCGTCAAGCGCCGCCGGGCCGCGCGCATGTTGCGCTTCGGAACCAACGTTGATCTGTCTGACGAACGGAAATGGCGTCCTCAGCTCACAGAATTACAAAAACTGCCCGCTTTCGCACGCGTTGCTTCCGCCGCTAATATGCTATCGCATGTTGGTCACGTGATCCTGGGCATGAACACGGTCCAGCTGTACATGAAAGTGCCCGGAAGTCGCACGCCCGGCCACCAAGAGAACAACAACTTCTGTTCAATCAATATCAACATCGGACCTGGTGATTGCGAGTGGTTCGGCGTGCCCGACGCGTACTGGGGTGGCGTGCGCGATCTTTGCGAAAGACACGGATTGTCGTACTTGCACGGCTCGTGGTGGCCTGACCCGGAGGAGTTGCGCCAGCACGGCGTTCCCGTGTACCGCTTCACGCAGCGGCCCGGAGACCTGGTGTGGGTGAACGCAGGCTGCGTGCATTGGGTGCAGGCTACCGGCTGGTGCAACAACATCGCGTGGAATGTGGGCCCGCTGACTGCGCGTCAATACGCGCTCGCTTTGGAACGGTACGAGTGGAACAAGGTCCAGAACTTCAAGTCCATCGTGCCCATGGTGCACCTGACGTGGAACCTGGCGCGCAACATCCGCGTGTCGGACCCGCGCCTGCACCGCGCCATGCGCACGTGCCTGCTGCAGACGCTGCGCGCGGCGGCCGGCACGCTGGGCGCCGTGCGCGCGCGCGGCGTGCCCGTGCGCTTCCACGGCCGCGCGCGCGGCGAGGCGTCGCACTACTGCGGCGCGTGCGAGCGCGAGGTGTGGCACGCGCTGCTGGTGCGCGAGCACGAGAAGCGCCACGTGGTGCACTGCCTGGCGTGCGCGCGCCGCGCCTCGCCCACGCTGGCCGGCTTCCTGTGCCTGGAGGAGCACCACGTGGACGAGCTGGCGCAGGTGTACGACGCCTTCACGCTGCACCGGCCGGCGCCGCCCGCGCCGGCTGCGCACGCGCCGTCGCTGGTGCCCATCCCGGACTGAGCGGCCGGCGCGGCCAGGCGGTTAGTTTCGTTGTAGTCGGCCCGCCCGCTCGGCTGTAGTAGGCGTCGGCACTTAGTTCACTTCTCCGAGCTTCGTCGCGGACGACCTGAGTGACGACGGCGTACCTGTATTTATTATGTGTGCGAGTGTATGATAATATGATTTACGACGAGCTAGTTTTATATATCCAGATTTAGTTTCCGTGAGAATGGAGATCGTGTATGCGACAGTTCGAGTAGAATGTGCACTCGATCGGCTCTTCACAGATTAGACACAACACAGTATTAGATGCTAGCCAATTCCGACAAGTATATAGGTAATTATTGACGACGGTGTCATTATTGACCAAGTAAGTTGTAACAGATGCACGCAATCTATTTTTATTAAGATGCGCCTGAATTTAAAATTGTATGAGGACTAACTGAAATATTTTTGGTGATAATTGTAATTTTGTAATACGGAAACTTATACAGTTTACACGCTCCTCGATCACTTTTGTAATTGTGCGAGATATTTGATATAAGAAGTCAATTGTCGGCGACGACTAGCCGGTGTTATAGCTTGTAGATACGTATAATGTAATCGTTGGCGCGGGCGGCCTCGAAGCGTAGGATGATAAGCGTAGACTAGCTAGGAATGTTCAAGACAGGAGGCCGGCCCGCTAAGGTATCGAGTGCTCACGTGTTCACCATCATATAAATGTTTTATTTTTGTATAGAGGCGTAGTTATTTATTTTTTATCGTACTGTGACCTTAGTTTGATTTTTTAGACAGTCTTAGCAAATAGTAGTATTAAGTATAATTGCACGTAAGGAAACCCTACGTTTTAGTAGGGTCTGGAGAATAGTGTTGCGATGTCCCAAAGAACGTTATAATGTACTTGAGTAGGCAAATGGAAATTGCATGTTCAATTTATTGATATTAATATCGACATTTCTTGAATATTTCTGACACATTTGGGATCTGAAGTTTTAAATTAATTTTATTTAGCAAGTTGACTATAACTGACTTCATTATTTCATAAAATTGGACTGTATTAAAATTAAGCATGATTAAAAAGTTGTTTCTTGGATTGATGTAAATTAAGATGGATTAGGCTAGTAAGCTTGGGTTGGCAGCAACGCAGGTCAACCCGCCTCTGACGCTTGTCTGTTTGTTGTTTCTCTTGGAGTTTTATTGATGTGTTTGTAATATTTCAACGTTAAATATTAATTTTTGAGTATCAGAGGCGAGTTTATGTGTGTTGAGGATATGGAAGTGTTTGTCGGATTATGTATAGCGATGCCGATATATTTATAAGTACCTAATAATATCATCACTGCCATGTATGACCTTACTGTTTATACTGTAAATTACATTTTTAATAAAGAAATTTAAGTACGATATTGTGTGGTTTCCTTTTCGTAATTTCACTTTTTTTTTTTTTTAAATGCTGGACAATCCACACAGCATCATCTAGCCCCAAGCTAAGCAGAGCTTGTGTTATTGGTACTAGGTGACTGATATACTTAATACAATACATTACATAGATAGATATTTTTTATTATACATAGCAAATACCCAGAACACCTGGGACAAATCTTTGTAGATCGTACAAACATTTGTCCCAAGGCGGGAATCGAACCCGCAACCTCTTGCGTTGCAGGCGGACCTTCGCCCGCTGCGCCACATAGGTCGTCCACTTGCCACGTGTTAGGTAATAACCGACTTATTATTATAGGAGCAGAGGGCCGATAGTGATATAATCGATTTGACAAAAGTCTGCCAGCATATTGGACAGACCAAAACCGACACGACAGATATAACATGATTATCCAGAACACACGCAGGCGTTAGACAAATCAGCCTCTTTTTACATGGCAATAACAAAGTACATTTTCAGGAACACGACACCCGTCTGGTCGGAGGATCTTCTCTTGTTTATGGAGGAAGAGCTACTTCGCACCCTGTTCCACTTACCACTATTATTCATTACCTTGCAGGAGTAAGAGGAACAGCCTGCCTTGTTTTGACGATCGATTAGCGATTACAGCCAGAGAGTACATGTCGGTCAGCGACGAATAGCGCGTTTTGCTTCCAACTTACTACAACTTCTCGAATTAAAGAAAGAAAAACATTTATTAGGAACACGCACAGGTAATAATAGACACAAAGTAAAAAAGGATCTAAAATCTAAACAATAAATACTAAAATAAAAGAACCTGTGCGAGTTCAAAAAGGCTCCTATCTCAGCATATGCTGCGGCTATCGGCCGCGAGTGCATCAATGAAATAGAAATCGAGTTCATGTGAGTCAGTACCAGATAATATTGTCTAGGCAAGACAATTATCAGTAGATAAACGGCGATTAATTTTCCAAAATAAGTTTATTTAAATCACATGATACATTATTTTAAATACATCACTTTTTATTAATAAAGATAGTTGGATAACATATTTGCATAAACTATATTTTATGATGATGTATAACATTATATGTCAATGGAATATTGCATTATGAATACATTTAATTCTAATCAGTGATATACAAGCAGATAATTTAGATTAGTGCTGGAAAATCCTAATGTGTCCCTCATCACTTCAGCAGTCATGGTGCTACTGTACCAGCATGATCTACGACGTTCTACGTGTTCATTATCTAATAAAATCGTTTGTGCAGCATCAGTTGATATATTACTTTTCTACTTAGTCCATCTAAATATCAGTCCAGCGTAGTGATGATCAACTCTGTAGTCGTTGTGAGGTGAAACCTCATTTGAGTCGACGTGCTCCGCTCTTTTAAATCAATCGACACTGTCAATTAGCAAACGACATTGGGCAAAAATGTATCGCGCTTGGTCCCAATGTAAAATCAAGCTCTATGTCCCTGAATAAATTAAAAAAAAAGTGTCGATCATTAATTAAACTTGAAAATTTTATTCTCACTAGTGACGCTAGCAATAACAATTTGAAGAAAATAAACTTCTCGGATTGTCATGGTCACCATTGATAACATTTATTTTATGACGGGTTTTTTGACACTATTAAATTTGCATATTTTTGGAATAACCGCTTTGAGCTCTTTACTGGAACCCACACCTCAGTGTCAGTTGTAGTGTCGAGGCAAAATTTAATCGTTTTTTTATTATTACTACGAAATAATAATATTTATTTTTAAAATGTTGCCCCACACTAGGAATTTCTCCTGTATCGTGGGTGCGTTTACAGACATTTAAACTCACATAAGTACACAACCAGACCTGAGACAAGTACCCGTAGGCTATACACATATTTATTCCGTGCGGGAATCGATCCAACGACACACAACGCAGCAGCCAATCGCTCAGCCACTGCGCCAACCGTGCCGTCAAATTAAACAAATTGGGATAAATAATAATTTTCATTTAGCTTCAACTTTTCACTGACATACTTTTTTGTAGGTGCTGTCATAAAAAAGGACTTTCTTTTAAATAGACTAATAAGTTACATAGGTCGTGAGGAGTTGGACATTTGGACCACTTTTGCCCATTGTCATTTATCTAATCAACAGTCGATGCAGATCGTGAAGGTGTAACACCCCTTTTCCCGTCCCCACATTACCATAACATACGTTTTGTGCGATATTGTGTCACTACAAATAAACTCTCACTACCAAGAGAAATATTCTTAAAGCATCAAACATTTATCACTTAACTCAGTAAAAGATTCGAGTCTAACATAACAGTCTTAAAGTAGTCTACGATTTACAGATGATGCGATGTTGTATGTACAGTTTCTGTTTTATAAAATTACATGACTACGTTAAAATTATTTAAGTAAGCCATCATAGCACCTATCTGTTATTACTTTATTGTAAACGTATAATAAAACATTAAACTATAACGCAGAGAGCTCAATGTGTTTTTGTGCGATGTTTGGATGCATGCTCTGGGCATTGAATGTATATGAAATTTTAGCAAAATACATTTTAATATAAAAATAAGAATCCTGTGTCTCGACTACTGTTTGGCATGGTCAATTGCACAGCAACATTATTCTTATAATTAATAGAATATTAACTAATCTCGTGCTTAAACACTAAAACAAGATGGCGGCCTTCACTCCTAAATAAAGATTTGGTGAAGACTAGTATTATAATATTAAAATAAAATAATTTTATTGGAAAAAATCACAATTTTTGCAATAGCATTCCAACCAAAACATGACTTTGGTACTTAATTACAATTTATTCTAGCACTTTTATTGCGGATATATCAATACGAAATGGAATCGTTATAAATGCGTACACTCAGTGGGTACTGTCGGAAGAACTTAATGCTATGTTACGCGAAGGTCACATTACCAGGGTTTAGCGAAGTTTCAAACGATAAATGTACTTAATATGTGACAGATATACCATTGGCTATACTTTTTGACAGCAAGAATGGCACAAAATCAGCTGAAACCCGGTAAGTGTGGCCTATAGGTAACCGTGGGACACAGTGTTGTCCCTGTGGAAGTAAACGAAAAAAAAAACGAACGACGGCGAATTCTGAATTCATCGTTATCAATTCGTACAGATCTTGCAATTGCAATGCAGTTGCGAAACATTGCAATGAAGTTGCTTTGCATTATCAGTCGTAAATAAAAGCCTGGAGTATTGTGTGTGCTGTAGTGTCACGTGTAACCCTCATGACGCACCGTCACGCAGCACAGGTTTGCGCAGAAGTAGCGCAGAGTCAGCCGATACGATTGGTAGCTCATTGCTGCAGTGGTACTTTATGAGATGCGGCACGCTTTCAAACACCCGGTCCTTAGTTCGTACCTAGCGAGAGTTAAAAATGAGTTATTTGTATGTCGGGGTCACCATCACCACTAATCGTATATCGACGACGAACTACCAATATCTTCTTTCTAAAAAAGACGAAAAAAAGTCGAATTTATTTATTTGTCATTTTTTGTTTGTTTTGGAAGTATACCGTACCGTACTAGTGTTTAATGGGATGAATAGTTCAATATCGTGTTAGTAGGTTTTGGTAGGTACGTCGATTGACAAAAAAAAACTAAAAATAAAAAAGTAGTTAAGAGGTATTGGTAGTTCATCGTCGATATGGTAAGACGTATTCTGGTAAAGTAGTTTCGAGATAACAAAAATTGTAGGTATCAGGTCTGCCGCGCGACTGGAGTTTACTCATTTAGTGTGATCGACTTTTGGTGCCAGCATTGGTGACCAACATCGGATTTACCAATATTAGCGCAAAACATAACGCCGGTAATAATTTCACTCCTCATACCAGGGACTTATACGAAAATCGATTCTAAAGGAGTAAACTCAAAAAACATGACCCAACTGAGATATATGAGATTTTAGTTTTCGAAGTCGGTTATTTAGTCTGCGTCTCAAACAAAGAGATACACGGCGATGGCCACTTACATACACACCTGATGGTAAATGGTCACTACCGTTTCTGGAAACGTGCGATACTAAAGGCAATGTAGTTTTGTTATCAATCCAGAGTCAATTAAGATTTCATCTGTATAACAGTATTACACGAGCACCTATACTCTTCAAACCAAAAATAAATCTACCTACTCCGATCACTGGTTGTAAGAAAACCACCAATAGAATTTCATGATTTACACTAAGCGGAGACACCAAGTGTAAATAACGACATTCTATTGGTGGTTTTCTCTCCTCTGGTCTCGTCTCCGCTTTGGTGGATTCCGGGCCTTAATCTGTAGACAAATATATTAACATCATACCACTCCGTTCGGGTCGACGAGTAGAAGGTGTTTGTGGCTGCCTTTCCTGGCTCCTGTTAGAACGAACTGTCCGGGGCACGCCGCTGACTCCCGCACCAGAAACTCTCCATCTTCAACCACTAGCTGAAAGGAAAAAAAAAATTGCTTTGTTGACAAAAAAAATGAATCGCATATTGTCGGCGATTTTTACTGCCGTAGTAAATTGGAGGTGGCCGAGAATCCAGTTTAATGGCTAGAGATTGAACAGAAGCCTATGTGTAACAGTGGAGTGCTAGTGACTATGAACATATCATAGCCTACTTTTTTCATTGATCGCGGTACTAACGTGAGTAGTAGGACAATATGACAACATCATACTTTTAATCCCGAAGGGTTAGCCAGGGGTGTATGGTACAGTCACCAGCATAAATACCTTACATTAACTCAGAATTTAAAAGCGATTTTCTACTAAAGTATTGATAGAAGTATTAAAGTGTTATGAGCACAGTGTTCTCGAAACCATACTATTATTAAATAGGGCTTTCCTCAAAGTTTTAATCGTTATTGCACGAGGAAATCGCTTTTGAATTTTGTGCCAGAGTAAGATATTTATGATCGTGACTGTACATCCACATTTCGGTACTTGTGTTCAAGTCTCATGTAATAGGGGGCCAGCGTATTTATTACCATCAACCGTACATCGGTTTTACCTTTTCAGCAGTAATCCTAGAGATAGGTCCATGGAACCACGGCTCCCGCGATAGTAAGGCGGCCTGGGCCTGAGCCGACAGCGGCTCGGCCGGCACGTCGCCTGGAGATGACGCCGATGCTGAGGACGACGACGCAGCCGATGATGACGTCATAGGCGCCGCCGTAAATGGTTCTGTAATGAGAAAATGATTTGTTGAATGGAATCAATCATCAATATTAGGTTCTCTACTTTTATACTGGGCCACAAGGCTGGCAGAAGCCATGGTGACCTCGCTGCTTTAACACGTTAAACGCCAAGTGACCGACAAACAATACATTTTCTATTATGTCTCGTTTTATAGCAGTTAAGGTGTTAAACAATAGACGTAAATTGATAATATTGGAATTTATGTTATATATTAATTGACGTCTTGAAGACTTCACCGTTTCACAGCAATCCAAAAACGCGAAAACGAAGAGTTGCATCGACCCGCAACTCATATTATTCTTTATATGCTTCTCCATACGGTTGAAATTAATATAGCAAATAAATGCTAGTCTACTAGTATTATTTAACACCTACGCGGATACTGAAAGTGTCACGGCAGTCATAACAACTAACTGGTAATGTTATGACGCTGTATGATAGCCGCCTAGTCATATGGTTAGGGCACCTCTCGTGCACGACGTTGCGTGTTTAAATCCGGGCAGGTAACTATGTGACGACCAATTCATATGTACTTTCTAAGTTTATCTTAGACATCGGTGAACGAAAACTTGGACTTGAAAAAACCTACAGTTATAATTAATATAAGTTTGAAATCGTGAACCGGCCTTGAGCAATCGTGGTGATTAATGCTCGTGCCTTCTCTGTATGAGAAGAAGTATTTGCCCTGCATTGGGACAGTGATAGGCAGGATTTATTTCTTAATTGCAAAGACGAGCTCGAGAAGCTCGTGGTTAAATAAAAACAGCCGTATGGGTTGATCGAAGATTAAGCTACACTTGACGAGGTCAGTCTGTGGGTGGGTGACCCTTCGTAACATATCAAAAGTCCTCCGTGGCTTGGAAAGCATGTTAAACCGTTGGTCCCGGCTATTATTTCTAGATCTTTAATAGTCGTTACGGGTAGTCAGAAACCCAAAAGTCTGACAACCAGTCTTACCTAGGGGTATTTTTTTGTCCCTTGTGGAGGTCAGATAGGCAGTCGCTCTATGTAAAATACTGACCTATTCAAGAGACCCCAAAAAAGTTGGGAAAAGGCTAAGCAGACAATAAATTGCAATGGCGACTGTCTTCTACCTGTCACAATGTGTTCCAGTAAATATTTCAATAATTATGTATATACTTACGCATGTCAAATATGTCGGTGTGATGGTTAGGCAGAAGGGCGGTGGGCGGAGTGCGCGGCGGCGGAGTCTGGTTCACGTAGTGTCGTACGCTCTCCTCACATCTAGAATAACGAAATATAACATACACTACATAGAGGGGTCTCTATGAATAAATACGATGGAAAGTTGTGCTAAATCTCGGAAATTTTGTGGTAAATTTGAAGTTTATAATGGTTGTAGTTTGTGGAGTTCGTGGCTAAATAAAAACAGCCGTACTGCTACGTTCGTACTTTTCCCATCGATATTTAATATCTCCTCCACGCCCTTTAAAGGCTAGTTTTGATAATAAAATATAGCTTATGTTATTCGCTGATAATGTTCTTCCATAGGTGAATGAATTTTTAAAATCGGTTTAGTCGTTTTTTAGTTTATCCATTACAAATAAACATTAGTTTAGATTAGTTCAGAAACGATGGGGCTCTTGGAACCAGCATGTTATAGGAACTAATGGACGTTACTAGTAACACCTAATTCACAGTGAAGTTCGAGGCTGACTCAATTAAGATCGTCATCGAAAATGAAAGAGAAGAAGAATAAAGTACGAAAGGTTCGGTTCTTCATTTAAAAGCTGCTTAACTGTAAGCTGACTAAGTTAAACAATAACCTGACGACATTTCAACGAACGTCATATTACGATAAGTGATTAAGGGATACACCTATTCAGCTTAATGCAGATTTTGTCCATAGAAAACTGGAGTTTTGTATGATATGCGTACGCGTCCCCTCAGCTGAACGATGAACATAAGCTGAATAAGTGTGAGAAGTCCCTAATACACCTTGTTTTTACACCCAGAGTAGCAAGAAAGTATAAGCATACAATACTATTGTTAGTTTATCGGTACTTTCGGCCAAATCGGTGACTCGTTTCCTTATTGATTGTAGCTCTACGTGGGGCGATAAACTTCATCCGATATGGCGTTACCAGGCAAACAATATGACTCACGTATTCGTCTCCAAGAAAGTGAATCAATATGTATTTCGTTGAGTGATTGATTTTTTTAAATTCACAGATAAAAACAGTGATTCATGTTCTTAGAAAGTCTAAAATATTTATGTCTACATCCTCTTTTTATCAACACTATATTATTAAGGCGCCGGCCGGATCGCTGGTTGTTAACTTGCTGAATATCCGTTCAATTCATGGACGGATACTCAGCAATTTGTCTATCCGGCTCTCGATTATCTATACCAGGGTTCAATTCTTTCTGAACTGAATCATTGAGCTACAGAAACTAAAATAATATCCCTTAATCATTCTATGATTTTGCAAATACTACTTGACCCAAATTTTAAGTTACTGAAAATTTGGGTGACTGAGAAGACTTTAAGACCTTTTTTAAAATTTCATCCTGTTAGAGTTATTGAGGCCAGTAACATTGTGTGACGCAGAATAAAGGATCGAAGTAAACGACGTGAAATTAGGAAGGTTTATAATATCCAGCATCGGGCTGCTAAACACTGATCATGATGTTAAAGAATATACTTACGAAGATATAGGAGCGAGATTCGCGAGTGAAGCCAGCGGCGGTGGTGGCGGATGTCGGTAGGAGGGGGTACTATCCGGCGGCGTCTTGTCCGGCATGTCGTTGTAGTATTCACGATCGTCCGGCAGCACGCTGCTGGCCGTACTACACAGAGAACGCGCTCCTCCGTTTAGATTCAACCTGGAAATTAATGTTACGTTTTACTAGATAGAGCCCAACAGGGTCCACGATTGATTCGAATAAAATGTTTACCACCTAAACCACATTGCCTAAGCTTCATTGTGGAATGCAATAAAGAATTGAGTAGATTGTCTAGTCACGTTTGTTTTGCAATCCATTCTTGGTGCTTTTAGATTTAATTTTGTGCTTATTTATTTATTTTATTTAATACTTTAAGCACACAAATGTACAGAGGCGGACTATGTCTGTAAACTTGTTCTTGATAAATTCCATTCTATTCTAAAAGCCAAGCATAGGGTCCAGGGCTTAATCAGGCGAAGTATTATTATAATTTCCCATAAAAATATCCCTAATAAGTAAATTCTAAGCATGGACTGCGGGTTTTTGGGTCATTTAAAGGCAGCATTCGCCCCATGGACGTGCATAGACTATACACCTTTACGCCCACCCCCTATCAAGTCTACCATTCCGCCCCTGCCATCTCTCGCGGGAATTAGTGTACTTTTATGCGTCTACTTTTGTTGGAACACTGGTATTATGGTTCATAACACAAGTTAAATCGTACTTTGAGTACCTGAGTTCAAAATACGCTAGTTTTATATTAAATTTTATATTTTCTCTTAGAGCATAATTACTCCTTACTAGTGTTATTGTTCATCTATAAAATAACCCATGACTATGGGCTAACTACATTAGGTAAGCTGGATTAACAGTCTTTTATAAATTGAAGTCCTGCTTATAAACATCAATGATTCAGTCACTGTTTGCTTGATTCATCTTCTTTAACTAAATATTTTGATTTTATAACTGTATAGTGGTTGAATATATTATGTAATGTGTAGCACAAGCAGAATGGATAAATGTTATGTCTCAGACGTAATATCAATAACTTTATGATAGTCATAATTGAAGTGTACCTTTGGAAACTATGTGTCACTATAATATAAATAAAAAGGTTTGTTATAGACAGAACATGACATAGCGGTTTATTTAAGAGAAGAGAAGGAATATTAAATAAAAGGACAAACATGAGTGTATTCTTCAGGTCAGCTGAACTTTTCTTCTTTCATTAGATATATTAATAGTATTCTAATCATTTAATGTTGGGTCTCCAAAGGGATGAATGAAAGGCAAATGCATGCAGCTGAGATAAGAATGCCAAGAGGGATGTGTTGTGCTTCTCCAATGGATAGAATAAGCAATGAGTATGAGTGAGAAAGTCAGATAGAGGCACTGGTGACTGAAAAGGTGTGGAAATTGGTTGTTGTGATGGTATAGGAATGTGATTCAGAGTTATGAAGATAGCTTTGAGTAAGAGAAAACTAGAGAAACAATTAATGGACTGTGTAAGGACGATATAGCTAGAGTGGGGGAAACTATGAAGACTATAGAAGTATGATACTAGTAGAATGGCTTGTAACAATGTATTGTAAGTTTTATGTTTGTCCTATATACCTACTATGTTAGTGGATATTCATTAATATGAGGATAACTTACTGTTAATCCTCAAATATAATAAGTGCAGCACCATCATTATTGTGAAAACTATAAGGATAAGTGGTTTGGTTTTTACAAACATCTAGAATAATAGGGATACTTACGATGAGGGTTTTGTCAAAAATTCTTTAAAACGAAGTTCGAAAGCTTGTCCTACAGTTGCTATGACGTCTTGTGCTAATCTGCCGCCGCATTCTAGTACATAACACGCTCTCCATTCAGCTGGAGGGACTGACTTGGCTACATAGGCAACAAAGTCTAAGGAGTCCGTATCTCCGCCAGATGCAAATGAGACTCGAGGCATGTCATGGCGGGCTATAGTCTCCCCGCCTTCAAGAGCTGCTAAGGTTATTGCCTTCGATGATATTGTCAGGGCCACATTGGCTCCGGAGTGTGCCATCCTAGGCCGAGCAGCAAGGGCTCGGACTGCAGCTTGGCAAACTCTTCGCTTTTTGTCAGCTGATCTTAATCCTGCTGCTGCACATACTCTGGCGATGCATTCTCTGAAAATATGTCAACAAAAGTTTTTAGAATTCTGAGTTTTGTTTGTTTATAAGTTATTAGATGATGATGATGATGCAGTTTCTGATACATTGTTCAAAAAACAGCTATTGAAACAATATAAAATTAAAAATAAATTGGATTAGCTTCTATTTGTTGAAAAGTGTACTGTAAAAATCATTACTTAATTCATCATTACTTCAAATGAAGCAGTGTTCTTGAATACAGTAAAACGGGGTGAATCGAAAAGCCAGGGTGAATAGAAACAAAACTTTGAAGGGCATTTTCGCGTTAGTAAGACATTGTTTATTACTATAAGAACTCTTATTTTTTTTAAGGAATTGAAATGGTTAATTTCAACACCTTGTAAGTAATTAATAATGATGAATCAACGATTAAATCTCATTTTAAAGTTTTGTTTCTATTCACCCTGGCTTTTCGATTCACCCTGTTTTACGGTACTGGAAAAGACTGAAACTTACTTCGCTACTTGAGATCTTGTTTCAAAGTCAAGTTTCTTCATAGATGTTAAAACCTCCATACAGCCAATGTACTGAAATAGAAGCACAATTACATGTTAAAACATTGCATTACAGCTGTTTCCCAAAGCATAGAAAGAGACCAGAATAACACCCTTAATTCACCTGCTATAGGGGTATCTTGGATGGAAACAACTAGGGTCAATTCCAGAGAAAATGCTGGTATGGAGTTTTTTATTAATGTAACTGCTAAATAACACTGCCTGACCCAAGTAGGCAGTTTGAGAACCCCACACTTTATAACAGTCGTCAAATAGTTCATTTCATTGGCATGGCCATGAAGAATCTGCATTCATTTGAATGGATTACTTAGATTTTCTTAGTTACTCATCATCATCTGCCTATCCCTTTATCGACTATGTTGGAGTCGGCATTCAGTCTGAAGCTGAGTACCAGTATTTTACATGGTGTGAGTACCCATCTGTCCTCCACAACCCAGGACTGGGCAACACAACACCCATTGGTAAAACTAGTTTTCAGAGTTTTGGGCTACTGACATCCATAACAACCACCAAGGGTCTACTGAGGAATGACAGCTTAATGTGCTTTGCCTGCGGACCGCAGGCGTTTCTGTATGTAATGGCTGGTCATATATCAACGAACCAACCTCGGGTCAACCTTCGATCTACCCGTGCAACTGTATTACTTGGCTCGAGCACCTCTGAGATACTATAAACTATACTTTTAGAAATGCCAGTATTGTGCCTGTAGCAGATGCTTACCCTGACTGCGTACGTGATCCCATCGCTGGCGAGCACCGAGTCAGGATGCAGCCAGCCCCTCGCCGGCTTCGCGACAAAAGTACTGTCCGTCATTTCAAGCGCGACAGTAACACACCGCGACGTACGATTCAATGTTTTTCTTCACACTTCACCTACTTTCAGCTATTTATAAGGCGCTTTCATTATGATTCAGCTGATTAATTCACCAGTTTCGAAGTAAGTCACCAGTTATGTTATCTCAAAAGTTTGGAGTTAAACTCACAATGTGATTTCTTTGCTAGTGAAATTAATTGCGTGATTGTTACTGCTTTGAGTTATTAAGTAGAAGCGTGGGAACACAGTTCGATAATAAACTAAAAAACATTACGTTATAACACCAAGCAAAGTTACAACTTTTTTGACATATGTGAACGACAAGGAACGAAATAGAGAGGGCGATTGGTGAATGAATGAATTGAAAGAACATTGAATGAGCTGAGTGAAACAGTATAGCACAGATTAAGTCATTTCAGTTTTTAAAGAGGCGCACTGTTTTAAATCGAATGCCCGACCAGTAAATAGTTTGCTATTATTTTACATAAAAACATTATTACTAAATCCAGAGCATGAGAGTTAGAGTGCGTCAAGAGTCTGTGGTCAGGCCTATTTTTTACCACATCATATGTTTGATATGGGATTATTTTCACATTTGAGTAAGAAATATCCAAGTTTCTTGAGAAAGAGGCTTGTCCCGCGCTAGGTCAAAAGTCATCTAAATACCGTTTTTGTGTTGTTGGCGCCACTATTGAGTAAGATCCTAAAGTATACCTACCCTACCTGTAAACGTTTTGGTGCGTGCGAGAAAACAAAGTTAACATTTGAATCATATTTAATACCTTAAAACCGTACGGTAAAACCATATTGACCATGACGCAGTGCGGCGCAGTCCCATTTTGTTCCGAAAAATGCAAATCAAAATGATTTTGATTTCTGCTCTTTTGACATTAATTGACTCGTAACTCATATAGGCCATAATTAATCTCAGATATTGCAAAATATTCATAACTTTATTCTAACTAGAAATAACCTCGCGTAGTTCACTCACAAACAGTGACATTTGACATTTCCCAGTCCACACGCTACATTAGTGCCTCTAGCGGCGAATACATACGAGATAGCCCTCACTTCAGTCCTTATGATGACCCACGGACCCTTTTTTGGAGATCACAAACCACAAAGGTGAAAACGCGGCTGCCTACATTACAACTATTACATTGCGCTAGGACTAGGTTAGTTCTATTATTTATATGATAATATATTATATACCTACCATCCTATATGCTACGATCCGGAATTTTATTTTGTGTTCAAAACAGGAATCAAGTGCCGTTATCAATCATTCATCTCAGTCCATTGCCCTCTTGCTTTTCCCGAGATGCCACTTAGAAATAACACCTTGAATATGTTATGTTGATAGTAGTGCTCGAAATAAGTAAGCCTATTGGTTACCTTATACTGAAAGGATTAATTCACCCCACACAGCAGCTGTCGCGGTAGATAGATAAGGACAAGTACACATTATAGGGTTATCCGTTGACTTTAGATTTTCCCGTACCCACTGAGTAGGTATGGAAAAATCAGAAACTTGATATTACCGGGAGGGTTTGTTTGGGAGTATGTTTTTATAGATTACCTATACTTAATGCATACAAACTTTAAAATATCCATCTAAAATTTTCAATATATCATATAGAGTCTTGTTACTGGTAGGTACTTAATAAGCGGGTCCCGGAGTGGTCTCTTAAGAGGTAACGGGGCCCCTTCCATGTGCTGATGGTGATCACCGGGGTGGTTTTAGTGAGGTAAGAATCCCACACTCCCTGGTCTTTTCCCCAAAAGTCCAGGCGCCTTTTGAAGGTTTCCCCCCGTTAGCAAAAAAAAAAAAAAAAGGTACTTAATAAGCAGTTGTTTAAAGAAAAGCAACTTTCGGTTAGTGGGTCGTCTCTAGAGGCGGAGTTGTAGGAGTTGAAGTATACGGTTAGGGGCATTATGAGCAGCAACGAAATTAAAAAAAAAATATTAAAAAAAAAACAAATCCTCGCTCCATAGCGCCCGTAGGCCTATTTACTCTGGCAACATTAGTAAGTGGGTACTAGTTCTGCATAAATACAAATACTTAATTTACATTAATTATTATTTATTTTGTGTTCATTCATTACATTACCTATTAATGATTTAGATAGTACAAGGATCATCCTTGTTGATAGTGATAAGCACTACCCAAATTATTCGACTGCCTTGTTGGTCCAGTGGTCGTGAGCGCTACTGCGGAGCACGGGGTTCTAGGTTTGAATCCCGCGCGGGTCGGGTAAAGTTGAATTAGGTTTTTCCATCTGAAATTTTTCAGTAGCAGCCCGGAGTCTGGATCTGTGCCAGGTTGATGACGATAGGCTCACCCCTTATTGCATAGGACTTAAACATAACTAGTTAAATGTGGAGGTCTGCCTAACCCTTAAGGGAATACAGGCATAATATTATGTTATGTGTATGGAAAATAAATAACAAGCAGCCTGTCATGTCGATAGTAACTCCTGCCTAATCCATTTGGTATTAAAGGTGTGATGTTATATTAGTAGTACCAGCCTTTTACTGTCCCACTGCAGGGCAAAGGCATCTTCTCATTCAGAGAAGGCACGAGCATTAATCACCACGCTTGCTCAAGACGGGTTGGCGATTTCAGACTTATATTAATTATAAGTCCAGGTTTCCTCACGATGTTTTCCTTCACCGATGTCAGTGATGTCCGAGATAAACTTAAGATAACATATGAATTGAAAAACTCACATTGGTACTTGGTTGTAGGTTGTTGGTTGTGGGTTCAAACCCAGGTTTGAACCCACAACCTCGTGCACTAGAGGCGAGGCGTAAACCACTGGGCCATCATGACATTGTTATATTACTATCTAATAAAATTTAACTTACTCAAGTACTTACCCATTTACTTTCATTGGTACAAATACCTAACTAGGAGATCAGTATAATTACTACCTGAGTAGGATCAGTTTTCTGACAAAATATTCATCTAGCGAGGGATTTCAATGATGTCTCTCAATCCTAATCTAGAGATAAATCTTTGTTTGTAACCAATCAATGGCCGAATTTGCAATCTGTAACCTTAAGAGCGCTAATCAGAAGCAGCAGTTGAAGATCACGGATTGAGATTAGGATTGAGAAACATCATAATCATCATCCTCCTGCCCTTATCCCAATTTATTTGGGGTCGGCGCAGCATGTTTTCTTCTTCCATACATCTCTATTTGCCGTCATCTCATGGGTCACCTCTTTTCTTGCCATATCCTCTTTCACACAATCCATCCATCTTTTCTTTGGTCTTCCTCTACTCATGTAACCCTGCACATTCATACTCAAAACTTTCCTCACAACATGGTCCTCATCCCTTCGCATCACATGCCCATAACATGACAACCGATTTCCACACAATTTCTCGGTCACAGGCGCCACTTTCAGACTTCCTCTTACATACTCATTTCTTATTCTATCCATTCGCGTAACACCACACATCCCCCTCAGCATTCTCATCTCAGCTGCATGTACTGCCTTTCATTCATGCCTTTTGCGGCCCAACATTCTGATCCATACAAGACAGCAGGCATTAGGATCGAGAAACGTTATTGAAATTTCCCATAAGCAGTACTTGCACTGCGACTGGTAGCTTGGAGACCCAATACAATATTTACTTACCTCTAACTAACAAAGGGGATATAAGGCAGATGTAAGCGGAAACGCCGGGAGGAGACGCCCTAAGACGAGCAAGGACCTTATTGGTGATGTTTTTCGTGTATGAGATGTATGAACGTAAACGAAGCAAAAGGAGGATGTAATCGTAGGAGGTGGCGTTCTGTAGTTTCTGCCTACCCTCATGGAAATAGGCGTGAGTTGTTGTGTGTATTTTTTTATCCCATACTAGTAATTTCTCTTGTATCGTAGGTGCGTTTTTTTCTCTTTTTTTTTTTAAGCGTTGCCCCACATTATTAATTCCTCCGGTATCGTGAGTGCGTTTACAAACATTTAAACTCACATACACAAACAGCCAGACCCAAAAAAACTACCTGTAGGCCATTCAAATATTTGTTCCGTTCGGGAATCGAACCCGCGACACGCAGCGCAGCAGCCAATCGCTCAGCTACTGCGCAAAAATTCAAACTCACATACACAAACAGCCAGACCCGTGTGTATGTCCAGTCACACTGGCCACTGTAGTCAGTGACCAAAATGTAAAGCCGGGAAAACGATGTCCTAAATCCTAACTATGCCTAAAATGAGCGAACATCAAAGCAGCTCCCTGCTTCCCCAGTAAGTTATTTTACAACAAACATTCCGGTAGCATATCTACGCTGTACATAGACCTACATAAACGTATGGCGGCAACTCGTTTGTTTACACTATGTACGTGTGGGGAGTCAATAAACCTGCAGCTTACAAGCAGGTAGCTCTTCTTGTAGTCGTGACCTGTCTAGGGTGTGCGTGCACAAAATAAATACGCCTAACCGCAAACACTGCAAGCCTACTACTTACTTATTAACTCCCACTTTTACCCACCTCAATTTTAAGGCAATTTTTCCTAAAACCTACTCTAAAGTCCCCGAGTAATTTATGACTTAAACTAAGTAAAAAAGGTCAGCAGGATTCTGTTGTTTTAATAACGTTACATGAATAACAAAGTTGTGTCGTTTAGGAGTTTTGTCGTCCCGATGGGCGGTGGGTAAATGTTTATTTTTATTGTTCAAATCTACCCCCGGACATTAACTTAATAGCCGCCACGAGAATTTGAGCTACGGCCTGCCCTACCGTTACTTACACCGAAACATGCGTGCGATTCAAATTTTACGCGTAAGCTATTTTAGAACTAAAACCATAAACAATAATAGGTCGGACCAGGAACACAACGAAAACCAACTTTATTAAAGGATTAGTTACACATTTATCATCACAAAATGTTAACAACGAACTTAATGAATTTACAGTTTCCATCAACCCCTGAATTAGAAAAGCTCGACGAACGGTGGAAACGCGCCCTTCGTAGCAGCGTAGCGGGTGTCGTAGCCCGTAGGCCGAGGGCCGCGCGTGCGTGCGTCAGTCGGCGAGAGCCGCGCGTTGCCGCTCCACGCCCGGCATGCGCTCCCGTGCTGCCCGGGGACCCCTTCTAACATATACACACCACCGCGCGCCCCTGTAAGTACACTATTTTAATATAAGTAGCAAGTAGGAACTATATTTTCACATTTGAAGTACTTTTTCATTCAAAAACTGTCATGCGGAAATGGTGATTTCCGCACGTGGATCCATATTTAGCCGGCAGTGCCTTCCCGACGCACAGCTACAAATGAGCGGTACGTTCGATAGCCCACTGCCCCTGTGAGAGGCTTCCAAGTGAGCCCTTCCTTCAAGGGTTGTTCTGTATTCTGATTAAAACGTTGTGTTTTGAATGTAGATCAAGATTCAGCTGTCACCTTTTGTTGAGCATTTGGGGTTAGTTTATGAATATTTCATTGTGTTTGTTTGTAGTTGTGTGGATTCGCACGTGGATTATGGTAATGTTGCAGGTAAATAGACCGGAAACGTGGTAAAGTTATTCTTTTGGAGTGTCGACACCTTCTTTATTAGTTTTCTACTTAACTATGTGTTAACGACTCTTTCAAAATAACTAGGAGAAACTAAACTTACCATCACATTTCATAATTACGGCATAGTTTAATACTAAACCGCTTGGTTTGCGAAGCCAGTATCAAGCGAAATAATTCAGAAATCGCTTTTTTTCAGTATACCATGATAAAAAAACATCCTTGTAATAAGGAAGCGTATACATGCGAGTAGTGTAGACTGTAGGCTGGCGGTGTTGCAGAATGCTCATTTAAAACGAGCTGGCTCGTCGTCGGATTCGACAAACAATTGCCGCTCGTCTGGCGCGCCCGGCAGCCGGCTCAAGCCTTTCAGTCTTTTTAGTTTGTCTACAATTCCGTGAGGCCTCGCCGAGACAGCTTGAAAGCGGTCCGCAATTAGCCCGAGTCTGGCAAGCTATTGCTTCGTTTTATAGCTACGGATTCGTTTTAAAGACGACGGAAGTAATCTGCATGGTTGGACGGTTCTATGTTGTCTTCTTCGTTTTTATATTCATTCGTGTTGAAAATGTACAGACGCCAGCACATCAAGCTGTCCCAAACTGTCAAATTTCCCCGATTGAACATGGACCTTATTCTTGTGTAATAAAGTTCAAAAACGATCATAAAAATTTTGCTGGTTGGGGTATTACTCTACCAAAATTTGTGAATTTTCGAAAGTATTCACTAAACTCCACCAAGTTCATCAGTGAGCAGTTTCAAAGTAAACTTCCACATACAGCCAAGACCAACAACGGGTACATATCTTGGGCATCAACCCTCGACCTCCTTCGTACGACAACCATTATATCACGTAAAGTTAAATTAATTTCAAATACTTTGTTAATTACAAATGTCTGCAGCACAATTTCCGCGCACAGTGTGAACAATAGCGATGTAAATACACATGCCACGCGCTTAAGTACATACTTAGTTGTTTTACATTTAAATGCAAAGACAAGCCGAGCTGTGTTCTACGTCTGCCTTCATAATTACAAGATTGATGCCGAGATTAACGCAATTACAGAGCTGGAGGGGAACAGAGATTTTCATCTTGTACAAAACTGAATAATTTGTTAGAGAAAATATTTCGTACAAGAAAATTAGGTTAACAAAATACTCGGTGAGATTCCCGAGATTTCGGGAGATGTCAATTAATCTGACGTAGACGGCCCACGATATTGATGCTGCGTCAAGATTTGTGACGTAGTATATTAATCCTATATAATCACACCGATGTTATCTTAGGACGTGGTTAGTGATCCCAGTTCCATAATATAATAATAACTATTGGGCTTCGAGGGTACCGTAGAGATATCATCATTTATGAGTCGGATTCATGCGGTAGCGAGCGATAGCAGGAAAACGGTATTAATATTAAGGGAACGATAATGCAGCTATACCTATATAGCCAATGTACCACAATCTCTCACAAGGTCTTAGAAAGTATTTTTATCTCATCTTAAAATATATTAACGACTCTATATACCTCTAGGTAATGCTAGACATCGAACGGTATCGTATTCATTATGTTAATACTTAATGGAATACTTTTTACGTACAAAAAGTGTTCCCTTAGGAATTTCTGGAAATGTCTTCACAAATCATGTAGGAAAAGTTGGAAGTAAAATGAATATCAGTTGTCATGTCGCATGATTGGGACTCGATATTTTCTCGCTACGTCCGTATTTCACGCCTCGTGAAACTGGGACGATTTTCGGATATTGCAATGATTTCCTGGTTTGCATCGCAATCTCATCTTGATATTAAATGTAGGATAGTTTGAGGAATCTCATTTCCGTTCCATCTTGCTTATTAAAGTTACTTCACTATGGTATACTTAGGAAAGTGATCATGCTATGAATTACAGATAATTTATTCTACAACAAAATTGTAATACGGCCTTTTATCAATATTTATTTTTATAAAGTCGGTCCAATAATTATTGTCTAATTGCGTTCGCTAACAGACAACCTCGCATGGCAGATTAATAAAAAATGTAAAAATAACTTTTTCAAACGAGCTTTTATAAAAAAAAACTTCATAAAAAAAGGCAAAAAAGTATTTAAGTACAATTCATCACACTTTTTCTACCTAGGTCCAAAATAAGTCGATCTTTGATAACTCATCATATAGTCGCACGTAGGCAGGTAAGCTTTAGGGATCGCTACCGATGTGTTTAAAAAGTATACCACAAAGTATTGCTAATTAAAAGCATTAATACGACTTTTTAACTTCAAATTACGCGATTGAGTGAAATTGAAATTCTGAATCGTGAATTCCTGAAATCATGACTTTCGAGCACAATTGTAATTTAGAAAGTTATAGTGGTTTTTTAAATGATTATTATTGATTAAAAATTTTTGTTTAAGGCCGTGAAAAACTTTTTCTATAACATACAACGTAATACTGAGCTGCAAATCGCAGAAAACCTGAGAAAAAATAATTCTGCGGGCTGTCACTACACATATGCCTTAAATTTTATTTATGGATCAGATTTTTTAAGAAACAGAAACTTCATACGGTCTTTGAGTTATGGGTTTTTAGGAATGAACTGAACACTACAAAGCACTTAAGCTCAATGGGAAATCCCGAAACTTTGTCATAGTGCCGCGAACCAAATAAAAATCTGATGCAAAAGTTTTGGAGGCGCTCATGCCTAGTCTATTTAGCTGCGTTTCAGTAAGATTTTTTAACTGGCACTGGCATAATCGACTATTGGGAGGAGATAATTAACAAAGAAAACCGCAATACCTACTCGTGCTTCTGTGGGCAATACTTTTAGGGGCTTACCTATAAAGGTTTTTAATATAGCCTCAATGTATCCTTAAATACCATGATAAATGATATTTATTTCTGTTATTAGGTTTTTACAAACACTTTTACACGTCAATTTTTTTTTTTTTTTAACTTGGTCGGTGTCTCGCACTCTGAATACTCTGAGAAGAAACAGCAAAAGAAATTCAGAGATCACAGTCTCTTTTAAAGTCCAGACCTTATCTTCCTAAGATCATGTGAGAAACATGCAGATTAGTGTCCTGTAGGTACATGAGTCCAGGACTAAACGCAAATGCTATTGCAGGAATAAACACAGTTGAGGAATAAATACAAAAAGAAACTCAATCACTTCAGTACAATGTTAATCGCAAAACAACAGTGGCTGGCAACGTTTTTAAATCAAGGAGAAGTAGAGACAAGAATAGCTTGGATCTGCTATTGTTGCGATCCTCCCCTGCATTATCAGGGACGCCCTGAATAAATGAATATTTGATTTGCTAATTAAGCTTCGTCAGAGTCAGCCGGCAGTGCACCTTTATTTTTTGTGACGTGGCTAAAAAGGTAGGAAAGGCTTTGTTATCTAAATGTTTTGAATATAGAGTTGCATTTCAAATTTCCATTAAAAACTCTTTTGAGATGTGATATTTCAGAGTAAGATAAAAGTGGGCATAATTAGGATAATGGTTATTGTTTGGTTCATAATTTGTAAATACTGATGTTTAATTATGTTTAGCTGGGTACTGCTTGTTATTGTCTTATTTTGAAATCGTGTCTTCAAGTTTCAAACTTTCTCAAGAGCGTTGTTGATGTTCATTTTAAGTTTTGAATAAATAATCTGTTCAGAAGTGGTACAAAACTTTTATGAAATGAAAATTCGTGCTCATTAAAAATTCAGTTTCTGAAGCTGTTTCAGACTTAAGCTTCAGGACCAACAAACCCCAATTTTTATTTTGAATACCTAAGTTAAATCTGAAGGTAAAAATTTGAGTAGACAGTCAATTTTCGCCATCAAATATTGATACAACGTTAGCTAATTCCCCTCTTAGCCGTCGACATACATTTTACTCATATTTCAGTTCCATTACGATTGTATTTCGGGACAATAGACGTCGAACCTTGTTCAATATCCAATAACTATGGGTTACCTTAATGTAACGTTCATTCGTTCATTCAACGTTGCCTTCGACATTGATGGTATTCCAATTTAGTATTGGTTGGGTGGAATGTTCGCTTGCAATTCGTTTGTGTAGCAATAATGGCGGTTGTATTGTAACGTTCGATATTCTATGAAAAGAGTAAAGTATTATGACGTCATTTCGATGATGGGATGGCAATTGAGTGGAAATTTGTAGATGTTCATCGGAAATAATAGAATCTGTTTTCGAAATGGAAAAGTTTGGTTATATTTTCTTTTTTACGTAATTTTTCTTGTTACAGCGAACACTAGACAAGTCTATACATAGACTTTATGAGCTTAGTAAAGTTCCACGTAGGTTTTTATTCTTTGCGGTGCACAACACGAACATAAGATACGAATACTTATTCGAGTTATATCTTGAGCAAGATCTGTAACAAAAATAGTTTGACTGTAAAAGCCCTAATAAGATAACAAAATGGCCACCTCAGTTCAGACTTTGTCACGGACGAAAACTAAAAGTTTCCCCTTCTGGGCATCTGGGTGCTATTTACATGAACATGGTGACAGTTTTATCGATAAGGCGATTCCGTTCCCTGCCAACTTCACATTTGTTTAAGTTGTTTCGATAGAAAAAGGGATTTGCGGCGAACTGCGAAGTTGGATACTTTGTCTCGAAGCCACAATTTATTAGTTTGCTCTCGATTCATTACTCAGCTTGAGTCCGGGGTTCTCGTAAAACATCTTATTGGAAGATTGTGCAGGTTTATCGTCCCTTTTATTGGATGTTACAAGTGTAGGTAGATACTCACAAATAGTTCATATAGATTTTTATAGTAGTGCTTTTAATTGTGTAATCAAAGACTTGATTTTGTTTATTCAGTCTCAAATTAATTTACTAAGTATTTCTTGCATAGCCTTCCAAGTTGGCTCTAGCTCCTGCCTAGTTGCTCCTCTAGACACCTATAACTAAAACAATAGATTACGGGTTATTCTGAAACATACACACCATCATTCTAACATCTACATAATCTACTATTAATCACGAAACGTGTATCGTTAAGAGGTT
This sequence comes from Phlogophora meticulosa, assembly GCA_905147745.2. NCBI lineage: Eukaryota > Metazoa > Arthropoda > Insecta > Lepidoptera > Noctuidae > Phlogophora > Phlogophora meticulosa. The sequence continues at coordinate 6,337,283 of LR990518.1, forward strand.
CAATCAATATTTCATCAGCGGTGAGCTATCGAGCGTATAGTTCCGAGTGCGGACGGATAGTTAAATAAACTTTCCAACTGCGGCCGCCCCGTAATGGATTGCTAATATTAGCTAAATCTCGTAAGTTTACACCCCTCGGTGAACTAGATAAGTCGGTTCCATCCGTCTTTTATCCGGCGATTCGTTTCCCACAGCCGTGTGAGGGTGGCGGCCGTGGCAGGGCGTCGAAACGTTAGTTAAGTACTAGCAGCGTGTATACGGGTAGCGCAAAGTGAGTAATAGGTTTTTGAATGAAGGATATTGATGATTGATTGCGATCGAAGTAGATTGCGTTCGAGGGTCAGTCATTTTTTTGTTGGATTTTGCTGCCTAGGCTTAATAGTTCTCCGTATGGGAGAGAAATTGGATAGATTGGGGAAAAAGTGTATCGTGTTGTGTTGCTTCTGTAGCGATCGTTCCAGAATGTTTTATACTGTTTTCATATTATTCACTTTCTACACTTTGTCCAATAACACTTTGTCACTGTATCTTTTATATCTGCTTTGCTTATCGGAAATCTCTTACTCAAGTTGATTAAATATATCGTGACGATAGATACTGCTAATAGAACTTTCTTTTTATAAGATGTGCCGTTGATGGAAATGAAGAGGGTGCTGACTGCGCCCTTTTTTACGAGCGTCGCTACTGTCGCTAGCCTTCTTGAAATATGACACGGCGAGGGCTCGCACTCCCACCAGACACAGTATTGTGGTTCCCCGTTAACGGCCTTTTCTCCGCAATGAAATGACGACACGATAAAACATTTTATGTCACTACTTTTGTTTACTTCAAAGCGTGAGTTTTGATGACAGGAAAATGTAGAGCAGCCGCCGTTGGGGTAACAATTGTCTCGCCCGTCTACGAGCGTTTGATGTATTTTCCTAAAACCTTTGTTCAAGTGTCGCGAACGAAAATGTTTTCCTCGTGTATCGAGGCGTAAACGACGCGCTGTGCGTACAATACTCGCGTCACGGTGAGCGTTCCTTTCAGCAAAATGATGTTTGATTTTCCCTTTAATCTTTGGTTATGGTATTCGATAACAACAATGTGTTTGTACTATGGGAATATTGCTTGGAGATTTGGCATATAATCGAAAGAAATAATGTACTTGTGGTGTAAGTGTGAGCATGCAAGAAGTGGATAGACGTATACCTACTTTGTTGTAGGTGCCGTCGTCGGCATGCTGGGCGCGCGGCTCAAGTCATGGATGGAGGCGCAGCTGGGGCGGGCCAAGAAGCGTAAGCAGAAGCAGTCGAGACAGGCGACGGCGACGGCGACCACGGGGCCCCTTCCACCTCCTCACCTGTCATCACCGGAAAGCGCGTACAGTACGGGGTACTCCACGGATGGTACCTCGCCAGGGACCGCACCCGCTCCGCTCGCCGCACCGCTTGTGGCTCCCCCGCCGCCGCCCGCGCCTCCGACCACACATCTCTACCATGAACCAGCCAAGGTATGTTTACGTACGTTTGGCCATAAAGTACTTTCTGATAGCGCCTAAAACTGCGCATATCCCTGAAACGAGAGTTTGAACAGTATGGTAAACAGTGTGGTAAACCCCTGTACCACCTTCCTAATCTTCGTTTTAGGGTCCTTTCATACTGGAATAAGGACTGAAAGCCTTTTAAGTAGATTAGTGGTAGCAAATGATATTAAGTGGAATCGGAATAAGTGGAAATTTATTTTATTTTATTGTGATTTTATATTAGATAAATTAATAAATAAATAAATATTGCTGGACAATCCACACAGTATCACCTAGCCCCAAGCTAAGCAGAGCTTGTGTTATGGGTACTAGATGACTGATATACTTAATACAATACATTACATAGATAGATATTTTTATTATACATAGATATATACATAGATAGGAAATACCCGGAACACCCAGAACAAATATTTGTAGATCGTACAAACATTTGTCCCAAGGCGGGAATCGAACCCGCAACCTCTTGCGTCGCAGGCGGACCTTCGCCCACCGCGCCACATCGGTCGGAAGATTAGATACCTATGTACTTAGGAACCTAACGTTTTTAAAGTACCGGTGAATTAAAAGGGTTATTTGCATGTGCGTAGCTAGAGATTTTGTCTAGGGTGGGCAGCTGCCCAGTTATACTATACACAGTCATTTAATAACTAATTAATCATTTAATACCGTTGACTCTTCTAGGGTGAGTAAAGGTGTTTGCCTACCCTTGATAATAATGATAAGTACAAATGTATTCCCAAAATTAGTTCACCCCAAAACACTTATTAAATAATAATCTAAATTGCCTATCAGCCAGCGGCTACCGAAATGAAATGACGATGAAATGGTATATATTTCTGTAAACATGCTAAAACACTTTTCTTTAACACGTCATGAAATAGAATAAATAATTAGTTTAGGTCGGTATCTGCCTACTCTCTTCTAAATATGACTGTTTGTCTCTTAAAATCCCATGAAATTTTAAATATCCGTAGAGGTCCAATGTTTCCGCAATATCTAGGAACTCAATTTAGGTTAAGGGCCGGAGGGTAGTACCTACTAACAATAGTGAAAGTAGTCATGCAGTGCAGAAGCACAAATTGGTTAAGGAAAAAAACCTTGGAAAATAAAATCAACCTGATTTGATTTATTAAGGTTTATTGAATCAACTGTTTTCTCATGACCAGTCACCATAACCCAGAGGCAATATAAACAGAACTCGGAATCGTCCTCTATATAAAAGGCAATCGTAAAGTTTGGTGAACTGAACACAAACATATTTTTTTTACGGAGATTGTTTTCGTGGTACTGTCAACTGTGCCTCAGTACCATTTGCAGTACGAAAATAGCCCTTACTGCAACGACGTACAGTCGGCGACGGGTGAAGCTCTTGTAAGTGTGTAAAACGAACTTATACAGGAGGAAAAATAAACATTTTGTACGAGTTATGTCTTTGATCTTTTCTTAAGAATTAGCGAATACTTTTTAATGTCTCTCGTTATCTAAACTAATATAATAAAGAAGAAATATTTGTTTTTTTGGCAATGGGCTCGCCCCCTATAAAATGGGATTTAACATAACTGGCGAAATGTGGGTGTTACTATAGGTACACCTTTGCCCAAATCTTTTCAAAGAAATACAGGTGTTATGTTATGTATGTATGATTTGAATATATACAAAAACACAAAGTATATTTATGAATATAAAAGGGAGGAAGGAATCGCAAGGCATCAGAAAACTCTCCCGCATCGCTGTCAGAGGGAAAAGGTCCCAAAAGGCTGACAGCATATTGCTACGTTAATGAGAATACTGGTAAATGAAAAGGTAAATAACATAGAATAGGGATGTGTCCTAGGTAAAAATATAATAAGTCTATTTGGTCCGTAAGTTAGATTACCAAAAAATATTGGACACGAATTTTTTGCTAACTCAAATCAATAAAAGGTGACCAATATATACTCGTAGCACATCAAAGTTCAGGAGAAGGGGCTTATGATGTCACTTTTACATAAAAAGTGTAGCACGGCGTGACGTCACGTGAAATTTCAAAGCCGTCATTTTTGGTTTACGTGACAAAAGAAAAAATACGCGTCCAATGTTTTTGAGTAATCCAACTTTCGGACCAAAAATAATTTTTAAGGACACTACCCTATTGCATAGCAGGCACCCTGATTACAATGTGCAGATAAAGCAAATGAATGACACATTTAATAATTTATTCACGCACTGTTTTCAATTATCCCCACAATTAATCAATTTCCACCCGTCTGACACATAACCAATAGCCGTCATTATGGACTTAAATAAGGCCATACACACATGAACTGAATAATGAAGCCACAGTGATGGGATGGGGCACCGGGCTACGTGCTTATCTACATGCGCTCCCGGCTTTATTAATTAAGTAGACCGTACTAATTGAAGGGTGGACCTCCAGGGCTATTTAAAGTCGGTTGGCCTGACATCGGTTTCAATTTGGTATAGCGTAGGTAACTTGATTGCTGGCTATTTATCTAAATGTCACGTGTTTGCTTAGAGGAGCATGTAAGGCACATAACATCACGCCAGTTAACCCCGAAGGATAGATAGGCAGAGGTGTACCTCTAGTAAACCCACATTTTACCAGTTATCTTTAAGTCTCATCAACCGGGCACAAATCCAAGCTCCGGGCTGCTACTGAGAAATTCCAGATGGGAAACTCAATAACACTTTGCCCGACTCGGGAAGCGAACCCAGGACCTCGTGCTCAACAGTAGCGCTGCCGACCACTAGACCAACGAGGCAGACCTAACAAAATAGGTACCTAAGAGTGAGAGTGAGATAGAGTATGCATGTAATTACATAAGTCTGTCATAAACCTATGAACAATAAAATAAAATATTTGTATAATATGCTGGCTTGAGGAAGCAATAAACAAGGAAGAATAGAAGAATAGACTAGAGTTAATTCAGTAAAAATAACTAACTACCCATTTTTTTTATCTCTAGTCGAAAAATGTTAAGATAAGATAAGATAAGATTATTTATTTCGCAAATATATGGTGTAAAAAACAATTAGGAAAGTTCAGCCACATTTTACCATTAGGCATGCGAAAGGTACAAGACCAGCAACAAAAATAATTATTACATAATAACATTCAACATTTAGTGATAGCCGTGTTTAATAGTTAAACAAATGCATTTTCTTTTTCTGCAAAAATCTCTTAAATGTTGTAATAGGCTTTAACCACTAGAAAAGAGCGTAGCTTTTTTTTGAATGAAGGTAGATTTAATGCCTTCCAAGATTTAGGTAGCTTATTGTAAATGAATGGAGCCATGCAGAAAACACTTTTGCGCATGAGTGCTGTATTTGCGGTTGGCATTACATAATCTGCTATCATCGCGCCTATTTCGAGGAGCTATGTCTGCGAGACGTGTAAAGCTATTTAGGTTGGTTTTCACAAATACAGCTACTTCCATAATGTAAAGGCAAGGCAAGGTTAATATTTTATAATGTTTAAAATATGGCACACAACTGTCGGTAGACTTTAATTTAAACATTGACCGTATGCATCTTTTTTGTGATTTAAATACTGTTTCTTTCTCAGTTGAATTGCCCCAAAATATTAAACCATATCGGTTGGTACTTATTATCATAATAATAATATCACCTGTTACCTGTAACAATCACATACATTAAAAATATTTTATAAATTTTACCGTAATAAACAAAGTAAATCGAAATAAACGAACGTAAAAGCCTTTCAGATCCAAGATCTTATGCAAAAGCTTCCACATTTGTAACTAGATGGCGTTGGCGTCGAATTGAATCGCGCTATCGTTTGTTTCCCGGCGTTTGGGTAGGGTCGGCGTCCGCGCGGTAGTACTCAACTTTCCTTGTCTCGGGGAGCATAGTGCGCAGTGATCGTAAAGTGAGAGCACTTATGCTGGCACCCACAAGTTAATCTTGTATACCCGCGCCCGGCTGCCGTAAGGGAGTCCGAGCGCAATTTTTGAATAGTCCTCTTACTTAACGAGGGCTTAGAAACTTTACAATTATACACTATTTATGCCACGGCCTCGCTTCGTTGTGGCTCAGTCAGTTATTACATTTTATTTTTAATCTTGCAAACGCTTGACATTCCCCGTTTCCGTGAGTTTCCTAATAAAAAGAATATAAAAATATCTAGTCTTCTATTAAAATGTAACGGTGTATAAAAATTTCGAACCAATTCATCGACTGATTTCCGAGTTTTGCGGACTAACGGAAGCTGATTTTTTGTTACTATAGATTTTACCGTAATTTGGCACTACGTTTTCCCTGTTTTCAGAAGACATGAAAGAAAACAATTGTTATTAAAAAAAATGTTGTCTATAATTTCAGCGTCGATCCTCCAACGTGGTGGTCCGCCGCTGTATCCCGGAGCCGCCCCCTATCGCTGTGGTGGTATGCGCGACACCATCTCCTCGGCCGCGGTGCCGCATCAGGACCAACCCGTGGATGGGCGCGACTTCGCCCAGCAGAAGGAGGCCTTCAAACATAGTGCACCAGCAGTCGCTGCAGTGCCCGCCGACGCAGCCGCATCTGCATCACGCTCCGTACTCTCTTGATTCACATGTCAAGTATGGTTCTAGGTGAAGAGTGTTCTTATTCTATCAGCTTACGATTAACAATAGGGAACACACTCGTACCTCTTTCCGGCGTCGTCGGTCAACTAATGCAGACGAAACCTATTGTTTTGTTTTTAAACCACTGCTAGATATAATTAGGTTGGTACTATTCTAAAGTTTTGCGTAATTATTATTATAATAAACTCCTCGGTTTATGTACGAAAGTAGATACGGAGCGAAACTGCCCGCCATTCGAAATGAAATATAAATTATAATTTGGCCTATGGGAGCTGTAAAAGTCATAAAAACTTAAGCTGTAAAGTCACTTTGACTCTATTACAAACTAGCTAATAGAAGAAATAGCAGTTTCTTCCAACCCACATTTAACCACATGTGGTTAAAATCACGTAAGTACCAACGTAGTATAAAAGAGTCTATCCCGTCCCGCCAATTCTACACTTCACAGTACACTCTATCCGCCTCTATTGCCGTATGTTGTCGTCACAAATAGGCTTGAGTGTGTCTAATTACTTTATTGTTAAATATGTCAGACAATAATTAGGAAATATAGAAACATAAATGCAAGGAAATATTTCGCGTTTGTGGCTTTTTAATGATTTGTTGATGTTTTTAAGTTAATGATGTTTCGTGTCGTAAGTGACATCATTAGCATGGTACAGACGACAACACAATAAGCTATCCCAATCGCTCAATGTTTCTCAATTGAACATGAACCTTATTATTTTGTAATGAAGTTGAATGACTTTCAAATAAACTTGACAGATTGGGGTAGCTTGATGTACTGGCCTCTGTACATGCGTCGCATTAATTAATTAATCTTGCGTGTTATCTTTTTAATATTATCTCATAAACTGCAGGACCAAATTACATTCTGTAAAGCGCAAGTTGTATTTGCCATTAAACTTTCATGATACCAATACTATTTAATTTTATGATTATGAACTGTTCTTCATTACATTTAAAAATGCGCAACGCTTAGATTATATTATCATAATGAATGTCAAGTTAACACTCTGGTGTAGCAAGTTATATAATTAAGTTAGGCAGCACAGATATAAAGTAGGCCAGTGGGACTATGTATGATTGTTCAACGAAGTTAGAAGATAATTCAATTACTTGACTTAGATCTTACATACACAAAGCTGTCTACCTTTAGGTGTAATAACTTGCATTTTAATAGTGAGTTACAACGCCAGCTCGTGGCTATATTAAAACAGCGGCACGGGTTGATCGAAGGTTAAGCTACGCTTGCCGAGGTCAGTCTGTGGATGGGTTCGTAACACATCGAGACTCCTCCGTGGCTCGGAAAGCACGTTAAGCTGTAAGTCCCGGCTGCCATTTGTAGATCTTTGACAGTCGTTACGGGTAGTCAGAAACCCGATAGTCTGTCAACCAATGTTAGGGGTATCGTGTTGCCCAGTTACTGGGTTGTGGAGGTAAGATAGGCAGTCGCTCCATGTAAAATACTGGTATTCAGCTGCATCCGGTTAGACTGGAAGCCAACCCCAACATAGTTGGGAAAAGGCTAGGCAGATGATGATTACAATGCCAGGGCCTGCAAGTATCCATGAGGTTGTAATTAAGTATAAGTATGCACCGTTTCATAGATTTTGGTTTCTTTATTATACGCTGACCTAAGCCCGGAAGCAAATGTGTGCTTTTCATCTGGCTTTAGAAATGCGAAGATGAAAGGTGCTTAGTACTTACTTAACCTAGTACAGTATTTCAACTATGAAAACTGAATACGAGATTTCAATTAGATAACTTAACAGGCATTTCTAAAACGAATAAAAGTTTTTCAACAGAGTAGTTTTGCAACAGTTAGTTTTTTATATCCAGCCCCTCAAAAAGTTTGAAGGATACTAAGTTACGACAAAATGTGTAGATAGTTCTCAGGTCATAGGAATTTCTCCTGTGTCGTGGGTGCGTTTACGAACATTAAAGTCTCATACACGAATAGCCAGACCCGAGACAACTACCTGTAGGCCATACAAATATTTGTTCGGAGCGGGATTCGAACCCACGACACGCGCGCAGCAGCCGATCACTCAGCCACTGCGCCAACCGTAGCCCGGTTGGCGCAGTGGCGTATCTTTCGTATCCAGTTATAAAAATATTTGTAGGTAAATTCTCGTAGTTAATACAATTTAAATTTCAATTGCAGATCACCACATCTCTCACCACATTTATCACCGGAGCCTCACAGATCGCCTTACTACCGCGGTGGGGCGTCCAGCGACGAAGAATGCCGAGGCATGCGGGCGAGAGGCCGGGAGACCGCTATACTATCTGATGCCGACTTCGACTCGGACGGAGACACGGGGCTGGACGGAGGTGACGAAGATGATGAGGACGAGACTGCGTCGCCGGGAAGGAGACGGGCCAGGAGACGGAGGCCGCCGCGACGACCGCCGCGATCTGCAGGTGAGATTCCTACAACGAAGTATTAAATGACATGATAAATTTATTTGATGACATGGTTAAGGTGAATGAGTAGTGGCAGCCCGCGAAATTCAAATCTTCATAGGTTTTTGAAATGTTCAGTTCAGTATTCAGTTGAATGTTATTAAAAAGTCATTTGCGACCTTAATAAACATACATTTCTTGAAGTATAATTATTAAAATCACCAATACGGGCTGCCGCTACGCATTTCCTTACGCATTGAATAGATACGCATCATTAGCCTTAATTTCACTGAATTAAACTGACAGCCGAGTTGGTGACGACGACGAGATGGCCTAGGATGCAGGATTAGGTCTTTTTATGTCACAAGCGGGGTTCTTTAAAATTAGGAAAGCAGGGAGGAAATAATGCTTAATAAAGGTCCTGATTAGGGATCCTTAACTTGTATTGCTTATTTATAATTTAAATATACAAAAGCCTACATAATGTATATACATGGTTAAATTATTAGCTTTATTTTCAGGGGCGACTCCACCTCGGATGCGGCGCCGCAACCACGCGCCGTCTGCCCCTCCAGTCCGCGAGAGGGATCCTCTACTGGAGGCTGACAGGGAAGCCGAGAGGAAGTACAGGGAGCTCATCAGAGAGGCGGAGAAGTTGCTCGTCACCGTATCACGAGCACCGCTTGAACCGCCACATAATCCAAGAGTTAGGGAGCTTAGGGCGACTGAGGTGAGACATGATACTGTTTGTCACGGTACAGAATAGACTAGTTCTATGGAATAAGTATACCAGTCGTCTTCAACATTTATTTCTCGAGATCAATTTGACAGGTGTCAAACCAACGGTCGAAGGATATAAAGTTGTCGTTTGCGCACAATTCCATTATTGTTTAAGGCATTATTTAATACCAAGTCGAAATTTTTTTAGCCTCACACATGTACAAGTTAATAAATTCGTAAACTTGTTTAGTGTTAGTTTTTTGTTCGTTTGTATTTCTGTGCGTGCCTTTTCTATCTTTCTTTTCTTTGTCTATGCATGATGTCACGTACTTTCTGTCGTTACTTAAGGTACTCTTTTATGTCGTGGCCCCCTAATCCTAGCGTTAACATAGCCCAAAACCTTGTGTTGTCAGGTGGAAGCCCCCCGTAGAAGTCCGGAGCGCACTCATATCACGAACTTCATGCGCGCGAACTCCCCCGAGCCCGTGCGGCGCCTGTCCCCGGTAGCGCGGCGCTCCCCGCTGGCCGCGCCCCCGCCGCCCCCCGTGGCCCGGCGCCTCACCCCCCCTTCGCCCACTGATAGACCCCACTCCGAGCCTCCAAAGAGGAAGGCTTACGCTCGGGATGAGGTTGGTCTTCCATGCATGTTTGAACTTGGCTGATCTCTTATTTCTATTATTCATGTGGTTGTTATTGCTTGATATTGAAATCTTGTAATTATATCGAATGTTTGTCTTACCTGTCTTTTTTCTTTTTATGTTTTACTTTCCTTGACCATATTATCAATTTAGCACCAGCCCCACAAAGCTAACTGCAGATAGCTTCGGGTACAGGTAAAACCAGTAATCTGAATTAACAAAATCGAAGAGCACGGATGTACAAGACGTTTGTGACAAGAAATGATTACGGTAGTATGCTACGGTTTTATCGCCCAAACTGTGACAAAATGTGGGACTCAAGCTATTTCACAGTCAGTAGCCGTGCTCGCCCCGCTGGCAATAATCATTAATGGACAGCAGCTTCAAGAGAAATGTTTTGTCTCTTGGCTAGGAAACGTAATAGAAAAGGATTTAATGTGGCCAGTAATTGTGTTAGAAATTGACTTGAATAACGGAGTCAGACAATACTTCAAAGTAATCATACTATAACTATTTCCTAATAGTTACCAACATGTTCTCTGTTACCAGGTCCTGCAGACATTGGAAGGTCTCCGCAAAAGTCTGCAACAGCAATCAGCTCTGCTAGCGGTGCAGCGGACGCGCCTGGACTCCCTATAGCCGCCAAACTGTCCCCTTCCCGTCCCGCACCCCTAGGTATTAGACCTCTTTAGATATCAAGTAGTCAATGCCGATTCACGCAACACGATGCCAACGTTTTTTGAAAGGGTTTCTATATACCTAGATTAATATAAGTGGTCATATAGCACTGCTCTCGTTGATTTCTTACTTCCATTAACGGTAATGAAAGACAATAATAGGAATGTAGAGTACAAGGTGGAATATCTTCCTGTTTTCTCTTGATTCTTTTAACTCCTTCTCAGGTAAAAGTGAATGGAGTAAAGGTCCTGGCCAGTCAACGGATCTTAAGCTTTTATTCTAGCCTTTTATTGACCGGACCCTTTTACCCTGATATATTTATACGTTAACTTTTTCCAATTTTTATCGGAAATCGGGAGCAGAGCGATCAGCACTACTGAATAGTGAATATAGTATAAATTGTAATATCTGTTGTTTGTTGACAGAGATTTAATGGACCTTTATTAAAAAGGGTTCGATTTTATTTAACATTTAAACGTGATGCTTCCATAATTGTTGTTTACTCTTAAAATCTGTTAAGACTCTCAAGGCAGATTAATATCATGGTCGATCGGTTTTTGTAGCTTTAAGTATATCTTGTCTGTCACCATGATTGTCTTCAGTTTTTTGTATTTTTACAGTAACCAACGTAGGCTATATGTATTAGTATTTATTGTTTGTTTACGTTTGTCAATTATTTCGTAATTTACGTCTTTAGTACACATGGTGGTACACGTGTTAGGGTCGTTCTGACGGCACAAGCCTCTTAACTGAGAGGAGTGGTTTTGAATAGCTATAAACAACTTCGAATTTAGAGTTAATTAATATTGGATTCGTAATTACTACACAAAATTGGATAGACAGGGCATGTTAATTGGTCAATTTTATTGATCATTTACAAGAAAGCTGAGGCACTAGCATCAGCAGAAGTTAAAAGTATGTGTAAGACATCAAATACACATTTAGAGGAGATGTAAGTAATCGTTTGATACGTCTTAAGCTTGTGACCCTCACGACTTATATTTTGCTGTTTTCAGACAATGTGTACTAAAGTTATTAGTTATTAAGAGCGTGAACGGCAAGTAGTTGTTCCAAATTCTCCTCTTCTCTAGTCCCTCCATAAGTTCTAGTCAGTTAGCCTGTCTTGTAGTTAGTGTAGCGTTGTTATCTCCGTATAGGCGAGGCCACTTTCATTATCTTCCATAATACTTGTAGCGTCATTTTATTAGTAGATACTTAGTTTAGATGGTAATTGACGTCGGTATGTAGCTCTACTGAATTACTGAACAATTGGAAAATGTGTGGACCTGATATGTGACATCAAAATAGTAAAATTCTAGGAAATGTATCTCATGTTCGCCCCGAAAGTAGATTTTGTAACTTTTGTAGTGAATTTCTGAGGGTGCGTGTATTGTTTTGCAAATATTCAAATGTATAAGCAATATAACTGTAATATTTATTAGTGCCATATATCTCAGTATTGCTACAACGATGGTCGCACATACAGGTTAGATGATTTGGGGTAGTGACAGAAAGTAGAATATAAATGGAGTACTATGTACAACTTCATCAATCATGTAATTTTGTAAGCGTGGTGGGCGTAAGCGTAACTAGATGCGGCTGTTTAGTCATTTTAGCAGAATTTCGTGGAAAGCGCTTTTCTGTACGTTGGTACTCCATTTACTAGCTACTCTGTGGGTAGCGTATGTATCGAGTAGCGCCGTAGTATAGACTAGAGCGGTCTCACTAGGGTAAGGGCGACCAGTGGCCACGGCGTACTAAGACTGCGTTATTATATCTTATAATAATTAACTTATACAATGTTTACTCGTTATATTGTGTTCGTTCGGTGGCCGGCTGAGATGTCCACTTGTTCATATGTCGTCGTTTTCGATGATAGCAAAGCCTCTGGACATTTGCTTACTCCATGGCAACAAGCGTGTGGTGTAAGATTTTCGAAACATAAGTACCTACAGCCTGACGCTGTAGGCAACTAGGAAAAGAATCTACAGTTGCTATTTATCGTATCCGTAAAAATACTTACTACCATTATAATGTGAATCTGAGTTACCTTAAGCTTTGTCCATTTTTGGACTAAGCCGTTGAATTTAAGACATAGTGTTAAGAATTTTCTTTATGTACTCGTATGTGATTGTTTTTTTTAGTCTTAATGTCTTCCACGTTCAAGAGTTTGTTAATTCTGTTCATGTATTGTTTCGCTAAAAGAATATGAAATTACCAACTGATTTCCTCATTATTAAGAGGAAGTCAGTGCCAGTTTTGTTTTGGGAATTCCAATCTGACCCCTTAAAGAATTAAAAAGAGAAGGAAAACGTAGACTTTTAGGAAAATGATACATACCAATTTCTTGTTACCATAAAGTGTTTCCTGATTTTGAGAATGCGTGTGTTTTAAATTTAACAAAAACTTTATTCAGTTTTTACCATTGTTTGTTTTGCTTTCTCCGAGAAATCGAGATGAAAAACTCCTTTTCTACTTTTAAAATAATAGTAATACCATGATATTGAATTGATTAAAAAAAAAAATATGTCATACCATACCATAATTATAATATACCACATATATATATTTTTAAGTCTCAGCCAGCTACCGAACGAGAAGGAAGTCTACACGGGCTCCCATATTTTTGTTAGTGCAATTTTGGGGGGCTGCAGAAATAAGTGCAAACTCCCCCCAGCTACATGTAAATATTTATCCACTTTACTTGTTTATTGTAAGTATAAATAAGATTTATACGTTTAGTTGAATTTTCATTAAAATATTATTCCAATAATATAGTTTTATTTTGCCTTTTTATTCTGGTATAGTTTTCAACACAGAAGAAGTTGTCTTTGCTATCACTATCAAAGCTAACAAGAGAGAACGTCTGCTTACCTTTTTCTTAAGTGCGAATTAGTTTCTGCATATTATGTTAGATGGCGCTGTGTTCAAAATTTGACGGACATATTTTTACACGTACCAATAGATGGCGTTGCTAGTAAGTCACAAGCGAAATCGATGAAGGTTGCTATTGAAAATGATGCAATTTTCTAAATAAAACACGTATCATTGCGGCACTAATAAATTACCCGCAATTATCGTTAGAAGTGTTATTAATTGCACAAACAGTAACAAACGTTGATCAATTGTAGTTAATTCGGTGAATAAGGACGTTAAAGTAAGAATAGTAATGATTATTGAACTATGAAATAATCAACTATTTTCGCATGTAGTTCTATAATAAAATAAAATGATTACAGCCATCATTAAAAAAAAATCTTCGTGAATTATTTTTCCTCCAGGAAGAATAGGTTTTTTTTTATGCATTTTGTTAATCAATACCCCTTTGTGTCGGAAGTCGATTTATGTTTAATCAATATTAGACGAAAAAATCCTCTAACAGAATGACAGACAAAAATGAATTTGGAGATGCTGGGATTTGAACCCAGGACTTTCAGCATGCGAAGCAGACACTCTACCACTGAGTTACATCCCCGATGATTGTGATGCCTAAAAAAGCGATATGAGTTGTACAATGTTCGGAGAAATCAACATGATCTAGTTTTTTCGGCACGATATTTTTTTTTCAGTGATCGTTGATTTTTGAAGATCTAGATTCGTCAACAAAATATATGTAACTGCACTTGAAAATATATCCCCAAATATCGCTCCGTTAACCTGGTTAAGGAAACGAAGTCTTAAATTTTATACGTTACTGAAGTTCATAGTTAATATAGTGGAATACCAGATCTTTATTTGTCAAAAAACACCGTAAAGGCCGTGTCTGACGTAGGTAGGTACCAAAAAAGGAGTCAAAAGCTTCCGTTCCTACTACTACGTACGTACTAATTTAATTTAAGTTACGCCAGTTAGTACAGTTTAACACATTGTGGGCCGGATATTCGACTTATTGGGCAATATTATCGAAGACATATTGTATCGAGTCGAGTCGAATGTCAACAAGACAATGGTGGGCCCAGTGCGCATACTGTTACGCAACGTAGGTGTACCTGCGCGCCTACCACGAATCCTTGACGTAAACGTAACGTCAATTGGAACGATTTAAAAATACTCGTTTGGAATATAAGTAATATTTTTACTGTTTAATTCAACCACCCTAGGAAGCCATCGAATGCAGTCGCTGTGGCCGAAATCGACTAGAAAGCATCATCATGTCTTTGGTTGATACTAATTGTTCTTGCCACATTAATTTATAAATTTATTCACATGGTAACTGCAACAGGTAACAATCGCATGATTTCACTAAGTTTACATAGTTAGTTTCGATCTGAATATAAGATACCCAAAGCGTAATCGCACAACATGACATGATGAAATAAAACCTAAATTACCTATGGTTGTGTTTTCAATATATGACAAGCATTCGTGCTTCTGATCTAAGGCTCAGTACCTACAAATTGTATACTTTTCAGTGTAGATGATCATCACCGTCATGCTAATTGATTTGGAACACTCCTCCTTTTCTTCTCTTTCAGCAGTTTCTGCCATCGTTATCGTCTTTATCTTTTACGGTTTTAACCATCCACATTTATCCTTTGGTCCCGCCAACAAATATTAACTGATCATCATCATCATCGTCGGACTAATATAATCTAAGTACACCATTTATAACTCAAGAACGGCTGGACTAATATGTTTTGATTTGTTGATTTTGTCTCCGCCCCGAATAGCATAAAAATCTGAGGCCGTGCGATGTTCGCCGGGGTCAGCAAGTAAAAATCAGATTCGAACTTTATTTCCTTTAAATGTGTAAGATTCTGTAAATACATTAATGAGAATGAAAGTAATAAAAAGTAGTAATAGTAGTGATGATGTAAGATATAAATCTTCCTCGTTACATGGTTATCGGATAACAGAAGCAACCTGTCATCAAGCATAGGAGATTTGTTTAGTGTAGTGTACAAAGGGGCCAACGGTGCGTCAGTATGCGGGTTATTGGTCCGTCGCGCGTTGTCCTTGTTAACTTACTGACCTATATACCCATACAAGTATCTCCAGAATTAGGGGATAGTGTCCAAGCTAGCACTTGTTCATTTATTCACATTTAAATAGAGTAGTTACATTCGATAGATTCTTTTGTTACATTTTTTAATCTTAAATCCTATTTAGCCTGCTTAAGGCATGTGAAGTTGTTTTTTTTACAAATAACAAGAGAAGAAATAGATATTTATTAACAATAATAATTCAAGCTTAATGTCTCTGAAATTGGCGTGCATAATGTCAATTAAATAGTACCTGGTTAAATACAGTCCAATACAATACAATATAATACAGTCCAATACAATAATAAGTCAAATATTTTACCACGTTAAACAATGTCAATTATATAAGGACTCTCTGGTTAAATACAGTCAAATGAAAATAATTAGTCAGATATTTTATCGTATTTAAACAATATCACTCTTTTACACACAAACTACTCGTATATGTAAATTCAAAAGCATCTCTCTCACGTTTCTGTATTTTTAGATATTAGATTTATCTCTTACCATTATTTTTTGTAGATTATATTAATTAATTCAAACATTCGATTGTCGTTTATAGATAATAGAAGTATTTTAATGTATTTTTCAATTTAACTAAGGGAGTCTTTCTAGAAAGTGTGCGAGAACAGATGTTGCTTATTCACAAGGTTCTACCAGAAGGAGGCCACTCATAATTTTTATAATTCACTTTAATGACAGCTCAGCTACTTATAATAATAATGTTGGATTATTCCACAAGGTTTATATAAATACTTCGGTTGTCTTTGTTCTAAACAAAGAATGTGCCAAGCTAATGTGCGTAAATAACATTGATTTAATTTTTTAAATAGATACGTACCTACTCTTTTTTTGACATCTCTCTCTTTCCATTGAAGGATGGACGTAAGTAGCAAGTTCTGGAGGGTAGGGCGTCCCCACATTTTCCATCGCCCCACTTGGGTACCTAGGTATTATCTTACCTACTATCTTTACTATATGTAGGTACTTTCAAGTAAACATATGAATTTCATAAATTCTTCACTGTAATTGATATACCCTCGACATACAACGTAATCTGTCATAAAGCTGGCTCTGGGCTCGGTAACAAGTTCACAACCTCGACAGTCAATAATCCGTCATTCAGGAAGAAGTTATAAGTACCTACTGATTTATAAATACAATGCCCTACGGGCGAAAATACTAAAAATAGAAATAACATAAATTACGAAAAGTATGTTCATTTGCAAGGAAGTGCGGAAATAATTAAAGTTCTGTTCCGCTTCACATCAGAAAGGTAAGACAAGGTAGTCATCTAGACCGCCTAGTCATTAACTATACTGTTTAAGTTCACTATGGCAGCTGAGATCGGATGAGTTTTACACTGCAACAGAGTAAGACACTGATAAGACCTAAAGTGCATCGGACTGCATAAAAAGAAACAGATGCGCGATGACAGTACTTTTGAATTTATTGCAATTACCTTTTAACTCAAAAATCAGTTGAGTAATCTAAAATTAAAAAAAAATCACGATCTGCAACAAAATATGATACGAAATACCATCGTTGACGCAAATAATAGGTCTTTACCTATGAAATTGCCGTTTTGTATGAAAAAAATTAAATGAATTTTTTTCATGTATTTTTTATTTGTATTAATCGAAGTAATCATCCATGCAATCAATGCATCTTTGCCAACGCAGTGGCAGTTTATTGATGCCCTTCTTAAAGAAATCTGCTGGACGGGAGGCAACAAATTCTTCAAAGGCATTTTGTACTGCCTCTCGGGTATTGAATTTTTTTCCCGCCAAGAAGTTATCCAAATTCTGGAAAAAGTAGTAGTCTGTAGGCGCAAGGTCTGGTGAGTAGGGCGGATGACGGAGAGCTTCCAACCCCAGTTCTTGCAACTTGGAGACCGTCTGCTGTGCAGTATGAGGTCGCGCGTTGTCGTGCAGGAGCAGCGGAGACGAGCGATTGACCAATGCTGGTTGGAGATGTGCCAGCTTCTCCATCATTGTGTTCAATTCTTCACAGTACACATCTGCAGTAATGCTCACCCCGTTTGGTAAGAAGCTGTGTTGAATCACACCGGCGCTAGACCACCAAACAGTGACCATCACTTTTCTTGGGGTAAGTTTTCGTTTAGGGCATTGTTTAGGTGCTGAACCAGGATCCAACCAACTTGCTGAGCGCTTGCGGTTATCAAACAGAATCCATTTTTCATCGCAGGTAACTATGCGGTTCAAAATTCCTTCATTTGTGTGTCTGTTGAGCAGTGCAAGGCACGTCTCGACGCGTACTTCGCGCTGGCGATCATTGAGTTCGTGGGGCACCCATTTGTCAAGCTTTTTTACCTTGCCAATTTGACGCAAATGGACCAATATTGTTTTGACGCTAACGTCGAAAGCTGCTGCTAATTCAGCCGTAGATTGTGTATCATCAGCTTCCACAATCGCCTTTAATTCGTCATTGTCGACCAAAGTCTTCGGACGACCGCGAGGTTCATTTTTCAGGTCGAAATTTCCAGAACGGAAGCGAGCAAACCAATAACAGGTAGTGCGTTGGTTTGTAGTGTTAGCTCCGTAAACGTCGTTGATGTTGCGTGCCGCTTGTGCCGCGTTGCTGCCACGACGGTACTCATATTCCATAATTACTCGAATTTTTAACGTATCCATGATGACGAAAAAGATTTAAATGCGATGAAAATGTAACACTAATCAATAAACAAATGACTACTTTTGGAAAAAAAAATCCATGTTTTTAAAATAAAATTAATTTGAAATTAGAATTCTTAGCCAAACAAAAAATATTTTGATTTGAAATGGCCAGTACTGCAGAACGGCAATTTCATAGGTAAAGACCTAATATTATATTTTTAGAAGGTCAAGGAGGTTTGTTTGCCTTTGATATGATTCGAGATTTCGTTATAAAAAATAAGTTTTGGAACACACACACCAAGCTTTCAAAAATATGTTGAAGATTAACTCTATTCCATTTTTTCCATTGCCACATAGATATGCCTAAATTATTTTTTGAAAACAATCCTATTTGGTTTAGGTACCTAGTTGTCTCTTGTCTAATTATTTATTTATATTTATTGTACATATTTTATTTTGCATAAAATAACAAAACAGAGGACAAACATCTAAAAATCAGTGTACAATGATTACCCAACATAATTCAGGTTGAAAATAAATTACGCCCTTCTTCACAAAATAGAACTAGTGCTTGCGAAATACCAAACAATGTGTCTCCTATATTTCATGTACTTGATTTTTATAGAGACCAGGAAACAGCTGGTCATGTCACCAAGTCTAGCTATTCAAAGGTAATTCTAACCTTCTTCGACCTTTCTTTGTGTTGTGTGTAAAATATGTAAATTCATTTGTTTTGAAACTAATCCACCTTTTGGACTTCGCACTTAAGTAAATCACTTTGTTTGTATGCCTTTACATACTCATGTGCCAAGCTAAATATTAGCTTATTTAAACACTGAGGTATGAATTAACTTTGTTGAGTATATTTTTTTAAATGACGTTCACGCACTGGTAAATACGCATACGGAGTGATAATTTGAGCGCGAAGATCCGGCAGATCTCAGATGGTCTAATGAAGCAATGACGTTTCTTTTACAATTTCAGAATGTCCGGTATATTTAGACATGAAATAAACACACCTACGTTTTATAGTCAGTAATAGTTCAGTAATAGTCCATTCATGCTCTTTTGAAAGATATAATTTTGCAAAACTTGAAGATGCAAGTCTTGCAAAATGTATCATAGATTCACCATACCCCAGTGCCAGATGCCTATTTAACCCGCGTTCCTCATAACAAATCGGGAGTAAAATCACAAAATGAAAAAGTACTTAGCACTCTGGTTTTTAAATACTCCGTGGTAGTTAACTTAATTATGAGTATGACGTAGGTAGTGTTTTATGATTGTTTGCCATTAGATACTGTTTCAATTATTTGTTTGTGGCGTAGGTGGATACGCAAACTTAACTTGTAAGCTAACAAGGAGAGGTAAATGGAAGAAAAGACTTGACAGTGTCCTTCCTCTTTGCGCTGTACCTATCAGACATCGAACTTCTGATGGTCACTGAAATTGATTGATAAAATTGTTGTGACATCGCAGTAGCGAGAATAAAGGAAGTAACATTATTCATTAATCTTGTTACTAGCCTTTGACAGCTTCACCCACGTAAAAGTCGAAAACTGGTCCTACGTACTACCGGAAATTAAATTATCCTATATTTTAACTATTTGTCTTTAATATTTTATAGTAATATATAAATAAATAATTTTATTACCAAAATATAACCCAAATCTGTTCAGCCGTTAAGACTTGGTATCAACCAAGTCTCAACAGGGAAGGGTGAACAATTGAAGTTGTATGTATTTATGTATGCTGTCCCATACAAAAAAATAACCAAAAAAATTGTCTGAAAAATAAAATTAAAAATTTAGGAGTGTGGACCACCCTTAACATTTAGGGGGATGTAAAATAGGTGTTTTCCGATTCGCAGACCTAACCGATATGCACACAAAATTTCACCTAAAATTGGTGTAGCTATTTCGGAGGAGTATAATTACAAACACCGTGACACGAGAATTTTATATACGAGTATTAGAAGTAGGAAATCTAAATAGGTTGCAAGACCAATAAAAGTAGGTGAGAAACAACTTGCAATCGGGTATGTAGGATTGTAGGCTAATCGAGACCGGTATGTATGTACCCACAGTAGGTACTTGACGGGTTTCTATTCTCTATGGTACACTTGAGAGATTACAGCTGTTGTATAACACTAAACGCAATTTTTTACTCAATCATCTAAGTTTTGTAACGGCTGGATTTATGTGTGCGTTCTGTGCAGAGTTTAGTCCCTAGCTTGTAAATTACTGGCCAGTAAAACCATTCGTTTTTGTTTCCATAAACACATTTTTTTTTTAATTAAAGATTTTGGATGGGGTAAAAGTGGTAAAAGTGAACACCGTACTCACTCATAAAACTTTTTACTTTAGTAGGTAAGCACCCAATAAAGTAATGGAAAGAATCTCCTAAGACATAGTTTCTGTATGTAATTTAACACTAATGTTGATAGTAAACTAATTTGTATTTAAATGAAATCATGATTTCATGACCCATGGTAAAAGTTATTTTTACGACTTACTACCTGATACCTATTAATTAAAATTACCAACAGCGTACCTACGTTTATTTTTTATTTAAAAATAAGTAATTATTTGAGTAGCTGCTTTGCCTTTAAGGCAAATATTAGCCACAAGCGTATTAAAAAAGAAAATGTTGTCGCGTGGACAAATACAATATGGATGTTTGCTTCTCAATTTTTTGCTAGCAATAACATTGCCAATCTCATAGTTACGTAATTTTCGCAAATAGGTCTATTACCAGAAGGTTTTTTTTGTTCATGTATTTTTAGACGCCTTGATTAAGATTCAATTTTTACGTCAACAAACATTATGTAAGCTCAAAATGGCCTTTTTCAGAATCCATCTTGCAACGTGGGTATGGTATGTAGGTAGTCCAAACACGGTAATTTAAATTAAACGTCTTCGAAACATAAACGATTTTACTTCCATAACATTAAAATAATTCTACAATTGCGTAAATGGTAATCACTAATAATCTGATCAACAGTCGTCACTTTAAAATACACTATGTTTAAGGCGATGGGTAGCGATTTGTCGAAAACGTGGTGCGCTGGCGACCGCTCTCCAAGAAGGGAATCCTAAGATGGCCGCCCCGCTACCATCGAATCAACGCTCCGCTAGAGAGACTTTGACAACCTGTCACTCTTGACAATTTCATTCTAATATGCGCAGACTTGTACTTAATTTTAATAAAACGTTTTTTTTCATTAAATGTATTTATATTTAATACTTACTTCATCATCTGCCTAGCCTTTTCCTAATGATTTTTAGGTCGGCTTCCAGGTTAACTGGATGCATCTGAATACCAGTATTTTACATGGAGTGACTGCCTACCTGACCCCCACAACCCAGTTACTGGGCATTTCGATACCCCTTGGTAGGACTGATTGTCAGACTTTTGGGCTTCTGAAGACCCTCTGAAGATCTTTGACAGTCGTTACGGGTACGTAACGACTGTCAAAGATCTACAAATTACTGCCGGGACCAACAGCTTAACGTGCTTTCCGAGACACGGAGGAGGCACAACGTGTAACAGACGGTAAACCATCTACGGGCCGTAAAGCGTTGCTTAACCTTAAACATCGACCCGTTCGGCTGTTTTTATTTAGCCACTAGCCCTTCATCAACATGACATAAGTATTTTTAGAAATGTAAAATTTTATAGTATTTCGTATGTAAAGGTGTTAATCTAGTAAGCCGATGGGACGTACAGGTGAGCATAACCAATTATCGCTCAATAATGTTTATTTATCACGATAAACACGTCATAGACCGATGAAAACTTTCCGTTAATGAAATCAATGTACGGTTCATTGTACGTATGTACGTCAGGCATTAACAGATGAACAAAAAATGGGATAAACAAATATTTTGTTTGATACTATTAACAACAGAGTAAGAAATCCTTGTTCGGGATTATAGCGATGTGTCATCGTTGATCATCATTGTCATATAAGGCTTTCGCCCGCGTGGATGGAAGTAACCCACAGGAACATACTACCGAGAAAAAAAATGTCCCATGTCCCAGGTCGTGTGCAAAATTTTACCCAAATCCGTTAAGCAGTTTTTGCGTAAAAAGGTAACAGACAAAGAGACTGGCAGAGTTACTTTCACATTTAAAATATTAAATAATGTTATACTCTTCAAAAAGGTCAGTAGCGTAGTACTCGCAACCGGCGTGTGTGTGAAATATGGACGTAAACGAAGCAAAAGAAATATGAGGGTCATAGCAGGTGGTGTTCTGAAGTTTCTGCCATGGGAAAAAGGCGCGAGTTTATGTATGTAATATTATACGTGGTGCCTTACCTGTACTTAGGCATTATGGAAGTCGACCGCACGTCGGTGGTAACATACTTTGAGCTGGTCTATTAAAAGGCACGATGGGGTTGCCATATCTGGTTAGATAAAAACCCCAAAACAAATAAAGAGAAAACAATAAAGCTGGTCTAATGTAAGGAGTTTCAATAGAATAGGCCGGCTTACACTGGTTAGAGATGCCGTAATTGTTAAAAAGTATCGATACCTTTTGGACAAGCCTAGTGTGTTCTGTATTTTTTATTAATCTGAACCTTTCTGTTGGGTATAGCAAAAACAAATACATCAACAACACTGTTATGCTAAGTAGTTAGCTTAGTGTTTCTCTTGTCTTGTCTTCATTAATATTGTTTAATGGTTTTGAGTCCACTCTAACCAGACTAAGATCCCTAGTTTCTGAGTCTCTGTAGTCTTGCGTGACATCACACTTCTCACGTAATACTTATTAGTAGAACACACCTTCCAATATATATCAAAACAATAACATATAGGAAACGCTTTCCTGTGGTGGTCACCGATCCTAAGATTTTTTTACCAGCATGCATAGACCAGCCTTATATCACCAAGAATAGTAGTACCAAGAATAGACAACGTTCTTTTCTTCCAACTTGACATCCATTCTACCCGAGTACGGGGAGCCTCGTAGACCGTAGAGAATAGAATACTTTCTTCTCTTCAGTTTGAACATCGCCATGCTTAGGACTAGAAATTTTTAGAAATCTTTCAACAATCTGTCACGTTGTCTATTCTTCTGTCAACAAAATCCGTTTGTATGGTGGTGATGGTTTGTATGCAGGACGTTTTATTTTGTATGAGTTAAAAATGCTTAGTTTTTGAGACATCCTAAATCCTCGTTATTTTAATCAAAATATCCATACATCAAAGTGTAAAATATATATCGCCAAAAAACACATGGATGAAAAAAAATAGATACTCCGACACATCGATATTTTTCCGACAAGCCTACCGCTCATTTTGTTATCACCGACGTCACGATGTGCGACCTACCGTACTCCTTCTTAGTCATAACATCCGGTACATGTGAGCTTATTTTGTCATCTTTATTATAGCATATATGTATAGTTTCATTCACGTGGTAAGACATGCTGAATTGAAAACTTAGCACATGCTTGAAAATTGCAGGCAAATAAATATAAGGTATTACCGCTCGCATTATAATTGTTTGGCTGTTTGAATTGAACTATACATATTAATAAGAGGATTATCAATATGTATGATCATTGAATATTCAATTTGATTGTACCTATTAAACTTACAAGCTATTTTTAAACTGTTCCTCAACATTCCTAATGTCAAAATTCCCCAAGTTCAAAGCCACAATGGACAGTGAATTAGGTGGAGTGGGCGCGGGCGTCACCACGCTCATTGCATGCACAATAGTATTTAGTAACAGGAAAGAACTGTGATGTAACATCGCGCGACATCGTCCGACTGGACAAGTGTCCAGCCTGGATGATGACACTAAGCAGATATTATAAAAGACCAAGTTTGCCCACGTTACTTTTTGATAGCGAGATCGAGACAGCGATGTCTGAATCTGTCACCAATCTCCTCATCGTCTGGTGTCCATACAAGAACTTCATCCTCTTTTTTGTGCATCATAGCGTGGTACTCGATCATAAGACCATGGGAATGTAACACACACCAAAAACTTAAATCTTATAGCTTTGTAGATTATCGCCCGAATCCAATAACGTATCTCAATTCCAATCTAGAGATTGATTTTGTTTGTAACCAATCAATGGCCGGGTTTGCAATCTGTAACCTTGATAGGGGGACTCAGAAGGATTGAGACACGTTTTTGAAATCTGTCGTTTTCGTATTTTGTATTTTGTATTACAAAAATATCCACGATTACAAGATAAGTTCCTGCTCCAGGTTCCAGCCTACGTATCTGTTAAAAATTTCGTTACGACCGGCTTCAGTTTTGTTATTTAATGGTAACAGACAGACAGTCTTACTTCGGCATTTATAATATTACTAAATAAGTATAGATTTTTCTGAAAAAACTTTGTATAAGAAGCAGTTCGTATCTGTACTGTCGACAGCGAACACTATGTAGATCTTATCAGTCCCATGCTTAGAAAAAAAAGTTTGATTCATATTATGGAATGCGGTAGATGATCTTCTGTAGTTTCTTGACCAGTGCTGTCTATATTGTCTGTCCGACATCGACACTCGGCTGACCGGAGGCGTTCCAGTCACAAGGTGTGTTAGGATCTTTATTGGATCTAATCCGCAACAACAATGCATGTAGTCTTTTGTAGTGGTCTTTATTTTTAGACACTTTGTGCGAATAAAATGCTTCTTATTTTATTTTTACTAATATGGTGTAAGTAATAGAATAAACGCTCCACTTAAGGATTCATTGTACTCCTCATTATCATCAGTATGAACAACTTTTATTATGGGACCAAAATCGAAATGTCGAAAAAAAATCAACCCCACCATTCATCTATTTAGTTTCTTTTAGCCATTTAGCGAATGGTCCCAGAGTAAAATTTGTTCATAGTGATGAGTACAATGAACCTTTAAGAGGTCTTGCGTTTATTCGGGTACACGTTGTATACTAGCTTATACTGTCCCACTGCTGGGCCAAGGCCTCCCACAAGTCCTTCCAAATACTCTTTCCCCGTGCAACCTCGTGCTAACCCTCATAGTATGGGTCCAGGCCGTCTCGCCACCTCTTTCTAGGCCGGCCTCGGTGGAGCCATACATCTTTGGGCACCCGAGATCTTACATAGAACATCTTGCTTTAACTTAAGAAAATATAGACAGAAAAGCATTAAGTAAATAACACTAGAGCTACTTTCTGCACAATCCTGTAGTGTGATGGATAAGAATCTCATTCCTTATTGCGACCAATCTAATTAATTATGATTTATTGAATAATGAAGATGATCATTTATTAGAAGCAAGAATGGAAAGCATTCCTTACAAAATATGGAAAATAGTGAGTACAAGTGAGTTTTCGTACAGCTAAGACTCTCCTTAGCTGTGCGTGCTATCGGGAAACTGACAGACAGAGAATTATATAATCTTGGGTTTTCAAGTCGAGAGTAAATAGGTTTCTTCTGGGCAAATGTGCTTCCATCATCGACCACATCATCACTTTATACCATCAGTCGTGATAGTGTTCAAACTACAAAGTCACCGTGTCTTCATGTCCATAACCGAGAAAGCAAACAAAAGAATCTATACGTACAAATCGATAAAATTAATGTGTCTTTTTGTTATGTCAAAATAACAGCTTGTAACTAAATGCATAATGAAAGTATACACGGCAGTTACATGAAAAATATTTTTTTTAAATTTTTGTTTGTTATTCTGTTTGTTTGATATAAATAAATAAATATAAATAAATAATGCTGGACAATCCACACAGCATCATCTAGCCCCAAGCTAAGCAGAGCTTGTGTTATGGGTACTAGATGACTGATATACTTAATACAATACATTACATAGATAGATATTTTTATTATACATAGGAAATACCCAGAACACCCGAAACAAATATTTGTAGATCGTACAAACATTTGTTCCAGGGCGGGAATCGAACCCGCAACCTCTTGCGTCGCAGGCGGACCTTCGCCCGCCGCGCCACAACGGTCGTCAATCGATATAATCTCCAAAACAGCTGGACCGATTATGATGGGAATTCATTGGCAGATAGCAGATGTGCTAAGGAGTTTTAGGCAAATTTTAAAATTAAATGAAAACTCATTTTTTTGTTAAATTCCCCTCGGGCAAACTCGAGGGCACAACTAAAGTAGCAAAAATAGAAGTAACATGAAACGGTTCAATGAACAAGGCTTCAGTGTGAATTAATTCCGATAAGGAAGGAAACACTGCGAAAAGAAATCTTTTCATTCACCAAGAATGAATGAAACGTATATTGTAATAACTGTCAAGGATGGAATAGTTAATTATGTTCCTACGTGATAGGTCAGTGCTTAGGAACTAATTAAGGATGACTTTAACCTCACCTCATTATTTGTGTTGAAACTGATTCTATGGTTATTATAGTGATATCAGGGTCATGAGGCCATTACGTATCTACTACTTCTTATTGTATCTAAAGTCTGTTATGTTTTTATACATGGGTGCCTGAAGATGGACGGCGTAAATGACCTGGACGCAAACTCTGAGGGCTAGCACGAGGTGGCGCGGGAAAGAATACTTGGAAGGGCTTGGGGGAGGCCTTTGCCCAGTTGTGGGACAGTATATGCTAATAAAAAAAACACATGGTTTTTTTTATTCATTTTTATGGGACAAGCCGCCAGAAAAGCGTCGAGTCAATGAAGCCCCACGAGTCCCGGAGAAACGATTCAACGGTCTTGGATCCCGCAACGAAATTAATCATAAAAGAACAGCGGAGGAGACGTATTTGTAAATCACCCCAGGTTAGGCTAGGTTTTACCTTTTAGGGGTAAAATAAGTCGGAATTATTAATAACTTTCACTATTAGACCAACCTTGAAACACCTATCAAAAATATCAGCTGTTTCCTACATTATTATCATTGGGTAAATATTGAAATCTGTAAAAAGCAGCTGACATTTCATAGTTATTTAATCATAAGTCTTATCCTCCATTATATTTCATTTTTTGTAATTTTCATTATAAATTTCTACATTACAGTTGAATTCCAACAAACTACGTAGTTTTATTTTCAGACTATTCTTAACTATGACTACATGAGACAATAGAAATGGATGATGGATCTATTGATAACATAATGGATTGTATTCTAACTACCTACATCATCATCATGTTACCTGAAATACAAGTTAATCATGCCACGTCCGTGCTTCCTCCAATTTTCCAATTTAGCTCTGGTCGCATGATCGCAACCAAGCGATATGATACGATGCGTCCGGATCGAAAGTTCTGGAAGCCTTTCAATTCGTCCAACGTTGGCCCAACAGAAACTAGGCCATGAAGCGTGGCTTTGTGCCCGTGGGAAGTGGAGATTACTGGCGTGGCTAATAGGGATGTGGAGTTGTGGATCGTTCTTTTGTGTGCATCGTACGATGCGGGCGACAGTTTACTGTCAATAATGAATTGAATTACGTCACGAATGTTGTCGAATGATGCTACAGTTCTTCTATAGACGTTTCGAATGTTGTTGTAGTTGTTGTTACCTACATAGTAGGTAGTATACGATGGACATAATTTAAGTTACTAATGAACAACTTTGACTATGGGGGCGAACCTTTAAAAAGGGTAAAAAATATCAATACGTCATTATGTTTTGCTTACAGCTGCTTTTATTTTCGCGATTTAAGGGTTGGTGCTATATGAAAAGTGTTTCTTCTTCATGAGTAAAGTATCTCCATAGTATTTTACCTACCACCCTGTAAAGAGGAAAAATGCTGATCGCAAACTGTGTGATATTAGTAGACGAAAGTAGACGAATCAAATATCCCGCTTCGACTTATGTTTGCCTTTGGCCAATTTTTTACTTAGTTATGAGGTTTGGTTTCAACGCGATTACAAAGATGGATAAGGTAAACTTTTCTTCTCTTTTCGCCTTTTTGCCGTAGAATAGAATAGGATTTAATACTTTTCATTGTACACCATGTAAACTGCCACCGGTGTTAAAATGGACAGCCTCATCGTTAAAACCGATCTCTTAAAGACAACCTTTGGATGGACATGATAGAGAAGGTAAAAGACGTGTTTGTGGAATCGAACCCGCAAGAGGTTGCGGGTCCGATTCCCGCCTTGGGACAAATGTTTGTACGATCTACAAATATTTGTTCCGGGTGTTCTGGGTATTTGCTATATATAATAAAAATATCTATTTATGTAATGTATTGTATTAAGTATATCAGTCACCTAGTACCCATAACACAAGCTCTGCTTAGCTTGGGGCTAGATGATGCTGTGTGGATTGTCCAGCAATATTTATTTATTATTTATATTTATTATTCGGTAAGGAGCCCTCATAAAAAAGAAAACCGGAAAAGGGCGAATAAGACTCACCTGCCGTGGGTTTCGTACCTTGGTAGGTAGGAAAATGGGGAGATAGTGTAAGTAAGTGGTGTGGTGGTGATACAATAACTCTTACTAGAATATTAAAAATAAGAATAAGATTTATATTGTGAAAGTAAAACCCGTTCATAAGATACGCCCACAGAAATCTTAATAATAAGGCATTTTTTTTATTTATTTAAAAATTGCCTTATTTTTAAGATTTCTGTGGATACGCCACTTATATCTAAATTGTTATTTAAATTAAATAAATTAATACCCTGATTTCAATGTTCAACCCTACATTTCGGCCCCTTTTGTAATGAAAATGACAATTCTTTTTTAAATTTTTCTCTTGCTATGTACTCACCAAAGTGAACCAGTATTTGAAGTTAATAAAATTAGGTAATAGTTCCTGAAATATGCAGCTGTGACACATAGACAAAGTGGCACCAGTTGAAAACCAGCGTGACTAGTTGTCTGGCATTCAATTCCATTGAACAGGACCCTTTTAGCGCAGCCGTAAACCACGTAGGTACTTCACACTATTGTATTTTTTTTTATTCTGTTTCTTTTTTTTTCCTTTTTTTATGTTTTAGCATTGTGTCGTAGTGTCCCTGAGCCTGTGATGAATTTTTTTTTTCTTTCTTCCTTCCACCAAAGGGGTCCCCTTTTACCATTTTGGTACATAACCCTAAAAACTATTATTATGACATAAATAACTAGTCATAACACTGTCTAATTAACATTATCTACGATGTAAATGACAGGTATTTATTAAAATTACCCGTTGACACGCTATTTTTCATGCAAAAACATTCAATAACAAATAGCTACATTGACATTCATCGCTTTGCTAGAAATGGAAAGGCATTTTGATCTAAGTATACAGAAATAAATAAAATTGAAGTGTCTGTTTGTAATGTCCGAACAAAAGCTTTTTGCCAAATGCTTATCGAAGTTTATTACCATGGTTAGGTATACCAAAAACAATTATATTTTTTGTCTGTCTGCATTTGTGTTTGTTTCGGTTATCTCCGAAACGGCTGGACCAATTTAGCGGGCATTTTACTGGCAGATAGCTGATATGATAACGAGTAACTCAGGTTACTTTTTTTTTAGAAAAAGAATCAGGATTCCGCTCAAAAAATTAAAACCTATGTTTTGTTATATTTCATACGGATAAAGTCGCGGGCACAGCTACTACATAAATAAAACCGGTAGCTTATGTCAAAATCGTCTTTTATTTTTCTGGGAATTACCTGATTAATCGTCAGCTCTTGGATAAAGCGGATGTTAAACCGCAATGTCAAAATGAAAGTTGTCATTTTTCAATGACGGTCCAGTAGTTGGGGCTTCGCCTCTCAAGCACGAGGTTGTGGGTTTGAATCCGAGCAAGTACTTTGTACTTTCAATTCATAGGTACTTTCTAAGGTTATATTAATATCTATTGATCTATCTATTGCTACTGATATCGGTGAAGGCAAAAGTTGTGAAGAAACCAGAATTCATAATTAATATACACTGTCTCGTTGGTCTAGTTTTCGCAAACGCTTGCCACAATGAGTTATTGAGATTTTTCATTAAGATTTTCTCAGTAGCAGCTCAGAGTCTAGATACGTGGCAGGGTGACGGCAATAGGCTCACCCCATATTTCATAGGATTTAAAAACATAACTGGTGCAATGTTGATGTACTTTAGATACACATCTGCCGATCCCTTTGGGGAATACAGGCGTGATATTATGTTGTAGTTATAAATCTGAAATTATCAATCCGTGGTGACAAATGCTACTAAGCCTACTTTGTTCTAGAAGAAGCCTTTGTCTTGCAGTGGGACAGTAGCGGGCTGGTATTATTATTATAATTTTCAAACAAACTTCTATTCTCAGCATCTAATTCATTGTTCAGTTTTAGCTGTACAGAAATGAGTATTTCTTTCTATTTAGTAACTAATAACTAGTGTCCGACCGAAAGTGGGTTTACAGCCGAAAACGAAAAAGAAACGTCGGCTTAAGTCTTATTTTTCTCCGAAAACAAAAAAAAATATGTATGAAATCTATGTTTGTTTTTAATACCCCTAGGGAGAGAAAGAGCAATATACAACTCGATTATTTCATTTGAAGAAACAAAATTTCGTTCATGAAGCTGATCTACAGCATTCATTGATGATACTCGTATCATATAATTTATATATGAAATATGCAATTTAACAAAACGGAGTTTTACTAGGCCGAATGACGCGCGACAGTCCACGAACCACTAACTCTGATACTTCGGTTGGTTCCTGGCCGAAAACGAAAATATGGACATTACATGATTTTTTGGCCAAAAATGGCCGAAAAAAAAAAGCTTCGTTCGGTAACACTTACAACACGTTTTGTAGTTATATCATCTTAATTTTCCTTATCTTTTGAGTGTTTCCACAAATACTCACCTGTTTCGCCTCACGTAATTAGAATAAGTTTATATTTGCCAAACAAAACTACAGTTCATAACTTCAAACACGTGTTATTTATTGTAAATAGATACTGTACCTCATGTTTGATCAGGCAGGATGACACTAATCTATATTATAGTGTGAAATATGCTAATGATTAGAAAACAAGATGTATTTTCCAGACCTATGCTTCCATCCTAACTAACGTTATAAGTTTTTTTGTAACCTTTTCACGTCTAAACCACTTACCGGATTTGGATAAAATTTGGCAGAGAGATAGATAGCACCCCGGGGAAGGACATAAGCTACTTTTTATCAACAAAACACGCGGGAGAAGCCGCGGGTGGAAGCTAGTGCATGTATATTTAAATGCGAACGTGAGTTTGTTTGTTTGTTACCTTTTTACACCTTAACGGCTGTACCGATTTGACCGAAATTATACACACGGATAGACCATGAGCTGTGTTAAGACATAGTATAGTTTTTATTCCGGTATATCTTTTCCATGGGTTAATTATAGGTAATAAGTAACATACCACATCCATACAAACGAATTCGTAGGCAACAGCTATTACTGAATATTATAAATGTGTTAGTAACTCTGTCTGTTTGCAAACTTTTCACACCTTAAAGTCTTAGTTTCAAAGCAAGACCATGACCCGATAGTAAATTTCCGTGAGATATCTATTTTCCGACCTAAACGCGGGCAAAGCTACGGGAAAAAGCCAGTTAGAAAATATATTACAATAAACTTTAGACGCTGAAACATCGTTTCTTGTTTTCACCCCTGCTGTAGTTATTTCGTTAACTGTATAATGCCATGTTTCATGCTATAAGAGATTCCATGATGTCAGCCGTGTTCCTTTAAGCCGAGCCCACCTGAGTCGAATTTATCCAATACATATTTTTGTGTCCATTACTTACGCCTCAGTCGTATTTAAACGATATAAAACCTTGTTTGTCTAGTAAGATTTCTTGGTTTTACTTTAAATTCTAGCAAAAAAAAAGGTGATTTCAGACAAGATGATAAACGTTCTGACCATTTATAAAATGGATGCTGGGGACACGCCAACTGATATGAAACCAAGTGGTTTATTCAGCTATCTAACAACTTTGTTTTACACGATTAATAACACAGGCCTGCAAAATGAAGGTCATAACTTCCTCTCTGGAATTTGATAGCTGATTCTGGAGTATTTTGATGCGCTGATTACGAATATGTACTTAGTTTTTCTCCATCACTTCCTGATTTTTCAAAAAAGCTACAGATAGAAAATTGAGAAAAAAGACAAGTTTTCACTTAAAAAATTATATATTTAAAAAAGTACTTAATTTTTAACTTAAAAAACTATTAACACGTAATAACAACTTATTGCTGGGTTAAAATACACTTAAATTTTATTTGTGGAACCTGGTCCTTTTTTCCTGGAAGCTTCTGTTGTGCGATTTTCGCTTATATTTCCGGTTTGGATCATCACGCTTCAACAACCAACAATAGTCCGCCATCATGCTGACATTCCATCTTCCTTGATACCGGACTTCAAGCTCTTTTAAATCTTGGTGAAATCTTTCACCTTGTTCTTCGCTAACGGCTCCTAGATTTTCTGGGAAGTAATCAATGTGCGAATTCAGAAAATGAAGTTTAACGCTCATATTACAACCCATTACACCAAAATTCGTTATCATTTTGGCTACTATTTCTTTATAGTCCGAGCTTTTATTGTTCCCCAAAAAGTTTTTTACCACTTCCTTAAATGATTTCCACGCTTGTAACTCGACATCATTGAGTTTTTGATCAAATTTTTCCTCCGACATCAATTTTCTTATATCAGGGCCGACAAAAATTCCTTCTTTTAACTTAGCATCTGATAAAGATAGAAAAACTGAATGCAGATATTTGAAACCTTCCCCATCTTTATTTAAAGCCTTCACAAACTGCTTCATTATACCCAATTTGATGTGTAAACGCGGCAGTAAAACTTTTTCTCTGGGAACCAAACTCTGTTTAAGCACGTTTTTGATTCCTGGGGTTAGTTCAGTTCTTGGAGGCCATTCCTTTTTGGTCCAATGATGTTGTTTATCCCGGCTATCCCATTCGCAAAGAAAGCACGGGTATTTTGTATAACCACCTTGTTGGCCGAGTAGCATGCTTATGATTTTCAAGTCTCCACACACCATCCAGCCGTGATGTTCGTAAGCTATAGTAGCTAAAAGCTTTTCCAAATTTTCATAACATTCCTTTAAATGGACAGAATGTGCAACAGGTAGTGAGGCATATGTATTCCCATTATGTAGAAGGACTGCTTTTAAACTTCTTTTTGAGGAGTCAATAAACAATCTCCACTCCTTAGGATTGTATTCAATGTCGAACATTTTCATCAAGCCAGGAATATCTTTACAGTACACCAAATCATGATCTTCAGCGAAGAATGGAAGGAAATCTTTTTCTCTGTGACGGTACCATGAAAATGAAGTACCAGGTGCAAGCATATTTCTTTCTTTTAATCGTGATCCGAGGAGCTCAGCTGCATCTTTGGGGAGATTGAAATCTCTTGTCAAGTCGTTTAAATCTGACTGTGAAAAGAGCTGACACTCGTTAGAATCTACTTGAAATACAGGATCAGATTGGGATGCATTCTGTTCATTTGTATCATTAGCAGAATCTTCAATTTGTATAGCTGGATACGGGGGCTGCACCATTTCTGAATTTCCGAAAACTGCAGGCGTAACTGATGACACATTTGGATAGCTTATGTCACTTTTATTTTTAGAATTGTATCCAGTTATGTCACAACAACAAAAGTAGCAATCTTCAACATGGTTGTTAGGCTCTCTCCATAGCATGGGCGAAACGATTTTGAAGCTATTTTTCTGTCCTTTTGACCACTTGCGAAGTTCAAGTAAACAAGTCGAACAAACTTTTTGAGGTGTCCAAGTTTTGTCTTGGTTACTTATAGAATGTCCAAAATAACTTTTGTAAATATTTTTCACATAGTCTGTAATGTTGTTTCGTTGTTTTATCACCATGAATTTCCCGCAAATATAACAAAAACAATTCGAAGAGTTTAAACAACTTCGCGACGACATTTTAAAGTTTAGGTTGCAAGATGCGCACTTCGACTGTTAGTTTTCTAATTCAGAGTAGGTACTTATACAAAAAAAACCTTTTGTTTTCTTCATTATACCCTTTTTGAACAACATTAACAACAATTAGGCAATATCACCTAAACATCGTGTATTAATGAGCTCATTACTAAATGAAGCCAAAATGACCCGTTTTCGAAATGGTTAATGCGAATTACTTGCACTTATTATGTAGTAATTAACAAATTACTGATTTGCATTCATTTCTATGTCGTCTTAAACTAATTAAATGCAATAAAAATTAAGCTGAAGTAATTAAGTGACGTTTTATAGATTTTAAAATGTATGCGCTCAGACATTTTTAGTTAAAATTTTAAATATTCAATATCAAAGAATCCTGACGTGATAGAATTTTTTTATTATTTTTCTCGTAATCAGCACATCAGAAACTATAGAAAACGTTAATCAGATCTCAGAGAGGAAAACCATTGCAGACCTGTGTAATCATGGTCTGCTTAAAAAGATCTTGCTTTCAATCTCCTGTCATCTGCACCAGTTGGGCTGGAGAGATCAGATGACGTATCGCTTTGTCTGAAGTGACACATTCAGGGCCTTTTGACAAGATTGAATGTCGATGTTACTTCATTTAAAGTTATGACGTCATGACGGGGTTTCATTTGGAGTTTCAGACACACCATGTTGGCGAAAATTATCTTTTATTTTCCGTTAGCGCAAACAACGTAAAAATACATCATTTTACGTGACTACCTGTGCCCCCCTGCAGTTTTACCGGCTCCTTAAGATAATAGCGTGATGCAATAAAAGGTTTTCGAATCCGACCAGGAGTTCCATTGAATAGCGCGCTCAAATAAAAAACATTAAAAAATCTTTAGTTTTAATATAATAGTAAAAATATTAGGTACAGAAGCCAGCACATCAAGCTACCCCAATCTGTCAAATTTATTTGATAGATTTTCATCTTTATCACTAGAAGATAAGGTTCATGTTTAATCGGGAAATTTTACAGTTTAGGATAGCTTGATGTGCTGGCGTCTGTTAATTACACTTAATAAAACTAATTACCCACAATAGTCGTCGGGTCTCGGGTTACAAGTTCGAACGATCAATGCCGTCGACTTAAGGATCGTTTATTTACAAACAATCCTCGGTACAGGTCCTGCATTGTGTCGCATATCCGTGACTACATGGAGGGGAGGGGCCTGACCTTTGCGCGTGACGACCGCGACGGCGCTCGCGTATCCGAAATTGCGCCACCGACCACAGAGGGCCTCGGCCGTAAGTTGTGGGGACGAGTGACTCTATGTGATCGGGGTTTTATTTGTCTAAAGTAAGGATTGAATATGATAGGATTAATTAATAGATTTAGCTTGTAGGTACCTCAGGTAGTGGGTCAAGGGTAGCCGCGGGGGCCTTCTAGATATAAACCAGAGATTAGCGCAGAAAAGCTACAGAAAAATGCCAGAAACTGACAATAAAAACACTACATGAGTTTAGATTTTAGACTTTAGGAAGGTCATCTAATCGCCTCTCCTGTTGAAATTAAACGGCGCCGGGGCGCGGCGTCTAGTAACCTGGAAGATTTTAGACCAGGAGTACACTCCTTCACACGGCCAAGGCCAAGGAGTGTACTGGAGATTGCTCGTTTTCATCAAAGTTGGTCAAGACCAACTTTGATGAAAACGAGCTATCTCCGAAGCCTCAATTGACGTATCAAACTGATTTGGCGGTCAAGGCCAGGCTCAATGAATGAATATAACCTACTTTTTCTTTTTCTTATTGTGAATCACACATGTTCTCTAGTACACTGCAGTTCAAATTACCATACTTAAGAATTGAAAGTAACATTTGGATGGATTCAACTCAAGACGAGATCATAAGCTAATCAGGGAATGAGGATAAAATAACAGTTAAGGCAGAACTTAAACCACAATTCGATCATTACCGATTCGGTGCCAAATGTTTGTCTGTCATAATAACCCACTAAAGGACAAACAAAACCACTGCAGATCAATCAAAAGTTCCGTTACATTACTGTAAATTGATTTTCAAATTAGTCGCGGGCGGTTATTTTAAAAAGTTAATAAAATCATCGCTCCACCATGTGATGGATTATATATTTATTGAATATTTGCCACCTCATTTTAAAACCGATTTGTAGATCTTTGTCAGTCATTACGGGTAGTCAGAAGCCCGAAAGTCTAACAATCAGTCTTAATAAAGGCTCCCAGTAACTGGGTTGTGGAGGTCAGATAGGCAGTCGCTCCGTGTAAAATACTGGTATTCAGCTGCATCTGGTTAGACTAGAAGCCGACCCCAACATAGGGGAAAAGGCTGGTTAGATAATGATGATGATTTTCGAACATAATGCTAAAATAATAACCAGTTTCCTCACAATGTTTTCCTTCACTGGTGTTAATGACGTTTAAGATAAACTTAGTAAGTACACATGAATTGATAAAGTCACTGTTGTACTTACCTGGATTCGTACCAACCTCTTGCATAAAAGGAGAGGCTTCAACAAAGGGGCATACTATAATTGCTCGTTTTAAGGTAAAAGATGATGATCTTTATACCTTTAAACGAGTAATTCTTGTATAAATGTACATACATATATATATATATGTATATATAAATCTATACGTATGATCTGAATCTCGGAAGAGGCTACAACGATTTTCATGACATTTAGTATGCAGGGGGTTTCGGGGGCGATAAATCGATCTAGCTACGTTTCATTTTAAGAAAACGTCGTTATATCCGCGCAAAGGTCGGTCATCCAGGTACTATTGTTTAAACAGCATGAAAGAAAGTTGAAGAATACTACAATAACATTTATCTACGATCAAAAGCAGTACTAATGATGTGGTTAATTGTCAGATACTTAGTTACTTCCCCAGTCATTGTAGCTAATGATTTAATGACGTGAGCGAATGTGTTATGTAATGTACCTTTGTCCAGAAATTTCTCAGAAATTGGTATCAATAGATCCGTTTTTTATTTGATTTTGCACGGTTCAGCCCAGGTCAAAAGAACAGTACAGAGGAAACTTTTTTTGACGGCGCGGTTGGAGCGATCGACTGCTACGCTGCGTGTAGTGGGTTCGATTCCCGCACGGAAAAAATATTTGTATGGCCTGCAGGTAGTTGTTCCGGGTCTAGCTGTTTGTGTATGTGAGTTTGAATGTTTGTAAACGCACCCACGAAATAGGAGAAATTCCTAGTTTGGGGCAAAGTTTAACACCTTAACTGCCAAACAACGAGACACAATAGAAAATGTATTGTTTGTCGGTAATTTGGCATTCAACGTGTTAAAAAAAAAAAAAAACTTGAAAAAAAAAGAAAAAACTTTGTACATTTGCTGCGAGGGGTCTTCATGCTTTTATCGACATGAGAATGGATTTAGCTTTGATACTTATAAGTTAATCAGAGGAGGTCGGATCCAAAGTTAAGCTACTTTAGCTGAGGTCGTTCTGTGGATGGGTGACCGTTTGTAACACATGGTAGATCTTTTTGAGGCTTTACGAAAGTCTGACAACCAGTCTTACCAAGGGGTATTGTGTTGCCGAGTAACTGGGCTGTAGGGATCAGGCAGGTGCTAAGCTGCATCCGCGTATATGGGATGCATAGTTGGGAAAAGCCCAGGACCTAATTAGGTGATTAAATAGGTGACCTAATTAAGGTTCAATTAATGTTCCCTTATTGTTTAATATTACAGTAACGAAATATAGTCAGTGGCTATTAATAAAACAGTGTTATTATTATAAGCTAAAATTAAATAATTGCAGTCTATATTTGGACTTCTAACCATGTTTTTATACCATGGATAAAAATAACAAAGTGTAATCGAAGGGAGCGTCTGACGTCAAACAACTTGTTTTACCGGTCCAGTTAAAGATCAAAGTACCTGTATTGAATAAAAAATAACGTCCCGTTCTAAATTTAAAGTTTTCTGCAGCTATAAATATTACTAGCGCACCGCCCCGGCTTCGCACGAGACAAATAATATACAAAAAAAAACTCGTTTCTTAGGGACCGTCTGACGTCAAACAACCGGTTTTACTAGTCCAGTTAAAGAACAAAGTACCTTTATTGAATTAAAAATAACGTCTTGTTCCAAATTTAAAGTTAGCTGCAGCCATAAGTAATGTAAACTTATTT
This sequence comes from Phlogophora meticulosa, assembly GCA_905147745.2. Lineage (NCBI taxonomy): Eukaryota > Metazoa > Arthropoda > Insecta > Lepidoptera > Noctuidae > Phlogophora > Phlogophora meticulosa. The sequence continues at coordinate 6,375,488 of LR990518.1, forward strand.
GTTTTGTTTCTTTTATTGATGAGTACTAAATTATTTAGCTGCTCCTCGCGCGAACTATCAAACACGTTATTTTAAAATAGTCGTTAAGTTTTAAAAACCCAATTTTCTGCGCATATGTCTCAACTTTTCCTTACGTAAGACCTTTTAAAAAGACCTTCCTTACCTTCTACTAAGTATGGGGCAACTTAAAAAAAAAGATGAATGAAATCGCTAAAGTGCTTCTCAAGTTATGGCATGACAAAGGGAAGCAGGGATTCATTTTTATATATCGAATTGTTTGTAGACCATCCGCATCGATTACAAACAAATATGTAAGTATATTTTTTCCTTTCTGTGCGCCGATAGTACTAGCCCCCATTTATATAAGGATAACATTATATGTAATAAGTTTTAGAAAATAAGTTGTTATTATTAAGTATGCTTCACTATTGCATTGGGTAAATACCTGTAATAATAGTTGTAAGTGATTATATAAAGAAAGAAAGAAAGAAAGAAAGAAAGAAAGAAAGAAAGAAAAAATGAAAGAAAGAAAGAAAGAAAGAAAGAAAGAAAGAAAGAAAGAAATAAATAAATAAATAAATAAATAAATAAATAAATAAATAAATAAATAAATAAATAAATAAACAAATAAATAAATAAATAAATAAATAAATAAATAAATAAATAAATAAATAAATAAATGAATAAATAAATAAATAAAAAGCTCCTCATCATATTAAATGTGCGTAAGAAACCGTAACATTTTCAATTTTGTTTTTGTACTAGAAGAATAGTTTTTTGTTAGTGTCATGTGTTCTTTTATTAATACCTTTTTTAAGCGAATTAAATTTATGCTGCTTTATATTTATGGTTGAGTGCCTGCCTAGTTAAAAACCAGCGAATTACGCAGTTTAAATGAATTTATAAAATAGAATTCACCATGAACATGAATTAGATAAGAGTAAGTAAATATGATTTTATTATCTTATTCTGTACCTACAAAAAAAAAATTGCCGTTAAAAACATCCAGATTATGCCACAAGGTTGACCATCCAATTACCAACTATGGATCCGTTTCTCTCGGAACTACATAGTTCTCACAAATCACGCACATTGGTCCTGACACTCAACAAATACTATGTCGTGTGAACTCGTGTGTACCATATTAAATAATATATCTACTATTTGCGTATAATTTCCATGAACGCGTAATAATTAAATAAAAGAAAACAAAGAAACCGCTTTGAAATAGATAGATAAACAGTGTGCTTATGTAATTTGGTGTTACAATTGGCTTATTGTGAAAATATGATGTAATATTTTATTTTGGTCACGAATGTAGTAATGAACGAGTTCGCAATACTTTATGGCACTTTTTACTAGACATATTATTATTTTCATCCATTTAACAGATAATTATCTTAACTGTATACTGTATACGCGTTTTATTATCTAGTCATCATCTGCCTAGCCTTTTCCCAACCATTTTGATGATAAATATTAAACACTTTTACACGTCAACAAGTAAAATATTTTTAATAAACTAGGTTGGTGTCTGCTTCCAGTCTAACCAGATGCAGCTGAATACCAGTATTTTACATGGAGCGCCTATCTGACCGCCACAACCCAGTTACTGGGCAGCAGTTACTTGGTTGTCAGACTTACAGGCTACTGACTACCCGTTACGACTGTCAAAGATCTACAAATGACAGCGGTTTATTATAAAGTGTCTACATTATATTCTTTGTGTGCTGCGCAGATACTTTATAAAATTGTACTCTTCGTGAATATCAATGGACTTAAGTAGCAACTCTGGCATTCATAAATTGTTTGTTAAAATGGTTATATGCGCAGTGTGCAGAAATTCTTTAACAAACATTACGAAGATTCGTCAATTTGCATATGGTTACTTTGAAGGTCGCTAAAACACGACGTTCATTATCTTATATAGTAGTTTATGTTTATATTGTTTTGAGCACATTTGGTGTTAGACAAGTAACTATGACATACATGACCTCCAGATCTTTTGGAACAGTTCACAAGACCATGAAGATTCTCAATTATATATTTTATTCACAAAATTTATAACTAAGTTTGATATACTATTGGGTAGGAGGCTGGAAGGGAGATCGACGCACAAATTAAGATATCATTAGTTCAGTGAATGATTCTGGACGTCAAAACGTCCGTCCGGTTTTCCTATTTTTACATTGTTTTCTTATGTTCTTTTGATTTGGAAATGTAAAAAAACATGATTACTACAAATGGACCTATAAAGTTCAAATAAACTCACAATCATAAAGGAAATACTTGAGATGGAACTGCGCACGCGCAACTGTCAACGGAGGTCAAAAAATGTTTGTTTGTCGCAACCTCGGTTGTTGCGAAATCGACGAAGAGAGAAAGTACGTGCTACATGGTGATGTGTGATGTGAGGTGTGCTGTTAGCGAACATCATTGGCTGCAGGCGGAAGCTTTGCGGGTGTATCACGTGCACCAGCTCTACAAAAGTACTGTCAACAAAGGAGCCTTGTCAGCAGGCTTTGTGGCCATCTATTGGGCAGGCTTATGTAGTCATAAGCCTGTCCCATAGATGGCCAACTACCTCTGGACGTATATCGACGGAAACTATAATGTCGAACCATTTTCATTGTAATTGCAGCCGTTGCAAAGGATACCAATGACTGAACTAGCTCATGCACATCGTGTCTAAAAAGTATTCGTGACATGCATACTCATCCGTTTTGCTGACTGTACATTGTGTAGTGCGCCATATCTCGCCAAGCGATGACATAACACTGCTGCTTTTTGTCTTTACATGCGAGGCTATGAATAGCGAAGATGGGTACTGTTACTGGACAAGTTAGCATATTGGAGATATCCATGTAGGACTTGATGTCGACAAGGCTTATGCAATTAAAAATAACATTGTCATCATCGTTTCTTTAGCTGTACGAATCATAATGGCGGCTTGCTTCATTCTGTAGTTTGAACGCACAAGATGGATCGCCGAACTGGTGAAGATCTTCATTCGCTGCAGTCTTTATCGCTATGGCGATGCTTCAAGTGGCCTAGGTTAAGCATTAGACGTTTCCTGGCAGGTACATGACGTAATTGGAATAGTACGTTGTACGTAGATATATTGTTTAGTACCTACGTGTGGAACAGACGAGCAGCACATCGAGCTATCCCAAACTGTGAAATTTACCCAATTAAAAATGAGCCTTATGGTTTTGCGATACAGTTGAAAACTATTTAACAAATCGGGGCAGCTTGATGTGCTGGCCTCTGTATATTGTGTGGACGTGGTTTTGGCACAACGCCACTAGATGCAGTACCGCCACCCTGGTACTTCATTACTCATTACTTGCACAACACCTGCACGCACGGAGGTCTTGTTTATATTTTCACTTGTGCGATAATATGTGGTAAGAAATAAGTGGCCTTGATAACCTGCTACCAAAACATGCTGATAATTATTCGTTATCAAAAACTCTTACGTAATAGGTAGGGGTGGGTGTGGCTTTGTAGCTACGATGCGGCTCGACTGGTCTGAGAACGAATGCTGATTTTGCATAGATTATTTTCCGTAGATCCAACGGTGTCTCAATTCAATCTCAAGACGACCTATGTGGCGCAGAGGGTGAAGGTCCGCCTGCGACGCAGGAGGTTGCGGGTTCGATTCCCGCCTTGGGACCCGCAACCGTTTGTACAATCTACAAATATTTGTTTCGGGTGTTCTGGGTATTTGCTATGTATAATAAAAAATATCTATCTATGTCATATATTGTATTAAGTATATCAGTCATCTAGTACCCATAACACAAGCTCTGCTTAGCTTGGGGCTAGATGATGCTGTGTGGATTGTCCAGCATTATTTATTTATTATTTATTATTATTAATTAGAAGTGAAATCCAATATAGAGAGAGATATAGGGACAGGACAGCCAGTGATGTTTCTCGTAAAGTAGATTATCTATGATATAACATCGTTGTTAAAGGTACCATTTTCTTTGACGTCTAAAACACTGGTCTTTGAACCTATTGAAATACCCAAATGTCATCGTTGCACATGCACATTCATTATGAATCAGAATATTATCACAAAAACACAAGAGTTGACCTGACACATGAATCACATTATAATATTACTCGAGAATTCGAGATCATTTCACAACAGTCACTTGTTCAAAGGTTACGTCGATACGGCTTTGGACTTTGGTCGATCAAGGTAAATTGCCCGCTTGTCGATCAAAAAACAGACGGAAATGGACTTTGGACGCCAGTTACTTATGGTGAAGATTGCGACTGATCTAGACGCAGGCGGAAATCTAACAGGTAGAACAGGACTCGAATCAATGAGGATTATTTTTAAATTGTTGTTTTCTTTGAAGTGGGTATTGAAAAGGTGAATGTTGATATTGTTGTCAACAACAACAACAACAACTCAACACTATACGTCGTTTCCATCAACGTCTTTTCTTTCTACCTAACATCACGCCTGTATTCCCTGAAGCAGAAGGCAGAGCTGCCCCTATCTATACCTATCTATGTCTATACCCACTTTTCGCTGGATATGTGTAATAGGAGGCGAGCCTATTGTCATCAACCGGTCCCAAATCCAAACTCCGGCCTGCTATTGAGAAAGGAAAAACTTGAAAAGGGGATTGAACCGAGGACCTCAAAGATAGACCAACTAGGCAGTCAAAGCTCAAATCTTTATAAGCTCATAAATATATATAGTTTAATGCATAGATATGCGGGGACGCAGTGGCTGAGCGATCGGCTGCTGCGCTTCGTGTCGTGGGTTCGATTCCCGCACGGAACAAATATTTGTATGGCCTAGAGGTAGTTGTTCCGGGTCTGCCTGTTTGTGTATGTGAGTTTAAATGTTTGTAAGCGCACCCACGTTACAGGAGAAATTCCTAGTGTGGGGCAACGTATAAAAAAAAAAAATATTCTTCTGTAATTTGATGGTTGACAGCCCACTATGACCACAAGACTAAAGTCCGTAATTTCTGTATTCGTTTAGTTTTGCGCAGCATCTGACATCTTACGTTATACCTACACTATGTAATATGTATTACGTGAGACGTAGAACACACTTATCCAACATATTAAAAAAAAATATATATATATTCGAGCAACTAGACTCATAAGTACCAGTAGTAACAGTGTACCTACTTACAAACTATGTTACTAATACACTTACAAAGACAAAAACAATACTATAAACAGATTTGTTTACTGTCTTAACTTCGATGGTCCTAGTTTATCACTAGTTTATGATAAGTGACTTTAGCCACTGCCCTACAGATACATAATTATAATCCAGCATTGCACATGTCAGCGGGCACGCCCTTGGACTGCCTTGGAGGCTTTTTATGTATTCAGTTTAGCTGGCTTTGCTTGAGTTAATTGTCAATTTTGGTATATATGTATTCGTTTTTATTCATTTATTTTGGCATATTGGCTAATACGTGGCAAATTATTTAATTTAATGATGTATAAAGATGAATGATATAATTATTATTTTGTTGACATAATTATGTTGTATAGCTTCAAGTTCTTCAAACCTATCAGACACACGTGTTGCTGAGTTCGTTCCGCCACTTCTTCTTCCCAGAAAAACAAAAGAAAGTGGTGAAAGGTGGTTTTGGGGTACTGTCTTTTGTAAACGTTTTGACGTTCAAAAAGTGCTGATTCTTAGACTAATTTGAATAAATGAATTTTGATTTCGATTTTTTTAGATTGTGATATCAGTACTGAAAGGTGACAGGCCCAGCCGCAGCAGTGGTTCACAAAATCACAATCAAGCCTGCTTTCATAGATAGGATGCTGTTGGCGATGTCCCGCACCCTACGGACCAATGACCGTTAACGCAACACCGTGTAGAAACAGTCCACTTGAGCTTCAGCCAACATCCCTGATGCGCTGCAGTATCGGTCCAGCCCCATCAGCACCCCGTTTGCGTTAATGTAATAAACGCTTATTACTGAAACTCTTCAAAACGGCCTTTCCCTTGAGGTCACCAAGGGAAAGGGTCGCCTTGAAGTCTAATAGTAATAATTATATTGTTATAGGAACTGAATTTGCATTTGTCAAAATCTCACATTGGTCAGTAGCCACATATGTTATTTCGTAAATTCCTTTGTTTACAACTACTTACGTGGCAGACTGTATATGTTTTACATCAGTTAACAATGTACTGACGCAGAACTTTGAGGTACGTAATATACATAACAATTATCTAACTTGAACTTAAACAATGCACGTAAGTAAACGACGTACGAATGTGGAAGTCAACATTTATGGGTTTATTATAATTGTGACTCGTGGTACCGAATTCATATTACTATTGACACCTATGTCAGCTGACTTGTAACTTTTTAACATCGGTCTAATGAACAACGTTAATACATATTATGTAGATAGAACACTCAGCCGGCCTTCAAATGCAAGTGAATTGTAAGATTAACAATATATTGACATTCAAACTATAATAATATTGAGACCTTTACCTAAGTCCAACGACTTTATTTATTAAAACTTTATGCACAAAAAATAACGGTAAGTACAGAGGCCAGCACATCAAGCCACCGCAATCTGTCAAATTTCTTTGATAATTTTTAACTTTATTACAAAAGAATCATCAGGTCCAATTGCGAAAATTTTGACAGTTTGGGGTACCTTGATGTGCTGGCGTCTGTACAAAGGCGCACTTATTGCAGCATTTTCTACCAGTCTGCCGTAGTGATGCAGAGACAGAACGTAATAAGTGCAGGTAAAAAGTTAACTTAAAATAATTTTATTAATTTAAAAATGAGGAGTCAATTGAGATAAAAATAAAATGATGGAGAAAATCTAATCCAAAACATAATCATCATCAGGCTATATTAGTCCACTGCTGGACATAGCCCTCTCCTAATGAGCGCCATAGCACCCTGTCTTCAGCTTGCCGCATCTGCCTGCAGTCTTTCGCAGATCGTCATCCCACCTAGTCAGAGGGCGTCCTACACTGCGTTTGCCAAAACATAAACTCTGTGATAATTCTATCATTCCAAATCCACAAAAATATATCTTAAAAAGGACTGCTTTAATCTGTCAGATATTATTAACCGGCTTTGACGAGACGTACAGCAAGAAGCCGAGTACGATAGATCGCCCGTCAAAATAAGGGCCTACCCACAAAGGAGGCTGTCCAACATTGTGGCAATCTCTTAGAACTTGTCTATCTAGTCCCTAGAAGGGCTTGCTACCACATTTCCTGATTCAAGTGCTCTTCACAAACTGCTCCCATTCATTTTGCATATAATGTCCTTGACATTAACTAAATATATGAAAATATGTTGAAAAGTTGTTCCAGTTAGTGTCTTTTTGCATCATTCAAGTTATATGTGGCTTCCTTTCAAGGTTATCAATGTTGGCTATTTAGGGTTCCGTATCAAGTTCTATCTTACTGTTAAAATATTTTTTTTTAATATTGCAACTTTACTTATTTTTTTTTTAATATCTTAAGATTCGTATGCATGATCTAAATATTATTGCAGAAAAATGTACTTACATTGCATATTTATCCTTAAGGTCATAGTACACTATAATATTAACTTGTGTTAGTACTAGTGTACGACAATGATGTTGAAAGAGCGGAGCCTTACATACCTACATACCGGATACAAATGGGGACTCTAAACACATTAACATGTAATTTAATGTCTAATAACACAATAAACTATTTTGTATTTTTTGTATCAAAATGGTAAAACAAGAACCCTTGGGGTGTGATGCCTGTTGTCTGTATGTTTGTCTAGTTACTAATGTTATCAACTCAAAATTAGGAATAGTTACACACAATGATTGTAAATACATAGCAAGTGAAAGGATTGAAACAAAGATTGTTATTGTCATTGCAATCATAACCGAAATTTTAAAGTGGGGTAATTCTTGGTCAAGACAAATTATAGTCTCACAAAAACATATTCTTGTTTTTATTTTTATTTAAGAAGTATTGTTTTTGCTATATGATGAAAAATACTAAATTATTCCGGTCTTTTCCGAAGTTAGCTAAGAGAAAAAAATCTTGAAATAAATCTAGTTGATGTAACTTTATTTAAATATTACAGGAAAAATAATACAATGTCTCCAACTAGCTTAGATTTTTTGTAAATATTCAGCAAAAACCAAATTATATAAATAAATAAATACATAATGCTGGACAATCCACACAGCATCATGTAGCCCCAAGCTAAGCAGAGCTTGTGTTATGGGTACTAGGTGACTGATATACTTAATACAATACATTACATAGATCGATATTTTTCATTATACATAGCAAATACCCAGAACACTCGGAACAAATCTTTGTAGATCGTACAAACATTTGTCCCAAGGCGGGAATCGAACCCGCAACCTCCTGAGCCGCAGGCGGATCTTCGCCCACCGCGCCACATCGGTCGTCAAATTAGTTTTGCAGTCGCTTAAAAATGGAAAAATGTTTGAGCTACCGAACCTAGGTGAGCGATACCAACTCGCTCGTTGATGTTTTTTTTTTAAACATCAAGAACAGTCAACTCTGTCGGATGTGGCTATAATTTAAGTTGATTTAAGTACCTTTTTAGTAACAAGTAAAGGGCTCAAGTTACTCCGTAGGTTTTCAGAACATACCAGTATACGTAAGAGAATTTGTTTTACAATAAAGCTTTCGTGAGGCATTTTAATTACGGTTTTACTCATGTGTGTTATTTCAAGGTTGCTTGATGATTTACGATTGAACTTGGACTTATGGGTATTTTCAAAAAGTCGCAAGTGAAACTGTACCTTTCTGCAATCTTACAAAGAATATGTAACGGGAGTCTGTAGATATTAGGATAAAATTGGTAAATACCGGTCATGGCTTTTTCATGGGCCTTCTCATTATCAATATGTTTCCGTCGCGATATCTTAAAAACGAATCGTAGAAAAAGATTTGTTTGTAATGGATAAACACAAAAACAATAGAAACGATTTTAAAAATTCTTTCACTTACAGAGAGCTACATTATCAGCGAATAACATAGACTATATTTTATTTTCAAAAAAGGGATAGAAGGGATGTTAAATTTTGAAGGTAACAAAATCCACGCGGGCGAAGTGTAAGTACAGACGCCAGCACATCAAGCTACTCTAAACTGTCAAATGTTCCTAATTGAACATGAACCTTATTCTTTTGTAATACAGTTGAAAAACTATCAAAGAAATTTGACAGGTTGGGGTAGCATGCTGTTCTGGCGTCTGTACAAATTTAGAAGACCCATTAGACCTTGCAAGGACATCTAATCAGCTGACGAGGAAATCGAAGTGTACACTTTTATTTATCGAGAACACAGTAAACTAGCAGAACGTTCGGTGAATATTTGAACACCGGTCAGTGTCACGTCGACCGTCAGTGCGACTTGCGACTCGGCCCTCAAATAAAGTGATCATTTGCAGTCACACAATATGCTACACGTAGCCTGTTATTATTTTTGTGGCTACCGTACAAGGGCAATGCATGTTATTTGAGAACCGTTAAGTTTCACATGTCATAAGTAGGTACTAAACTAACTGTAATTACTGAGGATAAAGATAAAGATATTTTTATTGTCTTAAACATGCGTTCAAACACAATTTGAGCATGCAAGATCTTGAAAAAAGTTAAATGAAATCCGCACATACTTAAATGTTTTTTCTGGTGTGGCGTACAATTTTTTTTGCGTTTTATTATACAACAGTAGATACTGTTGTATAATAAAACGCAAAAAAAAATAACAAAAAGTATAATCTAAGTTAACCATTGTTTGTTCACGTACATCGTCATAAAAAAATCCCGTCAAATTAATTTTATATAGCTTATACTATAATATATTATACTTAATATATTATGTATTACACTTAAAAGTTTTTAATTACATTCTTAAATAATAACAATATATGGGCAGAAGATATAACATGACAAAAAATATCCATTAATTTTGATATTAATAACACTAATTTTCTGTTAATAAATTTCTTTAAATTTTATTTTGAAATAAAATGTGTGGTGCGTGACTATGCGTATTTTATTATATATTCTAGGGGCCACTTAAAAAAAGCTTTTGGGGAAACCAACCTAACTTTATCTATGTTTATATCAAGCATAAAAACGAAAAAAAAGGAGTAAGAGAGAGGAGATAAACAGACTTACCTCCTTTCTTCCCGACTGCGTCAGTGATGTAGCATTCAACATTCACTGTTTCTTAGCTTTTTATCATCCAATACCTACTAATAAGGCGATGTACGTTTGCGTGATAGTTTATACATACTCCGAAAGTTTTCCATAAAAACACTGGCATGAGGTACTATTAATAAATGTAGGTACTTTTTGCCATATTCAGATCGCAAAAAATACAGAACTGTATCGTCAATATGTTATTGAGGGAGGAGACCTCTGTTTTGTTGGTTTTACGTTATTTTTTGTCTGATTACGTCAATATATACGTCGTAAGCAATTGCGTCGTAGCTTCTTGCTCTATCGTCATCATCTCTTAACCCTTTCGCTAAGCAACGAAGATTTCCATGACTGTCAAGATTGGTTTTAGCGGACGGGTTTTCGTCGGACACCAATATAATCCACCGATTTATTCAGTAGAATTTCGAAAGAAAAAGAAAGGTTTGATATTACGTTTTTATCCAACAGAAACCGCCTGAATTCTTCGTTTTAATAGTCTCAGACTCCCAGTCCCACCAAGAGCACATTAGTGGATTCATAAACTTGGCTTGCTGGGCAAAACCTAAAAGTTTCTTCGAAAATACCCTGATTTTATTAAAACCTGTTTTATAATAATTTGAGTTATGGTATAACCGAATCCCAAGCCCAAGGGCAAAACCACAGAAACGGGACTTATTTCCAGACGATAATGATGTTGACTGACAGGTTGCAAATGATCGTCGAGTCTTTCTTTAAGGGTCATACATACTATTGATATAATATATTATTGCTTTGAATTTAACATAAAATAACATCATAACCTAGTACACCTATGTATATTTCGCCAGTTATCATTAAGTCCCATGTAATAGAGGGCGACCCTTTTGCCATTGACCGGGCACAAATCTAGACTCCGGGCTGCTAATGTGCAAATTCCTATTGGAAAAACTTACTACCCCTTTGCCTGACCTAGGAATTGAACCCAGGACCTCACACTCAGCAGTCGGGCTTTGGACTAGTAGGCTACGAGGTCAACGAGGAGTCTTTTATGATAGTAGTATTAATACTTCGAATCTGCTATAACATAAGCGAAGCGTTAAGCAGAAGTGGTACCTATTAAACTTACATTTCGCCAGTTATGTTGCAGTCCCATGTAATAGGGCCTATTGCCATTGACTGGGCACTAATCCAGACTCCGGGCAGTTACTAAGAATTGCCGGATTTAATCTTATTCCCAAAATTAAGGCTAATAATAGGTTAAGTTTCAAATAATTCTTGCTTATTTACTTCAAATTACCAATCATTAAATTGGTCTAGGTTTACATCAATTAAGATAACTGGATCATTAATCCAGTCCAGACCAATTTAAGATGTTAATCGGTGTTTAAGTGCTTGGGAAATCTATTATGGAGGATTGTAAAATAATATAATAGTTTCGAAACTATGCCAGCCTGCGATTGGGACAAATCCCGCGCAGGTACCCTTTAGATTAGAGTGGTATATTCATTCTGCTTTAATATACTGAGCAATGGAAGAAAAGTTAGAAAAATATAATAACCTTGTCGTCAATTGACGGCACGGTTGGCACAGTGGCTGAGCGATCGGCTGCTGCGCTGCGTGTCGTGGGTTCGATTCCCGCACGGAACAAATATTTGTACGGCGTGCAGGTAGTTGTTCCGGGTCTGGCTGTTTGTGTATGTGATGTGAGTGTTTGTAACGCACCCACTACACAGGATAAATTCATAGCGTGGGGCAATGTTTTATTAAGTATATATATATATATATTTAAAGGCCGTTTGGGGTTGAGACTCTCTGACCGTGGGCTCTGAGTGCTCAGCTCATCAAAGAGATCTTAAACGCTTAGTTGACGCTTCCCGATACTCAAGGACTGACTACTTAGGCAAAAGCCTAAGCATTGCCATTCAACTTGGCAATGCTGCCAGTCTTTTGGGCACTTTATGGATGAATTTTTCAACGCCTTGTTTTGTTACTTAGGATAAGTCACTGTTTTTTTTTACACGTCTATTGTTTACTTGAAATAAAAATAAATCATTGTAATAAAGTTAAAATATGAATTTTGAGATCCATAAGTACAAGGACATAAGTATGTACTGTTATAGATTAGTACTTAAATCAAATAACTATCACAGGTTTCTTCAAAATTTGACGCGTGCGCCTGTTTTTACTAACAATTGATGCACAAATATTTTTGCACTTTTACGCATAGTTATGAGCACTTTCGGCGTCGCGTCGTGCCGTGATGTAAAAAAACCGGCCAAGTGCGTTTGTGACCCCGCACAGAATGGGTTCCTTTGTTTGAAAGTCACACTTGATATACAGTAGACCGCATGTTAGTGGTAACACTTTGACCTTTAACTGACCTAGTGAGGTGCGGAGTTACAATAGATTAAGAGGCCAGCTCATGTTGGTTTCGTTATCACCGACCTGCTGCCTAGTGTACGCTGGGTTCCAAGCGATGTGTGTCGTGTCTTGCAATACGTTTTCACTTCCTTATTGGTTCCGACAAAATACAGTACACTATGATAAGTACAGACGCCAGCACATCTAGCTACCCCAAACTGTTACATTTTCCCAATTGAATATGAACCTTATACTTTTGAAATAAAGTTGAACAAGTATCAAAGTAATTTGTCAGATTGAGGTAGCTTGACGTGCTGGCATCTGTACGTCATAAAGAATGCCAGCAATACTTTATGTTTATGGATTAGGCAGTAAGGCTGGATGTAAGGCGAAGGAAGAAATGGAGTGTTATGTGCGAAACAGCAACAGTAAAAAGTATTCTAGAATAAATTAATGCTGTCTGTCATAAAGAAATATACTACTTAAAGTACGCGTCACAAAAGTTTTCCGCTCTGAAACCGGGCTTTCCGATGCGCATGGTGTGGAGCCTACGTTGTAGTTTTAGTATGAGATTTAGTACTGCGCAGTCATTTGTGGCAATATTTAGGCATTTATCAAGGTTACTCTTAGTGTTCGGGCAGCTTTGGATTTCTAGCTGACAAACATTTTTGGTGCTAGTTGCTACTCTATTTATATCTATGGTTTATCTATTTTAAAATGTTGTGTTCTATGATTTTAGCGGCATTCTTTAATTCCTCAAACCTTTATAAGAACCTTGATAACGTCATTAAGACAGAAGACAATCATATTATTTAAATTGCCAGCTAAAAGTACCTACCTAAGATCTGCAACGGAGTATTTTTTCAACAATGCGTTAGTGAAACCTGGTCTTTTATATATCACAATGCCCCTGATCGATCGACTTGTATTCTGTACTGTATCATGAAGGTGTCATACGGATACTATGTGGGTACTTATAGCGCAATATCACCTTTCAATGGTCACCTTTGTAATTGAAATCACTTTCTGCCTGTAGAGGCAGAAAGTGGGAAAAAGTAAAAAAAAACATTCCTATAGTAGTATAGGAATGTTTTTTTTTTACTTTTTCCCACTCTAGGAATTTGTCCTACATCAGGGTGCTTTTACAAACATTCAAACAACAGCCAGACCCGGAACAACTACCTGTAGGCCATACAAATATTTGTTTGTGCGGGAATCGAACTCACGACACGCGGCGCAGCAGTTAATCGCTCAGACACTGCACCAACCGTTCCGTCATTTCTGTAAACAGGTTATTTAAAAGCAGGGCTTTCTGCTCCCTGTAGTTTCGTTGCTCCTTATTCGTATAACTCGTATTCCAATTTCCAATTGGTAATTAATGGTATCTTGTTCCATTCTTACTTGCCTCCATGGCAGTATGTTGTCGTCACAAATAGACTTGAGTGTGTCTAATTACTTTACTGTTAAATACGTCAGACAATAATTAGGAAATCTAGAAACTTAACTGCAATGAAATATTTTGCGTTTGTGGCTTTTTTAATGATTTGTTGATGTTTTTAAGTTAATGATGTTTCGTGTCGTAAGTGATATCATTAGCATTGTACAGACGACAGCACAATAAGCTATCCCAATCTGTCAATATTTCCCAAAGGAACATGACCCTTATTCTTTTGTAAAAAAGTTGAAAACATATCAAAGAAATTTGACAGATTGCGGTAGCTTGATGTGCTGGCCTCTGTACCTATTGTACTTGTTACACTCAGCCAGTTCATGGACAATGGACATGAAAAAGAATTATGGTAATAAGAACCGGTCCTTTCTTCGTATTTTGATTTTTTTCACTAAAATTACAGCGTACGCTTAATTGTATAATGTGGGCATTATTCTGCTTTTGAGAATGAGCTCTTAATTTTTTTTGGGACTCTATGAATAAAATTAAAATGTACTTAAGCCAAAAACTGCGCACGTAGAATCTTTTGTAGGGTACCGTACAACGGGATCTTTCTTCAAAGCCTCTGCTGTCCGCCCGTCCATCCGTCTGTTAGCGGGCATCTCTTATGTGCTTACTAGGTAGTCTTGTAATTGGTAGATTGTTGATTTCACAGATTTCTATTGCCGCTATAACAACAGATAATAAAAATAAAATACAATAGAAAATTATGGTGAAAATATGCAGAATACCTGTCATGATGGCCCAGTGGTTTAGGCCTCGCCTCTTGTGCACGAGGTTGTGGGTTCAAATCTGGGCAAATACCAATGTGAGTTTTTCAATTAATATGTTCTTTCTACGTTTATCTTGGACATCACTGACATCGGTGAAGGAAAACATCGTGAAGAAACCTGGACTTATATAATTAATATAAGTGTGAAATCGCCAACCCGTCTTGAGCAAGCGTGGTGATTAATGCTCGTACCTTCTCTGTATGAGAAGAGGCCTTTGCCCTGCAGTGGGATAGTAAGAGGCTGGTACTATGCAGAATAAGTTTCATGTACGGAGGCCATAGCTACAAAAAAATATTTTCGGCGTTTTTTGCACGACATGACCTCACACTAAACAATAATTACAAATCGCAAAAAAAATTCTCCATAAATTTTGTCGATCAAAGAAACAGGAAATGTGTGGAAATGTCGATCAAAAACACCAGATTTTTTGTTCGGAATTCACAGTTAGTCCCTTTGTAAAAGTTATTCATATTGATGAGTAGACTGACGCCTTAAGAGGTTTGCTGTCAAAAATCGGACAAGTGCGAATCAGAATATCTATACATATACTAAATATTATAAAGAGATAAAATTAGTTTGTATGTAGGGGGTAATCGCCGGAACAAATGATCCAATTCTAAACTAGTTCCACTGTTGGGAAGCTACATTATTCCTGAGTGCTATAGGCTATTATTATTTTCAAAACCACACTTTGAAGGGGGCGGATGGGACGATAAAGTTCGAAGGGAAAAGCACGAAATCGCGGACGAAGTGCTTAGTATTACATACAATGAATAGTGGTTTGACTAGCTTTTATTTTAAGTCAAGCAACAAGAGACTTGCAATATGTAACTATACCTTATTGGAACGGTTAACACAATATGTTTGAATTGAACACTACTGAACACAACGAACAAGACTCATAATTAACGCTACAATAACGCTAATGAGTGTGTTCGAGGAAACAGCCAGTATCATCTTATCAATTCATCATTACACATAGGATGGTACACAAAGTCTTCTGATCAACAATCGATGGCCAAGGTATGGTATGCGGAAAAGATGCAGTGAACTTTGTACTCGGAAAGTAAAATACAAATTACCAGGTAAGTCGGTCATGGACATCCACTTCGACGGTATAATCGTTATCCCATACTAGTATAATCAATAATTTTATGATTAGAATAACAGTTTGTACGAGTTATGTGTTGGCCACCCTGGGTCCAGAAGTCGAAGCTCCCAAAGTGTTGGCTATCCCTTTGATTTTTGTAAAGTTACCGGCACGGATCTTGAGCGCTGACCTTGATTTGCTTAGTCAATTTTATTACAAATTGCTTGTGCGAACTTACCCCCAGTTAGTAACACCTTTGAACCTCGCCAGAGATCCTTCCTGCATAATTTCGTATAAAAGACTGGTGGCAGTTGGGAACGTGGGAGTTCCTGCCATAAAAACCCATACTTATTGAACTAATGGACGAATGGACGAAGGCAGTCTCCGTGAGTAAAATAGGTATTTCAGCAGATCAGGGACCCACACTACATATGATTGTGACGTATTTGTACACAATACAATCGATAATAATTTATGCTCGATTGTACATACAATTTTAATGTATGTATTTGTACGTAAGTATCTAAATGTAAGATTCCCATCAATTATTCTCCAATTAGATTGCGACAAAACTTAAAATCGTTTGTTTATTTCTAGAAGCTAATAGGAAGCATTTAGCGCTTATTACATTCCTAATTAGCGCCAAATTAGTGATTTTTCGGTGCGTCTGTGCGAGGTTACATAACAAAACCAAACAAGTTTTTGTTGTTATTTGCTCTTTACAAAGGTGTCTGTACTTAAATTCGACCTCAATAAAGTTCACTGAATTCAAGAAAGCTTCAAGTATGAAAGTTCGGAGTAAGCTTTTTGATAGGTCGGTACTGTTGGGGTTTTACTTGTTCTAAGGTCGCTAACCGACCTACATGGAGCAAATATACAATATTAACAATATAAATAAGCACATAGACAGCTGTTGGCTGACAAATGGTTTGTATATTAAGATAATTAGTTCAATATAGGAATAAATCCTGTTATTGACTGACTCTGCCTAACCCTTTGGGGAATACAGGCGTGATACTATGTTTATTTTTTAAATTCGTATTTATTTCCAAACCATAAATACCTCAGGAACGTTGGGTTTCTACAGTACCATGAAATCGTGTCGTGGTATTTCCATAAGTTTAAATAAAAAGGCTAAAGTATAGTCACGAAAAAAAGATGTTATTTTCTATTTAAACTTATGGAAATCCCGACGTACACACGATTTCATGGCACCGACCTTTATGCCGGTTATATTTCCATACAAACTAAGATGGGAGATTAGTTTACTATTTATTAGATGCATTATATCGATATGCCTCGTCATATGAAGCAAAATGAGCATGTAAGAATCGTATCAGGTGGCGTTCTGTAGTTTCTGCCTACTCCCATGGGGAAAAAAATTGAGTTTATGTATGTACTACGTATGTATGACTCGGCTTCACCCAAACTTTTTGTTGAACAGCTTAGTTGAAAAATCGTTGATTTGAAAATTCTAAGCATCGCAAGATTCATATTTTAAAGCAACTCGAGACGTAAATCAATACCGTTAAAAGAATCGAAACTACATTGGGAAGTTATTAGGGTTCCAAGCTCGAATAATCCCAACGGAACCCTATTGATAACTTTCACTAGGAACTTGAAATTTGGTGATAATGTTTATTATTACGTCAATATTTGACTAACAAATTCCAAAATATTGATAAAGCAGATTTTTCTTTGAAAATTTTAGTTCGAACCCTAAATGTGCGAAGCCCGACACCCTCTTGGCCGGTTTTTTTTTTATAAGAACCCCTTGCACAAAGGACTGTTTTACTCGTTCGTTTTTGATAAGAATAAGGTGACTCTCATCACCCTCGTGTGTGTGCGTGCACTATCTTTTAACTGCTCATCACTAGGACTGTCTCTTTCTCACCGCGCGTGCAAAACAGCATACATTTTAGCCACAACCACCGAAGAATTCATCGTAGCGGTATGGCGCACTCCTAAGTGCTTTTTATCTTAATTAATGTACTTTTCCCGCGACCACTTCCGCGTGGATTTCGGAATTTCCCATACAAACTTCAACAAACCATCTGACCCTTATTGTATGGGCTATTTTTTTAAAGAATACCTATACTTTACTTAATTAGGGCTCGATAAATGGAAGCTAAGTTGTCTTTTTTGCCATGAAGACAATAAAACGATACATGCATGGTTTTCTTATTTATTAATGAATGCTTCAATAGTAGCAATGACAGTCCCTAAAATAAATTGACAAGTATGTTGTGATCGTAAAGTCCTTGATATTTTATTTATTTATTATTCGTTTTTTTTTTTTAAATAAGAGCTGTACTGTTTCGTGTTCCTTGATTTAAGACGTGCAAAGTTCTGGAAAAAACAAAACACGACCAGCCAAGTGCCGAGATTGTCATTATTGAAATACCTGTTGGACATGCAGTTTTTTTCCAGAGATCTCCAGTCAAACTGGAAGCGTTGATACATGCGAGTCACTAACCTCATGTGTACACCACACCACAATACATTCACTATAAGGACGTGTTCACACTTTCAGAATCTCCGGTGCGTATCGGACGCTCTCTAGTATATTGTAATTATTTATGCGTTTTTATAATCTACTTAAATTCTCTATATTGTTTTTTTATTTAATTTCGTTATTTTTTGGAAATGGATTTTTTTAAAGTTTAAATTTTAAAACAACAAAATATTCATGGTAACAATATCCGCTTTTAGCAATTTGTCTTAATTGGTCAAAAACACGTTCAATAAAATCTTACGATCGCAATTAATAGATTCTAGCTAACTTAGCTGACGAATAGATGCATTCAAAATACAAAGAAACGAGTGAATTTTTTTACTCTTTGTTCGCTTTATTAGGACAGAAACAGCGGAGACACTGATAGAATACCAAGTGTCTTGACATCGCGTGCGACAGCCGGCGACGGAAACGTCGTGCAGTATGACTCAGCCTTAACAATGGTTGCATGTTACGATCTATGTTAAGCCACATGGCATGCACAGCAAATCCATTGTAAATATGCAATCATGGAAAAAAACATTATAGTAAAACGCTTTGTAATAATATCTACCGATAATTATAAAATTGTTTGCCTCTTTAGTGGGCGCAAGCGCAGCTGCTGAGTTTGACGTCCTAGGCTGGATTCCCGGGTCGGGCAAAGTGATATTGGGTTATTCCGTCAGGAATGTCTTTGTAGCAGCCCGGAGCCTAGATGGCAATAGGGTCGCCCCCTGTAACATCGAACTTAAACGTAATGTGGGTATACCATAGGTACTTCTCTGTCTTAACCCTTCGGGTGTGACAAACGTGTTATTATAATGTTGTATAAAATTGTGTGCAAATCGTAGTTTACTGACGTCGATACCACGTAGGTGGCGCTCGTCATGCTTATTATGTAACGTAGGTACTTAAGTCAATCACCTCTTTTTTCTTGTGAACGTTTAGCTCTATGGATAAAAACAGTCAACAACATTCGATTTGTGCTAGGATTTTCCGCAAATACTCTATACCCACTGTTCTGATGGAACTAATACTAAGCGATAAAATTGTAAGGAAGCTGCGATTCTTTGGTAACTGCAATTGTTTTACTATATTTTTGGTGTCTGAATCTGTTCGGAGTAGGTGTTGTCCATGGGCCGTAACTTGGTTTCGGACCTCTACAGTCTAGAATCTATGTAGACTTCATAAGACAGTGGTATAGACTGGAGTCGATGGGGTGTAGACCGTCTTTTCTATAGGCTAAGTCCGTACAGTAAGAAATACGACTAAATATGATTGGTAACTTAGATGGGAGCCTAACATACAACTTAAAACTAACTTCAAACTTTTTTGTATCTGGACTCCGTAACCTACAGATGACTTAACCACACCAACTATGTGTAGTATTCTTAATGCGAGTTTTATACAGAAACTGAATAGCTAACTAAGCGCTGTCTGATGACGATAATTGGAAACAAAATGTTTCCATACAAATAAATAAATAAATAAATAAATAAATAAATAAATAAATAAATAAATAAATAAATAAATAAATAAATAAATAAATAAATAAATAAATAAATAAATAAATAAATAAATAAATAAATAAATAAATAAATAAATAAATAAATAAATAAATAAATAAATAAATAAATAAATAAATAAATAAATAAATAAATAAATAAATAAATAAATAAATAAATAAATAAATAAATATGGTAATTAATGTAAATTAATGTTCTTATTGTTCATGTATGTGTTTGTGTATATGTTTATTTGTGTATATGTTCTATGTAGGTATTATATTTATAGTTTATAATAATATATATATTTCTTTTCACTTTTCTTTTAAGAAATTGCAGCTGCCACTGTTTGTCTCTGCATCACCCAAAGGTTGACTGGTAGAAAATGCCTATGGCATTAAGTCCGCCTCTGTACATTTGTGTGCTTAAAGTATTAAATAAATAAATAAATAAATAAATAAATAAATAAATAAATAAATAAATTAATTAATAAATAAATAAATAAATAAATAAATAAAAAATTACAGATAGTATAAGTTTACGATTACACTAAACATTGGATGCTGTAGAAATCTAGTCGACGAAGGTTAGTGAACGTTAACGCAATGGACTAAGTATACCTACTATCTCGTAAACCCTAAATTAATACTTTTGCCTGTATCATTCAACTTGTAGCTCGTCCATTATTTGTTAAGGTACCGTATTACCTCATTTGTCATTTAACACTCACAGAGTCACAGCGTAGGACCACTCACAGTACCATATTTGCAAACTGGCTAACTGTACTGGCTTTCTTAGAGTTCATAAGTACCTATAGATGCCAGCACATCAAACTATCCCAAAACTGTCAAAGTATCCTATTGAGCATGCACCTTATTTTGTTAAGGATAAAGTTGCAAATCTATTAAAGAAATTTTACGCATTGTGAAGGCTTGGTGTACTGGCCTCTGTACAATGTAGCTGAAACGAAATCTTTTTTTTCCTGTCGCAAAGGTCAATGTTACGGGCAGCCAGTTATAGTGGGTAATTATCTATCAATCACAACAGTCTGACGTCATCAGTCATTAGTAAATACAGTCGAGCGTACGTCGTCGGTTGTTTCACTGTTGGACTTGGCCTGGCGCGGTACGAAGTTCTAATAGAATAAGAGGCCAGTTTGCACTGGTTTTGTTACCACTGACGACATGCGGACCACTACTTATACACATGAAATGTAGTGTTATTGTTTAAATATCGGAAAAATAGTCTATGTATTTTAATTCAATTTTAGTTAATCGTAAAACGTTTGCGATTCATTCATTAATTTATTTCAAGTAACCTACTGGTATTATTCTATTCACCTATAGTCCTCTGCCTTATCGTTTCGGATGAATAAGCGTGATGTTATGTGTGTTATTCTCAAAGTATGAAATATTTGACCAGGAATAAAACATGTTGAAATACTGCTTTCGTAGCTATTGCTATTCCTTGTTATACAAAATATTTAGATTTGGTTTCCTGTTTTGTTCCTATATTGTTAGTTCTGATGCAGGAGTCGCATCTAGACAAGTACCAATGTGACTTATAAAATTAATATGTAGGTACTTTCTCAGTTTATTCTAAGAAGTCTGAATGTGATGCGGTGGCCGAGAAGTTGTGAGGAAATCAGTTGTCATGATATCTGTATCATGACAACTGATTTCCAGGCTGATGGCCAGCATAGCAATCTACCCCAATCTGTCAAATTTCTATCGTTTTTCAACTTTATTGCAAATGAATAAGGTTCATGTTCAATTAGTAAAATTTGACAGTTTGGCATAGCTTGATGTGCTGGCGTCTGTACCTCAGAATCTACAAGTTTGTTGGTGTTAATGGTTATACCATGGGGCCAAGATTATCCATACTCGCCGTTAGGCTAACGAGAACAACCAGAAATAAATTACCAGATGGACTCAACTGGACATTTGTACGGCCGATAAAGGTACTATTATTAGAATGAGTATTTGTATACGAATATTATCCTTAAAGGTAAAACACCTTAGAGGAAACCGGTCGAAGATATTTAAGCTATAAAGTGTCACATACCTCACAATAATGGCATCACGGTGCGTCACTATTGCGAAAGATAATGCCGCTGACGTACACACATATCTAATTGCATTAAGTTATTCATGCTTAAAGGAAAATGGGAGCAAGGACCAAAAGAGACGTAGAACTTTATTGATTTGAAATATTTCATACATATTTAACATTCCTTTTATGTATGACGCACGCAGCGATTCTTAAATTACGAAACTTAGAAGAAAAGTATGCTGTAAGGATGCAGAAATGCACTAAGAAATAATTAGTTGATATTGAATTCCTGTAAATTCTCCGGTCTCCTGTAAAAATTAGTGAAGAGAAGTCTTTTTTTTTTCGAATAGGCATCTCGCAGTTAAACCTTTAGGGTTATTAACTGCTCTATCGAACTTTTTTGTTGTGACTTATAAAATCCTCTCAAAATCTTGGCCTGAAGCCAAAAACTGAGCGCGAAGTGAACTGTCAATCTTTATCCCTATTATGAGATGATAGAACACTTCGCCTTCACTTGACCTACATGTTCACGGCGAGTTTTTTAAGAATAATTATAAGAAAAAGAAATATAAACACAAAAATTTAATATAAATAAACAAAAAATAAAAACAGACCTGTGGCTAAAGAGGCTCCTATCTCAGAATAGCACTGCGGAGCTCTAAC
This sequence comes from Phlogophora meticulosa, assembly GCA_905147745.2. Classification (NCBI taxonomy): domain Eukaryota; kingdom Metazoa; phylum Arthropoda; class Insecta; order Lepidoptera; family Noctuidae; genus Phlogophora; species Phlogophora meticulosa. Next base: position 6,398,058 of record LR990518.1, read on the forward strand.
ATGGGTGAAGTGTTATGTGAAAATTCGAAAAATGTTTAGGTCAAAGTCTAGATCTATGTGAGACTTGGTGTAAACAAATGCTTTAAATGTGCCATGGAAATGCAGTTGCACATTCTACTACGTTCCAGAACAATAGCAGTAAGGAAACTTTTATCAGAGTACTCTTCCAGACAGTAATTATATTCATGTCATTATAAACTATTTTAAAAGAGTAATAAGTCTGGAGTATCTTGCCCATTTTTCTCCATACGAAACTGCCTTTTGGAAGGGGCTTACTACTCGTAAAATTATTTTAGAATATTATTTTAATTTTTAAATGACATTTAAAAGTGCTTTTTAATGGTCTTATTCATATAAATGATTTGACTTTGACATGCGAGAGTATGTCTATAGTATAACAATTTGAAGCTCCGTGTTGTTTGAGTTGACGTAACCCTACTAATTAGCTGACTCACACTACGGGAATTTTGTACAGCTTTGCTGGTCGATAATAACTACTGACTAGAAGGAAACAGGAAAATCTAGATACGCATATTATTATCGGCAAATCATAATAAACAATTCTGTATATAATCGTTGGAACAAAAGCAACACATACAAAGAAAAATTAAATGTTACGTAAACGAAGTTGATGTAGATGTACTTAGGTACTATAGAAACCTATAGGATAGAATATAGGATGTTCCCAAGGTTTGTAGAAGTTAAGGAATAGAGATGTGATGTAATGTTTTATATTAAAACGAACCGCCTGTCCGCCAACGGCTGTCGGTCTCTTTAGTAGTGAATTAGTGTTTATCTCATAACATGTCATCAACTCTACAAACATCATCAACATGTTTAACAAACCAGAATAAAGGAAATAAAATTCTATACTTACCAATTAAATTTATTTAATGATAATATCTTCATACGCATCTACTGCACAGTAGATTAAAAAATAAATGTTCTGCGTAGAATACTCAAAACATTTTAAAACTCCAAGAGACACACCTTCAAAACCACAGACAAACAATATTGTGTGCAATCCTTGCAACCTTGACTTGTTGAAAACATAACGTAAACTTTTATGTAACCTAAACATTTTTGCTCACGAAAAATTCTTCGCAATCATTATTGTAAAACCAGCTGCTGTGGCTCACACATAAGTCACAGATTCCCAGCATTATGCTAAGCGGTGGCCATTTTGCGTGTTTGACAAGCATATTTCCCCCATTTGTGTTATTTTTATTCTTATCCTTCTTTTATTTTATTTAATGAGGAAGATTATAAAAACGTTAGATGGATTCTGTGAAAGATGATATAGTTCGAAATGAGGTCACTATTTAGATGACGGTAAACAGGTACAGATGTTTGGAGGCAGGCACAGTCGCAGCCCAAAGAGTTTGGGTGGCGGTCGTAACAGGGGCTACGACCAGGGGGGGCTGGGTGCATACTAAGTTACGTAATGAGAACGTTAAAAGAATTGATATCATTTTCTATTTTAAGAGCTTATTCAATGTGACGTGGCGATGTGTGGGGGGGGAGGGGGTCAAGACCTCTAAGATTTGGTACAAGGGCAAGGGGATGATAAATCCGTTATAACGGGCGAAAATCAATGTAATTTCTGTTATTTTTTTTTTCTTTAAATATCGTATAAAACGGTTAAAAGAGCAGCCTTGTAAATGTGGCGCAGTATAAAGTACGGATTCACATCGCGGCCGGTTCGTCGATCGACGCGTGCGTCCGAGGCCGCTTGCCCAACCGTCTCTATTGCTCAAGGCATCTACACCGTGGTCAATTTTAATTATGTAACTGTTCCGTTCATAAAACGTGGTAAGCTTAGAAACAAAAAGTGATGACTGACTTTCGACACTAATTGAACATTGTTCAAGAGAAATTGTCCACAATTCATCTCTTCCACTGAGGAGAAGTTGGAACATGCATTGATCCGAAGGTAACTGCAATAGACCATTAAGCTCAGAATAGCCTGGTTGCGTTACGATACTTGCTATTTATCGTATATCGTTTGTTTGTTTGTATGTATGTTCAGCCAATGGTGTCTTCTAACTGAGATAACTAGCTGGCCCCGCGGTGTTACGCGCGGTAAAAAAGTCATCATGAGATACCGTTGCCATCCCACCGGAATACTTCACTTTTTTACTGGAACTTAAAGATTTACATGACAATGTTTATAAGTAACGATGATAGCTGCAGTAGTAAGAAACTGTGACGCAATTATCAACGCCCACCTCCAAATACAATGGTAAAATTTCTTCCAGGTTTTATAACCTGGAAGTAATTTTAACTTTTCTTAGCATAGCTGTACTAAATAGTTATCTATTTAGTACAGCTATGCTAAGAAAAGTTAATATAAATAAAGGGTAAAAGTAAAAAGATAAATAGTAGACTATGTGTCCAGGACGTACCCTGGATGAAATGGGGATTTTACCATGACAAATTTCATCCAAATCCGTTTCAACGTGAAGTCACAAATAGATACACATACCGATAAACTTTCGCATTCATAATAATAATGTGATTCGTAGCAACATTAGTTAGTGCATCGTAGATTTTCGAAACGTTTTGCCGTTTGCGATGCCTCTTCAGCCTACCACGATAGAACAGTTTTCAATTATAACAATAAAATGGAATGGATGTTGAAAAGTATTCATTGCTCAATGCATCCATTAGTTTTAACTAGATTGGCCAATAAACATAAAACCATATTATAATATTATTTTTTCGCTATTACCTTTCCTTAAGGAATTGCACCTACCACTGTTTGTCTCTGCATCACCCAAAGGTTGACTAGCAGAAAATGCCTATGGCCATCTATACGTTTGTTGTTATACGTTTTTTGATTTCTTTACAGCCTGCCTTGCAGTTTATTAAAAACGCTAAAATCAGATTTAGCACCCCTAGCAAGAATAAAATATGGATGTAAGTAACGTTATAGATAGTATGACTAGACCGAAGGCGGAAGAATGCGCCTTTGCTGTAAAATAATTAATTATTATTAATATTCTTACCTACAATAAATAAATAAATTACCCAATGCACTAGGCCGCATAGTGTTTTCATCATCTCTGCCTAGCCTTTTCCCAACTACGTTGGGATCAGCTTCCACTCAGACGGGATGCACAGTTACTGGGCAACACGATACCACTTGGTTAGACTGGTTGTCAGACTATCGAGCTACCCGTAACCACTGTCAAAGACTACAAACGACAGCCGAGACCAACGGCTTAACATGCTATCCCAGGCACGGAGGAGTCTCGATATGTAACGAACGGTCACCCATCCACAGACTGACCTCGCGATTAGCGTAGCTTATCCTTCGGTCAACCCGTGTGGCTGTTTTTATTTAGCCACGAGCTCCTTTTCTGAACTGCCACTCCGTATTCCCTATAGAAGAACTGGCCCTGGATATACTGTCGTTCTATTAAGACTTCCTATCTGGTCAGTCACTCAATATAATATCCACTTTAATGACGTGTTTTATGGTCACAGTACCGTAAGTGCCGTGACTTTCACTACCGTCAATTTTATCGAGGCATGGTTTCTATGTATGCGATTGAAGATTCGCATTGATCGGTCAATACGCGCGTACGCTAAGGCTTTAGAAATCTTCCAACCGTGACATCAAAAATTGATGAGAAAATATCTACTAGGTACTTTCAGTATGACAGAAAATTCCGAATGTTTGAACCGAAGCAAAAAGCACTTAAATTACTTAGTGTATTTTCGCTTGAAGTCAAAGAACTTGACTGTATAGAGGTCATTGTGTTCAGATTAAGAACAAAGTCCTTTTTAATAACTATACAAGGGGCATAGGCAAAGTTATATTCTGTCAGCAATTATTTATTTAATACTTTAAGAACACAAATATCCAGAGGCGGACTTAATGCCATCTACCAGTTCCTTTGTGTGATGAAGGGACAAACAGTCGTATGTGAAATTCCGTAGAAAAAGGAAACCGGAAATAAAATATATATTAATATAAATTATTGTATGTAATTTATAAACAAATTATTAAACATAATATGTGCACCAATATGCTTAAACAACAAGGACCATTACGATTGCGATGATGAAAAATGTATTTCTAAAATTGACACACAACAAAATGTCACGAATTTAACCCCAGTTTTGACGAGCGTTATCACTGATAGATTGTGTCTTTGTCTAGGCCACAAGGAAACAATTGATGACATGGCATTGACATTACGATATAAAGACGTGACTACCATTTTGTACCAATTCGATCCAAACAATGTCGACTAGGATTCAATGACAATGTTCGACACACTATTGAAGCATTAGATGATCGTTGAACTAAGCTGTTGTATACCGGTGCAGCGATGGACTTGTCTTGACTTGACCCCTGCCGAAAATTGACGTGAAGTGAGCGAGATCTGTCAATCCCAAGCATTTGTATGAGATGACAGCTGACATACATTTCCACAGGTAGACTTTTACCAGAATAGGACTGTCCGATCACATAAAGAAGAACAGGCAAAAAAAACCCAGACCCGACAGAAAAGTAACATACCTCAGTTTTTTTGTTATTATTTATATAATCCACATATATTTACGAATTGTGTAGATACGTAGGCATTTTGTACTTTTTTAGTGTAAAGCCTGAACAAAAACATAAGGCAATATTTTGGTGTTAGCCATTGATTTCGAATATAAAAACTATATAATATGATTATATAAATAATAACAAAAAAACTGAGATATGTCACTTTTCTGTCGGGTCTGGGTTTTTTTATATGGGACGTGACCGTTCTTCTTTGCCTATCATAATCCGTGTGCACGAGAAATTAGTAGCTATTCTGGTAGTATAAATGTTATTTTTATTGCGCAAAGGTACGGCAGAGCGGTTGCATTAGCATGACCTACTGTCGGCACTTACGACGCATTATCAAATCTTCATTCGTGTGAATATTCACGTCCGACCAGACGGGCGAGCAGACGTTTGTTTATGTTTTTTTTTATCGTCCAACGTGTTTCAAAGTTCATTCGACTTATCGACCGGAATTAGGTATAGGGAGGCCGCTGAGGCATGATCGGTGCGTGCAATGGTCGTCTAATAACGTAATTAATAAAGAAATAATCACATTGACAGTGCAACTGGTTTTCTGTGCGCAGTAGGTCGAGCTGATACTGAATTACTTACGTGTAGGTTTTTTCCATGATTGTTATAAGTGAAGTTGATGTATATTAATGTTTGGGCAGCAAAAATTCTCCGAGCTAGCCTTCTCTTAAATTGATAGGTGGATTGATTTTCTTAAACGAGAAGATTTCTCTTCTCTCAGATGTTTTCATGATTATATTTTAAAGAATAACCCCCGAATTTTGTATTTTATTACATTCGACGCAAATAAACAATTGTATTTTATTTTATTCTAAAAGTAAACGTTTACAAAAACGAGTCTCACATAACATATACTTATTTATATAACATTTTTTGGAAATTTTAACTGTGCTGCTGTTGTGAATTTCCTCTACTGTAAGGGATTCACTAATCTTTTCTGCTTACGGCGTAGACTATACTAAGTATGTATACGTACTGCCCCAGTCATGATGCGTTCATTAGCCAACTGATGTGAAATTGTTTTTTTTTTCTCTTTATGTTTTATTCTGTATGAAATTTTAATATTTAAATTTGGAAGAATAATGTATTTAATTCAACACCTATATATATGTAAATAATTGTTGTATGCCCTATAAGCGGGACATGACTGATCTCAACTTAATTATTAAGGACCTGTTTTGTATATCTACCTACGATCCACAATAAAGATATCTTGATTGATTGATTGACCATTGTATATGTTTTAATCCATCAATAGTCAAATAGTTCATGAGTTATTTTCAAAGTAGTGAGAATTTGGGGCGCAATATCACGTGTTTTCATCGTTATACTCATGTTATAATCAAAATCATGATTGGTACACTCACCTCTGCTCGTAATCATGATCTGCAATGGTACACTGAGCTTGTCAACCTGCTTCCTATATTACATTTGTGTATTGCGGAAACCAGTTGCATAATATAACCTGTTAGTTTTTTATTATATTTGCTTTACTTTTTGTTGCTAAACTCAATGTTATTATCGGTGACAATAACGCTGGAAAGAGATACAATTCAGAACGTTTAAAAATAGATTAGTTATGAATAAAAAAAGAAACAAATGTTAAGGCATCTAAGAGTTATTAAAAAACGTTAAGCCAGTATCTTACTTCTTTAAGAAAATTGAATCTTTTATTCATCTATTCTGACGGCAAGGTTGGTGCAGAGGCTGAGCGATCAGCTTCGCCGCGTGTCGTGGGTTCGATTCCCGCACGGAACAAACATTTGTATGACCTACAGATAGCTGTTTCGGGTTTGGTTGTTGTGACTGTAAATGTTTGTGAACGCACCCACGACACAGGAGAAATTCCTAGGGAGGGGCAAAGTTTTTTTTAAGAAAATAAATAAATTAAAGAACTAAGTTTATCCCTGTATACCCTATCTATCTTAAAGAACTTGGCAATCGGTAAACTGATGAAGATTTGAATGGCTATTGTTAAACAGCATAAATGAAACTCCCAAGTTTAAAAGAGCGACTTCTTGAATAAACCATATTTAACTTAATTTTACTTAAAATAAAGATTAAAATAATGTTCACAGGACAGATATTGCGTAGGAGTATATTCAAGTTAGCTTCTATGATAGGTATAATGTATGGGTTTGTTATTAAAAAGGAAGAAAGAGTAATGAACTCTGGATATGCGAGACTGTATGCCCATGCATCGTATGCATCGTCACGTTGTCTCTTGGTCGTCAAGCTGTGCATAGAGGGAGGAACATTATCAAAAATACTATTATCAGTTATATCCTGTAACAGTGTGTTGCCAACGGTGATAGCATTTACAACTGCAATGATATCTGTCAATGTCATTGCAATATTATGACTATTATTGATTGCACATTTGGTAACAAAATCCTTTATACCTACGGATTCATAATATTGTATGCTTATAATCTGCTTCATATGTACTTTCTAAGTTTATCTTGGACATCACTGACATCGGTGAAGGAAAATACTGGACTTATAATTAATATAAGTCTGAAATCGCCAACCTGTCTTGAGCAAGCGTGGTGATTAATCGCGCCTTCTCTGTATGAGAACAGGCCTTTGCCCTGCTGTGGGACAGTTACAGGCTGGTATTATTATATCATATTAATATTATAATCTGCTTAATGGTCTACGTTGTTCAATATTATGAATCCGTATAATATTAGGTCTTTACCTATGAAATTGCCGTTCTGCAGTAATGGCCATTTCAAATCAAAATATTTTTTGTTTGGCTAAGAATTCTAATTTCAAATTAATTTTATTTTAAAAACATGGATTTTTTTTTCCAAAAGTAGTCATTTGTTTATTGATTAGTGTTACATTTTCATCGCATTTAAATCTTTTTCGTCATCATGGATACGTTAAAAATTCGAGTAATTATGGAATATGAGTACCGTCGTGGCAGCAACGCGGCACAAGCGGCACGCAACATCAACGACGTTTACGGAGCTAACACTACAAACCAACGCACTACCTGTTATTGGTTTGCTCGCTTCCGTTCTGGAAATTTCGACCTGAAAAATGAACCTCGCGGTCGTCCGAAGACTTTGGTCGACAATGACGAATTAAAGGCGATTGTGGAAGCTGATGATACACAATCTACGGCTGAATTAGCAGCAGCTTTCGACGTTAGCGTCAAAACAATATTGGTCCATTTGCGTCAAATTGGCAAGGTAAAAAAGCTTGACAAATGGGTGCCCCACGAACTCAATGATCGCCAGCGCGAAGTACGCGTCGAGACGTGCCTTGCACTGCTCAACAGACACACAAATGAAGGAATTTTGAACCGCATTGTTACCTGCGATGAAAAATGGATTCTGTTTGATAACCGCAAGCGCTCAGCAAGTTCGTTGGATCCTGGTTCAGCACCTAAACAATGCCCTAAACGAAGAAACCCCAAGAAAAGTGATGGTCACTGTTTGGTGGTCTAGCGCCGGTGTGATTCAACACAGCTTCTTACCAAACGGGGTGAGCATTACTGCAGATGTGTACTGTGAAGAATTGAACACAATGATGGAGAAGCTGGCACATCTCCAACCAGCATTGGTCAATCGCTCGTCTCCGCTGCTCCTGCACGACAACGCGCGACCTCATACTGCACAGCAGACGGTCTCCAAGTTGCAAGAACTGGGGTTGGAAGCTCTCCGTCATCCGCCCTACTCACCAGACCTTGCGCCTACAGACTACTACTTTTTCCAGAATTTGGATAACTTCTTGGCGGGAAAAAAATTCAATACCCGAGAGGCAGTACAAAATGCCTTTGAAGAATTTGTTGCCTCCCGTCCAGCTGATTTCTTTAAGAAGGGCATCAATAAACTGCCACTGCGTTGGCAAAGATGCATTGATTGCATGGGTGATTACTTCGATTAATACAAATAAAAAATACATGATAAAAAATCATTTAAATTTTTTCATACAAAACGGCAATTTCATAGGTAAAGACCTATTATTTCTATGAATTATGTATTTTTTTTTTTTTTTTTTTTTTTTTTTAATCTTTCGAAATGCGAAATTTATCTTCCCCAAGCCACTGACAGGCAGACTATCATAGCAAAATTTAACACAGTAGCACCTAACATCAAAATCATGGAGAAAAATTCTCTCCACCTCCTGGGGTCCCCAATTTTTGACGAATCCTTTCCCACTTTTATTGAGGAGAAAATACAAAATTTTAATGATGTTTCGGAAAGACTTTACAAAATTAACATACATTCGGCTTTCACACTTATTCGATACTGTTGTTTTGGACCAAAATTTACATATAGCCTACGCTCTTCCCATCTTTGGAAGCATCCACAACTTTTAGAAAAAGTAGACCAAATTATTAGAAACACTCTTTCTTCGATCCTAAATGTGGCCTTGGACGACCGAGCATGGCAGCAAGCCACACTTCCCATTCGCCTGGGTGGTCTCGGCGTCCGCAAAATTTCCAGTATAAGTTTACCGGCATTCCTCTCCTCGGTCCATAGTACCGATAGATTAACCAGGAATATTTTAGCTTTCTCACTGGTTGATTTTGAAGTACCGTGTTTGACCGATGCGTTGAACGCCTGGAAAATGGCTTGTCCCAATACGGATTTGCCCGACAACCTGTCTTCCCAGGCGCGATGGGACGTGCCGCTCTGCAGTACTATACGGAATTCTCTGTTGAACACGTCACCTAGTACTGCTGAGCGTGCCCGTCTGTTGGCCGTGGGAGAATGGGAGTCGGGCCTCTGGCTTCAGGCACTCCCGTCAGCCACCATAGGTACTATGATGGATGACACATCGTTTCGGCTCGCTACTTGTCTTCGCTTGGGTGCCCCTTGTGTTGCTCCGCATCGGTGTCACTGTGGTGAAGCGGTCGACAGCTTCGGGCACCATGGCCTGTCCTGTTACAGGAGCGCAGGACGCATAGCACGGCACGCCAGCATCAATGATATTATTCGTCGAGCTCTTGGTACCGCCGGCGTACCAGCTGTATTAGAACCTAACGGCTTGGTACGAGACGATGGTAAGAGACCAGACGGCATGACTTTGTTGCCTTGGAAGATGGGTAGGCCTTTGGTGTGGGACGCAACCTGCGTCGATACCCTTGCGCCATCTCATGTTTCAAGCACGGCAGGCTGTGCTGGCGCTGCCGCGGCGGGTGCTGAGACCCTCAAACGGCGCAAATACTGTAACCTTATTGGTAACTACAGTTTTGAGCCGTTTGGGGTTGAAACGCTCGGGTCATGGGGTCCGAGTGCACGTCATCTTTATAAAGAAATTTCTCGACGTCTGATCGACACTTCGCGTGACCAGAGGGCTGGCTCATTCTTTGCCCAAAGAATTAGTATTGCCATCCAACGTGGCAATGCTGCCAGTCTTTTGGGCACGTTTCCAGATGACAGCGATGCGGAGGAATACTTTGACGCCTGAGTGTCCTTGTCGGCTTTTTTTTTTTTTTTGTTTTTTGTTTTTTTTTTTTTGTTTTTGTAAATATGTATATACCTAGTTAGTTTTATAGTATAATTGTATATATGTGAATAAAAACTACTCGTGTAATGTATTTTATTATCATATTTTGTTATGTGATTCTAAGGCTATTTAGATATTTACATACCAGTGTAATTTTCTTATCATGACATGTGTGGTTACCTATGTTATTTAAATAAATTAAATCTCGTAATAATAAATGTCTCTAGTACATTCCTTCAAGACAGGAAACCCATTATAGAGGGTGGAAGGGAGAAAGACGTCCATACTGATACCATGAATTCAGTACATGATACGGGACCCGCAAGGCTTGAAGTTTTTTGACAGATTTTTCCTCGATAATACGTTTTTTTCTGTTTTTTACTTAAAAGGTAAAAGGTCATTAGGGAAATCATCATCTATCCTAGCTAATAAGATTTATAGGATTGAAAACCACACTTGACTTCTATATCGTTAAAAATCTAAATCTATCAAAATCTAATGTAAAAATCTCATTGGTTTTTTTCCATTTTTAAAAAAGATTATCAGAAATAATCCTAGAAATTAAGAAAAAAAATACAAATTGTACTGAATTCATGGTATTAAAGCAATAGGAAGGCTTAAAATAAAATTAAATCGATGATCCAAAAATGTAAGAACATTTATTTATAGCCACAGCGGTCAAACCTGTTTTATAAAAGATTAAACCAACGTTTCAAAATTAGATAAAACAGTGACAAAGGATTGGTGATTTATCAAAGTTTGATTACGTTATTCATACTCAGTAGCTCCTCCTACAAAAGACTCCAAATCGTATTGAAAGGAATTCCAAATCAAGATACATTAGCATCGTTCATTCGCTTCACTGACATGATTCGCTGCAGCTAATTAGATTGCTTCGCGTATGTGGGTGACACATTTGCTACTGGGTCCTCTCGTGACATTTTCCCATTGAGATTTGGATACAGATCACGCAAAATAAGGCAAAGAATTTCCTCGAAATTACCGTTCATTTCGAGGAAATTCTTTGCCTTATTGCGTGTCATTATTGAGTTGGAATTCAGTCAAGCAGGGAATAATTTGTCAGTCATCATCATCTGCCTAGCATTTTCACAACTATGTTGGGATCGGCTTCCAGCCTAACCAGATGCAGCGGAATACCAGTATTTTACATGGAGCGACTGCCTATCTGACCTCCACAACCCAGTTACTTGGCGACACGATACCCGATACACGATATACTACATAATTTGTGTGTACATACAAATTATTTAGGTATATCGTTTGTACATATGTCAAAAATAGCACCTCTACAGGAGATTAAAGCAACTGCATGTTTTTGCAAAGATACCATTAGATCCATTAAATATAGGATCACTATCATTTAGTAAAAATGTATAACTAACCCAACTTTTTTGATAATGCCGTGTTTTTTTTATTTAAGTAATGCCCAAACTGACTTACGTGGTATTAGAACTTAAAGCGACGATAAGTAACTTCCTCAAAAAAAGTGAAAGGGGACAAATTACAGTTTATAACCTTATAATCTCTGGCAGCTTTAGAATACCTGGACGTAACGAGACAGATAGTAAAACAACGGTAATTTCGAGTGAAACAAAATGGCCGCTTCGCAATGGTACTTGCAGATTCATTTCATAGCAAAAAAAAACCGTTATGGTTTGCGGGCGTTTTAACAATCGCGAATTGTATCGAGGTCGAATTTTTTGTTGGAACATCTGACGACATTACATTGGAACATCATAATGTAGATCATTATTCTATGGTACAGTTTTGGGTGATATGCTTAAGCCCATGTGCAGAACTTTTGATAGAAGTTCTCGGGAAACAAGGCATTTTTGGAGAAGTACAGAGGACAGCACAAGTTAACCCAATCTGTCAAATGTATTTGATAGTTTTTAAGTTTATTGCAAAAGAATAAGGTTCATGTTCAATTGAGAAAATTTGAAGGGTTAAGATAGCTTGATGTGGCGTCTGTACATAATTTTAAACTCTCAACTTCACAATAGGACTCACGAAAGTTCCTTAAAATAAACTTGTATTGTATTAACAAACTTTGAGTTTCATTTTCCGTATCATCAAGAATCATGTATCTCTTAAGCTACGTCGCGTCGTTTATTGGACGTGTTTAGAAGATGACTTATACTGCCATTCACATCTGTTGGGCACGTTTGACAGGTCGATGGCAGAACACGTTTAACTTACACGCAATAGTTGAAATCACCTAAAACTAATGACAATTCTAAAACTTTACTCAGAGCAGTAGCACCAAACTTCATGACGTACCTCAATACCTAAGTCAAAGTAAAATACCAGCCTATTACTGTCCCACTGCAGGGCAAAGGCCTCTTCTCATACAGAGAAGGCATGAGCATTAATCACCACGCTTGCTCAAGACGGGTTGGCGATTTCAGACTTACGACTTACGACTACTGCGTCCATTTGTCATTTGGTATATATAACATACGAAGAGTTATGTGGTGTTGTAAATTTTGTGTGAAGCTCGTAAGTTCTTGTTGAATGTACGAGTATGTAAACGCTGAAGTTGTTTATCAAGCTGCAGGGTGGCTGTAGATTCTGTAAAAGTATAAGTTGGACTGGTTTTGTGATCTGAGGGTTCACTATGACGCTTTTTAAATACTCGTATGTATTAGAATATTGGTTCAATACCAGGCTAACCACTGTGTTTATCTGACTTAGGTACGTGAAAAACCCTTGACTTCAAATGGTCAACATAATATAGTGTGCAGGCATTTGCGTATGAGAATAGGGATACATATTAGTAAATAACTACTTATAACGTCACATCACAAGTATATACTTGTTCTTTTTCGACGTTCTAGAACAAATGAGTGGGTGTGTCAACATTTTTCAGTTTTAGACAATATTACATCATAACCAAGCAGACAAATGCTCTCATCTCAATTATTCAAAATAAACCATTAAAGTGTCGAGTATCATGATGATTTGCTTATTTTCCACGACAATTTTGCTAAAACTGTACGAAAACGTGAAGAGCAGAAACTGTAGAAAGGCGACACTTCAAAAAGGGAATAAAAAAAAGTGGATCGAAAAGACCTTCTTTGTAAGCATTCCATATTCGAATCCTTGTTTTTATTTTGAAGTTATTTCCTCATAAACAAATACCAACTTTATTTGCGTGTTTACTAAGTAGATTTCAGAATGAGTACTACTATACCAGCCTGTTACTGTCCCACTGCAGGGCAAAGGCCTCTTCTCATACAGAGAAGGCACGAGCATTAATCACCACGCTTGCTCAAGACGGGTTGGCGGTTTCAGACTTATATTAATTGTAAGTCCAAGTTTCCTCACGATGTTTTCCTTCACCGATGTCAATGATGTCCAAGATAAACTTAGAAAGTACATATGAATTGAAAAACTCACATTGGTACTTGCCCAGGTTTGAACCCACAACCTCGTGCACAAGAGGCAAGGCCTAAACCACTGGGCCGTCATGACATTCACTGTCAGAATGAGTAGTACAATAAAAAAGGTCATAATTTTATTTGAAATTGTAGTGTAAAGTCAAGTTCACGTGTGGGTTTAAAGTTATGCTTCCAAGTTTTGGAAATGAAGTCGCAAATGCAGGCTCCATTTATGTCTATATTTGTACGTAAAAGTAATAATAAAAAGGCTAAAATCTAACATACAATTGTTGCAGGTTTGGGTGTTAATTCATATGAGATTATGGCATTGTAAACACACCTACACTATGTATAAGGAGGAATTTAATATTGTCCTATAAGCAACCGAGTGCTGCTTAAGGTATTTAAGGTCCTTTTCATGGGTATTTCGAAGGCTTTACCAAATTTGAATTAACTTCCGAAGGTTTTCCTTAATCTTTGCAAGGCTCCATTAGATGTTGCAACTGATGAATCATTGGTTACCGAGAGCCGAGAGGAGGTAATTTGACCACTCATCCTGACAAAAATATTGGTCTAAGAACAGTGCGAAGGTTAGTCTGATGAAACATGTGGAACACATAAATAAATCTTAACAATATCTACAGTTCAATATATAAAACATCAAAATCGAATAATCATGATAACCACTTCTTACTTTATTATAAATGCGGAAAGAACTCGGTTTGATTGTTCGTTTTTTTGTTCCCGACTAAATGGCTGATCGGATCGTCATGAAATTTGCTATGAAGATTGTTTGACACCCTTGGAAGGACTTAAGATAATTTCAATGCCGCTGCATTCACGCGAATGAAGTTGTGGACAAAAGCTAGTTACATGATGTTTATAACGTTGATGTCATGTTTTAATAGCCATTTTTTTGTGTTCAATAAATATTTCAGGTGAGTTTTAGTACATTGGAAATATATCAGAGTGTGAAATTGGTTATGAATATAAAAACTAGTAACGCTGAATTCGCGAAGAAAATCTACACAATTTGTTGAGTTATGCGAACATAATTACAAAAATTGTTTTTTTTTATATTTTGGACCTGATTACATGATAAAAGTTGCTTGTATTCATGGGTACGTACGTTCCCTAAAATACTAGCAAAGTTAATTATGTAAGACTAGTTTGTTATATGTATTTTTACTAAAGTCGTTATCATTACACTGTGAGTAAGCTACAGAGATGAGAAGAAGAAATTCCTTTAAACAATTTATTTGCAGGCTGATACCGCGAGTCTTGGGAGCTTAAAATACAGACACTACGTCATGAAGTAAATAAACTTATCTATTATCAAATAGATTAGCTCTGACGAAATAAATCCTAGGGATCAAATCTATAAAACCTACAATCCAACTATTTATTTACCTCCTATAAAAAGAAACATACATTATCTTTGACGGGTTATACGTTCTCATCGATAACAGCTCTATCTTTACACTTATTGTTTGATAGTCATATATCGATTTTATTATCTGAATTTGATATTGAGTCACAGAATAATATATCTGATATATGAAGGTGTCATAGTATATCACATGAATCACTATCCGTTTTGGACGGTACCACCCAATATGATAATTATTGTAAGATCAGTTGTTTTGATCGCAATTTTTTTATCAACCTTGGGGTTTTATTTGAAACCTAAATTAAATGTTAACTATTTTATAATTTACTACATATACGACGTCATTCATTAGTTAATGGCTTTGGGGTTTACCTCCTCAATTAACTTTGGTTTATACTATTCTGTTTATCAATATGGAAGCAAACAATGTTATTATTATACAAGGAACCAACTTTAATATTTTACAATTTCAACATTTTTTGAAGTAATTGCTGACCGACAATGAGTTCGTTTCTCGACTATTGAAATACTTTATGCGAAATTGTAATATTTGTAATCTACCCTTTGTTCATATTGGTTAGTTGATGCAAGGGAAACTTGCTTTGGTCGAGATTAACGGGCGACTCCAGCCTGGTATGCAAGTGTAGTGCTGCTCCGCAAACGATGGGACACGTGGTATCGTGGCCTGCTTGCCCTGGTACCTGCATGATATAGGATTCGATAAATGCTATTCATGGCGCCAAACTCGTAGCTAGGTCATGGACTGACTATATTTATTCAGGTCGCTATCGCCACGCTGACAAGAAGTCCATCTTTATTGACCACAAGTGATATAGTTGCCGGCATTCAACTTGAGCTCTAGGTGGAGTGGTGGTTTGTGTGCGCGTCGTATTGTCTCAGGAGTAAGGTCCATAATCCGGCAAATGAGCTCTGCTCCTTCAAGCATTTAAGGATCAGAGCTCAAGATTTATGCCGCATTTGCAAGGCATAGGGACATGAAAACGAATTTGACATCTGGCGACATTGTGGGCAAGCTGGAGGTCGTTTTGACCTAACAATCACCATTGAAACCTACACAGGTATCTAGAACAAAGTGATAATATCAAAGGTCAATAACTCTCTATGGACACAGCAATAAATCTATGTAAGTAATTAGGCTTAAGTGTTCGTCGACACATTTGCTCTGCCAATATTGATGACAAATGTCGATTCGGTCCATGTGATGCCCACGTGCTGCCGTGATGCATCGGGCATGTTAGTAAGAGATACGTATCGGAATTATCGGCGTTATGATTCATATTTGTTTTGATGGTTTGGTATTGAATAATTATTCTAAATAAGAATACTTGAAGCTGTTAGTGGGGTTGCAGAATTAGTTTTTGGTTCCGCTGTAGAAAATCCTCATGGATGTCATCCGCCCTGGGTTGGGCAGAAGGGTCTGTCAGACTCTTACTGACTGGAAAATACCCCGGTGTTCTCTGCGGTTGGTCGGTTGCTTTCGCAACCCCCGGCTGGTGCCGGCCCGCCTCTGTAGGCTTCTTCAGTCTGCGGGCCGCCTCAGACCATGCCTGTTACTGTCCTAACACAGGCGTTAAGCACCAAGCTTGCTCAAGGTGGGTTGGCGATTGTAGATTTGTATGAATTATACGCCCAGCTTGCTTCACGATACCCTTAATCACCGATGTCACTGATGCCTTAAATAAACATAAAAATTAAGTACCTACATATTATTTTTAATTACCCTATACTGTCCCACTGCTGGGCAAAGGCCTCTCTCAAGTCCTTTCAAGTATTTTTTCCCGCGCTACCGCGTGCATATATAAATTTAAAAAAAATCGCATATGTATTTAAGTTCATGAGAGGCAAGACCTTGACCACGGACCCATCATGACTTATGTCGGTTGCAAATTAGGCCACCTATATTAAGTATAGTTACTAGGTATCTCAGTGCCACGAGATGCCAGCAGCCAGTATTAGCGTCTGGTCCGTGCCCAGTAACCCCTCTTCTGTTTGTGTGACATGAGATATCCACGAGGCATTTCTACACGTGTTGTTGTGGCATCCGACTATCACTTAATATACAGCGACATCAAATTCTGCGCACGTGTATTTTTTTCGTTTTGTCACCCATATGTCATCCGATTGTATATGTTTATATTTAAAAAAAGAATATCGTATAATTTGTCTACAAACTTCGCGTGTAACTGTCAATTACGGATTGTGATTTCTCATGTGATAGGTCAAATAATTATCTTTTTCTTTGCTGCTATAAATATCATGCAGTAATCACACGATGTTGAATGATCTTGTGTTAAAAATTAGACCATCTTGCATCATTAGCTTTATTATTTTTACCTTTGCATTATTTAATTCTTTATTTCTTTAATTGGACGTGAGAACCACGTTTTTATTACATGAAGAATACTTATTACTCGACCCGTTGACATAATTATGATAAATAAAAGTTAATTGATCACTCATACTGGTAATGATCGGAATGTTTGGTCGTAAACCCGTAACTCATTTCGTAGGTTGCGCAGTGTCCGTCTGAGGAATCTTTGAGGATAAATTATGACTGTTTACGACCTACGATTTACAGTACTTGGTAGGTAAAAAGTAACTTATATTTTAGGGGCAGTAAAATGGAAGTTATAAGAGGTATTTTTAACGAGTTTAATAAAAACTGCACACTGAAACTGGTTCTGAGCAGTTTCAGTGTGCAGTTTTTCTTACGAATTCATATTATATATGTTCATATTGTATATGACTCTGGTCAACAACAATATGAATTCGTAAATATCCATCAAAAAGACCCACACAATTATTTTTTCGTAGGTAATATCTCATCCTCCAAACTTTCGACTTAGACGACGACATATTCGACCCCTTTCCTTAAAGGTAAGTCAAAAGGTTAATACTGTAGGTAGACCGGGTAATATTACTGTTGTAAAGTTAAGTTTAGTGTCGAACTTAATTAAGTATTTTAAGGGTTTTAAATATAAGTAAAAGCAACAAGCAGGATTAGTAATGATAAATTAGATTTATGGGACAACAAAGTTCTTACCACGACGTCAATTTATCTGTATTATATTTATTAGTATTTTACAATCAAGAATCATTTCCCAGCCAAGTGACCCATCACATCTTCTAAACTATTCTAATATTTCTTCAGTGGTTGAAACCATGGAGATCTAATGTTATACTAGCCTGTATACAATAAGGTTTGTTATTGCATAGAACCTCTACAATACTGAACTGTTACCGGACAGTACCACCATAGCTGCCGTGGTAAGCATTCTTAACGAACGCGGAGATGCCCTGGTATGTATGTCCAGTGAAACGCGCCTAACTCTTCAATGTTCCGGGCAGTACATTACCTGACTCCCGCTGCACAGATTATGTCACATGAGGCATAAAATATTGTAGATGCGATGGACGGAAGCAATTCGCCATGGTCACTGGAGCTATTGTATTTAATTGTAACAAAGATACGCTGGACAAAAGCACTTGACCGTGACTCCGCGACTGATTCTGATAGTGCCAATAGGCAAATTAAATGTAATGTGTAGGCAAGTTTTATGGCCACGATGTAGGTAGGTGTTCCGTGTTTAAATTAAAATTTAATTCTTCGGGTATTTTGGGTATTTTAAGGCGTTTAGAAGAATCGAGTTTCTATTGTGTTGTAATTAAGTGTAACGATAGTATGTGGCGTGATGCTATTGTTTCATGCAATGAGCAGTTAGTGGAAATGTTTTTAAATATTCAATTCAAGATAAGTAGGTACAGACGCCAGCACAGTATGTTCCAAACTGTCATATTTTCCCAATTGAACATGAACCTTATTTTCCTGTAATGAAGTTGAAAAACTATCAAAGATGCTTGCCTCTGTACATATTTTAATTATTTACATTTAATTACCAATTAATTAGTACCTTTTCACAGCTAAAGATAATAAAAATGGAAATTAACGTTGTCGGATAAACGTAAGTCTTGTCTTAACCAAATAATTGTACCAATTAAATACACGTACAACATTAATTCTTCCACTTTTTCAGTTGAGCTACTTCCAATTAATGTTTCTTGTTAAGGCCCCGCATTCGTGGTAAAGCAGAACATCGGAGTAAATAAAACTTTTATCTCAGTAACTGTTTAACCCAGAATGTAAAAAACAGAAACAGTTTTTTTATTGAAGTAGTTGAAATATCACGTAGCGAATATAACGTTTTTTCTCCTCTCATTCAAATCGCGGTGAGACTGTAAAAATGATCAGTATATTAAATAAATCAGTACTCGGAGAACAAAGGAATATTTCTTTTACAAACGTGCAAAATATTAAAGGCTTTAATCCTTTAAAATCTTTTTCTAAAATAAAAGACGAACTCTTATCGGCGTGAGCGCAACGTGCATTTGCATGGTCAAGGTCAACAACGTTACGCCGTACCCTTAAAAAGAGAACACTCGTGTTACGAACCTTCAAGGCGTAAAACTTGTCTGAAAGTTCAAGTTTGGTGGCGCGTGCGCTGGTCGGTCAGCGATGCGTTACGCAATATGGCGCCCGCGTCCGTGCCCCTACGTAAGTTAACAATCGAATTATTGCCAGCAAACAGGAAGAGAAATCAATTGTAATTAGATCATGGACTCATTTTTATGATGCTTCTTTCTTTAATTAGTTAACGAAATCTGGGCCAGGAGGCCATTAGGCTGAATGGGCATTTGATCTTTTGATCACGTATTACTTCATTTGTTTTGTATTGTAATCAATACTTTTTTCAGCAGTCTGTAGCGTGACTGTACATCGTTTATCTATGTTACCAAAATAATTTTATGGTATCCTACAGATGTTTTATTTCGTTCAACTTCGCTGATAACGTTACGATGTCTATACCTACTTAATTCTACGATAAGAATTCCCGATAGGTATTTATTATTTTGAATAATTTTCCTGCCGTGAAATATTTTGTAATAACTAAAGTACAATAAAAATGCTACGTCAACAACGCTTGTTGCCACAGCAAAATCGCTACGATAAATTTGACTCATGAATACTGGCAACCAATTTTATACCTAGAATCTGGTAACATAAAGTCTGAAATAGAGTGAAGGTCGATGTTTACAGGGCCTGATAAGTAAAATCAAAGGATTGTTTTAAGATCTGAAACCGCAAACGATATTAACCCTGAAACACAGTTTCAACTATTGAAAATCGACGGAAATTATTTAATTATGGTCAGAATGTCGTGGTTTAGATATTGAGACTTCATATTTATTTCTCATACTTACTTATTTTTGTTTTAAGTTTTACCCAAATGGCTATGCTAGGTGCCTAGTTGAATAGTTTGACGAAGTCCATAAAAATAATTATTTATTTTAGCATTATAATTGGTATCTATATGCGCGCAGCATCCTAATACAAGCAAATTACTCGTCTTTGCTTAAAAGGATTCTCCCCATTGTAACTAGAATAAGTTATTTAAGTTGAAACAATAAACATCTTTTTTAATACTTAGTTTGTAATGAGCTCTAATAATACGTCAAATGACCACATGAATGGAGATAGTTACGACCCGTTACTCAGTCAAGCAGGCTGGGGTTCAAAGTGCCTGGGGTAAGTTGTTACGGCACGAATAGCTTCGCAATAAAAAGAGATATCAATAAATGTTGAGTGCGTCACCAAATGTGGTACCATCATGCTGCTTCGGCAGCTATTTTAGTCATGCCATAAAGAGTGAGGGTGGTCGATTCTTATCAGTACTTAGTTAACGTTAGAAAGTATTTTCAAACTTTAAATGCTTTTGATTGAGATTACTAACTACTTCGTGGAATAAGTGCCACCCCTATCCAATAACTTTGGGTTGTAGGGGTTCACTGATCCGTTCTCTCTCACCTGAAATCTATAATACAGCCGATTATTTGCCAAAACAGTAATAGTTCATATTGTATACAATGAGACATAGATATTTGATACTAGTACTTTTACTTATTGATATAATGCATTGTTATGATTACAATTTATTGTAATCGGAACTACTTACATAAACGATGAAACAGCAAACTCCGATTTTTTTAAGTCGAGAAGGAACAAGGTTGTTCCGTGTCGACTTTTTACCTAAAATATCTTTTTTACCAAGCAGATTAACATATCAATCGATATGACCATAAAAATATCCAAAAGTCTTGCAGATCTAACCTTGGAACCTTCCCTCCCTCTCTTACCCTTGACTTTGAACTTGCGATAAGTTGATATTTGCAATAAAGAGAATCTTAATCTTATCTAATCTTGATTTGATCATATTTATAAGTCTTACTTTAAAATCGACACTTGTAACCCCACTGTTCCCCTAAACCTTAGTACCTATTATCAAATTTACGAGTACATAGTAACAGTTTTCTAATTAAAACTCAAAGGAGATAACACAGACGCACGCTATCGCCCATTTCAGTCGGAAGTTGTTATCACAGCCAGTGTGTTATTACATCACTAAGTATTGTATTATGAAACGGTTTTAAAACAATGCGATAACTTCAGCTGTTGCGAGGCAAATCAAGGATTATGAATACTTGGTGAGATTGCCTTCAAATGTATTTGGGGGCATGGTTACGATCGACTTGCGAAGTCTTTATGGATCCCAAATTCTGAACAATCTGAAACACATTCCTTCACCAGAATCTGGGCTAGCTCGCATTCAGATCTCATTAGAGACACCACGTACTCAAAATTCGAAACAATTACCATGGTCTTGTAACTAACTGTTATAGTGATATAATATAATATAGCTACTTCTCTTATAATTCGCGACTTAAACTTCTACCATATGAACCAAACCATCCTATCAATACGAAAACGGAGTGTTAGATCACCATAGCTTCAAGCACTACTTTCTCGTTATTTATTATTTATTTCATCGGCCGTCGCCCTACGTGACCCTACGGTGCCCCCACGACTCCCCAACAGCTCGTCACAAGCCGCTCTGTGGATTTATCATTATTATATTGTATTGTAGCCGTCAACATTCTTAAGGCGCACGGGTTAAGTTACACTTACCGAAGTCAGTCTGTGGATGGGTTTCACCATTCATTACATATGGAGACTCTTCCGTGCCTCGGAAAGTACGTAGCGCCGTTGGTCCCGGCTGTCATTTGTAGATGTTCGACAGTCGTAACGGGTAGTCAGGAGCCCGAAAGTCTGACAATGGGTCTAACCTAAAGATACCGTCTTGCCCAAGAACTGGGTTGTGGAGGTCAGATAGGCAGCTCCTTGTAAAATATTGGTAATCAGCTGCATCATTTTAGACTGGAAGCCAACCCCAATATAGTTGGGAAAAGGCTAGGCCGATGATGAGCCTTCCAAATTCTTATCCATAACTTTTATCTTACGTCTAGTCCCTCGTTCCTCGGCATCACAAGCCCCGATAACCTATCTCGTTTTCAGACAATAAAGTCTGAATTCCACTCGCAACAGATACATTTATCATGTCATAGATATTATGTACATACATACACTTATTATGCAACTTAGGTACGTAAACATTCAATTACACGATCGTTTATCTCAGATCTTATAACTACTTCTACACGCATTGTATAGCACGCTTCTAAGATATCATGAGCAAATCGATTCAAATACCAATGCAGTGATTAACTTCCTATACTGAATCAATCAGACTCATAGATACGTGGGGCGTGTAGATAATCATTTATTACAATATAATGTGGCGTAAGAGATAAATTTATACGTCATTTTCATATGAGCTGTATTGTATTTAGAGTTTAAGTTCCTCTTCTTATCTTGTAAACTTGATATAATCGGAATGTGTATGACTAAATTACTATCCTGTTATCTTTTAAGGAAAAAACATATAGCAGTAACTGTTGTGACTAATAGATTAAGAACTGTAAAGGCTGTTACAGGTTTTGAAGGAAAACAGTATTAGACATCTTAGGATGACTAAGCACGATAATTTAAAAAATAATGGTAGATACAATAAGCACTAAGGCTGTTTCCTGCTTAAGCGAAACATAGGATTTAAGTCTAATTTATTTCATCATATTTTTTAAGCTCCTTTTTTTAAGACGCAGCGGATTACCAGTATTTTACATGAAGTGAATGCCTATCTGACCTCCACAACCCTGCTACTGGGCAACATGGTACCCTTTGGTAAGACTAGTTGTCAGATTTTCTGACCACTAAGTCAGAAACCCGAAAGTCTGACAACTAGCGACCCGTGCTGCTGTTTTTACTTAACCCCGAGCTCCTCAAGTTTTATTTCAGTCAGGCAATAATAGCCCAATTGCGCCAAGTCACATTACACGCAAGGCGTCTTGTCCAGTCCACCCATTGTTCTAAAGGACACTAAGTTTTGTTTAAATAAAAAAATATAAAAAATTACTTGCTATATTAATTTTATAAAACGTGTTTATATCATAAATGTCAAATTTGTTTTAATGAGATTGGACTACGCGACTTAAGTACCTATTAATTTAGCTACGAGTCTACGGCGCTACGAGATGCGTAGCCAAACGTAGCAACCCTTACGTGACTTTTATAAAACCGCAAGCTTAGGTTATGCAGGGGTTCGTGTGAAACACCCTTTGTAAACAAATACATAATAGATTACTCACATAAATAATAATAATTTTCGCGAGTGTTGATAATGATAGGGATAATTGTCGATAAAATTTATACAATATTTGATATTGGTAATTACGTCAAATGATAGGAACTGATACCGGGTTTTACCGTACCCTTACTCCCTGAACTATTGGGGGTCATGCCAAGCCGTCCTGGTTTACTGACTAAAGTCCGAACCAATCGTGAGAAGAAATATGTCGGTCTAGATCAGGAGTTAGCAGACTACGGCCCGCGGGCCACATCCGGCCCGCTAAGGGTTTCGATATAGACCGTCAATGACATTTTGACAGTGTATGGCCATCAGTTTATTTGGCATCCTCTATTTTTTACCACAAAGAAATTAAACAACCGCATGTGAAATGATAAGGATTGTTTTCGTGTACTGGACAGAACCATTTTGGCCTTTGAAGCTTCTTAGTTTTTTAGTACTTAATTGTAATACAGTAGAAACAAAATGCATTTTTTTTTCTGTCCCCTGGTGAAGAATTATTGCCTTCTCCTATTTACTGCTTACTGCAAATGTATATAAGTACCTACCAGCTTTATAAAATAATCTGTAGACACTTTAGTGCCTTTATGCCATATACATTTTGCCCAAGACTTCGTCCGCGTAGTTTTTTTTTTGTATCCACTTATTTTCAATCGCCAGTCCAAAAACAAAATTCCAAGATTTTAACTTCGAAAATGACGGCTTTTATTTTATCCCTTATTTTACCCCCTTAGGGGTGGAATTTCCAAAATTCCTTTCTTAACAGTTGAATACATTTTATAGTTGTATAGCTATCTATGAATAACATTTCAAGTCTCTATTTTTCATGCGATGATATTAAACAGTCAGTTTAAAAATTCATATTAAAAAAAAAGAAGATGTGTGAGTAAAGGAAGGTATCCACAGTTAAGTGCGACGTAGATTCCAAAGTTATTTAACAATTGAACGCAGACTGGCTAATCTCCCTATTAATATTACCTTATTTTTGTGCCCGGTTATTAGATAATTGTATAAATTATTATATTTAATTGTTTTTTTACGGTAGTTGGGCTTTTAAAAAAAAGTAATTATTCGGATTTTATCTCATTCCATGTGAGTAGGTACTCAAGATAATTGTTGCAAAAAACATTCTTTCTTTCGTTTAAAATGGTATGCTTTAAATTGCTTTTGCTGGGGAGTTGTTCCGCCACTTCTACTTCCCAGCAAAAACACTAGGAAGTGGTGAAGGGTGGGCGTTTTGGGGGACTGTCTTTTGTAAACGTTTTTGACGTTCAAAAAGTGCTGATTCTCAGCCTAATTTGAATAAATGAATTTTGATTTGGATTTGATCCGCGGGAGGGTTCTTTCTATGTTTAAGCATTTTGGGGTTCCGTACCCATTTGGTGCCAACGGGACCCAGTTACAAAGACTCCGCTGTGCAGTCAGTCCGTCGGTCTGTTAGGCAGGCTGTTACTCTAGAATCGCAATAGGTAAAATGAAAGGAGATATTTTCAGAGTTTTTTGCTTGACGTATATAGTACGAAACCTCTCGGGGTCTGACTCGCACTTGGCTTGGCCGGTTGTTTAAATCAATTCATTGGTAAAATATTGTAACTTTACCTACTAAAGAGATCACTAATGATGAAGAGCAGACGATCCTGTTTTCAAGACTTAACTGATTGTACCTATCGCGACAAGTATAGACTTGTCATAAGTACAATCGACCGGTTCTGGATCTATAAGGGTTCCGTACCTAAATGTTAAAAACTGTCTGACATGTAATTTACAATATGTAAGTGTGAATGTGTTAATTAGGTAGTGAAATAATTAAAAAGATAATGTTAGTTAAATCCAATTAGCAAAGTTTTACAGACATCAGTAAAAACCATTTCTGAACAAAATTAGTTATGCGTTCGCAAGCAAACAAAGAATATTTTTATAATAAGAATAAAATTATTTTCCTACGTAGGTTTGGTACCGTCCGTATGTGAGACCGACATGCTCTTAGCCTGAAAGCATCAATTAAAAACTAGAAGGACAACAATCACTTCAGTAGGTAGGTACCTACGTAGGGGACAGACAGCAGTGAATAGTAATTAAAAAACGCAAAGATATCATTAGTACTCTGTTCCACGTGCGAATGCAATACCTTGAACTCTCATGTACGTACAGACGTTACGACAAAGGTGCATAAAAACAACTTATTTTATATGTAAATACTTCATCGTTTATTAACCGATGGAGAAAAAGGAGGAGGTTCTCAATTCGACAAGTTTACATAGCCTGATGATGATGATATAGTCATAATCATCATCATCATCATCAGGCTATACTAGTCCACTGCTGGACATAGCCCTCTCCTAATGAGCGCCATAGCGCCCTGTCTTCAGTCTTGAGCAGTTGACATTGGGGTATTGTAACGATCGATGTCAAACTAGAAAGCGAGAAATAAAAACAATTTCACGAAAACAACAGAATTTGGAAGTCAGTGACTTCGATTGTTTTGTTTGTTTCATTTTTGCCACCGACTTCTCAAAATAAAGTCATTTTACACCTTTTAGCGTTTTTTTTTAAGTTGGATGAATTTTTTCAAGCATATAGTTTGATTGCCTGCTGGTATGACTGCTGACTGCCTTATTGGGTCTAGACTCTAGAGGTTGCAAGGATTCGATCCTCTGGTCGGGCATAATATTATTGGACTTTTTCATCTGGAATTTCTCAACAGCAGCCCGGATTTGGATTTGTACCTGATTGATGGCAATAGACTCGTTACATGAAACTTAAACATAACTTGCAAAATGTGGGTGTACCTACTATAGGTACACCTCTGCCGAGCCCTCCGGGGATTACAAGCGTGATGTTATGTTATGTGTGCCAGCCTATCCCTTTCAATGATGGCTGTCGAACGGTTAACTACTAAACTATACTACACTACCCCCGGTCGCTCGAAGCATAGTTCTGTGTTCCTTTCTCTTTACAAATGTCTGCAGGTAAATAACATCACGCTTGTAGGTATTGCAAGGGCTATGCAAAGGTATCAGTGGTGGACTAACAGGGGGGGCGGAAGGGGGGCCCGCCCCGGGCCTCCGGTCTTAGCGGGCCCCCAAAAGCCTCCGCATTCCCCTGATCAAATCCTAAACAAGACTTTAAAAATGTGCTAAGTACCTAACCTACATAATTTCATCACAGCCATCTAGACTTTTTACGCGGTACTAATATTCTTTTAACTTTGCTGAACCCTTCCAATACGCTGGGGGAATTCCGGTCTTTGTAGCGGGTACTTTGAAATTAATTTCACTTGCCAGATATTAACGAAATAAACATAAACACTACATACAAATGTGAACTGAATAAAAAGCTTGTAAAACTACATTTTTTTTAAAGCTGGGGGGCCTTATTCATCTTTGCCGCCCCGGGCCTCATTCAGCTTTGCCGGCCCGGGCCTCTGACGGGCTTAGTCCGCCACTGAAAGGTATGCCTATAGTATACCTTCATATCAACAGTTATGATTAAGTTCCATTTCCCAGAGAGCGAGCCTACACCCATCAACCGGGCAAGATTTATTTGCAGTAAAATATGGTTACAAACGATCTTAAAATGGTAGGTAATATTAGTAGCTTAACATATTTAATCATAACATAATGACATCCAAATTTTGTTATAGATAGATACAATTACATTATTAATTAGATTTAAATTGAAAGAATTCTTCTATATTATAGGTTGTTATTAAAAAACCTGTCGCTTGTTGTATTTTAGGATTATTTAAGTATTGTAGGTACTTACCTAATGTTCATAATATACAAGTTTTAGCACGTACATGAAAACGTAGTTTTGTTATTAGTATGTAAATGCGCAATTTCGGGGCCCACGCCTTGTACAAATGACTTTAAATATGTATTTTTAAGAACTAGGTACCTATTCTTAAACAGAATCCCAGCAGTTTTTATGAGTTTTTAACACATAGGTTGTATGTAATTTGAAAGTAATTTGTGTCTTTAATTAGAGTCAAAATCCGTAAAAAATAAACACGACGTCACTTCAAAACTCAAAAACAAAGGAAAACTAAAATTCGGAGTTAACTGCGTATCTGATTTTAGTCTAGAGTACAACATGCCTTAACATTAATAGCCCACCTTAAGTCGAAACCCAGGATCTCCTTCTTCCTTTCTCAAGTGTTCAGAGCGATTGGATCTCCGAGGACTAACAGATGACCAGTCCATGTTCATGAGTGAGTCAGACTGTATCGATACTGCTTATTTACCTAAATAATAAAAATAAAATAAATAATGCTGGAGAATCCACACAGTATCATCAGCCCCAAGCTAAGTAGAGCTTGTATTACGGGTACTGGATGACTGATATACTTATATTATTACATGGATAGATATTTTTTATTCCGGAACAAATCTTTGTAGATCGTACCAACATTTGTCCCAAGGCGGGAATCGAACCCGCAAGCTCCTGCGTCGCAGGCGGACCTTCGCCCGCTGCGCCTCATAGTTCGAAATATATTAAATATTTAATTATCAGTTTCCAAGTCAAACCATGAACCTAATACACTTGCTTTATATTATCGCGTGTACAAACTACCCAAGATACTATAATACTGGCATTACTCTTAAAATTTAATGTTGGGATAGACGAGAAAGAGATACAACATACCTACGGTCAGTAGATATTATCATTAGTAGTTCCAGGAAACGCAATACTGCCGGCGAAAGCACAGACGTCGCAATTTAGGTCTCTTGTGTTCGTCGCTTTTATACGTTACCAAGCAAAATGGTCAGAAACTATAGTAAAGGTTGCGCGTAAAGCCTACGAGAGAGGAAATCTGTGGGCCTAGCACGAATGTGCAAAGTAAACCTGAAGTGAATTCTAAGGATTCTTAAATTTTAAAATGTAATAAATAAAATAATAAATAATACTGGACAATCCACACAGCACCATCTAGCCCCAAGCTAAGCAGAGCTTGTGTTATGGATACTAGATGACTGATATAATTAATACAATACATTACAAATTATATATAGTATTAATACCCACAACACTCGGAACAAATCTTTGTAGATCGTACAAACATTTGTCCCAAGGCGGGAATCGAACCCGCATCCTCCTGCGTCGCAGGCGGACCTTCGCCCACCGAGCCACATCGGTCGTCAGATACTCGTTTTGCACATGGCATTTATTCATTTTTAAGAATTTATTTATATCTATGGGGTTCTACCTATTGGCTTATCGGTAATATTTAAACCAAAATCCTATATTAGTAGATACGACGGAAATTGTATTTTCAATAAAAAAATCATTGGAATGTTCGTTGCGATAAAGTCGCAGGTTCGTGCTTAGGGCCTTAGGAGACCATGCCACTCTCGTCACAGTCTCAGCTTTACCAAGTACCTACGCAACCAGTTATGGCAAATGGGCAACTGGCGTCCACAGGTCTGCGACGTCACAGAATAATTAATGGTACAAACGGCCACGAAGCGCGAAGCCCGTCTAGGTACGTTTGTACCAAGCACAATGCACCTCTAAATAACCTTTTAGCTACGTAAATGTCATCGACTCTCCTCGATACATTACCAATACTTTATTAATTTATTGCAAATCCTCTTGACAATAAGCTAAGCTAATATTTAAATGCATTATCAAACATGTGGTTGCGATTTGGTAGATTATATATCGATTAAAATGCACGTGGGACGAGTATCGATTTGGTCGTTTATGTAGAGGGAAAACCCACGAGGGGAGCATTGTAGCGTGCCGTTAAATACAGGACCTAATGTGGGTTTCTACAGGTATGTAGATTGTAGAACCCTCGGGGTGATAAAACAGCACCGTATTTGCGTAACAAATGCACTTTACTCGTACATCACAATCCGAAGGTTTTTCCTAATGTCATTGTTTTCAATTCATCTGTTAGACAGTGTAAATAAGTCAATAGGTACCTACATTTTGTAAAAAAAAAATATTTGTAACGCAATTACTCCGCAGATTACGTTCCAACGTTTTATTAATACTAGTGATCGCTCGGTGGTCGAAATTCCACCGTTTGATATCTCCGTATAAAATTTAATTATGCGAAATCTCCTCCTTTCTTAAAAAGGGATCCGAAGTTTTCATTTCACGTATTTATAGAACACAGAGTGCAGACCAACAAATTTTAAAATTACTTTTCCTTTTTTGACTTTAACGCAAATTTATAAGGTTTTGGGTCCTTCTTACGAGTATGAATCTGAAGTCGGTTAGTTTCTTACACATCAGTATTTATCACAAAACACATTTATTAAAATCATTTGTGTAAATTTAACCTTATAGACTTTTATGATTTCTTAAAATATATTTTTGCTTATGCTGTCAATTGAGATAGGATGCAGTTTTCATGTTTAATTATTTTTCGTTTATACATAGGAGAAATGAGAATCCTGGCTGATAAACAAATGACTGATATGAGTATATTATGAAATTTATTATAAGCATAAAATATAAGACGTCGAATACTCCTATTAATTACTATATAGTAATACTAGTAGTATCTAGTAGATACGTTCGAGCACGGTAGCTGCGTTTTGTTGAACTATATCAAAGAAATATTATCATCATTAAATAATCATTAATAGGGCAAAGATCCATTTAAATCAAACAAACTTCATTTTATATCATAATATTAGTAACGTAACGTGCATCGCCATCAAACTAAATTCCCATAGAAAAAAAAAGGCACAATATTCTGATGTTTGGAATTGTTTGCCTTCCAAAACATCAAAAAGGTTTTATGTTGTAGGTCTGTGAATTAATACCGGGAATAATATTCCAAATTTTTACATCACAGACAAAATGCGATTTTCTAGTTCAGTAAGTATATATTTCACGTGATCTCCATGAGAAAGGTTTCGCTAAATCATGATAGCAAGAAACCTATTTCAACTTTGTGAAAGTGAGGGCTAGATGCTAGTACCTGACAAAGGAAAGTAAGTAAGATATATCTGTCTAAGAACTAGGTAGCTTTGAAGATCGTAAGATATCCCCTGGACGAGAAAAGCATTTAGAAAAAGTTATTACCTACTTAAGCTTTTTGGTGGCCACCTTATTATTTAACTCGAATGATTTATTTACCGGACATTTTTCGAAGTTCATTTTTGTCATAACTTTACAACGCAATTTAATCCTCAGAATCTCTGCTCTTTGTTTGTTCCACGTCACAATAACCAATTCGTGACATTTGCAATCCTCGTGGATTATCGGTATCAGGATTATCAACAGTAAACATTGCTGTGTAGACTTATGAATTCCTTGTAACTTATAGACCAACATATCTACTACCGATTAAGTGATGGATAAAGAAGAACACTTCGGCGTTGGAAGTAGCAGTGGTGGGTAAACTTTTTTCATCAGGGGCCAGAAAAACGTAGAAAATTCTTAAGCGGGCCAGAATTAAATAAAAAACATGTGTTTTTTATTTTTCCAGTAACTCTATATAAGTAACTGTCTTGTATGTAACTGTACGTAAGCTAAGAAGTGATACAGTTATACGACGCAAAATTTTCCGGGGTGATCGAAAAGAATATGCTTGAGAATTTTGCTGCTCTTCCAAAGGCCAGTCCTGACGGCGGGCCAGGTTAAAAACCCTCGCGGGCCGGGGTTGGCCCAGGGGCCGTAGTCTCTGGGGATCGTAGAAGTCGCACTAGTTCCCATGATCCCCGGGTCATGTGTAGGATGGGAACACCGGGGTGGTTTTTAGTCAGTAAGAGTCTGACAGACCCCTCCGCCCGCCCCAAGGCGGAGGACATCCATGAGGATTTTCCACCACGGCAAAAAAAAGTGGCCGTATCTGGCCATCCCTGGTCTAAAAGTTGCAAGGGTTCCTCTGGTCGGACAAAATGTTATTGGGGTTTTTTCTCAGTAGCAGCCAGGAGTCTGGATTTGCGCCTGGTTGACAATAGGCTCGGTCCCTAATAATAATTGGCGAAATGTGGGTGTATTAGGTATATGTAGGAAGAACTCTGCCTCACCCGTAATACAGCCGTGATGTTAGAGGCAATAAAGTTGTATAAGATATAAGGTAAGTATATTTTTATAAGGACGCATCACATTGCAATCACAATTCCATGCCTTTCATAAAAGAAAAGGTATTGTTTCACCAAAACTATTTCTGCACCTTATTCAAAAAAGCCCTTTTTTCAAATACTAAATAACTGACAAGACCAGAAGTAGATTTAAATACAGGCAAACATTGTTTGTTTTGTATTCCACAACATGACATAGTTCAAAGGGTTCATGACCACATACGACCTCAGGCCTGACCGCTTAAGACATTGTTCCGATTCGTTTGCTAGCGTAAATAATAAAGTGCCTGTCTATACGTTCCACAATCTATTTTAGACCATAATTGAGTTTAAAGAAAAGAAGGCTGAACGATAGATCGATGATAAGAAAATTGAGCACATGGTTGTTGTAGAATAGCACTTGTGTAGGGGTTATGTTATGAAGATACACAGCAGCGTATTATACATAGCTTACTAACGACGGCACGGTTGGCGCAGTGGCTGAGCGATTGACTGGTGCGAGCGTGTCGTGGGATCGTTTCCCGCACGGGACAAATATTTGTATGGCCTATAGGTAGTGGTTCCGGGACTGGCTGTTTGTGTATGTGAGTTTGAGTGTTTGTAAACGCACGATACAGCAGAAATTCCAAGTGTAGGGAATAGGGCAAAAAAAAAACTAAGTGTTTTCTAGTCTCTGACCATCGGCCATCATTTTAATTATAATGTTATTACAATTGATAATGACTCCGATTGTTATGTTACATTTACGTTTGTATTTTAAGTAGTTAGTAACTCCAACAACTTCCATTGTATGCAAATATACGAACACGTTGTTGAAGTTTTCCATATTTTAATATTTTTGCAATGTTTTTCAATGTTTTTTATTACCGTTATATTATAATAATTCGTCGGTTTATAGTTTTTGATTTATAAACCGCCTACTTTACTGCCCATTATTTTGAGAATTAATGCGTCAAATATTCTATAAAAATATATATGTACGTAAATATAAATGTAACTATAAAACTTAACTCTTTTATTGAAATAAAAATAATACTCATGAAAGTACTTTAGTTTTCTACTGCAATAAAAGTGTAAGTATGGGCATGTGTTGTGGGGAAATGAGGAGAATGACGTAAGCTTGTGAATATGGATGGTTATAGGAGTAAAGGAAGACCAAAGGAACGATGGATGGATTGTGTGAAAGATGTTATTGATAGAAGGAAAGGTTAAGGTTACTATTGAGATGGGAAATAGAGATGTATGGAAGAACAAAACCGTAAATAAATGGAGATAAGGGCAGGAAGATATGATGAAAACACACAATTAGATAAATGTCATACTGAGAAAAGTGCACAGATTCTTAGCCTGTGGCAATAACCTTGTCTACTTAAATAAACTGATACTAAAATCTAGTTATCCAAGCATTGACAGGTCCTATTTGGTATGCGTTTACATAGATACATTTTCTGAAGCTTAGCATTAATGTATAGAAAATGTATGTAATCCATACTTAATATTATAAATGGGAAAGTGTGTGTGTGTCTGTTTGTCCGTTTTTCACGACAAAACGGAGCGACGAATTGACGTGATTTTTTAAGTAGAGATAGTTGAAGGGATGGAGAGTCACATAGGCTACTTTCTAACCCTCCAGTTCCTAACGCGAGCGAACCCACGGGCAAAAGCTAGTGTAAATATATAATGTAATGTATGTATGTAGGTATACAAGGTGTTATTGAAATTACTGACAACCTCCTTTATGGGGTCATTGTACTCATCATTATAAACAAAAATTACTAAGGGATCAACCATGAAGGGAAAAAAGAAGAGCTTAGCCTATTGTTCAGTTGTGCAGACTTAGATGCACTGACTATAACAGATTATTTTTTACCTTTTTCGCCGCCGGGCTCGCCGCGTCGACCCCATCATTGCCTCTCCCCCCAAAGTTTTAAATTCGTGCCTAAATAGAATATCGATCAGATCCAGCCTGTTTCTTTCCTGCCCTCTCCGAGCGAGGACCGTATCCCGCAGGGAGGCCCTTAGCGCTTAGCTTGTATTTTTTTATGCCTGATAGGAGGCCTTAATTTATTAAGTCCCCAAAGTAAAGTTTGATTGAGCAGTAAATAACCCTAAAGATTAAATTACGAGATGCCCATTCCAACTGAATTCTGGCCTTCTCAAACAGGCCACCAAAGGCAAAAAAAACCCATATGTGAGCCACAATAGCTGGCATATAATTAAAAATCACAAACTTAAAATCTCGAAATATGATGTCATTCAGAATACCTTGAATTAAAAATATATTTCAGTGGTTAGACGTCTAAAAATAAACTTTTAGTGCCTACTCCATTAATTTTATATTACATACACAAATACACATTAACTGGAAATTCGTAACATTTACGTAGGTACACATTGTATTTGCTCGGTTTTAATTACTAATTATCCTGCATATGCAATTTTGCTTCCAAAAATGTAAACAAACAAATCATGTATTTTTGGAATTATGACTTTAACACTCAGACAAAAAGTTCAGTTTCCGTTGCAACTTCAACAATCCTTACTGCTCAATATTTACTAGTCTTTGTGAAATCGACTTAATCCACGCTAAAGTAAAGTTGATATTTGTTTAAATGGACATAACATCAGTATTCAAAATATAGATTTAAATATGGAATAAGCGATATTTGACCATCGAAGGGAAAAAAAAATTAAAATATGTTGATAGATTTCACGGATATTATTTCCAGAATGACATTATTATTATGATGGATGACTAATGAGAATGCGTGCTTCATGATTCTATGAAGAAACTATTTTGAAAGTTGAATCGTCAAAGACCGTCATCGTTAATCTACAAAAAGCAAGCAAGAGAACGAATTTGAAGTGCTCAATGGATGTTTACATCGTTTTCTCGGAAAGTAGATCCCAAATTAGATATGGGTGTGTTCAAGATAAACTACGTGTTATTTTGTTTCTCCCTGGTCTAAAAATATCTAGGATTTTTCTAATTACAGCAATGCTTACAGTTGAATATCATAAAATCTAGAAATACGCCATCTTTATGATCTGTCGACCCATAAATTCTGTCCAATAAACTACTGTAGATCAAAGAAAACTATACCTACCGGTAATCATTTGGTGTAGTTTAGAGAGAGTAGGTACTTTGCTGAATGTAAATATCATTTTACAAAGATATACACTGTGACCGGCCAACATATCTTGCCAGGCACTGCTGTACAACGTCTTTGCAAGAAACGCTGTCACTAAAGATCAGCCTAAACTGGACACCAGGTACTGGTAGAAGCGGCTTGCACATCATAAAAACACGTTCGATGCACCACACGAGTCTTGGAAATTTTCCTCGCATCGGTGCATTGTAGTCGCATCTCTCCGAGAGCTTTTGATAGGTCGTTATCTGACGAAGCGGACGCATCGCATAAAATGACGCAGTCCGATTCCTACACATGCTTTGTTTTATATGATATGAAATTTTAACGTTAAGGATGATTGTTTTGTGTACACGAAGGCAATCTGTGTTTAGACTATATTTTTCACGATTGTATGCGCGTGCATGATATTTGGAAAGCTGAAAAGTGTGGAAACAGAC
Organism: Phlogophora meticulosa; assembly: GCA_905147745.2. NCBI lineage: Eukaryota > Metazoa > Arthropoda > Insecta > Lepidoptera > Noctuidae > Phlogophora > Phlogophora meticulosa. Next base: position 6,433,146 of record LR990518.1, read on the forward strand.
AAAGATAGTGCAAGTAGATTTTGTTTTCAGAGATTCCCAGGATTGGGCAGCTTTCCTAACAGGGCCGGATTAACAACGTCGGGCCCCGAAGCAAATCATGTCATTGGTCCGTTTACCATTTTCTATTTAACTAAGTTAAGTTAAAAACGCTGTTTTTGCCTTGCCGTTCTTTGATTTGTCTGAGCTAAAATGGCCGCGATAAAATATAAAACTATTCTGTAATAACTAGAAATTCGTTCCGAAACATACTGAAATATGACGATGTTATAATAGGTCTTTACCTATGAAATTGCCGTTTTGTATGAAAAAAATTAAATGAATTTTTTTCATGTATTTTTTATTTGTATTAATCGAAGTAATCACCCATGCAATCAATGCATCTTTGCCAACGCAGTGGCAGTTTATTGATGCCCTTCTTAAAGAAATCAGCTGGACGGGAGGCAACAAATTCTTCAAAGGCATTTTGTACTGCCTCTCGGGTATTGAATTTTTTTCCCGCCAAGAAGTTATCCAAATTCTGGAAAAAGTAGTAGTCTGTAGGCGCAAGGTCTGGTGAGTAGGGCGGATGACGGAGAGCTTCCAACCCCAGTTCTTGCAACTTGGAGACCGTCTGCTGTGCAGTATGAGGTCGCGCGTTGTCGTGCAGGAGCAGCGGAGACGAGCGATTGACCAATGCTGGTTGGAGATGTGCCAGCTTCTCCATCATTGTGTTCAATTCTTCACAGTACACATCTGCAGTAATGCTCACCCCGTTTGGTAAGAAGCTGTGTTGAATCACACCGGCGCTAGACCACCAAACAGTGACCATCACTTTTCTTGGGGTAAGTTTTCGTTTAGGGCATTGTTTAGGTGCTGAACCAGGATCCAACCAACTTGCTGAGCGCTTGCGGTTATCAAACAGAATCCATTTTTCATCGCAGGTAACAATGCGGTTCAAAATTCCTTCATTTGTGTGTCTGTTGAGCAGTGCAAGGCACGTCTCGACGCGTACTTCGCGCTGGCGATCATTGAGTTCGTGGGGCACCCATTTGTCAAGCTTTTTTACCTTGCCAATTTGACGCAAATGGACCAATATTGTTTTAACGCTAACGTCGAAAGCTGCTGCTAATTCAGCCGTAGATTGTGTATCATCAGCTTCCACAATCGCCTTTAATTCGTCATTGTCGACCAAAGTCTTCGGACGACCGCGAGGTTCATTTTTCAGGTCGAAATTTCCAGAACGGAAGCGAGCAAACCAATAACAGGTAGTGCGTTGGTTTGTAGTGTTAGCTCCGTAAACGTCGTTGATGTTGCGTGCCGCTTGTGCCGCGTTGCTGCCACGACGGTACTCATATTCCATAATTACTCGAATTTTTAACGTATCCATGATGACGAAAAAGATTTAAATGCGATGAAAATGTAACACTAATCAATAAACAAATGACTACTTTTGGAAAAAAAAATCCATGTTTTTAAAATAAAATTAATTGGAAATTAGAATTCTTAGCCAAACAAAAAATATTTTGATTTGAAATGGCCAGTACTGCAGAACGGCAATTTCATAGGTAAAGACCTAATATTATACAAAAACAAGACAATAATATTAAGAATTGTGAATGGTTTTCATACAAGTCTTCAAATTCAATTTCACATGAAGAAAGAAAATAAACTCCGGGTTCGGGGCCCTAGAGGATGCGGGGCCCCTAGGCAGTTGCCTAGTCTGCCTAATGGATGATCCGGCTCTGCTAACTAACCTCCTAGCAGAACTTAAGTTTAAACTTGGCAATATTATTCCCACATGGAAAGCCTCCTGGATTTGTGATAACAGGCGAAAAGGTCCGTGTAGACCATCCGTAACACTGAGTAACAAATCGAGATCCCGCCGTGCCTCGGAAAGCACGTTAAGCGGTTGATCCCGGCTGTCATTGGCAGATCTTTGACAATCGTAACGGGTCTCTAAATCTGACAACTAGTGTTACCTAAAGGTAATGATTGTATTACCCTCTAACTAGATTGTGCAGATAACCCCTGGAGGGTTTTGGTTCAAGTGGTGGCTGTGGAGGTAATTGGAGAGCAAATCTAGATGGACATTACTTTTTATTTTTTTGTACAAAACAAAATTACTTATAAAATATATAAAATTTGCTACACAAATGCAAGTAGTCATGAAAAATACTGGCATTGCACCCGGTTAGACTCGAAGCTGTTTATTTTCCTGATAAATATCAAAAAGTAAGTGTAAAATAAGTGTATGATATTATTCGTCGAGCTCTTGGTACCGCCGGCGTACCAGCGGTATTAGAACCTAACGGCTTGGTACGAGACGATGGTAAGAGACCAGACGGCATGACTTTGTTGCCTTGGAAGATGGGTAGGCCTTTGGTGTGGGACGCAACCTGCGTCGATACCCTTGCGCCATCTTATGTTTCAAGCACGGCAGGCTGTGCTGGCGCTGCCGCGGCGGGTGCTGAGACCCTCAAACGGCGCAAATACTGTAACCTTATTGGTAACTACAGTTTTGAGCCGTTTGGGGTTGAAACGCTCGGGTCATGGGGTCCGAGTGCGCGTCATCTTTATAAAGAAATTTCTCGACGTCTGATCGACACTTCGCGAGACCAGAGGGCTGGCTCATTCTTTGCCCAAAGAATTAGTATTGCCATCCAACGTGGCAATGCTGCCAGTCTTTTGGGCACGTTTCCAGATGACAGCGATGCGAAGGAATACTTTGACGCCTGAGTGTCCTTGTCGGCATTTTTTTTTTTTTTTTTTTTTTTGTTTTTGTAAATATGTATATACCTAGTTAGTTTTATAGTATAATTGTATATATGTGAATAAAACTTATAACCTACAACTATAAAAAAAAAGTGTAAAAGGGTATATAAAAGGTTTCATGTGTTTTTTTTTTGTTAATATGTTTTGTATTGCTTACTTATTATTCTCAACAGCATGTTTACCTAGATTCCGTATTTATTATAATTGGCTGGTAGGCGATATAATGAACTCAGTTTTAAAACTATCACGGCATGAGGTCAATTTTCCATTCGGTGGACTATTTAATGATAAGCTAATTTAACTTAATTGCTACCTAATTTATTGAAATGGAAAATTTTACTAACGCTGTTGTACCTACCGAATATAATAATTAAGTACTTAAATAATCACGTGTTCACGTAAATAATTAGGAGTTAGTAAAATAATCGTTATTTAGTTTATTAGGTACTTAACAATAACTCACAGCACTGTTTGCACTCAGGTAATTAATTATTTTTCAGGTAAGTTTTTTTTTAAATCTCCTCTTTATCATTCTCGTCATGCCCTCGTGGAATCGTGAAATATTTTAAAGTTGATGATACTTTAACGTTTGAATTAAGGCGACTATTTCATTGTAGCTCACGAAATTAAACATAATTAAAGCACAGATTCAACATGCGACATGCGATCAAATAAATTGAACTATGATCATGTATTTGTAGATCTTTGACAAGAAGAAGTTACGGGTAGTCAGAAGCCCGAAAGTCTGACAACAAGTCTTATAAAGGGGTATCGTGTTGCCCAGTAACTGTTGTGGTCGTTGTTAAAACTTTGTTCTCCTCTTCTTCGTAAATTCGTAATTCTGTCTGTTGTATGTATTGTTGTTTATAAATAATCTCAAGTATACTCAAGTTGCAATAAAAATCGAGTTGTTTTAAAGTAATTTAAAATAACACAAAATAAACTAAATATGTAGATAATTATCAATGTAGCTCTCGGTTTTTTTTTTTTTTTTTGGAATGGGCATCTCGCAGTTTATCCTTCAGGGATATTTACTGCTCAACCGAACTTTCCTGTGGGGGGCTTAATTAAAATTAAGGCCTCCAGCCAGGCATACAAACTTATAAGCTAAGCGACTATCGCTAAGGGCACCCCCTGCGGGGTACGAACCTCGGCTTAGGACGTCGCTGAAGAGGACAGCAAGGGAACGCCTGGATCTGATTGTTCCATTATTTAGGGACATTTTAAACATTAATCGGCTCAGCTTCGCGGGCTGGCTCTAGCAAAGGGTCGGGAGGGGGCATCGACGGGGTCGTCGCGACGGGCCTCGGCGGCGAGGACGGAATGTCCGTTTTTGTATGCGAACAGTGCTGGTGGCCTTATCGCTCTCCTGGAGGAGAGTGATAGGATCATCTGGCTCTGTGAGTGTGTGTCTTGGTCTTCGAACTGTACTTATTCGCGAGGGAGTGTATCGGGCGGCCGCTGACACTAAGGGGTTAGGATGAGCGGTAGAACAGTCCATGAAGCGCTGGGTGAGTCGCCTTGTAGCGTCGATTTGTAGCACATATATTTTGAAGACGCTTTACTCGTTATACTTACACTTAAAGCCTTTATTGAGCAGAGTAGGTAACTCGCGTTGATTTTATCGATGTTTGGATGATATTTGAATCACGTCGGTAGAGACTCATCAACATATGCCTAGCCTTTTCCCAACTACATTGGGGTCAATTCCAGTTAACCCGATACAGCTGAATACCAGAATTTTACATGGAGTGACTGCATATCTGATCTTCACAACCTGGTTACTGGGTGACACGATACTCTAGGATAGACTTTCGGAATTCTGACCGTTCTATCCACAACGACTATCGGAGACCTACGATGACAGCCAGACTCAACTGCTTAACGTTCTTTCCCAGGACAGGAGGGGACTCGGAATTGAATGGAGGGTCACCTAACCATGACCCGACCTCGGCAAGGGTTAACCTTCGATCGACCCGTGCGGCTGTTTTATATAGCCCCGAGCTCCTCGTCCACGTAGGTTCACAGTAAAAGAGAGGTACAACTTAAGTAAACATCTTTCTACTTATAGGATGTGGATATTTGTCGTAATTTGCGTGTTTAACTTGACACTTTCTGAAGAGCGATGTCAAAGACTTAAACACTTAGCACGTGCATAACATTGATTACGTACCTACAAGCACTTTCAAGTTAGCGGCCTGGGTACTAAACCTTTTTGTAACTTGGTAAACCATTGTTAGATTCCCATAATTCATCATTAAATCTAAGAAAATTTTACTCTGAACGTTTTCGATTGGTGCCTTAATTCTTGTAATGTCTATAGACTGTCTCTCAGTTCAGTAAGCCTCTAGGCTCTTCTAACATCCTCCATTGGTTTCTACCTCTAGTCATCATCCTCCAGTTCTCCGGCAGTTAATTTAATCTCATCCATCATTGCCTTCCTCTTTTCCTGTCATTCTTCACTTTTCTTTATCCTTTTTTTCATCTTGCTACCCTTTTCTTAGGATCTTCGTAGTATATGCCCCGTCAACCCCCACATTGGCTGGTCTATCTTAATAAGCACCGTTCATTGCTCCATTCATAATCAAGAGGTATATTATAGAAAGTTAACCGAAGTCCCACGAAATAAATCTACGTAACGTTACGTCACTCTGGTATCAGGTGCCATGCCAGGTGGTGTTGGCATGGTACCTGGAACCAGTCAAACGGCTCACGGTCATTAACCCAATAGTTGATGATAATTTTATTTATATGTTAATGTGACACTATGGTCTTACGACTTTTATTGCACCGAAATTAACATTATTAATTTCATAACAAAATATTTTAAGGTATTTCGGTTCTATGAGACCCGAAGGCGTGTTGCCAAGGAGGTTGTAGCGCCATTTTTTTTCTTCCCAACAACACTTAATTAATTTTCGGAGGCTGACTCGATTTGTAATGAAGCTTTCGATCGATCAAAGCGATCTGAATGCGTTTTTGAGTTTGACTTAGCAGGACCGGGTGATCAAATCAAAAAGTAATTTCACAGTTTTAGTTACTAACACAAATCCTTTTCAGAAAAAGTTAGTGCTCGGTCGCAAAAAAAGAAAACTTTGAAAATGGAAATATGTATTCCTTACCGAACGGACACCTCGGTGGGCCAGTACGTCCGTCAGTATTCTTCATTGTGTTCTAATCTTGGTGGGTGAACAATGCTTGTAGGGCCACAGATGTTGGAGTTTCTGTTAGTATCTAAGGCTATTATTCCCGTTTCAAAGCCAGTGACCGTCTTTCTAATTATGGGTACATCCGTCTACAGTCGTGTTTCTAGTTTATCGTACGATAACGACCTCAAGTAGGTATGCGAAGGATCAGGTTGACATCTCAAAGCAGTTTTTATGTATCCTAACTGGTTAAGTTAGGTTAGGTTATGTTTTTTTTTAACATAGCATACAATTGAATTAATTTATATGCATCGAATTTAGGTATATACAGTTGTGTTGTTTAAAATATATTTGGTTCCAGGTAAATACTTCCATTTGACATGCAATATTTAGTACTTATGTTCTATGTTCTAATTAATACAAATAAAATCAAATTAGTAAAAAAAATACAGCTTTTTGTGTAATATTTTAAATTCTTATTTCTAGTTAAACTAACTGTATATTTATAAAGATGAAACATTAAAAGTAATAAAACACATCTAAATTTATATAAATTAAAAATGACTTGGCTATAGTTTATCAGCAAAATAATGTACTTTGCTGGACGTCTATCCCCTCCCCACATTTTAAGCTTACTTTGTTACTGCCCCCTTACTACATCTTGACAGGCTTTGCATCATTATTTGCTCAATCATTTATGTTAAGTTTATTATTTACAATCTCGTCTGACTTGGCGGTCTACTGAGTGATGCAAGAATGTGTCTATATTGAATGAGACAAATATTACTCTTCTTACGAACAAAGATTACGAATAAGTATTTATAGAATTGAATGAAGCGTAGAAAATAGGAACAAAATTAATAAGAAAAACCGGCCAAGTGCGCGTCTAATTCATACACGAAGGATCCATCAATTCACTGCAAATGTAAGTTTGTAATCGCAAAATAACGTTTTTTTATGTGCTAACTGCTTTTACTGAGAGTGAATGCTTCTTGCCAAATTTCATGTTTCTAGGTCAACGGGAAGTACCCTATAGGTTGATTAGTTTGCGAGTGTTAAAATATGTCGCATACATGGCCGAATTCTTTATTGAATTGACTAAGAAGCCTGATTTAAGGGATCGTATCTACTTTCCCTTGGCGTTCTAATCAAATCAGGCTTCTAAAAACTATCTAGTTTCTGGTTAATTTCAACTTGATATATACCTACCTTCACGCGTTCCTAAGAACAAGGCCCTTGACAGACAGACATAAGTAGCTTTTGAGGCACGAAACTCTAAAAACACTATGAGACCCAAGTTTCGCCAAGTTATGCCCAGTAGGTTCGTCTCTATTTGCCATTTAACCCACTAGATGGCAAAACAATGTAAATTATTTACGCATGGTAGAGGTTATTTGCTTTTCGTGAGATGAAAGTCATTAGGCAGATGATTTTTTATTCATCTTAAACCAATAAGGAAACTTGTTCTAAACAACAAAAACCTAAATTCAAATTAACTTCGTCGTAACAAAAAAAACCGCAATAATTACAAATACGTAGCTAAATACGCAGTGGAGGCATTCTTCTGATTTATTCCAACAAGATGAGTATAATGTCTTATTTGTGCTAAAATTATAATAATGCGTAACCGACTTAAGTTCGACGAGACCATTTTGTTTTTTTTCTTGTGAATTTTCCTATACGTGTGTAAAAATAAGATGTTTGATTACGGTCAGTTGTACAAAAAAACTTATCTAAACACAATGCAGCGTTTCAACTAAGGGAGTGTTTTCGATGAAATCTGGCACCCAAAGTAAGATTTAACGGGTTTTTAAGGGTGGGTGGGTGGTTCCAGCGTCTTTTCCCACAATTTGAACATATTATTATATCAGTATCTAGGCTTGACATTCTTCCGGGTCTGCCCGGATTCGGTTCTCTAAACTAAATAATAATATACATATGAATTTTAAATCGTAATATTTATTTTTGATAAAAAACTATAAGTTCTTTGGTTTAATTTTTACTAATTATGTAACACTGCTATTAGTTTTTTAAAACTTTAAGGACAATCTGTTTTGTTTCTTTAGAAGCCCATAAAGTTGATTTGTAACAATCCATACTAATATTATAAATCAGAAAGTGTGTGTGTCTGTTTGTCCGTCTTTCACGCCTAAACCACTGAACGGATTTCGATAAAATTTGGCAGAGAGATAGATTGCGTCCCGGGAAAGGACATATTATGCTACTTTTTTTATCATCATACCATGCGGGCGAAGCTGCGGGCGGGAGCTTGTTAAACATATTTTTACTTTACTGAGTAGACAAACGAAAAAACAAATATTGTTGGCATGTCCGGGATTTCATTTCAAGAATACTGGGTTTTTACGCTTCTTGTAGTGGTAGGCAGAATTTAGAGATGGCAAGGGTTGCCATCTCCTCTGTCCTGTCACGTTATTGATGGGTTAAAAATAAAAGTCATTGGCAAAACAGCGTTATCTCAAGAATCGTATACGTGATGTTCTAGGAATGTTGTGGTTAAGAACTTTATGTTCCGTGACTGTCAGATCAGATGACGGTTGTGGTAACAGGTTACAAAAACGTTTTAATAAATGAATTAGTTTTTTCCGTCGTTGGGGTATTTTCGGAAATACCCCATGACGTTTTGTTTTTAGGTACCTACATGTCGATGTAAAAAATTTAGTCATTTTTCCTTCTAACACACATAAAATCACGCCTGTACCTACTCCCCGAAGGGTTGGGATACACGTATAGTAACACCCACATTTCGCCAGTTCCCTTCTCACATGTCATGTTTTTTCATGTTTCCTTCTATTTGTAAATGGTTTAGTAACAATAAGAATTATGAACTTTATGTTGAACTAAATAATGTTCACATTTGTTTAAGCGAATCTAAGAATAGAGTTGTAATTCGTATAAAATGCTAAGCTTACTTCACAGAGCTAAGTCAAACTTCGATTCATGAATTTAGCCCACAGTGTCATCAGTGACATTAAGTATTGTACTAATGACATCAGATATTCATACTAATATCTAGGTTGCACAGTTAAGAATATTTTTAGAAAACAAATAGAAGCGCGTGCCGCATCGAAATTCAAGGCGTTTGAACTGTGATGCGGATAACTAGACTTGGGCAAATAACGCATAAGATTTACCTAATTCTTGTTTTAATACTGTTATTGCATTACTGAAGTTGATTAGCTGGTTATACGAGGGCTAGATAGGCTGGCTGTCAAGTAAATGACTACGTATAAGTTGACTTTGCACTTATCATGCTTTGGAATAATCCACTAATCATGTACTCGTAAGGCTAGAAATGGGGGAATTTATGTATTCTTTGAACGCGATTTAAAGACAAATATTTAGAAAATTTAAAAATAATAAAAAAAGTATCAAAAAACATGCGTGATTTTGTATTTAATAGGGGGGGGGGGGGGTGTCGAACGACCCCTTACCTATAAATTTAGATTTCTTGCACGACATGTAGTTTTGAAAATCTTTTAATGATAGGTATGCTGATGCCTATCTGTAACTATAGAACAGAATAATTCAGTAACTGAATATCACCTAATTCGGTGGAGGCTTAAAGATATTTCAGCCAGAATTTTGGACTGGTTCCAATCGAGTGTTACCGAATTTGGTGATCGATACCGAGAATTCTGTGTCTGTAAACCCCAAACACAAACTAATCGTGTCTATCTGAGATTAATTACTAATTACCAATTGTCTGAACAAGGAAATTCTTAATTAGCACTATCTTACTATCTGCAAACATTAATTTGTCGATAATAATTACGCAATTATCTATTTTTAGCCAAAAACACGAGAATGGTAAACAAAATTATCAGTAGTGAGACATAATTAGAATTTCAGCACGAGTTTATATTACGTAAATAAGTAGTAATAAGTTACATAAGTACCTAAGTAGGAAGTGACAGGTAATTGTATAATAATATGTAATAACTACTACTGAGCATAAGGTCTTGGGTTCGATTCCCGTGTCGGGCTGTGTGGTAATGGGTTTTTCCATCTGGTTTTTTTCTGTAGCTGGGTGTGTGCACGTTTGATAGCAATAGACTCGCTCCCTATTACATGGGTCTCAAACAGAAATGGTGAAATGTGGAGTTACTTTTAGTACATGTCTGCCTAAACCTTCTTTGAATACAGGTGTGATGTTATGATACGTAATTAAAATAATGATGTAATATGTTTCATTTGTGTAAGTTTTTAAACGAATAATAGGCCCATAAGTAGGGTGAACACCCTTTCTGACTGTATCCAGCCTTATCATTTATGCGGAACTTTGACTTAAAGAGAATTCTTTAAAAAAACAAAGTCAAGTCAATAAAGTCTTCTTGCAAGCGTCTGGCTTTTTGTCAAGACTTTTCAATTTTAGAAATAGCAAGAAGTAAAAACAAACTAATGAATACATAGAAACATAAAAACTTAAACTAAAATTTTCGGCCTTCTTGCAATTGTCCAGCTCGCCTGTTTGTCAAGACGTTTCAAATTTCGAAATAGTAAATCTACCCTGCGACAATTCTTCCTGCCAGCCAAACAAGGATGGGACATCGTCAGAATCACCAACTCACCATAGATTAGCACCGCATTGATTGCCAATTTCATCTCATCATCCCAATTCATTTGGGGTCGGAGAAAACACGTTTGTTTCTTCCATTCATAAAGGGCCACGAGCACGTGCGGTTACAGAAGCAGCCTACTCTTTACCAGGATCAACAGCTTATCATCTGCCTATCCATAAATTATTTTATCCATATAGGACCCAACTGCGTGTGTGTCTGCTTTCAATCTAAACAGACTGCCTTTTTTGATCTCCGTAACCCAGTTACAGGGTAACGCGAAACCCGTTAGATGTTCCCCCTTTACCAGGACCCAGAGCCACACAGTCAAAAGCTGGATACCTATCAGTTTGACCAACAAGATGTTATTTTCTGTCTGTGAACAACCTAACAAGTAGCTTCTGCAACCTGTTTTAAGTGTTTTACACTTAAAGATAATAATCTTGTACCTTGTATAATACTTAGCGTTAGGAAAATAACTAAGTGGCCAACGATTGCAACAATAACTGTATATGGCTTGGTAATATAATTATGATATTTTAGGATCTGTAGGAAGATATGTGTCGTTGTTTCCCAGTGCGGAATGAGCTACAGCTCCCTTGAGTACTGCAACAGTGAAACTAGATTCAGTGAAGATAGATGACACGTATAATTTGGATTGCATGCCCAAGTGCCCAGTGTACTTGATTGCTATACTATCTACCTACAGTAGTATAATCAATCTATAATGCACCCTTCTCATCGCTCGCCTTCCCTCTGTGAAAAGGAGTGGGTTGGAAATCTTTAGTTCACCACGTGGACCCAGCGCAAGTAGCTGGGTATCAAAAGTCTTTGACTTTTTGGTTCTAGGACAGGATTTCCTTAAGATGTCTTTTCTTCACCGTTTTGAGAGATCAATACAAAAGGTAAATGAGCTATCTGAGTTCGGACTTTCGACCTAAAAATTCTCAACCCTTTCCACAGCACCACCCCTCTACAGGTACAGTTTAAATATAGTATTTTTTTTTTTCTAGGTTGTACAACTTGTTTGATAATAGCCCTTACCGTGGTAAATAGTTGCTAGTTGGCTGACTAACCTTGTTATAAGATATTTTTTCTTAGGTAAAGACTTGTAGATTTTATGCATCTTATTACGTTGGTACTGTGGATCAGACACAAGCTCTTTGGGGTGCTAAATACAAAAATCACAGTACTGTGTTTAGGAAGTTCTAAAAATAAAGTAGTATGATGTGCGAAACTGACCGAACACGAGGAAAATAAACAAAATTCGGAGGTTCAAAATTAAATATTTATACTTACAAATGTTATTAAAATCAATGGTGTTGCATGAACAGTAAGTACCTACTCGGTAAAGTACCTTTTACAGTCACAAACTATTTCAGGAACGGGTGCAAAGACCGTGATAAGTACAAAACTATGAAGCTACGAAGTATGAACGTGACAGGTCGACGACCGACAACTATGACAGCGTAAACCTACAGGAAGGTTGCTGGCTACAGGCAGGTAGCTAGCTATAGGCAAAAAGCTGTTTAAATCCCTACGAAATCGTTATGTTCTCATTTATTGATCGAAGGTTCTCATTTTAAAATCAACGACTGTATTCTCCGAAGTCAGGCAGAGGCCTATTGTACATCCACATTTTGTCAGTTTTATTTAAGACCCATGTGATAAGGGCGAGCTTAGTGTCATCAACCGAACAATATATCCAGACTCCGGGCTGCTACTTATAAATTCGAGATGAAAAAAACCCAAGAACACTGCCCGACCTGGGTAATAGAACCCAGGACTTCACGTTCAGTAGTAAAAAACCCAATTTAACATTGTTTTCCGTCCCATCCGCAATAAAAGCCATTGAAACTGTTTTACAGTCTCGTGAAAAATACATTGCAACTTGAAGTCATAGATATGTTGGTACATAAATGTCGGCCCAGTTCCATCCCATAGCCCGTAATGACTATCACCGGCGTATCCCTAGACAGCCTCAGTACATTGCTCTAGTTTATCGGGACAAAGGTTAGCGGGTTAACCTAACCCCCCCGGTGCCGCGGTGCCGGCCGGTGTGTGCGGGACTTGCGACCGGCCGCTGAGCACAGCGAGTTGCGCACTACTCGTGACGACTACTGCGCATGTCAAGCCCGGCTGACCGGCGACTGATGTACCTTAGCTCTCTCTAGAACATTCGCGAAGCCCAATGCCCTAACGTGAGCTGACGTCACAATGCCGAAGCGCGCCGGAGCCTGGTTTAAAAAAATACATCTAATCTACATAATAAAACAAACTACTCTTTTTATAACAGCGCCGATGTCGCAACTATCCAACAGGTTATTTGACTTTGACCAATCTGCAAACACTTTCTGAGTACCAATTAAGTATACGCTTATAATACAAATTAAGCGAATTTTCGACTCAATAATCACTGTGTACACAGCCTACAAGTAATTTCACCTGTTCTGGTAACCATAGCAATTTTATCAGTTAATTATCAAGAACAGTTTCACGATGAGATAAAGTGGGTAGGTGGTACGATGTAGTTTAATGTGATTTCATTTCACCGCGAGCTCGACTTATTATTCCGAAACAAGGTTTCGTTCTACATCCAACTTTGGTTGTAAAATGCGTCTACTTACAACTTTTTACTAATGGCCAAACGTGTTTAACCAGATTTTTTCAGTCCAAGGCAACGGCATGCACTGCGGATGGGATGGACAGAGGGAGAACGAAAACGAAAGATGTTTGCATTTCTTTTTAAAACATATTCTTTGTTTTATTATTTGCCCAATGTTTTGTGTGACTGCCTTGTTGATCTAGAAGTCATATGCTGAATATTGTGGTCCTGGATTTATAGTAGGACCCAGGTCACGCAGTCTTGAACATCTGGAATTTCTCCGTAGCAGCCCGGAGTCTGGATTTGTGCCCAGATAATGGCAATGGCGAAATGTGGGTGCATTATAGATACACCTCTGCCTGACTCCTCGGGGAATACAGTCGTGATACTGCATACGTTCCATATTGAATTGGCTCGACCGACAGTCGATACAAGGAGTCGAGGACTCGTAGGTGTATCGCATACCGCTGCATTGCGTAAACGTCAGCCGTCGAAGGCCGACATACGGAAACTTTGCTTGATTCGCAAATTGCCGCTAATATTGTAAACTCGCGCGACTGTCAGACTGGCTCTTTCACTAATACAACGTACAGACACCATCACATCAAGCATCAATCATAAACTGTCAAATTTTCTCAATTGAACATGAACCTTATCCTTTTGCAATAAAGTTGAAACTATCAAAGAAATTTTACAGATTGGGGTACTATGATGTGCTGGCGTCTGTACCTAGATGCCAAATGTATTTCCTAACAATTTAATTGTGTTCACTATTTAGCATTGGTCGGGTTACTCCAAAGTTTTCCTCGTACACTTGACATTGTATGTACTCGTAGTTTCATAAACATACATCAATAGAATAAAGAATAGAGGATTTCAACGAAATTTCCTCGTGACTTGGGTAGCTGCGAACAATAATTGTATGGTTTGTTATACTACTGTAAATAAGATACTATGATTATTGCCTCGTTGGTCTATTGACCGCAAATGCTACTGCTGAGCTAAAGTTCTGTACCCAATTCCCGAATCTGGCAAAGTGTTGTTGGATTATTCGCAGCAGCTCGGATTCTGGTTTACTGCCCGGTTAAAGGCAAATGGCTTGTTCCCATAACGGGCAAAATGTGGAGGTACAGACACCAGTACATCAAGCTATTTCAAACTGTCAAATATTCCGCACTGCACAGCCGCCAGCACATTAAGCTACTCCAAACCGTCAGATTTACCCAATTGAACATGAACCTTGTTTCTATTGAGACAAAGTTGAAAAACTATCAAAGAATTATAACACATTGTTGATGTGCTGGCCTCTGTACAATAAGACACGCCTCTGCCTCAACTTACGGGGCAACAGGCGTGATGTTATGTCATAAAATACTATATTTTCAGAAGTGGGAAATTACGGTTTACGTCAAAACGTTTCAATTAATACGACATTGACCGATAAACCGCGGTTTACCTTAACAATATTTGTCTTATACTTACAAGTATTACCTATGTAAGTATTTTGTTATTGCAATAAATAACAATAACTTTTTTAAATGCGAATTACATCTGACAAGTAATTGAATTATCCTTGAAAAAGTCGCCTGCATCGTACGATAGGCCATACGTCAGTAGCAACAAAACCAGTATAAGCTGGCCGCTGGCTCTGTACTACTACGCTAAGCCAGTTCAAGGTCAAAGTGTTACAATTGACGTGTAGCCCTCTGTACCAACGGGGAAGAAAACTGTCAACTTTGCTGCCACGGGTGTCGCTAGTATCTTTTGACTCACGGAATTTGTCCAATACCATCCATTTATTTCAAAAAACTTTAGACATATTTGGCTTCACTAAATAAAGTTACGTGTCATACGAATATGAAGATTATTTTTACCAACTTCGAAATAGGAGCAGGTTCTATGTGCGACTGTAGATTCCTATGTTTTTTTTTTTATTTGAAACAAAACAAAAAGATACACTTTTAACGTTTTTCTTGGTCTGATTTGAAAACACGTTGACGCAATAAAGAAAATGTTTGCAAAATAAATTGAAATAGTTACCGCTAGATCGAATGTAAATTAGATGAAATTAGCTAACAGCTGGGCAAATTCATATTATGCAAACTCTATTCGATATTACAAGGCCAAGAGGCTACTCGATTCGTTGTGTAGCAGGAGTTGAAGAATTATTTGAAGTTGTTATAATTGTAATTAGAACTGTATGAACCGACTCGAATCCAAGAAATGCTAATTTATTACATTCTCTTTGCACTGTTGACGTAAATGTCAATTCTGCAAAAGGCAGCCGAATGTAGTTTACATCAGCGAGTTTGCATCATTTCTGTGTCAACACGGCGAGCCTCTTCAACTCGAACCAAACAAAACACCGAGTGGTACTTTGACCTTTCTTTATTGATCATAAATGTGTCAACTTTTTAAACCAATTACTCGGAATGTTATTTTTGTTTGAATTTGAGTGCTATTTCATTTGGGAACGCTGTTAAATGATTTGAAAGAGAAGCATTGCAGCGTTCTACCACAGATAAGATTCTCCCAACGGATTTTTTTCTTCTAAATAGGGATGTTACCGACTGGTTTTTAATTATTATTGACTATTCAAGGTTGTAAGGACGGGTTCTCTACCTGAATTTTGTAGGAACTCGAAACTTTATGAGACTAGGAACTTTACAAAGAAGGAAATATGTTGGTATGTAACGCAAAATGTGTCATTGTATGGTGTAATTTTCATCTCATTTTGTTACAGTATTCTATCCCAAATATTTTGGCTTTCGCCCGATTTCTTTGTCAGGCATTGAGTCACATATTCCAGGAATTAAATGTTTCTGTGTATAAAGACGATGTTAAGACTATTTTCGGATTCTTTAATTATTTTAAATGTAAGTATACATTTCCATTTCTTTGTCTTTAAACCTACTTACTGAAAATGTTTCTGTTCCAAATACTCTTTGTATAGGTATTGTGACAGACAATTAGGTTGCTTCACCTTCATAATTGATGCGAAATGTGTTACGAGATACGATTGAGCACGATACACAGACAACTTATCAGTCGCCTTTATCTCACAAAGATAACTGCTGTTCTTGAAACTTTTGTAACACTTTCTGTGATGTATCGTCATAATATTCAGGACACGATTCTTGTAAATTCTCTCCCCTTTGCAGACTAGGGGTGGAAATTCTGTATCGACCGCTTTAGTCGGGTTGGCAGAGCCCGCGTTTCATTTCTGATTTATCTTTTCTAGTTTAATATGCGGCGGTGCCATGTTCGTAATTTATCGGTTGTAAAAGCGGACGCATAGCATACTCTTTTACCGTTCGAACACTCCGAACAATTCGCAATATCCTGGCTGGAACCATTTAAAAGAAATCGAGGCATTGGTTGCCGACTTCTAATTGTAACATATTTACGTGATGACTACGTTAAATGGCCAACAAACGCAGACAATGTTTCAAGGGTATATCAATTCTAGAGGCTGTTGCTATATGGTTTATAAGAGTTTCAGGGCAGCAATAAAAATAGTGATGAGTCCGTATCATGGCTTTTAAAGATTATTAGTCAGTAGAACGTTTAAATCTCTTATAACAAGCCTTACAGACATGGAATGTCGGTAGATTATGTCCTCATCCAGGGTCATAATACTAATACATGGGTAGTTACGTAGGCTAGATATGTCGAGACAAAATGTGGGTTGATCCCCACGGCTTCATATCGTTCCGTGCTATGTCCAGACACTGCAGACGTATAGAGAGCCAACTCGAAATCGATTTCTTGCAGAGCAAGCCATGTTATTCAGTTCAAGGGCGCATTTGCCCTAAAAGTTATGCGATAGTTGCGTTCACGCAATGTTTTATGACCCAGCATTCCTATGTAACGTCTGCACGATATGGATATTTTATGGAGAACCCAGGTTTTATGAGTTGTTAAATTTTCATCGATACAGGCCAGGTTCAACATTTGAGTGCAATTTTTTCTAAATGAATGAGGTGATGACCCTTTCAAAAGGATATACCTTGGTTATTTTTGTCTTTCAACAGTTAAAAACGACCTTGCATGATGAGTAGTTATTAGGAATTCCGTTGTAATAGTTATGTAACTTGAGTGTCACGACAATTTTCTAGTAAGGTAGGTAATTGTTTAAACTTCTAGTAAAAATATCATTGGGTAGATAGGTACCTATTAGTTTTCACAACTGTTACGAAGCCGATGAGACATCTATTAATATTCTGTGTGCTTCTAATTTAACTAGCCGCTTGGTTCAATCTGTTTGTGTGTGTCTGACTGTGCGTGATAGTGTGGATTGTTCATCATGTGAGGCAATTCAAAGGTTGCATGAAAAAGAAACTAAGAAATAATTAAAAATTTAATTTATTAAATAACCTTTAACTTACTGAGAATCCCTTACACGCCGAGCCCAATAACCTATATGTACAGTTCGGCCCGCTTACTCAATATGTACAGCACGTGCAGGACAGGCTTCAATCAATCACAGGAATATTATGTAGGTATGTGCCCTAAACCGGTGCGCCGACTTCTTCTTGATAGGATCTCGTGAGGTGCGCGGCAGCGGCCGTCAGCGAGCGGAGGGAGCGGCGCAAGCCGCGAAGGTGCCGTCGACACGCTGCCGCGGCCCGCACAGCAGACTCCCGCTCGTCCTCTCCCTCGATACCAGAGTCTCCCGCCGCACTCGACGCATCACTCTCCGTGTCACTGAGGTCGGACACCCGCCTGCCCCGCTCCACATGCTCCTCTGTGTCCCCACTAGACCAGAGCAGCTCAGTCTTCAAATCGTTCAGCATGGCGAACATGCTGAATGGGTCTTCGTCTCCCTCCTGTGGCAAGTTCATCAGCCGGCTGGGCACGAGCACCGTCTCGTCCATGACGTTCACCATTTTGACGAACTTTTCCATGTCATTCAGTATGCTCTGCTTCGAGAACTCAGTGTCATCATGGCGGGCAATTTTGCGCAGGGTGTTCCTGTAACAATGGCAAAGATAACGTTAGAAACATATTTATGGCAAGTATGAGGCATACATAATGGCAAGTATCTGGTAAGGTAGGAATTTACTTGACCCTAATTACTGCTAGTAGGTACCAAAAAGTATAACTTACATTATTATTCATTGGGCTATAAATATTTCTCACAGCCAATTTAGTATATCATGACCATAGATAGATCCTGGATATTTTAGTTTATGATTACCATGATTATCCTGGTTATGTGTATTCATAGTAGCAAATATGGATAGTTGTGAAATAGATTCTTAACTGGTTTACATGTACCCTCAAGAAATGTTATTATCTTGAATTTTGAACCATTACCAAAGGGA
This sequence comes from Phlogophora meticulosa, assembly GCA_905147745.2. Lineage (NCBI taxonomy): Eukaryota > Metazoa > Arthropoda > Insecta > Lepidoptera > Noctuidae > Phlogophora > Phlogophora meticulosa. The sequence continues at coordinate 6,451,552 of LR990518.1, forward strand.
TAAATATTGACTTCCTGAATTTCTGTTTGTGCTGGAATCAGCCAAATCAATACAAAACTATAAATTTAGCTGATTCCAGTACAAATGAACCATCATTATCTGCATTATGGAATGCTGCCTGTCTAGTGAAAGTCATAGACAACAATAAAAGTGACCAAGTTGGAGAAGGGAGAAGACATTCAACCGTTTCAATTATTCAACAGCGCTTCACAAGAAACACCAAATGGCTTCTTTCAATCAACTTCTATCAATGGGACTGTATAGTACACAAGTTAATAACAACTGTTTACACATTATTATTATTACATCACCAACATTCACCAGTATATGATTCACATTATCACACATTCAGAAAACTGGTCGCTAAAACTGGTATATTTCTGTGAGGTTTTAGATACCTTGATCATTTTATTGTATGTATTTCGATTTTAAATTATGACATTCTTTTTATACTTATTAACTTGTTATTACTAAACAGGATACACATAAGTAGTTGGTTTCCATTCCAAAGAGGAAACTATAATGGAGTGCTGACAGGGTTTTTCCAAAATGGAGGTTACACTGTTTTTATGCTGGCCCTTTCAAACTATTTAAAGTATGTTTAAAAAAAAGAGAATGAATCTGTATAGACAAGGTAATTAGTATAATAAGTATTCAAGACCATTTTTTTTTCATAAATGAATGTTTAATCCAATGCATGCCACAGCTTTTGGGCTTATTGGCTTACAGCCTTTGCATTCTTATTTCAAATAAATGCAATGTGACTCTATGGTAACATATTTTGGTGACATAACAGGTAAATAATGAATAAAACATGAGGCTCAAGAATTTGGCATGACCTGAACCTTGAAGAATAATTAATACAGTACCGTTACAAGTTCGACAATAACTTATTCATCTGATGTACTCGATTACTTGTAACAGAACCTTGATGGTAACAGATATCAAATGATAATATCAATGAAGTCACTTCAATATTTTCTGAGTCACACTCCGACACCGCGCACGCCCAGAACTGAGGATAACCTCATCGATGAAACTATTAGTGTCTTTCTAAATGCTCTCGGAAATACCAAACAACACCACCGGCACACTGGTAAAATTCTGGAATTTGTTGAGAAATGACTCGTCAGCAATGTGAAAGGTGGCCAAGAACGTAATCATATGAAAAATCTTTATCGTACGATGTTTTATGCTGCCACGCATCATTTTGAAACGTTAGCATCACCCAAATTCCAGAATGCATCACAGACGCTTATAAGATAGGGCACAGGGCCACATGCAAGGGACATGCAGTATCCAAGCCGTGCCCATCGGCCACGGTAAAATATTGTAAATCGACACTGTTCCGTACCTGCTATTCTCCAATTTGCTCGATATATCGGTGTTGAAAGACATTTTCTCGTGTTATTTAACAATATTTAAATATCACTGAACACACACGCCCCAATTTTTTGTGATGTCACTACAAAATTGACGTTTACGCGGCTTGCGAAACAACGCGAACTGAATTAAACTGACGGTCTCCGACTAGCACCCGCACGCAACGGAGAAGTTAGACGTTTTGCTAGAGGTGGGGAGCGCTCTCGTATTTATATGACACGATCATACGATGCGGGGGAAGCGAACTTTGAATTTTATCAGTGTAGGTATTATCGAATAAATACCTAATTATATGAATGTAATCGATGTTTATTAAACACTACTAATGAAATAAATAGTTCTGTTGTTTTGGTGCACAGTTGAAACCATGTTTCTGTTAAGAAAACAATATCTGCTTGAGTATTATGTGAGTATGCTCGGGTCGGCCGGGCGCGTCCCACAGAAGTCACACCACATACAGAGCCGGTGATTGGTTGGTTCGAGCCCCTGTCTTTTTTTCATTGGTTTGATAGTTTGGTGCCTTGCGCGGGAAGTTTAAAATTTGGCCCGAGAGATGCTCATTCATAAAATAATGCTTGTTCATTCTTCAACGACAATTACTATATTTTATTTGTACTTTCTGCTATATACGCTTACATATTATTTAAGCTTTAAAAACCATGGAATAAAATGTGCTTTGATTATTGTAATTAAGTATTTTCAACAACATGGTTACAAACCACTGAATAAACATCGATACCTACTTTCTTTCAGTAAATAAGGTGAAAGGTCTGTAGAATATACTTTACTTATTGTATGCTAAGTGTTGAATTGATTGTCCCTATTTACTTACGTACATAAAGGTATTCGTACGTAATTAAACTTTGGAATATGCATGATATATGTATAGTGGCTATTGGTTTCGCATTAAAAATGCTAGATTTGCGTAATTCAAAAAGAACCTACAGTGCTTTTGTAATAAAAATCCAGGTGCAATGTTTTTTTTATTTTTTCAATTGTTCTTCTTATCTACCAGCCTATACAAGGTGTACCATCAAAATAACTGATAACCTGTTACGAAGTGACTGAGTAGCTACAAAATGATCAGTGTGCACAACTTTTTCTATGGGACCAAAGCAGTAAGCGCTAAAAATATCGCCTTGTACTATTTGACAAAAAATTATAGTACAGCAGATTTTTTTTCAAATAATAAAAATATTGTTCGTATTTATTGGACATAAAAGAACAAAAGTGAATACAATTAGACAGTGCACTATCGTGCGTTTTGCAATTTAACTTACACATGTAAACTTGTAAAATCGACTTGATTCACGTAGCAATAAAGTTGATATTTGTTTGTGGAAATAACATCAATTGAAAATTTATGAGTACATTTTTGAACATGGAATACATTATGTACATAACAATTATTGCTAGGCTCTTTTGTTTATGAAAAAAAAACAAAGAATTGGAGCGGGGATTGAACTCTCGTCCTAAACTCTTAACCAAATATTAGATCGAAACAGTCCGCTGCGTCTATTTGTGTATCGCGAAAGATCTTGAAAGTGCATTGAGAATGTAAGTAGGCAGCTAGGTGTTACAGTTGCTGGCGCATAGAATAGATAGTAGATAAGTTCATCATCTCTATATTATAGGTATGCAGCAATGCATATACTTTCACGACGAAATAAGCGCCAGGTATTTTCTTTTTCAGAACTAACTGTGTGATCTGTCATTAATTTAGTTACATCGCAGCACTTACATAACTCAAGCGTAAAGATCACGCCAGTTAGATTTGCCGTCAATGAACATCAGCGTCGCGCGTCGTCTAGATTGTTGGACCATTGTATAGTTTCGCTCAATCATAATTGAGTAAGTTATACTTATTACTGACAATCACTATATTCCCCGTAGGATTAGGCAGAATATGTGTACCTGCATACAACTAATAAGTAGGTAGACCGTACAGAGGCCAGCACATCGAGCTATCCCAATGTGTCAAATTTCTGTTGTACGAGTTTTTCAACTTTATCTCATTAGAAATAAGGTTCATATTCAATTGGGAAAATTTGACAGTTTGGGGTAGCTTGATGTGCTGGTGTCTGAACCTACTATCTACACCTAGGGTTGCCATTTCAAAATTTCTAAAGTCCTAAGCTAAAGCAGGACACTTGCAAAAAAGGTCCCGTACATTTTTATTTTAAACATCTTGTTTTCAGTTTTCTAAATTAATATTTTTAACTTTCTAAAAAATCCTTATAAGGCCAAATAGCCAGACATATACCTACGGAAAAATTCCGACGGATGGTCGCCCTACACACCCATATTTCGCCAGCTTAAGTGCCATGTAGGTACAACGGGCGAGCCTATTGCCATCAGCCGGGCACATGTCAAAACTCCAGAGCCCGGGCTGCTTCTGCAAAATTCCAGTCGTAAAAACCCAATAACACATAGCTCTACCCAGGAATCAAACCCAAGACTTCAGTAGCGCTTGCAAATGCGACAAATAAACCAACGAAGCAGTTTCATGACTAGTTAAACCTGATGGTCTAGTGATGTATGGGTTTTACAGGTGACGCGTTGCGTAATACTGGCCGGCAGCCATTGGCATATAGCTGAAGGCCTTTACCCGGCCGGGTATTTTCTTTAACCTTTTTCAAATTAACGGAAAATCCTGAAAAAGAAGGAAGTTTCCGTGTAAGGATTACACTTTTGGGTATGAATGTCATGCGAGTGAATTGCAAATACTAAAACATCAACTTAAACATAACTGGCAAAATGGGGGAAGGTATACCTACGATAGGCGCACCTGTGCCTATTCCTTCAAGAAATACAGGCGTGATGGTTTGTTATAAACGAACAAGTGTCATGCAATTACGTCACATTCCGGTAATTTGTATAAAGAAATAGTGATAGTTAATGTCTATCAAACTTTTAATTACGTTCTGAAACATCCATTAACTTGCAAGAGTTACTTCCAGGTAAGCATCAACTCGTGAAGTTACCTATTTCATAACCCACTTCATAGAAATAAGCGTCATCATATCGCTCATAGTTTTATAGGTCATTCAAGAATACAATGAGTCGTCCATAAATCATCTGATTAGCTTTTTCCCAACCATGTTAGTTTCGGCTTCCATTGTGGACAGCTGAATACACGTGTTTCACATGGAGCGACTGCCTATCTGACTTCCATAACCCAGTTACTGGGTAGCATTTTAACACTTGGTAAGACTGGTGGTCATACTTCGACTGTCAAGGATCTACAAATGACAGCCGGGACCAACAGCTTAGAGTGCTTTCCAAGGCACGGAGCAGTCTCGATATGTATGATGAACGGTAACTCATCCACAGACTGACTTCGGCAAGCGTAGCTTGACCTCCGATCGACCCGTGCGGCTTGATTATTAAGCTACGTACGAGCTCCTCAAATACAAGGTGTAATTGGAATAAAGAAAACCCTCTAACCAGTTTTCTTTCTGGTTCCAGATTAAGCGTAATGACTGTATCTGAGCTACGACTGACAGCCGGGAACAGCTTCTTAACAAGCATTGCGATTTGCGAGGCACGGAGGGATCTCGGTATGTATGAATGGTCATCGATACACGGGCAAACCGCGGCAACCGTAGCACAACTTACGAGGGTGTTATGATTTAGCCACAAGTACATCCACAAACAATGAGTCGTATTTGAGAAATCAAATCATTTGCAATTCATAAAACTGTTAAGCCAACAATTTGCTTGCGTTTTAAGCATACAAGTCCCAACTCAATGCTTTTTTATCAACTAAGAATTTCAAAACAAGTAAGAACTTCTTGGAAATTGTACAAAACATGTACAGTCAAGAACATAAATATCTAACATGTACTAAAAGAAGGTGCATGGTAGTCAGGAGACAGTATTTTCAAGAAGTCCTTTCTCAAAGTGGCAATCGTAAGAAACGAGATTATCTGTTGAAATTTGGCCAAGGATGAGATATATAGCCACGTGACTATACCTCCGTACAGTAAGCTGCACGACAGTGGTAACAAAACCAGCATTTAAGTTTGCCTCCTTTCCTATAGAAATTTCATACTACGATAGGCCAGTTATTGAAATCACTAAAGCGGCCTTTCCTTTGGTGACCCCTTTTAACCCTAACAGCTATGATGCTATACTCTTACAGACATTGTTTTGGCTGTACTCGACGACAAGCTCGTCGGTCAAAGTGTTACCTCCACCATGCGTTCGACTGTACCAATAGCACCGTGTAACTGTGAACCGTTTTTATTTCCTGTTAAAAATAACAGTCACGTCAAAACCACGCACATTTGTCTGATTGGTCGTTTGAAAACATTTGAACGTCGAACGATGCGATAAGGCCATATCATTTTTGGCGTTGGCAGATCATGTCGAGAACTAAGTAGATATGTATGTATAGGTGAAAGAATGAGTAAGAAACAAGATTTTTCGGTGTTGTTGACCAAGAAGTATTTAGATGTACCTACAACCTAAGTGATTTGTATTAAAATATTTAGTCTTTAAACATGTTTGAACCTATGTCAATAAAATGTAATTTGTCATTGACATACGGAACTTGTCTTTCTAATCAATCTCAACCGACATTTAAAGGGTCAATAACACTGTATTGTTACCTGAACATATTAAAATTAATGCACATAAACAATAATTACAAAACAAAGCGAATAATAATGCTTTCAGTGTTAATTTTCCGACCTCGATCCTTTTTCAAAAAGGCAGAATTTATAAACATTTCCGTACGTCACAGCGACGCCCACAAATCAAAATATTATTCGATTCCTAGTTTTAAAGTTAAAAGTTGCATCAGATTATGTTTTTATCGATATCTCGGAATCCGTTTAACATAACAAATGTGTCGTGATGCTAAAACGAACGCTGTCCAATGCAGCAATAAAGTCTGGATTGGTATATCGCTAGACTGTTTGGCTAGCTGCTGACGTCGTCAATCTATTTATTATTTGCATTCATTACGCACAACGCGTGTGTTATGATGTAGCAAAAGTAGCATTATGATGCTCATAAGAAAATGTGACCAACGGTGGCTGAAAACGTAGATTAGACTGACGCATATAAAGATAGACTTTCCTGTTTTTCAAACACAATTATATATCTTCTCTTCGATTCCGAGTTTTTCAATATTTTTATCCGTGTGTAGAAATTTAATATTCAGATTTATCTGGGTATATATATCTACTGTGATTTAAAATCCTCCGTCCACTCAATGGCTCGTGCGGCGAATCCGCGAACATATAATTTTTCTGCGGTTTTTACGCATAGCTTACCTACCTCCTTTATGCGCCAAGAAGTTTTGTTAGCCGCAGTAGCTACATCAATTTATTTTAGTTTCCTTATTTCCTCATCGATTCCCTGTTATTAACTCAATGAAATGAGCTGATGAAACAAAAACTCGTACCACACTAATGTGAGCTAGAAGACTATTTATAAATATCTGACACAAATTCGCACAGGCACATATTCGGTTACTTACGCAAAAAAATATTTGTATTGCCTAAAGAAGTATCAGGGCTGGCTGTTGTCAAGTCAACATGTTGTCAGTTCGTTGGGGGTCAGGTTGCCCAGGTTATCAGTGTAACATGTCACGCCAAGATCGCATGGACGACACACCCACTGTGCGTCATGTGAACATTATGAGATAAGCACTGTAAAACACGTTGTATGCATGAACGTGATTAGAAATACAACAGAGACTTAGCTTCAGTCTTGCTGTGATGGATAAGGCGTAGTTATCCATCCGAGACAATGGAGATAACATTTATTTACTACTCTTATAAACGTGGTAAGGTCGAGGACGAATCTGAGCGAAATAAATGGACGGTATATCGTATGGGTTGTCGTCGATAAGTGTGGGGAGATCCGAAGACGTCACGCACATTCACGCTTACTCACATCTAAAATTTTAGAGTAGATTGTGAATAGAGTCCTCAGCTTCCTGAAAAAAAAAACAATCTGGTATCAGAGAATCAACATGGCTTTCACAATCAAGGATCTATAGTAGGCGCAGGCACGAAACTCAGTAGATTGCGTAGTAACTAAAAGTCTTCCTTACCTGGCAAAAGTCTACGCGGATTCTACCCAAACAGATAGAAGCGATAGATATTCGAGGTTTATTAGTGATTTCAGTCCTACCTCATAGACCGCACAAAAAGGTTAGGGGTTTTGGGTGAGCTGAGCAGTGCAGTACTTATCCGGGTTATGATGGAATGCCACAAGGCAGTGTCCTCGAGCCGATTCTAATTATAGAATTTAGAAGTCTATCTTGATCTCTGTTGTATTATCTACTCAGTGCTCATGCGCCGTATGCCCATAACGCTAATGTGCTACGCAGTTTCTATTTGCATAATTACACGGGTCAGTATAGTGAGATGATCTTCCATGATGAGTTGAATGGAATAGATAATATTATTGGTGCCAGCAAAGCAATGCGTAATGATTAGTGTTATGATGCCGATTTATATACTTTTTACGTCTGTTATTACAGCTGTGCCTTGTTTGTAAATGTGAAATGCTGAATGTGAGTAGGTACGTGTAGAGTTTACATGCAGTATCAGACTTCAACAAAAAAAATGACCGGCTTTGGGTATAATTTTAGGTAAAACTTAGGCAAGAAGAATCTCCAGTCAACGTCTCTTGCGTTGACTACCAGTCTCAGTTCGCCAGTCGAATAGAAAATGGTGTCAGTGGGTTGGAGATCTCTGTTTTATCAGACTATTTAAGAGCCATGCAGATAATCAGTAAGTGATCTTTGGCCCTCTGGCCCAAGTCACCACACACTACAAAGATCCTGTAGGTTTTGCATATTCAATGCAGAAGGTTAGTTGCTAACGTTGCAGTCGTACTTAGCGTGGGACTTTACCAGTTACATCGATGTGAAAAAAAAAACATGTTTTGCAAGTTAAATCAGTATGATTTAATTTATATTGTTCGAAAGGGGGCTGCGAGGCTGCCGTACATGCCCTCTCTACCTTTTTAAATTGTAAAAAAGGTGAGGTCATTCTCAAGGTTGACATTAAAAACGCCTTTAACTCTGTAAACAGGGACACTTTGTTGGCTGAAGTCAAAAAGGAATTACCCGAAATTTATGGATTTTTATGGCAATGTTATAGGCACCCTTCAAAATTACTGTATAAGGACAACATTTTAGAATCTGCAGTCGGTTGCCAACAAGGTGATCCTCTCGGGCCAGTCATTTTCAGTTTGGCTATTCATCCAATCATCCAACAGCTAAGTTCAAAATTTAACGTGTGGTATTTAGATGACGGAACACTAGGAGGTGATGTAGACACCGTTTTAAAAGACTTCAAATTTCTCAAACAGGAATTTAAATCTATTGGCCTGGACCTTAACCCCTCAAAATGCGAAATCTATCTTTCTGACATAACCGACAGACAATTGACTCTACAGAAATTTCATACAATAGCTCCACAAATCAAACATTTAGAAAAAAGCTCACTACACCTCCTAGGTTCCCCAATTTTAGAAGACAGTTTTCCATCTTTCATTGACAATAAAGTTGAAAATTTCAACGATATTTCGGACAGACTTTCCAAAATTAACTTACATTCCGCTTTTACCCTTATTAGATACTGTTGTTTTGGTCCAAATTTTATCTATGTTCTACGCTCTTCCCCTTTATGGAAGCAGCCACATCTCTTGGAAAAAATTGATGAAACTATTCGCACTTCATTAACGTCCATTTTAAATGTGGCCTTGGACGACCGAGCGTGGACACAAGCCACACTACCTATCCGTTTTGGTGGCCTCGGCGTCCGTAAAATTACCAGTATTAGCTTACGTTCGGCGTTCCTCTCCTCTGTCCACAGCACCGAGAAGTTAACTAATGAAATTTTAGCCCCGTCCATAGTTTTCTCTGAAGTGCCGTGCTTGACCGATGCGGTGAACGCCTGGAAAGTGGCTTGCCCGGATACAGATAGGCCCGTGAACCCATCTTCCCAGAGACAGTGGGATGAGCCGCTCTGCAGTTTGGTACGGAATAATCTTATTAATACGTCCACCAATACTGCTGAGCGTGCCCGCTTGCTGGCTGTGGGTACGTGGGAGTCGGGCCTTTGGCTTCAGGCTTTACCGTCACCCAACATTGGCACCATGCTGGGTGACACTATCTTCCGGCTCGCTACATGTCTGCGTCTGGGCGCTCCTTGCGGAGCTCCACATCGTTGTCAATGCGGTGAAGCAGTCGATTGCCTCGGACACCATGGCCTATCCTGCAGTAAAAGTGCAGGTCGCATAGCCCGACCCGCCAGTATTAATGACATCATCCGTCGTGCTCTTGCCACCGCCGGGGTACCAGCTATTTTAGAACCCAGTGGCTTGGCACGCGACGATGGTAAGAGACCAGATGGAATGACCATAATACCTTGGAAGATGGGTAGGCCTTTGGTGTGGGATGCAACATGTGTCGACACCCTTGCGCCATCCCATCTTCCTGGTGGATTGAGCAGGTGCGGCTGCTGCAGGTGCAGAAAACCTCAAACGGCGAAAATACAACAACCTAACTGGAAGTTATATGTTTGAGCCGTTTGGGGTTGAAACACTAGGGCCATGGGGTCCGTGTGCCCATTTAGTTTTTCGAGAAATCGCGAAACGTTTGGTCGACTCTTCACGTGACCAGAGGGCAGGCCTTTTTTTTGGCCAAAGAATCAGCATTGCCATTCAACGTGGCAATGCTGCCAGCCTTCTGGGCACTTTTCCCGTTGACAACGATGCGGATGAATTTTTTGATGCCCTATGATTATTTATTTTATTTTATTTCTTCATATATTAATAATTGTATAGTTTTAATGAAATAAAAAGTTTAATTCCTAAAAAAAAAAAAAAAATTATGTTGACAATATTAACTTTGTAAGTTTGCACTGTAGGAGTTTAAACAAACTGTAGGAGTAATAAAATGGAACAGCATTGTAAAAGTAAATTGAGGACAATTTACTTTAACAACTGTAAAAAAGTAGTAAAACACTTTAAACTAAATCATACAATGTTTGAACAACTTGGCCCTAGGAGTCATAGAAGTTATTCTTATTTAAAGTTTTTATATAACAAACAATGTGTCCAATAAATATCTGCCGTTACGCGATAATAGTTGTAAGCGTCTAGCTTCGAATCGTTGTATTTATTGTGAGGAATACGTTGTCCCACACTAGGAATTTCTCCTATATCCAGATACATATATCAAAATGTACGTCAAAACTTACATACAAAAAAAATCAGACTTCCATCAGATAGACCAGTTATGTGTCAAGTCCCATGTAATACGGAGCAAACCTATTGCTATACCAACCAGGTACGAATCCAGACTCCGGGCTACGACGGAGCTATTCCAGATGGACCTCATTCTTATCAGTTACTTATACCTAGTTTTTTTTTTAATTATTCTTTATTAATGACGGGTATTTATACACACGGATACGTCTACCCCGCCTTACCTTATACTCTATTTACACATAACTTTACTGTTTACCCCCCATAATTTTACTATATTAAACACTACTATACATATAGGTACTTATATACCTATAAAATAAGAAAGAGAATTACTGTCTGGATTTCTGCATAAAGCCTCAAATTATGCTTTTTTTTTTTCGGATTTAGGGTCTGCCTGAATATTTTGGATAAGTCCCCAGTTAGATTAAACGATTACAATTTAATAATACTATTTAAGACTATAATGATTACTTTACTTACATAGAGCTTACTATGTATTGAATTCTTTTGACACGTGTGTAACGTACGATGGCGCAGGTCACGGTTGGATGGTTTGCCAAGAAAATGTTTAGAACCGATCTAGATATTATGCTTAGGTGTTAAAACCGAACGACATTCCATTTGACTAGGCCGTAAATCAGTTGTACAACTTGTCTGTAGTAACATAATATACTCGTAGCTGAAAAAGTTTGTTTGTATAACGTATCAGTTCTAATTGAAAAATCATTTGACAGTTGACAGTTTTTTCACATCAAGTAGATTATAAAAAAAATGTACACTTATTTTTTATTTTTCGAATTAAAATGTGGCATGACGTCCACGCCTATGTAGATTTTATACCCAGTGACGTCACGAAGTTTGGACGTAAGGTTTACGGGATTTATACATATCTATATAAATGTAGTTGTTTACTTACTATTGCTTGTCATTAACATACGTAACATTATAGGTGATTGACTACTAAGTTTACTTTTTATACCTGACTTTACTTTATGTTTAGAAGCCAAGTTACTCTTTATCATCACGGTTGCTACACAGGTTATCGCTATCGGATATTATTACTTCATATATGGGGGATTGTATTCCAATAAAACTACTTATAGGTAGATACTTATTTTTTATCTGATAATATTGTTATCTCAGGTAGTTAATAATAATAAAAAAATAATAATAAAAATTTTATTCAAAATATAAGTAAAACTAAGATTTACATTAATCGTCATAGAGGAAAATTAATTCTAACTATAATGTAGACCTGCCTGAGCTAGGTTTATGAAAACCTGTGTTTCAGGCCATCAATTTAGTTCAAACATTTAAAAAAGAGGACATTAGTAAATTTTGTTAGTAGCTAACTTATAGAGAAGACATATTATTTTCAATGACTTAACAAGTAACTATTTAGGTATATAATATTAAGACTTCTATATTATTAATTATTATGTTACATTATCGAATGTAAGATATATATTATGTTACAATAAATTAACGAATAATGTTAAAGTAGATAGAGTAGATTAGGTAAACAGTGAGACTTTTATTAGAGTGTGTACATACAGACTTTATTTCACAATTTCTAGTAATTTTTCCGTGTCTGCATAATTGTGTTTTGCCAGGTATTCCTGAACTAGTAGATTACACCTATTATAACTTAAACTATAAATCTTTAGTACTCTGTTAAACTGGTTATATAAGTAGGGTCCCAAAAATAAGTAAAAACGATTAGCAAAAGCATGTTTCGTCCGAAGGTTAGCACAAACCAAATCTTTTCTCCTCCTATCTGAGGGTACTGGGTTAAAATAAAGTTGATGTCACTCTAGGACCCCAGTAGTTACATTTCTCCTGAAAGATGTCACGTAGCTTGTTATAGACTGTCCGATAAGATGGGCCTCTTTCTATGAGTCGAGGGTCCAGTCCATGCTGATATATTAGTTTTACAAGTATTGTTAAATCTAAGTTAACATTGTGAAATGCAACACTAACATAACATCACGCATGTATTTCCCCGGAGGGTTGGGCAGAGATGTACATAAAGTGCACCCATATTTCAGCAGATAAATGTGTAAAAAAGGAAAAAATGAAAAGAAGCGGGTTGGGCGAGTCACGTAAATATCCAAAAGGACCATTAACTCACTGCCGTCCGCAACCATCCGTTGTCTATGACAACGTAGAGTATAAACTAAACTATTTGAAAAACTGTTTTTATGTGTACTCAAAAGTGACATCCATGTTAGAAATTCATTTAAGTTCGTTACACGGCTTTTTCGGGTCGTAGAAATTTTATGTGTAGCTCAACTTATTCCGTCCAGTGGTTTGGAGAAAATTGGCTGTGACACACGGACGTACAGACATGCGAATGATCCTATATGGGTTCCGTTTCTTCATTCGGTCGTGCGGAACCCTAAAAAGGTTCTAAATTGTAGTTGTAAGTTGAATAAATCTCGTGCACCATCATAAGATATTTGTTTAAATTATATTAGGTACCCCACTAACTCATCATTACGTATAATTAAAAATATCACGAATGAAAAGAATAATTCACCAGTTGCTATTTGCTATTATCTTCACGCAACATAAACATAATATTAAACCTACTTAGGTAGGTATTTTAAAATTACATCACTATTGTATAGAACGTCACGATTTGTCCAATAATGTTGATACAAGGTTGTTGAACTTGAGTTTATTAAATGGTGATTCGTAAATTTGTGAGTTTTTAGGTACCTAAAGTACTTAAGCTTTTTTGTAGGCCCAGGTGCAACTTTCAAGATAACGTGTCTGTTTTAGTAGATAGGTACTTACTTATATCTTTATTTACGATTACATTATAAATCGTACAACATAATAAATTCGATACTAATCGATATTGAATAATAAGCAGAGGTCGGAATTAGGTAGAGTCATATTATGTACTTGCATGGAAATGTTGATACTAATATGGATCTTTCCGGATTTCCCGTGATTGATAATACAATCCCGTGTGGCCAACAATATTACAAATAAATAATAATAAAAACCTCAGAGATAAATAAGACATTCGGACATCCGATGTCGGATGGTTTAAATTGTAAAAGTATATAACTTTTTTATTTAATAAATCACGGGATTTTTCTGGTCTTTATAATTAATCCTGGTATTTGAGTCATATCCACTTTATTCTGTCGCTATATGAAATCAGTGTAAGTACATAAATACCTCTACCTAATTCCGACTTCTGATAATAAGTCACATTTAGTAAACAGGTGACTGCTTAATATATAGGAACATTGCAGCCCCCCAATACTTTTGCGAAACAGTTAGATTTAATTTACGTTAAGCATTTTTTTTAACATAATGAATGCGTTATACCAAACTGTTATATTATTAAATATATAAGTTATCTTCTATAAGCTGATTAAGAGGTAACTAATAAGCATTTAAAGTAACTAACATTAGTTAAATTATTACAAGTCGAGGCAGGCAAGGTTAGGCGGTGTTTCATAATGGGATTCCGCAAATAAATTCCGGAAGGAGACTCAGTCAGTAGTAAATAGAAGTCCTTGGAAAACGATTTATGGATTTAGTAATTGGTTGGCCAATGATACTTATATCAATCAATCATGTTGTAACTTTTGAAGGAAAGGACCAATTTTGGTCTTTCCATCCGAAATTTTTTTTCATTACTTTCTTTTCCTGAACTAGATAATTTTAATGAATCGTTTGTTTTTTCATCATTTGGAGTTACAGTGATTTAATTAAAGAATTTCTGCAAACCTACATAAAGGCGCTATTTTAGAAGTTATTGTGTAATGTGTACCTGGGCTGTGTACCCTTATGTACTGTAAATCTTGTAACTAAATGCCTTAACAATGTATTTATGTAGGCTTGGAATTAAAGTCAACGACATTGACAAGGTGATAAGTACTCTTGTTGTGCACGATTCTGATTGATTCGCATTGATGTGGCTTCCTCAATAATGACAGCAGATCGGACGGACACATCGAATGAAATATGAAGTAAGTATGTTTATTGAAGTTGACTACAAGCCGTGTCAAACAGTAGTAAGTATCTAATCTATACTAATACAATAAGATGTTCACAACTCCAGTCCCCAAGATACAGGCGCTGCCTAGTTCGGGAACCACCGTATAGACGGAATGAACGTCACTTACAGTTACAGATAGATATTAAGTTAAGGTTATTATAAGGCAACAATAGTAACAATGGTTCAATAAAGATTTATTATTATTATTTTATTATAAGAGTTGAAGAGTTCATTTGTTTTTTTTGAACGCGCTATTCTTTGGGACTAGGTATCACTCGTATTTGAAAATGTTATAATGTGTTTGACAGATGGTTTTTTAAGGAAGGTAATATGCTATTTAACATCACGCTACGACCCTTAGGAGCTGGAGAAACCACAGGGCACCGCTAGGAAGTATATACATATAATAATTAGACACTGTTTCTATGCCTACATGATTATTTATAGGTACGAAATACAAGTTCAACAGAAAATCTGAAAAGGGGTCATTGTAATGATATACAAACACACACAAATAAATTGTACCTACACAAAAAAAGATATTTGTTTGATTTGATTTGACTGACTTATCATGTTATGATTTTTAGATATATTTAGATGCTTTTTGCATAGGTATACCTACTATCTAAACTTTGGGGTTGCAAGTTTAGGATCATTTTTATGATTTCAGGCTCGGCCCTCTAGTCTAGTATCGTGCTGAAAAGTTTATTCGGTATGTGTGGGAAATAAATAAAAGGTTTAGGTTTATACTTTATTCTTAAATATACAAAAAACCCACTTACATGAGGATATAAGATAATATTATAATAAACTTATTCAACGGCCACCGATACAATACAATTACAAAGTATTTATAATGACAAAAATACAATAAAAGTTACAATAAAATTAATAATAATTTTGTTTTCACTTTGGTTGGGTTACCTACACGTTCAACGGTTTTATTCCCAAATAGTAGTACGCTAGTAACATTCAGATATTCCAGACTAGAATGCGCAAAAAATACTTACCCGTTTCATCTTGTTGTACCTACGGTAGGTACAACAAGCAAGGTAGGTATGTTTTGTTTTGAGAGGATTTTTAGGCATTTAAATCCTCTAACTAAAACATTGATAATAAACGCACTTAAAGTAAAAGCTGTTTGCTAGTGATGGTTACAATTATGTGTAGAAATATGGAGTAGATACCTACCTATCTAAGTATCGACCACTGACATTTCAATAAGTATCTTTTAATATTCGGTCAACCTACAGTTATAATGTGTTTAAAATGTTAAATACAAAGATCAAGACCAGACTTTCAACATAAACTCAAGTGTGTTATGTGGTTGATGCGAGCACTGACTTTCGTACCGTGTCTGTTCGTGGACAGTAAATAAACGGACGTATAGAAAGGAAAGGAAAAATAGGTACACTGTAAACAAATGACTCAATGTCTACAAGCTCGCTATCAGAGTTGTGGTGACTGTTGTTTCAGGATACGAAAAGGAAGAAGAAAGAGTATCGTCGTTTTTCTATGGAGGTAAAGACAGATAGTGAAAATCTAGATGCTGGGATAGCAGCTTTCTCTAGAAACTATCATCTGCTTACCCTTTTCCCAACTATGTTGGGCTCGGCTTCCAGTATAACCGGATGCAGCTGAAGCCTATCTGACCTCCATAACCTATTTTCGAGGTAACACGATACCTCTTGGTAAGACTGGTTGTCAGACTTTCGGGTTTCTGACTACCCGTTACGACTGTCAAAGATCTACAAATGACAGCCGGGACTAACAGCTTAATGTGATTTCCAAGGCACGGATCACTCTCGACAAGTATTGAACAGTGACCTATCCACAGACTGACTTCGGCAAGCGTAGCTTGACTTCTGACCGACACGAAGTCCTCAAATACAAGGTGTTATTAAAATAAATAAAAACCTCTTAGGGAGTCCTTGTAAACATCATTATGAACAATTTAAAAAGGAAATCACCCTTTATTTTGTCGAGTTATGCGATCATAGATGTATCAAGCAACTGATTATTTTCTTCACTATTTGTGGGTAGGTCCCATATAGTAAAAGTTGTGCTAAAATAATAACGAATAGTGAATACCTACATTACAATACCTCTTAAAGAAGTTTTTAATTATATCAATCATAGTACTCGTAACCGGCGTGCGTATACACGCACATACATACATCATAGTTATAGTTCATACATCTGGTTATACAACCAGATGTATGAACGTAGATGAAGCAAAATAAGTATGTAAGGATCGTAGCAAGTGGTTTTCTTTCGTTTCTGTCAACCCTATAGTAAAGGCGTGAGTTTATGTATGTATGTATGTACATTCTATTCCAGAATCGGTTGTCCAATGCACGGTTCGGATGAATGAAGCGGCCATTGCACAATGACGAAGGTACATGTATGGAGGATGTAAATTACATTTACCGCAAACCTCGGCGCTAAATAACACCAAGTATTTAAATATCCGTCGCCAGGTTCCGAAGAAATACCACAATACTGTTAGGATTTATGTAGAAATATTGATCTAGTGCTTGTACTCGCAACCAGCTGATTTATGGACTTGAATGAAATAAATGAAGAAAATCTAGGTAGGGATCAAAGAACGAGGCGTACTGTAGTTTCTAGCATAATCCACAAGACAAAGAAGTGAGTGTGATAAATGTAGGTACAGAGGCTAGCACATCAAGCCATCCCGAAGTGTCAAATTTTGCCAATTGAACATGAACCTTATACTTTTGTAATAAAGTTGAAATCCATCAAAGAACTGCAACAGTGCAACTAGATTACCTTAGATGGATGACATGTCTAATTGCTCAGTGTACTTGATTGTTATATTATCTACCTTCAGTACCATTATCAGCCTTTAATGTTCCCACTTGGACCCTTTCTATGGAAGGGAGTGAACTGTGGTTCTGTAATCCGCCGTCGTCCCAGCGTGGGTAGGTAGGTAGGCGACAAAATACTTGACAACGAAATGAACAACAAAATCCAATTCGAACCAGAAATCGATAGCCCGGTGTCAAAAGATATGATCATGCGCAGGTCATGGAGCGTTCCACTAGCAACGTAATTAGGCTACACTTAAACCAGTTACTTACCCACTGCTATCTCTAAAAACTAAAACTGGTTTTGACTGGTGCTCAAATGATCGATTATTTAATTTGTAATGTCATCTCAGTAAATATTAACAATAGTTTGCCGGTTCGAAGCGGTTTTTGCACACTGTACTTTTGTTTTTTTTCTCTTTTCGCCATGCATGACGCTATCTATGAGGTCACATTCGTCAATCGTGTTGGAAGTTCACTGATTTCAAATGTATGCTAATTATTGTGTGATTAATTAACCTAAGATAGTTTTAAAACTAGATAAGGTGGTCTATTGAGGGATGGAATAATACATTATTTAATATTGATTAAAGCATGTATTAGGTACTTTATCACTGAAAAGGTTAGAATAATCATCATCATCCTTCTGCCTTGTCCCAATTTATTTGCCATAGTCTCTATCATCATCATGTCATCTCAAAAGGCACCTCCTTCCTGGCTTTATCATCTTCCACACAATACATCCATCGTTTCTTTGGTCTTCCTCCATTCCTTTGATTGCATTCATAAGTACTCAAAAAGTATATGATCCATAGTATGAAAAACAAAATCCATGAATTTGTTGTAAACATCTTTGGTTAGGTTAGTGTACCTACTTTGGAGCCTTCGAACCTCCTTGAATAAGTCTAATAACTTATTGTCATGTTATGAGATAAACACGCATTCATATTTAGAACAAGAAGAGACTAAACAGACAGCCGTTGGCTAAGAAGCGTTTGGCTTTAATTTAAAAGTGGTGAGAATTTGATATTTATTAATAGGGTTTATTCTAAGGGAATAAACCAAATTCTGACAACTTTTTTTGTAAATTTCCAATAGTACAGGAGCCAGCACAAACAGTAATCCCAAACTGTCAAAATTTCCTTATGAAACATGAGCCTTATTCTTTTGTGATAAAGATGAAACTAACAAAGAAATAAGACAGATTGGGGTAGCTTTATGTGCCGGCCTCTGTGCATAATACCTAGTACTACATAACGTCGTCATCGTCTACACTTTTACCGAGGTTACCTTCGTCAGTTAGTTTTAGCAGGCGACTTGCAGCTTATCTCCTTGAGTATCTGGTCTAAAGGCCATTTATTTTGCAATATCTATTAATTTAGTTTATATAAGCAAACAGGGGGCTCGTCATAGGCAAGTGAGAAGGTCGATCTAACAACGAGGTTGGGTGTCCTTTGCCACGGTCAGCTGTTGGATGGGTAACGTGACTGTGTGGCCTTTACAGGTGACGCGAATGCATTTACTTAAATTGATTGGTCCTTAGGTACTTTATGGGAACCCTAACTTTTAGAGTAAACTTGGCTAAGTGAATAATGCCAATGGTTCTTAAATACTGACGAGTATCATACACGTTAAAGTAAAAAAAAACCTTGTAAAGGTTTTAAGTACCTTAGTTACGTAAGATAATTAGCGAATGTTAATTTTACAATTATTACATTAATTATTCGCATCACGACTCAGGGCCGACATCATGGCTGTAGTGTGTTACGAACCCGATATCCTAAAAAAACCTGTAGTGCTCAAACAAACATTAGATCTCATAATTATAGTAAACAATGAAGTATTGTAGTAAAAATATATAAAATAAATTGGGAACAGGTCACTGCCTCCCATCTATCGGATAATATGTGTACTACTTTATCAACTACATTTCTAGTGAGCCGTGGCTTCTCTTTGTGGCGAGTTCAGTTCTACGAGTCACATTTAAAACGAGTTGAATCATCTAATTCATAGATGGCAGCAATTAAAGGTATTCGGTTTAATTCGGTTTCCAAGTCTTGGTGATAGATGCCGCTACATGTCTCAGAATTAGTAGCGAATTTTTAAGTATTCGATTTTGACGTATTTATTTAAAATTATTATTTTTTATTACTTTCGCATTTCGAATTAAGTTCTAAAAACGCTTTAAATGGTTTTTGTTTTGTTTTTGAACTTTAAAGTAGATATGCGTGAAGTGGGTGAGGTGTTAATACTCAACCAACACTTTATTTTACATATAGACCGTAGTAGGTACCTGATGATTCTTAAGGCAGCAATACCAGCAAGTGCCTTTATGGCATTTATTAATAGGTTCCTGGAATGAGAATGCTACTGAGATTTAATACACATACCAAGGTTACTGTTATAATTATATGTACCTAATCAGTAATGTACCTACATCTACAATTTTAATAATAATTAAAACAAGTTTACCGAAAAGCCGTATTACGTGCCAGACATCTAAGATTGTCTCTAAGGGCTCACTCAACAAGAGTGATGATCACTAAATTTTTTTTGACCCACTAGTAAGTATATTTAAAAAACATGTTGTCCACGTATTGTTGTTTTTATGTTTTTTTTTGTAATATTATAGAGCAAAATATACGTTTCTAATATTTTCTTAGTATCTGGCAGGCGGACTAAATATGATTTCCTTTTTTGTACCCACGTATCATCCCTAGGTATGTTATACTTATCGAAATTACAAAAAGAATAAGTAATAAACAAAGTGTCCTTGTAAATTTGTAAAAAAACTAAATTTTGTAATCAAAATACTAGCCTCGGCAATTTTTATCTTAAAACCTTTGACCATTTAATCTTGAATTTATTTGGAGTCCCATGTTTAGTAATGGACTTCTACTGACACTACGTCATAATATCGACTTGCTGCAAGACTATGTACAAATCAGCTGGTGTCAACTTAGGTGAAATGAACGGTGAAGTGAACTGTTAGTGGTGACACTAACCGCTAGTACTTAACTACTGGCTTTGAAATAATATAAAATGCATTTGCATAAAATAAATGATAATATTGTCTCGATTCTCTATTATGATTATTATTAGGGAAACCGTTTGCCAATCTCCACGTGGATGACACTGAAAGCTTACTTTACTCAAGTTTAAACAATCATGGAGATTTTTTAATGCTATTCTTCAAAAAATCTTCCATCACTATTTGGGTTCTCCATTCAGATTGTAATTATGTCATCTCGATTCTCGATTTTGATTGTAGCTATGGAATCTTTAGCCAGTCTCTACGTGGGTGACACTGACAGCTCACTTCACTGAAGTTTTCACGTGGATTTTTTTTACCGAATTAATGCTATTCTGTAAAAACATCTTACTTTATTATTTCGATTCTCGATTCAGATTGTAATTATGGAATTCTTTAGCCAGTCTCTACGTGGGTGACACTGACAGCTCACTTCATTCAAGTTTTCACGTGAAGAGTTTTTACAGAATTAGTTCTATTTTGTATAAAATCTTATTACTTATGTTATTTCGGTTCTCAATCATGATTTTAATTATAGATTTTTTTTTACCAGTCTCTACGTGGGTGTCACTGACAGCTCACTTCACCCAAGTTTTTACGTGGAGAATTTTACAGAATAGCACTACAGCAGTGCTATTTTGTAAAAATGAAGGCTAAATTAGCTCATTTAGCTTTAATTCTTGCAGTATCATCAGTTTTATTTGACAGCTGTCATTCCCTATTAATACTAGCGATTGGCAGTCGAATTCACGCTCACATCACTACACGTTTCGTGGGGTGATTTTTTACAGAATTGAAATCCTGCCCTTCCATTACTCGCCATAATGATTATGAATACGACCGCTACGTAAATACCAGTAACACTTGATACAAAGTCGTGGGTAAAGTTGACTGTGGCCATCGAGAGCGCACTCTGCAGCTTGTGGTCGCTAATCAAATTAAGCTTCGGATACTCTCGGTTTCATAGTGAGGAGGAGACGTTGATAATTAAGGGGGTACTATGCCATACAATGCCAGATCCGATGCCGAATCATCGTAGGTATATCAATTGATCGATCATTCACATCGAGTGTTCATAATATCGAATAGAAATAATAATCGAACGTTCGCATGAACTTTTTTCAAATAAACAACATACCCACTTTTAATTATAATCATTAAAGAATAGTGTGTAAAAGTTCAAATGTGATTAAATAACTAATTCTGTTAATTCATGGATTTATTTTTTATTTTAATTTAATAATTTTCAAATATAATAAGTAGTCAATATTTTAATGTTTCTATACTATAAAGAAAGAAGCATTCGATATTTTGAACACTCGATGTTTTATTTTTACTATTTATTGAGTATACATACATACCTTGACGCCATTACGACGAACTAATCAAAAGCAAAATCTACGACTCTACTACGGAAACGCTAAAATGAATCTACGACAAAGCAACAACAACACTATGACAAACATTCGATGTATTAGTATCTTAACATAGTACTTACTTACTAGTTACTAAAATAAAGGATTTCATGAGTTTTCGAATTTAAAACTATCCGGTAAAACAAACTCACCGACTATCTGTTTATTCGATTAAAAGTGGTCAATCAATAGTTATTTAACCGTTTACACCAAATTTTTCACCAAAACAGGTTCATTCGCCTTCGTACCACCGCGTAGGCGAAAAATGAAGCGCTTTCTATTAAAAACAACCATGTGCTTTGTTCAAACCCTTACTTGTTTCTTTTTTTAAAGAACTACTAAACACCTGTCTGACCACGAAGAATAAGAATAACATCTCAAGAAGAACGTGTAAGAGGCAGTAGTCTGGTACTGCCATCAATGAGCAATATACCCATGTCAGTAGGTAAGCTGTAGTGCAGTCGAACATAATTATAGGCTGTTATAATCAAATGTAGTAAAAGCCGTTTCCATACTAACGTATCCGAGGGATATGCAGGCGATTTCAGTGGTGCGGGATATGAACGAGTGTGCAAACAAAAGTGGACGCTCGCTTTGATTCCACGAGAGCTGGCCACACAAAAATTATTACGTGTTTTAGCTTAATTACTGTCTGCCGTTTGCCCTTTACAGTATGCCATACGGATATTTTATTTTATTATTTGGATTTTAAATCGGCCGGTACATA
The DNA here is from genome assembly GCA_905147745.2 of Phlogophora meticulosa. NCBI lineage: Eukaryota > Metazoa > Arthropoda > Insecta > Lepidoptera > Noctuidae > Phlogophora > Phlogophora meticulosa. The sequence continues at coordinate 6,474,200 of LR990518.1, forward strand.
ATAATTAAGGAATGGAGGTAATTTATCTCGTACAGGGTACTCATTTGATGAATTGTGAGTGATCTAAGCACGCCACGCAAGTTAGTGAATGAGAACTCAGTGAATTGAAATGACATAAGATTTTATCGCGGTTCTAGAGAAGCCATCTTAGATCTCCAGGAGAAATCTTCACAAATCTTCTCAGCGTAGATAAGGACGTTATCATAACATGGATGACATCACACCTGTATTCCCTGAAATGATAGGCAGAGGTGTACCTATAGTACACCCAACACCCATCCAGCCTTCCGGCCACAAATCCAGACTCCGAGCTGCTACTAAAAAAAAATCATATGGAAAAACCCAATACTATTTTCTCTAACCTAGGAATCAAACCCAGGACCTCAAGCTCAGCAGTAGCGCTTGCGACCACTAGACCAGCGAGGCAGTGACTATCAAAACTATCTATAATTAGGTATACCGCCCTAAATATGAATTGCTCTGCGACCCTACTCCGAGCGTGACCCCAGTTTGGACAGAGCGAGCGTCTTGCTTACTGAGCAAATAAGTAATGGTTTTAACTTCAGTATTAGGAAATCCTTAACTTACTGGATAATTAGATTAAATATGCATAGTGGGCCAAATACTCTGAAACCTATATCGAGATGGCGAAGATTCAGATCTTTAAATATAGCAAAGAATAATCCCAGGAGGATTATTCTTTGCTTGCTCCCTTATCCCAATTCATTTGGGGTCGGTGCAGCATTTAGTTTCATTTAGCGGTTTTATTCTTCCATTATTTGCAGTCATCTCAAAAGTCGCACTCTCTCTAGTCATATTAATTATTTCACAAAATCCATACATCTTTTCTTTGTTCTCGCTTTACTCTTGTGACCCGCCATATTCATACTCGAAACTTTCCTCACAACATGGTCCTTATTCCTTCCCATCACATGCCCATACCATGGCAACCGATTTTCACGCAACTTCTCGGTCACAGGCGCCACTTTCAGACTTCCTCTTACATATTCATTTCTTATTCTTCCCGCTCAGCATTCTCATCTCAGCTGCATGCAACTTCATTCTTTTTTTTTTCAAGTTGCCCCACACTAGGTCCTGTATCGTGGTGTCATTTAAACTCACATACACAAACTGCCAGACTTGGAACAACTACCATAAAAATATAAATATTTGTCGCGTGCAAGAATCGAACCAACGACACGCAGCACAGCAGCCAATCGCTCAGCCACTGCGTTAACCGTGCTGTCAAAACTTCCCTTTTGTTCATATAATAAAAATATACTTTCTATGTAATGTATTGTATTAAGTATATCAGTCATGTAGTACCCATCACACAAGCTCTGCTTAGCTTGGGGCTAGATGATGCTGTGTGGATTTTCCTGCATTATTTATTTATTTACAAATATATAATATCGCAAAGAATAGAAAATATTATTTACCAAGTAATTTACTAGTATCAGGATCAGCCAGCGCACATAATAGCACTGGGTGAAGTAAACAATGTAAACAGCTCAGGAGTCTCACTAAGTCTGCACTAAGACTTAGCAAAGGCTTTAAGTTTAGCTACATACTATCTACCCGACATTGCTTATTACAAATTCACTCATCATTATTGTATTTTGTTGAGAGGAGCTCGTGGTTAAATAAAAACCGCCGCACGGGTTAATCGAAGGTTAAGCTACGCTTGCCTAGGTCAATCTATGGATCGGTGACCGTTCGCAACATATCTAGACTCCTCCGTGCCTCGGAAAGCACGTTAAGCCGTTGGTCCCGGCTCTCATTTGTAGATCTTTGACAGTCGTTAGAGGTAGTCAGAATCCGAAAGTCTGACAACCAGTCTTACCAAGGGGTATCGGGTTACCCAGTAACTGGGCTGTGGCGGTCAGATAGGCAATCGCTCTATGTAAAATACTGGTATTCAGCTGCATCCGGTTAGACTGGAAGCCGACCCTAACACAGTTGGGAAAAAAGGCTAGGCAGATGATTATTGTATTTTTTTGCGTTTCCAAACACAGTCACTGTAACCATAATCTATCTACGTAGGTACCTTAGTTATTTGTGGGGGTAATGATAATATCTCCTTGATCATCAATCTATTGTATTCATTACTAGCTAGGCATTGCGGTTTCTCCTGGTCCTAAGTGTCTTAGCGGTCGTAGCAAGACGTTAATATTCCGTCCGCGATAAATTGAGCTATCAAATGCAAAACTATTTTTTGTTAGCCGAATGATAGTTTTAGTGATTAGCGTTTTCAAACAAAAAACTAAAAACTATTCAGGTATTATATTATGTACTAGCACTTCACCCGCGACTTTGTCCGCGTGCATTTCGTACTTTTCCCTTCGAACTTTAATATCCCCTTGACCCCTTTAAAGCGTAGTTTTGACAATAATAATAGCCTACAGCGTTCAGGAATAATGTAACTTACTAACAGTGAAAAAATGTGTAGAATTGGATCATTAGTTATACAAATTATACCTCTTCATAATATTAAGTATAGATATAGTATAGATAGATGTACAGTCGACGAAAATTTGAAATCAAATTTAAAACTAAATATAAAGTAATAAGCACAGAAAAACCCACACACACCTCAAACATAAGTCAAACTCCGACCTACGTAACTCTAAAATAAACCAGCCTATTAATTTTAGATCGCAACGTTTTATATCCAACGTTATCTTTAGAGAAGAGGGAACAATAATAGACTAAATTAATTATTCCGCCCACCAAAGGCTCGCAATATCGAAGCTCTAAAGACCGGCTCTAAATTTCCTAAACCCAGCTAAAATGAAATCGTCTACAAGAAAAAGGGGTTTGTTTTAATGCCCATCACAAAATAAATGCTGGGAGACAATAATGTGGGATTCGAAGCGAGATATAAATTCCGAATAAAAATACACTCTGCGCTGTTGAGCGGGTTATAGTGTTGTGGTCTGAGTACTGTGTTTTTTATCGATTTATTGTTGTGATTGTGTTACTTTGTAAAACTTAACATGTAAAGTTATGTTTTACTAAGAAACGGTGGATGGAGTGTGTGATAGTTGACATGGCTATGAGGTGACTTTTCAGATGGCGGCAAATAGAGATGTATGGAAGAACAAGAAATGCTATGCCGACCTCAAATAAATGGAGATAAGGGCAGGAGGATGATGATATTTTTTTTTGTGTTCTGTAACACAAAAAAAAATATCATAATGGCAATGTGTTTAAGCTGCTAAGGATGATATGAAAAATAAAATCTAGGGGTCAAGGGGCCTCAACATATTATCCAGTAACTGGGTTGAAGATGTCTAAGAGGCACTCGGTCCATGTAAAATATTGGTAGAAGTGGTTAAACTGGCAGCCAATATAGTCGAGTAATGAAGATAGCCTAAAAAAAGATTTAAAGGTACGTTTAATTTACTAAAGGGTCCTTATATACGCTTACTTCTTACGTACTTTCTAGTATATGAACTGTACTTAAAAATCATCATCAAGGATTGAATATTGACATCATGTTGTGAGACGTGAGCAAACTTATGAAGCTTCTTGAGAAAATCTTGGAGCCCGTCTCAATTTTCAAAGAGTTTTGTTGTGATATTTTAGTCGACTGTGTTTAATAAGACTTCATGCTGTCCCAGGCGAATAGTATCTATAACGAGTGATGTTAAAACGTTTTGTTGTATTGTTTTCAGAAACATCGACATAAGTATAACTTACAACTGGAAGTTCATGTCCCATCACTAAAGTACTAAGTCCGCGACCGCGAAAGAGTTGCGACCAGCATAAACGTTGAGGCCGGATGAACAAATAAATGAGCCACCCGATCAATACTACCCGCCATCGACGAAATAACTCGATTCCTTACAATAGCCACTTACTCCGAGCTATTATAATCGATGCCTTTTGTTTCAGTAAGATGTTTTGTCTTCAGTGATCTTGCAATTGTTTCGATGCTAATTTTCGATTTTGAGGTTTGTCTATGGTGTTTCGTGGTAAAGGTGGTGTACGAGTAGCTTGTTTAATTTACAAGCAGGAAAGAAAGAAAGAAAAAATGTGTTTATTTGCCACAGAGAACGTGGATATCATTCATACAAACATATACACATTCCCATGGGGTTAGGCAGAAACTATAGAAGGACCCCTGCTACGATTCTTACATACTCATTTTGCTACGTTTACGTTCATACATCTGGTCGAGGGTCAAGAAGATCATCAATAAGGTTAGTGAATGTCCTTCTAGGGCGCCCCCTCCCGGCGTTTCCACTTACATCTGCCTAATAACCTTTTGTTAGCCGTCTTTCATTCATCGTCTCAACGAGAACACATCTAAAAATAAATAAATATTAAGTGTTTGTATTTAATGTCAAAAAAACAGATTTTTACTAAATGCATATTAAAGTCCCAAGAGCAACTGCTGAGCGTGAAGTCCTGGGTTTGATTATCGGGTCGGGCAAAGTGTTATTGAGTTTTCAGCAGCCTGGAGTCTGGATTTGTGCCCGGTTGATGGCAATAGGCCCGCCTCCTATTAGGTACATGGGACTTAAACATAACTGGCGAAATGTGGGTATTACTAGATATAGGTTCACCTCTGCTCACCCCTTCGGAGAATACAGGCGTGATGTTGATTCTGTAGTAAGACCAAAAAAATAAATTTTAATTTTTTTGTCTGTCTAATTGAGGTAATATCCGAAACGGCTTGACCACTTTTGACGGGAATTTCACTGGCACATAGCCAGCTGATGTTCTAAAGAGTAACTTAGGGAGTAACTTTAAAGGATTAGGGTTCTGCGTAAGAAATTAAATCCATGAAATTCCATGATGGCACATCTAGTAAGTAATAAGACGAAACCAACATAAGGCTCGATGAAAGAAAGCATTTATCATCAAAAGGTGTAAGAACAATGACGAATTTTATAGTGCGTATCATTTAGTGGGACGGAGAAAAACAAGAAGTTCCGCATGATTCCTATAGCTACATCTTTGGTATCAATACCAATTACGTGAAGGCACGAGTCTACACAACAACCCAACACGGACGCCACGTGCCGCGGCTGCTGGAGCGGAAAAAAACACCCATTCACCGCCGAGTCCTCGAAACGCTGTTGACACAGCTAAGTAGCCCCCAACGCCTCGCTTCATTTGCATTTCTCTTAATCTCCGCTATGAATAAAGAAAAATTCTTGGCGACGTTTTTAAGCGTTTCCCGAGGCCTTAGCGGCGCCCGCCTAATGAAGAGGAGCGGTGGGATTAAGAACCGCCCGCGCCGCGCACTTTCGCGACATTACACTTTTAATTTGAACGAATCTTATTATTTTCTTTTGTTGATTTAAGCCCTCGAGTCGGGAGACGGGTCGAGACGTGACCTGCAGTGGAAAAATGCGATTGCCATCTAAAGCCAACCGTTTAAATGAACGAGATTGGAGCTTAAAAAGTATAATGGACGAGAGGGTGGCGGGGGGTGCGGGCGGCGATCTCGGGGGCGCAAGATGGCCGATTTGCGATTGAGATGAGACGCCCCCCGCCTCCGCCCCGCGGAGATCAAGCAATATAATTAAGTCAGCCGTTACATAAGTATCCGTCTACTTATGCCCGAATTATTTGGGGTAATTGTATGAATTTAATCGCATTATCAAGATATGTGCGAAAAAGATCTCTTTTTATCATATTTATGAACTAGCATGAAAGTGTTTTCCATGTAAACATGAAAACAATTTAACCCTCGATACGCGATACGGTGCTACGAACTCACCGAACACTCGTAGCGCTGTAGCACGCTAAGAGGTTCATGAAAATGTTGTTCAGTAGAAAATACTATAAAATTTAAAGTCTTTGCATCTAGACGTGGCTTCATCCAACGTTTACGTATTCATAGTAACAGTCCAAGTCTTACACAGGCACCACTCTTCATCTAACAAGAGAAGCTTTACTCAATCATTCTCTCGAACTTGAAAGACCTTAAAACCGCTACCATGCATATTGCAAATTACACCTTAGTTAATCGCAATAAATTGTATTTTACCTTGCAGTGTGGGTTCGAAGTTGTGATGTTTTGTGAGAAGTTGGCTAAAGGCTATACCGGTGGAGATCGCCGTCGCTTCAAATGACAAACCTGATCTGGTCACGTAATGAAAAATGACAAAACTGCACGCTGTCTCGCTTCGCTGCCTCGGATCTAACGAATGGAAACGCTCTGAAGTGTAGGTATGTACTTACCTTTTTCTTGTTTCAATGCACCAGAAAATACAAAGAGAATGTACAAGAATAATACAACATCTCATATGGTGGGGATTGAATTTGTTTTCCTATGTAAGTTACTTATCCCTAAAACACGTGTAAACATGTAATAAACAGGTAAAAGTAGTTTGTCGAAACGAAGCTTGGGAAAATACAAAAAAAAATCCCACCTTTGTATATTGTACAATTTTCATGAGACTGTAGCTTAACTTCTATAGCTACATTACCGACTTCGACCAGACAACCCGTAACACAGTTTCGGCCAACATTGTGGCCAACCTAAATCGAGACCACAGCTCATCCAAAAGAAACACTACAAACGTCAATCGGCAAAGACGAAACAAAACGTAATAAAGCCTTTCCTTTGAACGGCTCTAGAATAAGGAAAAGTTGTAAAGTATCCTAGGGGGGCGACCGCAACCCCACCTGCGGCCCAAAAAATATGGCATAAATGAGTTGGAGGGGCCGCCTCTTCAGCCGCGAAATTTCAGCCATACTTGCAAACCTATAATCCTTCATAATCACCTTTACAAAGCAAAGATTAAAACCGATTCTCGCGCCCTCCGCCCACGCCACCCGCCACCGACGCTTTTATATGCGAGACAGCGAAAAGTAAGATTAAATCATTATTTTTCTTAAGCTCCTCTCGTTTTTTCTCCGCTCTAGTGGAAGTTTTTTGCTTGGACTTTTGATGCGGACGATCAAAGACTTGTGTTCAAATTTACATAACATTCTTAAATAAATTGCGGGCGGCTGGGGTGGCTCCATTGAACACGAATCGCCCGTTGCTCTGTATAAACTTATTAATGCGAATTCCGGATTGATGGTTAATGTACTATTAATTTATTCCGCGGATTAGCCGAGTGCCATCGCATAATTTACGAACGAAGATGTTTGGTGTGTTTCTATACTTACTGTCAATGTATATGTATGTATAATGTCAACCGTTAAGTTGTATGTTGTATCAGAGGAATTCATGTTTCGTGAGTTAAATCAGCTAAGTTTAGGTAAGTAATAATATAGCCTACGTCTAGATTTTTGCTGGCTATACAGTGTGTCAAAAAACACATAACAATACCGTTAATCAACGCATTCTTTATATCACACTACAAGTAGGTAACATTGTACATTCATAATTGTTGTGAAACGATATTTACACTTGGTGTGAACTACGCCCAGGGGTTGTGAGGGTTAAACTACAACAGTCAACTGCGACTGCCTCGTTGGTCTAGTGGTCGCAAGCGCTACTGCTGACCACGAGGTTCTGGGTTCGATTACCGGGTCGGGCAAATTTTTATTGGGTTTTTCCATGTGGAATTGCCCATTTACATGGGACTTAAATATAGCTGGTGAAATTTGGGTGTACTATTAGTACACCATATAGTTTATATAATTGGTATATGGTGTACACCATATACCATAGGCACCATAGGCAGAGGCGTACCTATAGGTACGCCTCTGCCCAACCGTTCAGGGATTACAGGCGTGATGTTATGTTTTATGCAATTCAAAAACTGACTTCGTAAAAAAAATGCACAAAAGAATCAGAACTTTGACGACCTATGTGGCGCAGCGGGCGAAGGTCCGCCTGCGACGCAGGAGGTTGCGGGTTCGATTCCCGCCTTGAGACAAATATTTGTACGATCTACAAATATTTGTTCCGGGTGTTCTGGGTATTTGCTATGTATAATAAAATATATCTATAAATGTAATGTATTGTATTAAGTATATCAGTCATCTAGTACCCATAACACAAGCTGTGCTTAGCTTGGGGCTAGATGATGCTGTGTGGATTGTCCAGCATTATTTATTTTTTATTTATTTAACTTTGACGTTTAATGTCTCCGTAACCAGAAGTGTTTGAGGTATGGTCCAGTACAAAAATATAATACAACGTCGAGAAAAACAAGTGACTCTCGGCATCTTTTTACACCCGTTTTATCTCTCCCTAGTTTCATTCTTTGCTTAGAACTAAGTTCACCCTTATTTCGGTTGTTGTTAGCCATCAATTTATTGCTACCACAATGATATCACAAATAAACGAAAGCACATGAGAGGGTCTCATAATTATATTAATAAGTTACGCTTACCAGGCGATCTGTGGATGACCTCTCCTACTCATGTGGACCCCTTTGTAACTCGTTGACAACGAGGAATGCTGCAAAAGCTGATAGAAGGCAATCGTATTGAATACTTAGATGTTTTAGAACTTTGATAACCAACGGTCTTACCCAAGGAAACCATGGAAATGCCAATACAAGCAGATTAAATCTATATACTGGTTGTTAGGAAGAACGAAAGACATACTTTAAAGGCGTGTAGTACTCATGAAAATGAACAACTTTGCCAATGGAACAATCTCTAAAATAGCGAAAAATTAATCAGCTACTTCATACATTTATGTTGGTATATCTTAACAAAATGTGAGAAACAGCTATAAATTTTCGCGATTTCACTGTTGATCCCATAGTAAAATTGATTCGTCGACTACTAGCTTCCCAAGTATGTCCCTCGTTTTGCCTAATACCCTGTATATAAAATTCTCGTATCACAATGTTAGTTGCCATATTCCTCCAAAATGGCTTGATCAGTGTTTATGAAAATTTATATGTGTATTTCGTAGGTCTGAGAATTGGTCGTAATCTATTTTTCATACCCCTAAGTGCTAAGGGTGGTCCACCATTTATTTTTTATTTTTTTGTTTGTTAGGCTTAAAATATATGGTATTAAAAAAAAACCAACCCTAAATTTTTACCCTTCTATCACCAACCCCTATATGACAGCTAGTATTATATGAAATCAAATTCAACTATAAAACATAAACAACTACAAACAACAACTATAAATGTATTTCCATATTATGTTGACACTTGAACTGTCAAGTCTGAAAGATGCAGCTACAGTATGACCAGTATATCTATGCAGGCGAGAAAACAAAGAACTACAATAAAATGCACCTATCTTTTAACTATGTTGCCATTTTCTTTAACAAGCAGCGCCACCCGTAACTGCAAACTTTCATTGGGCATGCTGTAGTTGCTCATACCAAATCCGAGTAGGTTCCTATAGAATAGGGCGGGTAAGAAACTCCATGGATACTCTTTTCCCATAGACAATCTTCATACCATTTCATAAACAATCGCTAAGTACGTTCCACCTGTGCTTAAGTATAGCAAACATGGCGTATCCGCGCCTAACTTATCTTACTTAAGCCAAACTTGGTATTTAGTTAAACCTAAGCGTGTTTGTAACTTGTAGTTGTTTGTACACGTTGTTTAAGTGGTAGTTTGATTGTTTTAGGCGCAGGTAGCTGAGCCCATATGAAATATGTGGCTACTTATAGTGTCGGTAAGCTAAGTTTACACGGTCGGCATTAGTTTTACAACTTAGACATTCTGTTACAACATACACTACGTTGTAAGTCGTACATTTGACAAGCAATGTTGGGAAATTATTGTTGGCTGTAGCTGTGAAATTGGGATTATTTTTTTTTGTTTGATTTAGTGTGACGAGTGATCGAGTGGTGTAAGTACATTTCCAGATAACGATAAAGTTTCAGGTTACCTCGTTTCAAGAAGTTAACAATTCCAATTCAAATTCAAAAATCTAGAATCATATCGAGAAAAAAATGGGCATCGAATTGAACATAATAGTACTTCACGGTGTTCGCAATTACAGACCAAGTTTCCTAATGATTTTCCTAAACTTTCGTTATTAGCGGTGCCTGATCTCAGTGCCTACTTCCTGACGCTGATAATAATACGTATGTCCTTCACATTGGAAAAGCGTATCGATCGCGTGTCGTCTATAATGCAAAAAGACGAAACAAACCGTCTCGCCAGCCTTAAAACTGAGAGAGCACATTAGTCCCAGCAGAGTTTTAATTTACGAAGTTATTGCTACCACGTCGATTGCCAATAAGTAAACACCGACAGCAAAGTCGGAGTATTTAACTTAATTTTTGAGCTTCCACCGGGTTAATTGAGAGAGGCGCACTGGAATGTCGTCACAAAAGAAGCACTTTAACGAATGACGAACAACGGCACTCAACCGGCTCAAAATAAACTTATCTCGGCCGGGCAAGGGTTAAAATGATTTGGAGGCAAGGCACCAAGTAATTGTGAGGTGGGCGAGGGTTGATGTTGATTCAATAATACGCGACTGTGCCGCTAATAATGTTATTTATGGAGTTTTTGCGACGGATGCCTGGAGTAGTATCGCGTATCGCCTACCTGTACCTACTGCTTGTTCATTAGATTCCTTCATGTAATCGAGTTAACTTTACGCGACATTGTTTAGCGTCGTCTGTGTACCTTGTGTATACTTTATGTCTTTTTAATTACATTAGTATTCTTGCTTTTTAGATGCATGTCCTGGTAACAGTAGGGTGCACATCACTTCGACCTTTAGCTAGCTAGCATCAATAGCGAGCTTCAATATAGTACGGGCAGGCTCGGTCGCACGGAGGGTGGTCAGTTTCCATTATTTTTTTAAACTATATCTGATTTTATTGTTTAAACATTTTAAGCAGGAAGTTAACTCAATTTGTTTAATTTTATTTAGGTGATTTGTCAACCTGACGTGTAAGCTCCCGGACCCAGGACCTCAACTGAATACCAAGGCCAAATTTTAATGTTTATAAATGACTATAAGAAAACTCATATACTACCCGGAAAATTGCGATCGTTTCATGAAGTCTGATGGGCCTCGTAACGTGGACTCATAATAGTAAGTGGAGGTATGATGTATGTTTATTGATTTCTAGCATGCGACAGTTGGCTTCGACAATTACCGTGCGATCCGACTACCGGATAAGTTTAAAATAACCGGACAAGTGCGAGTCTGAGTCGCGCACCGGGGGTTCCTTACAAACTCATATGTAGATAGTTAGTCTTTTACGGAAATTGGTAAGTACCTGGTTAAGTAGGATTGAAGGACAAACTTAACTTTGTAGGCGAAAAAAATATTCTATATTGTTCGCGAATATGTTGCATTAATGGCCGTATTTTTCGCTAAGAAGCTTGATTTACTGCCGTAGACATTTTTCACATTTATTTGACACGTTCCATAGAAAAAGGGTTTTGACAGACAGATGTATACAGCAAAGTCATCCTACAAGGGCTCCATTTATTTTCCTTTTGTGGTATAGAACCCTAAAAAAACATATATTATGGACAGAAAATTATTGTTTTTTGAATTACTGCCCGCAACTTGTAGCCCTCAACCTAAACGCCAAATAGCGGGTAGTTTTCTAAATATTGACCGAAGTGGTGACTAAAACTTATGAGCAAAGCTCCAATCTGATGAAATGCCATACAAAGTGTTTAGCCAACTATCTATCAGGGACACAGGCACAGTCTAACCCACAAGCCAGTTGTTGTCAACACAAAGCTGCATTGACAGCCGATACGTGTGTCAGCCGCCATTGTAAACTTGCCCACTGCCTGCCACATTGTGTGGAGGATTGGCATTGCTATACTCGACCCCTTCTCTATATCTCGAAATCGTCGAAGAGAATGAAATATGTAAGCAGTATGACTTGGATCCCTTTACGACTAGTGTGACGTCGGCTAGGAGGTTGTTAAGCCTCAATTTTTTCAATTAGTCATTTAACCGTAGGCTCGGTTGAATCAAAAAATTGTAAAAGCAAATATGTAGTTTTAAGAGTTGCTTTTTACATTTCATTTTACTTTGTGTGCTCACTATACAATATCCAGTCTATTTCTGCACGTGAAGACTTGTAATTGGCTTTCTGTCGACTACGTGTACCTTTCTATTTTGTTTTTTAGCTGTAAGTCTTCCAAGTTTCATTAAATAAATAAATAAAATAAAGAGAATCAATACTCAGTACAATCCAACGATATTCTGAGGTGTTGACAGTTCATGATAAATATATTTTTATTCTGAAAATTGTTTTTTAAAAGGAAATTTTTCGACGACTGATCGACACTTCGCATGACCAGAGGGCTGGCTCATTCTTTGCCCAAAGAATAAGTCCAGTCTTTTCCGACGTTTCCAGATGACAGCGATGCGGAGGAGTACTTTGACGCCTAAGTGTCTTGGTCGGCTTTTTATTTTATTGTGTTTTTGTATTTGTACGTGTGTATATAGTTAGTTTTTAAAATTACGTTTACACGTCAAACAAATTAAAAGTAATGAGGTCGGTGTTTCGGACCCAAGTACTCTGAGAAGAAACACCGAAACAAACTCAGAGGTTACAGTCTCTTTTAAAGTCCACACATTATCTAGGTCAGATCGGTCATATGGGAACCATGCAGATATGTAACAGTGATTTAACAGAACAATGTATTAAATAATGCCTTATATTGTGTCGTTCATTTCGATATAACAAAAAAAAAGATCGCTTCATTAGAGGAGTTTTTCGTAATGGCGTCGAATTAACATAATAAATCTGCGCAGTGCCATCAATCAAGCGGCAGATGACTTCTCTGAAAGGGATTCATAAGCCCTCACTTTCATCTGGAGTTCCAGGAAGGAAATTTCACAATGATAATTATTTATTTTTATTGGAGCCATTTAGGAAATCAATACTCGTGTGTGTGTACTTATACTTATATAGAGGTAGCTATATGGCCGTGCAAAATAAATAAATCATGGTGTATGAATTATTTTCGTGTTATGTGTGTATTTTTATACAAATTGTGTTTGATTTTCATGTTCCTGTTTATTTGTGACACGAGATACATCTATGTATATCGTATCGGACGCGTCTAAATAAAATCAGATGCACGGGTTGGTCGGTTAAGCTACACTGGCCGAGGTCAGTCTGTGGATGGGTGACTATTTGTAATATATCGAGACTCCTACGTGCCTCGGAGAGCACGTTAAGCCTTTGATCCCGGCTGTCTTTTGTAGATCTTTGACAGTCGTTACGGGTAGTCAGAAGCCCGGAAGTCTGACAACCAGTCTTACCAAAGGGTATCGTGTTACACAGTAACTGGGTGGTGGAGCTTTGATAGGCAGTCACTCCATGAAAAATACTGGTATTCAGATCCGTTTAGACTCGAAGCCGATCCCAACATAGTTGGAAAAAGGCTAGGCAGACGATGATGATACATACTTATATGTTGTTCTTTTACTGAGAATGGCGGGCGGATCGCTAGTTTGAAAATAAATTACCTAAATGTTAATTTGCCTTAGAAGCCTTCTGTCTTTGATTTATTGCTGTAGTTCGGTATATTAGCACACAATATACAATACCAGACATACAGTACCAGCTTTCAAAACGGGGCCCGTCCGGGATTTGAACCCGGGACCTCTCACACCCAAAGCGAGAATCATACCTCTAGAAGTCTAGACCAACGAGTCGCTTGTCTAATATTTCAAACCAGGACAAGTATTAAGTAGATTGTTAGTAAACACTCGTGCCAATTTAACTATGTATTTTGTGACGTCACATTATTATGTACATACTTATATGTCCACTCAGTGCAACTAGAAATGAAATGAACTATACTGAAGTAGCTACAAGGTGTTACATTTAAAGGAATGTAGCTGATGGGTAAATTGTTATATTAGTTGAAATATGGTGCTCACACACTTACTCATTCGATGTGTTCCAACCAACTATTATCATTTAATTTTTTCATTACCAAACAACTAATGAAGATATTTCGTACGAAATCTCGCGTAGTTTTGACCCTTCCAGTCGCTTCCGAAATCAACTTAAGATCTCCGTAACAAGTTAAGAAAATGTAAACGTCACTAACAGTATGAAAGTATACAATTTACTGCGCCGCTGTAAAATTTCCCATTTGGAGTGGCGGCCGCTCATTTATGTAGTTTTAATTCCACCATTCCTTAGCTCGGAGCTGGGATCTTATTTCATTAGCCGGCCGCGAGAGGGAGCGCCAGCCATTTAGCTCGCAAGCTACAGAGCCGTTCTGGTGAGACCTGAGTGGAGAGATAAGCGATTATTAGAACACGGTTACGACACATTTTCTTTCTCGCTATTATTAAAGTCGAGCCAGGGATTTTCTTGACGTGGCACTATAAAGACAACTGTGAAAGGGAGCCAGCTACACCGGAGCTTTGGTGGTGATAACATTTAAGGAAGCATCGCTTTTTGACTCAAAACAATATCAATCATCGGTTAATCTGTAAAATTACAATGCGTACATAGATTTCTTTGTTCATGAAATGATGAATAGGATGATGTTTTTTATTTTTGAAAAGGCTGCCCCACACTAGAAATTTCTCCAGCTTCGGGGGTGCGTTCACAAACATTTAAACTCACATACACGAACAGCCAGACCCGAAACAACTACCTAAGTAAGTCATGCAAATATTGAATCGAACCCGCAACACGCAGCGTAACAGCCAATCGCTCAGCCACTGCGCCAACCGTGCCTTCTAGGTATACTATATGTACTGTCGATTCCGAAACTGATAGTCAGGTGAAAAACATGGAAACACATTTCATCATGTTTTATGCGCAACATACTTATTTGCGTATTTAGGGAAATCCGCGATCCATTTTCCGCGAATCTCAGTCCTCAGGTTTACTTCACTGGTGCTCCTGTAAATACGACGAAATTGTACAGCTCACGCTAGATACTTGATCTGTTTATGTTCAAGTTGCCTTGTTCCTCTTATTAATTAAATGCGACAAAATCACAATGCTCTGTCATGGAAACTATGTTTTGTTACATTGTGTAAAAGAACTAAGAAAGGTACACTAAGTATATTAACTTGACTATGTTTGTTGTGATGATGGCCCAGTGGTTTAGACTTCGCCTCTTGTGCACGAGGTTATGGGTTTAAACCTGGGCAAGTACCAATGTGACTTTTTCAATTCATATGTACTTTCTAAGTTTATCTTGGACATCACTGACATCGGTGAAGGAAAACATCGTGAGGAAACCTGGACTTATAATATTACCCTGCTGTGGGACAGTAACAGGCTGGTAGTTATAGTATAGCTGGTGTATAGTATTTATGTTTGTTATTTGTGTGTATGTTATAGCTTAGGAAGACTGCCTAGTTGGTCTTGTGGTCGCAAGCATGAGGTTCTGGGTTAGATTCCCGGGTCGAACAATGTGTTATTGGCATTTTTTGTTAGGAATCCGACTGGTAGTTCCTGAGATAAAACAAACACACAAACACATTAAGCTTATTTATGTTAGTGTATGTACTAGCTGATCCCGTTGCTATGGAGAATCGAGATAAAAACTATCCTATCTTTTATGTTTGACCAAATTGTACACAGTAAGCCAAATTTCATAAGAGTTAGAAAAAAAGTTGCAGAGTTTATCCCGGAAAAAAATTGTGATGCTATATTTTTACATATAAAGATATACCTAAATACATATGGATAGATATGGTGTGAGATTCTGTAACTTCTATCTACACCCATGGGAAAAAAGCGTTAGTTAATTAATGTATGTATGCGGTATGGATACCTAGAATTATTCTCTAACTAGCTGCGCGTACACACACAAGGGAGTCGAGTGCGGTGGCGTACAGGGGGCGTGACGGCACGAGTAACATGTATTTTTCCGAAGAAGAAAAATAAATATTATAAAAAGGCTCTTCATTTCCCACGCATGTTATCTTAATACAGCTAAGGTTCAAGGATCTTAAGACCCCTTATAAGATTTTCTTACAAAATAGTTCTTATTGACAGAGCAGTCATAATTTCTCAGCAGAATATTAAAAGGGACATACCTTCTAACGCGAGGAGCTCGTGGCTAAATAAAAACAGCCGTACGGGTTGAGCGAAGGTTAAGCCACGCTTGCCGAGGTTCGTTACATATGGAACCTCCGTGCTTCGGAAAGCACGTTAAGCCGTTGGTCCCAGCTGTCATTTGTAGATCTTTGACAGTCGGTAGTCAGAAGCACGAAAGTCTGACAACCAGTCTTACCAAGGGGTATCGTGTTGCTAAGTAACTGGGTTCTGGAGGTCAGACAGGCTGTCGCTTCTTGTAAAATACTGGTATTCAGCTGCATCCGTTTAGACTGGAAGCCGACCGAAACATGATTGCGGAAAGGCTAGGCCGACATTAGTATTAACGCACCTTGACACATCACACACGATAAAGAGAATCCTAAACATCTAATACTAGACTTCGGCCTGTTGTGACTCAATGCTGGTGAAGGGCTTCCCACTCCCACCTTTTCTACATACATCTGTCCTCTTCCATTGCCGGTTTCTTTGCGGTGGAGTCAAGTTCATCCCTCCATCATCGTCTGGTCTGCCGGGATGTTGCCTAGCATTTAAAAGCACCTAACCAGTGCTTTTTTAGATAACAGTTCATCTGACATACTTGTAAGATGGGAAACTTACCAGTAAAATTGAAAAATTCAACTATTCATGTGTATAACAAAAATAAAATCTGTACTGTATTATTTTCTAGGGTAAAATTGAAAAAAAATCTGAAGGTCAACATTAAAACAAACATTCGTCAGATAACGCTCCATAATATATTCTTTGTGTAACTGTGACAATGCCTAGCCGCCATTATTCGTGGCAGTGAGTCCTTTTTTCCGAAGCTTTTCTTTCTAAAGACCACAGAAATGATAAGGCTTAGGAAACCATTGTGACTGTAGCCACCCGTCACGCCCTGATTGATGTAATTTTTAATTACAATTTTTAATGTCAACAATCTATAAATCTTAGTGCTTAGAAACGTAATGAAATATTCATAACGAGATTTTATTTTTTGTTGCTTAGGTACGTACTTCTTTTATTGAATTAAGTTTATTGAAATGAAGAGAGGTTTTTATTTCTGTAGATACCTATTGATAAATTGAAAATGATTGTTTCACCGTGTTTAATATCTGGAAAAGTACGGTATTTGGGATATCTTAACTTAGTTGATGGAGTGGTTGTAAGTGCCACTGCTTAGCATGAGGGCTTAGGTTTGATTGCCAGGTCAGCCAAAATGTTATTGGGTTTTTCCATCTGGAATTTCTCAGTAGCAACTTGCAGTCTGTATTTGACCCCGGTAGATGGTAATAGGTTTGCTCCCGATTCATGGTTTTTAAGCAATGTGAACAAGTGAACTAAAGGTACACCACTGCCTAACACTTCGGTCAATACAGGCGTGATGTTATATTTATGTTAACTCAGTTGCCATCAGTGATAACCAAAACTGATATGGAGAAAGGGGTACTTTACACAGTTTGAGAATTTCATTCATTTCGCGAGAAAAGAAAAACAAATGAATGCAGACTTAATTATTCGAACAAGAAATTGTAACGTTTTAATTCTAAGCCGAGGTTACACCTCTGTGCTTGTTTTTGCGAGGTTGACTCTAAAATTTACGATTGTAAATAGGGCATTCCGTTTGTTTACTTATGACCGAGTAATTCGTTGAATCCATATAATTACCGGCATTAAGATGATTCCAGTTCCCTCGAACAAAACGAAGTACCCCCTAAGTAATGTTAAAACATTCAAATGTCCACCGACTTTGCGAGCGAAAGTTGCGGTTATAAATTTTCGGACTGGCGCGGAGATTACAATTGTGGAAAGTAAATAGATTGCCCCCCAACAAAACAGGGCCCGTCCGGGATTTGAACCCGGGACCTCTCACACCCAAAGCGAGAATCATACCTCTAGACCAACGAGCCGCTTATGTTTTGTTTCAAACATGTACAAACGTTAAGTAGATCATTAGCGCTAACTGAACTAGTTTTTGACTGTACTATAAAATAAATACATTTTACAAGCGGCTCGTTGGTCTAGAGGTATGATTCTCGCTTTGGGTGTGAGAGGTCCCGGGTTCAAATCCCGGACAGGCCCTGTTTTGAAGACTGGTACTAATATTACTTGTACTATTGTATATTGTGTGCTAATATACCAAACTATAGCGATAAATCAAAGACATCAGAAGGCTTCTAAGGCGAATTAACATTTTGGGTTTCAAATTAGTGATCCGCCCCAGCTTTACCCATGACAAATTATATACAAAAACCTTTCTCGTTTCTGACCCTTCCTATTGGTGAAAACCGCGTGAAAATCCGTTCAGTAGTTTTTGAATTTATCGCGTAAAGATGCTGCGGGGGACTTTGTTCTATACTATGTAGTGACAAAGTGTGGCCACAAACTTGTACCTCACAGATATGGCAAACTAACCTGAAGTAATTGAATATCCGAGTGTCGTAAAGTGATGTAAAAGAACGATATATAAGTCCACTTAGGTAGGTTCCACTTATCATGAAAAGCCTTCTTATAAATCAGGTGTGTTATAAAAAGTTTATTTCACAACAAACTGTGATCAGTCCTATTTATCATTCAATGAGTTTTTATACATCGATATAGCACAGTTAAAAAATATACGCGAAAAGGAATAATGAGCAATACTACTCAGGAATTGCGAAGGTCCATTGAACGAAGTGCGTTGGTTATTAAATTATCTGCGTCCCCGCCTGTGTATCGGCCATATTAATCGCAATATAACTGCTTAGGGACTGGCAGATGACAAAATGAACAGCATTGGCCAGGGCTGGTACTATGAGTTGCTTACGATTTTGGAATTTTAATTCGGTTCAAGTGATTTCATCTTTGTTATGCTTCTGGCTTTAAAAATCGTGGATAGTTTCGTCGTGTTTACTTATGTTTATCTCTATTCTATACATTGGTTTTAACAAACACTTTTACTCGCTAAGCTAGCATATGATTTTTAAAACTAGAAGAACTTGGTATTTCCAGCCTGACCAATAACAAAAAAAACATTGAAACAAACTCAGAGGTCACAGTCTCTTTTAAAGTCATGTCGACCAAGCTTATACTAATATTCTTTGTCGTCACATACGTCACTTTCCTCACCAGTAAAAAAAAATCTCGGTTTAATAACCGAGATTTTTTTTTAAAAAATCGGGGATTGATATCCCCGATTTTTTTTTAAGAAAGTGCCACTCAGTTATGACTGTTCAGTCAATGCACGGTTTACCAGTTACCCAGTAACTTAAGCCAGAACATAATGTTAAGCTAAGAAGGTTACGTCAATCAATCAATATAATGAGAATCTGCATTCGAAACATGGAATGGTCAGCTGCCTAGCCTTCGACTTCCACTCTAACCGAATGTACATAACAGAATACCAGTATCTATATTGCATGGAGCGACTGCCTATCTGACCACCAGAACCCAGTTACTGGGTAACATGATACCCCTAGGTAAGGCTGGTTGTCAGACATTTGGGCTTCTGATTACCCGTAACAACTATTTCGATGTACTTAAAACAGTATATGCGTATAAATGAGGAAAATGCTAAGATTTTTAAATTTCTTTGTATCCATGGAGTATCCATCTATTCGAATATTCACAAAAGGAAAACATGTTAATCTTCGGCACATCTTCCATTTAAAATGATTATGAAGTACGTTTATCTCTGTGTATTATGACTTTTGTATACGTTTTATGTTAGGGCGCGGATGTATCACCCCTAAGATTTGCTCGTTATAGGGGGAGCGCTAAAATGTTGCTTGGTGGCGAATCGCGTTGTCTGATGAACATCAAAATTATCGTATAATACCAACGAAGCTTTTATGCATTGGACTATAATCAAGCAAAAATGTTTTATAATAATGAGGCTATGTGATTTGTTTTGTAATAGCAAGACGTTAAAATCATCAATACTGTATTTGAAAGCAGAAACCAATCAGATTTAGATTTCTAATCCATTTCGAACATTTCTTCACAATTTTGAAAAACAAACAATATTCATAACTTTGACCTTTGGAGACCTACGTAATGTAGTTTTAACGTAAACTAGCGTTATTTACAAACAGTGTTACTTTTTAAGGAAACTAGTTCTGCAGAGGGAGTAATTAATGCCATTCGATTTGATTTGTTTATGACTGGAGTTTTTTTCTGCACGAAAAAGCGTACCAAACAGCATTGTAAGTAGGCACTCATCTCCACATTATCATACCAGCCTATTAGTGTCGCACAGCAGGGCAAAGACCTCTATTCATACAGAGAACGCATGATTATTAATCGCCCACGCTTGCTGAAGACGTATTGGCAATTTCAACCTTCTAAGAAAAACATAAAAGTACATTTTAATTTAAAAAGTCACTTTGGTACTTACCCGGATTTGAACCCTCAACCATATGAATGACAGGCGAAATCTTAATCACTGGGTTACCACGACATCTCCACACACAAAGTCTTAAAGCGACATCTTAGGGGCCTAAGTTTGTTCCGATTGATAGGAAACGGAGCGATCCTTCAGAGGAAAAATGTAGCGGCTAATGATTTGCTAACGACGATATTTATATTTTAATGCACCCCCAACACAGATTATTTCCTTTGAGGACGTTTGCTGATCAATCGACGGAAGATCTTGCGATGTTAATTGAGCCCTGTGTGATCTTTGGTTTGAACGGTTCCAATTGAGGCTTTTTGAAAAAAAGAACTGTTTTCTTTTTTCTAATTCCTGTTTTGTTTCTTTCTTTGCTACTAAGGAGGTACACCGTGTTTTATCAAGCAGGTTGCTTGAAATCAGAAAAGAGATGTGCGTGTGTGTGTGTCTAGGTGTGTGTGAGAGTGGTGTATTTTGCACAAATGCCCTCTGCAAATAGATCATTTTTTAATTAGTATTAAATTGAAATAATTTCAGATGGAAAGAAATGATATTGAATTTACTATTTTTTAACAGACTTTATAATAAAAAAGAAGGAGATTTTGCGTTTGGCAAGTTTCTTTTACATGCATTTATTACTCACCAATTTCGCTATGATTGCTGGATCGATTTAATTGTTTTTTTTTTTTCATTTCTTAGAGCCATCCAGCTGTGATCCTGTAATTAAGAATAAAGTTTTATAACTTTGTTGGAGTAGTTCTTAAATTTCTTATCCATGTGGATAATGTTATAATTTTCATGAATCCAAGAATCTATGAGAGGTAAAGGCGCAACCACATCAAGCTATCCCAAACTGACAAATATTCTCAATTGCACATGAACTTTATTCTCCTGTCATAAAGTTGGAAAACTATCAAAGAAATTTGTTAAATTGGGGTAGCTTGATATGCTGGCCTCTTTACTACTAACTAAAAACCGAAAAATAAAAACATTTTCCCAAAAGAAAGCAACAGACTCCAAAAAAAGGATTAAAAAAACAAAAAACAAATTGAAAAATAATTATAGTTAGGAAGTAAATAGCTCTGTTTTACCAGGTACCATTCTACTTGTATCAAAAAAAGGAGGGCTCGTCCGGGATTTGAACCCGGGGCCTCTCGCACCCAAAGCGAGAATCATACCACTAGACCAACGAGCCGCTTGTATGAGCATTAAAAACAAAAGTCTGTAGTTAGATCGTGGTGTAGAAAAACGCAAATATGGTTTAGTTTATCATGATTGGATTCACGACTGATACATCAAAATGTTCATGCATCTCTTTTTCTTTCATGTAGGTAGTTAAACCCACATGAAACAGAGCTAATTAACGCAATATTGTCATTACACCTCAATATCTACTGCTTTATAAAGGGCCTCGTGGCTGAATAATAACAGCTCCACGGGTCTCTTGAAGGTGAAGCTACTTTTCTAAGCCGGCTGTCATTTGTAGATAATAATAATAGTTTATTTCCCAAAATACAGATAGCATATATTATATATAGACACAATAGGGTAGTGTCCTTAAAAAATCTGATTGGTCAGAAAGTTGGATTACTCAATACAAATACTGGACACGTATTTTTTCTTTTGTCACGTAAACCAAAAATGACGACGGTATAGTGCGTCACGCCGTGCTACACTTTTCATTAAATAATTTGTAAATTTGTAGCACGGCGTGACGTCACAAGCCCCTTCTCCTGAACTTTGATGTGCTATATCATTGTCACTTTTTATTGAATTAAGTAAGCAAAAAATACGTGTCTAATATTTTTTGGTAATCTTACTGATGGACTAAATAGACTTAATATATTTTTACCTAGGACACATCCCTATTCAAAGAGCTTTGGTAGTAATAAACAATACAAAACAAGTCATGAACTAAAATCTGCACACAATTGGAAAACCCTACCTCTCAAACTAGGTAACCTGTATCTTGAGAGACAGTTTTCCATCACAGATATTGGACATCACTGATTTCTGTGAGGCAAAATATCGTGAGAAAAGCTGGATTTATAAATAATAGTACATTTGTGACTTTTATTATAAGAATTTATATTTTGTGCCACCTATGTTATATACTGCTGTTTGTTATTCTTATAAAATAAAATAAAATGCAAGTCTGAAATCGGCACCCGTCTTGAGCAAGCTTAGTGACTAATGTTCATGCCTTTTTAGTATAAGAAGAGGCCCAGCAGTAAGCCAGAAAGCTGGAGCTATTGCTATTACTGTATTCTATTCTATAAATATATCATTGAGCTGTTTGCAGCCGCACATATTAATTATTTGAGCAACAAAGAAATAAAAAAATAAACATTTTTAGCAACAAATAATACTTTTCCTTTCTATCTTTTTACTACGTGTTTCCTTTTTTCTTTCTTTATTTCTGTCTGTATTTTTCGTTTTTGCTTTCTTTCCTTCTTTTCTTTCTCCTAAAATAACTAAACTATAAAGTTTCCTTTTACTGTGGAAAGTATATTGAACGAGTACCACAGACACATGTTATAAGTTGTTTCATTTAAGTATTATCCTGCCAAGTATAAATATTGCAGAAAAATATCAGCATAAACGTTGGCAAAGTATCCACTCAATTCATTTCTGTATAAAACGAATGGTTACGGATGATATTTAGACGATACGATTCGACATACTCTAAGTAAGTTATAGATTTTGATTAAAGGCCATTTGCCACCTCTCTCCTACCTGGCTGGGTGCTATTTACTTAATATGAATACGGACACATTAATATTTATTTTGAATTTATCACAAAACGATCTGTGAAAAATATAAAAAAAAATCGGTAGAAAAATGGAGAAGTTTAGGTTTTTAAAGTTATTCTTCTATCCTTATCACGCAAATCATTATCGCATCTGCCATAAATATCCGGTACCTGCTAATAGCGCAAAGTTGCAATGGTGTTTCTGTCTTGTGACGTCAAATAGTAGCAGTGCTATCTGTCGTGTGCTTGACGTGTCTCTAAACGCTAAAACTTCTTCATTTACTGAGATATTTGAACATTGTTTTTTGGCTGTTGTTTGTTTGCTGCCTACCTTTTACCTAGGTTAAGAGAAATCTAATTAAAACGATCTAGCTAATATGTACTCTTTATTTGTATCTACGTGCGCCAAAAGGTCAATTTCAGCGGTAATGCCAAACGGTGACTGTCTGACACTAATATAGGGGATGGTTTTCACTCACTCGGAAAATTAAAACTAATAAATTGTATACTTCAAATACCTGTAAAAAATCCTAAAAAAAAGAACGACGAATAATCGTAAAGACTAAAAGCCCTCAAAAACGTGTCGCGTTTTCCCCATCTCTCTCCGAGTAAGTAAAACACAGTACATACATTCTTATTGCGAGCGTATCGGTTCATACTCATAACATGGTATCTGGAAATTATTTGAGACCCAACATCTGCGGCCCGTTCCGCTTTGGAAAATAATAAAGTTCCGTTTAAACACAATTTGTATGTGAGATACGACGAATGAGGCGTAATAAAGTGAATTAGGAGAAATGTATTGCAAATAGGAAAAAAGTAGATGTACGGTTCTCTTTTTCAACAGTGTACAGATGTTATTTTGTTAAAGATTCGGTGAAATGATTTTGGTTATTTATATTTCTTCTGTTGACTTGAGTATATCAATCTGGTAAGCAACAGAATATCGGAGGCTCTCTCCAGCCATTGCTACTCGGCTAATTTTCAGCAGTAGCACTAGCAAGGCCAAAACAGGGCACGTCCGGGATTTGAACCCGGGACCTCTCACACCCAAAGCGAGAATCATACCACTAGACCAACGAGCCGCTTGTTTCATGTAGTTATTTTATAGTTCAAGCCCTGATTTTAATGACAGTGTGACGTCATAAAATAGTTAAGTTTACACAAGTGTCGGTTAACGAGCTAGTTAGAATTTAGGACAGCAGACAAGCGGCTCGTTGGTCTAGTGGTATGATTCTCGCTTTGGGTGTGAGAGGTCCCGGGTTCAAATCCCGGACGAGCCCTGTTTTGAAGGGCTACTCGTCCAAGTTAGCGTTCTAGAATATCAAAAATAATGCCGTAAACGTTACAATGTTTTCTGATAGATGATCAAACATCTAGAGATATTGTTTTACATTCGTACATTCTTTGAACTATCCCAACCCTTTTATATTTTTGAGCTGTAGTTATTGGCATGTGTTTTCTGCAATCCAAACATTGGCTAATACCAACATTTAAACTTAAGACGGTTACAAAAAAAAATATCTGGCGACATTTGTATTGTAATGAGGTCAGTTCAAAGGGACGATGATATGAACACATATTTCAACCTTCATATTAATTAACAATTAGCGATGAGCCTAGTTACTGGTCGTGAAGTCCCTCCGCTGTTGTTCGATCCTCGCAGTCGTTAGGAATCTTTTTGTATATATAATCATTTCAAATATCAGTATTTCAAATGGCAACTTAATAAGTTAAAATGGCGAGTGCTGTACTGAACAGTACAGCACTAATCTACACTGTCGCTACATTACTTCACTTGTGTAGTAGTCGCTCCAAGTAAAATACTGGTATACAACTGCATCCGGTTAGACTGGAAGCCTCCTCCAACACAGTTGGGAAAAGGCTAGGCAGATGATGATGATGTTTGTACACTGTCGCTACAAAATGATAAGTTTTAATGTAAAAAGCCCATCAGAAAAAACCTAAAAATTAAGAAAATCATCTCAAATCATGGACTGATCTTTTGATACCTATGAGTTGGCGCGTCGATTTCTCTTCCACCCTTTTTATGTAATTCACACAACTCTCTCTGATGATCTCGTAATTATTAATTTCGTACAGAAGAAACAAATTAAAACATCAGCGTCTTTTGACTCAGCTTATCTCACCGACAAATCTATCGCAATCGTCATTATTTAATCGATGGTGGTTTCAAGACGAAACAGCTTCTTGGAACACTTGACCATTGAAACGAAGCAGGTAGGGATTAATTTTGTTATATTCGCACGTTGCTAGATTATTTGTTTAAAGGCAAGAAGTAGGGTCAACAATAACAGGCCGGTGGACAAATAGCAAGTCATATTGTTGAAGACTTATGTACGGGTAGACGCGTCAGACGTTCGGTTTTTATGGAATGAATTTACAAAATGTTTTAAGTTTATTTTCTCTTATTGGTTTTTAATTTATAGGAGATAGGAGTGACCCATCAGGTTTTATCTAGCTCTAGTCATTTATCACTCTTCTGATCTCCACCATGGAAAATCATTTCCTTATCCAAATCGTTATCCACCGCCGTTTCTTTTCTATGAGGTGTTGATCTATGTGTCGTGGTATGGCCATGTTTAGCAGTAGGACCAACTAGGTCTTATTCAGCCATCGCTGATGAGGAGTATCAAGTAGGAGAAGTAAGTAGTAGGAGGATATCTTTCTGTGTGTGTCTGTCAGATTCTGTATCTGTCATCGTTATTCTTCATTGCTAAGTGCAGTACTTCCAATGAGGCGTAGCAATTAAGTTACTGTCATTTATACCAGTTGTTTAAAATGAAGAACTAATTAAGAGCAATAGGTTATTCGATTATTCAATAATAAAATAAAGTTGTACTTAGTTGTAAGCTGTGTATTAAGTCCTTCTAAATTGCCTCATGTAAAAACAGTTGACCTTTTAGACGCTGATAAAAGTTCGCAATAGATATAATCTACTGTATTACTTTTGCCATGTCTATAAATATTTAGTAGTCACCCTTACCTGTAAAGGCAGGTATTCACGCGGGCCGAATTTCCCGGAATCCGGCGATGATCCGCCGACTCCGACCTTAGTTGTTGCATCTCCATTCAACCCCGTCGTTTCAAATACAAACCCTGATATAACAATATAAGGTTCCAATTTGTAATAGTGACACAACGGTAGTTTGAACGTTTTCAATAACAGCATGTCATAGTTGCCTCGATAAGATTGATCGAGTGGGGTAAGGAGACCAGATAATCTGTGCTTGTGATAAAAAATCGGTGACTTGTCAAATTCGTCGCATTCTATACTGAGTTTTTGGTTCGGCCGTCGATCTTCGGATTGGTCTCGGATGTTTAACCGATGTCCGATGGATTTTGTAACGTTCAAATTTATTTTAGTATCTGAATCTAAAATATTGATTTTGAGATTATTGGATTTGGCTCCGTTGAGTTGTTTTGATTTATTTTCTAAACCCCAGGAATGAAACAGAGAAAGATATTAAAAATAATCTTGTTATGCAGTCCGTGAATTGTAAAACAATCTACGAACATTATAGAAAACCACTTGTACACCTCAATTTCTACCATAGTACTTTTGGCTGGGCAGCATCTCTATGTGGATAGACTGATGAAATGATTAGATTAGAACCAATGAAAACGTAAGGTTTTCAAACACTCTTTCGTACATCAACTCCACTCATGTGACCCATTCAATATTAAGTAGCATGCTGAATACTTATATAAATTCGGTTCTATTTTCCTATGATTGTTTTATTTTGAATAGATTTTGCATGAGTTCTTGGATTTCCTTTAGACCTGGCGTTGCATTAGGTTTTATCTCACTTCTGGGTATCTCGCAAGGACAATGGTATGGAGTGCCCATGACTAACGTGTAGTTTAGCTTCCTAGCCTGCAGTGTGAATAGTCTTCTAATGTAATGTTGAATCCATTCATCATAATACCAGAAATTTCATGCCTTTATGGACAGATGCCAGCACATCAAGCTATCCCAAAATATGAAATGTTTCCAATTGAACATGAACCTTGTTCTTTTGTTTTAAAGATGAAAATCTATCAAAGAAATTCAACAGATTGGGGTAGCTTGATGTGCTGGCCTCTGTACCTGCTTGCTCCAGTCATCGAAAGATTAAGTTCCAAAGCGTCAACTTAACGGTTGACTTCTAATTTGAACCTTCATTATCAAAACTTGGTGCTGTTAGTGTATTTAAGTCACCCGATAGTTGTAAACACCGTAAGCTTATAATACTCGTAAATCTCGCCAGAATATAAACTAACGATAAAATTGGAAAATTTCATTTTCATAAGTTTCAAATTCGATAGTTCGTAATATTACCGTGTTATTATTGGGACGGCGACCAGTCAGTGAACAATTTTGCAATCTATCCGATGTCCTGTGATACTAGTTAAATTGTGAATATGCCCCAGATTGGTCGGTGAGATCTGCGGGGAACGGGCGGGAAGTAAATCACTTGCGTCTTCAATCAGCGCCCACTTAACGTTTCGTTACTTGCTATTTTACAATTTCTTGATACGACAAGGAAAGGCCTTAACCTGCCTTCCCGTGTTCCTTACTTAGAAACTTTCGGATTTGAGGCCACACGGCAATGATAATAAAACCGGAATAAGCTGACCTCTTATCCCATTGAAACTCCTTTCTACGCTACCTCAAGGTCATAGTGTTACCACCGATGTACTACGGCCTACTGTACCCCAGAGACGTCCTACTATCGTTAACGACACTTATTGGGATTGGGATTACCTAATCCCAATCCCAATAAGTGTCGTTATTGAAGATTTATTCCCTACTACCTAGTAGGGAATAAATATTCAATAGTATAAAATGGAACTAACTGGGTTTTTAAAAAACTACATGATTGTACAGTGTTTCTGCCATTTTAGGAATTTACTTGTGAGAATCTCCAAAATTCATCTCATAAAGTGCAGGTACCTGAGTAAAAGTCAAAAATCAAGTGACATTTCATTAATTATAATCCCCAAAATCTGTTTATTTTTTTTACTCAATACTGATCCCCGATTCGCAGCGGGTTGCAACATTTCTAACGATTGCAAAAGCAGTTTGCATTTTATATTGTAGAAGATAGAGTTCATATTGCTTTGGTGTTTGTGTTGAAGAATTGGTCATTGTATCATGATTGAAATCCGTTTCTTGCGATACTTTTTGTGTGACTTAAGGATTATTGATGATTATGCGATTACTTGGCGTTAAATGTTGGGTCTCGATGCAATCTGCTACCTCTGGGCACCGAACACATCTTATAGTGTTGATGCTTCTCTTAATACTGTGATCGTTGTTAGCAGTATAACTATGATCCCGAATGATGTCAACTGATGATGTACTGAACAAATTGAAATGTTGTCAGTTATGCTGAACGGCGTATCCTACTTTACCACAGCCAAGACATGCAAGATCAGTCAATTGTATGTTTACGAAAAATATTTAAGAACTCTCAACACACACACTTGTTCTAGAATTTCCTTTTTTTAAGGTTTTTTTTTACTTTTTGTCTTATAAAATGCATGTCTTCTGTGGCGAATTTCGAAACATTTTTTCTGTCTTTCTTTCAAAATTGGAGTTGAGTTCATAATCCACTTAAAAAATCTGACATTCACATCTATTTGTTCTTCTAGAAATAATGACAGCCGTGAATATTCTAGTTGGCACGAACCAAAACAACGATTTCCCTAAGAATACTAGCCGTAACCAACAACAATTTCAGAAGTTTATCCAATCCTCTCTTCTACACACAAACAAAATGAAATCTATCTCCATCAGACGGTCGTAAAATCAATTTAAATGCTTAACATCCCGCCTGTAGTCTGTAGCCTTTACAATAAGAAGAAATTTTATAAAAATGTCTCGTAATCCTGCCTGAAAAATTGTATTAATAATATCTACCAGGGGTTGGGGGGGGGGGGGGGGGGGGGCAGACCGAGGAGAAGATGGCGGGATACCTTGGATGGCTTCCTCGCGAATTGACGAGAAGAAACTTACCATCGAGAGAAGTGGAAGGAATATGGGGAGGACTTTGCCCAGGAGTGGTACAACGCGGGCTAAATAAAAATTACCTAAGTTTATTGACTCGCTTCATAATACAGATGTTCTCCATTATCACTTTACCCACAATAAACACAGCACCGTCTTCAATCAACCGACTACAATCTACATCAGCATGTCTGATCTTCATCGGCAGTTCGCGATAAAGCCGGGGGGGTTGTGTCTCCCCCTCGCACCCATCCCACCCGCTGTACTGTCTCACGGTATGAACACGAGTAGATTAACACTCGTGCCCTACTTACGTTGAGTATAGACAGTATGTGGAGATGTTCTCTGACGTATCAAAAACTGGATGAGATTATTTTAAGGGGAATGTGTCGAGGATTGAGTTTGATTGTTTTTGGGTTGGCATTTCTTATTATATGTACATACTAGCTTCCGCCCGTGTGTTTTGCTGATAAAAAAAGTAGCTCCTCCTTTCTCGGAGTGCAATCTATCTCACAGCCAAATTTTATCGAAATCCGTTCAGCGGTTTAGGCGTGAAAGACAGACAAACAGACACACACACTTTCCTATTTATAATATTAGTATGGATGGATGGTGTTTGCGTGGTGACAGCATGCACGTTTATTACAGTCGCAAATAACATTTTCAATAACATATTATTTAAACTGCAAAAAAACCTCAAAACATATTAATTTCGCGGCCTGTCGCTACACATTAGCCCTTATACAAACGCCAGCATTAGTTAGGCACCTCATTACCATTTTTAATAGTTACACGGTCAACATTGAAACGGTTTTTATAAAGTACAAAATGTTCATGACACAGGTAACGATATCGAATTTTCAAAACCAGGTCAGTAAATACTGGCTGACCATAAATATCAAAAGGAAATCACATGAAATTGAACCATAAATTAAATTTAGCCGTCTGAAAACCCGGTGAGCACCCGTTCGCTTTTTCGAAAACTAAACCAAAATTAGAGAATTGTCATTTATTACTGACAGACAGCTCGAGAAAAGGACGGCAACAGATAAGAAATAAGTTAGAGATGTCAAAATAGTTTGCCTATACGTTCTGAAATGTCGACTATAACGATTGTATGGAAGCTTTAGTTCAAGTAAAATTTACAACTCTCATACAAGATGTAATTGAAATAATATGAAACCTCTGACAAGGTCAATGTACTCAACTTTAAAAAAAGAACAGCTCCGTACTTGTTCGTCTAACCCAACAAATTGAGCCAAACTTAATATTTTTTTTGCAATTTAAAGTTTGGTCCCATAACACAAGAGGTTATCAGTAGCAGTTTCATTCACACCTTGTAAGTACATGTATGTCCCTTTTTTATTTTATAAGAGAGAATAAGATTAAAATCACCTAAATTTTGTTTAGCTTGTTAATTAGGGAAGCAGCCCTAATATCTGGATACTACATACACACATTCTTACAGTCTTTTGTTTACTGCAAATCAGAGCATCAGTAATCAGTCGACCTTGACAATGCATCATCAGTTCAAAGTCATTGGAGACGCCACATGTCTGTCAGACAGCTAATAATTCATGATTGTTCTATGTAGCTTATTAACATTCCAAGCGGCCTGGCTTCCTTATACAAAATGATATCAATCGCCTTTATATTATTAGTACGTTCTGTAGGCGAAACTTTGTGCCAGCTGGGAGGTTTTCGGAGCACCGTACTTAACTATTCTAAATTCGTTTCCATCCTTTTTGGTCGAACTCCATAAAAGTCACACCAGAACATAGTACTTCCATTGAAGATTATTATGAGATTTTCGGTATAAGTAATCACCACGATGGGAGATGTGTTGGCGATTACTTACAGTATTTTTTCCATTCGATTCTATTTAAAATATATCTAGTATGGAAGGAGAGATTCCTTAAGTCTGTATCTTATGTTTTATTATCAAAAATAGAATCCATGCATCCTGCTTACTCCATGTGGATATGGATTGAAGATACATACAAACATAAGTTTAATAAAAGGTGATTACATAATGTCTCTATTACTAAAGCGAATATTCCGCCAAGAAATTACTCAGCCTCATTACGGCATCATACGGAAAATCTTGTTTTTACTTCGCATTTACATCCATGCAATAACGACCGCTATTACTAACGCTGCAAGACCAACTATAGTATAACAGATAGACAGGCGGCATAATAGATAGTCTGGTGTGTCGCAATCGCAACACTGGCAACTAAGTTAGTGACGTGAGACAAGCAGAATCATAGTGGAGGTGGCGGTGGTGGTGGTGTGACGTCATCAAACCGCTTATCTGTGACGAGCGGCGGATGAGCGTGCTGCGTCTCGGATAGATAACGGAACAATGAGGCGAGCGCCGGTGGGCCGCATCGACCGGTGGGCGTGCCCCGACCCCGCCCCGTCAGACAGAGAGCGCCTAATCTCACGGATAACGGATAAACCTAACCCGGACACACCCGTATTGGAGGAGGTTTTAGCGAATGTCAACGCCTAGCGAACGCTATTGGTATCTCGGATATAGGTGGATTAGGATATGTATAGAAAAGTTTGGATAAGTTACGTTTCAGGCGCCCGGCTTATGTAGGGGAGGGGGGAGGGAGACGCTGTGGCTTTTCAGTTACATGTTTTCGTCTTGACCCCTTAATCTCACTTTTTATTTTTAGATAAAAACAATACGTATATCTCACTAAAGGTCATTATAACAAAGACATTCTTAGAAAACCTATCCTTTACCTCCAATTCAGTTTCTTTTCTAACATCTATTAATAAAGAAATCAAGCAAAGAGGAAGCAGGTACTCTGTTCCGTTATCTAAGATCCCACGCATTTATCAGTCTATTTATAAAATTATAAAAGATTGCTAAAGAAGCCACAGTCTAAATAAATTCTCTTGGAACATTTTATCGCACTGCGGTCGGACGTTTTACGATGTTTAATTAACTGGTACTCTGTGACACGGTACGATGCTATAGAACGAGATAGATAGGTTTATCAGATGTTCAGAATGTTACTGTTTTGAAAAGTTAATTATGATAAAAGTAGGTACAGTTATTAGTTACTAGGTTTATTTCTTGGTACAGGTATTACAGGGACTTAGTGTTCGTTGCGTTTCTGTGAGACCTGAGTACTTTAAGGATATTTTTTAACACATTGGTTTAAGAATGGCTCTACCGATTTACCTACTTCGATCGTACTGCTTAAGTTACTTACTTACTTTGTTATATTGTTAGGCAGGTAGAAACTCAACAAATATTAGTTAGTAATCGTGAGTAGCGGTATCTATAATTGGTAGTTTACCAACCAAAAACGTCAAATTACCTAGTTAGTAGTCAAACAGAATTAGTTTCACCTACGTTATGCAGAGGCGCTGTTTCAATCTCAGTACAAATTGTTGACGTTTTCGGTTGGTAAATTTTCCTCCCGACCTTTTGATCGAGCCAGCACGCGTAGCTGAGCCAGTAGTTGTTTAAATTAGTCCCTAAATAATATATCTATTATATCCAGCCCGTCCCTTGCTGTCCTCTCCCAGCGACGTCCTAAGACGATGCTCGTACCCCGCAGGGGGTGTCATTAGCGTTTGGTCGCTTAGCTTTTAAGTTTTTTACGCCCTGGCTGGAGGCCCTAATTTCTAATTAGTCTCCACTGGAAAGTTCGGTTAAGCAGTAGATATCCCTGATGAATAAACAGCGAGATGCCAATTCCAAAAAAAAAGTTTGTAATCTTCTTGCAAGAAATTCGTGCTAGGGCTAAATGTACCTACCCTACAAACATACTACCTAACTAACAAATGCATCTACCACAGGTTACCGATACATACAAACAGTTAATACGCTCGCGCAAAGTGTTTACCCACACAATTCTCGTGAAAGCCCACATTCCGAGCCGCGTTATCAGCCATACATTTATGTAACAGCTGTTTGGTATTCTGATCATCATTATTAGAAGAATTAGAGAGATAGTTCATTAAGCATGTACTGGGTAGTGTTACATAGGTAGGTCCTATGTGTTAGGTGTTGCCTATGGTGTACTTAGTATAAATTTAATAAATTGTTGGGTTAATTCTTACATAGCCTAGCGGTACCTTAACTAGATAAATATTTATTAAGTTGTCTTAAAAATTTGAAATAGAAAGCCTTGCCAGAAGGCGGATTCTCGTAATTTATAATGTTCAAAATCTAGTCGCAATTTCATCTAAACGACAATCAACGTCAAAAATGTGGGTATTTTTGACGTATTTTTGACAGATTAAGACTGAGATTAGAATGCGAACGCTTTTAAAAATACGGGAATTACCCCTCCGATGTCTTGATAGATATTTTCAGCGCCTATTCCACAATAAACCAAAGGAAGCTTAATCTAAAGAGATGAACTGCAGCTTCTGATATAAAATCTAAAATTGAACTTTAAATCTATCCGTCTAACTCTTCACTCCAAATAGAAAAACATAGTGGATACAAATTAAATAACGTTATCATATATTAGCAGCACCTATATTTGGTTTAAATCACGACAGTCGTTCAATTTCTAAGGACAAGAATCAAAGCGTCAATCGTTCAGTCACGTAAAAGAGTGACCACCGTTACATTACAACTATGTGTCCTTGGTCTAAGGCCATTTACATACTAATAAAAACATGTGAATAACGTAGACCTAGTTTATTCTGTAATAGAGCAGAGTAGACTAATAAAATGACCAATGAGGTGAACGATGGATCTCGGATTTACTGTCATACGATACGATTTACTACCGATTTCAATAATTTATCTCAATCCCAATCTAGACACCGAGATTTGATTGAAACCAATCAATGTCCGAGTCTACAATACCTTGAGAGGGCGAATCAAAAGCAGTAGTTGAAGGTCTTGGATTGAGATTGGGATTAAGATACGTTATTGAAATTGGCAGTTAGTGGACGTAATCAATAATGTTTAGTACTGTAAGATTGATCTTTAATGAAAAGTAATGATTACAACGTAAGTAGAACATTCCATATACATGTGTATACCCTACTATGTGTAGGTACGTAGATAAGTAAAATTGTTTGATGGTTTTAGCTAAAACAGAGTGTTTACGAATATTAGGCTACACAGGATACCATTTGTGTAATTAGTTTAAGCTTATCAAATAATACAAAATATATAAATACAACTAAAAATAATGTTATCTGAATACCTCCTGTAGGTAAATATTTTCTCTTAACTATAACTCGAGTTTTGGCTTATTTTGTGATCAAATATTAATGACGAAGTAAAATGAGAAAGATTGCAGCATTTTTGTAAACTCTTACAATATTGCGTTCCAAAGATAAGATTATATCGATAAGAATGAGAAAAATATGTAATTGGTTGCTTACGTAATAGAAGCTTTTCTATTCCCTGTGTGGGCGATTTCCAGGAAACGAGTAATTGGAGCAACTCGATTGATCGTATGGAATTTCCTTATATTTAGAAAAGGAAAACTAGTTTGCATTTTCGACTTGCAAATAAAAATAACAGACATTTTCGGACAAAAAAACATTTTTTTTTATTCTGTACCTTAAGTTCTAGTAAGAAGCATTGTAGTACCTACCATTCATACTTCTGAATTATTTACTTCAGGATTTATTTACTAGGTACAAGCGTTCCTACGTCATGGAGATGGAATACTCGTACATCACCTCACACAAGTAAGATTATGTGACTTTGATGTGATAAATTAAGTACTTACGTCTTTTGTTATTTGCGTTATCGTAACGTATTCATTTGTTTAGAATTAAATACTTGAGCCACTGAGTAGTTAGCTGATAATAGTAAGCTATCGTTTTGTCATCTGTGGCTAGCTAAGTATACAGCTACAAAGATGACGTAAACAAATATTATGTCGCCTTGAGATACCTATGGACAGAGAATTGTAATGATTCAAAGTTTTTCCTATCCCTCATTAATACCGTATGTTTATCTAAGAAATGTTTAGAATTTTGTGTGTTATTGTAGCGAAACATCGTGATATTGGTAAACAAACTTGGTAGTTTGTTTTTTTAATTACCTTT
Organism: Phlogophora meticulosa; assembly: GCA_905147745.2. Classification (NCBI taxonomy): domain Eukaryota; kingdom Metazoa; phylum Arthropoda; class Insecta; order Lepidoptera; family Noctuidae; genus Phlogophora; species Phlogophora meticulosa. Next base: position 6,509,286 of record LR990518.1, read on the forward strand.
ATCAGGTCAGGAAAACACATTGTCGTTTGTATAGTATTGACTTTTTAATATATAAATTAACTACTGATCGGCCAGTGAATAGTGGTTCTCAAATCCAAGTGATAACCTTGGCATATCTCTGAATATAATATTGCCAATAAAAAAAAAATGCAAGTGATGTGAAATTCTTAATCAATGAAATAAAACAGGTTCATTTTATTCTGCAATGTTCAATGCCTTAGGTTTAACAAATCTGTAATATTGTGAGAGCAAACTTTAAATAAACAAAATAAATAAATAAATTATACCAACGAATACTTTTTACAAAGTTAAAATTCGTTTTATTGAAAATTCGACAACGTTTTTTTACCTCAATAGGTAGGCCTCTTCTTCTTCTTCTTATTCTTCTTAAAAAAAAACGTTACCCCACACTAGGAATTTCTCCTGTTTCGTGGGTGCGTTTACAAACATTTAAACTCACATACACAAAAAGCCAGACCCGGAACAACTACCTGTAGGTCATACAAATATTTGTTCCGTGCGGGGATCGAACCCACAACACGCGGCGCAGCAGCCGACGGCTCAACCAATGCGCCAACCGTGTCGTCATACTTATCCGTTTGTTTATTTAAAAATGTAATCAACTTATTAGTATTATCAAGGATATGTAAGTAGTGGATAAAGACTAATTTTAATCCGGATTAGTCGGATTATAGTAATAGGATAAGATTATTGGCTTATTTGAGCTTACTTGCTATCAGGATTTAATTTATCTTTGATAATAATTATAGATTGTTGTTTATATAGGCTAATGCACAGATACTTCCTTCATTATTGAGAGCACATGGAAGTTTTTAATAAAAAATATGATTTTATTTCGTATGGTTTAATTTTATAATTACGAATATGAAAATAATTTTGTATAAAGTGTTAATAGTAACTTTTATTAGATTATAATTTTTGAGGGATGCAATAGGTTACATCCCTATTATTTATAGTTAATATGTAACATTCCTAGATTGATGATGATGGAAAAAGAAATATAAATTATATTCAGTCCGTCCGTCAGGTAGGTAATAAAAAGTATTGGACACGTAAGCCTACTTTCTATATCATATTAATAAAACATGACTTAGATAAAACGCAGACTTAACATAGGAGAAAGGGGGTCGATACGTCACAAGTATGTATAAAATCTATTTAGATTTTACATTGTTGATTGTTGACGTTGCTGATTGAGTTAAAATGTGCATGCAACATTTGAACTCAATGGACCGACGTAATCTTTTGATTACGTACAAAAAAACACGTGTCCAATATGGTGTGCATGATGTGATCTCCTATAAGTGATGGAGTACACCTACATAATACCGTATATTACCCTGTATGCATGTTTCCTCCGACCCTTGGCTCGAGCCAGCCCACCTAGCTGAGCTGAGCTTTAAGGGTTTAATTTAAACAACTACTGTTGTTTAAATTAAACCCTTAAATAATAAATCTTTTAGATCCAGCACGTCCCTTTGCTGTCTTAGCGATTGGTTGTTTAGCTTTTAAGTTTTTACGCCCTGGCTGGAAGTTTTAATTTCTAATTAAATCCCCACAGGAAAGTTCGACTAAGCAGTAGATATCCCTGAAGGATAAACTGCGAGATGCCCATTCCATAAAAAAACCTGTATACATGTGTCATGTATTGTGTATCACTTTTCTTGGAGATACGAAATCAATAAATATTGAACATTAATAATCTACATGACGGGCAATCCAAAACCTTTTTAGTTATCATCCCTTTTCTAGCCATACCTACAATTTGTACAGTAGGTACAAAACAAGCCAAAAGAGAGATCACGTGTTAACTAACGTTTCAAATCCGAAAGAAGAACTCTGAAACCACACATCACTCGGAAAAAAAACGACTCACTTTTATGTACTTGCCAATAAGGTTCAAATTCGTATGTTCATCTGTTTCAGGGCTGCAACAAGGCTTGTGTCAAATAAGTATCTTAACTGGAAAATAGAACCCGCTAAAAAGATAAAAGAGTCCCACTTAGGTGTTTATTGACAAGAATGACAGGTTATTGACTATTGTCATCGTCTGTTGTCATGACACGACGTGTGTGTTTCAAGGTTTGGTGCTCGTGAGTGAGTCAGCATCTTGGATGGATTTCGATTTTTGTCCAAGGCTATTTGGAAGAGTTCGAACTCAGGTAAGTAGGTACTACATACTTTCTTCCCCATACTGTTTTTTTTTACAATGGCAATATTTCAAGGCACAGTACCTGCTAATGGATACAAGGAACTTTTAATATAAGATCAACTCTGAAATTTGACAGTAAAAATCAGCTGATCAAAACTTAGGTATACGTTATAGTGTTTATGTTCGTATAAGTCAACAGTATGTAAGGAACAGCTGTTTTTTTCCCCGTCGATTTCAGATTTGGTCCCAAACCGACATCCGTAAAAGTAAGTATAGGTACTTACCAATATTTTTATAATACATTACTGTGTCTAGTTGTGTTTATTGTGCGAAGTGTATTCACCATTTTGAATAATACTGTGAACAGAAGTATGATTTTTATTTCAATAATAAATGCTGATAAAATCGATGTTTAAATTTGTGATAGTACCAGCGCAACAGCCTGTGTGGGTGGGTGACACAGGCTTGAATCAGGCATCTCTTGACCTCAGCGGTGCTATTCTGCAGAGGCGAGAGGTCAATTCTCAGGGGGATGCCGACAAAAAAAAATACCTATGTACTTACTTATTAGTAATCCTAGTAGTTTTTTTTAATGTTAGGGTTATTATACACTTACACCTTTTACTTTTACTGCTTAATATTATTAGCAAAAATAGATAGTACTGACTGCGGCATTTTTCTATGGTGGTAGAGTTGCTCTCCAGAAACTCTAAAGATGAGCCGGTAGGAATGGAGTTGTATGGACAATTCGCCACTGCTATTCTGTTAAAATGTATGTGAAGTGCAGAATGGGAAGTGATCTATCACCTCATACTAATCTTAGGGCTTGACACATCACCTGACTTTTGGCGGGAATATTTTTATAGGATATAGACCGCCGACTGTCCATTTGTTAAAAACCTCAAAACAAATTTATGGTTGATATAGCTACACCTATTCAACTACAATACAAGACAAATAACGTAATACCAATAACTCCTCAAGAAGAAATTGTTATAACAAGACACTTTGATGTAATGTCTTATCATTAATCTGATAGAAAAATATCTTTGATGTTAGCGGGTAGAAGCAAAAAAATAGAAGTCTTTTCTAGTTATGTAATAAAAGACGATCAATTTATTGCTATATTTTCTATAAGATTCAAATTACGAACACCTACACCAACGTTATGGGGGATGAATTTGTAAAAAATATTTCTTAGCGCTCACTTTCGTTACATGAAGAGCCCTTGTAAAAGTATTAAGAAATCAGAAAAATATCTAGACTCAGTTGATTAGACTGTGTATTGTCTGACAGTGTATTAATAAATTTTTATTAAGATGTGTCTCTATAAATACTCTTATTACTGATATTTAGACAAAAAAACAGGATTAAAATAAGTAAGTTTTGGTAGTCAGAAGTAGGTAAAAGAAAAACTTTAAAAAAATGTGCCATGTCACAACCGTTTGCTTATAGAACTTCTAGTCAGAGACGATGCGGATCCTTTATCAGCAACCACCCTTCTGTCTTTTTAAATAAATTCTATTTTCAAATCATAACCGACATTCTTATGTGTTATGTTAACTTGTTATCTACCCAACATAATAGTCAGTATAAAAAAGAAAAGCTTTAATAATTTGACATAAGCATTCTTTCGATATTTGAAAAATTGCTCTAATGCTTTACAGATTACCAGACTAAAAAAAACTCGTAAACTCTGCAAATATCGTAAATAAACGTTTTTAAAAACAACACCTTATTGTTTTATCTGTGGCACACAAAAGAGGCGGTCGATACAAAGCATAGCTACCTCCGCTGGCCCACTTCTAACGGCTATTATGCCTATTTGAGCTTCTTTGTGTCTCTTTGTGTGTTTTTACTGATACTATACTTTTATGTACAGATCATCTTTGATTTTGAAACAATACGACGGCAAACTAAAAAGGTATTTCTATTTTTCTTAGCTCTAATAAACTTTGTCTTTGAAGATTAAATATAAATAACACGTAAAGTAAGTAACGGTTAAACTCAAAGAATATTCTATAGGATCGATTGTGAATTTGTTTTGGAAAGACAAAAAAAAAATTGTAAATACTCACTAAATACTTATTTTATTTTCTCATAAGTTTACGATTCAACGATTTGTAGCTTCTAGTCTGGCAAACTTATAAGACAAAAAAAAATCTTCGCAAACCTAATAAATAACCATTGATAAATATCGATATATTGATAGGTATCGTTTTCATAATACTCACTCTACCTACATACCTAAAACTTTTTAATAGGCAAACCATTACCAAAACCTCTATAACTCACACATTGCAAATGATCATCTCTACTTATCAACATTAAACATTTAAAGCCTACTTAAACATCCGAAATTAAGAAAAATTAACTTCCCCGGAAGGTAATAATGGCCACGTACAAAATTATGTGAAGCCGTGACATTTTTTTTTCTTACATCCCAGAAGGCGGGAAGCCACAGTGATTTATATAATGAATAAAAATGCTTTCTAGCGCGAACACCGCCATTTTACAAGGACATTGCAATTAACCACACTGATAGCTTTTCAAATTACCACGTTATTATATTGATGAGTTCATAATTTGCAACCTCTTATTTCCCAGAGCCGCTCTGCCGTAAACTATAAGCTATGTAGAATAGCGCGTATCGCTTACATCTAGATGAATCAAAGAGGAAGAGATAGAGAATAACAAACTAACGATAGCTGAACATTGAACACAAATGATGCTCAAACAAATAACACGAGTAGCTCTCAATAACACGTAATCTAATCGAGATAGCGCCGACACCCCTCAACAACAAATTAGCTGTCACACGAAGCAATCTGTGAATTACAAGTGTAAATAATCCAGAGGACGCCCAACCACCACCGTGGGCCGGGCTTGGGTAGAAAAAAAACTCGTTAAAATAGCGGCTTAAAAAAGAAAAGCGCTGAAACGGGAAGGCTCGGGTGGTATCGGTTTTTCTCGACGCGGGCGGTTCGCTGGGCGGGGCCCCAGCGCCAGTCGCGCGCCGCCGGCCGGCCCGTTCGTACGTGTCGCAGCCTCATAGTCCGTCTGTCCCGCACCGTGCACATGTTGTGTGAATTTTCGGCATGTTGATGTCGTCGTGAATTGACAAGATGGACTTTCAGAGTGCAATGGAGACGTTTGCTGAGGCGTGGGCTGCGGCCAACACTGTGAAGTCGGAAGGCCCTAGCGATTTAGCGCAGGTTAGTTTGAATTTGTCAGTTGTTTTTTTGGGACTGAAGTTGGAGAATTTTTGACATAAAGCATAAATACATTAAAACAATTACTTAATTTTATCACAAATAATTCTAATGTTTGATGAGTATTTTAACCTACCGTTAAAATATAAATGGCTTCCCTACAACCCTTTTAATACTAGTTTAAAAACTTTATACGGAAAGCATAAAAAGTTTTACCAAGTGGATATGATGGTGCTTAATCGGTTATATTTAAGTTTTAATTAACGGTTTACAGGAAAACTGTCCTGGCAAACTTATCACAAATAAATGATTTCTTTATTTTTAACAGAATCCTGAAAGTTTACCTATATTACTACAGGTATTAAAATTAAAATGACAGATATTTTTACGGAAGGCGGAAGTAATGACACGGATATTTATTTCGGTGATAAAATGATTACTGTTACAAATAATTATTTTATGGCGTTAAACAACTGGTTAAGGATTTTTTTTTGAACATGTCATGTTTTCATGAACATTTTTTTGAGTCCTGACGAGCTTCCAACATTTCATCAGCCTATGTCTACGAATACTTAGGTAGTATTCGTAGACATAGGCCTGCAAACATTAATTTAACTATAGGTGATCGTAATATTCCTGAAATAAGCTAATTTAATACTCTCCAAGATCATAAAACCGCAAATACTCATAATAAAGTTTAAGCAGTGTACTTGACTTTCCCAATCTACGCATAGACCATCATAACCCAAGTTCATCTAGATAACAAATATAAATTAGCATTGAAAACGAAGCCGCACTATATACTTGCATATATACGTACTAAGACAATAGGTACTCCGCCGATACTTCCAGCAAGGTCGTATCACGAACCTATTTTGTTATAATAGATAATTCAAACAAGTTTTGCCGCTAAACTATATCTTTGAATTCAAAGTGATTGAAAAATCAATATAAAGATCCAGCAATGGGTTGAAGATGATGACGGTGATGATGTTAAAACTGCAGGTGTCAAAAAATCGTTAACTAAGCGTAAGTTTAGTTAAAGAAAGAAAGAAAGAAGTTAAGGTATGTATATTAGAATAGCGGAAGAATAGAACATGGGAAAATTAAAGAAGAGAACGTAGGTTGAATCCGTGAATTTATATTCTTCTAGAAGATAATATTAGTTACCTTCTGCATACAAATGGGAGCCGAAAACTTTACGACTACAGAAAAGGAGTAACTAATCAGTTCAAAGTCAAAATAATAATATCTATCTGTCTATTCATGCACTTATCAATATAATACTGTCGCGTGTACTTAGATAGTTCAAACGGATCAGTTTGAAGAAATTACTCAAGATGCTAGACGTACTCCTTGATTTGATAAGAGAGAGATTAATGGTGTGGATCCAGAAAAGATCTAAATATTAGATATTGGTATCTTAAAATGTTTAAATATTAGATATTGAGTGAGAATATACAATACAGGAAGCTTTAACTTTTAATCGGTTCCTTTATTACTATAAATTCATGATTATCGTTAACCTAAAGCTCCCGCGATAAAACGTGTCCTTCTGTTTCTTTTTTTTTTATTGATTTCTGATAATAATTGACGTGGTGTTGAGTAGAGGCGAGAACGTCATTAACTTTTTTGTTATTAATATTAGTTTGTTTGCTGATAACACAAACTTATATAAGTTTAATAATGACGATTCTGTAGACTCTATTACTTCGCGATAAGAGAGATTTTAAGTGTCTTTTTGTATGAATGAGCAGTGGTCGTGTCGGATGTAACGTTATCCGGACTAAAGCTACGATTCCTTTTGAAGGGTCCCATTGATTTACAGTTTGTCGGAATTTCATCTGGCTTATATGTGAAATCCATACAAATGATGTGTATGATAGATTTAATTAGGTCCTGTATTTCGGGCTCGTTATAAATGGTCGATTTCTATACCATGTTTAAAGCCAGATGAATGTTGAAATAGTGATGAGGTTGAGACAGTTTTAATGAGTCCACAGGTTACTCCAAACGACGCATGGGATAAGTAAACAGTTTATCAAACAGCGTTACTGTAATCTTTAAACGTTAAACTAAACTATGTAATTACTGATCATAAAGTAGGCAATGTACACTAATACTGTACCGACTAGCTACCATGTCGAAGGCCTCTGTAATAACCTTTAATTACCCCATTCGTAATTAAAACCAACAATCATCTTTGAGATCTTTTCTAATCGCCGCTATTACTGGTATTCTAATCAGCCGTACTTGTTTGACAAATTATCATCAGTTTTTATTGGATGAAGAAATTGAAACAAGTCAACATTGCTAATTTAAAACTCATTACCTCGCTTCTGGTCACGGGGAAATCAATTAATAATCCGTAAACTTACAAGTATTAGGAAATATTATACGTAAAAACTAACAGGTGTTCGGGACGAACCTTTTTATATTATTTCTTATATAGTATAGTATGAATCTATAGGTCAGAGGGGAGAATATTCTTCGCGTTTTATTCAAGATAACAATATTTGACTAGCTTTGGAAGATGTGTAATCAGATATTTTGACGTTCGTGATAACTTTAATTTCCTTGAATATATCTGGAAAATCATGCGTTTAATTAATATTTCAAACGAACATAATTTTGACGAGTTTTATCTTCATGACAGGTTTTTGCTATTAATGGTCAGCCAACACGAATCACTGAAAGACAAAAAAAATATACGATAAGCAAATGATCTTGTGGGAATCCACGGCTTCTTTGCATTCAATTGGTTATTTATTGATTTCAAACTTCTTGAATAACCAGGTAATTACAATTTATAGTAGGTAATAATTGGAAATAGTTTTCAGTTTTAAGACGCAATGCGATAATTCCAATAACTTTTGAGTCAAATGGCTTAAGAGCATGATCGTTATGAACTGCATCATTGGTATTCAGTTTGAAAGGTACCGTAACACTTTGTAGTCCGCCTTCTGCAAGCAGTGTATCCTCGTCGTCATCGTTGTTCCATCTAACAACAGTAAGATGTCGTGCCCTATGTTTTGTCAACTGCTTCACGGTCCCCACCGGATCTTGATTCCCGGATCGTGAAAATTGATATTGGTTGTCCATCCAAAAATGTTTGAGTTTAAATCTTATCTGGTAATACGAAAAAGCTTGTCCCCTCAGACGATAAGTGACCAAGAAACATGCATGGAATGTACATTGAACGTACTTCCTTTTTTATTTGAGGAAAAGGAGAACGGCTAAAGAAGTTTTTTGTATCTCCAGTCTCTCGATTGACAAAAGAATGCAGTGCTTAGACAAGAATAACGAGGAATTAATGTACTACTAGTTTTTGTTCGCAATTCTCTTGAATTTTAGGCACTCAGTTAGATGCTAATACTATTACTGTGTCGGTCACAATTGAAGTCCACAATAAATATATTATTGACGGATTTCAAAGTGTGACCGATGTCTATTCAAGTCTATTGCATTTGGATGCGGATCCAAATTCTATTGGGAAGGCCTTTGATCTTAAATTCCTAATCGGGGTTAGAGGTCCCGTTACTAACGTTTTGCAGACGATCTTATAGAGGACATAGTTTCATTATAACATAAGTAATTTAGTTCTTATGCGAGACAGTAGATTAGTAATTAAAGTTTTTAGGTTAAAGTTTAAAGTTATTAGGTTTTCGTGATTCTTTGATGAGTTATCAAAATGCTGGTTAGGTTCCAAGCTTTCATGTAAGCTTTGGGCATATTTTATTCCATCTTAGTTTCAAATGCAAAAATGCCCATTTCACATTGCACCGGTTTTAGTCAGCAAGTTATAAATTGCATCACCATAACGATGGATATAATGTTCCACTGTTATCGATATTCTATCATTATCTTGCAATCTAAACTGATTATGGTTTACTTAAATAACAATTTAAGTACGAAACTCATTGGCGAACTGGTTTTTCTGCGGTTAGCGTTACGCGAATCAAATTAGACTGTACGAACACAACAAACTATCCACATTTTTAACTGTAAGGAATCTTGATCTATTTATTAGTAATTTGAAATCTGTCGTTAGCTGTGGTCGTTGTACATTAAGACTACTTCAATATAAGTCTTTGTTCTACTAACACGTGCCTTCGATTGAGTCCGATACGACTTTAATAATCTCGAATTTTTCTTTTCGATTATTTTTTGTGTCAACTCCTATTCAAGTGTCATTGTGTCAATACCATTTGACTTAGCTACCATGAAACGTAAAGCAATACTGTAATCTACCTTTGTCGCTTTTAATTTGAAATTACAAAAGTGAACAAATTTAGTTTCGACATGATGTATTACACTTCAAATGGGGTAAGTGAAACTATATTACGAAACAATAAGCTTTTACCTATATATCAATAAGCATTATCGACACAGATCAATGTAAACTGTAATGGTTGGGCGAAACCACAGATAAAAATAGAAGAAAACAGGAACAGTTTCTTTGTCGTCAATACGTAATGTTCTATAGTTATTAAAGCGTGTCGGTTATAATCGATCAAATGTAGCTCGGATACGACTTTTACCGAATAAAACGATAGTGGTGTTTATAAATATTCGCAGTGTGAGCTAATCCATTATCGTGGATTATTGTTTGAGGCGATAACTAGCTTATGGTTGCGTATTGCTGTTATCGTGCATTACGGCTTCGTTCTGGCCAACTTTGATAATAATGTGTGCTATGATTGATTTTTTAAATTCGATTCCGATCATACAGTTGATTATATCAGTAAAAAGTTAGCTCTTATTGCAATCAATGGGTGAAAGTGATTACCATAATGTATCGCTATAGGCGATATGCGTTAAAAAACTAAAGAATTTCACCGCAGTGTTGTACTATTGTTATGGTTTTTTACCGAGATGAAAAAAAAAAAAGATTTAGTAAGCTTGTAAAGTGAGCCGATGAATAGATAGTCGATCGATAGAGTTGATTTGGTGGTTATAGGTTACCGTGAGCTGGTTGAATAGAGGCTAAGTCGGTAGTAGGTTTATTTTAGCTCTATTGTGTGTTACATTGTTCGACAAGTTAGGTAGAGGTAGTCTTATTTTTATGAAAGAAATGAATCGCCAACCCGCCTTGATAGAGCGGTGATTAGTGCTCAGGTCTTCTCTGTATGAGAAGGGGCCTTTGCAGTGGGACAGTAAGAGACTGCTTTTATTAATATTCATAAATGGAATATACTAGTGCAGATTGGACTATAATAGAATAGATACTCTTTAGGTACCTACACCATAAAGAAAACAAATTATGGAAAAAAAGAGTTTAACACCTAACTGCCAAACAACGACACACAATAGAAGATGCATTGTTTGTCGGTCATTTGGCAACAGAAAAACAGTGCACTTTTATTTAAGCATCACGGTTCCGGTTTTTTAATGTGTCGGCTAGTTAGTGAAAACGAGCATAATATTTCTTAAATTGACCCTCTAAATCTTGTAACGTTTTTAGTTCACTTATATGGCAACTGAAATATAGAACTCATTAGTCGTCAACTACGTTAAAGCATATAAAGTATGTCAAACGATCATAAAAAAACAGAGCAGGGACGAATAACAGAAATACATTAGTAGCTTGTACTCTTTAATGTACGTACTTGTTTATATATTTATAGCAAAAGAATTTCACACAATTATTTCTCATTTTCCGCCATATCTAGTTCAATTAACAAGAAGCCTTCGCATTGTTTGCCGATACGTGTACGAACATCTAATACTAGAAACGTATAACAAAACATTCTTGTGGACCGTTACTGATTCCAGATGATGACTTAGATGTTTCGAAAACGAAATAAAAAAGGGTATAAGCACAATTACGTCTATAGTCGGCTACATAGAAAGTGGGCGCGTGCCACAACTCGACAAAAACTGCTGAGAGGTTTTAGAAGATAAATAATCCGTGCAATTAGACACGTACGGTGTGTCAGGTGAAATATTCCGTGGTTCAATTTGCGCTGGAGTCGACACAATGCGCCGGAGTAAACCTAATTACAGCACCACCAGCTACCGTTCACTTTTTGGAGCCTATAACACACCGACACCACGCCATTATTTGACAGGTTTTAATTTTTTTATCAATATTATACCAAATTTAATAATGCTAACTTCATCTTTCCCACATTTTGTCGCAGCGTGAGAAAGGTCATTGATCATAAGTTCCGTGAAATGAACATTACCTACGGATGCGCAGGCCGCCATTGAACGCGATTGATTGGATATTTTTTCGCTGGCTCATAAAATAATCTAAGTGTATGCTGGAGTATTCGGCGGCAGGCGCGGGCGGCACGCGCTGCGCTCGCGCCGTTTACGTCGCCGGTAATAGGCTCCATCTCGCGGATAAAGCGGCGACACCGTTACCTTTCTCAAATCACGTACACTATTGTAATATCCAATCGCTCAGAAATGAGATTGCGGCTAACAAGTTATTTACATTGACGTTTTAATATCGACACCGGCTGAAAAAACTATTTAAAAAGGTAATTATAATGTGGTGTCTGTAATAGCCACCGTACGCGCCGGCACGCCGCCTTTGTGACGTAGCTAAGCTACGAGATTAATTTTGGCGGCACAATGAACCAGTTTATAGTCAATAATACATGCTTTAATAAGTATCAGTTGCGATATTTGTTTGTCAGTTTGTCATTGTGTAGTTTCGAAAGCGAGCGCGCAACGTGCCGAGCTCTCCGAGCTGCAGGGGCTGACTCGATAGGATCTTTATTACGCTCGTTTTTTGAGAGAAAAAAATGATTAATATAAGGGCTTGGCGCGGACGGATAAGTAGTTGAGATTGACGGAATAACGCGAGGTCTGTGACCGGGTGAGGGCGGGGGGGGGGAGAGGGGCGCGGGGCGCTGCGAAAAGCCGCGAGGCCGCATTGCGTTGGCGCAGCCAAAAACTAACCATAAATTACTGGCTACTTGCTGGACCGCTGACTACGACACGCGCGGTACGTTTTTGCTCCTCCTTCGATCCTGTTACAACGTAAACTTCTCACGGACATCAGATCATTATAGGCATATCTTTAAGAAATTGCTCTGAGTAATGACGTTCGAGAATTATGAGTTACGGCTTGTGTCGTATTTCATGAGAAATTTCGTATTAAGACATCGTCATTTTAATCGTGACTCGAATGATGTCAAAGTCAGTTTTTGTGCCATGCGGTTCCTAAAATTACTGGTTACTGTTCTTTGGGCACTCATTTTCTTATTAATACCTAACGACCATCTTTTTGCGAAAATAAACTGAATAAAGACGAGTACAGACTCATAAATGTGGAATTTCGGTAGCCCAGGGCTTGACAGGGGCGAATTAGGAATTTTCAAATGCAGTTTACCGACATAACGTATCCTTAACTGGTAATAGGTACGGTGTTTTTGTTTCTTTCGGTACTTAATAAGATTTCGATTCTGGATTATTTTAATAATGTTTAAGTTGGGTAGATTTATGCTAAACTCTCAGAGTTGTTGCTGAGTGGAAGCCCCCTGTAGTTACAAATAATCTTGGAGACATGTAATCTAAGTAGATGAATTGAAGGTACAGTTATCTAAACTAGAGTAGAGTAACCTAAAGTACAGTAGACAGCACGTCAGAGGAGAACCACGAGCTGGCCTAGCGTTGTACAGAGTTATAATAGAATAAGAAGTCAAGATATACCTACTGGTTTTTTTTGCCACTGAAGTTCGCCCTATTGTACCTAATTAATGTCATTTATAAAAGAGTAGAGTAATCGAACGTAATGTAGCAACTCTACCTAAGACAGTACCCACATTTACAAACAAATTCATGAATCGGGCAACGTACAAAGTTAAGTCCGCCCCTGTGTTAAGTTAAGGGTGCGTGCAAATGGTTACGAACGCCTACAAGTATAAATATGCTGACGTGAGAGGATCCCCGACGCTGTAGGCGATCATGATATCGGTATATAATAATAATACATAAGTAGCCAGTGTTAATACACGACCCGGGTCCCTTCGAAAACGATGCCACGCTTTGACAAGAAATAATCGTCCGTAATCGTCTGCTGTTTCCATAATAATACAAAAATAAAATAGCAATACGGGTGCTCGGCTACTCCTTAAATATTCATTATACTGAGCATATCAGACAAAGAGTGGCCGCTGCCCGCCTTTCTCCAAGGGAAGGCGACGCTCACTCTAGCGATTACGCATTTTTTTTGCCCCCCTCATTATGCAGATTCTGGCGAAAAAGGAATAAATTTAATAACACGCGTTCGTGCGCATGCGTTATCGAACGCACTTGCTGCTGATAATCTGCGCGCGCGGCTTCGCGCAATTACAGTCGGCCGGGAGTGCGCTCGCGCAAGCACGCTGCCACGCTACCACGCTGCCACGCCGCAACACAATACCTTTTTAATTTCAGTTTCATAATATCTAATATGCTACCATTTATAACTGTAATGCAAGCTTAAGTTACTTAATCCGTCAAAAATGAAAGGTGTATTGCATCTGATTATTCGCTTACCGTAATTGAAATGATACGGTTGTTTCACTACAATGGATTGATACCTATTATTTACTTATGTTGCATGATTAACAACGTAAATGAGATTGCAACTTAATAAACATTTTCTGAGTAATACCATTTCTGGGTTACGAAATTGAGTTTTTTATGTAGACTGAATGTGAGCGAAGTAGATTAAAAACGTAGTATCAACTGAAAGTGTAGAGACGCGTGTAGAAATGCATGTGTGTCTCCAGTTTGCGGCGGCCTAATAAGGATAATCTCCGCACCTGAGGAGTGCAATTAATAATGGGCGGGAGAGCTTACATCTCGTGGGATCTGCAAACTCCACTAAAGATTACTTCTCACACGTAGGTACACGCGAGGGTGGAGAATTAATTCGGTAATCACTCAATTACTAATGCAATGAGGCAGTGTAATTTATGTACTTAGCGTATGTAGTAGATAAGTAGCATGGAAAGCAATTATTGTTTCTAAAACAATAATTGTTATTTCAATGAATAAAACTTGTTAATAGAATGAATTGTTTATTCGCTGTTCAATTGCCAGCAATTACTGTTTTTGATTTAGGAATTTAAGAGAAAATATAATTGAGAAAATTATCGTATCAAATTCTGATAAAGAAATACTATAAGGCTATAAGAAATCCATAAAATATTATAAGGAACATTTATGGAAGGTATTGTCTCGTTATTTAAGGATTGTAGAAGGAATGGCAAGTGGTCGGAGACGCGGAGCCGTCGGATGGCTGTCCAAGTGGCGGATCAAGTCGAAAACAGCCAAAAACTGGCCCCCGCGTCTTAGCCTTGAATGGTTTAGCCCTCTGGACACGAGCAAATAGCTGACGTGGCCCGCGGCCCGCCGCGCCTTGCATACACAATGTGCGAGCAACGAGACACAAGTGCAGTGGAGACGATACGCGCAATAATTTTTCGACAATCCACCTTCGTTCGCTGAAAGTTTTAACGTTATTCGCTGTCTAACCTCACCGATGATCGAGATTGATTGTGTATCCTGATCTATAAAAGGCAATCACAACGGTTTTCTAATATTACCGATCAAACGGAACAATGACTATGTGAGATACGTCAAAATCGGCCGGTCGTCAGTCGCTCGGACAACAATTCGTGTCCAGATGGAATAATCTATAAGAAATACTCATCTGAAATCAAATACGAACAAAAAGGCGCCTTGTCTAGATTCTATAGATTGGCTTGATGAGAGTGTTATCGACAGTGATGTCTTGTTTTCGTTACAATTTTATTTGCATGAAATCGTCTCGACAGCCGGCTGTAGCGGGGCCAGTAATGGAGTATTTCGTATTTGCTTCATTTTTTATTTTTTGCCGGTTCGATTACGCGAACGCGATCTCCTCATCATTCTTGGCGAAATTCGGGAGCGTCTCACCCGTCGAGCCTCGAGATATTAATTATTGATTGACGATAAAGTATGCGTAAATAATGTCTGCACGATATGTTTATAATCTGGCTTTTTTCATTGCTCGTATCGATGAAATTTGATAGGGACTGGTTTATCATGAAAATTATAGTTTAGCCTTCCTTCATACGATGTTGCGTACTTTCTGAGAATCTTCAATTAAACTGCACTCGACTCAGTTCTTAATAATCAAACCAATTATTAAGTTGGTAAATTTTTTACCATTCAATTTCAGCCTTTATTCTCTCTTTATAACAATTCGGACAAAAAGTTTCAAGCGACCCTTAGCAACGTCCTTAGCCAAAAATACATCAAAGATTGCCATTCACTGATATTAATCACCGTAATAAGTGTACAATAGATTGTTTAATTATTTTTTTAAAACTCCTATTGGTCACACAACGTAGCGTCAGCTGTCGTTGCGCCGGCGCAGCCTGAAGAGCCCGAACACCCCACTTTTAATCCACGCTTAGCAAAAGTTACGTGCCTGACTACTGTTGCTCGGAACTTCACACATTTTCATAGCTTTCACGTATACTATGAATTATTACTTTAGTAGTTATTATTATCGGTTTTTCATTTACTGTTTTTTTATGTAATAAAATAAACCTAAAAAGTTTAATAATTGCGTTCGTGATTTAGCACCTTTAGACTTACATGGCTATAATTTAAGTCCCAATTTGGCGGACACGGGGCAGTCGCTTAATATGCCTGAATATGGAATACCATAATTCAACAGTTTACAGTCGCATTCGTTTACGATCGCGATATGCGAAAGATAACACTACACAAAGTTGACGCCGGAAATTCCTATAACTTCATAATTATCCGATCGTTATTTTGCAGTTAATATTACGATTTCTCGAATCGCGTCACTGCATATTTGTGGCATAATTACCGAGGTTCGTGGTTTTCGCTGTGGCGAGTTAAGTGCGTGTATTGTGTTAAAAACAAAAGGGGCTTCAAAGACTGTGTACTACTAGAGTTTAATTTTGAAGTGAGAGTTAGTATTTGAATTGGTTTTAATCGTGGGATAAACAATGGGGAGGGAGCAGTGGTGCATGGAGACACGCCCTGCACATGTGTGGCTCAACAGTTGCCTGTAGTACACACCGGCCGCGGTTTTGTTCTGATCGTTCTTTTTCATAGAATAGATGAGTGTCGTCAAGGGCTCGTTACGCGCTCATAATTATAGGTTTGTGAGTCATTACGCTTTTGTTTTATTTCACAATTATGTTGCTTGATAAATTCAGTTTTTGGCGAATGAATACATTCAATACCTACTCAATATAATAGCTTAATGAATTGAATTTTATATTCTCCATGATTTTAATAAGTGTGTTATTACTGAGCACGATTTTAAACCAATTCGATAAGAACAATAGCAACTATTAATCTTTATCAATATAATCTGCTCATGTATTATTTACTTGAATGTTACGGTTGCGAGAGTATTAGATTATCGATTTTATGTCACACAAAAAACAACTGTATAATGAGGCGCATGTAAATTGTATGTGAACGAGTTATCCCTCCGCTGGGGGTGAGTGATGCGAAACGCGTGAGCAATCATCGCGATCGACTCCCGCGCAGGGAAATGACGGAAATACCCACACACATCCAAACGCACAACACACCTTCAGCACACATCAACACCCAACCCTATGTACATATTAGTAATCCATTGTCTATGCAAATAAATATTAATACACCAGATACGTTATGTATGCAACTCTGTTTTCCACACTTTTTATCGTATTTTTGCGGGAATACAGGGCAATAACACAACACCATAAACTGTATTTTTACTTCATGGTAGTGCATAATATAGTTAATGGGGTATTAAGTATAACTATCTATGCAGATAAGTTCGGGTAATGAATTTAACGCTTCTGATAACATCTGCAACTGTAACAAAGACATGCGTGCAGTAAAAATGGTATCATGTGTGCGTACGCGCCACTTGTCGTGCACTCCCACGCACACCATTGCATACCACGTTTTTTTCGAATGTAATAATTGCTTTGGTAAAGGAAGTTGCGGATACAAACGGAAAGTAATAACGAAGTTTTTGACCGCACGCAATTGATAGTAGATTCTAAAGTGAGGTATAAGTATGTGGTTTAATAAGGCCGGTGATTTTGATCTAGCTCACTCAGACGCTAATGTTGTTTCATGCGAAAGTGTAAATAGCGTTACGATTCATGAGCACGGACGATAGATAAGCTTTCAAAAAATCATTATCATGGAGTAAACGAAAAAATTGTAATTGCAGGGAGTTGCGTTAGAAATTGCATACATTTACTCACGCATCGGTATTAAGTAATTAATTCGCCGCCCGCCTCGCCCTATCGGCCGACGATCTCGCAAAACGCTCTCATCGAACACACAACAATCGAAGCTCCGTTGTCTACTGTGAAAACAGTAGTGGCACGGTTATAATTTTGCGGGTAGTTGGGAAACTCGTCACAGTCGCGCGACTTGTTTATCGATTTATCGGCGGATGCGTTGGCGATTAACATCGCAGGGCTGACCGTTACACAGCGTAAGTTTTTCGCGAGAAAAAAAAGCACAATTATAATAATGATCGTCCTAGTATGGGATGGCCAGCGCTTGTTTATGCAAATGTATTTGTACTAATTAAGAGGGAAATAATTTTCAATGTAGTTTGCATGTTGTTGAACGATGGAAAAAATATGCAGTTCCTCGATGGGATACCGACCCGATCATTGTCACTGCCATACATAATTAGCTGGGTAGAGTTGACTGATCTATTGTAATAGCAAATGTATCGATGACCGGTCATTGATCGTATCGACCCCTTTGATATACGTATCGACGTACACCGGTAGATGTTTATCGATATTCATTTTACATCTATCCCTAAATTACGGAGTTGCGCCCTAATCTGAATGGATGCATTTCTTGGGAACAATTCTTAGTCCGTTACGCATTATAAGTCCCTTGTTTGTCGAACTCTACGGCTTTTTAAAGCGGCTTAAATGTGAATAGAGGGCCGGGAAGTGAAGTAAAGGGTTCGTATAGAATGCCGGTTATCGCGTACTTAATCTCAGCGAGCAAATTAGGATTAATTGAACTTTTTCCTTTTAGCTGTGAGCGTCTTTGTGTTCGTGCGTAATTCGTTCAACGTGTCACTCAAGGAAGTATATGGAGTGGATAATATAATCGAATAACCGTTGCCTTCAATTTCAGCTTTCAATAGGTATTTTAAGGATCGTATAAGCATGTAGATTTAATATATCATGAAGTTATTTGTGTCATAGATTAAAAGTGATTGGA
This sequence comes from Phlogophora meticulosa, assembly GCA_905147745.2. NCBI lineage: Eukaryota > Metazoa > Arthropoda > Insecta > Lepidoptera > Noctuidae > Phlogophora > Phlogophora meticulosa. The sequence continues at coordinate 6,527,901 of LR990518.1, forward strand.
GTGCATGATTCCACTCTAAAACTAATAATCATTAGATTAGATAGTGATAGTAATAAACGCTTATTCTGCTACTGGTTTAGCAAGTCATCAACGTTCAAAGACAATCATTAGTAATGAGTATTTTTAAACACATACCTCATTGTTGCTGCAATAGGAAAGTTGATAGGTAGTTAGATCTGCATTGTTTGAACCGTTACTTAGTTCTTCAGCAGTTATTTTATTAGTTTTATTGAGTCGTGAGTGATATAACTGACAATGCTATTCATTTTTATATTCGTTTTCGCAACAAGTGCTGGTAATATATTAAATTATTTTGTTATTATATTTTTATTTTTGAACAACAAAAATAACTTATTATGACGACTTGCTAATCAAGTAACAGAATAACTTCGGAAGTGAGCATGTCTGCACGGTTGTAGTTTTTATTGTAAATATTCTTTGCCTCAGTATCGTCTATTGCTTTGATATTACTTTGAAATCATCTGTTGCAGAACCTCCTTGTTGGTTTTTTTTCTTGTTTTCGTCATCATGTTTTTGAGTTATTCAAAATAGCTCCAGTCTTAGTTTCAAAGCATTATATAGACCTCATGATTCGTAGCGGGACTGATGGTGTTTGGCCAAGCACCATCAGTCCCGCCACAACGCGGTCTTAATTTAATAGAACAGCCATTCACCATCCGCCATAGTAAATCAATATATCGACCTCTGCTACAGTATCTTTCATTGCTACATTATCACCACAATGAACATATAGCACTTGCCTTACCATCTAACTCAAAGCACACGTGCTCTCACTTCGTCCTTTAGCCAAAATCTACTGTGACACGGGTTTTCCCTTACTTGTATTAACCGCTCTTTCAATTCCACACCCAGTACGTAAGGCAAGTGATTAAGATACGAGGGGGTAGGTTTCTATAACCTTATGGCGGTAAGGATCCCTCTCACGTTTCCTATGCGTCTCTGTGCCTGTCAACAAGATTTGTAGCAGTTGACAGCCCGTAACATATGCCTCCAAAAACCATTCATCACAAGCCATGGCCATCGTGTTTCCTTCTGCTTCGGCACCATCTATAGCCATATCATGATTTTAAAAGACAGATGACTTGCCACTTGCCTTTCCATTCAAATCAACGACGACATAAACGGTTTCAACCACTCCTGCAATTCAATGCACAGTGCGTCAGTATTAAGGGGCGAGGGGGTAGGTATCTATAACCCGATGGCGGTTAGGATCCCTCAGGTGTGACGCGACGGAAGCCCGCTATCATTAAGCTACCCACATGTAGTGCGTATACGCACACACGCACGCACAGTGTTTATGCGATGTCCTTGTGTGTGCAATGGGACGGATTATGCGATGAGCTTTTTTTGTTGATATAAAAGTTTTGTGCATTTTTTTCAATCGTTGTCTGGTTCATAAGTTTGTATGGATTTGAAATCATGTTTATTTATTTCTTAATGACTTGTATTTTGTGTCTAAAGAATTTGCAACAGTTTGAATATTCTGAAAAGTGCTCTGTAAAGTCGCCGTGTGAAATTTGTAATTTTATCTGAAATTCATATTTAGCCTAAACCTTCGTAATTAAAATTTCGGAATAGCTTAACAGCATGAAACTTATGATATAAATATGGATCCTTCATATCCGGAGCGTTATTTAGCAGGTCCTTTAATTTTTTTTAAGCCTTAAGACGGCGTTTCTTAGGCACTCTTTTCCTTAGTTTATTAATCGTAAGTCTTTAGGGAATGAATGATTTCCATTGTTAATATAACGGATCACAGCGTGGTTTTTTATCAGATACTCTCTAAATTTTCAAACATTATTTGACATTGAAACAGCCAAAAGCGAGCTGAGAGCGAGATCCGTTTAAAAGTGCGGCAAAATGCATTAAAAAGATTCTAATAATTCTTCCTCAACAATACACAGAGCAGAAATAAAACTCGTCCAATCTAATCCCGACCTGTGCGCACATATCCGTGGATCCGGGGCGACACAGCCCGCTAGCCACCCGGCCGACAATAAAATGTGTACACGACTAAATATTACTATTTTCACTGCGTTCCTACACTTAATCGCTTCGAATTGATTCGTTTTTGCACTATCCTGCATACTTTATGGTATTTCTGCGTTTAGCTTATGGTCATGCGTATTGTTTTTATTTATTGTGGGCAGCCTTTTCGTTATTCAGTTTTTGGACTTTGGTAGTTTCGAAAATTAGGTTTACAGTTCATTGTTCTACTTCGGTTTTAGACGTTTTTTTTAACTGACTTCGTTCAAATTTTCTTAGGGTAACTCGCACATTTAATATATCTATTACAGCTACTTTAACCATCATGTTAAGTATATTCGTCTATGTCATGAAAACGATATATACGTAGACGAAAAAAAAATGGTGCATTATCTTAATACACTGACTTGAATACTTGCTGATAATGCAATGTACAATATTCGACAATGACCGTGTTTTTTGCTAGAAATAAAGGCATGAAGTTTTTGTATCCCTAAAAGTTTTTTAAACAAATAAACTGTGTAATTACAAAATTTATGATAAATAAACATTATTTATCATTTTCATTTGATTAAAAACGTTGCCCACTCGTATCCACCTAATAAAAATCTTCGTTACCCAAGGGTACGTTAATAGGGGCAAGCCACTATTAACGTTTACATTGTTTACACAGCGTAAGAACGTCCGTCGCGCGTCGCCTACAAGGTGACTGCAATTATTCAGAAATCGCCAGCAATACCTATATAATTACCTATTACAGTTCCACCCCATCTTTCAATTACTTCACCAATCACTATACTTTTTATCACTAGCCGACACGGAGCGGTTTTTCAAGATCCGCCCACATGAGGAATTCTTTCTGAAGTCAAAAGTCGAAACATATTTCAAGACTCTGCTTCTATAAGTGTATTTGCAAACGTACCGAGTTATTAAGCACGGAGATTAAATGTTCGTCGATTTTGTCAACTTTTTGTACCGTTGACACACCTCTATAAAAGATACTATCGATCAAGACTTTCTCTTTGTTCGTTTTATTGTAATACTCGGTATCATATCCACACCCAACTATAAGACTGTTTAGTTATAAACGACGTTATTTTTCACTGTGAAAAATTGTTAAGCCCAAACTTTTAGCTATTTATGCACATTAATTAGGTAATTTGAATATTTATACAGATTATCCTCTTGAATTGTCAAATAGATGATTTATCTTGTGATGTCATACACATTGTTAGTGAGAGACAAATTAGCTTCGAGTGTGCCGTCTAATTAATACGAAAGGCGTAGGATTAAAGCGGGTTTTTGTTCGATCCGTGGTCACACTTCAAAGTAGATTTGTTTACATTTTTCGAACGATGTTTTCTTCGCTCCCTTATGAAAACACCGCGTAGGTACTACTTTTTGTTACAGGTATCAATCAGTTGATATCAACAGGTACATAGGTAACTCTTCAGGATAGCGACCACAGACAACTTTCATATCCCATGCAATTTATCATTTTTTTTTCTTCTGCAATCATTTTTCAACTGTTTCGTCATTTGATTTGCCGTCATCAATAATCAGAATTTCCAGTCTGAGAAAAAATCTGCCAATCTGGTATCTCCAGCACAGTATACCACATAAACGTCATCGCATACATTTGGTAAGCTGTCCATAACAGCGAGTCCTTGGCGGCCCTTCCGCGACACAATTCCGTATGTGCTGACATCAGAAGCTCGGATTGCCGATAGCATAAGTCGCTATATTTAGAATCTGTGCTACTGATTAATGGACGTTTTAGTGGGGCGTGTGTCGGTTATGGCTAAGTCATCTCACGTCGGCAATTGACACCGTAACCCCAGGCTTTAAGACTATCTTTCATCACCACCAATTTAGCAATTGTCTACGAAATATAGGAATCAATCGTCATGATTTATATTTGGGTGCTTGTTTGGTGGGGATTAATTTGTGTAAAGACTTTTAACGTGGTCTGCAATAAAGACTTCAGTCAAAATGGCGAATGTGTAGGTTATTCATTTGCCTTAGAAAATTGACTAGGTATATCACAAAAAAAAACACCTTATTCTTAAAATAAGGTTACAATACTTAACAAAATATCTTGCTGCCTTACTTATTCTATACGCAATAAATCAGTCTCTATATCGACGTAGACAGCTACTGCAGAATTCCAATCAAGATTCAAGATATCTAATTCATAGCATAATGCGGTCGTATATCAAGTTCGTCATAACTAACATGCATAATTAGGCAGTAGCATGGCGGTTGAAACGCACAGATGAATAAAGAAATGACAATTCTTTTTTTTTTATTAGTATGCAAAATTGATACCGGACGCAAGTTATGAGCGAGTAGCGAGGCACTGGAATAAATTGATGGATTTATTTAGAATTTTAACAAGACCGATAGTCTCTGTAAAATATTTGATTTAATTTGGAACAGTTAAAGGCAACTTTGAAAACCAGAAAGAGAATCTGAATATGAAAATAAAATGTCAGTCTAACTCATTAGATACCTATGTAATATAATAAATTATATATGAAAAGGCCAATAAATGTTCTCTTCTGTACTTAAGAAGAGTTCGGTTCCCAATGTATTTTAATGTGTGTATAGCTGGTGGGTTATTAGGATTAAATCTGGAAATTCTCAGTAGCAGCCCGCAGTCTGGATTTGTACAAGATTGATGGCAATAAGCTCGCCCCGTACCTTAGATAGGACTTAAATATAATGAGCGAAATGTGGATATACTACTCCTACTACTACACCTGTGCCTAACCCTTCGGGTATTACAGGCGTGATTTTATGCTGGTGCAGATTCGATCTGGAATGAGAAGTTGTGGTGTTTATAATATTGACATTTTGAATGTTGATATTTTAAACTGCTTCAGTTGAGTATCTTTGATGGAAAATATATATTATTTTTATATTATTTATATTATATTTGGGCAGGAAATACTGGTTTTATCGATGTAGTGCAGCAGTGTGGTAATATTTGGCCTCATTTTTTAATCCAATAAAACTTAGTCTAAACCCAAGTATTTTAAATAGTAGGATTATGCTTTTGCTAAGCTTCATGGTTTCAAAAATTTAGTCAGTAATTTAGACAGTATAACGAATTGAATATTCATGGTAAGTTCAAATTCAAAGTTAAAGCAGCTAAATGAAAAGAGCCGCATGGGTTGATCGAAGGTTAAGCTACGTTTGCCGAGTTCAATCTACGGATGGGTGACCGTTCATAACATATCAAGACCCCTCCATGCCTCGGAAAGCACGTTAAATCGTTGGTCCTAGCCGTCATTTGTAGATCATTGACAGTCAATTCTCAATACGTGACAGTCGTTACGGGTAGTCAGACATCCGAATATCTGACAACCTGTCTTACCAAGGAGTACCGTGTTATCCAGCAACTGGGTTGTGGAGGTTAGACAGGCAGTCGCTTCATGTAAAACACTGATATTCAGCTACATCTAGACTAGATGCCAACTCCAAAAAGGTTGGGTTTTGTGTTTTGTGAGTTCAAATTAAAATTTCTACCTAAAATTATTTCAACTAATCGCTCGCTAGTCGCTCCTCACTTGCACCACGCTCGTTATCTGCAATTACTATGCATCGCACGGACTTCGTGCTAAACATGTTAGGCACATGAGTTTAGTTAATAGTTTATGAGCCATTTTTACTATATTTACAAATATCACATGCCCCATAGAATACCTAATACGAAAACTGAAATTTAATAAGCCTCTGCCTTCCTACTATATACTACATATTTCAATATACATATACCAGATGCATAGTTTTCCATCGTTTTAAATACTCAACGTTCGCGCAATTTGTCTACACTTTTCATTAAACCTAAATACGTTTACTGTGATATCGAGATTTAATTAAGATCTAAGATTGCGTAGAAATAGCTTAGACGACATTATCGCGTTAAAATAATGAACAATATACCTACTCACGTAGACTTAAATAATTACTTTGAATGCAACTCGTTCTAGAACTCAGTATTGTCGAAGTAGATTATGTACGCATCGTTTGTGATTTCTGAGAAAGTTTCAAGGAGGCAAGAGTTAGGTTGTAGTGTCAAGTAACTGTTAGGTTAGACGGCATGGGCGCCATAGGAATGACACGGAGATTGTCTGTCTGGGAAAAGTCTGTCCGTCCTGTCCTAACGTAACGCGTAACGCATTCCGCGCGATGCGTACAAATATCCCTATTTGCGGTTTAGAGTTAGAACAATAGATTACTGCGCGACGTTGTACAATCGTCCAGTTATCTGTAGCGACCGGCGGATGCGATAGTGGTAATAGCGGTTACTATCGAGCAGATAGATTCGGCTCCTATCGGCCCTACATGGGAATTTATACTCGTGTGTATGCGTACAAGCGTAATATAGTTGTTTCGTTACACGAAATGTACCATAGTTTGAGATAAGACGCCATGGGTTTATGATCCCTGTCAGCAACATGTTCCGGAGATTAAACTGTAATAATAAAGTGGAAATGTTTGCGATATTTCATATTATGTATTTACAATGTTTCTGTGTTAAGTGTTCCTTGAATTTCTTATTTCCAAAAATAGATTATACTCTCGATCCTTTCATTGTTTGAGCTTACAGTATCTGACAATTATTTATTTCTCATGTGACAGTAGAAGACAAGTGACAGTTAATATGGTAGTCAGTAGTCGACAAACAAAAGCTTATCGGGCGCTTTGTTCCGATAGACGTCAAATCGGTAGAGTCATATCAAAGCTGAGTATATTATCAAAGCTCGTAGTTAAAGTTCAACGCACAAAGTGCATAATCGTGGTAATCAGTTGGAGCCAAATGTCATCGACCCACTTATCTCGTCCGTCCATCCCTTTTACAATTACAACAACAAATGAGTAAGAGTCGTGCACCGATATGCATGCATCGATACTGATGCAGAGGAATAAAATCCTGTGTGAACGAACTCTAATCTGTGTTTTGTGCTTCCAGACTCCGGCGAGATGTGAACGTGCGTACGCACTGATAGATCGCCGGTTATACGTTGTGTTTCAATCGGTTGTCTCATTCGGTTTGTTGATCCGAGTTTTATTGAGTAATCCGATACCTAAAGATACGTAATCTATGACTCGTTGGGGGATTGGACAACATACATAATTTTGTTCTAATAAAATTTCACCATATTAAAGAGAAATACACAGAATGACAGCACAAAAATTATAGATAAATAGTGAAGTGCCAAAAAATATTTACCGACAATATTTTCGGCATAGTCACAGCGAGATAATACCGCGTTAACACCTTAACTGCCACTCAAATAAAACAGAACCGTTCTGATTTACAATTTTATTACTTTAAGCCTATTCCGTAGAGATAGATCCCGACTTTATGCATTCAAAAGCACACCGTCATCAAACACAGGTAGATTTTCTTTCATCTCCACAAACTGCGTCCTTGTAATGTTCCCGTTAAACTGATGATCCTGTTTGTAACAATATTGTTTATAACTTCTTAACTGACGTAATGGGATAAACAATAGCCCAATAGCTGGCCACGGATAGCTCAGGTATTGTTCAGGTGTCATAAAATGCAGGTAAAGGCTACCTCACTTGCAAGAACATCTTAATTGCTTTAAGTTCCACAAATCCCTCAGCCGACACGTTTGATTTTTGAGCTTAGTTTTGGGACTGGCTTATTTTTTGTGTAAGTAAACAACACTTTTTTTTGCGCTGAAACAAACAGCTTTTAAACCGTAAACATAGAGATGTCACGCATAATTATTGTCTATTGTTCTTCGATAACTGTCGGATGTAAGAATATAAACAGTTGATAAATAAACTATATAATTTAATAATTTATCGCCTTCCCGACCTTTTCCTTCATTTGCCTTTAGCTTTGGTTATTGTAATTAAAATCCGTATTTGGTGCGGTCATATTATTTTCATTGCGTAATTTTTTATATATATTATTCAAGTCATTGAAAGGGCAGACGCACACGTCATATCAACTGTATTCAACCCGTATGCACTTTACTTAGAAACTGAACTGGCGAATAATAAGTGCATTGTGTGACCGTATACGTATCACTCGGATTAGTGAGGGGAATACGTAACGTCGATAATTTGCACACCCAATGGAGCGAACAAAACGACAGGTGACGGAATTTTTATCGTTGGAAGAATTTATTTCAATTTAGGTAGCTAATTAGGTTTTTGTTTTCATACGATAGTTCAATCGATATTCTCATACGTGCCTCTAGTTACATTGACTTTTAAGACCAAAATATCTCTTTCGGCCTCTTAATCTAACCAATAAGAGTTTATCAGATGTTCATTATCGAAGGTCCTGATCGAGGTCAACGACTCCATGTGAGCATATCGACACATCGACAGCGGCGGCAGGGCGGCGCGCGCCACGCACTTCCGACGCGACGGATTTGCCGGAATCGGCGCGGGCGCATCAAACGCGCTGCAAAATTCGGACGGAGGCGCGCGCGCGTGAATCAATTTGAATATTTTTTTCGGTGCCGACATGGGAATGGCTACCTCCCGCCATGGGCATCATACACAATGTTCGCAATACTGCTCAGCGCTCGACTTAACAAACGTTTTGACGCAAAACAAAGAATTTTTATAGCGCATAATCTCAGCATGTAGAAGCTTTATGAGTCGTCCCGAATTTTTTCGTTGACATTATACCTCCATATTACATTCAGATGCTCCTTGTCGAAATTAAGGCGCATATTATTAATTACGTCCGTTCAAGAGAGCACTTGTAAAAAGCTACAATTTAATTACGAAAAAATGTCGTCGCATATTATTTTTTTCAGTTGGATTCAGTGTATCCGAAATTTCGTCGAGTTGGAGCCCACACGGGCTTTCTTGCTACCAACATCTCACGTTTTTGAGTAGCCGTAATATTTAAATTGCCGACATAGCTCCTCCGGGCATACCTTGCATGGGAATGTGCGCGGCGGTCGTCAAAACCCGCTTTTACCGAATGCGTTATGCTCTCTCCAAACGCACCGGAGCTAACCGCGCCTTCCTTGTCTAACACGTCAGCGAGGATCGTCGCAGACAAAGAAGTAATGGTGGAAAGTATGACTACTTTTACTGGACGTTTATTACATTAGCAAACGCATCCCGCCTAAAATTTTGCATGGATGCGTCGCGCATGCGAAAATGTGTTCGGGCGTACGTCGGCGGCGCACGGGCACGTACTCAATATTACCTGCCGATGCATATTAATCAAGGAGGAAGTTTTGTCAACAATATCTAATGTGCTCCGCGAACTCGCCGCGGTGCCCATTGATAGCTTTTTTGTTTTATATAAATTTTGTTTCCAAAGTACCTCTTATAGACGGCGCCATATTTAATACTGCAATATTGCATAATGTATGACACAGACATACAGAAGTATATCTTACTAAAAACAATCGGTATGATTGTTCACGATAGACGGTGCTCTACAATATGTCTATTGGCAGGCAAGTGGTTTAACTGGGTTATTCCATTTAAATCGTTCTCTACTTGAGTATTAATTAGCGATAATCATGATGGCAAATAATCTTCGTGTCGATTACTGACAGGTTTATTCTTCAAGTGGAAATATCTCGAGTGGTTTATATCGTTTCCTTGATAAACATAATATAAAAATTCTTTGAATAATGTTATCTACACAATCGTAATAACATTTATGAGTATAATACTAAGTGTTTAAATCATTATGTTGCTAACTAAGTATAACTGTGACTGTATTTACAGATGCACTTCTTAATTTTATTAAACAATTATTTGAGTTTTTAAACAGTTTTGACTTATTACTTACAGCAAGTTACGTATGCGAAAAGTCAAGATTTAATCTTTGTACCAAAAATTTAAAGCGGATGTGTCTATAATTAGACCCTGACCTACTATCAATTAAAAATTTCGATATGAATGAATGTGGTTTGTCATGATTATGATGATAATCGTAGATAGAAACTTCATGACTCAATAAAATATTGAAAGCCTTTGAAGACGGAAAGTGTTAAATCCAAACTAAGATATAGATTTTGAACTACCGACATATCTTTTCTACTTCTCTATCAAGTCCATTCGAAGGTCGTCTGTAAGAGATCGCTTTTACCAATAAGGCCGCCCATTGCAACACCCTATGTAGCTTTTAAACTCATTATTTGTAAGTTTTCATGGTTTTTAGAGTATTCTATTCTATTATTTTGAACTCTCCATATATTTTTCCTACTTACGGTATATCCTACTATCCCATTAATATTATTGAACTAAACAAATAGTACTTACTTGACGGATTTTACAGAATTCATATTAATTCTTACACATATGCCATTTATTATTTAACAAGATACTTAGATACCCAGATAAAGTTGGGTAACTGCTCGTATTTTATATTTCAGCCCTAGGGCTTAGGCCTACACTAAAAACTATATGGTTATTCCGAATATCGGTAATAATATGTCCATAAGTATATTCGAGAATATACTCACAAACCAATCATCTCATCTAGTCTCACATCATCATATCAATCTCACCGGATGCAGGTGAATACCAGTATTTTACTTTATCTGACCTCCACAACCCAGTTACTGGGCGACACGTTATCCGATACACGATATACAACATAATTAGTCCGTTTTTAATGCCAATAGAGTGGCAGACATATTTTTACTAACCTAGTGATAGAACGTAAGCCCTGTTGATTATGCTTAAGTTCTAACACCACCGGCAACACGATACTTGTTGGTAAGACTGGTTGTCAGACTTTTGGGCTTCTGACTACCCGTAACGACTGTGAAAGATCTACAAGTGACAGCCGGGACCAACGAGGGGGAATCCATGCAGAGGCATGGTTCGTAACATATCGAGACTGGAGGAGAGCCTCCAGTCTCGATATGTTACGAACGGTCACCCATCCACAGACTGACCTCGGCAAGCACAGCTTAACCTTCGATCAACCAGTGCGGCTGGTTTTATTTGGCCACGAGGCTTTCCTCAAAAACCAATAATGAAAATTAAAGACAGATGCCACACTACACACCGGAAATCCATATCACAATCAGATCGTCAGTAAGATAAAACGAAATAACCGCGGAATAGTCAAACACCAAATATTTCCGTTCAAAAGCGATTCGTGCCATTTGTTTAAACAAGTTTCTTAGATAAAGCACGCGCGGATTATCCGTGCCGCAGTCCACAGATATCACGGCGTGTATCGTGTTATATCGCCATACGTGCATTATCGCACTAAGTCGCGGATTACCGCACTGATTTATTTATTTTATCGCGTACTGTCGGAATTCACAAAGAGATCGCGACATGATTGCGTACTTGTTTTTGACTGACAACGTCATTGGATTTATTTTTATCGTATTAAATGTATATATCACTGTGTCGTATTATATGATGGTAGCATTAAGGATTTCTGAGATTGTGAGTGTCAAGAAATTCCATGTTGTTTTTTGTGTAATTTAGTAGTCTTACTTGCTTTAGACTTTAACTCGTTTTCATAGTAGTTTTTCTATTGTGTTTATGACGTCATCGTGTTAAAACTGAAGGTCCGTTTTGCTTCCCTCATGGATTTGATTAAAGAGTTGTAACCTAAGTAAAAATTATTTCTACATTATGAGGAATCTATTGGTATGTTGCTTGATAGTGTAATTCATGATCTGCCTTGCCTTTGTCCAACTGTAGTCTAACCGGATGCAGCTGAATACCACTATTTTACATGGACTGAGGGTCTATCCGACCTCCACAACCCAGTAACGGAGTAACACGATACCCCTAGGTAAGACCGTATGTAAGACTTTCGGGCTTTTGACTGCCCGTAACGATTGTTAAAGATCTATGACGAATGAAAGCCGAGACCAACGGCTTAGTGGGCTTTCCGAGGTACTGCGGGGACTCGATATGCCAAGAATGGTCAGCCACCCATAGACCGACCACTGCAAGCGTAGCTCAATCTTCGACCGGCCAATGCGCGGCTGTTATCATTTAACCACGATTACTGGGCTAAAATAGTACCATCTCCTTTATACACGTCATCTCGAATTAGTCATACTCATTTCATCTAAAACCTCAAATCTAACTTCAATTTCCTAATCGCCTACCGCCCATAAGCTCTGCGAAACTCCGTCGGTTACAGTTCAATTACCAACTGTTTGTTTTTAATTCAAACCCCAAATCTTCACCATCCACTTAACTGTAACTCGTCCAATTTGAAGGCATGCCAATGGTGCGTAACGGTGAATAATAGTGAACCAAATCACACGTTTGGACGTGAAGCAATAACAATGGCTCTGTGAGGGATCCGACTGATTGCTCACACGTTAGCGAAAGCCGAACAAAATTAACTTAGCACTTCGATGGTTAGAAACCATTTGTTTCCAATTTGTGGGCCGCTCGACAATATGCCCTATGTGTTTATCCCGTCCAAAAACAGTGCAAATGACACTAATTACGCCATTGTAGCGGGGCCGTGTTAATAGATTGCTCATACCGCTCTGAACTCTACTAAACCGTATGATGGACGCCGGACGGTCCATGTACAAGATGAAATATTACTTAACTTACACGTGGATAGGGCTACCATTAAATCATTGTTTGCGAACAATGCTATTCTGTAGAATGCACTTCGAAGTAATCGCAAACAAAATGGAAGCGAACTCGCTTGTTTAAAAAATGACTTTATTTAACCATCGCAACCCTTCGATTTTCAAACTGAGGGGCAATTATTGTATTTTTAAGAACGTTAGCTATCTAATCTACCAAAAATAGGTCTAATTTACCCATATTTTTGACAAGTTTTTGACATTGATTGTCAGTAAGTAGAGACCGCGACTAGATTTTGATCGTTTTTCATTATTACGGGAATAGTCCTCCTGTTATTTAGAGTAGGTACGTCTCGTTTATCTAGTCGTACTGCTAAGCACGAGGTTCGATTCCGGAGTGGGGCAAAGTGTTATTGGTTTTTGCTATTACACTGGAATTTCTCAGTTCGGAATGTGAATTTGTGCTCGGTTGATAGAAATAAGCTCGCGCCCTTTGACATGGGATTTGGCGAAATGTGGGTGTTACCAAATGTGAGTAGGTTTAGGTAGGTACTATAGGTACAACTCTGTATGACCATCCGGGGAATACAAGCGTGATGTCATATTTTATGTTATTGAGAGAAACTATTCTCTCAATAACATAAAATATGACATATCAATAACAGATCGAAACGCCATCACTACCTCATACTCAGTTTTGTTCGTCAAATAGTGTATTTAACAGTAACGAGTCGACCTATTTCCAATGATTGGGTATCATATCAAGTATCCGAATGACGATGTCAATGGATACGTCACTTATTCAATCGTGAACTATGAATATGAACCTTTTGCTTTAAGTATGTGTCAGTTCTGTTTGCGAATATCGTCACTTGATGGAGTTTGAACCGTCATAAGGCTGCGGACACACAAGCCGGCTTGTTGCAACAAGAACACAGGATTTTGCATTTTTTTCTGTATTTTACGTTTACTACTTATGAAGTAACTTTTGACTTTTTTATGATATCTTGAACAATCTTTTCTATCTTATCAATGCGGTCAGCAAATAAGCCGATCCCACTAAGTTATTGTTAACGTACAAGATTTTTCACTTACCTTTTGACATTATCTCCTAAATCCCACTTGGAAAATCATTTCGTCTCTTTGTGTTACAGAGATTATACTCAGAATTCATGTAGCAATTGATTTGCTATCTAGACGTGTACAAAGACTACACTACAGTACTGATTGAGCGCGTGATTCTAGTAACTTCCAAACTAATACATATTATGAAGAGGAAAGATTTGTTTGTTTGTGTTTTTGTGTATGTGTATGTTTGTTTGTAATGGATAAAATTAAAAACCACTCTTTCGATTTTTAAAATTCTTTCACGTATTGAAAGCTATATTATCAGCTAGTAACACAAGCCGTATTTTATTTTTAAAACTAAGTTTTAAAGGGGCGGAAGGGATGTTAAAGTTCAAAGGGACGATATCCACGAGGACGATGTTGAAGGTTTGATATAGGATCTTCTATTATTTGTTATTATACCTACTATGCTCTTGTAAATATTATCATCATCATACTCCCGCCCTTATCCTAATAGGCTTCTCTTTTTCTTTCACACATCTCTATTTGCCGTCATCACGATAGTCAGCTCCTTTCTAGCTATATCATCTTTCACACAATCCGTCTATCGTTTCATTTGGTCTTCCTCGACTATCCATAGTATTATTTAGTGGTACAATAGGCTTCACGTCTCTGGTAGGTACATTCTACTGAAGTAGATGTAGGTAGATACCTACACCTACTCCAGTATAATGTGAGATCAGCTTTTACTGGTTCGTTTACCAGTGTAGTGCTGCTTACTGAAAACGGAAAAATCTTGAAGATTGAATTCCATTGGTGGCTTGGTCAGCATTAACACTTTGAATTACTGTTTATCAAAACCGCTGGGCAAAACTGGTCAAAACTGCGGCGATTACTTTTCTCCCAAGATTACATTTTCCTAAACCGATGTCCTGGGACCTGTCAGTGATATGATAGTCATGGTGATGATTATTTCTGTCATTGACCATTAAAAAAAAAAAAAAAAAAAAAAACATTTATTTCTAGCATCGCAATAACAACCCTAAGAATAACAATTTAGACGCTTAAAGAAAATAAAAAATACAAATAAAATAATATCTTATGTCGTGCGTAGAAATATGGTTGTTAGAGAAGTAATTCGCACTGACCTCCGTACTAGTAAAAACTGTATCACGGTAGATCAGTCTTCCTCGTTCTCGAACAATCACACATTTAAGCACTTTATAGTGAACATAATATTTCGAGACATTTAGCAGGTGTTCGGTTTTAATAAAATAGAAGACATTCGTAAGGTGGGTAGAACTAAAAATTATTAAGTCAAAATAATATCTTATGTCGTGAGTAGAAATATGGTTGTTAGAGAAGTAATTCGCACTGACCTCCGTACTAGTAAAAACTGTATCACGGTAGATCAGTCTTCCTCGTTCTCGAACAATCACACATTTAAGCACTTTATAGTGAACATAATATTTCGAGACATTTAGCAGGTGTTCGGTATTAATAAAATAGAATACATTCGTAAGGTGGGTAGAACTAAAAATTATTAAGTATATGCAAAATATTTAGACAAGATATAGATTAAAAGAAGTTGTTGTGGTGATGTTTGTATGATGTTGTGTTGATGTAATCGGTGTATGTGACTGAATGTGTGTGAATATGAGCTATGCGTTTGTGTTTATGATAGACTTACTAATAGCTTTTCTGTGTCAACATAATTAATCTGAAGTAGAAATTCATTTAAAATCTTTTTGCAATTATAGATTGACAAATCACGTAACTTCAAACTCCTGGACAACTGATTATACAAATGAGGTCCGATGTGGTCAAAAAATTTGCTAGCGAATACCGTTTTGGTTCTAGGAACACAATACACTAAATCCTTTCTACGCCTGGTTGTTGTAAGGGGTAATTTAGAATGTTGCTCTAGGATCGAAGTTTTTATAAACAATTGTCTAATCGTAAGTAATGACAATTCTTTATGTAATGTATGTGTGGGGTACTTAAATCTCCTGAAGTTCATTACTTTAAGTACAGCGCGCTGCGCTCTTTCTAAAGATAAAAGTGTTGTTTTAGATGTGCCTCCCCAAGCAGTGATACAATAAGTTATTATTGACTGGCAAAGGGAAAAATAAATAGTTCGTAGCAGTTTTGGTTGGCAAACATTCCGCAGATTTTTGAATAAGTGGATCATTCTCCTAACTCGAGTAGTCATGGAAGCTATTTGTTCCTTCCATGAAAGATTTTGGTCAACAGTAAGACCCAGATACTTAATGGAAGATACCTGTGAGAGATTGTAGCAGGAGCAAGACAGAGGATTTTTACATGAATGAATTTTGATGGATGAGCAATTAATAGGTGGTTGAGTTCTATTACGAATGCTGAAGGCAATGTACTTCGTTTTTTGGGCATTTAGGGTAAGAAGGTTGCAGTCAAGCCAAGTAGCAACTCGACCAAAACCCTCATCTGCCAATTTAAAGGTCTCTCTCCATGTGCTGCCTCTAAACAAAAGAACCGTATCATCAGCAAAAGTAATTATTTTACCACGTGTGAGATGAAGGTCACACAAGTCGTTTATGTAAATGAGGAATAAGGTCGGTCCCAAAATGCTACCTTGAGGTACCCCAAATACGACATTTTCTGGCCGACTTGTGTATTCCCTCATTCTCACACATTGCGTCCTATTTGACATGTAATCGGTAATCAGATCCAGCGCTACACCACGAATACCGATGCTTTCCAACTTTCTTAGGAGTATGGGAACAGAAACTGTGTCAAACGCTTTTGCTAGGTCCAGAAACACACCTATGGTCTTTTCACCCTTATCCAAACCATCGACAATATATGATAGAAGCTGGTGAACAGCATGAGAAGTTGATTTATTACTTCTGAATCCGAACTGGTTTACAGACAGAAGTCCGTTGGATTCTAAGTAGCTTTTCAAACGCTTGTTCACAATACGCTCGATAATTTTAGACAGGGTTGGCAACAAGGAGATTGGCCTATAATTTGAGACACAGCCTCTGTTCCCAGACTTATATATGGGAATGATGACAGATTGTTTGAGGACGTTAGGAAAGACACCTTTAGTCAGGCACAGATTACAAATCTGAGTTATTGGTAAAGCAAGGAACTCAACGCCTAGTTTAAATAAAATTGAAGGAATCTCATCCCAGCCACTGGAGTTAGATGATTTTAGATTAATTATTGTACTTTTTACTTCAGTTTCGTCCGTCGGAAGTAAGACAAAAGATTTAAGAGACGAAAACTTTGGGTTAAATGTTCTACCTAAAGCATCTTCATTACTTTGAGTTCTTACTTGAATGCTATGAGCAAGTTGACTTCCTACATTTGAGAAATACTTATTTATATAATTAATAGAATCTTGTGGGTTAGTTTTAGTTGTTAAAAGGTCATCAAAGTTTTTTGTGTGACCTTTGTATTGACAGATTTCCTTAATTATTGACCATTGTTTTTTTAAATTATTTTTGTGAATGTTTATTTGTGATCTTAGATATTTATTTTTTAGGCTTTTTAGTAAATTAGTACAAGTGTTGCGGTATCTTTTGTAGGTTATGTTAAGTATCTCATTGTGAGGGTCTTTTCTAACTTTTTGGTGCAAATGATCTCTATTCCTTAAACAACGACAGAGTCCAGGCGTTATCCAAGGTTTAATGTTCTGTTTTCTGCGAGACAGTTTACAGACGTAAGTATGTTTACTGATGGTATCTCTTACTGTGCATAGAAACTTATTGGTGACTTCATTAGGGTCCTCAGAATGTAATACAACAGTCCAGTCAATTTGTTTTAGATCATTCATGATTGCATTGTAATTTACTTTTTTATATATGGTCTGTTTTTCCGCAGGGGCTACAGTTTTTTTAGGAAGTGATATCATAACGCTGCAATGATCTGTGATAGTCGAGTCGCATACTAGGGTTAAAGTATCACATTTTGTTTTAATAAAGCAATGGTCCAAACAATTATTTTCTCGTGTAGGAAAAATATGTGATGCAAGAAGACCGTGCGAAGCAAGGAGGTTCATATATTTTGATGTTTTACTGTCTGTATCGTCCCTAATATTAATATTTAAGTCACCTATTAGTACAATATTTTTATGTCTTTTATATGTATGTAATATATTATCTACAGTGCTAACGAAATTGTCAATATTTTTAAACGCTGGTGGTCTGTATAAAGATATAATTGCTAGATCGTTATTAATAGTAGTGACCAAACAATTGACTTCACAGCCCTCTCCCGTAGGTTCCGACACAATAACATTTAAATTCTCATTTATAAAAATAACAATACCATCGTTTTGGTTGATATGATTAGCAGTCGCGAAAACTTTATAAGAAGCAATATCAGGTAAGGTTGTATTTTCTGACAGCCAGCATTCGGTTAATATAATAAAGTCAAAAGAAATGTCAAGTCTAAATAAAAGCACACGAAGTTCATCAAAGTTATGATTAATACTCCTAATATTTTGAGTTAACACTTTATAGGTATCAGTTTTATCGAACAAAATTTTGCAATTTTCCGGCATGTCTATGCATTGAGCATTCCCGACATTGATATCTTCATCAATGTCTGAGGCGATGTTAATTAGATCAACCATATTGTTTAAAAGAAAAAAGTAAAACCATCTGTTTTAGGGAACGCCAAAATGCAACAAACGCGCAATTATGCAAAATATTGAACGAATACAGTCTATCAGAATTTTGTGTAGTATGATGTGTTAGGATTGTGTGGCGTGAAGTTGTGATTGAGTAACATGTAAAATTTAAGAAAACAGAATAATTAAGAACTATGTGTCTTACGGCTTCTAAGAGTTTATCAATAACGGAAAGTAATAAATGGGCATGCAGTAAACGAATAAACCAATATAAAGAAGATAGCATGGTTTTAATCCAAAGTCATATTCTTAGATTGTCACTTGGGATGTTAGTGTTCTCAATATCGGCAACAATACATTCAATATGTTCTACGGAGTTTATGAGTATGGATGGAGATCCCTCGTTTTTCTTAATGAAAATTCTTCCATTGGATACCCAGCAGAACTTAAACTCGTGCTTTTTCTGCAGTGCCCGAGCTAGATAATGTAGTTTACGTGCATTAGGAGTCAGGGATTCTGAAACATATATTGGAAGTTTCTCACCCGAGATCTGTAGTTGATTTGTGTTCAATTTGTCTTCCTTGTGCTTCTGATTATATGATTTAATAGCATTAAGTAAATCTACGCGTGATTTAACTGTCTGGTACTCAACAACAATAATGTTGTTTTGATTAGATTTCTTTTTATACACTTGACGAACATTACCAGGGGAGATGGGTAAATCCACCGCCTTGTGCAGGTGAGACACAATTTCGCTCAAGTTATCCGTGTTACTTAGGGGCACATTTTTAATTTCAATAGTAGTTTCTCGCTGTTTTCTAAGCAAGTCTTCAATTTGACCTTCTAGAATATTAATTTTAACATGTGCTTCTTCATTGGCTATCATAATATTTTCATATTTATGTTTCAAATCTTTACACATAGTCACAGTCTCATCTAGAGCTTTCTGCAGGATTGTGTTAGACTGGATTATTTCTTTGTTTTGGTCTTTGATTTCTTTAATCATTTCATTAAGACTGCTAAATTTTGAGTCTTGATCTTCTTTCATAGATGAAAACATATTCCTTAATTCACAACGCAATTCAGAAATTTCATTAGATTAAAAAAAAATAGAAAAAGTTCAGAAATTTGCCGCTACGGCCGCCTGTAGTACTTATATTAAGAATTAGTAACTGGAAATTATGAATTTAGATTTTGTTTTGTTTCTAGCATCGTTTTATATTATTCGTCCGCGAAGTACTGCCAGATAAATTAATTTGACCCTGTTTTCTGATATTCCTTTGCCGCAGTGAGAATGCGTAACAAATAATCTCTGCAATGTAAATGAGAATTATAATAAAAGTAAATAACATAATAAATCTGATTTTATGACGAGCAAGAGATAATACTGTTAATATGGCAGATAATAAAAATATTATATCCTTCACTGTTTGAAATGAGTGATTAGCACAGATTAAAAATCACACGAGGTTACACTTTGTTGAAGACTTTTTGAGGATAGTTCAAGCGAATTCTTATCGGATTCTAGGAATATTTGATGAAATAGGGGTCACAATTGCATCATAATGTGGGTAAGATTATTTTTTTCGTCAACTAATCCGGTTTTTGTTGAGAATAACTTGGTGTCTTTTGTATGCAATCCATTCAATACGGTCTTTAAACATAGGGGATATCAATGTAATATCGGCCTGTTAAAAGGGAGACGGGCTTGTGTTTAAGGAATGACAGACGAAGGGGTCATCTTCAAGGTTAAGCAATGTTTGCAGACGTCAGTCTGTGGATAGGTGACCCGTAGCCTTGGGAATGACGTAAAGCCATTGGTCCTTGCTGTCATGTCTGTCGTTATGGGCAGTCAGAAGCTCGAAATACTGAAAACTAGTCTTACCTAGGGCTATCATGTTACCCAGTGACTGGGTTGTGGAGATCAGATAGGCAGTCGCTCCGTGGAAAATACTGGTATTCGGTGCTGGTACGGTACCGGAAATCTCATTCGTATAGGCTATTGTAGTTTTTAATACCTAAACATATCACAGTGGTCTAATATTTAAATGTTAAAACTATTGAGTATTGAATTTAAGATAGTCAACTTCCGTTGTCCAATATTTGTTTTATAATATAGAATGTGGGAATCAGGAAATTAATTATTAGTTCGTAATAATTATTAACAATAAGTTATTTGATTATTTGCAACGATATCAAAGTCAATATTTAAAGAATATGTTACATGTATATATGTATATTTAAGACAGCAACAAAGAACGTAATATTATTATGTTATCTACCGTTAGTATTTGTAATGAGCTACTGCTGAATATGAGGTCCTGAGTTCAATTTCAGAGTCGAGTAAAGTGATGCTACCCAGTAAAAGACAAAAGCATCGCCCATATTTTATTTTTTATTTTTTTTCTTTAAAAAAAACGTTGCCCCACACTAGGAATTTCTCCTGTGTCGTGGGTGCGTTTACAAACATACAAACTCAAATACACAAACAGCCAGACCCGGAACATCTACCTGTAGGTCATACAAATATTTGTTCCGTGCGGGAATCGAACCCGCGACACGTGGCGCAGCAGTCGATCGCTCAGCCACTGCGCCAACCGTGCCGTCAAATTATTTCATGAGACTTAAACGTAACTGTAGTGTAGGACGCCCTCTGACCAGGTGGGATGACGATCTGCGGCAAGCTGAATACAGGGTGCTATGGCGCTCATTAGGAGAGAGCTATATCCAGCAGTGGACTAATATAGCCTGATGATGATGATGAAACGTAACTGGCGAAGAAGGTACACATCTGCCTAACCTATTAAGGAATACAGACGAGGTGTAATGCAAGATAAATTGGTTTGGAAAAATTACTAATTATAATTGAAGTGGTTGAAAATTCCCAGCAGATATAACGCGAGCATGTGACGTCATAGATATGATAATTATCACCTTCTGTAAGTTCAATGAAGCGGTTTTTTTAGCGTTATTTTTTTATTGTATTAGCTTTTGGATGAAACACGTGTAGATTTATCCTTTGATTGATGAAACTTTCGAGTTGATTTGAATTTGGAACAAGAGCATTTTTTTCTTATTTAGTTCAGAGAGTCGAACCCTTAGGATATTTACGTTTTATGCCTGATGATGTACAGCAACTTCTATTTAAGGGTTGAAGCTCTATATCCCTTTGTATCTAGTTTTTATGTCTCTCATCATTCAATGTTCAAAATGTAAGTAAAATTTATAACATACGATCTTTTTATAAATCTATAAGTAGTAATATTCGAAGCAGTGGATGAACTCGTGCCTAAATAAAGCATCGATCGATGGAAAAGCTACGCTTCCCGAAGTCAATCTGTGGATGATCGAGAGTCCTCCGTGCCATTTACAGCATGTCAAGCCGTTAGTCCCGGCTGTCATTTGTAGATCTTTGACAGTCATTACAGATAGTCTAGTGAAGCCTGAAAGACTGACAACCAGTCATACCAAGGGGTATCGTGTTGCGTGTAACTGGGTTTTTGAGGTCTTATAGGCAGTCGCGCCATGTAAAATACTGGTATTCAGCTGCATCTGGTTAGACTGGAAGCCGACCACAACATAGTTGATAAAAGGCTAGGCAGATGATGATGACTCACTGAAACAAATGAACGCTGTTTCAGATCTGCCAATAGAAAGTATTTCTCAAAAAAGACCACAAAGTTTCCTAATCCATTCTTTAAAAAAAGAATACCAGATGAATACAGCAGGCCTTCTATAACAGGTACTATCACATCAGCCACGTATAACTCAACCAGTCACATTACATTCAGAACTGGGCTTACTATCACCGGATAAGCTTAATCTAGCAAATAAATCTACGAATATTAACTCCATATTGATATCCGTTGATAACAGTCGATTAACTATCGTTGATACTCATAATAATATGTGAAGGTTTAGCCCTGAAGGGATAAGCAGAAATAACTCAATGATTAAAATACTTATTGCTTTATTTTATTTGCTTCAATTGAATTAATTCCAATTCTTAAAATTATGTCGAATTAATTCCAATTCGCCACGATTCTGATGCGTCACTAAATGTTTGTTCACCATCATTTCGATTCGTTACAATTTTAAAATCATTAAATTAAGTATACAGAAGTAGGGCATTATTATTATACTTAAATGAGAAAACATATTCAAATCTTGACCATACTAAAAATCGTTTGCCAGCTAAATAGGTCGCGATGATGTACCTAAATGGTTGTAAACCCTAAATTTGAGTTCTGTACAACACGAGTGTTATAAAGGGTGGTTCGACACACGATCCCAATTTTTTCTCATGAAAACCTCACAAACATTAACACTTTTTCATGAAAAAAAATAATACACCCGTAAAACAGCTGACCAAACCGACAACTAGAACAATGAACCGCCGAAATGTATAAACATTAAACACCAATCTCAAATGTGTGAAATGACGTTTGACACATTTCCATTGCGCGTTGACGAAAGTTACTAAGTTACGGGCGCGGTAAGCGAACAAGCGTGGTATCTGACAAATCCCTAAATTGACATGGCTAAACAAACGCTGGATATCGGAACATTCCCGCTGCTCGTGTGGATTAGAGGCGCGCTTAAATCCGGCACCCGTGCGGTAGTCAGTGTAAACATAGGTTAAGGGCGCCGCTCTATGAGATATCTCATAGCAGAGTTATGGTGTTTTTGAGGAAAAGACAGATGTGTTGCTAGTGAACTAGTTGCACCACTTTTTGATCCCAGCAAAACCACCAGCAAGTGTTGAAGGATGTTTAAGAGGGATTCTCTGCGGTTGATAAGTCCATATTTTCAATCAAATTTTAAAGAATTACTTTTGATATTGATTGACGAGCTTACAAGTACTAAATCTCAATTTTATGAACTCATTTCAAAAAAAATTCTCAAACCAAACTAATGCTTTAGGTTTGCTTGGTAAAACAAAAGAAGCCCTGTTGCAATGAAAACGTATTGAAAACAAAAAAAAGCGTTTGCAACATAAGAAAATTGGTTAGAACGAACGCAAAAAGCTTTTTAATTTCCATAAAGTTCAATTCAGTGATGAGATAAAAAAGGTGAAAACATGTCACATGTGTACTTATATCTATAAAATAAAACATATACCCGTAACCATATGATTACTTTATACATATTGATTAATTCACGCAGCTCAAAAAATATTCCTACCTACTCAAAATTACACAACATTTTAAATTTTATACGCCTCTTACTACTAAGTTTGTGGTCGCTAATCACGCGGTATATCTGGTGATCCTCCATGGAAGGTCAGAGGTCGGATCATGTCCGTGGCACCAGTGACTGGCACTGACGAAATTTGCTCAAAAGCCGAGATAACTTCGGCGTAAACTATAAAAATCTGCGACGTATAATAACACAAATCCCGATTAGGTTGATACTCACTGTCGGTGCGGTTGGCTAGCAGAAAAAATGTTGTTTGGAAACAGGAAAATAATAGTTGTGTCCTATCCATTTTTGTCTTTATTTTTTGCTGTTAAGATTTTAAATAATGAAATAGTCGAAAGAAGAGGAGTCATTAAAAACTGAAAAGAAATTTCTCAAGGTTTGTCAGTTTTTACTTTTTTTTGCAACCACCCGTGACGTTTCTTTATCTTTATAAATTATAGCGTATGTATTATTCTGAACAAGCTATAAAACCAGAACGTTTCATCAAATTCAGTTTTTACGTGAAGTAGTAATAAACATCCGTACATCCTCACAAACTTTCACATTTATAATAATATAGTGAAATAGCCGTAAAGATTAGTATTTCTAAGTATCCGTATTTCACGATCATAATTCGACTGTTAGAGCTCTTATCTAAACTAATTGTACGTCTCAATTATCTATTTTTACGCGATTCATACCTATTTTAATGTTTTGTTAGTATTAGGAGTTACAGTGGAAATTTTATAATACATTACATTACGTATGGTTCCTATTTATTTTACGCATATCTAAATGATCACACTTATATAATTTTTAAAACAAAAAACATTTAAACATAATTTTAAGTCTTGTAGTAGGTTTCTAAACCATTAGAATTATTTATTTCGAAATAAGTAAATGTAAAGTAGTATACAAATATTTGTAAGGCGATTTCGAACGACCTACCTTTCATGAAGGTTATATACTACTTACAAAAATTATACTTATATGAAAATTAAAACTATTTAGGAAAAACCACGTCGCTGTTTTCAACGCGTTGACAGCTCAAGAATTAAAAGATAAGCTCACATGATATACAAATATAAGTGGTTTCTAAACGCTATCTCGTTCAAATAAGTGGAGCATAAATTAATCAGAGCCGTGGTTTATAGACAACAGGGGTAATGCCACGGTAAATGTTACTATCACTGTGTCTCGTGTCTGTGTGTTTGTGTGTCACTTACTTGCCTCTGTATTCGTCAGATTAGACGGGAGGTGGTTATCTCGTTTGCATCATATGTAGATAAATAGTAGGCTAATTTTGGCGTGTCATTTTCATGTGTTACACGTATTCGCTTAAAATAAAATTATTCAAATGAATGTAGCATATTGCAAAAGTTACAATTGTAAACGAAGCACAGGAAGTATGTACAAATTATAACAGGTGGCGGTCTGTAGTTTCTGTCTACCCCCATTGAAAAAAGGCGTGACTTTATGTATGTTTGTGTGTTTCCATTTCTGTGTTCGATAAAAGTCAGTGGAACAAATAAATCATCATCCGAAAGCTTATCCGACAGTGTGTCAGAGTATACAAGGTTTTTGATATTCATGACCAAAATCACGTACCTAGTTATAATTACTATTTGGTTTTGTTTTATGTTCCATATAATTGGTTTATCTCAATGACATAAGATAACATACGAAACCACTGCGTTCATCCATCAGAAGGTGAAAAAGTAGAACCCATACGATCTTGTTGGGGAACGACTTCGAACATTAGTTCAAGCCTATACCTTTTTTTTTAAGCTGGGCTTTGGAGCTGATTCTCATTTGTTAATATTTTACTAAAAGCAATAATTTGGACAGGATTTGTCACGTAAATACTGACTTCGTAAAATTTGACTATGAAGAAAACTATTTTGAGTGGTACCTATTATCATCGAAAAATAATTGGCCCTAATCATAGTTTCATGTCCACAGCTTCCTTGCCTATCTTCCACATTGCTAAACTCAAAACATATCAGTAAAACAAACATATCTACTAAGTACTAGTCGGATATCTATGAAAATAGTAGCTGACAACCGTTGAGCCTTGTTTGTGGAGCAATTGTTACAATTATGATTTACATATTTGCCGATCTTGTAATCTGATGTCTTACAACTGATGTTGCTGTCACCTCTATGTACTTGTCGTAATGTACATAGTACGTATGTTATATTGACTGAGGTATATGTAGCTAGAATTTTTAACGTTAAAGAGAACTCGCGCTCATAAAAATTGAGGAACTTTTGGTAAGGATTAGAAGTTGTAATCAGACACAGTTAAGTACGAAGAGATGAACAATATAATTTGTTTAACCACGTTTAATCTTTATCACTTCGTACTCTAATGCATTATTTGTCCCCAAATATTCGGTAAATATACATGGAAGTGTGGGAATATAAACAGGATTATCAACGGTTTCTAGGACAATAAGAAATTAGTGTTAGTGACTTTCTAACCTTATTTTGGTAATTATTGTACTAAACACAAACTTCTGTAGGGTATAAAAAAAACGTATCTTAGGCCAAGAGACCCATATTACATTAAACACAATACAATTTTACAATTACTGACGAGCTATAAACAACCTCTTCATATTAAGCTAAGTATGTGTATAAACACTGGATAACATTTTAGCTTTTTTAAATCCATTAATCGCCTTGTTCTTTAATGTTTAGTTAGCGTGTATTACCGAACGAAACCAACATATTTTTAGTAAATGCAGGCAATGAGATTCACTTAGCTATTACAATTTCCAGACGATGAATAAAACAATGAAGGTGAATCTTGGCCAAGTCTTAAGTATAAAGTCAGATCTAACAAACAGTTTTTCTTTCTTAATTTTCAAAATATACCATGTCTGAAATCCCCTATAAACTGTTCTTGATTCTATCTTCATATTAAGAAGAAAGAAAAGAGGTTGGAATGAGATGTGGTGCATGCGGGCAGACGATGAAAACCATTTCCACCACAAATCCTTAACCTACAAATTCTGAAGCACGAACCGCCCAGCAAAGCTCAACAAGTCCCCAGTACACACAAATCGTTCCAAATAAATTGTAAAGTTCGGCGAACATATCCATTGTAATTGTGGTACGTGCTAGCCGTGATTGCAGCAAGAGTTAACACATAATACATTACAGTTTATGTCACAACACAATCAGGCTCCGCCGAGGACGAATCAGGCGGCGACGCGCGTAATCTGGGTTAACAGGGGTCAAACGACATCACAAATTCCAATACGATATTAGACGTATCTGTGGCGCGAATCAACGATTCTATGGACGGACAAACTGTGCGTGCTATTGGCCAACACGCCCCTGCGTTTGTTCGCTTCATACGACACATTTTGCTCATGCACTTTGATTGTGCATGTCAAATTGCTCAGAATTGTTTAAGGGTTAATTTATTGTTGAGAGTAGCCGTGTGCACATCTGCGACTAGATCATTTCGCTCTTCATCTCTCCTCCAATACGTTGTTAAGTTTTACGATTCTACTATTGAATAAAAAATTATACGATCATTTGTAATGGAGTTTCGGGCACGGTGTGATGATTCCTTAATTTCAATTATAAGCTCTGCGCTCATTTTGTTTTTCTCCGGCGTTATTTTTTGTGTCAACTTTAATATTATAACGTGATGAGATATGTCGTGTTTGCACATCATTAACCTTATTAAAACACTATCATTCGTTGTAAGTTTGCCGTTATGTGGTCAAACCGGCGTTCAGTAACAATATTCAATGAGTGTAATCAGTGCGACTCATGAACGTTTTGTATCGACTGACGCAATGGCCAAGTGTCCAATTTGTATCTCGATTCGCCTTAAGTGGTTCGACTTTTCTTAGATTACAATACATGAAGATGTGTACTTTATTTTTCTTGTGAACTTACTTGCAGTTTTAATATGACTTGGTGTTGAAAATATAATAATTGAGCTACCATTTCTTTATGTAAGATGTACGCATTTTTCAACTCTACAAGGTTAAAATAACCGGACGTTATTTTATCATTGTATGAAAACTGAAATGTGTAGAAATATCTCGTACCTCGTGTCAATTCTTAAAATCAAGGACCAGACAATATAGTCTTGACAGCGGGAATTTCCAGATTTGATGCTATCTTACGTG
The DNA here is from genome assembly GCA_905147745.2 of Phlogophora meticulosa. Classification (NCBI taxonomy): domain Eukaryota; kingdom Metazoa; phylum Arthropoda; class Insecta; order Lepidoptera; family Noctuidae; genus Phlogophora; species Phlogophora meticulosa. The sequence goes on from LR990518.1 coordinate 6,555,476, forward strand.
CAAATTACAGTCCAGTGTTCGTTCATAAGCGTAGATATCATGTACCTACCTACGACTTCATTGACGTTCAGCTATTAGCAATAAATTATAAAATTATCACGTCAAGTCGTGACTCTTTTGTCTTAGGTAAAAATAGCGACGTTGTCTATTTTGAGTATACTTGAGCGTCACATAGTGCTAACCAAAGGAGTATGACCGAATTTGTAATCCGATTTCCAACACGAGTTTGTAACGTGTAAAATGGTTATTTCTGTTGTTTTTACCGTTTTAATATAAGTGTTGTCGTGTCATCTTGATATATGGTTTCAGTCGTGTGGGTGCCTACAATTAGCTGTATTAGTAGCCCGACCTTAAAAGGAAAACGGTATCTACGTTTATAAGATCACTACTTGACCGTGTGTCACAGGGGTTTTTATCGAGATTTGTGCAAAGTAAGAATTTAATTTATGGCATAATGTTAGGGCTCGAAGACACCGAAACAGATTGCCAGTAAGGTACCAGATTTCTAAACCAAAATTTAACATAACAATTGAAGACGTAAGTTGCTAAAAAAACAAAAATAAAAACGAATAAATTGGTGCCTGAGCGTGATATTAAAGTTTTAGAAATAGACGAGTAGTATCATCTGCCTAGCCTTTTCCTAGCTGTTGTTGGAGTCTGCTTACAGTTTAACCGTATGCAGCTGAATACTAGTATTTTACTTGACGAGTAGTAAATACTTAGTATATTGCTCGTATTTATGCAAAGATCTATTTCTCAATAAAAAAATAGGTATTTTTTGTCATTTAGGTGTACCTATATTAATTACGCGCTATACCTACTGTATTTGCAGACAAGCCACCGTTCTATAGCCTACTCTGTTTAGTTTCATTTGAAAACCTAATTTTGCGAGGCTGACTCATTCTTAGCCGGCTTTTTCTTTATATGTCTGCACTCTTTACCGTTCATTCCATAATTGTTTTTGAACTGGCCACCAAACCACCAAAAACGTCAAAACGGTCTTCATTAAAATCAGATCATGAATTTATTACGGTACAATTACATGAAAAAAGTACAGTTACATAATGCACAATATAATGTAAGGCAACGGTTCCCTTCGCTTGTCGATACGTTTCAAATGTCCCTCACGTATGCCTTTGACAGACACTGTGCGCATACGCAACCATATTGCACCAATGCATGCAAGTGTACCAGCGCAAATTGTAGAATTATTCATTATTATTCGACCTTAATGGAAGCTATGGGGAAGCGTCTAGACACGTTGCCATAAAAGCATGGATAAGCCCCTGTTTATGTATTGAAATCATCCACTCCGTTATATTAATTGGGCGTACGCAAATTAAATATTAATACTTAGGTTATGGTTTGAAACAATTAGCTGCGATTGGAAGTTTATATATCCGTATTTAGTACTTTTTTTATTGTTTTTGCAACTCATTATTATAAGCAACCAATAAAGAACTTACGTAGGTAACTCAGATATGAATATCTATCGAAATCTTTAACAGATGTGAAAATGTGACATGTATTTCTACATGGATAATCACAGGATTAAAAACGAGACCTCGAGATTAACTATAGATTAAATTATTGTTCAGTCGTTATCCTAGTCTAAATCTTCTACTAAGAAGTACTTATCTCAGATAGAAATAGATAGGATATCAAAAATATTTCTGATTACTGTAGATTAATTAGTGATTAGTTTAGAACATGTTTTGATTTTTAATTTATTAATAAAACAGAATTTATTGAATTTGGATGTCATTGATTTCATTTTGGATAGCATGGAAGTGAGGAACTACAATATTTTGCAGCTGATTATTTATATTCGGTTATTTTTCATCATAAAACTGTGTCTTGGCTGGTGAAGATACTAGAAACACAAGCGCTTTATAAAATTGTACATTCATTTGTTTAGGTATTCAGTCTATGCAAATTCTAACCTACACTTTTCTTTCGTAGAATCTGTCAGCGGAACTCAGGCGCAGCAAGACGCCGCCTCGCCGTTCGCCGGAGGAGCGCGCAGTGCCCCGCCCCCCCTCCGCTCCGGTGCACCACGAGCGGATCCAGCACACCCCGCACACACCCCACACCCCGCACCTCTCGCCCAAGAAGGAGGCCTTTAACAATCTGCTGAACAAAGGTATAACTGGTGAGTACACCACTTTATGACTAGACTATGAATATTTCTTGATGTTTATTCACGACTATGAATATATCCTCTTAGGAAGACGTGAGGAAAGTACAGATTGATAGTTTAATGAATAATAGTTTCACACTCTATTGACATATTGACCGGTATGAGTACTAGCTTTACCTACCGCATTCTTATCGCTGAATTTGAAGCAAGTAAAACATCTACGGTGATCTTATCCTAAGCGACCAGTCTGTTAATTAAACAGAATATAAAGGACATTGCACACCGTTAACTAAAGTTTAGAACATCGAAATAAAACGTCTGCTAACGATTTATCGAATATTTTTTTCAAAACGTCTTTTAAAACAAGTAAGATTGCATTATTCGTAGTCACGCACTGTTCTTCGGCCCCTTTGTATAACTACGGTTCATCTGTACGGTCCTAGTTAATCTGATGCCATTATTGATTCCCCGATATCTTTCGGTCGTTAAATCAAACGTTCGCAGTATATGCGCCAGTGATTTTAATATTTATATGAGTCATTAAAATATGTCAATGTTTATTGAATAGTTTCTAAGGAGTCACCTTTCTGCTGTTAGTTATTCCGTGTCGTTTATGATGTTTTGTGATTGAATGAAAATATTCGTTTGTTTATCAAGCAAGGGTTGGAGAATAAATGCTACTCTATTTTAACGCCCTATAGAAAGAACTGTTTTGTTTCTATAGAACGTTAAAATAACGTTTTAACACGAAAATTGACGCAAATGAAATATTTATGATTGCACACATACGCAACACATTTTGGTCAGTGGAAATTTTATGTAGTCACCTAGTCAAGTGACAAAAGAAGGAATAAAATAATGCTTATTGCCAGCTTAAGTCAACATGTAAGGTATCTGACTACGCTAGATAGTCCACTAACAGGGACAGACGTGAGACGGGTGACCGTACGGAGAGCTGTGTCCGCACTCGAGAAGAAGTCAACATGGAGTCACTACTAGAGAGAAAGAGCGTTAGAAATAGACTAGACGGCACAGTTGGAACAGTAGCTGAACGATCGACTTCTGCGCCGCATTTCGTGGGTTCGATTCCCGCACGGAACTAATATTTGCATGGCTTGCAGGTAGTTTTTCCGGGTTTGGCTGTGCGTGTAAGTAAATAAACCCAGGCCACAGGAGAAATTCCTAGTGTAGGCAACGACTATAAAAAAAAAACTGACTCCATTTTGACTTAAGCTCGCAACTAAAATTTTTTGTTTCTTTCTCACTTAAGTAGGTGACTACAAAAAAAAATCCATTGACCAAAATGCGTAGCGTATGTGTGCAATCATTAATGTTTCATTTGTGTCAATTTCCGTGTTAAAGCGTGTAAAGAATCATAAAAGAAGTGAAAAGCGATAACGCGAGGAAGTGTAACAAAAATGAATTATATGACCGATAATATTGATCAGGTGCTACTGATAATAATGATATTTTAGCAGGAGATCCTTTCGATAAGATATATGTAGTTTGGAGAATTAAATATATACTCGTATTACCTGATATAAGTACTAGGTCAACTGTACTTAAGAGGGACAATTTCCGTATTTTTAAGATAGTTCGTATTTTGTCAGTCACAATATGTCAAAAACATGTATAATTTATTTATTAACCCTTTCGCTGCCCAGTTCAAAAATACGATTTAACTTGTAGGTATGTCACTATGTTTTGGCAAATTACTTAATGCGTAGGTTTATGGCAGGGGGTGATGGGCATGTTCACATCTCATCTATAGATTTTTACATGTACGACTCGGAAAGCGAGTTCTGGATGCAGAACGAATTATTCGACCCGGGAGCCGGGTGCTGGGCACTAAAAGTTAATCGTATAATGTCAAAATCTTGTCAAAGATTTCGATTGTCGCTTAAATGAGATTGCGAGTCGATTTTGAACGTTCTTAGTTACGGGTATTGGTCTTCTAAAATCAGAAACAAAATCCAGTTTCAGTATCGTTGCGAATACTGAATATTACATAACATAATACTAGACCTGTAATCCCCCAAGGGTAATGCAGAGTTGTGCCTATTGTTCTATTACTATTCACTACTTATGTTTAAGTCGCATGTAATAGGGGGCGCGGATGTCCATTGTGGATTAACTCTACTACATGGGAGAACTATCAATGTCCATTTCTGGCCAAAGATATCCGATTGTCTGTACTGTAAAGGCAAAATTGTCACTGTTTGCCTTCGTAGGCCCACTCAATGGCTTATGAGCACGATCCCTAAATCCACGCAGCTAATTTCACGATCAGTTTGGCGCGCATTGCGCATGAAACTCGAACCGACGCGACTTCATCCACTTCTCATACACCGGGCTAATACCCGCCGTTCATACCCTACCTAATAATTCCCATTCATTCTCCTCTTTATAAATCATAATCTCTAAATCTACCGTCTTTTGTCCTTGTCTTTTAATACAAACCTTTTTTGTTCCGTCCCTTTCTAGTTCTTTTACCCCTTAAATCTAATCCGGGGCATCCCGTCTGCCGTAAGGCGCGTTCAAAGCATAAGCCCAAGTGCACACGCAGTGGGCACTGGGCACATATCACATATTAATATACAGTGTGTTCAATGCTTAGATATTTTTATTCTTGTACAATAATTTAAACACATAATAGGTATACAGTAAGCATTAGAATTACGTTCAAGATTTATTGTGAATAATTTTCAAATATTTGAAAATTATTTTTATCCTTGAAGTTTTAGAATGACTAGGTACATAAATTTTGGTATTAGCTACCTACTTACCACTTAGACATAACTTTGATTTTTTTCGCCTTCACATAACCTTGTGTTTTCTGAAAACATCATTATTCTTTATCGTATTAACGTACATAGTAACAGAAGTTGTTAGAGAATCTGAATAAGCACACAGATCAACATTTTATTGTCGGTTGCGCAAACAGAACTATACACAAACTACTACTATACTACAAAACTATAACTATACTACAAATGAGAACTATGAACAAGAAGAGTATTATAAGTAGCTTTAGTAGAAGCGAGCTTGTCCCGCCAATCGGCTGGTGAGTTAATGCCTAATGCTACTAATCGGGCGTTATAAATCATTATTAATTTCACATCGGGCCGCACCGCCGCCGCGGCCGCCGATCCGCGCCGATTAGCGATTGCACAATGGTCGACGGATTACGCCCGACGTTGGAGATAAATCTTTTTGTCAAATCGTACCTGTGTAGCGTCAGAAGATTAAATCTGGTTGGAAAACAGATTTGATTTTAGGTTTTTTTTTTGTGGAATGTAGAGTGTCAGTAATGGAGAATCTATGCATTGATATTTATTCCTGTAAATTGTTTTTTAAAAACACTTTTACATGTCAACAATTTTTTATTTTTATTTTAAACTAGGCCGGTGTAACACAGGATCACAGGATCACATCTCAGGATGAAACACTGAAAGATACTTAGAGCCCACGGTATCTTTTAAAGTCCAGACATTTTCTTGGTCAGATCATGTGAGGACAGTGCAGATTAGTATCTAAGATGATCACTTGAATAAAAAACCGTATACTACTGATGATACCCTAAAATGATGATACACTTATGATTACCTTACTCAGGGTAATCATTTCTGAGTAATCATAAAGCTCAACTCAACTCATACCTAAGAACTTTAAAAACGATTGCGTAAAAAATCATTATTATTTTAAATTTTCGTTGCTGACCCTACTTTACACGAATAAGCCAGTTTTATATAGATAAGCCGATTTATATTTTTTATTATACCTTATTATAATCTTTTATTTTATATGTAAGACATAACGTATGTAACTAAGCATGGTTTTATGATTAGAATGAACGGTATGTTTCTAAAATTTATATGCAAATATTCCCATTACGAGTAGGTTTATCGCAGAATATCGGCTATTAAGCAATAATATTTTGGATATTGTCGTTAGCCGTGTATCTTAAAAGCTGTTATCTTGATTCTATATTTATTTTAAATACTTTACAGATAAAAGTATTTTATTATAAGATCAGATTAACGAAAGGTTTTATTAATCAGAAATACATTTGTGGAGACTTAAGTCAATATTGATTCTTTGAATTGGTTGGGATATTTAGTAAATAATGCGTAAAATAATTTTAATTCTATTTTTAAATAATTACAATGGTACCAACTTAAGGTACTAATAGTACAAGGACGATACTGGTAATACACAAATGTTGACAAAAGCTTATTTCTGTATGTTAGTGTGCTTATAAGTCAGTGAAGCTTTTTAAAAGACACATTACCGAAAGGCCTGAGACAAAGGCGTGCCTATTGTACATGCACATTTCATTAATTTGTTTAAGCCCCATGTTATAGAGGGCGGGCATATTGTCATCAACCCGGCATTAATCCAGACTCCGGTCTAAGAAAATCCAAACGGAACAACCCAATGAGACTATGCCAGAACCGGGAATCGAACCCGAGATAAGAGAATCGTCTCTTCTTCATTTTCGTTTTGAAATATAAAAAAGATGATGAAAATGTTCTTTTTTTTTTTTTTTTTGTTTAAAAAACGTTGCTCCACACTAGGAATTTCTCCTGTATCGTGGGTGCGTTTACAAACATTTAAACTCACATACACAAACAGCCAGACCCGGAACAACTACCTACTAATGTTCTTAATGAAAACTATTCCAATATAGTTAAATGTAACATCACGCTCACGCCTGCATTCCCAGATGGGTTGGGTAGAGGTGCATCTATAGTGACACTCGAATTTCGCCAGTGTAGTCCAATATAGTCAATACCTAAAGAAAACTACAATTAGGTATACTGATATGGGAAACCACATAGGCGGAAGTGGTTTCACACAGTAAGTAGGTACCTAGCTTTGGCAGTTGACTTTATTGCTAAACAATACAATGTTTTATTATTATTATGCAAAACATACTTGTAGGTAATTTTACTTAGCATTTCTTATTTACAGCAAAAATGTCTATCACCTTATTTTTCATTTGAATCACAAAGTTCTTAAGTTAAAGATACACACGTAAACTCACGCATTTTTCCCATGGGGGTAAGCAGAAACTACAGAACGACACCTGTTACGATCCTAACATACTCCTTTTGCTTCGTTTACGTTCATACACCTGAAAGTTACGAGAACAACGCACCTGACTTTTTTAAAGAACATCACCAATAAGGCCAGTGTATGTCCTGATGATTGCTGTCATGATTCATCATATGCCTAGCTTTTTCCAAACTATGTTCTTGATGACTTCCAGTCCAACCGGATGCAGATGAATACCAGTATTTTACATGGAGCGACTGCTTGTCTGACCTCCACAACCCAGTTACTGGGCAACACGATACCTCTTGGTAAGACTGGTGTCAGAATTTCGGGCTTCTGACTACCCGTAACGACTGTCAAAGATCTACAAATGACAGCCGGGACCAACGGCTTTCGTGCTTTCCGAGGCACGGAGTAGTCTTGATATGTTACGGTCACCCATCCACAGACTGGTCAGTTTGTGGATGGCTCCGCTAGTATAGCTTAACCTTCGATCTGCTCTCATGATTATTATACTGGAAAAATAAAATAAAAAGCTCTTTATCTACAACTATAGTCGACACTGTTTTAAAGCGGAAGAAGTAAGCTTAACAGACGTTTATCAATGAAGAACGATAAGTCAAAACGTAGGGAGAAAAAAAAACATTAAATTCATAACCGTCATCGTATGACGCATACGTAGTTGGTGTGACACGTATTATTAGGGCCGGGACACACGCGCGTAGAGCTTTATCTCCAGGCGACACGAGGCTGATCCGCGCGGGATGATCCGGATCAACGGGATCCGTAGGGGTGTGTGTGTGTTATCGATTTAATGTTCGACTTACGTGCTGTTTCCTTGCATGTGTGAGTGTTTTTGTGATCTTTGTGTAGTGTGTTTTGATAGATAGGTTTGGTGTTTAGTATGTATGTTATTTTACTGATTCACGTAGGTACGTTGTTAATGAAATATCTATAAATATTTATAAGTATTTAGGAGAAGGAGAGAGGAGAGTTTTTAATAACAATATAAATTATCTCAGAACAATTTCTGACGTAGTTTATCAACTCGTTAATGTTACCTACATTGATTGTTATGTATTCCACATCCAATGAAATTGTATATATTAAATCTTTTAAATCCAAAAATGTAAAACGAAAAATCCCACAAAATAATTATTGACAAAAACTGACGTATTTTTGCAACGATAAGATTAAATAAATGATACGAGATCTATCTCAAGATAAAATCTAAATTCGTAAAAATTCCGCGAAAGAGCAGATTTAGCTCAACCATCCGGTATTAGTATTATGATAACACGAGACAACGATCTTTGTTTTATAAGAAGTCCATTAAATTGTTATGTCACGTCTTAAAAGAACATCGCTAACCTGTACGATTATTCCTAATTTATTAAATGCTTTAGATTATCTATACTTAATATATTGTAGCTGAAGCGTTTGTTTGTTTTCTTTTTTTTTGCGCTTGTCTCTGTAACTGCCAGTAGGATTGAATAATGTTATTGAGTTGCCAGGCAACAGACGCTCATAGATAAAAATAATAGATAAACGATCCCGAAAGTCCGACAATCAGTCTTACCAATGGGTATCGTATAACTGGGTTGTGGAGGTCAGATAGGCAGTCGCTCCATGTAAAATACTGGTATTCAGCAGCACCCAGTTAGACTGGAAGCCGACCCCAAATAGTTGGATAAAGGCTAGGCAGATGATGGTGTGAAATAATTGGTAAACAAATATTTTTGCATTGGATAGCCCAATTTTCGACGAAGGATACATCACGGTACGACCCTTAAGAGCGGTTAAAACCATGTGGTACACCTATATAATAATAGTATAATCGGATTGGACGCGCCTATTTGGACGCATATAAAAATTATATTGACGTTATAACTCTCAAGTAACACTAAAACTGATGCCTGTGAAAATAATAGTGATGGACAATGACGGAATGGATGACATTTTGTATTTCAACTTGCTTGTTTTCGAATTTATGTTACATTTTTTAAAAACTTTGTGATGTATAGATTTTTAATGAGACGATGTATAATCCATTAAACTAATAAATAATCTATTGAGACTACTAGGAGTCGCGTTATTAGATAATTTACATATAAAACTTCAAAGTAAGATTGATGACCAGAAAATCCGAAATGATTTATTTTTTATTTAGTTTCGGTTGAATGTAGTTTAGTTTAAAAAGTAATTTTACGTGTGTTTTTAATGTGTTCGAGAATGAAAATGAAGCAATGTCTTTTACCTGTGCATCCGTCTCCCAAGAACTATCAAAGCTTGACCTCTAAGAAATCCTAACAATTTTAGATTAACCTATTTGCCTACTCAATAAATTTAACCAAGTACACTTAACAATTAAATCAAATCAAATCAAACTTTAGTTGTGAACATAGGTATTACAATAAAGGTGTTATGTATACAATACAGTTCAGTCGATTATATTAAGTAGATAGGCATTATTCCTTCTTCGTTTATTTTAGAACTGTTGCTTGCCGCGTTTGCTGCGCCCGTGGGGGTGAAAACAGCCCTATTAGTGGGTGACCCTTTGCATAAGGTTTGCAACCTTGACCGACCAACGTAGAAAGAGACACAAATTGTTTTTGATTAGAAAGAGATGTCTAGCCTTCAGTCAACCATGAGTTTTTAGTGTACTTCCTAACTATAATTATTATAAATACGGAAGTAAGTTTGTTTGTTGCCTTTTCACGCCTAAACCACTGAACGGATTTCGATAAAATTTGGCAGAGAGATAGATTGCACCCCGGGGAAGGAGGCATTTTATCAACAAATCACGCGGGCGAAGCCGCGGGCGGAAGCTAGTACAGATAATGTAAAATTTACATATAATAAGTGTTAACTGTTTCATTATTTTTTAAATTCTTTTTATGTAAACGAAGCAAATGGAGTATGTAAAGAGCGTAGCAGCTGTAGGATTCTGTAGTTTTGGCTTACTCAAATGGGGAAAAAGTGTGTGTTCTTTTACAAATTATTTCTTAAACGAGAAGATAGGCTGAAACCGAACTGTTTGAAATCCAGATATTATCTTGGTCATTTTGATAATACGAGGTCCATACAGATTAGTGTCTAAGTTTGGTCTTTTGAGGAGAGAACCACACATAAATGATTGTACCTGTCCGGTATATAAACCATTTAAGTTTTAGAAAAAAGAACAGCATATTTGTACAAAAAATAACGATAAACTTATAAAAAGTGATTTCCTGTTAGTAAGTATATCAAACAAATTACAATAAATACAATATTTTATGAGTTGCAATCGTTACGTGAGTTGCGTCACACGCACAGAGTGTATAACCATTCTGAATCGATAATTATGATAATTTCACTATTTCAAATAAATCAATATTTACAAAAAACTTCGCTTTAATTACGTATGTATTGATATATGCATCTTTTATCTAGTTTCCGTTTTCTGTACCGTGTTAAAAAGTGAGTTTTCTCAGTTATAAATCTGGATGCGGTTCCTAACTTACCTGAATAGAATAGAATTTTATTTTGCCTGCAATTACGATCGTGTGAAAGTACGTATTTGTGAATCGCAATAAAGTTGTTATTATGAGGCTTCAAACGCAGTAGAAGCTTAAGTGTTTGTGTTCAAAATAGATTCTTGTTAAAGTAAATGCGTTGTAGCAGCCCACTAAATTCAGGGTATTTGCAATTTGCAGCTCAATATTAGGTTGTATGCTATTAAATCGTCATTCGCGACCGTAGCAAGTATAAAAATAAAAATACTGTTCGAAAAAAAAGTACAAAAAGCGATATAAAAAAACACAAGTAGGTATTAATAAAATCTGATGGCTGTAGATTCCATTATTAGACACCCCAATTCCTAAACTGAGACAAGCTCGTATCTTAGGAATCGGTCTTTAATTTATGATACAATTTACCATCGGATATCGTGAACGATATACACGCATAAAATATAAAATACAAAACAATTCAATACAAAACAATATTAATCAATATACAGAGATAATTTAATGCTCCTTGTTTCTTCCTATTAAGTGTGTCGTTAGTAAAAAGATTTTGTCAATAAAATATGTTCTATACGAATTATTGATAATAGCCTCCCGACCCTCGGTCCTTGCCTGCCTAAAGGTGGCCGCTGATCTACACAAGTGCAGAGACACTTTTTTTAAACAAAGTTTCCACCCACTAGAAATTATCTACTGTATCGTGGGTGCGTTTACAAACATTCAAACTCACATACACAAACAGCCAGACCCTGAGCAACTACCTGTAGGCCATACAAATATTTTTTCCGGGTGGGAATCAAACCCGCGACACGCAGTGCAGCAGCTAACCAAAGCAAAGCTAAAAGCTCTTAAAATTCTATCTAAACTTTCAAAGTCAAGAGGCGTAAAGATTAACCTCTAATACAGTCCAACCTGTCCCACCCGACCGCAAAACGATAGATTCAAAAGATTCCCATCATACATTTTCTATATTCAAAATCCATAATATTCTCGACCTCGAAGTACCACGTAGTCCCGTACATCCAGATCTGGCGGTCGCGTAATCCGGCTTAGGACTGATCCGAGTGTACGTGTGTATGTTCCCTACGTATATTGTTTTGTACGTAGTGTGGATTCGCAAAGTGTAGCGGTGGACTTTTGAATCCACTTTCTTGATTTTGTTGCATAGCTTTCTGAACTTTATAAAGGACTAGGTGAGCCCGCGACTTAGACTGCGTGGAATTTAACAAAACATTTTTTGCGCGTTACCCTTATTTAATATCCAAAAATAAAAACCTAAGTTACTTTTTATCACATCAGCTATCTGTCAGTGAAAGTCCCGTCAAAATCAGTCCAGTCGTTTCGGAGATTACCTTAAACGAACAGACGGACAAACAGTTTAAAACTACCGTACCGTAACTCTCATGAATGCATGTAGTAAAAAGCTGTTCTTTGACATTACAAACAGACACTTTAATTTTATTTATTTGTATAGATTAAACTTTCGCTACCAAAATAAGATATTAAAAAAAATTGCTTCTACAAAGCTCAAGCTGTTTTTCTTTTAAAGTAAATAAGCGGCTAAACTTTTCACATAGGTACGGTAGGCCGCACATTAGTGGTAACAATACCAGCATAAACTTTCCTCGCAATCTATTGAAATTCCGTCTTGGTCAAGGTCAAAACGTTACCAATGTTGTACTTTTCATAATCACAGTTTTACTAAGGAAAGCATCTGAGCTTAATAGCTCATCTTGTGAATTCTTGACTGTAAAACCAGAAAGTGTCCACAGGACAGGGCCGCCATGCTTAGAACATGGTGTTTATGTGATCAAGCTTATTAGGGGTGTAAAATGAATTTGCAAGCCACAGTGTACGTATTGGTAAAGACGAGCAGGAAACTGGCGGGAGGCTGTCGTAATTGTGCAGAAAAAGCGTTTTATGTTTAGAGAAGCTTTCAAAACTGTACTTATTTATTTTAATTGACTCTTCAACAATGAATATACTATTACAATTATATAATTATACATTATAAACTTAAGTCTAAGTGCCCCATCATTTAAAGCAGGGTGCATGCACTATATTTTGCGAACAAACCGGGATTTAAAAATTAAAATCAAAACAGTAACATGAAAAATTAAAACTAAAAGTTATACATAGATATTAATTTAACAAATATTTGTGACAAAAAAAAAGGATTAATTACAATCATTTCGCAAATTAGAATTTAAGATTATTTTCAGACTAGAAACAGATGTATGAATAAAAGTGTAAAAGGTTACTGTACCGTCCGGGTCATATGATCCACACAATCTATAACAACATCTTCAAAGAAAAAAAAATGTCACGGAAAGGACATCTAATAATGCTAAACCATTTCAGACCCTGAAACTGACATGCGTGCCAGTTTCAAAGTCCTGAGGCTCCTGTCTATACCACAACCTGGTTATAGGTGAAGGCACTTATACAGAAGTCGTAAACACCAGTGGCCGATGGCCATACAATTATGTAAACGATCGATATTATAGCGGGTGTCGATAATCTCTTGGTGGTCATCACCTTGGAATTTATGGTCTCTTAACCTACAAACTATTATTTACATTTCGTAGCAATAGTAAACGTTATAATCTCAAATATTTATGTTGTCTTTAGTTTATTGATTATTTATTTTATATTTAGGAGATTAGATTTGTTGAAAAATAAGAGAAGTGAAATTTAAACAGATGCGACAGAAAAAAAAGCTTATACTTTTTTACTTTTCATAAACGCAAGCGTTTACGGTAACGCTGATGACCACCCAACACATAAGAAAACTCCATTATACTATATAAATTACGTCACAAATCCCCGGCAAGTTATTCAACGAAATCCGGATTTCAGTAATCCGGTAGGAGATGTATCCCGGACCGTGGCCGGCCGCTGCCACCTAATCTGCCTGATCCGGATCACGAATACTTAGCTCTATATGTATGTTCTACTTAGCTAGCTTTCTACGTGTCGGAGCTCCTCAGGTCTTTGTTAGAAACTAGGATTTTCCAGTGAATACTAGTTCGGACCGGTTCAGACCCGATTTTACTTGTTAAATCCGTTTATTTTTATTACTCGGAATGGACGGACAAAAAGTAGGAACTGCTCGGTGTTTGTTAGAACTTGGCGCGTATTTCTTGTTGGCTATTAATTCAAGTAAAGGTTTTCAGTGAAACATATTGTGCTTTATCGAACTTTATCAGAAAAAAAACTAGCTTGACTCGTGTTCCGTACCTCTCATTACAAATCTGTCATGTCGAAAACAAATCTACTCCTTCATAAAAACGATTAACTTTTACCTAATTACACGGAGGATTACATTACCCAATCATATCAATGCAATGGACTGGTTATCACGTGCGTCAGGGGGGCGGAGAAGCAACGGGAGGGGAGGGGGGCCTCCATCAATCATCTTGAGATAATCTCCTGTACTTCAGCCCAATTTGAGGCATGCACTCGGCTTAACGCACACAAACAGACAGTGAGGGACCGGTTTCACAATGAGCTAGCTACTATACGAGACGGTGGAAGTCCGCAAACGATAATCTTAAAAAGATTTTGATTTTTTTATAAATTGTGTTTTGTATTTTATTGAAGGTTTTTTTGGCTATTTTTTATAATTTGTGCTTTGAGTAATCATATTCTAGTTCAATTTCGATTTGAAAGGACTGTTTGATTATTGTCCATCACCTCCATTTGACGGGTCTTCAAGAGTATTTTGAAAAGTTTTATGGTACTTACTTTACTGCAAACTAGTTCGTAGCTTTTACTTAGTTAACTGTGAACTAAAGTTCACCAAGCACATTTCCCCAAGGCATTAAGTTGTAAGTCGTTTGTCAGATTCAATTCGAAAACGAACGATAAACGGCTTCTGATTACATTACACATAACATTTCAATGTGTGCGTATCATAATGCAAATCCTTTACGATTATTCTTTTGTGTCTGACTTTAATTTGCTTTTAAAGCCACAACTACATGCGTGCGTCCGCGTATACGGCCGTAACTACACGGGAAGGTTTCCGTGTGTGTTTTAATCCGCCGGCAACAACAGAGAGAGGCAATCAGCTGAGCCTCTGATCAATCGATAAAAAATCGTGGCGGTGGAGTTGTGTGGACAAATAAGCGTGCCCTGTAGGCTTTGGTAACGGATGATCCGGACCATTTGTCAAGATTAGGCTTACGGGCCGAGGCGCGGATTGTCACTCCGGTGTGCAGCTCGCTCTGCTTCGGGGAACGGTCAAGCGGGAGCTTTTTGTCGTATCACATCATGCAACGAGTGTAGTAAGAACTTTTGACATTGTTTGTACATGTTTTCTTCCTTAAAATTGCAATAAAGTTACCGGTGTAAAACCCAGACATTATACATTACAAAACAATCGTCTACCGCGTAATCCTCAGCATAATAATTTCATTACCAGCTCTAAATCTAAATACGTTTTTGAGACAATTCCTCTCATTGTTTAGGGCATCGTAAAAACCATAGAAGTGAGCGGCAAAGGCCTCGTTCACCCTAATCGCGGGACCCCGTCTGGCAGGGCTTAGGGACGGCGCCCTTAACAAAATCTTAATCCCTACAAAGGGTTAGTAATATTATCTTATTACAGTCGCAAGAAATAAACCTTTAATTCTCAAGCATCCTTTAAAATATGGACGTTATTAAATTTATGTACATACCTACTGGAAGATAAATAAATGACTTTACCTAGCTAGTATTGACACCAACAAATGCGTTTTTAAAAAAGAAAATAAAAAAAACCTATAAACTTTTAAGATTTAAGCTTGCAGTAAAATTAACTCAGCAGTCATGTAGTTTACGTATTCTAATGTAAGTATCTTGGGTACTTTATAGAACAGTAATACAGGATATCTATATTAGAAAATCCCGGTCCAGCCATTACTTGGATTATTTGGAGACAGATCAAAGCAGCTGCTCATATCTTCATTCTGGTGTCGCGGTAATCTGGTGACGGGTTGCACATACATAAATTTGGCTTCAATCGCACATTCAAAGCCCATTAATCGCGGATTCAGTGTGGACGCACCTTTAATGCATGCGCTGGGTTCAGGGATGTGCCGAGTTTTTTTTTGCTTCATCATTTGCTATAAGTAAATGTTACCGCCAATAATAATATAAAATCTTTTGCAATAAGGACTTAATGTAATTTCAACTAATTGCGTTTACAATGAAAGTTATATCACATAGTAAAAGGTAAATTAATTATATTTTGTAGTATATATAAAAAATACGTTCGCTCAGGAACTTGTCACACCTACTCACATTTTTCTACCACTCGGACAACGTCCTTCAGAAATACCTATTGGAAAGAAACATTAAATCTGTAAGATTTTAAGCTTTTCTTAAGAAGATTAAGCTCCCAAATCATAGTTTCTTCGACAACCCTAGGGGATAAACCCACTACACACACATGGCTACCACTACCGGTGTATCTCAGGAGATCTGATAAGATTCAAATAAGGGATTAGAGAGGGACGCGGCGAGGATTTGCGCGGGACATGTGTGAGTGCAAGGGAGACAGAAGACGGGATTATCCTCGTCGGACCGCGCCAAGTGGTGCCCGTACGTAATATGTGACGCAGTTGCGCTAAGTATGAAGATTTAGCTTTGGATTTGAAAGAATGCGAAATTAAGGTATTACGTGAGCATGGCTGGTTGCTGACAAGCCGGCATAATCGCATGCAATTCCTGTGTTGTATGCTTTTTATAAAAACGAATTAAATACAAAGCATAGAGTAGTAAATAAAAGTATACATATTCATTCAACGTAAGCTTAAAATACACGAGTACAGGAATGATAGAGACACAGACGAGAGTAAACTTATAGCCTGCATTTGGCGATAAAAATTGTCTTTATGTCCAGAGGTATTTTCCCTGGGCAGATGAACCCGATGATTTTATTATACCAAAAATGAAATGTTGCGAACAACAATTGATATCCACATTACCGCAGGTGGCCTTTATTAGCCCGAAAATAATACATCACAACTCTTTATTTGTTAGCGGCACGTGTACATACAAAGGCAAATAAACCCACACATATTTGTATGTTTTCCCGGAGCGCGGGATTAAGGTAAGGCGGGATAGGCGAAATCCCGGTATCCGGGATTGCCACGTGCGGGCCTTTTTCAGGATTTTCTCGCCCCAGTCCCTTTTACAATCACTTTTTATTTACAATTCAGCCTACACGAGTCAGGTGACAGTTGTTTGTGTGTGTACAAGGACCAAGGTCGTGCGTGTTTGTGCCTTATCATATTATATGTTTTTTTAATCGGAAAATCTCACGCTTTGCGTCAACAAATTTGATGAATGACATTATTTGCCTTTTCAGTTATATACGTCTTTTGGTCCTAGGGTAAGCAAATAGGCACAAAAGAATTTAAAATTTTATATTCGTATCAAAACGCCCAATAATTTTACACAAAAGCAACGGCAACGGGATCAGTTTTAATCTTATAACACGTATTCTTTATTTGTGTTTACCTACGGATATATGCGGTAGGGTTGTCAAATCCCATACATTAAAAAGAATTGAACTCAATCACGGCTGAAGTTTAAACTTTTTTATTCTTTTTTTCCGTTCCGCTGAACTAATCCTTCGGCTTATCTTCAGCTTGCAGTAGAAAGCTACCAAATATTGTATCGTTATTGCATATTGTGTTCTAAGTGTATGCAGTTAGAGTTTGAAATTGTGTGAGGGGATCGTATTAGGGGGTTCTTCGGTAGTCAATGAACCTCGTAGGACGAAACCGCGACCTACCGTAGGGGTTGTAGAGTTGTCGAATGTTTCTACATTCACTGTTTCGTTTCTTACGTCACTTTTATTGCTGTAAGATTTTGGTGTGCGGCGTATAATGTCGTAACTTAGTATTTTTATGGAGAACATTCTTTTTTGATGGTGTTAGGAGTTTCACGCCAACTTATAGTCCTTCGAGCCGGATTTGAACCAGCGACCTATGGATATTTTTTATTTTAAAACCTGGGTTTAGAATTGTACACAGTGTTTGGACCTTCTAATTAGTTAGTGAAAAAACTCAAACCAATTATAGCTGATTTCGCATTATATATCCAATCGGATTTATTCCCTTTGACAATTCAGTACCGCCTTTTTTTTAATTCAACAGGATTATCTCAATTAATATGCAAGTCCGTGTCTTCACGGGCGTATGGGTCACAATCGATTAATTTTAAATCTTTTAAGTGGGGTATTCTTTGAGAACTGGATTGTTCGCCCGGCTATGGGATAATAATATTTATTCGCAAAATATTAGGGATGAGAGTGCAGTGTATTTATTTAAATTATAGAATATTATGATGCAAGTGTGCTAAGCTTGGAATTGTCAGTGCAATGACAAATATTCACGAGTTTGACGGATGGTCTGTTAATAATTGTTTTATTTAATATATAAAATTCTCGTGTCACAATGTTTGTTACCAAATTCCTCCGAAACGGCTGGAACGATTTGTATGAAATTTTGTGTGAATCGGCCAACATCTATTTTTCAAACCTATGTGTACCTAAGTGATAAAGGGGGGTCCCCCCGATTTTTTTTTATTTTTTTGAATCCTTTGTTTATTTTTATGTCTTAAAATAGGTAGCATTCAAAAATACATACAACAACCCATTTTCACCCTTCTATGACCAACCCTTATTTTTATAGCCATAGGTATATGGCAAAACAACGTTTGCCGGGTCAGCTAGTAAATACATAAATATGTTAAGGGCTTATACGGTTACTGTTCGGCGCTATCCAGTCAGTGCGTCTCCTTCAAAATAAGTAGGCACAACACCAAAACAAAACCGTTATTTGTTTTTAACAAACATTTGCTGTTCGCGAATATAAATTCGCGAAGGATAAACATTATAATAATTCAATGATACCAAAAAGAGTACACAATCATGCCGTAGTAGGGACATGCACCTGTAACACGTTAAACGCCAAGTGACCGACAAACAATACATTTTCTATTGTGTCTCGTTGTCTGGCAGTCAAGGT
Organism: Phlogophora meticulosa; assembly: GCA_905147745.2. Lineage (NCBI taxonomy): Eukaryota > Metazoa > Arthropoda > Insecta > Lepidoptera > Noctuidae > Phlogophora > Phlogophora meticulosa. Next base: position 6,574,201 of record LR990518.1, read on the forward strand.
GTTTAAATGGAAATCGTCATCACCAATTTTGACTTGGTCAGCAACAATCCTACCACAAATGCAATGACAAAGTTTGCCAAATTGTATCAAAACCCTTTCAAATAATACAATATTTTACTTTTTTAGCAATCCCAGGAGTAAGAAAACCTAAGTGTAAAGAAAGTAAAAAAAACATTTACCAGTAAAAAAAAGGATGTAAAAAAATACAAATTCTACCTTCGCACACATAAAACAAAGGTCACGGTTATGTTTTAAAATTATCGGAAAGAAGCAAATGCTGAGCCCATGTTTGTCCGTGAGCTCGTTATGTTGGATATAAATATTTTATTCCGGGATAAAGTCGGACCCGGAATAATCCCGCGTGGTACAAAAAGAGATAAGCCACTAGTACGATTAAGTGTTGAGTTTTTGTATCATTTCCATTATATTATTAGCTATGTCGCCCCATTATCTGAAGCCTGTATTGACCGGATCAAGTGATTCCATAACGGATACGGATAAAAAACGGGTCGCTAGTTTTTGGTAGAAACGGATATTTTTTTACAGATATTTAACCGTTTTTTCTACATCATTTTGACATAGTAGAGAGATATCTAACCGTTTGAATTTATGTCAGATAATATTTATACTTAACACTTAAGCCTGTTTTAAATTAAGAGGATTTTAATTGGCTTGTATTTGGCACGTAACATGGTATTATAAATTATCGCTAAATCTTTTTAATATGTTGACACGTAAGTAGGAGTAATGACGACAACATCTACATCGAATTAAACAAGAAAAACTATTCTACAATGTTTTACAGTTCCATCTTTAACTTCAAAATAACACCTATAAAAAAAATAAAAACACAGATTTTGATAAAACAAATGAAGAAGGCAGATGAGTAAATAAAAGTTCTGTTTTAAAAAAAGAAAACAAAAAAAGAATAATTGTTCATTCACATGATATCCGAATCACTGAGCTTAAAATCGGCAGATTTTCTTAGGGCTGTTGCACAGCAAACGCGAAGCGACGCACCGCGCTCGTAAGGCTTAAATAGTTCGCCGTCGATCTAGTTCTGAAACGTCTGACACGACTTACTGTCTCGTGTAGCATTTCTAACACTACCCTAGTAGCCTCACAAAACATTTCCTGACGTATTTCATCAAAGCAAAATAACATGAAATATCACAGTAATTACGAACAATATTTTCATCCGGCAAATGTACGGTTTTTGTTTACCGTTTCGTTTGATGTTGACGTGTTCGGTCTTATCCAATAACGTTAATGCTCCAAGGTGCCTTTATGGAACCGTGAGTTTCCTTTAGCACGTCAAGAATATCAATTGATTAGCGTAATGTAATAACACAAATACGGTGATTCATCATAATGTTGTCGAATAAGTTCCTGTCGGTTTGTCTGATGGCTTTTATGACTTCTGTATTAAGGTTACGATTATCATAATGGTGGTCTTTGAAACCAGGTAACAAAGGCGTGACGTCATAAAGTAGACCAGGATTATGTGCTCCATACATGAATCAGTTTTATAATAGCGTTACCTGGAAATGTCGGTTGCGGCTTGCGGTCTAGGCTAGGTGTAGAAAAAAAAACTTCCTGTACGTGACGTTAGAGCGGGTAAGGACGATTCTATGACGTTTATGTATACTTACAAGTAGGTAATCATAACGCTATCTCTTTTGAACATCCTGTGGAGCACATGACGATTTATTTGAATACGACGCCAAAAACGTCCTGTCGCTACTTAGAAGTCTCTGAAACATAAGGTACAGTCAATGTCGAACGTTACCAATTATACTGTACTCTTACTACAAAATACGGCTTTGTGTTTTTATTCACAAAATCAGTATTAAATCGCAGTCAATATAAAACATACCTACTTAAAATAGATGAGTTCCTCATCACTCATATGAGCTCTATCAATGTATGAATGGTTCCTGGCTCGCTCGCTCCGCGGTCCGCGATCCGATCCCGTGCCCGCTTAAGCCAGATTTCAATAGAGTATAATCTCACCCTAATGAATCTCCAATCCGGATTACCGAGGGGCCCCTATAATAGACGAGCGACGTCCATTGCAAACGAGTGGGATTTAGTTTAGAAAAAACTTTGATTAGTGTAGTGCGCGCCGGTTTGAATACCGAAAGCTCTTTATGCCAAAGTGGCATATCAAACTGTTCCACATCTGTTTACATCTTTTGTGCCAAACAAATAATAGACATAATACCCTCTGGCGTGTTCTATCTCATCGAGACGCATCAAGGAACTATGTCTTAATTCAGATGTCTGATTCCATCCAATAAATTGTAAAGGCCGCACGACACTCGGCTAATCCCATTGGCGGGCATTAGAACGGCTTTGTGCGGACAGATCGCGCTCGCACGCCGAAATTACCTAGCAATTGGTAGCCGCGCCGAATTGCCAGCGGGCTCAGTCTAAATCGGCTGCAGACACTTTTATTGCCCGGCGAAATCCCGCTGACCCGAGCTCGAGCCGATCCCGGCTTCCGTTTTATCCCGGCCCCGCTTAATCCCGGATTTGACGTCGTTTAATCCGAACCCGTGTTGGATATCGCGTCGACACAGGCCTGGCCCGCACTCTTGTTTCTATACTCTCCTATATTGATTTCGGATTTCACTGCGCACCTTCATTGAATTCGCATTATAAAAGCACGCGTAAACAAAGCGAGAGCGAACCTTTTGGGGATTAACTCGACGTGCACGTCGAAATAATAACAAATTAATAATATATTTTTATTATGATGAAATAATTCAATCGAGACAAAAGTAATCCATAACTATCACCCTGACACGGGATTATAGAGCGCGAAATGCATCGCATTCAGATATTTGGACTCAATGATATAAAATTGTTCGCAAAAAATGAGCAGATTAATTTGTATTTTCATTGGGTGGTGCGTTATGCGAAAAATTGAGCGGTCGGGAAGCAAATGAAAATGATCGCCTCATATTATATTATTCTCGTGGATTGTCGTTCGCAAAGTGCACTACTTACCAACCCGTTCTGAAAACACTGTTATTGAATTATTGATGCAATTTCGCTTTGTTACAGTGAATAGAATTTAAGTTACGTTTGCCCGTTACCGATCCTAATGTACTTTTCATGATATTTGCATAAATCATAATGCTAATGCACCGTTGAAAAGATGATGATATTAAACTGGTACATTTGCGTCCACACACACGGCCCACAGCGGATTTGCCAAAACACATAATTATATTTCGCGTTTAGAAGCCAAAATTATATTTGATTTCAAAGTGAATAGCCGACTATTTCCCATTTTAATGGATTATAGTTTCTAGTGCATTTAGTGCACTTTGCGCGGTAAAATTAATTACTAAATCGAGTCTGTCTGCGCGCGCTAATAGTACGATTCGTTTCAAAGCCTACTGCGCGAACAATTTCAGTAATCCTACCTTTTGACTGACATTCTAAATTGTCTAACTTTAATAACATGTTTCTATTGAAGTTAGGAAAATAATTATATAGTTTCAACATAATTAAGAACGACTAGTTACAGTACTTTTTATGAGTAGAAACTTTGGGGTGGCATTTTTTTAGTGACGGGTTTTCGTACCATATTTCTATGCGTCTACGCCGTAAGATATGTAGATCTATAATAGGTAGACCATTTTGCACGTTCATTCAGTTTCCTTATTTATAGATACGCTGGCTTTAAGAGAGTGCGTAGAAAGGTTTCTTTGAAGCATTGAAAAAAAACTAGTTACCTTTAGACACTTTTTTTTTACAATTTACGTCTGGCGTAATTCTAGTAGGTATTAGGTATTCTTTTTTAGTTAGTGACAAATTTTGTGTACGTTTTTCACACAACACATCAAAGCTTTAGAAACCATAGCTCACAAAGAACTACAATATAAACACAATCAAAATATAACCAATTTGCGTGTCTAATCACACTGCCAATTCATGCCCACAACTGAACATTAGTACAATTTAGGCGATAATGCCGGTAAGTCCTCGTTCACACTGCTGGTATTACTGGACGACGTTAATTAGTCTGTGGCCGTGGACGCGGCCTAAACAGGCTTTTAACTTTTCAAATGCTTTCATTAACTGCATTGCGATTATTTGGCCAGTGTTTCCGCAGCCATTGATTGAGAATGGAAGCATTAGCGACTCGGTTAATACGGTTTTTGCCGATTAATTTATTTAAATGCCGATAATGTTTTAATATTGTTTAGTCGAATATGGTGGAGAGTTTTGTGTTATTTTGTGGGCTGTGTTTATTTTAATGAGGGTTTCAAATTTGGTCTTTGTTTGTCTCACTACATCACTTGGTGCAAACTTAAATCCGCGTGCTTGTTTTAGGTTGTAGTAAAGTTCTTATTACATGAATGACCAGTGCATAGCCACGTTTTTTTTTAATGTTTTTTTTTTAAGTTTAGCTCAATCGGAGTTAGGTTGGAACTAGTGGGGTTTGAAAAGTCGATGGTTTAAACCTGTTCAAAATATAAACCTTATTTTGTCATAGACGGTGTGTTTCTCTGTAATGACTTAAACTGCCATGAAGCCTTTAGAAAGCAGATACATCTGTTTCAGGCTTCTCATGCCACGTGATTACCAAAAATACAGGGAAACCACAACTAATCAAAGCTTATCACGTTTTTCTGGAAGTATTGGTGATGATTTATTGTCATCGCAACCTTTTTTTTTTGGAAGTTCCATCTCGAAGTTTATCCTTCAGGGATATCTACTGCTTAACCGAACTTTAGTCATCCAACATAACTATTTGTACATTTATACTGTCATGAACGAAAAAAAAACACGTTTCTCGAATTTTTTTTAAGTAAGCTGAGTTTAAAAATAAACTATGCAGTACTTACCGGTACCATGCAAATAGTTCCATCTTCAACGGAAGGTTAGACAGAATAGAGTTCATAATCCAATATCCCTAGCGCAGAGTTTAGACAAGTGAGTTCGGAACAGGCTCGATTAGTTTTAACCTAACTTTTTGTTCGCGATTGAAATTAAATTAAGCTTAAAACTTGTGCGTCGTGTTTGTGATGGGGTTTCAGTATTGGTTGAAAGCATTTAGTACTTACCATGTGTTTTCATATACAGGGTAGAAGAAGCCTGAGATGTTTAATTAAAAGTTCACTCACTTCTTTAATTAAAAATCTTATAGGGTTAGAAATAAAACATGATTTTAAACAGTTTTAAGTAGAAAAAAAATCAGAAGAAAACGCAAAAATTAGGAACAGCTGATGTCATTATTCACACTTAGGGTGTCCAGTATCATGTACTGATCTCATGGTATCAGGAAGTGTGTCGATGTCCCTTTCACCTTGTATAGTGACAATAGGTTGTCATGGTAAGGGCATGTGATGTGGATGAATGAGGATCATGTTGTGAGGAGAGGTTTGAGGATGAATGTTTCAAGAGTAGAACCGGGTCAAAGAAACGATGGATGGATTGTGTGAAAGATGATGTGGCTAGAATGGAGGGGACTATTGGGATGAACATATAGCACATAGCGCAAATAGTAAGACAGGATGAGGGCAGGAGCGTAATGATGAAGAATAGGTAGTGCTAAGTATTTCATTTCTCATGAAATACTTAGCACTACCTATTTATTATTACTATTATAATTTTTGAGAAAACCAATTGAATGGATAAACTTAAAAACCTTGTCCACTAAACGAAACTTGACTTTCAGTTTCTACATGTGTCCAATTTTTTAATAATCCTGTAAAAGAAATCCATGTTACAAACAAAAACCTAGTACATTAGAAGTGCCTTCAAACAATTATTTCTTAGTTTCTGCCTATTTGTACACCCTGCGATGGCTATTCTAACGCGTGAACGCAGCCTTCAAGAGTGGGAATTAGCCGCACTTATCCCATGTAATGGATCGCTGCACGTGTGTGCAGGCCATTGTGTTAGGCTATAATAGGAATATTTTTCTTTCTACTATATTCGTTTACTTAAATTTATATTCATAGATACTGTGAAGGTAAAATAAGATTTTTCACAGACTGTGACTTCCCAGTGTAACTTTTTCTTTAAATTTCAAGTTTCTGGTTTAGTTTAGTTTTTTTTAAAGATTATAAGAATAATATAACAAGTTATTTTTAATTGAATACTAGTGACCCGCCCCTGTTTAGCATGGGTGTGAGATTTCTGTGTTGTATCTAAGTTTGACGGCACGGTTGGCGCAGTGGCTGAGCGATCGACTGCCGCGCCGCGTGTCGTGGGTTCGATCCCCGCACGGAACAAATAGTTGCATGGCCTACAGGTAGTTGTTCCGGATCTGGCTGTTTTTGTATGTGAATTTAAATGTTTGTAACCCACGACACAGGAGAAATTCCTAGTGTGGGGCAAGGTTTAAAAAAAAAAAAAGTTAAATGTTAATGTATTATACCCATCTACCTCTTGGACTAAGTGTTCTTACATACATAAAATCACGCCTAGTATTCCCCGAAGGGTTAGGTAGGGGTGTACTTACAGTACAGATACATTTCGCCAGTTATGTTTAATTTCCATGTACTAGAGGGCAATCGAATTTTCATCAACTGGGCATATTTCCAAACTCCGGACTGCTACTGAGAAACTTCCAGGTAGAAAAACCCAAAAACGCTTTGCCCGACCCGGGAATCGAACTCAGGAAATCTTGCTCAGCAGTAGCGCTAACAACTGCTAGAGCAACGAAAAATTTAATAATAATAAAATAAACATGGCGAAAATCCATTGCATAACATACTAAACGGTCACACAAAAATCGACTCTTTTATACAATGTAGAGATAAAACAGCGGGATCTTTTACAATTATCCGTGTCTGTAACAAGTAAAAGACTTTTCACACAGAATCTCTCGTTAAAACCGCATCAGACACTCGGGTAAACAATCGAAGTACAATGATAACGTGAGCTTGTATAGGTCGGTGTCTTACTGTCTTACGTGTAAAGCGGGCCTAATCCGCGGCCCATCCGCAGAGCCTCAAGACGCCGCTTGTTGCTTGCTAGTGGGGCTTCCCTACTCCGGACAAACTTATACATAGGTATCCATACTTAATATTTATGGATAGACGCATTAAAGAAATGATTGAGTAGTACGAGTATACATGACAAGGATGCAGTATCAATACCGTATCTTTCTTTAGATTTTTAGTTTTGAATGTCAATCAAAATTCTATTTCGTAGATATATATTGGCATTTTGCCGATATATACGAAATTTACCTTTCCTTTTTTATTTGAAGTTTCCACAGCTAGGTATACTTATGTAGGTATACTACCTGTTTATCCATAGATATTAAGTACCTACTAGCCGCACCCGCGACTCTGTCCGTGTGGAATATAACAAAACATGGGTTTTTATATTTTCTGCGGAACACTCATCATTTTTCATAAATACAGGTTACCTAAATTACTAATTACCCGCCAGTGGAAATTTCTTCGAAATCAGTCCAGCGATTTTGGAGATTAGTCAAAACAAACGGACATTATTTATTTGTATAGATGTACACCTGCGTGTAAGTTAGGACTACTTAATATACAAGGTAATAACTGAAAACGGCTAAGGGGCTCATTGGTCTTGAACAACTTGTACTTTGGAACCAACCCTGAAATCGCAAATAATAGCATTTGTTCTATATTTTATCGATATATGCGGCGAACAGCGAACATTAAAGTACGAGCAGCTAACTTTTTCACATTTGAAGTCAAATATATTTATTTTCGTAAAAAGGTTTTAAAAAGCAGTTTTACTTAAACTAAATTAGAATCAGATTAGGTTCGGTCGGGATTTCCCTGACTACTCTTAGAAGAAATACCTAAACATACTCACAGGTTTCTTTAAAATTCCAGGCATTATCTTAGTTAGATCATTTGAGGAGTATCGGGTTTGATTCCATAATAAAAGTTGTTTAAAGACTTTATCTTATGACACCTAGTGTCAGTGAAACGGGTTTATTTTGCCGTAAGCGTTAACCAAAACATATTTTAAAAGCCGTAGTCTGTTTTATTAAGCCTTTATTGCTGACTCTACATTACAATGTAAACATAAAGATGATTAACTTATGAACTAACTCATTTGGTTTCAGTGCGACACTGTGACACACTGGGGCCTCTTCCAGCAAATTCCATTGTTTTATATCTCTGGCTTTTGTTGACCAGATAGCTTCTCCAACTTTTCTAATCATCCATCCATCTCCTTGCCCGTCTGCCTTTTTTCCTTTTACCATCGCGTTGGTAGTCTGTTTTATGCACACCCAAATATAAGGATTAAACCAAACATCTAGTGTATCTGACAATAGGATTGAACAAGAAACAATGTTCAGTTCTTAAGGTATCCCCGACGGCCAGTTTCCTAAACCGCCACAGGATTTAGTTAACCGTCGGACGCACATCGGTGCAGATTAATTATTTATGGACGGCCCCCTACTGGCCGGAGGGTAGATTTAGCTCCCAGACGCTCTCCGATTCCTCTCTTATGCAAACTATTCGTCTTAACGCAAAATTGACGCGCGAACTTAAATATTTACAAATGGTATTTACGCTTCCAGCATTAAGGTCGCTTTTACTTTGACTGAATAATTTAAAGGTCCTTTGTCTTCATTGTCCGGCGTAAAGATCTGGGGGCTTGCGATGACCACCTTGTCATGGCAAGCTTTGCTGTAAATCTACGTTGCATCTTTGCCGTGGCGTAATCGCTTAAGCCCGGCTGGGCTAGTCCCCGCTAAATGAATACCTATAAATTCGTAGACGAGCTCATCGTTTCACAGTGGCTACATTATTATGATACAGACGATGGAAAATCGATAAAACGAGGGTACGTCTTCCCTAACAATACGTATCGAGTTATGCGTACACGTCGTTTTAATCCTTAAGGCGTAGCAAAGCACGTAATATGTAGAAACCTTCTTAACCTAACAGGATTATCGTGTGGAGGCAAGCATTTCACGGCCGGATCACGCCTTGCCATCGGCTCGACTAAGGCACAGATTTTATTACACAAATGAGATTAATACTCAAACGCACATTGTTACGTAAAGCCGTAGACGGTGTTAACTGCTACGTGTTATCGTAGCGCGCGTAGGGAAAATAAATCTGTCGAGTCGCGTAGCGGATCTACGAAACGATTTTCAGACATTTGTCAAGATATGGAGATTATTTTCAAGTAGTCTTTGTGGAAATTGCGAAGCTATTGTATTGATATGTAGGTGATATATGAATGTATATTATTTGAACTTCGAACAAAGACAAATCAAAGTCGAACGCCGGCGCGTCTTCACACACGCGCCGTCGCGCGATACGAGAATTTCTTAGCGCTCAGATATTTTCGTGGTGTCAATTAAAACGGTGGCAAACGTCACCCTCAAAAAGGCCATTTGTAATGTAGAGACAATCATAGCTCCCGGCGTAAACTGACAAACGACGCCGCGATAACGAACGTCTAAACCGAGCTTTTGAACTTCTTTGACGCGCAGTCGATAAGCGCGCCGCAGCGACAGGTTATTGTGTCTGTAGCGTTCTTAACAATGGTGTTCGTTTTGCAAGTTTTCACCCAGTCATAAGTGGGTAAATGTGTTACCGATTGACGAGGGGTGAGACAAAAGCTTGAGAGACACACGACACTCATTCACAGCGAGGCAGCGCGTTGCCGCAACAACGGCTAAGATAATGATGACGTTTCCTTCAGCGGCGCCCTTTAAATACGCGATTGAATTAATTACCCTTCTGAGGGCTCGTTAAATTGTATCGGTGTTATAGAATTCATGAGTGTTGTATGAGAAGCGATGTGTTTGTTTCTGTATAAATCTATAAAAAAAAATTGAAGTGTCTGTTAGTAATGTTAAAATAACACCTTTTGGCTTAATGAATATTAAAATTAGTAATACCAAAAAAATATTATTTCTATTTTTATCTGTCTGTTTGTTTAGACTAGTCTTCGAACAGAACCGATTTTGACGCGACTTTCACCGGCGTAACCTAATCTTTTCCTAATTTCAAAGTAGCTATCTACAGCTACTTTTATATTGGAAACAGATTAGGTCTCACGTAAAATATGAAATCCTATGTATTGTTACATTCCATGTGGACCAAGTCGCGGGCACAGCTAGTATTAAATAATTATAATTAATTTAATATTTTTAATGGATGGTGACGAAATAATTTACAGTGAGAAAGTAACAAGAAGTATCCTTCATAAGTACCGTATTTTAAAATCACACCAACAGAGACCAACGTGTCTGACAGACATTTTCTTTTCACCAATACTAACCACAAGTGCTTTCCACCAAAAAGTACCAATGAATTAATAAAATGGTGTCAAACATAGGGACGATCTGAGGGGATGAATTAGGGGATGAGTTTCTTAATTAAAGCAGCAAACATGACAGGTGTGGCGCCTCCACCAATTGTAAACGTTATCTTTACCATTGTCGGCGTGTACGCGGCACGTCTTGAATTACAAAACAATTTGATTAACTTGGTTGAATTCTGATGTTGATCGTGAATAAGTTTACTATGGGAAAGAAGGGAATAACCGTTATTTACAGTATTGTGTGTAGATACTTGTTTTTATACATGTATAATTAATATAAGGAGAAGAGAGAAAGAAGAGGAGACGACAGACTGGGAGAGAGGGGGTTTATTGACGATGTTATTATGATAAAGTTACACTAGTACCTTCTTATGAGGGACACGAGGTATTTTTTTATTTATACTGCCCCACTCTAGGAATTTCTCCTGTCGTGGGGGCATTTAAAAATATTGAGACTCACATATGCGAACAACCAGACCCGGAAAAACTACTTATATGCCGTAGAAATATTTGTTCCGTGCGGGAATCGAACTTGCCACATGCAGTTCAGCAGCCAATTGTTCAGTTATAGCGCCAACCGTGTTGTGATAATAACAGTAACAAGGGTCGATCGAAGGTTAAGCTGTGTTTGTCGAGATTGGTCCGTGGATGGATAACCAGTCTTTATCCTTGTCCATAACATACTTAGACCTTCTTCTGTGCTTCAGAAAGCACGCTAAACAGTTGGTTCTAGCTGTTATTTGTCAGTCTCTGACAGTCGTTTTAGGTCAGGAGAGTCAGAAGCCCGACAGTCTGGGAACCAAACTTAAACTTTGCTGATATTTTAACCTTTCGCAAATAACTAAAGCTAGCTAAACACAACTAACACCTTCACAACAGTTAACCGGAACTTGTAGTAAACTTAAATCTGAGTATTAAAATGGAGTATAATAAAGGTTGCAGGGCTTAAACCTAAGCCCTGCGGCGTCTGAGACCTAGGTCATGTTACCTACGCAGACTGGACGGTCAGTTGATACCCGTGCTAGGCTTAACTTACTTAAGAACTGATGCAAGTACCTAAGACCTAAGTACTTGCACGGATATAAGGGTTTGTGTTGTCGTTAAGATTTTAGCGGTGTTAGGGTTGAACTAAGTCTTACGTTAAATAAAATATGATCTCAAAATATTCTCGATTGGAATTTGTTTTAGTTTTAGTGTGAGACGCTTTTCGTTTGTTTTTTTTTGAGATGTAAACAAATGATGTTCTAATTTTATCTTTGTTATTTAATTGTAATTCAAAGCCCTGTTTATTCCACTACCAGGAAGGGTTATGTTTTTTGTATGTATGTTTGAAATATTATTTTTAAGAACTTTTTAATTTTTAGTGTTTTTCATCATAACTTCCTTCCGTTCTCAGTTACTTCCAAAAATACTTATCTTATGCCTAAAACCTCAAAATACTTTTTTCTTAACTTATAAATTATCCTAAGTAAGTGTATACCTACTTAAATTTCAGTCACCAATACTTTTTCAGCGGGCATCTGCTAACATATTCAAGTCAATATTTTGCCAAGTCCGCTCTCAGTTCAGGTAGGTAGATGTATTTGCATTGTTTAGTCTAGCATTAGACCGTCTGCCCGTGGTCAGGTGAAAGTTTAGGGGCCCACTGTAAGGGGATTAGCAGACGACCGTTGGTGTTAGTCCACATCCTGTCCACCTCTAAATTAAACTGTTAAACTTCATTTTTGAGTTACCGTTGCTGGTGAATTGAATTTAGAGGTGCGCTGAGTAGATTTTGGTGCTGGAATTTAATTACTCACTGTTTAAATAAAGAATGCTACGTATTTTTGACGACGAGACACAATAGAAAATGTAATGTTTGTCGGTCACCTGGCGTTTAAGGTGTTAAAATACGTCAAACTAGTGATCGTATCTAAGTTCTAAGTCAGTGAAACTGTAAGAGCTGAAATGTAAAATTGCAATAGTTCGGAAAATATGTGTACGGCTACTTTTACTTAAATTTGGGTTAAGTATTTGAGTTTTCATTTTTTTTCTTATATTTAAACATATCATCACGCCTGTATTTCCGAACGGTTGGGCAGAGGTGTACCTATAGGAACACCCACATTTTGCCAATTATGTTTAAGTCCCATGTAATAAGGGGCAAGCCTATTGCCATCAACCGGGCACAAATCCAATCTCCAGGCTGCAAATAAAAAAATTCCTATTGGAAATAACATTACAACTTTATTTCTTATGTACTTTTACTTATTTAAGGTTAGTTCCAATCGCGGATGATGATGGGTCTGAACTTCAAAACATGGCCAACGTTTTTACTACTATCAGTAAGGACACTAACCATGTTCTGTAGTTCAGTAGTTCTGCAATTATTCTTTCCCCTCTACTCGTCAAAACCACACAAAGTATTCGTATATGTTAAATAAAAAAATTTCCATCCTTCACATATATATTGTTATAATAAACATCCGTGCTTTCCCTCCATAACAGAACACATAATTACATTGTAAATATCGCTCAGACAAAGGCTTGATACTCAATAATGGCATGACACGGTATTTGCGAGGTTTCAGCATCCGGCACGCTAGACTTATCCAATCTAAATAGATCATCGCTCACGAATGGGTTTCGATCAACACGCAGATCCAATAGTAACATAACATCACGCCTGTATTACCCGCAGGGTTGGGCAGGGATGCACCTGTAGTAACACCCACATTTCACCAGTTCGTTAGTAGTCACTATAATTACCTGTTATGTTATATTGCGCGGAACAGTCATTAATTTAAGAAAACTTAACGTACAAATTAAATTCGCAGTTCACGCGTTTGATGAATGTGGATTTGAACCGCGGGTCACACCGTTGGGCACACACGGCTATACATAAACAGTTAGTACAGTTAAAGGGAAAACATTAGCGCTGTGACGATCCGCAACGCTGAAAACCAGCGTCAGGCACTAGTTGTCTGGCATTTTTGCTGAACCTTTCAGCGCAGCCGTAAGGCGCACACTCAGTTATATAAAATATAATATTAAATTATGTGAGTATATATATATATACACATAATTTTATAATGTAATTCGTCTTACTTATTCAGTTTCATACAATTTTTTCAAAAAATTGTATTGTTTAAAGAATGAATGAAGATATCCTATACGAATTCTAAGAATTGACAATTCACTTCACCTCACTTTCCTCGAGGTGATTTAAATAGAATATACCAGCTGTGAGGGTCACTCAGATCGAAATGAAACGGGAAACTTAACCCCTTAATGTTGAGTGTGGAGTAAGGTTACAACCATTATAACCCGCGTATTAACCATGCCGTGGAAATTCCCCAGTTGCACCACTTCTTCTTTCTAGTAAAAACATTAGGAGTGGAAACATTAAGAGGGGTGCGCGTTTTAGGGGACTGGCTGATTTGAAAAAAGTCTATTTCGAAATAAATGATTTTTGATTTGATACATTTTTATAGGATTCGTTTTGATCCGCGTTTACTAATTAGGGGTTAAATATTTAATTAGTAATGATTTGAGTTATTAGTTAATAGTAATTTACACTACATAAAAGCACAGTGTGTAGTTACTATCTATACAATAAGTTGCGGTGTCGGCTTTATTATTAGTAAGGTATTCCAAATTGGCCACGCAGTGATTAAAATTTCAGAAATCAGAAAATAAATCCACTCTTTTTGAATACTAAATATTCTATTATATAACACTACGCCTGTAATCCCCCAAGGGTAAGGCAGAGGGTGTACAAAGTTCCACCCACATTTTACCAGTTATGTTTGATTCTTATGTAAAGAGTGTGTGGTGTGGGTGGTGTCTGTGTGTGTGTGTTTAAAAAAATGCTACTGAGAAATCCCACAACACTTTTTCTGACCCTGAAATCCGACCCAGCACCTCGTGCTCAGCGGTAGTGACTACTAGCCGATCGACGCAACTATGCATAATTGATAAAGAAAACGTGGAATGCGTTGATCTTTATGCTCATCTTTTAAATAGCCAACGTAAAAAATAAAAATGTCTGCCAAAAATTCTTGACATGAATTACACACGTAAAGCGTCCACATGTTTTAAGACGCCAAGACAATTAAGCCCCTTTTCTCTGGGCGGCTCCCGGATGAGACTTTTAGCAAAATACTTATGCTAACTCCTTAGTAAGTACCTACACACGTCTCTCACGGTTCAATCTTAATGCTTTGGGATTCTTGTAACATTACTTACTAGATGGTGCATCACACGGGAAAACTAAAGTTTTTTTTTTTTAAACGTTTCCCCAGACTAGGAATTTCTTGTGTGTCGTGGGTGCGTTTACAAACATTTACAGTCACATACACAAACAGCCAGACCCAAAACAACTACCTGTAGGCCATACAAATATTTGTTCCGTGCAGGAATCGTACCCACGACACGCAGCGCAGCAGTCGATCGCTCAGCCACTGCGCCAACCGTGCCTAACTTTGGAAACCACTTCTGTTTGTTTAAGACCACCAAATGAGAATGCTTATCCCTCAAACTCGATACATTATAAGCGTTCTAAATTAAATAAGATTTCATATATCAGACATGATTTAAACTGGTTGGACACCACTATAACTAATTGTAACGAGAGCGATGCGTTGTTTTTTTAGGTTTTCCGTTAATTCTAGGTAATTCTACGGAAATACTTAAGTACTTGCTTGGGGTTTTTCAGTTTCATTAGTTTATTTTGGATTGAGATTTAAAATACGGTGTTGGATAACAACGTTATTGCACACAGAGCCTTTAATTAAACTTACACGTCTATTGTCTTGTTCTAAGTAATTTCCTTTTATTTTATTTCAGCAAGATAACTTAGACTTAACACCGACTCCTAAGAAACGCTTAAGACACACTCAAAGAATTCTTAAATACTTGTGTTGGTAAATAATATTATAGTCTTAGTACGAAATTCAAATGATCTCATAAATACGATATTGTAATTAGCTTTGGAAACTCCAGCATCATAAATGCCTTATCACCCAAAAAGATACTAAAACACGCTCATCATTCCCACATGCCGCGGACTCGTAATCTAGTAAATCGACATCCATGTTCTTAAGTTAGGGAGTGCGTTCCCAAAGGCGATGAATTTGATTCGGTACATATCTGTTAAAGCCCTTACATCCATTCAGACAGGTGCGTACAGTTAGATGTCAGTGACGTCATGCATCATTAGATGGGTTAGGAAAATGGGATATTCTGAGTGTGTGATTGGTGGAGACGTACGTTACATAAAATATATTGTGTGTGTTGTTAGTGTTTATGTGCAATATGTGTCTTTAAAAAGAATAAATGTTCAATAGAAATCCTAGCGCGGGTTACATTTTTAAAAAAATAGTTGGTAGTCATGCCGGCAGAAGTAAAAACTTAAAACTTTGGAATAACTGTCAGTCTAGCGTGACATATTAGCATGTCGGTGACGCAAGTTTTTAGATGAAAATAAACATCAAACGGCATTTAGGTAAAATGAGTTCTTCAAACTAAACACTACTAAAACTATCAACAATAAAAACAAAGCAAGATCGCGCACTTCAGAATTTATACCAATCATTCCAGTGTAGTATTTTTAAGGCTAGACAGAGCTTGCACTAATTCCTACAAAGTTTAAGTTCAGTACTTACACAAGCCAAGATTCCGGTCTTGTGTACCAAACTCTTTTCAAGTGTTGTTGGCTCGGCTTGTCGGGGCGTAGGTATTAAGAAGTGTGCAAAATTGTTATACAATTTAGCTACCTTACCTACCGTATTATTGTAAAGAGGAAGATTTTAAACTTGACAGGTTATTTCAGCGAGTAGAGGTAGAAATCAGAACAGGATGAGTAGTGCAGGCGAAATCTATATTACCGTGAAGCAATTTTTGTTTACCGTGTTTGTGTACGATCCCGAGCTGTTTTGTGAAATTCAAAAGGTTCCCTTGCGGTTACTACTTTGTTAAAAGACTTTGATTTCGAAATAATATGGTTTCTTAAATAACCATCGTTATAATATCTTTATTGCTTTCCATATGTATTCTTATGTGGTCATTTTATAATTGAGATCATTATGGACTCGGTAGGAGGGTCCATGTTCGTAAGACCATACAATTTATGTCAGTACTTTAGGACAAATCGCGTTACTTATGTACGCTTGTGACTTAACTTACTTATTTGTAACTTAGTCTTATGTAAGTACTTATTTGAATTCCTGACTGAGTAGACTCTACAACATCAAAATATTTTGTTTCTCTTATTCATGTGAATTGGATAATCGAAGTAATTTTCCATAGGAAAAATACATGGAACAATAGTCGTGTTAGCATTTGAATAAGCAAATTCCTATAAAGCATGATTTTCCAATTAGCACATTATATCCGCCTGAAAAACAACAAAATCGGATTACTTATGATAGATAGGTAGTACTCGTATATTTGATAGCCAGAATCAATCTGTAAGTAAATAAAAAGTATTCTATTCGGACGGCCGACCTCAAAATGCCCGTTTTGTTTGGTTTATGGGTGTCGACTTAAAGACAACATCTTCAAGTAAACATCACAAGGCTAAAAGTCAGCGTAGACAGAGCAGCAAATATCCAGCAGTTTTATTGATTAATTGATAATGCGCTTAACTACCACTCAAAAAGAGTTCAAACTAGCGTGCAATATACTTATTATAACGCTCGAGCACGCGCGCGGGATCTCTCAAATATCCGAGGTGTCTGCCTACCCTAAGAAAACGCTTAGATGAAAAAAAAAACAATTGAGCGTCATTTTAAAATTCCCTTTTTTTGTCTTTTGTTTTACGTACATGCAAATGTTTATTCGCCACGGAGGCCTGTGGCGAATAAATATTTTGTTCTTTATCTATTCTGTTATTCTTCTTTATACTTTATTTCTATTATATTCTCTTAATCAGCAGCAATCGGTTGCTAGTCGCATTTTCGCGACAAAGTCGAACGTTCCTTAGCTCGTTCTAAGAGCTCACTGTTCGACTGTCTGCCTAATTGCTATTTTATGTAGGGAGTTAATGAACGTTGTATCTTAGCTTGTACAGATTTCTACTTCTTGTGCAAAGATTAATGTAAAGTAGTATAAGGAAGTAACCTTGTGTCTGTAATAATGATGTCAAAATATTCTGGTAAAAGGTATCTCTGGTTTTCTGTCCCGAATTAACTTGCGTATATTTTTTTTACCACCTCATTATTATAGTTGTTGCTAAGGAAACTTATAAATATTTTTCCCGTAACTTCAAAAGAGATAGTCAAATTACGAAACACCCAATCACGTCATGTGAAATGAAAAAAGTACCTACTACTTTTTGTGACAAGAAAAAAATATAACTTCGTAGCTAATTTGATTTAATTTTATGCCGAATTCGAGTCGACACGTGTGAGGATTTGCGGTACACGCGTAATGACGTCTCAAGTCAGTGTTTGGTGACAATGCTTTCAACTAATATTGTTGGTGTGAAATGAAAATGATATTTTCGTCCTTTTGCCGATAATGAAATAACTCGCCCCCTATACCAACAAAACTTCCAAAATTACCTGCATACCCGTTAAACAAGCTAGTCTACCCAAAATATGGTCCCACCTATCGCATTTAATTAATATTCAATTCCACATGTATAGTTTCATAAAGCAAGGGTTTAAACTGACCAACGGACCGTCTCGGGCGGCGGGCGGGCCGCAACTAAACCTCACTAATCCAAGCTGGGTATTAAATGGCTACCTAGGTGCTAACCTGCCACTACCTTCCGAAGTTTTAGGGTTGACTAAACAATGTTTCTGTAAATTATAAAGGAATATCTTTAGATCATATGAAAAGCTAGAGATTGAAAGGAAAAAGTTGTGTGTAAGAAAAGTTTCTAACCTACTTAATTCTAGTTATTTATACCCACGTTTTATATTCGAAACAAATGAAACATTAGCGTTTAAATCTTAACAAGACTGTAAATATGCTTGTGGTTTTTCTCATTTCATTTGAGTTATAATTCAAATTTTTCACGGGTCAACACGAGGGAATGTTTAACTCCTCCTTACACCTAAAGAACTTTCGAAAACTATCAAAACTTAGTTTCAGCGATTACCAAAACTGAAACTCCTATTCAAAAGTACATAACCCAAAGGCTAACACAGCTTAACGCACCTCCACCCTGTTATTAAAAGATTATTGTTGTGGGAAATTTATAATTTCAGTGTAACTACCCACTGTGTTTTGTGAACCGAATCCCGGAATAGTATTATGTAAATTCAATAACTGCGCGCTCAAAGACGTGTATTGTTTCCAACTGATACTCTAAATCAGTGTTCACCGTAATAATATTGAATATGGGTAATATTTTGGTGTTGTTTACCTACCTGAGAGCGTATGAAAATGTGTTGGTAAATGCTCTACGTACATTTACTAAAAATCTTTAACAAATTTTCTTCGGACGAAAAAATCGCATAAAAGAAAAGCTTGACAGATTTCCATTAAACGCGCCGGGCTATTAAACGGCTATAAAAAAGCGCATCGAAGCAGCAAAAACTATTTAATATCGCAACAAAGCAACGGCACAAAGCGTTGGCGCCCGTCGGCCGTTCCTTCCTAAAGGATTAATTATTATTTTAACATTTCAGTAGGTTTTTTGCCGCGTCCGCGAGCAAGTCAAAAGCATTGCTCTCTCGCTTGAAAAGTTGCTAAATAATTAAGACGCCTTCTTAGCGACAGCGTTTCGACGTCCAAGAGATACTAAGTAGCTGATTTTTTAGAGGAAGCCCATCTTGGAAAAAGATTTTTCCATTAAGTACGTTCTTTGTGGCAGTTCCGTAGACGTTCAGAAAGATGACGTTTGTAATTTTTGTGGTACATATAGAAAGCTGAAGTTGAAACTTCGTAACTTTTGTAGTTACAAAAATACATGTTATTTATTTTAACTACAGTTCAGCGGGTGGGTTGTATGTCCATTCAAGAAATGTGCAAAGTTAACTTGGTACCCATATACTAACAAATACTCTCTTTTGTCCTAGGTAAAACATTGCCTGTCCACTGTGTGGTGGAAGCAGTAGCCTCGCTTGAAGAAGGCGCATGGCGACGACGAGCCGTGGTGGAGACCGACAGCTACGTCATCATTCCTGCTGCTACTGCCTTCCACGAGCTGGTGCCAGCCGCCATGATGCGGCTCGGATACCCTCACGAGTTGGCTGCTTCTGCTAAAGGTATGTTGCTACTTCATTTGTAATTTATAGGCTGGGTGCACATATACATAGGTCGGACCGTCACTTTTTTTTCGGCAGAAGTGTCGAATTGTTGGCTAGTGTCAGCAGACACCTATATAAACCAAGCGTGTTTATATGGAAAGTGTTTACAATGCCGCCTCTAGGAGCGGCCGCGGCTCTGTGGTATAGAGTAAAAGAGAACTGGGCCGTAGGAAAAATATATCTGCATTTATGCAGAGGATCTTGGGTAGCAGGAAAATTACAGGGATACCTAGTGCATTAGTGTAATTTGGATATTACTGACTCAAGGACTAAAAAGGAAAATTAAATAACTTCCCTTTAATTTTACCACTAGGAAAAGGCTACGCTGTAAATTATATATGTACATATTCGTATCAAATAAAAATACACACACACCTATACCAACACCAAAACCATCACCAACACCAACAAAATAACAATATAAGTTTCTAAAGTAAGTAAAAGAAAGTAAAAAAAAGTATCTAAAGCATTAAATTTCCTTGTCACCAGGCTCAGTAGTAATCAATAACTGGAAGCCGTTACCATTCGAGAGGATCTCTGATGGTCCTCTGGCGACAGTCGGAGAGGTCTTAGGGGAGCTGACGACAGTCGCGACCCTCAGGATCCAGCTGCTAAGACCACGGCCTACACCACTGCAGGACATTAAGGACAAACTTTTGCGACTCCTGCTGGTACAGAGCAGGCCTTTGCTCATGTCTACTGGATGCCCTTTGGATGAGGTGAGTCTTCGTTATGAAAATAATAGTAAAAATACATGTCGACGACGAACTACCAATATCTTCTACCCAAAAAGATGGTACTTTACGGAAGAGGAAATAAAGTCTCGTTTTTTCCTTTGGCAATTTCGTGTTAGTACGTTTTGGCAGTATACGCAAATAGTATTTTACTTCGACTGGCATTAAAAACTAAAAATCGAAACAAAGGTATTTTGAAGGTATTGGTAGTTAGTTCATCGTCTACATTTATAGTAGTGTTTCACCAGCAAAGATACAAATAGATACAAAATAACTAATGGCAGGTTGAAATATCGTTTCAAATTGCAACGTGCTTGAATGCCAGCCCGTCACTTTTCCACTGCATACCAAAAGGTCTCTTCTCATACAGAGAAGGCACGAGCAATAATGGCCACGCTTGCTCTCAATATTAAGTCCAGATTTGCTTACGATCCACGCGATGTTTTCCTTCACCGCATCATCAGGGACCGACAGACACAAGAAAGTATAAACTCCTTTTTTTCACAAACACAATACCCGCTTTATAAGAATTAAGCCCCACACACAGTTGTTTTAATCTTACAAACACACGTACATTCAGCAAAGCTTCCGAAAACATCTGTCAAATCAAATAACATCAACCGATTGGGGCGTTAAAATCATCCTGATGGGTGACAATGAGTACACGGTACAGCGAGCTAAACCAACATTCACAACGGAACGCCATGTCCTCGGTTTACCCTGGGAACAATACCCCGAACTAAACCTTTACCCTTACCCCTTACCCCCTGTTACCCCTTATTAACGTGGAAACTCATTGTTTTCCATATTTTAAGCCCGCTTTGTAAGGCACGCTTTCAATCGAAAACATTTATCCTAGTAGGTATTGTTTGTTTTAACGATTTAATTAAAGATCGAATGCTTATTTGCTCAAGATTCGTGATTTTGTTATTGTGGTCGGTGTTGTATGGGTGTTGGGAGCTTTTATTATGCGATTTTAGCGGTTTTATAGAATAGAGGAAAACGTCTAAATAACTATAGTCAAGCCGATGATTATAGCTTTAGGTTATTTGTAACCAAAGAAAATTTAGGAGATCGTCTTCATTAAATTAATGATTACATATAAATAAATAAATCGTAATAAATATTTTAAAAAAAAAGTGTCCGAAAAGCCCGTAAGTCTATCAACCAGTCTTACCAAGGGGTATCGTGCTATCCAATAACTGGGTTGTGAAGGTAATATAGGCAGTCGCTCCATGTTAAAAACTAGGCAGATGATGACTTACGTAATTTAAACTTTTTTATTTTTATTATGCACATATAATCTTGGACTTCGTTAAAATTTAAAAAGGACCATTTTTTGACTGACCGAAATTTAAATACGTCAAGAAAACAATTGAACACTAAGAAGTCCTACCTCACAAAATGTATGTCTGCTATAAAAGTATTATTTAATATTAATGTCTATCTGCGAATTCTACGGATGGCAAATAGCTTTCATCAGCCAAATCCCTAATAAATGAGTACTGGTCGCTAGCGCTACTGCTGAGCATTAGGTCTTTGGTTCAACTTCCGGATCAGGCAACGTATGACTAGGATTTTCCAATCTAGAATTTCTCAGCTTATAAGCATTTTTCAGCTTGGAGTCTAGATTTGTGCCCGGGTGACGACAATAAGCTCGCTTACTATTACATGGTACTTAAAATAAATGGCGACATGTAGGTTTACTATAGGTCCGAGTCTGCCTAATAAGGAAGAGAATGCAGGCGTGATATTATATTTATATAATCACCCAATATCAACGTAAAATTAACGAGAAATCGGGATGAAAGACGAAAGACAGATTATCAAAACTCTTCGTTAAGTAGGCGAGCGTCTACAATTTGGTCTTTGTAATTGCGAGGTGACTGCTAAGACTCTGCTAATAGGGATCATCGCTCGGGGAAAGAATTAGGAAGCATTTGTTTTCATGTTCGCGGCTCCAATCTTAACAATGAGTGGGCTTATTGAAATTTTGACGTCATGTTTTGAGTGCAGGCTATGTTGATTCTCAAAAGTTGCATGGATATTCTTACAATAATCTTTAATATTTATTGAAAACGTTGCCCCACACTAGGATTTCTCTTTCTTTTCTTCTGTATCGTGGGTTTACAAACATTTAAACTCACATTCACAAAACCGGAACTGTTGGTTCTGTGTGGGAATGAAACCCGCGATACGCAGCGTAGCAGCCAATCGCTCAGCCACTGCGCCAATCGTGCCATCAGTAACCACAAACTCATACACAATATTAAATTAATTACGCCAGCAAAAAGGATAATAGATGAGACATTTTAATACAAAAACACGGTACCCTATACTATTTTTACTGTCGACTGTATGTGAGGTGTAAGTCACAGCAGCGTCTGACGTACGGAGTCAGGTCTGTCAGGTATCATCATCAGCACGCTGTTTGTACAGGCGCGCACGCAGCTCACCAGGGACACATCGTTGTATAAAAGCAGTCGACGATAACCTCAGAAAAAAATGCTCGAGGCACGCTAACATTAAGAGGGATTGAGCAGGACATATCTTCCGCATGTCAGATGAACTGCGGGATAAAAAAAACACTGTATGGATCCAAATGCTATGCGACAGAGATAACATAGAGGATGGAGAGACCGACTTGACTCCTACTGAAAATACTGGACCGCGACGATAGAGGACAGACGTGTGTACAAAATGAAGGGGGACTCGTTGTCCAGCAGTAAGACACAACAGGCTAATAAGACATAGATTATGTATTTTAAATGTATCTTGAATTTTGATTCAATTTATTTGAGCATGTATATTTTAAGTTAAGTTCCATTTCAAATACTCACTTTCAAGTTTCCGTGAGTGTAGCTTACAGCAACGACTTAGACTTATATTCATTCTCTTCATTTGACACCATTATTTTGGAAAGCAAGAAAGAGAAGAAAAGAAAAACCATTTATTTATTTGGGACACGCACAGATACAAAAAAGCACAAAAGAAAAAAGGAAGTAAAAACTAAACAGTAAGAAAAAGAGCCAAAAAGGCTCCTATCATATGCTGCGGTATTTCAACAAGGGATAAAAAAATTAAATAAAAATCCTGTAAAATTCATTATACTACACCATAATTCAGCTTAAAGTATTCCTGTATTAAAAATAAAACTATGTGAATAACAAAGTTCATATAGGCTAGATTATAAAGAAAACATTAACACAACATTACCTACAACTCCGCACTAAAGAGATTTAAAGCTCGAGATAGAGAACAATTTGTCGACGCGATGAGCACCTGTCTCATACGCAAGATCTCCATACATAATAAATTTAATTGAATCTTCGTCTCATCCGCGCCTCGCAAGGCCTTATTATATTTTCTAAATATCCACCTTGTAGCGAACGGGTTAGGGCGGCGGGCGGGGGTTGCCCTCGTCTTGCCAACTTGAGCCACACCGAAAGAGGGTTAAAAGGAGTTTTAGATGTACGAACGCTTTTGATCTTATTAATACCATAAAATAATGCTTTATAATCTTATTAAACGCGATGTTAGCGCTCCATGCGCGCCCTCTAACCATAACCGGCTCACGGATATTTCAATTTGGAGCTTGCAGTGACATCGTGTAGTGGCACAGTTTAGTTACAACATTTTCAGCGTTAAATGGTATCTTAGAGATAACAAATGACGATTCAACGGTCTAATAGACAGCTAGAAACAAATTGACGTTGTAAAGTCGTGTCAAAGTTGGCGCAAATGAAGCAAAGGAACTCCGTACCGAACAAGATAATCAAACACCTCGAACTTGAAGTTGTTAGCTAAACGCCAGATGAACTCGCCTCTATGATATTATGGTAATTTATCTCACGCCAATTTGCGCCACTTCGATTTTAACTCGGAGCAAACTTTTGGACGTTCGCGGAATATTTTATCGAAGGGGTTCCCCGAGAGCCACCTCGATGCAGGATCAATTTTAAACCATAAATCTTCTTTAAGACTACTTTCTTACTTAATTTAGAAATCTCTTTGAAATTTCAAGGTTCTTTGTAACGGGTTACAATTTAATCACTCCTTCAAGCGTGCGTAAGTAGCGTATGTACACACAACGAAAATAATATAAGATAACACTAAGCCTATTGTGTTCAAAGTTGTCCTTTTAACTACGAGTATATCAAGAAATGTTCGCAATCACACACCGAATTACGTACTTAGGCGGATTACACGTGACGCGAGTTATCACGCGCAGGCGCCAGCTCTCGTAAATCTTCCATGAAGCTGAAACAGACAATATCTGAAAGCAAATATGGCCTCACTATTTAAAAATATAAAACAAAGAAGCGGATTAACGTATCACTCCAGCGCTGCGCTAATACCTCTGACATGATTTATAGGCACAATCTCGATGTGTAATACTTACAGTTAATTTAACGTCTAATTTTGCAACACTGCGGAGCCAGCCGGCTTGCGTTTGACAACTGGCTTGACGACGTAATCACTGGCATTGTTCTATGTAATCTAGCGATACGAGCAGATCTCACTTGCATAACTGTCAAGCTGGGTAAACTACGCGACGCAGCTATAATCTGACAAGTTCTTTATGATTGACTACTTGCTGTGCGATTAATACCTCTCTAAACATGCACTCCTGTTATCAGGCCGCATAAATACGTTGTGAAATTTAAACATCGCATTGGAATCATTCCGAGTCACACGGTTGATTGGGTGCTCAAACAGCGGCGGCGGATCGGCTTGAGGCATTTTGGGTGCTTTGTTTAGCGCAGTCGGTGCGGTAACGATGCAGCGAGGCACTTAGTCCGCGGCTGTGCCGGCACTAGTTGAGGGCGTAGTGGGTGGATGCTAATTGTTGAGACGCCCTTCCAGCTCATTGTTTTAGAGCAGACCATGATTGAAGTTTCGTCGGCGCGCGGGAGTGATGCGCACTAACCACTGAGTACACACCTCACGCCGAGCGCGTCAGAAGCCGACCGCTCGCGCATGACACATGCATTAACAGCCGACCTAATATTTTCATAATCTAATGGCGATGTTCTGTGAAACAATGCTCCGTGTTTATTCAAACAATTATCTGTGTATCTGTTGCTGGTTAGACTGACCTCCTTAAAATCGTCTAAAATTGTTTGCGGTATCTTGTTGTTTTATTTACTCTTTGTGTTACATTTGGTGACCTTGTATTTAAAGTGTTTCTTCTTGTTACAGGTAACATTAGCTCAGATCTGTCGCGGCCAGGACCGTACGCCGGGGCCGCACAACTTTCATGAGCCGTCTGAAGATATGCGCCGAAAATTTGAATCTTGGTGGAGTGTTCAAGTGTCGCCCCGACCTCCGCCATTTAGCCCTCGTCGATACCCATCGCCTGGTCCTAAGACTCGTTCACCTACCCTGAACACAATACCAGACCACTTACATCCAGCACTACAGACTGTCCAGAGTCAATATCCTACGCAAAAAACTAGAATGCGGACAAGTTTCGATCCTGAGCTGGAACTGCCCAAACTACAACGCTGGTTTTCTGAGAATCAACATCCAAGCAGACAGCAAATACAACAATATGTCCGAGAGTTAAATAACTTGGAATCAAGGCGAGGACGAAAGCCCCTCGATGTTAACAATGTTGTTTATTGGTTCAAAAACGCTCGTGCTGCGCAGAAACGAGCTGAGCTCCGAAATATCGGTGGTCTGAGCTGTCATCTCGGGGTGAATGGGTTTAATAGTAGGAGTCACAGTCCAACCAACGGATCAATGATGGCTGGCAGCGACACTTACGGTTCTCAAGACCACAACTCGATGAAGAGTCCTATCATGTCGGGCAGTCCCGGAAGATACCCGATGTCGGTCATGTCTGAAGATAATTTGTCTAATGGTGGCTCTGACTTAGAAGATGATGGAGTTGACATACATCCAGATGATAGGCCTGAGAGTCCTGATGCGCCGCTCTCTTTGATCACAACTAAGAAGAATAATGATCATGATACAGATGACAGGCCCCAGGAGTCACCAAAACCTCCCGATATAATTAAGGTGAGTTTCTATATCTACTTTGATTAAATGACATACGTCTAGACACGATTAAAAACAGTCATGAGTAATCAATTGCTCATGAATAGATCTTTATAAGGCCACGCTACTCGTAACCATTCTTTAATCAGGAACATGTAATACAACTACTATCTTACCTCTATTAAAGTTTCTTTTTTTTTGTCGCAGGTACATGACATCAAGCAAGAGCCAAGAGATTTGAGCAAGCCTGATAACACAATTTCGCCGCAACGTTCTCCGGCTAAGAACAGCGACAGTTCGCACAACAACAACAGCCATAATAACAACAATGAGGACGAGAACGGTGTTGGGGACGACCATGATGGTTCTGATGAGGATGTCATCCAGGAGAGACACTACAGGCCATCTTCTCCGCATCTAGATCGTCTTCCCTTCCCAATGGTGCCTAACCACCCGATGTTCGGCCACGGGATCATGTACATGAGTCAATACATGAGCGGCTTCCCCGGCGTCGGTGCAGTCCCTGGGGAAGGCGCCAGTGGCCTCAACCTGGCCCTCGCAGGAGCTTCGGACGAAAGACGCAAACGTAACCGAACCTTCATAGATCCCGTATCGGAGGTTCCCGTACTGGAGCAATGGTTTTCGATGAACACGCACCCCTCACACAATCTGATACTTAAGTACACTGAGGAGTTGAACAGGATGCCTTACAGGCAGAAGTTTCCTCGCCTGGAGTCGAAGAACGTGCAGTTTTGGTTCAAGAACCGAAGAGCAAAGTGCAAGAGACTGAAGATGTCGTTGTACGAACCGTCGTCCCCCGGACACTACGCCCATCCCGGACACCCCCACGCTATGGCCGAACGGAAACTGGTGTGAGCTAACTGCGCTCAATGTTAGTAAATTGTGAGAGATTTTTGTGTTTGTGGCGTCGCAGCATATACACGAAAGACTGATATCGAATCGTTTATTGATGTGCAGTGCCATGTTAGTATTAAGATGACGACACGCGCGTCATCCTAACTTTGAACAGTTCGTATTATTCAGAGGACTTTATAAGTAACTGTTTAGATTATTAACGATCATAGTTTTGCTTAAGGTAGACTAGACATATTTGAATGCGATATCATTATAAGTTTAAATTAGTAGTATCAAGGTATCTGATAGAGCGATCACATCGTATTGTTTATTATGTACATAGTTGTAGGTACAACACTACTATCAAAGGACATGTCACAGTTGTTTGTGAAGGAATCTCAATATTTCTAGTAGTATGTATGTACATAAGAAACTCAAAACTCGGTTTTTATTTATTAAATTTTACAGTAGTTGTATAAATCTGTTGTTAGAATATAATTAATGGATACTCTCATTAAAAGTTCCACTTAAATTATAAATAGCGAGGTCGAAGTATAGAATGGTATTCAATGTTATTCTAATTATGTACATTATTTGTATAATTAGTATTGAGTCATAGAAATATTGATATTATATGGCACATAGTATACTGGCGATATTTCTGATATTATCGGCCGGTGTTCGGCGGCCGAATGGTTACGCACATTCCGTATTATGAACTCTTTTGTTATAGATATAATAAATGCTTCCTCAATCCAAAGATCGGTTAGTGTCGTAGAGTGGTCACGTAATTACTGATAATTAATCAATTAGTCTCCCTTTGATACTGGGCAAAGTGTGGGGGTTACATTGAAAAATGGTGCAACGGCCACTAATAGTAATGGTTGGAGTATTAAATCGAGCCGAATAGAAGGTATAAAGGGATATAGGTAGCCGCTGATGATGGCGGTTTGTTTTGCAAAGGTTTATGTTCGGGGTATTTTATAGTTCCATAATACAGTTTTGCCCAGTAAATTAAATTGCACCAAACAGTTTATGTTACAGTATTCGCGCATTTAACGATTGGGGCTGTTTTGTCACATTCTTGTTTTGTAGTTTTAGATGCATCATAGTTGTAATACGACAGTTTGTTTTGTTGTTCCCATGTTATGCTTGTTTTCGTGAAGCTGTGATGAAATTTCCAAATATTGTAAATATTTTATTAATGTTAAACATAAGTTTTACTGTAAAACTACGTCACTAGGCTCACACGAACAATTAAAGCATTACCGCTTAGGTAAAGAAAATATTGGCTAAATGTTTATTCGATTCAATTATATAAACGAAAATTTAATTGAATATAATATGAAAAGATGTTGTTATTTTATTTTCTTTCCATTTTAAAGGTGTTTTTCAAATGGCTTTTCTACATACAGTAAACATCACATGAACTCTGGCTTCAGATCATAACTAAATATGTTTTGGTAATTATTCCGTATCCCAGCAGGCTGGTATATTAATAGTTAATGGAAGAACAATTATCACGCAGAAGTCCAACTACAAACCTCTGAAATAGCTGTTTCCCCGAGTTCATAACTTATGAAGTTCATTGCAATTAATTTATCAAACATCACAAAATAAGTACTAAACATAAATACAATTAACGATAGCAGATCGTTTTGCTTTATCGAAATACAATGATGGTAATAAAAATACCGTACCTCTGTACAGTATACAATAATTAAAACTTGCACCACAGAACATTACACTATACTTAGCTTATCTGAGCCTACAGTTACACACAAAGCAATAGATTGCCATTTATCTAAAAAGAGAATTTCCAATCGAACGCCGCATCATAGAACAATGCAGTATGTCGTTAGTTTACTACTTGCTCAGAATATTTTGGCAGGCGGTGAAAAAGCGAACTTAAGCTAAAACTAGTGAATTTGACATCCAGTTGACATTTGCCAGTGCAAGCAGCGCCACTATCAAGTATCAAAATACACTGGCCACCCTCTAAACCATTGTGAAACTAAACATGTGTCAATAGTTATCTCCGAAGCTTCGACGGAAGCGGTCGTCGGGACCCAAATCACCTGTCAAAGTTGCAAGTCTTGGTGTAATCGCCAGTATCTACAGACATCTTTGTCAACACTTCGATCTTTGTGGTGAATGACCGGCTGTTTCGGGTTTCGCACAATATTAGGCTGTAGGTACTATACTAAATGTTGGTGCAAGGTACAACTTCCAAACTTTCGACTCCGAGACGAGTAACTTTGTAGTTTAGACGAGGTAAGTATTTGCACTTGATAAGCGTAAACGAACGAATCTACTTAACATGAACTGCAGTCAAGAAAATAAGAAAAATTAAAAGTATTGCACTAGCAACCGCTAATGCACACAAGTAATCTTGGGGATTGGAGTGACTAAGGATTCCGGTTCTGTCTCAAAATTTCAAGGTCTGATTCCCACGGTGTAGCATGTTTACTTTTTAGGGTGATGGTAAAAAAGGAACCCTTGTGGTGAGATTTTGTCTGTACAGACAGCTGTTAATGTGTGGAACTGCGAATGCTATCATCTTGTATTGTGGAATAGTTTTAAACAATGCTGGACCACTAATATGTTTGACAAAAATTTGAAGTCGATGCTACTTCGTGGGATGATAGGTAACTTTTTAAAGGACCTCATTTTATATATTACCAATTATGATTGCTGGAAGTTATTGATTTATGATGTGTTTCTAAAATATAATTTCCCTCCGATGTTGACAAACCTAATATTCTGAAAGGAATGTAGTTGATATAAATATTTTCTGTAAAAATCTTTTATAAACGAATTTAGTTTTGCAGTAAATAAAAAAATTATCTTATCAATGTACGGAACCGTCGGTGGGCGCGTCCAACCCGCTCCTCACCGTTTGTTTTTTCAATTGGCTTGGCAGTATAGCTGGTCCTGATACTAGCCTGCACTTGGTGGAGTGGTTTGGAAACTAAGCACATTTGGTGCTGTAATATTTTTTCTAGGCGCTCTAAATTACAAAGCTTTTTGTTTTCAAAAATACTTGAAACAAAAGATATACTTATAGTACTCATTTCAAGTAAAGAAAATACTTGAAAAGATGAAGCACACTCTTTGCACAGATATGAACGTCTTGACTGCAAGAGTGTTGCTTGGCTAGAACGTTGGAACATAGGGCGCAACGGATTATACCAATTAGAGAGATTTAAAGTTCGTTCACAGAATAATTCTTTGATCGTGCACACTCCTCCGACATTCTTATCTATTCTTTAGCGTATTCGCGTTCGGCGTTTGAGTAGGTACCTCCATAATTATTTGGAACTCATTAAGAAAATTTTCGAGTTTGTAAAGTACTTTCTAATGATCAGTATTGAATTAACCTGAAGCATCTGTTTACTTTGTAAATGTAACTTTTTTAATGATTGTGCGAGGTGTTAATAAAATTTAATAAATATTTTTCGAAGCAATATGCTTAGGCGTACGTTTGCTATGATGGTTATAACAGGCTGCTTGTTATTTATTTTCTGTACACAACAAAAAAATTGCTTATATTCCACTAAAGGTTAGGCAGAGTTGACACCCACATTTCACCAATTATGTTTAAGTCGTATATAATAGGGCAACAGCCTAATAATATCAACCGGCTCAAATCCAGACACCTTGTTGCTACTGAGAAATTCCAAATGGAAAAACTCAATCACACTTTTCCAGACCGATAATCGAACCCAGGACATCATACTCAGCAGTTTCAGCAAACACTAGACCGACCGTATCTCCTATAAGTTTATCATTATTTTAAGTCAGCAAATCTTTCTTAGCAAAATTTTTGGAGCAAAACATTTTCAGTAAAATGTCTAGGTACTTAGCAAATTATCCCTGTTAAGTACCAACACGTGTTTAATACTTACGCAGATTAATATTTCAGCAGCGATATTCATTCAATAAAGCACAATACGTACTGATACAAAAGCATTTTGAAATTAATCCAAGGCATTGTGCCTTTTAGCCGATGATACCGACGGCATTATTTCATATATCAATCAGTGCGAGAAATTAACGATAAATGAATTCGAAATATTTGATTGAGCCTCAAAAATATTATTGAACCTCAAATGGTGGCTGAAAATTTAAAAGCGGCTCTTTAATGAAGGCGTATTTACGGCTGATTTTTAATTGATGGTTATCATTTGAAATTCGTACCGCTCAAGTTGGTCGACAATTAGCAGTGAATGTAATTTAATTTGGTTAACTGTTATTGCTTTCTAGATAGATAGATAGGTATTTGTAGTAATTGGGCATTTCTTACAATTTTCTTTTTTTTTTTGTAAGTCTTCTTCCGCCTAGTTTTTTCCCAACTATGTTGGGTCGGTTTCCAGTCTAACTGGATACAGCTAAATACCAGTACTTTACATAGACCGACTGCCTATCTGACCTCCACAAGCCAGTTACTGGTCAACACGAAACTCTTTGGTGAGACTGGTTGTCAGACTTTCGGGCAGATGGCAGCTGGTAACCAACGGCTAAAAGTGCTTTTCGAGGCACGGAGGAGTCTCGATATAAAATGAACGGTCACCCATCCACATACAAGCGTAGTTTAACCGTCGATTGACCGTCAGTTTAAGAGCGTCTCAGTTTTATATTGCACTGTTGGATTTTCAACTCTCGGCGCTGAGCTGAGCGTTGAAAATCCAACGTTCTTTTATTTAGCCATTAATTTAGGTACCATCACAGAGTTAGTGAAAACGGAAAGTAGACAAATAAACAAGTTTTCTGTATTACCTAGGTAGTAAGAATTACAATACCATAGCGACTCTTACCTATTGTTACTTAACCTTAACCTCCAAACTGTCATATTTATTACAAAGACGACCAAGAAAAAAATAAATAACCTTGTCGTCATGTTAATATCAGTGGGGCATTAAGTTTTAATCTAAACAAACTGCCTGCCAGCGGAGCCGGGCATTTATGTTAGTTAACCGTGGATTATGACCCCGTGTAATAACGCTATTTATTATACTGTGCCTAGTTAGTGCTGGCTTGGTACGTTGGAGGTTCAGTGCTAAAGAAAAACATTCACTATATATCTCTGTTTTTTTATAACTTTGAGACTAGCCCGCCACACTATTTCCAAACCACTGCAACTCTTGAAAACTAGAATCAACAGTGGCGACCACCAGGAAAGTGTCGAGACAATGAACCTCGACAAGTCTCGGAGAAAAGATTCAGCTGTCTTGGATCCCGCAACGAAATTAATAAGATAAGAACAGCGGAGGAGTTACAACAATACGTTATTTCTACATCTCTTCATATCAAGCAGGAGGCAGAACAGAGCTAGGCCAATAGGCACAAAGGGACGTTTACAACTTAACTTAACTTAACTTAACTTTAAATGAACACTGATATAAATGGGTCCTAAATGATGAGTTGTTACATTTGATTCCAGTAGTTGGTATGGCAAAAACGCTAGAACGCACCAGCTATTATCGGATACTACATACGTAAACTCATGTGCTCTACCCACGGGGATAGGCAGAAACTACAGAACGCCAACTGCTATAATCCGTCCATACTTCTTTTGTTTATTTTACGTTCGTACAAGGTCACGCACGCACGTAGGCTGTAAGTACTACAAACCTGTGTGTGTGTTACCTACAAAGTGTTGTTCCAAAAACGGGTGAAGATACTGGCTCCTGTAACACAGGTCTCACCTAGCTCAGGAGCCAGGGCTTCCAATATAATTGTACCTCATTTTTGTGCCAATAAAACATTTTTATTATTTATTATTACTACCTGACCTTTCTGAAGAACATCATCAATAAGGTCAGTGTATGTCAATAGACTACAATCAGTTACATTTTGCTGTTCTTGACAGAAATTCTTGAATAAAATCGATAATATACGTAAGCATGTATCCAACCTGCCTTCTGATCCTGACTGGCCTGAGAGATTCATCCAGTGGATTATTACATAACATCACGCCTGTTTCCGAAAAGGCTAAGCAGATGATGATCACCGAGCACAATTGAGACTCTGAGAATGAGAAATTTCAACAACAACACTTAATCCGACCCGGCAATTTAACTCAGGACTTCATGCTCGGCAGTAGCAGTTGCAATCACTAGACCAACGAAGCAGTATTACTAATTACTTAGTAATTACCTTACCTTACCTAAGTAAACATCCCAGAAAAGTAGTGAACTAAAAGCACTGTAATGCCTAGTTATTGATGACATAGTAAATCAACAAATAAATATGGCCTAATTACTACCTAACTAAAAAAAAACATGTAACTTGATCCATACAGTCCGATTTAATTTGAAATACATTAAAATTACCCGCTTAATAAAGGAACTCCATAGTGGAGAAGAGATTCTACCTGCAGTCATCAGAATTCGGTTGCAATTAATTACTTATCTCATTAAAATAATTATGCGAAGCACTTTTTTTCTTATCTACGCCAATTCGTAGCAAAACCAAACTAATTACAAGTTTTATTTTTCTCCAGAGTTATTAAGCCAAGTGCATACCCCCGTCTGACATGCCCCGCTACGGTACACGACAAGACAGTAAAACTCTAAGCCCGCTCATACCGGTAAGATTTACTAGAGCAACTTAATACGCCGTAATATCGTTGTCTGTCCTCTGCCTTACAGCCGGGATTAATAACAAATAGGAGCTTGTTATTATTTATTTTGTTGTTATTTTATTATATTGCTCATAAGGGTGGGTCGTGAAGTTACTGAAGTGGGAACGTACCTACCTCTATTCTTCTTTTGTTTAAGAAAATAAATAAGATTTTCAATGAAAAATATTTCTATACTGTTATTTTTAATATTGAATTATTTTCTTCAGTATGTAAAACAATCCTGTCTGATCCGATGTGAGTGCTGTTAGGTATCTTGCTAATAATTAATTTATGTTTTTTTATGACGGCGTATTTTTCATGGCTTTTTAAATTACATTGGGTGCGGATAATATCGGGTAGCGGATCGTCTAATAATATTTTTTTTATTTTAACTGGATTCATTTAGTACCTAAAAAAATCAATGAATTTAAAAAAAAACCCTACAAGTTTAACAAATCTTTTTTGGCAATGATATTGCGGTACTTTTGTGTCCCTTAAGGGTCGGATAGGGTTATTTTACACTCTGTACAAAGTTTTATTTTTATTTCACCGTCCATTGTCCTTATAAACATTTCTGTATCATCCCTCTCACAATAAAATTATGCAAAAGTAAAGTTTACAACTGGCTTCAAGCACTAAACTATGAAGAAAATATTAGTGAAAGTTAAATCTATAGAATAAGTAATTACTCACGTATTCTAACACAATCACAACAATACACGCCCACACAAACACATACACTCACATACATACACACTCATACATACACACACAAACATTATGTTGAGGCTCCTTTTCTTTTTACTTTCGTTTTTCAAAATTTAATGTGTTGATCTTCTGAAACCACGTTCTATCTGAGTGCAATGTAATATAACTCTGTTTGGAAAACATGTGATAGCACTGGTGCCCATAACACAAGTTGAATCTTAGCTTGGGCACCAGAGTCCAATATAATCTACTTACTTAGTTTTATTTAGTATTATTTTATTAGAACATTAGTTTATAAGTGGTACTGTACATCTTTCGGAAAATAAAATAAATTATTATTATTGGTCAGTGTTTCCGGGACAGGTACCAAGTGGGTGTCCAGCTCAGTATTCTGCAGAATATTGAAACGTTTAAGAGTCAATATTAACTGAACTAATTTATTTACGCGTCATCACAATATCGTTCTTCCATTCATGAAATCAGACGAACTCACATGACCGTTACATCCAGGAAATCTCATTTTTTTACAAACAAACATGTATAAAGCTACTCCAGTAAGGTTAAACACAGTGGTCCGTCCGGCCCCTCAGCCCCTATCTGCGGGCTTTAGTTATGATAGGTATAACAAGGAGCCAGCTAAGCCGAGGCTTACGGTAGATTTTATTAATTGACATGACATTTTTTGTATTTCATGTTGTCCTTAAATTGAAGGGAGCTGGATAAGATGAGGCTGGTAATAAGTGGTTAGATTGTATGCTTCGAGCATCTGACGTACTGATGGACTTGATGAGATACTGTAGAGCTTCAGAAGTTTATACTATAAACTCATGTCGACTCGTTTAATACTATCCAGACGAAGAAGATAATTTGTTTCTTTATTTTCGTTTTTTTTTTAAATCGTTGCCCCACACTAGGTCTTTTTTTCTTTTCTTTTTAAAAAAATCTTTGCCCAACACTAGGAATTTCTCCTGTGTCGTGGTTGCGTTTACAAATTTATTGTAATGGCTATGTGGCTATTTGTGTATGTGTTTTTAAATAAAAACACATACACAAATAGCCAGACCCGGTACAACTACATGTAGGCCATACAAATATTTGTTCCGTGCGGGAATCGAACCAACGCCATGTATGCAATTATAATATCAAACTAACTATATACCGTATACGAGTACATACTCGTATATAAGAAAACAAAATAAACTAAAAAGCCCACCAAGACACTCAGGTGTCAAAGTACTCCTCCGCATCGCTGTCATCTGGAAACGTGGCCAAAAGACTGGCAGCATTGCCACGTTGGATGGCAATACTGATTCTTTGGGCAAAGGATGAGCCTGCCCTCCGGTCACGCGAAGTGTTGATCAGTAATTGTTTTCATGTGTGTTTTATCATTTTTAAGTGACTGCATTTCTTAAAAAAGACATCTGTCTCTGAAATAAAGATTTATTATTATTATGAAAACACCGTGAACATTCTTCTAGCTGATCTCCTTATTTTGATGAAGCTCCGCATAATCGCACTTTCTTTAATATCTCCCTATTTGCCGAAGCCATAACTCAAGGCTGATCTTACATCGTCTTAAGAAGATGAACCACCCTCGGATATGTTACTCTCGTTTTCGCTGCCACAATTCTATGTTATATCTGTGCGTCCACACTTGTTGGTATACTTGACAAAGATAGAGAAAATTTAATAATAATTTCTTTATTTATGGCAACTAGGCCCGATTGTTAGTAACAAAAGACAGTTAAAAAATTTCTGACAGGCTTTACATTTTTTTGTCGGAACCTACGTTGCTATGTATGTTGTAAAATCCTAAATCCTTTTAAAGCGAGAGCTACCAACTTGCCTAGGGTGTCAATATAATAAATTGTAACGGGAAGTTTTTTTTTTTTTTTTAAACTTTGCCCCACACTAGGAATTTCTCCTGTATTGTGGGTGCGTTTACAAACATTTAAAGTCACATACACGAACAGCCAGACCTAGACCAAAATTACCTGTAGGACATACAAATATTTGTTCCGTGCGGGAATCAAACCCACGACACGCGACGCAGCAGTCGATCGCTCAGCCCCTGCGCCAACCGTGTCGTCAAAGAAGTATTTCCCAAAGAAGTAGACAAATTTCACGGCGGTTCATACTATAAGTATTTCCGAGGAATTCTATATTATCTCTGGGCCATAGTTACCACCGAACAGATGGTAAGATACCTGAACAAATAATAGGTAATGCCTCCTCTTTCCACTTTACAATCCCATTCACATTAAAACTTCACGGTATTCGTAAAACAATAACCAATTTGGTCGTGGGTCGCCAAGTCGGTACGTGTCCCATTTTTTGTAGAGGACTAGCGCGTCGCGGTCGGTGTAATCTGGAATCTCCCGCCGCCAATTTATTTTCATTAGCGATCATCCTCGGTTAATTTTATTCCCTACTTACCCCGCCAAGGATCGGAGACAAACGCTCTAAGGTAGGGAGACGGATTTGATTAGATTCAGTTAAAATTCACGATAGATTGAATATGAATTTAAAATATGGCCAAAATGAACTTTTAGTGCTATATTTACTTAAAAAATCGAGGGAAGTTAAAAATTGACTTTATTCCTTAAAAATGTTATTGTTTTATTTTTATTTTCATTAAAGATACTATTTATTTCTTACATTGGGGAAGTATTTTAAAGTAATATAATTTATATGAAATTTTAAGTTCCAGGGATTACACTGTTTTGGGTATCATTATTGTATTTTATTGACAAACTGATTAGGTACTTATGATTTATTGCTAATGTTTTTTTTAATTAATTATACTAGATTACTAATTTATAAGTTTATCTATCTCAACTTCTTAGATTTGCAGCTGCATTTTTATTGTGGATGATGCCACAGCCGGGTTTTTATTGTGGCATCATGCTTTTTATAATACGAGTATTTGTAACTACGTTTAACATTCTCTTCTTTTCATTTAAATATTCAAAATCCGTCTCCATACTATTATCCAATCCGCTCCAGTCAGTATCCAGAGCCATAGTATCTGTGAGTTGCTTAATTCATTTCCACAGGATAATATTATTTTTTTACTCCCCCGCTTTTTGTGATGAGCCACGGCTTATTTTTTATTCATTGGGGTGGATACTCATCTCAATTCATCCGCTGTTCGGTTAGATTGAGGTGTAATCAGGTTGACAGTAGCTTTGTTAAATGTGTTTAAAAATTTAAAATGAAATTCAATCTAATTAAATGTATTTGTTTTGATGAACAGAAGATTGTTAAAAGTATTTTTTTTTAATTAAGTACCTTATCTGAAATGTTGCCTACGGAAGTTTGATTTATAGCTATCTGTAACATACTTAGAATGCCTACCGAGAAACATCACATTTCACGAAAGCTGAATAAAGTCTTCTTCGTTCTCGTGACTATACGCCGTCTTGCAATTTTCCTAGCCTGCGTGAAAAGTTCACTGTCAAGTTTCCAATTGACACCGATTTTTTACCAAACTATTATGTATTAACTACAGACGCTAGCACATCAAGCTATCCCAACTGTCTAATTTTTCCAATTGAACATGAACTTTATCCTTTTGTCATAAGGTTGAAAAACTATCAAAGAAATTAGTAGGGTAGCTTGATGTGCTGGCCTTTGTAACTTCAACTTTATACCAAATTCAAATGCAACGCTTCGCAAATCTCTTCTTTGAGTGTAGAAAAATCTTAATTTATAATTCTCATTTACTCATCTTATTAATGAAAGTCTTGATGTAATATGAAATATAATTTTCTTTTAAATTTATTTTCTTAGACTTACGAAATGTAGGTACCTGACTTTTTCAAGGAACGCGGCCTACGCAGCTACGCCGCCTACGTCGTAGACGGTCTACGCGTGATATATTTATATCGCCGTATAAGGCCGAGGTCCGTTTATAAACGATATTGTGGCATTACAGGCATTTAAGCGTTGTGCTGTATTTCATAGCTCAGCTCTTATTGGAATTCTTCAATATATTTATCTTTGGTAATTTTTTTTGGCTTATTTTTGAGTCTAACTATGATTTACTGACTTACTGTTGCATGTTCCAGCATTTTATTTTTTGTCTGAATTCCATTGTATCAACATATCACTAAGCACAACATAACATCACGTCTGTATTCCCGAAATGGATAGGCAGAGGTGTAACTCTATCCACATTTCCTCAGTCATGTGTAATTTCTATGTGACATATCAAATTATCCTAGAATAATACCGGCTAGCTGAACAAAAGCTGTCATAGCACCACAATGTCCAGCTAAAATCCAACATCGAATTAATTTAGAACACTAAAGACTAGACACACACATACGTCATACGTGGCCACAGAACAGGCGGGCAACATTTTATTCTAACTAAATCTGTGCTCGAATTAATTTGTCGCGCAAAATTAACGCATGAGTAACGTCGCCCGCCCTGACATCTAGCTAAATCGCACTTATGCAGCGCAACACGGGGAGGTACACATAGATATAATATGGAGCTGATGATACAGCAAAAGTAACTTTTGTGTGTTTAATGCATGAAGTTTTAGTTAAGTTAAGCTGTTGTCTGTTCTATTTATTTTGGCAGTCATCGTTCTTAGTTGGTGTAGTGATTAGAATCATAGTTATGTTATACGAACTGTCAGGCAACTGAGAGGTTATCTTACATAAATAAATTACTCTTTCATTCGGTTACTAAGTGAGTAAGAATAACCTAAGTAAGTACTTACCTAATGTGATCCGATTTGAGATTATTATTAAATTGGTACTTAAAGAATATTATTTTAAGTAAGTATTAATTGTAAGGAAACTTAAAAAAAAATTACAGTATTTTTTAGTGTTTGCCTTTTCTGTTCTACTCCTATGTACAGGCCTCCCTCCACTTCTTCCTCTCCATATTACGACATACAACTTTGTCTTTGCTCAGGTTCTCTTTAGCTCACATGTATGTTTTTGTTTTTAATATACAATTGGCAAAAACCTACCAACAGAATATTTATACATTTGTGCGCCAAATTGCAAAACATAGAGAACATATTTAAATATGACAATTGTAACCTTCTCACTTACAGTTGTGGCCTACTTGTTTTTTTTTTGGATTGATTAATTAAAAGAAAACTGAAAAAGTTCAGATAAAAAAAAAAAAGTTTTTTTTTTGTGGTATCAGCAGCTCTCACAAGATACAGTAAAATTCGCCCGCGCCACGTTTACCGCGTCCTCAGGTGAAAAGATCCCACGCTATGTCTGCGTCTGGTTTAACTGTTTACTGTTCTGCCGAGCCTGCGACGGCACGAGCGAGGTATTACCGAGCTACAATAGATGAGAGTTATGTCAAGAAGACCTTTGTGGTGGAGACCTCAAATGTCGCTGATGAAAGGATTTCCGTTGGCTTTTGTTGACATTATTTAAATCTTTTATGACAACTGAACATTTTCGTTCCTTGTTATCTCGTGACGGGACGAGCTAAATACTATTTAGTTAAGGAAATGGTTAAAGATTGGCAGCTGTCCATATGCTGGGTGCTCAGCGAACTACTTTAAATTATGCTGGTCTAAATAAATACAGCATCATCATCCGCCTAGAATTTTCCCAAATATGTCGGGGTCGGCTTCCAGTCTAACTGGATGCAGCTGAATGCAAGTAATTTACATGGAGCGACTGCCTGTCTGACCTTCACATCCCAGTTACTGGGCAACACGATACGCCTTGGTACTGGTTGTCAGACTTTCGGGCTTCTGCCTACCAGTAACGACTGTCAATGACAGCCGGGACCAACGGCTTAGCGTGCTTTTCGAAGCATGGAGAAGGCTCGATATGTAATGAACAGTTACCCATCCACAGACTGACCTCGGCAAGCGTAGCTTAACCTTCAATCGACCCTTGCGGCTGTTTTTATTTAGCCACAAGCTGTATTTAAATAAATACAGCAATCGTTTGTTACTCCTGGATTTAGTCGCCGCCATCCATACTTCTTGTGAAGC
The DNA here is from genome assembly GCA_905147745.2 of Phlogophora meticulosa. Lineage (NCBI taxonomy): Eukaryota > Metazoa > Arthropoda > Insecta > Lepidoptera > Noctuidae > Phlogophora > Phlogophora meticulosa. The sequence goes on from LR990518.1 coordinate 6,614,650, forward strand.
TGATATTTATACCAAAATACCAGCCAAGTGCGAGTCAGAATGGTACACAAAAAGATCCGCTCTGTACCATTGAGCAAAAACCGGCGAATAAATCACGTGTCTTGTGTATGTGTCTTTACTGTTTAATTTAACTAAAAATTAACTAAATGGAAATACACATTGCGAAAATTTCACCTGCCTACCAATTACGGTTCATGATATACAGGCGATACAGCCTACTGATAGACAGACGGACAGACGGACTGTTAGTAATAAGTTTCCGCTGGCTTTTTTTGAGACCGAACCCTAAAGAAAGGATTGACACGCTCTCAGATGACCCTCAGTCGGCTAATGACAAGCTCATTGCAGCTTTCAGCTTGTGATGATGCTCGAGACATCTTCACCAGCCTGGTTGAAGTATCTACACGAACACTGCAGATCAAAATAATTAACAAAAACTGGTGGCTAAGTTAATTGAGCGCTAGAAAATTAAATGACTTATAGTAAAATTTCGAACCCTCGGTTCAAACGAAAACAAAAGCACAGTGTTCTTATTTCAACATTGTTTTAATCGTTATTCGCTTCCACTTCCTAAAACGTCCCACACCAACCAGACCTAGCGCCCCCCACCCCTCGTTTACAGCGAGAGACAAAACAAGTTAATTTTTAACGAGCACTCATCAAAATTGTTTAATTACATCCCAGAGGGACAGCTAAGCGTGAAACGGTCGACCTAATCAACCGTTTTGGTAAGCAACCGTAACTGCAACAATAAATGGGAGATGGAGTGGCGCCCCCTTGTGACGAAATCAGGAAATTAGCTCTTAAAAATACAGCTTCGTTAAGGGTGTCAGTGAAGTGATTGTTGAAGTGACAATCGTGCCGCAGTTGTGAGGCAATTGCGGGACTGTTGTAGGAATGATGAATGATCGCTGTGACCGTAGCTGCGTTTGTAAGACGGATAAAAATAATGGTGTTTATTTATGTGCAAGTGCTTTTCGTTGGTTTAGAGATTTTTGGTGGATTTCATCAAAATTACCTAGAGTATATAGAAGAAGACTTAAATATTTATGAGTTATAGTTACAATTATTTTAATAAAACACCTTCCATAACCTAGCCTTTTCCCACCTATGATAGGGTCCTTCACAACCCAGCTACTGGGCAACACGATACCCCTTCAGACTTTCGGGCTTCTGAATACCCTTAACGACTGTCAAAGATCTATATGTTACGAACGGTCACACATCCACAGACTGACCCCGGCTAGCATAGCTTAGCCTTCGATCAATCTGTGCGGCTGCATTTATTTACCCACGAGCTCCTCCTTTACTGTTGAAAAAATCTGTAACAAAATAAAAAGTTAATTTAAGAAATATATAACTTGGTAATGTTACTAGATTACCAAGTACCTATTATAAATTTTAATTATTCGAAACAGTGAACATCTTGACAGGTCTAAAACAACCGTCAGGTTTACCCCCCTTAAACTTGCCCCCAGTTGTTTTTACACAATACAGCTTTCTTGTGATTACTGCAACTTAATAAAAGAATCTGTCGTCTGTCGAGACGCTACTCTGTGGCCGAGACAAATGCACAGATAAGTGATATTTCTCTGAGAGTTTTTCACGTTTTTAATTCGTTTTGTTTAAACTTAACGGAGTGCTGTTTCCGTTGCATTTGCTTTGTTTTTTTATTTCAGTTTTAATTTCAGTGATAACAATGACGGAAATGGAAATAATTGATATTTTTGTTCTTTGTATTTTACGGACTACTTTATAATATTCACTGCTGAATAAACTTGTCTCCCTTACATTTCTACCGACAAAGAATACAGGACTATTGAACCTCATCAGGACTTTATCAAGTTGCTGCTTATCAGACCGTTGGATACTAAAGATAGTGTTTTAGATTTAATTGCACTTGAAATCGCGTACACACTTGAAGAAACAAGTCATCGTCATCTGACCAGCCTTTTTCCAATTATGTTGGAGTAGGTGTCCAGTCTAACCGGGTGCTACTTAATACCTATCTGTATTTTACATGGAGTCAGCTTGGCATAATATAAACTAGTAATCATTCTGCCAACCATAACGACTTTCAATGATCTACGAATAACGGTTGGGTCCAGTTTAACCTGCTTTCCGAGCCACGGATGGGTCGTGGTATGTAACAAATGGTCCAGATCGACCTTCGATGTGTCGCTGTTTTTATTTAACCAAAATTCCCTCAAATGTTCTGATTATTCAATCAGAACATTTGAGGGACTTTCAATTCAATTTATCTGACCATACAGGAGGCGTTCGCCTTTAATATGGTCAGATTATAAATTTACCAAAAATTATCGTTTTTTTCTCAAACATTTAAGTATAAATGTTTGAGAAAAAAACGATAATGTTTTGTAATAAAAAAGGAAGATCAGACATCAAAGAAGCGATTAGACCCGCATATTCTTCTCATCAACCTATTCTACAAGAACGTCATTACAATGAACTGAAACCTCAAAAGTCATTCCTCTATCTCCCTTCGAATATTTTTTATAACATCAAGTACTTTCTAAGGAAAGTGAACGCATAAAATACATGTTAAGCGGAAATGTGCAACGCTGGCTAATGCTCGGTTTATGCGACAGATAAGACTTGCAAGCGCAAATGTGTATCTTTTTATACGAATGTAAAACGAAACGTCTCGAGATGAATCAAATTGTTTTTGAGAGTGATATGGTGAATGAGTCATATCTTTGAAGCGAATACAGGAGCTCTTATATTATATAACTATAATGAAGACGAAGGAACTGGGAGGTATTTTGTAAGGTACGTGATTCTCATGACCCTCAGCGATGATATTTTTTCGGTTTTATCTAATCAGATTTCTTTCGAAACTGTAAACTATCATGATTTCTATGTTTAATGAACTTTATTTCTCATAAAAACACGGCAGCTACTGCCTGGTTTATGTGACAGATTCTAGCGCAAGAGTGTATCTTTTTATTCAATTGTAAAACGAAACGTCTCGAGATGAATCAAATGGTTTTTGGAGAGTGATTTGGTGAATGACTCATTTCTTTGAAGTGACTACAGAAGCACGTGGTTAAATAATTAACATATAAACTTTGAGGTGTAGAATCAGTAAGTACATGTATCTGCCATTTTAAACTTTTCATCCACTTTTTCCTAATCAGAAAACTAAAGAAAAATAACGTCAAGTTCTTCTTATGTTCTTTTTAATTCCAAACTGCTTTTTCCCAACTATGTTGGGGTCGGCTACCAGTCTAACCGTATGCAGCTGCATACCAGTATTTTACATGGAGCGACTGCCTATCTGACCTCCATAACCCAGTTACTGGGCAACACGGTACCCCTTGGTAAGCCTTGGTAACCCCTTGGTACTCTTGCCTTGTCGGTCCGCGGATGGGTGACCATTCATTACATTTCAAGACTTCTACGTGCCTCGGAAAGCACGTTAAGCTGTTGGTCCTGGGAGTCACTTGTAAATCTTTGATAATTGTTACGGGGCGTCTGAAGCCTGCAAGTCTGGGGATTAGTGTTACCTAGTAGGTTGTAGAAATGAGATAGGCGGTTGCTGCGTGTAAAATACTAGTATTCAGCTGCATCGAATTAGACTGGAAGACGACCCAACTTAGTTGGGAAAAGGTTATGCCTTCACCTATGATGACTGCACAAAATATGCAACACATATTTTGCAGGTACAAAATATGTGTTGATGCATTCAGATAGAGAACATAGCCAAAGGTGGTAATATCCAGTAATATGTACTTTTGCCATAAATATAATAGTTCAATAGTTGTTTTTTTTAATTTAGTCTAATATACAAATATCCTTGTGATATTTTAGCACACTTACAAATTAATTATTTCCTCTGCTTGCACCGTAACAAAATCGAATGGTGGCTTTTTTCTCAAATTGACCCAATCACTACTAACAACGCTACGTATGTAATCTATAGTCAGGTGAACGACTTCCTCATAACGATAGCAAAGAGGAGATTTAATTGGACTTTGGCAATACCATAGAGTTTTCAATTGGAGCTCAATCCCAAGAAACAACTAAATAAATATTTAGTTTTGGGCTTACTGGCAATAACTCGATTAGTATTACCGCGCCTTGTCTTAATTTGTTCCACTGTTGTTCAAAATTTACTTGGTATATATTTTTTCTAATGCTCGCTCAGTAGTCGAAATTCAACTAATTTAGTTTCCTGCACTTCTTCTCCAAATATAACTATGCCAAATATCAGATTCCACCCTGAGCGCAATATTTTTGAAAAGGCATCTGAAGTTATCATCATGTGCTTAGTCTTTTCCCAACTATGTTGGGGTCGGCTTCCAGTCTAACCGGATGCCAGTATTTGACATGAAGCGACTGCTGACCTTTACAACCCAATTTCTGGGTAATACGATACCCTTTGTTTATCATAATTTCGGGTTTTATACTACCCGTAACGACTGTCAAAGGTCTACAAATGACAGCCGGGACCAACGGCTCTGAGTGCTTTCCAAGACACGGAGGGCTCTCGATAAATAATGGATGATCACCTATCCTCGGACTGACCTGGGCAAGCGTAGCTTTATCTTCGATCGACTCGTGCGCCTGTTAATATGTAGCCACGAGTCCCACGAATTAATATAATAATAATTATGAATCTAACTTCAATACCTACCTGCAACGACAATCTATTTTCTCTTCTAAACAATATTACCCACTATAAAACAAAGTCTACACCGTTGATGGCTCAGTAATTACATTGATATCAGGTTCTTTATTATCTTCGAATAAGAGCAAGTTGTAAAGTGCTACGTCTAACATAGAAAATTCAATAAAAAGCTAAAAGCCAATCTTATCTTGGCGAGAGGAAATTAAGAAACAGCGGCCATCTGACACGGTGGCTCTTTCCAGATCTGTCACTAGGGATGGGGAGGAGGCGAGAAATGTAATGTCGATGAGTTTAATTAAACATATTATATAATCAGGGTTGGAAGCACGTTAGGTTATGATTTTGGAAACTGTTTGGTAAAAGCTTTGTATATTATATTATTTTAAGGGCACTTTAGTATTTAAATGAAGGTGTGAGTGTGAGCACTTTTTTGTAAAGGAAATTATTACATTGTAATCGAAATGCAGTTTATATCTTAAATTAAGCGTTGTCATGATGACATTGATTATTTTGTCTAACATCATTGAACTAACAGATCGCTATTGTTGATTGGGCATGGTGTCGTGTTATGTAGAAAGTCGATTACATACAAGTCATTTATTTGGATCTGATCATAATATAGCCAACCTATTGATTCTTTTTTAAAATGATATTTTACTTTTAAAATTAATTATCACATTTTACATGGGCCTTAAACACAACTGGGGAAATGTGGGTGTACTAGCTACGCCTCTGCCTAACCCTTCGGGGATTACTGGCGTGATTGTATGTTGTGTAAAATTAAAAAAAGTTTCGAGAATTGCGAAGAGACCAATCGACAGTTAAAACTTCGAGTAGCTGTACAGCACTAGACATTTTTAAAGATAGAGTGTTGAATGCGACAGCGACACGACATCGGGTTTCGTCGAACCGCTGAAATAATTCCACCGAGCGGCCGCCGGGGGAGACGACGGAAACGCACCCTTATCTGGCGCGGAATACCCGCTTTTTAAACAACTCACTTCTTTATTTGTATTTATTCCACATCCCCCGCGCCTCGCCGCGCTCAACCCCCTTCCGCGCCCGTGTTACCACATGAATAGAGACGCTACTTAATGGGACTTTCAGTTCCTAAGTCATCATGTTTTTTAACAATATACTCGGTAAGATAAGTAAGGAGGTCGACGTTGGATAATAAACGGAGAAAATATACGTGTTTACTTCGGGGAAATTTGAAAGAAAATCTTGATGTTCTGTCATAAATATGGTTAGAAGTTTGTTGTGAGCTTTTTATATTGTTTCGTTGCGTGGATATTGTGGCAAATTGAAAAGGAAAATGGGCAGGTGAGAAAAGTTGGTAAGTAAATGACTTCATTAGTCTACCAACAATGATAACATTAAGAAAATTCCAAGAAAATTGACTCATATTTTCACCACGTAACCCTGCTACAACTGACGTGCGCACAAAACTCCTTAGCGCCATTTCTCCAGCTAGATAAAGTTGTAACTTTGTCATAATTCACAGGCCACCCAGTATATTCGTCTACTGGGTACAGTTTATCCGTTATCGCACGATGCATTACGGGCAGTAACAATATCATTACAGGGGCTATTCAACATTTTTATTATTGCGTTACTATTGTCTTATGGCGCGACGGTCCCAGATAACGGAGGGGACACACAGACGTTTATTTTGTTAAGCTATTTTGTTTACAAGGAATTGTTATATTAGTTTTAAAGTATGGAAATTGAATCGTATTACACCGTAATTGGTAGATTGTCTATTCAATCGACTAATCGCACTGAACGCTTTTACTGCATTTAGTCGAATTAATGGTCAGACCACAACCGCTCTGGTTTGCCAATCAAAAAGCAACTCTATCTTTTGCCTTTCTTAAAACCGAACTGGCCAGTTCACCACACAACACTTTTTATTTAATTACCCTGCCTACTGTTTATATCTTTGGGATAAACTCCAAACAGAAAACCAACAAATAAAAAGTATTACCTAGACCATAAAAATAAAAAAATCTTCTTGAAGAATTCCTCGTCGAGCAAATCGACCAATCACCGTCCATCTTTCTTACCCGTATTCCACAGTTATAACTCGCAACCGCGATACGTTGCAGATTTATGTCCGTAATGTTTGTTGTTTCACCTTCCCGAATAATGCGCCCGCGCCACCGAGATTTATGAATAAGCCCGTTTGTCTTTACGCTGATTGGCTGATAAAGGGATGGTGAATAATTTCGTGGCTCGGTTGCTTGTAGATTAAGAAATGGGTAGGTATTAAATTGTACTTCGGTACGAATCGTGTAGATATAAAAGAAAATATATCAATTGCTCAGATCTCCTTCATCTCATGCTGATCAGTTTCCATTTTCCATTAAGAAGCATATAAGCAAAAGTCTTAATTTTTTGCACACCTGAGTTCCAAAAATCTATTTTCTTAACAATCAAAATTTTAAATAACCATTCCATCACAAATACTAAGATATGTCGACTATCTCTATAAATACCTGAATCACACACGCTCAAAGTATTAATCCATTAATGATATTTGAGTTGCAAACTATCCCATCGCTCCCGTAACTGAAACCGCTAATAAAACAAACAAATAACAATAGAACACCGACCACAAGAGACCGCAAAACTAACACAACTACGCACCGTTCAATTATGCAAATACATTCCCTAAGGGAGGCCGAAGATCCCATTAATCATTATCTAAATTAATTTCAAACGTTTAACAAAATCTCCTCTTAGTTTCTTAAAGTCACAATAAAGAGGATCGCGGTGCGGCCATAACTCATCTGTACCTAAGATTACTGATCTTTAATCCCCCCTCCCGGCTTCACTTAAAGTTAAGATTTACGAGCAAAGGTATTATATTGCCGCCCCCCAGAAATAAGCTTACGTTTGTGTCTATGAAAAAAGTTTGCATGGCATCGCCTAGTGTTTTGAATTATTGTAGTAAAAATGTTTCTTTATTTTTCATATTTACAATTTTTTCTGAGTATTTCATGTAAGTAAATTTGTTGATTTGTTTTTTCCCCGGCTGTCTCTCACCTAGTTCTTACGATAAAGTTACTGACATATAAATAAGTAATATAATTAAATAGTTTATGTTGATCGAAATTTTTAATAGAAGGAGTGGTCACCCAGTGGTCGAAATTCGACCGTTTCAATTGTCTGCACTCCTCTACATAAACTTTTACTATGCCAAATTTCACAATCCGTGCGCGTTATATACTTAGAAGGGAGCAAAAAGTTTCCTTCACGTTATCATTTATCTAATTTGAAAAAATAATAAATATATCTACTTACTGCTACTACATCACTATTTGACTTGGTTTGCCCTATAAGACTCACCTACATTATGCTCGCCTGTCAGAGGGTTGAATACAAATAGTTAAACGTGCAGAATTCGTCCCTCACAACCCTTGACCCCAAACCAAGGTCCTATTGACCCTGAACTATTCCCATGTCATATCGATTAATCACATAATTGAATTAACGAATGAAACAATATCCATTATAAAATAGAACTAGTCATTCTTTATTCAAAACCCTTTTTGTTTTTCTAAAACAAACATTTGGTATGGCCAGTGTTAAAATGATAAATGTGAGCTATTCTACCTCTTTTTAATAAATCCATCCGCTGTATAATGATGCAGCAGCTTTTTACCTTGCTACTGAGTTAACTGAAGAAATATTTATGGGTATAACTTTATTTAATATCCCGGTGTAACCGCGCATGCCTTCCCTTAACGAAAACTTTTAAGCTACCTAAACTACTTGTATATTGCTTACGCGTAAGATTTTATTTAAGATTTTTATAAATTTTCGTTAAGGAAAAGCAGTGAAAAATACTAAATAAATATTAAATTATTTCTGAATGAATGTGACCATTATGGATATTTTTAGCGTACCCATGTTTTTGAGATTTTACTGTCTCAGATTAGAGGGCTAACTTTGTGCCAAATATTAAACTGTGATTGTAATTAAAATGCAAAAGATTTTCATAAGTAATATAGCGGGAAGCACATAAGTCAACCTCTGTAAACGTAAACAAAACAACATCAACACAATGGATGACAAAAATTATGATCAAATCTAAAAAGTCATGGACATCGTAATATTCAACATTCCTGCAAAAGAACTGCACTCTGCAACTACCAAACTAACATGTAAAAGCAACACGTAATTAAAACGTCAACTTTAGCTGCACAAAGCTTTTATCTCATAACTTCTAAAACACTCGAACTTTCCCACAAAGGTGTTATTGAAAGATTGGAAATTCCCAAGCAGGCACATATTTCACAAGCTCTCTTCTGCCCGGATAATATAAGAAGATAGAGGACAGAGTTGGATATAAAATATGGCGTCCTTTCATGAATCTTATTAAGATATCCTCCGAAAACAGAGAGAGGCAACACTATCACACATACCCCCACGTGTAAAAGAGACAGACGTATTACTCGGTTTACGTATATTAAAATAAAACAGATATGGTTAAAGAGGTGCGCGAGTTGGCTGAGAATTTATAGTCTCTATGAATATGATTTTCTTTAAGACTGGATACAGTTCCCTGAGAGGCGTTTAGTGTCAACCTGCTATTATGATAACACGAGTTATTACGTGTATTGAGTTAAGCGTTACATTTTATGTTAGTTTCAGTAATATTTTCCAGGAAAACATTGCAGCTCTTTGCAGTATTACGGACTATTTTCCTTGTACTAATAACATTTTACGGCAAAAATAATTCATAATTCCACATAACATCCCGAAGGGTTACGCAAAGGTGTACCTATATTACACCCACATTTCGCCAGATATCTTTAACTCCTAAGTAACAGGGGAAGAGCCTATTGCCATCAAACGCCCTCACATCCAGGCTACGGGCTGCAGCTGAGAAATTCCAGATGGAAAACACTATAACACTTTTTGTGATCAGGGAATTGAACCCAGGATCTCATACTACATGCCACTAGACCAACGAAACAGTATTTTCATAATTTTACGTTGCTGTAAGTTGTACTTGTTACTTAGTTGATAAAAAATGTCGAAGGAAATAAACTCAGAGGTCATAGTCTCTCTGAACTCTAGTCTCGAGACTGTGACCTATAACGTCACAACATACAACGTCGTCAAACGTCACAGTCTCTTTTAGAGTCCAGACGTTATCTTGGTCAGATCGATTACACTAAGATTATAGTGGACCATCACAATCTCTTTTAAATTCCAGACGTTATCTTGGTCAGATCGATTCCACCAAGATTAGAGTGGACCAATTCGGTCAGTGCATGTATTTGTCAGTAATCGTGTAGCTCAACTCTGAACTTAACGAGCTCAATGAATCGTCGAACAATGCCACAGAAAGGAAATTTGCGTAGACCTTATTAAGTACGCCACATAAAGTACCTACTAAAAGTGCCAGACAAAAAAAAACAAATTAGATATAACAAAAATTACATATACATTACAAAAAAAAAATACACAATTACTAAAACAGAAAACACACACACACACATTCTCAGACATTAGAAAATTACATTCCCATTCATTAAAATTAACTGATTTTGAACTGAGTTGTGAAGTTTTTTTTTCGAATAATCGTGACGGCCAATGGCTTTATATGCAAGAGCCTCTACAACAACTCAGGAAACTCTTTTTAGGCAATTGGATTAAGGGCTTGATCCCTAACCTGATCGGTAGTTTGGACCCTGTTGCCGATACCGGAGGCCGACTATTCGTTATATTTTTAACAATTATTACATTACAAAAAAGAAATCAACCTTAAAAACAATTAAAAATATTCACCTGTTAAAGATAATTACTGCTTTTCAAGATAATCACAGTCGCGACAATACGTATGCCTCGTACATGTGTGTGTTCACAGCCTCACAGGGGTGTCACATAATTCATAAGTTTCTTTCACGTTGCACCCTATCTCGGCTAACATGCAAAATAAGTTCGGATACATCGGTTAGCGGAAACCGATAATAAAGTTTGTGGACGACGCCTTAGGTGTCATGGGTTAAAATATTGATGAAAATTTTAGTGTTTCTGTATAATATATAGGTAAAGTATTATTTTTTTGTTTACATTGCAGGTAAATAAAATAAGTTATAACAATAAAATAGGTGAGCCTTGTACAATCTACCTTATATATTAATCATGCCAACATGGATAAAATGGCTAAATAATAAATTGAATAATGAAATATAATAATGGTTTATAGTTACAAATAATAGTCGACATAGAACATTCTTAATATTGAAAATAAAATCTACCTAATTAATAAAGTATTAAGAATTGTGTAGAATAAAATTGAGTATATTTATCTGTGTTTAAAAGGAGCTCATGGCTAAATATAAACAAACGCACGGATTGATCGAAGGTTAAGCTACGCTTGCCGAGATCAGTCTGTGGATGGGTGACCGTTTGTAATATATCGGGACTCCTCCATGCCTCAGAAAGCACGTTAATCCGTTGGTCCCGGCTGCCATTTGTTGATAATTTACAGTCGTTACGTCTGAAGCCCGAAAGTCTGACAACCAGTCTTAACCCAGTAACTGTGTTGTGGAGGTCAGCGCTCAGTGACAAACAGGTATTCAGCTGCATCCGGTTAGTCTGGAAGCTAGGCAGGTGATGATATCTGTGTTTAACATGGTAGATATACAACGTGTTATGTTAAAATATGTAATAAAATCATAACTCAATATACTGCGCCGTTGATCTGGCTGTCGCAAGCGTTACTGCTAAGCATGTGGGTTTTTATTCCCAAATCGGACAGAGTGTGTAATATGTTTTGCCACCTGGAATCACTAAACATCAGCCCGGATTACCCGTTTTATGGCAATAGGCTCGCCCCCTATTACAGGAGACTTAAACCATAACTGGCGAGATGTGGGTATACCATACCTCTGCATAATCGGGGAGTACCGATTCCCCTAAATATACCGATAACTTATTATACCCGATTTTGACATACAAATATACGGTGTGCTTTAATGCCAAAATCATGAATAGTTTTATTAAAATTAAACCATGAAAACGTAAGCATTTCCATGAATTTGGAAAGAGCCGAGTATTCCTAATGGCATTGAAATGGTTTTCATTCAGCTATTCGTTGAATTTAATTAGAAAAAGCCAGCATTAGCCCAATAATTATGAAATTCCTGTAGTTCAAGTGTTCGCCTCAGTTTAATTATACCTCTAACTTGAAAATCAGTTACGCATTTTTTTTAAAAACGTTGCCCCATCCTAGGAATATCTCCTGTGTCGTGGGTGCGTTCACAAACATTTACAGTCACATACACAAACCGCCAGACCCGAAACAACTATCTGTAGGTTATACAAATATTTGTTCAGTGCGGGAATCGAGCCCACGACACGCGGCGCAGAGCCGATCGCTCAGCCACTGCGCCAACCGTGCCGTCAACATCTTCTCCTTTAGTTCTTTACACTGATCACGATGTCCGTTTTAATACAAGATCTTAATAGTTATTATAATCACAACAATTTAATTGCGTAATTCATAATGATCAATCAATTTTGTTTTCTAGTAGTGATTAAGTTCTTTTAATTTAGGTTTTCGGTTGCCTCGTTGGTCTAGCGGTTGGAAGCGCTACTGCTGACCACGAGGTCCTGGGTTCTTGAGTTTTTCGGGGTTGGCGGGTCTGGAGTTGTACCCAGTTGATGACAATAGGCTCGCCCCCTATTAGATGGGACTTCGACATAACTGGCGAAATGTGGGTGTACCATAAGTAGGTATGTCTCTGCCAAACCCTTCGGTTGTTTACAGGCGTGAAGTTATGTGTGTATGATTTAGGTTCTGTAGATATTTTTTTTAAATTAGGTGTTGCGCAGAAACAAAATAAAATATTTCCATATTAAAATAATATCTGCCAAAAAAATCCATTTTTAATATGGTAACATTTATAAGTACCATTCTTATTTAGAAGAATTAAGCACACTTTAAAAAAAAATTAGCCTTTAAGTACTGTCCCACAGCTGGGCAAAGGCGTTTCCCAAGTCCTTCATAGTATTCTTTTCCCGCGCTACCTCGTGCCACCCTCTGAGTCCGCGACCAGGTCGTCTCGCTACCTCTTAATTATTCTAAAAACGAATGAGACCCTACTTCCTACTTCTGACCACGCCGCCCATCGACAGTTTTTACACCGGCTTCACAGGAAAACTGTATCTCCCTCAAAATACAATCTTTACCTCTGTGACTGTGTCAAGATCACTGGACCCTGTTATTCGGTCTTGGATTGAGAACACAGTTCAGTACATATTTCGGTTCCTGATCTTTATTTCAGGACAACCTGCATCTCATGTACAATGAGTGTCCGCCATTAAACATACACTGTGAATCACAACTAATTATTGACACCAATCATAAAATAAAAAGTGATGCCTGGATAATTTATTGCTACATTAACAATTTTATCTTTTAGCGGACCAATAGGTTACAATTCTAACTATGAATACACATTACACAACCTTGTACAAGCGTCCCAATCAACCACTTACACTGCACGTGTCAAACTCAATCACGAGTGCAGTCCCGCCTTCATTCTCCATCTTGTTCTAAAAATACCGCGAATGTTCGCTATCATTCAATTTAACCAAACGAGGGGCGATATGCAAAAACTCTTCATAGTCTTTTATCCGCACATAAATAACATTAGCTGTGGCTGAGATATCGTGCGAGTGTTTTCGTAATTACCTTATAAATAATAATTCAGTGCGTCGTAGATTACAGTTAGGTTGATACGGTACGTGGCGGTTGTCGTGATTACTGTATACTCGTATGGAGAAGAGGATTTTATAGATTATGGGATTTTTGTTTCATCTGATATGGCGTCTAAGGTACTACGCACACTTATTCAGCTCTATTCAGCTTTTGTCCATAGAAATCACTAGTTTTGTATGATATGCGTACTAGTTCATTCAGGTGAACGGATGCGTACGCGATGCATACAAAATCGTTGTTAGTCCCTAAAGGGATGAATTAAAGGCGATTGCATGTAACTTTGGTGAGAATGCATAGAGTAAGAAATGAGTATGAAAGAGGAAGTCTGAAAGTAGCACCTCTGACTGAGAAGTGCGTGAAAGTCGGTTGTCATCGTATGGGGATGTGATGCGGAGGAATTAGGAACAAGTTTCGATAAAAGTTTTGGGTGATGTGGGTTACAAGAGTAGAGAAACACCAAATAAACGATGGATGAATGGCGTAAAAGATAAGGTGACTTTTGAGGTGACGATGAACAGATATGTATGAAGAAGACAGTTATGATGACAGGATAAGGACAGGAGAATGATGTTGTGTCATGAACGTATTTTTTTTTTCAAATTTTAAGTGGGCACAGGGTTTATGAAGTGAGTACCTAAGTAATATGAAAACCCGTACTTAACTCTATAAACATAACATCACGACTTTATAGTTTGCTTGTCAAAGGAATTATTGGAAAAGTTAAGAAGAGAAACCTATTTTATCACGGTTTTATTCCAAGAACTGGCTACTTATTGTGTATGCACCTAGGTATCTATTTGCAGTGAAGGTAGAAGAAGCACTAGAGCTCAAAAGAACGATCCTTTACAAAGTATAAAGTGTCTGGATTGTTCCCAGTTAGCCCAGTTTCTGGAACGAAAGTTATCGTTAAATTCATGTGCAAATTGTTAACTGTTTGGTTGAATCCTTGACAGGTACGCTCCTGTCATGGATTCAACCATTACTACTTGCGTTTAATTTGTGACGCTTCGATACTTCTTTTAAGTAACCGGGTGACTAATTAACCTCACATATTTCGCCAGGCTTAAGTTAGTGGTTTGTCTTCATTAACGTAATTTAACCTAATTTACTAACACTATCATTAGACATTCCTTGTTCTAAGTTTTTTTTATAGAATGCATTTATAAATGTCCGCAAAAGACATTACCTACAAATACGTACCTACTTTGTCTACGCTTGTTGGCAAATACGCTAATCTTAACCATGTTTAGTAATGTTTACTCTGTAAGTGAATTTTGTAAATTCTTTTGAGTAAATAAATATATTTAACCTTGTGCCTTCTCTGTATAAGAAGAGGCCTTTGCCCTGCAGTGGGACAGTAATAGGCTGGTACAAATAAATATCTTTAACCGTAAATAAATTTCTTTCTTTCGAAGTCCTAAACCATATCCCGCAACACAATTTCTATGAAAACTTAAAGCGAATGCAAGCGTAATAAAGTTATAAATATTCATTAAAATTATCGCTGTATGGAATAAAGCGCTCCGCTCGCTCAGCTCAGCATATAAAGCAAAATGTCCTATTCTTTATCCCCTTCGGCAATCATGAGAGGAGATACGGAGAAATATGATAGTCATTATTCAGAGGTGCTTTGTCAACATGCGTTTGATAAATTTATATTACCTGGGTTATACAGTATAATCATTTTTGCCGGTATCTCGTGAGATGGAGGGGAAAATTGAGCATAGAGGTGATCTACGTAATGAAGTCAAGTAAATGTGTGTGGGTGTTGTAAGTGGTGACTTTTGGAGGGTTATTGAAATGTCTGCTCAGTTCATCTGGCAATAAGCGTTGTTGATTGTACATTAACCTACTTAATTGTATATTTAGACGTAAGAAAAAATGTACAATTGTTTGTTTTTCCTAATATTATAAAAAATAAATAAAAATACTAATATGGTTGCCTACCAATAGCGATAACACAGCTTACATAGAATTTTATAGTACTTAATAAAAATATGTAAATAGAAAATATTTTTAAAGATCGAATTAGTTATTACTCAATCAGAAACCAGTGTAAACTAATAACTATTTGTAGGTATATTTTATGGGTCCCTTCTCTTTCCAGCGACAACTGTCAATAGTCTATCTTCTAAAATTGGCAGTATTTTGCTGATTTAAAATCACTGATAATACCCTTATTATTCGTGTAGCAAGCCAAAAAGTTCCAAGATATCTAATAGAGCCATAAACATCTTAAAACCGTGCAATAAAGCATGGTTCACATTAATCACGATTTAATACAGGCAATAATTAAAAATCTCATAGGTGCCGCTCGCTGCAACTCACTTAATCGTTACCCCATTTGATAGATGGTGTTATACCTCCCACGGTCTTGCAACCTTTCCACATTAAATGAAACAACGTTCAGTTTACAGCTCCGTAGAAAATTTTAGTAGCGTTTGGTTTGAGAAGGTTCCAAGACGCGAGCGAGATAGGAGTATTAGGAAGCGTTTACACGGGCGGCACGTAGCGTAATAAATAATATAGTAATCAGTGCGATTCCTTACATCCCGTCTCTTATTAGGCGAGAACCTACATTCAACATTCGCTAATACCAAGGCTTACTAACACATGTGGGACGGAAAGATTCACCAGAATTTATTGTACTTCGGCTTATGAATCATAAATAAGGAGGGGCTAATTAGAATTGCTGTACGACTACGGAATACACTTAGATTTTGTTAACGTTGTTAGTAAGCTCAATATTGTGTTGAATTTACGTCTTGTACACAATTTATTGGGTTATGTTGGTCGTTTATTTTACTTGTACTTAGATATTGTTAAAATTACATGGATCATTTGTAAGCCAGGAATAAGAAAAAAAGATACCCAGAATCCATAAAGGATTTTGGGTATCAAAACCGAATACTGGGCTAGAAATACGACGATCTGATTCATCGAAAATAAAAATAATAAAACAATTTCGGTCAGATAAAAATATATTACTGATCTTACACGAAAAACTGACATTCTAAAGTAGAAGTGGGCTGGACATATCTGCCGTATGTCATGTCGATCAGTGGGCCAAATGCATGATCCAATAGATTCCCTTACATTTTAATCGGAGTTCTCAGGCGGAGATGGCGGACCTTCTTCGATAAAGACTGTCTCGAATAGCCTAAGACGAGAAAATACAGAAGTAGAAAAAAAATAGGGCCTCCTTTGCCTTGCAGTGGAAAATTCCAGGCTAGTGATAATTATTAAACAGAGATTAGGATGTGTGTCAGAAAATATATAAAAAAAAATATTTCTTGGTTTCAAAACTGCGCAACAGTACCGACCCAGCAACTAGAGATACCAACTAATACCTTTCCGTCTAGACGTCTACAGCCGTCTACAATCTTCCCAATTGATCACACGATTAGTAGTTGCAGGTAAATTAATTAACGATAGCGGAAAATGCTCCTTATTAAAATTCTCAGATAAAATCAATTAAACACCTTGAAACCAACCCCCAATCCTTCTGTATCGATTCCCTACTTGGGACAAATGTTTGTACGATCTACAAAAATTTGTTCCGGATGTTCTGGCTATTTGCTTTGTATTAAGTAGGTATATCAGTCATCGAGTACCCATAACACAAGCTCTGTTTAGCTTGGGGCAAGATGATGCTGTGTGGATTGTCCAACATTATTATGTATTTATTTATTAGATGTTTGTGAGTTTGGATGTTTGATATACATAAGTCATGTGCTACATAAGCATTGGCTACACTGGTAGACCATGACCTGAATACTTAGGATACATCTACATATGATACTTTTTATTCCGATAGTATTTTCTCGTGGAACAATTTAATTTAGTTTTTTTTTGTCTTTGTAAGTGTATTACTAACATATTATGTAGTTTGTAAGTACGTTGCTACTAACACTATAAGTCTTGCTGCTAGAATTAAATTATTAAATTAAATTAATTTTAAGCATTTCGTTCGTCTTTTTTCCACTTCCACGCGAACGATGCCGCCGGTAAAAGCTAGCAAAATTATAATTAACAAAAGTTACAAAAGAACAACACACGGCGCATCTGATAAGGCTGTGTGGCACATACTGTGTGCCGATAATTCGGGGAAATTATGAAGTTATAACAAGTTCGCGAAATAAATCTCTTTCGCGCGGTTATCGAAGGAGGCTAGGCGCGACTGCGCGACGTCTCGCCAGGGTTGCCAGATATCTATCTACGTAATGGTTTAGGGTAATTAATTACGATATAGTTGAGATGGTAGGATAATAATGTTGGTCTGAATGAGGGATTTATTGGTTTATGGTTTCGGAAGATGTTATGTTTTGTGCTACTTATTTAGATTGAGAATTGAATGTTACATTCTGTGTCTGTGACATGTACATTATTTTCGGTAAGTACATGTTAAAAGAAATACTTAATTTGAAAATGATTGCATTACGTTATTAAAATAAACTGAAAATCTCACACAAAATTAACACAGTTACTCCCAACTTCATTTCCCCATAAAACGTAGTCCGTTAATATAGCTAGACAAGAGTGCGAATAAATCACAATAAGCTGGCAACTCGCTAACCCGCCACCGCAGATGTATAAGTGGTAAGGTAAAGAATGGAAAGTAAAGTTGGCGCAATAAATTAATTGGCTCTAAGTTGCGCGTAAGACGGGTGCGCGCGTGCGGGATACACCCAAGTTTAGACTATTAATTTGGGACTTAGACGCCGACAAATATGGATACGTGTGTGTGTTTTCGCATTAATTTCGGTGCGAAGGAAAGAAGTGATGAGGCAAGAATGATAGAAATGATTATGATGCGAATTTGTTTACGAGCAATTTTCTTTTGCAATGTTTTTCTAGAAAATAAGTCTTCGTAGGTTTTCCAACGACGTATTTTTTTGGGATACGGTATGCCTTGTCTGCATAAGGTTTTTTTCCTTCCATAATAAACGCATTACAAACAAACATTAATAATATTCCACAACCATAACCATCCATCCTAAAAATAAATTGACCGCGTAGCCCGAGAGCCCTCACAACACTAGTGATTACCATAAATAAGTAGAGCGTCATACTAACAACCATTTCCCATCCCAAGCGTATTGGGGGTGCCATTACGCCCTGATTGATTTGACTATAATGACTTTCAACGAAAGTTTTCGCACTCGCTTTCGTCAATTTTACGCATTAAGTGCGAAAATGGTACAATAAATTTCGCTCAGTGATTATTTCGGCTCACAACTTAGTGATATTAAAACATTTCTAGATTTATTTTGTTATTGTTTCGAAGAATAAATCCTTTTTTTATTTATTAGGCTATTTAAAGTTGCTTGATGACGATCGCTACTTGGTGAACTAATTGGTAATGGTGCATAATAAATAATGTCAATTATTTTTGGGTTCCTCATTAACTAAGTTCTGACAGTACCTACTTCTTTGGACAGGTCAACGTGTCTTGAACTCTGGACTCATTTTTTGAGAACTGTCTTTCAATTCTAATGAATTGAAAGACAGTTCTCAAAAAATGAGGACACCAGGGACTAATGTCCCTGGTGTCCTGAAATACTAGTCTCGGCTTAGTTTAGGCACCAGTCTCCCATGAACATAGTATACACCACCAAAATATATTTTCACCATTTTTAAGTTCTGGTCTTGTATTATTTTTGGACGAAAATAAACATTTTTTTTATTGAAAGTTTCTGAATGATAAAACATATTTAAAAACAAAATTCCAATAAAAAACATTATTAACCTGAAAATTCTGCGTGATGAATGGAAAAAATTCAAAAAGTGGAAGATTTCGTTGATTTCATATATGTATAACGCATCAACGTGCATAATTGGATTATAAAGAGTAAATGAAAACGATTTTACACCCGTATATTATTCTTTTCACATTTCATTCGAATTTCGAATGCGATTTCATTCGCCATTTAAAATTACTTCCGACCTCTACTTGATTTGTTCCGGGTGTTCTGGGTATATGCTATGTATAATAAAAAAATATCTATCTATGTAAAGTATTGTATTAAGTATATCTGTCATCTAGTACCCATAACACAAGCTCTGCTTAGCTTGTTGCTAAATGATGCTGTGTGTGTTGGAAATAGGGACCTAGTAGACACAGCTAATGATAACTGTTATCATCATGTTCGACGTTTAAACCTTCAACTTTACAGTCTCAGTGAGTCTCTATCATAAGTCATGACAATGTGCTCGTTGGGTGAATATTGCCATAATCACCACATTTGGCAAGCGGGTCTATGATCGTAGTTTACTGTGATTCTGCTGCCAATTCCAGAAACATAATATTGATATTTGGACGTGGTAAAAGATAATAGCCTTTCTGATAGAACGGATACGGCACAACTACTTAATAATAAAAAATAATAATACCAGCTTGTTACTGTCCCACTGCAGAGCAAAGGCCTTTTCTCATATAGAGAAGGCACGACCATTAATACAAGTACTTACGTGTTTAATAGAGATGTGTCCTAGATAAAAATATATTAAGTCTATTTGGTCCGTCAGTTAGATTACCTAAAATTATTGGACACGTCCAACTTTCGGACCAATCAGATTTTTTAAGGACACTTCCCTATTATTATCTAATTACCTAATAACATCAACAAATTCTAGTAAACTACTGAACTTCTCAAAATATTGTAGTAAATATGCCCATCTATTAGAATACTCTGACGATATGGGTCAAGCTACAGCGTATATTGCAACACTGCACTTTAAGAAACTTCTAAATACAAATTCAAAACAAAAACCATAAAGTGCAGCACGTGGTTTCGGTGGGCGGATACATCCACGGCTCATCCCCCACCTGTTGCTGATCCGGCTGATCCGCCCCCGCTGGATATGCGCGGATATAGCGCTGTGCGCGGATATATACGGATACGACGATATCCGTTCTCGCCACGCCTCACGACGCCCAACGGGTTAGATTTGTGGTTGGGTAAGATAACTGAAGAAAGTGTAGTAAGATATACAATGTACCTAAATTTCCTCAGTTCTATTCCTTGTAAAAAAAGTGTTGGTTTGCAATACATATTTGAAAAAAAAGCCAAGTTTCTTGATTTACTTACTTAATGCTACAGATTGTGTTCAATTCCGTAACATTTAGCAAGCCAAAAACCAAACTTTATCACAAGATACAGCTATAGCTACAAAGCTACCTACACTCCAGACTGAAAAAGGTTTTCGCCGTCTTACAAGTCCCGAAATTACAGTCGACAGTCGTAGATAAAGCATTAGGCAGGTATTGATAAAGCAGTAGGTAGGTATTGATAAAATCAATATACCTCGAAAAAAGGTTAACGTTGACATATCATATTGTATCTTAACCGCCAAGGCGAAAGAGTGGGTGGTTATACAACGGCTAAGTAGCGACAGGCTGTTGCCCCATTACACGACTAAGAAAAAACCTGCCCATGAAATTTGCCTTCTAATAAGGAGACAAGTTGAATTCCCTGAAATCGTAACAAAAAGCCTAGCTAAGGTGAATAGAGTGCCTTCAAAAAGTCTAACGATAAATTCAGAATGTACATCTTAATCTTAATCAAACAATCCCTTTGGCGTTCTATTACGCAGACGATTGCACTGTGGCTGTACAGAATGATTCATTCTTCACTGCAATCAACATAGGCCCTTAGACGAATGCTTGACGACAACGTGAAGATTTTTCAATCGATAATAGGTACAACTTTTTATAGCATTTCACCTTAAATTTATAACGCACACACAACCAAGAAGTCTTTAAAACAAAGTAATACTACATATGTCTGAAACAAGTATTTTCAATTCTCACAACGTTTGCATCAATGTTACTTTTACGATGAGCATTCGAGCTAGCTAACAATGGTAATCACTCACGTCATTTAACTCACTTATTATTGTATGAAGCAAGCATATCTCGCCACCATAATTATCATCTGCCTATCTTTTCCACACTATTTTGGGATCGGCTTCCAGTCTAACCAGAAGCAGCTGAATACTAGTAATTTAAATGGAGCGACTGCCTATCTGAACTCCACAACCCAGTTACTGGACAACACGATATCCCTTGGTAAGACTGGTTGTCAGACATTCAGGCGTCTGACTACCCGTAGCGACTGTTAAAAATCTACAAATGACTCCATAATAATATATGAAATTAATAGTAGAGCCATTTCCTCGAACCAAAACATTGCCTCCATTTTCAATTTTCATTAACAGAAATTTTAATTGAACGCAAGATAGCCAATACATTCAATTATAGTAATTAAAGAAACCGTACCACTTAATGAAATGATTGGAGCTCCATACGGCCGGCCAGACACCCTCTAAATCTACAAAGGGGTTCAAATGGACGATACAACGAAATAGTTCGTCTAAATTCGTCTTACCTCTAAGACGTAGTTCGACCGACGACAACTAAACTCCTAATTGGCACCGAATCGAATTACAAAACGGGGAATCGAACCCCGATCCTGCACTTAGCACGGATCCTTTTAACGGTTTAGTGAAGACGGATCCCCTTTGCTAGACGATATTTGGCAATTAAGGGATACCGACGCTTTAATTCGTGGGTCCCGGCGTCTTTGGGTGATGTTTTGTTTATCGTATGTTTCATTGAGTTTCTATGTCACTGTGCAAATTCAGAGAGCAAGTCTTTGAATTTGACGACAGATTACGGAGGATACAAAGGTGTCGATCATAAGTATGTTGAGTTCAAGGGCGGACCTTTTTTAAGAAATTGTTTTTATTTTCCTTGATGTTTAGATATTGACTTAGATTAACTCAGCTACTTTATCACATAGAAATGGGTGTTATTGTTTAATCCTGTATGATTTTGAATAAAAAATATCAAGCAACATTTTTAGGTCCATGCCAAAAAGTATTCTCATTATACGCCTAATCACAAATGTATGAGGTCCCTACATTGAATTATAAAAACCGTTTTTTGTATATCAATGGGTCCCTATTACAAATTCACAAAAGTAGATTCTATGTAGCATTATTTGTAACCATACATATATAGTATAGCTAAATCTATAGCAAGAAAGTGACTCAGTAAAGTTATGAAAAAAGACGCTCATTTTTGATAAATAAAATCTCGACTACATGGAATGCGCAATTAAAACATGTTAACGAGATTAGACGAAAACAAAGAGAAAATATATATAAATGAGACTAATAGGTAATTATAATACGCAGTCAGAGGCTAGGTATGTTTTAGGTCAGTCATTTTGCGATTTCCATAACCATCCTTGCTTGCGCGAGTAGAAATAGGACGAAATCAGAAAACATCTAAAAATAGTTCGCTGTCTACAAGATCGGGAATTGTGTAGGTTTTACCTGATTCTTAATATAAATGTTAATAACCTTCTTGCGACAAAAAAGGCGACTGCTTTTGAGGATCATGTAACTATTTTAGACTATATTCATTGTTACACGTGCTGAACTAAAATAGTGAACAAATTTATTATTATATAATGTGTTTAGTATCAATTTCTGCAAATACATTTACAAAAAACAAAATCCGACTAAGACATTCAGGCTAAATCTACTCCTCCGCATATATGTATGTATTAATTATTACCTAATTAATTGATTTAGTTGACATAATATTAATGGCATTTTAAAACGAGTCGTTATTAACCATGGGCATTAATTTTCAATCAAATCAATAATCATTTGTTGAAATTGGACTGAGATTCAACACATTTTAACGGCAAAAAATACATGAGATAGTCCCCCAAAACGCCCGTAACCAATTCTTAGTATTTTTGCTCAGAAGAAAACGTGGCACAACAAACTCTCCAGCAACATACCTGTCTGATAAGTTAGAATAATTTGGATCTATAGAATATAATGCTAACTTGTGTTTACTTAGGAAAAATCTGAATAGAAAATCAATATCCATCTTACCAATTATCCAGTTTAAAAAAACTAGGTACCAATGACAAGTTACAACACGATCACAAGATCACACATAGGTACTGACATTACGGTCAGAGTGGTGACCCAGAATAGTTGGGCAGCAACTTGTCTATGGACACAAGACGGTACCGACCACTTTGCTGGCCGATAGTTCTAAATTAGCCAATGGTGAGTTGCACTGTGAATCTAAGCGTTGGTTAAGTTCAGTTTACAAATTCATGTGACAGAAGAGAAAAATTTCATACAAATGTAATTTTAATCTTCAACATTTCCGATTTTAATCTTCTGGACAATTCCAGGAAGATTATAAAAATAATATTCATAAGTTACAAGTACAAGTTATGAATATTATTTATGATAATTTAACTGAAAGTAATCCCTTCAATAATAAGAATTGTGAGAATAAGAATTCTCAGTCTTTTCACGTTTGATGAAAACAGAATGTCCTGATCATAGAATTGTAACGAGTGTGCATTTATCATACACTAATTTTCGGGACTAAAATTTATTTTGGTCAAATCTACAGTTAAAGTTTCGTGCCACTGCCCCGTCTCCGTGGTCATCGTGCGCCAACCGTCTTTAGAAGCATTACTGGGAAATGCACTAATGCCTCTCCGATACCGTGGAAAACTGTTAAGGGGCTGGTTAGGGGCTTTCTAAGATACTGATATTATTAGTGCATTGTGCCTCTAACGTCCAATACTAAACGACAACCATACATCTTCAGTCACCAACATCAACTGATATTGAATTTTCAACCTTAGGGACCCGAGATACGGCAGATAAAAGAGTTTTGAATGGGAAGAAATATGTTTGCTAAGGCATAGACAAGTTTGCTTGAGTTACTGGCCGCATGCAAGAGGTCATTATCATCCAGAAAGCGGCGTGGAAGCTTTTGAATTTGGAACGTTGGGAGCTTATTAATTTAATATGGCGGCATCGTCTTGTGCATTAGGCCTCCTTGGTTTGACCGGGAGACTTGCTAACGTTCTAGGCAAACTATAATGTAAGTAGGTACACGAAACTAGTAAGTATTTGAGTGATTTTCAACTAATGTGTTTCTTTGTCTTGATTTAGAAGCAAGAAATCTCTCTTCCTCACTTTTAATAAACGCTGATTAAAGTTACAACGAGCATAACCTTCAGATTTACCGTAGATTTTGGAGGGTTTCGATCGTTTCGAAGGAGATAGAGTTTGGTATAACTTGTGTTAATAAGGTAAATGAGGTTTTTGATAGCTGTTTTACGGCAGACTGTGAGACTAATCAGAAACATTATAGCCAAAATCATGGCACGTAGAGTAGGTACTTACCTAAGTACCGAATTATATAGGAAAGGATCAAAGTAAATTACCTTTTAAGTTTTTACTTTAGCTTAGAATAGACAGCTACAAACACCATCACAAGCCAAAACACCAAAACGAGGCAGATACGCCAATTTATTGCGTAACCAATGTAATCAGGGCAGTGCAAAACATTTACAGCGGTAGGTACGGCTTGGCGAATAAATATGGATCTTTTAAAACGCGCCGTCTTCCTAATTGCCTGCAGATGGACCGGCGCCAATTACGGACGACATTTAGCTGGGAGTTCAACTGGGCCGATAAATGGTGCAGATACCTTACTCACTTAGTGTTGGAGCTTGAATGACTAATGACGTCATAAGCCTACATTCAGAACTCGTTATTTTGATGTGTTGATTTGAAGAATAAATCGGAGTCATTAAAATTCTTTAATTACGTGGGTGGATTTTCTGATTGATTTCGTAATGAAGAATGCTGTTTGTTATTCTTGTATCAATAACAGTTGCAGTAAGCATCGAAATAATTCATGATGATTACGTTTGGCATACACATATGTACATATATATGACAGCATGTCTTTTTCTCTTAGAGTTAAACAGAAACAACAGAAGGCCAAGTACTTTCATACTCCTTTTGCTTCATCACCTCATTTTGCTCAAATACAAGTTCATAAACAGACAACATATTATTATACTTAACATAGGTGACTAAATATATATTTACACTAGCAGAAAGTGAAGCTACGCTTGCTGAGATCAGTCCGAGGACGGGCGACTCACGCCAGCGTATCATAACCATCCATAATATAAAGAGACCATTCTATACCTCAGATAGCATGTTAAGCAGTCCCGGCTGTCATTCTTTGAAATTTAACAGTCGTTAGGGGTACTCAGAAACACGATAATCTGCCAACCAGTCTTACCAAAGGGTATGACGTTACCTAGTAACTCGGTTGTGGAAGTCAGATTCTCAGACGCTTTATTTAAAATACTGGAACTATGCAGCATCCGGTAAGACTAAAAGTCGTGGGAAAAAACTACGAAGATGAAAATATTATACTACACATTTGTGTCTGCTTACATATCTCTGTAATTGTTGTAATAAAAGTAGCGTCTGTAAGTAGCAGTCGTAACAGTAAAACAGCCATGAAACTCGTAAGCTACGATCAGGGCACATTAGCCTTACGATAGTGCACTCTTGATGGTCTATCGAGAGGCTCACGGCTTCTCTGTGTGTGCAACAGTAGGGAACTACTACTGTGCCCCGCGGTTTCACCAGCTTTACAGGGCCTGTAACCTTCCTCAAGAAATACGGTTATCAAAAGCAAAAAGATTAACTTAGATTCGACTTGTAGTTTCAGATACGAAAGCGGTCAAACAAATAAACAAAGAAACTATTCAAATTTATTTGTATATATTGAACATGTATTGTAAAAATAACTATAATAGCGTTTGTAACATCAGCCGCTAGCAATCCAGTTCTGATCATCGGCAACTCTTAACATAGCATCACCCACGTTACGAAAACCATAACATTACAATGACATGACGACGTCCTACCAACTTTCGGCGAATCGTGGTCCTCACAAAACAACACGTGTATGTACCCTAGAAATAGTTTTTGGTTTTCTGTTGGAGCCGCAACCTTCAGATATCCTATAAGAAATGCTACACCAGCATGGCCTGTCTGCCCAAAGTATATTTCGCACTTGGTTGACATGTTGTTGCTAAAATGAAATCTCGAATAAGTTATCGATGGAGATGCTTAACTGACGGTTGGCTATCGATGGTTGGTTGGTTGGTTGTCGAGAAAATGTCTTCTACTTTGCCATGATTTTCTTTGTTGTCCATTGGTGGCTCCAGTGTGTATAGCATCGGTAATGTGCGCGGTAGTTTATGTGGACCGCGATAGTCGCCGCGACAGAGGTTATTCGTTCCGCTAATGTACCCTTGCATCTCGTTTGCATTTGCATTGCAGCGTTGGACCAAATATTTGGCCAAAACTGATAGAAATGATGTTGTTTGAGTAAATAAAATTGAAGATTTGAGTTTGTTGCCATACCTTATTATACGGTAGTAGGTATTACGGTATTGTAAGTTGGTAGATCAGTTCGTGGGGGGTTAAATAACAAAGGTTATTTTTGACTGTTTATTTTACTTAAGAGGTCATTTATACCTAAGTCATGTACCATATGAGTAGTTCTACCTATATCTATGTTGTGTTTTCAGGCATTTCCCACTCAGAAAACACCCACAGTATGTCCCACAGTTTGTAAAGCTAATAATCACCATTGCATAAACAGGAGTAACTACAAAATAAAGTCCCTCGTCTGAGAATTCTCAACAAAAATAAGGCGCGAACCGACGCGAGGCGCGAGGCGTGTCGGGGGGAAGGGGGGCGTGCCTCGCTCACACTATTTTCATTTCGTGTAGTGCCACATTTAATTTTGTTGAAATTCTAACGTAGCTTTGCAAAAATGTCAACTTTATTCCGCCTCAGCCGGCGTCTACGTTTCACTCCGATGCTTTGCTTCTCCATTTTCTGGAATGTTCCACAGTTTCGAGACGGGCTTTGAGAAACTATAACTTTATGAAAACTTATACACGAGCTCTGAAGTAAGACGTGGCTTCCAGCAAAAATTTATCAAAGCGTATTTAATTTTCGTTATGACTTCTCTCTTGACTTTCCCGACGGACAAATTGGGAGCGGTGTGTAACGCGATGCTGCTGGTGCAATGGAAAAATGAGGTGGGAAAACTTTGAAAGGCTGTGTATTGGTTACTTAGTGTTTGAATACCGATATTACAGTAGGTACCTATGATTACATCTGAGCACAAATTGAAAAAGTTGTAAGGTGTTTGAACATACACATGATGTATTTTACGAAATGTTTTCCAGAAGTTTATTGAATCTTTTCTTAGCGTGTCGATCGACGAAATATTTTTGTTTTAGGTCCAAAATTCTGCAAAGCGAACACTGTTTGATGACGCAATCGTGGATGCAGAGCATGCAGCGTAAATATTGAAGGGTTAATGAGTGTCACACGAGAATGAAACGCTTCTTACAGGTATCTATAATACATACTTAAATCAAAAAGCAAAGAAAGATTAAAACAATAACCATCAACATTCAATACATCAAAAAATCGAACTGCGGAAACCATTGATCAAATACGTTTGCGGTACAAGCACAAAGCGTACAATCTTATAACCCATCTGAAATTCATATTGAAAGTCGATCGCATAAAGCCAGGAACACACTGTAAAAGGCTGAGCTCCCGTGGGAGGTGGGGCTAAAAGGCCAGGAGCGATAGCACTCATCGGACGAATAAGCCTGTTTCCCGACTGCCAGGTTTAGAGATGCGACATCGACTCAATGCTGTTTTATTCTGCTGCCATCAATACTTAAAACGGTTGTGAACGGTTTAGGGATGTTGTTGGTATCGATATAGAAATATTAATTTTTAAAAAAAGTTCACAATAGATGTCGATATTTAAAAGAGCTTCCGTTCTAGACTACGTAGAAAGGAACAAATCAAGGGCAGCTATGAATGCTTATCAGGTCATTACATCGATGACGATGATTTTGTATCTCTTGGGTACAGCGAAATGTATGAGTAGAACAAAGTAAATGATAGTAGTGTAGGTACACTCTTCTTAAGCCTATGGGTATGGCCTATGGCAGACTTAGAGAGACTACGGTTGACGTCTTCCAGCGCCCCGGATCTCTTTGACCACCCAAGGGCGAAGGATATTCATGAGTAAATAAAACGCAAAAATAAGTATTTACACTCTTCTTCTCTGACCCTGAATGTCATGGGGTTTCCTGACGAACAGCTATTTAACACCTTAACTGCCAAACAATGAAACATAATAGAAAATGTATAGTTTGTCGGTCATTTGGCGTTCAACGTGTGAAAAAAAAATCCTTTTTGTCTAAGAATTCGATAAACTGTATCATCGATAGATATCGCATGCCTAATATAAAAGGATTGACATTTGAGTCAGAGGACGGGCGAAGTAGCGGATTCAGACCGAGACAAAGTCGTCTCCGAATGGTTTCTCCTTTAATAATGGCAAATATTCAGCAGATATTCAAATATATTCCTAATTTCTTATTTGTCAGATCTGTTTGAATACTGAAGGGGGACCCGTCTTTCTTAGCTGTCTTTGTGTGTAGGTATCTATTTAAGTGCCAATTGTCTGTAAGGCAGCTCAAGGTATTATGACTTAGCACATTGTAAATATTGGGCCAATGCTCGCAAATTTGCTTACAGAGGAAGATCTCTGTTTAAGTCCATTGATATGTGCCTGGATCTTGGTTTTATCTCGACGGGTCTCTTGAACGCAAATAATGTCACAGGGAATTGGAAAGCAGACTTAGGAAATAATTTCAGATTTGCCTCACGAGAACACTTCGATTGTCAATTTCATGCTGGCTTATAAAATGGGTGACTGTTGGAGCTTCTTTGCAATGGTTGGTCCATTAACATTTTTTCCTCTGTCCGAGATACCAATGAAGCCTTTTCAGCACTAGAAATTCTTCACGTGACCAGAGGGCTGACCTTTTTTTTGGCCAAAAGAATCAGCATAGCCATTCAACGTGGCAATGCTGCCAGCCTTCTGGGCACTTTTCCCGTTGACAGAGATGCGGTCTTTCGATGTCCTGTGATTCTTTAATTTGTAGCTCAATTTGTAAATCTAAACTATGTACCTGTAAATGATAATTTTTATTGAAAAACATTGTCCACCACACAGATGGAAAAAAACAATAACTTATAAACCACGTAACATTCAGATCAAGAAGTCAATAAAGCAAATTGGCATCTCGTTTCGGGTCAAACGGCTTAGCGGACGAAGGGCAAATCCTTAGTGGGCACAAATAAATACGGGCCGTACCTATCATATTTCCCTGATCCCCTCTCGAAGGGTCAGCAATACCTCGCTCTTAGAACCTTGTAATACGAGGTTTTGATCCCCAATTGATATGAATGATGTTTTATTGTTTTTTGGGGTTTATTTTTTTTTATTTTGAAGCTTTGTGGTTTGGGTTAATGTGCTGACTACGCAAGTGCCAAATATGAATTTAGAACAAGTAGGTATAATATGAATTTGATTATTCAAAGTAACCCTAAATAAGACCTATGAGTGAGACTTAGTGCTTTTAAGCTTTCCTAAGGTGGGAAGCATACACCTATTATGATCATCCTCTTGCCCTGAGTATCAGACCAGAGGTTTGAGAACGATCGTATTCTATCGTCAGTCTCAATCTGTCAACAATACACCTATTTTAAATACATTTTTGACAAGATTTTGACAATGAAAGTCGCTGAAATGAGATTGCGACTAGATTTTGAACGTTTCTAATTATGGGATTAAAACATGGTTTATATTATAATATTCACCGGCCAAGTAGGCCAATCTCAACAGAGGTTAGCCAAGTATACGCAAGAGTTATTATCGTGCATAAGTATGAGGGTAAAGTCAGGTCTCACTCTCGTAGTTGAATGGGACGACGATTGGACGTGTCAAAGGACAAATCACGCTTAAAAGCAACGCTTTTACGTGCTTTCCGAAGCAAAGGGTGTCACACCATCGACATCCCAACTCCAGACTGCTACTAAAAAAAAAAGCGGAATAATAAAAAAGGGTAATAAAAAATCCATATTACTTCGCCCGACTTGGGAACCCATGACTTACTCTCAGCAGTCTTGCTTGCGACCACGAGACCAACGGGGATCAAAGATTTTTAATCCATCACACGATTAATGATAGTTGATTGTGCTGTTATATGAAATACATAGACCATGTTACCCAGATTTGCTTAAAAGACGTTAAAGTATTTACAAATGCAACACAAAAAAAACTCTACATACTCTTAAACAAAACTGCTCACACATACCCCCTATCCCCATCATGCTTCAAAACGACCCACTAGATAGGTTTGTATACCAAATTGTTCCCATAACAATATCAAAGAAAAGACTGTCACGTACCCAGGAAGTAACTATCCCGGAATTTCCACCCGGAAAGCAAAAAGGCCACCAATCTTCCGCTGGCCACTCCAAATCCGGTGGCACACAAAATTACGTCGGTTAGTTGTAGCGAAATATATCTCAAAATGGACGGAGCAATCCCAAATCTTTAACAAAATAGCTCCCCGGAACACTTTAAGTCTAAGTAAGTGGCGTTCGGCGGTCGAAGATTTGCTGGACCGTCTCTAATGGGCTTTATCCTTATTTATTGAACTTGCCGCCGAAACGGAAACGTTACGAAATATCTTTAAAGTTTTGATTATGTTTCACATTACCATTTTAGTCGTAGGTAGAGAAATGTCGTCAAGGATTGCAATTGCGGGTAAATGATTAATTTGTAAAAGCTGCCTAGTCTCGATGTCTTGATGAACAGGAATCCTGTAAAGGTGTAAATGATACGTCCTCTAGACCATCGTGTCAATATTTTTTCGCCTTTGTCATCATGACAGGCGAAAAAATATTGACACGATATTTTTTTCATTCATTTTTAATTTTCAATTATGGTCTTAAAATATACTTTCCAAAACCATAATACGTGTTTGGGTTCATTAAGAACACCACCTGATTTGTAGGCCATATTGTTGCAAAAATATAGGCCAACCGTTTAATTTGGAGAAAGTAATTTTTATTCTTTCTTTTTTTTGAGGATACCAACCTGCTAACCTCAGTATTTTTAAGTAGAAAAAATATGACTACCTAAAAATACAAGATCATACTTGACATGATAATTCGTTTATGATCACAATGCTTCGTATATAATAAGTACCTCAACATTGATAAGGTTTAAATATTTTCATCGATCGAAAAATCTTCTCACTTAAGTCTCGAGTCCTCAATTCAAGCCAGTGCAGCTTCAAACATTCATTCTAATCGATGGGGCTTATCAGCGAACATCTCGACCTCCCCATTGAGAGCTAACTTAAGGGGAGGGGGAGGTAAACAGGTCAGGACGAACGCAAACGAGCTCAGACAGGCGTGACGAGTCGAACGTGTCGCGTTTTTCGAAACCTCGAGAGTCGACAGTCGACACCTGTTCTTGTTAATCCTGGCACTTAGGATTTTAGGGTATTGAAGGTAAATGATTGTTTTAAAATGTCGAGTAAGTAAGATAAAGTTTGGTTTTATTGGTTATCTGAAAAGGGATTTTCTTTTGCTATGGATGTTTTTCATGCCGTGTATTTTTAGCTACCCCTAAATAGAAAATTTCGTTTTTTATTTTGATTCGAATTTAGACCATAGAAAGAAAGAAAGAAAGAAAGCAAAACATTTGATCAATATTGTTCCCTGGTTTACCTGTTTAGGGCTTGGTCAAAAATGATCAGCCTTTTAATTTAGAGAAAATGTTTATTTTTTCTTCTTTTCAATTTTAGGAGGATACGAATATCAATAAAAATCATTATTTAATATCAACAAATCTCGATACTTTTAGGTCACAAAAATAAATTGGTTACTATTGGTTTAAAAAAAAAAGTTAAATAAAAAATACTCTCCAACCTTGGGTAACCCCTTATATAACACGTTATCTTCTGAAAAGGAGATCTAGGTCAACTACACATGGTACACATACATTCGTAAGATTACAACATAGATTCTTGAAATAATTCCAATGCACCATATGATATTGATGATATTGATCTTATGTCGTGTTGGCTCAGTGGTTTAGGCTTTGTCTCTCATGTGGATGTTATGGGTTCAAATCCTTTTTGAAAAAGTAACAAGTACTCGTATATTTCTAAGTTTACTTTCTTTATTCACTTTCCTGCACTGACATCGGTGAAGGAAAATATCGAGAGGAAACCTAGATTTGTAATCAATATAAGACTGAAATCACTAACTAACCCGCGCTAAGCAAGTGTGGTGATCAACGGTCGTGCCTTCTCTGTTTCGGAAGAGGCCTTTGCAGTGTTACAGTAACAGGCTGATATTACTGTTATTTCTCTAAACATATAAATAACATTTTTAAATATTTTGAAAAAAAAATGGCTTTTAAATTACATTTAAAAATATAAAAAATAGTGGTCTACCGATGCAGGAGCAAGGTCCAAGGTACTGGTGGTTAGGGTTGTAGAGACAGAAACCTCCTCACAATGCCATATCAAGGAGGACTGCCTTCTGTATCAGACCTTTGATCCAACCGTGTAACTATTATTTTTATATTGTAGTGCATACTGTCTTACAATATTGCTTTCAGGAACAAGTTTTGTAAAATAATATTTGTAACCGAGCCTAGAGAGATAAAAAACCAGCATGGTCACAAAGCAGGGCAGAGCATGTGGAGCATTTACACAAATAAACATTATTATAGAAAATCATAACATCACGCCTGTATTCTCCAAAGGGTTAGGCAGATGTGTACCTATAGCTATTAGTATACTCTGGAGTACTGTTACTCCCATGTAAAGGGCTCACTGCTCTCAGCCGGGTCTAAATCCAGATACCAGGCTCCTACTGATAATTTTTTGATAGGAAAACCCAATCACATTTTGCTCGACCCGGGAATCATGGAGACCACCTGAACCCAGGACCTGAACCCAGGACCTCATGGTCAGCAGCAACGCTGGCAACCACTAGACAGTCAGACAAAACTAACACGAGTAGATTAGTCTTTAACAATTTGTGACTGAAAGTGTTGCAAGCGCAAAATAATACTGTAAACGAAATTAAAATTACATAACGAAATCCTCAAATAAATTTGTCTAAAACTGATTTCAATTGTCATGAACTGTACTAAACTGGGTGTAAACAACACACCTGACTTACTTTTGACTTTATCTTATCTTTAATTACATGGGGCCTACGTTGTATACTGCAGATTATCTAAAAAATATCATAGCCAACATGTGATGTTTAAAATATTTCAATATATTTTTATTATATTTTATCTTTACATTTTGCTTGTAATATTACAACATTTGCACTTGTAAAGAAAGGTACGCGCTCGTTCGTTCAGTGATTCATGTATATTTCGAGGTGAATATTTCTTTGCGTTGACGATAAGTCGATAACTAATCAGTGATAAGACAACGCCGATAACGGCAAAAAGGTACAGGTTGGTTATTATTAGTGTTGTAGGAAAAATCCTGGGCCTGAAATATGCTACGACACTGCGGTGAACAGTCATTTCAACTTGATTCCATTTGGAGGGAGAAGGAAAACCAATTCTTGGACATTGTATTTTTTATTTTGACATTGTTTTTTTTGTCGTTATGATTTGATCTTTGACATTATGATTAGATGGACTTTAATCGAAAAACAGAATGATTAATACATGAGAAAAAAAAACACAGTGCATCGAAAAATTCACCGCATCACTGTCAACGGGAAAAGTTCCCAGTTCCCAGTTTTCTTTGGCCAAAAAAAAAGCCCTCCCTCTGGGCACGTGAAAAGTCGACCAAACGTTTCGATGTAATTTTTTTATTTTATTTAATCTTTAATATTTTGACTTTATACAATTTGCTCCTTTGATGAATCTAAAACAGTCAATTAATTTGTAATTATACATTCATGAACTTCCTACAAAATGCAATAGTTTTGTATAATGTTATTATATTAGATTGCATGCACCTAGCTTATTATTTAATATATCTACGCTAGCAATGGTATTATGTGTGAATCAATATTAGATCTCAATGTACCATAAACTGAGAAATAAGTAAATACAAAATTCTACTGCCATTGAAATGTAGCATAATCTACCATTACCAAATAATATTACACCTAGCAACACTAAAGTTATATTATACACCATATATAGTTTATAAATAACATAAACTGATAAGACTAATAATATGTACAGACTCCAGCACATCAAGCTATCCCTAACTGTCAAAATTTCCCAATTGTGCCTGAACCTTATTCTTTTGCAATAAAGTTGAAAACTATCAAAGAAATTTGACAGATTGGGTTAGCTTGATGTGCTCGCCTCTGTATCTACTCTTTTCTTCGGCTTCATAAATTGACGGCTCGTCACAGACTACGACAAATAGATATAGGAATATCTACATCAGATTTACATCTGGGTTCCTCTGATCTAAAGCTGAAGAAATATTTTGTGACTTCCACTTTAAACCATTGAAAGTTTGTGTGATTATGGAAACCCTATATTTTTGGTATTACACACACACTTGGCAGGCTAATAAGTGGATTGGTTTTAATACTAAGAGGAAAAATCCCTATAATCTATGCCTAAGCTGACTTAGAAACCAACTGATAGAGAGGACTTAACCACATCATACTCTAATGAAATCTTCATACACTTTCCAAAAACACCTCAACCTGTACATAGTGGACATTCCTACGAATTCTGAAACCCACCTTGTATCGCTAACTGCTATCTTTACCATTACAAAAGCAATACTCACAGACGTCAGTGAAGTGATACTTTTTGTGGACGATATTATTTTTCCGTGGACGATATATTTCCGTGGACAATATTATATTTCCGTTCACTACGTTTCACTACAGGATCTGTACATCATGCTGAATGTTCGACGATATTAAACGTCATAATATTGAGTGGTTTAAATGTGTGAAAATGTGTCGATAAACCTCGTATAAGTTGACATATTCAATGGCATCCGGTAAGTATTTAATACAATACCCGCTTTAAAATATTCTGTTCAATTCATTCATTTTTTTAACGTGTTATAAAGTATGATTTTAAAGCACGTATTTCACAGAGAGTTTTCGATTGTATTGTGTGAAAGATAAAGGCTGTATTCGTTTGAAAGTTTTGATCGAAAATAATCTGTTGCTTATTGTATACACGCGGATTCGTGTTTTATGATAATGTTTGACGGTGATATAAGGTGTATCCATGTATGTTTAATCGTACTTTTTGCGTGCGTTAATACTCTTAATACTCTTTCTGTGCCGCATTCAATTACTTTTAACGGTTGAAACGTAATTGGGTACGCGTCTGATAAGCCTATTTATTACTTTGACATTCGCTTTTCATTCATACTCTCCGCAATGTACATTCAGAAAATTAATTGTGTGTGTAAAAAAACAGGAAACATTTGACACACACGAGTATAAAGGTTGGAGTATAAAGGTTGGAAGGGACATCACGCACAAACTGATACCGTGAGTTCAGTAATGATTTCGGAAGAAGTGTTGAAATTTCGGTTTTTCCCCGTTTTTTTCTAGCAACAGGAAAAAGAAATAAGATTTTTTTAACTCTGTGTTTTTTAATTAAAAGTCTTTATCTTACGCCTGTCGAAAAAAATGAATGACCTCCAGGGTCCAGAATTATGTGTCCCACCCTTAATACGTGAAGCTTTAATTTTGGATCCCTTTCAAAGAATATACCGCGCATGGAGGAGTGTGAGACTTGGCATAGTTTATATGGACAAGAAGTGCAGAAGTCTAAAACGGTAGAATATCGACCATGGTTTTTTATATATTTGTTTAAAGGGTTTTGTCTAATAATGGTAATGCCTATATCATACATTTTATAGCGGCCAAAAACATTGATTCTCGTATTTCTAATCCGGACACACTCCATTTTATGTATACATATGTTCCCAAATAAAGACTTATTGATTGATTGATTGATCCATCAGGATGTGAAAAACATCATCAACAGCTCCACAATCATCACAATTGGGAGACAAAACTTTATTCATTAATAAAGAAACTTATTTGGTTGAATATGACTGGAGTATATTGTTTTTTTCCAATCACTGCTGTTAGGAATTAAATAGTGAACGCAACCTCTTATGACAGTATAATTTATTATAGGCATAGAGTATTTTATAAACGTTGTCACATTGTTCTATATTCTCTCGTTTTTGTTTTGAAAAAACGCACTGCATTTGTTTTCACTGCAAATAATTTATAATAAAATGTATTTTATATTTCAAAATTCATGAACTGTCCATTTATTTCAAGGTTATGACGTAATGACAGTAAAAAGTTGACATAAAGTTGCCACACGGTCGCCGGCTCTTTCCAATCCAAAAAATACCATTTCCCTCCATTATTGATAGGCTGTCAGTCAAATCAGCTGTCTCAGTCGTATCAGAACTTAATGAATGTCAAGTTTAATTAATGAGGCTGAAAAATTGACTCAAAATGAAATCCATGATGACGATTGTCTTTATTTGGAAGAGGCATACTTTAAGAAGAAAGATAAAGAATAAAGATTAGGGATCTTCACAAAATATCAACTCTAGTTTTCCTTGGTTTTCAAGTACAACATTATATGTACCTAAACGTCAATCCTTCTTAGATAAAACATTTCGAAAGTCAAATAACATTATCACCTGCTTGTAGGCTTATCAATGTTAAAACTAAGGCGTTACGGGTAATTTAGTTTTGTCCATATCTCGGTCAAGAGCAGCTAGGGAATGGTCGTTATTCTTTTGTCACAATACTTGTTTCGATATTGTTTTTAATGGGTTACACTCCAGTCGTTGCAGATTCTTCTTGTTCTTGGAATCTGTTAGGAGAAAATTCTTTGGCGCCTTTTTTTTATTCTTCCGATTGTTTTTTATCGTTGTAGCGTGACTCTGCCTCACTTTAATTCCTTTTTCCTTTCAACATAATGTTCAAACGGCACGGTTGGCGCAGTGGCTGAGCGATCGACTGCCGCGTCGCGTGTCGTGGGTTCGATTCCCGCACGGAATAAATATTTATATGGCCTACAGGTAGTTGTTCTGGGTCTGTTCGTGTATGTGACTTTAAATGTTTGTAAACGCACCCACGACACAGTAGAAATTACTCGCGTGGGACAAAGATTAAAAAAAACATGATCTTCTACGTGCATACAACATTGGTTTTCTTCGTTTTCTATACTTAAAGAAAATCAATAATGTAGTTTCTATATGCAGAATGTAGGTACGCTTAATGAATGGTGCTGATTTTATTTTATTCAAGTTGATAATCTTTTAAAATTCACACCCAATTATCATTTCAATCTAAATATAAAATACCTCCCGTAGCGTATATAAATTAGGTACCAAATATACATACGCAATGTTTTTATCTGCGATGACGGGTCCCGACATCACAGATACATAGATAAAAACTTTTTCTTATCTTATTGATAATATTAAATTGGGATAGCAATACATCGCTCGGTTAAATAATATAATGGAGGCCTATTTGTGTTGTTCCTACGTAGGCCTTTATTTTATGACGAACTAAGAACATGAAACAAATATGCTATTGGTGTGTTTGATCACAGTTTAAAAACATTCACACGGTTGGCGCAGCGGCTGGGCGATTGACTGGTGCGCTGCGTGTCGTGGGTTCGATTCCCGCACTGAACAAATACTTGTATGGCCTACGGGTAGTTGTTCCGGGTCTAGCTGTTTGTGTATGTGAGTTTGAATGTTTGTAAACGCACCCACGATACAGGAGAAATTCCTGGTGTGGGGCAACGTTTAAAAAAAAAAAAAAAAAATATTTAACCGATCTCAAACTGTAGCAATTTGAGTCTCCTTTAAAACATGTTGAAAATATTTTGTAAACACGCATAGTTTAGGACCTATATTCAGATTACAATGCAAAAATTTCACGGTTTTAACGACTGTCAATATATAATCTGTGACAGCCGGCCCGAGACCAACTGTTTAACGTAATTTCATAGGTACGGAAGGGTCTCGATATATCATGGATATATATGATCCGCTCGGCTTTTATTATTTAGCTACGAGACTCTCAAAGACAATCCATTTAAATGTTAAAAATAAGGAGGATTCAGTAGCCTGGATTAGAGCGAAAAGGGACGTATGTACAAGTTCACCGGTCATACTAAGATTATAGTGAATTTAATCACTTCTATGTCTACCTCCATGGAGGATTACCGAAAGATGAGATTTCTGAAAAGATAGGCAATGAATCGGAGAAATCTTTGGAGTTGCTAGAGAAGGGGCCAACCTGTTAGACGACCAAACAAAAATAAGGTCCCACAATGTCCTCCAGCTAACTTACTAAGACTTGTTTCCTTCCAGATGTGATACTACCAGCGCTATTGGTATGGCTTATGCTGACCCTGGTGTCTTCAGGAGTGGTTAAGCGACAGGCCGAAGACCTCGAAGACAACTTGCCGCCTTGCCGAAATTACGTTATGAGTGGTCTTATAACCCTGGACTGCTCGAATCTAGGACTTAAGGACTTGCCTGAACAATTGGACTTTACTGTGAGTATAGAAAGGATTAAATTACACTTTATAAAATCTTTATCGTAGAGATTCATGGACACTGTCATGCATTTGGTATTGAGCATTCAGTGTTTTTGAAAATCAGTATTGACTTTTTATTGTAAATTTATTTATGATGTTTTCTTACTTATTGATCTGACATTTGCTCGAAAAGTAGCTTTTTGTTGCACCGATTCTGTGTTTACTTGTCATGCGTGTGTTTTACTTTGCATTCCCAGGCTAGTGCACCACAGATAACCACCTAATATACCCCAGACCAGACTGCTATTTTTTGAATTCTTGTGTACCTACTTACATGCTAATGTGCACTTCATTCCTCTTTAAGGCGTTTTTCTTCTAAACATAGTTATTGTTTTGTCCTTTATTAAACTTTAAAAACCAATTAATTACTTAACATAAATTTCCGTTCAATTTTTATATTAACCTGTTTTGTGGCTTCTGCTTAGAAATTCAAAAGCAAGAGGCACAGCAAAACCGCATCCCGTTTATGAAATAACAATATGCCTATGAAATTTAATATACTTTTTATACGTTTTTCATTTTAGTTACAATTTATTTTATTTTTTTTTTAACTTTGCCTCACACTAGGAATTTCTCCTGTATCGTGGGTGCGTTTACAAACATTTAAACTCACATACACAAACAGCCAGACCCGGAACAACTACCTGTAGGCCATACAAATATTTGTTCCGTGTGGGGATCGAACCCACAACACGCGGCGCAGCAGCCGATGGCTCAACCACCGCGCCAACCGTGTCGTCTATTACTAGATTATTTATTTGTTTCGTAGAGGTTCGAATCGATACTCGATAGGACGAACTCATGAACTTAAAAATTACTTGATCAGCATTTTGTAATCATTTTTCATACATTTCGTAGCATTTTAAATATGTAAGATGATTATTGTTTATTTCCATAAATACTAAATAAGTTAATCACAATCTTGATTCCCGTTTACGATTACCTAAAAATTTGTATGTTATCTGTTTTATACCAAAAAAGATCCTAAAATTATCATAAGTCATGCTTATACAAGAATCTTAGGATCAACATGACTTTAAGAACAGCATCATTCATTTCGTTCGCACCGCGAATCCCAAATTATCATTAACACCTTAAACGCTAGATGGCCGACAAATAATACATTGTCTCGTTGTCTGGCAGTTAAGGTGTTAAAACCAACGACACTATTCTATGTACCTATCTTCGTACTCGTAGTTCCGTATTCTTTCTTCTCTTTGACTAAAGTACTTACTTATTTTACTTTATTTTTTATTTCAGGCCCAAGTATTGCTGTTATCGAACAACAACTTCTGGACATTTCCGACACAACTGCAGAATTTTTCTCGAGTGCAAACGCTCGACTT
Organism: Phlogophora meticulosa; assembly: GCA_905147745.2. Lineage (NCBI taxonomy): Eukaryota > Metazoa > Arthropoda > Insecta > Lepidoptera > Noctuidae > Phlogophora > Phlogophora meticulosa. The sequence continues at coordinate 6,654,840 of LR990518.1, forward strand.
GTCTGGAAACCATCTGAGTCATTCAATTCCCAACTATTTACAAAACTGGGTCAATTTACAAACTCTCAATTTATCCAATAACCTATACGACACTTGGACAACTAACGGACCGAAATATTCTATAAAATATCTGGATCTATCTAAGAATAAAATAAATGTCGTGGATGACAGAGCGTTCACTACAATGCCCAACTTACGTTTCCTCGATTTATCGGAGAACAGAATTACCGATTTGCCGCCCGGAGTATTCTCTGAAGCGCACAAGTTAGACAGTCTCATTTTATCCAGAAATTACTTTTCCGACGTGCCCAGTTTCCAATCTCCTTCTTTGCGAAGTCTACACTTGAGCAGCTGTCAAATCGCAAATATAAACGTCGACTGTCTTGTCGGAATGGGTTCGCTCTTGGAACTCGACTTGTCTATAAATCAGGTTGAAGCGATCCCGGAAAACCTCGCCTCGCATACGCTGCAAGAGCTGAATTTAAGTTACAATTCAATAAATGCGTTGACTGATAGTAGCTTCTCGTCGTTACCGCATCTAGCGGTACTGGATTTGAGAGGAAATGAGTTTAGAGATGTATGGTCGACTTCACACTTTTCTTCAAACTCGTTTTTGAGGGAGGTCTACGTGAAAGGAAACCGGTGGAGCTGTGAGGGTTTTAGCGTCAATCTTCTGCTGACTTATGAATTTCTGACAAAGGAGCCAACTAAGATCGTTGACAGAGAGTCGTTGATTTGCTACTCGCCGTCAAATGTGACACAATTAAGTTGGCAGCAGGCGTACATCCGGACGTGGCACCCGGTAGAGTCAAGCACTCCTCCATTCACGACCATAGCTCTGATGGTGGGTGTTATAATCGGGATAATGGTGACGTCGTGCGTGTGTCGAGGTCTAGTGACTATAACAAGGGCGGACCAGGCACGGTCACCTCCAGATACCACAACTCTGAATCTCAACGGTACGGGTACCCTGCCCAGAGTCGAATCTGTTATATTGCGGGTGCCGTTGGATCCTCCACCGAGTTACGACGAAGCGCTGCTGATGCCTCGCTTGAACTCCTCTTTCCACTCTTTGCCAGATTTTGTAGATGAGGAGGAACCAAGGAACTATAGACGATCAAGATCTATTGGTGATCTAACAGAGACCAGGCCAAGGATATCCGATAGGAGATCTATGAGACGTCCAGTTGAAATACACACCAGAATATCGATTGATTAGTAGAAACATGCACTGTCCCTAACGTAAAATATATTTATTGCTTTTCCAGTCCAACTAGTCCTAACGTTATTCAGATTTTGATGGCTGAGAATTTCCGCAACCCAACTGCATGTTAATGATATTCGGTAGCGTTGGGGAGCTTTCGGGTTTGTGGCTACACGTGACGGCTGTTCTAGGTACATTGTAATAAATTAAATGGATATTGTAAATAAGTTATCTATTTATTATAAGAATTCACTCTAAAACTAAGACTTGCCAATAGGTATTATTTTAGATTAAGTCTTAATTTAAGTTGTTTGTAAATATAAATAATGTTCTTATAATTGATCGTCATGTTGTTTTAATACACTTCAAAGACTCATTTGCCTTCCTCTACATGAAAATTTGAAATTCGTTGAATGAGTCAATTAGTAGCGACATCTATCAATAACTTTTAGTAATACAATAAAGCCCACAGACAAAGTCCTACTACTTTGTCCGTGGGCACGGTGAAGAGAGAGTTCTGAACTTGATAAATAGATGGCGCTGTCTTCTAATAATATGTCGAAGTATTCTTTAATACAAAAAATATATTTGTCTATATTTTAGGTTCTTTTGCTAAAAAAATGCAGATTAATTCTTATTTTGACGTTAATTACAAATCTTAACTAACATTATGTGTAACTTTAATCGCTGGCAATGTCAAAACTCACGTCTTCGAGTATACACAGATTTTGTGTTTGGACGAGAGATTTCAAAATCACCAGCGAGTTGCCAGCGACACAAGCCTCGGGATTGGTCCCTAATGTTACGCAATGTACAATACCTACAGCTTATCTCATTATAGTTCTTAAAAAAATATTTGTTAAGATGTATCATGATTCGGTCATGTTTTCGTTTTCAGCCAGTACCTACCTAATTAGCCAATGCTTCGGCATAACAGAAAATAGAAAAATAATAATCCTGAATTGTCGCCCGTCATACGGCTTACTTCGTGAAGCTCAGTGTAGTCGGTTACACGAAATTGTATATCCTCTAATGGAATTAACTTGTTTTATTTCTCTCAAAACCTATATTTGCTCTTTCTATCCCCAGGTGTAAAAAAAAACAACAAAATTTCTGGGTAGTTTCAGAGGAAATATGTACCTATTAATATTTTTTTTAATTTCTTTTTTTATTAATATTGTTTTCAGGCGACAATAAGACTAAACCCAAAGCTTCTTTTTCGTTTTAGGCTAAAAATCCATTTTCGGACAGACACTAATTAATCAGCTAATTTTTAATATTACATAATAATATACATAGAAATCTCTAGGAATCGGCCAAGTACAGATTACCGCACCCCTTTGCACATACGGCTTCGCCATTCTTATCATCAGTGATAACGTCACGAATTTGAGTCATACAATGTAATCGCACCGTGTTGTCCACACGTCTGAAATTAAAAGAATTGTTCCAAAAAACCATAGATTAGGGTGTTTACTTTAGTACGAAACGTGAAGATAAGTGAAAAGTACAGATAATGTGAGTTACATAAATGAGTGTTGAATAAAATTGTACGTAACGAAAAGGTATGTATTGTTTTAAAATTTAAAATTAAATGTCAGCAAAATTAATCCAGCTGCAATTTAAGATAATCTGAAATTTATTATGAGATATCTTGAATCATAATTTCCATCGTGATACAATCATTTCCGTTCGATCAGATAGTGAAAATTCTCCTGGCAACTATAGGATAAGGCAATACAGGTTGGTACTCAACTCACCAGTAATTAAACACCTGGCTAACGAGGTCAACAACCACTTGAAACTGTCAATAAGCAGGTGAAAATAACTCCTTTAATCCTCCTTTTTTTCTACATATTACACACAAAAAATAAGTGATTATATTTTATTAATTTTACTTCTGTCAGTATCTCCAAATTGTTCAAGTTTTATCAAAACATACGGAATTTCAATTTACATTCTATTTTTAAAACGAATGATTGCTAAATTTCATCTATGGAATCAAAATCAAAATTATTTATTTGCCAGCAATGTAGGTATTAGTTTGAGATGAATTCAAAATTATCTTTGAATTTACAATACAACAATAATTGTCATTGACTTAGTGCTAACATGACATCGAAATTCATATAGCTTACTAAAGTGTCACATATACAGTCCAATTCTATACATATATAGTCGTATTAAGTCTATATCATCTATATTAAGTATCTTTACCAATAACACCCGCAATACCCTATAGAACCCTATTTTTTTATACAATTTGTCCTGGATTTACATTAGGCTTTCGATACAGATACGCAATGTCGACCCAAATTTAAGTATCTTACTGTTTTATCAATAGCTGATAACAAAGATAAAATTGTTGTATGTGTTAGTCCATACAACAATTTAATCTGTGGCGTTTATTCGTGGTACTTATAAATAGTTTTTTTATTCTGTCCTTTAGTCCTTTTCGTAAACATTTTTGGAAGCTTGTGCGTGACAAGAAATTTGAGTGCGCAGGTGTTCAATGTGATGATGTTTTCCTTCTTCATCATATAGAGGACCAATTTGATTGAGAGTATGTTATGCTTCGATTAATTTGTGTTCAACGACGTATCATTCATGTTAATTCTACGAAAATCGAATTGAAATTGAAGCCCGTTTTATCCAATTGATAACTGACTGATTCGCTGATGGTTTGAATACGCAATTAGTGGTACTTTTTACCCACTTTCAAAGTCAAGGTATACGTGCATTATTGTACAGAGGCCAATACATCAAGCTACCTCAATCAGTCAAATTTCTTTGATAGATTTTCAACTTTATAACAAACGAATAAGGTAAGGATATTTGACAGTTTGGGATAGCTTGATGTGCTGGCATCTGTACGAAGAGTTGAAGGGCTCCAAACATCCACTTCTTCTTCCCAGCAAAAACACTAGGAAGTGGTGAAGGGTGGGTGTTTTGGGGGACTGTCTTTTTGACCTTCAAAAAGTGCTGATTCTCAGCCTAATTTGAATAAATTAATTTTGATTTTGATCGTCTCGTCATGTTTTAAAATGCCTACCAAGTTTGATAGCTTTTCTATTGCATATTACTGTTTTGTTTTGGTAGGTCTTCACCAAACTAGTCCGCAATGACTACAATAACTTATTTCGCATTAAAAGTTGTTGTTTATTAACTAATGATGAACTAACGATTTAAATGAAATGATGACTCAGTTAAGAAAGATATTTATTGATGATTAATGTTTGAAATGTGATACCGTCTGAATCACTTTGTCTGTTACACACATAAACAGATGATATAGAAATAGTGACGGATACGTATTTTCCAATTTCTATTTGGTTATTCTTGTGGCGTTTCTGACTGATTTGCTGAAATAGTGTCTACATCACCGTAATTCAACACTCAGATCGTATTAAGTTTTTATTTTATTATACTTTGCCCAACTCTAGGAACTTTTTTTGTATCGTGGGTGCGTTTAAGCTCACATACACAAACAGCCAGACCCGGAAAAACTACCTGTAGGTCATACAAATATTTGTTCCGTGCGGGGATCGAACCCACAACACGAGGCGCAGCAGCCGATGGCTCAACCACTGCCAACTTCTGATATTCATGAAATTAAATTAATGTGTTTTATTTTGTTTTTTAGGCCGTTATGAGATCAAGACGTAATGATTCGATTACCCCTAACACTATGTGTTCTGATGCTGAGCAGTCTAACAACCGGAGCAGCAGATTTTGACGAAGAGCTGGGTGACCTATGCTTTACTTGTGTGTGTAGTGCAGACAAAACAAACATTGACTGCTCACGCAGAGGATTGACTGATATACCAGATGGATTCAGCAGTCAGGTATTTATCAATCTCCTAACTACACTTACTTGAATAAAAAGGGTTAAAGGGTTAAATTCTGCCCATTGTAACACCCTACGTAGCTCTTAAAGTAATTAATTGTCAGTTTTTACGGGTTTTTTTGGTAGTATTCTACACCATACAAACTTCAAAATTCTTCTAATTGTGATTGCATGTGTGTACTGCAATTGGATGCATTACTAAGACATTATTTCATTTTATCATAGTTAATTGTAATAATTTTCTTATTTTCAGGTGACGAAGCTGAATATCTCAAATAATGAAATTTCAACATTTCCCAGGACCTTACGTAGATTCTACAACTTGGTTCATTTGGACTTAAGTGGGAATCGTCTCAATGAACTGCCACAAGATGCTCTGTATAATCTCACGGCTCTTGAAGAGTTAAACTTATCCAGGAATTATTTTGAATCATGGCTGAGCCTAAACCCCAACGAAGCGTTCCAAGCTACCACAAGCCTAAAGACATTAAACTTATCTTATAATAAATTTAAAACGATGGGCAATTTGGCAAACCGAGAACTTATTATTAGTTCTTCTACAGAAACCTTGATACTAGAGCACTGTGAAATAGATTCGATACACGGAAGGTCTCCTTTAAGTGGCCTTACTAACATTAAAGCGCTTAAATTAAACTCAAATCCTTTAATTAGAATACAAAGTATTATATCGTCTACGTTGAAGAGTCTCGACGTCAGCAATTGTGCACTTAGCACAATAAATCATAACGAATTAATGTTATTACCATCTTTGATTTACTTGAAAATGTCCCATAACTATCGCTTGGAACTGTCTGCAACCGCATTTAATTTATTCTCGGACTCTTTAAGATATTTAGACATATCATACTGCAATGTGTTACAACCAAACCTGCATGTTTTTCCTAATCTAAGAAGAGCAATCCTCAACCACAATATGATCAGATTTCTGAGGAGTAATGAGTTTATCAATAACACTATGTTGGAATACTTGGATTTATCTTACAATAATATCGGTTCGCTGAAAAGTGATACATTCCGGGGACTGACATTGATAAAACATTTAGATTTATCTTGGAATGAAATAGCGACTATACCAGAAGATACCTTACTAGAAATGCCTTCGCTAACACAAATGAAATTAGCTCGAAATTATCTTACGACTCTTGGTCATTTGAAATCTGACTCAGTAACCGTTCTTGACATGAGTTCGTGCGAAATAAGCAATATTGGTCAGGATTCTTTGGAAGGACTACAGAGTCTTATAGACTTGGATTTATCCAGAAATCTTTTGTCTCATATACCCGACAGTATATCATCTAATACGCTAAAGTATTTAAACCTCAACTACAACAGAATAAGTTTCGTGAATAATTATACATTCTTCATGCTTCCTCGACTTATAGGTTTGAGTGTTATTGGTAATAGATTTACTACTATCTGGAGAAGGTCATATTTTGAATCAAATCCGTATCTGGAACGACTCGATTTAAGTGACAACATGTGGAGATGCGATTGTGTTGATGGAAATATGTATGATTTCTATGAATTTGTCACTTTAGAACCTAGCAAAAAGGAAGAATCTTACAACCTTGTATGCAATAGCCCGATAACATTGATTGGACAAACATGGTTAGAAGCATGTTATTTTGTTTGGAATCCCACCGAGAGAGTTCCTAATCCAGACGGTTTAATATGGTTCATAACTGTAATGATCGTAGGTTTAACTTTATGCCTTCTGTTAGTAAATTGTATAAGAAGGTCCATGCATCGCCGTTTAGCAGCTCTACAAGCTGATAGAGAAAGACAAGTAGAAGAGGCAAGAGATAGGCTGAGGCAATTAAGAATGCGAGCAGAACAAGAAGCTCTATGTAACACGCCTGATCCTCGAGATCTGATTGCACCACCGTCTTATGATGAAGCTCTCTCAATGCCTAAAGTGAGTGCATCCTGTCATTCTCTTAATGAAACTGGTACGGGTAAAACTAAGAGAAAACGGGGTCGAAGGAAAACTAAGTCTAGTGGAGATTTACTGGAAGAAACAGAAAGAAACGGGGATGTTCCTGTGTTAGAAGATGTTGAGCTATCTGAAGCATCACAAGATCGCCGACGACATAGGCCGAGGAGGCAAATAAGCAGATACGGCAGCCATGAGGTAGCAGAGTTAGAACAGTCACCCGGTGCTCGACGCCGGCGCATGTCTGAGTACAACGCAGAATATGACTCCCAAAACGACGACTCTGTGACTGTGGAAGTTCAGGCAGAATTGGAAAGACCCTTGCGGCCTCGAAATCGCAGATATTCTAATGATGACATCAGGGAAAGTGACTTTTGAAAGAGATTATCATTGATAAATTATAAACGTAAAAATATTTTTTGAATAATTTGTCCTATTTAGTGCCTATTAATTAAGATAGTATAAGTGTTAGATGTACGTACACCCTAAAAGAGTTTTATTACGATGAGAAATAAATGTGTTTTAACAAATGCATTTTATTTTTACCTTATTAAATTAATTTGTAAAGGTATCCAGCTTACGCAATTATTGTTAGGGTTAATGTTACCAATAGTAGGTACATTTAACATAAATCTACACCATACACCTCTAGTTGATTCGCGTTCAATCAGTTACACGTTCACGTCGTTCACATTTTAAAATTTACAGAAGCGCCATCTATTGACATTCAACTAAACCAGCTGCAAAATCACCGCATCAAAAACGCAGGCAGGCAGGTACTATTTTTGTGATAATATTATTTTATCTATCACTAACCTATACCTACCTTAGTTGGTATGATTTTATATTTTATCAGTTCAGTAAGTCAGTCGGACAGTTTCGTTTTTATCGTTTCTCATTATGCCAGTAGTTACTGATTACGTTATTTTTAGACAGATGTCGCTGTTGTACCTAAAATAAAGTAAGTTTTTTCAATTGCACCCTACATAGATGTGCTGGGTTATAGCAATTTCGTGCAACTGACAAAGAATGACATTTGTGATTTGCATATACGGACAATTTAAGATAGTAGATCAACTTTACATGACAACGGTGACCACTCGTCCGCAGTTATTTGTCCAGAATTTCAAGAGATTTCTTTTAGAAAATGAAAAGTTAAATGAATATTGATTTTGATATTAATTTTAGTGTAAATTGTTTCGCAGCAGATCTTGGTGTCAGGCTTTTTGTCAGGACATAACAAATTTCAAAATGGTAACCCTATACGTAACTAAGAGCCTGATTTCAATTGTTTTACAAAAGGCCAAAAGTACTATCTACTCTTAGCAAGAAAGTCTTGTTTCATATCATATCAGTAGCAAAAAAAATGTAACCCTAGCGGTTATGTTCATTGTATTGTATTCTTTCATCTGTGTACAGCGTTGTGGGCTGTGATATTGTCTATAAGTTTTCTTTTAAGTATTTACTGTTTCTATTTTTTATATGGTAGCTGTTGAATAAAAATATGAATAAAATATCAGTCAATATTTTACACTTCTAAACTACACTACCACTGTTTGTACTTCAGATGCGAATTGAATTGAATGTATTTTCTAATATTGAGCATCGTTAGTTCGTTATTTATGGGAACTGGAATCGAACCAGCTATTTATTACTCTTTTTGATAACAACACAGAAGTCATGATCATAGCAGCTTTGAAATTTTTGCTGTACATAGTGCTGCTGCTCTTTGACTTTTGTACTTTTTATTTTGTAGCAGGGACAGGGTCAAGATCATTAAAACAAAGGAAAACTTGATTCAACCATTTATATCGTAAAATAGTTTCCAAATAAAAATACATTAAATTTATATTTGCTTACTGAACTATTTATTGTTCTGTTTTGTTCTTTATTCTTAAAAATTCTGATTTTCATAATAAGAAATGTTGATACGTTTAACGGTTAACTATTCATTAACATAAGTTAAATTAGGTCAGTAAAAGCATAAAGATACACAGTAATTAATTTAAAAGCAGCGTCTTAGTTACAAAATAAAATAATTCAAATACAAAGATCTACGAAAATTATACATTAATAGAATTTGAATTAGTTATACCTATACATACATAGAAAATAGTTCAGATGACTTAAAATAAATGGTATCACATTCTTAAAATCTAAACTCAATAAAATTACTAAGGAACTTATGCTTAGCCAGACCATGAAAGAATGAATCTCTCCACAGAAAATGAGAAAACAATAACTAAACATAGCCAGTTGGACCTTATGTTGTTATACATAATTGTTTAGATAAATATTCTCAGGGTAGAAGTAAGTACACAACCTTTGAAAATATAACAATTCAAGAATTGTACCCCATCATACTATACACATAGATAACGTAGGATAAACGTACCGAACAGAAACACAGAACACAATGTTTGTACAACAACATGAATTGGTCGTTATTCGTAGCATCGTAGAAGAGTTACGATTTATGAATTTCATGTATAACTAACAAAACTTTTACAACTATCATGAACATGGCAACACTTTTTACACGTATAAAAATATTTTTATTCCTTATTGCGCAATATATTTTTTTATAAATATATTATACCACTAACAAAGTTAAAATAAAGGCACTGTCGACTACAAACACACTTTGGCAGCAAAAGTTCTAGACTTACACTCAATCGAATGAATCGATTTCAGTCCTTCACACTCGAGATTTGACCTAACTACACACACAATATAATCACAGAATTTCGCCAATAGTGAAGTGTTTGCTGTTTGACACTGATATACACGAAGTATTATTGTCTTTTCAACTGAGGCCGGATTTCAAGTGGTCGTCTTAAGCGTTTCTGACGGAGTTATGATGATGTCTCCAGCATTCGACCTACTTCTGGTGACTAGTACCGGTGTTTTAGGTTTAGGCGTCTCCGACATTTTTATGCGCACTCGCCCCATGTCGGGCGAGTACACCGGAACGTATTCACGAGACGGTGACAAGAAATCAGAATCAGTATTTGGCTCCCCATTTATAAGTGGCTGAGATATATCGGAGTCGCCGGTGCCGTTTAGTTTAGGGGTATCGTCATCGTTGATAGGTACAAAAATATCTTCACTCGATAAGGAATTGGTGTCCTTTCTAGAATCAGGTGATGCAGGTTCAGAATCAAAAGACGTCTCATGTTGTTGTGGTATATCATCTACTAAATTATTATCTCTTGAGCTGCTCTTGTTTTGGTTCGTATCCCTAGGGCTATCAGTTCTTAAGCCATTATTGTTAGTGTGGTTGACTCCATTACTGAGTTCTCCATTTTCACTTTTCTTTTGAGGTGTCTCGTGTGTCGGAACTAGTTCGTATTTGCCATTTACTTTTTTGTCAGCAGGAGCCTCTAAGCCGGCCGGCTTTCCCAACAGTGATTTATTCATGTCGACCATTTCTTTCGATGCCTTTTCCACATCTCTTTTTTGCTGCCGTAAAAGCCTTCTGTCTCTTCGTTTTCTCATCTGTCCTTTGATTATAGCGAAGCCAATTAATCCCACTAATAATATAACAATAATTGCAATGCATACATACGTGCCTGTTTTGTGAGGTGCTTGATTTTCACTTTCTGCAAGTATTGGTCCGTGCATTTCAGATGGGTGTGTTACTCTAATTTGTTCAGACACTGTAGTATCACGAGGTGTGGGCGATGTCGGTAATTTGCTCGTCGTAACTTCCCCGGGCGGTTCTTGATTCCAGTTTGGATTACCCGCATATATGGGTTTCATAGGTTCGGGCATAGGAAATTCGGTATTCGTTGTGTTTTCATCTTTAATAAGTACATGAACACGGGGTGGGTTTAATGGTTCGTAAGTTGTTGTGGTGCTTAGAATTATATCTCCAGAACCTTCATACCACCCAGAGCCGGTTTCAAGTGTATCTTCTGTGGTCTGTTCTTCATCAGCAGGTATAACCTCATCGGTTTCTAACAATTCTTTAACAAGATTTCGCTGATTTTTAGGTTCCGTGAATAATCCGAACGTGCTCATTGTAGTGTGTTCATCACCATCGCCTGATCCTTCTATCTGGCTATAAGGTGACGGTGACGAGTTGTGTCCCACTTTCAAGAACTGATCATCATCATCTTCTACATGAGTACTACCTTGTATTACATTGCCGTCGTCTAAATCACTCTTAGCTACGAGAAGCATTGATTTTAAAGCCGTAGTTTCTTCTCCAATTTGAACTGCATCTATGGGCTGGTCACCCATCATCATATCCATGAAATTATTTTCCGTTTTAGGAATTTTGCAAATATCTTTCGATTTTAGTTCCAGCCAAGATTTCCCTTTGAACTTTGTAGGTGAAACACATTTGACATTATCTATGTAAACATTTGCAATGAGCAAACGATCGCGTGCCAATAAGTTTTCACATGAACAATCCAGAGGGTTTCCCTCCATTTCTAAATGCTCCAGACCGACTAAATGTCCCATATCTGAAGGCACATCTATCAATAAGTTGTTAGTTAAATCTAATGAACTAACGCTTGAAGGTAAATGAACGAAGGAAAGCTTTTGTATCCTATTATTGGCTAGATTTAGATGCACTAATTTTTTTGCATTGTGGAAGAACTTGTTCAGCGTCTGGATGCCGTTCGTGGAGAGATCCAGCGTGACAACTTCTGTAAGCCGGTCGAGCTCGTGGTTGAGCTTCGTGATGTTGTTGTGCGATAGATCGAGAATGTTAATGTTGTGATGTTTCTGGCGGAGAGTGAACTTGTACAATTCGGGGAGACTACTGCAGGTGGCACGGTGGAGACCATCTCGTGTGGTGTTGCATACACATCCATCGGGGCAGACTGTTGCTAAAGTCAGTGCAAACAGCATAGACAGCGCCAGGAAGAACGCTGACACGCGAAGCCACGTCATTCTGACTTGAACACAGCACCTGGAATAAAGAGAATAAACAAATGACTAAACTATTATCATCAATTCAAGATAGAAGAGTCATTGATCATGTAATGGGCGTAGTTGATCTTACTAACAATCGTGACGCTTAAATGACGTGCGGTAAATAACGTCCATATGTTTTAGCGTTTTAAATTTCAGCCGCAATGCACTGTAGCCTACACTTGTTTTATAAATATTTATCAATGCAATACAAACAGTGTTAAACAAGGTATATGTAGCAGAGGTGTAACTCGTTGGTACGACGACCGGTTGGTCATCTTGCTATTATATAAATCACAACATCCCTGCTCGCAAACTGTCATCTAAATATAGGACAGAATAACATACGGCGAAACGGTCCCCTGCGGTCTATTACAGTCTCCACCTCTCCAATTATTGCAACTGCAGTTAGCCGGCAATTTGAATCTACGCGTTTCCTTTCATTGATAAACGGTATCTGGACTAACACTTCAACGTCTATCACGCTATAACTCTTATACAATTTTAGTACCAGCTGCACTGCCTGACTGGCTTCGACTACACATTTGTTGTCGTCAGCATTCCTAGGTTTTAATACTCGAACTTTTTGGTAAACAAAAACGACCTGACCGTTTCATATAAAGAGTAAGTTTTGTTTACTTGTATAACATTAGAATGAGTACCATTTGGACATTAACTAACCGGAGCAGTTGAGGTTTATACATTGACAAACTTTAAAACTGGTTCTTTGTTCCAGTTCTTTCAAGTCTTCCAGATATAGTTCACTTTCATCGTCTATTATCTTCTCGGTATCAAGTGTTGAAGAAAATTGTAGTTTACGAAATTAACATATCCAAGAATGGGAGCGACGAATTAGGAGTGCGCCAATACTATAACGTATTAGATAGGATACGTATAACATCCACAGATTATATCACCTTTCACACATTACCTAGCCAATCACCTAATTCCGTTTATGATTCCGAGCCTAATTTTAAATTCGTTCTATTTTAGTCCGCATAATAACATCCTCGGTGCACTTGGCCGCTCGAAGAAGTGGTTCAATGTCACCCAGCCAGGAAGTAGACAGTTACCCAGTTGTGCGAATCTGATGCCAACGGCGGTGTGCGCGGGGGCGTTTTGTTCGGACCCACAGGGGCTAATATTGCGCAATAGAACAAGAATATTTTTAGCGCTCGTGGGGACCGACTTTGATTATGCTTCAAGGTAGCATGCAGATTTGAATAGTGTCTAAATGGGTGGAATGCATATTTTTATAACACGAGGCGGACTGACCAGACCAAATGAGAGTTAATTCCCACGCATAGCAATAAAAGTTTAACTTCTTCATTTTGGTGCAAATTTATGTGACTATACAACAGTGTCCGGTGTTAGGAATTAACTTTTTTTGACATAATACAGGTAGGTACGGTATGGAATATTCACATACATTTTTAAAATGACCTTTGCCTGTGCAGAAACAAAACCATCGTTCGTTGCTTAGCAATCCACTCCTACTATATGGGAAAACCCGGATAACCGACTTAATGGTAATGAGGAAAATGACTAAAAGCCATTAGGAAGTCATAAGTTAAAAGCCTCAAAAAGTAAATAGACACATACATGAGGGTAATGACCTCCAGTAACTGAACCTTGGAATAAACGCGTCGAACTATGTGCTAGCAAAAAAACTTTAAGTAAATATTAATTTCTTAAGATTTCGTTTGTATAAGATACTAAGATAATAAAATAATTATGTAAGGTCAAGTACCTTTATTTTTAAGGTTCCCACCTTGAAAGGAAAACGGAACCATCGCGTACCCTCAAGACATTTTTTGGGTCCGCCTGACACAGAGGTCTGTTTCGAGATCCATGCAACGTATTGGCGTAATGTTAGGTTGCGATAACGCACATAGCTTGCAAGTCAAGATCTACTTCTATTTGTGAAAATATGTTTTTTAATTGGTACCTAGGTAATCATTAGGAGTGTGCAAAGATAATTTATAAAAAGCATAACATTAGTACATTAGCATCATTACACCTAATTTTTATAATGGGATAATGTTATCTTTAATAAACATAGAATTCTTGCGAAATATAGAAAATAATAAAGTTGGTACCCAAGATGTGTATAGAGATAACAGATAAATTGAACGCGGAACGAAACAATTAAAATACAACAGCGAACCTGCGAGGCAAGAAAACAGTTTGCAAATTAAATTATATAACACCCACAAAAGGGCAATCTGGACCTTTTACGCGTATCAAGTTGAACAGAATACGTAAACAAATGAGTCACTCATTGATAAAATACGCTTTCCAATAATATTAAAATTATGATAATAACATATAAAGGGTAAAATACAATGATGAAAGGTCTGACTCACAAATTCAAGGTTACAGACGCCAGACTGGATGACCGTGGGTCTGATATGTCACACGACTATAACAGTGCGGCAACTGATGCAGGGGGCGATATTGAAGGGAGATTTACAATAATGAAAACAGCTTGAAGTGAGAATACAATTATGCGCATTTATTTCCTGTGTTTACACATCCATACTTATGCAGCTGAACGAATCATATGTATACATTTTGCGTATCTACTTATCTACTTTGAATAAAGGGAAGGGATACTAACAAAATTGTACATAAACAAGATCAGGATGGACTCAGCACTTCTCGGCAGTGTAATATTACAGTCTATCAATAAATATATTCGATCAAGAAAAGTGTTACTCCTTCTTTGAAACCCAGTCTTTTTTATTTAAAGAGAACAAGCCTATTCTCAAACCACTGCAACTCCTGAAAACCAGAATCAACAGTGGCGACCACCAGAAAAGCGTCGAAACAATGAAGCCCGACGAGTCCCGGATATCGATTCAACTGTCTAGGATCCCGCAACGAAATTAATAAGAACAGCGGAGGACTTAGAAAAATACATAATTTCCAGTAGAACCCAGCCTGTTACCTTGCGTGATTCAGACGCAGCGAGATCCGACACAAATTATGTAAACTGCAGTCTTTAACATCTGCATCTTTAATATAGTCCCCGACAAGGCTTTAAAAGTGTATTCAATGGAAAGACATGGTCTCATAACATACGTTTAAACAGATCCGACCTTTCATGTTTTATGCAACAAGCATGCAACTGTCAAAAATACACGACACCGTGCAGTGTGAATCGACTTATAAGTTTCCGACGCTTCTTTTAAAGAGTTGCCAATTTATAAACCTGGTAACTTATTTATTATTGTTTTTGCCTTGGCAAGCGCATTCAGAGATTTATCACAGCCATTTTACTTAAAAGTGAGAACTGCGTGTTTAAATAAACCTTGGTTTTATGTATGGCGAGTAAATAATATTATTTCGTGGAACTGTTGCGTTTTAGGTTTCAACAAAATACAATCCGGGTTATTTCTTAAACAATGAAAATAATTATATTTATATTTCTTAGAGAAACCCGCAGCGTAAAGTTACATTCAGAAAAACCTTTCAATTTAGCCTAGTTACTTATTTAACGGAAATTTTAAACATTATTGCGATATAAATTAAAATATATACTTCGAAAATTCAATAGCACGATTGTCTTACTGTCCGTCAGTCAGAGTGATCGAACATGACGGAATTGGCTCATCACAACGTCTTCAACGTTGTGATGAGCCAATTCCGATTTCCAATTCCGAAATAACCGAAAGCGAAACACTAATAAAGTCACCGATATCGGAATTACACCCAAATTCGGTCACCTGACTGACGGCGATCATTTTCTTGAGTACACCATCAATCATTCTCATATAGGAAGGCTTAAGGTCCATCACCATATAAAGCAATTGGTTTATTATACAACTCTGTTTGTACTTCGTAATGGGATATTATAATACAACATTGAAGTCCTGAAATAGTTATTTTTACCTTCGGTTCAGTAAACATACGGCAGATTGACTTGATTTGTGAAACGACCTCTTTGCATGTGTTTGTTCACTCATACATATGCAGTCTGACAGCCTTGCGACTGTAATGTAAGCAACATGCACTGTATTGTAGTTCTGCCCTACTTGGGAGTGATCTGTTGCATTATATCTCTTGATCTTGGTTAAAATTGATATGATTTTATAAGCAGTGTCTACATGTTTTTCTTCTAGACTAGTGGAAATTGTTGCTTTGACCTGCATCACTGGCCTAGTGGTTGCAAACGCTATTGCATGACTCATGCTCAGCTACATGAGGTCCTGGGCTTGATTCCCGGATCAGGCAAAGAGTTCTTGGGATTTTCCATTTTGGATTTGTGTCCGGACAGTGGAAATAGGGTCGCCCCCTATTACATGAGACTAAAACATAACTGGTGAAATGTAATAATAATAAATTTATTTCTCACAAAAAACAGCATTTACATCAAGAAGCTATGAACATATAGGCTTATTACACGGTCACAAATATATGGGTATCTACTCTGACTCCTAAACTATGTGTGGGCCTGTAACTTGGGAGTCAGAAATGTGTGTGTACTATGGTTACAACTCTGCCTTACCCTTCAGGGAACACAAGTTTGGTGCTATGATATTATATCGTTGCTTATCTATGAATGAAAGTATCTTCCATTCAAAGCTACGAGTACCAATTACGACTCATTATTGACGTAGAACCACATTGTGCTAGATCAAACTATTGCACGGTATTATTACGATTGGACGTTAAAGATCGAAAGGTTCATAAATATTCTCTTTCGAGTATAAATACAAAAGGCTACTAAAATAATTTGAAAAGCTTTCCAAGTTTGCTCTCCGCTCAATACAAAGGTATTTATTTGACTTGACGTTGGAGTTAATGAGTTGGGAACCTTATTCTTGGGAACTCTAAACGGCGGTACGTCTTGAGCTTCAGATCAATAGATGATATTTTGATTGATAAGTAAATTTACTAGTGAGTTGAAATAATTAAAAGTAGGAAAAGCTAATCAAGTGTCTTGTGAAGTGCTTTACAGATTTTAGGATTTTTAAAATCTGTAAAGCACTCTTTGAGTTCAACGGAGCGAATACTAGAATATGTACAGACGCTAGCACATCAAGCTATCCCAAACTGTCAAATTTTCCCAATTGAACAAGGACCTTATTCTTTTGCGATACAGATGAAAAACTATCAAAGAAATTTGACAAATTAGCCCCTGTACGTATATCCTAAATTTTGAAGGAAGCATATCTAAGTTAAAGAGAAGGCTCTTAGACAACAGAAACATCTGCATGTACGAATAATGTCTAATCGAAAATAAAAGCAAACATCAAAAGAAATATTCAAACTAGATCTTCATCACACCAGACAATGCTGACACGGACTTAACGAAGATGGAAATGGCTTCCCCAAAAGAAAGACAGCCTCCGATTCCGCTACAGATAAGCATAGGGAGAGGCTAACCGGTGATAAGTGTTTGTACGTCAAAACACCAATAAATCATGCAGATTTCAACCATTTGTTATGTGTGTTCACATCCTCATTCCTTTCTCACGTCACGTTATGTTGTTTGGTAAAGCCTACAGAGAGAGAGAGAGAACATATAGCACTTGAAATTCCTAGAGAGTCCTATGAACATATATATGGGTCTCCACAGCGAATAATAGCTCAATAGACGCTGAAAGTTCATAATATTAGATCATATAGATATTAGGTCATTGCTGAAGTTGTTGGAAAAAACAAAAGAAGATGTTGCTCCTATCTTAAAGATAATGAAATTAATAATTACGTGCTTATAATGTCACTATTGCTTCCTAAATAAATAATTAATATTAATAAATAAATAATGATGGACAATCCACACAGCATCATCTAGCCCCAAGCTAAGCAGAGCTTGTGTTATGGGTACTAGATGACTGATATACTTAATACAATACAATAAATAGATAGATATTTTTTATTATACATAGCAAATACCCAGAACACCCGGAACAAACCTTTGTGGATCGTAAAAACATTTGTCCCAGGGCGGGAATGAACCCGCAACCTTCTGCGTCGCAGACGGACCTTCGTCCGCCGCGCCACATTGATCGTCAAATAATATCTAAATTTATGTTAAGAATCTAGCTAAAACACCTTAAACCGTTTAAAAAGTTCAACACAATATTTAATTGCACCGAAATCATGTTCTAAATGCAATCGGGGTTATAAAAAGTAATAAAACAAAACAAAATCGGTTATTCCATGTCAGATATACTGGGAATATCCGTTCTTATTTCGTTTTATCAATGTAAAATTCAAAGCAGCATGTGTAATTCCCTGAGATAATAGATAGCCTACATGGTAGTACAAACTGGAATTAATTACACGCTCTATAGTCATTTATTGGCGCCTGTATTTTAATTAGGTATCGTATCCGAGATAACTAACTACCATGTAGGTGAATGATAGTTACTGGCCACAAAAGGATACTACTATTAACCTATCTTAGGGCATAATTAAAATTACTTAAGAGGTAACGACACATAGGTACAGAGAGCTACTTAGACAATTATTTTCGGAAAAGACTTTTGAGGGAGATTTGTCGCATAAACTAAACAATACACTAAGAATTTTTTATGTACTATCGCTAAACACTACCATATCATCATCTGCCTAGCCTTTTCCCAACTACATATGTGTTGGGGTCGGCTTCCAGTCGAACCGGATGCAGTTGAACACCAGTTTTTTACATGGAGCGAATGCCTATCTGACCTCCACAACCCAGGTACTGGGCAACACGATACCCCTTAGTAAGAGTTGTTGTTAGACTTTCGTACACCACCATATAATCTACAAAAATGCACCTTTTTGGTGGGTGACTGTAATTTAATCGGAATGTAGCTTAGCTTAGCTCACGATACAGCAACAGGTCGCCGCGCGAATTGTGAGCATTAGCCGGGGACTGAACCCGACACCGACTGCCCACTCGACTGCGAACATGGGAAAACTGGATCTGAGCTACAAGTGCCCACATAGGTAGGCACAATCCTGGCCATATGTTGCGTACGCCCAAGTAGGTACGCAAAGTAAAATGTCATTTAGCAATGGACTTTATGCAGTAACGGGTTAGCATAGAGATTTTTGTGTTGTTTTTATATTCATTTCACATCAGTATTTCCTAAGAGTTGGACATAGGTGCATGTAATAGGGGGCGAGCCGATTGCCATCAACCTGGCAAAAATCCAGGCTCAAGGGTGCTAGTCAGAAATGTCCCATTGGACAAACTTAGCAACACTTTGCTAGACCTGGGTGGTGGAATTGAACCCAGGATCTCACGCTCAGAAGTCGCGCTTGTGACCACTCGACCAACGCGGCAGTCAAATCACAAAACAATAAACAACATGTAACTTTTTCAAATTTCTATTGCTCAAAGTTTTTGAAGTGGTGAGCACTTGCCTAATAGCGACAGAAAGATCTTTGGTTAAACGCAGAAGTCGCGTGTATTATGCAACATTTATTGTGATGACATATGACGGGTCAGAAGCTGCGTCTAGAGAAATCCACCATGGGTTGAGAGCCCCACTAACTCAGGATTTCTCATGAACTCGAGAATGGTTAAGAATGAGGTACGTTACATTTTACGATAGGTAGGTTGTTTATTGCGTTTAAGCCAGTCCGAATGTAAAATACTGGTTTAAATACAGGTCAGTATGAATGTACGAAATGCATATTGCATAAAACCACATCCTGCAACGTACAACAGCTGGGTGTTAAGCGGAAAAATTTAAACCTAAACATAGCCGGCATTTAGAGTTTAAAGGAAGTGTTTAAAATATCATGCAGTCGGATGCGAGCTTCCTAAGCAGTAGTACATACTGATTATCTCACCTTCACCTATAAATATTTAGTTTTTATGCACTTGAACCTCAAGATATATTTACGTTAGTTACAACTGTATCCATTAAACCGACGCGTGGGCCGACAGCCAATAAATTGTGAGATAAATGTACCGACGCCACAGAGACCCGCGATTTCCCTACCATTACTACAAGCGTTCCAGGAAATAGATTGTATATTACCATGATTTGCGCGAATCTGCTGACGTATTAACATTTCATTTAAACTCCTTGCTTGTACGGTCAGAAAAACAAATGAATCTCGTACGAATAATACCGAACAAACATCATTTACCAGAATAATTCGGATCCAGACTTTAATATTTATAATTAATCGAAAAGGCCCAATAAAGATAAGATAATCCCTCAATTTATTGATTCCACCTTTTATATCCCCCGTCAGAAAGTTGGCAGTCTTGGCAGGTACTAAAATGTTGCAGTGAATACAACAA
The DNA here is from genome assembly GCA_905147745.2 of Phlogophora meticulosa. NCBI lineage: Eukaryota > Metazoa > Arthropoda > Insecta > Lepidoptera > Noctuidae > Phlogophora > Phlogophora meticulosa. Next base: position 6,675,028 of record LR990518.1, read on the forward strand.
AACAGGATAATTGCAAAACTTCACGAGCTCAATGCTAAAGAACCGTCGATTCACTAACTAGGGCATCGTATGTTTTCGCAATACGCGAGTGTATCATAATAAGCGTCGCAGGTACATTTTTCAGGCGCATATTGACTGATTCATTAATCAGACAGTTTGTAAATAGTTAGCGTTTGAAACAATGCTTGAATACGATGTTTGACGAGTTCTGTGAATCGCGAAGAAATTATGTATCGAAGTCACTGAAAACAAGATCGACTTCAACTTGATGACTACCGCGTACAATTACTTCATTTATTAGTAAATATTGATCTTCAGACAGATGCGAGAATAAGGAAACTACATTTACGAAAACGACATAATGTGATGAAGCAATGAATACGATGTCATATCACACTAGAATAACCACGTCCACAACTGAACTATCAAAAAAGCATTTGATAGTTCCCAATAACTAAATCTTGATACTTATAGATGCAATCTGCATTAAACCTATGCAAGAACCAAGTACAAAGGAGAGTGCAATAATCCCTACAGTTTCTTTGAAGCAATAAAACACCCAATCGGCCCTCCACTTTCCCGCATTAATGCCAACGGTTTTATGCGTCCGCGCATGCTGTCGTAAAAGCCAGAGTGTTCCCGAGAGTTCCCGAGTTGACTCGCACCGGTCTATCGGAGCGAAGTGTCATTACAAGAAATAGCCAATCATTCGCAATTCATAACTGAGCATCAAGTTCACGGTTGCCATTCTCACGTTGCTTCCTTTAGTTCACTTCGTAATTAATTCTTATCATTCAAATTCGTTACTGAATATGCAATGTGTCTTTATAAACACACGTGTCTATTTTTACGAAACAAGCATTGCGACAGCTAATGTCGTATAATTATATAACTCACTAAGCGATATCAGATTTTTTCCTAAAATATTTTTTACAACTGATTTCAAATTTGTCATCATATTCAAACCAAGTTTCCTAATATTTTTGTGCAAAACGATAGTAGGTAACGGGCCCTGAATTCCCATTTCGTGTCACTACAGAGTTTAAAAAAAAAACACTTTCACGAAATTGAAATCATGCTTGCAGTGTAGTCACAGGAGAAGACGTCATAGATGGTTCTATTAAGCCACAAGGACTAACTCTAGAAGAATATTGTAGATTAGGTTTTAGGATTCGTTCTTAGATCAAGCACTTTGGTAGATCTAGTTGTTTGGCCACCACGGGCTTCGACTCATGGTACTGTCGGAAGTGTCGGAACCGTGGGGTTGGAATGGTACCTGGCTTAGCGTACCTATGAGGATTTCCCGCGACAAAGAAAAGAGGTTTATCACAATTTAGCGAGTTTACAAACTGCCGTAAGTACCTTACGTAAGTTTCTTTTGGGGAGGTTTGCAGAGCGAAAACCCAGGAAATATTATAAAATATACTTATACAAGGAAGGTAAAAGGAATATCTAAGAGAATAATGTACAATCTGGTATTACGTATAAACAATGTCATCAATATCTGCCTAGCCTTTTGCCAACTATGTTGGGGTCGGCTTCCAGTCTAACCGGATACAGCTGAATACCAGTATTTTACATGAAGTGACTACCTATCTCACCTCCACAACCCAGTCACTAGGCAACACGATACCCCTTGGTAAGACTGGTTGTCTGAGTTTCGGGCTTCTGATTCACGGAGGAGTCTCGATATGTTAAGAATGGTCTACCATCCGCAGACTGACCTCGGCAAGCGATGTCAACCGTATATATTCAAATTCTATATATTCAGCGCTAGTAAGTACATGGTGGTGATAAACTTTCAACAGTTTCCATTAATTTATAAAATTTTATTGATAATTCCGAGACTGCTCAAAGCGATATAATCTGCATTAACTATTATTAATACCATGTTTCATATTTACATTGATATGAAACGTTCCTATAGATCTTTGAAATGAAAGTACTATGGAAGCAAGGAACCAGGTGTCACCCGAGAAAGCCAATCCATTTACTGATCATAAGTATAGTTCATTGAGCGATCGATCAACTTTCATAAAAGACCCTTTCAGTATAATCTGATGAGTGTCATGCACAAGTAACTGGTAATCTGTGACATAATAAATATTAGCTTTTGCGTTTCGCTAGCGTTAATTTAGAATTTGACAGTTAATTCGGTTTTTACTGAGCAAGTAATAATAACATGATTCGATCGAAAACCACCTACTATCTTAAGAACGTCGTTGATGTTTTCCTCGGGGACAGTACTTTTTTTCGAGATGATAGGTCCGTTTCTGTACACCCGACAATGTATATGCAAAATTTCAGGGTGATCGGTTCAGTGGTTTAGGCGTCATAAGGTAATAAAGAAACTTACATTCGCATTTATAAAGTTGGGATTAGAATTAATTTGCATGAAACTTCTAACTTCCAACATGAACGGTGTAGGAAGTAGAATTTAAAATTATGTCAGTAAAGTACACACAATACATTTACTTTTCTTACACGAACGATTGCTCGTGGCTCGGTCATTAACGCTTGGGCGAGTGATTGTACTTAGCGATTACTTTAGTAATTATAATACGAACATGCTAATTGAAGTGTGTGCACTAATTAAAATAAGTACGTGAACAGAAAAAAGTATTTCACTTTTTTGTTCGCGTTAAATTAACATTGCTTGCAGAGTCGTAACTTGTTTAGAATTTTAAGAAGCTGTTGTGTGCGAAATTGCAAAAAACATTTTAAATAACACAAATAGGTACAGAAATATATATTTACAATCTCATAAAAGGTGTTAGAACCACAGATCTATCATCAGATCAGAGTACGAACTATCTCAGAAAATCACAGAAAATACATACCAGCGATTCTATAAGACAGACCAGTTACGATGACCAAGTGCCATGAAATAGAATACATACACAGACTCACATTGACGTAAAAGAAAATTAAGTGAACAACAAGTGACTATCACAAAATCACGAAACTTAAAGATAATGGAGAGGATAACGTGCCGACGTAACTCGCACACTTCACAACATGCACGACTGTGCTAACAACACCACTTACTACTCACTATCAGTCGGTTTACACTGAGAAGATTTCACTGCATTTGAAGAGAAAAGTCACATTTTATTTGCGGTACAAGGTGAGGGAGACATTATTCTAACTGGACTGACGCCAAGTGCGGTATAGAAAATTACAATTTTCTACGAGATAATAGTTTTGAGCCACGTGCACCAATGTTGAATTATCATAGTGGAATCTTAACCTAGTTACCCAGATATTGTTTAAAAATTATGCCAAGGATTAATTTGATAATTGGTAATGGGTTTTGAATTAGTAAATCAGTCATTAGCTTATTTTTGTCTTTCTACGTGATCATTGCAAGCCTTGGTTGCAGCGAAATCATTATCATTAATGATAATAATTTAATGTTCTTGCTTCTTTCCTTAACTATCTATTGTTATCGATGGCAATGATAAATAGAATAGACGTTTGATGTTCTTTTGTTTCATTGCAGTTTCTATGGTCAACAAGGAGAGAGTGGGTCAAAGAGTCTAGTATGTTTTTCCTATTTCTAGTATGTTTTTCCTATTTACGCGTTATCAATAAATCAAATTAAGGTCGATGCAGCAATTTGTAAAGTCACGGCTATAAATAGCGCTATCAATATGGAGCTGAAGACATTGACCCCAATTGAATTATCTCGTTGTAACCTGTATTCGATATCAATCCTGTGGGCAGCGATAACTTTTTGAATAATGATATCTTAGATGGTATATTGTTAAGAAATTAAATTTAAGAATTGAAGGAAATTCAAAGAAAACTTCGTAATACACGCTTACATACACATTAGTGCTATCACGGCCAACTCGAATATATAAATTTACGCAGAATTATCATTAAGTCGAACATCTCCGGAAATTGCCGAGCGCACCCGAGTCTCATCAAGTCATCAATGACAAGAATAAACGCGGACACCATAATTTCCACAGTCGTATCCACAGTAATGAAAATGAACTGCTAAGCAAGGTGTGAATGGTCATTACAGCAAATTTATAGCTCAACACTTTCTTCTATTTATGGATACGTGTGTAAAATATTTAAAAAACCGTTAACGGAATTATCTATTTCCATTGTTGATGGAATAAGACATTTATACGAGTCGAGGGATGCCAAAACAACAATTTTATTAGCACTTAAAATAATATATATTTTTATTTGTTTACAAAGAAAAGGAATAAAGTTTTTATACTGTCCAAAGAGAATAGTTTATTTGTGCTGTAATTACACCATTATTTCTCACGGCATATAAAATCACTTACACAAAATATACAATAATACCAATGTCGCATCTAAACCCAACCCGGCCATAACATTGCTCCACATACGCGTCATAAAATACCTCTCTATGGTTGTGTACAGCTGTCAATTTGCTAACACCTCCTACGTCACTGACGTGACTAGCTGATCGAGTGCCACTCCATCAAGTACGGACGCCAGCACATCAAGCTACCCCAATGTGTCAAATTTCTTTGATAGTTTTCCAACTTTGTCGTAAAAGAAATAAGGTTCATGTTCAATTGGAATAATCTGATAGTTTGGGGTAGATTGATGTGCTAGCGTACATACGCTAGTAGGTACATACCTACTGGCTTACTAGTACAAACTCGTACGTTCGTACGTTTGAATTCACTTTCATCAATCTTCGTGTTAACTCGCGAATTAAGAGAGTAATGATCACACGCCCGATTTAATCTCCGTAAGTTTTCTACTTTGTTTTTAAATCAATTGAGCATTGCTTCTTTAGAGATAGTGAAAATAAAGATATCTTGTTTTACTTTTAGTAGAGACGCCAGCACATCAAGCTACCCTAAACTGTCAAATTCTCCCGATTGAATATGAACATCATTCATTTGTGATAAAGTTGAAAAAGTATCAAATAAATTTGACATATTGGGGTAGCTTAATGTCTAAATGGATCACTACAATTTCATAGATTGACTTTGAGCTATATCGATAATTCTAAGGACATCCCTAATTCAGTCCTTTTTAATGTCAGTTTCAGCAGGTATATTTTTAAGCATGCTGCAAAAAATATCATAGCATATGTAAGTAAACTTAAATAACACGGTGGGAGATATTGTTTTTGTATCGTGTTCGACGTCATACTTACTTACGTCAACCAACGTGTTAATAAACTTGTGATTGTCAATGTTTTAATTCCAACGAGCTGTTACTAACCACCTACCTTGGTCCTAAAACTATTTTTTTGTCTTTTACTAAATATTAGACGTCTCCGACGTCTAGGTGGGAAAATATTTAGCAAGCGTTGTCGTATTTTGATCTAGCATGATGACTAAAGATGCATTTTTAAAACAGCGAACTCTCGAAAAACTAGACATTTCTTGTAAAAATAACCGGGCGTAATATTTATTTTCGAAAGAAACGTCACAAATGTGCTCATATTAAATCGGATCAACACATTTCATAAATATTATTCATAGAGATAAACGGTACTGGGGCACAGCGGCGCCCGTCAGGTTGTGCGCAAACATGGCAGTTTGCAAACCAAAACTCATATCAAAATTGCAAAACTTTTTTTCACTGTTATACGAAATGGCGCAAACAGGCCAGTGATTTGGTACAGATCAAGTATAAAGTGAATGTAATGGATTACTTTGGAATATAATGTGGAATTAAATAAGATCATTCAGTACCTACGTCAAACGTTACTAGTAAATCCACGTGTGTGTTTGTGTGTGTGTGTGTGTTTCTAGTAATACGTGCAGTAGGTACTAGTACTTCTTCTTACATGACCTTTGAGGTCTAGACATTAATTATTTTGAATCGTACGTTGGAAAGGCTACATTTATAACGTCACTCGTAGTTCAAGGCAATAACAAGGTTTTTTGCTCCGGTACCTTATTGAACTTTAATACCTTAGTAAACATGTGTAAACAACATAGCTAATTAAAAAAAATATCAAAAAAATCTACAAATGCGTAACCTATGACATGACAGAAATATAGTAATCAATAACACCAATAGTCGATATATTTAAATGGTAGTCGTCACATCCCTATTATAGTGACGTCCACAATTATTATATAAGTATCCGAAACCTTGATTTTTTGCCGTTAAATTACAGGTTATACAGAGTATACACAATAACATAGTAACATACATCTCAAAGTTATAATAAATATAGGTAAAAAATCAGCCACATCATACGATTACGCACACGAAAACAATTTTTAAAAGATAATAGGGTTGTGTAATTGAAAAACTGAACTTTAAGATAATTTATTACAGACGTGAAATAAATACAAGATAAGCAGGTGTTGTTTCTCTCTTAAACGCTGTTTCAATAAAAATGGCGGCATGAAATGTCAGCTGCTTGTCAGCCCGCCCTTAATGATAAAGGAACTATTTAGTAAGTAACATGCGTAAGATAATGATTGATAACAGATTTTTGAAGGTATGGTTTGGGCAATAAAATAATCAGCAGTAACACTATATATTCTACCTTGACAGATACTCCTGATTTTACAGCTTTGATTGTAATTTGTTTGTAGCATAAATGCCTTTCACTAACGCAGGATTTCAAAGCGACTTTCTACTTAAGCATTGATTGAGATATTAAGGTGTTATGAGAACAGTATTCTCGAAACCATACTACATATCATGAAAAAAGGGCTTTCCACAAAGTTTTTATCGATATTTCACGAGAAAATGGCTTTGAATTTTGTCTCAGGGTAAGATATTTATGCTCGTGACCGTATGCCTAATTTCATAGCAAAATTTTGGGATAAATAGTGTCAAGATTATATATTATTAGTGTTAAGAAGATATCAAGTACGTAGATGAATCTTTTTAAATAGTTAACTAACTTTTGACTGTTTTAGAACACGTTACGTCAAAAGCTCTGTTCAGATCTTCGCTTACAGTGAAAAAAACAATTACGGCCATTCAATTTGACATTTTAGAGGAAAGTGATATTAATCTAGACGAATTGTAGGAAATTTTCAGCAACACACAAAACTTGAATTGTCTAGAATGGATTTTGCCTAAGCTATAATATGTGATTCCCTCTGACTAGGTGGAATGACGATCTGCGAAAGACTGCAGGCAGATGCTGGATGCGGCAAGCTGAAGACAGGGCGCTATGGCGCTCATTAGGAGAGGGTCTGTCCAGCAGTGGACTAATATAGCCTGATGATGATGATATGTGATTGATGCTTAATTGTTGCAGAGGGGTCAACGTATACTAGATGTTTTAGTATTGAGAGAATATGAAGTAAAATTTCCTTCAGACCTAAAAACGATCTATGTAATAAAAATAAAAAATAGTTCTCCGTAGAGACATACGGAGAACTATTTTTATTTACTAGCCTGGTGATAGTGACCTAGACAGGTCACTATCACCAGGCTAGTCTTGATTACAATTATGTGAATACATTACGGTGGGCTGACGACTCGTTACAAGTAATATTGTAGGAGAATTGGCACCAAGCCAAGGCATAGTTATAAGAGACTAAGAGACGCCCCTTAGACTCAGAATCAGTAGGAATGCTAGCAATACTGACTGGCATTTAAGACGAAACAATTAACTCGTTACTGCTGGGTTATCGAGGAAGTCAGAATTAGATTTCGAGTGGTGGCCGACAGTAATTCGTTTTTTTTTTATTTGAGCAAAAAGAGATTACTTCATTTAATTTATTAGATTCGTTACATACAACATTTTAAAGCTGTTCTTTCATCTGGAAAACTGTTAGATACTCCTACCCTGGGGAATAATTATGGTTATTTTAGCCGTCTATCACACGATGCGACAGATTACGTTACATCATAATGAACTCAGACTACAGCGTAGCAGTTTTGTAAACATTTATTGAGATTCTAAATTAAATGATCTAATCTCAAGTCTTATCATTTGCACGTGCTTGCTTAGTTTCTCCACTAATATGCGTTTATTACACTATATAAACATTTGCCATCTTAGTAGTATTACAATAAAGAGTCAGAATCGTCTGAGTCTTATGTTATATTATCAGAGTCTGTGTCTTATTATAAGTCTTATACAAAAAGTACGTTATTACTTGCAATGAAACTTGCGTAGGTCATAAAAATAATTATAGAAAATACTTGTTTCATATTTTTTGTTGAAATGCGTAAAACTTCCTGCCAGTTAGTTAATTATTATATAACCGATACACGGTACCGGTATACGCCATTTATGTTATATGTAGGCACCGGTCTGTGGAAAAAATATGGCATCGGATGGTAGGACTTTGCATTTTCTTTAAATTAATTAATTTATATAGTTTTTGGTTGGAAACATTATTCAATGTTAGATAAATATTCTTAGTGTAATGTAAAATGTATTGAATATACAGATTGGATGGAACATCAACACACGAACTGAGCACCAGCGCTGTTATTTTTCTTTGTTTATTTCCTCATTTTTACGTTGTTCTGAAGTGTTTTTGCCATGTTTAGCCTATGTTGAATGAAACGTCATTCTTAACATATCTCCATATGCTGCGGTCTCGACAAATGCCTTTTCTAAAAATAGTGTCTAAGACCAACTATTACATTTCGCAATATCTTTTGGTTTTCCCTTCATAAAATGATACTACTACTTTTCTAGATGCATATCAACTTAGTCAGAAATTTTATTTATCAGGCTCGTCCATCTAGTAGCCGCAAACATTACTGGTAAGCATGAAGTCCTGAGTTTGATTCCAGGGTCGGGCATTATTATTGGATTTATCCATCTGGAATATTTCAGTAGCCTACAGACTGGATTTGTGTCAGGTTGGTGGCAATAGGTTCATCCCCTATAACATGGGACCCAAACAACTGATGAAATATAGCCGTAGGTACTTACGGGCTGCCTTCAGTTAGAACTTTGTACGGAAGGATAACCATACAGTTTGAGGGAGTGCAGCTATATAATAAGTTACCTAAAGAAATAAGAGACTCCTCATCAATGAACACTTTTAAGAATAGATTAAAGTTGTATTTGGCCACCCAAAGATAATTAACCACTGTACGTACCTACGATAGATCGAACGACAACAATGTTTATAGTAATAATATTTATTTTTTGTTAAGTTTCTCATATCTAAATAGTTATGAGAAACTGTATGTGTATGTTCTTTTTGAGAAATTAACTTCATTGGCGTGATATTGTTATGTTGAATTATCAGAAACATACCATGACCTCTTCTCAGTACTTATTTATCTTTGAAGAAAGATTTAAACCAGTATATTTTCCTCTTGAGCAATCGTTTCACTGAATTTGTTTGTTTTAGCGTTCTTTCCATACTGAGAACAGGTAGATAGATATGGACATTGTTCTGAGAATTACTGAGAAGAATAGCATATTAAGGAAATGTTGTGAGCATAATATTTGTGACAATCGTTGTAGAGAATCGTTGGTGGGAGCGGCTAAACGTGGCTAAATAATACCAGCTGCACGGGTCGATCGAAAGTTAAGCTACGTTTGCCGAGGTCGGACCGTCGATGGGCCACCGATTCATTACATATCAAGACCGCGCGCCTCGGAAAGTACGTTGAGGTGTTTTAGATTCGACAGTCGTGACGAGTAGTCAGAAGCCCGAAAATCTGACAACTCTTGCCAATGGGTAAAGTGTTACCCAGTTACTGGGTTGTGGAGTTCAGATAGGCAGTCGCTTCATGTGGAACGCGGTTATTCAGCTGCATCTGGTTAGACTGGAAGCCCAGGGTCCTAACATAGCTGGGAAAATGCTAGGCAGATGATGAATCGTAGCTGGACAGAAAACATGGATGGATTTACTGTGTTAATATAGGGACCTACATACAAACACAGTATTGTACTCAATGATTCAAATTGTTTTGCTCTGCTTACCTTAGTTTAGGTACATACCCATCATAAGGTAATCAGAGCAAAACAAAATTGAAGCGAAGTAAAAAAGCAGAAACACAGAATTTTAAATTAGGATCACATCCCATTTTTAATTCCGGTGATTCTTCATTTGTTTTATCGCTTTTTAATATTAAGTAATATGTTCAATTTTGTATTTTATGCAGTAAATGACTGTGATTAAGGTCGCACTAATGGTACAGCTGCTTGGATTAATCCCAAATTCAATGCACCTGCAGGTGATACGATACGGCAGCTGGAAAGCGGAGTGTCTTAGCGCCACCTGAGAGAAATATTTATGCACTGCATAAAATGATAAAACGGTACGTGAGTCAGAGATAAGTTAATTAGTATAATTTTATCAGACAGCTGTTTAACTTATTTTGATGTCGGAGAATTGACTGATAGAAGAGATTGAGTTATTCTGCTTCATCTGCCAATAGTGTTAAGATATGTGCCAACGGATATATATTTTCAAGAGGAATTGGACTTGCTGTCAGACTTTCGGGCTTCTAACTACCCGTAACGACTGTCAAGAACCTACAAATGACAGCCGGGCGGAATGAGGCGTGGAGGATTCTCGATGTAATGAACGGTCACCCATCCACATAATGACCTCGACAACCGTAGCTTAAATTTCGATGGACCCGTGCGGCTGTTTTTATTTAACCACGAGCAACACGCAATCCAATATTTTTAAGATATACTATCTGAATAAAGGAGGATCCAATCAAAAATTTGTTTATACCAAAACTTGTTTTACCAATAAAATTTTTCATACCATGGAAAACAGTCTTCAGGAATAGTTCTTATTATTAGTTACGACTCTATAAACTCGTCACGGCAAACGGCAGATCAAAAACTTTTTTTAATGCTGTCAGTGCCGCGAAACTACTGGCTGTTGCAATTTTCAATATTTCACGGTCAATTAATTATCAATATTCCGTCTAACAAGAGGTCAATAAAAAAATAACCAGTACTAGCGTACGTTAACCAAGGAAGTCCGTAACACTGACCGCAAGATATGATGTAAATACACAAGTTCTTATTAGGACCAAAATATTATGCGCGACTCATGCGTGTTTTGTTGCAATTAAATTTTTATTTTACGTGTCAGTAGTTTTGTGTCAAGAGGAAATATCCTAAATAGTGACAGAACACGCTCAATGACTTGCATTTTGTTTTTTTTTATTGTTGCGTGTGTGAGACCTCTTGCACATTGACCAACATTGGTTTGGTGAGCCTATCTTTCTTATACCTAAGCTAAAATGATAGCTAACTACTAAGGAAGTATATTTGATGATGTGAAGGGACACACATTGGCTGATAAACGCTTCGATAAACAACATAAAGTTCTCGCAAATCCTAGACGTTGCTCATCGTATCTTTACGAAAAAATTTTTTGTAGAGTTTTGAATGACTAGTACATAGGTATTTTAGGTAATGAGAATAAATATTTATCTTTTTACAAAAAGATTCTTAAACAATTAAAAAAGATTTCACAAGACAGATGCAAGTGTAACTATTTTACACGTAAATGATTATTTAATTACATAAAGTTTTATCTTATCACTGAAGGTTGAATTTCTTTTATCTTAATTATTCAAGGTTATCTGGTACTACCTACATTAGCTACCAAAATGACAGAGCCCGTGTGATATAATCACATGTTTCACGTCTTCAATTCACCTACTTTTTATTATAATGACGCCTAGTACTGCCAACATTATAATATAACGTATAGATAGCAAAATCAGTAGAAAATATATTATTTAACCAACTGCACAGTCAGCACCTTAAGAGCAGGTATAAACTAAAAGTGACAGTCGGAAATTTGATTTTACGTAAAATAGTCAAGCTCAATGCAACTTTCAAATTGTATGAGTGACTCATACAATTTAAATAATACAAGATACTTTCGAGGGTCCTTGCGATGCAAACATAAAGCAAAAAAAATCCTACATTGAACATCATCATGAAGTTTACTCTGATACCAATGCAAATTATTTATACTTTTAAATATATGCAAGTTACTTATTGGATAAACAATTGATATTAATTGTTAATGTAATCATAATAATTGCCGGAGGTCTTGGACTGTACATTAAAAAAAACCTTCGATTTTTGCATGTTTTACGCATGGATAAACCGCTTTTTTTACTTCCCAAATAAACAAAAAAAGACTATTTCTGTCTTGTACGCACTCTCAATATTAAAAATCACTAAGGTTATGAAGTTAAGGCGCAGTCAAAGTCAAATTGTTACCATGGACGTGCAATTGGCTGTTATCTACTCAAACTTTGAACCTATCTTTGATCCTATCAACACAAATCCGCGATTAAAGGATCATAGTATCAGGATTAAAGGTATCAGTTTCTACATTCCATTTACAATCATAAAAACATATTACAGTTTCTTCTAATATTTTGTATAAGCAGGTAGCTAATCATAGTGACAGTCAATACCCATTAATTATTTTATTATTATATCTGCCTGATTTAACAAAGTATCAATTACAGCAGAAAAACTCCTTAAAATCGTGTTTAATAATTAAGCAACTTTGTAGCAATAAATTATATATTACATAATACTAGTTGGCCCAGCAAACGTTGTTTTGCCATATAAAATGTTTGGGGTGGACCACCCTTATCACTTAGGGGTATGAAAAATAGATGTTGGCCGATTCTCAGACCTACCCGATATGCACACAAAATTTCATAAGAATCGGTCAAGCTGTTTCGGAGGAGTATGGGAACGAACATTGTGACACGAGAATTTTTATATATAAGATTATTTTATATTTTATATATTATATTATATATTTTTAGATTTTAACGTAGCTTGCATACCCCGAATGGTTAGGCAGAGGTGTACCTATAATACAGATATCATGGCCACATTTCGCTAGTATCTTTAAGGGAGCGAGACGAGTGCCATCAAGCGGGCACAAATCCAGACTCCGAGTTGCTACTGACGTATCCAAGATGGAAAAAACGCAATAGCACTTTGCCCAACCTGGGAAGAGAACCCAGGACCTCATGCTCGTCAGTAGCGCTTGCAACCACTACACTAACGAGGCAGTTTCTATAATTTAAATATTTAACTATTCATTTTTTTTTTGTACAAATATATTAGTACTTATACGTTGTCAAAGCAGGTTAACGTCACTTGAAGAATTTGAGCGCGGATGTGAAAAACAAGTTTTTATACAAAGATATAGACACGGGTAATTGAACGTGCAAGATGGGATGCTTATTTAAGCAGATAGGTACCTACCTAATGTACATCTGTGACGTCAATCACTCAAAATTTCATATCATTGTTCTTTTAATCTTTATTATATTCTTCTGCGGTATAGACAGCAGTAGTGGCTGTGGTTATGTGTAAGGAACTTGTGAATTGCCGCCAAACTGTTCAACATTTTTACAAGCATATCTTGATGAATACTTTTTGGGGAATAATACTGTTGGTACTGTAATATAACTCAAAAATACTTCTGCGAAATTATTAAATTTTATTCATTACAAATCTTATGAACCGTCTAAGTAATAAATTCTCAAGAAACTTCGAGATTTAATATTACCTTGTGATATCAGAGCAATTGAACTTAACTAACCTCGTTCAACTGATAAGTTGTGAATAAACGGATTGTTATTAAAAATCACAGCAATTTTAATACAACCAGAGATATCTCTTTCAATTGGGCCTGTAGAAATACCCACAGATTTTTTCTTAACCAACATATTTCTGCATAGATACTAAAAATATATTAACACTGACTAAGAAAATGTACCATCACGCCGGTATACTCCGAAGGGTCCGACAAAGGTCTACCTACAGTACACCTATTTTTGACCAGTTATGTTTTTAAGTCGCATGTGATAGGGGGTGAGCCAATTGCTAATGACAATAACGTATTGCTCGACCATGGAATCGAACCCATGACCTCGTGCTTAACAGTCGCATTTTCGACCACTAGAACAGAGAGGCAATCAGAAATCAGTAAGAAAGTAATTAATTGATAATTGTATCTTGAACTTTGGTCTTACCGTTTCAAGTTATCGATGAATAGAGGTGTCAAATTTTAATTGACGAGTAAAACTTAAACAATCCGTGTAGGTATTTATTGCAATGACATTACGATAGTCGTTTTAAGATTCGTGTAATAATATTTTCGTATTAGGTTTTTTTTTACCATATTTTTGTTACAAAGTACGATAATTGTCTTATTTTGTATTCTCTTTTCAAATTTTAATCGTAACGTTTAAACACTTCTGTTGTATCAGGCAAAATTATGCAATTTAAATCAGAAACAAACAAAGAAAAATATAAACTAGATAAGGATAACACGGGATACGGTACGGTTGGCGCAGTAGCTGAGCGATCGACTGAAGCGCCGCGTGTCGTGGGTTCGATTCCCGCACGGAATGAATAATTGTATGGCCTACAGGTAGTTGTTCCGGTTCTGGCTGTTCGTGAGACTTTAAATGTTTGTAAACGCACCCACGACACAGGAGAAAGTCCTAGTGTGGGACAACGTTTAAAAACTAAAATTTGATCAGCACTTTTACAACACTTCAGTTGTGTCAGAGAAAACTATGAAATTTAGAATAGAAACAAATAAAGAAAAACTTAAACTAGATAAAGAAAACACAGAAAAACATGCGAATGAGAGAGATGATCACGGAACCGATAAAAATGAAGAAAAAGCAACAGAAGCATCGAAAATAGTAACTGAAGTAAATGATAGCATGAAAGTGATTGGTCGATTACTACTACTGCACGTACGACCCACAATTCTACTTCTTGCGCCTACGATACATACAATACAATATATTATTTTCTTCGTCAAGAAAAGTGTAAGTGGATATGGCTATTTGTGTAAGTGTCAATGTTTGTAAAAGCACCAACGATACAGGAGAAATTCCTAGTGTGGGGTAAGTTAAAAACAAGTTAGGACACCTACAGCCTATATAACTTATAAATTAAGCATATAATATCAATTGTTGCATTGAAACTTTATGGCCCTTTAACAACTATTGTTATTCAGAGTCTTCAAAGCAAGAAGTAAGATTACTTAAGGAAAAATCCACCCCGCCACACCACTTACTTTAAAAAACTGTGAAAAAAGATGAAATATTTAAAAACATTCAATTCTTAGAAAAAAAAATAATTCTAAGATGACACCTAATCAGAAACATATGGAAGAGAAAGTTGTGCAGCGTTGGTCCTAAATAAATTGTCTAGTGGATGATGGAAGGATGATCTGTGTGGCCCATATGAATCGAAACTATTTATAACTAAACTGTTCCTCGACACTCCTCCATTTAATATGCAGATCGTAATCTGAATCTCTAATTAATATTAAACACGCAACACCGGTACCTAGTCAGGCAGCACTTCCAAGGAAAACATCCTCATCAAATCGGACGCGTATTGTCTCTTATAAACCAAGTATCTATGCAAGAAACGATGGTAAAAACTAAAAAATATTACAAGATTTTGACACAACTCTGAAAAGACCAATTGACAACAGTCGATGGCAAAATCAAGCGACGCAAAAAATACTAAAGCGGGCACATTAAGTAGAGCACATTTTTTTGCATGCTCCAAACATATTATAACGAAATTCGAGAATACCAGTATACCGTGCCACTAAGTATAAAGGCTCCGAAGGTTTTTTTGTGCAAACATTCCTGGAAGGGAATTTTGGCCTCCAAAAGTACTGTTATCAACGTTAGATAAGGTTTGTTAATCTGTATGACGCCATTGGGTATTTAGAATATTCTTTTGAGTGCGTGCATGTACAAAAACTACTAGTAGATAGTATTAGATATGATAAATCTCTAAAACTTGCAAAATAAAATCTTTTGCTATTTTAATTCTAATGTTAATGTTATGTCTATGTTTTTATTGTGAATATGTTAAATTCTTCGTTAAATTGTTATGATAAGCCTAAATGATAAGTCCTCTCACCACTTATTTTTAATATCTTTTGCTGTGCCCGACAGGGTCCACGATTGTTACCTACCATACAAATGTCTACCACCTAAGCCTACATTGTGGAATGCAATAAAGTATAAATAAATAACATACAACAATATCTTACGTAAGTCTTTTTATGGTGATTTTAATAAAATTAGTTTGACCTGACTCACTGTTGTTGACACTAAGATGAAGGCAATGTGCAATGTTGAGAAAAACCCGTAATTCATGTTGCAAGCAAGTTTTAAGAATAATTTGTCCAGTCATCACATCTGTGTATTATCTTAGATGAACCCTAACTCTCTTAATATTTCTTGTGAATAATTTAACGACATTATGTTCGTGATACTCGTTTAATAACATAGTATATAAGAGTTGTTTCACACAAAAACAATCCTTACAAAACCATCTATAACTTTGTACAACATGTATCGTTAAATAAATTTATTTCTTAATAAGAAAATACAGACATTTCACTTACTTGCGAATATTTTGGAACGTAAGATATTTATATGAATTTTGACATACAAACTAAGTAATTACTATTTTAAATATAATTTTATTTTGTACGCAAATAAAATATACAAAACACAAAGCTTGAGACTTTTCACATCCACC
The DNA here is from genome assembly GCA_905147745.2 of Phlogophora meticulosa. NCBI lineage: Eukaryota > Metazoa > Arthropoda > Insecta > Lepidoptera > Noctuidae > Phlogophora > Phlogophora meticulosa. The sequence goes on from LR990518.1 coordinate 6,691,526, forward strand.
CGCAAAAGAAAAAAATACCGTGGTCGCAAATAATCATCGTAATTGTTAATCAATCATCTCATTTGCCTTATGTACGTACGAAATTACGTTTAAATAACTAAGACATATTTACCTATCAAGCGCTAGTAACATAGTTTAGTAAATTACTTGAATGTTTTAAAGAAATTTGCAACGAAATGGGTATAATGTAAGTAAATTCATTATTCACGTTGAAAAATAGACATTTGTTTGAGAAATACAGGGTTTCGTTTTTTCGTTGGAATAATAAAAGCATGCAAGCCGTGTTACTCCAGAAGGTCTCAGCACTTTCGATATAAAATAAATACGATAATATCTTGAAATAGGGAAGCGCAGGATTATCTTGCCAGCACATACATATTATCCTATCGATAGTGAATCTTGCATGATGTCATATTGGGTCTCAAGTTACAGACCTTTGCAACGTTTCGTAAGGAAACACCGGTGTGCAAATGTTTGTATATGCGATGTGCGTCCTTAAATGTACTGTGTGAGGCAACCAGAATTAAAACACGTAATAGCGATATGAATAATTGCATTGTACTTTAACAAAAACTACTAAATTAATGAAACAGGAGCTTGAGTAGATGCGAGAATTATGAAGCAAGTTTTAGAAGGCACTTAAGTTAAGTTAAAAACTTCACAGCTTAAGATTAAGGTGAATAAAATAAAACTCTAATCTAAAGAAATTATCCCCTGAAACTGAATTGTATCGTATACTACTCGTAGAAAGGGTAAAACTGTGACAATAAAAGCTAAGATCCAACCGCATTCAATTCACTTTAATGATCATCAATTGAAGACCGATTACGAAGTATCTACAGTATAATTAAACCCAATTGCCCCATGTTCATAATTGAATCCTGATGTGACAACAACAATGAAAAACAAACCTTATATAACATATTGAAAACACGTGTAAGTGTTAGAAGAAAACTAATAAGTACGAATACCAAAAATCACATTCTAAGTATAAAGAAACAAATATATTATAATATACTGTGATTCGAATTATGAAATAGATAATCAGTAGAACGTCAAAAACGTGACAGTGTGTAAATTGATAAATTATGACTCTTCATTTATCTATGAGTTATTAATACAAATTGCAAATGAACTTTGAGCTCAGTTGACCTCGGAATGTGAACTATAAACCGTTGAAGTTGTATCAAACAAGCCGTCAATGACAAGTCATAGTTATTTTAAAACAATACTGCCTATAGTTATAAAAATACATCTTCACCTACATATGCTTGTATGTACGTGTCGTTTGTTCTTACTTTTCCATATTTAAATATCACAAATACTAAAAGACATATAAATGCACAAAATCTAGTCGTTTACAAATGAAAGGAGAGAGTAAATTAAACAAGCAAGCAATTTATATTTTACAGAGATTACTATCCAAGTGGACCAGTTTATTATTTAACATCTGTTAACATTTTGGAAACTGCTATAAATTAAACGCTAAGAGTAAATGCAACCCCGTTTCACGGAACAGATAGTAATCTTGAAGTTTTATAAGACAAGGCATCCATCATGAGTATTGAGGCATATTTATTTTGTTTAAATCTACATATGAGCCAAGTTCGGAACATTGACTGATATTACTACTAAATAACTATTTATATTAGCTTACCTTTATAATAAAGACGTCATCAGTGTTGGAACATCCCACGTCTTGCACTTCTGCAACAAGAAAACGAAACATAAAGTTGCGAGCCAACATGAAGGATACTTTTTATCTTGTACTGAAAATAGCAATTTTACTGGCAGAAATATTGAAGTAATAATATACGCAGCTGCCTATCGTGGAATAATAAAAATATTTGCAGGAGATATATGAAAGAAGCCGAATCAAAGAGTCCATTCAATGGACCCTGATACAAAGGTGAGCCCCCTAACAGATGTTATGGCGCCCGAGGCAACTTATTATTATCAAGTTGCGCAGGTAAAATATCATACGATCTTAACGAGTAATATTTCCGATTCAGAGAGCAACGGTCGCGTGTATGATCCTGCAATGTATTAAATTTTACTTGAAGAAAATAAATCTAAAATAACTTATTTTATTACTTAATGAATTTTAAGATTTACACCGGAGCTTAAATTAAAAATGCGGTGTTATAAAAGACGAAGATTTGATGAAGTGGTGTTTATTTTAATATCTATATTAAGTGCTTTTGAGTGCAACAAATAATTATTATATAAATAATAAATATACATAGCAGGAGATTTTTTTAACAGGAAATAAACTACTTATAATTTTATTTTAAATAATTTACGAAATGCATTGGCACATGCATTCATTAAGTGTTTTACAAAATAAATCAGCTGTTGAATAAAATTATTGCAGAATATATTTATAATAGCCTGCATACCATTGTTGTTCCCTATTTAGGTTTCAATAACATGTCATAGGTTATCTAAGATCAGACCAACATCATAGCTTACATACGATACGGTCAGAGTACCACAGGGAGCAAGCTTGGGCCCATAATTATCGATGTTTAAATTCCGTGGGAACCATACACCAATTTCTATTGTCTCTCTCTCTAATGCAAGACCTCCTTTCCATTTGATAAATACATAGAACATTGTTCCTAAAAAATCCTAGATAGAACAACTTTAGGCCTACCATAGCTTAAGTTTCCGTTTGGTTTAATTACATATTATTTTAGTTTTTATCGGGACTGCGCACTTTGCTTTGCTTCCTTCATAATTTATGCTTCTTTCTAGTTTCATTCCGGATCTAGTCTTATCTTCAATCTGTTCGAATATCCCATTTCAAATTACCCGAAGAAAATAAACAAATTTTGATTTATGCTTTATCATCTTATGACGTATTTAATTTTGTGAGTCACGAAACTACACTAGAACCCAAAACATTAGTCTAGCTTGGACATTACTAAATGATCATTTACCATCTATTCTAAAAAACCTACTAACGTCTCCATTACAAGAACCAGTTTGCATAACATGGTGACGTAAATCAATAAGGTAAAGTCCACGTCATAATACCGTCGCATTAATGTGACAAGGTTACAGATTGACTTTGATTTGACCCGACGTGTTTAAGATAAACATTTTTACTACCATTTAAAAGTTTATGTAATACTCATTCATATCTACACAATTTCTTATTACCACAGAAAAAAAAAAATTAGAGTGTCTAAATTGATATAAAAACTTTCAATGGTTTGAAAAATAAGACAGCTGTAGCCTAAATTAATTTTAGCTTTATCAGCTATCTTTAATACGGATGTTTTTGTTTCTTTATCATTATATTTGTCTATTACAATGACCTTACCATGTCAACTAGCTGATTATTTTATCCACAAGTAGATAACTATTACTATACTAACTACATAATTTTATTAGGAGCGCTGACTTCACCTGTGTCAAAGCAAACCACGATGACACCATCATAGTTATAAACTTGTTTTTAGTTTCAAACACATATTGTCAACACACATATTATAAGCCAGAAATCCATGTTAGACGCCATAAATTAAAATTTAATTAGATCAAATGAATTACTATCCCTCGGATGCGTTTGTTGAATGTAATGAAGATTATATTAATACACTTAACACAGCGTGCATGAAAGCAAATTACCCATCTAACTATGAATTATAATACCATCTGGCTTTGTTGGTAGTTAAAATAACGGTAAATACAAACCGCTGCAAATACCGTACGGGACATAAACCAAAAGAGGCTTTGAGCTGCACTGGCTTCTTATTGCCAAATTCGGACATTAGTAAGACGAACTCTACGTATCAAAGCGTGTTTTAATGATGTTTGCTTATGTTAAAATATGTTTCCTCATTGCGATATCTATAAGCATTAGCGTTTATCTATTCAAAGGCAATATATCCGATTTCTGGATACGTATCTTGTACAGCCTTGAAACATCATGATAAGACTAAAATGACAATGACAAAAACGACATCATCCGTTTCGTGACCGCAATTATTTCCCGTTTTACATTACCGTTATAATGCAAGTCTGTACCAAATTGGCAACCTAGACGCCGTGTAACAAGCTGAACGAAATACAAAGAATAATGTGTACCAGTTTGGTTTCAACAATATATTTATTCACGATAGCAAGAATAAAATTCAAGTACCCGCTTTAAAGGTAACTAGTTTGTTTGTTATGAAAGCAAAAAGGGCAAAAGCATGAATGGACCTTCCTTACAGAAAAAAAACTTGCTTTTGACGCAACCAAATTCAGAATAATAAATACATATACTAACTAATAATAACCTTCGACGAGTACCAATACCGGTTAATCCGGAGAGTTTTATACTACGGAGATAAAGCACATGAATTAGTAACGCTCATATAGTTCTCATAAGATTTTACTTGTCACACTGGTATGGTAAGAACAATCAGAGACAGTGTTGGTCAATGACAGTAACGTCCCCGAAGTGAAAGTAGACAACTTTGCAAATAATAAGCGTGTGGGAGGTATTTGCGAAACAGATCATACAACCGTCAGTCAGAAGCTAATTAATGTTCTACTAAAGATTGCCCACATGATTTCACTTAAGGTTGGAGATGAATGGCAACGATAACTATGGTCAATGGTAATTACAATTATACAGCTTCTAACATGGATCAATTCGGAAGTATCGACATTTGAATAAGTAACGAGTTTGACAACATATCACGTATGAATGCAAATTTTAATGCATTGTACAAATACAAAAATATGTAAATTGTAACCAAATATAAAGTCGATTCAATATCAAATGCAGACAACAATAAAAATAAGTATTACAATGTAAATAATAGGCCATAATGCGGTTTGATAATCTATTTTACACTTAACTAGCACATTAATATTGATAAAGAAACAACTGCAGCTCATCAACAGGAAGTTGAAGATAAAACTTTTTGCTTGTTTTCTTCTTGATTACAAATTGAAAACTATAGAATAGCTCATTGCAATAGCTGTGATTGCTAGAAAAATTGAATATTATTATTCATTAGCTTCTTAATCAGGAATTTATAAACAAGATTTATCTTTATTGGTACGCAGTAAAAAGCAAGTTGAAAATTACTTCGTTGAACGTGCTTAACGCGGAATATTGATAAGTACATAAAAACTAGACTTCTCAGGGGGATGTGAGTTGTGCAAAATTAGACACATTTGCGGTTGTCTGTAGCCATGCATTAGTGCGTAAATTGCACTAGACTACGTGTAATCCCATCGGCGGCTCATTAGTCGGCTCACAACTTGCTACAGGCCGTCGTGGGAATCTGCTAAGTAACATCATCTGTCGATGACTCGAACCATCTTCTGAAACGGTTCATTTATAAGATTGGAGCAAAACGAAACTTTGTTCATTTATTTTCTAAAGGATCACTAAACTGTCACGGCTGATGATGCTCTTAGTTTGGTTCGAGATATATTTTAAGGACCGAAACTAAATACTTTACGTATTTGCTTTTAAACTTTACGACTTGTTCTCCCCTAATAGCTATTAATAGATGCACATTCCACCTAAATCTCCTAATGTGAACTTATTTAATAACATTTGTAATTTATTTAAAATAAACGATAAAGTGTAATAGATAACTGATTTAGATCAAGGTATCGAGCATTTAGATGCACACGATAATATATTTGCATTGATAACTCAAACAGACTCTTTTAATAAAGCTCTCTATGATACAGAATAAATACAGTCAGTATTAGACAAGTAGTGGATATCAATGCAAGCTAGTGGAAAGCTGATAAAGATGTTTATTCACACAAGGTCAGTGGGGTGACACGACCATGCTGTTGACATACTAAACACAAACAAAATATCGTGCTAAATATAAGAATTTCTAAAGTAAAGATCAAATAATTCTGCAGATGTCTGTGGTGATGTAGAAGCAAAGGTGAGTAAAGAAACTATCTTATCTACAGCTAGAGGATGTAAAGCGCCCATAAATGATGGAAGTCGGTTACAATTTTTACAAAAAAAATGTAGATAGGTATCAAGCACGATACCTCTCACATGTTAGATTGTGATACTATCAGTCGAGTGGTTGATATCCACTGCATAGTGGAAATCGAGTGCAAATATACGTAAAAATAAAATAAGGAGATAACTTTCCTTGCATTAATCAATTCAACAAGTGACGTCAGCGACCTTGCTACTCGTTTCAAAGGAATATATCTATGTTAATACCTCATAGATAAATTATTATATTCTTATCAACTCCGATAAATAATGTTCTTTACACCAGGATGTTGTATGCAAACGGCACAAATGTTTGTGCATAACGTATTTCTTTGGATAACTTCGAAAATTGAGGTACTAAGTGATGATCATTTCCTGAGTAAATAAAAAAGTGAATCTAAAAAACCAATGACAAGATCAGTGCAAACAAAAAAAAACTTGGCAGCTTAGGTCATTTTCACAGAATTGGTTGAGTTAAAAATCGGGCGTTGTCGTAGGTGTATCTGCTGATTCACCACTTTTGTTTCCAGTTACAATCGCCTACGAGGTGTATACTTGATGATATTGGCAAGGATCCACGTTTCTAAATTTGGTAATATTTATCATATTTTGCTGAATGAGTTTGTCATACTTTTTGCAGTCTTTGCCTCCTGTGATACAAAGAGTGCCAGTAGATTATGGATTATGACATCATCATGTAAATGAGGCTGTCATGGATCACTTTCGATTAAATAACACTGTCCACGTCATCAACCGTCACACACATTACTGAGACAACATCCTGTTTTAGTTCTGTCATATTTGTAATTATTGTTTTGCTCGACGCTACAAAAGACACAGAAAATAACTGTTTCTGTAAAAGATTTATAGATCTATACAACTTTGTAAGTGTTTGTTGTTACTTACTAAATGAATAACCATGTCAATCTTAGATATTTGATTGATGGATGTTTGTCAATAATATTTGCAACAGAAACAGATTCATAACACAGGACTGAGATTTGAATGAAACCAATCAATAATATTGTTTCGAATGTTCTCCTAAAACCTTTCTGATGAGTCGTAATCTCGCAAACTTGAATAATTGTGAAGAAGCACGCGGACAAAAAAGGGTCGTAGGTATGGCAATGTATAGGGATGGGGACGCCCACAAAAGGGACCTCAGTGTCGGAGGTCTTGTAAACAGAATGTAAAGGAAACGGTTTTTTTGTCTGGGACTCGGAGCCGGGCGTCAACGAGTCCGGCGCGGGCGCAGGTAGGAATTTAAGAATTTCTCTAGCTGTGCTCGCTCGTACCGATATTATCTTGGTTACTTACGAGTACAAACGTTGCTATCTCCGAGCCAACTGTTTGCACAAATATGGACGACCTTCCAGCTTGCATACGTGACTGTGTTACGTGGCATATAAAACTGTATTGCCTTTTCTTGACTTTTTATCTAGAAACCATCTTTACTTGAGTAGTTTCTGAGATTTTTGAAGGTACTCGTAGGAATCCGGAACACTATCTCGCCATTTTCAGAATTACGATGAACTGCACGACGTAATCTTGATGCGTTGAACTTTTTTTCTCCATGACTAAATAGCAAGGAATCTTCATGAATCTATTTCACGATATTATCTAGTTGCAAAAATAATGATTTTGACTTTCTATCATCAACTTATTGTAGTCGGTTTTATTTAAATTCTCATAGCAAATAATACAAATTGATATTAAATGAGAATAAAACGTCAGTAAGTTGAAACATTCTGTACTTTCAGAGAAATCAAACAGGTTTAATAGTTAGATATACCATCTGTCCATCTGAATTGTGAGTAGCTGTCCTTGGTTAGAGGTCAGTGGACATACAAAATTCACAGTAAGCTAGTCCCCTACCGGTCCCACACTGTATTCAAAGTGATGTTACATTGCCAGACCTTGAATATGTTACCACCAGACAGGTCAACTGAATTCATGTGTGCACCACATCAATATTAAGTGTGTTGAAAACAAACACTTTTACATTTGGGTCGTGTTTGAAAATTGTGACGTTGTTTTGTGTGGCGTCACTTTTATTCTCCTTTGTTTTCCTTTTAGTTTCGTTTCACTTTATTAATATTGATGCTATTTGTTAAATTGATACTTACAAATTCAGACAGACTTGTTATAACGTCAATGATAAGTCCAAAAACCAATGTTTACTTAATATTCCATAGTTTTATCGTTGATTCGTCGTCATTGAAATTTTCTTTACCTATCTATTCGTCTTCGTAATGTTAAAAAGGAGAAACTGCTTCTTGTACCAATGTAGCAATAGTAAAACAAGAAACCATCTGCATCATGATACGCATCTTAGAAGTAAATATCTTTTAATGACACTGCAACACTGTATGCTGTCTAGGTACTTTGAAACTCGCCAAGGGTATAAGTAATTTGTAAATTATTTTCTATCTTCAAAGACTGCCAGTGCATTGTGTGACAGCTATTGTTCTAACTGGCACTTTCATTTCTGTCATGTGTTAAAACATCTGTTGTTGTAATTGATATTATCGTCTGCATGTGAAGACACCGAGAGTTTTAAAGAACAATTTTGGATACCACATGTTTCAACTGAAAAGGTTTTTCTTCTATAATAGCTAGGATACTCTGTGCAAGTCTAATGTTTGTAAGTAAAGGATAACCACTAATGCATTTATATTGTGAAAAGGCCAATATACAGCTTCGGGTGTCATAATGTAGATTAAGTCCAAGTTGAAACTAATTACTATTATGAAGTTGACTCAGTGTAGAATAAACTGAATACAGGAAGCCGGACCCTTGTATACTTTAAATAAATCAACACATTGGTCATGAGTACGTATGCCGCGGCTTCTGCCTGCACATAACAATTAGATGAAACCATATTTATATTGGAACAATTGAGTGCGTACAACTGGACAATTATGCCGATCACGCGTCGATTCGCCAATGCATTGCAATGCAAAACAATACCGGGTACTATCGTCACAATCTAATCAGATGCAATTTAAATTATTTTGAAGAGTTGATAATAGACAGAAATACACACATGTCGTCCGAAATGTTGGACACGTCAATGTGGGCTAATTACTTGGCCCTTACATGACACAGGACCTATTTAACACAAATAAAAAGCACTATGGCAGGAGTCGTCCCACTGACATAGTTTCCGTCAATGCCAATGTGACCGTAAAGATTAAATTACAAAAATACTGCAATTTATTTACTGCTGTAGTAAAATGGTTGTACAGAGGCCAGCACATCAAGCTACCTCAATCTGTCAAATTTATTTGTAAGTTTTTCAACTTTATAGCAAAAGAACAAGGTTCATGGTAAAATGGGAAAATTTGATAGCTTGAGATAGTTTGATGTGCTGGCGTCTGTACCAGTCACTTTTTATTGTAAATTAGAGGTAAACTACCTACGGTTTGCCGCGTGGCAGTGTTAACGAAACGAGTATAAGCTAGAGTTTTATTCTATTGAAATGTACTGCCTAGGCCAGCTCAAGGTCAAAGTGTTACCACCGACGCGGCAACTACAATATTTTTCTTGCAACAGAGCTATCCGATGCACGACAAATGAATTCTCGCATAAAATCAATCCTGCGCCGAGTAAAACACAGTGTAGTCCGTCTAAGTCTAAGGACACGTTTCCGCATCGAATGGAACACGTTTAACTAAACTTTGGTTCAGGTCTTTGAACTACGAAGTCTGGAACTAAAGTTCAAGACATCAAACCGTGGTGTAGATTATGTAACGAATGATTCCAAATATTTAACTTAAATCCTAATAATACATTTATTATCTTCCGTATTCCGGCATTTCTCGCCAGTCTGTCGAGCCGAAAGATACGATGATGTTTACAATGCGCCGACAAATTTGGACGCGGTTTGTCCCACTTTTCGCCTCTACTATACATAGCTATCTGACATCGCTAACCTGGGCATGAAAATATTCCTCACCATTTGCGGAGATAAGTGATCTAGTGAGTGGTGAAGGTAATGGTGGTTCGGAGCTCGGTAGCCACAGCTGATAGTAAATAAGCGGCATGAGGCGGGAGTAATGATGCGGATCAGTCTCTGTCGCGGCCCTTTTCATCCTCCTTATTAGTTGAAATGAGAACGCCTTTTATTTTTTCTGGCGACACACTGATCTCGCAAGAATGTGCACGAATATTTGCGGTCGTTGCTGATTTTCGGCTGGAAAAAAGGTTTATAATTCACAGCCAAGTGGAATGTTATCAAAATAATATGCTGTAGATTTAACAGGTAACACCTACTAGAACACTTGATACAATAAATAAATAATGCTGGACAGTCCACACAGCATCATCTAGCCCCAAGCTAAGCAGAGCTTGTGTTATGGGTACTGGATGACTGATAACATTACATAGATAGATATTTTTTATCATACATAGCAAATACCCAGAACAAATCTTTGTAGATTCAATCAGGCAATCAAACTCGCAACCTCCTGCGTCGCAGGCGGACTTTCGCCCGCCGCGCCACATCGGTCGTCGAATATCGATGAAGATCGGTACGAATCAATTAAACAATATAGCCAAAACACATTTGAAACTTTAACTTGATACGTATGTCTTACTAAAGAGAAATGACAGTTATACGAGACTTTAATAAGCAGACATTAAAACGAACGAATTTGCATAATTGTTACCGCTTAGTAATAAGCGAAGGAGTAATTTGAGTAATTACGGAGTACGAAATTGTTATAGTGAAATCAACATGTCTGTAATTATGTTAGAATATTTTTTTATTCAAACAGGTTGTTGTTAGGCTTGTAATCTAACATGTTCGAATGCTTCTTCGTCTCCCTCTAGCCTTCATAATAAATGAGGGAGATAAATTATGGAGGTATTTACAGTCGGCAAAAGAGATTACTATGAAGCTTGCCAATGCTATGGGAACATGTATTTGCTTTGCACAACAACACATGCATGCTGTAACAATGACAGCAGATGTACAATGACAGAAAATGCTCTTGAGTTCACTGAATAGTGTTGTATACCAACTCTTTGGCCGCTTGAGTATATAGCTTGACCTTGAGCTGGCGAAGTGTAATATGAAGTTTCAATAGAATGCGAGGCCAGCTTTTACTGCTTTTGTTACCACTGACGTGTACCCCACTGTACAAAACTGTAGTCTCACATTTTGATACAAAACTATTCAAAGTGTGGTGTGAATTAGGTTATAAAACCCAAGGAAGAGACACAAACTTTACGTTGTTTGTTGAAAACAAAATGCTCATAAAATTTTATGTGCACTACTGAAGAAAGTAAATATAGTGGTCAGACATTTTTGTAATAGTACGATTGTGACATCGTTGTAAAAATGTACACTGGGCACAATTTAAAAGTGGACAGTGTAAAATGCGCTGTATTTTCGTATACTTCAGGTGTTTATGTAATCAAGTTATGTAAAAGTTGGTCGTGCGTATCGTTGCACTGAAATGATTCGTTTGTTTGTAATGACCACTGAAGCGACACCGCTTCAGGTACAGGATTCCATTACACAGCTGTAAGTGATTTCTTAATTGACTAAAAAACTGGTTTTTGCGATCTAGAGTGGTAAAAGTACAAAAACTGATGTTTAAAAAAAGAATTGATCTTCTTTTTTCTTTGACGTAAGAAGTAGGATATAATAGGTCTTTACCTATGAAATTGCCGTTTTGTATGAAAAAATTTAAATGAATTTTTTTCATGTATTTTTTATTTGTATTAATCGAAGTAATCACCCATGCAATCAATGCATCTTTGCCAACGCAGTGGCAGTTTATTGATGCCCTTCTTAAAGAAATCAGCTGGACGGGAGGCAACAAATTCTTCAAAGGCATTTTGTACTGCCTCTCGGGTATTGAATTTTTTTCCCGCCAAGAAGTTATCCAAATTCTGGAAAAAGTAGTAGTCTGTAGGCGCAAGGTCTGGTGAGTAGGGCGGATGACGGAGAGCTTCCAACCCCAGTTCTTGCAACTTGGAGACCGTCTGCTGTGCAGTATGAGGTCGCGCGTTGTCGTGCAGGAGCAGCGGAGACGAGCGATTGACCAATGCTGGTTGGAGATGTGCCAGCTTCTCCATCATTGTGTTCAATTCTTCACAGTACACATCTGCAGTAATGCTCACCCCGTTTGGTAAGAAGCTGTGTTGAATCACACCGGCGCTAGACCACCAAACAGTGACCATCACTTTTCTTGGGGTAAGTTTTCGTTTAGGGCATTGTTTAGGTGCTGAACCAGGATCCAACCAACTTGCTGAGCGCTTGCGGTTATCAAACAGAATCCATTTGTCATCGCAGGTAACAATGCGGTTCAAAATTCCTTCATTTGTGTGTCTGTTGAGCAGTGCAAGGCACGTCTCGACGCGTACTTCGCGCTGGCGATCATTGAGTTCGTGGGGCACCCATTTGTCAAGCTTTTTTACCTTGCCAATTTGACGCAAATGGACCAATATTGTTTTGACGCTAACGTCGAAAGCTGCTGCTAATTCAGCCGTAGATTGTGTATCATCAGCTTCCACAATCGCCTTTAATTCGTCATTGTCGACCAAAGTCTTCGGACGACCGCGAGGTTCATTTTTCAGGTCGAAATTTCCAGAACGGAAGCGAGCAAACCAATAACAGGTAGTGCGTTGGTTTGTAGTGTTAGCTCCGTAAACGTCGTTGATGTTGCGTGCCGCTTGTGCCGCGTTGCTGCCACGACGGTACTCATATTCCATAATTACTCGAATTTTTAACGTATCCATGATGACGAAAAAGATTTAAATGCGATGAAAATGTAACACTAATCAATAAACAAATGACTACTTTTGGAAAAAAAAATCCATGTTTTTAAAATAAAAATAATTTGAAATTAGAATTCTTAGCCAAACAAAAAATATTTTGATTTGAAATGGCCAGTACTGCAGAACGGCAATTTCATAGGTAAAGACCTAATATATATTTTTCAGGTATAGTTTACGTTTATGTGAGACAAATAATATAACTACCTGGTGGTTATGCTATACAAATAATTGTAGTCACGACTATATGTACAATATAATATTTTAATGTTTTACTTTTAATATTCAAAAAGAACTGATTCTCAGTTTAATTTGGGTAAATGAATTTTGATTTTTAATTTTATTACTTTCCTACCTATATAATTTTGGATAAATAAAGTTCAATTTAGTTCTCGGCTGTTCTGATGCGTTAAATAATAAAATACGCCAAAGAAAACCTTAACAGCTTTCTGTTAAGGTTTTCTTTGGCGTATTTTATTATGTACTAGCTGTAACTTTCATAAATATGGCCCCTATCATAGGGAATATGTTCGAATCTTTCATAGCGCCTATAAAACTCGCGCATCTAAGAGCGCTCTCGTGTTCTGTAAGTAAATGTCGATGCAAACACTAAAGGTCTCGATATCTAATCGAATGACCACACTTTAATCGATTCTATGTTTATTGCAGTTTCCAATTCGATTGTCGATATTGGAAAGCGAGAATCGGTATGATTGGAGAGCTGTTGGCGTGGGTGGTGGGACCTGTATTGTCGTGCCCAAGTTCTAGGGCTTAGAAATATACCGCAGAGAGTCAATGACCAACCAACCAAGTTTACCTAGGCCAACGAGTTTCAATGCATAATAGATAGCTACTAATATGATTTTGTAAAGAAAAAATGTTTTCCAGTTAAAAGTTGAACATTATAAATGTCTTTATTTATGTAGCACATTTAGTCGTTATAATGGAAACTAGTAAATACACCTTGTTTTATTTGTTAATAATAAAACAGCTTCTTACAATCCCATTACAGACCAAATGACCTATTCTCGTTCTTTCTTCGATCTCATTCTCTACAGAGTTTTCTCTTTCAGACTTATAATAACTTTAGCCCCTAGTCTCCTAACGATATAATTTCCTTCGCCTATATTAGTGATGCCTAAGACAATCTTAGAAAGTACAATATGAATTGAAAGAGTAACAAAAGTCCTTTTATTGTTATATAACAGAAAAACAATCAATATCCATATCTAAAGTATTTATAAACCACACAAATTCCATTTAAAACCTTCTTCATTGGCTACAATAACAAAATAAACAGTCGGTTAACAAATCAAGTAAAAGACTGGAGCTTAAGTGCCAACTGGTTACGGCTCTATAGTTTGTTCGTGTACTTGTGCTGGCAATCAGCACTGCTCACCCACGTATGTTGTAGGCGTTATGTCCCTTTATAAGATAAGCCCTACGAACATATTTAACTGTCCTGAGACCAAGCACTTGATATTTTTTACGGGACAGGCAGGATTTTAAATGGTGGGCAACGCGGTTAAATTGTAATGTTGCAATGCATCTACATTCCTATATTTGCGTATACTACGAACCTATATCCTCGATATATTAGTGAATATCACAAAAGACTATCAGGTCAGAAACATAAATTAGTTTGTTTCTAAATGAAATATATCTCCGAAACTGATGCATAGATTTTTATTTAATTTTTTACCACTAAATAGAGTGTCTCCAAGAAATGGTTAGCGTTTAGACATAATTGATTAATACATTGTGTTGTAGATAAAAGATCACAGATTACGTCAAGGAAGCCATGCAAAGCTGACCCAGTCAGTTTTCAATCATGTACACAATGGAATGGTCGTCATCACCAGTACACCGTCACAATGCTTTCAATCACTTACGATGACTGTGACATACAAGAACGCCCACATATTTATCAACAGCGTATCGTTGACTAATGACATGTCGTGGATACTACGGATAGGAGAAAAAGAGATGCAGTTTACACGTGCTAATATAGACTCAAATGTCTCACAGTAGTATTTTATAATACCAGCCTGTTACGTTCGTCTCTTCTCATACAGAGAAGGCACGGGCATCAATCACCACGCTTGCGCAAAGCGGGTTGGAGATTTCAGACTTAAATTAATTAGGTTTCTTCACTGTTTCCTTCACCGATGTCAGTGGTAGACAAAACTTATTTTTCCAGGTAAAAAAACATTATTAATCTTTCAAATAACTATTGACCACGGCATTCTTTGTGATAATGTTTGACATGGCTCCATTAACGGGGATGTATTGTATACTTTTCTAAACAACTGTAAAATTACAGAAAATCTACCAACACGTACACTTGCGTTTTCCAACCCAATCTTTCATACACAATTATTGTAACTTAAGCGGTCATTACACGCATGAACGGCTAGCGGTAATGAGCACACTGGAACGCTACATAATTACTCAAATTTACTAATGATTAATTAAATACCCACACGATCTATTCTAACCAATAGCAATGGTCGAACCAGATCGCCTTCAACGGGTAGCAAGATCAAGAACTACTATTAGATAAAGAGAATAAACAAACGGAAATAGATTCTTAATTCTCCATACATTCACGCAATAAATGGCTACAGGGGCTATAAGACCTCATTCAACACTAACTTCGGGCGTATTGTTTATACATGTGCCGAAATGTTATTTAACAAATTGTAAACAAGGTTAAGATGATTAACTAATAGGTACTTGTATTACCGGGAAGGGAAACTGTATGTTGCTATAAACTAAGAATATATTTACAAGAAGGTTATCGTACGCGTAAATATGGGCGCACGCGCGTGCTGAAATATCCTTGACAATAACCCAAAATTATAGGTAGTGCATGAAGTCTTGTCTAATTTGAGAACAGTTCAGAGTGAAGGGGACGAAGCACCTATACTAGCCATATGGTTGAGCGAGTCACTCAGTCGTATATTTGCAAATATACAGTAAACGCTAAGAAGGAGTCAATAGAAAATAATGTCACAATAATGATAGAAATGCAAACACGTCACTCAGAATAAATTGTCCATGCCGCATCTCTATGATGTTTATTTTCTAGGTAACACCACACGTGTGGGCAATAATTCTATTCACATAAATACATAATTTCACCCTACTTACCACACAAGACACTTACAAAAAGCACTCCCCATTTAAATATAAAAATGCAACATACTTCACCCCAATCTTCTTTCATCTTGTTCATCACAAAAAAAAATCAAACGGCCTCGCCACACAGATACTATAAACATCCAATTTTATTTTATGACCAAACATTAGGCGAGACATATAAATAAATAAAACATGGCTATAAAATTAATGTCCGACACCCCTAACAACCCTTCTTGGTAACATGTCGTAGAAGCGATGCATCTATGTCACCAAGTAACTCGTTAACTAACAATGTCGAAACGTCAATTGATTATGCCCGCATTTCGGACAATGGAAATTGTCTGCCAATTAACTTGTTGATAAATTCCAATAAGTTTCGCTTAGCAAAAGAAAAACATGGTATTATGAACAGTTGTTTCTAATAATCACAGGGCATCGAAAAATTCATCCGTATCGTTGTCAACGGGAAAAGTGCCCAGAAGGCTGGCAGCATTGCCACGTTGAATGGCAATGCTGATTCTATGGCCAAAAAAAGGCCAGCCCTCTGGTCACGTGAAGAGTCGACCAAACGCTTCGCGATTTCTCGAAAAACTAAATGAGCACACGGCCCTAGTGTTTCAACCCCAAACGGCTCAAACATCATATAATATGTTGTTCCTTCGTTGTATCTGCTTCCAAATATCTTAAAACATGTATTTCTTAAACAATCTTGATCAAGCAGAGTGAAATTGCAGTACACGTCGAGTATTTATGAGTGCAAACATCCTAATTACAAGCTTCCTTGAAAAATATTGCACTGTATTCTACCTTAAGCCTTGTACCCGACCCGCCTACCCGTCTTACCACGCCGCCTTATTGTGAAAATCAACGTTCTAAGCGTGTTTGTCTACTTAAAGCGCATATTTCTGCTATCTACGCGAATATATTACTGTTTCTGGTAACTAACGGTTATTATGTTACAATTTACGTATTCACACACATTTTACGCATGTTTATGCAAAACAGAGTTTTTATAAGATTGTAGAAGTCTATTTCGTCTTCATGTTCTTTCAATTTGAATGATTTTAGAAGAAAAATATGGGGTATGTTTCATACCGGAATTTCATAAACATTTCCAACGAAAATATCCAACGATGTAGGTAACGAAATGAAACTTCGCTTTGACATCTGCGCGTTTGTCTCTACAAAAAAAAAAGCAAACTATACTGCGCTGTTTTATTGACATAAACAAGAGTCAATGCATCGGTATGTCTGGCTGATTAATCTCATCGCAAGCTCGACAGATTGATCGTCATCGGATGACAATATTCGTCTAACGAGACGATCAATTACTGCGCTTCTTACATTCTTCACATATTATAAAGTAAGAAAACCCTATGTCGGATCGACCGGACCAGTTTCGAATAATAAGCTATCTACAAACGATGAAATTTTAGGGTTTTGATTAGAGTAGCTGTCGTTGCGTCGATGACCTTCAAAGTGTGTTATCATTTTAGGTTCTTGAATTTTTATTACAATCATGTGTGCGCGATACGATATCACATAAGTTTCTCGAAAGGAAATACATGCCTGCCTGCATATATTTTGTGAACACAGCTGCTTCATTGCTTCAGCTGGCAAAATTTGCATGTGCAAAGAACGCGTTCACCTTATACAATACCAAACAAAACGTAACACGTTTCTATTTTTGCAATTTCCTTGAAAATAAGAGCGATTTATCAGACGTTATAATAATACTTGTGTTCAGATCATTTACTGTGACGTCATATGTCACAATACGCGCTAACAGCTATTATAGTGTAAACTACAAAGATAGCCATCTCACCTTATAACGACAAGACTAGAATTCTCACTAGTTTTAGTCGGCAGCTAAACCTTGTCATGTCAGTGCGCCGCCTTAAGCGACACGGAAGGAGTTTCTTCCCTACATGGCCACGACTGGGATATATAGTGGCTAGGAAACAGGTCCCCTGGAACGTTAACAGTAGTCGTAATAAGCTGAAATGGCTGTGTGCGTGCTGGCAGCCAACATTAGGGGGTCCGACGACCACTTACGATACCGCCTGGCAGCTGTATTATGATTGGAATATGTTCGCGTATGGACACTTATTTTCTAAATTGAGAGTAAAGAGCGAGGATGTAAACGTTTTTTTTTCTCACAAATCGCTTTTAAAGACAGGTGACTCCACTATGTTACGTAATTTTCAAAATGTTGATACTCGAAGTATGCTGGAATTATGTTTCATAATTATCGCCTAAACATTTTTACGTTTAAAAATTCGTAAAAATGACAACTTTATGGGCGTGAGCGTGAAATGCATTTGGGTGGTCACGATCTACGGCGTTATACAGGCCCTTAAAATCGATTAGATTAACTGTATGTAATCTGTATCCTAGATTGAATAATCAGTCACGCGACCTACCTATCACAACCACGGACAAATCATCATAATTACATACCACACACGCCTTCGTAATAATCAACATGTTCTCGGTTTGACCCGTAACCTCTTTCGCTAATTACATTTAGAATGATTTCCTGCAACATTTTCAAAGGAAACTATAAAACATCACTTTCATACGGAATCTTACGACAAATTAAACTCATTTTAGATCGACACTTCAAAGGTTTCATTTTAATAGAGTTCAATTACATTCAGCGATTCATACGATTAACGTTGAACTGTGTTAGAAACTAGCTCGGGGAAGTAACTGTGAATTCTAATTTTGAAACTAAATAATTTAATTAATTATTGAGCTTTATATTTTACTTAAAATTAAGGCATGTACCTAAAAGCCATGTGCTGGTGGGAATTCTTCCTAATGCTCCTTCTTACTGCTTATTTTTGTTGCATATGGAACAAGAGTGCAAAATTTCATGCGTCTGGCCCCAGCGGTTTAGACTAGGCGATGTCTGTAAGTTAATGAATGAGTATAAGATTTTTATTAAGTCTATGGAGCAAAAATGGCGCCCGCGTTATCACTAGTTTATGTTAGAACAAGACGCAATCACGTGTCACATCGACTTTGATCTAACGCTATCAACAGTCACAGATGACGGATAGTTCATGTTACCTCTTAATTACTACTATTTTCCTATTACAAACAAACTTGCCGCGAAGGAAATGTCAAAGTAAATCTAGACTTTACGCTTTCAATTATAAAGGCTGTTATTTAAAGCAAGTTTCCAGCTTATAAATCAACCGATGACAGTATAAATAAACTGCAGATTTTAACAGACACTCGAATAGTTCAATACCTCTTTTAAGCAACGAATGTATAGAAAACAGGACCAAATATAGTCGTCATTAGCACTTATTGACTATAAAATTGATAAATGATAAAGCTGCGTCTGCGACGTTTGGTCATAGTTAACAGTTGAGTTATTAGTTTCGAAAGTGGGGGTCCGAAACGTCTGGCTGTTGAAGTGGTCTTTGTTTGAACTTTTTGTGGCCCACTCGACCGTCTTCATTAAACTATCAATGAATTCTTTGTTAGACACCCTGGGAAAGTTTTTGAATTTCTAGATAACTGTAAGTATATTTTAAATCAACCATGTGTACTCAGATGTGTGATTTGTTGATACAAAATCAATATTTATCGCCGAAATGATATCGTTATCGTTGATAGATAAGTGATGTCACAAACAACCGCATAGCGTTTGTCAAACTCACAGACAATTTTGGCGCATTTAAATCATTCATAGTTGCATAATATTGTCCGAGAGATATCTTGTACTTATTCTAGTATTTGTAGATATTTAATGTGCACTTCTGTAACCGATAATAAGATTGTATTGTTTGATACTTGATTAAGTAAGAATTCAGGCTGCATTGTATATATTTATTTCTAAGTATCATGCAGTGTTTCCATGCCAAAAATTGTTCCAAAACGGTCACATATGGCTTACTGTAATGTTCCCACGTCTAACAAATTACGTTACTACATCCACTCATGCGCAGAAGATCCATTATTGTCGTAGTGGCGCGGTGAACCCAATTTCTTGCCACAGTGCGCCAAATGTAAAGGTGTGGACCGGCACACGGCAATTTACACTTCAAACGTTTACACAGTGAAGATAAGGCTTTATCAGTGAACTGTCAACAGCGATATCTGTTCGTGTACATTAATCATATTATTAATTAGTTTGTCGTTCTCATGAATATAATGATACATCAAACGAATCAATTACCAGTAGTCGAAGGTGCACAGTGACTCTGTTTATCGCGAAACGTGATTTGTGATGCTTGAAGATAACACAAGCAATTTGATTAACTTTTATGTAACATAATGAGTCATTTTGTAACGTTACTAGTAAATAAGATGATACATACTAACTTGTAGATCTGACCTGAAAACCTTGAGGGTGGGACTGCATATGCCATCGATTTCATGCGATCCCATGCAGCCTCCCCTTTTGTGTGGTGAAGAGAACATACGTATAATCTAAAACGGTAGAAGTCTGACGTAAGCCTCCACAAACGTATTCCATGTGACTATTGGGGAAATCAAGAAGCTCGGCTGGGGGGAAGCTCGTGGCTAATTGAAAACTGCCGCACGGGTTGATCGAAGGTTAAGCTACACTTTCCGAGGTCAGTCTGTGGATGGGTGACCGTTCGTAACATATCGAGACTCCTCCAAGCCTCGGAAAGCATGTCAAGCGGTTGGTCCCCGTTGTCATTTGGAGATCTTTGACAGTCGTTACGGGTAGTCAGAGCCCAAAAGTCTGACAACCAGTCTTACCATGGGGTATCGTGTTTCCCAGTTGTGAACCCATTTGGGTTGTGGAGGCCAGAGGGTTGTGAGGTGCATCCGGTTAGACTAGAAGCCGACCCCAGCGTTGTAAAAGGCTAGGCAGATGATATTGGGGAAATCCTAATACTATAGAAAAAAAAAAAAAAGTTTCGTAGGTACTTTTTGGTATCATTTATATCGATGGAGGAAAGCATCGTGGGGATACCTGGACTCATAATTGATAATAATTAACCAGCCTTAAGCATGTTGATTAATGCTTCTACCATCTCTGTATGAGAAAATGCCCTGCAGTAGGACAGTACCGTTTTCATTTTTTACTTGCTTGGGTACTTAACTACCAAAAATTCAGTTTTTATGTCCAAAAATTTTATATGCAATAAACGGGCTACCCCAAATCTTTACGTCAGGTACTGAGTAGATTGAGCTATTAGCGTCACTGCAGTAACCAGGGGCTTGCGCCAACGCACACGATATGCCTAATAAGGGCGTGACGTAAATACACAATTTCATGTTTTGTTTCGCATTCCTCACTGTTTCAGTAGCTGACGTGCGCTGATGACGTACCCTGACATAACGCAATGGACTTGAAACTGGAAATGTGAACAGAAAAAAGGAAAAGGAACCCGGTTAATGTCGGAAAAAAAGAGTATTATCGATTTTACCAAAAGTCTGACAGCCAAGTCTTACCAAAGGGCATCGTGTTGCCCAGTAACTGGGTTGTGGAGGTCGGATAGGCCACCGCTCCATGCAAAAAACTTGTATTCAGCCACATCCAGTTAGACAGGAAGCCGACCCCAACATAGTTGGGAAAAGTCTTGGATGATCCATTTTTATCCATTGGATCCATAAGGATCTATTATTTGGGATTACCCAAATTGAGTAATTAAAGTAGGTAATTGATATATATAACATTCATTAGAATGTGATAATTGGTAAGTTATTCAGCATATCATTCTAAACGGAACAGAATTTTATATCGATGCGATAGCACTGATGGAAACTTATTTATCGAAACTATTATTATTTTGAAGGCATCTAAACTTATCGATTTATGGGTAAATCATTTATTCGATATCGAAATATTTTCATCGTGAATTTTCTTGTAGAAACGTCAGTGTAATTGAAATTTTGATAGTATAAATGATTAAATCATTTATAATCTTATATTTAATATTTTAATGTAAGAAAGAACCTTATAAGGTTCGGGTACTAGGTAGTATTAGCGTTTACAAGACCTTCAAACCTCACAATGACCTCAGTCATCAGCATCACCATTATTACTTATTTTGATTTTCACAAATGACAGAAACGTGAAACAGACAATCTATTTATATAAACATCAAGCCGACAGCTCTGTGTACTAACCTACTCAC
Source organism: Phlogophora meticulosa (assembly GCA_905147745.2). Lineage (NCBI taxonomy): Eukaryota > Metazoa > Arthropoda > Insecta > Lepidoptera > Noctuidae > Phlogophora > Phlogophora meticulosa. Next base: position 6,713,564 of record LR990518.1, read on the forward strand.
GGAGAACTTTACAAACAATAGTGGATATTCCTTTGTTTTCTGTTGGCGAGATGCACAGCCGCACAACGCATCGCCCTGTTTATTTAAAATGATGGCAATACTACTTATAATGTTCCACAATAGTCTGGCAACAATTACAATGGCATCTACGACGCCCAATCGTCGCATAATGGTCTATGGTATATGATTCTATGACCCATTAAAGCGGCCGCACCTTTACTAGAGATGTCCTATTTACGCACCTTAGTGAATAAGCCCATACAAAGTCAGTCACGCGTTGCGTACAGCACTAATTTATCTGACAGATCGCTATTTTGTCATACATTTCTGGTGACATATCAATTTGGATCTTCATACCATGACATAACTGGTAATGTATGGAGGTTTAATGAAATGCATCGTTTGTTTAGTTTGAAATTGGATAATTATTCGAAAGTAGCTGTTGACTCTTGAGTCTATTATTTTAAATTACAGTGAGGATGAAATAAGTTATGAAGGTTGGTGTTTTTGTGCAATAGCAGTTCGAAGGTCTAAATGAAGGCTCTTTAAATGACGTTTAGAAGAATGAGCATCATTGCAAAACTAAATTATTACGATGAAGCAAGTCCTAACAATGAGCTAAGCTGACAATGAATTCAAGATATAACACGTTGCACGAACAAAATAAAGACTTGGCTTATGTCATTTTAATTCTTTAACATCATCAATTTGTATAGCATCTTGGGATCGAAGGTTATCTACAATTCAATGCAATAGCAATAAACTATTCAAATACGTAATCTTTTATCATCCAGGAAATCTACGCGTTTTTACACTAACTGATCTAAGATAATATGAAAGCTAAAAAATACTTCTGAGGACAGGCCCACCTCATATACAACGATAGATATCATAATTGTATTTTTTTATGTAGTACATACTTATTGTAAATATTTTACCTTTTTTTTTCTTTCATTTTTTACCGTCATTTGATGACATGGTTAGCTGTTTATGATCAAATTAGATGTCATCACTAGTGTTCTAAGACAATGTCCCAATATTAGAACCCACTTATGCTACGTTAATCAGATTAGATACCTACGCCTGTTGCAATGATATCATAATTAAATATTGCCCCACACCTACAGGTTATAGTCTATACTTTATAGTTTCTTAGTGTGCAAGATAAACCAAATGTTTCTACTTCTCTATTTTGAATCAGGAGGAAATAAGTTTAATACGATAACCTTGACTTTTGTTTTACAATCTGCATTCTGTAATATGTAATTTTGTACGTTGTGATATATCTTTCCGAATATTTATATTCACTTCTGAATTTATAGTGTTTACAATGTCTACGTTTAGAAATTACTATCGAGCATTCTTGCATAACAGCATTAGTACCCTGTAATTGCTGAGAATGTTTAGATAAGAGTATTGAGGAACCGACAGTTTCGCAACTGACGTCGATTCCAGAATTTGTGTCTATCAGAAGACTCCTAATCCAAATCTTGTGATATTCTCAGTCTCAATCTACTGATAGTTTTGAAATGTATGAATATCTTTAAGGCCTATATGTATATGTATGTCGGTTAAAAGTGAGTTTTTTTAATTAATTTCCTACTGAAAATTCCAAATACCCATTAAATGTATTTTTAACTTTCAATTTACTCCCAACGTTAAGTATAAAACAATAAATGTACCTTCATCTGGTAAACTCGTAACTTAGGTAACAAAAGAAAGTGCGTAACAAAACTTTCGCTACCAATTTCTATGTTCTTACAGAAGCACTAAATTCTTATCCATTTTCTAATAGACGGCAGAGTATCTTCCACGTGATTGCTCACGTTAATTAATTGTTCGATACGTTATAAGCTGGGAGCACAATATCATCCACCACTATCTCTCAAGCCAGATAAATATACAATCACGTCAACGCCTCATGTAACAGTGATGATGTGAACTTGAGATGGTATTTCAATAATTGTCTAAATAGAAATATCACGTAAATTTATGACAATTTATATACAGTCGAAGTTAAGTCACTTCATAATGTCAGTGGATATTATTTTACTCGCAGTTATTGGTACAATACGATGTAGGTATATACACTATATACCTATACGTTTACAGTCCAAGTCGCTGTTGTGTGACCACTGGGGACACGAGATAACAATACCGGTCCATATTAATATCTGTATGTACTCCTTTATACACCAGTGTGTTTATTATTGACCAGTGGGACACACGATATTATAACTGGACCATATTTCAAACAAATTCTGAACTACTTTTAACATAGACTGTAGCTAACAGATTACAATCTGCATTACCTGACGTTATTCATCGCATGAAGACCTAATGACACCATTTTTTTGCTCGGCGCAAGCGCAACCGTTGATACAATTCGCGAACCAAATTATATCGAGCTGGGGGTGAAAGTACGTGCTTTCACTGCATTCAGTGTTGAGATAAAATAATTTTTAGCTCGTGACATTCTAGAAGATCTACTGATACGCCACGCAGAAGCCCTAACCGGTGTTTATAATTGATACATAAAACGCGGTTGTCACAAATGTCCGCCCATTTGCAATAAACAACCATTTGTAATGTAATAACGGTGTAGGTAGAAAGGAGTAAGAAATGTATTTGCTCCACATCGACTCATATATAAATTGGCAGTGACAAAATTAACCGCTTTACATTAGTAATCGTCGGCTAGCAAAGATAAAAATGATGGATGTAAGAAGCTGCACCATTTGAGACGTATCCATATATTTAACAATATGATTGGAATATCTAACATTATGTATATTCTGCTAAATGTTAACCAAACTAAGGATGGCAACCAACATCATCGCGGAATCAGAATTAAATAAACCGTTGGTCACGATTGTCTACTTGTAAAACTCATATTATTCACACGAATTCAACAAGTGTAAAATACATAAATACACAATTAAATTTTAAATGTCCTTAGTTTAATGCTATTTGAACTCTAAATTAGACCTTAATCAACAAGTCATAAGTAGCGTTTTGCAGTCTCGTATAAAGTCTATGTTTAGAATGTGAAATTAACATTTCCGCCAAATAAATAATGTCACTGTGCGTAGCGAATCTACTCATAGGAAAGTTCATGAAATATTTTGACATAATCATTAAATGGGATACTTACTACATTCCAATCTTTTAGAGCAATATTACATTTGAGAGACCAAAACTAAGGGGATTAATTTTAATTTCAAGTGAACACCAAATTATATATTTTTTTAAAGTATTTTAATCAAATTGTTCACAAGCAAGATCAAAAGCTATTTTAGGATACACACAATCCGAACACGAAAAGCCATTAATGTCAAGATTACTCCAATTAAATACAAGAAATCTATCACTAAGAACATTTAGAAATAGATAAAGATGAAACAGCGCGTAATCTTGCTGCAGCGACTCTCACAAATGACCCTAGATCTGAGCACATTAGCGGCATTGCTATCGAATATTCAGAGTACACGAGAAGCATGTCAGGACTTATAGGAGTAATAGGTACGGTTTGCCATCCGGCTATTATCATGGCTGCATCGGCGAGTGGAAAGCAACGGCTCTCACCTACGACAGCCAGATACGTTAACTTCGTGCGTTGCCATATACGGCTAATTCGAAATTGCTTATTTTGATACGGTTAAGTGGAAACTCATTTTTGTCCAGCCGAGCTTCTTCGTATTGCGCTAGGCTGATTTAATTGAGACTGTTAATTGACAACTATTTTGAGCCACGAATACAATCCTATCCAAGAACTTGTTTCGTCATTAAAAGTATATTGAAGGTATTTCATTCGATCGACGAATACTCCTCAAATGTTGTAACAGTTTTAACAAAATTAGCACCACGTTTAAATTAATTGCAAAGCATTTGTTCTGGTATTTACTAATTCATTTTCAACATCATACAATTTTAATGTTGTAGTCCCCATTAAGGTTACGTAATCAATTTTTAACTGTAATTCAAATACTGACGTAGTTAAACGGACAATAGCCAGTTCTTTTTTAATCATACGGATAAAAAATGGCGTATCGGCAAATATAATCATAGCCAAGAATCATCGCCAAGTCTGCAATCATGGCAATTCAAAATTTTATTACCGGTAATTTGACTTTCCGTTCCGAATTGACGCTTGTAAATATTTTTTATCGTTTGTACAAAGATTAGAATGAATATTCTGCGTGACTGAGATCTTAAGAGGCCGATTGAATTAGCACGTTTTAGAAAAGGACGACTTGTATTTAATGCGAACAGAATTGTATCGCAAACCGCAGAATATAACGAAGTCACATTTGCTCTGTGATCCCTCTATGTGCGGCGTATGCGTCATAATTACTCTCCAAAGGCCTTGTCTGATAACATTGGTGTGATGGACTGCGTCCTCTGTTGAATGTAGGCGCGAGATAAAAGCATTCACTTGACATGTGCAACAGTAATTGTGTTCCACAATACAACAGCTGAACACCGATACATCGTGCCATCGGGGAGACGTTCCCTGTGAAACTCTACATATGCTCAACATAGCTTTGTCTTATTTTCAAGTCAAACAGACGTGAAGTTAACGTCCATTCTCCGGTTTCCGGTGACGATAATAATTTTCGCCAACTGTACACATTCGTCGAAATATTATGACTTATCAATATTTCGTATTATGCAAATATTAGGTTCGGTTACAATAGTTGACTCATGTCGTCACTAGGAAGTGTCAATTCTGAAATCACCTCGAGATGAATTCAGCTCAATAGTGTTTAAAGCGTTAAACTCGGTGAAGTGTTTGTCTAAAGTTGGTACGATAAGGGACGGCACTGCATTGAACAGCCCTAAAATTTATTAAACGAGCAACGCATCAGGCATCCTCGAGATGAAAGTACTGATATCTGGAGGATGACGTTAACGTAAACATGACTAGATTATCACTATTACTAAGGTAGTATAATAATCTCACGATGAGTCAAACCAGGACCATTACTAAATTGTAGTAACTCCTAAATGAGTGCTCCCGTAACCTTGACAATCTCAATGGGCATTGTATATGTACATCGTTCTTAGCCCACAAGCGGTTGCACCTGGCCATCAGCTGGCAAGTGTACCTCAGCCCCCCTATGAAATGCGACAAAGAGTAGGGTGGTCCTAATTCAAGTAAAGACCGTTGCGAATGTCTTGATGGACGTGCTTTGAGGAAATAAATCGGTTGGGCTGCTCATTGCCGGTGGTCGGGAGGTTAACCGTAACCGCTAATCACGCCACTATTATAAGGATAGTAGAGGTGCGCCTGCGTAGCTTGCACTGTGGGTTGAACAGATTTTGAAGCTAGAAAAACTTCTTTTTTTTTTGCAAATTGGTTTGTTGCCTCGGCGTAAGTTCATTACCAAATGATGTTTTTATAATATCACAACAACCAATGACGGTAATTACTTTTTGCAAATATTCTGTTTTCTGGCTAGACGAACAATGTAATTTTGGTCAATTATGGAAGTATTAACTTTGGTGAATAAAAACACGATGACAAAAAATGACCCTCAAATTACAAAGTTAATGAAAAACCAACAACTGAAAGATTGGAAAAAAAATAACTGCTTGAATAAGAGACAAAATAATGTGCAACTGGACATAATCCTATATCAAATTGAAACATAAATTCAATTAGTTTTTATGTAGCAGTAAGTAATTGCATACTTGTTATTTAAAAGGCATTCTTGAACACTCCACAATTAATAAGTAAGGAAACCGAACACCTAGGCGACATAGCTATCTACGAGTAGTTTTTTCTAAGTTCGACTTTGACCGTCAGACTTAAATTGAAAACGACAGTACGAGATCAAAAGAAAGAAAAAGAATACAAAAAAATAAGAAATAGTCACCAGCAAGATAAAATTAAGAACCTATACTTTTCTAAAATTTGAAACATGTAAGTTAGGTTTTAGTTAGTTATAGAAGGTGCTTGAACTGAACGCAAGGAAATCGTAAAACACAATCATAAGACGGAGCTCTTGCTAGGTACCTATGTAACCTATTATATATTAGTATTTATTTCCCGCTGCGATTCTAGATAAGATATCTATTTAGCGGTGTGAGATTGCTATAGAAATGACTATTAATCGGTAGTTATTTCAACGTTTGAATTATCCCTCGAAGCAATTTCCGATGTACACACGGTAAATTGATTTATCTCTAACGTACCAATAACCAAACCCGTTTTCGAGATTCACGCAAAGCGATAAAATATTAAAAAAATATGTTGGAACGAAACGATAGGCCGAACTTTGGACACGTGTGAAGTTTGTGCTTAGCCACACACAAAATTGGATAAACTCCACAAACTGACGTAGGAACGATTAATTAATTATCAACTTAGGTAACTTAAGTAACAACACTTAAAATATCACCCGGCTATAACACCTATTCAGTGTAACTTGAATTAAATATACGTAGGTAGTTGCTAAACAATTGACGGCTTGCAAATTTATTTAACTAGGTATTCCGATTCCACGTAATGAGTTTATTCAACAAGTTTTTGTTAACGCAAACGTAAAGAAATGTTTAAAAATACTTACCAAGGATATATCGTGCAAATTACAAACTATTCGTATTGTTCGATTCGTTGTCGAATGCGCGATGCAATTCAAGTCCTCGCCAGATTTTTTCCGGATCACTCAATTCCGCTCACTGTCGCACTGTCACTTTTCGAGCACAGCCGGCTTTTTTAAAAGTTATCACGCCAAAGTGTGTGCCTCCGTGGGAACGGTGCGTGGTGTCGATTCGATGGATCGGTGCGGACTGGCTGCCTGTCGCACGCCGGCCGCTAACTCCGAAACTCGACTTGTGTTCACTAGACACAGAATAGGGGCATTCTGTGCATAATCGCCACTGTGCATCGATATGGTCCAACTTCATTGGGATTTTTCAATAAGTTGTTAAAGTAGTTGAACCTTGGTCAGTAAATAATGTTTTATTTTAATGAGCAACTGAAATTTACCTACACTAAAATTGTGATCTTTCTAGATGTGTGCGATGTTTGACAATTTATGATACGGGTAGATAATTTTGACAAACAACTATGTAGCAAAAACCGCTGAAAGCATTGACCGCAACATCGCGTGAATATAATTGAGTCTGACTACTCGGTAACATAAAATATCGCGTTCATCATCCAGTGATTATGTACACACTAGCACACATGACGATGCTGGATTAACACTGTGTCTAATTGTGGGAAAACGCCGCGTGCACGGTTCAAGATCGTACGACTATCGCGCCACCTCGGCTATTCGCGCGCCTTTTACTAACACATTTTTTTCTCGTGCAGATGCAATAACTTTTTGGAATAAGACCGTTGTTTCAAAAACGTGTTTATAAATATTATGTATTTATCATTTTTATTGGTGGACTGGTTATAATAAAAAATGCGAGTTATCAGTAATGTCAAACAACGTAAACACGGAGTGGATTTATCGATGTCATATTCGATAAATTAGGTTATTTCTATCAATGTGTGTATACAGAAAGTGCTTTCATCTTTACAAAGAAATTTAGTATAGGTTTAGTATACTCTTCATTTTCGAATGGGGTGAGGCTATTTTACAACCCAAATAGATTTTCGAACCGGAGCAAGCAGAGTAAATAAAAATGACTGTAATTAAATAAATTGCTTTGCTATCTCTTAAGAGGTAATTAAGAGTACAAGCGATAGATATAGCTCTGGAGACAGTTTAACGATTAGTCAATTGCTTGTAACAAGCTACTATTACATTAAATTTTCCAAAAGAGGTTTGAATTTTTTCCTATGGAAGCGTAAATTTCGCCTCATGACGCGAAAGCGCGCGCGAATTCGCTGGAACGCTCGAGTGTTCTCGCACATTGCAACGAATTCGCACAACCTGTTTCGTAAACTCTTGGCACCGCACTGCTGTGACCGACCCAACCGACTCCCCATTCGCGCCACTTCCCGCAGATTCCACAGACGGCACCGACAGTAGCTAGGGGAATTCTCGAGAATGCGCGAGGATTCCCCGGAAGACGCGCGACCTGTTTTGGCTCCTATTTAGTTTGTAATACATAAAGTTCATTATGCTATGTACGATTTCAATGAAAAAAGTCGGTTCCATTCCATTCCGCGGAGGTGTAAATTGAGCCTTAGCCTTCTAGAGTTGTATGCAAATAAGAAACTGGAATATAAGGGTAGAAGACACAAAATATGTACTTAGGGATATGGTGCTCCAAAATGTCCCATTGTCGAGATATTGAGTATTTTTCAAAATCTCATTTAACGATCTTTACCTCTGAATATGACACTTTAGTGTAAGTAATCCCTGATCATTTTCGCCTACTTTTCAATTGCAGTGCATGGTGAATCTGAATTTTAGTATTGAAGTATTACGTGCTCGAGATATTAATCTTCGTCTTTGTTCAACATCATCATCAACCTAGCTTTTTCCTAACTATGTTGGGGTCGGCTACCAGTGTAACCGGATGCAGCTGGACTGCTATCCTGGTAGCTGCATATTTTACATGGAGTGACTGCCTATCTGACCTCCACAACCCAATTTCTGGGCAACACTATATAAGCCTGGTGGCAACCCGCCGGTTACGGATTTCTGACTACCCTTAACGATAGCCGGGACCAACAACTTAACGTGCTTTCCAAGGCACGGAGGCGTCTATAAATATTATACACCCATTCACAGACTAGCCTCGCTAAGCGTAGCTTAACCTTCGATCAACCCGTGCGGCTGTTACTTAGCCACGAGGTCCTCTTATTGTTATAATGATATCTTCAAATTATTATTTTTTGTTCGTTTGAGTGTCCTTTGCCATTTTGTTAAATTAAGTTCATGAGCCGCAACTTAGGAGGAAAATCAAAACGGTGGTGGGGTGGTCACTATGGTGTTATGCCATAAAAAGACAAATGCAGTAATAAAGTACAGTTTACTTTATTACTGCATTCGTCTTTGAACGTTTAGTCTATTCGTTTCGTAGAGTAACCCCAAAACGAATACCTAAAACGAGTTTAGTACCTAATTGCCTCACTAGCCAAAGCCAAATAAAATCATCAATAAAGTCAAACAATCAAGTCAACAATCAAATCGAATAGCAGCAGCAATCACATAGAATGACAATAATGTACACATAATGAATCCTGATTGTAGATAGAAACCTACATCAGGAATCCAGGTCAGTGGTCACTAGGAGTCTAGGACCATACCTACCCAACCATACTCATTCATTGTAACTAACTATACACTATTCAGCATCGGACATCGCCCGATGTCAAATGTTATGACGATATTTCAACAAAAGATGCAATCCAACAAATAAATAATGAAACTAACAAATATATAATTCTTGCTTTTAAAACAAAATACTGTCATGTGCGTCATTGGCTAGAATGAAATCAAAATAAGTGGCGAGACATTTTTTTGATGATTTCACGAAATGAGTTCTACGCCAACCAAGGATTTATTTTTCGTATTTGCATTTGTATGTTTTTCGACATGTAATCAGTTTTGCGAAGTGTTCTGAGTTCTGATGAAGCAATTACAGTCCTCATAATTTATTCGTAATTTAATAATGAATTCTTGTATGACATTATCAGTAAGTATTATAATTGTATTGGTCTGGAGCCACTTTTGGCTGATAACATTATTTTTGTCTGTAAGAGAGGAGCGTTGTGATTTCAATGTACAGACGCCAGCACATCAAGTAACCCCAAACTGTCAGATTTTCCCAATTGAACATGAATCTTATTCTTTCGTTTTATAGTTGAAAACCCATCAAAGAAATTTGACACATTGGGGTAGCTTGATGTGCTGGCCTCTATACTTCTGCACGTCACTTTATAGATGAGTCTTAGATGAACTATTGGTTGTGTTACCAAGTTGATGTTATCTAATTTCGATAGGAAAATATGTTTCTATCGAAGCAGAGGCAATCGTGACAATAATTGGAAACTCTGATTTACTATTATTTCTGAAGTCAATTATGTTGAACGTCCGATGTGGCGCGGTGGGCGAAGGTCCGCCTACGACGCAAGAGGTTGCGGGTACGATTCCCGCCTTGGGACAAATGTTTGTACGATCTACAAAGATTTGTTCCGGGTGTTCTGGGTATTTCCTATGTATAATAAAAATATCTATCTATGTAATGTATTGTATTAAGTATATCAGTCATCTAGTACCCATAACACAAGCTCTGCTTAGCTTGGGTCTAGATGATGCTGTGTGATTAGTCTTGTTGTAATTTTTAAATTTTCGAATTAATAATAATAATACCAGCCTGTTACTGTCCCACTGCAGAGCAAAGGCTTCTTCTCATACAGAGAAGGCACGAACATTAATCACCACGCTTGCTCAAGACGGGTAGGCGATTTCAGACTTATATTGATTATAAGTCCAGGTTTCCTCGCAATGTTTTCATGTTCACCGATGTCAGTGATGTCCAAGATAAACTTAGAAAGTACATTCACATTGGTACGTGCCCAGGTTTGAACCCATAACCTCGAGCACCAGAGGCGAGGCCTAACCCACTAGGCCAACATGAAATTTTATTATCCAATTAAGATGTTGTTTTTATATGTAAATGTGGTGTGTACGTATATTATTGGTTTATACATAAGACCTGTGAATTACTTACTGTCACAAACGAATGTACAATGTTATAAACTGTTGGATAATATATCTTAAATAAATAAATAAAATTGACCGGATTAATTTTGAAATAAAAGTTTGCTGTTATCATATTTATTTCACAACCATATTTGTGTGCTCTATATCAGTATCAAAACGTGTGTCAATTTGAAAGATTAAAAGATAAACAACACGTTATAACCCTTTTTACGATGAGACTGCAAATCGAATTTGCTTCTAAAAGAGCTCATATCAATGGGCATACCTACCCCGTGTCCGAAATTACTATGGCGTCCCAGAAAATACCGGGTACTAGAAAGGTCCTACGCAATCATCATAAACGATGTCTCTTACGTAGGAAGGTAGGTATATAAAAATATAGGTTGGTAACTTGTTTGCTCGGAAACTTTGGAGAAGGTTACCCAAATCAAATTACGCAATGTTTACTACCCGTGAAGATGAAAAGAAAATGATACTTACTTGTGATATTTTTCTTAGCTCTGTCCTCATTGTTTTACCAATGCCTACCTATTATATAGTCATTTAAAACTAAATATATGTTGGACTAACACTTCGTCCGCGACTTCGTCCGCGTAGATTTCTTACTTTACCCTTAGAACTTTAACATCCACACAATAAAATACAATCTCAATCAAATATTACTGAAAATACAGCTATATATGGGTAAAATAATGTTTTGAACCGGTTAAATAGTTTTTGAGTTTATCCATTACAAACAATCAAATCTTTCCTCTTTTATATAAATTAGTTAATAAAAACCGTAGTAATCTTGCAATACTTTTAGCAAGCAAGCCAAAAAGCAAGTATATGCTTGGTAAGAAGTAACCATTTTCTTCAAAAAAGGCAGTAAGCTTAAGTAGCAGCAAGTAAACATTATTACAAAAAAAAATTCGGGAACTATATAATTATATTTTCTAAAAACACTTTTGACTAAGTCATCATCAATATAAAATGCAAATAAAGTCATTACCTAATCACCCATTACAAATATAGACATTCGAAATTGTAATTAGAGAAATTTAAAATCTTAATTACTTGTAACGAACATAAATAGATATTTTACCGTTAGAAAACCAGTAAAGGACGTATCTTAACAACTTAGAAATAACCAGTGAGCTTTTAAAGTCGCCTCGGCGCCGCTTTTATTGGTCAGACAAAAGTCCTCCCGTGGCGCCGTGGGATAATGTACGTCTATTAAAAAGCGTGTTAAAAGAACCGTATTTACTTATTTATTTCGGAAAAAAAAATACGAATGAATGTTCGTTGCGTAACAAAAGCTCGCACAACGAATGTTTGCTTCGAGAATTCCTAGTTTGAACTGCATGGATTATGTTAGGTGAAAGCTATGTTACAATAAACCTTTGGTTTTTAGTGGACATTCTATTTGTGTTGGAAATTGCTGTCAACGTAAGTAAACGCTTAGTAAACTTGGATTTAGTCTCATAGTAGGTCGTAGTCATTTTTAAAATGCGTTTTCTGACCATTATTTATTACAGCCATAAACGACCAGTTTGAAATTAAGATTATTTGTACAATAAACGATTATAAACCGATTATTTTCCATTTTTATATCAGGCTAGGCAAAATTGTTAAAATTTCAACCTGTTACCGCCTAAAAGCAACACCTGCCATTTGGCTCTTCAAAGAAGAATACTGCAATTGCTCCACCACTGTCAGTCGAAGTAGGATTCTTGCGAGGATCAACCAAAGTGGTTTTTTCCCCAAAAGTGTTATTTTTTTGTAAACAAATCCTCTGTAATAAAAGAGGAATTTGGTGATTAAAATTTGGTCACTTTGTATCAGTGTATCAGTTCAAGTTAATGCGGTGGTCATGGTCTTAAAACTACCTAAAACGAACGTGATGCATAGTAAAAAAAAGAAATGGAGATAAAAATTGGAACTGCAAAATTTAGGCTCAAATTATTGCAAAAAAAAAATTGTATACACCCACTATATGTAGCCCCCCTGTATTACGTACTTTTAGAAAAATATTGAAGTATGTGTGTATCTTTTCCTCCTACCTAGGTACCACAAAAATTATCTTTGACCACGTCACTTAACTTGTTTTGTACGAATATTACTCAACTTGCGTCATCACCTGCAAAAACTGTTTATTTATTAATAATTTTACACTGATGGCAGCGATTATAAACTTGTGTTAGATAACAAAATCTGGCTATCGGGAATATTCCAGAAGATTTTTGATAAAATGGAACTTCTATCTCGTCTTTCTCACATTTTAATATCGTACATTGATAACGTTAAAAAGATAAACTGTATTCAACTAGCAAATAGTTTAATGCATCCCCTACAACTCTTGAAATATTGTCACCCTCTTGCCCTTAGCCCAATTGTTATCTTTTTCCATATATTCCTATTTGCCGTCATCTCAATAGTCACCTCCTTTCTTGCCGAAAAACAATCCATCCATATTATTTTTTGGTCTTCCTTTACCCTTGTAACCCACCACATTCAAACTCAAAACTTTCTTCACAACATGCTCATTATTCCTCCGCATCACATGCCCATACCATGACAACCAATCTCTACACAACTTCGCCGTCGACAGTGCCGCTTTTAGACTTTTTCTCTTACACACTCATTTCTATCCATTCGCGTAACATCACATGGGATATGTGTTGTTAGCATTCTCATCTCAGCGGCATGCAATTGCCTACCCTTGAAATATCTGCTTTCTAATAATTTCGCAACTGTAACTAATCTCAAAGCTTAATCTTTGATAACGGCAGTAGCAACCAATAAGCAATAGCTAATAATTTCCTTTTAGTACCTATTGATAAAGCAAGCCCACCTCGACGCTCAGTGCCAGTTACCTATCTGATTCTATATCTGCAGTAGGTAATTGGATCTTGACAAATTGTTAATATACGAGCGGAGAAGTCCAGTCTATACATATATGTAGTAGGCACCTTTATGTGGTCTTGGAAACTCCCCAAGTGCATCCGATGTTATTGTTTCTTAGTGTTCAAAATAATCTTTGGGACTTTCCAAAACTGTGGGTTTTTAAGATTTGTTTATTTTTAGATGTCTGCACCAACAAGTCAGGTTCTTTCATACGTTGTGGCCTCTCCGACCTTAGACTGCATAATCAACCTCCCGTCTCAGCCAGACCCAATTTAGCAAACGACTTCAGAACTCTGAAAGTCTAACAGTCTAAGTAATGGTTTAACCTTAGAATCTCAGTATCGGGTAGTAAATGGGTTGTACCTCAACACATCCCATCTCATTTTACGACTGGAACAAGGTTCCTCCCAAGTTGCATCACAGCACCTGGTTCTCCACCTTTCTTTAGAGGAGTCCCACAGCTCCTTCGACAATCATGGGCATACGAAATTACACTGTGAGCGCTTCGTTTACAATATTAATGTTCAGCTGAATAGTCTAAGACTGAGGGATGCTTATATCTATATAATAAAACCGCACAGGTCTATTGGTAAAGCTACGCTTCCCGAGGACGGTCCGTGGATGGGCGATCATGGATTACATATCGAGTTTTCTCTGTACCTCGGAAAGCACGTTAAACCATTGGTCGCGGTAGCCATTTGTAGATCTTTAAGACAGTCGTTACGGGTAATCAGAAGCCCGAAAGTCTGATGATCAAGTCATAGCAAAAGGTAGGCAGTCGCTGAATGTAAAATAATGGCACTCAGCCGACCCCAGTATGGATGGGAAAAGGCTGATGATGATGATAATATTCTAAAACTGTAAGCCGACCACAATATCTAATAAGAAAAAGGCTAAGCAGATGAGGATTGTTAAAACACATGTCAAGTCGGTTAATGTTGAATTGAACCATAAAAGTAAATTTAACGTTTTAAATATTTTTATTCATTTACGATCTTCCGTTACAAGTTGTTGCCAGTATTAAATTAAAAGTTTTACTATTAACATGTTATTGCTTTATAGTAGTAATAAACTCCTAGTTTTTACTGTCTGTTATAAGGGGTAAATAAATAAATTAATTGTTTGCTTAGAATTATTGCATGAGTTTGTTTACTGCCGTGAGTATTAGATGGATTAATATTGTCTGCAGCTGTATGATTTAAAGAACGGATTCCTCGTCTGTGGTTTTTATCCTTGGAAAGGGAATTTTCCTTTTAAAGTTCTAATTTCAAAACTTTTTACTATATTGATGGAATCAAATTTTCTGATACAAGATGGTCAGGAGATACAGAGGAATAATCAGCTTAACGAATAAATTTCTCTACGTTTGACGCTTTGGAGAAATCATCATTATGAAGCTGGCTTGATTGCTAGCAAATAAGTTCAATCAAGGATAAAAGAAACATCTCCAAGTACTTACTATAACATTAAAACATCAAGCCTGTATTCCCCGAAGCGTTGGGCAGAGGTGTACCTATAGTACCCCCACATTTCACCGGTTATCTTTTTAAGTCCCATGTAATAGGGGGTGAGCTTATTGCCATCAACCGGGCACACATCCAGACTCTGTGCTGCTATTGAGAAAATTCCTAATGGAAAAACTAAATAGCACTGCCCGACCTGGGAATGGAACCCAGGACCTCACGCTCAGTAGTCGCGCTTGGGACCACTAAACCAACGAGGTAGTCAAACTAATTTTACGCAAATTATTATACCATTACTACCCGTTTTCACTAACACTAAGCGTTACCTACATAATGATAATAATTTTTGGATATTTTTATACTTGGATTTTCAACTGTCTGAAATTGAAAATCGAAGGGTGCGCTGTAAATATATTTGTAATAAAAAAATTAGAGATATATTTAGGTGTTGTATCATACTGTTATTGAAAACAGGAATAATCGATCTGTTATCTTTACCACGTGCTTTGACTTCTTTAGTCATGTTCCCCTCTCTATCTTGAACTTGCAGTTTGACAGTTGTGCGACAATGACAGTGATATCGATTAGCCAAATCACGTGCTATGTTACGTTTATCGATTTCTGCCTAAGCAAATAATTTACTGATAAATAATAATAACGATTATGAGGCGTTACTGATAATGACGTGTACACTACGCGAACACATTTTCTAAATACAGTTTTAACGTTAGTTAATGTTAGGTCGTATCGGTTACCGTGCCTCGATAAATTCCACAAATTAAAGTAATTTGCAGCTGACGTTAATAAACACGCGAATTAAAATTTCGTAACTGTAAACCGCAGTCATTACGTTAGCGTTTTCGTTTAGCGTTTGCGTTTTGATAAGCTTGCGGTTGTAGCTTTAATTCACAGATGGAGAAATTACAGAGTTCCGTGGAAAATCGTCGTACGGTAGGCCGCACGTCAGTGGTAACTCAACCAGTGTAAGCTGGCCTATTGTCACATTGAAATTCTGTTCTGCGCTAGGCTCGAGGTTAAAGTGTTGCCATCGACGTGTCAGCCTACTGTATATTAGGGCAAATATATCATGTAAGATAGCTCAGGTTTCCTCCAGGTACCAGAAAATTTACGCCCAAAATAATTATTCAGTTTCACGATTAAATGTACCAGGATGACCAAACAGGGTTCGATAGTTTCTTACAGATCAAACATATGCTAAGAAATAGTAGGTAATTCAAAACGGATGAGATAAGAATTTGATTACCAAGGTACTTCCTAGAATATTACCTATTGATACCTTTATTTGTAATCTTTGCTATCACTTTGGAATTATTAAAAAAAAATCTCGTCACTGCAGGCGCGGCTATGACGCAATCCGTGCGAAAATTCGTACAAATTTGAGTTGAGTGACGTAAAGTATAAGATAATATTTACTGTACGCACAATCCTGGGAAGATAGAAGGAAAAGATAACTTTTAAGTTTAAGTTTAATCTTATTTGTCACCATGATTCGCTATATCGAGGAATATCACAGCATGTGATTTACTTCGAAGAGTTACATTCATATCTTCGAATTTCTTAATCAGTATAAAACAACTTTCAGGGGCTTTTCTGAGGCTGTTTGTAGATGAGTGCAAGGTGACCATCTATTACTGAGACCGCACTGTGCTTCGGAAAGCACGTAAAGCAGTTGGAGTCCAGGATGTCGTCGATGAGTTATCGGTAGTGCCTTTTGGCCTATCTCTGTTCTGTCTCCTGCTTGATATGGAGAGAAGTGGAAATTATGTACTTTCCTCCGCTGTTCTTTTCTGATTAATTTCGTTGCGGGATCCAAGACAGTTGAATCGTTTCTCCGGGTCTCGTCTTTTATCGTCTCGACGCTGTTCTAGTGATCGCCACTGTTGATTCAGTTTTTAGAAGTTACAGTGGTTTGGGAATAGTGTCGCGAAATATCCTAATAAAAGCAGAAAAAATGTTGTTACTGGTAGCCAGAAGCTCGGAAGTCTGAAAACCGATCTTAGCAAAATAGTATCGTGTTACCCAGTAACTGGCCAGATCCATGCCAAATTCTGTTATTCGACTACACCAGGTTAGACTGGAGGACTGGAAAACAGATAAGGACCTTTTTTGACAAAATTCACTTTCAACAACACTATATAAAATACCTAAACATCCATTTGTGCATTAAATACAAATGCAAACGGAAGACCCTGAATATCAATAAAAGGAAATGCAATAGGAAAAACATGCCAAGTGCCAACATTGACACATATGACACACACAATATAAAACAGAAGAGTGCCGATCACACGACGCCCCACCATTGAAAGTGCAACAACAAGCCAGTTGTTTTAACGGCAAGTCATTGCACGATAACAGCGACAATTGTCGCATTTGCAAGATAATGACAGTGGCTGGAAGAGGATAATCTGCCTCAGTGCGACAAAATTATGTGCAAACGAGTGGCCTAGTTCAAACAAGTGGACCGTCCTCCGACAAACACTGTGTTACGGTTGAATTATGTGGGATTTTGTGGTTGTTTATGCTTACATATAAACATAACATGCGCACACGCCTGTCTTACCCAAAGAGTTGGGCAGACGTTCACCTATAGTAACAACCACATTGACTGCTTCGTTAGTTTGGGATTTGGATGACATTACAATTACAGTAATGGTTATTGGGATTTTTCATTAAGAACTTTCCAGTAGTAGATTGGCCTTGAGTCCGCGATGTGTGCCCGGTTGATGGCAATAGGCTCATTGGCTCATCCCCTATTACATGGAACTTAAACGTTGGCAAAATAAGTTTTTGCATAAATCTACCACTCTCATGTCTCTTACACACTCTAAAACATGAGTTTTAGAGTAAGTGCGAATGTGTTGTGTGGGTAGGTTCATACCTACCCACACAACACATTCGCACTTACTCACACGTACAATCAAAACACTAGTTTTTCTCTAACATAGACACTCCCATTACACACACAGTCAAGATTTTCTTTTTTTTTCTTTTTATCCTTTGTTATTTTATGTAATGTATAATTGAATAAGGGAAAACCCTCCATTGGTACCCAAGTTACAGGTTTGCCTAGTTTGGGACCGATGTTTAATATTGTGTGAAACTCTTTATTGCAATCAATTTTTTTTTTTTTTTTTTTGAACACAACTGGTGAAATGTGGGTGTACTGTAGCTACACCACTGCCCAACCATTTGGGGAACACAGGCGTGATGTTAAGGAACTAGCCCTAATCTGTGACACACCGTCCTAAATAGATCTATTTCAATAACGCTCCTTTTATCCGCGCTGGGATGCTTCACTTCCTTGTGACCTTACAAGACGACTGAGTCTTGACCTACGGGAACGTCGTAATAAAAAGATGCCGAGTTCGTAGGACTGATAAGAAGAAATAAAACCATTGTTTTATCTAAAGGCATCTTCAAATTAGTCGTATGCTACTTCTAGGAAACTTGGTGCTTATACCGTTTATAAACTACAGTGTAATTCTAAATGTTTTTGGTGTGGTGGTCGCAAGCGCTGTTGCCGATCATGAGCTCCCGGTTTAAATTCCCGGATCGGCGAAAGTGTTATTGGGTTTTGTCGTCAGGATTTTCTCAGTTGCAGCTCATGTTCTGGATTTTTGCATGATGAGAACTAAGACATAGGTAGTTGGTGAAGTGTGGGTGTACTACAAATAGGTTTTTCCTTGGCCTAAACGTTCTGGGAATACATGAAAGCCTGTTTTTATGTTTTAATGCTAAAATCATTGCTTTATTAATACCTGAAAGAAGTTATATATCCGTTAAATTACGTACCAATACATCGTTTCTTTTACTTTTACTTAAGTAAAAACTGTTAGCTACATACTTACAATAAATAAGTACAAAAATGCAGCATTTCACTTTGTCGATTGAACATCGATGAGTAACAATATATTCGAGACAATGTCGTAATACTTTGAATATGTATGTATTATGCATATGAGTAGGTACCTACACATGTTATTGTGCCCACGAAACACTCATTTTAATATAAATAATTGAGTTGAAGTTCCTGACGCATGTACTTTATTGTAAAATGAAGTCATGTTAAGAGATAGTTCCTAAGTGCCTATTTATTTATTTTATTTACGAGTAAATATTATTTTTTTCTTATCTTTTTTTTTCTTTCTTTTTTAAAAAACGTTGCCCCACACTAGGAATTTCTCCTGTATCGTGGGTGCGTTTACAAACATTTAAATTCACATACACAAACAGCCAGACCCGGAACAATTACCTGTAGGTCATACAAATATTTGTTCCGTGCGGGGATCGAACCCAAAACACGCGGCGCAGCAGGCGATGGCTCAACCACTGCGCTTACCGTGTCGTCATTTATAAACATATTCAGTTATTTTTACTACTATAACAATATTTCTTAAAATCTGTTTCAGTAACCGTATTCTAGGAACACACTTCTTAACTTAGCACTAATAATAGGGAATAACATTTTTTTTTATCATCAGGTAGATTATTAAAATAAATAATAAAATAAATGAATATTGCTGGACAATCCATACAGCATCATCTAGCCCCAAGCTAAGCAGAGCTTGTGTTATGGGTACTAGATGACTGATATACTTAATACAATACATTACATAGATAGATATTTTTACTATACATAGAAAATACCCAGAACACCCGGAACAAATATTTGTCGATCGTACAAACATTTGTCCCAAGGCGGGAATCGAACCCGCAACCTCTTGCGTCGCAGGCGGACCATCGCCCGCAGCGCCACATCGGTCGTCAAAAACATTGAAAACTTTTTCTTTTTTACGTAATTAAGGCTTTTCATCGACTTCCGAGTCGCATAATTTAGTTTTAGGCATATTGAATTGGTCACTTACCGAAGTGTACAACACTCTCAGAGAATCTAACAATCGACATGTTAGATAACGTTACTTGAACTATTTACAAGTTGCAGGTTAAAAAAAATGCCATTACACTAGATAATATAATTATAATACCAGCCTGTTACTGTCCAACTGCAGGGCCTCTTCTCATACAGAGAAGGCACGAGCATTAATCCCCACGCCTGCTCAAGACGGGTTGGCGATTTCAGACTTATATTAATTATAAGTCCAGGTTTCCTCACGATGTGTTTCTTCACCGATGTCAGTGATGTCCAAGATAAACTTAGAAAGTACATATGAATTGAGAAAGTCACATTAGTACTTGGCCAGGTTTGAACCCATAATCTCGTGCACAAGAGGCGAGGAACCACTCCATCATGACACATCATGTCAATATATTGAATTAAAATGTTGCATGACATCACGCGTATGTAGATTTAAGACATACTTGTGACGTAGCCACCCCCGCTCCCCAACTTTAACGCGTTTTATCTCAGTCATTTTTTTTCATAATAATGCTAAAGCAAAAAATACGTCGTCTAATATTTTTTTCTTAACCGTCGGACTAAATATATATATATTTTTTTTTTACCTAGGCATCATCCATCTACTACATCATCACCGAGGTAGAAAGCCTTCAACTGCGGTTCCCCCACAAGGCTCGCGATACACTCCAGTACAATGTTGGGACTGACCCGCACCCGCCACACCACGGAGACGCATCTTCAACGTATTGTAACGAACAATCGACGCGTGTTTCAGCAAACAGCCAACTTCCAACATATTGAAAGCGATGGGCGCAGTACGAATTTGAGTATAATCGACACACAGGGTGGCCGTGTAAAATGAACTGAAATATGCACGAAAGATTTTTTATTTCTCTATAACAACGTGCAGCCTGCGAGAGATCATGGTAGCTCTCACCGACCCTTCGTTTTCTTCTTATATCAACATTATCTTTGAGATCAGCGTTCATAAAACATTAAACATGAGGCAACTATGATACTCGTATGCATTAAACATACAATACATTCCAATTTAAATGGTCAATGCACCCTCATTAGTAAATGTTGAGACTTCTTGACTCAAACTAATACGTCCGTTCAAGATAAAAATAGATTCCCACTATGAGAAGTCCAGGACTAATCACCAAAACCTTGAATAGAGACCGCGAATCGGCAAGCAGTGCGTGGGACGTCCCCTAACTGGATAGACCGACGACCTTAAAAACACGGCTGAGACAGGCTGGATGCGGAACACGGAAACCCGGATTATGTGGTGCAAATCTACAAAACGTTACCAGAAGCTATAAACTTCCAAAATTCTATCGCATTTTGCTCTCAATTTCCAATCTTTTTCATACTGTCATAAAAGTAAAGTCTAGTGGGGTTCGCTGCTTAACAATAACAGCCGCACGGGTCGTTTGAAGTTTAGCTACGCTTGCCGAGGTCGGTCCATGGATGGGTAATCCATGACCTGTGTGACCTGTTAATGTCCTGAAACGTACGTGGCTCGGAAAGCACGTTAAGCGATTGGTCTCGGCCGTCAATTGTAGATCTTTGATAGTCGTTACAGATAATACTCAGAAGCCCGAATGTCTGACAACCAGCCTTACTAAGGAGTATGATTGTCGCTCAGTTATTGAATTGTGGAGGTCAGGTAGAACACTGCCCAGCGGAGTGACTGCTCCATGTAAGCTGTATCCGTTTAGTCAGGGATCCGACCCCAACATGATGATGATGTAAAACTATACTTAGTTTCAATTTGGACTTAGTCCCAATGCCAATAGTTCCTCTTCCTACACTCACATTGCACGTGACTTCATATTTACTACTATTGATAACCACATGACATTTGGCATCCGACGCGACAAAGTGTATGCGCATACGATTGGCTGATCATAGTCTCGTCATGTCCACGCCTAGCATAAGTAGCTGATAGCGAATGTTCAGATAAAACTAAATAGGAGGGCAACATTATCTACATCCGGTACCTACAACAGACTGCTCTAAGACGATACTGAAAACTATCACGTCTATCTAGAAGAAGATCTCTGAGATTAACGAACCCTAAATTGTCATCAGATCACTCCTCAGATCTTCTCTTACGTGGTCAGTTTGGTTGATGCGGATAAGAAATTGGCCCCAGTTATTTGTTGTTATGTTTTATTTCCAAAATACATCACGCTCCTCCAAGGACAGATAGTGTCAGTAAGTACCAGTCAGAAGAATTGGTGCCCGTTTTGTTGATGTATTGATAGACCCCATTTTAAATAGACACGGTAAGGAACCTGAAGACGAGAACTAATCAGTAAATGGGTCCTTGCCCAGTCATTGATTAGTCTCGTGACAGTAGGGAGGGTGTAGTGAGCGCTAACCCTTTCGTGGAATCCACAGAGTAAGTATTTCTGTTAAACTAATTGATACCTACTGACCACTGGTAAAGTACTAACAATGTTGACCAGGATTTTGACGTAGACTATGCTCGTAGCGCGCTCTAAAATATTTCTAACCTCAACACATCAAAACCGTTCATTGATTTTTTGCAAGTTTTATCACAAATATCAAATATCGTGTCACAAATATCCTAGCCTCGATGCCGGACACTTTCATTTCAACACGACCTAAAAAATAAACAATTTTGCTCCGTCAAAAACGCAGACCACACAGTAAAAAGTCGGACATGCAGATATACACGAGTATTTCAAGCTACGTAATGATAAAATGCCACACAAACGAGGCCAGTGCATTCGAACGAAAACCGCAGACAGTGCGACGCGTAGAATGCACTTCTATTAAAGCCTCGACACACAATAGCCTTCCGGCCGTGCGATTTACTATGAGAGACTTCACAGATAACTATCATAACTATTCCGCCACACCTAACTTTGACGGTAACTCAGCGCAGGACAGTTTAACAAGACCGTGGTGATGTGTGGAGTTGGATGCTTACTTCAGAATAGGACATTTTCTATAAACCATTTTCTATAAACTATGGTAATGTTTAATGGACTTAGAATAGAATATACTTACTGAGGAAGATGGAATCCCTAGAGCTAAGGAATGTCTCAATTAATGCTCCAACTTTTATTACGCTTTTATTTAAGTACTATTACTTTGGAATCTTACACAGCAGCTGTTGTGTCGGTATGTACCTAAATTACGAACTAACAAAATTATAATATGAAAGTAAATATTTGACTTTTTTTACCTTTCTGTAGCTCTACTGAGGAGTAAACTTACCAGATACCGCACGAACTGTCTAGAGAACCTCTTAGATTTGCGACTGTTGTACGCTATACGTCGCCATCGTGTCGTGCCTTAATGATAATTGCAAAATCTGACTCGTGACAAAATATCAGACAGCTAATTGGGCATAAAGCTTTAACGTTAATTGTACCACTGCCTGACATTTCTATTTGCTAAGAGATTATTCTTGGGAATGAGGTGAATGCGGCAGGATATTACTTACTGCGTTTTCCTGGCTAGCATTGCCTTCGCTTCAAGTCGTCGTGTATTAAGCAATTGCTTAATTACGAGGTGTGATTAACTTCAGCTTTATAGCACTTGGATCTTTATACTAAGCGGATGCATAACTAGTTAGCTAGCATAGTAAGATCTTTCATGAATAAATGAATGACTAGTAATATTTACTAATACATTTTTATCAATACTCATTGCTTCACGTGCCTGAAACAATTACTCGTTTTGTATTTGGCTCACCGTAGGTAATCATGTGTAATGTGCAAAGCATGTGATTCTGCGTGATGCACTTATCAAAACTGCCATTTTTCTACTAAGCTTTGCATGTGTGTAGTTAAAATTTAGAAACCTCTATATAGCTTCTGCTAAGTCTGTCTAGATCTAACTGAAACGGCCCTAAGGCAATCTCTCTCTGCACACTAATCTTTTTTTTGTTTAGCCGACATGGCAATGGACTTCCCCCAATGATTAAGATGGCTAAGTCTGGCTAACAAAGGGAAGGTATCCTTTTCCTGAGCCACCCAAAAAAATAAAATATATATACACATAAATAATTCGCCCATGAAACAAATTAGGGCACGTGCTCTCCTAGTTTCCAATTGATGTAACCGAATTGAATGAATAATTATGAATGGATTCATAGAAGTTCTATAACCGTGACGGTAGGCGGATGTTATGGCAATGTAATAAACAATCAGCGAACAAAATAGTACTACACATACAAAATATATTGCAATTTAAAACGGAAAGTAAACAGTTTATATTGATAAACGATCGTAAAGATTTCATTGACTGTATGGAGTGAAAACATTATTATAGGCAATTTTAGAATAAGGTATGGCCATTGATATGGATTTTTGTTACGTCGCAAATGCAAATTGTATGTTAAAATGGCTCTGAATTATTTATTAGCAACGAAAGTGCAAAACATAACAGTCTTGAATAATAGTTTGAGATACCCGAGGCTACACTTGAGTTTACTACGAGAATAGAACCAGTCCATGCTCATATGATTATGCTGCGCCATTCGATTTTCGGCATTCGAGATTAACGATTTTCACACTAAAGCTATCCAAGGAGGATATGAGGAGCTCGTGGCTAAATAAAAACGGTAGCACGGGTTGATTGAAGGTTAAACTACGCTTGCCGAGGTCAGTGTGGATGGGTTACCGTTAGTTACATATCGAGACTCCTTCGTGCCGTGAAAAGCGTTGGTCTCGGCTGTCTTTTGTTAATATTTGACAGTCGTTACGGGTGGTCAGAAGCCCGAAAGACTGACAACCAAGGGGTGCCATGTTGCCCAGTAACTGGGTTGTGGAGGCCAGATATGCAGTTGCTCCATGTAAAATACTGGTTCAGCTGCATCCGGTTAGACTGGAACCCGACCCCAATATAGTTGGGAAAAGGATAGGTAAATGATGATGACACTAAAGCTATCCAAATATTGGTAAAAAGACCGCAAAGTAATCAATCTATGGAATAGAATAGAATACTCTTTATCCTACACCATGAACCAACAAATAATTACTTTATCCTACATAGGGTGTTACAATGGGTGACTATATACCTACCTATCATCTTAAAAAATACAGTTCTTGTTTTTAAATAATGTGTTTTAAGAAATACTTTCGCTTGACTAATGTGGACATGTTTTATGCCAAAGGAAACAGCGTTAATAAACACACCGAAATACTTACAGATAAAATCAAATATTCTAACGGGATTGCTTATTATCATGCTACACCATTACTTGACCGACACATTAACACTAACAGAGGACACACAATGGGCCCCATACATCCCATGACATTAGTTCCCCTACCAACAAATAGGGTTCCCTAAAACAATTACCAAATTAGAGAAATTGTGGTCGACATGCGCAATAAATCTTTGGCCCCCTAGCAAAGGCAGTGAAACGTGAAAATGTCATATGAATTAAAGTTTGAAGTGGTCTTATTTTATGGTGTTACACTTCAACGCTCACTGCTTCATTTGCAGCCTGTGAGCTATGCATGCATGAACTTATACAACGTATAATTGTTCACAGTTTCATTCAACTGCACTTACCCGAGTTGAGAGGGTTCAAAAATAACCCTTATGCATTCGTTAATCCCGAAGAGAAGTTGCGTATTGGATTGTCGCTGCACCTGCCTAAAAGTAAAGATTGTAGGTACAGCATTTTGCGCGGACAGAGAAATGTGTCGCGTGTGTGTGTGTGTGTGAGGATATGCGTGTGTGTGTTAATGTGGCATAAAAACTTCGTAGAAGATTTTGAATAGTTAAAGTTAAAATGAACAAGGAGTGCAAAAATCTAAAACAGTTGAATTTCGACCACTAGGCGACCACTATATGGTACCCAACTACCCAGCTCATACCTTGTGGCGTTTTGGAAATAGAGACACATGTGTAAGGCACTTGCTCAATTTAAAGTAAGTGGGTCTTTGTATATTTGGTAGTGCTACACAGATTGCAAGAACAAAGGTTCTAAGTTAGGTGTTAATTTTTTCATGGAAAGCCTCTGAAGTACTAGGAGACCTGCAAAATATGGAGATTGTAAGCCACACCCTGGTAGATTTCTATGGGTCAGTGTAGCCATTCAATGGAGATTCCTTTTCGGTCTGACAATACGACATAAATTTCTGATTCCTGTCATGAGCATGTAACATATATGTATATGTATAAGTATCCCACGATATATTCCCATCCAATGAAGTGAAAGCATGACCGTATTCATTTGACGCTGGTACTTTGCGATTAATGGATTAAGGTGGTTCCTTCGATTCTCAAAATTCAAAACTTCTCGCGTATTTTGCAAACATTAGCGCAGTTTTACGTTGAATGAATTTGACCAACATTTGCTGCAATTATTTGCTGCTAAGCATAACATCACGCCTGTTTTCCCCGAAGGGTTGGGCAGAGGTTTATCACAGTACACCCACATTTCACCAGTTATGTTTAAGTCCCATGTTATAGGGGGTGCGCTTATTGCCAGAACTTCTCAGTAGCATACTGAGAAGTTCCTGTCGGAAAACCCCAATGCCACGTTGCACGACCCGGGAATCGAACCCAGGAAGGTCCTCATGCTTAGCAGTCGCGCTTGCGACTACCGAGACTGCAAATTGTTATATTTTGCAGTACCAAAATATACAATTTCGCAAGCAATATCTATTGATGTTTTGAATGAAATGTATAATTTACCAAATAGTTTTTATTAAGATAAGGTAAAACAGCATTCCAAATTATCAAAAACCAAAAGGAATTTTGAACTTGATAGATCCCCCTTAACTAATAGAATTTAGCCAGTAATCGAACTTGAGGCGAACTGGTGAAAGCTACTAAAACATAATTGCTACATCTAACAATCTTGGTAATTGTTATTACTGTACTGTTTATTAGATAACTAGATATATTTATGGTTGTAAAATAAATTAAGTTAAGCGATAAAAAATACTGGTATCTCAATGTGTGTGGTTAAGTGTTTAAAAGCTTATAAATTGCCTATGGCAATGATCGGTAATGTGACTAGAACTACCAAGTTCTAAAGATATTACATTAAATTTAAACTAGAAAAAAAGTTAACTTAGTAAACCTTTCTATTATTTTACATGGAATATTTATGAAAGCGGCAAATACAAAATCATCAGATCATTATTACGAGCACAAAACAAAATATGTAAAACGCGCCATCTGCCGACGTTCTGACACAACTACAGTGGCGCACTTCTGTAGTGTTCCTATTCGGGTTTGCCGCGATTAGGACATGCTGTGTCCGATCCCCTCGATTCGTAATATTCTTTCGCAAGTAACCAAGTGCATAATGTATTTTTCTTGAATTTGTTTTCCTGATATATTCTTTTCTTTTTTTTTAACTTTGCCCCACACTGGGAATTTCTCCTGTGTCGTGGGTGAAACATTTAAATTCACATGATAAACAAACAGCCAGACCCGGAACAACTACCTGTAGGCTATACAAATATTTGTTCCGTGCGGGAATCGAACCCACGCCACGCAGCGCAACAGCCGATCTCTCAGCTAAATGATTTGTGTCTGAGAAACTTTTATTGTTTTAACTTAGTATCTTGTCGTTCTACGAAACCCATTCTCTAGCCCACACATCATAACAAATTCTATTAACAAATTCTGACCAACCCACCAATTTAATATTGGAAACCTAAATAAACAAAAAAATTGTTACATACGATACGAGTACTTACATACTTCAGGTTTTGTACACACTCACTCAGATTGCGACAGCCTGTTTAAACTTATCCTTATATTATATTTATAATCAAACCTTATTTAAAGTTTTCTCGATTCAGCTCACATCCGCAGAAGATGTCTTCGTAATTAATAAATAAATAAATATTCAACCAACTTTCTATGGTGCTGGGAAACGCTAACAAGGTAGGTACGAATCGCGTTTACCAAACTAGGATATATAAATGACCCGAGTGGAAGCCGTTGGGAAACCAATCCACGTCGGAATGGTCCACTTGATTCAGTGCCACGATAGCCGGGACTAATTAACTATTTACTTATAGACGTAGGCTGTGCTACACAGATTTTGAGAGCAAAATGTAATTAACGTAAGGATTTCCTGCTCGATATTTGTGAAGACATCTTAATAATATATAGATAGGTTGAGGTACAGTAACCTCCTTTTGAAAAGTATAGGCGCTAAATATTTTCAGGATGAAGGTCAAGACGGCCCAGGGGCTCTCCTGTATGAGGTTGTTGAATCAAATCAGGGTAAGTACCGTAAAAACGTAGCTTTTTTAAATTCAAATTGAAAACATCTTGAGAAAACCTGGACATATCTTATATATAAAATTCTCGTGTCGCAATTTTTGTTACCAAACTCCTCCGAAAAAGCTGGACCGATTTGTATGAAATTTTGTGTGCATATCGGGTAGGTCTGAGAATCGGCCAACACATACCCCTAATTGATAAGTGTGGTCGACCCTAAACATTTTATATGGCAAAACAACGTTTGCTGGGTCAGCTAGTAATTAATAAAAGCCTGTTTTGTATAAACGCGGTGGAAAATGCGCCTGCCTTCTCTGTATGAGAAGAGGCCTTTGCCCGGCAGTGAGACACTAACAAGTTGGTATTATTATTCTCAAGTCAAGTCATGATGGCCCAGTGGTTTAGGCCTCGCCTCTTGTGCACGAGGTTGTGGGTTCCTGGGCAAGTACCAATGTGAGTTTTTCAATTCACATGTACTTTCTAAGTTTATCTTGGACATCACTGACATCGGTGAAGGTAAACATCGTAAGGAAACCTGGACTTACTCGTATATAATTAATATAAGTCTGAAATTGCCAACCCATCTTGAGCAAGCGGGGTGATTAATGCTCTTGCCTTCTCTGTATGAGAAGAGGCCTTTGCCCTACAGTGGGATAGTAATAGGCTGGTACTTTTTACTTTTATTATTATTCTCATAATATTTAGGTACTCAATAATTAAAAAGCTTTGCACAATATCTTTATACTATTTTCAACAGCCAAAGAGTGACACAAATGACTATTTGACTCAGTTTCTTTGTCAGCAATTTCCATTGTCCTCAAATGTACGGTTAGAGTACTTTACTAACGTTAAAAAGCCGAAACCCAATCTTATCGTAAAAGACAAACGGAACAGCTGCACGAGAATTACACGAAACCTCTTATCTATGACACGGAACGGAAAAGAGCTACTACGAAACTGGAATTAACTATTTTGAGAACTTGTTTGTATACTAAACAAACTTGTATTTGACAAATCTACGTCTGGTAGACATATCCTTTATTAATTAAGGAGAAACACGTCCATAGAACCAGTGCTTATTTGCTGAGAGTATGACCTATGGCTTTTCACCTTTACGCGTACACAGATCTTAATGATGCTTGGTCAAGATAAAGTGCGTTGTTCTCGTCTGCATCTTGTAGAATGATAAATACTTTCGACTTTTGGACTTTTTTTTACTGAAAGTGACGTAGTAGCGTCACTTTCAGTAAAAAAAAACACGAATCTGGTATAAATTGGTGTGTCAGACTGCCAGCCATATACCTACCAAGTCAACGAAGACTCTACAAGCTGTCTGGCAGTACACTGTCTGGCATTTATTCCGACGATAATAGGTTCAAAAAATAGGCAGGAGCCAAATGTCACATGGTAAAGACTTTAAATTTCAAAAGAATGAAACCGTTGATGGCACTATTGCCATCAACGGTTTCATTCTATTGAAATTTCTTCTTAACTTGAAGTAATCCCATGTATGTAATCCCATGTGTATATCCCCTATTACATGGGAATAAGGGAAGTGGCGAAATATGGGTGTTACTACCGGTACGCCTTTGTGCAACCTTTCAGGGAATACTGGCGTCATGTTATGTTAACTTTAAACACAAAAATATGCGTAGACAGCAATGTAAATGGCTAAAATTAGACAAAGTTTATTACTATCCATAAAAACTATCCTTTACAGGATGATGTAAACTACAAGTCCATGTCCACGCCTCAAAGAATTTTCTGCCAAGTGAATAACAGCCATGACATCACAATTAAAGATTCAGCAGTAAACGCCTTCAGTCGGGAGGAAACGGGATAGGATGCTATTATGATGACGTCGTAAATCAGCGGATGTCGGCGACAACAAATGCGACACACGACACAACTGAATTGTGGAGTCGTGGGCGAGGGCCTTGGCACGACGAACTTGGGGCCTACCAATGTGCGAATGTTCGGGTTCAAATGAGTTTTTTAGAACAGAAATCTCTTGGAACATATGTAGAAATGAGTTGTGGGACTCTTTCTTCTCGACCTTCAAGGTTCTCATTCCATACATCATCTGTCTAGCTTTTTCTCAACTATTATGGAGTCGGTTTCCGCTCTAACCGGATGCAGTTCAGTATTTTATGATGATATGCTTATATGCTCTGCACAATCCAGTTACTGGGTAACACGATACCCTTTGGTAAGAGTGGTTTTCAGACTTTCGGGTTTCGTACGACGACTGCCATAGATCGACAAATGACAGCCAGGCAACGGCTTAACGTGCTTTCTGAGGCACGGAGAGGGCTCGATATGTAATAGACGAAGCCACGAATCGACCTTGGCAATCGTTGTTCAATCTTAAATCAACCCGTAAAACAGTTTTTATTTAGCCACGAGCCACATTCTATTCTGATGGTAATTTTGGGAAAACTTGAATCGCAAAAATGAGTATTTATTGAGGACGGTCTCGAATTAAGTTTAAGGACCATTGTTTACAGTCAATTGTTTGTACCTCGTCTTATTGTCTAAAAGACTTCATAATTTAAAGTGGCCAGCGGCCAAAATGTCGAATAATGGCTCGCCCCTCACAATACCAGTAGATAGGAACTCTGATCAGAAAGTCCTACACAAAAAGGAGCCAGAAGATAAGCAATAATTGCCACCTTTAAAGAGAAAACGTTAAAGCTCTTAAACAAATTGATTTATTCGAGAAAGGGACATTTGAAATCAAGGACATTTGACACTGATATAATCAAAAACACTGGGCTATAAATGGACCCAGCCACAATTCACCAACTTCAAATCCCCGTTATTATGGCTCAGTCATAAGTACTCAGTAATATTTCATTGCATAGAATCTTGGATCTGATAGTAGGCCTCAAAACAGCAATCCTTTCGGATTCTATAACGCTGTCTACTTGTAAATTGCAATCGAACCGGGTGCTGTGGGAGTAAAACAAGGAGTAGTAATACATGGAGTTATAACACGTGTTATATTATTTATTCTATCTGATCTCTCATCAAACTTGACGGGTGATCATATCGCTTTGCACACGAAATCGTTCGGTAACTGTGATAGTCGCAATTTCATTTCATGTAGCTCAGTCAATGGAACCTGTGATCATGAAAAGCTTAGTTCAGCTGAACGGCCATGTCTACGCAGCGATAAACGCAGTCTTTGTGTTCACAACCATATCCGCCCATTGTCACTCCATTTCTCACTACTCCGTGGTATTAATAACACGTAGGATTATGAATCAATTTGTCCTACACAATGAACTCGCAATTATTCAATTCTGTTGAATGCCCTTCACAGTTACTTATCGGTGTGTCCTTGGATAAGCGGGGATCCGTTAACCGCATGGGTGGCAAGTGGGTATGGATCGTTTAATTGTTGCTATTAAAACACATAAATGCGAATAATTTATTTTGATGTCACTTAACCGACAAAGAAGCCACTCCCTTGCCATTCTTTAGAGTTGTGCAAAGTGGCAAGGAATGTCCTATCCAGTTCTGATACTGGGTGGATAAGGTAAGGCTGGTTTAAGTTACGAACATTGGTTGAGATAAGGATAAGAGATGGCGCCTGGGTTTTTTTGGATAGATTATTGGGTCATCTATTAATGTTTCGTACAACATAAAGCTAACTACAAGACGATGATGAAGTTCTTGTATCTCACAAGACAATCTTATCACGTAGGTATGTTATCTGTGAGAGGACTACGTAATGGTGAAAGCGATAGTGATGACTGCATTTAACATAAAATCTTGAACAACTACCTGAAGAGTTCAGAGAACAGATACCTACAATTGAACTCTGTCATGTTCAGTCAAATCTACAGTGCAAACTTCAATTAAAACGTCAATTTCGAGTGTCATTTTCATAGTTTTGGCGAAGTTTAGTCGTAAGGATCAGGGTGTAGTTGGACACCCTTAAACTTCACCCAGCCACTTTCATGTGAAAAAAATCTATTCGTACATAAACTATCAACAATACCTATCTTTTGCGTCGGGTAAAAATAAGAACGCTTGTCAATCGTGTTAATATGGTATGCTAAATTTGACAGTTTGAATTGACTTGCATCGCTATCTCGGTTCAGTAACACCCACACAGTACGTGTATATTATCCATAGGAAACCGCAATTAACACAATTTTATCAGTTGACCAATGTGGAGTTCCAATACCTCAAACCAATGGTCACGTTATACTAACACGTTGTATTCCACGCAAATAGATACCCTATGTACATACTTATTAAGAAATAGTGGTTTGCCATGCAAGTCTCCAGGTCTTCCCCAATGAGAAGCACCAAAAAAATTATTCAGGAAATGTTTAGGTAAGTTAATCAGTTAAGTAATTAGAATACAAGTATACATTATTCAAATCCGTGTTTCCAATTGAAAGCGTTTTTTTTTTTTAAAACAGTCACTATTAACAAACTCATAA
Organism: Phlogophora meticulosa; assembly: GCA_905147745.2. Taxonomy (NCBI): domain Eukaryota; kingdom Metazoa; phylum Arthropoda; class Insecta; order Lepidoptera; family Noctuidae; genus Phlogophora; species Phlogophora meticulosa. The sequence continues at coordinate 6,746,133 of LR990518.1, forward strand.
AAAGAAGTTGTAACGCAAACTGAACTTTATGTGTTGGTTTTAAAGTTATTTTTCTAAGATCACATACCTACATTTGTTTTGAATCTCAATCGCGAATGCTGGATAACTCTTATCTAGTTCTTTTCTATTTGAAATCGGAATAAAAACTTTTAAGTTTTCGTAGGTTCCTCTTTCAAATTACGACTATAAAAAAAGAAAAGAAAGTGCCATTTGTTTTTTGGAAGACACGATTTTCGTCCAAAAATATTCTCATAAATGACCTTTTCATCTTAAATATCAAAACTACGCATCACATTGCATGGTGCTTGTTAACATTTTAAGACGTCAACCAGTGTTTATGCGACGTAGAACTCTTGAACGGGAACTAAGTCATCTCTCTAGATAAGGATATCCTCTACGTTCATGAAAACGAGTCAGCGTACTATCTAAGTTTATTGAATTTTATGACCACTTAATTTAAAAAAGAAACGCTTGATTATTAACATACGTTAATTTCATATTTTTTTGGATATACTTAATCAACACCAAAATTACTTTTTAGATATGTAGGTACGCCTCTCACCATTTAATTCCCAATAATATTAGCTACATTCAAATTCAAAACAAGAACAAACTAAATTCACCACTAACACCGCATTGGTCGTACCGATACATCTTAAGATATATCTCGTCTTGTTGAACACAAACACTAACAATTTACATGATTTTGCGGCGGCACTGAAAGCGAGAACATAACGGAAAGTTCTAAAACCGTATACATGTTACTACGTTATATTCCAGTTAATTAAAACTACTTTCATTTATAGAAACATTGATATTGATAGTACTTTCATGGCTATGCCTAATTGCTAGATTTAATATTCAAAACATCTCAAACATATCGTAAAACATTTAGTAAAGAGTCAAGATCCAAATCGTTTATTTCTAAAGGCCAATAAATCATGAGGTCGGGATTGAGGTTAAAATAATATTGTGTCGATGCTACTGAAAGGAAAGTCGTGTACATAATCAAGCACAATAAAAATGTCTGGTACAAAATGTTATTTCCTTGCAAATCGTCGACAAAATAAGGACGTCCTGAGTCGTCCAGTGCACCATCACGTCACGGATAAGGACAGGTTGTTGTGTAGACAAAATAATCCCAGGGTGGGCGCAATCAATCTTCATACGTGGAGCCAAATTAAACTGGGACTCCGTCTCTGTTGGTACTGATCGCAAAAGAATTGCATGTTGTGTTTTTTTTTATATACCGTTTTTGAAGTAAGAACTTCTTTAGGTGAACTTTGCGTTCTTTCTGAGCAGTGAACGAAACGTCACTGTCACGCTCGTGCTAGTGACACTGAATGGCGTATGCTCGGCTCGCAGTCATCTTCAGCTCTCATGAGCTGAACGTTTGCTGTGTAGCAGCTGTGTGTGTAAAGTGCATCGTTTCAAGAATTATATTTTATTTATCACATAAAATTAGAAAATCATATAAATGTTCACTTCTATCGTGTGGTCATAAACACACGCCCTCTTTATTATATTAATAGAACTGCATGTCAAATGAATGATGGCTTAAACCGCACGACCCAATGGGTTTTTCATGGCAAGCACGTGATTTTGCGCAAGCCTAGGTGAAGGTGGCGGAATGAGCTGGCCTTCTTCGATAAAGACTGGTCCCAAAGGTGATAGATTTTCAACTTTTTTACGAAAGTATAAGGTTCATGTTCAATTGGGAAAAAGTGACAGTTTGGGGTAGCTTGATGTGCTGGCGTCTGTACCTTAAGTTCCAAACGAGCTCGTTACTGTAAAAAAATCCCAAATTAAAGTTTTACCATACTTTAATGTCGATATTTTTTCTCGCCGAAAATAACGTTTCAAAATTGCATGTAGAGAAGAAATACTTAAGTAACCATTCAAATTTATTAATATGTATTACTCGCCTTCCTTTCCTCTTCTATCTGATAAGGGTCATTTGGGACCAGTCTTTATCGAAGAAGGCCAGCTCATTCCGCCATCTTCACCTAGGCTTGCCGCAAAATCACGAATATACATTTACTAATAGGTTCGCACACACTCTAGCATTTTTAATTCGACTGTATTTTCCAGCACTCAACTAAATATGAAGAGTAATGCTACCTATAAAATCGATTGTCTTCAAATATTAGGTCTTTACCTATGAAATTGCCGTTCTGCAGTACTGGCCATTTCAAATCAAAATATTTTTTGTTTGGCTAAGAATTCTAATTTCAAATTAATTTTATGTTAAAAACATGGATTTTTTTTTCCAAAAGTAGTCATTTGTTTATTGATTAGTGTTACATTTTCATCGCATTTAAATCTTTTTCGTCATCATGGATACGTTAAAAATTCGAGTAATTATGGAATATGAGTACCGTCGTGGCAGCAACGCGGCACAAGCGGCACGCAACATCAACGACGTTTACGGAGCTAACACTAGAAACCAACGCACTACCTGTTATTGGTTTGCTCGCCTCCGTTCTGGAAATTTCGACCTGAAAAATGAACCTCGCGGTCGTCCGAAGACTTTGGTCGACAATGACGAATTAAAGGCGATTGTGGAAGCTGATGATACACAATCTACGGCTGAATTAGCAGCAGCTTTCGACGTTAGCGTCAAAACAATATTGGTCCATTTGCGTCAAATTGGCAAGGTAAAAAAGCTTGACAAATGGGTGCCCCACGAACTCAATGATCGCCAGCGCGAAGTACGCGTCGAGACGTGCCTTGCACTGCTCAACAGACACACAAATGAAGGAATTTTGAACCGCATTGTTACCTGCGATGAAAAATGGATTCTGTTTGATAACCGCAAGCGCTCAGCAAGTTGGTTGGATCCTGGTTCAGCACCTAAACAATGCCCTAAACGAAAACTTACCCCAAGTGTGAATGTGAAACCAAAAGTGATGGTCACTGTTTGGTGGTCTAACGCCGGTGTGATTCAACACAGCTTCTTACCAAACGGGGTGAGCATTACTGCAGATGTGTACTGTGAAGAATTGAACACAAAGATGGAGAAGCTGGCACATCTCCAACCAGCATTGGTCAATCGCTCGTCTCCGCTGCTCCTGCACGACAACGCGCGACCTCATACTGCACAGCAGACGGTCTCCAAGTTGCAAGAACTGGGGTTGGAAGCTCTCCGTCATCCGCCCTACTCACCAGACCTTGCGCCTACAGACTACTACTTTTTCCAGAATTTGGATAACTTCTTGGCGGGAAAAAAATTCAATACCCGAGAGGCAGTACAAAATGCCTTTGAAGAATTTGTTGCCTCCCGTCCAGCTGATTTCTTTAAGAAGGGCATCAATAAACTGCCACTGCGTTGGCAAAGATGCATTGATTGCATGGGAGATTACTTCGATTAATACAAATAAAAAATACATGAAAAAAATTCATTTAAATTTTTTCATACAAAACGGCAATTTCATAGGTAAAGACCTATTATTACCTGTAATTGATATTATTTTAAATTTGTTAGTTTAGATGATAATTATTGTGCATACTTTGGTCTCCCAGAAGTGAAGGAGTATACCTACTTAATTTCATATATGGCCGTATTTATGTGTTGGAAATCCTAAATAAATAATTAAATAAATAAAAACCTTCTCACCTCCTACCCAAGTCATATTAACAGTAAATTAGAAGTGTATGAGTACTTGAACCTTTACCTTTACCTTCGGAGATCACAGGTGTTGCGATGATATTTATGTTAAGTATCGCTCGTGGCCTGTTCTCATAATAGTACCTAGCCCTCGGTGTGAGGTCGCTTTCGTTCACGACCTAAGATCACTGAAACAACACATTTCTCTGCTATTACCTATGGGTAACATAAGTAAAAGCTGTAGTTTCGTTACCATACGTGCCTATTTACCTATTAACAGTTCAACAATATTATTCGTTCGTGCTTATTATTTTGTTTGGATATACAGGCTGTAGAATCGATTGTCTATGTCTTGTCTAGATGATTGATCGATATGACACGCAAACCTGTCCAGAAATAGTCCCGATCTGAAAAAATAAGGACGTGTCTTTTGTCCAGTATAAGTTCGTGCAAAAATCTTTTCATACAATAGAATGGTCTTATTCCCAAAGGGAATTATAAAATGTCATGAGAATTTTGGTTGTTATACTCGTAGTTACATAAGCCAATTGCTTGTATAAGTTTTAACCTATATCGAAAGTAGAAAAGAACTAACGATACCTACATTATAAAATGTAGGTATCGTTACATTATCGTTATCGTTATCGAACTGCAAAGCAAAAAAAAAACTTTTAATATTTTACAACCTTTTTTGCTGTCCGTACTATGTCACCCGCATTTTAACAGCAATCTTCGTATTGATATAGTTAGCGGTCGTCTCCGCGACCTTGTGGCCAGGATCAGGACACAATTAGAAGTGTTCCGCCACTGTGCTCGACGCAGGAACACAGGGCAGTCGGCACGTGCCGTCTGACTGACAGCACATCCTTGACTGCATCCTTATCAACGGAGACACGCGAAAGAGGGACTTTCGCATCATTATTTTGATTATATACAATTTCTGTAACATTTCTCATTTTTGTCTGCTGTTCCATTTTACGCAGAGCTATGACTGGGTCGTTTTTCTTGCAATACCAAGGAAAGAGCAAGAAATGAGTTTAAAAATGTTGTCAAAATCTTTTGTTTTTATTTTTTACTGACACACATCGTGATAAAATAAATGGTACGCCTTGTATCGTATTACCCAGTTTCTGGGTTGAGGAGGCCAGATAGGTCTATGTAGAACCAGCCGCTCTATGTAGAACACTGGTATTTAGCGACATCTGGTTACATAATCGGGAACCGGATTATGATGACGCCTTGTAACCAGGCCTACCCATAGAGAGTTCACCTGCCAACTGATCACAAATCCTTAACCGCATCAATATCAGCTGCCTGTGATTGGAATTCGCGAACGAGGAACTTTCGCGAAATTATCATACTGATTTATTCTTAACATAACGGTTAAACTAATTAGTGAATGGAACTAATTAGTTTTATTGGATTTTTGTATCATTCCTTGTGTGTTCATCTACGGAAAGCTTTTTATCGGTATTGAATATTTTTTTCAAATTATGTCAAGCTCTGTAATTGAAAAGAATATGATAATTTTAATCCTTCAAGGCCAGAATACCGTGAGGTTTTTGCAGTACCTAGGTACCTATAATATTTAAGAGACTTGGTATATAGCTTGATGCCCTTCTTATTAATGAAACCGAATTCCCAACAGAAAGAAAATCACCCCAAAAATCTTACAATCGATCTAAAATTAAATATTCATCGCATCAGCAATTTCTAATACGCTAATATATCTCAACTTTATTAGCTGTTAAGTGTTAATCGTAAAAAACAATTTCTCGTACACAACTAAAATAACAGATGAGAAGTGCTCAAAATCATGTTCTTCAACTTTTGCTCGGTCATAAAACGCCCCTAAGAGCCTCTAGCGTAAAAAGGAAATTGCGTTTCTATCGTAAATGATAATTACTGTTATGAAGTAAATGCCAAGTAACCCGATTTCTAAAGCGTATCCTGCGCACATTTACATTTAACTGTAGTAAATTAGTTGCTGACCCGATGGGCGCACAATCGTTAGTGGAAGTCATTGCACTCGGAAGTACAATAGTGTTGCTATCGCATGACTCGATATCAATTAACGTGCTAGATAAGTGTTTTTAAACCATTTTAGAGTTCTACATTCAAACTGGACCGCGAAGATTTTTGAATGAGGTCGTATTGTCGATACGAAAAGTGCTTACTAAATATAAAAATGTAGCCACGAGCACCGCCGATAACCTGTTTAAGTGGACTGCAATGAAGTAAGTTTACTGCCTAATACGCTAGTTAAGTAGGTAATAAGTTTGACCATCAGTAGTACTATTACAAATAGTATCATGTGTACTAGTAAATATTGATGTCCTCGATTGTACTTGAGTAGCATTTGCGATGGCGGTTATATTTGATCGCCAATTAGATTTTAGTTCATTCAGGCCATGAAAATGTTCATTAAATTCGCCTATATTTTAATGCCCGCTTACTACGTAAGGTACTAACTTATGCTTGCGACTTGGATTTCTAGGTTATCTACATATGCTAAAATCCAATGAGAAGATTCTCGTTTTGTGTCCAATAACATATTTGTATGTTAGATACGAGAATATCGTGCAGATATTTCGGCATGATTGAGTTATAAATTTTTAAACTTTCGCATTTATCGATTAAAATATTAGTTGCGATAAATAATTGGATAATAAGACGGTCATTTGTGAAATAAAACAATGATATCAGAACATAAGATATTCGTAGCTAGAGTGACCCATGAGTCATCATGAAATAATGATCTCACACTTTTTATACCAGCCGTTGACCGTGGCCTGCTGAATATATTTTATTTTACAAGTAAACAACACAATTTATTGTTTACTATATATAACTTGATATAATCGGGCTTATATGTTAGTTATCAGCAATTGATGCAAAAGAGGTTAACCACCTGTGGTGTTATCAAAATGAGGTCACTTATTACAAATGAGCGGAAAACTGTTCAATAAGTAGGTGTAAATATATAAAAGATACATGAACGATCACTTTCTATGTTTACGTCCAGGGTGACAGGAAGCAATGTGTTGCGGCAAATAGTAAAAGAACCAGTCTATTACTGTCCCACTTCAGGGCAAAGGCTTCTTCTCATAAAGAGAAGTAGTAGTAATATAGTACCAGCCTATTACTGTGCCACTGCAGGGCAAAGGCCTCTTCTCATACAGAGAAGGCATGAGCATTAATCACCACGCTTGCTCAAGACGGGTTGGCGATTTCAGACTTATATTTATTATATAAGTCCAGGTTTCCTCACGATGTTTTCCTTCACCGATGTCAGTGATGTCCAAGATAAACTTAGAAATTACATAAGGAATTGAAAAACTCACATTGGTACTTGCCTAGGTTTGAACCCACAACCTCGTGCACAAGATGCGAGGACTAAACCACTGGGCCATCATGACATTATTAGTATGTTGTGGCATAACAAACTGTAACAAACGTCCAGGAAACTATATGATCGTCAGGTACCTACAGCTTGACAAGGATCAAAGATAAATAATGTATATTTTGTAAATTGGTATAAAATTACACCTTCACCCGCTGGTATTTTTTTAATTAATTAAGGTGGATGTGATGTGATGTTTCTAACCGGCTACTCTGAGAATAAACACCGACACATAGGTACTCAGGTAGGGTTGCCATCTCTAAAATCCGCCAACCAGGATAAGAAGTGCAAAGTCCCCGAATTTTGGAGCTTAAAACCCGGACATGCCAACATGTAAACTGCATACAATTTTAAACTACTGATAAATAAGGGTTTTTCAAGAAACAAAATAGATTTTTCTGGAAGCTTTAAGAAACTTTTAGTAATTTAACAATTTTATTAAAAGATCACAAAAAATAATCTTAAAAAATATGTTTTTAAACCCGAACGATAAAATGTTACCCCGCCCGTACCCTCCCCGATCGACCTATAAACTGGGACAAATTTGGAGCGACCTGGACAGATTGCAAACCTACTAAGAGGTCACAATTGATTTTCTAAAGACCAAACATTATCTTGGTAGATCATGTGAGGACCTATATGGAAAATATGTCTCAAATCATCTTTGGAGGAAAGAACTACGCATATTTGGTTGGACCCGTCTATGAACACATTTCTCAGTAATCGTGTAGCTCAACCCTGAACTTAAGGAGCTCAACAAGTCGATGATCAATACCAAAGAAAGGACTCTACGTTTTGCATCAAGCAATCGTGCTAGGCACACAACCTTCTTACTGGCTGAAAACTTTTACTAAGAACGCGATTTGTAAACATGGGTAATGAAAGGGAAGTTCTCTTTTCTTTCATTAATTTATGTATAAGTACTTACCTAAATAAAAAAAAATAAAACGGAAATGCTGCCAGTCTCTTGGGCACATTTCTAGATGACAGCGATGCGGAGGAGTACTTTGACGCTTATACTGGACGCGGTACTTGGTCGGCTTTTCATTTAGCATTCCTCCTTTTTTATTTGATTTTGTTTTTGTAAATAAATTATATTATTACATAATTATATTATATTTAGTTTTATATTATAAATAAATAGAATTTATTTTTTTGTATAATAATATAATTACGTATTTCGTATTTATAATAAATAAACAGTTTGACTTCATCAATTATTTTACAACAGAAAATACTGTTTAAAATTAATTAAAGATATGGATTAATTTAAGTGGACCAGACAAGAATCAGCAGTGGGTCACCTTCCCACTTATTACTTACTAGCACTTCGCCTGAGACTTCGTCCGCGTGGATTTTGTATTTTTATTGTAAATAACCAATGTTGCTTGCTGATTAATTAGGTTTAAAGAAACTTTATTCTCAATAAAACATACACAAATGTCACTCACTTGAGAACAATAAATTAATGTTAACAATATAAAAAGGTTCGACTTCACCTCTATGTACAGTTAATTAATTAATTAAGCTTTATATAGGTGAAAGAATTATTATTAGTTATTGAGTTTATCTTTTACAAACAAAAAAAAATCTGTTCATAATATTAGTTTAGACTTACATAGGTACTGCTCTTTTATTAAACTTAGGTACTTTAATATTAAAAACTCTTAAAGGTTATTATTTGTGATTCCTATTGTGTACATTGAAGTAACCTGTTATCAATCTATGCATACATACATATGTATATCCCAAAAATGATCAAGTATTCTCATCTTAACCCAATTAAGAATATCCTTTTGACCAATTGTCGCATTTTCCTTAACTAAGTACCTAAACATTATAGTATTATTAATCATGCCATTTTGGTATTTTTTCACTAGGATGCTGACTTATGTAAGAATGAAAGTGGTTTGAAAGATGAACATAAATAATCCATGAAATAGAATGGCAAAAAAGGAATTTTCACGTCCGAAATCGAAAGCAATAATTTTTAATTGTAACACAAATAAAGTAACTGCCTGCTTAGGACACATCGACGGGCTATAAGCAAGTTACACATTATAACCGCGGCACCAAATAATAATACGCGTCTATTTTAGGTCATGAAACAATACTTCAATAATCCGCAGATAAAGCGTACAGTGAAAGTTTTATCGGAACCAGGTTGATTTATTACGCACATATGTAACAAGCTTTATATAAGCCATTGTGATATACGAACAATAAACTAAGTGTATACGCCTTCAGCATGTACCTACGTAGCCTGTTTCTAACAAAGAAAGGATATTGTCTAAACAACTGCGAATAATATGTAAAAAATACCCACTTAAGTTCCTACTAAGACGCCGTGTTGCTACTGAAAAAAATCCAGATGGAAAAACAGATAAAATTTTCTATTTAATAAAAAAAAAAACATAATTAACTGACAGGCAACTCACAGCCCAAAGCAGTCTAGTTGCATGAAATTTGCATAAGAGGTCTTTATATGGCGAAGGTGACCACTAAGAAAAGCTTTTTGTAAATTTCCCCCATGAAGGGATTAAATAGGGCATGCAAGTTCTGCAAGCATTTTTGCCGGGCATGTTATCGCGGGCGTTTACTTGACTTGTCACTAATGAAACGAACCCTATTCACTGAACCGTATTTCAAATTTGGAAGATGTTTGGCAGTTTTTCTGTACACTCACTAATTAGCGGTCTTTGGTAGGCCTATGTTTTTTCAATTGAATTCCTGAGGCTCGTAAGATGTACGGTCGAGCACACGTGCAAAACTGGGGCATTTCTTCTCAATACAATTAACCTACAGGCAAAATTGAGGTGGCAAATAATTGTAGTGTCCATTCCGAGTAATAACAATCCCCTTGTCCAGTTACAGTAACGGCCGAAAGATTATATGACGCGAATCGCCTGAGAAAGTAGGCCTGTCATTGACTTTGAGCGACTAGACCGTTGGTAGACGGTGATGGGGGAACAAAAAACGCACAACTGAAGACGGCCTTATTTGATTACTCACGTACGTAACGTCCATAGCTGCATTTACTTCCGAACTAAATAAACAATGCTCAGGTGACACGGTAATGAATGTTGTGCGAACGGATTCGTTGGTATGACTTTACGATAGTTGTCAGTATTGGTAGAGGTCGTTTTTGTGTTGTTACAAAAAGTCCTATCATGAGCGATCTTGTAAGGTAAGCGTTACAATAGATGATAATAATTATAATTTTGTCTATGTTAAAAGATAAGTCATCATGGTTTACTTGTAAGAACAAGATTAATTAAATAGCGTTATGGAAAAATGTATTAATTATTCTATGCCGGTCAGTTTCAGGTGTTCTACTTAATATTAATTAAAATGACTCATTGTTGCGCTGTTGGCCTCTAAAGAAGATCAACTTATTACGGTTAACGTTAACAGCTCAACATTTACCTTGATATATTTGAATTATAACTGCTTTTTGAGAGATGATACGTTGGTACGGCGTGCGCTGGGAACTGGGTAGGCAGCCCTGATACAAAACTGGCTGACAAAGCTGAAGTATGTAAAAATGTCAATGAAACAAAAAAATGACACTGGCTTATCATTCACCATCATTCATCATATCTATGGCTTCTTAGATATTTCAAGTCATAGGAGCTTGTGCCAACACGAGCGATGAAGATGAAACATAATACTTACACCGAAATTAAAAGGTTACATATCCTAAGGTACCAGAATTTCAGTAGCAAGCCCATAAATAAAACTGCATTTCCATGTAAATGCTAAGACTGATAGGAATATTGAAAGCGATAAGCTTTGACGGTCGTGCGCACAGCATTTATCACGATAGCGGCGCTCATGTGAAATGGGGCAGGCGCTGCTTACTCAACCAAATGCTGCGGCACACTGAACGAAGCACTGCTATACAAGATGTAATTAAGATAACTGAAAACGTCTTCAGAGGTATATTTTACTTTTTATTAAGAACAACTCTTACTGTCAGATGTAACAGCACTCCCATACATTTTGTAGAAACAATTATGAGAACACCTATACCGAACAGATGATTTTTTTAGTGTTGCTTACATGAAGTTGTTCATGATGATAAGTACAATGATCCCTTTAGAAGTATTCAATTACATCTTGTTGTTAATGTTTGTATGGTAAGTCACCACTGGCTCCGATAAACGTCTAAATAACCAGAAGCTTCGTTAGTTGCTTGTTACTCCAAAGACGAAGCTCCAAAATCTCGTGTGAAATTACACCGGCACCCTTTCAAACCGGGACAGGGCGGCGAAAAAAGGTATCACACCATTTTCTCGGTATGAGGCAAAATATCCCCGGAAAAGTAACTTCAATACTAAACTACACACGCTTGCAAAAATATAAAATTAGATACTGGGAGGTTGTTATGTAAAGTTGTAGCCACACAAAGAAATCACGAAGGGTCGCATCATTTCCACTACTTTGACAGTTCAACAATATTCATTGTATTATTTACGTTGTCAAATAGACTATTTTTTCAAACATACACAACAACCAATGGATTAAGAATTTCTTTCGAATACGTTCCATCTGTCATAGAAAGTGTGTTACGCGGTTGGGGTGTAGTTCGTTGAATTTAGTCCGTACAATCTTACCTACATAAATCCATTAAGATACAAAGGCCTGTTGATTGGCAACGACATGGGTTTTACTAAAAAAATAAAGGCCGCCAGACAGTAATCAAACCAAATCGATACCAGGAAATAACAGCAATCGATAAAGTGAGTTCACTTGAGAACAACAGCTGTAATGACGAAAACAGTATTTTGTACTAAAGGACAGATAAAAATGACATTGATGGCACCTCTACGTCGTAGAACTATAGCTTCACATAGCAATTCTTTCGCTCAAACAGTACGCTACGGCCTTACAAAGTAAATATCAGAGGTGTTGCATCACATAGGAAAAGTGAACGCTCTCGAGTAACCACCCGTTGTGCCGATAACTGATTTTATAAATATCAGAGCCGAATCACTTCGCACGTAATGTTCTTGTAACAGTGATAATTAAAATTAATTACACGCAAATCAGAATAAGAGTGGCGGAGGAAAACGGAAAGTAGAGCTTTTTTCAGGGTTCAGTACCAAAATTGTTACAAAGAAACCCTTGTGGTGTGACTCCGTTTGCCTGTCTGTCACTGATGCTTATTTTAGGAGCTACTCAACTAATTCTATCCACTAGATATTGGAATAGTTATAAGCAACACTTGTTCACCCACTTACTTAGCAAAAAAAAAAAAAGTTTACTTTAATTGTAATAAGAGCGGAAATGAGGGATTATGCCGCATAGTTTTTTTACACTAGACAATAAGAAACTCCCAAACTGCGATTTTTATAAAGCGAAAAATTTGAATTTACTGTAGTCGAACAAACTATACTTATGTGAATATTACAGAAAAATAAAACGATGACTCGCACGGTTTTTAGTAAGCAGAAATAATTATTAGAAATAACGTACTGCTGTAAAAAAAGTACTAAGGTATGATATGATAGGTGGCTCTCGTAAAATACATATTATAATAATATTCAAGAAAAGTTGAAAATATTATACAAGAATAAATGGTAAAATTCTCTTAACGTGGGTTTCTTATTTTCTTTATTATGTAGAGTAATTTAGAGACTTTTCCAATTCACCAGCGGACGGAGATAGCAAATGCCTTTGGTACAGTAAAGTTATTAAATTTAAACAATAAGCAATGTTACATAAAATGAGTTCCAAAATTCGAATGGGGAAGGCAACGATCGAATTTAAACTTGGAATTATGGAGCAGAGTCCGGTTTGATGATCAAAACTAAATCCCGCAATCTTCAATAATATCCGTTTTGATTGTCAAAAAAGTCTGATCGCTGATCAAAAACCTGAAGCTGTGTCTTTTGTAGATATGTATGTAATAAATGGCAGAACTATAGTCTATTATTTATTATTAGGTCATACAGTTTCAAATACTTTCCAAGTATGTACATATAGTCAATATGGTATCAATTAATTATATCAAAGATCTTTCTAATCGTTTCATTACTTGACTATGACTTTCTCTACATGTCTCATAAAAATCCTATATTAATAAATGCCATACTTATCAATCAATTGATGAATGTAAGCAATTCATTCATATCGTAAAAATATTACTGGTCGTATGTTATTGATGAGTATTTGACAAAATACGCAACGGCCATTTCAAATCGATTTAAATTACTTTCACGGTAAATTGATCGAGTGAATGAATGGGTAGGGACCCGTATGGTACGCTTCGTTATTTCCTGGTCATATTTTAGAGTTGAACATTGCAAGGACGGTTAGGGTTGATTTAGTAGCTGTTTTAGCGGAGTCTAGTGACAATTTAGAGTGTAGTTCGTGCAAAATTTAACATATAAATGTGCTATTACTAGTAAGAGAAAATGTTTCTAAGAAAGCTAGACATATCTATAGGAAAATTCTCCGAGGGCCAGCACTTTAGACCGAAACAGCTTTGATCTGTAATTAAATCTTGGGAGTAGTTTGATACTGAAGTACTGCATCGATGTAGTGTATTATACAAATATGTTAAGTATCAGCGAATTGGTGGTTGCGTAAATTGTGAATCCGTTTTGCTGAATCTGCATTCCTTCTCGGTAAAAGTGTAGTTTCTGTAACGGTCCTAACAAAGCCAACTCGACAGCAAAGATTCGAATAATACATGAAATCGTTGCAAAATAAGTATCCAAGCATGAATACATTGGTGTTAACTTATTCACATATGAGTTCATCATAGTAGGTTTACATCGAACTAAAGCGCGTCGATGTAACAAGAATCACAGTATCGTAGTATCTGAACTGTTCGAAATGGAACAAAACAAGTTTCGCACCAGCATAGGACACCTATAGATGTTAATAAAGATCAAAACTTGAAACCTTTTATAACAAACAAAGCTTTGGAAGGTGTGGTCCACGCTGATGTTTCTAAAAAAAAAATGAATCATCCATAATAAACTTCAATTTGGTACAGACAAATGTAGTGTCAATGGAATCAAATTTCTTAAGTTCAATTCGATCTTCTCAATTCTATTTAATAGACAATGTTTGTTATGATCTCTAGACCAATTGGTGGTGCTGTACAAAAACAGTTTCAGTATGTAATATCAACCTAATTACCTGGGTAGTAAGGTTGTGCATATATGTACATCTTCTATGATGTTTGGTTTGTATTGGTTTTTAAGTGACAAATGACTCTTGATCCACCACGCGGGTGGTCGGCATCATCGTATGATGCTACCATTTATCATATAAATTTCACTTTATATAGAAACTTCATACAAACTGCATCTTTTCTAAATCGTGACTTCATCTGTACGTACGTATATTACACTGAAATAATGTAGACATATTAACCTTTCTCTCGAGATTTCCACAAGTTCGAAATGTCACGTGCTCAAGCATGTTTTAATCGTTGTTACAGTCACGAAGTGATGCAGATAGGAGATGAAAGAAATAACTTCTCAAAATGAGAACTTTTTGCTAAAATTTCGCGTGTCATTTGTCAGACGGGCATACATAAAAAGGTACCCTACTTTTGTTAACCGTACTGCCAGTACGTGACTCAACCTTTGCGCGTTCCTTTTAGTACAAGTATTTCCCTGTTACGCAAATGAATGTTTGGGTAATTTGCTTTTTAAATTAAATAGTCAAAAAGGTGGTCTCCGTTTTTTTTACAGTGTTACAGTGTTCAGTCATCATCATCTGCCTGACGTTCATTGTAACTGAATGCAGCTGAATACCAGTATCGCATAGAACGACTGCCTATCGGACCTCCTCTTCCAAGTTACTGTAGTAATATGATATTTCATGGTAAGAGTGGTGGTTGGACTTTCCGGCTTCTGATTACCAATTACGACCGATAGTCCCAGCTGTCATTTGTAGATCTTTAGCAGTCGGGATTTTTGGTAACCGTTGTTAAACGGAGCATATGCCGTTTCATTATATTTCTGTATAGTCCTCTAAATGACAGTAAGTAAAATAATAATTTAGATGCAGACTCAGATTAAATTCGCCAAAAGTTAGCCGTATTCGTCCTATCCATAAATATACGTTCTGGAACAATATTCAAAGTTAAAAACACCATTAAAAATTTACAAGCAATCTGTAACCAACTGAGCACCAAATAAAGTTTAGTCCATGCTGGGTTTTGTTACTAAACCAATAAAGTATGTGAATCTAGTTCATTGGTAGAAGTAATAATAAAGCGGGATCAAGTTATCTGTAACATTTCAATCCAGTTGCGGTAATGCAGTGAAGTAACTAATTTAGTGGTTGCGAGAGATCTTATACTCCTTTGGTATCTGGAAACGTGGTGAAACATATAAAATTAGTATATTGTTTTGTTGGACTGCAGCTATGTTTACACATTTGGTAATGTGTCTGTGTGTTGACGGACAGCCGGAGATCAAAGAACTGATGAAAGATCAGTTCTTTTGATCTCCGGCCATTCTCTGTTCATCTAGAAGCTTCTAGTGTTCGCCTATATCGAGAAGCATCTAGTGTCCGTATCTTTAATACGTTTTATTGCATTTAACCATGATCTGCTTAGCCTTTTCCCAACTATGTTGGGGTCAGCTCCTTGCCTAACCGGATGCAGCAGAATACTAATATTTTACATGGAGTGACTGCCTATCTGACTTCCACAGCCCAGTTACTGGGCAACACGATACCCCTTGGTAAGGCTGGTTTTCAGGCTTTCGGGCTCCTACACGTAACGACTGCCAAAGATCTACAAATGACAGCCTGGACCAACAGCTTAACGTGCTTTCCAAGGTATGCAGGAGTCTCGATACAACGGTCATCCATCCATAGACTGACCTCGGCCAGCGTAGCTTAACCTTCGATCAACCCGTGCGGCTGATCGACAAAATTTACATTTTTTTTAAAATAAGAAATCAATTTTATCCTATTTAAAGTTGATTGTAATAATGAGCATAATCACTTATTAAGAGCCGACAGTTGCGTCAAGACGTACCGATAGCTACCTAAAATCTATCAACGTACCATCTCATGAATCTGTGAATATACTTTGGAGTTTGTACTGATAATGCTGAACTATAGTTGATTATTATTTGTTCCTTCTACTCACATTTCAGTTTCCGATTAGACTAGAAGCAGACACCATTAGAGTTGGGATAAGGCTAGACAGATGATGGTGACACACGTAATGCTTAGGGGCGCATTGTACTCACCATTATGTACAACCTTTAATATGGGACCAACATACAGTAACCAATATACAGGTGTTCAGCACATTTTGTCGATTTATGCTTTTGCATAAGTCGACAAAATGTTCTGAACACCAAACACATAAAGAACTGAACACATAAAGCATGAAGTAGCTGATTTATTTTTTTCAAACATATTACGGTTCAACAATTAAATGCTAACTTAAGTTCTAGTACTCAAATCTGTAACCGAGGCATTCATTGTCAACTATTTGACCACACTTCAGATTATCTAGGCAAAATAGTTCTGGCGAGACGCCAACACGATCTAGCAAATTACAGCGTTACCTACGTCGATTAACTGTGGAACTATAGGCTCTAGTCGTAAACTCATAGGGATGGAAATCCTTTGAAAGTTTGGTGACGGGGTGTTAAAGTATCGCGGTCGGTTGTAACCCGATGACGGCGCGATCGGCAACCGTATCGAGTGTCGTTCCGGTCCAGCGCTCGCCTTCGTCTCGACCTGGCTACTCGGTGTGAACGGAACCTATGTCCTGGTCACGCACTAGGCGTGAGACATGCTGACGTTTTGGATAAACCTTCGAGGCCTTACCAACGTAAATCTGAACAAAAGAATCTGCTTGTACCACCCCTTATTGGTATCAGTTGAAAAAAATATATATTAGTACTTAATTTAATAAGAGAGACGTTTAGTATACGGTGGAGCTCGCGGCTAAATAAACAGCCACACGGGTTGATTCAAGGTGAAACTACGCTTGCCGAGGTCAGTCTGTGGATGGGTTCGTAACATATCAAGAATGCCTCAGAAAGCACGTTAAGCCGTTGTTCCCGGCTGTCATTTGTAGATCTTTGGTAGTCGTTCGGGTAGCCAGAAGCCCGATAGTCTGATAACCAATCTTACCAAGGGGTATCGTGTTGCTCAGTTACAAGGTTGTGTATTCAGCTGAATCCAGTTAGGTTGGAAGCCGACCACAAGAAAGTTGGGAAAAAGCTAGGCAGATGATGATAAGACGTAGTATACAATAAAATTTCATTCAAGCATGTCAACTAGCTAAGCGAGTAAGTACTTATTTGACCATCATCGAATACAAGGTCTTCCATCGATGGCTCATTAGTTCAGCAGACGAGCAAATCCATTTCCCGAGAACCGCGTCCAAAACGCAGCGTTTTCAGCGGCTAGTGAGTGGCCTCGTCGGAAGATATTCAAGGTTTTTATATTAGACAGTATTGTCGCTTGCTGCATGCTTACTCGCGTTTATAATTACCAGCTACGTAATCAGTGGAGATGAAATCATTGCCACGGACATTTGAATACATTACGTTTTTTTATGGAGCTGGTGCGTTTTGATCAAAGAAAGATAAAAACATGGCGAAATAGGTAATTTTCATCACAGGCAGGTACTTTCCTCATAGAAGACGCATGATGCCATGGCATACCCTCTTCGAACGAAGTTATGTCTATATGTTATGTATTAAATAACAGGGACGAAACAAATTAACGTTTGAGTATAATTAACAGAAATATATAAATAAAGGATTTGTTTTGAAGGTACAAAAATAATATTTATAAATTAATTATAATTGTAAGATAAACTAGGTAATTATAAACCTAATAAAGACTTGACGCTTGTGAACACACAAACACAAATAAGGAATATAACTGCACTGCACTACATTTACCTACACGTACAGGTACAGACGGCACATCAAGCTACCCCAAACTGTAAAATTTTCCCAGTTAAAGTTTTTCAACTTTAAGGTTCATCCTTATTCTTTTGTAATAAAGTTGAAAAACTATCAAAGAAATTTGACTGTAGCAAGTCTGGTTGCGGTCGAAATCTTACAGTTTTTTCGGTCTAGCTGTCAAAATCAAAATCAAAATGAAAATTCATTTATTCAAATTAGGCTGAGAATCAGCACTTTTTGAACGTCAAAAACGTTTACACAAGACAGTCCCCTAAAACGCCCACCCTTCACCACTTCCTAGTGTTTTTGCTGGGAAGAAGTGGCGGAACAAACTCCCCAGCAAATGTCATTCGCCAAGAGTCTTGAGTATAACGTACGATAAGGAACCTCTTTCGTAAAATAGTTTATTGTATATTTCATGATTGAAAACCTGTTCTACGCGAAAAATCGGAAACTTTGCCAAAGATTTATCCTCAAATTGCGTGACATTTGAGGTAACAATCATGAAAAAACTTTTACGCTAGACTGAAGATGATATCTAAATAAAGAAGTACACGTATACTTAAATGTCGAGAACTATTTTTATTTAAAAAGAGAGGTTCACTTTCAAAATTTATATAAGTAGGTTCTAATATACACAAGAAAACAGATACAATAAATCATATTTTAAAATAGATTATCTGCCAGTTAATTAAAAAAAATGTAAGATGTGTCAACGTTTGGTGGACTTGACATCTATTCTGCATAGAACCTTGTAAAATTCAATTAAGGTTCAATACGGAAACATAGCCAGGAGCTAAACCAATTACCATAACGCACTGTACAATGCCCGTGAGCCTTAATAACTATTAACATAGATTTACAATAATATGCACATAAATATCAACAGTCGGATAATAGCGTTATTTGAAATAGTTTTATTATCAGAGGCCAGCTTTTTATTGTGGGACGGTTGAACCAGGGGTCAATTGTAATGAAGCGATATGGCCGAGGGGCGTAAACTGAATGATGCAGGTCAATTGGTGCTATTACTCACAGTCAATAGGTACACTTTTTTACTGAGAACTTTTTCTGTCAGGATACAATAAGTGAATGAACTGTTGGAGGTCCACAAAACAATAAATGTAGCGTACAAACCTACAGCAGACTTTTGTTTTGTTCTTTACCGGAAAGGACAACACGAAGAAGCTTTATTAGTTCCGAAACTGAGGCCAGTGGGCTAGCCCGAATGCTTGACGTAAAATTAACCATTTCCAAAATTGAAACCACGATTCCAAAATTGAAAATAGTCGTACCGAACATCATCATCTACCTAGCCTTTTCCCAACTATGTTGGGGTCGGCTTCCAGTCTAACCGGATGCAGCTGAATACCAGAGTTTTACATGGAGCGACTGCCTATCTGACCTCCACAACCCAGTTACTGGGCAACACGATACCCCTTGGTAAGACTGGTTCTAAGACTTTCGGGCTACTGACAACCCGTAACGACTGTCAAGGATCTACAAATGACAGCCGGTACTTAACGTGCTCTCCGAGGCACGGAGGAGTCTCAATATGTTACGAACGGTCACTAATTCACAGACCGTCCTCGGCAAGCGTAACTTACCCATTGATCCACCCGTGCGGCTGTTTTTATTCAAGTCAAGTATTTAAGGTTAGTGGCGTTGCATGACGCTTACACGAAGCCAGTCAATACAGAGCTGTCTTCAAATGTATACGTTGTAACTGTCAACTGAATTGACTGACTCGTGTCTGGAGCTCATTGCCGCAACTATCTCATTACACTGCTATCCAAAAATGTCTTCGCGTAAATTAAAGAAAACAGTAACACTGCCATAATCTACGCATATAAAGAATAAGGCCACACAATCAGCAACCCTTAATATTTTACGTGATTTGTCCCTACAATGATAAACTTAACAAAACAATATACAAACGATTCCTAACAATATGCGAGACTGCCCCAAGCAAACAATTGAATGCGCTTGCGCCGCTCGTCAACACACATGTTTTTCATTGGCACACGTGCAGCGCACATTGATGGCACTGCAAGTGGTATGCAAAAACATTGGGTGACATGACATTGCGACAAAAAGTAGAGAGGTTCATATTTGTTGTCAAGTTTTGTTCTTTAGAAAAGATTACCACCCTCTCTTAAATAGTGTAAGGTGGTGCAAGTCCCAAACTGCTGTAATTTTATCGTTTAGGGTACCTTATATTGCCCCCTTGTTTGAGTTCATTCACGGGACTAAAGGGTCAGGTTTTATAAACTGGAAATCAGATAATGCTGAATTAAGTAGGTAGGAGTACAACTAAGGCGCTCTTGCTGTCTAGCGCAATCTAAGCGTCGGTTCTTTTATGGTACAAAATGTATTACTTAACATAATAAGAATCACTGTTTCAATCAATACAAAATTAGAGAGCATCCTATAAATCAAAGGCAGTGTACAGAAACCATCTCGACTTCACAAGATGCATTATAAATCTTTATCTCCTCACACATATAGGTACGCACAATTTCCAATCATAGCATCGTAAAACAAACGCATAACCTTTGTCAACTCTCGCGCATTATAATTTAATAACAAAATCACTTTCATCGCCTTTCTCTGGTGACAGAGCTGATGGCACAAACTAACGGGTGGGTAGGTACCTCGCATCAATCAATAGCTATGAAAAAGCAGTCTGCCAGTTAAATGGACAACTTTCGCGTTCAGTACATACTACAATCGTTTGTAGCGAACTAATCACCGAGGGTTTAGAGCCCCTGGGCCGCTTTCTGTGCGATGCGGCCTGTAAAGCCAAGTGCACACCTAAAAACTAAACAAACTGATCACAAAAAATACATATCTTTTTGTATTGATATTATTCCCAGCTATTTCTTATCGATGTGGACTCAGCTTTATGTCTATACTTTTTTATTGAAACTAAAGTTATAGTGTGTAGGTACATCTCGATAATTGTATAACTATTGATATTAATTCTACTCGACTATCGGTACATAATATAGGACGATTGCTTTTTGTTCAAGCAGATAATTTCATTGTTGTATGTGACAAATTATGATCACGATTGCAAAACGGGTTCCTTTTTTTTGTGTCCATTAAAACTGGACAAAATTAGCATTGAATGTTCGAAGTTGTAAGAGCGTCATAAAGAGTTTAGTAGGATAGGTGTATTTTAAGAGCTTTGTTTTGTAGATACATGCTGCACCGCTTCCTATATTTCGTGCCGAATTATTTTGTTCTCGTGTAATCACAAACCCTCTATGAATAAACGCATAGTATAGTTCAGCCAAACTGAAACCTCAAGAAATGAATGATAAATCTGGACATTATAAAATACTAGATTTTGCCCGCGACTTCGTCCGCGTGAATGTCCGTTATCGCGGATGCAGGTGCATTCTCGGAGTAGAAACTATCCTATGTCGTTTCCCATGATATAATCTATCTCCTTGCTAAATTTGATTACGATCTAATCAGCCGTTAAACCGTCAAAAGGTTACAAACAAACAGAGTAAACAGGTATCAACAATATCGTATTTATAATTTTAGTATGGATATGGATTCTACTAGTTATCACTTATATATATCGTCTTATATATATTTATTCATTCAAGTTTTTGTATGAATCCACCTTTAATTGTTAAACTGAAACCAGTAAAGTGACTCCATCGTTCATTCACATAACTTGATCTTGCTCTCTTTATTCCCCTCACGTAACAAGAAAGGGACAAAATAAATTCAGTAAGCGTCAATTATGATGTTGTTTTCACAAAATAAACTACGTCACAGTGTGAGTATAGAATATTGTGGAGGCGGCAGTTAGGTAGACAAGATGACAAGATATTTATGGTGATTAAAAATTACTATGTAGGTAAGTACTTATGTTGTTTCAGTAGGTACCTAAAAACAGTCACAAGATACCTATTTTTCTAACCAGGATTTTTTAAATTACATGCAGGCGAACTCGTGGCTCCAAATAAGTCAGTTGGCGCGTATTATTTTTATGTAACTAAACAATCGCCAAACCAACATAAAAACCTTAAGAAAAGTGAACACGGAAGGCGGAAAACAGGGTGTTGTTGACTTGTTCGACGACTTGGGAGAGGCATACACCCGCAGATACCTGTTCTTAGAAGAAAAAGCTCATTAATTGATACATTGCCATAACAAAACGCAACAGATACGTAATCTTACCGCACATTATATCGTTTACAAATAATAGAGTTATTCATCCTTCCTACAGAATGCTCGGCTCACATCCAGGATTCAAACTTGTTCAGCTCGTTTTACTCACTCGTAAAACACCCCGATGTGATGTGGACTGGGTCATGGAGTAGTAAGATAATGGAGTGCTAATGCGGTCAGCGATATTTTGACGGGAATTTGGTCATTGATAACTCTGAAGTTTAAAATTAAAAAATGCAGTGTAATAAGAGCTGAGGGTTTAAAATGGTGTAAAACAGTTTAATTAAGAGACTGATGAATTATTTAACAGTATTTTGTATGAAAAAGAAGGAATTACAAACGCCACCCACCACTCCTTTCACACAACGAAACTGGTAATATAATAGCGTTCGGGAACTCCAATATCGGACTCTTTAGTCAATGGCACATACACACAAATTACTAGGCATTACATGTAAAGCTCTGCTAGAATAGATACCAAAAGGGTCAAAACGATCAGTTGGCAGACCGCCAGAGTAATCGCAAGAATTATTTTAATGCAGCCAGACTTATCAAAGCGGATTAATACGAGACATACATACGACGCTGAAACTAATAGAAGATGACGAGAATGGCATCGTAAGAAAGTTTATCCTCCATTTACTATACACTCTTTGTTCTGGTTCGATAGGCATGGTTACAACTGATCGGGGTACGATCCTGTTTGTAACAATAATCGACGTCCTGTCGGCACACCTGCGTTGTACCTACCTACCTACCTGGTAGGTACATACTACCTACAAGGGATCCTTGACCTCGCTTAATGTACTGAAGGTGTTGGGTATTAGCGAGGTACGCAAATGATTTTTCTTACTTCTCACAGATGGATTGCAGGTTGCATTTGTTTTTTTCGCATTTTGCGATGGCGCTCGAAGGCGTGGTTAGGTTTTAATTGACTTTCTTGCATCTCATCTTCCAGATTTCAAATATGGTAATATTTTCTAAGCAATATTTTTAATTCCTCATCATCAGAGATCGGCTTCCAGTCTAACCGAATGCCGTTGAATACCAGTATTTGGGCGAGAGCGACTGCCTGTCAGAGCTTCATATCACAGTGGGTAATACGAGACCTCTTTTAAGACTAATTGTTGGGAATAAAAAAACGGTTGGCCAGGAAGACGTAAGGAAAAAACGAAACAAAATAAAAACAATATTTAAAGTATTTGGTGATTAAATCAAAGAAGCAAGCAAGAATTCACAAATGGAATTAACATAAAACGCGTTTGTTCTAATAGCATCATCTATGTCAACTTTTACAACCGCTAAGCTATCAAATTAAGATTCTAGAGCATGTCTAATTGATATCATGTCACATAACTGTTGTGATTGCTTTAAAACATCTAATTCTAATGTAATAAATGAAGTTGTAACTTTACATTAGAATAAAGCAATAAAAATAGTAAAAATTACCATTAATAATGAAAAAGTAATAAAAAACTTCTCCATTTATAATTTTGTCATCTCGCGTATGAAAGGTGATTACTTTTTAATGTTATAGTAGCAATATTTTTGTCTCTTTATTTAATACGCAAATCAATTAATGTAATAAAATAATAATAAAAACCAGTTGATTTGTATTCAACACGTTAAGTATGATGTTGAAGAAAGTTTTCTTAATGAAGAGCATGTTTTTAAAGATTAATTAAGAATGAGTGAATTTAATTTAAGTTAAAGTAGGTGGCAGTTTATTTCACACTTAGTTTTTATTATTAAATTGTATACATGTAGATGGCATGTTTCTGAAATTTGATTATGTGGTTGATCTGTCTGGTGATTTTGATATATGATGTTCCATTTTTTTTTATTCCTTTAAAAATAGAATGCTATTATTTCTGGCCAATAAATCAATAAACCTTTTTAATTATGTATTTAAATCATATTATTATAATTAAATAACAAAGTTAAGGTAGGTAGATTAGGGAACCACGGTGATCAAACTTTTAGATATCCACAGAAGAACGAATAATAAAGAGTTATCAATGGAACAACTGTATAAATGGTGGCTTGTTAAAGCTCTTCTGCCGTAGACAGTGCACATACGGCAGCGTGCATGGTGAAAACTAGTCGATAAGGCCCGCCGCCCAGTGGCGGCACGGCACGACAAAGGGATTTTTATAATACAGAAAGAAAGAAAAAAACATTTATTTCGGACACGAACAGATAATAAAAAACACAAAAGAAAAAAGGAACTAAAAGTAAACAATAAAAAATAAAATAAAAGGCAGGTCCTTTTATTTCATATTTTATTTTGTTTTCCAAAATGGCTCCTGTCTCAGCATATGCTGCGAAATTTCAACAAGGAGTAAAAATATTTTAAAGGACACAATTTATTTTTTTATTGAAATCGAAACTATAAATTATTTTATAGGTAATCTGATTTTATTATGTTAACCTATGTTTCAAAATTAAAGTAGATGTCGTTTTAATAGGAAAAGCTACAAACTTAGTTCTGAACAAAATTGGAGTAAGGGAAGCCCACAGCAATAAAATTTTCGAGGTTTATGATGTTTTAATTAAATTTATTTGCATTATGTTAGATAAATAATTTACTTTATTTTATTTTGAGGCAAGCACATCTACAATAATTCTACACTGTTGACAGCATCGTGATAAAGGTCTTTTATTTTTTTTTATACTCAATACTTTATTGCATTCCATAATGTTATATTTTCCTCGTTGTTCAGCACAGATTCGTAGAAGTTATACCTAATAATATTTCGCCTAGTGACCATTCCAAGTGTGTCCTTTTATTTATTTTATGTATTATTGAATAATTTTCATTTAAGTTCAGCCAGCTTAAAATTAATGTTCGATTCGACGGCACGGTTCGCACAGTGGCTGAACGACCAACTGCTGCGCCGCGTGTCGTGAGTTCGATTCCCGCACTGAAAAAATATTTTTTTGGCCCACCGGTAGTTTTTCCGGGTCTGTCTGTTTGTGTATGTGACTTTAAATGTTTGCAAACGCATTCACAACACGGGAGAAATTCCTAGTGTGGGGCAATGTTTCAAAAAAATATAATATTATTTGTGTTTTGTTATTTATCAATTAGGTACCTACGTAATCTATGATGTGCATACCTCTTGATTTTATAAATTTTCTTTTTTAATACATATTTGGAAAAATAAAGAAACTTACCACAGCACTTTGGTCTACCCTTCTTTTTATTTCACGCCAGTTAGATAAAACGTCAATTAAGTTTTTTATTCGTAAAACACCTCTCTTAAAATTCGAACGTCTAATCCTATAAGATGACAGATAGCCCCATCCTCAAACCAACGGAATGTTAATGGTACATTTATCAAAGCCTTAATACGTACCAAAAGACCAGAATTACAAGGACCGCGGCAAAAAATGGAACTAAATTTTAAAATGTACTAAATTTGACGTATATTTTGACAAGCACCGCCGCTGTTGTGTGTCATGATAAAATGGTCCTTCTTGTACCATTTCAGATCACAATGTAGAGAAATTAATTTCAATTTATGAGTTTATTTGGGAACATTAATATTTTGTAAATCACTCGGTCCAACAATTTTATACTTACGAGTAACTTGGAGGATTTATTGTGATATGGGACAATTGATGGCACTTACATTTTAAGGTCCCGTAACAACATGATCCATGATGTTCTATTACTCTTAACTGCATGTTTCTCAATACAAAGATTTTATCTTTTTTTAACACACATACACAAAGTGGCTCTTATTGCTCCGGTGTTTGGGTTCACATTACAGCGTATATAAAATGCGTGCTTTTTAGTCGGTGTTACTAATAGAGACACTCACAAGTGAGAGATGATCGACGTCATTATATTCTGCATCAAAATCCGACAAAATATGTATTTAACATAGCTTAGCCATCCATATTTCACAAGTATTTGTTCCAAAATATGTTTGTTATTTTATTTTTTAATTTTATCTGGTCAGTGTTGAAGAACGAAAACATTTTTAGAGCATTTGTCATTGCACACTTGCATCAAAACACTTTGCCATCAACTAAATAGATAATATAATACCGAACTACGTATCTAAACTTATATTACTTATTAAAGTCATGTAATCGCATAATTATTTCCTGATTTGCTACTGACATTTGAGCTCCGTAACCTTTGGGATAACCACAATTTCCTAATCAGATATTACGCATAAAACATGCAGATTGTTATTACCGATCAAAGAAGCGGTGACATCAATAAATCATTGAATTCAAAATAGACAAATGAAGATCAAAACAAAAACATATCTACCTAGATTCTAACAGAGCCTTCTCCTTTTTTGAAGTCGGATGAAAAGAAAGAAACAACGATAAAATAGAATATTCATGCATTTTTATCGCTTCGAGTCTCAGCAGAAGAAAAAACAGCATTAAGAATTACACTCCCCATTGGCAGTAAAATAACTTTTCACACATTTTGAAACAGAAATCCAAAGCTGGGAAATTAATTCTACAACTCGATACTATAGGTTCACCTTTGCCTAACCCTTCGGAGAATACAGGCATGATGTAATATAATATTATTAAATCAATTTTAGCTGTCTACAGTTACATGCAATTTCCTTTCTAACAAAAACACAAAGCTGTCGGACCCATCTAAAACGGATTTATTGCAGACCTCACTAGGCACTCAATCTTAAGACGAAACCGCTTCACAAGCTATACTCGTACATCACTAGGTCACAACATTAATCATTACACCTTTACTACACATTTCATTCTTCAATAAAGAAATTAATAAGCTTTGTGGAGAACCAGACATTAGCTACGTTGGCTGTACTTTTACTAATTACTAACACCTAGCTCGCGACTTCGTGACTTCGGTTGACTTGAATTAACTTCGGTTTGGATATCGTACTTTTCCATTCGAACTTTAATATCCCCTCCAATTCATGTAATTTTCAAAACTACGCTTTAAAGAGTAAAGGCGTGGTTTTAAAAATAAAATACAACCTATGTTACTGGTTGATAATGTTGCAATCTAATGGTGAAAGAATTTTTGAAATCGGACGAGTTGTTTTTGAGTTATATTCGTTGATACAAATCTTTCCTCTTTATTAAATATTGCTGGACAATCCACACAGCATCATCTAGCCCCAAGCTAAGCAGAGCTTGTGTTATGGGTACTAGATGACTTATATACTTAATACAATACATTAAATAGATATATATTTTTATTATACATAGGAAATACCCAGAACACCTGGAACAAATATTTGCAGATCGTACAAACATTTGCCCTAAGGCGGGAACCGAACCCGCAACCTCTTGCGACGCAGGCGGACCTTCGCCCGCCTCGCCACATCGGTCGTCAAGCAGTATTAATTACATGAAGCCCACAAAAATACAGAGACGGACTTAATGCCGTAGGCATTTTCTACCTGGCAACATTTGGGTGATGCACAGACAAACAGTGGTAGGTGCAATTCCGTAAGAAAAAAATATATCTAGACACATAACCATCTTCGTATATATGTATATATATTATAAACTTTGAATAGAATACATGAATACACAAGGGTACTTAAATACTCCTAGTTTTGTAGGTTACAATGACATTTCTACACTTACTACATTAAAAGTTCTGGGTAAAAAGGAGCAAGCTAATTTCAAACGTAGCGCTAGATCGTCGCACGCGCATCTCGTGTGATAGCGAGATGTTACGCCAGCGCAAACATCATGTGGTGTGTTTTCATTGGTACTACGCCAGTGCGGTTTACACACTTGGTGGGTTTTCTACAATTTTGTATTTATACAGTATACAGTATATAGAGGATTTTAATGAATCCCTTTGATCCATTAGGAATTAATGAATGACTGCCTCTGAGGTCCAGTGATAGTAAGAGCTACTGCTGAACATGAGCTCCTGGGTTCGATTTCCGGCTCGAGTGTTATTGGGTTTTGCAGCCCGGAGTATGGATTCGTGCCCGATCAGTGGCAATAAGCTCGCCCCCTATTACATGGGACTTAAACATAAATGGTGAAATACGGGTATATTATTTAGGTACACCTCTGCTTAACCCTTCTTGGAATACAGGCGTGATGTTACGATGTTAGGTCTACTGATACTGTTCTTGTTTGCTGTTCTTGTTGTTTGTCCTGTCTTTTTTCTTCTTTAGACGTGTGCCCGGTAGATGGCAATAGGCTCACCCCCTATAACATGGGACTTAAAATAACTGGTAATATGTGGGTGTAGTATATATGTGGTACATACATCTCGGTCTAACCCTTCTGGGAATATAGGCGTGATGTTGTTTATTGATCCTGATACCTAACCCAGCAACCCACATTCAGCGTCTATAGGACTCGCCAAAACGTATTAGTGCGCTGGCGTCGTGATCAAATGCTTATACGATTCTGTATGAGAAGAGGCTTACGCCCTTCAGTGGAACAGTACCTGTGTTTGAAACTTCTGGGGAGTTTGTTCTGCCTCTTCTTCTTCCCAGCAAAAACATTAGGAGGTCGTGAAGGGTGGGCATTTTGGGGGACTGTCTTATGTAAAAGTTTTGACGTTCAAAACGGGCTGATTCTCAGTATAATTTGAATAAATGGATTTTGATTTTTACTGTATTCACAACCTCAGTAAAAGGAACGTGAAATGAAACATTAGAGTCTCGGTTACAGCTATAACCTTATTACTAGGTAACGGTTATCGCCGTGTTATGTCTAAAGCCCGGTAAGTAATGATCAGAGGTCATTAATGATGTACTTCGGGACATGCAGACGACTATCAGACATCGATGTGCGAGCGGTACAATGCATAAGGGAATTGAGTAATCGTAGTTCCGTTGTCGATATCAAACCGATTCCAGACCACATGTCATCTTGGTATGACACCGTCAACGTCAAACTAACGTAAGCGGAACCTAAACGGATGGCCAATCGTTCTTTCTCGAAGTTTCCCAATACTATTGAATGTATATCTAAAACTATGTGTCCGAGTATTTACACTCTTTAGAAGCGCAGAGAGATCGATTCTAATAAATCAAAAATAGATATCATAAATAGAAGTTCTTTTACTTCAAAAGAAGGGCTGTAAAATTGTCTTAAATAAATACATGCTAATCAGTAACTCGTACGAAAAAAAATAATCACTTTAAAAACGAACTTAAAATAATATCACGATTGACACATACTAATTTCTAAGCCGCTGAGCCATAACAGCTCAGTGACAGTAAGGTTACAATTTCTTCAAAATGTATAAAGTATAATCTTTTAATCTCATATGACTTGGGCCAGAGCTCTACGTGGGAGTCTGGTTGGCTCGTCGTATCGTTGTACTACTAACTCGTACACCGTAAGTAACAATTAGCAATTGTTGTCATTAAAGAAATCACCCCTTAACTTAGTGTGGGTGGCGAGCATTGGCCGGCTACTGAATGTGCTTTGAAGTTTCACTTCTAAACAATAGGTTATATGAGAAGCTAATTATAATATTGAAGAGTATCTAGACACGTTTGTCACACTCACATCCCACATGCAAAATATGTATTATATATGAATGGTGTATCTACCCGACGCGCAAAGCCTCGATTCAAAACGATGAACTTCATTTGGCTTAGAAAACCGATCCTCAGACCTTCATTTGACTGCATTCCCGGAAAAAAAATCCCAGATTAAAATTAATCTGAGATTTTTTTGCAGGTATTGTAAATACAATACCTGCTGCATTTGGACTCCTCCTCCTGCTGCTTTTATCCCAGGAGGATGATGAGAAATCATCATCCTGAACTTTTACTCTCCCAATTATGTAAGGGTCATCTTCCAGTGTAACCGGATGCAGCTGAATACCAATATTTTATATGGATCCTCTGCCTATCTGACCAGGTGGTCAACCCAGTGACCTCGGCAAGCTTCACTTCGATCGACCCATGCAGCTGCTATTGTTTAGCCACGACCTCTTCGCTTGATTTAGAACATATAATAAGGAATTCTGCTCATTGGCCTAATGGTCGCATGCGCTACTGCTGGTCTTGGGTTCACTTCCCGAGTCGGCCAAAGTGTTATTGGGTTTTGCCATCTCGAATTTCTCAGCAAGGATTGGTGCCCAGTTCATGGCAAAAGGCTGGCGAAATATGTGTCTTATAATACTCCCATATTATGAGAACACCACGGAACCACTAACCCTTCAGGGAATACAGTCGCAGTTTATTGTTTTATAGAAACAAAATATGAAATATGCAGAAACTGAATTTGGAACTTTAGTATGAAAAAATACAACGGCCAATACAGTACATCACGACAATGGCCACATAGGAACCGGGTTGCAATGTGCAACCAGAGCGGCGATAATGACCAGCATCGAGTGGACGATACGAGAGATGTGACCAACATTATGTGCTAACAGTTATTATGTAATTCATCACCAACACGTGTAAGTACCTATTGTATGACAGTTTAATGCTAAATCGGTACGCGGTGGTGGGTAGTTTTAGAGCAGTAACCAGGAATAGTAAATTCCTAACTCCAAAATAACTTATGGGTAAGTTCAATATAAAGTATTCGTGCAAGTCTTCTTTATCATATTTATCTTTACAAATATTACTAACACTTCGCCCGCGACTTTGTCCGCGTGGATTTTGTACTTTTCCCTTCAATTTTTAACATCCCCTTCTCCTCCCCTTTAAAGCGTAGTTTTGCAAATAATAATCTTACAGTGAAAACATTTTTAGAATTTGATCATTCGTTCTGGAGATTACCCCTACATACATACTTACAAACAAATGTTACTTCTGTATAATATTAGTATAGAAAATAAACCACGCTTTCAATAGTTCATAACAACCAAAGACACAATTATGATTTCCTGAAATTAAAACGGTACAAATATAGTATCTTAAGTAACTCTTTCCACTTCATGAAGTATTTTATAAATTTATTTAAACATTCTAAGTCTGACATAATAATACATAAAACAGCTTGTTACTGTCCTACAGTAGGGTAAAGGCCTCTTCTCATACAGAAAAAGCACCAGTATTAATCACCACGCTTGCTCAAGATAGCTTCGCGATTTGAGACTCATATTCATTATAAGTCCAGGTTTCTTCACGATATTTCCCCCGCCGATGTCAGTGAAGTCCAAAGATAAACTTAGAAAGTACCTACATATGAATTGAAATAGTCATATTGGTACTTGCCCAGGTTTGAAGCCCAACCTCGTGTACAAGAGGCGTGGCCTAAAACACTGGGCTATCACAATATTCAACAAAACAAACTGACTTTTAAAAAAACATTTGAAGAATTTTGATAAAATTAAAATGAAAAATACTATAATTATTATTAGACTCTCAGGTGTTTTAACACTATCTGACCTGATAGTAAAATATGATGTGTTCGACGATGGAGCATGCCTGCCTAGAAGTACTAAACCTATTCACTCTCGACTTAAAGACCGCCGGGTAGCTAACTACTTATAAGTATAATAAAATATATTCGCAATTTATCGCCTTTTCGCTACGTGTTGAGGATTTCAGTTCCATTAGTATAGATTCAGAATGTATATAGTTTTTTCATCGTTTATAGCGCGGGCTTTGTTTATTCAAAAACTCCCGACAAAGTTACCACGCTATGACAGAGTAAGCTTCATTTACCTATAGTCAACAACTTCAGAAGTTTGTCCATGTTAACATGTTTCTCCACTTATTCGTTTTCTATTGAAAGTTACAAACAATACACACGTACACACATAAAGTTATCATATGTATGTAGAGGGTAAACAACAATATTGAATTATTATGGTAAAAAAGTAAAGTACCGGCCTATTAATGTCCCACTGCAGGGCAAAGGCCTCTTCTCATACAGAGAAGGCATGAGCATTAATCACCACGCTTGCTCAAGACGGGTTGGCGATTTCAGACTTACCTACATTAATTATACAAGTCCAGGTTTCCTCACGATGATTTCCTTCACCGATGATGTCAGTGATGTCCAAGATAAACTTAGAAAGTACATATGAATTGAAAAAAACTCACATTGGTACTTGCCCAGGTTTGAACCCACAACCTCGTGCACAAGAGGCGAGGCCTAAACCACTTAGCCATCATGACATTATGGAATGTTATATTATGACATGACATGACATTATGAATATTATGGAATCTTGGACAAATGAAATGTTTCGGCAAATGTTTAGGCAACTATGCATGTACCAATCTGGATTTAATATACAACCGTGCCGTGCCATCAGAACATTGTTATTTTAATATAAAATCTATGACCCCAGGATAACATTACTAGGAATAATACCGAGCATATGTGCGTGTGTACTGTAGTCTTGTGTAGTGTAGGTATTATTCCTGTATCGTGACGCCCGTAGTTACGTACAAATACAACGTTTAAAAATATCAACATTACAACCAAATTTTCAGTCCCACGCTGCCGCGCCGACCACTCATTTAGATAATTCGTAATACTTCCATACCTATACCGCTGACCACAGGAGTTTCCTTGCGCAACTAACCCACAATATCTGATATCACGCTAGACATTACTGGTATACGTTTTCCCGTCGGAGAAAATATAGCTCCGCCTTATGGTTCAACGACCTTTTGACGTAACGCCATGACAGACTGCTTGGCGTCTCAGGCGCTAGACCGTAGAAGTCTTTCAACTCTTTATACGACAATAGACTTACATAACAGCGGACCATGTAATAATAGATTGGCACAAGATAAACGTTGCTGACAGATTGACGCAAATGTTATTTTTGGAAGAAGCTTTTAGTATGATTATTGTGACAGAACGTTTTTTGCTTATCATAACAGGTCTTTTGAGACAATTCAAGTCTTGATGATACTGTTTAAAAAAAAATTGGATTACAAAATTTAAAATTCTCAATGTTAAATTTTGTAATCCAAATTTTTTCTTAAGTCTATCCGGACAAGTGTAAGTAGTACAAATACTACTTACACTTCCGGAGGATTCCGTCTCAAAGCTGTGCCCAGCTGCCTGTTGCTTCACTCAAGAATTTGAAGAATTGAAGGACAAACTTAAATTTCCTGTTAATAAGCTTACAACAGAGTAGAGCGTAGACCAATCTGAATATACTGTTATAACACTAACTGTTATTTCAAGATGGCCGTATCTTAAAACAACAGTTAGTGTGTAGAGTATGATTTTCTAAATTCTAACAAAATTAGCAGTTAAGAATTGGGCGTAGTTTTCGATTGCGTTTACTTGGAAGTTTCATTTTTAACACCCGTCCAAAAAACCGCAGACCAAAGTACCAATTTGATATTAATTTTAACTTGACGGAACCCTAAACATAGATAACAAATTTTTAAGTTTTAGACTAAATGGCATGAACATGAGTTTTCTAGATTCTGCTTCCCTATAATTTCAAAGAACTAAGTTAAGTATATATTGTATTCATCTATAGTATAGGAACATAGTGTAATAACTACGCAACATTTATATCGACATAACAAAAAAAGGTTGCACAAGATCGATCGCAATACAGCCAGTCATTACGTTTCGAAATAGAGTTCTAGTTAGGTTTCAATTGTGACTTGTGGCCATATTCGCTGCAGTGACGCCCATATTGCATTCGAATAAAAGATGTAACCTTTTAATGCAATTTGCTTCTGTTGTATTAGTCCATATTGTAGTCTTTAACGCCTCTTGTAACATTATAAAGTGACGGGTTTTCATGTATGTATGTATATGAAAATTAATAAAAAGAGACTGCTACGACTTACTTAATACTTTTATTAGAGGTACAGTTACGGGTAGACTTCGATCGATATCGAAAACGTAGCAAATATCTACGATATTTTGAAATCCTACTGTTTCTGAATTCGTAAGGTGAATGTTAAAAATGAAAAAATAAGTGAACATTACAAATCTTCTCGAAGACTGATTATCAGTGGATGTTTATGATTCTGATAATATTGATGATGATAACCCTATTTTGTAGAATTTTCAGGTTTTTTTTTTAAAACGTTGCTCCACACTAGAAATTACTCCTGTATCGTGGGTGCGTTTACAAACATCTAAACTCACATAGACAAACAACCAGACCCGGAACAACTACCTGTAAGCGAGAAAAATATTCGTTCCGTGCGGGAATCGAACCCACGACACACGGCGCAGCAGTCGATCGCGCTCAGCCACTGTGCCAACCGTGCCGTCAAAACTATTGAACAAGCTTCATTCGTTTTTTTACTTATCACGTCATCAAATTCCATGAATACGAGTTTAGGTTACTATAAGGGTAACATAATCAGGTTTAATATCGGGAAGAGTTGTAGCATCCTACTGTGAGCGACATTACTAGTAGAATTTATATTATATAATTAACGATGACTGGTCAGTTTTCCAAGCACGGTAATAATTGTAATTAAGACTATAAAGCCATATGCACATATAATACTGTGATATAAAATATCAGAAAATATTAGACGTAATATTATAGTTACAATTTCCTTTGCGATAAGGGTTACGAGATCTGAAAATAAGTTTTCCTGGCAAAATTCTTTGAGTTTACAATAAATTTCCTGTAATTTTGTGCCAATGCTATATTTATGGTACCTAGATCCCCCCACCTACACATAATTTAACTGTTAACATTTAATTACCCATTTATTTATTATTTTTTGTAAACAAACTGCTCAATAACTATTGTTATTTTTATTAAACATGAATTTCTAATTTCGAATTACCATATCGAATTTTCCCTGTATTCCTGATAGATGTCTAAAATTCTGCGATATCAGTCAAATTGCTGTCATCTGATAACCCTATATGCAATGCAAATTCAAACTCACTTTACCGTTTCCATATAAAAAAGATAGATAGCGTAAAAAACAGGATGACGCAAAAAAATACTGCTATTTAATATATTATAGTCATTAAGGTAGATAGAATAGCTATTTATGCATGTATGTGTGCATCGGCAAGGGTCAGCGACCTCGGACATTGTCAACGTACAGTGGACTAGACATAATGATGACGCAGGCCTTTGATAAATTAATGGCACATAAAGTTTACTATGTAATGGTATAGATTAGAATATTCCGTTCCCGATGGTTTAATAGGTTTACTGCTCTGTAATATCTCCACAGACGGCAACTGAACCTATACTTCTGGACCCACTGAACTCTTTAATGGCTTTATCACCACAAATAGGTGTGCAGAACTGAAGACAGAGATGGAAAACTACTGGGTTTGGGTTTTAAGTTCAAGGCTTTCATGTACAGCGACAGTCCTACGGAATATATCTACCTTTAAGGCTCTTGCTAAAATTTATTAAGTTCAGAATGGGCATTTCGCAGTTTATTCTTCAGGGATATATCTATCTACTGCTTAACCGAACTTTCCTTTGGGGACTTAATTATAAATTAAGGCCAAACGCGCAGAAAACTTTAAAGAGAAGCAACTAATCTCTAAGGGCACCCTGCGGGGTACGAGCCTCGGCTTAGGACGTCGCTGGGAGAGGACAGCAGAGATCCAGCCCGTCGGATCTAATAGATATATTATTTAAGGGACTAATTTAAACAACTACTGGCTCAGCTATGCGGGCTGGCTCGAGCAAAGGGTCGGGGGGATTTAAGGCACTTGTGAAGTGGAGCGTATAATTTGGAAAATTTCAACAAATCTATGATACCTAATACGTATCTAACTGTGTCATATAGGCTGTCAGATTCATTGAATGATAATGTTAACATGAGACACAAAAAAGAAAAAAGAAATAGTAAATAAACCTTATCTGTACACTGCCATGGGTACTTGTATAATTTATGTGTAGAGCGGTAAAATTGTATATACATAATTTACTAGGTTTTTAGAAAATTCGGTTGCACTCTCTTTTTACCCAAAAAAATAGTTAGCATAACTCATGTATGACAAAAGACATAGCTCCAAAAAAAATTTTAGATAACATCGTATGAAAATTTTATACAAAAACAAACTGGGATTTCCTATAAGCAAAAATGTCGAAACGCCATACATAGTATACAAATTCCCAAAATTGCTTTTCCAGTGCTCATCGTTGTTACATAAGGAACTATTGTGCAAAATGTTATAGGTATTCTAGACCCAGCAGATTAGCTTGTGCGTTATCTGTAAGTGAATGAAATCAAGAAATAAATTTAAGATTTCTTTTAAGTAGTTATTTTATAACTACATATACGAGTTAAAAAAAAAAATAACATAATACAACTATTAAGTAGGTACGATGCAATAATATCGGCGTGACTCACATAAATGCACAATTTAATCTGTGTTCCGGACCAGTGCGGATACTAGGTCAAATACCCGATGACCTTTACCGCCAATTATGTCACTGTTTCGAGACAGAACTTATTTTATTAACCTTTTTTTTCTCTTTGCGGCATTGCTTGGTTGTAATAATGTACCTTTTTGGTATAGTTGTTTTTATTCTAGGTATAGTCACAAAATACAGTAAAGAAACTATTTTAAATGTGGATTTTCTTGCCCATTCTTTTCCAAACGAAATTACCTTTTGAAAGAGGCAACTAGAATCATTTAAGTATTTTATTTTAATTGTAATTTTGACGGTTTAAAGTGCCTTTTAAATGGTCCCGTTGAAATACGTGATTTGACGTTGACATTGTCAATAAAGAATTGAACAGCGAAATAGCGAAGATTTTCTACTGAAACAAAGTAAGGGAATATTTCTAGTGACACCAAGTTTAACTTAGCGTACAGAAAGGATTCTCCCATAACTTATCATGTGATTTTTATTCCTTTTTTTTAACTTATACCGTGCGTTCAACTTTCATTCAAAAATGGTCCTAGATCACGTTTCAAGTCGTTTCCTAGCAATCGCCAAAGGATTCGCCGTCAGTTCAACAGAGGGCGGACCTTTTTTTCAGTCTGTTATAATTTGACAGAATTTGTCATACATAGGTAAAGAATAGTCTGTCTGAAACTACAGGTTACTTCAGAGCACAACATGTCGCCTTTATAAAAATTATATTAAGTTGTTTTTATGACAAATAAAATATAATTATGACACCTATGTATGAAATAAGGACAAAGGATGGTGATCTCATCATTTCTGTGAACCGTTCAAATATTTGATAACCGCATATAACAAAGAACCGCATACAGTTCAACAAGTACCTCTTTGTTATGTCCTTCTTTTCATATAAAACCATAATATTAGCTCAATTGCGATCAATTTATTAAGTGCTCTAAAAATTAATTCATTTAAAAATGATAACCCATTCATGATCCCAGCGAGATTACTGTATTTCTCGGGTTAAAATCAAAATTCATTTATTCAAATTAGCTAAAGAATCAACAATTTTTGAATGTCAAAACGTTTACGTAAGACAGTCCCCCAAAATGCCCACCCACTTCCTAGTGTTTTTGCTGGTAAGATGAAGTGGCGGAACAAACTCCCTAGCAAGGCAGGGAATACCTTTAGTATATCCAATTTCGCCAGTTATGTTAAAGTCCCATATAATAGGGGATGAATTAAACAATTTAAATAAAATGTACATAATCCTATGAACTTAGAAAGAAGCTAATAAACCAAGCTTGCTATTTCAAGTGTGACACTAAATATCAGGATGGCCACCAGCCGGTTCCAATTTAAAATGATGGCTCGTGAACATATTTGTTAAAAGTTGACAGATTCATTTCGAAGCTGATTAGTTTTCCTCCATCAATGAACTATCTTAATTTCTCATTACCTCGCTTTTTTGATATATGTATGTATCTGTGTATTTATTCTTGAATTTTACCAAATTATATTCATCTTCGAGTAATTTTTTTACATTGTAGCACCTTCCATATTTTTTCTCTGCATCACCTTAAGGTAGCCTGTAGAAAGTGCCTACGGCATTAAGTAAGCCTTTGTATGTTTTTTTTACTTGTGAATAAAGTATTAGTAAATAAATCGAGACTTTCCAAAATAACTTGGCAAGTGCGAGTCGGACTGCCGCACTACGGATTCCATACCACAAATAGTTCATGTTAAAGTTGTGTTGGATTGAAGGACAAACTTAGCTTTGTTGTTGAATAGTGTTCTCTTATACATCGATATAATTATGTCACGGTCAATTCTCTTACTTAAATGTAATAAAAATACAAATGAACGATTTCCGTCTTCTCCTTTAATTGTGCTGTGAGACCTTACTTCTGGCTAAATTTCATAGGTCAACGGGAAGTACCCTATAAGTCTTGCAAGCATTAAAATATCGCTTATATGACCGTAATTTTTATTGCGTTGTCTTATAAGCTTGATTTTTGTAGAGCTCCAAGGGATCGTAGGTCTCCGTATTTGAAATAAATTTTAACTTGATCTGCACGCGTTCTTGAAAAAAGCTTCTCGACAGACAGACAG
Organism: Phlogophora meticulosa; assembly: GCA_905147745.2. Classification (NCBI taxonomy): domain Eukaryota; kingdom Metazoa; phylum Arthropoda; class Insecta; order Lepidoptera; family Noctuidae; genus Phlogophora; species Phlogophora meticulosa. The sequence goes on from LR990518.1 coordinate 6,784,592, forward strand.
TCAAACAGACCCTAGATAGACCTATAAGGTTCAGTTCCTTTTGAGGTACGGAACACTAAAAATACAGGCTGTTAGGTTAAATGAAGTCATTGAAATACAAAATAGATATATTTACACAAAAAAAAAAAAATGTGTATCAAGGAATGATGCACATACAGTAAGAGAGTATAGTGTAGTAGCTACTCATCAAAATGAATCACTTTTACTATCCCCTCGTTTAACTTAACACCCTGTAAAATTACAGTTGTTAAGCTCTGTCAACTGTTTGTGTGTCTGTAACTTTAAGAAACTAAAAATAATATTTTTTCAAAGGATTCAAACTTTCTAGCCAACGATATAACAACCTACGCTACCGAAAGCTGTAAAAGTGCAACGAACTATAGGTACCTACAAATTATGCGCGTACGCACCGGATATTACTCACGCGATAATGTTATCCTCTTCCGAACGATAATGTTCACTTTCACGGATTACATACTTTTTATTACATCACTACAGCTACAGCCATTAAAATGGGTTTATTACCGTTTGTCGTAACCCAATTAAAAATAATTGGTAGATTAATGACATAATACAATAACGATTGTTGTAATTGCTATCTACATGATATCACATAACATGTTTTAAGAGTAACTTTCAGAGCCCTTTGGGTGTGTAGGGCCGTTTTATCCCTGTCACAGTGGCGTCCACTCCATACAAGCAAATAAGCACTGCATACCCTGTGATCCCATACATATATACATACATACATGCCCCTCTAAATGATAAATAACTATAATTTAAAAAAAACATGGTTATTTAGCTTAGGTATAAGCTGGAAGTGTTATATTTTTTTGTGCATACCCTGTCTGGAATCTCTGTCAAGTTTCATTATCGTCTAGGTTGATCGTAAAACGTAACAGACTGACCGATTTACTTTTACGTTTTAAAAATTAAGTTTGGATGTTCGTCGAATAGTCAATAATATTGGGTATTATTCGACACTAGCAATGGCGACAAAAAATACTAACAGATTTACAAATAATCCAACATGCAAAAATACAGTTCATCATAACCATCAATTTCAATATCTCAAATCTAGACGGTGTGGATTTTGATGAAGAAACATTAACTTTTCAGCACAATGATATGTATTTAATGAGATGATATTTTTAGTGGTATGGATTAAAATAAAGATATGAATTCAAATGGAATGGGTTGCTTACTGTTAAGGTTATAATTCATATCGAAAACAATTCATTGTATGCATACGATCTGACCCCCTATTACATGGGACTTAGACAAAACTGGCTAAATGCGGGTGTTACTTTAGGTGCACCCCTGCACAGCCGTCTGGGGAATACAGGCGTGATGTTATGTTAGGTTAGGTTAGGTTAGAACACACATTTCGGTAGGTAAGAGACAGCTAGACTGAATATACAGATTGTAGCATCGTTTCGATGTCCAACAATAACGACGAAAAACTGCACTATTTGCAATATGGAATGCCAAGTAATCCCTTATCAATTTTTGACATAACCACTATTCGCGGCAACTCTAGTTACAACATCAACAGAGGTACCGTTATCGAAATTCTTTGAACTCGTTACATAACTTAGATAAATTTGACCCATATCTTTACAACTTCCGCACAGTTCTATAAAGTACCTACATAGTCATTAATTCACCACCATTTATAATATAATAAACCGCAAACACTTTGACTTTTCATAAGCCGTTGCTTTCCATTATACCCATCGAGTTTGAACACAGTCTGATAACCACCAGTGTGTTGTAATAACAATGTACCTATACACCAATAGGTAGAAACCAATTTTGACCGAAGTCTTTAATTACTGTGACGTTTGTATGCTAAAGGGAACACATAGAAAAAAAGTAAAACGAAGCGGTCTGTCAGACTCTTACTGACTTAAAACGACCCCGGTGATCCATCTCACACCTCCACCAGGGGTCGCGGGAAGCCAGACTGAGCCTGACCTAACTTACTTCAGCGCCCTAAAGCATCCTAAGGCCGGTTTTAGTGCTCGACCGACCGTCGGTGCGTACATCGGTCGCGCTTCTCATTTGTATGAAATTTCACAAGTCGTCACAGTGCTCGACCGACCGTACGCACGCATATATTGCTACGCACTGCGTACGAGGACCGTCGGTCGAGCGCGTCCGCATGCGTGCCGTCGGTCGACCGACGCGTTATGGAAACATATGAACGCGTTCAGTGCTGCACCGACCGGTGGACCGACCGCACGGATGTGCGTATCATCGTCGACGAGAAATTATTTCGTAGGTAGTCAAAATGAACAAATTTATCGACACCGAACGATTAATCACCGAAGTTCGGCTTCGTGAACCACTCTGGAACATAAGCCACGTTTTGTATAAAGACCGTGATGTTCTTTGGGCGACGATAGGGTGTACATGATATCTACGTCTTCTTCTATTCTTAAAACGTCTACGAAGATAATAAGCAGCAACTAAACAATTCGTAAACGGTTCCATTGCGTGCGACTGTACCAGTCCGGTCAGTTTGTTGGTCAGGAGAGCACTGAATGATAGAAACTGACGGTCGGTTCAAGCGTATCGTCAGGACGGACCGTACGTACTGACGGTCGGTGGAGCACTGTAACCGGCCTTAAGCACACTAAAACCATTTTTTTATCAGCTAGGTTTAGAACAAAGACATTACATACACCATCCATTATAGAATAACGTGTCATATCAGAATCCTTTGCCGCTGAATCATAGTTTATCGCGAACAACTGCTTATTTAGGTCCGCAGATGACGATAGTACACAAAGTGCTATTTTGTTTTCGGATACACAATTAGATAAAACAGAAACAACAATTGTTTTCGAAAAAAAATCCATAAACGTTTGGACAAATGTGGCACTGCCTGACTGGCCTAACCATGCGTTGTGTGAGTTAGGCCATGAAATCAGCGGTTGTTATGAAAACAGTATTTTAATCTATTCGATAAGATCACAACGATTATTTTAAATGGATGGGGTGTATTACAAATTTGGAAATCTTTTAACTAATAAAAAAAGAGAACATACAAAGACAATTAAATTAAATTATATTTCGTTCTAGATACAGCGGGCGGGCGGGCGTACAGTGGGCACTGACTATGAGCTGGACTAGCGTTTTACGGCGTTTTAATGAAGTCGGAGGTCAGCTCATACTGGTTTCTTTACCACTGACCTACAGGACAGAGCTCATATGATGACGATCCATAGCATCACGCCTGCTTTCCCCTAAGTGTTGGGCAGAGGTGCACCTATAGTCACACCCACATTTCGCCAGTTATGATTTTAAGTCCCATGTTATTACATGGGACTTAAATCATAACCTTTAGCCTATTGCCATCAAAGGGGGCGAGCCTATTGCCATCAACCGGGCACAGATCCAGACTCCAGGCAGCTATTGAAAAAATGCGTATTAGAAAAACTCATTAACACTTTGCCTCACGGTCAGCAATCGAGTTTGGGATCACTAGAGCCACGAGGTAGTCAAAACTATGAAAATCTCCTTATTCATATTGTAACTCCGCGCTTTTAATGAACAGCCGAGCTGTCACCCGCTGCCAACAAGGCCACAACCCAAAAGATAAACAATAATTTATCTGTCAAAAAGTTTGAGTGTACGACAGGATGCCACAGACAAAGAGAAGGTTGTAAATGAATAATAAAGGGACGGAAGCGCGTCAACCTTTCTCATTGTTCGATTCAACGCATGACCGGCCATACGGCTTTATGTCTCCATTTTGGTATATCGCGATCGGTGTAAAGTAGCGTCATGTCAAATTATTTTGTATGCATTGGTCAAAGTGGTCGATAGAAAAGCTGTAAGTCTCCATGGCAACCAGCGCTTCTGGCATGGGTTGCAATCTTAACATCAACCTTCAATTACCTTTATAGAACAGGAACTTATTTTTGTCTTGAGGGTAGGTCATAAGAATCTGCAGCTTACGTCTGTGCGCCATGGACCTGATACTGGTATCTGTCGTTAAGTCAGAGATCCATTCGTGGATATATCGTCATAGCTGCGGAGCCTTTTCCCAACTATGTTGAGGTCGGTTTCCAGTCTAACCGGATGCAATTGAGTACCAGTATTTTGCATGAAGCGACTGCCTATATATATATCTAACCTCCACAACCCAGTTACTGGTTAACACGATACCCCTTGGTAAGACTGGTTGTCAGACTTTCGGGTTTCTGACTACCCGTAACGACTGTCAAAGATCAGCCGGGACCAACGTGCAACGGACTTAGCGTGCTTTCTGAGGCACGGAGGAGTCTCGATATGTTACGAACGGTCACCCATCCACAGACTGACCTCGGTAAGCGTAGCGTCGATCAACCTGTGCAACTGTTTTTATTTAGCTCCGAGCTCCTCCATTCGTGAATATATGTATTACATATATTTTGGGAAGTTCGAATCGACGGGCAAATTATAGAATCTGTATTTTTTTTTTTTATTAGCAATGTCAAAGGAAAAATTACGACAGTTATTAGTAAACTCCAATTTCTCAAGAATGTATAGAACCTATCAGAGAGGTAAGCAGTTTGTTGTTGTGTTATTATTTCAAGGTTCAATGGTTTCATTGTCACTGGGAAATACCCGGATTGACCTTACAGTGCAAGTACCTACGCAATACTTAAGTTTAAACAATCTAGAAAAAAAATACCGGTCGGTAAATTTGTAAAAAACTTTTAGTATCATATTTAGCATACACCGCACAGTAATGTTTATAGACGTACAAAATAACATTAATTTGATATCACACTTCCGATGGTGGTAATAAGTCTAATAACCCTACTTTGTAGAACAAGGAACATACCAATGGCTTCTACAATAGACTACATTGTTGTCATACGTCCGTATCCAACAATCCCAGATCTATTTTTCACATTAAGGAGGACGTGGCTGTCCATACACTTCACAGCGTCACTAAGAACTAGATCGTTTTAGCTTCTGCACTACTTCTCCATATAAACTTTAACTATGCCAAATCTCACGCAACTCTGAGCGCACATTATGCTTGAAAAGCGGTATAAAACTATTTTCTCTTCATGGGTGTAAATATATGATATTAAGTGCTTCTGTTAAACCACTTAAATATTACAGAACTAGCACTTAAGCCCACGACGTCGTCTGCGTGAATTTCGTTTTTCCCCTTTAAAGCAGAGTTTTGAAAATAAAATATGGCCTATGTTAATCGTTAATAATGTAGCATTGTAATGGTGAAAGAATTTTTGAACTCGGACAAGGAGTTTTGGTGTTTATTCCTTACAAACATACAAAAACACAAATTTTCCTCTTTATCATACTAGATTATTCATTTCAGAGTCTATAAGACTATTCAAAAAGGATTCCAAACTGCCCAAACGCAAAAATCAAGCACCCAAGATAAGTCTTATTAAAATAGGTGCAATTCTACATATTTTTTACCGATACACTTTATTTACAAAGATATATGAAGACATTAAGCCAACATTTACATAGTATTATAGTGAAGAATGTCGGCACGTAATCCGATCACCATGTTTCCTTTGAACGGGGAATCGAAACCGGGCCATTCTGTGTATTGACGTAATGCTTTCTCAAAACCAATATTAGTGTGGCATCACGTACAATACCCCATTTAAAAGATACGGTGCGATTCAACAAAACATTACCTGGTACTTCTTTTGATAGAGCTTTTTTGGTTTTGGATCATTCTGGATCTGAGCGAGCAGCAGCTGAATGGTAGATATTCTTTAAAAATACAATTGGACCACATAATTTGTAATAACAGAATTGTTTTTTTTAGTGAAAAAGACCTTTGCTATCTGCACCGCTTGGAGACGCATGCTGCATTTTTCCTAAACTGTACGTGGTGGTAATGAACAATTTTTTAGTACCATTATAACATAGATAGATTATGCTTTACTGTACAGAGGCCAGCACATCAAGCTACCCCTATGTGTCAAATTTCTTTGAACTTTATTACGAAAGTATAAGGTTCCTGTTTAATTGGGAATATCTGAGAATTTGGGGTAGCTTGATGTGCTGTGTCTTAACGTTTTAACGTATCTCATTTTACGAAATTTCTATGGCACTCAGATTACATTATGATCGAGAAAACTTTTAGATAGAATACAGATAGGATTCAGGAAGACAATAAATAAATAGGAAGTCTGTGGTGTATTCTGAGTACACATACATATATACACATCAATCTACTGTATTTACCAGAAATATTTCTAAAAGTCATTAAGCAGGTATATATAAATATATACCTTTACTTGGTAACTTCGTCTTTTTTATCCTTTACTCTTCAAAATAAAAATAAACATAGAACACTTTTTTTCACTTCAGTAGCCCGTCTGCACCTTTGAATGCAGTCAATCAATTTCACCAAGTCATCGCTCTCGTGAAGTAGAACCTGGTCGACCGCGAGCTAGACAGGCAGTCTGATAGGTCAAACAACATTTCAACCCACGTCAGGACTTTGTCTCTAGCATCTCAAGAACCACTTAACAGATTAATTTGTATGTCATTTTTTTTAATAAAAAGGATAGTCTTTTATTTATAACTTGGGAATGGAAGGTAAAGTGCATCGTCATTTGTCTGGTGTATAGAAATACAGAAATATACTGCAAGTTTTAAAAGTTACGTTTTTATATTGTGGATCAAATGATGCTTATTATGTAGTAATCTGTAATTAAAGACACATTATCTAAGTAGCTAAGTTAGTCCTCTGAACTCCATTATGTTTTTTCATCTTACTATAGTTGCAAGTCTAGAATTGAATTTTTTTATGTGTATAACCATAACCATTTATAAATTGATCTGCGACCAGTTTATTAACATTTATAGGTATGTCTTATCATTTGAACCACTTTAAATACTCAAAGTTGAACATATACCAAAATCTTTGACTCAGTAAAATCTTTAAATCAAAAGAATTCCTTCAACTACTTAATTTCTCGAACTCCGTCGTAAACAAACAAAGACACACAAAGCAGCCGGGTGGTCTTCCATTATAATAGCACGAATGACAGCCACTTTTTATAACCCCACACTAATCTGATTAACTATAAATAATACAATAAAATTGTGACCACGTTGGGTTACATACAAATATTCTATGTGCGTGGTGCTGCATTCTATCTCCTTATAAAAGAAACAAATGTTTTATGAATTATAATAGTTTAGAACAAGTTTTAAATTAATCTGGTTTGCTGACGCTGAATTGATTTTAAATCAATAAATCAGGAAGCTAACTTAAGGAATCCGACTGGTTATTATATGAAAATTAGTTTGGGGACGATTGCATTGTTCCTTGTATGTACTTTAATACTTGTACTTTGGTACCTGGATGACCGAGCTTTGTCCGGATAAAACGACGTATCCTGAAAACGAAACCTAGCTAGACCGATTTATAGCCCCCGAAATCGCATACTAAATTTCATGAAAATCGTTGGAGCCGTTTCCGAGTTTCAGATTATATATATACACACATATAGACACGAATTGCTTGTTTAAAGGTATTAAATATGATGAAGGTCCAATTGACACTCTTTCTGACAACATTTCCTGATAGTTTCGACCAAAACTGAAATAAATATTGACTATAATTTTTATACCCTTGAGGAACCCAATGACAGCTTATTCTGTGAAAATAAATGGTTACAAATAAATTATGTATTCATATTAAATGAAAATTAAGTGTTAGGTGGCTCCGGGGCTAATAGGGGCATTAATTAATTTAATAGACCCCATAACTTCACGGATCTAGGTCCAATCGCGGACTAACGGGAGTTCCAAGAAACGACGATGTTATAATGGTCACAGATTTTTAATCTAGCGGAAACACCAAGGCTTTATAACTCTATTTTATACTAAAAAGTGCTAAGTCCACATTCCAAGAAGTCTAAACCTGCCTCCCTACTAAAGAGCATAAAAATGCCAAAAATAAAATGGCCACTGGCGAGCTAGTAGACCTTTTATTACCAATTTTGCACGTGTGATATAATTGATAGGTTTGTGGTCAATCAATAAAAAATAACTGCCTACAGGTGAATCATTCACACCAGTAAATAGCAATTTATGATTGCTGGTTATAGATCACTAAGTTTATTAACTATGGGTATATCTAATGATTAATATGTGAGGTACGAAGTTAACTGTAGACCATTCAAAGGGTATCGAACTTCTTAGCTGTTTAATTTTAAGGTGAAATCAAAGGCATACATACTTGTACGAGTGTTTTATTACTTTTGTCAACGATCTGCTTCATTTTGCTTCAAAATACATATGTAGGTAGTCATTTGGCAGATGCAATTAAGGTGCTTCCTTCAGTGTAGATCGTGAAACTCATTTTTTTTACGTGCTGGCTGTTTTGCATTGTATTGTAATCAAATTCATTTTAGGAAAATATGTCAAATTGCAGCAAATATAACTATAATTGCTGCAATTCGTCATATAATTCTAAAATCGTATTATTTACACTAATATTATTTCTAGACCTACATTGATGTTTAAAATGAATTTTGTTGTTGTTTCACATAGATTTATAAGGTTGTTATAAATCTATGTTGTTTCATCATTATTGCCGCATGTTTAATTATATCAACACACAACGTAGGTAAGAAATGTTAATTTTTGAGGTCTTTCTTAACGGATCTCACTTAGAATAATTTCCAAGGTAGCTTTACTGCCAGTTACATCATAAGAGTTCATCCTTAGGATTCTTTTGAAAATCACGTTGCATCAACGCGTTAGGTAAGGGGACATTGGTCCATGCGAAGTTGCCTTCTAGCCAGTAGGATACCAACCTGTTACCTTATGCCATGGGTATCATGAACAGCTGTGTGCCCTAGCACGGACGCTCGACTTAAACGTAATGTACACTTGAACGATTTAAAATTGAAATTACTCGTTGTGCACATTATATATATTATTTACTTACTTGTGGCTAAATAATAACAGCCGCACGGGTCAATTGAAGGTTAAGCTACTTCTGCCGAGGTCAGTCTGTGAAGGGGTGACCATTAATTGCATATCAAGACCCCTCCGTGTCTCGGAAAGCACGTTAAGCGGTTGGTCCAGGCTGTCATTTATAGATCTTTGACAGTCGTTACGGTTAGTCAGAAGAGCGATAGTCTGACAACCAGTCTTACCAAAAGGTTAGTTTTACCCAGTTATTGAGTTGTTGAGGTCAATCATTCTATGTGGAGTACTGATATTCAGCTGCACCCGGATAGCGTGGAAGCCGTCCCCAACATAGTTGGGAAAAGTTTACGCAGATGATGGGTGATATAGATTGTGCTTGTTGCATATATTTGAACCAAAATGTTACAGGATATCGTATTGTAAATACAAAAATGGTTCGATACATTCGAAGGATCTTTTTCGTTACGTTTACGTCGACCGTTCGTGGTAAGGCCTGTGATAAATCCAATTTGTATTCAAAAAGTTTGATTCGTCATGAAGCTTGTAACAATTTACTTTTACGATGCTTAGTAATTAATCGACGTTAGGTACTTCAATTTAGACCGCACTCCATTCTCTATTAATGAATCATTTTATTATAACTAGTTCAGGTAGCTCCCGGCGACTATGAGACCACCTACAGTGGTTATCTCTCGTGCACGCCGTATAAGGCAGCGGCTCCTGTATATGTGTACTGATGATTTACTTGTTATTTTGCCAGTTAACTCTACAATTATTCTAGATTGTCACGCTACCTATGTCAGGTCTACTCTTGTCTACCGCAGTCGAGCATCATGATAAATCTAAAACACACCATTCAATAAATTATTTGACGGCACATTTGGCGCAGTGGCTGAGCGATTGACACGGGTTCCCGTATGGAACAAATATGGCATAAGTACATTTAGTGGTTCCGGGTCTGGCTATTTGTATATGTCACTTTCAAGGTTTGTAAAAGCAAACACAATACAAGAGAAATTTCTAGTGTGAAGAAAAGTAGAAAAAAAGCGTTACGCATATTTGAATTACCATTAACTAAGATGAAAAAACTTGCTGAAAGAAATTGTGCCAGGTTACAAGAAAGACTTGCGTTTCTATGATTCCTACGGATTAACCCTAAAAATACTCTTCAACTTTGTTGTCACGGTTCTAAGCTTACATAGTTGCGAATTAATTGCAAAAAGTAAAAGCACATAATTGATAGAAAGTGCGAGATAATTCTTATTGAAGAGCCTGTGAGAACAAGATAGGTACGGATATCTTAAGTCCGATCACGCTTATTAGATTCATGTAAGACTTTCATACAACCAGTAATGAGCTTTTGATAGTTCAAGTTATGTAAGTGGCCAGGATTTTAACGTGGGTTTCGCCTATTCATTTTATTTGAATTAGGAACTTCAATACATTTTTTTGTTTTCAAGTTGAATGTACTTTGGTGCAAAACATTACCACGGCCCGATTATATTATCTTAAAACAACTTTATTAGTATTCCATTTCTAATAATATTGTTCATAAAGTGTCAATATACAAAAGTATTGTAGATATAATTTATCAAACATTTATGGATCATGAGATACACTTTGATATTAATGTTTTTGATACTCAAAACAAAGGCATAATTTGATGTTATCAGACAGAGAAACATAGTACTTTAGACCATAACATTATGTGGACTTACAATAGTCCAGAATCCCAAACCAAACCTAAACCAATGAGATCATAATGCTAATGGGATTACTCTACGCCTAGTCAGTGCGATAGTTACTCTTATAGGCCAGTATATTTCAGTACTTAAAATTCTCCATGTCTCATTTCGTAACGTAATATTGAAATGCGGTATACCCAAGATTCGAAGGCCACTTAAAACCCGTTATTGTTATACACTTGCTCGAAACAGCAAAAATCGTTAAGTGCCAGTTATTCTGCAAATCTGAGTGTAAACAAATAGGTAATAACAGGAACTGTGCGCAGGCGCATACACGTGTATTCCGCTAGGCGCGAGGGTCACTGAGTTCACTCAATATTTACCAAACATGCAGGATGCGCGCGTGCTTCGTCGTAGACTACGTACAGTTGTATAGCACAGTAGTGAACTTTATATAATTTTATCTTATTTCTTTGTTTAAGCTTTATTTTCTGACATCAGTGAACTGTAGTTACCTATGCATTTTTTAATAAAGCCGCTTGTGTTTTTTCACAAGGAAGGTAATTTTACGGTTGTGGCTTAACAAAAACAGCCACACGGGTCGATCAAAGGTTAAGGTACGCTTGCAAAAGTCGATCTGTGGATGGGTGACCATCCCTGACATACCAAGACTGGTACGGGCCTCGGAAAGCTCGTTATGTCGTTGGTCCCGGTTGTCAGTTGTAGATTTTTGACAGTCCGTACGGGTAGTCAGTAACCCGAAAGTCCCACCACCAGTCTTACCAAAGGGTATCGCGTTACCCAGTTGGTTGTGGAGATCAGATCGTCACTCATTCCACTCATAATGATGGCTTTGGATTAAGCTTTTAAGTAAGGAAAATAGTTTCAGTAAAAGAGCTCTGAGTAAAATTAGACGTTATTTAACTTAGAATTTATACCGGCAGTAGGTATCTACTACTATTAGCCATCCGGGGGTTTTGTATTTTTTTTAAACGTTGCCCCTCACTACGAATTTCTCCTGTGTTGTGGGTGCGTTTACAAACATTTCAATTCACATACACAAACAGTACAACAATTTTTTTTTTAACCACATTTTGTGTTCGCTTGTACCTGCATCATTCATTGTGCTCTGTAATGATTAGCATTTACGGTCTGCCGGCGCGGGCGCACTATTAGATCTCGATATAAAAATTAATAAAGAAGATGGACACTATGTATCTGCACAATTAATCTCATTACAAGCCAAATAAATTTTAATGGACTAAAAAATACACAAAATACAAAACCTGTGCGGTAAGCACATACAGGTTTTTTTAATGTGTATTTATTTCTTCCGTCCTTCCTTTACCCCTGATATCTATTTTGAAAAATGCACTGCAAAAAGGATGCTTATCCAGATTTTTTCGTGAAAGTTTTAACTTCTGAAGAAGCAAATATTTTACAAATATTTGCTACATTGGAGAAGTTGTGTTTTTCCACAGGACCGGATCGGGAGCTTACTGCTACCAATGATAGGAATCTGCTGAAAGGTCTTAACACTAGCACGTCACTTAAAATAATTTACTCGGCTCTAGACAAGAGGCACGTTCTATATTCGAAATAATTCTAAAACAACATGTGTTTGACGACCGATGTGGCGCAGCGGGAGAAGGTCCGCCGGCGACTCAGGAGGTTGCCGGTTCGATTCCCGCCTTGGGACAAATGTTTGTACGATCTTCAAAGATTTGGTCCGGGTGTTCTGGGTATTTGCTATGTATAATAAAAAAAATATCTATCTATGTAATGCATTGTATTAAGTATATCAGTCGTCTAGTACCCGTAACACAAGCTCTGCTTAGCTTGGGGCTAGATGATGCTGTGTGGATTGTCCAGCATTATTTAGTTATTTTATTTATTTATCATACATGCAATGATATATGGATGGTTACAAACACTCATATATGCAATAAGGTTTCCTTTTGCATATAAACTTTTTGCTACTAAGATTGTCGGTGCTAATGAGCTGGACCGCAATATGGCAACAAATTAAAACAATTAAGGAAAAAAATAGCTCTGAAACTTAGCCAGCTGTCTCTACGTTGAAATACATATCTGACAGTCCATAGTCTAGAAACATGATTAACAAATCTTTACATGACGTGGCTCGTTCTAGTGGTTGCAAGCGCTACTGCTAAGCATGAGGTCTTGGGTTCAATTTCCGAGCGGGTCGTGGGTCAAAGTTGTTACTAGTTTTTGCTATGGAATTTTTCTTTAGCAAGCCAGAGTCTGGATTTGTGCCCAGTTAATGGCAATAGACTCGCCCCTATTATATGGGACTTAATAATATAGGTAACTGCTGAATTGTGGGTATACAGGCTGGATGTTATGTATTGTAAAGATGATTGAATGAAATAGAAATCAACTTTTAAGGTACTACAAACGATTTAAGAGCTACTTTCAAATTCCATGTTTGTTTATATGTGGATAATATTATGGTACAAATAACAGGTTCATTAAAAATATAGGTAGCCATATACTTCCCATAAACATAAAACAGAACGCTCATGTGCCTCAGTTTAATGACTAATATAAAATCTAGTTATAACATGGCCCCTTCATTGGCTAGGATGAAAGTCGGCCTGTATTTAGTAGACAAGTGAGAGCAAAAACTCCTACGCAGACTTAGACAAATAACTTGAAATTATACAGGTGGAATAAAAGGTTAGAGATTAGCTTAGACTTTGATTTAAAATGTACAATTAAGATCTAGATTCGCAGACCGCCATGTTTAACATCTTAAAAGTAAGTCCATCATTGTTTGTTTAAAATGTCAATTTATTTTATTAAAGGCTTACTCGATAATGTATTTTGCAACAATTATTGTTATTTTTTTAATGTTATGCAAAAAATAAAAGGCTATTTTAATTATTTTAAGTATTTTCTTTTTGTTTATCATTTATTTTATAACTTCATGGTTAATATTGGCCATGCACCTTTCAATTTACCGTTAGCGCCGTACTGGCTGTCACAAAAACACTTTAAATATCATTGTGTTATAGAGACACATACTCAAAATATACCATAATCATCATTTGAAGCTTAAGTACATTATTCCGCACGTCAGTGGTAACACACTGACCGTGAGGTTTCCAAGCATAGTACGGAGTTTCTATTACGAGCTTATACTGGCCTATAAAAACAAAATATCGAAAAATAGAGCAAAATAACTTGAAATCAGCTTGAACTTTAGTGCTCAGCTTTCATTCACCTACACTTTCATTGCGTAATTTTAATTCTACAAGTACTTAAAGGTCACTTGATTAAAGCTTTTAAAAACGGTTGCATAAATAACGCTTTCTCTTTGTAAAAAAAACTCATGTAAATCTAGATGTACGTACTACAAAACAAACTAAATTACATTTGAGAGTTGTCTCGTCAAAATTATAGCCCCAAGAGTTTGTTTCCTATTACGAATCTCGGATCAGATATGACAGGCAATCGTGGTCATCGCTGTAGGCGACTTTAAGAACAATGTGCAAAATGGGCAGTGTTTTAACTTATCATTAGTTCGCACATAGTCGGTAAAGTTCGTAAACTTTCGTGGATATTCGTGAGTTGTCGCCGATGTTGGTTATGAGCGGAAACTGTGTGCTGCTACTTTAAAACCTAACCATATCAAAGATTGTACGTTAAATGGTTAAACTTTAATAAGTCACAAGTCTTATGTATTAATCAATTATACGTCTACACGAAATTCACATGTAAAAGCTAGATAATAATATAATATAATATAATATATTAATAGTACCAGCCTATAACTGTCCCGCTGCAGATCACAGGTCTCATCTCATACAGAGAAGGCACGAGCAGTAATCACCACGCTTGCTCAACACGAGTAAGCGGTTTCATACTTATATTAATTTTAAGTCCAGGTTTCCTCACGATGTTTTCCTTCACCGATGCCAGTGATGTCTAAGATAAACTTAGAAAGTACATATGCATTGAAAAAGTCACATTGGTACTTGCCCCGATTTTAACCCTACATATTAATTAAATAAAACTATAACAAACTAAACAGCTTTTGCTGAAGTCTAAAGAGGGTAGGTAAAACGAGAATAAAAAAAATGTCCCAAATATCACAAAGATTGTCAAAAATAATACAAACTAAGCTCAATTTTGCCCAATAAAATGAGAAGACAGTCACAAGAACTTACGGCCACTTAACCAAATACTGAGACTCCAATTCCTATATTGATTTCTACGAAACAAAACAAGATAGTATATCCCCTAAAAAATACTACACTAAAGTCTGTAAAAAAAGTACTGCAAAAAAGTCAAGGAAAATGGATTCGATGAATAAGAGGATGCCTTTTAACACATGCACCATTATATTGAAGGATTCTTATCAATCCCTTATCACAAACTTGACTCACATAAATACAGGGAACGGTTATCACTGAGCTGGGCACAATTGGCAGATGTGTGTCGATGTGTTGAACTAGTAATTCGCCAGCTGCGACTTGCTACAGTTCAACCAAACGCCCAAAATTTCTCTGAATTAATGAGTAAGTTAGTGAGAACTGCCTAGTTGTCGATATCAGTTCCAACAAAAAGCGTCCCTGCAGATATGAATTTTCAACAAAAAGTTTCAAAGACATTCCCGCATTATTTCTAAAAACTTTCGTTCTAGATATAGGTATATAATAGGTCTTTACCTATGAAATTGCCGTTTTGTATGAAAAAATTTAAATGAATTTTTTTCATGTATTTTTTATTTGTATTAATCGAAGTAATCACCCATGCAATCAATGCATCTTTGCCAACGCAGTGGCAGTTTATTGATGCCCTTCTTAAAGAAATCAGCTGGACGGGAGGCAACAAATTCTTCAAAGGCATTTTGTACTGCCTCTCGGGTATTGAATTTTTTTCCCGCCAAGAAGTTATCCAAATTCTGGAAAAAGTAGTAGTCTGTAGGCGCAAGGTCTGGTGAGTAGGGCGGATGACGGAGAGCTTCCAACCCCAGTTCTTGCAACTTGGAGACCGTCTGCTGTGCAGTATGAGGTCGCGCGTTGTCGTGCAGGAGCAGCGGAGACGAGCGATTGACCAATGCTGGTTGGAGATGTGCCAGCTTCTCCATCATTGTGTTCAATTCTTCACAGTACACATCTGCAGTAATGCTCACCCCGTTTGGTAAGAAGCTGTGTTGAATCACACCGGCGCTAGACCACCAAACAGTGACCATCACTTTTCTTGGGGTAAGTTTTCGTTTAGGGCATTGTTTAGGTGCTGAACCAGGATCCAACCAACTTGCTGAGCGCTTACGGTTATCAAACAGAATCCATTTTTCATCGCAGGTAACAATGCGGTTCAAAAATTCCTTCATTTGTGTGTCTGTTGAGCAGTGCAAGGCACGTCTCGACGCGTACTTCGCGCTGGCGATCATTGAGTTCGTGGGGCACCCATTTGTCAAGCTTTTTTACCTTGCCAATTTGACGCAAATGGACCAATATTGTTTTGACGCTAACGTCGAAAGCTGCTGCTAATTCAGCCGTAGATTGTGTATCATCAGCTTCCACAATCGCCTTTAATTCGTCATTGTCGACCAAAGTCTTCGGACGACCGCGAGGTTCATTTTTCAGGTCGAAATTTCCAGAACGGAAGCGAGCAAACCAATAACAGGTAGTGCGTTGGTTTGTAGTGTTAGCTCCGTAAACGTCGTTGATGTTGCGTGCCGCTTGTGCCGCGTTGCTGCCACGACGGTACTCATATTCCATAATTACTCGAATTTTTAACGTATCCATCATGACGAAAAAGATTTAAATGCGATGAAAATGTAACACTAATCAATAAACAAATGACTACTTTTGGAAAAAAAAATCCATGTTTTTAAAATAAAATTAATTTGAAATTAGAATTCTTAGCCAAACAAAAAATATTTTGATTTGAAATGGCCAGTACTGCAGAACGGCAATTTCATAGGTAAAGACCTAATATATTCATATCTATATATATACATCACGCCATAACTTGAGAACGAATTCACCGTTTTCATTCATCTTGGTTTTTTAATAGTTTTTAGAAGGTTCTTAGGGAAACAAAAATCAAGAGATTTGTTGTTGTGTTAGAAAATTTGAAATTTTCAAAAAGCTTTACGACTATTCCAACTTCGTGCGTTTGATTAATGTAAATGTTAACCGCGGTTAAGACCGCGGGGCGCAACTAGTCTAAAATATAAATGATTGAACTTATGTTTCATCACAAGACCTGTGGACATCAACTTTGACATGCAATGGGCAATTTCCTTTCATATCCACATCACTGTCTGTTTCTCCAATTACAAAACACTCCGGAAAGTTGGTTTACTCACTTCCAGTATTTGTTCTTTCTTCTTCAAATGTGTCTTCACTTTGCATATCTGATTTTCGTAAAACTACATCTTTTCTAAGATATCTCTCCTTCAATTATATAAATCCAATTTCATCTATAGGCATAGTTTCACAAACACCCGCTTTAACTGAAATTGTTTTATTTTTGTATTCAACTTAGAACTACTATCAACATTCCTTGAAATCTTAATTGTGATTTAAGTCATCACGAATTTCTAGATATACCTATACAAATAAAATTAATGTCCCTAAAAATGTTAGCAATCCAGATTACTTGCCATATGTCTATATTGATATAGTAGTTTTAGTACACTGCTGATCTCTATTGGTTACCAAAATAAAAATAAACCAGTCCATTTCAAACAGAGTCACAAGTATTCATAGTCTACATATTACCTTCGTAATACCATCTTCATACTTCAGTTAAATTAACTTTAATAAATATATGTACACGATTGTATGTGCATACATGGGTAAAGCTATGAGCGATAACTGTGTAATGGCCATTTTGATCTCCTTGGACAAGTTTAAGGTTAAAAAAACCGCGCAAATCGAGGCTAATCACCACTGACCATGGCAAAGTCTATGATCAAACCATTTAACTTGATTATACGTAGTTAAACTGTAGTAACTAAGTCTAATCAAGTTAAATTACCAATTTAAACTTTGCTTCTATAAAAAATATCTTAGTTGTATTAATATAGCTGTAAGGATAGTATCATTAAAAACTAGGTACCGTCTATCCTCGTGGTCTATTCTGATTAAGAATATGAAGATAACCGAATCTACAAGCCAGGTTCCCACTTGAGCCTAAATGTATCTACAAGAAACCACGCCAAGCCTTGACAAGGACAACTTAGACATAGTTTTGTGGGAGATAGCGGACTGAAATACTACGAACCACGCCATAAATAATTGTTGCGCTTCTCAAACAAATGGTAAAAGCCAACATAAATTAAATAGAAAATGTTTTGAACACCCATTATACAATCATAAACAATTTGATTAACACTCACATTTAGAACTACAACATCTGAATTCTAACGCCCATTTGAGATAGTTATTTCAATCCATCAATCATTCTACGCCTATAGCTTCTAGCGTATCCATTAAATACGGCGGCGCTGCTGAATTTTTTAGGTCGTTGTTTCTGCAAATATATAAAAAATCTGCACTAATTCAATTTAGTTTTCTATTTTGCCGCGTTTCAAGATATACTAGACGCATTCATAGACCAAAAAACGTTCTTGGAACTAAACTAGCTCAACTCACTTGTTAGATCCGCTCAGGAAATACCTTTCTTAGTTTATGTCCTCAAAAGGACACTCATTTTAATTATCCTATTACATCCTATTACAGTAAATATGCTTCTATCTTCAGACTAACTTTTTAGGCTGTGAGCCGTCTGTCAGTCAATCAATGACGGCTGCTTCATGTTACATAGTTATAAGATAGTTAGCAGAAGTGCAGGTTTCGCTTAATTAAACTGTTCAGCGTACAATATCGTGACAGTACAGCAGTTGCTGGTAAAATAATAAACAGCAGCGATCGTCGGTGAAAGCTCGCGGCAAGCTTTGAAGTTGTCGACATCGAGCGATGAAACTCAGGAGCGGACAGTAATTTGCGCAAAAAATACTAGTTGAAATAATGATAGTATCGTTTATATATTCTTCTTCTACATGTGTTCTGCAAAAAACAAGCTTGTTAGTGCAGTAAAGCAGTGTAGGATCGTTAGAATCATATTCACCACGTTTAGGTCACGGGTTGGTGATCGCAATAATAGAATAGAATAATCGTTTATTGTTTCCAGTATAACAGCTGAGTAGTACACAACTAGAATAATGGAAGCAAACCATTATGCTTACTCTTAGGTCCCCTAAATGGTTGCAAAGTGCTGGTTTTCACCTTAAACTTCTAAATGAAAGTATGATTTTAAGATTTTATTATCATAATCACCACGGTGGCAATGTGGTTTGGGACTCTTTATATTGTGTTTCGTAGGTACTCGTATAGGTAAACTGATAGGAGAATACTTTACAACTTTTTAAAGCTTGACATCATCCCTGATTATGGTTTACGAAAACCACGTGTAAATAGGAAATTAATTTCTGTTCAAGTATCTATGCGGCAAATAATACAGCACAGCACACGTTTAATGTGGTTTGTATTATGTAACTGAAAGTAACCTTTACAAGCATTACGATTGTTCTCAGTCAAAATGACTTAGTATCCTTTCAAAACCTTGAAATTGTAACTAATGCAATACATTTTCAAGAAACAAGCAATGTCATCCACCTTTTAAGTGACTAACACCTTGTTTTAAGCTGTAAATAATTAATTACGACAAACAGCAAGATAAAATGGCTGTGTCAAAAAACTGGTTGCTAAGAGCCACTTGCGTCCAAGTCGAAAATGTTCGACTCTACAAATTGTATTTAGATATTTACATATGTTTAGAAAATAGCAAAAGATAAGAAGATATGATTAAGTGGATATTTAACTTTTAACCCACTTGTGATTTATATTTCTATTTATATTATATACATTTATATTTAACAACAACATGCTGTAGCATAAAAAGCTTTCGACATACTTCAAATTGGTCCTTTAATGCCAGCATCTATTTGTCTGAAGTAGGTAAGGGTGAGATTTTTTTCCTAATATACAGAAAGACCCAAGTATTGATTAGTAGTTACCACAATTGCTCAACGCATTCTACAATACCAAACACATTCAGATTACCTCCTAATGTTTCCTTACACATAGTTTATCTAACCATTACAAAACCTTTCTAAAGATAGAATAACTTCGTAGACAGAAGGCATTTTCAGTAACTGCAGATTTCAAAAACACTCCACACTGAATAAAATTCATACATCTCTGTCATCGAACAGAAATCTAATATTTTACCCGCGGCCCGAGTAAAGCACCTCAGGCCTCGTGATCTATGGATTCGCAACTTCCCTACCAATTTATTACATCCTAAGTGAATAATATAAAGACTACTGAGTATTCGAAAGTGGACACTGATTCTAGACTTGGATTTATCACTCGTAAACGTCCTGCCTGTCGATATGTTCTGAAGTTCCATTAGTAATGCCAGCGAAAGTGGTTCCTTGATGTCAATTATAAAGATAAGTGTGTAGTGCATAGTGTGGTTAAAGTATGGATATAATATAAAGTATTATGCCCAGAATGGCGACGCGAAATCGAAAGGCCTGAAAATGCTTAGAAGACATTCCGGATGCCATCTTATTGAGAAGGTTGACCTCTTCAATTCTTAATAGACGAACAAATTCAGATCCTAAAAGAAACAAATAGAAGACAAGGTCGGTTGAAACAATAATATTGTTTTAAGTTCAAGAATTCATGATACCCGTTAGTTAGTATTAGTCGAATTGATGTGAACATAGCAAATGACTGCTCAAGATTTCACAGATTAAAAAAAAAACCACTTCTAATGTATAAACTCTACTCATGAATATTGAAACAACAAGATTAAACTAACAAGATGCTTTAACGACATGAAACTACACTCCAAACTTTATTGACAGAACCGAACGCATCACATCAAAAAACACAACAGCACTTTCTATTTGCTAAACATTCAATCAGATGGCTGCTAATCGATTTTGACTTTCACGATCCGACATCGAGCACATTGATAAATCGTTATTACCTGGCTATCGATTAATAATGTAGCTTCACACTAGCCGGCATCGGTGACGTAATCAAAGAGATTCCTTTCAAACAGCTTTCTGCCTTTATCTATGTCTATGTACGAGTACGATGTTTTTACAGTTTTGTATTAAAGTATCCAAGGAGATATTTTGATTAAAAGCTTTTTAACAAGAATTCTGACTGAGTTGCGAAGATCATTAGACACACACTTGGTACTCTTCTAACACAATTTCGGCATTCATTCGTTTTTTTATTCCTTTGCGTTCCTTTTGACATTGTTCCATGACCGTAACTCCAACCCTACGTGACTTTCAGCACGATGTTAAGGCTCTTCGACTATGGCAAACGGCCTACGCGCCACTGGACATGCAGTCTTTTTGTTTTCAAATGAAAGAGAAGCTAAATTCGAAAGCATTTGTTTTTAATTATGTTCTTCTTCATGAATTCACACCTGACTCAATAATTCAAATTTCGAAGTGGGATTTGGAACTTATATAATACTAGTTTTTGCCCGCGACTTCGTCCGCGTGAATGTCAGTTATGGGATGCAGAAGTCGCGAATTTAAAATTATCCTATGTCCTTCCACAGGACATAAACTATATCCTTGCCAAATTCAATTCAACAAAAATACTGAGTTACTTTCGCATTATTAATATTAAAAAAGGTATGGATTTAATCGCTAAGTATAATATTTAATTATTAATAGTCCCTGAATAAAAGTAAAAAAGTACCATGACTATGTAATGATTGAGGGATGATAAGATAGACGTTGTGGTTTTATTTGACAAATATGATAAACATTGAAAAGAGTAAAGTAAAGGCTCACAAAAAGTATATTCAAGGCAAAATGAGAGTTGATACGCCAGGAAGGGACGCCATAGGAGGACATACACGTTATTGGTGATGTTCTTCAGAAAGGTCAGGTGCGTTGTTTATGAATGTCTAGAAAGAGACATAATTTAACATGATGTCAACAAGCGCCATCTACCTATCTTTTATTGAAGCTCAAACTCGACACCGAGACAGCATAATACGAAGTCGGTACATTTTCGTTAGTAGAGTGCCAATGATAAAGAACTCACGATGTTCCGCAAGATGGCAGCACTCCAGAAACTTATCCATAGAAATTACTTGGTTTCTTTGGTTTCTACTTTCTAAGTATTAACAGGCTGTTTTGTGTTTACGGTAGAATTGATTAAATTTTTACCCTGACTAAACAAAGTTTTGTGAACATTGATGAAATAATTGTAATCTAAAATAAAACACACATTTTCAGGGTCTGGCACGCCTCGTTTTATTTGAAACATTACGAGTCACGCGAACAAAGTTTCATTTTGTTTACTGTTTTAGAACAGGTGTCATGTGGAGGTGTAGCGTAAACTACTGAATTATTTGCATATTTTTTCGAGACAAACTAGCAAATAAGTATATCAGACTTGACATTGTTCAATTTATTCGACGCACCGTGTGATGTAGGTTGCTGCACCACGAGTAAAAAGTGAGGCTGATACGAATAGTGCTATCTCTTTCTGGGCAGAGGTGAATCGCACGGCCCAGAGGAGGTAGAAAGCCATCGGAGCTCACGTCACTATTCAAACAAGGCTTGCCTTCCTAGTCTGCGCTCTACTCGACAAACGACGAACGAACCGGCGCGGCGGCGCCATTGCTCTCGACGTATCCGCACGAACGTGACTGTGCCAGGTTTTCGCTTGTTTTCCCTTCATCGATCGTGATAGAACATCATTACTGCGCAGTGTAAAAGGTAAGGTACTTTTAAGTTGTTTTGGAAGCAGTGCATCTTGTTTCGCGAAGTGAGTGCAATCGAAGCGATAGTTTAGTGGGCTAGCTGGAGCTTTCTCGTTTATTTATGCAAAGAATTTACCGAGGGCGGTGTGTACATACAGGCGAGTCGGAGGCTCGCAGGCGAGGCGCGGCGCGCGGCGCTGCCTCCGCCGCCTGCGCACCCTGCGCAATGCGCTCATCACACATTAATGCGTCAATTTTGGTAAATCACGTGCTAGTTTCCTATCGTGTTCAGTGTTTCTGTGACTTGTGTATACTGTATGTGCACCCCGGTGTCCCGTTTCGTGCAAAATCAACGGTTGTCGCCTCTGAAGACAATAAGGTTACAGTTTCTTTGTGTTGTGAAACTTGTGAACATTCGTCTTCATTTCTTGCGCTGACGCATGACATTACTTACAACTTTAGTAATTTTCCTTGAGTTTAAGCGCCTTATCAGGCCAGGTATTTGTTGTAAAGTACTTTTCTGTATAAACTTATGATATTCGTAATGCTTCAGTAACATTTCAATGGTTATTTTCCATCGGCGATTTTTTTGACCAGATACCTAAACACACAACTATAATGCTTGATTCATCGTTTCCTTGAAACAAAACAATTTTAATCGGCAAAGATAAGCTAATCTGCAATTAGCCGTAGACCTAATGTCATCATTCATAACACAAAAAATATAATATTGTAAGTATAATGAAGCCTTGTATGGCGCCAAGGTGTTCCATGATAAAAACTAGTTGTTATATTAGGTGAGTCAACGATGAGTTACAAGCACCACAACGAATGCCTTATGTATTAAATTAAATATTGTTTAAAACTAACAATTACTAAGAGGCCAGGTGACATTAAACTGGAAATTGCATAATGAGTACGAAGAAATTGCAGCAGCGAAGCTTTCACTCACAATTTTAAGCTATTCATTGCACGTCGTGCGTCTGGCCATCAAACGGAAAAAAAAACTTTTGAACAAAGCTTCTGTATTCAGCTTCAAGCTGTCGTAACGTAGCCGATTCAGACAGAAGGACCTTTCACAGAGAACATTAATATCTAGGGGAAAACTGAAACTTGGTGAACAAAGACCTATTGCAACATAATGTCCTCACGATATTAGAAATGTGTGAAGTGTAGACCATTCTGACGACATAAAGATGGTTATTACAAGTGTTAACGTAATAAAAGTTGACCTTCGTCGAGAATACGTGCCAGAGCGAGTGTCTACAAACACCATTATCATACCCTCATGATTGATGGAGTTAGACCTTCTTTCAAAGGAACTCCTAATTAAATTTGTATGTTGCCTTTTCTTTTTTACGGACACCGCTTTCTGACCCAGATGATTCATTGGTAGAAGTCTTAAACCAGTCTGGACGCCTAGTATGTTGTGCACTGTAAAAAGTTCTACGTCAATCAGTTCCATTTCCAATAAGCAATAAAATGTTCCATTGTTCTCCAGTGGATAAATCAATGCTTCCATTTAATCGATGCCAATATTTTCTTAGTCTTAATTCTTTCTCGTGACAACATTTGCAAATAACTTGGCCATTGTTTTTCTCCGTTTTTTCAGTACCTTATTAAAGAAACTTTACCTACGTCAATTTAACTTCGCTGCTGTATAAGAGTCTCGCGCTAAATAAACACGGATGGCACGGCACGGGTCAATTGAACGTTAAGCTACGCTTGCCGAGGTCGGTCTGTGGATAGAGAACTGCCCATTATATAACAACACACGAGCATGGGGTACGGGATAAACTGGAAAGCACACTAAGCCGTTGGTCCAGGCTGTCATTTGTAGATCTCTAACAGTCTTTATAGGTTGGCAGAAACCCAAAGTTTCACAACCAGTCTTACCAAAAGATATCGTATGACCCGGTACCCAGTAAGTGGGTTGTGGAGGTCAGATATGCGGTCGTCCCAAATTACAGGTATTCAACTGCATCAGTTAGAATGGAAGACGACCCAAACATAGTTAGGAAAAGACTAGGCACATGATAATTATGAGCTGTGCTATTTCATGTGCACTTGAGTTTATTTTAGGTACAGTCGCAATAAAAGGCGAAGTTTAATCTTTTCAATTGATGCTATTCATGTTTTGAATGGGTCTGTCTGTCGGTATTCACCCCGCGTTGTAATAAAATCCCAATTGTCTGAGCGTTTCCTGTCATTACATTCGTTGTCATGGCGCACACATTTAATTCAAATATTGCATGTTATATTTGAAGTGTGGTAAAATTTCAATTTGTTGAAGTTATTTTTGACAGTAAACAGCTGTTGGGTTTTCATGGTTCGTTGAATTTTGATCCAGTTGAATATCAGATGGGGCTAACGAAGCATGTAATTTGCTAAATTATCGACCTAATTGCGTCCATTAAAGCATGCGGTTCGCAACAGGGACGTGACATCAGATAGACTAGTATAATTTGTGGATGGTAACAATCAATCGGCTCAATTGATCTAGCGACCGGTTGCGGATAAAGACAAGGCTATGCGCCCGCGCCGGTGACGCGAAGACGCGGCACATAAAACGGTCATGTGATCCTTTACGTTTACAGTGAATGAACAACTTCCAACAGTCAACTTGATGATTTTAAAAACTATTCGTTGAACACCGTTATCCGAAATTGGGCTTGATGTCGAGCAGTCTACATTTGTAAATTTACAACAATTCCGTTAACTCTTCGCTTGTTAAGTTATAATTTATGAGCACGTTAAGACGCTGATTTCCATTTAAAGAGAGCTGATCAAGACATTACTCAAGCAACAGTGAATAGGCTATACCTACAAAGTTGAATAACTTAAACCGACGTCTTTTGTTTTTCTTGACCATTTGTAAAAACCAAAGAATTTGTACATATTTAGTGTCTCAAGCTGCTGAACTAAAAACAATGACTTTAGTTTCAAGAACGATTGTTTCCAGTTTTATGTAAACCATTTTAAAATCCAGCAAATCCATACGTTCCATATTTTTCGTAACAATAACAATGTTCAGTAACTGCGTAAAATTCATTATTGGTCCAGTAATTTCTTAGTGGAAATGGCTGGATTACAATATTGCCACAAAAGGCGTGTTAGTAAGCACAAGATGATGTACTTAACAGTACTGAATTTTCACGTATGACGTATGACACGAAGCAAAAGGAGTATGTAAGGATGGTTCAGGAACAGGCGGCGTTCTGTAGTTACTGCCTACCCCCATGGGAAAGAGGCGTGAGTATATGTACGTCAGTATCAATTTTCACGCTGTTTAGAGTTTAGAATATCGTAGGTCAATAAACTATATAACAGTCTTTGTATGTTTCACACGTGTCTGCTATTGCCACGTTGTGCCGAGGCCCATAATATAAGAGCACCTTGGTAATAACAATATCCAGAACCATCCAACATTCGTATCATATTCCCACGGTTATTGTAACGCTAAAATATGGATAAACATTCGGAATATTTTTCATCATTACAGATTTTTTCACAGACTTTAAACACTTGATATGCGCGAATACATACACAAAATAATATTTATATAAACTTGATATTTAAACACGAAACTTACAAAATTAAATGTCATCGCCATAATGACTGCTGTGGCATCAACTCTTTACTTTAGTATCAAAATAAAGAGTTGATGCCACAGCAGTCATTATAAAAATCTCGATGGCGGTACATCATATAGTTAAAGAAAAAGCTAATGGTGCAAAACGCGTCTACCTAAGGGCAGGAATGGAGGGCCAGTCGTGTTCTGAGAAGTGCACGAGGCATCCCAGACATTCTGCAAGCTGCAAGCACGCCGCCAAACCTTTTATTCAGCACGCCGCCTGCTTTGAAATAGTTTATTTGCATTTTAAGGAAATCATTTGGATGATTACCGCTGCGGGTGTTTTACATTTCATGTTTGGATACTTTTACGCACAGACATGAGCATAATTGTTCAGGCTATGACGACGTGCAAAGATAAGTGAAAGAAACAAGCCACTAGTCATTTACTTGCAACTATAGTTTCATATAGCCAACACTCAAAACGAAAGAAATAAAAACTAAATTGTCGTTCTAGAAACATCTGAACACTTTGACGACCATTGTTTAAGTTATGACCAAACAATTAACGACTTTTGTTCGGTTAAACTATTTTTGTATCTACTTCTCGTCACGTGGTGATTGTTGTTGTACTATGTACCCTTGTTACTCGTAAGTCCATTATATTTATACGTCAAATAAGATCGTCTCACGATTACTTCTTCAGAAATGATGAGACGTCCAAATTACGTTTCAAAATTGCAGTTTCGTAAACCATTTTAGTCTCAGACATGTCAAACATGACGTAACTCTGAACAAGGCTTTATTTGACTTCATAAAAGCATGCACAGGGGAAACATGATTTGACTGAGTGTTGTTATTGTATTTTACAAGTTTTTTTATCAGTTATTTGTAGAATAATTTATTGCATAAGCAGTTAAAGATTTATTTGAAATATATTTGGCATTATTTCTTAAATAAAATAATGTTAAGGAAATCTATGAAATACCAGTACTAGTTATACATATTTTAAAATCAGTTTATATTAATAAATAATAGTTCAGTTTGCTTCAATTTCAAACTAAGCTTCGATTCCTGCCACACCACACGAACAAACTTGACATTATTTACTCAACCCCTCCTGGGTTCTTAACGTTGTGCTATTCCTAATTGTTGCACGTGCTCAAGAAAGCATTTCTTAGTCCTAAAATAGGATAAATAGTCGGCTAACACTGAGCTGCTTCAATTACCCGCATGCCAACGTGTGGAGTGTTCGTACCTAGTACCTAAATACTTTTGTACCTATGTGTAGTTCTCTCCTCTTATATGGGCTTGTGGCCGTCACACTTTGTGACTCTGATGACATCACTGAACATACTCTGGCATTGTTTTCCCACATCCTAATTGAATTTTCTTCTATTCCAACAAAATAAAACGTTCATGAACCAACTCTATTTGCAACGATGACAGCATCATTCGTTTCGATACTTAGCCACATAGCGTTGCAATCAAGTTTATTATTCGTTACCTTTCCTCATTATTCACGCTCTTTGTTGTGTCTTAATTGTAAAAGTATGACGGATTCTGGTAGATTCTGTAATTGTTGTCCATGTTACTTCAAAGAGAAATATTTAAAAAAACGGGCGCAGAGCGAGTCGGGCTTGCACTTTTAGGGTTTTGACTGACCACTGAGCAGTCTTGAGAACAGTCGCTGGCCTACAGGGCGTATTTAATAAACCTGTGCTTTTTCCTAAACTACATAACTATCTAAATTAAGGTATCAAGAAAAAAAAAATGCAAGTTGTGATGAGCAAATTAATGTTTTATTTGATGAAGATTCATACTAAATAGGTTCTTTAACGCCCATAGGAAAAGCTCTTTCAAATGAAACCTAACAAGTATTTTTTTATTAGGATCGAATTAACCCAAATATAAATTTAGTTGGTATTTGACGAAGTTTTCCGAATACCTGATGCAATATCTGAATTAATAGACAAATTGATTATAATAACGTTCCCTTAATAACTTCAAAATCTTATAACCAGTAGAAGCGATGGATAACACGATGTAGAAACGTAGGCGTACAACTAAACAAGTGAATGTAAGTCGTTACTTGAATGAATACGTGGGCACTGGGCATGTTGTAGATTTAATGATATATTTTAACGACCTTCAAAATCACCTTTATCTCTGACTCAAATACTTTTAAGAAACCGTAGCAACGACGGAAGCTATGCCCGCGAACCAAGTCGATGACGATGAAAATTTCACTTTTAAAATCCGGTCTGTTTAACTGAGGTTAACAGGCCAATTACAGTTCCTTGATGGGGCAGAATAGCAAAGGTTTTTTGTTGGCAAATTTCTTTACAACAGATATTGAAAGTATTTTTGTAATTATGGGATCTGCATCATCAGCAAATTATAAGAATAATGTAGGTTGCTTTACAATACATAAAAGTAAATGTATTATTAAACTGGATCAGTGTATAAATATCTCTAGTTTGCACAATAATAGTGAGTGATATAATTAAATTAGAAACAAAGCTTCAAATGATTCAAGTGCAAAATATTAAACATTTTTTTCTCGTCCACTATAGGACATCACTTTTTCCATAGTTTCAATACTTAGTACTCATCTTCTTCTATCTTGCTTATTTCACTGTTAGACGCAACAGATAGCAATGGTTATTGTGTTTACCGGCTGTAATGTTGCATAACTAATTAACAAGTTGCTAAGCCAATATTTGCACAATAACCTTTCGCTCTCAGTTCAATTTTATCTTCAACATCGGAAGACGATTAACTTTACTTCATCAGACCAATTAAATGGTTTATAAACTGTGAAAATGCTTATTAATCACAGGATTCATTGTAATAGTACGTAATCTTCTTGACTACGTCCTCCTAATCCTCATAT
This sequence comes from Phlogophora meticulosa, assembly GCA_905147745.2. Classification (NCBI taxonomy): domain Eukaryota; kingdom Metazoa; phylum Arthropoda; class Insecta; order Lepidoptera; family Noctuidae; genus Phlogophora; species Phlogophora meticulosa. The sequence continues at coordinate 6,813,476 of LR990518.1, forward strand.
TAAGAAAAGAAGACTACGTTTGAGTTCACTATAATTAGGGTATATAATTCCTCATTTTTCTTAACAAAACTTCTCTGAGGAACTCGGTAGAACTATTTTCAGGGTTTCATTGTTATTTTGCATCGCGGGACTCCAGCGAATGGTCCAACGTCATGCTGTTAATAGGCAGAACACGGCCTCCAGCTAAATCAGAACATATTTTATCAACAATAAGAATCCCCACTGCAAAGTAAAGAGTTTCTTTATCACTTAAAACAGTTATGCACCTGTTTCGTCATAAATCTATATCAGCCATTGTTATTTTCCCCAATACAAACTATCTACTATTTAAATTCCATTTGCCTATCATCGGTAATACCGATGTACAAACCGTACACAGTACCTACAAGCTGGCTCACGTTCATTATCGTCTCATTTTCCTGATAACCTAAATAGCTGTAGCATGAAAAACATAGCCAGCAGATTGTCAGTAACTTGCTACGAAAAAAGGACGTAGAATGGAAAAAAAACTCCTTTAAATATGCAAAAACATCATGATAATGAAGCCTTAATATCCTTAGACAGACAGCGGGGTTAGAGTTGGGAACTTTGACTCCTTCGTGCTATTAAATGTAAGAAACATACTAAAACATCCTATAGACAGAACATACGACTGTGAAACAAGTTTGTGAGCTAAAGGTAAAGCTATGTATTTTCTTGCTAACCGAGATGAAATGATCACACCGCTTAATCATTTAGAAGCTTCACTACTTATCGCCCTGGAATTTCTAGTTCAAACAATGAAGCATATAAAAACAAGATTTTTTCATCCGTACCTACAATCTTTGTAGAATATAGAGATAAGCGTTATTTAAACAACCCTTTACAGGAGTTAAGAAAGCGACGAAGAAAAAATAATACTAAAATGAAGTAGTTGATTTAATTACTGTAACAGCCATTGCATTGGTCTAGTGAGATTTAGAAATTAAAGCATTGATTACACAATTCACGTGTAATAGAGCTACAATTTGTTTTAAGTCAAAGTTTAATTTGTTATTTAACAAAACAGTTACGTCACGTTATACATCATTGATCCGCAACGAGCCGTTTCAACGAATCCCTCGACGACAATAAAGCGGTCATGCTTCTTAGATTCCTTGAAACACTGAAATCTCTACAGAGCACTTAATTCTATGTAGCATTGTTATAAATTCGCATTGTTTATATACCATTTGCTTACTATTCGTCTCTAATGCCATTATTGTTTTATCACTTTTCTGATATTCTTACTCGAGTATGGTAGGCCGCATGTCAATACCAGTAACAAAACCAGCGCAAGGTCAAAGTATTACCACTGACATCCGGCCTACAGTACCAGGTCTTTTTTCGTTTAAATATTCCTTCCATAACAAAGGAATTTATAAATATCTTGACTTTTGTTCAATGTTATTGGAGTGCTCTCGGTGAATTATGTTTAAAAAAGTTTCTCTCTTGTCTCAAATTATTTGTTGAGTGGAAGCAGGACGGAGCGTCCGCCATTCATATACATTACGATTTGTAACCGCACAGCTTGCGTTCCCTCACTAGTTGCATTCGATTTCTCGGTCAAATTGAAAAGCCCCTCGTCAAGTGGGTTCTTGTTGAAAACTGTGCGTATCTAATGCAGCCGGTTGTTCCGTGGGTGTGTTTTTATTTCTGAGGTAAGCGTCGGCGGCAATAAGTAATAAGGTAAACATTAAGCAAGTGAGGCCGCGACTCGTCTGAGCAAGATTCTTAACTCGTTATAATCGACGTCTAAGCCCACATCAATCGTTAGATGTTCTTGAATAATATGTGCCACTTCTTTTCTTCTTGTTTTATTTACACTTGAGTGCAAATGGATTGTCACGTCATCATAATTTGGAACCTTTTATACCTCCACTATTAGCGATTCATTTTCAACAAGTGTTTTATGTGCTATTTCTTCGTCTCTAGTCCTATCATAAGATCTCCACAATCCTACAGTACCGTAGTTTCCACAATTGCCTCACTATGCTTAGTTAATTACGAATATGTGTTAGTTGATAACCGGCGAGGTGGAATGCTTCAGATAAGAGGTCGTACTAACGGGAGGCTACCGACATAAACTTTATCTTCTACCAACGGTAATTCGTTGTTTACCTTTTCGACTCTTGTGTCTACCTACTTGGTGGCTTATTCATTGTACAGCCGATCGCACGGCGGTGGTAACATTTTGAATTTGAGTTAGCTTAGCGTACCACGGAGTTCAAATAGAATAAGATACCAAGTTATGCTAGTTTTGTTACCAGTGATATGCGGCCTACAGTACGTTTCTGGGAACAATTTTGTACTGTAGTTGCCGTTGTTATTTTGGGTGCACATAGTTCTTTTCACGGTAAAAATGGGTTTTAAACAACGAACCTTTCAATTCTAAGAAAATAAAACTGTTCACTATAAGGTAAATTATCTTACCTCAATAACAATAGAAGTAAATTGGTGTTTTTTTGGCCGTTAAAAGTGTTTCCATTGTGCCGTCCTGGAGCGAAATTGCCTTTTACTCCAGTTTTAAAACTGTTCGAAATAGAGAACGGTCTTTGAGAAATTTGTTATTCAGCCAAAAGATGCATCCGTTAAAAATTTCCATGCAAATATTGTGCGTCTGTGTATCTTATTCATTCTGTCTACATACTGGTATTTGGCACACAATAATAAACCAGTGCAAACCAATGTTTGCGTTGCTTCATACATCAGTTAAAGAGGAAAATGGTGTTTCACAGCATTCTTTACGTAAACGAATAACAAAACCTAGACTTGTTTTAGTTTCGGTTTTAAAGTCTTTTGATTCCCATATTACTGGAACAGATGCTGCAGTTGTTTTTTGGCAGTCACCTTGCAGAGCACCACAAGTGCATGCAAAAAGCTTTGCTGACAAAAAAATCTGAATAAGGCAGATGAAAATCAGGGCCATATGGCTTTTGAGATTGGTTCATCACTAATCTTATATTCCTGTGTATGTCTTGTCATCTGCAGACTCATAGATGCTTCAAATTGTTGACTATTTTCCGTTTTGAGTAACGTCTCTATTTCTCTAGTTGTTGACATGCCTCAGTGTCCTCTCACAACTATTTATACTGTTAGATGAAACGATCATATAAGCCAATTATGTATAAAAGTGTAACCGTGGATTTTCTCACCGGTTTTAACCATAGGAAAGGCCCAATTGGAACCCTGCACTTAGCTTCTGACGTTAAGAAATAAGAAAGACCATGTGCCCAGACAGGTAGTGCCCATGTAGGATTACTTATGTGATATAAAAAAAAGGAATTTGTTTTTTTTTATGGCACCTTATGGCATACATAATGTGGTGTGACTTAGAGCTTGAAATCTTAGAATACAGATAATTATTTGCCCTATGATATGCACAATCGCGCAAATTATGTAATATGTCATGACAATAAACTCTTCAACCATCTGCAGACATTGTTGCACTTATAGAATAGTTATTGGGGCGACCAAAGATGAAGAATTGAGTCAAGTCATATCAGAATTCAAACCTGACTGAATATCGAATTACTCATAGCCAGATAGAAAGAAACTACAAAAAAAAACACTGTTTAAATAAAATATAGGTAAGATGAACACCGACGTGAACACTTATCGACAATGAGCAAATCACGTAGAACAGACAAAGGAATGAGTTTCTTGTTAAAATATTAGTTTTAGTACAATAGTGGGTAGGTACATAATATTAACACTGTTTTATAATGCGCAGTTACGCCGATCGATTTTGCATGGGCTTTGAGATTGGAACGATGCCCGCCACAAGCCGCGTGTTTTTGGCACGTTATTATATTATTACTTAAGTACTATGTTCGACCGAAACTATTAAAAGAAATGTCTTGTATCCATTCAAATTTGGAATCGTTCTTTGTTGTTTTGATAAGATTTTTGTTGCTAATCTGCTTCTTCGGCGTCATTTGTTTCGGATTTCGTATGGAGAAATTGATATAGTACGAGTAGGAACTAGTCATCATGAGTTTACTTTTTGTAATTATCGGCTTATTGATGTTGTTTTCTCTCAAAAGACGTCTCAAACATGGATTATATAGTACCTTCTCTATCTACATCCATCTAAATGCTGTCAGAAAACTATTTGACTTGCGCGATAAAAATAATTTTCTTTAAAATCTTGGAAAACGTACGGCTCTTCATTGTTATGATGAGATTTTTGTAAAAACCATACCGCGTATATCTTTCTAGCATAATTTGTTCTTACAATAACTCATATGAATGCCCAATAAACGTGTTAAAGTGTCGAAATTAAGGTTATAATGCTTCGATGATTAAACTCCCCATACGTTGAGACCTCTCTCCCTATCAGGCTAGTTAACCTCCAGAATCACGACTGACCTTTTCAATTGCAGGAGTCTTAAGGACTCTGCTGATATTTATGATTTGTATCTATTTATAGCTCTCAGATTTGTATTCAGGCGTGGATCAAACTGAGAAATTGCTGGCCGCAGGTTTTTCTGAATATTCACTAACATTGTAGACTTGTAGATTTGAGGAAGAGTGTGTTGGGTTTTTCTTGGATTTGAAAGCGTTTACTATTTTGTTACCTTTGCCTGCCAGTGGGACAGTTGGCTGGATTAATAAAAAAAAGTTAAAAGAAAGAAATAACAATACCCAATTTAGCTTAAGAAACTGCAGCTGAATTTAATAAAAAAAAATAATAATAAAAGAACATTATTCTATAATTTACATAAACAATTTACATATGTTTTGTAATTTCATCTTACAATACCCATGGAGTGTTTATACTCGACTGATGCTTATAAAGTACATCTAGTTACTTGTCCTACGTTATGTAATTTGCAAGCCGTGACTTCGACATGTTCAGCGGTGACTACAAAGTGCCTACCAGAGAGCCGGTTACCTACATCCAAGTTAAATCTTATTTACCTATTGAATATACCTGACTCTGTACTAGGAAAATTGATAGAATATTCACTTTAGCTAATAACTTTGCTTTGTTATATTTTGACTGTAGTTTGTGAAAAGATATCCGCCAAATCCATCAAAACCTCAATGCCAAGGAATTTGTTTGGCTAATGATATTGGCTTCAACCAATCCTAAAATGAAGTCAATTAGGCTTTCATTAACTAGGAACAACCCAAATATGTCACTCAATACAAGAAAGTTTTAGTAAAATCCATTGAACTTATGAAAACAAGGAAATATATTATTTGTTACAGTACCATTGTTTGATACAGCGTGTATATCGGACAACTTAAGAAATCGATATTCTGCAGCGACCCGTTAAGTGCTATATTAATTATTAACGAATGATTTGTAGGCCAGTGTGTAGTTGTACGCAAAAATAAATTCAGGGCAGGTCTCACGGGTATTCCATACCACATCATCCTCCTGCCCTTATCCCAATTTATTTGGGGTCGGCGCAGCATGTTTTCTTCTTCCATAAATCTCTATTTGCCGTCATCTCAAGGGTCACCTCTTTTCTTGCCATATCATCTTTCACACAATCCATCCATCTTTTCTTTGGTCTTCCTCTACTCATGTAACCCTGCACATTCGTACTCAAAACTTTCCTAACAACATGGTCCTCATTCCTTCGCATCACATGCCCAGTACCAGTACCAGTCCATACCTACGGTAAAGAAAGGATAAGTTGTGGCAAGAAGATGAGAAGGAACATGCTCCTTCGGTTAAATAAAATACTACGCCATTACCATTTTTGAAACGAAAATCTGTGTGCAAATTTCAAACTAAATAAGCAGATATCTTGACAAACGAATGGGATTGGGCCCGTGAAGATCACTTATACACTACATAAATCCTTATGTTAAATCAAGGCCACTATCTTTTGGCAAGCGTTTAACAACATAAGAAGGCCATTCATCAGTAGATGCTCACAGACTCTCAATACCATGAATATAAAACCATAATAATTTAGCATCCTCCACACGTCTATGGTAATTAAAAGGGCTAAACAACTCGTGCCTGACCATAAAGTGTGATCTCATCAGCGTACGAGTCTCAAGTGTTAATGCCTCTTAATAAATCCAATGCCAGTACGTCGTCCAATTGATTTATTTTAGTCGATGACGCGTGTCAGCCTAGAAGCTAGGCGCACACATCTTCAATGGTTCAAGGACAAATAAGATAGCAATGAGAATTATCACCTTTTTGAAAAGGACGAAACGGGCAACTATTTTAGTAATGTTCAATTTTTATTAGGTATTTTTTTAAGTCGATGAAATAAAGTGTATTAAAGGCACTTGCATACAAAAGGGACGAGACTGGATAGGATAAGTAGTGAGTATATAAGACGAAGTCTAAAACTGGCACCGTTGACCGAGAAGTTGTGTGGAAATTAGTTGTCGTTTCATGGGTATGTGATGCGAAGGAATGAGGAACATGTCTTAAGGAAAGTTTAGTGTAGTATGAATGTAAATAGTTATAAGAGTAGGAAAGTCCAAAGAAACGACGAATGGATTGTGTGAAAGATGAAATAACTAGAAATGACGTGACTTTTGAGATGATAGATATTTATGGTAGACTTACTGAGCCGACCTTTAATACATTGGGATATCAGTAGGACAGCGAAGATGATAAGGCGATAAAATAAAGCAAAACGGATTGTGGTTTTATTTCTATAAACAAAATAACGCCTTAAAAGCGATAAAACGTAGCAAAAAGGTTTCAATCGCCCTTTACCCTTGGAGTTTACAATACACTGAAAAGAGCTACATTGTTAGAGAAAAAGTATTTTCCTTTCTGCGTAGTGCCTGTTCTAATCGATAATGTTCATGTACTTACATAGACAGCCATATCAAAACGCTTGAATATTATCTAGCTACCTGCAACTACCTCCTGACTATTATCACGCACAGATAACAACCGTTATCATTTGTTTTATCAGCAAGAATACAAATAAAACTGATCAGTGAATGTACTTAACCACGCCTACCAGTGGTGGTATATTGAGAGTCGAATATACTGAGGTTGTAAACTCTATTTGTAATGTTGTCTAGACAAGGAATTAATTTAAATGCGTACAATGGATACTAATTAATATTCTTACAAAACATTGGACTTAAACAAATGTTAGTACTTCAAGATTGACACTATAAGTATTCACTCAAGGCTCAAACATTACTTAAAACTCGCAAAAATCCACACGATTGGCTATGTAGTTGTAGAGTCACCTATTAAGCAAGGTATATAGTCCGCTAAAATTTTATATGCATGGCATACAACTTACGGAGGAGGCGTGGCCAACTTGCGCTGGAGCATAAATCATTGCGAATAATGAATATAGATTTACAATTCAGCTCATGACCTCAGGAAGATATATGAATTGTATTCTTTGAGACCAAATTAGCGTATGATTTTTTTGGCGCCTTTTGGGTAAAGGCGACACACGGACGGCGGTGGCAAAGTACTTGTAGTATTGTGTCCTTAGATATTATATTTTGTAGTAGAGTTATTACAGGCTGAAAACAAGTTCCATTGTTAGTTTTATATCGGTCAATAACGTTTAGCTTTTAATGTAGGCTGCGGTTTACAGTTTGTTGACATCAGACAGTTATTTTTCGTTCGAAATTATATATAGTATTTATTGATTTGTTGCGTCAGCGATACAAAGATAGTTTTTCAAAGAATCATTTTTATATGACTGTCTGGCTTGGGTGAAATAAAATCTTATTACTAATACAACAACCGACTTTAAAATCACCAACACAGAGTGAATAAAGTTTAGTTTCGGAAGTGTTATGACTTGGTTTTGCAATAAGTTATTTATCATTTCCTTTTTAGTTGGAAGTAATACCCCACATATAAATCCCTGTAGGTACCTTCTACTACGCCCACTACTCAAGTATAACATCATCAACATAACCGTGTGTATGATTTTATATTGAATGAAAAACAATATAGGAAAACATAGAATATCAATGAATGAAAAACCTACAATTTAAGATAACTCAAAAATTAGTGAAGTTATTAAAATGTACATATACCTGGCTTCCTCTACGTATCAAAGAATCACGTAAATAGGTATAATACCATGAAAAAAACTCTCGTCAAATGTTTAAAATCGGTTAGTAAACCTACAACGGAATGTATGATTCACATTTTTGTCCACGGGTTATTTTAAGTGTCGTTCATTCGCCCCGCCTAGATTCAACTTATGATCTAAAACCTTACACACGCACATGAACTAGCATGCAAATGATCTACAGGCACAATTACTGGTACACAGTTAGTATAAGTAGTTCTAAAATCAGAGAGTTGAGCGTGGGAGCCACCTGCCTTTTAGAATCGAACCCCCATAGGAAACGTATTTAATATCTGTAGAATGAATAGAAATTTTATTACTGTGAATAAATCTGAACCTCTAAAGGGTTTATAAGTCAGACGTGTAGAACCGTAGTTATGACGCGATAAATAAGTGAATGTAAGGAGTCCAGAAGTGGGACAGCCGGGGCTTCCTACATGGAGGTCTCATGATGCGTCATCGAACCCACGTTTTGTAATAAAATAAATTTCATCACTGACAGTTCACTACCATAATGTGGTCGAGAACATTACTTTATTAGTATTCAACCGTTCTCGGAAGTTTCGAAGAAGATTTAAAAACAATCGGCGATCGTCTTTCAGTCCCTACCGTACTTTTTTTGAAATATTCTTCAACTTTACGTTCTGTCTATTGTGTATTAAGCCCACGAACAGGTTTGCAAACACATTACTACGGATTAGCAATTGGTCTATTCTATTGGCTGTCTCGACAGCAACAATAGAATCAATAAATTGAAGTAGAGAACAAACAATAGGTCTCGAATACAGTCAATAGCTGTAATAACTGTCAGTTTAAAAATAATGAGCTTATTCGTACCCTTGAAATCGATGCTTAAGGAATGAATAATGTTATTGGAAACGACAAAAAGGGAAGCCCAAAATGGAGTTGACTTCCGAGTTTCGAACATTTAATTCAGCAGCAATACTTACTTACATTTACATACATAAACCATGGAGATTAAAAAAAAATAGCAATACCCAAGTAGGTATTAAAAAAAATGGATTCTCACTGAATCTGAAACTTTACAAACTTCTATTGGTTTGCAAATTCCATCTAAATACATACACGTAGCTTGACAAATCCGACATAAAATGAAATCGCTCACTCGTTGAGTGTAATAGGTACGTAAAATAACCAATGTCTTGCATTATGTGTAACATAGATAAGTAAGCAGTACCACTGAGTGTAGTGGTACTGTAGGCTGCTTACTTATCTAATAATATAAATGCAAAAAGTAACTTCGTTTGTTTCTTTGTTACTTTTCCACGGCTGTCGGCAAGGAGGTAGATTGTATCTTGGGAAAGGACATAGGATACTTTTGAATCCGCGACTTTGTCTGCAACCGTGATAACAAGCACTCACGCGGTCGCGGGACGAAGCCGCAGTCAGAAGCTAGTAAGCTATAACTCTGTTCTACACTAGGTCAGCTCAAGGTTAAAGTGTTGCCACTGGCGAATAAATATTAATAGTTAGAGGTGAAATTCCACATTCATAAAATTGACGTAATTGTCTCTAATCTAAAGCAGAAAGTACTTATTACCAAGTAGGTACTCGTAAGTACTATATTCCGATGTTATGGACTACGTCATATGTCATGCATTTTCTGTCTGAATCTTTATCATTCAGGTATTTATCTCTATTATGAAGTGTCTATCGCCAGAGTAAACTCCTAAACTGAGAGACTATGCAGTTTGGAACACAAAACTTGAGTGTTCCGCCCCTTATCTCTAAAGCAACTTAAGACAATTGAAGAGAATTGGCTAGAATGGAGTTTACAGCCGATGACTCAGCATCACTTTTATTGTTAAATAAACCACTATCGTTTATTACTTTACCTGGTATTTAGACAATTCTGACTTGGTACGTTTTATTTTACTTCCTGTAAGTTAGGTTCATCATATTCTGAATCTGCAGAAATTTGCGCAAACAAACGGATAAGCAATGATCTCTACATCGGAATACTCAATTTCATTTGTACCCCATTTCCCGTTTAGGTACGTGAATGAGGAAAATATAATTAAGTATCCATTTACATTCAATCACAAGTCTTTAATAAAATGATTAATTATATATTTCCATGAATTGGTTTTTACACACACTTTTTCACGTCAAACAGGCAAATAATTAAAGTACCTATATAAATTAATAAGTGAAGAGGACTGAAGAGAAAACTCTGTGGTACGTCTTGTGCGAGATTTGGTTATAGGTAATATGGAGAAGGATTATAGGAAGCTAAAGAAGTGAAGGGTGGGCGTTTTGGGGGACTGTCTTATGTAAACGTCTTTGACGTTCAAAAAGTGCTGATTCTCAGCCTAATTTGAATAAATGAATTTTGATTTTGATTTTGATTTAAAAAAGTCGAATTTCGACCACTAGGCTTTTTTTTGGAATGGGCATCTCGCAGTTTATCTTTCAGGGATATCTATTGCTTAACCGAACTTTCCTGTGGGGACTTAATTTGGAATTAAGGCCTCCAGCTAGAGACTTGTATTATTTATATCTGTCAATCTTGTAAGATCGGTCCCAAGATATCGCTACCTACTGTCGTAATTAAAACTTTTCATTTACAATAATCAAAAATTATTTTCTTACCTGCTCTTTAGTAGCTATTCAATGCATATTTCAGTCACGTGCCTTTGTTCTTTCTGTGAATTACATTACAATCGATTTGTTGTGGCACGAATTTTAATTTCGCTCACCTCTTCTTTATTTTGTTTTCCGCGTGCAGTCATTTGAGGAGACTGCGGGCAAGGACAGGTTGAATTAATTAATGTTTTATTCTCGACTATAATATTAATTTATTTAATCGTAGCAGAACTAATTTTAGACTATGATACGAGTAGCATTATTATGTTGTGTTAGTTATCTGAACATTATAGTTTTAAATTTACAACCTACCTATAAATTGAAAAAAAAGATTACTTACACTTGCAATAGGTACCTACTTTGATACGTATTTCCAATGTTCAAACTTTACAACTTTACTCAGAAAATAGGCGTTAACCACACGATCCGAGTTTAGTAACTATTAAGTAAAGTTTCGTATATAATCGGACGAGGCAGTAAAGGCGCCAAAGCAAACACGACGCCATTTTATGATCGCGCACGACGACGACGTTAATTTCGCGCCATCATGGGATGTGAATGTGACCCAGATGATACTAAATAGTGTAAAAAAACATAAATTAAGGCCAATTTGCTCATTTTCCTGTCATACCTAGACATAGCCATGGTTTTCTTACAAATACTTTTTGGGAACGATGTAGGTATGTAGATGAGGTTTTGTACTTTCACCTTTTTATGAAGAAATACATCTTGTTCCATATTTTTTAAGTCAGCTGTCGTTTTTACCTTAGACATAAACAGTTTATCCAATGTATAACATAATGTTTAAAACTTTATGAGCACATTTCACTTTTACGTTTGGTACAGTATGTGTCTAGGTAGTCAACATAAGACAATTCATTGTTTTAGAAACATAAATCACCATGATTTCTAGCCATTTCATACTTATTTCAAAACAACATTAGAAAAGCAGTTCATCGTCTGAATCACCAAACAATTAATAAGTACCTACCTATGAATTTCCTGAATATGGTGCGTAATAAAAGTTAGAAGTAGGTATCTGAATCTTTTAACTAGGTTACAAAACCAGGTTTAAGACCCAAAAAAATATTATGAATGCAATCAACCATTTACCCGAATTACGTCGCGTTTACATTTATTTTACAGTTTACACTAAACAACATAAAAACCACAAGACAAACTAATAAAAGTTCATGAAAATTCAATCGCGTAGTCAAACCTATAATGTAACCTTTTCGATATGGGTCAATGTCCCGTTACGTTAGCACTTTATACACCGTGATTATACTGTAGTATAATGTCGCTTCATGGGCCACGATTTATGGTGCCATGGCATTTACGGGCACAATGAAACGTAGGTACAGGCTTTTATACAACACGATGACGGAAACGTATCGGTATAGCTGTGCCTACGTGTAGTTGGTGTGGCGGCTGTCTGGGTGTATGGAAATAGTTAATTGTGTAGATAAGTTCGTAGGTATGTCATTTTATGAATGCCTCCAAACCTCTAGCTCAAACATTTTAATTATTTTCCACCTTTACCACTACACATCTTTACACACAAAATTTAATCAAAACAGAGCGTACCTACGCTCGTAACATTAAAAAAAATCGGAGCATACCTTAGTTTAAGTTTTCTTAATAAATTATTAGTATTTAATTATTATTTAATAATACGATTAATTTTCATGTGTTTTGCAGGTGTGCCTTCTAATCTATAAACATATGAGACAAAGAAAAAAAACAAGACTCAGGCTATTGATTATACCCAATCCGGATTGAGAATGAATGAAGAATAAAACAATTTAATCAACTTAAAAAACTAAGGCACCCCTGGCATAAAAGATTTTTATAGTTCAAGCTCTGTTTGCAAAGGCAAAATGTCATCAAAATGTTACATTCAACAAAGTTCTCAGAGTACTGGATAGCAAAAGAACTAAAATAAATAAATAATGCTGGACAATCCACACAGCATTATCTAGCCCGCAGCAAAGCAAGCAAAGCTTGTGTTATGGGTACTAGGTGACTTAATACAATACATTACATAGATAGATATTTTTTATTATACATAGAAAATACCTGGAGCAAATCATTGTAGATCGAACAAACATTTCTCCCAAGGCGGGAATCGAACCCGCGACCTCCTGCGTCGCAGGCGGACCTTCGCCCGCCGCGCCACGTAGGTCGTCGAAACTTGAGTATTTGTCGCGTGATCTAAATTACTATAGTAATTATAAACGGAGTACAGCCTACACGCTAGCACGGAGCACAAAATAATTGGTACGGAGAATTTGAGCCGACTGAATGTAGACAGGAAATTATAAGGGATTGAATTGCAGCACATTCAGAATCGCTCTACAGGCCATGCAGGCTCAGCTATAACTATGATGATTTATCATTTAGTTTATTTGTTCGTTTACTTTGTATGTAGTTTTGGGTGGAGCTAGTTCTTAAGCTAGGTAACTGTTTGTCTTCGATTTGCATGCAAACCATAGTTTTTTTTTTCGCGAACCCATTCGCCAGCACTTTGTCACACATTTGCAAGTATGGGAAATGCAATAATAAGCGGAGTGGAGGAATGTCTGGCCAAGTTTACACCAGCACTACGCGGGACTAACAGAATGATTGGAGATAAACAGAAGTACATAGGTTGATTTAATGTCTTTTGATAGAAACGGTTGTTATAGCCGAAGGATTTTGTCTTTCCAAAGTTGGATCTAAGAAGTCCTATTGTCCATGGCTGCTTAGGCCTGACATCGACTTGATAAATGTTCCGGTCTTGTCTTAACTTCGAAAAGTATTTCGATATTTATTTTCAGGGTTGCAAAGTAAAGGCTTAGTCGCAATCTAACAAAGAACTAATCAGTCATAGGTAATGCTATTTTAGAACCTAACCTTGACGATCAAACAAACATCCTTCTTGACTCTAGGAATAAGCTGCTGTGCGTGCAAAACCGGTGTTGTTGATGTAAAATGATCCTGTAGGTACCTACCTAAATTTCTAAAGCTTGCCTACGTGGCCTGTGGTTTGTACACACGAAAGCACGCGTGTGTTCCAAATGTTTCGCAACACGGTGAGGTTCACTTCACGGATTTCTATTGCAAACTTTGGGGGTTTCGTCTAGCGAAAGAATGTTCGTCGCGTTACAAAAGCTCGTGCAACGAATGTTTGGAAAGTAAATTTGTGACGAATGTTCTCGGTCATCCATTGAAAAATTGGGACTGCATGCATTGAAAAGTAACTAAATTATTAGAGAAGGTATTTTCCTTTTATTTTGTTTTCGACAAGTTCATAGGACCTAGGATAAACCATTCAATAATTCTTGAAGTTTCTTCTGCGACCCAAAACCAGTAAATCTTTTCCTCATAACAAAATTCCGAAAATAACGGAGGAAAAATACTGCATTTATTTTTTTCTTAAGGATAAATAGCTCACATCTACGTGCACATAATTGCACCCTAGTGAACTATGATGTCAATTGAGATAAATATCATGGTAGCAAAAATACGATAAATATTTCTAAGAAACCATCAATTTTCCCATCAATGGCAATTATTTGTGATATCGGCGATCATAGTTGTTCGTAAAGTAAGTTGCTTTTATTGTTTAGAAGATATTTTAAGTTGTCTATTGGAGGGCTGTGGATTTTCCAGAAGCGATATACTCGTAAATAGTACTTACCTATTTATTTTAGCAAAATTCTAATCCTAAAATAAATTAGGATTTATTTGTAGGTATGTAATGTGTGGTTTGTTGTTTTTATTTTAATCCTTGTGGATAGCTCAAGTGTCTACTCGAATTGAAAACAAAACGAGAAGTTAAATTGACCGTGCTTAAACACTTGGTATAAGTGAAAGTTGTCATTGAAGTTACGAATCATCAAAGAGAAAACTCTCAAATCTTATAGTAAGCACTAGGTTTATATTTATTGCGTGTCGACTTTATATAAAAACGAATTATTAAGTCTTATACATATAGATATATCATATTTCTGATTACGCGAAGCCCCGTCTGGCTGTCTTAAAGTTGTAAACCAACTGGTTTGTCTGGTAAAACCTGGTACGTACAGATGTCCCTACCGTCGCGGGCGCAGCCACCTGGCACATTGTGACATTTTTTTCATACATTTAGCTACACATTTATACCTATTAAGCACAAGGACTGTACATGTAGGTCATGTAAACTTCTGCATTGATAATTATCTGAAGCAAATATTTGTGATCAACTTCGGGTTATTCAAGACGCTTAGTCGTGATGCGTGACGTAGTAGGTTACTGTTTGTAGAGATAAAGACGATGTTCTTCCTCGAAATTTCTTTGAAATTGTTCTTGTCTGTATCACTCAAAATGCCAAGCTGTTGTAACTTTGTACAAACTGTACAAAGTTACATCAGCAAAAAGTACAGATACATTTTACAGTAAGATGGTTTTAGCAATCATAAAACATTAAATAAACTGTCTGTTAATAATATAAAAACACGAACAAGAAACTCAACAATACTCAAGGAGTAACGGACAGGACCGTGAAGACAAGGTCCTCGTCTGTCGCACAACAAACGAACGCGGACGACAAACAAGCCGACGCGACGCGGTGACGTTACGTTCATTTGCATTTATTTAGTTAATAATATATTTACGGCAGCCACCTGGCCAGCGATGTAATGTGATCATGTCGAAATACCACTCTATTATGTTAC
This sequence comes from Phlogophora meticulosa, assembly GCA_905147745.2. Taxonomy (NCBI): domain Eukaryota; kingdom Metazoa; phylum Arthropoda; class Insecta; order Lepidoptera; family Noctuidae; genus Phlogophora; species Phlogophora meticulosa. The sequence goes on from LR990518.1 coordinate 6,828,840, forward strand.
GTTTAGCAAAAACGAGATTTGGGAACGCAGGTGGGATCAAAGGAGCCTTTTTCGGCTGTTGGATCAGAAATTGTTAGTCGGAATATTTTTCGACATAACTTCTGTTACAACTTAACATAACATCACGCCTGTATTCCCCAAAGGGCTAGTCAAAGCTGGACGTATAGTACAATAAAATTTCGCCAGTTATGTTAAAGCCCGAAGAAATAGATGGCGAGCCTATGACAAAGCACAAATTCAGAGAAACTGCAAATTTTTGACTATTTTGTAAGTTCTACAACGGATATAAATACGATTATTGTATGTAAACAATCTCAATCTGCGTTGTGAGACTGTTGTGATGTACATAATTGAAACTGAGCCAAAACTTTGCTGAAACACTCTGAATTTCATACCGCAATGCAAATCAATGAACGTCTTGATTTATGACGCTGAAATTAAACTATTCGGAACGGAACATTAAAATGTAATGCTACAAAAAATAGGTAATGAAAACAGCTTATTTTACGACGACCAAGTCTTTTAGTTCGTCTACTGAAAACATATTATATCTAGATATCGATTAGCATGCGAAAAAAAATTCCTTTTCAAGGTGTTCTAGGGCTTTGACTTGATTATTAAAGGTTCGTTCTGCAGGCAACGTTTTGCAGGTGTACTTATAATAGCGTCAGGTGGTCCAAACACATGCCTTTTAAGAGTCTTCAAAACAAATTAACTAACTTGGAACGAATTAAAACTATACAGAAACAATTTTAAGTAAAAAGGAATAAAATACGTAAGGTGTAACATCATCTCTATTCAGTCATGTAAAATTAATAATACAATGTTGAAATAAGCCGCGGTGGTCGGTGAGTCAACATACTTGTAGTTCAGAGTTTTATTCATATTTACCTATCAACGTGATATTTTCAAACACTGACTTATGTGTGTTTATGAAACATTTATTTCGTATTGCTGGAAAAGTACCTATTATTGAAACATACGATGCTGAATAATAAACGTCTGTAAACCTTCTGTGTATAGGTAATTTGGTCTTTTAAAATCCATTGAGTCATAGAAAAATACCTACAGCTGAAAGCAATTGAAACAGTTTTCAGAGTCGCGGAACATTTGTTGATTTGAAACAAAAATAACGAATCCTAATAGTTGGATTTCGTCCAATTAAATGCAAGAACGACTTCTATGATAAAAAAAACTCTATTTACTACAACAAAGCACGTAGTTTTTCCTGCTTTGTCACTACAAACGCCGTGATTTCCGTGATTTACTTAATTTATCTTTACAAGTGATAATACGCAATGTCATGAAGAAAAAACGTCACAATTTAAATAATTAAGTTAAATATGACGTTATTTAACTTTGTCTGACAACAACTACGTTCTCTAACTTTCTTTAAGTGTAGTCTGACGTACTACGACACTAAAAACTAGGCAAAGGCGATACGAGCAGTAGTCTGAACGTAGGTATAATAACCAAAGCCTTTTTAGTCTGCCAGACTAGGCCACATCGCCATATTGGAAACAAATCAAAATCCAACACTTATGGCTTATAGACAGGACACAGTATACTGACCATCGCATCGCTTCGTTTAATTTAATGGTATATTTATTTGCAACGTCAGTGATCTTTGCACTGCACCTAAACTGTAAAGTGCCGGTTTAGAGTTTACGGACAATTAGAGCGAGCTCTTTGTACATACATACCTACTTACAGAAACTGACACTTTCTGCTAGTGGCGGTAAGCAGAAACTACAGAACGCCACATGCTACGATTCTTAGATCCTTTTTCTACAACAGGATGTATATACATATTACTGTGTTTTAGGTTTAACTAAGTTAGATTTGTGAGTGTGATACTCACTATATAAATATAGCACGTAAAAATCATGATCATGACGTAATATTTTGTATTTATTAATGTAGCACAGCTCTACTTTGGGTCTGATCTGACACAGTTACCTAAACTTAAATAATACTGTATTATATATCATTACTACATGTGCTGGATTCACATAATATTATTTGTGACTGAACAGATAGAATTACCAACTAAATAAATGCTCTTGACAGCAATAAATCTATTAATTACATAATAAACTACGATTGCTTTGACAATTTAACGAGCGCCTAAAGCCGTCGATTATATTATCTGCAGTCAGAATCGACTAAGCAGATCGGTTGCCATTTTGGTAGAATGTTAACGTAGGCAAAGGCGTGCATTATAATTCCTGTCGCGACAACATTTAACGACCTTATTCAGCATTCAAGGCGACCACAGTTCGACGCAGGTTTAGCTTATTGTCTGTGGCATCTGATGTCTCGAGTCGACTCGATTAGTCGTTAATTGACAGTTGTATTATCTAAATTACTGGAATGATGACATACCTAATACAGTCAACATTAGGCTAATTTATTTTTTTATCGATTAGGCTTCAAACAGGACATTTTGACTGGAGATCTAATTCTTAAAACTTAGTTACAATGGAAACGACGGTTTATGAGCTCTTTTCTTTAAGCCTACTTAAGGTTTTATATGTCCTGGTACCTAACAGAGTGTCATTTTACGTAAAATATACCAAAAACCCAAGAGAATTGATACTGTAAAGGCTTTAAGTAGGTCACAAAGTTCTCAGTACAAGCACCGCATTGTGGTTGGGGGCTCCTTAAGCCATTTACCGAGGAACACTAAACCACAAGATTCACCCAAACGTACTTCCTTAAAACTACATTCTTCCGACTTCAATGGGTAAACTGCGCATGCAATAAAAATACTGGCACGGCAAACTATAGAAAATAAAGCCTCATATATCCGCATTGATGCATGGCAAACGATAAGCCATAGAGTTGTTTACTTATAGACAACAAATACATAAGTAATTTTAAACTGCCAGACCATTACTAACTAATGCAGTTTCCCTTATTTCCCATGCAAGGATGTTCACATTGCACTTTATTTTAATATCGAGACCCGCATGAAAATAAACCCAATGAATGTGCAATGAAATTTACGTTTCATATTCCTTCCTTCACTTAGAACACGACGCAGTCCGGCTAGGCTAGAACAAGTCTTAGTACTTGCAGCTCGGCTAGCCACGCCCATCCTGTGCTCGCGTATCGATGTATCGATATAACTTACGCGTAGGTACTCGATTATCGATATATGAATCGATATAGTAATCGGAACGCTGGGTTCATCATTTGGCCAGTGACCCGTGCCATGTGTTTCATTCATTTCGAGTTTTCATTATATTTTTGTGTCTGGCCACTGGCTGACCTGCATGCGTGTAGAGTATTCTAAATTTCTCTGACGTCACTAGTTCTTATGCAAGCACAAAAGAAAGTTTGCAAGCTTCTCACTCCTTCAGGAGCTTTTGCCCTTATCTTACTTAATTTTTGGAAAACGGCATACCTACTTAAAACTAATGTTTGTTTATTTTTGTTACAGATTTTAACTGACGAGTGCTTGGATAGCTGAACGAGGCCATAGGTAGGTTTATGTTTTACTATTTACTGTTTTATTATTGTATTAGTCTTATATCTTAGGCCCTGGGAAAATTCGATGCAGAACTAAGAAAATTAAATAAATAAAGAGCCGCAATTGGTAACGTCGGGTAGCCAAGCTGAACAATGATGAACGATCGTAACAATAGAAACATGGGTTAATATGACCTGAAGCAATTTCTTAAAGCATTGACTCCTTATCTAACCTAATACCTTTAAAAGAGCAATTCTTGTATATATGTACATACGAATACATAAAAAAAAAATGTATACAACATGTCCCAAAATTCAACGATAAGCCGGCACCAGAGGATGGACCTACTAATGACTACTCGAGAAAAAAAAAGAAAAAAAAAATACCTCTACTTTTTTTTAAATTACTTAAAAAAATGGAAATTCTTCGAAAATGTATACCCCTTATGACACTTTTAACTACCATGACCACAATTTTTCAAATATTTCAGTTTTTTTGTTTGTATCGGCAACCTAAGTAGTACTACTATTCACCATAATCTTTGAAAATTACAGAATTTTCGTAGTTTTATACAAAAAAACAACCAAAAATAATTATTTCCCTAAAATTTTGAAAGATTTTAACGTTCAGTACACTTTAACTCATCGTAGTGTAAAAAAAAATATAGACACTACTATGGCAAGTTTTTTAAAAAATTAGCGCAACTAACCTAGATTTTAAAATGGTATAATACTTTAGGAAAACTATCCACAAAAAAAAAAAGACACTTTTTCTAATCAAGAACCAATTTCATAAGTTCCTGAAGATCCCCAATTCTTGGATAATATTCTATGGTCGGATGAATCAACCTGCAAGAGAGATGGCTATTTAAATCTTCACAACCTACATAGCTGGAGCAATGAAAATCCGCACCTGATGAGACAAGACAAATCCCAATATCAATTCAAGGTTAACCTATGGACGGGCATATTAAACGGAAAAGTGATTGGGCCTTTTGAATTACAAGGAAACTTGGATGGCAATAGTTATTTGAACTTTTTACAAAATGAGTTGCCAGTATTATTAGAAGACATGCCCATTAGTGATCCACAAAACATATGGTTTCAAAATGATGGTTGCCCAGCTCACTATGCCCGTCCTGTGCGAGAATACTTAAACCAAGAGTATCCAGGGCGTTGGATAGGGCGACTTGGTCCTATTTTATGGCCACCCCGTTCACCCGATCTAAACCCCCTGGACTTCTTCTATTGGGGTTGTCTCAAAGACAGAGTCTACTCGAAACCCATTGCAACACTGAACGACCTTCGCCATAAAATCACTCAGGCTGCGGATCATATCAATAGTAGAAGATATGCACGACGAATAAAACGATCTTTTTTAAGGCGATGTCGTGCCTGTATTAATGCCGGTGGTAAACAGTTCGAACATTTATTATAATATTATTAATAATGCAATAAATTTACATTTATTGACACCATTTGTTTCATTCATTCAATATTTTCCAACAACAAAAATCTATTTTGGGCACATAGTAGAAGTGATTACTATTAACAACAACTTATGAAATTTGGTTCTCGATTAGAAAAAGTGTCATTTTTTTTTGTGGCTAGTTTTCCTAAAGTATTATACCATTTTAAAATCTAGGTTAGTTGCGCTAATTTTTTTAAAAACTTGCCATAGTAGTTTCCATATTTTTTTTTTACGCTACGATGAGTTAAAGTGTACTGAACGTTAAAATCTTTCAAAATTTTAGAGAAATAATTTTTTTTGGTTGTTTTTTTGTATAAAACTACGAAATTTCTGTAATTTTCAAAGATTATGGTGAATAGAAGTACTACTTAGGTTGCCGATACAAACAAAAAAACTGAAATATTTGAAAAATTGTGGTCATGGTAGTTAAAAGTGTCATAAGGGGTATACATTTTCGAAGAATTTCCATTTTTTTAAGTAATTTAAAAAAATGTAGAGGAATTTTTTTTTTCTTTTTTTTTCTCGAGTAGTCATTAGTAGGTCCATCCTCTGGTGCCGGCTTATCGTTGAATTTTGGGACATGTTGTATATATAATCTGAATCACGGAAACGGCTCCAACGATTTTCATGAAATAGTGTGCTGTGGGTTACGGGGGCGATAAATCGATCTAGCTAGGTTTCATTGTTCGAAAACGTCCTTTTATCCGAGTAAAGTTACAGCCCCCAAGTTGTAACCCCCTCAGATTGACCATACACTTTTCGAGGTTAGGTTTTATAGTATTGCATAACTTTTGTCCGCGTTTATTAAGTACTAATTGGTTATTTGTTATTGTGTAATTTGTGATGTCGCGTGATGCCTGAAATAAGTGAAAAAAAACATTTTTAAAACATGGAATTAAGGACACTTTAACAAACCAATTATTTTGTGCGTTATTGTAAGAATTAACAAACATTAACTTTATAGCACTTAAATTAGCACCTAAATGTACATTTCAATATCTTAATATATATAAATTACGAGTCACGTTGTTTGTATTCTATGGACTCCTAAACTACTGAACCGATTTTAATAAAATTTGGCTTACTGTGTGTGTTTTGGTCAAACTTAAAAGATAGGATAGTTTTTGTTTCGATTATTGACCTTAATATTTTTTTTATTGGAAATTACATATATGTTTTCCTATAATTCAAATCATTTATTTCAGATTTTAGGTATCCATATAGTGTTAGTATAACTTAGCCTAATGTTAGTATAATATTATTACAAATTAATTTAAATTTATTTGGATAAGTGTGTATAATAAGTTCCATACATTTCTAACAGATGGCAGTGTAACTTAACTTTTGAGGCGGTACGAAGGTCGCCGTGTCAGCTAGTTCATTATAATAAAATAAATAAATAAAATATAACAAACTGCATAAACATACTATCATACGGTTGGGCAGCGGTGTACCTACAGTACACCCACATTTCACCAGTTATCATTTTAAGTCCCATGTAATAGGGGTGAGCCTATTGCCTATATCTACACTCCGGGCTGCTACTGAGAAATTCCTAATGAAAAATCCCAATATCACATAGCTCGACTCGGGAATCGAACCCTCATGTTTAGCAGTCGCGTTTGCGACCACTAGATCAAGAAGGCAGGCAATAAACTCACTAGTTAACAATAATATCCATGTTATTGCGGAGTAGCTTTAAATTTATACAGCATTTACATAACATGTTACATAGATTCTCTGATCTACATAATCCTCATCGAGTTTCTTAGAAAAAACCTTATAATTATATCTTTCGGAAAATCACGAATAACTTTTGAATTTGTAATACATACTTAATTATGTACTCATTAAGCTACTTTGGCTTTATTATTGATGACAGGAAAAGTTATTTCGATACACGTTTTAGTTAAAAATATATTTGAACATGACTCGATGACGGTTATTCGTTACGCAAGAATGACATACTATAATACGTACAATCGAGTTCCTTAAACCTTCGTCAGTTCTCACATTCTTTCTTTTATCAAATCAGGAGTAGTCAGGACAACAGGCCTTTAAAGCTAAAATGCTGATCAAGCTACTGCATAAAATACTATTTTTCATCACATGAAAACAAAGTTCAAATTGCACAAACACTTAACCAATATCTGGTTGACATCAACCTAAGCCTTTTTAATGGGCCGAGCATTTTATGAAATATATTATGTCTGTCCTAGATACGATTATTGTTTAGATAAGTTGTCAGCGCATACCTTTTGAGATAGCGATAATCTTGGACAGTCACTTGTAAATTGGTACTATCTTATATAGTCGGATAATACTTTCCAAAGAAATCGTGCCATGACAGTTGTTTGTTGGACCTCAGTCTATAGCTAACAACTGGAGCCAGACAAAGTATGCACATGCGAAGGAGATAGAGAAAAGATATTTCTGTCTCGTTTTCTCGTAGTACTGAATTTTATAAGCGTATCATTGTCTCATTATTAATATTATTTCGTGTCTGTCTATTGCGCATACACCGTCTGGAATCTATTGTATTTCATTTTCAGTTTCATTTAAATTGAATCTAGCGAGATTAACATGATGGCAATACAAAGCCGGTGGGTATAGCAGTAAACCAGATTATATCGTGCATGGAGCAAACAAAAATAGTTTTACTGCGTGTACAGTCACAGTAAAAATATGTTCGTCGCCTAAATAATGTCACGTATTGTGATAACATAAACTGAGGAACATAGTGCCTCAGAAAAGTTCGATTGCAGTCGCTATAATTAAGGCCTCATCAAATTTCTCAGCATTTCAATTTGTTTGAGAGCATATTTTAGCAGCATATTTGATAACTGGCTAATTTGAATAGGCTGTTACTAGAGGATAAGCGTGGCCAAACCCTTTATTAATAGTCATAGCCAGGCCATATCTCTTCAATGTTTTATAATCCTCAAACATGAACAGATATAATATAAGTATCTAGAAATATTATAACGAGTGTCATTGCGAGTAAATAAATTGCGGATTATAGGTAGTGTAATAGGATAGCATCTGCAGTGCCCATGTACACACTACGTACCACAGATATGTGCCGAGGAAAAATATCTGTCATCTAATACCACACATGAATTATTTATATGTGTATTAGTTCCGTACACGTCCTGGGTTTCTTATGAATTTTCTGCGTTGCGGTATTGTATGTTAACATTGTCTTGCATTAACGTTTCTTCACGCAATATTTTCGGGAAATTCCAGAAGTCTCGTACAATTTCTAACATATGTTTTTTAGTTTAAACTTTTCCTTAATACTGAATTAATATAAAAAAAGATGTCACAAATCTAGAATAAAAACCTATATAACAAACTTCAAACTTTACCGCTTTGCCTTATATTGTGGGGTTTCATGAAGTTCTTTTAAGTTACGAAACAAGTATATATTCAGTGACTATATCAAGCCACACATTATTTCTGACTCATTTGCAAAAACACACGCCCAGAATGCCCAATCAGGTAATTTTGTACTTATACTTAAACTTAATTTTATTATTTAAAAAACAGTAGTGTAAAACTGCATAAAAGCAAATTTCAACGTTTCTAATTTATTCAATAATCCAACTTCCATTAGAACTTTTATACCCTATTTATGTCCTTTAGGGGATGACTTTTCAAACATCCTTCTTTAATGGTCGCTTTCGTTGATAAGGAACTCTTTTGTACAATTTCATGTCTCTAGACCAAGCAGTTTCGACTGTGCGTGTGCGTTGTCTGTCCTTACAATTTTTATATAAATGATAATATCCGTGGGTAAACGGTAATTTTAAAGGCACATTATTTCTGATGAAACCAAGTAAGATCCCAATGCCGTTCTTACTAAATCGTAAACACATAAAGCATTTCGTAATATTCAAGAGAATACTGTATACATTGTACCTAGTGTTCATCTGTAGGTACCTACACTGGTATGTTTAGTACGTCTGTTCGTTAGGCACTAAAAATAGTCTGACCTAGCAACAGAAGAATTAGAGTTACACTGAACATCCTGCTTAATGTGGAGATTTCTGCTCGAGACTTTCACCACAATTCTAGACTTATAAATTGTAACATGCATATTATTAGAAGAGCAAAACACAAAGACTGGCTTTTCCTATAGCATAACAGTTAAAATAATAATCTAGTCAGAAACAGATATTTATCTATCCGCTTGGAATATCCAAACGTCTTTGGCGCCAATCGGGGAAATACACGACGACACAGAAAACTTGTTACAGTTAAAATTGAATACCTGATACATGACGTCACGTACAATGATTTAGGTCAGGATTATTAAAATAATATGTCAGTCCGTCAGACACGGGCTATGCATTTTTGCACGCACCATCGCGTCACTACAGCAGGGCGGCCCCCGGCGGCGATTGTATGCAAACTAAATCATTCATCTAACTGCGTACGATTAATATGCAGTGCCGCGTCCAAGTCGCTTTCGGTATCGTTATTCGACATTGTTCGTAAAGCCAGCTTGAGCCATGCGAATACGCATTAGTGATTTATGTTAGGGATGGACTTATTATGTATCCAACTTCGCGTCCGCAAGATTGCGAGTCCGCAACCAGTTGAATGGACAGTAGCGTGACCTCCAGATTATACTATGCAACAAGGAAAAAGTGAATGACGAAAGAATATGACGTATTTTGTACTAGTATCGAGATTGGTATGATGTCAGTATTTTTTATATCGAATACCTGCATAATAGGACACTACTATGACGTATCGCATAATAGGAAAATACAGTGGCGTGGTTTTAAAAATCATAGACTAGTTAACTTTAAATTCCTAATACCAAAACCTCACTGAATAACAATGTTATCCCATTCACAAAGTTGAAATTCTCCATAGTATACTCGTATGTTACAAACAATGTTGATGAGTAATTTACAGCTGTCACGTGACATGTAGTCGCGGTATTAACCTTAAGGATTAAGGATAAAAACATAGGCAACACCACCGCCGAGCAGTAACTAATTATATATTAATTAAGTAATAACAAATCGATCAATGTATTATCATTGATTGATTTGTGTTAAACCACAGAAACCACATTCAGTTAAGGCAAAAAGTTTGCATAATATACTTATAGGTTGCACAACAGAATAGTTTATATTATTATGGGTCGTCATTAAGAGGAATAATGTGTGTGGTCTATCCGTTGCAGCTATAGAGATTAGTCCCTGTTTAAAGCTTTTCTGCGCTGTTATGTACCATTACTCTCTATAACATGGCATTCTAGACCTACGAACCTCGTTCCTCGTACGCTGTTAAACACCACTTTTTTTATTGTATTTTTCCCTGCTCTTCATCTTGTTTCATGCCAGTGTCAATTATTTTGTTGTTATCGTTGTTGTATTACCAGTCAGAGCAGTTAGTACCTCCTTTTGGTTACCTCTATGACATCCCTATCAAGCCTACATTCCCGGCCAGTATCTAATGACGGAGCATTGTCATGTCAAGCTTTGAAATAATGAAGCACGAGACTATTTCGCTTTGTAATAAGTGGCTTAATATAGTACTATGAATATTTAATGCAACCTTATCTATCAAAATATAAACATGTTGAATGATAATAAAATGTGATAGATACGAACCTTATGATGCAACCTCCTAAAATATTGTGAACTTATATAGTGGGTAACTACTTTTTATAATAGAACAAGCGACCCGCCTCTGCTTCGCTGGTTTTTTACGGCTGGACAAAACATCTAGATTTCTATATTATACTTACACTAGCTGACCCAGCAAACGTTGTTTTGCCATATAAAATGTTTGGGGTGGACCACCCTTAACATTTAGGGGGATGAAAAATAGATAAAAGTAGCCTTAATTACTCCTTATAATATCAGCTGCCAGTGAAAGTCCTAATCACGACAGAACACAATTCTATTTATTTGTATAGAATACTCGTAGATGAAGATAGGTATACTAGTTTTATATTTAGCATACCATCTTCTACAAAGGTAGCGCATTGACAATGTTGTTAAAACTGAATGCTTGTAATAGATGGCAGCACTGTGTGTATGTCCAGTAACTATGGTAACCACGACGGTTGTATATGTGTTTACTGTTTGTGTCTATCACAATACAAAGGAAAATAAGATAAAATTGTATGCGACTTGGAGTGTCGATAAGAAAATTCTTGAACGAGTGATAGTGGCGATATCTGAAGTGAGCAAAAGCCTGTTTTTATCCCCATTACCTTTGTGATCTATAGTATCGCCAGGATAACTTTTTTTATTAGATTCTATAGGTTACTCTTTACTAATCTTTAACAAGTCACCTTTGCCAACATTTCGAAAAAATAATTGTTTTATCTAAATCAGAAACCTACAACATATAACTCGGCTGAAATAATTAACTTTAATGGTAAATAGATTAATAAAGGTTCTATTTAGTTAAAGTTCGTGTTGGTTATCCTTAATAAATTAAATGTAAGTATAACACTTATATTTTGTGGAGGAAACAAGAAGCGAAATAGCAAATATGTTTCAGCAATTTTCAGCGAATTGTAACCACATAAAAAATCGGTGAAAATTAGTCAGTAAATGGTGTCAAGTAAATGCTGGCTGGTGACAGTTTCATTAGTACTTATATAATTATATTCATATTCATATCTTTATTTGCATTCCACAATGTGTGAGGATCTAACAATAGGCTTAAAGCTAATTTACAATAACGGAGGGTCCGTTATTGTAGGGCACCCCAAAATGTATAAAAATTAATATTGACATTAATATTTAGTCGATTACCAATTTTGATAATTTAACAATAATGATACCACTGTCTGTCTTATATTGGTTCTCATTACTGTGCAAACTTAGGATGTTTCTCCTTCCTCTGATCATATCAACAATCAAGCACTCACATACAATAAAACCGTTCAATCTGAACGAGTCGTAATTATCCGAACGGCATTATATCACAATGAAGACGACACACATGATCGACGATCGTCCATTGTTTTGAATCCAAGTATTTATCACGTTGACTTGACAATAACTGGGCTTATTGGCTTGTTTATTATCACTAAGTATGCAGAATCTTAATTGATTAAGAAAGTAAATGAACTTGTGAAAATATTATTTATATTCATGCACACATACATACATTCACGCCTTTTTCCAATGGGGGTAGGCAGACACTACAGAACGCCACCTGCTACGATCCTTACATACCCTTTATGCTTCGTTTACGTTCATATATCTGGTCATACACACACGCCGGTTGTGAGTAGCTACTACGCACCTGACCTCTTTGAAGAACATCACCAATAAGGTCAGTGTAGGTAGGTTCTTCCCGGTGTTTCCGTTTACATCTACCTTAAAAATACCTTTTGTTAGTCGTCTTTCATTCATCCTCTCAACGTGACCAAACCATCGGAGCATACTCTTTTAATTTTTTGTCACTTTTCAATTTTTAATCAATTATTTATGTGTGATCGATGCGGAATATTCTGTCTACGTAATAGTAGCTCAATCGTTTTACAGTGCCTATTATTTTTAGAGTAATAGTATAGGTAAAGACCCTTTAACTTAATTTCTTCTCTTAAAGCGAGTTCAGTAATGTAGGTACTAAGCTTCTGTCTGACCCTTTTCTGGTCAGTCCTGAAAGATAAAAGTAATTCTTTCAGCTATCTATTCTTCTTAGTAGGTATGGAAACTTAGAAGTTCAATAACCTGATTAGTTATTATATTATTATTTTATCTTATAATTAATGTATTTAAGAATCATTATAAAGATAGGTACATATATTACACTAAGGTATATTTTGCGGTCTACGTTTTGAGACTGATATTATTTATGTAAGTAAATGATTCGGAAACAATATTTTGTTATTGCAAAAAGCAATATTGCTTGTGTGATTTTATTAATTAACCTTAGAACTGTCCTATAAATGGAAGAAAGAGGCATTACATAGATATTTCATGGAACATGAAGCATCTTAGATGGTTTGCTCATAAGAATCGACAAATATAGTTTTTTTTGCAAGGTTTTTAGAGTTAGTAGTGGAATACCCGCAACAAAATATGAAAAAACTGTAAAAGGATCATGATAATAGGAATTGCATTTTTAAGACAGCAAAAGTTTGTCAGATTTTAATATTAATCCAAAGCCAAGCCTCAATAATATAATTACTAAAAAAATATCTACTTTCGTTTGTCATAAAAATAATCTTAATGTAAATTTGAATACCTCCGACTTGGCTATCATGTACCTATACCGAAGAGGAGATTAAAAACAAGATGAAAGTACCTACCTAGTGTTTACACACAAGTACATATATCTACAGCGCCACAGGTACTAAATCTGTTTCATGTCGTCTTTGTGTACCGTAGAGCTCGTTCACTTATCTTATCACAGTTATCACTTATCAGGGATACAGAGATGCGGTCGTCAATCTGATAGTGCTAACATTGTGTTCCGTTCACCTCTTCTACAATAAGGTAAAAATCAATGACCCGCTGCGGGCCGTATCGGGGAAATTTCGCAAACAATAAAATAATCAGGTGATAAGATTCAGATTTAGTAAAAGTTTCCCCTATAGGTATTAGAAATCTAACGCTAGACTATTGACACGGCATACGATTGCCGTGACCTCGGCTTGTAAACAAACATCAAATTATAGCCACTATAAAGTTATAGCCGCTCGTGAATCATCGTCATCGCTCCGAAAAACCAAATTGTGTGTGATGTCGGAATTAAAATATAAATTGGACGATTGGAGTTAGTCTGTTGGCGATCGGGCGCCGTGAAGCACGTCCCCACAAACAGTCGCCAGTCGCGTTACCTCACGTGATCACTTAATTATCTCACGACAAATATATTCCCTTCGCAGTGACAATCGGACAGTCAACATAATTTCGTACGTTATTGTACGCCGTGACTTATTGTGTTGTGGTTGATGTGAAAGTGCTACGACTTTCTACAATAAACTAGTGCGAAACTTGTCTAGTTATATGAATTAAGTACCTATTGATATAAGCGAAACTCAATCCACTTGGAGCATTGAATATAATGTAAGTAGTATCTGCACGTGTACAGTCGTATACAAAGTTGTCAAGTTATAACAATCTGAGGTTTCAATACAACAGTGAAGAGCTTTAAGTTTGAGAATATTAGACTAGTGTGTACCAGAAACTGTCTGACTTAAAAGTAAAAAAACTACTTTTACAGGAAGAGTTTTAAGTTTTAAAATAACAACAGCTTAACGAAATAGAGGAAAAACGAAAATAAAATTATTTTCCTTTTAACACAAAGTATTAAGTGTGAATCAAGGTGACCACTTCAATTTATTCAAATTATTTTATTTTTAATGTCCACCAATCAACTGGCCACTTTAATCATTAACTTCTTATTGAATCAGTAGGTACGTATTTGTGTGGGCACTATACCAAACCCGGTTTGGCTATCTATCGCTCTGCTGTGCTACCTTACCTCACTAGACTCACACGTTATAAAGACAAATACTTACAATAAATTTCTGCCATACAGAGTAATATCACAAAAGAACCGTTTCATAGCAATGTGTTGGGCGAAGTCACGCACGTCACAGACCGACAGATGGACAAAGCGCAGATAAGATTTCACGGCGAACAAAGATCCATACCATCTGTGCGCCGTGTGTGTATTAATTGGGTACACAACAATGAAGATACATGATCGAATATCATTTTTATACTAAGCAGGAATACCAACTAATATTGACATACTAGTTTTATTATGTGCGCCTTGTCCATCTATAATATTATGGTATGGAAAAAAATAGTTCAATGACTACGCACACGTGTTATCTGATAGCTTAAAATAACGGTCAAAAGGACTATTTTTCAAATGTTGTATTTCATTGTTCTGGGTGAAACAACGTTATGTTACCATATTGTTAGCACGCCAAAAACACCATTACAAAAAGAAATTGTTTCAACCATTGTTTCTTACTACTGTTATTTGTAAACGTGACCTGCCTACCGTTCGGTGAATATTTCATAATTGATGTAATATTCGAATGGCCTATGAAATAGCTAATGTGACGTATTTGTTGTTTCCAGAGTTCGCTACGAGATGGGGGCAAGGTCCCGGGAGTTGATTCTGCTCCTGGCACTGTGTGCGCTGGCACTCAGCGAGTCCGTCAACAAGGTCTCCGACACCAAGAAGGACGACGTCGACAACTTCCTGTTCCAGGACGAAGACT
Organism: Phlogophora meticulosa; assembly: GCA_905147745.2. Taxonomy (NCBI): domain Eukaryota; kingdom Metazoa; phylum Arthropoda; class Insecta; order Lepidoptera; family Noctuidae; genus Phlogophora; species Phlogophora meticulosa. The sequence goes on from LR990518.1 coordinate 6,844,013, forward strand.
TCGACGCGGCCGATGACCAGGAAGTGCTGTACAATGAGAACAGACCGTGCCCAAGGGACTGCATATGCACTGTATCTCAAGGATACAGAACAGCCAGGTGCAATCGTCTTGAAATTGGCACACAGAAGTTTGGCGATGACATCACTGACCTCGTCATTGAAAACGCCGATCCGCGGTTCCCAATTCAGTTGACAGACTTCATCTTCAAGAAACTTGGTCTCCACCAGATCACAACAGTGAAGATTGTAAACAGCTCAATCGACTTTGTTGGACCTAATGCATTCCATGGCCTTCCTAATCTGTATGCAGTTAATCTGTCAAACGATAGACTGAAAATTTTACACCCAGAAACGTTCGCACATAACAAAAAGTTAGTACTTCTGACACTCGCGAATAATCCTCTGAAGTTTCCCACCGTGGATGCTCAAGATTATTTCCTAAATACGTCGTCAATTCAAGAGCTTGACATTTCGTACTGTAACATGAAGTACATCGCGGCTGATACATTCACAAACATGCCCGGTGTGATGTACCTAAACCTCGCAGGCAACAATCTGTCTAACATGGATCCTAACACATTCAAGAAGTTACTGGACTTAGAGGAGCTTGATCTGAGCGACAATGATATTAGATCATTGCCAGATGAAATTTTCTCGGAGAACAACGAACTCGCAACTCTTCACATTTCAAGGAACCCTGTGGATACCGTATACGGACTACAGATCTCCGACCTTCTCACTCTTAACGCTGGGCAAACTAACATTAGATTTGTTGGACCCTCCATGTTCAACGGTATGACTTACATTGCCAATCTCAACCTCAGTGGGAACAACATCGAAAAAATCCACAACCAAGCATTCCACAAATTAGTAGAACTTAACTATCTCGACCTTTCTTACAACGATCTTGACTTCATTTCCAACATTCTCATCAAAGAAAATATTGAACTGGACATCTTCAAAATCTCAAACAATCCCAAATTGAAACACTTACCCGCTGAAGGATTCGAGTGCTCTGTAGATCAATTTAACATTTACTTATTCGACGCATCCCACTGCGGCCTAAAGGAGGTCTACGACAATTCTTTGAGATCTTTCTCAGCTTTATCTGTGGTTAATTTGTCTAACAACGAAATCAAATCCATTGGAACTAAAGTGTTCACAATGTGTCCGAAACTAGTTGAAATCAACCTTTCGTTTAATCAACTCACAACGTTGGAGCCGAAAGTTTTTGAGAAAAATACGGAACTCGGTAAATTATACCTCCAAGGCAATCCACTGAAAGTACTCAACGCAGAAGTCTTCGTCCATACGCCAATGATTACATACCTGGACATGAGCCACGCTGAATTGACCTCACTATGGAAAGACAAACTCCAACCAAACACCACTCAAAAATCAACACTCCTCAGTAATTTAACATTCCTTAACGTTTCTCACAACCGTATTACTGAGATCAAACAGACTGAACTCGATCACTTAAACAAACTAAACGCACTGGATATCAGTAACAATCCACTTGCTTGCAGTCACGACTTTGAGAACCTTATGACTTGGTTAAGCAAACGTAAAGTGTCCCCTAATTCGAGCGGAAGCAGCAGCATCGCTAATCTAGCCAAGGACACGAAAGAAGATGACGTCGGCACTTACAGCTGGGAGTTCCTAACCCGCAAGACTTGCGGAAGTGCCGTCGTACATGCCGTGGAGCCTCTACCGCCCGTCTCAGATGAGGAGATTTGGGAGAGAATTGATACAGATCCTGAGGGCAACTTCGATCTGAAGAACACATTAGATGATGGTAAAGTAGCCACTACAAAAGAAATTTTCTTAGAAAATGACATGATTGATGACCAAGGTAAAGATGTCGACGATGATGATGATGATGATGACGACGCAGGGGACGACGACGACGACGAGGAGGACGATGACGGCGATGACGCCAGTGAAGACTATGACGGAGAAGACGACGACGTCAACCTTGTAGTTAAACTTATTGAGAAGAACGCAACCAAGCCGGTTCTCGCACCTGTGAACGTTACTTCATCGCCTACTAACGACGTGGAGATTAATATCAAGCTACTTGAAAACGAAATTAGTGATGAAGAATCATCGGGCACTTTGTACTTGCAAGCCTCCACTGATACGGAGGAGGAGCATGGCCACTACGGATACTTATGGCCGATTTCAATCGCTATTTTAGGCGCGCTGCTACTGCTCGTTGTCATCGCTAAAGTCGTGATGATGGCTTGCACTAAGAGGACTAAACAAGTTAGATATAACAGTGCCATAATTGCAGCTATGAGTCAGCCAGGGCGCACGAAGAAGGACTGTGGGCTGGTGTACCAGCAGTTGACAGAGGACCTGGCCAGCCCGGCCACACCTAAGCTCAGCCGCTACACGCCGCTGCACAGCGTCACGGTGAACGCGTCCAACATGTCGTACGAAAGCAGTCCGTTCCACCACAGCAACATTGTGCCAGAGGCCGTCTGAGCCATGCAGAACAAACACGTACATATGTCAGAGTTAAAACTCTATACTAACAACTGCGTTAACTCTTACATAAGCAGTAAGTGATAGTTGTAAGCGCTAGTCACAGCCGAATACATATCTAACAAACATTTCTTAGTACAGTGCCTTTATGATCACTCTCGAACAATCGCGACAATGTTTTCAATCTAGCGCTTTCTGAATATTAAAGTAACAAATGAAGTCAAATTACAACAAATTAATTTAAGATTATACATATTATATATTATACAAATTAGTTGATAGGTTTATTTTATGTACTTAAAATTATTAAAAATTAAACACTAATCATTGTTTTTTGTGTTAACCGTTTCCTTTAGTAAATTACGAAATGAAATAAGATTATATTATACTTACTACTATAAATAAAAAGTGTCAATAGACCCATACATATTTATTTAAAATATTAATCTTGATTTCATAAGACTAATTTTTTACATATAAAAATAATATTTCAACAAAAGTGTATGTTCTTTATCACAACCATATACCTACACAATTCTACATATTTATTTACATAACATCTAACTATCCGAAACCATAACAGAGAACAATTATACATTTATTTAAATACTTATATAAAAATATTGATTCATGAGCATACAGTTTTTACAAGCTGCTAACTATAAAATAACTGTCATCTTGCTTTACCTCAATAGATAGTAAGCGAATCTTGTAACAGCTTAGACAAATCCTCTTCAGTCTGTGGCAGCGGCGTCATATTCAACAGTCGTTTCTGGAACAAGAGAGGTTTAATGTCAATTCGATATCAAGACATTAATGTCAGACGACAAGTAATAAACTACAGACGCCAGCACATAAAGATACCCCAAACTGTCAAATTTTCCCAATTGAACATGAACCTTATTTCTATTTCGATTAAGTTGAAAAACTATCAGAGAAATTTGTCACAATGGAGTAGCTTGATGTGCTGGCCTCTGTACACAAACGTTAATGAGAAAATAATTGAGAAAACATAATAATAGAGGTAGGTAGGACAATCATGATTATGAAAGACACGACCTTTGATGCCAGCCAACCTTCTATAATCTCAGGTACATATTGTTCTTTTAAAAACTAGTGTTTTATAAATTCGTTAGCTTTGTTTTTTTCTGTATCTGTGTACATATATGTGTCTGTCTGTGAGCCTGTGATATCGTAGCTGCCAAACGAATGGTCCGATTTCAAGACGGTGGGTTTTATTGGAGGGGATAAACGGGATGGTTCTTATTTATGTTTCAAGTAAATCTGTTCCGCCATCTTAAATATAATTAGCTCTTTTCAGATTGGTGTAGGGATCTCAGCCATACAATGGTAATATATTTCATTTGCACTCGTCCAATCGACTTCAGTGTCGTATAGATAAACGTAGTTGCAGATAAAGTCAAAGTCAAATTGATTATTAAGACTATTAAAAGGTGCATTTGAATGTCGAAAAAAATACAAGAAAAAGAAAAAAAGAATCTAGTAGGCTGTTCCAAAAGGTATGTAAGTGTGTCGGTTCGTATGGAGAAGAATGAACAAGAAACTTCATGCTTTCTATATCATCACGCCTCTATTCCCCAAAAGGTTGGGCAGAGGTGCACCTATCTATATATGTAACACTCACATTGCAGCAGCTATGTTAGAGTCCCATGTCATAGGGGGAGAGTCTATTGCCATCAACCGGGCACAAGTCCAGACTCAGGACTGTTAATGAGACAATTCCTACTAGAAAAACTCAATCATCAGAGCTAGATAATAGAGTGGTAAAGTTGACCTAAAGCTGCATTCAGGAAATTCTGTAGTCTTACAGTTGTTTAAGCAACTTACAGCAGATGTAGGCTCATTCGATTGGCCTCGATGCATAGTTGACATAAGATGTTAATCATAATCTGGTCATGAATGAATGAAGCTAGGTGGTCACGAAATCGGGTTTTATAGATGCAATTCAAACACTTGGGAATCATTAATTCCTCGTTTTACCTTATAACATAATATTATAATAAATAATATAGTTTTATGATAGCGGCAGTTTTATTTGTAATTATATGTAAGGAGAATTTTTTTAAATAAATAATTGATATAAGCGTCATGTACCTACCTAATAAAAAAATGGCTTAGCTGATTGTTGACGGATAATAAGATACTTCCGTCTAACTAAAATTACCTGTTAGGAATCAATGACACAGCATTTCTAACTCAAAAAATATCAAAAACAAATTTACCTGTGGCAATGCTCCTTTGACCAAACCAGGGATATCATCACTGGTATATCCGAGTGTACTCAGTCCGTTTTCAATCTTCATCTTATCCATATACTTGAGGATCGTGTCGGCCAACACGGAGCCGGCATCAGCTTGCTTAATATTCGAGACATCTGTGCCGAGAATGCTGGCAGCTTCGAGATGTTTCGCCGGGTCGCTGGGCCCGGTGAAGCGGAACACCGCAGGCGCTGTCATCACGACGGATAAACCGTGTGGGATGATCGGATCTAAACTGGAGTAGATATCATTTTAATCAACGGTAAGTACACGAGTTCATCAGGCGGTTCATCTTGTGGAAAGTGCTTACTACAGTCAGTAAGAAGACCCTGCCACATTAGTGGGTCAAAGTTGATATTACCTACTCATGTTTCTGTAATTTCACCCGCTAACACCTTTCGAACCGGAATACAACTATGCTGCTAAGCGGTAGAAATAGATGGCAATCTATTACGACTGTAAGTAAATCAGTAGGTACCTAACCTTTTATCTAAACGATACTAAAAGCCCTACCTTTTAGTTTTAATATTTCCGAAGTTTGGACAAGAATTAAAAACAAGAAAAACAAAAATATGGACACGTGATGCGAAGGAATGAGGATCATGTTGTGAGGAAAGTTTTGAGTATGAATGTAGAGGGTTACAAGAGTAGAAAGAAAATAGATATGGCTAAGAAGGAGGTGACTTCTGAGATGACGGAAAATAGATATATATGGAAGAAGACATGCTGCGCCGAGCCCAAATGAAATTGGGATAAGGGCAAGATGATGATGATGATTTCCGTAGTTTGGAACCAGATAGTCGTGAAGTGATAGTATATGAATTGACCAATTCAAAGAACTGAAGGAAGTATATTAAATTTTCGTGATCATCGGTTCAATGTTAGTTCAACCATTTCATTCAATAGTACGGAAACAGGTCAACAAGCTATTGTCTCGACGCCGTAACAACACATTTACATATTTCCACTCACAATTGGCATGAACGGTAAACATCTGATTACATCTGGCTTTATTTACAAAAATTGGCCCGGATGTTCCTCTGAATAGGTCAGTTTATAGGTTAGTGACCGAAAAATAATTTTGGCCGATTACATACTGCAATTTAAAAAGTATAATAATAACAATACAAATGGTTGAGTCAAACTGGCCACAATCTAGGTCAGTGGCGTTCAGCTGTTTACTACTTCAATTTACAGCAATTCAGGGATGTTAGCTGATACATAACTTGTGGTTTCGCTAGTTAACAGTAAAAGTTCAAAACAATGCCCAAAACAACTGACTAAGTATCGACATTACCTACAAAGGAAAAAACATTAATGCTCTAAAATCTGTCATCCCCAGTTGAAGTCATCACTTCATTATTATTTACCTTTTCCTCTTGGCCCAGCTCAATGTCTTGGTTTGTTTATTAATCCTATGTGTGGATGTGGATAGTTATAAGAATAGGGGAAGACCAAAAAGCGATCGACGGATCGTTTGAAAAATTATAAGGCTAGAAAGTAGTTTACTACTAAGACGCATGGAAGAAGAAGCCATGCTGTACATGACCCAAAATTAATTAGGTTATAGGCAGGATGATAATGATGCGCTTAGAGAAGTCACAGAAATGGAACCTGTACATCATCATTGACATAGTCACCTACCCATAGTCCTTAGGCACGAATGCCTTCACGTTCCCTGCAATGGGGTAAGCGAGTCCATGGCACAAGTGTACCCCAGCGTTGCCGATGCCGACGCCAGCCATAGTAGCCGCCAGGTGCATGGAAGAACGCGCCTCTATATCGTCAGGGTTGTACACCGAACGGGCGAAGTACTTTTGAAGCGTCTGGGAAACAAGCACTTGTTTTGATACCATTGTCAAGTAGAGTCGAAGTTTCAAGGCTGAACCTCCTTTGTGAGTATGTGATAGACTGCAATGTAAAATTGTCGAGTCTAGATGGGTGTTTTATTCGTCCCGCCGATATTATTCCCAGTTTAATGGATGTAAAAAAACTACATTTCACAACTTTGATGTCTCAGTTTGATTCGTCTTTCAAGCTATAATGAGATTTATGCCAAAAGCAATTAATATGCAGATCTTGTGCTCATGAAATTTACTGCCTACAAGCCAATGCCACTTGAGGCGTGTCTTAGAAAACGTAAGGTGGTATACTATTCAAATAAGCACTGGCATTGAATATAACTATAAATAATTTAATGTTCTGTGAGACATCACACATTAAAAATTAATTACATTCTCCATTTGGTAGCATTAGTAGCAGATCTATAGGATGATGTGTTACGTCCATTGAGTCGGTTATTCCTTACAAACCGGTCTCACTAATTACATCGCTGACCAAAATGTTTTTGTCGTGATTCATTTTTTCTCGATGATAAATCATTCGGCAACTACGCCGACATAGTTGTTTATTTGCGTCATATGTGCAATTGATAATGCATTTGGCTTGAGAAAGAAAACCATTGAACAAGCCTAATGGAAGAGTTAGAAAACAAAATCCCTGGCGTGTCATGTTATGAATTAATCTATTTATACATTTGTCTGACAAATTCTCATGTATTTTGACCGATTCTCCATGGTCAGGGACTGCAGTCTGTAGTCAGGGAGTGCAGATCCAATAAAGTTAGGAATAGTAGTTAGTTATAACAGGCGCGGCTCGCGCTGACGGTACTTTGACAGAAAAATAATAGTACCTAGCTACTACTGTGACCATAATCTTGAGCATAACAAAAGGCAAATTCCAATTTTATGTAACACTATCATTTCATATTTTTGCTTAGTCCATATTGCCAATAGTAAAATCAGACATGGTGATGTAAACTGACTGGTGTGAATAAATTGATACTCCCGCATGTACATACCAAATGGCGAAATAAATTTGTAAAATATGATGCAACTAAAATGCACGTTATTTCAACATTCTGTCATCATTATGCCTCGGTTAACATAACATACGTTATGCAATTACTTGCATAACGTATGTTATGTTTATGGCAGATTTGCTAGCAGCTGCATGTAACGGACCTTTAAATATTATATTACAGCGTTGTTGGAGAGTTCGAAGGTTCGTCTCCACGGCAAAAGCACCAGTGTCCTGTCTTTCGATATTGTAAATTAATAATGAAACATCTACTGTTGCTTAGCAAATAAAATGCGTACATTTTATTTGTTACCATTTTTATTCAGAACCATCTGGAAACCAACGTATTGTCTCGCCAAATCTTTTTCGGCATGGATGATACGTAGTTATAATAAAGCCGGCCAGTTTTATTTTGTTTTATTTCTATTATTTGTTGTAATAGCGGCAATAGAAATACTTATTACACATTCTGTGAAAATGTCAACTGTCTAGCGAATACTGTTCATGAGATACAGCCCGCTAACAAACAGTCAGACGGATAGCGTAGGCTTAGTAATATAGTTCTGTTGGCCCCCTTGGTTGTGCAACCCTAAAAACGTAAATAAACCAATCGAAAGAATTTACCTGTAAACAGAATCTGGCCCAGACGTCAGATATGGGGTTGCTGCCTTGGTACGTGGGTCTCAGGGCCGGGTTGGGCGGTGCCGGCTCTCTTTCATTGTACGGTATTGCCGTGAAACTCTCCAGTGCGTGGCAGAATATATCGAAGCCGGAGTAGTTAGACACCTGTGTGAGTTATTGAACGTGTAGATTACGGGCACAAAACTACAGCAGTTGTTGACGAGAGTAAGCCTGCGGTCTTTTGGTGCTCTTGCGGACTATTTTAGGTTAGGTTTATTTATTTTCGACTTTATATCAAAATAGCAAAGGTTGAAATTATGTTGGCAAGCCCGCCACACTATTCCCAAACCACTGCAACTCCTGAAAACCACAATCAACAGTGGCGACCATCAGAAAAGCGTCGAGACAATGAAGCCCGACGAGTCCCGGAGAAACGATTCAACTGTCTTGGATTATGTTGGCAGTAAAAACTGCGCTGCGGTTTGTCAGTTGCATCATCAGAACATTGAAAATGGCAGCTTTAGATGGTGTCTAGATTGTATCACCAACCCAGTCCTCTAATATAAGTAAACATCTTCAACCCATACGAACGCGTTTGACAGCTAGACATAGGCCTTTCCTAAGCATCACTATAATGTTCCACTTAGCATATAGATAATTTTCCTATGCATCACTACAAAGGTCTATTTGGCACTAGATAAAGTATTGGTATTTAATGGCACATCACTATTTACCTTCTCGGGCATCGTAAGAGTGTGAAGCGGGTCTATCATGGCGAGCATCGGTCGTAGGGCTCCGTGGGATATACCAGTTTTAGCATGTATCGACTCATAGTCGAAGATACTGACTCCAGTCGTCTCGCTGCCTGTACCGCTTGTTGTTGGTACTGAGAAAAAATGAATATAAAATTGTAGCCGTTGCACTATGCATCACCTGAACTGCCAAACAATGAGCGACAATAGAAAATGTATTGTTTGTGGGTCATTTGGCGTTCAACGTGTTAAGGAAAATAGGGTCAAAGCAATATGTTGCGGATTGTCGGTTAACCGCAAAACAATCAACTTACACAGCTATAAAAGGGCACACAACAATGGTTTTATTGGCCACCAATAGATTACGCTCTTATAAATCCAGTAAAACAAACTGACCTACAAAGAAAAAGCTAAATCTGTTATCTGCCTGTGAAGCCCGACGACTCAGTACTACCAATCAGGGACACCGTTCTTATTCTACGGGTAGATATAAAAACCAAAAAACAGGAACTCAAGATATGATTTAAACCTCGCTTAACAGTAAAGCTCCACAATAAAGCTATTTAAAACCAGTCTGGACCTCTGGCGTACAGTTCTGGGGAAGTTCTTGTAACTTTAGTATATTATGGATTTATTTAATGCATAAAAAATGTAATTTTAAGATCCATATATAATTTGCATTGCCGTAAAAACACCGAAATCCACGGACAACTTTAAATTAGTACTTTAAAGGCTGGAACATAACAAAAAATGTATATTTTGTGTTAAGCTTGGTGGGTATTCCTTACTAACTAACCCGGCAATTTGCTTCTATCAAAAATGGCTCAGGAGAAAAGACATACTGTCATAGTGACTGAGACAATTGGCTGCTGCGCTGCATATCGCAGGTACGAATAGCGCACGGAACAAATATGTTTATGGCCTACAGGTACATAATTATTCTAGGATTAGTTCTTCTGGGTCTGGCTGTTTGTGTATGTGAATTTGAATTTTTATAAACGCACCCACGATACAGGAAAAAGTCCTAGTGTGGGGAAACGTTTAAAATAATAAAATATGGTTATGTAACTAGCAACCAATGATTTCAAAGACAATGCTACCAAGAGTAATATATGAGTAGTCGGCTAAGGGAAGAAATAACCAATATAATTATTATTTACTTACTGGCAATCATAGGTTTCAGCTGGACATTAACAGGCTTCCCTTTGCCCACTGGTGCGTTAACATAGTCCAGGAGATCAGCGTCAGGGTCCGACGCGTACAAGTTAGCCGCTTTACAAGTATCCATCACAGAACCGCCGCCAACAGCCACAAAACTGTCGAAGTCATGCTCCTTCGCAAACGCTATCGCTTCTTTAAAACTGTTGAAAAAGGTTGGAAAAAAATTATTTCCAGTAAAAGCACAACTTCTTGACGATATGAAGACATGTTTTAGCAATGTATTTTAGAATGGCGTTTGGCTGGGTTTCTGTTACGGAAGTAAAATTAGCAAGGTTGACTTGCTCATTAAAGCAACAGCTGATGAGGCTCTATCTTTTATGATACATTTTATTATTTCCCATAGAGCCTTATCAGTCAGATAAAACCTACAAGTTTTACCTAATTGATTCTGCTATTCAAGAATGTGAGAGTAAGGTGTAAAAGTAATTTATCTTATACACAACAACACTCATACATGACCCATGAAAGGGCTGTCCTCGATTTTGTCTCCTTACTTCCTCAACCCTAAGCTTAAAATAAATCTTATGATAGTGTGAGAATGCTAGTAGGTACCCATTATACAAGAAAGTATGATTGTTGGTACATAATTTTAAGTCCAATATAACAATTATTTTTATTATTATTTGAAAAGGCCTTTGACAAATCTGAAGCCCCTGGGGTCCCAGAGCTTTGGAAGGTGTGGGAGAGGCTGATGATAAGTTGCAGAGGCTCGTTAGTTGTTTTGAACTAAATGAGGCTCAAACCAATCATATCTTTGTATTCAGTATCCAATGTTATGAACTAAACACCAAAAGAAAATTGGCAGCAGAGCAAGTAGGGCTCACAAAAATAGGGTTCAGAACTAAACTACACTGAGCAGTATTTAGAATGGTCTATTGCAATTATTTTCCGAGGCACAAAGGAGTCTCCATAGGAGTTTGTAGCATATAGACCTCCTCCGTGCCTCGGAAAGCACATCAAGCCATTGGTACGGCTGTCATTTTTAGATCTATGACAGTCGTTACTGGTGGTCATCATATCCCTGGAGTGACTGCCTATCTGACCTCTTCAACCCAGGAGGTTGTGTAGATCATATAGGCAGTGACTCCATGTCAAATACTGGTATTCAACTGCAACAGGTTAGACTGGAAGCCGACCCCAACATACTAAACATACATAATTACTGTATTGTAAAACTCCTAAACGCGACAGACATAATATAACAACCATAATTTGCCACCTTATTGAAGTGGAATGAAACATTTGTCTGATATCATAACGTTATCCTGTGTAGAAGGGGTTAAGTTTTAAGCCAAACAAATTGATAGCAAGAGTATTTGAATACCAATCATTAAGGAACTTACTCAAACTAACCTTGTATCAGTAGGCTCCACATGAACTTTATCAAACACTTTATAATTGACTCCATTTCTGGTAAGCGAGTCAAGTGTAGCTTTCACAGGGTTCAAGGCAACAACGTTAGAATCTGTCATCACACATACATTCTTTGAGTTCATGTTGACCAAGTCTTGGCCAACTTCTCTTGTCACTCCCAGCCCATATCGTACAGTTGAGCATTTTATCTATAAAAAAGGGAATCAAACACTTTTGAATCAAATTAATAGGTACTGGATCTTTGATGTTAAAGTCTAAGGATATAAACAGCAAGTCATGAACTGTATTGAGATAACACCTAAATCATAACAAGTCCATGTAAACTGATAAGACATGTTTTGAACCATTTTTCAGTATGAAATAGATTATTATGGAATAATGAAGAAATAACTAAAATCGATAAACATAGACCTACTTCAAAGGCATAGTCCTTCTGTGGAGTAGCATTTGAAACTTGAATGTTACCCCGATTCCCATGGGCTGGACATTGGCACCTAAAAGAAAAACAACAAAAATTTACATTTCCTATGTTAGCAAAATCAATTACACAATCCACTCAACATTTAATTCTTTTAGATATACTTACGAAGCAACGTTGATTGTTCTTAGCAATTCAAAAACTCTTTTACGGTTTCCCATCTTGACGTGTATCGTATCGTTCGACTCAATCAAAAGTCACTCGGATTACTTTATATGGACTTTTATCTCGAAGTTTATCACATGTAAACACGGTTCGGTTGACAAGAAATCCGTATCTACGTACGTATTTATATTTTCATAAGAATCAGTATGAAGAGTGAATGTTGTTAAGGGTTCTTGTTTTCTGTCATTACTACTATTCTGGAATCTAGGTTATCAATCATTATGACCTAATCTTTACGTAAAACATAATATTTACATTACTTTACGTAATCATTTATAAATAAAGATAAAAGATTGTAAAAAAATATATTTGTAAACAAGAATTGAGAATTCCCGCACATGACGCCTGTCACTGTCAATATATAGTATTGTAGTCTGTGCTGTCAATCCCAAATATTGTTATTCGTTCAGAAATTACTATTTACTAACATTCGCGACCTTTTGTTTCGCAACGAATAAGCATTCGCAAAACTAATAGTTTGAGTTGCGTGAGTAGTTTGCTACTTCTTACAAATCTGTGTTGGTGACTAGTACAGTGAACTCGTTCATTGCCCAAACAAAAAGAATGATAACAAATTACTGGAGCGAATATCCACCGTCAGAACGTCCTGTAAAAGATAGTAAAATAATTACCATATCTGTTTCTATCAAAAATACTATCAGCCAGCCAGCCAGCCTGTCAGCTACCTTCAGTCGAGCTTGATACCTAAAATATTATAACAGAGGATGGATTCTCGTGGGATTATTTTGTCGAGTCCCTTGACATGGAGACAAAATATCATCGTTAATTAAAAAAATATATACCTCTTATTTCTTAGGCATGCTCTGTAATCCAAACGGCATGGTGGATTTTAACTAATGGTCAAATCTAGTTTTTTTTTTTTAAAACGTTGCCCCACACTAGGATTTTCTCCTGTATCGTGGGTGCGTTCACAAACATTTAAACGCACATACACAAACAGCCAGACCCGGAACAATTACCTGTAGGTCATACAAATATTTGTTCCGTGCGGGGATCGAACCCACAACACGCGGGCAGCAGCCGATGGCTCAACCACTGCGCCAACCGTGTCGTCAAATCTATAGGTTTGCCATGACACCAAGTGTGACTGATCAGGCGGGGTCGCAGCCTGACTTTGGGGAGGGTTTTAAGCAGGCTTACTTACTTACCTTACCTTTACTTACCTTAAATTAAAATAAGAAAAACATTGGGTATTATTTTATAAAACCTACCACAGTGGTTTCCTTTTCAATTAATCACCCAATGTTTAATTTATAGTAGCATTTGAATTTCTAATTTTTAAACCACCCTACTAACATTATTAGTCGCCAAGTCATTATTTATAGCTCCTCGCCTAATATTTTATTTGACTGGTATAGTTTATTTGCTACCTAAACGCAGCTGCTAGTTTTTAGTTTTTATAACACCTTTAATTTTGAACCTTACGTAATATAATAGTCGCGAAAATATTTAATCGCTGGCAAGTTATTTTATTTGTTGCAAACATTTAGTCGACTTTTAAGTTATTAGTCACTCGGAAAATAATAAGCTTTTTTATAGTACTTAGTGCAAATTTAAGGAACAGGATGCTGTAGTCGTTTATTTTTCAAAGGTCTCTATCGATTTTTTTAAAATAGAAATTGATTATAAAGTGGAGAATCGAATGTAGAATGTAGTAAGAAGTAGGACTGCGATTATAAATAAAAGAAAAACCAAAGTAGACATCCAAGTGATGTAATAATAAATTCATACAGATTTCGTTCACATAATACATACACAATAGAAAAAACTATTTCAACTACAACTCCATAAAGAATAAAACATCTTACACGCTATTAGCATCATTTGGTTACATAAGTTTCAATAAGTAACGTACTGACAGGCTAAAATGGCATTAAAATATTTCATCACAATTAGATTTCACAATATATCATAAAATAAATACAATTTATTTAAAAGACGAAATTATATAAAAACAGGTTTCAGCATTTACTTAAATAATATCTCAAAATAATTATATAACTTATAATTCTTTACATAATTACGAACTAATAGGTAAAATATCTATGTACACGACTATAGTTTGCTATAACTACATGCGAAATTCATTCATGGCAACGATTATAATCATCACAATTTACAAAGATTTCCTCATAAAAAAAAATCTCGATACCTATTCCGTATCATGCGATTGAAATGAGGGACTGTGCACGCAAAGATATGATCACGAAATATGATTTATAATTCTAGTATTATTGCTATTATATGGGTAATCAAATGTATGTGTAGTATGCTCACTTTAGTTAATACTAATGTATGGCAACACGCGCGGTATGTAGGTAACTATATCGTATATAGGTATTAGCAGTATCACTATTACTACCTATGAATATAAGTGATCGTTAAAGAACTTAATATACAGAAAAACTACGATTAGAAATATGGGAATGTGTAGTAAAGTTGTGAGTATGGTATCTGCTCAACCGCAACAAAGAGGAAATAATGACATTATAATTAATTACATTTGTTTGCTTAATTTATATTTCGTCGTCTTACAAACGCGAATACCTATTTCTATTATTACGATACTTCCATCTATTAAAATGTGAAAATTGTTAAAATTTAACATGTAACAACAATTTTCAATGTTCATCATCACTGGAGAGACCATAGGCGAACATTATCCTCGTATAGCAACTATAAAGAATTTCTTTGGTCCATATTGAATAACTGGCAGCAGATGAATAAGCTTAAAAATACCGAATGGGTCGTTTAATTTTCAAACGACTATACACATAGTATAAATATTTTTCCGGCCTATAGTCTCGCAGTAAGAACACGTTATCTATAGACAGCATGCACCAACAATCTAAGACACCTCAATATCATCTACTTGAACAAACTAGACAACAAACAGTCACTGGTCCGATAGTTTGTCGCTGATATATACCTATCTCTTTTACTACTCATCACAATTACATATTTGGCAAATCTAACTGAGCTGTAAACACATTTATCTAATGCTTCGTTTACACGAGGCGAGATACTGGTGTTACGAAACTATAATTTTTATTAGCTTACAAACGACGGCTATATCTTTAACATAATGAATGTTAATTTATACAACGGCTTGGATAATATTATTATTATTTTTATTTAAAAAACCAATTTACGTTGGGAACAGTAGTTCAACAAAACAGCTACTATACTGATAAAAATAGACTAATATGTTAAAGTACGTGACACCAATGCTACGATTTGATTAAAATTTTGTAAGCTATGGTCACATTATAACAAACTAAAAGGTCCCACGACACGTAACTAATGTGTAACTAAAAGTACCCTCGTGCAGTCGTTTAAGTTTCTTATAATGTGGTTTAAAAACAAGCTGATTACGCTAAAATTCTACACTAACAAGTAGAATTACAACACCAATTTTTCACTTCGACGAAGAAATATTTCGGAATTATTAAATGAGAGTGAACAATTGAGCTTAGACTCATCAAAAACGTCACATGCCAACCAATATTTGTGAAACTACAAAACTATAGAAGACAATACGCATTATAGAAGTTTTTGAAAACATTTATGAATGTTCATAAAATAAGTAAAAAGTCCGCGTCGGTGGGACGGACGGTCAACTGGCAAAACTTACAATATTGGTGTTATAAATTCGTAGCGACGCTGGAGCAGTAACTAGCACGTGAAACTATCGTAACATCTCAATAATGACAGTATAATTTGTAGATAGACGTCTGTCCAAATGTGGAATGGTTAAAATGTTTGAGTATGAAAACCGTGTATAATAACAATGACATACATGTATTAAACAGCAGTATAATACTGAACAATCTATAGTGTTGCTAACGTCGTAAAATCAAGTAAAGTTGATTGTTTAGCTGCTTCAACATTACTATTTTACAACATTAACCTTTTTTACGCCGTGAGTTGAACTGTGATTGTATAAAGTACTAGAATAAATAAGCTCGTAGCCGTACAATCAAAACAAAAGCCTTAGGCCAGATATCCAAAGTAAAGTATTTATAGTTGAAATTCGGAACACTTCCAAGATCGCTACACACTGGTGTTTTTTAGTAATTTTGAACACATAATCCAATTCAGTCAGACTCATTGATATAAACCAGCCCTATATAACCAACATTTTTTGGTTTCCCTTATCATTAAAAGACGAATATACAATACAACAAGAATTTAATCCACGTCGTTAGACACGGAGCTCTAAACATTTTGAATATAATCCCCGGACTGACTGGAGCATTTGAACTTGTCAGTTTTATGGCCTTGGGTTCAGCATGCTAAGCAGAAATACAATATCAAGCTTGCATTGCTGCGGCTGCTGACGTAATACGTGGTAATTACCGATATAGATTTAACACAGTTTTCTACGAACATTGGTGTTGACCTACGTTCCATGGCTGCCAGATATTCCGTCTCTGTCTCCCTTAGTCGGGTAGCATGTGTACAAACGACACGGGGAACATGCCCCGCCTGCTGGTGCCTTCCACCTGTCCCTCCATCCAATTGTCATCTTCAGTGCGTTCGTTGATCACAACAATGACTTCTCCCTCGCGGAATGATAGCTCGTCCTCGTTGTCTGCTGAGCAGTCATACAGTGCGCGACACCTTCGCAGCCCTCCCATCTGAAATAACAGAAGTCATGTAGTACCTAGTGCGGTGGAGTCATGTGTTGAGTGAAGTGACGAATCTATGTAGCATTTTATTTGGAAATACTTTCAAATGTTGCAAAATAGGACTTACAAAATATAAGGAGTTTGTCTCGACCCAGATTTAGAATGAACTGTGCAAATAACCTATTTCTTTCTTTCAGTAACTTACCATAGTGATAGACGCCGAGGGCGACCGCGAATGCACGCTCGACGTATCCGATACGTCGAGCGAGCGACTATCACTCCGCCGCGTTCGTTCACGGGACCGCGAGCTGTCGCACGACAGAGCCGACTGCAACCGACTGTCGTCCAAACATGAGTCCGTCATGTCGCACAGCTCCAACGACGAGTCTTGACTAGAACATTCCTGGAAACATGTAATATTGTCTTAGTATAAGAACTATTTTCGAAGAACAAAGACTATCAGCTAAGCTTCGATTAAAAAGTCCTAAGGATTTTGAATGTTTGATGCTCAATCGCGGTTAGAACAGGGAACAATGCTTCAAAAAAATAAAATTTTAAAAGCGATCTCTATTAACAATTATAAAAAGGGGCTCTATATTCTAATTTGACTAGATTTTATTTATTAAAATAATAATTAAATGCATTTAAAATAAGATGCAATGTCATTCATGCAGAACTATTTCAAACATTATTGTTCCACACTTGATTAGGAGTTGATTTAAATATTAATAGGAAAAAAACTTTTAGACTTTTTGTTAGATAGGTGGTTCCTAATAAATTAAATATCTACTTGTAACACTTGCTATCTATTCTATGAAGGAGGATCTAAAACGAAGGGTTTATTTATTATAAATACAAGAAAGCTGAAAGCTGTTAGATAAATACGGCATGCAGTGAGGACGAAATTAAATACCCATAAAATACACATAATTGCAGTAAATGCATAGTTTATGGTGCAGGTATAGGAATCGATTGTCAAGAGTCTTGTACTTTCAAATGTAAAGATACCTCAATTTGCCAACATAGAGGAATCAAAGATGCAAAATAAACGTAAAAGTTGCACCGTATTCAAAATAGTGTAGGCTATTATGAAGCGAACAAAATCTTCTTACTAAGATATAAAAGCTAAAATAGCGTGCACAATTTTGCGGTGTGTGCACAACTCTGTGTGGTGAGTTATTTGTGGTTTTAGTGCAGCACGTGTTCGTTTTTGTCGGTGTTCTCTTGACAATAAAAGATAATTAAAACAATTATTAATAACATTGTAAGGGCGTAAATCAAACAAGGGTAAGCGAGTAAGTACACTAAGTTCTCTGTCCGACGTTCGTTACCCTTTTCAGTTTCGCTTTCACAGCCTTTTCCAGGTGCAATCTATTTTTCTTCTGTAGCAAAAACAAATATAACCCTGTACTATTTGAATATCATATTATTTTTGTTAGTTGCTATCATATTTCTTTATTTTCTTTACCTTTCTAATCAATTTGTTAAAATATCAGCGATTGCTTTCTGTACATTATTTTTTACACATTCCGAAACAATTTGTATTAATAAATAATGTGTCACGCTTTTGCTATCAAAATATCATCGAGATTTGTTTTTTTTTTCGACAAATATGTTGATTCAAAAGCATCACAAACTTATTGACCATGTAGGGGCGAGACAATAAATAAACTCAAGAGGCTCCTCTGTACTGATTTGTAGGTAGTCAAAATTTATTTTTATGTACGTAGTTTCAGGGTTTCAAGGCTCTGGGCCGTCCAGGTGCTGTATTATTTATTTTTATTTATTTATTACTATCCCGCATTATCCAACAGCTGGGCAAAGGGCTCCCTCGATTCCTTACATCGGTCGCGATTCCACGCCACTTCTTTCCAATTCTAAAGGAGGACATCCATGCTGTATTATGACGTTTTAATGCCATCATAAGTATAGTGCAAAAGAAACGGAGCTATACATGACCGATAGCACTATCCCTTTTTCGCAACATCTAATAATGATAGTAATACAGCTCCAGGTCAGTGTCATTGGCACATAATCTGATGCACCGACAGGCTGAACGTAATTTATGTACAAAATAGATTCAATCATCTTTCTTCTCCTACCTGATGGACACAGAACTGGATGGCCCAGCCAAGAAGACCCTTACCTTGATTCTTATTTTTATAATATATTTCTGTAATCAATCATGATGAGACTCAATGTTGACTACCTACAAAAGTTAAACCCAAGATACAGATCTCCCACCCCACAGCCTAGCATAGATATGTATAACGAAAGGGTGGTGCAAGGCGTACCTTCCGCGGCGGCGGCGTGGGCTCGTCCCGATGCTGCGCGCCGTTGTGCAGCGCGGCGGGCGGCGCGGGCGGCGCGGGCGGCGTGGGCGGCGCCTGCGCGGGCCGCGCCTTGCCTGCGCCCGACACTGCGCGGGGACACCATCGTTATGTTATAATCACCGGCAAATAAGATGGCAAAAGTCGTTAGATGCGCACAAGTCGTTTTTTAGGTCTCTTTGGTGGTCAAGCGGGACGCGGGGTATGAGGTAGCGTCGATCCGAGCGCGCGATTGGTGCATCAGTCGACCCTTGCCTCCCGCATCGCGCCTTCGTCCCGTTCGCTCCCGATTACATTTCAGTGCACGAAAATTGAACCCTTTGTTTTTGTTGTGTTAAACTTAAGTGTTGTTATTGTTTTTAAATTTAGGATAGAGTTCCTGAAAAGGCATAGCATACGAGGAAAGTATGCTCAAACCAGAGTTATACAAATTAATAAAATTTGGAAAAGAACAATTTAAAACATACAGCATTGACCAAACACTTGCAGAACACAACCATAGTGTTCTGCGATTGCGACTTTCAATATGATGCCAAGGGTAGTTTTATTAACGGATAGTGACGACGATTAGTTAATTTTTTTTTTTTACATAAACTTTTTTTGAATTTTAAATGCACGTTATAACTCCTAATAAACTTGAATTCCTCTCCCTTCTTTAACTTTGTTCTATACAGACATGATTAAATATAAATGATGGCAATAACAATAGAATAATGACGATCAATAAAAGTTATCACTTTTTTGTGCCACTAAGTGTACGATGCGCGAACTTACCCCCACTACGCCAAAATCTTGCCATCTTATTTGCCGGTGACTATACCTTACTGTACGTTCCAATTTCCGTACTCAGTCATTCGGCGACTTCGAATACCCGAACTACTGTGTGAAACGCCTTAAATACATATAATAGTATTGATATGTGTTAACGGATTAGGACGCCTGACAGAAGCAACCGCACAGTATTTTTTCAGTATTTATTTCATCTCCAAACTGATATTATAATACACATTTACAATCAAATACAAGGTGAATTTCTGAACAAGGGAATTTACAGTAGTTATGCTAAATGATTGTTTCAAAGATAATTATAATGTTACTTTATTTACAGTTTTCCGAGCAAAGTAGAAAAGCTCTTAAATTGTCAAGTTTCTTAAACGTTTTTTCATACTAATCGAACCTTTTAAGATTTTTACTTTATTAAAATATATTTTGCTTTAAAAACTTTCCAAATACCTACGAGACACAAAAACAATATCCAAATAATAAAAGAAGAGTGAATTTATTTTGACCCTAAATTGTCATCTCAGAGAGTGGAAAGTCCAACAGTACAATAATATTTATGAATTAATTTAAGTCTTTTGTAGTGTTAATGAAAATGGGCATTAGTGTCCTAAACATAGACACCACTATGCTATCATTTGGATAAGATAATGAATTATGATATCATAATAATCCGTCCGGTAGATACAAGTTCACGATTACCTTGATAACTGTTAAGTGTTAGTACTAGTGCACTCATTACTTTACGCTTGTATTTTATTTAAAATAAAGAAAATGGTATTATCTTTTTTAGCAAACAAGATGACTGTTTGTTCGTGTGTGTGTATGTACTAACAAAGAAAACTAGCTTGTGCTTAACACTGGATTTGTCACTTAAATAGCCAGGGTCGGGCCGTGCGAGTAGCCTTGCGGAACAAACACATAAGGTGCATCGTATTATACTCGTCGTTGCCGATTACAGAGCACAGAATCTTCGCGCAGTCATCGTCTAGAGACGGGAGTACTAATTTATTTTTTCCTTGCAAAAATTTAAATTTAAAGAAAATCAAAAACGGGCGTCAAAAGTCGTCACGGCGCTCATATCTTACATATATTAAGTATTACCGGTACCGACGGGCTTGCTCGTCCGATACGGCCTCGCAGAGCTACGCGGGCAGTTTGAAGTTCTGGGCCCCTGGCTATTTGGCTTTTTTTGTGGCAAACAAATAATATATTCATGATTATAGTGTATGATCGACGAACCTTGTCATATTATACGATGCAAATGGCAAACATCAAAACTGTGGCGCGTCAACGAACAAGTAAAATGTGACAAAGTCATTCTGCAAGTTTGAGTAAGGTCCGCACGCGACGTGTGTAACATACCGTGCAGGGAGCGCGCGCTGTCCGCGGAGGGCGAGGGCGTGGAGCGCGGGTGCGGCGCCTGCGCCACGCCGGGCGGCAGCGGGGCCGCGCGCTTCTTCAGGCTGCCGAGGTTGTCTGCAATACACATGCCGTTCATGTCAAAGCGAAGATACTACACAATAGTGATGTAATTAATGTTCAATTTTCCACATTCAAAGAAAATAGTTGAGTTCGTGATAAATTTCACAATACTCACAGACGTTAGGTTTCCTGGGTAGCGTGGTGGGCGTGGGCGGCGCGTGGTGCAGCGAGTCGCACGTGGAGGAGCGCGAGCGCAGCACGGGCGAGTCGCCCGCGCCCCCCGCGCCCCCCGCGCCGCGCTCCGGGCCCGACAGCGCGCCCCCTCCGCCCCCGCCACCCGCGCCTCCTGCGTACGACGGCGGCCGGGAACGCGGACACTTCTTCTCAGGAGTTAAGCTGCCGTTTTGCTGGAAAATGATAAACATTCGTGTTAAACAAACAGTTAATACAATATCAAAAGCCGAAATAAGAACTCATAATTTTAAAAAAAATCTAGGTATTGTCACTGGCACGTAAGTTGGCAAGGTTTTGGCGTAGTGGGGGTAAGTTCGCGCATCGTGCACTTAGTGGAACAAAAAAGTGGTGACTTTTTTTGATCGTCATTATTTTATGGTTATTGCCATCATTTATATTTAATAATATCTGATTAGAAGAAAGTTGAAGAAGGGAGTGGAATTCGTAAAGTTTATTGGGAGTTATAAATAATATGCATACGAGGAAAGTATGCTCAAAAAGTATGCGAAAAAAGGCATACCTTTTTTTGCCTTAATTTTTTAATTTAAAACAACAACAATAATATCAACTCGTAACAAAAACTAAATTTAAAAACAATAACAATAACTCTTTAACATAAACACAACAAAAACAAAGGGTACAATTTTCGTGCACGCAATTGTAATCGGGAGTTCGGGAGGCAACTGTCGACTGTTGCACCAATCGCGCGCTCGGATTGACGTACCTCATACCCCGCGTCCCGCTTGACTACCAAAGAGACCTAAAAAACGACTTGTGCGCATCTAACGACTCTTGCCAAGTTACATGCCGATAATTATATCAAGAAGGAACGAGCATTGATCACTACAGATTTCGAAATACTGCGAGATTAAGATCCTTGTAGTACTTACTCTTTCGTCTATTACTGTGTCATCGTCAGAGAAATCTGTTGAGCCGTCATCGTGTGATAAGTTCCAGTCTATGTTGATATTCTCGAATATACTCTTCTCTCGTTTATCGACGTTTTCCAACTGAAAAACAACACTTCCATAAAATCTACTACACAACAGATAAAAAATACTGATGTGAAAGCAAACCTCAAAGTTACACTGGCTAAAAATATGGCTAACAAACATAGTGGTGATACATACCAACTCTAAACACCCAAGGTGTCCGTATTGGCGAGCGATCTGCAAGGCAGTCCTGCCACTCGCATCCTTGATATTAGAGTCAGCACCAGCTTTGAGCAACAACTTCATAGGTTCAGTTCTGTCGGTGGCCGCGCACAGGTGCACGGCAGTCATACCCTGAGAGTTGGGCTTGTCTAGCAGCTGGGAGCCACCGTTTTGGACTAGAAAATCGACTATATGTAGAGAGGAACCGTCGCCTAGTTCCCGCGATATAGCTAAGTGTAGTGGTGTTTCGCCGAGGTCCTGGAAATAGTGTCTTTTTGTTAGTAAATACATCTGCAAACTACATTACTTTGATTTACTGAAACTTTTTTTGTATCCTACTTTTTATTGGATTCCTTCAACATTTGATGTAACGACAGGTTTTTCTTATTGTAAGCAACTGCATTTTTGACGCCATAGCGCAGTTTGTGCCTTACACGAAACACTTGCGTACGCGCATTAAAAGCATTAAATTTGATTACATAATACTCATGCCTTTTTCCAATTGGGGTAGGCAGCAACTACAGAACACCATTACTACGCCACCTATTACGATCCTTACATACTCTTTTTGCTTCGTTTACGTTCATAGATCTGGTCACACGCATGCCGGTTGCGAGTTCTACGCACCTGACAATTTTGAGGAACATCACCAATAAGGTGTGTGTCCTTCTAGAGCGTTGAATCTCTGCGCTAAATGCAAAACTTCGAACTTTTACGCAATCAATACTAACCGAGCCAGGCAGTTCAGCACCCAGGTCAGCTCCTTCAGCATAAGCCTGCAGCAAGTTCTGCAGATGTCCGTTATTTACAGCATGCTCCACTTCTGACAGTCGCTCAGCCGCGTCGCAACATGTCTGCGCCGCAAATGCTCTGTACACGTACTTCTCGCGAATAAACCGGAGACGATCCTCCCTGGAAATACAGTGTATTTTATTTTAGCTAGTAGACTTAGAAAATAACGATAGTAGTAGTGATGCCTGATTCGAGGGAAAAGCATTTTCTTTAATGATGATTCTAATTACGTAGATAATACTTTAGAAGTAATTTTCCTAGTGGGCTGTAGAACTGTAGGTGTTTTTAGGCCTTTCTTTGAGAGATCACTGTTCATCTCTCAAAGGGGCGTCTTAAATGTCAAGAAGCAATGGCTCACAAAGAATATTTAGGCCCTGTCCAGCGCAATCGAGGAAACCATAAAAGCTTTTTGTGAGCCGTACAAAGATATGAAATGAATTTAGATTTTGACGGAAGCACGTTACGAACCTAACTTATAATTTATCAGGATCTTTAATTTTATTCCTTCATCAAATCAGCAACTTACATGGAACTTTCAGGCGTGAGCTTATCCCTGTCATCTAGCGTGTTCTCCATAATCTCGTTAAACATTTGGTTGCCCATATGCCTTGCGAGCAACAGTTGCGACGTACTCAGTCGATCCAGCGTCAGGGATTGTATGCGAGATATGTGCACGCCCAGCTCTCGGTGACTCCCGGAACACTCTATACACACTATTATACCGAAGTTTGTCGATAGCCAGGTGGGGTCTGGAAAGCAAAAAATAAGAATTGCTAAGCTCACTGGGTTAGGTACAATATCTAGGAACTCATCCTCATCGTCATCATGGTCTAGTGACTGAGGAAAAATAACTCACGAGTGGATCCACACCGCTTGCACAATACGTATGTCGGTTTCAGATAAAAAAATATGGTACGATTGGACATAAACGAATTTGAAGGTTACAGTACCAATCTACAGGGGAAGGAAGCCCTCTATCTATTCAATGTCGCTTTGGTCAAGGATAGGAAGTATCAATATGATTGTGATAAATACCGTACATATTTTTGCACAGTATTTGAAAAAAACTGAGCCATAACAATATGCTAAACATAGCTTAGCACTTATTTGTGTAGTGGGTAATCTTCTGCATTTTATGGCTACACAAATAGTTATCTCATCTTTCTGGCGTTCTTATATCATTAGTCACTATTGGTATGTTGAACTTATTTGAATGTGTATCTTGCATATCTTTTAAAGGCTTTTTCAGATATAATCATATCAGATTAACCTTTTGGACGTCATTGTCACATATACACGACAAGCGAACGCATACCCTGTACGCCAACGTCATAAATACAAAAAATGCAGTGCACTTTAAGTACTACTTGAAATAAACAATCAAATGGTAACTATTGTGTGTTAATTTATATATCTTAAAAATTGAAGCTCCCGTACATATATATATATTTAATTGCATGAAAAAAAATACACCATGGATATTGATAACTTCATAGTAACAAGTAATTGACCATTTCCATTTAAAAGGCTTGGCGTGGAGGGCACGCGCATGCGCATGCTCTGGCGGTCAAAGGGTTTTAACTTACCATTAGTGGATCCGCAGTCAGCACAGACTTGGTTCCCAGGCATGGCCCTGACCGCCCGTATGATGGACCGCTGCAGGTCCAGCAACGAGTGGCCGGAGTCATTGCTCTCGCCCGCCTGTTGGTGGAACGCCCTCATTAAAGCGCCTTCCTTGCAGTTGACCAGGACTGATGTCCACGCCCGCTGCTCGTTCTCGTCTTCAGCTTGGAAATGGTATGTTCGGTTGTCTGCGAATGGGAATTACAAATTGTGTTACTAAAAGTATTTCTTAAAATCATAAATGCTCAGCAGAACAAACCCAACCTAAGGTATTTGGTGTATTTGTGAGATCATTTAATTTGTGGCCATATTGCAATTACGAAAGTGGAAGTCGACTGAGTTTTCACGCCATTTGAAACGTGTCTTATCCTCCTAACGAAGTTATAAAGAGATACCAGTAATTACCACCCATACTTGGATGAGTTGTTATTGCATCGTAAATATTAAATGAAAGTTGTCTAACTCGTTAAAGTTTTACCCCGCATGGAGTCCGAGTCTCAAGTTTAGCTGCAAAAGTTTTTACGTAGCTCGATCTAATAAGGTTAATCTTGAAAGCACTAGCAGAACGAAAGCCGAGGGGGGGCGGCAGGAGCGGTCCGCCTTAGGCCCCTAGGGACCCCAAATTTATTGTGTTCAGTAAGAGGCAGTTTTGAGTACGACCATACGTACACAAAACAAGGTGATAAAATATTCAAGCTCACCTCGCTCATTATTGATTTTCGATAGTCCCACCCCTCTACGAAATCAGCTACGCAGACAGCGTAATACCCTGGACAAAACAATCATGCTGGGTGGGAGGCCCATGGCGTAAATCTTGGAGTTGATAGTTTGTAGGCACGTTTTGGTTTCGATTTTATTTATCTTTTTTTTAAGACCACCGGGGCTCTCATTTCATTTTTACTCTCACGGACCTCCGACAGGCTCAGTCAACCACTGCTAAAAAAAACTGCCAAAGGATGAACAATACTCACATGAGACTAGATCAAATGCCCGTTTATCTTCAGCGGCAACTTTAATTTGGCATGTAAGGAGGTTGACCCTCGCTGGAGGTTTGTTCTCGTCTGCGTGGAAGATGTCGAGGAAACCTTCCGCCGTGACGCGGCACCTGCGCTTCTGCCACACACGCCGCACCTTGCCCTCAGACTTCTTGAGCAAGTAGCCACTCCGGCTCAAACCATGCTGCTTGTCGCCTTGCATCTGGTGTAGAGAGTAGCCACCCACCGATGACACTACCTGGAATACGGACATACGCAAGTTAGAAAACCCGATAAACGAAGGAAAATAAACAAAGGTGGCTGTTTTGAAAGCAACAGTACGACTAATGCGCCGCGACTACAAGTATTTGGCAACTCATCGTGATTCGCAAAAGTCACGCGAGTGCGAAATTACACATTGTCAAATTCATTAGGTACCTCTCTGTCCTGAGGCGCAGCTGCTCGCAGCATGTTTCTCAGCTCTAATAACCTCCGCCGTTCGTCGTCTTGCTGCTGCCTTATCTTCTGCAGCTGTACACTCAAGTCTGCTACGTATACACCAAAGTGTTCGATCGTCTTCAGACCGTCTTGAAAGTAATTTGTCTGTGCGTGATAGTACTCCACCAAATGTTGAAGCAGCTCGATCCCCTTCTTCGTTTTTATCTCGTTGAACTTTATCAGGTACTGCAACAACAATATTTAGTTAACACAGGAGCTAACACTTCAACAGGGCCAGTCACAACAACGTTTGAAAATGGAATGGAGCCAGTTCATTGGGCAGACAGAACGACGCCGAAAACATCGCGTGGGCACAAGCATGCTTATTACTTCATCAGAGACCGTGTCTAATGGGACGCGAGACAGACACGAGCGGCACCCGGGACTGTGGAAACGCACCGATATTACTACGTGCCCTTCCGCGAGTTAAAATTATACTTGATGACGCACGCGCACGCGCATTCGCGATATAGTGGATCCAGATTTGTCTTGCAGAGTTGTGTAATAATAATAAAGCTCAGAGCGCGACCTTGCACAACTTTCTTGGCGTGTCGACTGCCTAACTTATATTTATCGTTTGTTGTAGTACTTAACAAGTTTATAACATGCCTAGACCGTATAACTTCGCGGATGTTAACCTATAACAAAGCTTGCCACATACGCTGCACGCCTATATTGTAGCGTTAACAACGTAGGTAAATGCGTGGGCTGTGGGTATGTTGTGGCCGGCGGTATTTGCACCGAGTGAGTCGTGGAACAAAGCAAGGGTCAGCGCGTCGTCGGCCCTGCGCGGCGCAAGGCCGGTCGACGACCTGACGCGCGCCTCCGCGGTACCGCACCGACCCAACCACCACAGGGCTTCTAGGTTTCTTTTTATAGCACCTAACAAAGAGACAGGTTATCGATAGCTTTGATTGGTAAAGTTTCCTAACGAAGCTCATCCATCCATTCAATCTGTCATCTAAGTATGTTTAGAGTAATTATAAGTTTCCAAAACATTTATGTTAAAACCTCATTAAAGTTGTGAAACACAACACTTCACAGTCAGACTTTGAGCAAACATCCTAACTAAACCAATGAAGTTGGGTCGGTCCGGAAGTTCGTACGGCAGAACATCAAACCAATAAGGGGATTACTGTGGGCCCACCACAAACAAATAAACGACCTATAAAATACAAACGGTTAATTGGACGTTCTCTATAAATGAAATACTTAAATCAAATAAAGAACAATGAGTCCATGATATTCAAATTAAAAATATTTTTTTGTGTTCCCCCTCATTACCTAACAATTATTTATTTATTCATTTATTAAAGTAAAAAAAAACACATACAATATTCAATTAAATAAAAAGAACACATCAATAGACACAAATAAAAAAAGGATTAAGTTAAAAGGAAAACGGAACCCCTATATTGTCCATCTGTCACAGAGGTTTTTCTTTAGATCTATGGAACGTAGGAATTTCAATTTTGGCATATTATTTGATCTTGATGACGCTCACACATAACGCTAGTCAAAAGGTAAAAAAAAATTGACGACCGATGTGGCGCGGCGGGCGAAAGTCCGCCTGCGACGCAAGAGGTTGCGGGTTCGATTCCCGCCTTGGGACAAATGTTTGTACGATCTACAAATATTTGTTCCGGGTGTTCTGGGTATTTGCTATATATAATAAAAATATCTATCTATGTAATGTATTATATTAAGTATATCAGTCATCTAGTACCCATAACAAGCTCTGCTTAGCTTGGGGCTAGATGATGCTGTGTGGATTGTCCAGCAATATTTTATAATATTTAGGAGTCAGTTCGAGCTGGAGGAAAAATGATTTTATAATCGTATCTTGTCCGGTATAATTTGATAGAACATTCTCTAAGGATGTTAAAATTATTCTTGTTCGTCTTGTTCTTGATAGCCCTAAATTTATATATATCATACTAATATAATATTATAAATGCGAAACTTTGGCTGGATGGATGTCTGTTACTCAATCAGGACAAAACTACTGCCCGATTCTGGATGAAATTGGGCATAGCGATAGATTATAGTATGGAATAGCAGTTGGGCCATTTATATATTTGTCCCGAAAATGTGAAGTATACCCGTGGGAATCCCGAATCCGTACCATGTTGACTTTGCCCCACTAATCTCTTAGGTTTTTCAAGATAAAGATTTGATTTTCATTGCGTTAGCTATATTTTACAGGATACTCACCCCTAATTTTTAATTCGTTGTGTCTTTATAGAATACAACTTCCTTCCAAAATTCATCAATATACTGCCATTAATCTAAAATGCTAGTTTAACATCCAGACGGACAGATGGTTAGACGGACATGTTTTTACAAAAGGACAACAAAGCTATCCTCTAGGGTTTCCGTTTTTTTCCTTTTGAAGCACCGACCCCAAAAAACTCGTCGTAACTCCTTTTATACCCTACATGAAAGTTATATTGAATTTATTTTAGGTCATGATTTCATAAATAAACGCTGAATAAGTTGGACTTAAGTTTTCTAAAGCTTGTGATTAAGTTCCCGGGGGTGCTGAAAGGATGAATGTGCGAATGAAGAGCTTTTAAACTCAGGTACTGTTCACAACTTAACTATGTACCTATGTAATAATAACATCAATAGATAGATAGATTTATTTATTTGCCTGAAATACGGTATTTTACAGATTTTATAACAAATAAACAATAGTTCTTCATATTTCGTGATCAATAAGGTTACTAACAATACCCCAAATTAAGCAAAGCTTGCCGATGTCGGGATTTCGATGGTTAACCATCCATTACATATTGAGACCACACCTCTGAAAGCACTTTCATCCCGATTCAGTCATTTGTAGTGTAACATGTAGTCAGAAGCCTGAAAATCTGTAACCAGATTTAACCAGGGTTATAGTGCCCAATTACTGGGTTGTGGAGGTCAGATAGACAGACTACTCCATGTAAAGTACTGGTGCTATAGCTGCATACAGTTAGCCTGGAAGCCGATCACAACGTAGTTGTGAAAAGGCTCTAGGCATATAATGATCTACTAGGTTCTGTGTGGGCTACTGGTAACTGTATAATAATGTGAAATGTCACCAAACCGTCATAAGTTATCATTTACTAACTGAGTGACGCGTTAGGCCGACTGGTGTTAGTGCCTGATTTAAGTGGACACACTAGGTTAGTTATAGCTGATATATTAGGTCTTTACCTATGAAATTGCCGTTCTGCAGTACTGGCCATTTCAAATCAAAATATTTTTTGTTTGGCTAAGAATTCTAATTTCAAATTAATTTTATTTAAAAAATATGGATTTTTTTTTCCAAAAGTAGTCATTTGTTTATTGATTAGTGTTACATTTTCATCGCATTTAAATCTTTTTCGTCATCATGGATACGTTAAAAATTCGAGTAATTATGGAATATGAGTACCGTCGTGGCAGCAAGCAGTGACGTTTACGGAGCTAACACGGACAAACCAACGCACTACCTGTTATTGGTTTGCTCGCTTCCGTTCTAAATAAATAAAATAAATAAATTAATAATTATAATTCTGGGAATTTCGACCTGAAAAATGAACCTCGCGGTCGTCCGAAGACTTTGGTCGACAATGACGAATTAAAGGCGATTGTGGAAGCTGATGATACACAATCTACGGCTGAATTAGCAGCAGCTTTCGACGTTAGCGTCAAAACAATATTGGTCCATTTGCGTCAAATTGGCAAGGTAAAAAAGCTTGACAAATGGGTGCCCCACGAACTCAATGATCGCCAGCGCAAAGTACGCGTCGAGACGTGCCTTGCACTGCTCAACAGACACACAAATGAAGGAATTTTGAACCGCATTGTTACCTGCGATGAAAAATGGATTCTGTTTGATAACCGCAAGCGCTCAGCAAGTTGGTTGGATCCTGGTTCAGCACCTAAACAATGCCCTAAACGAAAACTTACCCCAAGAAAAGTGATGGTCACTGTTTGGTGGTCTAGCGCCGGTGTGATTCAACACAGCTTCTTACCAAACGGGGTGAGCATTACTGCAGATGTGTACTGTGAAGAATTGAACACAATGATGGAGAAGCTGGCACATCTCCAACCAGCATTGGTCAATCGCTCGTCTCCGCTGCTCCTGCACGACAACGCGCGACCTCATACTGCACAGCAGACGGTCTCCAAGTTGCAAGAACTGGGGTTGGAAGCTCTCCGTCATCCACCCTACTCACCAGACCTTGCGCCTACAGACTACTACTTTTTCCAGAATTTGGATAACTTCTTGGCGGGAAAAAAATTCAATACCCGAGAGGCAGTACAAAATGCCTTTGAAGAATTTGTTGCCTCCCGTCCAGCTGATTTCTTTAAGAAGGGCATCAATAAACTGCCACTGCGTTGGCAAAGATGCATTGATTGCATGGGTGATTACTTCGATTAATACAAATAAAAAATACATGAAAAAAATTCATTTAAATTTTTTCATACAAAACGGCAATTTCATAGGTAAAGACCTATTATTAGTGATACTGCTTCACAAAACTATAGTCCTGTTAGAGTTACCCTAGGGTATATGGCGAAAACCGAAATCATCAAATGTAATAAATTTAGATAAATATTACCAAGTTTCAATACGCGTCTAAAGTATCTGTCTCCAAGACTAAATATCATCACATCAACTATCAAAATGCACAAACGCAATCGATACTGGGCAATTTAAATAACATTATTTCAATTGTTTTAGCGCCTTATTGAGTCTAGCCAATCACAGAGCTCGATTAACAGTTGTGATTTAGCTATTCGCCCGTGAACCCTGTCTGGTGCCATTTGGCAAGTTTGTCACAGCTAAAGATATTTACCGAGACATTTGGCATTGCATTCTGTACCGCAGATAGTCGCGTATGTTATGCAACATACGATTGGCACTCACGAAACAGTGTAATGTCTTAAAAGGGACCAAAGTTTGGCTAAAAGGTTTAGTACTTGTAATTTGTAATACGACGCTTCCGCAGAATTCCTTTTTACGGCAAAAACCTTTTTACGGTCTTGATAATTCAGGGCATATCAACATGATTAATTTATCTGATATAGCATAGTTTGCAAATATGTTGACCATATTTACTGTTGGATTGCAATATGATACTAGGGACATCATCTTCACTTATGATTATCTAATATGTAAACAACCACTGTAAAACGATGGCTTATTTTATTTTGTAAATCTTTATTTATTATTTGCTTGCACATTCTTTTCTATAAAAAATAGTAGTAAGTAGTTTTGGAAGGGGTTAAGAGATTAAATTCTTCCTCATTTCTTGTGAAATACCTTTATTGGTCTAATTTAAATAAACGATTTGACTTTGCCTATCTTTGACTGGCCATGTTTGCTTACAATTTTGCCTATTAAATTCATTGTTGTACCTTAGTCTAATCATCATTTCAAGTGTTCTTCTTTATTACAGTAATTAATAATGCTATGTAATAAAATCAAAAAGCTTACTTATATAATTTACGAACATCGATAACGATTATTTTATGGAAGCGTGTAGCGTGCCAATATTTGCTAACACCAGCATAATATTGTTATCTTATCAATAACATATCGTAAAACTGCAAACATTATGCGGTTGCTAATAAAATCGATATCCGGCAAAAAAATCTCCACCACCACCTAGCAATTAATTTTTTTCAGGCTTCCATTCGTAACATATTAACGGATTTTGTCCAACCAAAATAAAAGGTAGACGCTTAGGTAACTAATTAATTAAATCATCAATTTTGAGACATGCTGCACGGACCCCAAATAAATTGTAATAAGGGCAAGAGGATGATTTTGTGTCTCAGATAATCTGAATAAAATAAAAGATGAAAATTTTAAAAATCTCCCCTTTGAAATCAAGAATAGAGCCAAAAATTTGGCAACGTAACTATCTTTAAATGTAACTGTGCACCATCACCAGTGTCACTGCCAATAGACTTACGACCTTCTGGAGGCACAGGTTACGCGGATAACGGCACTAGTGCCGTCCACACAATGACTGCTATTGCTACACCTATTGTATGGAGACTAACGCTATGCTGCGTAGAGCGTAGGTAAATGGCTGTCACGGACAAATATATTGTTAGTATTGTTACACGCATTGTTAATTGCATTCTGGGGCACAAGTCTTGCATAGATGTGCGTCTGCGACAGTTATTCTTTCGGTCATTACTCCTGGTTGCTACTCGCGAACAAAGGCTACCTGTCTTGACTTAAATACGCTTAGATGGGCAGGGACCTTGCTCTTCAAACAAATTTTAATTCCAATCTCAAACCAATACGATTCTAAAGTTAATGTTTCAGAAATAAACTCGAACTCAAGACTAAGAAATGTCTAAATTCCAATGTCGATCGATCGGAATTAAAATCTAGAGTAAGCGCGCATATCTGCCAGCGATACTCGCAGTTTAGCTGTTGCTCAATTTGCTGGGTATTAAGTATATTCCTTCGTGCAAATGACAAAATTAATCTTAGAGTCATGAATGTTTATCAGACACAAAATTTACAGCAACAGTACTCTTTCAATTAATTCGGGGAAAAACTTACGATAATACTCGCCATATCTCGTCTATATGTTATTGGAACATTTTCATTAAGTTAGTAAAAAACATCAAAGGCAATACTGGCAGTTCAATACATCAGCAATAAGTGCACGTGTGAGTGGCACGCTCATTAACAGCTGTCACGCGATACGTTTCATTAATTAACGTTGTATTTGTTACTGCGGAGTGGACAAAGGAGAGTAATGCGTAAAGAATGGTGCACATGGGACAGTTATTCGAACAGTTCATGAGACCCAGTGTCAACAACAGCTTCCTGTAATACATATCTATAAGGACGGGATGCTGTTAGATTATTTGTATAATGCCGTAATCTAAATATATTCCTGAAAGACAACAAGGTTACCCATTTACCCAAACTTCTAAAGAAAACTCATTGAACCGAGATGACGAAACATACGGTACGATACCTACATAGTGTACAATACGTACATAGGATACCTCTTTCGGAATTTTCCTAAAATTTATCCAACAAAGTACGACCATTTGTTACGAGCTGTTGGCCCCAGAGCGATCATTTACAAAGCGTAATGAGAAGGCGTTGCTATACAGAACAATATACGTATAAAATGACTTATTAAAGTGGTAAGCGACCAACAGGTCCTGCCCACAGGGCGTGTGAAATGAAGCCACAAATTGTTCACCACCAATTATTAATTATCCACCTTTTGGCTTAGCTCGACTACCAGCCAAATGTCAGTCGTTATCAGACACAGTTCGTGGAAAAGTATATTTTCAAAAGTAAATGCATGAAGAAACTTGATATTTGAACCGCAATTTGTATGATGAATTGTTTGTTCCAAGAATCGAGTAACCAAGTCATTTATAATCCATATACGTTCATGGAGATCCTCATAAAGTCCAAAATGGATTAACATCGGAATGTCTTAAAATTGTGCTAAGACCTGTAGCTCAAACGAACGTTTTTGCAAAGATAGTGATCGTATTTTACAGCTATAAAAGCAGAACTAGGATAACGGTATCATAAAAGGCATGGTTTATATCTGCTAATGAATAGTTAACGCATTGGCTCTGCATGGCCAAGTATTTTTTCATATTGAATGGCAGACAAGACACTTTTATGTTAGACGATATCTTTTGTTGGCAAATAACGGACTAGATAAGTTTGAATCGATATTATATATTATTATGTACATTTTCTTGCGGCACATCCGTAAACGCACTAAGATGTAATAAAGCTGCCACATAAAACAAGCAAGAAGTTAAGTAAACAAATGATGAGTTTTATTTATATTTGAAGCTCGTGAAGACTAAATAAATACTTCGAAGTGTGTTTGCACCGTTTTTAAACACTTTTAAGTTAACACTGGTTTTTTTAATGGTACTTTTACGATGTAGTCAACTTACCTCACACATTTGCAACTGAAACAGTCTCCTCTCTTTCTCCATCTCGTCTGCTATCTCAGCCGGTGTCACTTCACTTCGGATGAGACCGGCTTCCTTCGCCTGCGATTTCTTTTCCTTCTCAATTTTCAGGTACTTGGATTCGTAGTCTTTGGACGCTTTATCGAATGGCCTTTTCAGGTCCCCCTTTACTCCCCGCAGGTCACCTTTTAGAAGACTATCGACCGGAAACATGACTATGTTGTTTATATTTTGCATCTGGAACAAGAAATTAGATATTAAAACTTGTTTATGTCAGTGGCAATATCAATGGCATTAAATTGTAACCCATTTTGATTCGTCTGTATTGGTAAATTCAATCATCAACTTCTGTGTCAACATTAAAGTGAGCTCTCGTCTAAAATTATGCACAGCTTATTGCATTGCTAGAGTCATTTACCTGCGATGTGTTTCTTCACTAGCTCAGTTTTGACAGACAAAACACTCGAAAAGGTTGCAAATGCATCGCCTGAGTAGGCGCCAAACATCGCGTCGTGAATTGAATAATGATGCCAGGTTGAGAAACTCTAATGTGCATTTGGATATGAGTAAGCATCTTTGGCAGGAGAATATTCAACGTAGACCTTGACCTCAAAACAAAACGTTATTACTAGCATTCATAGTTAAACCTATCAATACATTTCATTGTAAGTACGCAGTTACACCACAACAACTGTTCTTACAGAGCTTTTTAAACGTAGGTATTGTTACCCGAGAACAGAACGTAACGAGGCATGCTGCATCATTAAGAACGTCAGTCACAATAATGAGTGAAGCAGATAAAGTAATTAAACAGATGAGAACAAAAAGTCAACACGCTATATGGAAACCTCGTTCATGGAGGGTCGATTATGGAATCAATGAAGCGAATGCTCTGACAGACGAGACTCGGGAGGCAATGAGGGACAAAGGGTTGATGTACACAATGAAACCCTTCCTGAACACTGTTGCTGGTCATTGAATGTTCCGCTAATTATAACGTCGCAGGGAAACTGTGGACATGTGTACGTTTTATTTACTGACGAAACATCGTAAATCTTTCTATGTAATCATTTCAACGTTTTATAAGTTCCAAAATTTCAACAATTAAAATAACGTAAGACGTGTCACATAATAAGGGGCTTGTGGTTAGATACAAACGTGGTATTGACTGATTGTCTTTTGGTCCAACTGGTTATTTATGTTTATTATGAAGATCAAATCGGTAACGTTGAACTCAATGCAATCACAGATTAAGGGAAGAAATCGTTACTACTAATAATAAATAGTATGATCGGAATGAACTCATTGGAGTTTCAAACACTGCCAAAGTCGAATAGATTTAATGCCTAAATTTGGTAGTGCGGGAAAGGACAACACTGGATAACACAAAATCGATTAGGTGCCACGATAAATTCACTTTCGACAAGGTTAATCAATTCAGCGAATGTGTCGCACATAGCTGCGAGCTGGAAGTGCAATCTGGCGCGATCTCGATAACAACGCGATACTCGGACACAATGTTATCCGCACGCGATACTCCCGCCGCGGCACGTCACAAACACGCTCGATTAATCGCGAATCGCTTATCTGAACGCAGAATTGAATTACCAACGAGGGTTTCGCTTTCCGCGTTCTAAGAAGTTGCACAAGTGTCACGGGATCAAATTCTTAGGGCAACGTGAGAAATATTGAGTCAATGAAATTTAATGCTAAGACGAAATTGTAGCCCATAAGGCATTGAAGTTTTAATGTTTTGAATACTTTTGAGGCTCCTTCAATGAATGTTTTAGGCTAACTAAGTAGTGAACGCTCAGTGGTCGAAATTCGACCGTTTAAGTGTTTTGCACTCCTCCATATAAACTTTAACGCCAAATCAAACACTCTTCCGTGCGACAAAGATTCTCTTCACGTATTAATACATAGATCGGACTAGAATAGACTAGAAACATAAATTAATGACTACAATTCAATTCTCTTTTGACATTATAAATTCGTAAAGCGTGACGATCGAATGATTGATTTCATTGATACACTAAACATTATCTCACAGATAATTTTTTGTGTTAAGGTGTCGATTCCATTATGTCAACAGTAATTAATATATATTTCAAGTGATTGTTTTAATGAATGGAAGACAAATATCACTTGTTTTGCAAAATATCATTGATCTCGAAAAGAAAATGTTAACTTAATTGAACTTAAAGAAGGTTGTCTTAGATCGCAATATCGCAACCACAACAGTCAAGAATGTTGGACAGAAGTCATTATAAAATGAAGGAGACGTATAACCTAAGGAAATGTTAACATAATTATGTTGGTCGTTACATCATTAATAGCAATAAGACGCTCGTCAAAATTCATTAAAGTACAAAATGGGTGCAAAATGAACGTTTTTGCTGTACTTGTTACGTGGTGTAACAATGATCATTGTTTGAATTGAGAGCAATGAGAGCGAGCACGTGCGATCCGTACGCTTTACTATATTGTATGGTAATTCAAAGTCACACGCTAAAACACCGGTAATGTATGTTACTCATACTAGTAATGTTTGTAATTTGTCGATTTTTTCCTATGGTGAGGTAATCCGGGGCTTACCGAGAACGACGAACTGCTTTTGCCGATCGAACAGCCAAATCTGCTAATAAGGAAATGTTAATTGGTTACACGATAGTGCATAAATACAGGACACTTGTACAGGATTGTGTTAGCAATCAAATTTGGTTTTCCGATTTCATATTTCTCATTTGTTTGTTTTAAACGTATGAGATCTAGTTGTACATCTTTAGTATGCATTCGGAATAGGTAAAAGTATGGGATACCAAGACCAACTTCGTAACCTCAACGAAGCAAAAGGAATAATTTTGGATAAGTTGGATCCTACCTCATGGGAAAAACGCGTGAGTTTACAACTGTATTTTTTTTCCAAATTGAACATGAACCTTCTTTTGTTATAAAGTTTAAAAACTATCAAAGAAATTTGACAGATTGGGGTAGCTTGATGTGATGGCCTCTGTACATTATGCACTAACCAAAGCATTTGTTTTTATTTTATTTCGGGAATTCCCAATTTTTATCTGCAGGTATTCAAAATTCACCAGAACTGGCCGGCAAAGTGTATTTTTATTGCAATCCTTTTGCATTATGGATCGATTTTCTTAGCATACAAATGTGCCAAATAAAATTAGCTTGGGAGTTTTGAACCAAAGCTAATTTTTGTTACGTTAACGCGATACAAAACTGTAGGTGGTATACACGCCCCCGATAAAAAATAAATGTTCATGATTCCTTTACGAATTTAATAAGATGCAGTAACTTGACGGGTCTAATGTAACCGAAGACACTAAAACATGATAAAATGCTGGTGCGCAATAATTAAAATAACCTTTAAGTAGATTCTAGTACGTATACTTTAGTACAGTAAGTACCTTGCTGGTTATTTTATTTATACACCATTATAATGCAGTTTTCAGTGTTGTGTGTGTTAGTTTTAGATAGGTACTTCTCTCAAACTAAAAGTTGTCCTTTGCATTTACACAAACATAGAGCAGAAAAACAAATAAAAACACCTAAAGCGAGTCCCGAACAAATTTCTTGAATATGAAGAATTAATTTGAATAATGGCGCTCCACTTGAGCAGCTTCCCAGGTTAAACTAACGTTGATTGCGTCCACAGCTTACAAATGAAAAAAAGAACGCTCTACCAACAATACTGCGGTTCATTTAAGTCCTGTAATTGGTAGGGAACTCAGGATATTATTTAAAATACTTCAATATTCTAACTGGAAAGCCTACAGAGTGTATCGCCGTCGCTCGTGTAACATAGATAGGTGTACTTTAGACTAGACCGTTTTAGTACATATTTAATAAATTTAGGAACAAGCGTCAGTAACTTATTCCTCATACGAATGAAGGTAAACACCGAAAGAGCAAATGCCTTGTTCTACATATTTGATCAAACACATTGGTCGAAAATAATTAATTAGCTAATTCCCAAATGTGTTACGAGATATAAAGACTTAAAAGCCGTTGATTAAGGGCTCGTAAATAAATTAAAAATAAAGAGGACTCCGAGCGCGTTTAACTCATTAAATATGTATACACGGTGATACGACAAACGAATAGAACAGTAGAAATGAATGATGCTGTAAGCGAGGCAAACCGGAAAACGAAGAAAGCCCTTTGGGATTGATCAATTGTCAATACTGACGGTATTTAAGAGAATTATTTGAATTGTAATTTCTAAATCAGCCGCTGTCTGAATTACACATGCACAAATATGCACCACATCAATACATGTAGAGCGATAAAACATAAGAAAGGAGGATTCCTTTCTCATGATGTGGATACATCAAATGGTATTTGTGTTAATGTTTGATGAATGGATCATAACATAACATGAATACAGTTAGTGCACGAAGCACGAAATTGTTGTTGTACGTCGCTCATAAAAGTTGATTGTTCAGACAAGTATGCGAATAGACCTGACAAATAGCCCACGTAAGGTGACTTTAGTCATACATTAATACTATTTACTGTAACAGACAAAATTTGGAGTGCGAAACGGAGCGGAGAGCGGCAATCTCCTCATGCGAAACGCGACAAGTTGTCGAGTCATCGGTGAGTAATTCCAGACAAGTTTTACTTTGGAACGATGCAGTTTCTTATAAACCATAAAAAGCATAAAATAAAAACAAGTAGGTATATGCGAAAATATATCCACTCAGGTGTAGGTACACTAAGAAAATTGACGAGGCTTCATAATACACGCATTATTATCGTTTGAAGCCGTATATGAATAACGTGCGTGTGCAGGCATAAATAGTGACAAGTTGTTATCCTATTGTCTCGTACACGCCTATTTTGCGCAGAATTTGTTTTAGTTGTTTTGAATTTTTGCCATGCTATGGTTAAAAGTAATACAAAGACAGCTTTGTTTATCTAGTGGTCGCAAGCACTACTAGTGATGTGAATAGGCTTGCCCCTATTATTTGGGTCTTACACATAGCTGGCGAAATACAGGTGTACACCTATGCCTAACCCTTCTGGCAAAACAGGCGTAATTTAATACAAGGAATCCAATCCAATACCAAGCCGAAATCAATGAATATCTCCGAATACAATCACTAAGAAACGAAAGCCTTTCCAATTCTAATCCTGTTTGCAAGCCTTTGAGAAAAGCTTCCCTTAATAATTCAGAATGAGATTCCAATATTTTCGAGATATTTCTTTCAGATATTTCTCAGATAGCATCATCGACGGAAGGAATCGAATTACTTGAAAGGATTTCTTATTACGTTTCATAATTTTCTAGAGTAAAATATAACTTTACACATGATCAGGGAGCTATGAGGAAGGACAAAGGAGCAACATGTCAAGGGCAGGTCGAGGATTCTGCGCAATAGAGTCGGGGGCTCGGCATGTATTACAAGAACTGCAGAAATGGAGCGGGGTTGGACCCTTGTTGAAAATTGTGGTTAACTTTAACTATCAAGGTAGTGTGGAAAATTCTTACAGTTATATACATGTTTTTCATTGAAAAATGGACGAGCTTACTTTAGATTTACCCTGTTGAGAAAGTGAAACAAGGTGTGTCTCCGCAATTCTCACAAATGGAGTTAAGTCCCAAATATTGATCTATACTGCTACGGTTGAATTGAATCTGGAAAACTTTCTTTGTAAGCATTTAAAAGAAATGTAACAATGCAGCATGCTTTTGTGGAAACTAAAATCGGTTGCTAACCATATCCGCGCCCGATTTTCTGGTAAGTTAATAGCTAAAACGAATGCAAATATGCTTATTAGTAAAGTTACAACCATGAAGTAAATCGTAAAAGTTTCAGAAAACGCGATTTGGTTTACGAATTTTACGATACAACATCAATTGTATTTACTGGCTAGCAACACTGTCCAGGTCGTGTCATCACCCTGACCCATTTACAAGCAAATCTGCTGTGCGCCTACGCACCGGTATCTGCGTCAACCGTCAGTTATCGTACATTTCAAACTCAAAATTTAATAGCCTCGCCTTCCAAGAAGGACGATTCGTTAAAATGCTAACATGAAGATCTAATTACACTATTTATACCTAGTATGAGGTAATGCTGTTGTTTTGAAGCTCAACCATAAGATATTGCTCATTACAGGCGAGCGGTATTTTAACTTGTTAACCTGTGTTGATTATGACTTGCGCCAAGATGAACAGTAAGATAGAGCCCCTATTAACACACAAATAGCCTATTGAGAATAGTGATAAAAATGTCGATAAGGACACCGCAAAATGGACGGGCTATCCAATATATTGAAGGATACAACATCAATAACGGGAGAGGATTGATTAATGTCAGCCTGATAATAGATTGAATACAATGCTCTATTATTGCGACGATAACGACGTTCAATTAATTTCATACGTGCATCAAATTGAAACAATAAACTGACGCGACGTCACAAGACCTTCCTTTCAAAATGTGTCATCATAACGTTATCCCACATTTCCTAGCAATTTTCAATTTTAAGGTCAGGTCGTAGTATGAACAAATGCAGCGGAATACCACCATTCCTTTTAAAACGTAGTATTTTAAATATCATCCAAAGCAACAGAGAAGCAATATCAATCTGCTAGCAGAAATTGCCTCAGCGGAAGCGTCATCGAGAAGCAATAAATCAGTGAGTAATAAAA
Source organism: Phlogophora meticulosa (assembly GCA_905147745.2). Classification (NCBI taxonomy): domain Eukaryota; kingdom Metazoa; phylum Arthropoda; class Insecta; order Lepidoptera; family Noctuidae; genus Phlogophora; species Phlogophora meticulosa. Next base: position 6,885,351 of record LR990518.1, read on the forward strand.
TTGTCGTTGTTAACCGTTTTTCAATTAATTTCGAGTTATGACGTATTACCGAGCCTATTCCGTCTGCTGACTTATATTGGAGTCGGGCCGCTCCCTCACCACACCGAGATGTTCGCGAGACATCCGCCGCGGGCTCCCTCAATAGTATAATTTCCGCTTGCTGTTGCGACGGATTCTCATTACATTGAGATCGAGGGCTGATGAGCGACTCGATACTTGTATATAAATTCACATTTTGTCAAGTTCAGACGTTTTGTTGATAACTTACAAGATTCAAACACTCTACCAAGAAACCGTACTAATCATAGCAAGCTATTCGTTAAAAATTAGTCATAATCAGAGGAAATTGAAATTAAAATAATCGTACTCTCCAATTCATTGTGGTTGGCTCAATTGATTCCGTCGTGTTTACTCACTTTTTAACTATTAAAACCACACGAAGGTTATAATGGTATCTTTTAACAGATAATACTCTCTTTTTTTGTTTACCAGAAAGTTATAGGACTGAAACGTGCGACAACTTTCTACAGGCAACCGCAAGTACAATGTACCAAATCACGTGTGTGTTCGCCATCATAGGTTCCGATTTACACCAACTTGCGGTTTGTTTTCTTATATGTTGATAACCTGTCTACGCAGCTACGAGAGATTGAAAGTGAAAGCTTCAACCTAGTCATCACCACTTTCACTGCCAAGGATATGTTTATCAATAATTATTACTTTGTTTACGTTTAAAATTAATATGATTTGAGGTTATTCGGGTGGTATGTAAAACATTCTAGCTCGTAAATATGTATGCTGTCGGTCGATGACCGAATTAGCTACCGTTTCGTGCAAACACATACTTACAAACTGGGACACTGTGGCTCGTGAACTGTACATTGCTTTTGTTATAACTTTAAAATATATTCTGTTAAGTTATTGTATTCGAAATTTCGAATACAGAAATAGATTTCAGCACCGGAATGTTCCATTTTATTAGTTCAACACTTCCAATAATTACAGTTCCGCATAATATGAAATTGATGTCACAATTATTTTATTCTAATTAAATTCTTAAAATAATCTTCAGTTCAATGAAGTCGGCAACATGTGGACAAAAAAAATGCATTGAAGCAAGTAATGATTAGAAAACGGACGAATTTCTTTCTTAAACAACAATATATTATGCAGTATTTTCTCTTATACCTACTGGTTATTCATTTTGAAACGAAAGTTGATTTATAAATTCTGCATATTTTAATCTGGATTTGTATGTGATATATTACTACACAAACTGGAGCATGGATTTACGATAATTTATATTCATCCATTCAAATAAGATTTATTAACAGCTCATTGGTATTCTATTCCAGCCATCCCGTTCTTTCCGTAATGGTTTGACCAATCGACCTCTACAACGAGAAGTTTTTAAGGAATAAACAGTTGTAAGTATGCTAAGTCAGCAATTTGTTGGTCTTTAAACTTTTAGTTTTCCACTATACATGATACCTGTTTATGTGTGTGTGTGTGTATTTACAACATACCAGTGTCTTCATGAGTGCAGACAGTTCTTTGGTGACGACGGCGAACTTGAAGAATGCGGCGCCGATGTCTGGCTCCGAGTCTTTGCTGAGCGCGTTCCCTCCCAGCCGCTCCAGCGCCCGGGAGAGGTACATCTCGTTGTCCACGTGAGCTACATACAAAAACTGAGGATTAAGGCCTGTAATGTAATACGCTGCCTGAATAATTCGGATATCTAAGTTAAGACGCGTACGATTTCAATATGACAATAATAATATAAATATATAATATGTATATCAAACTATGTGGCATATGTGGCGCAGCGGGCGAATGTCCGCCTGTGACGCAGGAGGTTGCGGGTTTGATTCCCTCCTTGGGACAAATGTTGTGTGTATTTGCTATGTATAATAAAAAAATGTATATTCATAATTTATTGTTAGCTACCAGTTTTGCTTAGCTTTGGGCTAAATAATGCTGTGTGGATTGTCCAGCATTATTTATTTATATAAGAATTTTAATAAAAATCAATATCTTCACTTATAGGTAATTAAACATGCGATACCAAAAACTAAAACCAACAGAGAGCGAAACAGGATGAGGAAAGAGAATAAAATGTAGGCATTATAATTAATTAATCGCACAACACCAGCACAATTTTCTTCCAATGAAAAATTCTGTTACACAAGTTTCTAGGTTGTTCGACAAAGACTCGTTTTATCTTCCTTGAGCCGACGGACATTTAATTAGTTTCCCAGTTGGATTTACTCGGTCGCTACAAAGAGAAGCGCCAGTTAATTTAGCTGCGCTTAACTGCAGCTTATTACTCGTCCACTGCTCTATGTAAGTGCTTATTTTTTAATCTTAAAACTTTTATTTGATCAAACCCTTGGAACAAATGTATAAATAGATACGTTTCGTTCTAAGGTGATATTTCTCGAAGCCCCGGCTGAGAGCTCCATAAAATAACATTTTTAACAGGGATGTCCGCTAATGTGTTGGGATATTTATAGCCATTACTGACTTGTGGCTACTAAATTTTGAAATGGATTCTTGGGATTTTAATAAAGCAACAAATCATGGGTCCAGATAAAAATAAACATAAAAGAAGGTGGCGAACTGATGAGTCTCGAAGATCCGTGTCGCGGCCCACATTTGCCTAGCTCAATCCCACCGACGCTTTTTGAATATTAAATGGCAAAGCACAGACCTCACGCCATCCAATTTCTCCTTGGAGCTGTTCTTTAACCTTCCACTTAATATGAGGTTTACATAGCCTCGGGTCGGGTTTTCGTCAAACTAGTCGCCCAAATTGCCAATAACAAGACGAAAGTGATGTCGTGACTTGTAACAGTAAAATGTAATTGCAAGTAGGTGAATATGAGTTACTTAAATGAAATTGGAAAAGCTTACACTACTTTTGGAGACAAAAATAATTAAAATAAGTTCCTTTAAACAGTGTGGAAACTTGAAAAGTAAGCAACAAAATACCTACTGACTAAAACACTAACGTCCGTGTATAGTTGGATACGTTCCAAGAACGCGTCCTTCCATCCATTAAGGTTTTACAATAAGTGGGTCCCTACTTGGAACTGTGAACATTGTAGTAAGTATTAGGAAAAGGTGTGTGTACCTACCTGCCTATTTCTTTCTTCCAAAAATATCCTTATAAAGAGATAACCTAACTGATTTAATAACGCAGTCGACGCGCTCTAGGCAGAGTAGCAGAGCCTGAACTACTGAAGCCCGAATCATGACATTTCGACAGTGGGTTCCCTTTTTGACGTACGTGTCTACTAAGAAAGGATTTTTGGAATTTTGTAAAAAACATTAGAAGGATAGAATGGATAGGAGTAAACTAATGGATGAAAATTTGTGTGGGAAAGTCAAAAATATGGACGGAGTCACTGGCGAAGTGTTAGTGTTCCCTAAACCTAAACACTGTATCATTGTGTAGGAATGTTGGTGTTTTTGCGAGCGCGTGCTCGCGGTGCGCACGACCTTGCCAGCTGCGCCAGCGCACAATCCGAACTCGCACGACCAGTTCCGAGCGTTTGGCTTGACGCGACCCGCGGCACAGTCGCTAAACTCGACCACAATAAACAAACTAGCACGCGATGGAATTGCATTCAATAAACCTGTACTTACAACTTAGATAAAAAACTAAGACGTACTATTTATAAAACGCGGCAGCGGCTGCGTGTAAAGAATAGAGCAATCGAGCACTTAAGTGGATTGTATTTCATTCAGATTAATTTAAAAGAGCTGCGTCGAGGAGCTGCATGATTTTGTATAATATCATTTTAAAATTAGACATCCGAGCTAGGTCTGTGTGTAAAGAAGATTTATCTTATCATACAGACTGCAATAACAGCAAAAAATTCAAATTGAGAAAATACTGCGTCAGCGTCGTGTGGAATGGAAATTCAGTCGCGAAATAACAGGCTTATGGGTTTACTTCTACATAAATTACGATTCACACACTCCACTCCATAAAACCGGAAGCTAGAGCAGGTGCAGGGTGTTCCCCCATGACATATCTCGACTTCTCGAGTTCAGAACAATAATCTAATATGTCCAGTTACACCGTAGCCAGCGAAACCAGACGTTCGACCTACTTTCCTTGACAAGTCGCACATGAAGGGAAATTCATTCGTGACCGGCCACCGCGACTCAAATCGGTTTATATTTCAATTTGTATTTGTTCAAATGCAATAACCGTAGTTTGAGAGGGTCGGAGAATTTGTATTTTAAAGCCCAGATCTGTGCTCACAGTCTTTTCATTCAATGGAAAGACTGGTTCTGCCCTTTCATAAGTTGTAAGCTTGGTTAAATCGTGAATTGCTGTGAGTAATTTAAATTTGTTTACCCTTTTGCACTCAGTTGCACAATTTTGTAGACATTTTAATATTCTTATTTTGTGCTGTTGTTATGGTTTTGTTGCTCGGCGGTTAGTTATAACGGAAATAAAGTTCGTCGGAACAAGAAGGAAAGTTATTAAAAACTTGCGTAGGTACATTATAAACCAAACTGAAATTATATAACAAGTGAATGGAAGTGTTTACAAATAATGCATGTCTGTCTGCAAGCACTATTTGTTGCGATATTTGGGTCATTCTAGTTCAGCGGGTTGAACGGCCTTTCGTCCTAGCAAGCCGGTTCTGTGCTCGGCCTAAGCTATGCATTAGGTTTCTATAGTTTTGAATATTAAGTAGGCAGCCCTTTGCACTTTTTTGTCTCAATTTGGTAATAATTTTATTCACGTGGCACAGCCGTAATTTCACAAATCACACCAGTACCTACTTATTTCAGACATGCATTCATCGGGTCACCATTGTATTATTCAAAGATAAAAATAACAGTATATCACTTATTCATTTTCTCAAGCACCTGTGTTTACTATATCAAAAGAAAAACTATATATGTATATATAATAATATTTCATTTTATATATAATATTTCGTTTAAAATGATTTTCAACACAATTATACATTTTTCTGTTGCGAGTAAATCATCCATTTCATCACCTGAGACATCGAAGAGACCTTATTGGTTTTAATTTGTGTTCTCCGACACTCCTTTGTTTCGGCGAGTTTCATTTTCAAGTATCGAAATGGAATGTATTTTTAAAGTTACCAAACATGCATCGGATATCTCATCTATTCCAGTCTGCTATTCATACCGTATACTTCCTCTATTTCTATTTTTAATCGAGTCGCGTGCCCGTGTCGCCTGTAAAACGCGCCACTAGAGACGGGAATACAAATAAACCCGTCACAAAGTATATTGTCCGGTTGCCTGTTCCGTACTAAAAGAGGATATTATTGACTTTGTACTAGGCTTATAAAATGGTAAAAAAGAGCATTTTCTGATTTCGCATGCCCGTGGAGATAGTGGGACTGTCATTATTCTTTTTTGTTACTAATTAAATAAGTACCTACCCTGCGTTTGCAATTTGGCTTCCAAAAATCTAAATAGCAACATGTTTTTTCTAAAAAAATACTTAATTAACCACGCATAAAGTTTAGTATGTGTTAGAACTTCAAACTTTTTTAATCTAGTCGGTTTGTGTTAAATTGGAGCAATGTTTGGTAGTGCAGAAAACCAATACACGTCCGAGTTTCCTTTTGTTTCTCTTGGCAAAGACTTGAGGCGAGGTTTGTTTACTTAGGTGTTAAACGACGGTACTCACCATTTCCAGAGTTATGTATTGCCTTTATCGCCTTTTTCAACTTCGTTAGGCCATCTCGGTCGAAATCCAACGTCTGGAACAAGATAAAGAAAACAATTAAGTAACATACTCCGTGGCGTCAATTTGGCGGTGAAATTTTTAACATTTTTATCGGTAGGACCGTCCGCGATTACAACATTGGATCCGCTCAATATTTTTTTTACGTGGACAAGCTGTCACAAGCATTAAGACTCGTTTACAATAGGAGCCACGAGCCATTCAACTCGGTTTGGGAGCACAGCGAACATCTGTCGCCCCAGCCGGCGATTAATCAATGGCCCCCCTGAGTTAAGCAATCGGCCCGTACAAAAATAAAACTCGCAACGATTCGGTGCACCTTGACTTCTGTTTGGCTCAAGTGTTCATTTGCAGTCGGCTTGAGCCAACTTTCTGATCAATGTTGATACAGTGCGATAAGGAAACATGATCGAATTTTGTGTCATTGACCTTAAATATAAACACAACCAATCTATATTTTCATACCGCACAAAAATAAATGCTAGGCGGTACATATTATTAGTAATGCCCGCCCATTACTTTGAAATAAAACAATTGTTTTAGCCCTCATTAGAGACGGATACATCAAATAATACTTATTTATTTAAGTTGCGGAAAAATCTTCGAAAGATTTTAGAATTATTTATTGATTACTTATCCTGAATCATGTCATCATCAAAAATATGCATGACATTATTAATGAGGGTCTTAATGAGCGGAATAACAAGTAACTCATAAAATAACTTGATGAGGTGGTAACTGTTATAGTGTAACGGATCTTACAACCCTTGTAGTTAAGTTATTATAGCGCTTAACGTGGCGTGACGAAGTAAACTAACCCGCCAGCAAGCATTACCCTGGAAATGGCGTTGTTAAAAAATAGTTCACTGAAATTGCCAACTCTGTGCTAAGCTAGCATTATGCAATGCGGTTTTATAATTTATTTCCGTTATATTATTTACTTAAGCTCAGTTTCGTTTAAGTTACTAGAGATGCACGTTAAATGTCATCAAATAAAGATAGAGAGCTTTTTTTATTAATACAATGTCGTTATCCACGAGGTTAACTTGAAGTTTGAAACGTCCATAACATCACTTAAGTTACATAATCCGTATTTGTCCAAACATACAGATGATAAGTTCGAGATAACAGAACACAATGAGAATATTCGCTTTCTTGCTCGTGACCACCGACGCATGAAAAGTTGCGTAAACGTCATCAGACGCACAAAACAAACGTAAGTCATCGTAATATCCATTACGATAATGGAGAATAATAAAGCACCTAAATTGCATAGTCACAATTATCTACTTGTAGCAATTTTTATGTGAATTACGTCACGTATTGTGTCTTTTTCGTTTCCTTGCAGTGAAGGTAGGGTTGTATAGCGGCGATGTGCGGCACCTGCATTATAATACTGTACAAGATAACATCTAAAATGGCAGCGAGGCTTGTATACTTAACATATCACGACATAGTATTAACGTGCAGCATTTTTATTAATCTATGCATTTGTTTCCCGCCTTACAGCTGCAAGCATTTTAGCAACCTGTTTCCGTCACTCAACTATTTTGAACAGTGTTGCTGACTCTTTAAATAAAGCATAAATTGTGGGCCATGTTATACAGTGACCCACGCTTAAAGCCGTCTACCGATAGAAACTAAACGACCTTTACGCAGGTATAATCGGCCTTACTTTGCGTCGCGGTCGGGTGTATTCAAAACGGGCGAGGATTAATCATATTAATAATTTTACTAAAATGTTTAGCATGCATGAACAATGTAGCCACCGGGGCTAGAGTCAGGCCACGTACACAATAGTTGTTGTTCAAGCCATAGATAAACGGCCCCTTTGTTCTGTCTTCTAACGGATCGAACTATCACCTCTCAGTTCTGCACGCTTAACGCTCCGCATAGGATTCCACAAAATGGGTCACTTCTCTTCAATAGTGGTGTAATTACTAAGGTGCAAAGTGCTGCCGGGTTAGAGAGCCCACACAAAGCTTTGGTACTGTCAAATGCAAAGATTTTTTAAATTAATATTTATGCAAAAGTTTTCTAGCACGTATCTCTCGTATTTCTTACGAGCGCTTGCTTGCATCCTAGATTCACTTAGTTCTTAAGTGATTTTGCCTAAGTCAACAAAGTTAGTTCGTAGTTCGCTATTATTTCTGTATGAATGGTTAGAAAACCCCCTAACCTATCCAAGGCGAAGTGCTAAAGTGTTCGAGCTTGCTTTGCTCGCTTAAATTTTTTGACATGACCTATCTTTGGGTTGCTAATAAAATCCAACGAAACCTTAATTTTAGAAATCCATCGAACCGTTTCGATGATATGAGATACGCAAGAAAAAGATAACTCTTTGCAGTCGGGTAGCAATTAAAACCCGCGTTTTCCTTTTTTACAATAGGGTCTTGGACCACCTAGTTACACCAGTGCTCTTGACCATTACTGCCGCTCTATGATAACAGTTTATACTAGCTATTCCTTATGTATGTATTATCTAATCAATTCTTGAAATTAAATCGGACGTTTCTCATCAAATTAACTACACCCATAAAATTGGATACACCAGTGTTGTAGTAACTGTAGAGTTAACAAAGTGTAACATTAAAAAAAATGAGCAGTAAAATAAACAACTGTTCAAAATAGGTCGAGTAATTAAAACGTCAGTCGCATCTGTAGAGTTGATAGTAATAGCAGAACAGTGATTGCTATAGCACAAAGCGTAGGATTTCAGCACAATGATGGTGGAAGTGAGTCATCTGTGTTGTTACTTAATTTAATGTGTTTTGTTTAACACGGTTATGCGTCACATACGAAGATATTTTTTGCATTGACAAGTACTGTATCTTTAACTGCAATAGCTGCTTGAATTTGAATGGACATGGCATGGCATACTTCATTTGGAATACGCCAACAGCGGCAATTATACGGCCAGACGAACTGATGGGGTTTTCGAGGCGAAAAGGACTCGTGAGAATCGTCAGCTGCAAAAGGGTCGCCCATGGTAAGTGGGTTCCTACAGCGAAAGCGGTTGACCTTGCGTATTTATCCTCCGACAACAGCGAACGATCGAGAAGAATCTCACAAATAAAATAATTTACGTCTAAAACAAACTTGAACGATATTCTGTTCAAAATAGGGCACGCAAAGTTTTATTTAGTACTCTGTGGTAAAAGGGATTTAATTTAATAATTACGTTAAATACTATTTTGGGTTTACCAAGGGTGCGCATCTAAACCGCAAATAAATTAAGGTACTCTTGCCCTATAAAAATGATCAATTTTGATGCAATAATATTAGACAAGTTCCTTTTTTACACGTTACTATTTAATCAATGTGATGTTTTTGAACCTAATCACCAAACAAATATATTAAATAATTTGAAGATTATTTTATTAAAAACCGAGGAATTCACAATCCATTTTGCGCTAGCACGAGTTGTACCAAAGCTTTGTTCTGGATAAAAACTTTCTCTAGTAAATTGTCCCTAGGGGATTTGTATATCTGAAGCCGAGTTTTCCGACTTAGAATAAAACAAGAGTTTTATTAAATCGTCTGCCACATCAACAACTACTGTTTATTATTACAGGTATACATTGTAGGGAAGTCAAGATTCTTGACTTCCTTACAATGTGTTTGTTCTTGAGTCAAGAACAATATTATCGCACCGACAAGTATTAGAATCCTGTTTACGCTATCGGATTACCAAACATGAGCAGTGATCTTTAAACGTGCTCGTTTATCCAGGGATGTTGTTTGTAAACATGTTGAGTTTGATTCTAATCTAATTAACATGTTGGGCGCCAATTACGCTCCATTTACTGATGTACCCATTTTCGTTCTAATATGAAAGTGGATCTTATATTAACAAAACAAGGACTACATACAAAGCATAACTTAATTCATAAGTTAAATGATTGAATAATGAAAAGTATTTATTGTTGAACTTATTCAAATATACAACGGAATTTTCGTTGCCAACGGCAGCAGGTGTAAGCACAACTTTGGAACTGGCACAGGCTTTATCTGAACATTTATTATGAGGCTAAGCGAGGCACGGATAGTATTGCAAGGAATAATAATAAGATGGTATCACTGACTAGGTCTAAATTCGACAGGTACAATTTAAATGGTAATCTAGATAGAGATACAGTAGGTAGGAGTAATAATGGACCCGTTTGTCAGTGGGTCAAATAATTGGTAGCCTCAGGCACATCTCAGTTGATATAACTTTTTGTAAGTATTACGTTGCATTGCGGTCTGTTAATCATACTTGACTGTGACTTATTAATTATCTAACCAGTACACACTCATATAAACATTTCATTATTTATATAAACATAATTAAGTTTGTTACGTAGTGTTTAAATCCAATTGTGACTTGACAAACTGAGTCATTGTTGGATTTTGCAATTATTATCTTTATTTTATCCTCCAAATAATTGTTTTATCTTATACTTTTAAACGAGCAATTCTTGTATATTTTTACATACATAATTGAATCTCGGAAACGGCTCCAATGATTTTCAAGAAATTTACTATGCAGGGGGTTTCGGGGGCGATAAGTCGATCTAGCTAGATTAAATTTTTAGAAAACGTAGTTTTATTCGAGCAAAGCGGTCATCCAGGTACTATTTGATTATTTTAGTTCAGTGTTTTTAAGCTTTACAAGCATAACGAAATAAGTAAACTACTACGATTATCCGTAGTTCTTAAGTACGAGGCATTAAATATTTACATATTGATTACAGTAATCGATCATAAACAAAATTTGAGTGTAATAGCACACCCACACTCATTTAAAGAGAAAGTTAATTACAAAATGTACCAACACGGCGAGTAACCACAAGCAGGTACTTTCGCTTTATCACATCTGATCAGGGAACACCACATGTTTTCTTTACTGTTCGATAGGCACGAGTATTTTACCATTTTCTTACGAATGAATACCCTCGCCTCCGGGCTACTGGATTTTATTTGTTATGAAACAATGAAAGTTGATGCTAAAGAAATAAGAATGAATTGATAAATTAATTCAGATATGACAATCGAGGATGTTTCTCAAGTCTGATACGAATATTATGGTAAAAATCTTGCTCTGCAGGCTCTACGCATACATTACTATCTTCATGATAGTCATAAAGGAAATGAGAAAGCTGAGTTGACGACATACTTGCTCTATTATGTAGCATTATAGCGGGATGTACTATAAGTGACGCAGCCTTCTGGCTTGAAACATAAAACACTTTTTTATTCAACTAAAAAAAAGTATAGAAAGAAGTTAAAATAGAGAAGAGAACCTAACCCATCCGAGGCGGAGTGCTGAAATCGATTTCGGCTCTTTCGTTCTTACTTGCTACCTCTTTGGCTCTTAAACTTTTCTAAATAATTAAGAAGACAAATGTAGTCCTATTTCTAACAGTATTTAAAACGGACTAAAGAGATCTTATCGTATTCGAGACAGGATGCTAAAATTTTCGACCTTGCTTCGTGGAAATGGGGTGCATTTTCAAGATGCAAGCCCGAAAATTTAAGCCTGTAAATAATCCTGACGGTGTCGATGGTTGCATGTCTATCGGTAGAATACAGTCAAGCTGAATAGAGTTCTCTATGCCAAAATTAAAATCTCTATGAAAGGAGAACATCAATTCTGCAGGCTTAGTTCCTATTAATTTCGAAGCTAACAAATTGCACAGAAGTTTTGTCATCGCCATTGCTTTTGTCTTTTAAATTGCTTCGTTCAAAGAGAAGTAGAAAGGTATTCTTTATGCCTTGACCAATAACGTACTGCAATTGGTTTCCCCTATTTTTTTTCGCGTCATGTTCTTTTAACATTACTAATTCCATGTCGACCGATGAGAATATACAATATTTTTGTCTATCGCGTCCAGCTTCTTCTTGAGGGGTGTTTATGAGCTATTCGTATTGTATTGCATTGTTTTAGGTGCTTGTTGTGACCAACGTGGGGTAAACGACCATCGTCTTTGATGTTCCATAGTCATGATCGTCATCCACCTTCCATTATTTTATTAAGCTTCTGCTTTATTGTTTTTTGCTTCGAGCTTAGGCGCACACTAGGCAGTAACTACAGCCGACAATTTTATTTTCATACATTTTGTTCAGAGCGTATACACCTGGCGTCCGGGTCACAGAGCCGCGCGCGTTCGCTACTTGTCGCAGCGACGTGGTGCACGCGCACACACGACGACAATCGCGCGCGACATATCAGCGTCAGAAATTGGAGCCCCAGCCTGTTGCCTAGTGTGCGTCTGCGCACACTAGGCAACAGGCTGGGGCTCCAATCCATTTAACTAACATTCTGCCAAATAATAATTATTTAATATCCCTAAGCGAAAGCAAGACAACATAAATTACATGAATACGTATTTAGTAAGAAATAAAGAAAGTTACAATTTCCGATTTTATTGCAAGCAAGCAAACGTTCAATCATTACATAGATAATAACAGATAAAGGACCAACTGAACAGCATAGTTTATGCATCGTTTTAAAATATGTATTTGGCTGAAATGTCTTTATAACAATATTGTAATTTATAGTCTATATAGGTATGTCCCAAATATGTTTAGCTTGAAAAGTGAATGAATTTAAAGTGATATGAGCTAGACATGAAGACCATTCCGCCTGTAAAACCTGCATACAATTTTGCTGTCTGTATCTTTGTGATTTCCTTCGTCATTTTGAATCAATAAAGCCTATATTTATTTTCCTCTTTTTAATGACGATTCCATTTTTATCTGCACAGGTCGTTCCGCAAAGCCAACACCAAGTTTAACAAATTCCATGACCATTTTATATTCAAAACGCCCTTATATCTGAAATTGGTCCACTCTTCAATGGCACCCCAGGCAGGTACTGAGTAGCTCGTGCATAGCATATGGATACTTACTTATTCAACTTACACAGGTCTTTGGTAGAAGGGTTAAAAGCAAAACCTTTTCATAGAAACTTTAAAGTATAACCTGTCGTGCTCAAGTGTCCGTAACTCTATCGCAGAGGGCCTGAAGGGGACGACTCTAATGCATGCTGCTCTACCGGCCTGCATAATCGTGTCTGCATTGCCGTGGATTAAACCACGGCATTATTACTAGGAAACCAGTAACTCGGGCGGGTAAAAAATCTTTATAAAGAAAATGTTCTCCGAATAGGTATGTACGGTGTTTTCTATGATATCAGCATGAGTCAAATGAAGGACGAATACATAAAATGTGGTGGCAATAAACACGCAGTGCCTTATAAAGGAGAAAATTTTGGCGAATAAGTCACCGAAAGTTTGAGCCTGTAGCATGACTAGCCACAATACAACAAATTTTTCTTAATATAGGGTAGGTATATTAAATAGCTATCTTAAATAGGTATTTAAGGTACTTAAGTAACTAAGTAATTGATTCATATATCTCATTCATCAACCAGGACATAAATGTATATGTCTTATTCCAAGTCTTAACTCATGTTATAAACAAACACCGCATGAGTCACACATGATTTTTATCGTCCACCGCATCTGAGGTGCTTACTTAGGCGAAGTCTTCGCTATGCACCGCGAGATAGTGGCATTGATGATGACTCATTGGCTGTTGACCTTTTAAGGCCTATTCATACAACACTATAACGACGAAACCGATAGGTCGGTGGTAAATAGGTTAACATTATTCATATTCGTTCGGGTTTTAAGATTAATTACACTGTTGTGGGATTCATTCAAAATAGTTATTTTCTTGTTATTGGTATTTCTACGTTCCGAGATTATAACTGCATTCGTTATTATTACACACCTAGGTTAGTTATGTATCAAAAGCCATCCCACATCCATTGTGCATGTTGAGAACCTTCATTATACATAATGTAGAGTATTATGTACATGGAAGCCTATATACTGTAGGTAGGTATTAGGTCCTTTTCCACTGTCGGAATCTTTTTTCTCGGAACTCACCGGCTATCCGACAGTGATTAAGTACCGATTCGTTTATTCAATTTGTACCCAGTTCATGCTGGCTATAAGCCAAACGTTTTAAACGCACGCAGTGAAATGGTACACGATGTTCAAATTACCTACATAAATTAGTTGTTACTTTAAGACTAGAATTTAGTTTTATTTTGCTTTTCAACCAAACGTTACATAATGTGTTTTTTTAAGTTATTATTTGTGTTGCCCAGTGGGAAAGTGTAAAATAATTTCGTATCTCACAATAATAGGCAGTTGTTAGTGTTTAACCTCGATTGCAGTGGGCTGGCCATGCAATCATTTCCCAATCGTTAGTATCTAAGCGCCCCTGTCGTCAAAATGTCATCAGCATTCACTGTGTGTCACCGCCATAACACTTCTGAGCAGTAGATAATTCACTTTTGTCGTGTTTGTGGGCTACACTGCAATTTATCCTACTGCACGGTCTTAAGCCTCCATTAGATTATCTGCATACGACATTAAAGTACATGATGACTTAATGCCCTATCAAATTGAAGGCGGTTTATATTATACGGGAGGGGAATACCACAGATTCTGGCTACAGGCAAAATTCAGTGAGTATTGAGGAGAACATTTTTTAATTTCATGTAACTATTTAACATTACACTCCATGTAAAACACTGATATTTAGCTGTATCCGCTAAGACTGAGGTCGACCGCAGTTTCAATAAAGCTGGGCAGATTATGATGTTAATGACTCGACTTTCCAATACATGATGATTTTTTAATTGATAATTTCCATAATATCGCCTAGCGACCCAGTGACCTACGTTCTTTCGTAGAGCTACCACCTTTCTATCCGAGTTTGTTTTACTTGTTGGCGGAAACGTGTTCCGATATAACGACCAGTGGCGAGTTAGTCCGCTCACGCAGGAAATTGGAAACTGCCACTTCTAGTTAGTTTGATAACAGAAAATAACTTGTATCCAGCTGCAAGTACACTTCTATATGATAAGGATATCGGGCGCGGTCTACTGTGGATACTGTAAAGGTTACAGTTGTACCTATGAACAGTGTAGTTTTACTGATACATGAGCTGTGGTTGTGGCATGAGTGCATGACCTTATATGATGTGAAAATTCAGAAGAAGAATCTGCTTTTATAAATGTCAATATACACGTTTTATATTGTGGGAGCTTGCGAGGACAATGTAATATCAATATCTACCTGTTATTGATCATGAAATTCGTGTTAGAAGAGCATGTTCTAACAATGATGATAAAATACTCACTTCCGCTGCCTGAAACTTGTTTGTCGATCAGTCGACCAACCGGTCAAGGTTTCCTTTTGCAATGTAGTCGGAGAGATATCAATGTCGAACTTTCTCTAAACTCGTAATCCCGGTTCTGGTGTTCATTATGCGGAATATGTTAATTCTTTGTTTCGCTTAGTATTACGACTAAAATAAAAGTTTTTGTTTTATACAAGATGGATCCATACTGTGTCTTGGGCAAAGAAGGTAGGCAGGATAAAATCGCAAGGTGAACAAGCGAGACCGTGTTTACAGAAAATAAATACATAACGAGGACAGTTGAAGTTCCACCAGTGATGTGGTAAGAGTAAGGCGTTCAATATCGATTAAAAAGACGCATGAATCGATATACAAAGAAAACAATTACCTACAATTAAACTTATATTATATGTTTTAAAATTTAAAAAAAAACGCTTCCAATTTTTATTTTATTGTTACCTATGGAGGAGTCTGCTGTGGTGCGTACCCCCGCGGGGAAACGCTATTGCGATTTTAATAAAATTGCATGCTTTTGAAAATAGTTAATGGAAATTCACAAAACTTCTTACTACTTTAAACACTCGTGTGATACTCATTAATATAGATCTCAGGGGTGATTCCTAAAATATTTAAGTATATGTATAATAAAACTCGCCTGCGTGCAGGTTCAAACAACCTGCCTGCTCTATGCAATAACATCTAAGACTATCAAATCCCCATGTAGAAATTGAAGAATCAAATTATTATATCTGTGCAGTGAAAACGTCTAGACAGTTATACCCACCTACCTATGGAAGGGGGAAGGGGACCAGAGATCTCGTCAAATTTCATGTCTGTGACTCGACATTTCTATGAACCCATAAGTTATTCAAAATCACAGATGCTGAGTTCACTAGTCATACTCTTACATAGCAAAACGATTAAATAAGTACTACCTCTTTTATTCATTAAATATACTAATCAAGTTCATTTTTAAATATTTCAATATAATATATTTAAATACCTATATAAAAAATTGTACCCCACCGGTATCAGGACCAGGGACCAAGCTACGGGGCGCATTGGGCTCCAGAGAGAGGCATCGCCTAACCATAAGAGCCGTGTCCAATAGAACTGATTTCAGAATCAAGCCCTTTATCGAGCTGCCTAACGAGAGCCTCTTCAGGTATTGGTCAAGGCTACTATTAAGCCATTGTCTGACACACACGACTATCGGTGCAATGATTGCTGATTCCACATCCCACATGCCGACAACCTCGCGAGCGAAGTCAAGATACTTGATTATTATATTGTTAAATAAGATTAAATACCTTCTACTTACTGCTTTATTGTAAAGTCTGCAAGCAAGCATGAATCAAAGAAACTGTGCAAACAATTCGTGAAATTGAACAAAGTAATTTTTAGGCAGATTGCCTTAAAATGTTACATAGCTACTAAGAACCCGTTGATGGATAACCGTTGTCGTAAAATGCGAGTGCATTAAGCCCTCGCATTTAGGGAAAAGCGAACCATTACAATTCGCCGTCGTGTTCAGGAATACAGCTCTTGGCATCGAACCCTTGACCCGGCCTAACAAGAGCCTCTTATGGCGTTTATCGAGGTTCAAGCCGCTAGGCAGTCGTCCGTCACGATTAATGACAATGATTGTTAAGTCAATATCCCACAATTCAACAGAGCACAGAATCGTAGCACTGGCGGCGTCTAGAGAGGGCAGTCCATAAAAATTGCAGCTGAACGCACAACTGCGTCCACAGACCCGTCTCCAAATCCATCAGCTTCTATATGTCATATGGTATAATGCGTATAAGCGGTAGTACCTACGTTGGTTTTAATGAAAACTGTTTACAACTCCACCGAGTCGAACACTTTTTATTTCGCTGAGTGGACTGGATTGGTGTTATTCCTATATTAACTTAACGTCCTAAACCGTCTCTTAGCATAAATTGGATTCAAAACAAAAAAAATCTGTAAAGGATCAGGTTGGCTAGCTTTTTGATTTTTTTTACGAGAGGGCCTAAATCAAAGTTTGTAATATTGATTAAACATTTTGATTTTACATGTAATAGGCAAGATTAAGAAATTATAATATTGTTTCGATAGAAAAACGACGCGTAGTTAATTTCTAATTTCCACGCTTTTCAACTTAATGTCTTAAAGGATTATGTTTTGATAGCTTTTTGTTTACTTAACTACTTACTAGTTTACATGACGAAAACATTTTGGGAGACATTTTCGAAATTTCTTTTAATTCTGGCTTGGCAAGGCTTTCAGTACTTCTACTTTCTTATTTCGAGGAAGAAATCATCTTTCTCGAAATATGTATTAGTAACTAAAACTGGGTGCAGTAATTGACAGTATTTTATTTCACGTGTCCAAGTGTGCGCGGGCAAGGGTGCGCGGGTGAGGATTGTTCTGGCTAATAATGCGTCCGGCGCACCATGGGCAGACGGCCCAACTACTACCTTGCTAACTGGTTATAATTTGCAGAATAGGATTGCGTTTCAAAATTAAAATCAACTGTAAACAATGTGCCAGGCAGGACTCACCTGACCATTGGAATCCTCGACAGATGTCAAGCGTGTCGTCCCCTAAGAAGTACTTCCGGTGGTTACTCATGATAACTTCCTTCGTAATTGCGGAGACAATAGTTTCGGTTCCTTGGATTTTTTTTACTATACGTAGGTGTATGGATATCATACGAGGTTAGGATTTTGAATAGGTATAGTTGCGATTTATTTGTTAGTTTTTATTTGTTCATCTAGTGCCCTATCATGAACACCATGTAAGTTAACCTTTTAACCGCCTGTTTTTATATCAATTGCCGTGCCCCCAGCCCCTGCAGGTTATAAATTGTCAGAAAATGTATCATCTTGCCTGAAATGCGCCATTTTTGAATAAAATGTAAAGTAAAACCAAGAAATCAACTTGGACAAAGTTTTTTGGCGTATAAATCCAACTTGGGCGGTTAATGGGTTAACGTAAATGTTATCGAGGAACAGAAACTAAAGAAGCACCTGCCATTAATCATTTCCTAAGCTATTCTCCGACAGGATCTATACCTCACATAACTTTAGTCATAAATGCTCTAAAATTTTAAACAAAGGAAAAGTTGCTTGTTAGTTGTTTGCACTTTGCTGGCCCACGTTATAATCCCGAAATAGAGGTTTTAAACTAAGCATTGTGTTTTGTTATACATAGATTTAAGGAGGCAAACGGTGCGTTGAGTAATTCCGCCGATGCGCCTCTTTGGACTTCCTTGAATAACAAATGTAGGTACTATGGGGGCCTCTATGAAGCGCCCGAAATTTAAGTTTTCTTAAGTTGTTTTGAAAATCATTTTAAGCTGTATGATAAAAAATCATTTTGGGGATATTTTGACCGTATATATAGTACATTATAAGCATGGAAAACATTATTATAGCTCTCGAAATTAAAACCATTCGACTAAACGGCTGATCGGATCGTAATTAAATTTGGTTTTAAGATAGATTATGTCCTGAGGAAGGATATAGGATAGTTTTTAATGAGCGACTTTGCATCCTCGATAACCGACATACAAGGGGACGAAGTCGCGGGCAAAAGCTAGTTTCAATATAATTTCGAAACTTGTATTTGAATAATTTTTAAATTTCGCAGGCCTTTCTTTCAATTTAGCCTCATACCTATCTACTATTTATTTTGAAACAGGTAGGTAAATATGAAGAAACTCATTACAAATTCAGAACTTTCGTTTCAGATACGAATTTCCGATTCCGAAGATGAACTTAGTAAATAATTGAGATGCAAAATTGTTCTGAATATGTTGAATGACACCGGATGGAAACTGAAAGAGATCTAAATCAACCTTGAGTTGAGACGCTTTTTATCGTTTCCTGCATTTCATCTCCACAGTATTCGCTTGCTGAAGATACTCGAAACGTCTTTCATAGACCTACTTTTAAACACGTTTCGAGTATCTTCTATTTATACCTAAATACAGCGGGTAAGCAGGATTGGTCCTAATTATTTTTTCAGACAGGAATTTTGAGTTCATTGTAAATAGATATCTATTTACAATGAACTCAAAATTCCTGCCTATTTATTAGTTCATCAAACGAGCTAGTTATGACTTCTTACTATGCTATAGGTTTTTGCAACAGTATCGTATGACGATAGGCGTACGTAATCATATTGCAGAAATACGTCGGCAATTTAATGTTCTTGCGTGGGTACAATTTATCAGGGTGTGTTTTTTGTCTATATTATGGGGGCGTTTCCAAGGTCGAGGCGCGCCTACGCTCCTGGTCTTATCATAAAATTCTAAATTGTTTTTATAGAAGCAGCAGATTTACAAATATTTACTAAATTATCATACTATCCTAAACAAATACGGCAAATTGTTAAAAATATAGATAGGTGCGTCAAACAAATAAACAGATGTGTTTCAAGTTGTTTGTCTTTTGCGAAGTAAATGTAAACGCGCAATTATCAGCAGAGAACTGGTGAATATGCCAGTAGCCTGACAACCCATCCCAGCCATCGTACTGTTATCAAGTTATAGGGGTTTCTGTTTATAAAATTTTTGGTATGTTGTTAAATTTGATCGTATTTGACACTCTGTTTTTAAACAGAAAAACAATGTTTTCTTATCTTCTCAACTGCTTGACGTAGATTTGGTGATAATCTATTGAATTATAATGGCTGTTATTACCTCTTCCAAAGCGCTGATTGTTTGACGGCATTGTGGCATGCGGGAAACGAACGTAGAAGTAGTAGGTGAACTGTAATCCTCTCGAGTTTCCTCAATGAATTCACCGATACCAATAAGACCCGGCATGGTGGCAAAACACGAAGTTCCACTAGTTCAAGTCCAAAACTTCACATCCGTCTATGGGTAACAATTCACACAAAACTAACGCACATTAAAATGCAAATTAAACACATTATCACCTGCAAAACACTTCTGCGCAAATAAAAACAATATCGCATCTAAACACGTCAACTCACTAACCGCCCATTCTCTACAAAGATGAATGAAGTTACTAAATTGATTGATGAACGACGAGGACAAGGACCGAATGTACAGTTGAAGCTGAGAACGACACTAAGTTTCTTTGGGTTGTACATTTTGTTTCCGGTGACAAAGTACTTCTAGTTCGGATATTTCAACCTACGATTTATAAATTGTTTATTATGATTTAAAGAGAGTTTTTAATTTGTGTAGCAGCCATCGTTTGTGTTGTGTCTGTATCTTCTATACAATTCGGTTCCAAGTAAAAGTTTTGTTTTGATACGTCAAACTGGTGATTTTATTTTGAGCATAAGAACATGTTTTTCAGATTCATTAAAGAGTCATAATGATTTTCAAATGTGTAATATTATGGTGTTCACAATAAATTGCGAAAACGCAAAAAATCAGGCGCTAAATTGATACAATTAATGTGAATAAGCATGCAGCTACGAAAATGAATTTGATAGCGGTGTTATTTTCAACATACAATATTAGGAAGCAATCCGAACATAAGGCGGAAGTCATAAGTATTGAAACCACTATCTGTCAAAAGATTGAATGAACTGAACGATAATAATAAAATTATAATGACGGAGCTGTCACGAGGTACGTTTGGTTGGCTTACTTTCCTATTTTATCATTTATAGAATTGTTTACCTCCGGTTTTCGTAAGTTGTTATAATTTATACAGACCAAATAACACATTAATTAATATATAGACCATACATTATTTTAAAGGAACAAACATTTCGTTTATTTACATGCATAAAATATGTATGGAGAAAACACTGTCAAGTCCTAGTTTTTGGCAGTTTTGTCAATGAAAGATCCTTTTCCAGTTTTTAGCAAATTATAAATTGAACTGTTGCTGCTATATTCATTCCATTTGCACATTAATATAAGTACCCTCTTCGTATCACGAATTCTCGTAGCTTCCCTTGCATTGACATAACTTTATAGTCATGGGAGTCCACGACTCTAAGGATGTTTGTAATTTTATATGTGTTCATTTCATTTCAGAAATCGGGGAAATCTGGTCAAGATTATTTGACCATCGTCCATTTCTAAATGGTGAAATAAAGTTTATGCTGAAAGAGTTTGAGGTATGATAAGATCATTGGCCTATTCCAGCTAAGATAACACTGTCCCAACTTACTACAAAACAAGACATTTAACCGTAAATTCTTAATTTATAGGAGAAACGTGGAGATCGGGAAGTCGAAAATTTGTTTGCTATTCTCGAAAAATTAACAGATATAAAAGACAGTCAGTCAGAAAAGATTATAAAGACTGGTGAAACAGGGCTTCCAGTTTTGAGAGAGAAGTTAGAACAGGCATTGCAGCTCAGTGAAGAGGTTGATAAAGATTATTTTGAATCACAAAAGGTTTTTATATTTATTTAATAATGCTGTGTCATTTCAAATGATGTAATTAAATGATGAAAGTTGTAATTAATTTTGTACAGTAACATAACTGAAAACGTGAAAGATTTCAGCATTAGTGGTATTCTCAATGACTGGTTTTCCAGCAACTTCTTATAATCTATTTACTGTCTTTCAGGTGCATGAACAAAGACGTCTAGAACTCAAAGAAAAGAGACAAAAAGAATGGGATCAGTTCATTGATGATATGAACTTCAAATGTCAAAGAGTAGACAACACTTTTGAAGAAAAAGAAGAAGAACTAAGGGATTTGTATGCTGACCTTAACCATAAACTAAATATTGCTAAATAAACAATGGATTCCATAGGATCACTTGTTGATACCAACCTCCGGATCTTCCCATCAAAATATTTACTAAATTACCTCAACACTATACCTATTGATGATAACACACCTCTAAATATTGCAAGACTGGTCGAAGGAGAAAGTTATGAAGCTAAACATAAAGCAACCAAAGTAAATACAAAGAAAATTCCAGTTCATCTTAATAGCAATGATATTGAAAATTTAAACAAAATCAAAGCTCTTGTGAAGGTAGACATTGGAGAAGTTACAGAAGAAGTAGAACAAAAAGATTTCGAGGAGACTTCTACAGAGGAAAGGATAGACATAGTTGAAAAGAATGAAGATTCTGACCAAGCTGATGACAAAAAATCAATAGCTAAAAGTTACCTAAATAAAGATAATGCTGAGGAAAAAAACAAATTGCATTTAACTACTGGTGATATAGATTGGCTTTACACACATCTGCAACAACAAAGAACTATAAAAGAAAATGAAGAAGAAAGTGTTCCATATTTACATGTTTTACTAGAAGGTTCTTCCATCGAAACACCAGAAAACGAAGTTCTTAAAAGGGATCCTGTTCTTGAGGCCAGATGTGTTAAATTGAGATCTCAACAGGAGGCTAGGGAATATCGGAAGATGACGAAATCTGTAGACAATGTTAGAATGAAGTTTCCAGAAGATTCAATCTCCTATCAATGTAAGTATACAAAATCCATACAGTTTTCATTTTGACCTTTGAACAGCAGAGCATAATAATATGCACATGCCCTCCATGCCGTGCCCTTTTAATAAAAACATTAAATAACTTTTTTGCTATTGTGAATTTCATAATATACTTGGTATATTTCAATTTGTTTCATGCAATATTTAATACCCATAAGTAATGGTTTCATTGTTTATTTGGTGTTAAAGTATGTATATACTGCACTGCAATTTTGTCACATATTTGTGACATTGGCATACAGGGCATGCGTTTACTTGTCATGTGTATGTGACAATGGCGTCCAAAAGTTTAAGTTTGTTCAATTACAATGTTTGACTACAGTGTGGTATTATTTAAAATAAAGTAAAGTTGTGAAACATTCGGTTTTACAGTGAAAACTTGTGCATAATTATGTTTAGTTAATGAATAATTCATAATCTTGTTTTGCAGTGAAACAAATGAATCGCCAGTTGATTGCAATTGGACAGTTCATCCTTTCCATATTTGCTGGATTCCTATTTGGATTTAGAGGAGTTGAATGGATGGTGGGCAATATTGAGTTCGGATTTAGGCTATTACTAGGTGTAATGTGTGCTCTAGTAATTGCTCTTGCAGAAATATACTTCTTAGCCAAAAAGTTGAATGAAGAATTGAATGTTCCGGAAACTGTACAATTAGGTGGTCCACCTAAGTTTGCTGAATCCTCACCATATTATGTGCCGCCAATAAGAAACAAGTCAAATGATAAAGAACATCAGGACTAATTTATGATTGGTTTTAAGTACAATAATATATTTGTTATTATTTTGTCATTTAGTACATTGTAACATGATCATGATAAAAGGTGTTATAAACTTTTTATGTATTAAACCTGTCTTTTATTTTCTTTGATATTGGATAAATGAAATATACTACAATAATTTAATTTGCTTAAAAGTTAGTGTGTATTCGTAACATGAGTAAGTGTTGTATTTGTTCATCATGCTGATTTAGAAATACATCCATATTGTTGTTGCTTTCAAAACAATCTGTCAGGTTGAGCAAAGATCATTCCATAGTCCATACTGGTGAACTGCGGAAGTCAATCTTTTCATTAAGTTGACCGCTGCGAAAGAGGCCAATAATCGTAAAAAATACGAGTTTTCGAGAGTAAAAGGAGAAAAATATACTTATTAGACTAAGTACCAGTCTGATACTTTACAACATAGTAGTAATTCGTAATGGCGATTTCAGAGTCGCACGCCAGGTAGGTACTAAATCGATACCCGCGCTTGAAAAGTTGGTAGTCTGTTTTCCTCACAACTATATACAGCGTGTATGTAGGAAGTAGGTACCTACTTCAGCTTTAGAGACATCTAAATACGCATGTTATTATTAATAGGCCGCTGTAGCCCTCCCAGCTTTTGTACCTGTCAGGTTTTCTGTTGAGCGCCCAAAGATCGTAAGAAAAAAAACAATACTTTGATTAATGACGTTACATTTTCTGATGATGACAAGTTAAGTTATATATGAAATGTGCAGGAATCAAGCTTACTTTTAAATAAGTAAATGTTCTTAGTGAGTTTTTTACAAGGTAAGATATAAAACAATCAAGTAATAAAGCTGGATAAGATTCTTTTCATTATTAATCTCGGGTACAAGCCTTCATATCCTTGCAGAGGTGTCATTTAAGCAAGTATAAAGTTTGTCATTAGTCGTCGCTACATGAGCATTCTAGAGCATTCCCAAATTATCCTGTTGGAAGAACACTACACCACAAGAATAATATTTTAATATCTCGCTGTTTCATTCATTTAAGATACTGCTTGAAGAGGAATTCTATGGCGCGTTCCATGTCCATTTTCGTTTTCTGATATAGTTGCATTACTGGTCGAACAGAAAGTGTTAACTCCGCAGTTAATTACACTGGAAAATCATGTCAATCATCATGTATTCATGCTACAGATATAAAAAAATACGATATGAAATGTTGACGATGACTTTTTGTTTTGACAGCTCTATTGCACAACAGAATATTGTTTTTCTCAACTGTTCCATTTGATGATTCATAATATTTTGGAGCCTTATATACCGTACACGTCGTATATCAACATTCATTCGCTTTTAAACCTTATCACAAGTGCGACGTATTTCCGAGTCAGTTTTTATTTACTAGGTATCTATCTACCAGTAATATCTTAACTTAACCCAGTTTGAACAGCAGGTGAGTTCCTAAATACAGTTTGATGCTTTTTGCCAGTATAATAATTATCGGCAGCTTTGAGTAGGTTTAAGATCTTTGTCGCCATTTTACCGCATCATAAACATTCAAAGTAGGTATGATAGCTGAAGTGGACAGTGGAAGTTAAACAAAATGGCTCCTATTTTAATAGCTAAACGAAATGGTACAGCAGTTTTAAATAAAACATTGTAAACCTTTGTTGTTGCGCACACACTTGCTTCTTCAATCAAGAAATATACCTATTATTTTGATTGTGGCATTGAAGTTTAAAGTGAATAATATGCAATGTACAAACTAAACATTTTAAGCAATATTTTGGTCAGTGGGTCGTCTTAGGAGCGGAGTAGTCAAATACGTCAATCTGAATTTTTATATTTTTCAAAGTGGTATCGCATCTTATAAGTACTAGTCAGCAGTGTTAGACTGGTTTTCACCTTAACTTCCATAAATATTTCATCATCAAAACTGCTAAGAGGATCAGAGGTTTATTGTAAGATTTAATAAGTTCCATGATTGCTCATTTTCATAACACATTTTATGTACCGACTTATATCCTGCAAGACAGAAATAAAAATAGAAATATTATTTCAGCCATGGAAGACCAAGTTCCATTCAAAGTTTATACATTCTGGAGGGAGAATGACAAGCCAGAAGTCAGGAGATTTGGTGTGGAGAAGACTGTTGTCACTAGCTTCCACTACTTGAATGCTAAGCTCCAGGATGTGTACCCTGGACTTAAGGGAAAGACCTACTCTGTAGCTTGGAAAGGTAATTAGTGTAATTTTATAATTGTTTATAAGCCCTATTTTACCACTTCCAGAGGTATAATGTACCTTCTATAATGTCTATAAGTACAAAAGAGAAGATCCCCAACTTCAATATAATTTAAAAGTAGTGATCTAATTGTTGACCCAATTAGATCAGATGTAAATATCCTGATTAATGTTTAAATGTATAAGTTAATTATACCCTCATGTGTTGTGACGTCTACAACATTAGTTAAACATTTATATAAAAATAATGGTGACCTCAGAATAATGAATGAGCATTTATTTATTTATTTAAATTCTGGTTGAAAATGTACTTTGTCAATAAGGGCCAGTTATTTTTGTAGGGTTTACGCAATTAACTTTACATTTGCACTATATTATTTACTATTACAAAGTCATATCAAATTAAATATGAGTTTCAACTATAATGTGTTAAATATAATGGTCATTTCACTTTGTCTTATTCAGATGAGGATGGTGATGATGTTGTGGTATCATCCGATGAAGAGGTGATGACTGCATTGCAGGCATTGAATGGAGATGTCATCAAACTCTTTGTCTACTGCAAGGGGGATCAAACTAAAGATATTGATTGTGACATTGTCTTCACCACTGTAACTGACAAGTCTAATGGTAAGTTTGTATTACTACATGACTAAGGACTTTTGATATACTTGAAAAGGTGGTGCAACAACAATCTTTACAAGGCAATACATATATGAGGGTGAGAATAGTTTCTAGAGGTTTAAGGTTGTAAAGGCCTATAACCAGTTATAGGCTGGCAGGCATTTTTGACAATGTTTTGTAATCATTAGATTGGTGAAAAGATTCATATGACCTAGATAAGTACTTAAGTAAGTACGTCCATTGGGAATATATATTCAGCATTGTTGTTATGTCTTCTAAGTGCACTTATCAATTCAATAACTTTCAATGTATACATGATAATATATTCATACACTCTAATGTAAAATAATAATGTGGGTTATTTGTTACACTGCCTTCTACTGATAATTGTAAAATTGTTGATGTATTTGTTGCAAGATAATTGGAGAAATAGTTTTCAATTAATCCTAAGATTATTGCAAAGAACTGAATTATGGGATTCTAAGAAAGTCTACAAAAACCTAGCTTGTTTAGGACAACTGGAAATTTGAATGATAAATTAAAGTCAATTAAGACTGGCATCAAGAAATCAGCGTTCAGCCAATGCCATTGTTTGTGATTAATCTGATATAAGGTTTTATGATTACGAAAATCCTAGGGATTTTGCAAAAATATGACTTTTCCAACTATCCTATGACATTATACACTATAGGAATTGTGTCTTTTACATATTTTTCTCCGACCTTGATTATTTAGACTTACAATTAAACATACTTTAATTTTGTAGAACCCACGGTTACACCGGCCATGCATTTTGGTATGGGTACACAGGCGGTGCACTATGGTGTGATGTGTGACTCGTGTGACGGTTCCATAATTGGGTTCCGATACAAGTGCTCCATCTGCGATGACTACGACCTGTGCTCACGTTGCGAGGCCGCCGGCCGTCATCCGGAGCATTGCATGGTGCGAGTGCCTACGCCAAACATGCCTGTAAGTACCACAGGATGCGCATATTCGCTTCGTATTAATACGATCAACAACATTTTTTTTCTCAATTTTGTAAACTGTTTATTCATGTAGGTATTTTCCGATTACAGCGCACGGTCATTAAAGCTGCGATCAAGAGGTCCCGCCATTTCTTGAAGTCCGTCGCCACTGCTATGGGTGAGGATTGTCCCTACAAGAAGCACCGCAGTGAGCGGGGTGGTGAGAGGAAGCACCGCGGGCCCCAAGGTCACCACGGACCGCACGGAGCCGAAAATGGTCCCCATGGCCCCACCGGCGAGCACCACCGCCGCCGCCAGCGCGTTAGCTGGCTCGACACCTTTGCCACCTACATGAACGAGTTTGCCAACCTTGCTGGAGACATTGACTTAACCGTAGATGTCGGTACACCAAATGCCCCAGAAACTAAAGCACCAGCACCAGACCAGACTCCGGAAAAGCAGACTCAGAACCCACAGGCGACCCAAGAGAAGGCACAAACTGGCACTGAATCCACACAAGCTCCAAAACCTGAGGCAAGCACCTCTGCATATGCTCAGACTCAATGCCCCTTCATCCCACCAAAGATTAATGTCGAGCAAATCAAGGGCCTTCTGGAAGAGTTTATGCGTGGGCATTATGTGCCTGAGCCATCTCAGCCTCAGTCTCCGCCTCCAGCTGCTAGTGCTGCTGCCCCCACATCGGTTTTGACTAACGACATGGAGATTGGACAGGGAGACAGGAAGTCGCCTGAAGCTGATGACGGTACCTTCAAGACCGGATCTTCCTCTGCTTCAAGTGTCAATGACTTTGACAGAGATGCTTCTCCCGACAAAGCTGATGACTGGACCATGATTAACAAGGAAAAAGGTATTTGTAGCTCGATCCTAGTTTGTAACCACATGATAAGATACAATGTCCTAAGAACTCTTACTAAACTTGTCAAATGTTTTAGATTTGATGGACACAGCCAGTGCACTTCCTGGTACTGCTGCCCCAATTGGCTTCAACTTGCCCGAAGAGTTTCAAGAGCGTGTGAAAATATCCGCAGGCGGTCTGTACCCACCCTTGAACACCTCGGCTGCAGGTAATTTATGTTCTTACCGAATTTTGTTCTGTTGAGATTGTGATGCGAAAATTCATTTAATGTCTCATTTTCATAGTACAAGGGTGAAATTCTAGCTTCAGTTTTAGTTTTTCGAAATGACGAAATAAGAGGGTGAAATAAATTCAACTTAGTCGGCTATACAGGCCAGTATACTCGTAAAAAAGTAACGTGCATATTAGGTCATGATCCATCATTATTGACGCCTGCTTACCGTTTAGTGTTGAATCCTAAAGAGCCCGAAGTACTGAAGCCTGCGCAGCCGACCGCGCCGCCCGCACCAGCCGCAGCTGCACCCAAACCGCAGGGAAACCCGGCTGCACCCAAACCGCAGGAGAAATCGGCTGCTGCCCAACCGCAGCCTCAACTCAGGCAACGCCACCCACGTTAGTTGTTTTTTTTGTTTGTTTTCTGTATTGAGTAGAAAAGTCAGGGAAAGCTATGAAAATATTTTTTTTTTGTCACATGCACCATTATTAGTCTTATTAGTCTAACGAAGTCTATCCATATCCGCAAATAACAAGGATTATCTTTAGAACAAACGAAGCTTAACATTTGGCAACAATCATTGTTTCGACACACAAATCGAGAAATTGTATGGATATGAGATCATATTGGTGTAGTTTACAATTGCGTCAACTATTTCTAAACATCCGTGGTCGTAAGTTAGTGTTGGTAACTGTCGGTGACTCCACACCAGTGAAGTAACACGTCACTGCCAATGAATAAGTTGGGCAAGAGACCATTGAACTCAACATTAACAAAACAACTAATTTATATTCTTAGCTTGGTTTGTTTTTTTTTCTATTTACATTTTTATTATAATAACTACATATTTTAAAAGGTTTTTATATGAATATTTATCACCAGAATTCAGATTAAAAATAAAATAATATTTCGTTAATTGCATGATTCATTGAATAGAAGAGTATAAAAGAACAGTAAAATTATGTTATTCCCTTACAAATATATCATATCTCTGTACAAGCTTACTTATCTACATTATCACCTGAAAGTAGGCATGTATGACTATGAATCATTTCTGTATTGTTTTGGTTCAATCAATTGGGTAGGTTTTATATATGTGGAACTTAGTCATCGCCGATTTTGTACAGATACTGCGTCGTAGGTTGGAAAATGAGTCTTTTAGTAACCTTATTTCGCTGTTATCTGCCTAACCTTTATCAAAGTATGTTGGGGTCGGCTTCCAGTCTAAACGGATGCAGTCGAATACCAGTAATTAACATGGAGCGACTGCACACTTATTTGTTGCAATCAATAAACACGTTACCCCGTGCCAAGTTTGGTTGTCTGATTTCAGGTTTTAGAGTACCCATAATGACTGTCAATGGTCTACTATGATACATGATTGAATGATAACAGAGACCAACGGCTTAATGTGCTTTCCGAGGCACAACGAGTTCTTTTAATATATTTGAGCCGCAAGTTGTTTTAATATACTTGGTAGACAGACATTTTACTTCCATGACCTTTAAAATTATTGTAGGTTCAACCAAGCTTAACATACGATTTTTTTTAAATAAGTAAGAGCTAATGCAATCGGATTTAAGTGTACCTACGTACAAAGTAGGTCGTAAATGATAATGAGGGTCACAATCGCTTTGTTGGTACACAATGTTACTCAAGGTATGACAAAATAATAGAAAAAAATTGTAGGAATAATATTATTTATGATTTTCTCTCTATGTTTGGCACGCTTGCCGAGACATCGGTTGTGTAATTATGTTTCGAGTCAAAGTGCGCCTATGAGATTTGATATATACTCCCACGGTAAAGGAGAACTTGATATATTCTTCTATAGTGGATGCCATGTTAAAAATCTATAATATTTTACTGAATCTACTTTGTTTTTTAAAATGTTTTATTTTTCTTCCACAGAAGCACATATCGATGCGGCGATCGAGCACATGCTGGCCATGGGATTCACCAACGAGGGTGGATGGTTGACCCAACTCCTTGAGAGTAAGGACGGCAACATTGCTGCTGTTTTGGATCTGCTTACACCCGTTAACCCCAAGAAGTAGAACACGTTTTCTCTTGCCACATAAGGCCCATATTTAGTTATTATTATTGATTATTGGGGTTACTCCACATTTATTGGCAAATATATTACAAATATTATTAAGTGATTGCTCTTCAAGGAGGTATATTAACGGTTATCAATAGATGCGATAGGGAATAAGATGGAGATGGAATAATAACTTGCTAATTTAGACATGTAAGCCCTATAAACATTATGGGTGCAGGGATTAAGATAATGAATACAATATTATCCACATAGATTTAGTAGTTCTATTTTCTCTTCTCTCTATCCATTTGAGTATTTATAGATCTTGCCTTTCTTAGTTGTAGCTTGTTAAAATTATACCACGAGTCCAGAACATAAATAATCATCTTGTATGTCCTGCATTACTCGTATGTATGACATTAATCCACATTCCTAAAAACAATTTATATTTATTCTTATCCATGTGATGTTGTTTTGATTCAATTTGATTATAATAAATTTCAACAATACCAATATTATGTTCCAGTGTGGGTTATTCAAAATGAATGTGATATTTAGTTATGACTGAGTTTATAGTAGTATCATATATTTAGTGACATTATTAGGTATATTCGAATATAGTTCAATGTTCTATAACATAAGAATTGTATGTATTATTGTAATAAATTTAGTGGTTATATTAATAAAGGATTTAAAGGGAAACAAAGAGTTTTAATTCATATAACTTTATTTTAGGAATCCATAGGAATATTTTTTAGTTTTGACATTTTCTTGCCTCTCATTTAGCAAGGCTTTAGCTAACGCTTTATCGAGTAACTTTGCTGCAACTCTGTGAACAAAAAGACCAATTAAGTTTGAATTTCAACTTAATTTTGGCGATACATTTACTATATATAACATCCTGAGCCACATATATTTCTAGCTTGGTTAGCCACAAGCTATCTATTGTAAATAAAAATAAATAGATAGCTTACTGTCTACTAAACTACTACAGTAACTTGACAGTTCAAAGCATGTTGTCACTGAAACTACTGTGGACTAATAATAGTGTTGGAGTGGTGAACGAGTTAGTGATATTTCATTAAAGCCACGGTCAAGCATACAATGATTGATTTTTCAGTAATACAATTTGTTACTTGTTGTATCACTTATGTGCTGAAAGTTTGAGTTGTCTATTTTGATTTAATTAAAACTTGAACTTTTGAACGCCAGAGTATAAACGCACACGCATGCGCAGTTTACCGCTCTGAAACCAGACCTTCCGGTTGGATACCAATATCGTGACTAAAACACATGGTGCTTGTGTTTTAGTCACGATATTGACATCTGGACAGTCATTTGCGCCCACTTCAGAGCAGCCAACTTACAAGACGCGACCCGTATCTACAACTTCAGTACTGAAGTTGTAATGTGAATATGATTAAAACCTAAGTATAGTCACCGGCACGTAAGTTGGCAAGGTTTTGGCGTAGTGGGGGTAAGTTCGCGCATCGTGCGAATTTATTTTAGTGGAACAAAAAAGTGGTGAATTTAATTGATCGTCATTATTTTATGGTTATTGCCATCATTTATATTTAATAATATCTGATTAGAAGAAAGTTGAAGAAGGGAGTGGAATTCGTAAAGTTTATTGGGAGTTATAAACAATATGCATACGAGGAAAGTATGCGAAAAAAGGCATACCTTTTTTCGCCTTCATTTTTTAATTTAAAACAACAACAATAATATCAACTCGTAACAAAAACTAAATTTAAAAACAATAACAATAACTCTTAACATAAACACAACAAAAACTAAGGGTTCGTGCACGCAAGTGTAATCGGGAGTTCGGGAGGCAACAGTCGACTGTTGCACCAATCGCGCGCTCGGATTGACGTACCTCATACCCCGCGTCCCGCTTGCCTACCAAAGAGACCTAAAAACGACTTGTGCGGATCTAACGACTCTTGCCAAGTTACGTGCCGGTGACTATATAAGTAAATAAAATGACTTGAGTCGACTTACATTCCCTGGTTTATAGCATCTTTCAAGGTCTTGGGTGCAACACTGCCTGGCCCATTCATATCAATTGTGCTGAATTTGCCCCCTATTTCTGTTAAGTTGTCTTTGTCACTGTAACAGCTGGGGCACCCAGTGATCCCTACTATGACAGAAACCACACTGCAGCTTTCTTCTTCTGCTGACGGATCTACCACACATTTGTCGCCGATTTTGCATAGTGTCACCTGAAAATAAATACAAAATTTCAAATGACTGATATATGAAATAAGGAAGTTGCAAATTCCTTATGGCAACCTCCTAATGAATTGATAACATCTGATTCTGTCAGTTTTCAATTCAACTGGCAAAAGCTATGTGACAAAACAGTAAGCAATTTTATGCATACCAATAAAGGCGCAGTTCCTACATCCAGCAGCTTACTATCATATGGGTCATCAGACAGCTGCAAGTCTACATCCCCTCCATCCATGAGAACTGCCTTCACGCAAGGTATCCTTGTATTAAAAAGGGCAGCCTTCACAGCCAAAGATACAGCATCACAAAGATTACCTCCACATTCCAATATCTAAACAGAGAATTGGATAATTCTATAAGAGTTAAATCAATTAATAATTTATTGACAGGCTTTATTTGAAGTATTGAGTGAGTAAGTATAGTTGGATAATGAATCAGGTTCTTACCAATATATCAACAAAAAGTTTCCAACACTGCTTGCCCTCAAATATACACAGTTGTTTTAAATTGAAAGCCTGTGATGATTGGTAAGCTGCTTGCATCAAATTGGCTATACCTATGGCTAACTGGTCACCACCCCTACCTTCAAACTGTGGAGTAGCATTTGCTGAACTGCGAAAATAAACGGTTTTAGCTTGTATTCAGGTTTACAATAACAAATATTTTATAAGATAAGTTAAACGCGCAGAGTCGTGGAGTTGCGGATATCAACCCGTCAAACAATACAATAAGATAAGTTTGACTTTGTTTAAAACATTGGTTACAGTGGTCACCAAGAGCTTGATGGTTGGATTGATGCATGGAGATTGGTCCACGAAAGGTTTTATATAACAAACCTTTCAACCCCAAAAATCACATTGATGCAAGTGGTTATTTTTTTTAGAAATGGTGTGTTTCCTGTTACAATATTGTAACTATAATTAATCAATGGTACCTACTTTTGAGTTCACCGTCCATCTTTAAGACTTTTTTACATATTACCTTGGGTATTGCCTCCTCGTTCTAACTAACAACGAAAGAATCATTATGGCCCCCCTTAAGAAGCTTGGGAAGCACTGGTTAAAAAAATATATATATTCATTGTATTATTGTATTGTTTGACGGGCCAATATCTACAACTCTATGACTGAGCATATTTTGCATAATACATTCATACATAAACTCATGCCTTTTTCCGCATGGGGTAGGCAGAAACTATAGGACACCAGCTGCTAATTATCCTGACCTAGTCACATCACTAGCAAGGTCAGCGAGTGACCTTCCTTTGAGTATGTCCCATCCTGACGGTTCCACTTATGCCTGCTCATAGACCTTTTGTTAGTCGTCTTTCATTCACCCTCTCAACATGACCAAACCAACCAAAATAACATTTATGAATATGTTTTTGAATGAAATAGTTAGACAAATGCTTTGTTAACTCACCAATCGACATTGAACTCAATTTTGCCCAAGTCAGGTTTATCTGGGCTTGGGACGTCTATTTCGGTTTTGACTGCAACAAGTAAATCCGTGTTAGCAAGTCGAAGTCTTGCTGATCCCGTAGCAGTGTCAACGAGGTCCGTTTCAAGCTCCATCGGCCGGTAATCAATGTTTGATCGCCCATCGGATCGATAATCATCCTATGCACAAAATAAGAAATGGGCATGACATATTTTAGATTGTATCATTATATACTTAATAAGATATCAGTATTTCATTTTCTGTATGTTATTGCAGTTAGAAACTAAAATAGAACATTTTTAAGATGCTAAATTTAGGTTATGTTAGGACTTACTTGTACACCGTGGACAATAAACAATTTCTCAGATGGACTAAGTAAGAGTCCCGCCATTTAGTTAAACAGCAAGGCGCGTCTTCAATGAATAAATATCAAAACACTGTAAAACAATTTTATAATACGAAAAAGTTGTTTTGATTTCAGCGTTCCGTTCAGTCATTCACACTCACAGTTCACAAATATAATTTTCTTGTTTGACAATGACATACGGCATAAGTGACAGGTTACTTCAGTCACGCCCAACAAAATTTAACAGACTGTCCCAAATCGCGTTTAGATATTTTTTGAGTTAACTCTGTTTTTTTGTATCACAAATAACTAGAGTTATCTGGGTTTTCTTTTCTTTATATTTAATTATTATATACTTTTGAAATTTTAGGGCCTAATCACACGACGTTTTTTTTCACGCAACGACGACGCACTCCTATGTGCTGCAAATGCCACTAGAGCTGCGTTTTCAAGGCAAAAGACGAGCCAAAAGCGCGATGACGACGCTTGTTGCACGAAATGCGCGTATAATAAGTGTCGTGTGTATAGGCCCTAAAATACTTCTTTTGCCTCCTTTCCTTTCATACATCTGGTCATACACGTATGCCGTTTGCGAGTACTACACACCTGACCTTTTTGATGAACATCACCAACAAGGTCAGTGTATGACCAAGGGCGTACCCTCCAGGTGTTTCCGCTTACGACTTTTACAAAAAATATTCATAAGGCACATCTGCCTTAGTCGTATTCATTCATCCTCTCAACGTGACCAAACCATCTGAGCATATCATCTACTGTTTTAAGTATTTGTCACTATTTCTTTTAAACCACAACGTTGTTTTTTTACTATTCTACTTGCTATATATTAGGTCTTTACCTATGAAATTGCCGTTCTGCAGTACTGGCCATTTCAAATCAAAATATTTTTTGTTTGGCTAAGAATTCTAATTTCAAATTAATTTTATTTTAAAAACATGGATTTTTTTTTCCAAAAGTAGTCATTTGTTTATTGATTAGTGTTACATTTTCATCGCATTTAAATCTTTTTCGTCATCATGGATACGTTAAAAATTCGAGTAATTATGGAATATGAGTACCGTCGTGGCAGCAACGCGGCACAAGCGGCACGCAACATCAACGACGTTTACGGAGCTAACACTACAAACCAACGCACTACCTGTTATTGGTTTGCTCGCTTCCGTTCTGGAAATTTCGACCTGAAAAATGAACCTCGCGGTCGTCCGAAGACTTTGGTCGACAATGACGAATTAAAGGCGATTGTGGAAGCTGATGATACACAATCTACGGCTGAATTAGCAGCAGCTTTCGACGTTAGCGTCAAAACAATATTGGTCCATTTGCGTCAAATTGGCAAGGTAAAAAAGCTTGACAAATGGGTGCCCCACGAACTCAATGATCGCCAGCGCGAAGTGCGCGTCGAGACGTGCCTTGCACTGCTCAACAGACACACAAATGAAGGAATTTTGAACCGCATTGTTACCTGCGATGAAAAATGGATTCTGTTTGATAACCGCAAGCGCTCAGCAAGTTGGTTGGATCCTGGTTCAGCACCTAAACAATGCCCTAAACGAAAACTTACCCCAAGAAAAGTGATGGTCACTGTTTGGTGGTCTAGCGCCGGTGTGATTCAACACAGCTTCTTACCAAACGGGGTGAGCATTACTGCAGATGTGTACTGTGAAGAATTGAACACAATGATGGAGAAGCTGGCACATCTCCAACCAGCATTGGTCAATCGCTCGTCTCCGCTGCTCCTGCACGACAACGCGCGACCTCATACTGCACAGCAGACGGTCTCCAAGTTGCAAGAACTGGGGTTGGAAGCTCTCCGTCATCCGCCCTACTCACCAGACCTTGCGCCTACAGACTACTACTTTTTCCAGAATTTGGATAACTTCTTGGCGGGAAAAAAATTCAATACCCGAGAGGCAGTACAAAATGCCTTTGAAGAATTTGTTGCCTCCCGTCCAGCTGATTTCTTTAAGAAGGGCATCAATAAACTGCCACTGCGTTGGCAAAGATGCATTGATTGCATGGGTGATTACTTCGATTAATACAAATAAAAAATACATGAAAAAAATTCATTTAAATTTTTTCATACAAAACGGCAATTTCATAGGTAAAGACCTATTATTTTTATTCTACTTTATATACTTCGTAAGGAACGCATTTCGTTTCGTCATTTGCCACACCCAAAATTCACTTCCATACACTGATGTATTGAAGTGAATTTTGTAGGCACTAGCACACCATTGAGAAAAGCCAGACTACCTTTTTTGGACATGGTCTTTCACGCATTTACTCTCCTTTTTAGTCTGCATCAATCTTTCCACCTCTTGTATTTTAAACAAACTCCCCATGTATACAAATCCATTCAATTGGTCGACATTCTTATCATTTATTCTCCTCTCTTTCAAACACCTTAAATTCACTTCAACTTAATATGCAACTATCCATGTATAAACTGAACAGCCATAATGCCCTTACACAGCCCTGTGTAACGGCATTATGGCTGTGTGGAAGTTAAGTTGTGTGGAAATTGGCTGTCATGGTATGGGTGAATGATGTGGGGTGTAGCTACTGCGGCATCAGTCGTATCAATAATTCGGGGCCCTCGAGATACTGAAAGGGACTCCGACGTGTGAAAAAAAAAATCGTTATGTTTTTTACAAATCTAAAATCTAAAATTCTCGTTGCAAAGAGGCTCGTAACGAATGCATAATGATAAATCCGAAAATTTAATTAATTTGATAATATGATGAAAGCTCAACCTAATAATGCTCGATGGTCTTAATGGAGTCTCTCAACAAGGGGGTTTGAAATTGAACATATTGTACAAGTCGAAGATCATGTCAAATGCCCATGTTATACCCACTCCTCTCAAAGGTTGGACGCTCTACTCGAAGTTGTTGACGATTATAATAATATATAGGTACCTTGGACAAACGATCTAACTAGGTAGGCCCAACTTTGAGAAAGAGGTCTATCGTTGAATCCAACTCGGCTGGGCAGCGTTCGGGAAGCTACGCAAAATCTTCGCGTCCAAAATCCCATAATTTCTGAAAACGAAAGTCAACCAATGTGTTGCAAGTGATTATATATAATGCATAAGAGACTTTATCACTCAACGGGCACTCTCTGCAGGATCGAATCGGAAATGAGGATACGCAGGAGAACTAAAATAACCCACTTAGCCCAACGAGTGCCCAAACTTAAGTGGCAGTGGGCGAGGAATATTGTCAACACCACACTAGAATCTTTCCGCCCCAACGGGCGGAAAGGTTCTAATGTGGCTACCACGCACCGGAAGACGCAGTGCGGTTAGGCTCCCCACGAGGTGGACTGAAGTTCGTAGGAAGACGATGGATGAGGGCAGCACAGGACCAATCATTGTGGAAATCTTTGGGAGAGGCCACCAGTGAACGTATTTTCCTTGAAATTAACCTATCCTAGTTAGGATGCTTCAATATACTAGCTCGCTTCGCGCGTTCTAACACAACCATAATAAAAACTTAACATACCTGACTGAATGCTTTTTTATCAAGACACTCTGTCCGAGTCAATAATTCTGATTCGGTTAACTTGAGCTTCCATTGTGATTTTTATTTATTTTGTAATAACAGTACCCTCCCCTTGGACGTCCCTGCAGCCAATTAAAAAGAGCCCAAACTGGTACAGGGCACCTTTATGACTATTTACCCCACTGCATATGATGAGAAAAATGTCCTGGAGATGGTTGGAGTTATAATCTTCTTTCGTACGAAGTTCGGACTGCTAGTTATAATATTTAATTTGGGATGAGGGTAGGCGAATAATGAGATCGGTACCGATACAGACGAAGTCCCTACATTCAAATTTTGTGTCTTGGGTTTCATTTTACCAGACTATGGCAAAGCCAAAAGAAGTTTCATTACTTTATTGCATATGGTGCCATTGAAAGACATCGCTACGATTGGGACGTCAGGGGTATCCTGTACAGCCAGTCAGTCATGCATGTATTGACTGATTGTCCTATTGATAGCTGACTGGCTAATTTTATTATTTTGACCAGATCATGTGCGAACCTGATGACCCTGCGAAGACTGCAGGCAGATGCTGGATGCGGCAAGCTGAAGACAGGAGCATTCATTAGGAGAGGGCTATGTCCAGCAGTAGATTAGTATAGCCTGATGATGATGATGAGGATGTGCGAACCCTGTTCTGCAATTGGTAGGAAAACTGTGTCTTGAAGTTGAAATACTGGCTAACAACTTGGTTCAGGTGTCAGAGCTTTAATGTTACAACTGTTTGCTGATAAATGGAACGATGTAATTTTTATTATTTGGTGGCCTTTACGAGTATATCAGCCTAGGAAGCGTTTATGGTGATGTCCAACCTACACGTTTTAAGTACAAGTAGTCAGTTCCCGATTCGCTCCTAGCTACCGTTGGGGGGCGATCTCGCAACATCCTCTTTTAAATTGCGAGTTATCGTAATTGTTTCATTGTAACAGATTGAGCTTACGTCTCGACGGACTCATGCATTTGAATGTTGGGTGCCTTTAGCGCTACGCATATCGATATGATACGTGCTATCAATTTCATTTTTAGAAACCCTTAGCTGAAGTTAACAAAATTGTGCTGTATGGAAAGTCGGGTCAAGGAATTAATAAAAAAGTGACTTATTTAAAAAATATTCTATGTGATTTTATATCGGAGATATTCGACACTTGGCATCATGGGCGAAATGCGTGGGGAAGTTGTAGAATTAACGCATCTTATGCAAAGGTTTTCATGGGTGGATTATGTTGTGTTCGTATTTATGTTGGCCATTAGTGCTGTTGTGGGAGTGTACTGGGGTTTTATGAAGAAACAGACCACGCAAGCTGATTACCTCCTCGGTGGAAGAAATATGAAAGTGATCCCTGTTTCTATGTCTCTTGTGGCCAGGTAGGTTCCTTGTAATATTAAAAGTGGCAGTTATAGTAGGCCGCACGTCATTGGCAACAAAACAAGTAATAAGCTGGCCCCGCATTCTGTTGAAACTCCGTATTACATTTGGCCAGCTCAAGGTCAAGGTGCTACTGACGTGTGGCCTACTGTACATGTCTTGGGGCGTTTTCCTAAAAACGGTCCTGTATCATCTATGAAATGCCATATATTTATGTGATTTCCTAAATAAATACATTTGAATATTAATTCGACCAACATCGCCGGTGGAGCTACATGGAACAAATTCACCACTTGCCTTACATTATTCACTGCCAAGGTTGTTATTAACTTCCAATAAATTCTATAAAAATATATTTTCTAAATAACGAAATTCGATCTTTAGCATCGGACATAGGACACTTGATAATTTTGCAAACAACAGCGGAATATTTATTGTGACAACAATAACTACATAGGTATGTAAATGGTAGTCAAAAGTATGCTACGAACTTTAAAATGTACGGTTGTATCTCCTCTAATAATTTTATTTCTTGCCTAACAAAGTGATTTGAATAAATCGTGTTTACAAGAGTACGGTATCTGCTTATGATTATGAGCTCACTAGCAAAATGTGGTCTAAAATGTCTATGCTGTATTCAGGTCATGTACATCACCGATACATTAGGCAAACAGAATCAGATGACGATGATTTGAATTTTCATTAAATGAAATGCCTTCGCCAATTAAGTAATCACCAATTCAGCACAGGCATTTTGCCATTATTGTATGGTAATATCGCAAGCA
This sequence comes from Phlogophora meticulosa, assembly GCA_905147745.2. Taxonomy (NCBI): domain Eukaryota; kingdom Metazoa; phylum Arthropoda; class Insecta; order Lepidoptera; family Noctuidae; genus Phlogophora; species Phlogophora meticulosa. The sequence continues at coordinate 6,925,178 of LR990518.1, forward strand.
GCACTGCCTATGTGTGCTGTTTTGGCAAGCCTGTTATAATGCAATGAATCAAGTGTCTTTCAATATAAGGTTCCTTTTAACAAACTAAATCATGGGTTTGTTTGGTGGAGGCACCCACTAGACCAGCTGATGGAGTGATTATTCCCTTTTTCCAGTTTCGTGTCAGGTATAACCCTGTTGGGGTCTCCAACAGAAGTCTACATGTACGGGACCCAGTACGCATATATCATAGGGGCTATTTTCTTGATGTCGTTCCTCATGACTCAGATCTATCTACCTGTGTTCCATGAACTCAAGATTACTTCTAATTACGAGGTAAGACGTTTTGAATCAAATAGCTAGTTAACGATATTAATTCACCTTTATAATATCGATTTATTGTTTTCAGTACTTGTCAATCAGATTCGACAATAAAGTGAGATTGTTTGGATCGATTTTATTCGCGTTCACACTGGTAAGTGCTCTTAAAAAACATTAGGTATACATGTAATTGTTGTTATGCATAGTCCTAATAGTTCAAATGAATGAGGATTTCTTTTTTAATTTCAGATAGGCTGGTTACCCATTGTGATATACGTTCCAGCACTGGCATTTAATCAAGGTGCACTATTTTTTTGGTTTCATTCACAAGTTGTCTGTAATTTGTAGGAATCTCAAAATGCGATGGATTTCTTTTGATTTGATTTGTCACACATATCTTATTACTATGGTTTTAAGGAGCCTGCAGGGTAGTCACTTAGGACCACCGCCGTAAAGCCTACAGAAAAATACTTTTACATTCCATTTAAATAACATATTATGCTTGCACTTTTCCTCTCGAAAAATAAGTCACCATTTCTTCGTAGATAAATTTTGACTGGCAAATATAGCGCAAGCACCAAAATACAAATAAACTTCTTAATTTCAGTAACTGGTGTTGATATACACGTAATTACTCCAATAGTGTGTTTGGTCTGCATATTCTACACAAGTGCGGTAAGTTTTGTACATTAGTGTATTGATAAATGTTCAATTGTTCATGCGCAAAAGATGCTCATGTACAAGCATGTGCCTTTTGTTTTAATGTTTGCAAATGTTTGTTGATTAATAAAATTGCTATATCTAACTAGTGATTCATACATTTGTTTCCAGGGTGGATTACAAGCGGTTGTTTGGACGGATGTGATCCAAATTACGGCAATGTTTGGTGCGATGGCCTTGGTCGCAATAAAAGGGACTATTGACGTGGGTGGCATAGGTGTCGTCTGGCAGAGGAATATGGACAGCGGAAGGATTGAACTGCCAAAGTAAGAAGCGTTGCAATGAACTAAATTAAAGTTTGGTTCTTTCTTATTTTATTCGTTCTTTTTATTGTCAACATAAAAGCGCAGGACTAGAAAGTTAAGGTAGCGGTACTAAAGATGATCTTCTTTGTAGGTACAGACTTTACTGTGTAACACTAAAATCGAATTATAGCAGATTCTAGATTTATACAAGTATACTGACAATAATTTATAAACTCTACGATCAGGTCTTTGAACTTTGAAGGTCTAAAGGGATTGAAGTACTGAGCCAAAGTCTGATATATTTATTAAATGTCTACCAACTGTATTCTTCCTAGTGTCTTTGTGGCTTCATTCAACGTGATTGCTTTGTGTACTAGACACCCACGATGGCTCCTCTGATTTAACGGAAACGTTTATCTTGAGGAATTGCACCTCGCTGACATACGTACTCGTATCAGCCGTAATTGCAATATTTATGGCTGAGAATAGCCACGTGGGAATTTACGTTGGCGAAGAGTGAGGTCACGCTTGTTCAGCAAATCTCATGTTTTTCCTCAAGGATTAAACTAAACTTTACTCCTCTTTAGTCTTATAATTTCTTGTTTTATTATCTTAAAGGTCAGCTCTGTGATATATTTATTTATTTATACAAAACAAATAGTGGTTTGATTATGGTTACTGGCTTATTAAATTAATATTGATTTTCTTAGTTGGGACCCAAATCCTCTGACGCGACATACGATATGGAGCCTCGTGATAGGTGGCACCATCTACTGGCTTCAATCTAACGCCGTGAACCAGACTATGATGCAAAGATACCTTGCATTACCAACGCTGCGGGGAGCACAGTGGTAAGTCTTAATATCTAGAACTTAAACAACTTTCGAAGGCCAAAACTAGATGATATAGTAAAGGAATATCTAGGTAGATGTAAAAATACGAAAGGCGATAACTGTAATATCGTTTTCTTTGTCCACAGGGCAGTGTTCTTATTTTGCATCGGTATCTCGTTCCTCTATTGCTTCTGCCTCTACTGCGGCCTATTAATATACGCAAGATTTTACGACTGCGATCCTTTACAAACAAAGGTAAGACCTAATTACATTTAGGTGTTACGCTACATCAGAATAGATAACGGATTGGTTCGTAGTCTACTAACACTTATGACACTTATAAATTGCAAGGGATTAAGAACTGTGTGGAACCTATCTTGCAATTTAAAAATGTACCTATTAAGTCACGATATCATAAGTAACAAAACGAGTGAAAGCTTGAACTAAAGATTACCTATGTTTTATTTTATGTCTGAACGCCAGTGGCCAGCGGTCATCGTCGATACAATATAAAAAATCATGTGAAAAAGCAACTTGTCTAGCGTTGTCATTTTTTGCCACGTACGAGTATATTATTTTTGTTTATTTCGAAAACGCCAAGTGTTTCTTGTCGTCAATTCATTAGTAAAATTGCCTTGATAATAATGCTATTTTCAGTTAGCAAAGGCGAAGGATCAACTTCTCCCACTTCTAGTCATGGACGTTCTTGGTGAAATCCCAGGTTTGCCCGGAGTCTTCATTGCGGGTATTTTCAGTGCAGCTTTGAGGTAAATCTTCATGTTTTTATGGCTTTCGAGTTACTACGTTAATAAAAAAAATAATTATGTCTAATTATAAACCTACAAAACCTATAAACATAAGATGTACGAAGACATACATACCTTAAATACATACACACATAAGTAACACACACACACACATACACATACATAAATAACTTTGAAGTTGTTTTTTTAATCATTTCTAAATAATTTGCCCTTTGACGAATTAATAATGACAGTAGCATCATAACTAATTTCCAGTTCACTATCAACGAGTTTAAATTCGATGTCAGCAGTAGTGTTAGAAGATTTCTACAAGCCGTTCTTCAAGAAGACACTAACTGAGAGGCAAGCTAGTTGGCTCATGAGAAGCGTCGTTATACTCCTGGGCACACTCTGTGTAGGTAAATACTTTGCGCAATACTCATAAACTATTTACATAACTATTTGTTAATCAATACGCGATTATATTATGATGATTGGTACTTATGACCCCCACTCACATACCACACATATAAAATATATACCTACTTATACTATCAAGCATTTTCATTAATTATTATCTTTTTATTTTCTTTTGTTTTGCGTTACTATACTTAATTAAAATATTGAATTGTACAAAAACACTAAGCAACTGATTTTCCACTCTTAGAGGGATACGGCACTGATTCTCTTTACTACAGGCTATTGTATAGCCTATCTAAGAGGACAGTTACTACCCCCACCATTGTTGTAGCATACATTCATTTGTAAAGTGTAACTTTTTACTGTATTCACTGCAAAACCTATTGTAATGTATTTTTCATTTTCATTTCACTAATGACATTACTATAAAATAAATAAATAATGCTGGACAATCCACACAACAACATCTAGCCCCAAGCTAAGCAGAACTTGTGTTATGGGTACTACATGAGTGATATACTTAATACAATACATTACATAGATAGATATTTTTTATTATACATAGCAAATACCCAGAACACCTGGGACAAATCTTTGTAGATCGTACAAACATTTGTCCCAGGGCGGGAATCGAACCCGCAACCTCCTGCGTCGCAGGTGGACCTTCGCCCGCCGCGCCACGTCACTATATTATTATGTTATTACTGCAGATCGTTTCTTTTTAGACACACTTTTTCTATTTATCTTTGGCAGTCCTATTTGTAGCATTAAGACAATACACACACATTGGTTGTTTAAAACGTCGATTTTAAACAAAGTGGTCTTCACTTTCAGGGCTAGTATTTATAGTAGAGAAGATGGGAACTATCTTGCAGTTGACCATGACGTTGGAGTCCATGACGATGGGTCCGCAGCTCGGCGTATTCACTATGGGAATCCTTATGCCTTGGGTGGATGCTACGGTGAGTTAAGGTTTAAAGATTTATCATGGACTAATCATCTCATCCTAAGGGACTCATGGCTACCTCACGAGGTCAAACTTACGAGTTCGGTCCGTAAATTTGTAGCCCATTACATATCTAGAACCATCACTGTTTGTCACTTGTAGATTTTTGACATCTTCGTTACGTGAATTCAGAAGCCCGAAAGCCTTACCAAGAGGAAATTATTCATTAAAATTCCTTAAAAAAAATTAGAGTCCTTGTAGGAACAAACAATGTTAAACTAAGACGAAAATGCCCTTCAAAGTTTTGTTTCTACTCACCCATGGGTTTCTATTCACCCCGTTTTACGTATTACCCAGTTACTGAGTTGTGGAAGTCAGATAGGCAGACGTTCCGTGTTAAATACTGGTTAGTTGCATCTGTTAGACTGGAAGGCGACTCTGACATAGTTGGAAAAAGACTAGACAAGTGGCTTTTCTTCCGTCATAAGGCAGTTTACAAAATATGTATAAGAGGCGTTTTAGCTTTGTTCGTAGAGTATGGATGGTTTTAACATCCAAAATAGTCTAAAATACCACATTAATAGAATGAGAACCGAGTGCGGAAGAATAGAAGAATATATTATTACGGAAGATAAGGAATTATTTTTACTGACAGATTTTATGTGTATACGGTCGTTACTATAAATATAACATCTATCAATACCAAAAGCTAATTTGAATCCTTTTATAGCTAAATATTTTCTTGTATCATCCATTAGGGGGCACTGGTTGGCGGTATAAGTGGACTAGCAATAATGTCGTGGTGGTGTCTGACGTCACAGTTCGCCATAGCAAGAGGACAAATAGCGCACGCACACAAATCTCTATCTACTGAAGGATGCACGTACAACTTTACAACCGTTGAAAATGTTACTGAAGAATCGGTTTACAGGTGAGCTTGAAAATTCTACACTCACATGGAACGTGTCCCTGCACGAGACATGTTTAAAGCACAAACCTGGGAACTTTGGTAGCAGGAGTTAAAGTCATTGAATGATCGAATTTGACGGTTGTCAGCTAAATACTGACTTTTGTTAAAATTCTTCGAACAGGCAGCGTACATTTTGCACGCTACGTGAAGCCAATATCCTCTATTAGTATATGTAAATGTCCTTCGACCTTCACTAGTAAATCTTAGTCAAATACTCTTCTTGCTGGCCACATTTCTGTAAAATATAATGTGTCCAAATTCGGAACATTAACCTGAAGCGAAACCCTATCTGGGAATCGACCACTTATTTTCTGTTTTTCTAGTGAGGAAATAAACCCAATTTTGCGAGTGTCGTACATGTGGTACACCCTCGCTGGCATGATGGTGAGCATATGCGTGGGCGCCATTGTGTCGCGCATCAACCGCGCGCGAGGCACGCCGCACGTGCCGCCCGCGCCGCGCCTGCTCGCGCCGCAGCTGAGGAGGCTGTACAAGGAACCTCCTCACCCCACTGACGAGCCTTATATTAGTGCCTATGGACAGAATAAGGTTGGTAATGATGGACGTCCTAAGTTTTTAAGTCGATGGTGCACAATAATATCGTATAGCTATTTTTTAAGCATTAAGTCCGTCTCCATACATTTGTGTGCTTAAAGTATTAAATATATAAATAACACACACTCGAAAAGTAACTTTCCTCTTTCAGGATCACCATGCAGTTAATTTAACACGTGTGCATTTTGTTTTGCATACCCCTAGTCATGCATATAATACGCCTCAGATAACTATGTATTACTCCTAGTCCCACACTATTATAATGCAAATCAGAGATGTCTCTGATTTGTTTATTTTAATTACTCATAGATTGTTTCGAGGGGTTCCCTCTATCTGGCAGAATTTTGATGCTCCGAAATTTATTTGGCATAACACACTTGGCATAATCTTCTTTAAACGAATATATATATGGCATAAAAATCATTTAATATAATTATTGTTTGGCCGAATGTTTATACGTCCGAATTTACAAAGGCATACTTTTAAGATGGCAGAATTTTATTTGGCATTATTACTTTTGGCAAAGCTTAATTTCGCATAATTTCGTTTCACATAACGTTTATTTAGAGCGACGATTATTTGGAATAATTTCACTTGGCATATTAAGAAGATGGCAGAATTTCATTTGGAATAATTTTATTAGGCATAATTATTGTCATTTCTATAAAATGTAATCATATTCTTAACCTTAAATTAAAATTAAAATATTGTCTTGAAAAGTCAATATGTTGTACTACAAAAGTTAGTGAAGTGACAGAACCGAATTGCTGCAAAACCGACTTCACGTAGTCTTGTTTGTCCTACCCCTAGAGTGTTATTTAAAATCGCGTAGGCGCGTAGGGGCGAGGCGGCCCGCGGGCTGAGGAGCAGGCGGCTGCGAGCGAGCCGCCGCGGCTGAGGCTGGCCGGCGGTGCCGGCCAACAAGCCGAAGCTGCGGTGGTGAGCGAAAGCCGTCTGCGACGATTAGCACGCGTGGGGCCGCCGGAGGGCCGCAGCGCCGGAGCCGTCACAGAAACCCTGCCTGCTGCATGCTGCTTGCTTGCTTGCTTGCATGTTGCATGCTTGCCTGCATGCTGCATGCTTGCTTGCATGCTGCATGCTTGCTTACATGCTGCATGCTTGCTTGCAGGCAAGCATGCAAGCAAAATATATTTTAATATTATTTGACGACACGGTTGGCGCAGTGGTTGAGCCATCGGCTGCTGCGCCGCGTGTTGTGGGTTCGATCCCCGCACGGAACAAACAAGCTTATATGATGGTTCTACTTTTTAATTATTATGGATATGAAATTTATGCCTAAAGATGATTCTGACTTACAAAATTATGCCAAAAGACGATTCTGACAGTGAACTTTCTGCAATATGATGGTTCTACTGTTTAATTATTATGGATATGAAATTTATGCCTAAAGATGATTCTGACTTACAAAATTATGCGTTTTTAATGTATTATAAATGAGTGTATGCCGAACGATTTTCTGCGAAATGAAGTTTATGCTATGCACTGTTATGCTAATTAATATTATGACATAAAAAGTTCTGCTATAAAGGGTAGACCCTGTTTCGAGTCAGTGCCATTCCTTCAAAATGCGAAGGCAAGTCCCAATTAAAAAAACCAACGACCTATTTTTTTTTCAAATATTTGTTATAAGATACTTATTATGTTTGTGATATTTTGTTGGTTAACAAAATATCACAAAGATATCAAGTGATCGACACACAATACATTTTCTATTGTGTATTGTTTTCTGGCAGTCAAGGTGTTACGCCTGTGCATTTTTTATTCCACTAGAATAACAAACTTTCCATACATATGCATCATAATGTACTATTTTGTTACAGGAAGCCTGTCACATCAACTCTACTTCAATAAATATGAAACCAATCACCGAAACCGAAGAAATTGGTTAATTTTGTATTTAAGACCATAATGATTGATTTTATATTTGTGTAATAAATCGTTTGAGCAGAAATTAAATTGTGGATTCTTTACTATCTGGCCATAACCTTCCCTATCTTGGTGTCTTATACACTTGCAGTCTGTTCTGTATCTATTCTATCAGCTGCACGGTGATCTTGAGACGCTTCTTGTCACTGGTGGCCTTGGCAATGAAGGGACAAGGGAAAGGGTCATAGCAACAAAGGGCCACATATCTTGAGGTCCTAGAGGAGTAGAGAGGAATTCCACAGCTTCCGGCATCTTACTGGAATACTTACTTTACTTAATTTATTATTTTATTTCATTTTATTTGTTTTGCAAATACAGCTGCTGAAGTTATGAGTTTGACTCCCTGGTTGGTAAAGTATTATTCGATTTTCCATTTGCATTTCCTTGCAGCGAAGCAGCCCAGAGTCTGGATTTGTGCCTCTGAACCCTTCGGGGAATACAGGCGTGTTGTAGTGTTCTGAAGACAATTATATCCTATCTTTTCTAAAACACGGCCGTAGACCACTTTGTTTCTTTAGTGCGTTGCAGAACGGTTCCAATACTAAGGAGGTTATAAAACTCCTTGCCCACCCCTACTTACTGGCCATTTTGGTGATAATAATCTCAAGCGATTGTTACACGGTCGCCAACCGCATCCCGACAGAGGTGACCTTCGTGGTTTACAACCGTGTAGGTGATGTTTTACAACCAACTTTCGTTTGACTTTTCAACGACCTTGGTTTAAAGATCTGCGCTAGCGACTAAGGGCGAGTAGAGGAGATTAAGTCGGCAGCCGATCGTGTTGATGGCGGTTGCCAACCGTGAGTACGTCAGTCGTTCGCTGTGAATCGTCGCAGTAACAGCTTGCCTAATCTTAGTCTAATTTTTAATAATTAAAGTTCACACCAGTTTTAATAACTTATGAAACATTTCCAAATTCATGCTTAGGAAGTTCAAGCAAATTCGTCATATTTATGGCTCAGTATTTTTCTTTCTTTTAGGCTTCGCTTCATCCACAGTCTTCCTTTATTTTTCTTCGCTCGGACACAAAAATGCCAAAGCCACTCCTAATTTTTATGAATTTGATAAATTCGTTACGACGTCAGTACTGCTCGGATATCCCGACAGAATGGCATGTTAGCTACCATGTAGTTGCTGACGGTCAACAGCTCTACCGGCATTCGAGAACTAAGGTCACCTCTGTCGGGGACGCGGTTAGCAACCGTGTAGCAGGCAGTTTAGGATATTATTTACGTTTTGTTTTATATGTAAATTGTTCTTCAATAAATGATGGCGTGTATTTTTTTTGCACCCAAAATTACTCGGCTACAAAACACACAAGGCTTACCCATATTCTTACTAATAAAACCTTATTTGTTTGGAATAAAATATATCTCTCTATCTCTCTTCGAGATCGTGATGTACTATTTCGAACGTATACATAAGAGAAATCCATGTATAGCAACGAACAGCAGTTATGTATATAGTCCAGGCCAAGACGTATCAATATTCTTTGAAGATAGGATTAGACAAACACAGGAAATGGTCAATTGGTACAAAAATAGCCCTGACCATCGAGGAAATTCGCGGGCGGCAATTGTAAAATTGCTTTAGCATTCATTCACACTTTGACACTGAGATGTGCCTTAGCCAACTGTGTATAAACTAAAGTTTAAAACGAATAAATAAAGTTAAAATTCAATATTATACTAAAATGTCTGAACAGAAGTTACACGTATCAGCAGTTAGACAGTCTATGCAACATTTTGCGTGGTTTGATTATGTATTGTTTGTTTTCATGTTATCAATATGTGGCGGAATCGGAGTTTATTTCGGATTTGTAAAAAAACAAAGTTCTACTCAAGATTATTTGATGGGTGGAAGAAATATGAAGTTACTGCCTGTCTGCTTCTCATTGGTAGCCAGGTAAATATTATGTTAAACATGATTAAAGGGCCGTTCACAAAATTGACCTATTTTGGTAATTTTTTATCACTATGTGTGAGGAAAGGTAACAAGAATTTAAACAAATTGTTTCTTGCTTGTGTACGAAAAATCACAGATTTTCGTACACGGAAAGATTGGTGTTCTTTGTATAATATCACATAGTGTATTAGTATGTGGGATTTTTTTCACATCATCATCATCTGCCTAGCCTTTTTCCAACTAAGTATGTTGAAGTTGGTTTCCAGTCTAACCGGATGCAGCTGTATTGCACATGGAGCGAATGTCTATCTGACCCCCACATCTCAGGTTACTGGGTAACACTATACCCTTTAGTACGACTGGTTGTCACACTTTTGGGCTTCTGACTGCCCGTAACGACTGTCAAAGATCTACAAATGACAGCCAGGACCAACGGCTTAACTTGCTTTCCGAGGCACGGAGGAGTCTCAATATCGGATGGGACGTGGTATTGTTTGGTGAGGTGCTGTTCTTTTGATTTGGAACCCGGGGAGGGTTCCAAAAAAATAATCTCTGTTGCGTTTGTGAGATTTAGTGATATGTAGTAAGACAATGCGAGGTCATCATATATGTACTTACTGAATTTGTTGCCACTGATGCGGAATGTGCGGCCTACTAGTAACTACTAATACAGGTTTTTTTTTCAGTTTTATTTCTGGAATATCCCTTTTAGGCATACCAACAGAGTTATACATTTATGGAACAGCTTATGTGTTCACTTTGATCGGCACTCTTTTGATGTCAATAATAGTAGCATTTACATTTTTACCAGTACTTCATGAGTTAAAACTCACTTCAGCGTATGAGGTAAGAAGTCTTTGTAATTGTGAGAAACAAAAAAATTATGACATTGTTTGACAATTGTAATAAAAACTTTTTATCTTTTGATTAGTACCTATAAGTATACAGTTATAATGGCTAGTAGAGTTATGAATACTTAAACTCGCCAAAATAAAAAATAAAGTATTGAATTTGGACAGTTCCAAATTTAAACTGGCCATATAGGTAGGCGCCAAAGTGAAAAGATTCTTCTTTTGTTTTACGAATTATGCTTAAATGTAAATTCAAATTCAATAGTTAATTGATTATGGGAAATAAATATGGTTCGTAAAATGGAAAAAAATGTTCTTGTTATGGATGTGTGTTAAATTACTAATGTTACGTCTGTTTTTAAAAATACGTAAGTTTTAATTTAACGTATCTGTTTCTTAGGGGCTTAGCATTCATGGTTTGTTTCATAGTATAGGTTAAATTTATTTATTTATTAAATAGTTTATTTGTATAACTTAAAATAATCAAGAGATATTTATTTATTTATTAATCATGCACAACGTAACAGACGTACATTCAATTACCTACTCTCTTAAAAAATGTATTTTTTTAATGAGATAAAAATGAAAATTTTGAAATAGCATGCGTGAAGAAATGAATTAGTTGTAACGATACTGATTTTTTTATTTTGTTGCAGTACTTAGAACTTCGATATGATAAACGTTTGAGACTTTTCGGATCTGTGCTTTTCAGCGTATATTTGGTGAGTAGTCAATAGAATTGCCTCGTTGGGCTAGTTGGTCGTAAGCTCTACTGCTGAGCGTGATGAGGTCCTTGTCCTGGATTCGATTTCCGGGCCGGGTAAAGTGATATTGAGTTATTCCATCAGGAATTCTCCGGTTTGTGCCCGGTTGATGGCAATAGGCTGAGCCTATTAGGCTCGCCCCTATTATATGGGAATTAAACACAACTGGCGAAATGTAGGTGTACAATAAGTACACCTCTGCCGAACACTCCGGGGATTTGTCGTGATATTTTGTTATGTAGTCAATAGAAATCATAACGTAAAAGTAAATAACACAAAATCCTGTTAATATGAACTTTGATCACCAAATAATAAAAATAACATTTCAGATAGCGTGGCTGCCTATTGTTATTTACGTGCCAGCTTTGGCGTTCAATCAAGGTAATTTAATAATAGTTTTGTAGTTTCTCTTTCTTTTCGGTAATACTACCTATCCATGCGTCAGATGAGACACCTTTTGTTTCAAATTATATATTAGAAAAAGACAACGATATGAGTGTTAAAGACGACGCTCTACAAAGCTTTTCTAAAACTCGAAGTGGCATATTTACGGCCATTGCTCTATTTGATATAAATGGCAATGCGACGTATATGTCAAAAAATGCCAATATTGTTTTAATTTAAAGCAGATTATGTAAGTTACTTAGTCTATTATTTATTCTGTGATGTAGGATACAAAATTAACAAATTCTCGGAAACGCCTGTCGGTTTTATTAAATTGAGCTATGATATACTTACAGTGCAGACCTTTCAATTTTTTGAACTTTATATTTCAGTGACTGGAGTCAACATTCATATTACTACTTCTATAGTATGCATTGTTTGCATATTCTATACATCTTTGGTAAGCACCTAATTTAATTTTAGAACACCAACGTCCTGGTTTAAAAAAAAAAAAAAACACTGCAATGGATGCAACTGACTACCAGTATTTTATGGACCTCCACAACCCAGTTACTGGGCAACACGATACCCCTTGTTTAGACTGGTTGTCAGACTTTCGGGCTTCCGTAATGATCGTCAAAGATCTACAAATGACAGCCAGGACTAACGGCTTAACGTTTCGTAACGAAGCTTTCCGAGGCACAGAGGAGTCTCGAAATGTTATGAACGATCACCCATAAACAGACTGACCCCGGTAAACGTAGCTTAGCCTTCGATCAACCCATGCTGTTTTTATTTAGCCACGAACTGCTCGAATTACCAACGACATAAATAAATATCACAAAGATTTTGTATGCCAGCAGACGATGTAATAGGTAATAATTTTCCGTATTTTTTTTCTTTCTAGGGTGGCCTGAAAGCCGTAGTATGGACTGATGTAATTCAAACTATAGTGATGGTAGGAGCTATGATAATAGTGGTTGTTAAGGGCACGATCATCGCTGGCGGTTTCAATGAGGTGTTCCGAGAAAATTGGAATACAGGACGGCTGGAAATACCACCGTAATTTTGTTTCTACTTATTAATCCCTTTTACGCGGAACTCATATTAACAATCTGGAATATTCAAGTAACTTTTTACTATTCATTTTATTTCCAGTGTCAGCCTAGATTTAACTGTGAGACATTCGATTTGGTCTGTTTCCATCGGATCTGCATTTTACTGGATCGGCAATGTGGCTGTAAATCAATCTATGATGCAAAGGTTCCTGGCGTTGTCCGAACTGAAATCATCGAAAAGGTAACCTAGTTTTTATTAAATTATAGTTTTATGTTTTGACTGTGAAAACGGTAACTTTCATAATTTTTTTTCATTTGCCAAAATACCAATTCATATCGTTTCATTTAGCAGAATTATCTCCGATCTACCTATGACTAAGGTATCCATTAATCACGTGAGGCTTGAAAGAAGACAGAGAGAGTGGGGAAATCACAAAACACCAGAATAGTGGGGATGGGTCATTTTCGATATGCCTTAGTCCAAAACCTCACCTCATATCACCAAGGGAGGAGAGGGTTAAAAAGTTGTTAAATAACATCACGTGATTAAAGGACGACCCCTAAGCCATTTGAATCCTATCATGATAGAAGTTTTCAAGTGAAACTAGAATTTCCTTTTAATTTCACGTGCGCTATAGGCCTTGTTTAGCTGTCGGGACTTGGCTTTATTACGACTACCAACATATATTTACTTAATACTATTCCTGCCAGGCTAGGTGTTAAATCCAAAAGTAAAAGTTCCATTTTAAATATTTGTTTCATTTTTAGGGCTATCTGGGGTTTTCTAGGCGGAGTCGTATTCATAGTCCTAATATGCGGATACAGTGGTTTGTTGGCGTACGCTAAATACCACGACTGTGACCCGTTGGACTCTCGCCTGGCTTTAGCGAAGGACCAGCTACTGCCTTTGCTGGTCATGGATGTATTAGGAGATTGGCCGGGCATGCCTGGGATATTTGTAGCAGGAGTATTCAGTGCTTCTCTAAGGTAAGAAGACGCAAGTTTGGCATTGAGAACGGAATAAAAATTTGCTTTTAGTTTTTATTTGTGCGATTGCTGATCTACTATGGTTTTGCAGTATGTAACTGCTTCCGCCAATGCTCATGTTTCTCATGTTTCTTCGTGTGTAAATAAAGCGAGAAACATAATTTTAGTTAACGTTCCAAGTTTAAGCCACCGTGAAATAAGCTTTTCTAAAACCACAAGCTGTTTTCAGTTCCCTCTCTACTGGCCTAAACTCAATGGCAGCGGTTGTACTGGAAGACTTCTGGAAACCATTCTTCAAAGAGTTGACACATAGACAAACGCAAATATTAATTCGATCTGTTGTGGTCGTTCTGGGAATCATTTGTGTTGGTATGTTTAACATAATATATGATGTCTTTAGCTTCTCTGCGAACAGCAGCCTAATTCAACGTCTGTTTTTTACCGAATTAAATGTTTCTTAATAAATGTTTTTTTTTTCAAATTAATACCTTTTTCAAGTTAATTCATCATCAAGATAAACAATGTTGAGTCATAATATTACCTATATTTCCCTTAACTTGACACTGATGTACTATTTCCAGGTTTAGTGTACGTAGTAGAAATGCTGGGATCGGTTCTACAGCTGACAATGAGTCTGTCTTCAGCATCAATGGGACCTCTGGCTGGAGTGTTCCTCATGGGAATCTTCTTGCCTTTCATAGATTCTACGGTAAGTGGTTTTCGTAAACAAGCTTTTATTTAGTTTCACATGTTCCGGTGTCAGCTTGTAATGAAATCTTCTAAGTAAAATTTGACGCACTTGTGCGATTGAGCTCATATCTTTTTTACTGTACATTAATACTGATTTGATTTCCCGTGGATGCTGTTTGCATGAAGTAATTGTTTAGTGCACGAATAAAAGTAACGGATTGTACCCGAAACATAAGTATGAGTGAAGACTAAAGTGAGTTGCTTACAACATAATATTTCATATTCTAGTGGTATTCTTTAAGTTTGTTTTCCTTCTATCTGAAACATTTTTCTTCTCATAATATCAAAGTTGTGCTATTTTAGAGTGCGTTAAGTGGAGGCATCATAGGATTGTCATCAGCGTGGTGGATTGCTGCGCAGTCGCAATTAGCTCAGGCAAGGGGACTGATGCAATCCATCGAGAAGCAGAGGTTCACGCAAAACTGTACTTATGCCTTTGATCCAATCGTACCTAATGTGGTTGATCCTGAAAAGTAAGTATTACGACTGAACCTTACTCTCGATTCGGACCAGGTTTTTTTCATCTTTTTAGTGGAAAAACTAGGCCATTTTGGGGCCTAGCTTTAATAATTGGATTCATGTTGTGGCATAATTATTTTTACAGTTTAATAAAGTAGCTTTTCATGTCTGCTGTGTGATCGCTTATTTATTTTAAACTACCCAATATTGAACCCCACACGTTACCACTGGGCCATAACTGCCTTTACGTTTTTATTATGAAATATAATTGAAAGTCAACGGTGTTGTTTCAGTAAAGTGGCATATCTATACCGGATCTCATTCATGTGGTTCACTGCGTTTGGATGTATGGTGACCATCGGCATTGCTTGCATCGTAAACCTCAGACGGACGGCTAAAGTGCACCACGATCATCGCTTGTTCGCTCCCTTTATACGGAAGTGGTTGGAGAAAGATAAGGTGAGGCGACATTGGGTTGACTGTTATTGTATTCCTACTAGAAACTAAGTAAGAGTTATCGATTATCGGACATAGGTATCGATTCATAACCAAAGAACAGTTTTCTTAAATATTTTCTCACTGCTAAAGTTCTGCTTAAGAGTTCTAATTTGGTCAAAATGCAAACGTAAGCGTATATTCTTGATCATATTAAAATATCTCTGTAGTTTTCATCATCTGTTATTATCACCTAAATTGTTATGCTTATTCACAACAACCTACATCATTATCTAATACTAACTAACTACTTACGTGATCTTGATAAAATTGAATCATATCTAAACGACAGTGGCACCACTGTGATTTAGATTAAAGTAATCAATTTGGACGTCACACAATAATGTCTTTACTTGTTTGTCATTAGGCTTTATCTTCTTGATGAATAACTCTCTTAACTAACATTATGAATGCGAATGTAAGTTTGTTTGTTACGCTGGCACTTCACATCACTATTCGTGTTCGCCTATTTGTCTTTTTCGCCCAACTACGAAGATGTGAAGTGGCTCTATCTACAAGAAAAATACGCGAATACCCGTATCTGCCTGCTTGTTGGTTTTTTGCAACATATCATAGGATTGTGAATATCGGAATATGTTTGTTTGCCGTCCACACATCGCTCGCTTGCTCGCATAGTGTGCGATTTTTGTGAATTGTTAACATCTACCATCGTCAGAAAAGGTCAGGAAGAGAAAAAAGCACTGTACCCGAGGGATTGACAAAATTTAAATAAACGCAAGCGAAGCCGTGGCCAAAAACTGGCTTGATAAATTAGGCAGTTTCCAATGTTCCAATATTTTTTTAACAATGGAAATTCTCCATATGATCCTGTGGCGTGCAGGTCAGTGTGTATTTCTAAGGGACCCCTTCCCGGTGTTTGCATTCATATCGGGCTCATAAATACCATTTGTTTACCGCCTGAAAGCGAAGGAGAGGAAGAATAAAAAATCATCGTCTGAAAATGAGGAAACCATCTAAGTAGCCGTAAAATAAAAACAAACTTTTGTTACAGATTAACCAAATTCATTTAAAGAATATTCAGAAGTGAAAGATAGTGTGGAAGACAAATAAGAATAAAAAGGAGTAAACTTAAAGTTAAAAACAACTGTAAGATAAAAGGCTGAATAAAATCCTGAACAATTGAAGGAAAAGCAAAATTACAATAAAAACAACAAATTCATAATGTGGATTAAAGTGGGTTTATGAGATTTAATAGGTATGGGAAAAATAATGGGTAACCATTGGATACCAATCTTAGTCATCATACGATATTTGAAGATATTCCATGTTATTTTATTTACCCATCTAATAAAATATATCATCAAACACTGTTAAGTATGACTAAGTATATTGACTAAGTATATTGACGCGGATCAATTCAAATAAAATAAAAATGTTATTTTTGATACCATGTATTCTTAAGGATAAAATGTTACAATTTTAAATACCAGATGCTTAAAACGTATGTTACTGGAAATTTTATAATAAGTTATGGGAAGTATTAAATATAACTAAGCCTATTTTTTTTTTCAATCTTGAATATTGGTCGCCTGTTTTGGTGAATGCGACTATTGGGCTATTTACGAACAATCTGTACCGCAAAAGTTGGTTATCAAACAATTTGCATCATGATTTTTATAATTACGGGTTGCGTTGAGCATTCATGTAATTAGTTCTTCTGATTTGTAATTGATATTCTAATAAACTGCTTTTATCTCTTTGAAAGCTAGTCTGTTTTCGAATATTGATATGCTGATCACATTTCGTATTTCCAGTGGATTGAAATAAATTGTGAGTTTACAAAATCAAACTTTTTAAGGATCGCCTGTAGATGACTGATGTTTTTTAGATACATTTTCACATATTCATCAAAAGTGAAAATAAAGTAGAGCTAATTTTGTTTCTTTACAGAATAGGACTTATTTGTAGTTCGTTGATTTATACATGCCATAAATTATTTTTAAAACAATATTATACCTGTACGATACTTGATTTAAATTGTGCCCTTAATTCACTTAAAATGGATGGCTCCGTCCTGTGTTGACTCTAAATATACCAGCCCTGTAAAAAAAATAAAAGTTTAGTATCTAAATGTCTTCTCAAAGTTACCATTTGCTGTATCGTGCTCTCATCGTGGTGTAATAAAATCCAATACTAATTTATGCTACCCTTACCTTGACTTGTTGATATCGCTGTTGCCCATAGGGTTAAGGCTGCCCGTACATCTATTACGAGTAGCATCGCTGAGACTTGCACATTCGTTGGCACGAAGATGGTTATATATCACGGAACTAGCCATGTATTCGTAGGCACGGCTGTGGGAACATGTGTTTATTAAACACCCAGGCATATTGGACCCTCCATTTGGGTAAAAGTCAGCATCACCGCACAGTCCGCTAAATCCAAGAACTGTAGTTTCTGTGTGGATCACTTCCACGTATCGACCATCAGTACGCACTAAACGATTGTTGTCTCTGTCCCAGTAAGGACCAGCAGGGTCCAAGGCTAAAACAAAACAGTAGAAAAACAACTTTGTTCTGATCTTTGTCATCATCTGCCTAGAAGTTGGGGTTGGCTTCCATTCTAACCGGATGCAGCTGAATGCCAGCGTTTTAAATAGAGCGCGTAAAGTAAGTGTAAGTAAGTTGTGTTTTTTTTGTATTTCTTTAAATATGGATTGGAGTTTATCTGAAAGCTTTACCTGTAATTCTTTGGACCCTGGACCCCGTTTCCCGGCCAGCGTTTCCAACTAAGTGGCCTCCAAGACTGAAACCTACTAAGTGCACTCTGTTGTATGACATTCCTAATCCAACAAGCCAGTTGACAAATTGGCCAAGTCCTCTGCCAACTGCAGCAGTTCCGCCTTTCGCTGTAGAGTAAGATCTGTTAGCTAGTTCATTCCAATCGAGAACAATAACGTTGACATCAGAACGGAGGAAAGCTGAAACAAAAGAAAAAACTATGTTTTAACTACCCATAACCCGTTAATTAAATGTGCATTGCTGAGCAGATTGTCTGTTCTATGACCGTTGTCATTAATGTCACTAGAATTATAGCTTTACAAATGATTTGTGGGTACAATTATACTTAGTCAGGAAGTTACCTTCAGTGAGCATTCTATTCATGGTGTTTCCACCGTGACCATTCCACCCGTGAGCGAGGAATACGGTAATTTTCGAGAAGCCAAAATTTGAATTTCGAACGGAATTTGCATTACCATTCACTAAGACTTGAGGTGAAGTGGGATTGGCCCTGAAAATAAAACACAAAATATATTATTGTAAGATTAAGAGCCGACGCGACGTCACAAATTCATAATACTTAAAGCGAAGCTTCAAGAAAATATTGCTTCATTTTTATTAAATTAAGCATATACGTAGGTAAATACAGAAACTCTTAGTAACGTTTTTGTCAACTAATGTACCTGGTATAAAGCCAATATGCGTTATTTGACGGATTTCTGGTATATTCTTCTATAAATTCCAAGTCTGCTGGCTCTTCAGTGTCCACAAGGTGTAAGGTATCGTCGCCATCTCCCGGGAAGTAGAAGTATCTGTCACCTTCCTTGTAACCCTGCACGGGGTCTCTGACAACGCTTGCAGCACATGCTTTAAACGAAAGACAATTTTTTTGTTCAGTATACTCTGCTGGAAATGTGGCTCTTTTAACTTTCACGTACACGATGATGACGATGAAGTGTTTTTAACACGAGTAATTTTTACTTTGCATGCTTGTTAATTCAGTTGATATGGCTAAGAAGGAGGTGACTTCTGAGATGACGGGAAATAGAGATGTATGGAAGAAGAAGACATGCTGCGCCGACCCCAAATGAAAAATTGGGATAAGGGCAAGAGGATGATGATGATGCTTGTTAATTCAGCAAATAGCTGTCTTGTTTCTTTTTATTAAACATTTTGCGAATAAATACAAGTGTAATTGAAATTTCTGAAAGCCTCTCGAGGGGTCATTGGACTCATCATTACACAGAACTTTTACTATATGACTAGCATAGAAATCATGAAAAAGACCAGGGGTAACTGATTTGTTTTCGCAATTTTTGGGTTTAGTTTTAAAGTAAAAATGGTCGTCAACCTAGAATTAAGATCTGGGTTTCAGGTACTTCAATTGCACCTTGTAAATATTAACAAAATGTTTCAATTACACCATTAAAATAACACAAACAAATAAAATATGGTAAATAATATTTTTTATCGTTTTGTTTTGTCAGCTAACTACGTACTTTTATAAAAACAGATATCTATTCAGGTTTAACAATTTGAAGGGTAGAAATAATGTTTGGGGTGGACCACCCTTATCACTTACGGGTATGAAAAATAGATGTTCGCCGATTCTCAGACCTCCCAATATGCACACAAAATTATATACAAATCGGTCCAGCCGTTTCGAAAGGAAATTGGTAACAAACATTGCGACACGTGAATTTTACAT
Organism: Phlogophora meticulosa; assembly: GCA_905147745.2. Taxonomy (NCBI): domain Eukaryota; kingdom Metazoa; phylum Arthropoda; class Insecta; order Lepidoptera; family Noctuidae; genus Phlogophora; species Phlogophora meticulosa. Next base: position 6,944,962 of record LR990518.1, read on the forward strand.
ATTAAGATTAAAACAGTTATGATGTGATAGGTAGCTTTTAACACAGCATTGAGCTATATTTTTATATTTATTTATATTTTATTGTGATATTTCATGATGCTGTGTACAAAGTTTCCTACCTGAGTTGTTCTTACCTGCTATAACGACAAGTAAAAGTAACAAGCACTTCATGGCGCACTAGAGCAGCACTATCCAGTCGATAACTAATTATGACTTGTTTGTTTTAAATGAGACATTTATACGTAATATTTAGATTTGAATACAAGATTATTTTCCATTTATCATGATGACGTACCGACATATCCTAATCACAAATAATCAGATCAAAAAGATGATATGTAAAAACAAGATTAAAAAAACAGAAACAAGATTTTTAAAGCAATGCTCAAAATAACATGATAATATGATTGACCTTAGAGAAATCATCAAAATCGAAGCTATTTGCCAGTAAGGTTTGATGGGTATATGTGCGAGCTAGTGTGGAACAGGAACGTGATGGCACTAACATTGTATTCGTGTATTTAGGACTCACTTGAATGACTTTTTAATTATATTTCTTTGGTTATGTAAAGTTAAGCCGCTGGTCAGTTGTAAATCTTTTACAGTCGTTATGGGTAGTCAGAAGCCCGAAAGTCTGACAACCAGTCTAACCAAGGGGTATCGTGTTACCCAGTAACTGGGTTGTGGAGGTCAGATAGGCATTCGCTCAATATAAAATACTTGTATTCAACTGCATCTGGTTAGACTGGAAGTCGACCCCAACATAGTTGGGAAAAGGATAGGTAGATGATGTAGATGATAATTTAATAAATAGGAAAATATTTTTGACATACATACGATATAAATATTTCAATGTTTTATTGTAATGCAAAGCTTAACAATGCGTGTGCAGACCTTCATTTTTCGAATTATCGATTATGGTGAGGTGTAATACTATGCCGTGAATGCAGATCTCCTCAATAAATTTGACCGTTTTGTTAATAACTGCATTCGATTGTTTTTTGAATGCCTCGAATCTAGAATAGAATAAGTACTCTTTATTGTTCACCATGAACGCTTCGAAATAATGACATCAACAGCTACACAGGGTGTTACAATGGACGGCCTTACCGCTATTCTATATTTCAATTGATTTTAAAATCGCTAGAGCGTTCGAATCCATCCAGAACTAATAAATTCTGCCAGCCTATAGGTATATAAGGTTCCGTTTAAATCAATCAAAATTTATTTATTCAAATTAGGCTGAGAATCAGCACTTTTTGAACGTCAAAACGTTTCCAACGTTCCGTAACAGTCCCCCAAAACGCCCACCCTTCACCACTTCCTAGTGTTTTTGCTGGGAAGAAGAAATGGCGGAACAAACTCCCCAGCAACACGTCTGTCTGATGGGTTTGAAGAACTTGAAGCTATACAACATAAGTATGTCAAAAAAAAAGTCAATGATGTATGTATGTCATGTTTAAGTTTAAATCGACCTAAGCTTGTTATAAGTTTCTACATGAATTGACTCTCTTTTGTTTATCTTATATCTTATCTCTAATAATGGCTAATACTACAAATGTTTTCAAGACAAATAGTGCGGGGTGGTGGGTTTAGGGAACAAAATAAAACAAGGACAGTATTTGTAATAAGTATCGTACTCATAATTTGTATTATGCTATTGTCCTTACAAATTAATTCACTTCACTTTATAAAAGGAGATAATTATTGACGTAGCATATTAATGTGATCAAATAAAAATACCATTTAGAAGGGGTAACTTCTCCCCGTGTTCACTCTGAATATTCCCAATCTGTAAAAAAAACAACATGTTGAAAAATTTTATTCCGTCTGGATCACTGCTAGTAGGTATTTAAGGATAATAATTTATATATTTAAGGAAATATTATGGATACCTCTAAATTGTAGTATTTATAGATATTACGGTAATTAATTGCTATTTTATCATCTTTAAAACCAATGTTTGCTCACTCACCTTGACTTAGACAGGTCGCTATTACCCATAGGGTTAAGTTCACCAGTGCATCTATTGCGTTCAGCGTCCCTAAGAGTAGCACATTCATTGGCAAGGAGATGGTTATACTTCACAGAGCTGGCCATATACTCGTAGGCACGGCTATGGGAGCATGAGTTTAAGAAACACCCAGGCATTCCTGAACCTCCGTTGGGGTAGAAGTCGGCATCACCGCAAGGGTCAGTAAATCCAAGTAAACCAGTGTTTGTGTGAATAACTTCCACATATTGGGCATCAGTAGCCACTACGCGGTCGCTGTCTCTGCCCCACAGAGGACCAGCGGGGTCCAAAGCTAGAATAAAAATTCATTTAATTAATTGTAACGAAATTATTCAACTGCCTAAGCCTTTCCTCAACTATGTTGGGGTCGAATATCAATATTGTAAAGTAGCTAAATATTGCCTATCTGGTTTCCACAGCCCTGTTATTGGGTAACACGATACTCATCGGTAAAGCTGGTCGTCAGACTTTTAGGCTCCTGACTACCTGTGAAAACGGCCAAAGATGTACGAATGACAGCCGAGGCAAATGCTTAACGTGATTTCTATGGCACGGTGGGGTTTCAGTATGTAACTGAGGGTCGACCATCCACGGACCGACACTGCCAGGCGTAGCTTAACCTGAGGTCGACTCGTGCGTCTGCCATTATTTAACCACTAACCACTCATGACGAAATAATTACTGTAATAAAGTACCAGCCTATTATTGTCCCATTACAGGGCAAAGGCCTCTTCTCATACAGAGAAGGCACGAGCATTAATCACCACGCTTGCTCAAGACGGGTTGGCGATTTCAGACTTATATTAATTATATAAGTCCAGGTTTCCTCACGATCTTTTCCTTCACCGATGTCAGTGATGTCCAAGATAAACTTAGAAAGTACATATGAATTCAAAAACGCACATTGGTACTTGCCCAGGTTTGAACCCACAACCTCGTGCACAAGAGGCGAGGCCTAAACCACTGGGCCATCATGACACTCATTATTATTGTAATAAAATGCTTTAAATATGACAGTGTCTAGTGTTTGTATGCTAGGACGTTTAAGAAATGGTTTTTACCTGTAACCCTCTTCACCAAACCTTCCGTTTCTCTACCAGCGCTTCCAACTAAATGACCACCGAGACTGAAACCAACTAGGTGTACTTTTTCGTAGGACATTCCTAATGAAACGAGCCAGTTAACAAACTGGCCTAGTCCTCTGCCAACAGCACCAGCTCCGCCTTTAGCTGTAGTGTAAGATCTGTTAGCTAAAGTTCTCCAATCGAGAACAATTATGTTGACATCAGCATTCTCGAGAAAAGCTGAAATATGAATAGTTAAATTACAATACCTTTTTAATAAAGAAAAACCAAACCTATAGGTGCAAAGCAGATAGAACCTGTTTAAAATATAAATGTTTTTATAGAAGTTTCAGTTATAACTATGAGTTCTTCAGAAATAAACAAAAATTGCGTAGTTTACCATCTCCCTAGCCAGTATCTCGCAAATTGGCTATTATTTTCACCTACCTACTAGGATTCTATTATATTATATTCGAAAATTCGCAATTAAATGAATTCATCTTTAAAACGAGTATTCCTTATGCTTTAATAGAGATAGAATACGCATTCGAGCTTGCCTCAGGTAGTATTATGATAATTCCAACTGCTTTTTTCAATTTTGTTTTGTCTAAAGTAAATTCACATTACCTTTAGTCAGATCCCTGTTCATGGTGTTCCCACCATCACCATTCCACCCATGAGCTAGGAACACAGTTTCCTTTGTGAAGTCAAAGTTAGAATCTGCTACGGAGCGTGCATCACCAAACCCGATAATTTGAGCTGAAGTAGGATTGGTCCTGAAAGTAAGACAATTACAAATTAATTGAGATCTATTCTACGTTTTTTCGTCCAAAATTCCAAATAATAAAACATATTAAAGTACCTGCCCATCTACATTTGTTTAAGCAGGTATTGTAATGAATTAGCGGGTTGTAATGTTAAGCAACTGGTTTTCACATATAATTTACATTACATTACCTTGTAAAGAGCCAATATGCGTTATTCGCTGGATTCCTGGTAAATTGTTCAATGAATTCTAAATCTGCTGGCTCCTCAGCGTCAACAAGATGCAGGGTATTATCACCGTCTCCCGGGAAGTAGAAGTACCTGTCACCTTCCTTATAACCCTGAACAGGGTCTTTGAGAACGCTTGCAGCACATGCTGAAATGTTAAACGTAAATAATACTTAGTTATAGGTAACGTTTAGGGGTTATATTTACAGCTCTTTCATACCGAATTGGTTATATTTGTTTTAATGCGAATTAAGTAATCGGGACAACGTGGTAAGCCTTGGACTACTAATGTTAATTTATTTACTAATTACATATTCAAATCAATTCCATCATATTATTATTCACTCTCTCGCACTCGCACCTTATTTAGTTCCGACAAAAGGCTATTGTATACCTCTTTCAGGCGGCCATACAAGCACTCCTTCAATGATCGCTTCATGTCAGACAAAGATGCCTAACGGTTCAGACATACACAAATACTTATATTTTTCGGATTAGAACAGGGATCTAAGGTGTGTGGAATCCGAGAGTTAAATACCATGGTTTCTTTAATAAATGATCACTTTAAGTTTACCTGCATGACTACATAATAATATTTGTCCACACCAAATTGCTAAAAGTTTAGTTACCTTCAGTAGTTCTATCATACGCAAATTCTCAAGGGCAAAGATTTTAAGGTCAGGCATGTGAAGAAGGTGAAATATGACCTGACCACCTCTTCTCAACCGAAAGCCAGACCTTCCAGCAATGTGCTAAAAGGATTCTGGATTGAGTAGAACAAAAGTTAGATCCATATAGCTACCCTACACATATGCTATATTCAGAATGCAATGTCTTAACTGTTAGAAAATTGTACGTCTTAAGATCCATCCTCTACAAGCACTCTATGATCTCTTTCAATAGGCAGCTTGTTAGTCAGCGGCGTCGTGGCTTTCCTTTATGTCCAGCTGTCTCCTGCAGGACTGCCTTTGCAAGACGTCAGTTAAACGGCCTAAGTGTTAGGCTGTATAATAAAGCCCATAAACAATTCGATATTTACGTTTTGACTAAGGGCGAATTAAAAAACAAGCAAAATTCCTGGTTACTGACATTGACATATAGTGATACCGAAGAGCTTCTAACCATCATCCTCCTGCCCTTATCCCAATTTATTTGGGGTCGGCGCAGCATGTTTTCTTCTTCCATACATCTCTATTTGCCGTCATCTCATGGGTCACCTCTTTTCTTGCCATATCCTCTTTCACACAATCCATCCATCTTTTCTTTGGTCTTCCTCTACTCATGTAACCCTGCACATTCATACTCAAAACTTTCCTCACAACATGGTCCTCATTCCTTCGCATCACATGCCCATACCATGACAACCGATTTCCACACAACTTCTCGGTCACAGGCGCAACTTTAAGACTTCCTCTTACATACTCATTTCTTATTCTATCCATTCGCGTAACACCACACATCCCCCTCAGCATTCTCATCTCAGCTGCATGTAACTGCCTTTCATTCATGCCTTTTGCGGCCCAACATCCACTGTACAGTAAACAGATAGATTTACACACAGAACATAACACATCAACTTACTCACATACACATACGCCCAAATACACACACATCCACACACCCTCATACACCTACACACTTACACGCACCACATCCACACATACTCATTTTTTATATTTTTTTTATTTCTATTTAATCTTTTTGTTTTCCTTTTTATTCTTTAATTTAATATACTTATATTAAATTAAAGAATAAAAAGGAAAACAATTAAAAAAAACAATTAAAGAATAAAAATATTGGTACGTGCAGTAGGTGAACAAAGTACTTACTTTGTTCACCTACTGCACGTACCAATATTTTTGTAACCGTAATAAGACTCCCTGTGAATGGATACTCTTTCCTAAGATACAGACAGATTTTCTGCCTAGTTTAGGAAAGGGAATCCTATGACCCATTTTATGTGTTGTACTGGTTCTATTGTATAAGATCCATCTAATTATATAAGACAACTGTGTATACAATGTACAAACTACTTATTTAATAAATTATTATTATTATTATAGTTTGTAGAGGTAGAAAGGCGCTGAGACATTGTGGTTATAGGGAAGCGTGGAAATCTAGGGGGAACCTTTAGTAAATAAATAAATAGGTCCATAATATAGGCTCATCTCTCCTTTGGAATTGTCGACATACCAACTCCAGCACGCTTATGATCCACGTATATGGCACATGGTCAACATAGTCATTAACATCTGTTACTAGTCATGTGGTATTAGGATGAGCTCCAAAATCATCAGTTTTTTATTTTATTTAAGAACGTCGAGTATTGATATGAGTCATTGATATGTTTTAAGGGTTTCGTACCAACACGGTACAAATGGAACCTTCATGGTACGACTTCGTCGGTCAGTATGTCACAGCTTATTTCAAGAACTTCTTATGCAATTGTACACAGTCTTATTTCCGAATCTTCGTGGGAGCCAAGTTGGGGCGTTGGAATTTTATATAGAGATAAATAAGTTTAAAGGGATATCATTTGTCTTCATTCGCATCATAGTTCTGTACTTGTGATGGAATTAACGGTAAAAATATTATATAATTAGCCTAAAATTACCTGCTATAGCGACGGATAACAGTAACAAGCACTTCATAATACTCAAGTGAAACACACTATCAGTTAGTCCAAATAACTATGAAGTAATTGTATTTTCTTGATACCTCGTGTTTTATACGTGATTAAATTCATTTATCATGATCATAACATGTTTTATCGTGTGTCGAACTCCTATCAATTTTTCTATTGGTATTTGAGTAGTTCAAATCATAGCTTACTTACGATACTTACCTAAATAAATAAGTAAATACCGTTTAATGAGACAGAGGATAGACTAAAAACGAAGATATTTTAAAAACTTTTAAAAAGCTACTTATTAAAGTTAGTAATACCAAAATACCCATATTATTGGTTCATAGAGGCAATCCTGAAACATATATTTAAGTTGGTAAAAGCGTACTCATTGGCATTGGTAAATGAGTCACTTATTTTCTTGCGTGGACCACAAATTTATCAGAACTAGTATTAATATTCTTGATATCACTATATTAAAGATTTCCAAAAAATATACTGATCGGTAGCAATCAATTTAATACACTAATCGCTTTAAATTTCTCTCTGAGACAGTGTCACGGACTTAGCTAATAGCCGTTTTCTGCGAAGAAAAGATAGTATGAATGTCGGCAGCATTCCCCCACAATAGAATACCGTATCTCATTACGTTATGAAAATAATATAAGTACATACACTAAACGAGCTGTATTTATCAGACAAATTACATTTTCTTTACATTCTAACGATGTAACTTATAAAGCTAAGCTTTTTCGACGATTTATTTCTACTGTTTCATGTAAAAAAACACATCTGATAAAAACGTTAAAAAAACGAGAACAAAACTAAATTTTTTTTTTAACTATAGGGTTTCCAGAATCATGCACGATGTTGCCTACATTCTGTATGCGGGACCTGCTGAAGTTTAGCATCCAAAGTTAAGCAAAGGTACACTGTGCTATCTTTAGGATTAAATTCTTCGTCCTTTATGGTAACATAAGTTTTCACCTGGAAGTGTTTTCGTATATGTATGCAATATTTACGCAAGTAGTAACATCAAAAAAGTGTCCTATTTCCAAAAGCGCTCAATTAAAGCACAAATGGTCAAGTGGGTAAAAAAAAATAAGCCTTAATGCAAACTTATTATTGAGAAAATGAGCCGATTGAACTGTCGCAGGTAAGTCAAAAAGCTCAAAGACTAAGGCTACCTAGGTTGACATTTAATTATTGAGCTTTTTATGAGGTTTGATAATAGGAATTCTTATATGTTAACAAAGCATAATTGAAAGTAGGGACTTAATCGAGAAGCTCGCGATTAAAAAGAAACAGCCGCACGGGATCATCAAATGTTATGCTACGCCTGCCGAGGTCTGTTTGTGGATAGGTGACCGTTCGCAACATATCGAGACTCCTTTGTGCGTCGGAAAGCACGATAAGCCGTTGGTGCCGACTGTTATTTGTAGATATTTAACAGTCGTTACGGATAGTCAGAAACCCGAAAGTCTGTCAACCAGTAACCAAGGGGTACCGTGTTGCCCAGTAACTGGGTTGTGCAGGTCAGATAGGCAGTCGCTCCATGTAATAGACTGGTATTCATCTGCATCTGGTTAGACTGGAAGCCGACCCTAACATAGTTGGGAAAACTCTAGGCAAATGATGATCGTGATTACTCGTTTAAATGGTTGATAGCGTAACATGATAGCTTTGATATAAAATATTGTGGCATGATTAATGACGCCTTTGATTTAAAGATATAACACGATAAGCGGTTGGGTAAATACACCACCTGCGTGGGACAAAGCCTAAGGGCTAGCGCACATTAAAGGTGCAACAGGCAGCAGCGTGTCGAACTTCAACTCAGCGTTTTCTAGGCACAGAATGGTAGTAGGAAAGAAGGACAAGGAAGGCCAATCTCAGGTAAATGGCGATGATGACACGCGGTTTAGGACGAAGAAGAAAAAAGTTACGCGTTTATCATTTTTTATCCAAACTTGATACAAACCAATGCAACAGATAGTTCAGATAAGATAGATCTTATATTAGATGAGAAATTAAAACAAAATGATAAAAAGAAACGTTGTATCTGGTGTTATTTTTATTCCAAAACGAAAGATGTTACGTGAAATTCAAATTGTTTTCAAATATTTATTAGAATAAGAATGTTGTTTCATTGGATTGAAATTAATTACAAGCGTTAACTCGGTAAGATCGATAGCCAATTAGGACAACGCCAAAGAATAAACTCTAGTCGCGCGTTGTAGTTTTTGAATGACTAGTAGTAGTAGTACCAGCCTATTACTGTACCACTGCTGGGCAAAGGCCTCTTCTCATACAGAGAAGGCAAGGAGAGAAGTTTGAATGACTGGCAATAGTTTTTTCGACTGCCTCATAAATGTTATGTCCAGTTAACTATACATAAACAAACTAAGCAGCATTTCGTAAACCTCTGTAAACTGCGCCATCCAACGGTCACTGACGCTGATCGAGCTGTTAATAACAACAACAAAGCTCTGGGGTAGTCATGTAAACATGTTATTTGCTTTTTTTAATCCGTGGTTATCATGTATGTCAGTTTATTGTAAAAATGTAGTTTTCTTGATTGAGTCACGTTCGTTGATTAAATAACAAATGAAGCACGTGTGTTTTGCAATCAATACTGTGAAAGATAAGTAGGTATGTTATTCATTCTACATAAGAGATGATTATCGCCAAAATATAAGTCTTAAGTAAGTCATTTTTACGGTTTTAATTATACAAATGTACGTTCGGGCTTGTTGGTCGGACTCTTAAAAATAATGAAGATTGTTTATGTCTATGTCACGCAGAAGGCGTATAAATAGCCAGAATGTGAATACATTTCATAATCGAATCCTACGAATATTACAAATGTGCAAGTTTGTAAGCATGCATAGATGTTTGTTACTCTCAAAAACTACTGAACGGAATTTGTTGAAACTACAGTATTATAGCTTATACTTCAGACTAACTCAAACTCTATAATTTGTAAAGATACATACGCAGGTGAAATGCGGCTGCAAGCATAAAATAAAAACATGTTTTGCAATTTAATACGTCGCAGAAAGGACGCTTCTATACGTTAGCAAACATAAGCTCCGTATAAAAAAACAACTTAACTACTTTCAGGTAGGTTACTTTTAGGTAGGCTAAGTGCGAACAGTTACTGCGGCCAGTCACTTTAAATTAAAAGATTTTGTTATTGCATTTGACTATTAACTACTGGGAACTAAGACTTCGAAAACATAGTAAAAGCATCTCAAAATACCTTAGGAAATTAACAACTATCGAACAAAATAAGAAATGTGTTCTTATTTTTCCTTTGAACTGTCAAAAAGCACGATTTTTAAGTAACTCAACGTCTAGTCTTGTGGGTATACAATTTTAGATTGAACTAAAATAACTATTATCAACTGCATCGGGGTGCATGAAAAGTGATCTTGTTTTTTCATATTTGGAAAAGCCAACAAAAAATTTCAGAGCTGGGCAATTTTCCAGAATCATTTCTGAAGTCATGGTGTATCAGGTTGTGCATCGATGTCCCTTAGTCTGTATGTTAGGTCTAGCGATCACAAGCACGACTGCTGAGCATGAGGTCCTGGGTTCGATTCCCGAGAGGGAAACGGTGTTATTTGGGTTTTTCATCTGTTATTAGCAACCTGGAGTCTGTATTAGTCCCCGGTTGATGCCACCAGCCTGCACTCTAACCTCCTGAACTGGTAAAATGTGGGCGAAATAGAGGCATAATGTTACTTCATACAATATTTAGTCGATATAAAATCAAAACAAAAGCTACGTGCCCCAACGTGTTGTTTAAAATGATAAAGAGGATTTACGATATTATTTTGTGATGTCACAAAAATCGTACTATTCGAACGTGAATAGATAAGATTCTCATTAGGTACATACTTGTCCATCCAAATTAATATAAAATCCGACATGGTGTTTGTTTGTTGTCATTAAGTCTCGTGTAACCATCATCATGCCTATCCTTTTCACCAACTGCACATTTTGGGGTCTGCTCCCTCTCTAACTAATGTAGAATGTGAATCCTAATATTTCACATAAAGTGACTTCTTATTTGACCTCCACAACCCTTCACGTCTCAATCATTGAACTGATTTTTCGTAATTTCTCAAGATATCGAAAGATATTTGTGTTATTTAATCAAACTCTGAAACTACACCGGATGGAATGGATTATGATTTCCTAATCATAATATATCATCTTCTGATTGAATAGATTGATAATTTCCATGTATGTTTAGTACCAACGTCAATAATTACAATATAGGTAGGTACCTACCCTAACAAAAAAATATCAGCGAATTGTTAATGTTTTTGTGTACGTTTTCAATATTATCAATAAATTCATCACCAATGTGGCACTCCTCTTGTTCGCCACTCCCCAAATGCATTAAAACCGACAATGTGTAAGTCGGACGACGCGCAGTTTCTGTAGTTGGGATGAATATTCATGCATGCACGGTTACCGAATATAAGTTTTGATTTTATAAATTTCTTCAAAGGAACTAAACAAAAAAAAAATTTTTTGCACATCCATACTAATATATAAAGATACATTATATATACATTTATATATATATACCTATATACATATATTTAATACTATAAATGGGAAAGTGTGTGTGTCTGTTTGTCCATCTTCCACGGTAAAACCACTGAACGTATTTCAATAAAATTTGGCAGAGAGATAGATGCATCCCGAGGCTACTTTTTATCAGCAAACCACGCGGGCAAAAACCGCGGGCGGAAGCTATTGTACAATAAAATAATTTTATTCTACTCCTCTTAGATGTAAGTGGAATGTCATCCCAAATAACTTCATACGTAATTACGTATGAAGTTATAATAAACAATACTGTAGTGTAATTACACTACAGTATTGTTTAGTGGTACATAAAATATAACACACCATTCTTCTAAATTTCATCGCTATTTTACCAATAGATATACCACTCACGTCTTTCTGCCGTCTTTAGTGTTATGTGATGAAATACTTAGTTCAAGCACATGAGTGGTCATGATTTTGGCAATCGTCGAATTATTGACGTGTAATTCGACGACAACCGCTGGGGTAAACGTGTTCTTGAGTGGAGACCGCGACTCGGCAAACGTAGTGGGACGCCGTCTGACTAGGTGGAATGACGATCTGCGAAAGACTGCTGGCAGATGCTGGATGCAGCAAGCTGAATACAGGGCGCTATGGTGCTCATTAGGAGAGGGCATATCCAGCAGTGGACTAATATAGCCTGATGATGATGAATTCGACGACTAAATAATTATCATCTGGTACAAACTAACATAATTATTATTGCACATCAGTGATACGCAAAGAAGATTACAAGTAGGTATGCTATTTACTGTGTTACCTGAACTACAGTCAAATAATTTTCGTTTTTTAAGTTCATGCCGCTGGTATGTTTTCGTCAATTTATGGTCATACACGATGTAAAAGAATAATGCTTGTACATCTACAATGTGCAGGTGAGATCTCCTGCCATTCACTTGTGGCTTTTTCAATCAGCTACCTAATTATTAAATCTATCGATAAATATTTATATGAAATACTCTTAGATGTAAGTGGAATGTCATCCCAAATAACTTCATACGTAATTACGTATGAAGTTATAATAAACAATACTGTAGTGTAATTACACTACAGTATTGTTTAGTGGTACATAAAATATAACACACCATTCTTCTAAATTTCATCGCTATTTTACCAATAGATATACCACTCACGTCTTTCTGCCGTCTTTAGTGTTATGTGATGAAATACTTAGTTCAAGCACATGAGTGGTCATGATTTTGGCAATCGTCGAATTATTGACGTGTAATTCGACGACAACCGCTGGGGTAAACGTGTTCTTGAGTGGAGACCGCGACTCGGCAAACGTAGTGGGACGCCGTCTGACTAGGTGGAATGACGATCTGCGAAAGACTGCTGGCAGATGCTGGATGCAGCAAGCTGAATACAGGGCGCTATGGTGCTCATTAGGAGAGGGCATATCCAGCAGTGGACTAATATAGCCTGATGATGATGAATTCGACGACTAAATAATTATCATCTGGTACAAACTAACATAATTATTATTGCACATCAGTGATACGCAAAGAAGATTACAAGTAGGTATGCTATTTACTGTGTTACCTGAACTACAGTCAAATAATTTTCGTTTTTTAAGTTCATGCCGCTGGTATGTTTTCGTCAATTTATGGTCATACACGATGTAAAAGAATAATGCTTGTACATCTACAATGTGCAGGTGAGATCTCCTGCCATTCACTTGTGGCTTTTTCAATCAGCTACCTAATTATTAAATCTATCGATAAATATTTATATGAAATACACCGCTTACATCATGATGGTAATAAAAAAACAGTGAAATGGCATTACATAAAGCTTTAATACTTATAATATTTTATCGTTATCATTGTGTCCTTTAGAAGGGCCAGCTGGAACCAGTACGGAGACCGTAGATACCGTTTCTGTAATAAAGAGAGACCAATATTAGACATGTCCTGGGATATTTTTAGTCACGTCAACAATAGGAAGAAGTTAACATGTTGGTAAAAACAAGCAAATTTTTACCTAACAAACTAACCTAACTAGATACAGCATCATTTCCTTGCGTCAGTATGTTTCAACTTCATAACATAACAAAGCAATATAACTTTCAACTGCTTACAAAACTACTACGTACGTTACAAATAGGCAGAAGGTATGGTAAGGTGAGGAAATTTATGAAAGTGCTGGAAAGATCACCTATCCTGCTCTCAAACTTTAAGAAGAGGGAGGATAGCTCGAATTAAAGGTAACTAAATTCATACATTATTCATAAAACATTTAGACAAAATTGAGAAAACGAAAAACTTACCCTCGTTTCGAAATAATGCCGTTACCCATATTCAGAGTGCTACCAGTGCACTGAATATTTTGTGCCTGTTGAATGTTAGAGCATAATCTTCCGACAAAGTGGTTGGTACGGACACTAGACGCGTAGAACTCGGGCGCCCTACCATGGGAGCAGGTACTTAGCGAGCAACCAGGCTGAGGGTTTCTGCCACCATTGGGGTAGAAGTCACCGTTAGCAACTCGGTTGAATATACCAAGAAGACCGCCATCAGTGTGTATAGCTTCAACATATATGCCAGCGTTGGCATTCAAAGCGTTGGAGTTTCCACCCCAGTTAGGTCCCGCCGGGTCCAAACCTTGAAAATACAATTTATAATTACACATCTATTGATTAATTTCCATAGCATTAATATCTGTGCGATGTTGAACTATTTAAAAAGTTACCTGTAACTCGAGCGGGACGACCGCCAGCTTGTCGTCCAGCACTTCCAACGACGTGAGCACCCAAACTGAAGCCGACCAAGTGGACGTTGTTCCAGTTACCACCAGCGGTGTTGATGAGCCACACGAGGAAGTTTCCGAGGAATTGACCAACGCCGGGAACACCGTTGGTAGCAGTTAAGTAGTTGGAGTTAGCTAGAGCTCGCCAGTCGACTACGATGACGTTAACATCCTGAACTGCGAGGAAAGCAGATGTGATTTGAGGGTTCATCCCGGAATTTCCATTGCTGTTCCATCCATGAACGATGACTTTTAAACCACGATTGGCGCGGTAGTTGGAGTTCCAGATAGAGTTAGCGTTGCCATTAACGATAACTTGATGGTTGTTGGGGTTCTGCCTGTAAAGTAAATAATATAGTCAAAGGACGTACGGACAGTCGGCGCGGTTAGGGGATGTCTGCACATCCAGGTGAAAAAGATTATTTTCATTTAGTGCTACAAGGATGGTTTCTGCACCAGACATATGAGTTTGAAAATCTTTTTGCCTTTATCTAATTTCTAAAGTCACGCAAATTATGGGTTTTGTACTCAGTAAAATGACAATACGAGTATATTTGATCCAGCACAACGTTACGTTACGTACGGCAAGTAGAGATGTATGGAAGAAGAAAGCATGCTGCACACACGTGGGTATCTATTTTATGTATAAAGAAAATAAAAAGTATATGTTAAGTTGGATTTCTAACTATATTGTATTATATGGCAAACTCAAACTACCTATATGGCATGGTAAAATAGTAATTAAGTTACCTTGTGAAAAGCCAGTATTGGTTGTTGGCGCCATTTCTACTCAGAACTGCCTCATCCACAGGTTCTTCCAGGTCCACTAAGCGAGGAACGCCATCGCCATCAGGCATCCAGAAGTAGCGACTCTCGCCTTCTACATAGTGGCTGTTATCCCCGGGAACAAGAGGAATGGCACCTCCTGCAGATACTGAAAAACCATTATCACATAAACAATCATTAATTTACAATAGGGATGATGACATAAAAAATGTTTTTGTCCGTCCCGTAGATTATTTAAAAACATTGGACATGTATTTTTTCTTTTTTACGTAATCAAAGGATTACGTCAATAAATTGAGTTAAAATGTATCGTGACGTCACAGGTAAGTAGATTTTATACCTACATGTGACGTAGCGAGCCCCCACTCCCCATCTTGAATGCGTTTTATCGAATTCATTGTTTATTAATATGATAAACCAAAAACTACGTGTCGAGTATTTTTTAATAACTGACTGACAGACTAAATGTACTTCCTTTTTTTATCCAGGCTTCACCTTTATTCTATCATTAAAGCTGTGAAAACTGATAATAATATTATGTAACTACAAATGAGGGTAAATAAACTTACATGCGACCAACGCAGCCAACACTACCAGAAACTTCATGGTTTTCAGCAGTATTGAATAAAGTGTAAATAAAATAGTATTTATATACGAGTAAGTATATTATCTTGCTTAACCATCAACAAATCTTTTCTACATTACCCAATGAGCGCGACAGTGGCTAATGACTGCGATAGGCTACTAACAGATCTATAAAACAAAGTGGCAAAGTTTGTGAGTTTGTTTGTCAGGGTCAATTTTCAAACTAATGACCGGAATAAAACCGGGGAAGGGTGAGGAGAACCCGTGCCCTAAAGGTTCTATCCCTAATCTGTATCCGGTTGCCCGCGTTTTCACTCACGTGACCTTTGAATGTTCGTACCATAATGACCTCAGCATATTTCTCACCATGGATATAAACAGATGGCACAAAAGAGCGACTTTGTAAATAGAAATAGAAAATTATTCTCAACACCTCGAGTTTCAATCGAACCCTCCTGACCGCAACAGTAGCATAATAATTAATATAAAAAAAAAAAATTACAGACACTAGTAAAAGGAACCCTACGCCATAAACTAAGCACAGCCTATATCTTGAAGCGCTAAAATTTATTTAAAAAAATCTTGATTAAGTACTATACTCCCTTAGATACCTTACTCAAAAAAACAATACAGCCAATCCATACATTTAGATCACGTTATCGTGCATGTTGTTATTATATTTCAGTGTTGGTCAGATAGCAAAAGTCGTTCATTTTCAACCGACTACAAATAAAGATGGTTCTTTATTCGTCCGCAATTTTACCCAAAATTACTGATCCGATTTTGAAGATTCATTTACTAACGTAATGTAACATGACGTATATATACTTTCAGGAAGGTTTTAGTAACTATGATACATAAGGTAATTATTTCGTATGAAGGTACACATATAAAATAACTGTACATCCCCGAAATTTTAAGCGGATTTTGAAGATTCAACTAAAATGGAAAAATAACTAAAGTTTTAAAACGTAAAAACCGACTTGAAAAACTTAAAACAAATAAATTGATTTAATAAAATACTCAACTTAGACTTCAGAAAAGTCAGTCCTAAGGCAATCAAGAATTAAAGGTTAAGTTTTATGTTTTAGAACTCGGTTTTTACTCTTTTAAAGTTATTTTTTATGATTACAATGTCTTAAAATGGGTAAAAGAATGGGTATAAAACATTATTTATATACCATTTTACAGATATTATAACACTGTAACCATTAATAAAATTATTGCTGTGAAGTAATTGAAGAAAATAACCATAAAGCTTCTCGCCCGTTCTTCTGCATCGAAATCTACGCTTTATTCTGCCCTGCGTCAACACCGATAAAATTTTATCTGCTGCCTTTAAGGCGCTATAAGTGGCTTTGATAAAGCGCATGCGATTTTTCGTGATTTTGGCATATCATACAATCATAATTATATTATTATCTAGTGCTACGTGTGTCACTAATCGTTTATTTCGACGTTAAGTAATCATTTGCAACTGGCTATCATAATCGATATAAATTAGTGATACGTAAAGAAGATATTATGTTTTTGCGGTACCTACACCGGAAAAGTTAAAAATTTCAAAGATGGTTAAAAAAAATCCGTTTGATTTATCGTTTAATTCTGTGTAGTTACCACAAAGTACTTCTTTGCAACGAAAAATCAGATGTATTTTTTTAAACCAGCTTTGAATTGCTTGAATAATTCAGTGTAGGTATTTTTATCTTTGAGTTGAGAAGCTTTTAAGAAATCATAAATAATGCTATGTGTTTACGTAAGTTTCATTTGGTACTATTTAGTAGGTTTTAAAATATGTTTTATTTTGTATTTTTTTTTCTACTGTTAGCCATTATTGGAATTTGTTTTAATATCTGTCCTATCTGCATCATTTGTTTGGTGCTTGTCAAGACAAATTAAATTAGCCCAAATGCAACGGCGACAACCAAAGCTACAATGCTAGTTAAAACAAAAACATAGAATCCAAACACAAAATATCTTGTTTAGTTCTATTGTTACCTTCTGCTCCATCATCAGACTCTGGACTGCACTTTTGTCAAGACAAATTCTACGACCCTAAACACAACCAGTCATTCTTGTTTAGTAGGCGAGCTTTTATGACCACATTCTGGCTCGGCTCAATCATCAGACCCAAGATATCAACTAAAACTGGAGAACTTATGTCAAAAAACTCAGTAGTGTTTCTGTGTTTAAGTGCACCGTTCCTACGACCTTTTTATTTCATCATAAGATCAGCTTCATGATACCATTTTTTTGCCGCGCATCGGACTTATATGTGTTTGCAAAATTCCTGAATTGTCCACATTCTGGCTCCATCATCAGACCCAAGATATCATCTAAAACTAGAGAACTTGTGACGTAAAACTAAGTTGTGTTTCTGTGTTGAAGTGCAGCGTTCCTATGACCACCTTTTGATTTCATCATAAGATCAGCTTCATGATACCATTAAATTGCCGCGCATCGGACTTATTATATGTGTTTGCAAAATGCTCAATCGTACACCGGAAATTGTTTGAAATTCAACTTGTAAGATTCCATTACGGAGGAAACAATATAAAAGCTTGCAATTATAGAATAAATGGGAAATGGACAACCTTTGCTTGGTTTGGGTCTAATTAATTAGAATTTAGTACAAAAAAAAATGTTTATGCTATTTGTACATCCGTCAATATTTATAGTCATTAATCAAGTCAATCAAAGTCCACTGCCGGACAAAGGCCTCTCCCAAGCCATATATGTACATAATAAAAGTCATATGTATACACGGTTTCATATGGTTTAAAATAGTGGTGTACCTACTTCTGGGCCATGCAGGTGATATCTCCTAAAAATCATTTACTCATCTCTTTCTTGATTAACATACTAATTCAATCTATCGATAAACATAATATGTTCTATAAATTTACCACTTCATATCACGACATTAATTTAAATAAAACAATAAAATGTTAATAAATAAAGCTTTAATCGTTATAACACTTCATCGTTATCAATGTTTTATTTAGAAAGGCCAGTTGGAACCAGTGCGGAGACCGTAGATACCGTTTCTGTAATAAAGAGAGATCAATATTAGACAAGTCCCGGGATATGCTTAGTCACCTTCAACATTTTTTAATATTCTCGACGAAGGAATTCAGAATGAAGGAAACGAAAAACTTACCCTCGTTTCGAAATAATGCCGTTACCCATATTGAAAGTGCTACCAGTGCACTGATTATTCTGCGCTTGTTGAGTGTTGGAGCATAATCTTCCGACAAAGTGATTGGTGCGGACACTGGATGCAAAGAGTTCGGGCGCTCTGCTGTGGGAGCAGGTACTGATCCAGCAACCAGGCTGAGGGTTCCTGCCGCCATTGGGATAGAAGTCACCGTTTGCAATTCGGTCGAAGATACCGAGGAGACCACCATCAGTGTGTATAGCTTCAACATATTGGCCAGCGTTCCCGTTCAAAGCGTTGGAGTTTCCACCCCAGTTAGGTCCAGCCGGGTCCAAGCCTTGAAAATACAATTTATAATTACACATCTATTGACTATTTTCCATAGCATTAATCTGTACGATAATATATTGTTTTATAAAGTTACCTGTAACTCGAGCGGGACGACCGCCAGCCTGCCGTCCAGCACTTCCAACGACGTGAGCACCCAAACTGAAGCCGACCAAGTGGACGTTGTTCCAGTTACCACCAGCGGTGTTGATGAGCCACACGAGGAAGTTTCCGAGGAACTGACCTACGCCGGGAACACCGTTGGTAGCAGTTATGTAGTTGGAGTTAGCAAGAGAGCGCCAGTCAACTACGATAACGTTAACATCCTGAACTGCGAGGAAAGCAGCTGTGATTTGAGGGTTCATCCCGGAATTTCCATTGCTGTTCCATCCGTGAACGATGACCTTTAAACCACGATTGGCGCGGTAGTTGGAGTTCCAGATAGAGTTAGCGTTGCCATTAACAATAACTTGATGGTTGTTAGGATTCTGTCTGTAACATAAATAATACATAATTAAATTACCTACAATAATGATATAGTACAGATGATAAAGATAAATCTTAATATGACTGAGAAAGAGATTAATCAATTTAACATCAGTTAAACATTATTTGGAAATTATTTGGACTCTAGTCTTGTCTTGGGGCCATGCCAAAATGAAATTAAGAATGAATAACACATGAGTATTCATTCATCCAAACACATGAGTATTTATTACGATTGACGTAGGTACTAACCTACGCCGAAAGTTCGAAAGCGGTCCATGCCTAGCAAGACTCCATTGTTTACACACTTAGAATTGACATTTGTTGCTTTTCCGAGTTGACGTCTTTTATAAATCGTAAAATTGACAAAAATAATTTCGACCCACTGTGTCACATGACTAACCTATGTATATGAGCGACAGATACCTACTAAGTTAATCATTTAAAAGTATGCATATCGGTAGGTATTTAATTTTTATCTACTGCATGTCCAATATGGTACGGTCAAAAGCGTACCAGGAAAGATTTGGGGAAGGCTTGAACCAACAGTGGGATAATAACTTCCTCACGTAGTTTTACAGAATCGTTCACCACACTTGGCCGAACTTTGAGGGAAATATTTAAGTTGATTCAATATTTTCAACCACCGCTGTTATGGAAATATTTTTATTTCTACACATATTAAGTCTTGACTTAGTCTTTATCTAATTCCTAAAGTTGCGTAAGCTATGTGCTTCGTAAAATGTAATGTAAGTAAAATGACAAGATTTTTGATTCAGTACACGTCACAACTACGCATAAGGATTTTTCCGCCCCATAACGCAGTGAACGTTAATAATTGGTTTTTCTTGCCACAAACTTGGCTACCTTTTTATGAATAAAGTTAAAAGAAAACAGATATGAAGCTGGATTTAAAACTATGTTGCATTATTAATGGTACATGGTAAAATAGTAATTAAGTTACCTTGTGAAAAGCCAGTATTGGTTGTTGGCGCCATTTCTACTCAGGACTGCCTCATCCACAGGTTCTTCCAAGTCCACTAAATGGGGAACGCCATCGCCATCAGGCATCCAGAAGTAGCGACTCTCGCCTTCCACATAGTGGCTGTTATCCCCGGGAACAAGAGGAATGGCACCTCCTGCACACACTGAAAAACCATTATGACATAAACAATTTTCAATATACAATTCGAATTTTCGTCAGCATAATTAAGAAAAAAAATTGAAAGGTGACACCAATATTATGTAAATACAAATTAAGGTAAATAAACTTACATGCGACCAACGCAGCTAACGGTACCAAAAACTTCATGGCTTTCAGCAGTATTAAATCAGGTGAAGAGGAAATAGTATTTATACAGGCATTTTATCTTGTTGAAAATGCTTAATGAGCATGACAATGGCTAATGACTTTGATAGGCTGATTTAATTTACTTAAAGTTATATGAAACAAAGTGGGTGTTGTGAGTTTGTTTGTCAGGGTCATTTCTAAAACTACTGACCGGGAAAAAAACCGGAAAATTCTCTATCGCAACCCGCAATTTTCTGGTTCCGTCATATAACTGGGGATTTGATTATTCATACTAGTAATAGCTCAATAATACAATCATAATAAAAACAAGAAAGGAATAATCAAAGAATACTAATAAAAGTAACCGAAAGCCCCAAACTAAGCTCAGCCAAATTAAAGCTAAGCGGAGTTGATAGTTATAGAAAGAAATTTCAAATATGAAACCAATAAATAATAGTCTTGTAAAATTATAAGTCGGTCGGTTGAGCTACATTATCAGGGAGTAAGGTATATTTTATTAATTGACTTAAAATAAGAAGGTGTTTCTATGTTCGACTGTGTGTTGTTTTTAATGTATTTGTACCGATTTCTAGGTCGATTGCGAACCGATGTTGATATTTTTGTCAAAGTACAGTTGCAGCAATTCATAAAGAGCTAGCTGAACTTTTGTACTTGTGTGACTTTTAGGGCTCTGGAGTGTAGGGATTTCACGATGCATATGAACGTACGGATATTTCAGACAACATCCAGATATGGTCCTTAAGGGATAAACTCTGGTCAGCTGTGACACCTAGGTATTTGGTAGATTTGAGGCTGCCTATATCATATTAGTTTGTAGCATGACAATCAATTTTGTAGTGTATTAAGTTTAAGATATGGTCTTATAGTCAGTTATTTTACGTTAGTTATCTTACGTTAAGTAATTATTTGCTACTGGCTATCATAATTCTAAATCAATTTAAAGTAATATGTGAGGACTTGTAATTGGCTTCCTGTCGACTATGTTTACCTTTTTATTTTGTTTTTTAACTGTAAATCTTCAAGGTACCATTAAATAAATATATTATTTTTGGTACCTGCACAGTCTTAACAAAAAACAAGTCAGATTTTTAAAACCAGCTTTTAAAAGTGCAAAATATAACTTACGTATACACATATTTTTTATCATTGATTGTAAAAAGCATGCACCCTTCAAGCTTTAAGAATAATTAAGAGAGGCACCATGAAGTTGCTCTAAAATTAACAGAATAGAATACTCTTCATTGCGCTCTTTGAGAACTTACAAATAATTAATCAATGCGTGTGTCAACCAGCCGTGTCCTTCAACATAATCAGGAGCTCGTTTAATTATCCCATGATTTGTAGGGTCGGACCTACAAATTATATCACAGTCAATTTTTTGAAAGAACGCGTGTCACTAAAATAAATGTTTAGTTCGACGTAAAGCAATAATTTAAACAGGCTATCATATTTCTAAAACCACCATTTATGGGACCTACACAGTCCAATCAATCGACAAACATACGCATGTCATACAATTTAGATACTACTTTATATCATGACGGTAATTATAAACATAAAATATAATCCCAATAAATAAAGCTTTAATAGTTATAACACAGTATCGTTATCATTGTGCCCTTTAGAAGGGCCAGTTGGAGCCAGTGCCGAGTCCGTAGATACCGTTTCTGTAATAAAAAGAGGCCAATATTAGTCCTGGGATTTGCTTAGTCTAGTCACCTTCAACTATTTTTAGTGTTCCGTAACTCAAAAGCAATAAGCGGAACACTAATAGGATCACTTCGTTGTCGTGTGTCGGTATAAAGTTAAAATCAATAAAATTCAAATAGGTTAACGGTCCCTTCGCTAGAATTTCAAGCTTCTCAATCAAAGCAATAAGTAAATATGCGACATATTTTGATACTCGCAACCACAATAAAACCAAGAAGCAAAGTCTCACTGTAAAGGGATTGGACCAAAAACTGTAAATTAGTAGTTTTATGGCATGGAAACATATTCTCTTACACTTGTAGTGAATTGACCGTAACGTTAATCGATATTTTTTTTCAGAAGCAAATTTAAGTGTGATCCTATTTATCTTTGCGTTACAGTAAAGTTCGGTGCTTTCATAGTAGAAACGTGATTGTTTTCGGCGATTGTTGGGTGTACGATTTCGACTCGCACTTAGCCGGTTTTTTTTTATGTTCATAACGGAGTAAATCAAAATCAAGGAATCATATTACTTACCCTCGTTTCGAAAAAATGCCGTTACCCATATGGAGAGTGCTACCAGTGCACTGATTATTCTGCGCTTGTTGAATGTTGGTGCATAATCTTCCGACAAAGTGGTTGGTGCGGACACTGGACGCGAAGAGTTCGGGCGCTCTGCTGTGGGAACAGGTACTGAGCCAGCAACCAGGCTGAGGGTTCCTGCCGCCATTGGGATAGAAGTCACCGTTAGCAATTCGGTCGAAGATACCGAGGAGACCACCATCAGTGTGTATAGCTTCAACGTATTGGCCAGAGTTTCCGTTCAAAGCGTTGGAGTTTCCGCCCCAGTTAGGTCCAGCCGGGTCCAAGCCTAAAAAAATTCAAAATGTGATTACTCATCAGTCGAAATATTTCCATAGTTTTAATAATGTGTTTGTGGTGACGTGCTGTTTGAATAACTAACCTGTAACTCGGGCCGGACGACCGCCAGCCTGACGTCCAGCGTTACCAACGACGTGAGCACCCAAGCTGAAGCCGACCAAGTGGAGCTGGTTCCAGTCACCACCAGCGGTGTTGATGAGCCACACGAGGAAGTTTCCGAGGAACTGGCCAACGCCGGGAACACCGTTGGTAGCAGTTAAGTAGTTGGAGTTAGCTAGAGAGCGCCAGTCAACTACGATGACGTTAACATCCTGAACTGCGAGGAAAGCAGATGTGATTTCAGGGTTCATCCCGGAGTTTCCATCGCTGTTCCATCCGTGAACGATGACTTTCAAACCACGATTGGCGCGGTAGTTGGAGTTCCAGATAGTGTTAGCATTGCCATTAGTGATAACTTGGGGATTAGTGGGGTTTTGCCTGTAAAATAAATAACACAATGTTATGTGAGTAAAACTTCATTTGGACTTAAAACTTGTCTTGTGGCCACACCCGATTTAAATTAAGAAAGAACAGAGTTTTAGGAACGTCTCAGTTGAACAATATTTGTTGAATAAATAATTTTCGGTATTTTTTATCAAGATACATAATATATCTACGTGAGTATTTTATTATTAAAGTAAATATACAACTATGCTGCTGGATATCAAACTATATTGCATTATTTATAGTCTGCTAAAATAGTAATTAAGATTACCTTGTGTAAAGCCAGTATTGGTTGTTGGCGCCATTTCTGTTCACAACTGCCTCATCCACTGGTTCTTCCAGGTCCACTAAACGAGGAATGCCATCACCATCAGGCATCCAGAAGTAGCGACTCTCACCTTCCACATAGTGACTGTTATCCCAGGGAACAAGAGTAGTAAGGAGTAACTTTTTATACTAACTTATGAATACTTATTTTTAGAGAAATATTTAGGATTACATTGACAAAAAACCCCGTGAAATTCTGGCAAAACCGGTCTAGCGTTTTCCAGATTAGCCAAAACAAACCGACAGACAAACATTCTTTAAAATGTTCTTTTGGTATAGCTACCGCATATCATTTCGTATGCATTTATTAAAATGCTGTTATTTTGTCATTACAAGCAGACACTTGAATTTCATTTTTTTTTACATTTATTGTATTGTAAGAAAAGATTTGTAGGAGATACTTAATAATATTATTTATTTCTAATAAAAGTAAATGAACTTACATGCGATCAAAGCTGCCAACACTACCAGAAACTTCATTGTTACCAACAGTATTAAGTCAGGTAAAGAGGAAATAGTATTTATAAGCAGGATAATCTTGCTTAACGATCAACATATTACGTACAAAATATTGAATGAGTCTGATAATGGTTGATGACTGCGATAGGCTAAATTAAGAAAATCACAGGTCTGTGAAACAAAGTGGAAGGGTTTGTGAGTTTGTTTTCAGGGTAATTCGTAAACTGCTGACTGATTATAAAAAATCAACTCAAGTCGAGGTGTAAGCTTCACAGTATATATAGATAGGTATACACCTGTATGATACAACAATGAGAAAAACTAAGATTTTTCCAATATTCACGCAAACAAAGTCACGGGCCCAGCTAGTGCATACAACACCTACCTTCAGAAGTAATCAATCATAAAATTGTTTTTTTTGACACGATAATAAAATTATTTAATAAATGACATGTTATTATCAGATTTTACTGTATGATATTATCAGAGTAAAGATAAGTCAAAATTCCTAATTATTGTAGTTAATTCTGCAGCTGTTGTGATTAGAAGTGGGCGCCGACAAAATATGTATTGTCGAACCTGGTAGGAACCTGGATGGCCACGGCAGCGGCGAAACGCCACTGCGCTGGTCTTTCTAAATAAAATATCTATTTTACGATTAAGTGTTATATTTTAGAGCTATGAAAGACGGAACAAAAAATCAGGAAAATACACACATGACTTAATGTTTTTTATTATTTATGTATCACATATACATGCATATTATGTTTAGTATGTTATTATTTTTTTAATTATGTAACGCTGGCGTGTGAACAGCAACATGTTTACTATTTATTTTTTTAGTTTTTTATGGATGGGAAATCATCCAATGAGTTCTCTCATTCTGGGTGGACCGGGAGGGCGTGTCAGTCTTTTACTGACTTACTAACAACTCATCCGTATTCCGTCCTTGCCCTTTACGTCCCGGGGTCACAGTAACTCTTTCAAACATGCCACAACCCCGCCAGGCTACGGCTCCTTATTGGGCCCCGCCAATTCTGCTGACCCGTCTCCCTGAGGCGCGCTCGGAACTCGATGTTCCGTTGACTCGGGTCTGGTCTCTAATCGGATGGCCAGCTACGCAGTGCTCGTCGCCTGCAAGCCCGCGCCTATGGTGGCCGAGAATTTGCCTACGACACTCGACGCATAGGGCGTCTCCTGCGGCGATGAACAGAACCAGTATTTTATTTAATTGGCAAAGGTAAATATTATTTTTTGGACGCGAGTGGGGCCCATCCGCGATCTACAAACACTTAACTCCACACCTGCAATTGAAAAACGTTTACTCGGCTTGATTGTAGTAGGAATTCTGTAAATAAAAAAATTCCAGCATTCTATTTTCAAGCGTCATTTATCATTATGACTCATTCTTCGTCTGATATTGCATTTAAAATCTGTTGAAATTAAAAGCGAAACGCAACAACCAAATTAGGAGCAACAGACTTTTGCACAAATACAACCAGCTAATACGAAAACTCCGGCATCTCCGCGAAATTTTTAGAAGAAATCTAATAAGATTAACTGTACCAGTCTCAAGTCTTCCAGGCCCAATACTTGTATGGTAGTATGGTGCCACTGGATTCCTATTGTAAAACGTGACGCTCAAACCGCTTCTAATTGAATGAATTTTAATTTTAATTATTATGTCACTTGGCAGATTAATAGCTGAATAATTCGTAACACGGGTTTCGTCAGGCACGCTCTACTAATCACATATACTTTATTGATAAGATGAGTACCAAGGGGTCCGAGGGTTGTCAGGTATGTTCACTATACTTCAAATTGAACTTAAGCAGATAAATAATTATGCCATTAGGTTAGCGCCAAATTTATCTTTTATCGACTACCGGAAAATACAGTAATCTTTATGTAAAAAATCGTCTGGAACCCGTAATTTATCTGACTAGATCAATTAAGGCCCAACCAGCGCTAAGGCCGCTTTTTTTCGCTCTCTTCATCACATAATACGACCCCTCTATCACTATCTCCCGACCTATCGGGAATTGAACTGAATCAGGCGATCGATAAGTAAACTTATCTGACATAATAAATAATTGAATATGGAAATGCCAAACTGATTTGCACATAAGATACGAGTAGTTACTTACTACTTGTTTCGCAACAAATGAAAACAATTAAATAAGTCTACAATAAATAAATATATATTAAATAAATAAATATTGCTGGACAATCCACACAGCATCATCTAGCCCCAAGCTAAGCAGAGCTTGTGTTATGGCTACTGGATGACTGATATACTTAATACAATACATTACATAGATAGATATTTTTATTATATATAGCAAATACCCACAACACCCGGAACAAATATTTGTAGATCGTACAAACATTTGTCCTAAGGCGGGAATCGAACCAGCAACCTCTTGCGTCCCAGGCGGGCCTGCGCCCGCCGCGCCACATCGGTCGTCAATAAGTCAAAGCTTTAGCAGTGCACAGATTCCTTTCGTCATAATAATACATTCGTAGGGTAAATTAGCATGAGGTATTATTCAGCTGAGGTGTGGACGTACTGGGATACCGAACTATCACAACGAGGACAATTTACTACGCACTGTGAGGAATGTCTCACATTTAAGACATCCTTTAGGTAAGGTAGGGACATAATTAGATTCATGCGGTAATATATAATATGATTTATAATAAATATAGACCAATCGTACACGTAGGTAAACTGATAAAATATTTTGTTTCAAGTTTGGCATTTCATCGTAGGAGTTTAGAATGGCCAGCTTGCTCTATAGCGAAAGCTGCCGTAAATACCGCTCCTGTCGAAAAGTAATAAATTTTATAGACATAAAAATGCAATAATTATTTGTTATTACAAATGAAACTTATTATGATTTTCATATTTATTTCATAAATTAGATATTCACATATATACAATTATACTATAAAACTAACTACATACATATTTACAAAAACAAAAATTAAATAAATATAAAAAAAGCCGACAAGGACACTCAGGCGTCAAAGTATTCCTCCGCATCGCTGTCATCTGGAAACGTGCCCAAAAGACTGGCAGCATTGCCACGTTGGATGGCAATACTAATTCTTTGGGCAAAAAATGAGCCAGCCCTCTGGTCACGCGAAGTGTCGATCAGATTATGATTTTGCTCATCAAATAAAATTAAATCAAAATTTATTTATTCAAACATTTGTATAACCGTTCCACAAAACGCCTGCCTTCACCATTTCCTAGTGTTGAAGAAGTTGTCTAGGAAGAAGAAGTGGTGCAACAAACTCCCCAGAAACACATCTATCTGATAAGTTTGAACAATTTGAATCTATACAGAATGAGTAATTAACATTGAAATTAACTATATAAATCAATAAATAAAATTAAATCAAGTTAAAGCCTGCAAAAACTAAATAAATAGAAGCCAAAATGGGTGCTTATTTTGCCTTATTCATTTTAACTTTAAGTTTCGTTATTTTAAAGAGGCTGTGGAGCCTATCTGGTATATTGCACGAATAGCTAAAAAAAGTTTTGTACAACAAATATATCTTTCTTCTTAACTACATTAATTCAATTCAAGCAAATGATTACTTAATGTCGAACTGAGTTTTAATAGTGCGCAATGGAAGAGTATTCTATTCTATTATATTAAGTTTTGAGCAACTTCATGGTGCCTTTAAACTTTGTCGTATTTATATTTTGTCTAGAGGAAAACCCTTGCAATTTGGTTGGAAATCTTTGGGTCACAACCAATCGATAGACAGTTTGTATTGGTGCCGAAATATAGCAAATGATTGCTTTATGTCGAACTGAACATTTACTTTGACTATAATATAACTTAACTTATATTTTGTGGGTCCTACACAGTCTTAAGTCTTAATCCTAATGTTTGTACGATCTACAAAGATTTGTTCCAGGTGTTCTGGGTATTTGCTATGTATAATAAAAATATCTATCTATGTAATGTATTGTATTAAGTATATCAGTCATCTAGTTCACCATTATTTAATTATTTATTTATAAATGAGAAAAAAAAAACAATTTGTATGATTCCATTACAGTCAGACTCTAGCACAGAACAAACTAAATAAAGGCTTGTCATGTAAAAATAATGGTTTATGGTTATGCTGTTTGCACTTAAGTCTATAAACATATACATACAGTCTTCAAACAACAATCAACTAAGCCGATCGCAGTCCACAGCCGAAGATAAACCTCTTCCAAGCCATATATAAACCCAAGCCACTATATATGTAGTCGTGGTAAACTGTGGTATGGTAAACTGGTCACGCATGAAATAAAATAATAGTGTACCTACATCTGCACTGTGCAGGTAAGATCTCCTGTAAGGCCGTTTACTTGTCACTTTCTTGTTTACCATGCTAGTAAAATCAATCGACAAGCATACATATGTCATATAATTTAGCTTATAGTGTATATTTAACCACTTTATATCATGACGGATATTATAAAAAAAAAAATAGAATCCCAATTTTTTTTTTTATACTTATAATACAGTATCGTAATAGAGTATCGTTATCATTGTGTCCTTTAGAAGGGCCAGTTGGAGCCAGTGCCGAGTCCGTAGATACCGTTTCTGTAATAAAGAGAGGCCAATATTAGTTGAGTCCTGGGATTTGCTTAGTCTAGTCACCTTTAACTATATTTAGGGTTCCGTAACTCAAAAGGAAAAAGCGGAACACTAATAGGATCATTTCGTTGTCCATCTGTTTGTCTGCCTGTCACAACCCTTCCTCAAGAACGTGTGTCGGTATAAAGTTGAAATCAATAATATTCAAATAGGACAACGGTCCCTTCGCAAAAATTTCAAGCTTCTTTCATGTTGCTGGGGAGTTTGTTCCTCCACTTCTTCTTCCCAGCAAAAACACTAGGAAGTGGTGAAGGGTGGGCGTTTTGGGGGACTGTCTTATGTAAACGTCTTTGACGTTCAAAAAGTGCTGATTCTCAGCCTAATTTGAATAAATGAATTTAGATTTAGATTTAGATTTTTTGATTTTCTAAATAATAGCAATTAATAAATATGGGACATATTTTGATACTGGCAACCAAAATAAAGGCGATGGGGTACTTGCCGTTGACCTAGAATCATGCAATTTGGCAAGAAGCAAAGTCTCACAGTAAAAACATTGATCCAAAATCTGTTGATTAGTAGTTTTATGGCATGAAAACATATTCTCTTACAATTAAACTTACATTTTCAGTGAATTTTAACGTTTATCGATATTTTTTTTCAAATGCAAATTTAAGTGTAATCCTATTCATCTTTGCGTCACAGTAACGTTCGGTGCTTTCATAGTAGAAACGTGATTGTTTTCGGCGTTTTGTTGGGTGTACGATTTCGACTCGCACTTAGCTGGTTTTTTATGTTCATAACGGAGTAAATCAAAATCAAGAAATCATATAACTTACCCTCGTTTCGAAAAAATGCCGTTACCCATATGGAGAGTGCTACCAGTGCACTGATTATTCTGCGCTTGTTGAATGTTGGTGCATAATCTTCCGACAAAGTGGTTGGTGCGGACACTGGACGCGAAGAGTTCGGGCGCTCTGCTGTGGGAACAGGTACTGAGCCAGCAACCAGGCTGAGGGTTCCTGCCGCCATTGGGATAGAAGTCACCGTTAGCAATTTGGTCGAAGATACCGAGGAGACCACCATCAGTGTGTATAGCTTCAACGTATTGGCCAGAGTTTCCGTTCAAAGCGTTGGAGTTTCCGCCCCAGTTAGGTCCAGCCGGGTCCAAACCTAAAAAAATACAAAATGTAATCTCATCAGTCGGAACATTTCCATACTTTTAATACTATGTTTGTGGTGACGTGCTTTTTGAATAAGTAACCTGTAACTCGGGCCGGACGACCGCCAGCCTGACGTCCAGCGTTACCAACGACGTGAGCACCCAAGCTGAAGCCGACCAAGTGGACCTGGTTCCAGTCACCACCAGCGGTGTTGATGAGCCACACGAGGAAGTTTCCGAGGAACTGGCCAACGCCGGGAACACCGTTGGTAGCAGTTAAGTAGTTGGAGTTAGCTAGAGAGCGCCAGTCAACTACGATGACGTTAACATCCTGAACTGCGAGGAAAGCAGATGTGATTTGAGGGTTCATCCCGGAGTTTCCATCGCTGTTCCATCCGTGAACGATGACTTTCAAACCACGATTGGCGTGGTAGTTGGAGTTCCAGATAGTGTTAGCATTGCCATTAGTGATAACTTGGGGATTAGTGGGGTTTTGCCTGTAAAATAAATAACACAATGTTATGTGAGTAAAACTTCATTTGGACTTAAAACTTGTCTTGTGGCCACACCCGATTTAAATTAAGAAAGAACAGAGTTTTAGGAACGTCTCAGTTGAACAATATTTGTTGAATAAATAATTTTCGGTATTTTTTATCAAGATACATAATATATCTACGTGAGTATTTTATTATTAAAGTAAATATACAACTATGCTGCTGGATATCAAACTATATTGCGATATTGATAGTCTGCTAAAACAGTAATTAAGATTACCTTGTGTAAAGCCAGTATTGGTTGTTGGCGCCATTTCTGTTCACAACTGCCTCATCCACAGGTTCTTCCAGGTCCACTAAACGAGGAACGCCATCGCCATCAGGCATCCAGAAATAGCGACTCTCACCTTCCACATAGTGGCTGTTATCCCCGGGAACAAGAGGGATAGCGCTGCTAGCGCACACTGAAAAAAATATTCACACATTATTTCGAGTTGATTGTCGTGATGGCCCAGTGGTTTAGGCTTCGCCTCTTGTGCACGAGGTTGTAGGTTCAAACCTGGGCAAGTACCAATGTGACTTTTTCTATTCAAATGCACTTTCAAAGTTTATCTTGGACATCACTACATCGGTGAGATCGTGCGGAAACCTGGACTTAAAATTAATATAAGTTTGATAACGCCATTCCGTCTTGAGCAAGCGTGGTGATTAACGCTCGTGCCTTCTCTGTATGAGAAGAGGCTTTTGCCCTGCAGTGGGACAGTAATAGGCTGGTATTTTTCATTTCGAGTAAATAAAATTGAAGTTTCTATTGAAGTGTATTGTTTTTAATGTCAAAATAACATCTTTTTATTAAATGCATGATTATGAAAGTCAATAGGGTGGTTACCTATACCAATTTTATTTTGAAACTGCTGGATCGATACGACACGGGATTTTCACTGGATTTGATAAATAGCTGATGTTATAAGGAGTTACTTTTTATACTAACTTATGGATACTTATTTTAGAGAAATAATTAAGATTACATTAAAAAAAACCCCGTGAGATTCTGTCAAAACCGGTCCAGCGTTTTCCAGATTAGCCAAAAAAAAACAGACAGACAAACATTCTTTACATTGTTATTTTGCTATCGCATATAATTTCGTATGCATTTATTAAAATGCTGTTATTTTGTCATTACAAGCAGACACTTGAATTTCATTTTCTTGCATTTATTGTATTGTAAGAAATGATTTGTAGGAGATACTTAATAATATAATTTAATTCAAATTAAAGTAAATGAACTTACATGCGATCAAAGCTGCCAACGCTACCAGAAACTTCATTGTTGCCAACAGTATTAAGTCAGGTAAAGAGGAAATAGTATTTATAAGCGGGATAATCTTGCTTAACGATCAACATATTACGTATATAATATTGAATGAGTCTGATAATGGTTAATGACTGCGATAGGCTAAGTTTAGAAAATCACAGGTCTGTGTAACAAAGTGGAAGGGTTTGTGAGTTTGTTTTTCAGGGTAATTCCTAAACTGCTGACCGATTATAAAAAATCAACTCAAGTCGACGTGTAAAGTTCATAGTATACCTATATAATACAACAATGTGAAAAGCTAAGATTTATTTCGCCTAATTTGGATGAGGCGCGAATATGCATATTATGCAGTACCTACACACTTTTCCGCGGAATATCCTTTGGGTCTCATCATTCAAAAATATGACGTTTCTAAGTGCTTTTATGACTTGGCAAGATGTGTGTATTTACTTATAGTATGTGGTATATTTTCGGTTAAAATTTCTTTAAAAAACGTCGCTTCACACTAGGAATACCTATCGTGGGAGCGAATGTGCCTTATGCGCGGGTAAATGTCTGACCGAGAGATGTCACGCCATAGAACACAGTACTATGGAAGTGATGTGTTTCTAAGAGGGTTTCCAGGAACGGGAGTCGTAGCTACCGGCTTACCCAAAAAGGGTATTTCTTTTAGAGAGAGAACGACAATATCCTCTGGCTGGCGCTTCACACAAGAAAGAACTACCCGTCTTAGCCGAAAGATCCTCCCTTTTCAATGGACGAGGTACATCTTCTCTAAGCCTTAGTTTTTTCCGACATCCACGCAAACAAAGTCACGGGCTCAGCTAGTGCATACACAGGTATGTACATGTACATCAGAAATCAATCATTAAATTGGTTTTTTTGACACGATAATAAATGACATGTATTGATATAATATTATCAGAGCAAAGATTAGTCAAAATGACTAATTATTGTAGTTTATTCTGCAGCTGTTGAGATTAGAAGTCGGCGCCAATCAATTTTTGCGCCGGCCGCCCGGCCGGTAGCAACCTGCACGGCACGCAGGGACGAATCGCCAGGGCGCGGGTCTTTTTTAATAAAACATCAATTTTACAATTAAGTGATATATTTTAGAGCTATTAAGGGCAGTAACAAAAATAAAAATTATGCATGTTATGTTTACTATGTTATTTTTTTTTTTAATTATGTTACGCTATCGTATGAACAGCAACCAATTTTATTTATATATATTTTTTTAAGGATCGTAAATCATCCAATGACTACTTTCGTTCTGGGTGGAACGGGAGGGCGTGTCAGTCTTTTTCTGACTAAAATCCATCCGTGTTCCGTCCATGCCATAACTCTTTCGAACATCCCGCAACCCGGGCAGGCCTCGGCCTCCTATCGGGACCCGCCAATTCTGCTGACACGTCTCCTTGAGGCGAGCGCGGAACACGACGCACCGTTGACTCGGGCCTGGTCTCGGATCTCATTGATCGGGTGGCGAGCTACCCAGTGCTCGTCGCCCGCAAGCCCGCGCCTACGGTGACCGAGAATCTGCCTGCGATTCCCGAAGCCTAGGGCGTCTCCTGCGGCGATGAACAATACCATTATTTAATTTTATTGGCAAAAGTAAATATTATTTTGCTGACGCGAGTAGGGCCCGTACGGTAATCTTCTAGCACTTAACCTGCACCTGCAATTGAAAAACGTTTACTCGGCTTGTTTGTAGCAGGAATTATGAGAAAATCTTTTTTCGTCTCTCGGCAATAGGTAAGCACATCCCCGTTCCAAATCTCTACTTATTTGGGAATGATTGAAACTAGCTCCAGGTTCTTAAGAAAAAATTCTTCTTCAATATTGCCATTGAAACTACTGCTAGACAATTGTTCTTAGATAATTTTTTCAGCAAGCACTGAGTCGAAAAGGTTGTGGCTCTGATAGATCACGGTAACGTTCATCACAATCCGCATGATTTGTATTTCGGCTCCTCTCTTAAACAAAAATTGATTTATTTAAATCCTGGAAATCTGGGGTCCAAAAGAGATACCACCAGTAGGTAAATTTTGTTCAAAGGAAATCTGTGAATACAATTTTTCAAGATATTCTATTGCCAATACTGATATGCCAATACTTGTGGGTATGGTGTCACTGGATTCCTATTGCAAAATGCGACGTGGTAACCGCCTCTGATTGAATGAATTATTAAGTATTATGTCACTTGGCAGATTAATAGCTGGATAATTTGTAACACAGGTTTCGTCAGGCGCGCTCTACTAATCACATAAACTTTATTGATTATGTGAGTACTAAGGGGTCCGAGGGTTGTCAGGTGTGTTCACCATATCTCGAATTAAAGAAAACATTTGATCTTGTAGAGAATACTTGATAAATAATGTCTACAATTTCTTACATTTTTTCTGTTTAGCTTAGGGAACGCTGTACGTCATTAGTATTACACACCAAGTGTAAATCAAATTAGGTCCTTGGGCTCCTGCAGGGACCTGTGGCCCTAGGAAATTTCTAGTCATAGTCAATATCAATAGAATTTATCTGAATAGATCAATTAATCGACCTGCGATTATGCCCCCACCACCAACGTTACGGCCATTTTTTTGTTCTATTCATCACGTAATAGGTACGACCCCCTCTGTCACTATCTCCCGATCTATCGGTAATTTAACTGAATCGGGCGATCGATAAGTAAACTTATCTGACATAATAAATGATTGAATATCGAAATGTCAAAACTGATTTGCACATAAGATTCATAACACTTGTTTCGCAACAAATGAAAACAATTAAATTAATCCATAATCAGTCAAGGCTTTTGCATCACTGCACAGATTTCTTGGGTCACAATAATACTTTCGTAGGGTAAATTGTTTACAAACATACAAACTCACATTCACAAACGGCCAGACCCGGAACAACTACGTGTAGGCCATACAAATATTTGTTCCGTGCGGGAATCGAACCCACGACACGCAGCGCAGCAGTCAATTGCTCAGCCACTGCGCCAACCATGCCGTCGTTTAGGTAAAGTATACAGGAATATTTTTTAAGCAGTGCGCAAATTTTGATAAATTAAACTTAAATGAGTCTTTTTGAACACCTATTGTTTTATTTTGCATACACATATTATACATACGTAAATATTATATTCATTAGGTACAGACACCATAGTGTCAAATTTTCCCAATTGAAAATGAACCTTATTCTTTCTTTTCTTCTCTCTTTTTTTTTAAAAAAACGTTGCCCCTCACTAGGAATTTCTCCTGTGTCGTGGGTGCGTTTACAAACATTTAAAGTCACATGCACAAACAGCCAGACCCGGAACAACTAACTGTAGGCCATACAAATATATGTTCCGTGCGGGAATCAAACGCCGCAGTCGATCGCTCAGCCACTGCGCCAACCGTGCCGTCAAAATACTTTCGTCTTTTGTAATATAATTGAAAAACTCTCATAGAAATATGACAGATTGGGTGACTTGATGTGTTGGTCTCTGTACAATATTATATGATTTGGAATAAATATACATATGATCATACATGTAGGTAAGCTGATTTAATATGTTACTGTACACTGCAGCTCCTGTCAATATTTCGAGTTTGCCATTTCGTCTTACGTGAAAATGCACAGAGTTTGGAAAGGTCTGTCCCGAAGGCAGCCGTAAATTAAGAAGGAAGTTCAATAAACGTAAAAGTGCAATAATTAATTCTTATTCCAAAAGAAACTTATTATGATTTTGCTCATCAAATCATATTAAGTCAAAATTCATGTATTCAAATTAGGCTGACAATCAGCACTTTTTGAAATTAATTTTGTATAAAAAGTTCCACAAAACGGCCGCCCGCTCGCCTGCTGGGAAGAATAAGTGGTGCAACAAACTCCAGCAACACAACTGGCTGATAAGTTTGAATAACTAGAATCTATATAAGTAACTAGCTGTCCCGGCGAACTTCGTACCGCCTCAAAAGTTAAGTTACACTGCCATCTGTTAGAAATATATGGAACTTATTATAGGAAAACATTTATTTTGCAATACAAAAATATTTAGGTCAATAATCAAAATAAAAACTGTCCTATCTTTTAAGTTTGACCAAAACACACACTATGTGCAAAATTTATATGTTAAGATTAAGATTAACATATAAATCAAATTTATAAAACATTAAATTAAATTCAACCATGAAACTGAATAAATAAAAGTCAAAATGAGTGTTTATTTCGCCTAATTAATTTTAGCCAACTTTAAATATACTTAGTTATTTTAAAGAGACTGTGGACTCTATCTGGTATATTGCACGAGCACCTAGTTTTTGTACAGCAAACATATTTTTGAGGGTGCACCAGGCTTTAGCTGCGCTTTACACGTTTGTGTTTTTATGTCCGTACATCATACTTTATAAAATACAACATACATATTTGTTATTTTACTCGCTATTTATAATAACGGGTAAAGATGGGTGGAAAGCTAAAATATTACACAAATTGGATGCCCTAATTTGTGTGTAAACAACTAGATAAATTCGTGTATTTTTTCAACATTTCATGTAAGGTTTCATAAAACGAGATTCATGTGTGTTTATTGTATCACAATTTCTCAAACCTCAACTACTATGTATAAATCATGGCCCTTGGTCTATGTATAAATCATGGTCGCAAAAGTTTAATATCGTGAAGATTTTTTAAAATTTAAAAAGCATTCGGCCTATAATGCTTCCATGCCTGCTGGAACACAGAACTCTCAGTGAGAGGGAGCAATAACAATTACTGATGAAACAAAGACTGCTGTTTGGTGCAACAGTTAACTTCGGAGAGGTTTTCTAAAATAATGCTATTTCGATGTTGATGAACTAATCAGCAAATAAGGGATTATAAATTGTTTTAGTTTTGGTTAAATCCCTAAACTGTAAATAATGAAGTCATCTATACATACTTCGTACAAAGTCAAGCTCGTATTTTATCTAGATTCTAAGAATGTATCTTCACAAAGTAAAACTTTTCATCTAACAATTTATTTGACTAACCAAAATATTTAGTCTTCTATCACAAACTTCTGTTTGCACACTTGTTCAGTCCAACAAAAGTATAGCCTTTTGAAGAGACAGTGAGCTGGTTCCAAATAGTTGGGATTTCAGGCTTACATTTGGAATCGGGTTCTACTTGTCGATATAATACGATTATGTTCAATACCTTTCCTATGTTAAGGCAATTTAAAAATTTAATTTAATGAAGGTTATATTTAGTTCAGCAGATATATTTATAAATGCACCAATACAAACTATTTATTGGTTATGACCCAAAGATTTGCAACCGAATTGCAAGTGGTTTCCTCTAGACAAAATATAAATACGATAAAGTTTAAAGGCACCGTGAAGTTGCTCAAAATTTAATAGAATAGAAAACTTTTCATTGAGCACCATGAAAACTTACAAATAAAGAATGCGCGTGTCAACCAGTCGTGCCCTTGACATAATTAGGACCTCGTTTTCTAAGTATTTGGTGCTTTGTAGGGTCGGCCTTACAAATCATTTGATGATTCATCAATATAAATAGAAAGGCGGAAATTAAAAGTTCTTTTAAAAACTCGAGGTACAATTAAGCTAACTACAACTGCAGAATTAGCAACTTCGAAGTGCCATCGAAGCCATTGAAGTGTTACTAAACAACTTAAAGAAGTTGGTGGGCGTCCAAAACAGGGCAGAAAGGTTCTGATACAAAGATTCAAAGAAAGATTCTAGCAACAAAGTACGATTTGGGTAATCTTCTTTACATACATCAATCTGCACTTTTGAATGTTTCCTTTACACCAGCTGTCGGTTCGCGTGAAATATAAAGTAGCAATAAGAGGAGACAACGATCTCTCTCTTGTAAGTGGTTTTAGTTTTCTACTGTAAGACCCAGTATAGCCCGTGTCAACACGAATGATGGAAACAGCACGCAGATTGATTTTTATGCTGAATTGAGCAACAAAATTACAAGATTACATGTAAGTCTTATTCCAATATTTCATCGATGAAGACGTTTTTTATGATCGCTATATGTATTGGATTAAGTATACATACAAATATACACCCCTTACATTTAGGGTTTTTAAATGTATATTAGATACCTTTGCTAATAAACATTTGAAAACCTTAAATGTGCCCATATAATGTCAGCTGTGTAGGTTACTACGAATACACCTATTCACGAAAGAAATAAAAACAATCATAATTTCATAACCAGTTTAATCACTTTTATCATTTTACCCACAATTCGGCTTCAGCGTGAATCTCATTCGGTGATGTTTACAAATTAGAATGGCCAACTTGATCCGGTCCTGAGGGCATAAAGTCCGTTTCTGGAAAAATAAGGAAATCAAATTAGGAGCAGGAATCCAAATTTGAAGTTTTTAAGAGAGATGTGTGTAGCAAGTGTAAGATCTGTTGTACAGCGGTTTTTTTTTTAATTTATAAAATGGGACAAAAGTGGTTGTTTATAATACAGTGCAGCCCAAATCTGCGTTCCACTTTAGTATAATATCGACAAAACTCACCCTCGTTTGTTCACAATGCCATTGCCCATATGCAATTGAGCTCCGCTGCAGGTTCCGAGCGAAGCCTCCCCAATATTAGGGCATTGTCTTCCAATCAAATGATTGTGGCGGACGGTGGAGGCGAAGAGGTCAGTGGCGCGACCATGAGAGCAGATGCTCGTCTGACCGAAGCAGCCTGGCTGGAAGTGCTGACCACCGTTAGGGTAGAAGTCAGCATTACCACTTGGGTTGAAGATACCTAGGGCGTGACCATCGGTGTGGATGGCTTCAACGTATTGACCATCGTTGGGGCTCAACCTGTTAGCGTTAGTATGCCATCTGTAACCAGCGGGGTCCAAACCTGTAAAATAAAGGATAAACATATGTTTTTAACTGATGAGTTTCTATTAAGATCTGAATTAAAGCAACTGTTTCCTTGGATGTAAAACCGGAGGCTGCTGTTAGTTACAATAAAACTAACCAGTAATGCGGGCAGGCCGGCCTCCAGTCTCACGACCAGCGTTTCCAACTACGTGAGCACCCAAACTGAATCCTACCAAGTGGACCTGGTTCCAGTTGCCACCGGCGGTGTTGATGAGCCAGGTGAGGAACCTTCCAAGGTGTTGGCCTACACCGGGGACACCAGCTACAGCAGAGTAGTAGTTGCCGTTAGCGAGGGCGCGCCAGTCAACCACTATAACATTACAGTCCTGAACTGCGAGGAATGCAGCTGTGATGAGAGGGTTCATCGCACTGTTTCCGTTGCTGTTCAATCCGTGGACGATGACATTCAAGGGTCGGGCGCCATTGTAATTTGAAGCCCATATTGTATTCGCATTGCCGTGGACAATAACATTAGGATTGTGTTGGTTTTGCCTGAAATTAAAAAAAGAAGTAGTCGAAATGTACTTAAGTGCGGTATTTACCCAATAGTAGTAGAAAATACAGAGCGCCATTTTACTTTTGCTTACACCAAATGCACACCATAGTCAAACAAGCGCTCTGGTTGTAAGTAGCACGCACGGCGTCTCAAGAGTTTTTTCAAAAATTATTTCTTTCATTTTAGACTTCGAACAATAAATTATCCCTGATGCAATGTCACTTTGTCTAACCCTAAGGTCAGTATATCCCTTCTTCTGCCCGGTGTTTTCAATTTTATCCAAACAATATACATAATGCCTGTATCCCTCAAAAGGTAAGGCAGAGGTACACCCTCATTCCGCTACTTATATTTAAGTCCACTGTAAAAGGGACCGATCCTTCTCCTTAAAAAAAAATGTGTCGAATTGAGAACCTCCTTTATTTTCGTCGGATTTTTTAAAATCATATTTCCGTGTTATATTGGCCTTCCCGCCAATATAGGCCGACGGCCCTTCCCGCCAATATAGGCGGGAAGGGACGTCGGCGAATTTTGGGGCCCCCGCCATTGAATTTTGTTATCGTCTTTACTAAATATTTACGTGCTAATGTGATGTTTCTTTTTTACGTTAATTTGCAAATTATCTTGAATTTTTATAATATGTAAATAATTCACTTCTGTCATTAAAAATCTCGTTGGGTTAGAGAGAAATCATGATTTTTTATAGTTAAAGTAAAAAATACAATTGATTCTTATAATGACAGCGGCCAAGGTTCCTTCAGTTATAAAGAGGTAAAAGGGGAACGAGATCAAAAATCTACTAACCAGGTATACAGCCAGTACAGGTTGTTGGCGCCATTCCTGTTCTCGCGCAACAACTGTTCATCGACTGGCTCATCGAGGTCCATTAGAACGGGTGTGCCTTCAGCATCAGGCATCCACACGTACCGGTTCTCTCCCTCTTTGTCCACCGGGATGACATTTCCGTAAGATACTTGAAATAAATAGTTATATTTTGAATGAATATATTGATATATTTTCACTAGCGGCTTCGTAACCCTTAGAAAATATTATTGTGAAGTAAGTTGTTGTTCACAAGGGCATACTTTCGGCAAGAATGAAGCTAATCAACTTCTTGCATAGGCTACTATGCAAGAAAAACAAAAAAATGCTTTTATCGAGTCCCTCTTTAATAAAAACTATCGTTAGGGAGGGAGCATGACGTCATTAAATCGTCACGGCATACGAGTCGGGTTTACTCCCAAAGTGCGCCAATGAGGTTATGGCTCATCAAAAATAAAGAAAAGATATTGCTCGAATATTTGCGTTTGCGCATACTGTGGCGCATATGGACGCGAATATAAAGTAACGTTTTCGCAAGTAATTATAGTTGTAGGCAGGGGCGCTGTCACCCACGGAAGTTGCTAAAATGTTGGTGTAATTTCGCGTCCATATGCGCCACAGGATAGGCACTAATATTACGATACTTACAGGCTACAAGAGCTGTCACTACCAGAATAGCCTTCATGCTGAACTTTGTGTGCATAGCTTAGCTTTGCAGGGGTTTTTATAATCAAATGTTATCTGTCATGTTAGTTTTATCAATATTGGTAAAGGATTATAATTTGTTTCAGATATTTGTGAGTAAGATAGATAATTTGGTAATTAATTTACTCATCAATCAAACGTGGCCCAATAGCCATAATCTATCAAACCGCAAATATTCCATAATTGTTTCCTAGGGCAACTAAATAAACACAAACGAAACGCACCACACGCTAGAAAAAGGGTGAAATTAGTTTCGCTCAAGTGTATGTACCAAAAAAAGCAGAATTCAATTTATTCTTTGTTAACTTATTTTGCCAAATAGCCTTAATCTATCAAACCGCAAATATTGAATAGTTGTTTAATAACGTTACAATGGTCTTAATGTTACTATCCTGCAAAGGCAACTAAATAAACACGAACTAACCCATATGTTAGAAATGTTAGTTACTTGCGATATAAAAATATCCTGCAGATGTAGTAGCATTGTGCGACAGGTCGTTGAGCTCGCTGAAATAGGATTGAGCTGATGATATCGGGGCAGGTCAACTCAAAGCTGCAATGGTTATTTATTCAAAATGCCTTTCCTGCCTTTGCCCTGCTTCGTTAGACTGTTCGGATTCGTGTGACAGCAGTTATAATGTTCTGGCAACCATTTGGTAAAATACCATTTAGAATTTATGCTCCTATGATCTCGTAAGGGTACGGACATCAGGTAATCTGACATAGACAAAAAACTTCCAATCAAAATATGTAACATTGACCTGTGCGGCTCTCATTATTTAGCCACGAGCCCCTCACCGAATGGGAGATGGTAATGACGAGAAATCTTGATAACCATTCATTTTTTTTCAATTTTTTTTTATTATTATTTTAGCGGCGGGCGGTGCACGAACGACCGAAACAAGTGGTCTTTTAAAATATGTCAAGGGCTGAATATGACTATGTCTCGATCATAGCTTAGAAGATTATTTATGATCGCTATGTATTGCCTAAAGTGGGTGCTTGAAAAACACACCTCGCACCCCTTTCATATAAGTACCTATATAAGAAACATTTGAAATACCCCATTTGTGCCCGATGTAATGTCAGCTAAATAGGTCACTAAAAATTCGCCTATTCAAATTTAGGTTATATTTTAAGACTCAATAATACTCACATAGTGCTACAAGAGATGTTTTGAAAGAAAAAAATAAACAATCATAAATTCATAACCAGTTTATATTAATCACTTTTATCATATAGCCACAATTCGGCTTCAACGTGAATCTCATTCGGTGATGTCTATCATTTAGAATGGCCAACTTGATCCAGTCCTGAGGGCATAAAGTCCGTTTCTGAAAAAAGAAAGAAATCAAAATCTTAACAGTGATCCAAATATACAGTTTTTAAGACAGGTACGTGTATCTAGCAAGTGTAAAGAGCAGTACGGCGATTTTTTTGTCAATTTGAATTAATCGTCACATGTACGGAGTTGGTAAAACAAATAATTTACTACGGATATGGTGTGTGATGCCTCATGTAAAATGGACAAAAGTATTTTTTTACAATACAGTGCAGCCTTTATCTTCGATCGACTTTAGTGAATTGACAAAACTCACCCTCGTTTGTTCACAATGCCATTGCCCATATGGAATTGAGCTCCGCTGCAGGTTCCAAGCGAAGCTTCCCAAATATTAGGGCATTGTCTTCCAATCAAATGATTGTTGCGGACGGTGGAGGCAAAGAGGTCAGTGGCGCGACCGTGAGAGCAGATGCTCGTTTGACCTAAGCAGCCTGGCTGGAAGTGCTGACCACCGTTAGGGTAGAAGTCAGCATTACCACTGGGGTTGAAGATACCTAGAGCGTGACCATCGGTGTGGATGGCTTCAACATATTGACCGTCGTTGGGGCTCAACCTGTTAGGGTTAGTATGCCATCTGTAACCAGCAGGGTCCAAACCTGTAAAATGAAGGATTAGATAAATTTTTGACCGGTGAGCTTCTATTTGAATTAAGATCTGAAAAACTTTTTATCTGGATAAATTAAATTGGTTCCTCTGATGTAAAACCGCAAGCAGTAGTAAGTTACAAATAAAACTAACCAGTAATGCGGGCAGGCCGGCCTCCAGTCTCACGACCAGCGTTTCCAACTACGTGAGCACCCAAACTGAATCCCACCAAGTGGACCTGGTTCCAGTTGCCACCGGCGGTGTTGATGAGCCAGGTGAGGAACCTTCCAAGGTGTTGGCCTACACCGGGGACACCAGCTACAGCAGAGTAGTAGTTGCCGTTAGCGAGGGCGCGCCAGTCAACAACGATGACATTACAGTCTTGGACTGCGAGGAATGCAGATGTGATGAGAGGGTTCATCGCAGTGTTTCCGTTGTTGTTTAACCCGTGAACGATGACATTCAAGGGTCGGGCGCCATTGTAATTTGAAGCCCAAATGGTATTCGCATTGCCGTGGACTAGGACATTAGGACTGTGTTGGTTTTGCCTGAAATGAAAAAAGTACTTGGAATGTAAGTGCGATATTACCCAATAGTGGACTATAAGACTAAATATATAAGACTAAATCCATACAATAGTCAACCAAGTGCGCTGGTTGCGTAGTACAGACGCACGGCTTTTGAAGAGTTTAAAAGATGTCAAAAATAAGAGTGCTTGCCCAAGCAAAGTGACACCCTGATAACAATCATCAATAGGTCAGTCCGCGTAAAATTTCGGCATCACTTGGCGATTCCATTCATTTTAGACTTTGATTATATTAGCCCTGTTAGAATGTCACTTTCTCTAGCCCTAAGGTCAGTGTTTTCCTTGTTCGCCTCGGTGTAATCAATGATATAAAAACAATATAAAACGACACCAGCTGTACCAATACTGCACCCACATTTCATTAATTTTGTTTAAGTTCTTTACATGTATAAGTTATTTTGTTGTTTTTTTCTTAAGCTTGCAAAATCGATATTTTTATTTAAAAAAGTAAATATTTCACTTCTTTGTTTAGAAATTTCGTTGGGTTACATAGAAATCATGATCTTTTACAGTTTAAACTACAAAAAAAAAAACACAAGCAAAAAAAACAAACAGTTATAAAGAGGCAAAAGGA
This sequence comes from Phlogophora meticulosa, assembly GCA_905147745.2. Classification (NCBI taxonomy): domain Eukaryota; kingdom Metazoa; phylum Arthropoda; class Insecta; order Lepidoptera; family Noctuidae; genus Phlogophora; species Phlogophora meticulosa. The sequence continues at coordinate 6,989,106 of LR990518.1, forward strand.
GAATGGGATCAACCATCTACTAACCGGGTATACAGCCAGTACAAGTTGTTGGCGCCATTCCTGTTCTCGAGCAACAACTGTTCATCGACTGGCTCATCGAGGTCCATTAGAACGGGTGTGCCTTCAGCATCAGGCATCCACACGTACCGGCTCTCCCCCTCTTTGTCCCCCGGGATAACATTTCCGTAAGATACTAGAAATAAATTGTGTTATTTTGAATTATATAGATAAGTATTGATATATTTTGACTTGCGGCTTCGGAATCTCTAGAAAATATTATTGTGGAAGTAAGTTATTGTTCAAAAGGGCATACTTTCGGCAAGAATGTAGCGTATCAGTTTATTGCATTGCATAGTTTTAATTAAGAAGTGACTTGGGAATAGCATTCTTTTCTAGTTGCTGAAATAAACCTCTGTGACAGATAGACTGATTTTAAGGTTCCTTTTTTACTGTTTTGAAAAGAAACCCTAGAAGCAGCAAAGAAGGAGTCGCGTTCACTCACGGAGTATTCATTACCTGGATACCATGCCAACATATTTTTCATTTTATGAGTTAAATAATATTTTTTATACCGCGTCCCGCTTGGAGAACTTCGGGAATGGGTATATGGAGTTATAATATAGTTGGGCAAGCATTATTTAACAGTGTTTCAATTTTCATTTTATATACAATGAAAGTATAATTATTAAAAAGCAAGATTTGAACCAGACGCTATCAAAACACGAAAATACACCAAAGTTTTCGCAAGTAATTATAGTTGTAGACAGGGGCGCTGCCTCCCCCGGAAGTTGCGAAGATATTGGTGTAAATTCGCGTCCATATGCGCCACAGGATACGCACTAATAATACGATACTTACAGGCTACAAGAGCTGTCACTACCAGAATAGCCTTCATGCTGAACTTTGTGTGCATAGTTTAGCTTTGCAGAGGCTTTTATAATCAAGTGTTATCTCAGTCATGTTAGTTTTATCAATCTTGGTAAAGGATTATAATTTGTTTCAGATATTTGTCAGTAAGATAGGTAATTTGGTAATTAAGTTACTCATCAATCAAACGTGGCCCAATAGCCATAATCTATCAAACCGCAAATATTCCATAATTGTTTCCTAGGGCAACTAAATAAACACAAACGAAACGCACCACACGCTAGAAAAAGGGTGAAATTAGTTTCGCTCAAGTGTATGTACCAAAAAAAGCAGAATTCAATTTATTCTTTGTTAACCTATTTTGTGTTACCTTAACCTTACCTGCTGATATCATTGAAATGAAAGATTACATGAGTCCGTAAGCCACACAAAGTAAAAAATAAAATATGATATCGATATAAAGGGACTTTAATTAATCTGAAGTTGATTCTGAGTAAAGACAGGCCACCTTTATATAATCACACTCTCTCTAGTACACGGGGCGTAATGTCCGCACTTAAAGAGTCACCTCTTTTCTAGCCATATATATCATCTTTCACACAACCCATACATTTTTTCTCTACTCTTGTAACCCTGTACATTCATACTCAAAACTTTTCTCACAACATGGTCCTCATTCCTTCGCATCACATGCCCATACCATGACAACCGATTTCCACACAATTTCTCGGTCACAGGCGCCACTTTCAGACTTCCTCTTACATACTCATTTCTTATTCTATCCATTCGCGCATGTAATTGCCTTTCATTCATCCCTTTTGCGGCCCAACATTCTGATCCATACAAGACAGCAGGTCTTACCATTGTTTTGAAAATCTTATAAATTTTATAAATCAATGTTAGTTAAAACAGGAAAAATCTGTGCAGCGTTTCAATTTTTCATTTAAATATATTATCAGCTGTATAGTCGCAGCTCACAAAAAATAATAGACTATGCATGTCCTTTGCCAGGTCTGATGGTTTGTATGAGGCTTTATAAGCGTTCGCATGAGTGCGCATATTTTTGAGGCTTGAAAGACATCACAAGATGCCATGCATGCAAGATTTTTTGTTAGTTGTCTTGTCTTGGCTATCGATTGAATGCATCATGATTGGTCAGAAAATTACAACATCAAGGAGTTAGTCACACTGGCTTGGATATTCTTATTTAAATAATATGATCCAAAGAGTGGACGCTAGCGGTAAACGATCTCCGGGATCAATTATCACTATGGGAATTCCGCAAGGCTCAATGGATACCATTACACATAATATACATTTTTAATTCTCTTATATCTCATATATTCATATTTATTTGCGTTCCACAAGGTATAAAATAAGATGTTAATGAAAGGCTTAAAGCTAAGAGCCGTTGTAGACCCCGACAGGGCACACCAAAGTAAAAGTAAGTAGGAGAGAGGAGGAAGAACACTGTGTGTTTAATTATAGTAAATAAGTAATAGGTGAGGTATAATTTATTTGGCGCTTCTTTTATTTTATTATTTAACAATTAATTTTTTGTCATACCTTCCCTTGTAAAGTAAAATCATGAAATAGTGTGTTTAGCAAATGACACATCACTTTTTTTAAGCTAAGACTGCAACAGGCAGTTACTTGCGATATAAATAACGCTTTATCTGGAATAGAACATTGGTTTAGTATTAGTAATTTACTATTAAACGAGAAAGTATGAAGAATACCGTTTACTTGTTCTCACGGAATCGTACAGAGGCCAGCACATCAAGCTACCCCAATATATCCAATTTCTTTGTTAGTTTTTCAACTGTATTTCAAACAAATGTAAGGTTCATGTTCAGTTAGGAAAAATTGACAGTTTGGGGTAGATGTGCTGGCGTCTGTACCTACCACTGCTTGTCTTTAAATCACCCAAAGGTTGACTGGTAGAAAATGCCCATGGCTTTAAGTCCGCCTCTATACATTTCTGTGCTTAAAATATTAATGTCTCTGAAAAGATTTACAGACATTAACATCATTTAATTAAATATATCTCATTTCGACGATGAAGTATCAATTTCTCCTAAGTACCTTTTTATCGATTTTAGTCTTGAATGCCAATCGACGTAAAATGGTATTTCGCGTATACTGACAGAACCCCCTAACCCGATATTTAACTATTTATCTCATAAAATACCAATCATCATCATCATCATCTGCCTAGCCTTTTCCCAACTATGTTGGGGTCGGCTTCCAGTCTAACCGAGTCTGACTTTGAATAGAATAGAATAGAATAGAATAATTTATTTCAGATAATTTAAATCCATATCTTGTTAGTATATTAGCAACAATATTAGCTTACAATTATGTTAGTATTGTTAGTACTTATCTTTATGTAGACTACTTACTACCTATACAAAACCATTCACTACCCTTACCCAGTGTTTTTGAATGGGGCAGTCAAAGCGAGCAGCAATGACTTTCAGAATACCATTCTTAGCACCTCGCAGACGCTGCAGTAAAGAAGCCGATTTTTTGCGAATTATGGCCTTGAAGCCGTCCGTGTGGGCTTCTGCAAACATCCCGGAGGCACTGCAGCGCCACGGTAGCCTTGACAACACTCTGAAAGCATTGTTATATTGAACCCGCAGGGTGTCATAGGATCGTCGCGTATAGCTCACCCACAGGCCACTCGAGTAAAAAGATTGACAATACGCTTTAAAGAGCGTTATTTTTACTTGAGTTGTACATCGAGCGAACCTGCGAGCAAGCATATTACTTCTCACCGCCAACGCCCTGCGTTCCCGCTCTATATCCTCGTCATCCTTGAGGTCATCCGTTACAATATGCCCCAGATATTTAAATTTGTCAACCAGCTTCAGTGCAACGCCATTGAGGTATACTGCAGGCACATGTGCAGGTCGATGTTTGCCTGCTTTGAAGATCAGCATCTCGCTCTTTTTGGAATTGTATTTTAGTCCATGTGCTTCTGCATATTGCTCGCAGATATAAAGCAGTTTCCTCACTGCACTTATTGAGGGACCCAGCAGAACCATGTCATCTGCATAACTAATATTGTTGACACAGGTACCATCGATATAGCATCCGACATGAGTGCCGCTGAGTCTCTCAAGTAGCTGGTTGACGTACAAATTAAATAGAAGAGGTGAACTCAACCCACCCTGTCTGACGCCACATTCCGACCTGTATTCGTCCGACAACGTACCGGCCCATCTCACCTGGTTTTTCTGGTTTGAGTACCAGTATCTGAGTAGGGAGATGGTATCCGCCGGCACACCCGCACCTCCTAGCTTATCCCACAGAAGGTCATATACAACGAGGTCAAAAGCTTTCGATAAGTCAAGGAAGCACGCGTATACCGGCGTCTTCCTCTCAGTATAGTACCTGACAGTATGCTTTAAGCTCAGAATGGCTTTGGAAAGCGTAGGTTAACCTTAGATCAACCCTTGCGGCTGTTTTTATTTAGCCACGAGCTCCTCATAAAACACTAATACGGTACGGTATACTTCCAATTGCTAAAGGAAAAAATGAGAAGTCTTTTTTTTGTCTCCTGTAAAGTTTTAATTTTGTAGATAAGAAGATATTGATAATTCGTCGTTGGTTTGAATATGTTAGGTACGCCTAAAGAATATCTCTTTTAATTGGTGTTCATCTGTCTCAACATACAAAAATATTCATCTTATGGTATGGTATCTAATAAACATTTAAAAATCCCTATTTGTGCCCGATATAATGTCAGCTGAGTAGGTCACTACAAACACACCTATACACGTTTAGCATATATTTTAAGACTCAATAATAACCACACAAAGCTTAAAAAGATATTTTAGAAGAAAAAAATAAACAATCATAAATTCATAATCAGTTAAACCACTTTTATCATTAAAGCAACAATTCGGCTTCAGCGTGAATCTCATTCGGTGATGTCTATAATTTAGAATGGCCAACTTGATCCAGTCCTGAGGGCATAAAGTCCATTTCTGGAAAAAGAAAGAAATCAAATTAGGAGCAGGGATCCAAATATGCAGTTTTTAAGAGAGGTGTGTCAAGCAAGTGTAAGGACAGGTTTCACAGCGGATTTTTGTAGTTAAATTGATTTTCTCACCCTCGTTTGTTCAGAATGCCATTATCCATATGGAATTGAGCTCCATATGGAAGGTTCCTAGCGAAGCCTCCCCAATACTAGGACCTTGTCTTCCAATCAAATGATTGCGGGGGACGGTGGAGGCGAAGAGGTCAGTGGCGCAACAATGAGAGCAGATGTAAGTGTGGCCATAATTTTTATCATTTGAGGAAACATGTTCGCGATTATCCTTTTTAGTTCATGTGGGTTCATCTGAACGTTTAAAAGTTTCATGGACTATTCCGGAAAATAATCATCTTAGTCTATTCCAGGAAATCTTTATGTTTTCACGAAATAGTCCTATTTCATCAGGCGTACAAATGTAAATAATTGTACAGCGGAAATGCTGATATAGTGAGACCCATCTTAAGAACTTATGTTAGCCACCTATATTCTTGCTTTTACATATGTCATTCCTATATCATTAATTCTTTAATGATGACTGCTGCGCTGAGTGTCGTGGGTTCGATTCTCGCACGGAACAAATATTTGTATGACTTATAGGTAATTGTTCCGGGTGTATGTGAGTTTGAATGTTTGTAAACGCACCCACGATACAGGAACAATTCCTAGTGTAGGGCTATGTTTAAAAAACCGTATAAGAGCTACATTCGTCAATGCAACTCTAAAACTTTTATTTTCCATTACCATTAACTTCCATTCCAATTGATTTCCATCTCAGAAAGGTAGTATTTTTATTTAACCAGGTTATGAGGTTATGACTGAAAATGAAATACAGTTTTTTTAAACGATTTTAAAAAAGGCGCATGTACTACGGTTTCTGTTCTTCTGACTGTAAAGTTTAGGTATGTATTTTTTTGTATGTTCACCGATTTCTCCGTCAAAAACGAACCAATTTTGAAATCTTTTCTTTTCTCTGAAACTGTTAACTTTCGAGGTGGTTCCATTGTCACCAAGTCAGGGTCTGATGATGGGATTTTGGACCAATCGAGCGAACTCTTCAAATATTATACGCACACCTTTTGCGATTTAGGTATAGGTACTTTAAAGGATAGTTCCCTTAAAATATACCCAATTATTAATTTATAGTAGATTATGTAACAAAGGCGCCATATTGAATCTTGAGCCTCCGATGCGGAGCGAGGCAATTCAGAGTTAACTCTCGAACACAGCGAACAATAACAACAGCGACAAGAATCCTGCATCCAGCGAGAGATTCAAGCTAGCAACGGGGCAAAGACACCTTTATCCTCGATCAGAATACTCTAGTTTACACACCTTCTGTGTGACAATAAAAAGTAATACTTTGTACTAGAATCAAAGAATTTATTTAATGAATAAGTTAAGATATAATAAGTAAAATAAAAGAAAAGTAAAAAGTTAAGTTCAATTTATTTTTTGTCAGAAATATAAGAGTCACAATTCACAATGCCCTGAGATGACCAACACAATACGTTTTAACATTATTTATTTTATGAGGTAATCCATGGTTTAGTAAGGCCAGAATGATCCAGTTCTGAGTCCGTAAAGACCGGACCTGTAAATATAAAACATGGTTTGTTAAAACAACTACGTCAAAGTTAAACTAAAATGCAATTTATAATATTTTCTGACAGGTACGCACAGTAGGGCGCACGTCAGTGGTAACACTTTGAACTTGAACTGACCTAGCGTAGTATCGAAACTTCAATAGAATAGTAGGCCAGCTTATACTGATTTTGTAACCACTTGCGGCTTTTATTCTTAGGGTCACTTGTGTGCGAGCGATATTCTCTAATCTTTTTATTTCAACTCTCTTAGTTGTCTAGTCTCCTCCACGGGATTTAAGACACTTGATAGTATTATCATCATATTGAATGTCTGACTCGCGAATCGGTTCCTTGGCACACATAAGTCATAACTCTACTAATACGAAACTACCATAACAGTCATGCAATACCGACATTAGTTTTATCTATCATGCTATTTGCTCAGTTCTTACCCGCGTTTACTCATAATGGCGTTGCCCATGTGCAGGGAATCTCCACTGCAGTTTTGATCTTGAGCTTGGTCAAGGTCGTTGCACCTTCTTCCAACAAGATGGTTGAAGCGAACGGTAGCAGCGAAAATTTCTGTCGCGCGGATGTGGGAGCAGATGAATCCTAACGGACCACAGCCTGGCTGAGAGGTTCTGCCACCGTTTGGATAGAAGTCTGCGTGTCCACTAGGAGTGAATATGCCGATACGTCCACCGTCTGTGTGGATGGCTTCCACGTATTGACCGTCATTAGGTCCCAAAGCGTTGTTGTTTCCATGCCAGTATAAACCTGCGGGGTCCAGACCTGAAATAAAAACAGAATGTTAAATCAGGTGTGATAGTAAGAAAACGGGTAACCATCCATTAATATATAAATATGTAAAGGTCAAGTGCGTAGTACTCGCAATCAGCGTGTATGACGCGTGCGTGTATAGATTTATGAACATAGACGACGCAAAAGGAGTATGTAAGGATAGCAGCAGGTGGCGTTCTGTATATTCCTCCTACCTCCATGTGAAAAGACGTGAGTTTATGTATGGGTATAAAAGGTATCCGTATACTAGTTTCACTATGCATACAGACATAATCTAAGTAGATATGTAACTAACCAGTAATACGAATGGGGCGAGCTCCAGTTTGACGTCCAGCGTTTCCAACAACGTGAGCACCCAAGTTGAACCCAATAAAGTGAACCTGGTTCCAGTTACCACCGACAGTGTTGATGACCCAGGTAACGAAGTTTCCAAGAAATTGGCCAACATTGGGGACACCAGCGACAGCAGTACCGTAGCCAGCGCTAGCGACGTCGTTCCAGTCAACAATGATGACGTTAGCATCGTGAACAGCGAGAATGGAGGACGTGATGAGAGGGTTCATATCAGAATACCCATTGCCATCCCATCCATGAACGAGGGCGAAGAGGGGAAGATCAGCTCTGTAATTCGAGTTTCGAATAGAGTTCACGTTGCCATTGACGAGAACTTGAGCATTGTCTGGGTTTTGCCTGAAAATGAAAGAAAAGTTTTTATATCAAAAACAGAAGAAAAAAAGAATAAAATTGTATTTTGTTCTCCTGGCTGAATTTAGCTCCTGGCGGTCAATCTCAACAGTGATTAGCTATTATCGCGGGACAATGCAGACAATACAACTCACCTAGTATACAGCCAGTACTGGTTGTTGGCTCCATTTTTGGTACTGAGCAACTCTTGATCGACTGGCTCTTCGAGGTCCACTAGCACTGGCTTGCCTTCACCATTAGGTATCCAGGCGTAGCGGCTCTCTCCTTCCACGATCTGACTGTTGTCGCCCGGAAACGTGGGAATGGCATGGCCGTAGCACACTTGAAAGAACAATATTTTTATTAGTGTTGTAAAAGATGAAATGAATGTGTAACTAAATGATGGTAATACTCGTCGGCCAAAATATTGCTTGTAGTGCAAAACCCATACTTGAAAAAAACAAAGAGCCAATTTCAAGTACGATATTGTAGTTGAGTCATATAAGACTTATATTCTGGCCATTTGATAAACGACGAACCACAAAAATAAATGAACTGACATGTTACGCAAGCCGCTAATAACGCGAAAAACTTCATGTTGAACTAGTTTTGGTAAACAACAAAGTGTTTAAGGGATATAAATGGTTGCTACTATAGATTTTATAGAACATTGTTATCATGCACTTAAGGAAGATAAATTAATTACGCGAGGAAAATGTCTTCATTTTTATCTGAAGATAAATATGTAGTCATTTCCCTGAACAACAGTAGTTGGGTTTTTTTAATTGATTAATTGATTGATAAAGTATGCCTCACCGACTTCATTATATCATTAGTGAAACGTGTCTGATTTCATAATCGGCTGTTGTCAAACTTTGGCCCATTTTAAGATAATTATGTATTTTTTAAACACTAAGCTAAAACTACAAACAACCTTTTGGCATTCGACAATCCACGGATCTATCTTTCTTCATTCCATCATTTAATTTTGTGCGGCAGGGCTGCCAACCAAGCCTACTCTTTATAAAGCATGGTTTATTTTTTGCTTAAAATAATAATAATTGAATATTGATTACTGTTCAATAAAAATAAAGTCTATAAAATAAACCTATCCAAAATACTGTTTTGATAAACACTAAACTACGTTAGAGGTGATTGAAATCAATTCTGTTTAATTAGGTATACGTGGCAATGCTGCCAGCCTTCTGGGCACTTTTCCCGTTGACAACGATGCGGATGATTTTTTTGATGCCCTGTGATTATTTATTTTATTTCTTCATATATTAATAATTGTTTCATTTTAATAAGGCATACAGAATGGAATTTGATATGGGTCAGGTATCGCAGGTATCTTAACAGTTATAGCTAATAATAGGAAAACGTTATTTGTCCTTCAAAACAGTTTTGAAAAAACAAACATAGTCAATAAGAAAATAAGCAGTTTACAAAAACACTATTTTGAATAAGGACTTTCTTTCTTCTTTCATTTCTTTTTGACTTTGGTCCTTATTCAAAATAGTGTTTTTGTCAATTGTAAAAATATGGCAAATAATGTTTTTGACATTTAAGGTTACAGAACTAAGAAAACCACAAATGGCACAAACAATTTTTCAGTTAATTTTTAATTGTTCGATGCATTGGAAATGAATTATTTCGAAACGTAAATGGCCATTTGCTCGAGTTTACTTATCGATGTGTGGACGTCAGGTAGGCTCTCTGTCTTTCGTGTCCTTTGTGTCGTCCTTTTCAGACCACGCTGCAGTCTTTTGTTGTATACTTACAATGTATTTATTTATTAGCGTGTTATATAGTGTGTTGTAGGTTTAATGGTGTGAGTTTCTGGCTGTTTCCGTCACCTGTTTGTGATGTGCTGATTTTAATTGTTATGGAAGAACGTCTGAGTGAATTGTCAGTTTGTTGTGTATTTTTTTTTTTTTTTTAATTTTTTTTTTATGCTGGACAATCCACACAGCATCATCTAGCCCCAAGCTAAGCAGAGCTTGTGTTATGGGTACTAGATGACTGATATACTTAATATAATACATTACATAGATAGATATTTTTTTATACATAGCAAATACCCAGAACACCCGGAACAAATGTTTATAGATCGTACAAACATTTGTCCCAAGGCGGGAATCGAACCCGCAACCTCCTGCGTCGCAGGCGGGCCTTCGCCCGCTGCGCCACATCGGTCGTCGAAATAAATCACGGATGATTTGGAAGGAGGAGGGGCTTAGAAATCAGGATGCAAGAGATCTATTTTTTTAAATTCCAACGAAAGCATTCATCTGATAAGTAGTGCGTAACTTTTTTTTACTCTGATGAAATTAAATATTTTAATAAATAATATCATCACTCCAGGATGGGTTATAATAGGCCCCACACAATGACGTTACCATTCAAACTGTTCATGGATGACACAATTTGGTGTGAGCACTCGATATCGGGAAAACATGTAGGTACATAAACTGGATGTAATATTTGGAAATACATAACAATGTGACATCGGTATAGTTAAAATAACAAACTTAAATTCATGGTAATTTAATGTTTTCACCAAGTTTATATAAGATTCATTCATAGAAAAAGATTCATTATACACTAGGTAGGTACACGCTATTCAGATATTCAGGTTAATTGAAATTTTTAGTTTACAGCTTCAATTTACTCGTATCTTACAGTCCATAACTTTAGAAAGGCCAGCTTGAACCAGTCCTGAGTCCGAAAATACCGTTTCTGTAACAAAAAAATACCAAGTCAATAACTTCAAAATTATAATTCGTTAAATTTGTACTTATCTAGTTAGTTATGGTGGAACAAAGTATTTCGCGGAAATAAATATTTTTACATCTCCCTATCTATCCTAAAGTCAGTCAATTATACATCAAAAATGTTATAAATGAACTAGTTCATTGAGATGAACATTTAGGGTCTAAAAGACTCAAATTATGCAAGTATAACACAGAGAAAAGGGGATATTATAATGAACTCACCCGCGCTTGGTGACGATGCCATTTCCCATGTGGAATGAACCTCCGTTGCAAGTTCCGAGCTCAGCTTCCCAAATATTCCCGCATTGTCTTCCCACCAAGTGGTTGTGGCGGACAGTGGATGCGAATAGCTCAGTCGCACGACCGTGAGAGCAGGTGCTGATCCAGCAACCAGGCTGGGGATTCTTACCACCGTTGGGATAGAAGTTAGCGTTACCAATTGCGTTCATGATACCGAGGCTGTGACCATCGGTGTGGATAGCTTCGACATACTGACCGGCGTTACCGCTCAACGCGTTTCCATTGTTACCCCATCCAGGACCAGCGGGGTCCAAGCCTGTAAACAAGTAGGACAATCATTTATTTCAAAGCACATGTTTTTTTCAGACAATCGAGTTGCAATGCTTGTTATGAATAAATCGTTCCCAAAACATAATAAAATACTGACCAGTAACACGGGCAGCACGGCCACCAGTCTGACGTCCAGCACTTCCAACAACGTGGGCACCCAAACTGAAGCCAACAAAGTGAACCTGGTTCCAGTTACCACCGGCGGTGTTGATAAGCCAGTTGATGAAGTTGCCGAGGTGCTGGCCGACACCGGGGACACCGGCGGCAGCAGTGTTGTAGGCAGAGTTAGCGAGTGCGCGCCAGTCAACAACGATGACGTTGCAGTCCTGGACTGCGAGGAATGCAGATGTGATGAGAGGGTTCATCGCAGTGTTTCCGTTGTTGTTCCATCCGTGGACGATGACTTTCAAAGGCCGGGCGCCATTGTAGTTAGATGACCAGATTGTGTTGGCATTGCCGTTAACAATAACATTGGCACTGGTGGGGTTTCCTCTGAAATATCATACACAATTAAATACTAGATTACAATAATTCTACATTCTCAAATCATACATTTCTACATAATTGAAAAAACAGCTTTATTGCTTCAATGGTTTACTAGATAAATACATTGAGAAACAGTAACGGCTTATTATTTGATGACGGAACAACATAATTATAATTAATTTAGAAAGTATTTTTTTAAACAGAAAAATGTAGAAACTCTTTATAGATACGAGTACTCGTATATATCAAAAGTGTAAAAAAATTGCTTATTACCTGGTAAACAGCCAGTATGCATTGTTGGCTCCATTTCTTGAGTTCAGGAGAGCTTCGTCAACCGGCTCGTGCAGGTCTACGAGGACGGGTGTGCCTTCACTGTCAGGCATCCAGATGTACTGGCTCTCCCCCTCCACATAGTGGCTGTTGTCTCCCGGGACGGTGGGAATCGCGTGGCCGGAGCACACTTGAAATTAAATGGAATATTTATTTTACACCGCCGCGTAGAACGACAAAAAACATGGTCATGTTGATTCCGTCCCAATATACTAAATATTGGAATGGTATCATGCCCATTTTCAAATAGTTCAAAGTCTCGATGTAAAGGGACCTCGAAGTGTTGAATATCGTTCTGAATCTATTAATCCTATCATTTGAATCGAGGTACAAAAATGCATTTCTTTTTGCCGCTTCGTTACTAAGTAATAATTAAATTAATTTTTCAACTGACTACCTAACTTTTTTTTTATCAACTTTTTTATATTACTCAATTAAGTATATAAGCAAATTTCTTTGACCTCACAGATGTGGTGGCAAGAATGATTTAAAACTTTCAAATGATGATTTTAAAATTGCTAGAAATTGATTGACTTTCATACGATGATTTTGAATTTTTATCAAGAATATAACATTATAAAATGTATGACTTATACTCATTATTAGTATTACTCATGAAATAAAGTTGTTGCAATGTTATAGCTATTTCCAGACTTAGCGTTTAGTAAATCAATGTTTAGTACTAACACGCTACGAAGGCCGCAGCTACCACGAATAGTTTCATGTTCACGAGATAAATAGTCACTAGCACTCTCTACAGAAGGCAACAGCGTAGGGGTTTTATAGATGGTGTTATCGCATTATACGAGTATAAATATTTATAAATCTACACCTATAATCTGTTGGTATCTCATATAGATTTTGTTAGAGATAAGAAATTGATATTTCATTTACCACTTGTTTTAGTTTCCATTATATGTTAGGTTAGGCTGGTCGATGTTACGAAGTATTTTGCCCGCGATGTACTAATGCGATGCATTTTGACAAAAATATTCTAATAATACTAGGATTGTGTTGGAGACCTCAATATCCACTTAAATTCAGTTCTTCAGTGGCTGAGCGATTGGCTGCTGCGCCGCGTGTCGTGGGTTCGATTCCCGGGCGGATCAAATCTTTGTATGGCATACAAGTAGTTGTTCCGGGTCTGGCTGTTTATGTATGTGAGTTTGAATGTTTGTAAACGCACCCATGACACAGGAGAAATACGTAGTGTGGGGCAACGTTTTCATTAAAGAAATAAGAAGAAGAAAGAAGAAATAGGAAATAGGAATCAAATGACTTTAACTAATCATTAAACAAGACCTGTGCTAATAGTGCCTTGAGTTCATTCGGTTGCCAGGTCACATTAACTAAAATAAGTGGATAAGTTATAGCGCTTGCTTGTGACGACAGGGATTTGGCTGTAAACAGTGTTGAAAAGGTAACGAAATAAACACAACTGAGTCCTTCTTAGTTAAATAAAGAAAAAATATTATTATTCTTATCAATGAAGGATTAAACTTATTACCATCCAATGGTTGTCTGATAGATAGTTCACAAACAAGACCGACCGCAAAGTAAAAAAAACTCCAAAAATTGGTGTAAAATGACTTTAGTTTCGGAAATCGGTAGGCTTGGTGGTTTTGTTAGATTTATTTTACGTTATTAATATCATTTAATTCAAGTTTTCACTCATATAGGTTAGTAACAATGCATACCTAAAAACTATTATAAAATTATAGAATTCAATCATTCAATATCATTAAATTAAATTGTCGTTTTGAAATGGGCATTCTGGTAAAGCGGCAATCATTTGCAGAATGCTATTGCTACTACCTCACAGACGCCATTGTAGAGACGCAGCTCTCTTACGCATGACTGCATGGAAGCCGTCTGTACGCGCCGCAGCAAACATGCCAGACGCGCTACAAACACGAAGCAACTGCAACAGCATCCTAAGTATGTATATTGTTAAATTAGATGCCACCTGGTGATTTACGTTCACCCACAGGCTGCTTGTGTAAAATGATTGGCAACAAGCCTTGAACAGAGTGAGTTTTACATCACGCTAGCATCGAGCAAACCTGCGACCAATCAAATTCCCCCGGACTGCCGCGCCCTGTACAACCTTTTATCTCACGTACAAAATTGTTAAAATCTTTGGCTGCATGACAAGCGGTCATATCATCCATCTTAATTAGATCCTGACTATTTTGGCAATATTTAAGCTGTGTTTTAAATGGCTTCCTACTTCCATAAATATCGCCATAGGTTTTACCAATACTAGGCTTACCAGCTTGGACCAAAAAATTTGGTCTGGTCTCCCTGTGAAAACCTGCAACATAATCCCATCCGGATATATATCCACCTCTCCTCCGCACCCCTGTATGCTCACAAGAAACAATGGCGGCATCAGACAAGATTGTGACCAGGTTCCCATAGGTACATATTCTTTAATAAGGCTATGGTTAACATCATAACTGCGACCATCACGACATTGTGATAGCTGTTCAGGAAAATCAGTTTCCCTCAGCCGAGAGTGACACAGCTGATGAAACAGCTTAACTTGATTTTCCGTTCGTACTTCCGAAGTATCGAATGCGCATTATAATCTGCCAACATAAAAAGCTTCAGAATCACGATTGTTTTCAATTATAGAATTAATTCTATTTACGCACTGAGTAAATTCAATTAAGTTCTCATCTCAATCATTTGGCATATCCTGAATATTATTATAGTTTTATTACATACCACAACCTTGACTGCTGTAATACGTACGTCATCACAAACTATCACGTTAAGAGACCAAAATACATTTTTTCGCCATAATATGGGAACTCCTCCATTGGGCCTCCCTCGTAGTCGGCCTGAAGAGATGTCCACCGCGTAACTTCCAATTCCTTCAAATTCATCATGTATTCCATTCAGCATCGGCAAGTCATGAGGAAGGAAACACGTCTCTTGCAGAGCAATAATATCACCACAGTTACACAGACTTCTTACACCATCAATAGATCGCTTTAGCGGCTTGCAATTATAGGAAATCAGGTTACAGGATTGCTTACTAATGACCATTAGGAGATGGTAAGGGGTGGCCTCTCTGTTTTCCTCTCCACATTAACATTGATTTTATCCTTCAAATACCTACATTAAACGCCTGAACGAACTCCTACTGGCCACAGGCTGTCATTGAGGAATACTCCCAAGCGTGATTTGCTAATAAAAACTGGTTGGCGTTATAATTTCTTTCGCTGAGCATATTTATCTTTCTTGGTGAAATTTTCTCCTTTGTTTTGTCAAAGATGTATTCTACTAAGCCTCAAAAACTCCTTGTTGACATTCGTTATGAAAAGAGGTATTTTAGTGTCGGTGGCCTTAAACTTTCGTTACAACGTATCTACCACATTCACTCAAGGAGTGCCTTGAGTGAATGTGGTAGATACGTTGTAACGAAAGTTCAACAAACAAAAATTAAATAAGACCAGACATAGTGATGTCTGGTCTTATTTAATTTTTGTTTGTTGAATTTTAGTGTCATAAAGTTTTTAACAAACCAACCCACCAAAAAGTGACTGCTTTTGAGTGGGTCGGTTTGTAATTTATAAGACGCAATTGCGTAATGTCAACTGCTCAGCACCTTTAACAAACTATTGCTTTTCCCGATGCAGGGACGTTACCTGTTGAGGAGTTCGCCTAGTACTTCATCATCAGCTCCACTTTACCATATACATTGTCACGAGCATAAGTTGCTTGGTAACGATATTAAAGTAATCGAATCGCGACCCATGAAATGGTCTTTACTTCACTAAATGGTAGTTTCCGAGACCAAACGTACGAGTATAGTAATATACGGTGTGCCTATAATATTTGAAGAATTCCCTCGACTTCACCAGGATTCTATTATCTTTGCTGACTTGGAGCCAACCTTGAAAGTATACCCTTGCAAGCATAAATAGAATTTTCGAAATCGGACGCAATTGACGGAGAAATCGACGAAAAAAGAAAAAAAATAAAGGAACACACAGTCAACAACTTATAACTTAGAACCGCATCCTTTTTTGAAGTCGGTTATAAAAACCAAATTGTATTGTACTCCCAGTCTTATTAAATTAAATTCGTTTATTTTAAAACTAGACTTTACATTGTTAAATTAAAAATATTATGAATTGTTAAATTATACACCAACAATAACTTATACATTCTAGTCGTTGCCATGGTAACCAGGAAACAAAAATGAATTTCAACAACTAATTTGTTTTGCAGATCCCTAAGATCTATACTTTCATTGGTGTACCAACTATGTCAGTATGTCGTGTGTTTACGCGTGTGTTACACGGGCATGTGTCATTTAACATTATGTAATTTAATGATTTTCTACAATCTTCACCCGTCTCATTGTGGAAGGCCTACCTATCTAGCCTATTCGATGGATGCAGGGTAGCGCAGGACCAATCTTTGTGTAAATGTTTGGGGAGGCATATGTCCAGCAGAGGTCGTCTTTTGGTTGATATGATGACTGTTAGCGTTTTCGTACTATCAATTCAGCACTTCGATATGTTGGCGCCGTTGGAGGGATTACAGCACATCCCAGGTCTCGATTGCATCAAAGACTTTCACCAACGCTAAGCATAATGGCTTATTATAGTCTTCGGTCTTCTGTATAACCATGCCACAGCGAGTGTATGTTGTCGATGGTGGTGGCGGCTTGTTCGGGACGCAGGCGGAAGTTGTCGAACCTGCGTGCCTGATATTTCGTTATGACTCTTGAAAACACCTTAAAGACATAGAGTACTTTAAATGCCAATTTCAAAAACATTTTTCAATTGAAATCTTAATCCGCGATCATCAAATGCTTCTGATTTGCCCCGTCAAGGTTACGGATTGCAAACTCGGCTATTGATTGGTTACAAAAAAGATCGATCTTTGATTTGGATTGAGATACGTGATTGAAATTAGCAGTAAGTGAAGTTAGAACATAACGAGATCGTTATCAATAGGTAATTAACACTCCTACGTTTCGGTTTGATCGATTGATGAAATAATTTGATTTTAAGTTGAGTTATGCTACATAAATAAGTTATCATAAATATTTGTATGACGGAGCGGATTTAATCAAATAACATAAATGTTTTTTTAGATTACTCTTACTTATATTCGAATCAAAAAATAATAATGTTGTCTTCGTTCTAAGCAATACTGAAAAACTTAAAATGACTTAAAGGAAAATGGGGATTTCGTTTGGACCCCGCCAGTGTGGAGCAATAGATATTCTTGTTGTACATGACATGTGTCGAAAGCTTTAGTTTAATCAAAAGGGTAGTAAAGACAGGAACGAAAGAATAAACAGGAATTAAAAAAAAAACCCCTGTGATTGATTCAGTACCATCTGGAGCAAAAAGAAGCTTTTCTTTTTATTCATCCAGTTTGAAATCGAAAAAACATACGAGTATGTGATAAAATTACAAATTAACAATTATGGGACCTTTTTCCTTTACTTGTGCTGGTAATCCTTAGTAACTGTTTCCAAATTTAATGATTCTACGTCAAGGGGAAGAACTGTTTTGATTTATTTGCTGGTATCAAAATATGTCACATAAATGGCGCTTATATACACTCGAGAGCAATGAATCCGGGTCACTTAAAGAATCCTAAAAATCTCGGAAACTAAAAATGCTAGGTTAATGCAATAAATTGTATTTAATAGACAATGTAATACTCCTTAAATGAAGGTATTAAAACTTCTTAGTTATTGTAAAGTTATATCATAAAAAAATCAAATTTGAAAAAGGGCCACTTTCGAAGATGGAACTACGAAATTACAGCATTTGGTTTTGCTTTTGTTTGTAATCTGTCATTTATGTGGGTACATAAACCATGTTGATAGTGCTCTATATTCATTATTCAAGCTGAAATTATGTCGCTTACGCCTGAAGAATGCACCAGAATACTTACAATGCTGGAAACCGGCCGGAGTCAGCGCGATACAGCCAGGACTGTCGGTGTGTCGCTGTCAACAGTACAAAGAGTTCTCCGACGTTACGAAGAAACTGGTTCTAACCTACGCAGACCAGGAACGGGCAGAACCAGGTGTACCACAGCACGAGAAGACCGATACTTGGTGAACACCATGCTTCGAAATCGCTTTCTCACAGGAACTGAACTCACAAATCAGTTTCGACGCCTCGGAGGAAGTAACCTAAGTGCATGGACAGTAAGACGTCGGCTTGCTGAATCTAACTTAAAACCCCTTAGACCTGCAAACGGCCCTAAACTGGAGCGTGGGCATCGTATTTCAAGACTAAGATATGCCCAGAGCCACGTAAATTGGAGTATTGAAGATTGGTCAAAAGTTATGTTCTCCGACGAATCAAAATTTATGCTCTACAAGCACGATGGAAGACACAGAGTGTATGGAAGACCAGGGGAAAGATTCAAGCAAGCATGCATCGAAGAAAAAGTAGCCTACGGTGGTGGGTCTGTACTTGTGTGGGCCGGAATTTCTTCTGAAAGTCGCACAGAGCTGGTGATCATAGAAAACGGCTCTTTAACTAGCGTAAGATATGTGGAAAAAATCCTCAATGATCACGTTGGTCCATTTATGGTCAATTTAGGTGAGGATGCTATATTTATGCATGACAATGCCCGACCTCATACAGGTAGGATTGTGAATGACTACCTTCAAGAGATGAACATTACTCGTATGGAGTGGCCAGCGCGCAGCCCGGATATCAACCCGATCGAGCATGCTTGGGACGAGCTAGGCAGATGCGTAAAACAACGAAACCCTCCCCCAATCACGCTTCGTGAGCTCAAAATTGCTCTCACAGAGGAATGGGAGAATATTCCCCAAAATCGTATAAGGAACTTGGTGTACAGCATGCCAAACCGCGTAAACGCAGTAATGGAAGCACGAGGAGGCAATACGAAGTATTAAAATTCAAGAAAATCGTAATAAAGTTCAAAAATTTCATGTTTCCTATTTTTGTTTTAAGGAGAGATCAGCAGTTTTTTTCTTTATGTAATTTTGTGTTAATAAAATGTATGGTGACTCATATTTTTTTTACTTTCATTTAAGGAGTATTACATTGTCTATTAAATACAATTTATTGCATTAACCTATCATTTTTAGTTTCCGAGATTTTTAACATTCTTTAAGTGACCCGGATTCATTGCTCTCGAGTGTAATTAAATAGCGTTGACTTAGCTGCTTGATTTTTAGGCGTCCGGGAAACCCTCATAATTTCGCGATTTCCGTCGGCCTGTCCTCCTGCACCGGCTCGCAATTAGCTGTTGTTTTAATTCCTATTCATGCCTTTAATACGCATTTGATCAACGACGGCTTCACAGGTGGCTCAAACTTTAAAAAAAAAAACATTTCTGATATCAAGATATGTGGATTTTTTTTCACTGCCGCGAGCTTAATTCACGGGATAATGTAGATCTCTTGATTATATATATCTCACAGGCAACGATCGATGTAAGGCTGCCATTTGGTGAAGTGGAACTGATGATGAAGTATAAGAAGATCTCTTTAGCAATTAACGCTATTCTATAAATTACAAACCACGCGACTAAAAAGCGAAAATAAAAAAGCTCTTAGCTAAATACTCAACCGACTATACAAAAGACTAATTTCAACTGCAGTTCATCACCTATTACAACATACTGCTTTTCCCGATGAACTCATTCAAGAGAAAATAGAGTGCGCGTGACGTAAAAAGAACTATAGGCGCTTACTGCAAAAGTTCACGTGAGCGCTCTTTTTACGTGATGCGAACTTTAACTATGTATTTTTGTTCGCCACCAGAAGAGATACAGTATTCAATTATGGATTCACTTATATGCACATGTGTAAATATTTGTACCGGCTTCGGAACCATTCCCTGTGCGTAATCCAACACGCAATTATGACGACACGGTTGGCGCAGTGGTTGAGCCATCGGCTGCTGCGCCGCGTGTTGTGGGTTCGATCCCCGCACGGAACAAATATTTGTATGACCTGCAGGTAGTTGTTCCGGGTCTGGCTGTTTGTGTATGTGAGTTTAAATGTTTGTAAACGCACCCACGATACAGGAGAAATACCTACTGTGGGGCAACGTTTAAAAAAAAAAAAAAAAAAATTGGCCGGTTTTCAAATTGATCTTATTGATTTTATTGATAGATCTATTCTAAAAATTTGCAAATTATTTGCCACATGGACCACGGTTATGGATCGTCTAAAGAAAGATCTACATATTTGGTGACTAGACTACAATTTCCTGTTTCATATAATTTACATTACATACAAAATTCATCCGCATCACTGTCAACGGGAAAAGTGCCCAGAAGACAACAATGCCACGTTGAATGGCAATGCTGATTCTTTGGCCAAAAAAAGACCAGCCCTCTGGTCACGTGAAGAGTCGACCAAACGCTTCGCGATGTCTCGAAAAACTACATGGGCACACGGACCCCACGGCCCCAGTGTTTCAACCCCAAACGGCTCAAACATATAACTAACAATGAGGTTGTTATATTTTCGCCGTTTTAATTAAAATTCATGATGGCGGTCACGAAACTTGTTCATCATGACTATCATTTTCATGGATTCGCTGTTTCAAGGATGACATTGTTTTACAATATCCAGATTTTTGTTCTTTCCAACTAAAGCTTTCAACTGATGACTAGCGGGAAATTGGTTGTTGTTGAAAGTATGGCTTTTATTTTGAACTCTGCACTCGATGACAGTAAAATTGTGCATATTTAAATTAAGCATACTACTTATTTGGAAATGCACTTATAATGTGAAATAGGTTTGAACAAAAAAACAATGTGTTTATAAATAGCAATTTATTTTTTGTAACCATTAACAGATACTGAGGTAAATCGCAATTATTAGTTTCCAGCTTCGAATGATCTCATAGTCCGCAGTTTAGAAAGGCCAGCTTGATCCAGTCCTGAGTCCGAAAATACCGTTTCTGTAACAAAAATACCCAGTCAACAACTACATAATTATGATTAATTAAAATTGTACTCATACACATTAGATCGTTTTAGTAAAATAAAGCGTATTGTGGAAACGAATATCTGTATCACATATCTATAGAAAAGTCAGAACAATCACATCACAAAATTTATAAATTAACTATTAAGACGAATATATATTTAAGGTCCAAAAGACCCATCTTATGTACCTAAGTGTATTACGGAAAAAGGGGAGATTATAATAAACTCACCCGCGCTTGGTGACGATGCCATTTCCCATGTGGAATGAACCTCCGTTGCAAGTTCCGAGCTCGGCTTCCCAAATATTCCCGCATTGTCTTCCCACCAAGTGGTTGTGGCGGACAGTGGATGCGAATAGCTCAGTCGCACGACCGTGGGAGCAGGTGCTGATCCAGCAACCAGGCTGGGGATTCTTACCACCGTTGGGATAGAAGTTAGCGTTACCAATTGCGTTCATGATACCGAGGCTGTGACCATCGGTGTGGATAGCTTCGACATACTGACCGGCGTTACCGCTCAACGCGTTTCCATTGTTACCCCATCCAGGACCAGCGGGGTCCAAGCCTGTAAACAAGTAGGACAATCATTTATTTCAAAGCAAATGTTTTTTTCAGACAATCGAGTTGCAATGCTTGTTATGAATAAATCATTCCCAAAACATAATAAAATACTGACCAGTAACACGGGCAGCACGGCCACCAGTCTGGCGTCCAGCACTTCCAACAACGTGGGCACCCAAACTGAAGCCAACAAAGTGAACCTGGTTCCAGTTACCACCGGCGGTGTTGATAAGCCAGTTGATGAAGTTGCCGAGGTGCTGGCCGACACCGGGGACACCGGCGGCAGCAGTGTTGTAGGCAGAGTTAGCGAGTGCGCGCCAGTCAACAACGATGACGTTGCAGTCCTGGACTGCGAGGAATGCAGATGTGATGAGAGGGTTCATCGCAGTGTTTCCGTTGTTGTTCCATCCGTGGACGATGACTTTCAAAGGCCGGGCGCCATTGTAGTTAGATGACCAGATTGTGTTGGCATTGCCGTTAACAATAACATTGGCACTGGTGGGGTTACGTCTGAAATATTCAATACAATTTTAACCCAACGAATCATCACTTTTGTCCCTAATTACTGTCCTTACGGTCTGCTTATTTAAAACACGACAAACTTCCTGAATTCCTTATTTATTTCGAAGTACCATAATTATAACAAATTTAAATGATTTTTTAAAAATATGGGTACACAGTAAATCTTGAAAGAAACATATCAAAACCATACAAGATAAATATATTATACATATATAGCATATATATATATACTATAAATTTTCGGTTACCTAGTGAACAGCCAGTATGCGTTGTTGGCTCCATTTCTTGAGTTCAAGAGAGCTTCATCGACCGGCTCGTGCAGGTCTACGAGGACGGGTGTGCCTTCACTGTCAGGCATCCAGATGTACTGGCTCTCCCCCTCCACATAGTGGCTGTTGTCTCCCGGGACGGTGGGTATCGCGTGGCCGGAGCACACTTGAAATTAAATCAAAATCTTATTTTACACCGCCGCAGAATTTAAGACCTTGGAATGTAATGAACATGAACACCATTTTCAAATCATTCAAAGTTTCAACGTAGAGGAACCACTAAGCAAATAACGTCGTTCCACATCTAGCAACCCCCTTATTTAAAAAAAAATTATTAAGTATGATCCCGAAAATAGAAATATAAGAAATAATCAAACAATTTTTAATATTTCCCTATCATTCAAATATTTCTGCACATTTCTTCGAACTCACAGATGCAGCGGAACACTATAGTTATGCAAAAACATTACTCAAAACTCTGAACTGATTTCTACTAAGTAGAATAAAATATTATTTAGAATACAATATATCACTTCTTGTATAAAATAACGCGTTGTTGCAATGTTATAGCTACTTTTAGACTTTACTTGTGGAATATAGGTAAATTAATATTTAGTACTAACACGCTACGAAGGCCGCAGCTACCACGAATAGTTTCATGTTCTCGAGATAATTAGACACTAGCACTCGCTACAGAAAGTGACGATCGTAGGGGTTTTTATATATGGTGTTATCGCATTACACAAGTGCAAAATATTAATTATCTTTTGATACACAACATAGGTAGATAGGTAATTAATCTTTCAGTAGCTTCTAGACTTCGTCCGCGTGGATGTCAAAAAATATACCTATCACTGTATACCACCCACTGTAGCACCATGAAATAAAGGTAAAAGAAACTTAGGAATGAAGGTAAAAAAGTGGCCATCCCGAAAAACTACCTACTCATTCCGCACTTCTTCGCATGGCTGGCATTTTTGTTTTGTGTATTTTATTATTTTTTGGCTTCCATTGCACGAACACGAACGATAAGTCTAATACTATAAGAATGAAAGTCCTGGCTGACTGACAAACAACGCATAGCCTAAACCGCTGGTTGGAAGGTTTTATGAAATTCAACTTTTCATTGGGTAAAAATATTTTTACATGAAAATCCCTTGTTTTTGCTCTTTTAGTTGTGCACATTCGGGACACCAGAATATTTTTAATTTCATTAGTTTTTTTTTTTTTACAAGTTGCGTAACGTAATTGATATGAGGGGTCTATATAAGAATATAGACCCCTCATATCAATTACGTTACGCAACTAAGTCTATATAAGAATATAGAAAATATTCTGGTGTCCCGAATGTGTCTTTTGCACAACTAAAAAAGCAAAAACAAGGGATTTTCATATAAAAATATTTTTACCCGATGATAAGTTGAATTTCATAAAACCTTCCAACCAGCGGTTTAGGCTATGGGTTGTTTGTCAGTCAGCCAGGACTTTCATTCTTATAATATTAGACTTATCGTTCGTGTTCGTTTTCAATATATATTGAAACTTATGTTAGGTTAGGTTGTTTTTTTTTTAAACTTTGCCCCTCTCTAAGAATTTGTCCTGTAGCGAAGATGATGACATGACATGATGATGATGATGTGATGATGGTGAAGTGATGATGATTGTGTGTGATGTTACGAAGCTTTGATATTTTGTTGGCGATGCACTAATGTGAGGATATTTTAGCAAAAAAATAAAATTTACAAGTAGCTGAACAATTTTTTATTTCTTTTAAACGATACAATTATTAATATATGAAGAAATAAAATAAAATAAATAATCACAGGGTATCGAAATTCATCAGCATCGCTGTCAATGGGAAAAGTGCCCAGACGGCTGGCAGTATTGCCACGTTGAATGGTAATGCTGATTCTTTGGCCAAAAAAAAGGCCAGCCCTCTGGTCATGTGAAGAGTCGACCAAACGCTAAGCAATTTCTCGAAAAATACTAAAAAGAATATTATTATTGTGATGAAGACTACATCATCAACTATTCAAGATTCAGAATATACGATTCAATAATTCTACTAATTTTTAATTTTTTTTAAAAATAATAAGACGCGCGATAGTGCCTTGAATTTAATCAGTTAGTGTCTTGAATTTATTCAGTTAATTCACTATAACTAAAATAAATGGATGTTGCTTGTGATGCCAGGGAATTTGACTATTAACAGTGTCAAAAAGGCTACGAAATCACAATTCAGGACGAGATGGCACGTAGAGTAGCGTAGTCCACAGTATTCAATGCTTTGAATAAATTTAAGGCTTATATTGTCGGACAGACAATGAAAACATCCCTGGGGTCGATTACCAGTCTAACCGGATGCAGCTGAACACCAGTATTTTACATGGAGCGACTGCGTATCTGACCTCCACAACCCACTTACTGGGCAACACGATACCCCTACCCGTACCAACGACTTAACGTGCTTTCCGAGGCAAGGAGGAGTCTCGATATGTTACGAACGGTCACCCATCCACAGACTGACCTCGGCAACCCGTGCGGCTGTTTTTATTCAGCCACGAGCTCCTCCGTGTGCATGTGTGCATGTGCACCTGATGTATAATTTTATATTCTCTTTTCTCTTTTTTTTTTAAAAACGTTGCCCCACACTAGGAATTTCTCCTGTATCGTGGGTGCATTTACAAACATTTAAACTCACATACACAAACAGCCAGACCCGGAACAACTACCTGTAGGTCATACAAATATTTGTACCGTGCGGGGATCGAACCCTCAACACGCGGCGCAGCAGCCGATGGCTCAACCACTGCGCCAACGGTGTCGTCAATTAATATTAAGTTCTTTCATAGTTTTGTGTCCTATTCATCTATGTATTATGTCTTAGTACCTGGATGGCCGAGCTTTGCTCGGATAAAACTACCTTTTTCTAAAAATTAAACCTAGCAAGATGAATTTATCGCCCCCGAAACCCCCTGAATACTAAATTTCATGAAAATCGTTGGAGCCGTTTCCGAGATTCAGATTACAAATATATATGTACATATACTACATATACAAGAATTGCTCGTTATGGTCGATACGATGTCATTATGACAAGACAAAATATCATTAGATATTATGTTTTTTCATAATGACATCGTTATCAATAGGTAATACAGCACTCCTACGATTCGATTTGATCGATTGGTGACTTGATGTGATTTTCAATTGAGTTGTGTAGATAAACAGCAAAAATAAATTATTCCTTTGACAAATCAGATTCAATCAAATAGCATTAATCTGTTGTTTTGAATTGTTTTCCATTTTAATCAAACCAAAAAACTACAATGAAACCAATGAATATATGTGTCGCCACGTTACTTGCATTTGTTGCAGGTATACTGCCACTCGGTCTTGAGTTGCTGCATTGTAACACTCCGCATGAGAGTCCATGGATAAAGATGTTACAACACAGCATCTCTTGATCATTTAAACCGCAGACTGATGCCTGTTAGGAACTATTATCCGCATCAATTTTCCCACCTACAGCAATGAAGGCAGGAAAATTCTATCAAAGGCCGACCCATCCACCAGTTCTTTCCATTCGTTTGTTATCGGCTGGCTAGAACATGGCTGAAGGTGGATCACTGTGGTGTCCAATTTCTCATGAGGGCAGCCTTTAAAATGTCGTTTGAACCGCATAGATTCATAATCTCTTATGAATCTTTATTATATGAGTCTATAGATACTCTTATGAAACGGTGCGGTAAAATATAACGTCTATATTTTTTGATGCACTTTGACGGGTTAAGAGTAAATTATTTTCTTTCAAGATTTTTTTTCTTTTCATCAAACTGAATACGAACAACCTACCTACTTATCAAATCTTATGTGAGTGTGATTTTTGGCAAATTGAACGCAATAAAATGTTAGATAGTGTAAAGGACCATATTCAACATACGGAGTTATTTACTATAAGGACCTTGTAGAAACTAGAACAAATTTCCGTGCGATCAAGCATTTTTGCCATTTCTATTATTCTGTCAACTTACCAAAGGTGTTGATTAGTATTGATCTTTTTTTTTGTAATAGGTAATATGAAGTGAAGATGAAAATTATTGTTGTTATCAAAGGAAAAAGAGGATGAGCAGCATTCAAATAATATATCAGTCTCACGAGTCTCTCTCACTTCTATGGTTGTCTTTTTATCGATCAATAAAAATACATCATACTTGAGAATATGGAATCGAAATCGTTTTAAAAGGCTATCAAATAATAAAAGCTGCTGTAAAAAAATCTTATTTATTCAAAATGATCGAAAACGCTTAAAACTAGTCTTTAACCCTGAGCGTAAGGTTGCTGCCAGTTCGTCTGGAAGCTGTAGATACCGGACTGACTGTAAAAGAAGAAAAGTTATTGTTATTAACGTACTACACTTAGTCAAGTTTACCTAATTTCTGCAAAAGGTCTAGCAAAAGTTGTATTATAGAAAGATATATATAATTTGTTATAGACATGATTATTAAAAATTGCACATATCCTTACCCGGTCTTAACTCCGAGCCCACCGAAGACAGCGTCCCTTTCACCAGTGCAAGCCACAGTAATGGCTTCTTCATAACTTGCACAGGCTGTACCGACGAACCTGCTTCCGCCTTCGGCAGTGAGGGACTCAGCGTAGAAGACGTAACTGAAGATGTGGGAACAGCTCGAGTCGACACCGCAGCTGGTCTGGTAGCTGCCACCGTTGGGGTAAAAGTCAAGATCTCCCAAGGGGTAGTCGTAACCAAGGCTGCCTGCAGCAGTGTGGAGTACTTCAACTACTGCGGCTTGTCCTTTCTTCAAGATATCAGGATGGTGAGTCCAGCCAACCAAGGAAGGATCAAGGGCTGTTTAAAAAAGTAATTTAGGTTACATTAGGAAAACTTTGAGAAAATGAACTTTAGAGAGTTAAACCAGAATGGATAAGATTTCTTAAATGATCAAGTAATTAATCAGACAGACCGGCAAAATAAAATGATGGAACCCTCAACAATCCTGGTGGTTGAGGATTCCACTATTTTATTTCTGAAAGACGTTTACAACTGGAATTACGAGTCCCATAAATGAAGAGAGTGTTAAGAGGAAACCAACTTACCAACAATATGAGGAACTACTCCATTTACGCGTTCTGCAGCAATGCCGGCAATATGTCCACCTAGGCCGACACCAACGATGCGGATGTTTTGGGGGCCGTAATTGAACGCCGAGGACAGGAGGTTGACAAAGTCTGCAATGCGCTCTGCGCAAGGGACAGCGTTGCTGAGACCCTGGGTGTACATGCCTGACACTTGGCTCCAGTCGATAGCGAGCAAGTTCACGTCTTGAGCGCCGAGTTGAGCTGAAATTCGGATATACAAAGCGTAATTATAATAACTGAAAAATCAAAAAGGGGCCCTTTACTATGAAACTAAACCCGAATTACGGATGATCCTTTTGTAAAAGGTTTTTATGCGAAACACTACAGGTAAGCAAAAAGATAAGGTAGTACAGGGGCTGAGGGGATACACTTCCAATTCGTGGTTATTCTAAATTGTAAATAATTTAACCGTTACCTGGAACAAGAAAGGCATTGAAGTTTCCTGTTACACTTTCACCGCTGCTGTGGATGGTGATAACGGTGATACGTGCGGGGGAGAATAAGGACGCCATGATGGCGCCAGGAGCGGGCACCAGAGGCTGACTCAATGAAGGATTGTTTCTGAAAACGGTAATCATATAAATAGTATTTAATTACTAATCGGCATCACTAATAATTATATTTATAAACAATCGAAAAGTTCTAAAGCTATGAATTATAAGAAGATATTTACGAGTATATATCCCATAAAGCCTCTCGCGTTGAATTTGTTGAGAACATTGTATATTTCCACAATAGATATACAGGGTGGAAGCTTAAGGACATTGCTTATTTATTAGTTTCTGTTATTTTACTATAAAACTAACCAGTAAAAATAAAATAAAAATGTACAAATATTCCAAGTTTCAGATAATGGTTCTTTGAAATTTATTTATAATTATGTTAGTGTTTTAATTTATTTCTTCAACAATGATGAAACTATAAATTCAAAAAAATAAATAAAGAATCACAGGGCATCGAAACTTCATCCGCATCACTGTCAACAGGAAAAGTGCCCAGAAGGCTGGCAGCATTGCCACGTTGAATGGCAGTGCTGATTGTTTGGCCAAAAAAAGGGCCAGGCCTCTGGTCACGTGATGAATCGACTTGCATATTCATATTCAACATCATCACAAAGAAAAGTCCTTAGGTGTGACATAATAATTTACAGCTAACTAGTAGTTACAACAACAACAACAGTTACAACTCCTCAAAATCGTGTACTGAACCATTATACTATACGTATATTTGGTTTCAGGTTTTTATACCATACACGACGAAATATTTCAATTACAATAGGGCATTTGATACATAATATTATTGGAGATCACCTTTTAAGCAAGGAATTGCTTGTATTAGGAGACTCCGCACTTCCATTTGTAATTTTTATGCAATTGAAATGTAGACAATGTAAACATGAGAGGCGAAACAAAAAGAAAAAAAAATGAAAAAATAATTAAATAAATCAATAAAATAAAAAGTTAACTTAAAAATAAGACAAACAGCTCTGCAAATAAATAAATGAGCGCTATGTAGAAAAAAAGGTCCGATCGCGCATGTACGCGTGGAATGTGTATTATGAGTGAGTGTGTAAGTGAGTGTGGGTGTGTGAGTGAGTGTGGGTGTGAGATAATGAGCAATGTTTAGTTCACTTTCCCAATTTTTATCCTGTCTGCTTGTTTATAGTCACGCCTTCACGCCTAGACGTTGCATAGGTCAAGAGGTAGGTTGTCGTTTGTCGGTTTGCCCTTGGACAATGTATTGGGATCGAAAGAAGCTAAAATAAGTCTTCATTTACTAATCTTGCGCACAACAACCCAAATGTAATTGAATTGGCTATTGAAAAGTAGATATTATAGACTCAACATCGTCGTAGGTTTTAGTTTTAAGCCACTCGGAAATGTAAATGTTGTTAATGATTACGTATATTTTTTTATACAAACCTCGTGAATAGGTGGAATATCACATCGTTGTCACCGAGCGTGGACCCGGACGCTGTAAAAAAAACAAGTGTAAGTTTGTGCGATATGCTTGTTACAATTTTGAGCTACGTAAATTTTCACACAATAGTTTCTAATTATAGGAAACAAGTTTTGTGAGTAACAGATTTTTTTTCACCGATTTTTATAAATCTGTGTCAAACCAAATCTCTTCAAAGTTAGAGCGAACAAGCTTCTTCTGGGTAAACTCACTCCGTCATCTAAACAAAATATCGCGAATTGGGTATTTTTTAAAAATAAACTCGTGCATTTCTCTCGAAAAACACCAAAGGACGTCGCAATAATAAGTATATCACGGGTCGCGATATTAATTTGGTTGCAAAACCATTAATGCTCGTCACAATGCATACTGCTACCATCAGCTCCACTAAAGAGTGTTGGTATGTTATGACGACCTATGTGGCGCAGAGGGCGAAGGTCCGCCTGCGTCGCAGGAGGTTGCAGGTTCGATTCCCGCCTTGAGACAAATATTTGTACGATCTACAAATATTTGTTCCGGGTGAACTGGGTATCTGCTATGTATAATAAAAAAAAAACTATATATGTAATGTATTGTATTAAGTATATCAATCATCTAGTACCCATAACACAAGCTCTGCTTAGATTGGGGCTAGATGATGCTGTGTGGATTGTCCAGCATTATTTATTTATTTATTATTATTTATTATGTTATGAATGGTTACCCTTACTCAGATCACATACAACAAGCGTACCTTATTTTTCAAACGACCCTAAAAAATAATTATCATAAACAATATAACAACGACGAGCCCCTCAAGTACATACATTATAATAATTAGGACCCACAAATTACTTAACTATGTATACTATTTATGTATTCGCGTTTGATCTTCGATTGCAATCAAACAGTTCAATAAGAACTGTGTATAGCAGTGCTATCAAAATATGAAGATAAAGAAAATTAATCTTCCTCTTCTAATCATATCATGGCGAATTCTATAGCTGCACAGATTAGATTTTGTTTTAATGAATACCACCAACTAAGTCAAAAAGACTTGATTATTTTATAATAAAAATAAAACAAAGATTTTAATTAATCAAGCTACCTATTTTTAAATATTATGTTGTCCTGTCAGAACTAAGATAAGATAAAGAGTATTTAAATTATTAATGAATTAAACAACTTGATTGCAGATTGGCATACATGCCAGCGTTGTATTTCACTAAAGTGTTGTAGCTAAGTCGTTGGAAACCATAAATTGCTTGAATCCGATATTTTTATGAAGGATTGATGGAATTAAAACATATTTGTTGTTTTATGAGATACATTATATGAATAAGTAGTAATAATGCTTCTTATGATGGGATTTCATGGGATAGTATTTTCTAGATCAAAACATTTCAAAACTTTACTTTTGCTGAACGAAAGCTTTCTTTATTTAAGTTTATTCATCATTATCGCCCTCCTTCTTTTACCCCAATTTATTTGGGGTCAGCGCAACGTGTCTTGTTTTTCCCAACATCTATCTAAAATAGATGTAAGGAATAAGAAGGTATGCTGCGTCATCACAGTAACCTCTATTTTAACCATTAAACAATTTTTCGCACAATCGATTCATCGTTTATTTGGTTTTACACTACTTTTACAACAAACACATTCAGACTCAAAACTTTGCTCAGAACATGTTCTTCGTTTTTTGAATAGAGTAGACTTTATTGTACACCATACAATCTAACAAATCGCATATCCGCTGAAAAACTGTTGTATTCCAAGTAACAGAAATTGAGATAATCAGTTTCAAAATATTCACTTTACGTTTTCAATAAGAATGAAAGTTGAATAAGACCGTTTTGTGGCCTATAACAGTTTTTAAGAGGACGTGCGAAATAATACATTTCAGAGCTACATAAGATTTTACTAAATCCTTATCGCTTAAAGCGATCTTCAGCATCGCATCCAATTTCCATACAACTTCTTGGTCATACAATTATATTCCTGATAATTTCTTCACTTTTTCCCTTCTCTTCTACCCATAAATCTGCTGTTGTAACAGCAGATTTATGGGTAGAAGAGAAGGGAGTCAAGTCTGTCCAATACGTTTAGACAATCCTTTCTCGTTTTAAGACAACCATTTGGACGTTAATAGACTGATATTGACTGATTATACCCCCATCGTAACAACCTATAATTTTAAATCGTCACATACATAAACCTCTTACAACTTATCTGCAGACTTGAAAATCTCGTGATGGATAAGGCAACATTTATTTAATATCAAAATGTGTGTAGCACGCTATCATTATTATCGGCTAATAAGAGCATGGGCAATTGCCTACATAAAAATATGTTCAAAGTATTGACTACTGATAAAAATAAGCTTTTAATGAGATAGCCGGACAGATAAGCATTGTTTATAATATGATCAATCAATTCATCTTCTATATGATCCGACTTTAAGACATAAAAGCGATTTTTGTCTCAGTTATTATGAGATAGGGTCCCGCTGGTACTCCATTTTGTTTCAAAATTGCGATTACTTTTAAGACTTTTTTTTATCACGTTTGTAATAGTAGTTTTCAATAGAAGGTAATCGTTTAAACTTATGGTCATCGTAACGATGGAAAGCAAGAGACCAAGACACGGGACGAAGCCTATTTGGTGGTGAATTAATACCTAAACACTAAAATCTCTGACGCAATACCACAGTCTAAAGATCGTCACAAATGTAGGGATAAGAACGACCAAAAGTTTTATCAGGTATTGTGTTAAATACTTTTACTCGCCTTACTATTGTAGAACACTTCTATCTTAATCACGTTTCATGGATATATAAAACAAATGGAGAGTGCTGGCCCGTTGTTTTTTTTTAAATGAAGGGTATTTTCATGATAAATATAAGATTGTAGTCCTATCGACAAAACTATGGTAAGCAGTGCTATAACTTTGGCAGTATGCATAGATACAGACCTGGAATACGATTTAACCATATCGGGGTAAGAGTTGACTGCGTTCTGAAAATTTAATGAAATGTGCGAAAATCTATTTCGGCTTTAGGTAGCTGGAGCATTGCTCTAGTCGCACCTTGAGCTTCTGTAATAGTATTTGTTTAACCCTGCATATACCCCGATTGAGATAAGTCGTGACTGTTCTTATATTTCTGTCTTTTGATGTGGGTAAACATCAAATTTGTCAATTGAACTTTAATCTTACACTACCTTTAATATTTTTTAAACCACATGATTAATCACTAAGAGTTGAGTAATATAACAGACTGCCGTAATATTTTTGCTAAATCGATATAAATAAATAAATAAATAATGCTGGACAATCCACACAGCATCATCTAGCCCCAAGCTAAGCAGAGCTTGTGTTATGGGTACTAGATGACTGATATACTTAATACAATACATTACATAGATAGATATTTTTTATTATACATAGCAAATACCCAGAACACCCGGAACAAATATTTGTAGATCGTACAAACATTTGTCCCAAGGCGGGAATCGAACCCGCAACCTCCTGCTTCGCAAGCGGACCTTCGCCCTCCGCGCCACATAGGTCGTCATATGTTATTCGTACGTTCGATATGTTATTCGTACCTGCAAGAGCAGCGCCTAGGAGGACAACACACTTCACAACCGAGAACATTTTTCACAAACTAACTCTACAAGGAAAACCGAGGATTTATATTAATATAATTTATCTAAGATTATACAGGACAGTTAATCCCGACAAAGATAAAGTTAAACTTGTACAATAAAACTACTAAACCTGTTGATAAGAAGGGCTACCGTTATGTTGTTATATCAAAGATTTTTGGAAATGCATTCCGTTTATAAGTCTGTGTTATGTCCTGGTATGAGGCATGAAAGTATTAAGTATACTTAATGGATTATTGATTAAATTCAATCATAAGTTATTTTCGTAGATGTTCGCATTATTGTGAGCTGTTTCTAGGTCAAACAAATGAACGGTGTCAAATTTTCAGGGTTAAACTTCAAAGTGGGGGCTAAAAATAGTTCAGAGATCAATATAAAGTCCTTTCTTATTTTTAGTTTTTTAAATGATCTGCTCTGTTTATTGCAGAACCTTTTTAATCTTTGAGGTAAATAGTTGTGTCACAAATCTTTACAACGTAAATAACGCCTTACTTCCAGTCCAAAATTAGTTCACTTATAATCCCAAATGTCATATGAGACTAGAATTTGTCGATAAAATAGTTTTCCTGAACATCTTGCTCGACTCAAGGCTACAATGGAGTTCCCATTTTATAACTCTTGCAGGGCTGTTATTAGTAAATACCGAGATGTTTAGCATGTTTTAGTACATGGTACCATGTTTTAATAATATTGAATCTTAAAAAAACATCATATTATATAAAATGCAAACATTTTTATAAGACTAGGAACAAAGATCAATTAGTTGAACTAGGTTTCGGGGTGGCTAAAGAAGACCCATTTTTGACAAAAATGAAAAATAAGGAGGAGATTCTCAATTCGAGACGTGTTCGTATTTTTTCTGTCTGACCACGTATGTATAACTTTTTGCATTATAGCCTGATTTCGATGATATTTTATTGGATAGAGTCCTAATTCAAAGTTGGTCCCGAAAAAGAAAAACCACCCCTTAGTGTAGGTATTAAATAAGTGATGTTTGATTTTTGTGGAAGGTGATGAGCATTTGACATAAGGCTTTTTATCTTAGATAAATTTCAAACCAGCCCTCAAAACAAAGACTTGTTGTCTATTTATATTTCAAGACTTATCAGCTGTCAGTCGCATTTACAATATCTTAATACTGTTTTGTTTAGCTGTAAGTAAGATATTCAAAGGAAATAAATAAATAAAACCAGATATAAAAAAAACATTAACTGACTCCAAAGAAAAAATAACTAGAAAATGTAAAATGACTTTCAATTTCGTTACAATAAGTTTCGGAAGTCGGTGGCACAAAACGAATACAAAACAATCAAAGCGACTGTCTTCCGAAACTTAATTTTACAGAAACCAAGAGTAATTTAACATTTTTTTTTTTTTTTTTTTAAAACGTTGCCCCACACTAGGAATTTCTCCTGTATCGTGGGTGCGTTTACAAACATTTAAACTCACGTTCACAAACAGCCAGACCCGGAACAATTACCTGTAGGTCATACAAATATTTGTTCCGTGCGGGGATCGAACCCACAACACGCGGCGCAGCAGCCGATGGCTCAACCACTGCGCCAACCGTGTCGTCGAGACTTTATTACCCAATTAACCAAAAAACCCAAACGTCAAATGGCCGGGCCATAATTTTCATATAGATTATGCATCTTTTGCACCAGAAATCGAAATTATCATTAACTATCGATTAAAACGTACAATTAAAAATATAAGGTACTTACATCAGCTTACGTTCTTATCTAAAGATAATAATTGTTT
The DNA here is from genome assembly GCA_905147745.2 of Phlogophora meticulosa. NCBI lineage: Eukaryota > Metazoa > Arthropoda > Insecta > Lepidoptera > Noctuidae > Phlogophora > Phlogophora meticulosa. Next base: position 7,024,085 of record LR990518.1, read on the forward strand.
TTCTTAATTCTTACTTTATCAATTGTTTAAAAAAAAAACAAATTGATAGATAAGCATCAAAATCGTGTGTCTTTTTATGACGTATTTAGGCGATAAAATCAATATATTCATAGAAAGTAGGTCTTACGATTAGGTTAACTTGCGTGAAAGGTTAACTGGGTGTTGTAGTTAAACTCATATTTAGGTAAAAAACCAGTTTAATATGTATTTGATTCAAACTTTAAACACTATGGTAAGTACATAATAATATTACATTAAAGTTGTCGCATGCAATTGCAATTATTTGCATAATAAAATAAGATAAAGATAAAATAACGTTTAAAATCTATTAAAAAAGATGTCTATAAATAAATAAATGTCAGATATAGTGTCAAAATGTAAATTTAGTTTGTGAGAAAGTAGGTTAGTAGCAGGATTATAAAACAGCAGATAAGTGTCTTAAAAACTATTTTCTGTACCTATTTACCTATCCTATTCTTGTAAAGTTCTGTAATAATTACCAACAAAGTCAATATATATCATCATCATTATCTGCCTAGCCTTTTCCCAACTGTTTTGGGATCCAGTCTAAACGGATGCAGCTGAATACCAGTATTTACATGGAGCAACTGCTTATCTGACCTCCACAACCCTGTTAATGGGTAACCCGATACTCCTTGGTAAGACTGCGTATCAGACTTTTCGCTTCTACGACTACCTGTAACGACTGTCAAAGATCCACAAATGACAACCGTGACCAACGGCTTAGTGTTTTCCAAGGCACGGAGGAGTCTCAATAACGAACGAACGGTCACTCATCCACAGACTGACCTCGGCAAGCGAAGCTTAACCTTCGATCAATCCGTGCGGCTGTTTTTATTTAGCTACGAGCTCCTCAAAAGCCAATATATATATTGCCTTATTTAGTAGATTTTTTGTTGATTTTCCTCAATTGACAAACCCATCTAGGTGCCTTATAATAAATCAGCTTCGTAAACCAGATACTGAAGCTCTAGAACTTTTATTTTATCAGTAAGAAGATAAGGCGCATGACAAAGCAAACAAGAATGCTGATCATCACCAGGAAGTAAGTCTACTCTCCTTAATTGAACTAGTGTGTCTTACAGACAGCATCATTTCAGCATCTATTGTGTGATGTTTTGTTTTACAAATTCCTGTGTTATGAAAACTAACATTCCTTTTTAACGGCCAAACAGTTAACAATTTTTTAAATTAAGACGAATCTAGTGTTTACTCAAAAATAATCATCTGAACAAACTCAGAGGTCACAGTTTTTCCTGTCCAGACATTATCTTGGTTAGATCATGCAAACATGTAGTGTCTGAGATGGTATTTTGAAGAAAGAACTACAAAGATATGAGTGGACCAGTACAGTCAGTGTACGCATTTGTCAGTAATCTTGTAGCTCAGCACAAAACTAAAGGAGCTAAATGACTTGTTGAACGATACCAAAGAAAGAAAACTTGGATACTCAAACTACCAGATAAACATTAAAACGAACTGGAAAAAGGAGTCTTTTCTTCTTCTAATTTTTTATACTGATTCGGCCCAGAAATCAGCCATGAGCTTGGCACCATCGGTAGCGTCCATCATATCCTACAGCGTGCAGGTCTCAGAGCAAGGAATAAGTCCAGGGATCACAAACGGAGTAATATTAGTTCTCGAAAACTGCGGGGCGCAGCTAGCTACCAACGTACCACCGCTGCTCTATAGAGTATTACCATGGTTAAAAAGCAAAGTTTTGTTTTTCTTAATCATGTTATTGCTTGATTTAGAAGAAAGAAAAGAAGTTTTTAAATTTAAGTTGCATGAAGTTAGGACAACTTTGTGAAGGAGCGTTTATGAAGTTTCTTGTGCTCGTTTTCCTCATAGGATCTTTTTGTATCTCCTCAAATATCGAAAGTGCCTGTTAATGGTTTAATTGAAATAAATAAATTGGTATTAAGCGTTGTTGTGATTGAAATTCAACTACTTATCAACAAACAAAGATTACCTACGTCAGAGACGGGAATTCCAATCGATGATAATGATGGATGGTGTTATTAAATTGGCGAGAATGATGAATTAAACGGAAATGGAAGATGTATTCAGATCGATAAAAAATATGTTTAAATTCCAGATATCGCTATAAACGTAATCTGGTTAAATGATTAGTTAGATAAAATTATCTAAATGCCAGGTGTTTATCACGCTGACACTGGTCAATCACATGATTAATTATCGTAATAATTAACATTTGTGAAGTGATCATGAACAAATTAACAGCTTTACTTTGTTTTTCGATACTTGGATTTGGTGAGTTTATGTTCTAAACCCAGATTTTGTATTGTTCAATGTTTCTAATGGATAAAAGCTTTGTCAACTACAGCTTCTGTTGCGTTAAACACACGGTCGTTTTCAGTCTTGAAGGTCCTAAATATATACCCAGCAATATCAATTTGGTATACTATAGCTTAAGATGAGGATCATGTTATGAGGAAAATTTTGAGTATGAATGTGTAGGTTTACAAGAGCTCAAATCTTGTAACCCAAAGAAACAATGGATGGAATATGTGAAAGCTGATACGGCAAGGAAAGAGGTGACTATAGATGAAGCAAATAGAGATGTGTGGTAGAAGAAGACATGCTGTGCCAACCTCTAATAAATTAAGGTTAAGGGCAGGAGGATGATGATACCTTAAGATGATAACCTCTTCATTAAAAATACTATTCTCTCGTATTCTAGGCCTGCCAAATCCTCTGCCTCAACCGCTTCATTTAAATGACCTCGACCAGTATGGAACGCATTTACTTGGCGACGATAAAATGGTGGAGTCTTCAATGGAAGATGGCGACATCAGCGATGCTATGAGATTTGATCCAGTACAAACAAATGTCTATCACTTGTTTACAAGGTATTTGTTGGTAAAGTATTTTATTTTTCTAGATGGTTATTGAGTCCCGTCAAACTAGTTTAAAAAAAAAGTGTTTGTAAAAACCTATTTACAGAAATAAATATCATTTATTATTTTACACGTGTGGTTTTCCGCATATCAGATGTACGGCTAAATAATCCAAAGATTGTGTCACATTAAATGCTAGGCGATATCGCAGACGATGGAAATTTAGGGAGGAACTTGACTTCTACCAAAAAGACCAATCCGCAATTGCAGAGGACAGACAAGTATAGAAAAGGCAGAGGCTAAAGCCTAGCAGTAGAACACAACAGGCTAATAAGATAGAATTAGAATAAACGGTTATCGAATAACACTTAAAAATAAAACATTTAGTTCGTGTATCTCCACTACTTGTACAGAATCATGTTGCCATGCCATGCCACTTTTCATTTTCAGGGATAATCCAGTAGTAAGCCAGCCTCTCATTTTGAACAACCCTACTCTTCTCCAGACAACTAACTATAGAAGCAACAAACGTACAATTGTTCTCGTTCATGGAAGGTTGGAATCAGTTGTTTCCAACTTCAACAGTGTACTTATACCGGGTAAGTAATTTAAACTTCTGTCAATACCTTCATAATGTTCAAGTTTTAGCTGCGCCGTTGGTCTCGTGATCGCAATCGTGACTACTGAGTGGGTTTCGATATCCAGGTCGGGCAAAAGAGGTGGTTTACTTAAAGACCCTCTAACTAAACATAATGATCGCGAATAATTTTCTGCAATGATTATATGTAACTAACAATATTGGTTTAACTTATTTCCAGTATTCCTCGCGGCTGAAGATGTGAACATCATCGTGGTAGACTGGAGCGTGGGAGCCAGTTCTATTGACCACAGAATCGCCATTCGTAACACCATAGCTTCTGGTGAAGCGGTAGGAGCGTTCATTAATTGGGTTAACCAGGAGTCTGGGTCCACTCCTGTCATGTACCACATAGTAGGACACGGCTTCGGTGGTCACCAGGCTGGTATTATTGGCAGGAACGTTGATGGAGATATTGCATATATTACAGGTGAGATTGATGGATAGCAGCTAGTAGGTAATCTATAATTTCTATTTAAAATAATGACAAACAAGTAGCGAAATTTTTTCCTAGTAGTATGCATGGTCCAAACAAGTATTTATTGCATCATTGTTTCAGCTCTGGACCCTGCTTTCATCGGTTGGGCTAGCCACCCCGAACGCTTCGACGCCAATGACGGACAGTATACTGAGGTGATCCACACGAACTATGGCATCAATGGCTTCCTAGCAGACCTCGGTGACGTCGACTTTTACCCAAATGGTGGGATATCTATGCCTGGCTGCGAGTCCCACGCTTGCGATCATGCAAGAAGCTACTTTTACTTTGCGGAGTCGATCACGTCGGGAGGTTTTACGGGAAGACAATGCGTGAACTACTTCGCTGCTATTTTGAACACATGTGATGTGTTGCCCGGTAGGCTGCAGATGGGAGGGCTTAGTCCTAAAATCGGGTTAGTGTTTGGTTATCTTTGCATAAGTCTCCATCTAAACTAAGAAAATAGTAAAAATTGAAATGAATTGATTTAAAAAAATACTTTCAGGAGAACTGGTGTGTACTTGCTGGAAACAAACGCCTCGCCACCCTTCTCTCAAGATTGAAGAAAATAACATACCAGTACAAACACTCAAAATTGTTTATTTCTATGTACTAGTCACTTCATCACAAAGTTTAAAGCAATAAATAGGATACTGATTCATTATAAGCATGAGAACTGAAGCTTAAACCTAAGATAAATGCGTATTTGTATCTAACAATGCGCAAGAGTATACTATCACAATTGATTGGGATGTTTCAAGTTCTTGGGTCCTCGTCTTTGCGAAGACTCTGTTGGGTTTTCTTGAGGCAAGGAACTGGTTGATTCGGTGGAACTGACTGGTTTAACTGAAGTATTATTAGTGGACGGTGTTTCTAAAAGACTGCTTAGTAGTGCAATGCTCTGCTGTGCAGTTTGATATACCCCAGCGAAGAACTTGTCTGGATCAAATTCCGCATCTTCCCCACCTTCACTGTTGTCATTCGTATTGTCTTCTTCTTCCACGGCTCTAGAAATAAGCAATTAAATCGAATAATCATTAAAAAAATAATTCTCATCAATATACTAATTATGTGAAAATATCCCTGGTTTTATTCTAGGAATAACTCTTCCAATCATGGAATGTAGTCTCATTTCCGCGAAATTATGTTTCCATAATATGGTATTTATATATTCGATACGACTATCGTGTTAATCCAAGATTTAGATATGTACTAAAAAAATATCAATGATAAAAGTATAGCACGACTCAAGGCCACGTCCGTAATCTACAAACATTATTTATTTTTAAATTGTGAGGAAACTCATTTTTATAATGAGTATCAAACCTTGGCCGAAAAACTTACCGGCAAGTAACTGGGAAGAACGAGCCATAAAATACTCGTAAGTAAGAACTTAATAGTTATTATACTATAATCACAACCAAACTTAACGCAAAATTAGAATATAATAAATTATGGTACACCATGAGAACTCACAAATAATGACTTCAAGAGTTATATAGGATGTTGCAATGTGAGGCGTTATCGCTAAAAGCGATCTCTTACAGACAACCTTCGGAAGATAAAGAAGGATAAAAGATATGACCCATCATATCTTTTATCCTTCTCTTGTGTCGTATCTAGTTCGTGGTTTAATATTTAAATATTTATACAATACATACTACAATATATGTTATATAATAGGTCTTTACCTATGAAATTGCCGTTTTGTATGAAAAAATTTAAATGAATTTTTTTCATGTATTTTTTATTTGTATTAATCGAAGTAATCACCCATGCAATCAATGCATCTTTGCCAACGCAGTGGCAGTTTATTGATGCCCTTCTTAAAGAAATCAGCTGGACGGGAGGCAACAAATTCTTCAAAGGCATTTTGTACTGCCTCTTGGGTATTGAATTTTTTTCCCCCCAAGAAGTTATCCAAATTCTGGAAAAAGTAGTAGTCTGTAGGCGCAAGGTCTGGTGAGTAGGGCGGATGACGGAGAGCTTCCAACCCCAGTTCTTGCAACTTGGAGACTGTCTGCTGTGCAGTATGAGGTCGCGCGTTGTCGTGCAGGAGCAGCGGAGACGAGCGATTGACCAATGCTGGTTGGAGATGTGCCAGCTTCTCCATCATTGTGTTCAATTCTTCACAGTACACATCTACAGTAATGCTCACCCCGTTTGGTAAGAAGCTGTGTTGAATCACACCGGCGCTAGACCACCAAACAGTGACCATCACTTTTCTTGGGGTAAGTTTTCGTTTAGGGCATTGTTTAGGTGCTGAACCAGGATCCAACCAACTTGCTGAGCGCTTGCGGTTATCAAACAGAATCCATTTTTCATCGCAGGTAACAATGCGGTTCAAAATTCCTTCATTTGTGTGTCTGTTGAGCAGTGCAAGGCACGTCTCTACGCGTACTTCGCGCTGGCGATCATTGAGTTCGTGGGGCACCCATTTGTCAAGCTTTTTTACCTTGCCAATTTGACGCAAATGGACCAATATTGTTTTGACGCTAACGTCGAAAGCTGCTGCTAATTCAGCCGTAGATTGTGTATCATCAGCTTCCACAATCGCCTTTAATTCGTCATTGTCGACCAAAGTCTTCGGACGACCGCGAGGTTCATTTTTCAGGTCGAAATTTCCAGAACGGAAGCGAGCAAACCAATAACAGGTAGTGCGTTGGTTTGTAGTGTTAGCTCCGTAAACGTCGTTGATGTTGCGTGCCGCTTGTGCCGCGTTGCTGCCACGACGGTACTCATATTCCATAATTACTCGAATTTTTAACGTATCCATAATGACGAAAAAGATTTAAATGCGATGAAAATGTAACACTATAAACAAATGACTACTTTTGGAAAAAAAAATCCATGTTTTTAAAATAAAATTAATTTGAAATTAGAATTCTTAGCCAAACAAAAAATATTTTGATTTGAAATGGCCAGTACTGCAGAACGGCAATTTCATAGGTAAAGACCTAATATTATAAACAAACATAATATGTATAATATTTGTTTATAAGCAAAAACATATTAAATACAATACATACTGTTAAAGAGACCACTTTCAATCGTTCTAATTTAAGTTCTTGTTATTGTTGTTGTTGCTGTCGTAGGTTGGTTACAAATACAAATTACATTTTTTTTTTTTTCAAGTTTGCGCAAATTTACTAGTGTTGTATTACTACTTACGTTTCTTTCAGTGGTTCCGTCATCTCCATTGAACTCTCATTAGCTTTGAAGCATCCTAGTGGCAACTTGCGTTGGGACACGAAGATAGTTCCTGGCTCCAGGTTGACGCAACCGCGGAGGCCATCGTTGGTAGGACCCATGTGGCTGAAGGTGGCGCACATTTGGAAGAGCACGCCCATCACAAGGCACAATGGACCGGGGTTTGATGCTGAAACAGAAATAGTTAGTGATTTAGAAAAATATACGTCTGAGTGAAAACTAAGTGAAATTACTTAGTCTAACCGAGTTCAAAAAGGAGGAGATTTATTTTTTGTTTTTTATTTTTAGTATTATGTGCCTGTACTAAGTTAATGTATTTTATTTCTTTTAATGTATTTTTCTTTTTCCTTTGTGGTTTTTACGCTGATTTACATAATTATTGTCCCATTTGGTACAAGAAGCCTGCAATATGGTTCCATATAAATTTATAAAAGTATGGTAAAAAGTTTAATTTCATAAGATGGTGGTGAAAAAATTAATAGCACAGACTTCCGATACCATACATTTATTAATTTTTCTCTTTGCAGTGGTTTTTAAGGCGATTGTTTATTGTTTTTTTTTAAGTTTTAGATTTAAATTTTTTTAAATATTCCTTTTAGGATCATTAACTTCTTGTCTGTATGTTACAATGTCTGTATGTCGAGTAGCACACCCAAAGAAGGGTTAATCGTAAAGAATCGAGATTATTAAAAATACATTACAAACCCTAATATTACTTCATGCAATACCAGCCCCAGCATCCGAGGTAAACGAAAGCAGAAAGGAAGTGTAAGCCGCGAGAGTAACAGGCATTACATTCGACTTTCTCGCGAGTTTATCCGAGAAACTTCTAGATGCAAATATAGGTGATTGCAGCTGCTCAGTCGGTGGAACAACTTTCTTTAGAAATGCGGGTGAGCGCCCTTATTGAAAGTTCTATTCGAATAATAGACGTGGTTACAAATTAGAAAATTATTTAAAGTCAAGAACGTGTCGTTTTCAATTGATCGACGAAGTAAGATACTTCAACAAAACCAGCATATAACTGACCCATTGTTTGGCAAAAGCCTCTTTTCATACAAAGAAGGCTCGAGTATAAATCACTACGCTTGTTCACTGCGAGCTCGCGATTTCAAAATTATTTAAATTAAAAGTTCCTTTCAGGTTTCCTCACAATATTTTCCCTGACCGATGCCAAAGATATCCAAGAGAAACTTAGAAAGTACATATGAATCATAAACGTCGTATTGGTACTTGCCCGGATTTGTCCCCACAGCCTCGTATATGATAGGCGAGGCTATAACCACTGGGCTATCACGACATGAGAGAAGTTTAAAAATAGATAACGCAACCACAGTGAAGAAATTTAAACGATAAGTTATGACCGCTAAGAAGAAAACAATGTTCCATACCTTGGATTTTGTCATAATCTACTTTCTTTCCGTGCGAGATTTGCACGAAGAATCCTTCATCCTTAGAAAGGTATCTCATGTGCACGCATTCTGAAAATTAAAATTATTACATTTAAGTCACCGTCTTTTACTCAAGATTAATTATTTATTTATCTCTTTACATCTACCGTTACAGGATAACCCATAGCGATAAATGCACTTATACTAACATAATCTATAAATAATTATAAACTATGCATTCCTTGTGAATTTACTCAGAGAACAACAGAATAAGTTCGTATGATGCTATGATATGCTGCACTTCCTCAAATAAATTAGAAAAGAGCACAAGAATGGTGCTTTTGAACATTTAAAAGATGTTATTATCAAATCAAAAATCATTATAATGAGATCATCGGAATAAAGAATAATTAATCATCGGATAAGAATAGAACGTGATGGTTCTAGAATCAAGGAACATACTTGCTCCTGATGGATCATAGGAGGTGATGTTCTGGTCGATGCAGCAGGCACAGGCGGGACCCTTGCATTTCCACTTGCAGGATGGGTCTTCACGAGGCTCAGCGGCCGCTGGTGTCGCTGGGTCCAAGAGCTTCTTGGCATCTTCTAGGTTCAGGAAATCTGTGGAATTATATAAAAAGCATGAACGTTTAACGTCTAGACGAAAAATTTCAACTAAGGACTACTTTGTGTCTTAATTTTCCTTAAAAACGAGAAAATTGTGTCATGTTTGGTATATTTTTATGACAGGTATATTTATAGGCGTAAGTAACAAATGGTATGACTTAATGAATTCATACTAATTAATATAGTAACGTCCCTTAGATTCTGGTCAGATTTAAAGACGACCGATTTGAAGGCGGCGAAGGTCCGCCTGAGACGCAGGAGGTTGCGGGTTCGATTTTGATTTCGATTCCCGCCCTGGGACAAATGTTTGCACGATCTACACAGATTTGTTCCGGGTGTTCTGGGTATTTGCTATGTATAATAAAAAATATCTATCTATGTAATGTATTGTATTAAGTATATCAGTCATTTAATACCCATAACACAAGCTCTGCTTAGCTTGGGGCTAGATGATGCTGTGTGGATTGTCCAGCATTATTTATTTTTATTAATAAAGCTTTTCTCTTTGTTAAAAACAACCAGTATAATTTATATTAATTATACGTTTGTGTTGTATGTAATCCTAATTGGATTTTATTATATTGTTACGCTTTCTAATCATACAAAGAAAGTAGATCTCTAATAGGAGTTGCATGTCAAGTCGAGGTCTAGGTATATTCAATTAAATGAACTGGGTTAACAGGCATTCAGGAATGACATTATAAAGTTGTCACTGATTCCTTGTACACAAGCTGAACTAAAGTGAGAATATTGATATATTTTACTGAAGTAGCGCGCAAAAAGTACGGTGACGGATCAGAGCTAAGTTAAAGATGATATACCTTGGACTTCACGAGTTTGAGGCGTTCAAAATAATAAACTTTATTTTGAACGCCTCAAATTCGTGTGAACAGAGGAATCGGCACCATTTTCCTACTCACTACATCGTATCTCATATGTCATGCCGCATAAAAGATACAAGTGAAATTTAATCAATGTTTTTGCACGAAATAGGAAGACTTAAATCCGTTTCAGTACCCACTCTTCTAGAAGATGAACGTAAAAGAAGACTAGGCTTAAATACCTGCATTCCTTACAACAATATTTACAGTTTATCGTCGAATCGTAAAGATCGTCGTCGTAGAATCGTAAAGTACGCTGAAGGAAAAAATCATTCATCAAATACAGTGGGTGACATGACAAGCCAAAAAAATCGTGTCCAAATATTGTCTGGTCACTTTCACGCATGCGTAGTTTTAACTTTCACTAGTTCGATGCGCTTGCGCCTTTGTGTTGTTCATGGTTTACTGTGACTCTAAATGATGGAACAATGTTCAATTTGTCTCGTTACATAACACATGGCACGGTAGGTAAGAGAGTCGTTTGTTTTTTATTGTTGCTGCCTTTTAATTAATAATTGTTATTAAATAACTTGTAGAATATATTGTGGTTGGAAAGTGTGACCAGAGTTCCTGATTTTCTCTGCACATGGGCACTATTGTTTCCTTTTATTGTTGATATTGTCTTTGTCACTTTTATCGACATTGAAATCGAGATGTGAAAAATTAATCACACGACGAATGCCGGATAAATTTATTTAGTTAATAGTTCAATGCCCTTTGATTCTGTTTTTCTTTTCAAGTACAATCGTAATTAAAGTAAAGTATTAATTTAATTTAACATAATAAATATCCAAAAATTTATTTAAATAATATCATTATTTGCATCCCTCTAATATATGTATTTGAGAGCAGATATACTCGTTTAAGAAGCTGTTTATGAATGAAGAATTTCTTTAAACTCTCCCACACACATGTAATACATTATTGCCTTAAAATTGAATGAAGAACTTGTACTAACATTTCTTCAGGTAGCCTAGTTAATTATTCGATATTTGTCTAGCATACGCATTATACGGTTGTACTCAAGCTAATGCAGGAAGATTGCTGTACCTGTATTTTTCTTCGCACGCTTGAGCATTCAGTTCAACAAAACCAAAACTGTAAAAAGTACATGCAGTATAGTCTATTTCAGACTCTAGTAAATGTTAGAAATGAAAGAGGTATTTATTTTGACATACAATTATTGAATATTTTACTGTGATTTTCCATTAAAACATTTTTTTTTAGTTTGATCATGGACCACTTAAAAGCTACTAAGTAAATTCAAGAAGAAAAAATATAATTTTGGGAAAGTAAAACCTGGTTTGTTGTAGCCTAAAGAAAGTAACACTCTTTACTTAAAAACTTGTTTTAATGACTGCTTTATCATATGCTTAGCACTAACTAGTAGCTCCCTTACTCCTAAAACAAAGTTATTTTTCTGCGAAATAATGTTAAATGCTACGAGTTACGGTTTAATCTACGTATATAGTATACTATACGTATATAGGTCATAAATTTGCATTATGTTCGATACAATATATATGAATTTTTATTTATGTTTTGAATGTTTTGTTGTAATTAGTTTTAAACTGTAGGCATGTAATAGATTAATTAAAAAATATATGTAACCAGAGCGTCCGGTTCACCCACCAGTGCTCAAAAACTAAAATATGGTATTTATACACGAATTTAATTTCCAATCACAAATGTGATTTCTATTACAATATTAAATGTTCTGTAGATGCATTTTACCTTTGAGATGGCCCACAATGCTAAAAGTTGTTACGAATATGCTAAAAAACTGTTAAAAATAAGCTGTAATCTTATAATAAATAAAAAGAAATGTAAGTGGTCCCAGGTCACAAAATGGTTGGGAGCCACTGATACAGATGCATACTATTATGATGATAGAGATACATGAATAAAAATAGATGCATTTGTAGTAAAAAAAACTTCGAATACTAATTGCGATTGAATTAATACGGAGTTGTCGAGGATGTGAAAAGTCTTTTGATAGAAACCGGAACAAACGGATAAAAAAGGCATATTTTTGGATATGTCACCTTAGTTAAAAAAAAAACTGTGCCATCGAGGTCATCTGATTTTTAAATACTTTTATCAATATTTTGAATTTTTTTAGTGTTGTTTTCGTAATTTTCTTCGACATGGTATGCATGTACTCGTATTTTTTTCCGTTATCGAATCCGAGAAGAGTGTAAGAAAGTATCCAGATGAGCTATCGAAGTTATCAGATGAACGTATGATCATGAATACATATGTTTACTCATCATGTCGGACTAGCATTATGTCAAGCTTGAGGGTGTCGTATATATGCATTCGAATTATGGTGAGCAGCAGTACAGTATGGTCGCACAAATATTAATCGCACACCCATTTGTTAAGCCCACGTATTGCACTCTTTTGCAACGGTATTATGGCATTCCCTTTAGCAGAGAAAGGTGTGTTTACAATAAGGTAATTGATGAAAGTATTCAAAATTGTAATTTTAATTTCATTTGTTGAAGTAGTTGTTTTTAGCGAAAAATTCGTCGAATGGAGGAGATAAAAATGTACCTTATTTAAGGTCTTAAAAGTACCTTCAGTTGCATACCTATCTATATGTAGTTGCTAAATCACTTTTCAATGAGCTAGAAAGAGCTTACCCTCGCAAATACAGCACAAATCATTTATTTTTCTGGGATGTCACTACTATCTCAATACTTTTTAAATTAAAACTTGTTTTAACCTAAGAGCCCTGTGGGAGTTTCTAAAGAGTATCGATGGTAATTTCCACTGCAAGGGCTCTTTAGAATAAGTGTAAGAATAATATTTACTTCCATAAAACATGATATCAATTGCTAAATGACAATGTAGTTAGGGTATACCTACATGTCTCGTGAAGCGTGCGTATATTTACATGCAAAATTAGCATATACTCCCAAAGAAGATACTGAAAAACCTATTAATAGACAGCCGTTTATAGAACTTACTTCTAGAAAATCTAGTGTGGCTTTGTGATATTTCAGCTGTCTGCCTTGCAAACATTTATTATAGTGATGTTTAATATGCATTACAGGTTATCGTTTGTAGCTAGGGACAGAGCCGTCATGGCCATTTGCAAACTATATTTCAATGTTCGAATAAAATTATACTTATTTTAAAAAATTTCTCCTGGAAACGTTTTGTCAGCAATAAAATTGAAGGCATGTACATGTTCCTTATGTACAACGCTTCATTAAACTATAAAACAAATAATTAATGCAATATTCATTCACACCGTATCTGTTATTCATAAGACGCAACTTAAATAACTTCCTGTCGCACACAGCTGTCAATCGCGCTTACATTAATCACTACAAGCCAATTGTTACCCAAATGCATACACTTTCTAACGAGGTACTTGGAAGATCAAAAGTACTTACCCAAAATGTTTGCACAGTGGGCAACCGCAAGTACTGCGAAGAGCAAAGAAAGCGTAAGTTTGACCGCCATGTCGATCAGCTGTCACTGTCGCGGATCTCGACGTAAAACTCGAACGAAAAAGACAATTTATTTTGTACCGCGTTTTATAAAGGAGCTAGGCTCGTGTGAGCTTGGAGAAGGCGACCGTCGCAAGCGCCGGCAATACACTGCTCCTTCCCAGAGATCTCGCTCCGGCCGTTTCACCTCGCTCACAATAGAAGGTGAAATTTAAATAAAGCATAACGCTGTATTATAACGACATGCATCAGTGAGATGCATCGAGAAAGCGGCTGTCATCCAACGCTCCCCCTAATTCAGCCATGTTTGTTTACACTATTAGGGAAAACTGTACAGTATTTTGGATTATGAACATTTTAGTGCTTGGGTATAGTGTAGGAGCTTGAAACTTGTTTGTTCGCTTTCTCCCAGTCGTTATAGACGCTTCGATGTGTTTATAAGGCAAACAATAAAAGCAGTGACTGTCGACTACGTTTCTTATTCATAATAATTGTAGTGTTTGGAGAAATTTAAGTGCAACCTAGGTGCACTTATGTAGCTACCGTTTGCTATTTGTGTATAACTTTAGAAGTCATTTGCATTAAAACATTTTCTAGAGAGGCTGTTTATTGTGGTAATCTTCTTTTTCTTAGTAATTTGTAACCTGCTCTGGTTTATATGTATATTATAATATAAAAACAACATGGATAATTTAATTGTTCCTCCAATCAATATTGGTGTTAATTTATTTTGCCAACTGTTTTTAATTAACATATCTGTTTCATAATACATTTTATTTTAACAACAACACACATCTTGTATGTTTATACAAACAACCAAAACTTTCCTGTTTATAATATAAATTTAGATTTAGATTAGAAAAGGAATAAATAAGAATTAACAGTAGTAATATTTCACTGGTACCACTGTATAACACTTGGGGAAATACAGTCGTGATGATATGTACATAAACTTTATGAGTAATAAAGAGGCTGTGACGATAAGAATGGAAATATCTTTGGAAAGTAGTTAATTGATAATTGTTAATTAATTATTTTTTTATAATAATAATATATTTTTATTTTTTACAATATATTTTAACAATATTATGATTGGATTCTACTTTTAGGCAGGTAATGCCTGTGTTAGGAGAATCCGCTCTTTCGCAACAACACGTGTATGAAGTTAAACAGGATATATGTATATATATTTTTAACACTAAGACTTAATGACTTAAATTAAAATAAATCTAGGGTCTGTGATGAGTGCTGTGTGAGTGTATGTGAGTGAGTGAGTGGGAGTATAGTGTGTAGGGTGTAAGTGTGAGTGAGATTGGATGAGTGTCAGGGAGTATACGAGTGAGTACCTATTCTAAAAGTGTTTCCGTGTCAATATAGGTAAGAGTTTTTATCCATTCCATTATATTTTTTTTACTGTCATGATAGTTCTTAGGATGAATGTAAATATATTTATTAATCTTATTATAAAGCGCAGCAGATCGTTTACTAAATTGCATGCTGGCAAGTAAGGTCTTAGTTCTAGGGATATTTAAGATCATGTCTTTCCTTCTTTTTGACAGTATGCTTGGGTCATAGGAAAGAGACTTATGTTTTTTTAATATAATTTGTATAATATAAAGTTTTCTGACTGAGAGCAGGTTGGAAATTTTGTATAGATCTTCAGTAGGATATCTTTTATTCTTAACAATAGTTCCGGTCATCATTATTTTGCGAGTAGAGTTAAAAAAAAAGCAATCTGTCTGCGTACCATGACCATTTCAAAAGAATCATCTGGGATGGTCGTTTTTGAGAGACTTTTCTGAAATTGTATTATTATTTTCTCAATATGTAATTGAGCTTTAATGTGAAGAACGTTACATACAGTTCGCTTACATATAATTGAGAAAAGTATATTTTTTCGTGAAGCAAATATCTTTTACCGACAATATCATTGGCACAACTTTTATAGTACTGTAGGTACTGTCTCCCCCAAAATATTCACCACTAAGTTATACGTAACTTGGTACTCCAAAACATGTGGAAATATTTTATGAAGGTATTAGGGGTGTAATGTATATTAAACCAAGTGTCATATCTGAACCAAGTGTCATATCTGGACACAGGAAATTTTCTCCAAACATCTGTGTTTGGAGAAAATTTAATTTAAAAAATCAAGATCTTGATTTTTAACCGACAAAAAAAGCAAAACTCGACATTTTTTATTATTTATGTTTGACCACGCATATCTTTTTGTGCGAATTTTGAAAAAAAATACGTCCCCTTAGTGTATAAAATAGGGAATAATTGATTTTTCAACTGAATATAGTAAAAGACAGGCTATTGTAACTTAGATAACAACCCCAACTGAACTACGTCCGCGACATCTCACAACTTCCGGTCAAGTTGAAAACAAGCGTCAGACACTATATGTTTGGTATTTTTGCTGAAATGGACCCATTTGGTGTAAGCCGTAAGGCAGGCCGTAAGGCACATAATTATTTTCTAATAAAAAAAAAACAACAAAAAAATAGTTTTCTTCTGTCATCATTATTATTGCTTCTTTCTTTGTTTTCGATATTTAGTATTGACAATGTGTGTCTGAGTCTGTGCTAAATAAATGTTTTTTCTTTCTTTCTATGATAAAAAAAAAAGACATTTGATTTTTTTTGTAAAAAAGTGCTTATTGAAAGGTAAAATTTATAATTAAAATTAATTTTACAACAATGCTTCACAATAACATAAAACAAAAAGGAGCATGTGCATAGAAAGCTAGTGATATTCTGGTTCGTCTGCATGCCTGTCTGACGGTGCACAGTCAGGTGCGCGCGCGCCACTGCCCCACTTGCGGGTCGTTGTCTTGTAGAGTGAAGACCACGTTACGTGATAGAACTGGCTATGACGAGTAATTGTTACGTGGTGAGAGAAAGATTTTGTTTATTTATAATATCTATAATTGCAGGGAGGAGCTTGTGGCTAAATAAAAACAGCCGCACAGGTTGATCGCAGGTAACCTCTCAAGCGTAACCTCGGCAAGCGTAGCTTACTACGCTTGCCGAGGTCAGGTTGTGGATGGGTGACCGATTCGTAACATGTCAAGACTCCTCCGTGTCTCGGAAAGTACGCTAAGCCGTTGGTCCCGGCTGTCATTTTTAGATCTTTAACAGTCGTTACCGGTAGTCAGAAGGCCTAAAGTCTGACAACCAGTCTCACCAAGGGGTATCGTGTTACCCAGTAACTGGGTTGTGGAGGTCAGATAGGCAGTCACTCCATGTAAAATACTGGTATCCAGCTGCATCCGGTTAGACTGGAAGCCGACCCCAACATAGTTGGGAAAAGGCAAGGCAGATGATAATGATGATTTTTAATTGCAGGTTTCTGGTTGGAATAAGGTAATATGCGGAAACAGGTGCACCTCCGTGTAAATCTTTGTATTTCAAGTTAGAAAGTTACGTGACCCTGCTGACTCCCGAAATTATTTAATAAGTGGTCAATTAGTAAATTATTTTTTCAGTGAAGTATTATTATTGGCTAGTTTACTGAATCGTGTCGAGTATCTTCACGGTAAAGTTAATGTAACCGAATGCCTTTACAATACATTTGAAGCACTATGATGCACGTAGGCAAGTACACATTGCGTTGTTCATGAACGTGCAAGCTATTAAAGATACTGAACCGTTCTTTTTTGCAAACTGCTATTAAAAACGTTTTGTAAAACGATTTTTTATCCATTGAAAGTATAAAATAATACGTGTGTGTAGGCGTGCGTGTACGCTTGTGTGTCTGCCTACCCCCATGGGAACAAGGCGTGAGTTTATGCATGTATGTACAAAAATAATGTAACGCAAACATGCCAGTTTGATTTATTAAAAAATAAAACATTACCCGTGTAGGTTTTTATGAAAACCAATAAATGCAACAAGAACGTGAGGTTCAGAATATGTATTCTGCTGCATAGGTACATAATAAATAGCCAAATAGCTATATATGGAATTCAATGGTTCATAGCACGATTCCGAACAAGCGTACGTAACTAAGTTTTTGTAGCATAATTCATACCAACAATCCTACATGCTTTTCGCCGTTTATGACTAGCAAAAAAAATGTAAGTAAGCGTTACTAATTAATTGGCATTTTAATCTATTTGTACGAGTAGTTTTGTTGATTTCATGACGTTATTGGAATACGGTCAATTTTACAATGCATTTTTATAATTTTAAGTTTTTTTTATTGACAATTGACTTTTGTTATTAAAATGGACTAGTAACAACAGCTATTATGTCCATTCATCATATGCCTAGCCTATTCTCAACTATGTTAGCGTCAGCTTCCAGTCTAACCGAAACTAATGGAGAATCTGTCTATCCGAACTCCACTACCCAGTTACTAGATAACACGATATCCCTTATTAGACTAGTTGTCTGAATTTCGGGCTTCTGACGACCCGTAACGGCTATCAAAGTTTACAGCATGTGCTTGCCAAGACACGGATCCTTCCGTGTCTTGGAAAGCACGTGCTACAAACTCACTGTATATAATAGATCGAAACATTGGTCACCCATTCAGTAACCGACCTCAGCCAGCAAAGTTTAATCTTATCGAACTTATCTAATCGACCCCTACGACCAATTATTCAGCCAGGAGTCTAGATGCTGCTTTATTATGACTATAAAATTAAGATGTAGAAACACACTTATAAGAGTTTATTCGAACATTAACCTATAGAGGTACTTTTATTTATAAAAAGAGAGTTCTACGTGGGTAGTTGAATCGACGTGTGTTCGTAGGAAACAGTGGCCCAATTGCAAAAGAGAGAATGAAAAGTTGAATATCGATTATGGACACCGCTTTCAATTGCCTTTCTTGATTTGTAAGTATTTTTATTGCTTCCAAAATGACTTATTATTAAGTATAGGGGTACTTAAATATGACCTATACAGATACATACCGTATTTATAAAGATTTTTTTACAGTAATAACATTGGTGTAGAGAAATTTTATACATAACTTAGTTTTTGTTTAATACTAATTTGGTCTAATTTAGTTTTTATTTTCTTTTTGTGTAAATTGTGAATTTAAATATTTGAAATGGGTGAAAACTTTAACGATCAATGTTAGTTTGCTTCTATTTGCATTTGATTGCTACTAGATTTAAAAAAGAAAGAAAACTATTACAGAAACTTTCACTTCCTTAAATAAAAACATACAACACATAACTCAACTCATACATTCGCTTATTACATACAAACATATAACACAACACAATAAAATATGGCGCCATAAAGGTTACACCATAGTCATCAGCATGGACCCGCTAACGATGGCCCACAGTGTAAACACGTGTACACGTATAACAAGAGTGGTCCGAATTCGATCCCGTCCACTTTCTCTGCGGGAAAGTGGCCACTCATGGACCAAATGCCAGTAGTGACTGACCCGACTGGTTTAGTGTAGGCGACATGAATTGGCCATTGAGCCGTTTGGTTATTTTTGGACTAAGGTTATTATGTAATATACTGTAGATGATTTATTTTAGTGTTTTAAAATGATTTCTAAGTAACTTGGTAGTTAATTTCCACTGTTGTCTGTGTACGGGTCTATTATTAATCAAATTCTTTTTTTAAGTACATAAAATATCTGAATTAATGTTTCTAAATCAGTAAACTTTTTACTAAACAACTGTGATTAGAATCGATGCAATTATTCTCTAGAACAAGAATGAAGTAAAACGAATCAGACACTTTTATAGCGGAACTATTATTTAGAAGGTTTTTGTGTTTTATTTGATAAAATAAAATAACAAAGACAATTTATTGCAAAACACGATTTTGCATGGACAACTGCTTAACTTTTTAATTGGCTCTATCAATTATTTTGATGATTAAACTTTCATTCCAGTGAGGTCTACTGTTTCAAGCAGAATTGTTTATGCCAATGCGTAACGCCTTTATAATATCCGAGAGCATCGTTCTACACGAGAAGTTTCTGGAAGTTACGGAGAAATGAAACGCATTTCTGTGAAATAATCACGGTTTCTTAATTTAGTAACAGGCGTATGTTATTTTGGTTTAGTTATCTAATATGTTGTTATGTAAACACACAACAAACAATTATGCCTTTGCATAGAAATGTCAGTACTAACTTAAATTTTTAACAAATTAAATTGTTTATACTAAAATATTGTGATGTACACTAATTGTTAGTACAGTTAAGTAGCACACGAAACTATTAATTCTATGTTAACAAAAATAAATAAATCAACCAATTAAAACAACGTACAAACATACAAAAACAATTCGCATCCGTCAATTAACCTAGCGAATCGTTTTCACACCCCAAAAAAGCACACATTAAGTGTCTATCATTTCCTTCCCAGGTATTGCTGTACAATCAACACTTTGAATGCCGTCTTTACTTGACACTGAATTCTACATACCCGACCAACTGCGTCTCGGCTTTCACCCATCCTTCACCGTTCGTACTAGAGTGAAAGAGAGGTCCGGCGAGCAGTTTTCCTTTCTCGCCCACTGTTATACGTCACTGCACATTTCTCCCGGAGCGACTCAAGGCTTACAACAAATCAGTGTGGCTGGTACTACGGTGTCGTCTGCGTTTATAGATCCGTATAGTGTGAACTCTTAATAATATTGTATTTATTAGAACGTGGGTCGAAGGTGTTGGATGTATTCGAGTGTTGAATTAATTGTTTGATTATTGAAGCTTTGGACTAGAAGGTAAGACTTTAGTGTATTTGTTTTTAGAAGTAATTCTATCAAATATTTACGATAAGTTAACATTTTCCTGGAAATATAATATTAGTGCAAACTTTTTGTACACAAAATAAAATCTTTTTTTTTTTAATTCCCATATTTTATAATTTCCATTAGAATATTTACTGAAGGAAAGGAAGTTCAAAAGCAAAACGTGCATACTAATCTAAGCACACATATCTTCACACAAGTATCGATGCAATGCGCCGTGGAAAAGACTTCAACGCACTACTCACTTAAAGTCATACATAAAAAATGTTTTCCTACACTGAGTTATTTATTGGCGTGTGTAACTTTAATATACAGAGGAATAGACACTGTGTTAAACAATATATTGTGTCTAACTTACTAATGAAGTCATGTGCAACATCTAGGTGTAGATAAAACTATTAACGTACATAAGTACCTAAGTAGTTTTATCTACATCTTACTTTTTTCTTCGATAATACGAGTATTGTGACAACCTATTTCTATATCAATATTCATAGCAAATGGTTATTCTATTGTATAAATGGATATTGATACTATTTCAGCGGGAGAAGTATGTATATGTTTAATCTTTTAATATTTACAGGCAGGGAGCCTGTCTTCAAGATGAAGCTCTCCCTGGTTTTCGAGTTGCTCCTCATATTCATACTCTTGGCCTTCGCCGCGTCGAAGAGTGTCAGTAAGTATCCTGGACATGCATCACTAACTAGTCACCAGCTATGTCCTCATTAGTGAACCGTCAGAATTTAATTTTCTAACTAAAAAATCTACCAATGATTGATAGTTGTCGTGTCCGGACATCGAACGCGCTTATGCAGTCAATTAACGTATCAACATTTGTGTGCCCAATACATAGTAGAGGTGTTCTTTTAAAAAAACTGTGAAAGTCGACGATAGCCTGGTCTTCATCAAATTTTTTGTACTGAATTATTTTCAATAAAACATAGCGTAGCGTGTTGCACATACACATATTTTTTTGTTATAAACCAGCATATGATATTGCGGCACTGATATGTCATACGTTTTTCATCCTTTATAGACATTTCATAATTTGTCAAAGATTGTAATAACTTTGTATTGAAAGTGTTACATTTATTGACAGAAGCAATTACTTATTCGTAATGATTTTATAGCGATGCAGTTAATCTTTTTTCCAGTCAAGTGGTTAAAGCAATAATTCAATCAACAAAAACTAAGTAATAACGAATCGAAATTATAACTAATAAAAAAAATGTCGGCATTAAATGAACACACATCAAAATGACTGTTTGAAATAATTTGCGCTATGTACACGTTAGGTATATATACCAATGTGAAAATTAACGGTAATGCGTGTTTTTAGGAAAAGAAAAGAATAATGCGAAGAAAGGGATCCAGAATAGGAATGATGACGACAAAATTGAGCAGAACGACATCAACAAATACTGCAAATGTGTGGAGAATTACTGCAACTGTTGTCGGGAGTTCAGACTGCCCGTTGTTGAACTAAATGGACCAGGTAATGTAAATTTCGTAAATTAAAAATGCAATCAAAATAGTAAATAGCGTGTTAATTATTATTATGAACTTATGCTCAGCTGATTTTATAAATAGTTATCAAACTGCCTAAAAATACCGTAGGTGACTCACACAAGTGAAATCTATCAATAATATAACATTACATCAGGCTTGTATTCCCCAAGGGGTTTGGCAGAGTTGTATCTGTGGTACAACCATATTTTACCGGTTATGTTTAAGTCCCATGTAATATGGGGCATGACTATGGTCATCAACCGGGCACAAATCCCAACTTCGGGCTGCTAATACGAAATACCAGAGATCGGTACTGTGACTTTAAGTTGAGCTATTAATATTCAGTAATGAATAAAGTATGTCTAGAAGCTTCTAGAAAATCAAACACAGAGTGCCAACGTGCAGCGCCTGCGCCGGCTTCCGTCTTATTTATAAATATTCATAGACGTAATCAATTTCACATTTTTGTCCTCCACTGGTTGAGTTGTAAATAGCTTTGTCACTAAAAGAGAAAATATAATATCGTTATTTCTAGTATGTTCTTTCCCATTTTGAAATGAATTACACAACGTCATCCATGAGCTCTGGATTACTCGCGAGTACAAGTTAGACGAGGTCAGTTACAACATCGATGGTAAAGTCCGGAATATTGTACTGACTCATGTTCAATACGGAGCGTACCGGATCTTTGACTTGGAAATTACGTCGAAGATGTAATCAGATTATTCAATAGATTGTGGTAAAACTATGATTAAGTATCGAATTTCACTTTTTGAAGAAAGTGTTAAATAAAAAACAACAAACAAACTTTGCATTTCCGTACTATTAGGCTATGCTTCACTGATATTGATCTTAGGTGTGTAGGCACTAAATAATATTTATGTGATTTTTCAGGATGCGCCTCTTTGATGTACCTCAACGGTAACAAAATGTCCGTGTCGCTAAGTTTCGGAAAGAAGGTCATAACAAACCGGACCCTGTCCAGTAAGTTTGAGTTCATTTTCACTTTTTTAATTTAAGCTGCTTAGACATTTATGGATCATAAATAATGCCATAAGTCTCATAATGTCTCTTCAAAATGGAATTAATGTTGTTTATTTTATAGGCCGCAAGCCCAGCCCAGTCTGCATGCCTTTACCAGGTGGTGTGTCCAAGTTTTGTGGACGAGTTTACAACATCGCTAGAGCTGGTGAAGAATTCAGAGCTTGTCTCGGCTTAGAACTTCAATCGAAGAGTACAGTGGAAGCTGCCGTTCGAGTTTCCTGCTTTAAATTTGGACCTAGAGGAGTGACGTCGGAACCAGCTGACCCATTGCCTTTAGTCCCTCAAGATGAGAAATCTGAAGATGATGATGATGACGATTATGAAGATGATGATGCATTCGGACTCGGTGCTGAAGAAGAAGACGATGACGATGACGACGATGATGATGATGATGATGACGGTAGACGTCTTATCAACAAATTCAACATGTCCACATATTTAAAATAAATGAGGCAAAACAGTAAAATAATAATGATGTTTTATATTTTCCAGGTACACTCGCCGCCGTCAACGACGTAGACAGTGCCGATTATACAGGTTTCAGTCTTCTTGGAGAAGATATATTGGGAGACCTGTTTGGAACTACAGGTAGTAAGAAACCAAACAAGAATAAAAAGAAGCAAGCACCTGCTCCATCTACAACGACAACCACTACCAGACGCCCTCGGCCCTCACGAAGGCCTTCAAGGAGGCCTGGTACTCGAACTACAACACCACGTCCAAGGCGCTCAACTACTGCGCGAGTAACTAGACCTTCCTCTGGTAACAGGCATCCGACTCGCAGACCTAACAGGAGAACGACTAAGAGACCGACTACGGAAAGTACTTATACAACATCAATCCTTACGACCACTACAGAAAGACCAAGTTCGCCAGTAGTGTCAAGTTCAGTTACTGCTGCTATTCAAACAACAGAACGTAGTGCAGTCATGAGTACTATTCAAGAACAATCCGTAGCACCTGTATCTGTGATGTCTGAGAATCCTACGCCAATCTTATCTCCAACTACTCCTAAAAGTGTAACCGATTTTGAAGATCCTGGACTAGAGATGTCATTAGCACATATCACTGGTCAATTATCTGCAATGCCTGTTACGCCAATGATTTCCAATGTAGGCAAGGACTCAAATCACATTTGAGTCCTGAGGATAAAGAAGAACCAGCTAACTACGAGAAAGTGATAACAATTACTCCTAAAACACCGTCAACCCTTTCATTCATGCCTACTTCTGAAGAAGCTGTGAATGATGACATGATTCAAATTGTGCAAAGTCTTGACTCAACTTCCGTAGAAAATATGCCTGAAAGAGAAACGATATCTGGAGACGAAAGTAGAGCTCATCTATACCAATTTGGTGCACCCGTCCCAGAAAGTTACTACGAAAGTATCACCTTACCTAAGAAAAGGAATAGGAACAAACAATTTAACCTGCATGATTTAGATGTTCTTAATCTAGGTCAGATAGGTGAGACCTTAGGCGATGAACTGGGAATATTTGGAAAAAATAAGAGACAACATAGAGATAACAAGGACACAAAAGTTCATGGTGAAAAAGATCAAAGCAATGAATACAACGACTTTGTCGATGATTTTAGTGAATTGGCTTTGATGATGAGGAAGTCAAATGATAACAAGAACAACAAAAATAAGAAGGACAGGAGAAGACAGAATAAAATGATGCGCGAATGGTCACAAGTATGACGTCGTAGTCAGGCTAGTTCTAAGTAGCTCTAAACATTATTTATTTTTGTACTTAACTAATTTATTGTGTGTGTTGTAAATAGCAAAATTTTGTATGAAATTATTTATTTTGCATGAATGAGTAAAAACTTTTTCAATTTTATGCCGCTGTTTATTTTACCAATCTTTATTGATTAAGCATAAAAACTGAGTTATCCATTGTTAAGATCCGGATAACCGGATCTGAAACCCAAATCATATTTTTCATTGATTTAGTCTATTCAATGAAAAATATGATTTGGGTTTTGTATTAAACACTAATAAACTAGAGATGGATACAATAAATTGTACCTATTACGTTACATACTGCGGTTGAAACCTCTCAAACACCCAAAAAGAATACAAACAATTACGTGACTAATTAATATAAGTTAATAGGTAATGACTATAAGATAAGTCGGATAAAGAGCTAAGAAAGCATACGAAATCGTCTTGTCAGTTAGGACAGATGACATTAATTGTTCTTATTAATTATTTAACAGTAGGAAATAAGCTTAAACGATAATAAGGTAACTGCAACTCACCTTTACTGCAATCATTTGTTAAACTTAAGCATCATTGCTAATGTAATTTTAATAGGCGCCCACATAAAACTATAAGTTCAAAAATAGAGAGAGGTTGAAGGGTAATCACTGAAAATATAATCAATAACCATAAATAATAATTTGTCTATGCCCATAACATAGAGAGAGGCACATTTGCTATTCTTTTAAATCCTCACGCACCTAACCACATGTAGGTATCGAATACTCATCAATACCTACTGTATTGGTAAATTTTAGCTTCATTCAATGAATCATATCATATTGGTCATTGATGCTTCAAATAATGTTTAAATAATGCGTTATGTACGCAAGTTAAATTCAATAACATGAATGAAATCAAAAACTTCTTATGAATATTTCAAACTAATATTTAGTAAGAGGTATCTCTATATCCTCATTTTTGTGATCAGTTTCTTTAAGGATAAGACGTTTTACAAATCATCAATCAAATATTTAACAGTACATATGGTGATATATTGCACAATCACTTTCATTACTCAGCTTGCACAAACATTAAATAATAAACGTTAATATAATTTATCAATACAAATTCTTTTCACGTTTCCATATTGAAAGTGCGCAACATAATATAGTTTTAAATTTCAACTTTCTCTTCTACCGACATTAAAATTTAAAACTTGTTCGTATCACTGACTGTACAGCTTTAAATAAACATCGGATGTTTAGTGGTCGACCGTTAAATACTCCTGGTAACTTGCTACGCCTACAATCCGTAATGAGGTGTCAGACTTAACTGTTCAACGTTACTTAACTTGGTCCACAGAAAATGGGTCCTCCAGTAAAACTATTTATATTGTTAATGATACTCGTATCCATTTGCCATTCGGGGTTCGGTAAGTGATTCTTTAATACGAAATTAACGTCAGACCTTCTAAATAATTTATCTGAATAAATCAATATTTCGTTTTATTCTAGGTGATAAAGCATATAAAGTAATTAAATTTAAAGTACCTCAAACAATTTGGAGGCAAGCATTGGAACCAACTCCTGTACTAAAATCACCTGTTACCATAACTGTGCCCATACATGTGCAGGATGAGAATATTGAAGATGATGATAACGAGATTGAAGATGAGGTTGAAGACGAAATAGAAAACGAAGATCCACCAGTTGCTGACGCCATTGTTCAGACTGCAAATGTAACACAAGTTCTACAAGATCCAGTACCAGTAGTCAGTACTGCAGCCCCAGTTGCGCCGCAGAATCCAGTTCTCCAAGATGGAGTAGCAAGTGAAGAACCCGCGCAAGGAGTTCCTGGTCAAGTCATTAGATTCCCTTGTGCGTGTCGGGGCAGACAGTGCGGTTGTTGTACTGGTGCTATTATGGACCGATTCAGAATGAAAGCGTGCGGAAACATTAGCTTTATACCAGAGGACTTTGTATTCGACGTGAGGATGAGCATAAACAATAACACTGTCGTGCGGCGAAGAGTTTCAGGTGAGAATTTACATAAACATCCATTTAAGAAAGTTTCTTGTCTTTTGTATTGAGACATAGTTTAGAATGCAAACAAGGTTTCTATAGAATAAAGTCAACTGTTTAAAATCAATGACATAAGGCAAAGGTGTTAATACTATGTCATTTCAGCCAGCGACCCGCCGCCGATATGCTTCAATCCCAGAAGAGCTCCATTCGTTCGTATTTGTGCTGAAATATCCAATATACAAATTAGAAACAGGAACGCCCATGCCTGTTTAGATATCAATGCAGATATTGGAGGATTCACAGTTTACTCAGCATCCTTCAGATGTTTCAGGTAATATTCAAACAACTATCTTTCTAAACAAAACGTTATAAAATGATATTATCTATTAATACGTGAAAAGAAAATACCCCTTTTTGGACGATTTGGCATCATTAAAGCTTATACATTGAAGCAGTGCAGAAACCGAAGCGGTCGAATTGACCACTAACCAACCACTAGTAAATCTAAATATGTGCTATCTTTACAGGCTAGGAGCATCCGGAGTACAGACGGGATTAAAACCTAGACCAGTTTCGTCAGGTCCCAAACCAGTCAGTCTGTTCGGCAATAGCAACAATAATGATGATAGTGGTGGTGGTGGTGGTGGCTTCTTAGAAAACGCCGCTGGCAACGTTTTTGGTGGAGACGGCTTATTCGGAGGTGGAGGCTCTAGTGATGATGGTCCTTTCGACGGCATCGGTGACGCGTTTGGAGACCTCTTTGACGGCGACTCTTAATCAATTGTGATTGTAACTTTACGCACCAGTATTTCTAGCAACGTACAAATAATTTATAATGTAGCTAAGCCTATTTATCGTTACCAATAAAAACATTAATAAAACTGAGGATTTTATTGGAATATTATAGACTAAGGTGAATTAATATGGACTCAATGTGAAAGTGTAAATAATGAGATAAACAGATCTTTCTCTGCCCCTGTTCAACCGGTTCACTGTTGTGCATGTGAATTGGAGTGCCGAGCTTGTTCAGACGATAGGCGCACGCGCAGATTCGCGCCTCAATATCAAGGAAAATGTGTTTAGTGATTTTTTTATTCGCGGTATTTTGTTTACAAAATATACAAGCAGGTGAGATCGTTCAATGACTAATTTATGTAAATGTAATTTTAATTTGTGAAATTAATACTAACAGCGATACTCTGGTTCTTACAGCAACATTAGAAGATCATGTAAACAAAACAAAAGTGACACAACATATAAATGGGATGGAAGTTCCAGATGATTTTTTGCTGATGCTAGATCAGCTACGAAGTAATTCTACATTGATGGCGACCGCGATGTCAAGACAAAACCAGGGAACTCAAAATGGAACTTCTTCGAACAACAGACGATGTGTTTGTGACAAGGGTGTCTGTAAATGCTGTACTGGTTATTTCTTGGATTTGCTGAGGCAGAAGGCTTGTATGCGAGTGACGTACCACCCGGGAGACTTTGCTTTCGACGTGGCCATGTCGTTAAACAACAGGGTGCTCTATGAAAACTCATTGTCAGGTGAGCAATCATTTTATACTATTCGGTTATGTAAATTGTGTATTTAAAAGTTCAAAGAACTTTAAGTACTTTGATAAATCATATCAATGATGGCAATTCATGAAAATATTATTTTTCATCAAGTAGTTCTTACATTTTTTCCAAAGGTGAATGAGCAATAATATTTAAGAAATTTAATATTTTATATTTAAGAAAATAATATAAGTATGCTAATAATGGCAATGAACCCGAAGTCAGGAAACTTTTTTAAGAACCATTAATTGGATGGAATAAGAAACCCTTTTATTATTTTAATAAATAAGAATCCCCAATTGCTCACAAAAGTTGTTTTTTCTAAATTTTGTGTAATAGTGTAACTAAGAAAAAAAATCTTATTTCAGGAAAGAATCCCAGACCGATATGCATAAGTCCACCAAGAATCGACAATTTAAAAGTGTGTGCAAAGTTCTACAACGTATTCTTCCCAGGACGGAACTTTCACTTCTGTTTGGCAATGACAGGACAGTGGCGGTCGTTCGAACTCTTCAATTTCGCTTTTGACTGCCTCCGGTGAGTGAAACCACTAAAGAAATTAACCATACTTTCTAGTAATTGTATGTTGTTTATATGAACTTTCTTCTAAATTAAAGATCCGTTGGAAACAATCTTAAGAATCCTTGTGTGCAATATTGGCCACCACAGACTAATTTTAGGTTTAGTTCTTTTTAAAAAATCTTCGGCACACTCTAGGAATTTCTCCTGTGTCGTGGGTGCGTTTACAAAATTATATTAAAGTCACATACATCTTAAGGCCACACAAATATTTGTTCCGTGCGGGAATAGAACCCACGACACGCGTCGCAGCAGTATAATATCTCGCCTATATTTTCCAAAAGTCCAAAGTAGGCTAGTATATAGACGACCTATGTGGCGCAGCGGGTGAAGGTCCGCCTGCGACGCAGGAGGTTTCGGGTTCGATTCCCGCCTTGGGACAAATGTTTGACGATCTACAAAGGTTTGTTCCGGGTGTTCTGGGTATTTGCTATGTATAATAAAAAAAATATATCTATGTAATGTATTGTATTTAGTATATCAGTCATCTAGTACCCATAAACAAGCTCTGCTTAGCTTGGGACTAGATGATGCTGTGTGGATTGTCCAGCATTATTTATTTATATGTTGGTTGTTATGTTATAAAAGTCAGTCTTTTGAAAGTAAATATACCTATAATTATCTAGGACTGAAAACTACAGTGAGTTTGATACCGTATTCAATTACTTTTCTCATTTTTTTATAAAACTTATAGGTACCTGACTTGACTCAGTGTTTGTAGTTCCCACCACATGCGACGGAGTACGAGTTCTTCCTCGGAACAAAATCGTAGGCGCCGATAGCGTGATAACATATTTAATAACTCCCAAAATAGAACAGTTTCTTAAAATGCTTGGGCATTTTAAAAGCCCTCCGTAATCAACTACATATTTAGTGATACATCATGATTTCTAACTAACCCAATAATATTATTAAAGAAAGAAGAACTATTTACTTTATAATTCAAAATTTCTTTGGTTAGATAGAAATCATGATTTTGTATAGTTTAAAGTAAAAATAATCATAACATAACACCACGCCTCTATTCCCCGAAGGGCAGGCAGAGGTGCTCCAGCTATACACATATGTGACACCCACTTTTAGCCAGCTATGTTTAAATCAATGTAATAGAAGTTGAGCCTATTGCCAACCACCGGGCACAAATCCAGACTCCAGGCTGCTACTGAGTAGTTCTCGATGGATTACCCCAACAACACTATCTCCGATCGAACCCAGAACCCTCACGCGCAGCAGTCGCACTTGGTACCACTAAACCAAAGAGGCAGTAAAAAAAAATCTGCAGAAACTTAAAAATTAGGAACATTCCACGCTCCCCAGCATGGAATGTTCCTAATACAGAATGATCCTGGTACAGAATCATAAAGTCATATACTCATGAAATCAGGTCGTGCGTCGATGTCCCTTCCACCCTACATCTACATATAGGTACTATATCTATATATGTTATATTACATTTAAATAATCAAGTAGGTACCTTGTTTAAGTACCCACGTACTTAAACTAGGTACCTACTTGATTATTTAAATATAATATAACAAAAATATACAGTCTTTCCTAAAAACTTGTCTTAATGTACGGTATGTTTCCACAAGAAGTTCTGCATCTGATCTTTATCGTGTTTAACTACTTGCTACTTATTTACCTAATCGTGTACCGGGGAGTTTGTTCCGTCACTTCTTCTTCTCATCAAAAACACTAGGAAGTGGTGAAGGGTGGGGCGTTTTGGGACTGTCTTTTGTAAACGTTTTGACGTTCAAAAAGTGCTGATTCTCAGCTTAATTTGAGTAAATGAATTCTGATTTTGATTTTGATTTTACCAATACAATCAATTATTCTGTCCTCAGAATGGGAGCCAATGGTATAGCGATGGTAAAACCATACGACGACGTGGGGATCCCCATAGCAAACCCTCAAGGAGGAGTGGATGCAGTGGTGGATGCAGGAGAGGATGATATCGAAGATTATGACGAGAATGTTGTCAGATCGATTCTGAACCTTTTTGACCGATGATGTGACGATGTAGATGAAACTGGTGTTTGTAAATGGATAATGGCCGAGTTATTTAATAAATTATTTGTTTTGTATGTTTGTTTGTTTTCGTAATGTAGCCTTACTTCGATGTACCCTTTTCGCATGTTGAGTAATTTATGTCAAAGTCTCCCATGGGAAAAAGGTAAGGCGTGAGTTCATGTATGTATGCATGTGAAAACTGAAGTTTTATAGTCACTTCCATTTAATGGCTGATAAAGCTAATATCTTCCGAAGCTTATTTCGCCTCTTAGGCTATCCGCAATCTTAATATGGTAAAACCCAATGATTTTTCCTACTTCCTGTAAGTTGCCTATTTAAGATAATCAATAGGTGTCAGGTGACTTTCAGAAAATGCGACAATTTTGTAAGTTTATTCCATATATATTCTACTTTATTTGAATGCCTCCGTTTACCTTTATCCTTATGCATCGCATGGGTACAAATGACATTCTAGAGGAACGGACGCAACATGTCACGAAAATGTAATTTCACGTGATTATGTAATTTTTTAACAAATATGTATGTCGCAGAGGTTTGACTGCCTCGTTGGTCTAGTGATCGCAAGCGCGACTGCTGACTGTGAGGTCCTGGGTTCGATTCCCAGTTCGGGTAGTGTTTTTGAGGTTTTCTAATATAATTTTTTGTTCAGCAGCCCAGAGTCTGGATTTGTGTCCGGTAGATGGCTATAGGCTCGCCCCCTTTTACATGGGACTTACAACGTAGCTGGCGAAATGTGGGTGTTACTATAGTTGCACCTCTGCCCAACCCTTTTTGTGATATAGGTGTGACGTTATGTTATGTATGTCGCATTATAGGTTAATTTAAATAGAGACCAGGGGCCTGTTTTATGAAACGAATAGGTGACAGGCGACAATATGACATGCCTACAATTTTGTAAGTTTCAAATACTTGCAAAATACTACTATCTACTACTATACTACTTTCTGTTTTAATAAACGGTGCCTGTCTCAAAAAGTGTCATTCTTGACAAATATGTCGCATTGTCTATATCATAAACGGCAACAGATATTCGAATCCGAATCGGTAATCCGAATGATAATTCAGTAGGAATTTATATGGTCATACTACTATGACCATATAAAGTACCTACGTACTCCCATAGTTACTGGTTAATGGTTACCGAAGATTATAACTGACAAGAAATAAACCCAACAATGACATCCACTGCTGGTCTACACATGTCATGAACTACAAATGGACTGATTACTGTCATGCTATATAACAGTTTTTCGATTTCTGGTATTCAAAATACATACACCTATTCTGATTATCACGTAAATGTCGATGTTGATCCAATAATATAGTCAATGCGGATCCTATGCAAATAATTTCAAATGCCAGAGTAAATAAAACATGACATGGGAACGTTATTTTAATTTTTTCACCTTCTTTTTATCTCAACTTCTCTTGTCGTATAAAGGCCGACTCCCACTGGTGGCACGCACGTCAAGGAACTTTAGTAATCGCAAATGATTTCAGATCTCATTTTATGATGCTTAGCGTTCATATTTCGGTATGCCACGACATGCCATAATGTGCCGAAGGATGCCGAAGCAGGCTGGGACATATGAATGAAATTTGAGCCTTAACAGTGTAAAATAAGATTTGAAATCACTTGTATTACAAAAATCCCTTGACGTGCGTGCCACCAGTGGGAGTCGGCCTTTATACGCCGTCGCCTGTTGGCCTTTAGCGCCTATGTAGCGTTCAAGCCTAAGGCCTCCTCTCCACGGAGGCGTAGCGTCATAGACGCGTACCTAGTCGTCATTATAAGCTTGGTGCACACGCGCTTGCTGCTTCTATTACTACTAAAAGATTTTCATTATTTTCAAGCATTATGCCTGAATATTCCCGTAAGAAATATGGTTGCTGTACATCATGCATTGTGATTTGACAGTATGAAACTACCCGCGCTTAAGTAATGGAGCTATAGCCATCTAGCGGTTGAATAGGGAAGCTATTCAATATTTGGACTAGGTAGCAGAGTAGGTACCAGTGAATTCTGGACCAGAAATTATAAGTACATCTTAACCGTGTAAATTCGAGTTAGCGCTAAGGATCTATTCAAGGGCCTAATAAACCTACGGTCTACCAGTACGGTTGGTTTGTCAATCACTAAAGGCATGAGATAGAGCTTTCATGCTACTTATAATGTTATATCGATTTAACACCTGTATTGTCAAACTTGGACATTATCATGACGATATCATTATCATAAAATCTAGACCAATGCAAGACAATCACGATGAACTAAATTGACTCAACAGGGCACTCAGGACTTAACAAATGTATTGATGTTAACAATGTTGCAGTCTAGGTAGACCTATCAGTTTCTGCCTATCCCCCAAAAAGTAACGGCTGTAAAACCATCAGTAAGTATAAGTGCAACTTTATGTCTGCCAATTAGAAAGAAAGTACCTACCTAGCCGTAATGAGTAGCTTCCAGTGACTGACTAGCCTGACAGATCGGTGTCTGATCAAAGGTCAGCATTACCCATTTGTATAAGTCGCGGTATTAGACACACTTACAACAGTATTTGTCATGCGCATCATTACTCATTTTCACATTAATGAACATGCGTGAAAATATATACGTGAAAACACCCAGCCATTATTCGAACAGTGGTGGTATCGCATCGATCCGATGCGCAGGAGTTTCTCTCTAGAAAGTACCGCAAGTCAGTCGCTCGCGCATCGCATACCTTGCATACAAATACTGAGTTACCTTTGGAAGTATCGACATAGGGTATCGGAAACCGATCACTTGAATTTGGTCCCTAGAGCTGTGGAGTTGAACGAACTTCAGTCAAAATGAAAACGAAAATACTTGCGTTGTTTATTGTTCTGTGTTTTGCTCAATTTGGTTCAGGTATGTGCACTTTTTTTTTCTTAATTTATTCGTTTTCAGGCGTGTGTTTGAGAATCCCAAGTATGTCTCCGCCGTGCAATTTCCTATTTGCGTTATATTAAGACTGATTTACATAGCGTTACGGTAATTAACTCACCTGTTACTGTGTTAGTGTACATTTTTATCCTATTGATTCATCTAAAATGACAAGATTTTTTGCGACAAATTTCCAATCATTCTTTTCATTTTACTTTCTAGGCGATGCATCTCGAGCCAATCGGCATTTCAACAACAAAGAGGACAATTCAATGGATGTGACTGACTTTTCTATATATTATGATATAGACTCGAACACGGTGAGTTGTTTCTTCCTAACCATTTCTAACCAGCTGGCAAAAGGTGACTGGCTTTATTTATTTGTGCCAAAAACGTAATATCTACATCAAAGATAAGTAAGTCTGAAAGTGAAAAGATGTGTGATCTTAGGAATTAGTATTTTAGAGCTTAAAAAGACTGAACTTACTTTGAGCTTACAGTAGGTACCATGTAAGCTCTTTGAGGTTTGAATCAAATTCTCGCCCTCAAACGAACATTATGCACCGTATTTCGTAAGTACTTCTGAACGTAAAATTGTGTTCCATTTCTTTTATAAACCCCATTGTCTTCCTAGCTGATTTTGATAGATCATGTGTTCAAAGTCCTCTTTATCTTACAGACAATAAGAAAGATGATGCCCCGTCCCTGGTACCAGCCCGGCTGGAGACTGCGGCTGCCATTCAGAGGCGGAAAATGTGATTGCGAAGGGCTCAAATGCAGCTGCTGCTCTGGAATGCGTATCCCAGCGTTTAATTTTGATAGACAAAGTGAGTACCCACTGACGTATACACAATGCAGATAAGCTAACAATTTTGGGTTTCTATTCATTTTTTTTTTATTTTTCCCGAGGCATCACATTGGGCCTTATCAGAAGACCAGCGCTGAACGTTGTGACAGTTATTTTTAATGTCGCAGCAGCATGCAGATAAGGACCCTATGGCCCAATAGAGAGCCCAATTACTGTTTTGGTTTTTATACTGCCTTTTTTATTATTTTTGTATTTTATTTTATACTGTTCTGTTGGTCCTACCAGACAAAACGATTTACGTCCGCAGTATTTAATATGTAGATACTTTAAAAAAGTCATAGGAAAAGTTAAGCGCTTCCGAAATACGAACGCGCGATAGTGAAATCCAGAAACGTAAGTTATACGTTTAATGTCATCTAGCGTCTAGTAAGTAAGCCACGAAATGGCTCATAATCATATCAATACAAATCTCGTCTAAGGAGCCGTAAAAATGCTTATATTTTTTCATTTATCCGTGATACTTAAAATAATTAAATTTTTGGTACCTAATAAGATAGAAGTACAAAAAATAAAAAGGTACTGCCGATCCTCTAACTATTCTGCTTACCGTAGTATCCGCATGGTAGCGTTAAGAATTAACTCAACCTACCATCATAACAAAACTTCACGCCTGGATTCTCCATAGGGTTAGGCAGTTAACTATAATACATTCACATTTCGCCAATAATTCTACAGTCCCATGTAATAGGGGGCCACCCTATTGCCACTTGCCGGGAACTAATCCAGACTCCAGGTTGCTACAATGAAATTCCAGATGGAAAAACAAAACAATTTAACCGCCCTGCAAACTAACTAACCTTCTTTCTTTACAGCCTGCGCAGAGCTAGTGTTTGATCCTACAGAAGGATATTTGGACCTTACTGTTAAAATGAACAACGAGAGTATTTTCCACAAATCTTATTCAGGTAAAAAATAACATTACTTACTTAAAACTTATGAACGAAATTAAGTTAAATTAAAATCCACTGCTGCTGTTACAGCGTTACAAGTTACGGTTGTAAACTCTTCAAAGTCCCGAGAAACGAGATACTTTCCGAATTTATTTTCTTATTTTTAAAATCGTCATGAAGAATTATTGTAAATAATTTGATAAGCTGCTTTGGCACCTCAACAATTTATCAATATTTGTCTTCATTTACAGGAAGCAACCCGCCGCCATTCTGCATCCCTATAACGATTCCGTACGTGCCCATCACTATTCTGGACATGTGCATCAGGCTATATGAAATCACTATCGACTACACCAAGATGCACGTCTGCATGGATTGGGATACTCGAGTCGACAAAGCTCCAGTTCTGGTAAGGGCACCTTGGAAACATGTTCAAGCACATGCCTAGTAGGTTTGAAGGAGAAGTAGGTCCTAAGTGGTAGGTATAGTAGATGGCTAGTTCAACAGAGAGGAGATAAAACTATAAAATAAAATGTAGTAACAACTCTGCTTGAGTCTATAAAATGACAGCGCGATGATTTTTGATGCTGTTACTGGAATTAATTTTTAGTTGACTAAGGATTATATTAAGTTATTATAAAACTGTTATCTAAGAAATAAAATTTTAGTCGTTTGATATTTCATATTTAAAAAGCTGTCTAACTTTGATTACTCAGATTATAGTTATTTGATCGTTCAAAATTACATAAGAAAGTTCCCCAAAACGCCCATTCTGTTTAACAATCAGCCCTACTGATTACTAGACAGATTTAAAAAAAAGTTTCAATTGGCAATCAAGATCATCAACCATTTGGTATTTTAGCGTGTTAAGTGGTGCGTTTCATCATCCTCCTGCCCTTATCCCAATTTTATTTGGGGTAGGCGCAGCATGTTTTCTTCTTCCATACATCTCTATTTGCCGTCATCTCATGGGTCACCTCTTTTCTTGCCATATCCTCTTTCACACAATCCAGTGGTGCGTTTATCAACAATTATTATTATATTTTGATTGACTAATTCCAGATCCTACACTTCGACTGCATGGACTTGGGTCTCGGTGGTATTAGTTTAACAAAACCAAACACGAACCAAATTACCGGCGGCAGCGGACCCAACGAAACACCTCAGCTCAATGGAGATGTCTATGATACTGTTATTGAAACTGCCAGTGTAGCCACTCAACACCCTGTATTTAATAATAGTGTTAAATATATTTAAATAATTTATTAAAACGATTTTTATTAAGATTAAGCCATCTCCTTTCCTTTGCCTTTTCTTCCAGCTCTTCTTTTTGTAGTGAAATAAGATCCCGATTAAGATTGATCAATAATTGCATATCACTATAATAATAATTATAGTGATATGCAATTATTATGCCCTTTTGATTTTTTGTGAACTATTGTTGTCCTGTAAACTATATTATTTTATTTACAATGCATCACAGTACAAATGTTTTAGATACTTTTTAAAGTTTTTGATTTACAACCTGGTTGTCAATCTCGTTGATTCATTTTTTGTACGTGAAAGTTTCCATTCCATTTCAACTCTTCTTGCCATAATACACAAATTAATTTTATTCCAAGAAATCGACTAACCAGTTCTAAAAACACAAAATACCAAATAAAAGTACAACAATAATGGTTGACAACTGAAGTGCCGAAGATGACATAACTTTGACTTTGACATTTGATGAATTGAAAAAAAATACATCAAGCAGCCTGGGAGGTGTGGAAACCAAAAAGTTGAGGGTTCTAACTTATTTTTACGTATTTCTATTTGTAAATGTAGAAAGTCTTTCCCCAAATTTAATGGTAATTTAGTCTTCCTTTACCTTAGATTCTGAAGTGCACTTTAAATGGGCGATCTTGATGATTATTATGATGGTGACGGGTTAGTACTGTTCGCATGTTAGATAGTGTTATGATATTTTAATTTACATAACTCCTTTAGATATTATTGATTAATCCTCGTAGTTTGTGTTACGGACTGCTGGCTAAGTAGTTTATTTAGTATATTCTGCGCGAGTAGCGCCTCTAATGTGATATTGTACCGGCTTTTATTTGACACTTCTAATCTTTAGTTGTGAATGCAGAGCGAGGGCTCAATAATCGCTTGGAATGAAAACATGTAATATTCTTGTATGTTATATCGATGGTCATGTCAACCAGCTTTCTGTAGAGTTAGTTTCTAACAATCTCACAATTTAGACATTCACTCTATGTAGATTAGTTCATTGTCAAAGATTGAACTGTATCAGAACCTTTGTAGTTGTAAATTAAAAAACACCTTCATTTAATTTCTCAATGTAGTAATTTGACATAAAACATAATAAGCTGGTTTGTATGGCATGTAAAAACGATAGCAAAAGTTGAGTACTTAATAATCATTGCTAGTAATTTGTTGTAAAACGAGACAGTATGTTGTACCATAGTATATCAGGTGAATGTCTGCAATTCCAAGCGTGTATTTGGTGTGAAGACAATGTAGTTAATTGTCACTTGTGTTTTTCTCCACAGTCTAAGCAAAAGCAGTTAATTTCAAGAGCTATATTGATATTTTAAATTATCATAGATTAGTAGTAATTTGATCAAAATTTCTGCATGTTAAATTTTATCAACATACAACATTAAACAGCACTGCAATTTTCAAATGGTATGAAATTTTGAGTTCTGTGGGCTACATTGAAAGCATTAGTTTATGGCACAAATATTATTACAATTAACACTGATTAACTGTATGTGTGGACACAATTAATCACTGTTAATTTGTTTTGATAAATAGTGCATAAACAGTAAACATTTAATTCAAAAACATACAATTTACTAAAACCTCTTCAATATAGGAGAATGGATTCCTTGGGGGCTGCACCCGAGGTCATTTACAACTGGGTTGACATCACTTCAGACTTCTTCAGTCATATTCAAGGTAAATAAAACTTATATTCCCATGTTTTTCACTACATACTTTTTTTATTGACTATTTCAAAACCTACTTTTAGAAGTAAGTTAGTAGTCAAGCCATATAATAAAATTTGGTTATAATATCTACATTTCTAAAAGAATCTGTACTATTTTAGACCTTCAGCTTGGAGAGTTACTTCATGATGGCCACTTATTTGGTCTCTTCGAGGCCATGTCGGCCATAGAGATGATGGACCCCAAGATGGATGCAGGCATGCTCTGCAACCGAGGCAGTCCTAAACCACTGAACTTCCAGCAAGCTGTTGCTGTGAGTATTTAATCCATGTGTCTACATCAATAAAAAATATAAATTGTAATTATTTTTTATTATTTATTGTAATTATAAATAATAAAATATAATTTGTTTGCTGTTTGTTGGTAAGCATGTCACCTAAGAATTTCGAGACCGATTTAGGCTTTTTTATGTTATCAAGAGTCCAAAAAAGTTAATTAGAGAAAGAACATTGAAAAAAATGATTTGAAATTAAAAAATGCAGAAGAAAGATATTTGTATGATTTTGGCATTTTGGGCTTATTTGTTAATGTTGTGATCATCACATAATGCATACAAAAAGAGAGCTTTAGAATAGTAGTACAGCAACAGGCAAAATAACAAAAAAAAGCTATATAGCATAACATACTTACTAATAAAAAACTAAAATAATTTGAACATTCATTGAAATATTACTATTCCTATATTACAGTATGACTTCAAAATTACGACATTTAATACAAATCTTGATTGAAATCAAGTATTGAATCAAATTCTTGACTTGACATTTTAGATAGGCCTTAGACTATTCCTTGTCACTATTTAATATTGGTAATGTTTTCACATCATGAGCACTCATCACCTTTTAAATTTCTGTTAGGGAATAGCGCTGTCTGTATCAGCTTATTTGATGATTAACTTCTTGTAAATGTATTCGATTATTTGATTATGTTAACTTGTTTTATAATATATAATGTATTTGTTTTATAATATATATAATGTATTTATTCCTTCACAGGCTGGTGTGTTGAAAATAGATGATCTGGAGCCAGCAGAGCTAATAGGCATCATTGATGCCACAATGGCCTGCATAGTCTCCTGGTTGGAGGGCCATTCACTGGCTCAGACTGTATTCACAAACCTCTACCTGCATCAACCTCATTCTATTGTAAATAAGACTTTGAAAGCATACTGCATTGCCATCTACAAACTGCTGGATTGCATCAGGGATTGTATTAACAAGTAAGTTGTTTGTAAGGCTCTGTACAAAAATGGTAAGAACAAATATGTTAAAAAAAATAACCTTCATGTTGTGACCTTGTCTGTCAGTCAGTCAAAGCTGCTTATTCTATGAATGCTATCAACTTGTAATTAATAGCAGTTTTTAAGTAATGCTTGCTGCTTTTGAAAGTAAATTTATTGTAAAAATGTTTACATAATTACTGGGATTACTAGGTCAAGTTAGGTATCACATGAAAGGGCTTAATTCGCCCATTTCAATATATTTTTTTTTATTTTCTCTGCATAGTTTCTGAGTAATGACTGGATAAAAAAGAAGTCAACATAAAATATATCAAGGTCTAACTAAATAGCCACAAATTTCCATTTCCTACCAAATACTTTCCGTCTAACAGATTAACTTCACAATATTATACCAAACAATTTTCAATGTTTCCAGGGCTCAAGTATTTGAAGAGGAAGACTTCCAACCAATGAGTTATGGTTATCGTCTGGGCTCGAGCCCGCAGTCAGGGAACAGTTATGACGCGCGTCTTGAAGTCAGTGAGCAGAAGTGCGTGTTAATGCTTCGAGAACAAGAGGAGGAACTCAATAAGAAGGCTCGGAGTTCTGAGGATGAGGTAAGGAAATTAAAAATATATTTTACAGATGATGCTGATATTCTCTGTGGTAGTTTTAGTCTAGCTAGATATTTTAAGAAAAGACTGTTGTAAAGCTATGTAATACAGCTGACAGCCGGATATCAGATCACATTCTGGCAGCAAGTACAAGATCACATTCTGGCAGCAAGTACAAGGGCAGATATCATGTCATTGGTTCATCTTTAGCAATGAGTTTTTAAGTATCCATTGTCAGACTCAATGACCCAACCTTGCAATTAAATTGGTAGGTACTCAAAAACAAACTTGGAACTTGTGGCTAAATAAAAACGGCCGCACGGGTCGATTGATAGTAAAGCTATGCTTGCCGAGGTTGGTTAGTGGATGGGTTAGCATGCTTTATATATTGACTCTTCCATGCCGCGAAGGCACGCTAAGCAATTGTTTTTGACTATCATTTGTAGTGATGTTTGACAGTCCATGCAATACTGCTATTCAGTTGCATCTGGTACGACTGGAAGTAGATCCTAACATTGGACAAGGCTGTTCAGGTGATGACTACAAAACGATAAATACTTAATGACCATAACCAGCTACGAACTATACTAAATTAAAATGAATTAAGTGATCCTTAAAAGTATCATTTTATTTTTAAGGACAATCCGTGGGCAGCTCTACAAGCCCGCATCAGATT
The DNA here is from genome assembly GCA_905147745.2 of Phlogophora meticulosa. Lineage (NCBI taxonomy): Eukaryota > Metazoa > Arthropoda > Insecta > Lepidoptera > Noctuidae > Phlogophora > Phlogophora meticulosa. Next base: position 7,065,033 of record LR990518.1, read on the forward strand.
CACGAGAATGTTATTTCAAGCTCTGCTTATGATCACCAAGAGGGACTCCCAGTCCGGAGCTGACTGTGTGGCTCTGCTCAATGGCTGCACTGAGATGATGAAGGTCATCATCAAGACCTCGGGGAAAGGAACACAGCCTGTCGATAATTGTGAGTTGTATGATATTATCGTGGATTTGCTTATTGTCAGGCTTGACTACTCAAATCAACAAATCTGTTTAAACTCTTTACCTTTTTTCCTCGAATTTATTCCTGTCTCAATCTGTGTCTTCAACCGCGAGTTTTCATTGTCAGTGACCACTAGCAATGTTAGAAGTAAGAACCTGAAGAATATTGCTCTGAACTTATTGTAACTGTCTTGTCTAGATTTGTGTCCGTTTGATGGTAAGGAGCTTTCCTATCGTATAGTCCCCGGCACGTAACTTGGCAAGAGTCGTTAGATGCGCACAAGTCGTTTTTTAGGTCTATTTGGTAGTCAAGCGGGACGCGGGGTATGAGGTAGCGTCAAGCCGAGCGCGCGATTGGTGCAACAGTCGACTGTTGCCTCCCGAACTCCCGATTACACTTGCGTGCACGAAAGTTGTACCCTGTTTTTGTTGTGTTTATGTTAAAGAGTTATTGTTATTGTTTTTAAATTTAGTTTTTGTTACGAGTTGATATTATTGTTGTTGTTTTAAATTAAAAAAATAAGGCGAAAAAAGGTATGCCGTTTTTCGCATACTTTCCTCGTATGCATATTATTTATAACTCCCAGTAAACTTTACGAATTCCACTCCCTTCTTCTTCTTCTTCTTCTATAAATAAATAAATAAATAAATATTGCTGGACAATCCACACAGCATCATCTAGCCCCAAGGTAAGCAGAGCTTGTGTTATGGGTACTAGATGACTGATATACTTAATACAATACATTACATAGATCATCATCATCCTCCTGCCCTTATCCCAATTTATTTGGGGTCGGCGCAGCATGTTTTCTTCTTCCATACATCTCTATTTGCCGTCATCTCATGGGTCACCTCTTTTCTTGCCATATCCTCTTTCACACAATCCATCCATCTTTTCTTTGGTCTTCCTCTACTCATATAACCCTGCACATTCATACTCAAAACTTTCCTCACAACATGGTCCTCATTCCTTCGCATCACATGCCCATACCATGACAACCGATTTCCACACAACTTCTCGGTCACAGGCGCAACTTTAAGACTTCCTCTTACATACTCATTTCTTATTCTATCCATTCGCGTAACACCACACATCCCCCTCAGCATTCTCATCTCAGCTGCATGTAACATAGATAGATATTTTAATTATACATAGCAAATACCCAGAACACCCGGAACAAATATTTGTAGATCGTACAAACATTTGTCCCAAGGCGGGAATCGAACCCGCAACCTCTTGCGTCGCAGGCGGACCTTCGCCCGCCGCGCCACATCGGTCGTCATAAATGATGGCAGTAACCATAAAATAATGACGATCAATAAAAGTCACCATTTTTTGTTCCACTAAGTGCACGATGCACGAAATTACCCCCCACTACGCCAAAACCTTGCCAACTTACGTGCCGGTGACTATACGTGGGAGTTAAACATAAAAGATAAAATGTTGAAATTAATTTTTTTTTCCGGATATTGGTTTTTACAAACTCTTTTACGCAACAAACTAGCAAAATATTTTTTTAAGTAGGTTCTTCATAACTGTTAAAATGTGGTTGTACTAAAATTACACCACTGCAAATCTTTCCGGGAACACGGGTGATGTAATGATGTTATCTAATTTTAGTCAGGGATGGGACAGGAAGTTTCTTATTTTTTCTGCATACATAAAATATGTCGATGTAAATGTGTAATTACCTCTCAATTGTTAATCAAAACTTTTCCATTCCAGCCGACTCCCCAAACCCAATGGGGTTCGAGCCGATGATCAACCAGCGCCTCCTCCCCCCCACATTCCCGCGCTACACTCGCATCAAGCCTCGGGCCGAGGCGCTGCATTACTTCGACGAGCTGGTGGGCAGGCTGCGACACGCATGGAAGATCACCTCGTGCACAAACTTCCATACCGCGCTGGTAATGTGATTGTTCATGTAATATGTCTTATATATCTTTTACCTCTTTCAATACTTGAACTGCATCTTTAATACATATTCCAATAACCATATGGTTTCTGGTTTGGAAATTCTCAATGTTTGCTCCCATATGTGTCATTATCAAATTTCAAAAAAAGTTGATAATGACTGAGTTGAGCTGCTTTTGAAAAGGTGTCTGAAGGTCGAAAATGCTCACATGTTCTGCTTAACAGGCAGATGTCATGTCAGCAGCCTTTATTATGATTATTTCTAAAATGTTGTACTGATTACATAAAGACATTTGAAAGTAAAACCTCCACTAAACCGTCGACAGGATTTCTTCATGGAGTTCAGCCGGCAGCGCGCGTGCATCCTGTCCCGCTCGGCGCTGCAGCTGCTGTACCTCAGCCCGTCGGCCGCCAGCACGGCGTCGCTGGCGCAGTCGGCGCTGGCCGGCCCGCAGCCGCGCCCGCTGCACCCCTTCGTGGAGATCCTGCGGGAATCCATCAAGAACTTTGTCAACCCACCCGCTCTGACCCCCAAGTCCCCTATGATCACTACGCCTCAAGTATGTTGTTTTTCAAAAGCCGAATTAAATTTGAAACAAGCCTAAAAGCTCGGCTTGGCCTTAAGCACCCCAAACTTTTAGGCTTATTTAATTATCTCTAAAAAATACGCTAACTTCAGATAGTGTTAATCTACTTTTAATGCTAATTCACAATACCAGAGTTTGAAAGACTTTCATCATCATTCCTTCCTCAGCGTTAAAGTGTAACTAGATTCAATATTAATATCCTACTTATCTTGTCACAGGCGCGTGAGTTCGTCGAAAATTTCCTGGCTCGTTGCGTGCGTCCGTTCGCCGTACTGTTACAGGTGTGCGGACACAACCGCGCGCGGCAGCGGGACAAGCTCGCCTTACTGCTGGACGAGTTCGCCGCCTTACAGGAAGAGGTAATGTGTTGCTTTCTATGTGTTTACCAAGTTAAAATTGCATTTGTATGTCAAATATTCAGTATTTTTCCCAATTACGTTAGGGTTGTACCACTCGCAGTCAAACCAAAGACATCTCAGTACTTATAGATAGTAGATACGTGGCGACTGCCACTCGGCCTTACCTACTGTTGTTATTCGATGATGCTAGGCGGAGAGTGTGGACGCAGTAGTGAGCGGTGCGGCGGGCACGGGACCTCGCGCCTGCTTCGGCACGTGGGTGTTGTACCACGTGTTGCGGGTCATGATCGCGTATCTGCTATCTGGACTTGAGCTTGAGCTGTACAGCGTGCACGAGTACCACTATATTTTCTGGTGAGTGGGTTCTTTTTTCTTTCAGAAATTGTATATCACCAGATCAGCACTACCACATGACACACCACACCCACACACCATCACATCTCTGTTACACATTTGGCCATCCATTCTGCGAATATTAGCGTGACGTAATATGTTCAAACATCATTTTGAAACTGCATGCAAGCTTTCGATTAATTGTGATAAGAAAAACTAAGTTGAAAGTAATCCGGTAAAAGACTAAACTTACAGAATAATTATTTTAAGTAACCAAACGACACGATTAGCGCAGTGGCTGAGCGATTGGCTGCTGCTCTGCGCGTCGCGGGTTCGATCCCCGCACGGAACAAATATTTGTATGACCTACAGGTAGTTGTTCTAGGTCTGGCTGTTTGTGTATGTGAGTTTAAATGTTTGTAAACGCACCCACGATACAGGAGAAATTCCTAGTGTGGGGCAACGTTTTTTAAAAAAAAAGTAAAGGATTAAAGAAAACCCATTTTATTGACACTTTCTGTATATTATCTCATCTAACCCTAAATACCTCAATAACTTTCCAGGTACCTCTATGAGTTCTTGTACGGCTGGTTAGTATCAGCTCTAGGCCGGGCCGAGAACTTGGTAGGCGACGCAGCGAGGCGAGAAGGTCGCGACTTGCGTAAACAACGCAAGAGCAAGAAGAGAGTGCGACCGTATGCAAGGGAAGGACTGCTGTGCAATGTGATGCAGAATATGTGTGGCGGGTATTATAAGGTACAGTTTCTGAAAATTAACCGGTCAACGACCAATGTTAATTACTACTACTACGAGTAGGTACTACACTACACAATACACACAGTTACTATTACTCAACCACCCTTATTGTTTTCAGTTGGCAGTTGGCAGCCCGCTAAATTCAATTTTTCTCCAAATATAATCATTAAAATCACCACTACAACAGCTCTTAATTAGATTTGTGCTCAAATGTCATCATCATCATCTGCCTAGCCTTTTCCCAACTATGTTGGGGTCGGCTACCAGTCGAACCGGATGCAGCTGCATACCAGTATTTTACATGGAGCGACTACCTATCTGAACTCCACAACACAGTTACTGGGCAAATACAATCCTTAAAATCACCACTACAACTCTAAATTAGATTTGTGCTCAAATGTCATCATCATCATCTGCCTAGCCTTTTCCGAACTATGTTGGGGTCGGCTACCAGTCTAACCGGATGCAGCTGAATACCAGTATTTTACATGGAGCGACTACCTATCTGAACTCCACAACACAGTTACTGGGCAGATATAATCCTTAAAATCACCACTACAACTCTAAATTAGATTTGTGCTCAAATATCATCATTTCATGAAATTGTCAATCGCGTAATTTGAATTTAAACAAGTCGTATTAATGATTTCAATTCTGAATAATTTATGAAATACACTTTTTTTACGGTGATGAATGACTTTTTAATAATTTACAACCTTGCAAATTGCAAAGAAACCTATGAATATTTGAATTTCGCGGGTTGCCTCTACGCATTCACCTTAATAGTTATCCATCAACCGTTTTAATTCCATCAGCAAAGTATTTTTTTTTAAACATTGTCCCGCACTAGGAATTTCCCCTGTGTCGTGGGTGCGTTTACAAACATTTTAAACTCACACAAACAGCCAGACCCAGAACAACTAACTGTAGGTAACTAACCATACAAATATTAGTTCCGTGCGGGGATCGAACCCAAAACACGCGGCGCGGCAGCCGATGGCTCAACCACTGCGCCAACCGTGTCGTCAACATCAAATAGGGTAGTCTGTATAATTTACCGTGTGTTTCCAGGGCCGTATGTGACTAGGTAATCTTGCGATTGGACCATACTAAAATCTTGTGTTCTTAATTTTGCAGGCTCTAGTCGCCTTCAAGCTACAGGGCAAGATCCGCCGGCCCCAGTCAGAGTTTGACAACGAGGCGGTTCGCTACAAGCACCGGTTCGCTCCTCTGTCCGTGCTGACCCCGCCACAGGTGCACTACCACGAGTACTGCGAGATGACACAGCCTCTGCAGTGAGTATAGTACTGTAAATGTCGTATGCAAAGGCGGACCATTCTTTTATTTCTTTTTTTAACTTTTAAATGTTGCCCCACACTAGTAATTTCTCCTTTGTCGTAAACTTATTGCATACAGGGTGGCAACTTTAGTTCTCCTTGGTTTCATACACTCAAGTAATTTTAGAATTGTTTAGAATAAAATCAAAATTCATTTATTCAAATTAGACTGAGAATCAGCACTTTTTGAACGTCAAAATTTACATAAGACAGTCCCACAAAACGCCCACCCTTCACCTTCCTAGTGTCTTTGCTGGGAAGAAGAAGTGGCGCAACAAACTCCCCAGAGAAAACAAAGATAACGCCCTTGGTCTAGTGTCAAGACATTATTCTAAGTGACGTGGGAATGTAAAGATCTACTCATAACAGATGTATACATATATATATACGGAGCCCCGAACCCGGCGGTCTGTTTCTGTACAAGAGCACAACTTCTACAGTACCATTTATAAATTAAATATACCCTTGTTCGAACGCCTTTGTTTTTAGTTTTATTTTATTTTGGGTACTGATATGTCTCTTTTGTGTTGGCCAGTTGGACTAGCAACAGTTTACATTGAACTAATAACAATTTAATTACGGTTACGGTTCAACAACAATTTTGTTTCGATCCTTCAACAAAATGTTACAGTTCACAAACACTATCGTTTCGATCCGTCAACAAATTCGGTCCATGAGCAAATTATTACGGTCAAAAAGGTCAGTAAGTTATGTTATCGAAAAATTTCGTATATGTATTATTGTTATTTTCCAATTTACAGATACGAGAACCCTGTGATACTGTATCTCGGTGGATGTAAACATTTCCAGCAGGCTCGATCACTACTTGAAACCATCACAACGCCTGATCAGGAAGTAAGTAGTTACAATCTGCATCTATTTTGACAACAGCCTAATACGCAGTCGTAAATGATTTTGTAGTTGCCGCCGTTAGTAATAATAATAATAACTGTTTTATTATCCGGCGACCAAAAAATACATAACATAGGTACAAAATAAAATATAATAATCAATATTAAACATAATGCAATTAGTGTTAGTGTATTAAAAAAATAAGCCTAATATTAGTAACACTTCACTCAAGCACTAAGTCTCAGTGTGTTTGTGTGGCACTTGCCCTCGTAAGCGTCAGAACACGCCTTTCGGCCAAAAGTCCTCCAAGACTAGGTGCAGATAACACGTTGGCATTCGTACTACGAACGCCTTCTAATTGACGCTATGGCGCGACTCCAGCAGCTGCACTCTCGGCGCGTACGTCTTCTGACGCACGTACTGTATTAGTCCGTTTCTCCGTATTCCCATTTTGTTACTGTCGTTTTAAGGTTTATTGTAGCGACAGTTATACTTTTGAAAGGATGTTCTCGATTTTAGTGGCGTTTCAATGTAAGGGGTAAATATTAATAGAAAGTGATCCCAATGACGTTGCGAGACGACTTGTCAGGAAATCTAGTAGTAGTCCGCTCAAAATTCGCATCACCATCACCATGTCCCAGTTTAGTTATTATTTTCATAACTAATCGACTTTTATACGACTATAAATAAGAGCTTGAGGAATTATGTGGTAAAACAAAGTTTTGATGGATTTTTTTTTTGGTATGGTCATGTTAAGAAGATGAATGAAAGGCGTCTAACAAAACGTATGGGGGAGGCAGATGTGAGTGGAAATGCCGGGAGGGGGCGCCCTAGAACGACTTACACTGACCTGACGTCATTGGTGATGTTTTTCAGAATGGTCAGGTGCGTAGTACTCGCAACCGGCATGCATGTATGCCATACCTACTATTGGAATCAAATGTAACTGTGAATGGGTCTTAAATGCTAATAATTTAGGACCCATTAATATCAGTGTTAATTTTCAACCGTGGTGCTAGGCAACTGGGCCTAACCCAGTTGTAAACGTCCCTTTGTGCCTATTGGCCTAGCTCTGTTCTGTCTCCTGCTTGATATGGAGGGAAGTGCAAGTTGTATCTTTTTCTAACTCCTCCGCTGCTCTTTTCTGATTAATTTCGTTGCGGGATCCAAGACAGTTGAACCATTTCTCCGGGACTCGTCGAGCTTCATTGTCTTGACGCTTTTCTGGTGGTCGCCATTTTTGTTTCTGGTTTTCAGAAGTTGCAGTGATTTGGGAATAGTGTAGCGGGCGTGTCCCAAAAAAAGTATATACGAGTATAATAGTAATTTAACCGAAATTATTCTTTATTTCAGATCCAAGATCTACTGAAGGTAGCCAAAACAAACTTCGTAGTATTAAAATTATTAGCTGGAGGACACAAACGGGACTCGAAGGTCCCCCCGGAATTTGACTTCTCAGTACATAGACATTTTCCTATTATCAAACTAGTGTAATTTTAGACATGTTTCAACAGGATATTTATTTCAAGAGTTGATACTTGCAACCTTTATTATGAACAAAGCAGCTATCACATCAAGTTGACTCGGAGTAAGCTGTCTAGCTAGTCCCTTCAGGTATTTTTTTGGTTCTTTATATCTTTTTAATACTTATTCTTTCGCTGGGTAAAAAGTAATTGACAGTGTTTAGACCTTATCCGCCAATATTTCGTGAGACGTCATGATTTTGCACCTAATTATAAAAATTCTCGAATCTTCCTTCCTATCCTATGAATTATATTATTTACGTCTATTAAGGTTAAAGTATGAAGATGTTTTTACGCGCAAGAGTTTATTTATCAGATTATTTTATTGAAGTACAGATTATGTAATGAACTCCGATAATGCAACATTATGTAAATTATTTGTATTGTTTTATTGTAATTATTATCGTGTGTATAGACGGAAATGTAAAATCAAGATGATTTTTAAATGTGCAATAAAAATCATTACAATATTAAAGGTTCTTATTTTTCTGGATTCTGCTGTTATAAAAGTGAAAGTTTGAGAATGAATGGATGTTTGGTACTCATTCATGCAAAAACTACTTGACGTATTTTGATTAAACTTAACAGTATTATAGCTTCATGATAACACATAGGCTGCTAGTTATTATGTTTCTCATGCCTTTGTTGCTGGTTCCTTACTATTCTTGCCAAAATACGCGGGTTCAATACCCCTATTTTATTGTTTGAATTCTTATTTTAATGGTTATTTGATCAGACGTTACTTAATTTCAATAGGGATAGTTACAAAATATTTTTCGTGTCTATCTCATAGATTATTCAAAAATATTGGACACGTTTTTGTCTTTTCTTTCGTAAGTTATCAAAAGATACGTCGATATATTGATTTAAAATGTGGCATGATATCACACGTATTTAGATTTTATACTTACTTGTGGCGTAACGAGCCCCCGCTCCATACATTTATAGTATTTTTCACAAAAAAAAAAATCTCCCTCGCATATTCTCTGTTACAATTTAACTTTAATTGACGCCAACTGAGCAGTTTTGGCGGGCAGTTCTGAGAGTGGTGATTACACGCAACTGGTGTCTAGAATAGAACACTGAAAGAGACGGTGAAGCCGGTTGGATAATACCTGGGCAAGAGTTAAAATAAAACACAAAAAAATATCAAAGCATTGACTTATATATTTTCAACGCAATTGCACAAAAATGTTAGATTACAACAGTATTAGATAATGATGTTTTACATAATTCATTGACTAGTCAGTGCCCGACTATTTTCAATAAATAAATAACTAATTAGTTATCTTCTTCGTCGGTGTCTGCATCCGAAACGTCTGTATAGCAGTCGGCTTCCACGGCTTTCACCCTCAGGAAGTCGGAAGATTGTGGGCCTGTAATCACAGTATGAGAGATGTTTGTTAAACCTAAGTATTATACAAACTTGAAAGGTATCAAACGGTTTTTGTACCAAATGTTCATTTAAACGGAGCAAGGTGCAGGTGAAAAAAGAGAACGTTAAAAAAAAATGTCTTGATAACCAAGACAGCGTGAAACATTTTTGAATAGGGTATTTGATGCATATCAAAAATATACATGAACAAATAATGAATATAGAATATTGGATTAGTCAAAAAAGTAAAGAAATCGGTGGAAAAATGAAAAAGTTATACGCTTTTAAAAAATTTCTTCCACCCTTGTCACCTAGTATTGAATGGTGCGAAGTCACTATGGCAATTCTGTCTAGTGACGTCAGATGCTAGCAGTGTTGTCTTTTTTCGGCATTGATTTTAAAACACAATTTCGCCATTTTGTAACATATTTCAATTATTATTTTTTGCCGTGGTTTTGTTTTTTTAGCATAGGGAAATATTTATAAAAAATGAAGTTAAATATCCTATTGACTGAATTGAATTACTCGGCCAAAATGTTAAAGTGAGCGTGGAACTTCAGGTGCGGCAGCACATTAAAGCAATATTTTTTTTAAATACTGTTTGTATGGCGAGAACTCACGGAGCGATTTCTATGGTTTTATTTTTAAACACACGTTGTTTGTGCGGTTACGCCCCACGCCCGTCAAGCTAACGGTTGATAATCGCAACCGCGGCGGATATTTCGATATAGATATCCAACTCCCATATTGATTTATTTGATTTCTAAAATGTCGTATGAACCGCATCGGCTCATAAGTATAAAGTATATATCAGCATATATTTTTTTAATTTACACCGTCCCAGTAGGGTTTAAGAAAGCGCGCCGCTAACAAGCGTGCCCGCCGCGGGTATAAATCGCGTCGTGAAATTAACTATGAGGTATAAAAAATTCCATTTACTACTTGTGCGTACGAGTGTTGCGGTCCTGCTGCCGAAATCGCCGAATCAGCCTTAAGGCAACAAAGTAAAAACAAATCTCTAACTGTCTTAAATGCCCATTTCAAATGAGTAAGTTCTCATGCCTTCCTATGTCTTCAATCCTAAATACCCACAAGGTAATGACTCATACCAAAGACAGACTGCATAATGGGATTACGACTAAACCTAGCCTTGCGTAACATTCAAATTCAATTAGGTCCACCTGACCTTCATTTGACCCGGCCGTCACCTGTTCCGTTGCCCTAGTTTTTATCTGGGAGCTGAGATTGTGTTGACAGCACCCAATTTAGCTTTGAAGTTGTTACTATGGTGAAGACGCTAAGTATTTATTTTTGGATGTCGTAAGAGAGATTTCTGATGGATGGAAAGTAGATAAGTATTTAATTATTTAACACAACGGAAGGTTTTCATTGGACATTTAATATCATTCTTTCTAGTTTGGGATTTATGACGATAAAACGACTTTCTTTCCGCACTAACTTCGTTCTTATTCCGAGGAAGAAGGCATTTCTGTCGCATGTTGCGGAAACTACAAGCATATTTTTATCTCACCAATCGGAGGTGAGCGACGGTGGAATATTTTACGTGTCTTAAAATGCTGTTTGCATAGGCTGGTTTACTGTAAAAGCTGGAAAATATTGGCCAAACAACTTACATGTTTCAGTATAAACGACATTTGCGCCGAAGTCCTGTAAAGGCGTCGGTGTGATGGAGCGGTCGTAACCTCCTTCAGCGTTGTCCTCTTCATCATCATCACTCTCTATTATTATTTCTACTTCTTCACACTCTTCCACCTGGAAAAGCAAATCATAATAAATTACATACTACGTGGTATTCTGTATAACATAATATAACATCACGCCTACTGCCCCCGAAGGGTTCGACACAAGTGTTGTGTGTGTGTCACCTATATATGTCACCTATATATCTCTTTGACGACCGTTGTGGCGCGGCGGGCGAAGGTCCGCCTGCGACGCAAGAGGTTGCGGGTTCGATTCCCGCCTTGGGACAAATGTTTGTACGACCTACAAATTTTTGTTCCGGGTGTTCTGGGTATTTCCTATGTGTAATAAAAATATCTATCTATGTAATGTATTGTATTAAGTATATCAGTCATCTAGTACCCATAACACAAGCTCTGCTTAGCTTGGGGCTAGATGATGCTGTGTGGATTGTTCAGCATTATTTATTTATTTTATCTATAGTACACCAATATTTCGCCACGTTGCCAATCAGCATCTGTCTTCGTTCGAACTTGTTTATGTCAGCAAAACATCATTAAACAAAATGAGCCGGAGAGACTAAAGAGTTGAACAAAATTACATTCAAACCTGTGGTCTAACCAGCAAAAAGGCAGTAGAAAGCTGGAGAAGAAGACTCGAGGCAGAAGAGCTGGCGCTTATAATAAGTCCATCAAAAAATAACATGTTGAATTTCTTCTCGAGCTTTAAAACATGTTGAAATTGATCCTGGGCTACTCAATATGGAATGCCCACGTGCAAGACTTACTTCTAGGAGTAAACATTAAATATCAGCTTAAAGAAGTGTACTGCCGGCCATAGCGGACAACCCCCAATCAGACCCCATTTAACTGAATACTCCTCGAGTCTCATTTTACTACCGGCCTCTTTGCGAAGATCGTCCGTCTACTTAGTCGGTGGGCAATGTAGGATACCTTCATTTAGGCTCCTATTATACAACACACATTTTTTAATTAAAGGTGCATAACATTACATACACAGAACACATTATTACACAGGAAGGTAACAAGTAAGATTAAGAAACAACTACTTAGTAGGTAAGTACTTAATTATGTGACAAAAAAACAACTGTCGTCGATCATGACACATAATCTCAAACATACACGGACAAACGTCTATTCGTCTCGCGGCAAATAAATCTCACTTCGGCGTCGATTTTAGTGAAGCATTCAGCACTGCAAGCACGCGAATCAACGGCGTGTTGGAATGCAAAACTGTATGTTGAGAGAAAGGCCAAAACGGCCGGGTAAATTCACTGACCTGTATATCAAAAGATTGCTGCTTATTCTTGTAGTCAAGGAGTGCAGAGGACGAAGACTTCTGTTTGTGGTGAGCCAAGCGCTTTATATTGCTAGGAGACGGAGTTCCCTGGTCAGGATCGCCATCGCTAACCAAATACTCCACATCAAGGCTCAACGGCAGATTAGGATTGCCAGAAACCTTTCGTCGACGCAATTGGCATTCAGGTTCGTCCGCCATTTTGTTATGGTTGTCTTACTGAAATCAAAAACATAGTAGGTACATACCTACGTGACATGGGAAACATTTTGATGACTCCTCCACATAAGCCACTGACCAAGGGGTAAAGTAACAACTTCAATAAAAAAGAGTTAGTTATACAAATAATAAGCTGCTCGTCCCATTCGCCTTTCATGACTACTAACACGGTAAAATAAGCTGCTGATGAAGATAATTAGATTGACAAAGTTATAAAAAGAGGGAACTGGAAACATAGTGGGGTCATTAAAAAAAAAATGAAGATCGTAGATCGAAGTCTCAGAAAAAAACGGTAAAACTACGGTTTCGAAATCTAGTAGTAATTACATATAACTTCGTACCTTACATCTAACGTAGCGACGTACACACATTTATAAAGTATTAAAAAAATGCTTACCACTCCAGCTGACGTCGTTTAGTTGATAAAATACGACTTGATGTTGTAAAATGATGAGGTATCCATGAATGGTGGTTGGACACTGGTGCGGGTGGTGGCTAAGTAGATCGCCTGCGGGCTCTAGAACGAAGCCTTACGCCGCTAATCTGCACTGTTTTTTCAGACGTCCACAACATTTTATTTTGTTGGTTGTTAAGAAGGTATTATAATGTTAAAGTGTACTTTTTTTGTAAGTTTCTGGTCGAAAAAATAACGAATAACTTCATAGTGATTTTAAACCTATATTTTTTTGTAAGGCTCACGGCTAAATCAATAGACCAGCCGCATGGAGCTCACGGAACGGAATTGTCCATCGAAGGTTAAGCTACGTTAATCCCGGCTGTCATTCGTAGATCATGGATAGTCGTTACGGGTAGTCAGATGCCCGAAAGTCTGACAACAAGTCTTACCAAGGGGTATCGTGTTGCCTAGTAACTGGGTTGTGGAGGTAAAAAAGATGGAACGACTAGCTGAAATATATAAATCCTATCTTGAATAAGACTTTTTCAACATAGATGGTAGAAGACTACTCAAATGATGATTGCTATTAAAGGTATGAATTTGTTTACTAAGTATTATATGTACAAATATTTTAATTTGCAGCTACGCTCAAGATTATCATCAAATTTTGCTGTTGTTTGATAGACAGGTACACTGTCGAATTGGTTTTAGAAGTAGATACCAGATTAGCAATTTTTTTTCCCTCTGAAATTCATGCCCAAGGCCGGTCTGCCAGCGGCTGTCAAAATTATACATTTGCGTTTATCTCACTTATAAGTTCAAGGAGGTTCGACTGCTCACAGTTCCTACACACTACGTACCTATTACGCTTACTGTTAGAGGAAAGTCATATTATATTATTTACAATGACTAATAAGGTAAAAGGTAAGTTAAAAACACTTAAAATCAAACCTAGTAGGACTTATCAATAAACTACAATATACAGCTTAACCGATTTCGTTCTTCCACTCTGATAAGTGGAAATGCTAATCCATTTATAAGACAGTATTGCAATGTTTTGTATTGCATTGAAATTCTTATCTATCAATTTTGCTATGGTTACCTCCAATGTAAATGTGTCACGGACTACTGCACTTTATCCAAACTATCTGGAAAATATAAAAGTAAGAACACTTAATCGACTTGGACGGCACGATTGGCGCAGTGACTAAGCGATTTGCTGCTGCGTTGCGTGTCGCGGGTTTGATTCCCGCACCTGACAAATATTTGTATGGCCTACAGGTAGCTGTTCCGGGTCTGGCTGTTTTGTGAGAAAGAAATTATATTTTTTTTTTTTTTTTTTCCGCCTGAATGTTGGCGTTCTCTGTCACTTGTACGGATTCAACACTTCATGATATTTTTGCCGTTAGGTATGCATATTACGTGGACGGTATTGAAACACGTCAGATACCTATATTTTACTTATGCTCAAACCTCTTTAATACCATGGCAAAGAGCACGGAGGCGAGGCGAATTACTCCTCTGTGTGACAGCAATACCTACCCGCGATTTAAGAAAAATAAATGAACTGTGGTAGGTACCTTCGAACCTTCATGGATATTTAATAAGTTGTTAATGGCGCGTTATTAGATAAAACAACTAATTTAAATTTAGAATAGCTAAGAAACAGGTAGAAAGCGTTTTTATATTCAAGCGGTTTGCTTGAATATCTAACTATAGAAACCCTAAAATTAATAACGCCTTTCCGTGCAAATCCCGTAAATTTCTTCAGTATTATACCTACGTATTCCTTTTTCATGTTTTTTCTATACTATTATATATTTTTTTAATGCCCTATTAGGGTAGATATCAAGTATTGTGTTATGACGTAATAGCTTTTAATTAGTTATAGTGTACTTATTTAATTACACATGTAGGTAGAGACTTTATTAATCAAAGATTTACGTCATTGACCAATCCAGGTAAATAGAGATATCTACAGACTTCAGCTGATGAGATTTATGTAATTAACGGATAAGATAAGAATAGGTAGAAATACTTTGGTCAATAATAATACTTTTTATTTTTATTTAGACAAGTACTGAGGTAATTTCATGGCGGTCGGTGGTTGCAAAGTTTCTAAAACGTATCTAAAATACATTTGATTGTTCTTGCTATAACATACACAAGTTAATGAAACAAGTACCTATGTCAGTCCTTTTTAACAAACACTAAATCTATCTACATTAAGCTTATTCAGGGCATGTCCTTATTCTGAAAAAATAACACCAGAACGCGTAGCATGACCACCATAGCAACGTGTTTTGTCGACGGAAGAATAGACAACATGACAGATTGTTGATAGATCTCTACCGTCTTAAGCGTGGCGATGTTAAAACTGAAGAGAAGAAAGATTTCTATTTTCAACAGTCTACGGGGCGCCCCGTGCTCGGGTAGAAGAGATGTCAAGTTGGAAAGAAAGAACGTTGTCCATTCTTGGTAGATAAGATATAGAATTGGTCAAGCTACGCGTGCTGGTAGGTACTTGATGGATTGAATTTAGATGAGATTTTCCTTTGTTCGACAAATATGTACCTAGGTACCGAGTTATCACATTACTGAATGAATTTCTTTATCATACGATCACTGTATCAGGATAAAACAATAGAACACCTTAACCTAAATATATGACACCTGCTTTATATAATAATTTAAATCTAATAAATGAATACCTAGTTTATACCTAATCTATCGATCTAAATAAATACAATGCACGACGAACTAAGGAGCATAATAATATGTCAAATGCTAAAACAAAATAATTATTCTCTAATCCCGTAGAAAAATGTATGAGACAATGTGTATTGGCTAAGGACCCAACACTATAAAACTATAATCATCAGGTGTAATGATAAACATAGCGCCATCACTTATCATATATGATGGTCTATATTGGCCAGTCAGTTTCAGAAGTCCATTCGACGTCTACCTTACGGTGCCCACGGATTTGCTCTATTTTGGACGATTGTTATTGGCTCATTATATGCTGTTTTGATGATCAATCAGAACTTCATACAGATTTGCTAGACTTTATCGACGTTTCCTGTCGTCTATTACAAATATGGAGGTTAAAATACACGTTAAACATACGTAGGATGTCTAAGTCAGTTTGTTGTTCGATAGACTAAAGCGGTCCATTGTCGCGATCGACGTAAAATACGATATGTCGATCATCCGTTCATTTATGTACTGTGGTGATTTTGCGTGATCTTACGTGTCGTATGCCAAAACTCAAGCTAATCCGTAGGCACGTGTAAACATCTAAATTATCCATTCGTCAGCAACGAGTCTCTTTGACTTCACTTTCATTTGATACACTAGAAACATCCAAATCGTCCACATCAACCGGATCATCAACCCGATTATCAACCGGATTGTCTACCGGACCATCCGTAGGATCATCCTCCAGATCGTCCACCGGACTATCTACTGGTGTAGCCGTTCTTGAATTTTCGGTACCCAAACTGTCATCAGTAGCTTGACTATTGAACGACAACTTTCTTACATCGAAAGTGGAGTATCCATAAACACTAGAACTGTTGGAATTATCACTGAATCTGCTGGCTCTTACAGCGAAGTACCGATCCCTATCTTCGATTCTGTAGAAGTCCATGCTGTTTTTCTTCTTTATGAGGTTGAAGTTCTCGTCGAGAGGAACGAAGTATGTCTTAACGTAGCCAGCTCCTTTCACGAAGGTCTCACCGCGACACGTCGTGAGGATGCCACATTCGTCCAGAATGAAGGCTGTGTTTTCCGTCACCTGGTTATTTTCAAAAAATATTTCAACCACAGAAAGTTGTAATAGAATAATGTAATCGCCAATCTCAATTGCATTATTTTAGATTGTAGGTCGGTAAGGTACTTGAAGGTATAAAAGACAGTCATTCCAAGGTGGAACGTAGTGGCTTACCTGTATTTTTCCCGAATCGCCAGTGGAATCCATTCGTGATGCCATATTAACGGCATGTCCCCAAATGTCGTATAGTGGCTTCTGTGACCCTACCACACCGGCTGCTACTTCACCATTTGATATACCTATATGTGTAATTTTCATGTAAATATTTGTATAATCAGACAAGTAAACAATACTATGAATAGGTTAAGTTCATTATGTAAGCAGTTTTGTTAGTAAGAAAAATGTTATGAACAGATTCAGTATAATTTGAAGTTGTATTCTTAGCGTTAAAACTCACCAATACGCAAGTTTAAGCTCTGGAACGAGCCTCGATTGAAGTTCTGCACTTGCATCATCATCGCTGCCGCAAATTCTACCATCGTCAGCACCACTGCTCGTCCGTATGGACTGTTCTCTCGAAGACTAACGTTGGATAAGGAGTCTGTAGATTCTCTCCTACTTGGGTCCAAGCCACAAGCAGCCATGTAGGTCCAACCAGCCAGTTTTATCTTCTCCACCTTGTAATCTGAAGTTCCCGCGAGTAACAACTAGCAGAAAAGGTATATTTAAACTGTGTACCTACAGGTAAACCACTAAAGTAGTTCAAGGAAATAATGCACTTGATAACTTACTCTATCAAAATCTGATATGATTTCATCCAGGATGCTTAAGAGGAATTTGTCACTCATGTCAGCATCACCCTCTACGCCCAGTTTATAATCAGTTAAAGACGCAAACATAACTGCTACGTTGTCATACTTTTCGTTGTACAACTCGTCCAAAGATCTGTTCAAGTTCAGATATACTTGGACTGAAAATAAAACAAAATTTGGTTACTTCCATTCAAGTTCAAGAACACGTAGTTTTGAAACTCTAGTATGTACGCACCTACATGAGCCGGTAAAATGTTTTCCAGCAGCATATTATTTACTTTCAACATGGTTTCTGCCTCTGTTTGCTCTGCGCTCAACTGTAATTGCCACAAGTGGTCCAATCTGTTCCTGTACTCAGTAGTTCTGTCAATCCAGTACAAGGTCACAGTTATAACGACTACAGCTAAAGAGTGAGATATTCTGGGATCCAACCCAACATTCCAAGTCACGTCGTCGATGAAGAGCGACGTTTTAATCTCCCATACGATCCACAAGTAGAAGAATGTCATGCCGCCAGCGACAATCCATTTAAAGATGAAGAAAACCCTGCTGAACAGGAAGTTTAAGAGCAAAGCCAAACCCCAACACTGAGTCACATGCTGAAAAGAAAGTAAATGTAAAGCACGTCAAGGAACAATAATTACTTAAAGAAGTAAAATATAGAAAAGAGATTACCTACCCACGAAGATATGCAGTTAGACAAAACAGTTTCACCTTCAGGCACTTCCACTTCTCTGCAAGCAATTACATTCACCACAGATGTTGCAGCGAGTCCAACACTTATTACTACGTATAAGGTAGTTCTTATGATTGCCGATCTAATAATGTTAGCAGAAATATCGTAAATCCATCGTAAAAAATTATTTCGCGGCTCTTCATATCCTTTATATTTGGTCCAGAGGAATTGAAACCAAGAGAAGGGCTGCATTATAATGAGTGCAAGTAAGAGAGCACCTAGCAGGGTCCAAGCGTACCATTGGAAACCTTCAAACCTAAAAAGACGAACTCAGAATTACTATGATAAAACGGTGGATGAATAGCATTTACAGACAAGCAGCACAGGTGACTTACCACATCGTGGTCAGTCCATTAATTAACAGCATCAGCGTGAAGATAATCAGGCAGCATGTAATATAATACTTGAACAGTGGATCTGGCAGTAACAGGAACGTCTTCTCCATTTGAAAGTTTTTGTACATCAATGTGAATCTATTCAGCTTCGACTCATTTCGGAAATGTTCCCTGAAATAATTGTACAATTTCAATAAATCGCAAATAAAAACATAATGACGGCTCGGTTGCTGCAGTGGCTGAGCGATCGGCTGCAGCGTCACGTGTCGTGGGTTGGATCCCCACACGGAACAAATATTTGTATGGCCTACAGGTAGTTGTTCCGGGTCTGGCTGTTTGTGTGTGTGAGTTTGAATGTTTGTGAACGTACCCACGATACAGGAGAAATTCCTAGTGTGGGGCAACGTTTTTATATAAAAACTGTATATTGTATAGCTTCAAGTTCTTCAAACCTATCAGACAGACGTGTTGCTGGGGAGTTTGTTCCTCCACTTCTTCTTCCCAGCAAAAACACTAGGAACTGGTGAAGGGTGGGCGTTTTGGGGGACTGTCTTATGTAAACGTTTTGACGTTCAAAAAGTCAAAAAGTGCTGATTCTCAGCCTAATTTGAATACTTAAATGAATTTTGATTTTGATTTTGACTCAAAAATACTGACACGTATTTTTTCTTTTGTCACGTAAACCAAAAATGACGACGATATAGTGCGTTGAAATCAAGCGTGACGTCACGCCGTGCAACGCTTTTGAGGTAAAAGTGACGTCACAAGCCCCTTCTCCTGAACTTTGATGTGCTATAATCTTTGTCATCTTTTATTGATTTGAGTAAGCAAAAAATACGTGTCTAATATTTTTTCGTAATCTAACTGACGGACCAAATATAATTATTATAATTTTACCTAGGACACATCCCCATTATTGTATGCCTATAAGGCAGGACATATTGATACTTTAATATATTGTTAAGACCTGTAACTGACATATGCCCACAATAAAGATACTTTGACTTTGACTTTGAATAAGAGCAGGTATCTACAATGTATGTATTTATAGCTACGAAGAGCTGTCAGTTGAAATGATTTTGAACTTACTTGCCGTTTGTCATATCTTCAATTTCCTTTGCCATTTGTGCGTCAGCCGCTTTCAACATTTGCTGGTATTCAACCAAATTCTCATCCATAAACGTCGTGGTTCTTCGGAAGTTATTTGTGTTTCTATTTTCCGCTCGCTACTAGAAATACATAAATAATATAGCAAATTATTGTGTGATAATGTCTTTTATTAATAAATGCATGAATCGGACTTACTCTAGTGGAAGTATTGGTTTTTGCAATTATTTTGTTGAATCCGACTGATGCTCGTCGAAACGGTTTATATTCAAGAGCCTGAAAGAAAAAAACAAGTATAAAATCATTTATGAACAAAACATATGTATTAGGTCTTTACCTATGAAATTGCCGTTCTGCAGTACTGGCCATTTCAAATCAAAATATTTTTTGTTTGGCTAAGAATTCTAATTTCAAATTAATTTTATTTTAAAAACATGGATTTTTTTTTCCAAAAGTAGTCATTTGTTTATTGATTAGTGTTACATTTTCATCGCATTTAAATCTTTTTCGTCATCATGGATACGTTAAAAATTCGAGTAATTATGGAATATGAGTACCGTCGTGGCAGCAACGCGGCACAAGCGGCACGCAACATCAACGACGTTTACGGAGCTAACACTACAAACCAACGCACTACCTGTTATTGGTTTGCTCGCTTCCGTTCTGGAAATTTCGACCTGAAAAATGAACCTCGCGGTCGTCCGAAGACTTTGGTCGACAATGACGAATTAAAGGCGATTGTGGAAGCTGATGATACACAATCTACGGCTGAATTAGCAGCAGCTTTCGACGTTAGCGTCAAAACAATATTGGTCCATTTGCGTCAAATTGGCAAGGTAAAAAAGCTTGACAAATGGGTGCCCCACGAACTCAATGATCGCCAGCGCGAAGTACGCGTCGAGACGTGCCTTGCACTGCTCAACAGACACACAAATGAAGGAATTTTTAACCGCATTGTTACCTGCGATGAAAAATGGATTCTGTTTGATAACCGCAAGCGCTCAGCAAGTTGGTTGGATCCTGGTTCAGCACCTAAACAATGCCCTAAACGAAAACTTACCCCAAGAAAAGTGATGGTCACTGTTTGGTGGTCTAGCGCCGGTGTGATTCAACACAGCTTCTTACCAAACGGGGTGAGCATTACTGCAGATGTGTACTGTGAAGAATTGAACACAATGATGGAGAAGCTGGCACATCTCCAACCAGCATTGGTCAATCGCTCGTCTCCGCTGCTCCTGCACGACAACGCGCGACCTCATACTGCACAGCAGACGGTCTCCAAGTTGCAAGAACTGGGGTTGGAAGCTCTCCGTCATCCGCCCTACTCACCAGACCTTGCGCCTACAGACTACTACTTTTTCCAGAATTTGGATAACTTCTTGGCGGGAAAAAAATTCAATACCCGAGAGGCAGTACAAAATGTCTTTGAAGAATTTGTTGCCTCCCGTCCAGCTGATTTCTTTAAGAAGGGCATCAATAAACTGCCACTGCGTTGGCAAAGATGCATTGATTGCATGGGTGATTACTTCGATTTATACAAATAAAAAATACATGAAAAAAAATCATTTAATTTTTTTCATACAAAACGGCAATTTCATAGGTAAAGACCTATTATTAATAATTCGTTCAAATCAATAAGTAGATAATTATATAATTTACCCTTGCCGGCCTCGACAGTAGAAATGTTTCCAATTTATTTTTTGCTATAAAAGGATCATTTTGAGATTCAAAGTTTGGTTCGATAATATATTCTCTAGCGTTTTCCACAATTAATTCGAGAGTTTGTTTGGTCACGTGCACTTTTCTGAAAAATAGGTCATATTTATACGAGGTCAAAATAATTATTATTCAACTGGAGAAAATTCACAGAGGCGATATTCATTGATGATAAAATTTAACCAGTAATTTAATTTTAATTTGAAGGTATACTTTTCGCTGTTTTGCCATTATATTGACTGCGTTATTTCTTGGATAATCTGTCATCAATTCGAAATTAAAAGAAAACGGGTAATATATTACTTTTGCATCAGCAAAACGTGAAAACAATGATTGAACATACCCGGATTTACCAGTAGATTCCATTTTGTTAGCTATTGTAACATCTTTGGACCAAATGTCGTATTGCCATTTTCTAATCCCGATCAAGCCACTAAGGATCTTTCCTGAGTGAACGCCTATCCGCATGTCAATATTTAGCGAGCGCTTTTCTCTGAAAAAGGCGTTAACGATGTTAGAATATTATGAAAACACACAAGTCACCTGAAAATAGTGATATTTCTTTCACTTTATCGTAATCTGAGTCTTGCTGGCCACTTATGGTGTACATTGTATGTCAGTTCTAAAAAGTTCATCGAAGTTGTTGCGATGCGAAATAAATTGATAAAGTGTCATTATTTTGGAAGTACATAAGATTATCTTTACCCCTTCCACGATATCGCCGACATCAAATACCGGTAGGTGTGGCTTCCCCGAATGCTCACATTGCAAGCCACAAATAGCAGAAGTATTAACAAATGTAAGTAAACATAAAGTGATTATTTATCTAATCTTTATAACATATGTAATGAGGCTGTCGACATTTGATTGTTGAACTTATTAGCAATATTCTTAAATTCCGATTAACACAGATTGATTTTAAAAAGATAAAATCGTAGTAGCCCTCTCGTTTTCCTCCTCCTTTTTGGAGAAAGAAGTAAGTACTAAGGTCTAACTAGGTCCGATTCTAAGGTCATAGATTAGTCAAATTCTGTTTTGGTGAACTGCGCGCCAGAAACTAGATAATCATACAGTTAGCTAAGACCCTTTGAAGTGATGTTAAATTTCAATCCTGCGTTTCTATTCACTCCGTCATACGTATATCTGATAATGTGAAGTCTTGATAAGATAACTGTAAAGGGACTTACCTGACGTCCTTAATGATATGTATCATCTCCAACCCCAGGTCTACGCAGTTTTTGGCGTGCTGGGCGGTCGGCTTCGGTATACCGCTTACACAATAGTAACAATCCCCCAAGAATTTTATTCTGAGTACATCATGCTCCTGAAAAGATCTTTATTTACATCTGCTCTGTCTCTAACGAAATTGATATCTTCAAGATATTCAAAATGGGGGTGGTTCTTTATTGATTTTAGTTTTTTGAACAGCCTGTTCATTAAAATTATTGGTCTCCTCTATAAGGCGACACTTATTTAGATTATCACTGAGACAATCGTTTATTTGTCACTTAAATATTTTGTGAACTGTTTATATACTGTGCCATTCTATTTCAAAGAGAAGACGTACCTCAGAAGCTTCATCGAATCTACCAAACAGTTCGTTCAGTAATTCCACCATCCTCATTGGCGACAAAGTGGTTGATATCATTGTATAATTCACCACATCCGCATACAGAATGCTCACATTATCGTGCTCTTCTACGTAAAGCTGGCTGTAAACGAACGATAACTGTATTTTAGGATTATTAATGTTATTGCCACCGAAAAATGCAGGCTTCAAAAGATTTATCATAAAAACTGTAAATCAAATAGCATATTTAATTTAAAATTAGTCTAGACGCGGCGGAATAACGCGTGCGGTTTTTGCACCGCACCAATTTCAATATGCAAGCTTAAATATTCTGAAAGTGCCAATCAGTGTGCTCAACACTAATTCTTGACGTAAACGTAATGTCAATTCGAACGATATTTAAATTTAAAATGCAGCCAACATTAATAATTTAATTTAATGATCCTACAAAGCTTTGTGTAAACTTTCACTATTGTCTATTAAAATTGTATCACGTAGTGTAAAAGCTGTGCACACCTTTACAGGGTCACGATAGTATTAATTTAATATAATTAATTTTTGTATGTAAGAATGTTCTTGTGACTTTATTTCTAGTGTGCCACAATAAATAAATGAACATGCACCAGCATTCATGTTTAAATGTATGAAGTAAGCACAATAAGATCTAGTCAGTCTTAAAAAAAAAAATAGTATACTCGAAATGACTATTTTGCATTTCAAAATCGTTCGAATTGACGATAAGTTTGTATGTAGCATTCGTGCAAGGCACATTGTTGTCGAAAAAATCATAACTAAGATTAGTGGCATGACGCACAAGAAATCAACCACGTTTTCCGCTCAGTTTGGCTGCTGCATTAAGATGTTTTAGAAAAGGTAAACTTACTTGAAAGATCTCAAATTGCTACTTATAGAGCGTGTTTCGAGTCCCATGAACATATTTCTGATGTCTTGACGCACTTTGGATACTATGTGCTCTGGTAATATGCTCATCATCAGACGTTCCTGGAAGAATATGTTTATAAGAAGACTAGGAGTTGTAGTTTTCATTTATGAGATTACATTATTTAAGAGCAACTTTACATCGCTTGGCATTAATGAAAACGAATGTTGTTGCTTCGGGGCTTTTCTTTTAAGGGTGAGTTTCACTAATGAAACTGAATGTGATCACCACATCTACACCATCTTTAGGAGCTGTCAGTGTCAATATTTCACAACCATGCTGACACGACATGTGCGTATGAGTTTTTGACTCTTTTATAGGTAGCTGGTTGACATGCTAGCTAGCATGCTAGGATCAATTTGTGTTGACACTTTGACAAAATTCCTATCGGGAAAATCAAATCCTACGTAAATTGAATACTTATGGGAAATACTTTATATAAATAGTTTTTAAAACGTTGCCTACAAGATATTTCTCCTGTGTTGTGGATACGTTTACAAACATTTAAAGTCACATACACGAACATCCAGACTCGGAACAACTACCTATAGGACATACAAATATTTGTTCCATGCGGGAATCGAACCCACGAGACGCGGCGCTACAGTCGGTCGCTCAGAAATTGCGCCAACCGTGGCGTAAAATAATCAATTGTTATAACATGTAGAAAATCCGGAGTAATGTATAAATCTGAGATTCCTATGTCAAAATAAACAATCAATCATTATTGGATAATCGTTCCAAATGTAGTAAGTATAATGGACACTCCATTATCAGCAGATTAGATTAATTTACTTACCACTGTTTTAATGTAATTCGTACCTAAAAGGGAAAAAGTAACGTCGCGCCGCTTATGGTTACCAAATATGAAATATTTAGTTTCTCAAGTGAATGTAATTCTTTTTGAGAAATACATAGAGTTGAAATTAATCTTAAAAACCTGAACAACTCGTTATAGCAAGCCCATTTGCGTGATTTCAGTAAGAACGTAAGTAGGCCAAGGAAACTAAATAAACATCTTTATTTTACTTTCAGATGGAACAAAAAAGGTGATAACATAAAATGACAGCTGTCTAAATGTTTTCATCAATTTCTTGTTTAGTTTTTTATTAGAAGACATTAAAATTGAGATATTGACTTGGATCCCTTTACGACTAGTGTGACGTCGGCTAGGACGTTGTTAAGCCTCATTTTTTTCAAATAGCCACGTATCCTTAAACTCGTTCGAATGATAAATGTAAACCAAATAGTTTTAATAGTTTGTTTTTTACATTTTATTTTACTTTGTGCGCTCACTTTAGAATATCCAGTCTATTTCTACACGTGAGGACTTGTAACTCGCTTCCTGTTGACTATGTTTACTTTTTTATTCTGTTTTTTAGCTGTAAGTCTTCCAGGTTCTATTAAATAAATAAATATTTTTTTTCATATTCAGTTGAGTAAGATTGGTTAAGTATCTACTTACCTCTTGATCCTTAACAAATTTCAGTCTCAGCGTGCTTTCAACACACGCCCTTCTGTCCAAGAAGGAACGCCGCGTCACTATTTCATTCATAAGTCTAAAGTAAACACCCATAAGATTTACACCGATTAGGTAAATTATATCCGATGCTACCTGAAACAGAGAAGTTTGATTGATAAATAATTTCCACTTCGGATTCCAGTAGTAGCGGTATTTAAATGTACAGTCAAGACCTCTTAATTTTTTGAACTATCCCGCCACACTGGTCCCATCCACAGACACAACTCCTGAAAACCAGAACTAACTATCAGACGCGCTGAGGCATTGACGATCAACGAATCCTAGAGAAACGAATCTACTATCTTGGAAACCGCAAGGAAATGAATCATAATTAATTTATAGTTTTGTTACGACCAGTACGTAATATGTAAAGTAGTGTCTCCTACTGTTCTGATAATAATTTCATTTTGTTACGAACATAATATTTTGAAAACCATACTGTTGTAAAATAGGTCTTATTTCAAAGTTGCAATCGTAATTCTATGAGTAAATGAGTATTGAATTTTGCATGTAGTGAACTCAACTCATGGTATCAGTGTTAGTGCGATGTTTTCCCGTCCACCATGTATAATGTAGGCGAGAAATCTCCTCCCAGATCATGGAGTTGCCTTGACTAAACTGGAAGTCTTGCTTAGATGGAAATAAAATAAATAAATAATGCTCGACAATCCACACAGCATCATCTAGCCCCAAGCTAAGCAGAGCTTGTGTTATGGGTACTAGATGACTGATATACTTAATACAATACATAACATGGATAGATATTTTTTATTATACATAGCAAATACCCAGAACACCCGGAACAAGTATGTGTAGATCGTACAAACATTTGTCCCAAGGCAGGAATCGAACCCTCAACCTCCTGCGCCGCAGGCGGACCTTCGCCCGCCGCACCACAATTAATAGACGACTCGAGCCGAGCCTGGTGTGCAAGTGTGGTGCTACGCCATAAAGGATAGGACACCCGATAATGTGTCCTGAGTGAACTGACACCTGCACGCAGCAGGATTTAGTTAAAAATTATCATTTACCTAATTTTATTTAAAAAAATAAATGAACCCATACCATACCGGGATTATTAAGTTGCTAGGGGAAGATTGTATCCACACGAGCAAAGTCGCAGGAAAAGTGATAAACAGTAATATTAAATTTAACTAATTCTTCTGCAGTGTGCACAGAAGCGACTTATAGAATTTTCAGTCATCATTTGCAATTTCAAAAGCAAAATGGCCATCAACAGGACTTTTCGGAATACATAGCAAAATAGGAAGTGTAGGTATTTTGTATAAGCCACTTTATCTGAGGAATGGCGTGATTGATAACAAACGATTATATAAATTATAAATAAATATTTCAAATAAAGAAGCATATTGGGAATACCCAAAAGGATTAAATGATCAAGCAAATAAGGAGATTATGAGTAAAAGTTCACATTGCAAACTGACTCTTACACCCTTCTTAGTAAACACGGAGTAAAGTCACAACCAGTATTTAAACTTCACTAAATACATGTTTTTCGATAATTTTTATTTTTCATATAGTTTTATCATTGGGTAGCACAAGTGTTAACCAGCATGTCAGATTAATTAATATTTATTTGATATCACTGAGATAACTTGAAAGTTGAACACATTGTAGGGTCACCTTTAGTACCTACCTACTTATCATTGAAACAGATTTGCCACGGATTTTGTTTCCAATGTATTTATTCCATATTTCCAATCGATGTTATTTCCACGTAGGTAAACAAATATCAACTTCATACATGATTGTAAATTATGTCGATTTCACAAAGACTTTTGAAAAATCTTTAAAAGAAATTGAAGTTGTAGACTGCAGAGAAAACTGAACTTTATGTGTGGGAGTTTAAGTTATTTTTCAAATAATATATTTGTTTATATTTTTAGAAGCTCAATTTGAAATGCAGGTAAGATATGCGCAACTGTTTCTCTACTTGGTTTTTATAGAACACTGGGCTTTGTTCCGAAAACAAAACAGCATCGTAATTTATTTAAACCACGAGTGCCACTTACCACTGTCACGATCTGTGGATCCTGATCATAAGTGAAGAAGGCGAAGATCAGTACGTAGATGACACTGACGAAGATCCCGAGAAATATAGCCAAGAAGTTGTTCCTCATTGGTAGAAAGATGTAGTTGGAGAGTAGAGCCATGGTCGCGTACGCAGGCCGTAAAGAGATGCCTTCAAAAGAACTGTAGATGCTTACTGCGATATCTGAGGATGAAGGGATAATTATAGGAAAAATCATGGAAAATTACCAACAAACAGAATTAAGGCCTTCCTATTAATGTATCAAGAAACGATCAAAGGTAAGTTATAATTTATTTTTAAATAGTATTTTTCAGTTTTAATTTGTAGAACACGGGTGTCAGTGAGATATGAAACTAAGCAGCTTGCCTTTGAGTTCAAACGTCATTAATTTGCCCTCATCCCAATTCATTTGGTGTTCACGCAATGACAACTAATAAAGAAGTCTGGAGAAAAGGACATGCTTGTCTTATTCTTCTATAACCAGTCACTCAGCCAGCAATATCATCTTTCACACAGTCCATCCATCTTTACTTTGGTCTTCCCTTACTTTTATGGTCATCCAAATTCAAACTTCCACATTCTTCTGCATAATATGACAACAGATTTCTATACATTGCCTAGCTTTTTCCTTAAAATACGTTGGGGTTGGTTTCCACCACTCTTAATGGATGCAACTGAACATCAGTATTTTACACGAAGCAACTGCCTATCTGACCTTAACAATGCAGAAACTGGTTCGATATAATATAATAATGTCCAAACTTATAGCTATATCTCTTACCAGTAAAGACGAGGTCCAAAGTCACAATAAAAGTTACAAGTATAGGCATCAAAAAACATTTCTTTTTCATAGGATAGTATAAAGGTTTCCAAAGGGATATGAATGGTATAGCTATCCTTAATATGTACATTCCCATCGTTAAATATGTTGAAGTTGATTGTATTTGCTGGAAGAAAACCGCGATTGATGATAAGGTCTCGTCTATATTTTCGGGGTCCGATGCTTCCTGTAAAGTAGCTTGAAGAATGAATATTTGGACATCACAAGCTTTTACCAAGCCCCCATATTTGAAGACGCAGTACGAGAGATGCTGCTATGTGTAGTATTGCGCGTGGTTTCATTATATTACATGTACTTACTGACACAAAATTTAAATTTAGATATGTTTTTTTGTACTTTGTGCACATAAGATGCATTTTCAATGACATCTGCTGGGAAGTTATTAATAAATGGAGTATTATTAACTTGGAAACATCGAATCGCGAATCATTTAGACATTTCTGATCGTGATAGTTAGAAAGTACAAAAAGAAAAACATATAAAACAGACGAACACAAAACCATTGAGAGAATATAGCAAACTTACCTCAAAAAAAGTACTAGCGATAACTAAAACTACGTGCACGGTAGAAAAGAAAACTAATAATGTTAAATAGATATAAATAAGTGTTTCTCTTAGTTTGTCGTCATATTTTCTGTATAAGCCTTCTAAATCTTTCTGGTCGAATTGGTCCTAAAACAAAAGATTAACTTGTATCAAAATGTTATTTTTATCAAGAGTTATAGACAGATTTTAAACTTGCAGTGTTACCTACTACATAATCCTCGTTGTAAATGTATATTAGGTACAATCTTATTTTAAAACACTTAATTCCACAAACACCAGAATAAAGAAAATCTATCTAAAACATCTTCCCTTGACGTAAAGCAAAAATGTACAAAAATATTTATTTTTGAATGAAAAAAAGGGCTGATCAAATCCAGCTGAAAAACTCACCCTCAAATACTTCCAATTCCATTGTTTTCCATGAGCCAATTCCACTTCTTGCATTCTGAACTCGTGTAACGATGATAGAAGGCTGGTAGCTCTTCCAGAATTCATGGAGTACCGAGCCAGGAGCTCCAGGGCTCCCACCTGGAGCACCACTGACCCCATCATCCGAGAAGATTGGTCATCCTAAGAATAATTAAGTGACTTTAATTTCAACTTGGGCTTTTAAAATTGGGCTGGTTGAGTAAAAAAAACAAATAAATAAAGAAAATCATCTATTTGGGACACGCAAATGTAATAACAACAACTAAAACTAACAAGTATCAATGTACATAATAAATAATAGACATGTGCATGGCCAAAAATACTCCCATCTCAGTATAATGATGCGATATTTTAAAAATAAATAAAATAAAAAGCGCAGCACTGTAATACAACATCTTAAATGTTCTATTAAGTAAAGGTGATAGGCGTATGCGAGTGATGCCAGTGTTTTGAGTGTATGTATAGAAAGATACACTACTTTTCGTTTGTTACGAACCCGGAGTCAAACTTACGACTACGACATCAACTTCACGTTAGTGTAAAACCAGTCGATTTTACAATGTCTTCAAATTGTTGCGGAAACTAAACTTTATAATATGTTAAAGTTTTATTTCCAAAAACACATTTATTTACATTGTCGGTGGTAAAACTGTTAACGCAAGATAGGTAGGTTTTATCATGACGTGAATTTAAATTGCAATCTACTGTCAGCGAAGCACTAAGTGCATACCTACCTAGTAAAAATCATAGATTAATAGGAGTGTCTTGTCTTCTTGGATTAATGTATGACACTTATAGGTAATAAAACGCTTAGGTTATGTCCGTTTTCATGAAAACTACGATACACCTAAATATAACGCCAAATGTTATTTAACTGTTTCCCATTGCAAAAACAGTTAGTTTTTATTGGAACATAACATTTAGGTTATGCAGTTTTATTGAAAATGGGCATAAGTCATTGTAAGGTCGTGAGTTCGAACCTAGACAGGAACATTACTGTGTAATTTTATTTCATCACCACCACCGCTCTCAAAGCGCCAAAGGAAAACGTAGTGTTTAAAGTAAATCTTATACTTAACACATAGTATGGGGTTATGCGTCAATGTCGCCAAACCTGATTTTAGGCCAAACTAGTTTGTCCTCCTAGGCCAAATCGGTTCATCCTAAGCATGTCAGGTCAATAAGGTCAGGTGTCAATAAGTTCATATGAAAAATTATTATTCCCAAATTTGATGGGAGTCGAACCGGATGCAGCTGAATACCAGTATTTTACATGAAGCGACTGCCTATCTGACCTCCATAACTCAGTTACTGGGCAACGCGATACCCCTTGGTTACAGTAAGACTGGTTGGTAAACTTTCGGGCTTCTACTACTAACCCGTAATGACTGTCAAATATCTAGAAATGACAGAACCAACGGCTTAACGTGGTTTCCAAGGCACAGAAGAGTCTCGATATGAACGGTCACCCATCCACAGACTGACCTCGGCAAGCGTAGCTTAACCTTCGATCGACCCGCTGTTTAATTTAGCCACGAGCTCCTCCAATTTGAATAATCGTGGAAGTAATTAAAATTACACTTTGGTATTGAACTTGCGAGTGTATCGCCCCAAGTCATTGATATTGAATGCTACTGTCCGATGGAATGTATTAAATAGGTATGTATCTAGTTTGATATCCTCTATTACTTACATATTTTATGTTATCGCGTTTATTATTGTTAATACCTGCTTAATAATCTGTGTTATCCGTAAGCATAGATTGTTTTCTATTGGAATCGACTTATTAAGAACGTGCTAAACTCTTACCCTCTTATTCCGCCGAGTACAGTTATGATAACACAATCCTCGATAAATGTGTAGTAAACTAGCTTCCACCCGCGGCTTCGCCCGCGTGGTTTGTTGATTAAAAAAAGTAGCCTATGTCCTTTCCCGGGATGCAATCTATCTCTCTGCCAAATTTTATCGGGATCCGTTCAGTGGTTTAGGCGTGAAAGACGGAAAGACACACTTTCCCATTTATAATATTAGTATGGATCTGATGGTCATACTGGTGTAAGTTTACTTTTTTTTGATACGGGAAAAATGTCACCATCGCATTGGCCCAGCCTTTTTGCGAATATGTTGGGGTCGGCTTCCAGTCTATCCGGATGCAGATGAATACCAGTATTTAGACGGAACGACTGCCTATCTGACCTTCACAACTCGGTTACCGAGTAACACGACACACATAAAGGGTAACGTTTATCAATAAGGGTGTTTAAAGCGACATGTCTTCTACCGTTTTTTTATCAGTAACAACTACTAATTATTCCATGTTTTTTTTTTTTTTTTTTACCGTAGCTTAGAGAATTTATTTTGTAGGGTTAGGCTATATAATTAAGAAATCACTTTGTTTCATCCTGTCTTATAAACCGTGTGAAGTAGAGGCGGCTCGCTCGTCTGCTTATAAAATCGTGTTTTTTTCACAAAAGTATCTTTATACAAAAGTTTTGTAATATTCGTTTTTTAGTGGGTCGGTTTGGAATTCGTCTGAGATACAATATACTTATTGTCAACTACTCATCGCCTTACTTACTATCGCCAATACAGGGACGATAATTGTTGAGGATTTCTTCTGGTACTTCACCATCAGCTCCATTCGCCATATGCATCGTGACGAGCATAAGTTGCTTAGCAACCACATTAGAGTTATCCAATCGCGAACCATTAATTACTTATTACTGAGTAGTTCTGGTGGCCTTCTGTGGTCCACAGCATCAGTTGCATTTTATCAAATCGTGCTTTCCGAGAGCAAATGCACGAGTTACTATAAAAAAAACCCAAATCGCTATGGGTGTGTCTATAAATAATGATTGACAATCCACACAGCATCATCTAGTCCCAAGCTAAGCAGAGCTTGTGTTATGGGTACTAGATGACTGATATACTTAATACGATACATTACATAGATAGATAAGTTTTTAAAATACATAGCAAATACCCAGAACACCCGGAACAAATGTTTGTAGATCGTACAAACATTTGTCCCAAGGCGGGAATCGAACCCGCAACCTCATGCGTCGCAGGCGGACCTTTGCCCGCTGCGGCCACATAGGTCGTCAATATCTATCTATAATCATTGAAAAGTTCCCCTGACTTCCCAAGGATCCCAGTATAAGAACCAGACTATGGTGACAATGGGACCACGTCGAAAGAATACACTATGAAATAAAAAAAGAAATTTCAAAAACGGTTCCCATTTGTCGGAGCAATCGGTGATCAATAAAAAAGAAACATAATTACTGTCCAACAGAAAAACTCTTCCTTTTCAAAAGTCGGTTAAAAATATGTGGCCTTAGCTATATTGTCACATGTGTCATCACAGCACTTCTTACAACACTCGTAATTTCACAGAAATACTTTAGTTGCGACTGAAATGGTTTTTCAAATACGGACTATCGAACATAAACATAATTATAATCTTTTCTTAAATCCTTTGAAAAACAAAGCAGAGTTTTGTTTCAATCAACCTGTATAGTTACACTGATGGGTAAAGGTCTCCCGGTGGGGTTTCCATTCTTCTGTGTGTGTCCCTATTACTGGAAACTCGTCACGCCAGCGTTTCCTACGACTTCTCACTCCCACTGCGTGACAACACCTACAGTCTATCGTGATGCATTCTACATTCATGGCCCGCCCGATTTGATTTCAGCCTGGCTGCACATTGCCCTCATTGGTGATTCATATTTTGGAGTGTATCGTGGTTAACGTATACGATCGCTACGCTACACTATCGCCCATTGGCAAAACCATACTGTGGTATCTTCCCAGGTCGGGCTCAGTGTTATTAGGTTTTTCCTCCTGCTTTTTCGCAGTCTTGCACCCAGTCTATGGCAATAGGCTCACCCCCTATTACATGGGTCTTAAATATGAAGCGAAATATGGGTGTACTATAGGTACACCTCTATTTAAACCTTCGGAGAATATAGGCTTGCTGTTATGGTTGAAGATGATAAAGACAGAATTATGTTTTAAATATATTCAGCGCTTAACGTATTTTATATTTGTGGTGTAAGTTGTTTTTAGAATATTCAAAATTTAGCTCAAGCGCAGTTGAGTGAGTGAGTATTTTAGGAGAATACAGGACAGGTCCTGATGCCTTCGTATATTTTGAAGGTAGTTATCATTACAACTGCGTTACGACAGCACAAGAATGTGACATATCCATGATAGTCAAGAAAGTGTTGCAATCATACAAAAAACATTTGTTAGATTGAATACTACATGACAATAGAAGCAGATGTTTATCTGTCGATACCGTATCACGGCACTACCGGCCTTATCCATCCATATTTAATTATTTCATTGATAACAGGATTACTGGAAAACAAGACATTGGCGTTAACATACTTCTGCATTGTCATGGGGTCTAAAGTCGCTTCCAAATTGATTTGAAAATACTTTGGGTCTTGTTTGTCGCACATAAATGGGATTGGACGAGTAGAGGGGAAAAGAAAGGGCTAGGTACGTTGAAATTAACGATATTACAGACTCTTTCATGACAGACAAAACAGTCTTAATACGTCGTGCCTTCCAAGAGTTGTAGCGACCAATTTAGGTCAGCAAACCATTATTTCGCAAACATTAATGTAGACTCTGCTAAGCTATCTAGCTAGATATATATCGCATACCTAGATATATATCGCAATCCTACTGATACATATAAAAATTTGCTTTATTGTTCTGCGTTTTACAGCATGGCTTATGCAGTCTGTCGTCAGCTCCGATGACAAATTGTTTAGCTATCTTGAAATATGTATCAAGTAGATAGTAGGTAATCCTCCCTAAATAATTCAGCTCCCAAAAATGTAAACAATTTTTTTACGACTTTTTTAATAGTACTAGATAGTCTATAAAGGTGATATTTGTTTAACTGAGAATAATAAATGAACACTATTTAGCAGCATCCGGTTAGACTGGAACATGGAAGCCGACCCTAATATAGTTTGACTAGGTTAGGCAGATGATGATGATGTTTAAGTAAAAAAAAACATAAATTGGAAGTAAGGATAAAACTGGTGGGTAATTATGGCGTGGAATGTGCATTCTCTTCATCATCGAAGAAAACCATATTAATATAAACCAAAACCTAACCTTAAAAAAACTTGGAAACGTTGTAAAACATGCAACGAAGAGAGTACGTCCGTAATTACTAGTTGCCAAACGATGACTGGAATAAGATCAAGACTAATAGGCAAAGGGGTAGGGTTCTGCCATTCATATTACTTGATAGCTTGGATTGGCCATACAGATTATTTATAAGAAAGTTGGGCTTCAGTGCAGTAAATTCAACTTACTAAGTTGCATTTACTGCACTGAATTCAAAACAATTCGAAAGTCGTTAGATTTCTGTTAGCTGCGATAAAATGATTCTTCAAATGTCATTCCTTGCATTTTCTTTGTCATTTTTAAAATGCAGCAGAATTGCCTAAATAGCTATGTCGAATACATAAGGATTCAATAAAATAAATCTGACCGAACCGAACCATTGCATATCAAAATTAAATGTTGACATACGCACGAAATCATCGGAAAGAAACATGCACTATCACAAAATCCATACCACCGACTACTAACTAAATAACTAAAATTAAAAATAACGAAAACACTCACCATATTTGTCAACAAAACGGCACTATCACAGAAAATGCACAAAACAAACACAACATAGTACAGCACGAACTAACACAAGCACGAACCACTGACTGACTATCACTGACAGTGAGTGACTAAGGAATATGATTAATTCTGATAAGCGCCACTCAACGGGCGAAGATATTAGTAGATTGTGGCCACGATTATCGTATTTAATGTGATTCAATCGAGTGATGAATTATGAACTGAAATTTGGTTGATTGTTTTTATTCGTATCTGAGACGTGTTGTGATATTAGTTATTTGTTTCCACGACAAAATGAACGGATTAAGCTTCAAATAAGATCCGTGTAGATAATTAAATTCAGTGAAATAACATACTAATTTAGTGATACTTTAATTACGACTTTTTACATAAAGATACGGTATAATTAACGTAAATGACATGGAAAAGTTTGAAAATCTAAAATTAGATGCTTGGGAAATACTAGATTGCATTTATAATTTAGTATTTCACTTTCATAATGTTACTGTCAAAAAAAAATTATCAAACTTGTCTCTAAAATGGTTTTGGTATGAAATCCGGCTGTGTACATTTGTGTCCTTAAAGTACCTTTTAAATAAATAAATCAATACTATACTATTACGTTTCACAAAATAACAGGACATATACTGAAGAGCAATATAAAAAAGCGACTAATATTTACGCAACCACGTAAGGTAACTTCTTGAAGAGAAAAGCAATATTCAAATGTATTTAATAACGCACTAAAAACACCAAATTGAAACAGCAAAATAATAGAATGTGTTAAAGATGGATAACACAAAATAGGACCATAGATTTCTTTAGCTATTTGGCTTTTTTATATTGCTCGTCAGTGTATTAAAACTACAATCACCTGTAATTGAAACACGATCTGCGGCGTCTCACTTTCTTGTTTACCTAACAGGATCCTAATTTACCTAGCACACTCATGGTTTACTTGAACACTTAGAAACAACTGACCGTACACGAGAATATTACTAACACCTTTTCGTTTACACAATAAAACCATTGTAGGCTCTAACTAAGTGGGTTGCGTTTCTATGTATATTTGCCAATTGTTTATTAGTTTAAATGGCATACTCGTACACTGCTGTTACTTTTGCAATTTTAATTTAGATGTTAAGTAATTCGGATGGTAGACTTGCTCATTGGTCTAGTGATCACAAGCGCTACTGCTTAGTGTGGGGTCCTGGATCCCGAGTCTAGCAAATGTGAAATTGGGTTTTATATCAGGAATTTCTCTGTAGCAGCCGGAGTCTGGATTAGTGCCCGGTTGATGGCAATAGGCTCACCCCCTATCACATGGGACTTGAGTAATAACTGACGATGTGGGTATACTATAGGCAAACCTCTCGGAGCACCAGCAGCCAGGGGAATAACATGAGTTATGTTACGTAATTTTTCAAATTATCTTTTAGATGTTGGCTATTAGCCAAATCGATGATACTATGGTTTAGTTTGAAATTAAACGGTCCACGATTTAGTGATGTGATCTGATCACAGGCAGGATCGTTGTATCGTCATCAGAAAGAGAGAGAGAGAGAGAGAGCGACAGACAGACAAACACGCGCACGTCGCACGGCTTACAACTATAGCAAAAAGTGTCGTTACAACTTTTTGTCTTAATTTTTTCCGTCTAGCCCGATTTCGCAACGCGCTAAGGAACTTCGTTCCAAAAATAAAACAAATTGTGTTTTGTTATTAGGACCATAGGAAGAAGGCGATTTCTGGGGTACCTACACAAAAATGACGATAGATTTTAGCTCTTTACTTCAAATACTACACGTGGAGTACATGTATGTGTAGGTATGTATGTTGGTACAGTCAACCGGAGAGTGTTAACAATATGATACTGACAGTACCGTAGTGGAAGCGTTACAATGTGCAGTTGGCTGTCCCACCATAACTAACGGCAGTGGATAGAGATTCAATAATCTTATATCTAGGACTGTCACAACGGACATGATAATTTAGTTAATGGGTTTCTGCAAATACTGTTTCGATAATGATGTTTTTTTAGAACCGAATCAGTCCCTACTGATTACATTTTTTAATATTAACATCAAGATAAGTTTATTTTTAAAAGTGACAGTAGATTGTAGTAGGTACACTATATTCGCGCAAGGACGGTTCGCATGCACCATGTGTGCAAAATCATTATTATACCAATATTTTACTTTTTGATACATGATAAATGATATTGATATACAAGCAAAATATTTTATATATTTTTTATTTTTTTATAAAAACGTTGGCCCACACTAGGAATGTCTCCTGTGTCGTGGGTGCGTTTACAAACATTTAAACTCACATACACAAACAGCCAGACCCGGAACAACTACCCGTAGGCCATACAAATATTTGTTCCGTGCGGGAATCGAACCCACGACACGCGGCGCAGCAGTCGATTGCTCAGCCACTGAGCCAACAGTGTCGTCAAATCTATTTTCAACTAAGTTGGTGTTTCGCTATCTGTCTACTCTGAGAAGGAACACCGAAAGAAACTCAGAGATCACAGTCTATTTTAAAGTCCAAACATTATCTTGGTCATGATCATGTGAGGATTAAAACAGATCATGTGAGGATCATATAGATGAGTGTCCGAGATGGTCTGTTAAGGAAAGCACCAAACAGATATGAGTGGACCTGTTCAGTTAGTTAGCTCAATTCAGAACCAAGGAGCTTTTTTTTTTTAGGTTGACTGGTAAAAATGGCCAGCATGGCAAAAAAAAAGGCAAAAAAAGGGCATTAAGTACAGAGGTACGTACATCTGCGTGCTCAAAGCAATACCTATATAAATTATTATTTTTAATAAATATCGTTGTACAACTTTGAATAATAATTCAACATGACCAAATTTAAATTAAATACTTAAATGAACATGCTCTGTAAAAGCTAAAGCTATGATTTATTAAATAAGGGCAACATTTTCATTTGTTTTATTGCGTACTGGTGTTTTTTATTTCATATGATTATTCAGATTTCTTTATCTAGAAATCTATCCGATACTAACAGTAAAAGGCTTGTAAGATGCTATAAAGCACCACATATATATAGGAAACTCAAATAAAAAGAGCAAATGGTAAATGTGGTGACGATCGACTTCAGTATGTGCTACCCCAAAGTGTCAAATTTTCCAAATTGATCATGAACGTTATTTCTTTTGCGATAAAGTTATAAGTATAAAAAGTAAAACTATCAAAGAAATTTGACGGATAGGGGTAGCTCGATGTGCCGGCCTCGGTACATAAATATGTATTACGGTACACCCGTGAGAACAGCTTTGGTACTGCAAACACGATGAACACATGCCCCTAATTGACTGCGAAGTTCGTTTACTTCGTTACTGTCAGTTATGAGCCGTACCTGTGTGGTTGCACACCATATATTACATATATTTGACGACCTATGTGGCGCGGCGGGCGAAGGTCCACCTGCGACGCAGGAGGTTGCGGGTTCGATTCCCGCCTTGGGACAAATGTTAGTACGATCTACAAATATTTGTTCCGGGTGTTCTGGGTATTTGCTATGTATAATAAAAAGTATCTATCTATGTAATGTATTGTATTAAGTATATCGGTCATCTAGTACCCATAACACAAGCTCTGCTTAGCTTGGGGCTAGATGATGCTGTGTGGATTGTCCAGCATTATTTATTTATTTATTTTATTTTATTTATATAGGTCTGCTCTCTGTATGCTAATATGAACTTAGTTCAGCCAAAATGTACCAATTCACATCGCCATGTTTTAGAGAAAATGCCGATTACTGTTTGGACATTTTTTTATTTCCACGAACCAAGTGTTATTTATTAATGCAAGTTTACAAATAGCTAAAATTAATTCCAATGTTTGCTAACTTTTCAGATTTTTCGCGGCATGAATGAAAATGAATTAACAAGCCACAATGATAAATCATAAAAGTTTTCATTTTTTTAAAACGTTGGCCCTCACTAGGAATTTCTCCTGTATCGTGGGTGCATTTACAAACATTTCAACTCACATACATAAACAGCCAGACCCAGAACAACTACCTCAGGCCATGCAGATATTGGTTTCGTGCGGGAATCGAAACCGCGACACGTAGCGCAGGAGGCAATCGCTCAGCCACTGCGCCAACCGTGCCATCCATATTCAGTTAAATAAAATATTTATTTTGTTGCTAATTAATAATACAAAGTTTATCATTCACCGTCAGATAGTCTGCTTTGGACAAGGCAACGAACTTAGTTATTAATTATATTGGATATTTGAACTATTGAGAGATAATATACTCGTAGTCTGGAGCGGGCCTTTTGAGAAACGAATCAAACGTCAGTGATTAAGGATAAGTAGATAATAATAGCAGCTCGGATTCCTGATATGTGGCCAGTTCACCTCCTATTATATAATCTCTCGTTGTGAAATGACCCTTAGTTTTAAAAACATAACTGGTGTGTAAGTGCGGGTGTACTTTAGGTACAGCTCTGCCCAACCCTTCGGGAAATACAGGCGTGATGTTACATAATAATACGACGACCGATGTGGCGCGGCGGGCGAAGGTCCGCCTGCGACGCAAGAGGTTGCGGGTTCGATTCCCGCCTTGGGACAAATGTTTGTACGATCTACAAATATTTGTTCTGGGTGTTCTGGGTATTTGCTATATATAATAAAAATATATATCTATGTAATGTATTGTATTAAGTATATCAGTCATCTAGTACCCATAATACAAGCTCTGCTTAGCTTGGGGCTAGATGATGCTGTGTGGATTGTCCAGCAATATTTATTTATTTATTTAATATAGTTCTATTAATAATCTGCGTGCAAAACTCATTTTACAGAATTGCTTCTCAGATTTACAGAGTCGTATTCGGAGTGTATGCATGGTGCAGTAAAAAAAAAGAAGACTTACACGAGAGTTAACAATACTTGACTGCCAGACTTTGATTTGTTTTCTCTAATCTTAGAACCACTCAAAATAGTATCAGGTATTCCTCTGAATCAAGCGATCCTAAAGGAAACTGCCCTCTGACGACATTCATAGGTACTGCTGACTATTGCGTTCGTTGGTGAAGGTTTAGTGTTACGAGAAATCGGATACAGATGGCGTCCTAAGTCATGCAACTGTATAGTAAAGAGAGCGGACAGGAGCAG
This sequence comes from Phlogophora meticulosa, assembly GCA_905147745.2. Classification (NCBI taxonomy): domain Eukaryota; kingdom Metazoa; phylum Arthropoda; class Insecta; order Lepidoptera; family Noctuidae; genus Phlogophora; species Phlogophora meticulosa. The sequence goes on from LR990518.1 coordinate 7,105,069, forward strand.
TGTCCATATAAAGAGAATCAAAGTGTTTGTTGGTATAATTCGCCAGACATCTATTTGTCTGTTAGTTGCGTGGGGTTTTGTTTGAGTCCAAGTACGAGCGTAAATGGTCTCGTCTTTAAGGTCATCTGCCTAGCCTTATCCAAATTATGTTCGCATCGGCATCTAGTCTACGCTGAACGACTGCCTAGCTAATCTCCAAAACCTACTTAATACGATATCCTTGGTGAAACTGGTTGTCAGACTGGCAGACTTCTTATGAAGTCGTTACTGATAGTCCAGAGGATCTTTGGCAGATTCAAGACCTACAAATGATAGCCAGCACCCGTTGGTACCGTTGGTCTCTGTGCCACGGAAAGCACAGTAAACCGTTGTTACTACTGTGCTTTCCCTGGCACAGGTATCGGCGTATGATGGTTGGCTTCCCATACGTGAGTCAACCTCGGTCAACAGCTTGTGCCACTGTCATTATTTCAGGATTGGATTTATAACAAGACACTTTCCGTTTTTGTAAAAAGACACTTACCGCAGCCTGAAATAAAGTGTGATATCATTAATTATGATCATTTACTGTACTGGACCACACTTGGAAACCTTTTGGTTACTGAGGTATTAAAGATCACAGTTTCAACTCATTTTACAACGGTACGGTGATGGGTCTTTTTACACTCTGTAAATTCTCGATTATATTAGGAAGATAATGCGAGAATACTGATGCAATTGAATCATACGTCTAGTATTTTTCAACTTAAACTTATCTAGCCATTTTGAATTTTTTGCCGTGAATGCGTTTACAGACAAAAGTCTAGCTTGCACAGCTCTTTAGCCAAGGTAACAGACGGTCTACCGTTTAGACACGTATTTGTTAAGTGCGGGAATCGAACTCCCGTCACGTAGCGCTAAAAGTCAAGGCAACCACTGCACCAATCCAGCCGTCTGGCGACAGCAATTTAGCGACTTTTTAGTTTCGTAATTGTAAAAGACCAATTTTATTTTCATTTGTACGAGACACTGCAGTGAACTGTCCAAGTATTACGTGAACAAAAGAATTTGTATTTCCTAGCATTGTCACTAACTAAATAATATTCTTTAGCGAAGTTGTAACAAGTTCGTTTCCAATCTAACTTTTCGTTTATCGTGCAATCCATTATTTTTGTTTAAGAATGCGAAGATTTTGTAAATTAAGTACAGCTACGGGCGGAATAATTGCCAAAGTTGTTTCGCTTCATTTGGATGTAAATAATGGAAATAATACTTACGTACCTGCTGGCTTTGAACAGCGTTAAGTGCAAGTTCTTACATTCTTTTAGAATATCCAGATTTAAAAATCTTGTGATTGTTATTGGCATCCCTTTTCTAAATAATGGTTTATCAGCCTAGATTTCAATTGATTCTTTGCTTTTTTTTCTATTTGTAAGGATATCAAAATGTATCAACTAAATAATGTAAACTGTAATAATGTATCAACTAAGTCGCAACAAGTGCTTACGCTTGGTGCGACTTAGTTGATACAATAAAACAACATCTCTTACTAGCAAAGTTTCTTAAAACGTAGCAAAAACAAACGTAGATGTGCGGTTGCAAACAATAAAAATGTAACTTTTTGAATGTAGAAATATCTTTCTTACCAAACCATGGAATCCGTTTTTTTATGAATACTAATTTGAAGAATGTTAATTACCTAAATCACTACCGTGTGCCTGTAAGTCCAAAACAGAGGACTCTAGTCCCTCTCAAAATAATTTTCTATCTTATTTTTAATTCGGCTTGAATTCGGAGTTGAGTTATAATATATTTACTTAAACTTTATGCAGAAGTAAAAATAACCGTTAAAAGGCGGACTCAATTAATACCTTAAGCTTTTTCTATCAGTCTACCTTAGGGTGATGCGAAGACAGAAAGGCATAGTAGGTGCAACATGGTAAAATATTACTTGTAAATAAAAATAAGTAAAATAAATACAAACATAAATGTCTATTAAAAAATGCGTTAGTTGAGATGAATTTATGTTATGAATCAATTCTGAGGTGAATCTGCCAACTTTATGCTAAATAAAGTTAAGTATATTTGGTTCGTACAAAACATTTCAATAAGAAGAAAGATTGGGCTACAATGTGATTGTGAAGATCAAGATTACCGAGAACAGAATACATCTGCCCGTCTTCAAAGTATACGGCCGTGCGAGTCTGGGATCATTTATCAGTTAATATGCATAAGAATACACCTGTCCCGTCTGCAGATGTAATCTTTTTGTGGTCAGTTTCTACCTGACGAGTTGTAACCGTAAAAAAAGTCGTCTCAATATCGTTCTCAATGGAGTGATATTGAGAGATGTTAAGGTTGCAGAAGGCGTTTAGAATACATTACTATCTGCTAGTGACCGCTCGAAGCATCGTTTACGTTTTCGTTTTCGGCCATTATCGGGGAAAAAATTAGAACCACAGAAATTCGTCTATGGTCGCACGTCTTCGTAAAGCTCGATATCAGAAATCGGAACTCGGTGTTGTCGTGTTTTATTTTTTTTAAAGATTATGTAAAATTTGACGACCGATGTGGCGCGGCGGGCGAAGGTCCGCCTGCGACGCAAGAGGTTGCGGGTTCTATTCCCGCCTTGGGACAAATGTTTGTATGATCTACAAATATTTGTTCCGGGTGTTCTGGGTATTTGCTATATATAATAAAAATATCTATCTATGTAATGTATTGTATTAAGTATATCAGTCATCTAGTTCCCATAACACAAGCTCTGCTTAGCTTGGGGCTAGATGATGCTGTGTGGATTGTCCAGCAATATTTATTTATTTAATCTTTCTGTCTCAAGATATAAAAAAAAACAAAACAGGTTTTAGTATCTACCACGCAAATATAAAAAAAAGACTAAATCATATTCGTTTTCGGCCGAAATTAAGGCGTTTGTTTTGGTTGGACTCTAATAATCTAAGTACATACTCAGTTGTAAGTATTTTGAGTACATAATCGAATGCTGGCCAGCTACCAGGATAAAGTTTGTACAGTACGATTTAAAGAAAAGTAAATTATACGTCTGTTACTTTTTTGGACTAAATGTTTTACCAGTGGATAATACAAAATTGCCAATCGTAAATATAATTTTAAATGAAATAAGCTGGAGCATCGGATACAATTTAGATTAGATGAGAAATTACACTGTATGTAGATAGTGGTAGGCCTTTACCCAGCAGTGGGACAATTCAGGCTAGCAACATTTATAAACTAAAACCACTTTATGATTGCGAAGGTATGACAGAAATGGCGGAAACATAAATTAATAAAATTTCCTTAATAAAAGTAGTCACCAAGTCACCATACTTTCAATGCATTTTCGATTTGAACTGAGTATGCTAATACCTTAAACTAGGGTGGATGGAAGTTAGATAGATAAATGTATTAATACACGTTGGAAAGCTTCCATTGAGCGCTTTAAGAAGTCACCTCTATTTATATTTATCTTTTGTATACTTACTATCTATCTATTTCTAATCTTCTAGCTCGTGGCTAAATAAAAACAGCCGCACAGGTGGAAGGTTTAGCTACGCTTGTAGAGGTCAGTTTGTGGATGGGTGAATGTTCATAGCATATCGTGCCTCGGAAAGCAAGTTATGCCTTTGCTCGCGGCTGTTATTTGTAGATCTTTGACAGCCGTTACGGGTAGTCAGGAGCTGAAAGTACGACATATAATCTTACCAAGGGGTATCGTCTTGCCCAGTATCTGGGTTGTGGAGGTCAGATAGGCAGTCGCTCCATGTAAAATGGTGGTATTCAGCTGCATCCGGTTAGACTGGCAGCCAATTCCAACATAGTTAAATAAATAAATAAATAAATAAATATTGCTGGACAATCCACACAGCATCATCTAGTCCCAAGCTAAGCAGAGCTTGTGTTATGGGTACTAGATGACTGGTATACTTAATACAATACATTACATAGATAGATATTTTTTATTATACATAGCAAACACCCAGAACACCTGGAACAAATCTTTGTAGATCGTAGAAACATTTGTCCCAAGGCGGGAATCGAACCCGCAACCTCCTGCGTGATGAAAGGGTAGGCAGATGATGATTTCTATTTTTGGATTTTTTACGTTTTTCCATTCCTAGTAAAAATCATCCTCCGTTGTATGTTGCGGGAACTCCAAGCAATTAGTTTACCTAAAACAGTAGTGTGAGTGTTCATCGTGCAAGGGTGAGATTTTCTGTCACGAACACACGATTACAAAATAACAATGTTATGTAGGTGTAAATTGTGCCTGAATTTTGATATATGGTTAACTATTATAATTTGAAAATTATTTATGGGTATCACATAGGTACAATGTTGGAAATCGTAAATCGTATCACTTGGTGTGCTACCCTTCTCACAAGGCGTACAAACTTTTATTCCACGGTACGTAAAAGGTATACAGGTCACTTAGAAATAGGTACAGCTAATTTATAAATTGGTTTTTAACCGTTAAGTAAAAGAAAAATAAATAAATAAATCCAACAATAATTAATTTACTAAGCCGAGCAAACACAGCGAATAACTTTTTCCAACGTGTTTGATTTCTGGTAGTAAATGGCTTCGCATGATTTGTACAATGAAAACTTTTGTGCTTCGAAACGAGATCGAGTTAGATAGGCTCTTTATGTCGAGCCTCTATTTTTTGCTGTCGGACCTACTTTTTAAAGAACGTTATAAAGGCTCATAGTCATAATAATTGCTGTTTATTTTTCTTCTTATAAATAAAGGGTATGAAGCAGTGACAAGGGGTTAATTTTAGTAAGAGATACGCCAAAAAATCAATTTTAATAATCTTAGCAGTTTGTTTGAATGATATAAAAAAAACGTGTTTTATATAACTTGTAAACCTATTATAATCTAGCATGCAAGCGGAAGTCTGGCGTCTATTTTGACAGTGTTGTGTTTGCCCGTAATTGGTATATATATTAGAATGTAACCTAAGATTAATTGTATTTATGTTTATATATGTGCTGTGGGTGAACCTTTAAGTAAATAAATAACTTGAGTGTAACATTTTTTGTTGGCAATAGTAGACAATACTCATCTGCCTAGCCTTTTCCCAACTATTTTGGGGTCGGCTTCCAGTCTAACCGGATGCAGGTGAATACCAGTATTTAACATGGAGCGACTGCTTATCTGACCTCCACAACCCAGTTACTGGGTAATACGACACCTTTTCGAAAGACTAGTTGTCAGACGTTTCGGGTTTCTGACTGCCCGTAACTACTGTCAAAGATCTACAAATGACAGCTGGAACCAACGGCTTAACGTGCTTTCCGAGGCAAGGAGTAGTCTCGATATGTTACGAACGGTCACACATCCACTGACTAACCTTAGCTAGCGTAGCTTAACCTTCGATGAATCCGTGCGGCAGTTTTTATTTAGCCACGATCTGCTATAATCTCAATAGTAGACAATACTTGAGCTTATTTCTAGAAGCGGTAGTGTTGCACTTCGAAACCTCCAAAGGATAACCGGTAGCTATCGAGTTGTATGGACACTTCGCCACTGCTATGTAGTTTATGTGATGATCTATGTCTGATATCAATCTGTCTGTCTTGGTAATAATAGGCGATTCTAAACCAAACCAAACCTTATATTATAACCGTTTTGGGGGAAACCTTTGTGTAACAGCTAGCTATTCTGTATAGTAATCTCTGGATAATGTCTTGAGTATTATACCCGTTACTTTACTTATAAGTCTTTATATTGTGTGCCTACTACGTAATATACTGCTGTTTGTTATTCCTATAAAATGAAATAAAATTAAAGGCGCCCGGGCATTGGGGATACCTGGATAACCCAGGGGGAGATTAAGATTCTTACTAAAACCACTCTGGATCTACTAATTACATGGTTAATTTATTTATTTGACACACTCACATCATCTTACAACACAAGTGCTTTATGTCCGTGACATCTCATAACCGCAGGGCCAGTTGAATAGCAGAGTCAGACATGCATTTTTGCTGAAATGGACCCATTTGGCGCAGACGTAAGGCACATAGTGATTACTTTTTAAGTTTATCTTAGACGACAACATTCAGTCAAGGAAAACATCGTGAGGAAAAATGGACCTATATTATAAGTCTGAAAGAGCCAACCCGCGTCGAGGAGGCATGGCGACCATACATATCCGTGGTGGTGACTAATGCTACAATTTTTATCAACCTTGCTCAACCTTCTCTGCATCAGAAGAAGCCTTTGCCCTGCAGTGGGACAGCAACAGGCTCTAAAAATACACTTTTTCATACAACACGTAAAAGTGTTGAAAAAAGTGACTATGAACAGGATAAGATGACAAGTAAGTGTAAGATCGAGGAGGGCGTCCTACTGTCTGCGAATACACAGACTGCGATGAGCAAGCCGATTGCCAAGCGTTTCCGCAGAGATATCTCTACGGAAAAGCTTGGCAATTCGCAAAAAAATAAAATTATTTCAGTCTACCTTGACGGCTCGAGGCCTTTAAGAAATATTCTTACATTGCTTTCTTTTTCATTTAAGATTTCTGTAAATTGAAGCTCTCATCATTTAAACTTCAATATACTCTCGAAATTATAATTTACTGTATTAAACGAAACGTTTCTTATTTTTTTTTACTAACTATGACGATCTACCGCCAGTAAAATTTCAATTTCAATTCAATTGCAATATTAATATTTTTAAATAATTATATATTTTTTACTTTTTTATATTTTATGATCAATTATCGCATGTTGAATGAGTTTTCAATTTTAAACCTAAGCCAGCTCAAAGTCAAAGTGTCGTCGTCGGATTAGAGTACAAAAGTATATCTTCAAGTCTTTTTCAATTACAGTTGTGTTTCTTTAAATATGGCGTGTGTGTTGTCTAGGTATTGTGTTCATCCAAATTTAATTAAAATGGGACAGTGTGTAAATGAGTAACAGAACAATCCTTTATTTGTATGTTCTGTTTATATATCTTTTGACTCTTCTCTCTGTATCTCTGATACCTTACCTAAAACATCTCTTCTAAAATGGTGATTTGATTGTACATACATCGCGCCTGTATTCCCCGGATACAGGGCGATCCTATTGCCATCAATTGGACACAAATCCAGACTAAAAGCTGTTACTAAGAAATTCCAGAAGGTACTGACCCGAGAATATAATCCAGGGTCTCATGACCACGGGGCAGTCTAAACTTGTATTTGATTATATTTGACTTAATTAGTAGATAACATGATAATATGTAAATATAGGTTAGTATTCATTTGTAACTTAATATTGCAAGTTTATTGTGTTAACGGTCGTATAGTTCGGACTTCGGGGGCTCGTAAAAAAGTATAAACGAGAGAGTCCCACGATCCAAACAGTTTTATTCAGTGTTGATTTAATTACATTAAGATATACACGGCGATTGAGTCACAACATTTGTGAAAAATAACTGTTATTCAAAATAAAATATAATCTCACGTCTGTATACCCCGTGGGGTTAAGCAGAAGTGTACCAATAACCCACTCACATTTTGCAAATTAAGTTTCAATTTCAGTTGTTGGGGAGTTTGTTCCACCACTTCTTCTTCCCAGCAAAAACACTAGGAAGTGGAGAAGGGTGGGCGTTTTGGGGGACTGTCTTTTGTAAACGTTTTGACGTTCAAAAAGTGCAGATTCTCAGCCTAATTTGAATAACTGAATTTTGATTTTTGATTTTGAATCCAAGACGAATAGACGGCAAGCCTATTGCCATCACAGCTGGTCACGAAACCAGACTCGGGCTGTTGCAGATAGATAAATACAATAGCACTTTGCCTGACTTGAGAATTAAACCAAAGTTTGGCTAGTGGTCGCAAGTCACTAGCCAAACGAGGTAGACAGAATTTGAAATATCATCATCATCTGCCTAGCCTTTTTCAAACAGTGTTAGGGTCGGCTTCCAGTCTATGCAGGTCCAGGTCCAGGTCAGTCTGTGGATGGGTGACCAGCTGCATCCAGCTGGTCACCCATCCACAGACTGACCTAGGAAAGCTTAGCTTAAGCTTCGATCAACCCATGCTGATTTGAAATATATAAAAAAAATCCCTATGTGACTTCGCATCACGCGTGAACGGCTGGACCAATATCGCTATTTCTTTTTTGGTTGTTTTTTTTTATAAAATCTTTGCCCCACACTAGGAATTTCTCCTGTATCGTGGGTGCGTTGACAAACATTTAAACTCACATACACAAACATTAGAAAAATTAAGAAAACTTAACGACTATTTTAACGGGCGTTTGAGAGTTCGCGCGTTTGATGAATGTGAATTTCAACCGCGGGTAACACCGCAGGTCGTAGCTAGTATTCTATAAATATCAGCTTATTTGTTCGACTGCCTTGTAGGTATAGCAAACGTAACTGACGAGCTTGGGTACTTAGGTTGACCAAAGATTATTGGGTTTTCCAGTTGTCTTGATTGTGTCCCGGTTGATGGTCCCGCGAAATGCCGGCTTACTGCATGCACGGCATATCTCTGCTTACTCCTTCTGGAGACACATGCGTGATGTTATTATGTTATTCACAGTCGCGATCGATCTCTATGTAAACTACCCTGAACCCTCTGTTTTACTAACAATGTTTATGCTTTTCAGTATTTGTTTAGGGAAGAAGGGGTAAGCCAATCGTCTATACGGTATGGAAAACTTTATTATATTAAATAACATTGAAGTATCACAAAAGTAATTTCTCTTGATTTATTCACATTTCAATTTTACAGATAAACTCGTGAAGAAAATGAAAATCCAAACAAAGCAAAACTTTATCTCAATACTTCGGCCGAGTAGGTATGTTGTTCAATTAAAACTTTGAAGCGATGTTTTATTTACAGAAATCTCGTTCAATCTAAAACAAAAGAGACTGATCTTTGACGACATCCCTGTCTAACGACTTTTGGGAGTTCGCGAAAAAAATGCTACGCAGCGCCTACGAAAAACCGTAGCGCTACGGCTCATAATATTAGCTGAACTCGTGGAATTATGTAGCAAATTAACGATCATTTTCATGATTCGATGCTCAAAGTTATTTGTCTTTCGGAAACGTACACTGTTTACTAATTCCAATAGCAGTTTAAAAAAATATGTTTTCGTAAGCTTAAAAGACGAAATGTTCAAAACATCTACACAAAATCCAGGTTAGTTTTACGTGTCCTTATTTTCAATTTACTTTTCAGAACCCCGCATTACACTTAATTCAATTAAAACGTGCACACAGCGTTTGGGGGCGAGCTTCAGTAAAAACATCTTTTGACAGCGCGGCTTCGGAGCTTATGCGAAAATTTATAGAAAATTGCATGGTACACGCGTTGCGCCCATAGGGTGCGCGGGAAGCGTTCGGGGGGAATATATTTAGAAATGCTTCTAGCCACCAGCCGGCAGTCCACGCTTGGCGCGCGAACTGAGCGCACGCGTCCCCCGTCTTCCCTTTTCGCTATCGCATCGTACCCGATTCCGTAATTAACATAAATTGAAATTAATTAATAGACCATTACTGGTGTGTTGTGTGCCCCGAACTGGATTTGATCGTGCCCTGTGCTACCCTGTGGACAACTAGAATATTTTGCCGGTTTTCAGTGACTGTATGATTATTTAATAACTGCTCGCACCTTTAACGTGAATGGACTTTTATTGAAAAATAACTTCATTTCTTCGATTCAAGGTATGGGAAATAATTGCTATTCATTTTTTAATTATACGTTTAAACCTTTTCTAGGTACTGCAGGCTATAATTAAGTGATACGATGTTAATTTACTGGGTCGTCGACACTAACAACAATGTTTTGAATGTGAAGATAACATTTTAGTTATTAACTGCTTTACTATCGGAAATGTTTTAGTGTAAGATTGAACTTTAAATATGTCTGATTGATTATTTGTGTCATAACAATCTTCCTCATAAGATTTATTGTAGATGCATCAAAACGTTTCTTATAACAGAAACTTAAAGTTAATTAAAAAATAATTAAACAAACAAGATAAAAGTTAAAAGCTTCGTTTCGTAAATTTTAAACGAAAAAAAAAATTAATTGAAATCTGTTTACAAATGCAATGCTTAAGCATTTCCCATTACTTAAGACACGAAAATATAATTAAAAATAATTTACCTCATAAAATAACTATGGTGTGTGTCAAATAAATATGACACATATGTAAACACGGATATCGTGAATAAAAATATGACAGCGGATTTGAATGGGTTAATAAACGCCGCTGTGAAAGTTTTCATGATGTTAAAATAAGCCATTTTTATTCAAAAACCAATCTAGTTTCGTAAAAAATCGTATAACTTTAATATTTTATTGTGTAAAATAATGGTTTGTTTTGTATTCTGTACGATAACAAACGATGCAGATGTAAGTTTAACGTCTCAATAAGTAGTCCAGATATCAAATATAAATGAATTATTGTCAATGATAAGAGGTATCTCTGTACGCTATATATTTTGTTTTATCATGACATCTTATTCCAGTTGTTTTGATTTATTAAATTGTAGTTTCTATAATTATATTTTGTTTGTTATTAGAGCCAAGTTTTTGGTATTAAGTGTCCTATTGTGTCTTGAAATCTTTGTGACAATTGAGTTTGAACTTTGTCTGAATTCAGAATTGAGCTTTTATCTTTTGGGAATTGGGAAAACTTTTGCTTTATAAGTAAGACACTGATTCTGTTATTTAGACACAGTGTTATAGAGTTCTTTTACTCTGAGTTAGACAAGTAACTTATAGTTTTACACACAATCCGTTGATTTTCCAACACATCCATTTACATGTCTTACAGTTTTCTAAGACCGTCCGTGATATTTTCAGAACAGCCAGAATTTGACCGTGTAGGTACTACCTTCTCAAAGGGTACTATTTGTTTAATAGCGAATCTTAAACATGTTAAACGTGGTTCTCGGTCAGTGAGCTGTTCAGGTGGTTTACGGGAGGAATTTCCACTTTGCAAACGTTAGAAGCTGGAAATTTTCAACATACAGCGCTTTGACTTGAGCTTAGATAACTATCAGATTATGGAGTCTAGCGATGTTTACGTCTTGAGAAGGTATTCCAGTGATGTTCGATCATGCTGAAATTTTTACGTAAATGGGTTTCTAATATGAGTTTGGGAAGGTTCAAGGATTTCGTTTTTATTATTATTGTATGAAAAGGTTAGTGGATTAGTTGGTTTTAATCTTTTTCGTGATTTGGTTGGTATTTTTTCTTAAAGGTATTTCTTATCTATGATGACCAACTTTAAAGTTGTTTTTTTTCCTATATCTTAAATACAATAAGAATATGTGGGTACATATTCATTTGTAAATTATCATAAAAATTTTAAATGTTTGTTAAAACCAAAGCAAATCGAGGTATACCTTCAGCTAACTGTACATAAATAACAGACTATACCTAGGTATGTGGTCCCTCCATATTATTGAGTGTAACCTTTCGAAAGAATTTTTGGAGCAAAAAATCGTTGTGAGCGGAGCGTTTCACTCGACGATTCTTCAAGTAGATTTCGTGTTTGCCGCAACCCCTAAAAAGGATACAGTAAAATATTATTTGCAATAAAAAAGCAGAGAAATCTAGTTTCCAATTCAGTTATGAAGGGGTAGCAAAAATAAATATAGGATTATTATAAACGCTTCCTACTAGAAAATTCTTTCGATGACTTTTTTTGGGACATGAATATTTTATAAAAAAATAAGTTGTTTTACGATGAAGTTTTGACACTCTTTGCGGCCAGTTCACACTGTAGCGTCAGTATATTCCATTTTCATTCAAATTAAGTTCCAAAAATATGATGTAGCAATTAAAACCACACATAATTTATGTGGAGCGAAATGATATTAACATCTAAGTGTAAATTAAGATGCAACTTTGAAATGAATTCAGAAGTTAATTAAAGCTATGAAAATAAATAGTTACTTTTGACTAAATTTTAAAAATAAACAAGAAAACAGAATCTTTCGTCTGCATGTCTAATTTTAGTGATACTGTTGTACCTTAGTTGTGAAATAAAGGTAAAATCACAGACACGTATGAAATTCAGTTATTTTATGTTAGATAACCTATTAGTATCATGCATTACCTATATTGGTAACTAAAACAAGAATAAAAACAATACCGGCCGTTTACTGTCCCACTGCAGTGTCTCACACAGAGAAGGCACAAGAAATACCAACTACTTAATATCGTAATTTGTACACTTGGCGGCAAAATAAAGTGCATTGCACTGTGTATGTACTCTAAGTAATGCGTTTGAAGAAAAATTATGTTTGATGTCGATATCGACAAACTTTTACTAGCATTCATTACCAATTGAAAATTTAATTGTAAAACTAGTTATAGTTGACTCAACGGCGCGATCAAACAGGAACATACGGAGTCAAAATATTTAATGATATTTTAGTATTAAATTGCTCATTGTATGCATGTGGTTAAGTAATATTTGATTTACAGGTTTCCTATGCAAGAGTGCTTCAACGTGAGTTTTAAACTCGACTTTGTTGATTTTACGATACATAGCGTAATATCCACAAAAAGCGGCGTAATTTGATTGACTGCAATTTACGCACGGTTTCCGGTCTCATGTTTACTATTATTAAAAAAAATCAATACGAGAAACTGGGAAAAATAACAAAAAGGTTTAATATTTTTCGTTACGGAGTGTCAATGCCTAAGCGGTAGGTATGACAATTGGCTAACCCATCGCCCCAGACCATTTAAAAACATTTCATTTCCCTTTACTATTTAGAACCCTCTGGAGATTGAAAGTGGTTGTACTTCGTTACTGTATAATACCTGTTTTTACTTCGTTCCCAGATTATTACCCAGACAAAATAAGAACTATTCAAAAACAGTAATATTCTATTCCAAATTAGCACTTACACGTACATTCATTCATAGTAGTGTAATAACTGCAATTTTAAGTAGGTCATAATAATGTATCGACATCAGTCGCTGCCGAGGTTTTAAAAATGCATGATATGTCATTATCGGTAACTACCGACAAGTTTTTACTCGACACACTTTACAACACTAGAACAGAACTTTTACAGCGGAGGCTATAAATTCTTCAAGCTGTACGCGACGGACGTCAATATAAAAATAAAAAATAACACGTTTCTAATTTAAATACTTATAAAAGGAGCCTTCATCGTCCTAATTAAGTCTAATGCTTGTATGAAAAAAGATGTGCGTCCAGTATGTTGGGCTGTAAATCGAACTAAGTTAGTTTATAAGTGTACTATTACGGTCAATTAGTATAGCAGTCGGTTTTTCTTTGATGGTATTGGGTTGTAAACAGAAAATTGATCCGGACCGCCCTGGAGATGATGTGTAGTTTTATTTGAATGCACAAAGTATTTTGAGAGTGGATCAATGGCCATCAATCGTGTTCAATTTGGTTTGCTTCAATCGGCTTGTTTGTTGGTTAGTTTAGTGCGTTAGTACGTAGTTTAGAGGCAAAGTTTTTATTTTATTTATATTGCATCTGATCTATCAGTGTACAACTACGGTTTTACGACTAATGCAACTTGACTTTTAAAAATGGAAGACTCAGAGTCGTGCGTTAAACAAACGGAACTTGCGTAAATCGCATAGAATGCACATACCAATGTTGTTCAAATAATATCAATCATCGTTATTTCATAACGTTGAAGTACCCCACCAAAAGCAATCAAAAGAAAATCACTTTAATATCGCGGCGAACCATTACCGAAAGGATCTTAAAAATGTACCACAAACACACGCCACGTAGGTATTAAACTTTAAACCGAGCGAACAATATCCGTTCATTATTTACCAGAAGAATGGCTGTTCAGAACAACAGCCTGAGCTCAGCCCGCGGGCAATGAACACCAGGTGTGGTTCAAATAAATAGCCCCACATAGCCCAATACATAGCCACGTTCACTACCAATTATTACGATTAATTGGAAACTAGTCAGAGCCTTTATTTTTGTTTCTGATCGTTATAACTGTAGGAAATAGTCTAATATATGAGACGTCGCCCCGAGCAATCTTCGGCCTACGGATTATTCCTGTATGTACGTAATTTTTGTGGAGAAAATTACACGGTGCGCCGACTAATAGCCTGGTTTTAAACAGAAGTACGCTTAACGGTGGCACGGAAGTATCCGAATACGATGTAGAAATTATAATCTATCAAGTATTTGTATATTATTAGAGGCATTAAATCAAATCTGTGTAAGAAATTTCTGAATACGAAGATGTACTTAATTGATTGTTTTGACTACATAATTGCAATATCACTAAAACATGGACTTCGAAAAAAAACGAGTATATAATTTTATTTTAGTTTTTATAATAACATTTTATGTGAGCGGTCAGTCAACACAACACTCAAACCAATTCTGAAACATCATTCAAATATACGATAAGCCGAGAAATCACGCAACTTAAAACCGTTCGCAAAACTACATTAATAACTATATGAGTGACTTAACAAGGCCTCATACCTCACCATTACTAGGTAAGGTCAAAGTGTATTGACTCGCGATTATCCCCAGCGTAGAGAATTAATGCGCCATGAAAGTTCACAATATTATTCCATTATCGGACGTTGAGAGAGAGGCTGGTAACGCAGTTCTCATGTAATCCCGGCTCGACGGAAAGCGTTAAAAGTTCGCCCAACGAAGTTTCTTCGTACATTCATAAACATTTTACTTTTGCAAGTTCCGTGTCGAGGTCTGTATCACTTGATATTTTACATTTAAAGCACGTGTTTTCAAGTAATATTGTTCTTACTGAATTGTCGCCGTTTTGAGTGTTTGAATCTTAATAATTTATGGTTGTTGAAAGTTTTTGGCCGGGTATTAAGAGTTTTCGGAATTGTCTACGGGCGTTTCGAGTTCCTTGCCTAATCTATTTGGCGGATCTTTTATGGCCCCTGCATTTTGACGGGGCCTATCCTTTAAAGGTTTCTTAAGAAAGCGACTATATACTTAAGGCTAACGCAGAAAGACGCGATGCATTTTTATACAAATTCATCACTGGGAATTATATCCGTAGGACAATTTTCTATGAGTAAAACGGGGTGGTCGTAGTTAAGCGTCGCGTCTGTCTGCGGGATCCTTAATAAGGAGAGTTTATATTGACACTGCTTCTTAAATAATTCACCCTCAAGATCAAATTGTAATTAAAAGGATTTAGAGTCCTTATATTATTATTCAATAAAGTTTTCTTCAGACGCTGCAAACAAACACTGGTTACCACCATACCTAGCATGCGCTGTCTCACGTCAGTCAATTAAACCCGTATTGCCATCGACTTAACCCTTCACACATAAAATAAAACACGACATCTTACTTTTACGCCCCTAACCCTCAAATAAAGTATTTATTGCACAAAAAACAACGAAATTCGGGGGTAGGGTAACAAGAAAGTACGAAAAGTTGTCGTATATTATGGTATTTTACACACAACTCACGTTCATACGGTGGCATACATGAACGATATGAATAAGCTATTCGCACACAGGCCTGGGCCAGGCCGCACCGTGGCCTGTACTTACGGCCTACTGGATTTTAATAGTTTATTCCGCTTTTCGTACCAAAACTATGTGCAACACGTTTGTGGCTCGTTTAGACATTAATATTCAGGATTTGGTTCTTTGCTGATTTTAGAGCAAAGTTGAGAGTGAGAGAGAAAAAGGGTTTTTATAGAGTTAGAGTTAGAGTGGATAAGTGTGAATTTGTGGGGAATTAAGGTTTAAATCATTTATTCTCATAAAGACAAAAAAGCCACTTACATGAGAACATACAAGAAACATTCGGTAAACTTATTTTAGGTAACCGTTATAAGAGTATGTGTTAAATAAAATTACTCTAATATTATTATATTAATTATTGTAACTATTCTATACTCATTCAGCAGTTTAGTCTCAACCATTGTGATACTGCTTTAATTAGTGCTTTAAGTAGCTGTGGAATTGCTTTTAATTATGTAAAGGCAATACGAATGTCCATTATTCCTAAATTGATCTAATACATTATAATAATGCACCGTGTTGCCCAATAATTATTCTTTATTCTATTCTTTCTTTTCTTTTATTCTTTTAAAAAATTTGGTTGTGGAAGTCAGATGGGCAGTCACTCTAAGTAAAATATTGGTATTCTGTGCATCCGGCTAGGCTGGAAGCCAACCCCAACATAGCTGGGAAAAGGCTAGGCAGATGAAGACTTCTATTTTGCGATTTTAACGCTGAAACGTTTTTAGCACTTACTATGTTCTTATTCTTATAGTAAAAATTATCCTCCGTCGCATATTGCAGGTACTACAAGAAGCTAGTTTACCTCACAAATCAGAGGTGCAAGCTTTTTTTCTGTTTCTATACACCCTCTTACCAACACACGACTACAAAGAAATAATATTATGTAGGTGAAATTGTGGTTGGGTAATGTTTGGGCACATGATTATTTTTGAACAAGATTTTAGGCACTTATGATTCTATCAACTAAATTAAACCATTATGAATTTAGACGTTATTAACAATTGCATGGTTTAATATCTCCCTAATAATATAATGTAGGTCAAGTGAATTTCTCCAGTCGTTAAAATATTCATAAATCAAACACAGGATGACCTATTAGCTTCAAGTTACATCGTAAAAATATTAACGATAACATCTTTCGACGTAAACGTCGGACATTTTGCATAGTTGATGGTCATTGGACACCGTTTTGTTAACTTTGATCATAAAAATTGACCCGAAATGTGGACTATCGGCTCCTGTCATCTGGACGTAGGAGGGAACAGAAGTTATGGGAAATGTGGTACGTTATGGTGATGTGGGAGTCGGTCTAATAGAGCGATGTTTTGATTTGATAGAACATAGGTACTGTAGGGCTCGTGAAAGGCTCATTGGGAGGCGCTCTTGGCTCAATAATAAATTATGTTTATTTCTGCTAACGGGTTTTAGGAAAAAAAAACACATTTAGACATCACCAAACAAAATAAACAAATAAGAACTAGATGAGGTCGAATAACAGCCGATCGAGCGAAGGTAAAGTTACTCCTGCCCAGGTCAGTATGTGGATGGATGATCATACATTACATACCGAGGCGAGGCCCGTACGGGCTTCGGAAAGAACGTTGAGCCATTGGTCCCGGCTGCCACTTGTAGATCTTTGTCTGCCGTAACGGGTAAACTGATACACTAAAGTCTCAGAACCAGTTTTAACAAATTGTATACTACCCTCCTCTTCCTTAGTACCTGGGTAGTGGAGCTCTGATAGGTGGTCGCTATACGTAAAATGCTGTTATTCAGCTGCCCTCGATTAGACTGGTAGCCGACCCCAACAAAGCTTGAAGAAAATTCTCCTACGGCACCGTTACCTGATTCGGAAGCCAGATAACATCATCAACCGGTGAGCTGATGGATGAGAGGAACGCAGGACCGTCGAAATATTTGGGTGAGGTCTATAATGATAATGATGAAAGTTGATCTTCTGCCACTGTAACGCATTCATCACCAGCCGGCCCATAAGCTTTGTAGTTTCAGAATCAGACGTGTCAATAATAATGGTTTCATACAGTCTCGTAACTGAACTTTCAAAACACTACTATAATTGATACATCGCACCTACACAAAGTAACAAAGCTGTGGTTGGCTTAAAAGCCTGTATAGCGGCAGATAGAGCTCTATGCCCGTGTTACACGAGGCAAGTTTTTCAAGCTAGGAAAGCAAATAAGTAATATCCTGGCTTACTGTCCTGGTTTGGCACACACGATGCTAGGAAATTTAAGCCACTAGCTTTACAGTGACATAGACCGTGGAGTACCTGATCCGATGGGATACTAGCTTCACCTGCTACACTAGGAGTACACAATCCAAGGACCAAGTTAAAATCGGTGGCAGAGGACTCTACTGGCACAGAAATAGAACGCCATCTCATTTACACGTTAAACGCCAAGTGACCGACAAGAAATACATTTTCTATTGTGTCTCAGTGTCTGGCAGTTAAGGTGTTAAATTATGACATTAGTTTACTAGTCCAACAAGACTTATGTAATTGAAAAAAAGATTTTTCAAAACAAGCTTTTATCTTTAAAACAAGCTATCATTATTAAATGCGCGTACAAAATTTTTGATGAGTTATTTCTTCTGGAGACAATCCTGGGTATGGGTGGGATTATATCACGCTTTCGAAAAAAAACTGTTGTCTAAGAACAGAATCAACGTGTAGAATTTCAACTCCGTCGGATGAGAGGAATACATAAGAAAGGAGACTTAAAATCTTGTTAAAATAAGAATAGTGTGCATGAGACCAGAGGTATTAGCTTGATAGCTTACTAGTACTTCACTGCTTGCTATATTTGCCTGGCAAACTAGCCAGCAAAATTTGCTCCAATAGGAAGGATTGTAAATACCAGAGCAGGTAATGCAAGTACCTATTTATGTAAATTTATATAAAAACCTTGTCGTTAAAAACCGTGGAACCGTGATGGCCCAGCGGTCAAGGCCTCGCCTTTCATATACGAGGCTGTGGGTTCAAATCTGGGTAGGTACCAATCTGTCTTTTTCAATTCAAAAGTTCCTCCTCTCTAAGTTTACCTTGGACAATAAGGGAAAAAGCGATAGGCAGTCGCTCCATGTAAAATACTGGTATTCAGCGCATCCATCCACTAGAAGCCGATTTAAACAAAGTTGGGAAAAGACTAGGCAGATGATGATGATCATTAAAGGAAATCGTGAGGCAACCCGGAGTTCTAATTAATACATGTCTGAAATCACCAATCCGCCTTGAGCTAGCGTGGTGATCAATGCCTTTACCCTGCAGTGGGACAATAATTATGATTATATTTGTTAAGTCAAAATGTAACCCAGCACAGCCATGAATCGAAGCATGATGCTTCTGTTTTATGGGTCCTTATAATTATAGATTAGAAGGGAAGAGGCCCACGTAGCCTATACCTATGGAGGTTAGTAAATGAATACATATATAGAGGTGTAATTATAGACTCTGTTGGGATGCTCGGAATCTGTAGGGGTATAGACTATAAATATATTGGCTACCTGCATTTTGGCGCAAAATGATCGATGTCAAGGTTTATCTTAGCTTAAAAGTAACCTACTTTTTTTGTGAAATATCTTCTAATATATTTTCGAAATTACTTATTACCAATGACTTATTAACACAAATGGCTGTCTGCTAATAGCTTTTACAGTATCCGGGAGTTCCTAGAGCATAAAATCCGATGATGATACTAGTTGTATCGGATTGCTATGCATGTAAAATTTGATCGCTTATATTTATGAAGCAAAACATGCATGTTTTGTGCAAATAAATATTATATTATATTCTATTCTAATACACCAGTTAATAATTTAAAAGTAAGTACGATGTACAAGTTATGCAACAAATCCTCAAACTTCATCGAATTTCACAAAAAAATCAGTGACTCTCCAGAAAGGATTATGTAGATTACAAATACGTACGATACAAAAGCCAATTCGATATACGAAAATGATCAAAGAAGTCATAACAAGCAACCAATGGCTTTATTATTAACCACTAGTTCCTCTATTATTGTATTTTTTACCGGGCACAATTGAATAATCGCCGAATATCCTTTTATCGTCCCTGAGGGCCGGTAACGACTCGATACGTCAGGGTTAAGGGTGTACGATCAATATTCAATATCCGGCTAGAATTCGCCTCTTCCGATCGCCGGATATACTAACTAGTTACATGAACGGATTTATCTGTACCACACTCGTTTAAATTAAATGAAAATATTGTTGTATTTTCATGTGTGAAAATCGAATTGACCGACGAACTTTACCATATTTGCTCGAAAATAACTTATAGGTGCCTCTCGGATTCTGAAAATTTGAAAAACTGTTATGGGAGGCTGTGATCGTAATTATCAGGATACCAAACTGATTGGTGATTGTATTGTTACTGAAACTAGTGCAGGAAAAAGAAGTGAAAACCGGTTTTTTTTTACCGAATGTTCCTCGACCAAAATGCACCACTCAAAAGTAATTTAAAAGCACAAGTACAAAGAATCAACGCAATAATAAATGAAGCTAACGCTATGCAGCTGCAAGAGTAAGTGGCCGGCATGATAATAGAGGTAGTTGACCAACAACGCCATTAAGTAATCAATTCCCTTCGCTTACTCACGATAAGCAGTCGACACTTTCTTTTAAATTCTTTCCCAGATTAACTCGGTGACAAATAACTGGAAAGAAAGATTATGCAAACTTTCTACGAAGGTTGGAATACGTAATATACTATTTTTAGAACGGAAGTAGGGTATGCGGTAATCGTGTGCTTTTGCTATGGACTTTAAGTATTCGATCGGCGATTTAGAGGTCGGATATTCAGGGTTGAAAAATAAGCTTCTGAATTGATGATACGGGTGTTGTGGTAAAGCCTATGTTACGAGCTGAGCTTATTAAAACAACGTGGATTTGATTCATGCTTATGCATGCTACAAAGAATGTACTGAACCACCTAAACCCTACCATGATAAGTCTTATAGTATAACCCTTTGGAGAAATGAGCATTCGTTACATTTTCGTAATCCAAACGAAGAACGGAAGACGGACTGATAATGTTAATGAACCAATGCAAACTTCTGAACTAATAATGAAACGGGGTACTTCAGACTACCCCATTTCATTATTATTGCGCACTTCTAAGAAATAGGCAACACACAGGAAAGTTCCCACCAAAGCAGAGAGATTAAAGTGTATGTAATGCTACCATTAGCCACAGGTTGCCAGTGCATCACCAGCGAGCATCGTAACCCACATTTCCTACACTATAACTCCTAGCCAAGATACGAGATAGATATACAAAATAGTTTGTATTAGAATAAGCACACAACGTGTAAATTTTATGAAGCATTTTGTGATATGTAAAGTGGGATTGCAAATCTATGGCGGCTACACCCACGTGTTTAATATTAAACATGGCAGATATCAGGAATCGTGATATTTGGTCTGCAATCTAGAATCGTGATCAGTATTGTACGTTGTTGTACTCGTATATATAATTACAACCAAACGACAATCATGACTTTGCCATGTTGAAGTAGTTGTTGAAAGCGTGACTGTTTTGCGATATCCTAGGATCGATACCGAAGACCGCAGGACGGCGATGGATGAGGGCAGTGCAGGACTGTTCTTTGTAGAAATCTTTGGGGACGGCTTATGTCCAGCAGTGGACGTCTTTTGGCTGAACCGCTAATCACCAAGTTTCGTAGTTTTAAAATTTACATGGCGTTAAGGTCACCCCCAGTTAAATGAGACCTATATACAACATATTAATCTCCACGAACATAGGCGTGATGATGTCATCGACCTAGGTATACGAAAAATCCGCGTTCGTATTTTGTTATTTTAAAATTTACTAACCGTCGACCAGAGGCAACGGAGGCCCAGTTAGGAACTGTAACGGAGAGGGATTAGCCATCTGACCCATTTTTGTCCGATGCAGGAATCTGTTACAAAAAATCCCCTCTGCTAACTCTAACTGACCTCGCTCAGTCTCCTGAGTGACGCATGCTCTTATATCAATCTAAAACACTGGGATATTATAGCAACTATGTATGAGGCCATTTTGTTTTTTGTTCGGTTTTTTTTGGCAAGCCTTCGGAGAATACTATACTTATATAATAAATAAATAAAACTAAGTATATGATGTCATAAGTCATGCTGATCCAATAACTATTGGACCATCTTAGACATAACAAAGCTGAAGGGTTTTTTTTTAACGTTATCTCACATTTACCAAAACATTTAAACTCACATACACAAACAGCCAGACCCGAAAAAACTATCAGTAGTCCATACAAATAGTTGTAATAATAGGGAATAGGGAATCAAACCCGCGATACGCAGCGCAGCAGGCAATTGCGCAGCCACTGCGCCAACCGTCAAGTTTGTTCGTTTGGAACTATCAGCCGGATTTGGAAAAATGTATTCAATAACCCAATTCTTGAAGAATGTTTATTACAGAGGAGGTCATCAGCAGAAAACATCACTCAGGTCAGTTGAAATTGTTGCTCTCATGGCCTATAATTGGAAAGGTCCTTTACGGTCTTAAAAATTTGCAAAATATTTCAGTAACATCGATTTCTTATTCTCGTACCAAGGAGAAGGTAAGTATTCCCTGAAACCTTCTAAATTGTGTACTCATGCTTACTTTTTTTACTTCAGTACCGTGAAGAGCCACGTCCGGCCATAACCTGTAAGGTTTATAGGTAGGTGTACATTGCACAAGTGGCATGTTACTAGCCCATCGTCTAAGGACAAACCCATAACCCGTTTCCTTCAGTTGACTTTTATAACTTGCGCATGATAAGCTGTTCCTATGAGGTATATTTTTATTCTAGATATGCCTTTACCTCTCTTTTTGACCGCAATGTAGGTACAGTATAACAATAAATTTGTGGTGATGTCATCATAATCATCATTATCATTAAGCTATATTAGTCCACTGTTGGACATAGCCCTCTCCTAATGAGCGCCATAGCGCCCTGTCTTCAGCTTGCCGCATCCATCATCTGCCTGCAGTCTTTCGCAGATCGTCATCCCACTTGGTCAGAGGGCGTCCTACATAATTATACGTTTGCCGAGTCGCGGTCTCCACACACTTTGGTGATATATTTATAAGAATTACATTCAATCTAAACTGACTTATCCTACATCGAATTATCAGAGTAATACGCACGATTAAATGATTAAGTAACAGAAACTCGATGAAAAATGTTGGGCAGTAGTCTACCAGACATAACAGCCGTCTGGTCGGAGGATACTCACTTTTCAAAATTATGATGAGGATGAGAAACTGTTCAAGTTGATTCTCAAACAAAAAAAAAATGTTATGTTGCATTTACTTATGAAACGTAAATAAAAGTTTGTTTTTGTTTTTTTCAGGTAAGCACTGAACACGAGAATAGTAAGAAAACAACGGTGGTAAGCTTATTCAAACTGATTCTAAACTACGTAGGAAGGCAATGTACAAATAATGTTTACAAACGTGTACATCATCTGCCTAGCTTTTTCCCAACCATGTTGGGGTCGGCTTCATTCTAGTCGGATACAGTTGAGTACCAGTATTACGCATGGAGCGACTACCTTTTTGTCCATATTCCAGTTACTGGGTAATACGATAGACACCGCTTTACAAGTTTTCTGCGTTCCTGATCACCCGTGACTATCAAAGATATACAAACGAGAGCGGGGACCAACTGCTTAATGTGCTTTCCGAGGTATGCAGCGTAGTCGGTGCGTAGACGCATGACGTCACGATTGCCGTGACCCCACGACATATCTATAAATGTATCACAGAAAAAATGTTTTCCATGCATTTGGTCGTATAAATATCGCACTATTGTTTGATACCGCTGATTACTTTTTTTATACTTCAGAGTCGTTTCCAAGACTAAAAAAGGTATTTATGAGTAATGTGCTCTGTAAAAGTTTTAACAGTCGGTATACGGACACCCTGTATATCATCTATTGTGCAACCAAATTAATGTTTGATGTGGTTAGTGACAGCACAATCATATTAATTGTTAAGTAATAATTAATTTCAATCAAGTTTAATTATAATATATTATTCAGCGGGTAGACTGGCTAACAATAGCTAGTATCTTAATATTGTCATTTAACGTATTGGGGGTAAATCTAATATATAAAATTCTCGTGTCACGGTGTTTGTTATTAAACTCCTCCGAAATGGCTCGACCGATTTTCGTGAAGTTTTGTGTGGAATATCGGTTAGGTCTGCGAATCGGGCAACATCTACTTTTCATCCCCCTAAATGCTAAGAGTGGTCCACCCCAACATACTATATGGCAAAACAACGATTGCTGGGTAAGCTATTCATATATTTTTTCTCACAAGTACAATTCTCGTCACATAAATTTACCGTTCTGAAACCAGGGTCTCCGATGCGTATGGCATGTTCCTATTTAAGTATACACATTGACAACTACGTAGTCATTTGCCCCTCCTACAGAGCGCAAACTGAGATGTCGCGAACCGTACATTACTTATAATTGGCCAGCATTGGCAAGTTATGTCATTCAAACTTTGCAGACATCCCCTAGACATAAGTTGGATACAAGAACTAAGTTTAACTAACACCATGCGGTTGGTCAACTCTTCGCATGACCAGAGCATTGCCATTCAACGTGGCAATGCCTTTTGGAAACTTTTCCCGTTGACAGCCATTGGACGATATTTTGAGACCGTCCCTTTTTTTAAACATGTATTATATTATTATCTCCTTCATTCAATAAACATTCTCATAAATAACATATTTAAATATAAAAACATTACAAAATATAAAAAATAGTGGTCCACCGATGGCGGGAGCAGGGTCCAAGCTACCGTTGGTTAGGGTTGCAGAGACCGGAACCTCCCCACAATGCGAGCCGTATCGAGGAGTACTGCCTTCTGTATCAGGCCTTTGATCCAACCGTGTAACGAGAGCCTCCACAGATGGTCGTCGAGGCTTTTAGCCAGCATATATTATTATATTACCCACTATTATTAGATATTTCAAGTCTAAGCTTATATGTGTATATAGTGACACTAAATGAAATAGGAACACAATTAATAACTAGTTTTAATGATCACTTAAATAAAAAATAATGATTATTCAAACAATGATACAAATAATAATTATTATTAATTGTATCTCAAACAAAAACAAATGAGATCAAGTTCTAATAAAAATACTACTTACTAATTATCTCCAAAGAAAAATAATAGAGAATTGTTTAGAAGCAAGAGGCGCGGGCAACGCTTTTAAAATATTTGTAATCTCAATTTTATTCTATGTTTATTCTGAAAGATGATATTTTAGTTCTCGTTAATTATGGCTCATTACTTATGTTTTTATTATCTTACTAGCAATCCACCCCGGTTTTGCCCGTGACAAATTATATGTAAAAACCTTCCTCAAAGTTCAAGGAATAAATTAAAAAAAAAAGTACTCGAAATGGTCCAGCCGTCTTGGAGTTTTGAGCTTAGCAACATATTTTGCGATTCATTTATATTTACGTATATGGATAATGGTGAAGCTTAATCGTATTGTTTTATTATTATTAAGATTTTGTTTTAAAATGGCAACCCATAAAAAACAAAATAACTTCATAACTAATTGTTAAGTTAATTTTTATTTTCCTAGAATTTTCTTAGCCTAGGTACCTGTATTTGATATCTTATTACGAAAATTATGGTAAAGTTCATTATATTACGTAAACTACGGTATGTATTTTCTTCAATTTGCATGAACTTATTAATAATAATAATAATTAATAATCCATCAGCAACTTGCTCTGAAGTATAACCTTGTGGACTTAGAAGTACCGTACTATAAGTATGTGCCCGACCCAGTTCTTGAAAATGGCAGCATCACATTATATTGGGATCGATCTATCATCACTGACAGGACTATTGTTGCCAATAAGCCTGACATAGTGGTGATAGATAGATCAGAACGTCGCACAATGATTATTGATATTACGGTTCCACATGACGAGAACCTCGTGAAGGCTGAGAAAGAAAAACAGATGAAGTATCTTGATCTGGCCCGCGAGGTTGTCGACATGTGGGATGTGAATACAGCAGTCATTGTGCCGATAGTCGTGACGGCCAATGGCATAATAGCCAAGAGCCTCGATCAACACCTAAAGAGGCTCTCGTTGGGCAGTTGGATCAAGGGTTTGATCCAGAAAGCAGTACTCTTGGACACGGCGCGCATTGTAAGGAGGTTCCTCTCTCAAGAGCCCTGACCACCGGTAGCTTGGACCCTGTTCCCGATGCCGGTGGGGTACTATTTTTTATATTTTTAAATGTTTTTTATTTTTTTTATACTGAAATATTTAAAAATATAATTTGTATGTATAAAGAAAAAATAAAGGAAATAATAATTATATTATAATAATAATTAATATTCACAAAACTTTTGAGGGCCTGCTCAACGCCATTGCCCTTGACCATTTATATCCCGCGTCGCGATTCTACGATATTTTTTAATGGAATGCTATCACTAAAAATGAAACCGTTATTTGCTCTGTTATTTCATGGATATTTTAATACTGTTCATTACTTTTGAATCCTGTATCTCCTGCTCTGTAACATTTGAAAAATAATATGCTATGTAGAAATCATGATAAAAAATAAAATATCAGAAAAAAACGTAAAAATGAGGAAAAAGCCTATTACAAATTTCAACGCGTGGGGGTCCAGGATCATGTATTGGTATCAGTTTGTACATCTATGTCCCTTCCTCCATGCGTGTATTTTTTAGATTTTTTAACTCAACCATAATATTTAACAAAGAAATATAGTTCTAAAGTACTACAATTTACTGTTTTATTATGAATAAAACCTGTCTGGATACATTTAAACTTATGTTCACTTCCATTGTCCTTTTCTCACGAGTCCACCTTTTGAATGGATGTTATTCTGTTTTTTTCCAAAACACCGAAGCAGGTGCTTTCTCATGTCTACGCTGACCTTTTTTAAACTTTCTGCTCAATAATTATAGCACTGAGCAAACCGCCGATACAAAGATTCCAGTTTCAATTTAACTTGTCTATATCTACGTATATTGGCACGTGAATTAATCTCGCAATTGCCTTCCCCGGCCTCACCGCGAATCAGCATGGTATCAGTAGATATTCGCTGACAGATACGATTTTGCATCAGTACGCAACGCCTGCCGCCGCGAGTCGCATTATCTCAACCGCAGATCTAGCGCTTGAAACGTTCTTATCCCGCTCTGGTTTCTTCACCACGTATCATTAGTTAATTTATGTTGCTTTCTGTTCAGAATTATGTGGCCAGCGTTATCTATGTTGAGATACTCGTCCGAGTAGCTGAGGCGGGTCGACGTCCTTGCGATCGCATCTCGCTCGACCGCGCCGCAGGTGCACCGCGTACACCTGCCCGGCCCGCCAACTTACCATAAAATGCGATTCGAACCAACCCCGTTGAAACAAAGCTTCATCTCACTCACACTCGCACAGATAAAAGGGACGGCCGCACAATCACGACCGATATTAACTCAATATACGACGGACGGAACGCGGCCGAACGGAATATCAGTTTTTACCGCCGCAAAAACTATTGGAATTTCAAGTCTGGGTTAGCTGCCGGCCGTAATCACCCGCCCGGGACTTACTTTTAAAACAATATCTCCGCTTTATATTTCATCGAGGCAGGTGTAATTTATGGGATGTTCTCATCCTTTTTTCTGTGAGTTTTGATTTTTCACTTGCTTTCGCCCCTCGGTAGCATTGATCGTGTTCTCAGAGTTTTATTTTTCTTCTGTCTACGGTTCGTCTCGGCCGTCTTTCGCGGTGTTTACTCCGGAGTTTAGATTGGATTTCGCCGTCTCTCTTTAACATTCTTTCGTGTTGTGCTCGTAGCTAATCGTACAATCAGTTCGACAAATAAAAAATCAATTATAAACAACAATATAGAGTGCGAGATGGAAAACATGGCGCTGCTTGGGGCTTAGTCATTGTTGTGTAGAATTAATAGTCTTCCCAACGGGTCGCAATATCACAACATCTAATCAATAAAGAAGCGTGTCTGTACTGTGTGCCTCATTCGGAGAATAACGGTACACTATAATAATTTTAATCTAAAACATTTATTACTGCGCTCTCAGGCGTTTCACTCGCGATAACTTAGTTAAAGTTAATAGTAAACATTAAAATGTTATGATGCTTCTTGAATAAAGCTTCTATAAAAATATCCTATTAAGACAGTCATTCTCATTAGGCACCGACCAAGTTTTGCATAAAACCTACCTTATAGGTTAATTATCTCTGGCTGAGTAAACAGCTTCGGAAATTGAAACGGCGGGGGTAATATAAACATATAAAATAATAACGCGTGGCTTTCTTGACGAGGCTTACAGAACTTATAACAAAAGTTCCATTATCTAAATAACGGAAGGCCGTACCTTTACGTACGCATGTTTAATGGAGTGATGTGAAACGCGGCGAGGAGTTTTTAAAAGCAAAGTCACGCCTCGGCTCGATGAACAATACATCTTAATTAAATCGTAACTACGGCGTCAGAACTTACGGCCGTACGTACCATATAATTATTTAATTATAAACGTTCCCGCGAGACAATCAATAATTTAAAGCCGAGTACGTTTGCTTTGTGAAGGAAATTGTGGAAATCAAAGTTGAGCACGTGCGCAAGTGGTAATAAGTAATGAATTCGAGGCTACATGCGATACAGAACAGTCGGATTAAAACGTATGTTGCCAAAAAGAGGTCCGTAGTTTTTCGGCATATGTCGTGCCGGTCGGTAGGATAGGAAGAAATAATTCCCGTGTGTCACGAACACGCGTGCGAACGTGATGCTCGCAATTTTGATGTTGATAAAGCCATATAATTGGCGCTAAAGTTATTAACAATTAATTTATTACAGCTTTATGTCCACTTTAGCGATATTTTTTATTATTAAAAACGAGAAAGCTATCACAATATTTATGCCGTGTGTAATATTTTAGCATTATCTTTCTTCATCATTATGTTGGGCGCTCGTAGGCGATGGAGTCAAGCTGTCACCTCTGCACTTCTGCGGTCTTTGAATCCCACGCGGTAAACGGTTCGGTGAACGTCTTTCTCAGGCTTTTATTTCTCACAACTAGGACCTGAGAAATACTAAAACAATCTTCCAACTTAGAGCATGATAGACGATGTGTCAAAACAAATTTACCATTTGTTATACCGTGGCCAATTTAGATGCCGTTCCCAAAGCCACAAATTAGGATAAATGTACATCTTTAATTTGTTAGCGAAAGCCAGAATTATTTATGGCATAATTATATTAAGTAATTATAGTGCAGTGGGATTCGCCAGAGGCGGTGGTTAGGGATTTACAGCGCCACATCACGCTAACAATAGGCCGGACTGCGCTGCATAGTTGGTCCCCGCATTCGTTTTGCTCTCCTTACGTTCCAGCAGTCTAGACGTAATATTTCTAAGCAATATGCAGACATATAGTATAATTATCGATCTATCCATCTTCTGGCTTAAAGTCCTATTCGGAATGTTAATGAAGGCTCAAAACTATTTGAGCCAGACTACTAAGCTACAAAGTATCAGGTGACATCAAGCAGGCTTCGTATACAAGAAGGAATTATGTCCTAGACTGGAGCATTAGGAGCTCGCGGCTAAATAAAAACAGCCGCACGGGTTGATCGAAGGTTAAGCTATGCTTGCCGAGGTCAGTCTGTGGATGGCTGACCGTTCGTAACATATCGAGACTCCTCTGTGCCTCGGAAAGCACGTTAAGCCGTTGGTCCCGGTTGTCATTTGTAGATCTTTGACACTCGTTACGGGTAGTCAGAAACTCGAAAATCTGACAACCAGTCTTACCAAGGGGTATCGTGATGCCCAGTAACTGGGTTGTGGAGGTCAGATAGGCAGTCGCTCCATGTATAACACTGATATTCAGCTGTATCCGGTTAGGCTGGAAGCCGACCCCAACATAGTTGGGAAAAGGCTAGGCGGATGACTGGAGCATTAGTATGTATTAATGAATGCTAACAGACCGAGTATATTCGTGGAGTTCAGCCGAATTGATTTTTTTTCGTGTGTGACAAAGTTAATGTGAGCCCTAATGGTCTTAACTGGAACTCGTTCGGTGCGGGAGAACAAATCAAATAAGAAGCTCTCGCTTTGAAGGGAAGTATGTGAGTTTATTAAAACAAAACATGAAGCGTACTCATTTCTAATTCCATCCAGCGAGTTCGGCGCCACTCCTTAACATTCACGGGGCGGCCGCGCGCGGTAGGTGTATTTAATCTGAATTATTCCAACCAAACTGACTGACAGACCGCCACCGAGCGACACTCAACAAAAAAAAAACAATAATTTCACTACTTAAAGGGGAAAAGTTTCAAATACATAAAACTCTTTGTTTGGCGAAGAATATTAAAACGGCCGGATGGCTCCGAGTCGTGCCAAGTTGCTGCCGGATCGCGAATATTAACCGTTCAACTCGCTTCTGATTAAAGAGAAGCGATTTTGAACAGGATGACTGATGCGCGCGTGATTTCGAGGAACAACATTGTTTATTAAAATATGGACGGAAATCTCAACTTCGTAATAGGAAGGGCCCGCTTATTTCGTGCATACAAATTAGGGAGGCACTCATTTAAGTGTCGCGGAGTGTTAGTGAAAACGGGCATTAAAATCGAATAAAGTGAGTGTTTACCCGAGATTTTATAGCCGCCCACTGATTTATAGTATCTTGTTCCATGAATGTACACTGCCTACACTTAGTCGGTTTGAGTTAGAGGAACATGGAAGTTCCGTCGACTGGTCTCGATTTTCCGTGGCCCACGTTTGCGTTTGCTGGAAGCGTAATTATCTCGAATTAAGCGAGTCATTACAGGAGCGGCTAACGAAGTCGCTCGTCCCGCGCTCCGCCACCGCCTCATAACCGGAAGGTTCAGTTTCGCCCCCGAATACGGCGACGACTCGCAATCATTAACGCGGTACAATCGAGCACAGAACATTCAGTGCCTATATTTAATTCCCTTCTTGTCGTAACGACCGTCATTGTAGGTACCCACATTTCAGATTATGTACTAATTAATTTGCGAGTTCGGATCCTACGACTTTTCTTCGAAGACGTTCGACGATACATTGTGGTTTTGTTGCTTCCAGTGAGCGTAATAATGTAAAACGTGTCGCGTGTACGTTGAGACTGGGGACAGACACCTTGCACCGTGTCTGATCCAGTCTTGAGCGATTATCTAAATATAGAACGCGTGTCGAGATGATTGTACTCACTGAGAGCGAGCCTGCGGTTTGTTCGGCTTTTCTGCGGTTGCGCGTTTTTGTTCACACCTGCGGTCAACTCCAGTTATGAGATCTCGACGAAAGCTCCAAGCGGCACATCGCGTACTCAAATAATTATGTTGTTGTAGAACTTTTAGGCTTTGGACATTCATATTAGTCCAGGTAGAGGACATCTAAATGGCTCGTCACCTTCCCATTGTGACTTAATGATGAAAACATTTATTTTTCACAGCTCCACAAAGACGAAACATTTATCTTTCTCAGCATTAACGCGCTAAAATCGTGTCGTGCTACTGTCGCCATAAATCATTATCATCAAACAGTATTCCGGGCCGGCGACGACGTCGGCTTTCATCGGACGCTTTCAATCTGGCCCTCCTTTATTTCATTACAATAAGTAATTCACTCGCCTACCATTCAGTCACTTTTCGGTAAACATTTTCTGAAATTGGCAATAAATTCCCCTCTAAAATATCGTCCCGTCGACTGGGACTCAACCTTTCGTAACAATAGACTGAGATGTCGTCTCATGAAGATGTTCACTTGGTTTTGTTAGGCGCAACAATAGTTTTATTTAGCTTCGAGCCCACTGCCCACACGCCTCAGCTAATGGTCAGGATTGTATGAAGATGTAAAAATGAATGGCCTATCTTATAAAGGGCTAATAATAAGTTCTCATGCGTCTGCGATCGACTCTATTGTTGTGTTATTTTTTGTGTGCGTGTGGATCGTGGTGTATAATGGGGTAGGTGTCAATCGCGGCCGAGGTAGGCAGGTGAAGTCCGAGGCGCGCCGGGAAATAAAAATGCTCATAATTTCATTCTGCAGCTGCCCGTCAAGCGAGCATCGATTCGAACCGGCCTGTAGACCGTCTTTTTGTTACACCGAATTCCACAAAAATATTACAGACGATCATTATTTTTAATTTGTACATATTCGGTTACGCTTATTGTATATATAACGTTTTTATAAAATGGTTTTAGCGTACCCTCGCTAAGCTGACTTACATATTTAGGTTGGTGATGCAAACTGCAGCTAATAGGTCTTTACCTATGAAATTGCCGTTTTGTATGAAAAAATTTAAATGAATTTTTTTCATGTATTTTTTATTTGTATTAATCGAAGTAATCACCCATGCAATCAATGCATCTTTGCCAACGCAGTGGCAGTTTATTGATGCCCTTCTTAAAGAAATCAGCTGGACGGGAGGCAACAAATTCTTCAAAGGCATTTTGTACTGCCTCTCGGGTATTGAATTTTTTTCCCGCCAAGAAGTTTTCCAAATTCTGGAAAAAGTAGTAGTCTGTAGGCGCAAGGTCTGGTGAGTAGGGCGGATGACGGAGAGCTTCCAACCCCAGTTCTTGCAACTTGGAGACCGTCTGCTGTGCAGTATGAGGTCGCGCGTTGTCGTGCAGGAGCAGCGGAGACGAGCGATTGACCAATGCTGGTTGGAGATGTGCCAGCTTCTCCATCATTGTGTTCAATTCTTCACAGTACACATCTGCAGTAATGCTCACCCCGTTTGGTAAGAAGCTGTGTTGAATCACACCGGCGCTAGACCACCAAACAGTGACCATCACTTTTCTTGGGGTAAGTTTTCGTTTAGGGCATTGTTTAGGTGCTGAACCAGGATCCAACCAACTTGCTGAGCGCTTGCGGTTATCAAACAGAATCCATTTTTCATCGCAGGTAACAATGCGGTTCAAAATTCCTTCATTTGTGTGTCTGTTGAGCAGTGCAAGGCACGTCTCGACGCGTACTTCGCGCTGGCGATCATTGAGTTCGTGGGGCACCCATTTGTCAAGCTTTTTTACCTTGCCAATTTGACGCAAATGGACCAATATTGTTTTGACGATAACGTCGAAAGCTGCTGCTAATTCAGCCGTAGATTGTGTATCATCAGCTTCCACAATTGCCTTTAATTCGTCATTGTCGACCAAAGTCTTCGGACGACCGCGAGGTTCATTTTTCATTTCGAAATTTCCAGAACGGAAGCGAGCAAACCAATAACAGGTAGTGCGTTGGTTTGTAGTGTTAGCTCCGTAAACGTCGTTGATGTTGCGTGCCGCTTGTGCCGCGTTGCTGCCACGACGGTACTCATATTCCATAATTACTCGAATTTTTAACGTATCCATGATGACGAAAAAGATTTAAATGCGATGAAAATGTAACACTAATCAATAAACAAATGACTACTTTTGGAAAATAAAAACCATGTTTTTAAAATAAAATTAATTTGAAATTAGAATTCTTAGCCAAACAAAAAATATTTTGATTTGAAATGGCCAGTACTGCAGAACGGCAATTTCATAGGTAAAGACCTAATATTTCACGTTCGTGAAACTGTTCTGTATTTTCGATAATAGTCGGTTCGATAACGTAAAATTAACCCGGATTTAGATTATGTGTTCCATACTGGGTTCGTATTAGATTCGCCTTTTATTTTATGCAGTAGGTAGTAGGATATAATCTAGACTTAGTTAGTTCATATACTTAAATTGAATTCCAATATTTTCATCTAATCGTTGTAGATAAAGTTAACTAGGTTCTACAAATAGTAGTTGTTTTTAAATAAACAAGATACACCTAGGTAGATAATCATTTTAATTATTGACCTTAAAAGCTTTCAATCTGAACTATCACTTTACATTTAACTCGTTGTCGGACTAAATACAATTTCATTTACAATTTTATTAAACCCCGCCTAGCAATTTGGAAAGTTTATCAAATTATCTAAAATATTACCTACAAACAATATTTTACTTAGTTAAGGTGCCCATTACACAGAATATCACAAATAAATTGAAGTTAGTAGAGGTGAGCCGAGCGAGGGCTCCCGAAATCAATTCTACGATTAATTAATCAACATCAGGCACTTTAATAATTTTGTTTCAACAGTGGCAGCTGGCATCCCGCTGTGCTCAATTCCAGCCGATTTTCATATTAAAATACTGTATAGGATATTAACATTAAGAAAAATCCTAGCAAGCACGCGCGGCCCGGCGCACCCGCCTCTAATCTCTACTGAATAAAACATAAGATGCTGGATAACCTACTATTAGAGTTAAACCACATTTAATATGGCTTTCTATTATCGTGCAATATGGAGCGAGTTAGCGTAAATAGCGCGGGATGTACATAATCGCACGCACGAGCGAATAGCGCACCCGTTAGCGAATGTTAATTAAATCTTAATAAAAAGCGTGCGTCGAGTGTACTCCGTGTTCTCGAGTGAAGGGGGAAACTTAATGTTTAGATAAAGGGAAATATGGGCTCGCGACTTTATGTTTTATGAGTATTGCGAAGTTGCGGGGAAGCGCTCCGGGCCACGTCGTGATATGACTAATGTAGAAGTAAATCTGACGGAATTATGTACAGTCTTAGTTAAACATCCTACTAGTATATTGATTTTGGTGCTTTATGTTTCCCTAATTTGTTAAAGACAATATTGGTTATATTTGATATTGTTTGCTTACGCTTGTGTTGTAACACCACACATGAATACACACACATTGTAGGTATGCACATAGTCAATTCAAATTAGTTGTTATTATGTATAACTTTTCATTGTGACCGGCGCGCCCGAGAGCGTATCTGGATAATTATGCATTAGGCCGCTAAACAGGGACGTTAAATATTAATTTATGTGTGGCGTCGTTCGCACAATCTCATGGTATCAATTAAACCCGCCCACTTATCTCGTAAACTCACCAGAACCTCTAGTCACTATTCCCCGATCAATTTGCTTTATCTATGGATAGCTCTTATCGTCGAATAAAATATTTACAGCACAATAAAGGCGTCCTCCCCGCAATAATAAAACTAATAACCACGATAATGAAATTTATGAACGCCTACGCAAACGCCATCGTTATTTTTGTGGGTTATCTATTTTGGATACCGTGTTAAAAAAATTGAAATATTTTCTCCATCAGAATTCACGTGGAAACCCTTAGAATTT
Source organism: Phlogophora meticulosa (assembly GCA_905147745.2). Classification (NCBI taxonomy): domain Eukaryota; kingdom Metazoa; phylum Arthropoda; class Insecta; order Lepidoptera; family Noctuidae; genus Phlogophora; species Phlogophora meticulosa. The sequence continues at coordinate 7,139,849 of LR990518.1, forward strand.
TAATACAGCAAGCAGAGCGTATAACGCGGCATTAGATATTGATAGAGGCAATTTCTTAAAACAACATGGAAACCAAACAATTCGCTTTGTACGGTATTTCATTTATAGTTTGCGCCTCTTATTGATATTCCTTGCACATCGGACGAGATATCAGCGGGTGGGTATAAAACTTTATGTGAGTGCGAGTCGAGTCGCGAGTGACAGCGATTCGCGATACGGAAACCGCGAAAACGCCCCGGGCAACATCTACACAGGGTGCTACAGGGAGTTGATTGCTAACAAGTGAACCACAGACGCGGCAAATGTTTACCAACGTTAATATTAATTAACAATCACCCTTTACCTATATTACGTGTAACATATTATATTTCCATATACACACGAGTTTACGAAATACGCACCATTTTTATTAACTATTTATTTTTTATTGGAAACCACTAAGTAAACGCTTGATCTTTGATAAGAACATGATCTAATGTTAGATAAACAGTATAAAATTGGTTAAGAATTGGGATTTTATTACCAATCAATGCTTAGTTTTAAAGTCGTCACGGTTTAGTTAATAAAATAAAACAAATGATTTACATATTGAGCTTTAAACTTTTGAAAGTTTGTTCTAACATTTATTAAATAAATAAACATGTCGATTGACTGTTTTGTTTCGAAATTCATACAATCTCTAATACTTCTGGTAATCTTTTGGTTAAAAAAGTTAAAGAGAGAATCGTTAGGTATCAAAAAAGTTATCCGCATCGCTGTCAAACGTTAAAAAGTGTCCAGAGAGCTGGTGGTTTTACCACGTTAGTGCTGGTTCTGGATAAAAAAGGTCAGTCCTCTGGTCACATGAAAAATCGACCAACCACTTGGCGATGCCTCGAAAAAGCGGATGGGCACACGGACCCCACGGCTCTAGTGGTTTCCGGTAAAAACACTTAATTGTTATAATAACTCTTCCTTAATATCTTAAATTATGTAATTTCAATTAATCTTCTGTCTATTCATCTGTCGTATTCCATAATTTCATAATCATTCTTGTAAGTACAATGCCCCGAGTGCGGTCTCGGTTGAAGCGTCGCTTAAGTTCCTTTAGTAATTGTTTAGTATGAAGTAATCACTTTCAATTTGTTCTTACTTAACTCGTCTACTTTGTACTTAATTTTCTAAAGATACTTAGTTTAAAACGATCAAGTGTTTGTCAAGGACTTGTTAACTAGGTTTTCTTGTTATGTAATAACTGAAAAATAATGTTATGTTTAGTTGTGTAGTTTTGAATAAGAATATTATGAAGTTTTTTACATGACTCAAAAGACTAGAAAATGATGCGATAATAAAAACCGAGGCTTATGTCTTTTCATCTCTCAACATTTTTTTCTTTTCTTACTTTTTGTATAGTGTAGTTACAGAGAATTTATGTAGCTGATAAATGTACTTAAACGATAATGTTTAATCAAAGGAGATAGAGAAAACTCTTCACGATCACTACAAAAGGCTTTTTCCAAACAAACCATGTTTCCTCAAAATCGCTTCAACGTCAACCCTTTCCCCGCTACCCGTCAGCACTAAGACCACACCCTAAACCCCGATGCAGTAGGCAGTTACCGTCACGATCGCTCGCGGGCGGCATCGTCTGAGGGTGGCCCACAATTCATTGTGCTTTGTTTGTCTAGCGTTTCCTGAACCGTTCACTTCGACGATTAGTGATGTTCATGCAAATTGTCGAACTTGTAGATAGTGAAATGTAGTGCTTTCGTGAAGAATTGAAGAGCCAATTTGTATTGAGAATATGATGAGATGGGTTCATAATGATTTAAGTTTAATAACTTGAGAGTGTTTGAAAGTAGAGGTACTTTAAGCTTAAAACTAGTTAGATACTTATCTTTACAGATGTACAAAAAAAAAATGAGGTGTCCGTTTGTTATATCCAAATAACAGATTTGTACTAAATTCATATGAAAGTCTTAGATTTTTTTGTCCGTCTATCTGTTGTTTGAGGTAATCTCTGAAATAGCTAGATAGATTTTGATTTCACTGACAGATAGCCAATGTTATAAGGACAAAGATTAACTTAGGCTACTTACTATTTTAGAGGCTAGTAGAATATAACCTAAAAGTGTTGAACAATATATTCCAATTAATCTTTTACACGTGGTAAAAAAAATGTACCTACCCTTGCCTTACGTATGCCTTCACCCACAAAAGAATAAAACCTTAATCTTCCATAAATCGTCTTCAAGTAAATAGGTAACTCACATTTTAGCTTACTTTTCTTTGAAATAAACTTTCAGAGGGAAATGAAACATCTTCCGAGTGCTATGCGTGTATTTGAATGGAAGGCACGAATATAAAATGAAAGGTTTTAGATTTTTCGCAAAGTAGTCTTAAAATATGTACGTTAATGCATTTGAATACAAATGTCGTTTCCATCTAGACAATTTATTTTCACTACTCGCCCTTTAGACAAGGTTTTATGGAAATGCGTTGTCAACGTGTAGAATCTTTTATTGTGTGGCTTTTGTTGTATTTGATCTACTTTTGTCGAGGCTTAGTTTGATGACGTAATGACAATAAATTAAATTTAGATTGTGTGTTAAGTAAGCAATCTATACATCATTATCTGCCTAGCCTTTTCCCAACTGTGTTGGGGTTGGCATCCAATCTAACAAGATGCAGGTGAATACCAGTATTTTACATGGAGTGACTGCCTATCTGACCTCTCCACAACCCTACTGTGTTGGTCTTACCAAGAAGTCTCGTGTTGCCCAGTAGTTACTGGGCAACACGAGACCTCTTGGTAAGACTGGTTGTCAGACTTTCGGGCTTCTGAATACCCGTAACGACTGTCAAAGATCTCTAAATGACAGCCGGGACTGATTGAAGTGTGTCAAAATAGCAGCTTTTAACTAAATGCATAAGTTTTTACGGTAGGTATACCAAAAAACATTTAATTTTTTAATTTTGTCTCTCTATCTGTTTGTTGTCTGTTGACTTGACAAGTTTAAATTTGTTAAGGAGTAACTTAGGCTACTTTTGTTTTAGAAAAAGTATTCGGGTTCCGCGCAAAAAAAAGAACCAACAAAACCATTACCATTTTGACACATTCCACGTAGATGAAGTCGCGGGCACAGCTAGTTAAAACTAAAATATTAATACGGAATGCCGTTAAAAGCGTAACGTTACAGCATGCGTCACCAGAAAATGATGCAAATGTCTCCATGCTGTGCAGCAGACTGGTCCTCTTAATGCATGGTCACACTACTCGCCGGTTTACAGCCATTTTAATACGACAAAGGCCTGCAACCGATCGCACCGGATCTAATGCTAAATACCAACTTATCGTGTGTGTGCCTTCGTAAATTGTATGTAAATACGTGAACACCTGCTGAATATATTTGTATAAGCGTTAGTCCGCAAGGCGTGTTTGAGAATGCTCAATAGGGTGCATTTGACTGTGTAAACCTATTAATATGGGCAGTCCAGTATGATGCGGCGAGGTGTTATGTAAATTGCCCGGGGATAAACGTGTGACAACTCATGAGAACTACTCGGGAGTTGTTATTGTAATGATAGTCTGTTTTGATTTCTAAAGTCAGGCCCTTGATTGGTATGATGGAGGCGAGTGGTGAGCCCTTGTAATTGTTTTTGTAAACGTTGTCCCACACTAGGAATTTCTCCTGTATCGTGGGTGCGTTTACAAACATTCAAACACACATACACAAACAGCCAGACCCGGAAAACTACCTGTACGCCATACAAATATTTGTTTCGTGCGGGAATCGAACCCACGACACGCAGCGCAGCAGTCAATCGCTCAGCCACTGCGCCAACCATGCCGTCATGCCGCATTTTAAAGGGGACTTGAATTTTCTATCTTATTTTCATTCAATAAAATACATAGTGTGCTTGCGATTCATTTTGCGTCCGCACGAATGACCGGATCCGACATATTTTATAATATTATACGATTTTATGATAAAATAAATCACATTTTACGTTCCATGTGTTAGAATTCAGAATACACATTACCTGGACCAACTGGCCTAAAAATAAGCACCTAGTAATTTGTTGAAACAGAACCACGAACGAATAAGAAACTATTCCAATTTTACTTTAATATAACGAAAGATTAATCATTAGTTACATTTACGAAATAAACCGCCCCCAGTTTGGCAAAATTTAAAAGTTCTATTATTGTATTTGGAAACCCCTAAAAGTTTAGTTTAGTTTACAATAGAGAGTAATGACTGGACATATTAAACAAACAATGGTCCTTTTTTGCGCACCATTAGTAGTTTGGTCCTACTGAAGTTGTACGAATAGGGGATCTGCACTTGAATGCCATTATTGCTCCCAGTACGGCAGTTTGTATTTAATAGTTTTTTTAAACGACATGAATAGGGAAAATTCTAAGTATTGAGATGTAGGGGTTGATAACGTACCCTTATAGTTTATTATGACATTAACTGCACAAATATTCTAATGGGATGTCCTAATTTATAGTAGAATTTATACTTCGTCTACAAAAAACGAACTCTCCTCCCGAGGCTCCAGCCGTGTCTTGAGTTTCAACTTTTCCGGGGTAAAAAATACTTTGTCTATACATATTAATTTTCAACTTATCCGGGTAAAAAATTGTCCGTCTTCTTTCAATTATTATGCCATCTGTTTGGTAGATTCAACCATCATATCAGATTCAGTAAGTTACGCGTGGAACTTAAATAAAAAGACATTCAAATATTTCAAATTACATATGAGTACACTGACCGATTTTCTGTCATGGCGGCTATTCTTAGCGGAGACAAGCCATCGACGCGGGGGATATTATAGTGTACAAGTTTGTGCTCAAACACAGGTGCACTCTCTGTTCCCTCACTTTCATAGTCCGATGGGATTGTAATCCAACGCGACCGGACTGAGACCATGCACAAGACCAAGGGCTGAACTTGCTTTAAAACGTACATAAAAAACAAACACACTCCTATTATCTACCACGAAAAGGAGAGAAAAATAGAAAGTTAACAATAAAGATAACCTCCAAACCCTAGTATTACATGATTACACAATAAATCCAATAGATTTTGATGACGCTATTAAGAAGAACAAGTATCCAAGCATCTAATCAATAAGAGACACGAGATACTCATGTAAGACATATAGAACTAATAAAACAAAACCATTATCGTATACGAACATACAATCTTGTTAACTAAGCCTTGGTGCACGCATAATGATATTGACAAGATTTCTTTTTATCTAACGCTCCCATCGAGACGGTACTCGCGATAATAGTGGTACAAGAAAAAAGTTTTTAAGTTATCGTCGCTGTCACTCGCACTAATCTAACATCTCACGGAATGTCCGGATACTGACGTTTCGAAATCATCACTAGACGAATTATTAGCCGTTAATGCAGCGTCGTAACATTTTACTGGTTTACAACCGCGCCACTTAGGACCAAAGCTCAAATTACCTTAAGCTCATCCTATTACACCGCTATATTGTTATCTAAAAGTATACCTGGCTAGCTGACGCTTTATCATTTTTTTTAGATAAAAGTTTTATGCTTAATAAGTTTTACGGTCATTTTATTGATAACTTATTAATAGATTACATTGTCCCGTGACTGCGTTACGCGGTATTAAAATTGAAGACGATAATTCTTTGAATATTTGAGTGCCAGGTCAAAAGAGCTTTGACATTAAGATAATCTTTATTAAGAGTAAATTGACGAACGTATAATAAAATTATAGTAATACAAATGCCTAAAGATTAGAGACGTTACATAAAACTATATAGCTTTTTTATGTCATTGATTGAATTTTAGAAACGCCGTATTTTTAATTTCGTTTCGCCACTTCATAAAGTTAGATAGTCAATGGAATGTCAATATTTTTGTTTTTCGACCACATTGATCGCTCCACATATGACTATCGAAGCGAAGCAATGACTGAGAGCAATAATTTGTTACCGATAGCAGCGGACCGACAAAATGACCGGGATTACCGTTACCAGATTCAGTTGATGACCAGATAGAAATCTATTAATAACATTCGGACAGTGCCGACGGACAGATCTATAAATGATGAGTTTCATTTCAGATAAGATCATATCCGATATCTCGGATGATTGATGGAACTCCGCTTGATATTACTTAGGAATTCTATTAAGTGTATGCTCGAGTATTGTTTTCTAGCCCATTATACACGCATTAGCATAGTTCGTTACTTAACTTGATACCATCTATAATACAATGTATATTACTCCGTCCTATATGGTAACTTTCTAACTCGTGTTAGTAATGTATTCTAATTAATTTTCAATTAGAAAAGGTATTTTGAACACTGTGGAAAATGGAAACGCTTGTGAAGTTCTCTTTGTGTACAAATGCTTTGGAGATCCAGATAAGTAGAACTTTGAAGAAAGTTTTCTGCGTAGCTCCATAATTCCTTTGAAAAAATATTATGAGAAGACCTCATTAGTGTAAAAAAAAAGTTTCTCATTACACGATTATTACTACCTTCCTGTAAGCACTTTTAGTGCGTAGAAGAAAGGCCTTATTGTAGTCCAGCTGTACAAAGAAGAAAAAACAAACAAAAGTCATTCTAATCATGTAAGATATCCATTTGATTGTGCCGAGTCATCGCCTTACGATGTACTAAGCTTTATTGTTACATGGTTCAAAGAAAAACAAATGAATTTAAATCACTAGGCAACACTGAGACGAGCGGAAACGCGAAGGCGTTGTTACGAATAAAACTTCGAGACATTGAGTGTGTTTTATATTACTATCTCTTTTACGCACCACCATTAGCCTGGACAAGAGAGAGATGGAAGGGAGAGAACAAGAAAATTCATGGAAGCTTGATGTAGCTAGTAATTTTTGCTAATTTTCCGGCGTTGAAATTTAAACTGTTCGCCGAGATGAACACCGGTTTTATTACCCTTTATATTTTCTTTTGCGCAATCTAGTCCACATTTTAAAATAGTTTTGGTAAATACTCGTCCTATCGAATTAGATATTCAACTGAATTGAAAGTAGGAAGTATGGCGCGCGATAAAATGACAAGTTTATAGTTCGAACAAAGTAATTGGCCCGATCAAAATACACTAACAGATAAATTAAGATAAATGGTATGATCCAAAGTGGATGACGAAACTAATAACTTTGTGGGTTTTAATCGAAATTATCGTATTATAACACCGTTGGGTTAGGCACGGCTGTCCTTCAACAATCTGGATAATAACTATCATTTGGGTAATAGCTATTAATTAATTAAAGGCACCGTACCGAATTTGAAGCCTTCCGCTAACGACCCTAATGACTTAAATGCTCCACACGCGTTCAATCTTGTAGCCATTGATTTAATAGGAATAAAATGTTTTCGAATAAAAAAGGGAGGAGTGTATGTGGAATACTTTAGTGGGACCACACACCGCCGTATCTCTCGCTGCTCTAATGATATGCACATTTATTTTAAAGTTAATGTAATACACTTTATACATGGGTGTTGATTCTATACAGGATGTTGATTTAATTTGATAGGAATGAAGAGATTTGTAAATTATATCAGCACAATGTGTTGTTGAAAGAAACTGTTCTCAGCGTTTTCTGGCCTATTGTCTACTATCTTCATGGGATTCACGGCTCTAGCAACGGTTTGTGTGCAAAGATTTATTTCCTTCATTTTATCATTGGCTTTTTTAACTTTATAAAGGGCCAATTAACTAACCTGCGTAGTAATTGCAATATTGATCTATTCAGTTAGTATTTTATGAAAAGCTCTTGATAATCAGTCAGAGCTTCAGTGGCTTTAGTGCGAGTTTTTATTCCTATTCGATCGCGTTCACGTAAATATCAATTTATCCCGTTTTACTGAATAAGCGCCGTCTGGTGACCATAATAGGAAACACAATTATTCCATAAACACTAACGCAAATGAACGTTAAATTTAACGCCATCGAGTAAGTACAAGAGCTCGTACTAGGCCCTCAGCTGTTTGATTGTTGTCACTTCAAACCTTTATGCCAAACACTTCACTATTAAAAAAAAGCACTCTTAAGGCTCTATGAAAAGCCTTCCATATTAGCATAAACCACTTGTTTGTATGTACCCATACATTTATTTGGCACTTACTATTTAGAGTTAAAAATTTCATTTGAATCTGGCACTTTGCCCGCGATAAGAATCGTGTTCAACTTGTTTATACAGTCAAGTTTATTATGCCTACTTAACATAAGCAGTACTTACTTAGCATTATTGTGTATATACTTGTCGACTTATGGCTTTTTAGTGCAATTTCTTTAGTAGCAAAAGTTGGGCTAAGATTGTCTATTTTTTTCTTTTCTTTGCATGAACAGGTTTTCTTCTGTTGTAGGTGTTGTTAGTTTAATGACTTTTTTTATGTTACCACATTAAGTATACAGACTCAGCCAATCTTTTGTCATGTTTTGATTAGATTCAGTGATACTTCGTTAGGTTTACGAGTATGATGACTGGGGAATACGTATTGTTTTAGTACACCTCTAAAGTTTTAAATCCAATTTGAAGGTTCCACGGTATAAGTCTAGTAGCAGCAGTTATTTGTTTTGCGCCCAAGAGAAATATATAACAACTCATTACAACTAGCGCCAGAGTCCGGTAAAGTTCACAAAATGAAAAGAAGTACAAATTTCAAAACTACTATGAACAAAATGCTTCAAAAATAAAAAGTGAACGAAAGTCACGTATAAAATGGCGATTACAGATAAATAAAATGCTCCGGATTAATTCCAACGTCATTTTGAATACTATAAACGATATTTAAATTGATAAATTTACTGCGTGTACTCTTAAATTTATGCGATGTAAATCTTTATGTTAATAAAGTAAATGTTAGCTTCGGTTTATCCCTTGTACATTGATCTCGGTGAGTGTACAAGCTAAACAATGATAATTTCAAAGGGCCCACGTGTGTTCCGTGAAACGAAACGTGGCGCGTTGGGCGGCAGACAACTATCCCTCCACTAATCTGCATATTGGACTTCCAAACATTATATGCACACGTCTAAATTTTAACATTCAGTTTTCAACCTTATACCCATACCATAAAGGTCAATAATTTTCGTTTCCAAATTGCTCAGTGAAAATTCCGGTGTCGTGTGCATTGTTCTTGATTTTGAACCAGCGATGAGTTCATACATTTTATGGCAGTGTAAAAAGTATTTTATTCATGGTCACGTGAACATGAGTAGATGGTTAGCTTTATAAATGATTAATAAATTTATCATACGTTGTGTCAGCTTTTGTCCAAAATAGAAAAAAAAACTGACAAGTCAATTCCGCTTAACCATACAATGTTTGCAAATAAAGAGTCGAGCCTCCGTTTCGCAGCCAGCCGTATCTTCCTAGAAGGATAGTATAAAACGGACAATATTTCTCATTATATCGCGTGATGGATGGTCTAAGCAGCCAGGTAGACGTGGTGGTTATTAAACTTTTTTTTCACCCAAAAAACATCTACCCAAACATAAACACTTCTATTATTCAGAGTACAATAGCGAACCGAAACTGGCGCGCCGAATTCCGATCGGTTACGCTAGTTTAACACAACTAATCGTTATATTTTTTACTTTATGTCCGTAGTCGTTATTAACAATTTCATCTCATTAATAAGCACTGGAGCAAAAGAGAACACATTTGAGCGGCGGGCTCGTGTTACACTCGATGGTAAAGCTCGCATTAATAATGTTAATGTTTTATTCAGATCATATGCCGCTATTGCATCAGTACAATATAGAACTTCTAATTGATATGATGCTCTTCATTATAACGGTGATTAACCTCGCCCGCCTTTGTCTAATGCTTCTTTTCCAATTTCTCTTATTGCTATCATTAAAACGAATATTCGTTTTCACGGTAGGAAGCCCAATTTGTCTGATTTATATTTAAAGCATTTGGCTATTAGCAAATGTTTGCCGAAATAATAATACCATCCTGTGTTCAGTAACCGCATAACCACTCAAATCCAATTCACAGCATCGCTGCCTTTATAGCGTATAACAATGGATAACGCTAATTTATTTCGACATCGAGTATCGTTGGGCACAGACCCAATATAGAAAAATTAAGTAATTCATTCGGGTTGAAAGGGTAGAATGTTTGTATCTGACGTAGAAAAAAACGGTACCGACTATACATATAGGCAGGAGTAGAAATGGGCGCGCTTGGCTGGTTCCCCACAGGCGGCCACCGCTCACTCTCCCGTCCAACGCATTCTTATTCTGATGTTTAGATAAACATTAATAAGTCCCTAAGGCCTTCCCTATTCTATATGTATCTAAAATGGCGGTTAGCAAGTTAAATTATTTCCGGAAAACGAGTTATGCACCAAACACCCGAACTCGAACGATGTGAAAGAATGTTAAATTCATTATGCGTGTGTTTTGTTAAGATACACATCAAATTAGTGCGTATGCGTAATGCGCTGTTTATGTAATTTAATGGTGATAAGGTAATTTATTCACGGGGAGAGCCATCAATTGTATGGTGTCATCAAAATGCGAGCAGCGCGGCGGCGTTTAGAAATGAAAGAGTCGTAATGAGAGTTCCCAGGTAGAAGTCGGTCGAGCGGACGAGTGTTGAGCAAGCAGGCGCGCGGAGTTACAGCAGCTAATGAAGATATGCAAGTACACTCGACCGTGTAAACAAGCGAACCCGGAGGCGCTTTTTCTGTTTGCTCCCGCGAGATTAGTAATTTAAAAGTCAATGCGGACACTCGAAAGGGTCAATCGCATCGCTCGGCCAGTGTATTGAAAACAGATACCCTTTTCTGTATTCCGGTGGTGGCCCATGAAAGTTATAAGGGCTGAGTTGTTGAACTATGTAATTGACTTGGTTCTGCGGTCGCAGGCTTTGTTCTCCGGAGGGCGGATAATCGAAAACGCCTCTGGTTAGCCCGAATGATGAGAGAGAAACAATGCGAAGTTGATATGTGGATTCGCCAGACGGTCCCTTGTTTGATTTGCAAAGAGCTATTTGCTCGTCGAAGACTGCGGCTGGAGCAGGAAATTGGACCTCGCCGCCGGTTTCGACTACGCTAACACTTGTCCAATTACTTCCTTTTCCACAGTTTAACTGTTAAATACAAGCACTCGTTTTAATAAAGAGCCTTGCTCGTTTCGTCGCAAACATGTAAGACAGAACAATTTCCGTGACACACAAAACAGTCGTCGGCAAAACTAATACGTTACACAAAAATAAAAGGAAAACAGATAGATGCGACGCCGGTCATAAAATAGACAAAAGCGTTTAGCTAAAGCACGAATAGTGATCTATTTAGGTCTGCGCGCCATCATTTTTATTTTCTCGCACAAAACATGTCGGCTGTCGCTCCGCATTATGCCGCCGAGCGCCACACGTAGCATTCGACGGTGTTTTATTTTGGGTAAATGTGGACGTTCCAATGATTGACTTATCCGGGGGTAACTTGAGAGGCTCTCGCGACGAGCGGCCGGTGCGGCCCGATGCGGCCACCGACTCTACAGTTGTAACTCTATCCCAGCTCTCCGAACACAAACACAACTCAAACACTGACAGCTATCTTAAAGTGAAAGGTCGTTTAAATATCTCTGATACATATATCACGGATTTCATAATTCAAATGCGTACAAGGCATAAAATTTCATAAAGAGATACTCGTATGATTCCTAAAGTGCATATCTGTGGCCGTATTTCAAAGATCATGGTTACTGTTACATGGCTGTTTGTGTATGTGAGTTTAAATGTTTGTAAACGCACCCACGATACAGGAGAAATTCCTAGTGTGGGGCAACGTTTTTAAAAAAAAAAAAAAAAAACAAACTTAGTTTATTCAATGTGTTTTTAGAAAATACAATATGCTACGAGCTTGAATCAACTTAAGATGACTTTAATAGTTGAAAGCAAGTAAACAGAATAAATCTCCGACATGGTCCGAGCCGGTCGTGTTGTGTCGCGTCGTCCACAACGACTAACACTAATCTATCTTAGTTTAAAACGGACCGCCTCAGACAAATGCCTTTGTTTTACTAAGGGAAGGAAATATCGACGGTCTCATGTGATTTAAATGTCTTCTGTTTTAAGAGAAAGCTAATACGGATGTAGGTACCATCTGTGTGTTGTCCTTTTCAAATGGTCCCGGCTCGGGAGTAGTAACTTGATCCGAGACTACGCACAGGATGAGTGAGTGTGTAGCAAAATAAACTTATTGTATTGACTGAACAAAGAAGAGACTTCGAAGAATATGAATGTAATGACATAACTGCAGCGAGCGGAGCTTAGCGCCAAATGTAAAGGAAATAAAAACGTGGAATTCCAACCGAGTTTGCTGGCTTAACGCATCACCATAATTCAATCGTGGCCCGTTCCTTTGCTACCAAAAAGAGCATCGAATTTATTACAAAGCTCTTTGGTTCGGGAACCCCTACCTATTATTTATGGCACTCGGTTGGTCTGTCACAAAAAACGGACGGGTGCTTCGAATATCTCAGCGGGCGACTACGAAACATAAGCTGCAATAACACGCACTTCCTACCGGGCTGAAAGCACGGTACCCAGCCATGGTTGCACATTTGTTACCGTCATTCAATGTATTATACACCTTGTTGCAATGTAATATAAAACATTTTTAAAGTCCATTAGGTGGTGTTCGTGCCTGGGTATGCTTAAATAAATGATAATCCGGATTTATTGAAAGTAGGCTGCAGTGTAGAAGCTGATATGTTTCAATGCGAGCCATGTGGTGGCAAATGTGGGAACCCCGCCAAGATGTTGTCCTACTAACGACTTTGTTACTTCATTGTTGTGCTGTTATAAATGTGTTTGTTTCAGAAATAAACTCTTTAATACGCTTCTTTATTTTTTATTCAGTAGTATATACTTTTACAACAACCATCACGCAAACATTGTTTGACATTTCGATTGTCAAGTGAGACACGAGTTTCCGGTCGGATAAATTTAATTTGGAATGAATACCCCGATCAAGAGCACTTACGTTTTCTGTTCAAAATCCACGTGCAGTTTCATCTTTTAATTTTTTTGCCTTTAAAACTTTTTAAAAGCTTTTAAGTAGCACCGGATACGAATTTAAAAAACATTACCTTCCACAAACGCAGTACCGTTCGAGATGTCATTGAACCGCCTTCAGAATTAGGCAGAGATCCCTTCTTTACAGGCTGTTATAAGTCCTCTTTTGTCATTGGAGAACACTCGAACAGCAAAGCCATTTAGAACCGGCTCTAATTATACGAGATGTTTGTACGAAAGACGCGCGTAAACCAACCCCCGATGTTTATTGTAAAGACAGATTGAACAAACAGAAGGCGGTGCCGTTCAACAGCGATCACTTTTAATCCCCGAAATGAGACAAATATCACGAACCGGGTCAACGGCTATCTTCTCACGTTTGTTGACGACTTAAAGTGTGATAATATTTATTAAACGGTTCACTCGAAACGACCGACGACGATAAATAAACTCCATAAGACCATTACGCGTCACGCAAGATTTACTATGTATGGGTAACGACTGCTTTTTTACCGATGCCGCATTATAATGTAAAATATTTCGGTCGCGATGTTATCGTTTGTTATTTTACTGGTAATTAGTATTTATTACCGAGCCGCGTCGTGCGTCTGATCTCGGAGCGATCTTCTAGTGTGAAAGCGGTTAAATGTGAATTATGTGGTTACTGGACGGATGACTTAAGCAGTTAAAACCGTTTTTATGTGAACTACGGGGACTTCTAGATGTAGCATGCGATACTCACAGAATTTATGTTGTTATAGGTGTTGAAGATCCGTATCATAATATTTAAGTAACTAAGGAATCGTAACAATTCGAAGACATTATTCTCATTTCGGAAGACGGCAACGTTATTAGTCTAAATATTTCGCATCTTCCGAATACCTTCGCGTTGGTCCCGGCCCACACAAATAGTTGGCGTGTTAACGAATTTGTATACCGAAAAAAATCGGCTACCGTCTTGATTTTGCTACCATTTGCCATCTGTTCCAGGAATGCGATCCTTCGAAATTAATACGATAGTTAACGCTTAAGTAAACCGAGTTAACGGCGAACCTGCGCGCATCGCGAGTCTCGCGACCCTTCGCTCCGAATAAATCATATGATAATTGAATCATATGCTGCGTGTCAAAAGTAATTAACAGACGCTGCGATACGCATCTCGGGCCACATGTGCTTTTTTAATAACGTCGCCTCTCGGTTTCCTCTCGCACACGCGACTCACGCTCGAGATAACATCGACATAGAATTTCTTTGATACACACATGAAAATTATTACTCTCTATTCATTGCGCTGAGATGACTTCATATTAAGGTCATTGTGAGAGTAAATTGATCTGTGAGGCTCCGCTAAGCGGGCGCGGTCGCAATTATACAAATCTAATTGAACCGCGGCGGCATTTTTCTGCGATAATAGCCCCAATGATTAATAGTTATAAATATTGGTTTAGCTTATTGCCAATTAAAATAACGCGAATACCATTTAATATACATGACAATAGGTTGTAAATTGTCGGCTTTTAATTTAAATACACACGTTCGACAGTTTGTTGTTCTATAAATCTTGAGAAGCAATTTATCTAGCTGATACTTAAATTCGTTCCATTAGCATCGTATCCCGTATTAAATTCGGCCGGCGGCAAAGATTGACAATGATTGGCCCAGTGCAGCCCCAAACGACCGATGCGATAGGCTATAAAAATGTTTCGCAGCCGTACACCAATTACCTTAATGTGACTACCATCAAAACAACCTTTTTAGCGAATCGTTCCTCTATTTTTTCCCACGGAACGTTTGCTCCTAATGAAATTAAGAGCAAATGTACGAAAAGGAACACATTCAACACGAGCGTTTTATGAAAATGAGAAAATGCCCCAAGTATATTCGCGTGTCGTTTTGGAAAAAGCTGTTCCGTCGAGTAGCGTCGTCGCGGCCCTTGCTAAGGATGAAATATTAGAGGTGTCGGCCCCTGTAATGAGACCCGCAGGAATACCAAGCAATATCTTAATACCTACCTTCGCCCGGGGTGACAAATACACGGCGTTCGCGTGGAAACTGTAAATAATTTATAACCGCCCTGTTTTACGATGTTTCTAACACCGCGATGACAGGACGAGGCCAGGCGGACCAAAGA
The DNA here is from genome assembly GCA_905147745.2 of Phlogophora meticulosa. Taxonomy (NCBI): domain Eukaryota; kingdom Metazoa; phylum Arthropoda; class Insecta; order Lepidoptera; family Noctuidae; genus Phlogophora; species Phlogophora meticulosa. Next base: position 7,155,019 of record LR990518.1, read on the forward strand.
TATTGCCCAAAATACATCGCCGCTAAGTGGAATTATTGCTGACGATGTACTGAAACCTCCCCAATTCCCGGTTTCAGTAATTCCGCTATCGTTGCCACAGGAGCACATCAAAGCTATTTTCGCATTAGACGTAATAATGCCGCCTAAACAAACTTACGCGTGAGTCGACAAATGTGAAAATGATTTATGAAATAGGTATCTGACTTGAAGCTTTACTAGATAGTCAACACTATCGGGAACATCAAAGGTGTCGAACGATGGAGCTCTCGCCTGACTTCAAAGAACAATAACCGAGGATATCGCGAGCCGGCGCGGAAAATAAACACGTTTACGAGTCGCCCGCATTAATTTATTTTGACGTAGAAACAATCGCACTTCGTCCTCACTTAAGAACGTTGCGACTGAAAGTTGAATATGAAAGGGCTCATAAAACGGCCGTAAACTCTATGAAGAGTGACGATCGTGCTTTTCGAGTGTTCGGCTGTAGGCACTTTGATTTGTGTGAGGCAGCTGGCAGCGTTAATAACTTAATTCGTCAGAGTCTACGCGACGGGAAGAGGGCTTTTAAAGGATGACTACATGTGCAGGCGCCGAGGAAGCGTAATGTTGTGCGCGGGAGCAGGGATGAGGCTGTGACGTCGACGGTCCGCTTTGAAACTGCGGCTGTTGAACGATTTGTGTACATCGGCAACTACTTGACTTGAGAGCGCGTCTAATTGACTGCTAACCGCGATAAACATTAATCAAGCCGCCCAAATGATCATCAAGATGGCCGTCAACGGGACGCTTTGGAACGTTCCTGTTGATATAATTATGTACGTTTATTTTTAATAATAACTAGCCCTTTGCCAGCGGCTTCGACCGCCCTATATCCCCTATACCGGAGGAATTTCGAAAAATTGAGCCCCAGCTATTTCTTTTCCACATATATATTGAACTATTTTTATTTATTATTATATGTTCATATATTGAACTTCTATATTCTAAATTCAACGGTTACGGCTGGGCGTATGACTCACTCAATGAGTGAAAATTGATTAGGCGTAGTCAAAGTATTAAGTTATTGTAACTTTAAACAATCAAGTATTTACTAAAATAAAACTTTTAACTCTTCAATGAAAATTTCACCTCGCACTGATGAGGCGCGGTCATCAAGAACACATTAATAAAGTTATATAAATTCTTTGAGTCGCGTCTCATTATGAACTCCATAAATTCCTGAGATACTCGACAGGTGCTTCAAGCGCCATTCCTATGAGAACTGTCATAATTATTTGTACACACTCGTCGGCAGGGCCACGAGATGTGCTTCGGAACTACTTGAAGTTCAGATAGTCGCCTACTCACAATAATTCATGTCCCGTCGTGTCGCTTCGATGGAAGCCACTTCACTACTTGTTAAGAGTCACGCGGACTCACCTTTTACATTATTTTTATAAGACTCCCTACGGTTCGAAGATTTCTGTTAATATTTCTTTGTGCGAAAATTGGACCACTGTTCATACATTTTTTATTTGACAGTATTTGTGTGGTTGGTTCGCATTAGTTATTGATATCGTTACTTCGATATTCAAGTGCTCACAAAAAAGGGGTAAACAATACACACAATACTTTTTGGGGCATAAAAATTGAAGTACCAAATCCCAATAAGGAATAAGAAGAGTGATTTCAGGAAACGATTCAAATCTTTTTTCCGCCTCTGATAAATTGATCATTACCGAATTCGGATCATAAATAGGAGAAAAAATCCTCGTAATTTGAGAAAAAATATCATAACGATACATCACTAGTGTTACGGAACCTGTCGACGATACGGAAAATCGTCATCCGTAAGCGCGGAGTAAACGTAACGTAACATCGAACGGATTCAATATTAAAACTGTTCGTTTTTGCACATACGAGTAATATTTATTTAGTTCTAAGATTTTATTCATACCTATGGTTGATAAATGACTACCAAGTATATATAATAGTACCTATCAAGTACATGTAGTATGCTTGCTGCATAATTTTCAATAGCAATATTATTTTTATTAAAATTACGAAAACGATTATTAATTACAAAATATAACTAAGTATCCAAATACTTAGTCATATTTTCGATTAATAATTAATCGTTTTAATTTATGTTACGCTTACGCGCGTTCGTGCTAGGTTTTTTCGGGTTAACTGAAACGATTATTGTTCTTGTAAGCGTGTATGCTGATCTTGGGTCCCTGGGATCAATTCCCAGGTTTCTCAATAGCAGCCCGGAGTCTGGAAGATGGATGTATGACACCCCCGTGCCTCGGAAACTACATAAAGCCGTTGTTCCTGCGCCTGATCCCTCCCTGGTCATGTCGGAAAGTGCACCTGTGCAGCCTGTCAACCATAATATCTCCTGTGTACTAGGCTAAGAATTAAGATTGGCCGACGCGGTCAACATTCGGTCAGCCAGCCATAAATATTATAATTGAAGACACAGTTACAGTTTTAGCTCTGAAATCGATAAGTCGTGTATCATTGCACGCCCGAGGAATATTCAACGAGTCTTCTATTTTGTACCACATGTACACCGCAATATACTTAGGTTACATTGCATTAATTAATGGAATTTGCATTGTGTGTAATCCTACGTAGTTTGGACATCGGCGTCGCGCTCAGAGCAGTGAGGACGATAATTATGTTCTGATAGGTGTACTAACTGCCTGCTCGCTAGTAATTGTATACGTATGCGATATTCAACGAGAAATGTATGAAGCTTATGGATGTAGATTATTAGCAGGCTTGATACAAGTTGTTCTTTGTTGGTCATGCTTTAAGTTCAACGGCTAATGAATGAATGTAAAGGTGATCGTCGTCAAAGCGGTGTCGCAAGACGGAACTTACTTCCAGAAACCGTGTTTGAGGGTCAACGAATTGTAACTCCATTAAAAGTTTCCTTGTTTTCGAAGTAAACACGGCGCCACTCAAAGGAAGTCCTTAAAAATTAATGGAGACATCCTGATTACTCTAAAGATCCAAGGTATGAGTTGTATTTAGACTACCGAGTCTATTTCTGTTGACACAAACATCTTTACGATTTAATCTTCCTTACAACTTTGCATTTCCTTTCAGTGGTTAAGTCGAATTCCTGTTGATATTTTCTTAATCCAACAGCACATAAATATCGCCAGAGGGCGTGACAGCCACTAAAGAATCGGATAAAGAACCTGCATGCGGGTAATATTGTGACTGTCGCCGGCATAGCGCAGTTAATATCTGAATCCCACAAAGGAAATAAAGTCCGATACGAAAAACGAACACGAGTTGAACAGAGTGCACCGCGCGTCAGATTATAGGCATAAATTATTAGGCACTTTTGTTCAAGGCAAAGAGCTACTCGCGGCCCATTCAATTACGGATCAACCGTACAAGGAGTGCCGAGTCTTTTTCAGATGTATGTGTAAGGGATTAGTAGGGATATCTGTGCCGGTATCTCCGTGAGATAAGTACGAATATACGTCAACGTCGGACGGCTAAGCCGATTATTTTAAATGTATTCACTTCCTTAATGGACGTCGTTTTTCACGTCGCGCACCGTGAGCCCTCTCTCTCACTGACTTACTGAAGATTTTCGGTTATGATCCGGTCATTGACTGTTGGATATTAATGCTCACTTATCCGACATTTATTAAATTGTCGGAATAAGGGAGCGAGGGCAAGTGGATGAAAATATCAACTTTTATAATTGATATGTCCACTTGTCTCAACTCTCCAGTCTCGACCCTTTTGAATTCTTAATTAGAATGAAATATGGCTTTTAAATTGTTTAAAGCACATTTTAGATAGGCCTGTAATATTTGAGTGGATGCCTATTACTTTTTTGTAGAGGTCAGTCCTGTGAATAATTATTATGCGTAGGTTCCCCGAGGGCCAGACTGAGACCACACACGAGTCTATAACATCGAATGCCTGCACGATCGCGAGCATTTATAAGAAGCCGCGTAGGTTATTGAAATGGACCAAAAAATAAAGTAATAACAGGATCACGGGCGGCCCACCTGGGCGGCATTGACAAATGCTGCTGTTAGGCCGCGCTCCCTCGGCACCCGCGCTGAGGCCCTAATAATATACATATCATTATTTCGCCTCGTGCCCTCATAAATATTACTTACAAATTCGCCCATCCAGCCGGTAGCGAGCAACGTTGCCGGCAATTTTTCAAGGAAATATCGCTCGAGAGCCGCCAACCGCCCGGGAGTAGGCGACAACATGCAATGATGCATTGTTTTATTTGTGTACCAGGGTTGCTACTCGAGTGAATTGGAACTCAATACTCTTTATTACCCTTGTTGCTTGTAAGCTGTTCTTGAGTTTCAGAAACATTTTAGTGTACAAATTCTTCGTCTTCAAGTCTTTGAAGCAAAATTGTTTGGTATAAGTACTTTATTGTACAAGCGAATGTCTGTCAGATGGAATAATCCAATTAATTCTGAGTGTTTAGCTAAATTCAAATGTGCTTATTTCATTCACACACAACAAAGTTTATTTTACACTGACCGTTATTAATCCAGTAACGGTCGCAATCATAGATATTTATTTAAACACGAACTCACCACAATACAGGGTGCTTTACAGCAGGTGGGCATCTAATTAATTAGTAGGTGGCCCCCTAGCCACGAGGGTCGAAATTAAATGTGTACTTTGCATTTTTTCACCCGCCATAACGCCGCATGCCGTCAGTCTCCATGTAATTAATAATAAAATGTACCAGTAGAGTAATGGTAGGCACATATTTATTTGTGCAACGTTTTAATATTTTTTTATGCAAAATAGGGGTTGGATCGGATTACTTATGGTAAAAGCGTTGTTCCTTTCGTGAAAATGTTATTTCGTGATTAATTGTTTCACCTCTAAAAATACGGTTTTTAAATAATTTAAAATATTTTTCAGGTAAATGTTATTACATTATTACCTACACTATCCGAAAAACGTATCAGAATATTTTATAAACAGTTCCACGTGTAGAAATTACGTTGACAGCTGCTGTCAATCTGGATATTAAACAATCTCGACCCACACTTCCCGTGAGCACTTCCACATATGAAATAAATTGTATTCAGCCGTGGAACACATCAATGGAATGTATAAAAATAACTTGTGGACTCACCAGTACCCCGTACTGTCACCCCGCGCCTTGCGTGTAGACTTGCGCCGAAGTGGGGGAGCAAGTATAACGCTTGTCTACATAATATTACCGCGTTATTACAAGTCACCGCGGCTGCATGTCAACTCACCGCTTCAGGGTGACTAACGCTGATAAGCGTCGCGACGTCTGCACACGTTCTTGTATGCAATTTTTTTTCTCAGAGACAACATACGTCTTGAATGTCAACGACATTTTTTTAGCTTAGCTGCAGACATCCCGTCTTATTGCGTTGATTAGATCGTTTGTAAACAACTAGTTATCCATACTAATATTATAAATGGGACAGTGTGTGTGTCACACCTAAACCACGGAACAGATTTTGATACATTTAGATTGTTTACAAATATTTGTTCCGGGTGTTCTGGGTATTTGCTATGTATAATAAAAAGTATCTATCTATGTAATGTATTGTATTAAGTATATCGGTCATCTAGTACCCATAACACAAGCTCTGCTTAGCTTGGGGCTAGATGATGCTGTGTGGATTGTCCAGCATTATTTATTATTTATTTATTTATTATTTATAACATTTGGCAGAGAGATAGATTGCACCCCAGGAAAGGACATAGGCTACTTTTTTTATCAACAAACCACGCTGGCGAAGCCGCGGGCCGAAACTAGTTTATTATAAAACTGTTCAAAAACAAACACCAATTAACCATTCACATCTCTAACTAGAAAAGCCTCGGGCGATTCCTAAAATGACAAATGGAGCAGAAATAAATCCAATAACCAACCACTATAACAACGTAGGTACAACTTAGTGCATTAATAAATGTTGTATATGAAAGAGTAAGCAGTACAAAATTATAAATTGTTTGCAGTTTGCCGTCAGACTGTACGGTAATAAAATTAAATGGCGGCGAATATGTCTGTCTCGATCATTTGTGATTGTTTTAATGCTCGAGTTGTTGCGAGTGCTCGAATGTTTGGTGCGTTGAATTAGACATTAGACTGACGTATATTATGTTGGCGGGAAAGATATATTGTTTATTAAAATAGTTTGTAGACGTTAATTTATTATTAGCAGAAATATATCATAACAGATTGTATGTTGTACTCAGTACTTACAGTGTTTGTTATTATTGAGACTTAAAAGCATCTTATAACTACTCAATGATTTCGTGTGAAGTTATTGGAATTGAAACTCTTGACAACACTGAGAGGCTTAATTTTTTTTACAAACGTTACGGTATTTTGTAATAATAACCGTCTCTGTTTGAATGAACATAAAAGCTGTTTTTTTTTTTTTGCTTACACGAATTGTTTTGTTTTTGGTTTGTTTTTTTCTTTTGCCCCACTCTAGGACTTTTTCCTGTGTTGTGGGTGCGTTTACAAACAATTAAAGTCACATACACGAAAAGCCAGACCTGGAATAACTACATGTAGGTTATACAATTATTTGTTCCGTACGGGAATCGAACAAACGACACGCGGCGCAGCAGTCGGTCACTCAGCCGCTGCGCCAACATTGCCATCAAGTTCGTCAAATTCAAATAGATGTACCGTCAATGTTAGAAAATAAGCGTCGTCCACCGATAAAGACAGTTGTTCAAAATCTATAAACTGAAACTTAACTCAACATTAGATAATTAATTAACAATAATATCACATAACTTAATATTATAAATGCGAAAGTATGAGTAAGTTTGTTTGTTACCTTTTCACGTCTAAATAAAAATTGCACCCCGGGGAAGTACATAGGCTACTTTTTATCAATAAACCACGCGGGCGAAGCCGCGGGCGGAAGCTAGTATCGCATAAGACATTCGTATAAAAAGTATCGCTGGCACACCTGTCAAATATTTGAAACAAGTTATGTTAGACGCAATCACATTACATGAGACAGAGCTTGCAGCTGTCCTCGTTACATCTTTGATACTGGTTTTAAAAAGAGTTGCTCAACGTTTATGGTCAATACAGGTGCATAATTGCGGGAGATCTGTTAGTTAATAAGATAAGACTAATTCGTAGAATTCAGCTTGTGTTATGGATTCTTAGAAGACTTGATGTTGTTGTTTTTTTTTAAGAACTACTAAGTATAGTGGTTGAGTCATTGCGAATTTAAGGCAAGTTTTTGTCTTTGTTACAAATATTGTATTTACTGATGACGCAACTGTTAGAATGTATCACAGAAATATAATTTACATTCAAATCGATACAGATTCTGAGTCAGACAATAAAGTAGTAACATAAAATAGTAAGCAAGATAATACAAAAGAAATATCATTTCCTCCTACCGTACCATATTCACATAAAGACACACTTTACAATTTGAGCAGCAATATCAAAGCAATGGATATTTATAACAACATTACCCTAAGGAATGTAAGCCAGACGCTACAAACGGCCTGTATCAACGATATAATCAATGAAAAACTATCTGTTATACATAGAAAAGTGTATGCAGAGACCACAAAGGCTGTACACAAAAGCATGTGAATAAATAAACTACCCACGCTAACTTAACAGCCTCCCACGCTATACAAAACACTTAATACAGCCGGGATGAATATATAAAAATATATTCTAATAAAAATGTTTACCTACAATCATTGGACAATGCGATAACTAACTATTAACATGTTGTAAAATTTAAGAATGGTATTAAGGTTCCAGAATTTCTTTCATGTATGATAATGTAAAGGTCTTATAAGCTTCGTCTAATATTCAACCTTCATGCTGCGTAATCTGATTATCTCGAATATCGGGTATGTTGGGCAGGGAATGTATCTGTACTTGCTAGTGTGTGGTTATTCTTAGACTGAAGTTTAGGGGTTTCATGAGTTGAGCTTATTTGAAAGAAAACTAGAAATATATTGTTGTTTTTGTACCAGAAAATAGCTTTTAACTTTTATCAGATTTAAATTTAGTTATTCCTAGATTACATGACCTATTCGTCACGTCTAAAGCATTGCCAATTTATTAAGTTCGTAGAAAAATTAAAAGAGAAATTCAAATCGGCGTGATACATAATTTAAACTTCCACCTGTACATGGAGAAGATTAATTAAAAACATCATTAATAAATTCATCTGGCGAGATGTCAGGACCATCGACATAGTTTCTCGCAAGTCTCAAGTCACGAATCTTAAAAGCAATGTAAAATTTTAAAAGTTTCAGAAGAAAATTAAGCATTGCGACGACGGAGGTTTTGAAAGCGCTGCCGAAGACTTGCACCATGTAACTTTGTTAGGCACGGTGACTTACCTCGTTAACGGGCGCGACGAAATATTGCAGAAGTAAAACTCAAATTAATCTAGGTTGCTTTTTTTCTAAAAGGATATTCCTCTGCTAATGAGCTAGATTGTTAGCCTTCGCTCGACGCCGCCTTTGTGGCAACTGTCTCTGTTTGGCTTTCTGCTAACTTCATTAATGTGAATAACTTTGTTTGGTATTTAATATTTATAAAGCAGTCCTGTTTTTGTTAGGTCCTGATTAAAAATATTTGGAATCAATTAAATAATATGACAGTTGAATTTCTGCGTTGTTGCATTTATCGAATATTTATCATCTCTCTTTTTCATGTCGGACTTCAATAAGCTCGTACCGATAAGCAGCTGATTACTTTTTTTTATTTTCCAGGACAGAATTGAATAACCATAATATAAATGAGAATGATATTTCAATTTCAGCCTATAATAATACACGTCTATCAGTCAAAGTAACCCCGCAGTGCGATTTATACCGTTGTTATTGGGTAATAAAGACATAAAGGCTCGTAGCTGGTCCCCTAAACAAGGTGTGCTTATCTTACTATCGATTGGAGCAGCTGTAACGGGCGGGACATAGTACACTATCTATTCTATTAACCGCATGAATACGGGTGGTCTTGGAAAAATTACGACCATTCTGGCTATTTCGGCCATTTTTTTCAAATCGACTTTATTATTCATTCATTCATTCAAATGTCTGCATAAACAAACCGAAGTGACTCTATCTACCAAACTTCACGCTTGTAATAATAAACGACAAAATAATATAATTTATGCATCTACAACTTTGCTACACCGTTCTGCATAACAATGGCGTCACAGAACAAAGTCAGCTGGGAAATATATCCGAACGCGTTCGTGGGACGAAACTGAAACGTTCACTTTTTGGTTTTAGAACTTTCTTTCAAATTCTTTCTTCAAAGAGGTTGTAATGCAGGCGCTATTTTAATATTAAAATAATTTCTTTATAAAACAGGTCGCTATAATGAGATGGTCCCTGGTGCCTGTCCATTATTTTTTATCTTCAGAGTTAATGAGGTGAATTCCTGAAGCAGATAATAAGTTGTAGTGTTATAATTAACGTCAAACAAAAGGTATTAGACTATTATTTATATTGTTTTTATCTTATGGAGGAAAACACATAAACAAAGACGCACAAAATATTTTGATGCTAATAGGATTCCTAATTATCTCTTCTCTAAAATAGTAATCGGCGGTCATTGTACCGATTGCCGTAACGGCCAATGGCATAATGCATGCATGGCTTTCGGCCATCGGCAACAGATTTGACCTGGAACAGCTTTCAAGGCTCTGGTTACTACGTCAGGCAGCTGATTTAGAAGGCAGTAACTACTCCTCGATATGGCTTGCATTGTGAGAAGGTTTTGGTCTCCAGAGACAAGCAACTCCTTACATTGCGATGTAGTGCCCGTCCCATTAGGTCACACTGGTAGCCCACCCGACGCAACATCTGCGGACCACTATTTTTTATTTATGTTTATGTCATTTTTGTGAAATATTTAAAAAAGTATTTATTATGTGAAACAAAATCAAAAACGTCATGAAGATCATTTTTTACGTTAAGTTCGTCACATTGCAAGCTTATATCTTTAACCTACTATATAATATACTACTGCTGGCTATTCCTATAAAATAAAACATCATAACACATATTAGTAAAATATGTAAATCAGTTTATTTTTTAAATAGTATCAAATTAAATGTCATATTGAGGGCAAAACCACTAGATACCGCAAACAGCACCAAAACTATTTGTAACCACTCACCCATCAATTTAGTGGTCCCATTTATTTGTTCAATCGCTTTTGATAGATTTACAGTGACTAAACTGGGTTACTGTTTTTTAAGGTACTCGTGTTAAAAACAGATACAATCGAACATTCATTCTACACGTGCCAGACAAATTCCCACCATTTCTCTCATTTCGCTTGCATCCGTAACCGAACAAATGCTGTAGTGTCGTTTTGTTCTCAACCGATGGAATTAGGTACAGCATTAATCAGACTAAATGAACCTTTTAGCTAAATGTCAAAAGGTTTACGAAGATCTTGGTAACGAGGCACGGTTAGTAGAAACAAAAGAATGTTCCGTCTGCACGGCCAGCGAGACGGGGAAATGAAAATAGCTGCGGTAAGCGCTCGATATAAAATCAGAGGTCAATTTGATAGACCAGGTACCCAGTAAAGACTTTTTGTGTATTTTAAATTGACTTAGTCCAACTCCAATCTGTGCTAAAAATAAATCTTATTATCTGAAAAAGAAAACACGGCCTATCAAATTTAATATCATGGTTTTTTAAACGTTTTTTTGTAAAAGATTTTATGTCGGAAACTCGATACTTTAAGTACATACATCCGTGTAGATTGATGCATGATGCAGTCGGACGCACCGATAGCCGACAACCGGCTTTCTCCCAGATAAGCGGCAAGTCCGCTCTTTGTCTGACCACATTAATTTAAGGCTATGATATAAACCCGTTTGGAATTGTTAAATTGATTGTGCTCACTGTGTTATCGTAAACCTTTTTTATGGGCGTTCATGCAGTGCTTCACCGCTGTAAGTAACAAAAGTAAAGACGTTAAAGCATTTTGTAGCTCTTCAAGCGAATAAACAGAAAGATGGCTGAAACGGAATCTAAATTTCCTGTTAGAATTGACCGAATGTGAACTCGATTCAAATTCCGGCGGACGGGGGATTGTAGCGTTCAGGTGTAGCGTGGCGGGCGCCGGGCGCGACCGGTCAGGCGGCCGCCGCCGGCCCGGCCCGGTCGTCCGGCTGCCGGCCGTCCAAGCACACATTTCCGCTTGATTAGAGGACGTGCGAGTCGCCGAGGACACCTGCGCCATCTGTGTGCCGACTTTTCAGTGCGCTTTGTTTTGGAATTCTGAACGTTACCCCGACGAAGTTTTATCGCTGAGAGGACCGCCGCGATGCGGGCATCGTTTGACTTTTGCTCGACGGAAACGAAATTTCACTGCGATATATTTCGTTTTATTTCATCAGCGATTCCCTCTAGAAATTCGGCGTACGTGGGCTAATTTTCGTAATGCTTTTACGTCCTTTTAAGTTAAACCCTTTTGCTTTTAAGTATAGAAAATGAAAAGTAAATATAAATAGTATTTAAGTACACTTTACTTGACCTTTTCTATAATATTCAAAGAAATGGAAAAGAAAACGAATTATGGGGTTGTATAAAAGTTATTGCTTGTTTATGAAGGTCTGTTTTTATAGGGCCCTAAGGGAGGAACTTCTTTATCGATGCTTTATAATGTAACGGTTATCCGGAAAGATAATAAAGTTTGTGGGTTAAGTGCATTACAGATGTAAATGAACGCTTTTATTTATAATTTTGTTTCCTTTGTTTCAGGATTTTCCGTGTTTACTTTGAGCTCATGATCTCAAGTATCGCTACGTTATAACATCAAGCCCTGCCCACCATTAGGTAAGTTCATTAAGTTTAAAATATTATTTGTAAGTATGGATATGATATTACAAAAATCAACAGAACAAACCGTCAAAGCAAAAGAAAATCTCATTGCCAACAAGTTTTTCAATAAACATAAACAAAATGTTCATTTATGCAAGCGTTTCCGGAGATTTTGAACAAAAAACGTAGAAAAACAAAAAACAAGAAACAATCTGCGGACTGTTTACGAATTTCTGCTTGTGAAGGCATCAATCCTACATCAAATTGCGTAGAAAGGGGTAATTTGTATCTTTTTTTCAATAAAACAACACCTGTGCCGCGGCCATTTGTGCTCCCTCTAAGCTTAAAGCTTTGTAAATGTTACACCATTTGTAGCGGAATTGAAAAACTGTTTCGTTACCTAGTCGCAACAGTTTGTCGTGTGGTGTGGAGCTAGCCTTATTTGTCACGATGCTCTTTTGTTGAGTACAAAACACAATGTTGTGTCGTGCTAGTGTTGTTTTAATAAGTTTTAGACTTGGTAATAACGGGTTTGTGCGGGCAATTAGGAATACTTTTTCTTACTACTTTTCTCTACTTTTTTGTCACTGTGCCTCTATACCCATTACTTGTTTGTTTATAAAATGACGTATGTTTAAGTTGTGCGTGTTCCGTATTTTTTATTTTATTTAAAAACTTTGCCCTTTACTTTGTAAAATGATACGCAAACTCTGAGGAAAGTTTGAACAAGGGACGAAGGAGGGCATACCTTTCTACAGATCTCTTCAATTCAAATTCTCAACGCACATACCATTGCCATAAAAACATTTGAAAAAAAAAGAAACTTTTATGTCGCTGTCAAATATTGGAGTCGTCTTTATAATACCTCGCCCAACAATACAACGCATCACTAAGCAACGACAAACCCAGTCAATTGGCCTTAATAAATTACTATTAGTAAAATAACTATTATATTAGAGATACAGCGTATATTTTTCCTTTTATTTCTTTATGGGCATTCAACGGGCCGTGTTTGTTCTGTACACTGCCGTTCAAAATATATGACCAATCATTTTTCAACGACACTCGCTTTCAGACAGATTTAAAGCGTGGTTTGAATGACGCGTATTTCCAATGTGTCAATCACACGTATGGCCGCCCCTAAATGTACACGGCGTGGTACGTCGGGGATTCATCTAAAATTGTCGGCCGCCAGTGTACTGATTAGAGAGAGAGTTTAGCTTGGCGTAATCACGTAGACCTATGTCTGATTATTTACTAGAAAATAAACCTAAAAGACATTTATGTGGAAAGAAACTCTTGGAGAATGCCACATTCTAAAATTATAAAATAGGAGAATTCCCTGCTCTAAAATCATTTTTTGATACCATAAAGAACAAACACTGTCGTGATCGCCTAGTGGTTAAAGACCCGCCTCTCATACATGACGTAAGGTTTACCCTAGATGGTTTTCATCACCGATGTTCGTGATGTCTTACGTCTAACTGAAATTAAATGATGATAAAATTAACTGATATTTATCTCTGCAAATATGTTTAAAAACACTTTAACACGTCATAAAATAAATTATAATTAAATTAGATCGGTTGCATCCCTATCTGACTACTCTGTGACGAAACACCGAAAGAAACTCAGAAGTAAGATAAACTTAGAACCTACATTTATATGAATTGAGAATGTCTCAGTGATGCTTGCTCGAATTTGAACCCACAAACTTGTGCATTATAGGTGGGGGCATCACATTTAGGTAATGCAGGTATTCAATATAATGTCAAGCTTTGTTTACTCAAGATGACAACAGCATGACATTTCTTTGTAATAATCTATTCTGCTTGCGTTATTGGAACGTGAATGTCCTAAGCTAAGCCAACATCATTAAAGGACAGGACAAACAAAGCCTATCAAAAAGGTTAAGGTTAAAGGTCTTTTCAGTGACTGACTTACACACGATGATAAAAAAAAAGATAACAGCACGCTTGTATTCTTCGAAGAGTTAGACAGAGGTGTACCACCCACATTTTGCCACATATGATAAAGTTGGAGCGAGCCTTGTCACCATGAACCGCGCACAAATCCGTACTAATACTTCGCCCGACTCGGGAATTGATCCTAGGATCAGATGCTCAGTAGTAGCGCTTGCTACCGCTAGACCGTCGAAGTGGTGCTAGAAAAAAATAATCTTTTAACAAAAAAAATGTCTGAGTTTTGCGACCAGAAACATACGTATGCTGTACTTTTAATATATTGTAAAGAAGACTATTATTACGTAACGCACAATTAAGCAAAAAATAATAACCAAGTTACTAAACAGTATAAAATCTCAACGGGAGCGACGCAGACTCCCGTCGAGTTTCATTTTCATTATCATACAAATTTTAGTTGATCGCGATTACTTAGCAATCTCGCTGACTAAGGGTGTGTGCACACAGCGGCGACAGCGACAGACCGGCAAATAGGACTATCGGGCACTCCACAATGAATATTTATGTGCACACCAATGTCGTTTGGATGAGGCATGTTCGTTTAAATTGGACATAGTCTTTGATGGGTTTCTTATTAGTGAACGGTATCAATTCTACAATAGTTATAACGTGTTGGCAAGAAATACTAGTTCATAGAAAAGTTCTCTCTTATTTGTTTTCAACGAATTTTACAAAGACTTAGAACTAAATGAAAACTACTTTAACAGATGAGTCTGCGATTTATAAAGCTTCTCCGTCCGCTGCTTTAAACCTCGGACAGCGTAATTACTTAATAAAATCTTAAAAACAATTGCTGTTCTCTCTTTGGGAAAATTACGTAGATATATCATTAGCATCTGGTGAGACGTGCTCATCATTTTAAGGCCATCACCGTGACGACTGACAAGATTACTTTCCTCCATTTTATTTTCCTTAGTCTTGTTTATTTTCCGAGATGATGTAGCGGAATTTTAATTAAATCAGAGTAGGTCAAGGTGTTTGTTTGCAGCGCTTTTGCATAAAAGGTTACCTGTATATTTCACAGTATTTTAGTTGCACGGGAGCCGAAGTATTTTCAGCGTTAGGTTGGTAAATTAGCTGTACCTACCGTCAGTGAGAAGTAAGTATTGTGTTTTACAGTCAATAAATGAAGGTTGTAATCAAAATCAGTGAAACCTTTGAGCTTGATTAATATTTAACAAACAAATTGAACTGAGTTAATTTAATTATAGGATGTTCAAAATAAAACAGAGCATAACTCACGAAGTAATTGTAACTCTAAATCTTAATCTCGAGTTACACTGAACTTCTTCTAAGGTTATTGTATCTCAAAGAGGAAAATTATCTATCTCCAATTTCTCGCAATTTACTAACTTGTAGTAACAAAGGTTAATAGCAACCACCTATTTCGAATCGGAGCTTCGTGATAAAATTTTATGGTTCGTTTCCACTATCGTTTGCAGTAATAGCTCCAACATTTACCTCGTCGGTGATACCGTGATACTTGATTCGATAGCTGTTACCTTTAGTATGTAGATTTCAGGGCTTGCTTCGTCGTTCTACGTGATCTCTAGATAGGTCCATGCGGGCTCTAAATTGAGGCTCGACGGCCGTCGGACATAATGTTCTTGCAGCGACATGCTTTTGTCAGTGCGATTCAAAGGTGGTTGTCCGTAAGTGGGTCAACTGGGATTTGCGTTCGATGTATTCAGTTATTTGTGCCTTGCAGCTATTGTCGCTGCTCTTTGTTAGACCTTTTAGCTTTGCGACAGCTATTTAGTGTACGTGCTCTGTTGTTTACACTTAACTCCTCTACAGCTATGAACGTATAAACCCAAAAACCCATACAACTCACGTCGCCCATTTTATAACGAACTTTTTAGTCGTGACGCGGTATATTTTTGTGCAAATACCGCCACTTTTCGTTTGTCGTTTTTTTTTGTCATTGTTATGCGAGCTTGCGACTTCAATGTTTGGGCGTTGGAAACGATTGTTTTACGCACATCCGATTGGTCAGGGGTAGGTAACAATAAAAGCGGTCGTGAAAAATCAAAAGTGCCCGCGGTGGCCGTCGTAAAGTATTTTCGGGGTTTCAAAACCTTCATGTTTTAGAAATGGGCCGTCAAAACAAATGGCGGGTGAAAAATACAAGGGAAATATAAACAAAGGCTTGTTTGGTCGTAGGTTGTTCGGCGTGGGGTGGCAAGCGCCTCATTTCGACAGGCGGATAAGTGCGGCCGTAATCTGTGCCGGAGCTCGTGTAAATGCAAATTGTCCCATAAAGCCATCGCTCGCCGCGTCCCGCCCCGCCCCTCTCTCTTAATGAAGAGGAGCATCTCGGACGGAAGCCCACGTCCGTCATCTCCACAGCGGTTTACGTGGCCTGTAGATACATGACGAAATTAGATTCGCCCCGAAATTGGTTTGCATACATGTTGCAATTAGGAGCGAGATTCCAGTCTAACACGTTTTTGGGTCTGTTTCGCTTTGAAGACTTAATTCGCTTAGATGTACACTGAAGTTGGACTAACCCCTTTAAAAACACTAATTCTTCTTCATATGCTACAGTTTGTAAGGGGCAACTAGAAATTTTTCTTGTATATTTTGAGTTTTAAAAGTACTTTTTGATGGTCTTATTAAAATTTATTTAACTTAAATTATTTCTCACTTAAGCTCCATATAAAGTACTATGCTACAAAAGGCTCCACATGGAAAAACACAAACTATTTATAAAGAAAAAATAACTTCAAATGAATAAACTTTGATTAAGTTCATCAGCAGGCGAAAGCAACGCATTTTTATGACAATGATAACATAAAGTTTATGAGTATTGTAGTTTCAGCCGCTGTAGTAAAGGAAAAGTGGGTTATTTATCTCGACTTGGGCCGAATTTTCTTTGGGGCAATGTGGAAGTAGGGTCGAGTATTATCGACACGCAATCGTCAGAGACGTATTGAGTTCACTATGGAAATGAACTTGTTAGCTGGACTTCATCATTGTCATCACGTGTTTTAGAAAATGTCCAATTTCCAATTGTTATCATCAATATTGTTACCTAATGAGTTATTAAATTGTTTTTACTTTAATAGAGTTTACTCTTTGAGTGCTATCGTCTTTAAGTGCTATCGTTGGCGCCAACATTGGCGACCAACATTGGCTTTGCCAATATTGGCGCTAAACATAACGGTTTCGAGACGCTTATATTAATTTCACTCCTCATCAAATTTCGAGATTTTAGAGAGAGAGAGAAGGAGAGAAATCAAAAAAATATTTCATGTTCACGAAGTTTCTTTGAAACAAAAATATGTTTTTACGAGTCGTATAGTATAAATTCATTCCTCAAAAATTTTAAGCTAGAAAAGTATCTTCCATCGCTACTATGTCGGCACATCCCTGTCTTTCTGTTTTATAGCCGTCTAGTTAAGTCTAGGGCTGTCCAAAACCATCCAATTTATGTTATACCAAATTAACAGTCCTATACTGTTATTGGAAACCGACGGCGTCTCTACTCTGTAATCAGTTTCACTGACTTACTGCGGCTCGGCCTATTACCGGCCATTATCCTAACGATTACGTTTATTTTAATTACTCTGATTGGATCCGATAACGAACGATGTGAATCGGTTATGATTCTTTTATATTATTGTTTATAATATGCTGTCTGTGTTTGTGTGTTGTGACTTTTGTAACAGACTTCTATCTTTGCGTGTTAAACGAGAATATACTGTTTATGAAGTTGTGCTTTTGTTTTTCATTTTGAGTTCTTATTGAGCGTCAACTTTAGGAAAAACTTCTGGCAATTACGATGTGTATTTTATGTGTCTTTATATTCAGATTATAAAGCAAAGGTTGTCTGCAACTGGAAATTATACTTGTAAAATGATAACAATCAGAATATAATATAATATGTTACACAAAATCATATCATGTCATGATGGCCCAGTGGTTTAGGCCTCCCTTCTAGTGCACGAAGTTATGGGTTCAAATCTGGCAAGTACCAATGTGACTTTTTCAATTCATATGTACTTTCTAAGTTTATCTTGTACATCACAGGCATCGGTGAAGGAAAACATCGTGAGGAAACCTGGACTTATAATTAATATAAGTCTGAAATCGCCAACCCATCTCGAGCAAGCGTGGTGGTAAATGCTCATGCCTTCTTTGTATGAGAAGCATTTGCCCTGCAGTGGGACATTAATAGGCTGGTATTATTATGTAACACAACATCGGGCCTCATTGTCCCGAAAGGTTAGGTTGACGTGTAAATCTATTAGTTCACCCACAACAGGAGCACAATGACACTGAACCAAGCCTCTTACACATTGAACTATAGCCTAGCAGACTTATACCTGAATTTAATATTCGAATTTTGAATACCTCAACGAAATAACTCACACCACTACCATTCACATCAATAAACACAGCGTAATACCCACGAATTAATTCGTAACTACCGACCGCTCTGTCTGAATGCCTATTCCGATTATCAATAAACGTTCTAAACTGTACGTCTCACCTTAAGGAGTCGTGGGTGAAACAATACGAACTGCCGCGGCCCAGACCCCGCCTTGAATTACAAATACGTAAACTTGACGTGAATTCGAATAGGGACGCGACTGAAGGAACGATATGTTTTATGTTAGACGGGGTGACTGGTTAAATGAGGAATATTTTGTAGGAAGGTTTTTAGTGTTATTGAGGTTTTTCGTCTAGGATTTCTCAGTAGCCGCCTGGAGTCTTGAATCTCGAAGGGTTATGCAGAGTTGTACCCCACATTTCAGTTCCATCTTATAGGAGCGTCTCTATTACCACCCACCGGGCAATAATTCAAGCTCCGGATTGCTACTAAGAAAATCCAAATGGAAAAATCTCCAATATGACTAAGTCCAAACTGGGAATCGAACCCTAGACCTTATGATCAGCAGTAGATCCTCCAAAACTAGACGAACAAGACAGTTTTATTGCGATCTACTTATAGGTACACGTTTAATATTCTTCTTACATTTCTATTCATTGCAGATGACCTAACTTATCATGTCCTTGGCTGTGTCCCTCGTTGAGACAGTCGTACACAGTCGCTTAGCAGATGCCTTATAAAGTAAAGGTACCGTTGAGTTTTCCGAGCACGTAATTGCTTGCTATCATGTTTACACCTAAGCAAGTGTTCTGTCCGATAAAGGAGCCTTTTATCTTTTTTGCCGCAGTTTCAGTAAAGTGGATGTGTAATGAAATGAAATGATATTTATTTCTGTAAAAATGTTTTTAAGAAACTTTAACACGTCATAAAATGGAATACATAAATTAGAATTTGTTTCCCTTCCTGACTACTCTCAGAAGAAATATCCACTCAGAAGTCACAGTGTTTTTCATTATATCGATCAGATCATGTGAGTAACATGCAGATTAGTGTCTGAGATTTTCTTGTTAGGAAATAACCATACAGATATGAGTGTATCCAGACAGTGCAAGCATTTCTCAGCAATTGTAGAGCTCAACTAAGAACTAAGTGCAGTTTCTGTTTCAAAGTTTACATTCTCCTAGCATCGAGCCACGACTCCGTCTACGTATTTATCTTTATAAATTATAGCCTATGTGTTATTCCGATGTATGTATGATCTATAATACTGTTAAGTTTCATCAAAATTCGTTCAGTAGTTTAGCATCCATACAACCTCAATAAAATTTACTTTTGTAATATTAGTAAGAAGTGGATAATTTCTTTTAAAAGAAATAATGCTCAGTTTTCAGCATTTGAAGAAAGTGATTAATTCTTGCGGTATTGTTGAACTATTTCGTTTTTGCCTGTGGTTCCGCCTTTACGAAGCTATTTTATCCGCATAACGGTCTTCCTTGCTGTTATAATATATAAAATCTACAGAAAAACCCTGTTAAGTTGTTTGTGGAACGGTACCTTTACTAAAAAATTGATCCGGTTTGGTTGTGGTTTTTGGTCCTAGTTTTAAGTGAATTTTTGCAAAGAAAAGTCACAAGTAACACCCGAACTCACCTACATTTGTGTCACTGTCACAACTCAGCGCCTACGGCCAGTATTAATTAACGCGAAATAGAAAAAAATACTAAATGTAAGTTTGGCATAACTTTAACCCTCGTTAATAAGTGTTAATAAGAGTGTAAGTGTATCCAACTGCGCATTAAAATACGATCTACGTAACCCACGTGCCACGTGCTTGCCCCATGCTTATGTAGGTCAAAACAGTCACACAAACTTTTTTAATACCAATCGTCTATCACTACCCAGTTAACAGCCCCATAAAATTAATACTTCAAATAGCCTGCACTTTACAAGTGCACGCAATAATTAATAGCATGCCATAATTAAACGCAAATTGACGACCATGTTTCCATAAATATTTTTGTTTTCACTTCACACCGATTCAAACTGTTTCTAACAATTATAAATAATTTGTAATAGTTTTTATTGCTCGTAATATATAGGATCAAATCACAGAGAACGTGTCGAATTGTGTAATTGTTGTATTGGTTCACTAGAAAAATAATTATGGAAGTTTTGATGATGTTATATTGATGGGCAGTGGAGCGAGACTGTGAGAACTTTTTGAATTTTGTTAATCTACATTTGATACTGGTCGGAACGGACAACGCTCGTGGTTTTTTTACCGCAAGATTGGGTTGGTTTACTGTCTTTGAATGTTTTATTATAGGTGACAATGCTCTATTAGAATCTCCCATGGTTTGGTGGACTTTTCAAATAAGACTTGATCCTTGAGACGACATAAGCGATGGTAATAAAATAGGCGAAGTGTTCGGTTACGTGATACAATATTCTGAACCTGCCGTTTCTTTTTAATAAAGAATTTCTCGTGTAAAACATGAAAAGCTAAAGGAAACTACCGATTTATTCCCTGCACTAAAAGTTTTAATTAACGGTATTTAAACATTCTTAACTCAGAACACTTTGATAAAAAAAAATGAGGTCAATAAGTTTTATGCAGTACAGAATACTTTAAAATTTAATTAGTTTACCGAGTCTTTCATATTTCCTGTTCAATTAAAAGTTGCACAAAGTTCCTCTGAAAAGCTGACATTTAATAATTTAAAAGTACTTCGTGTTAAACGTCGTGTTTATGGTAGTTTTTTTGTTTTTATATTGTCTATTTCGGGGTATCTTCACACGGTCCGAAAAACCGCGGTTTCACGGTCCATAAGCCCACGTCAATCTACATTTTTGAGTACGCAAGTCGGTCACAGCGATATTCGATACGCTATATTGTGTAACAGAGCATAGATATCCTCGTATAACGGCCAACTACGCCACTGAGGTAGGCCATAACGTTTCGTGGGAGACCGTTCAGAATCGCCTATATGTGCATGTAGTTTTGACGTTTAATATCGTATCATGGGAACCAAGTTCCGATTTCACACGTGAGCCGACTCTGGTTTAAAAGTTTTACTGCATATAGTCGCGTAACCTTGTTAGTGCGACAACAGTAAAGTTCGAATTAAATATAAACATAATGAAGTATGTTTATTAATGTTGTTTGTGGAGGTCGCGGGGTGACTCTCATTTTATACTGCTTTAAAATTCTGATATCTTAATCTGATCATTAGTGTCCTTTACCTTTACTTTATTAATACCCAAGCGATATCTATCTTATGCATTCAAATTCGAATAATATTGTGATTGTGTCCATTATAATAAGATGTTTTGTATGGACCACGAATATCGTTCCCGGAATCTTGTTTGTATCGTCGGATACGCTGTAGACTTTAATTTATTTTGTTGTGACTTTCAAATATCAGAGGCGGTTGAACAATTTAATCTGCCTTCCGATTTCTATGAAATCATAAGATGATTCAACGCTGTTAACTACGGAATTTTAGTGCATCGTTATGATTCTTATATGGGCTGTAATCTTTATAGCTGCTATCATCTTAAGTTTATGTTTCTGACTCTTTAACTCGTGATTACCACTGAATATTAAGTTTTTATTACATATTTTGCGAAGAACGAGACACATCTTTTCTGCAGTTTTACCTAGAACTAACATGAGTTCTGCGTGCGTAGCATGACGATACGTGATACGAAAAACAAAATGACAGATTGTAGGATGTCTACGGTGCGATGGCAAATTAAGGAATAACCGACTTTCAGCCTTCGTTCGGTAGAAATAAAAGTATTTCGCACAGGAATTTCTGTAGATTTGTTTCTGGTTTGTGTAATTTTCACAATATATATTCTCTCTCTTCCATCCAAAAAAAAATCACTGATGTAATCTCCCGCGTTTGATGTTCTATCATAGCACCAAAGTGATATTGGCATAATTGTAGTGTCTAATCGCATAATTGTAGTGTGTAATTGTAATGTCCCATAGTTACCTAATGAAGATTTAATGTTGAAGTAGTAGTTTAGTGTTGGGCCTCAATCAGGTACAAACATTTTATAAATGTAATCCAACAATACTTTGGTAATCCTACAATTAAAGCTAATTTTTTACAGCCTATCAAACACCGGACTAATAGCACTATCTAACTACTGAATATTTTAATATTCCTCAGAATTTCTTTTACGTTATTTTTGTTCGCACGTTACCGTTTGTTACATTTTGCTCGTCTATCACGAGTAATGGAAAGGAAGCAGCTGTCACAGAGACAGGTTGTAAAACGGCCTATAGTCGAGTTACCGTAGGGCTGCCGTCTTTCCAATCGTGAGTTATCGCCACTCATAGTAAAATATTATGTCCGCTGTAGTCTAGTCCTGGGTTTTTAAACGTTGTTAGTGTTTTGTTTTATGTTTCCGTGTTCCTTGAGCTACGTGCTTCCTATATCCACCTCGTTACCTATATACCTTTGCTCGAATGCAAATGTTCTGATTCTTTTTATACTATTGTTCAATAATCTTAAAAAAAATCCTATATCTCCATTTATCTCTTGAAATGTGACACCCATATTATGCGTCATTATGGCCTTAGAAAAATAACGGTCAAATATCGATAGTTATTATGGAACGTTGTTGAAAATTTGAATTTTAGTGACAAAGTTTAAATACAATATACATAAAGAGATATACAAATAGTAAATAGAATACCTACTGTGAAAATAACGGTGGCATTATAAAAATACTTTCTTATGGTATAAAAATTAAATAGAGTATTAGCCCTAAAAGATATTAGTTTCGGAGGCTACCAAAATCTGTCAAATTTCTTTGATAGATCTTCAAATATATTACAATATAAAAAGGTTCGCGTTCAATTGGGAAAATTTGACAGTTGAAGATAGTTTGATGTGCCTGAACTCTGGTTCAAGCACATATTCTTTTTTATATTTAGCTAGTAATTATTATGAAAATAAATCTTAGTAGTCTTTAGATTATCCAGGGTATAACATACGTGCATCATTCACCTATCTTAGTATGATAAGAAATTGTAATACACCCCCCATGTCCCCCCACCCCATACGTCGATTGAAATCCAACAATTTAAACAAAAGCTATCGGACTTCCACAACCACTGACGGATTTCTACAAGAAAATTTTTAAACGAAAGAATCCAAAGAATGTCTAAAAATGTAATGTGATACCCCTACCTACTTAGTAACGGCGCATGTGCTTGCGCAGGCGATGTTTTTATAATCGCCACTTGCAGGACGCATGCGCGACTCAGGAATTTAGATGTGTGTTGTTAGAAGTTTTCATAGAAAACAGAAACAAGTCCAGTTTTTTTCCGAGAAATGTTAAGAGTAACATTCTTATGCAAATATTATGTTTATGAGTTTCGAGTTTAGTACGACCGGGCGACCTAGGAAAATGTAAAGCTAATAAGAGCATTATTTAAATTGTTTGACATTAGACTTACCGTTGGTTCATTATTATGTGAGGAAAATGAATACGATGAGGTACAATTTAGAAGATTTTAAGCTACGAATACTTTTTAACTTATTGGACTTAATAAAGCACAGAGATAAAAGGAGGTAGCAAAAACTCAACGCGCAAATCTTATCCGATTTGCATGAAAAAGTCGTCAATGAAATCACGAACTTTCTTCCCTTGGTCAGTTATTATTTAAAACCCTTTGAAGTTTATTTTACGGCACAATACTTCATGAAATTATAATGTGTAAGTCTTAAATTCTCCGACGGTTAGTCAGGCCATAACAATATGACATTGTTCCTCACTAAATATGCAGAAAGACGTGTCTACGTGAATAACATTTTATGAACGCGTTATAAAATTTTAAGCACAAATGTGTCGTGTGTACCAGTCCTAATGGTACTTATGCGGTTACAAATTGCTTAATATTATCACACCTCGTTTTGGTACCATTTGGAGATTGGTACATGTATGTATGTACATTATGTACTGAGTACATGGGTAGGTACCATTGCATGTGAGTGTCTGGTTTGAAAATTGAGAATTGTCTGAGTTATAGTTAAAACTATTAAAAAAAAAATCTAGAAGCCGCATAGTTTTGGACGTAATGTAAAACACCCAAATAAATGTAGTTGACTTGATGCCTCTTACTAGCTCTGTTTTACATACAAACTGATTAGAAGTCACGATATAAAATAAAATTGTCTTCGTAAGTGGAAAAATATTATTTCTACCGAGGTATGGGACCCCCGCCTCGGTGAGCTGACGACTCGCTCCGTGCCGCATTTTCTAAGGCCAACGACACACAATCAAAGTGGGATGATAGAAAACTGTTTCGGTCTTGTTGCACTCGCAATCAAAGCGTCCAGTCGGAAAATTGAATTAATCGAATCATCTGTCCTTTGAGTGTCGCCGACCGTTTGCAGGCGCATTCATTAATAAATACCTAGCCTAGCCAGGGTGCGCCCCACTGGGTAGGTCGATTTCACACTTCTTTGAAGCAATTATAGCGATGCATTATAAAACTATACTATTATGTCCACTTCAGTACGAAGTTGACTTAGGAATGGACTCATAAATAAAATAACCACGTCTGAAAAGGTCGATAATGTAGAATGACGTTGGCACTTTCGCGCACAATTAGATTGTTTCTACGTGCTGCTTCCAACGTCAATTTATTGACAAATATAAAAATGTACTGAAAAAAGCTACACATAATTTAGTACCAACGTACTGGTAACATGTTCGCATATTGAAGGCAACTATGCCCTATATCGTACTCGCATACCTGAGGAGTATTCAAGTGTAACCCTTGTCTCTAGATCAAGTAAGCGACAACATTGAAGCGTCCATTGTGCGAAAGGGTTTTATTACAAGTGTCAATTTTGAGTGACGTGTAGTAGTGGAGGGTTAAGCAAAATTTATGTGCGCTAGTCATTTAATCCAAGAATGTCGTCCTCGAGACATGTTCACTAAATCACCTCGTACTCTTTATGCTGTCTCAACTCGAGTGTCTTATTCCCTCGCTCCTAACTTTATGCACTGTCATAAACTGCAATGGTGGGTAGATACTCACTACGACACGTCGACTGTGAGATTGAGCCAATATTTGTGTTACAGCAATTTTCCTGCGACGATATTAGAGCAAGACTATTCAACATTTATCGCTCCAAACCAAACGCGGAAGCTCCAGTCAAAGCCGTAAAAATCTTACCGGTGCGTCGGCTGCGCTTTTGCTCAAACCAACGGTTAGTTGGAAGTGAAATCCTCCCATTCATTCGTTCATTCATTCATAAAACGCATTACCGTCAGCGCCCTAACCCCGCCGTCTCGGTTGCAACGCGGAATACGTTAAAGGGGATCCTCGGTACACTGCAATACGGGATGGAAACGTGAACGCGGGATTTTGTTGCAAGTTACGCTTGCGGAGTCCCGGGTAAGCTTAGCTCCTGGGTGTGCATCGGGCTTTGTGCGCGCTCGGGTGAGGCCGCCGCGTTTTGTATTCGCCTTAAATAAAACCAGAGGAAAGGAATGAATATGTCAGTTTGCAAAGATTGGGAGATGATATTCGGTGTACGGTCTGAATTTTTGTTTGAGAACTTTTTTCGTAGCTTTTTAATTATCCTCTCTCCGGCCCAGTTCTGAAAGTAGTCCAAAAATATATTAAAAATGTCTGTGTTATTGTATATCAAAGAACTCTCATCAATAATCATGTTTATTGAAATCAGAGTTAGTAGAATTCACCTTTGTGCTAAAACATCAAATACTTTCATTAGAACGAAGTATTTTTGGCTCAACTAATGTTAAAGCATTACAAACTCAGAATAATTATTTGCTATGTAGTTTTTTTTTAATATTACTTTGACCACTACTACATAAATTAAACCCTTTTCTGTTAAAGAAAATTGCAATGTTATTACATACTCGTCAAAAATAATGTAAGTTCAACTTGAATGTTAAAAAGCTTTGTTATAAACACACTGTTTGTAGAAAATCTTTACCAAAAGTATATTAATATCACACAATCCGCTGAAAAGTTAGTTATTAATTAAAAAATGATCCACGATCGAGACTATTATAAGTTTAATACAATTCCCGGTAGCAACGTCCATCGTGCAATGTGCACCGCGCTCTATCTCAGTACGATGCTTCATTGTATCACAAATCCAATTTTTATTTACAATCACAATGTTATCATTCGACTTCCTTTCGTATAAACGAAGAACAACGGTTTTATCAACGATAACTGTTCCACTCCCATTCGCCTTATTGGCAATCGGGCCGTACGAGCGCGGATTTTTATCTGTCAGAGATGCTTCCCACCCTCGATGAAGACAATATATGAGCCTGTCTAATTTATTTCATGGGCATTCCTTATTTACGGAGAACACAGATTTTTCCATTCCAAGGGAGAGTAGATTTATTCGCCGGCTCATTTCCCTAAAACCCACTTCACTTAATAACCCTAAAAGAGGAGCCAGATATCTCACACGGAATCCGTGGGATTTTCGCTTATGCTTGGCCGCGCGATCGCGTTCCAATGGGCCACAGTGTCGATACGCCGAGCCGCCGTCTCAACGAGCTATTTGATTATTCAGCCTCACCGACTCCGTTAAAGATGGCTGCGATAGGATTGACTAATTTCGCAGTATGCTTTAGATGAGCGTCGCGTCGCGACTTCATTTAAGCCGAGGCCGTTTTGCGGGCTTAGTAAGAGATCGCTCGATATCTCTCACGTAAGCACGTCGTTTGCAAATCCCTCTCAAAAACCAGAACCTCCTCGTCTACCTAAATAAATTTAACTTATAATGCAAACAGTAACTTTAATTTTATTATAGAGAACCATTTCTCAAAGGAAAAGTTTTAATAACAGTCAAACAATTCATGACTGTTGTTTTTTATTCCTGTCTACGAAAGTCGAAGTTGGGAGTTTCTAAACGTGTACCGCGATCCGTAGACTTGCGGCGAACACCGCGGAAATCCCGTACCTACAGATGCAAACTTCTATTCTTGAAAGCTCTCGGGAATAAAGGCAAGCTTTATTGCTACACACTGAATGAAAGCAGTGAAAACATGTTGAGTTCGCTGGAATTAAGCGCTTTATAGAACAACGGTTCAATTTGTATCGTCCAGTTTACGACACGAGTCACGATCACGGTGCATTCACTTTTCCCAGCACGAATCAGAGCGGACACTTTTTTTGAAATGGAGTTAGGTAAATGTAAACAAGTACGCTTTTAATTTGCGCCGCCGTAGCTTGGCCTAAATTCATTGACTATTCATACGTGGGCCGCATCCAATCGCGCCAGGGCACGCCTAATCCTCGCTCAGCGATGAAAGTCAAAGCGAAAGCAAGTTGGTGCTCGCTAAAAGCCCTTTGGCGAGGCGTCGAGTCGGTGCCGAGGCGGCGGCGAGGCGGCGGCGAGCGCGTGCGGCGGCCTTCCCCGCTCGCCATTACCGCCCCAAGTGGGAAGTTTTGTGCTCGGCTCATGGGCGATTCATCGGCACCTCTCGTTAGGGCGCACGCCTGAATACCGCCTTAGCACTCCTCATTATTGCGTTTATAAAGGCGCCCATACAGGAGCCTGATTCACTAAGACTCGCTCTGTTGGTGAAAGAGAAAATGGAATTGTGTAGACGTTTTGTTCGCCAAAGTTCCTTTTTTATTCTTTACCGTAAGCCGTTGTCGCGAGGGCGTATCTGAAGGAAAGATATTTTGTGGCAACATTCTGAATTGTGAACGTAACGACGTGACGTTTCTCCTGGTCTTTAGTTAACGTTAGACATTAAAGTAATAGGAGGACATAAAATAGACTCGTCGTTTTCCACATAGGTGACTTTATTTTGTGCTTTAATGAACTAGCTTACTTTTTATTCGCACTGGACCGAGTTGCGGTGGCTCTAGTTTTTATAGGACAGGAAATCCTAGTTAGGAGTCTGCTAGAAACTTGAGCTACATAAGAATGTGGTAGCGCACGTAGCGATGTGTGAGTGCTTGTTTAAAAATGTTCTTATTTCCTGCCTTGGGAATTGTTCGGTCGAGTGTTACGGGCAATATATTAATAAATCTGGTTATAATAGCGGGGTAGTAGCGAGGTTCTCTAACGGGGCTTTGATTGCAAAATCAATATCGCTGGGGCGTGCAACTATCGGCAGGTGTGTTGCCCGGTGATATTAAAATTTGTTAGGCAGCTCCGAGTATCCGCCGACAGGGGCGCGAGCACGCTGCTAATCGGCAATAGGCAGAGGCTCCGGTTTTAATCGATGGCCCTTTGATTAAATTGATTTGCAGCTTCGATTAGCGGCACCCCACTTTGATTGGTGTGGGTCAATTGGGTGTATTAATCATAATTACGTATACGTCATTGAGGTAACTTAATTGCTGCTAACGCTATCCATATCAATTACTGCAATACATACCCATAAGCCCGATATTACAATGTCCTTATAGCTAGAAACAGAAGAGCCCCCAATACATTGGAATAGGGGCAGCAGGTTGTTGATATCCACAAGTTCTCATAGACTTACTTATAAAGAAGTATAGTTCACGAGATATACGAAAAACTGGTAGGTACCTATTTATTGATTTTGAAATGTATCGCGATTTCCAAAGAGATTCTTATTTGCTTGTAAAGTGACAGCTCATTACTGATTAAGCAAACGCTCCGCAGCAACAGTTCCGCTTGTTAAGAACAAACATTTCTTGTTGTTCTACCTCCAGTTTACAGCTCTTGGAACTGCTTACAGGTAGCAGATTGTTAGGGCCAGGACTCCATATAGAAGTGCACCAGAGCGTGCTAACTTAGGCACTCCCAGTCAAGGACATTTGAATCCCGAGATCAAATTAAAAGTTTCTTTCAACAGTTCAACACTTTACCGTGCGCTGGCGAGATTTTCATTTAAATAGCCATTAATGAGAATATATTTGTAAACTTTTTTGTTTACTAGCAAGTTAGTTTAATTAGTACCTAGTTCTGATGAGACTGCATTTGAGTAATTATGTTTGAGTTTGTTTTTTAATTGCTAACTTAGTTTTGTATTACGTGAAGAGGACTGTCAATTTGTTGGACTCTGTTTATGAACACAAGTTTGAAAGTACTTAGATTATTTAAGCACCGTCGCTGTAGAGTTCATAATGTATGTAGGCGCAGGCATTCATTCTAATAGAACTCATTGTGCGAGCTGAGCGCACGCTCACCGCTCCGCGTGGACTCGCCCGATGCGAGTAACTGCCGGCTGCATTCTCCTCAGCCGGCCAAGTTTTCTCATTATGGCCGTTAGTACCGCCCGCCACTCACACTATTACTTACGAGCGTCAAACACGACACGTACGCACCAGCCCCGAATGCAACTAAACAAATTAAGGGGCTAGGTGACGTGACAAGCAAATCTCATACATTTAGAGAGGAATGTCGCCCGTTGCACCTCGATAACAGAAAAATGATGTTTTTCGAAACACTGCGAATTCGTCACAATAAAATGAACATGTTATTTAATTTTATATTCATTTGTATTCTCAAATTAAGAGAAAGTCGAATCCGAATTTTTTATCGAGCCACTTTTTAATGTATCTCGGATCAAAAAAAATTGAAAACTAAAATTCGGAGAAAACTACAGCACAGCATATTTTGAAAATCTGAACTGCAACATTCTCTAAAATTTCTTATTCTCAACCTCAACGGTTAAGGAAAAATCGAATCACAATTTTGGTATTCCTGGCGCTTTAACGCAGAAAATCCCCCAGCAAAACTACCCATACGCTCAAAGTAAAACATCTTTTATTTCAATATGTTGAGCACCAAAGTTTTCGGCTTAACTCTGGGAGACTATTTTAAAAACGGCAGAGCACGACTTAAGCAACTCATAAAAGTGGAGAGGGCTAAGATATTTTCTTGGGGAGGGCAAGAGGAACGGTTAGCCGACTTTTACACTGGTTTTATTGTCTCAGCCCCTCGTAAAGCGTCCTTTGTGTTAGTAACGTCTCAAGTTGTATTAACACAGTGATAACTTTAGTGGGTACCGTTTGCTTCGACGAGTCCGATTGGCTCGTCGACACAATTAGGCCAAGGGGCCGAAGTAAGCCGATAGTTTTGATAATAATTTAAATGGTGCCGAATGACGTTCGGTCCTATTAATACTCAGGAGAGATTCAGACCCCTGATATTGAATTTCGTAAGCGAAACTGTATAATAAATTACGGGCATCCCTTAGCGTCGCGGCCTAAACGGTGTTTAGATGTTATGGTGTAATTAGGAAGGTCGCCAGCTCTGCCGGGTCGAGTACCCAAAACCGCTTTACAGAAGCGGTTGCCGGGTTAATATTCTCTAAATGTGAAACTAATACTAAACACGCGTTATGGAATTGGGACAGGAAACGACAGAGTACAATGAATATTAACTTAAAATAATGAGTTCATTAAAACGTGGCGACACACGAATAGTAAAGCGGGCGATAATAAGCGCTGATACGTGACGTCAATGAACAAGCTACGACTCGTTGTTGAAGAAAACATCAAACCGACGGACTTTTTCAAGTTCTTAATTCGGTTTTAAAAAGAAAATAACTGAATAAACTTTAATCAAAGGCCTTATTTGCAGTCAGTCTGAAACGAAATAAAGTCTCTACAATTATTAAAATCCGCATCTAAATGTTATAAAACTCAAACTTTTCAATAAGGAAATATTTAATTTCCATTTCGAGAGCTTCGACGAAGCGAAAACAAAACAAAAAAAAAACTTGAAAACATACTCGATTTATAAAAGGAAAACGGGAATGGAGTCGTTGTTCATATTGTTTTAGAGAGGGGGCGTGGATTTCTGCGACAAGAATTTTCCAACGAATTTAGCGGTTTCAATCGATGACGTCGATAATGGAAAAGTTCAATAGACAACAACAAAGGCCGATATAAGTTAACGAAGCTCACGAAAGCAAAATTCACGATGGGAGCGCACTCTGGCGGACAGGAAATTAAAAGACAAAAGAGTGGCGGCCTGGGCAGTTTAGGTTCGGAAATGGAGGGCGTGCCCTACCCTCTGCGTTTTTTCATCGGCGCCAAACCGCAACCACCTCTGTATGAATATTAAAAAAGCGGTGCTGACGTACATTGTGTTGTGATTATTAAGTCATGCCGTTTTAACCACGAAAGCAATAATGACTAAAAGCTGTGTAGCACAATGTGTGTAACCTAAATGCGAATTTTAGTAAAGGCAACAATATCAAATTCAGAGAGAAATCAGAAATTAATGCACGTAAGTAAAAGCTCACACCAAGTCCCTCTAGAAAGTATTCTCTTCTACTTTCAAAGACCCTTATCTACTAAAATTAATCATCCTCCACGGCACAAGTATCAAAATGATTAAACATGCAATCTTTCACGTTGACGCGATGCCGAATACATTTGGAATGTAACAGAATTAATCCTTCCTAATACGGGATCCTCAATGTATCAAGACTACGTATGGTTTCTGTAATTCAGGCGGGCCGGTGTAATCCATTCGCGTCGAGCGATATCGAGTTTCTAAGGGGAGGCTAGATGCCGTTTTCTCGCATCTTTATATGGACTCGCTCGTGCTACCTCTTGCATGGAACAATGTGGTTCGAGACGCGGCATTCCGTGGAGATGCGGCCTGTTTATCCTCCCCTTTGTGTGGATCTGAATATGTTTGGTTTGCAAAGTGTCGTCCATAATGATAGGATCCAATGCATTCAAACTGCAAATGGATTAGTCGGTGTGGCTGCCTGTTGTTTGCTAGCAAAGAGTTAAATATTCTGAATTGAAGATTACGAAACGTTGGCGTGATTTTCATGTTAATTACACCAAATGGATGTTAATCGCGATACAGCCGATGATGACAAAGCAAAAGTTCGACACTCACGACTTTGTTTCCTAATTCAATTTGCATTTGGAATCGAAAACTTTCCGTGACACTGTTTTGCATTATTAATACTTCAGCATGGCGTGATCTCCCGGGAGGCGCACTAGAAACCATAAATTGAATTCCAACCTTCGCAATTAGTTATTCCCGCGCGTGAAAACTTCCTAGATCGTTCGCCTTCGTTAACAGATGTTACGGTGCTATTCATTATACATTCCGTCGAATTGTAAAGCCGAACATTTAATTTAAAGTACCTACCGAAGCCTTCTTTGTTAAATCGCCGAGCATTTTGGGCGGTATTGTTGAGGAAGCGCTGGAGCGGCGGAGGATTAGCGGCAGAGTGCTGCCCGCTAGTTTCCCGTTTACGGAGAACATTCGTCTTGCGGGGAAATGCGGGACGATAAATAAAGGTGCGCAATATGGGTTGCGAGCTCGCCGGGTGTGCGCTAGTAGCGCGCGCCGCGGAACGCATTAAGGCCGGAAATAGTGCTACGCTGATGTCGGTCGCACACTGTCGGTGTCGGTGGCAGATCGTCAGCGACATTACAGCATAGTCCGACACCTATCGTTCTTAGCTTTTTGCTTCACGACTGGCGTAGCACTATTCCTAACCATAGGATTCTATAATGAATTGGCCGACGGACGACGTAGGCGACCGATGTCAGCGTAGCACTATCTCCAGCTTAACCCTCCTACACGTGCCGCGCGACGCCCGCACACCCCCGTCCACCGCCCGCGGACAAATGACAAGTCGTTCTCATAATGCTATATTGAATAACAAATCAACGACGTAAATAGCATTTGTGCAATATGCTCCGATGAAACATCCTTCTGTCTACGATGGCTACGATGCCGTAGCAGGATAATAAAAAAGTTTTTGTGGCGATCCTTCCATTCCGCCGGCGCGGCACGTCTCTTATCGGCCTAATTTGGATCAAACAATTCCACTCCCCCATACAAATTGCGGAGAGGCACATTTGTTATCTGCAGTTTTTGGGAGAAATTATATTAAGATTTTGTGTTACGATAATGTTGTATATTTTTACTCTCCTCTTGGTAGAGGTAGAGGGCAATGCATCCTGAGGGAGCCGGATTTTATGATAACAATAAATTACGCGAAAAATAAACTAGATACCATCTGCGGCAATGAGATTTTCTTTTTTCTTGTGTACACTCCTAGATAAATAGTAACATTTCTTTATAGAGGTTAGACAAAGGTAAAAAAATGTCCCTAGAGTAGTTTAAGTAACTAGGGTTTTGTCATTCTTGTATAAATATTACAAACGCTTTTACTTTATAAGCCAGGAGACTGTAAAATAAATAAGGGTAATTTCAAGTCTTCATAGGTACATTTGTTAAATACGAATTAGTTTCATAACTTGTGTATTTAATTGTTGCAGGTCTCCTGTGGCGTATACATGAGATGTTATGGGCTCCTGCGTAGCGAAGTGGCGATGGTGGGTGGTGGTGGTGGCGTGGGCGTGGGGCGCGGCCGCGCGCACGCTCTGCCCCGCGCGCTGCGCCTGCGACGACGCACTGCGCGCCGCCTCCTGCGCCAACGCCAGCCTCGAGATAGTCCCCATACAGCTCAACCCAGAAGCAACCCACATCAACCTTACACACAATGCCATCGACAACCTTCTCTACACCTTCGGATTTTACACGCAGCTTACTGTCCTCGACATCTCCTACAACAGAATCCTAGACTTAGGTAGTAGAAACTTCGAGAACAACAACGAGATGACTCATCTCAATTTGAGCCATAATTTTCTAAAACGCTTAGATAAGGACACATTTATTGGACTAAAAAGTCTTTTAGACTTAAATTTAGCAAACAATGAAATAACGAACATACACGTGCAGACGTTTAAAGATTTGTCTGCGCTAGAGACACTAGATTTGTCCAACAATAAGCTAGTGAAGTTTGAGCCGGATACGTTCAAGCCTTTGACTTCACTGAAGATAATATCGCTCAAAAACAATTCCATATTAGACATACCGTCAGCTAATCTCGCCTTCATAATGCATCTAGAAGTTTTAGACCTGTCAGAAAACTTAATAGAGCAAGTACCAAAGCATGGTGTCCCATATTTACAGGAATTGAAGCATTTAGACTTAAATAATAATTTAATAGAGAGTGTGGATCAATTAGGATTCCACAATCTACCGACGCTGCGGCACCTGGATCTAAGTGATAACAATATGACATCAATCCCGACGTCAGCTCTGTCTAAACTATCCAACTTGTCCCATTTGTACCTAAGTGGAAACTTTTTTCAAAACGTTACGGCGCTTTCGTTCCAAAGTCTGTTCCATTTAAAACATTTACACTTGAGCAGACTTTACGAATTGGAGAGAATTGACTCAAGAGCTTTTGTGGACAATATAAACTTGCAGAAAATATGGATGAATGAGAATGTCAAAGTTGGTGACGTTCCTCCCAGACTGTTCCATGGCAATCCGAAGCTGACTCACATTTATATGAGGAACAATGCATTGGTGGCCCTGGAAGCGTCACACTTTCCGATAGACAGACTGCAGGAACTTGAGATTGCTGGGAATCCATTCGCTTGCAATTGTTCTTTGTTGTGGCTGTGGAAACTTGGAAGGGAGAGTGAAATCAGCAGCAGGAAGTCTGGGAACACGAGTTCCATTCTTAAAATAGACTATGAGGACGTGAAGTGTGCTGCTCCGGCGCACCTGAAGGGTGTCCTCTTTGTACAGATTCCGGAGTCGGAATTTGGGTGCTCGAGTGGATGGGTGATAGTAGCGGTTGTGGTGCTGACTGTGAGTATCGTTATAAGCGTGGTTGGTGGTGTTTTATACTTCATGGGACCCTTGAAGAAGTGTAAGGGGGATAAGTCTAAACAAGTTATGACAAGTGTTATGATGAACGGTGACGTGTCTAAATTAGGGAATGGGTTAGGGTATTCAACTCGTAGTAGGGAGCAGGACGCCAAGAGAGACGTAGACCGATATCTAATGATCGGATCGTCAGTGAGTAATAACTTTCATTCGTTGAATCCTCCTTGGCATAGTGTGGACAAGAATCCTTACTACCAGGAGGATAGTGAAGAACACATCTACCAGCAGTTTGCCTATGAGACGATTCCTCATCACAGGACGCCGGAGAAACCACACATAGTGTACGTTTAACATAAGTTGTGCGCAAAGGACAATATCGCGGGTATATTTTCTTTGCTAAGTTATACGAACGAAGTTATGTACTGTCGTCAAAACGACGAGGAACATTGAATTTTGCAATAATGTATATAGTGATATGAATAAAATGTAATATGTGATAGCTTTGTATATAGACGTGTAAATATATTACTCAGTGCAGATAAAGACATTACTTTATAGACATTTTCGATTTTGTACTTACTCATTTAGTCATGTTTATACATATTTTTGATTGTCACATTCGCCTGTATGTAGTGTCGACTTTCAGTTGTTTTATTTACTAGTTCCTCGAATATATGGGTACTCGATTATTGTTAAGTGCTTTGTAAAATTCTCTAAGATGTTCAATACTAAATGAATATTATATTCATGTATAATAATATAGTATACATTATATATTTTTCAGAATTGAAAACACCAATACTTGATGAAAACTTTGTACAAATATGAGCAATATAGAATAATTTGAAATGTTATCATGTCGTTAATTTAAATCGATACATTGTTATAGCATTTATTAGTTGTATTTAGAGATGAAACTTTTTGACAGTAAATGCTAAGAACATTAATTACCTATCTAAATAAATAAATAGATTATACAATAAACCAGTTGCTCTGATGGTAAGGAGTACAAAATACAGTTTTATTGGCTTTACAAAATGATTTCCAATGTATATCAATAATACTTATTCTGTTAATAGATATTCTGAAATTAATATTTTTGTACTTAGTAAATACGTGAATGTTGGGGTCTAAAAGTTTTAGGTTAAACTGTTTTAAGAAAACTAATTGTCTTCGGTTTGGACGCAGCTTTTTCGCTTACAAATTTGAGAAGGCTGCAACAATTTGAGAGAACTGTTAACTAAAATGTTTAAAAGACACTTGAAGACTTCATTTATTTTAGACAAAACTTGTTTTAGTTTAAACCAGCGTGACTTTTTGTGTTTAAATTTAATTAGGAATCAATAAAATGATTGTTATTTTATAATTCATGAATAAGATAAACTTTCCCGAATTGTATTGGATTGTTATGTTTCTAAGCGGTATCATTAAAAAGTTGTGTAAATATCGCATAAGCAGGAAACGCATTAGCAAGCTAGATCACCAGCTGGTTGTATTCCAACTATGTTGAATGTTTTAACGAAGTAAATTCTTGTGTCATCGTACTGGCTGACTAGTGCGTTGTGTGCCTTAGATTTAAAACCTTACTTCTGGTTTCAGACTGTGTCATTATGTTCAAAGAAAAGTGACACGTGTTCAATAAAATGTTATTTAAAAATGAAGCTGAAATCGATAGTAAGCTTCAGACTTTAGAGTTCAGATTACTTTATAAAGGAGAGATGCGACTGTTAGTATTTTTCTTGATTCCACACCAAAAACTTTTAGAGCCCACAGTTTAAATTGTTCTAGCTGAAGTAATCACTGCAATTATGATAATTTTTATACATACATAATATAAAGAATATCTAATACGAATTACATAAAGATATATCTGCTTCATAAACAAACCTATTCAGTCGATACTTACAGTCGTAACGATAGTGTAAGGCTATTATTATATACCTACATATTACTTAAAAAAAACCTTTTGTTATGAAACTTATTTAAATATATAATGCATTAAAACAAACGACAAATAAACAATTAAAAATATTAATTGCATTTTAATTGAAGTAAGCACTCAGAACGCTCATTCCAATTAATTATTGTGAGGCAATTCATAATTGGAGTGAGAAATAAAATTTCAATACGTAGCTACATGTCTGCCTGCCCACTCATATTACATCCAATTATTATAGGGCGGTCGTTATGGTTGGCACCATCAGACAGTTCCCTGTGCATATACCCTACATTTTGCAGTCTTTGCTAAGCGTATTAAACTTATTTAAAGGATGTATCTTATCTATCAATTAAGTCATCTGTAATCGCTGTTAGGATCCAGCAGTACAGCTTTATACACCTATTATACAAACCAGATGGCAAGACATTTTATATAGTTCAATAACCCGACTACTGAAAAATCACGCTCTTAAAAGATGAAACAAAAAAATATTACTGCCGTGGTCACATGCCGCATTATTTACTGAGTAATAAGCTGGCTTGACAGAGCGACATGCGAATGTATGTACTCTAGAGGACGCCATGTTCAATTTAATATAACTATACATAGCCTTTAACCAGCGAACGCTCAAGAGGTTTCCATAGATACCTTATTTGTCAAATTATGGTGAAGTTATGAGGAAACAGATGAGCATACATACATACATACATACCGGTTAAAATCATAACCTTACCGTAGTCTGGTAAAAAGAACAACAAAGTTAATGTTATGACCAAAATAACTTGAGGCTTTACACACAAACCTCTTGTTTAAGTATTTAAATAAGGTCTTATACTCATTAAGTAACAAATAAATACCCTTACCTGATCCCGAAAATTTCAGAACCCATCTTCGCACGGTGTGATTTCTGAATTTAAAAGAAGTAATTTGATCGAAGGAAAGTAAGTATAATACTTTAAGTGGTTAAAACATAAACAAAACACGAATAGGTACAGTAGGCCGCACGTCCATGATTTGATCTTGAGCTGGCCTAGCATAGTACGGAGTTTCTACAGTATGCGAGTCTAGCTTATATTGGTTATACTGCAGTGCCTCATATAATACTTATGACCAGGTGATATGTAGGTATGTAGTATAATGAATATAAGATCCATACCAAGATATTTTCATTTACCCTAGCATGAAAGTTCAAAATAAATTAACTATATTTTCTCCCTCGTTGGTCTAGAGGTCCGACGATTGTTAAGCGTGAACGACCTCACGGGTTCGATTCCCGGGTCGGGGCAAAAACAGTAGCTTAAAGAATAAATAGTTCTACACAAATTACAAATCTTCTCTAATGAATAAAAGTCGATTATCAAAGCTTTGGCGCAGAGGCTGAGCAATTGACTGCTGCGCTGCGTGTAGCGGGTTCGATACCCGCAAGGAACAAATATTCGTACGGCCTACAGGTAGTTGTTCCGGGTGAGACTGTTAGCGTATGTGTATTTAAATGTTCGTAACTGTACCCACGACGCAGGGGAAAAGCCTAGTGTGGGTAAACGTATTTAACATGAAACGAAATAAAAAAGTCGAGGCAAGCAACATAGTGGATAATATAAAGGTGCGTCCAAACTATTTCACATAACATGTTTTGTATGTGTGTATGTTTTATAACATGTTATGTTATATGGTCCGGAAGCACCTTAAGAGTGTATTCTAGACATCAAGACTATACCAAACCAAATAAGAATTCTATTAGATCCTTCAAAGAACTTATTGGCTATAAGTAGTGATTGAGCCAAACAGGAACTTACTTACTCTTTAAATTAATTTAAATTCCGATCTTAATTTATGTTAATTTTGCTATCATGTGATTATATTATTTGCCGAAATACACAGCTGTCAAAATAAACTCTAACTCAGGAGTATCAAACGTCTATATTTCCAGTTAATCGATCGGAAATAAAAATAATAAGAAGTAAATATTATAAACGCGAAAGTAGCTCTGTTTGTCTTTTGTCTTTTCACGACTAAACGGATCGGATTCGGATGAAATTTGCCAAGGAGATAGATTATATACTGTAGAATGGTATAGGCAAGTTTTTGATCCGGGAATTTGTCTGTATTTGCGTTATCCGACTTTAACGTGGACGAAGTCGTTACAAAAGCTAGTTTACCATATACTCATAAATCCAAGGAGGTTCCAATGGTCACAGTACCCACTCACATACTAATATAGAACTGTTACGTCCGTGACATCTCACGATCTCAGGTCCAGTTGAAAACCAGCGTCAGGCACTAGTTGTCTGGCATTTTTGCTGAAATGGACAGCTTTTAGCGCAGCCGTAAGCCACATATTTTTAATGTATTTCTTGTTACTCGTTTTTTTATGTTTTCTATGTTTAGTATTGTGTCAAACGTTTTTTTCTTTCTTTTTCTTTCACTGTCGAGCATGCAGAGGCTCAGCAATAAATACCCTGAAGATGTATTAACGTCACAGTCTAAAAATATTTCACAAAGCTGAAAAAAGGATCCGCCTAATTATTCTCAACGGTATCAAGATGATTCGAGACTATTCAAGAGTACTCTGGAAGCTTGCAAATTAGCCGGGACTTGAAAGTGCTCTCAAATTAGGAGGAGACTGTACCTACCAGCATATACCTAAACATAGCGGGCTTATATAACCTTATCAAAACATTGATGTTTGTATTCACTTCGTTCCTCTAGGTATAACGAACTTCCGGCTTAAAATAAGGATAAATCTCTTTGACTTATTAACTGTCTTTGTCTGCGGGGCTTGTGGGTTAGTAATAACAGCTGCACGGGTCGATCTTTCAGGTTAAGCAACGCTTATTGAGGTCGGTCTGTGGATGAGTGACTATCCATTACAAATAGATACGAGTACATGGAGGGGTCCGTGCCTCGAAAAGCAAGTTAAACTAGAAGCCAACGTAAACGGTAAAATGCAGATTGAATTCTGGGCTTTTGGCTACTTTCTACTAGTACGTGAAATCACAGTTAATAGCGGTTTCGGGATTGTGTGTAAACTATGTTGATAGCTAAGGTTGAAAACAAAATTGTCGTAAAATTACGGTTTCATACTTTCACTGAATTTGGTACCTTTCATATGTGAAAATATTGTTTTGATTATATATTACTTTGATGAACAACGTTTCATTTTGTGCAGCAATTTTCTTTCTAGTTTCTTTCTTTCTTTTGATAAAAACGTTGCCCCACACTAGGAATTTCTCCTGTATCGTGGGTGCGTTTACAAACATTTAAAGTCACATACACAAACAGCCAGACCCTGAACAATTACCTGTAGGCCATACAAATAGTTGTTCCGTGCGGGAATCGAACCCACGACACGCGGTGCAGCAGTCGATCGCTCAGCCACTGCTCCAACCGTGTCGTCAAAACAAAGTTGTCTGACTAAAACGAAAGAAATATAACAAAAATGAAAGGAAAAATAAGTTACGGGCGATCTGAGGTTGGGAAGTGGAAGTCGGTGAGGTTATAAGGGTAAAAAACGGATTTTTTCTATTTTCGGCAACACCAAAACTATTATTTTTTTTGTTTAAAAAAATTATTGACCCAGGTCTACATCTAATGTCTACTCTTGAAATTCAATTTTTCTGTAAATTTGTTATTCCATTTAATAATCAAAGCAAAAATACACAATTATTTCACTTTTGAAAAGTGCCAAATTGAATGAACCTGGAATGGTATCATGCAACAATAATTTTACGACAATTTTGTTTTCAACCTTTACCTATCAACATAATTTACACACAATCCCGAAACCGCTTCATCTATCACTACAACCACTCCATTGGGAACAAAATCCAAACATTAACGGGTACATAACTATGTAAATACCTCAGTTTTATTACAGTATTAATTAGGCGATTTAAATACGTAAATAAAAGCTAATTTATGTACATCGATACCATAAAACATTGGAAATAAAAGTCTTACTAAAAGCAAATGCGAGAATCATAAAATTAATCGAAGCTCTGGAGTTAAAAGTTTCGACAAACATGTTGAAAACGACTTGTATTTTTAAACTAAGTCGA
The DNA here is from genome assembly GCA_905147745.2 of Phlogophora meticulosa. Classification (NCBI taxonomy): domain Eukaryota; kingdom Metazoa; phylum Arthropoda; class Insecta; order Lepidoptera; family Noctuidae; genus Phlogophora; species Phlogophora meticulosa. The sequence goes on from LR990518.1 coordinate 7,195,836, forward strand.
TAAGTAGCGTAGAATTGAATTAAAAGTTAGTTTAAGAGTTCTTTGTTACGTCAGAACTTTGTTGTAATATTTCCCAATTCACATCGGCCGTCAGTCTTAGTATTTCAGACTTGATTACTTTTATCGCTATTGCTTATCGCTCTCGCGAAGTAATAGTCCGATTGAAAATGGTTTTTTTTTTACCAACCACGAATTTTGGCCTGCTTTGGATTTTCAGCTGAAAACTAACCGTTTAAACTTAAATCATAGGTACGAACATTTTTTTATATACACAATTAATTATTGGTTTAAAGGATAGATAATGGAATTTTTCACAAATTATTTTGCCGGTGCTAATCTTGTCTATTAAACGATATTTTCTATTAACGAAAATAGATAAATGTTTGCCGATAATTTTCGAAAACCGAATACCAAATACGGTCGGACTCTACTCCATATTAATAGGTATATGAAAAACTACAGTAATAAAGTACAAACAGACAGAAACGTTGTGTTTAATAATAAGCTATGAAATGATTCTTTTTAGAAAAGGTTGGAAAGGCATTACTTACAAAAATTGAGAAAAGATATATATTTTCTTTACGATGCTAAGGCAGGGCAAGCCCGAAGGGGTGAAAACTCATTGTCCGGCCAAGCAATAAAAGCCATGCGCCTATCGTCAATCCAAATTGAGGGGTGGGTGAGGTTATTTTATATCTTAAAAATAAACAATGAGATGACTCAATAACGAGTAGTCTAGGGTTAAAGAGGGATGTAAACATTTTCTTTAAGACAGTAAATTACCCAACAACGAACAAAAATATGGCGTCGGAAATTTCTCATGTATTTAAAAAAATAAGTGTGTATAAATAGTTAGTTATTATAAAAGGTACTAAGTTTTTACGACAACTTGTGATAAATGATATTTATTTCTGTAAATTTTTACGAACACTTTTACACGTCAACGTAAAATATATTTTTACACTAGGTTGGTGTTTCACAAGCTCTGCTTATCTTGGGGCTAGATGATGCTGTGTGGATTGTCCAGCATTATTTATTATTTATTTATTATTTCCTTTATTTTTCTGTATAAATATAAATTATATTTTTAAATATTTCAGTATAAAAAAATAAAAAACATTTAAATATGTATATATTAAATAATATTTAATATATATTCACTATCTGACTACTCTGAGAAGAAACAACGAATGAAACTCAGAGATCACAGTCTCATTTAAACTCGATACATTATCTTGCTTAGATGATGAGAGAAGCATGCAGATTAGTATCCCAGATGGTATTTTGAGGAAATAACCATGAGTGGACCTGTTCAGCCAGTGCAACCATTTATCGGAAATTGTAGAACTTAACAAAACTTTCTGAAAATATTGACCACACGGCATTCATCTGACTAGCCTTTTCCTTACTATGTTGGGGTCGGCTTCCAGTCTAACCGAATGCAGCTGAATACCAGTATTTTATATGGAGCGACTGCCTATCCGACCCCCACAACCCAGTTACTGGTTAACACGATATCCCTTAAGAAGACTAGTTGTTACACTTCGGGCTTCTGACTACCCGTAACGACGGTCGGCCACGGTCACCCATCCACAGATTGACCTCGGCAAGCGTAGCTTAACCTTCGATCAACCCGTACGACTGTTTTTATTTAGCCACGAAATCATTCACTACGCTGCATTCGCTCAATCAAATATGAATACATATCGATAAGAACTTCATTATTAAGCGCATTACGTTTAAAATTCATGGTGAATGTGTTGGCAACAAGTTGATTACAATAAAGTCATATTACCCGGTCAGTAGCTATCGACGGATGACAGTCATTTGACGGCTAACAAGGGGTGCGTGAAAAATGCCACCGGCTGCCTTTTTATCATGCACAATGCCTATCTGTTGGACGTAAAATGGCTCAATGTGTGGAATTTTCATGTAAATTATCGGGAAATGCGTACATTTTGTCATGTAAAAGGGTGTAGAGTAATTGTTGGGGAAGTTCTTCGTTTTGTTGTAACGTTTTGGGAATTTCTCTGTAGTTGTAGTAACAATTAGGGGTGTTTTTTTTTACTTTTTGTTTGATAGTAAAAAAAATGTCCTGTTGCAAACTGTATCATCACTATTTATTTCTCTATATGCCTGAAGATTAGCATATAAGTTCGTGTATGACAATTTATGATCAAGTGTTCCCAAAAACTAGTTATTTTTAATGATTTATGAGACATTGATAGCAAAAAAAAATCGAAATAGGCAAGATCTATCCTATCCTAAATTGCTTAAAAAAGCCCTTGTTACCCCTGTGTTTAAAGCTGGAGACAAAAGTTGCGTAAATAACTACAGGCCAATTTCAGTTCTAACAGGCCTCTCAAAGATATTAGAAAAAATTATAAACTCTAGATTAATAAAATATCTTGAAAGTAATAAATTACTTTCTGATCATCAATTTGGTTTTAGGCCTAAAAGATCGACAAGCCAAGCTGTTCACCATCTGACTAATTTTATAAGCACTAACCTAGATAACGGCATGCACACAATAGGGATATTTTTAGACCTAGCCAAGGCTTTTGATACAATTTCTTGTACCTTGCTTTTATCCAAGCTGGAGATGATGGGAATACGGGGTGTACAATTGCAACTGTTATCTGATTACCTCAGCGACCGCCATCAGTGTGTAAAAATAGGTCAGTGCATCAGTTCTGAACTTAAAAATACCTGTTACGGAATCCCACAAGGCAGTATTTTGGGTCCTACCTTGTTCTTAATATATATAAATGACCTATACAATTTGACACTTCAAAATGGTGTCATTATGTCATATGCGGATGATACAGCTCTACTATTCGCAGCTAAATCAACAGTCGATGTCTATGATGTTGCACAGAAAGGTTTTAATACTGTGTCTAATTGGCTTCATAAAAATCTCTTAACACTAAATATAGACAAAACAAAATACCTATTATTTACAATGAGAAACACTTATCCAACTCTTACTAATCTAAGCATTCAAGCGCATAACAATTGTAATTCACATTATGCTGACATTGCATGCACTTGTCCCACTTTAGCGAAAACAGAACATATCAAATATCTAGGTATTACGATTGACTCAAATCTGAACTTCCGCAAACACATCGATTTATTATGCAACAGAGTGCGTAAACTAATCTACATTTTCAAAAACTTACGTCACATTGCCCATTTTCGATTAATTAGACAGGTTTATTTGGCTTTGTGTCAATCTATTATTACCTACTGCATAACATCCTGGGGTGGTGTCGCTAAATCAATTTTGCTGCCCCTAGAACGCGCCCAACGAGCAGTTTTAAAGGTTGCTACTTTTCGCCCATTCAGATTTCCTACACATCAGCTTTATATAGCATGCAAGGTGCTAACAGTACGTCAATTGTTTGTTTTGAACGTAATCTTATTACAACACACTGAACTTTATTTTAACCCAGTACCCTCAGATAGGAGGAGAAAAGATTTGGTTTGTGCTAACCTTCGGACGAAACATGCTTTTGCTAATCGTTTTTACTTATTTTTGGGACCCTACTTATATAACCAGTTTAACAGAGTACTAAAGATTTATAGTTTAAGTTATAATAGGTGTAATCTACTAGTTCAGGAATACCTGGCAAAACACAATTATGCAGCATATTAATTATATTTTGAATAAATTTTTTATTTTATTTTTTTTTTATTTTTTTTTATTTATCTTAGTGATTAATCAGACAATAAATAGAGTTTAGAGTTTTAATTACAATTTAATACTTTTTATACACCAACGAAAATTACAAATAATAAAGAGATAAAAGAGATTGTGTAATTAAATTGAAAGTTACTAAAAGTCTTTTATTTAAATACACTATACAATATTTAATTAAATTTAGGAATAACGAACTCATAATGTAAAGATCTTTTGGCAGCCTCCTTGGTCGAGTGGTTCGCGCTCCGGACGTTTCGAACCCCGTAAGGGGCTAATATTTGTGTGATGAGCACCATTTGTTCCCGAGCCGTGGATATTTATGCATATAAATATATACATAAGTATGTCTATCCGGTAATTAGTCGCCAGAGTACAAGCATTGTTCAGTTTGGGGCTAGTTGATTGGTGTGTAAGTCCAAACCATTAAAAAATAATACTGAATAAAATTCAGCTATATTTGTAAAATTATCTACTGTGCATCGTGAGGAAACTTACTTATAATTGAAATGAGTTTTATCGCCAATCCGTCTTGAGCAAACGTGGTAATTTATGCTTATATCTTCACAATCTGCTTTTCTTTTTTCTCTTTAAAAAAAAAAGTTTCCCCTCACTAGGAATTTTTCCTGTATCGTGGGTGCGTTCACAAACATTTAAACTCACATACACAAACTGTCAGACTTGAAATAACTTCCTGGCCTAGGCCATACAAAAATTTGTTACGTGCGGGAATCGAACCCGCGACACAGTGGGACAGAACATTCTGATATCCTTTATTCATTATTATCCTTATAAATTTTATTTATAAATATTGAAATACAAAAATTATTAAAAAACATATAAAATATAGTAGCCCACCGGTATCGGGTATAGTCTTAATTTGTAAGGATATATAAATTGTGTGTATGTATCACTATTTATTTACAATAATCACACCAACACCAAAAATCACGTACAATTCAAGTAAACTTACATAAAATTGTCATTACAGTAACCATGCAAATAACAGGTATGCATCAAATTTACATAATGAATACTAGAAAGAAGAAGAAAAAATTAAAAGTGTCCAATAGACCTAAATCCAGAACACTACAAAAAAAAAACAAAAAAATTGAGTGACATTGACGAACATTGTTCATTGTTCGCATTGTTTATATAGGGAACGTCAATATAAGATAACATCGATGGGGTAATCCGTCAAGTTGCACCTTTTATTGTATAGCCGTCCATACTATGCATGTTATTAGTCCTTATTTGACTTACTTTACCTATAAAAGACACATTCACAAAGAGTTATACTGAAATTTAAACCTAGTATAATAGAAATAGTTAGTCAAGAGAGACGACATCTACGCGACATTTCAGGTAAAACAAACCGCCACCCCAAAGCTAACATTATACTAAGACCGGTGTCCGAGCTCTCTCTCCAGGCTAGTGAGTGTGGGTACTGCACACTAGGGACCCGTAACCCTGCCGGTTACCTCCACAGATCTATAATGGAGATAAATGAATGTCAAAGCACTCAAATTGCCGCCCAGTTCGCCCTCAAAAGTAAAATAGCGGGTTACTCTCTTAATGGAGGAAGCGTGTAGGACATTTGTTTCACAATTAGACCACGTTTAAATTTACCCCCATTCGGGCTTATTAAATGACTCGGCGCAGAAGAGTGTACATTTTTGTGTACCCTAATTAGCTTAAGCTCAGATAATAATATTGCGACATTAATTGGACGTCACATGTTCATTGTTCGAGCTGTCTTTCTCTAAAAGGGGTGGGATGTTTTAGAATTTGGGTCAGAGAGTCAGCTAACGATTCAAGCTAATGTGTACACTATAAACAAAAATAGACGTAGAATGGGGCCGTTTGAGACAGCGGGACTTAGTCTAGATATATTTTAATTACTAAATAAATAGACTGGCACTGTTCTACTTTATATGAGGCTAAACAACCAGCCAGAAGTCTAAGGTGAATGTGTTGTGGCAGCCCGCGAAATAACGTTTTTAATAGGTTTTTTTTTTCAATTTGCAGCTCAGTTTTAGGTTGTATGTTATTAAATAAGTCATAGTCACCGTAACAAATGTGTTTCACGAAGTATTAATAAATAATTGAAATAATTATACGAGTTTTTAAGTTCTTTTTGTGCGTTTGAACGACAATTGAGCACAATTTTAATTTGGGGCCCTGTGGTGATTTTAATGATTATATTTCCAGAAAAATATGTTTGTTTCGGTCGCGAATAACTTTTTCAATAACACAGCACCTAGCACAGCAAATTGCCAAAAACAAAAGAAAATTTGAAATTCGCGGGCTTCTGCCACGCGTGCTTCTGCCTTAAAAAAAACGTTAACATTAGCTGGATTTAATGGCAACGATTCATTAAGATATCCCCTAGTGCCCCTAGTTTAAATGATGAGTGTTCGGTAGATAAGAGTCAGAGTAGTTCTAAGAATAATGCTAACGTCAACTAATTAGAATCTTGCGCCTGACAACTAGACACCTGCTCTTAAGGGGATCAACATACCTACTAAAACGGACTAAACCCATTTTTTTTAAACAGCTATTATCCCTGAAATGTTGGAACATTTATTTACGTAGGTAACATTTTAGCGAAATGAGATTCCCATAAAAAGAGTTTTGTAAATATTGTATGTCAAGGTATAAAATGGATTACTGTTGCTAAGCAATGGGCGAGCGAAATGTGTTTTTCATCTAAACGTTTTCATGGAATATTGCCAGATTTTTCCTAAAGGCTTAGCGCTCGATCATCATCAAGTTGACTATTTCCGTCAACCTTGATGTAGCGATTTCCCAATAGATGATTATATTGAATAGATTTCTTCTCAAACGAATATCGACTGAATACATGAAAAAAAAAAATGATTGGAAAAAGAAAAAGAAATTAATGATCCGCATTGCTGTCAAGGGGAAATGTGCCTAAAAGGCTGGCAGTACATAATCGTTTTTTTAAGTAAAGTGATAAAAGTAACTTAAGTTTATCTTTTTTGTTAAAAGAGAATTTATATTTTGAGTTGATGCGACTAGTTGAAGACACACAGGGTTAAAACATACATAAACTCACGCCTTTTAGCAAGAAACTTTAGAACGCTACGATCCTTACATATTCCTTTTGCTTTGTTTATGTTCATACACGCATTCCGGTTTTAAATTAAGTCAATTTATCATGTAAAACGGTATTAATAAAATAAAATAATAAAATAAATAATAATATAAATAAAGGGAGTTGCTGCAAATCCACTTCCCTCCGATATGGCGCGTTGTCCTTCGTACGAGAGTTCATTTTTGCAGTATTTTGATTAGCGTAGCAGAAGCCGCGCTAGCGATGATGTACAGTGTCCAGAAGAGTGGCGTGGCAACTCTTCCAGAAAGTTAGAGATCAGGCAGACGCAGCTAGACACAGTTGACGTACTAGTGGTCCAGTACTAAAACACTTGCTGTTATGCAGCAAAACCAATGAGAAAGAAAAAAAATGTTTTAAAACCTATAATTTTTAAAAACGTAATATGAAAAATTAAGAAATGAGCACCGATTACCCTTACCGCGAACACTAGTATTATTGAAAAGGTCATAAAAGATCGTGGAATTGTAGTGCAAACTGAACACTAGGTATATGTGGGTATTAAAGTTATTTTTCCGAAAACACATACAAATATTTATATTGTTGGCAGCGAAATTGCAAACGCAGTCTATACTGATTGGTTGCATTCTTTAGACTTTGTTCTATTGTAAACTTAATTTTGTTATTTTTTATGACAGTCAGACTTTTAACATAATTATTATTATCAGTCGTGCAAAGCACAAATGGAACGAAATTTCCGTTCTGATTTATTTACTTCTTTTCGAAAAGCAAATTCAGCGTGAGATGTTTCTTACCAGCGCAACACATGGTAAGTACCAATCGTCCGTTGAAAATATATCTTGCTTATGTAAGAAATTGGACTAGTCGGAGACAACTACATAGAGATATTATTGTAAATTGAGCAATCCTTTTCTGATCAGTACACGGTTAGAATACATCTAAAGTAATAGAAATCTACTATACCAACATACCTTCTAACACACACATACCAACAGCACTTCTACTCGTTCCCTACTTAAAATCAAGCGTGTTTGCGCTACACTGCGGCGTGGATAGTAATTAAGAGATTGTGTGTCCACGTTGTGTCGTGTCGTGTCGTATCGTGTCGCTGTCGTACGGCACGTCACGTACGAAACTTGACTGCGTTCCCCGAGATGCAACTGTTGATTAGGATTAGAAATTATTTTGTACAGCTGGGTTTAAATTAAGCTTAGCTTAGGATACTACTGTTTGCTAGGGATTCCATTGTACGTTGGGCAGTAAAACTTCGAAATTACAAAAAAAAAAAAGAGAATTCGTCAAAAATGACACTATGCATGTTTGGTTGTTTGATTTCCATGGAAATTATACATTTTATCCGAGTAAACTAAGGGTGATATCATGCCATAATGTTGCGTTCTCAGTATTAGTCACTATAACACGAGGACTCAGTGAATCACAAAAAATTAACATGTATTGTGTCACCGATTCGTGACTCGTGAAAATCCAAGTTAAGTATTAACGCGATGGCTACATCGACAACATAAATACTTATCCAACGAAGCGTAGTATCTATTAAAGCATAAATTCTTATCCGCATTACAGTACTGTGAGCCATAAAGTTGGCTCGTTCAGGGTTGCTCGACAACATTCAATGAAAAATACACAGACTGCACGCTCCTTGCCCACGGCCGGCCGGGCGGCCGGCGGAAAATCGAGAGTGATATATGTTTTTTAGATTCGTGACACCCGAACGTTTGGTTTAAATCTGCGAACGGATGGACTGACAGTTTTAATGGGCTCGGTAAGGGACTGTAGCCTGTAGGTAGAGAATACATTTTTGGGCTTGCCTGATACCGTCTGGCTTGCGTTGGGCAATTCCGATTTTTGGAAATGGTTTCCACCCAGCGCAGACTTATTGGCTTTTAATTTATTTGTCTGTTTCTGTATTGTGCGCTCTGCTTGTTGTTTAATTAATATGAGTTCGATATTTGGTAATTCAGTTAGATGTTTTCTACCACATAATTTGTTTTCGAAAAAAAAAAATGCATTAAAAATATGAAATTCGTTTTTTTTGTTTAATTGCCTAATTACAGCATATATTTATACTTCAGATCTAAAAGTTTCAGGATGAAAGCCAATAATTTTACATTTTACAACCGAATAAAAAATCATTATAATATTAACGACGTCATGAAAAGACCTTATATAAATTCCATTTCCCTGTACGTGACTCTCATTCAGAATCCGTCCAATCGTATCTTTGTTCGGGATCAACAATTAAAATCCTGTAACTTAACCAATATAATTTCCCATACTCGTAAATCACAGTTCCCGAATCGCACAATAAATCGGAAGTAACAAGTAGGTCTGTAAATTAGAGGTTTATTACAAGATTTCTAAGAGAGAGAGAGCGACCGCCTTTTTGCTATAAAAATAGAACCAATCAAAACATGTCACATAGCGGGGCTTCAATGAGAAAAAATAAAGACCCTTTATCCCCGTCCTGAAAGGCGGCTGAAACGGCACGTTACAGCTGGGGTGGAAAGATTTATTTCACGACAGTACTCGTTATGGCACCAAAGGGATGGTGGCGGAGAATGCAGCCTGCAACATAGGACGCAGGGCCGGGCTCTTTTAATTTTCCTGACAATGCCATGATTATGTTGTTATGATCGCTAAACCGGGACTTTTATTGTAGCTGGAGGGCTGCGCGGATTTGTTACATAATACCGCTGGTTTTACTAGGTGTGATAATATGATGGGGTCGAATAATGTACAGAGTCAGCACATCAAGCTATCAGATTTATTTGTCAATTTTTCAACTTTATTAGGAAAGAATAAGGTTGTTTATCCAATCGGGAAAATTTGACAGTTTGGGTCAGCTCGATGTACTGGCGTCTGTACTTTGGGATTTGACTGTAAAACAAGAAACATATAATGGGATATTTACGTTTCTCATTGCATTTGTTTTTTTTAGGTAGGGCCACTCGCAGTTCAGCACCAGACGGCCGAAAAGAAAGAAAAAAGAAAAAAAAAAAAAAAAAAGACATTTACATTTAAACGACCGTTTACTAAGGATTTTATTTGTTAGTTTTATTATAAGGTTTCTTGTAGACTTTCTAAATTTTCATTTCCCGTCATCATATTTGATCGTTTGCCAAGAGTAGGTATTATGGATACAAATCAATACTTAAGTATAAGAGTTTTTTTGTGGCGGTGGATCACGGAACCCATTGGCATCAGATATATACGGACTCAAAGTAATGTATGACTGCTTAAACAAACCTTTTACAGAATCAGAACTCAATTTCAAATTGGGATTTTTCCGTAACCACATAAGTACGCCCCTGAAAAGGGGACAGCACCATCCCCGTATTATATGACCACAGAATCGGGAGATCAGAGGCGTATTCCGTGGATTGTTCGTGGGAATTGGGGCGATCGAGTTTCGTTCTCTTCTTGTTAATTAAATTTCGAACTGTAAAGTTGTGAGGCAACTGTTGTTCGATTGATTGTTCCCATATTGTCACGATTAACAAATACGATGGATTGATTGTCTCGTGGATATGAATGGTTACCAATTAGTAGGAGCCTGTATTGTCTGCTGTTTTGTTTGGCACATATTGCGTTTTGATTATTTTCAAGTTTGTCTCTTTGATGCAGACGATTGAAGTATGATTAACGTTCTTATACGTTGCCCATGTAAGTGCTTTATGAAATAATTATATACCTACATATACGTAAGACTAATTAATATAAGTGTTATTTCCTTTATTCTTTAAAATTACATATTATTACAATCATGATGTCATGGATATCAGTTATTAACAAAGACCTCGCCACAGATAGTATAAACCCACTGTCGACCCAGAAACGATATCTCTAGAGAAAAACGATTGGGAGAGCCTGTCCCCAATTATAAATAAAACAAGGCGCGAAGAAGAAGATGAAGACAATACAAACATACATTTTTTTTTAAATATAGAAAGTAACCACCGGCATCGGGAATAGGGTACAAGGTCGGTGGTCATGGTTCTTGAGAGAGGAACCTCATAACTATACGTGCCGTGTCCAAAAGTACCGTTTCCTGGATCAAGCTCTTAATCCAGCTGCCTAACGTGGGCCTACTCAGGTGATTGTTGGGGCTCTTGACTATAAAGCCTTTGGCTGATACAACTGTTGGCAGAATGACAGCTGTATCCATAATGTACCCACTGTGGGCAAAAGCTCTCTTTCTACCGCTTTGTCTTTAGAGGTCAGAAATCCAGCTCATCTCGGCTCTCCACCTGGGACTGCCACGATATCGCTAACCATTCAAAGGACCTATTGAATCGTGCGTCTCGCTATTGGATCTTCTGACATACGTAACACGTGTCAAACCCAATTGCACAATATGCAACACCTACCTACTGATTTTGTTAAATTTATATTTATTAGGGCAAAGTGCATTCAGAGGGTCTTTTTTACGGATTGAAAATCTTCCAATGACTTTTCTTCAGACTTTTACTGACTAAAACCCATCCATGTCCGTCCTTGCCCTTTACGTTCCGAGGTCACGGTAACTTTCAAACAACCCCAACCCCGGTAGGCTTCGGCCCCCTATCGGGCCCCGCCAATCTGCAGACACGTCTCCTAGAGGCGCGCGCGAAACACGATGCGCTGTTGATTCGGGCCTGGTCTCTGATCGGACGGTGAGCTACCCGGTGCTCGTCACCCGCAGGGCCCGGGCCTACGGTGGCCGGGAGTCTGTCTGCGAAACCGGACGCCCAGAGCGTCTCCTGCGGAGGCTGGGGCGTGAGGTCTGACTCTCCCTCACGCGTTCCGCTATCACTAGCATTACTGTTTCACAGAAGGAGGTGACTGCTTCCCATGCCTCCTCCCTCTGGACCATGGATTGGACATTCAGAGGCCCTCACAATAGCATATTAGTATATGGAATCTGGAATATATATTAATGTAATAAAGCTGTGTAATGTATTATTTTAAGTTTTTATGGTGTACAATACTGTACAATCAAGAATATTCCAATATGAACAATTTGTTTGTTTTATGTTCGAAAGCACTAATCTCTGAAAATACTAGTGAAATCTGAGAAAATAGTTTCTTGCATTTGATAGGCCAATAATTGTGAGAGGTTATAGGTTAGTTAACATCACGCTACGACCTTTAGGGACAGGGCACAGCCAGTTTGTTATAAACATAAAAATAAAATTGGATTCTCCCGACCCCATAGGAACATAATTACATTTTCCATAATAAATAACAGTTTTCAGCACATTACAGGCTCGATACAGCCGTGGATGTGTAAATAAATTTTATAGTTCAAGATAAAACCCATTGCGCGTGGTTTACGAGAGGCACTCCCCTAATGATGCAACGTTATGCAGGGGACGTTTATAACCTACTGTTGTACAGGGTGCTACGAAGGTAAGGTAAAGTGTAAAGCTTTGACATCGTAAGGAATATAAACAACAGCAGGGAAAACAGAAAAAAGAGAACAAAAATTCCAGTGATTCGCAATATTTTAGATTTTACCTTTCAAAAAAGACAAAAAATAGTCTAATGAGACAAGAAATATAACCACTTAACGTAACATCACGCCTCTATTACTAACTTTAAAACACTCTAATTATGTTTAGTTAAATGAAGTAAGTGGCTAATTGCTATCAACTGGGCAAAAATCCAGATTTGGGGCTGCTACTGAGAAATTCTACATGGAAAAACCCTAACACTTTGCCCAACCCGGACTTCGAACCCATGATTTTATGCTCAGCAATAAAGCTTGCGACTACTAAACCAATGGAGCAGATGAGGCAGAAATATCAAATCAGGTTATTTTAGTTAAAGTTAATTTATTATTCTATTATTATTTGATTAATTTAAGTAACTATATTTAGATAGGTTGTACCATGCATCAGTCTCCATTGCCACACAAAAAACACAATATAGCAACGACAACAACAACAACAACATTATGTAATTTTACACCCAATTAAACACATCAAATAATTTATAGTAATACCTATTGAATCTTGAATTGCTACTTAGCCCTCTCCCTCTTTAAGCCTGACAGGGTCTATACAGATCTTTTACTTTGGTATACCATCTAATTCATACATAAAGAATGCAATAAAGAATTGTGTATTGTATAATAAGTTAGTTTTTAAGTATAGGCAGCTAAGCTGTTTTTCTTTTTGTACATCCTGTATAATTTATAGACGGAAAATAACACGACTGGGGTAGTGGTATTTAAAATAATAATGCTTTAGTCATTTGCTCTATGTTATGTTATTACGCCAAGTGCAATTTTGGTGGGAGGCAGCATATGCTATGCCACGGAATAATGTGGAAATGGAGAGAGAATTACTAAGACAAATATTTTGTCCATCGGATGTTAGTACGAATTATTTTGCTACCGCTATGTAGGCGTGTTGACTGTGTTGAATGCTGAGGGGGATGTGTGGTGTTACGCGAATGGATAGAATAAGAAATGAGTATGTAAGAGGAAGTCTGAAAGTGGCGCCTGTGACCGAGAATTTGTGTGGAAATCGGTTGTCATGGTATGGGCATGTGATGCGAAGGAATGAGGACCATGTTGTGAGGAAAGTTTTGAGTATGAATGTGCAGGGTTACATGAGTAGAGGAAGACCAAAGAAAAGATGGATGGATTGTGTGAAAGAGGATATGGCAAGAAAAGAGGTGACCCATGAGATGACGGCAAATAGAGATGTATGGAAGAAGAAAACATTCTGCGCCGACCCCAAATAAATTGGGATAAGGGCAGGAGGATAGATGATGTAGGCGTGTTGACAGACATCATGGCAATAGTGTACTTGTTTTGCATTTTTCTAGTAAATTATTAATTACTTTTACTTTTATCGTCAAAATAAATTGGATTGTGGTGTCTTAGGCGACAAGGATGTTGTTCGAAAATTAATTCATATTATTAGGTTATCCACTTCACTTTTTCCTTTTTTTAACTAAATAAGTTCCAACATTTGAAATAATAAATTTAAATTAATAAATTGGTAACTTTGAGATATACGAAGACGTAGGTATGTTTGAGAATAATAGGGATGTGTCCTAGGTAAAATGTATTAAATATATTAAGTCCGTCAGTAAGATTACCGAAAAATATCGGACACATTTGACGTACTCAAATCAATAAATAGTGACAATGATAGAACATATTAAAGGTCAGGAGAAGGGGCTTGTGACGTCACTGTTACGTTAAAATTGTAGTACGGCGTGACGTTACGCGCAATTCCAACGCACTGCATCGTCGTCATTTTTGATTTACGTGACAAAAGATAAAATACGTGTCTAGTATTTTTTTAGTACTCGAACTTTTAAGGACACTATTCCCTATTCTACTCAAAAATTACTGTTATGTCGATACACAGACAATATGTCTTGAAAAGTAGAAGTGTTAATTTACCTAGGTACTATCTCTGGGACCGTTTCAGGGCTCAATAAGATGATAAATACAATATTTTTTAACTTAAATGGTTGGTCCGGATAATACCCGCATACCATACATCCTGAACTTTTTAAAAACAAATATTATTTCCTTTGGTATAAGTTTATTTAATGACATTTGAAATATAGGTACTTGGTATTCCAAGAGGATTTTAAATGGAATATTTGGGGGACTCCTGTCAAATCCATTAACAGCGTTAAATACCCACTTAATGTCATACAAATCCATTTCTTGGGAAATCTTTATTCGTTGAAGATTGGGCTAAGGGTCCTCCGATTTTTTTTTAATTTTTAGTTTCGCTTACAAAACTTTCGTCGAAATCAAGTTATGTTTTTTTAGCCATAGAATCAGCATTGCCATTCCGCGTGGCAATACTGCCAGTATTTGGGCACTTGTTCCATTGACAGTGATGTGAATGAACTTTTTGATGCCCTATGATTATTTCTTTTTCTTTTTGACATGTATACATATAACTTGAATATCTAGTTGATGAATATTATGTTAACTTACGAATACAGTTTTCATTGATGATTTGCCGAAATAAATCCTACGGTATGATTTTTCGATAGTATAGTATTCCTACCGTTTTTCTTAACCTTTTTCAGTCAAGCCCACTTATTATTTACGACCAACATTTCCATACATTCAAACTCCATCAGCGAATGGGAACACAAAGATAAATAAGTATTCATAGGACTCCATACATAGTCTTATATAACTCGAGGGGTTCATATTTGGTCAGCAGCGGTAAACAAACGAGAAAGTCTATGTAATTTTATGGTTTATGAATAAATTTGCTCCCCAGGGCGCGTAGTAATTGAGCCTCGGACAGCAAGTTAAACGGGCGCCCTGTCTGTTTGTGGAGATGTAGACCAATATGGTGCTGTGAGGGATTATTCTTTGAGTGTCTATACGGATGCGAAACTTGTGTTGAAACAAGGTGCAGAATTTGCTTGTTGGATATCGTTTGAGGTGAAGGGTAGTGTGCAGGCTATAGATACTGTTGCTTACGACGTAGTGACGCTTTTGACCTCAAAATCTATTTACGTGAAAATGAATCCCTGTTACCCTTGGTCATGCCATAACTTGAGAACGACATTAGCGATTTCATGCATATTTTTTAAGTTTTGTAATACGATCTAGAAGATTTTTACGGCAAGAAAAATTAAGGCAATTGCGAAGACAATTGGAAATAACAGAAAAGTGAACGACTATTTAACTTCGCACGTTGACAGTAGGGGTGTTTGATGAATGTGAAGTAAGCGCGGGTAACACTGCGGGCCGTAGCTAGTAAGGCTATAATAAAAATTGTGTACTTCACTTTTTTGTCCTTCCTCCCATACCGACCTTAGATCGACTCATCCTGCCATGCTGAGCCTATAACCGTAATTTCGTCCCTAAATAATGTATCCGATCCAGCCTGTCCCTTACTGCCCTCCCACCAATGACGCCCTGAGCCGAGGACCGTACCATAGGTGGTACCTTAAGCACGTAGTCGCTTTGTATGTAAGTTACATGAAAGTTACATACAAAGCGCCTTAATAAGCTAAGTTAAGTTAACTTGTTAAGGCATCAAACGATATTCCAGCCAAGCAACTGCTAACTTAAAAAGAAGAAAGAAAGAAAAAGTCATTTGAAAAACAACATATAGAAAATAGTTTGCCACAATAAAGTGAAAAAAGGGTCAATACTCCATGAACTGATATTTTGCAAAACGACGACAGCCAATAAGCAACAAAGCTTTTCCACAAACTAGGCACACGACACTTAACTTCTTAATCGTCAAATAAACTTCAAAAGTGAATACAAGACTATATTTAAAAAAGATCGCTTTTAAATAAACATAATTTTAAAGTTAAGGTTGGGAACAAAGGATATTTCCAAGCTACCCGTTGTTTTAAAGGCATAAATAAAAATGCGCGCGTGTTTTAAAGTTTCAACGTCGGATCTTAGGGTTTCAGACAGCCTTAGCTTGGAATGATAGAGCTTGCAAGAGCTATAGGATTTCACCATAAGCGCTACACTTTATAGATAAAACCTATTTGCTTTGGCCGGCTTCAGTCTGGGGCTTCCAGTAAAGGAACGCTGTTGAAAAGTGGGATTTTAGTTTATTGCTTGCATTTGTTATATGGCTATAATAAAGTGGTCGAACTATGTCAGATTACGATATAAATTTTGTGTGAATTTATAACAAGTGTCTCATCTAGATTTAATAAAATCTAGGCTATTTTGCTTCCGTTCTCGTGTTTTCATCGGAAATTAAAAAATACGATCAGTTCTATTTTTTTTTTTATCTGATAACGGTAAGAATATATTATTGACTCTTTAATTTAACCTATGTTTTAAACAGTTTTGGTAGGTTTCAGAATACGCTGACTGTGATTTAAAAATATGGTAAGAATCAGTGTACTGGTGGTGGTGTCTTTCATGGTTTTTGATTCATCGTACTCTAAGCAAAAACATTTGTCTGGCACAGGATTAGGCACACAAAGACACAACACCAAACATAAAATACAATAATAATTATATGATAAAAGAAGTAAAGATTAGAAGAATTAAAAATACAGTAGTAGTACTTATGTGCTCGTTATTAAAAGTAATCGGACCACATCAGACTAATGAAAAAGAACCACGTTCTAGCGCTCTATTAAAAACAGAAATCGATAAGATTTTATGGTCAGCTAAATTCACTAACCTAATAAAAAAAGTGGATACTTAATAAGTGACCTTATTAAGTATCCACTTTTTTATTAGGTTTCTACATCATTGGTACTAATCTTTCATATTGGTTTAGGGTCTGAATAACTAACGGCACTTCATACTTAAAACAATTATAATAGAATGAGTTAGAAGATAATAATTATAGTACCTACTTATAATTTTGTGTTAATATTGTTCTTATATTATGCAAATGTAAGTAAATGAAAGCCAGTCTGTTGGGCACGTTTCCAGATGACAGCGATGCGGTGGAATACTTTGACGTCTGAGTGTCTTGGTCGGCTTTTTATTTTATTTTGTTTTGGTAGATAGTGAAATATGTAGTTAGTTTTATATTATAATTGTATATATGTCAATTTAAATTTAATTAGACATTTAAAAGCAAGGTAAAGATAATATATGGAAACGACATACTTATAAAATACTGGGTGTCAACCGTGACTTCGTCTGGGTACGTATATCTTTATAAACTATATGTTAATCCAAAGTTTTCGTCATCAGCCTGCCTAGCTTTTCCCAATTATGTTGGTCGACTTCCAGTCTAACCGGATGAAGCTGATGAGTACCAGTAATTTACATGGAGCGATTGATTTTCTGACCTGCATAACCCAGTTACTGGGCAACCCTTGGTAACGCTGGTTATCAGTCTTTCTGGCTTCTGTCTACCACAGACAGGACCGAAATACACAGTTGTTTGCGGTGAGAGTAACAAACATTTATACATCCTCATAAACATTCACATTAATAATATTATCTAGTAGTAAGTAGGATATTGAAGAGAATTTATAATAATACATTCATTTATTTTAAGTGTTATTTGAATGTAATATTGTTTAAAAAAAAAAAAAAAAACACTTTAATTGTACATATTATCCAAAGTTGATTAAGATAAATAAATAATAATAATAATTAAAAATGGTTATAAAAATGCTAATACATCATAATAATGGTAGCTGGTTGGTTCTCTAAAGTAATTTTACACTTCACCCACCCAGTTGAAATCCACTCGTTGTAAGCCACTGGCGCCGCGTCGTGGAATTCTGAAAACCGTTGAAAACTTTGGGAAAGTTTTAATTATTGAATCCTAATTGGCTGATTTAAATTTTCGAGTCTCTCACTTACTACCTACTGCTCTACCTCTGCCTCATTTTATTTAATTTTTCTAGTACATAGGTTAAAAACATGTTAGTATTGAATTATAATAAAGCGACTCACGCAAAATAAATTTTCATCATCATCTGCTTGCCTTGTCCCAACAATGTTGGGGTTGGCTTCCAGTCTACCCGCAAGCAGCTGTATACCTATACATGGAGCAGCCGCCTATCTGAACTCGTAAAGCTAGTTACTGAGTAACACGACACCCATTGGAAAGACCGGTTGTTTTTGTAGACCAAGCTCAGTAGCCGAACTACCGATTATGGTCTACGAAAACAACTCAAACCAAGCATCATAACTAAATACCCTCCCTATCTTCCCACTACAACGGACGAGGGTAACTTACGTAAAAATATATTTACAGAACAGCACTTCTCCCTACAAAATCGCATAAATTAAATGTTCCGCCAACAAATTTATCTTTTTCCACCATCGGCATACTAATATTGGGGTCCACAAGCCTCCGCAGTCTATCCTTCGCGTTCGCATCAATAAAATTAACATTGTAATCCACTTAAAGTTACAAAAAAATTACAAGTAAATGCGTCGCTTCACTTTTTTGTGGATTTTGCGGATTTAGCTACCCCAATATGTCAAATTTCTTTCGTACTTTGTGTGCTTAATTAATTAAATATATAAAACTGCCGTCAAATCGAATGTGAGCTGTTTTGTTTGATAGTCGAAACGGATATCTACGAGTAACTCTCAGACCATAACATAACATCACGCCTGTTTTTCCCAATAGGTTAGGCAGAGACATAGAGCACCGATAAGACTTGGCGGTCACTACTAGAGATGGAAAATCAATTTTCCGTATAAGCCAAGCGTGTCAGTGAGTGTTACTGTTTGCGCATAGACATTGCATGTCATGACGGCCTGTGCCAGGTGTACAGGATCCAAGGCAGTAGAAGGAGGTGCAATAATACATCCCAAAGCGGCTGGTGGTGATCACAACGGAGTACAGCAAATAAAATCTGCCAGATGGCGTGAGCAGGAACTACACTACGGGAGATATTATGAGACTTATACAAATGGGTATGAACTGTCAAGGGGCCGTCATGACATCGTCAATGCATGTATGCTTTGGCTGTAAAAACTATCAACTTGTGTTCAGCGCATTTTGTGCGGGCACGAATATCATTGGAGTCTCTAGTCACCGCCGCGCGCCGGTGCCGGGATCCCGTAACCTATGGGCAAAGGTATAAGATATACAAAGGTATAAGGTATAAGTACACCCATATTGCATTTATGTTTAAGTCCCATGTAATTAAAGTAGAACCCTCTTGCCATCAACCGGCGATTAGGTATGACGCTCAGTCACTAGGAATTATATTCGGAAACAGATTCAACTGAATTACTTTTCAGAACCCCTTGATCTCTGAAAGTTTTTGGAGAGCTGTGAGGAGTTGTTTATATCCAAGTGTCAGAAATGTTGCTCTGATATTAGATTATATTCAGGACTAGCTTTTGCTCGCTATTTTAAATGGTAAAATGGAGCCATATCTGGGACCTCTAGCCATACATTGGCGAAGACTGCATTCAATTCCTTGCAGTAGTTTTTGCGTGTACAAACATACAGACAGACAAACATTCTAAAAACTGTTGTTTTGGCTTCTGTTACTCCAATAAAGACCCACAAAATTAGTTTTTCTTCATTATCCGTAATGAACAGACATTGGTCTGATACAATTTTGTCATAATATGTCATCATCTAGCCTTTTCCCAACTATGTTTGTGGTCGGCTTCCAGTCTAACCGGATGCAGCTGAATACCAGTATTCTACATGGAGCGACTGCCTATCCATAAATACACAGTATCCGTATATACATTATCGTGTTGCCCAGTAACCTCTTGGTAAGACTGGTTGTCAGACTTTCGGTTTTTTGACTACCCGTAACGACTGTCAAAGATCTACAAACGATCTACAACGGCTTAACGTGCTTTGCGAGGCACGGAGGAGTCTCGCTGATTCTCAAAACTCGGTTCTCGTTTATTGATTGCCAGTAACATCTACTCGATGTGAAGATGTGAGGTCTGGGTATAAAAAGACAGCCACAAATTCCACCTGATAAAACCCCTAAGTCGAATTTTATGACACCTACATAGTAATGCAGTGCCATATTGCAGGAGAGATTGCGGTGCGGTGAGATGAAAATATCGGGTCAGATTTAGGTTTTACTGGACTAAAATGTACGATAGAATTTCAGTAATGGTCATATTATCTATTCATGCGAATAGTGTGTGTTTATAATGTCAAAATAACTGTTATTTTGTGATAGTAGATAGACTAACACTACAGTGCAATCACTACTAAGCTTTGCTTTATCCTAAATGTATATGAACATTACCTACGGTTGTTATGCCGTCTGTTTGTTCCGGCTAATTTCCGAAACGGCTGGACCGATTTTGACGGGAAGATAGGTGATGTTTTAAGGAGTAACACAGACTTAGACTTTTATTTTACGAAAATAATTAGATTTCCGCGCAAAAATTGTAGGTAAAACCCATGAAATTGTACGCGGACGAAGTCGCGGGTAACAGCTAGTTAGAAAATAAAGTTCAAAGAGGTTATAAAGTAGCGCGGGGAAGCTTTTCGATTTTCATGTCACGGCATTTGAGTTTTATAGGTTAGGTACCTACTCTTTTCCAGAAGTAATTTGACCCGCATTTCCATAAATCAGATTTCTTTTCTTGGGTACGTAAATACTACATGGGCCTGCCAATGAGAATTAACAAATCACCAATAACTAACATCTATCTCTCAATAACAATAAAAAAGCAAGCACATTGTAATACCAACCAGTTCCTATCCCAGTGCAGTCCTCTTCTCAAACAGAGAAGACACGAGCATTAATAACCACACTTGCTCAAGGCTACTTGGTTGCAGAATTATATAAATTATAAGTCCAAGTTTCCGCAGGATATTTTTCACTGATGTCAGTAATGTTTACAATAAATATGAATAGGAAAAGTCACATTGTACATTGTATTAGCCCGGACTGGAATCTTCTTGCATGAGAGGCGAAGCCCTAACTGAATGATGGTCAAGTTAGGGCCACATCATCACATCATAAACCACATTGTGACCCATTTAACCCGGTAGAAACACACCTACTTACAGCACAACAATATAATTAATTAATTAAACACTAGTTAAGTTTATTGTTTATTATATTTAGTAAATTGTGAAAGCTATTACACACCTGCGCTGTGCCCGGAGCTCTGAAAACATATTAATTATGTACTGAGATTAAAATTTGACGAGACGAGCACGTACATTGTAATATTGTAGCATTCGGTCGCTGTGTGAACTAGAAATGTGGGTAAATAGTTGAATTTAGTTAATATTTAAAGGGTTAACTTGTTGTCAAAATGGTTCTATGACATAACATGAGCTTTACGTTTCAATGGACTTGTTCAGTAATGGAAACATGGGGCTTTTTAAGAAATTATTTATTTGTAACACTGAGTAAGAAAGGATTGTAGCAATCGCCATTTGATTGTCTCCATTGTGACGGCATGTTCAAGTACTAGGTATGTGTATATCGGGTATACTAAACAGACATGGATCAGAGATTGCAGTTAATAGCAACAAAAATCACCCAGGTTGGTCGAAGCAGAAAAACCAGCTAAAGGGAATTTGTTGCTGTTCCACAAACGATGGGACATCTGATAACGTGTACTGAGTACCCTGACACCACACTGACACTGTACGTTGCAGAATTTGATGGACGCTACTGATTGTGCCAAACTCGTGGCTAAATTCTGTGCCGATTTTTTATATATTGACATCGACATGCTAAGAAGAAGAAGAAGAAACTAAAATACACGTTCTTTTTTAGACTCGCGACTTCATCCGCCCGAAATTTCGTATTACATTAAAAATAATATAACATAGTCTTCGTTGATAATGTAGCTTTCCATTACTGAAATACTTTTTTCAATCGAATGTGAAGTTTCCTCCTACATCTAAACTTACAAACTTTTCCTTTATAATAAAAAAAGAAAAAAAAATGTGTAGATTGTTGTGAGAGAAAGAGAGGTAAGACTGAGATGTGGGAGCTGGAATGTAGGTACGATGACTGGAAGAGGAAGAGAGTTAGCAGACGTTTTGAAAAGGCGACGAATAAATATAGCGTGTCTGCAAGAAACTAAGTGGAAGGGGGCGAAAGCTAGAGAGATTGGAGAACGATATAAGTTTTTCTATTGTGGCAGCGACGGCAAGCGAAATGGTGTAGGTATCGTTTTGGACAGCAAGCTGAAAGAATGTGTAGTAGATGTAAATAGAGTGAGTGATAGAGTGATAGTTGTCAAAGTGATTCTGGAAGGTGTAGTACTAAAGGTAGTGAGCGTATATGCACCCCAGTCTGGATGTGAGGATAGTATAAAAGATAAATTTTGGGAGGACTTTGACTGTGTGATGAGAGATGTGCAAGACAGTGACGAAGTGTATGTAGGGGGTGACTTTGACGGGCACGTTGGAAAATTGAAGAATGGGTATGAGAGAGTGCATGGTGGTTGGGGGTATGGAAACCGTAACAGTGATGGCGAGGCACTACTGCAAGCTGCTACTGCATTCGACCTGGCAATAATAAATACGTGGTTTAAAAAGAAAGACGATCATCTTATTACTTATAAAAGTGGCCACCACGCAACACAAATCGACTACTTCCTAGTAAAGAGGAATAGTTTGATTTGTGTCAAAAACTGTAAAGTGCTGCCAGGCGAAGCATTAGTCTCGCAACACAGGTTGGTGATGGTGGAGGCTAAAGTACGTGTCCCCATCAGACATAACAAAGAACGACCCCCACCAAAAACCAAATGGCGTATGATAGAAAATGAGGAGTGCGGCAGATTGTTCAAGAACCAAGTAGTGGACAAAATGATTGAAATGAAAGATATGGAAGGGAAGTCTGTGAACGAATG
This sequence comes from Phlogophora meticulosa, assembly GCA_905147745.2. Taxonomy (NCBI): domain Eukaryota; kingdom Metazoa; phylum Arthropoda; class Insecta; order Lepidoptera; family Noctuidae; genus Phlogophora; species Phlogophora meticulosa. The sequence continues at coordinate 7,218,894 of LR990518.1, forward strand.
CTGGAATGAGATGGCAGATTGTATAAGAAGAGGAGCAAAAAATATATTTGGAGAATCGAAAGGGAAAGGTATGATAGATAAGGATACATGGTGGTGGAATGATGAAGTGCAAAAGTTACTTAAAGAGAAAAAAGTTGCGTTTAAAGAATGGCAGGGTGTGGAAAATGGGAACGATGGTTTGAAAGAAGAAAAGAATACAATTTACAAGGAATGGAAGAGAAAAGCAAAAAAGGCGGTAGCAGTTGCTAGGGCTCAGGCACAGGAGAAGTTGTATGACTCACTGGATAGCCCTAGAGGCCAGAAGGAGCTCTATCGGATTACGAAAGCAAGGGAAAAAAGGACAAGAGATATTACTCATATCAAATGTATGAAAGATGATGTAGGTAAGGTTCTGTGCAATGATGATGAAATAAAAGAGCGATGGAAGGTTTATTTTGATAAGCTTATGAATGAGGAGAATGAATGGAATGGTATGGTACGTGAGGCACCAGTAAATGAGGGTTTGGTAAGACAAGTTAGCATAGATGAAGTGAGGCAAGCAGTAAGAAATATGAAAAATGGAAAGGCCATGGGCCCAGATGATATACCAGTAGAAGTATGGAAGGAACTTAAAGAAGATGGATTTACGTGGCTGACTTTATTCTTCAATAAGTTGTTGCATGAGGAAGTGATCCCACAAGATTGGTGCAATAGTTCACTAGTGCCCATCTTCAAAAATAAAGGGGATGTACAGGACTGCAACAACTATCGAGGGATAAAGCTCCTGTCGCATAGTATGAAAGTATGGGAGAAGGTGATAGAGAAAAGATTACGAGAAGAGAGTGAGATTTCCCAAAATCAGTTCGGGTTTATGCCAGGTAGAGGAACAATGGACGCCACCTTTGCACTCCGCCAGTTGTGCGAGAAGTATAGATGTGCACATAAAAACTTGCATATGGTGTTCATTGACCTAGAAAAAGCGTATGATAGGGTGCCTCGGGAAGTGTTGTGGTGGGCCTTGAAGGAGAAAGGTGTGCCTGGGAAGTATGTTGAGTTGATTCGTGCGATGTACAGCCGATCTAGTACCTATGTCCGGTCGTCTGCTGGGAACACTGACAAGTTCAGTGTGGCTGTAGGATTGCACCAAGGGTCGGCCTTAAGCCCTTACCTCTTCCTGTTAATAATGGACGCACTGACGTCGGAAATACAGGAAGAGGCACCCTGGTGCATGCTATTTGCCGACGACATTGTCCTTGTCAGTGAAGATGTACCTGAGATCCAGGGTAGATTGGAGAAATGGCAACAGAAGCTGGAGAGTGTAGGCTTGAAAATCAGCAGAACCAAGACAGAGTATATGTTCTGCGATTTCGGCGGTCTCGCCAGCCCTGAAGCCATTGCGCTTGATGGCGTGCTCCTTCCGATCTGCTCCGACTTTCGGTATCTCGGTTCATTAGTGCAAAGTGACGGAGGAATAGATCGGACTGTCAAGCACAGAATAAACACAGGGTGGATGAAGTGGCGGCAGGTAACGGGAACAACCTGCGATTCCCACGTTCCCCTTAAACTTAAAGGGAAGATCTATAAGACAATGATTAGACCTGCTGTCTTGTATGGATCAGAGTGTTGGGCCACAAAAGGAATGAATGTTAGGCAGTTGCATGCAGCGGAGATGAGAATGCTAAGGGGGATGTGTGGTGTTACGCGAATGGACAGAATAAGAAATGAGTATATAAGAGGAAGTCTGAAAGTGGCGCCTGTGACAGAGAAGTTGTGTGGAAATCGGCTATCATGGTATGGACACGTGATGCGAAGGAATGAGGATCATGTTGTGAGGAAAGTTTTGAGTATGAATGTAGAGGGTTACAAGAGTAGAGGGAGACCCAGGAAACGATGGATGGATTGTGTGAAAGTTGATATGGCTAAGAAGGAGGTGACTTCTGAGATGACGGGAAATAGAGATGTATGGAAGAAGAAGACATGCTGCGCCGACCCCAAATGAAATTGGGATAAGGGCAAGAGGATGATGATGTAATAAATTTATAGGTACAAGACGTAATCTCAACCTATACCTACCTAGAGGTACATGTTTCGTGAAATGATATACCTATGAAACACAAAGAGGAATAAAAACACATCAAAGCAAATATACTTAAGTTTGTACGAAGATTAAGGCTGATATTACCTACTAACCTCACCGAACCTACTAGAAAGAAGACAGGTGTAAAATTATGTAAATAAATATTTGATACATGTGTGAACTTGCTTATGTAAATCCTAAGTATTTATGTAAAGTTGTACGGGTCATGGGACTCAATGGGATTATAATTTTTGTACAAAATTATAAAGTTGTCGTAAACATGTTTTGGGAACATAAAAGTTTTCCATTGGACTGTCTTTCTGCTTTCGGATAAAGACAACAAAATTGCTTGCGAACCTGCTGCAATCAAATATTATCTAACTAACTTTCTTACACCCTTGTAAATTAATTCAGAGTAAAGTTACAAACAGTACAACCTTCAAATTTCCCATGCATATTTCGAGGTTTACGTTACCAGTCTTATCACAGGGTCATCATCGTCATCTGCCTAGCTTTTTCCCATCTATGTTGGGGTCGGCTTCCAGTCTAACTGGATGCAGCTGAATACCAGTATTTTACATGGAGCGACTGCCTGTCTGACCTCCACAACCCAGTTACTGGGCTCAGACTTTCGGTTTTCTGCCTACCTACCCGTAACGACTGTCAAAGATCTACAAATGACAACCAACGGCTTTACGTGCTCTCTGAGGAACGGAGGAGTCTCGATATGTAACGAACGGTCACCCATCCACAGACTGACCTAGGCAAGCGTAGCTTAACCTTCGATCAACCCGTGCGGCTATTTTATTTAGCCACGAGTCTTATCAAAAGGTTAAAGGTTAACCCATTAATTGGGTTGTAGAGGTCAGATAGGCTGTCGCTCCATCTGAAGCACTGGTATTCATCGATATCAGGTTACATTGGAATCTGATCTGGGAAAAGGCTAGGCAGATGATGATTTCGAGGCTGAAGTTAAGCTTAACTTTAGTACGCGTTTATAACTTGTGTCTTGTGAGAAATACCTAAAATACCCCCCGTATTTTAAGTATTTGTCACACGACACAAATGATCACAATCGTAAACTCTATATAACCCGTTAACGAGTGTTGTTGTATGAGAATCCCAGGATTTATATTTCCCTAAAGCTGTGTGGCAAATTGAAGTGCAATTTGTTAAATAACTCACACACTTCCTATTCTGTAAAGTTCTTAAACTAATTACATAGATAACCATAACCTATTCATTGTCAGAAATCGCACATCAAGTTAATTCCCCCTTTTAAAACTGAACACGGACAATTCGATTACAAAAATAGAGTAATAAGTTTTAATTTGAGCACCTCAGTTTTATATTTTAGTCGACTTAAGTTACCGTAAAAAGGATGGCTAAAAAAATTTCAACTTCATTCCTTCCCTTCACGAGTGCGAGCCATTATAAGCGAAAGACCTGAGATTTTTTACACAGATTCACGCAACCTCTCTGGAAAAATTAGGTAAAGCTCCCTTAGTTTTGTTATTGTACCGCCATCTTCTTCATACATATTTAACGTTTATTTTTACTTAAATTTTCAATCGCAAAACTTATTCAATTTAGGTCTGACAGTAATGGGAAGAAGGAAATCTTATTACCCATCCCCAAGGAATTCGAAGCTGTTTTACTGACGTCTGGGTGATATAAAATGCATTTGAGAGACAGAAATTAGACGTTCCGTAGATCTAACGTTAGATGCAATAATGCAGGAACTTCGTTAATGAGTTTCACCTCGCTTCGTACCGCAAATTGGATTATAATGTTAATATCATGATTTGGGGTGCTCTCTCTCTACGGGGAACAATTTGAGTACTTCTTAGGGCGGCTGGGCGTCTATTATCCTCATTTCAATAAGAAATAAATTACGATTTCTTATTACATTTTCCATTATAGAGGGAAATTTATCAAGTTCATTCAACGGCGCGTATCGTGAGTTTTATTGAATGGTTTTGTATATTTTCAAGACTTTTGTGACGGTTTGTTATATTAGTTTTGTTCTAGTTCATAGCTCTGGTATTTGAATAAGTCTGTTTGCTGTGTACAGTCTAGTAGTCAACTTTACTATGCCTAAGGTAAAATATGGCTCTCTTGAAAGGTTATTAAATTCACGCTTTGAAATATTGTTTCTTGAAATAAAAATGGTCGGAGGATAAAAAAGGTCTTCCATTATTATCACACAAAAGCATTTTTCGTAAAGTTAACAATAATAAGTTACAAAATGTGAGTAAAGCTAACAAAAAGATCATCACAAAATACTGTTACGATAACATTGTTCTCCCGAATAATTTTGATTTATACCCAACAAAAACTAAAAACGGAGCAGTGTGAAAATTCGCAAACGAATTCACAGACATATCGGCCGCATCGCCACATGCACGCCGAGCGCGTCCCGCGTCGAAACCAGGAGCGCAGGACACCGGGAGATTTACAATCTGTACTTAATGTCCCCCAACAATGAGATACAATTTAACTTCTCCGCAACCAAGCGATATTTACAAAGCAACACTACACTCCCGACAATATATTCCGCTAATGTTTTTTGGCCAACGTTTACAAACTTCTGTGCAGCTATAAACTCGTTTTTTCTGTCGACTACAGCTCTACTTAATAACTTTATTGCTTGTAGTTGCAGTTCGTGTTTTTAATTTATAAATGGACCACGTCGGCCCAATTTTAAGAGTAATATCGGAATTAAATTCTAGACGGAAAAGTGCGATCTGGATTTTTTTCATAAGGATTACAATATTAATTAAATTGACTTAACCGAGGACTCGCCTGTCTCGCGAGACAACGTTTTATTCAGATAAATTATTTCTTTAATACTTTTCGAAAATGTGAAAAGTTCGGTTTTAACAATGACAAGTCACAAAATTTGGAATTGGGATTTTTCACGTTGAAGCGGCTATTCTTTTATCTGTGTTCAAAATTGCGCCATTTAAAAAAAAAGCAACTGTCAGATAAGCTGTCAAATGTATTGCAAAATAAAAAGCGCGGCGTTGCATGCGGATATTTCACTTCGACAGATATTGGTATAGGTAAAATAACATGAAACATTTCTTACAGCCATTTTTAGCAAATAAAAAAACTATATAAATAGGTAGGTACACACCGTGATTTTCCCTTCTCAAGTTCAAAATGTTATGAGAGAGAAATAGGGCACTGTGTTTATCGGCAATGGGTCAGTGACCTTTATTTATGAAGGTAGTAATAGTAAACTGTTATGATATTATCAAGGCATAATATTTTATATCGTCCTTATTCATATCACAATTAATTTTCAGAATTCTACCGCCATTGTCGTTACTAAAACGGTCTATAAAAAATAGTAACACCATGATTTCTTGCCTCTGAGCGTGGATATAGTGTTGCAGGATGCCAGATTAACATAAAAAAGTCAACTGGCTCAAAAACTTAACGCATTTGTTTATTTCTTGGCTTATTGGGGGGCAGACGGTATAGTTTGAAAGTGCTATATTCCTAAACAGTGATACAATAAGTGCTGTGTCTTTTGATCAATGCGTTGTTTTTCATATTTTCTTATCGTTAGTAGTCCAAGGGGCTAGGTGTCGAATTCCAGGATTACCAAATAACCCACTATTTCTGGTTGAAGTCAACAGTCTACAATAGGAAGGTCACATCTGCATAGCCTTTTCCCAACCTTGTTGGTGTCGGCTTTCAACTGGATTCAGCTAAATACCAGCATTTTACATGAAGCGACAGCCTATCTGAACTCCACAACCCAGATATTTGGCGACACAGAATTTCGAAAGTTTTCAGGCTTTTGACTACCCGTAACGACTGCCAAAGATCTACAAATGACAGCCGTCACCAACGGCTTTCCTAGGCACGTAGGAGTCTCGATATGTTACAAACGGTAACTCATCCACAGAATGACCTCGGCAAGCGTAGTAATCTTGAATCAACCGGTGTGGCTACTTTTATTTAGCCACGGACTCTTCAAACTACAATACTTAGATACGGAATTAAATTGACCTCATAAAAGCTGTAAAATTGAAAAGCAAACCTGTCCAACAATGATGAATTTCCCTCAACTATGCCAACACAGACATATTAGCTCACAATTAATTTATTACCAAAACTCGCAACTTATTTCGTCAGGTACCAAAGCGGGCAGAGGTCCATGACAACGAAATTCCATCAGCATAATGCTTTAATAAGCTGCGCTAAAATTCGCCACATTGCCTTCAGCTGAGTTCAGCGGCTATTTCATTATGTGAGAATATTTTTAACAGGTCCCTAATATCAGCCAGTTGGTATGAAAACTGGCTGTTTTAAAGGTGTATAGCAGAATTGATGCCTCTTTTAGAGCTTTGGTTTAGATTATAATATGTATACCTAGATGGATTAAATAAATAAATAAATAATGCTGGACAATCCACACAGCGTCATCTAGCCCCAAGCTAAGAATTAGTATTAAAATATTTATTTATCTTATATATAAAATTATCGTGTCACAATGTTCGTTCCCATACTCCTCCGAAACGGCTTGACCGATTCTTATGAAATTTTGTGTGCATATCGGGCAAGTCTGAGAATCGGCCAACATCTATTTTTCATACCCTAAATGATAAGGGTGGTCCACCCCAAACATTTTATATGGCAAAACAACGTTTGCTGGGTCAGCTAGTATGGTATAAAAGTAAGATAGGTTGGACGAAACTATTTAAGTGTTTTGTAGGCATTCACATTATTAAAAACACTAATGAAAAAAACACGTAACCATTTTAAAATATACTAAACTAATAAGTATGGTACGAACTGCGAAAACTGGAAATAACATACCGACTAGTTAGGTAGTTCACGCAGATAACTCGCAAAGCAGATTTATATTTTGGATAAAAGCAGGAATATTAAAGCACTTGCGATCCTAAAGTAATACGCCATAGATAAATTAAAGCACTTTAAACATTATTTTTAGCGTGTTACTTCGTCTGTTATTCACAAGTAGGGCACCCATGTATTTTTACCAGTTCGTAAACTAAACTATATTCATTTAGTTAATTTTATGCGAGATTTAGCTGGGTTGAGCCGACATTGTTGAGTCAGTTTCGTAAAGAAATAGTTCCAAGACTTGCTGTAACTATTTCTGTTCGTACGGAACAGAATTATGTTACAATGTACCTTGCGAGAGAAATAAATGAATATGTATAAAAAAAATTGATGGCACGTTTGGCGCAGTGACTGACCGATCGACTGCTGCGCTGCGTGCCGCGGGATCGATTCCTGCACGGAACAAATATGCGTATGGCCTATAGTTAGTTGTTCCGTGTCTGAATATTAATCTGTGTATGTGAGTTTCAATGTTTGTAAACGCATCCAAGATACAGGAGAAATTCCTAGTGTGGGTAAAAAAAACATCTTTAACCTTAAGGTTGAACGAGAGTAAGAGAAACGTACTGGTGGAATGAGAGAGATCTTTGAACCGAAGAATGAAAACATATCAAAGAATACTCGCTGTTGAATAATATAATATACCTATCACTAAACTAAACAAATACTTCAAGTTATAATAAGCAAGTGTCTTTCTCCGAGATTTCATAATAAATTCTAACACTTACTATAGACTTCATGGAAACGAACTCTTTGTAAATTCTGTTTGTTCTCCAAAGTTGGCGCGAAGAAAATTATATAGTTATCTAAATGTCAGCTCTTCGCAGAAGGCGTCAAACAGAATAGGTCTTTAAAACAAAGGTTTTGACGCCGAAATTACCTAAGTTGCTGTATTAGCCCAGTTTTCTGTGATAGTAGAACTTTCATCATTGAATATAATTTATGTACAGAGGCCAGCACATCAAGCTACTCCAATCTGTCAAATTTATTTGATGGTTTTTGAACTTTATTAGAAAAGTATAAGGTTCATGTTTAATTTGGGAATTTTGACAGTTTGGGATAGTTTGATGGCGTCTGTACCTTGGCGAATGATTAAATTATTCTGGAGGTCGTTTCAAAATGTGTGTTTAAATTCTAAGAATATGATGTGATTGATAACGTAGTGATAATTTTAAATTGTTCCTTTATCAATGTGACAAAAGAGTTAAATTATTAGATTATGTAGGTAATTTGTCTGTCCATAACCCATAGGTTGACTGGTAGGAAATGCCTGTGGTATTAAGTCCACCTCTGTACATTTGTCTGCTTAAAGTATTAAATCAATAAATAAAATAATGTAAATAAATATTTTTTATCTCGGGTTCATAATTAAGTTTCCAAAAATGTAAACAAATGTGTTTTGAAACAAAATATCCTTAACTGCCACACTAACTTTAGTTAATGATATAACTCCAACATTTTTTGAGACTTTTTCAATTGTACTACATAGTCATTCCTACATAAATTAAATTTACACTGAGATAAAGTTCACATTTGTTTTAGTGAAAATAACATCAATTTGAATAAAGGATATAAATATGGAACGTTTGTGGTTACAATGAAAAAAAAAAGTATAAGTAAAATAGATTTCAAATCAATTTATTACTTACCACTATTTCGTAAGTTTAGATGTGTACAGTGACCTTCGTGAAAGAAAAATAAATCCTGCATCTAAGATCATTTCCATATGTTTCAGTGACCGGTCTTTGTTTTTTGCGTAATTACTAAGTTGTAATATTTACTTCAATATACATAGTGTATTCTTTTTGTCCTCACAAAACCAATGTCAACAAAATATCAGTCACCCCAATCGGCTGCGCTTTACAATTTCCCTTACAAATACAGTGTAGTGGGTAAGTTTATACAGAGGTCGCAGCTCTCGACTTTGTCGCGTTGCCAGAGAGATATCAATTTGCATGCACTCCAATGGAGGACGTTTCGAGGGTTGTCCCTTTGAAACAATCGTTTTTGCCTCTTCCCTTCATTTTGTGTATTTGAGTAAGATTTAATGGAATGTCCGTCTGACTGGCGGGCTCAAAATGAATGAAATGTTATTTCTGGATATTCAAAATGTTATGATGGCGCCGCCCGTTTCTATTTTAAGGAACGATGGACATAAACAAAAGAGTTTTGTTCCTTGTATCATTTTTGAAATATACATCTTAGTGTTGTAAAAATATTACGAGTACTTCTATACTTGGGGGAAAGATAATTCTTTCATCCTAGTTTTTCTTCTTCTTTCCCAACTATAGCACCCAAAACCTACTCCTGTCTTTCAGTGCATCCAAGTGTCTATAATAGATCAACCTGTAAAGTAAGTATTTATATAATAATATTGTTATCACAATGTAAATAAATAACACAATCTCAGTCCAATTTCAAATCTCATTAACAGAACACGCAAATCCTTAATGAAATCAAATATTTTATACTAGCATAGGGTTGTATTCCTGCAAAGAATGTTACAAATTCATTCACAAGTTCAGGCTCAGTGCTGTGAACCGTATTCACGAATAACAGCTCGCGTCAAAATATTTTGGGTAGCGCCGTAATGACAGCGTCTAGCGGACCCAGTAGGTAAGCAATTATTATTTTAATCAAGTCTCGTGTAAACCCAAATACCTGACTTAAGTATGTGAGGTTCACCATTGTGTGATATTAGTATTAGAGAAATTCTCTAACTTCATTATTTTAGTTGAAAAACTTGTTCATGTAGAAAGGTCGGTGTACTGAATTTTGGGAATGGGAGAAGCCAATAGTCTGTGTAAGGTTAGAAGTTAGGAACACTTTTAAAATAAAAATACTTTAAAGGCAACAAGCACAAAGTGAGACGTCTCTTTGTGCTTGTTGGCCATTTTTGTGGGGGGAAAGCCTTCAAAGCGCCTGGACTTTTGGGAAAAAGACCAGGAAGTGTGGGATTCTTACCTCACTAAAACCACCCCGGTGATCACCATCAGCACATGGAAGGGACCCCTTTACCTCGTAAGAGACCACTGCGGTACCCCCTCTGTGGTGCTTATTGGCATAACTCTGTTCTGTCTCCTGATATGGAGATAAGTGGAAATTACGTATTTCTTTCATTCCTCCGCTGTTCTTTTCTGATTAATTTGGGGGTTCTGAGACAGTTTAATTGTTTCTCCGGGAATCGTTGAGCTTTTTTTTTTGTTCATTCTAGTTTTCCGGAGTTGCAGTGGTTGGAAATTGTGGGGCTGGCTTGTCCTATTATAAAAAAAGAAGGCTAGGAGTTACCATTAATACTTGGGAACTAAGGTCTCCATTAGTATCTATTTAAAGTGTAAAAGGCTAAAGGTAGTGTTGTTGCAAAACTATTTTTACTTGGTTTAATATTAATTTTTGTTTTTTAAATTATTGAGCCATTTACGAACGCAATAATCGCAAAAATTATTGAGTATAAATAATTGTTGAAAGTTAAATAAAATCACCTTAACTGCCAGAAAACGAGACACAATAGAAAATGTATTGTTTGTCGGTCATTTGGCGTTTAAGGTGTTGTTAATATTTAAACATAAAAATAATTTTCAAATTTATTTTTCCGTTTTTCACATTTACAACTTTCTGGTGCCTAATCCTTAATGTTCATGATGTGTCCGTATATTTAAGTTAAACAATTATGGACATAGTTTCACTGGTATTTGAAGTTCAGTCTTAAGAGACTTAGAATCCGTACCTTGCAGTTCATTCGATATCCCTAGGGGACTATGTTTCTTGTAAGAATAAGACGGGCTCTTGTTCGACAGTAAGAGAATATTGTGGACTTCATCGTATAAGAATTCACCAAATTGATGAATTCGTGTTGGAATAGAACACGATCAGTAAGTCTCTTGTTAGTAACAGCTGACTTATACTGTTTTGATCAGTCTTCAAAAAATTATAAAATTCATTATCCTTTTTTATTTGGTAGAGGAACCCTGAAATACAGTCCCATATAAATTGTATTCCCTTAAATTATCTTTTTTAGTTTAAGAGTACTTTTAAATAAAAGATTTTTAGTTACCTTCATCTGCATATGTTTTTGATGTTTGTTTACGTAGTTAGCTGTAAAAAAGAAACAAAAAACAAGAGACAAAAATAACGAAAATGCTCTTGATTACAAAAAGTAAGTTTAATAGTTACATAGACGACCAATATATAAATCTGAAGTATTTTTTCACTTATTAGTATGTATATTTGAAGAATTTTGTTACAGTTATGATGTTAATAATATGTATCAATAATGTTACAGAATTAAAAAAAAAATACGGGAAAACGAGAAAGAGAAAAAGAGAGAAAGAGTCATAGGCAGTTTTCGTTCTATTGTTTCTGCTAGAATTCAGTGATGTCATGTTAGTTTTCTTGATTAAACACTAAAGCTAAACCTCCATATTAATAAACACGGAGGTGCTGGTTGTAAATTTTCTCCACAAACATGGGTTTATAGTGATTAGGTAAAGTTTTGTAAGGCCCAAAGCCAAATGGTATAGGTACTAAAAGTCAGGTGCTAGCTTAGTTATAATCGTAAGGCGATAATATTTATGCTGGGAAGGAATACATAAAAGCGTTCTATTTAACGATTGCTATTAAACTTTGTAATAGTCCATTACTCTAGGTATAGAATAGTGTGCTATTGAAATTTTGTGTGCATATCGGTTAGGTCTGCGTATCGGAAAACATCTATTTTTCATCCCCCTAAATGTTAAGGGTGGTCCACCCTAAACATTTTATATGGCAAAACAACGTTTGCTGGGCAGCTAGTATAATATAAGATAATATTATATCTAATATTTTAATTATGTTTGTCATTGAATTCATTGTTTATCAATCTGTAAAATTGACAGTTGAAGTTTGAATCTAAAATGGGTCAATGACCTGAAATCAATGCCCACGGTTTTTTTCCCATTCCTAGGAGTCGTAGCGTTTTAAAGACCCTTAGCCTAGAATATCCTTCCTCTAGAATTATGCTGTCAAATGCAAATATTCTTCCGCTTTCTTATATTTGTTTATTTATAAAAAAACGTTGCTTCATTCTAGGAATTTCTCCTGTGTCGTGATTGCTGTTAAAAACATTTAAACTCACATACACAAACAGCCAGACCCGGAAAATCTACTTGTAGGCCCTACAAATATTTGTTCACACATACATTACTCATTTATACATTTGGAAAAGATAATAAATAAAAGATTAAAATATTAATATAGCTCTCAAAATCTTAGTTGCTGTAAATCTTTATATTTTCATGAAATTGTCTGCGATTGAGAAACAACAGCAACGATTGTGATTATAATACAACGTATGAGTAGAACAGCATCCTTTGCCATTTTTTCTTAAAACTAGAAAAAAATCTTTCAATTTGCTAAAACTCGTGCCTTCACGGATTTCTTTTACATTCTCGCGGACTTTAAATTTTCCCAAAATCGTACCCTAACAGATTCTCTATACATTCTCACAAACGGAGTTTACATAATTCCTTACAAACCAGTCGGTAATTAAAAAAGAAAGCATATTAGACGTTGTGGCGATGCCTGGGGATAGTAAATATAATTTTATTTCGGATAGCTAAGAGATCCATATTCTGTTAGTGACAGGATGGCCCTTAAAATACTAACAACTGTTATATGGAACAGATGTTCTACATATCTACACTGAAGGACAAACAACCGGACACAACATACTCGTAAGAAGGCGGTCTTATAGCTAAAAGCCAGTCCGTCGACCAAAGACTGACAATTATTTTAAGAGAATAACTAAGTTTTTTTTTTCTTTTTTTTGTCAAAAAAAACGTTGCCCCACACTAGGAATTTCTCCTGTATGAACATTTAAACTCACATACACAAACAACCAGACCCGAAACAAATACCTGTAAGCCGTACAGATATGTGTTCCATGCGGGAATCGAACTGCGAAACGCAGCGTAGTAGCCAAACGCTCAGTATTGCGCCAACCGTGCCGTTTTTATGGTCATATATCGACGATGAAGTACTTTGGTACTTCATCGTCGTAACCTAACCTAAATCCCTTTTTTCGATTTTTATTTTTTAATGCAATAGACGTAAAATTCTATTTCGCGAATACTGGCAAAACCTCCTAACACGATACATAACTATTTATCCCATAAAACACTAATACTTCGTTTTGTCTCCTGTAAAGTTGCAATTTTTTGGATAAAAATATTGATAATTCGTAGTCGATATGATAGTTTCCTACAATCACAGCTGTTACTGGAGCCTGAACACTCATGAACGACCGACGTTTGTATTCATACCACACACAGCGTGAACAATCGCCCAGAATGTGACACGCCGACGTCACATTATTTTGTCGAGCTAATTTTCGACATTACTGGACTAATGCTGTGAGTAGAATTTTACTGATGCGAATCGTGATTGCCTTTGTATTTGTGTGGGAATGAAGGGAAAATGTGGAGCTTGCTGAGTAGAAGTTTAGCGATATTTACTAGTCATGATATTAGGAGAATGTCGTGGCTAAATAAAAACAGACGCTTTTTTTTTTTTTTTTGGAATGGGCATCTCGCAGTTTATCCTTTAGGGATATTTACTGCTCAACCGAACTTTCCTGTGGGGGGCTTAATTAAAATTAAGGCCTCCAGCCAGGCATAAAAACTTATAAGCTAAGCGACTATCGCTAAAGGCACCCCCTGCGGGGTACGAACCTCGGCTTAGGACGTCGCTGAAGAGGACAGCAAGGGACAGGCTGGATCTGATTGTGAAAAAAAAACAGCCGCACGGATTGATCGAAGTTTAAGCTACTCTTGCCGAGGTCTGTCTGTCGTTGGGTGACCGTTCATTAAATATCAAGGTTCCTCCGTGCCTTGGAAAGCACGTTAAGCTGTTGGTCCCGGCTAGAGGTATGTAAAGGGTGGTCACACATCTGCGGACCCAACTTTACGAACGTAGCTTAGCCTTCAGTGGTATTAATTTGCTGGTTAAGGCTTAAGGCTGTTATTAATTTGTCACTAACCTCTCCACCATGGCTCGTGAAAGCGTTTCTGATAGTAAAACTATGCAGTTCTTGTAGCGTAAGATCTTTTCAGTGCACAATTTACCTGATTGCAAAGATTATTTTTACCATTGAGATAATATTGACTGTCAGTTCATTTGTTTTCTTTCGTTTATGGTTAACTAGCTGACCTGACAGACGTCGTCCTGTCAATGGCGCGAACTGTAAAACTCGCGAAGTTAAAATAGTCAAAGTTTTATAAAATTTTCAATCTTCTGCTCTATTCTCTTATTTTTTCTTTCCGAAAGAACCTTCTAGGGAAATTGTTCCAGCCGTTCACGCGTGATGCCGTGACCAAGGGAAATAAGGATTCATTTATATATATATTATATATATATTATATATATAAATAGCAACTTATTTAAAATCAATAACACTCAATACTATTTAGATACCTCGAGGTTTTAGTCATGCACGTTAGTAAAAAAAAAAGTAAAGTACCAGCCTATTACTGTCCCACTGCAGGGCAATGGCCTCTTCTCATACAGAGAAGGCATGAGCATTAATCACCACGCTTGCTCAAGACGAATTGGCGATTTCAGACTTATATTAATTATATAAGTCCAGGTTTCCTCCCGATGTTTTCCTTAACCGATGTCATGATGTCCCAGATAAACTTAGAAAGTACATATGAATTGAAAATCTCACATTGGTACTTGCCCAGGTTTGAACCCACTACCTCGTACACAAGAGGCGAGGCCTAAACCACTGGGCCATCATGACCCACCATGATGCATGTTAGTAATTAATCACTACAAACGTGCATATTACGAGACTAATAAAATTAAACAGACACAAAATTAATAACAACGCCCCTGTATGAACACTTCAGAGGTCGTCAAGAGTGAGCAGTGCCCCAGCCAGCCGGGAAAGGAATGCAATCTGCGGCGGAATGCTCCCCACTAGAATTAAATTTTAGCTACCCCCTGCTCGGCAGTGCATCAGTCAAGTTCTTGTAGGGCGCGTTTATACGAACACTATTTTTTACGGTGCGATGGCACGCGCATGTCCTGACGTTCTTGCAAGTCATTAAATTATATTTTTTATAGTTGGTCAAAGGGGCTCGTGACTTAGTAAAAACCGCCAAACAGGACGTTTTCAAGGTTAAGCAATGCTCATCGTTGCCGGTCCATAGATGCTCTCATCCACGAATCGACATCATAAAGCTATCCTGACAAAATAATCTGCTGTTCCCTACATTTTGTCGAGTTAGATTATGAAGGTATCGAGCTGTCGATTTTATTATTGCTCATTCAGGATTGACACCATAGTAAAAGATGCACATAATAATGACAATGACCCGTAAAAACCATCCATTTCAAATACCCTCGCATATAAAGAACTGTAGTTACAAAAAGTTGGCCGTTCCTTCGCCGAATTAAATGCAAACAGGAGTAAGCAGGCCAATTTGCACCAATCTGTGCGTTATCTAGTTTTTCGGGATATCGCCATGAGGTTGGTTGGCTCTCTACCTGATTAGAGTTTTCAGCTGGCCTTTTTAAGCCAAAGAATCAGCATTACCAATCAACGTAGCAATTTTTCCCGCCTTTTAGGCACGATGACAACGATGCGGACGTATTTATTGACAACGATGCGGACGAATTTCAATAATTTATGTACACTATGCCGTTGGTCCCGGCTGTCATATGCAGATCTTTGACAGTCGTTACGGGTAGTCGAAAAACCGAAAATCTGACAACCAGTTTTACCAAGGGGTATCGTGTTGCCCAATAACTGGGTTGTGGAGGTCAGATAGGCAGTCGCTCCATGTAAAACACTGGTATTCAGCTGTATCCGGTTAGACAGGGAGCCGACCCCAACATAGTTGGGAAAAGGCTAGGCAGATGATGTACACGATGAGCATTATGAACTGTGTATTTAGAATAATTAAAATTAAAATAAGACATTATTTATTTTACATTGTAAATTAAATAAATGACAATTTTAAGACACATTATCTGAGCACTTGTTTTTATTAGAAGAGTAGTTTTCCTTGGTTTTTGAAGTGAAACTTTTTTATCGGGGTTGGAAAAAAATTTAGTGTAACATTTTTTCGTTACGCGTCACATTTTTCCGTTACGCGCCATCTTTTTCTTATCCCTACCACGCGTGATTCGAAGTATACTTTCTCCAGCGGAGTAGGGATTGGTAAATGTCTCCAATGTAATTTAACTTTATTTAACCAATTTCTGTAAAGTTGCATATTATAGTAAATTATTTTTTGATAAATTATTTTTTGAAAAATAACGTCATAAAGAAGTTTCACTTCTTACGAGTGTTGAGAAAAAGTTTCACTTTTTTCCATTTGTAAACACTAACATTTTGAAAACATAATTCTCCGCAACCTTATCATTAGTTTCATGATTATACATGATCATTCTTGAGGGAGGTTTAATGTTGCAATTTCAATTCGTAGATTTACTAGTATATTAGATTCTAGATTAGAATATCTTTTATTCTATCAGAATATTACTGTTTTGTTTGATGGAATGTTTTTCACGGTTGCTAGTGGCAAATAATAATTAATATAGTGTGTTGGTCTGTATTTTTATTTTATTTACATACTAATAAGACGAAAACTAGAACAAAACTAATCCACGTTTATTTGGCTAAAATTAGTCTATCTTTATATTTTGCTAATATATCTATATTTATATACATATATCAAAGAACTTTGCTCAATTTCATTTTTTTTGGGTTTTATTGTAATCAGAGTCAGTTATCCCTTAATATTATATTCAAAAATTATAATTATAAAAGGGCATTCTTGGGTAATATCAAATAGTCAACGAGTCATGTTTCAAATTAAAACCGCATTGTAATCTCTGCCCCGTGTCCTTGGTTACATAATGTGAAATGGTCTTATTTAAAGTTTATTCTGTGTGTTGTCCCTAAAAGCTTCATGTTTTCACTACAAACAGACCGCCTGAACGCAAATTGGCATTCCAACGCAGAACTGTTAACGTTAACTTTAATTAGATTAGTACCCCAGACAATTCGATAGCGCACAAAAAATGCCTAGATTTGAATAATTCATTCTATTCAAAATAAAGCAACAAACTAAGCTCTCAACTAATTCTGTCTATTTTGGTTAACAAATACTGAAGCAACATAAACACGAAATACGGATTTGGCAATAATCCCTAAACCATATAGAAGTTCGTGAGTTAAACTTCCCTCGAATTAGCTTCTTACTTTGATCACTAAGTACATAAATTCATTAAAGTACTCCACTGTTATTAACGATGATTATAACGCCGGAAGAGGTCTGAGGGTGGCGGACTGGCAGAGTCGACCAAGGCGGCGGCGGTTTCATTTCCCCCATTTGCAATTCAAAAATTCACTCTGCCTTCCAGCTCATTCGTCTGTCTTTAGCAAGCCCCTCTCTTTCACACTCACATTAAAATGTATATCGATCCTTATCTCGCACCACTGCTTTTTAGCCACCAGCAACGCCACTAGACACTTTCTTGCACCAACCATGCGTAAATCTGAAATCGACAACGGTTCATGCAGTTTGTTCCAAAAGGATTAGCCATAAATAGTTCTTTCTCATTACATTTTCATGAGGACTCCCCTGTAGTTGTGGAATTTATGCTGAGAAAAGTTTAAGCTTTACTGAATAAAAGATATCTATTTGGCAGTAATAATACTGGCTGGATGCCAGGCGACACTTCACGCTCAAGTTAAACTTATTAGATTGGAGATGGGTCAACTGAAATCTACCGCAATACTAACGTTGAAGTCGGAAAAGTCAACTATTTACATAACATCCCTCGTATTCTTAGAAGGGTTCGGCAGAGGTGCACTTTTAGTACATACATCCATACGTAAACTCGAGCGTTTTGCCCATGGCAGTAACCAGAAATTACACACAAAACACATTGTTACAAACTCTTTTTGCTCTGTTTACACTAATATACGCTTGCCAGTACTTGCTTTTATCCACTTTTCGTCAGTTATGTTTAAATCTCACGTAGTAATAGGCGGCGAACCTAATAACCATCAACTGGGCAAAGATCTAGGCCCCAGGCTGCTAATACTGATTGGCATTTCTCATCTTGAACTTTAAATACTCGAATTTATTAAAAAAGTTTAATCTAAATTATTAAAAAATAAAATTTATTAAAAATTTAATCATTGAATCGTACTGGCTGTAAAGGCATAGATCGTCAATGTAATGTTCTCTTTTTATGTATCAATTGTTCTTTTCTGCAAAAAAACAATAATTGTTTAATTTTCAAATGAAGAATTAAGTATATTATTCTTCTCAATAATATCACAACAATAATTTATTATACAACAGTAGGCAACTATATTTACTACGAGGAATATTTGAAATGTATTTTATAAATGCGTGTAAAACACTGAAAATGGTTTCATGGTAGAGAATTTTATTATTATTGGCCTACGTCGGCCATCGTACCATCAATTAATCATTGCTAGCTGAAGGGAAATAGCGCGAGGAAAACCACACGTCTCGCAAATGAATAATGTGTTAAATTTTCTGGAAATCGCTGTCACTAAGCGCCACAGTCTTTCTTCACCTGCATATTTTCTGGGTCGTTGGACTCATTGCAGTATAGAGAACACAAAACGTTTCTTCCAGGTGATGGTGAACACGTGGCAATTTGGTAATAGATGAAGTGCTTATTATCATTCTATGAACCCGATACTGACAATTGCAGGCCTTCCAGAGGAGATTTATGCTAGAATGTATAAATAAAAATAACCGCACGGGTTGATCGAAGGTACTACGCTTGCCGAGGTCAGTCTGTGGCTGGGTGACCGTTCGTAACATATCGAGACTCCTCCGTGCCTCGGAAAGCACGTAAATCCGTTGGTCCCGGCTGTCATTTGTAGATCTTTGACAGTCGTTATGGGCATCGTGTTGCCCAGTAACTAGGTCAGATAGGCAGTCGCTCCATGTAAAATACTGGTATTCAGCTGCATCCGGTTAGACTGGTAGCCGACCCCTACATAGTTGGGAAAAAGCTAGGCAGACGATGATGATGATGATGATGATGTATCAAATGGAATATAGATAATGTTATATGTGTGTTCCATACCATCCTAAAGTTTACTTATTGCTTTGAAATAAGCAGACGTGATTGACGGACAGGCGAAGTCGCACCATCAACGTTCCTTTTAGGGTTCCGTATTACACAAGGAACCCTTATCGTTTCGCTATGTCCGTTCCTTCTGTCCCCAGCTTAGCACAGACTATTAATAGTACTAGAAAGCTGTAATTTGGCATAAGTGTACCACGAATATACGAAATAAATACTGTAATAAATACTAATAATAGGCACATAGGTAACGTCTGAAGATAATTGCTCGATTTCAATTAGTTATTTCGTATGGAAAAATATCGGCTAGAAACTCAACTCTTTTGACTTGGCACAATTGGTTTTTTCAGTGTTCATAGTTTGATATGTGAGGACATAGTAGGCTTGTCAACAGTTAGGTACCAGATGGTTAGCAAAAACTTAAAACAAAAATGAAATACGGTGAAAAAAAACGAAGGATCTATGAGTCAACAGAGTCTATGTTCTTCTCACATTAAACATAATAGAAAAGATGCTACAGAAAAAGTACTCGTAAATAATAACAAATAATAAAAATAAATCATGTTATTTAAACCAAATGACATAATTATCATCAAAAATGTAACGAACCTCTTCATTTGTGGTTTTGTGGGCATATGATAGTATCGAATGGATATCATGTCCACAAAAACCATTAATGAAGAGTTGAAGATCTAGTCTGAATAATGTCAAATCATTCTAAGATCGGGTTCATAATTATTTCTAGAAACTTCCTAAAGTAATCGTAAATATTGATCAGTAACCGAGGCTCTGCAAATTTGGATATTAACCTTTTATAATCCCTTTGGGGATTACAATCATGAGAGGGCCGATAGTTGTACCCATACCAAATACCGGGAATAATAAATGTTACATACAAACAAACAAAAAGGTCCGACTTTTGAAATTTCCAGCTTATTAGAATATAATGATAAACCAAGATGGATTACGGACATAAATCCGTCATATACATACAATGACATCATGAAGTACCTACGTAAAATGTAACATATATCGTATGGGTTGTATCGCGACTCGGACCGAGCCTCGGGCCTTTACCCGACTCTGGTTTTTGACATCAGTTTAGGTAGGTCCTACTCCATAAATACGAGAGCTTATCTTATTTACGATATTATTGTTGGTAACATGGTCTTTTGGGAGAACTTCGGCCATTTGTTAGGAGTAGGTACAGCGATGATACCATTTTGTAAATATGTCTTATCACCGTATTGTATTCATTGGGCTCGCTAATTTGTACGGGATAAAACGGTTCGGTATTTGTGTGTCGTACTTGTTGGTCAATCGACCTATGTGGCGCAGCGGGCGAAGGCCCGCCTGCGACACAAGAGGTTGAGGGTTCGATTCTCGCCTTGGGACAAATGTTTGTGCGATCTACAAAGGTTAGTTCCGGGTGTTCTGGGTATTTTCTATGTATAGTAAAAAATATCTATCCATGTAATGTATTGAATTAAGTATATCAGTTATCTAGTACCCATAACACAAGCTCTGCTTAGCTTGGGGCTTGATGATGCTGTGTGAATTGTCCGGCATTACTTATTTATTTAATCTAGCATTATAGACTGTAAAGTAAAGTAAAGTACCAGCCTATTACTGTCCCACTGCAGGGCAAAGGCCTCTTCTCATACAGACAAGGCACGAGCATTAATCACCACGCTTGCTCAAGACGGGTTGGCTATTTCAGAGTTATATTTATTTATTATTTATTTAATAATTATTTAATACTTAATAATATTTAATACTTTTTATGTCAGGTTTACTCACGATGTTTTCCTTCACCGATGTCAGTGATGTCCAAGATAAACTTAGAAAGTACATATGAATTGAAAAACTCACATTGGTACTTGCCCAGGTTTGAACCCACAACCTCATGCACAAGAGGCGAGGCCTAAACCACTGGGCCATCATGACATTTTTATAAACTGAATTTAGTTTAATTATCATCAAGGCAGTAATCGATTATCGCAAATCGTGTGTGTGTTAAATAAGTGCCATGATTATTTGAATTGTTAAATCCTACACTTGTAGAATTCAGTTTTGGGCAATATTATAGAAACTAGTAAAAGTGGCTAGTGGCTAATTAGTAACATAATAATAAGGATACATCCGTGCTTCGGAAACGTTAAGCCATTGATCTCGGCCTGCATTTTTTTTTTAAAACCTTGCTCCACACTAGGAATTTCTCCTGCGTCGTTGGTGCGTTCACAAACATTTAAACTCACATACACAAAGAGCCAGACCCGGAAAAACTACCTATAGGCCATACAAATATTTGTTCCGTTTGGGAATCGAACCCACGACACACAGCGCAGCAGTCAATCGCTCAGCAAATGCGCCAACCGTGCCGTCATTCGTAGATATTTGACAGTTGTAACTGGTAGCCATAGGCCTTAAATTGTCACAACTAGTATTACCCAGTAACTGCGTTTTTTGGGTCAGATAGACTATCGGTCGATGTGAAATATTGGTAT
The DNA here is from genome assembly GCA_905147745.2 of Phlogophora meticulosa. Taxonomy (NCBI): domain Eukaryota; kingdom Metazoa; phylum Arthropoda; class Insecta; order Lepidoptera; family Noctuidae; genus Phlogophora; species Phlogophora meticulosa. The sequence goes on from LR990518.1 coordinate 7,240,461, forward strand.
TCACCAGGATCCAGTGTAGTTGGAAGCCAACCTTTTCCCGACTAAGATAAAAGGTATGATGATGATGATAAGAGGAACGTGTGCTGATAGAGTTGATAGAGTATAAAACAAATTTCCAACCTTTCCTTATCCAAGGTAACTCAACTTTTTCCCGGCAACAAATTTTATCTGAGTATTTCCATACGTTGTATAATATCCAATCATATTTTTAACTCCAACCGCCTACTCATCATTTGCCTTTGTTGTTCAAAGTGAGAAGCGTAAAGTGCAGTGCGGGTATGTAAATTGAGTGTAATGTGTAATAACATGTAAATCTATACACGTTTTGATGGATACGGCTATGAGGGGCGCGATACACCCTGGGGACTCGTCCCCACACCACAATACGACACGGGTAGTGTGTATTGTACCTAGAGTCGTGTTTTCCGGTACGGAATCTATGTATGTTTTCGTTTTTTTGTATTATTTTAAAATCTTCTACCAATAAGTTTTTTTATGCCATAGTGCTGTTTGGTTAGAAAGAGCTAGCATGTTTGAATGTTGAGTTTTGATTGGCTTTATTAAACAGTATGGCTACATTTTGAGTTTCAGACTCTTGCAGAAGTAATCTTCAGCATTTGATACCTACAATGGCACAATTACCATGTTGTGAGGTAAGTTTTGAGTATGAATGTGAAGGGTTACAAGAGTAGAGGAAGACCAAAGAAAAGATGGATAGTTTGTGTGAAAGATGATATGGATAGAAAAGAGGTGACTTTTGAGATAACGGCAATTAGAGATGTGTGGTAGACATGATGCTCTGACCGGAAATAAATTGGGATAAGGCCAGTAGGATGATATATTTATAAAAATGGGCCTCAACACGTGTGTCGCCCTGTTCTTGTCTATAGTTCGCTCAAAAACAAAGCAATTTCATAAAAAAAGTGGTGGTCTATTTTTAGTACTAGTACTTCGTAATCTTAGGCATTTGCTTTTTTTAGTTGCGTCCTTTCTACCGTATTCATGCCTAAAAAATAAACAACGTAGGTAGGTTGTCCAAAAATAAGTTATTTTGTCGAATAAAAAGCATATTGTGACGTGTGTGTACGTGACGAGCCAAGAGAAAAGGTCGTTACATACACATGAATTTGAAATGGACAATTTATGAGAAATGTTTCAATGTTAGCAAAAAGTTTCCATTCATGTTTAGTTACACTGTGTGCAGGGCGAAGTAAAATCAGTTGTGTCTGTGGTAGACAGCACAGCTCTGTCTGCCATACAAAGGTCAACCCACAGCTTTAATTAAAATGGTGGTGGCTTTTTATTTTTTTATTAATGGTGTGTTTTTATTAATGTGTGTGGACTTGTTAGTCCACACAATTAATTTATTTATTCTATAAATACTGATAATGTTTTTTTTTTAATATAAATTTAAAAGCCAATTGCGTTATTCTTGGTAACAGCTACCTTCTTTTATCTTATAATATTTTATTATGATATAATGTATTATTATTTGATACTTTTTATACATATGGCTTGGCTTTTTAACGTTAGTGACATCGACGATTACTTTCATACATTGGGTTAACATCCGTATTCTTATATTAAAACCTAATATTATCAACATCAAAAAATACGAACATTAATCACCACGATTCGTCAAAGTTGGTTGGCATTTCAGACTTTTATTAATTCATAAGTCTAGTTTTCCTCACGATGTTTTTCCTTCAACGATATCAGTATTGGCTAAGATAAACTTTATATTTTATTTTTGTCTCTTGGTATTTGAACCCACGAGCTCATGAACCAGGTGCGAGGTCTTAACCACTGGACCATCACGATATTATCTTTATCCTCCTACAAATGATTTTAATTACCAAATATCTAACTTTTAAATAACTAGAGTAAAATTTTAATTGTTCGAAGCGAGGTTTCGTCTTATCCCCATGGCGTCGGCAGATACAAGAAAAGATAGCGAAATTTATTCAGTCTTAATTTAATTAATTGTCTCCCTCCTTCCTGTATCTATCGACAGACATCTTTTATTTATGTACCCGCTGTGGGCACCGCCTATTTAATTATACAGTCAGCTTGCACTGTATGCGTTAGGATTTGAAATCTTCGCAAATGGATTTAGTTTTTAGTTCTTTATCTGTGGGTTTTTGTTCGGGAATTTATTTGAAAAAAGAATCAGTTTCGGATCAGTTTTTTTTCATGTTGGTATATTTTCTGTAATTGTAAACACACAAAAAGAAAGATTGACGGCACTGGTTATTGACTGTCGTTAAAAACTAGTGTTGGAGCTCTGTCTGACACATGAGCTGCAGTATTATGCTGGGCGATGGCGATGGGGTGTGTTTTTATTTTTTCTTAAGAGCAAAGAAACGTTTTTTTTTCGAAAAGAGTTCTTTCTTAAACAATATTTGTCCAACATAAATGTGACATAGCAATATATATGAACATTAACACCTCATTTAATGTCATCCTTTAATAAAAATGGTTTTTAGATACCGAAGTAAAAGAAAAGCTTGAAATCTTTTTACGTAAGCCTTATTCTGTAGTTCCTTTACACAAAACTCGCAAAACAAATGTCAAATCTTTACCAACCTGTGAAATAACAGGTGCAAATGTTATTATTTCTTTTCCAAGCGGTTTCTTTAAATATAAAACACGCCGTGATGTGAAAATGAAAGTAATTTATTTCTAAGTGACGGCATTAATAAAAAAACCCTTCAATTTTATAATTTTAATAAGACTCGAGGGATGTTATTGAAAGGCCTTTATTGAATAAAATACGGAGAAAATCGGGGAAAACGCTTTACGAAAGAAAAATATCAAGCTACCTGCATATTCATAATTTCTTTTTTCATGTTCCTTACCTTCTTGTAATCGGTTTATATTGAGAAAACCTTTCACGTTTAAATAATACGTGCTTTATAATTGGCCAAGTGGAAGTTTGTATTTAAGGTATTATTGATGATTGTAGGTATACATACAATGAAATGTAGTTAACTGTTTATGTACCTAGTAGGGTTTTGCAAGTAATGTGGGGTTTAAATAGGAAAATTAAATTAATATTTTCTTAATTTTAAGAGGATTTATTGATATTTCTGCGACCATCTCACGTGATTTGAAACTAAATCAACATTGAAAAACAGACTCACGCTCTGACTCTGTTAGTGAGATCAAGAGTCTGTTCCTGATATAAAATATTTCGTTTCACCAAAATACGGTCATGAAAAAGGAATGTTTGAGTGGTTTCCACTGCCGATACGGCGTTGAGGCAGGGCGGATGCCAAGCAACCGATAGGGAAATATGTAGGGCAAGGGATCATGATCTTTTTTATGATTTTGTAATTCGGTAAGAAGGTACTTTGTAGTACGACTGTGTGTACTCAAAATCCAACTGTATGTGTCACGTGTACAAGGTCACGGAGCTCTTCTGTCTGAGTGTTGATAAAAGAAATTTGCTTTTGACTGTTCATTGTAGCGGTCATTGGATCATCATCATCTGCCTAGCCTTTTTCCAACTATGTCGGGGTCAGCTTGCAGTCTAACCGGATGCTGCTACCAGTATTTTACATGGAGCGATTGTCTACCTGACCTCCATAACCCAGTTACTGGGCAACATGATACCCTTTGGCAAGGCTAGTTGTCTGATTTTCGGGCTTCTGACTACCCGTAACGGCTGTCATAGACCTTCAAATGACAGCCGGGATCGACTGCTTAACTTGCTTTCCGAGGCATGGGAATTGGATGTCAACCCATATTCAGCAGTGGTCATTTGACGGGTTAACATACTGTCAAATAAAACGAATAAAAACGTTTCAACCTATCCATTCGATGAGATGGCAATATACGTTTTCTTTTCATCCTAGGTCAATAATATAAAAACACCGCGACGTAATATCGCCACATTTATCCAACGACCCACTGCGACCAAGTTTAACTAACCGATAGAGGTCACCAATATCATCCGCAAATATCTTCCTAAAATATTGACTGGACCTTTACGTGTTTATCTTAGAACCCGCGTTTATAAAGTAAACGTAGGGCAGCCAATAACAATAGGACCACGAATCCGCATACCTATAAACAATCAACCCGTCGCCGCCTGAGTAATGCGAACATTAGCGGGGTACTACACGTGGGGTACATCAAGCCTTCGTGAATTAACGCCGTCTTAAGTACGAACGCACACCACTGTTTTATACGTCGCTTTTAATTAAATTACATTGCGTGCTTCGAAAGCCGCAAACGCCCGCGTACGTGTAACGTGCGCTGTTCATGTTTTTATGAGTAGTAAAATTTATTAAAATATAGCGGATTATGTCCTTAATGCCGCGTGGAAATTAAAATGATTTATTTAGACGGCATTTTTTTACAACCTGTATTTTTACGTCGCGCTTGAGGGTTGAAGTGTATGTTTGAATGCGGAATTTTCGCTTTCCATATGTGTTCTGAATTGGATGTTTTTAAGTGATTCTTTTCAGTTGACGCTGATAAGAATCTGTTTCCATTTCCAATCAAAAGGATGATAAAACAAAAGTTTATTATTTAGTATCACCTATAAATAAAAATAACAGGTGCCTACGACAGGAAAATTGCAATGCGCCTTATAAAATGATAGTCTAAATTGAGCTGTCCTTGTCCCGTAACGAACATGCCTCCCCTTTCAACTTTTCGTATAAAAAGACGAAACTGTAAAGACGGAATGTAACAAGACCGTTTAGAGCGGTGACCGAGCAGAATCGACCCCTACCATAGAGGCTCCCCTCGACCCAAATCGTGAAATAATGGACACCACAGCAAGCGATCACGTCGCAAATAGCTCACGCACAATCGAATTAATTAATCATGAGAAGCGAGTTCTACTGAAGTTAAAAAACTTATCGCAGTCGACGGCAAAGTTTTAAGGAGAAGCTAACGAGGAATAGAACCGTAGATGAGAGATGAAAGTTCAGCCCGAGCTGGGAGGGAGACGAACGAGAGCGCCAGACAAGAATAGCTGCAATTTAAAACTCGATTAGAATTCGAGCATTGAGCGGGCGCGGTTATTTAAAATGGTGTCGTGGTACCGCGTCGAGGACTTCGATTCCATGAAACCGCAGTAAAAGTTCTGCTGCAGTCGTTTGTTTTTTTATGTTACCAAACTTTACAAAATCTAATTATTGACGAAAACAAGGTGGAGCTCGTAGCGATTACGACGCCTGTGTCGTGTGCGCATACGCTGTTGGCTCTGCACAAACAAACCGCGAAAGATTATATCGGGGCGATTTGCACGCTGTGGAATAGCAGGATTCGCAGAAATCAACATTTATATTGTCTGTAAGCCAATTGTAGTTCAAGTACAATGCTCTTTATGGTTACTGTCATTTGCATGTAGAGAGAAAATGCTATAGAAAAGGAGGTATTGAAAATTCGCGTTACCGTAAAATCTTATTTACCATAAAGTGTCAAACGAGAGTGGCAGAAGTTGGCAGCTTTGTTTACGAGCCATAAAATAAATCGAATGAGAATGTGCCCTGGCGAGGCAAGCTGGCAATACTGTAGTTAAATACTCGTACGTGCTTGCCTGCTGCTCTGAATTGTTTATGATTTATCGATGTAATCACTGCAGACCACGTTATGGAAAAATAAGCGGTTTATTCTGTACTAGCTTTTGCGTGTAGTACAACTTGCACCAAGTTTTATTTTTGCTTTTTTGTATTTTTTTTCTTGAAGTTTTCTTTATTTTCTTAAATGAATGCGCAATTTGTTTATTTGCAAAAAAAAAACATTTTTCGGTTTTTATATCTATTTACTCGCTGACTTTTAGCGGAATTTGAGTATATTTTATAAAATAAAACTGTCATAGAAGCGCAAAGCTACGAAGCATTTGTTACTAGATAATTCCAATTATAAATTAACCTAATTTTAATTACTCCAAATATTAACTTAACCCTATTTACCCCCACGGGATACGGTAGCGTGTACGTAACAAATTCCTATCGCGAGCACCGACATCATAATTAAATAAATATTTTTACTTTCCCAAAGGCAAAGTCGCGGGCTAACATAAAGTTGAACAAACACGAACATAGCTATTTCATTGGACACTAATAACTTTATCGGACAAACCGTGTCAATGAAATGCAGTGTTTTCATTGAAATACACGTCGATTAAATTATAATTTGCCAATCAGCTCCTAACAGTTGGACGAAATACTGGTAGCGTTGAGCGCCAATCAAAATTGCAAATTTCAACGTTGCTTCGTTAACTATGCGAACGGGTATTAACAAGATTGTCTTTACATTGCATTCGTAAAAATGTAAACGGGTGTTTCGATATTCTGCGAGGGTTCAGTGAGGCGGCAAATGGCTGCTGTGTGGACAATAGTCAGGCTTCAAGTGATAAAATGAAAAAAAATATTTCTCCGATGCAGAATATGGAAAGGATGTTGGAGTTTACTCCATAACAATCGATTTTTATAAAAGGCCCGCGGTGTGGAAATTTTATGAGGAGCGAAATTAATGCAAGCTTTATGTTTTGCGCCAATATTGGTAAAGCCAATGGTCGTCAATGTTGGCGCCAACAGACGATCTTACCTAAAGATTAAACTCCAGTCGCGCTTCTGATCAAACTCTCATCAATTTTCGATACAAACGATCATCTGATCAATTTTTTAACATTTATGTGGGTAAGGCTGAGCGGGGCTAAAAGAACCAAGGGTGAAAAGTTCCATTAATGCTCTCTTTTACAATAAAGTGGGTAAGTGTAATAAAGGATCAGCGTACGACTATAGTTCGACTTTTAATTAGCTACAGTAACATGACAGGATTTAATGTCACTAAGACATTAAAAAAAAAACTGCTGTGCCGTAAATAACAGAACAAAGTATATTTTAATATAGTTAAGTACAGTGCCTTCCTGGTTAGTTTATGTATTCACCACCAATAGTGCACCATGTTTTTGTATCTATCTTTTTTTATCATATCAATAAGTTAATATATATATTATGTATCAATAAGTTGTCAGAACTATTTAAACATAAAAATGTTTCATTAGTTCTGTCAACTTATCGTATTGAATTAAATTGGACTACGCTACTGTTTTTTTTACTGAATTTGTATTTTAGACTATGAAAGGATTAGGACTATTATTATTATTTATTACAAGGAACCCCGAAATGTGAACTTGCGAGAACCTAATGTGGCTCTCCTTTAGAAATATCAATACCAACCAATTTGTAATAAATGTACCCCTAATAATTAAGTCGCCCTGAAAAAAATAAAAGAATCATAAAACCGTGTTTCCAAGAATGTAAGATTTTTGTTTAGATATACTAAACGTCTGAATAAACCTAGATTTTGCACTTTATGGCTCGTAATAAAACCTATAAAAATATTTATTTACATTACCCTGTAGTTATTTGAAGGCATTAATTCTGCTGTGCTGTGAAGTGGCATTCGCATAAATTTATGTTTGTTGCTATTTGCAAACTTTTACATAATATGTAAAAGTTTGCAAATAGCAACAAATATAGGTCAAAATAAATATCACGAATATATTATATTCGTGATATTTATTTTGACCTATATTTCACTTACCTCGCCTACTTGTATTTCAAGACATTTTTTTTTAAAGTTATTTTAACAAATTATTTCAATATTGTAATGAAGAAAGTTTTACGTAGTTACGTGTAAAATAGAAAAATTAAGAATCATAGGGCATAAAAGAAATCATCGCTGTCAACGGATTATATGTTTATTTTTTCTTACAGTCATTATATTTTCAAGTCCTGCGTCAAAATTTACGTGTGTTGAAAGTACAGTAGGCCGCACTTTAGCGGTAACAGAAGTAGGATAAGCTGGCCACGCATTCTATCGAAACTTCATACTAGCCAGCTAAAGGCCAAAGTGAACCACTAACGTGAGGCCTAGTGTACACCGTAAATATATTTTTTCAAGCCATAAACCCTTTTAACAACTTAATACAACACGCGGTGGCCAGTTACGTCGGCGTTTATAATGAATAATGATCAATAAAATCGTACCAAACGCGGCCGCGTATAATCCCAGAGAGCTTTTATAGCGCGCCTCCAAAACATATGATGTAATTCCATTTGGCTTTCTTCGTTAAAACATTGAAAACGTGAATAATGTTCGTGCGTTCGTTTGATCTTAGTTATTTAGTCCCCTTAACTCGAAAATAATATTTAGCGAAATGGAGTACGATGTGAGGGTAGGTAATTAATTAAATTAAGTTCGGAATACGTTAGGAACAAAGTTAGATTTGGCCACCGGCGACTTGTTAATAGCTAAGGGGATGATCCGTCTGTCCGAGCGGCCGTATTTGGTCCCCCGGTCCCCGGAGGCCCGGAGTGCTAGGAGGCCTCAACACCCCACATGCTAATAGCCAATCATATTCTGTTTACATTCCATCACCGAGTATGAATAATTTGTTATTGTCAGTGCAAACATGGCGTGCGCGGCGTCACGACTGCTATTGTCTACTGGATTAATTTGCTGTCCAGTGTCGACGCAATCGAGCCGCCGATTCAATGCCAACGATATCAAAGAACAATTGGGCACACTCTGATTGTAGCCGATTAATAGAAATCGAAAATTGGATTTTATTATCTGAATGCGTGCTGATAACTTTTCGAGATTCTTTTGTTTCAAATGTTCTGTTAAATTAAACTTTGGAGATTCAGCGTTTTTTTTATTGTTTTCGAATAAAATGGCTCTAGGGTTCAGAGCCTTAAGAGCATTTCGTAAGTACATCAATTAGTTGGGTTGAATGACGGGTCGATCAAAGGGTTATTGGGTTTGCCATCTAGAACTTCTCAGTAGTAGCCCGGAGCCGGCCCTGGTATTGTGTCTAGTTGATGGCAATAGGCACGCTCCCTATTACACGGGCATTAAACATGACTGGCAAAACGTGGGCTCTACTTAACCCTTCAGTAAGTAAAACCGTGTTGTCTGATACCTTTCCATTCCCATCTTAAGTCAACTTCAGCAAACTAAGTATTAAATCCAGGTAATACAGACTTACCTATCTGAGAATAACTTACTACTTACTCTTGCCCTACCCACAAACCTATCTGAAACCAGATCTCAGAACTAGCACCAGCCAGTATTAACGCTTGTTAGCACTAAATCCGATAGCCCTGTCTCACAATTATTACAAACCTAACTTCCTTACACACTTAGGAATGAAACAGTATACAGTATCTACGGTACTTCAAATAAATCCCGTTCAATACATGTATAAGTATGCATGCATGCTGTGAGCTGAGTTCACATTGTAAGTAAGCCTTAAGGGTTCCCTTGTAAACCATGTTACGTCATAAATCTACCAAGGTGCCTGTTTTGAGCTCGTATCGTGCTCGGCCGCTTGCAAATTGCCGACTATCGATGAATGGGAGTTGGTCAAATTTTCTTGTACAGCAAAAAGTGTGTGTTGTACTTATAGCTCTTTTGAGGTCAGTGGGATTGAAGATTTCAAACTACATTTTAAAATCAATAAATTGTAATTAAGTCGTGCAAAAATCGGGTTTTCATGCGGACGAATCAGGATTCTATCGTGAGGTAATTTTTGGTTACGAATGTGGAATTTTATATTTGAGAGGTACACTAAAGAAATTATGGATGGGAAGTTAGGCTAGGAAGGTTGTAGATGCGGAGGCCTGCATAGGCGGGCCGGCACTAGCTGGGGGTTGCGGAAGGATCGTACGTTCCCGCGACCCCCGGCGTAGGTGTGAGACGGAACAACGGGTGGTTTTTAGTCAGTAAGAGTCTGACAGACCCCTTCGCTCCCCCAGAGCGAAGGACATCCATGAGGATTTTCCAACCCGCACCAAAAAAAAAAAAAAAAAAAGGAAGGTTGTAGAAATGATATAGAGAAGTATGGAAGAAGAAGAAAACGCCAAAACCAAATAAAAAGATTTAAGGGTAGGCGGATGAAACTGTAATAAAGAAATAGGCATTTCGTATCAGTTCTCTGTGGTGGAGACCACTGCAATATTTATAAGTTATCAATCAATAACCATAATTGAATATTGCAAGGTAACGTGTAGCTTATGTGTCTAGTTAGACTCCTGCACGTAGGGTTCCCCACCATGCCAAGCAAGAACGCCGAAAAAATCAAGATTCTACTATGAAAGCACAAAAAATTACTCTAAAAGATATGCTGGAATGAATATAACACACATATAACTTTTTACTTTAATACATGTTCATCCATACATCGAGACTCAATTTTCCAACTATTAATGTTAGATTGTTGCATAAGAATTTATGTAATGAAACTACAAATTCATTTTTGCACTTTTTCCTTTATTTGTGCCGTGAGGCCTAGCTTTTCCGAAATATCATGGTTTGCATGCATTTTAGGTCTACGGGAAGTACCCTACAGGTTTTGATTTACTATTATTTGTAGATTTGCTAGTATCCAAATATGCCACTGGCTGGGGCCTTCATTTCAAGGCCACTACAGGATCGTTCGGTTAAGCAGTAAACAGCCGGCTAGTGCTGAACACAATACCCAGATATGCCATAATACGCATGAATGGGCATATTTTTTAATACAAGTAAATTTTAAGTTAACATTTTAAGCTCACACAAATTTAGAAGCTTTATTTTGAGCTTCAAGGAACCGTAGACCTATTTGACATTAACTTCAACTTAATACCTCCTTGCATTCATGAGAAAAAGGTCTTGACAGACAGACTGACAACAAAGTGATCCTATCGAGTACAGAACCCTATAAATGATAAAAGACTCAAAAAGGTTCGCAATTTACCAAAGCAACTAAACCACCAAAACTTAATTTAACATCCACTTAGTACCCTGTAAAAATATAACAAAATAAAAAGCGATAAATCCTCGTAGCGACCGCCATAAAATCTCGATAAAATTGGGACATTATTTCCAAATATTTGCAGTTCATAATTTCGTTCCTCCACCTTGTTACTTCACAATAAACGATAGATTAAGCTGGTGTACTATCGAGCGCGGTTTCTGGCAATCAATTTTGGTTAGACAATATTGGATTTTAATTACGAGTATCGCAGGTCGCATTCGCTTCGGCTAATCGATGAACTATGCCGACGTTGTCAATGGTTATTGTGGTAGCCGCCATTAGATTTATTATTATCGTCTCCGTCAGCGATGATAGGTAAATTTGTTATTAAATTACGCAGTGTTTGGGGATTTTTATGGACTTCCCAATTTTCTTTATAGCGTTTTATTAGGGGAGCGTTTGGTAGTTGATCTTAATGGGATATCGAGATTTTTAATCGAATTATATTAGTCAACTTTCATTACTTTTTATAACTTTTAAAAGTCTTCTTCTTATTTTTTCATACGATTTTATAAGGACATTTTTCATACGATCCAGTAGCATGTTTTTTTCAAGCGGAAAATCTCGTAATTTTGGTTAATTTGGCAAGTCTATAATACGATGTATTTAAAAAAAATGACAATTGGCTTGTTACGAGTACAAAGCGTTTATTATTTTAATATTTCGTATTCGAACTTAGTATAGTTCTAATGCAAAAACCTCTACCTCTAAATTATTTAAGGCTAGGGCTCACTGCAAGCCTGAGTTTGTATATACGTTAGAGCCATGGCTTTATTATGATGAAAACATGCATGAATATATGCAAGAACGCAGTCTCGGGCGGCCTTGTACATCAACATGCACTTAAAGCTCTAAGCACATAAGTGTTATGGTAATGACAGAATCAAGTGGGGTTTTCTAGGGTTCTGTAGCAATAAACAGAACCCTTATAATTTAAATGTGTTCTTTTGTCCGTCCAGGTGGACGTAGTATAGTAGTACGTACGTAGTACGTACGATAGTGCCAAATATCTCCTAGTAACATAGGTATGTTACTTGGAGATATTTGGCACTATGTCGATGAAATTTAGAAGGAAGGTGTAGTCTACATATGTGACGCTAAAGAATGGTGTGGTTAAAAAAAGAGGACGTGTGCTTAAAATGTCCAAAATGTGTTGTCCAATTTAACTGTGCAACATTGCAGTGGAAAAATGGGAAAAAAAAAGATTGGCAATATTTAAAAACTAAACGAAAATGATTTCGAAAAAGATAGTACCTATGTAGTGTAGTTTTTAAGATTATAAAATAAAATATTACAGAAAATATTTTATTTTTACAAACGCAGAAATAAGTTTGTTTTTAAGTTCTTTAAGAAACTATGAAATACCCCATTTGATACTTTTGAATACGTAATAAGTTAGAATACGTTGAACTACGACTACGGCTAATAAATCAATATTGTGCATCCGTACAAATTCGCCCTGACTGCGGAACCCTTTGTTGAAAGAGGACTTACTTGGTCGTTTTATTTTCTAGTGGTATTAAAATTTCTTGAGCACGTTGCAGTTATAAAATAAAACTAAGTTAATTGAAACTAATAAGCAATGAATTAAATATTTTTTTGAACTCTTTTACTATGACGACTTTTTATTAAACAAAAAGTAGCTTTGATTTTATGGAAAAAAACTACCTGATTAATAAATTAAAGGATAATACTGAACACACAGACGCCAGCACATCAAGCAATCCCAAACTGCCGTATTTTCCCAATTGAACATAAACCTTCTTTTGTAATAAAGTTGTTACTTTATAGTTTTTTTGTAATAAAACTATAAAGTAAATTTCAGAGATTAGAGTAGCTAGATGTGCTGGCCTCTGTACAAGATGATGATGAAAGCCAATAGCAGTTACGATTATAACCTACATTTTAAAACTCAAACTTACATTTTATTGCCTTCAAAACTTCCGACAAAAATATTGGTACGCGCAACGAAACAGTGTTATGGGAAACAAAACGAGGATAGTCGATCGTGCTTCGACAATAAAATAAAACTGGCTTGTTCGTATGACGCCGATGGCCAGCTGAAATATTGTTAAACTTGCAAAACGGACGAGTGGTTAGCGCTGCCCGTTGCCTGCAATCCAGACAACTATCGAATTTATGAAACATTTCTTCTTTCTTTCTCTACTTTTTCTTTATTTTCACACTAGGATTTTCTCCTGTGTTTATTGTTTGTTTACAAACATTAAATGTCACATAATACACAAACAGCCCGACCCGGAACAACTACCTGCCATACAAATAATTGTTCATCGAACCCACGAGATGCGGTGCAGCAGCCGATAGCTTAGCCACTGGGCCAACCGTGCCATCATTTGCATGATCGCTGAGCATACACACACAGCTGAGCATACATGACAGAGCTGAAATAGTCTGTCATGAAATAGTCGTCGACTTTCCATGACAAATAACTAAAATTTTAATTTGCGCAGACACCATGTCACCGCCAGCGGATTAAGATCGGTTCTGCACATTCGTTAAAAAGGCTTAAATAACCGAAAATTATCGACGGTCGGTCAATGATTTCAACCGTTTAGCATGCGATATTTTGTATGTCAAATCGAAGCACAAACGCAAAAAGTGCCGATTCGCAGCCTAATTTGAATAAATGATATTTGATTAATAAGTATACAAATCAATCAAATTCAAGCGTCTGTTTATAATGACGAAATAACAGCTTTTTAAACGCATATGAAAGTTTAAGCGGTAGTTATACCAATAAACCAATTTTTTTATGTCTGTTTGTCTGTTCGTTCGTATTGAATATAATTCTTAAATCTGGCATATTATATCCATCATTTATTACAAGTGCGAACAGAGCCAGATTTAATAATTTTATTCGACAGTACGATCAATCAATCTTTTATGTACATAAGATACGCGCGTGCACCAAGACAACACAAAACAAAATCAGCAATACTTTAGTACAGTACCAGTTATTAAGGAAAACCGGTGAGTATTATGTTTTCGAGAGACCCTTTCTGTAAGACTTCTCGTTTACAAAACAGAAAGTAGTTTTTTATGTTAGATTTATATACATAGGTATAAGGAATTATTAGCATCACTAGTGTTGGGGCTTTAGTCATACCACAAAGTTTCACACAGATATTCGATTTATTTCAATCTGCCAGTTTCCTAGAAAATTAATCTACATTGGGCAAGCTTGAATCGGATTGATTAAAAGACCAAATTGTATATCGGTACATATTTAATCGCTTTATACCCATATAAATATGGCTTATCGTGGTATTGCATCCATTGATACAGGATAAGTCACTTCAATAAGATGATGTATGTATTGTGGGAGTTATCGACCTTATTACATTTCAGAAGATAACTGTGTTTTGTCCCCAGTGACTGAATTAGTGTCTGAATATCTAGGCGTGGAAGTATCTCCAACGTATATATGCAAGTGCAAGGTTGGGTTAATATATTATACACTCACTGCGACTCCGTCAGCGTAGAAGTCAGCTATACCCTACAAATACCACACGACATTACTGTAACTTACCATAAGTGAAAAAATGAAACTCGATGAGTAGTTTCAGAGAATATCTCCTACACCCATCCATCCCCATCCATCTTTTTTATAATACTAACGGACCCGATAGGCCCGCCCGAGCAACACCACCTACTGGGCTCAATTGTAAACCCACACAAGTAAAAACTTTAGAATCGGTCCAGATGTCTAGGAGGACTTCAGTGACACACACACGCACAAGAGAAATATATGTATATGTATAGGACAAGGTATATAATGTTTATATTAAAAAGAGTAGATATAAATTGTAGAATGTAAGTACAATGACGAACCATGTGGCGCAGCGGGCGAAGCTCCGCCTGCGACGCAGGAGGTTGCGGGTTCGATTACCGTCTTGGGACAAATGTTTGTACGATCTGCAAAGATTTGTTCCGGGTGTTCTGGGTATTTGCTATATATAGTAAAAATATCTATTTATGTAATGTATTGTATTAAGTATATCAGTCATTTAGTACCCATAACACAAGCTCTGCTTAGCTTGGGACTAGATGATGCTGTGTGGATTGTCCAGCATTATTTATTTATTTATTATTTATTTATTTAATGTACATTAATACGTTAAACATAAATCTAAAATAAGCCTGAAGCCCCCAAGAATTCCGGAAAGAGTGTTTTGATGTCAATTCCGACTACATCACTTTTATTTTTAAGTATTTTTATCTTTGGTAAGTCTTCGTTACCATATTATAAAGAGTTGGTCCACTGGCTTCCTTGAAACATTCGATTGAGATTCATAAAATCGTTTTATGGGTGTCTACATCTTTTTAACCCAATTCTTGGAATAGCCTGGCACACCTCGACGCGATTTTACATTCAAATCGTAAAGACAACATTGTGACAAAAATCCTATGGGAGCTGACATGTTTCAGATCACATAAAAATGATTTTACGATTCTATCAGAGCATCCCACTCCACTCTCCGGTTTATGAATAAAAAGTACATAAAAACTGTTTGTAAAGTGGTTCGAAAAGCATTTCGTTGATTTATAAAACATAGATAGTATGCAGTTTTCCATTTTATGTATCAGTAGTGAAGTTACATTGTAATTTAGTTTGTGATGCGAAAATAGCTCGTGGCTAAATAAAGGTTGGTCAAAGGTTAAGCTTAGCTTACCGAAATTGGTTCGTGTCCAAAAAACTCTTACGTTGGGGTATTGTACTAACCAGTTACTGGGTTGTACGAGTAAGATAGGCTCATTGCTCCATGTGCAATACTGGTAAATACAAAAATACATAAACTCACGCCTTTTCCCTATTGGGGTAGTCAGAAACCACAGAATGGCACCCGCTACGATCCTTTCCCCTTACCCCTTTCGCATCGCTCACATTCATACATCTGGTATAATTACATCTGACTACGCACCTGCCCTTTTTGAAGAACATCACCAGTAAAGTACTGGTGTTCAGCTGAAATCAGTAGGATTGGAAGCCAACCCCAACATAGTTGAGATAAGGCTGGTCAGATGATATTAAACCTTTTTGCGTTTAGTCGCAATTTATATTCCTGATTCTCATTAGCTCCGCCAGGCATTTATTGAGTAGGTATGGGGAAAAAAACTCAGTGTCAATTATGGAACTATATATGTATATATATATATTTTATAAATATATATTTCTTTTCACTTTTCTTTTAAGAAATTGCACCTGCCACTGTTTGTCTCTGCATCACCCAAAGGTTGACTGGTAGAAAATGCCTATGGCATTAAGTCCGCCTCTGTACATTTGTGTGCTTAAAGTATTAAATAAATAAATAAATAAACTCAACTTTTCTTCGTTGACTTCTAAGCTTCCAGAATGAAAGATGTGGATTCTAACTGTTCCTGTCTTAACAACTGCTGACCGCTGTAACGGTAACCTACTTTACGTAAGAAAACAGCAACAAAAGTTGATTATCACTGCTACTTTTACATATTATCTAGATTGACAGAAAGTGATCATTCATATAATAGTTATACTTACACCACACCTATACTTCCCGAAGGGTAAGGCAGAGGTGTACACATGACGACCGATGTGGCGCGGCGGGCAATGGTCCGCCTGCGACGCAAGAGGTTGCGGGTTCGATTCCCGCCTTGGGACAAATGTTTGTACTATCTACAAATATTTGTTCCGGGTGTTCTGGGTATTTGTTATGTATAATAAAAATATATATCTATGTAATGTATTGTATTAAGTATATCAGTCATCTAGTACCCATAACACAAGCTCTGCTTAGCTTGGGGCTAAATGATGCTGTGTGGATTGTCCAGCAATATTTATTTTTATTTATTTATTTATTTTATATAGTAAGCCCACATTTAGCAAGTTTTGTTAAAGGTCCATTTTAAAGATGGCGAGCTATTACCATGAACTGGGCATAAATCCATTCTGCTACCGAGAACACCCAATAACATTTCATCCGACCCAGGAATCGAATCCAGGACTTTAAGCAGTACCACTTGCAACCACTAGACCAACGAGAATAGTTGGGCTATTTGACTTTTGTTGCTGTTATGTTGAAGTTAAAAACAAATAAGAAAATGTTCGCTGCTCCAATTAGCCTGGTTCTAAGCTTTTCCTTAGCCCCATTTTACATAACAATAAAAGTTCGCGACACATGCAAATCGTCGCTTTTATCCAATTACATAATTCAACAGGCTTTGAAAAATTACTGCGGCTGTATTTGCCTTTCTAGAGTCACACGTTCAGAACATTAGTAGGGCACGCAAACACTGGAACAGAAATCACTTGTGCAAGGTTTTTTGTAACTTTTACAAGTATTTTATGGAAAAAGCTGAAGAAACGTGCGAGAAATGCTATTTGAAATTAGATAAAGCGATGTGGCAATAAATATAGCAGGTTTTTGTTGTGAAACATCTATTGCCGTCACGGTAAACAGCATGACGCTCAGTCATGCCGTCATGCCCCCTCTACACCAACGCCCTCGAGTCTCTTGTTTCTGCGCGCACGCATAATACCTATACACACCCTTGCTATTCTGTATAACCGACTGACCGACCGACTAACCACTTATAATTATTACAACACCTTATAATTGTACTCCATATTTTTATTAGTTTCCATTTATTAAAAATTCCTGTAATAGCCATCAATTTCGATATTTCACATCTGCAAATTCTGAAATTATTTTGCTGACCACTGAATACCAGTGGTGTGTTTTGGGCCACTGTCATTAGAAATATCTAGTGCCAAGTTTTTTTTTCATGTGCACGTGTAAGTCTTCTGTGGCCAAAAAAAGCAGAAACTCTTTCTTTTCTCTCTCATTACTTTTCTCGGAAATAAAGGGGTGAGTCAAACTCTCTCCAAGTAGCTTAAGCATAACCGTCCGACGGGTGTCACTTATCATGTCAATTTACTTGCATTCCAAGAAAAACTCATCTTTTAATACATATTTTGTAACTTACATTCTTACTTTTTGACGACCAATGTGGTCTCGATTGCCACGGGGTTCCCATACGGGTTCGATTCCCGCCTTGGGACAAATGTTTGTACGATCTACAAAGATTATTGTTCTGGATATTTACTATGTATAATAATGAAATATCTATCTATGTAATGTATTGTATTAAGTATATCAGTCATCTAGTACCTATAACACAAGCTATGCTTAGCTTGATGCTGTGTGGATTGTCCAGCATCATTTATTTATTTTTATTTTATTATTACTTGAACGAAACAACTAAGTATATCTCTTCGAACCATGCTTAAAAACTTTCCAGTGCAGATCTATACGATACCGTTTCCTTCAAATTTTTCCGCAACACACACGCAGGGTTGCCAGGTACATGCAAACAGTAGCAATCGAAATTGCAAATTTGTGCAGGGGGCCCGTTCGGTTCGTTAGCGAGTTGTGTTTACGCGCCACCAACAACTAGGGTTGTCCACCGCTAATTGCTCCAAGTTTGCATTTAGTTTGATTTAATAAACCGTATATACATACGTACCTATCTATTCGATTTGATTTAACGCATCCGTGAGTACGGTTGTGGTTGGTTTCACAGCTAACAAGTAAAAAAAATATCAGCGAGTCAAAATATATACTGAATTAAGGCAATATTACGCTATTCGGAAACTTGGCATCATTCAAATTACGTAGGCTATATACGAGTACATATTTCAATTATCTGCTTACCTTGTCTATAAAATAAAATTAACTTGACTTAATCATATTAGTTAACACCTCAAATTCCATAATACCCAGCCCTGTGAACGAAAACACTATGGAATAATGATCTTTCTTTTGCGGAACGTTTTAATAATGGCAAAATTGTACAATTTGCATATTTGTGCACCAATCCATTACCTGTGCTGGCCACATTTGTGCCGTATATGCCCGACGTATGCTCATTTGTGCTGTATGCCCGACGATTTCTCATTTGCATTAAACTTATAAATTAACTGTTTTTCTTTACATAATTGCTTTATATTCAACCAGTTTTAATGTAGTGAATAATGGAATGTGTTCAAAAGCACGTTTTTCAATGAACCAGTTATTTTTCGTCATTAAAAGATTAGTTTATTTCTGTCCTATTTTCGAACAACATTGTCATATATTTTGAACGCGGAACAAATAAATAAAGTACGAAATGGTTTTGGACTCAGCATGAAGTTGGCAACGCGAAACACACTTATTTGTTGTATTCTGGCCAAGCCAGTGGTGCATAGAGTACAAAATTATATAATTTATATAGGTAGCTGGAAAAATAAGGACAAAGAAACATTACATTTTATTTTCACGTGAAATAATTGTAGGATTTTAACTAATTTAGGGTCCATCTTTAACATACCAAAACCTCCCGTGTCTCGGAAAGAAAATTGTTGGTCCTGGCTGCCATTCTCAGATCTCTGTTAGTCGTTACGGATAGTCAGAAGCCCAAAAGTTTGACAACCAGTCCTACCAAAGGGTATTATGTTACTCAGTAACGGGATGTGGAAGTCAAATGGACTGCCCATTTGACTTCCATTTCAAGTTAAATATTGGTATTCAGCCGCATCGAATAAGCCTGAAAGCCGACTCCAACATAATTGGAAAAAAATACTATATAGATGATTTTCTAATTATGTATCATATTGCAAGGGCTTGAAATAAACTTACCAACATAACGCACGTAATGCACGCATATTTTAACTTTAGTTTAAAAACTTAACAATGATGATAAAAATAATTTAAACTAGAGTTCAATAGCATACTCCAAATATTTTCCAATACGTTTTAAAAGCCCTAGATTAAGCTTTGTATTCATGCTAAGGCGATTTCACATTTCACTCTTTTATTTTTTTACAAATAAAAGATACATTTACAAATAAAAAAGATACTTTCGGATAAGCAAAAAAGTAATGACAAATGGATATCGAATTTTAGTCTAAAAATCATGGAACAATATTTAAAAATAGTTCTTTGATCTCATACAAATCCTAAGTAAGTATTAAAATGCAATTTAAGCCTGATTGCATGCGAAAATCTTACGATTTTTTCGTTTCGGTAATATTCTAAGCTCATCTTTGAAACACTATTTAAACAATAAATTATGCATGAGACTTATCGTAACATGCTTTGTTATTAAGTATAATATTGATAGTTCTTAAGTTAATCCTCAAGTTCGTGCCAGATAAAATAATATTATATTATAGAATAATTGCATTGACTTTCCGTACACGTCCTTCCTAGCCATTTTATCTTTAACCCAAGATGGCACGGTTGGCGCAGTGGCTGAGCGACTGGCTGTTGCGCGGCGTGTCGTGAGTTTGATTCCCTCACCTAAAGAATATTTTTATGGCCTACATATAGCCGGAACCACTATCTGTCTGGCCGTTTGTGTATGTGAGTTTAAATGATCGTAAGGGAGAAATTCCTTGGGTGGGGCAACGATTTTTTTTTTTAATAGGACAGATACCATCCATCGTTTCTTTGGTTGTCCTCTATTCTTGTAACCCACCACTCGCTCCACTACACACTAGTTGAGCTCTTTAGTTTTCAGTTGAGCTCTAAATCTTCTCACAAATGCTTGCACTAGGTGTAAAGGTCTACTCATATTTGTGTGGTTCTTACTTCAAAAGACCATCTCAGGCATCCGTGTGGTCCTCACATGATCTGACCACGATACTGCAAGTGTTCGTGCTTGGAGTACATACCTTAACTTAGTGTTATAAATTAACTAAGTATAATGACACAGTTATTTTCCCCAAAATTACATTTAGCAGACGTACGTTATTTTATCTTTTGTTCTTTTTTACAAAAAAAGAAAAACCTTAAAAGTTGCACCGTAATGATATTTATTACACAAAACTATTTGAGTAACACGTTAAATACATTGTAAAAGTTTTTTTTTCATTTATTCGTGTTTCAAACATTTATCTGAGCACTCAACTAATAAATAAAGTTAGTGAAGATATTTATCAAAGAAACAATTGAGCTTTTCATCATTTGTTTAGAGTTAACTGAACTACGCTATAAAATTCTTTTACGATAGACATGGTAGGCCAGCGCGCTTACTCTTGATATTAATTCCGATCGATCGATATTGGAATTTAGACGTTTCGCACCCTCGAGACCGATGCTAGCTCCGAAATTAGGATCGGACTTGGCGCGCGCTAAACGCTTCTCTTGAGCTTATTTTGACAGCTATGTATTGCGCTAAATAATATAATCACGTCACTGGAAAATGAACACGGTAATGGTATTTCATTCAGATTTAAATTAATATTAGTTTCAAGAGTAAGGCCTCAGGCCACACGTCACTGGTAATGAAACCAGTAAAAACTGACCTTGTAGTCCATACAAACTCCGTACTAGGCCAGTTCAAGGTCAAAGTGTTACAATTATCATGCACATTACTGCAGGTAAGTAAAAATATTAAAGTTTAATTTTCTGTGTGCTATGAAATACTTTAGCGTAGGTACGCTTAATAATTTGATAGCTCCTAGAAAAAAAAAAGATAAATTAAATTGTCGTCCTCCGCCGGCGTCCGCCGGCGTACCAGCGGTATTAGAACGAGACGGCTTAGTACGAGACGATGGTAAGAGACCAGACGGCATGATGTTGGTGCCTTGGAAGATGGGTAGGCCTTTGGTGTGGGACGCAACCTGTGTCGATACCCTTGCGCCATGTCATGTTTCAAGAACGGCAGGCTGTGCTGGCGCTGCCGTGGCGGGTGCTGAGACCCTCAAACGGCGCAAATACCTTATTAGTAACTACAGTTTTGAGCCGTTTGGGGTTGAAACGCTCGGGTCATGGGGCCCGAATGCACGTCATTTTTATAAAGAAATTTCTCGACGTCTGATCGACACTTCGCGTGACCAGAGGGCTGGTTCATTCTTTGAGCAAAGAATTAGTATTGCCATCCAACGTGGCAATGCTGCCAGTCTTTTGGGCACGTTTCCAAATGACAGCGATGCGGAGGAATACTTTGACGCCTGAGTGTCCTCGTCGGCTTTTTTATTTTATTTTGTTTTTGTACATATGTATATAGCTAGTTTTATGGTATAATTGTTTATATATAAATACTTAAATAAATATTTTACTATGTATTTAAAAAAATGATAAATTTGATTTCCTGAATCTTCAAAAAACATTCAGCACGTTCTTTTGAGGAAAAGTTGGAACAAGTACCATATCGTTTACAACCATCACGCTTGTTGGTAATTGGCTATGTCTTGCAATCACTTAACTCTGTAATTAATTGTCTATGTAGCGTATAATCAGCGCTATCACAATGGATGCGCCGGCAACACCTACGTAATTACTACACTGAGCTGATCCGAAGTTGGCTAATCATAGTTGAGGAAGTGCTAGGCAGCTGATGATGATTTTATTATGATTGTCATTGTATTGGTTTGTGATACGAAGGAATGAGGACCATGTTGTGAGGAAAGTTTTGATTATGAATGTGCATTGTTACAAGAGTAGAGGGAGACCAAAGAAAAGATGGATGGATTGTGTGAATAATGATATTTTATTTTATTTTATTTGGAACATCAAACAATTTACACAATAGAGAATACAAAGTTATTCACAGTATACAGGAAGAATATTAATAATGTGCTTAAAAAAACATTAAAAGTAACAAGTAAATACAACCAAAAAAAAAAACAAAAAACAGTCAAAACGTAACATAAGCATGCAAAAACAAAAAATGAATTATATTAAAACAATCCAAGATAATGTTTATGATATGGCTAGAAAGGAGGTGACTTTTGAGATGACGGCAAATAGAGATGTATGGAAGAAGAAGACATTAAGCTGCAATGACTCAT
Organism: Phlogophora meticulosa; assembly: GCA_905147745.2. Classification (NCBI taxonomy): domain Eukaryota; kingdom Metazoa; phylum Arthropoda; class Insecta; order Lepidoptera; family Noctuidae; genus Phlogophora; species Phlogophora meticulosa. Next base: position 7,263,119 of record LR990518.1, read on the forward strand.
TAATATAAACATTGGGATAACGGCTGGAGGATGGTGATCATGATTTCATTTTAAGAAACATTTTGAGTTTCACGAGTCTGGTACAAATCAATATAATGTGGACGGTCAACCCCGTTTTCTCATAGCTGACTGTTAACAATGTGAAATACATATTGATAGTCAATTACTCTCAGTGATAGCAGCAAAAAGACATTTTATATTAATTTAAAAGAACTTTGGAGGAAATCTCAACCACACACATAACGCGCTTTGTCCTTTGCCGTGTGGCAGACGGCTAAGAATAGCTGTCTCTATATCTTCCAGTAGATGTCGTAACAAGAGATAAAGGATTATGTCAGCTGAATGGACAGGAGCATAAATTTGAAAATATAGAACACGGAATTGGGAGGGCACTCGCATTGCAAAGAAGATTAATTTTGATATCATAGCTATGAATAGTTTTATAGATACGGCTAGTTTGTAAACTACACGAGGCCGAAAATTAATTATTTTTAGCATGATTTTAAATAGACATTATGCATATAACCTTCCTCGAGAATTGGGCTACTAGGCTGCAAACATATTTTTGTACCCGATATAAGCGCGGTTAAAGAAAAAAGTCCTTCAGCTATTTAAGTGTAAATTTAAGTTGATTTCTTCAAGATTGAAGAATAATCCAACCATTCCAAAATGGCATGGTTTTTTTTTTTCGGTTGGGAAAATCATCTTATGACATCCCCCGCTCTTGGGCGGGGTGGGAGATAGTGTCAGACTTTTACTGTCTAAAAACCCACTCCTGTTCCTTCGTTGCCTTTCGTACCAGGGCCGAGTCTTCCTTTCAGAATCAGACCCTTGGAAATGGCATGGTTGGAAACAAAACTCAAAAATCGGGACATGTGAAGCGTTTGCTTGACTCTTCACGTGACCTGACTGGCTGGCCCTATTTTTAGCCAAAGAATCAGCATTGCCATTTGACGTGGCAATGCTGCCAGCCTTTGGAACTTTTTCCGTTGACAGCGATATGTATGAATTTTTCGCTAACCAGTGATTCTTTTTTGTTTTCTTTTACGTACATAATACTTTTCTGCTTGTTCAAATAAATTGTTAATTCAAATTAAAAAACTGAGCAAACTATGATCCATTATTTATGATCAGTTTTCTGAAAATGGCAAGGCATTCTTTAGTTTTACTATACAGAAATAAATCAACGCTGGGGGTTCAGAATCATCAATCGTACCGAACTCATGGTATAATTTATACGTCGACATCCCTTCCACCCTGTGTATTTTTTTTTAATTTTAACTATCTCGTTTTCCTCTCACGAACCTTCTTATTATGAAACTGACGGCGACCAGTGATCCAAGCAGTTGGAAATGCCAGTCAGTTGTGTCTGTAGTAGTCTCGTACTAAGTTAGGCTGCAGACTAACTTTAGCACAAAGCGAACGGTCTACACTTACGTTGAATAAATTTAACACTGCATGTGTGACTCGAATGCGTTTATACCGACTGTTTCGTACTGCCCAATTCATGGAGTAATTAGCAAATGGAGCACTATTACTTTTTACATTTTGAAGTGATAACTTCTTATGGGAGGGTAAACTGTTTCGTTACGTAACGCGTTACGGTGCCAGTCTGTCTGGATTCCCTTTCTCTCACGGCAGTAGTAGGCAGGCTTGTCCTCTCTCACTCCAACCCATGGCGCTAGCCGTATTTAATATATTATATTTAATAACTTAGAATAAAATAAATTTTATAATATTATTAAATATAAATTTTATAATTATGATAATTCATATTAATGTACATTCAATTTTATTTTATTTAAGCTTTTCTTAAGTTAAACAATTTTAATATTAAATAGTTCAACTTAGATAAGTTTAAGTTATCACATCGCGCGAGCTTTCCAGAGCCTCTTAATTCTAGTAAACCTTTACATTTATATAGAATTAAGGCGTTGACGTTATTGTTGTTGCAAAACTGTCTGTAACAAGGCATTTTATGTACGAACTGGCTTTAGTTGCTTATGATTGCTTTAGTCTTCTTTTCTATCAGTGAAATACAAATATACAAATAATCAAAGATGTCCAAACAAAAAAAACAGATTTTTATACAGTCATATTATTCCTCTCGTAATTATTATCATTCTCATTTTATTTCACTGAAGGTGGACGAAATGGTTGAATCAAGTGTTATCTTCCAAACTTATTTTCCTTTACATTAGCACTCCATGTGTTGATTACTCCGTGGCGTATACCAACTGCTTTGTACTGCCCACATGATACTGATAGTAAACTTATTGTTCGCCAACAGTTTTCTTGTTTATAGCTTTGAGGTTTTGCTATAAACTGTACAGTTGTCATGTCTGGACGCCTATTTTGTTGCACTGTTCTGTTTTCGTTAGCATCACTAATAATTTTGATGTTAATCTTTGTTTTCGTTGTAAACATAAGCTAAGTTGTAGTAAAATTGTTTTGATTGAAGAAATATGCATTTCCTTACTGCCATTAAATTACTTACTCTCAAATATTATTAGATAATGAAAAGATATCGTAGCATTTCATCTCAAATAAAAGAGTATTCAGGATGGGTTATTAGTTACAACTTATGAAGTAGTGGGGACGATGAATTGTGATCGCAGTAGGCATTATCTTTTGTTCATTTACATAAACGCTTGTTACCAAAATAAAACCAGAACATTAAAATATTTCCCATAATCTGAAACACATTTAAACCAATTCTATATTTAAAGCTAAAATTAAATACGTTCAAAGCTAAAATATCGGTCAAACATGACATACGGTTCATTAAAATATTCCCACTTACACATTGAAATTACCATACAACAGCATTTATAAACTTTATATTGTACAGTACAGTAATAAAACCGGGTAAAACCAGTACTGTGCATAAGTACGTGGGTAATATTCGATACGGAACCATCGGTCACCTACTTTCTGTTTGACGCTGTACATTACTATTCAACGCCTTGTTAGCTTTATCATTACTCGAGGGACTGAAACATAAATTACTGTATTGTTCCGCGAACCAGATGCCAGGTAGATGTTAAGCTGGCAGTACACGAGACAGCAAGAAAATAGTGAAAATGGATGAAATATTAGCCTTTCTCGCTTAATAACTGGATGAGTCACTAGGGAGTGTATAGTAGGCTCCACGTCAGCTCACGAAGCTGGCCTGGAGTACTACGGAGTTTTAATAGAAAACAACGCCTACGTCTGCCTAGCACGTACTCGTATATTTGACGTAAAACTAACGTCAAATCGAACGATTTGAAAATTTAATATACTCGTTTCCAATGTAATGTATTAGGTCTTTACCTATGAAATTGCCGTTCTGCAGTACTGGCCATTTCAAATCAAAATATTTTTTGTTTGGCTAAGAATTCTAATTTCAAATTAATTTTATTTTAAAAACATGGATTTTTTTTTCCAAAAGTAGTCATTTGTTTATTGATTAGTGTTACATTTTCATCGCATTTAAATCTTTTTCGTCATCATGGATACGTTAAAAATTCGAGTAATTATGGAATATGAGTACCGTCGTGGCAGCAACGCGGCACAAGCGGCACGCAACATCAACGACGTTTACGGAGCTAACACTACAAACCAACGCACTACCTGTTATTGGTTTGCTCGCTTCCGTTCTGGAAATTTCGACCTGAAAAATGAACCTCGCGGTCGTCCGAAGACTTTGGTCGACAATGACGAATTAAAGGCGATTGTGGAAGCTGATGATACACAATCTACGGCTGAATTAGCAGCAGCTTTCGACGTTAGCGTCAAAACAATATTGGTCCATTTGCGTCAAATTGGCAAGGTAAAAAAGCTTGACAAATGGTTGCCCCACGAACTCAATGATCGCCAGCGCGAAGTACGCGTCGAGACGTGCCTTGCACTGCTCAACAGACACACAAATGAAGGAATTTTGAACCGCATTGTTACCTGCCATGAAAAATGGATTCTGTTTGATAACCGCAAGCGCTCAGCAAGTTGGTTGGATCCTGGTTCAGCACCTAAACAATGCCCTAAACGAAAACTTACCCCAAGAAAAGTGATGGTCACTGTTTGGTGGTCTAGCGCCGGTGTGATTCAACATAGCTTCTTACCAAACGGGGTGAGCATTACTGCAGATGTGTACTGTGAAGAATTGAACACAATGATGGAGAAGCTGGCACATCTCCAACCAGCATTGGTCAATCGCTCGTCTCCGCTGCTCCTGCACGACAACGCGCGACCTCATACTGCACAGCAGACGGTCTCCAAGTTGCAAGAACTGGGGTTGGAAGCTCTCCGTCATCCGCCCTACTCACCAGACCTTGCGCCTACAGACTACTACTTTTTCCAGAATTTGGATAACTTCTTGGCGGGAAAAAAATTCAATACCCGAGAGGCAGTACAAAATGCCTTTGAAGAATTTGTTGCCTCCCGTCCAGCTGATTTCTTTAAGAAGGGCATCAATAAACTGCCACTGCGTTGGCAAAGATGCATTGATTGCATGGGTGATTACTTCGATTAATACAAATAAAAAATACATGAAAAAAATTCATTTAAATTTTTTCATACAAAACGGCAATTTCATAGGTCACTTTAAATATAGAATTATTTATTTTTAGACTTTATTTATATGGGTGCTACTAATTGTGTTTGCCACATAGATATGAACTTAAATGCTACAGGATCGTTGTTTTTTCTAGAGGTTTTGTAACGACTGACGTGCAGTCTACTGTGCAATAGATAATGTTGAAAAATATTTTGTCTTACATGTTAACGTCAATGGAATGTTTAAGAGTGTAATATTATTGAAAGCTATAAAAGGCGCCAATATGTAGAGCAATGACGCACATAATAATATTCACTTTACGAGCATAAAATATCGAGAAGCAAGTAAGTATATAGGACGTAGGTTTTTACTGAGTCATTTTTAAACTCTTATTTTTGTTAAATAATTTTGTCTTGCCATTTTATCCGACATCATTTTCTCAAAATATGAGCTAACATTTAAAGAAAACCTTATGTTGTCTTAGACATGTATTTGTGAAATTCTCCTTTGCAACACAAAACCAGTGTTCGGAATAAATGTTTAAACGATTAACCAATTCAGGGCCTCCAATTCAGACTGGTACGTCCGCTTAATCGGCAGCCCAGTTGTCTTGCATCACAATCAATGAGCATTCACCCTAACAAACTAGTACAATTTGCACAATAGATAGGGCGGGTGCAAGACAAGACTGCAGAAGGCGCCCGGGGGCTCTGATCTCATAACAAACACAAATAAGCCGACGTGATCCGCTTACCATCATAGATTAAGAACATAGAAAATATTTCTACACTTCAACGGAATAATTCATGATTTTCCGCGAACAATATTATCTTATCGGCATGAAGAATTGTTTACATGCAGACTCGGTGGACGACGTTCGATGTATTTCGCTGATTCTATGTAAAGTTACTCGCTCGGTAAACTGGAACGTTGTCTCGGCTCCTCGTGTTGAGTTTTGTTGCTTTATTTGCAAGTCCAATAGTTATTTCAGGTTGGAATTGTCGCCTATTTGATGTGTTGTCTTGCTCAAGGGAATAGTATATTCTGCGTTTAAGTGTTTTGTACGCGGACGTATTTTAAAGGCCTTGGATAAATAATAGACTTTCATATAACCTATTTACGTCTAATGTCTAAGAAAATAATATATTTTTTAATACCCACGCAAAGATCTTAACAGCACAATACCAAAATGATATAATATAGATGAATAATGGAGATGTTATTGATCTGAGCAAAGTTCAAGCCACTTCTAATGTGACTTTAATAAATAGGTATATGTATATGGATATAGGTAAGAAATGGTACCTTATTATTTTGTTGGTCTAGTAGTCATAAGCGCTACTGCTGAGAATATTTAAAGGTAAGGTCCTGACTTCAATTCCCGGATCGCACAAAGTATTATTAGGTGAAATTAATGACAATAGGCTACCCTATTACATAGGACTTAAAATAACTGGCGAAATGTGTATGTACTCCATACACGTATTTACTACATCCACCACACCTCTGCCTAACTCATCGGGGGTACAGGCGTGATGTTATATAGTAACATCAAATTCGGACTTTATTTTCCGACCATTAGCATACGAAAACATTGGAATGTCGGCCACAGCTTAGATCCCAAACGATTGTTGGCTTAAGCCCACTTAAACCCTTGGATGGATACTTGACAATGCCATTTGCATTTAGTTCATTTGTTTCTGGTGCCAGCCAGCTAGTTCCTTTGACATGTTGATTACGATGTAAATTAATAGTGCAAACTAGCTGAAGTACGTATAGTGTAAGGAATAATGTATGTTGGTAATCTAGTTTGGGAGAATTTAGGATGTAACCTTATGTAATCTAACTCGTTTCAAATCACAAATTGTAGATACCTTTTCAATCATCATGATTATTAGTGGTAAGGTAACCAGAATAAACTGGCCTCGCTTTTGATTAAAACTCCGTAAAATGTGAGGTCAGCTCAAGGTCGAAGTGTTGACACTGACATGCTGCCTACTGTACTTCTGAATAACAGTTCGAAGATTCTATTCTTACCTACATTGATTTAAGACATATCAGATAAATTAGTCATTAGAAATATTAAAGTACACACTTATGTATATCGTATTGCCCAGTAACTGGTTTACGGAGGTCAGATAGGTAGTCTCTTTATGTAAAATACTGGTATTCAGCTGTTTTCGGTTGGAATGAAATGATATTTATTTCTATAAATAGGTTTCAAAAAACATGGTATAGAAATAGGCTAGGAAAATGATGATGTCTTTTATACTGATTGCAGAATTCAAAGCAACCAAATCTAATATATAAAATTCTCGTGTCACGGTGTTTGTAATTAAACTCCTCCGAAATGGCTCGACCGATTTTCGTCAAATTTTGTGTGCATTTCGTTAAGTCTTCGAATCGGACATCTATTTTTATCCCCCTAAATGTTAAAGGTGGTCCCACTCCTGAATTTTTATTTTTTATGTTTTAAACATTTTTTTTAATTTTATTTTTTTTTATGTTACAGCATACAAAAAACATACTTCAAATTTTGCACCCTTTTATCACCAACCTCTATATGGCAAAACAACGTTTGCTGGGTCAGCTAGTGATCTATAAAATGAACTCAAATGTCAATTGAATGCATATTTTTGTACTTAATACGAGTTATAATAACCACCCTTAACGACCAATCGCACATAATTTGCATTTTATGAAAGCACAATATATCGCTCGGAAGTTCAATTTTACGTCGAACCTTAATCAAAAGGGTCAGAATTTACAGTTTCCGTCGGTCAACAATAAAAATGATTGGTTTTTATCTATGAATAACTGCGTATCTCCTGGCCAATAGCCATCATTGAAATTCAGTTTGCCGGTTGAAAATAACAGATTATCGAAATGTAATAAATTTTGTAAAATGAATTCGTTGACCGCAGTCTGGTGCGGCCGCTCGGCTGTTTCTCATCTGGTTTTGTTATAGTATCGTTTTATAGGTTTTTGTGGAGTGTCCCGTCACTTGCATTCTGAATTATTTTTGAGTTTTATGTTATTTTAAAGTGTTCCCTTTGTAGGGAAAATATTTTGTTTTTTCTGGGTAAGGTAAAGTGTTGTTGGGTTTTAGCATCTGCGATTACTCAGTAGCAGGCTAGAGTCTGGATTTGTGCCCGGTTGATGGCAATGGGACTTCAAAATAACTGGCTGTTTATAATACTATTCCTCTGCCTGAACCTTTGGGGAATGCGGCCGTGATGATGTGTTATAAAATAAATAAATTAAATTAATATTGCTGGACAATCCACACATCATCATCTAGCCCCAAGCTAAGCAGAGCTTGTGTTATGGGTATAAACCAGGACAGTATTGTCCTGGTTTATATCCACTAAATCACTACAGTTATTTACAAAATTATTAAATAAAGAAATCCAATGAATAAATATGGAGTCAAATTATTATTAGCTGTAGAAGTCAATCAGACTTTCGGTCGGTCAGACGGTAGGACGGTTGGTCGGACCGTTGGTCGGTCTATCCTTCAGTCGGTCGTTCGGTCGTTTGGATTCGAGAGTTTGGGCATGACGGCACGAGACACGCCCATAGATGCTTCACATCAAAAATAAACATTTTTAATAAATAATGAGTAAATTCTTTAGATAACCTTTTAATCAGTAAGGTAAACACTACATCATATTTTATATGTAAACCATCACTGAATGGCTTCAAAATCTTACAAACTGACAAGCCCAAGTTTATCGTGAAATCGAACAATGTTTTATTCATTTGTAAATATTATTTTTTATATAAAACCTTTGACAAGCGTGGTGTGAAATGAAATAAGTAAAAAAGGGGATTATTTTTCACCATTCATGTTTTCAGAGGCATTAAAACCTCGCAAAACAAGTGTTTTTTTCAATCAATGAATATGTGTTGATACTGATACTGTTATCATGCGACATCCCACTGCGTCATCCAAAGCCTCTCCCCATGACGTCCAGTTGTTTCGATCGAGGGCTAATATGGATCACTGGTTGTTGTTTTTGTCCAGCTTGTCCCGTCATATCAATATGTGTTGATAGAAAAATATTCAATTTCTATCCATAACCTAACACGACGAACAAGTAAACCCTAGTTCACACCACAGTTAACTGATTACAAACGAAAACTTCCCCAGTAATTTCAAATTGCGAATCTGAATGCGAACCAATGTGACAGGCAAGGGACAGGCCTGATTTCCCAACACCAATCACGTCACTATTCCGACGTGTTAGAGTTCAAAATGGTTTAGCATAATTTGTAGTCTACCTAGTTGAGGAAACCTAGTTAGTACGCGTACCGCATACGGTAAAAAGGTAACGTTTAGACAACACAACGGTTTTGTTAGCACTTTAGTTTACTTATTCCATCGATAGGGGACTGTTTACCATAACTTCGTTTGCGTGACACGTGAGATTCGGATGTGTGCCGAAGAATCTGATAGTGTCAACTATACCTAATATAACGTTTCAGGGAAATGTTATTACCTCCGCGTCGTGTTCGCGAAAATGTGAAGGGTATTTGAGGAATGTATCTAAATTGAATTCTAGAATGTTCTATTGTCTTAAGTACGTGAAATGAAATAACTACTTAGTGTTAATAGTTTGACAAGTCTTGGGTTAGGTGGTTGTATTTTGAATCTACTAGAGGCAACTTAGAGAGAAAGAGAGAGATAGAGATAGAGGTACTTGTTAAGTATTTTCTAACATACCTTTACGGAACTGCCTCGTTGAGCAAGTGATCGCCAGTGCTACTGGTGACAATGAGGTGCAGGGTTTGGTTTTTGGGTCAGGCAAATGGTTATTGGGGTTTTTTTTCTATTTGAAATTTCTCAGTTGCAGCCTGGAGTCTAGTGATTTATGTCCAGTTAGTTGTTCACAACCATTGACCACATTGTTATGTGGTAATAAATTAGTAACACACCCTATTAGATGAGACTAAAGATAACTGGCAAAATATGGGTATACTTACTAGTATATGTGCCTACACCTCTGCTTTAACCTCCGGATAATACAGGCATGATACTAGGTTATTCCATACACATAGAACATATGATTTTCTTTACCCTGACAGCAGTTTGGCAATCCCCCTCGATCTAAAGGAAAAAAAAACTATTTTTTAATAATATATTAATAAATATAAATAAATAAATAAATAAATAATGCTGGACAATCCACACAGCATCATCTAGCCCCAAACTAAGCAGAGCTTGTGTTATGGGTACTAGATGACTGATACACATAATACAATACATTACATAGATAGGTATTTTTTATTATACATAGCAAATACTTACTTACTTTAATACACCCGGAATAAATCTTTGTAGATCGTACAAACATTTGTCCCAAGGCGGGAATCGAACCCGCAACCTCCTGCGTCGCAGGCGGACCTTCGCCCGCCGCGCCACACCGGTCGTCATAATTTTAATGTTAAACTGCTGGGCAAAGGCATCCCCAAGTCCTTCCATGAACTCTTATCCCACGCCACGTCTTTTCTAACTAGCCCTCGTGGTAGATTCTCGCAACCTCTTTTAGGCCAAACTTTTTATTGAAATAATATTTTCATGAAGCATACAAGGGTTTCAAACAATACTTAGACTTTACAAGTTACGTTACAACATAAGTTAGTCTTCTAGAACAAGTAAGTCGTATTTACATAAAAAACAATGTTTTTGAAACTACATTTTTCATCACATACTTTCTAACATGGTTTAACTTTTAGGTCCAGACGCCAGCACATCAAACTACCCCAAACTGTCAGATTTTACCAATTGAACATGAACCCTTATTCTTTCGTAATAAAGTTGAAAAACTATCAAATAAATTTGACACATTGGGGTAGCTTGATGTGCTGGCCTCTGTACTAACTTCCAGAGAATCAACAAAAAAATTAGAAGTAGATTTATTAGGTAGTGCGTGTACAATTTCAGGCTGTCAAAAATACGTTAATACGTGTAATTTTTTGTGCGTCATTGGCAGACTCGTTGACTCGTTGCTAGACTACCTCGTTGGTCTAGTGGTTGCAAGCACTTCTGCTGAGGATTTTCTGCTTCTCATGAAGTGCTAACTTCGATTCCCGGGTCGGGCAAAGTGTTGTTGGATTTTTCCATCTGTAATTTCTCAGTAGCGACCCGGAGCGGAGGCTGGATCTGTGCCTAACTGATAGCAATAGTCTCACCCCCTATAGCATGGGACTCAAACATTACAGCCGAAATGTGGTTATACTATAACTCTGTCTAACTCTTCAAGGAATTCAGGAGTGATGTAAATAATTATCTTAATAATGTCTAAGCCAACATTGAATAAATGATGAAAATGTCGAATTCGAACAAGTTCTTGGATAATTTTGTATTCTACAAGACCTTCAAAGTAATTATTTACGTAACAATAAATGTGTATGTGTGTGTGTGTGTGTGGGTTGTGTGTTTACTCTTTATATACGTATTTATTATTTACAGTGTCTGTTCAAGAAGACGTTGTTGTTTGTTTCTTCAAACAGAAAATCTAAATATCGAACTTCTAGAATTAAATGTGTGAGTTTCTTTTTTTTCGAAACAATTAATGAGTTACTGTTAACTTAAAAATAGGTTTCAGCACCACTTGGTATTTAATTAGGTACAGTGATGGTTATAATAGGTTCAGCAGTTTTCGAACACAATCTTTCACAATTTTAAATTGTTAACACCTCATTAAATTGTTTAACAGAAGGTCTATTAGTAATATTATTCAAATTTAATGGCGTGTGATGTGATCATTGTTACTGTCAACATTTTGCCAAAAAACCTTTTCATATGCGTTGTTTGTTGGCTTGACTGTCTTTTTTAAAGATGTTAACTTTAATAATTTTCTTTCAATGCCAAAATAATGACTTCCTTTTTCGTTATAATTTTGAAGTGAAAATTCTAATGCGACTTCCAACAAGGTTGCATCATCATCCTCCTGCCCTTATCCCAATTTATTTGGGGTCGGCGCAGCATGTTTTCTTCTTCCATACATCTCTATTTGCCGTCATCTCATGGGTCACCTCTTTTCTTGCCATTATCCTCTTTCACACAATCCATCCATCTTTTCTTTGGTTGCGTTAAACGTTTAATGCTACCATAGAAGGGGTATGAAAGCACTGTTGCGTTAAACGTTCAACGCTTCTGGGGAGGGGGAACAGAAAGAGACAGAGCGAGTTACGAACTTTCACTTCTTCTCCACGCACTATTTTTTTTTCATTCCATCTAAAGAACCAGTAAGTACTCACTTCCATTATCATTAAAAAAACCTTAAAAACTTATTTTTTTCCCGATGTTGTCAAAGCGTAGTTTGTAATAAGTGCACTTAAATATAGAACTTAAAGTGCTGGATTTTATATTTCTTTGAATGCACCTGCCTATTCCAGTATTTCCAGTATTTTGAAAAATGTATAGGCTCTATTAAGTATATTATACACTTAATAATCAACAGAAGCATAAGTAGGCTTACGTCAGCATTAACTTTATTGAAAACATTTGCCCTCCCAAGAAAAGTGGGACAATTCTATATCCTATCTAATATTATTTCCGTATATTTCGATTTCTTCGTTTCGGCGCGGATTCTTTAATGTATGGTAGGTCGCATCGCCTCTGGCTAAGAGTAAAATCAATTTCGGCACAATTCTCTGTGCCATCATACCTTTACCACAGATAATATCGTGAAATACAACGGGGGATTTTCACACAATTTAATTTGCATGTGTAGGCCCATCCTTATATAAAACAATACTTGTGCATCTACCTATACCCATGAATCAATTCTAATATATAAAAGCTAAATACTTCATTTGTTGTTTTGATTTGTTCGATAGCGCTGCAATTCTTGGGTGGATAAGATTTGTTTTTACATTTGATAGCCCAATTCTTGAGGAACGTTATAGGTCAGATAGTCGTCACGCTAAGACCCTTACGAGCACGTGAAACCGCGGGGCAGAGCTAGTGTTCAATATAACCCAAATATACTACAAGATTTGTGTTTGACCTGTGTAAATTAGGTTTGTCAATTAAGTATTTTAATCAGAGTTAGTGGTATCTTATAATTTTAATTAAATTGAGCACTCAAATCTAGAATCGAGATTTTAAAATCATAGCATTTAAGTACTTAAAGAAAAAACTATGTTAAAAAAATGGTACCTATCCTATTTTATCTGAAATAATAGATTGCCTTATCTATTATTATTTTGAACTTTATAATGATACCAGCCTGTTATCGCTCTTATGTAGGTTAAAAGTCTCTTCTCGTGCAGAGAAGGCACGAGCTTTAATCATGACGGTTGCTTAAGGCAGGTTTACGATTTGCACTATGTTTTTCTTCACCGATGTCAGTGGTGACTAAGATGAAGTTAGAAAGTCGTCCTTTTTATTATTTAAATTATTCTTAATTATTAAGTCTTTATTAAATATTCTTAGAGAAGGGCATCGTTTCAAAAAAAAAAAAACTAAATAAATAAGAACCAGAGTCATTACGCTCAGAAATAGAGTGAACTTTTAAAACAATTATCAATTCTTTTCAGACATGAGTACACAAAATTGACAGAACCCTCTTCCCACGGCAAAAAGTATTCATCCACTTCGCCGGACCGACTGACCCGAACGATATTTTCATTTTTAAAAGTACACCGTCACTTAATTGCTTTTAAATCTAATCTTCTGCTTCCATATTTCGTGCTTTATCACTCCACAATTTGTTTTTCGTTGAACAAAATGGCCGCTCTTAAGCCATTATAATGATTGTCAGTGACTTGTAGAAATGTTACCTAGATTTGGCATACCTTATATTGAGATTTTTTAATGATCTAGGCTAGACAGGAGCTTATGTAGAAATGTATGTTTGTGTAACACAAAAACTGTCACACGTAACGGTTCATAGAGAAAATATTATTTTTTACAAAATAATGAAGACGGTTTATTTAAATCCATAGAGGATATAATGAGAAAGGAACAAAAAGTAGCAGTAGGTACATTTATAAAAGTCTTTCATAAACTAGAAAAGTAATTTACCTCACAAAAGATTCCTTTGCAAAAACTTAACCACGTGCAGATCCTGTCTGAGAACATAATGTACCCATAAAAGGACCATTAAGGTACCGAAACACGTACCTACATACCAACCAACATGTTATTTACACCCGTTGTCACGGAAATGAACAAAGATGTTCCGATAGGCAGTACAGACGATTTAACAGCTCATTATGCTCGGATGCATAGGTGAATCGCGTGCGAATGGGCTCTAAGTCACCAACTATCGTTCCTGAACCTGCAAAATAGGGCCCTTAGGCCCCAGGGAAGACAGGGACGCAATACGATAGTGACAGTAAATAAAATTGACCGTGAAAGTCTAATTAGTGAGTGCATTAGCTGATTGGTAGGGGATTTTCATTCGAGTCAACAAAATAAACAGATTGAAACAAACAAATAAATAGGTTTAAAAAGACACGTTAAAAACTGTCAACTAGGTACGAATTCTGTACATCAAAGTAAGTAACATAATTGCTGTGAAACGAATTTTATTTTCGCTGTTTAAGGTAGCACGCAATGTAACGCACGCAAAACATAGTGCTTGTGGTTGCATGCAATGGTACATGGGTCATGGGGGTATTTTGAAACAAAGTTGTAGTATTTAAAATATGATTTTGTTACAAAAAACGTTGAAAAGTTGGAACTTTGATTTTTAATTCAATTTCTCCATAACTAGAAGATTCCTAGATAGAATTGAAAATATAAGTATCATAATAACTGGGACATAAAATGACGAAGCATCTATTTACACCCGTCATAAACAAAAACAAAAAAAGTAGTGATTCCACAATCCGCAAATCAAAACGACGGAAACCTGGGAAAACAGCGCAACAAATAAGCAATCAGTGCACCCTTTCAGAAAACACATTGATACGAAAACAAAACACAAAAAAAATGGCGTGATACAAACGAAGTGTGAGATAACAGGAAAATGTAAAATGTGACTCGTGATAAAAATGTAATTTCCTCGTATAGGTAGGTACAGAAAGCACCGGTTTTATTCGGTAAAAATATTTTGCTTCGGGCCAACCTCCCCATTGTGCAAGTGTCACGAAATCCGACAATCGTCTGAGGGCACATTCAAATGATAATCTCGCCATACGCTTTGCGAATTAAGCTGCGAACACATTTAGTATACGCCACGAAAGTAATGACGTTCGTGATGTCAGTTGCATTAGTTTTAATGCATTTATATGACAGCGTCGAGACGTACTCTAAGTTATACGTGCTGTAAGTTTAGTTTAATACAGTTGGTATGTGTTTAGCAGATGTTGGAAAAGTTTTGTGATACTGTTACTTGTCAGTCTCATAACACAACACACATTTAATACTGTAATTTAATATGTCATACTGGGATAACATTTATTTTATTTTTATTCTTGGCACAACCATAGGATTAATCTGACAATCTTAATAAATAACAGTACTTAATGATATAAAGCATAATCCCCGACAAGTTCTATCATCGACCGGCCATATGGTGAGCATCTTATCCCAACAAAGAAATATGAGAAAAGTAATTTTTGTTTGGGTAGATATGACGTTTAGTTTTGACACTTCTGTGAATTATTATAACAAATTCTGTACTAAAACAACAATCTTAAGAAATATTTAGTTATCTTGCCCTTATTGGTAAATTTTCGCAGCTTGCTTTAAATAAGTAAAACAGTTTCTACTTACCTAATCACTTTTTTGCACATCCCATCCTTCAGGTAACATAACCTCAGCATGTTTTCAGTTTCATTCGTAATACGTGGCAGGCACGGCCGATGCCAGAAATGTCACATTAGTCTGATTTACACGTGCTACCTGACGTCTCGTTATGTAGGTGAATCTGCACGTTAAATCCCCACGTCTGAATACTTCCTTAGTTTCACCACCACCATTGTCAAGTCGAGATACCAAATATAAATGTTTGACTGGCTCGGATGTTTAGAATAAAACTAGTTTTACCATCTACGGCAGTAGTTCTAATAAAATTCTGTAAAATTTTATTCGGTTGTGCTTTTAGAGGGTATTATGTTTATCAGCTTATGTATGAATGTATGTATGTATGTGTGTTTGTACCTTTGTGGCGCTCTAAAGACCAAACGCGTGGGTCGATTTTGATGATTCTTACGTCAATCGATGTGTCGTCATTAATTTTACAGTCGAGAGCCATTCAAATTCGAGACCAGCTCAAATCTTCTCAATAATGGCTCCCGTCTGTCAAAGTCGCAAATACTACTGGACTTGGTTTTTCCTTTTTAATTACTGATTTATGTATAAAAATCAATTTTTAGGCAGGCGAGTTTTTACCATAGAGTTTTTTATTCATATGTCGACTAGGTCGACTTATTTTTATCTCAGATTTTACTAAACTTATATACCTATATCATTTCCAATATGAAACGTATCTATATTTGCCATCAGACGCACGTTTCCACACAGTAAAATCAAGTAGCCCAGCCTATCAGCGCCATCCCAACACTCCAGCCACACCAGCCCTCCGAATCCATTCCACGCTACATATTCACATCATATTTTGAAAGCAAACAAATATCCAAATTGTTCTCCCTTTATCTCATTTTTGTTGCACACAAGAATCACAACACATTGAAAAATAATTTTCGTGGCGTTGCGGCTTCAGATACGCGGTACCGAGTGCGAATACCCCATAAGAGGCACGGAATAGATAGATAAAGAAGGCATACGTACGACTCATCAACTTCAGAAAAAGGGCTCAGGCACACTAAGACGCGTAGTTACGAAGATCTAAAACTAACTTAAGGTAGCTTGGCGTATATCCATATATCCCATCCTCATTCATTCAAATTATCGTTGAGTTAATAATTATTTCGTTGTTCTATTGGTATACCGTTTAAGACAGCATCATAATAATAATGGCCAAATGAAGATCGTTATTTTGTTGTATTGTTCGAAAGACTGAATTTTAGTGCCCAAATGTATTTCGAAATGCATTTATTTATGAAATAAAGGTACTTATTATACGTTGTTATAGAAATAACGAGGGCGTTATAACGATATTATTTTAATGCTCCAATTTGAGTCTACGAAATTGTTAAGCGAATTGACTCGCATTAGTTCTGATTGTTTTATAAAACATTACAAATCAAACTTTGAACTGTGTGCGTACTTTTCCGCTTATTATAAGGAGTGAAACTTCTGTAGCTATCTATTATATGGTATGTGGTACGATTCCCCATTAGAGGCGTCTATAGGGTACGCCATTAAATAAACATCTCTGGCAGGTTCGCTGCTAGTTATTAGCGCCACCCCATCCTCTTGAAATGCCGTGATACGGCACGGAGACGGAAGCGGAGGCAAAATCAATTTCATTTTTCGACACAAGCATTACGTTTATGGGTATTGAAACCGCACTTTTCTTGGCGTCAATACCTATTTAATGGTGTTTATTTATGTGTATAGGTGTTTAGATTGTCTTTTAATGTGGCGATAATGATTTTGTATCTGAAAGTGGGGTGAATTTTATTGCATCGCAAATCGTGCCTAAAATTTCCATTTATGTTGAAATAATATTGTACGCAAAGTACAAATCTGACTTTTTCGATTCATACGTATTTTCTAAGTTTATCTTAGATATCACTGACATCGGTGAAGGAAAACATCGTGAGGAAACTGTTATGAATTTAAGTCTGAAATCACCAACCCGTCTTGAGCAAGCGTGGTGATTATTGCCTTCTCTGTACGTCAAGAAGCTCAGCAGTGGAACAGTAATTAGGCTGGTGTATTTTTACTACTTATTCATTTTTATGAATAAATAATAACAATACACCAGCCTACTATGTACAGCAATAGGTATCTTTAATATGTTATAGGTAATTCGCAGAATCGAGAATCGTAAATATTGAATTTAAGTACCTACTTGCAGATATTTCTATCAGGGCTATCCAGTAATTTATGTCTAAAGATGTTAATCTTAAACGGCATTCTGTGCACGCACTGACTTGCAACCAATGCTTGAATAGTTTCACAATGCGTTAATAATAATCGATAATGGCTATCTTATTTATTTAACCATTCATGAACTTACGACGCAATAGATAAAAGACAAAAAAGGAATAGAAAAACAACCCCCAATGTGATGCCTATTTCAATTGAAATCTCTTCCAGAATGCCTATGATAAGAGATCTTAAACATCATACATTCATATTCTTCAAGAATAACTACATAGTATTAAATCTCTATGGTTTTTTTTTCATGCTCAAACAAAATGTCTTGGAAAATAGCTATAATTCAACCGAAAAAGCATCGTTTAAAATTTCGACGATAACGTAACATTTCAAAGCGTCTACTGCATTTTTCGTCCAGCCGATTCACAGGGAGATTTCTGTAATCCATTCTGATATCCCCGTTTCGTTCAAAGTCCACTCGTTTCGTGTCATTACAGAAAAGCGGACTGATATACACATCGACAAACTTAGTTTTGACCTCTCGAATTTCAGAAACATGTCTTCACTGTGAAGGTTTAAAGTTGAGAATGCATTGCGTTTTATTTTTAAAAGGTAATGTATTTGGTTCCCCTATACCATGTTTTACTGCGATTGATTCCGTCCGCAAGACGGCCCGGACGGGATCGGGGCTATCCTGTACTTATCTAATTTTATTGTCACTCGCCGACGTCCGTCGAACCCTCTGCCACTGCGAACGTTCCGAAGAAAGCTAGAAAATTCTTTCCCCCATCGGATATTTTTATCTAAGAAGGACATCTTTATTCGCAAGCAGTTAAACTTAATTCAACGTCTTGGTAGGAAGATAAACGTTCTGCCTGGATTCAGGCCTTGAAAAGATCGAGAGATCCAAAAAAAAAATCGAGGTTTTGCGAGATTGGATCTTCATGTTTATAATCTACATGTATTTGGAACTTGCAGAATAAAGATGTCGAAGCTTCATACATTATGTATTATAAATTACAATATTCTTGAGAAAAAAAGGTAAGAATTTATCATTCAGAACATAGTGCCTAGTAGGTAACTGTTCATAGAATACTTTTTACAACTGATTCTACTTTAAACGTCAGATATTGAAGTGTATTATTCTTGGTAAAACCTAGTACCTATTTATACTACTGCCTTTGTTATGTCTCTTGAGTAAAGTCACGAGAAAATGCTACACATTCAAATAAAATAAAACTTCAAGGTATCTGTCGAAGATAATGGTTCGGTGATGTGATAAATATTTCATGTTGCATTTCAAAATGGCGTGTCCCACACGTCTTAAAACTTCGCAAAAGCGAGTACGAATCGAAATAAAAAAGATATTATTGAGAGTGCTTTCAGTGTACAAATTGTGTGTGACATGAAACTAATTTATCATGTACCATTCCATTTGGTGGCAAACGTGATAGTCTATAATCTTATCAGTAAGCAGAAACTTGAGAAGCTATTTACTCGTAGCAACACAATATTCTTAATTCATTTGTTTTCTTCATCTTGTTCGGCATAAACTATTCTGCCCATTTTCACTAACATTATGCAAAGCAACGTCCAATTAGAGAACAGCCATTAATTATGATGTGAGCCTAAAATGGGGGGGAGATGTCTAGCAAAACACATCATAGAAGGAGGTTATTGTTAATCTCACGCAACTTTTTGATGCATAGAATACAGTAAAAAAACGTCGATAAATATTTTTTTGAATTAAATGGGAAAACAGTACTATTAAATTTGCCCACAAAGGCAATTTCATAGTTATTAAATTTCTATGAATTCAATAGCTATGCAATCCATAGGCTTTTTCCAATTGTAACTTATTTGCCTAACTCAGTTCTATCAGCTGCTTGATATGGAGGGCAGTGGAAATTAAATATTAAATCTTCGGCTGTTCTTTTTGATTAATTTCTTTACGAGATCCAAGACAACTGAATTGTTTTGTTGGAACTTAGTAATTATTTTATCAGAATCGCCTCGAAATCAAATTTAATCAACAGACATCTCTAGCATTTGCGACAAAGGAAGACATTTATAAATATGATTTTTTTTCTTAGAAATGTTAAATGCAAAGTACTCTTCAACCCACTTGAACTCTCTCGGCCTCCTCAAATAAGCTGTATGATAGCTTATGCTCAATGCTGGTTCACGCCAACATTACTTACAACTGGTAGAAATCAAACACACATCCCCTCTCTTGATAGCCTCCGCGTGAGTGGTTCCTCTGTCGTCGCCTTTAAAATAATCAATTTCAGTGCCCTATTCTCAAACTGCACGTTCAACTTTACTAATTGTTACCATTCTAACCTCATTCCATACGTAATTCCGTCACAAAACAGAGGAGGACGTATCAACAAAAAGCGTCGGGAATATGTTAAAGACGTCTGTTTCCTTACGGCCTGTTCGCCATCTCTTCGGCACATTAGCTATGATAATTGGAACATTTGGTTTGCGGATAGGATGACGTCACAGGACACTGTCTCACAATGTATGAGTACAGAAGGTCAGCCTTACACAGTGAGCGAAAACGCACGCACACATGTGTTGCTGTGTTTTACACACAGCGAGTACAAGCGCACTCACCTCTGGCATTTAACTGAGATAGAACAGGGATGTGAATATGTGCGTGAGCATGTATTTCTTAGGTGTATGGAGTCAAAATAACATGCATATTTACTGTGCCTTCTTCTTTATTGTATTTTAACTACTAACACTATAAGTTACAAAATTGTTTACTAACAAGCTGGATCATTGTTGTTCGATATAATAAAGAATGTAATAATAATTATAACATCACACCTGTGTGTTCCAAAGGGTTGGCCAGATGTATTCCAAGTACAACTGCATTTAACCGGTTATGTTTAAGTCCCAGTCGGTTATTCCCGTCAAACAGACACCAATCCAGGTTCCGGGTTGCTACTTAGAAATTCCTGATAGAAACGCACAATAAGACTCAGGAATCAAACCCAGGACGGTATGGAGCTAACCTTCTGTAGTATTCTGTTCTGTACTATTCTGTGGTAATAATACGAATACAGAGAGGTTTACGCCACCTCCTGTTTATGTACTGAATGTAATTTAGCGCAAGTTAAAATGTGGAATGGTATGATTTTCTGGTTTATTGTTATGTTAATATGCTGACAGGTTAATGTACCTACCTGCTTGGTGTGGGGTGCCCGTACTTTTGTCGGGGTTATTGACTCCTGATTATTTTTTATTATAAATCAGACACTAATTTATTTTTCTACGGAATAAAATAATAGCCCTTTGTTCTAGCTGTTAATTTAACACTTTCCGGGACGGACCGCCTCATCATCTCGACATATGTATATGTAATATGGCGCCTATAGACGGTACCGTCTGTAGCCGCACTGTCTCATTACGTTACTCATTACACAGGTCTGCAATGGTTTTCCTCTCTGAGATCTGATTAACGTTTTCTATAGTTTCTGATGTGCTGATTACGAGAAAAATAATTAAAAAATTCTATCACGTCAGGATTCTTTGATATTGAATATTTAAGATTTTAACTAAAAATGTCTGAGCGCATACATTTTAAAATCTATAAAACGTCACTTAATTACTTCAGCTTAATTTTTATTGCATTTAATTAGTTTAAGACGACATAGAAATGAATGCAAATCAGTAATTTGTTAATTACTACATAATAAGTGTAAGTAATTCGCATTAACCATTTCGAAAACGGGTCATTTTGGCTTCATTTAGTAATGAGCTCATTAATACACGATGTTTAGGTGATATTGCCTAATTGTTGTTAATGTTGTTCAAAAAGGGTATAATGAAGAAAACAAAAGGTTTTTTTTGTATAAGTACCTACTCTGAATTAGAAAACTAACAGTCGAAGTGCGCATCTTGCAACCTAAACTTGTCGAGTTACAAGCGTGGAAATCATTTAAGGAAGTGGTAAAAAACTTTTTGGGGAACAATAAAAGCTCGGACTATAAAGAAATAGTAGCCAAAATGATAACGAATTTTGGTGTAATGGGTTGTAATATGAGCGTTAAACTTCATTTTCTGAATTCGCACATTGATTACTTCCCAGAAAATCTAGGAGCCGTTAGCGAAGAACAAGGTGAAAGATTTCACCAAGATTTAAAAGAGCTTGAAGTCCGGTATCAAGGAAGATGGAATGTCAGTATGATGGCGGACTATTGTTGGTTGTTGAAGCGTGATGATCCAAACCGGAAATATAAGCGAAAATCGCACAACAGAAGCTTCCAGGAAAAAAGGACCAGGTTCCACAAATAAAATTTAAGTGTATTTTAACCCAGCAATAAGTTGTTATTACGTGTTAATAGTTTTTTAAGTTAAAAATTAAGTACTTTTTTAAATATATAATTTTTTAAGTGAAAACTTGTCTTTTTTCTCAATTTTCTATCTGTAGCTTTTTTGAAAAATCAGGAGGTGATGGAGAAAAACTAAGTACATATTCGTAATCAGCGCATCAAAATACTCCAGAATCAGCTATCAAATTCCAGAGAGGAAGTTATGACCTTCATTTTGCAGGCCTGTGTTATTAGTCATGGTATGACGTTCCGCCCATAGGTGTCAAACTCTGTGGCCGCATTTGTCGTATCAAAAAATTAAAAATATGTGTAATATGGTACGGCTGTAGACGGTATGAACAAATTTATGGGATTTTGAAGTGTCTTATCATGACATTTGCAAATAGTCAAGTGCCCCGGAAAGTGATCAACTCCTTATTACCCTATTAATCTAACAGGTGTAACAAATACAGTAAAATTTGAACTACTGCCTTATAAACTTTCTATTACATCTCAAAAATAAAATTCCTGTATCTTTTCCTTTTCTTGTACAACAAAACATTCTAACCCCAGTCTTAAACTATCATTCCACACTATTAAACCATAATAACCTGAAGAACAACTTCAAATGAAACAGTGTAGTGCAATAAAGCACGTCATATCTCACGGAAGCTCGCGGGACTGCACTGAAATGAATTTCACCATCTCTTTGTCACGGCGATAGAGCGTGGCCACTAGCCGTGACTGATGACGTCAGATCTTACGAGCTTTCTACTGTCTTAGGACACCGAGAGTTATTTGATTTGGAGTTGGTCGTAGAGTATCAAATCTGGAGTTAAAAGAAATTTGAAAAAGTGTGTGTGTTAAAACGTGTGTAGATAAAACTAAAAGTATAACACAGGTGTAGTGAGTTGCGATAATGCCTTGTAAATATAGTGTTTAGCCCTGGCTGGGACCTTCATTTAAAGGTCACGTCAGGATCGTCCGGTTAAGCAGTAAACAGCCGTCTAGTGCTGAACTGCGAGTGGCAATACAAAAAACAATATGCGATTATATTATGAACCGTTAAAAAATCTGGTGATACGTTGTTTCCTTAAATCATTGACCTAAAATGACAAATACAGAAAGTATTTATAAAATAAATTGTAACCACCCTACTGGTAAACGGGTTACTAAACATCAGCTGAGCATGAGGACCTGGGTGTGATTTCCAGGTCAGGCAAAGTAAATAATGTAGACACAAATGGTTTTTCAAACATTTTTCAATAGCATCCCGGAGTCCCGATCATTCTGCTGTGCCGAGTCGATTACATTAGGCTCTCCCCCTGTCTTATGGGGCTTATGAATAACTGGCGAAATTTAGGTGTACTGTAGTCTTACCCTTCGAAGAGAACAAGCGTGATGTTATGTTTGCTATGGAACTAATAGTCATATTTGAAAAAAATCTTGTATTTGATAGCCCAATTTTTGTGGGAGCCTAAATGCATCACGACATCACGTTAAGACCCTAAGAATCAGATAAGTCAGCTAGTTACCTTCAAAAGTTCGGACTTTCAAAAGAAGATTATCATAAAAAATAAGAAACTTAATTTTCTGGTTAATTTGATAAATGGAACTGACAGATTTTAGGGTTCAAAACACGCAACAAAAGTTAGGGTCATTCATATTGACAGTTTATCAATAGGCTTAGTTAATAAAGCTGTATTAAATAGGCTTACTATTGATGAACCTAATAGATATTGACTTGTATAAAGTTTCAGAAAAAGTAATAAAATCTAGCTGACACAATGCTGGCTAGAAATAAATTCAACGAGCTGTGTTGGTTTAGTAAGTCTTTAAGCTGTCGAATTGATAAAGATAGTGTCAGCTTTGAAAGTACATAGGTACATATATAAAGTAACGCTTGAATTTACGTGATTTTTATGCAAGTATAAGTGTTTTTAGATCGCTTTAAAGCGTTGGGCACGTCTATCTAGTAAAGCAGGTTAATTAATAAATACCCATTAATAAATGGATTAAGAAGATCATCGAAGTGCCTCGTTGATCTTGCGGTCGCAAGCACTACTACTGAGCATGAGCTCCTGAGTTTTATTTCCGGGTCGAGTAGTGTTATCGATTTTCCATCTGCAATATCTCAGAAGCAACCCGAAGTCTTGATCTATACCCAGTTGATGGCAATACCGGCCGATAATGGCGTTTCGCCCCCTATTACACGGGACTTACTACAGAGCTACGCCTCTGCTTAACCCTCCGAGGAATACAGGCTTTATGTTATGTTAAAGTAAACCATGATTGAAAAACTAGTTAGGTAACACCTAAGTAAGTTTGTTGACAGTAAATAATCTCACAACACAGAATCAACTCGCAAAATTTGAATAATTCCAAATCCGTTTTGAAAACGCAACATGACAAACGACGGTGTTAGCGAATAGTGGCGGACTATAAATTCATAAAGTAAAAGTGCATAGAGGGCCACAATCCTCTTGTCTGTGCAGTCTAGTGGCCACTTCGAGTGACTGATGACCGGTGGACCGCCGAGGAACGCGATTGTTCTCGCGCGACATAATAAAAAGTTCGCTTACATCCCTATTCACAAGAGTTGGAACTTTTTGCTAGATTTTTAAAACAACATGATTGCATTTGAAATTCGAATGCTTCATTTTTATTGGCCAAAATGTCGGACTCGGGATTAGTTTTCGTTGATCGCATTTTGAAGTGGTTTAACAAATTGTCTCGGAATTGGAGCTTCATCGTAACGCGTGTCTTGGGAAATCTGGGAAATTAACTAAAATGAGCTTAACGTAAGAGAAAACGCGGAAAGGCGACATTTTGTGCCTTCCTTGTTACTCACACTTCCTTCTAAGTTTAAAAATACAGACTCGGTAATTTATCTGTCTAATTTTGTAGAAGAGAGACTTTTGGAGACTGAAAACGGCTAACGACAGACAATTTAGCTATGACTGAAAGCAATTAACGAATTGATAATAATGATTTATCTTATTAATATGTAGTATAATTAGAGTCAATATTATAGAGATCCTTGGCAAGAGGATGATAATGATTATAGTAATGTAATTTAATATAATATATATAATTTGCAGTGCCCTTACAGGGTGTAAACTACTGTGTCATGAAATTTCAGTGCACGCCTACTATTTGCAAATAAATACATACATAAATTATATTAATTCATACATACTAAATTCTGATACTTTGCATGACCAGAGGGCTGGCTCATTCTTTTCCCAAAGAATTAGTATTGCCATCTAACGTGGCAATGCTGCCAGTCTTTTGAGCACGTTTCCAGATGACAGCGATGTGGAGAAGTACGTTGACGCCTGAGTGTCTTGGTCGGCTTTTTATTTTATTTTGTTTTTGTACGCATGTACATAGTAAGTTTTATGTCATAATTGTATACAAGTACTCGTATGTAAATAAATTACACATCATCGTACTAAATAATTTTCCTTTTAATGAAAGGAGTTTTATATACACTTAAAGTACAGTATTCGTAATATACCTACATAGCGAGCAGAAAGCAACAGCAGTCATAAAAGTAAACGATTATGCGACAATATTGTTGTTGGAATTTAGCTAGACGTAAAAAGTAATATTCTACATTATAATAATTATTATTAGAACCTACGTAAAGGGCAACGACCTTATAAAGAGTAAAATTAACCTTAGCAAAATAGAATAATCTCAGAAATTTCCCACCCTTACGAACTCTGTTTATAGAACCTGTAGTTAAAGAGTCCTTATTTACCACATTAAGACTTAATATACTCTTTGTGTACTTAAACAAAAAATAAAAACGTAATAAATAGAAACGATAATCAAAATTTCGCCAGTTATGTTTTTAGTCCCATGTTATAGGAGCGAGCCTATTGCCGCTAATTATCCAGCTCCCAACACCCAAAATATTTTTGCACGAGCCGGAAATCAAACGTGGGTCCTCATGCTTTGCAGAAGTGCTTGCGACCACTAGACTAACGAGGCAGTATAAAAAATACTGAAAAGTGGAAAATAATATGAGTTTTATATGTTTTGCCAACGACTAGACAAATTCTTGCCATGCATTTATTTAACAAATCATTAGAAGGCGCTAAAGCTTCGAGTATATTCGTACATAGATACATACATAAAGTCACGCTTTTTTCCTATGAGGGTAGGCAGAAACTACAGAACGCCATGTTACATATTCCTTTTGCTTTAATGACATTCACACATTTGTTATTTTTATTTTATTACTATTTATTTTTCTGATAATACAAGGGATTTGTTTTTTTCGGCCGAAAGCGGAAACTAGATTCAAACACAAATGTTTTTGAATTTGTTGAAAGACATTTCTTTGGTTAAATTCAAATAACTGCAGTACCCTTCCAAACTTTAATTAATTATACTATTTAACTTCTTAGACCTCAATCAGATGCTTCTCTCAAAGACATTGCTTATTTGCGATCTGAGGCCTTACTCTTCAAACTAATTTTATTTCTGATCTAAAGCCAATACGATTCAAATATTAATTTTGCAGTCACGTATGTGATTTGGAGAAAAACATAGCCATCAAAATAAACTCAAAATCAAGATTACGAAACGTCTATATTCCAATATCAATGTAAGTGCGCTGATATTTTATGCAAGATTTTATTTTTTCATCCTCTCCGAAATTGTACGTTTTAGTTGTTGTAAGTATGGATTTTTTTAAATAAATTAAATGCAACCATTAATTTGAAAGCACTCATTTTTTTGCTAGTCATTAATACAATATTCATTCACAATGATGGCATGGTTGGCGCAGTGGTTGAGCCATCGGCTGCTGCGCCGCGTTTCGTAGGTCCGATTCCTGCACGGAACAAATATTTTTATGGCCTACAGGTAGTTCAGGGCTGGCTGTTTATGTATGTGAGATAAAATGTTTGTTAACACACCTATGACACAGGAACAATTCCTAGTGTGGGAAAATGTTTTATTGTAACAAAATAAAAGAATATATTTTGTAATGGTAGTCAAATTCGTAACTTCTAATATAAACACCAAAATAATATAAAAAAATACTTCTGAAAGATCTCGTACATTGAACTTTAGAAACTAACTGTCCTTTTTCAGTTTAAAAACTTTGTTCACAACATAATAGAAAAATACTTTTCTTTATTATACTTGTTCGGGACTTCATTCACGCGAGAAACGCATGAATAAAGTAAACAAAAATAAAAGTCAGTAGGTATATACATACAAAGGTACTTACCTACATTCTTTATCGCTTCGACACTTACTCGGTAAAACTTTAGTTCGCGACACAAACTTGAAGATTCAAGAAGAAAGTTGGTGTACATTTCAGTGGTGGAAGTCTCCGTTGCCGATGCAAATGTTGTGAGGACTTATTAAGAACTTGCCACACACAGTCTGTAATCATTCGTGTCAACTAAGCGAAGACGGGAGTTATGGCATCCCAACTTAAAAGGACGAGTTTGAGTGAACCCAGTTTGCAGTTACGACGTTCTTGTTCCAAGGTGCGGCGGGACGGTTGTGGGTGCCATCACTCGCGTACATAGGACTTTTTGGTAGTGATGTGGGAGTCTGACGCAGTTGGAGCCGCAACATGGTAATAATTTGATCAGGCGCCGGGCACCGCGCAACTTTATGCCAATTGAAAAGTTTCGCTGCAGTGAAATATGTTGTTACAACAGGTTGACTGACATCCCTGCTGTACTTTTTAGTAACGTTTCAATTGATATTTGCTTTTGAATGCCTTTCCGGAATACTTTTTGCGAATTAGTTGATTACATTTTTTTTTGCTGTCAGAGTGCATAATGAAATTATAGTGGTATAAACCGTAAAGCTCGTATTCTACGAAGCCAACGAGCTGTATAACAGAATAATATTACCTACAAGAGAAAAAATACATTAATTTGAAACAGAGATTCTCAGAAATTGACGAAGTAACTTTTGAACGAATCAAAACGATGATTACAAAAATTCTCTTTGCGGCGATACAACAGAGCTATTCGATAATAAAAAAAGAAAAATGTTCTACTTTAATAATACACAACAAGTATGTCAAATGGCAACAGCCTGCGCGGTTCAAAGACCAGCCCGCAGTTGGCAACGATCTCAGGTCTATAAAATGTGAGTTGAATTCTTAACTAAACTATTACTTTATTGCTGGCTGGGTTAGCGGAAGCCCAGATGTTTCATACTATCTTTGAGTTTAAATTTCAAACAGTAGCAGAGGACATAACTACCTACACTTGCCGAAGAAGAGTGTTTAACGATTATTTTTTTAGCTTTTTATCTCGAAGTCATAAATTCGTTTACGTTTCTATAATATGCGTCTTTGCTGCAATTACTCGTGAATTTATAGAAATACTGAAACTGTACAAGCAAAACGGGACAGCCCTAATCTAGTGCAGGAAGTATTGAAAATTGCTATTGTTAATTTCTATTGCTATTGTTATTTTTTATTGTTGAAGTACACAACAATAATGTTTGTTGTTTAATTGTGCGTATGTCTTGTGTTTTAGTGTTGTGTTGTTGTTGCTGTTTTGTAGTCTGTCCCCTTTTTTTTTCTTTTTACTAAAATTCTTATTCTTCTTAAAAATATACAGTAACTTTCACAAAAAATATTTCTTACATCACCCACGCGCACGTCGTATTTTCTTCTTATCTCAGATAAACATGCAAAATGCTCGCCCCGTGTTAATTTTTCTCCACAATACAAACAGTTCCACACAGCAGGTACCTCAGCTAAGTCCTACATCGTTCCCAACACTGGCGATATTTAACTTGGTACGTCATAACAAGGTTTTAATAAAGTTCACGTAGTACATAGGTACATACGGAGGAGTATATTATGAAAACATTCAGTGTATTCAAATGAAGTAGGTAGCAGACTGCTCTGGGCTGAATGAGGGGTGCCTACTGTCTCGTCGTCGCCCCGCAGGCGTTTGTCTGCGTACATTATTACACAATCTGGCATTGTATCTAAGGATACGGTTTTTTTGTAAAAATGGAAGAACATCGCTTTGGTTCTTTAGGCTTTATAATATAAATACTATTTTAACAATATCCTATCGAAGAATTTATTACAGCAATCTGTTTGCATACTTTTGAGACGTTATTTACAACTTCCATGTGCTATTTTTAAGACGTTTTTCGACTAAATTATTTTATCAAAATTACTGTTTGGTATTTCCCCCAGGAGCTTAACAAATGTAAATTATAAATATATAATAACATACTAAATAATTAAATTGTTTTTACTAAAAACAACTAGCACCAAACTGAGCATAGCTTGTACTATGGCGTCTAATTCATCCATGGCTCGGGAAAAAACACACAAACATTTGCCTCTTACGGGATTCGAACCCGCGAAGCCAGGGGGCCTTCGAATTCCGGAGTGCGAACCACTCGGCCAAGGAAGCAGCCTAATAAATTACTATTTTATAAGTAATACTTTTTACTCTCTTGGTCTTCACTATTAGACTGCAATCACCAAAACGTCTGCAAGATTTCTACAACTTAATTCGTACAATTTGTAGAGTGAACTAAAAAAAAAACATTGCAGATAAAAACAGCTTAAAAATTCTGTATGCATTTACGTCTAATGGAGATAAAACTTGCACTCCTACTTCGGGCTATTGGACATACGCCAGGTTTCTTTTGACACCTCCACATTGAAGTAAACCGAGTTATCTCCGATCTTAGCCGAGTTTTGTACCGGGATATCTTTTGGCAATTTAGTTTACGGTACTGCAAAAGTAAGTTTTTTTTATAAATTTACCCCACACTAGTAATTTTTCCTGTGTCGTTGGTGCGTTTACAAACATTTAAACCCACATACACAAATAGCCAGACTCGGAACTACTACCTGTGCCCAGGCCATACCATTTTTTGTTCCGTGCGGGTATCGAACCCGTGACACGCAGCGAGGCCAATCGCTCAGCCACTTCACCAACCGTGCCGTCGAAGTTTAGCTAAAATACTAAGCAAAAATCTGTCAAAAAGACGTCTAATTTACAAACAATTTAATTTTTTTTTGACATAGATTGTCGCTGAGTATAGATTGCGAATAGATTTTGAACATTTTTAAATAAATCACGGGAATTGGCCTTCAGGACTAGTAATTAATATAAGTCACATCTAGATTCGCCTTGGGTAACCGTGATAGTGAATGCTGGTGCCTTCTCTATATGAGAAAAGGCTTATGCCCTGCAGTAAGACAGTAACAGGCTGCTATTATAAGCTCAGACGAGTATAAGATACTGCTTATTTTTATAACGTAGTAACTATTTATATTAACTCAGTTATAAACGTCCATTTAACGAAGCAGCTTATGTCTGAAACATTGAAATAATTACATAACATTTTAAGCCCCTACTCTAAACACAGAAGCAAATTGTTAATTATTTGAACCCTAGTAGGTACTGAGTACACGAGCCTATAACTTTATTATCTAACACAACCATTTCAAACTGGGTCTTAGTACCTATCAGAGCTTTGATTTCACACATCCCTTGGATACAGTAGGTATGTACCTAGACGTAGAAACTTGCTTTGTAAGTAAAGGGAATTGCCTTAACTTCGCCACGAGAGCCCTTGGAACGCGCGCCGTAAGATAACAAGATTACATCTCAGCTATAGCCTTGTTTAAACTATTAACTGTATGTAGACACTACATTGTCTTCTTGACCCATTTTGTAAAGCGTTTTCATGAAATATTCAGCTTCTTTGTATTTTTAGTATGGTCGTTGTGCTTATGATGATACTGGGGTTAGGCAGAGGTGTAAATGTGTGGATTTCACGAGTAATGTTGGAGACCTATGTAAAAAGGGGTAAGTATCCCTATTGAAATCAACCTGTAAAGTCTCTAAACTCCAAGTTGCCCCTGAGAATTTCCAGGTGGAAAAATCTTCTTACAATTTGCCGAACCCGGAAATCGAATCCAGACGTTATGCTCAGCAGTAGACCAACGACGCAGTTGCAGGCTCTGTTCTATTTATCGATTGTGTGAAGGATTACAATAGGAAGAAAGTGAACACTGAGATGATAGTTGATTGATAGATATGTAGGATGTAGGTGTGGAAGAAAAGGGTAACAGCGCCGTCCCCAATTTTCTTTCTATCTTTTGCATAATAAATAATCATACCTATTTTCCTCCTTTCCTTTCTTTTTTAAGGACTCCTGGCTAAATAATAACAGGCGCACGTGTCGTTCGAAGGTTGAACAACGCTTGCCGAGGTCATTCCGTGGATGAGTAACCGTCCATTACGTAACGAGACCCCTCTGGGTCTCAGCTGCCATTCGTAGATCTTTGACAGTCGTTACGGGCAGTCATAAGCCCGAAAGTCTGACAACCAGTCTTACTAAGGACTATCGTGTTGCACGAGTATTGGAGGTCAGACAAGCAGTAGTTCCTGTAACAATACAGGTAAATAGCTCTATCTGGTCAAGTTTTCCCAACGGAAAAGGTAAGGTAAGGTTAGGTTATTCTATATCGGATGTATAGGTTATACTCGTACTATATAGGATGAACTACTTTTCGTCTCAATTCGTCCGTTTTGGTTAATTTGTGAAAAAAATGCAATGAAAGTCCAAACGTACTTAAGTTGAACATGTTATCAGCTCTTTTGCACTTCCTAACCTACTTAAACTAAGTTAAAACAGTTTTAACTGTAGTTTACGTAACATTTACAAGTCGTTGAACGAGCTCTGTATTAATACAACTCCAGTAAATATTTACTTTCCTTATTATCTCACTAATTCAACAGGGTTTAAGGTATTTACTTTGTGGGTTTTAAATAAAATTTTTAATTTAAAAATTATTTTAATTGAAAGTAAGCTTTTAACTGGTAATTATTGTTTAAATTAAACTCTAGTTAAATGTAATGATTATTAATACGATAAAAATGTGTTTGACCTTTTTGAGTATTCCATATTTATTCAAATATGTATGTTAGTACTTTTGTAACCCATTAAAGTTCAAGTACCCACGCTTTTCCCTAAATAATTAATTAAGATTTCCATGTTTATGACATCATAATCCGTCGTACTATCTCATGACGTCACCCACCTTCTAACGAACAGTTAGTTCAAATTTCACCAATATCGTAACATCAAACAAAGCTATTTATCAGTAAACAAGGAACTGCGTGCTAATGATCAAAATTCTGATGAAGTAAGCGAAACATCTGTATACAGAGTATTAATTTGATCAGACCAATGCCGTCAAACTTCCCACTGACTAGAAATAGATCAGAAGTCAAAAATACATATAAGAATTAATTCAATTTTAAATACTACTACAATTTCTGCTAGTAATTTTTGTTTATGTGTAAAATTGGCACCCGATTTCCGAAACATATTTATTGGGATTTTTTTTTATAATAATTCATTCAAAGTTTTGATAATTCATTCAACCAAACAACGTTTGATTGAATGAATGACAATTTGTCACATTAGTTTTGTGATTATATCTATTCGATTTAGAAGGTTGGAAGTAAGTAAACACTTACATTTAGCGTAAGACATAATTACGTACAGATAGTTTAAGAATTACAGAACCATTGTTCGATGAATTACAGATTCATGAATAATAATCGTACCAGCGGGATACTAGCTGTACCGCGACTTTGTCCGCTTGGAATTAAACATAACATGGGTTTTACATTTATTGCGCGAAACCCTTTACCATTTTGACGACCGATGTGGCGCGGCGGGCGAAGGTCCGCCTGCGACGCAAGAGGTTGCGGGTTCGATTCCCGCCTTGGGACAAATGTTTGTACGATCTACAAATATTTGTTCCGGGTGTTCTGGGTATTTTCTATATATATAATAAAAATATCTATCTATGTAATGTACTGTATTAAGTATATCAGTCATCTAGTACCCATAACACAAGCTCTGCTTAGCTTGGGGCTAGATGATGCTGTGTGGATTGTCCAGCAATATTTATTTATTTTATTTATTTTCTAAAATAAACTCTCGTCAAGACCCAGCCGTTTCGGAGATGAACTCAAACAAACAGACAGACATAGTTTTTTTTTTAAATTTGGTTTATTGGTATAATAACCGTATCAACTTTCATGTTTAGTAAAAATCTGTTATTTGGATAGTACAAAATAACACTTCAACATTATTTTTTTGTATGTATGTATGTAATAGATGAGTCCAGGTTTTCTTACGATGTTTTCCTTACACCAATAGCATAAATGTGTAAGATAAACTTATGAAGAGATTTCTGTTTCATTTTTTATATTTTTCACTCCAAGACACAATTTTTTCAAAGGATGATTGCACCAAAAAATAGATAACGATACAGCGATAATCATCACATTTGACAGGCGAATTGATGATCGCAATATGACGTATTTCAACAAGCACGACGGGAAAACAGTTCAATGTTTTTCTATCACTCCAAAAAATACGTCCGAACGCGTATCCTGAAAATATGAAAGTCACAAAAAAAGGGAGGTAACATGGGCGACATTGACTCAATTTGGTTGTGATATATTCGGGAAATGGAATATTCGAGAGCCTCAGTTAGATTTATTGGTAGTTATGGAAGCCTGTTATTTACTGCCTGCAATATGAGCACACAATGTTTGACTATCCTTTGATATAGATCAGTGTTTCGGTGTGATTCTCGACTGTTGCTGGTACCTATTGTTTCAAAACTAATTATTTTTACGATACAGTTTTGGGTTACCGTTTGAGACATATCAAAGCGATTGGACGATAGTAATGCGGTCGCAGGCAATGAAAATATAACTTTTAAATTATAAAAATTTACGTACCTAGTACAACTCGCTCTTTTCCGGATTTTTTTTTTTTACAATAAGTGACTGCCTGAATAACATAATGTCACACGATATATTCTCCAAAAACTTAGTAGGGTACATCCACATTGCGCTAATAACGTTAAAGTAATAGGGGTTGAGCCTATTGCCAACAGCCGGGCACAAGAACAGACCCGGAGCTGTTCCTGAGATCTCTTTGTCCTACCCAGGAAATGAACCCAGGACCTAGTAGTATTACTGGCTAACACTACGGTATTTCAATGAGGCAGTATACATAATTAAGTTACTTTTATATAATACTAGCTGCGCCCCGCGGTGTTTGACCGTCCGATATCCGCAACTCCACGACTCTGCGCGTATTTTGCGTAACGGCCCCGCGGTGTTCACAATCATCAAACGCACGAAGTGAAAATTATCGTTAAGTTTTGTCTTAGTTCACTTACACTAAAACTTAACCACACTACTAAAACTTAATAAAAAAAAACTGTAGTCATCAAGTTATGGCGTGACCAAGGAAAATAGGGGTTAATTTATTTTTATGTAGAATAATTATAAATATTCTCAATAACCTTCTGTTTCATTTCTCTGTTGTGTGATGTCGTACTCAGCTGATACGGCCGAGTTATCAAGAAGTGATGCTGTCAAACATTCGCGCTAACGAGCTGCTATAAACTTCGATAACTAAAAACATTTTAATGGAACTGGAGCCTTTGATTTTGATAAAACAGTGATCATAACATTATTGTATGTCTATTTATATTTTTGTATATATCTGTTGATACATCTGTTAACAAAACGAATTCAAACTTTGGTCCAAGCTTTAAGGCTCCTGGAGACAGGCAAAACGTGGTGCCTTGCGTTTTCATGACAGTTGTTCTACTGATGCAATGTCGGATGATGCATTATCCTAAAACCTTTTTAGTCCGATTTGAATTTCGAACCTAACCAAACCGAAGTTCATACAAAAGTGACAGCTAAAATATCAGTTATGAATCTTGTAATAAAAAAAAGTATATACAGACCTATTCTCCAAATTCATATTGAATTCAAAAATGGAATTTAAAACTGTCTAACCTTGTTTTGTAATATGAACAAATCCTCCTTGCTAAAAAACGCGGCTTTCTAAGTAATAAAGTTACAACCAGTATGACCTTCATATTAACCACACCTTTTTTTAGGGTTAGAATTGGCTTAACTTTACTACGTGTTCATGAGGGGAATAGATGAGGGGTGCCCCGACTCACGTCATGGTGATCTACCTCAAAAAAAAAATGTTAATATACCTATATATAGAGACCTATCCCTGTGTAATGTAAACAAATAGATTTTCGTGCAGGAAACTATAAATAAATTGCTTGCCAATTTATCGTTCGGATGGACGAAACATTTATTAAATTAAAAATATAAGGAAGAAAGAACTTTTACTCTAATAAAAAAAAACGCTGTTCCCGACTTGGGAAGTGAAAGAAGGGCCTTATACTAACTAGTAGTGCTTTCAAGAACGACAAAATCGAGCCAACCAGTCAAGTTAAAGTGCTGATTCACAGCCTAATTTGAATGAATGAATATTGATTTGAAAATAGAAATGATAAAATTTATTGAGGATCTTTTATAAAGTTGTAATGAAAATATAACATTATGAACAGCTCAAGGTATATAAATAAAAACCGCAGAGATTCCATTTGTTGGTTCAGTGAACTTTTCTTAAGCACATTGTATGTAACATTTAAATAACATCAATAATTACGCATACTCATAAGAAAACTTCTTCAAAGAAAATGTTTTTTTTAGGTCTTATTCTTGATAAAAAATAATCTTATAATGAGATTTTTTATTAAATAGGACAAGGGTAGGAAAAAGGTAAAAAGAGCAAACGAAAATCTTATTTGTTGGATTTTTCCACGACATAATGAATAAATTATATTTTCTACTAAAACGTAGCAGAGTCTGCCTGCAGTCACTGCATCAGTCTGCCATGTTGGGTCGGCTTCCAGTCTAACCGGATGCCGATTAATACCTGTATTTTACATTGAGCAACTGCTTATCTGACCTCTACAACGCATTTACTGGGCAATACCATACCTCTTGCTAAAACTGGTTGTGAGACTTTCGGGCTTCTGAGTACCCATAACGACTGCCAAAGATGTAAAATCTTTATGTATTCATGAAAGATTTATAAAGTTAATTCATATAAATTTACTTTGCATTATATTGCATACATTCAAGTTATTATAACTTATCAAACATGTGGTGCTAAGGAATTTGTAATACACCAGGAATTGGTGAAGGGAGGGCGTTTTAGGAGACTGCCTTATGTAATTTTTGACGTTCAAAAAGTGTTGATTATCAGCCTTATTTAAATAAACGAATTTTGAGATGATTTGACTATAAAAGGACCGAGCGGCTTAACGTGCTTTCCGGGGCACGCCTTCGTGCTTCATCTTCGGCTGTCATTTAGAGCTCTATGACAGCCGCTACGGGTAGTCAGAAGCCCGAAAGTCTAACAACCAGTCTTATCAAGGGGTATCGTGTTGCCCAGGAACTGGGTTGTGGAGGTAAGATAGGCAGTCGCTCCATGTAAAATACTGGTATTCAGCATCAGGTTAGACTGGAAGCCGACCCCAACACAGTTGGAAAAAGGCTAGGCAGATTATGAGATTAATATAGTGCTTCATAAAATAAGTGTTTGCATGCAGAA
This sequence comes from Phlogophora meticulosa, assembly GCA_905147745.2. Lineage (NCBI taxonomy): Eukaryota > Metazoa > Arthropoda > Insecta > Lepidoptera > Noctuidae > Phlogophora > Phlogophora meticulosa. The sequence continues at coordinate 7,299,444 of LR990518.1, forward strand.
CAAAGCAGTGTGCAGACTACATATTCTGCACACTGCTTTATTTACACAGCGATAGTTTGCGCATATATAGATGTATATATGCACTGACTATCGCTTGTATGATAACAAACCAACATAATGTTGACCAAAACCGTATGATGACCGCTGTGGCGCGGCGGGCGAAGCCTGCGACGCAGGAGGTTGTGGGTTCGATTCCCACCTTGGGACATTTTTTTGTACGATCTACAAAGATTTGTTCCGGGTATTTGCTATGTATAATAAAAAAATATATATCTGTGTAATGTATTGTATTAAGTATATCAGTCATCTAGTACCCATAACACAAGCTCTGCTTAGCTTGGGGCTAGATGATGCTGTGTGGATAATGGATTGTCCAGCATTATTTATTTACTTTTTTTTAATTTAGTATATCCAAAAACTCTATAACATTTGGCCCGACCTGAGAAACGAACTCAGGACGTCACGCTGACGAGGAAGTCAATTTTAATTTGAAAAAATGTAAATATTAAGAAGATAATACTGCTGATGTTCACCACAGAAAAAACTGTTTCGCCTCTAGTGTACGCTGTCTCAAGGCGCTAAACCTCCTTACTTTAATAATAGCCAGCTTTTCGTTGAGCCTACACAAACAATGCCTAAGTAAATTTCATATCTGCACCTTATTTTGTTGTTCTAGGATTTACGGCTCATGTATTAAGTATTAAGTTTATTTATTTCATCAACATGTCTCAGGTCATAAGTTACTTAGTTGATGTACATTAGGCTTATAAAATCTTTGATGAAGTAAACAGCGTTACTAAGTCAACAACAACATGAGTAGCCGCTCCTATGGCGAATCCGGTCCGTTAGGTCGGGAACAGACTGTTTGCATTATCACACTTATAGCACCGTACCCTGGTAGTCGCCCATTAAACGCCTTATAACCATACTTAAAATATTTTATGTTAACAAGTTTACACACACAGCATTACAGATTTCAAAATCCTAAGGCGTTGTAGGCCTGTACATCAAGCTACCACAATCTGTCAATTGTCTTTGCTAGTTTTTCAAAACAATAAGGTGCATGTTCTATTGGAAAAATTTGACAGCTTAGGATAGGTTGATGTGCTGTCTTGCTGTTGAGTAAGCCGAACTGTCAAAATCAACTGACATATCTAAACAAATAAATAAAATTGAATTAAAAACTTTTTATTAAATGCATATGAAAGTATATCCGAAAGTCGTGCCAAAAATCTAATTAAAACAGAAAAAAATGTATTTCTGTCCGTCTATCTGGCTGTCTGTTTTGTTTGTTTGACGTAATCTCCGAAACGGTTGAACCGATTTTGACGGGATTTTCACTGGCAGATAGCTGAGATAAGTAGTAACTTAGGTTTTATTTTAGAAAAAGAATTAAGAAAAAATGAAAACCCACGTTTTGTTAAATTTCACGGGGACAAAGCTAGTCCAACATTTGACATCTTTCTACAATTTTTTTTTTGCTTAACAGCTCCGCGGACAGGCGCATTACTTAAGTATGTATCGTATAAAATTAATATTACTTTGTTGATAAGTGTGCTAGAAGACCGAAATCAATAAAAAAATCGTATATTTGTAAAGAAAATGACTTTACTTACTTTTAGAAGAACAATATTTCAAAATTACGTGACAGATTAAGAACTAAGTATAACTAGCCTGTCTAGATGCCAAAGTAACATTTAAATTTTGTGTGCCACTTAAATTAAACTCGAAGTTTTTTATATGAATTTAATATCTCAATACGACGACGGCTGCTTTTACAAGCACTTCGCAAGTTCTATTGAGCAACAATATAGTTTTATAAATGGATTAAAAGGCCCGTAATAATACAATTTAGCTATGGTTGACTGAGGTTACTTTGACCCGAGCCCTGCGTAAAAGTGTTTTTTTTTTTTTTTTGAAACACTTAATTGAAAAGTTTTAAATGAAAAAGTCCATACTGCGTATGTTAGGCGTTAAGCGAAGGTTATTATTTTTTAAGTCATTAACTGACTTTGTTTTTTTACACAAGTGTAGGTTACCCGTACTAGCACGGCTTGAGTTTAAAAAAAATCTTCGTTTTTCTTTTATTTAAAGGTTACAAAGGCAAGGTTTTAATAGTTTATTTAGCGCACCGTGGTTAGTCGGCCCTACTATCAACCTTACCAATTAACTTGTTTGTGCATTGTAGCTTCCAAAAATTTAAACAAATTGTTATGTATTTTTGTAAAAATAACTTTAACACTCACACATTAAATTCAGTTTGCGTTGCTCCACCAAGATTTTTTCAATATTAATTTGCACTTGCCTTTGTTTTATAGTTTGTTTATGGGCAAATAACATCAATTTAAAATAAAGATGTCAATATATAAACCTCTTACCATGATAACGTCATTAATCACATCATCATTTATCTAACCCAGTACAGGCATCTAACATTCCAATCCTTATGTGAATTTGCAATAAGATTTTTATATTTATCTTTTACCTATTTAATTTTGAAGAAACATTTATTTTATTACGTATTTAAGATCTTGTAAAACACATGTGATAAAGAATTGAATTGAATTTATGAAGTGAAATCTAAATAATTTAATATTCACAACACTTCAGTCAAATACTGCGTTGGTGGTCTCCTATTACTACTTATCTGTAGATAAATGTACCAAGATAGGTACAGTGTAATACAAGCCCTGTCAATGCTTGCACTGTTTTGCACTTCGACCGACATAACTGTTACGAGTACATATGTGATATATCTGCCGTGGCCCGATACACCGTGGAATTCGTCATATCTTAAACTAGTCAGCAATGTGCGAAAATGGATGTATTTCGTGAAATATTACACTTTTTGTTGACCTGTCAGCTTATATAACTTATACATGTATCTTATGGACGTATGAAGTCATGCATATTTCTTAAATCTGCAATTAGTTATAATTTACAAAAATGAACAACCTCATAACAGAAGTATTTACCTACGGGATGGAGACATTAGGTAATTTAAAAATAGTATGAGTTTACTATATGTTTTACAGGCATGATATTATGTATAGTCAACTAAAAATTAGTTAAAGTTACGAGGTATTCCTCGTAGCGCTCCCGTTTTGAAACGCTCCCATCTAAGCGCTCCCGTTTTGTTCCTCCAAGCGCTCCCAAAAAGAGCGCTTCGAGGAACGATTAAAAATATTAAAATTTATTTCCTCGAAGCGCTCCCATGATTAACTTTCGGATAGAGATGGGACTATACTAACTGAAATTATCGATAATAAGTAGAACACATTGTTATAATATACAACTAGCGGCCCGTCCCGGCTTCGCACGGGTTTGGTAATTATTATTTTTTTGTTTTATTGTAAATCCTTTAGTCCACCAAATAGATGAATATAATCTACCGACATATGTACCTATTCATATTTTTTTATTGTTTAGAAAGCTTATGATTTCTCTCCATTATGTTTCCCATTACTACCCCCTGCCCCGCACACCTCAATGTTTTTTTTCGGAAAGCAACTTCGATGTCGATGATGCACACATGAGTTTTTAAAAATTATCGATATAATTCATTACTTCATGCTTTTCCCTATTTTTAAACGTGGGAGCGCTGCGAGGAAATAAATTTTAATATTTTTAATCGTTCCTCAAAGCGCTCCTTTTGGGAGCGCTTGGAGGAACAAAACGGGAGCGCTTAGATGGGAGCGTTTAAAAACGGGAGCGCTACGAGGAATACCTCAAAGCGTACTCCTACGAAACAGCCTGCATAAGTCTAGTAACAGAAACCACTAAGTTCTCGTTGGAAACATAGTGGTCTACGGTTCTACGAATAATATCCAAATAGCCATGTACGAGTATGTAGTAGTTTTACAAACAAGCTAAAAAGTTTACACGATAAAAAAATAAAAACTAAAACTAAAAACGGCCGGTATTGTTATTCGACTGATATACCTATATTGTCATGATATGGTTTGACCATATATTGATATAGTAAAACCATATCATAACATATCTATGCATTGGCATAGAGATCGTCTGACGACATAAATTAGTAAACACACGATTACATAATGAGTTAATTAATGAATTAACAAACAATACTTTCACATCCCCCTCAAAATGCTGCAAGCTGCTAGCTAAAGATTAAAGATTGGAAAGATTCAAGCTGAAGATTAACTATTATTATAATTATTTTAATAATTATTTCAACGATATTTTCGGACAGACTTTCCTAAATTAGTTGACATTCCGCTTTTACCATTGCCATTAAATGTGGCAATACGCCAGCCTTCTGGCTACTTTTCCCGTTGACAATTATGCGAATTATTTTTTCTATGCCCTGTGATTTTTTATTTTATTATTTTCTTTTCATTTTTATCTTTGTTGAAGATATACATTTTAGAGAATTTATTATCATAAATTATTATAAAAACTAGTATAAATAATTAAACAAGTTGTAACTTTAGTCAGCGCTTATTAATAATAGGGTGTACGGCTAACTTATTTCAAATTGTAAAAAAAAAAACACAAATTTTGCACAGTCGCTAGCCAAAAATAAAACGCAATGTCCAATGCAACAAAAAAAGTCACCGACAGATAAAACACGTTTCGCACACCCACATTAATTAATAAAGGGGCTTGTTCACTTGTCAATCGGCATCAGTGCGGAGCTGGGAAGCAGAAAACTCAATTTGCACGCATTGGGAACCTCGGCATGGTACTGTATCGCTAAATGTCACAAACACTTGCAGTGCACGCATCGAAGCGAGCATGATCTTTTGACAGTTGACACGCAGCAAGATAATGGCGATATCGTGTAGATAAGGCTTTAATTGTTTTAGTCTGGTTTACAACATTGTTGCATATACATGGGCTAGCACATATACATACTCGTATATGCAGTAATGTTGAGATGAAGTAGGTACGAAGATTTTTAAATCAGATTTTAATTTTAAATGTGACTAATTGTGATAAAATTGAAAATGGAGTTAAGGAGATGATTGCAGTGTACTATATTAATATACTTAGTCGGTACCCAGTTAAAAATAACGATACTAATTAAACTTTAATTAAAACTGGTCGTTGATAAGTTAAATTAAAACCCGCAGCAAAATAATTTCGTTGCTATCGAGAAACGATCGAATTGTAATTATGGGAACACTTTGACCGCAGTCGATCCGTCTAGTCAATGTATTATATACGTATCAATATAATCAGCCATAATGGCCAATATCAATAAAAAAATGGACTGTGGGTCGTCACCAAAACTGACGATAAGCAGAACGTGGTCCCAATATAATATGTCCCTATAAATAGTGGATGTCCCCGCACATGGCAATAATATGAATAATCGCATAAGCCGGCCCCTCACAATCCATTAGACGCGTAAGGAAATTGTCCATCCCGGCCAAATATCAGATTTCACGTTGATCTGTCTAACGCTGATACGTCCTGACCGGCGACAATTGAATTAATGTCGTCTGGTCTCAACGCGATTTTTGTCATATTTTCGCCTCATTCCGTTTCACCCACCCCATTGTGGAGACGAATTATAACCAGATATACGCTTAATTGGTTTGGCGTTGCGGTCGCGTGACATTTTCGGTGCATTGCCTTTGTCATCGGTTCAAAATTTCGGTGGGGCCATTTTTGCGAATTAAATAACGGATAAATAAAATTTCGCAACGAGTTAATGTTCTCGGTACGGTAAATATGAATTGCAAATGAAGAGGAATTAAGTGACGTGTTTGTTTGAAGCAGTGAATCGGGGAAAGTCGGGAAAAAGAAAGAGAAGGTTGTGACTGGTAAAGTCACGTTGTTGTTACACAATGAATATTAACAGAGGAATAACGCGGCGCGTCGCAATAGTCCTCGGGAAGATAAATTTATCCTCGCGTCGGGAAATGGACCATTTTTCACGGCACCTAACGCTAGGTGTCACATGCTCGGTGCGAAGACGCCGTTACTTACGTACTACGTGAGTGGAATACAACACGTGCTTGTATTAACCCCAGCGTGTATTCTTTTAGTGGGCTGCTGTTTGCTCTTTCATTACATTAGCGCTATATCGAATCAACGAGCATTTTGGTACAGGTGTAAATGGGTTAGGAGAAACGAGAGCGTTTTGTCAACCTGTTGGTGTTTAGGTAAAGTGCTAGGTAAATACTCTGAGATTTAGTGAAGTGGTAAATAGTCCTCAACTGTGTTTACTTTACTGAAGTGAGCTGAAATCGTTACAATAGAAAATGGCAATATGTAGGTACCTACAAAATTAAATCAGATTATTACAGATTTGCTTATTCACGTTGTTGAAAACTACCATTTTCGTTTAAATTATCTTAATTGGTGGCTGGGTTACTCCGAAAATATTTATATTTACCGGGAAACAACAAATTTTGTTCTCTGATAACCATTACATTTTCCGACAACTGGCCTTAAAGAATAACGGGACTCATAATTGCACTAAAACCTACATTATCTTGCACCTGCACAGCAGAGCACACATTCAGCATTTCCCACTTGTGTTACAGTATAAAGGTAACAAAGCGCGTGGTGCCGCCAGATACCGCTAAACTGTTGTTTCAGGTACCTCTTGAAATAATATGCATTATACCGGTATGACACACGAGCCGTGTTTTCGTTCCGGGACGAATTTTACGGCTGTTAAGGGATCGTTCGAATAATTATAGACTTGTTGTGGATGATGATATAATTTATTATTGCAGCTTCGGATCACGATTTAATAAATTGTTTTAAATAAAGAATAAAACACAACGTATTCTACGTTTCTATAGAGACAACGGAGTGCTTTTTTCTTTATAGATTGCAATGGAAACATAGTTTTATCACTGTGTAGCGCGGAAACAGATGTGACTTGGCTCGTTAGTTTTTTTACGGATTAGCCTGGCAGGTAAGGCACTTTACTAGCTGTTACTGACTGAGTCTGCGTGTACTTTGTACTTCATATTTATTTCTAACTAACGACCCTTCCCAGCTTTGTACCTACGGATGCATTCATTTATTTTATTCAGATTTTCATACAAAACTACTATTCCAATGTCCAATTTTTGCGGTTGTTTTTACAAAAACTTATCTAATGTGTTCAAATTAATTAATATCTTACCATCCCACTGCAAGGCTGAGGCCTGTTTTCATAGAGAGCAGGCACGAGCATAAATCACCACGCCTTCCTCAAGGAAATTTCAGAATTATATTCATTACAAGTCCAGGTTTCTTCATGACATTTCCCTTCACCGATTGTCGATGTCTAACATACACATAAAAAATTACATTTGTTTTGAACCCAAAACTTAGATGTGTTCTGTGAATTTGTTCAAATGGATTTCAATTTATAAATGATATTTCTTTCTTTCTTTCTTTCTTTTATTAAAACGTTGCCCCACACTAGGAATTTCTCCTGTATCGTGGGTGCGTTTACAAACATTTAAACTCACATACACAAACAGCCAGACCCGGAACAACTACCTGTAGGTCATACAAATATTTGTTCCGTGCGGGGATCGAACCCACAACACGCGGCGCAGCAGCCGATGGCTCAACCACTGCGCCAACCGTGTCGTCATTTATTTCTGTAATTAGGTTTTTACAAACACTTTTACACGTTAACAAGCAACATATTTGTTAACTCGGTTGGTGTTTCGCCATCTGACTACTCTGAGAAAAAACACCGTAAGAAACTCAGAGTTCACAGATTTTTTTAAATTCCAGACGTTATCTTGGTTAGATCATGTCAGGACCATGCAGATTAGTGTCCGAGATGGTCTTTTGGGGAAAGAACCAGACAGATATGAGTGCAAGCATTTTATAGGTATATAAACTTTTAAATGGTACGCGTCACAGATATGAGCTTTCACACACAAGTATCAAGATATACAACATACCTATACCGAGTATTACCTACGTATAGAGATATCGGAAATACCTCTAGAAAATTCGCCGAAGCTTCCTGCGGTGCACCGTCGATTTGACTATTCCTTCAACGTGAAGGAATTTAATTTATCCGTAACGGCCCCTGCAAACGTCTGTAAAGTTTTATCTCACGACAAACTGATAACACTGTGAGCCAACGAGATTCGTTCTAGAACAAAATTTATGTGTGTTTAAAATTGTTACAGGTAGGTGCTGATTCTTTTGTAAGAATGTATTTTGTTGAAGGTGTTATTTATGTACATACATACTCGTATTTATCCTTTATTTCGTAGGAATATTACAATGTATCTTTTGTTGAATAAAAAAAATTAAGTTACTATTATAATTACAATGAGACTAGTGTAGTGTAGTTATAAGTTGTATTGTTAGGGAAATAAGATAAACATTCCGTTCGGAACTTTGAGGGCTTGCATTTTTAAGATTGATTTTGGATAGAAGATGTGACAGCTGATGACTAAAACACCAAAGCTGAACTTTTATTTGACATTAAGAGATAAAAAAATCCTTACCAGCCGTTCCAACCTTGTAGTAATAGTGTAAATATGTTAGTTTCAAAACTGAAAATTTTAGTTAAATTTTCAGTCATAGGAGAATATCTAATCCAAAATCCAGCAGTAATCTGTAGTACCCTGGTATTTGAATATTATATTGAGTAAGGGCTTATAATAATTTATTACTAATATAGACACGTTGAACACCAAATTAGGTGCAAACCGTCATAATCGTGCCGTGATCACGGTAGATCGAATAGTGCGGGACGCATGTTTTTATTTCTCAGACAAGTTCACAAACAAGGGACTGAATGAAATCTACTAAAATGAACCAATGAGGTTAATTTTAGCCGACTTCATTGGTTATGAGCTGACATTTGCGGGACGAACCTAACGTGAAGCAGCAATCGAATTTTTTAATCGAATTATTATTATTACCTTTATATACGAATGAATTTGACGACACGGTTGGCGCAGTGGCTAAGCGATTGGCTGCTGCGCTGCGTGTCGTGGGTTCGATCCCCGCACGGAACAAATATTTGTATGGCCTACAGGTAGTTGTTCCGGGTCTGGCTGTTTGTGTATGTGAGTTTAAATGTTTGTAAACGCACCAATACAGGAGAAATTTCTAGTGTGGGGCAACGTTTTTTCTGAAAGAAAGAAAGAAGAAGAAAGAATAGTCGACAGCTCTATCCCGCTCCCGCCGTACTTTTTGTTAGTAATGGCTTTTCTTCCATAGAAGACAAGACAAGCCAATATATTCTTTAATATTATATATCGTTAATTTGTTACTGAGTATTTCCTCTTTAAAATATATTCGTCCACACCTAATATTTTTACAGACGGTCTTAGGCTTTATATTATTACATTCAAAACATTTTTTCATTTCGTAACAAAATTTGAAGCATTTAGCACTCTACAGCAAAGAGACAACTCCGTAAAACTAGTTTAATTTCAATATAAACAAGCACCAGAAATAAGTGTAACCCCAACCTGAATTATGCACAGATAAATGTCGCAATAACAATTACATAACACTATCAGTGTCGCTACAATTCACGCATACACGTTCTGGGGGGTTTCAACAAACTAGTTTGCGAACAAGTAAGCTTTATGGCGTGTTTCCATTGTTGAAGAGTTGTAAGCTAGAAGCTCTAAAACGACGAATTAGAAAAGGTAACCCTTTTCTCTTTGTTACCATGCAGGCCCGTACACACAGCGAAAAATGTCTATCAATACTCTTAATAAAGAATGCAAAAACCAACGAAAATAATGTTTTAGCTTAACTTCATTGAACAATGAATTTTGTATTGTGTTAATCGATAAATTTGGCCAATTAATATGCTTTTGCTTTTTATTTAAACAAAAAGGTTAAATATCTATATCTAAAGAAAAAGTTTTTAAACAATGTAGGCTGATTGTGCTAGGTATATGTATTTTCAAAATACCGACGGTAATATTTCATTTTAAACCACCTCGGATTAGCTAGTATAATAACAACATTACCGCTAACTTATCTAAACCGGTCTTGTCATGTCGCGGTGTCACAGCAAATCGCATTTGAACAATGTTCATTCTCATTACGACAGGTTTGCAAACAAGGAAGCCTCAAGCCTACACTTACTGCTTCATTTCAGCGCACTGATAAGGAGCGTGACGTTTGTAAAGTCGCGACCGCATGACATTTGTCACGGTCGCTCGCGGGGGGTTAGAAATTACACTATCTTGTACCCTCGTATCTGATTTGCTCAGGGAGAACTTCAGTATTGGGGAATTGATCTGCTAATGATTTGTTTGCTTTGTTTGCCGAATCTGTGTTCTATATCTATTTGTGTTTATCGGTAATGCCATGTCAATATGTAGTTCTGTTTACCTAAACAAACCAGCCTTCCAAGAGATTTATTACTTGTATTCTTATACTTAATTTTGCTTCGAATGGAAGACGCACACCTTTAATAATAAGGGTGGATTATCGCAACCCTAAACCCTTACCTTTTGTTACGTGTTTTATCCTTTTATGTAATACAACAAAAGCCTAAAAGACTTGAAGCACGTGTGAAAATATCGTCATTTTTAGAGTATGCGCCACAAAATTTAAGAGGTATTTTTCTTTAATCATAGCATATTCACTAACGTGGCGGAGCTCCGCAGCTGCGGCACGCCGATAACACGCCGCGTGACACCTGCCGTCATTTGTCACGTCAGACTCCTTGTTATTCCTTCTCTCCTAATTGATCCCAAAAACCAAAGTTTCCCAATTTAACCCGTCTCTCTCTTTTAACACGCTGTGCTAGTCTACGGTGTTTAATCATAGCGTATTCACAATCACGGCGTCTCGCGGCTGCGGCGTGCCGATAACACGCCGCGTGACACCTGCCGTCATTTGTCACTCCCTATTGTTCTTTCACTACGATATTGAACTTGTTTGCTTCTGTCCCGTCTAAACTGTCGACTCCTTCCCTCTGTTTTCACGCTAAATTGGATTGCGATTTCGTGAAGGGTATGCAAAGGGTGAAACGGTGCACTTTTCAATGCTTCAAGATTAATGTTCTGAGTAATCTATTGTGTAACGCTGAAAGCTGCTTCAGCTGTAATTACAGTACAGCCGATGAATCCAATTCAGTGTAACAATAGAAGAGATTGTTGAAGGGGTTAATCGCACTCCTATCACGATCGTCTAAGGATTTATTTCTATTATCAGTTTTCAATGACTCTCTTTCATGTTACTTAATAGAAAAGAAAGTGGCATCTGGAACTAGACCTACAATAGAACGATGAATAATATCGATAAATTTAAAGAAAACTGGGTTGTAGACGTCTTATGTGCATTTTCGCGTAGTAAAATCAACAGCAACGTCAACACAACAACAAGGACGTCAACTTCAAGGTGTTCGTGGTACGAATACCGACGTGTTATCTGCACTCTGTCTTGGTAGAGGACTTTTGTCTGCAGGGCGTGGTGTTCCATCACTTCCACGGGCAGGTGCCACACGCTTTGCAACTTAGTCAGTGCTCAAGTGAAGTGTGACTATAATAAGTTAAGAATAGAATAGAACACACTTCATTGTACACCATAAAAACGTATTAATAATAAGAAGCTACAATAAGCAAAAGAAGAGAGCTACATAGGGTGTTAAAATGGGTGGCCTCATCGCTAAAAACGATCTCTAACTTAAAGAAGATACAGAATAAAAGAAAAGAAATGCGACAGAAGTTACTTTAAGTATTTATATACCTATAGTAACACGAGTTGCATACTTATATGTCTATTTAGGAGGTATCTATCGATGGGCCTGATGACAAATAAACAAATACAAAAATACTGATTTCAGCTGCATTTCGTAAGGCTGGAAGTCGAAATTAAAAATACTTTTATGACCTACTATGGGTAGCTTATATATTAATATGTTTACTTAATTAACAAACACAGCGAAAGCTTCAAATTACTTATTTAAACAGATGATTAACGCTTACTAAACCATTCATTTTACTAACATTTAAATGCCTCGTAACTTTGAGGATCGTTGTTAATCCCTTTTTTTTTTTATTCTTTTTTTTTTGGACTTTTATACTTCATGTATATTATATGTCAGTCCGATTTATCTAATTATAAACATCACATCAATCACTAATTAAATTAAAGTAAGTAAAGTCTGAACAAAAGACAAGCTCCTTCACTATTAGGGTTTGAGAGTATGTTATTCATAATACCAACCTGTAATTTGTCCAGACCTAATGTGTCGAATAACTCCTGTAGCTCAGTATGAAATTGAACACATTCCATCAATAAATGATGTACGTCATCTATTACCCCACAGGTATCACATTTAGGTGATAAAATCTTTCCCATTAAAAAGGCAAATTTATTTGATGGAATGTGTCCAGTTCTAAGTCTGTGCGCTAAAGTAATAAATTTTCTACTTAACTGGCTATATGTGAACCAAGGTATACGAGGAGGCTGAGATTGGATAGTTTTGTACCATATGCCTTTTTCCAATGATCTCTGATTAAAATATTCCTTCCACATATCATAACACTCTCTATTATATTTTGTTAATATTTCTGAATAATATGGTCTCACATAAATTTCTTGTCCTTCTGTACTTCCATTTTTTGCCAATCTATCAGCCTCTTCGTTACCACGTATACCAATGTGCGAAGGAACCCACTGCAACCTCAGATCCACTCCTTTCTCTGATAGTTCTTCTAATTTAGAGAGTATCTGATATGCTATCGGTGTACCTCTGCGTCCAGAGGCGCATCGAGCTATATGATATAACGCACTCTTACTGTCTGAACATATGACTGCTTTAGTGTAGTTGATTGATTTAATATATGATAGTGCTTCTGAGATCGCAATGAGCTCCAACGTCATAACACACACATTTCCAATAATTTTAAAACATACACTAGCATTTTCTAGTGACCGAACATAAAATGAAGCTCCTCTACCATTCTTGCTCATAGATCCATCTGTATAAATTACTACCCAATCAGCATATTTCTCTTTTGTGCTCAGAAAATATTTTTGTTATAAATTTCGAAAAGAAAAACGGCAGTGTATACAAAAAGTTATCTCAAAATCCATCTAACATGACGCGTCGATTCTCGAACACTCTCCCAAACAAAAGAAAGTCAACGCGATCACGTTACCAAGTTATTGTGATTGGGCGATATAACAAATGAATTGCTATAAACAGAATTGACTGGGATGCTACTGACGTACCCCTCGTCACGCCACTATGTACGCCGCCGTCGTCCGTCCGTCTGTCCCCGACGGACGATATGTTATGCCCGCCTGAACTCTGACAGTACTCTCCGCTTAAATTGATTGAAGGTTGCATAGAACGGTCACGTGTGTTTTGTTTTTGTTATCCATGTCTGGGCGATACTCTATTGTGTTATCTTAATCCCAGTATTGATTTCAGTTTTGTTATATTTTTGGTGAAAAGCGTCACAAAATCAGTTTCACAGTATCAGTCAGATTTCAATAAAAAAAGGTTATAATATATATTTATGTCTAAACCCCGTTTCTGGTACTAAAATGTGACAAATTTTGGAAGGTGTGATTGGTGGAATTAATCATTCACAGCCAATCACACCTCTTGAATTGCGTTTAACTTGTAACGGCGATGATATCATTTGAAACACCGGGTATTGGTAAATCAAATTATTTCAGATTTAAATATTCTTCACAATATTATAATTTTTAATAAATCAACTACCAATAACCACAATGGGCTATGAAATTGTTCAGAAGAATAGTATTTATAGTATTTAACTATTAGTGAAACTCACTATTTTTCAGGCGACACGACATTCAATAAAAACGTTTTGTATATTTATATTCAAGCCGTAAAATTATCAATAAATATTGTACTCATTAATCATTCTGAAAAGTATAATGACATGCAGAGTTAGCTTATTATGCTATTTAGAGCCTATTATGCAATCCTTTAGAAATAATTTTGCACCCAAAAGTGTAATAGCTACTAATAATTTACTTTGCCAAAATGCGCTTTCAAAACAATAAGCAGGCGAACAATGCGTTTGACAGTTCCAATACTCTGAATATATTATCTTTGGCTCTCAATTCGAAGACATTAAGTTTGGTACGACACATATTCTCAAAACTTTACCTCGGAAGTTTGCCGGAAACTAGGCTATCGACAGCGCACCCGATCCAACTATCTACAAAGGAACGCCTACAACTTGTCTAATGAGATGAATAATTAAACAGGCCGTATATAGGAGCTAAATCAACGTATGTGACCACTGTTATATTCTTTTGCTGGGAGATTTTCTTTGTTCTATCGTCCTACGTTGCTGAACGACATTGATTAAAAAAGATTCTACTGTGTTAATTGGCAATTGTGCCATCGGTTTCTTTATCAGTTCCATTGCAAGTTTTTAGTTTACAGAGACCACATATGTGGACTGTCTCCTGATTTCAATATTCCTTATTCTATACATTTGCTATATGATACGGCTGTTAATGCTCTGTCTTTACGATTACAATGTAGGTAGTGTATTCACCATGTGATTAACCTCAGCATTCTCGCACCAGTGCTTTCATTTGTTAGAGAGATATTCTTTTGATCTGAGCAATGGGACTTTTATGGGGACCTGTATTTTATCTTAATTAATTATAGAAGTGAGTACCCACGATTTTCCACCTTGCCTATATCAATAGTCAGTCGCATCACCTAACTTGCGTGTCGTTTGACGCGTCAATAATTTTATTCTAGAACCCACGTCATCATCATCATCCTCCCTCACGTCATCATCGTCTTTATCCCAATTTATTTAGGGTTGGTGCAGCAAGTCTTCTTCTTCCACACATTTCAATTTGACGTCATCAGAATATCAAATGTCACCTCTTTCCAAGCCATATCATTTGTCACACAATCCATCCATCATGTCTTTGGCCTCCCTCTATCTACTCTTAAAACCACGTGCAAAACCGAAATAGTAAGTATAGTAAAACTAGCTTTTGCCGGCGGCTTCCCTCGCGTTAGGATGTAGGGGTTAGAAAGAGACAAAAAGTAGCCTATGTCACTCTTCATCCCTTCAACTATCTCCACAATTCGTCGCTCCGTTTTGCCGTGAAAGACGGACAAACAGACACACACACTTTCCCATTTATAATATAAGTATGGATTCAAAGCGATGTTACTTGTTTTATTTATTCCGAGTTTTTCAGGCTACTTAAGTTGTAAGCACCTGTACATAACCCAGTTTCCAACTATACCAATAAAAATATAATTAGTAGAAATATAAACAGAAATGCGGTCAGAATAATGAGAGCTTAAGAAGAAAAATCACAAGAGTTTTGAACATAAAATGTTAACCATCCTGAACTTCAATGGTTAATTACCAGGGATGTTATTGCCTCAAACGCGAGTAATACCAGTTTTTAATTGTTGAATTGTTCTGCGGTTTTGTTATTAAGCGATATCAAAGGTATCTCTTGGATTGATGTGGCTTTTCAGTGTTCGAATTATAATTTTAATCAGCTTAGTGGGACTAGACATGACTTTAAATCAAATATACAAATAGATAAAATTGACATGTTTGTTTGCAATGTTAAAATAGTAGCTTGCTGCTTGAGTTAATTGTAGATTTTGGTATCTATTAGTTTTGGTTTATTTATTTTGGCATTTTGGTGTGTGCTAGCTCACATGTGGCAAATTAATTAATTTAATGATGTATAAATATGATTGATATATTTTTTTTTGACGGATGTTTATAAATTCAAGTTTTTCAAACCTATCAGACAGTGTTGTTGTTGGAGAGTTTGTTCCGCAACTTCTTCTTCCCAGCAAAAAAATTAAGAAGTGGCGAAGGGTAGGCGTTTTGGGGGACTGTCTTTTGTAAATGTTTTGACGTTCAAAAAGTGCTGATTCTCAACCTAATTTGAAGAAATGAATTTTGAGTTGATTTTGTATCCTTTTACTAAATGCAAGTATACACGGTAGTTTTACCAAAAACTAATTAAAAAAATGTCTGTCTGTCTCTCTGTTAATTTAAGGTAATCTCCTAAACGGTTGGACCGATTTTGACGGGGCTTTCACTGGCAGATAACTGAATTTATGAATAAAACTTTTAAATACGGAACAAAAAAAAACATGTAATTTTGTTAAGTCTCACGTGGTCGTGGTTGCGGACACAGCTAGTTAAGACTATAATTAACAATGAAAATGACATTTATTTCATAATTAAATTAAATTTAAGCACAAGTTTGCACTCGATTTCAGGAACGAAAATTATCACTAAATTAATCTGACAAATTGCCATGCGCGCGTCAACTGCTGTGATTGGTTGAATGAATTATCAAAAGCCATTCATCACTTTACATAATACATAATTATATTACATTGTGGCACGTCAATTTTTGTAGTGGTGATGGTCTTCGGATTTTAGTCTTTAGTAAAAGAAAACTACAGAAACGATAAAGGCTCAAAAGGGGGAAAAACTTTTATAAAGTAATAGAATTTCCAGGACACTACTTCTCGGATACATTTTCAAATACTCTACTTTTATTTTCTAAACTTCCAGTTATCAATTTTCTTGAAACCTGCAATTTTATATTCAGATATCACATTCTCCAGTGTTCTTGCTAAGAATAACAGAAAATAGAAATTCTGCAATACCCAAATCTACTTCAATATGTTTGTCTGTACAGACTCAAGTATATACCATCTGACCTATCTATGTTTGTACAGCTTCCTTGTACAAATCTGCTCAACATGTATACTCACACTGCTAACGGTATTTGCATGTGAATGAAAATTCAATATGGTTAACCTACTTATTAGGAGCATGTTCAAGAATCCCTTCGAGACCAAGACATCTTTATGCAGATATGTCTTTGACGACACGGTTGGCGCAGTGGCTGAACGATCGACTGCTGCGCCGCGTGTTGTGGGTACGACTCCCGCACGGAACAAATATTTGTATGGCCTACAGGTAATTGTTTCGGGTCTGGCTGTTTGTGTATGTGACTTTAAATGTTTGTCAAAACACCCACGACACAGGAGAAATTCCTAGTGTGGGGCAAAGTTTAAAAAAAACAAAAAAAAATGTCTCTATATCAAGATTACCTCTCGTGTTACAACCAGTTATCTGGCTAGCACCATCCAAAACTTATTAAAATAAGGTTCAATATCGTTTGAATATACAACTGGTTCAATTGAGAGAAGCGCCTGCAGTTCGCAATATTTCTTTTAAATTATTCACTGTTTTCCTTTCATACTCAAAGAGTTTATTTGATTTTGTTCCATATCCTTATGTCCAGGAAATTTGGAAAAACTCTACGATATTATTTTGAGAGCATTTCACCACTTTACGTATCGTAAGAACGTCACTAAAATATTCATGAGTAGTGCAAGCGGATGAAGCGGAGGGTCCGGGATAGCCACCTTTGTGTATGAGACACCTTTTTAGGGGTCGGACATATAATGCATTCACTTCTTTCCCAATGCCACAAACAAACATCACAGAGATTTCAAATTCGTATAGTAATTCAATTCTCCTCTTTTCATCTTTTTCTTTTTTGAGAGAATAATTTAAAATTTTTGGTGAGGTCAAAGAAATTCCATGTTTTCTTTAGGAGGCTCTTTTAACGTCTTTGTTAAAAATTTGTTCACTATTTCAAGGAAAAATATGACGAGGATAAAACTCAGAAAAATATGACCGCAATGAAATGATTCAGAATATGAATGCCTCCTGTTAATATTTGAGTAACATTGAATTTGTCAAAATGACAAAGGCTGGGGGAATTAACATCTGGGTTTTTTATTATGAAAACATAACAATACAATTTTCCTTACTAAGGTTTTCCTATCGAACACTGTTTATTAGACAGTTATTTATCTATATTTCATGTTGGCTGATGGCCCAGTGGTTTACTCCTCGCCTCTTGTGCACGAGGTTTGTGGGTTCAAACCTGGGCAAGTACCGATGTGAGTTTTTCAATTCATATGTACTTTCTAAGTTTATCTTGGACATCACTGTCATCGGTGAAGGAAAACATCGTGAGGAAACCTGGACTTATATAATTAATATAAATTTCGCCAACCCGTCTTGAGCAAGCGTGGTGATTAATGTTCGTGCCTTCTCTGTATGAGAAGAGGCCTTTGCCCTGCAGTGGGACAGTAATAAGCTGGTACTTTTTTTTATCTATAAAACTTATTATTTTTGAGTTCCGTACAAGAATGGTAAAAAAGGAACCCTTTTATTGCGACTTTGTCTCTCTGTCCGTCACAGCTACTTATTTCAGGCTGCTTATGACATTAGCTTCATATTTAAAAGATTTACATTATAATGTAATATTTTGTTTACTTTTCATGTGTAAGAGTTGCAAAAAAATGTTGTTTTCATTGAATTGAAGCAAAAATTGGGGTTGAAAAATATCAAACGCCTCAAGCAGGGTAACATATAAAATAAATACAACTGACCTTTAGTTTCGGAAGTCGCTGGCTTTTGGTTTTTTCGTTCGTTCCAATTTTTGTATAAAATCGTTTTTTATTTCTCGCTTTGTAGTCGGTCGGTTTGTTATTTACCTATCTAAAATTCAATAGCCTTATGTCTACTGATAATCACCTTTTATGAATATTGCTTTTCCCGATGCAGAGAAGTTAATTGGTCTACTTCACCATATGTATTCTGACGAACATAAATTGCTTAGCAACCATATTAGAGTAATCGAATCGTGACTGGTTATATATTGAGTAGTTCCTGTGGCCATCTGTGGTCTTCATCATCAGTTCCTCTTAACCAAATGGTGCTTTCGAAGAGTAAAAGCACGAGTTACATACTGCAAAAACTACCCAAACCATAATTTTAACAATTGTCAGAGACATCGGTGAATATACTAAAACCCTTGAATCCAAATTATATTATTATTATTTTTGACTTTTGTTTTTGTTTATCTCGCATAGTTTTTGAGTTATGATGAGAAAATCTCTAAAACGTAAAATGGAAAAGGGAATTAATTTTTCCCACCAATGCAACGTACCTCGCCCTCGGTGGCCGAGTGCGGTCTGTGCTTTTCCAGTTTTTAACTTAATGTTTTTTTTTATCAACAATATAAAGTAAATTGTAAATGAGGAAATTGGTCAATGTAACTTGGTAATAATTGGAAAAGCGATATGTAGTAGGTACCTGAAACCCAAAACTACAATTTTATATATATATATATATATATATATATATATATATATATATATATATATATATATATAAGTAAGTTAAGTACCGTAAAACGGAATCAAAACCACACTTTGAAGGGGATTTTCACGTAAGATAAATATTATTTTCTGTCTAAAAATACTTATTTTTGATTGGAAAGAAATTAATCGTTACAATACCTTGTTTGTACTAGGCAACACTAAATTAACACGAAAGTGCCTTTAAACTTTTTGTATCGATTTATCCCTATTTTTTTTTCACCCTACTTTCTCCGGTATGTATGATTTTCGGTAGATAACATTGACTCTACCCTACGTAAGGAGACAAGGATAATAATTCATGCAAGGCTTAATCCACCACAAAATTTAGTATGCAATCGGCGTCTTATGGGAAGCCACGTCGACATATTTGTGGCGAGGAGTCCACCTCCGCCATGCTGCATCGCTTTAATCCCAGGACAGTATCAGGTATTGGATTACTGCATCTGCAGCCAATATCGGGAGTTGGATGCAGATGCACTGTATAAACACTATCGGAATTTTAATAAAGGTAAAACACTGAAGCATATAAATATTGGAGTTTAACATTGAAATTGCCGGCTATTTTAAAATATGAATTTTAAAATATTTTCTTCCAGCTGTCAGGTTTTACAAAACGTTGGCACTGAAATGAATAATATACTGTAATAATACTGTGCAAGGGTCTGGTAATTAATTTTGAACATATCAGCGTCTATTAAATCTGTTGCCTGTGTTTGATTAGTTGAATAAATAAATAATAAATAAATATAGCTGGACAATCCACACAGCATCATCATAACGCAAAAGAATTTTCGTACAAAAATCTAAAAACTTATATATGCCAATTTTGCAAGCGACTGGCAAAAGCCATTGGATGAGGAGTTGCTCTGACAGTCAATCATACTGCCACTACTATGAGTGACATTTAGCTACTGTTCCACAAATTATCTGCATCAGTTTCTACCTTCTTTCACTCTAATTTCTACCAATTTTTACCAAAAGTCCAACTTTTACCAAAGGACCAATTTTTACCAAAGGACCAATTTTGGAGTTTGAATTTGAGCAGCACAGCATTTATCTTCTAGGCAAGGCTTTCTCGTTACAAGACATTTCAAAAGTAAGTGTATAAATCATTTTCAACATAGTGTAGGTTGAGATTTATGGCTGAATATTCCTGAACCTGCTTCAATATTGACGTCATTATTGCCATATAGATTCGTGAATACATCGTTACGTAATATTGTATCTCTGGCAAGCACTAAAACTTGAAACGTATGGCCTTGTGCAGTTATTAAATTAATGTTTTACTATAATTATGATCGTATATTATGTGGGTAGTGGATAGAATGTGAAATTAATTCTATATATCGTCGTATCCTACGAATAGTGCCCTAACGAACATAGGGGCTTTCTTTTTTTATTGCATAATTCAATTCTACTCATCATACCACATATAACCAGTTTAACAAAACAATTAAAAACAGTACAGGTTATCATTTAATTAGGTTTTCTAAAAAGCCACAATTTGAAGCACTACGTTTTCAACGAAAAATAAAGCCACAACCGCCATCGCGCCTTCGTTCTTCGCGAGTTGTGCGGTGCGCGGGCGCGGGGAGTGCGTGCTAGCGCCGCTCGGCTTCTATTCGGCGGAACGCGGAGATTGTTAGTTGCGGCGAGCGTAATCTGATTTTTAAATAAATTATATTTTTGTTTGTACTACTAAAGTTTAGTCATAGTTATTAAATGAACCGTAGTATTTGATAGTAAATAATGAAATTCCGATGACGAAAATTTGGTGGAATTAGTTATGAAGGAAGATTGTGGAAATGAAAGAAAACATACGAAGATTATAGCAAGTAGGTAAATCAATATATTTTATACCTCAAAGAATTTTGAGGTAAAAATGTTGTTTTCTTAATTTGTACCGTATTGATTAAGTTCAAATAACATAATATCAACGAATTAGTACTTAATTAAGTGATTTTAATTACTTATTAATTTTAAATATAGGTTACATAGAAAAAAACCCTAATGGTGGGTTGTGGCCGTTTTCTATGGAATGGCTAAATTGCGTATGTATAGAAGAGATGAAGTCATAATTACGTTTGTGTCTTTCTTCTACGTTCAAATTATGTTATTGTCGTTTATTATTTCTTTGGTGCATTTGAAATATTGACATTGCTATTTTAAGTACATTTTTTTTTACGCTCACATGATTTTAACCCTTTCTTACATATTTAAACACTGAGTACACAATTACATGCTTTTTCTGGTTTGGGGCTTAAATGCATTAAGGTCTTTTTTCTATTGCTTGGAAATTGATATAAAAGCATTTGTGGCCGCATTATTAGGATTCCGCACGATAATTACAATTACGCTTATTTCATTATTTTCTCAAAGTTTTAGAAAAAATCTATTTTATATGGTACGGTTATTAATTTTAGTAAGAATACATGCAAATTTGATCGATCTAATTCATATTATAGCTGCTTACGGGATTCCGGCAGTTTTCCTTGACAATAATTTTAAATTTCATTTTGTTTTCAGCCAACACTTCTGAAAGTTACTTTGATGAAAGGGATCGCATCGAGTCTCCGATGACACGAGGTTGTGAAAAAGAGATAGAATATTTAATCCAAAAAAATATTAACTCTGAGCTTAAAAGCGAAAGTGGTTTTATAATAATTGTATTCCATTTGATGCCCTTTCCCGACATTGTACTTATTCCATACAAAGTTTAGTTCATAATTTTAGTTGAAATATCAATGATATGAATTCATTTTTATCTACAATACTGCAAAGCTAGTTTAGTATGATGATTTTATGATTTAAAGTCTTCTGTCCTACTTTCAGGATTTTGTATACAACATGAATAATATAATAATGCAAGTGAGATTGTAATCTTGTCCGAAATGCAAAATCTACAAAATCTGGAACTAAAAAATGGCGACCCTCTAGACATAATTATAGAATTTACTGAAGAGTCCGACCAAACAATTATTTGCCAGTTAGAAACGGGACAAGTGAAATTACACTTCAATCTGAAAATCTATCCGTTTCAATGGCTGAAATCCTTTTAGATAGTCCGACTTCAAGTTTTACAATCCCCACTCCGCTATGGTCAGATGTTAATTCCCTTGTATGTTCTTCTTCTACTCGCAGATGTACCAAAAAACGAAGTCCAGGTAACATACGAACAAGAAATCCTGCAGAATGGAAAGGCTTAAACGAAAAGCATTGAAAAATTCTGGCAAAGCTTTTATTTATAATAAGGGAGAAACTGTTCCTGAAAAGACTAAACAGTTGGATGAAAATGATAGGCCACGTATTTTTATTGTTTTTGGAAGGTAGGCAGACACGAAAACAGTGGGATTTAATTTTAAAATTCGTAAAGAGCCACAAACCCAAGATAATTAAAGCCGAAGGTCCTAATAGATCACAGACGAGAGTATAGTTTACCAATCAATAATGAAAGCGTCGTAGTATGTCGTAAAATGTTTTTAAATACGTTATCGATCGGCGAAAGAATTATGAGAAGTTCATTTAAAAAACGGGATACTGCGACCAATGAGCATATTTTACTGGATTTGAGGGGAAAACACCATAACCGACCAAAGAAGGTAAAACTTATAGCTCTCAAATAGCTACATTGCAGCAATATCAAGATATTGTTAACACTAATTTTAATATTTGACTTATAGGGTCAAAGAAATGACCTTGGCTGATATTTATAATTATCTTAAATTGCTCAATGTCAAGAATTGGTTAAAGAATGATGATGGTGAAAATGTTGTATGGAACAAAATCAAAAAAGTGCAAGTTAAGAAGGACAACATAAACGTTCTTAAAATATGAACATGAACTGAATGACGATTACAAAAAAAATCACTACATTAAGAAAGGGTACTAGAGGGGATAAAAATGTAGTATAGGAATACGCCAGTAAATGGATTACCATTAAAAGTAAATTATGATAAATATAATAAATATAATGTCAATGTGTGAGGCTAAAATTATTTCAGAGGAATACCACATATTTTTTAGAACATTGCCTCACGAGCAACCTGGTAATGCCAATATTCCTGGCAGTTCTGACGAAGAAGACGATTAATTTGAATTTCACTGATTTCGGTTAACTTTTATTTGATTTAGTTATGATTTTTTAAAGTGCAATTTTGGTTTTAAGAACTTTTGAAGATCTAGCATATAATACTAGAATATCAAAATACTTTTATTTCTTTAAAACGATAAAATTATTAATATATGAAGAACTTATTTTAAGAACCGATTTTGATTATTTGCAATATTATTTTAAGGAGGGACCGATTGTGATTCTAAGCAAATTTTATTTTAAACAGTGATTTTGATAATGTATTATTTGATTTTAAGGACTGATTGTGATTATAATTACGTGTATTTTAATATTAAGCTCTGACTGCTTAAAGATAAAGGTTTGTTTCCAAAATTCATATTTTGTTTCGAATTAACTATTATGATTCCATAATTATTGTCTTTTATTACATTCAAATGTTTCTATTAATGGTAAAATAGTTATTATACACAAATTCCTATGAAATACAAATGAAAACCCGCATCAGAAAAATATAAACAGGGCATTAAGGCGATTGTGGCCTCGACATTTCCGCAGATAAAAGGCATAATGTCACTTATTGCTCGAGTCCAGTCCTACTAAGCCTTAACACAACGGAGAATAAGGATTTAAGGGACAAATTGTGTATAAAATGTAAAGATAATTAATTGAAAATAATGCTAACCAAACCATAAAATACCAATACACATTATATTAAGCCACTAATACATATTTGTTCACGTTTAATTTAATTAAACACAAAAAAGTGTCTCCTGAAAAGTAGCTGTTATGCAGTTACGCCCCTATTCGTAGGATACGACGATATATATCTCTATTCTAGAATAGCTACCAAAATTCAGAATATATTTTGTTCTTCGTAAAATGAAAACGTAGGCTATGAGTTTGACTAAAACAAACTCCGTCTAGACAGAAATGATTACGTACAAAAATTAAACAGCTGTTCAGGTTATGGAATTTTTAAAGAAGCAATGTAAACTCCCCACAAATCGATCTGCGATTCCCTCATTGTCTCCCAATACGAAACAGGAACACAACACGAAACAATTGTATTTAAAACGGACGATAATTCAACCCGCCTGATTACATGAACAGCGTGAACTAAGTCCCGGCTTACCGCGGATTTGCAGGCACATCTGTGTCAGGCCCGATGCAGGTGATTAAAACCCACTTGCCACACTTATTGTACTGCTGAATGTGGATGTTACAAGTGTGCTCAGCTGTTTATTGTTACTTAGTAACCTTAATCCACGTTTTGAGACGTCTAAGCGGATTTTGGATCTTGTTTCTGCAGAAAACTTGGGACGCTCTGATTTCCTTAATGTGTTTTCCTAGCGTTAGGTCAGGAACTTATTTTTCGTAAGTGTCGCTGTTCGACACTTTGTGTAGTCGTTGAGAGCAATATTCACACGTACACACACTTTGTGTTAGAAGTGGCTAGTTATTACTTTAACTACTTGAGCATGAAAGCTTGTGTGAAAATTCATAACGTTATAAATAACAGTTATGCCAGCAATGAATGAGTGAAAGGTTTTTGGAAACAGCGAATTTTGACAAAGCGTTTTCAACAAAAAGTTTTTGTTTATGAAGTTATATGCAGATTTTTTATGTGTAGGTACAGACGCCAGCACATATAGCTATCCAAAACTATCAATTTTTATTAATACAACATGAACTTTATATTTTTGGAATAAAGTTGAAGAGCTATCAAAGACATTTGATAGATTGAGGTAGCTTGATGTGCTGGTCTCTGTTCAGTGGAACGCTCATGGCATTTAATACCCTCAGCTGGCCTAACACAGACCGTACTGTGCTAGGTCAGCTGATGGTGCAATTCAGGGAGTTCAATTGAGGGTTCGTTTAAAATAGAATACGAGGCCAGTTTTGACAAATCAAAATCAAAATCAAAATTCATTTATAAATTAGGCTGAGAATCAGCACTTTTTGAACGTCAAAACGTTTACAAAAGACAGTCCCCCAAAATGCTCACCCTTCACAGGTTTTCTTACTACTCCAATATCTGAATCTATATCCAATTCTTGATTCAGTTGCATCCGATAAGACTGGAAGCCGACAAAGGAGATGATGCTGAATAAGTATTAGTTAGCATTGTACTAAAATTCGACTCAACCAAACGTAGACACATGGAAAATTGTCCATGAGTACAGCGGAATAATTGAACGAAAAACTTTTTGTCTTTACTTTTTGCATATTTTTTATTGCAATTGCATAACAAATATTGGAAAAATTTATTGATGTGAAAAGCCCATTGTGTGAATTCTATTCTGTGACAGTTGGTAGGTACAGTTGGCCGCCGGGCAGTGGTAACAAAACCAGTCTAAGCTGGCCTTATATTTTACATGGAGCGACTGCCCATGTGACCTCCACAACCCAGTAACGGGGCAATACTATGCTCCTTGGTAAGACTGGTTGTCAGACTTTCGGGCTTCTGATTACCCATAATGACTCTCAAAGATCTATAAATGACAGCAGGCTTAGCGTGCTTTCTGAGGCACGAAGGAGTCTCAATATTTAATAATAATAATATACTTTATTAATTCAGACCATGGTGTCCATTTTGTTAGTAACAATTAGTGTTAGTAATGCTTAAAACTACCAACACAAACAAAATAAAAACATTATCTTGACATGCTCAATCACTGCAGCGCCATTCCATGACAAATGGCGCTGCAGTGATTGACGTAAGAACAGTCTAACCGACTAGCGATCATGCTAAGGATGCTGTTGGCGCTGCCACGTAC
Organism: Phlogophora meticulosa; assembly: GCA_905147745.2. Classification (NCBI taxonomy): domain Eukaryota; kingdom Metazoa; phylum Arthropoda; class Insecta; order Lepidoptera; family Noctuidae; genus Phlogophora; species Phlogophora meticulosa. The sequence goes on from LR990518.1 coordinate 7,325,458, forward strand.
TCTATGCACCAGGGATGCGGTAATGAACGGTCACTCATCCACAGATCGACCTCGGCAATAGTACCTTAATTTTTGATCGACCTGTGTGGCTTTTTTTGTTTAGACACGAACTATTCCTAACTAATACGTATTACAAATCCGAATGTGAATTTGTTTGCTTGATACATTTTCACACTGTAACGGCTGAATAGATTTCGATGAAATTTGGCATACGGATAGACCATGACCTTTTTTTGGCGGTTATACGTTTGAGTGGAATAATAACCGATCTCCACGCGGACAATACCGCGTGAAAAAAGAAAATGCTAGTTCGAAATATTTTCAAAACTTGTGCTACATTCTATGTGCAGATTTTAACTGCTTTTCAATACTGTATCGGTACAAATTCATTCACATTCATTTCGCGCGCGGCATTCGTCGGATTGCATCGCAACGGCAAATGGTTGCAAACAGATAATAAATTCGGGATTACCGCGGATTTCAGAGCGCCATCTGGCGGCCGCAGCCGTAGCCCCCGTTGAAAAGTGATTGGGACGCTACACTGACATCGCTCGTGTAAATTATGTAATTCATGGGCCTATTTCAATCGTGCATTCAAAGCGTTTGGCTTTTTTTTTTTTTTTTGACATTTTTGGGATGAGCTTTAGATTGGGTTGGCCCTCCATTTAGATTTTAGCTGTGGTTTATAATAAATTGTAATTGGGTAAAGCATTCTGTATCAGTTTAGATTGTTAGGCCAGTGGTAACACTGTAGTTGAAAACTAAAGAAAATCAGCGAAGTTCATGGGCACTAATTGTTTAGTTTTAGAAAGGTGACACATGTAACTAAATCCAATAATTGCTGTTTTTAATTCTTCTTCACACAATAAGAGAAGCATTTATTAGATTATGTATTAAGTTATGAGAGAAAAATATTTTATTCATTGCATTCTTTTTATCGTCGTCATTACTATAACGGAACTCATTTTAAAACTATATCATGTATAGAATTGAAATCATTTTCAACACACATCGACGAAAAGTGACTCTTAAAAATTTCAATGCAGTAGGTACATCTTGATTTACTTATCAAGCGTGATTTTGAACTATCTAGATTGGGAAAGGGAGCCTCAGATTACTTAAACACTAATTCAGGAATTCCGTTTTTTTTTTATTTCAGCAAAGAGTTTTATTTATACATTACTTACTTATACGTCAACTTCGTACAAATATTTTTACTGTCTTTCAATTTAATTAACATTCAATATTTACTTTCATATTGTTAATACGACGCTTAGCAGCTTCTTCGTTTCTTCAAAAATGTATTGTATATTAAAAAAAGAATTGACAGCATATTTGCTGTCAATTGTTTTGCATGTTGATTTAATTGCATAAACATTTTTAGTAGCAACCGTCGATTGGAAATTATGCATTTATCATTGCACTTAAGCAAGATTGCAACCCTAACTGTACGCATATAGGCATTAGAGAACGGAGCAACGAAAAACTTTGCATACCTGCATTAAAATGTTCTATTCTACTACTTTTGAAGTTTGTAAGAGATTCCACTCATCCCATTATCATGACAATATCCAACAAAGAATTTACTTAATGACAACTCACAAACTCATATTGTAGAAAGTGCAATCGTAAAAGTTCCTTTGTGGAGCTAAATGGGACGTTTTAAGTGAGTGGCATACAGCCGCTTTAAGAACCATTCTCTCTATACAGAACCAGTTCAGTTTGGATGGCAATAGGCTATCGAGCGAGCGATCCATTTGCAGGGAGCACGAGGTCGTTATACGTCGGTACTTTTGTTAATGTACAGGAATCGTGCACGTTTGAAAATTATACCAGTACAAGGTACAGTCAAGAACAGAAATATTGTGTCCATATGTAATGAGCTCATCTCTCATTTCTAAATGAGAATTCTACCAGGATTTAGTACTAAATGAGGGTCAATTCTGGAATTTTTAATAATACCCTTAATAAGTTAGAGGACAATTTTTAAGTTGCTTCCTAAATTCAAACTTCCGAAAACAAGCCAATGCATATTTATCAATACTAATAAAAAATCGTAGTAAAATAAAAAAAACGTGTTTCTTTTTGATTATCGTTTCAATTGTGAATAATTCGATTCACAACAGATAAGAAGTGTTCATTTGTTGACGTGTACTGTAGTTTTAAATTTAAAAAAATATAATTTATAAGGCTTGTGGTGTTATGCATATCGATGCATTATGCCATAGCTAGAAGAAATTTTGTTTCATTGCAATAAGACAAAAATACATAACATCACGCCTGTAATCCTCGAAGGGTTGGGTATAGGTGTACCTATAGTCCTACACCCACATTGCAACAGTCACGTTTACGTCCCATTTAATAGGGTGCGAGCCTATTACCATCTATTGGGCACAAATACAGGCTACTACTAAGATATTGCAAGTGGAAAAATCTTAACACTTTGCCCGATCTAGCGGTTGAACCCAGGATCAGCAGTAGCGCTTGTGGCCACTATACTAACAGGGCAGTCAAGTGTACCTACGCATATTTTTGCCGTTCACTGTACACGTAGGTGGTAGGTACAGTTATTTGCGTTGTTTCTACTGCATGTTTCCAAATAAAGTTTGTCAATACCCCTTTTTAGAGTTCCGTAGGCAAATCGCAAAAACGGTACTCTCATATTTTCAGCCTGACGGTCTGTCAATTTATTTTTCGGAGACTATATCCGCGCTATTTCTGCGAAATTTGGAAAGGTTATTTATTCCATGTAAGTACTACCGCTGAACAATAGTATAGTGTAATTACGAAAACATTTATAGAAGGTAAAAATCTCCACACATATGTATATGCAAATTTACAAAAAAAATATGAGTGCACGTAAGTGAATGGGGTAGCGTTGGGTCCTATAATTCAGAAATATTGTAATTTCGACGGACATTTTTGTTTTACGAACATACATAACATCACGCCTGCATAACCCGAAGGGTTGGACAGAGGTGAACTTCTAGTAACACCCACATTGCGCTAGTTATATTTAAGTCCCATGTAATTGGGGACGAGCCTATTGCCATCAACCGGGCTCAAGTTCAGACGAGGCTGCTAATGAGAAAAATCCTATTGAAAAAACTCAAACTCCCGTGTTTTTGTGAATATGGTGAGAATTGGTATATTTTCAGTTGCAACCGCAAAAAATATTTAATAGTTTTCGCTGTTGATTAAACCAATAATGTGCGTGAACGCGCAAACATGCATCCCGACTACGGATCTCTTACTGTACGTGGTCCAGCACGCACTTGACCGTTTTTTATGGTTTTTACTGTGTTCTATTTGTTACTAAATGTTGGGAACTGCTGCGTATAGTTGAATTCGGGTTTTGCTAAAGCTTTTTTGAGATAAATTTTTAGTTAGTCCCATCAATATATCAACGGGAACCTGAAAGGGCAGTAGGTAAAAATGTGTCTGGCTTAGTCCCAATGGACACAGCTAACTTTACTGACAGATGTTTTTATATGTGTCTTAAAAAAAAATACTCCTTATTAGAAAGACTATTTAGTTACATCTGGTCTTCTGGGTGGTGAACATCTGCACTTCTTTTATAAATTGTCGTTTCCTTGAAAATATTTATTGGAACATCATTTTAAGTATTACCTACTCGTAATGACAACGGTTGTGTATCGAAAGTTAAATCAGACCAAATTGACTCGGCTTTATCCAAAATTATAATGAAACACTCAACTGTACACCAAATAAAACAAACATACAATTAAGTAAAAGCCATCCACAAACAGATATAAAGCACGTAGTCAGAACGCATAAAAACTCCCCTAAGACTAAGATAAAAAGCATACGATTCTGAATTCCTCCAGACACGCAAATGTGAGGTCGAGTAATTGAGTACCGAGAGCTGGCACCCAAGGTTTATCACGTCTGTTTGTCCCCTAGTGTCATGATGTCGTCCACTGACGCGAACATCAAATAAAGTTGTTTTACTTACTTATCTGAATGTGAGGGTACCACGGAGGGTGCATTAATGACCTTGCTTCTTTCACCCCGCTGCAAACACTCCGACAGGTACTTAGACAGAATAGACAACGTTTTTAGGGTTATGCAACGAAAGATATGAAACCCTTACTGTTTCACATTGCTAGTTTTTGTGTATTTTACATTCCGAGGTACGGTAAAACGGGGTGAATATAAATGTTGGGGTGAATCGAAACAAACCATTAAATGAGCTTTTCAGGTATTGAAATGATGAATTTCAATTCATTAAAACATAAATGGAGTCCTTGTTTGTAATTCAAATAGGTTTAACTATCGAGGAAATTCCCTTCAAAGTATTTTTATCTCCCCTTCGTTTCTTTTAGGTTCGGTACTCAACCCCGTCTATAGTTGCAAATATTTCTAATAATGAGTCCTTAGCTAGTTTTAATTTTATTATTTAAATGCAAGGCATTTTAAATGATTACCTTCAAACGAGGCTGGTTGATTAATGGAATTATAGCAAATGTATAGAAAGAAGAATCAATTTGTACATTCATATATACCTACCATAAATTATATACGGGTCCCTCAAAGTATTTCTGATATACACTTCATCCAGTTTCTTACCTACCTTTTTGCACCCTTAACAAGGTTTGTACCTAATGTGTTTGTTATGAAAGAGATTTTCTTTAGAAATGATATATTTCGCGTGAAATGTATGGATTACAGTAATGTTGTTTGGGTGCAAGAAACTGTTCTGTAAAAATAAAATGGCTCAGCTTTTTATACTTGTAAGAGAATTTCGAAATATATGCTCATCTATTACACACGTCGCCTCAACATGTTCTATTATTTCTTTATAAAGTGCTTATTACGATGCTTCACCACTTTTAATGTGGCTAAGAACTACGTTTTTGCACCACAATTTATCAAAAATAACGTCTCAATCTTGAACAGTTACAGACTCTAACTTCAACTACTTCTCCCGTACCCATTGAACTTCAATTTCTAAGCCATAATCGTGCATAATAACGGAGTATCTCAAGGATTATTAATTATACGATGTGTACAATACAGCATTCTGAGTATAACACCGTAACAACCACTTGTAAAATGGCTGCGGGCTTGGGGCTGACCGCAACCCGCCTTGTGCCAACAATCTCGACGATGCGAATGGCATGGCTTAACTACCAGAGCCATCTATAAATATCTTGATATTATATATTCACGTGGGACCTTATGGCCTTTTGTTTGCTGCGATATTTTGGAGTTAGCTTCTAGTGAAGTTTCGATTTTCAAATTCATTTATTAATTTTGTGAACACAGGTTATAATAGTAATAAGTAGGAAGTAAGTTTAGTGACTAAAAGAGATGATACTTATAATCTTCTTTTTGTATAAAAACAGATTGCAGTATTTCTAACAGTGTTTACAAAATATATAGTTTTGAATCTCTGGCAATCAAGTGGGTGACGTGCTGATCTCCTTGCTAGGCTATGAAATAGTTTGTATTAAGGAGTAGCAGTGCCGATCTTCGCTTTAACAATGATCTTATATAAAATTTTTGGTCCACTCCATGTTCCGCTGAAAGGCATACAAAATAGTGATGCTAATAATGTCAATTTTAACTACAGAATCTTAGCAACAAACAATGTCAGCAAAGTTTCATGGTTATTTTTCGTGTTTAGGCAGATCGGAGGAGTTCGTGACTAAATAAAAACAACCGCATAAGTTGATTGAGGGTTAAGGCTACGCTTGCCGAGGTCAGCCTGTGGATAGCCATTCGTAACATATCGAGATTCCTCCGTGCCTCGGAAAGCGCGCTCAGCCGTTAGTCCCGACTGTCATTAGTAGATCTTTGACAGTCGGTAACGTAGTCAGAAGCCCGACAGTCTGACAACCAGTCTTACCAAGGTGTATCGTGTGTTGTGGAGGTCAGATAGGCTGTCAATCCATGTAAAATAATCGTATTCAGCTGCATCTGGTTGGACTGGAAGCCGTTGGGGTCGGCATAGTTGGGATAAGGCAGGTGATAATTTTTCGTGATCAGTTAATGTTAAAATTTCAATTTTCGATACTATAGAAAAGTCACTGTCTTCGATCGAGCTTTAGAGGCAAGATTACTCTTACTTGTTTTATAATCACCGGACAATATTAATTCATGCTTCAGACCATCGCTACCAGTTGCCGATTCTTTAAAGCCCTTGAAGGGTGACCTATCAGACCGTGACGTGATACTTATCAAGCTAATTAAGACCCTAAATGTCACAAATAGAGGTTGAAACGGCAAATCTTCGGAATGGTGCCAGTTGGCATCAGCAGGACTTGACCACCATCAAAATATTATGTTACTCGACAGAGCACAGCAACTTTATTTTCAGATGTTTACTCTACATTGTTATAAATTTTATTAAAATACCAATCTCACTGTTTATTCACACTTAATGTCCCTATTACACAGCCGTAATCCAACATCACTGTTGTCATATCCCAGATTATGGACCATAACTCAAACCCAACATTAATTGCAGGTTCATGAATAAATAAGTATAATTATATATAGTGGTCATCATATATACACGACAACAGAATAGAAGGCTTAATTAGGCCATCATCCTCCCGTCCTTATCCCAATTTATTTGGGTTCGGCGCAGCATGTCTTCTTCTTCCATACATCTCTATTTGCCGTCATCTCAAGAGTCAACTTTTTTCTAGCCATATCATCTTTCACACAATTCAACCATCTCTTCTTTAGTCTCCCTCTACTCTTGTAACCCTACACATTCATGCTCAAAACTTTCCTCACAACATAGTCCTCATTCCTTCGCATCACATGCCCATACCATGACAACCGATTTCCACACAACTTCTCGGTCACGGGCGCCACTTTCAGATTTCCTCCTTTCTTATTCTATCCATTCGCGTAACAACACACATCCTCCTCAGCATTCTGATCTTAGCCTTTTGTTCATCTCTTTTACGGTCCAACATTCTGATCCATACAAGACAGCAGGTCTTACCTTTCAGGTAACCTATTAAAAACTGTTGAAGGGTTGGTTGAGCAGGGTCTTCCAATACTTTATTTCTGTAGTCACAAGACAAGTGGACGCTAACAGATTCCATGCAGTTTGGACCACTGAAGATAAAAAAAATAAAAACACAAGTCAAATGTTCTATTAATATCATATCTTCACACGTTCTTGAGAAAAGGGTCTTGATAGATAGACACACAGATGGATAACGAAGCGATCCTATAAGGGTTCTGTATCTTTTTCTTTTGAGGTAGAGAACCCTAAAAATGTAAAGCTAAATAGTAAAGCTAACAAGAAGGTTTGCAAATTTTTCGCCTCTTTGTTAGTCTGAAGATTTTCATTAATGATTGATTGCACAGCTGTCATCCACTTTAATAGTTACTAGTCATTGCGTAGGTAACTCATTAATCTATGTTATTTTTGCAAAGAGGTCTTTAGGAATACTATTATCTGTTAAGTTTTCCTTTAAGGATATTAATCGTTTTTTATAAGTAAATAATTCAATGTTTGGAAAGCTGTCAAAAAAAAATGTCATACTTACACTTTTCGGATGAGTAGGTAGGTGTATAAAATATGCTAGTTATCCCTAATACTTCGATTAACACTATCAACCAAGTCTGTTTATGATGCCGTAAGTTTTGTTTAACCAATATAGTTGGCTAAATTATAACAACTGCACGGGTTGATTTCGCGCGAGGAGGGAGGGAGTAGCACGGTGTGTCCAAGACGTTTGTGACAAGAAATGAGTAGATTGCTTAAATAAACTTTAATCGTCGTGGTAGCCCAGTAATTAGAGGTTGTGGATTCATATCCGAGCAGGTATCAATGTGACTTTTCAATTCATACACCGTCGAGCTTAAGAAGCTCGGTGTATGAATATTATTAAGTTACTACGCGATCCACTCACACCTGGATGGTTATATCCTCAAAAGACATCTCAGACACTAATCTACATGGTCTTCATAATTATGCTCTGACCAAAATAGTGTCTAGACTTTATAAGAAACTGTGACTTCTGTCAGATAGGAATCACAGAACTCATCTAGTTTAAATCTTTTTTTGCTTATTTGACATGTAAAGGCGTTTGTGAAGAACAAATTTACTTGCAGAAACAAATGTCATTTTTGTTCTTTCTCAGTTTATCTTGGACAAAACTGACATCGACGAAAAATTTTGGAGGAAACGTGGACTTAATAAATATTAATCTTAAATTGCCAACCCACCTTGAGTGTGCGTGTTGATTTATGCTCGTGCCTTCTCTGTGTCAGAAGAGACCAAACTTTAACCAACTCAAGTCCGAGTGGCGCTAGATGGCTACATCCTACTCAAACGACGCAGCATCTGTCGCTCGGCAAAGTTCTATCACTCTCAATACCGCAAGTGTTTTCATTGCTCGCGGCTTGTTTACTCTCAGTTGCAGGCTTGCAGGAGGCCATTAGGTGTACGAACAAATTTATAATGCAAATACGATTACATGCCGGCGTCGGGTTGTGGGAGCTAATGCACTCGACGGGCCCGCTATGAATTGCAAACACCGATGGAATTTCTTTCAATAGATAGAAATAGGCAATGAATTTTTCTTAACTATATTTTTGGTTTATTTAGAATTTTAAAATGTTTATGGTGATATTCTTGGAGTAAAACTTTTCACCATCAGCATTGCATTTACTGCGAATTTCGGTTTTTCCATGCCCTGGCTTATTCTCGGAAATCTACTGTCGACATTGTTATTTTTTGAACTCACGCTTGAAATAACCAAAGCTTTTATAACGGGTTTTGGTAACATTTAGGACATTTATGAGTCATAACAATATTAAAAGAGAAAAGGAAAAAGCTAAATCCGAAATATCTGTTATTATTTAAGTAGAAATCATAAATTTGCCACGCGAAAAGAATGACTTACATTGAAGGAAATACGTTTAGGTCGAAACCATTATTCATAGTTAGGCACGATATATCAAATAAAAGAACACAGGCCCAGACGTCGTGCAAAAATAATGACCAACCTAAAATGAGTCTGAAACCGAATTCATGACATTGACCTTTATCAACTGCGGCCGTATTATTCAGTGATGGCAAGAAAAATAAATCACAATAGACTAATTTGAATGTTTCAAGCTTTTCGTTTACCCGGGGAGGCATGAATAGACCCTGATCGCGCTAACAATGCCCGGCTACCCGGTAACCCGCCTGAATGAGGCCAACTGGGTACCTAAAGTTTTTTTTTATCTTTTTGTGGGAACATAAACAGAAATGTTTTGGGTATCGCTCTTCCATTGTTTTTGTTAACGCATGTAGAAAATGTTTATGTTTTTCAGCGTTGCGAGCTTTGGTGCGGAAATATTAAATAGGTTTACTCTTTTAAACATTTGTGTAAATTAAAAAGAGAAGGGAAAGCTCTCCTTTACTTGAAATAACAAAGTTTTATTCGTTTAAAGTTAGCGGTGCTTCAACGTTTAACTCGAGCTCAGGAGGTGAATAAAACCTTTTTTCTCTCAACTTTCTTTGCGCAATTACGCCATAATCATTAAAGGGTAATCCCTTTTTACATCTGCAAACGTTTATTACCGCCCTGTAATTATTCTGTAGAACGGTGGTCGTAAATAAAGCAGGATGAGCGTGGCTTGTATAAATCATTCGGCGACTCGCGGATCCCAGCTTAATTCGCGGATAGAAGAACAAAGCCCACGGAAATAAATACATGGAGCTACAATGTTGAAAATTAGATGGTTCACCGGCGAAACAGTTACTTTCTATTTATGGCTATAAATTATCGAATTCTTGGAAAGTAGGTTGGCAAGTCTATTTTGTTGGCGAAAGATTGTTTCCTTTGAAAATTGATTGTACTTTCCGAAGGCTATTTGTTCGACAGAACGTTTTTTAACCGGTTTGTTAGCGAATCTTTGTAGTAACGACCTCGTTATTGTATATGTTGGGTAGGTATAAGACAATATTTCTTTAATAGGTAATTTATCAACATATCAATAAGCTTGTAATCCCCTAAGGGTTGAGCAGAGATGTACCTAAAGTACACCGATATACTGGTACTGGTGAACCAGTTATGTTTTTAACTCTACCATGAACCTATTGCCATCTACTGGGCACGTATCCATACTCCAAGCTGCTAGTGAAAATTTATAAATAGCATCTTATTCTTAACACGTTGAATGCCAAATGACCGACAAACAATACATTTATCTATTGTGTCTCGTTGTTTGGAAGTTAAGGTGTTACAATTGATATAATTACTGATAATTAATTCAATTTTAAGAAAAAAATGCTTAGAGTTTTAAAATAAGATAGTAGCCTCTACGACATTGTTCAGCTAATTGTATCTTTAAAAAACTCAATGTTAACCCAAGTTATGTGTAACCGAAACAGTTTTGACGACACGGTTGGTGCAGTGGCTGAGCGATTTATCTGCGCCGTATGTCGTAGGTTCGATTCCCGCACGGAACAAATATTTAAATGGCCTACACGTAGTTGTTCCGGGTCTGGCTGTTTGTGCATGTGAATTTGAATGTTTGTAAACGCACCCACGACACAGGAGATAATTCTAGTGTGGGGCAACGTTTATTTAAAAAAATAACGTTTAAATTAATGTTAAAACTGAGTTGATGCTTCAATACCAGCCTATCTAAAAAGCATACTAGCCATAGCTCGAATGGACATCATAATATTAATGTCTACCTCACACAAAAACTCCACATTTTATACAAAACAACAGCCAACACAGAGACGACACAACCAGTAATTGCCGGACTTAATTTCCCATTCCCTCGCCATTGTGTTGAGGTGTTCAGTACGCCATAAAAGCCAATTAAGACGTCTGCTGATATCTGCCAAGACAAGGCTTAACTTGCTCTCCTAGATGGGGTGAACAAGCCGCCATGTGTAATTAGACACCTTTTACAATATAGTAGGATCAGGGACGGGTTCTTGCTCGATATCTATCGTTTGGTTTATTACATAGGTAGGTTGGTAATTATTATTTTATCTACTAAATTAACAAAAAAAACTGGGCAAGGGCAAGTATGACTCATGCACCGAGGGTTCCGTACAAACGTAGAGTAATTGTCAGTCAACAGCTCATCATCAAACGGCGGCCACAGATTTTCAAAGCTCTCATCCATCGGCTGTCAACGGGAAGTATCCTACAGGTTTTGATTCATTTGGACAATATGTCTCAGAATTTGCCGTATTAGGAGCCGTAGACGTATTTGGTGTTTATTTTAACTTGATAGTTTCATGTGATCTTGAGAAAACGGGTCTTGACAGACAGACCGGCAACGACGGGTCCGTTTTTTTTTTCCTTTTGAGATACGGAACCCTAAAAAACGAAAATTATTCCATGGTTTCCATTTATATTGGTGTCAATCCTGTGAAAATATATTCAAATAAATTATATATTCACTCTTTTATGACACTCTTGGCCCAATAAAATGTCAATTTATCATCAAAATACAGTGGTAATATTAAACAGCAAATTTTTGTTCCAAATGACAACGCTAAGTGAATTCATAAAATCTCTAAGAGCCTCTCAGGAGCATCGCGGCGTAAAATACAAAAGTCACACATGTATCACACATTTTGACTCACAAAGTGGCTGTTACCCTATAATATTGTTCAGTGAATTTGTCAAAATCAATGGATTTGCAACAAAAAAAAAGAGGCTCAATCAGCGCACCGTCTGGACACCCCGTTTGATATTCTCCAATCGTAGGCATTCGTACAAAAGAAAATTGGTCAAGCGTTATTGTCCACCAGGCTGAACCGTCCCATTGTTCAATTGTTCAAGTGAAGAGGGGGTTTTATTCAAAGATATGTACAGTTGGCTACGCACGATGATTTCTTAGGAAGCACCCTTAGCCGCATAAAAGTTTGAATTGCCAGCGTTGATTGAATTAGGCCCTTATCTTTGTTTGGTTAATATCGCCGATCATAATTTATTGATTTCAAAAGAACAACAAGGTTGATGAAAATGTGGACATCGGTTTAAAGAATTTTTGAAAAAAGAAAGAATTTATAATATTTAATTAAGAATTCTCATAAGAACAAAGAGAAATCCGCTTATAATGAGATACAAAGCAACTCATGGTCCTTTTTTTTAATATTATCAATTTTAGTTTGATTTAATTGAAAATTAGCGCTTATAACATAATAAGTTAAGAAGCTTATTTTTCTATATGTTTTTTATTATGCATGTGGTGTTTACCTTTAAGTAATTGTTGCGCTGGAATTTAATTTTAAGTATGTTTTATGTAAATGTATTCAGTGTGAACAACTGTTGGTAAACCTAATTAAATAAATAAAAGAAATAAAGTAATAAAACATGATGTTTCAGTACAATACAAATTTCCTCCAGAGTATTAGCTGTTATAATGTACATACATGTTTCTTTAGCTTGTTTAAATGTATTCGCATTATCATACTCTTTAATATCGTCCGGCAATCCATTGAACAGATGTACTTCTTCAAACAACAGCGGTCGGTTACCCAAAACAACCTTATAATACACTTTACTCTATATCTCAAGGTGTCAAGGTTTTGATATAATATAATATTTTTCTTTATCCCCTAATCAGCATGCCCCTAATATTCCCTAATATAATTGATATTGTTAATGGATATTTATGAAATAAGGAAGATTAGTGTCTCCGTGTCCGGAATAACCCCCCAAAAGTAGACGCCAAACGTAACAACACTGAAAATGCTCAGTGTCCACGTGGCGCTACTGACAGAAGAGATGAAACGTTTTGATACTTTCGATATTTTAGACTGAGCCTTTTTTGTTTAGATGTGTTTATGTTTTATTAGTGATGGAATAACATAAAATCAAAACGATTTTAAATTATTGCAAATTAAATTTATCAATGAATAAATTCAGGTTTGTTCTTTGATACATTTAGTTTATAAAGTTTTTATTTTTATATTACAATAACTTTCAAACTAAATTAAAAAAAAACTGCTTTTCTCGTGCCAACACTTTATACTTTTAAATTGACAATATAATATTAATATATTTTTAGTTGACTTGTATTAACAGAAACAGTGCTATCAACGTACTACAGTACTGTGTTATTAAGTTGTTATTTGAGTAAAATACATAAAACCCAAAATGTTATAATATGAAAAGCAAAATACTACGACTTACCTACTACGAGAGAATTATCCAAAATCCTTCGGCAACATAGCAAATGAGTTGACAATAAATTTTATTTTACTAGTATTAAAAAGTATCAAAACCACACGATCGAATTAAGATATGGTGCAAGGATATCCTGACAGGGGATTTCATTAGATGCAGCTTAACCACCAAAAGCAAACAGTGGGGATAGAATCTTGGATATTTTCTCACTCTGAGATTTTTTGCGATGTGCACTGAATTTTTATCACGTACCTTATATATAGCACCTGCGTAGCTATGTAGAGAACGATATTAAGTTCCACATACGATTTTATTATGCATACATAGATGTTTTTTATTCATGAATAGTGGTGTGGGTCTCAGGTCATGATTTTTGATTTGGTTGCAAGAAATAGAGATAGAGGTTCTGAGGTTGACGTTGACGCTGAATGACGTCAAAAGGTTAACGTAGAATTATATTAGATTTTTTATTTACGTCTCTTTGTGAGCGGACAATGAATTAAATGAAAGCATTCGTGTTTAGAGAAAATCCAATATATAATATAATATGCAAAGATATATTAAAATACGATTTGATATTGATATAGGCGGGACTTAAAAGTAACAAATATGAAACAAATGTGTAAACTCTTAGCAAGCAATCTCTAAAACAAAAGAGGATCGATGTTGAATGGGAAACAGTCGGGGCCCCCTCGAAGTGTTAGCATTTGAGATATATGACATTGAATAATGACGTGTGGCCCTAGAACAATAACTTTAGGTGCAAAAGAGTAAAACCAATCTCACTAAAGCTAGAGGGGGGTCTAACAAAGGAGTCGGGAGTGACAAAGTGCCTGAATCATGCGAACGCAACTTTGTTCCACGTGTCAGATTCTGAAGGGACCGAGATAGTGGGTTAGTTTCTTCGGAAAATAAAAGTTTAATGGCGTAATAATTCTTGAATTTGCTGTCTGCTCACGATAAAGGAGCTGGTTTATTATCTTTGGTGGGATTCCGAAGATTTATGTGATTGATTAGAGAATCATGCTATATAATTTGTGCTAACCGAATTCACAGTTGCCTACGTCATGATGCTGTGACTTAAAGTTATGTTCAATTCACTGTTATTGAATTCAGTTATTACGAGGCAGATGAGATGGAGAAACTTCGCAACGGTCTAGGTTTATATCTTACAACGTGTATCTAAAATGGGTTGTCATATCAAATGGATCCATAATGATCAGCACAGTCAACATTTTTTGATAGTTATTCAACTTTATCGCAATAGAAATAAGGTTTATGTCCAATTGGGAAAATTTGAAAGTTTGGGATAGCTTGATATGCTGGCGTCTAGACATTATACTACACTGACACTTTTTACTATGGGACCAACTCTGATATTAAAATGGTATATAACATCAGACTCCCTTGTTGGTCTGGCGGTCGCATGCGCGGCTGCTAAGCATGAGGTCCTGGTCCCGGGTCGAGCAACATGTTATTAGAATTTTTCGCTAGGAATTTCTCAGTAGCAGACTGAAGTCTGGATTTATGCCCACTTAATGGCAATAGACTAGACCCCTATAACATGGCGCTTAAATATAAGGGCTGATATGTGGGTGTACAATAGGTACACCTCTCCCCAACCCCAATACAGGCGTGATGTTATATTAAGTATCATCAGCGATTCCAAGATCGCGTTACATACTTTTTTATTAGTGCCTATAGTAACAGTTATTGATAGTGTTGAGTACCCCTTACAAAATGACCACCCATTTTCAAACACGCCGATGTCTGTGTTTATTTCTATAAGAAAAGTTTTCGTTTTTACAAAAGGCAATCCAATCAAAGAACGGTGCTTAGTTAAGTGCATGGCCAGAAAGTTAAGGCATCTGACTAACCTTGGCAGGACTCACGAACAATTCGTCAACCTCTCTAGCAGTTTGTTTTAAGAAAATATAGAACCTTTATTCCAAGTTATAAATGGTGGGTACTTATTTGATCCTGCGCAGCGCAATCAAGTGAATTCACTTATCGTATTGAACCATTATGTTAATGCTAGATACGTTAGGTTTTTTTTCTTTGTCTTTGGATTTATTTCAGCAAAGTTGAAGGTAATCAAGTAGTCTTACTGCCATAGCTTTTTTTCAAGAGTAAATGGCTTCTGAGTTAATGATGCGTTTGTAATGGGATTAGATTTAAAATACACTAGTTAGAAAATATGATTACTCTTGCAAAAATAGCTTGTTTATTATGGACAGCGCATCAAAATTAATATATGGTTTCTCAGTTTATCTTAGACACTACTGTCATCGGAGAAGGAAAACATAGCAAGAAAATCTGATCTTCTTGTATGGTGTCGTGGTGACTCATGCTTGAGGCGTCTCTGTACTAGAAGAGGCTCTTTGCCCTGGAGTGAGACAATTATAACAGACTGGTTTTGTTTTTTCAGACCTAGGCTTACGCTATTTCGAGTTTTCACACTTATAAAGTTGAAACTAAAAATAAGACAAATACAGTGGCGTATTTAATGTGTTAGGTACAACTCTTTTTAATACAACTCAAACTTGTTATGTTTCTTGCGTACCTATTTTCTCCTACATATCAAAATATATTCAGAAAATATCAGATTTTTTTTTGAGCAAAATTCCACATGCCTTGTGTGTCTAAGCTCCAACGCTTCTAGTGTCTGTCATAAAAGCCGACTAAGGGATTATGTCAAGAAGTGGCGCCTTCCTGTTTGCTAATAACAACATATAAAAATGTCCTAATCCGCCTGCGAAGCTTGTTACTCAAGGCAAGATTATTTGATACATACATACATAAACTCACGCCTTTACCCATGGGGGTAGGCAGAAACCACAGAGCACCACCCGCACACACGATCTTTATACTTTTTTCGCTTCGTTCAAGTTCATATATCTGGACATACATGCAGGTTGCGAGTACTACGCACCTGACCTTTTTGGAGAACATCACCAATAAGGTTAGTGTATGTCCTTCTAGGGCGTCCCGTCCCGGCGTTTCCGCTTACATCTGCCTTATAAATACCTTTTGTAAGTCGTCTTGCTTTATTTGAAACATGGCAGAGATATTTCTAAATAAAACACAGGAGCGCTGAAAAGTGGTATAATATATATTTCGTTGAAATGTTCTACACAATATTTAGATATACGAGTAATACAAAAGCAATGCATACCTAATCATCTGCTTAGCTTTTTCCCAACTTTGTTGGGGTCGGCTTCCAGTCTAACTGAATGCAACTGAATTCCAGTATTTTACATGGAACGACTGCCTCTCTGCCCTTCACAACCCAATTACTGGCAACACGATACTTCTTGGCTAGACTTTTGGGGTTCCGACTACCCATAACGAATGTCAAAGATCTACTAACGACAGCCGGCATCAACGGCTTAACGTGCTTTCCGAAGCACCCAGGAGTCTCGATATGTAATGAACGGTCCAGTCGACGGTCAGCCATGCATAGACTGACCTCGACAAATGAAGCACATAGGTACATTATACCTAGCTAATGTACAAACATATGAACGTGTCTGTTTTATACCAAAATAAAAGCTTCTTAGTAAATACATATGAAATTGTATTCGTAACTATAACTTTTGGAAAATTCTGTCTGTTCGGATTGACGGATCTTGCACAGGCAGATAGCTGTTGTTATTAGCAACAGCTACTTTTAAATAAATAATTATTACCTTCTCTGTGAACTGAACAATCATTTATTGTTAAATTCAACGTGGGCGAAGTCGCGGCGTTAGTACCTTGAAAATTGCGAGGTTAATTGACATAAAGGTGAAATCCCCTTGCTTTATTCAGCTATTGTTGAACTTTGCAGAAACAAAGGTTAACCGTGTATTACCTATTCGTACCCACACAATAAACTTGCAGTTCAAATATTAGGTATACCGACCAAAGTTGCAATGGTAACAATATTTTCTGAACTATGAGAATAATGTGATTATGAATGCAAGAAGTCAACGCGTTTGCATGCAGTGGGATTGTGGGACATAATAAATTAATTAAAGTCATATTAATCCAGTACCTACCTTAGTATTAAATAGGTAAACGGTGTGTAGTTTTGAATCTGTTCAAACTTAGGTTAATGATGTTGTTCGTAGAATATGTACAGTGTAAATAAAAGAACACAACCTTTTTGGGAAAAATCGAACCTGGCTGATTGTAGAAATCTATTATTGATCGAAAGTAGAAATAAATCTAATTATGAAATATTTAACCAAGCCTCAAATAAATATTTGATACTCAAATGATGGCGGGCTTTTTTAAAATTTTCTTATTTTTTTTTTTTTTAATATTGCGGGGTGCTATTTGTCTAATTGTTTCTTCTGATTTTAAATTCGTTTTGTAACAGACTGCTTACGCTTCTTTTAAACTGTTTTACCTCCTTTATATAAACGAATCTGCTTTCCATTATTTATCTTCTGATCACATTTCCTATTTCCAGTGAATCAAATAAGTTTTTAATTACAGATCGCTTCTGATTTCGAACAGGATCGCTTGTTCACAAACGAATTTTCAGATGCACAAGTTAACTAACCATACTTTATTGTCATAAAAGAAAAACAACTAAGTTGTTTTTCATTTTATTTATAGGTCACAAAAAACGATCAATAATTTTTTGACTGTGTTAATTAATATTTTTACGAAATCAAAATGGAATTTACTTGGGGTTCAGTTACACGCCTATAAAAACAAAACATAACCGACCATAAAACCTTAAAACTAAATCTAAATAACAGAAATAATGTCCCAGCTTTAACCAGCTACCGATACAATACGTTTTAATTTCCTGCGGCTTCATAAAATGTAATCACCCATTCAGTAAAGCGATTCCAATTATACATACATACATGGTGTTCTGTTTGGCAAAGAGAAAACAAGGGGGATATTAGCTGTAGCCGTCTGTCGAGATGGCGCCCCTCAGCCGAAACAATGATTACTAGGGGAGGGAGGGAATAAAAGAAACGGATGCAGAGCCTCCTCATATTATTGTCTTACTGAATTTGCCGACGTCATTTATTAGCCACTAACATAAAACATTTTTATGGGAAGTGATATGAGACTCACAATAGTTGGGAGCTCTTTGTCGGAATAAGAACAAACGATTTATAGACGAATATAAAATTGTATTGCTTCACAACGTTTTGCTTTGTTTTTGCGTATTCTTGATAAAACATGTCAGCGTTGCTGTTCAGTAAATATTTTCCGGAACTATAATGCTTCTTGAATCTTAAACCATTACCCGTGACTCTAATTAAATTTTGTAGCCATGTTTATATCTTCAAATACAGAAAGTTACTAGGGTTTGCTCCTTGAAAAAAAACTTATCCATCTAAAAAAGTCGTAATCACCAGCCGCTGTTTTAAATTTCTAATTTCACAACCAAACCAACAAAAATAACGAGAAGAGTGTGGTTATTATTACCTCCCCGTTTGTACCATCACTTTGTGAGACAATTTCTTCCAATTAGACATAGAGACATTTTGAATAAAGGACAGGAAAACCCCTATAGGGTTTCAGTATCGCAGTAGTCGGAGTGGGGAGTCGACATGGCGTGCGACAAGTGACAAGTCGCGACGTGCACGGATAAGCAACCACGAGGATGAACTACTGCGAGCCTGCGGTTTTGATACTTGCGACAAAGACGCAGGAAACTATGGGAAGTAATTTGGATTTAAATTCTTGGGTAGGAATATTTTAAGGAACACGGAATATATTTCGGAATTTAATTGATACATGGAAATTTGATTTTAGTTAATTTACCGTTAATTAATCAACATTTCAGCCGTAGTTTTTCCACTGCTAAACATAGGCATCCTCTTTAGATTTCCATCCGAGTCTAAACTGCATGCCGTTACTTAAATAAATTGTCAAAAGACTAAATGGTGTGTCAAAATAACATACTAAACCAAATTAAAAAGGGGAAAAGCGAACAAATTGGAAAAAAAAACACATTCACTTAGCATACTAATAACGGTTTTCACTATCAGTAACAATAAACATAACCTGTTACTCCACATTGGAGCGTATCATGAAATTACAAATCATATTATCATGAAGTTAAATAGTTGGAGCGCTTGCAATTGCATGTCTATAGGGAATTATGCATAACGTAAAACAGTAATACGTGTTACATGGTCATAAACGAAGCATCATAAAATAATTCTGATTGTATTTGCTAAATGCGTTTGTAATCTGTAAATTACATGAATGCTCCACTTCTGTTACAAGCCTTTTCGTTCAACGTACTGTGTTATGTGCGTTTAAAATACCTTTCACACACGTTAAATGTTACTGTAGTGAAATTGTAGAAATGGTGATTAAAATAATGGTTCAATTGCGAACATGGTCTCATTTAAATCGATATATTCACTAGAATTCGTCCATTTCCCACAGTTTCAATTCCATTTGCAACAACTATGTTACGATAAAAAAAGATTTTATTTTAGGATTTTACTCACCTACAACAACACCTACCAGACTGTTACTGTCCCACTGCAGGGTAAAGGCCTCTTCTCATACAGAGAAGGCACGAGCATTAATCACACGCTTGCTCAAGACGGGTTGGCGATTTCAGACTTATATTAATTATATAAGTCCAGGTTTACTCACGATATTTTCCTTTACCGATGTCAGTGATGTCCAACATAAACTTAAAAAGTACGTATAAATTGAAAAAGTGACATTGGTTCTTGCCCAGGTTTGAACCCACAACCTCGTGCACATAAGGCGAGGCCTAAACCACTGGGCCATCATGACATTGGGATTTTACTCGTTAATCATAAAATGAAACTTCGATATTTTAAAACAAAATAGCTTCAAGCAACAGACATTACATTTTTTTAAACAAGACATTTTTATTAAATCACAAGAGAAGCTAATAAAGGTACTAAAAGAAAACAAATCAAGTATCTTGACGGTTCACACCGCTATGACTAGACATTTTTACTTGTTCGCCGTCGTTTGACGCCCCGCGACAGTGCGTTTTCATTATATGCAGCTTAGTAGCTACGGGTAAATAAAGCAGCCCATATTGCCGACTCGGCTTATTCTCACGAATTCTATCCGCCACGCCAGCACACCGACTATAATCCGCTTTTTACGATTCCACTCCTCGTACGTAGAATTTGAAATGAGAAAAATAACCTCAAATTCTTTGTGAGTGGCGGCTTGCGTGGTATGAATGAGATCTATCTATATGGAACATTTTTAGCCATATCAAAAGGATGTACTAGTTTTAAAATTATGAAGTAGCTAGTTTTTAATGAAGGTTATTACATAATGTTGTACATACTTCTGTGAGCACTGATTGATGTAGTTCTTTGAAAGTTGAAATCCGTAGCTTTAACAAAAAACAGTATGCTTAAAATGTATAAGGCCGGGTATGCACGAGCGTCTTTGAATTACAAAATTGTATTCACTTTCATAGAGAGTTTGATCAAGAAATGTGTATGACACTGTACTTGTTATGAAATAGAAGTTTTAAGATCGAAAACTTGCCCAACCAAAGCTGCTAAAAGCATTGCATGCATTTGAATGAACGCATTCAAATGCAAAGTTCACAATTTCGTGTGTGATTCCTCTCTAACACTTTAGACTAAAATCTGGTCAAGTGTGTGTTGGCCACGCACAGTGAACGGTCTGCAGGATGAATATTAACGCTTACACAGTACTGATTCTTTTTGACACCGAAAATTAGTTTCACAACACGATACCCCTCTGTGAGACTGGTTGTCAAATTTTCGAGCTTCTGACTACCCGTAACGACTGTCAAAGTTCTACAATTTACAGCCGGGACCAACGGCTTAACGTGCTCTCCGAGGCACGAAGGAGTCTCGAAATGTTACGAACGGTCACCCATCCACAGGCTGACTTCGGTAAGCGTAGTTTAACCTTCGATCAACCCGTGCTTCGGCTGATTTTATTTAGCCACGAGCTTCTCTATGAAAATCAAAATTAATATTTATTATAAACAAAAACGTAACTTGATAACATTATTTTGTTTTAATTTAGGATCTAAGGATACTCCAAACGCTTATGCACACTGAATTTTTATTTATCTCTCAGTTACATCAATGGGTGGGGAGTGCAAATCTTAATACTTTTTTACGTAATGTTACTAACCCATTGCTTAGCGTTATTTAGCTTTTCTTTCAAATGTCATCGATATACTGCCACTGATCATTAAGTATAATGGCCGTGTAACATCCTTCCAGATAGAAAGACGGTCAGACCGACAGACTGAAGTTATTAGTATACCAAATTTGCCATTTTGCTTACGGAACCCTAATAAAAGGATTAGCCCATGTCAATCAAGTCACAACACTAATCCGAAGTAAGTAAATCATGTCCCTTGGTTAAGCTGTTCGTGATAAAATGAGCAAAAGTTGAGCATATAATATTAGAAGTTAAAATTACGATGACAAATTCAAACTTGAGTCATATTGGATGTACTGTAATATTATGTGTAATGAAATTGTAGCCACACATATCGTCGAAGGTTAAACTACGACTACAGAGGTCGTTCCGTGGATGGGTGACTATCCATCTGTGGCACGGATTCGCTACGGACAGTTAGAAATCTGACAATCTACCCTACGGTAATAGAGAGGTAATAGGTAATGCCCCTATTACCCAATAATTATAGGTCAGATAGGCAGTCACTCCATATGATATACTGGTATTCATCTGCATCCTGTTAGGCTGGACCCCAACATAGTTGAGAAAACACTAGGCTTATTTGGTTTACTTCTCCCAAATGTATCGAAATCATGATAACTTTAATACCACTATAACGAAAATGTATGTAAAAAATATACCTGTGAGCCATAAAACTGGGACTTATAGTACTAGTATACACCTTACCTTGGATAACTTTCATTTTATAGCCCATCACCCTCGGAAAAAAAACAACCCTTCCATATCACACATAAAACCGCAGCGGAACTGAAAATCAAATCATCCAAACAATATACGAAATAATAGGAAAATAATAAAACGAGTGGTGTTAGCCAGGGGTGGGACTGGGACCTAGCCTCGACCTACAGTGTCTCTTATTTCCTGAGGGACGAGCGGGGTTATGGCACAACAGACGCACTTATCACGACCTGAACCATGGGCCGCACACGTAGTGATCTTATGTGGGGCGACTGCTGCGCGACTTTATGTTTTTGTTTTCTAACTTTTTCGCTGCTCTTATGTCTGATAAATTTCAATGCGGGATCCAAGACAGTTAATGAGATTTTCTGGTATTCGCCATTTCTGATTCTGGTTTTAAAGAGTTGCAGTGGTTTGGAAAGAGTGTGGCGGGTTTGTCATAAATGAAAAGTTTATATCTCCGAATCTCATAATGCTGATAAACTAGCTTCAACCAGCGACTTCGCCGACATCGACCCGCTGAGGCATGAATGGTTAACATACTCACAAATGCACAACCAAACATTCAAACTTGCAGACTTTCACATTTATATATACTTTTATCAGAGATTCGAAACTGCATTAGCCACACAAAATACGGTAGTAATCCGGGAACACTGCGTGCAGCATGCAGAAGTACTTAATCCGCAATGTATAAAGTGCTATGTGAGATGTAAAAACACTACACACGCCCTTCAAATTCAGGCTTTACAAACATGAAAAAAAAACAGGCTTCAGTAACGTCTTAGCAACAGAAAGTCGCCAAGTGTGCGGCCCTCCGATATAGAAACCGATTTTAGCTACATCCCGCAAACGCGATTCCATTCGCTCCCCCTTTCGCCAATGTCTATAAAACACGCTCTCTACTATGTAACAAAGCGAGCAAGTAATGTTGATCTCATATCGGACAGAAAGAGCTGATGGGGTATTTATTTATATAAAATATGATGCGCTTTTGTTTTTGTTTATCTGTTTTGAGACAAAATTGGTTCTATAGTGGTATTTGTTTTGACTCACTTCAAAATATTGCAAGCCTTGTGAATAAATTAGATTGTTTAAGTTTGTATGCGAATGATATCGTCGTTCGCAGGATGTTTTCGCGTTTCAAAATCAGTGTTATCTCTTTTGAGGATTTAAGTTTGAGATGTAAGGATCGAAAACATAACTGACTGTGCACACCACTCCACACCACTTCAGTGTCGAAGCAGTCCAGCTCCAAAAATCTCAAGACACAAGACAGCTTACACATTAATAATAAATTGACTATGTAAGTACTTACAGCACTATTAATGTAACTAAAATATAACCCACTATACCCCACCCTTCACTAGCCCATCAACTACTAATCAGTACCTATAACATGATACCTGTATTGTTCTTCAAAAACTTTCAGCTCATCAATCAAGCTGAGGGCCGGGTGCTTTATAAAATGTTGCCAACTTCGCAAACCTTGTGGGTAGTTCTAGTTTGTAGTTATTAAAACTTGTTGCCTCTACAAGTTTCTAACGACGGGTATTTGGAAAATGAAATAGGGGTAGTTGGGGATGTATGTAGTTACTGGAATTGTGTAGAGATACGTTCTTCAGATAATGTAACATGAGTTTATTTATGTTGAAAACCGAGAAAATATTGTGGTTTTTGTTACTATGGATTTCATTTTCAAGATGTGTTCTAGGTAGGTACAGTAATTTTGATAATGTAGCCTTTCTACACGAGGTAACATCAAAGGATTTTAGACAACAGCCTCCATCGTTGTACAGATGCCAGTACATCAAGCTATCCCAAACTGTCATGTATTTCTAATTGAACATGAACCTTTAAAATATAGGTATTTTAAAGGCTTTTGTAATGAAATTGAAAAACTATTAAAGAAATTTAACAGATGGGGGTAGCTTGATGAGCTGGCCTCTGTATGTCGTCCTAAATCTTTGAGCTCCTATGGTTTTCAGTTGAACTACACAATTGCTTACAGACGAATCATGCGTGCACTGACTGGACAGATCCACTTACGAGTATATCTATGTGGTTATTCCCTCAAAAGAAAACTTTTATTAAAAAGTGTCAAGTTTCTACTCGCAGTCTTCGTCGACCTAGCTTACTTGTCCTACCAAGGACAAGAACAAACTATGCCAAAAAAAACATAACTTATGAAGGAGCACAATTTTATAATAACTTACCGTCTTATATAAAAAATTTGCGCTCTTTCAGCGGTTTTAAATCCCAACTATCAAATTACATTTTAGGAACTCCTTGTTAACTTTGTAATCTTGCTAGTCAAGAAATAGAATGACCAATACGTGACCAATTATGTAAAACCAAATTTTTCAATTGTTTTGTATCGGTGACCATAGAATAAGTTTATTAGATTATTATCTTGTATTCTCATGTAAGTGGCTTTTGTGTATTTATGAGAATAAACTATTTAAACCTAAAAGAATCTTAGACACTAACGTGCATAGGCATACTCCTCACATGATATGACCATGTTAGTATCTGGACTTTAAAAGAAACCTCTGAGTTAGTTTCAGTATTAGTTCTTTGAGTAGTCAGATAGGAACGACCGACCTTTTTTTGATTGCTCGACGAGTAAAAGAGTTTGAATAAATCAATTCACAGCAATAAATTTATTTCTCAATTTTTTATTCTTATTTATTTCTTTATTATCATTTCACTAGTCATCCTTCTTATAGCCGCTGCACTGCAAAGGGCAGTCAAAGATGTGTACGCAGACGGTTTGGTGAACACAGTCAACTTTATGTGAAAAAGTGTCAATAAAAAACAAAAATAAATGTTAATATGTACAAAAAAAAAGAGCTGCGTTTGCCAACAAACTGCTTTGCAGTAAATATTTTGATTATTTGAGTAAATATTATGTCGTGACATGTAAAATTTGTATAAATAAAAACTTTTGCAAATTCATTTTAATTTTTTTTCAAATTACCTGTCAGAACCACCACTGCTCATCCTGTTCACATTTTCTCATTTTACCAGAAAACTATTCTATTCAGAAAATTTAATAATTCCCCCATAAAATCTTTTAACGTCACCATCAAGTGCCATTAAGTCGCAAACAAAGTCGTCGTCTAAAGTTATATTGTATCGAATCAAAGTTTGATCTGTACAATAATGGACCGGATATCTCTCGGTATCCCGATAAAGTAGTGGGGACAATGGTGCAAGGAATGTCGGGAATTTAGGGGGAAATAAAAGCATTTGTTTTAGTCCAGTGATTGTGAAGGAAATAGGAAATTGAGTGTTGTTTTGTTAATTACGTTGTAAGCCACAGGGTTAAATGTCAGTTGCACTAGCACAGCGTTAGAACTTAGCTTTGCATAATGATGTCTTAACATCGCGCTCGTATTCAAAGGTCAGGAAGTGATGTAGCGCCTACTAGCGTAATAGGGGGCAAGCATATTGCCAATGACCAGGTACGAATCCAGACTCCGGGCTGCAACCTAGCAGTTCTACATGGAGAAATCCAACAACACTTTACGCGAACCGGGAATTGAACCCACGACCACATGCTCATCATAAGCGCTTGTGATCATTAGTCCAACGAGCCTGTGTGTAGTCTACTACATATTATTATAAATTCAACATGCCATTTGGCCCTCAAATAGGATGTTGAAATTATAAAGTGGGTGTACTAGGTCATAAGGGGTACATAATAAGAAAGGGCTTGCTTTGCTGATCCTTAATTATATATATATATATTTATTACTCTATTGCCGTAGGTACAGTTTTCGACTCATGATGAAAAATGTCTATGAAAATACCATTCGCCTTATCTCCCGAAATTTGTAAAGTGAAAAATTTGAAAAGTTAGTATAATCAGAGAATGTATTGCAGGAAAAATAATGCGCTGACTCACACTAGCACATTTGTTTCAGAAAGTAGTTAAAATCCTATAGAAACATAGTTATTCGGATGACAATTTTGCTTTGAAATGGTAAAATGAATTTTTTCAGAAGGTACGAAATAGTCAGTGTGCGATTTTGTCAACAATCTTTAATAATACTGCTTCTCCCTGTATTTTGTAAGAATACATAAAAATGGAAACAAGAAATGTATGATCATGGAGTAATTGTTTTTTTTTTTAATAATGTACATAGGTATGTACATTATCCCATATTCCGTAGCACCGATCTGTATGTAATAATAATCGTTATATAATTGAAAACAAATGTTACCCGTCATCTAACACAAGTCCTCCTTCAAAAACATTTCCTTTCAATCAACAAAAAATAACGTTACAATTTTGTTTTTTAAATAAAGAAGGTATTCCTTATTTAAAATCGGTACTACAAAACGTTTATGAAAATAAGCATCGGTGCAGTAGTCCAACATCGCCAGTGAACAAGATTTATGTGAATCATAGAATAATGTGTTATCAAAGCTGAACAAAAATATTGAATGTTATCATCACACACAAAGCCCTCAAAAAGTAGATAGGTAATATAATATTTCTTTTTCAAAATTATTATAATACTTTTAATTTTGCATTCAATTCGTATATGAAACACTCATGTTCCACCACCTACGCTGTTATAGAAACAAATAGTTTTGATCTTATTTGAAAATCTTTCTTCTCCAACAACAAACTTCACCGTCATACCCACTTAATATAAAATCGTTACTATAAAACGTCTGTGCAAATAAGTGCAGCATGGACCCACTATCGGCACCGCAGCCCCGCTTGGCTAGTGACTCGTGAACGAGACGTTTGTATCGCAGGCTTTCATCTTACGCGGCGACTGTAACAAATGATGAAGGGGGGCTGAAGCTGACTGCTCAATGTGGAGACTTTTCACTTAGGTCAATAATATTTTATTATTTTGTGACGTCATCCTGTGGGTGATAAGTTGGACTGATGATAATCGTTCATAGAAAGCCGCTTTGATTGCATATCTGGAAGGTATCAAAAAACTGTCTTGTCCAGATTTTATCCTTTTTTATTTTTGCGAGTTGGTCTCGTCAATATTAATCCACACTGAACAGTGTACAAAATGGTCGCTGTTCTGTTGTTATTATTGTGCCTATTGCGAATATTATTGATACCTTCACTAGCTTCTAAACTGTAAAATAATCAACGTCAACTGGGTGTCAACGTCAACGTCAACTATACTGTAAAATAAACAACGTCAACACATGGGTGTCATCGAGGTCATCGGGGTGGTGGTCGACATTTCAAAAGCCAACGTGACACATATAAAAGTGCCCACTCATCACTCACTTATTTCACTCATTTATTTTATTTAAAAAATGGACTTCTTAAATCATAATAGTTATTTTTAGTCTAGAAATACCGCGTACTTTGTAACACCTTAACTGCCAGAAAACGAAACACAATAGAAAATGTATTGTTTGTCGGTCACTTGGCGATTAACGTGTTAAAAAAATAAGAATATTTGTACTCAGCATTGATCACATTTATATTCAACAATGATCACATTGATAATGAGAATTATATAATGTATAGAGGCCAGCACACTAAGTTACCTCAATGTGTCAAATTTCTTTGAAAGGTTTTCAACTTTATTACAAAAGTATAAGCTTCATGTTCAATTGGGAAATCAGACAGGTAGTTTGATGTACTGGCGTCTGTACGAACTAATGCCAGATAAAACCTACCAACGTTTTGTATAGCACCACTCAGCTGCGCCGATCCATTAAGTGTACCTAATTTGTTCTCATTTTCCTCTATACTGTAATGCACTTATGGAGCGCGGATAATAACAGATGGCTGGCCCAGATAACCAGCACAATAACAATGAATTTAGCTAGACACACACATTACCCAGGACCCGCAGCTAAAAGCCACTTTAAATGAACCTTTTCCCCAAATTGATTGTTATAAATCGCACTAGCTGAAATGCAGCTGATGCCGTTAACTTGTATTTATTTTTCAGTGGCAATGTTTTAGTAAAAGGACTGGCAACACCTAAATTGGAGCACACAGCGGGATTGCCAATGCTGCCTGCTTTTTCTGCTGCAGACGATTTTTTTTTGTTAAAGTCTAAAGAGTTTAGCCCCCTTTTGTATACCAGTTTTGCATAACATTCTTTAAAAACTATATGAGAGTAAGGCAGCCACCTAATTAAATTGAGGACTTTGACATAGGTTACAAAAATCAAGCTTCACCAAACAATTTTTCATTCCCATATCACATAAATCCAATTCACAGCACAAAATAACATTTCAAACCTCAAAAGAAACCATAAAATGGCTTCCTTATTTCTCCCGAATATCTTAATCTAAGATATTCCTTGAGATAAACTTCTTTCTGATAGGTTACGGGCATGGGGGTATTTTACGGACTATGCACCCCACACCAGGATTCAATTTAGATCCTCGATGTGATAGGGCCCAGACTATCTGAAAAACATGTCGAGTAGTTCTCTAGATTGAATGTTGACGGACGTTAAATAATTTTACGGTTTTCAGGGAAGATTGGCTGTCGTAAAGATTGGAAAAATGATTCTAAACGATTTGATTTACAACTTTACATCGATTTTTAAGCTTCGTTTATAAAATACTTAACATCACGTTAGGAAAAAGTGTGCCTCTAGTACATACACATTTCGCCAGGGATGAGCGAAAAAATACATCAATTATAATTATTTTATTTCTTCATATATTAATAATTGTATAATTTTAATGAAATAAATTATAATTATTGTACCTTTTAGGTATATGCTAAGTTTATGGTGGTCAGTTTAATTCTAAGTTATCGGCTGATAGAGATATATGGAAGAAGAAGAAATGCTGCACTGACCTCAATTAAATTAGGATTAGGAAGAGGACAATGATGATAATGATGAAACACGATATTGCACTTAAGATTTAGTTGTTATATTTGACTAGTACTACAAAGTTATTTTCTAAGCCACTTAAATGTATTAAAACTACTTTTTAACAAACTTATTTTAAAATACAAACTTATTTTAAAACCTGCTATTATCGCCTACACATGAGTGTTTTTTACTTTGCACACTCGTGCAAAAAGTGCACACCACAGATGTTGATAAATAGATGTTTTCTACATCTCTAAAAAAGCTTTTTTAAGCGTAAAATTATAAAAAATATAAACTGCCTGTAAATCAATGAAATATGATATAATCATTATTTATTCTTCAAATTATTTATTGAGTCAACAAATGAATACTAATTACTGTTCTATATAGGTATATAGAACAGTAATTAGTATTCATTTGTTGACTCAATACACACATACATATCAACTATCACAAACATTTTTTCTTTTGCCTCTTTTTGGTAAGAACTGACTCAAAACTCAAAATGGTGTTATGTACCTACATAGCACCATTTTGAGTTGGTATGTTGTAAACCTTCGATTGAAACGCATATTATCTTGCCTTTGCCCTCTCGACAAAATGAGTATACTTCAAAATATTCATAAAACTAAAAAAAAAAGTTAAAGAACTCGTATGTACATAGTACACTCATTTTTGTTGCAATATTTTTTTATGATTTAGGTACCAACACGGTCTACATAAAACACGATTCACTAGAACGCACAGTCATGCACATTTTGGAATTACTTTGAACATTTTAATAGTTCTGAAGTAACTATTTACTAGCTTCGGCCAGGCAACAATGAAACCCATTTCCACTAATCGTAGTACTTCGCGGTACTATAAACAGTTGCTTAGTGGTACTATAAAAAGTCAACTTAGTTTTCTTTACACGCACCTGACAAAGTTAGAACGTAGAAGTAGATTGTGATTTATTTAATTAGCTGTATCCCTTTCGTGGATCGCAATCATGGAAGACATAGTGGGTAGTTATAAATTTTTGACTAGACAATCAGAAATCGCCAAATCTACTAATATAAAAATATCCTTAGTACCAGCCTATTACTGTCCCACTGCAGGGCAAAGGCCTCTTCTCATACAGAGAAGGCAGGAGCGTTAATCACCACGCTTGCTGAAGACGGGTTGGCGATTTCAGACTTTTATTAATTATATAAGTCCAGGTTTCCTCACGATGTTTTCCTTCACCGATGTCAGTGATATCCAAGATAAACTTAGAAAGTACATATGAATTGAAAAAGTCACATTGATACTTGCCCAGGTTTGAACCCACAACCTCGTGCAAAAGAGGCGAGGCCTAAACCACTGGGCCATCATGACACAAAATTATCCTTAGCTTCTCCATTATTGATATTGATAGCCTGCGTCATCCCACTGCTGGGCAAAGGCTCCCAAAGGCTCTGCCCATGACTGTCAGTTGTTGGGATCCAGGGTTAATGTGGGCCACTGGTCTTTATGTTTCTCCAGCTCGTCCCGCCATCTTCTACGAGGTCTGCCGCTACGCATTTTGGCTGTCAGGACTTCAGAAAGTGATTGAGTGAAAGTTAGTGAGTGAGTCTCCATTATTATTATTCCTATTGAGTTTATCCAATATGAATTTTCTCATTGGCAGCCCGTAGTCTGGATTTGTTCCCGGTTCCTTCCAGGCTTCCATTTACATGGGACTTAAACATATATTACATAACTGGCGATATATGGGTGTTACTATAAGCTCATCTCTGCCCATCTGCCATCTGCCCATACAGGCGTGATGCTATCTAATGTATTACGGACGTAAGTTCTCTTAGATTTTGGCAATAATGTTTGTTCTCGTTGCCCTGTACTTGCCTATTATAAATTCCTTTACTGTACGGTATTCAGGGCGTCAATTATTTCCAAAGAATAAAATGAAATAGTCACATTGATATTGAGTTTTATCGTTAAGTTGAAATAAAAACTTAGCGTGAACTTAGTGCGTGTTGCGTCATGCACGCTGAAAGGTTCTATATTCGTATTAAATATTTACGCGCGAACTGTATTGACTTTACCAAGTGCAAAAATAAGTTTTTTGTTATTTCACAATTAATCTATGTAATTAAAGAGTTATTCTTGCAGTTGTAACTTTAGGAGAGCATGCTCACCAATTTTTAAAGTGTCTTATTCAGTTAAACATATTTTTATTATTTAACACCTTAACTGCCAGTACAATAGAAAATGTATTGTTTGTCGGTCACCTGGCGTTTAAGGCTCACTCTATGTCACACTCTTATATGTAGAAAGAAAGAAGAAAGAAAGAAAAAACATTTATTTGGGACACACGCAGATACTAAAAAACACAAAAAAAGAAAGTAAAACCAAACAATAAAAAATAAAATAAAATGTACAGACGCCAGCACATCAAGCTATACCAAAGTGTCAGATTTTTCCTATTGAACATGAACCTTATTTCTATTACGATAAAGTTGAAAAACAATCAAAGAAATGTGACACATTGGGGTATCTTGATGTGCTATCTTATGTACTTAAAGAATTTTCCTACGTACAATGCCACCTTTTATTTTTCTTTCTTAATACTACACAATTTTTAAGCGGTTTTTAGAAAATACCAGTCTTCTTATTTTCATTGATGTGTTGCCAATGGTCTTCGAGTAAAATGGCTGTGTGTCATCCGGACGGACAGACGGTCAGCAGTCAGGCGGTCAGACGGACAGACAGACAGACGTTCAGAAGAACAGGCGGAAACTATAAGGATTCTGGTTTCCCAATTTAGCTAAGAACCCTAAAACTCATTAACTCAGTATATAATTGCCTTATATGATGAAATGTAATCGATATGCTTGAGGTTTCGAAGAGGTTAGGCAGCCGTTGGCAACTATATACCACAATACCTATGTTTAATGCTTCCACTGACCGAATTTGGTATCCCCGAGTATTCAGGTTAGGGAGGTCAGATTGCAGTCGCTACCAGTGAAATACTGATATTCGGCCGCATCTGGTTAGACTGGAAGGCGACCCAACATAGCTGGGAAAAGGCTTATGGAGATTTTCAGTGGGAAGCTTTGCACTTTGCTTTTAGCACGCAGTGTCGTAATTTTTTGGTTTGTTTTCCGTTGATTTAGCAAAACAGACCGTAATAACGTCTCATATTGCGTATAATGTTAATCGACAACAAGGGTCGTCGAACTTTCCTCATTCCAGTTATGTAATGGGAGAATAATAATGTTTGATCCAGCCGATATAGGTGGTAAAGACAGTCTCACAGGTTACACTAACGTAATCTTATTTTGCATGTACAGTACTTATATTCCTTTGGAGTAGTATCAGTAAAGAGCGTTCGCCAGAGACGGTGGCAAACGCTCTTCATATTAATATAATTAAGCTGAAGAGTTTGTTTGTTTGTAAGTTCGCTAATCCCTGAAACTACCATTCGTATTTGAAAATATTTTTTAGAAGTTGATAACCAAATTTTTGAGTAAGGTCAAGTCAGAATTTAAAATCTCGCTACAACTCTTGGGATTTCTACGTTATGTATGTGAAACAAGGAATTTATAAAAGAAAAACATCCTCCTTTAAGAGCCGCGAAATCGTAATTAATAGGTACCTACCAATAAGATAGCGTCAATATCGTTGGTATTTATTTTATTAAGTTCCTAATTATAGACCGTTAAATTATTGTAAATATACACATGACCTATTCTGGTCAACATTGGGCAATCAAGAGCAAGCATGCAGCTTTGTACAATAAATAATGAAAAGGTTAATTTAGTCACGCCGGTTCCTAACTACGTACTAAATTCATACAATTACCTAAAGCTGCTTATTTGATCTTTATTCGGGCAGTCGAATGCATGCGTTTTATTCATAGTGTCCTACATAAAGCAGTATACGTTTTCATTATATTTTCTGTTCAAAAACATTGAACATATATTTCAAATTGAATTATTAAATTGAATCGGAAAACCGAACATGTGCGGCCAGCCTAAGTATGACAAACTTACTACTTGACAATCTACATCTATTCATACTAAGTAAAATAAACTTTTCTAGCTATAATTCAATTCCAAGACCTATAGAACAGACCCGAACAATTTCTTCAGAAAAAAGAAGTCTACATTTTTCGAGCAAACTCCCGAAGCCGCTACAAGGGATATGTTTCTTTATCTGCCAGTTTACATGAAGTAAATCGGCAGATACCACCCTAACGGCACAGTGGCCGCGTTGTGGTCCATTCTATTATCCTAACGACTCCATATTACGTTTACCCAAAAATGTTTATAGCACATACGACCATTTGGAACCCGACCTAATCAACCGACGCCGCTTCGGTGGTTGTAACTTTTTCTATACACGCCAACTTACATAGGATAATGTGTTTGTTGAGGGCAGATAACACAATATAGCGGCTACAAATAACGGTGTTTTAGTAATTACTTACTGGCCTAATACTGACGTCTTCTTGATGTGCAAAAGGATTTATCACACGAAGAAATTTTGTGAAAATATGTCATAGAACATACATTTTACAATAATAACTTATTATGTTGTTGTCTAATTAACTTGTCACACATCAAGCCTGTAGTCTCCGAAGGTTTAGGTCACAGGGTAAGACAGAGGCATGCCTATAGTATACCCGTTTGTCGATTATGTTTAAGTCTCATGTAATAAGGGGCGAGTCCAAAATGGCCTAAATCCAGACTCCGGGCTTCTACTAAAAATTCTTGATGGAAATACCCAATGTCACTTTTCACGACCATCACCATTGCACCCTGATAATTAGGTGTGCTCTGTGGAATAAAAATATAATATTTTAATTTGAATTTGTGCAGTGTTGTGGCATAACTAAAGGTTGCGCTTCGTGGAATAATTTAGTTGTGCTTAGATGGTTGCGCTTAAAAATGGTTGTGTTTTCCGGAACCCCCTTGCGACCTCCTAATCAAGGAGAAAATCACGTTATGTTCTTCGAAGTAAGCAAAACATTTTTGTTACAAATATTTATTTGTAATGTCGTGACGCGTCAGCTGTTTAGAAAATTGGAAACATGTTTTGAAATATGCTCCCCTTGAAAACAAAAATGAAAAGAATCTCTCGTCTGAATTGATTCCCAGTAAAAAAGTGACCCACATTGATTTTCAGGAAGTGTTGGATCAAAACTCCTAACTGTTTTTCATAGGCATTGCATTCGTGGATGACAACGAAAAATCCAATGCAACAATACTGTATGGATACGTGAAAACTGTTTGGAAATAACAGAATAAAACCGAGAATTTGGATATTCCTGTTTTTGAATCCGATTTTATGTTTTCAAACTTTTAGACTGCTTTCGCGGAAAATACATAAAACCTTTTTCAAAACGAATTTTTTGCTAAGCCAGCTAGGGGTTTATGAGATAAAAGAAAAGAAACGTATTTAAACGTGATGGGTGGGCAGTAGGCTCATTTTTCTACTACGTTACACAACGCAAATGATAAATATAACATTCTAAATCGCTAGGTTCTATTGAACCACCTATTGAAAATCCATTCCTGCTTCTTCCACCAGATCCAATTAAAATACACAACCTCTCTACGCCCTTACACCACCACCTTCAAAAGCAAACTGCAGCGGCCCCTTACCGAAAATATTCACTTAAAAAAAACCTCCAATATATTTAACGAACGGTTCGTAACGGCCAGCATTCGCGTAGTATGACGCTTTTACATCATATTACTCTCGCATTGAACGAGATTGATGTGTGAAAAAAGCTCTTGAAATTGGTAAAAAGGGAAGGCTAAGTGTTAGGGGGCGAGATCATAGATTATGAAAATATAGAATCGCCGGTATCAATACGCCGGTTTTAAACGTAGTATTGTACCTATTGGGTTTCATTGCATACAGGATGTCTTCATTACATGCGGTGTATTTTAAAATAAATGTAGCATGTTTATAAGCGTATTTAAATCCTTCGCTTTCGGCTTGTTACAGAATGGTAGAAAATCCCTTGTTTCGCGCCATTTTATGCGAATCACCAAGAATAACAATACCATTAGAACCAGTTTTTAAATCTATTCGATTGCACTGACGTAAACTTTAATAAGTACTGAAACTGACTAACCACCGCCTGGTGACAATAACGGTAAACACAATTATTCCAAACAAACAAAATAACATAGCTAACGTTAACGCGATTGACTGAGTATAGAAACTCGTATTAGGCCCTCACTTATGATTCGAATTTGCTGACTATTTAAATTGCTAGTCTCGGGACTTATCAATCGGGTTCCTTAAAGTTTACACGAGTGTCGCTTCTATGCGGTTTCCTTACTCTATGTCGAAAGTGATCGAAAAACGTAGGTCGCTACAATTTTGTCACGCGTCTCACTGAACAAATGTTCCCTCAAGATTCGGCTTAACTTATGTGGCGCACGTTTTATTTCGTGGTGAATCTTAGCTCGTATATTGTGTTTTATGCGTAGGTAAGGTGTTAACGGTCGGGAGAACTGGATTTTCGATCTGATTTTAGATTTAAGCTGGGTCTTAGTTAGACTAGAGCAGACATACTATTTGTTCGTTATAAGGTTTTGCTTTCGAATGTTGTGGTAATTGTAAATATGTAACACAGCAATATCAAGTCCGTTGTTTTTAGGGGCTAAGTAGAGGTATAGGTACTGTAGGTATAGTAAACATACATTTATGTAATCTCGATCATGTTTTAGCCCCTTGTGATAGGGAATGATTCTGTTTCCATAAAAAAATCCAGGCTACGTGCTGATATTGAGAGAATCAAAATTGGAAAACCCAATAACACTTTGCCCAACTCGGGAACCCAGGTTCTCATACTCACAACCAGTTGACCAACGAGACTGGAAAACATAACACACTAGTCACACATTTTATTTATTTATATTTTTTATATTAGCCCACTGTCCCACTGCTGGGCAAAACCTTCTAAATATGAAGTCTATTTCTTTTGCTTCCCTATGAGAAAATGAGCCATGCCTACTTATTTCTTGTGTTACATAATATAGGTAGGTACTATAACATAATCACAAAGGTTTACTTTCCAAGAATGTACATTACTGACAAGCGTAAAATGACTTTAATGACAGCTATACTGTGCAACTTACTAATAAAATAAAGCCGCATCTTCACAGCGGCGAGCGTTAACTTTGATTTTATTTATTTTAGTTTCTATTGTTACAGGCTGTAATACGTTATAAAATCCTTCACTGTAACTTACAGTGTCTATAAGCTATAACAGTGTAAATTATATTGAAGTGATATTTTCAGTCATCATTGGAGATATCTAAACTTATTATATTATAAAGAAGGAAAATTGTTAAACTCTCTAGTACTGCTAAGCTACTCTATATAAATCTCTAAGTGCTGCTCCAATTTTGACAATTCTTTCACTGATAGATAGCTACACTATATTGCTGAGTGCCCGAAAAAATGCATGCTATTTTGTAGAAATCTTATCTCAAGCTTATCTAAGAAGCTTTAAGCTTTAGTATAGAGCCAACCAATGCTACTGACTACCAAGTATAGTCAGTAAAATCGTAAAATGATGCCAAAAATAGAGTTTTTTACCATGCTGCTGGCTCAATCAATTTATTTTATTTTATTTTATTTGGGAAAAACAAACAATTGTACAATGTGTGATACAATAAAACATAGTTATACAAATGCGTAAATGTACAATCCACAACGTTTCCACAGATTACTTGTGTACAATATTAATTAGGTAGGTTAGTACAAATTCTACTTAAATATTATCTTAGACATTTAGCTTAAGTGTTAATCAATTTTTTTTTTGTTCATCGCACAAGCTATCAATATTTTTTTTCTTAAAACTACTTTGAGACAGAAAGAAGATATCCAAATTATGAAAATGGTTATTGTAGGTTTTTACTAATCGACAGAGTGGAGCTCGCTCGCCAGCACTCGGCTAGTAGTCGTTGCAAAAAACGGGTAAGCGCGCACCTCTCGTCTTATTACAGTTCTAGGCACAACATAAGAGATATTATTCATAAGTTCGATACAATTAAACTTGTTATGAACCAATCCGTGAAGCATCATGGTTTGAAGCAGTTGGCGTCTGGATTGTAAAGTGAGCAATTCAAACTTCGTTAGTGACTCCAGGTAAGACAGGCATAAGAGATGACATTTATGCTGCATAGCTCGTATATATTTTCGTTGAACGCTTTCAATTGCTTTAACATATTTGTCATAGTAGGGGTCACAAATTATGCAACCGTATTCAAGCTGCGGGCGCACCAAAGACTTTAACAGTTGCAAGTATGTGGTCGGACGTTTGAAATCGGTAGAAGCTCTCATAACAAGACTGTACATTTGGTATGCCATTATATATTGTATGTAATTAAGATTTAATTTTCGCATATTTTCTAAAAATTGATTACCATCAACAAAAAAATATCCGCTCGTCCGTGTTAAGGAGTGGCTTTAAAAGAAGGAACATGTCAATACGTCAGACATACATTGACGGTCAGACAGAAACTCTCGTAGGCGGCAATTACACCCATTGAAACGGCCGTTCAGTAACATCGAAAGAATCGATTGACCCCAATCAACACGTGGTAACTGTATTTTTCTTCACCTCCGACTAAATCAATGTATTGGGTAATATTCGTATCATTAAGATGTCAGAGGGTTTCATCAAATTTCATAGTGAATCTTTTGTTGCGACGACCGTTGCGGCGCGGCGGGCGAAGGACCGCCTGCAACGCGGGTTCGATTCCCGCTTTGGGACAAATGTTTGTACGATCTACACAGGTTTGTTCCGGGTGTTCTGGGTATTTGCTAGGTATGTATAAAATAATATCTATCTATCTAATGTATTGTATTAAGTATATCAGTCATCTAGTACCCATAACACAAGTTATGCTTAGCTAGGGGCTAGATGATGCTGTGTGGATTGTCCAGCATGTTTTTTTTTAATTTATTTATTTTGTGGATTGCTAAATGCTTGACTCACTTGGGCGTCATCTTGTACAATGAGTATATAATATTAATAAGTAACTAGCTGTACCTCGTGGTTTCACCTGCTTGTTAGGGTTGTAGTGTGATGTTCAAATAAAGCCTATATATCTAGTCTTTTTCAAGAATTGGGCTCAATCAGACTGGTACTTCCAGTTAGCCCGTTAATAGAACAAATAAACTCTTCAGCTTTATAACATTAGTAGACGGCATGGTAGGTAAACTCAAGCTAACTAAAGCCAATAAAAACTGAAAACAGTATTAGTGACAAGAACATTTAAAACAGCAATTTATTACAGAACCCTTCAAGACTTGTAACTGCTCCGTGTAAAGATGACTTATTACTATTTGTGCCCCACACAATGTATCCACAAAAAGAAAAATAAGGACTACAAACGCCGTTCTGACGCACGACAGCCAGAAAGTCTGCGCGTGCAGTTTCATTATTACCTTCCCCTACAGTCTACACCCATTGGTCTATAGGGGTTATTGAATCGGACGATAAGGTGCCACGGTAATTTCCTGCCATTTACTATCATTACTCTTCCCCATGATCATCTAATACCGTGGGGTGACCACACAAAAAGTACAGTTCCACAAATTCTTTAGAATTTTTCGGAAACTATTTCCGTCGTCTGGCTTTCTGGTACTATTATTGAAGAGATCGGACGAATATGGCAGTTATTGAGGATAGAAATTGGTGTACTTACAGAAATTAGGGGTTGAAAAGGTCGAAGATCAGTCCTGCTTACCTCAATTTCGTTGTAAGTGTTGACCTTTTGCTGAGGGTGTGGAAGATAATCGTGTACATTAAAAATAGAGATAGTATGTACCTATATATATACTTACCTAAATTAATTTAAGGTCAACACAGGATCGTCCGGTTAAGCAGTAAACAGCCGTCTAGTGCTGAACTGCGAGTGGCCCTTTGTAAATCAAATATTTTTAACATTTTGACAAACCAAATGTGTTTGTTTCCAAATAAAAATGAAACTCAATTATATACTATAAACTTAAAATTATCCTTCCTTAACCATAAACAAGCTAGTAACAAGAACTGCGAAACCAACACTAGAACAATATATCAAACTAATTTGTCGTCCAGCGTATATACGGAAGAGAACCAGCCAGTTAACAAAGAGGGAAGTGGTCGAGACTATGCGAGATCGATTAATGCCCCCTAATTACGCAATTTCTGGCGATCTCTAATTGTGGTGTGGACCAGTATATTCCGCGTGACAGTACGTTATTTCCCTCGGGGGCGGTAAAGATAGCGAGCGCGGTACACGTGAAAAATTTACTGGAATCGTTGAATTTTTAAAATGGGTGTGTGTTTTTTTTTTGTATTTTGGGGAAGGACATGGTTGACATTGGGCTGGGTTTGTTTATAAAGTTGCAGAGCAGGTGCGTTATGGGTTAGTTATAGGGTAAAAAAAGTCATAAAATTCACGTAAACTACAGAATTCACAAATTGATTGAGTGGATAAAAACTTCAAACCAGGTTCACCAAACCACATTACATTTCAGAAAACCGAAAAACAAAAATAATTATAGACTGACCTAAATCTAAAAAGACTGCCTTACACCAAAACAAAAAGCACGAACTACGGTACAACTACGCCCTGTACACTATTAATACTGCATCCACGCTGCAATCCCACAAAAGAGTCAACAGCCGCTTCCAGGAACTGTATATCTATGTAAGTAGCAGCTACGTCGCGTCGCGCGGAGTACGTCGGGGCTAAAATTATTCACTGACTCGTCGCATTGTTCTCTCATACTTTATTTGTCTCAGCACTGGCAACGATTTACTCCTTTTTGTAACGTTGCGTGTCGCTTAGGAGGCTAATCCCTTTGCTTCTAATTTGTGATCAAAAATAAAAGATTGATCAAAGTAAATTTTCTTGTGGATATGTATTTGGGTAAGGGATGAATTGGCTTTAAAGGGATTTAGATGAGGTATTTTTGTTGGTTTACGTACGTGGTGTTTGTTTTGTTCTTACGAAAACGACTTCAGACATTTTGTATATAATGCTGAAAGGTGACTGATTGAAGATCGAATATCGCTTGGCAAACTAAATTGTAAATTATATTCATCCATCAACCACAAGCATAATGAGTTATATTTATAGATTTACTTTCGTTCTAAACTAAACTATCTATAATGAAAATCTGTTAGTCAAACTGCAAATAGGTAGCGATTAAATATAAACATTAAATATATGCGATGATATTTAAGCTAGAACTAATTTAGCGAGCGAATTTATTTTATATCCTTTTTTTTATACCAAATTTATTTGACAAAATATCTGTGTTACATGTCATTTATTTATGTGTTTGTGTATGTATGTAAAAACAACGTGTCACATTGTATACTGGCTCCGTCAAGCGAAGAGCAAGTTAGTGAAAAAAAAACAACTTGCCACACTCGTGCATATTGTAAATAATAAGATAACAATGTTAGAAAAGGTCAAACTTTTGAAAAGAAAAGGTATTTGTAATGATAATGTTTGTAATAAATAAGAATATGATTGTTAATAAATAATTTCTATTTAAATTATGTTAGTAAAGACAAAACATAAACTAATAATATAACGCAAAAAAATAGGAAATTGCACGTCGTGACTGCGGCAAGAGAGATACCACTCAGCATCATGCTGTGCTTTGGAAGGTCCACAGCACAGCGCTGGTGCGGGGATTCAAAAATCTTTCATGTAACCTTTAAACCAAACTATAACCCCCCTATGTCTCAATAATCTCGTAGTAAAGTGTCTACTAACGTAGAACTCGATAAATATATGGTAAATCTGGACATTATTCTGCTAGTCTTTTTGCTGTCGATTTTTAAATAAAGGGAAAAAGATTTTTTGCTTTTAAGCGCTAATACATTTGTAAAGGTACAAGATTCATCCGGCTTCTTTAGCAATAAAAAATATACATAGTGTTTCTGTATAAGGAAATATTTTTTTAATAATCTACCTGACGGCATAAAAATTTTAGGTCATGGAAACCGACACAGATTTAGTGGAAAGCCGTAGTATCGTAGCAACACTATAAGTGTCAGGTTATTTACAACGAGGCTAATCAAATACAATTAATTAGCCTCCACTACCAGGTGCTACACAAACACACAGGTGTTGTATTTGTTATGTATATATACGCTATGCTAATTGTCTGTCTATGTCAACTCCATTCCAAAGGACATAGGTCAAGCGTCAAACACAAATGCCCTTATTTTTTTTTTAATTTAAGAAAAGTGTGAAATATAATTCTATAAATTATCAATTCCTTAAGTTCCAATTGGTGGAATATATTGTTATGAATATTTCATGATAACACAACGTTTGAGGCCAATTCTAAATTTCTAACATAGAGCGTGCGTGGTATAGTTATTATAAAATATAATGCTCAGCTGAAAAAAAAAGCTAAATGCCGCCGCATCCTTGATGGTGTATGAAGAGATTTCGATGGTACGGGTAATACGTTCCAAAATAGTCTGCCAAACTGTCCTAACTAAAGAATTCTAACTGATTGTCAATAGTTAAGTCCAGCCTGCCTTGTTGAAGTCTGCAGTTCAGCTTTCGATCGATACTTTTATTTTAGATCTATATTTCATGACTACATAGATATATTGGTCATACTGTACGTGCTTATTTGTTCTTTTTGTCAGGCTTTTTAATGTTATCGAATCGATATAAACCTTATTAGTAGGTCATCAAATTAATAAATGGACGCTTCGAGGCCAGAAGCATCATGACATTTAGAGGATGATATAGTCTTAAACTAAGCCAAGACACAGTCAGGAAGCATATTATTAACAGTGTTACATAAACACATCACCAACGGCAAAGGTTGAGAGATATATACAGAACTCAAATACTAACAATAAAAGTCAAAGTGAAATGTGGATCCTACGAGTAATGCGTCCAAGAATACAATCTTATTATAATAGTAATGATCACAGTACATAAGCAAAATTATGAACGCTTCACAAAGACTGATTTGCGATAAAACACTATCTTGTTTTTAGTACATAATAAACTACACCTGTTTAGACGTTTCCAGTACTAAAGATAATTTTCAAGCGAGAGGAACATAGGGTCATTGTCCTTATATTATGCGTGTGTATTGTTGGTAGTAACGTTGCTAAAATTGTTGTTTCAGCCATTGTTACGAATAGATAGCAGGGTTGTCAGGAGAGTTTAAATTGTGAAGGTTGAACTGCTGTAAGTGCAGTCGTTGATGATCCTGATTTAGGCCCTTAATAATTAATAAACGTTTAAGTGGTCTCCCTATTGTGTATTTATAACAGTGTTGTTATACAAAATATATCAGAAACACACAATTGTTTATACATTAGTGAAGTCAGTTCCCTGACGATATTCTGTTGTCCAAGATACTCGTATAGTTTCCTTGTGATGCTCTTTTATTTCTGACTAATTTAATGTTTCTGCTGTTTCTATGCACGTCGTTTCCTATGCCTACATAAATGGCGTATTATTTGCACGTTGGTGTCTGTTTACCTTGTTTAGTACCCACGTACTCATTACAACCTTTAAGTCTTGTCAACCGTCCGTTGTCAACACCACGCGTCTAGGGAGTATGAAATAATATTCAACAAAATTCTGAACGTTCCATTTGATTAATTACTAACCATCGGTTTACTATCCATATACACCTCTCCTCTCCTGCATTAATTTTTCACATGCACAAAACATTTCATATTTTTTATAAACGAACTCCCTTTCCCATGGGCAGAAACTATAGGACGCCACCTACATATTATGATTCTTACATAATGAAAGGCAACTATTAAAAGGTATTATATGAGACAGACGTAAGTGGAAACGCTAGGATGGGACGCCAAAGAAGGACACACACTGACCTTATAGGTGTTGTTCTTCAGAAAGGTGAGGTGCCTGACAGGCGCGGCGTGCATGCATGCGGGCAAAACCAGATGTATGAACGTTAACGATGCAAAAGGTACTCTTTGGACATGTAATCGTTTAATAAGTAAAATATCCATTTCCAAAAAAGGTCTCGTATTATTTTTCCATTAATATTTAGTATTCCTATTTATTCTGTGTTACAGCCCTGGCTACTAAGACGCGTGCGTGGCGTGACGCGCAATTTATTGGCTGCCGTTGTTAGCCCTTTGTGTGCTCATCGGCAAAACAAACACCATGTTTTTATTTCATTATTAGCACTCTCATTATATGTTGCAAATATTTCCTTTCCATGTTTATTAACTTCTACGCATTGTGCGTGAATGTTATGCTATCTACAGCGATCTTATTCTGCATAGTCAGTTAAAACTATAATATGTACGAACTGTTATTTGAATTATTTTATCGTTATCTACATATAATATGTTCATTTTGTCGTCGACTCTGGCCATAATCGCACGCTGGTTGTGAATACTACGTACTTCCTGACCGTTCAAGAACATCATCAATAAGGACAGTATATGTCGTTCGAGAGCATCCCCTCCCTCGGCGCTTACATCTGCCTTATAAATACCGTTTATTAGTCGTCCTTTCATACACCTTTTTGATAGCTCAAGTCTACCTAAGAATATCCGAAGCTGAGGTTTATTTCGTCTTCCTACTCCAAGACTTCAAGGTAACATGGTCAGCATTTAACACTACGTTTTCATTTCATACAACGCTGACTAAAGAGCTGCTATCAAAACCTAGGTTCTACCTTTGACCAAATGTAATTTACTGGTAAAATCAGTCCTGAGTCCTGTTTCCTGGAGAAGCTAGTCCAAATGCATTAAATTTAAATCTTACGTTGCCCCATATTTCAATACGTTCAGCTTAAACTCGCAACAAGCTACTCAATCATGTAAGGAATAGTTCGTGGAATCGATTTCATACAGCGGTTGTGACTTGAGGAAACTTCGCAAACGATGTAGATGGAAAAACGAACTTAAAATATGATAGTATGGAATTCAATTTTGTGTATCGGAGAGAGAAATGTGGGTTCAAGACTGATTGAGATAGGTTTTATGTTTTAAAAATAGCCTTTGCGTTGGTATTAATTGAGCGCTTTCTATTAAAAAAATATATCTATTCAGCACTGGCTTTGCTGCATAAGCAGGTACTTCCTGTTTGTCTAAAGCATGCAGCAGTATCTACAGTATTTTGTATTAAACTTTTTACTAGAAATTGGTTAAAACAGTCAAGATTAAAAGTCAATACTTCAAGTAGGAACGATTTAAAGCTAATATACATATTTTCTGAGCGAGTGTTTTCATTATTTATTAGACTCATGTTCAATTTGATCGACAGCAATGCTATTAGCAAAACCGTAAAAAAAGTGCTGTCTTTCTTGAATGGTCCCCTCATAACTTTCGTTTGAGACATTACACTCAAATATAATGCAATAATCTTCTACATAATTCAGACCAATTCAACTAAACGACACAAACTTAAATAAAGAAAGAGCTCATAGTAAATCGCGGCCATTACTCTCAACTACTATCTAGATTACAGAATTGAGAATCTTAAAATGTAATGGCTGAAGAAAAACTTCTTTAGGCCCTATAAAATAGAGTTAGTTGCCATAATAGCATGATAGCGGGAACTTACCGCACATCCCTATAAAACTACGGTCTTTTATCGTTCGACGCGTAAATTCCCGAATCCCCAAGGATTGCAATAAATAGCTGAAATCCTGAACTTCGACCACTGACGTCGAGACCTGATAGGACTTAGACAAGCCCCGCTAACATCTTGGTCCTTACTTGGAAAAAGTTGCGAATAAAACTTTTTACGTCGGTTCAATTTGGGATCAAATGGGCAATTGTCTTTTGATTTAAAGCAGTGATTTGGTTAGTTCTATGAGTATAGATTAGCAATCTGTTCTAATAACCGTTGATGTTCATGAGGGCTAAAATTTTAAGCTTCATGAAATTTTAATATCGCCCAACTACTTTATGTAACTGTACCTAATATCGTTTGGACGGTAATAAAATGTAGATATGAATCACCTGGCTAAACTAGATGGCACTTTAAGGCTGATT
The DNA here is from genome assembly GCA_905147745.2 of Phlogophora meticulosa. Taxonomy (NCBI): domain Eukaryota; kingdom Metazoa; phylum Arthropoda; class Insecta; order Lepidoptera; family Noctuidae; genus Phlogophora; species Phlogophora meticulosa. The sequence continues at coordinate 7,370,340 of LR990518.1, forward strand.
TTTAAATAAGATTAGATCAAAGTCAAGAAAGTGACTCTCTTCCGTGGGTGCTAGAAGAGGAAGTAAGAACTTTATTTAAATCAACTGCTTACTACCTGATCAACATGGTTTTGGACTACGTTATCATCATTATCATCTTTCTGCCCTTATCCCAATTTATTTAGGGTCGGTGCAGCATATTTTCATCTTCTATACATCTCTGTTTGCCGAACTGAACCAATTGGTGCCGTCAATTAAATAAATAAATAAATAATGCTGGACAATCCACACAGCATCATCTAGCCCCAAGCTAAGCAGAGCTTGTGTTATGGGTACTAGATGACTGATATACTTAATAAAATACATTACATAGATAGATGTTTTTTATTATACATAGCAAATACCCAGAACACCCAGAAAAATCTTTGTAGATCGTACAAACATTTGTCCCAGGGCGGGAATCGAACCCGCAACCTCCTCCACATCGGTCGTCAAATTGTTTTTGTTATTGGTTAGGAAACACACTTGGAGTACGTTATCATGCAACCGTTAGTTGCCTTATAACTCTTTTACCAAATATTAAAATAAACGTACTTGTCCAATCCAGGTCATTGGTATGGTCACAAAACGAATCACAAGCGCGCCACCTGGCGACGATCTTGCAAAACCACAGTTTAGAGCGTTACTACAGTCTTGAAGTTGGACTAGTAGCGTTAAGGACAAAGTGTCTGATCGACTCGGAGTACACACGTCGTGAAACTTTGCGGGATGTTCGAAAGAGTTAGGTACCGTGACCCTGAAACGTAAAGGGCAATGACGGAACACGGATGGGTTTTAGTCAGTAAAAGTCTAGTTCTACCCAGAATGAGAGAAGTCAATGGATGATTTCCCTTCCTTAAAAAAAGTCGTGAAACTGGATGTAGACTGTGAGTGGAGTAAGAACGTTATTTGGTATAAATGATTAGCTTCGATTGTTGCACAAACGCAGTGTATTGTCACTGGACTAAATCCTTTTTCCTACCTATATGTATAATAGTATATTTGAATAGGGTAGTGTCCTTAAAATTCTAATTGGTCCGAAAGATGGATTACTCAAAAATACTGGACACGTATTACACTTTTGTCACGTAAACCAACAAATAACGACGATAGTGCGTTGGAATTGCGAGTGAAGTCACGCCGTGCTACACTTTTAACGTAACAGTGACGTCACAAACCCCTTCTCCTGAACTTTGATGTGCTATATCAGTGTCACTTTTTCGTGATTTGAGTAAACAAAAAATACGTGGCCAATATTTTTGGTAATCTTACTGACGGACTAAATAGACTTAATATATTTTTACCTAGGACACATCCCTATTGAGTAAATCCTAACTTACCGATATAGTGATAAATTTCTCACAACTGAGAACAAACTTAACAAGAATAATTATCTCAAACTGTCATAATTTCTCACACAATATTTCGAATCAGTTTATTAACTGAAGCTGTTGCTTTAAATAAGGCACTACAATTTAAAAGGCGTCTTATTAAACTAAACTTTAAGAAGGGTTACGTAATCTTTAAAAGTTACCAACAGTCACGAGTTGGTGGACCCTTGTCAGACCTTTGTTGAACTCCAAACATTTTGCCTCGCTACTTGTTCGCCACGTACATCCACCTAAATTCTTTTATTAGTTAACTTTTGATATCGTTAATTATTGATATGTAACGTTGTTTGTGCTAATGTTTACTTATGTACATACTAAAAAATGTGTGATTAAGAAAGTTGATAATTTGGCTTAGAGATCATTCATTTTCTTTATCATCACGATTTATTTGACGACCGATGTGGCGCGGCGGGCGAAGGTCCGCCTGCGACGCAAGAGGTTGCGGGTTCGATTTCCGCCTTGGGACAAATGTTTGTACGATCTACAAATATTCTCTTCTGGGTATTTGCTATATATAATAAAAAATATCTATCTATATAATGTATTGCATTAAGTATATCAGTCATCTAGTACCCATAACACAAGCTCTGCTTAGCTTGAGGCTAGATGATGCTGTGTGGATTGTCCAGCAATATTTATTTATTTATGTTATCATTTTTTTTCATATTTGTTAAAATGGGGGCGTAATATATGTACACCTCTGCTTTACCCTTCCGGGATTACAGGCGTTATGTTTGTCTAATTTATTTTATTTATCAAAATTGTATGTATCAGTATAAACCGTATAAAGGTAGACTTAAAATAACAATAATAATGTGATGCAAAAACAGAATATAAGGGGGGCAAATTAAAAAATAACTTAAAAAAATATATACTTTGGTAAAATACACGGATTCATACATTAACAAAATCTGACTCAATCTTGTTTAAAATACGCGTCTATAAAACTATTCCGGAACCACCCTTTATCGTCTAGGACGGTGCTTATGCTAATATTTAACGTTCATAGTGGCCGCTTCCGAATATCTGAATATCGTCCTTATTGGCAAAATCACATAAAACAATTAAAGAAAATTACCATTTAAACTGTGTAGTATATGTAACTGTATACTGTACTGTATAGTATATGGTAATTTTCTTTAAATGTTGATGATATTAATGACCTAGAATCTGTAGGCCAAGTATGTATATACCTACTTGTCCTACAGATTCATGATCATGGTATGTTGATGATGGCAAATGACTTCATCTACCTGGTTTCAAAAATGCTAAGTAAAGGGATGAAACTGGATTTGACAAATGACCCGAATAGGAAAGTCGTATGAGCGTTTTGGAACCCGTATGAAGCAAAAGTTTCATTTCAGTACCAAGTATTACTTCTTGTACTTTTGAAAATCAAGCGTATAGTATAATTACCACCAATTAAAACATGATAAATTCGTAGTGTGGGGCAACGTTTTGAAAAAAAGAAATAAAACTAAATTATTATTAGATAACTGGTGCCTTGTCATAACCCACAGTCATTATAATTATTTTAATTTATATTGCCATTATCTATATTGTATGACATTGACGTTTAAATTAATATTTTTTAATAGGTCATGATGGCCCAGTGGTTTAGGCCTCGCCTCTTGTGCACAAGGTTGTGGGTTCAAACCTTGTCAAGTACCAATGTGACTTTTTCAATTCATATGTACGTTCTAAGTTTATCTTGGACATCACCGCCATCGGTGAAGGAAAAAATCGTGAGGAAACCTGGACTTATAATCAATTTAAGTCTGAAATCGCCCCCGTCTTGAGCAAGCGTGGTGATTAATGCTCGTGCCTTCTCTTTATGAGAAGAGGCCTTTGTCCTGCAGTGGGACAGTAACAGGCTAGTATTATTTATTTATATTATTATTTTTTAAATTGTATTTTTTATTTTTTATTTATGACTAATAATGTGGAATATAATATTTATTTTCGGCTTTATTTTTGTTCTTTTACCACTGTTCGACACGAACGTAAATTTGTTGAAGAATAAATAAAAATCATCCCCTTAGCTGTCCTTGATAGAAAACTCATTAATAAGTTACATTGGCGGAATACTTTTGCAACCGCATCTATACTTAGTATATAGATAAATACCGACGCCTCTGCAAAACTATTCCGCCCGTACCTCCCTTAAAGTCTGGGACGGTCTTGCACAGAAGGCACAAAGTATTTAAACAAAAAGGCATTTTTTTTCTCGACAGCGAACATAACGAGGTGGAATCACGATGCACTCGATATAACATCGCAACAGCTATTACCTGCCGGAGTTTGCGGAAAATCGTTATTGCTCACCGACTTCGGGTTAGGTTACAGTGTCGAAATGAAAATTGAATATGTATTTTTTCCCTTAATAAGATATTTATGTGTTCTCGTTTTTGTTTGTGCGGACGTGGAAACGTGGTTTTGGTTAAAGGTGTTACGTAAAAAGAGTTTAGATTGATTAATTTTAAAGTAAAAACCTTTAACGAATAGATACTTCTTTTGCTTGAGTTTTTAAATTTCGTGTTATCTAAGTAGAGATGGTTAAATTTTAAAAATTAGGGAGAGATTAGGGGAAAAAAATTCAAAGGCGTTACAAAAATTGATATTGCTTTAATAACACCCAATTATTTCAATACGTAATTGGTAATAATAGTCTTGAGCAGTTCGGGGTGGAATGCTCGGGTTAGAGGGCTTAATTGTCCTTTTCAGTCGGCGGGAAATCTCCTGATTTCCCGCCGACTAGTTGACACTTCGCGTGACCAGAGACCCGGCTTTTTCTTTGACTAAACAATTAGCAAAGCATAGCATGCAACTTTATTCCGAAAGAATAAGGTTCATGTTCAATTGGGAAAATCTGACAGTTTGGGGTAGCTTGATGTGCAATCGCCCTCATTTATTTTTCGTGAATTTATCCGATATTTTATCCCGCTATTCAGGGCGGAGACAAGTGTAACAAATAAAAGATCATAAAAATCGGTCCAACCGTTCTTGAGTTATAAATGGTGTAACGGACTTTGTTTAATAGATGGATGTATGTAGTTAGTTTTAGTACAAATAGTTATTGCACATTTTAAAAATGTTTATAGGAATTTAATAACAATTATTTGATTGACGTTTTAAACTTTAAAGTCGTAAAATTATTTTACGATTCCTAAAAATATTGACAAAAAATAAATTTAATATTTCCCCGCTCAGTCCATCAATAAGGTAGCGGCCTAGGTATTTCAAGTGCACAACTGCTGAGCGTGCAACATAATACTTCCCATTGAAGGTGGAAGTGGTCACTTTGAGCACGACTTTGCTTTGCAAAAACAATATCTTTACAAAGTGAAGAAATATTGGGACATTTTCGACGGAAACTGGGGATGCATTTTACAGTTTTGCAATTCCATTGGCTATCATTTTGTATTGCGGCGTAAATTTTGTTAGTCTTTGTCGTCTGCAGCCGGAAGATATTTTTGAGAAAAGATAAGGGATGCCAGTCTTTCTTATTGTAATACTATTTTAATTGAAAAATTATTTATAAAACTGTGAATATTTGTTAGCAAAAAATCAAAATGAAGTTGTATGAGCATACAAACAGTCACGCAGAGATTTGTTTAGTCCAAAATAAACATCGCGCCTGTAATCTCCAAAGGGTGAGGTAGAGTTTTACCTATAGTACACGCATTCAATATGGGGTGAGCCTATTGCCGTCAATCGGGCACAAATTCTATTTCTGGGCTACTATTAAGAAATTCTAGATTGAAATACCTAATAACACTTTACCTAACCAAGGAATACAACCTAGGATCTCATGATCAGCACTTGCGACCACTACACCGACGAGACAATTTGTGTCCATAAAAGTGACCCAAATAAGATATGCATTAGATTGTTTATTTTTGGGTTACAACGTGCATGTGGTGGCATTTGCTATATTAAGAAGCTCATCAATTCAAAAAGCCACAACATTTTAAAATCGCTTCATCCCGATACGGTTAACACTATTTTTTAATAATTTATGCTTCATTTTAAGTCGAAAAACGCATTAAAGACTTCGAAATTTTCATTGGCTTCTAAGAAAATGTGTAATCTTTACAGCAAGACAGCTGCTTAACTATTTAGATACACGACGAACGCGGACACGGGACGACACTTTCAGAATAACATATCGTTTTAAATGCCGACTGACAGATGACACATTTCGACATTCTTCAACTTGTCGTTTCTGAAATACTTTTTTTTTTTTTTTTTTTTTTTTGGAATGGGCATCTCGCAGTTTATCCTTTAGGGATATTTACTGCTCAACCGAACTTTCCTGTGGGGGGCTTAATTAAAATTAAGGCCTCCAGCCAGGCATAAAAACTTATAAGCTAAGCGACTATCGCTAAGGGCACCCCCTGCGGGGTACGAACCTCGGCTTAGGACGTCGCTGAAGAGGACAGCAAGGGACAGGCTGGATCTGATTGTTCCATTATTTAGGGACATTTTAAACATTAATCGGCTCAGCTTCGCGGGCTGGCTCTAGCAAAGGGTCGGGAGGGGGGCATTGACGGGGTCGTCGCGACGGGCCTCGGCGGCGAGGACGGAATGTCCGTTTTTGTATGCGAACAGTGCTGGTGGCCTTATCGCTCTCCTGGAGGAGAGTGATAGGATCATCTGGCTCTGTGAGTGTGTGTTTCGGTCTTCGAACTGTGCTTATTCGCGAGGGAGTGTATCGGACGGCCGATGACACTAAGGGGTTAGGATGAGCGGTAGAACAGTCCATGAAGCGCTGGGTGAGTCGCTTCATGAACTGTTTCACCGTAGGTATTTTGAGATCTACATGGAGAGTCTCATTTCGGACGTAGAAGGGGGCTCCCGTGACTCTGCGCAGGAATCGGTTCTGGACGGTCTGAAGCCTATGAATATGATACGGCTTGGCGTGAGCGAACACTGCGCAAGCGTATGTCATGATTGGTCGGATGACCGAGACGAAGAGCCGCAATTTGCACCTGAGTGACAACTTGCTTTTCTCGTTGGTCATACAATAAAGCCTGCCGGACGCGAAGACGGCGCGCGAACGCGCCGCCTTTATGTGTTCGGCAAACGAAAGTCTGTGATCGAGTATCACACCTAAGTATTTGGCTCGCTTATCCCAAGGGATAGGCTTGCCGTACATGGCTAACGGACTAGGCGTGGGGACATTGCGGCGTCCGGGTTTCCTAAAGAGAACCGCTTGACTTTTGTCGGGATTGACCTCGACTCTCCATTTCCGGAACCAAGCGCCTAAGACGTTTGCGGAAGTTTGGAGAGTGCGAGCTATGGTGGTAGGGTTGTGACCGGTATAGTAGATGGCCGTGTCGTCGGCGAAAAGCGCCAACTGGGCCTTTCTACCCCTAGGGACGTCGCTAGTGAACAGCGAGAACAAGAGAGGAGACAGCACGGATCCTTGAGGGACGCCCGCGCGGATAGGGTGAGGTGACGATAGCGTACCGTCTACGCGATATCTAAACGTACGATTCGACAGAAAATCTCGCAAGATGAGCACGAGACGATCTGGCACATCGAGTTGGTATAGCTTGTATAACAACCCGTTGTGCCAGACCTTGTCGAAGGCTTTCGCAATGTCGAAGAAGAGGGCGCCGGTGAGCGCGCCTCTCTGAAAGCCCGCGCTGACGTGTTCGACTACGCGGTGCACCTGTTGAACACATGAGTGTCCCGGCCGGAACCCGAACTGTTCGTTCGGTATCAGGCTCTTTGCCTCGACATAGTCCTTGAGTCGCTTATAAATAAGCTTCTCGTAGATTTTGCCGAAAACATTGAGCAGACTGATAGGTCGGTAGCTCGTGGGCTCAGACTTGGGCTTGCCAGGCTTGGGGATGCCAATAACCACGGCTTCTTTCCACGATTGAGGAAAGATATTGTTGCTCAGAGCGCCATTGAAGATGGCGGTCATGAGCATAACGAGTTGCGCGGGGAGGATTTGAAACACCCTATTGGTGATACCGTCCTTACCGGGGGCTTTGCGCGGTTTGAGCCCTTTAATGATGTCTTGCACTTCGTCCGGAGTGACGGGAGGCAGAGGATCATCAGGGTTGTCGACGGGAGGGAGCGAGGACCTACGTTCGACTTCGGCGTCTACCTTTAAGAGGTGAGCTTGGTCGAACGGCTGGGAGCTAAGCGAGCATTGAGTCTCTAAGCTTTCGGCTAGGCATTCGGATTTTTCCGAGTCGTCGAACGCGACGCTCTTATCTGGACGAGTGAGGGGAGGCATGGTGGCCTCTACGGTGGACCGGAGTTTCCTCTGGAGGTTCCAGAAGGCATGGTGGTTGGGCTCTAGCTCACTGATCATCTTGTCCCAGCTCTCCGACCTATGCTCCGCCACACGTTTGCTGACAGTACGCTGTAGCATTCGCATGTGGGCTTTGTTCGCAGAGCAGGGAAAAGCGCTATAGGCACGGACGGACGCGTTCTTCTCGGTTATCAGAGCCCGTACATCGTCCGGTAGGTTCCAGCGCTGGGCATTCAGCGCCGGAACCCGCCTTGAACAGTCGTTCAGGACTGTCTGTACGTGCTCCGTAAACGAGTCGACTGCGCCCGTGGTGTCAGCGACTGAGGTGATTAGATCGGGGATGGAGTCGAGTAGAGGCGACGAGGAGGATTTCAGCTTTTCGCTTACCTTCCTCCAGTCGGTAACTAATTGAGTCGGGGGTGGCTGATCAGGGTCAAGCGGACCCGTACGGGGAACTAGCGTCATCATCACCGGACGATGGTCGGAGTTAAGCTCGTGGAGCGCCTCTATCGATTGTAAACGAAGGTTTACATTCTTTAGGAGCGCTATGTCCAGTATGTCAGGTCTATGGTCAGGATCGTGGGGAAAATGGGTATGAGTCATCGGGGCGATGACGTCATAGTTAAGGGAGGCGCCCAGATTGAGGACAGCCCTCCCTCTGGCGTTGGTTACATTACTATTCCACGCGGGGTGCTTGGCGTTGAGATCGCCCGCTATGATAACGGAGTCACTCAAGCCGAGAAGAACCGAGATATCGTGGGATAAAGCTGGGATGTCGTCCCTCCCACGAGCGGGAGGGCAGTACGCGGATACAATAGTAATTGGCTGATGGCCAGTCATGCCGAGCCGACAGATAGAGTACTCAAGGAGCGAGGTCGGGGGAGGAGAAGTTAAAGGGACACAGTGCAATGAGTTTTTATAATAAATCATTGTACCGCCCTTGTGGCAGCGGGATCTATCATTGCGCACCATACGGTAGTTTGCAATTTTGGGGTCGCGGTTGTGCGGTTTGAGGAACGTCTCCTGTATGAGGAGGACGTCCGGTTGGTGATCGCGGAGGAAGTTGGCAAACTCAGCCCGTTGCTGGAGTAAGCCATTTATATTGACGTATCCTAACTTTAGGGAGCGCGGTTTCAAGGTTCTGGCGTTAACGTACCTATCCATTGCGGTTATTAAAGTGGGCTTCTAGGTCACGGAGCACCGAGGGGGCCTCCATGAGCGCTTCGATGCGCTTCCTAGGGTCTGTGGTAGCCTCTAAGCGATCGGCTAGACGATCGGCTTCGCGGTTGCAGAAGATTAAGTACACTGGCAATATGACGTTCATATTGCGCTGTGTACGGATTTTGTCGTCGTAAAGAGCCTCCGTAGGCTGAGTACGGAAGGCGGAAACCTCAGCCTCTGCGGTCAGGGTAGCCTGGACTGCAGGGGCTGGGGTCGGCGCCGGGATGGGTGAATCCATCAGCGCCGGTGGGTGGCTGCGTTTAGCCGCCAGGGCCGGGAAGGCCTTCTGGTGGTTCAGCTTGTTCCACGGAGATGACCTCTGTGGGCTAAGGCGCTCAGGGAGCGCGGACGATGGCGGGGGTGGCGCCCTAGTAGAGGGGCATTCCCTTTGTTGACGAGCGTTTGCACGTCTCATCAACCTTTGGGAAGACGACTTTGGGGCTCGCGGGCACCCTCGGAAGTTCGCGGTATGACCGGACTGTCCGCACAGAACACAACTCGGTGGTTCAATGCACTTAGTGCGGTCCTTGGGTCGGTCGCATTTGCCCGTGGCGTGGTCGCCCAGACACTTGACGCATCTGGGCCTGGCGAAGCAGTTTCGCTGAGAGTGGCCGTACAATTGGCAGCGATGACACTGGCCAATTAGATGGGGACGGTACGGTTTTTCGATTTTAATACCGGACAGGGCACACACCGTTTTGATGTTGAATATGGGGTGGTGCCCTTCTGTGGGGTCGCAAATTACTAGGACCATATCATAAACTAGCCCACCCCGGGCCTTATGAAGGCGGTGGACGGCGGACGCGGGGACACCTTGGGCGCGGATGTCGGCCAGGATGTCCTCCGTTCGGATCTCCCTGGGGATACGCCTGATAACCACACGGGTTGGCGTCTCCTCAGGGAGGGAATAGGTGTGGAAGGAGATGGCCTTCCCACGTAAGAGGGATACTATTTCCCTGTAGTCATTTGCTGACGGCAGGGTTACCTTGATACCCAGAGGGGTAGCTCGGGCGTTGGTGTAGTTGATCCTGCGATCAACACACATTTTGGAGACGGCCGTCCACTTCGCCTTGTCTTGGATGAAGACAGGGGGAGGTGGCTTCGCCTTACGGGTGGCGGTGCCGTTAGGGCCCGTACCGGAGGCCTGTGCCAGGGGTACGGGGGAGCGGGGGGGAGAGGGCGCGGATTCGTCGACTGAGGACGGGGCGCCGATTTTTTTGGCCTTGGTGGCCTGTGAGGGAGCTTTAGAGGGCTTCCTCTTTCCTCCTTTTCCTACGACTTGGTAGTCGTCTTCGGACGAGGAGGAAGGAGACTCCTCTGCCTCTGAGCAGCTGCGTGAACGAGGGACAGTCGTGTCCATCCTATCAACTGATTCATCGGAATCGTCATGCGCGGGGGCTGGCATTCCGAGAATCGGACTATTGTTGCACCTGGCGGTAATAGGCACAAATGCCGAGGCCGGACGGGTCGCGGGTTCCGGGTATTTCGGTGCCTTTGTCTTTTTGGACAAAGGCGCCGGACTACCTGCGTTCGTGGAAGAGGTCGGAGATAAAGGGCTATCGACCGTTGGACGGGGCGCGGGTTCCGGGTATACCGGTGCCATTGTCTTTTTGGACAAAGGCGCCGGACCACCTGCGTTAGTCGCCTGTGATACCGGACTATCGACGCGAATAATAATTCGCTCCGGTTGAGCGGCCAGCCTGTCGAAGGCGGCATTTTTCCCGCAATATTTTGCGCGAAAGTCCGGGTCCTTTAAGAGGACCTCTCTGACGAACGCTGCTAAGTCAGCGTCCGTCATGGCTGAACTAAGATTCCCGTTAGGGAGCAATTTTGGGGCCTACGCCTAAACCTATCTCTAACTCCCCGGGTGGGTACGCCCGGGGATGTGTGACCAAACCCTCCCTGCCGGGTGTAGGCAGGGAGGTGAGTACCTCGGGTGAGCCCTAAGCTTGTGATCCCGTCGCAAATCTTATTGTGCGAACGGGGCCCTGACCAGTCTGGTGCGAAGGGGTAGACACACCCAACCGACACCAGGTGAGTTGCTGGGGAAGGAAAACAGAGACTAGAGCTGACTAGGAGATCCCCCAAGGCCAAGCTTCTAGCTCCCTGCCGACTTGACTGCCTCACCCTGAAGGGGCTCGGCCGGTGTATCGGGTCAACACCGCACTCGGCTTCGTTGGCACCGTAAGGTATCCACCGAGAGACCACGAAACTGTGGTTTTAGCCCTGAAGGGGCCAAAGACGTTAGACGCACGTTTCCGTTAACGAAATAGCGAAATCAGTAACCCACTGTCTTGAAAAAGACGGCTCTGATGCACGGGATTCTTCGTAGTCGGCGACTACGGCGGAGTTGCGCGGAGGCGCAACAATGGCGGAGCGTGAAGAGTCACGCAGCGAGCGAGGAGCGGGAGCAGCGAGAGCGGCACGTCCGTTCGGGTCGAGCGCGTAGAGCGAAGTCCCTCCGCCGTTTCTGAAATACGCGCCGCTACGCCCTTTTATATTTATTTTTGCTCGTCACCGTTTGAATCACTCATCACAAGAATAGAACACTATATCTTATTGTTTGAACCGTAGAGTCCAAGTTTACGTACCGCTGCGCTATCGAGCTGGCTATTTTCTACATAACACCCTTCACTTTAATAAGAGCAGACAAAAAGTCAGTCTAAATCTAATTCCTAAACACGCTAATGTGACCGATACGGGTTAGTGGGCAATTAGTTAAACACAATATCACTTCGGTAAACAAGACAATTTCAGTTCGGGTCACATCGGGAATTATAAGGTCGGTTATATTGATATTTGTATAGGACGAAAAATAATATTTCTATGTCAGTCCAACAGTGAATATTTAATCACGTACAATTTATTGAGACCATTATATCTGTCATGGAGAGAGCATAAATATGTTGTCAGTTTATAAATACTCGTGTTACATGAGCTACTAAAGACGTACACATGTTAAACAAACGGTACTTTTTCATTAAGATATTTTTATTACAATTAACACGTTTATGATTATCGTCAACGCAAGCGGAACGAAGAGGGTGAGATTGAGCTTAAGATAATAGATCTGAGGGCACGAATAATTCACGTTTAGCGTTTATACTGTTCAAATTCACCAGAATGCGTACTGAGTCTGCAAAATAATTGAGCCATTCATAAGGCTCGTGATAGCGGTCCGGGGCCCGTCCCGGCACAATGACTAATAAGAAGTTAATCCGCAAATAAAAGTGGAATTGAAACAGAAGTGGAGCGCCTTTGCGCCGTGTGGGTAGGCTAACGTCGATTTATCTTTGTCGGCGTCACTGAACTCGTCAGAAATAGATTAAGCTCTCTCACTCCATCTAATGGCGCCTCATTTGTTTGGCTTTAAGAGAAAAATTGCTCTTAAACTCTACGATAGAATCTTGTCGATGAGTTTCGTTTGTTTAACTCAATTTGAACAACTGCTCCAATTGCTAGGGTGCCTCCAAAGAGGACGTGACGTTTTTAACAACACTGGAATTAACATTGGTTCTTTAAGTCTGCATTAAAATGTCATTGGCAATAGTTACTGACACAGCCGGAGCTTCTAATAAACTTGATATACTAAAAACATATTATTTTTTAAATCATTTTTTTCTTTAAAACGATACAACTATTCCATGAAGAAATAAAATAAAATAAATAATCACAGGGCATCGAAAAATTCATCTGCATCGCTGTCAATGGGAAAAGTGCCCAGAAGGCTGGCAGCATTGCCACGTTGAATGGCAATGCTCATTCTTTGGCCAAAAAAAAGCCCTCTGGACACGTGAAGACTCGACCGAACGCTTCGCAATTTCTTGAAAAACTTAAAAAAGAAATGCCCTACATTTGATGCAAGATTCCTCTTGCATCAAATGTAGGTCATTTTTTTTTTCCACCACACGCAAGCGTAACTGCTGGCCCTGGGTTGGATTCTCGGGTTGAGCAAAGAGTTATTGGGTTTATCTATCCTCAGTTCTTACTGCATAAATCTAGACTTAGGGCTCTTGCCCTAAGTCTAGATTTATGCCAGATTGATGGCAATAGAATCACCCCCTATTACATGGGACTTAAACATAACTGGCAATTCCCATATATTACATATATTTGACGACACGGTTGGCGCAGTGGCTAAGCGATTGGCTGCTGCGCTGCGTGTCGCGGGTTCGATCCCCGCACGGAAAAAATATTTGTATGGCCCACAGGTAGTTGTTCCGGGTCTGGCTGTTTGTGTATGTGAGTTTAAATGTTTGTAAACGCACCCACGATACAGGAGAAATTCCTAGTGTGGGGCAACGTTTTTTATAAAAAAAAAAAAAAAAAATTCCAATAACCCATCCCCCTGTGATATTACGTCACATATTTTCCACACACTATTGCTACTCGATACCAACACAATGTTGGTAGCAGACATTCCGCCAACATGGTCGCCAGTAACTTCGCTGTAAAGGCATCTTAACATTTTCAAATTCAGTTAACACTTTCAAGTGGCACCTTCAGGAAATTGTTTTAAGCTGTTCTGTTCCCGTTCCGTTTACCTTAAAAAATGTTATTGTGTTTTCGTACCTTGCTTTTATGCTTCGTTTACTCTCCAATTGGAGGTAAAGTCGAGTTCGTTGTATTCGTTGATTATATTACTTAAATGTAAAACATAATATCACTTCTGATACACTAATGACAACTGGCACGGTTGGCGCAGTGGCTGAGCGATCAGCTGCTGCGCTGCGTGTTGTGGGTTCGATCCCCGCACGGAACAAATATTTATATGACCTACAAGTAGCTGTTCCGGATCTGACTGTTTGTGTATATGAGTTTAAATGTTTGTAAACGCGCCCACGACATAGGAGAAATTACTAGTGTGGTGTTACGTTTAAAAAAATACTTTTTTAATTACCACATCTCGTTATTTATCATTTTTGCACATAAATTATGCACTTAAGAGTATCCCATGTATTAGGGACCAAGCCTATTGCTATCAACCGTGTCCAATATGAGACATCAGGCTTCTACTGAGAAGATGGATAGAATACTGGCTAGATGTATAAAAACAATAACACTTTGCCCGATCCGGGAATTGAACCCAAGACCACATGCTCAGCCTTACCGCTAACGACCACTAGACCAATGAGGAAAATACTGGTCAAAGTTATTTTACTTATTTGTCATTAATTATATTCGTAGCAGATTCAGAATTTTGCAGAATTTTGATTTAAGTTTGCACAAATACAAGGAGTAATTAACTTTTTACAAAAAGGAAATTCTGCAAATACGAAGAGAACTATTAAAATTTCTGAAAGCCTGCTGTAGTTAATGAAATATTGCTTTTACATTTAATGAAATACGAGTACTACTCGAAGCTTGTCAACTTTACGAATTTGTATTGCAATAAAAATATGGCGTCGAACTCGTGAAATAACGCTTCATCAAGTAGTTCATGTTACTTGCATGCGGCATTTTAACGTATAAATTATATAATATAGTATCGCTTTTTACACATAACATCATCACAATATCACGCCTGTATTCCCTGAAGGGTTAGGCAGAGGTGCGTGTTTTTTTTTGGGACAAGCCCGTCACACTATTCCCAAACCACTGCAACTCCTGAAAACCTGAATCAACAGTGGCGACCTCCAGAAAAGCGTCGTGACAATGAAGCCCGAATCGTCCCGGAGAAACTACTTATTTGTCTTTTGAAATTAATCAGAAAAGAACAGCGGAGGAGTTAGAAAAATACATAACTTCCACTTCCCTCCATATCAAGCAGGAGACAGAATAGAGCTAGGCTAATAGGCACAAAGGGACGTTTACAACTGGGTTAGGCCCAGTTATATATCAATATACCTCGTGGTCCCGGGTGCTATATTCATACGTACGGCATGCCTAGCATATATGCTTGACGTAAACGTAAAGTAAATGAGAAAGAGTTCTTAATTAAAACAACAACAACAATTACACTCAACAGATAGTTATGTTGTAGTGTTACAACACAACAGAACTATCCTGCAGCAATAATTTTCAAACCATATTTTTATATCTTTATTCATATCACCCATCATTCAACCTCCTGCCCTCATCCCAATATATTTGGGGTCGGCCGTCATCTGAAAAGTCACCTCCATTCTAGCCATATCATCTTTCACACAATTCATCCATCACAGGAAGACCAAAGAAACGTCTTTGGTCTTCCTGTAGGTACTCTTGTAACCCTTCACATTCATTCTCAATGTATTCATATTGCCCATAGAAATTAATAAAGTCTATAAAAAATAAGTTAATAGTATATTCGAATCGGGTATTTTGAATTTTGAAATAGTTCGAATTGACGTTAAATTTTCTGTCAAACATTCGTGCTAGGCGCACAGATCTTGGACTGTAGCTAAAGTTAATAAGAAACCTGAAAGTCTGAAAACCAGATAAAGGGAGGAGGGAGTCACCCTTAGTAGACTGGAAGCCGAACCCAACAGTGTTGGGAAAAGGCTAGGTAGATTATGATTCCAATAAGTTTATGTCTAACACTAACTTATGTTTTACGTAGACATAGCACTGAAATGTAGCCCCTTCTTTGAATTGAAGTTATGACTTATCAAATAAAGGGTTAGCCAATAGAATTTCCAGATGGGAAACATCGCAAGGCGCAGCTAGTATTTAATAAAGATTGAATAGAGATAAAAAATTCACTTCTGCAGTATGAACCGAGGATCCCATTCGCGGTAGACAGCTCAAATCAGACGGAAGTGAGAATTTTAGGTGTGCTGGTAAAAGCTTGTTGCAAAACCGTGGTGGCTCGCAGCTGCATTGTTCTGAACATATTTCTTTTATTAACTTTTATTTCACACTCAGTTCTTGTTTCGAAAGTTTGATACGTCTATTTTTATGATTTTGATTGCGCTTGTCAAGACTTGGATGGATTGCATATTTATCATGTTTGAAGAAGCCTATGTTTGAGGACTTTTAACTTATTTGAAACTAATCAAGCATTAGCCAAATTCACTAATAAACGATAATTATGTTATGTGTAGCAAGCACATAACATAATTATCGTTTATGAGTGAATTTCAATACAATGAAATTGTAACAATATAAACAACCTACCTACTAATAATATAAAATAAAATGATTTTAAATTTATTTCTATCTCGAATACTTTTAAACGAGCAATTCTTGTATATTTGTACATAAATTATATTCATGAAATTTTGTATATATACCGGGGGCGATAAATCGATCTATTTAGGTTTCATTATTAAAAAACATCGTTTTATCCGAAGAAAGCTCGCTCATCCAGGTACTGTTATTTTAAGTATGTAATTCGAATATCAAGAAATAAAAACCTTTTTTGTTTTAAGTAAGTAGATCTTTAATTAAATAATATAAACACAAACCTGTAGGTATCCTATTTATTTATAAGTAAAATATTATTTTAAGTAAAGTAGTTCGAAGGGCAAGAAAAAACTTATTTCGTTTTATTAAGTAGTTGCAAATCTAATCTAATTTATAAAATTCTCGTGTCGCAATGTTTGTTACCAAATTCTTCCGAAACGGCTGGACCGATTTGTGTGAAATTTTATGTGCATATTAGGTAGGTTTGAGAATCGGCCAACATCTATTTTGTATACCCCTAAATGATAAGAGTGGTCCTCCCCAAGCATTTTATATGGCAAAACAACTTTTGCTGGGTCAGCTAGTTTAATATGTAATGCATGCTCAATATAATGTCATTATATGTTTTGTGCTAAGATTTTAGCCAATCAAATACTTCAAATGAGTACGTAAGAATATTAATAGTGTGACGTTCTGTAGTTTCTACCAATCCCTATAGAAAAAAGGAGTGAGTTTATGTAAGTTTGTATGCAAAAGTTTCCTTGAAGAAGAACCTCAAGTCTCACGTCCAGCTTTCTGTTGATCTCAGAACTAGGGCATGCAGGAATGCACTTACTTTAGACATATAATGCGCAGGAGATTATAAATAACGTATTTAAAGTACATGCCCGATGAGATCTAGAACCGATTTGTCAGTTTAAGTGCCGTGGCAGGATTTGGAATCAACATTTCAGATTTAAATCTAGAACAGAAGAAGTGCTAGAAGAGAAACAAATAATAACAACATCTTTAATAGGACAATCTTTTGCTACTAACGAGTTCCATTTATGAGATAGATTTCAATATTATGTCTCTGTTGACATATAGGTAAACAAGTGATCATAAGAAAGAAAAAGAAGAAGGAAATAGTGACGTATAAGTTGTAAAAACACTATGATGTGCAAATATAAATAACTAAAAATAAAATGCTCGATCATTCATTTCATTCGATTTTCTTAGCGTAACCCAAAAGAAAAGTATGCAAAGATAAAATAATAATTTAATCAATGATAATGAAAATTATGATGAAAATCAATCAATGAAATCAATGATCATGATAATATTGTGTTTCGAACCGAATCTTATTTGGCCCGCAACTAATACTGTCGTATGGCAATACTATTGTGTCTAATATTTTCTTATTTTAAAGTTAGTATATTGACTGAAGGCAGACGAATATGGATGATGAAAATAACGGTCAAAGTTTCTGCCGTTAGTAAACCGCTTGCAAAATCAATATTGGCAAACAAAACAAACGTAGGTAATCAAGCTTGTAACCCAAAACACATGCGAGAAACTACACAAAGACATAACACTTCTATGAACGCCTTCATCAATTTCCGACTCTTCACGCATTCGCACTTTAAGTGCGAGTTCTCTTTTAGTTTCACTGTTTCCGTGTCGAACTTCATTTTATTTGCTGTATTTGTAGTGTGTGAAATAGCCGTGAAGGCGTCGCGAAGCCGACCACCCAGTGGGACGATGACTGCTTAACGCGCGCGCCGTCATTTCTTCTGATTTATTGAAACGCAAAGAGCTCTCGGAGAGAGATCTGTGCACTGTCGGCCGAAGATATGGGGACAGTATGTGCGAATCGAAAGTGGTGTAGGAATAAAAAGGGGTAAGTTATTTTTGTTATTTATTTAATACTTTAAGCACACAAATGTACAGAGCGGACTTAATGACATCGGGATTTCCGACGAGTCAACATTTGGGTGATGCAGAGACCAAGATGTAAACCCGTAAGAAATGGTAACCGGATATGGAATTCAAAAAAGTACTATTATGTGTGTTTATCATTTCAGCCAAAAGACGTCTACTGCGCTCATTCGTCGGCCTCCTGTGATCTTGGCCAAAAAAATCTACTGAAATTCTTAACCTTTATGGAAACATTAACAAAGTTGTGCACGCTAATCATAGTTTTCTATTCGACATTAGGTGCTTCCATACAAAGGTTGATATACAAACAATACACCAAATAAAGCTTTTGAAATCCTGAATTTAAACTCAGATAATCACCATCAACGAAACCACGGCACGCAATAAATAAGAGTTGCATTGTAATTGTACATACAATACAATACAAAAAGCGACATTAAATCTCTTTTAGTAGCATTCCATCTGGCCAGACATGTACATATACAACAGATATTAACACCGGCTTATTATTAATTTCAAATCTGAATTCTGAACTGTATTTTCTCACGCGGCAACATTGATCACTGCGGCTCCCTTTATGAATGATCTAACCAGATTGTAAATTTAAAAATGATTATCTAAGATCTATAAATAACAAGTCATTGAAACTGATTTCTTGTTGATTATTTATTCGTTTGGGATGATTTAAATGTTGTAACTATGAAACGAGTTGAACTGCTTGTGTTTGTTTAAAACCGGTCGGTTATTTGGTTAGAATGACACAATGTTTGTTTGTTATACTACCGAACTACTTCATTTGAGACTAGCTGTGACACGTGCCTTAAGGTCACAGCGTGATGTTAAATAGCCTAGCCTATAGCACGGTAGTATTATAATAAATATTACCGTGCCTATAGACTGTCTTTTGACAATTTTATTTATTATTTTAAAAATGTTTTTTTTAAATGTAGTGAATTACAATTTTATTTTATTTTATCTGTGTCTAATTTAAAATGTTTACAAAAAATAGTTTTTAATATAAATATGAAAGTATACCTGAAGTAAATAAATTAAAGAAAAACTGGGCTATCACATTAAAAATAAATAAGTATATCCTACTGGTAGTTCCAAAGATTGGCGAGTCCATCTCTTCACCTTTAATATACTAGTATAGGTAACATAACACAAAACCACGCCTGTATTCTCCGAAGGGTTAGGTAGAAATATATCTTAATAACACTCACATTTCGCCAGTCTGTGCTATTTTCACATGCTTAAAACCCGTGTCATAAGGGGCAAACCTATTGCCATTAACCAGGTAGAAATCTAAAGACTACACGCTACTACTGAAATAGAAACACAAATTCCAGATCAAAAGCAGATTTTTTAAGCAGTGCTTTGTTTCTACAGTAACAAATGCTCCTAACCAGAAAAATCGACATTTCATTTACAGGGTTGCCACGCTGCCGTCAGTAGTTGAGGAAAGTAACAATTTGCCGTTGTTTTATTGTTCCGTCTAGGGCGGGAATAGGGCTGTCGACGTTTGTTTTATTTGTTACAGCACTATAAAAGTGTTTATAAAGAGTAAAATGAGCTTAGTTCGCCACGCTTCCTAGTACACACAGACGTAAACGTAAAATGTAACTTTTGCAATGACTTTAGTTTTGTGTGCATTTTGTTAGTGCTTCGTGCTTCTAAGTGCGTGTTTTAAAATTAGAATGTGCAAAACATACGAAAATCTTGTTTATTTGGGTATATATTCTATGTAGGTATTATATTTACAGTTTATAATCTATATATATATATATTTTCCTTTTAAGAAATTGCACTTACCACTGTTTGTCTCTGCATCACCCAAAGGTTGACTGGTAGAAAATGCCTATGGCATTATGTCCGCCTCTGTGCTTAAAGTATTAAATAAATAAATAAATAAAACACTTCGCCTTTTTTGTTGGTACAGTCGCGAGCACTTCTGCTGAGGATGAGGTCCTGGGTTTGATTCTCGGGTCCAGCAAAGCGTTATTGGATTTTTCCTGCTGGAATTTATCAGTAGCAGCCCGGGGTTTAGATTTTTAACCTGGTGGTAGCAATAGGCTCGCCCCTTATTACATGTAACTTAAACATAACTGGCGAAATGTATGTTGTTTTACTACACCCGGTCTATTCTGTATAAATTACCCCGCGATAAGTTAGGTAAAGTGAGCGTGAAGTAAACTTTCCATGTTCTCTTCGAGATTTTTGCAAAGCTCTGCAGATGCACCTCTACCTAACCTTTCTGCTACAAAACGGGTTAGGCAGACGCGTACCTACAGTAACCAACATTGCGCCAGGTCTGTTGAAATCCCACGTAATAGGGGGCGAGCCTATTGCCATTCACCAGTCCAGATGGATAAAGCCAATAACACTTTGCCCGATCCGGGAATTGAACCTAAGACCACGTGCTCAGCAGTACCGCTTCCGACGACAAGACCAACGAGGGATATTCTGCTAGTATTAATACGTTATAAAGTCCCTTTAAATAAAATTGTTTTATAAAAAGAACCTTGCTTTCTCAACAAAACAAATTTCCTCATTCTAATAGCACCTGGCCATCTGCCGGTTATAAACTAAGATCATAAGAGAAAGTGCACTAATAAAGTTCCAACTTCCAGCAGATGACAACAGTCGTTGCAATAACGACGCCATTTTGTACGGAACCAGGTTTTTACAGTTCCACTAGTTTTAACACCGACATAAAAGTTACACGGACCTCTAAATGGGGAACATTTTATTTTGGGAGTTGTACAAGAAGGATTTAAATTGGTCGTGTTATTCGATTTTTTCGTTTTTCAATATAAAAATCTGTTGAATGTATTTCTGTTTTATTCTATTTTTCGGATATCGGAATGCGTTGTTCTCGTAGTGTTCTATATTTGAAAATAAAATTGTCCCTATCGTTATTAATTCGGTAATTTTTTTTTTGTTCCAATTACTTCAACTGTTTTTGGACAAAGTTATTCATGCATCTGAAGACTGAAGCATGAATTGACCAAGCGATATATTTTGACTAAGGTGTAGGGCTTCTGAAGTTAGAGCTTGTAGAGTTAGAAGCTTGGCTCGACATGAGATCTGATACCTTTTTGACTGTGCGAGCCACATGGTCTCGTCTTAGCAACATTTTACATGAAAATATTTATGGTTGGATTAAAATTACCTGTTTCAATCTGGGTCCACCTAGACCAACAGGGCGGTATTCGTGTTTAATTTTAAAAAGTCTTTCAGTAATGGAAGGCTACATTATTGTTCTGTGCGGGACGAATTTACAGGTGGTTGTTTACTTATTAGTATGAAATACATTCTAGACTATACCTACACTGTCGTATTTTTTTTTTTGCATATCTTATTGAGTAATAATCTATGGTGCCCATATTTGTAAGTATGTGAGCACCATGTATCTCTAAACACAATATTTTTTTCTATTTTACAAATTATTACAATTCAAAAATTCATCTTGTTTAATTGTAATTATTTGTACATATTTTTAATTATCTTATTAAAATATACAAAATTTTGTAAAGAAACTTTTTTAAAAGAGTAAGTGAGGAGTTTCTTGACCATTCTTCTCCACACGAAACTACCCTTTGGAAGGGATAACTAGAATCTTTTTAGTTTATTATACTAATTTTAAAATTGGCGTTATTAAGTACCTACCTTTTTAATGGTTTAGGTGAAATAAATGATTTGACTTTTGCTGCGAAATTAAAAAAAATTGCTTACATTTTGACGCTACTAAATCAATTCAACATCAAACTTTATTCCCATCTTATTTATCACAACCAAATCGTAAAAAACATCACAAGAAGAACCGAAAAGGAACAGTTCTAAACCCTTATTTATTCTTATTACGTGAGGAAGTAGATTCTTATCCGATCCTCAGGTAGGATGAAAGACAATAGAATCTTCCGGTTGACATAAATACGGGAAACCTATGTAAATGTGGGAAATTTAGACGCTTGCGGAAAATGTTAGGGCGGCACGGATTACCTCAAGGATCTTTTTAATGCCTCTTCTGGTAGTTAGTGTCGGAAATAGTTCTGTGATTTTAGGTGATTAGTTGAAGTTAAAGACAGTCCTAACCCTATTAACATCACGCCTGTATCTCCAGACGGGTAAAGCAGAGTTATACCTATAGTACACCAAGATTATGTTTAACTATGACGTGCCTATTGCCACTGATCAGGCACAAATCCATAATTCAGGCTGTTGCAGAAATATTCCGAATGGAAAATACCAATAACTCTAAGCCCGACCCGGGAATGGAACTCTGGACCCCATGCTCAGCAGTAGCGCTGGCTTCTACTAGACAAACGTGGCAGTCATACATTCGTGTAAAACTTTTTAGAATGAGTTTGTTATATGAAATTCAGAAAGTTGCCCATTTTTTTTTTTTGCGGTGAGTACTAGAAGGAATCACTGGACTGTGATTCCTTCTAGTACTCACCGCATACTTAGATTGATAACAAAATGTGTTAATATTTTCTACTATAATTTCATGATGGTCAGTGGTCTTCACCACTGACCATCTTCCCGGCTTGAAATCCGGACAAGTGTCAATATGACTTTTTAAGTAGCATGTACCTTCTGAGCTTAACTTGGACATCACTGACATTTGTGAAGGAAAACATCGTGAGGTAAGCTGGACTGCCCAAGAGCCTTCCCTCTATCAGAAGTAGCTTTAAGCCTGCAGTCAGACAGTAACAGCCGCAGACGGGCGGGTATTATATGGTAGGTTTATTTTTACATAAACTTATTGCAATCCACAACTAGGCAGTCATATACATAAATGCTTTTTCTCAATTAACGATGTATCTAACGCTGCTGGTGTTTTGTTTAAGACATCGATATGTAGGTATCCATATTGAGTGGAGACCGCGACTCGGCAAACGTAGTGTAGGACGCCCTCTGACCAGGTGGGGTGACGATCTGCGAAAGACTGCAGGCAGATGCTTGATGTGGCAAGCTCAAGACAGGGCGCTATGGCGCTCATTAGGAGAGGGCTATGTCCAGCAGTGGACTAGTATAGCCTGATGATGATGATGATGTAGGTACAGCGGGCCGAACGTTGGTGGTAACACTTTGACCTTGACCTTTATGCATGCTGCGTTGCATAGAGTTTTAATAATAGGTCTTTACCTATGAAATTGCCGTTTTGTATGAAAAAATTTAAATGAATTTTTTTCATGTATTTTTTATTTGTATTCATCGAAGTAATCACCCATGCAATCAATGCATCTTTGCCAACGCAGTGGCAGTTTATTGATGCCCTTCTTAAAGAAATCAGCTGGACGGGAGGCAACAAATTCTTCAAAGGCATTTTGTACTGCCTCTCGGGTATTGAATTTTTTTCCCGCCAAGAAGTTATCCAAATTCTGGAAAAAGTAGTAGTCTGTAGGCGCAAGGTCTGGTGAGTAGGGCGGATGACGGAGAGCTTCCAACCCCAGTTCTTGCAACTTGGAGACCGTCTGCTGTGCAGTATGAGGTCGCGCATTGTCGTGCAGGAGCAGCGGAGACGAGCGATTGACCAATGCTGGTTGGAGATGTGCCAGCTTCTCCATCATTGTGTTCAATTCTTCACAGTACACATCTGCAGTAATGCTCACCCCGTTTGGTAAGAAGCTGTGTTGAATCACACCGGCGCTAGACCACCAAACAGTGACCATCACTTTTCTTGGGGTAAGTTTTCGTTTAGTGCATTGTTTAGGTGCTGAACCAGGATCCAACCAACTTGCTGAGCGCTTGCGGTTATCAAACAGAATCCATTTTTCATCGCAGGTAACAATGCGGTTCAAAATTCCTTCATTTGTGTGTCTGTTGAGCAGTGCAAGGCACGTCTCGACGCGTACTTCGCGCTGGCGATCATTGAGTTCGTGGGGCACCCATTTGTCAAGCTTTTTTACCTTGCCAATTTGACGCAAATGGACCAATATTGTTTTGACGCTTACGTCGAAAGCTGCTGCTAATTCAGCCGTAGATTGTGTATCATCAGCTTCCACAATCGCCTTTAATTCGTCATTGTCGACCAAAGTCTTCGGACGACCGCGAGGTTCATTTTTCAGGTCGAAATTTCCAGAACGGAAGCGAGCAAACCAATAACAGGTAGTGCGTTGGTTTGTAGTGTTAGCTCCGTAAACGTCGTTGATGTTGCGTGCCGCTTGTGCCGCGTTGCTGCCACGACGGTACTCATATTCCATAATTACTCGAATTTTTAACGTATCCATGATGACGAAAAAGATTTAAATGCGATGAAAATGTAACACTAATCAATAAACAAATGACTACTTTTGGAAAAAAAAATCCATGTTTTTAAAATAAAATTAATTTGAAATTAGAATTCTTAGCCAAACAAAAAATATTTTGATTTGAAATGGCCAGTACTGCAGAACGGCAATTTCATAGGTAAAGACCTAATAGAATGCCAGAACACTGGTTTTGTTACTACTGACTTGGTGCTCACTGTACCTGCAAGAATTAAATAATGGATAGTAAACTTTCATTTTTAAGTACCAAAATTAGTCGAAAATAATAAAATAGGTTTCTTACTTTGATTGGTATGGTTATAAGATTAAAAGGAGATGAATAAAACGATTGATGGAAATATGACATTGCTAGAAAGGAGTTTACTGTAATTGCGATTTTGGAAAATAGACACGTATGGGAGAAGGAGAACATGCATCACCATCTGCCTAGCCTTTTCCTAAATATGTTGGGGTCGGCTTCCAGTCATATTGTTGTCAGTATTTTATATGGAGCGACTGCCTATCTGACCTCCACAACCCAGTTTACTGGGCAACACACTACCTTTTGCTAAGACTGGTTGTCAGACTTGCAGGATTCTGACTACCCGTAACGATTGTCAAAAATCTACAAATGACAGCCGGGACCAAAAGTTTAACGTGCTTTCCTAGGCATGGAGGAGTCTGGATAAGTTACAAACGGTCACCCATCCACAGCCTGACCTCAGCTAGCGTAGCTTAACCTTCGATCAACCCGTGCGGCTGTTTTTATTTAGCCACGAGCTAAATCGAGGAGAGTATGCATGTATAAATAAATTGGGATAAAAGGAAATTAGGATGATTATGATGATAGTGACTTACTGGACAAGCTTTATCACACAAAACATTTACTAAAGTACACCTAAAAATGGATATTCAAACTCCTTTTGTTAAAATGGCCACTGAAATTGCAAGTATGACCTACTACCCCAATGTCTTCTGCAGCTAAAACATAGTTCAAACTTATTAAAGGTATGATATACGAGTTCCAATAACATTAAATGTAACACCTTTGCAGCCAGTCGTAAGCGCCTATGCCTTGCAGGCGGCAAAATTTAGAGGCTTAAATATGTTGCTGGTATTTTTAGATACGGCGGCGTTAGTCCTCTTTTGTTTTAACCTCATTGAGTATTATATATTTTGCCGGCGCGCGGATACGAAAATGTTCGCAATATTATTGTAACAAATTGTAAAGCGAGTGTTATCAGCTGTGATTGATTGAATGAATGATCAGCGGCTAATCGCATTACTTGATTTACGTCGATAATATGTGCAAAATAACCCTTTTAAAACTGTCTGTAATGTCAATATAGAAAGATTTTAAAAGATGCAATAGCATGTAGAAACTCTTCAGAAGATAACTTGTCGTAATTGATCAGGTGCCTATTGGCCTATCTTTTTATGTTTCTTTTGTATGGTATGTAAGTAGAAATTATGTATTTTTCTCGGCTGTTCTTTTCTGATTAATTTCGTTGCGTGATCATTGATCACATCGTGACATTTGAATCTTCATTGACTCAACGCTCTACTGGTGGTCACCACTGTTGATCCCGACTTTCAGGAAGTGCAGTAGTTTGCGATTAGAAAGGCGGGCTTGTCCCAATAGAATAAAAATAGTCAAGGCGTTTATTTCCACCGAAAAAGTATGTTTATCAATTTTCTATAATCATTAAATAGAGTAGTTTCATATAATACCTTATTATGAAGATTAAGGTTTCTTTAATCTTTGAAAAGTAAGCTACAACTCCTTCAGAAGGAGTATTAATACATTCTACGAATTAGAATGTATTAATACTCCTTCCATTGGTAGTTGTCAGTGTTGTACTGCGTGTTGCGTAAAGAAAGGCGTTAATACTGTTATACCTTTTTACTGCACACACGAGGGGTTACTATGAATCATTATTTGGCCAGCCTTTTCCCTACTATGTTCGGTTTACTATGAATAGGATAGGCATAAGAAAAACATTCAACAATATAGCAGTACATACTAAAGCCTATATAATTTTTGAAGACTTTTTTCTTCTCGGTGTTAAATTGTTCTCAGAGGAAGCAGTCAGGCTTCTTTTAAAAATATAATACGTTTAAGAATTATTACCTCTCTTTCAAAATATCATGTCCGTTGCTTTCGAAAAGCTTGATTACACTAGTCGTGCTAGATAGATGCTTTTTCTAAAAATATCAATTAATAACCATAAACCTACCTACAAAATGGATGACTCCTGGGTAAATAAAACGAAATTATGTTTAGTCCGTCAGTTAGTTAGTTACATTTAAACTCAATGTATCGCGGGGATCTTCTGATTACGTTAATAATTTAAAAAAAGGTCAAATATTTTGCATAACCAACTTCAATAATATGGTTTTCAAGGCGAAAGTAAATTGGTTTTTTCTAGGCAAGCGTGCTCAATCTCAGACCTCAGCATTGCTTAACATCAGATGAGTTGTGATCAAGCTCAAGCCTGATGATAAAAAAAGGACAAAACAAATTTTACACTACTATTCCCACATACCTGCGTAAATATCTCAAATGAAATTCCTTTTATTATGTAGATAAACACATGGCAAACCAACTAATACTGAGTACACATTAATGCAGCAAACTAAAGCGCCTACAGCAAAGCGAACTGCAACAGACACAAACAAATATTGCCTCAACTGTCTTTAACCGAGTTTAGTTCCTGGAAACTCATAATTTGGAGCTCATGATTAAGTAATTAAACAGCACTTTGTACTATAACTTAGTTATTATTTTGTTTTAGGTCGCAAGCGCCACTGCTGGAAAATAAAAGAAAATCGAATCGGACCCGCGGCCTCAGTCCGTTATTTTTATGATAATTTTAATAGGGATGTGTCCTAGGTAAAAATATATTAAATCTATTTAGTCCGTCAGTAAGATTACCTAAGAATACTGGACATGTATTTTTTACTTACTCAAATCAATAAATACTGACAATGATATAGCACATCAAAGTTCAGGAGAAGGGGCTTGTGACGTCACTGTTACGTTAAAAGTGTAGCACGGCGTGACGTCACGCCCAATTTCAGCGCACTATATCGTCGTCATTTTTGGTTTATGTGACAAAAGTAAAATACGTGTCCAGTATTTTTGAGTAATCCAACTTTCGGACCAATCATAATTTTCAAGGACACTACCCTACTTGTGCTGCCTCGTCCGTTTAGTGGTCGCAAGCGTGAGATTCCAAGTTCAATTCCCAGCTCTTACTCTTGATTTGAATTCTAATAGGTTGACATTGGAATTTAGACGTTTCGTACTCTTATGTTTGACGCTAGCGCCAAATTCGAGATCAGGCTTGGCGAGGGCTCAACGCTACTCTTGAGTTTATTTTGACAGCAGTGTAGCCAAATAATATAAACATGTAACTACAAAATTAATATTACAACCTTATTTTTATTTCTTTAAAACGATACAAATATTAAAACATGAAGAAATAAAATAAGATAAATAATCACAGGTCATCGAAAAATTCATCCGCATCACTGACAACGGGAAAAGTGCTCAGAAGGCTGGCAGCATTGCCACGTCGTATGGCAAAACTGATTCTTGGCCAAAAAAAAGGCCAGCCCTCTTTTCCTTATTGGCTTTAGATTGGAATTAAAATGACTTTCAAGAGTTTCAGGCTCAAGGTTGTGTTAAAAGGCCAGTTATGTCCCAAGCTGGCAAAATGTGCCTATTGCCTTCTACTGGACACAAATCCAGACTCCGAGCTGAAAATTCGTAATGGAAACACTCAATAACAGAGCCGTATTTATGTCTGCTTCAGAGAAGACAGGCGCGATTTTGTGTTTTGTGTTCATTTATTTTCCACTACTTATTAGTAGAATAATAAGTATCAATTACTAGGTCTTATTATTTATATAGGTCAAATTTATGATTTCGTTGTAAGCAGTACTTTTGTGCCAGGCACGAGTAACAATTAGCTAACAACAGGACAAAAATAATTGGTTATGATGTTTCCAATTTTAATTGGTGTTTTTTTTTCTCTGTTGTGTTGGCAGCACGAGTTTATAACTTCACTAGTTATTTTACCTACGTAGTTAATTAATGTAGTGATTGTTACTGTGGAAGTTTGGAGTGGACCTATATTAACCTATGTATATTGAACCTATATTTTAGTTGTGTGAAAAGTTACCCTACCATTAATAATAGCTAATCTCGTCCCACTAGATTATGAATAAGTAGAAAGAAGAAAACATGATTATAAGTATTGATATTTGATTAGATTTAATTTTGAAGTGTCATAGAGTTTGTCTATGGACTACTATTGAATAATCAGCCCTTAATCAATTAGTGTCAGTCTTAAGTCTAGTCTACAATTATTATTGTGGTTTTTATTTAGTTAATTATACCCAAACTTCTTTGTCCATTTCTCTGTTAACATGGTCGACATCGGCTTCGCTTGTCATATTCAAAAATAGAATAGAACTTTAGCTACGAACCAGCATTAAGACCAACCCAAGAAAATCAACCAAGAAAACTATGTACATATATCCGCTCCCAATTTTTGTTTTTGGGTTGATATCATCCGTATAACGTTACAATGTATCTTTAACAATCTCAAAATCCACATCATAATCTCAGCTACAACGCAAAAACTTTTTGCTCCACAGAGTACCATACTACAGTACCAGCTTCAAAGTGAAGTTGCTCACGTGAAGAGCGTGCACTAACAAACTTGTCACTCAGTGTAAGAGCTAGTTAACAATGGGTTACATGCATTAATACTCGACCCTGCGAGACGACGCTGGAGAGCTCCGTACTTTTCGAATAGTTGACACTCTGTGACAATGACGTGTACAATGAACGTGCTTTAGAAAGTAGAGGTGTGTTTGGATGATGATATATGTGCATACATTGAAATGTATTATCATAACATCACGCCTGTATTTCCCAAAGGGTCTGGCAGAGATGCACCTTTATAATAGTACACTCACATATCGCCAGTTATGTTAAAGTCCCATGTAAGACATGACATGTGTGTGTTCATGGTGTGTGATTGAAATGTATTACGAGTATTATAATACACTTTTGGATAATACCTAATCGGGAATTAACAAATTGACTGCCACGCCATAAACACAATAGAAAAACTATTGTCAACACGAGTTAACTCGTTGTCTGGCTCTTGGCTAACTTAGCCTAAATTAACTTAATTGGTTTGTGATTGATTTTCTTGTATTTTTTCTTGTATTGAACTTAAAATGAATACAAGAAACTATTACCTACTACTACTAAATACAAAAGACAATTATTCCAGTAAAATAAGTAGTCAATCGTTCTAGTTCCTAAGTATGTTCTTCTGAACATACTAAGAAACTAGGCATCAACAATGACAAGTAATAATATTCAAATTTCTCGGATAAGAATTGAATTTTGGTGTTTTGTATTGGTAAGATGTTGAATAAGAGAGGTGGAAAGAATTGATGGATTGTTTCATAGAGATTGTATCGCAAAACCCTGTTCCTCAAGTGCACAATCACGATGATTTGTTACGCAAACTATTTCAACGATCACAAAAGCCCCCAAAATAGACAAAGGGGAAACGAATCCACATAATACATCACTATGAAAATGATCCGCGACTTTTGCACCGCACTGCACGCCCCTGCCATAACGCGTATGACCCTTTCGTCCGCCGCCTGTCTGCACTACCGGCCACAGTTTTAACCCCCCAGTCGTTTGTCATCTCTTACAACGCCCTCATATAAATACAAACAGCCAAGGCGGAAGCCGTGAAATTTAGAAATTCCTTTGTCGACGACTCGGCGCCACTTTGCCTTTATGCCTTTAGATCTACAAATTTTCAGATTTATTCTTTGAATAAATTTTGTGGTAGACGTTGTCGGCTTTGAAATTCAATTGGCTCGGGGTCGACACATTGCTGACGACTTCGCTTCCTTTTTATTAAGGATTTTTTTGTCTAGCCTTTGTACACTGATTTTTATTTTCGGGGAAACATAAATTTCAAAATTCCTTGTCTTTGTGTTGTAACGACGTGTTGAGTATTTGTGACCTACCCGTTTAAAGTATAAAAATGCTTCTCTTTTGTTTATTTTTGGTTTTATTTTAGGTTTTCGGTGTAGGTAACCAAAAAATAACACACCGCCATGGTATTTATTTAAATGACAAGGTTAAAATAGCCATAAAATTAATTAACCAATACTTGATACTCACATTGGAAGTTGACCGTTGTCTGCAATCGAAGCACTAAACACTAAGTTCCTAGAAAAAACAAAGTCTATTTAACTATCTTTACTTCCATTATTCTTGTACAATTATAATAGTATTTACCAAAATAAAACACTTTTCACATTACTGGCGTATGACACCTTTTCAGATTGTAATTTTCATTTTAAATTTATTTTTATTTCAATATAAAATGGAAAGTTATCGTTAAGGTGCTTAACATTTACATTCCATTATTGTACATACATAAAGTCACATATTGAAGCCTCTACCACAACAATAACAAGTACCTCTCTATAGTCCTTCAGGCAGCAATGTTATCGTGAAACAAATTGCTCCACAAACGTCAGAGACACATACCGCCTCACTCCAAATCCTTCAATATTTCACGACACAGTTGCTGTGAAAAATTTGAAAATATTCGAACACGAAATTCAAAACAAACACTACTGATTGACTTCCCCACATATACAAAGAAGCTGTTCCATAAAATGGAACTTGGCTTACATAAATATCTTTGAAAGCCGTGACCCAACGTAGGAAGGTAGATAATTCAATCAGACGAAGCAATTCGGTCTTTTGTATGTAAAGACCGCACGAACAGGGGTTTGCCAAGCCTGGATTGCAAGTCTCCGCATTGTAAAGGTGACTGATCAGGTGTATGGATATTGCTTTGAAGTCTTTTATTTTTAGGAAGAACGAGTATTTCTTTTGTTTTGTGGTGGTTGTACAGTTAGGGGAGGGAAAGGAGAGAATAGTAAGCAGGCTTGTTAGGTTTTTATGTTTATCGAAATATCCGAGGTTGTTGTGACAAGCATAACAACATAAGATAACATTACGCTTGTAATCTCCGACAGGTCAGGCAGACGCGTACCTATAGTACATTTACATTTCGCCAGTTATGTTTAATGATAAGTAAGAACAAATGGAACTCGCTGTAACTGATGAATTATTAAATTAAAACCCTCTTGGAGATACAGTCATACAAATTAAAACCAGAAACAAAATTAAGAGCTACAATAAAAACTTTTTAAAATATGCTTTTAGTTTGGCGTAGTGTGTACAAAATAAAAGCCAATGGTTTAATTCACAAACAACAGTGTCGATTGCATTCTAGGAAATAGATTACAATTGATTAAGTTGTAACTGTTGCTGTTTCATCAACTGGATTTATTTACGATATACAAATTGGATTTTTGTGTTAAGTAGCCATTTAAATGTTTTACGGTGTGGAAAATTGTTTTGGTTTTAACCTTATCTAACAAATAAATGTACATCAAAATAAAATTGTGAATATACCTATAGAAGAAAATTTACTAGCATATGATTATTTTGTGATAGATACGTAATTGATTGAATATGATATAAATTATTTTGAGGATCCCTGCAGAATTATTATTTGTTAAAGTTAAGAGGCTTTTAGAAACAATAATTCAGCAGAGAATTGTGTGAGTAGATTTTTTTTACGTAAATTGATAAATAAACAGTATTTGTAGCTGTTAATAAGCTTATTGTTGTCTAGATCTCTTATGTTCGTTCGAATTTAACAACTTAGCAACAACTATTAAGTATCGAGTTTTCAAGCTTTGAAAGAAACACACACACAAAGAAAATAACAAACAAAATAAAAGATTCTTATTCTGTTTCCAGAAACACTTGAAACCTACAAAATAGCTACTTAGTAAACAGAGTCAACAACAAATTCTTCAGTTTAACATCATCTTGTTAAATTCCTTGTTATTCTTCAGTTCTTCCGTTTTCTTTTTAATTAATTTTGACAAATTACCCAACCTTCTCAGTTTCACTTTTCGTTTACGTTTAATTAAATACTGAAGTGACACTCGAAGGCATGTTGGACAGAAGTGCCCTCACAGTCCTGCGTTTTGTACTGTTCATTAATTACACTTGTTATTTTTTGGTGTTTTAGTCTGGTATGTACAGTGTCAGGACGAAAAGGTTGGGCAATTTTTTATAACATTCCATCCTCGAAACAGTTACAGAAACCTTTTCAAACTGTCATTTGC
Organism: Phlogophora meticulosa; assembly: GCA_905147745.2. Lineage (NCBI taxonomy): Eukaryota > Metazoa > Arthropoda > Insecta > Lepidoptera > Noctuidae > Phlogophora > Phlogophora meticulosa. The sequence continues at coordinate 7,402,784 of LR990518.1, forward strand.
ATCAACTGAAGAGATACAAGGTCAAGACTTGTGCTTTTAAAGGATTGATGTAAAAGATAATACCTAATGCATAATAGTTGCATTAGGTAGTAAACATAATATTGTAATTTAAAACTGATATACTGTGATCGTTTTACAACTACTACGTACTAATGTTCAACTATACTTACGTAGTTCTACTACTAATCTTACATTGGGTGCCAGAGCTCACCGAAAACACTCTTTTCTCTAGTTGTAACGCTGCATAGTGTCTAGATAAGTGTTTCTTGTAGAATTACTGAAGGTATTTTTTTAAGATTAATTAAATCAGCCAACTTTGTTTTATAAACTCTTCACTCTGTATTTATGGCTACTCCTATGAAGCTTTTTGTCTAGGGGTTCATGTCAATGTTTATAAGGGCCGCACTTGAGTAGGGACACTCGAAAGCATTCTGTACTTGACATTTGACAGATAGTGAGCAACACGAACAGACTGCTTAAGATTGAACTTGACATATAAAACAATTATGACTGCTTCTTTGCACTCGCGGTTGCAAATGCTTAACATGAGGTCTTGGGTTTGAATCCCAGTTAGAGGAAAGTTTTATTACGTTTTTCCATCTGTAACAGCCCGGAGAATGGATTTATGTCCGGTTGATGACAATAGGCTCGCCCCTTATTTCATTTGACTTAAACATAACTGGCGTAATGTGAGTGTACTAAAAGTAAATGTCTGCTTATAACGTACGCTTACTACTTACAAAGATAAAAGTTAAAATTGAAATTATGCTTATCATAGAGAAAAGGAATGAGCATAATAGTATAAAATGCTTCAAGAGCATTTTGTATACAATAACTACACCGTAATAATTTACATAAAATAACTTTAAGACCTACATGGGGTGTTAAAATAGGCGGGCGTATCGCTAAAAGCGAACTCTTACAGACAACCTACCCATTAATCACTACGATTTGATTCTATTTCCTGTAGATTTTTCAGGACATTGAGTAAATTAACCAAAAGGTCACCTAAATGTTCCCTTACAAATTTTCTTAACACACTTTGTTTACATACTTAAAATCTGTTTTAGTTCAAAAATTTTGAGATCTGCAAAAGTGTTGTGATACCAAAAATTGTCACAACAGAATCCCCACAACCAATAAAAACACGTGTAAAGCAATATCTTAAAACACACTTGAAATAGCACGTGGTATAATTCACCCCATATTCAAAGATTTATGATAATATACTTTATGGTGTGCTGGTAAATTGATGGCTTATTGTATGTATGGCCTTATCTGTTGCGGCATGCATCCCTTGCATAAACAAAACTGAACTCAATTTTCATGCTCAAGTCAATAGCTTAGAATAATAAGTGATAGTAAGTAATATTGGGGAAATCCACATAAGAGTCCCCTTTACCTTTTAGTGTTACTTTTGGTTCTCATATTTTTCTCGGTTGAAAGTTCAAAGTCACAATCCGGTGTCCAAAACCAAAAAATGGTAGGTACGTATAGGTGTGTTGGTTACGCAAGGGTTATTTTGGCCATATTCACTAAACATGATCTAAATGCACTGGAAAAAAAAATATTTATAATTTTTCAATCTGTAAAAATTGTGGAAATTCATGAAAAAGAAAATCCAAGAAAATCCCAACAGCCCCCATCGATTTTTTACCATCCCCGTATGGGTGTCAGTGCTCCGTCTTTTTCGTAACTTCTGTACACCATTGTTGAGCGGTAAGACATAGCATACACCTTTCTTCCAAAATTTCAAATGATAGTGTCTGTGTAACATCATTTTTGCATTTGGCTTAGGAACCTTTAAAACTTGATTTTACATCAGTGTGTTAAAGTATTGGTACGTAAAAATATAAATATACTTACTTTTTACCATTACCAAGAGAGGTGTCTCTTGGATTTGGTAAAAAGTAAGTATATAGTTATAGCAAACATAATATCCGAGTTCCTATCGACATCTTTAAAACGCAACCCTAGTAGGGGTCGCAAATAGAACATGGAAGGCAATTCCGGGGTGCTCTGCGTAGTGGGTTTACTTCACGAACCATTAAATTTTCCTGTTTGCATTTTTTAGCATACGTTACTCCCAAGACGAGTATTCTACTACCGTTTTACGATTGTAGTTTTAGGGGAAACGTTTTCTTTGCGCGCCGCACTACCGTTGCGAATTTATTGAATTTTATACTCATTGTGATCACACTTAAGTGAATTAGAAACGAATTTTAGTGGTAGAGGGCGGGAATAATTGCCGATTTTTATTTTAGTGGTCCCAATTTATCTTTAGCGTTTATTCAATTGGAAATATATCTTTGACGTACGTGTTTCGATGTATTTTAGCTCTTGACATTGCGTAATAAATACCTAGGAGATATTATATTTTTCGATGAAGATAATGAAAAAGAAATGAGACAGGTTTCTGAGCCTGCCCTTTGTATTTTGACATTTGTGATACCAATTACCGTAAAGAAAGCAATTAGCAAGGTATAACGATTGTAGATGATATTTCTATGTTAAGTAATAAACCTTTAGATATCTTCAGATATGTAAATCGATATACGGGCAGCGCGTGTGCTTTAATGACGCATCGGTTGCCTAAGTAACAACAATTAGGTTCCACCTATTATTTAGAGAGTATACCAAGATTTTTAATGTTTCTAAAATTGACAAAATCTATCACATTACATTTTTGACATCATGTGAGCATGTCTGCCGCGATAAGAACATTGGGTATCATCCTCCTAGGCTGAACTAGGTGGAGCGATGATCTTCATCATCATCATCCTCTTGCAGTTATCCCAATTTCATTTGGGGTCGCAGCATGTCTTCTTTTTCCATACATCTCTATTTCCCGTCATCTCAGAAGTCACCTCCTTCTTAGCCATATCAACTTTCACACAATCCATCCATCGTTTCCTGGGTCTCCCTCTACTCTTGTAACCCTTGAGCGATGATCTTCGCAGTATGTTTTGCGATTGGAGAGGCTTATATCCGGCAGTGTACCGTTATAGGCTGTGATAACCAGTTGACTACAACTAGCACGTACTCTTCCGGCCTTTTGACATAACAAGATTAGTATTTAGACCATGCTTGAACAATGCGGCAAAGTTCTAAATACAAAAACTAATTCTAAAGCTGAATTGAAGTTGCCAATTTAGTATAAGAAACGTTTCCACAGTCGGAATAGAGTTCAAAATAAACTGGGTCCAAGGTTTGAGTTTGTACAAAAGTAAGAAGACGGTTAAAGACCAGTCTAAACGTCAAATCCGTAAATGCATTTTTTTTTCAAGTGTTTTGATCTTTAGATCTATGCATTGTTGTCAGCGTAAATAGTCAATCAGGTTTTTAAAATGAAAGCTGAAAAGTATTCGCGGGCCAACTAATGGCTTTTAAAAATACAGTCCTCTCTTTGAAGAGAACTCTATTATTCAAAATATTTTAATGGACAGTTTTAACCTCGTCGATAAAGCTATACAGTGAAAACCATTTTAAATATTGACTAGCTCTGAATAACTAACGGGTTTTTTCAACGTGATTTTTTGAATCACGTATGACGTCGAAATTTAGTGATATTCAATCTGGAAACCTAATTTGGTTTTATAGCATTTTTAGGGTTCCGTTTTTTTATTTGGACGTACGGAGCCGTGCGACTGAATTAAAAAAAAATGGATTTATTATTTCGTAAGAGTTCCATCTCTATTGTTTATCTCTGTCTGTCCGTCTTTCACAGCCATTTTACTCTGAACCTACTGGATCCATTAAAATGAAATTTGGTACATATATGAATGTTGGTAACGTCATTAAAAGAATTAAGAATACCAGGGTCAGTTTTACAAAAGAAAAAAAATGCAATCTATACCGTGTGTCATTAATCAAATAAAAGAATAGGATCTTAATTACTCTTTTTATAATTTTAAAATAAATAGTGTTAAAGTTATGTTAAGTATGTATACAATTTAAAAAATCTTTGCAATCAAGCAGTTGAAATGGGAGAATATTAATAATATCAACTACAATGTTAAGTTTGTTCTTAAGGTACATTATTTGCACTGCTTACAAAAAAAAATCGGTCAGAATAAAAAAAATCATGGCCTCTTACTTATTTATCGACCGAATCCCTCCCCATATGAGTTCAATTCGCACTTGTCTGGTTTTTCGACTGAGGTTAAGCTGAATCAATCTTTCAGGTTTATCTTTTAAATATTAAGCACTAATTTATAGTAGGAACCATTAAATTAGTAATCATTGCAAGTAGGTAATTCTTGGCAGAAAATTGTAACTACAGTTCCATTTTTCCGCTAACTCCGAACATATTATGGTACACATCAAAATATATTTCCGCCAGCTCTGTTTTGTATTTCTATTTCACTAGTATATTACCAATTTCGAATAGTTACCAAACCCACATTTCAGTTGAACAAAAGCTGTACAAAATAAAACAAAAACTCCGAATCGCGAAACTAGGTCTGAAACTTTGTAATAATCACCAACAAATTCAATCGGTTCGCAATAAAACTGAACGAGTAGCCAGCGAATCCGGAACCGAGCAGTTGACCAGAAACCAACTTAAGTGACCTTTTGGGTAATATACTCTGGACTTTATGCGACAGGTGCTAAGGTGCAATGGAGGTGCAGTTTTAAAGTTGCTGCTCCGTGTTGCCCCTAGCGGATGTTCACGACAGTCACCTTATTTGGCGTCAGTCCAGCATCACCAGGCAAACTTTTATGTTATTTCAATGCGGTTTAACTGAAAGAATTGCATTTGCAATCCGATAGACCCTTACTTTGTTATTAAACTAAATTCTGGAGCCAACCCAAAGAGTTAACGCGTTATGAGTTAATTATAATTAAAATCCTTCTTCTGTAACTGACGTATTTTGTGGTGACGTGTTAGGCCTATTATGTTATTTAGAAGATAAACAAAGATTCAGTACGTTAACATATTTTTTATAATTGACGTAAAATGATCTCCTGACAAGCCTATGTCTCTAAGTGGTTTTGCGGAAGACATTTACTTATAACAACTTTTTCGTACCATTTGGCATTTTAAGGTGACGTAGTTATTTGGTTTTTAAATTAATTTGTTACATATATGCATGTTTATTAGAACAGAATTAGGTAAATAACTGAATCACCTTGGCCATTGGCATATATGTACATCAACTTTGACACGCTCTTTGTTCGTTCGACTTTTAAAATTGGTTTGGTCATATCAACAATTACTGAGATGCCATAAAGAAATTAAAAAAAGATCAGTGTTGTAAGTAATTATAGCTAGGTTTCTGTTATTTTTAAATAATATTAAATGTTTTGTATTTGATGCTGTTTCATCTAAAGGTAAAGAAAATGTTTGTAGGCCGACTTAAACACAATACCACGGCAAATAATAAATATTTAGCTTCATTTGGTAAGACTGGGAGCCGACCCCAACATTCTTTCGAAAGGCTATAGAGATGATGAAATAACAAGACTCCTATATCCTAATGACATACATTGGTGAGCACATGGAATGAATAATTGAAGATATCTTTAGTAATACCACAGAGTATCCTCTAACGATAGTAGTTTATCAACCATAAAATATGTCAGCCATACATACAAGAAAATGACCCAAACGGCCAGTATGGCATTTTGAGACAAGCCCCCGCACTACGATAGCAACGAAAACGTTCAGTATGACCATCTGCAAGGAGTGAATATGGGTAGACTCTGGTTATACTGTGTATGAACCATCGCTGTTGTGGTCAGAACATTATATGAAGCTAAGGCTATCTGGTTCCATATCTGTACACCACCTACGCTCAAAAACACTCATATCTGCATAATTATAGGTACGAAGACATACGTCATGTTGACCAACACGCCTTTAAATTATATTATTATTTTATTAACCTTTAAGTGTTCCAATTTTGAGATCTCATCAGCTAAGTATGGTCGAAAAGATATTGTAGGAAAATATATTAAGAATGATTAAAATGTTTGCGAGGCACTATGAAATAATGCAAAGTCTGTTCGATGAAATAAATAATTGCGATGGTTTTGTGAAGGCTAAAATTATGTGTCTTTGATCTTAAAAGGAAGACCAACTGCAATTTTTCAAATTACAGACAATTATTGATCTTACATTGACCCTGTATGACTATAGAAGTAATTTTGGCTCTTGGTCATCTTTCAATACATTGTGTTCAGACAACAAATAAGATTTTTGAATAAATCCGAAGTTTTATACTGAGTGTATTTTAATAAAGGATTTTGCATTGTAATTTGTGGTAATGCACTCCATAAAACACTTTTAATATACTAGATACGGTAGACTTTAAAAAATCATTATAACTACGTTTCAAGGGGCATTTCAAATAAATTAATCATTGGTTCTTACACAGTAGAACTCATTTTCTTTAATTAATTGTAAATAATAGTTTAGACACCTTGTCAGATACAAATAATATTAAACTAACGCGATAATCCCCTTAAAAGTGTTGTTTCTTTTCACCCCTGCGTTTCTTTTTACCCTGTTTTATCGGTAGTTATAATACTATTAAATCGGCCAAAACATCCGTCATCATCATCTGCCTACACTTTTCCCAACTATGTTGGGGTTGGCTTTAAGTCTAACCAGATGCATCTGAATACCAGTATTTTACTTGGATTGACTTCCAATCTGACCTCTACAACCGAGTTCCTGGATAAAAAAGTTACAATTTACCCCTAAATAAGATTAGTTGTCAGACTCACGGGCTCCTGACTAACCGTCGACTAACGACAGCCAAAAATCTACAAATAACAGCCAGGATCTACTGCTTTGCATGCTTTCCGAGGCATGCAAAGGGCCTTGACCAATCATGGATCACCCATCGACCCGTGTCGCTGTTTTTATTAATAGAACATCAACATACTTCATTCAAATCTGGGGATTACGACAAGGATATGTAAATACCATGAAACCATATTGTTCCGCGTTAATACCTATACTGAAATTTTACTTACGGCGGGTCCAAATGAAATCAGCACCTATAAAAACAAACGTAGGTACTAAAATGAAAGAAAAACGAAAAAAAAAATCTGTATCGTGGGTAGACATTGATCATGAAAAAAGATGTGTAAGTAACAATTGAGGTTATTTTAAGTCTGGAACGACTTTTAAGGATTCCGTACAAAAAACAGTGTTGAGTAACCTCAAATAAAAAAACCCTTTGTTACGCTTATGTTGAAATATGAAATTCATTCTGTAACACCAAACATTTTTTTATCAAGGACACAAATTCGTGTAGTATTCTTACAATATGAATTCTCACCTATTATCGAACAATAGAAACGTAGAGGAATGACAATGACTTATTTTATCTTCATAATTATTTATCATTACTGTAAATTTGTCCTTCACTTTTCATAAAAGCTTTTGTGTCAAAAACATTGCATGTCGCAGTACATCTATCCAGGACGTTTCAGGCATCTCTTGGAACTTTCAGATATAGCCACTTAAGCAGTATTACAACAACAATTTTGTTTTTGACAAAATATCTATAAGATGCGACTTTCTCTGTCTGTGTATAGCTAATACTACTATAGCTGCATATCACCATATTTTATTCCAATGCCCCTAAATCAGGCCATTGGCCAATTGGAGAAGCTCTACAAGAAACAAGATTATTCCAACGTTAGATAATCCAACTACTAAGGGTTTACTAATCACTTTCTTACTACCAACTTTTTTTACAATAGCTTTAATTATATGTATAGCTGAAAATATTTGGTACTGCTAAACAATGTGTGGCTCAAAATAATGACAAGAAACGCACTAGGTAAGTATTAAAGGATCGGGGCTGTATTTTTTAACATTAACTTAAAAAAAAACGCTTTTTAAGCTAGTTTTGAACAAAAAAAAACAATATTTTTATTCGATATTTAAAAAATTGGCCAGAACCAAAACGTTTCTCTTCAAAACTTGCGCAACCCAAAAACAGTAGCGAATATTATATAGTTTCTCCACCCTTTTTTCTTTTAACCGCATCACGTTCCTGGGTATCCTTTTGGTTAGTTGGTCGGGCTCCAATTAAGGCAGCAGGCGCCATCGTCCTGCTCCCGTTGGTTCACCGACAAATCGCTGGCCCAATCTTTATTGTATGAATTACATCGAATTTAGCTGCCCACTGAACACTTGGTTTCAGTTGGGTTGGATTGGATAATTGGATTGGTGAGTGGGTTTAATAAAAACATCCAAATTATGTTTCAAAGGCTTAATAGTCAACATTAATGTTAGTGCTTTCAGTACCTATAATACTATTATCCCTTTGTCACTGGATGACGTCGCATATTTATTACGTTATTTTTGGTCCAGATAAATTATTTTTTGGTGTTCGACTGTCTTTAATATTATAGTCCATATGTGTTTTTTATTTGTTATAAAACAGGAAATTCTCCCAGATCGCTAACACACTGCAAGTTCATCTATTCCTTACCGTCCAATCTTGTATAAATTCTTGTTTATCTGTGGATTGTGGTCCACATTGACGTCATCACCAAACGGATGTCTGATCGTTATACTATGAGGATCATACTCAAGGATATCGTTGCCCATACTCTTGATATAATCAACCAGCAATACAGGGAAGCCCAAAGAGGTTAACGTATTTTGGACTTTTGGGTTGGTTACATAAAGCATGGTATCACTTGATATAATTCTACGAGTATAGTAAAACCAAATTGAGTTCAAAGATTGCAATAACAAGCCGCCTCATTGACCACGGAAAGCACACAAACCCATTCCCCTAGTTGACTTTTAAATTGCATGGGAGCGGCTACCAACAATGTCCCATGTAGGGCAGGACATTTATGAATTCATCACAGGAAATGACCCATTTTTTCCACAAAACGTGTTTTAACTGCGCCAAAACAGAACGTTTCACAATTTTAAAGACTAATCCTTAACTCACTGTAGTAAAATTTATTTTCTTCTACCTTTTATGACTCATAAAACCGAAATAGTTAAGGCTCTGTCTTTTAAAAATACAAAAGACAGAGAACGGTCACAGACATTTTTTGTTTACTCGTAATATACAGCTATAAAATGCATCATTGGCATTCTAAACAAACTAGAGCTATAATCAGAATCGATTTGTTTAACATTACGGTACAACACTAATTTGTATGATTATCCGATTATAGACTGAGTCGAAGCCCCATTACGGGTCACCACGTTATATTTCAAGCTCGCGTAACAGAGTAGCAATAAACGTCTCGAAGACAAGACACGCTAATCGAACTCCGCCTGATTTCCATATAAATATCATTGGGCGATATAATTACAAAAAAAAGGCAACTTTTATATTTTTCGCCTGCCTTGGGACGTCCTTCGATAGAAATATTTGGAAGGGCGTTGCACTTTGAATTCAGATCGTATTTTTCCGGTTTGCTTCGGGGATATACGGAGATATCCTGGTCGGGACCTATTTGGCAGTGTATCGAATGTTTTAAATTATTTCGAGAAGGAAGCGTGGAGAAAGATAAGGCGGGGCGCAGTGCAGCATCCTCGGGTTCGCAGTGCGTCGGGCAGAGTGGCGCCGGCCACTTGGCACAGCTCTCGGTCAACGTCCTCTGCCTCCATAAAAGCCTCCACAAGCTTGAGCCAAAACAATTTCGCCAAATTTCTTGCCAGTGCCCTAACACGCATGATTTTACGATCCCTCCACTCCTCTCTCCTCTGGATGGGCTCGTTTATTTTTGCTCGAGCAACTCGTGATATTTTTATTGAAATTCGAGGCACTTCGGTATTTATTTATCGCGTTATCATATCATATATTGCCTTCACAACCCAGATGTTTATTGACAATCCGGGTTGGACTCCGTAACTATGCCCAAATTAAACTGCAAGCTTGGTTGATGTGACCCTATTAATATTACCATTTAATTCTTAACAGTGTTAATTTTCGATATTTAGCTGCCATTTTACTGTTTCTGATAAGTATTTTTTATTAGGTACACGAGGCGGATATAACGACGCTCTAAAACCCAACAATTTTGAACTACCAGTTGAACATAAAATCCTTTTCATTATAAATGACCCAGCAACTTACTATTCGAGGGAAAATATTGCTTAAAATTAAACAGCTTAATATTAAGTTGGTACAAAATGAAATTCATGTAACTTGTCCTCTGAACGTGGCATATGTTAGAACAATAAATTCAAGTGCCTATTACTTTATGAACTGTTCCCTTTAACCCTCATTCTTCCGATGTGTCCCAAATGGCAGAAAATTTGGCCTCGTCTAAGTTATGGACCGATTTCGATTAATCAGGCCCACAAAAAATATGCCGCCAATAAATTATATTGATTCCTACACCGAACATTCATCAAGCCAACGCGATATGGGTTGGCTTAGGGACCTCGGCGACTGGAGGTCGAAAGGTGTTATATTTCCGACGCTTGCACATTGTATTATGGCACCTAACGAAGCTTTGTGTGTTTAGTATGTACTTCCGTGTCTAAGATTTACACAATGGCTGTTTACAACTTACAGTAAAGATTCTATAAAAATGTATCTGTGAAATTCCACACGTTTATTGTTGTAAACATTTGATGCTTGGTAATAAAAATAATTATAATTCTTAAAATTAGACACCGATGTCCCAATTATGAAATAACACTACCACACAACCATTTAATTTAAATTAGCTAGAAAATTTTGGGGACCAAACATACGAGCATATACGAACATAGCACGGTAATATAAAACTTGTAAAGCAAAGCATAGATACAGTCAGTGCATATATTGATAATGTACGATGTACTGTATATACTCAGAGTACCTTTGCATATCCAAGAGACCAATAGCGGGATGATTTCATTAGGTTCTTCGATACTAATTTAAAAGTTATAATCCTATTTGTAATGACAGCAAGAGTATTGTAACGATCTACCGTTTGATGATCACCATGACGTAATAGCATGAAGCTTTCCTAAAATGTATTGCAACAGGGATCGATGCACTCTGGTGAAAACCGCAAACACTTTCATGATGGACTGTTGCTGGGATTCAGTTCAAGTCAGAACTCTGCAAGTTTGTTAAGGCTAGTAGTGCAAGTGGACTTTTCCTATAGTGATGTCATTTGGGTAATTCTGCGATCAAAAACCGACTAACCCTTTATTGCAATAGTGGCAAGCAGTGGCACCGGAACGCCTTGTGATTTTGGATTTGTCTACTGGCCTAGACTAAAGCATAACATAACATAGCAGGGTTAAACATATGTACCTATAGTACAACCACATTTCACCAGTTCAAGCCTATTCCCAGCTGGAAATACCCAATGAAGGAAATACCCCCCTCTGCCCGACCAGGAAATGGAACCCAGGCATTTATGTTTAGGAGCCATTTTTGTAATCACAACACCAATGACGCAGAAAGTAGTGATATATACAATAGAAAAGTAATTATCTGAAAATGTCTACGAATCGAGTATTGGAATATACCTTCTATACTCTACAAATACTTGTAAGGTGAAAGGTCGGAATGCCATTCAATTCTGACAAATATTTAGGGTCTGGCTAGCCCTACGGGTATTTGCATTCTTTTGACATAATCGTAATTCTATGGGGTTACTAGTTTCAATTTATTTCTAACACTATGTAGTTAGGGTCTTGAATTATTCACGAACAGGTGGAGCGAAATAAATGTTTGTTTACAGAAGAAGGTGCAAAATAATAATCAAAGGTTTTTGCAATATAAATTTATTATCACATTTCATAAATAAGTATCTAAATTTAAAAATATCTAAGCACTTAAAACTAAAGTATAAATTACATTTATCTAAGCAGACACTTTCTTAGAACGAGTGATGTCCAAATTGACCCACTTTTGTACTTTAGACATTACCAAAGAATGATAAATTACAAATATATGATCGAGGTTGATCTGTCCATCAAAATGCGTCAAAGATATCCTGGCTATGTTAAATTCAAATGTCATATTCGTGAACAATATTTTGATCTTGAACTAAATGAAGGTGATTGTTAAATAAATTGCAGTCAGTCGGAAGATGAATGAGGTTACAATGGAAAATGCAACATCGCCTACTTATTTCAAAATACTGATTCAGTGGATGATGATGATATTATGGTTTTAGTTGACTTTCTCATATATCCATTTGCCGGAATAAGGGGTTTCTAATCTCTTGACTGTGGGGCGGAAGCCTTTCTCGTCGGCGGTGTAGTCTACCCTGTACATGAAGCCGTCAGGTCCAATGTACTCGTAGAAGCCCTTGGAAGCAATGCCTTCATCGATCGTGTTTGGGTTCTTCAGAACTGCCTTCTCCTCAGCACGGATTTTGTTTTCTGTCTCGAAACTGCAATAGTAAAAAGATAGGTTAGTTAGTTGTTTCAGGTAGCACTTACTCTATATATTCTATGTCTTGCGGCATTTGAGTTATCAGTCAAAACACGTCGCTTCCAACTGAATCCTCATTTATTAACTCATCTATTATATTAGTAATATCGTTTCCTGTAATCAATAAGTGATTTGTATTTGATATTTCGGGTTCATTGTTAATAAAATTTTAATTAACGCTAAACCTATCCCTCATCACAGTTATTGTAACAAGCTCGTTTAATGTCAATTTGGTTGTCGTAAATGATTATAAATTGTTTTGAACTATGCCCCGCCGGCGATTTGTGTCGGTCAAGGCAGTTTTTCATAGTGGCGAATTGGTCTGCATTATTCTCATTGTGTTGCCAAGGACCATAGTCTAACTATGTTAGGACTCCTTTGATCGCTTAATTATGTTTAGAGTATCATTAAATACTTGATTCAAATATTTTTTCTTGTCTTGTGAGGAAGATGTATTTAAAGAAGTAATTGTGTGTGTGTTCGCATTGATATTATGTATCCGCCGATAAGATTTATCGCCGCGTATAAAGATGTTGGTACCGAAATACGAGCACACAATATTTATAGCTATACTCAAGCGAATGATACTTTTATTAGCTTATACGTCCAATGTTATTATGGACAACGCCCCGCGGTTTTACTTTAACATTATAATTGAATGGAATATATCATTTATTTTGCACTTTCATTCATAATTCAGAAGGCTCTGAAGTCTTCCATATGCAAATAATCCTGATAAGCTTGACATTCAGAGATGCAAGGCTAAAATCTGTGTAGGAGACGGGAAGCTAATAAATCTGTACATTACGCTTCTCTAGTATGTTAATACTTTTATTACCATAAGTTGGCGCTTCAAAAAAGTTGTAAATCAATTAAAGTTTATGAATAAAGCTCGTTCAACGTTTTATTAGAGAATTAATGTTCTTCAAAAATAACTTTGCATTCTATTAAGAGCAGAATTAATTTGCTTTTTAGTTGGTGAAGCATATTTTGTTCAATTTTGTGTAGTTGACTGCTTTGTTGGTAAGTGATCGCAAGATACTGGGTTCGATTCCCAGGTTGGGCTATGTATTATTGGGTTTTCTGATACGATAGTGTTAAGCTTGTACTCTACTATATAAAGCTTGAACATAACTGGGAAATTAGTGTGAGCTGAGACCACGCCCTGGTCCTTCGGGGAATTAAAGAGTGTTTTCTTTGTTTTGAAGAAGTTTAAAGTAAAAATGCTCTTGATCTAAAATCTTGTCCTCTAAATTCCGATTCAAAACAGAGTAAAACGTTGCATTTTGCAATTTATTATTTTTCATTGCGATTGCTGAATATATAAATGCAAATATCGTATCTCGGGTACGAATACAAATTCTTTGAATAAAAGGTCGTGATCGATGCTGATTTAGTGCGAAGAATCTGTTTAAGCTTAGCTTAGTTTAGTTTACCGATATTGACGTTTAAGATCTGAAATTAGAATTACGAAATGCTAAGAGATCGTCACTTGTTTTTCGTTGTCTTAGCGTGTCAGTGACTTGACATTATAGTCTTTCTGTTTCGGTTTTTAAACAACGACATCATAATATGTTAATATATATTCTCGATTCGGTTTTAACCTTGTTTAAATTTAAACCTATAATCTAGAAAGATCTTCGAGCATTGATCCTCACTTGATGTTGTTGTTTATGAATAACACTCACTCAAAATCGTATTTGTCCTCCTTGTAGTTATGGTTTTGTGTAATGATCTTGATGCCATTGTTCTTGTAGTATCCATCCTTGTAGAATGGGTTGTCTTCACCTGGGTACTGGATTAGCTTGTACTGGTCCACGGACGCCTCTCCAACGTAAGGCTCGTAGTCATGGGCGTAAGGTCCAAAGCCACCATCGTAAGGGTTGTCAATGTGGATGTAGGGGTTTGGAATATGGATGTACTTTCCCTCATTGTTGGGAATGTATCTGTGAAAATAAATTGCATTTTAAATATGTGTCTTTTTTAACTGTTTGTTTTTATCATCATGTGGAATTTTTAGTATGCACTTTCTTCGATTTTATGGTAAACAAACCGTTAGCCATTTTACCGCAATTTAATGCAAAACATTAGCATAGTGTTCCAAATTAAAATCACTTTTAAATGAAACGGTTTAAGTAATAGGTCACCGAGAATTAATGAAATCTCTAAATCTGCTCCACTTTAAGTTGAAATCTGGATTCCCGTTTAACTTCGAAGTATTTTTAGAAGTTTTGTTGTTGTTCCGGGTTTGAGTAGACTTAGCCTAGTTGGGCCCGAGTAGAAGTATATTTTATTTACTCGAATTTTAAAGTACTGTGGGAAACTCCCGAGGATTAACAAGAATGGTTTTGCTAAAATCGATGGATGAAATCCAGGACAAATCTGTGGTATTTAAATGTAGGTATTTCAAACTTGGTTATAGTAAATTGATCGTTATCTAGAATGCAAGACTACACGGTGCGGATTAAATGTCTAGATGAATATACAAGTCGCGTTGACATTTACTTACTTGCCATCGTCTCCATATTTGTAAGCGTTCCACCTGCCGTCTTCAATAGGGGAGCTTGCCACCACCACAATGCAAAGTGCGAGCACGATCTGAAAATATTATTTCGTTAGTTTCTTATCACTGAGTTTTTTACCTACAAAAATTTCTTCTAAAAATTAAATTAATAAATAGTACAAATATTTACGAAACGGGGAAAAACATATATATTTTATTTTATTCATTTAAGACTTTTAGTACATACCTCTAAAGAACACATCCTGGGTACACTTCACGAAAGCTCGATTAAAAATATTTGAACAATTTCGAACGTTACAGTTCTTCAGACCACTTGTCACTGCAACTGAACTCGGTATCACAATGCGGAAATTTTAATTCACGGTCACTCTGCTGTCCGTGTGTACACTCCTTAGGATTTCAAATCGTTGTGTTGATTTCGAAATCAACGCTTCGCTTTTATACATTTGCAACATCAAGTCATCTCTTCTGCAGGAACACGCACACAGATGCGAGGTCGTGCGTCACACGCGAGCGTCACACACAGACATCTCACGCATTTTTTTTATCATCTCTGCATACCATTGTTGATCCGAGTTTCTTTATTGGGGTATCGGTGTCATATAGAAAATTATCTTAGCCTTTTAAAGCACTTAACTAATCACGGATGTTCGTGCAATTGCACTTGGTGGAATTTCATGAAAAGTTGCCACATATTGTGTACCTACAGGTAACACAGGGGGATTTTTTTTCTGTTTCACGAATATTATTTTTCCGAATAATGTGATTCACCTCTGTGGGGACAAACATTTTTGTTGCCCTCGCGTAATCCTGCCTTATCTGAATACTTGTACAATTACGATATAACATTAAACAATCTGTTTTTCTCATATATTTGGATTTTTTTTTGGGTTCCAGTTTTATTGTGGATAAATAATTATAAATTGGCAATAATGGCAATGTCATTGTGGTGGTAAATATAAGTGTTATTGGACTGTGTTGTTATTAAATTTGAAACAAATTTAAAATTAGTGCGATATTTCTCGTAGTGCAGTGCGTTGTTTGCATCTAACATAATATTCAAAGTGTTTAATAAAATGCGATTTTATACGGAGCTTACATCATAATCATTGTATGGATCAGTAGTGGGGCTAATTTCTAATGTATATTTCTATAATTATGCTGTATTTAATGAGGATCTTGACTTGTAGAAGGTAAGTGGGTAATAACCTGACTTAGAAGTATAGTTTGTATGTTTATGATTGTGTTGACATCAAACCATCTCGGACAATTATATACATATATTAGTTAAATATGTGCATAATAGTTTGAATAGAATATCTATTTGTAAAGTATTGCTTAACTTTTGTCTATAGTACGTTATAATGAACGTCGTTATGTAAAAATAAAAGTCATAAACGCCATAGGTTTTGGTAGTTTTATTTATTTGTTTGACTATGGTATCGATGACGAATTATCAATATATTTTATCTAAAAAATTTAAACTTTACTGGAGACAAATAAAACGTCTCATCTTTTCCTTTAGCAATTGGAAGTATACTGTATCATATTGGTGTCTTATGGGATTAATAGTTAAATATCGTGGTTCTGCCAGTATACGCAAAAAAGCATTTTACGTCGATTGGCATTCAAAAACTAAAAATAGAAAAATAGGTATTTATACTTCATCTTCGCGCGTCGGTAAGTTTCTTGATTTATAAAGTTGTTATTTGTTTATTTATTTTGCTACCGTTCAAAATGTGGGTACAAAAATCTGTTCACATTATACTGGCTGAGCGATTGAGTGCTGCGCTGTGGGTCACGGGTTCGATCCCCGCACGGAAGAAATATTTGTGTGGCCTGCAGGTAGTTATAGATAGATAGATAGATAATGCTGGACAATCCACACAGCATCATCTAGCCCCAAGCTAAGCAGAGCTTGTGTTATGGGTACTAGATGACTGATATACTTAATATAATACATTATATAGATAGATATTTTTTTTATACATAGCAAATACCCAGAACACCCGGAACAAATGTTTATAGATCGTACAAACATTTGTCCCAAGGCGGGAATCGAACCCGCAACCTCCTGCGTCGCAGGCGGACCTTCGCCCGCTGCGCCACATCGGTCGTCAAGTTGTTCCGGTTCTGGCTGTTTGTGTATGTGAGTTAAAATGTTTGTAAACGCACCCACGATACAGGAGAAATTCCTAGTGTGGGGCGACGTTTTTTTAAAGAAGAAGAAGAAAGAATAAAATAATCGTATTCATAATTTTATTACAAATTCCAGGTCTTCGTAAAAAAGCTGTTTTTAGAAGCTTTTTTTAATATTCAAAACATTCATCAACTGCATTGATTAATTTTAAAAGTATTGAACAGGATATTATGACTACTACACTATGTTTATTTAGGTGCATTCCAAAGCATTGCCTTACAGAATTTCACGTTATTAAATTGTCTCTGTTTTGCATATTACAACGCATCGTAAATGGTCGGGTTTATCCATACTTATTCAGTGAAAAATATCGAATATTTAGAAAAATAAACGGACAAGTGCGAATAGGACACGCGTTCTGAGGGTTCCGTCTCAAAGTTGTGCCTGGCTGCCCGCAATTTCATTCAAGTTACACGCCCTGTGAATTTTCATTACGGATTAAAAGAAAAACTTTACTTAGCAGTTCAGAAAATATTTTCCCATACATCGTGCCCCAACTGAAAATGTAGTATAGTCACCTCAAAAACCATTTGTTTATTTGTTAAAACAACCACTAACGATTTCAGAATTTGTCTTGGCTTTTCGTCCACTTTTTTCGTACAATCGTTAACGGGAAGTGTACAAAAACAACAAAAATATATCATAAAAATACATGAAGTCAACGCAATCAAGAGACATTAATTTTAATTTTATACCTTCACCCGTTATTGAGAAAAAGGGTCTGTACCGACGGACGAACACCGAAGTGATACATATATAAAGGTTCCGTTTTTTCCTTTGATATACGGAACCCTATAAATCAATAAAATATCTTATTGAGAACCTGTGATATATCCAAACCATTTAAAGACACAAGATTAATGATTGCACTTCGATGTTTTTGTACATTTCTCTTTTTATCATTATTTAAGTGAATAGAATCGAATAAAAATCAATTTATTACTTATATCTAATATATCAAAGAAGCATATTTTTTTATATTTTGATTAATTGGTGTAGTTTTTGGTAGAAAGTAATACATGGCAGAATAGTTTTTTGGGGAAGGTCAGTCAAGGCCGAAACATTTTAATTTTGTTTTTTTTTTTTTATTTGGCAAACTTTTACTTTTTTTTCTGGGTGTTACCTAAAATATTTGCGGTTATGGAAATAAAAGATTATCTAAGTAAACATGCGATATTTGCTCCACTAGGTAAAGAAGCGTAGAAGAATGTTATAAAAACATCGTAAAAAATAATGGTTATGATGTCTGGGTCACTCTCAATCTATTCAGTTTAGATAAGATCCTCTACTGTACCTCATAAAAAAAACTAATCTAAACAGATTATTTTAAAAATAGCTCAGTAAGTTAAATAAAATATTTCCTTGTTTTGTATCGTAAGGTGAACTTAATCTTGCCTGTTTCAAAGAAGGTTTAGTGAAAATATCGGATTTGTAAAACAATAAGCTGCCATGAATATCATAAAAATCACATTTAAAATTCAGTGTGACCCGTAATAACAATTCAATATTTCCGGGTGAAAAATTCAAAACCCACATTAAGTTACGAGAAATAAAACAGTTTGAATTCCTGCGTAGTAATTATAATTATATTGTTTATATTTACTCTGTTTTTCACGATAACGTGATTGGAGAGATTAAATCTTTTTTTATTGCGTGTTTTTCAACATGCCATTCGATACCGCTGGGTCAAAGGTCAAAGCCACTGTAAAATTATTCACATACGTATATATTACACACAAGTATATATTAGTCATCTAGTACCCATAACACAAGCTCTGCTTAGCTTGGGGCTAGATGATGCTGTGTGGATTGTCCAGCATTATTTATTTTTTATTTATTTATTTATGATAACCCATATAGTAAATATGACCCAGGGTCAAAAGAACCCTAGACTACTGGATGTAGATTATACCATAATCAGTTTCTACAGGTGAACAGATACATACAAGATTTTAAATAAATCAAAGATGGTTCAGTACTAGCCACCTAACATCAAAATGAGGAAGTCGTGACTGCCTTTAATCTAGGGAAGTTGTAAGTGTCAAATCTATTGGTATGAAATGTATAGATATTTAAACAACGTCACTTTTGATATACATAGATATGTATATAAAAAATATCGATGTATATTTTATACTTTGATATTTAGATATTGATATAACAACACGTCGACTTATGTATTTTAATATATCTCCCCAAATTTCGATATCGCAAATAATAACTATCTATATTTCAATACATAGACAAGTCTGCTTGAACTTATGATCATAAATATCAGCCAAGTTGAAAAGTAGCCCTTTCAACTTAAAAGGAACGGAATTACAAACAATAAGCACTCACATAGCTCATGCTATTTTTAATGTTAATAACGTATCATTCGGAGTTTACTAAGAATTGTATAAAACGGGATAAACCCAAACAATATACTGATTTCAGGAAGCAAAAGGCCAAAGGTCCAAGCGACCGAACTTATCAGAACTAAAGCGAATAACTCGTCATCGAAATTCCTCGCAACATTCCGACGTCACATAATTATATTAAACAAAATTAATTTATACTAATGTGTCTATTTGTGTTCGGTTGATAATGAGACAAATATTGACGGTTCTTCGTCGAATCAACCCTGTTTGTTTATCGCCAAATACCTCGAACTATGTGACATTCTAAAAAAAGGAAATTTTCACATAGTAATGGCGCCAGTGACGCAGTGTACCAACATGTGTGTGTGGCGCCAACGGCCATACAGGTTTTAAATAATTTATTTATTATTTTTTATATTCAAGATTTAAACATCAGCTGCTACTTAAGTGTAGCAGTCGTGCGTGCTATTAATTAATTTTGGAATGTTGAAGGGTGTTGTCAGTCAAAACAATATTGTAATCTTTTTGAAGAATGTTGTTGTTCTTTTTTTAAATTGCGTAACGTGTTTCATTTAAAAGAAAACTTTTTATAGTTAGTTTTTTATTATGAACAACTATTTTCTAATTGTAATAAATAAAAAAACAATTTTAAACGGCACGTTTGGCGCAGTGGTTAAGCAATTGGCTCATGCGCTCCATATCGTGGGTTCGATTCATGCGCGGAACAATTATATGTATGGCCTACAGGTAGTTGTTCCGGGACTCGCTGTTTGTGTATGTGAATTTAAATGTTTGTAAGCGCACCTACGTCACAGGAAAACTTCCCAGTGTGCGGAAAAGTTAAAAAAATGCTTTTGAACAGACAGACTATTAACTTAATTTGACATTAATATTTAATTTGCTGTACCAATACATCATATTACATAAATAAATATTTGAATGGTAGCTGACCTTATGCCTTGTGCCTTACAATGTTCTTATAGTCATTCTACCAGTCATAGTTGTCATTTTCAAAATATATGGCATCTGAACCAAACTGGATTGGAATATAAAAATAAATATTTTTTAGACAAATATCGAAGTGCAGAATACTAATTTATTAATGTCTACACTGAATGGCTGAGTTTAAACTAAGTCAAAAATAGAAATAAAATACGGAATGCGTTTCTTCTGCCTTCTAGTAAAATTCTTTTTAACCTCGAAATTAGATGATTTTAAATAAATTTGTGTAAGGTACTATCAGACATATAAAGACTGATGGTTAGGCAGATGTACACTACTTCCAAATTTCGCCAATTATGTTAAATTTCCATGTAATAAAACACTGTAGTACACACAAGAGTAAAATAAATAATAATAAATAAATAATGCTGGACAATCCACACAGCATCATCTAGCCCCAAGCTAAGCAGAGCTTGTGTTATGGGTACTAGATGACTGATATACTTAATACAATACCTTACATAGATAGATATTTTTTTTATTATATATAGCAAATACCCAGAACACCCGGAACAAATCTTTGTAGATCGTACAAACATTTGTCCCAGGGCGGGAATCGAACCCGCAACCTTCTGCGCCGCAGGCGGACCTTCGCCCGCCGCGCCACATCGGTCGTCAAACTTTGTCGAAGCCTAGTGCAATCTATGTATGTTAAAATAATAAACATTCGTACACAATTTCCCAGACGTCTCATGTGAAGTACATACAGACGTTTACAAGTCTTGGCAGACTAATGTAGAACAACAAAAAATTTGAATTTTATCACTTTATTAAGTTTAGGTGGGCTGATTACATAAAAAAACCGCCAAAAAATACCTAAAACAAGATATGAGGTATAATTTTTGCCAAATATATTCAGAATCATCTAACTCCTTGGTTCATGCCACTACCTAAAGCAGCTAAAGATACCACACTATTTAGCATTCAGACAGCATGTTTCGGAATTTGTCACCCGGATCCTAAACCCCTTAGGAATGCAATCTAATTGAATGTTAATCGATTAGGATCGAAATAAATCGATTTCATTTTATGGATCCGTAGTTGTTTGTATTTCGTTCAGATATTTAAACGTTAGTCAATTTTTGAATCATTGATTTCCCAGATCATATAAAATGAGTGTTTTGTCCCTTTTTTAATTGTCATAAAAACCCAAAATAATTATTTATACCTTGGCTCTTAGCGTGTTTTACTGTGAGTAAGGCGCTACAAGAATTTTAATTGCGTAATCGATATTTTTGCCATTAATTGGGTACCTAAAGGTACAAGGCGGCACTTAAATCAAACATAGTTAATTTGCAGCATCAACCATCGTACCTACTTTTCACCTCGTATTACGCTGCAAAGCGCTTGACAGTGCTGTGGAACATCGACAATTTAAAGATTACGCTTGTTAATCGATTCAATCGATTCGTGACCATTCGCACGTAACTTTGTCTGCATTTATAATTCGCTACCTTACCTTACTCGTCTAAATCGATGTACATTCATCTTCATTTTACCAAGAAAAATGTGGTATTCATATTTTTCGTTTGGCACAAATCAATGTGTATATCACACAGTTCAACGTAGATGAACCGGATATCCGACAGTGTTTACATATTCAATTATTATTACTAAGAAAACTTAGAAACGAATGGGAAAGTCCTAATGCCGATGACAAATAAACTGAAAATGATTACGTACTAACCTATTCTCCAAAAAGTCCCGTTGTTTACTCAAGCGTCATTTTTTGATATTATTGATTATTCATTTATTAGCTCGTTTCAAGACCACTACTATTTGGAATCGAGAGCGGCCTTGCGCGTTTGCGCGGGTGAAGAGGGGAGGTAGCTTTTGACTAAACGAATTATTGACATAACGTGTCAGTCATCCCCGAGAAAAAAGTTAAGGGGACGGGGGGGGGGGGGAGTTGGGGGTGAAAACAAAAATTTAAGCACTACTAAAAGAGCCTGTTAGTATCTGAGTAATGATGTAAAGAAAATCGAATGGCCTTGGCAGTACGCCTCCATTCTCATATTATTGGTTATTTTTTCATTCATGTACGGAGTGGCAATCCTTAATTGAATTCCAGGACCAAATCTTAAAATACGTCACTGCACTAAAGTAATTCTTATTTTGCTTCTAGTTGACAAAACAATTCAAATTATTTTAAGAATATGATCCATACCTGAAATAAAAACTCATTACTTCGAAAGTTAAGCGAAAAAAGACATTAAGTCATCGGTTCCCAACCCACCCGTGGTTCGCGAACTACCAATGGACCGCAAGAGCTAGAATATAGTCCACAAAAAGATATATTTAAAAAAATATATATATAAAAATGGAAGCACACGATATTGATAAATTAAAAACATATGCTTAACAATTTCATTAATGTTGGGAGCCACTGCTTTAGGAAAATGAGATTTTGAAGATTGTTCAATAGCATTTGTAACTGAAAAGGCGTCGAAATTATTAATTTAAATTTTTCAAAAAAGGCGTCCTCGGATGTTACAAACAATGTTTAACTAACGTGTGAAATACCCTTCAACGTATTGTATGTATTCACCCCTACGTTTCTATTAACCCCGTTTCACGACACCTACATTCTGAAAATGGCCATTCATAACCGGTCATTGCTCTTTCGAGAATTTAAAACGGGATCGACTTATCGCTCGATTGTTTGTTATCGATCTGAATTTCTGCCAATATAATAACGGTTTCGGTTAAAGTGTACTACCATAACACCAATGACTTGCATAATATATGACGGTAGGTACCTAGAAAGCTATTAGTTAGATTTTTGGCCATTTACAATCGTCATACTTAATCATAACTTAATAGAGTTCCGATTGTGAAAGTCAACTTAAATATGATATACTACAACATCCTTCTTAACTGACGTGGAGTAAAGTTACAAAAAATACATAAAAAGAAGTATTTTTTTTCAAAAATGAAATAATTTCTACCGCTGCACCCGTTATTGTTGTAAACTGTTTCAGTTTGCACTGGAAAAACTATTTCAGTAGCATAAAAACAAAACAGTGCAATACAAAAACAGGGCTCGTATTAGTTGGGAGAGTCACTTGAATCCTGTACAAGAAAATAAAAGAATAACTGTACTATAAAATACCCCTTTAGATTTACCTAACATTTTAAATTTTAAGTTTGAGACATCATTCTTGGTATAATAATAGAGTAAACATAAATATGGTATAATAGTTGCAAGCGTTACTGCTTGCTGTTGAGCGTGAGATCCTAGGTTCGAATCTCAGGTCAGGCAAAGTTTTATTAGGTTTTTTTATTAATATTCCCCGTCATATCAACCATCCGTCTGGATCATAACCGGTGCTTGGAAATAGGCTCGCCCTCTATTTCATGAGGCCTTAACAAAATTTGCGAAATGTGCCCAACCTTTTGCTAATTACAGGCGTGATGTTATGTTACCAATATACAAGAGTTTATATGTAACAAACATAATAATTAATAAAACATACATGACGCATACACATGATTAAAATAAAGTTAATAATGAAAATATAATGACAATGTTGTATGCTAAACAATACACACAAATAATGAACTGAATTCATCGGTTACTCATTGTTGTTAGGACAATTTACAATGAACCCGACAAAGCGTTTAATTAAAATATTGATAAAATTATTACAATTAAACTGACTGGTTTTGTATGACGAATTTCCTGTTGTTTCCTCCTAACCTTTGGATGTATGCTTCTCTGAATTTTGTGAATCGTTTTTATAGTCTGTGAAAATTCGTAAGGGTCAATAAATGGGCTCCCGGTGACAATGCAGCCTTCTTCGAATGTAAAGGATGTAGTGACGATGTCAGTCATTAATTGATGTCAAATATTTCAGGTTTGCAACCGACGGAAAAAAAAGAGATTCTCAATTCGACAACGTGGAAATTTTTGTTATTGTTTTTATTTTATTATGGATTACGCATAACTTTTTACAGTGTGGTCAGATTATTATTTTTTATTTTTTATTGGATACGGTATACCTCAAAGTTCATGTAATGATTTTTTGTAAGAGGGGACGGGCAGTTGACATTAGGTTATTATGTCTTAGTTAAAACGTAAACCATCCCACTGAAAAGTGAGAAATACAAACACCGTTTTTACAAAATATCAAAAGATTTGAAAAAAAACTTTAAAAGGTGTAAAATTAAAAGTTTTTATGGCTATAATATAGGGGCAGGTAGTAAAGTGTTCTTTAATCAATTTCATGGAATCATCACGGCTTCACTCATACTTTTAATGTTGAGATTTTATCATTGGCGTTATCATCAGTGGCGATTGCTGCTGATTGGCTAATCTCTTACTTTCAACAACCCTATTTTTTGAACCATTAATTATTTGTCATATTCTCGAACCTATTAAGCTACCTATAAAAAAAATCTCCATGGCATTTTGCCAGAGACTCTGTAACAGGAAAAGTTTTGTTATTGGCTTTTAACAAACTAATTCTTTCAACTGTTCATCATCATCTTCATCTGCCTAGCTTAGTTGGGAAACCGCACCACACTCCACCACAACCCTAACTGGGTAATGTATACCCTTTGGTAAGACTGGTTGCTAGACCTGTGACCAACTTCTAAGCTCGGTATCTGAGGTACGAATGTTCTCGGTATGTTGGTAAAGGCTGGCCCATCCACGGGCTAAACTCAGCAACCGTAGCTTAGCCGATCGACTCTTGCGGCTGTTATTATTAAGCCTTATTCTTTTCCAAAAGCGTCCAAATAATCTTTAACTCGGCATCATCAGCCTACACTTTTCCCAACTATGTTGCGGCTTTCAGCCTAATGGGATGCAACTATTATTTTACATAGAGCGACTGCTAATTTGGCCTCCACCACCCAGTTACTGGGAAATACGATACCCTTTGATTGTCAGACTCTTGGGCTTCTGACTACCCGTAAACGATAGTCAAAGATCCACTTGACAAATTACAGCCGGGACTAACCTCGACAAGCATAGCTTAACCTTTGATGAACCCTTGCGGTTGTTCTTCTGTGCTTCATTTAGCCACGAGCACCAAGCCTTTGCCACATCACAACATTCTTCAAACAATATCATCATCTGCCTGGCCTTTTCCCAACTATGTTGGGGTCGGCTTCCAGTCTAACCGGATGCAGCTGAATACCAGTATTTTACATGGAGCGACTGCCTATCTGACCTCCACAACCCAGTTACTGGGCAACACGAGACCCCTTGGTAAAACTACTTTTCTGACTTTCGGGCTTCTGACTACCCGTAAGGACTGTCAAAGATCTATAAATGATAGCCGGGACCAACAGCTTAACGTGCTTTTCGAGGCACGGAGGAATCTCGATATGTTACAAACGGTCACCCATCCACAGACTGACCTCGGCAAGCGTAGCTTCACCTTTGATCAACCCGTGCGGCTGTTTTTTATTTAGCCACGAGCTCCTTCAAACAATATAGGAACCGTAACATTGATTCCATGTAAGTAGCGAAGATTGTGATCAGTCTTGTCAGAACTTTGGTTTTTACCCGGATACTTTGGTCTTCTTAACAAAGATAATGCAAGGAAGCTATCTAACCTTGATGGTGAAGACATATTGATTGCGTTCAGAGATCCTTAATCAGCTGATCAACGACTTTATAATAATAATGATGTTTAAAGTTAAAGACCTGCTGAATAAATAAACACTGCTAAATAAGT
Source organism: Phlogophora meticulosa (assembly GCA_905147745.2). Taxonomy (NCBI): domain Eukaryota; kingdom Metazoa; phylum Arthropoda; class Insecta; order Lepidoptera; family Noctuidae; genus Phlogophora; species Phlogophora meticulosa. Next base: position 7,428,934 of record LR990518.1, read on the forward strand.
AAAACTTTATTGGTAACTACAGTTTTGAGCCGTTTGGGGTTGAAACGCTCGGGTCATGGGGTCCGAGTGCACGTCTTTTTTACAAATAAATTTCTCGACGACTGATCGACACTTCGCGTGACCAGAGGGCTGACTCATTCTTTGCCCAAAGAATTAGTATTGCCATCCAACGTGGCAATGCTGCCAATCTTTTGGGCACGTTTCCAGATGACAGCGATGCGGAGGAGTACTTTGACGCCTGACTGTCTTGGTGGGCTTTTGTTTTTGTAAATATGTATATAGTGAGTTTCACGGCATAATTGTGTATATGTAAATACTTAAAATTTAAAAAATAAAAACATGTAGACCCTAAGCACTGCTTAATTCCCTAAAAAACATATTAATGTCAAAACAGATTCTCCGCTGACAACAATCTTTTGGAATAATTAATACTTAGCACTTAATTACATTGATAGCTTCGTCAGGGTTATAGTGGGTATGTCACCTTCTTTGTTGATCCCATCAGATCCTAATCTAAATGCGGATCAAACAATCAAGTAGATGGGTCGTAAAATATTAATTGCATTTTCAATTAATTCTGACATCAGTCGCGGTTTTTAGTAACACTCCATGTAGACCGCTATAAATTACTGCACTAAACTTTTGGGTATTTATGTTTAGTCCATGTGTAGCAATGGACAATGGAATATATTGAAGTTCGTTGACTCTAATTTCTCTAAAGATCTGATCCTCGGGTCCATAAACGTCACATTTGACTTTTTATTTTTTATAAATCGAAAACTAAGTGACAGCTTCCGAAACTTTTTAATATAAATAGAAGCTATGACAGTATAAGCATTAAATACTGATGACTATGCATTTGCTACAAAGCCTGCTGCTTGCTTCTTTGGTCACCTTCCGAGACCGGATTCAAATAATTAAATTATTTCCGCTATGTAAAGAATAGGTATTATTAAACGGAAAAATTAACTTAAGACCCTACTGTGCCTCCTGACAGTTTACAATAATAACTTTATTCACCCCGACTCCACTAGTGAGGGGTAATAAAATATTAGTACATGACAAGAAAGGGCAACACAACAATGAGTATACATATTTTCGGCTCCAAAAACTGCCCATCACCGGTTATTCCCGTTCGCCACCGCCAGTATTGCCCCCTCCGGTGGCGACTGGGAATTATTCTAAAAAAATATCCCAGTCGCCACCTCCGGGTGGCAAGCGGGATTGTTGGTAGTAAAAATCCCAGTGGCCACCCCTAAATATAGTTAAAATAAATGCTATATCTTTATATTTTTTTGGAATGATTTTAAAATAATTACCGACGTCACAGAATGTTTAAAGTAAATGAATTGTTTAGTTAGGTACCTTTATGTATCTAGATATACATATATGCATTGAAATTTAGGCAATAGGTACGGTTCACTATAATATTGTTGCCGATGTCCTTTGTTAATATTTCACGTCTTTAAAACCATAAAATAGGAAACGGCGCGAGCGCCTTGCGCAGCGGCGACCCGCCGATGACACGAGCGCCGAAAAGCCAAAACTATCGTGAGAAAGGATTACTAATCCTTTTGTTTTGCTACTTAAACTCTAGTAGCTCAATTGAAGATGCCGATGTCCTTTGTTTACATTTCACGTCTCGGAATAAACCATAAAATAGGCCGTGTGCTTTGTTTTACCTATAACAAACATGCCGAAAAGCCAAAACAGACACAATAGACAGAAGGTCATAAATCTTTAAAAACACAAAACAGCTTTTTATTGGGCTTGATGGGGATGGTTTTATGAGTGATTCTTGCAAAACTAAACTTTAAGTACAATGCATTTAGATCTAAAATGTAAAACAAGTATCGGCTGGCAATGCGTTGTGGCAGCATTTCTAATCATAACATTATTAGTGCATTCCTAACCATGTCAGGGTCAAGTACATCGTGTACTACCTCGGGTGAAGTGTCATTAATTTATATTAAAAGAAAACATGGTGTTGTTTTGCTTCACGGTGGCCACCAATATTATGTGAAAAAAAAATACCCAAGTGGACTAAGTGTGTGGGAATGCAGCCAGCGAAAAAAGAAATGCAAAGGAGTTATAAAGATTCGTGTAAGTTTGTCTACTTGTATGCCTATTAATCGTAAGCAATATCTTTTTCTTTGTATTATAAAGAGATTTTTTGTAACGAATAGGATCCGAAACTACTGGATCGATTATAATTTCGTACCCTGATTCCTATACTCTTATTTAATAATCAAATTAAATGTTTAATAAAATCTTTTTTTCTTCGCAGAATAATAATATCGTAAATGAAACGCCGCATTTATGTACTCCAGATTTCCTAAAAAATGAAATTGATGAGCGGCTTTATTCCTGCAAACAAGAAATTATCAAAGGGAATTACCCGGCAGTTCCTCAGTCTTATAATAATATGATTGCAACATTAGAAAACAGCGGATTAGATTTGGTGTGCAAGATACCAACATTCAATAGCGTGAAATCATCCTTGTACAGATTTAGGAATGTACAAGCTGGAGTACAGTGTCTACAGCCGCAGCTAGTAAGAAACGTTGAAGTCCCGAAGCAATTCACAAATTTTTTACTAGCTGATTATGCTGATGGTGACAGCCGAATTCTAATTTTCTGCACAGAAAAAGCTAAACTTTCAATTTGCAAAGCGACTGATTTTTACAGTGACGGAACTTTTAAAAGTTGTCCGAAACCTTTTTCGCAGCTATATGTTATACATGCAGATATGGGAAGTACATCAAATAGTACGAATTTAATGCCTATTGTTTACGCTCTTATGAGTGAAAGAAACGTGAAATCGTACTTCATTCTGTTTTCCATGATAAAAGCTCAAATCCCCGGCTGGAATCCGCTTAAATACAAAACTGACTTCGAAAAAGCGGCAATGACTGCTATAAAGAATTTATTTCCGCAAGTTAACACAAAAGGATGCTATTATCACTATAATAAAGCGGTTTGGGAGAAGGCCCGTAAACTTCAAATTACAAAATCAAAAGATGTGAAGAAAATAAGAGAGGTTGCACTAAGTGCAGTTCTACCGTTATTGCCTGCACACGAAATTTCAAACGGCTGGAAGTATATTACTCGCTACAGTACACAAGAGGAGGATTTAAAAAAATTCAGAAAATACTTTGAAGAACAATGGCTGAAGGAAGAATTTATTCCAATTTGGTGTGCTTACGGAGAGCAGCATAGGACCACTAACTTCTTGGAAGCTTGGAATCACAAATTAAACCAAGAAATTGGAAAAAAGAACCCTAATATTATTCATTTATTAAATGTATTGGTTAAAGATTCTGCATATTTCAGTGTTTGTGATAACATTAATAAAACCAAAATGACACCTTTTAAAAAAAGAAAGAAAAATAATGTCCTTACTGATCAATTTATTTTGGATATTCAGTTAGAGCTGTTACATGGCAATATATCAGTAGGTCATTTTTTAGAAACTGTAAGGCATTAAGGCTTCTTGGCAATGAAAATAAATAAAAAAAGGTAAAAAAAAAGCATAAGAGGTATGGTAAATTAAACAAATTATTCATTACTTGATGACGATCAATGAATAACGTAGGTCAATTATGGGTACCTAAATAATGATGTTGATTTGTGCCAGTCATAACAAATTACCTAAGTATTTTTTTTTAAAGTAGCAAAATATCTAGTTCTAAGTTTTTTTTTTACATATAAAACCCAATTACTGTAAATACTCTGTGATACGAGTACATTAATGACGAATTTAATTGAGAGGACGCATCTGTGATTTTTTCTAATACTGATTAGGGTAGGGTAGAGTCTCGTTATGTCTGTGATTATTTGAAAATACTCATTATGCTTAGTGCATACTTTTAATTTTGTTAAAAATATTTTTTTTATTAGGGCAGAGTATAATACTTTATTTGTTTTGTATATTTTCTAATAATATTTTTTTTCCTATAGAAATGATTGTTGACTTGTTGATGTGATTGTTTAGAATTTGTATAAAACTTGTTGATTTTGGAAATGAAAATGTAGATTTAAGAAGGCGGAGAATTGTTTTTTCAAGTATATTTTAAGAAATATTTTATATTCTATTGAAAGTACCTAATTATCTGTGATTTTGGATTTGTGTTTAAAATAGTTGATTTTGAAAATAAAAATAGTAAAAAATAATGTTTGTTTAATTTTCTACCAATTTATAAATATTGTAACTCTCTCGTTTGATTAACCCTACGTACTTCTATTTTTTAATCAGAAATTTAATAAAATTAACATTCTTTGTCATTCCAAAAAAAAAAATTAAGATAATAGGTAGCATACCTAGTTTTTATGTTAACTATATTTAGGGGTGGCCACTGGGATTTTTACTACCAACAATCCCGCTTGCCCCCGGAGGTGGCGACTGGGATATTTTTTTAGAATAATTCCCAGTCGCCACCGGAGGGGGCAATACTGGCGGTGGCGAACGGGAATAACCGACCTTTACAAGTATCACCCATCGCGTATTTAGTGGTTTAAGACGTTATTATAGTCAAACATGATTACTTACATAAAACAAACGCCTACGTTATTCAAAAATAAAAAGAACAAAATTTATTTAGCGTGCACCCGAACGCGTATATGGGTAGATCGTAAAGACGGCCGTTCGGGTCACCTCGGCCTTCATATTTGTAATGACAAAATGCCGAGGCACAACACTAAAATTTCATAATATATAATCGCATTAAAATCCTTCATAAATGTATTTAGCGTCGTCGTATACAAATCAGGGAGTAACTTAAACCGTTGAAGGTTTATGCAGGAGTTCAATTTTTACTTTAAATATATTGGGGCAGTATCCAGTCGTATACTTTTTAATGCGTTGAGAGTTTTTGGTAGAAACGGAACAGGACTTGCCCATATACGGTATGCGCTTTACTGCTTTTTATTTTCAAATGGTTATTTTACGTCGTTCTGCCTTTTTCCTTAATATGTGAGCTAAATTCTGAGCCGTTTCGATACGAGGTGTGGTAGTAGGTGCAAAATACATAAGGCTTAAATTCAAAGAGTTTGAAACGACTGAAGGTTCGGGATTATGGTTTATGTACGTGGTGTCCTTGGCTAAATAAAAACAACCGCATGAGTCGATTGAAGGGTAAGCTATGCTTACCGAGGTCAGCTGTGGATGACTGACCGTTCGTAACATATCCTCCTCAGTGCCTCGGAAAACACGTTAAGCCGTTGCCGGTATTTGTAGATCTTTGACAGTCGTTACGGGTAGTCAGAAGCCTGAAAGTGACCACCAGTCTTACCAAGGGGTATCGTGTTGCCCAGTAACTGGGTTGTGGAGGTAAGATAGGCAGTCACTCCGTGTAGAATTTCAGTTGCATCCGGTTAGACTGGAAGCCAACCCCAACATAGTTCAGAAAAGACTACACAGATGATGATGTACGCATAAAAAATGCATGGGCTAAAGTGTTACTATTCACAGTCATCTAAAATATAACAGGTACTACGAGACATTCCTTTCGTACAAACCCTAGATAAAATGAAATATTTCGATTTTCATATCCTCATATCCCTTCTTACGTCTATTACTAAGCTGTGTATTGCCCGAAGTAAGGTCTATTAGCAATATAAACAGTATAATTTTGGTCCTGATAGACTCGTCCCAACCAAAAAGTAATCAGGTGATTTAGAAGCAAACAATCCAAATCTGGTCTACGCCACCATTATGGGGATCCTTTCCCTCATTTGACTTTCATAATACCATCGATACAATAACACGGATCATTATGTTAATATTATGTACTTAATAACAATAACATTCCGATTTCTAATCTATGTATATTGTATCATTGTGAATATTCGAAGAGCAGTGTTTCTTAAGATAATCTGGTGACTGAACAACCACCAAGTTGACTAGCGAGTGACCGTTATTTTTTCTTTTCTTTTCGATTTCGGTACGGACCTGTTTTGCGTAGACAACAACAATACACTAACAACAAACAATATCGACAACACGGTAAAAGAGGCACTTCTTTTTGGCAATATCGTAAATAAGAGCCTTCCTTTAATGGCTATAAAAAGAGAAGGAGCAGTGTACTTCTCCCTCTCTTCCCCATACTACATGGATAAGAAATGTCTGGAAGGACATGCAAAAATGCTTGACCTTACTGATGACGATGCTTACCAGCGAAGTGAATAGCGACGAAAGATAAAGCTAACCACGCGTAACGGAACAAGGCGACGGCAAAGAAGAAGAAGGAGATGTCGATTTCTGTCATTTACCGGTAATCATACAACAGGATGACGTGGTTAATCTTAAATATGAGGGTAATTATGATGACTATAATGATTTTAGAAAAAAGGTGAAAACAAAGTCACAAATTGTTGCAATAAATGATATCACAAATAGATATAAATTGTTTAATAAATAGCGTACAGGCTACCACACCCTTTCATTTATTTCAATTATTTGAAGAGGAAAATTATGTTTTAATTAAGTTTAGCGCTAAACGCATTTAGTGTTTGGTGGTGCAAGGGGACTTTAGTTACCTATTTATGTTCTTCCACCATAGGCAAATTATAAAACATAACCCACAACTCGTTACATAACTTGTAAGCATCCACATAGTCTAAAACTCACTTAATCTAAGGCCTGCATTTTATAGAAGCTCACTCAATACTCAAGCACACTTAAAACTCGCTTCGAGCTATTCGATTGGTTGATATTAGTTTTAAGTAATACTTAAGTTCCGTGCCAGCTTCTGTGATACGCGCCTAAGATTTACTGGACTTGGCATGACATGTTAACATTTATTGGTGTTTCTCCGATCAAGTAAATGTATGGTAGAAGTAGCTAGTTCCTGCAGGAGAAGTAGCTTCGTTCGCTTTAATGTTAATTTAATCCATCCCTCGAGAAATAGTAGTTTTTACAAAAGAACAAAAAAAAAACAGATAAAGAAAAAAACAAAAGAAAAGTAGAAAAGAGTGAAGAGAGAGAGAGTAGAGTAGTGGAGTAGAGCTTTTTGTGCACCCTTGACAACGTATATGCAAAATTTCATTATGATCGGTTGGGTAATTACGCCGTGAAAGCGTTACAAACAATCAAACAAACTCACATCTAAATGTATAATAGTAACTAAAGTACGACTCTACTAATTCACTCCAGTAACTTGACAGTCTCTATTATCACCGAAACATGAAAAAATTCTGTACCGTAGGTAAATAAAATAACCAACAAAGTATATTCCCTTACAGTTAAGTACAGTAGCTTGCTGATTGTTAAATATACGCGCCACCATAGTGCATATTTTGTGTTTTATATGACATTAGATCCTGTCAAGTTTCTGTATAAAAAATCATTACTTTAGTTAGGATTAGGATCACTGACTTACTCTGAAATTGGTGATTTTCGACTTTCATCGGTAGAATCATTAATAACGGACATTCACAGTAACATCCCAACTTATGTCCTAACTAAAATCCAAAAAGCGACTGTGGGTTTGTGTGTTACACTTTCAAGCCACTCAACCAAAAAGTATATAAATAACAAACCGAAAAACTAGATATTAGACAAATAACAAATAATGCCTTTTGTATCTATGGTTATATCTTAATGTTTCTTAGTATTGATATGTAAAATACATATATATATAGATATTACCTGTCATATTTATATAGTTTTTGGAGCATACGGTAATTCTAACAGATGCGATTCCATATCGAGTTAAATTATTTAAAAGGAGGCGTTAACTTCAATATAATAGCAAATAAAAATTTGGGTCTCTGTAGGATTGTAAAACAGTTACTTTTACGATTTTTTTATCGACTTTTGAGCGGCACTGTGACGCCGCCGTCAGTAAAATTAATTTTAAAAATATTCTGGGAGTCAAATTATTTTAATTGGCTATTAAACTGTGAAACTGCTTTATTAATTAGGCTTAACCAAATGTTTTAAGATAACATAACAGCACATCACGCCTGTATTACCCGGAGAGTTAGGCAGAGGTACCTATAGTACCTACACCCATGTCGCCAGGTATGTATAAGATGGCTGTAGGGGGCTTAAGACCATCGACCGGGCACAAATACAGAGACTAAATATGGAAAAATCTATTTACAATTTTCCTAACTCGAGAATCGAATCCAAGACCTCATGCTCAGCTCAGCAGTAACCCTTGCAACTACCAAAAAATGTTTTTTTCTTATAATAACATTGTCCAACACTAAGAATTTCTCCTGTATCGTGGATGCGTTCACATACATTTAAACTCACATACACAAATATCCAGACCCGGAACAACTACCTCTAGGCCATAAAAATATTTTTTTGGTGCCGGAATCGAACCCACGACACGCAGCGCAGCAGCCATTCACTCATATGTTCAAAACACTAATGTTTTGTTATGCGGCTATTAAATTAAAAAGCCTGTGATCTACTTTACTATGACGTTTCTTATCTATTTAGAGTAGAACACGGAAAAAATTGAAACAAAACACGACCTTGTATAGTAATTTAAACATTGACACTTCTAAAAAAACTGTTCCAAGCTCGTGCTACCTAAAGCTGCTTATGCACTTGACTTGAGGCAAGCTCATACCGCTCAAAGCTGCATCTATTTTAGAAGCAGCTTTGATACTAGCTTTATAATCCATTTGACTGATAAGCAGTGTACCGACAGCCTAAACTATTGAAGATGGGAAAATGAAATTGGGAAGGCAGTCATGATTTTTAAGGGGTGTGCCAGTGTCCAGATTATTTCGATGTTGGTCAAACTAGGGGGTGATTGGTAGGTACGTCGCTGGCCGAAAGTACGGTACCACTTATTTTTACATTTACATTGGTTTTAAATTAGGTTAACTTTGTTTTTCATGGTTTTTTGCTGATTCATTTGATTTACTTAGGTACAACCGTTATCGGGTTTACCCTACATACCTATAAAATCTATGAAAAGTAAGACAAACATACGCATAAATCATAAAAACCAAGCCACGCACTCGGTAATTAAATTCTCTACATTAACTCTAAAGCGCCGCACCGACGCACATTCAAATCACAACGCCTCCTAGCAAACAAGGGCTCATCCATTAATTACGCTCAAAAGGGGGAGGAGATCCCGCAAAATCTCAACAAACTTAAAGGGTCATTGAAAATTTTCACGACCATTTTTTTATGTCGAAGAATATGAAAAATGGTTTAAAAACATATTTTTTGGGGTGTCCCATTTTTTTCACAGAGACAATGTCGTGATCACTAAAAATTATAAGATGAATCTCAGATGGAGGGAGGGAGGGGTCCTACCACATCTCACCAAATGTCACAAAGGGGCAAGGGAGGATCTGGACATCTTACCAGCGAGAGCGAGGGGTCTAAATTTAAAGACAAATACCTCACGTGATTAATGGACGCTCCACAACTTCTTGCAAACCATTTACCTAGATTGAGGAATCGTGGTATAAATTGAGACTACCACAGATTGATGTAGACCAGCCTTAAGAGGGCGTATTCTTTAAAAACAATAAAGATATCATATTAAACGCCAGTGCATAGGGAAAGATAATAATTTGGTTCAATAAATAACACCTCAAGTCATAACCATAAATCTTTCCGCCGGTTTCCTTCGCCTGCTCAAATAAAAAAAAAACTTAAGTGCTTTTTTCTGTTTAAGAAAGTTAGAGTTTGTGTATTTTACAAAAGCCTCCTAAACTTTAGACTTCTTAGAATCCACGGCGATAATCCGGACACAAAGAAACCTTTTGAGCTCCATTGCCAGTTTAGTTTTATAGCTGAGTAAAAAATACCGAAGGAATGTCGCAATATACTATAAAATTTTGCTCAAATGCTAAGTAATTTTATACGATTTTTTATTGTCCTTTATAAATTATATGGTTATTGGTATTCAAATAAATCAATTAACAACTTTCACAATTCATCTTACTGTGACCTACATTTGAAGGCCGTATCGGAACTTTTTAACTAGAAACAATGATTTTTGTCACCTGGATGTTAACTTCGATCATACAAAATAAACCGTACAATAACTTCATTGTTTAGTTTCAATTTTCACAGGACAGTACCATAATATCGCTGACGACGGGAAATAGTGATGTATGGAAGAAGAAGACATGCTGCGCGCACCAAAAATAAATTGGTATAAGTGCAGGAGGATGATGACGGAGAATACTGTAATATCGCTTTTAAGGGTTCCGTACCCAAAGGGTGCCAATGGGAACTTTTACCACTCCTTCGCTGTCCGTCTGTCCGTCTGTCTGTGAGTGGGCTGAATCTCATAAACCGTAATAGCTAGACAATTCAAATTTTCACAGTGTATATTTCTATTGCCACTTTAACAAGAAATTATAAAAACAATTCAAATTAAAAATTAAAGGTACCAATCAAGAAACTTGATATCTTCGGCGTTTGTTCTACCTTAACAATCGGTGTATATATTTATTTATTTATACTTTATTGCATTCCACAATGTATGCTTAGGTGGTAGACATTTGTATGGTAGGTAACAGTCGTGTACCCTGTCGGGCACAGCAAAAGATATTAAAAATAAGTGGTGAGAAGACTTATCATTTAGGCTTATCATAACAATCTTCTTATCTCTCATCTTGTTCGACGGATATGGATCCCTTTGAGTCCGAATCGCACTTGGCCGGTTTTATTTTCACTTTCATAAATTTATTTGTTTGAAAATATCTAATCAAGTAACTGTGGTTCTGTGTCTGCCTCGCACACTACTTCGAAATAAATAATACCACGTTAGGATTTAGTGCTATCGCTATAGCACTAATTCCTAAGGTGGCATTATTTATACTTTAATATACCTAATGTGTCTCAGCAAATCCGATTGCTAGATACGAGTGGCTTCAACATCGTTCATCGTTCAAATGTACACATGTATGTCCAGTAGAAAGACTGGATCAAACAGTGTATGCTTATTGCTTATTTTTATTTAGGATGGTGAGTTTTTTTATCGTAGCCCAATACCCAACGTTACCGCGGCGTCATCCAGTGATCGTTTTACCCGGTTCTTACCGGGTAACGCTTTGTGCTGGTGGTGGACTCTTGTCAAACCAGCACAAAGTGACACGGAGTTGACACGGATAAAGATTCCTGCTCTAAATAAGAAGAAATTTCCAGGACATGTGCAGTGATTTCAAAAAACACTGTATTTTCCCCATCGCACATGAGAGATAAGTCATAATTTTTAGTCAACTTAAAAGAGCGTAGCGTGGCATTCTTCTCATGCTAGATAGACCTTCAACCTTAAAGGTAGGGGGGACAGATAGATGCAAAGGATAAAAGACTGGGTGTTGTACTTGGGAGAGGTCTGGGTCCCACAGTGGACTGCTGCACATTGTCTCAGTTATAGGCATGTTTATAGACTTGGACTATATAATAATTTTACTGTGATTGATTAATAATTAATCGATTGATAACCCATTACGATTCAGTTACCTAACAGATCTCTATAAGCGTCAGCCTCTACAAAATAATCACTCTTCCTTTCATCCAAAAGATTAATAAGAGGTGATGAAAAAATGATTTATCTCTTACTAAATACTTTATTCATTCAGTCCGGTTTTATAAGCCTATAACCATTTATTATACCGACTCTAATGAGAGATATACACATACAATTGTAAGGAAATTAATTTAAAGTATGATTCCTATGAGTCTAGTACAAATTGAGGAAGCTTAGACTAAGTAGTATTTATCGATTTTAAAAATTGATGGTTATATTATTATAATGTGATACATTTTTTTTATTATGATTGGGATTATAATCTCGTCAGGTTTTGAATGCATTTGTTCGTTTTATACTTCCGTGTAGTGTCTGGAAAAAAATGTAGACCATCTTTTATTTTTCTGCGGATGCTGTCAAATTGTATGATAGTAAATATTTTAAAAGATGGAACTTTTCTCTTTCTCCATAACGTTAGCCAAGAGTAGTGAGTAGGCATGTCACAAGAATTGAATAGAATAGAAATACTCTTTATTGTATACCATGAAGACTTACAAATGAATGGGCGGCCTTATCGCTAAAAGCGATCTCTTACCTTTGGATGAATTTGATAGAGAAGGACCAAATACATGTTAGTAGTTCGTGGTGTACAATACACAACTATAAATATAATTATGAAAATAGCAATAGAACATTTTCACATTTTCATGCAAAGCAACGGAATGTTAAAAATGTAATTTTAGGAGAGAGGTAATGATTCTAAATCATGATTTTAAAATGAAGATAGTGAAGAAGAATGAGGGTTATCTGATATAGGTAGGTATGTGAAATTCTCGGGGTTCCTGTTTAGCACGGGATGTTGTGATAGCTTTATTGACTAATCAATATTAGTATTGGTTTAACGACGGAAAAATATGCGCAAAATAATGACCTTCGATGTCCTTGTCACCTACTATTAATTAAGATTGTTTACTAATAGAATTTGATTTATGTATTCATGGAAAAAAATCTAAACTTGCATACTATGCATAAATTTGTCTTTTGTGTATTATTATCGGAAATTAAAATGGAAACTTGAAAATTAATTAATTAGTAAAACCTTGTTTGTTGACGTATTCCTTACCTAACTTAATAAAATGGTGACATTTAAGTTACTGAGAAAACATATGTTTCCTTGCCGAAGTTGCGATATGAAATGGCATTCGTATATTTGCTTTTTTTAGAAGAGGTAAATAAGCCTTCTGCCTTGAACCGAACATACAACGCTTCACAAGCAAGAAATTCCTACAGAGAAAATTAAATCTTCACGAAAAGGGGGGTTGCCCGCCCTGGAGACTGCCCGCCTGGGACCCACCCGACATGGAAACTACCCACTCTGGGCCCTACCCGCTATGGGGATCAAATCCGAACCACATGCTCACGCGCATGTAATCAAAGACCAACAAGGCTGCAGCAGCTAATAACTTTAGTCTTGACATTTAAGAACAAAAAGTCATTATTCAAGATAATCTTTGATAACATGAAAAATTGTCAAATTGCGTCTTAAAAAAATATAAATGACATTATTTAAATATTTTTTTGTTTGTTAATCAATAAAGCAAAAAAAGCAAAGGTCACGTTGGTGTCATAAACTAGGTTACCTTTGTACATTTGTAATTATTAATAGTCTTGGGTCACTAATTAAGAACCTGTTACTTAATTATCATACTCATTGTTGATAAGATTAATAGAATTTATAAATAAAATGGCAGAGTTTAGATTTAAATATAATTCTATGTTTTTATAAGAAAAAATATATCCCCCGTTATAGGTACACTCCCGCATCATTTACAAATATTTAAACTCACATACACAAACAGCCAGACCCGAAACAACTACCTGTAGGCCATACAAATATTTGTTCCCTGCGGGAACCCGGACAGCAGCACCACTACGCAGCCACTACGCCAACCGTGTCGTCTAACTATGATATATACAAGGCGTATAATCACGATGTTACCCTGTCATGGCTGCCTGGCCTGGCGGACCTTCACACAGGTTACCATATAACAGTAGTGAGTAGTCAATTTTCGTAAGAGGGAGACGAAGAAGCATACACATATTATAAGATTTTGTTTTTTTTATTGATATGGTGTATTATATACTTTAAAAAACACCACGGGTTTATCGAAGGTTCGGCTAAGCTTGCCGAGGTCAGTCTGTAGATGGGTAACTGTTCGTAACATATCGAGACTCCGCCGTGCCTCGAAAAGCACGTTAAGCCGTTGGTTCCGGTTGTCATTTGTAGATCTTTGACAGTCGTTACGGGTATTCAGAAACCCGAAAGTCTGACAAGTAGTTTTACCAAGGGGTCTCGTGTTGCCCAGTAACTGGGTTGTGGAGGTCAGATAGGCAGTCGCTCCATGTAAAACACTGGTATTCAGCTGCGCTCGGGTTAGACTGGAAGCCAACCCCAACATAGTTGGGAAAAGGCTATGCAGATGATGATATACTTTTAATATAAGTACCTGTATTATCTGGCAATAGTAGTCACTTTTGACTATGCTTTTTTTTCATGGCGGTAGAATTGCTTTTCCGAACCTCCGAAGGGAAGCCGATAGGAATCGATTTTTATAGACACTTCGCCACCTAACCAGGAGGCCAGAGACACTCTTACAATGTTATTATTACTTCTTTAGTTTTATGAGTGATCCCTACATTGTAAAATGACTTTTATTGTAACAGACTGTACGACACTAATGAACATTAATATTATTACTGCCTCGTTGGCCTAGTGGTCGCAAGCGCTACTGCTAAGCATGAGTTCTATTGTCGGGTCGGACCAACTGTTGTTGGGTTTTTTCATCAGGAATTGCTCAGAAGCAACTCGGATTCTGCATTTGGCTCGCCCCCTAATGCATGCTAAATCCATAGCTGACGAAATGTGGGTGTGCTTTACGTTCATCTTTCCGTTCATTTTATGCAAATATATTATTAATATGTGAAAGTATGTATACCTATATACTTTCATAACAACTAAACCTTTTAGGGGATCGAATTTACAAAAACACTTCCTTAGTACTCACCATCGTTGTTAAGAAAACTCTTGCGCAACAAATCATGCTTCTAGACCCAGTGGTTCAGGCAATGTCTGTCTTAAGATTTCAATTTATTAGATTTTATTTATTGACATTTCGTTCGTTTAACAACGACTTCCCTATTGCTTCTATCTAAAATCTAGTCTAAACATTTTGAAGATAACATCTCGGAATTTTTGATTATAACCAATGCGTAGCCATCCTGACCAAGTGCTAACATTCCCACGGTACCTCCGTGGGAGTGTTAGTCACTTGGTCAGGTTGCGCAGTGTCCGGCAAACTAAAAATATGCCCATCGATAAAATATCCCTTTATCGATAGCCTCCTCTGCGAAGAATTTTCTCAACTACGTTTGGGTCTGCTTCCAGCCTAACCGGCTGCAGCTGAATACCTATCTGACTTCCACAACACATTTTACTGGGCAACACGATACCACGATTTTTCAAACTGATTGTCAGAATTTTGGGCTTCTGACTACCCACTGCGACTCTCATTTGTAAATCTTTGTCTAAGTCTGTTGAGCTTAACGTGCTTTCCGTGTCACATAGGAGTCTCGTTGTATGTTATTTACAGAAACAAAACATCATTTCATTTCATTTCTACGGGACCATAAAAAACAGTAGACAAGTTTCTATGAAGACATTCAAATGTTTCAATAGACGTAACTATGACACAAATAATAATTTGTACGTCATTGAATAGTAATTAAAACCAATAACCGAATTATACATTTTAATTGTTATTTATTTAACTTGCAAATAATCGTGAATCCATAATTGCTTTATTAGTAAACGAATTAATAACACACAATATTATTGACATAAAAGTGATCATGTAAAATATCATTTTGAGTTGCATTTTGTAAGCTACGTCGTAAATGTATTGGAAAAAAATATTATATAACATCGCGCCTGTAGTCCCTGAAGTGACAGGCAGAGGTGTACTTACAGTACAACAACTTTTATGTTTAAATCCCATGTGATAGGGTGCGAGCCTAACTTCAAGCCGAGAAATTTCAGATGGAACACTGCCCGAATAGGGTAACGGACCCAGGACCGTATGCCCTACACTAGCGCTCAAAATACGAACATTATACCTTATTATACAAATTAATAAACAGAAGCTACATTATGTTATTGGGAGTAATAATTTAATTTTAATATCTTTATTCTAATAAATAATCTATTTATAACTTATATGAATAATTTATTGGGCCATTGGATTATTCGTTTGACGCTGAATGATCTTCTAAATACAGCTCGACTACCACGAGATACTATTTATTTTTTATTTGTTAAGGAACAACAAGCAGTTAAATTATAAGTTCTTACAACTAACTTTACAAAAACAGTTATAATGATAATATAACCCACAAAGCTGTCTACAAGTAGGCATAATAGTATAAAAGAGAAGAAATAAAAAGCTTTTTTTTTTTGGAATGGGCATCTCGCAGTTTATCCTTCAGTGATATCTACTGCTTTACTGAACTTTCCTGTGGGGACTTAATTAGAAATTAAGGCCTCTAGCCAGGGCGGAAAAACTTAAAAGTTATGCGACCAATCGCTAAGGGCACTGGCCTGCGGGGTACGAGCCTTGACTTAGGACATCGCTGGGAGAGGACAGCAAGGGACGGGCTGGATCTAATAGATATATTATTTAGGGACTAATTCAATCATTTACTGGCTCGCTACGCGGGCTGGGTCGAGCAATGGGTCGGGGAGAGGATATTGACGGGGTCTTCGCAACGGGCCTCGGCGGCTAGGATAATATGACGGCAGTCTGTGTTTGCGAAGTACTGGTGGCCCTATTGCTCTCCTGGAGGAGAGTGATAGGGTCATCAGACTCTGTTAGTGCGTGTTGAGGTCTACGAACTATACTGATGCGAGAGAGTGTACAGGGCGGCCGATGTGACTAAGGGGTTGGAATGTTTTATAGAACTGTTCATGAGGCGCTTCATGAACTGTTTTATCGTGGAAAATAAAAAGCGCAATCGCTAGGAGTTTCAAGTAGCAGTACGTGCATTAAATTAATTGTTTAAGATGGATAACTAGCTGTGCCTCGCGGTTTAACCTGCTCCTGAGGGTCAAATCTCAAATCCGACTGGCAGCTTCAGATATTAGTACGTTCATACAAAAAAAAACGAACTTATTTTAAAAAGTAAGTACAAATTAATAGGGATAAAATTAACCTACGTACGAGTATTATATTAGTGTTATTAGTGTATGTGACTTTAAATATTTGTAAACGCATCCACGACGCAGGAGAAATTCCTAGTTTAGTTTAGTAAAAAAAGAAAAGGAATCGGCATGGATTAGCAGTGATTTTATGATCTTACTTCTATAAGTGGAGGTTACATTTTTGACCAATCGCTGCTCAATGAGTATTTATTTAGTTAATATTTTGCCGTTATTCGATGATTCCGTTTTATTTAGTGGTCTGACCGCATCAGAATCACAAAAGTGTATTTCCAAAAAGGTTTTATTGCGAATTTGCAACAGTCTAGAAAGAGTTCAGTAACCCTCATTACTTTTCTCTAAAAATATAATTTCTGCCAGTTTTTTTTACGAATTTCCTAACTTCATAAACATAAAATCACGCCTGTATTACCTCAAAGGATTGGGCAGAAGCGTACCTAAGTAAGTACTTACTTAGGTACGCTTCTGCCCAATCAAAACATAACTGGTGAAATGTGGGTGTACACCCACATTTCACCAGTTATGTTTTTAAGTCCCATGTAATAGGGCATGCAACCAAATCCCGGGTTCCTACTGAGAAATTCCTCAAGAAAGATCCCAATAACATACTTCTCGACGCGGGAATCGAACCCAGGACCTCATGTTTAGCAGTCACGACTAGACCAACGAGGCAGTAATTTTATAAAATTATACTTTTTATCTGGATCACTTGACATTTTCCCTCCTTTCTTCAATAAAATATTGAAGCAAAAGTACGCTCAATTTTACATCCTTTACAGGAGTCGTCAACCTTAAAGCAGGAAATAAAGTGGTTATTATTTATTGAGGGTCTCGATCTTAAATTTAAGAATACCACCAAAAGCAATATTTACATTATGTTAGCGTGATTTGTAATAAATTTAACATTTCTTTTTGTTGTGTAATCTTAAACTTACAATGATTTGACATGTGTCTTCGAGTATTAACGGTTACAAACATCTGTAGGTATACTAAACCTTTTTGTGTTTAGCTTAAGAGTTTAGTCATACTTTAGATGCCGATAAATGAACACTAATCAAGAATGTTCTTACAATAAATGAGTCATTGCCCTTTAGGGGTTTTTCGGTATTTAATTCAAAACGTTATCTTAATTGGAGTTGGACAGTTATTAAAATAATGTGAGATGGTTATTGGGATCGGAATTAAAGGGCAAACGAAGGTAACGGTGTAAGTAATGTACCTACCTACCTAGTAGTTAAAATTATGTGGAGGAGCTTGTGGCTAAAAGAGCCAAACATGTCGATCGAAAATTAAGCTATGCTTGCCTAGGTCAGTATGTGGATGGGTGACTGTTCATTACATAACGAGATTCCACCGTGCCGCGGAAAACACGTTAGGTTCAAGCCTGAAAGTCTGACAACCTGTCTTACCAAGGGGTATTGTATTGCCCAATAACTGGGTTGTGGAGGCCAGATAAAATGAGTATTTGCCACAGAGGGTGTGCATATTAAAAGTACTGCAACAAAAACAAACATAAAAAAGATAAAAGTACTCCTTGCAACCACTAAATCAATAATAAACCAGTTATAATCTGTAATTTAATTTAATTATTTATAAGTGATTTCTACATACCTAATACTGTAATCCCTGTAATCCATTCAGTCAAAACTTTTTAGTACGTCGTACGTTATAATTTTTATTGACCATAAGATTTATTGTAGTCTATCAATTCTACATTTATTGATATACCTACTTGGTAAATAAAGGATGACATTTCGTTTATTTTTTATTAATTCCACTAAATATATAACATTGAGAGATACCAAACCGCAAAAATGCCGCCATTATTGATTCAATGGCGCCTAAATCCACATTATACTGAAGTATAGTCTAGTCATGCTTTAATACCTAAGAATCTACCTATAAAGTTTACCACAAAATATGAATTTGCATGCCGTAAGGTAGAATGTAGCTATTGTATCATCTTAAACTTGTAGGTAGGTATACATTGTTGGCAAATAAATAAATCTGAATCTATGGTAAACACTATTTCCTATAGTTTTCGGTAACTAATGCCAACTTAAGAGTAGGCAGTAATAAAAATCGCCAATCACAAGAACAATTTTGTTTGAACTAATGAAGACTAATGTCAATAAACTAAATTATAACAGTAATTTACTAAAATAATACTTTTGAAGGATAAAGCAAAAACCTAAAATTATAAAATTTCTTCAATAGATAATCATCACGGAGTTAGTTAACTCTAATTTCTATACATTTCCGTAAGAAATAGAAACTTCAGGCTTTTATTAAGCATTTTTTGAAATTCCTTCTATTTTTGTATGTATTAAGATGGAAACTGTTTTAGCGCCCTCTTATTGCCTTATGTTCCTACTGAGTGCGCGCTTTAAGGTTTGAAGATGATATTATGAACGTATTCGTAAAAAATATGCGCTTGTTCATCTAGTAACAATCAAAAATAATCATGTTCAGTTCATATCACAATAGCGTACCTGTGAAATAAGGGATATTCCTTTCATTCACTCAGTAGGTTATGCTGATAGAGCTCTCCTGCTGGTTATAGGCTTAGGTATACCGAGGATTTAATTGCCATCATCCCTAAAAAAAACCCAAAATAAAATTGAAAAAACAACGCAAAAACTTTAATACTTCTAGAAAGAACTAATAAAAGAAAAATCAAAAGTTTTTTTATAAATAAATTCTACAACGCAAAGAAAAATATCTTCATCCAGCAGTCTAGTTTCTTCTTAAAGTGCTTGAAGCTCCTAAGTTTACAAATCTACCTACTTAAAACAATAACAGCAATAAGAACAAGAACAAAATTTGAATCTGTTATGTGTGGTTTTAACAAATTAGGTTTGAGTATCTCCATAAGATATCGTTGATCGAGATTCGTCATCACTTGCGCTCCGATGTTTCGTTTTGTTTTCACGTGTCAATTAACGTATGTCAATACACTTTTGACACTGAGTGTACCTATTCTGGGATGACTAATAGGTAGGTACCTATCCTTATTTGAATAAAGGTTAGTTTAGTGTTTGTTTTCAGCACGTGATAACTTAACACGCAGTAACATATTATCGACGAGTGATTTTGTTGTATCTCAAAATGACCCTTTTTTTAAGATCACAGATAAATTAAAAATCTCTAATTTGGATCTGTATCGGACATGAAAATGCTGTAGTTAAATCACCTGTAGAAAATTTTACATAGACATATTATACAATATTTCTTGCAATTTCTCGCTAGAGAGAGATAGCTCTGGAGTTCCATGTTCCATTTTTTTTTCTATGTAAAGTTACGTTGCCGCTTGATATAGAAAATCTATGTACACTTATCGCCGTGTGTAGGTACTACAACAGTACTTTAGAGTAATTTTGAATTGTTATTGTTATTAGTAACATCTGATAAGTCTCATTAAGAACAATACATAAACCAAAAAATCAGCTATCTTCACCTGCTTGTTCAGGAGTTAACACATTTTTAACAGTATTTTTTTTTGCTCCGATGAAAAGTTTAATTTACGAGAGTATATTTGTGAGAATATGACAAAATCGCTTCTCAGCGTCAATAATTAATAATAGTATTCGTATTCAAATATTCGTCTTCAATATCATACAAGATTGGATCGGGTTTTTGGGCATTTTTTCCCCGTAACTGTTACCTTATGCTGATCGTACTACCCCTCGTGTACCTATGAGCTGAGCCACACATGACGTACTTACATACCTACTGTTGCTTTTTCAGCATTTGCCCAAACCAATATTCTTTTTTTCAATTAATTCATGAGCTTATGAATTAGATGAATTGCCATAACTTTGTCTGTCATTATCCATGGAGATCCCACCAATTGAAGAGTAGGTCTTGTCCTTAAAGACCTTCGTTTGCAGATTTATGTTTGCAAACGAACAATATTTATAAATAAGAATAAAATGTCGGAAATCTTCACTATACTTAAAACAAATAGTTACATTTAGTTGTAGTTTTTTTTATGATCAAAGAATGAGTTAATTTTTGTTTCGTTTATGATGACGCATCTTAACGTTACGTTTTTAATATAAACTTCATTTTTACAGAGACGTCTATCTTATCATCGTAGATTGACGCTTCATATATTATGACTCATTTTCAACCTCTTTTCTCATTTCTAAGGTCTTTCACTTGGAAAATAAACTTCTGTCCTACAGAAAGTCGAAGTTCACGAGTACAACTCCCAGTGGAATCAACAATAAACTACGTTTCGCTAAATATAGCGATAGTGGCTTAAGGTCGCAGAGAAGGTGACACCTCATTAGGTCATGACCCTCAGATTTAAGGAACTACACAGTATAATAAATACTTTGTAATACCTTTACAACCTGTAGGGCTATTCTGTAAAGTCCGGTTCGAGACTCACTCGAGTGACAGACCACATCTCGAAAGAAACTCATTTGTTTTAATACCAATCATGGAAGACATAATACCTCAACCCCGTTCGAATTTCAAATTCAACTTCTTCTTTCAAATCGTAAGAGCGCGGCTTGAATTATCATTCATATTTGCTTCGTTCCGTGTGGTCTCTACTTAATCTTTGTACAATATTAATTGTCTTTTGTAATGGTTCCTTTATCATCTTATTACTGTTCGGGAACATGATCCAAATGTGGCTTCTCGCTTAGCAGTCGCTATTCTATTCAAATGCAGTATATTCAATCAAATGCATACTTATTATGCATTTGATTGAATATAATTATCATTCAAAACCATAATTAGATTATAACTTTACCACTGCTGGGATATTTCCATCTGTAAGGGGGAGTTGGGTGTAATCTACCACGTGGGCCCATTGGGGTTGGTAGACGACACGCTATATATTAGAATTTTTGGTTTTAGAACATGTCAAGACGTTTTCCTATACCGTTTTTAGAACAGTCGCTTGAAGAGGAATGGCAAACATCGTGAGGAAACATAGACTTTTAATATTGAATATAAGTGTTGTTCGCCAACTCACCTCCTTCAGCAAGTTGGTGATTAATACTTGTGACTCTGACTGTGTGCGAAGAAGCCTGTGCCCTGCAGTAGGTCAATAATATGCTGGTATTATTAATAACACCTTAACTGCCACACAAAGAGACACAATATAAAATGTGTTGTTTGTCGGTGATTTGGCGTTTATGGTGTTAAAGTGCCCGCTTCGGCACATGGCCACCACCACTCTTATACTTGTATTATTCCTCAAGTATAATGGAATTGATATTAATACTATATTGGAGAATACAAGCTTCTCATATGACAGTCGTTTTGAAACCTAAACCAGTGGCTTTGTTGCTAGGCAATGGGTCAAAGATCGCAGAAGTGCATATATGCATAATGTATCTTTTTATAGGTACAATCTACAGCAAAAAAATGGTGTTTTTTTTTTAAGATTAACATAAGAGCTTTCAGACTAATACCAAAGTAGTAATTTTAAAGGTAGAACATGTGATACGGTAGTCACTTTGTACTCAAACCCTCAAACCTCAACGCCTAAGTAGCGATGAGTAAATAATCTCAGTACCTGACATATAATTTGCCCACGTGTGTATAAATAAAACGAATAATATCGTAAAGGGTCGCAATTCTTTTTTTGTTTCAATAATTGTATACCTATTGCTATAATATTATTTTGTTTCTCATTTACGAAAGGCATTACGATGATGTAGATAAACATTTTAAGTCTTCAATTGGCTCTTCAACTTAATCGTTTTTGCTCCGATAACTCTAAAATATTGTTTCCTAAACTAATATTTGTTTAAAAACATTGACATGTTTAGTGTTTTGTTTGTAGATCTTTTGCCCAAATCCTTATTGATGGACACGTGATCATTTGTTTTTTTTTAATGTTATGTCCTACTATCAAAATGGCCAACTTAAATAAGTACCTGTAGGCCCTGCTCTTTTGTTTTCTCAGCATTTCTTTATAGTTCTGATCGTCCATGGAAAAGCCACAGAACCTTTTTGGTAGTTTTTACATTTAGGAAAATTATTTTGTGACTTTTTAGTTTAATACAGACTATCTTTTTTTACTTTAGTTTTTACTGTATGAAGTAATGTTTATTTATTTATTTAGTTTGTTGAGAGATAAAGTTTCACTAACGTTTTCCATAAGATATTTCATCAGGGTTGAACTAAGGTTGATCTCATTTAAGATTGCACCAAATATCTGCGACTGACATTTAACATATGATATTAAGCAATTTAGCTGCTGTGTAATCATAATTACATTTGAAGAGCGATCTTCAAATGATAACATTCCTTAAATAGCTAAATGGAATGATATTTTGAAGTTACTGCCATTTGCATTTAGGATTCGGCAATTATTTAAATATTAATTTAAGTTTAAATCAAGATGAATCGCTGTGTACCGCTGCCATGTAATCAGTTTGATATCATAAAGATACAACTATTGATATGACATTGCAAGGGGTTTAAGGTTACAAAAATATAGCCACATAGGTCGATTGAAGGTTAAGCTAAAGTTAAAGAGGCTGAGCTGTGGATGGGTGACCATCCAATACCCCTCCATGCCTCGGAAATCACGTGAAGCCGAAGGTCCCGGCTGTTATTCTTAAATCTTTGGCAATCGATACGGCTAGTCAAAAGCCCGAAATTCAGACGAATAGGGTTACAAAAGGGTATTCTGGTATTCAGCTGCATCCAGTTAGCCGACCCCGGACCCCAACAAAGTTGAAAAGCGGCTACACAGCTGATGATGCAACAACTTATCGGAATGGAAGACCCTAAAACTTATATTGCCGAATAAAAATTGATTGACTTAAGTATCTGATATTCGATTAGATTTTTACGATCATCGTCTGATATATTTGACGACCGATGTGGCGCGGCGGGCGAAGGTCCGCCTGCGACGCAAAAGGTTGCGGGTTCGATTCCCGCCTTGGGACAAATGTTTGTATGATCTACAAATATTTGTTCCGGGTGTTCTGGGTATTTGCTATACATAATAAAAATATCTATCTATGTAATGTATTGTATTAAGTATATCAGTAATCTAGTACCCATAACACAAGCTCGGCTTAGCTTGGGGCTAGATGATGCTGTGTGGATTGTCAAGCAATATTTATTATTTATTTATTATTTATATATCAGAGAATGTCTAACTAAATATCGTTTAAAATTCTGATACAAAATGCACCACTCGACGTCATTACATATATTGATATAAGATAATGTAGATGGCATACATACATAGCTATGTCTATCTTAATCAGTTATTCTCGTGTTGTTCTTCGTTGGTACGTTTCCTTAACATTGTCCTAAGGTGATTTATTCAATATAAGTAACCTGCAAAATTCAAAATACAGCACCGTTTTACTTTGTAGATCTGCAATTTTTTTTTAATTTCATAATTATTGCCGCAAGTTAAATCTGATCATCATACTACGTAAAACAGATCTGCAATTTGCATAAGACTCAAGAAATTTGGAATTTCAGTGATCACATTAACGGATCTACTAAAGGAATCGTAAAGCACGAAAGCAAGCTGTGTTTATGACCAAATTTGACAAATTATAAAAAAAGGAATTTTGATTTTGTTCAATTTTTCTATTTGTCTCACAATCACGTGTAAGCAGAAACAAGCGTCATCATTTTAATGTTAAATTTTATTGATTGTCTTCAATTTGGGTGTACTTTTATTGTTGAAGCCGGTGCCTGGACAGGTTTCGTCAGATACTGCCAGAATGTTGGCGATGCGTCGACCCTCAACCCGCCATTTTATTGGGGTGCATTGGCACTTAGAAAAAAAGAAGGAAACTCAACAACGGAATGCGACCTTCGCGGCCGTCCTTACTCGAGATTTTGGCACCGTGTGTCGCGCCCACCAACCATGACATTTATTCAAGTCTTCCTCTTTTTGTTCTATATACGACTCACACGAAATTTAGGGTTCTGTCTGTCTGTTTATTATTCTTATTTAATTATTATTTGGGTTTTCCCACTGCAGGACAAAGGCCCCCCTAATCTGTTTCCTTGTCTCTTTGTCTAGGGTTATTTAGGACCAATCTTTGTCCAAAACTCCTCCAGCTCATCTCGTCATCTCCGCTTGACTCTAACACGATCTACACGAAATTTAGGGTTCTGTCTTTATTATTCTCTTTTAATTATTATTTGGGTCTTTGGCCTCCCGCCATTGCCCAGCCGTGGAAAGACCCACTTACTCTATTTTCATGTCTCTCTGTCTAAAGCTATTTAGGACCAGTCTTTGTCCAAGACTCCTCCAGCTCAACCTGCCGTCTCCGCTTGAGTCTGACAAGATCTCACTTCCTACACTCTTTATTATTCTTATTTAATCATTATTTGGCACACACACACAGCTGGGTAAAGGTCTCCTTACTCTATTTTCATGTCTCTCTGTCTAGGGCTATTTAGGACCAGTCTTTATTAAAGGAGAGTCAAGCTCATTCCGCCATCTCCGTCTAAATCTGTTACGATGTCACTGCGATGTAAAGGGATCCATTGGGTCGTACGTTTGACTCGTTGATCGTGCGGCAGATATGTTCTGCCCAATTACACTTTACTTACAGCTTTCTGAGCAACCCGTTAGTAATTTTCCTTCATCAAAAAAGACATACTTAAATAACACTGAGCTCTTCTTCGCAAAAGTAATGATTTACGGTTGCTTTGTAACCTCAAACTAAATTGGAAGTAGAAGATTGCATGCTTGTCGCCTTGATTAAAGCTGTCAAAATACCGTTTACATATAGTCAAGATTTTATAGGTACACTCATCAGGTACATACCTCTAGGTATGACGCATATTAGAAGCTTGATATAACTTTAACAATACGCCCAAATTAAACTTGACCGATTTTGTAAAAATAATGCATTATTGTCTACCGCTGATTCTAATACCTAGGTTCCGTACAACGGGGTAAGTAGAAACACAGGGGAGATAAGAAACATAACCGTTAAAGGAATTGTAAAACAGTGTTTGTTACGTAGAAATACTCTATTTTTTTACGAATTTAAATGAATAATTTCGACACCTTGTCAGTCTCAAAAGTATATTGAACTAACGTCATAATCCCATTTCAAGATCTATTTCAATTCACCCTTATGCGTTTTACCGTTACGTCATAGCAGAGTGGGTATTCTCCAAAGAGTTGGGTATATTTATATTCTTTGCTTTTATGAACGGTTAACAGCTTAATAACACATAAGTAGAGACTTTCAATTTTATTCTCATGTTGTCGAAATTGAATGCTACTACCGTTCAATTAATAAATGTTTTTGGTCTTTTAGGTTTTTTACACAGAAACAAATGATTAATGTTAGACTTTTATTTTTGGTTTCATTTATATCAGTTAATAAAATTTATCATTCAATTCATTTTTAATTAATTATTTTTAATTAAAAACATATTTGCCATAGCGTTAACGACATCGGAGCTCCCTTGTCAAAAGTCATTTAAGAACATTCGAAATTACAAAATAATTACGCCTCCTGCTGTTTGATTGCAAATTCTTTATAATAATGTTTTTCGACGATAGATTGGCATTTTAATTTGCGTTTTATTTTATAGGCATTAAATTGGATGATTTTTTAATTTGCATTTTAAAAAACATGTTGATTGAGCATCAATCTCGTTTATTATTATTTTCGACATCATTTTTGACCTTAATTAAATATTTTCGTGCTTTTAAAGGGACATCAATTATGTAGATCAAGGAAATATATCTTAACTCATCATTGTGATGGAAATTTTGTATTCTTATTTTAATATTTAATTAAACTCTACATATATATATGTTTGTATACAGTATGTTAGTATTATAACATAGTTTGCCTACTGTTTATGTCACAGGATAACTGGACACATCTTGTTTACATGTTATCTCAGGTTAATCGTCGATGAATGGACGCTGATTGGCTGATATGCACAGACAGGTGCACTGATTGGTTTACAGTTACATTCGTACCTTATTCTGACCAACCCGAGTAAAGAAGCTATGAATTGACTTTTCTATTAAACAATCAGCATTCAAGTTTCCAATGATATCTACGAATAGAATACGAATTAAACTAGGTTTTTTGCAAAAATCCTAAAACTAACTCGTATACTTACGAATATTTTCTAATTTTCTAGTAATCCAGTCTTTTCAAATATAGACCTCTTAATTATATTCGAAGTTTGACAAACAATGTCTATCGGTCGGTAGGTTAGTTTAACATAATGCTATTAAAAGCACATTATTTTGCTTAATATGTAAAAACAGTCGCTAAAAATGCCATTAACGCTTGAATACTTCATTAGTATTTATAGTAAAACATTAATCTATATCCATCACCATAAAGTGACAACGTTCCGTGACGGTACGAACTATTTTCATATGATTAGAGTAGGTGCCTATTCCATATTCAAATCCAAATTTCCAATCGATGTTATTTCATCTCAAAGAAATATCAACCTTATAAATTATAAAGTTAAGTTGATTTCGGAATAACCAGAACAATAGAAATTTTTTAGGCAAACTAAAATTTTAAAGTAAGCCTAGGTAACTCTTTCAAACATTAGTTCTGCTTATGAGAGCCCTGTTGAAAACGGCTCAGCCGTTTTGGAGATTACTTTAAACAAACAGACAGACAACTCTTAAATAAATGTTTTTTTCGTATAAATATACCGTATAAACTTTCATATGCATTTAGTAAAAAACTGTTATTTTGACATTACAAACAGACACTTCGATTTCATTTATTAGTTTAAATGTACTAAACTCCTTTCTGGTTATAAAAAAATATTCTAAAAACCCTTAATTATTTCATATTGTCATATTGTCACAACTGGGCATGTGATGCGAAGGAATGAGAACCATGTTGTGAGGAAAGTTTTGAGTATGAATGTGCAGGGTTACATGGGTAGAGGAAGACCAAAGAAAAGATGGATGGATTGTGTGAAAGATGATATGGCAAGAAAAGAGGTGACCCTTGAGATGACGGCAAATAGAGATGTATGGAAGAAGAAAACATGCTGCGCCGACCCCAAATAAATTGGGATAAGGGCAGGAGGATGATGATATTGTCACAACTATAACCAATCCAACCAGGGTTCTGCTTACTACAGAACCCTACTACCTACGAAGTAACTTCTAACCCGGAAGACTAAAAACACGACAAACGCTTACTACCAACAAGAATATGAAACGATACACGCTTTGAAAACGAATCGTGCGCATCGACTGAGAACATTCTACTCCGATCACATAAATGCGGTTTCAATCAAAATTATAAGGCAAAGGTTTCTACGAAACGATATTGTGGACTTATCCAGAAGTAGGTACCTACCTACAGATGCGCTGGCGAGGTCACCTTTTCAACCGTTGTTTACTTGCATCTTCCTGTACTAACTCTTAAAGCATTCAATGCTACTTCTGTGAGTTCCACGTATCAACAATAAACGACCTCTCGAAAGAATGCAGCTGTTCGCCTATTTGTTAGATTAATTGATTTACTATAAGCGTTATTAGTTTCGCCTTACAAATCAATTGATTAAAAACGAATTACGTCAGTGATTTTATATGTGTAAGATAAGAATGAGATAAATTAAGGGCCCGACAATCGGATGATAAATAGCGCCTAGTTAATTTGCCATTTAGATTTGTATTAGAGGTATTTATAACTATTAGTAGATTGATATATTTGTCATTTCCTTGTTCGTTAAAAGGGGACAAATGGGTTAAATCATGAGCAATAACTTCTGAATAATTAGATGTCAATATTGACAAAGTAACCTTCTTGCGAGTTCACGGGTTATTGACGTCAAAAGCCCTTTAACCTCTTGTTTTCGAGTTTTTTTTAATGTGTTAACATGACATTGCAGAATAAAAGCAGTGTCAATCCGAAGATTTAAGTCGTGATATAAATTTATTACACTCGTCGGTAATCCCGGTATGTGGGCAGATAAATGCTACAGAAATTAACTTTATCTCTATAAAACGTCTGGTTTCATCTAGTGCTCATCTACGTTTAAGATTTCAGGTTTAAGTACGTATCAGAATTCATTAAGAATATGCTATCGTAGTCGCGAAAATGCAAATTTTTGATTTAAATTAGTTTAAGTGATCAAAACAGACTAATTTTAATCAACTGGTTTTGATGGAATGCGAAATATTTATTCAATATGTCATCAAAACTGGCCCGATCACGGAATCGTTCCAATATTGTTTACTTCTTATACGGGATGCAAGAATCGGTTAGATGCGCACCCGGCGCGACTCGGTCACTCTGGCGCCAGTGCGAGACGCCTGCCGCGGCCGACGCCTTCGCGACATCCGCCCGCGAAACAAAATTAATAGCCGGTACATTCCATACAATTTTACAGATTCCTGTTCTTAGTAATGAATTTAAAATTGAGTGCGACGCCAAGTCCGTGCATTAAAACCGATCGAAAACTGAAATTTCGCGTCCCGCAATAGTGATTTCATTTAGACGTATTAATATCCCGTAATTCGTGGACATTTTTGCAGAATCGAATAACGTAATGGCTCCGTAATTATTGTTTATGGTCCTGCTGGGCTGCTGAACCCGAACGTGGATCGAATATGGATGAGCTTGTAATTTCAAGTTCCAATATCTTCATCGATTTCTTTCCCGTATTTGGTGAATTTACAACAAGTCGTGAATTCAGTCTGATACTTTATCGACAGTGGCGAATCACTGCTCTGCGGTCAGCAAAACGGATTATAATGTGGGATTCAATTGACAATGGTTAACGGTGTAACACCTCTTTGGTGGGCAAAGATCAAGTGATCCTATATCACCTACCTCAACATAACGGTGAGATCCTCTATCATCCGTGTCAAGTTGAACAATACCCAGTTTTTGTTGATGGACAATATTAATGTGGCCGATTTATTACAACCAATAATAGGCCATTCATATTTAGTCAAAAAAATGGCTAGAATAACCTCTATTGTTTGAGTCACGACGATTTTCTAAAACATTGAGACCGTCGGGTCATCGCATTCGCTAAACAGTTATGCGTCCGAAATTAAAATATCAATCATACGTATTGGTAATTTATTGTGTTTGAATGAGCGATAATTATAAGTTTGAGCCTCAGTGCTAACAGTAAACATTGATTAACACACCATTCGACATGAGTGTACATTTACGAACAAACATAATTCACTAAAGCCTGGATTAGTCAGTTGTAAGTGAGATATCAATCAATGATTCTGTGTCAGATGTGGAAAAAAAAAATCGGTATGTTGTTATAAGTTGATGTTTATTTTCTGACATCAATATGCTTGCACTCGAATCGGGGACCCGTTAGGTGTTAATGTTTCAAAGTTTTGTAGATAGAGAACAGGACTTGATAATAAAATGCAATCGTAAAGGTACAGTGACTAATGACATCAAGTCTAAATAAGAAATGCGGTCATAATTTCTTGAATTTATGTGTTCTACGTCCTACTCAACATTGCTAAAAGCATAAAATCACAGATTTTGTTTAAAACTTCTGTAGTTATAAATTACAACCTTGATGATCTCTAATCTAGAAGGCTCTTAAAAGCTGGATTGTACGTTTCTATTTATACATAAGCATAACATTTAATTAATCAGGCTCTCACTCACACTGTTAGTACCCAAAAATAATCTTAAAAACTTTCAGATTTACACCGGACCTAACGATGATAAAAATGTAGAGCAGAATAGGTGGGATTGTATGTTAAAATTTCTGTAAAAAAATGCTTGTTTGCACTAACACCTTGGAAACCACTAAATTTATTAATGAATGAATTTTTGATTTTCGGTGTTTTGCTGGATTGAAAAATCTAACTGTGAGCATTCACTTAAATATCGACTGCTATGGTCGAGTTTTAATGGAAGGTATGGATGCGGGAGAAAAGACCCTTATATAATCTTAAGTATAGATAAATCGTTCCAATATTAGTCAATGTATCGGAAAAATAAATGAATGTATAATGTTACAGGTACCGTAAAATGAGGTGAATAGAATAGAAGGAGTAAAAGGGAACAAAAGTTACGTTAGTTGACAAATACATTAGTAGGACTAAATTTGTTTGAGTAAAAAATAATATTAATTAAAAGTAACGTAAGAATTCCTTGGCGAATCTGTTTTACCAGTAAATCTTTGTCGTGTTTTCAATATATTCGCTACAGAAGTACTTATCACATATTTTAACAATACACGTCAATCGTATGATCAGAGTCAGGTTACTGTAAAGATCAGTACTTAGAATCGTGCCGACAAAGGTCTAGGTCAAAAGTTAAACAACTGGTCAAGCGTGAACCGTTATAGATCATAATATTATTTATTTTAGAATTATATTTTTCATCCACGTTTACAACTTAAATATTTCACGTGATGTTATGTAAAATGGAACATTTCAAATACCATTTTATATGCAAAAAAAATCCTCTCGCCTGGTTTACTCTGAAAAACGTCACTACCTGTACAATTTGACATTTGAAATAGGTACAGGATGCTTCAAAACTTATTAACAAGTCGTCTAGATTTCGTATTAAAATAGATCTTTATTTGGTTTACTAATCGATTGTGTTACATAATCGACTGGAAATCGTTTATAATGGGCAATTTATTGTAAATTATTGTAATTTAAACAATTTATCACGCGCAAGTAACTACACAACACACGTGTTGTGTTTTGTTTTTGAAAACGAGCCCACTTTTAGTAGGTACCTATTTATAGATTTTATTTATTTTAAAATTCTACTTAAAACTTTATATTCCTTCTCACACCTTATGATGAAAATGTTGACCTGGCTTTAATTAGGAAGATCACAAACACGATGGATAGATCGTGTGAAAGATAAAAGTATAAAGATAAATGAAATGCGGTGATTATTGAGTTAACGGTAATTCGGCACGGTTGGCGCAGTGGCTGAGTGATTGGCTACTGCACTGCATGTTGCGGGTTCGATCCCCGCACCTAACAAATATTTGTACGTACTACAGGTAGTTGTTCCAGGTGTTTGTGTGTATATGTGAACTTAAATGTTTTTAAACGCACCCACGATACTGGAAACAATCCTAGTGTTGAGTAAATGGAGATGTATGGAAGAAGAAGACATCAGCTGCGCTAACCCCAAATAAATTAGGATAAGAGGATCAGACTGGAGGCTGATGACTTGATTTTACTAAGTTCAGTAGGCTTGGACAGTAGGTAGGTACCTAGGTGATTTTCAAGTGAGTAAAACAGAATGTATATCCCACATTTTGCATACACAAAGGTACCTTCTGTTTTGAAATATTGGCACACAAAACAGAGCAAAGAGAGTTTTTAACTGTGAAAACTAAAACCTGAAACATTGAACCTCCATATTCAGGAATGCTTTGACTGGTATTGAGCTGCATCCAAATAGTCTGGAAGCCGACTCCAACAAATCTAGGAAAAGGCTAGGTAGATGATGACGATGATTATTTGGTGATTCATGAATGCTTTGTACATGTAGTATGTCGATATCGGTAGATATAATGCATCATTTACTAGTTTCACAGGTTAAGAAAATATACCATGACGATCTAAAGTTAAAAAGTTGTTGAACAACTAGTAAGTTTAACTCCACAACAACTTAAATGCTCATTATTTAAATAGTGTCATAATATTGAACCGATTTCTATAAAGCATCTTAGAACAAAAACTGAAAACAGTAGGTAAATATTGCTCCAATCTATGCCTTAAAGATGTTTTGTGGAATAAACATAAGCACTAAGTCGCCTACGCCTCAGAACTGAACTTTAATCTCATTCAAAATTATACCTTGAGGTATACGAGTTAAGTTGTGTTTTGTATTGCTTGATGATAATTTGTAACTTGAGCTCGTGGCTGCAAATGTCGTGGGTCGCAGTGTCATCGTTGGTCGGCGACCGGGCAAGGCCGCCGAAATGCGATGACCTCAGAAACGCCGTGACTTACGAAAAAAAAAAAAACACAAACGTATCTTCTGCTGCGGAAACCTTTTGCTACTTTTTTTTTACCACCAATCATGCGCAAATTACATTTGGTTCAATTTTTAAAATAGATTTTATTTCAAACATGTTAACTTGCTAGGAATGTTAATTGATCATTTTTTGGTCGTAAAATATTGAATATATGCGGAAACTGACAATGACGGCTCAATCTCAGATGACGTGACTGCATACAAGAATTTGATGGAATTCTTGACCAATTAAGTCGGAGCTTATCTACCGGATTTTCGTTCAAACATTAATGTCATTGCTATAAGATTTCACTTATCAAGAATTAATTTGACATCGAGATAAATCAGAAGCACACATACAGGAATTCTATCAATTTATAAAATAATCCAAAGTTAGATATCAAGATAAAAATCCGCGATTAGGACAAGGATCCGACCCTGATGTCGCAGATGACATCTATATTTTTAATTTCATCATTCCTATGTTGTATTTTGTAACAAACATGACAATAAGAATACGTAAAAACTAGAGCAAAATTCAAAACAAGCCTTTTTACGTAGGAGTTGAAATATTATGGTCATTCCAACATGTTTACATTAATTTTATGGTATTTTTGATCCGACTCTGCATTCCATTGTCTTGGAATACACATTGACATCTAAGGAGCCTACCCACCTAGGTTCACATTTTTCTAAAGTCAGATTCAAATATATTGATGACACATTGAAGCCTTAAATGGTGATTATGGGCGAAAACAATATTGGTATTATCAAAGTGTTTCTCTGACCCAAAATGATCATCGCTATTTCCACTGTCTCTTGATTTATAATAGTTTAGTAGGTTAAGATTAACTTAAGCTAAGTTATTAAGTACACACTATTTATTTAAGTGCTTAAAATAATTGCTGAATTAATACGCTCCGATTAGAGTGGTTGTGATTATTTAGTAAAGAAAATTAACACGAATAAGCATGGTGGCCCATTGGTTTTGCCCCTTATGTGCGAGGTTGTGGGTTCAAATTCCGGTAAGTATCATTACATCATAAGTTCTCCCTAATTTCATCTTGGACATCAATGACATCAGTGAAGGAAAACATCGTGAAGAAAACTGAACTTATAATTAAAATAAGTCTGAGATCACCAACCCACCTTGAGCAAACGTGGTGATTAATGCTTGTGCCTTCTCCATATCAGGCGAGGCCTCTGCCCTGCAGTGGGACAGTATTATTATTATTTTATTTTACCTTACATATCTAACCAAAAACGGATCCCTGGCTAGGCCTCCGCCTTTAAACGGATCAGTTCATGAGAGGGTCCTCTGTCCTGTTTGATGTTTCCTACTAGGTCACGATGTCAGGTGTTTCGCCATCCCCATGGGTGTACTCGCGTATCTTACAAGATCTTTTAATCCAATACATTATAGAACAGATGGTCTCTATATAAGTTAGTTTGAGCTCTTTTTTACGGCTTCCCGAGAGAGTTGCGAAGAATCTCCTCATTATTTTAGTTTAAAGCTTCAATTTTACACTTCTTTTTAACCGACAGCCCCGGAAGAATGGTAAAGTTTTTCAATTGTAAACATGACTGTCATAAGTATGTATGACATTAAATAAATAATAAATAAATAATGCTGGACAATCCACACAGCATCATCTAGCCCCAAGCCAAGCAGAGCTGGTGTTATGGGTACTACATGACTGATATACTTAATACAATACATTACTTAGATAGTTATTTTTTTATTATACGCAGCAAATACCCAGAACACCCGGAACAAACATTCGGGGGGTTTTATCAAATGAGGTATCATAAGATTGGCATGCTGCCTTAAATGACTGGCTATATTAATTTTGATAAATGTGGCGGCCGCTATTAGTCTAATCTTTTCTTTTTATGATATGGCCATATGGAGTACCAATCTAAAAAGAGACGATTGTTAAAATATTGTTTACTTCAAATAATGCAGGAAAGATCTGTAAGTTGCAAAATGTATAGGATCATCGTCACTTTTGAAGGTCCGCCTGCGACGCAGGAGGTTGCGGGTTCGATTCCCGCCTTGGTACAAATGTTTTTTTTTTTTTTTTTTTTCTTTAAAAAGGGTTTTTTAGAGAAAAAAAAAAGGATCAGGATTAGGTCATACAAATATTTGTTCCGTGCGGGAATCGAACCCGCGACACGCGGCGCAGCAGTCGATCGCTCAGCCACTGCGCCAACCGTGCCGTCGTTTGTACGATCTACAAATATTTTTTCCGGGTGTTCTGTGTATTTTCTATGTATAAAAAAATATCTATCAATGTTATGTATTGTATTAAGTATATCAGTCATCTAGTATCCATAACACAAGCATTGCTTAGTTTGGGGCTAGATGATACAGTGTGGATTGTCCAGCATTTTTTTTATTATTGTTTTTTTAGTTATGCATATTTAATCCACTTCAGGTTTTACATTTCTGTAATTTGTAATGAATTATGCCTTCATAAAACATGACATCGCACAAATTGGGCCACTTTTGGCAATGTCATAAAAATATTGCATGGTGGATCTTTCTAATAGGTGCCGAATTTATTTTACTTATTGAGGCTAACTCTAGATAATATTCGATTTCAGTCACGAGGCTCATCTTGGTCTTATCTTGTCAGATTAACGTTTGATAAGACTTAGGTGCTGACATATTTTTCACGCACCCAGCTAAAATAAACGGTAATAATTCCATCCTAAATATCATAAATAATATACACGATACAATACCTACATAATCGATTGAATATTATACGTTTTTATTGCAAGATCAACCTAATAATGATTTTAATTAAATGCTAACTATCCTCGTATACACATGAAAAAAAATCGTTTAAATTATCGTTAAATTTAAGTCAAGTGTTTGTGCTAGGCACGCTGTAATTTAATGTTCACATACTTCGACAAAATGTAGGCCACAGCTTTTTACACGAATCCAGGATTGGTCGCATAGTAAAAGTTGATTAATTCATGACTTATTTCATGTAACACACCGTTTCCTGTAACACAGGTTTATAACCTAGCACAGGAGTCAGGGACTTCACACATTTATAACCTCTTTCTTGAGTAATAAAGATTATTAGTCTTATTCTATTCTTATTTCACCCCCAGAAAAATTGCTTGAATTAAAAGACTTATAACTAAAATAAGTATGAAATTGTACACCCGTAAGCGTGAATATAAATAAAAACCCCCCAAAAAGATTGCCAATTAATTAAAAATCACCTGTATAAAACCTAATCTTGATCACTTTAAAGTTATTTGCACATTATTATGGAACTAGGCTAAAGCCATTGATCTACTTTCATAAGTCAATTTCATTAACTTCTATTACTTAATTCAAATTTCCATTCAGTGGATCTGTTTTAATCAATTATAATGGTAAACTATTGGTGTTCATGTTACCAGCCATTTGGTAGTTACGACTCCGGGAATGTGAAATTTAATTCAATTAAGCGCTTATTATACGAACTGGAATCGCGTGGATCTGTTAGTTTTAAATCCCAAGACAATAAAAGCTTATGTTTGTGTGTTAATAAAAGAAGTCGATGCCGTAAAATTGAGGGTTAATCATGGTTATTGAGCCACATTGTCTTTGCATTCCCCAGTCGGGCAAAGTTTTATTGAGATTTTCTATCTGGAATTTCTAAGGAGCTCGTGGCTAAATAAAAACAGCCGCACGGGTTGATGAAAATATTGTTTTGATATGTTTTAAGATATTTAAAACTAGTTTCCGCACCTGGCTATGCCCGCGTGGTTTCTTAATCAAAAGTAGCCTATGTCCTTCCCAGGGGTGCAATTTATATCTCTGCCAAATTTTATCGAAATCCGTTCAGTGGTTCAGGCTTGAAAAGATAACAAATAAACTTACTTTCGCATTTATAATATTAAGTTAGGATAGTATTCACAGAAATAAAGTTACTATTCTTCGAATAATCGAATATCTATTATACCTTAAATCTAAACATTTTTATTTGTTGCAAATATTTGTGACACACAGACTAATAAACGATCCCATTTACGTTGCATTCTTCTTTTTGCTATGAAGAACGACATAAATAATATAGGAAACCATAACAAGAGCAGACGTCATAACAATAATATAGGTTATTCACAAAGTCGTGTAAGTTCATACAGATTACATAGGTATTTTGAATAATTATGTTCCAAATACCACATTCCGATGAGCCGTTTTTTTTTGTATCAAAACGTTTAACTTGACCAATTTATCACGTGATCAAGGAAGGCAACCTTTATGTGACAAGTGTCACTGTGATAAATGTCAATATTATGTTAAATTATCACATTTTTGACGCAATATTCAATAAATTAATTATTGGCAACGGATTTTGAGGATTAACTATACAATACAAATAGATAGAATTTCAAATTTTGCCTGTCTGTCTGTTTATTCCCGCTCATCTCCAAAAAAGCTGGATGGATCTTTCACGTACAGTAATCTGAATTAAGGTTTTGTGTAATAAAAAAATCACGGATACAAAGTCGAGCCCCAACACCATCCTGAACGTGCTCATCCACAAGCTGGATAGCCCCCTTCTGGGGCACTGGGTTCGAGCACAAGTGCTTGTGCCCGGGGCCCCAGAGGGCGGCAAACACTTAAATAAATATTTTAAATGTTCCTAGCATAGTTTTTAAGTCTTACTACTAACAATATTAGGGGCCCAATATGCCTGAAATATTTTTTTTTATTTATTTTAAAGTAGCTGGTAACAGCTGGTAAAATAATCAAGCCAGGTGATCCTGTTTCAACCAGGCCAGAGAGGATCCTCACGTTTCAATGGTGGTACATCTTTTCTGAGCGACACATTGTTGTGTTCCAAAATCTACACGAACGAAGTCGCGGGAATGGATAGTCAGGTATAAAGTTAATGATTGCTTTGTTGTGTGCCAATGATTAGTTCGTTAAACGTTGTGTAAATATGTATATTAGGTACTGATGCCTTTTTAGAGGTTGTCTCGACGAAGATTAAAAGCTCAAGCGCCATATTGACCAAATATAATTTATATTTATGATTTCTATTAACTTTAAAACAATTCATAAGAAGCTATTTCCTATGTGGACATGGCAAATTTATCTTACCTCTCTTTCCTTTTTTGACATTTAAGCGACATGAAAATAGGTCGTAATACCGTCTAGAAAAAGATAGCCAGTAAAAGTGTCACAGTCGGGACTGACAGCATTATTTACTTATCAAGATACATAATAATACCCACAAAACGACGACTATGCCAACATATGAGTCTCTTCATAGGCTACGTGGCATTTATTACCAAAGCATACTTTGCCTATCACTACATCGATATCAAGACCTATTCTCTCACCGTCACACAGCTCCAAGCAATTCCAACCTACCCATAATACTCCTGACACTGCCTACCCCAAAACATAACATATACACAAGCGACCTGATACTGAACGTAAGCCTCAAGTTTCTAATTGATTTGGATAAGCCATTAAGCCGCGTTGATGGATGCGTTGGCTGTTTACAGAACTACCATAAGCCCGCCTTGTTTGATCACCTCTATACGCCTGTAGTACCACATTATTGAATCTAAACACCTAATTTAAATCTGTGTGTGGAGTTGGGTTACTGTAGTCTGAGTGCACGTTCATTTTAGAACATTATACTGCGTAGCTTCCTCTCGGTATGTGATTGAGACATTATTCAGCACGCCTTATGTAAATCTAAATAGGTTTTAATCGTGAACAAAAAACAAATTCTATTATATTTGTTATTGATTGATTGCAAACTTTTTGGATTCTGTTTTCAGAGTAACATAACATCAAGCCTATATTTCCCGAAGGGTTAGGCAGATGTATACTCTAAGATACTATACCCACATGTTGCAAGATTAAGAATTAATATATTTTATAAAACCATATCTTTTCCTTTAAAGCTCAAAGGCCGTATTAGGTAAAGAACTTTAAAAAAAAGATGGTGCTATCCGTCATGTGTAGCTTCGTCTTTGTCGCGCACTAGTACCATGTTGGCATTAAAATGTTCTAAAATAAAAAACGGATATTTTAAAATATGTGCTATTATCACTATTATTCGAATTAATAAACTGATCAGAGTCAGCTTTAAACAGCACTCCAACTTCATGTAATTATTTTGTGGTCTATTAAAAATAACTTATTAGCGAAAAGCAGCCCGGCTATAGATGACCGACTATATTAAGTTGGGTGCAGAGAAGCATAGAGGGGCTAGCGTCCGACGTGGCTGATAGCCAGATGATTGATGACCGACAGGAGAACTAAGCGCCTATGAACGTCATTTATATTACGAGTCTCCAAGGTGGTAAAGGAAAACGAAATTTACTACGAACAGAATCTTGTGATAAACACTTGGTACCAACCAATGATGCCTTTTGATACCATAATTTCAAAACACCAAAGTATGCCTATATCTCTCTACGTACATGAAGCCATTCTAGGATTTTTAAACATACATGAGATTATGAGCTCGATCCAGTCAATTACCAATAAGACTTTTTCGATTCATATGCACTTTCTAAGTTTATCGTGAATTTACCGCAAGGAAAACTGCATTTTTATTTAAAATAAGTTGTAATCATTACTGCTTGTGCCATTTCTGCATTAAGACCTGTAAAATGTGGTTACCTGTAATAGGGTAGTGTCCTTTAAAATTCTGTTTGGTACGAAAGTTGGATTACTCAAAAATACTGGATACGTATTTTTCTTTTGTCACGTAAACCAAAAATGACGACGATATAGTGCGTTGAAATTTCGCATGACGTCACGCCGTACCACACTTTTTATGTAAAAGTGACGTCACAAGCCCCTTCTCCTGAACTTTGATGTGCTATATCTTTGTCACCTTTTATTGATTTGAGTGTAGCAAAAAATACGTGTCCAATATTTTTTGGTAATCTAACTGACGGACCAAATAGACTTTTTATTTTTTTACCTAGGACACATCCCTATTGAGTGTGAATTACAGGATAGTGTATACTGCATAAGTAATAATTTTGTAATATGTAACTGTGATGTATTTCTCGTTGGTGATCCATATAATTCTAATCCTAACTAATATTATAAATGCGAAAGTAAGCTTTTTTGTTACCTTTTCACGCCTAAACCACTGAACGGATTTCGATAAAATTTGGCAGAGAGATAGATTGCACCCCGGGGAAGGACATAGGCTACTTTTTACTAACAAACCACGCGGGCAAAGCTGCGGGTGGAAGCTAGTAAATGAATAAAGACTGTCACCGACCGATGTTATTTCCTACTGCAAATTAAAATTACAAGCCTAGATATTTAAATTATTTATCTCAAAGAGCTATAATATTTATTGCTTAGCCAATAAAACTAGTTTCGATAAAGTAGTGATCAATAATAACGTATTTTAAAGATCTTGATAAGCGCAGACTAATTTGTAGATCATTAAAAGATAACAGTTGACGCTAAAACCACATTCTTAGCTTTTAAAGGAGCTACGAAACATATATGTACCTATAATAGTTGACATTAGCGCCGATCCCTTAGTTTATTTATTTATTCATTTCGGACAACAACATAGTCCATGAAATTAGTAAAATACCTTAGAACTAGTGTTAGTAATACGAAAATAAGGTTAAAAAAACATGGCAATGAGGTAGGTATCTGAGGCAGGTGCAGAGAACGATAATGCAAGGAATAAGTTAGGTACTTCACATTCCACCCACATAGTGCTTCAGAATAGGGGATTAAGGACTCTCCACCGTTGTTTTTGGGATGTTATTCGCTCACCTTCGTTCTACGCATCAGTGATGCGACTATTTTGAGAATCCCTGCATGGGCTTCCATGCAATGTTTCAGTTCGGTACTGAGCAAACATCTCCGATGCGCTACGGACACGGAGCAATTTCAAGAGCATCCTAAAAAATTCATTGCATTGGACTCTTAAGACATCAAGCGGTCTTTTTGTGTAGTTGACCCACATACCCCCTGCGTACAGACCTTGATTAAACGCCTTGAACAAGGTGATTTTGACTTTGTCCGAACATCGAGAGTACCAGCGGGCCAAAATATTACCTCGGATCGCCAGTGCCCTACGTTCCTTTTCAATATCTACATTATTTTAAAGGTCGTCCGTAAGTATGTGCCCCAAGAACTTAAATTGGTGGACTTTATTACTGCAGCAATTTAGAGAAAAATTTGGTTCACGATTAGGGCACTTACTTAGCCTTAAAGTCCGTATATTCTCATTTACGGAAATTGTCCACAAGACCGTGCAAGGCAACGTACTCCTCGCAGACCTTCAGCATTTCTCTCATAGATCCGTCAGTCGGGCCCAGCAGTACCATGTCTTCCACGTAGCTGATGCTGTTTATACTAACACCATCAACTCAGCAGCCGACACGCATACTTCTGAGCTCCTTAGTTTAGAAACTAGAGAAGTGATATAAATAAATAATAATAAATAAATAAATAAATAACGCTGGACAATCCACACAGCATCATCTAGCCCCAAGCTAAGCAAAGCTTGTGTTATGGGTACTAGATGACTGATATACTTAATACAATACATTACATAGATAGATATTTTTTATTATACATAGCAAATACCCAGAACACCTGGAACAAATCTTTGTAGATCGTACAAACATTTGTCCCAGGGCAGGAATCGAACCCGCAACCTCCTGCGTCGCAGGCGGACCTTCGCCCGCCGCGCCACATCGGTCGTCACTATCTCTCTTTATATCTCTTTCTGATAGACAGCTTGAGAATAGGACGGTGATAGATATAAACTAAATTAGATATGTCAAATTGCTATGCCGGAAT
The DNA here is from genome assembly GCA_905147745.2 of Phlogophora meticulosa. NCBI lineage: Eukaryota > Metazoa > Arthropoda > Insecta > Lepidoptera > Noctuidae > Phlogophora > Phlogophora meticulosa. Next base: position 7,470,433 of record LR990518.1, read on the forward strand.
ATTCGCCGTGTTGTCATTCGATGTGTTCTGAAAGTCTAGTACGTTTGTATAGAAGCTTTAGTAAAATTAAAATTAACGGCTCTTATTTCCATTCCTTTCATGTTTTATAAGACAAAAAAAATGGTAGAGCAGAAATTTAGTTTGGCTTGTCAAAAGGGGAATCAACACAATTATTGTTTAGTTAGTTCCTGTAAAATTATTAAATAACATTTCTTCACTTTTTACCTAGTCTTAAAATAGTATACTTACAACAGTATACTCAAAGTATACAACACACTGACTAAGTACGACAAAAATAAGTGCACAACGCTTGAAGGCAATCCCTTTGTCGTCTTTTACGGTACAACTGAGATTTCTAAACTTTTCTGGAAATTTATAAGCTGGACCTTAGATCTACATTAACTGGAAAATTCGTACAACTGACAGAAACACCGAATAACCAGTGATTCAAAACTAGCGAGCTTTGTTCGAAATAAGCATCTATTGGGATGAATCCAGCCGATTAAGCAATAATTCGTGTATACTGGCCATTTGTACTACACTTAGCGTTAGATTTACTGTACTCGGACGGACAATCAACCAACCACTGCCATTATATCTAGTGTGCCCCAATATTTATCAACATGTTGGTGAAAACCACCGGGCGAATGCTGCGTTTTCGCTGCAAATAACAGATAAGCACGTCCCGATGCCGCAACGGTCCGTGCCTCACGAAATAAATGCGTGATTTATGATTTAAGACACGGAATATAGAGGGGATGGAGTGATCAAAAACTGGACCATATAAAAAAATATGATTTTGAGAAGGTCGTCCCAAATAATTATGATATTGCTTCCTGTATTGTGCCGTTCGTACAGTTTTTTGATTAGTAACTATTAGAGGGTGGCATAGATAGCAATAATTATTGGCTTCCAGATACTTGATTTAATCTATAAGTAAGAATAGCAATTTGATGAAAATAAATATATTTGTTTCTTACTTTCTGGTGATTAAATCACTCTAAAATAACATTTTCCACTGTAACACAATACAAATTACATATGGTAAAGTGAACCGTACCAAATCAGTGACTTCTTAAAGAGAGACGTTTACCCTTGAGCTAAACGACATGGTTAATGAATACGCATGTGAGCACTCCATGTTAGCACTCCTCCATGTTCTAGTGTACAAAACCCCACGCGTCCGAACAAGCCTGAATACTCCCCTGATTGGGGAATTCGTATCCGGGTATGAGAGCCGTAAGATTAAATTGCTTCGAGACGCTATTGGTCGCCAAAGCGAGTACTAAATTCTTTTTTTTTAGGCACACGAGATGAGGGTCGAGGCGTTAAAATTCTTTATACTAACGATCTTGAGAACTAATTCAAGTTTCAATAATGACATTGCGAATTTTGAAGCGTGGCTGCCGTTCTTCATTTTGTGTATGAACATAACATCACGAATGTATTCCCCCTTTTTGTTTTTTTTTATGGAATGGGCATCTTGCAATTTATCCTTCAGAGATATCTACTGCTTAACCAAACTTTTCTGTGGGGACTTATTTAGAAATTATCGCCTCCAGCCAGGGCTTAAAAACTTAAAAGCTAAGCGACCAATCGATAAGGGCACCCCCTGCGGGGTACGAGCCTCGGCTTAGGACGTCGCTAGGAGAAGACAGCAAAGGGACGGGCTGGATCTAATAGAAGGATGTTTACGCGTAAGGCATAGTTATACCTATAGTAGATACACCTTCAGTAATTTTGAAGTCCAATGGAATTTCCTATTGATGTGAGCCTATTGTCGTCAACTGGGTAAAAAGCCAGACTCCAGGCTGTTATTGAGACATTCCAAATGGAATAACTGACTCTCTGAAAGAGCTACTGCTGACCAAGAACACCAGCAGCAGACCGACAGCAACGATGTAGTTTGTTTATTAAGTTTATTTACATAATATGCCTCGTTATTTACTGCCACGCGAAGAATATAAATTGTCATTCAATGAAATTGAAACTAAACTATTAATAATTTACATTACTATAATATTATAAATCCTATTTTATTTGAATGTAACTACCTACACGGCATCTGTTTTTACATAATCTTTTTTATATGAAGTCGTATAAATTTTATCATCAAGTTAATGACTGATACTTTTTATAACATCCATTTAGCCTTTCCGAGTCGATGATACTTATTAGATATTTTGGCCTAGTAGGTGACCATGTCTTTTTTTTTCATAAACACTTTGCCCCACACTAGAATTTAAAACATTTAAATACACATACACAAACAGCCAGACCCGGATTCATATGTAGTGTTTGCAGCGGCCTAGCGAATTGAGTGTCAAAATAAATATTTCCAGCAAGCTTAATAAAGATTCGGCTTTTAAGGCAACTCTATTAACCAATACCACCTATTACTCCTACCTTATATGAGCACAAAGACGAAATAACTAACCTCTGTGAATTGAAGTAATTTAGAGGACCGAACAACTCATCCACTTGAATTTCTTTGACTTCAGACAATTGTTAAAAATCTCTACCCTGACGCCTGTTTCAGTTTTGAGGGCCGGACTCTTGCCACTACATGACATGTAGTGTCACGACGTGTGACGTATGTGTGGTAATAATGTAGGTACAGACACCAGCACATCGCCAGCTATTCCAAACTGTCACATTTTCCCAATTGAACATAAACCTTATTCTATTGTAATAAAGTTGAAAAACCATCAATGCAATTTGATGAAGTTTGAAGTTGGACTTGATGTGCTGGAACATTTCAGCATTACCGCTTTACCCTAACAAAGGTGGCATGAGATTTCCACGAGGAAAAGTTTAATGGGCAAGGTCCCTGGTTGACGTTTAAATTAAAGTCGTTTTATCTTGAAAATTCTTCGAATCTACAATCTAAGACATCCTTGCAACTTAGTGGCTCATTACGCAACTAGAATCACTGCAAATTATACTCGTTTTACTGGAATGTAGAAATGTATGCATTAATTCTGAGATAACTGCATTAATACCACATTTAGATCCTATGCGCCACATGTGGGTAGGATTCTATGACTAGACATACGTTTACGTAATCTACTTATTCAAATACTTGTAAATTGGGAGTTGTAAGTTGTAATAAGTTTTGATTGAAATGATTTCAACCGTTTGTTTGATTTGATATCTATATACATACGTATATAAAATTACAAGAGTAGAGGGAGACCAAAGAAAACATGGACGTGAAAGATGATATGGCTAGAAAAAAGGTGACTATTGAGATGACGGCAAGTAGAGATGTACGGACGAAGAAAACATGCTGCGCCGACCCCAAATAAATTGGGATAAGCGCAGGAGGATGATGATGATGATATGTATGCATACAAAATCTATCCCTGTTTGCCTTGGTCATGCCATAACTTGAGAACGACTTCGCTCATCTTTTTTTTAAAGTTTTCTAATACTTAGTAAAAGGTTCTTACAGAAAGGCAAATTGAGATAAATAATGTTTTAATTAAAAATTAGGAAACTTCGAGTATTTTAACTTTACGCCTTGTGAATTTGATCTGCGGGTCATACCACGGGGCGCAGCTAGTCGATAGAAAGGCCTATGTGGACTTTGAATTGACAGGCTGATGTAGATGACTCGATAAAGCTCAAAATGCTCTGACACATTTCGGCCCAAACTAAAAATTTTCTATCAGGTAGACGGTGGTGCTGTTTGCTTTTGGTCCTACGACGATTTACATATACATATGTAGATTAATTGTAACAGGTATTATACACCAGGTTCAATCATTATATTCGTTTTTCCTGATACACAAAATTACCAAATGTAATGATGTGACTTAGGAGAAGGTTTTGGGATGGCCGTTACTCTTGGGCACTGCTCTTTCTACTAATGATATAGCACTCATGTTGCAGCCCGTGAAATGACCCCAACGGTGACCCTATTGAGACTTAAATACGAAACAATTACAGGAAAACTAACAACAAAGTTTGACGTCCATTTTTTTCAAATCGAGGATAAGTGATAGTTACAAGATTCTTTTTCCGATCTTGAATTAGTGCTAAAAACTACTGGAAAAAATAGTTGTAGATACATTTTGACATACCCCATTTTTACCCACATTTTTCATTCATTATACATCCAAGGTCGTAGGGACTAAACCTACAATAAAATAGTACCAATAAATTAACTATTTTTTCTTTATATTTATCACTATCTAAGCTCTTTATTTATAAGCTTGTTTTGATTATAAATCTAATAATTAGATTGCATCTTGGAACGTCTGGTTTGAAAATAATGCATGTTAGTCTTACATATTATGAGGTTAATTCATTTAATACAGATATTTACTATAATAATTGAATAAGTGTAGGGCTTACTTATGCAAGACGATGATAATATTTGTAGTTATTGCTATATTTCCTGAGAAGCGGGTAAGTATTTACGTGTACTGCGATAAATAGAATACCCTTATGGTGCGCTTAAATTAGCTATGGTTGATAATGTGTAGATAATTAATTATCCTACAGAATTCAAGTTATGAACTAGCAGTCATTTGCCGTTTTAACTTAGTCCCAGGATCTGATAATGATGCTTAAAATGCCCTCTGAATAACATAGATTTATTCCTATAACAATAGTGAATGTAGAGATTCATCATCTGCCTAGCCTTTTCCCAACTATGTTGGGGTCGGCTACCAGTCTAACCGAATGCAGCTGAATACCAGTATTTTACATAGAGCGACTGCCTATCTGACCTCCACGACCCAGTAACTGGGCAACACGATACCCCTTGGTAACGCTGGTTATCAGACTTTCGGGTTTCTGACAACCCGTAACGACTCTCAAAGATCTACAAATGACAGTCGGGACCAACGGCTTACGTCCTTTCCGAGGCACGGAGGAGTCTCGATATGTTACGAACGGTCACCCATCCACAGACTGACGTCGGCTAGCGTAGCTTAACCTCCGATCAACCCGTGCGGCTATTTTTATTTAGCCACGAGCTCCGATAATGAATGTAGAGATAAATAAATAACGGATAATTAAGGACATAATTAATTACTAAAACTTTACACAAACAAGTGCGTAAAAAACTACTATTTAATCGCGAGTCGGTAGTAATTTTCTTTCTTTACGTTTTGTCCTCAGATATCTAGCCTTATTCGCATTTTAAACTAGCACTCAATTCAAGTGACTCTTAACCACTGCAAGGGATTTTCCGGTCAATTATGATGAGTAGTTTCTACCTGATTTGTATATTACTTTGTAAAGGTTGTGCAGATATTTTTATCTATGAGGAATGTAGAGTGTAAGTAGCACGCACGAGCAAAGTTTTTGATTTTCCTGGACAAAAGTAATCTGTCAGTCGATCTCGCGTCCAAGTGAGCTGTCAGTGTCTTACGCCAGCTCACTTCACCGCTCATTTCACCCGATCATTCAGGGGATTTGTTTTACAGAATAGCACTGCCAAACCCATTTCATTATTCTTTATTTATCTGACCTCCACCATCCGGTTACTGGGTAACATTGATGACTGTTACACATCTAAAAAAGACCACTGCCTAAATTGCTCTCCGAGCCACGGATGGTATGTAGTGGATGGTCACTCACCCCGGATTGATCTCTGCAAGCGTTGCTTAAACTGGAGAGTCAATCCTTACGGCTGTTATAACTTAGACCTCAGTTATCATACACTTGAAAGACACCAATCTCTCTTACACGTGTTTCTTAACATCAATACTGTTTACGGATGACGTCACAAGGGAACTATTACGGTTTTAATTACCAATTTTCGTGTATCTATATGATTAGTTCTATTTTAATTGGTATTGGCTTGTTGTGTTATGATTACAGAAATGTTGTTACATAATTCAGTGTTACGCCTACGTGAAAATGTGTTCCAATTTTTTCTAAACGTGTCAAAGTTTAGAGAAAATTGGAAAAAAACATTTTCATCGCGCTCTCCAACTTAGTGAGAAAAGCCTAAGCAGATGATGATGTGTATGATTTATATGCAGATTAATCCACCAATGTGCTATTATAGTTAGGATCTTCAAGTAACCTGTGCTTGGAAAGCAGTAATGGGATCATAATTATATAATGATCCCTAATGGGATGAAATAAAAAAAAATCCAAACTGTTCCAAAGGTTTATTAATGAGTCTGTTAAATTCAGGGGTCACCTAGTATTAATACATATTAGGGTATCAGTCTGTGGATGGAATCATGGAATGGAATCATAAATGTTTCCAAGCTGTTATGAAGGTTTTTTTTGAGTTAATTAAAATTAATTATTATTCATTGAAATTGTTTGAGCATGAGGTGCTGGGTTCGTTCCTCAGGTCCGGGTTATCGGGTATTTTTCATGTGATATTTCTAACAGCAGGCTGTAGTCTATATTTTTGATGGCAGTAGGCTCGCCCTTACGCTTACCTGGGAAATAAACGTAACTAGCGAAATGTGAGTGCTTTATAGATACACCTTTGCCTAACCCTATGGGGAAGACAGGCATGATGCTATGTTGAGTTTTGTTAAAATCAAAGGCCAACATATTTATGGTACATATTAGTCTGACACTAACAAGGTGGGACCTTTTTATAAAGACAAAGCACAAACAATTATCACCACACTGGGTTTAAACACTATTGACGAATTTAATCAAGGTGACCGTGAGAGAAGGAGACGCCAAGTGATCCCACTTGGCGTCTACCTTCACGGTGACTCAGAAATGTCTAAGAATTTAACATGATATTATTTACATCGGTATGTGCAGGCTAGGACAAGAAGAAATCCAAGAAGTTTATGCTAATTCAAAGACTAATATAAGTTCATCTGGAAGGCTCGTTGTGGGTATTCTCCGAGGAAGTTCAAGGTTCAGCTCCGTACATTCTACCGATGACTATTAAAGCTCTGACGTCACGTGGCGCCGCCATCTTTGAGGTCATTCGTTACGTTTTAAAAATGGTGACGAAAATAAAATCTACATAGGTATTCCGGATTCATGCTGGCATTGGGATAATTTGATGAGTGACTTATTGTCATGTTTATCGAAATTGCTTATCGATGAATCATTTAAAAAATATGTAGGATTGATAAAATTGTGTTTACAAGAATCAACCTTTACGGAGAATAATTCATTAATGTTTATTTATCTGCGATTTTATTTATCCTGGATTTCCAAAACCCCTTACGGCTGCGTACCTAATGTTTTTTTTTGGAAATCGATGATCAATTTCTACATAGACTTTGATGACTTGCTTTGTCTCTGTATTATTGCATCTTTTTGCCTCCGGTTGTTGACTCGTGGCTAAATAAATACAGCCGCACGGGTTGATCGAAGGTTAAGCTATGCTTGCCGAGGTCGGTCTGTGGATGGGTGACCGTTCGTATCATATTGAGACTCCTCCGTGCCTCGGAAAACACGTTAAGCCGTTCGTCCCGGTTGTCATTTGTAGATCTTTTACAGTCGTTACGGGTAGTCAGAAGTCCGAAAGTCTCACATCCAGTCCTACCAAGGGGTATCGTGTTGCCCAGTTACTGGGTTGTGGAGGTCAGATAGGCAGTGGCTCTATGTAAAACACTGGTATTCAGCTGCATCCGGTAAGACTGGAAGCTGACCCTACATAGTTGGGAAAAGGCTGGGCAGATGATGATGTAAAGCTCGCGTTTCATCACTATTTCAACTAATGGTTAGCTACTCGTATGATGTGATCGAAAACCTAGCACACGTGCCTAGAAATATCCTATTCACCACCAAAACGTAATGCTTTCGATTCCTACATTCGAAGGTTGTTGTTCTTTTAGCGTGTGAGGTTAGCGTATATTGGAGGCTGTTGAATACAGATGAATCACGATATGTTTAATGTTTACGTATAAGTTCAATGTGCTGACACTTTCATGCTCTCTAACTTTTATTTTAAAAATCTCTTTATCCTCAACATTCAGTACCTGTCAGAAGAAGTACTCAAGAAGCGTAAAAAAAGAATCTCAAAAACTCAAAATGATCCAAGTTACTCTCCCGTTTCCCGCTAAAATTTCGTATTTGGAGACGGAGTGAATTTGTCGGTTACTCAGCCATCAATCAATCTTGTCAGTCACAAGTCTTAAGCGGCAGAATTACTTTTAGGTATATCAGGAGATCCTTCCGCGAGATACACGCTGAAATATTACTTTAGCAGGTCTCCTCACTTCGCGTTTATTTAAAGGCATTTAGATGAAATTTCGCCAACTTGATTTCCTTTTTCGCATTACCAATTAGTGACGTATGTTCGAACCGGAGTCATCAGCAGTGAATGGATCTTTGTTTGACTTGATAACGATCTTGCTTCTCATTCGAAGTTCAAAATCATTCGTACGTTTTTTTTCTTCACTTATACTTCCGAACGACCGTTCATATCAGTGGGGTCATATCTTTATGATTGAGTTTTTTTGTTTTAATGTTTTACCTACTTAATTAAACGATGATAGCTTTTTATTACAGTTATAATATTAGAAGAATGGGGTTATCGCACATTCATCTTCGCGGTCAATCTATCGTATTGCTGTCAGGGTGGATAGGGAACTTCATCAAACAGTACATCGACACCACTCGAGCTTTTTCTTTTGTTGTATTTTGTAGGTTAATCAGCTATCTGGTAACTGTGTATTGACATTTTGATGTGTATGACGATTAGAAATACCATACTTATTCCATTTTATACAGTTAAAAGTATTTGATAAAGACGTAAAAAAAGATAGAGAAGGGGTAATTTTTGTAAATTTTTCAGGACTAAGAAACTGGGTGTGGTAGACAAACACCTCAACTTATCATTTATTAAGATTCTTAGTTAATTAGAGGTTTACAGGTAAATCAAAAACATAATTATAATTTCATTAACTGAAACATTTCGTTCAACAAGTCAACAACCCCAAGTTAAATTTTAATTCGCACATTACACACAATTCCTCCTTCCATATAGTGACAGCAAACAGACGAGTTCCTAATAATTAATGTCTAGTAAGCACAACTAGGGAAACTATCTCGGGGCGAGAAAGCCAGAGGCATCTGACATATCCAATTAACACGGCATCCGGTTCCGGCGGGATCAGGCGTGCCAACTGTGAACGTGTACCTACTGTTATGTTGGCACTTCCTTTGGTTTTGATTTCTTCAATGGTTTCTGCTGGTTAGGGTGGCATGTGACGTCTTCTTGAACTGACAATGTGCCTCAGGTCAATATATTTATGAGAAAATGACACCCTACTACTTAGAACCGCATAGGACAGGGTTACCTAGGGCGAGCCAATTTTAAAGTGTATGTAAGAAATTTTCGAAATTAATGGGGCAAAGTAATGGTTAGAGGTTAATTCTATTCTTAGGCTTTAGGCTTACCTTTACATCTTCTTATGTATAAACTTTTTGTGTTACTGTAGGCACCTAACAGTTTTATTGAAGTGAGTAACCACCCAGTACCCAGTAGTAGTGTGGGTACCCAGTTCTAAACGTCCCTTTGTGCCTATTGGCCTAGCTCTGTTCTGTCTCCTGCTTGATATGGAGGGAAGTGGAAATTATGAATGTCCCTCCTCCTCAGCTGTTCTTATTTGATTAATTTCGTTGCGGGATCTAGACAGTTGAATCGTTTCTCCGGGACTCGTCGGGCTTCATTGTCTCGACGCTTTTCTGGTGGTTGCCACTGTTGATTCTGTTTTTCAGGAGTTTGGGAATAGTGTGGCGGGCTTGAGAAGTGAGTAAATTAATGGAGTGTCAACGTATTAGTTTAAAATAATACAACAAAATGTCGGAGTCCTTATATCAGGAATTAGTTCTTAACATGTGGCTCACAATTAAATAGACCTCATAAGAAGCAACCCAAAGCGCAATGTCTATGTTTTAAAATTCCCTGTGATCAGAAATGAAAAGATCCGCAAGAGCACCAAAGGAAACGATATATCCTGAAGACTGACCAAACTTAATTGGTAGTGGGCAGAGCAAACTACTTACAGAGCAGATGAACAATGGGGCCAAGTGCTTCTGGAGTGTCTCCCGAAAACTGGACCAAGTACAGACGCCAGCCCATCAAGCTACCCATAACCGTCAAATTTTCCCAATTAAACATGAAGCTTATTCTTTTGTAATAAAGTTGAAAATATAAATTTTTCAGAAGGTAGCTTGATGTGCTGGGCTCTGTACATGGTAAGGGCCGCGGGACCCCGCTGAAAGCAGTCACCAAAGAACCGGCCTAAGTGGAGACGTTTGGGGGAGGCCTACGACCTCCAGTGGACGTACTTCGGCAGAGATGATGATGACTTAACTTGATTCATTGTATTTATAAAAAAAATTATAACTTAAACTTTTGATACTACTTCTGACAAAGAAAAAAAAGTTCGGCAGTAACTTATAGCAAACCGAATTGAGATGTTAATCTGTAAATTACGATTGTTATTTATTTTATTGAGATCCTAAGTCTGCATTTTAATATTAATCTTTAATTTACGATAGCAGTCACTGTTTAGTTTGAAGTCTGCGGTTATAACAAAATTACTTTATAACTATTGTTTTTCTCTTATTTTTCAGTCTTGCGTTTTGTCACATTAGGTACAGAGGCCAGCACATCAAGCTACCCCAATGTGTCAGATATTCCCAATGGAACATGAACCTTATTTCTATTAGAATAAAGTTGAAAAACTAGCTTAGCGTAGCTTGATGTGCTGGCCTCTGTACCTACAGCACTAGACATACATTTAAAGATATTAACTCTATGAGTTTATAATAAAACAAGCACTTCGCCCGTGACTTGAACACTCCCTCCACCCCCCTTTGAACGTAGTTTTGAAAATAATAATAGCCTATAGCACTCAGGAATAAGGTAGCTTTTTAACAATGAAAAAATGGTTAGAATTGGATCATGATTTCCGGAGATTACTAGATTCTTTATAATCTTGTAAAATATAAAATCCTTGTGTCGCAATGTTTGTTACCAAACTCCTCCGAAACGGCTAAACTGATTTGTTTGAAATTTTGTGTACATATCGGCTAGGTCTGAGAATTGGCCATCATCTATTTTACATACCCTAAATGATAAGGGTGACCCACCCTAAATATTGTTTTTTTGCCGGTTTTATTAGTATAGAAAATACACAGGGTGTTCTCTAGTTTAAGAGGCAGGGATTCCGTTATTTAAGCCGCCATTCAAAATTATAATATACTTGTAACATATTCTATTAAGTGTCCTTTGCGACAAAGGTTTTTGAATCAATAAAGTTATTTTTAATTATAAATGTTCTACAAATTGAAAAGAGAGAAAGAAATGACGTACGTTCCATATTGATGAATCACTAACGTACTGCTTTTTTTTATACGTACATACCAACTGACAATACTAGTGTTACCAGGATGAGATTCGACATTTTTTTCATAAATACAACGTTTTATTTCAATTTACATAATTTCACATAAATTGGAGTTTTTCGCATGTGTAATCATTTGTACGCCACTTGGCATATCATATCCTATTCCTAAGAATATGATTTGATTTATCTATTCTATTATAAAAAAACTATATTGAATACCGGTCGAGGTTAAAGGTTAAAAGCGCGGATGAGTAATAAGATATTTCACGCTAGCTTTTACTATCTTAACTCTTTGGCATTTTTGGTTCATTAAAATTTTGATAAAGTGCATGTTTGTGTAACTGTACACACACATATCATCACGCCTATATTCAACGATTATAAAGCCAGAGATGTTATTAGTACGGACATATTTTGCCAGGTATGTAGTAGTGTGGTGTATAACTTACTAAGACCAGCGCATCAAGCTACCCCAATGTGTCAAATTTCTTTGATAGTTTTCCAATTTCATTGCAAGAGGTTAGTTGACAGTTTGGGGTAGATTGATGTGCTGGCGTCTGTACATCGTAGTTTTATTATATACTTTTATCAATTTATCAAAAAAATTGTTTTATTTTGGAGTTTACTCCTTGAGAATCGATTTTCATATAAAGTCCTCGACATGGAAATTTTATGAAGAGTGAAATGAATACAAGAGTTAACTCAAAAGCTATGTTTTACGCCAATACTGGCAAAGCCAATGTAGTCGCCAATGTTGGCCCTAACAGACTTCAGTCGCACTTCAGTCGTGCGTAGGAGTTTTCATACACAGTTTTGTAATGCGTGTTCAATAGTTACAAAATTCTATATTTTACTCTGCCTAACCCTTCGGAGAATAAAGTTGAGATTATTTTTCTTGAGCACTATGTTTTTTCTAAAATACGTTCTACATAACCAAATATTATAATTTGCTTTTTATAATGCCTAGATAGAATTTAATGTTCAATACTTAGACTAACATTCCTTTGACACAGAAATAATAAAACACAAGATTATTATGTAAATTCTCAAGACAATGTTTTTTATATTACCTCATCATGGTTTTCTTTATTCCATTTTTAAATTATCATTAGGTTTAACTATTTTTAGGTATTCTAGATTACATTACTATTCTAGATTACATCATTTAGTTGTCTGTGGAGATGTTTTGAAATATAAAACGAGTAACATTTTTGTATTTTTTTGCATCAACATTATTAACTGCGTCGTTTGTCCTGAGATTGTTAGTTAATGTTTTTATATGTTAAATAATTAATATAACAACGTCAACATAAAATTCAACTAAGTTTTGATAATAATAAATATGATGTGCACTTTATTTTCAGAATTAAACATTAATTAAACATTTTCTATCATTTAATTTATATCTTTATAACTATTGAACTTCTGAAATCGCAAAAAAAGAAAATCAGCTGCTAAATAAATGTTTAGTTTAGTTTTCAAACTAAGAAATTGGCGCTATTATGTAACATTTATCCAAATGAGGCTGTAGGTAATTTATAATGTGGCCATGAGCCTAACACGTCATCTTAAAACCGGTACAAAATGCGAAACACTTATCTCCCTCATTTTCTTTTCATTACAGGAAAAGCAGAGCTTCAGCCGGATTCAACGTTAAGCTGGCAAGATTACTTGCGAACAAACTTTTTACTTTATTCAAAACTTTTAAAAATAAAGAAACTAGAGGAACTAGTAAAGATATAGAAGTACTAAGGGAAGTATGTTCTCAAATATGTAATAATAAAAAGATTCAGTCTTTGTGTAAAACCAAAGCCTACCGATCTTCTAATTACCAATTTTACATTATTTTTTTATAATAATATTACCGAGCCCTTTATGCAGGTGAAGGATGAATTAGAAAATTGACTTTCTGATTTTCTCAGTCAAGCATGATAAAAAAGCTAGCAATCGATTGTTTTCAACAAAGTTAGTTATAAAAGTACTTGCTAGTACTAATCTGTTCATCAAATAATCGAGTACAAGTTGCAAGTTATTGAGAATTCTTGTAATATCCTTGTTATCAGAGCTGACGGGGGCAAGTAGGAACAATTAGTGAACAATTGTTTGGGACATCCGGGACAACCGCCTACGGCCGTCTAAGTCCGCAGACAGTGGACTAAGTCCTCCCTGCTCGTTGTGGCGTATTCTATGAATAGTTTAGTAATACGGAATGCCACAGAATAGTTAGTGAATGGAGTGACAATCAAAACGAATAACAAAAGTACTTATAGGAATTAGTGACGACGTAAAGGCACTGTCGAACCCTTTTAGCACTGTCGATCCCCTGCATATGCAGGTGCCTATTATTTAAGTATCAGGTTATGTTAATGTAGGTTTTTTTTAGGATTAGCATCAAGCAGAAATACAGTACTCAAAAATTGACACCTAAAAATGAAACCACAATATTCGGCAAATGTTAACTTTATCTCAAAGGCAAAAAGAAACATATTTTAATCCAAACAACGATAGGTACCTTGGTTCAGAACCAATATTTTATTCCAGGTTGCCAAGTAAGAACTGGTAGTAGATACCGTTGTTAAAATACCTGGTAAAATATATAATACAGGTAAATAGGACGGTTCATAAAAACTTAGAGGCCATTGACAAAAATCTTTACTGTTGCGTAAAACGCCAGATGCTAACGTCAAAATGTATGGCAATGACATTACATGTGGAAAAGAGTCATATTATGGCATGTGCAAAGCTAATGCATAGCATACAATTTGATCTTTTGTTTTACCGTTAACGCTTACAGAAAAAGATTTTGTCTAGGCCCCCATGAACTACTAATATACCTAAGTCCTTGTTGAAAAACCCTATAAAATAATGGCAACTCAGTCAGCACTCCATTTACTACCCATTGCGTGGTAAACATCAATTATTTACATTAACACTGCAATAAAGCTGGTAATGAGATGACGTGTCCGCCCTGGCAATGCGTGCAGTCATCGAGTTTAGTGATGTGGATACGAGTATTAGTGGTTTGCGGCTATACTGCTTGTTGGTTCAACGAGGGCCGGTGATTGATAGCCGACATAGCCCAGTAATTTTTGATTTATCGGCACTGCAATATTAGGTACTCTTTTGTTTAATTTCGATTAAATTAAAAAGAAATTACAAGTATTTAGGTAAGTATGCTTATAGTTAATAAGTTCGACTTAAAGATGGGCAAATCCTGTTCGTAAATTATACTTTTAAATTGAGATTCGTGACTAAACTTCTTCTAGAACACTGGCTTCTTGTTTCATTCTCATTTTGGTAACACAATATTCTATTACACGGTTTACGATCTTTTTTCTGTTTCGAATTTCTAATGAATGAGACTTTATGTTAACTTGTTTCCGTACCTGCCAATATTATGTAATAATGCAAAGTAGTTAAATAATAATCTTACCGTCGTATGTCCACGTTGAAGCTGTGGTGGAACTTGCGCTCTCCAGTGCACCCTAGGCATGTACCAGTAAAGTTGAATTTGCTGTGAAGAAACAGGTCTCAGGGTGAGGAGCCAGACTAAGAGAGAAACAATATAATCCCACAGGGGAGCTTGTGGCGAGCTGTTTGGCAGTAGCGACCTCACGGGCCCGATCTCCTGAGAGAAGTCTCTTGTTCATCGCCTCTAGCCTGACATTATTGACCAGCCGTAGTGAACACCGACAAGTTACAGAACTCCCATCACTTTCTTCCCTTTATTGTCCAGATTGAATAGAGATCCACAAGAGCAAACGAACTCAGAGGACTACACCCTGTATTCCAAACAGACAAAAATTTAATAAATATTGTTTTTGGCATAAGTACCTTATAAGCATATGCATATATACCATATGCATTTAGTAAAAAGCTGTCCTTTAGACAGACAGACACTTAAATTTTATTTACAATAATAACAATATTAATTTCTCATGAAAAGTAAAGCTATTTAGATCGACTAACTTTTTTCTTTATATACCGAAGTATTTATAGAATGATAAATGCTTGAAGAGTAAAATTGATGACATATTTTTTCTGACGAGACATTTGACAAGAGGGAAGGCCCCTTTCTTCCGTCCGTTGATGAAACGCCCGAATTTAGCGTAGGAGGCTGTAATACTTTGAAGAATGTCTCCAAAATCTTTTTATCATCATTGTAAAAACCTAAAATATTGCTGTAAAAAGGTAGTACGTAGAATGCTTGTAACATTACTAATATGAAGACGATAAGTAGTTCCCATGGGAAGTTACAACATGTCTTAATGTCATCACATCTTTTTCTTTATGGATGAAAACCTATATTTTCCTTCAAGTGTTTAGTATTATATTTCTATGGCTATTTTCTTGGCTATTCAAAGCCTTATGACCACAACAATAGGTTATACGAAAAACGTTTTCCTTTTTTTAAAGGTTCCAAATAATTATTCTGATCCATTTTGTCTTTTATCAAAATAACTATCATTGGCCTACAATACTATATGAAAAGATGTTTTTTCCCTCGAAACACTGATTAGTTACCACACTATCCTACCTTTCATCAAGCAACACTGTCATCGGCTATGCATAGCCTTCCGACCGCAAAGCACTACGCAATAGGGAAAGACATTTAATGTCAATTTAGATGCGTGGTTATTACACGAACGTCACTCACGGATGCTGTGCATATCACTGTAAAATGACATTGCACTTTGATGACGATTGTAGACTAGCATATGGCGTATGTTGACTCATAGAACATTCCTACTGTACATCCCTTATTACTATGAAGGGCTTTTGGTTATATAATATAAGTCACTCGGGGCGATCGAAGGTTGAGCGACTCTTGCCGAGGTCAATCTGTGGATGGGTAACCATCCATAACATAACGAGACCCCTCCATGCCTCGGATGGTACCGGCTTTTTGACTTTGTTTGTTTGTTTATGTTTGCGCATTACGCAAAAACTACTGCATGGAATTGAATGCAATTTTCACCAATGTACGAGTATTGTATGTAACTTAAAATAAAGGCTTCAGTTGTTTCAAAATTCCACGTGTATAAAGTTCCGGGCAAAAGCTAATGTATAATAAAGTACATAAATATTAATAAAATAAATAATGATTTTGTCCCGGAATAAAACGGAGTCGCTAGTACTCGATTGGGGCAAAAACTCTTGGGTTAGATGGTGTGACCTTCTTTGCAGGAGTGGTTGGAGGCAGCTTAGAGACAGTGGCCGAGCATTTACCTCAATAACGAGTAGTTAGGTCAATATCCAGCAGTTGACAAAGTATAGTACACAAATAAATTTTGAATTATAATATTCATAACAAGCACTTTGCCTGCGACTTCATCCGCGCGTTTTCGTACCTTTCCTTCCATCTTTAACACCCCCTCCACATCTTTTAAAGCATAGTTTAGACAATGTAATATCCTATTATTTAGCCTATGTCACCCGGGGATAGTGTATCTTCCCAACAGTGAAAAACAAAAAAAAAACAAACAATAAAATGTTTCCTCTTTATAATATTACTAGCTTCCGCCCGCGGCTTCGCCCGCCTGGTTTGTTGATAAAAAGTAGCTTATGCCCTTCCCCGGAGTGCAATCTATCTCTCTGCCAAATTTTATCGAAATCTGTTCAGTGGTTTATGCGTGAAAAGGTAACAAACAAACTTACTTTCACATTTATAATATTAAGTCAGGATTATAGTATAGATAAATAGTGATGGGCTATTATTATTTATTATTAAAGTATTTATTGCGAGTAACATAAGAGTCATAGTTACAATATTAACTTAAAACTATGTTAGTAACAATATAAAATTAATATGATAAGTAATTAACATAATATGTTTGTATTACTAATACGAATTCAATTAGTTTGATAAATAATATCTTGTTATAGCTATTAAAATGTAAATGGTGAATAACGTAATTGTTCGAGAAATATTATACATCTCTATGGTTACGATAAAGTGTTTAAATTATGCCATAGTTTTCACTAGTTTTCAGCCATATTGTAAATCATGAAGATCTAGCCTTTTGATAAGTTTATTTATGTACGCTATTATGGTTTTGCTAGGTTAGTAGAACGGCACATATTCGACCCCATTGAAATATAATAATAATAATACCAGCCAGTTACTGTCCCACTGCAGTGCAAAGGCCTGTTCTCATACAGAGAAGGCACAAGCATTAATCACCAGTCTTGCTTAAGATGGATTGGTAATTTCAGACATAAATTAATTATTTGCCCAGTTTTGGTCACAGTGTTATCCTTCACCGATGTCAGTGACGTCCAAGATAAACTTATAAAATGCATATGAATAGATTTGAACCCACAACCTCGTGCACAAAATGCGTTTCCTGTACACATTCCTCATTCAATAAAATATAAGCCAAGCCAAATAAAATGCACTATAGACGCCTTCGGTAAAGGCCAAGAGAGTCTAATGTATTAAAATACATTACTAAGACATATGACCTTTCATAAGCCTTAGTAGTCTTAGGCCTGATAAGGAACCTAGATCTTTACTAGAACATTTCATTTAATCAGTACCTGGATGACCGAACTATGCTCGGATTATACTACGTTTTCTAAAAATGAAACTTAGCTAGATCGATATATCGCCCCAAAACCCCTGCATATTATTAAAAATCGGCGGAGCCGTTTCCAAAATTCAGATTATATATACATTAGCAGCAGATTACATATGACGGTGCATAGATAAAGAGGTAGGAACGAGATTTGACTGCTGTCAGTATGGCGAAGCGTCGCGGCGATGTTCAGCGGAGCCATGTTGAAAGAGGGATCATTCCAGAAACGTCGACGCACCACACATTCGACGAATCGCTTTTATTCCAAATATATCAGATTTTGATGATGAATGGCACTTGCCTCTACATACATATAACAAGAATTGCTCGTTTAAAGGTATTAGATATGGACATTTACCACTCTTAAGATAGGTGCGGATAGATAGATGATCTCAGCATAAATATGATCACATAAGATGTTATGGTAATTATCTATAAATTTATTGTTTCACATACCAATAAGAATCAGATGACTAAACGTGACAACGTTTATAACAAAAACTAGAACTTCAAAAGAGCCGCATTCATATAAAATGGCGTGAATAATGTTAAATATGCTTTTAGGTTCTGTGCAAGAGCGTGCAGAATCATAAATCATTCGATTTTTTACTTTATGACCAAAAATATGGGTAGGTATATAATATTATTTTAGTGAAGATTTAAGAATAAATGTATCCCCTTAAAGAGGTAATTAAACTTACGTATCCTAGAATCTGATAAAAGTCACTCTGTTATCAGATTCTAGGATAGTGGATCAGTGGAATTAAATTGTTTACAGAAATGTTATAACAATTCATTCACTCACACCAAGCACATTCAAGACCCAACCCCATGGTATGGAGCACCTTCAATCTCCCGCCCTTCGCGGTGACTGACAGTTCACTTTGACAGTGACAGTGACAGCTGACAGCTAGTGTATGTGACAGTGTTTACACATCTATGAAAGGGTTACTCTACAGAAGAGATATTAAAATGGGATGGGCGAAATGTGGGTGTTACTTTAAGTATACCTCTGCATAACCCTTCGAGATATACAGGTGTAATGATATTTATTTCTTTGATACTTTAAGCACACAAATGTTTAGAGGCGGACTTAATGCCCTAGGCATTTTCTACCAGTTAACCTTTGGGTGATGCAGAGACAAACAGTGGTTGGTGGCAGATATGATTTATGATTGGACCCGTACCTGAATTAAATAAAATAATAATAATAAATAAGTATTTATCACATTTTGTCATGGGCAAGATAGTGCTGGCCTTTAAACTAGAGCACAAACACAACCATTGAGGAACCAAAACACAATACCAGAAGTTCTCTTAAATGACATCATTCCTCAAAAATTCAGAAGAAAAAAAGCCATTCGACGTAACTCGTAAAATGACTTTATTGCCATATAATAATAACTCCAATTGGTTGCTAAAATTAAAATTTTATGAATATGTAATTTAGTTAGCATCATCGTTAATTTTTTAATTAGTTTTATTAATTTATTCGCCTATTAACCAATTACTTTTTCAAGCAAACGCTTACGACGCTTGCCAGTTCCTGATGAACCTAATTTTAAATTTATTGAATGATTACTGGGCATGTGTTTGCATTTCATTTCGCACATCATCATTTGCATTGAAGAAACTTGGACTTATAATCAATATAAGACGGAATATAATTTGACTGCCTCGTTGTTCTAAATGGTTAAGCGCTACTGCGGAGTATGAAGTCCTAGGCTCGATTCCTAGGTCGCACAAAGTGTTATTGGGCTTCTACATCTAGAATTTCTTAGTAGCAACCTGGAGACTAGAGTAGTGAGAGAAAAAAGACTCGCCCCTATAACCTAGGTCTTAAATATAACTGGTAAATTGTGGCTGTACTATGGATACACCTTTGCCTAACACTTTGGGGAATACGTGCATTATGTTATGTTTATAAGACTGAAAGCCGCTTCGAGTAAGCATAGTGATTAATGCTCGTGCCTCTGATGAGAAGAGGCCTTTGGCCTGCAGTGACACTGTATTAGGCTAGTTTTATTTCAATGATTATGTGTAATGCAAACAAGTCACAATGTACTAATGTTTAAACCATAGAGAATCAGGTATTTGGTTGAGTGTTGAGTTATCAGGTATTTGGTTTTTTTGGTGTTTTTGGTTTTTTGTTGTAGGGTGTTTGTTGTCTCGTCACTTGTTGTACATAAGCCATACAGTTAACACCCATTATAATTTATTTTTCTTGCACTGATTATTCTTGCAGTTATTATTTCATAAATCGCTTAAATTCCCGCACAGTGTTTGTTATGTTAGTTTTTGTTAGGTTGGGTAGTGGTGTTATGTTAGGTGGTCTAACAGCCAGTCTTACCAAGGGATATCGTGTTACCCAGTACGGGGTTGTGGAGGTCAGACAGGCAGTCGCTCCATAAAAAACACTGGTGTTCAGCTGCATCCAGTTAGACTGGAAGCCGACCCCAACATAGTTGGGAAAAGGCTAGGCAGATGATGATGATGATGTTAGGTAAGTATTCAATTCAACTCTCGTCGCTGAGTGAGCTGAGTGTAAAATCAAACGGTGCGCTTTTATTCAGGCACAGATTTAGGAGTCACCTTGTGACAGTGAAAAGGGGTACAACTGTCTAAAAGACATCACCACGCTTAGAAAACAGGTGATCACACTGAATTCAGCGTCACTGCAATGTATCTACGCATTTCGGATAACTTAGACGATTCAGAGTTTATCGAAAACACTTCAGCATCTGAAATTCAGACCCCAAACAATGAAAATAAAGCCTTACACCCAGAACATATATTTCCGAATACAATTAGTAGTCACAAGGTAAACCAACTTTAATTTAGTCGGTGGATTTAAACTCATTTAGCACGTGTATAACCAAGTTTAGTTATTACAATACCTATGCTAGAACGCGGCTCTGATTACAAATGTAAGCATTAAAGCTTTCACGGTTGTGACTTTATCGGAATTATAGTCTTTACGAGTGTTGCAGATAGGTAGAATAATTCTGTATTTGTATGGAATACCTATCTTTGAGTTTCTGCTTATGCCATCACGGGTTATGCAGAGGTGAACTTATAGTAACACCCACTTACGCCTATCCCATTTTTATATATCTGCTGTAGTGTAACTATTGGATAGATGTGTAAATACTCACACACACACAAACACTAGAAGTCAGCTGTCACTGTCACTGTCAATGTGAACTGTCAGTCAGCGCAAAGGGCGGGAGATTGAAGGTGCTCCATGGACTTGGGCTTTGAATGTGATTGGTATGACTGGGTGAATTGTTATAACATAACAATCAGCCTTGACACGGAACATAACGGCTACTAACAGCCCCCAGTATTTAGTAAAAAGACTTTTTGTTCTTATCATCATACAGGTCCAGGTTTTTATTTTAAGAGAATACAAGTCGAAACAAAATAAATTCAGAGGTATGAAGAACAGGGTGCGTAATCCCTCATCCCACTTTCTGGTTATAACACATCACACAAAACTTGCAGAAGTGTGGGTACTTATAGCAACACATTTCGCCAGTTATGTTAAAGTCCCATGTAATAGGGGGCGAGCCTGTTGCCATCAATCGCGCACAAATCCGGACTCCGGACGGCTAAAGAAAAAAGTCTATTGAAAAAAATCACCTGCTCGACCTGGGAATTGAACCCAGGACCTCACGCTCAGTAGTCGCAGGAACACTAGACAAATGAAGTGATGTGGTTATTTTTGGTGTATGTGGTGGTTATATGGTGATTTTTAGGGATCCATACTGAAAGGGTGCTAACGGGGACCATTAATTGTTGATTCTTAAATCAACATGAGGGTTTGAGAATAGTGTAGCGATACTTACCGCCCCGTTCATGTATGCCATTTTAATAGCATTTTATTAATTTCCAAGTACACAATTGTAGTTATTTTATTCCTAAATTACGCTATCTACTAAAATATATATTTAAACTTATTCTAATGAATCCTATGTAATTAATTTTGATTAAATTTTAATTATTTTTTTCAATTATGTTACTAATCTAAGAGTATATTTTTACAATTTGAACAATATTTTACAAAATCTAGGTTATTGATGTAAAATTGTTTTGATATTTTTTTTATTTCCTTACCGACCAGACTTACGGTCCTCTAGCAGATAGACTACGCACAGTTGGGTACAGAAAATTAGCACGATGTAAGCAAAAGGGTTAAACTTGGAATTCAAAATTGTATGGGAACCCATCATGATTGTTTTAACTACAGGACATGTTTTTTTTTTAAACCGATGACTTGTAGACAACTTTTGTTTATTAAAGCAGGTGGTTCCTTCCTGAAGTCTGTCTAGACGTCTTCTTAGCTACTGTATAAAAGAAACTACGACCTAATACATGTTTAGTCTGATACTACAGTCTGCTTAGACATTATACGTAACTTAGATTGGAAGCACTAACTTTAATTTTGTAATTCTATAGGGAGCATGCTGTTGTTTGTCTGTATGTTCTGAAGCTTACCGGTCCATCTCATATGGACTTTTATTGTAGGAACTGACTAGCAATGCTCGCGACTAAGTCCACGCGGAATTTGACAAAATTTCATGGGTTTTAATGTTTTTAAGCGGAACCCTAACTCTTCATCTAAACTAACAGTAGCCTAAATTACTCTTTAATACATGAGCTATCTGCAAATAAATTCCCGTATAAATTGGTGCTGCCATTTTTGAGTGATTGAAAGTTAGACGACGCTTGCCGAGGTCATTCGGGGTATGGGTGAGCATCCATTTCGTATTGAGATCCCTTCGTTACTTGTGACTCTTTAAGCCAGTGGTCCCGGCTGTATTTTTCAGATCTTTGATAGTCGTTACAGCAAGTCAGAAGACTGAAAGTCTGACAACCAGTCTTGTCAAAGAGTGTTACCCAGTACCTGGATTGTGGAGATCAGATAGCCATTCGCTCCACATAAAATACTGGCATTTAGCAGCATCTGGTTAGACTGGAAGCCGACCAAAACTGTTGGGAAAATGCTATGCAAATGATGGCAGATGTAGTTACCTACTAGAACAGAAGTATTGTTCTTTGCCAGAATGTATGTTCTAACTGTAACACGTCGTCATATCTTTGTTATAACTTCTTCATTAAGCAGTCTTTGTGCGTGTATGTACTTCATCTTGTTTTGTGAAGACAATCCTGTTGGTATTATAATTCTATCTAACTAAATCCTTGTTGACTTATCTTTTCGCAATTATGTTGAATCTACATTGTCAAGTTTTGAAAGTCTGAAGATTCATGAGGGTAATTAGTTTTATTTTGAATTTCCCTTTATGGACTGCTTTAAGCCTGTAAAACTAAGAAAATAGTTCTGGATGTTATTTGTTTTTATTATATAAGGTGTATCTAGACCCTCTTACGTAAACACACAGGGTGGAAAGGTCATCGACGCACAATCTGAAACCGTTCAGTACATACATGATTTGAAAAAAAAAAACAAAATGAAAAAAAAAATCGTCACATTTCACAAATTTATAAGTTTATTTGTTTGTTTTTAAAAAAATTACTGTTGAATATCTAGATACCTACCAAACCCAATGAGATTTTTAATGAAAGACGTGAAGTGTTCACTTTTAATTTAGAATCTCACTGGGTTAGAGCGAAATCAAGATTTTCAGCAGCATACATTTTTACTGTTTCAAGTAAAAAGCACATCAGAAAAAAACGTGAAAATGAGGAAAAAGCCGATGAAATTGTACGTACTGAACCATGTACTGTACTCATGATGTCAGGTTGTGCCTCGATGTCCTTTTTTAAGATTAATCATTAATCTTAATAGATAAAAAAAACAATAAATAAATAAACATACTCAACACCCAGTGCTTCTCAACACTTAGTTTTAAAATAAACTTTCTGCTTATTTCACACACATCTTTAGAATGATTGTAAACTGGAGGATCGGAACCACCTAATACAAGCGAATCTTCGCTTAAAAGGTGACTCCAAACCTAACATAGTTATATACTTAAGTGAAGAAATAAACGTTTTTATTTAATTTAATTTATTTATTTATTTATTTAATCTTCCAGCAATACTCACTAAGTACTAATTCACAAACAAGCCAATAAATTCCGTTGGTTTTTGATGCAATCAATATTGACTCACTAATGCCTTATAAAGATTGTTACAATGTCCCATTGATGTCAGGATTATCAAGATTATGATAATTAGTAATAATACAAGTTAAAATAAGATTAAGTATTTATCTTAAAAGATTGACGGTCTTCTTGGAGATAGTTCACGAAACTAAGGGCTTAGAAAACAAAAAGATCCGAGCCGCATGGACAAGATTTGAAAAGCTGGTAATATGAAAGACACATGAGGGAATTCGACATTACTTCAATAGTAAAAAATAAGCTATTCGTTCCTTTAGAAACTGCCTCGCTGGTTAAGTGGTCAATAGCACTACTGCTAAACATGAGATCTGGGGTTCGATTCTTGGGTCATTTTATAGGTGTTATTTTATTCCATCTAGAATTTTTGTACAGCATCCCGGAGTCTGAATTTGAGCCCGGTCGGCAATAGCCTCGCCCCCTATTATGTGAAGAAATGTGGGAGCACTATTGGTACACCTCTAGTGCACCCCGGGAAATACAGGCGTGATGTTATGTTAAAGGTAGGTAACTGGTAGGTACCACTTTCGGTAGGTGTTGGCTTGTTTATTAACCTATTATAAAAAATAAAAGAACGAAACTGAGGTGCTTTACCTCATCTGTCTCAGACGACCTTGTGTCATTAAAGTGTATACAAATCACCTGCTTTTTTTACTCAGAGCAGTATAGAAAACAAGACGTAATCATTACATAACTAGGTGAATCATTTTTTTAAACAATTTGTCACATTCTCGTCTAGTAAATAAACATTTACAGCATGACTCAGAATTTCACCTTTAATATTAAAATTCTGATATTAAAATCTACGAAGAATGCTGTTGTAATTAACCAAACCTATGCAGAAATGTGTCATGACAACATAAAACAATATAAAAATAAAACAAAAATTCATTAAAAAAAAAAATATTGTTGACGTCAGGCATCATCTTTCTATGGATACTGGTAGGCTAAAAATAGTTGACCTTATTCTATTCATGATGCAAGAGAACAGGGAGTGTTCTCTAGTAATCATTTTATTATACTTCTTTGTCTAAAGAAAATGACGCTATTAAAGGACATAAGTACACTTATTCAGCTCTATTCAGCTTATTTCAATAAAAAACAACGATTTTGTATGGAGACGCGTTTGCTTCCGTTCAGCTGAAAGGACGAGTACGCATATCATACGAAACTGGTGTTTTCTATGGACAAAAGCTGAATTAAGCTGAATATGTGTATTGAGTCCCTTAGTAGGATATGCTTATGTGAGAAGATGCATAAGTATAGCACACACACACACAAACACACATCACGCCTATATTTTCTCCCTAGGGTTAGGCTGAGACGTAGGTACCTATAGAACAACAAATTTCGCCATTATGTTTAAGTCCCATGTAATTGAGGGCCAGCCTATTGACATCAACCGGGCACAAATCCTGACTCCGGGCTGGTACTGGCTGAAGACTTGAAGTTTCTTGCCCATTTTTGTCCAGTGTTGTTTGTATGAAACAACCTTTTGGAAGGGGCAACTAGAATCGTTTAAGTATTTTATCTTAATAGTAATTTTGACGTTCAAAAGTACCCTTTAAATGGACTAATTGAAATAAATGGCCTCCCTGTTAGAGGCAGAGGCCATAATCTCTAGCCAGTGCGGGGAAGTTGATGACACGAGTCTTTCAATGTTTGGTTCTAGGACCGGTTTCCTCACGGTGTTTTCAAAAAGAAGCAGTTGCAATAAAAAAGAGGACTTGAGCTGTAGGTACTATTCTGCAAAAATATCCCCGTGAAAATATAACTGAAGTGAAATCGAAGTGAGCTGTCATTCCATACTAGAAAATGTTGTGGATTGACAGTTCATTTCAAGCTCACTTCACCTAACTCCAAATTCAAATTCAAATATTTTTATTTGTTGAGCATAGGTAGGTTAGTTACAGGTGTTATAGTCATTAATGAACTCTATGTCAAGCCGTTATCGGCGTACAAATATTTTCGAAGGAATATGCTGATTATAACAAATTGTCAAATAATTCTAATACTATTATCACAACGTTTAAATAATCGAATACAAATTGTCAAAACAGAAAAACATTCCAATAAGGTATAAAAATAATAAGTTCTAGTATAAACAAGCAGAAACAAAATGTAGTCAAAATATATCAGTTAAATATTCGTTCACCGTATAATATGCTTTGTCGTGTAATATTTTCAGGAACTTGGGTCATAGAAATTTATGAAATTGCAAAATATACTGCACTATCATCTACATCATCTGCCTAGCCTTTTCCCAACCATAATGGGGTCGGCTTCCAGTCTAATCAGATGCAGCTGAATACCAGTTTTCCACATCGACTGCCTATCTGACCTCCACAACCCATAGGGGTATCGTGTTGTGTTTGTTGTATATATTATATACCAAAATATATTATGTACCAAAGTTTATATTATGCACCGATCTCAAATAATTTGATCTAAAGGCTCCTGTCTTAATGTCTTGATGATTCAGACTTCCTTGTTATTATGTATTTTGTATTTACAGTTATTTATATGCTAATTCAGATGAACAGTCACGAAGTGAAATATTTAGAAACAGCTGATAAATAAACGGCTAAGCGCATGTTGTACAACGGACAGTAAAGGGTTCCGTTGTGGTCATGAATATTTAAGAAAACACAGTATTGATTTTTACGAGTGCAAAAATAATTTCTTATTTCTTAGCATTTTTAAAGTAAACTATGGAAAACAAAGTTTTTCCTGCGGTGGTTACTTTAGAAGTGATATCTCATCATCTGTTGATATAAAAAAAACAGTTGTAACGTTATTTTTTATATGTTTTGGGATCCAACGATAACCCACACAGCGTGGGTTACTTTTTTTTTTTCATCCCTTAGTTACATCTATGGGGAGGGTCCATCTTAATTATTTTTTGTAACTTCACTACACTTTTTTTATATACTATATACTATAGCTAGGTAGGTAAGTGTAGGTCCACCTGTCTTTCACACTTTATCGATATAGTGACAACAGGCTCCGAGTGAAATGGTTGTGTAAGTTTAGCGTTTTAGCCATCTGGCTAGGGAACCCTAAAAAAACACAAACGTTTTTATTTATGAGACAGACAATGTTAGTTGTAAGGTATTGTTCCCAGATGATGACAAAACATTACATTTCATATTAAACTCTGACGAAACAGCTAATGTGGCAAAAATAACCCGATTGTATTAATAATCTGATTATGTAGCGAATAAACACCCCTCCTGAACTGAATAAACTAATTAATTAGTGAAAAATTGATTTTGGGGTGAGAACGCCAGTACGGGAGCACCCCAATTTATAGTGACGTTACGAACGTTAGACGGCATCTAAAATTATATTCACGGTCCTTATTCACTATAATGAACAAGCAATGAGTAAACAACTAGGTAATATAGTAGGTGCTGAAATTCATCCGTCGATTGTAGGTTAAGCTACGCCTGCTGAGGTCGGTCCGTGGATGGGTGAGCAAGTGACCATCCACTTGAGATCAAATCGGAAAACATGTGGTCCCAGCTGTCGTGTTGTAGAATATATATCATTGACTGTCGTTACGGGTAGTTAGAAACCCAAAAGATTGAGCAACATTTTTATCAATGGGTTTTTGCATTACCCAGTTACTGAGTTCAGGAAGTCAGACGGGCAGTCGTTCCCTGTTAAATACTGGTTTTGAGCTGCATCTGGTTAGACTTTAAGAAGATCACAATAAAGTTGGAAAAAAGCGAGGTAGATAAGACAAGTTGCCCATAGATAATATATATAAGTACGCTTCTCTGTGTCTCGTCACTTGCCTTATATTGCTTGATACGTCTCACCGATAACAATTGCTTAAATAACAAGTCTCTCGTCTCTTACCTTCATCAATACTGAAGCGTGCAAAACTTAGCTGACAAACCCCTTTAGTAACGTAACTATAGTGTTTGTTTGGACACAGTTACCGAACACAAGACTGAAACTTACGAAAACCGACTGCTACCTGACCTATATTGTTTCTCGTGGGGATCCCATGCAAGCAAGCAATTATAGTCTACGGTCGAATAATAAGGTAAACATATTTATGTCAAAAAATTTAATTAATTTTAATTTCTTACACAATTCATTTACTTGGCCTCCTCAACAAACAAGGTTTTTGCTTTAAATTTTAAATCTCTAAACTTATAAATATCTAAGAACGTTCAAATGCACCAACATTTAAACCTTTCTAGTTATTTATAAGTTTATGGTAGGTATATCAATGCGAAGAAAACTAATTCATATTTAGAATTCAGTATTTAATTATAAAAGTAGCTAGGTATTATGAAATACCTAGCTACTTCTAGTTGGGAAAAGACTAGGCAGATGGTGACATCTGCCCAGTCTTTCCCCAACTTGGTCGGAATCGGCTTCCAGTCTAACCGAATGCAGCTGAATACCAGTATTTTACATGGAGTGACTGACCATCTGACCTGGACAACCCAGTTCCTTTGGTACCTCTCAGCTAATTTAGGAGAGAAATTGCTTTTCAGCCTTGTGTAAGTTGAATTTACGCCCCTGACACGAGTCACGAGTAGACTGTGTTTTATATCTTCATAGGTACGAACCTATGAAGATATAAAACACAGTCTACACATATGTGTTACAGTTTACAAAGCACCATAACAACATTAACGACCTCTCTTCTCATACGGAGACACCCTTAAACGAAAAACGTAATTGCTAACATGCCTGCGCAAGATATAATCTAAAGGTAACAAGAAAAATTCCCAAACGCACTGTAAACGTATTTCGTATCGCGGCCATATTTCGTAGTACGCCAAATCGCTGCCTGCGTCGGGGGAGCGTTTGATTTGGCGCGATTCGTATCGTGGCTTATCGTGAGTTCGTTTCGTTTCGCAAAACCACAGAATTGTAAGTTGCAGAAGGTTGGTTCCATACATCGAGCGACGATTGTCACCGCACAAAGGCCGATATTACCAAATCTATACAGAGTGGAAGGGACATCGGACAAAACCCAATGAGATTTTTAATTACATACATAAACTCAACTCACGCCTTTATTAATTTATTTAGTATTAAGGCACATCAACATCATAAACACAAACATTAATAAGAGACACGAAACAGAGACAGATAGCTAGTGTTTACGTCAATTACAGACGTGCACAACATTCAAAACAAAGTAGAAGAAAAAATACAGTATTCACGTTACAAAATAGAAGAACAAAATATAAAGGCAAACAAACAACCACAAACTACAATTTACGTAGGGGCACTTAATTTCTTTAATTAATTATATTAACTATAGTCACCCACACATTGACCCATACATTAACTTGGACTACTTGTACTACTTTATCCTAAGGGGGTAGGCACAAAGTACAGAACGCCATCTGCTACTATCCTTACATAATCCCTTCGCTTCATCTACGTTCATACATCTGGTCATACACGCACGCCCCGCGCCGGTTGCAAGTACTACGCGCCTGATCTTTCTGAAGAACATCCAATAAGGTCAGTGAAAAAATTAAAAG
This sequence comes from Phlogophora meticulosa, assembly GCA_905147745.2. Lineage (NCBI taxonomy): Eukaryota > Metazoa > Arthropoda > Insecta > Lepidoptera > Noctuidae > Phlogophora > Phlogophora meticulosa. The sequence goes on from LR990518.1 coordinate 7,499,982, forward strand.
AGTATGCTTAGATGGTCTGGTCACGTTGAGAGGATGAATAAAAGCCGACTAACGAAAGGTATTTATAAGATGCAGATGCAAGCTTTTGTAAGCGCAAACGCTGGGACGCCTTAGAAGGACATGTTTAATAAATAGAAAATATTTCACTTCTTTCATTAATAATTTCATTGGGCTAGATAGAAATCACATATACATATAGATAGACAGAAGCACAATTATTATATAAAGATAGACGTAGGTGCACGTTAACGTTAAAACCGATCGATTACGTATAAAATCACGCAATAGACCCACTGTACGACTCGCTATAAGTGATGTGTTTCTATGTGTGTGTGCTATCTCGGACGTTGTATGGATTTGACCTTCTGCATCTATTTATTCTGTGGCGAATCGCAAGGCAAGGGGTTATAAGGGTAAATAAGGACATATAGGAATTAGTAGAGTCGTTATTAATGAGGGGTATAAGATCATTATAGTAGGATGCATGTTTTGGTTTAATAAAATGGCTTAGTTATCGTGTATAAGAATCGTGTGTGGTTAGGACTAATTATTTGTGTTTTAGGAAGATTCGAGGGTGATAGTGTCATTTTGATTAACAATAATTATAATTATCTTTTGGTAGAAGACAGTCCCCTGGAGAATCTATCTAATATTTATTTGAAAGATAATAATGGTATCAGCAAGGAGGCTTTGCATAATTAAATAGGTAATTATTTATTTATTTATTAAATAAAGCTATTTATGGAAATATTTTACTAATAAAGATGTAGTATGACAAGAAAGACAAAGAAGCATTTTAAAATATTTATATGTTTATAAAAACCTCGTCTGACGCTCTTGAGCAGTCACATCATGCATCAAAATGTACTATTATAAGAAAAATATTATTATACCATTTTAAGTACTTTATCTTTGATGTCTGTACCAACTGAACTGTATCTTCACAGCTATAGTAAAAATAAGACCTTTCTGCGTTTATTACGGTTTCTTATCCGGCGCTGCTTTGTTCCTTGCCAGACCCCATTCATTTAGAGATCATTCACTGGCTCCCTTCACTCAGATATCAAGATTTTTTATAAGAACTGATTTGTTTTTTTCTTTCTCGCTCTTTTATGTTTTGATATTTGTTAAGGGAGAGATCATTGCTTGCTTGCTTCCATTTACTTTAGGATTTAGCCCCTGTGTTTGTTTCTTGGAAATAATCACACATTTTATGCTGCTTTGAACGCCATCCCCCAATTTATGCTTGCGCTATGACTAGAGTAAATTCTCAACTATGTTCTTTCAGTACCCAAGATTGACAATGTTGTCTGAGTATGGCGGTTCCGTAAACATGCAGTTCCATTCTTTTGTATTTAAAACTAAAGTAAAACTTGTATCTTCTGATAACTTGTAAAAAGCCTATAACGAGAGCCTATCAAGTAATAAAAAAGAGCTCTTATTCGAAGTAGATCTTCTTCAAATTAATCCTACATGAGGAAAACCCTCAAAAAGTTTTGTACTTCAACCGACATACGTACATAACATATAAATTACCTTTCTTCTGATTACCTAGATCTTCGTATAAAACCCTCGTTTCCCGAAAACTTCCCAATAAGCCTTCAAACGGAAACTTCACACGTCTTGAGAACTTCCCTTCCTAATGAATCAGAGCTACTTGGCAAGTTTTTAACAGGCCGCCTCAGATAACGTGGTTTGCTATCAACTTTCAAGTCTTCATAGCACTAATCAAGTATACTCCCCCACGACAGAGAACACAATAGGATTTTAGTTGAAAACTTTGTTAGCGGAAGGCCAAGATTGCAGATTTCCCATAGGGCCTACGCCAGTTTCAACTTGCCAGACTATATCGATAACTTCCTCTGACACTCGCTTAGTTATTTATTATCATCTGTACTCGAAAGTGTGGAAAGATCACTTAGGGGTGGGAAAGGATACAGTAGTTGTTTTAACAATAACTTGCATATTAAGTTCAGAAAGAACTCGATCCAATTTTAAAAAAGTAAGCAGGCGTTTGACGCAATTTACAGAATCTTCATTTTTTAAACAAGAATCCTGAATGTTAATTAAGTAAATGGGAAAAAGAAAAATAAACATAATTTAAATAAAAAGAAACACAGCACAATAAAACGTTTATATTAGCAGAGCGCGAAACTGGGCGTTTATTTAGTTAAATGTAAGCATAAACAGAGGTAAGCAAATAATGTCGCCACAAGCTTTACCATAAAAAAATATTAATCCGAAAGAATTCGGAGCATGGAAGAAGGAAAAGCAGGGGCAGCAAACATAAAATTGAAAATTACAAGCGAATCACGGAATTCACTTCAGTAATTTAAACAAAGCCGATGCAGGGCCAGAGGACTTAATTTTGGTAGAAGACAGAGAAAAATGTTATGCAAATTTGTACAGCGTATTTTTTCTTCCATTAACCTTCCGGCCGGGATTGTACGCCCCACGGAAGGGACGCCTCGGCACAAAAACACGCTTTTATTTTGAAACTGTAATTAGGAAATTAACGACTTGGACTTAGGAAAAACAAATGGTGTATTCGGCGGTTCATGTGGGAATTTCGTCGCCATTGTGGGAATTTAAATAAAAAATTAACAATGATAAAACGTGTAGAGGCACGCAATTAATGAAGCCTTGTTTTTACTTTCTCCCTTTTTGTAAGGCTGAAATTTGTTGGCGTCTGGAATAAATAAAACAGGATCACATGACCGCAGAGCGCCACAAAGCGATTAGGTACTAATAATTCAATAATTGAATGCCTTCGCAGTAATAGTTATGTTAGTTCATGCCCAATTAAGATAAATTAATTCCAAGTAATAAATTTATTCTATGAATAGTCTAAGTCATTGTCCATTAAGTAGTATAGTATTTACTTCAAAGTTATATTACGAAACAGATTGATCTGTACTACAAAAGATCATTATCGCAAACGTGTCGAAAGCGCCTACAAAAACTTGTGCCGCAATTATAACGCGCCTTGGTGCTATTCACTATGAAATAGGCGCCTGCACGAAGCAATTACTGTAGGCTGCGAATTGTGATTCTGTATTCAAGAATATTAATCAAGCCTTTAGTATTGTTTGAATTGTTGACGATAGAATTTCGTATTTCAATAAGTAAATGCTTACGTAATTTTATTTTCACGCCTATCTAAAATATTGCAGATATTTATAGGTACATTTTGTACAGTGTTTTTTGCTAAAGATTCAAAGGATAGAATCTCATACTAAAACTATTCGCTCGTTTCTAGTAAATACTAAATCCTTTCAGTGAACATAGTCAGATTAGAGACATTTGACACGGTGGGGAAATCTTTTGCTACTTCGAACAAAAACGAATAAATAAAATACCTAGATAAAAAAAGCTTGGAATATTACTGAAACACTAATAGGAGACCTACTTAACTTCACAATGAAGCCGTCACAGCCACGCTGCGAAAATTAATTGATCAATACAATTGTAATCGAAAATTCATTCCAACAATCACATTTTGAATCATTTACTTATAAATATATTATTATTGGAAAATGATTTCCCTACAAAGACAATTCGAAGATTGATTCGTCCTGTCTTATCCATTGTTACGTAACAATAAGCCCTTTATCTCAAATCCTTCAGCGGTTTATTTGGAAGTTTTAAGGAATTGCGCATAGATAAGAGATAAACACAATAAAGGCTCGTTTACACGAGGAGAGTTTTTGACTATCACGACTCGCCTGGGAATATCGCACTTATGTGTCAAACGAAACACAGAATTAATGATAATGCCATAACAATATTTTCACTAACCGGCCTCTTGTCATCCGAATCATTTTATTCCTCATTTCTACAGGGTGGAAGTATCATCGACGTACAACGTGATACATGATTTTGATCCGCCCGGCGAAGAAATTTAACGTCAGCTTCTTAAATTTTCCATCATGTACTAGCTACGCTATCAGTTCCACTGTATACTTGCCTATTTGGTACTAGAAACTCTCCTCGTGTAAATAAGCCATAAGTTTCCCCTGCTGACGTCACTACCATCCCCATTGGCCATCCATCAAGTTGGCACTGGTGTCCATTGTAAAGTTTCTGCCACAGATTAGATAGCGTTTCTAAGTTATAAATGCGATATTGTTTTGTTATTTTGATTTAGTTTTCGAATTTTCAAGTTTTGCTTTATTTGTTTCTGTTCCTATTTCACGACCAGTTTGCAACCGTATTGTTGATAAAGTGTTGATTTGAAGAAACATGATATTGTTATCGTTTTTTTTATTTATCTTTTTTGACAATATTATTTAAGTTAATCAATTAATGTTGAAGAAAGCTTGTGAAATCCTTTAATCCGGTTAATCTCTAAAATACTTTATATCTTCAGTTTTAAAATATTTGTAGTCGGTAGTTTTTATATGACCAGAATATTTCGAAACTTATTATTCTTTATTCAGAGACAACGAACAGCAACGTTAGCTCCAAGGGGATGTTGTAGCTCAAGGTATTAAGTTTCAATGCCGCACGGAATTCCTTGCTCTCTGTTAACTTTGTATGTACCTCGAGTACTCGTAGAGACGAAATTCTTTAGACGGCGTGTCTAGTCCAACATGTAAGGGGACTTATAGGGTAACTGTATCTATATCCCTCTGCAAAACAAAGAAAACAATACAAAAACACAGATCCATCTACACCCGGATCTCCATTCAATCCCAGACCCCTATTATTTAAAGTGATAATGACTACTACTTACCACACGCTTCCATCCATTCCTTGTATACGACCGTTAATTAATTAAACCTCATTAATGTTGACTTCATTCTTTCCCGATTATCATTTGTTTCGTCCAAGTTCGGCCCGGAAAAATACATTACGGCAGGCCCTTGCATTAGTCTTCGTCGTCTTTGGAGCCGACGATAATTAATATAGAATACCCTTTCGGTTTTAGCGTTCTCTGAGTTATGTCTTTATTTTAACGCCATCTATTCGTGTGTAACTTTATTTTATTGGTTCTGGTGCTATTAAGGCAATTTGCCGATTTGTTGTTGATGTAATTGCTCGAGTTTTGTATTGTTTTGTGATGTATGTTTATTAGTTATCTATAAAGTATGGTAAGGATAAACCAATAGGTACTTTATCACTAATAGGAAGTATGGCTGATTTTCAGAAATTACTTGTAACTTCTGTGTTTTCAATTTCAAAATTAATTTATGTAGGTAGTTCTATAAATTCGCGAATATAATTTCATTACTTGGCATCTTTTCTCGATTCGGACTTATTTACAGATCGCACTCATAGCATAATCAAAATATTACCTAACGAAACAACATTAAATAAATTGTCACTAGAACTTCATTTGCGAAATTCGGTCATCTGTGGCTAGAGTATCCAAACTGTGTCCATAAGCAGCTTTGGTTAGGTCGAGTGCTCACTGTATCGCATTGTGTCCGGCCTTGCAATGGACATCGCTCAGCTCGGCTTCGGCTATCGACTGTCGATCGATAGTCAACTGCTTATTGAATGGGATTATCGCTATTGTTTGTGCTACTTCAATGTAAGTGTTCTGTTGTATACACAGCTTTAGGATGTTCTGATTTGTACCTAGGAGTATGTTTCTGGGATTAGGGGCTAGTAAAGTGACTGCTTAGTCAACCAAGCACTCACTTCACTTCATAGTCTATTCAAATATGGAGAAATGAATATTGTTCGAGCCATTTGCCGGATTTGCTTTCTTCGTCAACCTTTAAGTATTCATAGCCATATTCGTGTTCATTTGTTTTCCATTCCATTTTGTCAAAAAGGTTTTACAGAGGGATTAAAGCTAGGTTCATAAATATAGACCCTGTATTTAAGGGTTCAGAAAAGTAGGAAACTGGGAGAGGCCTTTAATTTTACTCATAAAGATAATATTAGATGTCTACAAGGTGTAATAGAAATACCTGAACACCTCTGAAGGGGTCATTGTATAAGTACAATGACCCCCTCAGAGGTGTTCAGGTATTTCTACATATCTGATACAAGTATCAGATATGTAGAAATATCTATATCTGATACAAGTTGTTCATGGTAAGCCATGAACAACTTGTCCAGTTATGTAAAATAAATGTGACGGCACGGTTGGCGCAGTGGCTGAGCGATTGACTGCTGCGCTGGGGGTTCGATACCCACACGGAACAAATATTTATATGGCCTACAGGTAGTCGTACCGGGTCTGGCTGTTTGTGTAGAACCTAAGATGCAGGAAAAATCCTAGTGTGGGGCAACTTTAAGAAAGGGGTTTCTTTAAGAAAAAAAAAAGAAATTTATGGAGCTGTTTTCTTTTATATGGGTTGGTCTAATACCAATAGTTGTTCGTTCATAATGATGAGTATGTTGTCAGATATTTTAATTACTTACACCTGGTAAATCCTACTTTCCATAAACTGTCATTTTCGCTTTAACATCTACCGTCTGCGGTTGCCCTTTAAAAACTGTTATTCCAATTGGATCTCATAAACTTCAGTAATCAATCTGGTAATTCGATCGAAATTCATATGAATAATATAACTCTCTTAAACTCGTTCCACTGTAGCAACGTTGTAGAATAAAAACAAAGGAGCAACTTCAATACCACGATTTATATCATCCATGCCGAAAACAAATTACCGAGCACATCTCACTTTAATTTGCAATGAAGACCTCGCACGATATTTATTGCCAAAACTCCGATACACTGAGCGATATAACACATACTTTATATTATACCACAACCTGAGTTTGAGCACTTGATCATAAGCAAGTTCGAAGTATTTATATTGGTATCATAAATTTATAAGAAGTCAAGAATGGGCGCACGCACCACCATCCTCTTGGCATTATTAATGAGATGAAATACTTCGAATTCCTAAACAACTTGACAAGGAAAGTTGGTGTTGTAGACTTACATATATAATTATGATAATATACCTCATGTATAATATACTTTGATAGGCAGTGAAACATGATAATTAGGAGCAGTGTTTTGATGTTCGCATAAAATATGCAAGAAGTCAAGAAATCTAGAAGAAAAATATTTTTTAGTTTTTGATTAGTTAGGTACTTAATACCTTAGTTAATTTGATTGTGAAATATAATTTTATTGGCAATCTTTTTACAATAATTTTGTAATCCTTAACCTAATGATTGCAGCTGAATACCAGTACTTTACATGTCGCGACTACCTATTTGACCTCCATAACCCAGTAACTGGGTAATATGACAGCAAGTAGTGGTGGTCAGACTTTCACTTTTCTTACTACCATTTGAAGATACGGATGACAGCTGGCACCAACGGCTTAACGTGTTTTTAGAGGCACCGAGGAGTCTCGGTATGCAATAGATGGTCACCCTTTCAAGAGTTACTTAACCTTGAAGATCGATCCGTCCGGCTATTATTAGTTAGTGAGCCACGAACCTCTGAAGCAGCTTAAGCTTACAGATACTAACTCCAAAAGTGAGGAATATTCGATTGAGAAAAATGAAGAAAAGCTTTTTAGAGATGGAAGCTTAGCTCTATGCGTGTACGCATGTCTTTCTTATTTGGTCACCTATAATTGACTTATTTACTAAATGATTACAACCATTCGCAGCCTAGTGGTGGTCACAAAAATACCTCTGGAAACGAGGAGAATTTAATGTCGTGGTGATAAAAGAATCAAGATTGTCGCAATGTCGACACTGATCTCCTTTTACTGGCCTGAGTAATAGTATTCTCAGGCAAAGATTCAACTGAGCATTTTCCCATAGCACTGAAAACTTGAAGCATAATTTGTCGAACACCGTCAACAAAAGCTCCTAGAGAAAATCTTGGGCTAATAAAAGCTAATTCAACAAGGGTCGACTATTTACCTAATTTAGAGCAATTGAAAGGCCGTGTTGAGACGCTAGCTGCTCCATGCTCGAGTCTCAGGCACGACTGACCCATTTAGTTTCGCCGTCTGTTGCCGACTCTGATTAACTTCCTGTTTCCAATTTATATTAAATAATCCCTTTTGTTTATAGCGCCGTTCGGAACGTGTTAATAATGTTCCGGATACAACGTAAAAGGGCAGTCAATCTGGCCGTTGTTCGGCGAATTATTGGAGGAGTGCTAATGAGATTTCCTGACGAAGTGTCTTGACTTTTTGTTGTTAAAGTTTCTTGAATGAATAAATCTTAAAGGTCCCAGCCATGTTGAGGTCGGCTTCCCGTTTAATTGGATGAAGCTGAATACCAGTATTTTATAAGGAACGGCTTCATATCTGACCTCCACAACCCAGTTACTGAGCAACACAATACCCCTTGGTGTGACTGGTTGTCCGATTTTCGGGCTTCTAACTACCCGTAACGTCTGTCAAAGATCTATAAATGACAGCCGGCATCAAAGGCTTAACGTGCTTTCCGAGGCACAAAGGAGTATCGATATGTAATGAACGGTCACCCATCCACAGACTGATCAAATGTAGCTTCGATCGACCCGTGCGGCAGAGTTTTTTTTAGCACCAAGCTCCTCCGAGCTCTGTAACCAATAGTTTTTATTGTAATGTGTGTGTAATTCATCACAAATGTTACACATCGTTTGGCGAGATAGGCATGGCAAAATAAAGGAGCTATTCGTCATCTCCACATATGCCACAAAATCAATAAAACAATCATTCCACAAGAAAAACCAATAGTTCAAACAAAAAGGAAGCCGCGCTGTTAAGAAAATAAGTCACGTACCCGACTAGTCACGCATCTATGTAGATAGTTCCCAACTTTCGGACCTTTTCAGGCGAAAGTGAATGATCTAAAAAGTTTTTACAAACATATTCGGCCTCATTGCCGTTTCGGGAAACTCGGTAACGAGTTCACTTCCCTGATTGATGAATGTGACTACCCGACAAGCCGAAACACGTACTGATAACGTAAAACTGGGCATTAATACCGGGAAATGCTCGGACGATAAAATATTGTTCCCGTTTATTTATTTTTCGGGGTTTTGTTTGATGGGACAAAGCCATTCAGGTTGTTCTGTTACTAAACTGTGTCAACAAAAGCTTGAATATGGTTGAGTTGTGATCAACGGATTTTAAAAAGGGATACAGCTTTATTGAATGGACTATTTCCACCAACCTATATTATGTGTAATCCTGCTAACATATTTTGATCTGTAAATTGGTAACATAAAAGAGACCTTTATTCTGAACGAGATTCATATCACTGAAAATATATAACCAACAGTTTACTAACAATGACTAGTTTCAGTGAAGCTACTAATAATACTAACAAAATTTGAAACCTAAACTATTATAATAAATTAAGAGGAAATATTTGATTGCTTGAAATGGATAAACTCAAAAACTACCAAACCGATTTTTTCACCTGTAGGAACTTACAAGTACATTATTAGCAAATAGTGAGGCTTAAAGGCTTTATTTTATTTTCAAAAACGTTCTTTAAACGGGGTCGAAGGGATGTTAAAGTTAAAAATAGGTAAAGGTATGAAAGTAAAAGAGGGTTTTATTACATTATTATTATTAGATATGCTCTAATGTTACAGAATCTCAATAATATTTTAAATGCGAATGTTTGTCGGTATGAGTGTATATTTTTTTTCTACACCCTGAAGCCGCTGCACGAATTTGGATGAAATTTGTTATGAAGGTAGCCGTGGATTAACACACAAGCGTAAACGTAAAAGCATTTCCTTGGGCATTTTAAATCATCTCAAGATAACATTTTAAACACGGGCACAGCTAGTATTTAATAAGCTTACGACATATTATAGAAACTAATAGTTAATTCCTTATAGAAAGACGTCATCAAAAATAAAATTACAGTGTCACGTCACCGATTGCTCCACCACCGATTCACCCACATAGCCTAGTTTAAAAAGGCATCGAAAGGCCGCCGTGGAAATTCAATGTAGCGCCCGCCCAGCTCCCTAATTAATTCGTCGTGAAAAAACGTTCGCTTTTTCCTCAACCTGCCATCCTTGATTTTCAATTTCTGTTGCGAAAGATTAATGGGGAAGGACAGGTTCCCGACAAAGTTATATCTACATTCATAATTAGTCCGCAACACTGTTTTTAAAGGCTGTTTTTACGACGGAATTGGATTGTTCGAATCCTACTTACAATATTGTAAATGTTCGTGAGTTTGCTTGTTTGTTCCTCCATGATACATTACCAGCTGAACAGATTTCGATCAAACTTAACAGTTATGTTGATAGACTATGGACTTTTATTTTTTTGGGACAAGCTTGCCACACTATTCCAAAACCAGGCGACCACCAGAAAAGCGTCGAGACAATAAAGCCCAATGAGTCCTGGAGAATCGATTCAACTGTGTTAGATCCCGCAACGAAATTAATCAGAAAAGAACAACGGAGGAGTTAAAAAAATAAATAATTTCCACTTCATGGAGGGAAGTGGAAATTATTTATTTTTCTAACATCGAGCAGGAGACAGAACAGAGCTAGGTCAATAAGCACAAAGGGACGTTTACAACTGGGTTTGGCTCAGTTGCCTAGCACAACGGTTTAAAGTTAACACTGATATAAATGGGTCCTAAATGATGAACTTTTACATTTGATTCCAATAGTAGGTATGGCAAAAACGCTTGAGCGCACGGATATTTGATCGAGTTTCTACAAGACTATAGACTTTGTAAATAATGGGGTATTTTTTATCCAAATTGCAACCCAATTTGTAAGGCACGCTTGGCGCAGTGGCTGAGCGAAGGGCTGTTGCGCTGCGAGTTGCGGGTTCAATTCCCGCACGGGACAAATATTGTATGGCCTAGAGGTAGTTGTTCCGGGTCTGGCTGTTTGTGTATGTGACTTTAAATGTTTGAAAACGCATCCACGGTACTGAAGAAATTCTAAGCGTGGGGCAACATTCTATTAAAAAATAATGGAAGAATTTCTCCTAGGGCACGAGTGAAAGCGAGGGCAAAAAATAGTAGGTACTACATGGACAATGTATGAAAATAACTTTAAAATTAATAATGTTTATCTTGGTTGTTACATCATGGTCCACTGTTGTTTTGTTTTCTTTGTGAGTTAAGAGTGAACAGATAAATGTCTCAGATTATTTTCGCGGTGTAGTGATAAGGGTAGGTTCGGCCTGCGATCTGGCGCCGTGTAAATCAACCGCCCCTAGCTGATAACGAGAGTAAAATTTCGCTGTAAATCATACATTTGTTTTCGTAAAAGGAGATCGTGGAAGGAATATTAAACGGTTATCATACGATTTCTGAATTAGATTGCGGTTCACTTGCACGTCCTTTTGTATTTCGATTTGATAATAAATTTATTGGAACGTTTTTTTTCCATTTTTTATTCGAAGTTCGATTACGGCATGCTTGGTTTCACTTGATTGCTGCTTGTAACTGCGAGGTGTTAGGATCTTAATGAAATTCAAAAGTCTGGCTGATATTCTTTATCAGTTTTCAGGTAGTGACTGTGGAGATTTTTTTTTAATAAACTACGGCTGTTGTAGGTTTGAATTCGAGAATAATATCCATAAGAATAGTTGGAGGAGCTTGTGGCTAAATAGAAACAGCTGCACGGGTTGATCGAAGGTTACATTTACCGAGGTCAGTCCGTGGATTGGTGACCGTTCGTAACATATCGAGACTCCTTTGTGCCTCGGAAAGCACTTTAAGAGAAGAGAAGCCCGAAAGTCTGACAACCAGTCGTACCAAGAAACATCGTATTGCCCAGTAACTGGGTTGTGGAAATAAGATTAGGCAGTCACTCCATGTAAAATACTGGTATTCAGCTGCATTGAACCCAACTTAAATGGGAAAAAGCTAGGCAAATGCACCTGATTACCAGAGTTTTACATGGAGCAACTGCCTATCTGACCAGCAAAATGGTAAGACTGGCTGTCGTACTATTGTACTGTCTGCCAAATATATAAATGACAGTCGGTACCAACGGCTTTACGTACTTTCCGAAGCGGGTATCAGTATTTAATGGGTAGTCATCTACCGACGATCCAACGGCTTTACGAGTATGCCATGTGTACAATATTTTTGGCACAGATGGAGCAGTGGCTGAGCGATCGACTGCTGAGCGGCGTGTCGTGGGTTCCCGCATGGAACAAATATTTTTATGGCATACAGCTACTTGTTCCGGGTCTGGCTGTTCGTTTATGTGACTTTAAATGTAGGTATGTAAAGCACCCACCACGACACATGAGAAATTCTTAATATGGGGCAACGTTTTTCTCAATAAAAAAAATGTCTAATAAACAATATTGTATTACCTAAGGCGTTGGTTATTATAAAAAAAAATGTTTTGCCAAACAAAGAGATACGTATCCTTCTTTGACCGAGTTCACACAAGCGTAACCACACATCTATCACCAAAACTGCATCAAAGAAAACCCGGGCACATTAAGAGTTATATGAAAAATTCATTAGGCCCGGAGTTCGTTCCGTTCCGCAGACATTATCTGAACTGTCGGGATTCTGCCTTCATCCATCATTCAGTCTTGTCGGCTCTTAGCATGCACTCGTATACGAAAGCAGGCATTATGGTTCTGTTTTCAGTTGGGGACTCGCATACAACGCAAATGTTCCGGAGATACAACGATTGTTGAAGTTGTGCAAAAGATGTGTAGAAATTTCAATCATTTAATACGTCTTAGGCCTTAAAAGGGGGCGTTTGTTTTATTTTATTTTTATGATTTGTTGTTATAGCGGCAATAAAAAAAAATCTGACGAAATGGCAACTGTCTACCGATTACGGCTCATGAGATACATCCAGGCAGACGGACGGATAGACAGCGGAGGTTTAGTAATAGGCTCCAGTTGGAACCTTCCGGGTACGGAACCCTAAAAAGGTATAGCCACGTCAAGCAATAGTCAAAAAGAAACTTAGTATCTTGGTACTAACTTAGTAATAAAATTGTAAGTATGAAGTAGATACTTACAATTTTGTTTAGATGTATACCTACATTTATTTATAGTTTAAGTGAATCAAGATATATACTTACCTTGTGATGGTGGTCAAAGCATGAGAAAAGATTCATTTACATTCTGAGTCACCTTAAGTTCTAAGTCAAGCTTTCTTTCTTTTTCTTTTTCTTCAGATGATCGATCAGAACAAGATACTGAGTTTTTTTTTATTATTGCTTGACGTGTCTAGTCTTTTTTTATAACAATTTCCAGGAATAAACATCATTTATCATTTGTAGTTAAATACTTTTAAATGGATATTGGATTTAGGAAACCGAGTCATACTTATAATTTACATCTCCGTCATTATCTGCTTAGCCTTTTCCCAACTACGTTGTTGTCAACTTCCAGACTAATCGGATGCAGCTGAATACCAGTATTTTACATAAAGCGACTGCCTTCTCTGGCCTCCACAAGCCAGTTACGGGGCAACACGATGCCCCTTAGTTAGACTGATTGTCAAACTTTCTGGCTTCTGACTACCCGTAATGACTGTCAAAAATGTAGATCTTTTTCAAGCCGTTGGTCCCGGCTGTCATTTGTAGAAATGGGGCTTTACGTGCTTTCCGAGGCACGGTGGAGTCTGAATATGTTACGAGCGGTGATCCATCCACCGACTGTCCTCGGCAAGCATAGCTTTACCTTCGATCAAACCGTGCGGCTGTTCTTATTTAGCCATGAGCTCCTCATAATTATTACAACTGTATGATTATTAAATATATGTGCACTTTTTCATAACTTTTAACTAAATTCACAGTTATACAAACATTTCTATAATCTATTTTAGATTATAGAAATGTTTATTACTAAGTTTTGAGGCAAGCCAGAATGCTGTTTAACAGATCATCTTTAGAGCGTATACGTATTGTATACGTACGATTCCCATAGTTCGTTGCGGTACGACTGTCAGCTGCATTGATTCTAAGTCACTAGAGACTATTCACAATACACAGCTATCCGAGGTCGCTCTGCATGCACTTTGCGAAACGAGCTGAGTTCTATGTGCACGGTTTTTAAGCTAAATTTTAACCGAAATTTCATAAAGTTTTGGCGGTTTTATTCCAACCGTGTTAAAGCTTATTTTTCATGAAACAACAGCATTCGAAACTGAAAAATAAAAGAATAATCGAAGACTGTCTACACTGTACCTATACAGTTATGCATGGCAATACATAAAAAAACAAATACTTATCGAATTGAGAACCTCCTCCTTTTCTTTTCTTCGGTTAAAATACTGCACATTCTTGATTCGTTACAAAATGTTGGATGTTGATGACCTTATTGGTGATTTTCTTAAAAAGGTCAGGTGCGTAGTACTTGCAACCGGTGTGCGTGTATGACCAGATGTATGAACGTAAACGAAGTAATGGTGTGAGTTTATGTCTGTATATATGTATTTTGGATGGTTAGTGTTGCAAGCGAGTTGCTTTAAGAAAGCGCTTAATTACGTAGCATGATACAGCTTGCATTTGTAGGCTTTAGAAAAAGTTCCAACGATGTTTCGCTGCGTACTGCAACATGCAACCCCCCAAGCGTGACGATTCATCGCGCTCCTTATAAGGAAATCAATCACTAATACAAGGATACACCTACGAGAAGCTAATAGGTACATAACAAGAAACTCAATTAGTTCGTCACTCTATCAGTTACTCCCGAAAATACTCTCTTGACTGTATGAAAAAGTCACAATTTATATTCTTTTGACAAATATTGTAACTGTAATTAAACTGAGCTTTCTTTGTAAACTTTGAAATTGTTTTCACAAGTTACACAACGTTTATTTTAAACAATAAGTTTTTAATTAAACAAAAGCCGATCAAAATAATCGATAAGATTTAATGATGAAATAAATTAACTGCACTGTGGCAGCCTCTCGATCTGGTGTTCAATTGAATCCGGTTAGACTGAAAGCCGACTGAAAACTTCCAGTCCAACCGGATCCAACTCAATACCAGTTTTTTTGTCACTGACTGAAAAAAAATTGCAAACTTAAATCCAATTGACTATGTTACTCTTAATAGCAATGGTTATAAGGTTTTTCTACTAACAAAGAATGAATCATATTGTTGACAAAAACATGATTCATTATTTTAATAATAATAATAAAGAGCCTCGACAAACATCTAAGGAGGCTCTCGTTAGGTAGCTGAAGGGCTTGATTCAGAAAGCATATCTTCTGGACACGGCGCGTATTGTTAGGCGATACGTCACTCTGGACCGCCTAAAAAATAGTAGCTCACTGGTATCGTTTTAGCTACCGGCTTCGATACTATTATTTTTGGTTTTTCTTTTATTTATTTATATTTAAAAATGTTATTAGTAAGTAAGTTTAATGAATAAAGGTGATAATAATAAAAAGTAAGTAATATGTATTCACTGCAACATTTACTTAACCGACACCAACCAATATTCAAAAGCATTTACATTTAACTTGAACATCTCCAAGTAACATTATTATTCACTGACAAAGTTAGAATGCTGCAAAGACATTTACTTTTATCAACTCACTTGTGGTGGGAACTAGTTTCCTGTTCGATTCTACTTTATTTTCAGGGCAAATCGTGAAAGCGATCATGTGGCAAAACACTCTTATAGATTTGGCCCGAGGGAACTTTGACTCGAAGTTGGCTAGTGAGACGTCGGAGTCGCGATACGATATGTTTGAGAGCAAAACGGTGTTCCGATGGTAAGATGCGAGTGTGTACAGTGTAGCCGAGGGCCGTTCTAGGTTTGTAGGTACTTAATGTGACGCCAGGAAATGTTTAATGTATCGGTATTATGCATTTGTGAGGACGAATCAGAGAATAGGTATGATAGGAAGTTAGAGCGGGATGCCTTTTAATTCTGTTTAAAAACTTAGAATTGTTTGCTAAGACGTAATATTTGTGATTCGGTTGTTCCGTCTGCAATTTCTCAGGAGCAGTGAAGTTTGGATTTCTGCCCTGTTGGTGGTAATGGTGCCGCCCTTTATTACCTAGCACTTAAACATTACTAGCAAAACGTGTTCATCCTTCAAAGAATAACGTGATGTTATGTCAAATATGACCATAAACAAGATAGGTATTGGTTACCGCAATTGAGGGAAAGGTGTATTCCCAGAAGATCCATCATTTACTTAACCTGTTTAAAATCTTTTGTAAAGGTTGCTTGCTCTTCTAAGAAAAGTCATTAAGCAACGATGTGGGAAGGGAACTGACCACGGTCTATAACTAGTTCGTAGAAAGGTCTTAAAGAGCCATGATGAATTATCAAGGATGGTGGTATAAGCTATCATTTGTGGGTAACAAGAGAACAACTAGCCAAAGTAGAATAAAATGCTAGTGGTACCAACTCCATTTCGAGAGGAAAGTTTTTTTTTATGAATGTGTCCATACACATTTGGAAAACTAAACATTCAAATAAGTTTCGTTTTTACATACTCATAAAAGCATGACTAGAGATATAATGTTATATGCTTCATGTATAAGCTTAATCTACATAATAAACTTAAAGAAAAGATCGGAGATAAAAAATACTTTACTATAAAAAATAAGTAGTTCATTCTACTTAGGAAACACCCTAAAGATTGCTATCAAATAAAAAGTGTAACGGGCCTTAACGCACGCCGGAGGCTACATACAACACATAACACAAAATACAAAAACCTACGGCTGAAACATGTCAGATATAAAAGTATTTTCGCCACAAAAAATGAGAGAGACACACAAATCTCATAAAGAAATCCACTAGCTTATTGTATAGAAAAACTTTATTACTTCGCGTCCATAGTCAGTGAAACTAACTAGCTTAACTTAGTACGTGGTTAGGCATCCCTTTAACAATGTGTAACTTAATTCCAAAGTAATAATTGGAGTCAAACTTCGGGTCCCTACCTTTCCCGAATAAAATTAAACTTGGTAAAAATGCATGAAAGGCGAAGTAAATTCGAAATTATAACAAAACCGCTCGCTCAGCAATATGTGAGTGAGCCATTTAACGGCGTCAGCATAAAGATAATAGGAAAAAGTTAAATTATGTCGATGTCTGAAGAGTCAGACCTTGCCGCGTAACGTGCCAGTTATAAAAGTTGAATTTATGACTGAAATTATTTCAGTCTCTTCCCTAATTCTACTTTTCTTGTGTGTCCAGGTGCATGATATGAAGTTAACTTTTAGAGGGGACATCTAGAAGATACGCTCGGTTGGTCGCGTTTTATTGGACTATTCCGCTTTGATTTGTTGGAGGGGAGGAGGCTTATTTTCTAAGTTACTTCCGTAATACTAATACATCTAAGTAAAATGGTTCTCTCACTGTCCAATTTCATGTTTTATGACTAGCGAGACGAAGTTATTTGTCAAGTCTAATTGCCGCCGTTTTTTACGGAAAACCCATCGAAAGGCGTTTTCAGCTCATTTAGTATTTAGGCGGTTCATTTGCAATTAATATACTTAACTGTGCCTCTCGGTTTCGCCTCCTAAGGGTCGTAACGTGATGTTAGAGCCTATAACATTCCTCAAGGTTAGGCTATCAAATGCATTTTTTTTTTATTCGAGTGAAGTTAGTGCGTTCAAGCAAACTGTTCAGCTTTATAAAACTAATATTAAGATTTGAATTATCGACTTTGGTAAACCTACATGGGATACCATTAATTATATTATTTTTCACTGGTCTCACAAATACAACACGTAACTCGCCGTTATCCGTGCTCAGGACTGTGAGTATTATTTTGGAATCTTGTTCGTGTATTTCTGAAGATATTCTATACCACCGCATAAAACAAAAGGCAACTTGACCTGACCCAAAATCGTAACAGAATGATAGACGTCTCAAAGAGGCAACAGACATGAAAGCTTAAAACGTCAATAGGCAGCAACACCTCTCAAGTTTAGTACAATACAAAGCTCCCGAGTCCCAACACAGAATAAATTGGTACAGAAAGTCAGCTCTATAAAACGAGCGAAGACAGGCGCACTGCACGCACACAGACGCGTATATACAGTGGCGGTCAAAGTCGCAAGTACGTTTGCACTCACAGTGAAGCGTGTCTGTGTGTGAGTGCGTTTTCAAACCGACCTTCTGTTACTACTTTTCTGTGCCTCTGATGAAAATTTCATGCGCTAAGGACTTTGTAGAGGGTCGGTGGACAAATATTCAACCTCTCCATTACTTATGGTCGCCTGCCTCAACGACGCTCTTTCGGCTCGACGGTTTCTTATAAACAAATTGTTTTATTTCATGCCACACGTGCCTAGATTTCTTTTTATAAACCTCGCCGGCGACCTTTTCTGAAACGTTGCACAGAATTATATAAAATAAACTGTGTATTTTGTATTAAAACAAGGGAATTATGTGAGCGCGGTCACGCGAGTGGCCATGGAAAATAATTGTGTGTTGTGTCAATCAATCTTGAGCACAAAAAGTGTTTGATGTTAATTGTATAAGTACCTTGGTTAGCTGTTTATAATTTCAAAGTAGGTGAAAAATACACAAACGAAGTTCCTTCTAATCACGTTTTAGTTCCTATATTATTAACATTTTATGTATTTTTCACAAACGAAAATTTTAAAATACGAATGTAGGTAGGTATTGAAACTTTTTCGAATATTTTTCATAGAGGTGGATTTTCATGAATGAGTATATTATGCTTCTTTATGTCCTGGAAAATTACAAAGGGGAGTCACGACCATAGCTAGTTTCAAATATTCATGAGACGTTTGATCCCTTGCCTGAATGGGCCAACCTATTTCCAACCACGAGGATGAAGAGAGTAGATGTATGTACCTTCAAGCACCAAGAACACCTTGAAAGAAAGATGATTAGGTACCCGAGTTTCTTTCTTCACCTATAACTCTTCATGAATGGCTTTTGTTTAAGAGACACCACAGTTTCTCCAATATCATTTAGGCACTATGATAGACCTTCAAACGCTAGAGATTGATTTTGATTAGATGGAGATTTATTTTATCTTTTGCCTAGATAAAATAAAATTGCTACAAATTGTAATAAATTTATTACCATGAAGGTTTGTATTTGCCTATTACCAACATACGTAAAAATATGTTTAAAAAGTGTGTATGTTAAATGTGGCCGCAGTTTGGACATTAAATTATAATTTTTTATACTTTGCCCCATACTAGGAATTTCTCCTGTATCGTGGGTGCGTTTACAAACATTTAAACTCACATACGTAAACAGCCAGACCCGGAACAAATACCTGTAGGTCATACAAATATTTGTTCCGTGCGGGGATCGAACCCACAACACGCGGCGCAGCAGCCGATAGCTCAACCACTGCGCCAACCGTGTCGTCTCCAGTGATAGTATCATGCATCTTTCTTGGTGCAGTCAGGACATGCACATGCCGACAATGTTCCATGTTATAGTATATTTGCTCTTTGTTTCGCCTCCACTAATGTTTATTAAGAAAAAGTATAATAAGTTGAGTGAAAAGTAGTCTTTGTTTATAAGCAAAATATTTACTACAACGATATACATAATTCAAAATGCCAGAACTCTTGTTTTCTTTTATTCAATAACCTTTATGTACCTACAGCAAAACCTAATTCGAACCTTTTGCGCCGAAAAATAACCCAAAAGAGCAATCTCCACACATTACGTTACCGAACATACTAAATCCAAACATGTGTCAAATAATCCCATTGGCCATTGGGCGGCAATGGGCGAACGGTCACGACATTGACTGAGGAGCGGGTAGGATTAGTATCCGATGGCCGACCGGTCCCGACCGATCCCGCGCGATACCGGACGAACCCAACCGGACCGATTCGCCTTTATTAAGACGAATAGACAAACATTTTTAACACGTAAATGTGAGTTATGAGACCACGATGGCCCGAATAGATGGCGGCTTGAACTATGGCCTGTTTCGTTTGGAAATTGAATGTAGATTTTTTTTTTGTAGTGATATAAGATTATTTTACGCAATAGTTATAATTCATTCTACATACGATAGTAATGAAAATAGTGGTGCTTTAATTACGCAAATATATTCAATATTTTAGTTAGTACATTTTTAGTTATTCATAACAATTCTATATACTATTACTAGCTGACCCAGCAAACGTAGTTTTGCCATTTTAAGCCAAAAATAACAACATTTTTGGGGTGGTTGGGGTTATCACTTAGGGGCATGAAAAATAGATGTTGGCCGATTCTCAGACCTACCCGACATGCACACAAAATTTCATACAAATCGGTACAGCCGTTTCAAAGGAGTTTGGTAACAAACATTGCGACACGAGTATTTTATATATTAGAAAGATGTCATAGATATTATCTACGGTGTTAGGTTTTACACTACACAGCAGGCTGACTATATTTCCACTCTACATTTCACCATATTTCCACCCAATAACGTCTATTATCGTATATCTTGATTGCGTTAAGTCCTATTAGGAGTTAAACTAAACATAACTTGTAATTTAAGTCTTCAACTATGTGTGGGAGCATCAAGAACCTTCCTATGTAGGCATAGATTAGATTTAGCCTAGACAGAGTAAACAGAGTCCTGATTGAAAATCTATACTTCATTTGGCCTTGAGTGTCTGAGTAGTTTACAAGCTTGTAAGGGATGAGAATCGTCTTATCAGATGTAAAACATATTGTAGCCTTGATTATAGTGTACATTTTACCTATATTTATTTAGCATTACCACCGTAGAAACAAAATTGAATACAATACAAAAGACAAAACGTAATACCTAGAAAGGTTTCTAGAAAAAATGTTCAGGTCTTGACCAGCCATCTGTGTGTGATCGGCATCTACCATTGAACATTTAATAAACGTAAATTGCATAGGTCTCGAGAAATGTTCTGTGACACACAGACAAAACGTGATCTTATGAGAGGTTCCGTTTTGATTTTTAAGGTAGGAACCCTAAAATTAAGAAAATTAATGTCACTTTATATAAAAAGAGATATATGTATAGATAGTCATGATACGCGTCCAATTTGATACTTCCAAGAGCATCTATCAGTTAGAATCAATGATCTCCGATCAGCCCATAGTGAAAAACAGCGTCAAATTAGGTATATAAGTAGGTACCACGCTTCGCATACCAAAGCCTCAAAACTTTTCGGTAGCATTAAAACTTAAATAGGATTTCTATACAATCAGGATTAAGACAAACGCTTGTTAAGAATTAACGCCTGAACCTTTTGTTCGGTAACCGAGGATTAAGCTCCGGTTTAGGGCCGTAACCACATGGCTGTGTATCCTTAAATTTGTACACGTTCGTTAAGCCGGAGATAGGTGGCATCGAAGGATTGGACAGTGACGAAGTATGGGTCGGGGGGGTTACTTTATCGGGACTGTTCGTCTTTCTCGCCACTATGTTTCTTTATTAAGATAAATGCTGGGTTTTTTAACGGAAGGTTAGGTGTTTTTTAATTAAGTGTTTTTGTGGCCTGTATTCTAATCGATAAAGGTAGGTATGTTTTGAATGATTGCACCAACCTACATTTATGAAAATACCACCGATTCAAAACTAAATATATTCTGAACTAATATTATAAATGCGAAAGTTTGGATGCATGGATGTATGTTACTCAACCACGCCAGAGTGGCTGAATTGATCAAGATGAAATAAGGCACAGAGATAACACATAGGCAAGAATACATAGGCTAGGGTATACCTTTTATTCCGGAAAAAAGATGTTGCCTCGTGTTGACTTTTTATACATGTATCACCGCGGGGTGCAGCTATTTGAACGATACTTACTTACTTAATACCTATTTTTTTATACACACAGACACAAAGAGAATTACTTTTTTTGCAAAAATATAGTGACCGTGTTTCTGAGCCCAAATATAAAACCAAGTTCTCAAAGTATTTCAGAGTGCCATAACGAAAGTTATTTAATTTTATCAGTTGCTATTGCTAGGCTTGTAAGTACAAATAAGATGGCAAAGGTCTGGTCTGTTATTAAAGAAATTTAATAAAAGACTAACGAACCTTTTTACTATTCCTTTTTCTATTATTTGCACGTTGAAACTCAATTGTTTATTATTCGATTTTTAAATTTCTTTTCAAAAGTTTCTATTTGAATTTTAGCGCGATTACAATTCTGAATAAACTTCAATTAATTAAATTTTTATTCCATTCTTTATCCAATGTTATGGTAACAAAAGCATAAAGATTAAATGTTGTAACGTTTCAATATTATTTGTGATGTGTTATATTGGCAACACCAACTTATTGAGACCTTGTGGTTACCTAGTTGTGTCACACAATTCAATTAAAATAAAATGCTGCTCAGTCGGTGTTCGTCAGTTGAGTTCAAAGTTGACAAGATTTTAACAAAATTGTCTTATTCTGTAACTCTTGTTAAACTCTTAATTACTTTCGTTGGTAGTCCGCAAACATTCATCTCGTTACGAGACGTAGGCTTCATTATTTACTCGTGCTCACACGTTGCTTCGCTCTCTGCAAATATTTACCTCTTAACGAGAAACCTGACTTCACCCGCGGGTACTGTAATAAACTTTTCTATTGTATTCTGCGGTTCGTATACGTACCGCCGGATAATCGTTACATTGTCTACACGGTTTTCATTTCGCCCCTAATTAACATTTGGAATAAGCGTGTAAACTTCCCCTTATTGCTAGAACTAACATTTCATAATAATAAATCATAATTTGAGTATATTCTGGTAGAACAATGTCGCGCGAATGTCGGTTGGATTTATTGAAAAGGAAAGTTGTGAATGCCAGGTGCGCCCGCCATCTGTCGTGCGTGCGACGCCGGATTCGGCTTCCATTTTCTCTGTGATGAAAATAATTATTGAAGTAGTAGGGGCTGTATTAAAAAGCGAGAAATTGCGAGAGAGGTTTGTCTGAGAGAGTTTTCGCAAGTGTAGGCTCACATAAACGGGAGTAGCTTGAGATGTGCGCGAGCTCAAAGTGGGAGTAATGCTTGATCCGGCACTCGTTCTCTGTCCGTCCATTACTGGTAGTTGCATCACTCTTCTGCGGCTTTACGAGGAGTTTCCAGTACCGGCGCGGTAATGAGCGTCGCTCAACCATTCGTTTGTATTTATCGTCTACATTCAAAGTGATAAAATGGAACTATGTTCCTAACGATGGCAATAACTTTCAGGGGTTACATTCAGTACTTACTTCGAAATTGTGAGTTTGTCGTCGTTACAAAATTCCTTTCACAATTTCGTTTTGAACAACACGAACTGGTTCCTTGTTCGAGAATACTTAACAAGTTGCAACTGCTTAATTCCTTTCAGTGATTTTGCTTGCCATTAAAATTTACTCAGCTTTGTTAGCTATAGATAAATAACTGTTTTATCAATAAGCAGTAATCGAAGAAGATTAATAGTTTGACGATAGAAAAATGACATCTTTTACTCCATCTACTATCCACTACCATGTTTACTTATACACTTTTTTGTTGTCCAATCGCAGTGTGAGTGTAGTGCACACTCTTTCCAAAAGAAAGTGCACTTGTGTTTGCGCACACACATGTGCAGTATAATATTTCCTGTGTCGATAGCTAGTCTCCGCTACGATTAGCCGCCATGACTGACATTCGATCAAGAGGACCATATACAGTGTGAAATTTAAGTGGTTATTTTTCCGCGGCAGCACGAAAGTACTCATGACTGTAAACCAGTTTTACTATGAGAATTTCACTTTACATGGGAAAAAAAACAACTGCTTTATACAAAGTGCATTATCTATCAGATGAAATTGTACGAAACTGTTGTTTTAGTAGAAAAAACTGCTTTTTTTTTATGATTTTGTGTTTTGATGTCATGGTCGGTCTCGTAGTAAAAGTTGTTTACAATGTATTTCTGTACTGAAAACAAACATTTAAATTTCACGCTGTATACTATACAAATATATACATATAAGCACCAGAACCAACCCAAACATCCTCACAAAATTGACTCCGAACATAATTGGCGTCTTGTTTCTATCAAACTTAATAATAATAGCTACAATAATTCGAATCGATATTCATAAATCTTAAGGAAAACCGGGGTCCGACGGTAGGGGTCGCAATGAGCGATGACCCCTAATGGGGGACGTTGACAAAGCGCTAGCTGGTTCCCATGAAAACGTTCAAATACATCATAGGAGCTGACAGCACGATTCTGTGGACTACGAATTGCCATATTTTATTTTCTGCTACGGCTCCCTGATAGTTGATTAATGATTGCGTTTGTAGATGTTGAATTCGTTACTCGTCTTGAAATGCTTGGAGTGAGCGTTTCGAGGTGAATTTATCCGGAGGAGGAGATTGTTTGCTTAATTTATAAGACAGTATATAAACATATATATTTCAAATAAAGATGCATGTATTAAATACAAAAACACACACAAAACTACACATATAAATATATTTTTAATACAATGTACGGTAAGGTACATTGTATTAAAAATATATTTGACGTTCCTGAATTATAATAATAAATATAGATTTATTGTTATGCACAACTTAATACAATGGATCCAGTACACAATAAAATTCAGGAACACCGAGCGGGTTATTGGTCCTCCAATAAATCCCTTTGGTTGACTGGTACAGGATAGTCCGCTTTTGTACATTTGATGGATAAAGTTAATGTTGGTGCATAATTGTTTTCAGCCCAAATATTGAATTTTATAGGTAAGTACCAATTTTACACAGTTTGGTAGCAAAATCTATACCGCCACCTAGAACTAAAAACCCATCAACAACCGTTTAGCCGAACCCAACCATACACAACTGTAGACTGACCAGAAGTGGAACTAGGGGATGGGAAATGGAAGGGAGTACTCTTGAATATGGAGAGCTTTTACTAAGGGACCATTCCTGAAATTGCTACAATTGGTTATTTTATGAAATATTATAATTTATTTATTTTGAGGAGCTCGTGGCTAAATAGATCCTGCCGCACGGGTTGATCGAAGGTTAAGCTACGTTTGCCAAGGTCAGTCTGTGGATGGGTGACCGTTTGTAACATATCGCGACTCCTCCGTGCCTCGGAAAGCACGTTAAGCCGTTGGTCCCGGTTGTCATTTGTAGATCTTTGACAGTCGTTACGGGTAGTCAGAAAACCAAAAGTCTGACAACCAGTTTAACCAAGGGGTATCGTGTTGCCCAGTAACTGGGTTGTGGAGGTCAGATAGGCAGTCGCTCCATGTAAAACACTGGTCCGCAAAGCCGACCCCAACATAGTTGGGGAAAGGCTTGGCAGATAATGATGATGATGGTTAATTTATGCAAACATCTATTTACTGACAGCTATTTGTTTTAAATTGATCTCATAGTAAATTTCTTTATATTCATATGTAAGTACTTAAGTCTCCTGAAATGTGTCGAATAAATTTATAAGATTCTCTGTTAGAGGTGATGGACTTAACTTAACGGCATGTAAGATCAAGAAACGATATATAAAAAAATCTTCGAGCGCAGCTTACTCATTGCAGCGGAAGATTAATATCTTACTGGTTAATCTTGTAAACGAGCCTTGCATTAATAAATACTTTAGCTCACTGCGCCAAGTTTTAAAAGTAGTATTAAATAATAATAAATAATAAATAAATAATGCTGGACAATCCACACAGCATCATCCCCAGCCCCAAGCTAAGCAGAGCTTATGTTATGGGTACTAGATGACTGATATACTTAATACAATACATTACATAGATAGATATTTTTTATCATACATAGTAAATACCCAAACACCCGAAACAAATATTTGTAGATCGTACAAACATTTGTTCCAGGGCGGGAATCGAACCCGCAACCTCCTGCGTCGCAGGCGGACCTTCGCCCACCGCGCCACATCGGTCGTCAAATTCGTCGTATTGAGTGTTTATTTTATATTTCTACTAATTGTATGATTGTGTTTTAACGTTACTTTAAAAAGACGTTCTCAAAAACAGCTAACCCAAGCCCGAAATAGCATTGGAAAGCAATAAATGTGCTTAACACACAATAACAGTTGACTGACGTAAAAAAAACACACTGCGAAATATATTAGAAAATTCCAAGAATTTCTGTCTCGAAAAATAAACAGTAGGTACACTCATACTTGCCGATCTTAAGGCTCTGTTTACTGACAATAGAAATTATTCCCCCTTTAGTATTGTGAGGATGTAAAAATACATGTCTAGCCGTGACGTTGAGTGATGCGATCCACCGCGTATCGCATTGTCTGCTTGTTGAAAGAGCTTGCACAATATGAAATACTTCAGTACTTCACAGAATCACGACTGCCTCATTGAATACGGACTCAACTGAGCACTATTCTCCCGCCGAAATATTCACATAGATTTTAGCGGCGAATGCATCTTCGGTGTAGAATATTAATAGTCCATGGTGAATGAGATGGGCTGGTTTCAGGGAGTGTTTTCAATGATATTGAATCTGGTTGAAAGGAGGTTTTACTTTTTGCGAGAGATAAAATTGAATTTTCAAATGGTGCGGGTGACGTCTGAATATATTTGCGAACCCGACTGCGATAAAGCTCGAAAGGAGGGTTATATATGTTTTTTTGTTTACTAATAATAAATAGTTTGTTTTCCATGGCGATGATAACCTATTGAAAAGTTCTTCTGTAGCTTGAACTGATCGCGAAAACCTCCTGACTCAGCTAACGATTTTTACTCTCTTTTTAGCTTACAACTAGCGCTGTTAAGGTTTTTTGGATACCGCGTAACTCCGGGACGTCTGGAAGTAAAAAGAGAAGGCTTTTTCCCAACAAAGGGTCACCATATGCAATCGCAAAGAAAAAAGGCTTAGCAGACATTACTAATTTTATAGTCTATTCATGCAGCTTGAATTAATATTCAAAATAAATCAACACGCATACTAAACATGATAAAACAATACATAAATAAGAATGACGCCGGTCCAAAAAATCCCAGTCGGTAAAATCAAATAACATTTTACCCGATCCGGGAAACGAACCTTATGCTCAGTTATATAGTGCACAGTGTGTGTGTGTAGTGTACAGTTATTTAGTATAGTTGCTGACTACACCAAAGAGGCAGTTTGAAAATTAATCAAGTCTATAGTAATGTGTTTTGGGTTTCAATTACTATTCAATACATGTTCCGGTCAAAATCATCTCAAACACACTTACCACAACTCAAACAGATGAACGTTATGGTAACAGATCCTGAGCTGCAAATATTCAAATGAAAACAACACGCCCTTTGAGTTAAACGTGCAAATGCGGGACACTGTTTAGAGCGATAGGACGGGTTTATTGAGGAAATGTAGGTACCTAAACTTGATGAGTTTAAAGGAGTAGTGTCATTATTATTATTTTTAATAATAACGTTGCCCCACACAAAGAATTTCTCCTGTATCGTGGGTACGTTTACAAACATTCAACTCACATACACAACCAGCCAGACCCGGAACAACTATCTGTAGGCCAAACAAATATTTGTTCCGTGCGGTAATCGAACCCACGACACGCGGTGCAGCAGCCAATCACTCAGCCATTGCGCCAACCGTGCTGTCGTTATTATATGTCGTGACGTTAAGGGAATTAGTTGTGATACAAGTAATATCGAAACTTTGATGCTGTAGAGTAGGCCGCTCGATACAAAACCAACATAACTACTACTATAGACGCCATTTAAACTTAGAAATACTGTCATCAAAAGCTACCTCCATAGAGTGTTACAATGGGCGGCCTTATAGCTTAAAGCGATCTCTTACAGAATCTTTGAATGGACTGGATAGAGAAGGAGAAAAGATGTATTAGTATAACTTGGTGTACTATTACTCCGTACTCTACGCCAAGATAGATCAAGCACCGTACCGCCCATCTTTTACTGATTGATAGGATGCTGCATGGTATTTAGTGAAAGCCCACGACTGTAACTAATGATAAATGAGGTGTTACTATGATGCCGTCTAAATGTGAACTAAACTGATGTAAAATGAGTGTTAATTTATTTTAATTCAGTTTTGATGAGAGTGCAATTATGCCATGTGCGATTGCACCGTACAGTCAAAGTGTTACCACTGACGTGCATTCTTTATCTACTTGTACTGGATGCTGGATTGTTTTCAGATAAAAATATGTGTCCCTTTAGTCTTAAACTTGTCAGAATTTGAGTGGACGTTACGCGGATACTAAAAAAAACAAATCCGCGGGCCCTACGCAATGTCTACGGGGCCTACGACACGTGCTACGCGCTACGCGGACATACTCGTACATATATATATTACTGCAGAAGTGTTGCAGTCTCTTATCAATTAATTTAATAAATCTAATTAATAAAGTGAATAGATACGATAGATAGAGAAGATAAGACAAGATTGAAAAACTGTTGATCGTAGCCAAGCTTTCAAGTTCCCACAGAAACCGTTTGTGTTAACATCCACATGCTGAGTCTGGTCGAGAATTCTCGTACAATCGGTACGTATTGGATCAAGTGGAAATAATCTTGGAGCAGTTTATTACGTTCCCAATATCGTTGCGGGCCGACGATTCAATTGCGCGCTGCACGACCGAAATTGATTTCTAAATATTTCTTATATCGCAATGGTGTTTTTTGCTGAGAATACTTTGCGGTTGTAAATGTTTTTTTTCAGAAATGACATCATATATTAATAAATCAAAAATATCAGTTGTTATGCTTCGTTGTTTAAATATATGTTACATGTAACTGTGCGTTTTATACTTGTATTTTACTTAAATGCATTTTGTTTTCAAGTTATTTTTCACCTTGTTCCACCTACCATATTCTGTCTCTGCATCTTCCTAAAGTAGACTGGTAGAACATGCCTAAGTCCGCATTTGTATGGTGTTTTTCACTTTTGCATACATTTTTAATACGACTGTGGTGGCGCGGCGAAGATCCGCCTGCGACGCAGGAGGTTGCAGGTTCGAATCCCGCCCTGGGACAAATGTTTGTACGATTTACAAAGATTTGTTCCGGTTGTTCTGGGTATTTGCTAGGTGTAATAAAAAATACGTATCTATGTAATGTAGGTAATTGTATTAAGTATATCAGTCATCTAGTACCCATAACACAAGCTCTGTTTAGCTTGGAGCTAGATGATGCTGTGCAGATTGTCCAGCATTATTTATTTATTTTATTTATCAAATAAATAAATTAAGTTAATACTTTTTTTTTTATTATAAATAAAATAAGTAAGGCAAAAATGTACCTACTAGTACCTACAGTAAAAACATAAAGTCTTAGGAATGTTATCACATTATCACATCAATGTTGAAATGACTTTAACATCACCCCGCTCACGAGGACGACCCTATTACTATAAACCGGACACAAACCCGATCCCGAAAAACCCAATAACACTCGGCTCGACCCGGGACTCAGACCAATACCTCATACTCACCACCACTTGCAACCACTAACCAACAAGACACCCTATCTTACATCTCCATCACTAATATACACTGCACACTCACACAATAAATCAAAACACTAATTCGTAATGTCTATCAAGTATTGAGTACATCCATTTGTCGGTTAATTGTGTGCGTACAATACACTGACCTGGGCCAAACATGTTGGCCCATTGTCCGCGGGTACGCCCACTGTGTGGAACTGAACATGTTAATTATGGCCCAAATGATTCTCCGCCACTGTCACGACCAATGCACCCCATTAATTATTGCATCCTTTTGGTGTCGCGATTTACATCATGGTGATTTATCGCTAGTTTTGGTCGGACGTATAAGCGTGTTAGGTAATAGGGTTATCTGTTTTAGGTGATTTAAGATGATTGTGATTAGAAAAGCCTGAAAAGCTGCTAATTGTATGATTGTGTTTTAACGTTACTTTAAAAAGACGTTCTCAAAAACAGCTAACCCAAGCCCGAAATAGCATTGGAAAGCAATAAATGTGCTTAACACACAATAACAGTTGACTGACGTAAAAAAAACACACTGCGAAATATATTAGAAAATTCCAAGAATTTCTGTCTCGAAAAATAAACAGTAGGTACACTCATACTTGCCGATCTTAAGGCTCTGTTTACTGACAATAGAAATTATTCTCCCTTTAGTATTGTGAGGATGTAAAAATACATGTCTAGCCGTGACGTTGAGTGATGCGATCCACCGCGTATCGCATTGTCTGCTTGTTGAAAGAGCTTGCACAATATGAAATACTTCAGTACTTCACAGAATCACGACTGCCTCATTGAATACGGACTCAACTGAGCACTATTCTCCCGCCGAAATATTCACATAGATTTTAGCGGCGAATGCATCTTCGGTGTAGAATATTAATAGTCCATGGTGAATGAGATGGGCTGGTTTCAGGGAGTGTTTTCAATGATATTGAATCTGGTTGAAAGGAGGTTTTACTTTTTGCGAGAGATAAAATTGAATTTTCAAATGGTGCGGGTGACGTCTGAATATATTTGCGAACCCGACTGCGATAAAGCTCGAAAGGAGGGTTATATATGTTTTCTTCTTTACTAATAATAAATAGTTTGTTTTCCATGGCGATGATAACCTATTGAAAAGTTCTTCTGTAGCTTGAACTGATCGCCAAAACCTCCTGACTCCAGCTCACGATTTTTACTCTCTTTTTAGCTTACAACTAGCGCTGTTAAGGTTTTTTGGATACCGCGTAACTCCGGGACGTCTGGAATTTAAAAGAGAAGGCTTTTTCCCAACAAAGGGACACCATATGCAATCGCAAAGAAAAAAAGCTTAGCAGATATTACTAATTTTATAGTCTATTCATGCAGCTTGAATTAATATTCAAAATAAATCAACACACATACTAAACATGATAAAATAAAACATAAATAAGAATGGTCCAAAAAATCCCAGTCGGCAAAATCAAATAACATTTTACCCGATCCGGGAAACGAACCTTATGCTCAGTTATATAGTGCACAGTGTGTGTGTAGTGTACAGTTATTTGGTATAGTTGCTGACTACACCAAAGAGGCAGTTTGAAAATTAATCAAGTCTATAGTAATGTGTTTTGGGTTTCAATTACTATTCAATACATGTTCCGGTCAAAATCATCTCAAACACACTTACCACAACTCAAACAGATGAACGTTATGGTAACAGATCCTGAGCTGCAAATATTCAAATGAAAACAACACGCCCTTTGAGTTACACGTGCAAATGCTGGACACTGTTTAGAGCGATAGGACGGGTTTATTGAGGAAATGTAGGTACCTAAACTTGATGAGTTTAAAGGAGTAGTGTCTTTATTATTATTTTTAATAATTACGTTGCCCCACACAAAGAATTTCTCCTGTATCGTGGGTACGTTTACAAACATTCAACTCACATACACAAACAGCCAGACCCGGAACAACGATTGATTGATCGGCACTCATCGCATACAGACGTGCACATCAATGCAGTATTATTAAAATAAATAAATTTACGCTTGCATTAAATTTTGACCCAGTTTAAGTGTATTAGCTTGATATAATAAAACAACGTAGTAAGCGGTTTTCAACTCAGTATAATGGACTGACTGGATTATAAATAGTTTTTATAATCTGAAAAATGGCTAGCACCCCCTTTAATCGGAGTGGGATGACACCACGCAGCCCTCCGTCGACTCCAACACCACGCAGCCCTCCGCTGACTCCAACACCGAGACCTCCTCAACAACAAAAGCAGCACCAAGAGGAAGCTGTTGAACCTATCAGTACTGCAGAGATTCAGAACTGGCTGGGGACCATTGAAGGCCACTTGAATGAGGTGTTTTGTATTGCTTCTGAGGGAAAACTTAATTCTGAACAGAAGCAAAGAATTGGCAATCTCTGCCGAAAAGTTGGACATGGTGTTTCACAATTGGCTGTTCAATACCAGTCGCTGAAATCAAGAGCCCTTCAAACACATACCGCCTTGAAAACAATGACCGAAGCTCGAGACCTAGCAGACTGTCTAGCAGAGATGAACCGCACGATTCAGGAGTCCTGTACGAGGCAGGCTGCAACTCCTTCATCTTTTGCCGATATGGTGAAGAAGGGATCTAGCAGTTTTATTCGTCCTAAAAACCTAAGCTCCGTGGCGATTTTTCCATGCGACAACACAAAGACCAGTGATGAAACCAAGAACATGGTAAAAAAAATCATATGCCCTGGTGAAATGAAGCTGAAAGTACGAGGCGTACGTAAAATAGGAAAAGGAGGACTTATTGTTAGCACTGAGACCAAGGATGACCTAGATAAACTCAAGCAAAAAGTCCAAATCGCTTCGTCAGGCCTTACCGTTGACGAACCTCGGAAGCGCAAGCCTCGCATTATTGTGCTAGGAGTTCCCGCATCAATGGCCGAAAATGAGGTTTATAAATGCATTTACGACCAAAACATAACTGACAAACTGCCTATGACCCTAGATACATTTATGACCTCAATTAAACTTAGCCACAAATCTGGAAGGAAAGATGCTGAGAGCTGCAATTATATAATAGAAGTTTCAGCCGCCATTCGCAAGGCCCTCATCACGCAGGACAGATTATTTATAAATTGGACGTCCTGCCCCCGAGACTTCACACTAGTAACGAGATGTTACAAGTGCCAGCAGTACGGTCATGCATCCAAGACATGCAAGGCCGCTGCCCCGACTTGTGGCCATTGCGGTGAAGAAGGACACTCTAGCCAAGACTGCGCAAAAAAAGCTGATGATCCAAAATGTGCTACATGCATGCGCTTTAAAAAACAAGCCAACCACAAGACGGGAGACGCAGTTTGTCCAGCTAAACTTGCAGCCGAATACAGGTATATTAACTCGATTGACTATGACGGCGCCTGAGAGCGCCACATATTTGTTTAAATCTTAGACGTAATTTATTGTTGTTATTTTTGTAGAATGGATATTAATTTAATTACCGACATAGTTAACTCTTTTTTGACTGAGTCAAAGTCATGTGAGGTTGAAGACTGCAATCAATATCTTTCCCAGTATCAAAAGTCATTAACCATAGTAACCCAAAACATACGAAGTATTAATAAGAACATAGATAGCTTTAACATTTTTCTTCATAGACTTAACTTTAATTGTGATATTATGGTTCTAACAGAATGCTGGCTATCAATGCGCCACGATAACCTCCCGGCAATACCAGGGTATAACTTATTGTACACACAAATTAACCACAATCAAAATGATGGTGTCGTTGTCTTTGCTAAGGAATCATTAAAGGTCAAAGTCGAAGAACCTGATCTTCAAGATTGTATTAGTAACTGCCTTATCATCAAAATTGGTACAACTACAGCGATAATTGCTTTGTATAGATCCCCTTCCGCAAGAAACCTAACCTCTTTCCACAGTTCCCTAAACCAGATCTTTCAATCACTTAGCTCATTTAGCAATGTAATACTAACAGGTGATATTAACATTAATATTGGCTCCGAAAACTGCGACGCAGGGACACAAGATTACCTTAACATCTGCTCATACCATGGTTTTCTGCCTGCTCACACATTGCCTACTCATCAGAGCGGTTCTTGCCTCGACCATATGATGATCAAAACCGCTTATTCATTTATTACACTTGTTACTAACTCAACAATAACCGACCACCATTCTGTCTTACTAGCCGTAAATTTAACGCTGCCTAAGCATAATCGCTCCCAGACAAAATCTAAATTAAATATAAATAAACTCGAATATGATTTACGCAACATTGATTATAGCCTAGTTTACAATACTGCTGACGCTAATTCAGCTTTATCGTATTTAATAAAACAAGTCCAACAAGCAATATTACGTAATACGACAATTGTGACAACAAATAATCGTCTTCGTAATATTAAACCTTGGATTACTCCTGGACTAATTCGATGCATAAGGCACAGAGATAAACTTCATCAGAAAACTAAGAAATTCCCTGATAATTTAATAATTCTAAACACCTATAAAAGATACAGGAATTTCTGCAACAATCTCTTAAAGAAGCTTAAAAATAATTACGATAAAAATGAATTAAATAAAGCAGGCAACAATACCAAGCAAATTTGGAAGCATATTAAAAACGTCTACATGACTAAACAACGTGAATCAAATTCGAGGTTACTGCTTACTAATCCTTCATCCCTCTTATCAGCTAACAAAGTAAATAACTTTTTTGTTAATGTTGGGAAAACTTTGGCCAAACAGATTCCGAAACATTGCACCCAACCATCTTTCCAAAAACAGAACAACAGCTGCAACCTGAAGTCATTTGCTATGCTGGATACTGACGAAAACGAAATATCCCAAATAATATCTGGCCTTAAAGATGACTGTGCAGTTGGATGGGATAATATAAGCAACAGGATCCTTAAACTCTTTAAGCATATATTAGCACCTCCCTTAACGCATATATTTCGAATCTGTCTTTCCAAAGGAATTTTCCCTAACTGTCTCAAAAAGGCTGTTGTTATCCCTATGTATAAATCTGGAGACAGGGACTTGGTTAATAACTATAGGCCAATATCATTACTCCCCTCAATCTCAAAAATACTTGAGAAAATTATAAACAGCAGACTAGTTAGCTTCCTGGAGAAAAACAACATCTTGTCACCAGCGCAATTTGGCTTCAGAGCCAAATTATCCACAGCCGATGCGGTGCATAGCCTTACCAATTATATCTCTGAAGAGCTGGGCAAGGGGAACCAGGTCATGGGAGTCTTCCTTGATTTAGCGAAAGCCTTTGACACGGTCTCCGTTTCTGTGCTCCTAAGAAAATTAGAGGCCATAGGAATAAGGGGCACGCCGATGACATTGCTTGCTGACTATTTAAACGACCGATACCAATGTGTTAGGATTGACAATTTTACGAGCGATGAGCAGAAAAATACTGGATTTGGTGTTCCCCAGGGAAGTATATTGGGCCCTACCCTTTTCCTGGTTTATATTAACGACTTGTGTAACCTTAACATCAAGCACGGCAAGATCATATCATATGCTGACGACACGGCGCTAATATTTTCTGCTGAAAACAGTAGCGAACTGTTTGAAAACGCTCAACTTGGCTTTAATACTGTGACTAATTGGCTTCAAAGCAATTTACTAACACTAAACGCTGACAAGACAAAATACATTCACTTCTCCATGCGCAAGCCTCGACTTAACACTACTAACTTCCATTTATATGCCCATCAATGTGATAATCGCTCAATCAACATGTGCATTTGCCCTTCTATCCTCAAAGCAAATAATATTAAATACTTAGGGGTTATAATAGATGAAACACTCTCTTTTAGGTATCATATTGAAAGTCTAGTTAAAAGAGTGCGCAAATTAATATATGTATTTAAAAAAATACGAACTTTTGCGGATTCTAAGTTAATCACACAAGTTTATTTCGCCCTATGTCAATCAATAATTCATTACTGTATCATTTCATGGGGTGGCGCATCAAAAACTATCCTGCTTCCTCTTGAAAGAGCTCAAAGAGCAATTTTAAAGGTAGCAAACTTCCATCCCTTTTACTTTCCCACAGATCAGCTGTATAAATCCTGCAATGTGCTGACTGTGCGCCAGCTATTCATTATGCACTTACTATTAAAACAGCACACCATGCTTACGTACAATGCTGACAATACTAACAAGAGACGGAACGATATAGTATGCATTTCTAATACAACCTCCAAACATGTCTTTGTGGAAAGATTCTTTACATTTTTAGGCCCATTTCTGTACAATAGATTAAATAGAAAACTAAGTATTTATAAGTTAAACTATTTTAGCTGTAAAAAGTCTATTATTACTTTTTTGCAACCCCTTACCTATGCACAGACAGAAGATTTACTTGTAGTCTGCAAGTAAACTGCTGACACATTGTTTGTTTATCTCTTATGTAAGTTGTAATTTTAGTAATTTACTTTTCTTTAATTGTTGATTTATTTATTTTAAGTAGGTATTTACGCACCTTCTAGCCTGAAACACAGGTTCCACCTAGTTCAGGCAATAAGCAACTGTGCTCTATTTTATTTGTTAAGATACTCAATTGTAAATGTGCCCCTTTTTATAAATAAACGATTTATTATTATTATTTATTTATTATTAACTATCTGTAGGCCAAACAAATATTTGTTCCGTTCGGTAATCGAACCCACGACACGCGGTGCAGCAGCCAATCGCTCAGCCATTGCGCCAACCGTGCTGTCGTTATTATATGTCGTGACGTTAAGGGAATTAATTGTGATACAAGTTATATCGAAACTTTTTGTTATGGTGTACAGAAGGCCCGCAGGATACAAAACCAGCATAATTGTTTGTTTAGAGTAGAATAAAACTCTCTCTAAAACTTACAAATACCTAATCAAAAGCTACCTCCATAGAGTGTTACAATGGGCGGTCTTATAGCTAAAAGCGATCTCTTACAGGACATTTGAATGGACTGGATAGAGAAAGAGAAAAGATGTATTCGTAGATCTTGGTGTACTCCGTATTCTACGCCAAGGCAGATCAAGCACTGTACCGCCCATCTTTTACTGATTGATAGGATGCTGCATGGTATTTAGTGAAAGCCCACGACTGTAACTAATGATAAATTAGGTGTTACTATGATGCCGTCTAAATGTGAACTAAACTAATGTAAAATGAGTGTTAATTTATTTTAATTCAGTTTTGATGAGAGTGCAATTATGCCATGTGCGATTGCACCGTACAGTCAAAGTGTTACCACTGACGTGCATTCTTTATCTACTTGTACTGGATGCTGGATTGTTTTCAGATAAAAATATGTGTCCCTTTAGTCTTAAACTTGTCAGAATTTGAGTGGACGTTACGCGGATACTAAAAAAAACAAATCCGCGGGCCCTACGCAATGTCTACGGGGCCTACGACACGTGCTACGCGCTACGCGGACATACTCGTACATATATATATTACTGCAAAAGTGTTGCAGTCTCTTATCGATTAATTTAATAAATCTAATTAATAAAGTGAATAGATACGATAGATAGAGAAGATAAGACAAGATTGAAAAACTGTTGATCGTAGCCAAGCTTACAAGTTCCCACAGAAACCGTTTGTGTTAACATCCACATGCTGAGTCTGGTCGAGAATTCTCGTACAATCGGTACGTATTGGATCAAGTGGAAATAATCTTGGAGCAGTTTATTACGTTCCCAATATCGTTGCGGGCCGACGATTCAATTGCGCGCTGCAAGACCGAAATTGATTTCAAAATATTTCTTATATCGCAATGGTGTTTTTTACTGAGAATACTTTGCGGTTGTAAATGTTTTTTTTTCAGAAATGACATCATAAATTAATAAATCAAAAATATCAGTTGTTATGCTTTGTTTTTTAAATATACGTTACATGTAACTGTGTTTTTACTTAAATGCATTTTATTTTCAAGTTATTTTTTTACCTGGTTGCACCTATGTTCTGTCTCTGCATCTTCCTAAGGTAGACTGGTAGAACACGCCTAAAGGATTAAGTCCGCATTTGTATGGTGTTTTTCAATTTTTCATACATTTTTAACGACTGCGGTGGCGCGGCGAAGGTCCGCCTGCGACGCAGGAGGTTGCAGGTTCGAATCCCGCCCTGGGACAAATGTTTGTACGATCTACAAAGA
Source organism: Phlogophora meticulosa (assembly GCA_905147745.2). Lineage (NCBI taxonomy): Eukaryota > Metazoa > Arthropoda > Insecta > Lepidoptera > Noctuidae > Phlogophora > Phlogophora meticulosa. The sequence goes on from LR990518.1 coordinate 7,537,398, forward strand.
TTTGTTCCGGTTGTTCTGGGTATTTGCTAGGTGTAATAAAAAATACGTATCTATGTAATGTAGGTAATTGTATTAAGTATATCAGTCATCTAGTACCCATAACACAAGCTCTGTTTAGCTAGGAGCTAGATGATGCTGTGCAGATTGTCCAGCATTATTTATTTATTTTATTTATCAAATAAATAAATTAAGTTTTATTATAAATAAAATAAGTAAGGCAAAGATGTACCTACTAGTACCTACAGTAAAAACTTAAAGTCTTAGGAATGTTATCACATTATCACATCAATGTTGAAATGACTTTAACATCACCCCGCTCTCGAGGACGACCCTGTTACTATCAACTGGACACAAACCCGATTCCGAAAAACCCAATAACACTCGGCTCGACCCGGGACTCAGACCAATACCTCATACTCACCACCACTTGCAACCACTCACCAACAAGACACCCTATCTTACATCTCCATCACTAATATACACTGCACACTCACACAATAAATCAAAACACTAATTCGTAATGTCTATCAAGTATTGAGTACATCCATTTGTCGGTTAATTGTGTGCGTACAATACACTGACCTGGGCCAAACATGTTGGCCCATTGTCCGCGGGTACGCCCACTGTGTGGAACTGAACATGTTAATTATGGCCCAAATGATTCTCCGCCACTGTCACGACCAATGCACCCCATTAATTATTGCATCCTTTTGGTGTCGCGATTTACATCATGGTGATTTATCGCTAGTTTTGGTCGGACGTATAAGCGTGTTAGGTAATAGGGTTATCTGTTTTAGGTGATTTAAGATGATTGTGATTAGAAAAGCTGCTTAGCTCTTGTAATACATATGTAAATCAATGTAGAAAGAAATAAATAAAGAACCATTTATTCAGCACAGACTCAGGCACACAACGACACAATACTTTTTTTTTTTTTTTTTTAAACTTTGCCCCACACTAGGAATTTCTCCTGTATCGTGGGTGCGTTTACAAACATTTAAACTCACATACACAAACAGCCAGACCCGGAACAACTACCTGTAGGCCATACAAATATTTGTTCCGTGTGGGGATCGAACCCACAACACGCGGCGCAGCAGCCGATGGCTCAACCACCGCGCCAACCGTGTCGTCAAAAACATATGTCGTACTAAACATATAATACATAAAAAATGACAAAAAATAAAAAAATAAATGAAACAGAAGCAATAAAAAAGAATATATATTAAGTATGTCGTGAATAACCTAACGGCTGCGCTAAAAGGGTCTAGTTCAGCAAAAATGACAGACAACTAGTGTCTGACGCTGATTATGTAATCAGTTTTCATTTCTGTGTGTTGATTAGGAAACACAATGTTATTTAAGATACACAGATATGAAAACTTACAAAAACCATGGCGCAACACGTCACATAAGCATGTCGTTAACGCGAAGTATGAAGATTGGCCCGTACCAAAAATTGTTCAACACGTCTAAAGAAGTTTTCACTTCAAAAAGCAATTAAATATCTTTACTGACTAAACATTGTACTAACAATGACAAATTAGTTAACTTACAAACTGAAATAAAAAAAGTTATTAATGTTACACTAAAAATCAGCACTTTTTTAACGTAAAAATTACTTATAACAGAAGCGGGCACCCTTTACTATTCTTCCTAGTGTTTTTTTTTTTATTTTTCTCTTAAGAAGTGGCGCAACAAACTCCCCAGCAACACACCTGTCTGGTTAGTTAGAAGAACTTGAATTGTATGTATAATACAATGTACAGAAATAAGGTTCATGGTCAATTGGGAAGATTTGACACTTCCCAATTGACCATGAACCTTATTTCTACTGCGATAAAGTTGAAAAACTATCAAAGAAATTTTGATGTACTGGCCTCTGTACATTGTATTATACATACAATTCAAGTTCTTCTAACTAACCAGACAGGTGTGTTTGGGGTAGCTTGATGTGCTGGTGTCTGTACATAACATTATAAATAAATCATTTAGGTTATAAGTTTTTATGCCCTGGCTGGAGGCCTATATTTTTTTTCCATGGTTACTGTCATTCACAGTGGGCTACATGTATCGGGAGTATTCTTCAATATTAACACAATTCGGATATGCACGGTGCATATCCGAATTATATTAATTAAAAAGCGTGGGGTGCATTATGCACCCCACGCTTTTTTCCATTAATATACATTCTTTTCTTATTTACACTTTCTTAATCCAAATTTATTAAATTTTATTTTCTATTTTTTTGTTGGATTTTCTATAAAAGCGTGTTTTTTAGTTCTATAAACAATTTTTTTTTTATCGAATAATTGCATTGTCATCTTTCTTTGACAGGTGTGAAAAATTTGAATGAGTTATGACCGTTTAAAGTGGGTCAAAATAGCGTCCAAAGGAGTCGGTTACAAACAAACAAACATACAAGAAGCTAATATAAAGCGTGTAAAAAAATATGTGTCGAATTGAGAACCTCTTCCTTTGTTTTTGTCGATTAACAATATTAGGAAACTATAATATAGAATTGTATGTGATCGTATTTTGATAACAGAAGCAGACACAATAAAATAGACCTGACTAATAAGTGCACGAATGTATCAGAAATCGTGTAAGTCAGAACTTAAGTAGCACATCTGGATAAACAATAGGTACCAAAGAAGCAAAAATTTAGCGCACCCATAAGGCACATGCTTAATATTATTTGTTTTTTTATTACTTAAATTTCATATAATTTTTCCGTTCTTTTTCTATGTTTTCTATGTTTAGTATTGTATCGTGTGCCTGTGCTGAATAAATGTTTATTTATTTATTTCACTTTATAGGTATAGTACTACCTGTGCCTCACGATCTCTCTTGATCCTATGGGTCATAGCGTGATGGTCAATACCCCATAACCTTCCTCCTATTTTATTTATATTAGGCTTAAAATATTTTAAAATTATGGTATTCAAACAAGCAGACTCTGACTGTCTGAAGCGATTAATCGACGTCAATTGAATACATGAAAATTACAATTTACAAAATAATCTTGAAATTCCCATTCGTCATCTTTTTCTTTGTAAATACTAAACTTAAATTAATTGTTTTGACTTTTATCTGGGTAGACAAAATATATCTTTGTAGTTTGTAGATAGCCTGCAGGTAAATTGTAAAGTCTTTTGTTTCAATTGTATAGGTAATAGGTATTACATTTCAAAGGCTACTGAAATTGATGTTAAAGTTAAAGTCACAGTCAAACCATTTATTTCAATTAAAATTAAAATAATAAACTAAAACGATTCCAGTTGCCCCTTCCAAAATGTTGTTTCGTGTCGAGAAGAATGGACAAAAAATTCCACAATTACTCCTTTAAAATAGTTTATTTACAATATTTTGTATACATTAATCAGATGATTATAATTTTTATGTTAAGACTAAAGTTTGCCCAATCAGCTCAGAAATGTTTGACATCATCTAATTTAACATTTGTAACCTTGTTGCAAACGCTACTGCTGAGCATGAGGTCTGGAGTTCTATTCCCGGGTTAGGCAAAGATTCCGGGCTGCTACCTGTATGTAGCAGCCCGAAATCTGCACTAGGACATGATTGATGGAAATAGGTTCGCGACCGATTACATAGGAGATAAACATAACTGTCGAAATGTGGCTGTAGGCGTACTATTTATTTATGTACCATGGAAGACTTAAAATTATACAAAACAGTATAAAAAATAGAAAGTGAAACAGACAGCCAATATAAAATAACACCACGCCTGCATTCTCTGAAGGGTCAGGTAGATCTGTACCACCAGTTATCTTTAGGTCCCGTGTAAAGGGCGAACCTATTGGCATGAACTGGGAAAAAATCCAGACTGCTACTAAAAATCCCTCATGGTTAAACCCAATAACACTAACATTATGCTCAGCAATAGTGTATGCAACCACTATACAAACCACACAGTCAAATAACGAGTGTAATAAATAAATCCTAAACGTACAGACTACAAAGAACTATATAAATTTCTACCAGTCTTATATTTAAAATTTGTTCTGAACGAATTCATTGCAAGCGTCCGGCTACCGTGAAATACCCCTGGAATTGCCTGAGGTTTATTGTCCATTGCGGTCGAGCAAAAAGCCCGTAAAAAATTTAACTGTCATCTAATTTTTGGTAAAGACTACGGGTATTTCTCATGGAGAAATATGGGTTTTAGGTACAATTAAATACAGACGGTTTATCATCCGCTCCTGTTGTATTTTACGCGATTTTAGGCTTTATTTTAAACAAGGTTTGTTTTATTTTATTTTTATCTTCATGTTTAATACACAAAGTGCTACGGCCAAATTCATTTTACACGTATAACGTTTTTACTTATACTATAATTTGAATGAGAAAGTTTTTTCAAGACTGGCCTACACAAAAGTGTGTGGAGGCGTTTTTAGCACTTTATAAGATTAGTCACTACTTTCCCATGTGACAAAGAAACAAATCTAAATGTCTTTTTACGGTAGGTATCTACATAAAATTTTGTCAATAATACTTATTTCTCGATTGAATTAAATTACCTTAAGTATTTGAGGATAATAGTATAAGTATGTATATGTATTAAAGACAATATTACATAATTTTATTTTTTATTGATTTATTTCACGGGTTAACCACGAAAAATACATTAAATTCAAAACTTGTATACATTATCCTGTAATGAATACCTACTGAATAACAAGTTACCACCACAGCTTTCAGCATAACAGTAAAATAATTAGACTAGCCTGTCACTGTCTCATTGCAGGGTAAAAGCCTCTTCTCATACTAAGAAGAAAAAAGTACGGAAAAGTTAATTCAGACTGGTATTACTAAGTGCTGGTTTACTCACGATGTTTTCTTTTACCGGTGATGTCTTAGGTAAACTTCTTAAATGAATTTAAAAAGGCACATTCGTTCTTGTCCAGATTTAAGCCCACAACCGTGAGCGCCTCTCACGGTTGACTCCTAAACAATCGCCGGGGCCACGACAACATCAAATGTAATAATAATGTAATGTAATGTAATTTATAATCATTTATGTCTTCCTTAAAATTTAAAATTTCGATATATACAATTATACTATTTTTTTTTTTTTAGGTAAGGCCACTCGCAGTTCAGCACTATAAGGCTGCTTACTGCTTAACCGGTCGATCCTGTGGTGACCTTACAAGAAGGCCCCCAGCCAGGGCTAACTACAAGTTACATTTAAACGACCGCTCGCTAAGGGCGCCCCCTGTGGGGCTCGAACCTCGGCTTAGGGCGTCGTTGAATTCTTAACAAAAACAAAGGCTGGGTCTCGTTATTATTATATCGGGGGGTTTTTTATACTACTGACTCAGCTACGCGGGCTGGCCTTGTAGAATCTAGAGATTGAATTTACATTTAACTAATTAGGGCGTCGCGCGTTGCGGGCCTCGTCGGCGAGGCCGGAATGTGGGTCGGTTTGTGCGTGTGTATTTTCTAAGAGTGCTAGTTTCCCTACTGCTCTCCTGGATGACGGTTATTTCGTCGTCTGGCTCGACTAGGGTATGCCTTGGGCGGCGAATCTTACCAATTTTGGTAGGGAAGTATTGGGAGGCCGAGACGACAAGTGGGTTTGGGTGTCGCTCGGCTGATTCGAAAAAGCACCCAGTGAGACCTAAAACTTCATGAATTGCTTGATGGTGGGAATTTTTGAAATCTACGCGGAGTCTTTCGTTCCTAACGAACCACGGGGCTGCCGCAGCTCGACGGAGAAAACGGTTCTTCAAAAAACTAGCTATATACATAAATACAAAAACAAAATAAAATAAAAATAGCCGACCAAGACACTCAGGCTTCAAATTACTCCTTCGCATCGCTGTAATCTAGAAACGTGCCCAAAAGACTAGCAGCATTGCCAAGTTGGATGGCAATACTTATTCTTTGGGCAAAGAATAAGCCAGCCCTCTGATCACGTGAAGTGTCGATCATCATCAGTAACCGAATCAACCAACTTGGTTTGCAATGACCATTTTTACTTAGAATAAATCGTTTGAACTGATAAAAAACAGTTGAAGCCTGGAAATACCAGAGAAAGCAAATGAGCTGGTAAAATTAATTATTTTGACATGTCATGTTTACATTAATCGAAAATATTAATGAACAACTAGCTGCCTATTAATAAACCATTCGAATCAAACCACACCAATGAATATATTATAGAAAATTATATGGAACAGTTAAAATAAATACCTAATAGACGCGACAAATTGACACGGCAAAGGCCATTTTCGACAGGAAGCTGTATGCTTTTGTGCCGGTGTGTAATTTTAATGAGTTTCTGGCTAGGCCGGCGACATCGCCCGTGCGCCCCGAGTGAGGATAGCTATATTAGCGACCCACCCGAGAGCCGGAAATCCCCCGCCGACGCCCTAGCACGTATCTAAAGAACGTTTAGTGATGTGCTGAGGTAAAGTTTTGGGTGTCGATAGTTTGGAGGTATTTTAGGTTGCTGTTGCGTATTCAAATATAAAGGCAGTTAGAGTAGCCTTAATGCCTGGTGATAACTAGTGATTTCATAAAAATAAAATAAAAAGAACAATGCCTAGTATTAATGATAATAACAGTCCGACGGCCTAGTAGAACATAATGTCGACGTCCTATGTGGCGCAGCGGGCGAAGGTGAGCCTGCGACGCAGGGGATTGCGGGTTCGATTCACGCCTTGGGACAAATGTTTGTACGATCTACAAACATTTGTTCCGGGTGTTCTGGGTATTTGCTATGTATAATAAAAAAAATATATCTAAGTAATGTATTGTATTAAGTATATCAGTCATCTAGTACCCATAACACAAGCTCTGCTTAGATTGGGATAGCATAAATAATGCTGTACAATCCACACAGCATCATCCAGCCCCCAACAGCCAAATATCTTTCCCATGTTCTGTAGATGTCCTGAGCCAACCATTGTTGATTTTCTTAAGTTTTCATAGAACCAGTACTCGATCAAAGAAAAGAGGAAAGACAACCCGTCTTTGGGTGAACAGGGACCGTCTGTTGGTGTATCATACCACTTTAGTCTAAGGGGCCTCTGTGAGTTGGCTTTAGCCCCTCGTACCTTTGCCTTCTATAACGAGATATGTTAAAACATAGGAATATAGTTTTACTGTTCAACATTTTTTTATAGAAACCTTACATATCCCTACAACTATTTTCATATTTTAACAACGATATATTATATTCAAATCTAATATCTTCAACATCGATAACGCCACACATTTCACATCACTATTGACGCTATTAATTTCTACAGCAGCCATAAGCGAGGCAGTTGGCGTTATTAGCCTACCCTTTAATGCGTAATAATTTACTGCACTTTATATTAAACAAAACAGAATTAAAACTTTGCTAACTAAGAGAGGGGTCGTGAGTATAGTTAATAACCTCCCTTAAGCTTTTATTTTATTTTAGCTGCCTAATTTAATTACCTTTGTGTTTGTAAGGAATGCTCGCCATATTAATAGCACTCATTAGTAGTAATCATTATTTTTGGTACCAAAAGTTTAATTTTCTTATGGGTAGACAGTGGAAGAAATATAAGTATTTTTTATAGTAACAGCATTTTGACTGTTTTCGGATAAAAAAAAATTAAAATTATTTTATACCATTATAAAATGGGATAATACGAAATAATAGTGTAATATTATAATAGTCTTATCCTATTGCTGTAGGGCTCTTCTAATGCAGAGAAGGCACAAGTATTGTTGACTCAAAGCAGATTGACGATTTCAGGCTTATGATAATTATAAGTCCAGGATTCCTCACGATTTGCGGGATGTTCGAAAGAGTTGTGACTCCGTAACGCAAAGGGCAAGGATGGAACACGGATGGGTTTTAGTCAGTAAAAGTCTGACACGCCCACACGGTTCCACCCAGAACGGGAGAAGTCATTGCATGATTGCCCAACCTTTAAATAAAAAAGGATTCCTCACGATGTTTTCATTCACCGATTTCAGTGATGTCCATGATGATTTTTTTTTTTTCTATATTTTTGGATATCATTTTTTATTCTTATTAGGCCGTTATTGTTAATATTATTTTGAATTGGTGAATAATAGACGCGAAACAATTTCAACCTATTGTAGGCTTCTAAGGATGGCTTACCGTCTATTACATATTAGGTAAAGATATTTTATATCACAGAAAATAATTATACATGCACGCACATTTCATTATCAATATTTGCAAAGGACGAATATTTGCATTGCAAATATGAATTTGGATTCACATTAAATATTACTCAGAGATTTCTTGAAAATTAATTATATGTGTTTTAATGAGAACAAGATAATTAATGTTAAACTCATCAAATAAATCGTTGTGAAATGTTAATTCAATATAGTGTCACATAAAATTTGTATGGCATTCAATTATGTTCGTGCAAATTGAAAAATGTTTTCGTTGACAGTGACACATAGTAATTTATTATTGGGGTCAAGATAAAGACAATGTTGTAGTTTCGGTCAAGACCATGTCATGTTATTTTAAAATAAGGAGTTTTGATTAAAAATAGTACATATTTTTAAATTAAAATTAAATTTTGTATACTATGATCATTTTATTTTAAAAATCCTTACGGATATTGAAGACAGCTAAGGTCAAGTCCTAATCCTGTACTACGGATACGGGAACATGGATGTTTTTTTTTAAATCTCATTAATATTTTCTCCAACTTTTCATACAATCCAGGAACAATCTTGTTTCAAAACTTGTAGTGATGAAGGCTACTCGTACCTGGGTATGTTATGGTCACGTATGAGTTTAATTCAAAGTTGGATCACGTGTGTTTTCTCAGTGCATCCCTGAAGCCGGAGCATCTAGCGTTCTTATTCTAAGTTGTATTACTTGAAAATTGTCTTGGTTTACTTCTGGTTCACGTACCTTTCATGATGTATCTAGGCTACGACTTAAGTACCGAAACGTTTTAAGCCAAAAAAAAATGAAATCCCTCCTTTGCGTTGCGCAGTCGGGTAAAAAGTTATGTATGTGCATGACTTTGCAAACATAAGTAACCATAAAACAGTATTTAATAGTTTAAACCAAAATTGAAAGATCCAGTTACTAAGCCACAAAAACAATTCACGTTTTTCCTGTACGGAAAATAAACATTTTGTCTTTCTTTCTTTATTAAATACAAGCCTGTTAAGCATACTATTATCAAGTTTGCCTTACTTAATTTACCTTTTACTAAAACGATTGACAAAAAAAAACCTTTTAATAAAAATTCAATTATCTACATACTTAACATGAAATATCCTGAGAACAGCCAAGATATTAAAATACACATCTATTTCTGTATCCAACGGCACGTGGCAACAGCTTCCTTCTAAAAGTCAGATCCGAGGGTTTAAAAGTATATAAAAGGCGAGTGAATTGGCTCGGAAGGTGGAGGGACGGTCAATCGAAGCACTGAGACGACTCATTACAGACTCTCGACGAACAAAAAACGTTGGACCAATCTGGTTTTATCTACAGGATAAGACATTTTAAGCTTGACCTGTTTATTGAAAAAGAAAACAAGGATCGCTGACCTATTTGCTGAGGACAAGTCTGTTGGTTCCGCTACGTGTTGGAGATTGGACAGAAGTAATTTTGAAGACGTTTCTAGAAATTTCTGCTTTGTGTCAAGGAATGTTGACTTTCAGTGCGGAACGTTATTCTCTATTTAGGTATTGTATCATGAAAATTTACTCTACAAGCAATTACCTAAAGTTGCTCAATTTTAATTAGCTAAATGCAATTAAATACAAGATTAAGATTTTATATCTGCGCTGCCAACTGAACGGTACTGTGCAGATTAAATCATGCTAGCAACACAGAAAAATCCATGAAACTGCAAAAGTTTCCAAGAAATCAATGAGTCCGTAACTCTTGCTATCAATTGGCATTCATTTAAGTAATTGAATTAAATACGAACGAAAAGAAAGATGGAAGTAATATTACAGCGAGATATGAAGTCGGTAACTATTCTAGAAATTTGACGTTCGACTCGTTTAAGTAAAGAAAAGTTTAATAACCGTTCGTTGGATGGGAACTATACTAGTTTCAAGTTTTCGATAAGACGCGGCTCCGCTTGGATTCGACCACTTTTGCTCGGCTCACTTTATTCTTACGCTTCGTCGACACTTTTAATGACTTATTCGCTTTTTCTCATATAAAAGAAAAGAAATTCGTTTTGTAAAACAAAGTCATCGTCGTGATATTCCACGTGGATATTACTTTTCTCAGATAACTTGTTTTGCCTCCGACGAAATTAAATATCTATTCAAAGGGTACAGAAATAATATTACGTTCGTATAACGTAATCAAAGGAATCTCCGAAAGGTTATTGAATCATACGTACCTGCTCGCATGTGCTCGAGGTATAAAAATGTTCTTTCTGTGAAATCCAATCAAAATGGCTTTGGATACCCTTTCTATGAATACGGTGAATTAATAACGGGAGCAAACAAAACAAGTATGTATGCGTTTCTATTAAGGCAACACAAATACGTGATGTGTTATTGTATGAAATTGCCGGGGTCCGGACGAGACCGGACGGGATCGCAGCCGACCGGGATCGGAAGGGAGCGGTGAATCGCCCAGATTAATTTTGTCGCTTTATTTGATTAAGGGATGCACGAAAAACACACGTTTAATTTTCGTTTTAATTGCCTCTTTATAATAAAATTTTACAGGGCAAATCAGTGTAGCCTCCCCGTGTTACGTGAAAAATCTACATTGCTATATTGTTGAGTAAACCTGTAAAACGTTGGCCCTCTTTTGCTAAGTTAAAGCCCTAATATTTTCTGAGCAAAATTTTTATCTTTTGTGTAATAAGTTGGAATTTTTCTAAAACATTTGTATGCTGGCATAGCGAGGTGAGTTTGCACTATGACGAAGGAAGATTCAGAACACGTACAATACCTACCTACAAGCTTTTATAAAGTAACTGATATGATAAAAATATAAATTTTTATTCCACCTGAGACTCAATGTATAATAAAAGTTATTCTAGAAACTCGTGTTTGTTTAGTAGACATCTTATTCTTCATCATCATCATCATCTGCCTAGTCTTTGCCCAAATATGTTGGGGTTGGCTTCCAGTTTCACCGGATGCAGCTGAATACCAGTATTTTACATGGATCGACTGCCTATCTGATCTCCACAACCCAGTTACTGGGCAACACGATACTCCTTGGTATGACTGGTTGTCAGTTTTTCGGGCTAACGACTGTCAAAAATCTCCAAATGACAGCCGGGACCAATGGCTCAACGTGGTTTCTGAGGCATGGAGGACATGTTACGAACGGTCAACCATCCACAGACTGACCTCGGCAGGCGTAGCTTAACCTTTGATCAACCCGTGTGGCTGTTTTTATTTAGCCACGAGCTCCTCATTTTAGACATCTTATTCATATCGTTCTAATTAAAGTCATGATGGCCTAGTAGTTTAGACCTCACCTCTCATGCGAGGGGTTGTGGGTTCAAAACCATTCAATTCATAAGTAATTACAAAGTTATCTTAGACATTGGTGACGAAACCTAGACTTATAAATTAATGTTAGTCCGATACCGCCAACCCATCTTGAAAAAGCGTGGTGATTAGTGCTCGTTCCGGCTCTGTATGAGAAGAGGCATTTGCCCTGTAGTTAGTCAGCCACAGGATTGTTTTATTATTTTTAAAATTTAAAGGTTTCGTAAACAACAAAACTTTAAAAATTTGTAATTACCGGGCGGTTATTCACAACACAGTTTTTGTAAAACCTGAACGCCTACAATTAAAAGTAGCCTAAAAAAGTAGATATAATTCTAGAAGGTTCTTAATAAAATTTACAGACTATTAGGAATGACTGCTTCGTTCTCCTAGGGGTTGAAAGTGCTACTGCTGAGCATGAGGTTCTGGGTTCGATTCCGTAGTCGGGCATGTTGTTATTTGGTTTTTGTATTTGGACTTTCTCTGTAGCTGCCCGGAGTCTGGGTGATTGCCTGGTGGACGGCAATAGGCTCGCTCCTTCTTATTATATAAAGCGACGTGAAATGTGGGTGTACTATTAGTATACCCCATTCAGGGAGTACAGGCTTGATGTTGTGAATAGATGAACTAGCCCTGTAGTTCAAACTTGGACTTTTATAGATTCTAGAAACACATATACGTAGGTATAAAAATAATCCTCTCGACTCACACACACACAGCAAAAACTCATCCCCAATTAAGACTACAGTAAAAATGAATGTTTTTTACACGAAAATTAATATTCCGCAGCTCAAACAATGTCCATAAAGTAAACGAACATTGTTATTCCGTGTGTCAGTCTATCGGATTCGACTTTCGATATCGAATATTTTATTTCCAAAGAGGCTTTTGGTCGCTTAATGCGTTTTACATGTCAACAATAATGGTCTTCAGATTAATTTTGTCAGTTGTTTAGGTTGAATAAAGGCCGTCCCACACCAGGGCGAATCGATTTTTGGTTACTCGAATTAGGTTATAATTTGTGGATTCAATTATATCATGGGCAGAAATAGCAGGAGGCCGTTTAGTGGCAACAGATCTTTGAATAGAAGATCTTTAAATTGAAGACCGCGCTTTGCTGGCCAGTGTGGAAAGTCCACACTGGCCAGCAAAGCGCGGGTGGTGACCAATGATCGGAGTAGGTAGATTGATTTTTGGTACTTGTGTCATAAATGCACACAGAAAGAATAACATGGATAAACCATTTTTACCGAAAGTAATTCTGGTATAACCGGATTCAATTAAATATTGTTAATGTTGTACTGATATTATTACTACCCAATTCAAAATTTAAAGGAAGGTTCCAAAACTAAATTAATTTATTATTTATCTGTTGAATAATAGTCAAATCATGACTGTGTGCCGTTAAAAAAAATATGTAGAGTAGTATTGCTTATTTTAATACAATTCCTACCTAAGTATAAATCCAATATATAAGTAGAAAAAATTATATGTATACAATTAGTTGTAAGCCTACCTACCTACACAAAATGAAAGAGTAGATTAATATGGAAATTGTAAAAAAATATTTATAATAGCCCTCCTCCTAATTTTTAATTTGTATGTTGTTATGCCCGACAGGGCCCACAATGCTCCAAAACTATTGTATGTATCTTTATGTACAACCTACCACCTAAGTTCACATTGTGGAATGCAATAAACGTATTGAGTATTGAGTAAGTTCCGGTTTTTTTTAATAATCAACCAATTCCGGAGGAATGTCCATATTAATATATACGTTTTGGACCAATGACTCCAATTCGGTCTACCACCTCTGATCACTGGTGATGACTGATGCCAAATTGACGATTCGTTGGTGCTGAACTGAAAGTTGGACTTTTAGACGATACGGATGGGTGTGCGGTGGTCTTTAATCGGCTTACGAAACGGGTTCGGTCCCGTCAGTGTAATGGTATCTACGTACTTTCTAGCCTCCATCAATATTAATGTAATTTAATTATAAAGTGCTTTATTGAAGCCGCAGGCTTAAGGCTTCTAGTGGCGTTGTTCTTGCGTGAATTGTTGAAAGGTTTTGTCTAAGAACTGTTAATAAATTAAAGGATAATTGGATCAGAGATTATAACGCTGACCACACATACTTCACATTGTAATCTGATCAAGAGTTAAACCATTAAGAATGATAAGCCAAAATTGGTAAATCACTTTCTGCTTGCATACCAACATGTAGTTAAAATGTTAAATTAGTTTAAATAGCAAAGAACAAATAGTAGAGTAGGTACATTATTGCTAAGTCTGGCGATTTTTACATAAAACATACGCATGCCTGGATTCCTGTTACGCAGAGATGTACCCATAGTACACCCACATTTCGCCCAGTTATGTTTAATTCCGTAAGTAAAAGGGGCCTATTGCCATCGATCGGGCGCATTCAAACCTAGGAACCAAGCCGGGAATCAAACCTAGGAACTCATTGCTAGCGCTTGTGACTACTAATCTAACGAGACAATCGACATTAAACTATAGCAATACTCTAGGATGAAGCTTAATAACAAAACAGCCTGTTCAATTACTTCCAGGACTAAATAAGGTCGCCATTAATCTTCCAAAATAAGAAGATTACAGCAAAAAAACTAAAGATAATTAAGTCACAAAACAAGAGCGATGATAGCCGGCATTTCTTTTTTATAATATAAGGCCAATTTTATTTTAAAAGTGTGGCCAATTTTATTTTAAAAGTGCGGCCAATTTCACGGATTGCGGCCGCTAGTCGGACCGCCAACAGGCCTGAAGTGAATTATTACTTGCAATCACTAATTCTTCCGGCTAAAATGAATGATATTATTATGGTAATTTTCTGGGGATAACAAGATTTTTGATGAGTAGGTAGGTAGGTACCCAGATTGATTAAGCGTAATTATACGAGTATATCCTACTGTTGGGATAGTGTGTGATGGTTGTACCTATGTTTTTGATTTATAACAGATTTATTGAGTGTATGTTACTGTGTAATTGCTGTTATTAGCAACTATGGACTCGTCGGGCTTCATTGTCTCGACGCTTTTCTGGTGGTCGCCACTGTTGATTCTGGTTTTCTGGAGTTGCAGTGGTTTGGGAATAGTGTGGCGGGCTTGGCCCAAAAAGAACTATTAGACGAGTACAGAACAATTTTATTCAATCAGATATTAGTCAGATGTAAGTGGAAATGTCGGAAGGTGACGCCCGAAAAGTTGTATCCACACAGATCTTATTAGTGATTTTTTGTTTAGTTGATTCTTCAGAAAAGTCAGGTGCGTAGTACTCGCAACTGGCGTGCGCGCAGATTTATGTAAGTATCGTAGTAGGTGGCGATCGAGTTTTTGCCTAGCCCCATGGGGAAAAGGTGTGAGTTTAAGTATGTATGTATATCTTACTTCCTGGGTGCAATCTTGAGAGGGTTATCTATGCAAGCATTTACTAAGCTTAGAGAAGCTTAATTATTTCACTACAATGCGATTATTATTAATACAACATGTTCGGCAAGAAAGACATTATGACATACATTTTAATCCAGGCACCTAACAAACCGCAACCGTATAATTTATAAAACCAAAAACCAGCACAATTTGACGGTAAAAAAAAAACTTAGTATAAACATGCACCAGTCATTGTAGCGGAAAATGAATCCAGACTATACTGTTTAACAAGGGTTGTTAACCCCGTCCTGTAGGGCGGGAAACGCCCCCTAACTTTACTCTATTATTAATGACGACTTCACCCCGCCCTTACTTGGCCAAGTGTAATGCAAATTATTGCGTTTTGCAATATTTTGTTTGTATCACGGAAAGTAAACGCTGTGTTACATGGGATGCCGGGAATCACGCGATCTACTCATGTACAGTCACACTCGTCTGTGGAAAGGTTTTTAACCACTGTTAAGCTTTTTTAACCTCAGTCAAGTGACAGCACATATGTAATTACAGAGTTGACGACCTATGTGGCGCAGCGGGCAAAGGTCCTCCTGCGACGCAGGAGGTTGCGGGTCCGATTCCCGCCTTGGGACAAATGTTTGTACGATCTACAAATGTTTCAATATATATATATATATATAAATATATATTTCTTTTCACTTTTCTTTCAAGAAATTGCACCTACCACTGTTTGTCTCTGCATCACTCAAAGGTTGACTGGTAGAAAATGCCTATTTCATTATGTCCGCCTTTGTGTGCTTAAGTATTAAATAAATAAATAAATGGGATCTTAAATCCCCTGGTGACGACAATGATACGTTGGTAATATTTCTAACCCTATTGTTAAACTGTACTCACCTGTACCTCTGCAGGTACCTGTTACTATGTACACGTTACGGGGGCAATGAAGTGATTTGCATACGTATTAAATAATTATATGTTTAATCTAGCCAAGTATTAACAGTGCATGTTAAGTTGAACAACTCAAGCTTGATCGTTGTTTTAGCATATTAAATATTAAGGAAACACACTTATGCATAATAAAATATTGTTATTTTATTGGGTAACAGGTGCAAGATAACTCTCAGTATAAAATTATTATATTCATGTAGAGTTGTATGTATTTTGTTCAGTAATACTATCCTTTCTTTCTATGTGAAAGATCAATGACCCCTGCAGTTCAAGAAATGAATTCGTGTTCACGTCTTTTTTGGTCACGTACCCTTTTGATTAGTAAGAATTAGTTGAACAATATCAGGGAATTCCAAGTACTGCCCCTTTAAATTTAAACATTAAAAACATTCAAGTTTAGGACTACGTAGTAGGTATGTAGATATTAAATAACAAAACGACCTAAGTGGCGCGGTGGACGAAGGTCCGCCTGCGACGCAGGAGGTTGCGGGTTCGATTCCCGCCTTGGGACAAATGTTTGTACGATCTACAAAGGTTTGTTTCGGGTGTTCTGGGTGTTTTCTATGTATAATAAAAATTATCTATCTATGTAATGCATTGTATTAAGTATATCAGTCATCTAGTACCCATAACACAAGCTCTGCTTAGCTTGGGGCTGAGATGATGCTGTGTGGATTGTTCAGCATTATTTATTTATTTATTTAAACACGTAAAACTGGCAAAAGGCAAAGATTCTATACCATATTGAAATAAATAAATTGAAATTAGTTTACAATGATGTATTGAAAATTTTGCTGTACTAATCCTCGTAATATACCCTATCTTGGCTTCTTAAGGGACAAAAAAAACTTCTCTCAAAAAAATCTTTTTAGAGTTCCTTACTCAAAGGGAAGAACTTGTTTTTCATCAAGAAACCTTAACAGTCGCTGTATCTCTAATCCTGTACGGTGGTACGGAACCCCTCGGTTTTATTTATCGGTTCAAACAGATAATTAATCATTCATTCCACAATATTTTGATAAAACCCATGGTCTATTACGAAAAATGTAATTTTAATAAAACACGAAATTATTTTTAAGTTCATATTCATCGACTAACAACAAATTGGAACGCTGGAGGTCACAGACTAAGAAATTAACTTAAGACTAATTTAATTTAGTCTTCCCAAAGGATATCACATTTTTCTTTGTCTTGTTAGTTTATTTCAGTCGACTTAAACGATTGTTTCTTGTCTTAGTAGTACAATTGTCTGGGTAAGATAATTTCACTGTGATAATAGAAAGAATAGAGTACCTTATCTCTTCGACTATTTCAATTTATTTTTTTAATTGTGTATTAATGAAAAACACGGTTACATAATTATCATTATTAAAACATAAGCTATTAAATTAAATTGAAAAACCTACCAACAATTGCTATTTTCAATGTTAATAAGCAGTAAATTATAATAACAATATAAAAACCAGGACTATTACACTTAGAGCACCGAGGATTCTGTCGCAAAGCCAAGTCCAGCTTCCCGGATTTTCCATTCCAGATTAAAGATCAAAGTTAAGTTTGCGGTCGAAAAAAAATCCATGGCTAAATAGAAAACAGCCGCAGCGGATTACAAGCTACGCTTGACGAGATCAGACTGAGGATAAGTGACCATTCGTATCATATCGAAACTCCTCCGTGCCTCGTAAAGCACGTTAAGCTGTTGGTCCCGGCTGTCGTTAATCGTTACGGGTAGTCAGATGCCGAAAGTCTGACAATCAGTTTTACCTAGGGGTATCGTGCCCAGCAACTGCCTTTCTGACCTCCACAACCCAGTTAGGGTTGCGGAGGTCAGATAGGCAGTCGCTCCATGAATACTGGTATTCAGCTGCATCCGCTTAGACTGGAAGTCGACCCCAACATAGTTGGAAAAATGCGAGGCAGATTATGAGTTGTTTGATAAATAAAATATAACTATACAGGGTGTTAGGCAGAACGAGGGACATACTTTAATGGAAGCTAATAGTCATCAAAACGAAACAACTTTACTATGGAATCGACACTGAAATCGCGAAAAAATTAGCTGTTTCTCACATTTTGTTAAGTTATGCCAACGTAAATGTGGCTGATTATTTTTTCGCGATTTCAGGGATTGTTCCACTGTCAAAGTTGTTCCTTTTCATGTATGTCCCACGTTCTACTTAACATCCTGTAAACTGTCATCTAGTGATTTCTGACATCTAGTGTCAAGACTGTTTTGCTAAGGTGGCCACGTTCGAGAAACCGTTCCCTTACCACGTCGTTGGTCTAAGCAAGCGCTACTGCTGTGCATAAGGTCCTATGTTAGATTCCCGGTTTAGGTAAAGAGTGATTGGGTTTTCTCATCTGGGATTTATCCAGAGTCTTTATTTGTACCCGTTATCTGGCCTTAGGCTTTACATGGGACTTACAAAAACATAACTGGCGAAATGTAGGTGTACTACAAGTACCTTTGCTTATCCCTTCGGAGAATACAGGCGTGATATTATGTTTTTTAAGAATAAATAAAACAATTCTTTCTTTTTGAAACAGTCTGTCTTTATGTTTCACACATAGCGGGCTACTTTGAATAAAAATATAAAAAAAAATACAATGTTTTTCGAAAAATTCTCGTGAGTGACAAGTTGACGGGTTGCGTGTGCGTTCGAGGGTTCCAACTTCAGAGGGTGCAATTCATCGCTATTAAAATTAAATTAACCGTTATTATTACGATAACACCTAACCACCATTGCATTTCGTTGATTTCAATATAAAAACGGGTGCGGATAATCTTCCCGGTATTTAGAATACCGTTTACCTAACACAATTTATGTAAGTGCATTTTCATAACGGTAATTACTTTGATAAGTAAGTACCGATATTAATCATGTTTCTTTTTTATTAGTAGCTGTTTTTCTTTTACATAATAATATGCTGGAAACAATGCTCGCTGAGCTTGTAGGTATATTTTTAAAATAAAGTTATTACTAGGGAAAAATAGGTCACCATTTTGAAATGTTTTTTACTGTTCTTTGAATGATAGCTCAAATATATTATTGTACGTGTTTCACTGTACAAATGTTATGGTCAAAGTTTTAGACCAGGTAGTCGGAAACGGTGAGGTAAACAAAATATTCATTTCCAACTAGGTATGTTGTGAAGCCAATAATCACATTTCTAAACTCTTTTATCTTGAATAGTTGTTGCTTATTGTCTGTTTGGTTACACATAACATCACGACTGTATTCCCTGAAGGGTCAGGCAAAGGTCCACTATAGTTGTATACCAACATTTTGCCCGTTATGTCTAAGTTCTATGTAATAGGGGGCGAGCCCATTGCCACCAGCCGTGTACAAATCCAAATTACCGGCTGCTACTGAGATATTACATATAATATGGAAATACCTAATATCTCCCTATAGCTCGACAAGGGGATTCGAACCCAGAACCTCAAGCTCCGCCTTTGTACAGTATTATTAACGTATGATTTTTTATTAAAATCTAATGGAGGCTATCGGCTGCTTAACCGGTCTATATTTCAATTTGTGCATAAAATCTATATCTATACTAGTAAATAAAATTGAAGTGTCTGTTTGTAATGCCCAATTAAACAGCTTTTTAGTAAAGTTTATAGAGTAAACATACCAAAAAACATTTTTTGTGTGTGTTTGTTTGTCTGTTTGTTTGAGATAATTTCACTGGCAGATAGCTAATGTTATGAGGAGTAAGGCCTACTAACTAAGGACTTTTATTTAAGGAAAAGAATAATAATTGAACCGCGCAAAAAAAAATGCTATGAAATTTTGTCAATTTCCACAAGGATGAAGTCGCGCGGGCATAGCTAGTCTTTTATTAATGTATCCGAAATCCACGTGAACAAAATCGCGTGTAAAATTTCTAAACCAAAACAGAATACGCTTCCGTTAAATAATATTATATGCAGGTTTGTTCAGAAGCGCTGAGTGTAAAATTAGATACTTCTCGGCTTTTGTCTAGCAAAAGCTCTCATAGATTAGCATTCGCAGCACCCGCTGACCTCAAAAAGACATAATTTATAGCTTGAATTCTGTACACATCCTGTAAAATGCAGAATTATCTATGCTACAAAAGGCAATAGGAAGAGATACGGGTCAACAATATTTTACGCGAAACAATAATTTATTTCGCGCAACTTTGTTTCCGTTATTTAATTTTTGTTCTTCTTGTTAGGTTATTCAGAACCATTTTATGTTTCAACACCAAGAGGTGACAAGTTATCATTGGAGGGAGCGATCCAGCAAAAAATTTTGACACTTTGGTTTTAAGCGTGCTTTGGATCGGATCAACTAGGTAATATAATATGGTATCTAGCCTAGGTAATAAAAGGAACCTTGGTAAGTACGCTATTATAATAAGTGTTGGTTTATTAAAATAATATCAAACATGATTAAATAAATTTTTACATAAATAATTTCGTAAAAGGAGTATGTGAGGATACCAGGTAGCGTTCTGTAGTTTCTGCCTAACCCCATGGGAAAAGGCGTGAGTTTATATGTATGTACGTATAAAGAGTTTTCTTGTTATAGTTTTACTTTGACGGCCGATGTGGCGCAGCGGGCGAAGTTCCGCCTGCGACGCAGGAGGTTGCGGGTTCCATTCCCACCCTGGGAAATGTTTGTACGATCTACAAAGATTTTTTCCGGGTGTTCTGGGTACTTGCTATGTAGGTATTAAAAACATATCTATCTATGTAATGTATTATATTTAAGTATATCAGTCATCTAGTACCCATAACACAAGCTCTGCTTAGCTTGGTGCTAAGTGATGCTGTGTGGATTGTCCAGCATTATTTATTAATTTAATTTATACTTAGTACATACATAAGATTTTCGCACTGGCCTTTCCGTATAAAAATCGACTACACAACCCAGATAATTTTTGCACTTCGGTAACTAAGATAACTATCTTCACCATCAAGATACACGAAACACGAAGAAAGAAAATTGAACGTGATCATCTACTTTGCTCACAACATCCATTGTAATATTATAAAACCGGCAAAGAGCGAGTCGACACCAAGGGTTACCGGACCTTAACAGGAAAACCATTTCTAAATTATCTAGTGTCATATCTGACAGTCTGGTTTGGTGCAATAGGCTCACCCCCTATTACAAGTGTAATACCACCACTTATTCACCATTTATTTTTAAGTCTCATATACTTATACGAGACTTAAAAATAAATGGTGAAATGTGGGTGTTAATATAGGTGAACCTCTGTCCACCCCTATGGGGGAATGCAGCCGTGATGTTAGTAGACATATTTTTCTTTTTTCAGTGATATTTTATTAAACTTCCAAGTAGCAATCGCAACCGGCGTGACCAGATGTATGAACGTAAAAGAAACAAAAGGAGTATGTCAGGATCGTAGCAGGTGCCGTTCTGTTTCGTTTCTGCCTACCCCTATAGGAAAAAGGCGTGAGTTTACGTGTGTGATGGTGAAGAAAAATATTTTTTCAAAACTTTCACTTGCTCTATAGTCAAGCAATGACTATAAATTTTGTATATATTCCAAATTTCAGGTCGATACCATCAGTGGTTTCTGAGTGAAGTCACTGTGATAGACAGACGGACAGACAAAGTCGCATCATAGGGTTCTTTTTTACCTTTTTGTAACGGTACTCTAATATTTTTAGAGTAGCGTTACCTAGCCGACTAAAATGTAATACACGTAAAAATGACATCACAACACGTGTCTTTATCCCAGTAAAAGAGCGTTGGAAAAATACCTTTCATGGCACACTGAAATCCCGAGAGACAAAGAAGCTATTATGAATTTAAGTGGGGTTGGAAAATTAATATTACCATAGTGGTTGAGCCAATGGAGGGGGAGTCGATGCACCAGTAATATATCATTGTCAGCGGCAATGAGTATCATGACACGTTACTACGCGGTTTACCTTGAATTTTATAAAAAAAAAAATAAAAAAAAATATTGCAGTAAATAGTTTCACACATTTTTGAACATTGTTCCCAAACTAGGCAAGCCTGTATCTTGGGTACCAATATGGAGGGTTTGCCCTTATACAATTTGACATTACATAAAATAACAATAGATAAAATAAAAGATAAGTATATGTAAGTAAAGTATATATAAATAATAAATAAATAAATAATGCTGGACAATCCACACAGCATCATCTAGCCCCAAGCTAAGCAGAGCTTGTGTTATGGGTACTAGATGACTGATATACTTAATACAATACATTACATATATAGATATTTTTTATTATACATAGGAAATACCCAGAACACCCGGAACAAATATTTGTAGATCGTACAAACATTTGTCCCAAGGCGGGAATCGAACCCGCAACCTGACCTTTCCGGACCGCAATCGGACCTTCGCCCGCCGCGCCACATCGGTCGTCAAAGATAAAAGATATATATATATATATAAGATAAAAGATATATATTATACACACACACATATATATATAAGCTCATACCATTTTACCATGGAGATAGGCAGAAACTAGAGACCGCCACCAGCGTTAAGCCTCAGACACTCCTTTTGCTTTGTTTACGTTCATGCATCTGGTGTGTATGCACGCCGCCATTTGCGAATTTTATTCAGTCACGTAAAAAGTTGTTGTTCTAAGAATTTCGTTAGAATTCCAGTCGAGTAACAAAGCAAGTTGGTTTGCTTCTCCCTATTTCAATATTTAAGTATGTATAGGAATCGCAGAGCAGCTTTCCTTGTGACGTAATCAAATTATATATTCACATTTCTGTATTTGTGTTGGATACCTTGAGCTTTATTCATTACATGTATATTTCCACACAGATTTACTTGATTGTAGTATCGTTTTTACAAGGTGTAAGAGAATGACTGACTACCTTTAAGGGGCCATTGTCATTATAAAAAGAATACCATGGGTCCAATATTGAAATCGCGAAATTAAAAGCAGCTGCTTCATACATTTCCGTTCGCATAACTCGACAAGATGAAGGGAGCATTATATTCCTAATTAATTTTCGCGATTTCATTGGTTGGTGGGTTGGACCCATAGCGAAAGTTATTCGTATTTCATAATGATGAAAACAATGAAACCTTTAGAAGTTTTTAGTTAATTCAATCACACATTGTAATGATGAAAGATAAATGATATTTCTTTTTGTAATTAAGTTTTTAGAAACTTAATTGCAAAATAAAAAAACTTGAACTAGATGAGGCCAGTATTTCCTAGATTACTCTATAGGAAGACCATTTCCAGCAATACTAGTAACGTTCACACAACAGATTTATACTAATTATTTCCAGATCAGGAGATCAACAGTACAAAGTCTTAAAGCATCCGGTCTGCCACAGTCACGTAAAAAGTAGCATTAGGAACCGGCAAACTGCACAGAAGCAGGACTTAACAATCTATCAGAGAGTTGGAACAAAATTCACGAGTGCACAGCGCAACTGGCGCACAGTGTCGCCGATTTAGAGATTTGTGGACAAATATATAAGCCTCTTTGAACTAATGAAAAGTCATACCTATTTAGCTTGATAACATGGATCTGTATTTCCATAATTTCAAAAAAAAAATGATATATCTTTTATCTTTTTGTTGTACTGACCAGGAACCTACAACTTATTGCCTTAGATATACGACACTTTTTTGAAGTAGCAGAAATTCCACCGCAACGAATGGTAAGTGGTGTTCTAATTTAAAAGTTTCCTAAAGCTTAAAACAATAATATTTGCTGGAAAATATTCAAACATTGAAATGGTTCACTTTAAATAGAAAAATACAATTGTATACAAAATAATTCAATGAAAACCAAATGTTTGTTTGAAATCATCCTATGATATTAGCGAAGCCATTTTTATACAAAAAGCCCCTGCACTATTTGCCATAGAATTAATATACTAATTGAAATTAGTGAAACTCTGTTGCCATAATTTATTTGGTTTCATATCTATATGTCTGCTTGTAATTATCAATATAGTTATGTGTAATTGTTACTATTATGTTATTTATCTGTAACACTTTTTAAAATATAAAAACAAAAATTATCCTTTGTGTAATTTTGTAAACAAGACTCCGATTCGGGTCCACTGTGCATCGTTTTATTACATTTTCAATACCACCAGATGATGCGATTCTCCGGCATTGGTCAGCTCGGTTGTCTTATTGTGCCCCTGATTGCGTTTCCAGTTCGGAAATGACGTTGTTTGTGTTTACACAAGTTACGAGTTTTTGAAATTAATTACGATTAAATACCAACTGCGTCTGTGTGAAGTACGAGTATTTGTTAAGTTTGGAGTGATTTTTGACACAATGTTCATATGTACTTATGATTTTAAACTGTTATAGAACAGTTACCAACAAGTAACTTTACATCGTTGATTTATCTCATACAGTTTATTTAAATGTTAATTTTAAATTTGTCTGAATCCATATGATTTTGGAGGACTGTCTCCTGTTAATTTTGACGTTGAAAACGTGCTGATTCCCAACCTTATTTATAGACTAAAGTGTCATTGTAAAACAGTTTTTTGACATTGCATCTTCCTTATCCTCTGCCTAGCCTTTTCCCAACTACATATTTTGGGGTCGGCTTCCAGTCAGACGGGATGCAGCGATATCATATATTTTACATGGAGCGACTGCCTATCTGACCTCCACAACCCAGTTACTGGGCAACACGATGCCCCTAAGTAAGACTTGATATTGATCCAAGATAATTATTATTTATTCATATGTATTTTTTTTGTTATGTATATATTTGATGTGGTTTGGTTGTGGGTTTACAATACACCACGGACTATCTGCATATATTTTCTTCTACCCTTATAAGTCCATCTAAAGATTTTTTATTAGATATAATTCTAGAGAGATAGATATAGCTTTTAGCGATCAGGCCGCCCATTGTAACACTCAATGTAGCTCTGCAAAGTTATAATTTGGATTTTTTTATAATTTGCAACAAAAAATATTTTGTTATATTCTATTCCAAATGAGTATAGATTTAGTATATTATAGTCATAACATACTAATTCAATTTAATTGGTAGATTCATAATAATCTGTACCTACCTACGTACAAGATTCATTATGAGATTCAAGATTCATAAGATTAATTTTGTTCATCACCGACAAATTATCTAAGGTCCATACGTAATCAAACTAGACCCGTCTAGCAAGAAGGCTCGTCAAAGTTTCAAATTAATTTGAACTTAAGCACTTAATTGGGCGTTACCATATAAAGTGGGTTTAAATTGCTAACGTAACATTGTACGTTTGACATAGTAGCTGTTACGATAGTGTAGTTCCTTAAATAATAAGTAGCAGTTCTGAGTTCACAGTTTCTAAATTAAGCTGGCGGCTGCAATGAACATACAAATTAATTAAGTGATTTTAAGTAAACCTTAACTTTAAAACGAATCAATTAATTGCAGTAATGTTTCAGCATGTACTGTAGGTAGAGCCTTCGAACCTTCATGGATATAAATAAGTTCATGGCATGCTATGGAATAAATACAATATCATATTTAAAAAAAGAATGGTATAGACAGACAGTCTGTTTATACATTAAAGCTAACCAGACTTAATGTTAAAAGTAGCACAATATAGGTATAAATCCAAAGAGTAATATCTAATACGACTTTTATGGCAACCCCGTTACACCCAACCGAGTATTCGAAACTTCTTGGATATTAATGAGCCTATGGTAGGTGAATAACATCACGCCTGTATCCCTCGAAGGGTAGGGCAGAGGTGTACTAACAGTACACCCATATTTCACCTGTAATGTTTTTAAGTTCCATGTTGCCACCAACCGGGCACACATTCAGACTACACACTGCTGCTGAGAAATTCCTAATGAAAAATATCAATAACCCGGGACCCGGGAATCGAATCCAGGACCTCATGCTTAGCAGACGCATGTGCGATCACAAGACCAATTAAGCAGTCTATGAGTGGTAGTTGTATCAATGAGGTAAACGCTAATTAGAAATTAGACAGCCGTTGGCTATTAGGCGTTGGCATGTAAGACAAACTCATCTATGAATCAATTCTATAATTAATATCTCTTTTAGTGTTTATTACGTACATTTATTAGAGTATCTACTTACATAGTTTTACATAATTATAGCATTATGATAGTTTCGGATTAGCTAAATCACCCGGAGGTTACACATGAATTATTAATTATCTCTTACACTATCGATGAATTTGCAAACATAATTAAATATACACATACATTTGTCCATTATTCACGAATAAAGGACATATATCACAAAACATTAGAGCTAATGCATCAAATAAATCATACATGTGTTTTATTTATAGCTAAAATAAAATAAATAGAAGTCAGATCATCGTGATTAATGATAACGCGTTGCTAGTAAGCGGGCGTACCAAAAACGCGGCGTTTAGATCACACGTTTGTGATATGACTAGGGCTGTCATCAAGAATGATTTTTTTAATAATAATTAATAAGGTTTATTCCAGAAATCCCTACCGAGAAATCCCCACCAGTTAAGTAGGGATGTTACTTTTTTTTCCAGAAATCCCTACTAGTTAAATAAACTCGGCCTAGTGGGGATTTTTGGGAAAATAAGTGTAACAATCCCCACCAGGTGTTGTAGTAGGTATCTTAACTATTAAACAAGAAATGCGTTAATCAATACGTTTAATTAGGTAAGCAAGTAATTATGTCAATATTATAATCAACTTTCATTATAAATACTATATACTATATACTTGCATTGAAACGAAAATCAAAATATTTATACCGCGATTGTGAATTTATCTCATTCTTTCCAAAAAAAGTGGCACTGTAAATGCTGCCAAGCGATAACAATAGTTGTGACTAGGGTGACCTCTCGGAACCCGCGATCACAAGGAAGTAAAGAAAAAGACCAGTTCATCTTAGATGCGCAATGCAAATAATTTACACACATTTATTTTTCCAAAAATCCCCACTAGGAGTTTATTAAACAAGTGGGGATTTCTGGAAATAGAGTAACAATCCCTACTGGTGGGGGAGGTTGGTGTCATTTTCTGGAATAAACCAATAATTAATAAGTACCTATTATAAAAAATTAAAAAATACTCTCCTGTTACTGTCCCATTGCAGGGTAAAGACCTCTTTTCATACAAAAAACGCACGAGCATTTATCACTACGCTTGCTCAATACAGGTTGGCGATCTCAGACGTACATATATTGATGAATTACTTAACAAGAATCGACGCAGCCCCAATGTTTACCAATCAGGTAACAGTTTTGCAAGAAGGAAACATTGATGGCGATCTATTAAGCAGAAAACTTTAAAAAGCATCAAGTAGAAATGGAGTTCTTTACGAACTTTAGTAGATACGGATACTTATGCTGTCAGCCTGCGTCATCCCACTGTTGGGCAAACGCGCTATTGTGGGCCCCTCATCGTTGGTTATTCTGGTTTTTGTGTTGATATTAAACCTTTTTCTATTTCAGTCAAACCGTATAAGTGTATAAAACTAGCACATAAAACTACAACCACAAAACTTGTGCGTGATGAAAGAAGTGTCAAAAAAGAAAGAAAGAAAAATAGAATTGAAAGACGTGACGAACTCACGTGACAACGTATACAAGACTTTATTCAACCAATCAACATCAACGACCAAACAAAACAATAACCACGGGAACAACAAGAAACACTCTCACCTGCCAAATATAACCACAGCCATTCCTATATTTACAGAAAAACAAATCAGAGCAAACCTCGAAGCCCTCTAAGGAAAACTATCTTGGTTCTCACAATAAATATAATCAGTAGAAAAAATATATGTGAGGCTTATGTGGGGCAACCCTAAATATAAGGCTCCGGTTTAATTTATCACTTGGTCCGCAAACTCGTGATTAATACGTATAGTAACATCGCACGATAGTCTGTTTCGTATACGGGTTCCTTTATCGCATTGCTGCGGTAGCCGACCGATTTCACTTTAATTTGTTGTTGTTTTTTTTTACTTGGGAAATGGGAATAATGGAAGATATAGGCCGAGTGAATACAACAGAAAATCATTTTCGAAGTATATTTTGTACAAAATTAGTCAATCTGATGTCTTCATCATGCCTAACTTGGCTTTTTCATTCAATCTATAAGAACATCTCGCCTGATTTTCTCGAAAGGTTAGGCGGTTTTGGTTTACCCTATTTCTATCAACCGGGCACAAATCCAGACTCTGGGCTGCTATTGAGAAATTCCATATGCAAAAATCCAAAAACACTTAACGAATTGTTTTGTATTTATTTGTCATTTAAAAACATAACGATGGGGTTACTAACTTACATACGTAACAATGAGTCTACTGCGTAGTTTTTTAAACACAATATCTGCCTTACTTTTTCGTAACAATACTGCATTCATGACGGTACGGTTGACACAGTGGCTGAGTGATCGGCTGCTGTGCTGAGTGTCGTGGGTTCGATTCCCGCACGGAACAAATATTGCTATGGCCTACAGGTATCCGGGTCTGACTGTTTGTGTTTATGAAATGAAATGTTTGTAAACGCACCCACGACACGGGATAAATTTCTAATGTGGGGAAATGTTTATTAAAAAAAAACAAAAAACATTGGACAACATTCGTTATAACGTAGTCGTTATTTCCATAACAGCGTTTGAGACCTACGTTGGGGTCGACTTCCAGTCTAACGATACAGCTAAATTTCATGTTACATATATTATCTGTCTATATCACCTGAAATTACGAATAACACTACCTTTTGGTGGTCATAAAAGATTCTAAAAATTGAAATCCTGTTCTTCGTGAACAGGATTTTCCGTTTCTTGTCGTTTTTATTTCTCTTTTTTTAATGTTGCCTTACTACTCTAGGAATTACTCTTATATCGTGGGTGCGTTTACAAACATTTAAAGTCACATACACGAATAGCCAGACCCGGAACAAATACCTGTAGGCCATCCAAACATTTGACCCGTGCGGGAATCGAACCCGCGACACGCGGCGCAGCAGACTGCTCAGCCATTGTGCCAACCGTGTCGTCTATATATGTATGTATCTTTAATGACGTGAAATAGTATATTTTAAATTAGAATTTAAAAGAAATATTTATTTGGACATTCTTTGATAATTCAGACGATGATCGTAAAAAGACTTCATTTAATAATAGTTAACTTTGGGTAGCTAATCAAACACTGATCTGTTAACACCTCGTATCTAGCAAGAATTTAGTAGATACTAATATGTGGATTATTAATAGTTTAACACCATGTTGTGGATGTGGGTGGGAAACTTCAGGCAATATCTGCAGATTCTACATACTTCACTAACAAGATGAAACATAAGGCACCTATCCTATCTTCAATGAAAATGGTTACTTATTCATTATTAGTTAGTAATTTGACACGGCTTTCCTCTTGCTACACCATAAAGGCACCGCTCGACAACAGTCAACAGCTAAGCTGCGCCCGTGCTTCGCTTTGTATGAAAGTTTTGGCCTGTCATCCACTGCAACCCTTACCTTAGCTACGCGAGGATTTGAAAGCTGCCAAACAAATGAACAGCGTATTTAACTTGACAAACGTCTCCGAGCATATTATTCTATTCAGTAGTGGACTGTTGACTTTAAAGTATATTCTACAACTATATATATATGTATATTCTAAAAAACAACGACCAGAATTGAAAAAGCAATTCATGACTTACGAGTATTTGCAGATTTAAGTGCTATGTTACAAAGAAAATTCTAATCTTTCATGTTTTTAACAAATTTTAAACTCGGAAGCCTAAATGTCTGACAACCAATATTTTCAAGGGATGTCGTGTTACCCAGTCACGTTTTGTGGAGGTAGGATCAGCGATTCGACTGTATATGTACTGAGAAAAGGCTAGATGTAATTTATTTTACTCGCATTAACGTAGAGAGAATTTTCATGATAAAATAATTTCCTAATTGTTTTACCATACTAGAACTTTGTACATGAACCTAAAATAAACTGCAGTAACGTAAAACAAAGCAAAAGCTGCGCTCTCACGCCAAGTTTGCATTAGCTATGAAAGCGGTTGCTGCAATATTGTTTTTCTTTTTTGAGCAAAAAAGTAATAGTGCCGGTCTGAGGTCTTAATCTAATACCGCTTAATCTTAACCGTCATGTGGAACTGTGCCCTAGTTTTTGTTAGTTTTGTTTGAACTAGATATTGTTCTTTTAAAATGGCGGAAATGCTCATTTGTGTTCTGGTCGCGGTGCGCGCCGATGATATCTTTAATTACAGCAGTCACTAATAAGCTGCTAAATCTTTAGAACCATTAAGCTGCTTTACTTTTAATCAGGTACTTTAGTGTCTTCTAACGTCTACGGTATTTTATAATTTAATGGCATTTAGAATACTTACTGAGAGTTAAAATGGACAGCCGTTGGCTGACAAGCGGTTTTCACTTAAGTAAGGAATAAGTAAATCTTATATTTATAAAATTCTCGTGTCACAATGTTAATTACCATACTCCTCCGAAACGGCTTGACCGATTTTTATGAAATTTTATATGCATATTCAGTAGGTCTAAGAATCGGCTACTATCTATTTTTCATACCCCTAAATTATAAGGGTGGTCCACCAAAAACATTTTATAGGGCAAAACAACTGTGCTGTGTCAGCTAGTATCTATATAAAAATATGTGAAGAGAAAACCTAGTACCACTTTTCAAGCATACCTATTGCTGAGGATGTGGGTTTTGCTTTAATGTTTATATGGAGAAAGAGTGCGGAATAATTTCGACCACTGGGCGTCCACTAATAATAATAATGCAGTCATTGTGCCGATAGTTGTGACGGCCAATGGTATAATAGCCAAGAGCCTCGACCAACACCTAAGGAGGCTCTCGTTAGGCAGCTGGATCAAGGGCTTGATTCAGAAAGCGGTACTCCTGGACACGGCGCGTATCGTTAGGAGGTTCCACTCTCAAGAGTCCTGACCACCGGTAGCTTGGACCCTGTTCCCAATGCCGGTGGGCTACTTTTTTTTTTTGTTTTGAAATATTTAAAAATGTAATTAATATGTACATAAAGAAATAAAGGAAATAATGCAGGAATAAATGTTGTTATCAATAAATAAATACAGCTTTACCGATCTCAGAAATCGGGACCTAATTCACATTAGGGCAACGCAGGAACGATCGTTGAGGAAATCTTTGGAGGAGGCCTGTGTCCCACAGACAACTTTAATTGCAAACCTGAATCCTCAGGAATGTTAGGTCCTAACAGCACCTACAAGAATGGCCTTCACTAGGTAAATTTATTACCCTCCCGTCTTTTATGATACTGGCATCTGGAATTTGCTTTTTACTGAATTAAAAAGTTACACTTACATTTAACATGTTATGGAGGTTAACCATAATATGTTAATAAGAAAAGATTTTTATAAAAAAAAAGTTTATTGACAAAAATCCATACTATACATAAATGGGAAATGTGTGTGTGTCTGTTTGTCCGTCTTTCACACCTAAACCACTTAACGGAATTCGATAAAATTCGGCAGAAAGATAGATTGCACCCCGGGAAAGGACATAGGCTATTTTTTTTATCAACAAAGCACGCGGGCGAAGCCGCGGGCGGAAGCTAGTAATAAATAAAGTACCAAATTTCTAAAAATAATATTGCATATCGTTGAAACTAAAACGTATTGTTTACTAATAAGAATTTAATGTACACAGTTATGCAATAAATATATCTTTATCTTTGTGGGAAAAGACTTGATTCTTTTTCCGTAACTACAAATAAATGAATTTCACACTAAATTAAGCTGTTTCCCTCTTCACCCGAAATGCATGCGGTCAAAATATTATCAGATATTGACTACTGACGCGGGAACTGAATAACACATTGTTGATAAAAGGGGAAGTCATTCCGTGATGTATGGCCGTTGTAATACGGACAGACAACTATGAATAATACATGTATGGCGCTGGTAATAATCTGCGAACATCTCCGCTGAATGTAGTATGTAGCTGATGAGTGTGTAGGAGATTCGATCGTTATTTAGGCTCGAGATTAATGGTATATTTGCATGTCCATTTGTTTTGTTGGGAGGATGACTTCTTGAATATATAGTCTGCTGAATAGAATTGAACTGCTGAAAAAGATACTTACTTAGGACACACATACTCATAACATCACGGCTGTATTCTCCAAAGGGTTGGGCAGAGGTGTACATACAGTACCTACACTCACATTTTTACCAGTTATGTTTTTTTTAAGTTAAATCTAATGGGGGTGAACCTATTGCCATCAACCGGGCACAAATTCAGACTCCGGGCTGCTACTGAAAAATCTCAATAACACATTGCTCGACTCTGGAGTCGAACCCAGGACCTCATGCTTAGCAGACGCGCTTACGCCCGCTTTACCAATTACGCAGTCCTACTTAGATACTTAAGAATAAAGAAAAATTTCGGATATCATTATGATTTGTCTAACGTTTTTCTAACTGTGTACAGTCTAACCTGATGCAGTTGACCAGTATCAGTAGTTAACATGGAGCAAATGAGTATCAGAACTTTTGCTGCTCGACGAACATTGATTAATTCGGAAATTAACAGTGAGGTGGGGTCATTAAAACAAGAATAAATAACTATCATTATATTAATAATAGCTTGTTCGTAAAAGAATGTTTATTTCCCGAAATAATGTTCGCCGCGTAACAAAAGCTCGCGCAACGGTTGTTTGTCAGACGAAGCGAATGTTCGTAGTGAGCACACTCCTCAAGAACCATCGATCATCTCATTCAACTCAATAATCAATCAAAAAGAAACAAAACCAATCGAATCGCGGATTGAATTAATCGAATCCAAAAATGAAGGGTGCTGATCATTGATGCGAAATAATCGTGTAAACTCGGTTACAGTTTACAGTTGCCGTATTAAGCCTGTGAGTGGCCAGGCGGAGGCAATCGTGTGCAGTCTGCGACACGCTTTCATTCAGCTAGTAATGTGTGGATCACCCCGTATTAATTATTATTTTAATAATGATTTTGTTCGGTCTGTAAATCTGTTTGAATAGTTAGGCCTTGTTAGTTGTTATGATATGATATGAAGGGTGGGCGTTTTGGGGGACTGCCTTGTGAAAAAGTGCTAATTCTCAGCCTATTTTGAATATGTGACTTTTGATTTTGATAACAAACAAACAGTTACTTAAGTAATTTTTTCACTCGTAGTGTTTTGTTTTGTAAGTTGCAATTGTTTTTGAGTTTTCTCTTTTCAATTGTAATACCCGCACATGTACCACTACGTCTCTTACCTATTATGTCAACACAATACGTTTTATAGAAAACGATAATTGAAGATAAGACAAGAAGAAAAAGAGAAATCAAAAACTGGATAGGAATAATTAACACGGTACGTAACAAGGTTTCTAAAATGTGTACGGGACCATACGGCAGGCTTCCACTATCAAATATCACGTTAAATGGGCCCAGTGATAGAGAAAAAAACTAGCCTATAGCCTAACCTTCTCCATTTTTGAACTCGGTTAACTACTATATCTATGAAGTTTATTTGGTAGATTTATAATATACTCTGGCAACGTTATTCGTGTGAGTAGTAGTTAGATGGTTTTTATTTTATCCATGAACACGGGAACATGAAATCTTGCCTTTTGAGAGTGTTACAGAAGTGTGGTCATTATTTGCTCTGCTAAGAGAAAGCCTTGTTAACACAAATATAAGCCTCGAAGCTTAGAGTAGGAGATTTTATTAGAAAAAACTAATTTTGTTTTGTCTGACGTTTAAGAGCTTCTATGATCTTCTTCAATATCATCAGACTCATCATCTGCCTAGCCTTTTCATAACTATTATGGAATCGGCTTCCAGTCTAACCGGATGCAGCTGAATACCAGTATTTTACATGGTGTGACTGCCTATCTGACCTCCACAATCCAGTTACTGGGCAACACGATATCCCTTGGTAACACAGTATCCGACTTTCGGACTTTTGAGTACTCGTAACGACCGTCAAAGATCTCGATGGATCAGTCTCGATATGTTTCAAACGGTCACCCATCCATACACTGACCTCGGCAAGCGTAGCTTAACCTTCGATCAACCC
This sequence comes from Phlogophora meticulosa, assembly GCA_905147745.2. Lineage (NCBI taxonomy): Eukaryota > Metazoa > Arthropoda > Insecta > Lepidoptera > Noctuidae > Phlogophora > Phlogophora meticulosa. Next base: position 7,571,314 of record LR990518.1, read on the forward strand.
ATGCGGCTGTTTTTATTTAGCCACATCATCAGAGTAAAATCTCTAATCTCACCAAAACCTAGCACAAAAAAAATAAAAAAAACGTTATTGCAGCAGACATTTTTAACTCGACAGAAAGTCAGCCATGTGTCACAAATGCTGCGACGGACTGCATCCAGCGCGCTTTGTTGAATGGTATCAAAAACAAACTGTGCTGACAATCGCCACATCGACGGCCTATTTGTGTTACTCGTGTGTTTCTGCCATCCTGAATATGATATGATGTGCTTTACACTCGTTTTGTCGACGTTTTTATCCCTTTGAGTAGTGAGCATTATGTTTTGCGGAAAGTTTTGTCGTTTCATCTGGATTAACTGTTTGGCCACTCTATGATATTGTTTTTTCTACTCAGCTGGATATTATTATAGTGTGGTTTTTAATATTGAGTGTTATATGATGCATACCGTTCCTTGCATGGGGAGTCAGGACTCACGAAATTCTGAACTGTGGCTCTGTCTCGCACAGTTTTGTAAACGTTTTGACGTTCAAAAAGTATTGATTCTCAGCCTAATTTGAATAAATGAATTTTGAATTTGAATTTCATCTTGACAGTCATGAGCATTATGCTGACCGATTTTCTGCATTTTTATTTGAATTATGATTTATTTTTTTTCATTTTGAATAGAGAACTGTTCGTATTTACTTGAGCGCACTTTGTTTTTCTTCAGACATACAACTGTGCCGACATACCTATACAAGGTTAGTTTTCTTTACCCTAAACTTCTGAAGGGGTCATTGTACTCATCGTAATGAATAACTTATACTAATGGCCTAACACTGAACTCGGAAAAAAAGTAGGTGTTCAGTACATTCTCTATTTCTTAGATTGACATAATGTATGGAGCAGCTGTTGTTATTTGCGAATTCAGGTTTGGTCATTTAATAAAAGTCGATCGCCATAATGAGCACAATTTCAAAAATAAGGTTATATATATTGAAAAAAATAAAAATAGCAATTCCTGCCTAGTCACACTATCCACATAATCACACGCCATGAAAACGTCTCCACCATTTCCAGTCGAAAAGCGTCACTTTGCTAAGTCTCACTTAAAGCAAAAGCAACAATGAAAGGTCCACAGATTATGTTTTAAAGAAAGGCCGAGTGTTGGCACGCGAGCGTGAGGCGGGCAGCGGACCTCAAGTAACAATTACTTGGTCATGCGAGCAACCAATCCATCACCCACTTGCCCTGTGCCACTGGCAATGGCCACTCGGTTCCTACTCTAAGGCAATTTCCGGAGCCCTTATCTACCTCAACCTGCAACCATTTACTTGGTGGTTTGTTTAACAGAATTAATCCAGTTGACAAGGATCTTTGGCAAGGCCGTTCCTTGTTTGCGCTTTTGTTATTTCAGTTTCGCATCGAACGCTGTCTTGGCGTTGGCACACGAGAGGGTATGACGTAACTAGATCCCGATGTGAACAGACAATATAGGATAGGTTGGCTATGTTTTTACACTAGACGTTGCTGTTAAAAGTTAATATTGCCACTTAAGAGTGCGCATGACTCTACGAACAACTTGCCAGTGAGCCTGGCTAAAATTTTGTCTGTTTTTCCTAACGGTATTTGAGAAAAACAAAGCCACAGGGATGAATCTGAGAGAGAGTGCACGCATACACACGACACTCCTAATCTTACGCTATTTATTTTCGTCTAAGCTTATGTTAGGATTGGCGTTAAAATGTGGATCACTCGAGGCTTACAATTTCCAAATCAACAAATTTTTAACTTCATTGTTTAGCAATAAGTCTAATTATGACGGGAGAAATCGATAAATGTAATGCTTTTTGGTGCACAACATTAAATATTGTAATATTTGTGAAATAAAACCTGGCATGGTCTTAATTGCTAAAATGCTTTTCCACCGCAGGAAATAATACTAACAACTCACTTATTATTAAAAGAGAATGAATAAACGCAACCGCAGAAGCCAAGTAAACGATATCACAGGCATAAAAATGCGACATTATTATTAAATTCTTTTCATAAGCGAGGTCTTAAGCCACGTAAAGCTCCCACACTGTGTGCATAATTCTTTAATAAGTAATAGCCTTTTGAAATACTGCGACACCGTTCATATTTTCAGTGGAATTTATAGGAAGTAAGCAACGAGCGGCCGACGGCCCGTTTAATTATTTTGATCTTGTTTGCACAAGATTGAGATTGTGTTATGAGTTATATACTGCTAATAGAAAAAATAACACGCAGGCTTTTGTTTTGAATAGCAATCGATTATTTAACAATGTTTGTGCCTTTATAATGGCGTGCTTTGGATGGGTTTTATGGTTTTCTCTATGGCACAGAGATTAAGTATGCACAAGCGTGTCATGGTGTGTGCATACACCAACACCCTTCGATTCGGTGTGACCATTCAGGATCGGAACAAAAATGTCATCATCTACTTAGCCTTTTGGCCAACAATAATGGGATGGTCTTCCAATCTAACCGAATGCAGCTGAATACCAGCGTTTAACATGGAGTGAGTACCTATCTGACCTAGGTTGTAACACCCATTTGTATGGGAAACACGACACCTCTTGGTAATACTGGCTGTCATACATTCGGGCATCTGACTACCCGCAACCTTCTAACAAAGACCTAAAAATGACAGGCGGGATCAAAGTCTTAACGTGTTATACGAGGCACGCAGCGGTTCTGATATGAAATGGATGGACACCCGTCCATGGAACGACCTCGGCAAGCGTAGCTAAACCTTCGTCACCCGTATGGCTTTTATTATTTAGCCTCAAGTCGCTTACAATGTCTCACGAGATTGCAATAGAGCTTCGCACCGTGGCCCAATAGTAAAAAGCATTCGGGAAGTTCTCGTGTAGGAGTTGAGGATATTGTAGGAGAAGATTGTGGCTAATTTATAGATTTGCAGTTAAAACTTTGCAGACTTTTTATTGAGGAAGTGGAAGAATTTTCGCATTTCCCACTTTGACAGTGTCGAAAACACTTGATTTATGAGTGTGTGCGTGACGTTTTACGCTGATGTCCACTTTCACTAACTCTAGGTACCTTTGTGAATACATAACTTATGACGCTGCGAAAGAATGAAAGAAAGTAACAAATAATTTGTCACAGAAGACATACGTGTAGGTACATGTGAAAAAAAACATAGTACTGGTAATTTCTAATGAAAGTGTTGTATTGTGTGTCGTTGAAGTGTTGTGTGTATTAGTTTTGTAAGTAAGGTAAAAACTAAAGGATTAATTTATGACACAAAAAATTGTAAATCTTCGAATGTCGGTACTGAGGCAAGCGTTAAAAATCCAACAGAGTGCTATTACTTAGGTACTAATTTAGCTATAGTGAAAACGGACATCAATCATTTCCCTATGAAAACTTTGTTGCGAAAATATTTGATTGTTTATGTATGTTTGTTATTTTGTGTTTCTTTGTAATAGATAAACTTAAAAATTAAACTGTACAAATTCGAGCTACTAACAAGCCGAAGCCGCGTGCAAAGCGTTAGTGTTCAATAAGAGTTCCGGGTACAAACGTTTCAATGTATTTGATAAGGCAATTTAAAAATAACCTTGCGTACCATACTACCAAAGAATAAGTACAAAATATTACTTTTCCCGTCTATAAAATGAACCGGCATTTACTTAACAAACTCGCTTAAAAAAGGTCAAATTGAAGACATTAAGTAGAATGTTATGATCTCAGACTTTCTGCCATTCCCTTTGAACTTCGCCGATCGAAAACAATAACAAAGGGAAAAGATTTTCCAACATTTATTGAAAAGGAAAGTTTGTGTACGCGGAATGTTCCGATAACGGCAGGTGCAAGGCTTAAGGTGTGCTTACAGGAATCTTTTAATAATTAAGTTTGGTTTCATTTAATTTAGTTAACAAAGGATATTTCGTTAAAGGTAAAAGTTACAATTACTCGTAGCTTCATGATAACAGAAGCACGGATCGATTGAAGGATAAGCTAGCTTCAAATTCAAATTCATTTATTTTGTGAACATAAGTAAACAGTAGGTGGTAGCTTACCAAGGTCGACCTGAGTTGGCTTTTGGGACTTCTCCAATCATTTGTAGATTTTGACAGTCGCAACGGGAACTCAGTAATCCTAAAGTCTGACTACCTTTATTACCAAGGGGTTTCGTACGACGCAGTAACTAGGTTGTGGACGTCAGATAGGTATTCGCTTCATGTAAAATACTGGTATTCAGTTAGGCTGGAAGTTCAGCCCATTATGGTTTTTGAAAGGGTAGGCAAAATAGGTGCAGACGCCAGCACTTCAAGCTACCTCATACTGTCTAATTTTCCCAATTGAACATGAATCTTATTCCTTATTAATAAAGTAGAAAAACTATCAAAGAAATTTGACAGATTGGGGTAGCTTCATGTGCTGGCCTCTGCACATTGGTATGTAATATGCTAAAAGTTACAATGAAACATAGCATCAACAAAATGTGAAGGGGCATCAACCTCTGAGTTTATTACTGTTTTTCTTTTCAGAGTAGTCGGCTTAGGAACACCGACTCACCTAGTTTGAATTAACAAGAAAAATACTGACGTAAAAAAGTTTTTTTGAACCGATTTTACAAAAAAAAAAAAATCTTGAATTTCATAAACTAACATCGTATAACCATTTTAAGAGAGTCTTGTATTTCCAATAGCAAGTCTGTTAACAGACTAAGAATAATAAAAAAATAATAAAGTTAAAATAACTAAAGACCTAATAAAGCTCATCAGTTATAGGTTAATAACCAATTTTATTAGCCTGTTTCATATACACCACCTCATCTTCGTTTTCCGCAAAAAAGAATTGCGTACTTACAAAGAAAAATGTTTTTTAATGAAAACTTTTCACGCAAAACTCCTTATGATTTCAAAACAAGAAGCACTTTGTAACGGTTGAGCGTCTTGCGCCTTATCGCACAAAACGTAGAATATTATAAAACGTCGCAATAAAGTAAATAAAGAGACAAATGTACATGCTCCTAGAGGTTAACAATCCAAGTTGGAGCTTGTGTCTTCGGATCAAAGTTGAATATTGTGTGTAGGATGAGCACATAACGCAGAAGCGGCGTCTGTGAGAAATATTATGAAAACAAATTCGCGTTGAGCACGTTCAGTGTGCAAGTAATAAATAAAAGAGCAAAGTAGCTGGGAACTAGATGGTGGAGCCAGAATTGTATTGTTTGAAATTGTATTAGGCAGTCAGCCTTCAGGATCGTTCATATGGCAGTTGGATATCGCATAAACTTTAAGCTAATTTTCGATTTGTATGATTAGGATAAAGTTTGCATCCAACTTGGTATATAATTTGATAGGCATGGATGTCTAAATTAGGATGTCTAATTTGACAATGAGTCTGTCTTATGCTTTGTGTGTAGAAATACTGAAAACGCCTGTAGGAGACCGAGTATCTGCCAAGTCAAACAATGGAGATTTTATTTATTGACCGACTTCAAAAAAGGAGGAGGTTCTCAATTCGACTGAATTTACCCACTAAAAAGCTAAAGATAAAAAAAAAACTTTGTACAGAACAATCAAACGTCTCTCTTTTATTTTAAACCTTTTAGTGTTTTGTTTTGATGATATTTTTTTATTGATTTTTTTAAAAGGTTTTTTTCTTAACATGGAATATGATATAAAAACGCTAGCTTAGTTAGGTCACGTATCTACTAAATTATTAGAAAAATCTTGCAAGAAATAGTGTTCCACTCGCAGTGAACTGTTAAGACTTAGAACCCCGGAACCTCCTTACGATGCTACCCGGGGGGTCAAAAGACCGCTTTCTGTACCAAACCCTTGACCCAATCGCTCGGGATATTAGATGCTTGATTGTTTTAAAAGATATAATCGTACAAGTGGCGACATTGACTTAGAATCCCATAGCATATAAGATATCTCAACTCTTAGTTCTCGTCTTTCAGTGCAACTACATATTATGCTAGCATACCAGTATTTTACATGGAATAACTGCTTGTCTGATCGCCATAACCCAGTATCTGGGCAACACGATAGCAATTGGTAAGACTGGTTGTCAGACTTTCGGGCTTCTGATTACCCGTAACGACTGTCAAAGATCTGCAAATGACAGCAACCGCTTAACATGCTTTCCAAGGCACGGAGGAATCTCGATATTGTTATGAAAGGTCACCCATCCACAGACCGACCCCGGCATTCGCAGCTTAACCTTCGACCGACACGTGCGGTGGTTTTTACTAAGCCTCGTGCTCCTCCTTATAGTAATATGACATAAACTAATATACTAGCTCACAGATTAGATAAAAGTAGTCACAGTATCTAATCCATTAACTCAGGCATGGAACGTCTTGTACGAATTTAGTTGCTTCAGTTTAGCATAATTTATGTGATCACTGCCGTGAATAATCGCTTTGAATATGATTTACGTAGTTTGCTGGGTACCGTAGTTTGTACTTATCGTACGCTACGCCGTTCCAACAGTACGCCGTCTACTTACATCAGCTGCGTAATACGATTATCGTATAGTTGTCGTAGCTAAGTTTATGTGGCTGTCTATTAAGTATAGTTTCAGCCTGTACCTATTTCATAAAGAGGACTGACAAGAACCACTGTTGCTTATCGCGTCTAAGTCAAATAAAATAAGTTATAAGGATTTTTTGTCCGGGAAGAATACCGGATATGGCAAAGACTATTTGGGTTTTTTTTTGAGATTGCTCAGTAGCAGCCCGGAGTCTAGATTCGTGTCCGGTTGAAAGCTATAGGCTCGCCCCTTATTACATGGCAGTAAAACATAACTGGCAAAATCTGCGTACAATAGCTACACCGCTGCCTATCTCTTTTGGGAATACAGGCGTTATTTTATGCTAATAATATTCAAAATATAAAACGCCACTTTACTACTTCCAGGTTTGTTACCAGCAAAGAAATATGACGAGATTTCCATGCCAGTTTCACATTTCTGCGAAGTTCTTGAATCTAGCATAATAAATAGGGAGTACCAGCTGTTTACCGTTTCCCGGAACTCGTATCTAACACCACTCCAAAAAGTAGTAATTTGTGAGACCTTATATAGTCGGGCTTAACCCTACATACAAACAATTCGTGGACAGCTGTCGTCTACAAGGTTTGCACCTGTTTTCAAGTTCCGTAGAATTATTCTTTTATTTATTTATTTAATACTTTAAGCACACAAATGTACAGAGGCGGAATTTCTTTAAAAAAAGGGAATTATCACAGTTGTGGGTCCCGTATGCTGCGTTTTGGTGATATGATGTAAACACGACGCACATGTATGCATGAGGAAACATCGACACATACATATATACGGCATGACCCAAATCAAAATCCATTTGGCTTCAGAATAAACAGCTAAAATACTTGAAAATTTCGAGTGTTCGTCCCAAATCTGCATTGAAGAGAATACGTTGTTATAAAAAGAGCAATCACAATGGGCCGACTTCGACTTCCAATTCAAATACATAACGCGTGCGAAGTCGTTACGCTAAACGTAAACGAGACAGAAACGAAAAAATATGTTAAACAAGCAATTCACGCGAAATCGGGAACGCTGACGACGGGAGCGCTATTCAGGCAACGTTCGATATCTTGAATATTGTATGTACGCCTGTTTTTAGTCGCTTTAGCACGACGTTTGGATGTTATTTTGTTTTGTTTTACTAAACCATTCTCTAAAAGGCTCAAAGAGACGAGAGTTTTTCTACAAATTTCTCTATAAAAAATACATATTCTTTCTAAGTCGGCCTCGTACGTACATACGTTAACTCAGTCGTTTAGAGAGGACGTGTCTAGTGTATATTTGTGTCATACATTTGTCGAAAAATGTAAAAGCGCATTTCTGTAAATATTCTCAAAACCTTACAATTATTTCAAGATTTTTCTCGTAAAACAAAAACTTATTCCATATATATGTCTTTCTTCTTCTTTTCCTATTCAAGTATTTTAAAGTAATGCAGAGTAGTTATGTCATAAGTATACCGAAAACGAATAGCATAATTATATAGCATAATAGCATGTGCATATTTGTATTCTCAAAACTTCAAAAGGCAGGCAGGAAAAATGGTTCTGAAGACTAGTGGAGTTCCTAAATAACTGTAAAACTTTTATGCGTACTAAAAATATTAGTGTATATTATACACATAATATGGCGCCTGTATTCTCGGAATGATAAGGCGAAGGTGCAGTAGACACAGCCACAGGAACATTTCGCCATATATTATTCTTTATTCTTTTTCTTTTTTTTTTTTTTTTTTTTTTTTTTTTTTTTTTTTTTTTTTATTGAAACGTTGCCCCACACTAGGAATTTCTCCTGTATCGTGGGTGCGTTAACAAACATTTAAACTCACATACACAAACAGCCAGACCCGGAACAACTACCTATAGGTCATACAAATATTTGTTCCGTGCGGGGATCGAACCCACAACACGCGGCGCAGCAGCCGATGGCTCAACCACTGCGCCAACCGTGTCGTCATTATGTTTAAGTCCCAAACCTATTGCAATCCTTTTGCCATCAACTGGGCACAAATCCAGACTCCGGGCTGTAAGTTATAAATTACAGCATAAAAAAATCAATATTATACCCAGAAAAATAACCTAGGACCTCATGCTTAGCAGTAGTGCTCCTTTTTCTTCGTTTAGGTTCATACATCTGGTCATACACGCACGCCCGTTGCGAGTACTACGCACCAGACCTATTTGAAGAACATCACCAATAACGTCAATGTATGTCCTTCTAGGGCGACCTCTCCCAGCGTTTCCACTTACAACTGCCTTATTTTCGTAGGTTGCTTTTCATTCATCCTTTTGACTGGACCAAACCATCTAAGCATACTCTTTCATATTTTCAGTAATATTTCAGTAATAAACCCCCATACATCATAACACGTACGCCTGATATCGTCGACATGTTTTTGCGAATTTCTGAGCGTCAAAGGTGATAGGGGAGGATCGGGAGACATTGTTTCGAGTCGTCAAACATTGTTCAGTATCACCTTTATTGAGTGTAACAAAAATTTGCTGGATCTCGTCACGTGCTTAGCTTGATACGTATAAGTTACAGTAAGTAAGTGTGGGAGTTAGTAACGGTCGTATTTGAACACAGAAATAGTATGTGAATGTGTGTTTACACAAAAGAGTCACTTACTTAAGTCGCTTCTTGTGGAATCTTAATTTAATGTTGATACTATTTTACATTATTAATTATACCTCAAAATGAGGATACAAGCTCTCTTAAACTGATCATTCGCTATGATTTCGGATGGTCATATGGCCGATAATTTAGAATAAAATTACCGTAAGAATTAGCGCGAGCTTGATTCATTAGAAATGTTTTTATTTTCGTCAAACGATGGAATTAAGAATTTTACTAAACTCAATCAAGAAAAAACTGATATAACATCATAACATCACGACTGTAATCTCAGAAGGGTTAGGCAGATGTATAAATATACAGTACACTCACATTTCATCAGTTATTTTTAAGTCGTGCGAGCCTATTGCATAAGGACAGACTACTTGTTTCTTAAAACAAAAGTTTGTTAGAAGTTGAGAATTGCATAATAACATAGAATAGAATAAAAGACTCTTTATTATACACCATGAAAACTTACAAATAATAAAGAGTTTAAGAGATACACAGGGTGTTTACAATGGGCGGCTTTATCGCTAAAAGTGATCTCTTACAGACAACCTTGGATGGACTTGATAGAGAAGGAGAAAATATACGAGTATGTTGGTAGTTCGTGGTGTACTATTTTGAATATATACAATATATAGTAGGAAGATTGGTATGTGAGTTTAAATGTTTGTAAACGCACCCACGACACAGGAGAAATTCCTAGTGAGGGGCAACTTTAAAAAAAAAAAGAAAAAAGCAAGGAATAGGACATTTTCACGTATGAATAATTTGTGAACAATATATTTAACTGCAAAATACCTTTTCATAGTTAGGTTAAAGGTCCAGGGCGGGCACATGAAAAATGACGTGCGAATGAGGAAAATGTAGCTATATACTCGTATCTATCTATATATATGCCAAAGACGTACCAAACGGCGAAACTATTAGCTGATGTAGACCTAAATATCGTTGTTCTCTCTTACGTTATTTATGTCGAGTTACCTTATGACAGCACCACATGGGAAGCGAAGATTTTGATTTATTATATGTCAGACAAAGATATAGAGAGTAACATTGATCCATAGGCATTTATTAAGAACGATGTGGCGCGGCGGGCGAAGGTCCGCCTGCGGCTCATGAGGTTGCGGGTTCGATTCCCGCCCTGGGACAAATGTTTGTACGAACTTCTTCCGGGTGTTCTGGGTATTTGTTAAGTATAATAAAAAATATCTATCCATGTAATGTATATCAGTATATCAGTCAATATTAAGTATATCAGTCATCTAGTACCCATAACACAAGCTCTGCTTAGCTTGGGGCTAGATGATGCTGTGTGGATTGTCCAGCATTATTTATTTCTTTTTTTTTTTTTTTCTTTTTTATTTATACAAATCACGATCATATTATAAATGCGACAAATAGTCGGTATGTATGTGTGTGTGTATATACATATGTTTGTTTCTCCTTCACGCTGGTACGGCTCAACGGATTTTGATGAAAGTAGCTCATACCCTACACGACACACGCCATGTACTCTTCACACCAAAAAAGTGAAACAATCCCGTGGGAATTTTAAATCTCCAAGTCTCATGTTGACTTTTTATCTGCGGTTAACACGGCGAGGTTCAGCTTGTTGACTTAAAAGTGCCTCCAATAAATAAAACTACGAATTATATCAACCAATATAATTACGACATATTTATTTTTCTCTGTTACAAACCGTTGTTCTCGTCGCTACGCATAATTAGTGGACCACAAACTTTAGAGCACTCCAAAAAAACCCAGCCGTCATTTGCAAGCAACACGTTAGGGAGGGTCCGTGCAATTCGGGTAGACAGCTGTCTTGCTACCGGATGATGACCCGGGGCTCCTAATTAATAGTTGTTGGGAGTGACGTCCTGTAGCCGCTGCGATCCTGGTACCTCGGCTGTTGTTTTAAAGGTTATTGACAGTTCGTAGAGAAATAAGCTTAGCTAACTATAATAGTCCTTACGTTCCTAAAAATAAAGTGGTTTTTGATAAAACGAGCTTGGTGACTTGCTTACTGTTAATAATTAAAATGTTGATGTGTTTGGATATTTCAGTAAGGAAATCAAGAAAGGTAAGAGAGCGAGCGAGGTGAGGCATAAATTGACATCCTGATGGAGGATGCGACCCTAGTAATTCATGTGCTATTTTTGGGACAGGTAACAAATGTTCCGATTAACTGGAGAAGTGCAGGACACATTCTAAATAATTCCTTACGAGGACTTCTTGTACGTTGACACATATGTAGAAGAATGAATATCAGTGTTAATTTTAAACCGTGGTAATAGGCAACTGGGCCTAACTCAACGTCCCTTTGTGCCTATTAACCTACCTCTGTTCTGTCTCCTGCTTGATATGGAGGGAAGTGGAAATTATGTGTTTTTCTAACTCCTCCGCTGTTCTTTTCTAATTAATTTAGTTGCGAGACCCAAGACAGTTGAATCGTTTCTCCGGGACTCGTCGGGCTTCATTGTCTCGACGCTTTTCTGGTGGTCGCCAGTGTTGGCGTCTGGCAGTCTGGTTTTCAAGAGTTGCAGTGGTTTGGAAATAGTGCGACGGGCTTGTCAAAAAAAATATTATACAAGAAGTACTCGTCCCGTTAGCGGCCAATTTCAATAACGTACCTCAATCCAAATCTCAATCCGAGATCTAAAACTGCTGATTCTGATTCGCCATTTCAAGGTGACAGATTGAAAACACGACCATTGATTGGTAACAAACAAAAACGGATCTGTAGATTGAAATTGAGATAGGTACTGTATTAAAATCGGCCTGAAAGGTCCCAGTTGGTCGAAATTTGATTGATTTAACTGCAAAAACGTTCCTGCACTCCTTCTACGTATACACTTTATATTATTTATTAACTACGCCAAATCTCGCACTTCTCCGTGTTTAAAAAGAGATACAAAGTTTTCTCATCAAGTGTTTAGCGTATTTCACTGATGATAAAAAACTCGTTTAATTCTTTTTTTACTAAGCTTTCCGATAAACGTTTTGCAGTTCCTGCATCCCGTTCACTTCTCCAATAAAAATCCTTTTAGCTTCCCAGCTCATATAGCACTCAACATCATTATCCACTCCATAAATTATAGAGATGTACAGTGATATACGTACCCCATGGGCAATCATCGTTGGGCTATAAAATCTATAAGAGCCACTCCGAGTAATATTGGATAGTGCAACGCGTGCGATAAATGAGACTTGTTCCCACAAAACGAGTTCGGGTAACGATCTGTTTGGCCCGCTTCCGAACATCTACGCCTGTGATGTATACTGTATTCATTTTCTTTTTGTATTGACTTCTAATGTTTTACGTTGGTAGGAATTTATTCATATGCTCTTCAATCCTACGATGACAACATCTTGAGTTAAAAGACGGTTATACTCCCGGTAAAAATGAATCACTACATATCTCCTAAAATGTAATAATTTCACAGTTATTTTCTATAGTATGATAATACAACACACATTTACTACAACAACAACATGAATACAACACACATTTATTAATTATATCCATACTAATAATATTATAAATGGGAAAGTGTGTTTGTCTGTTTGTCCGTCTATCATGGCAGAACGGAGCGACGAATTGACTTGATTTTTTAAGTGGAGATAGGTGAAGTTATGGAAAGTGGCATAGGCTACTTTTTGTCTCTTTCTAACCCCCCATTTCCTAACGCGAGTGAAGCCGCGGGCAATAGCTAGTAGTATATAAAATACAGGGTGGAAGTAACATCGACCCACAAACTGATACCATAAGTTCAATAGATGATTTTGGAGACTTACCATAATTTTCCCTTTTTTTCTGATGATTTTTTTTACTTGAAACCGTAAAAAGTGATGAAAAAATCATCATTTCTTTCTACAACGAGAGTTTATAAAGAAATCGTGATTTTTTATATTTAGTTCCACCCATTGTGACACTCATATTTGTAAATTTTATCCTCACATACTCGTATGTGAATCGAAATTCTGAAATGCACATGAAATTGAAGAGTACATGATTTTAGAAAAACATATATGATTGTCTTTTCTCTGATTGAAGCCTGTAAATATATTTTACAAAATAAATTAGGTTAGTGTCTAAATCTTAACGAATATTATAAAGGAGATAAATTTTATTGATTTAAAAAAAATCATAAATAGACAGATACACTATCAGCGCTTTAAAGGGCATAGTAGTAATTTAAAGTAATGTTGAAGTTCGAAAGTAAAGGGACAAAATCCACACGGGCGAGTCGTCTGCGAAGTGCTAGTCAATTATAATAGGCATGAATTCTCTGAAAGAGATGTAAGGCCCAGCAATTGTCAGTCGCCTATAGATAGTAAATGACTAATGAAAAAAGCTCGACATAGTTGGTATAACATCAACATTTTCCGAATACATTCAGTCAAAAACAAATGAATAACCGTGAAAAGTTTTATCACACCGACATTCCCAAAAACAATATTAGGTATACAAGACCGATGTTCTAATTTTGAAAACTGGCATAGTTTCGGCCTTAACGATATTAGTTTACCTATTCCATATTCAAATCCATATTCTAATTGATGTTATTTCGATACTTAAACAAATATCAAGCTTATGCAAATGTAAATTAAGTCGATTTTACAATGACTGATGAATGTCGTACTATTGAAAAAGTTGTAAAAATTATTGAGGTTGTTGCGTAAACTAAAGTGTATGTCTGTTGTCGGAACGGTTGGCGCAGTGGCTGAACGATTAACTGCTATGTCGCGTGTCGTGGGTTCGATTCCCGCACGGAACAAATATGTCTATGGCCTAAAGGTATTTTTCCGGGTCTGGCTGTTCGTGTGTGTGACTTAAAATGTTTGTAAACGCACCCACGTCACAAGGAAAAATTCCTAGTGTGGAGCAACATTTTTTAAATAAGAAATTTCTTTCTTAAAACTTATAAAACGCAATAATGATCTTTGTTTACATTTTCGGAAGCTAAATTGCAAATGCAGGATAGAGGTGCCTACGTGTTGTATAATTTAAAACAGATGACGTCACTTGATAAGGGATCTACCAGACCAGCTAACAAATTAGAAGGGACGGCCTGTCCCTCACACCTGCTGCCTTGCATTTGTAAATATTAAACATCGCATCTATAAGGATTTAGTTTGGCTAAGCTTGTTTGAAGCTGGCTAATTATTAAAAGTTGATATAGGGAAGGTAAAAATACAAAAGAACTCAGATGTCTAAGGCAAAACTATTCGTTGGTTAAATAATATATTCTAGTAACTGACTGTGCCCCATAGTTTCATCCGCTACAAAGAGTTTTAGCGTGATGTTAAAAGGGCTTATCCTTCTATCTATGAATTCGTAAAAGATGGTAAAAAAACGACGATAGACTATCAAATTTTGAACTACAAACTTTAATATTGCAAAAGTGGGTAAATGGACCATCATAAAACTACCCACATAATTCAACAAATAAATTGTGAAGAACGAAACAAAACATTAATTGAAAACGCAAGTTGGGCCATATCACTTAACCCTTATGCTGCCGACACGCGGTGTCTAACCCATTGCTACCCGTTTCCCGACCTAATGGCACATTAGGTCCCGATGCAGGTGACAACCCTATCTCTCCCCACGCATATTTGAGAAGTTTGCCGAAAAACTGGGCCGAAATACCGGAACTAAAAACAGGGGTGCACCATATGTATAATGTGCGCAGTCCTACCAATTATTCCCTTAATTATAGAAATAGACATGTTTATGTTATTAGTGGTCATACTCGTAATATATTTTTGGTTTTAAGAGCTTTTGTAAATTTCGTTGTTCATTAAATATAAGTACCTACCTAAGCTGTTATCGTCCTGGAAGGGTGAATATTACAGAAATAGCTTCTCCCAACTGAATATTACGAGCAGCTCTATAATGGGTTTTCAGAATAGTTAAGGAAATGCTGTTATGCTTTATCTTTGAAGAGTGCTCCTGGGTAAATGGTTATTATTTTTAAAGAAAAGTTTCTATTATTAGTGTGTCTTAGAAAAACAGACAAATACTTGGGTATTGTAATCCATCAGGTAATGTAGTATTAATATTTACCTATTATCCGTAAGCATTAAGGTACAGGTACTACATTTGCGATTTAGCTTCCAAACATCTAAGCAAATATGTGTTTAGAGAAAAGTAACTTTACTACCCTCACATAAAGTTCAGTTCACTTGAAACATTTTGACAACCGTTTCGATTTTACTAGGCATTCTGAAATTAACTTCATTTACACGTGCATAAAGTTATTATTTCTTAACGTGGAAATAATCGATATAAAATTAGTAGAATAGGGTCCTTACAATTTCTGATTGGTCCCAAAGTTGGATTACTCAAAAATACTGGACACCTATTTTTCTTTTGTCACGTAAACAAAAAGTGACGACGGAATAGTGCGTTGAAATTGCGCCGCGCCGTGCTGCACTATTAACGTAGCAGTGACATCACAAGCCCCTTCTCCTGAACTTTGATGTGCTATATCATTGTCACTTTTATTGATTTGAGTAAGCAAAAACTACGTGTCCAATATTGTTTGGTAATCTTACTGACGGACTTAATAGACTTAATATATTTTTACCTAGGACACATCTCTATTGATTTGAATGTGGAACGACTACAAGATTATTTGCTATTTTCGTGGGAAACTAAAAGTCAATAAAATATTTTGGTTAGTCATGACTACTGTTTAAGAATAAAGCTATACTATTTTAAATTAGAAGCTTATTTTAATTTCATGTGTTTTTTCTTTGATTACCAATTCAATACTACTTTGTGGTGTCACATAAGAAGCCCTACTCTATGGTCCATCCGTGTCTAGTATTATACAACGTGGCGCTACAATGGTGACATTAATTTAACACACGTGTAGGGCCTTTAATCATATTAATTTTAATAGGTTCAAATAACTCAGACTCGAAAAAATATAAATCAGATTAAATTTAATTATTCAATAAATGATATAAGTCTTAATGAAGTTCAATTTGTCCGCGACTTGGGTGTTACGCTTGACTCTCGTTTGCATTTTGATACTCATATCGATAATATAGTAAAAAAAGCCTTTAAGATGTATGGACTCGTAATGAGATTTTCAAGTAACTTTGTACGACCCTCTACATTCTTAATATTATATAAAACTCTGATTCGGTCGCAATTAGAGTATGCCGTCCAAATTTGGGATCCTCTATATGATAAGTACAAAGATAGGCTGGAAATTGTGCAGAAAAAGTATTTACGTACTATGAATTATAAATGTTATCGTCCTAAAATCTCATATGAACAATTACTGAAACATTATAATGTTCTTAGTTTGGAAGCTAGACGATTTCTTCTCGGTGTAATGATGCTACACGGCATATGTAATAATAGGTCTTTACCTATGAAATTGCCGTTTTGTATGAAAAAATTTAAATGAATTTTTTTCATGTATTTTTTATTTGTATTAATCGAAGTAATCACCCATGCAATCAATGCATCTTTGCCAACGCAGTGGCAGTTTATTGATGCCCTTCTTAAAGAAATCAGCTGGACGGGAGGCAACAAATTCTTCAAAGGCATTTTGTACTGCCTCTCGGGTATTGATTTTTTTTCCCGCCAAGAAGTTATCCAAATTCTGGAAAAAGTAGTAGTCTGTAGGCGCAAGGTCTGGTGAGTAGGGCTGATGACGGAGAGCTTCCAACCCCAGTTCTTGCAACTTGGAGACCGTCTGCTGTGCAGTATGAGGTCGCGCGTTGTCGTGCAGGAGCAGCGGAGACGAGCGATTGACCAATGCTGGTTGGAGATGTGCCAGCTTCTCCATCATTGTGTTCAATTCTTCACAGTACACATCTGCAGTAATGCTCACCCCGTTTGGTAAGAAGCTGTGTTGAATCACACCGGCGCTAGACCACCAAACAGTGACCATCACTTTTCTTGGGGTAAGTTTTCGTTTAGGGCATTGTTTAGGTGCTGAACCAGGATCCAACCAACTTGCTGAGCGCTTGCGGTTATCAAACAGAATCCATTTTTCATCGCAGGTAACAATGCGGTTCAAAATTCCTTCATTTGTGTGTCTGTTGAGCAGTGCAAGGCACGTCTCGACGCGTACTTCGCGCTGGCGATCATTGAGTTCGTGGGGCACCCATTTGTCAAGCTTTTTTACCTTGCCAATTTGACGCAAATGGACCAATATTGTTTTGACGCTAACGTCGAAAGCTGCTGCTAATTCAGCCGTAGATTGTGTATCATCAGCTTCCACAATCGCCTTTAATTCGTCATTGTCGACCAAAGTCTTCGGACGACCGCGAGGTTCATTTTTCAGGTCGAAATTTCCAGAACGGAAGCGAGCAAACCAATAACAGGTAGTGCGTTGGTTTGTAGTGTTAGCTCCGTAAACGTCGTTGATGTTGCGTGCCGCTTGTGCCGCGTTGCTGCCACGACGGTACTCATATTCCATAATTACTCGAATTTTTAACGTATCCATGATGACGAAAAAGATTTAAATGCGATGAAAATGTAACACTAATCAATAAACAAATGACTACTTTTGGAAAAAAAAATCCATGTTTTTAAAATAAAATTAATTTGAAATTAGAATTCTTAGCCAAACAAAAAATATTTTGATTTGAAATGGCCAGTACTGCAGAACGGCAATTTCATAGGTAAAGACCTAATAATAGATTCGACTGCATTCCTTTATCGAATAGTTTAAAATATATAGTACCCAGATCTGTCATGCTTCGTGGGGTTCGTGTGCCTCGACTATTCCACACAAATTCGTGCAGGACTAACGCTGGGGTGCGCGTGCCTCTGCGTCGCCTCGTTGATGCGTACAACACTCACTTTATGGAGCTTGACATTTTTACACTTTCAAAACATCGTTTCAAGGCAAGAGCAATTGAATTACTAACTTACTAACTTCTTAAGTATATATATATATTTTTTTTTTCTTTGTTTCTTTCTTCTTCTGATTAGCCTTTTATGATGCGCACTGTATGTTTGTTTTCCTTTAACTTTTTTTTTGTGAATTCGTGGACAATTGTGTGGGTTACATGCGTAGTAACATAAATATGGAATAGATTATGTATAAATGTATTTCCACGTTTTGTGCTAATTTAAGAATATTTAGTTAAGCTTAGCATGTAACTGTTTTTTGTCCCTAACAAATAAAATAAAATAAAATAAAACTCGTTTATTGTAAAAATAAAAAATTCAAACAAACTAAATGATAAAAATGTAACTAAAATTCATGAAATTACTTACCTAGCTGGCTTACGTTAACTCGGAGCGGCAACGCGTCGCTTCACGCGCTGGCAACCGCGCAACGCGTTTTGTACCTACTCGTGATCGGTCCGATTCTTTGACGGCGTATAATCAAAGAAACCGAGCAGCGGCGGGCGGCGCAAGTGATACCTACAGCGGAGGTGCTGAGTCAAACACTTATCATATCACCCTCTCTTGGTACTAATATTAGTTATAACTGTCATCACTAATCACTGCTTTTGTTTAGCTTTATTTTTAAATTTTCTTATTTTCAATGAGACCACCGCGTTGGCGGATGCAAAGAGCTAAACGGCGTTTCATGTTTACCCGCACACTTGAAAATAAATTGTCACTTAAGGCCATTTCCCTCAATTTCTCAAACGCATTTATTATTCGATGGAGTAATTGTTCCACCGAATCCACGTTCTCGGCGTACACATCGTCTTTGATGCATCCCCAGAAATAAAAATCGAGTGGGGTGAGGTCTGGCGATCTTGCTGGCCACTTACGAGGTCCAAATCTACCAATCCATTGTGCACCAAACGTGTCATTTAGCCACTGCCTGGCCGTTATTACAGAGTGTGCTGGCGCGCCATCTAATTGGTACCACATTCGTTGGTATTGATCTTAAGCAGATATTGTATAATGTAAAATTGTCTAAATCTTATTGCATAATTTCTGTGTAAACTACTGGGAGAGGACACTGATTCCTGTAACACAGCCACCTAGCGCAGGAGTCAGGGTTTCCATATAATAATGTAACATACTTTTATGTCAATAAAGATTATTATTATTATTGATGGACGTTTAGGTTATTTGTGTATTCTGACACCGTATCATTTAGTAGATTAAGAAACCTTTCTCCGTTCAAAGCCTCATCAATGAATACGGGTCCGATGATGTTGTCACCGTGAATAGCTGCCCAAACATTTAAAGAAAATCTGTACTGATGGGCTGACTCCCGCCACACGCGCGGATTTTGGTTTGGGTGCCACATGCCGTTTCTGGTGAACGTGGTTTCACCACTCCAACAAATTTGGGAAAGAAAGTCACTGTCCTTTTCAATTTTACTCAGCAACCACTGACAATAATTCACTCGATCAATTTTATCACGCGATAGCAAAGTATGTACTATTCTAAACTTGAATGGGTGCCACTTTTCGCGCTTTAATATCCTATGGACGGTTCTGTGATGAACTTGAAAATGCCTAGCGCTCTGGCGGAGGCTAGTTTTGGGTTGGTTTTGGAAATATTGTAGCACATTTTCAGTTAACTGGATTGGGATTTGTCGTGTAGGTGGTCGATCAGGGCGTTGAGACCTAGGATCCACTGCTGTGTAGTTCGGATGTGTATTTGCCATCACGATCACAAGTTTACACAAGCACTAATAACACAAAGAAAAGCGTCCGTATCGCAAGAGATGTCAAAGTACCTACTAAATTAGAAAACGAAAACAAAACAAAGCGTCTTTATCACAGTACCATAATCAAATTACTCATTACACAAAAATAAATAAATAAAACAATAGGTAAGCGTCTTTTTCGCGGAAACATTCACAAAATTAGTAGACGTAATTATGCGCACTACTGTGAAGAAGTGTGTCAAGGACACGAGTTAGCCTAGCACTAGAAATACAAAAAAAAAAAATGGATTTTGCTGCGACGCGACGGGGTGGGGAGGGGACGCGTCGCCTGCGCCCGCGCCGCCCGCTCGCCGACAAAGGGATATCTCTTTCCTTTAAAGTATTGCTTATTCATTTTAATTTTATTGATGAAATGTTATGATCCGTTTTCTCGGCAAATGACCGCTGCGCGACAGTTCTTTAAGTACAGGTTGCTCCAAAATTATAGCTATTTTATAAAACTTTAAATAAATCCGCAAATAATAACGTTAAATGGAAACATAATTTCTTCATGAAACGAAAATGTGAAAACGTATATGTGTGTTAAATTAATGTCACCATTGTAGCGCCACTCTGTATACAACTGACCCGATCGACCGAAGGGTGATCCAAAGTTGATAGAATTTGCTTTAACGACATGTGATTAGTTAATTGGAGAGACCTCATCGCTCCGTGATTGGTTTCTAACTAATACGAAATTCAAACTACCCTCTCTCTCATCTATAGTTCAGAAACCTTGAATGTGTAATATAATAGAAGTACAAGGAGTAAGGAGTAAGGTTACTCCGTATACTTAATTATTAAGTGAAGAAGTCAAGTGACTTCAATAATGACTAAAAATATAAAACAATCTAGAACGTATCAAGTCTTCTAAACAAATACTTGACCAGGCAATCTGTGCGTGCATGAAAAATAAACTGACTTGGATTTACATCGTGTGAACTTATAATATTATAAGTAAGTTAAATAGTTAACTGTGGGATCGCGGGAAAGCCCCGACGCTCCGTCGTGCTGCAAGATTTAAATACACATTATATCAATATTTTTACATTGAGTTCGCATTTAATAGGAATACGAACTTTATTCGTATGTTTTTAATGTACTCGCACCAGTGAATGTGAGAAAGCCGTTTAAAGCAATGTGAACTTTTAAACTTTATGGATAGTGTTTATATTTGTGTGCAACGTTTACGTTACTTCGTAAAGTTGTTAGACAGAATTAAAAAATGATGTTTTGTAAGTGATTATCTTCATGTTTCTAAAGTAACAAAGCAGGAATAACTTTAATTTTAATAGTTTCTTTAAAAAATACTATGAAATACAAACTTATTTTTGCAGTGGGTAAATCAATACTGTGTATGTGTAAATTTACTTTCAGCGGTTTTAAATCCCAACTATCAAATTACATTTTAGGAACTTCTTGTTAACTTTGTAATCTTGCTAGTCAAGAAATAGAATGACCAATACGTGACCAATCATGTAATACCAAATTTTTTAATTGTTTTGTATCGGTGACCTTAGAATAAGTTTATTAGATTATCTTGTATTCTCATGTAAGTGGCTTTTGTGTCTTTATAAGAATAAACTATTTAAACCTAAATATTCATCCCGACAAGGAGCCCTTGCCTGTACGCGGTCCAACACGTACTTGACCAGTTTTTTAATGCTGCCGCCGCGCGCCGCCGCAAAAGCCGACGTGGAAAAAGACAAACAGACAAAGTCGCACTAAAGGGTTTGTTTTTACCATTACCCTATTTATATTAATTAATTATTCTTTTTCCACAATGCAGGTTTTATTTTGGAACGGAACCCACAGAAAAAAAAAGAAAATTGATTGTGATAAAATTTTAAATTAAGACGTTTTCTTTATATGGTAAGTTTCTTATTTCTGAAAGTCTTGAAACTAATTTACCGTGTTTTACATGTAATGATAATAAAGAGAAGTATTTTCATTTCCTCAGTCTCCTGTTTTCTATCTATTCATTCAGGTCGAGCACCTGTGCTCAGTTTTGCTCGAGCGGGTTTTAAAATTAGAGATAATGAAAATGCTATCGCTTTTCCCTCTTGCATTTTATTTTATCTTGAATATGAAAATAGCTGTTTTGATAAGGAATATGTTGTGATATTTTCTTAATTTCACTGTAGGTTTTTTGTTCTATTTTTTCTAATCGAATCGTTTTCAAATCGATAAGCATTGTTTATTATAATCTTATAACACTTTTCATGTGTGTAACATGTAACCCTACGAGAAAATATATAACCTTCTAAATTATAAATAAAAATGTTCTCCGATTTGGCGGTTTTCTTATTGCTGTACTCCTAATTATCACGACAAAGTTTGTATAAGAGTTTGGAAAATCCAAAAAAAATGGTTGGTTTGTATGGTATTGTTGTATGATGAATAAAATATATACTGTTTGCGTTTCGGGACATTTTAAACCGACAATTAACTGCTGAAACTTTCCATAAAACATTTTCAGTCACATCATTCCCGAAATGACAAAGTATATCTAATTTCAGTCGAGAAAATTAATCATGTAACAAAAATGTTCGTGCTGGTCAGCATGTCTTCACCATCTGTGCTTCGACAAGACAGTCGCGTTATTATTAGATGAAGTGATAAATTGTCACCAGAGTTCGCACCGCCATCTGTAGACCGATTTGTACTACAACGTCTGTGTATTAATCACGCTTAGAATTAATATTAATGAGTAAGTTAACGAGCCTGCTACTAGACGACGGCACGGTTAGCGCAGTGGCTGAGCGATCGGCTGATGTCGCGGGTTCGATTCCCGCACCAAACAAATATTAGTATGGCCTATAAGTAATTTTTCCGGGTCTGGCTGTTTGTGTCTGTGAGTTTGAATGTTTGTAAGCACACCCACGACACAGGAGAAATTCATAGAGTGGGGCAACGTATATAAAAAAAAGAAAAAACTTTTACGTCTAGTGTCTGTGTTATTTTAAGGCCCAACCAAAAACGAGTTTTCAGCCGAAAACGAAAAAGAAAAACAGCTTCAGCTTTAGTTTAATTTAGGCAGTAAACGAAGCCGAAATCAAAAATAATTCAAAGATTGTAAATATAGTATTTATCTTGCTAGTTTTAGTATTATTTAGGCATTTTACGCCTTGGGAGCGAAAGAGCAAATATAGTCTTCAAAAGAAATAAACGAGGATACGAATTAAATCTAAATCTAACGAGAGAAAAGCTAGGTACTCATAAATAAAACGATGTAAACCTTTAATCTTCTGTACACAGTGGGTGGCCCCCAACAAGGTGCACCGAAGGTCTGGTGAGTATTGCAGAAAGCCGATGAATGAGAGCAGCGCAGACCGGGAGGCCCATGTCCATCAATTTATTTTTATTTAGTATTAAGGCACATCAACATCATAAACACAAACATTAATAAGAGACACGAAACAGAGACATATAGCTCGTGTTTACGACAGTTACAGACGTGCACAACATTTAAAACAAAGTAGAAGAAAAATACAGTATTCACATTACACAATAGAAGAACAAAATATAAAGGCAAACAACCACAAACTACAATTTACGTAACACTTAGGGCACTTAATTTCTTTAATTTTATTATATTAACTATAGTGACCCACACATTGACCCATACATTGACTTGTACTACTTGTCTTAGATTTTTCCTTAATTTATGATCTTAGATCTAAAACGTGAAGGATGGTCTTGAATGCAATGTAGGTATGTCTTATGGTTGAAATAATGATGATGATGCAGAAACTTTTAAACACTAAACATATAAGATTTGAAAAACTTGCAGTGAATCATAGGACGCAAACTTACTTATTATGTTCGAATTACTTATTCTGATTGAGATTACTGTGAGTTAGCCAAAAGTTATATAATTGAGAAAATCAACGTATGTGAAGCAGAATAAGTAATTTTGGTAGCAAACTTTCCGAACTTATAAAATGATTAACTGTTATTTATTTCGGCGTACATTGAACTTTAACCTTAGTGGAAGTAAGTAAGCCACATAATTTATGTACGACAACATATACCTATAAACATTTTCTTAAGTAAATAAGCTAGAAGAACAGATTCAATTAGTGGTAAATCAATTCGGAGATTATAATCAAAGTTTCATGTATGGAAGTAATCAAAACCTTATAAGGTAATTCAAGATTTTGATTATAATTATGTAAACTTCCGGACTCCAAAATTGAGCCATTGTGCTTAAATAATGTTTATAGGTCAAAAGTCAAGTAATGAAGAGTAAATGAAAAAGACCTAAGATGTATAAGTAAACATATGTATATCCACTGGTCATAATTTTAATGGCATCATTGTTCTACGTTGTTCAGAGTTTATTCTATTGAACGAGTCAACAAGCTTTAGCATAATACATACCATGGAACGTCCAAAATTTTGGTAGCAACACAGGCAACCAAAACACACAACCAAACATATACTTCAAATAAACCATTGCTTTCCTCTAAATTTCTTCATACCTTTTTGTGTTCTGATTTCAAGTTTTAAACAGACACTCGCAAACCTATGACTTCACAGCCGTATACAATTTTTCTTTTAGTACGGTGTTGACGATGACATACAGGTGGGATGACAATCTGCAAAAGACTGCAGGCAGATGCTGGATGCGGCAAGCTGAAGTCAGGGCACTATGGCGCTCATTAGGAGAGGGCTTGTCCAGCAGTGGACTAATATAGCCTGATGATGATGATGATAATACTGTGTTGGCGCAAGTGTTAGTAACCGTAGTTACTGTTAGTGGCCAAGCAATCTATTAAAACTCTGTTCTCATTAGGCCAGGTCAGGTTCCCACTGACGTAGCGCCTACTTTCCATAATTTGAAAAGTTTTTGACCTTTATATAAAAAGGTCAAAAAATATATCAATTTCAGATTTCCGGAATGTATTTCAAATGATTTTTATATTCACGGTTTAAAGATTATTTCAACATTTATATCACCTACCTTAATTAAATTCAATGACACTCAATAAATTAAAAAAAATGTACAATTTTGTAAGCATATTGGTGGGACATAAATGGAAGCTGTAACATTGTAATAACATCTTGTATTGAAACAAAATAAATGAATTTTAATTTTAATCTACACAAATAATATGATTTTTTTACTTTTTATTCCCTTTGTCTCACTCTATCCATAGGTACAAAAAGAATAATTGTAATTTCCAAGATTAATAAATAGACATCAACGTTTTAACCCAATACCCAACTAATTAAAACACTCAGATCCATCACTAAAAACCCTGATGCTCAAAATTGCAAACGAACCAAAAACGCTTGCCAAATGGCGCCGTCACATCAGTCACCAAGCTCGCATAAACCAATAATAGGTACAGCTATACAGTCGTTAAAGCAAACGTATTACTCAGTGAACGGAAATCTGCAGGATGTGCTGATATCGACCATCAATATCAGGGTACCAGGATACCAAACGTTAACAGGAGGTATATTGAATTGGGAACCGATATTTATAGGCCGCAAACACTGGCTGTAAGTTATAATCGTTATCTGTTACTAGAATTGAGTTTCTGAGAATTAGTTGCTTAGAGATTCAAGTTGAAAGGGTCAAAAGTCAAAATGCTGGTACTAGGGATACTCCTTCGTCGTCCAATGTCAGTTTTGATGTATGGCTTGAAACTAAGGAGAATATGTTAGATATCTGTTCTTGTATAAGTGATGATCTTGATGAGCACAACTTATTGGTGATGTTCTTCAAATAGGTAAGGTGCGTATTACTCGTAACGGGCATGACAAGATGTATGAACTTAGACGAAGCAGAAGGAGTATGTATGGATCGTGACAAGTGGGCGTTCTGTAGTTCTTGCGTACCACCATGGGAAAATCAAAATCAAAATCAGAATTCATGTATTCAAATAAGGCTGAGAATCAGCACTTTTTGAACGTCAAAACGTTTATAAAAGACAGTCCCCTAAAACGCCCACCACTTCCTAGTGTTTTTGCTGGGAAAAAAAAGTGGCGGAACAATCTTCCCAGCAACACTTCCACATAATTTGCGACATGTTAGCTAGAACACACCAATATGCCAAAATAAAAAAAAGGCGTTAGTGTCTGTTCTTATGTCTGGTCATAATGTTCTTTAAAATTGTTTTAAATCCCTAAAATTGTATTATATTATAGCCTATAATATCTAAATGTACTTGTTCAACAAGGACATTTAGATATGATAGACAATACTTAAACGATAACTGAGAAGAATAACGTCAAGTCTAGACGAAACCAATGAAAACATCAGAAAAATCCTTTATAATTTATGATTTATGCTAGCGTGAACAACAACGTAATATAAATTCCTTTTTTATATATGGTATCACTGTTTTTTACTGTTCTTTCTTACGAGCCTGTTACTGCCCCACTGCACGGCAAAGGCATCTTCTCATACAGAGAAGGCACGAGCATTAAAATTCAAACACTAGAGTAATCTCTGGTTATTTCTTTAGAATACTATTAATATGGTTAATTGTATATGTCATTCACAGTTTAATAAATAAACAATTTAATATCCACGAGACTGACTCATTATCTAATCATTACGTTAGTATGCTTTAGGTTGATGACATGGTAAAAAGACTTCAGATAATTAATTTGGCTGTCTACCAACCCTAATAAAAAATATACACCGCACATTTATCCCCAACAAAAAAAAACCTAGCTGAAACAAAAACAGAAATAACAAAAGAAGGGCGCGATATTTCTCCACCAACACATAGGTACGAGTATTTTAGACACAAAAGTAATGTGATAAATTATCTGTAAAAAAGTTGTAATTGTTTTCTTTGTTGGATGTTGGATAACATTGTTTCAGCGGCCGAACTCGGCGCTAACGCCTTTGCTTTGTTAAGATTATCTTAGCCTGTTCCCACGAGACGTCAACAAAGAAAATTGGATGGGCAGTCGGCCAATAGCTTTTAATCCCTCTATTCTTTTTGACCCTCCTTATCTACTTGTACGTTGTAATCGCGTTATTTTCCACAGATATGTGAATGGGCTTAATTATCTTTTGACCGGATAATTACTTGCGGAGTCCTTTAATCAATATGTTGCTCGGGTGAGTTGAGATTACGTTGTGGGACTAATATTTTCTAATAAATCTTTACTGACTTAATGACGTTAAGTTGGTTTTTAGAAAATGAGTTTCTTTTGTTTCTAAACTCTGTTTAAACATTATGTTATGTTTAAGTCCCATAAACAAGTAGCAGTGGGCGAGCCTATCGCTATCAAACGGGCAAAACTCTAGATCTACGGGCTACTACTGATAAATTGTAGCTGTAAAACCACAAAAATACTGCCCAACCCGGGAATAGAACCCAGTACTTAATGCTCATTATTAGGGCTAACAAATGCAAAACATGAGGTCCTGGGTTCCCCTGGGTCCCTGGGGGTTCCTGATTAGAGCAATCGGTCACAATAATAAAGCATGCAATGAGTTTTAAAATTCTAAACATCAAAGATAGAAAAAAGATTTTAGTTTGTAAACTATGTAAATAATTTACACGTGTACACAATTTCAATTAAATACAAAACCAGTTGAAGCCTCGTACGTGAAATGTGTACTTATTAATAATGTAGCCGTTGTCTTTACGTTCAAAGGTCAGTAGTCTACGTTAAGTTGATTATTTAGTTGCTTTGTTAGTTAAGTTCTCATAATTATGTTTTGTTTTTTACTATTTGTTTTGAGACGCTTAGTAGTTATCATGGCGGTTGTCTTATTAACGGTGTCTGTGTCAATAATTTAAGTTACGCGGACGACATGGTGCTGATGAGTGCTTCAGTCGGTGGTGTTAGGTCACTATTGGTCACTTTTGAATGCTACGTGGCGGAGCATGGCTTATTGTATGTTAAGAAGAGTCAGTATATTGTTTTTGATGCGGGGACAAAGTAGCATTTAAATGTGCCTCCCATACGGATTAGCGATGTTCCTTATGAGCGAGTGGAACAATTTAAATACTTGGGTCACTTGGTCACCACTTACTTAACCTTAAGGACAATGCTGATATTGAAAGGAAATGTGGGCTCTGTCCTTACGCGTAATAGCCTGCAGGTATGCTCGTTGTACTGCAGACGTTAAGGTGACGTAACGTTGAGGTCTGTACCACCTTCTACACTTGCAGCTTGTGGGAAAATTATTCTCAAGCCTCATGTCCAATTCAATAAAGCTTTCCGAAAACTGATGGGGTTGCCATGGTGTTGCAGTGATCCAGGGATGCTTGCGGCGGTACGTGTAGATTATTTTTATACAATTATGCGAAAGCGAAAAGCATTGATGGTGGCTCGCATCATGGCCAGCCCTAACAGGGTTCTGGAAATGATTGCTGGCAAAGTGGACTGCCCCTATGTGGTTCAATGCTGTCAGTTACATGTGTCTCCGTATCGTGTTGCTTTCTAACACTTAGTTTTTAAGGATTATGTTACTAACTCTATATGAGGCTCCGCTCGAATGAAATTTGAATTTTAAAGCTCACTTCGCTTCTTTTTGTTTTGATTTTTTCAGAAATACACTAAATTCAATTCAATTTTTCAATATTTATTGGCATGTATAATTTGCTATGTACGACTATAATAAAAAAATATCTATGTCTATAATGCATTGTATTAAGTATATCAGTCATCTAGTACCCATAACACAAGCTCTGCTTAGCTTGGGGCTAGATGATGCTATGTGGATTGTCCAGCATTATTTATTTATTTATGTATTTTCTTTCTTTGTTTCTTTCTACCTCGTAGCAGCCTGAGGTCCGGATTTGTGCTCTATTGGGGATTTAAACATAACACACGCGAAATGTGGGTGTATTATTGGTACACCTCTACCTAACTCTACTTGTAATACCATCCAAACACATTCAAATTTACTTACAGTTTTATTACTTCAAACCAATAACCTACATATAACTCCCGATAGCTGAGCAGTTCACACGTAACTTATATCGTAAAACCTATCGTAAAACGGCTAAAGTCATTAACGATTTTAACGCGACGATTACAAAAGTTTGATCATAAACGCTTATAATTAAAACTGGAATTTCAAACTAATATTGTTTGAGTACAGTGCCATTTTGACCGTATTCCGTGAAGTAATAATATGGAGATTGTTTATTTTTTAAGAATAAGAGAATAAGAGAATAATAAATTTTTACAACTACAACAATAATAGTAATGTCCCTCTTGAACTTTCATGTGTAAATAAATGAATTTCTTCAACAATGTTAACACTATTAATACATGAAAAGAAAAATAACGAATCATAGGCCATCGAAAAATTTATCCGCATCACTGTCAACGGGAAAAGTGCCCAGAAGGTTGGCAGCATTGCCACGTTGAATGGCAATACTGATTTTTTTACCTTTTTCTGTTTAATTTCCGTGATAGACTGAGAGACAACTTATGGTACAGGTTGGTTTGGGAAACTTTTTGTTGAGATTTGTGGGTTTTTCTTTTTTATGTTTTATTTTTTTGCCTCTTCGAACGTTTTTTTCGAACCAAAAACACAATTATACCCATGCTCCATGTCCAAAATTCACCATGTAGCTATTTCCCGCTAAGGTAACATTTTTGTGAAAAAAATGGAAAGTTTCACAAGCATTTCATTATTTCGAAGCCTAATTAATTTATTGGGGTATTAAGTACATTTCCAAACGAAGTTGCATCAGTGACAGCTCACTTCATAATTCATTTCACCCAATTTTGCACGGGGAGATTTAAGACATAATACCACAGCTGCTTACTGTATCGTCATCGCAGGTAGACACTGATAGTTCACTTCATCATTCACTTCACCCAATTTTGCACTAGGAGATTTAAGGTATAATACCACAGCTGCTTACTGTATCGTCATGTACCTGCATAGAACGAATTCCAACGGTTTAGTAACAAACAGTTAAGCTGTAATTGAATGGATGTGCCAAACTGGCATTACATTAGAGGGTAATAACTGTCTCCTCAGATCGTGAGTGCACGCCTTATCTCTTGTCGCCGTCGAATTGATGCGTTTAATAACGGAAACGCTTCTAAAATGGATCTCTTAGAACTGGATGGGGCAGCGGGTCATGGGTGATTGATATTTTAGTTTAGGTTGTCGACAGTATTAAATTGGTACGATCAATTTTCTCGAGTGGAACGTGGTTGGTGTATTTTTTGCCACATTGCGCAAAAGGGTTATGCCAGTACGTAGGTACTTGCAATTCTTCACAAATAGTACTCCTTGTTTGGTAACGTCTGCCGACCTCAAACCTTAAGAATGTATCATTGTTTTACCATTTACTAACATAACAAATGTTAGTAAAAAGTAAAAAAAAACATTTTACTCGGTTTTTGTGTTTGTCAATTGTGCCGTGTCTTTTAAACACAATTACAGTCCTGCTACATTCATTTTACCTTTGATACCAACCAATGGGTGCCTGTAACTCTAACAGCAACCTTATGGAAACAAGAATAAAGACCACTGTGATGATGACTAAATGAGAAGTAAAATAACTTTGAATGGATTACAGTACCTCAGTTTATGAACAATAGTCTCTTGTACTTCGTATCTGCTACGGAGATTACTTTCATAGGTGCTACGAAAGCTCTACGAAATAAAATGGCGTAGCAGAGCATACCTTTTAACAATATTTTAAATTAAGCATACTTACTACGTACTAAACTACTTTTTCAATTTCTTTGACATTCCATTTTCAAATCAGTTTCCCCCATTCTAAACACTTAGTGCCTTATTCTGTAAGATTCTACATCAACATCCCACAGGCAGTAGCGAACTCTATTAGAATGCCTGCGGGGACGTAACAGTCTCCCAGCGATTCTTTAATGTCCCCAACAATCGACGTCGTTTGCCGTTCTCGATCTAATATGAAAAATCAAAAGTTATTAACTTCGGAATAGGGCCGTTTTCGATGACAATCGTCTCGCTATGTGATACGGAATTTTCTGCCTGTCTCTCGATAGGTTCTTTCAAGGCGTATGGGAATTATTGTGTGGTGTACTGATAAAACATATTAAGCTGATTAAAGACTGAATTTTCTTTTGTCTTGTTAATCTCGCGACAATTGCTGTGATCTTTTGATTCACAGCTTTGATCACAGCTGATGCAGCTCAGCAATAAGTAACAATACCCTCTTTTGCGTCGCGCAGTCGGGTAAAAAGGTTAAAACTTTACTACCTTGCGAAATAGAGCGTGAAGATAAAGTGTTCATTGATTTTAAATAACGTCTTGCAGTGCAGCATAAAACTAACTCCAACCGTACGCTCATAAAACGAGCAGTTCACTTAGTTCATAACGATTATGTTCACTTTCATCTGGCTTAAATCGTTATGAAAGAAATTAAACACTTTTATTATGAGTTCTAGCTAAGATCTCTTTTGTTTACTCGTGATCTGAGACGATTATTTGTCTTTTTGTAGTGTTGATTGGTTGCCGGGGAAGTAAAACGTCCGTGTTACCCACGCTTTGTCAAACTAATCTAGATATATGGACTTCAAATTCGGGAGCTTTGTTGCTTTTTGGTAAGGATTTTAAAATACTGTTGATGATATTTAACTAAACACTGTTTTATACGTGTAGGGGAAGAGGGTTGTAGATTATTTGGTACCATTACTTCTAAATAAACTTCCAGAAGACTTGCAAACGTTGTACAAAACCGGTTCGAAAAGTTATAAGTGCAAATCAAAGCTGTTCCTGACACAGCATCACCTATGAAAGTATTTATCGGCTCGCCAACACACAGATAAACCCTGAGAGGTTTTCGTTGTTTGGCTAGAATAATTAAAAAAAAATGTAAATGTCTTAGAAATAAATAAATAAAAATAATATTTTTAAATTAGACAAGAAGTAATTATACCATCTTGACACACTGCAGGGCAAATGTCCATTAATCACCACGCTTTCTGTAGGCGTTTTCACAATTTCAGACTTATCTTAATTATAAGTTCGGGTTGCGTCACAATGTTTTCCTTCACAAATATTATATACATATATGTCCGGATATGTCTTAAACTTAGAAAGTGCACTGTTAATTGAGAATCACATTAGTACTTGAACGGATTTCAATCTACAACCTGAGGCATGAGGGGCGAGGTTTTAAGCGGTTAGCCGTCACGACTTCATTTGAATAATTTAGCTTTTATGCTATAGATTTCTGTTCTTTCTTGTTCCTTGTTACACTAACACACGCCAGTCTATTCCTTACAAAGTTGCTGGCAATCTTAAGCATTAGTATATGATGACAGCAGACTTCACATTTACTTCACCCACATTCTCAAGGGGATGTTTTTACATAATAGCGCTGCAGATCATAGATAAAACATTTAGAGCGAGACTGCGCTGAAATCTAAAAGGCGCAGCAGCTAAATATAGCAAAAAACAAAAGATTTCACAGTGAACCAATTCTCGGCGAGCGAACACTTAGCCGGTTGATATTTAGTGGTTCATTTCGATTCTACTTCCCCTTTGTTCGGTGGCTCTTTTTTCTTAAAGGATGTTCGGTGAATTGCAAATCTGTTCGCTTCAGTCAACTTCAAGGGAATGGCTTGGCCCGAGGCTCAGTAAATATTTAATGCATATTTCATGGAGACCCGACGTTTACTTTGTAAGAGATCGGATAAAACAACTTCTCTGGTGTAAAGCTAGCACTTTAGTGCTTCATTTGGTTGAAATTAGGCGATTGCCTATAAGGGAATTGGTGTTGTGTTTATTTTTTGGCTGACGGACGAGGAAATGGAAAGCAATTGTAGATTTTAATCTTTTGATTTTGTGACAATGAACATCTGCGCACACATGCGTTGTCTCTGTATTGTTCCTTGTATTTTTGTACTCACACAACTTTTTACTCACAGTAGCCTACGAGTAAGCTATGCATACTTAGCTTTGCTGTCTATGAAGAATAGTTAAGGTACTCCACTGCGACCAACAACGGTGACGCTACACACAATTTCTAGAAAACAAAATATGAACAGTGAAATTTTCAACTTTATGGTTGGATAGCAAAAAATAACAAACTACATAACTGCAGTGTCATATTTTACTGATGAAAAAGTAATTTTCCTTTCTTAGTTTTAGTACGTACTAAAAAGCGAAACAATGCTCTTAATGCAAATCATAACCAAACCACGATCCAAGTCGCTATAAAACGCTGGTGAGTAATGCAAACAAGCACTTCAAAACCCCAATAGCAGGAAAAACCATTTAATTTTTTCTAACCCCCGATAGGTATGACGGATGAAATGAAGCTGGCCGTTTTATTTTAGAGCTCCCGGCGACGTTGGACGGTGCATTCTTAATAGACTGCAATCGCGGTATGCATATAAATTTGCTGGCAATGAATTAAATTTTTCACATAGCCGTGCGGTGATACCGAAGCCTCCCGAGGGCACTGTTTCCCTGGTACCGGCCAGCTCCGGATAGATATGCTGTTGAATACTAATTTGACATTTAATCGCTCTTATATTTATAGAAAACCATTTTATTTATATTCATACCACCAAGTTTGTTGGTTTTAGGAATAAACGCGAGTCACAAACAAAAACATATAATTTTATTTTTCAGCCTAAACTTTAAACGTCAACCTTTTTGAAACATCAAAACGTATACTTTATTGTTACATCAATATTGTTAACTTAATTACTTTGAGTTTCCAACTCTACGTTGTTTACGTAGAGTTGGAAACTCAACGTTAACATAATAAGTGCCTATTTCGCCCAGCCGTGCATTAACGTGAAAAATTACTCGTGCTTCAGAGAAAAAAAAAACCGCTCGTTTTAATCAACCCGTTAAAAAATCGCATTCTCGAAAATAATCGCGTAGCCCGTTACTGTGCGGAAAAGTTAACGAGTGTTATTTAAACCCTGGTCGGTTCGTTTCGTGGAAAAATTGTTCCGCTTTGAAAAATTTGCCCAAATGACGTAAAACTCATATGTGAGCCGACGGTTTGAGCGACGAATAACTACGACGGACCCCTGGATGTATTAAGCCCCTCCGTCAGTTGGAGAGCCGGGTAATTGCAGGATATTACACCCGAATATGAATCCGCAGCACTTTGTATGAATCGTCCACTTGGCTTGATAGCTGTACGCCTGGGAGCATTTTATTGTTCGCCATATGGTCTAGCAACAGTCTAGACGCAATATTATGAAAATGCAAACTGAATAATAAAATATTATACACAAGTCACTGCTTCTCTTGCAATAAATTAACTACAGTGCTTATCTTAAACGTCCGCAGCATCCGTGGGACTGCGACGGGTTGCTTTATTATTTTCAATTTGTGTGGCGTTGCAACCTTATAAAATATTAATAATTACTGCCCGCGTAATCCTATTTTTCTCAATTTCGTGCAAAATGTAAGTGGTGGCTAGAATAAACTTGAATTATAGCTAAACATAACACTAAATCTAAATTTGGACAGAAGTGTGGGATATAAATCTATGAGATGTTATGCGTGACCCGCACGCGGTGCCTTTATGTACAATTTATTATGGGGGAAAAAGAATATCGACGCTCGGCTGAGCATTGCTCGATTGAAAACCAATCCTGTAGTCTGATTCAATACAATAAATATTTTCATTTGACAGTCGCAAAATGCAGTGCCGAATGGGACAATAACCAAACGTAACGTCTGTGACCCAATTCAAAGGAAAAATTACTATATACAAAACTATTTTTAAACACTCAAATTGGTAGGGAAACGTCAGATTTCGTATGACAATATAAAAGTGAAGTGCAGTTCTATCAACCTGTGGAATATATGGAATTCCATATTCTTATGTTATATTAAAGTTTACGAAGTCGTCCATTGGACTTTTAATATTTAAGAGCGGTACTAAATGATGTTAAATGCCTCAAGTGTGTACCTATCTGACCGTAATATAATTTTACGTCTAAATAGACCAGCCATTTTGGCAGTTGCTTATGTTTATTCTGCTTGGCTTTTATATAAAACATAGTTAAATTTTATTTAGAACAATAAAAGGTAATTTAGAAGACAGTGCTCCTCAATACGGTTCGTATTGTGAGAAGGTCTATCTTTGGAGCCCTAACCACCAGTATCTTGGACCCTGGTCCCGCCATCGGTGGATTACCTACTCATCAACTGCTCAGCTTTTTCCCAACTACGTTGGGGTCGGATTCCAGTCTAACCGGATGCAGCTAAGTACTGTATTTTACATGGACCGACTGGATGGTGGATTACTATTTTTTCTATTTCTAAATATTTTCATATTTAAAGTCTGTATAATTATGTGTGTATGTATATTTTAGAAAAGAAGGATATAGGTAATATTTATAAAAACATGCAATAAGATTGCAAAGACACATTTATATTAGCCCCAAACTACGCATTCCTGGATATCCCGTACCAATGCTGGGGGTTTACCGAGATACAAAAGAGTTGAACATTTATTTTCGATAAAAAGTTAATACAAAATGAATTTTCTTTACACTATACAAAACTAAATAATATTGAAAAAAACTATCCCGCCTACTAATATCACAAATGAGAAACTTTGTGTGGATGTATGGATGGATATTTGTTACTCTTTCACGAAAAAAGAATTACAATATCATACTAGTACTTCGGAATAACGAAACCATACTAATATTATAAATGGGAAGGTGTGTCTGTTTGTCCGTCTTTCACTTTTTCCGTTTTTCACCGAATTGACGTCATTTTTTAAGTGAAGATAGTTGAAGGGATGGAGAGTGACATAGGCTACTTTTTGTCTCTTTCTAACCCCCCACTTCCTAACGCAAGCGAAGCCGCGGGCAAAAGCTAGTAGGCTATAATTTAAAGAGATACGCAGACATAATCACGGGAGACTGCTTGACGTAAATAATAATTTGCAGTTTCAGTTATAATTAAAATAAAACGTTTTCTAAACAAGAGAACAGTCTAAAATGTTTCCTACTCGCTTTATACATTTACAGTGACACTATCATACTCAGGCGAAATAATTATCATCTCCCGCCAAATTAATTCTATGATAATTTCCAAGTAGCCAACATGGTTGGATATTATGATCCTTTACGACACCATTACCCCATTGTAGATTCACTAACGACGTGGTTCACGCTTTCCTTCCTTAGATAATGTTTTAAGCATCTCCCAGCTTAAACGATGACGCATTTAGATCTTGTTCAAAGTTAGTATTTAGGTTCCAAGAGATATGGGTACCGACTATGGGTACGTTACGGAAGACAGAGAATAGATCTTGTCGTATCGTGCGACGGTTTAGTATCTAGGTCGAAACGTGTAGTCGAGCGCAAAATATTTTCAAGAAGTCATTTTGATATAATAATATGTAACGTTTATCTTTATTATATTCACTTCCATAAATACAACTACCATTACAGCTTCCCGATTCGATAATAGAAAAAAGAATTAAGAAAAAAACAATCAACATGACAACAGATTTACAAATAGCATGACACTTGATTGTAATTATATTCTAGCGCATACGCTCAGGGTTTTACGTTAGTAAGTTCGTAATTAGTTCTAAGTTAAGTTAAGTAAGTATAAAGTAAGTAATAAGTTCTACTCTGTCAGCAACCAAATTTCGTATGTGCATTGTTCGCGTTTGGGGCGCCTTCTCCAACAATATTTAATCTTTCTTATCACCATATAAATCTATCGAAGTAATATTTTTTTTAATTAGTAGACTACCTGTGTCATTTTCGGAAACTGTCCCTGTGTTATAAAAAAATGAGATGAACTATCTTTATTCACGAGCTATTACCGAATGACTCATACCGTGGCGTAAAGAGATGAGTCAGCGAAAGATTGCCCCATATGCATTGAATGAGTGTGCCCGACTATTTTCTTGCTGTCTGAATATTTCAATCGCTGGCATTTAGCTTTACAATACTTAGAAACACCGTTGTAGACTGGAGTCTGGTTTTGTGCCCGTTGATGGCAATAGGCCCACTTTTCATTACATGGATGTTAACTATATATAACTGATAAAATGTGGGTATCTGTACTAAACACCTTTGCCGATCCCTTCGGGAAATACAGGCATGACTTTATACTTTTATGGAAAAGAAGAATATAATAATGCTGATAAAACTACTCTTACTAGCACTTTTAATCTTATTGGTGATGTTCTTCCGAAATATAGATGCAACGTACATGATGATTTAAAATATTGTAAATGCAACTCTTTTGTAGCATAAGGATTACATTTATGAGGCGAGCACAGATAGTATCACCATAGAGAACATAGATACTCGTACATATATGACTAAAAATAAATTAATATTATATTTTAAACAATAAATTTCAACTTTAGAATCGATCGAATTGACGTTCCGTTTACGTCAAGGATTCGTCCGAGTCACACTGATGTACAATGAACGTAAACGAAGCAAAAGGAGTATGTAAGGATCGTAGCAGGTGGCGTTCTGTAGTTTCTGCCACACACCCATGGGAAATAGGCGTGAGTTTATGATGTATGTATGTGTGCAAAACTACTCTTCAAAATATAGTTATGTTACTATTTGCTATCACATTTGCGACACGGCTAGATTTGTGCCGCATGCGTGGATAAATACGTATATTGCATTCAGTTTTGTGCGGACAGAGCCGATCTAATTAAACTATGTGCGCTTTATATAAATCACTAACTAAAACTGAAATTGTTTGCCCAGCAAATTAGTTTTGCTGTATCTACTGATGTAATGTAGAATACTAAATGCAATGGGTTGGGATTACTCTAATGGCATTTGAGTGCTTGCTATGTAAAGAATGTTGTTAGAAATGTTTTGCTTTGAACTTGCAATACTGTGTTGTATGAGTCTCGTCTTTCATACACGAGGGCAAGTACTAATGTGATTTTTTATTTTAATTAATGTAAACATACAAAATTTTAATGTTTACTTTAGACATTACTGACATCGGTCAAAGTAATAATCGTGAGGAAACGTGTGTGCCAAGCACCAACGCATGGTAAACGTTACGTTAATTCGAACGAATCACGTGGAAAATACAACTAGCTTTCACCATTTTCGTTTAAGTTGCAAAATAGCCTTAAAGTCATAGAAAAAATAAAATCTTTTAAATCAATCAATATTATTTGCAAAACGAGTATCAATTCAAAAAAGGTTCGAGTTTAAGTTGCGTCAAGCGTTTGTGCTTGGCACACTGGACTTCGATATGATTAATATTAGTCAAAACTTGCCAACTCGCCTTGAGCAAGATTAGTGATTCACACACGTGTCTTCGGTG
The DNA here is from genome assembly GCA_905147745.2 of Phlogophora meticulosa. Taxonomy (NCBI): domain Eukaryota; kingdom Metazoa; phylum Arthropoda; class Insecta; order Lepidoptera; family Noctuidae; genus Phlogophora; species Phlogophora meticulosa. The sequence goes on from LR990518.1 coordinate 7,609,364, forward strand.
TATGAAAATAATCCTTTACCTTAATGTGCACTATTAACAAGCTGGTATTATCAAGAACTTCCATTCGACAATTTTGACAATTGCTATTGATTTTTGGGCACAATAATCGCCAAGATGGTACCTACACACTAAAGTATGCCTAGCCACAATCACTCTCTCAAAAACCAGTACTAATGATGACAGTAAAAATCTTTCTTTACCATTACAGAATAAATATTGTAACTAAGCAAACTTATAAAAATACACAACCCGAATCGCCGTTGGCATTTTCTGCCTACCTCTCGTTAGTAACTCAGCGAAGAACACACAATTCTGATTTGAAAAAAGAATAACATTTTCATATCTCAGCCAGTTCCGGGCGGGGGGAGTTTGGTGAGCGTAGAGAAAGAAGACATCAGGTGTGCTTCGGGAACAATCGCGTTTCATTAGAGCAAACACTTTCAGTTGTCGCTGGCACGGTATTCCCCGTAAGTTTTGTGTACCGCGCGAAGGATATAAGCAAGCAGTTGAGTACACCTCCTGAGTGGCTTCGCCTTTGTCTTTGCACTTGCGTATTCCATGACGAGACATGAAATAAATTATAACTTGTGAGTATTGTAGAGTAAGCAAGCTTTGTAAGACGTAGATTTTGCATACGCAACTTCAGATAGAGATCGCGGTCAATAACATTTTCGTCAGTTACCTGTATTATAAAGGTTCATTTCAAAACTAGCCTTCAGTCAAGTACCGTGGGTACCCCAAACTGTTTTTCAATCAATCTGTATTTTCTTTTGTTCCTTTTTTTATAAAAAACATGGCTCTGCACTAGGAATTTCTCCTGTATCGTGGTTGAAAAGAAACAGAAACAGCCAGATCCGAAACCACTATCTATCGGTCATATAAATACTTGTTCCGTGTAGGAATCGAATCCATGACATGCAGCGTAGCAGCCAATACCTCAGCCACTGCGCCAACCGAGCCGTTGTTTATTCATGGCGCAATTTAATTTGTGAAATTACGAAATTGGTGGTTGAGAGGTAAAACATTACTGTTTCTGTCATTATTGTTCATGGTTAAAATTAACCTATTTGGCACGGCACTACACAGCAGACTCACATGATCTACTTATTTTTGGTACTGGACACAATACGTGTTCAACTGTGCCAAATGGATATAAAAACTGTTCTAAATAAACTTGTTCTTTCTTTTATTTCTTAGCTGAGTTCAAAATCACCAAAACACAAAGTTGGTATTCCAAATTCAAATCCATATTTCCAATTTATATTATTTCTAATTAAACAAATAGTAACTGGTGAGAATAAAATCAATTTCACAATGACAGGTGCTATTGAGAAAGTCATTTTTTTTTTAAAGTTGTAGCTCACACAGAACCTTATGTGTGGGTGTTAAAGTTATATTTCCATGAACACCATTTTTTTTTAATAAAAAAAAAAAAAAAAAAAAAAATTACTTCTTTTTTGTAAGGTAAATTACAAACGGATAGTTGTAAAGTATATACGTACTAGTATATATCTACCCTAAATCTACAAGCAATTATTCTTCTGCCAATTTGATACCACAACAGTAGTTGAACTTTATGTAGGCACTGTTTATTTCAACCTAGCCACAATTTTATTAGAACTAAATGAAAACAAATACTCGCACGTCCAATTAGTAGCAGCACGTTGACAAAGCCGTGGATATACGTTTCAGTACCAAACTTATTTGGATTGCTTTTATTAGTATTTACTATTTACTTAGTTCAGTTCGTGCATTATTTTGTTTGGACTAATGTTGAGTTAGGATCACGTAAAATACGCTGCAGCTGTGATTGGGATTGTGGCATGTGCTGATTGAATAATGGATTATTGGTACGTTTATTAATAACTACGTAGCGCCTTTACCGTGGCGGCCAGGAATAGACTAAATTGCAATGTGCAATACGGTTGTAGACTTGCACACGTGGGAAGGTATTCGTAGACGAATATTGTTACCAAAATACCTTTTAGGTGGGATGAAAAGAAAATTTAGTTTCTTTCCAGGATGGATTCAATGCAATATTTCTCAAATAGAATAGGGATTTTGTGTGGGTAAAAATATAAGTGAAGTCGATATATTTAGTCCGTCAGACAGATCTAAGTAATGAAAAAAATATTAGCCAGCACGTATACGCATACTTACATAAACGCATTAAAGTTGGGACGTGGGGGCTTGCTACATCACTAGTACTTATTAGTATAAAATCGACATACGCGTGACGTCATGTGGCATTTTAACCAATGTAACGAAGTATTATTTTCAAAACGTCAAAAAAGTAAAAATTCAATGAAAATATTGAAATAGAAATACTTAACCTGTCGCTGTTACATGATAATCATTACCAAAAGATTATCCGCATAAGAAACTCATCTCTATTCCACCCTTCCATTCGTAAATTACTAAAACAATCACATTAACTTTCCACTCCTAAGCTTCATAACTCAAACAGAAAAATCATAGTCCCTAAGTATAATACACTTTCCTTGAGAAGAAAAGTCCTGGAGGCTACTCACGCTCGTGATGAATTACTCCCTGGAGTGATGCTGGTCGTATTTATCCACTAAAAAACTAGCACCACAGGTCAACTAACTTGGGGCGAGTTTTTTACCGATAAAATGCAGGGGCGAGTATTTTTTTCACCGATAAAATCGCAGTAGTGGCTAGTTCTTTAAACATGAGCCGAGGGCAGTGTGGAGAAATTATCCGCTATTAAAATAATAGAGTGCTTTTCATTTTTTATTTACATTACAGCGCTGTAGCGCTTTCACGATGTTTTTGTAGCTGCTCGGCCAGTATGTTTAAAAAATGATTTGTTTGGACCCTTTTACGAAATGATTAGATTTGTAGAAGTTTGATTATTATTTTTTATTTAAAAAAAATGTTATTTATATTATTAAAAATGTTATTTATATTATTAGAAATGTTATTTATATTATTAAAATGTTATTTATATTATTAAAATGTTATTTATATTATTAACAAATATTATTTATATTATTAACAAATGATTTGTTTGCGTAGAAGTCAACTTTAGCAAAATACATGTCTTAAGAAATTTGGAAATAGTGTGGCTTTCAATCAGTGAAATAGTTTTTGGTATATATACACCTAATTGCAGATATTACCTCTTACCGTTATTACCTTTACACTTAATTGCATCTCTCTTAAAATATAAATATAAAATATAACATGCCACACTTGTGATCCCCAAAGGAATACCTAGGTAGTGATATGCCTATATTAAAACCACATTTAGCTAGTTTTGTTCAAGTAATGGAGGGGGCGAGCCTATTGCCATCAATTGGGCACGAATCTAGACACCGAATTGCTACTAACAAATTCCAGATGAAAAACCTTAATAACACTGCCCAATCCGAGAATCGAACCCAGGACCTCGTGCTCAGCAGTAGCGCTTCCAACCACTAGAATAATGAAGCAGTATATAGATGAAGTTATAAAACTGTAAAATTTAATTAAAATACGTTCATCAGTTTTTACGCGGAATAATTACGAACATACATACATCCATACATCCTCACAAACTTTCATATTTCATATTTTTGACGACACGGTTGGCGCGGTGGTTGAGCCATCGGCTGCTGTGCCGCGTGTTGTGGGTTCGATCCCCGCACGGAACAAATATTTGTATGACCTACAGGTGGTTTAAATGTTTGTAAACGCACCCACGATACAGGAGAAATTCCTAGTGTGGGGCAACGTTTAAAAAAAAAAAAAATATATATATATATAATTTAGTAGGATTGTATTGTAAATATAATATTAGTTTAGATAACTTTATTCACCAGCCAATACAAATAGAGTTCGTAATCTAAAATTAGTAGTATAAAACATGCGTGTGACTATATCAATATGATCAACATTTCACATAAACTAGGTATAACAAATGATTCACTGAACCATATAAAGCTAAATCAAATAAACACTAAATAAAATTCTTAGACATTCAAAACATCCAACAAAAAAGCAAAACAGTTTACATAATAATTATTTAATCATAACAAAGGCTGCCATAACGACATAATTCACCGGATTCTATGTTAATAAATGAATCATAAGCCGGCCTTTAAAACAATTTCATTAGAGAGACTAGTCCCTTTGAAATATAAATGAAAGTCAGGATCGTAAGAAAAGTAAATGCTGTGACATTGTCACGGAATGGAGATTTCCTCATACTAAATTAATTGTGAAGACAAACCCGAACAGAGGACAGACAAAATGGACTCTTAATAGGAAGAAATTAAACTTGCAATTTTCGTGCAAATTAAGTTGACCTGAAATATTTGGACTTCAGACCCTTTTATTTCGTCTGTAGTTACGTCGTGAATGCTAATAATGTGAAGGGTGTCCGTTTGAATTTATGAAATAATTAAAGTTAATTTTCGTGAACAAATTATGCAAAGACATAATTTGTTTATTGTTATTGGTATTTTAGATGTTTGCTAATCGCTTTGCGGGTGTTATTTATGTATATTTATATTACAATGGGTTTTATTATAATTTTATTCATACTAATTCTGCGAGCATGGATATATGTATGTTTCTGGCTATCTGTGTGAGACTTTCCGGATTAAAGTGACAGCATCTGGGTAGCTTGCGAGATTCAAATATTGTTTTTTTTTTTTTGTTATGTTGATGTTTTTAATGAGTTCTGGCATAGCCGTGAGACGCCCCATTTTTCATTTGAACATCTTTTCTTTGGGTTCTTTTATTTCTGATAATACTTCAGGGAATACAAATTCGTCACAGACGCCAATAACCATTTTAATAACATATGACCTAATACTGAGTTGTAAATTGCAAAAAAAACGCAACTTGAATTTTGCGAGATATAAACGTGAGAAATGGGGCATCTCTTTTAAATAAAATATAATAATATAAATAAATAATGCTGGACAATCCACACAGCATCATCTAGCCCCAAGCTAAGCAGAGCTTGTGTTATGGGTACTAGATGACTGATATAGTTAATACAATACATTACATAGATAGATATTTTTATTACACATAGGAAATACCCAGAACACCCGGAACAAATATTTGTAGATCGTACAAACATTTGTCCCAAGGCGGGAATCGAACCCGCAACCTCTTGCGTCGCTGGCGGACCTTCGCCCGCCGCGCCACATCGGTCGTTATATGAAACTATAATTTAATTTCCGCTGTTCAGCAAGCAACAAAATAAAGGCGAAAGAAGAAATATTAAATTCCGTTTTTGCCCTCCCATATCGCTCATACAAGCCCCTTTACCAGTGCACGTAACCTTATCTAGCGATCAGAATAATCCTCTTCCATCTTGTAACACATTACAGCAATTGGCGGCACAAAACAATCGATCTAATGCACAGAGCACAAAGAGTCCTAGCTGAAAGGGGAACGTTGTATGTCGTACCACATAATGTTTGAACTGTTGTTGAAAACTTTTAGTTGAACGGATCAACTCGAAGCTTTTCTTCTACCCCAAACAGTTTCAAGAGACCATGTGTCTTTAAAACATTGAATAAATGGACTTGTTCAATGGCTTTTGTGAGAATATGTTGAGCGGGACTTTTATATTACTGTTTGTTCGCATACAAATAGTTTCCTAAGTTTGTTGAGTAGAATCTACACTTATCTAAGATTTTTTAGTAAGAAACAATGGCTTTCTATAGAAATAAGATATAGGTATTTTTCCTGTCTTAAATGGCTTCTCCATTCTATTCTAAATATTGAAATTAGGTTATAAAGGTAACCTAGAAATGTCATATCTAGAATAGTACTTTCGTTACAAATCGATATCCGACGAACTTGGACTAATTAGCATGCGTTATCAATTCTATATAACAATATTTTTTAAATTAATAATATTTTTCTTTAACTGAAGTACCTATTGACAACGTTAATCTCAGAATAAATAAGGCAAATGCTCCTATTTTAGTAGATAAAATGTCAATCAACAAACAATACATTTGTTTACCAACAAAAAAAAAAACGTATCTAATAGTGATCGAATATAGCCAAGATTTAGTAAGTAGGTACGAGTAAATAAGTACTTACACATTTGCCAGCTTCAGTGAGCGAACAAAGTATCAGCAAACAAATACGAAAGAACTGCAATAAAAAAACAAACCTGCATCCTAGGTAGCTACATCCATCTAATCTGTCACCAATTTCAACTAGTAATCTTGATCACAGCGCAAACATGGCTGCAACTATCTAAACCATCCATTGCCACAACTAACTAACCGACTGAGCTTAGTTGACTCTTTAGATAAATAGAAAACTCATTCCCTGCGACTAGACTCGCTCGCGATCACTCGACCCAGCAAATGTGAACGGGAATATAAAGACACTGGAAGGACATAAAGTTAATGGAGAAATAATGGGAACGTTATTTTTCTAGGGCTTATCTTTGGTCTAGTTATGTCATGGGTATTTTTAGACAGGTGGAACCTTCATAGTCGATGCCTTGATCTAAACTTAACACTTTAAACGCCGACAAACAATACATTTTCCATTGTGTTTCGTTGTCTGGCAGTTAAGGTGTTAATATTTTAAAGAGGAAAGTTTTGTTTGTTTCTATGTTTATTTGTAATGGGTTAACTCGAAAGCTGCGTTAATGATTTTGAAAATGATGTAAAGAATGAGCTATGGAAAGCTATATTATCATCAAGTTATATTGGATATGTTTTATTTTCAAAACTACGCTTTAAAGGTTGTGAAGCAGACGAAGACGCGGGCGAAGTATAATATTCTGTTATCATCAATGATACTAAATCGAACTGGGGCTGCCCTCAAGCGGCTCTTGCCCAACCTCGGGGGTCCAGGTTCCTCCTGCCGGAGGCTCTACGGCATCGTCCGGTCCATGGCTCTTTATGGGGCGCCGGTGTGGGCGCCGTCACTGCGAAAGCGACCGGCGGCCCAGCTGAACGCGTGCCAGAGGGTCATGGCCATACGGATGGTGCGGGGATACCGCATGGTTTCCCGCGAAGCGTCGAGCCTCCTTGGTGGCCAGCCACCATGGGCTTTTCCCACCACAAAAAAAAAAAAAAAAATCATCAATGATAACAACTTCATAACTTGGTTGAGGAGGTCAGATAGGCAGCCTGTTGGTATACGTAAAATACTGGTATTTAGCTGCTTCTGGTAGACTGAAAGCCGAACTCAATATGGTTTGAGAAGGCTAGGCCGATGATCAACATTATTTACCAAATGGTGATCGTTACTTTTATTGGAACAGTTTTTTCATATCTTTATAAAATTACAAAACGAGGCTGAAAGCCCTTTTCCTGTATTAGCTCTAATGAAAACGAACTGATAACACTTATCCGCTAAACTTAAAGGTGTAAAGATAACAAGGCCCGCCTTTGTCCATTAATTTAAGCAAACATTGAAAATTTCACAACTACAGAGATCTTGAATCTCAGTTTTCACTCTCTGGACTGGATCTCGTTATTAGTTAAGTAGAGCTCCTAGAGATTCAAGAAGCTCTAGTATTCCTCGCCGACTAGTCGACACTTCGCGTGACCAGAGTGCTGTCTTCTGAGACCAAAGAATTGGCATTGCCATTTAACGTGGTAATGCTGCCAGTCTTCTGACGCGGATGACAGCGATGTGGAGAAATAATTTGATGCACAAATGTCTTTGGGTTTATTTAGTACTAGCTCTCGATTTCGCCTGCGTCGATTTTTTACACTCCCCTATTTGTATCGAATGTTGTTCATCATTTCATGGGTTTAATTTTTCCCCTTTCACTTTTTGGGGGAAAAACATCAGCGCACAACCATGAGTTAAAAGTACATGATTCTGGAGCCCCCACCGTTGAATTTTTCACAAGATTAATTTCTAATTATTATTTACGTTTTATTCTGATATTAGAAACTGTAAAAAAATATAATTTAAGTCTTACTAACCCAATGAAATTATGAATTAAAAAATGGATGATTCACTTCTTTCATTAAAAGTGTGGTTAGAAATAAACCATATTTTTCTAAAAATATATATGTAGTTAGTTAGTTTTACTATTTCTATATAGTTACATGTTGAGTAACTTATGTACTAAATAGTAGTAAGTACAAAATAAAGCGCAGTCTAGTGCACTTTTTGACTTCCCACAAAAGTGAAGATTCTTCCATATCTTTCGAGCTCCAGGGTCACAGACCATGCGAGTGCATCGTAGTTGCAGCAGCCGCAACCGCAGCCATTCGCTACTAATCAGTGTCCATGAGGACGTCGTCCACACACACATGTTTATTGTCAATATAAGGATTTGCGACAAGGTTTCATCAAATGGAGAGGAATGCTTAAACAAATACAGACGAACAAAACATCCTGTAAAAATATACTGGAGAAATTAAGTATTTTCAAACTAGCGAAATTGATTGTCTTGCCATGAGAGTGTTATTACCTTGGGTTTGTAATTTGTTCTATTAATAGGTTGTTGAATATGTGTAAAACCTTTGAGACTGCGGTTTAAAAAAAATAAAAACTATCCTTGTTTAATACTGTGTTTACTTCACTCACGTGTTTGCCCAAGACTAGGGCTATGAGGGAGGCCTTTGCCTAGCAGTGGGAAAAAACAATATTTTGCTGTTATGGTAACAAACATCATAGTAAAAAGTATTTGGATTATGGATAAATTAAAATATAAGAGTTATATTGTGTATTGTGCTTATACTAGTACATATACGAGTATATATGTATGGATCTCTGTATATGTTCTTGTATTTTACTTATATTTATTTTTCACAATGTTACACCTACAATGTTCTGTCACTGTTCCACCCTATGGTTGACTGGTAGTAAGTTACCTTTTTATGGTTATTTTCACTTATTATATAAATAAAAATAAAAACCAGATAGCAGATGTGTTTCTTCCTTACGCTGGAGTCAGGGCCTCACTTAGATTCTACCCAATGTGTTTAAATACCAATAAACAATTCTTATTTTAAACTAGTTGTTGTACAAATGTTGAATCTATTGAGGGACACGTATTTAATTTCACAACTTAACCTTTACGTAGTAAGAGCCGTAGGTACATCTACCTCCTTAAATTCAAATGAACAATTTTCTCCCTAAACACGCCTCAGCAGTCTAAGGGGCAGACTCTGAAGAAATTAACTGGCCAAGTGTTTAGACGGCCAAGTCACACAAACATTTCGACGCTTTGAGGTTACAGAATTAGTACTGAGAACTACATTGAAATTCTAGACTCGCTTTAGTTTAAACATGTGTTTGTAGCCTGCTGCTTCTATTTGGTAAATTGTGAAGTTCTAGAGACTACCTAGGCTAAGTAATAAGCACCTGGATGGCCGAGATTTGCTCGGATAAAACATTTTTTTTTCTAAAAACGAAACCTAGCTAGATCGATTAATCGCCCCCGAAACCTCCTGCATACTAAATTTCATGAAAATCGTTGGAGCCGTTTCCGAGATTCAGATTATATAAGTATGTATATACAAGAATTGCTCGTTTAAAGATATAAGATAATGGTAAAATTATAACATGCCTATTTAAAGCGGTTTATGAGATTCAGTATCGCCACACTTTTCTGAAACTACAAAACATAGTACCCTACACCATAAAGCCTACTTTACCGTGGGAAAGTATGGAATGAAGGAGGTTTGCGTATAGGTTCTCAGCCTATAACAACAACATTAAGTAGTTAAGTAAGTAATTAGTTAAGTAAGTTAACCCTAAAATAAGCTTATGGCGCATTATATATACATATTATTTACATAATTATATATATTATTTAACAAGAAAACGGAAAATTAAGATAAAATAGATAGTTTTTTTTATTTTTATTTATGTTGTTGACGTCCGATGTGGCGCGGCGGGCGAAGGTCCACCTGCGACGCAGGAGGTTGCGGGTTCGATTCCCGCCATGGGAGAAATGTTTATACGATCTACAAAGATTTGTCCCAGGTGTTCTGGGTATTTGCATGTGCATATACATGTATATTAAAAAATATTTATCTATGAAATGTATTGTATTAAGTATTGCAGCATCTACTACCTATAACACAAGCTCTGCTTATCTTGGGGCTAGATGATGCTGTGTGGATTGTCCAACATTATTAATTTATTATTTATTGTTTAAGTATGTCAAATCTAACACTCCCCTGCTCTCAATATGCGAACAACGGAATTTTCTCTTCATCTATTATTATATAGATAATATTGTAACTATGTATTAAAGTAACTTCGAATGATCGAAGCAAGCCATCCATTAAACAGAATGGGTGCCAATAAATCGACTAAAAGCTTACTGACTTTGGTTATTTATATAAAGTACTGTTGTTTAAGTGCATAAAGAAGTCGGTATAACAAATGGTTTCAGACTGCAAAGTTGTTTGTGATCAAAGGTAAAGTATCAACGTACATAGGATATGATTATGAATGCAAAATCCATACATTCATGAATATTTAACGTCATTGGTGACGATTCCCTTGTTAACAAGCTAAACTAAATTAAGATTATTTCCATCCTTCTCTCTCATAAGCAGAACTTGTACTTGAACTAAAGCTTCCTTACAAACATAGCTGAGATTTCAGAACGCATTAAACAAAACACGGTGACATTCAAGGCTTATACTAATTTGACTTAGTTCTTATCTATTACCGCGCTTTTCTTGAACTGTCTGTCAGAAAGAGATGTCAAATCTCTTATTTAAATATAGTTTGTGAGCTAAGAAATCGTCACCATTACCTAATTCACATACTCTACCCATAGGCGACACTTCCACTCTATATATGTAAATATTTACTAACGTGTAACGCGCATCACTATTTAGTGAAGCGCTGACACAAAGGCACGAATTGCGCCGCGTGCGCATCTTCGACCCAGTTGCTTCGAGGGGAAACTGCTGACATAGAACACGAGGCTCGATGACACCGTCTACGTGACCGAGCCCTCGCACTTCGTATCCACCATCGATCGAGTCAATATGATTTTCCAATAATTGTATTTTTTTAATTAAAATAAATTAGTTTGTAATAAATTTCTTTTTTTTTGAGTCCTCCGGCAGTAGCCCACGTAATTAACGGGAGAAAACTATACATACAAAGTTATTAATACTGTTACACAACTTATTTCTGGCACAGACTCAACACAGAATAACAACAATGCTTTAGTAATTTGTAGCACAAACAAACATAAATTCCAGTTTACGAACAATGTTTTTTCTTAATTAGCCACAGTATGTAGATTAATTTAGAAAGCGAGCTTAATGTGTGCAAGTTCGCTAGTCTAATTTGCTCGGGTTTAGAGCAAAGACGTGTTTCCATATAGAGAGTGAAGATTCCCGGGGAGTTATTTAACTAATTTTACATGCGGGGCAAGTTTTAACCCCACTAGCATATGTTTGCGTTGCCTCGTCGTGGGTACGTCTTGTGAGTGCCGACTACGCGACTCGGCAAGACAAACTGGTTCGTACGCCCTTCGGAATTAGCTCGGCAAATTCAAACATCCAACTCCTCCACTTGTACGCTTGACAACTAGCGACGATAGCTGTTGTCAGAATTTTGAAAGCCACCAAGTTAACGTAGTCTTGATTACCCAGTGCAGTTTGCAAGAGAATGTTCCTAAAGACATTTACGCTGCAGCGCGCGGGTTTAATTTAAGCTTGTTTCGTTAATCTTCACATTTGAATTCTAGCATAGAAAAACTACGATTTATTTGCGTAAGTTGCCATTTGGCGTGCACTTATACAAAATATAATAAAGTCAAAGGATTTATGACCCGACGAATCTCGACAAAAGTATACAGACAATGCTATAAATAATCCTAGAGTAATAAAATCCGAAATAAGAGAGAGCTCCGTAAAGAATAGTCGCAACAAGGAGCGTATTATTCAGTGTCACCGTCGGGACGTGTCCTGTAATATATGTTTTAATAAAAGGGTTTCAATTCTCACCCGAACATACATCACGCGAAGATACCCGGAGTATCAATAATATCGAAAAAGATCTTCAATTTATTATTCATTGAAGTCGCTGGGCGGGGCGGGCCGCTCTATAAATCCAGGGATCGCCACTAAATCATCGTTTGCAGGCGGCGGAAGGACGTGTGCGGGCGCAATTTTTATCCATTTTTCATCGATGGAAACAAATGGATACATTGCCATGGTGCTCATAATTACAATTTCCATTTTCTCGACAAATGTCAGAGGCTAATGATTACGGATTCGATACAGCTCGTGACCTCGTTCGGCGATCGGTATTCTGTATACAGAAAGTTATAACTTTGCGTATCCGTACATTGTCACTGTACTCAGACCTAAACAAAGAGTGCCAGGTGGGATGGCTGGTGCTGTACCCACTGAAAGAATCCATAAAAACTGTAATGGTACCCTCGTCACGTCCGGACATCTTATTTATCTAGTCACGAGCAAAATCATTGTTTCCTTTTTCGTTGTGTTCGGGCAAAAACACGCCTTATTACCGCCACCGGCTAACAGATGAACTGCTGAACGGGACCATTGTCCCCGAGCCTTGTGTGTGACGTTTGTTCCTCGCAGACGCGAAGAAAAAATTGCACTCCCTCGTCGAGAAACGACTATTTATTCATGTGTTCAGTATATTTTTTTTCCTGCTCGTGAAGTAAAATAAAAGGAAAACTATGTGAGTTACTTAAGTGGGCCATCAATTTACACTTTACGTACAGTCTCGACCATAAATACATTACACGTACCCAAAATACGCAAGCAATTGTTGTGAACTTTCAAAATAATCTATTTTACAATAGTACCTATAGTTTTTAAAATACTATGTCCGCTGAAACACAATAACATAGTTACTTAAAAATAACGCTTTTCAAACTTTCTATATAAGCTGGTGACTGTCTGAATCCAGTTTTATTAACATACAAATTACAATTTTATCATAATTTATTATTAAGCAAAATTCAAAATTAAACTACTCATAAAATATAACATAGAAAGAAAATATTCGAGATTAACTATATTAACGACGTTTATTCGTTTAATTTATCCGGCTGCTGCTAATTATTTATCAAAGCTTCATTAACTAATAATTAATTTTAGCAACACATAGCTCCTGCTCCGACACATTTCCAGAAAAATAGACGTGACAAGCAGATCTAATTGCTGAGAAATTAACTTATACTCAAATTATACTTTTGTCTACTCAAAAGCCGATCGTATTTATTATCTAATTGATTATTTATATGTATATTACTAAGCCACATCAACATCACAAACACAAACATTTACAAATAAAAAACAAAAGAGACTTGGACTAGTGTTTACGTCAATCCTAAATTATTCATTTAACGGGATTGCATGTGACGCAGTAAAGTAAAGAACGAATAAGACGAATTCATTATCTGAAACAAAAGACGGCATTTGTAAGAATAAAATCACAAGTGGATATTGCCTTAGGAATAGCCTCGATAAGTCAAAGTGATCAATTCGCCGAGGGATTTATATTTAGGTCATGAAGACTCGATGGTAATCCTTCCGAGTAAACTACATTCTGATATTCCAACAGCATCTGTTGATACTGACAGATGTCAAGAAAGGTCCCAAAGGTTAGGTCATCCAATTTCTTCCTTGAATATGAAATCTGAAATTGTTCTGATCGAAATGTCACAGGGTCATGTAGTAAAATTGTTGATTGTACCTACCGCAGTGAAGGTAGCAAGTGAAAGCAGGAACATCTTCCCTCCTTTGATGGTAATAGGTCTGTTCGCTCTTTCAACTAATAATCGCAGATTGCTCTTGAATCGACGACATCGTGGGGTCCAATCACAATCGTATACAGAAAAAGTAATTTGACTGCTCTGTAAAGAAAAAAAATGTACAAATCAACATAACGCCAGTATTTCCTGAGAGCAGATAAGGCGTTAGAAGCACACATACTAATTGAATTATTATGAATGTGAGCACGATGTGGATTTTTTTTTATTTGTTTTTATTATTTTTGGTTTCATGCTGAATTGTAGTCTGGCATTGTTTGGAATTGTTCATTGACCCGTTGAGTTCCTTGGTTCTAAGTTACGCTCTATAATTTGACAAATGCTTGCACAGACTGAACAGGTTTATTCATATCTGTGTGGTTCTTTCCTCAAAAAGACCATCGGGGACACACTAATCTGCATGGTCCTCACATGATCTAACTAAGATAATGTCTGGACTTTAAAAAAGATTGTGATCTCTGGGTTTCTTTCGGTGCTTCTTCTCCTTGAAGAAATTTATTTAGAATGATATTTATTTTTGACGTGTAAAAGAGTTATTTACACGTTAACAAGTAAAATATTTTTTAAACTAGGTTGGTGTTTCGCTATCTGAGTACAGATAGCGAAACACCAACCTAGTTTGTAAATAACTCTTTTACACGTCAAAAATAAATATCATTCATCTCACATTTTCACACGGACAAAGTTTGTGACATAATAACATTAGTTAAGAAAAAAATAAAAGATGTAGGTATCCTCACCTTTTCCATGAGTCGAGATCCAAACCAACAAGGAACCATCACTTGCAGAGTCATGACGACTGTATACAGAGTTAGGAACACCAAATATTTTGTCTCCGCGGGCTAAAAATCAAAATATTTTAATTAGAATTTTTGAAAACTTCTAAAATAAAAATGTAATGAAGATTGAAAAGAAGTAGATTTACCATAGTAAATCGGAATAAACACATGCATATCTTACATGACCCAGAACTGAATAGCACAAATAATATCTCACTGAAAGCTTCCTGGATTAATTTACAATATCTGAAAGCAAACAAATAAGTAAGTATGATAGAAATATGCTTGATAAGTTATCTCAAAAGTGAAATTAATACGAGACTTACTCGGACACTGCATCATAGTGTTTGATACACTTAATAATTTCCAAAACGGCGTTCTGATCATCTATGACCTTATCAATAGACCCTCGAGCTGCATTAGCATTAACACAAACATCGGTAACATTTCTCAACTTTCTATCAAGGATTTCCAACTGGGCCATGGCAAGAAACATCACACCCAAAAGAAACGTGTCTATATTCACGTTATATAACATGTGAGAAGTGATCCCTATACTTTGATATAAGTATGCTGGGTACAAAAACATTTCCTCGTATTTTTCCGGTATAAAAGAATATCTACACACAGGAAACTCCAATTTAACGTTGAAAATTAAGTGCACCATGAATGGAAGGAACACGTTAACTGTATTTGCAGATACAGATAAACCGGCTACAATTTTCCAGTAAAATAAAGATTTCTCTTTAGCTTTCTGTATTAACAAGACTTCTTCAGGGTTGTCAGATTGGAACATTTCACTCTCCAACATGTCGAGCATTTTCTTAATTTTGTTCCGCAAAAATATGAACGCCAATGCCTTAGACAAAGCTCCTACGTTGGTGAAATAAAATATCAATTCTTCAGCAAAAATCTCCAATTGTTGGGGCAAGAAGTAGAAATTCATGGTGTATATCAATACATATAGCACAGTGAAGATGAACACAAATATTGTGGAAAAATACATATAACATAGACTTGGATTATCTTCGGACCAAACGCCAAGAATTCTTAAGATTGTCAAATGTATTTTGAAACAGTCTATTTGTTTATGCTCCATTTTTTAGCACTAACTTATCATTGACGTAAGTTTTCTTAGGTTTCCCGCATGAAGTTGGACTGTTTTGCCTTTTATAGTTTGAGGTCACAAAGGCTAGGAAACGGCCTGTAATTACATCCACTACGCCAAACCTCCGTATAGTCTTAATTAATAACTAGAGGTGTTTAAATGCATCGCACGTTCTATTCGTCTTGAAATTTCTAATTTACACCCATTTTAGTTCAAAGCAAATTAACAGCCTCTAGGAATTAATTTTCAAGTATATTTCCAAGACGTATGAAATATTAATGTATGGGCGAAGTATGTGGATGTAGGTTAATTGCTGGCGTCCTGGTTTTTAAATGAGACGCAATTAGTAAAGGTGAGGTTCGTCTAGTCATGAAATGATCCGGGAAAGCATTTACTCATACTTTTTTTTGCTATTTTTTTTGCTATCGGTAGGTATTCCGATTAAGAAATTTTTATGTCGTGGTTTAGCAAATTAATGACTGATTGAGTGTTCTTTAATTGTTAGTACCTAGATGAACGAGTTTTACTCGGATAAAACGACGTTATCTAGAAAAAAAAACCAAGCTAGATCGATTTATCGCCTCCGAAACCTGCTTACTAAATTTCATGAAAATTGTTGGAGCCATTTCCAAGATTAAATTTATATATGTACATGTATACAAGAATTGGTCGTTTAGTGGTATTAGATTTAAAATGTGTTGCGGATTTTTTAGAGAAAAGAATTGCTAATGAATTGCCTCTTCAAATTAACCTTAAACTATCAAAACCGTAGGTAATTATTCTTCAACGATATACCAAATAATTATTCAGTAATTCATAATTATAAAATAATTCCCAGGTTAAAATATAAAACAAGGCAAGATAAGATAAGATAATTTTATTTGTCAAAAACATTAGGTTAAGGCAACGTGTAGGTTAAGAATCAGTTGGAACGATTACAAAAATAATAAAAGTTTCAACATGTTTTGCCTAGAAAGTTTTGCGTACAAATACATAATCAGATAATATTAAATTAAAAGTACAGAAATCAAAATAATAATACAATTGTCTAAAGGTGCTCAGCAATTTTTTTTTTTTTAAATAATTATAGTACATTCAAAGCTATTAAATTAAAAACTATCAAATAACTTTCAAATAGTGTCTTGAATATTTATAAATATCTCTCTACATCAATAAAATTAAACATTTCACTTTGCGAGATTTTATTATAATTTAAAGTTCGTACTAAGAATTAATTTAGCTGGAGCTAAGCATATTATTCATTAAATACTGTGCCATATTTGCTGAAATTTGCTTATTTTGCTCTTGAAAGGTAATCAATCATAAATAATGTAATTATTCTAATATTAAAGCAACGTCAATCTAAATAAACAGCAATCATTGCCTAATGAACTGGAACTTTTAAAATGGCAAGCTAGTCTAGATTATAATTAATTAATATAAAGCATACTACATTCGTAAAACCCTATTCAGACGTTCAGGCTCGGTAGCAAATGTAAGGGAAAATCGACTGAAAAGATATCACACTTTACCGGGGTGAATAAAAAGGCAGGGGTGAGTCGTAACAAAACTTTAAATGCGATTTTTGCGTTAATTAAATGTTATTTGTCACTGAAGAGGGTGTTGAAAATCTTTTTAATTCATTAAATAAGTTAGTCCCTGTAATGACAAACTATAAATGATATTTATTACGCTAAACTGGTTACTACAAACACTTTTACACGTCTTCAAAGTTTTCTATTTAAACATGGTCGGTGTTTCTTTAAATTAATACTCCGAGAAAAAACACCGTAACAAACTCAGAGGTCTCTTTTAAGGCTCAGACATTATTTTGGTCAGATTGTGTTAGGATCATGCAGATAGGAATGGACCTGTATAGTCATTGCAAGCATTTTTTTTCATTTAGGTATGTTTCTTCGTGATTACTGGAACAATTTACGTGTTTCTTTCTTTATCATTACTGTTGACTTTAATCTTGCATTTGTTGAAGCAGAGTGAAAAATGAATAAGCCGAATTCATAATCTGAAATAAAAGACAACAATATTATTAGAAAACCACATAGTTATTAAGGATTCTGTAAGTCTGTCAACCAGTTTTACCAAGAGGTATTGTGTTACCTACCCATTTTATGGCTTGTGGAGATCAGATAGGATATTCATATCCTATCTGATACGGTAAGTCTGGAATTCGAGCCCAACTTGGTTGGAATCAACCAGGCAGGTGATCGTCATTATGACCACTATCAGATCAAAGAAAATAATCCATAATGTTTTTACTAACAGGATGCCATATTTTACCCGACTTAGGTAAACTAATGATTTTGACAGCTACGTATGTATGTATGTTCCCTTATAACTTCTAAACTTCTTGTCATAATTTGACAAATAAAATATCGTTAATTGTAGCTATAGCATCCGCTGGTTATATGCTATTTGATACAATGTATATACAATGTATTGATTGTGGCGCCCTCTAGACTACATAAACTCATGACATAAGATTTTTTAATGATGCCGTTTTGGGTATCAAATGAAAGCGCTTAATAAGCACATTTCAAGTATATTTATAGTATATTGTTTCCCAAAAATAATTTAGGTAAAAAGGAATTTCAAAAAGTAAAACACAAATAGGTACAGAAAAATAACGCTCTAGAAACTAAAACAAGAAAATATTACGACATGCGACCACGGCGGTAATAATTTCTTGTTGTTTAACAAGAACTAAGTACTATTTATACTTACAGAAGTAAAAGCAGGAAGTGAAAGACAGAACATCTTGCCTCCAGTGATACTGAGAGGCTTGTTAGTTCTCTCTACGAACAGACGCATGTTGCTCTTAAACTGACGTGATCTGGGAGTCCAGTCGCAGTTATAAATAGAGAATGCCAGCAACTCACTCTGAAAACATAAAATAAAAATCTAAAAATATAAATAGGTAGGTATGTCAATTGCTACGGTTCCATCTGTTTGTGTTTGTGATTGGTTAATGAAGCGTTTCCGAAACTTGATGCTGTCATAATATACGTCTAACTTACATATACGATTGACGACACGGCTGGCGCAGTGGTTGAGCCATCGGCTGCTGCGCCGCGTGTTGTGGGTTCGATCCCCGCACGGAACAAATATTTGTATGATCTACAGGTAGTTGTTCCGGGTCTGGCTGTTTGTGTATGTGAGTCTAATGATTGTAAACGCACCCACGACACAGGAGAAATTCCTAGTGTGGGGCAACGTTTTTTTAGAAAAAAAAAAAATATATACGTTCGATTTTATTGGTATTTAATTAATTCTCAACCGTCTCAGCAAAAATAAAAATACAGATACTTGATTCGAAATGCCACGCGTACACAGTTGCAGACAAAATCTAGTAAGGAATACAATTATTTACCTTATCCATAATCCGCGTGCCAAACCAACACGGAGCCATTATTTGTAGAATCATCACAATCATGTAAGTACCAAGGAATAAGTAATAATCCATTGGTGCTGGCTGGAATCGACATGACCATTAAAACCTCCATATTATAGATAAAACTTGTTATATAATAAATACAGATAATAAAAATACATTACCATAGTGAATCGCATCAAACAAACGCATATTATACACGATGCCATGCTGAATTGTACAAACAACGTCACACTGAAAACGTTTTGTACGAGCTCGCAAAAACTGAAATTTTACACAATTCATACATTTAGTTAGAGCCATTAGAACAGCCACGACTAGATAGAGATGTATAGAAAGAGGTGACAGTTTAAAAGTTCCAACTCACCTTGCTACTTCATGAAAATGTACGATACATTGGTTGATTTTCATAACAGCTTCCTTATCTTTGTCTGTTGGTCCGCTTG
Source organism: Phlogophora meticulosa (assembly GCA_905147745.2). Classification (NCBI taxonomy): domain Eukaryota; kingdom Metazoa; phylum Arthropoda; class Insecta; order Lepidoptera; family Noctuidae; genus Phlogophora; species Phlogophora meticulosa. The sequence goes on from LR990518.1 coordinate 7,628,841, forward strand.
ATATTTCACTATCGACATCATCCAGTTTATTTTCATCTGTTACTTTCCTTAACTTTATATCAAGGACATCTAGTTGGGCTATTATGTATACCAATAATCCCAGAAAAAAAGTATCCACGTTGAGATTATAAAGCATGTGAAAAGTTATGCCGACACTCTGATATATGTATAAGGGATAAAAAAGCAAATTTCTAAATGACTCAGTAAAAAAACCGTAACTGTAGACAGGAAATGTTAGCTCTCCTCCCATTATAAAATGCACTATTAACGGCGAAAGCAGGGTACCATTTGATGTGATTGACACGAATGCAACAGCTTTCCAATATAGCTTGTTTAACTTCTTGGCTTTTTCTATAATCAGCTTTCCTTCGTTATCGTCAGGTTGAAACATATCACTCTCCAGTACATCTAAGATCTGGACGATTTTCTTACGCATTACAACAAACGTCAGAACTTTGGACATCACGGAACAGTCGGTAAAATAAAACATTAAATCGTCAATGAAAATGTCCAATCGGCCTGGCAGATAAAAAAAGTTTATAGAGAATAGGACATAGTAGAGAAAAACGAAGACAACAATAAATGCTTTGGAATAGTAGCTGTAACAGCGGCTGCTGTCACCGTCGGGCCAAATAGCAAGGAACTTCCAGAACTTCATGTTTATTTTAAAACAGTCTAGTTGATTCAATCCCATTATCCAAATTGTTGTATTGCGAGCGAGTGAGATATGTGTGTGCTCTCGTGTCTGAATCTGATAGACACTAGTCACAAAGTAGCCAGGACTTGCAGAATAGATAACATTTATAGTGGAGTGGAGTAGTGCTTGCATTGCATTAATTTGTTTTATTTTACAGTTCAACAAAATAGTTTCAATTTTTAGTAAATATTTCAACGAAAATCCGAATAAGCAATGTTGGTTTTGACTGAGTCATGCTTATTTAACAACACCAAGTTATTTTTGAACAGATATTTAAAAACTCTTGCAAATTCCTGGGTTCATAATGTTTCGTAACAGCTTAAGAATACCCATTTTTAATGGGGACGAAACTTTTTTTTACTAATAATTTAACAAAAACAAAAAAAAACATCTCCATCGCTTTTGTTCTACTTATGGCCCAGGCTTGTTATTAGCACTTTTTCTACAAAAATGCATTTTTTTTTAATTAAAGAGTACACACACTAAACTGTCACATTATAGTTTATTCAAAGTGAATGTCAAACAAGTTACTCATGAGTACTTTTCGAAAGAGTTGAATAATATTAAGTTTTATTCTATAAAGGTAAACCTTAAAGATTCTACGACACGGTTTAAAATTTTAGACGACGCGGTTGACACAGTGGTTGAGCCATCGAATGTTGTGCCGCGTGTTGTGGGTTCGATCCCACGGTATAAATATTTGTATGACCTACAGGTAATTGTTCCTGGTCTGGCTGTTTGTGTATGTGAGTTTGTAAACGCACCCACAATACAAGAGAAATTCCTAGTGTGGAGCAACGTTTAAAAAAAAAAATACATTGCATCACGCCTGGGATCCCCTAAGGCTTAGCAGAGGAGTACCTATATTGCACCCACATTCTGCCAGTTATGTTTAAGTCCCATGTATGGTAAGCCTTTTGGCAAAACTATACATTATTAGTATTCCAAACTAACGTTAAAGCTCATCAATGAGTAAGTCTATTCTTTTGTTTTAGGAGAATAATTACTTCAGGAACGGAACAAAGACACTACCTTGAGGTACTCCAACTCTCATTTGAATAATTTCGGATACTAGTCACCAAACTAAAACTTATAAAGACTTACTATAAAAGCCAAACGTTCAGTTTCGACTCATTTGTTTATTTCACATTCTTTTATTTCTAGTTTCTCAGTTATTTTGTTAAAATGAAAAAAGAGGTCAGACTTTAGACGACACGGCTAGATCAGTAAAATATAATATCATTTCTTCTATAAAAGTCCAATTGTGTCGGCAAAATATAAAAGTTTATGGAAAACAGTAAATAGAAGACAATAAAGAAGATAATGGAAAGGCTTTCGAATGGTACGTAGTTGTAATAACAACTAAAATTGTTGCCGGCTAAATGGCTAGAAGCCTCCAAAACCTTATATTGATTTTAAACAGTCTACTTGAAGGCTTTTCTTCATGTTTTTTTCGAAGATTGGGTAACTTACATGAAATCTTATGTGTTCCTTTTGTCTGAGGTTTCGTTTTCATTTATTATTATTATTATTATTTATTTATGAAACGATTAAAAAAATCTCCTTTTAATTAATTAATTTTGTTCTGCACATGACTTTGACATGCATTACCTAACATAACGCCTGTATTCCCTGAAGGGTAGAACAGAGGTGTATATTACAACCACATTTCGCCAGTTAAGTCCCATATTAATATAAGGCGACACTATTCATCTGATCCATCAGTATTCATCATCATCGTCATTTAAACCAGACTCCGTCCTGTTAGCATTAAGCAAAGTGTTATTGGGATTTTTCTTTTTACAATAAAAAGAAAAATCCCATTAACACTTGGCCCAAACCGAGAATTGAACCCGGAACTTGATACTCAGCAGTAGCGTTTGCTACCACCAGATCAACAAGGTAGCACTAGGTTGACGAGGCAGTTCTAGACCATCGGAGAAGTTTCAGAAACGTTGACTTGCCTTAAATGTATTTTCTACAAAACGTATTTCTTTTGTCTAATTAAAGACTAAGACACACAGTAGACTACATGAACATTCTTTCAAAGCGAATGTAGAGCCATTAATTCTTGGGTATTTTTCAAAGGGGTAAAATTACAATAAGTGCCTTCTCCACTTAAACAGGGGCCGTTGGGAAAGGATGTAGGTTAATTGAGAGTTCCGTACTTTTTAAATGAGATGCAATTAGTGAAGGTGACATTCGTCCATCCGCAAAACGGAACCAGAGATCCGTTCTAATTAAGAGACTAAAGAAAGTTAAAAAAATATATTTATAAAGACCTCGAAAACCCTTTTGTCGTATTTAAGCAAGTTACAGCGGTGAGGGATTATGAAAAATTTAAACTTTTCAAATTTGGTAGCCGGTGGTAATGTTTCCATTTGAATATCCTAGGTCAGGAATCGAACCAATGGCAAGCATGCCAGTGGTGGCTTGCGACTAAATGATTTGGGCACGCCAATAATTATTTAATGTATGTACTTGATGGAAAAAAAAACTATGAGTATTCTCAGAAATGAATATGATTAAAAACTTGCATCAAAACAGTTTTTCAAATGATTCCACTTCAGCCGCATTCTGCTCAAAGTGATAAAGCCATCATCATCATTCTCTTGCCCTTATCCCAATTTATTTGGGGCATGTCTTCTTCCATTCATCTCTATTTGCCGTCATCTCAGAAGTCACCTCTTTCTTAGCCATATCATCTTTCACACAATCCATCCATCGTTTCCTAGGTCTCCCTCTACTCTTGTAACCCTCTACATTTATACTCAAAACTTTCCTCACAACATGATTCTCATTCCTTCGCATCACATGTCCATACCATGACAGCCGTTTTTCACATAATTTCTCTGCCACAAGCGCCATTTTCAGACTTCCTCTTATATACTCAAAGTGATAAAGTATGAGCCTAATATAAGATATTCACCATCTAATTAGAAACACCTGAAATCACAATACAATTGTATTTTATTTAATTGAACATGAAACAGTAAGCATTCAAATAGCTGTTTAAATTTCAAGAAGCATAATTATGAAGAGTTGTGTTTTATATTTTTAAACGGCTGGACTGATTCGCCAGGACATTCACTGATAAATATCTGATGTTATAAGAAATCACTAAGGATAATTTTATTTTCCAAAAAGAATTAGGGATCCACTAAAGAACATTGCCACCCATGAAAAAATGATTAAAATTCGATTGAAATACATCATCATAGTAACCAGACGGAAATAAATTTGGTAAGTAGTAGTTGATTGTTTAGAGAAAGGACCGCTTGAAGTCAAACTCGAGCGTAATATATTTGGTTTGAAGACAGTACCTAATAGATAACAAATAGTAACAGGTTGCCAATAGCTTCAGGGTTTCTACAAGGCAACCTATTTCCTAAGTTTGATTTACGGCCTGTCCTTTTGTTGTCATAGCTATGTTACTTCGACGTTATATATATAAAGGATACCTCTCATGTACCAAGTCTGCGGGTACAAATTTAGACAACGTTCCCCAAACGGTTTCACACTTTACATGTATTTGCTTACGGTTTAATTTCATTTGAATAATATTAATGGATACTCTTAGTGGAATTGAATGTATTTTATTTATTTATTAATGTGTGCGACTTTAGGGTGGTTGAGAGGTAAAATTGTGTAGGTACACACCAAGATACTAGGTGTGTTTGACATAGATGTTACGTAGAACTTATGTTTGAAATTTAGTTTCCAAAGGTAAAAACACGCAAGTATTTATTTGCATGTTTGGAAACTAAACTGTTTATTAAAAATTACAGTTTGCGCTACACTGTCATTGCGTCATTATTTTCTGTTGAATCAATTTAATTTAGTCAAACATTCATATTACCGATGTGGCGCAGCGGAAGACGGTCCGCCTGCGATACAGGTGGTTGCGGGTTTGATTCCCGCCTTGGGACAAATGTTTTTACGATCTACAAAGATTTTTTCCGGGTGTTCTGGGTTTTTTCTATGTATAATAAAAAAAATTGTACCCATAACACAAGCTCTGCTTAGCTTGGGGCTAGATGATGCTGTGTGGATTTTCCAGCATTATTTATTTATATAATTTATATTTGTTTAAGTACATACCTATTAACAAACTACTAATAAAACAACGATGCTCGGATAAAACTTTTACTCGGATAAGTTTTCTAAAAATTAAACCTAGCTAGATCGATTTACCACCCCCAATACCCCTGCAAACTAAATTTCATGAAAATTGTTGGAGCCATTTCCGAGATTCAGAACAGATATATGAACATATTACTATATACTCGTACAAGCAAACAAGAATTGCTCGTTTAAAGGTAAGATTAGCAGCGAATTCGAAACAAGATTCGAATAACGAAAACAAAATAGTACACCCACATTCCTGTTTCAAGGAGTATCGCCATTCAATGATCAGGTTTGCAGTACTCAAACACTTGTTTCTTTTATGTCATAACAAATACAGTGTACAATGTAGGTACTTTAAGTTACATTTCCACACATTGTTCTTGATTTTCGTATTCCCTCAGAATGTCTAGGTAAGCGTCGCATCGCAATCAATCGCCTCGGGCCACCCGCCTTGCATGTCAATATTTATTCATAAATTGAATGCGGGACTCCGTTCTTCTCTTTAGTTTTACCTTTCTGTTTACCTACTCAATCGTCAGAATGCCTACGTTCTTGTTTGGGAAAACAGAAAAGGCATACTCGTCTATTATTTAGTAGTTGGTATACCAAACATCTTTACAGGTTTTTAACCAACTTCAAAAAAGCAGGAGTTCGCCTGTGTGTATTGTTCTTTTAATGTAGGTGTTGGTCATATTCATCGATTTAAAAAAATCTTTTATTAATTGTAGTTTATATGTCAGTAACGACAAAACATAGTAAGAACCTTCACTTCTTATAAGATCTTTAATGTTGATGCCTATGTTTAACAAATAATTAATAATTCTAATTCTAAGGGTATACTCTCGTGATGGTCCCACTGTCACCAAGTCAGGATCTGATGATGGTATCCTGGAGAAATCGAGAGAACTCTTCAAATATTATGGGCACACCGATAGCGATGTGAGTATTTTTATACATAGTAAATCGTGCATTTACTGTCATAGTTTGTGAACTTTAATAGGTACGAGCACGAGTCAGACTCAGTCTTGTCCAGTTGCCTTGGAGTCATTTGAATTTTCTTGTAAAAACATTTTTGCTGTAAATATTAAACTAGATTAAAAGAGGATCAATAATCTTTGTGATAAAAGTATGGGCGCCTGCACGAACCATTGAGGCAAACTGGCACATAACCGTGTTTATTGTCAAGAGTGACAAGACCCTTCTATCATCTACGTTCTGTCAATATGTGTGCCTACATCTGTATTGCATGATTAAATAATAAATGACTTATTTAACATTAACAGTCCATATTATCATTCCATCACTTTGGTAACAATAGCTTTGATTAAAATAAAGTTATAAAATAGCGATAACTTAAATGTAGTGCACGAAATTCTGTTTATTTTTTAAATTGCGTATCTATATATAACGTCCCGCATTGTTTAAGTAAACTCAATTTAAGAAAAAAACTGTTATAAATGTTATTTTATTGAGCCTTTAGGCGTGTTCCGGTCCGTACGGATATTGGGATATCCTTTTGTCGTTACTGCATTTTTGGTCTTTTTGTTCCTTTTTTTAAATATTTATGAATACGTTAAGTAAACTTTATGAACACAAAACATTTAAAAAATCTGTTTACAATTTTTTTAAAGTTTCAATACCATATTCGTTGATGAGGTAATAAAGTAACTAACAAAAATGGTTTTGCAACTTTATGATGCTGTTTCATAGTAACTGACATACTCAATAATCATTAAATTTGGCTCAAATACGAATAGCGGTTTTGTCATGAGCGTGACCATAATGTAATAGAGGAGTTCACCATGTTTTGCTCCATGCATAATAGAGGTGAAAACTGTTGTCCCGTTGGCAGAGTTGCGAAGTTTCTGTGTTGTTTTCACGTATGATAAACTTTAGCCTCAACAGGTAACTTTCAGCGTCGAACGAAAATTGTTGCTCGAAAACTGGTGATGCTCAGTTCAGCATAGTTGGAACACTTTCAATTATGACTGTGCTTTAGTGGAGGAATAAAATATGACTACCTATTCTGATGTTGAAATATTGAACAAATTCTATTCAACCGTTATTGGCCTAAGCTAAGAGGAGCTCGTGGCTACATTTTTTCCATAGATGTGTGACGGATTATGCACATGTCCAGGAATCTGGTAATAAGAGGTGACAAAGGTGTTGTTCCAAATAAAAGAAGAAAAATCTGGTTGTTGTGGAGAATCGCTACAGCACTGTGAGATTTTGCATTAAATACTTATCAGTAGAACCATTACTATGAATGGAGGAGAATGCTACACGGGTCGATCGAAGGTTAAGCTACGCGTGCCAAAGTCAGTCTGTGGATAGGTGACCATTCATTACATATCGAGACTCCTGCGTGCCTCGGAAAGCTCGTTAAGTCGTTGGTCCCGGCTGTCATTTGTACATCATTGACAGTCGTTAAAGGTAGTCAGAAGCCCAAAAATCTGACAACCAGTCTTACCAAGGGGTATCGTGTTCCCCAGTAACAGCGCTGTGGAGGTCAGATAGGCAGTCGCTCCATGTAAAATACTGGTATTCAGCTGTATCTGGGTAGACTGAAACCTCAAAATGGTTGGGAAAAGGCTAGGCAGATGATGATGACTGCTCTAAACAAAAACAACTTCATCAAAGTTCTTTTTGTTTAGGTCAATAAGTCTCCTGCCCTTATCCCAATTTATTTGGGGTTGGCACAGCATATTTTCTTCTTCCATACTTCCGTCATCTCAAGAGGCACCTATTTTATAGCCATATCATCTTTCACACAATCCATCCAACTTTTCTTTGGTCTCCCTCTATATAAGTAGTTTGGGAAATTTACGTTAGGACTACAGGAATAACTTTGTTTCGCATACTTTCTTTGAGAAATGGTAAACTTAAAATAAATACTTATTTTTGCAAGTTTTTAAGTAGTGTGAACACGGAATCCTTCCCTATACGTGATCATACACGCACTTGGCCGGCTTTCCTTATGTAATATCTGTATGAGAAGAGGCCTTTGCTTTGCCGTAGGACACTAATAAGCTGTTATTATATTATGTTATTACTGGTAAATTAGAATTATCTACTCATTTTGCGCCATCACTTATTAGATATTTTCTTAGTAATACCACCTCTACTGTTTATCTTATACAGCTCTATTTACTTCAACGAACAAAATATAACCACATATTTCATGAGCCCGTAGCCATTACCGACACCGAAATGAAATCTCCTTACCTTGACTTTGCTCTCTTTATTATTTCATATACAGCCCTAAAAACCACTTGTTTTTTTGGCTGAACATAAGCTCAAATCCATTATCACAAGCTCGCAGAACATCCGCAGAACCTAGATAGGCATTTGTTTTTCTGGCGGGAAAAAAAGTATGGCGCCTAAATGTACACGTTCATAGGCAGCATCAACTGATTGTATACGTATGTGTTATTTTTATTCAGTGGATATAGCGCGCCTCCAGGGGTTCGTTACGTGCTAACATCATCCCGGTCCCGATGGTAGCTCTTTACCTTCCATTGTTTTGCTTGAGATTGTAGGGCTACCTGGTATGAAGTATGCTTTGAATTGCGTTTTACGCTGCATTGCGAATGTGTTGGGTAAGTGCGAAGGCATTGTTCGTCTCAATATAAAATGCAGGCGATACAAAGCACTAATGATGATGTGTTTTTTTAATGAGAGTTTCTTTAATGGATTCTGAACCTGTTGGTAGGCACTGTATTTAGTCGGTATTTCGATTTCAAATATAAAGATAATAAAGACAGTGGGTAAATAAATAAAACATGAGCCTTTCTTTCCTAATACTATAACCCCCATAATTTATACCACGAGGAAAATATCTGGAGCTATAAATATCCCCTGAAACAACTGAACAGATCTGTAAGTACAACCAAGTTTAAGTATCTAAAATTTTAAATATTAATTCTCGTTTTCCGACCGAATTTGGAAAGTAGCCACGTAGAATGGATAATTTGAATTTTTAAACAGCAAGTGATTAATCCCACCCCGGCGGGAATCCCGCTGTGATGTTTAAATTATACTTGAATGCCGGGATGCGACTTGTGATTTTCCAAATTAATTGGGTAGGTAAACTATTTCTGTAATGTATTTATTTTATGGTAGAACAAAAAGGATTTGTTTTTCAGTTTGAAAATGGAATTGGAAGGTTGAAGGGTTTTTTTTTGTCGGTTATTTGTCCGGCTTCGTTATAGTTGTTTTTTTTAAGATAGTTTAGAGGAATTAATAAGGTAAGAAGTTCAGTAAAAAGTTGTATGGCTACAACTTGCATGGTACAAACATTCATCATTTAGTTATTACTAAAATTATAAAAACTATGCTAAAATTATCTCCGGATATTCATCAATTCAAATGAGGTAAGTCCAATCTGTACAATTGTAATAATTAAATGTAATTTTAAGTGTTACTCGCTAATGTCTTAAATTATACTAATAGCATAGGTACACGACAGAGACATGTGAATTCATATCAATAAAACATTTTCAAAACTTCATCATAGAAGTTATCTTCCGTTGCGTATTGCGGGAACTATTAGCATATTTATCGATTTTTTTTTCTATGATACACAATAACCTAACTCAAAATTATGTCCCTCTTGTACGCTAAGAGTATAGGGTATAATCAAATACTCAAACACAAAAATAAATAAATAAATAAATAAATAATGCTGGACAATCCACACAGCATCATCTAGCCCCAAGCTAAGCAGAGCTTGTGTTATGGGTACTAGATGACTGATATACTTAATACTATACATTACATAGACAGATATTTTTATTATACATAGGAAATACCCAGAACACTCGGAACAGATATTTGTAGATCGTACAAACATTTGTCCCAAGGCGGGAATCGAACCCGCAACCTCTTGCGTCGCAGGCGGACCTTCGCCCGCCGCGCCACATCGGTCATCAAGATGGTGTAACGAATACTATATTTTACTAACTAACTAACCTCTAAAAAGCCTACATTACCGTGGGAAAGTAGTTTTAGAATGGAGAAGGTCTGCATGTAGGTTCATAAACCGTAAAATAAGCTTTATTAGTCTTATTTAATACTAGATTAAGCGCTATTTGGATACAATAACCTTTTTTTTCTAATGTATGAGTCGATAACCAAGATACGTTTGGAGTCACTAATTTGGTGACTAGACATTTACAAAAAATACTGTTGGTACTTTTATGAAGTACTTACAGACTAATAAACCTATCATAATATTATATTATATACTGGCGAAGTTACCCCACTCACATTACTCAGCCAAATAAAGTAAGCACATTGTGTTTCAATGTTTGAACTCGAACCGGCAAATTCAGACTCGTCGAAATTAAATTTTGTTGTGTGTGCACTAATGAAGTTTGACATCGTGTAATTAACGAAGTAATACGAATGGAGCCGCCATGTTTTGATATCGTTAGCATCAGTTTATTAGTTAGTATTTTTGTTTGTTTTAGAAATAAATAAAAAGATAAAAGGTGTTTTTTTTTGTGGCGGTATAATTTCGTGTATGTAAAACATAAACGTACTTTTAGAAATATGTAATACTCGTAGTAGTTTTAGTAATTATTCTATGGGCATAAAAAAAATAACCGACTTCAAAAAAATACACTAAAAAGTCTAAAATAACTAGAATTTTGGAAGTCGGTCCCACTGGTATGACTTTCGTAATTCAGTTTCATGTTTTTGCGAAAAATAAATTGGCACAAATCATCATCCCCTATTTTATAAACTTAGGGGTGGACTTCATTTTTCAGGTTTCAATGGTACACGAGGAATTGAGAACCTCCTGCTTCTAAAAACACAAATAATCAGCTTAAGCACGTCGTGACTGCGACAAGGAATATACCACACAGCATGATGCTGTGCCATGGGGGACCCACAACACAGCGCTGATTATGCATTTTCTGTCTTATTATTACGATACGGGGGTAGTTTATAATTAAATTTAATAAATATAAAAAAATGTTGTTTCTACTGTAACTATTAAACACGAATTTACAATCAGTGAACACACATAAAAATAACATAGGTACATACCGTTCAACATAAAACCTCCTCCTTTTTTGAAGTCGTTTAAAAAAAAAAATCTTATTGCATATTTGCACTTCCCAAATTGTATGTTTAAGTTAGTTAGCCAGCCAGGAATCTGTTTCATGGGCAAAGATGTTTATGGTGGGTAAGTACTTTTTTTGTTGTTATCTGATCAATTGCTAATTAGCAAAAACAATAGAGAAACAATTGTTTCAACTGACTTATGTCCCTTTAAATCATATATCAATAAAAGCCTCCATTTTGTGCTGTAGAACAATTTCATGCGAAACAATAAAAAGTTTTTTTCTTTTAAATCAGTAAAGCGCTTATTCGATTTGAGATACTGGCATATAAATAATACTGAGAGGTATATGAAGGCACTAACTAACTTATATTTCCAGAAAGATAACAATTTGCTACAAAAACTTAACATACCATACTTTTTCCGTCTACACTCATTTGCATCCAGGCGCTGCCAACATTTTCCTGCCACTTCTAAAACGTTTATGGTATCAAAGACAACATGCTACCTTATTTACAAGCTACATTACACGTCAGCTTTTATGATTTCTTAGACCTTATACTCCTGTTTATTCCGGGAAGGTGTTTAAGTTTCCTTACAGAAACTTGTTTCCGGGGCACGCACGCTCCGTAATGACCAAGCTCATTAAGACTAACTGGAGAGCCCTTGTCTAGCCTCCACACAATATACCTACATGTCTACTGTTTAAACGAAGGCAAAATGAGTTTTTTGTTACTCAGTGCAGGAAGTACTTAAGAGATAGAATCGTCTGGCCAAAACAAAAGTGATTTTAAAAACTTTGATAAGTGTTTTTAACTCTTTTTACACCATTCAAAGGTTTCTTTTCGTTGTAGGTAAGTCAAATTATTTCTGCATATTCTTGTTTGAATTTTGTTTAATAAAAGGTATTTGTTAAAAAAATTGTCAGCTGTTTCATACATTTTCATCTGGTAATTATTGCATTTTGAATAAAACAGCACATTTTTTTAAATATTTCTGGTAAAATTTGTTTATAACCGTGAGTACTTTTACCCTTTGAAAGGTTGTTATTGTTTTGCAAACAACCCTGTATATCCCGGTCGTCTGTTATCAAACCAAAATATTATAACTTTGAACTGTCTATATAAATACCAAAATGCAAAGATTTATTTTCAATGACAAGCTTAACTCTGTTAATGTAGACTACCCTCGAAAGTAGTTAATTTTTAGTTTTTTTTTTTGTATTTTTCTCTCTAAGTATCTTTTAGAAGCAGTGCAAAATGACTTGTTTTTAAGGGTTGCTTAGTTCCGTGAGTTCTAATTAGAGTATGATACTTTTAATTGTCTTTATTAATACCAACATGCGAAGATTTATTTCCAGTTTAGCTCCACCCATTTGCCTACCCTCAAAAAAATTGTTAATTTTTAGTTGTTTTTGTATTTTCTCCCTGAGCGTCTTCTAGAAACAGTGCTAAACGACATGTTCTTAAGGGTCGTTTAGTACTGCGAGTTCTAATTGTTTTTCCCCAACAATATGTGTAAGGAGTCGTGTAATGAGCCGAGCCATTACCGTTGCTCTCGAGTGACGATGTGAACTCTCCGTGATAACTATGTAAATAGACAAACTTTACACATACACATTGTTTCCTGTCTATTGTACCTTCACTCGTTTCGCTTGACGTCGTTTTGTAAATATGTTTTATTGTGCGTCGAAATTTTAAAAGGAGTTTAGTGTGATCGTCGTTCTGTTTATTTTTTTGTTGAATTATGTATTTTTTGTTCAGTTTTAGAGCTTTTTTGTGAGTTTTTATTACATGTGCGTGTCTCTTCTTTCTTTATTTCTCTTCATTCTTTCTTTGCTTTCTTTTTTTTCCTTTCTGCTTTTCTTTCTCTTTGGTTTATTTAGTAAAAGGTAAAAGTTTAAAGGAAGATGTGCCTAAGTGGAAACACCGGGAGGGGACGCCCTAGAAGGACCTACACAAAGATGTTCTTCAGAAGGTCAAATTTACTCGGTGCCGGCGAGCATGTATGAATACCCTGATATAATTATGAACGTAAACGAAGCAAAAGTAAGTAACGATCCGAGTACACGTCGTTCTGTAGTATCTGCCTACACCCATTGGAAAACGACGTGAGTTTTGACTATATATTAATGGTGTTTAATGCCTTCCTAACTGAGTTGAAACAAGAAAGGTTACGAAATAAAAACCTCGTTATAATTTTTGGCGTAGATATGTAGATCACGTGGACTAAAGGAACTATTGCGACAAAACTTAATTTTCATATAAATTATTTTTATGAAGCTTATACTCATCCATTAAACCCATAAACTGCCTTTTATTTGCCAAAAATCATTAAAATGCTCGACCAAATTAAAATTTAAAAATATTTTATACGACCGATAAAAGTTTAATAGTCACCAGTTTCAGCGCAGTCAAAGTGAAATGAAACTAATAAACTGAATTTAATCGAATAAAAATATTAATTTATTCATGAAAGTCCGCCGCTCATTGGCATAGCGGTAACGATCATTGCATTTACCAAAGGAACTGAACCATATACTTACCTCTGGAATCGGTCCCTAAGTCCCGAAGATATGATTTCTTGACTTTTTTCAGATTGGATTATGTTCAAGACTTGTCTAGAGAAGGTATACCTAAAATCTGTAGGTACTTTCAGATGAAAGGTCCCTTTCCATACACAGTAGACTAAACATAAGGTTTGTTACGATATTTTTTTAGCCAAGTTATTTGATAAGTTTTTAGTTTCGGTCTTAATCACCCAATTTTCTTGAGAATCTTAGCTTAAGAAGCCAGCCGTAAATCTCCAATCAACCTTTTCCAAAGGCCCTGGATACGACTCGTGCGTCTCGTGCCAAGATCCATCAGTGGCCGCTCTGATCCTAAAGCTGCCACGCATAAAGATAATACCTTGATTCACAAGTTCGGTTAAGTAAAAAATAGCTGCACGGGTCGATCGAAGGTAAACTTGTTGAGGTCAGCCTGTGGACGGGTGACCGTTTATTACATATCGAGACTCCTCCTTGCCTTGGAAAGCACGTGAAGTAACTGGTTTGTGGATCAGATAGGCAGTGTAACCATGTTAAATACTGGTATTCAGCTGCAAACGGTTAGACTGAAATCCGACTTCAATATAGTTGGGAAAAGGTTTGGTAAAGGATAATTTGATTCATCCACTCGCGTCTAAAATCATTTCATCGCGCAATTCGTAGTCGCTGTCGCGATCCGCGTGTCGGAATCCGCGTTTCGCGATCCGCCTGTCACTTGAGCGTGTAGGTCATGGCCAAAGGACTAGGCTTATTTATGGTAGTAACATCACGCAACCATAAAACATTACGTAAACCACTTTAATTTAAGGCAGTACATTACATAGGTAGCATACAGCTAACAAATTAATATTTGAATTATTACACTTACTAGCAAAATATCACGTGCCAAAATTAACGTGTTTCCCTTTGTAACTAAAACCATGTTAGTAAATTTTAATTGACGACAATTTGAAGTTTCGTCACTAATGAGTTCAGCGCAGGTGGCGCCACCTATTAGCGATACGTGAAATCTTATTCGTTAATCGTTTACGAGTAATGGTTTCTTGGTACTGTCAGCAAATGAGATTAGTATGCGGGATACCTACCTATAACACTCTCATGAGTGACAATACAACAACATTCAGAACTCAACAGAATTCCATATGCGACTAATTTATTTGACAAGAACATCGAGTTATAGTAGACAGGCGCTAGTGTGGTTATAGCAACGGATACAGTATACATAGTATTTCAATGTAGATTATAGCAAAAAGGTGTGCTACATCCAATGTGAGAATCCAACCAATTTGGACAAAAATAGAATTTCAAAACTACAGGTTACATTTACAACAGAGTTATGTGCATATCTCGATTTTTATTCTACATCATTGTTAGGAAAAGGCTAGGCTGATGATGCTTATAATGATTTAACATCGCAGTTAAGTGCACATTATGCACTTACACACATGCAATACATAACATATTACTCGCCTAAACGTAGTGCGTGGTTCTTGGCTGCACACCAAACGCTTTTGCTGACTGTACTTGACATCGCCAAACCTTGCTACGACAGATCTGAAAATGAACTTTGTCCTTGTTTGAAACGTGGAGATGTGACGCCATTTTAATCTTTGAAAGATTAGTTCATTAATCAATTTTATAAAAGACCACTTAATAATTAAAAATGTTAATTTAATATTTTATTGGTGTTTTTATATCGATATAAATATAACAACATAGATGTTTGTGAAAGCGAAAAATAAGTAAAATGCCTGACGTTTCATCGTCATTTCCCAGTTGAAGCTGTGAGTTTTATAATAATAATGGTACACACGGCTACATATAAAGCTATTATTTCCAGTATACGTTGACCTCTCATTGTTTAGGATTTCCATATAATGACAGGCCACCTTATACTGGAAATGTATAGCTTGATATGTAGCTGTGTGTACCTTGTGCACCTTTTCTTCTCTGTCTATTCTTCTTGAAAGTTTCTAATTAGCGTAAAGAAGGAATAAGCAGTCTTCATAATCTGTAACAGAATAGTATAATATTTTATTTGCTGAACTGCGGTATTTCCATCTGACGATATTTTTTTAAATAAATTTCACTTATTTACTAAATGGACTTCAATGGAATTCTGACATTTACTTTGTTAAAATATTTTGTTAGCTGTCTAGAGAGAGAAAGCTCGTCGAACGACGTAAGTAGTTTTCAAAGGGGTATGTACATATCGCACTGCTAGATTAAAACTATGACAACTCAAAATTCGAGAATTTTCAATAACAACTAAAAAGTAATGTTGCATCAATAAAAAGTATATAATCCCGGTCCAGTTAAAACACACTTACATTCTACAACATGTTTATGACATGATTTAAGGTCCTGTTTCATAACTTTACTGACAAAAAAATGGGAAATACGTGGTTTTTCATCATAGCATTGAAAATCTTTATTTTTGAGTTGTCTCTGTTTTGATCTGGGAGTGCGATATGTGTGTACCTATGTTTAGAAAAATACTTACTGAAGTAAAGGTAAGAAGTGATAAAGGAAACATTTTGAGGCCTGAAACCATGATTTGGATTGCAGTCCGTTCTCTAAAGAGTACCAAACTTCTTTTAAAAGATTCAGATCTCGGGATCCATTCGCTATTGTATGCCGCCGTCCCCAATTCTAGACTCTAGAATAGATTAAAATCATTTTACTAATGACAGTAGGTAACTGAAAAATATTAAGATAACAATTAATAAGTGAGGTTATAACTTACTTCGTAAGAGAGATGAGTACCCAATATGGCAGGGATAAAAATTTGTATTGTCATGTTGAAAAGATACATTGTTAAAAATATTCGAGTCTCCATTGATGATGGCTAAAAAATAAGAGACAAACACATGAAAAAGATCTGATTTGCACGTGTAGCATCACCATTTCTATGTATATCTCCTGTTCTACCAAGAATTGATATTGTTCTTTCTTTCCAACTTGACATCTCTTCTAACCAATCAGAGGTCGCCCCGTACACTGTAGAGAACAGAAAACTTTTTTCTCTGCAGTTTTCACATCGCCAGGCTTAGGACGGTGGAAATCTTTCAACAATCTGTCATGTTGTCTATTCTTCCGTCGACAAAACCCGTTTTTATGGTCTTCATGCTACGCGTGCTGATCATCGTTTTAGCCCATATTTGGGCTTACATGGGAATCAACAATACGAGCATACGTAAGCACAGAGTTATCGCGCATCGAATATATACCTATTTGGTTTAACAAAGACTTCTCTCTTCCGTCTTTGCCGAAAGTTGTATTATTCCTATAATGTACATATATTGCTTACCAAAAGAAGTCCAGCCATCACCACACATATGATCATAGATGCCACGCCGAGTTGAAAGAATAATGTCACACTTAAAATGTCCTGAATAGTTTTACAGTAACTGAAACAAGACAAATTGAAATTATTTTTAAAATATTAATACATGAGAAAGCTGCAATATTACTCTCTGAAACTAAGCACTTACGTCAAAATAACTTCGTAATGTCGTAAGAATTTGTTAAGCCTCGTCATTTGAATTTTGTCTTGAATTTCTATTGACAATTTACTCTCTTCTTCCGATAATTTGAATTCCGTCAAGTTTTTGTTCAGTAACCTCATCTGAGCTATAGCTATTACCAACAGCCCAGCGATCAATGAATCAATGTTCACGTTATACATCATATGTCCATACATCCCGACAGATTGATATATGAACCAAAAAAGGAAATAGGACTCACGAACTTCATCGCTCAAGAAGTAATATTTACATATTGGCAAGTCAGACTTAGTGCCTCGTATTAAATTCAAGAATATTGGGACGACTACCTGACTTGCATAAGCCATGTTTGATGTAACGGCGTATATTTTATAACCTAGTCCGTAACCCATGTTAGCTTTGTACAGGATTCCTTCCTTATTTTCAAAGTCACCAACAAATTCGTCACAATCAATTAATTTAATTGTTTCAATTAGTTGATCACGCATAAAGAGGATCGTCAAAATTTTCGTAGCAACTGTTATTTCGGTGAAATAAAATATCACTTCCCGGAGTAATAATTCGATTTGTCGGGGCGTATAAAGTAGATTCAGAGTGAGAAGTAAATTGTAACATGCAAACGTCACGAAAAGGTAGGCAAAAGAGTAATATCGGTAATATTTCCAGGGCGTTTTTCCTGACCAAATCCCGAAAATTTTCAAAGATATAAAATTTCCACTAAACATTTTCGACTGATCCGACGTCATGATTCAGTGTCTACAGATTATTAGAAAATACATGTGTATTGAATATTACACGCGTAACGTCCTTTTATAAGGCCACACGCGTTAATTTTCTTTCTACTGAAAAATATATAAAGCATGCAACAGACGTATCATTATGTATTTTACCCCTATTACGCCTTTCTTATAATACAATTCTTTTCTATCATGTATGGAGTAATTACACACCTATCCGTACGGCATATGTAGTTAAGTGACATCACTTATAATATTGCGCAGTAAAGGGATGTGCACATACCACGGCTGTTTATTATTTATTTAACATATATTATCCTGTTTTTTATTACAAAGTAAATAAAACAAGGTTTTTGTGATTAGGTTAGATTTATTGATAAGAATATACATATCCACTGTATAAAAGTAACCACTTACCTTTAATTTACTAACTAGAACTGACTGTGTATAACAGCTACGACATAGTGTCTGAGATGGTTTTGGATGACAAGCTCCTCACAGGATCTAACCAAAATAATCTCTGGACTTTAGAAGAGACTGTGACCTGACTGTGACTGTGTGTGTGTTTCGATGTTTCTTCTCAGATTAGTCAGATATGCAACATCCACCTCCCCTAGTTTAATTTTAATGCTTATATCACGTGTAATTTTTATACAGAGGAAAGACCAATTTACAGAAAAAAATATCATTTCACTAACAACTACAACAACAAAGTAACACATAACACGTATAAATACATATTGTATAAATCAACTGTGAAAACATCAATCTTTTTACTTTCTGCTTACAGTTACTGGTCAAGCATAACTCATCCTTCCCATTAAAAAAATAACAGCATTTTTATAAATCCTCTTCAATAATTCAGATCTTGTGCTCTTGTGCACTTTGTACAGAACAGCATTCTTTTCCTATAAAATTGTTACTTAAGATGATGGTTAATATTTTATTCCGCGGCATTGTCAGTAAGGAAGCGTAAAATTAATATTTCAATCAAGTATACATCGGTGAATTCCGCACCAATGAACCCATCCAGCTAATATGGAGCCCTCTTCCGGAACCTTATTGTACGTAAGTGTTAGAGAAGAGGGGATCAAAGTAAACTAGGAGTCCTTGTTCCAGTATTATACCCAGGATTCTGGGAGAGGAGTAGATTAAAACAATGGACGTGTTTGCAATTTGGAAAGCGGTGCAACCCTTCGGGTGCGTTTTAATTGCAGGGGTTGTTCAGTGGGGGAGTGCCGCTGGCACGGAAATCTTCAGCGTTTAATTCTTGGAAGCCTCGGATACCGCACACGGCTCATTTAATGCATACTGATATTACAACTTTTGATAGGATAGCCCACGAGATGGGTATCAATTTCATTAGAAGCGACGGTCGTTCGTTTTAAACGTGTTTTATGGGATAGTTACAATCTGTACTTTAGGGATTATAAGACGGTGTATACTCCATTGTTTTTTTATCAAATATTTAGAACAGTATCTTATTATGCATTCTTAGGGCGAAAATCAGCAATGACTGAACCCGATCAGCACGTCTAAAAGTCTTATATGTGCTGATTTAAATATTAAATCATTTTGTTTTGTTTTGATGCGGGGTTTTTAAAATGCGTTGTTAAATAAATTTGAATGTTGCTTTTGATTTTAAGAAGCTATCTTGCGTGCTCTCTTAGATATTAGTGTAACAAATTATTAGTGGCTTCTTTATTTTGCTCATCAGTGTAATTAATTTCAGCATTTGCATTCACAACTTGACACCAGGGCGTCGATTCCAACACTAACTTAAACTAGAGAATTGACTTCGCTTTCTGGCAAACAGCTAAAACAAAGATCGACGACACATAAGAACTGAGTTACAGTTGTCAAATTAGTTATGCCTTGTAAAACGCTGTGTTTTGATTAATCATCTGCTTAGCCTTTTCCCAACTATGTTGGAAACGGCTTCCAGTCTAACTGGATGCAGCTGAGTACCAGTATTTTACATAGAGCGACTGCCTATCTAACCTCCACAACCCAGTTACTGGGTAACACGATACCCCTTGGTAAGTCTGGTTGTCAGACTTTCGGGCTTCTAACCCGTAACGACTGTCAAAAATCTACAAATAACAGCCGAGATCAACGGCTTAACGTGCTTTCCGAGGCACGGAGGAGTCTCCATATGTTACGAACGGTCACTACATCCACAGACTGACCTCGGCAAGCATAGCTTAACCTTCTATCAACTTGTGCGGCTGTTTTTATTTAGCCACGAGCTCCTTTTGATTAATGAGTTTTGAAATATCAACATTGTTTATGAGGAAGCATTGGTTCAAATAAAATCTACAGCTCTTAAATATGTTCCGTCCCTCTTTTGTTTTATGATAGAGAAAAAGAACGAACTAGACAATCCGTTTATCTTTTAAACATAGGAATCGGCAATACTCTTAAAATAAATAATGCTAACTGCGTTATCCCCATTTACGTAGGTATACATTTGGAAACCATTTTGTGTAATCCAAGCATATAATGTTGATTTCAATTTAATTTCACTTTAATTTTCCTCGACTCTCTGAACTCCGTACTGCAATAACAATAAAAGGGCGCATCGCGGTTTAAGTACAAATATACTTAAAGGCATCTTTAGCCACGGCCTTCCGCTAATTACGTGATGGTAAATTTGCTCCTCAAAAATTAACTTTCCTTATGTTAATAAAGTAAAAACGTATTTATTTAAAATCCACTTCTAAAACTAAACTAATATATTAACTAGAAAAGATTTGTTTGTTTATTTGTATGTTTGTTTGTATGTTTGTTTGTATGTTTGTTTGTATGTTTGTTTGTATGTTTGTTTGTATGTTTGTTTGTATGTTTGTTTGTATGTTTGTTTGTATGTTTGTTTGTATGTTTGTTTGTATGTTTGTTTGTATGTTTGTTTGTATGTTTGTTTGTATGTTTGTTTGTATGTTTGTTTGTATGTTTGTTTGTATGTTTGTTTGTATGTTTGTTTGTATGTTTGTTTGTTTGTATGTTTGTTTGTATGTTTGTTTGTATGTTTGTTTGTATGTTTGTTTGTATGTTTGTTTGTATGTTTGTTTGTATGTTTTTTTGTATGTTTGTTTGTATGTTTGTTTGTATGTTTGTTTGTATGTTTGTTTGTATGTTTGTTTGTATGTTTGTTTGTATGTTTGTTTGTATGTTTGTTTGTATGTTTGTTTGTATGTTTGTTTGTATGTTTGTTTGTATGTTTGTTTGTATGTTTGTTTGTATGTTTGTTTGTATGTTTGTTTGTAGGTTTGTTTGTTTGTATGTTTGTATGTTTGTCTGTATGTTTGTTTGTATGTTTGTTTGTATGTTTGTTTGTATGTTTGTTTGTATGTTTGTTTGTATGTTTGTTTGTATGTTTGTTTGTATGTTCGTTTGTAGGTTTGTTTGCATGTTTGTTTGTATGTTTGTTTGATTCAATATATTATATTATATATATATTATATTATATATACTATTCAATATATAAATACTAAATAAAACTTCTAAAAACAGTAAGTATCTTTGTAAAACGTCCACTAAACCGACAGAAAACAATTCTGATGATGGAAAATAGCGATTATAGGTTGACCGTTTAACTGAAACGTTACCTGAGGTAGCTGCGATACGAGAGCTCAGTCATTGGCCCGCTGACAAGCTTTAACACCCCTGCCGCACTGTGCGGCTACCACAACCAACGTCTCAGATAAACGAATAATAGGAGCCAGCAGAAGTGAAAACGGGTGTACTAATTGGGCAGCCAAGATGAGTAATAGAATAACAGAAAAAGATATAGATTTAATTGTTCGTTTAATATGTGTTACATAATACATGGGGCGATAATAATAAAAAGTTTTCCTCGGATGAAACGACGTTTTCTAAAAATGTAACCTAGCTAGATCGTTTATGATCCCCCAACACCCCCCGCATACTAAATTTCATGAAAATTGTTGGAGGCGTTTGCGAGATTCAGATTATATATAAATGTACATTTACACAAACATGGCTTTTTTAAAGGTATTACTCGTAAATTATACTATGTTTGAATCTCTATAAGCTCTACGCGATTGCTACGACGTAGCCGTACTACTACGGTATTGCTACGCGTCAATTGACTTCAGACTGATGCGTAGCGACAGACCGCGAATTGCAAAAAACGTATGAAAATGAGAATTTTGCGGGCTACCACTACGCATTCACCTTAATAATTTTGCGAATCATTGTTCATCATACGTGAGTTTGCGAATTATCTTTAAGTAATAACGGTCGACTAAATCGTATTATTGTATTGCGTCGTATTATTGGTTTGGTTTTAAGAAACGGATCACAATATATTTAATATAGGCCGTGAAACAGCCTTCTTTTTCATCTCTTAATTAACGAAAAAAAGTAATTACACGCTCCGACCTGTGGTCGGCTCATTAATCATTTATTTACTAGTCGACACGCTACGAACGGTAAAACTTTCTACTTTACCGAACTTTAGGACAAACTCGAGTCTCCTTAACATTTACTAGATCAATACAATTAGTAAGATAAATAACAAGCTTTTTCGGTGTATACCTTAACTAGACTACCAGGAACAGAAAGTTTCTGGAGTAGGCATTGTACGTTCTACTTTGTTAAGAGTACCTACACATTCTTCTCTGTGTAGGTAACTAATGCATGTTCTGCGGGCTTAACATTAATATTTATGTATTGTATTAAGTATATCAGTCATAACACAAGCTCTGCTTAGCTCGGGGCTAGATGATGCTGTGTGGATTGTCCAGCATTATTTATTATAATTTATTTATTTTATTTATTTGTATAGCGCAATTAATTCTTACAAGTACAATTAATATCAATTCGTTGCACATTTATTGTTATGCCACTATTAATTACAATACCGTACGTCATCATCATCCTCCTGCCCTTATCCCAATTTATTTGGGGTCGGCGCAGCATGTCTTCTTCTTTCATACATACTACAATAACGTACGAGTACATGTACTGAAATATATATATATTTTAAACATTACCCCACACTAGGAATTTCTCCTGTAGCTTACAAAAATTCAAACTCACATACACAAACAGCCAGACTCGGAACAACTACCTGTAGGCCATACAAATATATGTTCCGTGTAGGAATCGAACCCACGACACGCGGCGCAGCAGTTTATCGCTCAAACACTGCGCCAACCATGCTGTCAAAACTATATTAATTAACTATTACTTATATCCATCGAAATGTCCTAATGTGTTTATTTTTTCATTCATAGACAAACCACATTGAAGTCGTTCCTGTTATAAAATTATTATACCCGTTCAAACTACACCGTATTAAAAAAAAAGCGTAATTAACTTCATAACAAAAAACAAAAGCATATCACCATTTCAGTTCGATACGCATAGAAAAATGTTCCGAGCATTCCGTTCCTTTTTCTCAGACAAACTACTTGGTAGGTTTGTTATGGAATGTATCAGAATTCAGCGGGCAAACATTCACGCGGAAAAGCTCGCGAAGTGGAAATAGGGATGAAAGACGAGGCGCGAGAGTCGCATACACACCTTAATGATGGCTGCGGGCGTCGCCTCATTGTACGGAACCCGCTCGGCCACGCCGGAAAATTATAGTGACTAAACTTGCTAGAATTTCGCGCGTCAACTGGCAACGAGCAATTTAGTTTTTCACACGCTGCAAACTTCGAGCCGTCGGATTTTTTCGCATACTAACAGGAAAAATTGTAAATTATTTTTAACGATTCCCCCTCTCTCAAGTGAACTCATACTGGTACACTTGACGTTACATAGCTTGTTATAAACTAAATTTCCGCAGTGCGCCGCGGAAATATCCCGCCTATTGTGTTGCGAGCTAAACTCTGATTCGGAACGGTGACAGTAATAACAGGTTGACGTGATTAAGTATTACAACTAGCACCTACTCTATTATTTCTGGTTTGAAAATGGAAGTGGTGAAGACTTTTTTCTTGTGACTATATACACTTTAAGTATTTACATATATACTATTATGCCATAAAACTAACTATATACATATTTACAAAAACAAAATAAAATAAAAAAGCCAACCAAGACACTCAGGCGTCAAAGTACTCCTCCGTATCGCTGTCATCTGGAAACGTGCCCAAAAGACTGGCAGCATTGCCACGTTGGATGGCAATACTTTTTCTTTAGGTGTATGGTGTGAAAATGATATGGCTAGAAAAGAGGCAACTCTTCAGATGACAGTAAATAGAGACGTATGTAAGAAGAAAATATGTCCCAAATAAATTGAGATACAGGGAGGAGGAATATTGTTGATACGGTACAAACTTAATTGTTCTCAAAAACCAAAATAACCTAAAATGAAACCAAAGCTATATCAAACGCTTAGCGGTAATATCAAAGTAGGTATACTTACCCACCTTTGCTCTGTATTTTCTTTAAAAAATATATCTACACGGTCGCCTATATACACAAACACAGCGCGGTACTGCGTTATTTCACAGCAATTTTTCTCTGCCTCGCGCCGGCTTCCTCTTTTTTAATTAAGTGTAACTAAGAGGCCCTTTTGTTTCCTTGGCCTGCCCACCCACTAATTGCCCGCCAGTCAGTCACTTGTCATCAACAACGCTTTATTTGTCTACTTGAGTTTATAAAACGAAATCTTAGCACAAACAAAATAACAAAACATTATTTGCGATTAATTAAATTAATTACGTGAAGTGACTTCGATTCCATTTAAGTGGGTTTGTTGACTTTTTGCGTTTGATGAGTAAATGATACTAAGCATGCGTATTTGATAAAGAAATGAGCTTTGAGCTATGGTTTTTATTGAAAAAAAATTTACCTCAGCGCCATGAGAATGCCAGTTTGTTTGTATTTAAATCGCTAATACTAATTGATAGGTCGTCTGATATAATGTTGAATGAAGCTTTAATAATATTCACACACAAAAATATAAACTTGAGGTAGATAAGTGATTCCCCACTCGGAAAGACGAACAAGAAATACATCTTGCATGCTTAATCCAAAACCGCAAAAAGGAAAACTTAACACCGCACCTCAAAACTCCCAACCGCATCTTCTGAAATTGAAAAACTTTAAAATGGAACGTACGAGACGATTTTACAGGAAAGTAAATTATCTGGAAATCGTCTGTGTGTGCCCTGTTTAGTATGCATTAATCACAAGCTCTCGGCCACCGGCGTGATTGAAACTAAATCCCTTCGGATGCCGGTTACTGTCGACTGATTACTGGCCGCCACTACAGCGAGGATTAGGATATTTAAATTGGAACAACCGATACACGGGGATTTTATACTTTGAAAACTGAGTATATACAAGGTGGAAGATACCTTGAATTAGTAATCAGTATTATGGTTCTGGACCCCCCATTGTTGAAATTTATGTCGGCTTTTTCCTTATTTGTGCGTTTTTTTCTGATGTTACATACATACATAAACTCAAGCCTTTTACCCATGGGGATAGGCAGAAACCACAACGCCACCCGCTGCGATCCTTACTTCTTTCGCTTCGCTTACGTTCATACATTTGGTCAGCACACACGCACCTGACCTTTTGAGGAAGATGTTCTGCAAACCTTATTGGTGATGACCAATATGGTCAGTGAATGTCTTTCTGATGTTATTTTACTTCAAACTGTAAAAAACATGATTTGTAAGAAATCATGCTTTTTACAGTTTACAGTAAAATAATTCATGATTAAGTTTTAGTAGTAATTATTTATATACTTTTGAATTAAAACTCATTGGGTGTGATAGAAATGAATATTTTTTTCATGACTCTTTACTGTTTCAAGTAAAAATCACATCAGAAACAGACGTAGAAATTAGGAAAAGCCGAGTAAAAATTTCCAGAATCGTTTACTGAACTCGTGGTATCAGTTCGTGTGACGATATCTCTTCCACCCTGTATATCTGTCTATAGGTATCTATCTACCCAACCTAGTCCAACACACACATCAGTAGCGTCTATTGTTGAATTGAATCTTTGTGAACTGTGATTGGTCCATCATGGCGACGTGAATTCTGTATTTATGTGGCTTGAATTCGCAGTTAGTTAAAAGGCCGTTGACTTAGATTCTACGACAATTTTGGGCATCAGTAGAGAAATAGTATTTGCCATTATCATGTTATTTTAATTTTATTTTTACTCTATCAGCCAAGAACAGACTATCATTAACTAAAAATCCATAAACGAACAGAAATGTATTGTAAGTATTTCATCTAATGTGGGAAGGACCACTATTTTACAATTCAATTACGCATTGTGAAAGAAAACATTAGAGCTATAAATAACCGTTTATATTGCCTTTAATATTTACTAGCAATAACATGCATCTTTGTAATAGATAAATTAGCTATAAAAGGTATCCCTCCACTAATTTCGCAATAAGAAAGAATTATAGATTGAATTCCAGTTGTAATATTTCATACATCGAACGCTTCGAACATAAAATATATGTTGCAATTTCCCAACTGCAAACAATAAAACATCCGCTTCTGCACAATAAGAGTAATTACGACTACACCTGAACGGCACAGGGTAATAAATCCATTTACCGCTGAAGGGGTGGCTGATTCCTCCGACAAAAACCGAAGCGGCAATGGTCGTGAACCAATTTAAACTTCTCACTCGCATGCCGTCCGTAACCTCATTAACAGGAAATTAGTTTGACTACACAATTTGTGAATTTGGTTCTGGTCGGAGCTAATTTTTACTCACAATGCCATCGGGTTGAGTTGCAATTGGCACTGTGGAGCGAGAGCAATAAATTTGTTTGTTGACTTTAAGTTTTAGACGTATTAATTAGATTGTAGACACGTAAATATGACTGAACAGCTGCGCCACTAGCCGTTTCGATCCCATCCAACCTGTCCATTTGCTGCCCTCCCCCTGCTACGTCCTAAGCCGAGGTCCGAACCCACAGGAGGTACCCTAAACGTAATCGCTTAGCTTGTATGTTTTTATGTCCTGGCTGTAGGCCTTATTTTATTTTGAACATCCACAGGATAGCCCGGTTAAGCGGCTGACAACCTCACTGACTGACCTAGGAAATGCCACTACAAAAAAAACCGTTATAATAATAAATTAAAAAAACACATTTAACTCTAACCTCACAATAACCTTTGAAACAAAATTAACATATAAAGTTGCACATAGATTAATTCACACTGACCTTCGTACTATAATTGACCTAAGACAAGGATTTCTAATGCATAGAGAAAAGATAAATCTACCAAACACGAATTCATAAATCTTACAGAAGCTCCTCTACTCTAAATAGAGGTTTATTTATCCCTTAAGAGACGTAAAATAGCAATAAATACATCTAAGAAAGCAAACAAGCCATCGAGGGCACACGCCTACGACCACTCAGCCTACATAATCAGTGTCCGGCGTCCTAACATATTAAACTTTTTTCTACTCACCGCTTTACTGAAAGAGAAAACGAAGAGTCCTTTTTGTGCCTCTGAAAAAGTGATGTAATTTATTTTCCCTTGGTGCAATATTTAGTGCTGTCCATTACTACAGTTCGCGACCGAACATTATTCACGGACATCCATCTTTTTTTTTCTCGGCCGCACGCGCGTGCGGTCCTCCATATTAACTTTTTCATTCATATTCCTCACAATCTTTCCGATATTACAAGTGGTTTTGCTGCAAAGAAATATTAATTGCGTCAGCTCGTTTTCGTATTAGTGTTCTTCTCTCCGGAATACATATGTAACAATGACATGCTAGAATAGTAAACAAGTACGTACACAGGAGAAAATTTTATGGTCATAGATTTCTTAAGTACCAAGGTAAAAGTGTTTCTTAAACCTAGTTACATAAATAAATATCAATTCATTTCATTTAAAGTTTTAAATCCGATACCAAGTCCAATTTAAACTAACTATTTGAATATTATGGCAACTTCTCGTCCAAACAATTCTGCCATTTTTACGTCCAGACATTTTCTCCGCATTTCCTCTTCTCACTAACAAACGTTGTTGTCAAATAGCCAAAGGCTTGCATTATGTTTACATTACAATATGGCCGCGAAGTGTCGTCGCGGGACCGCGCCGCGGCGCGGGGCGGATGTCCGCCGGCGCCGCATCGCTAATGCGTCGCGCACTTAGCTCAATCACTGCCTAATGCACTCCTAAACGTGCCGTATGACAAGATAAGTGAACTATCGCCTCATGAGTGTCGCAAATATTTTGACGTTAGTTTCATATGTATCTAACATAGCTAGCCATTGGACTGGTCTATATGGTTTGCTGACGATGGAAAACTGACCATTTTTGAAAGATTACCGCTCTGAAACCAGGCTTGCCGATGCCCACGGCATGGAGCGCTACTGTTTTAGTATAGAAATGTTGACTACTGCGCAGACAATTGTACGTACTTACCTTACATGACGCGAACTGTAGCTGATGATACCAAAGTGATCTTTATTTTATGAACAGTCAGGTAGAAACCTACAATCTTAAATGATTGATTTACAAATGGAAAACCTTGAGTATTGTATCGTCAGAAAATTAAAATCATAACTGTCAAATTTTAACAATATACAAATATATGACGGCGCTTTAATATTTGAATTGGTTTAAATTCAATTTCATAGATGTCGCTGTTAGATTAAGAGTGTCGTGAACATGATTTATCTGTGTCTGCTACGTCACACCCAAAGACACGACACTCTGACACAACACCGAGCGCTAGTGGGCAGTGAGGCGACGAGAGACAGTCAGGAAGATTCGAGAAGGCGTCGGGATCGCACAGGCGTGCTACGCGTTCGGTGGAGTGTCTTACATCTTACATGCTATTTGGTTATTTCGTTTGAATAGTGTCTAGTGCTTCTATTTTCTTCGCCCGACAATCCACGCCTACCGACGAAAGTAGTAAATAAGATAATGGATTTAAGTAATACCGCTTATGAGGGCCTAGTTCCTACATATATATATTTTATTATCTTCAATAATTGTACAAGAAACACTTATCTAGACACTCTGCAGCGTTACAACTAGAGAAAAGAGTGTTTTCGATGAGCTCTGGCACCCAATGCAAAATTTAACTTGTGTTTAGGGTGCCAGCGTCTTATGAAATGTCTACATATTATACGGCCAATTGACGTGATCTGAAAAAAATATTAATTATTTCTCTAATTGTACAATTGATAACAAAGATTTATTCGGCCTGTGCTATGTATTCATAAAGTTACTACGAACCAATTCGTATTTACGTTACAGAAAAATCTCACCATCAAACCTAAGCCATACAAACACCTCACTTCTGAAACCATTAAAACTCGGTCGGATCTCCTCGATGATGAATGTGGTTATGTAAAGTTATAAATCGCACGTAGTACGTAATCGAGTACTTTCACTTTGACGGATGGGCCGGATATAACCTCTTGGTTAGGCTGTCGTGTGGAACCCCTTTATCATAGCGATATTAATTTATTGGATCTGTGTATAAATGTCGTAGGAACAAGGTTTCGTGATGTACTTTGTGACAAATGATCAGTACTGTAACTTATTGGGAACATTGATTGATGCTGGTTTTTGTACGGTTTTAATTGGTAGGATTGTTTATCTGGAAGTTATGAGTGATTGGGTTTTGTGTGGGGCTGCGATGAACTAATTTAAAGCACAAAAAACACGTTAGTATTCTAATTCTTTTAGGTAGGTAGGTATTTCTCCATGTGTCGTTGTTAGATATTTCACATCAATTTTCATTAGTTGCTTCAGGCGTTGTTGTTTAGTGAAATTGTTCCTTTACGGAGATTTTTTTTGGAAGTAAATATTTTATTTTTTAGTGGAATATTCCAGTTTTTGACTTGTTATGTATTAAACAAGTATCTATCATAAAACCTAATAAGATCAAGGCTGACCGTCAAACAACGTAGTAAGTACAGAGGCCAGCACATCAAGCTACCCCAATGTGTCAAATTTCTTTGATAGTTTTTCGACTTATTCGCAAAAGAGATAAGGTTCATATTCAATTGGGAAAATTTGACAGTTTGGGGTAGCTTGATGTGCTGGCGTCTGTGCTATAAGCTTTCTCTGTTACACCTACTGTAGGTAATGAAATAAAAACATCAAGTGATTTTATTCTTTTTCTTTCTTTCTTTTTTTAAAAAACGTTGCCCCACACTAGGAATTTCTCCTGTGTCGGGGGCGCGTTTACAAACATTTTAAGTCACATACACGAACAGCCAGATCCGGAACAATTACGTGTAGGCCATACAAATATTTGTTCCGTGCGGGAATCGACCCCAGGACACGTTGGCGCAGCAGTCGATCGCTCAGCCACTGCGCCAACCGTGTCGTCATATTCCGGGAGATTGAGGGAATTATGTGACGGGAGACTGTTACTTAGTGTCTGTAGATGATGGACTGGCTGGCCGTATATTGCTAGGTATTAACGATTAATTAGCTGAACAGTGTGGGGTTTAATTAATGTATGCGTACCTATCTAATCAATGGTTCTTAATTAAGTGTTTAATATCACTCTATTAACAAGGATATTGTTAGGTTATACATATATAGTAATTTGTAAGGGTATTTTAACGGAATGTACATAAAGCCACCTCTGTATTCTCCAAAGGTTTGGGCAGAGATGTACCATGGCACAAATTTAGACAAGGGGATGCTGCTAAGAAATTACAGGTGAAAAACCCAATAGCACTTTGACCGACCTGGAAATAATATCCTGGGCTTCTTTTGCATTCATTCTTCTGCAGATGTGATCCCGGATAATGCATATGTGCACGAATCTGGTAATAACGGTACGCTTGCCGAGGTCAGTCTGCGGATGGGTGACCGTTCGTAAAATTCCGAGACACCTCCGTTCCTCGGAGAGCACGTTAAGCCGTTGGTACCGGCTGTCTTTTGTAGACCTTTGACAGTCGTGACGGGTAGTCAGAAGTCCGAAAATCTGACAACCAGTCTGAAAACAAGGGGTGTCGTGTGGCCGACCCCAACATAGTTGGGAAAAAGCTAGGCAGATGATGAGAACCATTACAATGAAAACGCCTGTCTGTATACGGGAGTCTGTATCTATTTTATTCCCAGAAAGTACCTATTACCAAAAAAGTCCTATCATTAACTCTTAATCGTAGGCCCTCAATCACATGGTACCTACATACGCCACAAAACCAAACTCTAGATGTAATTATGGCCGCTCTACTATCAGATTTATTTCCATCGACACAGCAGTCTAATGTTATCTATCGGCCCAAACAGACATGACCCACCCCCGGGGGGTAATGTCGACACACATTACGCCCAATCTAGATTTATTCACAAATCCTGACCTACTTGCAAAACCGACATTTACCTTTTTATACCCGGCTTCGGTCGTTAGAGATATTATCAATGGGAAGATATCAGCGGCTGATAAAGCTTTGAAAGGGATGTCCGTTAATGCGTAGGAGTCTATCCTGTTTGAGTTATGGATTAAAGTTTTTAGATGAGAAAATAAGTGTCGACTTTCATTTTTTTATTTTTTTTTTTCTATCCGTCAATGTCAGTTAAGGGTTCGCGGGCAAGTAACAATGTGACTTTTTCAATTCATATGAACTTTTTAAGTTTATCTTGGACATCACTGACATCGGTGAAGGAAAAGATCGTGAGGAAACCTGGACTTATAATTAATATAAGTCTGAAATCGCCAACCCATCTTGAGCAAGCATGATGATTAATGCTTGCATGATGAATAATTGCCTTTATCCAGCAGTGGGATAGTAACAGGATGGTATTATTGTTATACAATGTTAGTTTATTTTTTTTCCAAGTGAGCCCAGTGTCCCAATGATCTGAAGAGTTGTAATATAATTATCAGATGAACAGTAATTTCTGCACACCATGCATTGATATAGATACTAGTTTTGTAACGGAGCCTTCGCTAATGCTCATTCGCCTCCACAACTTTGTAACTCGAAGTTACAAGTTTTTGTTCCCATGTTAATGCCACCACCAGCTTAGGTAAGTACCAAGGAAGCGAGTGTTTAGTGGAACCGGTTTAACGTATGATCCACTGAGTAAGCGCCTAGAAGGTAATAAAGATGGATATTTTTTTTTTAGCGAAATATTATTTGCACTTTTAATTTTTATCTACCATCGATTTTTTTGTGTCAAAATTTTAAATTAACTTTTCCACTTTCACCTCTGCCTCCGCCAAGGTGGTCTCCGTTACAGGTTACAATCCTAATGGATACCTCCAATACCAATGGCCGAGAGAAGTCTTGCCAACCTGCAATAACTCCGTGATGTATAATCATAACTTCTAAAGAGTGTAGCTACTCCATTTTATGATCAATTAAAAAATCAAATCGCATGTCACTTGTTTTTCTTTTGTTAGATCCTTGAAATTAGGTGACGTTTAAAAAGTAAACATAAAGTTCAGTCCTACATTTAGTTCTTCTCTGCAGACATTATTTCACAAGAAGCTCTACTAATAAGCCAAAATAATTATTAAGAGTGGGTAGACGGATCTAACACACCGCTAAATTCAACTTAACCCACTTAATGAAACTACAATTTCCAAGAAATTTTTTTATAACCGCCTAACACAAATAGTTCAAAATTACGCGATAGAGCAAACATAATATTTTATGTGCATACATATGTAATGAAAATAAATTTTCAATGTATCTATATTACAATGTTCATTTATTTAGTACGATTTCGTAGAACAGGCTCGCAGTAAGAAAGGACATTTGGCACATTTCCTAGGCATATGTAATGAGTAGTACATAAAGTACATTGGGTTTGTATAAGCAGTCGACGCCAACCTCTTAGAGAAATTGGCTTCCTTTGTACGTATTTGACAGTAATCCTATAATTTAATGTATTTTATTACTGCTTCTATTTTTATTCGGTATTTTATGCACGAATATAAATGTGCTTGCTGTACTAAATCTTTGTCTAGGAAATGAATATGTGACCGGCTCGTACAATAAATAAGAGCCCAATGACGCTGTATTCTACTGAAATACGCTAACGCTATGATAGAAAAAAAACGCGTTTCGGGCTACGCACAGTCGTAGTCGGCATGACCGTTAAATTAATTTTGTATTTCATAGTTTATCGCTTTATGTAGCACTTGGTTATTAAACATTTTTATGGTGTACAATAAAGAGATAAATTCAATTCAATTCTATTTATTTTCAAAGAATTCTCTCTTCCTAGCAAAAAAATCACTTGGAAACACTATTATTTAAAGATCCAAAGTTATCTCTTTTGCTTATGTGCCCATGCTTTTGTTCCCCTTTCTTTTATGGGGAGTGCCACTCCTAATTACTTTTTTCGTAACTCGCAAATGTTTCAAATGGCTGTGTAAATTTTAAGAGTTCCATTGTTGCCATTTGGCTCAACGGAACCTAAAAAGGACTTGAACATAAAAGTTTTAGAACATGCAATTGGAGAACAAGAACCGAAACGAATGTAGGCAACTTTCAGCCGTATGTAATTGTAAAATAATAAATTGAAAGCTTTCATCTGAAATTGTGGATTTCAATTCGAACCAATATAAAAACACCGCATTGACTTTTACTATAAAACCAGTGAGACTGAGCTTATGAGAGTTTTACATGATTTATCCGATGTCAGGATTCCAAGTCCCGTCGACTGCCGCCGTCACGGCACACTGAAGCATTTTCTGACGTTTATGGAACACGCCCGCTGATAAATGGCAATAAAATATTTTAGGTTTAGACCGCAGACATATTTTTCATCGCGTAAATTTTTAATACTAATGTGTTTCGACCTTCGTTTTATGGGAACGGTTTTGCTCCATTGTCGGATCCGGGCCCGTAACTTTTTATTTCGGCCTTTCCGTTTCTTATGTTTGGTAAACTACACAGTTTTACGGCCACTTGTAGTTTAGTATTGGCTCACTTATTGGTGGAACTGTACAGAAAATAGTAATAAATCTTACTACTTATATATACGAACCTTGTACCGTTTCAATTTTGCTGGCATAAATAAAAATGCAATAAAACCTTAGACAGAATAGCTTAGCATTTATTAAAAATCCATTGCAGTGTTCAAATTTGGAATAATTGATGCTCACTTTATTTAAAGTATGTCCCAGTGGGTCCGCAGACCATAAATATAAACCTTCATCAAAAATTAAAAATTTCGCTGGCTCCGAATTTGTAAAACATTTCAGTAGCTGAACATGACGTTATAAAGAGTTTTCGCTCAACTCTAAAATTGTCTTGCGAGCTACCATCTAAACGTGGAAGCGAAAAAATAAGTAACAATATAATTTTCTGGGACAAATGCTTGCTACCAAACCTTTCAAGAACAGCATGTACCCAAACGAGCTCTGTGTAAAATATAAACTCATTGTCGTAAATGTTTATGTGATAAAAACGAAGTAGGTAGGTATTATAGCTGGTGTTTTTACAGAAAATAGACTTCTCGTTTTATTATTTTCAGTGTTCTGACGCAAAACTTGAAGGTTGGTACTTTAGGTTTGTCTACTAGCACTTCTAGATATTTATGATTACGTTCCTGACCTTTTTCTCATCTTATAATTTATTTAAAGTAGCGAAGAGAAACCTATATTAAAATAACTAAGCAAATGTAAACGTAATAAATACTTAATTATGCTGCTATAGTTTTACCTAGAAACTAAAAATTCTAATATAACTTACTTAGAGCCGTTTTATCTAGTGCCCATTTAGGTAAGAAGTGGTTTCATGAAACAATTTTAAGTACCTTGTCATAACTAAAATCAAAATTGGCTTAAGGGTATACCTTCAGAGAAACGGTGTAGTTAATAGTTAAATTCTGATTATTTTGTTTTGTTTGTTTTTAGTCGCAGAGTAGATAGTAAATGGAGAGCTAAAGCACAATTAGCAAAAATCTGTCCGGGTATTCCCAAAGTAGCTGGGTATGGTGAAATGACATGTAAGGACCAGTGAGCCACAAGTCTAAAACTAAGGTTGAACATGTTAATCTATGTTGGCTATTCTTTAGTTACAATCTCAGTGTAAAACACAAAAAGCAGCTTTGTTTACCGTACACCTTACAAATACGATAAGTTTTGTTGCAGAAACGCCAGTACACGTATATAGGTACAAGTTCTTTCTCCGTTTATTAATGACTCAGTGTCGTTGTTACCACCTGCTCTTGTTATTCAGAGTAATTGAATGAGCACTATTTCTCAGCACAAACACTTATTGTAACATTAGATCAATGTTACAGTAAGTGTCTGTACTGAGAAATTGTGCTCTTACTTACTACAAGCTATTTTCAACTATGTTGGATTATTAGTTCTAATCAATCTTAAAAGGGTGTGAACTATGGCCATCGATGAGGTAAAATTCGAAAATTTGAGCTGCTTACTGAGTGTGGAATTGTTTGCCCCAGCCCAACCGGATCCGGCAAACGCGGGGCTTGCAGCAAGATCTAGTAAGGGGTTCCCTTAGTAGAACTTAGTTTATTTAAGGTTTCTGTGCTTGTAAATCTTACATATTTACCGGTCTATATATGTAGGCGGTAGTGGCGTATTATTTACAAGTTAATTAATCTGTAATTAAATAAAACTTAATTTTCCAACTGTTTTAGGGCGCCTTCCAGTTTAACCGATTGCAGCCTAAAATTCTGGGTTCAACAGTATTTATCCCAATTACTTGGTAACAAGATAACAAGTAGCTCCGTGTAAAACACTGATATTCAGCTGCATAGACTGGAAGCCGACCCCAACATAGTTGGGAAAAGGCTAGGCAGATGATGATGATGTTGATGACTTGGTAACAAGATACCCCTTGGAAAGACTGGCTGTCAGACATTCTGGCAACTGACTCTACCCATAACTAGCTTTGTATCAAATATCGACAAATGACAGCGGGGAACAATAGCTTAACACGCTTTCCAAGGTACGAAAGGGACTCGATACGTAATAGCGATCTATTAGTACTCTCCATCTATTAGTAGCATCCACGGACCGACCCCGGCAAGCGCTGCTTAACCTTGAAGACTAACCCGTGCGGCTGCTATTATTTAGCCACGAGAAATAAATCTTAACACAGGTAGCAAAATAATTATCATAACGGCAAATATTATACGAAGGTGCTTTCAACACGGTTATCTTCATAATACAATCTGGATGCTCATACAACAACATCCTGGTTTGTAAATGTATTTTTCTCAAAGCTTCGCAACGTCGCGTCGCTCGTATTAACGTGAGAAGTATTAACTTTAATGCAGAGTAAAGCCGACTGCGTTGGTTAACTTAAAGAAATTACAAGATGTGAGAGAGTATTAATGAAATTTTGCCTCTTAACCTCAGGTAAACGTAATCTCGCTTTAGAGATGTAATTTAAATATGAGGCCTGAACCAGTCTCGTGAGAAACGTTGAATATTACATTTGTAAATAAGACGACATTTTAACATGTTGATAAATTTACACATACATAGAGACTCCTCCGTGCCTCGGAAAGCACGTTAAGCCGTTGGTCCCGGTTGTCATTTGTAGATCTTTGACAGTCGTTACGGGTAGTCAGAAACCCGAAAGTCTGACTACCAGTCGTACCAAGGAGTATCGTGTTGCCCAGTAACTGGGTTGTGGAGGTCAGATAGGCAGTCGCTCCATGTAAAATACTGGTATTCAGCTGCATCCGGTTAGACTGGAAGCCGACCCCAACATAGTTCGGAAAAGGCTAGGCAGATGATGATAAAGTTACATACTCGTACATTAACTGAGGGGCCTGTTGTCTGGCTTACTTACCTACCTACCTGAATGAAATATCAAGCAATGTTGGTTTTGAAGTGAGTTATGAGAAGATTAATGTGTACAGAAGGGTCATGAGGGACAATTTGGCCCACGCCCTAAAGAAATTAGTGGCTAGTGTTTGGTACACACTAACTTATTATGTAAAGCTGACCTGACGTGTGTGCCGTCCTTAGGGAAGGACTTGCGTTCGTCATTGTTCAAACATGTACCTACGTCTGATGCCTTGTAGTAAAACTAGGTATCTAAGTATACTATGTTGGTTTAGTTAACAAGGGTAAAGACGTTAGATTTTAATTAAAGATTAGTTTATTTTCGGTCTTTGTGAGCAGACGTAGCTTACGTATTCAAGACGAAAATTAAATCAGCTCTTAGATTATGAATAAAACTGCACCAATAATCTTAGTTCAGAAAATTCATGTAAGTATTAATTTTTTTTTCGATCTTTATAATGCTTTTATAGAAAACAAAAGCACCCTATAAGAAAACATGATACTGCACACTTCATCATACACACATACACACAATAGGGTAGTGTCCTTAAACAATCTGATTGGTCCGAAAGTTGGATTACCAAAAATGACGACGGTATAGTGCGTTGAAATTGCGCGTGACGTCACGCCGTGCTACACTTTTCGTTAAAAGTGTAGCACCGCGTGACGTCACAAGCCCCTTCTCCTGAACTTTGATGTGCTATATCATTGTCACTTTTTATTGAATTAAGTAAGCAAAAAATACATACTTAATAATACTTTTTGGTAATCTTACTGACGGACTAAATAGACTTATATATTTTTACCTAGGACACATCCCTATACTCACATGCACAATACCTACGTAGGTACGTACCTACAAAGTGTAAACAACAATAAAGTTAAGTAGGTATACACACGCTGCGCAAGTGGCCCTAGATTCCACCGAGGCACAAAGGCTTTCAGACTTTTAGCCACTAGCTGCTGGAAGAGTAGCGACTTTGGGTAAACTGATGCAGATGGGACAGATATTTGCATTTGATGAGGGACGCGCTGGAA
This sequence comes from Phlogophora meticulosa, assembly GCA_905147745.2. Taxonomy (NCBI): domain Eukaryota; kingdom Metazoa; phylum Arthropoda; class Insecta; order Lepidoptera; family Noctuidae; genus Phlogophora; species Phlogophora meticulosa. Next base: position 7,666,297 of record LR990518.1, read on the forward strand.
ATACCTACATTCCAATTTGTAGGCTGATGCATCTTACCCGCTAATTCCCGAAGGTAATTCGGTGAATATTCGGATAAGTAGGTAGGTACCTAACAAACTTTTTGAAATCATATATTACAACCATACCTACTATGAATTGATATTTGACCTATAGATGACAAAATAACATCAGCTGGAAAGAATTTGAATATGGAATAGTGAAAATGGGACCAAACGAGTAGATAATGGTGGCTAGCTGCTGTGATTATCAATTTGATTCGTATACCTACTTACTTGGTACCTAGATATCTATCTAGACACCAATTAAGTAGGTAGGTTTCATCTGCATAACAATGATTTACTTACTCACAATTTCTGTGCCCTTCGTGATGTAGGTACCATTTTTATACGTTGGTAAGTAAGTACTACACATTTAATTACCTACCTTTGCTCAGTAGGTTCTGAATGTAAATAAATAACCAATGTCGATTTTCCTCAAATAAAAGTTGGGACTGCAGTTAGGTAAAACTTCCCAGCCTCTGAAAGTTCCAATCGACGCGGGCAAAAACTACCTCACACATGATCCATCACATATTCTTTGCAGGACTCGTTACAGGCACGAGTGGTCCGCGTGCAAGCTAGCATTAAGTTGTAAGGCATTAATGCACCGACGCGTGGGGCATGACCACGCCTGCACATACGAGAAACTTATTATGCTAACTTTTTACCCTGCCGTAAACTAGGTTTTTCCACTCCCGCCCGCATTAAAATCCTGGGTGTGACTCACAAATTAGCTTGCATACATTAATATTAGGGTTCCAGGGTAATTCGTGTCTCGAATAAGTTTGTAGACGCTTTGACGCAGTTTACCTACTCAAGTTTTTATATTAAAACTGAATTTCAGCTTCACATGACCTCGCTTTTAATAGCGGAAACTGCCAAGTGCCACGATTACCGTGCCCAGTTTAAACAAGATTTTATACTGCCATCGAAATGCTCGTTAAACACTGAATCTCATAACGTTTTGGTATTAAAGTTTACAACGACTAGAAGGCCTTGGTATTTATTGTTTTAAACAAAGCTTTCAGGCAGTCATTTAAACCTAGGGCTCAAAATTAATATCCCCGCAGTGGCTCGGTAAACGTTCTGAAGTTAAAATAAACGGTTTTGAATGAATAATATTGGGCGGTAGTTATACTCCCACGACTATGCGGCAGCCACCCCTAGCATTCCTAGCAAAATATAAAAAAATAAAATGGGCAATGAAGATGAAATAGTTGATTATCTGTTTGTGTGAATTTTATAAGTGATTAGCCCTCTATTAGGACTGACGTCGTCAGGGTATTGGACAAATGATAGCTACAAACAGACAGGATGCTTAAGTAGCACCAAATGGGTCCTTTAATTATCTGACATTTTAAAAGCCATGCAACAGGTTTTAATTAAAAAAAAAAAAATACTTTTTATCCTAAGAAACTTACTAGTTTTTATAAAAATGTAGTGTTTTTTTTTTTAATTAAACCCTGTTGCATGGTTTACTTGGGGTGGGAGGCCAACGTTTGGTTTCTGACATCTAACGCATTTCCCGCTTTTCCACGTCTTAAAGTTTTTTTTTGCAAAATCCTTTCACTACACAACTGCACAGGTAGGTACTAACCTACCTGTGCCGTTAAAAACTACAACTTACTGTCCAAAATTCGGAGTTTGAAGCGGCGGCGCCGGAGTAGAAGTAGGTACCCTAATATTAATGTTAGGTAGGTACTTACCAATTGTTACTCAAAGAAAACGTACCTACTATTTATTTCAAAAGTTACTTAACATATAGCATCAAAACATTTTTGAAAACTCACTTAAGTACAGACGCCAGCACATCAATCTACCCCAAACTGTCAAAACTTTCCCAATTGAAAATGAACTTATTCTTTTGCAATAAGGTTGAAAACTATCAAAGAATTTTGTCAGATTGGGGATAGCTTGGTGAAAACTAACACCTGTATTTTTAGAGCACAATGGCATATCTCTTCTTTTTAACACATCACAACTTCTTAAAAATCTTCAACATCTGTCTAGCCTTTTTCCAACTAGGGGAAAGGTGTACGAGATGGTGTCGGCTTCTATTCTAGCCGTATATAGCCGAATAATAGTATTTTACTTGGAAGAACTAGCCTATCTGACCTTCACAACCTAGATTCTGGAAAACACGATAGGTGCCAACCGTGTTGACAACCGGGCCTACAAATGACGGCTGCCGTTTTTTTCAAAGCTCGGAAGGGTCTCGGTATATATAATGGATGGTCATCCAACCTCGGCAAGCGTAGCTTAACCTTGTGGATAAACCCGTGCTTTATTAATTAGCCAGGAGCCCCTCAACAACAACAACAACTTCTTCAAAATATTACCTACTTTTAAAATAGATGATATAGCACGTCCACAACATAATATAAAGTAGTAAGTAAGCATTCAGGCTATTAAACACTGTCCCCTCTGAAATGCAGTGGGGTTCAAATGATATGAAAATTAATATATTATGATGAAATGCCCGAAGGCATGGAATACGAAATGAGTCAAACTGCAGTTCCGTATGGCTTTCTTAAAAATAAACTCCCTCCTGCTGTGTACCCACTTACTCAAAGGGGCTTTTCAGTTATAATTAATGCTTTAAAAGTACTGTATTTGTCGTAAATGAGCAAACTTAATTAATATATCCATTAGATCTCGCAACATTCTTTGAAACAATGAGACGAGGGTGGGTACCCTTCTGTAGGACCACCCTTCAGGAGGCTTACAATATTATAACAGCCGCTGAAAAGCCTATTTTGTGAATGGCGTGATTAATAATTAGGTCAGCCCGTTCCTATAGCAGGAATCGTTAACTACCTTAAGACGTGTGGAGTTCCGCTTCTGATTGCTCATTCTCAAGTTGATCAGTAGGTAATTGCTTAACAATTGAGCAGTGGAAGCAATGAGCAGTTTTAGAAGGTAAGTGCAATTTGCACAGTCAAGTAGCGGGTGAGAAGGTAAGTAAGGGTCACTGTAGATCACAAGGTGACTCGACATCGAAGGTGCGATACCTTACCGAAGACCAAAGACATTTAAATAATATACTTAGATACGAATTTACTATCTAGACGGCCGCCCAGGGAAAAGCGAACTACGTCGTAATCTACTATTTATGGGTAGGTACTTAGTAGATTGCGACTTTGGTCGCTTGAAAGTTTTCTTTCTCAAATCGTAAGTCCATAAACATCGCTCTGTCTAGTTTTTTTTAAATAACACTGGTCAACCAAAAAGCATCTTTTGTATGTAACTTGACATATTTTCACTAGTTACGTTTAGAAGGATATGGATAGTGGAAATCATGTAAGAATATTTCGAAAACGGATACTAAGTTTCATTGTTACTGCAATGAAACTACCTAATTATGTTTGTACTAATGGACCCGCTAAACTAGCCCAAATAACGCCACCTACCGGGTCCAATTGTAACTATAAACCATACAGGTACCCACTAAAACATACAAAAGAAAAGAAAATCTATAGTTCAGTTTTTTTATTTAATAAATGAAAGATAAAAGTAAAAACGGCTAATAGACTAGCTGTAACACAAAAAAATAACCTGAAAAAATCAAAATAAATTTTCAGTTGTAATTAGGATGGGTATATATTCCGTATTAGTAAACACCTTGTTTGTTACAAAAGTAGACCAGAGTAGTTAGTCTACTGTCATACGCTCCTAATGTCACCGTTTGTGTAATAAGTAGGAATGAAACTAATTTTCTTTCAAACAAATGCTGAATTGCACATTGTGGTATTGCAAATCCTGTGTTGAAAGATATTTTCAATACCATTTAATAATAAAATTAAATGCAGACATGTTTCAAACTACAGTAAATGACGGTTGGTAATAAAAGGTTTGTGTCGATAAAACTGTGGCAGCATAGCAAGTGTAGTACATGGGATTACTAAGCAATTATGTAATTTGGCGCAGCCGTAAGGCACATAAATATTATTATTTTTGTAACTACTTCTGTCATAATTATTATAATTTTTTAATTGTTTTCGATAGTCAGTATTCAATGTCATTGTGTGCTTGAGTCTGTGCTAAATAAATGTTTTTTTCTTTCATTCTTTTTTTAAATTTTGCTTTATTAATACTTTGTCTGCTAATCATGATTACTTGCTGTTGCTGACAACTAAGCCGACAAGCGTGGAGGCTCAGAGAGCCTTCTCGGCCGGAGGTTACATTTGTAGATCTATTAGAAGTCGATTGGCCGATCTATGACACAACCAACACAATTTGTTTTCTAAAATCGTTTTTTTCAAACCAGAATAATTGATTAATTGTTCAATTTTTTTTAAATTAGAGTATTAGAAGGAATAGTTACTTTACTGTGAGTCTGTGACTACTGTATTGTGTTACGCTAAGTACTGTGAATACCGTGATCTCAGTTAAGATTAATTGTCATATTATATTTAATGTTACACTATAACTTATTAATATTGATTTCTATCTTCAAAATATAAGTTTTCTCTTTTTATAATTTGTCGTAATTAAGTTGATTTTATATGTAGTAGGTAGTACCTACCTGTAGTAGGTATATGTATTGATTTAATTTACTCTTTATTAACGGAAAATTAAGTTATCCTGGTTATCTAACCTCGTCGACTCAATCCAGCCGGATCCGGTAAGACCCGGCCGGATTAAAAATGTGGTTGAATTGCAATCGCTATTCCTAAGGCGTCTCCTGCGGTGGCTGGGGCGTGAAGCTTGCCTCTCTCTCAATCGTTCTGCCACATCTTTCGCTATTACTGCCTCCCATGCGTTCCCGCTCCGGACCATGGATTGCACCGGGGTTGGAAGCGAGAGGTCACCATTTAATGCCACTACAAGGACACGGGGGTGCTTTACCCAGGCGGGGCAAACCTCCACCATATGCTCCACCGTGTCCTCGGGGCGATCCATGCAGTGGTGAAAATGTTTGCACCCTACGTTTATATTTTGCAAACTTTCCTGCAAAAGTCAAAGTAACTCCCAATCCTGTGTAGTTGTGAAAATTTATTGCAACATTTCAATGTTTTTTAAGGCTGGCAAGTTCAGATCTAGTGACAGATGGCAATATTTATTTCTATTTTGGAGGTTAGAGCAACGCACGAAAAGTGCGTTAATAAGTGTAAATAAAGTTACTTAAGTAATAAATAAGCGTAAGAAGAATTACCTAAAAATGCGTTTCGCTATCAAAAAAGTTACCTGCGGTAGTGAACGGATTGGCACTCTATCTGGATTTATAAAATCACCAAGTACTGTTATTGAAACTCCAACAGCAGCTTTATTAACTCAGGTACCAAAATATTGATTTAATATTGAGTAATATAGTTTTGCTCTAGACTTTATGATATTATAGTGTGGCCGTACAATCTAACAGCTAAAGCACACATACAATTCTAGAGGTTCTAATATTATTTACCCATTGCATTTTCCTTGTAACAGTCTTTACTGTGTCATCATCATCGACAGCCGGCCTCGACCCACAGCTGGGTTTAGCCTTCTTATCCCTTGCCCTAGTTATCCCTGATATACAGAGAATCTGTGACTATTTCAATAAAAAAAAAACACTTAAATAAATAATCCTGAATTGATAAATTTCATAAAAATATAACTCATGCTGGCCCCTATAATTTTATTAATCCTATGTGAAACAAGACTGCTAAAAACCACTAATCAAAATTTCTTTATATTATGAACATAAATTAGAATTACTAAAAGACTGTTGCTTAGTTCATGTGTCTTAGGAGTCAAAATGCCCACCTCTCATTTTATTTATTGGTTCTTACTTAAGACTTTTAAAATAGAATACTTATCAATATTTTCAGGGTGGCAGTGTAACGCACCTAACTGCGGAGGTGTTATCTAAAGTATTTTCAAGCCCACAACTGTTATGGGTGCCGGTATCAAACTCCTTACAACTAGAGCCTGGTATGAAGGCTCAAGGCGAAGGGGTTGCTAAGTTTACTGGCTTACCTGAACATCTCTCTTGTGTAACGTCACATAACATGAGTGAGCCAACCCCTTCTGGACATTTTGAGCTTGACAGAGTGCCTCTTTGGACTAAGAATGGAAAGAAAATGGTGTCTGCGGAGAGGTAAGGAGTGTACATGACTAAAAAAGAAAATGTAGTTTAATCCTTTAGTTGTTTTTAAAGAAAACAATTGTTATAGAAGAAAACAAAAAAATGGCCAAAATCAACAAACATAGGATGTCCAATAAGATCAAACTATGTATGATCTTGTTATTAGATTTATTGATTTGTTTCATTAGTCATACATGTTGACATCATCAGCTGCAATATTAAAAAGTTCATTTCTCACTCCTTCAAATTGGAATGAATTTTCAGATATATGGATTTGATGGAAGTGTACAAACCAGAAATAATTTTGGCGATTGCAGATGGCCGAACATCACTCAAAGAGGGGTACAAGAGAATTCTGAAGTCCTTGGACAGGTCCTGCAATATGTTGGATACCTGTGTGTATCGATATAAGGCCTCAAAGCAGCTTCGAAAAACTGCTCTCATTGGTTAGTGAACAAAGTATTCTGTTCTACTTAAGTAAAAATAATTATGAATTACCTAGACCAGTATTATATTTGTAATACTGATTATTCTTGTAACAATTGTGCCCTAATTTGAGTTTTTGTTAATGCCTTAAACACCAAATGACCAACAACAATACATTTTCTATTGGGTCTTGTTGTTTGGTAGTTAAGGTGTAACATGGACAAACTCTAAAACTTTTAATACAATTTCCAGGTGTGGTGGTAGCCACTGGGATGCCTAAAAAAAGTAATGAATCCATCAAACATGTACTGAAATATAAAGATACCCTCACTGGTGTAGCTTTGGCAGGAATAACGGATGCATCCGAAGAATCCGATAAATTGGCAGCACAAAAATTAGGAGATATTTGTAAGACAATTGGTGTAAGTATCTGATGTTTCCAGTAGTTAATGCTTTTAAAGAAGTAGTATTACTTAGGGCACATACACACGGTGCTTATTATACGCGCGATTCGTCAGCGCGTCGCCGTCGCGACTTTTGCCTTAAAAAGGCAGCGCTATTTGCGTTTGCTGCGCTTAGGGGCGTGAACAAAAGCGCCGTGTGTTTAGGCCCTTAATACCTGCATAGTTTGTTTTCATAAGCTTATGCATTAGCAAATTAGGTATAACATAATGTTTGGACTACAGTTTAAATTAGGGTTGCTGACTTGAGCAAAGTGCACAAAAAATTGCTGTCTTATTATAATTTCGCCAATGATGCATATGTTCCAGTACGCCTTTGCATAAAAAGTATGTTAAAGCATACCGCTGCGACTTGAATATCTCATATCCGCCGCCTACGTAAACTGTCATGGCAAATATCGTGCCGCTTTTAGTGACTTTCGTATCTATTATAACAAAAGTGCCTAAACCAGTTGTTATCAATTACAACATTTTCGTTCGAATGATAAATGATATTTATTTCTGTTAATGGGTTTTTACAAACACTTTTACGTCATGTCAACAAGTAAAATATTTTTTTAAACGAGGTCGGTCAATCCTTATCTGACTATTCTGAGAAGAAACTCAGAAGTCAGTCTCTATTAAAGTCCAGACATTATCTTGGTCAGATTATGTCCCTTAGCTAATGAAATACTTACCAAGAAAAAAAACATGTTGAAAGAACGTAGTAATGTTTACATCATCAGAGGCCTACATTCCAACATTATGATGCAATAATTTGTCCTACTGCTGACATCAGAATGACTCTTGTGCTTAATCCCACGCCACTGATTAGTCAGCGGTGTTTCTAAATTTTTCTTTATGATCTGGAAAGTACTCGGTTTTGATTGATTTCCTTATCGGGTTTTTTAGGGCAAGATTCACAGACCGCGCTTCGACTTTCCTTTGATAGAGTGAAGGTCTCGTACTGTCATGTGAATAGAAACTGTATTTGCATAAACTTAAAATTCGAGTTTAAGGCTAGCTCACATTCTCTTATACAAATATGAATATTAAGCACAAAAGAATAAAGTTCAAAATCATATTTTTAACTTAACTTGCCAAGGTAAAAGAATCTTGCCCTTAGATCATACAATAGCTTACGATGTATGTAAATACGCAGTTATGTAATTAATGTACCTACGTAATTGGATGGTGTGTAATATAATGTTATGGATGTATTCATGTTCGTCATTGCTCTGCATGTTAGCTTTTTCCATAAACGCACTTGCGTATATAGGGAAGTTATTTATGTATATAATGTAACTAGCACTTCGCCCGCGACTTCGTCCGCGTGGACTTTTCTCTTCGAACTTTAACAATTCTACCCCCTCCCCCTAGCCTTTTAAAGCGTAGTTTTGAAAATAATAATAACCTATAACACTCAGTAATGTAGCATTCTAACAACGAAAATATTTTTGGATTGGATCATTACTTCCATAGATACAAACTTACAAACAAATTTTACCTCTTTGTAATATAAGTATCGATAGCAACATAAACATCAACAAAAAATCATCATCATCAAAATTTTCCATAAACTATTAATCACTGACCCAAACAATAGTAAACTGCGTGTCAGTTTGAAATTTCGTTTACCGAACGAGCCTACGCAAGACTATTTACTTTAAAAACACACGGCGAGCAAATAGCATTACGTAACACTGTATAGTTCGTCAGTCTTCACCTTGAGCAGGTACCTATGTGAAAACGTGTGTTACGTTAAATCAACATTAAACACTACGTTCGCATTTTGCGATAAAAAATATCACGTTACCAAAAAACTGCATATACGCATGTTGTTTGTTATCGTAGATTAGCAGCAGATGAGTGTTTTTATCGGGCCATAAAATCTTCCACTAACAAACCTGGTATTTATGTTTGTTTATCAAGTCTTATTAACCCAGTACAAGTATGAACCGCCCCCTTAACCGCCGCAGTAGCCATAGATAAAAATATGGGCACAGAAGGGGTGGACCTTTCTATACTTGTATTAGGTACTAATCGATGTGAGACAGACAGTCAAAACAGTATAATAATTTTCGTATGCATGTCGTAAAAAGCGGTTATTTTGACATTACAGAAAGGCACTCCAATGTTATTTATATGTATGAACGATATTTTCAAATACCTACTTTTAAGTAAATTGTTTTATTTAAGGTGCGTATGGTAATAAGATCATTAATAAAATTACTGTCAAGTACTTTAATTCAACCAAGATATGAGTGGCTTTTTTGAGACTTTATTTTTATTCCATAATTCCAGGATGCGCTGCCAAAACACTTGCTACGAGTAGTAGAAGGCTGTTGGAACCCAGCGATCATCGTAGCAGCTATAGAACACGGCTGGGACGTGTTCGACGGGTCATACCCCACCAAACTCAGCAACGCTGGACATGTACTGAAACTAAACTTCGACACAGACCGACACAGTACTGATCCGTGTATTTTAGATCTGAATGACGAAAAGTATGTTTGATCTTTTGTCTTTTTTTCCTAGATCTTCCTCATTTGAATAATAATGATCAGTTCAATTATTTTTAAATGTTTTCCTCAAGTTTTTTTTTAAACAAGGTCAAAGGCTTTATTATAAGTCATTTGCTGGACTTCGAAGTTTGAACTGACCATTGATGAACTTATTCGTTTTAAAAAACCTGTTCGCTCTCATTGAGGCTCAAAGTCAAATCTTGTTAGCGCATAAAATGACTTAACACCTTAATAGGGTCAAAGCTCGTTGGTTTATCCGTAATCTTTGGTCAGCACGTGTTAATAGGCGATCTGAGGGTTACTATACATTTGTTTGTTTCCTTGCCCGCGCTAAATTCTGGAACTCCAGACGTCGAATTTGAAATACTTAAATATCTATCTATATTTGAAATACTTGAGGAAGGTTATCAGCTATTTAACATTACGTTGCGAGTGGATGAAACAGCGGGGCACAGCGAGTTTCTCTGAAAAGTAAATAGCGTTGTTTATGTACCGAGGACAGCTGCAAGCTACCCCGATCTGTCAAGTTTCTTAGATAGTTTTTCATCTTTATTATCTTTATTTCATTTAGGAAAATAACATTGTACATGTTCGTCGAGTGTGTCGTTACGGGTAGTCAGAAGCCCGAAAGTGTGACAACCATTCTCACCAAGGGGTATCGTGTTGCCCAGTAACTGGGATGTGGAGGTCAGATAGGCAGTCGCTCCATGTAAAATACTGGTATTTCAGCTGCATCCGGTTAGAAGCCGACCCCAATATAATTGGGAAAATGCCAAGCAGATGATAACATAGTACATGTAGATTTTATCTTAATTATAAAAACGTTGGGAGTTGTTTGTTGGAAAGTGGTGCATTGTTTGAGCCAAAGAAAATATTCTTCCTTCACCTAGAACTGGCTGGCCGTAAGATTACGCAGTTTTAAGTAATTGACGATTGTGTATAATTCACCTTGTGCCTTAGAATCTATTCTTGGAAGTTAATTGCATATACACCATAGATATTTTTTTGTAATTCTTGTTTGATGATTTATCATTAACTTTTTGTGTAAACTTATTTCCTGTGCTGGTAAAAAGTTGTTGTTTGCTACGACACAAGATAATTACCGCTTCGTACATAAATGTTAAGACAGTAAATATTCAAATTACAGGTATCAAGAAGACTTCAGCCCAGTATTAGAAGGATGCGAATGTCTAACGTGTAAGAAGCACACACGAGCGTATATACGCCATCTTTTAAATACTAGAGAGATGCTTTCGTCTGTTTTATTGAGCATGTAAGTATAAATTGCTCCCCATTCCTTTACTGTCAAGAATTCATGTCGGTAATATTTTTTTCATAATATTTTTACTAACCATCATAGACTGTGCCAAGCTTAAGCAAATTTAGACTACTTTCCTCACATTCTCTCTTATAAAACGAGACAGGGACATTAATAAGAGCTTCCAATTGAAATGTAAAAGGTATCGACCGAAAACATGAACTAACTTGATATCTCGAACTTAGTACACAACTGTCGCCGTTCTTTCTCCAGCTGTCTGTGAGAAAGAGATATCAATTTACACGGTTGGCGCAGCGGTTGAGCCATCGGCTGCTGCGCCGCGTGTTGTGGGTTCGATCCCCGCACGGAACAAATATTTGTATGACCTACAGGTAGTTGTTCCGGGTCTGGCTGTATGTGTATGTGAGTTTAAATGTTTGTAAACGCACCCACGATACAGGAGAAATTCCTAGTGTGGGGCAACGTTTTTTAAAAAAAAAAACAAAATTCTCTAACTAGAATTTAGTTTATGAACAAGGAAATCCCCAATGTCGTATTATAAATTTAAAGAAAAAACAAAAAAAAAACGTTACCCAACACATAAAGGCGCATTTTATAAATTTAAGATTTTACGACGATCTAGGTCAAATCGATATAACAATTTTAAGTTTACCATTAAGTATAGCATTTTAACTGATAAATTTCTATAAATAACTCCAAGTACCACACCAAAAAAATAACGGATAGAAGAAGATAGCGATCTTCATTATTAATCCTGCTATTAGCGAAATACATAACTAAAGTATTACTCATGTATCAAGTATTATTCATGGTGATGTTTGACTGCATCATCAAGGTAAGGAGTGACTCAAAAAACCCAAACTGTAATATAAATGCAAAGTGTGCGATGTAGACTAACGAATACCGAAAAAACATTCCAATTGGCATTCCAAACTAACCATTAATGGCCACTTTATCCTTCTACCATAGAAGGATTCAAGGAGGGTAATGTCTTTCGATTGTATGTTTGTTTGATTAACTAACAACCTTCAAAACAGAGGTTTTATATTTGTCTGTTACCTATATTTTTAATTATATGGATTTTGTGGCATACCTTTTGTTAATGAACCAACGTGGTTTCATTTTAATTTCACTGGCAAGATGTGAAAATACTGGGGCTTGCGGGCTTTATGCAGTCACCAATACGATTTTGACGACATATGTGGCGCGGCGGGCGGAGGTCTGCCTGCGACGCAGGAAGTTGCCGGTTCGATTCCCGCCTTGGTACAAATGTTTCTACGATCTACAAAGGTTTGTTCCGGGTGCTCTGGGTATTTGCTATGTATAATAAAAAATATCTATGTAAGTAATGTATTGTATTAAGTATATTAGTCATCTAGTACCCATAACACAAGCTCTGCTTAGCTTGGGGCTAGATGATTGTCCAGCATTATTTATTTTATTTTTAATACGAACAATGAATACTCAATGTATATTATTCCTTCCTAAATTTCCAGTCACAATCTCCACCACTTCGATCAGCTGTTCCGCCACGCCAGACAGCACATTGCAGCGAATACATTCCAAAAATACAAGAAACACATCACCAAACAGTATGAAGCACACAAACTACCTCATTCATCCAACGGAGTGACAGACAAAGAAAGTGTCATTACAATAAACGGGACTGATTACATGAAGAAGAGACTGCGTGTGAGTGATGATGAGATTCCTACTAGTCAAATAGTTAACGGTTGTCTTTAATGACGTTTTGATTAGTTCAAATTTAGTTTTAGCAAATACCTTATAGCTTGTACCTAATTTTGATGTGTAAATTATACACCGTGTATTATTGATAGCCCGGAATCTGGATTTGTGCCCTATAAATGGCAGACTCGCTACCTATGGGACTTGATCAAGTCTGCCTTAACCTTCGGGGAATGCAAGCTGCTGTTAATAATGAAAATATAGTGTAATATTTTGTGTTGTACATGTTTTTATGTTGACCATGTATATAACTTCCACGGCACCAACAATTCACGGTGTACACTCAATACAGTCGTCTATTGTATCTAATTTGGTCTGATCACTGCTCATCATGACGCAAAACATTTCATCCTGGTCCTCCTGGCAGGTTTCATCAGAATTTAATCCTTGGGATAGTGTCATGCAGATTTGCTCACGTAAAACCAGCCACCCAGTTTACCGCGTACTTAGTAGATACGCATGTAATAACATACTAATATCATAAATGCAAAAGTAACTCAGTCTGTTACGCCTTAACGTCCAATAAAATTATGCACACTGGTAGGTACACCACGACCTGGATTAGGAATTCCAATAATTTTTATATCGGTACTACGTATCCTTGGGATAATTTCCTGTCACAAAGGCGAAGGCGCTGGTAAAAGCTAGTATATCCGCATGACACTATGATGCTCTTATCGAGAACCTATGATAGTTGGCTGTGTGGAGTAAAAATGTAGCATAGTAGTTATGTAAAGAAGTATAATTAATAAGTGAGACACATCACTTGTTAACAGTGATAGTGCGTAATACGAATTGCAAGTTGTGATAAGTTGTTAGTTTATTTTTATTTGTAATGTGATTTAGAACCAAAAATAACACTGATTTTGTAATCATAAAATAATGTCGGCTTTAAAATTCTCGTTCTTCTTTCGTTTTTTTTTTGTTGAGAAATGGAAACTCTTTTAAGACATCTGTTGCATGCGATTGTCTATGGTTGTTGATTTGAAAGTACATCATGCGTTCTTTTTTTTCTTCTTTTTATGTTGTTATGTTTTAATTTTTCACTTCACTGAAGCAAAACCTTTTTTGCATTTATCTTTAAAATAACACGGAAGTTATAGATATATGCAGAACGTTTATCTACCTCGAGACCTTGAGATATCGATTGCATTGATAGTAAAATATACAATATAAAATAGAGATAATAGCTAAAGATAGTAAGTAACAAACAAACCAATTTTACATGTACCTGTCTTTAAGTATTTACTGAGCCAAGTAAAATACTCAATGTTTTAATTTAAACATTTTATAAAACTGCTATTAACAGTTTGTAGGCCAATTTCCATAAGAATTGCGTAGGTGCTCAAAAACTAAAATTTAACGAGAAAACGTGTGCGCTTCGGAAATCGTGTTTCAAAGTTGGCGCGAACGTCGATCCACCGAATAAGAGGCAAAGCTTTTAAGTTTTGTAAATGTATATTCCTGTCGCCGATCATCATCTGTCGTTCAGCCACGATACAGGAGAAATACCTAGTGTGGGGCAACAGTTTTTAAATAATACATAATAAAACAAAGTTTTTATTCAATATTTAACCCTTTAATCACATGTATAGGATGCGGTCTTAAATAATGCTATTAACATTTTCTGCCTGTCAACTTTTGGAAGATGCAGAGACAAACTGGTACGTACTTTTGTAAAATAAAACAGGCAAGTACTTCCACTGTCGTAACCGCGTTGTTATTTATTCTTATCATCGCGCGTTCGTATTCCCGAAGATGGACGATGATTCTCGAAGCGTGTACTTTCCCTGGAATACCTGTATGTTAAGTACTTGCACGAATCGAGTGCTGTATCACCTCTGACCATTTAAGTTTTGTTATATTAAGGTTTTCTTAGTTTTAGATATTCCGCACGGAACATGTCGTAAGTTTTACCCCTTTACATTAGGTACCTTTGTGGCGTGTTAAAGTTTGTGAATTAGTTAATTTTCCATTAAGTTTACACTTACGTAGGTTAGCGAATATTTTTGTCAGTACCCAGCGATGAACGGTATTGTTTAGTTAAGTTTCCTCTGTACACCGTGGTATTTTAATCGTCTTACAACGGCAGCCCACTTATGTATCAAATGACTACTAATCATCTTTTAAAAAAGATGTCCGAACATTTTTATTGTTCTTTTTATTTAAAAATATGAAAATATAATTCGAAAAGAATGACGCGTAATATAATTTGAAACATTCTATTACGAGCGAAGTCCGAGCCTTGCGTTCCAATGGCGGCGCGGAATGGAGTGGCTACAGCTTTATCAGAGTTCATTCACCGTACCGCAAAAATGTGTTTCTTTCTATTAACGTTCTCAGTAATTACTTAATTTATGTTAAGAATTTTTTAATCGCGTCTAGAGGTATTAAATGTCGGATACATTGAGTGGAACACCTTTATTAGACTTATAAAATGCGACGGTGTGTATAATAATATTAAGTAACTCCAATAATAATTAATATTTAATTTAAATTTAGTAACCTCGCATAAAATGTACGGTATGTAAAACAAAGGACTGTTTAAAACAGTGTGGCTGTAACTAGCATTAATAACTTATATTATTTATTAATATTTATAAGATGAGTACTTACCTACTTTTAGTATCAATATGCTGGATAAGAAGTGCTGATGCTAATGACATGATGTATATGGCGTTCTACACACTTGTTCGGGCCGTCAGTAATCGGCGCTGATGGGTGGCTCAATTGAATATAATTAGTATGTAGTATTTGTTTCGCATCGAATGTGCCGACCCGAACAGAGTGTAGCGCGAACTAACTACACACTTTCTTGGGTTGGTATAATAGGCACAACCAGTTGGTAAAAAATATTTTCGGGTCGGCTTTGTTCTACAATGCTGAATCGAATCTTGAACGAGTGTGTATCACGCCTAAGGGTACGTCAGGGATTTAGTTCCTGATGTCGTACCCCGAAATGGTTATAGCGTGTTGAATATTCATAATATATATATATTTTCCGCCTGTATACCGTACATGTAGCTTAGCTGGAATAGTACAATAAATCACGTGATTATATTTAATTTTTAATTTCTTATTCTTTTATGACAAGATTCCCATATACTCTGGCTTTAAACAATTCGTTAAAAAACAATGCATTTCGCATAGCAAAAAGGTGTAAGTAGTACTATTTTTTATTGTTTTTAAGAGTTTATCTTGTTTAACCCTTCGACTGCCTGAGTTGGATTTATCTGAAAAATATTATTGTACTTATCCATTCCGCCTGAGTCGTATTTATGCAACATAAAACCTTAGTTCAATTTAATGTCTTCGTTCTACTAAAATAAATCTCGTTTTAGGCTAAATGATTAATTAACTGATGATTTATAAACTGAGCGCTGGGGAAACGGCAACTGATATTAAAGGAGCCGGGTAAAAAGTAACATGGCCTCGGAAATGCATTGTCAGGCTTAGATGCATGTCACAGACTATATTATTCTAAGGGTTCGTAACGGTAAGTTATGCAATAGCGAATATAAAAAAGGTAGTAAGGTACTAACGGTGTCCTGTTTAACCCATTAAGTAACCTGAGTCAGATTTATCTAAAAAATATTTTTGTGTCCATTCCGCCCGAGTCTTATTTATCTATACTAATATTATAAAGAGGTAAAATTTGTTTGTAAGTTTGTATGTAGCGGGTAATCTCCAAAACGAATGATCCAGTTACAAAAATGTTTTCGCTGCTAGAAAGCTGCATAATTCCCGAGTGCTATGGGCTTTTATTATTTTCGAAACGATGTTAAAGATCTAAGGGAATAGTTTGAAATCCACGCGGACGAAGTGCTAGTTCGACATAAAACCATTGCTTAAACAATTTTATTTCTTGGTTCTACTTTACATTATCCTCAAGAGTAGTGTATTTCAGGCAACAGATAAATGTACTGATGATTTATAAAGTGGACGCTGGGAACACCTCATATTGTGAATGCGTTTAAAAGAAAATTATGGCCTCGGAAATGCCTTGTCAGGCTTATCCAAAGTGTACCTACCAGTAATGGAATGGCGAATAGCAAAGAGATGTACTACTAATCCTTTCCTTGTCTTAATCCGCTTGGATTAGTCAGTTCCAAAAATGAGATTTTGTAGACTCTTTTATGAAGACTTTTTAGTAGGTAAGTGCTTGCTGTCGATACACCGAGTCGTTGTGTGAAGTTGAGTTGTAAGTTTCTGATGACATTGAGGGTCAAATAAAAAGACAGTTTTAAATAAAAGACATAGTATTAACACCTTTTACATATATTTTACTGACAATATTTACACAATAATTTATTTTAGTGACCACACTTATTGAGCTAGGCATATTGTATGAAATGTGCATCAAGTATGTATTCATGTAATTGAATTACATTACAAATAGAGTAATAATTTATATATAAAGGATTTGGCAGGATTTTGCTTGACAAAGTCACATTCCAAATACTATGCGTTCATTTGCTATTAAATATAATATGAATACATAAAACTGTTCGATGGTAAAACTCAACTGGTACATAAAATATAAATTCATATTTAAACTGTACTATTATAATAATAACAATTTCATAAAGTACAAATAAATTACCGACGCAACAAATATATCGTATGAGAATTTCACTACATTTTTACTCTATCAAGTATAGTACAATAAAATTTGGCGACACAAGTGTAAATTTTTACTAAAATTGGCACATTATACTGTTATATTAGCCTACATTTACTAGTGTGTTATCGCAATAAATAAATCATTTTTTTTTAATTTTAAAAGCCAAGTGTATACTGGATACTACCTGGATACTTTCATATTGAAATAGGCAGAATCAGTTCAATTTTAAAAATATTTAGGAAAACATTGACAAATTACTAACTAAGTACATTTCATTATGAAACATGAGCTTTTCATTCTCTCTGAATGCGGAAGTCTAGAGTTTAAAGATTGCTGTATAGGTGTATAATATTAACATTATCAACTAAAGTGGAATAAAAAATTGTAAACTCTACATAAATAATTACAATGCACCAGGCATTAGAATAAAGCAATATTTAAGAATGTTTATACTATTCACAGTGTAAAGAGAAAATTAGAGCAAACATGTCCCTTCTAACGTCTAATAATGTGATACAGATAGTACAAAAGCATTACCAAGATCTCTTTACGCAGGTGCAGAACACAGATATAGGGAAAGGTGGATAGTGCGAGCTCACCTGCAGCACTCCGTATCATTCCCTGAGTTATCAAAAACTGCGCTTGCGGTGAATACAAAACGATCAACAAATGTAGATTCGCCATCACAATAATTTCGCATTTGGTATTAAGCCTAGATGTAAAATTAATAGGTGTCACACTCGTTTTCACAAACATCTACCTCTCCCAATATCCGTGTTAAAAAACCGAAACTTGTGATATGTCAGCTGATGAAATAATCGTAATTTTGAGATCCATCCCGGCGCGAGGCATGACAGCAAACAGAACTTTGTTCCAATAAGCTTCACTTCACTGCACTAACGCTAACTATTTTTAGAGTTTACTACAAAAATGTTAGCTTAAGTCCCATTCACTGGATAACACTATTTTAAGTATCACATGTCCTTCTCTTTCTTTTCACATTCAATGACATTATACTGTATTTACTTCCAGCTTGTACACTATACAAAGTCATTTGTACCCGGTGTATTGAGAGGTTCTTGGGCCTGGAAAGAGAAAATATACATTAGTCATCGGGAATATTGTCTAACGTAATCCGAGCTTCAACAAAACATCTAAGAAATGCAACTAAATCGCACTGTCACGTAAAGTAAACATCAAAAAAATGCCTAAGTTCAATCTACTTAAACTTACCAATATGAATGCCCTCGCATGTTTACGCATGAAAAATAAATATTTCGGCGGTAAAATATTATTAGTAGTCTAAGCTTTAGGCAGATTACAAAAATCATATTTGCTATTTAAAAGGGACTATTTACAGCATTTTACACCTACCACTTAGAGCCAATAATTTGGCGACTATAATTTAATACTGATGCGGTAAAAATGTTGGCACATTATAAATTGCCACAATCTTTTAAATCTAAACGAAAATATTTCCTATAAATCCTTAAAACAATTTCTAGTAAATATAATAACTCTAAATACATCAAGTTTAAAATGTCTTAGGCAGACCTTATAATAATCTTTACTATAATAAAATAATGCTAGTTTTCATTGATATTTACAACAATTATCATTTTGGCCAAGTTACACGGGATATATAAATCATTTTACACAAGAAATCGGAGTGATGTTTTGAGAATAATGTTCTTAGTTTACAGTAAAAACATATGAAAAGAAGATGAGTTAGTTGTATGAGACACTAACTCGTTAATTGGCTTGGCGAAGGGCAGTGCGTCCTCGTGGGACTTATCTTAGACTGTTTTGTATGTTAAGCGTACACTCCATAGCGGTAAGTGCTCTCACCTCTTCGCCCACGGTACTTGGGTACAGCTTGCTGCCCGGTGCGTAGCCATTCTTCTCAAGCGCGAATTGGTCCTCTGTCGTCTTGCGGTACACCGGGTTGTCGAAGTTCATAGATGTATGATTACGGTTAACGTAATGTTTGTACATAAGCACTGCGATCTGAAACGAGTAAATAACATTAATTTTACACGTGATCTTTAATAGACAAGATACTTTGGGCAAGACCCCATGAGAGCACGAAGAGGTTACATAATCAAAGAGGAGGTAATCAATTGTCGTCTATTAGAGCGGTTACTTGGATAATTTAAGGCTGCATAAACATTATTTAAAGCAATTTATTCATTAGTGTCACAAATTTCCTTAACGTCACGATATGACTTACTGGTTGGAATTTACGGTTTTGCGGCAAACCGCACCGTCTTAGTCAAGTTAGTGCGTAAGGCGTACCTACATTAATCATAATCAATTAGTGTTATTATCGCAACAAAGACATCTTGCGCCAGATAAGTTTGATTGAATAATATTTTACTTGCGTTATTTTTAACCGCGGTATCTTTAGTAATTTCCTATCGGCAAACGTTGACGTGTGACCCCAATATTTTTATTAATCATCAACGGATTTGTCTCAAAATGTCATCTTTCATGTTATGACGTAGGTATGGTAGTTACGGACATAAATCCCCAGTAAGGTTGGCAAAGATTAAATATTTATGGTTTACGATCCCTGATTTTGATAAGTCGACAGACGCGAAGCTGTGTTCGCCGAATCCAAATGTAATGTTCAAAATAAAATACAAACACAACTGAATTCAGAAACAAATTAAAAAAAAACATCGAACATGTTGGAATGTTCGAGATATAGAAACTCGCTACACACACGTTTCTAAGAACTGTAATTACATAACTTGCAGATTCTTCAAAGTGCTCTGGTATTAAACTTGGGTGGCAACATGGTGATGTAATATTGTAAATGAGACGACAATTATGATGTAGGTCATAGATCTAGGAATAAGGAGTGTCTATTTCGATCTTGCTCCATTTCTTTAAACACATATGTAACAACGGTACATTTTGGTGCACACCTATTTGGGTGTCAGCCATACGGTTCGATCTATAAGGTTAAGCAATGCTTGCCGAAGTCAGCCGTCGGAAGGGTGACTATCCATTACTTAACGAGATCCCTCAGTGCTTCCGGAAGCACGTTAAGCCGACCCTAATACAGTTGAGAAAAGGTTAGGCAGACTTATAAGTAATATTATTACCGGATAGACGCCAGTAAGTTCTAGTTATTGTATTGGTTGCTTACCAGTGCTGCGAATATGATTATTCCAGAGATTACTGCCACCACAACGCCAGCGACCATGCCAGCATCGCGGCCGCTGCTTGAGATTCCTGTACCAGTCTTGGGTGTTTCAGGGACGCCTAGAATGAATAAATAAACCATTGTTAATACATTGTCAAGTGACACGCTTTACAGTTCTTTAAACCTTTGCAACGTGTTCATTAATATGCAAGACAAATGAAGCGAAAGTTAACTGTGTACTGATAATTGATTGCACAAAATTAAATTGTAAATGAACCATAGGTACAGATACAATTGTTTGATTTAATTACTTTTGAATAGGTACTAGATAAACGTTGCAAAGCTTTTTACGTAATTAGGGTTATAGTTAATTACAACTGTTGCGTTGGTTTTTTCGTGAATAAAATGATACTTTCACCAAAAAGCAGAAAATAGAGGTGATTTGTGAAGATGTTAAATTGAAAGCAACATAGAAACAAATGAAGAACGTAACAAGTGAAGAAATGAAACAAACCATCTTTGTTAAATTAACTAAAAGCTTCCAATAATAATGAAGAAATGCCGTTTAGGGTTCGCATAGAAAAAGAAGTAATTTACAAACATCTTTGTAGTAGGAACAGCTTAAGTACACAATATTGAACGTCCGTTCTCGTTGACAAGTTCATTGTCAACAAATTAAAAACATTTGAAGAAGCATGACGACAATAGCGTTATAGATTGACGTATTTCCACATAGGCGTGTTAAATTCACAGGACCGGAGCGCCTTTGATCGATTTTCTTACATCTAGTTGTCAAGTTAACTTTATATTTGTGTGGGCGCTTAACCCGATCGCACTAGACATTCTATTTACGGCTAGTGTCAATGAAACGTGCCAACGAATACTATTTAACTGAAATATCCTAACCTACTTTCAGATTACAGATGTTTTCTTTTTTCTTTGGCATTATGAGTAATGTCGTAATAAAATATAAATTACAAGGACTGATCGTATCAAATAAAACAGTACAGGATGGGTGGTGTTCTGATATTTACATAACAAAACCCTGAAACCTGGTACAATAAATATAATATAGTGTTCGTATCAAGTTCATCTTTATGCAGAGTGACTTGGTAAGTATTATTTAAAATAGCGCTGGAATATTCCAAAATGACAATTCAGTTTTAGTTTGATTATTTTAATTTTAATTGTATTCAGTAAAATATCCTACTACTGATTTAATACTATACTATCGTATCCGAATCATCTGGAATCATGTGTTAGTTGCGATAAAATTGGTTAATATTAGTAGACAAACGGAAATTTATGCGACATGCACCCAGCTCATAATGAATCTGTGTGTCTTCCCGTCATCGAAAGTGTGATGTTTCCGACTTTAGCACAAAATTAAATAAAGTTATAATACGTTACCCTCAATATTTAAGTTTTTCAGGGTGTCTGGCAAATTAACCAAACTGATTTTTTCAAAATTATAATGAGATTCTTTGACGGGCTCTTCCGTGGCGTCTGGTATCCTCTCCAGCGCCTCTCCTTTCAAGAACAGATCTATAAATGGCTGATTCCTTTTTCCCAGATCTCGTTTATCAGCTTCCCAGTACGCCTTCATTGGCTCAGCTTTAGGGTCCGTCAGGGGAGCAGTTCTTGGTCCCTCAATTTCCTCAGGATCTTCAGTCGTATATTCACTTTTCAGAAGGCCACGTCCCAACTTCAAGAGAAGGCTTAGCCCTTCTCTTTTGTAATTCACCATATGTGTCAAGCTTTCCCGATAATCATTCGTATTCAAAATAGCTATACATCAGTTTGACAACTAGCAGATTGACATGCCCTGCAAATCAGTCAAGGAATCCCAAGTTGAAGACACACAGATATTGATTGATCATCACAATGAACTGTTGTTAGTTGATGGCCTGATGAGTATTAGTGATGTTCGATACCCATTACCCTATGTATATATGGGCGATAGTTTATCTTATCAAACGATGTGATTAAATGATTCAACCCATCCATGAAGCAATCTTTAATCAAAATCGTGGCGTTTGATCGACACAAAATACTGAAACTATGGACATTTTCTCTTACTATTACTGAAAGCAAGGTTAGTTATATACCACGTTCACTTTCATTTAGGTGAATTCGATTAAAGGCAGCATTTCAAACGTCACGAGTCAGATTAATTAACAAACTCATGTGAGACAGATCAAGGGGTAAACTGGTTGAACGATAAATTCAATGTATGTCACCAAAATACTCACTGGTTACAGGTTTTTCTTCAATAACTATGGTTTCATTTGAACCAATGGTCGGTTTATTATGCACCTCCACATCTGGTTTTATTGCATCTGTAGATTTTATGAAATAAACAACTTAAAATCCTTCCTTATTGATAAATTCTTGTTTTCATTTTCCGTAAGTGGGTAGTATTTTTGTTATATTGAACACACAGCGAAACAATTCCTCGTGAATAGACACGGCACACGCGACACGTACGGGTTTCCGAAACGGAATGAGACAGGCCGAAAACCGGTCGCGTGTAACCGCCATTGACGTCCCACCACCGGGCTGTTCTGTCAATTTAACTAAACGCGATATGGCTCGCGCTCACAAACCATACCATGGTTAATTTTAACTGCACCACTATGCCCACAAGATGCTTTTTTTCCGGCCTCCTTGAATTTTAACCAAGCTAATTTCTTCTACTCCATAACCATACGATATCAAAATAATTCTGACAACACACTGACTACTTAATTTGTAAGACGAATTCTTCTGAAAATATGTTTGATTGGTATTCATGACTCATGGCATTTCATCAATACATTTCAGTGTAAGTCAGTAGGACTCAATACCTTCAAGTAAATATTTTTTTATATTTCTAGTAAGCAACCCAGGTGTGAGGTAACATAGTTGCTAGCATGCGCATGCGGCGTGCCGGATCGCAGGTAGAACCACTGAACAAAAGGTGGCGTGATGCCGTGACGTCACGTCGCCTTATTCGCCAACTGTTAGACTATTGGGCGTTCTATGTTTCCACACGAGTACGAGTACATCAAGTAGGTCTGTTTGGTGCATAAGCACCAATGTGTGAGGTCGCAAGCCTCACACGTTAATAAAAACATTGGTATAGTGAGTCATTGATACAGATTTTATGATTACCAAGGAGTTAAAAACGGATTGTGACTATATTTTTACTACAAAACTCAACGCTTATCTACGGTACTAAGTTAGCTAATTATAAAATTAGTCTGATGATTAATATACCTACTTAGATACTTAATGAATACGACCTTGGTAGTCCGTCTACAAAAAAAGTATAAAATGAAAGACCCGCCAAAGTATTTTATTTCCGCCAATCACGCCAAAATTATCAACTTAATCAATATTTCTGTTACGTGATTTGTATATGTAGGTAAATACACATTACAAATCACCGCTACACATGCTATCTACACATAAGGCCTTTCCTATGATAACGATTTGCTTATAAACAAATTATGAGTAATATGTAATTGTAACGATTAGCTCGGACGATTGTAAAAGTATGAGATACTGCGTAGGCGCGGTATATTCCAACCAAAACATGGAAGTTCTCCGTAACTGATCAGTCATAGGTACCTACTAAAATTTACGACTGATAAAAAAGTATCGTACGATGTGTGTCGTCATCCAGTGACGTGGCCCATTACGTGTTCGGGCCGCTAACTGATTCGGCCAAGTATTTTTAAAATTCACAGCAATATTCTAGTGGCCTTGTCTGCAATGATATTACGAAAATGTTCGTAACAAGGATCGAATTCACGGGTCTAGTTTGTTTTCGTCTAATGTCACGCTATCTGACGCAATGCAATGGCGTGATGTTGTGACTATTTGCGTTAGATGACCCTTCCAATAAAGAAAGCCATAAACATTTAACAGTTAACTCTTTTAAACGATAAAACCAACATTCATCAAACCTAGTATTCGTTGTACATTCTCCTTACCTTGATCTTTGAAGGTCTTTTACATGAAAAAAGAAATATGCAGCTGCATATATGGCAGAATATTTTTACAAGAGGTTGCGAATTGGTACTTGTAAACAGCTTCCTCGTTTAAAAACATTACGTAGACCGAGTAAGTACATGGTGGCGTCTTATTGATCGCGCACACAATCAATCATTACTAAACGTTACCAATCGTACTAAATGTCTTTTTTATTGACCCAGTCAATTGTACTTTAATCAACAGATGAATGTATGCAACCAACGGGCCTACATAGATGATCTAGAACTGTTCATAACATAACTTCACTGTATTTACAATAATACATTGACTATGGACATTTTTGTTTGTAACTTCCTACAAGATACTAGTAGTTTTGCCCAACCAATCTCGCGAGCAAAAGAAAAAAGATCTAGATAGGATCTGATTATCTGTGCATGGTAATCTTCCACCAATCGGCCATCGTACAAGTGCAGTTGACAAATTGAACTCTCTTTCCACGGTAGCCGGAAAATTTGCGGTAAATAATATTTTACTTCAAGGGATTTTGCAAAAAAAAAACCTTTATGCTGTGTGATTCCTACACAGCAAGAAACATACGCACTGTGTAGGAAATACACACCATTATGGTAAAATGTGTTGTATGGTGACTATCAAAGTTATTTTATTGCACGTCATTTATGATACTAGCAATACTGCATTCACAATCCACTTAAGGTTTGTCAAACGTGGATTACAGTTTAAATGCAAACATTTGAGTTGCATTAAGTAAATATCCTCACTTCCATACTAATATTATTAATGCAAAACTAAGTTTGTTTGTTTGTTATCTTCTCACAACTAAACGGCTTATCGGATCGTAATGACATTTGGCAAGGAGATAGATTATATCCTGGGGAAGGACATAGGATAATTTTTAATCCGCGACTTTATCCTCATCCGCGGTAACCGACATTTACGCGGACGAAGTCGCGGGCATAAGCTAGATCACGGTAAAATCGTGGTACACCATGTTATCGTATCACATAGATGCCTTTTTTGTAGTATTTATCTTCAATTTGCACAATGGTATATTATTTCAATTAATTAACCAAGTGTTAATTTTTAATTTCGCCTTATCGGCACGTACCAATATATTTTATCCTCAATTTGCCGTCAATTACTTTCGTTATCTTTTTTATCCGCTAATTCGTGTCTAGATCTAGACTTACTGAGGTGTTACCTATAAGGAAGTGTCTGCATTTATGAGGGCTTTCTTTGCTAATTAATTTTACATTTTGCGTATACTTATGTGTTTAGCATTTTTGTGCATGCCTACATAGAACTTTAGAGCAGGTCGTAAAGACCAGCTCTATAGTTCTCTGCAAAACACAAAATGCAAACTCATGCACGGTTGCGATTTTTAACTATGTTGAGAGCTCCGGTTATTTTGTTTTGTTTGTTACCTAGTTATAAAAAGCTACGCTAGCCGAGGTCGCTCCGTGGACCATCCATTACATACCGAACCTTCGTTCTTTGGAAAGCACGTTAATTCGTTGGTCCCGGCTGTCATTCGTAGATTTTAGACAGGCGTTGCGGGTAGTCAGAAGCCCTTAATTCTAACAACCAGTCTTACCCAGGGTTAACTGGGTTTGGAGGTCTATTCAGTTGAACCCGATGAGGCTGGAAGCTGACTCCAGCATAGTTGGGCAAGGTTAGGCAGATGGATAAACCTACATATAGAAATTTTACTTATGAAATGTAACTAAATCACTACCTAAAATCCAGTCTGAAATGTTAGCTAGTCCTTAACATATTAACTAGGTAGAAAGTGCTAAATCACGTTGCCTTGCAGGTTCGTAATATTTAGTGAACCACTCAAGCTACACTCTTGATATTAATCTAAACATTTAAATGCAAATGAAGGAATTCAAGTACAACAATTTAATATTAATTAACTTTTTACGCATATCCTTGAGAAGAGAATATTTTTACATCTATCAAGTTTTTTGGGTAATTTTCATACTTCATGATTTCCTATTAAGAATTGACTATAATTTTAAAACAAAATATTTGCTTGTTTATGGAAACTGTACTGTTTTATGGTAGTAACGATGCGTTGAGTAGAATTGAAAGTCGTTCAATTCTACTCAACGTAAGCTTCAAACAAAACCGGTTTTTACCGATATAATTTTATTAATTAACACGCTCTTACGTCAATGATAAAAAAGGTGAAAACACATTAATGAAGATTGAATGAAAATTCCTTACGCCAATGGCTTATCACTATCTTTCACACACTACACACGTTTCATCTATCCGAAATCACGCCACATATACGCATTAAAAATAATCTTCTTATAAAAGTGATTACGATAGTGAAATGTATTTACGATTCCGCCACCTGCTCTATTACGCAAATGTAACATAAACACCCAATTGTTTAAAGAATTCTTTTGATCACCTATTTTCCGAAAACATTACTGATTTTGGGAAAATCCGAAAAAACTAGGGGTACAGTAAGCGGCCGTTATAGCACAAATACCTATTATCACTAACACCTAAATAAAAACGAGCTGTTAGATTTTCAACGTTAGGTTTAGCGCCGAGAGTTGAAAATTCCAAAGTGCAATAATATTTTGGCATTTATTTAAATGTCGCTTAGTGTTAGTGAAAACGGGCAATAGAGTTTAAAAAGAAAGGCTCGAGGCTGTCAGTCATGCCTTTGTGACTGTTTGTTCCTACTATGGTTCTTTGATAATAGTCAACCGAGCCAGCAACACGCGTTAGTTCCCATTGCAATTGTTTACAGTACATTGTTTCGATAAGCACTAACACTCCATGTTACGGAGTCGTATGAAACTGGACCCATCGGGTATATAGGTAAAATACACAGTGTTGAAGTAAAGAATCGCAGTAAGTAGCAGACGCGCAGACATATACCAGACTGCCGATACTCTTGAATACCGAGCTATCTAAATATTTGATTCAATGCCAATTTGCATGGGAACTGCATTTTTTTAGCAACCAAGACCCTGAGGTGTCGGTACGTTTAAATAATCGTTGTTACTTAATAGAAGGAGCCTCGTGTCGCACATAGATGCTAATTTTAACGATACAAACAATGTTATTTAGTACATAAACAACAGCAGTGATAAAAATAGCAGTCGAATTACAGATGCGTATGAGTCTTGCTGTTTTTTCTTTGAACTGAAAAGATATTTTTCCGTTTCGCCTTGGTATCCAGAAAATCATATCTCAACACTTTTTATTTGCTTATATCAAGCTGTATAGTTGTAAGTATCATAAATAGTGATGTGGAAAGATAATTAAAATCCATAAAAAAATACGTTTACGGTACGGTCAAAGAACAAAACTGTGACGCAATTTTACAAACGAATGTCGTGTCGTCGTATAAATAAAAAGGTGCAAGTGAAAATTTACTTTAAGGTGCTTTGCATTTTTACTCCTTGAATGTACATCAACCACGTTAAAAAATCCACGTGTTCAGACCGTTCACGTGTTTTGACATTGTTTTATCTTTATCAAGAAACGTTTTTTTACGCCAAAAAAATATTTAGCGCTATATATCTGCGTAGCAATCATTTTATACAGACAAAATTATGGCAGTACTTAAGTAAGTAAAAAGTTAGATTATCATTATCATATAAACGCGAAGTTTTTGGATAAAAATACAGTGTTTGAATTTTTATTGCGTTAACGCGTCCATTATAAAGACATTAATTTTTTATACGGTCAATTCTGTGTTAAAATACAATCAAAATCTAGATACTTATTATAAATAAGTAGTCTAAATTCGAATCCATTTTTCCAATTTATTTAATTTCCACTTAAACAAATATCAACTTTATTTGAATCGATTTCACAACATGTATTAGAAAAGTCATAAAAATTGTTGCTCAACTTTAAAATAAAAAAGTAGGTATTAGGTATATACATAAAAGTATTTTTCCAAATACACATGTTTGTTTTAATTTTGGAAGCTAAATTGCAAACGCAGAATAATTGTACTTCGTTTACAACACACACATTGTTCAGTCCTCTTCGTTGGCTAAGATTATTTGAGCAGCATGCTGTTGATGTTTTCTTCAAGAAACGTGTAAACCAAGACGTAGACACCAAAACAAATGCCTAGGTGCCTTTGTATCTGAGGTTGATGGACATCGGACAGACGATGCGCCAGCGTCCATTGGACGTGATTCTATATAAATCTATCAAAAGCAGTAGTCTGGTCGCAGCGTTAGCGCAACGTATACGTTTGACGAATCCCTCTGATGCAAAATTGATTAGGCGCAGCCAAAGTATCTACACAGATATCGTAGACGCACCTATGAAAGAACTGAAATCATTAGCAAAATAATGAAAATGCACTTACTGTCTTCGACGCACATCTGGTTGTCAGGCAGCAGTCTTAGTCCGTTGGGGCATGCGCAGGAGACACGCGGTGAATGGGCCCCGATGCGCGGTGCAGGTAGACATAGGTGAGAGCAGTGGCCATTGACAGCAGCGCAATGGTTCACACCATCGGGCTGACGGTATGGGTGGTAGACGTGGATCACCATCGGGTTTTGTAGCTGCCAATGTAAGAAAACGTCAAGTGATGCATTATGAAAATATACATATTATGAAAATATACATATAGTAAATGTTTTGTTTTGAAGCTACTCCTTTCTTCGGAATGTTCTTTTATTAAACCCATTAATATTCGTAAACATGTATCTAATAATGGGTGATAACGCAAATCTTATTCTGTCCACCAAACATTAATTCGTTCGTTGGTAACTTGTTTGTAACTGCTTATGCCCATGAGAACTACTCACCAAAAAATACACACTGACGGATCGTTACGGAATATATATTTTTTGTTTTATTTCCGTAATGGATGAATATTCGTTTTAGTAAATGAATACTTATGTGAAATTCACAATTAACGTAGGTAATTGTCGATGTCGCGATGATACTTTTTTATAGGAAACTGAAAACAACATGTTGTTTGTTTTAAAATATTCATTTATATTACAAGGTTCTCTTTCAACCAAATACCCATAATGATCTCAGGGTTGGACTTCCTTATACCAGTCGTCCACTTTGCTCTATCTTTGACATTTTACCGGCACATAGTTACCTACTCGCAAGTGTTAATTATAAAGTCGATGTCAAGGCTGCCATCCGATATCTCGTTTCGGTAATGACCAAAAACCGAATAAAAATGTCTTTTAACTCGTAAATGAGATAAGTAATTTATATATGTATTTTTTTATATGTTCCTACTACGACCATAATATTTCATTGTTCGCGTGATTTTCATGAGTTTTATTCGTATCTGTAGGGTCATATAAGACTTACGGTTCTCATACAGAGAAATTAGGAGCATTAATGACTGCGCTTGTTGAACGCGGGTTGACGATTTCAGACTTATTAATTTATAACGTCAGGATGTTTTCCTTTACTTACATCAATCATGCGTAAGAGCAAATTAGAAAGTACATATGGACTATAAGCGTAACATTGATATTTGACGGATTTGGACCCACATCCTTCTGCATACGAGGCGAGGTCAATCACGACATCTACGACAACTTACGTTATGTGTAGGAGTAATCGCTTCAATATCTTTTCCGTTGAATTTGTTGGCACGGTAGACGGCAGCCTTGTCCCAGTCAGTCCAGTAGACCCAGTCTTCGAATGTGGTGATAGAGAAAGGATGACGTAGCACGTCTGTCGAGTACAGGATCACCCTGCGCCCGGTGCCGTCGTAGTTGCACGAAGATATCATGTTCATTTTGGCATCCACCTGAACAAATATTGAAGTTCAAAGGATTTCGAACATTCTGTTCGAATAGATTGTAAAATAGTACTTATTGGGTGGTATTGGTAGTTTGGTGTTGATCATAAACATAGAGAATGGACTGAGCGTTCCGTATTTAGTTGTGCAGTGAATTAAGATGAAAAATACGAAACAGATAGCAAATGTGCAGCCTTAGTTTATCTTTAGCAGCCATTGGCCGCACAGTCGCTTTGTTTTTTTTTAGAGAGTGGATACTCATGTGAGGCTAATGCTCAGTTCATTCTGTACGCTTATGGTACTAACTTATTGTTCACAAAAATCATAAACGTCAGATCAGTGAGCGGTGATCATTCAACTTGTTAATTTGATAATGTGATCCTTATCACATTAAAGTTTTAAATAATTAACGTGTTACGAGAAGATAGTGCTTATTATATGGGTATCTAATGCCATTAGTGAAATTATTATTTTGTTTTGGGAAAATCCATTTTTGCGGTATTGCTCGAGTATCTTTTTGTTTGCGGTTGTTAAATACTTTATGACGTATGTCATCGGATGTTCAACCGTCACTTGTTTTCAAAAACCATTAGGTTGCCTACGTATACTTTTATCGAGACCACAATTTATAGAGCCATTGAACCAAGCAATGAATTCTGGATTCTGGGTAAACTAGAATTTATTTTGCGTAATTTTGCTTAATTGTTTAAGGGTATCCAAGGTGCCAGTGGCCAAATGTCCATACAAATCGATTCCTACCTGACCTTTGAAAGTTCAGAAAAGAAACTACCGCCATTGAAAAATGACACGGTCAGTAGTGTTTACTAGGATGGTATGGTCATCTATGCACTACCAGAGCGTTGAAATTTTCCGTCGCCTTTTTCTTGTCACTACGTAAAAATGAGAAAATAGCCAACGCTGCATGGGGGTCCAGAATTTGAACTGAACCTGGTATCAGTTTTTGCGTTGATACCCCTTCCACCCTGCATAGGTAGTTTTACTAAAAAATCTAAACAGAGGACGGGTATGTATTTTTTTCTCTGGCTCGGTAGATTTTAAGAAGGTCCATTAAATATAAACACGGGAAGGCACAGGGTAGATGACGCACTTAGTAATGGATTCAACTTCTTTTATTACTATTTGGCAATATTATCTTTCCACTCACCCAATAAACGCGTTTGCGCACAAGGTCCAGTGTGAGGCCGTTGGGCCATTTGACGTCATAAGATACGATGGTCTGTCTGTGGGAGCCATCCATGCCCGCACGCTCAATCTTCGGTACCTGACCCCAGTCCGTCCAGTACATCCAGCTAAAGAAAAAAAAATTGTTGAAATGTTATTATTTTGAATAATTTTACAGCTTTGCGTAATTAATGTCGTATGAAGGATTTCAATGTACATAACAAATGCACATACATTATATTCGGTTACCAAATAAATGTATCAGTTTGCAAACATCGCGAATTCATTTACTTTTGTGACAATTAGCACATTTCACGTAAACAACGGTGTATTCAGATCTGAAGCCGAATTGAGAAGCTAGTGCTTGCATGCTAATTGATGCAAAATGGTGGAAAACTCCAATTCTAATCTACAATAAGGCTCTAATTACCATCACGGATTGTAAGGCATTATGATTTTATATGATCCCAAAGTGTACGTGACATTTTGATAGGTTAGGACCTACAATTAATAACTCCAGTTACCTACGTCAATTCTGTCATCGAATAATGATTCTTATTGCGATACATTACGATGACCCGAAATAAGTCGACATTCTTTCGTCAATTGATCAAATATGCCTTCAGTCAAATGGTATTTTACGAAGCTGATTACTGACCATGGCTTATATTGTGTGGTAGCACTTAATTTATGATACATTTGTGTGGAATGCATGTTGATATTGAAAAGGAGTGTAGGTATTTATGTTCTTCTCAAAATTGATGACTCAGTAATAGTCACCGAGTAAAGCAGCCGTGTTGTTTTGTCTATACTAATATTATAAAGAGGTAAAATTTGATAGTAAGTTTGTATCTAGGGGGTAATCTCCGGAATGAATGATCCAATTCTAAAAATGTTTTCACTGTTAGAAAGCTGCATTATTTCTGAGTGGCTATTTTTTTTTTTAAACTACTCTTTAAAGGGGTTCGGGGGATGTTACAGTTCAAAGGGAAAAGAACAAAATCCGCGCGGACGAAATGCTAGTTTTAATTTTTTTTGTCGCGTTTTGTTTCTCATTAGGTACTTGAGGGTTGTGATATCGCCACGGACACATTTTCTCAGCAAGGGTGACCTGTCTTGTAACTAGATATGAGGAGGAGAGGGGGCAATGTGTGCAAACCTCATCCCCCCTTGGCGTTGACCAAACTGAAGCTATAACTTAGTTGAAGTTTAAGGAAATAAGTGCCGAAGATTTTTTTAAAGGGCTTACTCATTCAGAGATATTTTCCACTCTGGGCACTTAGTAGCGCATATACCCTTTGGCCATAGCCCGGAGCGGCAGATTAAAACTTTTTCATATTTTCGAGTTATGCCCGCATAAATGTATGGAGCAACTGATAGCCCATACAAAATAGACAAAAATCCCCCATTGCCCCTAAACGAATAGTATGGATCTGCGCTTATGATACTGTAATATCCCCTGTGACAATATTTTCAAATAATATATCTACAACACCGTATTGACTGTCTTACTATACCTACCAGGAAAATCAGTATCTATTAACTTTTTATTTATAAATCAAAAACATGATACAATTAGTGACTCACAGTTACAAATTAGTTAATCCAGTATTTTTTATCGCTTTTGATAATAATAATAGGTACACTTATTTATAGAATCGGTGTGTCATAAAGAAGATCAAGCGACATGTTTTTTAAATTACATATTAATGTAGCCCCAAAGTTATTATAGGTAGATACGTAATTGTAGGGACGTCCGGTTAGTCCTGCTTTCACCTTGCTGCGTGGCTAATATTTTCATGACATATCTCGAAGTCAAAGGCAAATAATTTATTAAAACAACACTTTTTTTTTGGCTACAGAATCAGCATTGCCATTTATTGTGGCAATTATTTTAACTACGGCATGACATCCCAAAGTCAAACCCAAATAATTTATTTCAAATAAACTATCTTTTTTTGCCAAAGAATCAGCCTTGCCATTCATCGTGGCAATGCTGTCAGCCTTTTGGGCACTTTTCCCGTTGACAGCGATGATATGATACTTACTTTATCATAATTATTCAGACTACATTGTGAAATGCACTTAAAAAGTGCATTTCACAACACTCAGCATTTTACAAGAAAACCAATGATCCCTCCAAAAGATAGTGTCGTACGATGCAAGAATTTCCATATTTACTCTTTTAAAGTAAATGTACTACAATATTTTATATTATATTGGTTAAGTATTACAAATTATGCAATGACAGTTAAGTAATTATGTTGATAGATACACGGTGGTCACATATTTACAAACCATACAACCGTACATTATTATTCTTAAAATAATTTTGACTAACAATGACAGCGTGTGAATTACACATACAGTTTTGGCCAATACGGAAATCAGGTGTTAATGTATTAACAGAATAACAATACCAGCTTATCAGTTATGTGTCCCACTACATAACAGGGCAAGGGCCTCTTTTCATGCAGAGAAGGCATGCGCATTGATCACCACAATCAGATCAAATATATTGATAATAATTACTAATTTTAAGTCTAGGTTTTCTCTCGATGTTTTTTGCTTCACCGATGTCAACGATATCAAAATTATCTACTTATAAATGTGAATTTAAAAATGGCCACATATAAAAGTTTTCATTCGAGATTTCCACCCTTCTATTTCGAAAACAGGACGATTGATGATTTGTTGGTATTAAAGATTCAATTGATGACATCGAACTTAATACACCAGGTTACTTACTTAATTATTATGACGACTTCACGAGTCATTTACAAGTGAAAGTAATATCTCTGGGAAAGTTAAATGTTGAACTAAAATGTTTTGATTATGTGTAGGTATAAGTACCAACTGTGTGTGTTTAAATATCGGCTTTGAACAGCTCTTATGAGGTAAGTTTTTTATGTGCATTGCACTCTGTGTACGTTTACGGGGAAAACCCATTTAAATGGATGCTATAAGTAAATTGTTTGCTAACCTGAACTTAACAATATCTGTAGCAAAGAAGGATAATGATGTAAAAAAACATGTTGTATTACCTACATACATACGTAGTTTATGGTTGCACTACATAGCTACATTGTGCGCCGGCAATATTTATTTAAATATTTCTAGTTTGCACATTTAGTATTATTTTCATGCCATTTTTTTTTCAAGGTTTTATTTATTTTCACTTTTACCGGTCACCGGTACCGAAGCCACTTCCTGATATCTATCCTATAGTTCCAAGGGAACTCTAATTTTATGTTAAGAGTGACCTGACTTTGTGAGGGGCTATTTCTATAAATATACCTGATGTAGTGGGATTCCTTAGTATTTGCAGTATTTTCATATAATTTTTCAGTAGAAATGAACATAAATCTTATGTAGTGTAACAATTTACGTTTTGTTAAAGTTTTGTGCAGTAGCCGCATCAGTGACCGAGGATTGGCTCCAGAAGAAAGAACTCTATTACGGTCAGCAGTACAAACATGTAACGTTTTTTACGTACATTTAATTATGATAGCTCGTTTTAATGATAAAACCTTGCATTAAAAATAAATTTACATTTTGAGACTTGTTTGACATTTCTTTTTGGGCATGTTCTAAGTATAATCTATTATTCACATCAATGTTGTGTTATGTACTAACTAAGTTAGTACAAACATACATAACATTACGCCTGCTATCCCCAATGGGATAGTCAAAAGTGTACCTAACTATGAACTGATATACTTAGTAGGTACACCCACTTTTCGCCGGTTACATTTAAAGTACCTTGTAATATATAGGTAGGCTTTTACTAGTATTAGTAGTAAGTTAGACAACTATAGAGTAGCTACTACTGAGTATGAGGTCCTGGGTCCGATCCCCAGATCGGGCAAAGTGATATTTGGATTTTCCATCAGGACCTTCTGAGTAGCAGCCCAGAGTTTGGATTTATACCCGGTTAATGGAATTAATGGACCTATTTATAGGTACTTTCAATGTAACCGGCGAAAAGTGGGTGTACCTACTAGGTATAACCAATGAAACAGTTAAGAAGTTAGTTGTACAATAGTACTACTTACTTCCATTGTAATGTAGATAAGTAGATATGTAAAGATAGTGTAAGTACTGTAACCTAATGATTTGTCAATTGCTTAGTTCAAATTCTTGCATATTAAAATACTTTGTATTGTTTGGGTTAAGATACACCAACCCGTTTGTTTTGCGTGGTAACTATTATAGGCGAATGTACAATAGGGACAGCTACCGAAAGCGTGTTAGTGACGGCATGATCTACGTAGTGGCTGAGAGATTGGTCGATTGGCTGTGTCAAGTTTGATTCCAAATTCGAATGTGAGATTTCAGTTCTCTAACTTAAAAATGGCTTGTGTAGTCTACTATTTTTTTCTACTTTAAAGGCTTTTCTATAAAGTCTTTTAGCTGAGGTTCTAACTGGTAAGGCCACTACGCCTTCTTTTTTTTAAAATGGCCTTTGACAGTACAGCGTAGCAAGCAGGGATCTTTTTCTATCGATCATATACATAAAATTATCTGTATTAAATACGTGGAAAGAAAACTTTGAACCTCTTTTTAAGCATCCTGCGATCCTGAGATTTTGTATTCTTTAAATTCATATGTAGAAGGAGAGCAGGAAGCTTAAATGATGAATATTTTGATCACTGGGCGACCACTAGTATTAATTGTAACGACTAAGACGTGACATACTCGTAACATTTTACCATTATTGTATTTATTACTTACTTTGAATTTGTCGAATTTCAATTAAATATCGTCACATGAAAATTAGTTGCTACGATTATTTGAGGGTGTTCACTCTGACCACGTAAATTGCAAAATTTTGTCGTTGAGGTCAACGCTCTGATAATTTTGTTTAAATTTTGATCCGAAAACTCCAAAAAGTACTCCTCAGTTTTTTGATTAATTAAGTAAATTCATTATAATTTACTTAAATTTATAGGTATTTAAACTTTTAACCACTTGATTTCATATCAGTTCCCGTGCCCCCAAAGCGGCCGCACCCAACTTATGAATCGTCAATGCATTTATCATCTTGCTAGAAATAAGCTATGTCTGGTTAGAATGTAAAGTAGAACCAAAAAAAGTGTACAATGGACATACAAAGGTTTCTTGTCGTAATGAACACGAAATTATTTGTCGGATAAATCCGAATGGGCGGTTTATGGGCTAGGTGATTACTTACCCATCTATAGGATTAAGTGCAATTGCTCTGGGCTCTTCAAGCTGGTCCCTAATCAGGATCTTCCTCATATTCCCTTGCAGATCTGCCAGCTCGATGTGGTTCTTGCCGGTGTCGGTCCAGTACAAGTGGTTGTAGATCCAGTCGACTGCGAGCCCATCTGATGTGATCAACTGGTCACCGATCACCACTGTTCTTTGTGTGCCTTCGTCGATTGGCGCTCTGGGTAAAGAAAAAGTTGATTAGCGAAAATATATACCAATTATGTGCGTAGATATAACCTTTTTAATGATATTTATTAATTACGTATTAAAATATTAAACTCCAAAAAGTGATATTTACTTAAGATTGGTTAGAATGACCTACCACGCCTTGCATAGTAGGTAGGTGCACATAAATCATTAAAACATGTAGTTTATGACCGTCAGTATATACTAGGTTTTCAACTGCAGTTTAACATACTAAAGGACTGGAAAGAACATGGTCAGTTATCAGGTAGATAACTGACCACTAATCCTTTAATAGCTACGCAAAAATAATGTAAAAAGAATTGTGTTCATTTTCCTATTTATAATCATATTTCATTCATCTTTTTGTACACATTCGGTTTAATCATTCAGTTGATATGACGTCATTACTATTCTTAGACACGATAAAAATACTTTATTATGACCGTGAATTATGTTTACTTATGTAATGTATTATCTCATTTTAGTAATATCAACGATATTTGTATATCTCATGTGAGTTCATTGTCTTTTTGGCGTGTCGGTCACAGCTGCATATTTCAGACACTATTGACTTGATGTTTGGAACGACGAAAAATTAAATGATGCTGATGACCTAGCACAAACTAAATCTGCCATCGTGTACTTTAAAAAGTAACTGTGCTAAATGAAACCTTAGTTCAATCTATAAAATTTATTAAAAAAAAAAAACAAAATTATCTTTTACTGGTTATCACAATCAATTGGAAAACTGTATAACGTGGGAAACAAAACATCTATCAATTATTTTTCTCATTTCAACCGTATTCTTTTTGCAACGGGTTTGGTATTAATGCAACGAATGGAAAAACAAAATTATAGGTAAAGTTAGGATCGTATCACTTAAAGATTTGTAGTTAATAACTTCACATCGCAATGGTAAAAACAAGCTTGATTCTACATCCAAAATAGTAATCAAAATACTAACTTGTAAATCTTCTCATCCGTCACATCACTCCAGAAGATCATTCCCGTTCTGAACACGTAATCCAACGCAGTCGCCGACTTGGTGTCGTTGACGATAGCAACCATTTCATGGTGGTCCAGGCTGATCTTGCGGATATCGAACCTCCTTGCGAACAGGAGTGACGGGTGACCTTCCGTTGCCTTACACCTGGTGCGATCACGAGGGTCTCTCGCGTATCCAGCGTGGCACTCGCATTTGAAGGTGCCTTTCTCGTTGATGCACATTTGGGAACAGGCGCCGGGGTCCGAGCATTCGTCTACGTCTGGAAAATGAAGTTATGTTGTAGTCATGGAAACGATCTATGATGTACCGTCTCAATGCATACAGGAGTGTTTTTCTTCACATATGTATTGACCCCTCGAGCAGAAAAATAAGGGCCCTTTCATTTGGATCTAATATCTTCTTCCCTATAGAAAGTAGGTTATCTGCCGACTTGTTATTAAATTGTATTTAGGCCGAAATACATATTTATTCGAAGCAAATATTTCCCTTTGTTGAGCGGTTCTTCGAATAAATATTTCCTAGCACAATGGTTGTCGTCAAATGTTACCAAGGAAATATCTCAAAGAGGATGTTCTGAATAAGTCATTTATAAACTGACTTATTCATGAGTCAACCCACACCTTATTTTTATCTATAACTTACTAAACCAACAACAACATTTAGAGATCAATACCTGTTTTTTATCAAGGTCTATTAATACACGAAAATTGGAAATTTAGTCATAGCCTAATTGAATATATTTTCCTTAAACAGTCATAAGATAACATCGATATCGTAGAAAGAAGCTATGAAATCAATGAATATTTTTGATAAATTGTGATAGTATCTCATCTGTAGGTATCCACTTGTGCTTTTAATAGAAATAATCTTAATCTGATTGACATTATTTTGCTTTATTAGGTTATGACTGTAAATGAAAATATAAAGTGACTAATCCTTTGAGTCGTTAATGAGTCATTAGCGCTATTTGTAGGTATTGACCGTGGTGGGGCTACTGGCTGCGCAGAAACAGTCGCACGGGAGTACCGACGATTAAAGTACGTTTGCTGATGTCGATCCGTGGATGGTGGACCACCCGGTTGGTCAGGGCTGTCATTCATAGATCTTTGACAGTGTTTACTTGCAGCCTTCTGACGACCCAATAAGGCCACAAGTCTACAACCAGTTCTACCAAAATCTATCGTAATACCCAGTAACTGGCTCATCTGGTTAGACTGGAGGCCGACCTTAACATAGTTTGGAAAAGGCTAGGCAGATAATGATTATTCAGATCTCGAAATTCAATTCCTATCCTATTATTCGATTAGATGAACTTTCTTACCTTCACAAGTCCTATTATCCACAAGCTTGTATCCCTTGTCACAGTCGCAGTAGTATCCGACGGGGGTGTCCACACATTTCTGCGTGCATCCTCCATTGTTTTTTGCGCACTCGTTCTCCCCACACCTGTCTTGAGGTTCATCCTCAAAGTTTGGGCAGTCTGGATGCTTGTCGCAAACCTTGGACAGGGGAATGCACATGCTAGCACCGCAGTCGAATTCTGTCTTCTTGTCGCATGCAGTCTTCATAATTGCTGAAATGTAAAGAAAATATATGATTTAGGTATATAGTTTTTTTTTCTGGCCATTGCTATCCCACTTCTAGGCCAAAGCTTCTCCCAAGTATTAATTATTTTCAAAGTCCTAAATGGACATAATTTGGGTCTCATGTAGTTTATTTATTGTTTTTGTTGAAACCCCCAGAGATATTTTTCCAACCTGTTTAAAATCAGAACTATAATAATATACAAACTCAGAAATAAAACAAAGGATAAAAAGATAAAAAATGATAAATTAGTTGTTAAAGGAGTCTATAGATTCAAACTAAGGGCCTTTCCACACGTTCCGGGTTCCGACCTTGTAGCAAACATGGGTAAACCAGGCTTCTATGTGTGAAAGCATTTTTTAAATATATTATGATCACTTACTGCAGTTAAGTTCATCGCTGCCATCAGGGCAGTCCTTGTCTCCGTTGCAGTACAATGCACCAGGGATACAGCTATGGTCTTTGCACTGGAACTGGTCAAGTCTGCAGGTGACGTTGCCGCGGCACAGTTGAGGATCTTCGTCACCTCCATCTGGACAGTCTCGGTCACCGTCACACACCCAAGCCTTGTGGACGCAAGTCATGCGGTCCTTGCATTCGAACTCTGATGATATACAAGGTGACCGGACCTTTGGAGTCGCTGTGCAACCCTGGAAAGTGAATTCATTTGGTTAAAGGAGGTAAGAATTATGAACGGTAAGCTTTACAATTTTATTTATTGGATGTCGATTTAATTTAGACACCTTTCAATGGTTATAACCTACGCTTTAGTATTAACTCATCCGAAAAAGTTTAATTTGCTTTAATTACGGAACCCTTGTTTACGGGTGGTCGTCACTCACTTAGATAATTTACATTTTATCTCTCGCTACAACTAACTTTGATTTAACCACTTATAATCCATTGATTAGATTGGGCCCAGTTACAATCATTTTGCCGGTTACTCATAGTTTTCAGATAAGCGGTTTATGAATGTAATCAAAGTATCTACTGGGTGGTATCCATTGCGAAAAGACCACACACTAATTTCCGGCGAGTTTATTAGTTGGAATATTAATCCAAGAGGGTAAGAAGTCATTATCCATGCATGCAAATCTATGTATTGGTCCAGAATCGCTTATTAAAGACACATACAGAAGTGCCAAACTAAGTCACTTTGGTATTTGCTTGCTAATGCCCCTACGATTGACACAGCTTCATTTAGCTTCAATATTAACAACGATTTTCTAATACTTAGCCCAATCGGCTTCTCTTCACTTAGAACCTAGCTTGCTTCTAAGGTAAACTAAAACTTGCTACACAAACTTACCACTTCATCGCTTCCATCGGGACAGTCTTCAGTTCCATCACAGCGCCACCACGCAGAAATACAGTGTCCATTTCCGCAGGAGAAGTGCGTCTGCGGCTGGCAGGTCGGCGCAGGACATTTGACTTCGTCACTGTCGTCACCGCAGTCGTCATCACCGTCGCACACCCAACGTAATTGGATGCACTTGCCATTCCCGCATGTGAACTCGTCCGAGCGACACGTCTCATCTGGTAGGCCAGGTCAAGACTTATTTGTGAGAGCATTGGTGTATGAATTGTGTTTTCAACAAACTTTTTGCTATACCATTGACATGTAGTTGGTAATAAAACCATCTTTGAAATGCTCTCTCTAATAACATTCCATTTATAATCGTAAAAAGTTCGTTGAAAACAAACCGGTCATGCACATAAGTTGAAATAAACAGAAACAAAATTCAGTGTAACTGCTAAATTGGATACATTTAGTCGTCAATTTATAATAAATCTAGTTAAATAGTTTAGCAACTACTTCAATGGCTTTTAAATAACCTCTAAGAGAAGTTCTTAAATGGGTGTCAAAAACTTTTGTAAAAAGTTCGATTCATTAAAGGCCTGCTTAAAAATACAATTAAACTTTTCAGCTGTTAATGATATTACTCAAAACACTAGACACAGTTTTAATTAAGTTTGCACAGACGGTCAAGTCTAATATTTTCGCCAATCCTTTGAATTGAGTAAAATTTTAAACAAACATAGTCTGACGGCAACTTGATAAATTATGTAGGTACTTATACTCGGTGTAAATAGAAAAACAAAGCGAACCGTTATAAAATGCAAACTTATTTCGAAGTACAAAATGTTTCCAATTTGCTAGTAGGTACACTAGAACATATATTATTGAAATGTGGAATCACACCTTGAAAATGAGTACCAAGAGCACATATAATTTAAAACAATATATCGATTTACATTTTATGCAGATCTAATTTTATACCTAGTTCAACTGATTTAATTTGAAAAAACATGTAGGTACTAATGTGGTAGGTAGTTAGGTAAGTACTTTATAGTTCGTAAACTAGAAAAAGAACCCTAATTTCTCCCTTGTGTGTCATTATTCTCAGATACTTCATCTCGTAAAAAGTATTTTTTTTACGGTTGAACAAAAATGTTACTTTTTTGTGATTTGAAAACCTGTACTTGTAAAGATGAGATATCGTTACTTTGTATCACGTGTATTATAACAAAAATTTAATGCAGAAGAAACACCACAATCTAACACACTGACATTAAGAACGTAAAAGCTAATTTGTACTGCCCAAAAATTTTCATAATAATCGTGTAGATTCTATACCTAATAAGATAAACGATGACATAATCGTGATGAGGCTTACGGGCGCAAGGAAACCTTCCTGTGTATTAAAGTAAGCACGCAACATCATCGCTCACGCCTCGGCCCACCCACTGTGGGTAGATAAGAATTTATAGATGGATGAGCCGAGCGTTGATAGAATACACAGAGTTTAGTTGGGTCCGACCCCATGATTGATTGGTACTGCCAATACTGAGAACGAATAGTTAAAAGTTGATCCTGAAGTTGGTGTAGCATACGTATAGCAAAACAAATTCCTACACGTGTTTTGTCGGAACAAGTTTAGGTACAGAGATATCACTGTCCCACATTTCTCAAATTTATTTCGTAGTTTCTCCGACCTAAGAATCTAACCTCACGTAGTATCTTCCTCCATCATGCGTAGTAGCCGCGATTGTAACCATCAGTAATAATAAAATCAGT
Source organism: Phlogophora meticulosa (assembly GCA_905147745.2). Taxonomy (NCBI): domain Eukaryota; kingdom Metazoa; phylum Arthropoda; class Insecta; order Lepidoptera; family Noctuidae; genus Phlogophora; species Phlogophora meticulosa. The sequence goes on from LR990518.1 coordinate 7,708,626, forward strand.
GTCACACCACTACGTCACATTGTTAATGAAATAATAACATTGAATGAAATAATTAGGTAAAGGGAACACTAGAGATATCTCAGAACGCTAGAAACAAATCATAATGTGCTCTTTGTACTACATTATCTTAACTTAAAATAGAAGATAATAGATTTAGGTCAGCATCATGCAATTTCCACAATATACTAGCCGATTACACAATTAAGATACCATATTAATGGAAACCAATAAGTGAAAAATGTTTTGATGGTAATTTTGAATATCTTTAATGCTGACCCAGCGGCCCAGGTATATAAAAATGTAAAGTGTAATGTGAATAAACAATTCAGGAGTAATTATGAAAGCGTTGAAAGTAATTAACTTTAAAGAGTCGTGCTGCTGAAATGACAGGAGCTGAAAAAGCAGTCTTGCTATCTCTCATGTTTGTAGAAAGAAGAGAAAGAGATACCTCAACAGGTTGCTGCGTGTCATTTCTGCAAGACTTGAGCTGCTTCGCTTATCTACATAATTACTCTTGCATTGTATGTTAAAACCCTTACTGCATGCTTTCTCATCGGATCCATCAGAACAGTCCGCGTTATCGTCGCACATCCACGTGAGCGGCACACACTCGCCGTCTTTTCCTCTGCAAGTGAACTCCTCTGGCCCGCACGACTTCACCTCTGTCAACCCATTCATGCACATGCTAAGTACGATGCGTATATAAACCGACATGATAAGGTAACACAAATCCCTCTGGGGATCTCCTGATATCCGTTTTCGTCTTATCCTTCCTACTTTCTTCTAAGCCCTTGGCTCTATTTTACGTAAAATATATCTACGGGAAAAAAAAATCTAACAAGGACACCAATTACTTTGAAAATTGTCCTTGTAAAAATAATTAGTTTCTTTTGCTTTTTTGTAAAGTTTAACCGTAATTGCGTGTTTCTTTTGTTTTTTTTTAGCCTACTTCTATCTAGTAATCGATTTGGGCAATAAAATCGGTAATAAAACAGAAAAAATATAAAGTAACCGCGAGTATCATAGAAAATCAAAAAGAAAGAATTTTATAGCGGTCGTAAAGTGTGCTTTTATGCTCGCATGCTTATGTCGATCCTAAATATGAACCAGGTATACCGACATGCCAATTGTTGCTGGTTTCATGCTTTTGATCCGTAGCGAAACCATGCTCTTACCGCACTGGTGTTCGTCAGAGCCGTCGATACAGTCGGCCACATCGTCACATTTCCACGAGATTGGTATGCAATGGCCGGTTGTGCATACAAATTTGTGCTCTGGACAACGCCTTTGCGTAGCTGTGTATGAAATTTTGATTGATATCGAATTCTCATAACTATGAACCCTTTTTATATCCACTGTTTTATAAGGGTTACTTTATGATATTGACTTTAGTGTCAAAGTATCTTTGCAATGTTAAGCATCGATAACATTGCCCTGAGCGCTTTACTTGCAAACTATTTGCAGATCTTTAGCCGAGAAGCAAACAATTTAACAGCATTAAACTATCTGCGATCAGACACAAATAAATACGGGGGCTCGCAATATAAACAATTTACACTGATGTAATTAATCTTTGCAAACGGACTGACTTGGAACGAGGCTATCAGTGGCAACTTAAGTTGACAAAGCAAACACGTTTAAAATGCTAGCCAAGTGCTTTAGCAATATAATAAATGGTAATGCTTAGCACGGGCACGGCTAAAACGTAATTAATGATTCTAAACAGTCCCCTTATTAGAGTGTAATGTTGTTTTGCGACGGCGCGGCGCTAACGAAATTCAACAGACGCAAATTGAGAAAGCTTCAGTGACTCCTGCTCAAAAGTTTTTACAGGGGATTTTGTCACTACTTTCATCCATTCAAGTTACATATACTAAAGCCGTTACGTAAACCTAATAAAAAACTGGTTACTTAAATCTTCCACGAATGTAAAGACTAGATAGATAGGACTTTTGTTAGGTAAGGTTTACATCTCTTTTCTATAACTTATTTAAAAAAAATGTTTATTTCAATTGCTATGGGTATTTTGATACATTGTATTGGAGATCTCCTTTTAAGCTAGGAATTGCTTGTATTTTATTATAAAATAAGATAGGTCGAAATGGTAGTTCTGCATTTTGTTTTCTCAAACAAAGTTTATTACCTACACTAGAGGCTGCAAAAGACATTGAGGGATGACTTCATATTAGATAAAACATTCCAAACATGATCGATGCCGTAAACTCTATATTGGTAAGCATTTGTCACACTAGGTAAATAATGTGCAGCGTAAATACACCAACTGACAGAGATATAATATCCAGATGGAGCATATCCACAAGCTTAGGACTGCTTCTACAATACGAGGGACATGACACCATAAAGCTTACTTATCCCGGAAAATAATATTACAGTTGAAGCCTGGGTGATAAATACATTTGTCAACAAGGACAACAAAGCCAGATTACCTATATAAACTTGATATATATAACCACCTTCTACATTGTCGCCTACAAAACATTGCGTGTCCCCGCCAAATAAAAAAGGATTTTCCATTATGTGGGACGACTTACAGTGGCTCTAAGTGTACAAAGTTACGCCCGCGGTTGCCATAACCCCACCTCCGCTGAAATAAAACCTTCACAAACTTTCACAAGCTTTTTATATACACCGTTGCAGTTTGAGAAAAACAAGGAATTAAAAGTGCCTTTGATGCTGGATCAACTTTTTTTTAAGTATTTTCGTTGACAATGCTTTCAAAGCAAATTACAAATTTAATTACTACTTTAAACCTATTAATCCAGTACTTTTTCAATTGTGATCCTTTACAAGTGTTTTTTTTTTAAACGTTGCCCCACACTAGGAATTTCTCCTGTGTCGTGGGTGCGTTTACAAACATTTAAAGTCACACATGAACAGCCAAACCCGGAACAATTACCTGTAGGCCATACAAATATTTGTTCCGTGCGGGAATCGAACCCACGACACGCGGCGCAGCAGTCGATCGCTCAGCCACTGCGCCAACCGTGTCGTCGTGTGTATTGATATCAATATGTAAAACTTGTTCGAACAACAACATGTCGTGGGCAACGGTTTAGTGACAGATGTAAACAAGTTTATTTCTGGCGGTGCTATTTATCATAATAACTGCCTACATACATAAAATTCTAAGTCCTGAAAAGGCATGTTAATTTTACGGGTCACTTATATTGAAAAGTGTCGGTGATAAAAATCGCAATTTATAGCGTGACCCTCCCATGGATCGACAAACGAAAAAAAAGCGAACGCGCAATTTTCTACTCGTTTCACATTTGAATAATGGGGTGGGCAGTCGTTTGTTTCAAACACTGTCTTTTTCGGACCTATCTGTTTTACCCGACTGCGGCGGAACCCAACAGAAGGGTTATGTTTTTGGTTGTGAAACATTTGATGTTAGATAAAACACCTAAATAAAATGGAGACATTCTACATACCTACATTACCTATACGGTTTTGGGGAGCAAAATACCTATCAGCATCTCATATTTCATACCAAGAACACAAATCCCTAGGGCGCCACTATTTTCAGCTAGATCCATCACGGCTCCGATATGAAAACTATAAAATTTTCATATCATCCGTGTCATTTTCGCTAGAATGTTACAGAGCTACATTTTCGTACCAACAGAAAAGAAATATCTTATACTTACTTTTAAGAAATAACTTTCAAAGAAAGTGCTATAGCACAGACAAGTGTTTGACATAAATAGGATTACGCGCCTTGAAACTTGTGAGGTGGAGAGTTTCGGGATTACGTCAGTCGCAACCGAACTCCATGGTCGCCACCGTAGCGGAAACCGCTAAATCGATCGACATTTTGAACTTAGAATAACATTTTCAGTAGGAACTACCAACATGCCAGTTTGCCCACCGGCTCGACATGAACAAGTCCAATTTGTGGCGTACATTCCCATCCTTGTCCGTTATCTCATGTGTCAACCATAAATAAATTAACGCGATCCTCTACGCACCCCATGGAATGTTTAAATTCGTATTACGTGTTTTATTTAAATACCGCAGGCTCTCGGCAAAAATTCATTTGGGGACCCTCCCGTCTTTGTGAATATTCACATTTTTCACATTACGTTTACCGACTTACTTATAGGACCATATTTACATTTCTGTAATGACATTTTACATAAAGGATACGAACCTTCTCGTTAGCCGTAAAACACAATTTAAATATTTGATTAAGTATTGCTTTGATAACACAGCAGAAACATTTTGATAGAAATGTGATCTATTTTGATTTTAAGTAGAAACAGGTGAGTGGGGGCAAAGATTATAAACTTAATCCTGAAAACTTGGTCGTAATTAAGATTTCAATCTACGTTGGAAGTCCCGTTAAGGACAAAATACGCGTATTTCAAAACTTTTCTCATAAATCGTTAGATAATTATTTTTTACGGTTTCAGTTCTCAAATTGATGCCATCCCATTACGTTGACCGCCCGGCGCCAAATGTACGTTTTGAATGTTGGTAACCAAGCAATTACTTGAGTAAAATTAATCTTGTAAAAATAAAATCAAATTGTCATTCACTCTTGTCTGGAGACTACTAGTGATGAGATATTATAATCTGTCATATTTCTTTTACGTACAATAGCGGTCCATTATGCTTTTTACTCTGAATGATAAATGTTCATCACCGCAGGGGCGCAGATTGTTTCAATCCGAATAGCGGTTAATAGAAAGTTTTTTGGTTTCTAATAACGAGGGATAACTCTCGGGTTGGATCACGGGATCGTCCAGTTTACATACCCTCGCTGGCTTTGTCATTTTGCGACCTTGTTTTTTTCATTGTTTTACGTCTAAACAATAGGCGACTGACTGCCTACTCAACCCAAAAGTAAATTTGCCAAAATAACAGTGTTTGCTTGTTTTCCACTTACAAATATAAACTAAGTGGGCGGCCAGGCAAAGTTGACGTTCCTTTTACTGTTAGCGACAAAACTTAGGGAATACTTACTCATTCATAGAAATTACTTATAAACATGTCTACATCGTTATTTCCCGGTCTCATAATATTTTAATTAATTTCTGTTTATACGGCTAGAAGTTTGTTATTAAGTCCCAGTTTCATTTTGTACCGAAATTACTCGTTTCAAAAGTAGTAAAAGGGCTATAAAAGTGTTTGTTATTTGGTAAGTTTACTCTTGCGAGTGAACGTGTGAGTGTGGGCAATAAAGTGTGATACTGACTGCAAGTGCCGGGCTCCTCGTCTGAACCATCAGGACAGTCTTTTTCATTGTCACAGTGCCAGGACAGCGGAATACATCTTCCAGTCTTGCATCGGAACTCTGACTGCGTACAAGTGCGACTTTCTGTAATAAAAAAAATAAACATTAATTGAATGAAACCATAGCAGAACACAGAGTATAAACTTAATCAAATAGAAGACAAAAGTATCCAGCAATATCGTTAAATGTTTAGTTACACAGGTCGCGTCAAGGGTGAATTTTTCATTACTTCTCGGCCAAACGCAATTTTGCTGATAAATATTTTTGTACCTAACTCTTAACCGTCAAAGTAAAATGAACCTTATGTATACATTTGTAGACGTTAATATTTAACGATGTGACACCCCAAGAAAGATCTTACTCCTTTTTAATTTATTTGGAAGATGTGACGGGGACCATGTTGATGCTTCCGAGGGTCTTTAATCTCCACTTATATTGAACTAAGCTACATTAGGTATACAGAAAGCATGTATTTTTAGCGTATACAAATAAGTTGGGTGGGTACCCTCACACATCTGCCAGTTTAGAATACTTATGAAGATGAATAATTTAATATTAATCTCAGTTTGGTACAAGCAATTTCAGTAACAATTTCAAGTTTTGAATGAAACTGTCAAAAACCCAAATACCTAGCAAATAGAAGTAACATGTTTGATATACATTTGATGCTTTACTTATGATGACGAAGAATTTCTTTAAATATTGCAGAATAGGTACTTTATCATACCACCAGTTACGAAGAAAAATCGAAATACTGTCTTGATAAAAGAATACTTTTTGCAAAATTCTTTATTATATCCACTTTACGGCATCGCTCTAATTTCCCTTAGCCAAGGCAGGGGATGCCGTAAACTGGATCAATCCATTTACGGCTGAAATCACCGTTCAACGTGCGTATAAAACAAGGTTTAAGAAAATTATCGGCGGGTAGCAGCAGCCGCTTTATCTCGGGGTGATTCGAGGCGAGGCAGGGGCACGCGCCGCCAAGCAATTTGTAAACAAAACGCACCCCTGCCGAATAATATCGCCTTGCCGCCACCGCCGACTACGTCGCCCTTTTACTGTAACCCGCGCGATAAATTCAAGTGTACCATCAGAGATTGTTGGGACGTAAAGCGGTATTTCGCACCGTACTCGACGTAAAAAACTTCACTAACAATAGGTATACACTTCAGTTACAAACTGTTGACTAATTTTACCCTTGAATTTACTGTAACATTTATGTTACACTGGTAATATTAGGTTGTAACTTCAGTACGTTTACGTATGCAACAGTCTACCTTCTCAGTCTTCTCGTTAGAGTTTATATTCATTCTCTGTCTTTGTAATCTTTTCACGTTTAACGTTAAGTATAAAACTTCGCACAATATCTTTGTTCTACGATGTACAAAGTATCTACGTGCATTGAATTTTATCATATTAATTATGATGTTATATTATATAAACCTACTTCACCTACATGAAGTATTCTTATGACATCTCGACGGTTGTGGTTCATTTTCAAACTTAGTTGGTTTTATCTTTTGTTGGATGATGGCATAATCAGTAAAGACAGCCAAAGATTTTCACTTTTTTTTAGAAAACTGTACTTTTGACTTCAGCACTGTAGCGCATTATTTGTATATTTTAGCCGACATATTAAGGTCTCACGTAGTGTTAGTGTAAACGGGCATTTAACACGCCATGTAATTAATTTGTAAACATATTTACATAGTTTCAGAAATCACTTGGTTTAATATTTCTTGGAAATTGAATAGAATTTCCTTAATCTATTCTTGGCCACACCAACATCTATTCCAAAATTCTTAGGTAAACCATTTACAAGAAAGTCCTGAGTAAATCACAGTAAGTCACTAAGCTTGCACATCGTTTACATAGTAAGACTAGGATATAGTGATTGTAATTAGATTACAATTATTAATATTATAAGAAAACGTGTAGATGTTGCAAGTTTGTCTGCAATTTATTATACGGCTTATTAACATAAGATTAAATTACTTATTTAAAATTCGATCATGAAATATAATTTATAAGAGTGTATATTTTTTCATAGACATACAAATATATATCATAATAAAAGAGCGAAGTAAGATTCCTCTTGACTCCAAGCCTTTTTCAAATTCCCTCGAAAGTCGACTACTGAAAATAAGGTGATATTTTCATTCATGCCGTCTCTGCAGTTCGCATGATATACCGATAAGTAGCCAAGATAAAGCTTCAGCTTCAGCATTCCCGATAGCAGTAACCGAAGCGGTATTCCCCGTCTATTCAGTAACAGAATACCCATATCCCCGGAGCGCGGCCATTTGCTCGAGTGAAACGTTCACCGTGTAACACCCACATTATTGCCCCCTTCACGCTGGAATGTTAATGGGAGCTTCTTCTCAGCCGTCCTGGTTCAATCCTTGTTTGAAGCCCGCTTATCGCGCCAACTTTCTCATTAATGTTTTACGTGAGATTTCTAACTGCTATGTAGTTAGGAATAGCTATTTAACTTGGCTGATGGCAGATTATTCATTCCTAGAAACATTGCAGTGCCCTTTATGCTCCCGTAGATATCTCTACATATGAATGCGCACGAACTCATATACATTTAGTAAAGCCAAACTAGAATGTAGCGTAAAATATTTAATAGGCAATTATCGCAGTTAATTTTGCTGATTAACCTTTGTGCAAGTATACACACAAGTCGTTACTGGAGAACAAAGAGATTATTCGACAGTGTACAGTTAATTAATCCGCTGGGTACGGGTCCATTTGCCGAACGGTCCTGTCAGACGCAATTTAGACACACAGTTGTACGACCGATAGAGATGTGAATTACTAATCGGGTCCGCAAGAAAAGGCTATAAATGTCTCGGTATTGAGCCGCAGTCAGGCAAGTGGGTAAATCGAAGATACGTCGAGCTGCGCCCGTCCGATAAGCTAGTTCGACAGCTATGTCTTCTTGTGGAATGAAATCACTCTAACGCGAAATGGCGACAAAAATTGCCGTCCGCGAAATTGCCTCTGGAGCCCTCCATATCTACGATTCTCATTGACGTAATGACATATCGTGTTCACATTCAATCGCACACACTCGGTTTTCGAGCTTCGTTTTGCCGATAACATTATTGTGTTTGAACTTGTCAAGCTGTCTAAGTCGGTACTTTGTTACTAAGAACAATATAACCCGTTAAGGGTTAATACTCTCAATGCTGTTGCTTAATTTGGCTTACGTTGTTTGAAATGCTTGTAACACGTAACTGTTCAATGAAGCGTATTCCATGTTGCGGTTTTAATTGAAATTATGTTGTTCTGGTTAATAAATTATAAACGTTTTCATATGTATCCGGTGGCTTCACAAAATATAAAATTAATTCAGAATTATGATTGCAGTAGGTAAACGCAGTTCCTGTATGAATAAGTGGTGCTGTACAGCTTCCAAAAATCCACCGTCTTAATATTATGCCTACTATTTTCTTATATAGACGGTTTGCATGACACACGTGCCGAAATGACTGCACGGTGTGTGAAAAATTATGAATGTGGAAAATGTTTTCACAATTTTAAATAAAACTGTCAGCAGAATTCCACATGGTTGAGTTATACCTAAATAATGATTTCTGATACAAGTGTTATTTAAATTTATGTCACACTCACACAGCAATGTTTAAATAAACATTGGTAGGTCATTGATTTTGCACACATCGTGCAAAGTAATTGACTAATTGCTTGGTTTTGAACCTCCTTCGCTTAGCAACATTTCAATTTTACACAATAATATTTTTTTTTGGACAACGTTAAATTATTTAGAAAAGTACTTACTAGTTTTATATATATATTTTTTATATATTCATAGTCGATTTAATAACGTCCATAATTCATATCACAGGATCATATAAAGCCATAGTATTGACCTTGTGACTTGTAACCTGTGTTTCTTACGTTAAAATATCACTGGTTTTATGAGCAAGCTTCAAAAGAATAAAGGTGACTGAACAAGGGTTTTATGTTTCAAAAGAGCTTTGTAACAAACTGTGTATGTAGGGTATGTACGCGGGTATTCAAAACGGGTTCGTAGTGGGTACCTACCTATTTTTTCTGTCGCTATGAAATTTCTTTAAGCTCATACGTGCGTGTTATGAGTTCATACCGAACTGTTGTAAACGAGGTCATTTGTATGTGTTTGTTGCTCAAAATACACTTTCGTTGTGTTCGAATTGGAAGAAAAAAGGATATTAAAAGTTTCAATTTCCTTAAAACTCGTTGCCGACTACAGCTATTTCCGCGAATTATTTTAAACAATGTTCGTTGCGAACGCGAAATGCACAAGCATTAGGCCAAATTGTCCCCAAGATGGCAATAACGTCAGAGCAGCGGGAAATTGTATTACCGGGCCTTACTTGCAGCCAACAGCGATGAGTGCATTCGTTACCGACGTAACTGGGAGCTTTGGAGCGCACTTGCATATGTTACTCGCCTCTCAACTTACATATTGCGCGCTCTGTCTAGTATGTTGTTCGAATTAAGGTGGACAACAAAGCGGAACAACTATCAACACCATGTTGACCCATCGGAAATGAAATTGAGTTCGTGCACGTAACGAAGTTCTACGAAAAGTTGTAGATTGGTTGTCTGCTTGCGTAGCGCTACGTTGGAGCTACGGAAACGCGATGAGCGACTGAGCGTCACATCTGCTACGACGCAGATCGCCTACGAATTTCACTGTTTGTGCTGTCGATGTCGTACTGTGAACATGTTGGACCAAAGCTCTAAAAATATTTTCGTATTTGACATTATATTCGAGCTAAATGCTGGCATTATTAAAAAAAATAACACTGAATAAAAATGTGACATGTTGGACAGCAGAATAACCGTGTAATCTAAATTACAAAGTTACCATATTTTCTGTCGCGTTACATTTTATACTTACTTATTTATGTATATTTTCGAGTTTACGGACATGTTTGTACTAAATCGTATTAAAACAATCCACCGTAGCTCCGGTATAACACTGTATTAGTGTTTTAGTCTAACTTAACATCTCGGGCACATATATTATTCAAACCTGTTCTACTTTCCGAATTAAGACTAACTTTAAATAGTTCGTAGATATAAAAAAAAAAACAATATAATTTATAACGAATCTGTGAATACTAACATAGGTAAAGGCGTTACGTAGAAATATTTGTTGAGTTATATGTACGCAGTGGAATCATAAAGGCATTGTTCGAATCTATTCCCTTTAGGCAGTTGCGAAAATCTAGTTAGAGGCTCCGGCGACTATTGCCTTGAAGGCTTCGTTACAAAACTCAATTTGAGAGGACGGCATTCGGTTCGATGGAGAGGCATAACGGTGAAAATCAAATCGGTCGCATAAATGTTGGAGTTTTGAGAATGAGATACCATTAAAATTACCTGCACTTTTGTAGTCATACGCTTTTGTGTAGGTGTCGTAGTCGTCATCATACAGCGTGGCCTCCGCAGTCACTGCTAACGCTACCAAACAAACGATCCAAGAACTCGCCATATTGTCTTCGTCACTCTTAAGTAGTCTTTATTACTTTGTAGCACTTAAATCACTAAAAGATAAACGTAAAGAGGTGAGCAAGATGAAAGAGTAAGAATTATAAAACCAAGCACACAAGTGCAAAGTTTCAGTGATTTTTACGGTTCCTTTTTTAACGTTATCATCAGACCTACGCGTGTAGAGATAACTAGCTTACAATCGTTTAAAAATGAACGAGGCACATGACTGCCTGTCCTATATGAGTGTTGTCGCTAAGGCTATTTGGTACTGCACCCAATTTGTTTACTGGGATTTATCGCGTTAAGGGTCCCGCAGATAGGCACAACGCGCCAATGCAACTTATCGCGTTTTCGCAGACCCGACTATGCGACTCGATTTTGCGATATATGTATATCCGAAGCTCAATTTCTATCGACGCGCGTTGTCGTGTAGCGCCTCCCTGGGGAGCCTTTAGACTCGAGACTATTATAATTGATACTTAACAAATAAACGATTCCGCAACGCAATTTATTTAGGTCACATAGTTAGGATCTTTGATATAAATCTGGAATATTCGAACTAAAGTTATAAACTTATAACAGATGTTGAACATCAGATAATAAATATTAACGGATCCGACAGGCGAATAGTGTGCAAACTAGTGTATCAGAAGTTCAGAGTTAAATTATGAATCCTCTGGGACCCACCTGTATTAAAAGCAGGTAGTCGGGATAATCCCATCTACCCTTTGTCTCACACAGAGGTCACTTTCTGAAAGTTGACCGTAAAATATTACTTTGACGAAAGTACTAATGTTTGTTTAGAATTATTCTAAGAAGGCGAAAATGCCTACGGTTCTCTAAATAAGGTTAGTTATTTGTGTAACATTTAATAAAAATGTAATAAGGTTGAAGTGTAAGCACAATGGTAGCTCCTTAGCCTTGAGCGTGAGTGCTCGAAACGTAAAAGGTAAAGGCGGAGTTCCCATCCTACCGCACATTAGCGGTGGCTTATATGAAAACTCGATCATTTTCCCACTCGATATCTATAATGTCGGCGGTGACATCGATACGTTGCACACACGCTTAACAAACTCTCGCGGTGCCACTCGATTTTTCCCATTGACTCGATGACAACTTAGTCAATCCCAAACGGCCTTGGCATAGTTTGTAATCATGTAGGTATACAAATACCTGCAAATATAACGTCGATATTTGTAGTAAGTCGGATATTTGTAGTAAGTCGGATATTCATCATACTAGAAAAGGTTTTCTGTTTGCATAATGCAGCTTTGGCTAAAGGGACCAAAGAGAAGAATTTACATTTATCTCAAAATCCTAATTAACTGCCTGTTAGGTCAAGTGGTCGCAAGGGCTACTGCTTAACATGAGGTTCTGGGTTGGATTTTTTCAATTTAATGGGACTTAAACAGAACTGGTGAAATTTGGTTGAACCTACTAAAGGTCTACATCTGCCTAACCATTTGGGACGTGATGTTAAGAATTCCTTATTTTCATTGATAGATTGGTGCATAAAAGTATTTCTTGATAACTGTAAGCAAATCGTATCTTTCAAGAAACACGTAGGTAGTAAAATAAGTAACTTTTAGATAGTTATTTATATTCTACGATTAAATTATCAGTAGGTACCTTCACCCACGCTTTCAGCACCCTGCAAAGGTTCTCATTAACAAATAATCTAAAACCTATTTCTCTGGTAATAAAGACGCATTTATTTTTCTGTGTGACTGTAATAAATTTCTCCATTCACGTCGTGATTCCGAACCACGTGATACCTTGTTATTTACGATTCGGGGGCGGCTCCCCTAAATGGGGTCAGTGATTATGTATGGAATAGTTTGTTAATGGTTTCACCGCAAAATTATACGTACTTATTGCTTTTGGTCTAACATGTATTATATTTTAGATGTAGGTTTCATTACATGGTGATTGTGGAAATACCAAAGCTAGCTTCGTTCAAAAGTTCATCTGTGCTATTTAAATAGCTGTGCCTTATTCTACGTAACTTAAAAAAATACAGGGATCCTAAAGCTAGCCTAGCCTAGGTACCCTAGGCTTGTTGCCTAAGAACATATTCAGACACAAAACGTAAAATTCGATAAGTGGTTATCAAAAACACACTAAAACAATTTTTCGCTAACACCACGGCATCCATGTCTAATACCTAGTTATTGGTGTCACCTAGTGTTAGGGTATATAGAACAGAAAAATAAAACTAATACTTACGAAAATACTTTTTAATAATCAGTAAAAGCCCTTTACAAACAATCTAATGCGGTTGAAAACAAGGCAAATATAGCTTCAAAAAGAAAAAATGGTTTTCCTAACAAAGTACGGAAACCACGGTGTACGAGTCTGACTCGCCCTTGGCCGGGTTTTTTTTTTCCTTTCTAAGGATTTACTTTGATGTCCACGCAATATAAATTCAGTTATGAATTGTTTGTAACCATCTACATTGTATTATAACAACGAGCCACGAAAGAAATTGTATCATAAGAAGTAATTACGCCCTTCGTTTCCGTAGGTAGGTAAGTCAAAAAAACTCGAGCAATATCTAAGTAATTACTTCGTAGAGTATTCTCTACGGACAACGAAAATCTAATAAATGTCGCTTACTTTGTCGAAAGGTACAAATATTTTCTTAATTTCCCGCTAAATATATGTATAGTTGCTTTTGTTGTTACCAATTGAATAAGTATTCATCTTTGTTTTTTTTTATTTGAAGAGATAATATGAAAGCACATAAGTCCTTATGTTTTCATAGGTATCGAGTTGTCTAGGTACATCGTTTACAAATGAGATATTCACGATCGTTCTAGAATAATCCAATAGGATTATTCTAGAACGATCGTGAATATCTCATTACACACACTCACTTTTGTAGGTATCTACTCTTACATTCCGTATAATAATACGGAATGTAAGAGTAGATACCTACAAAAGTGAGTGTGTTGCGAAGATCGTCGACTAGAATAGTCTAAGTGCACTCTAATACTATTGCCCCATATGTAAGAGCTATACGACGCCACAAACGACCGTAATACCCCGCGGATAATACCTTTATTCTATACATGTGAGAAGGTGCTGCTGTGCCCAAAGCATTTCTTAAGAAACGATTTAGTGGAAATGACACAACATTTGAAAACCAAAACGTAATTATTAGAATCTTAGGTAATTTAAAGTTTTTTAGGTTGCCGTACCAATATGGTCGCAAATGAATGGTTTTGATCAGACTATGTTCACTTTCATAGCAAGTAAGACTTAAAAAAAAAGCTAAAAACTCTGAAATAACTCAAATAGTTAAAAATATAACAAGATAAATTATATGGGACTTCATTTCACTAACTTGCATAGTTTTTAGTAAACAATAATAATCCTTTACGAGCAGTAAGTTTTTTAAAATTAATTACTAAAAACTTTAAACGAAACGCTTTTGTTAAACTACAAAACACTATGAAAATAATACAGATCCAGACATTATTATAGACTAGAACAACAACAACAACTTCTTACGAGACTCGATCAGCGAAATTGTAAACAAATGTAACATGAGCAGCATTAGAAGTTCTAATAACTATCTCATAACGAAGTATCTCGTAAATGGACGGGTGAAACGTGAATAAACAACAACAGTCAGTTACAATTAAGGTGTGCGGGCAAAGCAAACTAGTGCATTAATAATTCCTAACATTCCTGGGCCGGTTACACAAGGCGACGGTTTGATTGAGCAATCAAAGTTTGATACAGGACTTCTGCGCTACCACTGCAAGCCCTCCTAGATAGATACTTGTGGGCTTACCACAAGCGTCACAGCCTAATTTAATTCGTAGACAGTGACTCGAATTAGCGTATGGAGTTGGACGAGCTTGCGGTCTGCTGTTTCGCAATTTCTGAATAACTCAACATGCTAAATGCTAACTTGGACTCTGCACATATGCCATTTAAATAATTACTATCAGTCTACATCTATCAAATAAAATATCAAATAAGATAAACGAAAGACTCCGTGAAAAAAATATTATTGCGACGCAAGACCTAATAAATTTTAGGAAGATTAGTTTTATTGTATGTACATTTAAGGTCTGAGATTTGTGTCTCAACGTCCTGTGTATCCATAAGTAAGCAGCCTGAGACCTGGCTTTCGGCGTTAAGGTGGGGTATAAACCAAAATTGCCATTCGTAAATTTGATTTAAGACGAACACATGACACTTTAAAATGTTAAAAACATCTCGATAGAAATTCATTACGAAGTTACATGACAGAAACAGACGATTTCTTTTAAATTTGGATTTATACAATATTCCAAGAAATAAATTATCAAAATCAAAATTCATTTATTCAAATTAGGCTGAGACTCAGCACTTATTGAATGTCAAAACGTTTACAAAAGACAGATATCTTCCGTCGCATCTTTCGAGTAGTGCAATGGTGGTGGTGATATTGTTTTCTGTACAGTGTGCTTTATTTGGAAAATATGTTTGTCTTCGAAATACCTTAAAGTCTAACTACATATACACCAATAGTGTAAAAGATGTAGTAGTTACCTATTTTCGAAAGCAGTGGACGCATAATATGTGGCTACCCTCAGATTCACACTGAAAATATGAACTGGCTGTTGATAAGCAGATTTTACTAAATTATAAACCTTGGATAACTTCTAAACTCAAGCTACTGCAAATAATTAATCCATTTTCTGAACAGTTCAGAAACACAACTTAATAACAGTTATTTTAACTTGCTAATTATGTGTAGCCTTAACTTTTACCAAGACAGCTGAGAATTTAGCTCATAAGACGATATTACGCTATCGCTACCTTGATGTAATCACAGCTTATTGAATCGTTATACTCGGGTTGGGCAACACCGAGAAGTGATTTGTTCGCCCAGTTGCCAATATTGTGGCGCGGATTATAACTTTGATGAAAAGTTTTGCATGCAAATTAGGCGTGTTTCGACAGCGGGGCCTGGCCTGTCTGAACCACGCGCGCAAGTGTGGCCGCTGTCTAAAAAGGCACGCTTATCGCCCTTCCCAAATCCTTATTAATTCCATGTAAACTCTGATAGATCGGAGCGAGTCGAAAATTAATTACCCGAACTTCAGGGACCCGTCAATTACACCGCGCCATTATTCTATTCGGACTCTCCCCACATTGCGGGGGGCCGATCTAAACGAGTTTGATTGTACAAGTAATGACCAACCGTTTCTATAAGTTGAAATTTTTTATGACCCTATCAGAATACACAAAGCTAGCCACAATTTTAATTCCACCCAGTCTAGAAATACGTTTATAACTTCGCACTTATAAGTTGCGTAACTCACTTTAAAGTTGTTTATGGATCGGTCATGAAAAGCTTTGGAAAAATGAGTTATAGAACAAAACACATTAACTCGAACTTTGCAGACAATTAACTAGAATTGTATTATATGTACCTACTTGACGAGTACAAGTGTAAAAGGATAACAAAAAACGGTACAAACCACTTTCACAACTTTTTCATTTAAAGTTTCGTTAAAAAATTGTGTGTAGTTTCTGGACAAGCTACGTTTTATTCAGATAAGTACTTAAATACTTATGGTTCTTTCTTTTTTAACAAAATATCACGCCTTTATTCCGTAAAGTACCCAAGGCAGAAGTAAGCCTGTCGTTGGTACACTCACATTTAGCCTATTGCCATCAACTATGCACAAATTCAGAGTCCGATGTGCGACTGAGAAACCTCAGATGAATAAAACCTACATTACGATCCGGGAAGCGAACCCAAGACCACATGATCAGCAGTAGCGCCTGCAACCACTACACCAACGAGGCAGACACTTATTATGTGAAATAATATCTTAATTTAAGTGGGTAGGAGGCAGGTAATTAAAGCTTGACAAGAAAATAAACTCTCGACCCAATATTCCGGAATACTGGGTCGGTGAGAGAAAATTATATTCGGTATCCTCTATTAAAAGATAAACAGAGCCAGAGGAAGTAATTAAAATGCCCACTATTGGGAAACCCTAAAAGTTAATATAATTACTTTGTGAGATTATTTTTACCATGGTTTAACATTCAGGGTGGAAGAGTTCGACGTGAGTTCAATTCAAGATTCTGAATCAAATTTCTACCAATTTTCAAATTTCTACGTATTGTTCGATGTTGTTTTTTGTTTACAGTTCAAAGTAAAAAAAACATCCGATAAAACATTAAAATGAGGAAAAACTCGACGAAAAACTTTCTACGCTCGGGGGGTTGAATCATGTTAAGACTGAACTCAAGATATCAGGTT
The DNA here is from genome assembly GCA_905147745.2 of Phlogophora meticulosa. NCBI lineage: Eukaryota > Metazoa > Arthropoda > Insecta > Lepidoptera > Noctuidae > Phlogophora > Phlogophora meticulosa. The sequence goes on from LR990518.1 coordinate 7,725,668, forward strand.
CTGCCTCGAAGTCTTCACCCTGTAGATAATATCTACCTAGACAAGTATTTGCTTACTTTCTCCAATTAGAACTAGTTCAGAAAATCTCACCTGAACCCAATCAAAGCCAACCTACGTGTTCCTGTTACAACCCTTTCCATAAAATAGATACATTTACGTGATTTACGTAGAAAGAACAAATTGAACGTTGAAAAAGAAATCTTCCAGTCAGACCTCTGAATTTCCTTTTTTACGACTTCATTAAACTGTACGCGTGTTAAACGAGCCATGTACGTGGGTCGTAATTTTCCTTGAAACCGCAAGGAGCTCTCGATCGACACTGACGACCATATAATTAACAACCTCTGTCAAATTCACACCCATCCGTCTCCGTAAAGACACGCCCCCTTTACTTATTTGAATGGAACAGAGCTGGGTGTCACTTACAGGCTACAAGCGGCTTAAGGCCGCCTAGAAAAATGATGTTCAAGGAGAAATTTAGTTATCGAGTGGTGGAATATTTTACTCTTTTATTTTAGCATTTATAGTGTAATTTCATGTTAGGTACTCTTTCTGTAGCAGTAAAATCGAATAATATTCTAATATTCCATCGTTATAATGCTTAATTGAGTCGATAGGTACGCATTGAGGCTGTGCCTACCTACAGTCCTGGTTAAGCTTCATTAGAAATAAAAAGCGATGTAATAAAGATCTACTCATTCGCATAATTCCAAATTACTCCGCATGTACCTATACAGAAGATATCTTTGCCCTCCAAACAAAACTCATTTTGAAGCATTTTACATATCTACTAATCCGTTTGATCCTGGATTTTGCCAGCGAATGCGGAAAATATTCAAACTCAGTTTATGTATCACAAACGAAGGGAATGGAAATCATTATTTTTTTTGCCAACGTAGGTATGCAATTTCCGGAAAAGGATCACATACTTTTATAATCTTATCAAATTCTTACGAAATGCAAACGTTACTTTCATGCCTGAAATATTACTTTTTTTTTCGTATTCTCTCTATTAAACATACAAAACAATTTACCTATTACAAGAACGAATGACGATTAATTTAACGATGTTTTTTATTTAGAATAGGAATTTGAGGTCACAGGTCAGTTGGTCACCATTCAAACCCTTTTACAACACAACATGCAAATCACTCGTGCATGCATTTGCATCCGATATCATGTTGGACGTCCAATTCGTTTTAGACTTAACAATTTGTTTGATCTTTTATTGATTGACTTCAATTTATGGCGACTTTTTGTTGCTTTTAACCAAATATTTCGTGGCTGTAAAATGTTTAACTATTATGACTTACAATCGTGCTCATATGTTGTAATATGTTTATAACATGAAATTGTATAGGCCTTATAGTACAATTTCATGAAAGTGGAATGCTTGCTTATGAATAGTTATAGCGGCATGCGGCATCGGCACGATCAATTAAAAGGTGGACTTTGCAATGTCACCCGCTACATTTAACGTTCGGTGAACGTCCGAGATACCAAGTTACATTACATCGCTGGTTACATTCAGTGTTGCACAAAAACCAACATTAATCATTTTTGTTATCTGCGAGTGTAAAATAAAATAATGTGTTAAGCGTTTTTATCTATTATATGTGTGTGTGTGTTTTTTTTATAAATGTATGCCATTAATAAATAAAATCAGTAGCTGACTTCAAGTCAAATGTAGCTTCTGAAAATCGCTGCTAGACTGTATCAATGTCAAAGTTCAAATAACGCTTAAACTTGCGACCTATCTCGTAACATTTAGGGCATAGACACGAGCACCTAGTGAACGCATAGATATATAATAAAAATAGATTGCGTTACTCTATGCGAATTAATCCGCGACGTTTCTTATGTCGACGCGGTTGAGGCAATATTTTGATATGCTTCTGTTTTTCTATATGTAGATTTGATATCTACATGTCAGTAATAATATTCAAAAAAACGTTTCTGATCTCATCTCTGTTCTTTTTTGTACATTTATGTTGATAAAACCGTGGATAATCCCCGAACAATTTTGCATGTTACTGAAATGGATTCTTAAGCACCTCCATATTACATAAGGTATTCGCCCGTTAGCAGAAATGTCAAGGTTATACGTAGATGACGAAAAACATACATTCCTTAATGAAAATATTCTAATACAAGGTTTTACTCGTGACTTTGTCAGAGACTGAAATTGTTCTATCTCGAAACCAACATTCGATTTTGAGCAGAATCGTTATGTAGGTTTGTATACTGGGTGTATAGAAACGCATCGTGTATGCATACATGAATAACAATATTCGCACACTTGTACTTGCTGATTAAACAATCGGTAGTCATCTATGTATATACAAGACCATAGGTAGTATACCACCGTGTCTAGAGCTAACAGCTATTAATGATCGGGCTGCGCTGATTTATATATATGGCGCAGGTCTTTACATTAGTGCGTCTATAACAAAGCTGGTAAGAAGACACCCTAAACAAATGACACGTTCTATATCCCAAACTATTCAAAACTCGCTAGGGTGTTCGAATCCAGCCAGAATAAATATTCTGCCTATATGCTAGGAGTTTCTCTTCAGCCAGCAGTAACAATTAAATAACTGCAGCTTCTCAAAAGATACAAATAAATAATCGGCCTCTGAACTGAAATTCTTCCTAAAACCTTCGATAAATCTAGGCTGGCATCTTAAATCATTGCAACCTAAAGTTCTGCTTTAAGCAGCATGATTACTGTCAAATGCGTGCAATAACTGAACTCATCTCTCTTCAATATACCATGTCAGACACTAATCTGCATGGAACTCATAATTATAATCGATCTGACCAATATAATGTCTGGACTTTAAAAGAGACCTCTGAGTTTATTTCGGTGTTTCTTCTCAGAGTAATCGGCTAGGAAAAACTCTGATCGTATTTTTTTTCGTTGTTAGACGTGTAAAGAAGTATTTAAATCAATTTACAGAAACAAATATCATTTAACCGCTAAACTAAAATAAACAAAAACGAAATTAATCTTATCTAAACAAATTTAACTCAAAATAAACTATGAACAGAACTAAAAAAGTTAACTCATGACAATAGATAACAAGATAACGACTGAATAAATTGGTACTGCGATTGTTATGACAGAAGTAACGGCAGATGCTCTACCCTAACTAGGGAGCTTTCCCGCACTAGAAATTAAAACTTTCGCCATTCCGGAGCTAAAATTATATTCTTGAATATAATGTACAAAATAAACAAGAAATATTCAACTGAAACTGAAGCTTATTTTTTATCGATTCTTAAACAAAATGAACTGAGTAAAAACCAACAGAATTTCATTAGATGTTTTAGTTTTAGTTCATCTTTCTAGTCCGCAGCCGTTCGACCACAGCTATTCATAATCCAATTTATAAGTAGGTACATTTAATGAGAAACCTTATAGAATAAATTATTAGATTTGCCAAGTAAATTGCGAAATATGAAAACGTAACATAAATCGGTTTAGACAGCAAGTTTCGTGTATCTACAATCCGATTACTTCGATAGGCTTTGTCAGAATTGATTGGAATTCTATCCTTCACGAAGTTGCTAAACACTGTCTTGAAATGAGAAAATTTCCCGGAAATGTTTTAGGGGTACCTAATATACTTCGATTGTTTAAATTGAGTTACGCTTAAGTAAAATTTTGTTCAATTCTCTAATCATCAGTTATTAGCCACGGTGGGTTATTTTCTATAAAAGATTCGTGTTCAAGTAGCTCGACCAGACATCAAGCGCTATGCGAGTGTAAGGACGTATTAAGAAAGTTGCCAATCCAGCTACGGCTTGCTATCGCGTACTTCATAGAAGCACTTTTCTTGTGAATAATATCCATATACTTTGTATGATGGATGGGTAGCATCGTTGCCTGAACTAATATACCATTCAAGAGTTTCTTTAGCGGTCTCTATTACAATAACACTGAACTGAAACTTAAAACGTTTATTAAATTACACAATTAATCTTTGATGTGTTAGATAAAATTAGAATTTGTAAGTAGGTACTATCAACGATTCATCTAGTCACTAAGAAGTCCGCCGTAATTTTTGTCACGTCTTAAATTTTAAAATAACTCCAAAGTCTACCCCTTACTTTTAGAAATTCATTTGAATAAAGAAAAAAGTTAAAATAATTTTTAACTTGATATCATTTTTGCGTACAAAAAGGTAAAGAAAGATCCTCCAAAATAATATTATTATCTATTTGAGATGGTAAACAGTAAGAATGCAATTAAAATACAATTCGGAGTGTCGCCAAGTTTACATTTGAATTAGGTTTTCCTTGTGAAGTTTATTTTTTAATGAGGCTTCTATGTTGGACAATGGAAACATTAACGGGAGCGTGTAAATAGCGAACTTCTCCGAACGGAACGGGACACTTGACATTCTTTTCAATGCGCAAAACAAATTAAAAACTGTAATAAGAAAATAAATTGGTTGTATCCCAAAAAAATCTGAAATGTTAATATAATTGGTTCACAACTTAACAGCTATGTTAATGTTTGGCGGTTAAAAAATAAACCGATGTTACATTGCGTCCTCAATTAAGATTCGGTGTCATAAAGGGCCATGGGGTTTCGCACGCGACTGTACTTGGTTATCATCCCAGATAGAAACTCGCTCACGAGCCGCGGGTCCGGATCGAAAGCGCAGTTTTATGGTTTTTCTGTGCGTGTGTGGTACTGAGGCCACATTGCACGAGCGCCCGACAAGTAGAGTAGGACGAAACATGGGAATCACTTCCCATATACTCTTAGTTTGACGATTGATTAATATTTCATCTGAATTCTCGACACTAACAGAACTGAATGTATTTTCTCACACCGAAAATCTTTTTGAATATTTTAGTAAGAGAGATTTCAATCTAAGGTTTAGCGGTTTTAATAATTTTCATATCTAAGCAATAAATCTTCGGTGTGTTTAATTCATCGGCCCGACCTACGTTTGTTTAAGTAGCAAATTAAATAATTTTGCTTGTTCTACTTTTACATACCTACTTGCGCCATGTTTATTAAAACATTGGATGCATAAATGTTAGTTAAACTGTTATTGAAAACACAACGGTTACTATCTATTGCTTTTTATGATTAAATGAAATGATGAAATTATATTCATTTCTGTAGATGGATTAAAAAAACACTTTTACACGTCCTAAAATGAAATAAATAAATTAGATTAAGATTAATTAGGTCGGCGTTTCCCAACATGACTACTATGAGAAGAAACACCGAATTAACTAAGCGGATCTCATTAAATCCCAGACTTTCTCGTGGTAAGATCATGTGAGGACTATGCAGATTAGTGTCTGAGATGATCTTTTGAGGAAGGAAACACACAGTAATAAGTGGACCTGTCCAGTAAGTGCAAGCATAAATCGGAACTCAACGTTATTAGACTTTGCTCATATAAATTGCGAATAGCTGTACCTACCTAGTACCTATCGTTGTTAAATAAAATCGTATTTTCATTACCGCGCCTAATTCCGTTTTGTTTGTGTTTGTTTTTCACACTAAATTACTGAATACTTCGACAGCCGTTTCGATATAAGCGTTCCAATGAATACAAATCGGATGCTGTATATACGATAGGGTCTCGATTTATTGCATATGTTCTCGATTATTTACTCAATCATTATCATGACTGTGAATAGATAGCGGTTGATCAAGGCAGCCGTTTCACTTGAGGCAGACTGACCCAGCCGGATTTAGCGGCATATCGACTATGTTTAGAAACTGCAATTTAAATAGGTTGGTGAACAAATGATCCAGGAAATTGCTTCACGTAATTATCAAAATACCGCCACAACAAACATAAATATTTATAATATAATGTAGATAGTGATTATTATCAACATGTTGACACAATAAAAACTCGTAAAATAATAGTAAGATATAGTTAAATTGCTTTATGAAAATAATTCAAGTTCTATAAATTTGTTTTTGTTCTTCCAACCTAATATAAATTCCGAAATAATTATGTACAATTCGAAATATTATTTCCATAAATTATAGCCGCAGTTGTTACCCAAATTCAAGACAAAAAGGAACCGTAAAAATCACACCGTCACTTTGCAACAGTCACAACAAACCTCCGACACACGTAATATATAGAAGCAATGTAAGCAGCTGCGTAAGTAAATAAAAATATGAACAGAGACGCGTAATGAGTCGCGCGGGAAGGAGGCGCGAGCGAGCGCGCCGAGCGCCGGGACTAGAATGCGGGGGCGCGAATCGGAATACACCACCAGCATCCAGCTTTTCCCTCCCTCCCCCCTTCCCGCGCACCCACACGTCCCCCGTACCCCTACGTCTGATAACCTGCTACTTCGGAAGTCACTAAACTCCGTCATGAATGTTACCCAAGCACCAACACCCGACTTGTGAAAGAAAATGTGAATTTTATTGAAAAGGGGTCGGTGTTGCGCCACTAACCTCTCTTTGTGTGAAAATCGATGCTTTATCGCCTATTAGGTGTTACGAAATCAACTCGTGTCGCGGCCGAGAATGTTAGCTTCCCTCGCCACTAAAAGCTTTGTAGAAGTTGAGCTCGTTTTGTAGTAATATCGTAAAGAGTAGAAACGGTGACCACTCTTTAAATTAACCTTTTCAAATGAAAAAACATTTAGCAACTCAATACGCTGTAGCAACTGTAAGATTAATGCCCGTTTCCATTAAAAACTAAGCGACACTTAAATGATATGCCTTAACAAAACGCACTGTACCTAAAATATGCAACCGTGCGAAAACACTTGATATTACATAAATTTAAGTGACGCTTAGTAATAGTAAAAACAGTCATAAAGTCTCAAGATGATTTTTTTTACTTTAAGAAACAGAAGCAAATTTTCCATATTTTAGACTCGGTTCTGACGTAAAACACACCTACACAATCCACACAAATTTTAAAATTGAATATCGATTTGGAGTGTCGTTTACCTACTTTGAGAATTATTGATATTCAACAAGACTGCTTGGCGTATCGTGATGAGCTGAGCTCCCAAATGGTGTCCAACATTAGATAAATCCGTCGCTTGAAGCTATAACGAGTACACACGCAGGTTCAGAAGATCGCAACAATGTACAAAAACAAATAAAAGCTTCATCTTCTCTTCTTGATTTCTATTCCATTTCTTGATAAAAGCTTGCTTGCTTCACCAGTTCTTTGCAACATTAAAATCCAAGTGAGTATATAATTGTGCGTTTATTCGTCCTGCCGACCCCTAAGGGCGTGAATTCATGCATGGCAAATTCTTACTTTCGTGAATTTATTTTTAGTTCATTTCTACAATAAAGACTTACCTAAAATACAACAGAAACTGGTTACTATTTTCCACCAGATTTTGATGCAACGTACTCACAAAAAACAAAACACTAACTGATACGATATAACGACTTCTTACGTCAGACAGGTAGTTACTCCTTGTTCCCATATAATTATGGTGCGCGCAATTCGCCCGAAGCTCGGCGCAAGCGCCGCTTACATTGCATCAGTCAGCGACACCTGTCAGATCCTTTCCAATGAACTTAATTACATCTGATGAAATTTTATTACATTTACACTCTTTTAATTAGATTTCACTTGAGTAGGTTTTAATTTATTTGAAAGTCTAGATCTTTTATGTCAAAGTAATTATTTTGTTCTTGTTAGGTATGTAGTGAAATTTGAATGTCTACAGTCTGTTGAGACGACTAGAGCCTTGAGACATTTTCATTAATTATATTTGTAATTTGCAGTATGGGTAATTTGATGGACACAAATGCGTATTATTAATTCGTGTCTAGCTTTATATCTACTACTAATTACCGTAAGCTGCTTATTTTTTATTATACACGTCGTGATCACAGTTTACTCAGAAAGTGTTCAATTAAGCTTTTGTGGGGATTTTCAATACTAAATCAGAATTTTAGTAAGTGTTCTGCGTTACTTGGAAAATAATGATATTATAATTTCAATTTTCGTACTCAGCGATATACCTTTATTTTTCCTAGAAGAAAATTACCATTTCATTTGAAAGTTATCAGCCTATGTGGGTAAATATTTAATTTTGTGCAAACATTAACTCTTAACATCTCGATAGTTCATTAAAATCACATCAAAGTTATAATGTTGCTTATATTAACCTGAGTATATACATAGGTACTGTAGAGGTATGTTTTGGGTATGTTCAGCAACCTTCACGAATATGTAAACTACATATATAAGTTATGTCGTATTATTTCGAAACAAACACTATCTGATAATTAAAATACAAAAGGGGTAGATAGCGTCGTTGGCCGACAGATATGTGTTTCAATATTTGACGGCACGGTTGGCGCAGTGGCTGAGCGATCGACTGCTGCGCCGCGTGTCGTGGGTTCGATTCCCGCACGGAACAAATATTTGTATGGCCTACAGGTAGTTGTTCCGGGTTTGGCTGTTTGTATATGTGACTTTAAATGTTTGTAAACGCACCCACGACACAGGAGAAATTCCTAGTGTGGGGCAACGTTTAAAAAAAAATAATATATAAAAGTGATTTTGACGACCTATGTGGCGCAGCGGGCGAAGGTCCGCCTGCGAGACAGGAGGTTGCGGGTTCGATTCCCGCCATGGGATAAATGTTTGTACGATCTACAAATATTTGTTCCGGGTGTTCTGGGTATTTGCTATGTATAATAAAAAATATCTATGTATGTAATGTATTGTATTAAGTATATCAGTCATCTAGTACCCATAACACAAGCTCTGCTTAGCTTGGGGCTAGATGATGCTGTGTGGATTGTCCAGCATTATTTATTTATTTATTTACCCTAAACAATCACGTTATTGGTGTTTGATTTCCGTTATAATTAGAGCCCTCATTCTGAAAATACTTAGCTAATACTGTTGATTAGAATTTTCCTGGAATGCTGATATAATATTCCGCTTCGTTCTCGCAGGCCCTTTAAAATTACCTGGTGATATACAATTCACAAATTTCATGGAAATTTCTAACCCCCATCCTTGATTCCTAGTTCTACGAAAGGAGGATTAGCAATTGAATATGAAACCTGGTCCAACCAACCATCAGATTCGACTACCAAAAGTTCTATTTCATTTCTATTGTAGTGTGAAATGTGTCTGGGAATTTATTTTCTTTGTTCTTTTCTGTTCTACATACCTTCTTTGACAACAGTACCTACCTATTCGTTATAAAATGTTTTGAACGCAAGTATTATACACATAATTTTTTTTTATATGATTCAGTTCTTTAGGAATACATAAGTCTTGTTATGTTATGTATTGCGCATGCATGTGTGTAAGTATTAAGCATCGTATTCAATACACATGCGCCTGTATCATAGGTGAGAATCAAAAATTTTATCTGATATATGCAATAAAATCAAAACCATGCAACCGGGAGTTACAATATGTTAGGTTTTTTAATATAACATATTATATACATATTTCAATATTATTTGAAAGTTTATAAAGAACACGGTGCTCTAAAATATATCAAATCTTTAAAAAATGAGGAAATACACTATACAATGACTGAAGGGGGAATATTCTGTCCTGGAATCTATCTCTATCGTACGAATAGGATAAGCTTCCACAACATAAAATAAAGTACTTGGCCTTTGCGAAAATTTTAACCCAATTGCTGTTAATTACACAGTCTGACCTAACCATCATCTTATCATGCCGGTGTACGTTTACCTCTACATATATTTCAGAACCAGGACACAGTTAACTTAAGCTTCCGTACCATAACATGAACTACGTTAAGAGCCCTTTCCAGAAAATATGAACCTCATTCCTGTTGGTTACTCGGACCGTTTTGTCTCATCCTCCTTTGTTTTAGAATAAAAAATGGAACATCGCTATCGTTGAAAAAGCGATAAGATTCCTACGTCAACAAAGTGAAAACAATCTTGCCTTGATTGTGGTAAGGACCGTGACCGCAGCATAATACCAAATCATACCTGTTAACTTTGCTTATTTTGGACCTCGCCAAGAGGCTTAGCAAAGTCAGCAAGACAGTGTTAACTTTGCACACTTTGCCGTCTTTGGCCGTAATACCCGTATTTGGGCGAGCAGCTATCTGATGTTAGCGCGTAAGTACATCACAGACCAAAACTACAAAATGTCATCATGAAATCCTTTTATCGTTAACTGACAGATTGATTTGGTTGATATTAAGATTAGATCCCATGCCTGTAGAATCTAATTGATCGAATATTTGGTACAATCGGTACCCTATTACCTGACTCCTTTCAAAAATAGATTGAATTACCAATTACCCCTATTTTAATGCCAGTGCGGTATCTTTCTCCTATTCGTATGTTATTTATTTATTTAAGCACATGGAGGACTTACAGCTAATAAAAACAAACAAAATAGGAAACAATAGTCACGCGAGAGCCAATTACAAATTCTCACGTATAGATATGTAATATTAATTGACAGTGTGAGCACAAAAACAAAAAACAAAAAGCACATCGCTATTAAAAGAGTAAGAAGATAGAAATAAACTATACGTGTAAAGTAATAGAAAAAAATATGTAATTAAAAACAAATAATAAAACCTATCACTGCTTGACAAATTTGTGGCTTAAGCACCTTCTTATTTCAACACTGCAACCGTCTTGCAGTATCTATCTAAGTCTATGGTCCACCTTATATACTTGCAACCAGCCTTGGTAACGAGCTAAACAGTACAATATAGGTCAATAGTAGTGAAGCCTTGCCCTCTCCAATTAATAGGTTAGTGCTAGCAGGACTATCGTCATCGGATCGAATCATTGGATTCCCGTTTATCCCATTTAGTTCCTATCAAACGCATACATGTGGCAGTCCACATGCAAAGAGACCTTATGTATTTGGAGTTATGCATATACCTATAATCTGCAATATCAGAAGAACCTCGCAAAACGTGTGGTTGCGGAGATGTCATCAAAGTATTCATAAAACATAAAATATATTGGAGAATAAAAACGGCTATGTGGTATCCTGTCCTCGTGGACAGATACACATAGTTGACATAGCCTTTAGCATTTTATAGTCAAATTCAATAAAACGGATGCAATCTGTTTCACTTTAAAATATTCTCTATTCTCGGTGCACTGAAGCCGAAATAATGCAGGCAATAACAATGTACTGTAAATAATAATGTACCTACTGTAAGAGTAAAATTATAAAAAATAATTCTAACCTTCTAAGTACCGTATTACAGGGTGCTGCTAAAAATGTAACGTTGATTAACGATCCCATTGTAAATGAGCTAGAGTTTTCTAACCGTCTACAAAATATATTTATTGTATTGCTCTCGACTCCCAAGGCAAAGGAAAACATCGTTAGGCAACGCGCAGAAAAACCCGCACAGGCGTGTATAAACAAAGATATGATAAAAATGGTTATCCCTAATGCTGGGCGTTTAACACGGATGGTTGACGTTTATGACTATCTCGCAATGGTGAAGAGTTCTTGTATATCATACAAGTCCAACGATATTGGCAGAATCATCTTAAATTTACACTAGTCAATATTTTTCTGCTTACGAATTTCGCGAGGGTACTCCACAGTTTGACATTGTACATCCAAAGTTAAAAATGGTATCGTACCGTCTCATTATTAATTTTGTCTGTCCGGAAACAGAATAATAAAATAAATAGTTATAAAAACGTATGAGCCAACAAAGATTCGTTTTTCTTGCTCATTCGAATGCAACTGTGAGAGTAAAAAGAAATAAAAGTAGTGTAAAATCTTAAAAACAAAGTCGGCATCTGCAACGTTACCGAAAAGTTTAATAAAATTTATTTTTAATTCATGAACGTTGTGGTTCTTTTTTAAAACTCGATCTTACAAACGAATTTTCGAATTTTTTTACGCGCTGGTTTACGTTTCAGTTAAGAATGGTGTTTGTGCGAACTAGACGTTTGCATGTAGACGTCTAACTGCTCATATCTCTGTATGTCACAATACGAGATGAGATACCCACCAGTGAGTTCGAAACCGTGATTAGATGAACCAATGAAATAAAAAATCAAATTTTAATTTATTATAAAACAAAAGCAGTACGAGGAAACTGGTTGACATAGGACTTATTTCTCAACGAAAGTGATAAAATTAGTACACTGTTATACTTAAATAGTATTATGGAATACTATTTAAGTATAACAACTACCTTCTTACCTATAAGTACTCATGGGAATACTTATAGGTAAGAACGGTACTTAGGCGCGTAATACAGAAGCTCACTCAAGACTCAAGCATTACAACTCGTTAAACGCCATTCGATTGGTTGAAAATAGTTTTTAACTCATGCTTGAGTTTTGAGTGAGCTTCTGTAATAGGGTCCTTAAACATTACTGGAGAAAACGATGTATTTGAGTCTGAATCCTGCAAGGTTACAAAGCTTTTCTGGGATTGACACTATGACGATTGACTTGGGCGTTTCAATGTGATGAAAGCCTGTTCCAAATAAGTTATAAACCAGCAACGAAAAAGCTGAGAAATGATTTTTGCTGTTACTTATACATTTGTCAGTATGTGAACCTTCTCAGAATTAGGCAATTAATTCAACACTTCACAGAAATAAAACAAGCACCTTGTCGAAACAAAACAAACCGCTTTTGGCTTCAATGTATTGTTCAAAAACCAAAAAAGAACAAACAGTGTACCAGTACAGCTATTTTTAAGATGAAAGGCAGTCACGAAACCTATTTGACTCGCAAAACTAAAGTCGGAAAACAATATGGCACTTACATTTCCAATTTAGTTTTGTTAGGCCTCCGTGTTTTCTCGAGTTACTTAAGAAAACTTATTTCACACATCATTTATCAAAGCTGATCTACCGAAATAGCCTTGTTGGTTTAGCGTAGTTTGCGTTCACGTCGTTTATTTAAAAAAAAAGGTTTCCGTTTCAAAGAGCTCCAGTTACTTTAATAGATATCAATTTCTGAAAATATATTGCACATATATGTTTTCGAGACCTCTGACGAACGCTTGATTGCTGCAGCTTTCATACAAGTCAAATAGCGGAGCAGAGATTAAATACGAGTATGATGCATAGCTGGACGTAAATGCAACTTTGTAATATGTATCAGAATCGTTAAATATTTTCTTTGTGTGGTAGGTCAATAAATAATCGCCATGGGCGGTTCTTTCCGTCCGTGTTTAAGTAGTAATGACGCGGGAAATGACTAATGCGTTACTTTGTTGCTTGTTTTACAGTTTTGTATCTGTATCTACGTATAAATAATAAAAAACTACGTAGAAATTTAGCAAATTCAATGATTAACTGTATGTTATCGGTAGAACAGGAGCCATTAGAATCGGAACATGCAAATTTACGTACTACTCAAAATATAGCGGATATCCCTAAACCTATTAGAAAATAGCTGATCATTATCAAAGTAGCTGAACAGATTTTCATGTAACAAGACTGAGAACCAGTCTGCTTAAACAAGACTTCTAATAAAACGCATTTAAATCGGACCATCCATTTGAGAGTTATCATGCTACAGATATACACACACAGATACACAGAACACCCATGGGTTAAAAACTGACATTTGATGAATTAGAGTTGACGATTTCCAACATTTAATTGAATTGGCCAATTTAAGAGAAAAGAACCCTTTAATTCTACGACAAATCTATACAAAGCTAATATATTTTGTCGAGTCAAAACAAAAACGAGCTGAAAAAACCATTTGACGAATAATAACAATTATCAATCTCGACCAATTGCTTACTAAATCGTTGAAACCACAATCTAAAGTCCAACAATTTTATTAGGTACACAAAATGATAATAAAATAAGTCGTCACAAACGTCTATAAATACAAACGTCAGGATGAACATCTGTCTGTGTTTTACTGCGTCTAAATAATAACCGATAATATAATATCTTATCGTTGTGGGCGGAAAATTGCATCAGGGAAATAGCCACCGAGCGATATCCCAGAGTTATTACGTTTTACGCATTTGCAAAAATATATTCTGCTTCTGAATTCGGCAATTCAAATTAAAAAGTTGGTTTTGACTGGGGTTTTAATGTTCCCACGAGTTCTGTTTGATGATTGTTTTGCTGCGTGTGTATCGTTCTATGTGTTTATGGGAATTGACTTATGTAGCATTTTACTGCCTGTACACAACACCACGCTTGTAATCCTTGAAAGGTAAGATAGAGGTGTACCTATAATAAATCGAAATTTCGCCAGTTATGTCAGCCCCATGTAATAGGGGTAAACCTTGGAATATCTCAGTCTCGATTTGTAGACTTATGTAGCATTTTACTGCCTGTACACAACACCACGCTTGTAATCCTTGAAAGGTAAGATAGAGGTGTACCTATAATAAATCGAAATTTCGCCAGTTATGTCAGCCCCATGTAATAGGGGTAAACCTTGGAATATCTCAGTCTCGATTTGTCATCATTTGTCATCTGGAATATTTCAGTCTCGATAGACTGAAAAATTCCAGATAGGAAAACCCAGAACATAAGACCTCATGCTCAGCAGTAGCGCTTGCAGCCACTGGACCAAATATACTTACTATGATTAAATCGTGTTTAGGAAAATGGGAATTGTTCAGTTATTCTAGCTTCTCTAGCTTCGTTAGAAATAATAAACCTGGTAAGGGTTAAGAGTATTACCACGCAATTATCCTTTAACTTCCGAAGAGTTATTTCTGGGAATAAGCTGGTATTGTCAAATACAAACACAAGGGTTTAGTTAAGCGTAATGTTTAGTTAGTAATTTCGACATAAATCTTGTATTGTGACGCAAATTCGGTGTTTACACCGATCAAACTGAGGGTAGGTGTCAACCGCATACGTGGAACGTTTCTAGAGCAATGAGGCTCGACGACATGACACTTGACTGACTCCCTCGTTAATTTGTAACAGAAATCCTATATTTAACCGTAAGCGAATATATATACGTACGCCGCGTCGCAGGATAATTGGCAAAATGTTATTATTGCAAAAGACCTAGGGTTGTTCCACAGGACAGTATAATACGAGGTTATGTCAGGATTTTGGCAAAAAAACAGGATTATATTGGGTTAATAAACAACGACTGCTTGTGTTGCTAACGATTATTATTTAAGATGGACGAAGACTAAAAAGAAAATGAAGATAGCTTAGATGCTAATTGGTTAATGTAAAAGTTATAAATTCACTAGCTTTTTCGCGACTTCGTCCATGTATATGTCGATTTTTGTGGATGCAGACGAAGACGTGGGTTGAAAAGTAGTCTACATCTTTTCTTGTGGTTCAAGTAAGTAACAAATTTCATGAAAATCAGTTCAGGTTTAGCCGTGAAACCATAACAGACAGACATACAGAGTTACTTTTACATTTATAATATTAAATAAATAAATAAATATTGCTGGACAATCCACACAGCATCATCTAGCCCCAAGCTAAGCAGAGCTTGTGTTATGGGTACTAGATGACTGATATACTTAATACAATACATTACATATATAGATATTTTTTATTATACATAGGAAATACCCAGAACACCCGGAACAAATATTTGTAGATCGTACAAACATTTGTCCCAAGGCGGGAATCGAACCCGCAACCTCTTGCGTCGCAGGCG
The DNA here is from genome assembly GCA_905147745.2 of Phlogophora meticulosa. Taxonomy (NCBI): domain Eukaryota; kingdom Metazoa; phylum Arthropoda; class Insecta; order Lepidoptera; family Noctuidae; genus Phlogophora; species Phlogophora meticulosa. Next base: position 7,741,260 of record LR990518.1, read on the forward strand.
GACCTTCGCCCGCCGCGCCACATCGGTCGTCAAAGTTAGTATGGATGTGTTTTCAATTATCCTAAACAGATTAGTTGTTTTAGTAAAATCTCTGTTACCACGTATTATTACGAAAATCGTTATTAGGTTTCAATAATACGGGCCTTACCGAAAACTCCAGTCTAAACGCAAAAATACGATTTCTCAAATTATCCTGCGACATAATAAACTACGAACCACAATTCACGAAGCACGCGAGGCAAAATAGCTACGCACAATTCCTAAACTCGGTTCGGTTATTGCTCACAGTTTACTTTTGAGATAAAAGCGTCTAGTATGACAGTAACGCAGATTTATTCTAACTAGACGTGACAGACGAAATTGTATAAAACGGGAACTACGACTTTTCGGCCCTATTTGCCCTCGACCTTTTTGTGTAATTTTTCCGGCGCTAGAAAAACGTTAACGCAAATGCTCTTAGTGTAATTTGTCCTAAAAATATTTCAGCTATCATTTTTAAAGAAATGCTGACTTCGCAAATGTTAGGTCCCAAGAAAACACAGCTAGCTAAAACTAAGCAATTCTTGAATTTGTTTAATTAGATGGGTGCCTTTCTGGAAATAGCGTAGTTATTTCCAGAACCCAGAACCCATACCTACCTACTAAATATTTGATACCAATAAGTAGGTAAGTGTTCACAAAATATTGTAACGGGGTTTATTAAATAGCTCCTTCCAAATAACCAAAAAAGACATTTAAAAATACCCACGTAAAAGCTACATTAAATAGCGTGTAGGTAACGATAGTTCTGTTGACTGACTGGTCGCTCTTGGTTGTGTCGTCTCAAACACATTGAAAATATATTCGCTCACATTTTCATGCTGACGAAGGATATCAAATTGGGATTATTCCGGTACGAAGATATAAAATCGATGGCGGCCTGTCATCTACACATGAATCATTAATGAGTGCGCTCAATAGGCGACGCGTCCGGCCCGTCACATCCAGTAACACGCTGATATTTTAGGGACAGCCTCTGCCGCCAACTCCGCTCGCTCCCCAAAGATTTGCACAGACCTTCAAATAGAAGATTGAGAACTATTAAGGCTCCCTCGATCCTCACCATTGTATAGAAACGTCGCCTTTTATTCCCAGTGAAATATATATGTAATGCGTTAAAAGTTCAAACCTTAAACGGGACATAAAACCTTAATTTTATTGTTGGCATCGTGGTGGATAAAAGTTTTAAGCGATTTCATCGTTTGTTTACATCGCCAACTACTTGAGGACTTTAGTTTGTGATTACATTTAAATTGACTTGGAAAGTAATGCAATTCAGTTGTTAACACACAATTTATTTCATAGCACACCACGGATTACCTGCATCTCTTTTCTCCTTCTCTATCAAGTTCATGCAAAGGCGTAAGTACCTACTTTGGAATTTTTTGATAATGCTCTTGTTTGGTTAAGGCAACTAGACACCTAATGAAGCTGTCTGGTCAGCGATAATAAGTTCAATGAACATTCTCGTTTATTCTGAATCGTGCTGTTCTCATTTACAGATTCAATAAAGGACTATTGGTACTGAATCGAACATTTCGCGTTAATAAAGATTTTCTCATAGTCTAGAGTGCAATAACAGTAACAGTTTAATGCACTAATGGCGACAATATCTGCCGATAGCGGCTCTCCGGATACGCACGACCCACTTACAGCGTACCTATCTATGTATATCTGTGTCTATCAAATGCGCAGATACGACACTCGTTCTGCGAGCCTACGAGTAGACAGCTGACCGACTTTAATCATAACTAATATACTAAATGTATAGCTAACTTTATATATGAAACTGAAGAAAGCGAGCTGTTTGTGTAGTCATGTTAGGGTGGAATAATTGATGCGATATATTTATAAAATAACCTAAGAGCCTGCCTACGTATTCCCAGAGCTGATTCATTCTTAAAACATAAAACTAAAAATAAACAGAGAAATAAAGAAAGAGATTATTTTCTAATCTCTATAAAATATTCCCGAGGGTCGTCGCATCGGAAAGGTTTCCGATTCTCACACAAAAAGTTGAGGGATAAGTTAGTGAGTTCCCAAGACAGTTGGTCACTCTTCCTTGTTTGCTAAAGTTGGTTTGTCACTGTTAAGTGCTAATGAGAAACGATGTGGGGATAATGAAGATAGAATGTGTCACAATTAGATAACGATTCAACTTCGGTTTTCTGGGCCGTTATTGACTTAATGAGTTCCTAAATTATGCAAATATAGGAAAATAAATGGAATCATTCAAAATAAAGAAGGAAGAAGAGTAATAGGTGATATTGATGCTTCTTATTTTTCCGCGAAAGCATTTTTTTCTTACATAGCTTCTGTTCTTATTTTCGGATCATTATAACATAACGGTTGTATTCTCCGGGTTGCTACTGAGAAATACTCGATGGGCTAACCCAATGACCCGACTCTAAAATCGAAACCAGGACTTCATGCTCATCTGTAGTGCTTGCGACCACTCCACCAAACAAATGATTATAATAACTTAATATCCGGGTCCTTAAATGATCTAGTCCCGCAATATAAATACCCCCATGCGTATTCCTGACAAGTACGCGGAGTCAATAAATTCTTCGCGACACGCTCCCAAATGGAAATGAGTTCGAAAATATCGTGTCACCGCGGAAATATTGTTTGTTTGTTGACGTGATACGGGACCTGGAAGTTGACAAACGTGATGACAAAAAATATTGGAAAAGTTTTTTTCGCGAGCTCTTTAAACGAAGCCTATGATGTTCCAAGAGATTTAGGTGATGTTACGAAAACAGGGTCGGAAGCCTTCGTAGTGTATTATTAAGAAGTAACTTTATTTGCCTTAGCACTGTTCGATGACCGATGAAGTATTAGGTCACCTGTCTTATACTTACTTGGCCGTCAGAACAGAAGAACCTAGCATCAAAAATCTTTCGAGTTTCGATTTTCTTTTAGTAGTAGAATTTCCAATGCAGAGTAAGTGGAGTAGTGCTAAGTGCTGAGAATATTCTTTTGTGCCACTTTCAATTACTAGACGACACGGTTGGCGCAGTGGTTGAGCCATCGGCTGCTGCGCCGCGTGTTGTGGGTTCGATCCCCGCACGGAACAAATATTTGTATGACCTACAGGTAGTTGTTCCGGGTCTGGCTGTTTGTGTATGTGAGTTTAAATGTTTGTAAACGCACCCACGATACAGAAGAAATTCCTAGTTTGGGGCAAAGTTTTTTGTAAAAAAAAAAAAAAAAAAACATTCCTTTTTTTGTGTAGATTACCTACGGCTACTCAGTATCCCTACCTATGATCTGCCAATGCATCACTGACCCAAGATAAACTATTAGTAACCTCATGACTAATACCACCGCATATATTCCGCCATTGTTTTAACTACAATCGCACTTCAAATAATTCATTTGTTTACAATTGACGTTTAACAGCACTTCCTTTTTTTTTCGATAACGCCATCCAGTATCGTTCTGACAATATTTATTACGCATACCAAATGACACAATAATTATTCTCAATGAGTCGGTTATCTAATCACAAAACGTAATTAAAATTTTGACATTCAACTCGGAGTCAAAAATGAGATTTTTGAACTTGTTATCTTGGAAAAGAATTTGATGCATTGTAAACAAGTTGTTACGAGAACACATGTTTATACATCCTCAAACTTCGCTTATAAAAGCCTCGAAATAGTGTACTTGTCGTAAATTAGCCTTGTTAGCAAGATTTTTAAAGTCTTTCCAACAAGCCCGCCAGGTTATATCAGACAAAAGAGGGTTCACTTAGTGCCTCATAATGGTGCTCATGGACGAGCCACTGAAAGAAAATTAATTTATACGTTGGCCCGCTTAGATGAAAAATTACAAAAGGTAATTAAACAAGACGTCCTTCTTCATTAGCCAAGCTTGGACGCCCTGTGTTGGCTGAAATGAATTTATTTGTTTCACCCTGTAGTAGGTACTTATTTATCTACTCATTTTAATGACAAACAGTTGAAAGGGATATCTGACCTGCGAGGAAATGCTAAGAGCACGAAAAAATGGTCAGTATGCAGTAATACGAAATAACAACTTATTCATAGATGGGAAACGGATTATAACTAAAGAAGAGGCGTCCAGAGTGACAACATACCGCCAGAGCGCCGAATCCAACGAACAAAATATATACAACGACGAAAAATCCCTCACTACACAACATTACAAACCTCAAAGAACCAAACATATTACAAATAGTACAAATAGTACTTTTCGAAACCACAGAACAACATTTTAAAATTTTATATCAAAATATACAAAGCATCTATAACAAACAACATCTAGTAGAAGCCTTCATCCATGATAAACCAATGTATAATGCTATATGCCTATGTGAGACTTGGCTATCACCAGAAAAATTGAACAACTTACAGTTTAGCGGCTATAAAATTGCATCATCTTACTGTCGCCGTACTCGAGGAGGCGGCGGCGTCTGTATCTTACTACAAAACCATTTCGAGTACAAAGATATTTGTGATATTAGCAATATGGCTGTTGAGTATTGTATAGAATTATGTGCAATAGAATTACCTAATGAGAATGTACTTATAGTAACAATTTATTGGAATAGAAGAGAAGAGGAAGTATTTACTCGCCAATTAAAAGAAATGTTGTATTATATTAATAAGAAATATTTAAGATATAATGTAATATTAGGAGGAGATCTTAATATAAATATCCTAGAGAAATGTTTAAAAACCAACTTGTTCTTAGATCTAATGTTAGAACATAAATTCACACAACATATTAAAGTCCCCACACGTATCTCACAAACTACCTCAACATGCTTAGACCTAATTTTTACAAATTTTAATAATAAACATAGTTTCACCACCGTAGAAGAATTAGGTTTCTCGGACCACTGTGCAACCATCTTTCACATGAAATTACATAGCGACAGCAATAAACAAACAAACTGGTTCGCGAAAAAAAGGTTATATATTACCCAAAACGTAGAAAACTTTAAATCAGAGTTAAAAAATCAAAATTGGAATGAAATAATACAATCAAATCAAAATATAGATGAGAACTATTTTGCGTTTAATAATACTTTAAATACAATTTTAAATAAGTGCTTTCCGCTGCAGCAAATAAAAATAAAATCGATACCTAAGAAGTACTGGTTAACTAAAGGTATCAAATTATCTTGCAAAAACAAAAGACTACTTAAAATATTTACCTCTAAAACAAACAATCCCATATTATCTAAATATTATAAAAAGTACGAAAAAACCCTAAAGAAATCTGTAATGACAGCAAAAAAACTACAATATATAAATAAAATAAAAAAGTCAACAAATAAAGTAAAAACTATGTGGAATATAATTAATGAAAGAACAAATAAATTAATAAAAACAGAAAAAAATAACATAAAACTACATAAAAATAACAACTTAATAACAGAACCTAAGCAAATAGCTAATATTTTTAATGACTTCTTTGCTTCTATTGGAGGAAACATATCACAAGCAAAAGGAGCCCCTGTTATGTGCCCCACAGAGAACACCTTGTTCCTCAGCCCTGTCGATCCCTATGAAGTTAATAGAATTATAAAGAATTTAAAAAATAAAAAGAGCTATGGAGTTGATGAACTCCCCCCATTTCTACTTAGGCAATGTGCAGACGAACTCACCCTACCCTTTTATAAATTAATCAACCAATCATTTGAGGAGGGAACCTTTCCCAAAGAACTTAAAAATTCACTTATAAAGCCTATACACAAGAAAAATTCCAAAACCGACCCTAATAACTATCGCCCTATTGCGCTGCTGCCAACTGCGTCAAAAATCTTCGAAAAGGCTATGTGTGACCGCGTTTACTCTTTTTGCGAAAAGTATAAAATATTTGACGACTGCCAAAACGGTTTCCGTAAAAACCGGTCAACAACGCTAGCTGTATATAAGTACGTACAAGAGGCCCTAACTATTATTAATAATAAAAACTACGCCGTAGGTATGCTGCTCGATATGACCAAAGCCTATGATAAGGTTCAATTTAAAATACTATTAGACAAGTTACATGGGATAGGTATACGAGGAAAAGCTCATGAATGGTTCACATCATACCTTAAGGACAGGGAACAAGTAGTAGAAATTGAATATTTTGACAAGAACACAAATGAAATAATTAAAATGAGATCTGACAGTAAAGCAGTTAATGCATCAATTCCCCAAGGCAGTGTTATAGGCTGCCTTTTGTTCCTAATCTATATAAACGACCTTCCTAAAATTATAAACGAACCATGTGTTCTATTTGCGGACGATATCTCCCTACTCACCTCATGCAAAAACGATTACAACATAAATGCTAAGTTAAACTTCCTTCTTTCTACAGCTTTAAATTGGATGGTTAACCATAATCTTGAAATCAACTTCGCAAAAACAAAATTAATTACTTTTAATCCCCATCAAAAATCCCCATTAAAATTAAATTTCATGTTTAATAATCATAAACTTGAACAAGTAAACGAATTTACCCTTCTCGGTGTGTCTATAGATACCCACATAAACTGGAAATCCCATGTACAGAAAATACGAGCTAAACTATCAACATTCTCATATGCCCTACGCGAACTTAAAAAAACTACCAACCTGCAAACAGCACTAGTCGCATACTATGCATATGCCCAGGCATGGCTCAGCTATGGGGTCATGCTGTGGGGTAATAGTACAGATTCACAAACCATATTTATTTTACAAAAGAAGCTAATTCGAATTATAACAAACATAGAACACACAGACAGTTGCAAACCACACTTCCTAAAACACAAAATACTCACACTCCCTTGTTTATATATCTTGGAAATATGTAAATTTGTCAGAAAACACCCAAATTTTTACACTAATTGCGAAGAAACACAAACAAGATACACCTTGCGACATAACAAAAACAAAATAAACAAACCTCAATCCAGACTCAAAATGCACTCAACCAGCCCTTTAATTATGTCCATAAAAATTTATAATAAATTACCGAATAACATTAGAGAACTAAACAAAACACATATATTTATTAATAAATGTAAACAACTTCTGGAATCCAAGGTATATTATTCCGTAAAAGAGTTTTTAGATGACAAATCAATTCCAAAATAAAATTATCCCCTCTCTTAAACACCAAACATAAAAAATATATAATTTTAATATTAATACATAAATAATATACCATAATTAAATAACAATATTAATATAATGATAATTTCGAACTATACTATACATTTGAATACTTAGATAAATACATAAGCTCACATATTTTTTTCTTTTTATATATGAATTTTTATTTTATTTTCTATTCAATTTAATAGCTTTATTTATACTAATACAAATAAAAGATCTCAATAGAATTATAAGTAACTAACAATATATTTTAATAAGTAGGTACATAAGTTTACAAAATTTTATAAGAATTGTGTTATTTTTAATTTTTAATTTTATAAATTTTTATTTTTAGTTTAATACCAAGTTGCTGTGCCCTAACAGGGTCCATAATTGTACCTTAGCTGTAAGCTTTTGTAACATCTTTTATGCACATTATGGTACGCAAAATAAATGAATATGAATATGAATATGAATATGAATATGACCTTTTACTTTGCGAAACATTATCAAACAGAATAGAATTTTATTTATTGTACACCATAAAAAGTAACAAATAATAACTTTTACGGTGTTACAATGGGCAGACTTATCGCTAATAGCGATCTCATACAGATCACCTGTGAATGGACTTGATAGAGAAGTAGAAAAGGAATGGAGGTACTCTTTACATATGTATATACAATATATACTTATGAAAAATACCTACGTGTAAACAGGCAAAAGCAAAGTACTAGACATTTTAGGAGAGAGATAGTGTTGTTTGATCATAATTTCAAAAGCATATACTATTACTTATTAGCACGGTCAGAAACAAAACAACTTGGTGTACCTACTGTACTGGGTACACACCAAATTCAATTCTCTGTGTTCGTTATTTTCTTTCAATAAGTGCCCAACTCTTACCCGTGCGACACCACTATCATTTTATTGTTGTAATAAGATAAAAGTAATGCAATAAACCTTAATGAATAATTTATTGGCCAACACGATAAGTAACATTATTGAATGATCCTATTTACAGCGAGACCGAACGAGAAAATAAACATTTATATTGATTTATGAAAACTATTAATTTTTAATTACATGCACAATGTTACCATTACCGTGGATTTATGTACGTTACTTGCAGTACTGAACGTTTTTCGATAAAAGTTTACCACGTTGCCGGGCAATAACACTATGAGATATGAGACTTATGACATTTTTATCTTATTTTAGAAAACAAAGTTTCAGCAGTCGTAATAAATCAAGAGAATGGGCCATTCGGAAATATATCTTCTGTGTACTAACATGTCTGTCCAAGTGTCAACATACTCATCTTGATTCATTAACCTTTTATTATGTAACAGAAACATGTCTTCTTCGATATATTCCAACAGTAAATAATCACTTAGGCTTGTCTTTAAATTCTTAGCTAAGATTTTAGAGTCATCATTTGATCGTGATTTCATTTGATTAAGTAGCCGTCCCAATTAAATACATCTTTAATGTAATTTGGTAAAACATTCACTTCCCTTGTTAAGGTACATTGTTTGTGAGGTCATGAACAGTGGTAGGTAAGCAGAAACTAATCATTCGCAGCCCACGTACCTGCGTGGGTTTTGTTGTTCCTTCCCACCTACCTTCAAAACCATAGGTCACAATTACAACTGAACAGTTTTTCCCAAAAATAGAAATATACTCGTATAAAATAATGCGCGTTTGTATTTTAAGTTCTACGGTTTTATTTAGCGATGGGCGGTTGCTGGGATATCACTAGCTTCGACAGTAACACTTTTGTTCAGGCTTGTACCGCATGCCGTGAACTACAGACATGTGAACAAGATTCCCCTGTACAGTTGTGTTGTGGTACAGTCGGTAATATAAATGCGAAGTTGTCGTCTTAAAAGACCCATTTAGGGAAGACGTGTGGAGTGTAATGTTACGCTGTGACGGGTCGCCAAGCACTTCGCTTAGCACACAATAGTGAGTATATAGCTACGTATCCATCAGTCAGCTGATGTTAAGAAGATAAATTGTGCAGCAAGAGTCTGTAAGCGAGCTTTTAACCGTAGTGTTTTTTCTTCTTATACTAAATAACTTGGATATTAATCATTTTATGACGAAAATGCAAATAATAAATACGATTTTATTTTCTCACACGCGTTTTAGTTTTCCACCCGTCACCATTTTCTTAACCTTCGCTAGACAATCATCTAATCTTTCACCTACACGCAATGTCATACGTCAACCTCCAAATAATAAGTGACTCGTCCCAAAATGTAATAATTACGAGATAAATGAACTCAGAGCCCGCCCACAGCTAAAATAATGCAGTCATCTTTAATTAAGCAATTGAAGAGGTTCACTCAAATATTTTAGGTGTTATTATAGTGAATGTTAAGTCTTAATACAACTATTTACCCGGCCGTTACATTGATTGAAAGAAAAGTATGATTTTTATCAATTTTTTAATAGAAAAAACAATATAAGAACGTTCTTTTTTTCTGTGACATCGATTGACGGCTGTAGCAAACTGAACAAATCTAATAACAATAGTTTTCTCAGCACTTATTCATATTGTATGCCTATACAAAAAAAGTGACTTAAACCAGTGACTAGCAATTAAAGCAATTCAAGTGACTCTCAAGTTTTGCTTGGTCAAGCTCTTATCGAGCGCTGGAAATAATTCAGTCCATTTTCTCAAATTTCCAATTGGAGAACAGTGTAGGCTAAGCTCGAAATACCTGTTCAGAAATTATGAAGCTAATTACGAGTACTTACAACATTATCACTTGATACAAAATATTTTAACACGATATTACTTAGTACGTACCGAAACAGTTGAAGTTTTTAGAGAAATAGTTTGAAATTCTATCGTCGCTTCCAATTCAGTGAGCTACACCTTATAATTCCACCATCTTAGAACCGTATAATATTATAGAGATGTTTCAGAAGTTTGCACCTCTTGAAATATGTTTTTCATAAAACACGGTCTAGCCATCTCAGTGGGCTTTTAATTAATCTTCCTGGGAATTGAGTAGTCTACAATACAGTAAGCACTTGGGACTACATAATTCGGGTTCCCTACTGTAAATCAATTGACGTTTCTTTCTTCAAATCGTTTACTCGATAGTGTTCGAAATCGATTAATTATGAACGCGATAGTTCACTACCCTGATGTATCAAAATCTCGAGTTTGAACATAATTTCTCAAAGGACCATCTGGTCATCTGGTATCAGAATATATTTAATTATTTTTATTCAAATACAGTTATATTGACACAATAAGTCAATAAGTAGAAATACAAAACAATATAGTATTAAATACAAGAACTTGCAAATTTTGTTAATGCGCAATTAGTCATTGCCCTCAAGGTGGATAGGTGGAGAGTGCAATTACAAATGCTCATGTATATCTGGGGACGTCTTTCAAAACACATCCAAGAAAACAATAAAGACTTTCAAAACATAATATATTAAAACAAAAAGTTTGAAAGAAAAAGATCGCGGTTCCGCGGATATTGCTCGCGCGCTGTACTTTCGTATTTTGAAAGAGAGCCTTCAAAATTCGAATGCACGGCGATTGTTAGGCGAATCGGCTACCAAATTAGCATTTAAAACCGAAAAATTGTGGTATAGTACTATTTTATTAGTGCTAATAAATAAATTTAATGAAATATCATGTTTACTTATTGACGTTGAAACGATCCAATAATATATTTTCTAGCAAAATAAATACGACGGTATAATTATACCGTACATTATTAGGTGGAAAATTGATTGTTTTCAATACAATTTAATATTCCGTATCTATTCTAAAAAAGACATTTGAGAATTGAGGTTTCAAGTTAAAGAAATTAAAGGATTTTCAAGCATCGAGGTTTCGCGCTCATACTTAAATGATCGGTTTTAAGAACTATCGAGGTATCGTTTTCAAGCATTTGCTATTAGACGAAACATCATTCGATTTGAAGTACGGAACCCACATAATTCATGCATGAATTTCTTGCAGGCTCACTTGTGTTAATGTACCCAAAGAAAAAAGGTAGCGCCAAACTCACCGCATCTTTTCTCTCCTCTACTCGGTTAGGTTGATGAATGCAGGCAACTGCATTTTTTGACTTGCTGCAGTGAATTTTTACCTACTGCTACTTTTCTACTTTGTCAGTAGCTACCTGACCTAAGGATATAGGTGTAAGTGTACCTTTAGTAACACTACCCATTTTGTTTTAAATTAATTAGCAGGACGCGCATCAGTACTATACAATACAACGTCACCCCTTAAAAGCAAGCATTTTGTTTATATGTTAAATATTGAAGCTAATGGGTTTTAAGCTAAAGGCTTTCCACGTAAATTATTAAAATATTCCTACCAGCAATGAAAGAAAAACAACCCGGCTATTTACCGCTTATAAATATTTGTACATAACAAAGTTAAAGCTGCCGAAGCGAAATGCGTCAATTCATTTACTTTATAAAGGTTAGGTTAGGTGTCACCACTTCTACACTATAGTAACTGTTGGCTAGTGTCGTCGTGCACACACAAAACTCCTCATCGAAGCACCAATAAGCAATTTCACGCTACAGAAACCTCACTACAACAAACCCACATAAATTCTTATATTTATAGTAATGGCCGAATACAAGTATAATGAAAACAAAGGGAAGAAAAGTTTCATTAACGCGGCGGCGACAACTCGGATAAATATGAAATAACCGCTCATAGAGCTGGATTAGGGAGGGTCGTGAGATCCCGGAATGGGAGATTAGACAGGGGACACCATCAGATTGTCCGGAAACCGGATACGTCGTTGACGCCCAGTTGTGGGGAAATGTTTAATTTTGCGTGAAGAGTCAAGCACATACACAGTTGTTACTCACAGATCCAGTTGCTCGCATAATAAATGGGAATGATTCAAACATTTGTACGTTACATTTTGTGGAGCACACACAAAAAGATTGTTTCATTCATTAAAATCATTTAAATGATATTTGTGCGAATTCGATTGCGGTTTCATCATAGCAATATCGGGACAGGTACGTATGACAATGCATTGCATAATAAGTGCCTACAGTAATGTACACCACAGGCCTTACAGCATCGAGTTACCCATAATTATTTCCGAATTCGACAAAATTATATTAATTTGTGGCCGATATTAAAAATGACAGGTTTCATAATTATTCATTCACGTTATTGTGTTTTTGTCATGTCCAAAGCAAATACTTAATTACAGTAATTTAATGCTGGTTATTTGTATCCTATTTTATATTACAGATAAAGGTAAAAATAAGTGAGTTTGTGAATTTGGAGGTTTGTTAATCAATCGCCGCTTAAGGGCTTAACAAATCTGTATGAAACTTGGCACATGCAAATACTTAACATCCCAGTTGTACGTACCCGTGGGGTTATTTTTAACATTCACGAGGGAGAAGCCACTGACAAAAGCTAGTACCTACATAGTTATTAAAAAAAATAACACTCTTAGCTCAACCTATTATTAAGACAACAGAATTTTGACGCTAGGCATTTATGATGAGGCGAGGCAGAAGACAGATAAGGGGTATTAGAAATTGTTTGACGTTAGATCCCCCATGCACAAGTCATGTGTAAGTTGGCGCGGTCAAGCATGTAAGGTAGCCCTCATTTATGATAATATGACACTTTGCCCTACACTTGAACTGTCTGCCCTGATTAACACCACTATATTATGGCGCCATCTTGGTGTTTATAATTACGTTACGTTATTTATGTTGGAGATAATTTATTTTGGCATGTAATTATACACTAGATATGCTGGATATTGTTGGCGACGCGATGTACACACCCAAGTCAAGAGGTAAAGTAAACATACTCGTAATTTGGCGTTTAATAACTATGCCCGTAAAATATTATTTCACACCGGTTTTTATGACAGCCTGTGATGTAAAGCGTCTCGCCCGTTTTATTGTCAAGTCTATTGCGCGTGATTACAATAAAGCTGACAATCGTTAGCGCGTTTGTTTATCAAACCCGAGTGGTGATAAAGGGAACAATTTAGTACAGACGTGTAAAGACTACCTTCAAAAGAACTGAGAGTAAAAACGCTGGAACTTGGAACTAATTCCCGGATCGTAGTGAAATTGGCGTCTAAACAGCTCCAATTTCACAGCGACGACGCTAATCTTACTCTAACAGCGCGACTTTCATTAGCATTTGTGTAATTTCATCAGTGGAGCTCCGTGTGCCGGGGGCGCAGCACCCAGCCGAGTGCTGTCCTCGCTTCATTTGTCTCCAATCCCGTTCGTAACTAGCCAACTCTGAATTCTTTGCCAGATGTTTTATGCTAATTGGATTGGATTTTCGAGAGGTTGTCTGGCTGTTGTGTGGCTGCTGATAACTGCTTTTATTTTTATCGCACTCGTTTTCCACAAAGTAAGTTTGTTCCCTACTTAGTCATGCCCAATCATGGCTTTTTTATCTTGTCGGTCAAAAAGTTCTATGAATAAATCGGATGGTTTCTTCAAGGTTATATATTATCCTGATTTACTCTGAAAAGTTAGATTTGCCATCTGAGGAGATTATCTTGGTCAGTATGCTGGTACCATTTTTTCAATGATACCAAACAACGTATTAAACTCCACTGTCATTGCACCCGTCTCCAAAATACGCTAGGAATGAAAGAAACCCATTTCAAAGTCAATTAATTACTCGACACTTTCAGGCCTAAGGCGCAATGTTGCTTAATACACGTAATGAGAGAATAATAAAATTAGTTTTATAAATTACGAGGCTCGTAGTTCAAAACTTCCAAACGATGGTTAAGTGCTGTTGTTTTGCGTACATAGTTGATTTCCAATTAGGGACCAAAAACTTGCCGCGTATTTTATGTAACTGAGATCATTTACGGAATGTCGCGGTCGCTAACTGCTCAAAACTTTCACCAATTAATGAATTCATAACAATAAAGAGAATCGAATAAAAAGTTATTATTTACTTGGTAAATTTCCGTGGCAGTTAGAAAATCGCCGTCAATTTATGAAAACGACAGTTTGGTTGTGATTTGATTTCTTTAGTAAATAAAAAGTTGGAAGCACCACCCAAATTAAGGCAATTAGGCCTCTGAAAGTTTGTTGAAACTACATCTGATTTCGTGGTTGTTGTCATGAAGTATTATTACGCTGGAAGGCACTTTCCTATCCTTCTTTCCTTCCTAGGTACGTTATTCGAGGAACATTTCCGCTCGTCACTAACACAAGTTGCTCCAACTTGCACGGAGTTGAAGCTTTATGCGAGTTCCTGACAGGCACATTCGACCCGAAGGCAGGCCGCATTGAATAGTCATCTGAAGCAATTTGCCGTCCAAAAGACTCCCGTGGGCCTCTATATGGCGAACCCTCGAATCCAACGCCGGGAAAAGTGGAGTGCGCTTTTACATGACGTCAGTTATTAGGATTTGCAAATTGTACCCCCACGTGCCATTTACCATTGAGAAAACGGCTTATTTAAATGAAATTACGTATAATGCTAAGAAAAAGCTTACGAAAATGGGTTGTAGGATCACTGAATTGGAAAATATGTGTTAGAATCATTTATGTACGAGAAAATACGAGTAAAAGTAAATAATAAAACCATAGAGGTTTGCAATCACGAAATTGTAATTTGAGCTTCTTTTAGTACTGTGTGAAAATACTATTGAATTCTCTTTTGCTGGCATTTGGATAAAAACACAAAAGAACTTTTTGGCGAGATTTCCTTTGTCTGTGGGCTTAGAATCCAATAAAGTGAAAAGCTATTATTTTCAAACCTATCAAATATACTAAACAATGCAAATTGATACGTTTGTGTTTACTTAGACGCATTTGCACGTGGGTTTAAAATGTATGGTAGGTGTACTTATATTTTTGGTCTTTTGGTGTAGAAAGCTATAGACAAATACAACGAAAGACCAAAAAAATGGCTACCAAAGTTTAAAGCATTTAGAAGCTTAAGCTTGCCCACTAAACGTGTAGTTACGGTCAGCTTCGAAAGCAAATTAACACAGATATACAACAGTTTTGGTGGGGAGTTAAAAAAACGCCGCCAAGTAACAGGCCATTTTACCCAGTTGGGCTCAAAGCTTTACACTTCCAATTTGAGAGCCATTTGTTTATTTTATTGAGTGTTGTTTTTTCAGAAAGCTCTAGGTGGAACTCATGTTCGGTGCTTTTTCTGCGTCCAAAAGTTCTATGGAATGTATTGCTGCCTGTGTTTGTATTTAAAAGTTGTTTAGTCAGTTTAGTGCAAATAACGGCTATGAAATGGCATGTTGCATTAAATGCTACTGTTGAATCGCGTGTTTGAATAAGTACTTAATTAAATGTTATAACAATCCCATGAGTCCCGCTTAACAATAATTAAAAATGAGATTTTGTTTTGTATTGTATCGCAGAATTTATTTTAATAATATTAATTTGATGTGCCTTAACACGGTCCAAAATTGATCTTAACTTAGCTCTAAGCCTTTAGTTAACGTCTTGTACCTGTATTGTGAAATACACATCAAGTAAATATGAAATATTCATTCACAGTCTAATGATCAGTTCATTATAACTACTATAGAGATTTCGTTAATCATAAACAACTAAAAAGGCTATTAAAAGACAAACAGAAAAAGATCCAGTAAAAGTATAAAAATGGTTCTACAATTGAATTCGCCAATTTTATTTTTCCTCATTTTGGTATTTTCGCCGTAAATAAATGAACTTCGGCGACGACAGCTGTCATGAGCGATTTCGATTTCACGCAAATTGCTACGGCATTGTGCGTGTGGATTTCAAAAATACGAATGGGAGAGAACCACTCGAAAATTCATTGCCTATAAGAGGAATTATTTCAAAATGTCCGTGTGCTCACTGCAAAATGAAAACTGGAGAAAACTCTTACCTTGTTGTGACGTGAACCGGCTATTGTGATAATTAACGGGTATAGTCGGATTAAGTTATTTACATAAGTAAGCATTTCAATTTAACGACTATTACGAACATTATTCGGATTACAACATTATCACACGTAGGTACATTCGTTTTCAATTTTCGAATAGAAATATGAAAATGGAAAATGAAGAAAGGCGTGTTCGTTATCATGAAAACCAGTTGTCATATTTTAAGAAGCTAATTCTTTTTTTATAATATAATCCAGTAAGGTACCTAATTCAATATTGGTTATGCTGTACCAAGCTTAAAGCGCTAGTTCTAAAAGTTTATCCTAATCTGAACTAGATTACCCAAACACCGTACACCGTGTGGCCGAAATATCACCTCACAACTTTAATACTGCGCACGGTGGGCAAATTATAAAACGCAGCATTAATTATAAAGTTTGAGACACGAAGTTTGCACTGCAGTGTAATGTTGTCTTGTTAACGTGCCGGTGCATAAATACGAACGTTAATACCGGCCATCAACGCTTTGCGAACCCCCCTTATTTTTATTACCTACAGGTAATAAGAAGAGACTGCATATTTAAAATAAATTAATGTAAGAGATTCTTTTGCTAGACGGGCTTTTCGTCCCGTTCTTTTCTTTTGTGTCTGTTTTTATTGCCTTTTAGTTATTTCGTCTGAATATACTATTGAGATTAGCTAAAGAATTTTTATTGTTCTCATAAGATAAACTTTTTCGTTTGTCTACCTATTAGATTATTGGAACAGTAACTGGGAAATATACCGCACTATTATGAATAGAAAATGAAAAAACAAGTTCTTTTTTAAAAATTCTCTGCTCTTCGTTGCGGTTTTATAGCTCAAATTACCAGCGCAACTGTCGTGACAGTTTGATAGCCCAACATCTACTGTCATCATAGAATAGAAACCCGACGCTGCAGGTGTTATTCTCCAACTTATTCAGTTTTTATTCCATTTTCTCGGATCGAATAAGTTTCCACGTAGATGTCGGAAAACATTATTCGTTCTGAATTCTAAAGACTTTATAATTCCTTACCTACTTTTGGTATAGTAGATGTTAAATCAATTTTTGGACCGCAGTGTTTTGTTTTGAAGGGACGTTCGGTACCCACTAAGGGGCCTGTTATTCCTCGTTGCCTTGTTCCTTTTGATTGAGCTTTAATTGTTTACCGAATCGGCTCATCGGTTTCCACGTCAAAACAATTAGGATTTTTAATCTGAATTCACTCTTCAATAACTTTTCTCCAAACCATGTTTTTGGAGAGTTGAACCGACATTTCCAAGTAAAAAACACCACTTCCTCCGATGACTTCATTTTTTTTTCATTTAGAACGGTCAACGGTAAACGTATTTCGTCCTCAGTGGCTTAAGTTTACGCGGGCCCATAAAAGCGCTATAAAGCGTATATTGCAGCGACAAATAGAGCGTAATACGTGGTTTTTATTATCACATCACGCGACAAATCTAAGCTCCATTGTCTAGTACAATGCGTTCGTAGGTTCGACGATAAACCACGGACTTAGGAAATAAATAGCAGACAGCCTTCGTCGGTGTAAGCACGGGCCATTTGAGAAATTTATTGTGTGCACTTAACCACAAATAAATTGGCCAGTACCACGTGAAATGCGCTGTTTGGGTCTGTTTCTTTGGTGTGCAGTGTTTCTTTGTTGCCTTTAATAGTTAACAAGCGAGCTTTTATAACGTGCAACGATGACGTATAGCACTGTGGACAAATAACGTAATTTTGTTAAACGATGGAAGCTTTTTAACTTTCAGCGTAAAAGGGGACGGTTTCTGTAGCCTTCCTGGTTTTAATTTCTAGTTTGGCATTTAAACGTTTTCTGCATAAAATACTTTGATATACCTACAGCTACCTACATAATTCGTCACAACATCTAAACAAACTAAGCATACTTCGCCACTTATACGTCATTGATTGCCACTTAGTAGTTAGAAGCAATTATGTAATTGTCGTATGTACATAGCCTGAAGTGTTAAACTAAACCTTGCATAATTAAGGCTAGGCATGGTCGGAATTAATCAAAGGTGAGACACAATGACAACATCATGATATATGATGTTGTATCAGTTAATGTTAGCGATGCAGTGATGCAATATCTATGGTTCTGTATACTGTTATGTTCACAAGCTAGTAGAATATGAGTTCTAGCTTGATTCAAACATAAAACGTGTCTTTTTTTTAATATTATGGTAGTTTGGTTTTTGACATAGGTATGCTTCAAGCCTTACCGGTGATGTTCTTCAGAAAGGTCAGGTGCGTAGTACTCGCAACTAGAGTGCGTGTATGACCAGATATACGAACGTAAACGAAGCATAAGAAGTATGAACGGTCGTAGCAGGCGTTCTGTATTTATATACATATACTTTTGTAGCTATCATCCTTGCTTTTGTGTAAAGTTTGTGTAAACCGATATTGTTCCAAAATTAACGTTTTGTTAGTATTATTTGCTGCCATGTAATCGACAAATCGACACTTTATGTATAGTGTGTATGATTAATTAACATAATATATAAATCAGCGGAGCCCTAGTATAAACGGCTATTCGCTCTCGACCATGGTGACATAAAGCGCAAGTTCTTTCCAACAGTACCTACCTAAATTAAAAAAACAAGAACGTGCATCTAATTGTCACTAAGGGTCAAAATGCTATCTTGTGAGTATCGTCAAAACCTGACTGGAAAAAACTTCAAACAAATTCATAACAGAACTATTTATGTTTTAATGGAAACCCACAAGCAATTTCGGTACGTGATTAACGTATTTAATAGTTCTAAAGTTTGGATAAGCTGACCTCAAAATTTGCATGTTCACTGCGAACATTAGAATTTCAGGCATCCTACTCTTTATTCAAACAACTAGAATTATATTTAGTTCAGAATATTATTCTGATAACATAGGAATTTTAGCTGAAATAACAAGAACTTTTTTATCCAAATTTGCTTAGAAACTCTTGGGTCAAGTCAAACTTATACTCGCTCTGTCTAACCAAACTAGTAATTGTATACTTCTGAGAATATCGTCTATTATTGTTTGTTTCAAGGTTATCTATGTCTGAATATAAGCTCTTTAAGATGCCCTAAGGACTCCGCATCAATATTAATTAAAGACCAAAACATGTTCAATTTACTATCACTATCTACGGCTATGTGTATCTACTTATGTATGTGTGTGTTTATATCTTATAGAACCAAGTTGCTGCCTACTTACCCGTTTTCATTAGTGACACCTAAATTGCGCGCTGTTGGATTTTCTAAGCTTAGCGCCAAAAGCAGAGCTGAAAATCCAACCGTGCGAGAACATTTAAGCATTCGTTTAGGTGTTCCCTAGTGTTAGTGAAAATGGGCATTAGTCATTTAGTATAGTAACTCGAAACGTCGGGATATACCTAACGTCTTTCAGGAACTCCGTACATTAATTAATTGATTAACACTTCATGTCACTCGAACTCAATGGTTACGAGAAAATTAAATTAATGTACCAACGAGGAACTTAATTAGATTCGAGTTAAAGTAATATGTAACTTGGAAAGTATTTTAGACAAGCTCGGAGTAGGTTACAAGTACTTACAAGACTTGCCTACTTAATGGTAGCTCGATGTAATATCAAGTAATTAAAGTGAATACCTACTTAATTTAGATTTTGTTATTCTTATGTCTAACGAGAAATAAGTACAAGTAGGCAGTACAAATAAAAGTGTTTTTTCAGGAACGGCATGTCTGAGATCTGCTTACTAGGCTGTCGCCTGCTTGACCGGACTATTCTTTGGTACCTTAATAAATTACAGTCACCAGGGCATTAAACGTATACAGGTAAGTACTAAGCAAATACGCGCTAAGGGCACCCCTGTGGGGTATGGACCTCGGCTTAGGGCTTCACTGGCGGGAGGGCAGCAGGGTTAGATCGGATAAAAGTAACAAAGCCAGTATAAGGGCCTAGGCTTAGTATAACCTAGTCCAGCTCAAGGTCCAAGGTCAATGTGTTACTACTGTCCATAAAACGAGCTAATTTCAATCAAATGTCACTCGAATAGTAGAATTTTAAGGAAATTGAAATATGAATTTTCATGAGGATAACAGAACACCAGAACACCACAACAATTGGAACCCGATAGGGTGCACAAAGCGCAAGGTCCAGCTTGGTTTGTTATGACAGTCCTTTGTTCCCGAAACGCTGCAAATTTCAGCAAAAATATTAAGTTTCAGCGACTAACCCGTGGGGAAGGAACGAGTTGATTTTCAAAACGTAAAAATGTTTCGAGCGTTGGCGTAGAGAAACAATTGCCTTTTTCACTGTGCAAACTTTAGGCTGTAGGGAATAAGGCGGAAATAATCCTCAGTATATTCTCAAAGTGTATCTTTTTCTTGTGTCAGTAACTTTATTTTATTTGGATAGGAGCTGCTTACGCTTTTAATATGAAATAAACATTTATTAAAAAATATAAAATCTTATGCACACTCTTGCTAATAATTTAGCAAAAACAGCGTCCCTGTATCAGTTGACTGAGAGAGTTCAGTGACCATTTCGTACTTGTTAAGTCAATACAAATAGAACCAATTTAATTTTCACAAGTAGGCCACGAAAACAGCGAAAACGACAACCACATTGAATACAAAAATGATTTTCTAAGCAAATAGACAAAGGTAGCTTTTGAAACAAAAACCAATATCTGCCGACAGGATAAGACAAATTGAGTTTATTTCGGCTTAGCGAATCAATCAATAAATACACTCAGAAGAGACAGAGCTCACGATATAATCAAATCAACACACGCTTCCTACAGCTAACCTATAAACTTCTAGGTTAAGAAAAAGTACCTACCATTATACTAAAGAACAATATAGATATTCCTTTGCACGCCTGATACTTCAACTCTCCAATTGGATATAAAAGTATAAAACTACTTCAACAGGGTCC
Organism: Phlogophora meticulosa; assembly: GCA_905147745.2. NCBI lineage: Eukaryota > Metazoa > Arthropoda > Insecta > Lepidoptera > Noctuidae > Phlogophora > Phlogophora meticulosa. Next base: position 7,762,247 of record LR990518.1, read on the forward strand.
TTTAAATAAAACTTTCCTTGGACAAACAATCGACGAACCAGAGTGGATTTAGTCCTCTGCACGACATGTTTCACGCAGGTAGCGAGTGGTGAGCAACAAGTATTTCTTTCTAACTCCACATAAATAACGCGCCATTCCGCCTACAACTTTACACGAGGAATTTCAAAATTCATGTTACCGTATTTCCCAAAAACTGAGGCTTCCCACAGACATTTACACCGGAGCCATAATTTAAACGAATGAGTAAAATTATAATTTCGGCTGCTCATACTGTTTATTAAAAACATTTACCAACATTTTTGCGGGTTGCAAAAACGCCAACAGTAAACTTTTCTTGTTGCTAAACAACGCGCAGAACAAACACGTAACGTCACGGGATTGAATTGATTATAAACTTTCACAGACCGTCGCCGTTTACAGTTCCTGTTGTTAGAGTCTCGCAATTTCTAACTGGGCCTCGCAGCCAACCTAACGTGGGCCAGATCCTTACTGTTTTAAAGTTTACCCCCTATAAATCTTGTCCGGAATATATTAGCTACAAACTAGGTGCAATCTACCATCTCTGTTTAATAAAGGAGTACACACGCTCTTTGTTCTATAGTGGGGTAATTAGTACAACGCTTCACACTTAATTAGCACTATCGTGGTATTTATAAGGGCACCTTCAAAGGAGGGTTGCTCTCAACGCGATATGTTTCAAAGGCGGAATGTCCAATATTCATAATGAGAGCGAGGGTTAAGCTTAGTGTTGTTGTTTTGACACATTTTAATCCCGTTTAAAAACGTACCTTCCCATTAAATATTCATCAAAAGCAAAAGTAAATGCTTTTGATGTATGTTAACGAAACCTTGCATTCCTGGATTGGATTTTGACTCTTTACAGCACGACTTGATATGAATAAGATAAACTTAACATCATCATCATCTTGCCGCTGTCGCAATTTATTTGGCGTCGGCGCATCATGTCTTTGTCTTCCCTATATCTGTTAGTCACATCTTTTCGAGCCATATCATCTTCCACTCTTCATCCATTGTTTCTTTGGTCTTCTTCTACTCTTGGTACCCTCCATTTAATTATTATTTTTTGCATGTTAAGATGTGATCGTTTCCGTTCAAAAATGTATCGAAAGTTTGTTATAGCGACCTAACGTTGAACAGTTCCAACGAACAAGTGGAAAGATTTCCGAGTGTGAAATATCGTCGGTTACTGTTTAGCGATACAATAGTGACGTGACAAAGCGGTACATAGATACGTGTTGTCCCCAGTCCACCATTCTTCATTCGTATGCTGCTCTGCCCTGTCCCCAATACCAACTGTCTCTAGTCTAGACAGACGCAAGCTGTCTCACTGAAACTCATTGTTTTAGACAAAGGAAACTTTGGCTCCGTGGCAAACAATTATGTATCTCCTTCGTTATAACATTGAGGTTGTTAGCTTGTTTCCTCCTTTTTTTTAGATTTTATAATGATTGTTTTAGCTAATTCTGCAAAAAAAACTATCCAACTATCGTTGTAAATTCTCAGAGATGCTTACGTATATATAAGGCTGTCTATCAAAGATAAAAGCACCTAGTTAAAGACTAAACGAATCCGTACCACAGACAGACAAAAACTAATGAACACATGTGTGCATGGAGTGATTTACAATAGCCAAACTCAAGAGAGGTGGTCGGTCAAACGTCTATTACGCTAATTGTTAGGGCCGGTGAGTACGAACATTTCGCAAAGCTTTGTGCCCCGCCGCGGCGCACCGCAGCCTCGCTCCAATCTGTAAATGCTTTGTGTAGGTCACGTTATGGGCTTACGTGGTCACTACTGCTATTGTGTAGACATAAGCTCGACTAAGCTGCAGTTAGCTATAATAACCTGACTCAATAAATATACTGAGTGATTTTTAAATTTTCCATGAGGTGAAAATACTCAAGGAAATTATCAACCTTTAACTGTACTAATACTGAAACTACAAAAAAAAGTCAGTTCCTTTCCCCACATTTTGTCGAGTTATAAGAGCATTAATATACTGAACAGTTAATGATTTTTTGTTTCAATTTTCCAGATTGATCCCATATTCATGAGTATATATTATATATATAATTATCCCATATTCACCTCCTGAAAAATTGCCAATGAATTAAAACCCACCCTGTGCGGCATTAAGTACCTTCCAAATAGTTCTCGCTATAAACAAAATTTCAGACTACGTAATGAAGATAGAGGATGAACTTCAATGTAGCTATCAACCACATTAACATTTAGATTTAGATGCGACGGCTGTTGCTTGATCCACGGTCTATTGTGACCTCTGTACCACGAAATTTACTTTACTGCTGTCGCATATATTCCAGTCTCGCACATTCTATCGTTTAACGCTACTATCGCAAAATTATGGTACGGGGTGACGTCGATAGTTACTAAATCAAGTGTGGTGCGAGCTTTGAAGACTTAAAATCCAATAAATTCAATGAATCAACCAACTCTTTTTGTGGAGAATATTTTAATAACATTTAAATGGAGATAAACAAACGTTATTTTAAATTAAAATACACCTAACCCAGGTGGGCGAGAACTTTTCACCCTCATAACTGAATACGAAATTACCGAAATTTGCAGTCCGTGAGCAAAGTTGCAAATTATAATGGAAATTCTGAAAAAATAATATTCAGTGAAGCCTGCAGCTTTGGCGGGTATCTAAAATGTATCTGATTCTTATTACGAACACGGTTCAAAATTCAAATGAGGGAGCAGATAAAGCCCATTCAATCAATTCAACAAAGGGCCGCTATTGGACGATTGGAAAGTCTGTTGCCGTAGTGGGCGAGGGTTGCTCACCGCGACTAATCCTGGCAGATTCGGACAAACCCCCATTACCCTGATTGATTCTCGACGCTCTGGCCCTGGTTACAAATACAAAGGTCTGCTGCAATTTGAGAGCGCTTTCAATTTGCACTGAGCCGATAGCCTCTCAATTTGCGGCACACGGAGCGATCGCCCAATGCCGCACTGACCAAGCTCCTCGGCGTTTCTGTTCACTGTACATAGTGTACATACTAATTGCAAATACATAAGTAAATCTGATATTCAAGACTACGAGGTTAACTACAGCTGCTATTTGTATAAGATAACCAAAAAAGTTAAAGCAAATATCATTAAAATTCCTATTTCGAATCTACCTACGCACATGAACGTAATAAGTTATAACTTTTCTGAAACAGTTATTCTTATGACTTTAAGTTGAGCCATGAAATACAAAAGAAAAACTCGACAATTTGAAACGGTATCTAATATCAAAGTTTTGGCGGAAAAGTATTAAAAACACACTTTGGCGGAAATTTGATACTTGTGATCCTACGTCATGCAGAAAATGTTCCATTAATGTAGGTAGAGAGACATATAGGGGTGAATATTGCACAACATGCCTCTGTTATATTCATGACGTGTGCCCGGACTTCTGACTGATTGAACCGGCGAATATGTTGACACGGTCTCTAGGAATTTTCAAGATAATACATATATGTTTCGTGTTTATTTTTAATCCTTAGATAGGTACCGTCTTCAATCATACAATATGTATTATCAAGGCATATTGAATCAAATGATCGACTTCATTCTCGAACTTGATATCATAATTCGATATTTGAAATGTCATTTCAGGCACACAAAGGCGACTTTCAAATGAATAAAGCACTCCTAACAGGTATAATAAGCCCATAGGCCTTCAATGTGAATCAGTCAGATGGCAGGCGACTCGCGCCCGAATCTACCTAATTTTCGCGTTGAATGAAAATTAAAGAAGTCCCACGCGAATCCAATTTCACGGGAACGGTAATCTCATTAGGGACGTCTGACTTTCATTAACATTTATACGATTTCCGCGAGAGGAAACTTTGAGAGACGTTGCCTTCCCGCGAATACGCCAACTCGTGATGCACTAATCTAAATTCTCGAATCTTGGACGCAGGTGGTCTGATAGAGTTGCCGTTAGCGCGCTCCTATTTTGGAAACTCTCAATTTATGCTGAAACTTTCATTCTTTAAAGTTGCCAAGCGCGCTCCGCTCTTCTTTATGTGATAATGAAATGAATGTGACGTAATCACGCAGATTTCCTTTGAAGTTGAATTAAGTGGATGTTTTATACAATGTTCGGTTTGTGTGATTGTGAAGCTCACATTCATTGTTTCAGGTATTACTTTTAAGTGTTTGTGTAATTTATTGTGGTTTTAATTATTGTACTCGTTTATGACACATTTTCTCCTCTAATCGGGTTAACCATGATTATATATGTACTTACCTACCTACTTTTTAGGAGTTGTAGTCATGCCGGAATATTTTCGAATAGTTATCTAAGTTCGTAATTAGTATTGGAAGAAAACGTAGAAAATGGACCAATCGCCTATTTAGAATGTTTAAAAACTCTACAGCCTGCTCATTAAGATTATTAGAATTGTGATTAAATCACTACAATTTTACAAACAACTTTTGGAAACCCTACTGTGAAATCCAATCACCTGTCATAGCTTTTGTTCGGAATAAACTAACAGTAAGCTCTTATTTTCCTAGGTAAAGATGTTATCTGCAACACTTCAAACACGCCTCGCTTCTAGGCGAGGAGTTCAAAAGTGTTTACATATTTATGACGGCCTCCAAACATGAATATTCACGCCATGAAAGCATCTGCAAAAAACCAGAACAAATGAACGGAATATGCACCATATGAAATAGCAATGGCTGCGAAATTGCGCGAGAACGGCGTTGCAATATTTTTCTTTGAGCACAATACTATATTGCTTTTCTCGGAACTCATACGCTATCGTAACGATAAAATATTAAAACATATAAAACACTTTCCTTTTGAAAGTGACGTGTTTGTTAAAATATGGACTCGTTAAGGTGTCAATGTATAGCGTGTTCATTTTCTTCGTGTAATTCAGTTGCCAGCTGCATAATAGTAACGGTTATGTAACAGCTAAGTAAATGGCTTATTAAGATCTTAATAATCAAGTATGTCTATTAGTACAACGACGTTCATTCGATCTGAGAGCGCGAGTGCGGAATGAACCCTCAATCGGTGAGCATCCCACTTAGCTAAGACAAAGCCGACGGGAAGTAAGTTTCCTCATTTATCGCAACGAAGATCCCGCAGGATACCGCTCGCAATCCACCGGAAATAGAAAGTCAAGTGTAGAATGGTCTAGGTACAAAGATAAATCCTTGTACGAGAGCCACTAGAATAACGCACGTACGGTTAGTTTATAGACGCACTAACTGCACCTCAACCCAGGGAAAATGTATTTTCCGAATAAAAAGAGCAAGCTAAATTGGGTCCATAAAAAAGTTCAATAGAAAAGTTCGGAGACGAATGATAACAGTTATTATTGTAACTGACGAATGGTTACAATGTTTCGGGAATTCCGAGAAAAGGTTTTGAAAACTGAAACAAGTGTTGCTATAAAAGGGTGATTGATTGAAATTGATGTTCTGTTCAATTGTTCAGACAAGCTTTTTTTAAAGAATTTAACAACTCGTAAAAATAAAAGATAAAATATGTATTTCTCAGTAACCGCAATTCAGCACTTACATATAAGAATGTATTAACGACATCATAGTTTTTATAAATACATAAAAAAAAACTGATTGTCCTCTAAATTGGGAGAATCTCAAGTGCCCGTCTTACTTTTGTAGAATGCCCCAACTACTAGCGCTTTCAGCTTTTTAAGCATACCTAGATACTAAAAGAGTAAGACGGTTCCGCGATAAATAAATAAATTGAAGATGTTAAAGTGTTCGAAGCAGCGGTTCAGTATTATGACCTACGAATGAACGATATAAGCATCAGATGGTGAGACTTAATCAAAGAAGAAATATATGCACACTATTGGTCCAATCTAATTTGCGCCATCGTCTGGCCACATCTTGATGCGGCCGTTCGATATAATAACGGAGATACGTGTGCGGCATTAAGATGTGACGTCGTTGGAACGCGTGCTGGGTTATCAGCAGATCGCTGTGACCAGACTTGACCCGCGTCTGACCCAATTTACTTATCTACCAGTGTCCAAGACACTCGCGTCTCTGTTTTGTTATTAATTAAAACGATTGTTTTGGTGAAAATACGACCTTGGCGCCGATAATGCTGGATATATCTAGATCTTCTTTCTACGTATTAAAATCTAGATGCATGATGTTTTATCTGTTTCGCAACAGTTACGATAGTAAGTGGTTCCTTGTGTACAATGCTTACGTGGAGTGAGCACTCGCCTTGTTGTTGTGCAGGTATCCAAACAAAGCTTACCTGCAACAAAAACAAATTAATTAGTAAAATAACAACGTTTTGTAACATCGCAAATGTTAACTTTCCTCTTAGTTATTATTCCAATTGGTGGATAGTAACTTTAATAATATCAGCTTGTTTACGTAACTTAGTTTGCGTCCTCGCTACAAACTATATACAATCAAAACATTTGGTCTGAATAGCTTCATAAATGTGTGTTTAGATGTAGGTACAATTATTAGTTTTCATTTTCCGCGAAAATACAGTGTCAGATAAAGCCACTACTAGTAGGTACTTACGTAGGTATAAATTTAGCTATTCTATTATTCCTTTGCTAAAAGTACTGGTGCAAATATTAATTTATAAAAAATCGAATCCATAGTAATTAAATGCTTCCAAAGTATTACATGCATATTTGAGCTGACCGAAGACCGAATATTTCATCGATTACATGATTGTACGGTTTTATTAAACAGGCAGCTGTCATTGGAATAACACGAACCGTGATGACAAGAGCAAAATTAATGGAGACATTTCAGCCGCAAACATTAAAAAATATTTACGAATAATGTTATGTTTATTGCGGATTTTTAACATTACGAGGCTGTGTGGTCTCGCCGCGCCCATTATTCACGTGGCAAACCACCCACCTTGCCGTTTGTGGGCAGCTACCACAAATTTATGGCCCTTTAAGTGCCTCCGACATGGAGCACCACGGCAATTTGGACGAAACCTAGAAACAAACCGAACCCTCGTATCAAAACGATATCCGGCGGACCTTTTGTTTCCTTACTCATACAATTATGCTGATTAATGTTTGACTAACTAACATGTAAGTATTCCACCAGAAGGCTATGCATGAGTTTCCTTTTTGAGAATATTAAATGTAATCGTGTGCTTTGATCAGACAAAGCTTTCGTTATCTACTCCCAGTCTTTTTAAAACAGGGTTCTCAATTTAACTTTTTTATTCGAATTTTCTAGAATTACGAAAAAATGTTCAAGGAGCCACTTTGATACCTTCAGCGGACTGCTTTAGGGTCATTATTCACGTAAAAGCCCACCTCACCCGCCTGCTCCCGACCAACGTTAATTTATGACTTTTTAAGTGCCATGAACACGATGTTCCGATCTCGCTGATCTCATTCATGAAGGAGAAAAAAATCGTTTCTGCTCCCATTTTGAATCGCTCGAAGGTGTTCGCAATTCAAATAAGGTCGGGCTAAAACGTCAGATGTACAATGGAGGAGACACCCGTGCCTTTCAACATCACAATGCATCCTCACAGACGCGTTATTGAATTCGTTACCTAAATTGTATAAAGCCGGCGTCAATTTATTCTATTATATAGACAGGATTACGACTAAATTACTTAGCTTCAAATCTAAAAGGTGACATGTGCGCAAGCCAAATAAAGTAACAAAATCTATTGGATTCGAGTTAAAAAGCCCAGTTCGATTACGCCGATGGCTCGTATTCGGGACACGATTTTACTCTTGTATCTAACAGATATATGTACACAGTACAGCTAGGTTTGATTGCAACTCGATTTTAACAAAACTTGTATTGACAATACTATTGTATTTCTGTGCACATGTAAATAAAAAGGAGATGCGTAGGTACCTAAGTAACAAAAATAACATGATTTTATTCGAAACTGACCACGAAATGATAGATGCCTGTTTTTTTCAAATACACCGTTAAATGTTGGCTATGATTGAATTCCATATTTGATATTCATTTGAATTCCACAATCAACAAAAGTCTGTCCTGAAAATTGGGTTTGTTGAAAAAATTGATCAGTGCCAATTCAATTGTTCGATACAGATTCGGCATATTGCCATTGGTATTGCGCTCCAAACCACGCGGATTAAAGGGGATTCCTGGGAATAGTGACTAGTTAGTTTATTGTGACTCGTGACAGGATTTAATACCGAACGTAAATTTTGATCGAATTCATTCCCCAGTTTTGGTCATACCTACTTCATTTCGTGGCCATATATGCAGATTAAAGCTGACCATGTTGGAACACTGCAACTTTGTGGAAATATTTCTGGGTTCTAAATTCCTCATTAGTGCATAACGAAGTAGACGCGAATCGTACGGATGACCGAATTGTTAGAGTATAATGGGAGCATGTGATGTGATTTGGTAGTGATCGCGTCAAAGCCCGCCAGATTAACTTTAGCGTGGCTGAACGCGAGTCACAACCATGTTTTCAAATGTGTATTCGAAGGGATCGAACAGGATTTCAACGGTTGCTTTTGTATTCGGTGAGCAAATAGAATTTGTGCCTGTTTGTTATGAGTAGGTAAATGTAGTTGCGGAAGAATTGAAACGTTGGTAAATCATTTTACGTTCCGCCTCACCGCGTGTAATTTTATGGAGCTGACATTATTCATCTTCTCTATTTTAATATTGGCTCAAAAACAAAAACAAAGTTGAGCAACAGATTCTTAGGTACAAGTTCGCGATAGCACAAGCTAGGGATGCCTTTTCTTTATAGATCTAAAGAAACGGAAGAAAGCTGGGCAACGAAGAAAAAAACAATCTGGCTACCTTTTACCAGGAACACCTTTTCAACGATGAGTAGTTTATTTTTACAGCATTCAAAAGCGGTTCGTACCAGATAATAATGCAGAATTTTATATTTTATTTGAAATGGAAGGGAAATAATGTTGCTTTTTGATGCGAAACATACAAAGTCATAGAGATACACATACGGGTAACTGTGTGAATATTTGTTGCGAATTTTTATGTCTTTTGTTTAACTCATTTGACGTGACACAGCGTATTACAAAAAATATAAATGGTAGTGCTATTCTGTGAAAATCCCCCGTGAAAATGTAGGTGAAGTGAGCTGTCATCCCACTAATGACATACGAATTGACAGTTCACTTCACGCTCAGTTAACATTTGGCGGGATTTTTTTTATAGAATCGGACATGAAAACCATTTTGTATTTATTTGTTGCCAACTAACGGTCATTGAATTACAGATACAGTAATCTATGTAGTAGGGACTAGTGGCTTACTAATAACATCTGCATGGGTCGATCGCAGGTTAAGGTACGCTTGCCGAGGTCGGTCGTGAGTGGGTGACCATGACCATGACATACCATGAGCATGGTAAACCTGTCTGTAGGCATCATCATCATGTCATGTCACTATTGTCATTTACTTTCATAATTTCATCAAACATCTGACCTTTCTTATGAAAACCTCACTGTGATTGCACACTACATTTGCATATTATTAGGTTAGCTAATCTCCGCGGTCCCCTTTGTTCGAGATCAAAGTTAATTTATTAGTACATCGGGAGCCGACCTTTGCTTTTGCAAAGATTGTGTATTTTTCATATGTAATACACTTACGTATATTCTCAGAGATAGTACGTATTATTATTAAGCTTATCTTCAAACGTGTATGTTTTTTTTTATCTTACGCGTGCCGTTCTACAATTTTTTTAACCTTGATTTATAAAATTAGGTTATCTTTCTTATCCTTAATTATTATAAAACGTAACTAAAGTCATACATGTCTTTTTTAAATCTGACTGTCCGTTTGTGCGTTTAACACTTGAGAACCACTTATCCGATTTTACGTTTTTTTTCTTTCCTCTATTGATATTGTTTCACTTCAGCACATCAGTCATCAATATATAATATTCCTGATGTTAAATGAACGAAATAAAAGATAAATAAAACATCTTTCAGACTAGGTAAATTTCAGTTGACACCTGAATTTTTTCAGTAATCTTTAAACGTCTACTGAATGGAGATACGTCTCAAAATGTACATTTGTATATGTAAATACCTTTCAGACCCGCCGCTTTGAATAGTTTAAGAATTTGAAATTGTGTCTTACACAAAAATATCTGTTATAGACATGTTTTTGTTTATTTTATCGGCTTTAAAAATACTTCTATTATTATTTTCTCGTGGTGTACCTAATGCTCTTACCTATATCAATAACTGTACATAGGTTCAATTTTGTTATCACGAAGTAATGTTTTTATTGAAGATTAAGGAAACATAATTTGATTGTGTTAGCAATTAAAATTAATTGCTTATCTAACTACATCTTATTAGGCATACTTTGCATAATACTGAGTAATTGTCGTCCCTTTCAATTTGAATTACTATGTTTTTATTTTTCCTGTTTTCAACAATGTTTAGAGCAGAAATTGTGGATAACTAACAAAATATTGCGTTTGTGTAAATATTTGTGAATATCGTTGTTATTAAGCGGAATATTATGTAAACATTGAATTTTATTACGTTCCAAATAAATAGACCATCGGCAGAGTAAACTTCGACCCTCGATTTAATTGTGCATGAACTACGTAATATTGCAATTTATCGGAGTTCAATAATAAAATCAATTGGTTTAAATTTCTGTTTTAAATTAATTGCTTGCGCCAATTTAACGCTATTGGATATGTTTTTGTGTGCAAGTAGGCGAAACCAACCAAGCTTTCAGATTTTCTTTACAGGCGGTCGTTCTTGCATTTAATAAAGCTTTACTTTTTTATCCCGAAAAAGAGAGAGAGATTTGTCTGGTTTGTGCCTAATTGATGGCATTAGGCTCGCCCCCTATTACATGGGACTTAAACATAACTGGCGTAATGTGGGTGTACTATAGGTACGCCTCTGCCTAACCCTTCAGGGATAACAGGCGTCAGGTTATGTCGTCACTTTTCGACGTTTTTTGCAAACTCAGTACAATATTTACTCATTTTTCACAATAAAGATAAGAGGATCATAGTTCATCGTATCTACCGTTTTTGGAGTTTCCTCGTGTCAGTGGCCCCAAAACGTCAAAATTTGAAATTCCGATCATTTGACCCCTATCTGTTTTTGATTATAATAATCAATGCCTCTTGAACTTAAAATATCATACACTTATTGCATCAGCATACACGAGTCGATGACCTACATTGGAGTATGGGCGAATAAAACATACATACTATCCATATACCCCGACTGCAATATCTGCGGGTAGGTACGTACTTATTTCGAATAAACTATATGTAGATATGTGAACGTTCAGGAAACTCTTCACTCCTTTTATTCCGCAACTGGGTCCGCATCTAAAATGCATTTGTGATGCTTCCAACCCGCTGTTACCCCCGTTCTCTCCTTGTTCGCGCAAAAGTATGTAGGTATGTAATCCACAAGTTTCCTCGCTACCCACAAATCTTGGGTTCAATCGTCCACTGAATGCTGGGATAGGACCTGAACTACATAATGACTAGCGATTATCGTTTGTCCAACGATTTAGGTTTCAATTTGTAAATTGCCCTATTCCGAGATGTTAAATAGACATTTGATTTGTTACTGTAATTAAACTAGACTTGAATAGGAATAATTCGTGATGATACGCTTTCAGGAATTGGACGTCGTCGGTACCTAATCGGTATGCCTGAAATGAAAGCACTTACTGTTACATGTTCCCAGCAAAAGGTATAAGTGCGTAAGTACATTTACCAACTCCAATTCCATTAGAGCTACGAAATAATACAAAACTGGTATGGGGCTCTCAATATAGTATCATAAGGGAACTTTAGTATGTTACCTGCCTATTGCTGTGTTGGTTGCCCATTGAATTATTTATGTCCGATTTCCACTGATGCGTTTGCCCATCGGTAAAGCAAACGCTCACTGCGGAACCAAACGATGTAACACAAAAAAGCACTTTGTATATGCCCCAGCTTTGTACACAATGCGTGCCGAACGCAGAAAGGAAAACATCGTTATGAATGTTACATGTAATGTACGCACATAATTGCTAAATTAACAAATTGTTATAGGATGTTTCCGTAATTAATATAATTTATCGAATCATGTGTTTTCATGGATTAATAATTATTATGTAATTGTGTGTGCTCATCGGTTTTGATGGCACACACAATTACATACGGCATTATGCGTTGGGTTAACTACCTTGCTCATTGTTATTCCTACTTAAACGTTGTTTGTAAAGCCATTGATTTAGTATAAAGGCGGTAAATTAGAAAACATGCATTTTCGTGAGTCTTATCTCAATAACTAGTTACATGACCTCCGTTTAGAGTGCGTGCAAAACGGCTTAAGCGCACACCCCTGAATTGTTAGATAAAATATGCTTCTAATTCCTGCAACATAAGACGGAAGATGTTACCTTCTCAGAATAAAAACGTGGGGTACGCCTTCGGCACTTATTAAAATGGTTTTATCATAATAAAACCAAAAATGGAGAGCGATTTATTAAATATTTACGGTTATTTTTGATTTAAGGCTTAAGGCTAAAATTATTTGTATGTAAATATAAACTTTATATATAAATAGTAGGTATATAAATAATAGCAAATGTACATTAAAATAACGTATTAGGTAGATGTGTGTGAGTGCGTGTAAAAATATCAGTATCAAATAATGACTGCGGTAAACTTAATAAATGACTGGGGTAGTCTGTAGGTAATCTTAATAGAAAATGAGAGACTTTTGCGTTTTTATTTATGTACAGTACCTACCTATATAAAAATATTTTTCTGTTAACTCTCATAACTGTGTATACATTCACTTACAAGGCACTTTAATCTTTTCCGCGATAGCTGCGCTTAGTCGAGCGTTGGGGTTTTTTTACAAGCGTTTTTTGCAGCCAACTTTCTTTACCGCAGAAATATGCTTTTATATTACGTCTGCAAATAGTTGTGCGTTTTGCGCAAATTAGAGAAAAATCTACGTCCGTCCGGAACGTCAATTTATCCACGACCCACATACTCCTTACACAATATATTTCGTTGAAAAGAACACATCTTATCAATACTCTTATATTTCTGTCACAGAACACACATTGGCAAGTCAAAGTTAGCAAAAAGAAATACCTAGAATTAATTAGCTGCTTAACAGATTCGCCGTACCTTTAATAGATTGTCTGAATCGGATTTATGCTTCCTGTAGCGACGTAGCTGGAGACAGAAAGATACATACGTTCGTACTTATATGTGTATATACTAAGAGAGCTAAGTCTTCATTATTTGATGTGTATTATTATCAATTCTGGATAAAACGTACTAACGAACTCAGTTATTAGTTCTGAAACATTCTCGGAAATGTTTGAGTGATATGCGTGCCACGTTATTAAATTGGACGTAGTTCTGCCAAAATGTAGGCACCAATCCACATCACCATGTTTTTGCAAAAAGTACGTGTAAATTTGCGATTGAAATATTTCCACTAACCAAACAATATAGTTGTGAATAAGAAAAAAATCTGAAAGGGGGTTTATATACAAACCCCCTTTCAGAGTTTTTAACCATACTTCCTAGTTATCTTATTTTCTAGAGTTTCCTCAATATTGAGGCGTAAAACCAACTTGTACATTTTACCAGCTCGCAATTTGTACAGACCTAAGTCAAATTTAGTTCTGCCAAAATGAACCAACATTATCGTTTTTTAAGATTTTCATCTTTATAAGATTAAAGCAAGACTAAACTAGCGATGGATAAATTGTGTGAGAAAGGAGTTGACTTTTGAGATAACGGCAAATAAAGATGTATGGAAGAAGCAGATATGCTGCAACGACCTCAAATAAATTGATATAAGGGCAGGAAGAGGATGATGATGATGATGATGACGAAATATAAAGTTTTCAAATAAAATGACATATCGTAATACTTGGTAAGATAATAATAAGTCACATAAATAACAAAAGCAGGTTTACTACTTCAGCATTGTTGCAATGTTTAAATTGCATTCCTATCTGCATTGCTTCGTCTCAATGCGCGTTAAGAGCTATTTACGACCAGCGACAATGAAAACAGTTGCCAACACTTACTGCCATACTACTAGGATGTCTTTAGAGATATATTTGTAGTGCAATCTCATACAGTTCTACTGTATGCAACGATACAAAGGCAAGCGTTAGGCGGAAGCAATTTCGATAGCCCCAGAGCAAAGGTTGGTTGCTTGACATCCTATATCCGGCAAACATTTCCAGGTTGTCAGACGAAGCTAAATCTCCCGGGAAAGAGCAGCGGTCAGGGCGGCCCATACAGGAAATTGTATGTCGACCTACGTCACGATTGCCCGCCTACGACCAGAGAGGGGAGCAACAAAAAATAAACTCCCACAACAAAATTACCCGCGAGCAATACAGCTTTTTTAAACTTAATAAACATTTTAAAGGGACCTCAATTTATTTGGATCGCGACCTTTTTAACCTAGACGTCTTGTTTCAATATAACGTTGGATTGGGTCGAACTTTTATTGGTCAGGAAGCCATATAACAGGTCTGATTATGGGTTTATAAAACAAATAACTTTCTTAGCAATATCCAAAGTTTATTTAAAAAAAAAAAAATGAAAAAAATAAAAAATGAATATGACAGAAAAGAACTGCAGAAAGCAGGCAAAAATAGTAAACTTATTTGGAAATTTATAAAAACAAATACATTTAGATCAAAACAACTTGAACCTCCACTTGACTTATTGACTATAGAGAACAACCCAATAGAATCAACAAATATAGTTAATTACTATTTTTCTAACGTAGGCAAAACCTTAGCAGAAAAGACCATACAATCTAGAGGTTCTTTCTCTCAAAACCAACCTAAATCTTTCCCCAGACTCAAATCTTTTGTCTTACTAGATACGGATGTCGATGAAGTATTAACAATCATTTCTGGATTAAAGGACGTTTGCGCGGTTGGGTGGGACGACATATCAAACAACATACTTAAACATTTCAAATACCTCCTTGCTCCGCCGCTAACTCATATTTTTCAGTTATGCTTAACTAATGGTGTATTCCCTAAGTCGCTTAAAAAAGCAGTGGTTACTCCTGTATATAAATCTGGTGACAAAAAATGTGTTAACAACTACAGACCCATTTCAGTTTTAACAGGGCTCTCCAAGATCTTAGAGAAAATCATTAATATTAGATTAATGAAATATCTAGAGGATAACAAATTGCTTTCGGATAGACAATTTGGCTTTAGGCCCAAAAAATCAACTAATCAAGCAGTACATCAAATGACGGATTATATAACAACTAATTTGGATCAGGGCATGCACTCCATTGGGATCTTCCTAGACCTCGCCAAGGCCTTTGACACAATTTCCTGTCCTTTATTATTGGGCAAGCTTGAAAGACTCGGAATAAGAGGAACAACGCTTACACTGCTTTCTGATTATTTAAGAGACCGCGAACAATGTGTAAAAATTGGTCAGTACGTCAGTTCTGAGCTTCGAAATAGTAATTACGGAATACCTCAAGGTAGTATATTGGGTCCTACTTTATTCCTAGTATATATTAATGACCTGTGCAGCTTAACACTCCAAAATGGTGTCATAATGTCTTATGCAGATGACACAGCTCTATTGTTTTCAGACAAGTCTCGAGAGGAGGTGTATAAACAAGCCCAGAACGGTTTTAATATAGTGTCTAATTGGCTACATGAAAATCTCCTAACACTAAATGCAGAAAAAACTAAACACATTTTATTCACTATGAGAAATACTAACCTGCCAACTACTAACATAAACATTTATGCGCATAAGTGCGGCAAGTACGCTGACAATGCATGTAATTGTCCTACTTTAGCAAAAGCCGATCATATGAAATATCTTGGTGTGACGATTGACACAAATCTGAACTTCCGTAAACACATTGATTTATTATGCACTCGAATGCGTAAATTAATATACATTTTTAAGAATTTACGATATATAACGGACTACAAATTAATTAAACAGGTCTATTTAGCTTTGTGTCAATCCATTCTTACATATTGCATAACTTCATGGGGAGGGGCTGCAAAAACAATCCTACTACCATTAGAACGTGCGCAGAGAGCTATCCTTAAGGTAGCCACCTTTCGCCCATTTAGATTTCCCACATACGAGCTTTATACGGCATGTAAGGTTTTAACTGTGCGTCAACTATTTATATTAAAGATAGTATTACACCAGCATAGCAATCTCCCTTATACCCCCATACCTATACATAAGAGAAGAAAAGACTTAGTTTGCATAAAGCCTCAAACTAGACATACTTTTATAAATAAATTTTATGGTTTTTTAGGTCCGTTCTTATATAATAAAATCAATAAGTCTCTAAGTATATATAGTGTAAATTGTAAAAAATGTAGTGAAATGTTAAGTGAATACTTAGCGACATTAAATTACTCAGACACTGAAAAATTGCTAGAAATCATGCAATAAGTTTATTAATGTTAAGGCAATTTTTATTTAATAATATAATTATTATATATCAATGCTAGCTCTATGTACATTAATTTAATAGTCCAATAAAACACTCAGCGTTGTTACCTGAAACACAGGTTTGAATAAACCTACATCAGGCAGGTCGCTATTGTTTTTCATTAGGCCTTTATCCAATATATTATATAAGTTATACCTACACTAGATTTATTTTAGGCATAGTTTAATATTTGCTTAATAATTTTAATATGTAACTCTGTACTGATGTCACTTCTATGTAATTTATATGTGAACTTATGAATAAATAGTATTTTTTTTTTTTTTTTTTTTTTTTTTTATTTGCTGAGTAACGGCATGGATCGATCGATGGTTAATCTATGCTCGCCAAGATCAATACGTGGATGGCTTACTACTCATTAAGTACCATCGGGGACACTGGAGATGAACCACTTTTTGACATTATACCCTACGTAATAAGGTTGAAATTGTTTCACCTCCAGTGTCCACAATGGTACATATCGAGACTCGCACACATACAAAGCACGTTAAGCCGTTGGCAGTAGGCTGAAAATGACCTAATGGTGCTACTATTAAACGCCACATCCATTGTTACCAACTGGCTGCTAGTAACTAATAAATGGGTCTGACATTCAGATTTACGTAGGTATCTATGCTCGATGCAAAGATATTCCAGTTACAATTTGGGTAGACATTCAAACGTGGCGTAACAACCGTGTAGGTACTCTAGTGTCTAACGCCTGAAACCACACGCAGTGGTAACGTATCGGATCTAAAGATCTTTGTAATGCTACTCCAGTTAATTCTAGTCGGATATTGGCCTTTGTAGTCAATAAGCTAATGTAACAAATACGTTCACGATGCGTAACCTATTTCGACCGCGTAACCGATTTTGACGACCGATGTGGCGCGGTGGGCGAAGGTCCGCCTGCGACGCAGGAGGTTGCGGGTTCGATTCCCGCCCTGGAACAAATGGTTGTACGATCTACAAATATTTGTTTCGGGTGTTCTGGGTATTTACTATGTATAATAAAAAATATCTATCTATGTAATGTATTGTATTAAGTATATCAGTCATCTAGTACCCATAACACAAGCTCTGCTTAGCTTGGGGCTAAATGATGCTGTGTGGATTGTCCAGCATTATTTATTATTTATTATTTATTATTATTATTTGCAATCACTTTAATCAATTGCTCTGGGTGCATAGACTAATTGGCATGATATTACGACTGTTATAGTCTCGCTCCCTGTTACCTACATCAGATTAAACTAATATAGATATACTGCTGCCTAACCCTTCGAGGAATAGAAGCTTGATATTATGTAAAACGATTATCGGATTTTTTTGATATCTCATATGGGAACGACATGCGACGCCGAAATGTCACGTGGTCGATCCCAAAAAATGTGCACTTTTAGCAATCGCTGACAGAATGCCATATTGTTTTCCTTTGGCCCTCTGATTGCATTCAAGGTCTTTGGCAACGTTACCTTCAGTCCCCTTCAGGTTACTTTATCGCTCTGACACTAAGCTATCCGATGCGTACGGCATGGCGAGCTGATGTTTTAGTATGTACATTGATACTGCGCAGTCATGTCCGCTTACTTCAGAGTGGCAAAATTACAAGACCAAATTTACCAAAATTTCATTAAGGTATGTGAAAAGTCTGAATTCCTAATAACCCATTAAGTTATACATGGAAATATCATCTAAGAATTCTTTAAGAATTGTTTCTTAATTAGCAACACATATTTCTACGTCTCAAATATAAACATTTTGGTTCAAATAAGCCCTCAATATAGAGGTAATATCGACTCGTTTTACACGTCAAAAGTTAGGTGCGTACATAAGTTAGACAGAACGAATCCTCTTAATTCAAAGGCTTTTCTCGAGTGGAGGTAGATTATAACCCACGTTATACTAAAGTGTTGGTTGCTCAAATAGATGGCTTTCTTAGTGCGTTGAAGTTTAGTGGTTTAGTTAGTACTAAAACACATTTATTACTTTAGTTAGCTTCTAAATTTTGGGGATTAATGCCTGCAATTTTAGCTGGTGTGCAGTTTCATGTTTCAGTTAATATTCTAATGGACTTATATACCAACCTGCGCTGTTTGCTACGAGATTATCTTCAGTATGGTTGCTACTGACGAAAAATATTCGTGACGTTCAAAATAACTCCATAAATTTGTCAATATCTAGCATTAATAATACATCAAATATCGTTTTTACTTCCCAACTTTGAGTGTGAAGTGTAGGCTAAGAAGCTAATGGCAAAGTTGGTTTGTATACGAGTTCATAAGCTATGGCTGATAAAAACAAGAACTTAAGAAGAAATAAGTATTTATTCATACACTATTCCGTTCTATAAAAGTCGTAGTTCGAGATAATATTAATAGTTTCAGGGCTAAACACGAAACCAGAAGGCTAAGGAAATAAATGGTTTGCGTTACACATTTAAATTGAAAGCAATTTGTAATGTGGAAAGTGTATTAATTCTAGACGCTCTTTATTTGAGATGGAACGATCTACTTTATAAGATGGTATAAATATGGATGAAGAACAAGTTTATAATTCAGTTATTTTTGTTCCTCGTTTCGTGTTTTACCGTTATAGCTATGTTTTGTAGGTACTTATAAGAAAATAATTAAAAATTCTTCCGGCGAAGACGTTGGCAACATTGGTGCTTCACTTTACTGGGTGGTATTTAATTATTGAAGAGTCTTTTATGAAGTTTTTATGAGGCAAATTATATAACTTTTAAATAACGAAGACAAGTCAGTGCTTTAGGAGATTTTATAGAAAAAATCGTTATTATGCTTCATTTTTTTAATTTTAATCATTTCTCGTAATTTGCGCCCCAACTTCATAAAGTTAGGGCGCAAATTAAGAGAAATGATTTGGTTTGGTGTTAAATGAAGTAGAAAATGCTTTGCTTATGGGTGAGTGTTACCTATTTCTAGAATAAAAACATACTGTAAACTTTGTTAAAATTTGCAAAATAATGTAAGATTTTAGTAATACTCGTACGCCCCTTGTTCTTCGAACAGACAGATCGTGTTAAACGCCGTAGTTTTTATATGCGTGTGGCCACTAAACGTGTGTTTGGCAGCCGGCCAGGTCTCCCCGGCCCGCCCCACCATTTGCCACTGAAGCTCACAGTTTACTCCGCTGAAGCCTACGTAAGTTTCCGATTGCGAAGCTCTGTTTGCTATTCGTACGCCTCGTGAATATTTTAAGTTTTCTTTATAGTATTGCTGTTTCTTTACCTGAAGATTTAGTCATATTTTTGCTCGGTTTGCTCGCCAGGCCAAGTTTTGAATGTTATCTTTGTATATGTGCTTGTTTTCCTGTCTGTTCTTTATTGGTTTAGCTCGATAGTAAAGCAAAAAATAGCGTACAAAGGTCTTTGTGTAGAGGCACTTTTAATGGTAATTTCGTGTATCATATTCATATACGAAGGTATTTCTGGGCACGTAGCTACGTGGAATGACTTAATATTATACATAACAAAATTAAAATTATGCAAATAAGTCTCAGCAAGCGGTAGTGAGCGGTTAATACGTTGCGTTACCGACGAAACGCGTTGTAATAAGCAAACAATATTACCCCCCAAGTTCGTAAAATTTATGAGGCGGTTATTCGCCAAGACATAAACAGGGGTGCTGTGCAGCAATAACGAAACGTAACAACGTATTCGGTACGAGTGGCTGAAATATTGTCGATTTCATTGGTTTTCATTCTGTAACAAAGTTTCGCTCGATTTGTACCCGAATGTTTAGTTATCGAAGTCCGAATAACTGCTTAGTATTCATTTGATTTACAAAGTTATAAAGTTAGCATTTGAAGTTAGAACTTAAGTTTCAGATTTATTAAGCTGTGGTTGGTTTTGATCACAAGTTTAAGTTAAATTAATCGAGGTCCCGTGGCTAGAATCCAATAGATGGAGACAGATTTGAAAAAAAGCTGTTTTGAAGACATTCAATATATATATACTTGATATTAAATCACTGACGTACTTATTATTCTTATTTTGATCCCAAATATTAAATAAACAGAAAACTTCTGTGGCCCAATTAGTAAAGTTGAATATTGAGTAGGTATGTAATTGGAGGGTTCAACAAACTCCGTCAATTATATGAACTTATTGGTTATTGGGCTTTTAAATACGATTAGGTATGTAGATGTATCATATAATTAATTCTATTTATTTCATCAGTGTCTTTAGCCAGTAAATGCTTATCTCAAATAAAGTTAAGATTTTGCTATCAATTGTGAAAATAACGATAGTTGTTGAACCAACTTCGAAGCAGCTTTGATATTTGTAATGCACTCATTGTTACCGAAATCATCATCTGCCTAGCCTTTTCCCAACTATGTTGGGGTCGGGTACCAGTCTAACCGGATGCAGCTGAATACCAGTATTTTACATGGAGCGACTGCCTATCTGACCTCCACAACCCAGTTACTGGGTAACACGATATCCCTTGGTAAGACTGGTTGTCAGACTTTCGGGTTTCTGATTACCCGTAACGACTGTCAAAGATCTACAAATGACAGCCAAACAACGGCTTAACGTGCTTTCCGAGTCTCGATATGTTATGACGGTCACCCATCCACAGACTGACCTCGGCAAGCGTAGCTTAACCTTCGATCAACCCGTGCGGCTGTTTTTATTTAGCCACGAGCTCCTCTCATTGTTACCGAAATAAGAATAAGACAAAAGATTTGTTTATGGTTACATGCACTTACTATTTAACTGTAACTAATTGTACAAAAATAGGTTTTTATGGACGATGGTCCCCAAACTAGGCTCAGTACCTTGGGGACCTTAGTTGTGACGACTTTTCTTTTTTTTATGTTTGAGGTTGTGTGGACATGAATAAAGTGGTTAAAGGTATGTTGAATTGTAAACGTAACGCGTTGAGCAAATTGAAAAAATAAAACAATAAAAATAAGTTAAACAATTTTAAAATAAATATGTAAAATAAAACTAAAGAAATGACAACAACAGCATGAAATTGCAATAACACGGATTATTATTTTGCAAATCACACAAGAACAATGTACCAAGTGCCTCATCACTCATACATTTTGCAGCTTAACCCCATTACAATAATGTCTTCACAATTCGTACGTGTCACTGAATGAGAAAGTCGTACCAACCAGCACTTGCAAAAATAAACAGGAGTTAAGCTCGAATATTTAGGGTTGTGATTTATATGGATGGGATATCAGCATATACATTTAAATGGTCACATTGGTATTCCACACTCGCAGACATTCGTGGCAAATAAAATCAACATGCAAATGAAAACTTGGGATCCAAACAGTACGGTAGAAGGATCAGTTTCGTTTCTTGAACGTGGAACGATATATCACCCGCATGACATGTGAAAAACAATAACTCCTCAAGCGCTCTTCCAGCCGACATGAGAAAACAAAGCACCTACCCTGCGTACGTGTAAATATTGTATGCCAGCATTTTAGACGACATGGCCTTTTTTTGAGCATACCTGTAGGTATGCTCAAAAAAAGGCCACCCTGAGGATTATTTATCTTAGGTGGTGCTACCGAGAATACATAAGTATCTACGCAAATAAAAACTCGTGTCTTAGTTTTGACCTGACCTAGTATTTGAACTTAGTTAGCACTGTAATATTCGTTCCATTTTCCACGTTTCTCCCAAATTAGAAAAGAAAATCGAAGACTCTATTCGTAAAAGTTAGGAAAATATCTTAGTGTTTGGTATTCTGGAATTGGGTGTTGCTATGGATAAAAAGTTATGATTTACCAGAGGGTATTACAGCGAGATAATAACAAAATAATCCCTTTTCAGGAATTGGCAGTTAGTGTTTGCTATAAAATCTATTTTACTGCAAATACGAACATCGAGGTCCTTACCTATTACATAAAGTTAATATTAAGATTATCTTTATGAACCATTCGCTGAGTACCTACTGCAACCGTATAACTGTTCTGAAAACTATAATATCGTGCAGTTAAATGTAGGTATCGTTTAATTAAACCAGTTAATCTGTTATATGTATTTTAGTCTTCATGAAGAGAACTTCAACTTTACAAGAACTGTGTCAAGCTGCTCGACTTTGCATAAAGTTTCTGGCTTTCTGATAATCTAGTCAGTAGGTAATAGTACCTACTTACCATAATACTGGTGGAATTAATTAAATTAAATGTTTTGAAAGTCTGTTATAACAGGAAAAGGATCATCATGGACGAATAAATTAGCGCGTTTAGAGTTAGGTATAGAAGTTTCTTTCCCATCTACTTCCTTATCGTATTTTGTTAAATGTAATGAAGTCTCTATAAACAAAATAACATCACGCCCGTATTCTCTTACGACGTAGGTAGAGATGGACTTATAGCACACCCACTTTTCGCCAGTCATGTGTAAGTCCTATGTAATAGAGGGCATCAATCAGTCAACGAGTCATGAATCCAGGCTCAGGAATGAGAAATTCTAGATGGATATACCCAATAATACTTTGCTTAACTTGGGAATCGAGCACAGGGTCACATGCCCAGCAATAAGGTTTGCAATCGCTAGACCAACGAGGTAGTCCTCTATAAATCATGCGTTCAAATAACATCAGTAAATAAATTCAATAGAATTTTCCATGACAGTAGTTACCGGCATCCTTACGGACTACGACGTTGGCAAACAAATAGGTACATACCGTTGCCAACACCTTTTTTACAATACATATTCAGATCAGATAAATAACGTATGTATTTGAAACTAGAAATAAAAAATCTTTTGCGTCACAACCTTGTCTAGTCATAATTTAAATTATTTATACAGACGGGGACATTCCATTTGTCTTGAAATATTAACAATTTAGAAAAGAATATGAGTTTTATTTGCTTAGGTACCTACATATGGAAAAAGTATTATCTATATTTTTTATTAAAGTTATTTGCCTAGATAAAACGACACATGCTACCAAGCTACGAGTACAAACTACAACAATACCTATACTGTAGTTATTTATTTTCTTGTAATTTGACATGGGTCATGTTTCCATTATTATGTTCCAAAAATAAATATGTGTAGTGTATTCTTTTATTTATTTATTTAATACTTTAAGCACACAAATTTACAGAAGCGGACTTAATGCTATAGGCATTTTCTACCAGTCAACCTTTGGGTGATGCAGAGACAAACAGTGGCAGGTGCAATTTCTTAAAAGAAAAAGGAAAATAAATATTTTTATTTTAAGTTCAATTTATTCAATCATTATGAGTGTATCTAATCAGATTATTCCTATTCGAATAAAGTAAATAACTAATGGCTGATTTCAATGCTACCCTTGAAAAATATATACATACTAGCTGTGCCCGCGAATTTTCCGCAAGAAATTTAACAAAACATGACTGTTCATTTCTGCGCGAACCCTATTTTTTTTTCTAAAATAAGTTACTCCTTATCACGTCAGCTATCTCCCAGTGACAGTTCTGTCAAAATCGGTTCAGCCGTTTCGGAGATTACCTCATAGAAACACACAGATGGACAAACAAAAATAAAAAATAAATATGTTTTTGGTATAACTACCGTATAAACCTTCATCTGCAGTAAATTGGATATTACAAACAACCACTTCCATATCATTTATTTGTATATGAGATCCCGTTTACGGATCTACAACATCGGTACCGCACTAAAAACATAAGCGGATTTTAGTTCCCGGGAACGCAAATAGTGCAATGAAAAAGATTAAATATCGGAGCACATAGAAAACGATTAGGTAATGCGTCGACGAACGCGAGCTCGGCTATTTCCAAATAGAAAAAAAGTGAATAGTTGTAAAAGGGATATAGGCGGATAAATATTACAAATCCCCTTTAAATCGTTGTACGTGTTTTTAGTACACTGTTATGGGTACTATAATGTACAGACGCCATGACATCAGCCTATCCCAAACTGTCAAATTTTCCCAATACAACATGAGCCTTATTCTTTTGTGGTAAAGTTGAAAAACTATCAAAGAAATTTGGCAGGGGGGGTAGCTTGATGTGGTGGCCTCTGTACATACCTGAACCTGAGTTGCTAAGACATGATGGCATGGTCGGCGCAGTGACTGAGCGATTGGCTGCTGCGCTGCGTACCGTAGGTTTAATTCCCGCACGGAACAAATATATGTATGGTAGTTCCGGGTCTGGCTGTTTGTATATGTGAGCTTAAGTGTTTTTAAATCACCCACGATACAAGAGAATTTGTTTAAGTGCGTCAACGTTCAAAAGAAGAAAAACAACGATAAAATACATATTAGTAATTTATTTTTGGAAAAAGCCCATAAATCCTTATGGTATAATAAGAGATGATAAGGCTCGCAGGGGTTGTTGACGTCATGAGCCGTCTGTGATTATTTATTAGAATCTGGTGCAAAAGTCTTTCCACACAATATGTATTTTTTTTGTCTCTGAAAGAAAAATCGAGTCTACTGAGTGGGTATAATTTCAGTTGAAAATTGATAGTAAATAAATGTGGTTAATTAATGTTACCTAAGACTACGCGACTATTCAGGAACATTATTCGATTTCAGGAATGACACAGGAAGATAGGTATTACTTTTGCACAGGGCGTATGTAATTATCATCATCATCCTCCTGCCCGTTTCCAATTTATTTGGGGTCGCCGCAGCATGTTTTCTTCTTCCATACATCTCATTCCATACATAGGGCGTATGTAATTTATGGACATTTGACTGTATTTTATTAATGAAAACTAAAAAGGAAATGCCTTTTAATTATTCCAGGAACGTCACAAAGTCATTAGCACGTATAAAATTTAGTCCTTCATTATTAAATCCACGAATATTCATAACACATACTAAACCTCGGTTTACACGTAAACATAATAATTTATAACCGTCCCATAACGAAACGTTAAGCAAACAGACAATTCAAAACCTCGCATCACGAGCATTAACATCAACAACTCTGAATTAACGACGTATAACAGCCATCGTTTCGCAAATTACATGAAAAATAAGGGGTAAGGTTCAGTACTAGGAACATGTTCTGACATCCCGCGAGACTATTGTTATAGCCAAATAAAACTAGTTTACAGCGTGCACTCGGGCTGCGCGCTTAGCAACTTTATCTTTTAACAGGGCTTCCACCAAAACCTGTAGTCACCACGCATTTGACAAATCTATGACTTCTAAGCCTCCAAATTTGTCAAGCTTAAATTATTTACATTTCGGGCAATTTCCGCAGCTGTCTCAGACGTCAACCCCTCCGCTTCTAAAGCGCTTATTGAACCCCTCCCATATAGATAAATAATACGAGTAACTATCATTGCCAGATTCTACTATCGGCTTCACTCACAAAAGCAGTATCTTCAACTTTAAATTTTAGTTTACAAGTGACACCCCTAATCTCCCCGATGCAGCGGTTCATGTGCACTGAAAATATAGTCGTAGAAACGTGCCACGTATTTTCTTTCATGTTTAAGAGAAGTGAAACCGGCCGTGATGCCAACTTGTTTTGGATTTTTATAGGTTTACAAGCCGTCATTTTTGCCAAAATGATAAACTTCCAATTTTTTACACAATTTTTTCCCTATCTAAACCCCTTTTGGGAATGAAATTCACATAACCTTCCTTCCACCTTAGGAACTTTTGTGCAACATTTTATGATGCTAAACTCAGCGGTATGAGCTGTGCGTTGTCTGTTTTATTTACTTAATGAATTGAAGATTTCAAAATAGACGGGGAGGGAAGTTGTATACTATAAGTTAAAAATCGATTATGTTTTTATTAAAACTCGTATTTAAGAAACTGCCTGTTGCTTTTCGTACTTTATTTCGTATATTTTTTTCTTTAATCCCTTTGACTATTGATGTGTGACTATGTAGATCTTTGACAGTCGTTACGGGTAGACAGAAAACCGAAAGTCTGACAAGCAGTCTTACCAAGGGTATCGTCTTGCCCAGTACAGTTACTGGGCAAGACGATGGGTTGTGGAGATCAGATAGGCAGTCGCTCCATGTAAAATACTGGTATTCAGCTGCATCCGGTTAGACTGGAAGCCGACCCCAACATATATGGGAAAAGGCTAGGCAGATGATGAATGTCTTTGACTATAAGTACGTAATCTAGTTCTATTTATTTGTTTTTATCAGCAATGAACGCTAATCAATATAACTATGTATCTACACGCGACATGCCGCAACTCAAAAACCATGAGTCTTCAAAACTTTCTACATAAAACAATGTCGTAACAATTTACCAACACAATTTACGTTCAGGAATCTTCAAAGCTGCAGTCCAAAACAAAGCAAAATACACAAAAACTAGCAATAATTCAAACAGATAAGTCTGAACGTTGGAAATCTCATGAGCGTAAGAAACATACCCGAGGCACTCGAGCGGCTCCGTACCAGGAATTTTGCTGAGAAATATTTATAATTCTCACCTTCTATGTCTTCACATGAGTTATGAGATATTTTTCGGTGAATGCGCACAAAATAATGTAGATACCTACCTACTGTAAATGTATAGGATTATTTGCGCCCCAATGTTACATTATTTCATAAGCCCTCCACAGCGCAGCGGCATGCTCTCTGAGTCTCATGTTTTTACATGAAGCTCCCGATTGAAATGTAAATTGGATTCGAATTGGTCGGCAAAGCCAATGTATTAAAAAAAAAGTTAGGGAAAAACCGCTCGATGCTTTTATGGATTGGGGGATGTGACTTGTAAAAATTATGGCACCGGCAACATATTTCCATATGTATTAATGTTTCATATTCAAATATATTTACGTTGTCAATATGCTTTGAAATAATGCACATCTAAAAGTCAAACATTTATGTGGCTGCGTAGAACAAGGATACCAAGTGAGTTTGATAGTGGTCCACATAAAGGCGGAAGATAAGTACTCACCTAGTTATTCCACTAGCCAGTATAAGCTAAGTAATTTAAGTAAATACGGGTTGGTAAGCGGTAAATCGAGTTTGTACAAGACTGAGGCATTAGAGAAGAGTACCTACCACTAAGACATCAATTAGCATAAGTCATGATCTTAAAGTTAGAGTAAGTTAATTGATGTTGTTAGTATTTAGAAGTTTGAAGATGGCTGGGGAATTCAGCGATACGAAATGATATACTATTTACTAAGACAGACGATCCACAAACAGTACAGATAAAGGGCATAATTATGGTGTGAGAATCTCTAAACGAAAAAGTTGGCATAAAGCAAAGGAAGCTTGTATTTGGCACTTGTTAGAACGAACTTATCTTATAAACGTTTAACTCAAATTCGAATCGTGTAAAACAAAATCGTTTTAAAAGCTATATTACGTCCTGAACGATTCGTCTAATTCCAAAATAGACGTCCATCAACTAGATGAGTGTGGTCTTAAACAAATACAAAATACAAAAATAAATGGCGAACAGAATTGGTTGTCGCTTAATATACCTAATAATGTATAAGAACATATTATTATATTATGCTGACAAGATAGTAGCTAAATACCACACGGGTCGATCTTCAAGGTTTACCAACAATTGCCGAGGTCGGTCCGTGGATGGGTGACCATCCATTACATATTCCTCCGACCAAGCAGTATTGGGTCAGCCAGTTACTAGGACTCGGCTGAGCGAGCGACTGCTGCGCCGAGTGTCGTGGGTTCGCTTCCCGCACTTTGTATGGCCTACAGGTATTTGTTCCGGGTCTGGCTGTTTGTGTTTGTGACTTTAAATGTTTATAAACGCTACGATGCAAGAGAAATTCCTAGCGTGGGGCAATTTTTTTTTTAATACTTAATCAAAAATAGTTTGACTTTTACTGTGACTTTTTAAAGGTAGTTGGGAAAAGGTAAACAGATGATGTCAGTAAAGAATAAGTGAGTCCCGTGAATTGTTCGTTGGGTACTACTGTCACCATAAATACAGAAGCGTTGTTACAGTAATTCTACACAGTACCACTACAATCTCATAACAACATTGTATGAACGTTGGCGACGATCCAGCTTCCGCAAAAAGATGCGGCGGACTTTACACTTACGACCTCAAACAATGGATTCATAGTTCTATGAATGAGTAGATGAAGTTGTCAACAAAGTACTTCTGGTTCTTTCAGTGTTTGTTTGTTCTGATTCACATTTGTTTGAATTTTGGCTTGAATTTAAACCTAAGCTTTGATCTTTCTGCAATAAAATATATTTATTTCTGTAAATAGGTTTTTACAAAAACTTTAAATACGACCCGGTTGGCGCAGTTGCTGAGCGATTGGCTGCTGCGCTGCGTGACGCGGGTTCGATTCAGGCATCCCGCACGGAACAAATATTTGTATGATCTACAGGTAGTTGTTCTGGGTACTCACGATACAGGAGAAATTACTAGGGTGTCAACAGTAAACTTTTTTTTTAAACTAGGTTGGTATTTCGCTATCTGACAACTCTGAGAAGAAACACCGAAAAAAACTCAGAGATCGCAGTCTCTTTAAAGTCATTATTTACATTATTTTGGTTATGTCACGTGAGGACCAGGCAGATTACTGCCCGAGATGGTCTTTTGAGGACCAGAAGAAAAGAACACACAGCTATGAGTGGACCGGTTCAGTCTGTCATTTATCGGAAGTTGTAGAGCTCAATTCTATTCTAAAGTTTTTAATTAAACGTTTAATCAGCTTTACGTACAGGTATTCAGTCCTCTTTGATTATAGTGAAAGCAAATTATGTAGATTCGGCCTTGTATTATATAGAATCAGTTTTAATCTTTTCAAAATCAATTTAATGGCTTCCATAATCCCTCTTGGAAGAGGTTATTAATTTCTTTTCAGGTATTTCTAAGAATCTAAGTACAAGCAAGGCTTGATTGATCGAAATTCAAAAGTATTTAATACAGGCAGACAGCGATGAAAAACACGAAGGCACTTTAATGTTTTCCTTGAGAACGCAATATAAATGCTTGAGAGTTTCATAATTTGGAAAGTTCAGAGGAGCAGCGACATTTATTTCCTATCTTTGAAGTTAAATATACAATTTGTCGGGAACAAAAAATCGTGGGCACTTGAGAATCACTAGACGAATGAAAGCGACTCTATAATTGAAACTTATTTGTTTTCCATGTTGTTTGTTTATTTACGAGGGGGCGGGAAGTTGTAACGAAGTTATTGTTCGTCAGTGCTTGTGGTCGCCATTTCTCTGCGCTTCAGCTCGCTCCGCTCTGTAATTGGCTCATTGACTGATGTCATTATTATTAGGTCTTTACCTATGAAATTGCCGTTCTGCAGTACTGGCCATTTCAAATCAAAATATTTTTTGTTTGGCTAAGAATTCTAATTTCAAATTAATTTTATTTTAAAAACATGGATTTTTTTTTCCAAAAGTAGTCATTTGTTTATTGATTAGTGTTACATTTTCATCGCATTTAAATCTTTTTCGTCATCATGGATACGTTAAAAATTCGAGTAATTATGAAATATGAGTACCGTCGTGGCAGCAACGCGGCACAAGCGGCACGCAACATCAACGACGTTTACGGAGCTAACACTACAAACCAACGCACTACCTGTTATTGGTTTGCTCGCTTCCGTTCTGGAAATTTCGACCTGAAAAATGAACCTCGCGGTCGTCCGAAGACTTTGGTCGACAATGATGAATTAAAGGCGATTGTGGAAGCTGATGATACACAATCTACGGCTGAATTAGCAGCAGCTTTCGACGTTAGCGTCAAAACAATATTGGTCCATTTGCGTCAAATTGGCAAGGTAAAAAAGCTTGACAAATGGGTGCCCCACGAACTCAATGATCGCCAGCGCGAAGTACGCGTCGAGACGTGCCTTGCACTGCTCAACAGACACACAAATGAAGGAATTTTGAACCGCATTGTTACCTGCGATGAAAAATGGATTCTGTTTGATAACCGCAAGCGCTCAGCAAGTTGGTTGGATCCTGGTTCAGCACCTAAACAATGCCCTAAACGAAAACTTACCCCAAGAAAAGTGATGGTCACTGTTTGGTGGTCTAGCGCCGGTGTGATTCAACACAGCTTCTTACCAAACGGGGTGAGCATTACTGCAGATGTGTACTGTGAAGAATTGAACACAATGATGGAGAAGCTGGCACATCTCCAACCAGCATTGGTCAATCGCTCGTCTCCGCTGCTCCTGCACGACAACGCGCGACCTCATACTGCACAGCAGACGGTCTCCAAGTTGCAAGAACTGGGGTTGGAAGCTCTCCGTCATCCGCCCTACTCACCAGACCTTGCGCCTACAGACTACTACTTTTTCCAGAATTTGGATAACTTCTTGGCGGGAAAAAAATTCAATACCCGAGAGGCAGTACAAAATGCCTTTGAAGAATTTGTTGCCTCCCGTCCAGCTGATTTCTTTAAGAAGGGCATCAATAAACTGCCACTGCGTTGGCAAAGATGCATTGATTGCATGGGTGATTACTTCGATTAATACAAATAAAAAATACATGAAAAAAATTCATTTAAATTTTTCATACAAAACGGCAATTTCATAGGTAAAGACCTATTACCTAATTACGTGCTCTCGGTTCCCGCTTCCTGAGTGCCTTCGTATCGATATCAGATTTCTATAGAAAATTATATTAAATTGGCTTCGTGACGTCGTTGAATATTTCTGTTATATTTCGTATTCTTGCAATTTAGGAAAATGTGGATCTTTCTGAGTACATCCGACTGTGAAATTGTCAAGTCATTTTACCATGGGTAATGTTTCGGTATAAAACAACCATTGACATGAGCACTTAAGCGGCAATGCTCTCAATAGAGGAAAAATATGCGAGTATGAAGTTGTTACTTCCATTTCATATTTTATTTCCAACTTTATATTTTTACCATTGTTAAATTTAACGATGCTCGTTTAATGAATATGACTAATGATGTGAATCCCGCGTAATGAGGGTTACGAGTAACGAGAAAATGTTTCCCATTTTCCTGGAAATTCAATTATTAATATTGAAATGCGTGGTGGGTTCATTTCAGGTTTCATGTCAATCGTTGTCAAAGAGGTGGTGGTGGTAGGTGGAGAGAGACGGATGGCCGATGGGGCCGAAATAATCTGGAGTGGCGACCGCGTATAGGAAGGCGTCACGTTGGAAAGCCTCCCACAAGGTGGACCAATGATACCTATACCTAGTGAGCAGGATTCCGCTGAATGTGAGAGGCACAGGTCAATAAGACGATGCTTGGAAGAACCCTCAGATGCTGATGATGATGTTGACCTAAATACAATTCTGCAATCCATATAGTTAGTAACCAACCCTGTTATGGTCTTAATTTGGTACCTACTGAAAGATGATTGGTGATGTGTTGGACATCTTAGTATGTCAGTACTGTTTATATAATCTAAAAAGTAAGATCAGATAAACAGCCTATAATAATCAGATGTACATAATCACAGAATTATTAGTTACCTATCGCCAGCACGTGTATTGAAATATATTAGAGACTAATACTATAAATTTAAAAGATATGATAAAACCTTTTCTTGTTTTCATCTACGAGCATCCACTATTACTTTCCTTTTACATCTTAGTATTCAAAAACCCGGGATAACTCAATCCTCCAAGGAGAGTGCTAATTGAAAGAGAAAGCAAATAAAATATGTTTCCTAGAATTTTTATCATCATAACATGTTTATTTTAGCTTCGTAGATTGACATTAAAAGTATCTTTTAACAATTTATATTAGCATTTCTATATTCTACATAGTTTTTGATGATGTTATTGGCATTATGACATTGTAATTGATGTGCACCTAATGTGTGTGTGTGAGTGTAAAAAAAAATACAAAAGCCAAACATAGGGATTGATATACAGTAAAACGGGGTGAATCGAAATGCCGGGGTGAATGGAAACGAAACTTTAAATGAGATTTAATCGTTGTTTCAACATTTATTTATTACCGATGAAGTGTTGAAATTAATCATTTCAATTAATTAAAAAAATAAGTCCTTCTAGTAACAAACAATGTTAAAATAACGCGAAAATGCCCTTCTTAGTTTTGTTTCTACTCACCCCCGCGTTTCTATTCACCCTGTTTTACGGTACCAATATTTGTATCACGGAGCAAACCCATAGAGCGGTATTATCTACTGCATGCAGCGTTAACTGCAATCATTGCTATTCGGAATCTCAAGGAGACTAAAGCGTTGAGCTGACGCAGCAATTTTGATCCTCAAGTTTTGGCTACTGGCAGCACGCAGCTTCATGTTTATGACGTCATGTTAAATTTCAAGAATCGAAAGACGGAGACCTTTCAAAAAGTTTATTTATTTATTTATTTATATAAGTAATAAGTTGACAGTTGCGTCAACTAAAGTTACTGCGTATGTGCACTGCATCTGTATATATGTAACTGCGTGGACGGTTTCTGTACCAAACAGCTTTAATCATAAGTACTTTGCCCCAAGTTTCTTGAACGGAAAAAATAAC
This sequence comes from Phlogophora meticulosa, assembly GCA_905147745.2. NCBI lineage: Eukaryota > Metazoa > Arthropoda > Insecta > Lepidoptera > Noctuidae > Phlogophora > Phlogophora meticulosa. The sequence goes on from LR990518.1 coordinate 7,795,177, forward strand.
CTTTTATACATAAAATATATTTTGTCTGACTTGCAGTTAGATACCTGGTGTTAACTTTTATGAACCGAAACGAAATTAATATCTTTTGAATGCAACCCCAAGGAGTTAATCAAATGAAGATTTTGAAGTGTATGCAGAAAAAAGGTACCGAGAAACTAAAGAAGACCTGTCGTGAAATGGATATCGCGTAACTACAATCGTTCAACGGGAAAACAGAAGTAAGAGAATTCTGCTGCACTAAAACTGAAAAAATCATGTCCATAATACTCATTTATAAAATTGGTTATAATTTCTCCAGTAACTTAGGTGTTTTTTGAAGTTTGAACATTGAAGTTGTATGTGAAATATATGCGATCATCATCATCATCATCATCAGGCTATACTAGTCCACTGCTGGACATAGCCCTCTCCTAATGAGCGCCATGGCGCCCTGTCTTCAGCTTGCCGTATCTGGATACGGCAAGCTCTACGAAATATAAAATATATACATACATATATTTCGCAGATCGTCATCCCACCGAAGAACCGACAACTGCTGGGGTAAACGTGTTCTTGAGTGGAGACCGCGACATATATGCGATACCTTCTATCAAATCACATGCGAATGCGATATTTAGAACCATTTATATACTGTAAAATCTTGTGACACGTGGCCTGATCGCAGCCAAAAATATCACAACACAAATGTGACAGAAATAGAACGACTACAAAAATATGAAAATTCAAAAGACCGTTTATATTCCTTAAAGTTTTCTCGAAGGCCTTTTGTAAACGACGTTTTGAACTGAAATTCAATAATGTTACGTTGTCCGCTGCCTGGTAGCTTTGGCCTTCCTATGCAACCTATGTACCTACGTATATATAGTAGTTGCATAGGAAGGCAACTGCTATACATAATTATTATACGTATGTTATGAATTTGCTAACGTGCACCATGTTTGTTCGAAGCAAACTCGTGCTGCGAAGCCCGTTAATATTAACTGGGACTGCCTCTGTACGAAGTTACCTGGTGCCGACAAAAGTAGAAACGTTATTAAGTGGGACATTGTATTTGGTTAAAAGTTTGTGTTCGTTTTTTATTTTAATTTTATTTTTGTTCAGAACAACCAAGTCAGTAAATATAACAAAAACATTGCCTTAAATCTAACAAATGATATCCACAAGATACGTTGTTCACAGAATATACGCAACATAATTACTGCGACTCTCTCGACTTAAAAAACACAAGTGTTCATGATAGATTATAAATTATAAAAGTTGTTCTTATTTTAAAAAGTAACCACTTTCACTGCATCTAGTGCTGTGCTTCTTAATTTTCTGGCTGATAAAGAAAACAGATATATACATATGTTTGTGTCTAGGATTAATTCATTCACGAAGTAAGTATGGTTTCGTTTTTTATACTTATAAACGACTTAAGAACGTGGCTTAGGGACCCTTTAATATTTATTTTGTAACCTATTTCATATTCTAATGAATTCTATAAGTGTAAATCAACTATTGAGAAAATAATAAAATTGTTAAAGTTGTTTTAAAGTTGTAGCGTAAATTGAACCTTACGCATTGGTATTAAAGTTATATTTAAGCTGAATTGCGAACGCAGAGTATGTATATATTTTATTTATTACAAACTGAGCTGACAGAAGTTGTTCTGTCAATCGCGCGAACTGTCAAACGTGCGAAGTTAAAATAGGAAGGTTTTCTGAAAATTACCAATTTTCTGCGCAATTGTCTTCATTTTTCTTTCCGTAAGAGCCTTTTACAGTGTATTAGAAAACATAAAAAAAGATGATTGAAATCGGTAAAGTCGTTTTAAAGCTATGGCGTGACCAAGGGATTAATTTTTATGTATATAGTACAGATATGATGTGGTTTTGAAAGCCATTTTATAGTACTTACTCTGTGGCATACCAACAGTTCCAGGCATTTATCAATGCAAGTGAGACCAAAGAATCGAAACCTTTCAACTTGATTCAATAAAAAGAAACAATGAACAAATTAACACAAACAAGGAAAAAGAAAACGAAATCAATTTTCCACGATGTTGATGTTAAATATTCCCGTGGTTAGAAAATTATGAAATTGTTGATTCTTTTTCATCAGCAGTATATTTTTGTTGCAGATAATAACATTTTCCGTTAGTGGCTACTCATTTATATTGTACAAGTAGATTGTGAAAATGTCCATCGCTTCTTATGCATGAGGACGTTAGTTGTGAGTTAAAATCTGGACAAGTACTGTGACTATATCAATTCATATGTACTTTCTGGCATTTCGATGTCATGACGGCCCAGTGGTTTAGGCCTAACCTCTTGTGTACGAGGTTTTGAGTTCAAACCTGGGCAAGTACCAATGTGACTTTTTCAATTCATATGTACTTTTAAGTTTATCTTGGACATCGGTGAAGAAAACCTGGAGTTATAATGAATATAAATCTGAAATCGCCAACCCGTCTTCAGCAAACGTGGTGATTAATGTTCGTGCCTTCTCTGTATGTGAAGAGGCCTTTGCCCTGCAGTGGGACAGTAACAGGCTATAATTATAATGTACTTTCGGTATTTATTGTAGATGTCACTCACAGCAGTGACCCAGAAAACATCGTGAGGAAACCTGGACTTATAACGAACTAGCTTATTCCCGCGACGTCGTCAGCTTGAATTTCGGTTGTCGCGGATGTAGACTTAGCCGCGTACTAAAACTTATCCTATGTCGTTCCCAGGGTCTCAAACTATCCCCGTACCGTTTTTATAATTTGGTTGTACGGATTAAGTGTAAAAAGATATATTTTCGACACACAGACATAGTTACTTTCACAGTAATAAAATTAGTACCTAAATATATATAATCACACCTGTATTCCCCGATAGGTGAGGCAGGGGTGGACCGATGCTCTGATAGTAACATCCACATTTTGCCAGTTATATTTAAGTCCCATGTAATAGGGGGCGAGCCTATTGCGATCAACCGGGCACAAATCCAGACTCCGGGCTGCTAATGAGAACATTTCTACGTACGTATGGATTATGTATAGAAATTCTGTATGTGAAGAGCTTATACCTGCAGTGGGACAGTTAAAAGCTGTTATTATTACCTATAAGTAAGTAATAGTAAGTAGGTCAGTAGTTATCGAAGTCTGAAAAACTTTACGAAGAGTTCATTAATATTTCTTATACGTCTATTAAACATAAGTTTCTTATGTAATTAAAACTTTACAGACCTTTACCTGGATTTTCTTTTGCTTTTAAATTAGATTTGGTAGAGCTATAGAAAGTGTGTACACATTTGATAGTAAAAATATTTTTATGAATTTTATCTTGGTCACGAACCAAGTTAGGCATGTACAGGGATAAAAACCCTTACCTCTTCATCCAATGTAGATTAAGAGTGACTTTTCCTCATAACTTAAAGATCTCTTGATGTTCCCGAGAAAAGGAAAGGGTTATAAGGAAAAACCATTGAATATTTAATGACCTGAGCATACAATTAAATATTAATGTTACATTCATCTTTGTACAGGATAAAGCGTGTATTAAAACTGTAAACAATAAACAAGATCCTGCGCCCAAAATTGTGATAAAGAGAAAACTTTAACAACGTACACCTCATTTTAATCCATGTATGTATGTACAATTAAACAGCTCGCTGCCACGTTAATCCTTAGGGCGGAGTGCGGGTAGTTTGAAGTTATACAACATAAATTACGAGTTCGCTACGAGTTACCGTAATGGACCCCATTCACGAGCTTATTATAGCGTTTATCATCGCTTTAAAGTTTAGAGCCCCTGCCCGAATGTTGCGGGCCCCTGCTAAATGTCACGCAGCATTTTATGGCTAACTAGCATTTTGCCCGCGACTACGTCCGTGTGGATTTCGTACTTTTTCCTTCGAACTTTAACATTCCTTTCACCGAAACCTTCAACCCTTCAACAAAAAAATATTTCCTATTTTACTCGCTGATAGTGTAGCTTTCTATAATAGAAAGAATTTTTCAAATCGGTTGAGCAGTGTTTGATTTTATCCATTACAAACAAAAATTATAACCATCAAATACTTCCTTTTCATTACAATATTAGTTAGTTTAGACGTAGAGAGTGACCAGTACCTATGTCTCGGCTAGTAGGGAGGCGGAGAACTAAGTTTTAAAGAAACGAATATACTCGTATAAATTGTAACTTTTACGCCACAAAAGTGTAAGTACACTACGCGATATCCAAATGCTTTTATTTAGGTAATGCATTTGGGTGTCGCCTCGGTTTGGCGGTAAATGTATTTTTCGCTTTGTAAGCAAATTCTAGTAGTGTAATTAAACCACTCAGTTAGAGTCGATACAAAAAATATTTTATTTGATTAAAACCCTCTTAGCAACCTCCAGAATCGAGCTGTGGAACGAGTCATCCATTAACATCTTCGCATAATTTGGCTTTATTCACAATACCATGGCCATAACTCAGCGTACACCCTAATCATTACATCTACTAAGAGTCTGTTTTATATTACATAGGTATATACTAAGCAGCCACGTGTATGCGGCTGACGGCTACACCTCAGAATTGCAGTTTAGTCAGAGATCGATACGGGAGAATAGCAAGAGAAATTATTCAGCAGTCTAGGTCACTCCCCGTAGTAAAAGTGTTCAGAACTTTAAACTAAGAATAGAATATAGAATGTATTCTACATTCTATATTCAGAAACATTTTTCCACTTAAACAAATAGCAACTTTATATTTGTGTGAACTCAGTCGATTTTAGAATGACTAGGTTAGGTAGGCTATTGAAAACGTAATAAAAACGGATGAAGTTGCAACTGTTAAAGGTGAGTGATTTGAATATATTTAAGAAAAACACACAAATTTGTTTACACTTCTGTAAAAAAAATTGAGAACGCAGTATACTCGTAGCTATCTACGTCTACACTGACGCGTGGGTGTTGGTTACTCGATCAATAGAGTTAAAGAGACAAGTCGCTGCATTCTGACGACTTCACCGAGTCTGCTCAAAGTGACAGTCTTTTTCCTTTTAGAGCATTGATTAAATGTTATAAGCAGGTATCAACGTTGTAAATTCATTCTCAGATCTTCTGATCTAGACAGTCTAAAAATTAAACAAAAAAACTTTGGTTTCATAAATACAGTTTCGCTATAATTAAGCAAACATCGTTAAAAGAAATGATCTAAACAAATCCTTTAGTTTTTAAAATCCCTTACCTAAAAATATGATATAGGTAATCTTGCGACAGGTCAATGGGATGGTACATTGTTAAATCCCATATCATGAATGATGGTCAGTTATTCACACATGGTCGTGTTATTCATTATTTTGCTGTAATCTCCTGTAAGTGAAGAATATATTTTTTGTCTATTTAATACTTTTTTTCATCATTATGTATAGTGCCATGTTTTTGTATATATTCTTAGTTGGAGATAAATTTTAAATTATAAATCTATCAGTTGATCTTATTATAAGTACTAATTTGTAGAACATGTAGTAGGTAGTGTATTTGTTAAGTTAATGTTATGATACGTTATATATTCTTAGTATACTTACTACTGTTTGATACCCTATGAAATAAATTAAGCTACCCACACGTAACCCAAAAGATCTTAAAATAATAAGAGTTCCATTAGTTTTAAGTACAAAAGTGACCCTGTGAATATTCACGCTTACAATACAACGCATAAAAGCCAATAATGTGTATTAATAGATATAGCCCACTGGCAATCCCCAATGCCTTTAGAACCGCAATAACAAATTCAGATGTATGTACATTGCTGTATATGAAGTTACTTTGATGTAAGTCTCGTAAACAAATGGAGCAATGAACGGTGAAGTGTGACCATCAAAGGCTGTTGTGTATAAAGCTCTCACACTCTCGTATCTTAGGGGTAAAATATCTGCAGTGCTGACGTATCGTAGCGTTAATGAAACTTTATTTTATTTGGTGATCAGTTAATACTCATTTCAGCGCTATTTAGGTATAGTATAGTAGGTACATACGGTAATATCGGTCCCTGCTTATAATAACAATTTTATGAAGTTTCTCTTCTCTATGAGATTAAATCACATCAGTCGCAGTCGTGAAAAATTGAAACTATTTTTTGAAGTGTCGAATTTTTCAGGTAAGTACTTATTACCCACTAAATTAACTATTGCATAGTACTGCTACTGGTGCAATTCCTGTCTCTCGTAGAAACAAACGAATAACGGTGTACTAGCGAACCTTATGAGTATTATGACAAATCTATCACCTCTTAGTGTAAGGTCATCTGTAAGAGATCGCTTTCAGCGATAAGGCCGCCCATTGTAAGACCCTATGTAAATTGTAAGCTCTTTAAGTCATTGTTTTGTAAGTTTTTATGATGTACAATAAAGAGTATTCTATTCTATAAATAATATAAATCACCATCTACCTAGGTATTTCCCAACTATATTTTTGGAGTACTTCCAGTCGGAAGCCCAAGTGTATGCAGCTAAATACCAGTATTATTCATGGAGCGACTGGCTATCTGATCCCCACAATTAAGTAACTGGATAAAACGATACCCCTTGCTAAGATTAGTGGTTGAACTTTCGTATCTCCCGTAACCACAGCCACAGATCTACAAATGGCAGCCAGGACCAATGCCTCAAAGTGCATTCCGAAGCACAGAGAATTCTCGGTATGAAATGGATGGTCACCCATCAATAGACCGACCTCGCAGATGTGGCTTAACCTTCGATCGACCCGTACGGCTGATATTATTCTTATTATATATTATTATTATTGAGGCCACGAGCCCCTCTCTGTATTAATAATATCGCGTACCTTAAATTCGCTTACGTACCTCTTGAAATAATTCAGTAAAATCAACCCTTTTCTTCGTCTCCCCCTAGTTAGATAAAAAATAATGTCCCTTTTGCTTCGTTAGCTGCCGCCACCTAACTTCCTAAGACCACAACCTTAACTGAGTTTTCCTTCCGTATTTTATAACTGACCGTATTTTATAACCATCCGTTACAGAGATACGCTAAATATTTGAACCTAATTAGACGGCGCTACCAAATTCTTACACTGTTTACGTTGAGAATTTATTCTCTTTGTCCAACAGGACCAGCGAAAGTTAATTATTTTAATCATGTTATTCTTGCGCCCAAAATAACTATTGTTTTCTTGTTTTGGGTACCTTCATAATTGTTTACGATATCTCAGTTATGCTCAGCTTCAGAAATTTTGATCGTGCTTCTCTTTAGGAAATGAGTAGGTACCTACTTACTTACTTATGAGCGTTATGAATTATTCGTCGATAAGTATTTATAGACAGTTATTTTGATCCAATAAAAGACCGAAATAACAATTTTCAGCCTTGAAACAACAGTAGTAGTTATTTAAACGTTTCCGCTTTAACTCGGTCTGATATTAATTTGGAAGTAAATAAAAGTATTCTGGGAAACGTAGATTTATCGAAAAAGCACATCGTTAAACTTAATACCTGTATACTTTTGCGTTTATATGGCTTTCAAATAATACCACCTTTTGTTTTTATCTAACCTCGCAAAACGTTTTGAATTCTCCGTTTTCGTGGGAACTTCGTAATAAGAATTATGGAGGGTGCAAGGGCCATTGACGCAAAACGTGATACCATGATTTCAGTAGGTACTTGACTCCAAACCCCTTTGCATTGAAATTTTCTCGTCAACTTTTTCCTATATTTCAAACGTAGGAATTAGAAAAATCAGAATAAAAATGTCAACACTGGGTGGTCTAGAATGACGTACTGAACTCATGTTATCTATGTCCCTCACATCCTAGACTTTTCGTATTCTACGGAATACAAACGCAAACGTTGGTAGAGGAAGTTTCTCGAGGGATTAAATAATAGTTGTCTATTCACTCAACTGCACTAAACCGTCTTCGAACCACGCCGCAATAGTTCAGCCGAACGCTACGGATATTAGCAGCTTTGCGCAATACACGCGCAATGCAACAACTGAATACTAACGGTGAATAATTATCAAACATCGACATATAACTTAGGTCTACAGATATATACCACTTCTGCAAGTATAAAGAAACAGGCCCAAGGGTCCAAATAACCAAATATCTACTTACAAATGTTAGCTGACACTTTTATGTGGTTTTTATTTTATGTATGGCTCAGTGGTTATGGATTTGCCTTCATGGTCGTGGTTGTCTGGGAAGCCGGGGAAGTAACTAACAACTTGACTTTTTTTCAATTCCCTATGTACTTTCTAAGTTTATGTTATAAGTACATTACTGACATATTTATAATTATAAGTCAAAAATCGCCAACCAGTCTTGAGCAATTAGCGTGGTGATTGATGCTCATGCCTTGTGTGTATGATAAGTAGTGCCAGGCTATAAGACAGTTACAGGCTGGTATTATCTTTTTAATTTTATGTTTTTTTTTGTATCTGTAAAGTCAAAATTATCTGAAATCAAACTTTTTTGTAAAAATACCGCGGTAGATTCGTGTGGGTAAGATTTTGGTAATTACAGTAAAAATGTGGTTAGTACTCAATTTTAAACTAAAATGTTTGTTACCTCTATTTTCCGGGACGCAAATTAGATCTATTTAATTTTAAATGCGGCATCAACCGCAGGATACACTGATTCCATATGAATTAATCATTGTAAACAAACCTATAAATTAATTACCCATATTCATGGCTAATTAATTTATTAGTTTAATATATACTAGTTGCGCCCCGCGTATTTACCCGCAGTAAAAAAATCAACATGACACAGTTTGAAATTTCGACGAAGATACTTTACATTTTCAAGGTAAAAAGTTTCATATTTGTTCATCTAGAATAAACTACCTTCATAACAATTTTCAATCTAATCTCAGTCGTTTCAGAATGAACCTAAGAGTAACAAACATACACACATACCCGATCATACCGACAAACTTTTGCATTTACAGTATTAGTGTGAAAAGCTCTTGAAATATAGTGTTATTTTTTTTGTTTCACCTACCCATTTAAATAGTTCGTCAGTAATTCAAAAGCCTAGTTCTTCTGAATATTGCTGAAACTACCCGAAGTAACAGGAATAGTAAGACTTAACCGACTTCGAAAAAGCGGTATCCACAATAGGTAGGTCCTAGGTAAGAATTATTATTATTACTATTTAGTCCGTCATGCATCAGTAAGATTACTAAAAAATATTGGACACGTATTTTTTGCTTACTCAAATCAAATAAAATCAATCAAATCAATAAATAGTGACAATGATATAGCATATCAAAGTTCAGGAGAAGGGGCTTGTGACGTCACTGTTACGTTAAAAGTGTAGCACAGCGTGACGTCACGCGCAATTTCAACGCACTATATCTTCGTCATTTTTAGTTTACGTGACAAAAGAAAAAATACATGTCCAGTATATTTGAGTAATCCAACTTTCGGAACAATCAGAATTTTTAAGGACACTGCCCTATTATGCTGGTGCTCATTCAGCTCCGATAAGTGGATGTTAGCTAACAACAGAAAAATGTCTCGTTAATCTCGTATTGCAAAACTACATACTGCTATCTACGTCTTGATTTTTTGTACTATTTAACTAACTATGTGGTTATTTCAATCGAATAAATATCATAACAGTACGCCTATATTCCCCGAAGGGTAAGACAGAGGTAACCTATTGTATACCCACATTCCTCCAGTTACTTATAACTCCCAGGGGGTTAGGTGTAATAGGGGGCGAGCCTATTGCCAACAACCGGATACTAATCCAGACTCCGGGTTGCTACTGAGTAATTACATGCATAAACTCACGCCCTTTTTGCCATTGGTTAAGCAGAAAGTACAGAAAGCCACATGTTGCGATCCTTACATACTCCTTTTGCATTGTTTACGTTCATACATCTCGTCATACACGCATGCCGGTTGCGAGTAGGTACTACTACTAATTACAGATGGATAATCTCAGTAACACTTAGTACGACTCGGGAATCGGACTCAGGATCTCATGCTCAGCGTCAGCGCTTGCAACCGCTAGACCAACGAGGCATCCATTGAAGTACATAGCCATAATTAATGAAAATATTAATTAACTTGCGTACAGTAATATTACTCTTGCTAATTGAAATTATGGCGGTAATGGTTCCCCATCAAATATGTATTGTCAACGCAATTACATAATCTATGATTAATTTTGCAATTATGTATAACAGGAAGGCAGGTATCCGTAGGAGTTCATGGCGAAATCAAAACTGCCGCACGGGTTGTTCGACAGTTAAGCTACGTTAGACGAGGATAGGCTGTGGATGGGTGACTGTTCGGAACATATCGACACTACTCCGTGCCTCGGAAAGCAAGTTTAGCCTACAAATAAAAGCCGGGGCCAACTGTTGTTTGTAGATCTTTGATAGCCGTTACGGGTAGTCAGAAGCCCAAAAATCTGACAACCAGTCTTAACAAGAGGCACGGTGTTGCCCAGTAACTGGGTTGTGGAGGTCAGATAGGCAGTCGCTCCATGTAAAAAACTGCTACTCAGCTGTATTCAGTTAGACTGGAAGCCGACCCCAACATAGTTGAGAATAGACTAGGCAGATGAGGAAGGCAGGTCACCACAGGCACCACATTGGGAACATCCTCAAATGTGAATTTCAACTTTATGATATAGGCTATTAAAATATGCCTAGTGTTGTTTCGTTAAAACTTGTCTCGTTGATTAAGTTGTCCTAAGCACGACTGTTGAGCGTGATGTCCTGGCTTCGATTCCCAGGTCGGGTTAAGTGTCCCTGGAGTGTGGATTTGTGCCCGGATGATATCAGTAGGCTCAAACCCTATTACATGGGACTTAATTATAACTAACGAAATGTGGGTGTAGATACTATGGGTACAACTCTGCCTAACCCTTCACAGAATGGTTTTATGTACTAAAGTCGAATGACAATTTTGTTCCAAGGTCGATCTAAGAAAAAATGTAAAAGGCTTTTCTTTGGATCCACACAATGTCTGCTAATTGAAGAAAAGTCTGAAGAAGGGAAGCGAAAATTCGCGCAATCAAAGTTAGGCATAGACTGAATTAGGACATTCTATATTTCTCATACATTCATATTCTGAACAATTTGGTCCTACCGCCTGGGAAATCAAAGGAAATTCAAATAAGATACGTGTTTTCTTAAGTTATATTATGTTTGCAGAAGTTATTATCTCGTATTTCGACAAGGTACTAGAACAAGTAAACTTTCTGAAGTGCCTAAATAACTCGCTGTACAGCGGGCTCAGTCGTAAAATGTTACATTACTACAAACAACAGCAGAATATACTAACACGGGCTTAGGAATATTTAAAAAGACAAAAGGCCATTAATACTTACTTATCTTCTACCTTTAGAAACACAAACGAGTATAAATGCGACAGCGCTGAAATTAAAATGCTGTTATTATGAATACTAGTGCTGGTAGAGGTATTTATAGGGGCACAAATCTAGATTCCGGACTGCTATTGAGAAATTCACAATAATGTTTCCCCCTTTGTCCGACTTGGAAGTCGATTCCGGGACCTCATGTTCAGCGGTACCGTTGACGACCACCAGACCAACAAGGACATTTATTTTACACCATTTTAGTTAGTTTGTAACGATTTTACCTTTTTTACTCCTTCTTCATATAAACCTAAACTAAGCCAAATCCTAAACTGTCTCGTGCGCACAATACCTTTGCTTGAAATGGGTTAAAAAGTTAATCATCACATATTAGTATATTTACAGAAGAAGAAGATAAGTCTGAAACCTTGACCCGCCCTGAGCAAGCCTGGTGATAAGTCATCGTGCCTTATCTGTATGAGAAGAGGCCATTGTCAAGTAGTAGGAAAGTTACAGGCGTATATTATAAGGATATTGTTATTTTCTGTCCGAACACTCCCAAGAATTAATAGACTTTTACTTAGTAATAACATTTTCCTTTAGGCATTTTCCATTTTCCGACAACCGCAAGTCGCGACACAACCTTGTTTATATAAGAGGTTTATTTAATTCCCGCTGACGCGAAGCCGCTGGCGTCACCAACTTCCTTATAATTACAGAACAAGAATGCCAACATCGCAATCGTGCAAGTGTACTATAAAACGCCTGCAGTTTTGCACCGAGCTTGTTTTCTTGCCTCAAGTAAATAGCACTCTGCCGTTCAAGCCAGGCGTTGTTCGCGCCGCTATGAATTTAATAGCAAAACAGAATAGCCATCAAATTAATTTCTCCCCGCAGACCGTATAGTATTGTTTTGGTTGCTTCTAAAGCACACCACTAAGAACTTTTTAATTAGATACATATGTTATAATCCCTCTGTTCGTGACAGGTGTTTATCTGGCGTTAACATATCATTATAATCGCAAAATGTATCTCATATTTTTCTCAACAATAAGATTTTGTATCTAAGGAACTGAATTTTTGCTACCGGCGTGAATCTTATGAATACAATAAAAGCAGGGAGAATCTGTAATACGGTACTATTTCTGTAAAGACATTTTCAAGCAAGCTACTCGACTTATATTGGATTTAGTCGAAACAAGTGGAATCTATCTGAGGAACTATTAGACGTGAAGCTACTGGTAAGTTCGTTAGCTTTCGATCAATAGACAAACGTTCGAACCACGTTCAGCTACAGTGTTTGCGCGGCTCTCGGGCTCCGGGGCCCGGTGGAATCCGTTCAGATTGGCGGCGCATACCGATTTCTAAAATATGCAAGACCCGTTCCACTCCGTTCTTGGTGCCTGCAAGTCCTTTGTTGACAAATATGCTGCTCGACCACAAAGCGATAGAACCGAGCTTCAGTACAATGAGTACGAAAGCTCTTCTTGAATACAGCATAAACATTGCTTTAGTGGTATTTGTGTAGCGGAAGGATTTCCATTTAAGTGTAAACAGTGTCGAACTCATCACTCGGTTAAATCCGTGATCGATTGATTGTTTATGGACGATTACGCGATTAAAGATGGCTGGAAATAATTGAACAGCTGTTAAATACTGGATCGCTTTATTAGAAAATTTCGTATTTGTTCTTGGTGTTAGATTAGAGAAACAGCAATACGATTTAATTAATTTTCTTCGTCATTTTCTTATTTGTAACGAATTGAGCCGCTTAGCGTTCCATATTTAACATCACCTAGATCCCACATCATCTGCTTAGCTTTTTCCCAACTATGTTGGGGTCGGCTTCCTGTCTAACCGGATGCAGCCAGAGCGACTGCCTATCTAAACCCACAACCCAGTAACTGGGCAACACGATACCCCTTGGTAAGACTGGTTGTCAGATTTTCGGGCTTCTGACCACCCAACGGCATATCGCATTTTCCAAGGCGGTATTTATCATGATAATTATTCCATTTCTACACGTATAGCGTATGTAAGAGTACTTGCTATAGGCACACCTCTCCTTTACCCTTCGGAGAATACACGCGTGATGTTATGTCATGTCAACTTACCACATGAGATATTCAGATATGAAACAGGGCAGGAATCGTCCTCAAAGTAAATTGATTTTCTTTTATATCATTTTTACCCCATTTTTATACCTACTACAGAGCCTACCGACATCTGAGTACCGACGTCAATATTAAGAAGTAATGGCATAACAAGATAAATATTAGGTATTCCATTTTTAGAATAGGGAAAAAGATTAGTCATCTTAGCTGACGATAGGCAGTTGTTGAATGTTATGAAGCAGTCTTAAATACCTAAGCTTTTCATTATTAACGTTCAGGTACGAAGAGACTCTTTTTTAGGTATCTTACAGGGTACTGTGTAGCTACCTTGCTTATTGGTGTTACGATTATCTCAAAATATTTTTCTGAAGGAATAGAAAATCAGTGTATAAACTTCTAATTAAACTTTGATATTCGTTTTTTTACCGACTGCTCCCAAGGGTGGTCACGTTTTCCGTGTCTTTGTTTGTATGTAGGTATATTTCTTTGGTATGATGACAACAGCTTGATGAATTCGTAACTAGATCCATTAATCGGAATCAATGTTTTCAATCAAGAATTTAAATAGGCACTTCCACACAGACCGAGCGACGTATTATTGATTGAATCGAAATTGATCCTGCGTTGTCTCATTGTGAGCACAGACCCGTTGTAAATAAATCAATATACTCGTTCAGTTCATTGATGTCAATTGGCTTCTATTAACGACCCAACAGTGAAACAGGCTTAATAACAACATAAACTGAAACAAAACACTAAAGGCCCTCTATCATTGGTAATAATTATGCGCCTTCTTTGTAAGACCTTGTTCTTAAAGACACTTAAACCATCGTTATCTCTTGTCAAAGGATTTAAGGACAACTAATATCTATACAAATAAATAATATTTAAGTGTCTGTTTGCAATGCCAAAATAACAGCTTTCTATTAAATGCATGTGATAGTTTACACGGTAGTTCTATCTACCAAAAAGACAATTTACTTTTTTTTTTACTCTGTGTGTTTAAGGTAATCGCCGAAACGGCTGGACCTATTCGGACGGGACTTTCACTGGCAGATAGCTAATGTGTTAATGAGTAAACCAGGCTACTTTTTTTTGAAAAATAATTTAAAGAACCGTGCAATAAAATTAAAACCCATGAAATTTTGTCAAATTCCACGTAGACGAAGTCGTTGGCACAGCTCGTAGTAAACATCTACTTTAGACAAAAACATCAAACATTACGCTAATACCAGTATTTTAATTAACGTTTTGGGTATCTTTTCCATTCAATTACCTTCTATTTTACAACTTGCCATTAAATTGAATTCATCTGAGCGGTAAAATATTCTAATCCATATTTGACCTACTTATTTCAAATTGTAATAATATTTACTTCAAAATAAACGGCAAGGGCGATAAACAAAGGGTACGGAGCTGTGAAGCAAAAGAGCTTCAGAGATTTGCAAAAATACGTCAGAGGGATTTAAGATATTCTCAAAGGATATCGATAGCAAGCATTCCTGATATCACTAGAATATGATAACGTTGTCATTGTTAATATTCAAGATTCGAACCACATTCACATATCAAAGCGTATATACATATATTATGTACAATGGAGTCAAACAAGGTTGATATAAAGTGAACGAAGAAATAAAAGCATTAACTTGGCAATAGGATTTGAAACAACCACGGTCATCAGAATCTGCCTAGCCGTTTCCCAGCTATGTAGTGCTCACCTCTCAGTCTGACCGTATGCAGCTGAGTATCAGTATTTTACATGGAGCGACTGCTTCATGCTATCTGACCTCCACAACCTGGTTAATGGGTTACACGATAGTCTTTGGTGAGACTTTAAGATTCTTCCCCTACGACTGTCAAAGATCTACGAATGGCAGCCGGGACCAACTGCTTAAAGCGTTTTCTGACGCACGGAGGGGTATCGGTGTGTAATAGATGGTCACCAATCCACGGATCGACCTTGGCAAGCATGGCTTAACCTTTAATCGACCCGTGCGACTGGTATTGTTCAATCACATACTCCTCGAACGTTCATGGTTGAAACATTCATGGTAAATAGAAACATACGTAGCAGATACATAATAGGTATTTATGTAGTGTTATGGGCTATAATGGACAATTAATAGCACAAGCAGTAACGACAGACAGGTGCTGTCTGACGTTGGTTTTCTAATGCATCTAGGTACAGGGACGGGTATCGAGTAACATTTAACATAACAGATAAGTACGAGTATCATACTGAACAATAAAAACGCAAAAAATGTAGCAATAAACAAGTTCTGATCTAAAAATAAAGTGAGCCCAATTGAACAGTATAAGTAAACAGTATTGACTTACTTCTGACTGGATAGAAGTATTGGAAAAATATATTCGGCCTCCATAACGTAACATCTGCATAGATTTCGCCAATCAAATTGAATCATCGAAATCCCACAAAGCCGTCTGCAGTCGAGATTTGCCGCTTGTATTTTTGATGCTGATTTGAATATTCCACCGTTCGCCGCAGTTTAGCTAGCCTCAACCAAACAAAGTAGGGTCTCAGTGATATACTGATTAAATTCAACGAAACCACAATGACGAGACGAAACACTAAATTTAAACTTGAAGACGGCCCTTGTTATATAATTCTGGTAGGTTTGAACAACAGTAGGAATATAGGACTATGGTTAACGAAGCCACATAAGTTTTAAGTGGCCTCCGGGGCTCTAAGTTCCCGCCGTCCGTTTATCCTTCACAACAAAGTTATTTGTTAGAGTGTCTACCTAAACCGTTGTTGCTTACTCTACTTTAGTAGTGTGTAGTAAAAGTGAAACTGCCTAGAAAAATCAAAACTGAGGTTATCCTTTTCTAAGTAACTACGCAATCGTAATAGCTACCGTAATATATTATGAAAAAATGTCCCGTCTGAATTTCAGTAACTAAAGTACGCAGAAGATATTATAATACACAAGTTCGTGCGTAAACACACGTGCTCTAGCTGTTCCTTTATTCTCATAGTAAGATGGGACGGCAATCCGACACGACCGGGGAGAGATCAGACGCAGAACCAACGGCTTAACGTGCTTTCCGAGGCACGGGGTTGTCACACCACCAACCGGGCTACTGACGACTTCCTTACGGAAAATCCCAATTATTAAACTAGGCTCAACCTTGGAACCGAAGTGAAGACTACGCTCAACAGTCGCACAGGCGATTTCCAGACAAACGGGCCATCCAACAAACCGTAAAAATAACATTACAGTAATACAAAACGCCATCTTCTCCATATTGTCAACACGTAAATAAACTGGTCTAAATTTAATACAAGGTCGCATGAATTCACTGTTATTGCTTTTAGTACGTCCGAGTGCAACAAAATTTGTTTTCACATTTCGTATAGAGGATAGATTCGAAGGTGAACGATCCATCACACGCGTCTGGAAACAAAATAATGTTATTAGGTAGGTACTATAAAATGTATTTACTATTTCTTATTCAGGGTTCTTTTCTGAATCTTGACGGGGACAGAACAGGACAGTAACTGTCAAGTGTGTCCACTATGTCCTACACACGTACGAGTTTGAATTGTCATCCCTCAAGCTATTTACTTAGTACCCAGATCCCTTCTAGCATAAATAGGTCACGCGTAAATAGCCTACAATTTTAGATAGGTAATGTATGTTTGAATATGCGACTTAGCTAGATTTATTTCAGCCGGGGATTCTGCTGTTATGTTTGTATGTAAGAGGTCTAATCGCCGCCCTCAGAACCCGAAACCCTTACAACTCCGGGTTCCCTCTGGGGTTTTCACCGCCATAATATCGTACATTGTTAGACATTTATCAAAATACAAGCCGTGTACCAGCCGTGTGTATAGGAATTCCCCATCGGCAAGAAATGACGAACTTCCATACAAACGTTCATCCCTTTTTTAACCCCTCCAGGGATACATTTTCAAAAATCCTTTTTTAGTGCTCACCTTCGTTGAACAAGTAATACTAGGGCAAAATTCCATGCTTCAAGTCTCTCAAAAACTTTTATCAAGTATAAGTATTTCTGTTCCAAGAAACTTGTTCCAAAAATTACTTATTATTTGTTTTGTAACTAAAATAGCAGCTCTAAAGTGAGCCTTGTCGCTAATATTAATGTGTGGTTCACCACCCAGGTTGCTTGTATTACGTGAAAGTCTGAAACGGGTACATTCCTCATTAATTATATGT
This sequence comes from Phlogophora meticulosa, assembly GCA_905147745.2. Classification (NCBI taxonomy): domain Eukaryota; kingdom Metazoa; phylum Arthropoda; class Insecta; order Lepidoptera; family Noctuidae; genus Phlogophora; species Phlogophora meticulosa. The sequence goes on from LR990518.1 coordinate 7,812,801, forward strand.
CTTCTTAGCGCTGTTTGTTTGTAAGCATTTTTGTGACCACATAATTTTTCATAGTTCAAATAACTTACGGCAATGTATTTTGAAACGAGGATTTTATATCAAGCCTTTTAAATTTATTCTCAGTCAAAGATATATAGTACGATTTTACTGCTGTTTTGATAGCAATGATTTACGGCGACAGCGCACCTTAAAATGGATCTCGATTTCGAATGCATTGTTTTCTTGATATCCTCAGCATTTCTGTCTCCAGCAAATAGCTATAAAGATGGCATAAGTTATAAAGTGCTTCTTACACACGTAAAACTAATATCCGAAGAGAATCCAGTTCAATATGACTTCGGAATATACTTACACAGTTTGTTACTTGCGTACTTGTAAACTGTCTTCAATTCGGAAACTAGTTTCAGCTTAGTTTCAACAACCTATCCCCTATATAGCATAAACGAGAGTTTTATAGGGTGCTATAATTCTTAACATTCTCTTACATTTAAACGTTGAGCGAAAAACGATTTCATATTTCCCAAAGAGTTTTTAAAATACGAGTTCCAATATACCTCTGTAAAGTTTTATGTAAGTAGACTCTGTTTGTATTTAAATAACCTTTTTTATATTTATTACTGAAAATACGTAAGAGGTCTATCAATACACAGAAAAGTAATTTATTTTGAGGACTCGAGAAACTTATTTCGTGCTGGAATGACTAAATATACTCAAATAACTTTTATGAGCCGAAAACAGAATTTGTTCAATATCAAAATAACTTAAATAAAATGTCGTAGCTATTTAAAGGTTTGCCTAAAATTATCAACATCAACCAATATAGGATAACATTGCTTCCAACACTGACATGGGGATAAAAATCCTTTAGAATTGCGAATAAAAGACGACCTCCATTGCTTGTTGTCATTTCTAACCCTTCTCAAGATCGTTAAGGAACGTGTAGAGCTTATAAATGTAAAAAAAAATATTTTGTAGAAAAAACGCAGTTGATAGGTAGGACTTCAAGTTTCATTATGACATATAAGAAGTATAGGTAATGAAGGAAGTATATATAATTTATAGTAAAACTATAGTAATCATTTTTTAAATAATATAGGTAATTCTCAAATATACAATACTTACGCCTGGAAAACATCGTAGATACATATTGTCTTTCCATGCATATTGTTTGCATGCAAACTACTTCCGAAAAAAATGGTGATTTCCTCTCCCTGTACGCTTTATGCGATTTAAATTAACAAACAAAACAGTAAACGGGAATATTCGCTAAAGGAAAACGTGCGCATATTTATATTCGACGGCAACATTTTCACATCAGAGTTGAATCAAATAGCGACTCATTTATCAAAAGCTGGTAGGCAGACGTTCGATGGAAAATATTGAATTAAAAAAGCGGAAAATTCAAAATTGGAGCGCAATTTCGAATTCTTTTTGGGATCCCGTATTCGAAATTGGAAAGAGGCAACAGTTATATAATCATGCCGATGTCTGTCAGTCACAGATACCTATATCTCGCAGCGTTAGACAAACAAAGTTGAAAGTTTTCATAGTTTCTGCACAGCCATCATAAACTTGCCTTTATTCTTGAAATGGTATTGGAGATGCTTAAATTAAGTACCAACCAATTAAAGCTTTTATATAAAGAAGAATCCCTACACTTTAATTGCAAAATTCTTTGATATAAATAGCCTTGATATAGATTGCGTTTCAGTCTAGAGCTAAGAACAATATAAAGTCGATGCGGATATTAAATCTTCGAATGTCAACTCAGGGCCAGACGCTTGATCACTGAAATATGAAACATTGTTACTTTAATCATTCCTAGCTAGGTTCTAAAATAACCGATTTAATACCAACAACATGAGCATAAACTGTTTTTTAATTACTTATCTGTTTGTAAAATACCTATTAATATCTCCCATATCCATCAAATTGGCAGACCAATAAGCATCAATAATGATTGCATTCATGAGATCCGGATGAATATTTGGTATTCAAGCCATTGTGAGTAATACAGCGTTAAAATCCGTATTGCACTTGGAGTGGCTAAATGCATTGACAGTTCTATTAAGTCTGGGTCTGCCTGAAGTCAATCTGCATGCGTGAAATTTACATTATACTCGTAGTAAGGCTTTTATACCCATTTGAACAACACTGTTCTTTCGGTCCTTAGGGACTTCGAATAACCCAAGTAGTTGTACTATATACCTGGTTGAACAATAAAATTGGCGCTAGAAAGAAAGAAGGTAGTAAAAATACCTTACGATTCGTATTGTTACGGTAACTATTTTTAAAATCGAAGAACAACTGTTTGTTAAAATAAAACCTTTCTTCGCGGCATTTCGTTAGAAAGCACATCTTTGTAAGTACAACGATGTTCTTTCTGACGACAAAAATATCCTCTTGAAAAATTCCTATTAGAATAAAAATTCTCTCGAATATCGGCGTAATAATAAAAAACGGTGATCGTGCAAAAAATGTTCATTCCCATTGAGATATTAAATGTCAAATGGCAAACACGGACCACCGAATACTCGATGCAATGAAGTCGAGCGGAAAATTGATTTCCTGCAGCACATATCATTTTCATTTATGAAGATTAATGATGCCAGACAAAGCCATCCGAGGCCAGATTAAATTTAATAGAAAAGGATTATTTCAATGTATTTTAATGAACGTCCGTATTGGCTCGGGATTTAATGTGATGAATATTATATTCGTCCACGCTGTAGTGTAAAACATCATCCCTTTTGTTCAACCAGTTCGCCAGTTTCGACATTCATGTTTCATTTTGCAATATTGTTGCCCTCGTAATTTACGTACAATATGTGTCCTGCCAAATACAGTTAAGAAAGTTTGCATGACACCGAACCCATGGAAGCGGAAACTAATCCCGATGGCCGTCTACTGTCTAGTACATCGGTAAGGTCGTGGAGAACCCGTCAAATCTTTCTTGTCAAGGGTAAAGGCATGTTTCAGACAAATGGGTTAACTTGGCCCGTCCGAACGCCTGTTAAACTTGCTCAATCTAACCGGCAATGTAATCGATTAATCCAAAACTTAGTGGCTTTTAGACATAACGCACTGAGGGTATTCATAATATAGTTTAGGATCGGCTTCAGATCAGATGTCGACTTCTATTCAATAAAATTGTTGCGGAATCAATCAAACAGACATTCGGAAAGGGTTATTTCAGAGGGCGAAGTGAAACTCTATTGTAAGAGAGGTTAAAACTGTTCTAGTTATTGTTTCGATATTTCTCGGGTCGAGGCTCAGTTTGGCCTAAGAGTACAATGCAACTGGAATATAATACGAACTAGAAACCATTCAAACAAACATTGAATTGAAAATAATTACAGTTTACCGGGTTGAAGTCGTAGAAACAGTATTGTATTTAAATATTGCCTCTCGCTTGAACTCTGTTAAACTTTTATGAGAACTTTCAACTCCAGTTTTCAGATCAATGAACCTAGGTACCGTGTTAACAGGTAGTAAATATATTTTATTGATCATCAAAGAAAATACTGAACTATTCAGACTGAACCAAAGCCATCTTCGAATCGAGTATTCAATCTCGGTCTAAGGTTATTCAATCATGGCTTGCACTTTTTTATCTGATTTGCTGCATAGTGGACTATTTACTTAAATACAGAAGGGTCACCCCCCCCCCCCCCCCCCAACGTTGAAAATTTTCGCTATTCCGGATATTCTTAATTTCTATGCCCACCGTTCCACCCAGTTTAGGGCACGCCTTTTCCTACTTCCAATGATTTGTGTCTGCCCCCTTTATTCAAATGTAACTAAGTAATATTATGTAGGCCATGTTTAGTAGATCAGGGTAGCATGTGAAGCAACCGTCGATCTCGGGATCATGACAGGTGATGCGACCGCGCCCGGCGGCTGAACCATTCAACGGAATTGGATACGCATATTGCTCATTTATTACAAATGCCGATACAATTCTGTCAAGGAAATAGTTTTTTTGGTAAAGATGACCTGGTTCAAAGAGGAGGCTTGTGACTAAATGATAACAGCAGGGGTCTATCGAAGGATAAGCTACGCTTGCAGAGGTCTATAAATACCATCCTTTACATACTTCAGACATACAGAGACTCCTTCGTGCCTTAAAAAGCACTTAAAGCCGTTGGTTTAACTGTCATTCGTTGATCTTTGACAGCCGTTTCGGGCAGACAGTAGCCCGGAAGTCTGACAACCAGTCCTACCAAAGCGTATCGTATTACCCAGCAGTGGGTTGTGGAGGTCAGATAGGCAGTCGTTCCATTTAAGATTTTGATATTTAGCTGTACCTGGTTAGACTGGAAGCCGATTCCAACACACTTGCGAAAAGACTAGGTAAAATGATAGCTATTTATCTTAAAAGTTCGGAGGTCCCAAATGTAGGTATTGACGTGACTTATAGCTGCGGAAACTTAAGTCAAATTGAAAGACTATTAAAATGTTCAGGTAGTCTGGAATATAATTAGCTTTAAACATTGTAACAATTTAATAATAATAATACCAGCCTGTTACTGTCCCACTGCAGGGCAAAGACCTCTTCTCATACAAAGAACGGGTTGGCGATTTCAGACTTATAATAATTATAAGTCCAGGTTTCCTCAGGATGTTTTCCTTCACCGATGTCAGTGTTGCCCAAGATAAACTTAGAAAGTAGGTACATGTGAATTGAAAAAGTCACATTGGTACTTGCCCAGGTTTGAACCCATATCCTCGTGCACAAGAGGCGAGGCGTAAACTACTGGGCCATCATGACATCATATAACAATTAGTCAGCTATAAATAAACAACTAGCTTCTTAGACAAAATCTAGCTGAGGAATTTCATCTTACACTCTCTCAAATCAACACACCTCGGTAAATAAATAGTATTATTGAAAACAAGCTTTGATTCACAAACGGTTTATGTCCTAATTTGACACGCCTTGATAAAATATACGCTGGAGACGCAGAACCGCAAGCCAACAGCACGGCTGGCTCGCTCCTTGTTTGTACTAAGATAGGAGCACAAACCGAAGCACTCGCCTGGATACTCCCAGAATACAAACTGCACAACATAAACTTAACATTTATATTAGAAACCTAGTTGTTGAAATCAGCGTGGAGATTTTACAAAACCGCCAAACAGCGCCAATTTAAAGTTCCTGAATGGTTGTTAGCATATTTTTTCCCTGAATACTCTGTATAACGAACATTATTCATTCGGATGAAGCAATAAAACACTGAGTATCGAAACCATGAGAAAGTAATTTTCCCTCAACGGCTCCTGTGGGACACACAGTCTATCGGCGAATCCTGCTGAGATGATTTATGGCAAACATTCACGGCTATGTACTGCCACATGCCGCCACACGAACTAAAGACATTTCAAATGAAAACGTAAAAAGCCATACATCACAGAAAAACGCAATTCGAAAAAACACAGGAGATGTGATCTTTCACGAAATCGATTACATTGACTCACACGAATGGACATATGAAGAATAAAAAGTGAACGAGTGGCACATAGGGGCCGCAGCCCGCACGTTTGGCAGCACCAATCCATTTGACCAGAAAATTGAATCCTCGTTGTTATTTCGCGTAGAGAGAGATTAATTAAAACGTCGTTCGCCAACGTAGTAAATCATATATTATGTACAGCTCACATATTGTGCAACACTGGTATAAATGAACGTGGATTACGGTCTGTTGTGTACGCAAAACGTTTCAATATCCTTTTTTTTATCCCAAAAAAGACTTTTAAACTTTCAGAAACTGTTTATATAGGTAATTAACACGGGCGTTGGTGTTTTATAGCGCCAAGATAAACTCACTCTAAATTCTGCGTTATCATCACAAGACTTGATATAAAAACGAACACAAAAGGGAGACTATAAATGTGGCACTGAAATTTCATTGAAGTAGACGATGGGAGAATTTGGCAAGCCTTTAGGTTTGCATGCCACCAGAACAAAAGACGTCCGCCGAAGCGAGCCCTACGAATGGCAAAACAAGGACAAGGAATTTTAATAAAATCCTTATTATCTATTCACAGCGGCAGTTACGTTCTTTTACGAGCTAAACGGCACCGGAGAAGTTCGGTCGTGGGATCGCATGGCGCTCTCCTTGTCGCAACTTTGCTAATATCTTAAAGAACATTCTGAACTGACTTAATTGTTCACCGACAACAGAAGCACGCAATCTGTGTTTAACGTGTGTAAGTTCCCGAAGTCGTGATAATGATGCCACTCAGCTTACCCGACACTAGGTAGCTCACTTAGGTGCTCATTGACTACGTTCCCAGTTGTAGTGAGGACACAAATACGTCGCATATTAAAGGAAATCTTGAAAACTTCTTTTGTATAAGGTAAATTAAAAGGGTGACTACAATTGAAATGTTTGTTCTTCAGATTTTATATACCTATTCCTATTCTTTGTGTAAGTAAATCCTTAATACAGGTATTGGCATTTCTATCAAAAGCCAATGTTTGTCCAATGCTACGATAATCTGTCCAAACTATATTATTTGAGGTTTCATCAATCCGCCACAACGTTATTTGAAACCTTTCACCTCTAGGGATTATATTATAAAGGGCACATTTTGTGTAGTTTCGACGTGGGTATATCAACCGGCCCGCGTGATTGGATCAATTTCTAAGACTGGGTACATATAGAGGGCATATCAATGTGTACGCATAGCTTTATGTAAACTAAGTAGTTTAGTAGAAAGTTTCATTGAAAGGATCAGTCTGCTATTTCATTTTCAATATTACTATTTTCGACTTTAGCCCACTCACAGAACATTATGGTAATTTGGGATATAACCATTATCACCACGCTTGCTTAACGGATTGGTACAGTACTCATAACTAAATAAATAATAATAAGTAAGCAGACGGAGCACACGTGAGGATTCTGCAGCTAACCAGTTCTTGCAATCCCTAAGAAGCTTTCAAGATGACACATGGCCTATATTCTTTGTTGAGAAATATATGTATAAAACATTGCGTAAAAAGACAGTCAAATATTTCTCCTTAGGTAATTTGTAAAGGTTATAGAAATAGATGACAAATTATGGTACAAACCGTCGCCCTCTCTATTCGGATTCTCCATTCATCATTGTCGATTACGACAATGAGCATCAGCACACAGAACAAAAATCAACTTATTTATGCATAAGTACAACCATTTTTTTTACTTAGAACCATAATAATTTCAGTAAATAAACTTCACTTAAAAAAATATTAACTGTAACACTGAACAAACTTTTATGTTTAATTAAGATTAAAGACTTCTAGTTTCTAGTAAAAGTTGAAAGAGGTCAATTTAAAAAGATTATAGTTAAAATTTGTAAGAAAATAAAAATGTCTTTTATGAACACGAATCTAAGTGATTCAAACGTTTCAGTGGTGAGATGTGCCTATATAAAACTGAATAGAAGATAGTTGTGCGTAGGTATATGTTTCGACCTGGAGGTAGTCAAATAAATTTTTGATTACGGCCTAACGTTCATTGGTATTCTAAGGAGAGAGTCCCGATACGACCTTCAGGCCGGGTCTGCACTTAGCGGTAATTTACAGTTTAATTACTGGTCCTGGTTTGGGGGAGGCGGGCCAACCCCGAATTTATACGGTGCTCGACATCACATAGTTAACAAGTTGTAGTCATATCCTTTCATTAAGTCCGATCGATGGAACGAGAACATGATCGTTAGGTGTGTAGGGGCCTGGAAATTCTCTATAGGAAATTCTCAGGTACTGAATGAAAATACGACAAATTCTGAAGCGGGAAGAAGTCTAGGGATACTTTCAATGACTCACTGACGACTGATTTCTTTTTTTTGTAAGTAAAAAAGACGAATAATCATTTACCTGAGATAGATATCACAGTCGAATAATAATTAGGTGCTTATGTTTACTTCTTAAAAAATCCACATATCTCTTTTAAACTTTTCATAAATTTCTGAACGAAAACAGCCTTGACAAATCATAGGCATTTAGTGAAGTTACTTCAGCTAACAAAAGAGATCTGCCTAACTGAGACTTTTCTGAAAAAAAAACGATAAAGTTACGAAAATAGTCAAACCCCGCACCATAAATTCCCTCCATATCCTTGTAAACATTATTCAAATAATACTCCCCTCCTGTCAAACACGTTATAGAGTTAGGAGAATAATAAAGGTATTCAGAAGTTTCCGTAAACTGCAATAAAGGCTTGTGAATATGGTTTAATGCATTCAGTTGTGAGTTGGTTACGCCCATCGTTTTGAAGCACTCTTATGACTGCGGTAAAGCAAGCTGTTTATAGTATACCGTCTTCTTTATATCTTTCAAGCGGATATCGAATATTTCATGTTTTTTAATGGAGTGTTGTTTACACATAATATAGATTGTATCTTTGTATTTTATATTTTATGATGACAGCACTATGTACATACAATGCAATTAGGTTAGAACCTAATTAATTAACTTGCTATACGCTATATTTTCGCATTTAAAATATAACTGTACGGCCGCAGATCCCTTTATTAGGTGCGCGCGGATCACGGCGCAGTTTCGGAGTTGTGTCTGTTCAGGCGACAACTTCTCAAAGTCTGTCACCTGCATGCTACACCCAATAAAGGTCGGAGATCGACTGCTGCGAATGTGGAGGGAGTTTGTATGCTCCCACTCCTTTTCGTCGCCTCCCTTGCGTTCATCACTTTCTCGCAAAAGGGGGTCACAGCGTCAACCACGCGCTCTTGCTCCCGACCATGGACTGGCCCACGACCAGAAGCAAAAGGGCATCTACCACCGAGCGCCACCACGAGGTCACGATTCTGTACTATCCAGTCTGTGTACAGAAGATGCATCGCCGAGACATCAGGTCAGTTACCACAATGGTGGCAAACGAAGATAATGGAGACTAGACTCCTAAATTAGAGTTATCACTATTGCTCAATGGATGGCCGATTATCTTATCATAATGATACGAACCCAAAGATTAGAAATAATTTCAGTTCATGGGGTGGCTAAAAATTTATCACGGATAATGATATCTCTTTATCTCTTTTTTTATAAAACGTTGCCCCACACTAGGAATTTCTCCTGTATCGTGGGTGCGTTTACATACATTTAAACTCACATACACAAACAACCAGACCCGGAACAACTATCTGTAGGCCATACAAATATTTGTTCCGTGCGGGGATCGAACCCGCGACACGCAGCGCAACAGCCAATCGCTTAACTACTGCGCCAACCGTGTCGTCAAATGATATGAGTCTTAGGTATGCGTAGGTAGATGCCTGCCCAGGACTTTTAGAAAATAATTAATTTCTATCATGTAAACATAGGTTTTCTAAAATTAAATAATGTAAACTGTAAGATATAATATTTATTTATACTACAAGATAATTCATCAAATTATCGTAGCATTTAATAATATAATCCGTGAACCACGTTAATGATGCCAAATTTTAAACAGGCATATCCCAATCTTTCATTTAGTAATTGCGGGTGTAATTTCACAGCAATTACAAAAATATTATTATAATAAAAGGGATGATTTTGGTATTAAATGTCTAATGAATGAAAATTTCCTGTTGTATTTTGTTGTTGATGATATTTATTTTTGTCTTGTTTCCTTATTACGAGTACCACGATAAAATATCGGGTGTTGGAGTATAGTAATACAAATCGAACATACTTCATTCAGTTCTTCTTATTCTAACTTATAAATATTGTTTAATGAATTTGGGCCCTTAACAGAAACCACTAATTTCTCACAGTAAGTAAGTACTTATGATATTATATACCTACTCGTATATATCATATATCGTAAGTACATATCATAATTTAACACGAGTAAAATGCCGAAAACATGCAGCTATGTCGGATGATCGATGATATATGTTACGTGAATAGGTATACGTACAGCATAAAAATACAAAACTAACGAGGTATTAAAATGTCAATGTTTTGTATGAAACATGTAATACAACTTGTTTGTTAGTTTACGAAACAGTGTATTTCTTGTAATGTAACGTGTACTGACTTATCTTTAACTCTCAATTGAGAACGAGAGTAATAATTTCGAAGAATCCGTCCTACAAAATATCAACAAGCTTTCACAATAATTGTATCGGAATGGAATCAACTTATGAACTCCGTTTCCGAGAAACAGACACGTGACTACATGTTTCTGTTTGTAATAGAATAGAATAGAATAGAATACATTTTGATTTGTTAAGATTGTAGGTAAGGTAAGGTGGGATGACGATCTGCGAAAGACTGCAGGCAGATGCTAGATTCGGCAAGCTGAAGACAGGGCGCTATGGCGCTCATTAGGAGAGGGCTATGTCCAGCAGTGGACTAATATAGCCTGATGATGATGATGATGATGATTATGAAGATTGTAGGTACATGCCATTCGTATGCCTCTCCTAATGAGCGCCATAGCGCCCTGTCTTCAGCTTGCCGCATCCAACATCTGCCTGCAGTCTTTCGCAGATCGTCATCCCACCTGGTCAGAGGGCGTCCTACACTACGTTTGTGGTACTTGTAAAATGTATTTTTTAAATAAACGAAATTTTATTGATAACTATCACAAGCATTGATGTAAAATTGAAATAATTCATAGCCACAGGCTTTTTCCCATTGCCATTGAATGTCGCTGGAAACCAAAACATGCAAACTTGCAAACGCGAAAAAAGTATAATAATGTTTTCGCCGCAAAAAGTGGATAGCAAAAGGTAATCCCCGAAACAGGATAATGGTGCGTTCGGTAGACCGTAATCCCGTTTTAACTTACACATCTATCCATTTTTACGTGTAGGTATGTTATTTTTTTATGTATTCTACGGTAGGTTCTTGTTTCTGTTATGCTCGTGTAAACCTGAAAGCTGGTATGAATTCGTTGTAATTCTTTGTGTTCCAACCTTATTAGGTTTCTGACCTTAAAAGGGAAAACGGAGCCCTTAGATACAAGATCACTTGAATATTTTGTATAGGATGTGTCTGTAGCTGCCACTCGCTATTTCTTCAATAATGGATTCGTTCTACAATCACATTCTGTATTTACGTCACTAAATTTTACTTATTCCATTACTCGTGCTTAGTTCGTGGCTTAGTTAAATATAGCCACACAAGTCGATGAAAGGTGGATTGGTTCAATACAAATCGAGACTCCTTCTTGCCTCGGAAAGCACGTTAACGTTAAGCCGGCTGTCATTTGGAGATCGTTGACAGTCGTTACGAGTAGTCAGTAGCCCGAAAGTTTGACAACCAGTCTTACCAGGGGATATCGTGTTGCCCAGTAACTTGGTTGTGGAATTCAGATAGGCAGTTGCACCATATAAAATACTGGTTCTCAGCTGCATTTTGGGGTTGGCTTCCAGTCTAATCGGAATTAGACTGGAAGCCAACCCCGAAATAGTTAGAAAAAAGAAAAAGAAAAGAGATAACATTTATTTAGGACAGGCTCAGGCGTACAACGACATAATACTAAACATACAAAAGAAAAAAAGAAAAATCAAATGAAACAGAAGTAATAAAAGGAAAATTAAAATATTATTAAGTATGCGCCTTAGTTAAGAAAAGGCTAGGCAGATGATGATGACATTCCATTTCATTTTATCATCGGGGGCAACCATTGACAAAAGAAAAGGACGTTACCATAGATAGTAATAGACTTGAGTATATGCAATAAGTCATTGTTAACATCACAACATTCACAACACACTATATGTCCGTCTGTCACATCAGTGAGACGTTAGACTTCGATGACGGGCACACTAGTCAAGGACCAATAAAAAAAAACAAGTTTACGTTAGACTATTAGTTAAGTTTACCAGTCTACTTGGATAGTCTGCATAGGTCTTAACTATAAAACAGTACCTACCTAAGTAATAAAATTCATGCATCAGTTTTATTTATTTTCTGTTTTTGTATTTGCTCAAATGATGTTGAATTTCTTCCAAGCTTAATTAGTCTTTTCCCAACGTAAATCCTAAAAGTTAACTCCAGGGAACGTGTTAATTAATGGTACCAATTCTAAGGCAATTACTCTGAAATCTGTCTGTTTGTACACTACTTGAATTTTAAAGGGTCCCAGAGTAATAAAATAGGACACTCCGGTACTACTAGACGGCGTCGTAAGGGTTTTTATTATGTGATCCGGAGTAGCATCCGCATGTAAAAGTACTTCTGGTGCCTCCATTAATTCCGTGTTTACCGATTCTCCAAGTATTCTCTTCTGACAGAAACTCACTTTATGGTCTATAATAATATATCTAATAATAAAATATAAATGAATAAAAATAGATCAAATGATCTAACGCTATCAATTATTCCGGAGGCCCAGTCAATATCCAGAAACTTATAAAATGTTTGTAGAATAACCCCAGCCATCGCAGCACGTGGCCAAATATACCTAAATCATGTTTTTTGCTCCAAACAAATGGCACAATACTGAATTCTGGTCGATTAACGATTATTCAATTCATTCCGAATCATTACCATCATCATTTTCTTTCACGCGTGATTGAACAGACGATTTCATTCCATATTACAGTTTTTACAAATAAAGGAAAATCGTTAGGGCATGTCGGATAACATTGACTCAAGGAAAGTGAGAAAATGAGGGATTACAAGTCGGTAGCAGTCGGTAATCATTACTCTCTGCTAAATCTTCCATGAACGTCGACGATAATTTTATTTCTGTAAAGAGTCCTAGCTTTGTCTGCGGACCATAATGAATCGGCCTTCACAATGTTCAAGAGAAAGGCCAACTTCGACAAACTTGTAGAACTAGTTAAATGAGAACGCGGTTCGTATCAAGCGTGCATCGGGGTGACTTTGAAAAATCGTCGCCAATAAGTCTCGTTTCGCATTCGGCGCGATCGTCCGTCAATGTCGGCGTCGCCGTCGGTCGTCGGTCGTCGGACGTCGCGCGGACCAATAAATGTCGTGCTGACCGACGGATCGCGCTCCCGTCCACGCTATTACCACATTAACCACTTCACGGGAAATATTTAGGACGTGCTTCTTTAATATGACTTTTGCATATATTGGGGATATTTTCCAGGGTACCTTTCATAAAATTACGCCTGTATTCCCCGAAGGGTGCAGAAGTGCATTTATAGTAACACCCACATTTCGCCGGTTATGTTTTATGTCCCATGTGTCAAATCAAGACTGGGGTGCTTCTCCAAGGTTGTAATAGACATCAGCTTTTTGTACACATGGTGCATATTATGTTTACGTATGTAGATAGATCACAAAGTACATATTGGTAGTGCCGGTAGGAGGTCTAGAGACAGTACCTACTAATTAAATTCGTGGTGCTGAACGCACAACTCCTGTTGCTTGGACAGGAGGACAGCCTGTTTCAATTCGTCATTTTCGAGTGAACAGTACCTAACGCGCTTGGTTTGCATGCAAAATGTGTTGACAAATGCGCCTTTAGAAGCGATGGCTGGGCCTTCTCCGTGCTTTGCGAAACAGATACTCAATATCAATGCCTTTTCGTTGTCAAAATGATCGTTGATTGCAAAACTTCGCATGGACATAACGGGTTGTGTCCTTTGATCGTTCTTTGATAGGGCCGATAGGCCAGAGCTGGGTTACCATGTTGTTTTTTGAGTATTTCTGCCAAAACGAAAACGGTCGCACTCTACATTCTAGATATAGCACAGCATTAGGTACACTGATCTCACAATAGTTATTGATCTTCTTCAAAGATACTTGGAATTTATATGCTGATATTCTAGACCACTGAACGCATAGCAATATTACGGAAGGATTTCAGTCCTCAACTCGAGATAATTGCCTTCGATAAGTATAAACTTTCTGCACAAACAGTTTGGTTCTTAGTAAGATATACCATTAGATATTCGACATAGAAGTTCTATATTTGGACCTTTTGAACGGTTAATAACTTTATAGGACGGTGGACGATGGAAGAATCAACAAAGATAGGCTCGTCACAAAAGGAACAAAGTAAGTATCAGTATATCGATATTTATCATTCGTTATATCTATTTTACACCTATCGAATAAAAAATCGAATTTAAATCCCTAAAAATAGTGATATTGTGTTATGATGATATTTATATCAATACACTTTAATAATATCGACACAATATCTATATATCGATAGTTTTGACACTTCCAACTTCTCCAGTTTGTTCAAAAATAGCAATATTTATGACACGTTTCCTCACATATATGCCCAGTGAGCTGAACTTACAATATTCTTATTATAAGTTTTATTTGGCATGCCTTTCTTTGAGGAAATGTGCTATAAAACTGGTGTTACACCCACTTGATCGACATAGCTCAATGGTTTTGATAAACAACGAATATAAACTGTTCACCTAGATCTCTATGTACCTAATATTACATCAATAGATTCGACACGTGACCGTGCCCTGTGATCGCCGATTGATCGATGAATACCCACGGCACAAGTTTGATCGATTGTCCCTCGATGTGTTTTACAAGTCGCAAACATCGATCACCCTGAGCTATTTTAAACCTACACGGCTAACGTTCATCAAGGCTTCAATTCTACTTTGAGCACGTGGGTGTAAGAGGACCCTAATGTTATTTTTGTCCAAAAATATACACAGGCGGTTGTTGGCTTGGGCCATTGACATACAACAAAGTAACACAGTTAGTATCGACAGCCGATATATATCGACAGTTTATAAACGTTCAAGCTGAGCATTAATCTCGAACACTCATTGCCCTGGGGAGTACATTACACTGAACATGGGGCATTCGGGTATACCTATTGATACTCGTATGTCCCTAGCATGGGAGTATGCGTCCGGTTATGCGAGCTATTTACATGTAGTACAGTACAGTAGTATGAATACATATAAGGAAACCTGATCAGGTGGAGATTAAGCTACTAACTACACTTATCCAGCTTCTGTCCAAACACCAGTATTTTAGGAGATGCTGAACTGTACTTTCTATGGACAAACCTCGAATTGAGCTGATATATGCAGTTAATCCCCGACGGACGATTCCATACTGGAGGGCAAATGAGGTACTGTTCTAAAAACAACACCTAATATCGTGTTTTTGGGCCCTAACGCCTGTATGCTAGAGGAGTTGATGAATATAAAATATGCCATTGATGGCGCCAAACTTGTACCTGAGTTTTGGGCTGACTTCATTAAGATTGCCATCGACACGCTGACTGGAAAAAGAAAAGACTGGTAAACCATGGCCTCCTTTTGTCCTCTACAATAAATGGTACGACAATCACCAAGTTTTTGAAAGACAAATCCCAGATCACAATAAGTACTTTAGACTGTTGTCATCGCATAAGAAGACTTTATTCCCACTTCGTGACTCTCCCTTTGACATAAACCCTAAGTCGTCTTTTACGGCACCCACAAGTACTAACGTCAGCAACAAAGGCGCCGAACTTCATTATTAAAAAGTTCGCGCATGCTCAACAACATTGTATTGTAATAATCTGGGCTTTGAACAAAGTCCTCAGTTAGAAGACAATGATGCCGCAACGCTCAGCTCACCGAGCAAAGGAATGGCTAGCGTTAGCATACATAATGTCCTCGGACAAAGCAAGATTTATTTGAGGTGCCACGCCACCGGATCTACGGCACTACGGCTCTACACGGAACCCGGGAACCAAGACGCTTATACCGACATTTGTTGCATCGCAGTTTACATAATGTTTCTAGATAAACGCTGACATTGTTCTTGTTTACTACCTGAGTTGAATTTCAAAACACAAACATGCATATTGTAACGGAACTCCGCCAAGCGGACACAAATCCTTCGCTGAAATTACTCCATCTGTCCGCTCTCTTAATCCTCAGGACATCCTTTTGGGAGCGTGTTTTGGGCCGTACATTGTACACTTTACGTGTCCCTAGATACCTGCGATGTACCTGATGTCGAGATGGTATTTAACAATGTAACGTTTCGAGGTATACCTACAGTAAATTCTGTTACATGAGCAGTGAAACGTCAGGGGTTTCAGCGAGTTGGTAGGCGCTTAAATATGTGGTGGTTGTGCAAAGCTTTGGTTTTCATGTGCGCTAACAGTGAGGGGGATTTGCATCGCATCGCATCGGTCGCCGGTCGTCGATGCAAACAGCGACAAAGCGCTAACTTAAACATGGCCGCCGAGCATAATATGGAGACTAGAGAGGATTTATAATTTAATAGATAGATGGGATGTCCATCCTTTGTCCGGGATTTACTAAGACTTAAAGTTATTATCTGGCTAAATATTTACAACCAATTTCATGCGGAATACGGAAAACGTCCATTTCTTTTCGTTAACACGAAGAAGAGTTTTAATTTGATCCAAAAATAAGATTTAAATAGCAACTGGAAGGCGCGGAAATATCAAATATCTTTTTGTTATTTTCTAAACAGCAGCCTTTCTCCAACTCGAGTTGTTAGGGTAGTCGTCGCTTTCTCAACTTTTTGATTTATAGACAGAACCCGCGTCTTACACACTTCGCTAAGGTCCACCATTTGGCCAGAATGGCGAAATAATCCCACCAGGCTTTAAAACTTTGATCGCTATCGATGTTAGTTACTAGGTATTGTTATCACACTTTGGCGACAAGGATGGCAGATTAGTAGTAGATACTTTTGTTCCTCGAGTATATGAAACGAATACTAGAACCTGCAGCAAGATCGTAGCTCATATGAAATACAGTTTGAATATTACAATGGTCACATACACTAAAACTCTAAATGGAAACCATAAAAAATAATAGGGTATCCGGATTACCAATAAAATATATTTGAATACATATCAACTACATCCATTTTAGTTTGTTTTATACCCAGAAAATACAGGGAAACAAATAATAAACTACTTATACGACCAATTTCTGGGAGCCGATAAGTTTATACCGCCATTACTAGGGATAATCTAAACAAATGCGAAGTATATTCCATTGAAAGACGTTCAATCAGACTTTAAGGCGGTGTAACTCGCTCTGGTGTCGTAACTTTATATTCGCTGAGGAAGAAATTCACTGAGTTTACGTATTATGCATGCAAAGGCAGATCGTAAGGTCCAGAAAGATCCCATATATATCGTGAACCGGGGGATTCACTCAGATAAAGAAAAAAGACAACGTCGAAGATACAAAGGTACCTTTACCTTCCCTTAAACCACGCACATGACCACATCACAATAATTGTAATACATTAGATGTTAAAAGTTTTCTTCTGAAGTTACTTAATCAAAAAAAAAAAATACTAAGATAAAGTTTGACAAGAGAAAAATAATTATATTATTCACCGCACACTCGACAGTCATACGAACGTAACTGAGAAGAAATGTTAATTTCAGTGAAAAGCTAGTATAAAGCTCTCGACGAGCACCGAATTAAAATAACAACAAGATAGGTCTTCTTAGAAGACAAGCAATGAAAAAAAAGAAAGAATCGCATTGTTTTTATCTACGCACCTATTTGTAAATGAAATAGAAAATAGTACCATAATGACCTTTAATAAAATTAAAAGGTACTTTTTTATTTGTAACAAAATAATGCAGTAAAATCCACGATAGTACGAGTATTACAGATGTGAAAGTAACGCTGACTTAAGCACTTTTGATGAAAAAAATTGAACCACAAGTAAGGCTTATTGGCTACTTGTTTTCCGCGACTACGGCTTTTAATTCGCGAATTCGTTTCCATCCGCGATAACCAACATTCACGCGGAAGAAGTCGCGGGCAAAAGATAGTAAAATAATGAAAAACAGCTCGAACAATGAGTTCTCCATTCATAGATTTTAATTTGCGTCGAAAACAAAATAATTCAATCACACAATTTAACAGAGATATTATAGTTGAATGATTTGTGACAACAATTCAATTCAATGAATTAAATATATAAAAGAGAAACGGTTACAATATTAATAAAAATAACCAGACCACTTTTTTAACATTATCTGTGGCGTGATCCTATGTAAAATGGCGGCGCGTCATCACAACAGCTGATCGGTTGCTGTGGCGTGTACCCCCACGGTAGAACGTTGGATTTGGACGCCATATTTACGATATTGCTTATTGTGTTTTTGATGAAATTGCACAAGTTTTAATAAAATAGTTCATGAAACTGCACATAGATATAACCACTCGTGTGATAATAAACTCATACTCGCAGTTTCAACTCCTGACATGCAAAAATATCATAAATTACTATTAGAGTCTCAATTTAAGTTCTCATGTTCACTGCAAAGCGGAGTTAGTTAAAAGAAACATCGGAATAAAATAAATTATGCATGAAAGATAAAATATTTGAGCCTTGTTCTTTTTCGCAAGTCTAAATACATATAAATATTCTACGCGTTACGACTTTACCTAATTCAAAAATCTTTTGTTATCTCTGGATCACGTAAGACGCTGAGCCCAAGAGTTCTTAAGATTTATTTCTTCAAGTTAAAAGATTTTTTAGACTGAAGGGACAATAAATTATTTAAAAAAGACTGCTTATATAGGTATAAAATTCTAAAGTACACCTGTGTCCCAATAAATATATTGCGAACTATCTACATAAATATCTCAATGATTTTCCAATAAGTTTTCGTCGAAGCGAACCTTAACTTAATTGAATTTAAGGGTGAGTATCAATAGATGTATATTTGTTTAGTATACATGGCAGCATATCTGGTTGCGGGGACATTCCAACAATAGCATCGGTGGCCCGCAGAATTCTGGGCTCCCGTTGGTTCCCAATCGCTAACTACATACCAGGGTTGAAGAGAACTAAATTAGGGGATAATGGCCTCCATCCCGTAACCACTTCCATTACCAACGTGTTTTCTTTCAGGCTAACGGGTAGGTTTCCATGAGATTTTATTCAATTTAAAATAGTTTTGTCATAAAAAATATTGGGTTGAACATAAATAAAAAGGTTTTTTGTGATTTATAAATGTTGAGCACTTAATCTAATTGATACTTTAAATATTGTTTATTGTCCGCACTTTTCAGCCATGACAATGAAAAATAAATAATAGTGCAATGAAAAGGTTTTATTGTCCTCAAAAAAATGAAGTGCTCTACTTTTTTGTAAATATTTTCATCAGGCATCAACACCACGAAGTCAACATATTATCTTTATTTATAAATAAAAACTTAATGCTATTCGCTAAGTACTTTTGCTATGACTTTTTTGTAATAATCGGATTTTGATCTGGTCATCGTCTGTCAGGTCACCGGGTAATATAATAAAAACAAATTATTATTAATTAATCTCATTTTTTGAATAATAAGATCACGTTACCTTCGTTTATATCTAATGTTCAACAAAACCAAAATTACCTTCCTATAAAGGTCCCAAAAGCCAGACCTTTGGAAGGTAATTTTGGTTAAAAGGTCTAATTTATTTCTAAGAGAAAGTTAATCGAACGGATTTGCTCAGGTATGCGTCATTTATTTTTTCCTACGTTTTCCTTTAATTCTCGTATATACTGTTGTGTGTAGTTACCCTGCCTATCTCAATACATACTTATGATAAATATTCGATTGATGTATGTAATCAAATTCCTTGTTATGTATCTTTTTACCTACTATCTTTTGAGGGACCTTAAGAAATATCCTTTTATGTCATCTATGTATCTTTAACACGAGAATCGATCCGTGTTTTGGAAATTTTACTTTTGTTACTAACCAAAGCAACTGCGATCAAAGGAAATAATAACATTTATTTTCTTTATTGAAGTGGTTGAAGCTGTCCTTTGTTATTTATATTTGAACCTCGAATTGTGTCAATCAAACCAACAATATACTTAATAAAAAGCATTTTGATTTTTGCTTAATTTCAATCACCCAAGTTTTGGAAATACTATATCAATGCGTCAAACATTAAATGGAAGCCAAGTGATGCGATTGGCCATTAAAAATGTATACATGCACATTCATTTTGCATTAACTTTCGTATCAGAAACAGAGCCTTAATCGAACATGTTATTTATTTGGTGACTATACTAACTACTAAAATGGGTT
Organism: Phlogophora meticulosa; assembly: GCA_905147745.2. NCBI lineage: Eukaryota > Metazoa > Arthropoda > Insecta > Lepidoptera > Noctuidae > Phlogophora > Phlogophora meticulosa. Next base: position 7,832,787 of record LR990518.1, read on the forward strand.
TAAGTATTCAAAAGCACGAATATTTAAAAATGACTGAAAAATATCACAACATATCACCTCTTTTGTTTTAATTTGAAAATGTTATACACTGTTGACATTTGTCTCGAATACTCTAAAAACAAAACATTTATTTCTAGTGTTTGCTAACGCGTTTCAATGCCACATTACCTAATATTTGGGCAATTCGTGTAAAATATAAGGGTTGACCGCAAAGTTTCGCCGTAGTTAAACCACTTATGTCCGTTTGCACTAACCTTAGGCGATACTTATATTAATGTCTAAATATTATTGCATTGTTGAATTTTCAACTCTCAGCGTTGAACCGATTGTTGAAAATCCAACAGCGTGATTTAATCTAGGTGTCGCCTAAGGTTACTTTAAACAGGCATAACAATCTCTGTGAACTGGTCACAGAAGAATTCCGTAAGGGCGCGCGGCGGTCACGGTTTGACCGCTCGGCGAACGTTTATGACTTGGCCTTACGAGATGATTAATGTAGCAAGGGTCTGATAATGATCTGATTACTTCCGCGGAATAAGCACGCGTTAGCTTAGTCTTATGAACGTTACAACTACATTATTTCAGTGTTGCAGATAACTTGATATTTTGTCGCAAATAGGGTAACGGACTGGCACAAAAAAAAAACAAAGTGTTGTATTATTTCAAAGATTTAACGAATGAAAAAATCGACTAATGGATTTGCCATAAAATTGTTTCATTCATTCATTCTTGGGGCATTATTACAATATTAGTGCTAAATTATAATAATTTAAATCATTAATATATGCTCTCAAAATGTTTGCTGGAAATAAGACTGTTTTCTGAAAATATCAGGATTTACACCGTGTTTCGAGATAAGTAGTTAAAAAATTAGTCCGGTTGCCTATTATTCGACATAAGATAAATTCGTTCTTTCAGATCGGTAATTCATTTTGAACATAATACTGTTAACACTCACCTCACATCGGTACGAATATCCATTAAAAGTAAATTAACAATCTAACAAGCAGTCAATGAATTTGATTGCCAGTTTCTAAGGTTCTTACAAGACGTAGTAAAATTCAAATATATCTCGTTAGCAATGTTATTTACGAGAATGTAACTTCACCTTTAAATTAAAAGTAATGTACCCTTTTAACAACGGGAACTTAGTTTAATAGGCACCTATTTTTCACAAAAATTACACCTGGAGAAACATTATACACAAGTTGAACGTTCTTGGGAATGCTCCATCATTTAATATTACCCCACTATGTTATACTTTCTTGGAAGTTCTGTCAATGACAAAGGGAAAAAAAAAGCAATTTTCCCACGGAAATATTTGTTTCAAAAGGTTGTCAGAAATAAAGTTTTATTCAAACAAATCCCAGTGTAGGGGATACTCATCTCTATTCTGCACGATAAGGCCACAGCCGTCGCTTAATTTACACCGAATATGTGACGCGATACACGACGTTTATTGTATAGTAAATTCTTTTCTAGTTGCAAAATGTTTAAAACTACTATGGAGACATGGTGCACGTGTTTTTCCACAAAATTATTTTATTGTTTCCACACATTGCGCTTTATATTTTGTTATTCGTTTTACAGCTGTTTTCATGACTTTGGTCTTTACTACAGCCAAAACTACTTTAGGGGACCGGACTTTTACAGATATGTTATCTTATTTCGAAAATTGAGCAGAAAAAAATACCAAGTCTGAAGAGAACTTTAAACAATGGAATGTTAGGGCCTTTCTCAGTGTCGCGTGAAATGAACATTTCAACGTCAAAGATAGATAAATAATTGAATTCAATTAGACCATTAAAAATGTCATTTTAAACGCAAACATTACAGTTTAAATAAAATACTAAAATGTCAATAATTTGTGTTGTGAAACTATGGCGGCCATGACAGTCAGTAGACTGTAGCGCTGCCAGTCGCGTTATTTTAACTCGGATATACATACGCTATTTTTTTTATGATATAACACTACTTTTGTTACTATGTTTTTACACACCGTATCGAAATCACTGAAAATAATGTACTATCCAGTTCCGTTTTCGACACAACGAGTAATAATAGTTAGTAGAATGGTAAACATAAAGCCTGAAAACAGGACATGGAAATAAATAGTTTCATGATATATTATTACTATTGTGTTCTATAGTTGGAAGAACACAATGTATCTGCATCACCATTAATACCTTACGGCTAATTTTCTCGCAGGATCTAGACGTCCATTTGATAGCTTATGGGTCATTTACTCTGATACAAAAGGCTACAAACGGGGAAAACAAAGCATTAATATGTACATATTTCATAAAGCCCTTGTTTATTTTGTGGGGCAAAAGTAACGCTTCGAATTTTCTAAAAGATAGACTAAGAAAGAAAATGGGTAACGTAGAAACGTCGAGGGTGCGATGGGGGTTAAACGGGTAACCGAAGAAATGCTTCGCAGTGAAACACTATACGATGAATGTGCGCTACACTTAGAGCGATCCTTCACTGTATAGGTACATAAGGATATGTGGAATGTAACAGAATTGAATTTCTTAGTCATGTTCGTCGAGTTACTCGTACCTACGTTGAAAGCTCACCTCCTGCCTACACATTTCTCGAAGCCCGCATATTTACACGGAACACAATACGTTTCAGTAAGAGGATACCAAATAGGATGAGTTTGAAGGTTATTTATAGTTTCAGGTTGAAATCTGTCTACCTAAAGGCTAGTTTGTAAGAGTTAGCAGTTAGATACTGCTATTTGCCGAACCTGAAATTCAGATCAGACATCAAAATAAAGAAATCATTTGACTTTATTTCTTAAAACGATACAACTATTAATAAGTACATGAAGAAATAAAATAAAATAAATAATCACAGGGCATCGAAAAATTCATCCGCATCACTGTCAACGGGAAAAGTGAAGGCTGGCAGCATTGCCACGTTGAATGGCAATGCTGATTCTTTGGCCAAAAACAAAGGCCAACCCTCTGGTCACGTGAATAGTCGACCAAACGCTTCGCGATTTCTCGAAAAACTAAATGGGCACACGGACCCCATGGCCATGGTTTGAACTTCTATTAAGAATTGTGTTATTCTGAATTGTCTATTCGTATTTCTACATAGTTAAAAAAAAGGTAACATAAAGATGATAACATTTGTTAAACAATCAATTAGTGTAAAATCTAGTCCCCATAACACATCAAACATAAACGGTAAAACTAATTTGCAAAAGACTAAAATGAAAATACTCGTAAAACAAAAGCTCTTGCTGTTTTTCGATACCTGAGTGAATCAATTAAATATATCCACTTCAAATGCCAATTAGCTAAATCAATTGACAAAGGAATCAGAAGCTTAATTGTTTTCAAAAATAGACCAGTTTACTTTTGCTTCATTATCCAACTGTGATTTAAAGTACGACTTTTAATTCAATAGAGTAAGTTGACAATACCAATATCACATAAAACACTGAAAAATTCACTATGGTGGTGCATAAATAAAATGCAAGGTTATGTACTAAATCGTACTAGAATCTATTTTGTAGGTTATTTTATTTACGGCATACCAGTTTTTTTTCATATTTTAGTGACATTACATTCTGTCGATTTACTCCAGATTATTAAAAATCGTACTTAAGACGACTTTTCTAGATATGTCTTACTTGCAAACTTTAAGGTTTACTAAGATAAACTTGGCTTGCGGTGCATTATTTCTACAATAGATAAAGGATTAATTGACCACAGTCCATCTGCTTATCATTAAACTGTAGAACTACTCGTAGATCAGCAAAAAGTAAACAAACCAAATATTTGAGCACAGTCCGTGGTCGGGAGTTTGATCAGAGTTGGAAGTTTCATTTGTTGCGTGGCGAGCGAGCGCGCATTCGCGTACGTGCCCCGAAATATAAACCGGACCCGACGGAATAGACGTAAAAAGGCTATATAATTAAACCTTATTAATCCCAATTTATGGCCACGGCTAATCCCGTCGCATAGTTACGAGTTATTTATTTCCATTATGACGATGGACCCCGGACTGATGCGACGTCGACGTTGGTTTATTGTATCCAGAGCTAGCACTCGACCCGCCTTTTAAATTATAAAGCAAAATGGAAAATCCATTATGTTTCCAACGTGACGCGCTCGGATCGCCACTTCATTTTGATTAAACGTGCCAGAGCAAGACGTATTTGGAGATTTGTTACTTAGAAAACCACCAGTAATGAAGATTAGACGCCTACTTTGAGAACATTACTTTTTTTTGCGGATAGCAACAGGGCTCCGAATATAATCAAATTTTCTAGAAACTGACATAATCCAGAAAATATGATATTTACTTTGTCCTTAATTGAAATTTCAGGAAAATGAAAACTAGTCTTAGTTCAATTTAATATTTGTCGTACGCTACACACCTACGCTATCGTTGCTCAAGCGTCACTAATTATTCATGCCAACTTAGGCCACGTCCGTCGTCCGTGCTAATAATAAGTACAATTAATAAGGACAACGCTTGAGTTGGTAACGTTATAAATAAAATACAGTAAAAATAAACAATAAACAAGCCGTGAGGAGGGCTCGGTGTCTCAATACGTCCCCGGCGGCCACTCGTATTGCGCTGCGTACATTATTTTAGCTGTTCGCACATAATTTACAACCAGATCCTCTATTTTGCAATTACACTTTTACGATAAAATATGATATAGCACCTCAGACACTTTGTACCTTGTCTGTTTGATATAGGTCCCGAGAATTCTCGCTTTTTAGTGATATAATACGAACCTTTTGTCGACATGTTGACGCTACATACGCAGACTCTTACCTGAAACGAAAAAGTAATGGATTAGTTCTTCGAAAACTTTTATAACATCAAAACATGTTTATGTAAAAGTGATGATAAAATAAGATTTTGAACAGCCGCAAGGCCCGCAGGTAAGCTTTAATACAATATTGGTAAGAACTGTAAAATTATATACACAACAAAGTTCCTCGTGAATATAATTTAAATGGTGTGTACCGCAAACCAAATGAAAGGAAAAACCCGAGCGGATAGCAACAAATAATTAAACAATAAAATTCGAGCGGCAGATTTGGAATACGGCAGTGTGCATACTGGAGAATAAATGAAACATTTATCACTGTCGGGCTTCAAACCGAGCCCGACCCGCCCGCATCCCACCGGCTTGAAACAATAACCCTCATCTGTATACAGATGCAAACGCATTTGGAATGAAAGGAAAACTGTCTTTTGCTTGGTAAGCCCCATTTCATACGTCATCGAGCATTGAGAGACGATTTCAGCGCTTTTTGTTCATTTGTTTTCACTTTAAACGAGCAAACGTCGCCGCCGACACCGGGTCGAGGGGGAGGAGTCACAGGCAACTGACAACAGCCGTTCAATAATTCAGTTTGACTTTGTATGGAATCCAATCTTCTCCAAATCCAATTATTTGCAAACATTCGAATAAAAATATACCTAGGCTTGATCTAATATTTTATTTAATTACCGTGGAAAGTTCTTTGTTCAATAAAAGGACGAGTGAACGTTAAATAAGTTTTGTTATTTGCCCCCGACATGTTCTACGTGCGAACATCGTACTTGGGTTACCATGTCACGTAGCTGCGAAGACACTCGTGATGAGGGAAAAATATCTAGGTGCTTAATTTTAATCATCTCGTTATTAGCACAGTAGGTATACATTTGTGCACATATATTACCTTGAAAATGGGTGATTGATGATATCATTCGTGGACGGATTCTTTGTTTATGTTTACGGAAATTTGGGTGTATCGTCTTTGCCACGTAAGAAATAAGGTTTCCGTTCCATAGTACCCAGGACATAAGTTGATAGCAATACGCTAAAAAGACCAATGAACTCTGTTTTAATTAGTTAATAAAAAATCTGCGGTCACTAAGCAGGTACAGTAGGTCTACAAGTCAGTGGAAACAAAATCCGTATAAGCTGGTCTTGCATTCTATTGAAACTTCATACTACGCTAGGCCAGCCCAAGGTCAAAGTGTTACCACTGCCGCGCCGCCAACTGTACTTAAATATTAATTAATTTGCAATTCTAAATTCTATGCCGAATAAAAATTTCATAAACCTCTCTCTTTAAATACGTAGTCGCTTTTTGTAATAATTTGGCTAATAATAAATTCGTTTCAATGTGGAGAGTGTCGCTAATTAATAAAAATCCAATTTGTACGCGTTGAAATTAAGTTAATGGTTCATTTTTTTTTCAATTATTTTTACTAATTAATATTACGATTGACGTGGTTTTGTATATTAAACATTCAAAATGTCATTATGGTCTGTTAAAGATCTATACAAAATACCTTCACAAAAACTGGGATGGCCAAAAAATACTGCGTAAATAAAAAATATATCTGACATAAAGGGTAAGGTACATTGCAATGACCACTCAAAAAGTTGAAAATCCTTTCGGTATTGTGAATCAAGTTACAATACCCGCCAACAAAGCCCTTTAAGCAAAGAGTTGTGTAAAAATATTGAAATGTATTCATAGTGAAGCACCATGGTAAGTAATCAGGGTATTTGAAATAAAATCCACGAAACCGTTCGGAAAAAAACTTCCCCTACGTCCCAGGGGAGGTACACGGAAAAACGTAAGCAGGTTAAAATAAACTTTTTCAGGAGCCCGTATTTTAACATTGTCTCGCTTTGTTCGATATGTGTATATAAATGTTTCTCGATAAATTTGCATATGGAAGGAAATACGTTTGTATTACTTTGGTACAAGAAACATGAGGTTTGGGCGGCGTACTTGGTGCGGAGTCGTCGTTCGACCAGTCGGGGCCAAAGAGGCGGCGCACAGTGTATCATGCGCGCCTTCATGGGAAGCTTTGCGGTCGAGAGAACAGCTGCGCTTCGTGAAGGGACCCGTTAGGCATGGCGGGCTGATACTAGTCTGGGGTGCAAATGTCTCGTACATTTCCGCATCTTCCAGGCCACCAACTCATGGTACTGGGAGGAACGGTAGTTTTAGTCTGTAGAACTCCAACATAACTTCCCAAAGACACAAAAAAAGGTACATAAGTAAGTCCTAGCGTCGATGTTGTGCGACATTTCAACTCAGTACGTAAAGACGTAATAATTAACTCGTAACCCCAACAATGAACTGAGAAAGGCAACGAATAACATCCAATACCTGTCGAGTGAAGTATCGTCTACCCTCACTTATAACCTCTCGACTTCTCTATCAAATCCTTCTTCAGATCCCTTTCTATTAATATACTTGAGAAAACAATAGGCAGGAGAAAGACACGGCCCTGATTAAATACCAAATATATCAAAGACGAGATAACTAAAGCCGTATAATAAACAAGGCAGTCCGATACAGATGGGGTATTGATTCTAATTTATTATGCAGACGACGGACATCTAATCCTACGGGTCCCCGAAAACCCGATTATATCGACCGTTTATTCTACTAACTAATGCAAACACAGACCAAAAGTAATCACGATAAAGAACCCCAAACATGACACCATGTGGACCCAAATTAAAGATCCCAAAATGAGATAAACTTTCACAATTGTAACTGTTACACAACTAAGGCGACAGTCAAAAAGTCAAGAGATAATTAAAAGTTATTTTTAAGTCGCAAATGTTTATAATGTCAGTTAAACAAGGGCGCAGTTTGCAAGAAATGTTAAAAGTCGGAAACTCGTTCGTCGTCTGCAAGAGGGTGAAACAAGCCCGTAAATTTGCGTTTCCGTGTCATTTTCCATAACAATGTCAAAACTCTTGTTACGAGCACATTATTTAGTTGGAACAAAAAACTGTGCAGTCTGAATATTCTCGACGTCTGAAGAGAAATGCAAAGTTTTGTTTGCAATCTTTATTGTGGCTACAACAATGGACGTACTACAACAATAAGCACAGCGTAACCTCTAACAAGTTCCTAACAAAATGTACCTAACTGAATAATACCTTGCAAACAAACAACATGTAACATGTATTTAATATATGTATGTGTTAAGGGAAAGCATACACCAAAATTGTTTCTTTAAAATTTGATATTCCTTCAAATAGGCAAGACCAATGAATACAAATTAATTAAATAAAAGAAGTAACTACGTACGTGAAGTTTTCAATTAAGAAATAATAATAGGTCTTTACCTATGAAATTGCCGTTTTGTATGAAAAAATTTAAATGAATTTTTTTCATGTATTTTTTATTTGTATTAATCGAAGTAATCACCCATGCAATCAATGCATCTTTGCCAACGCAGTGGCAGTTTATTTATGCCCTTCTTAAAGAAATCAGCTGGACGGGAGGCAACAAATTCTTCAAAGGCATTTTGTACTGCCTCTCGGGTATTGAATTTTTTTCCCGCCAAGAAGTTATCCAAATTCTGGAAAAAGTAGTAGTCTGTAGGCGCAAGGTCTGGTGAGTAGGGCGGATGACGGAGAGCTTCCAACCCCAGTTCTTGCAACTTGGAGACCGTCTGCTGTGCAGTATGAGGTCGCGCGTTGTCGTGCAGGAGCAGCGGAGACGAGCGATTGACCAATGCTGGTTGGAGATGTGCCAGCTTCTCCATCATTGTGTTCAATTCTTCACAGTACACATCTGCAGTAATGCTCACCCCGTTTGGTAAGAAGCTGTGTTGAATCACACCGGCGCTAGACCACCAAACAGTGACCATCACTTTTCTTGGGGTAAGTTTTCGTTTAGGGCATTGTTTAGGTGCTGAACCAGGATCCAACCAACTTGCTGAGCGCTTGCGGTTATCAAACAGAATCCATTTTTCATCGCAGGTAACAATGCGGTTCAAAATTCCTTCATTTGTGTGTCTGTTGAGCAGTGAAAGGCACGTCTCGACGCGTACTTCGCGCTGGCGATCATTGAGTTCGTGGGGCACCCATTTGTCAAGCTTTTTTACCTTGCCAATTTGACGCAAATGGACCAATATTGTTTTGACGCTAACGTCGAAAGCTGCTGCTAATTCAGCCGTAGATTGTGTATCATCAGCTTCCACAATCGCCTTTAATTCGTCATTGTCGACCAAAGTCTTCGGACGACCGCGAGGTTCATTTTTCAGGTCTAAATTTCCAGAACGGAAGCGAGCAAACCAATAACAGGTAGTGCGTTGGTTTGTAGTGTTAGCTACGTAAACGTCGTTGATGTTGCGTGCCGCTTGTGCCGCGTTGCTGCCACGACGGTACTCATATTCCATAATTACTCGAATTTTTAACGTATCCATGATGACGAAAAAGATTTAAATGCGATGAAAATGTAACACCAATCAATAAACAAATGACTACTTTTGGAAAAAAAAACCATGTTTTTAAAATAAAATTAATTTGAAATTAGAATTCTTAGCCAAACAAAAAATATTTTGATTTGAAATGGCCAGTACTGCAGAACGGCAATTTCATAGGTAAAGACCTAATATTATGTAATAAATGTTCCTATAGAAACTAATCACGAAGTTATCTTTAATTTCAATGCATTTCCGTTTTGTACTGAATGTGCCAAGGACTCATAGGACATAAATGAGTTAATATTCAACTAATGACTTTTAAAGGGCATTTTAGGAAATTCGTTATAGTTTTGGATTTATTACGATAAAACGCTTTCTGCACACCTACGTTCTTATTACGAGAAAGAAACCATATTGCATCACAATATATGTTGTGGGAACTACAAGCATATTAGTTTTTTATCATTTGTAATTGCTTAACAAGGAAAAAAAAACAATATCCAATACTTACTCAAAATATTGTATAAATCACGTATGTACCAAAAATGTATAAATAAGACAGTAAACTGAAAACAAAATGGTAACAAACCTGTTAAAAATGTGCCATGTTGTGTTATGCCATCAATGACGACACGGTTGGCGCAGTGGTTGAGCCATCGGCTGCTGCGCCGCGTGTTGTGGGTTCGATCCCCGCACGGAACAAATATTTGTATGACCTACAGGTAATTGTTCCGGGTCTGGCTGTTTGTGTATGTCAGTTTGAATGTTTGTAAACGCACCCACGATACAGGAGAAATTCCTAGTGTGGGGCAACGAAAAAAAATGCCACATCTAGTAAAAATCAAACTTAATCCATGTTGTGTTTTGTTAAACTTACGATCGAGTTTACGAGTATGTTACTATTTATCTGTGTATACCATCATAATCTATGCGCTCAAATTATAAATCTTTAATATTAGCGTGTATCTCAGTAAGTGAATTATGTATGTAATTCTTATGAGAAATAAAGTTGTTCTTAAACCATTATTTATCTCAGATATCCGCGGTGTGCAAAGGTGCGCGGGTGAAAGTTTTAAGAGTAGGATGCATGGATCCTAACGCTTAACGCTAAAAAATGTAGGGCATTTCTTCAAAATATTTTTATTGACTTAAAGGAAGATGATATATATCGAAATACTTTATTTCTTTTTCGTGTCTGTTTCACCCCATACATCGTTTTTCCTTCACAGAGAAAACTCTCGTATTTACGTGAATGCAGAACACATATATATGTGGAGAGGAAACATCTTAGCATAACCGCGGAGTAAAACTAAGCGTAAACGAACCTTTTCTTTACAACGTCACTAAAACGTTACTGCCTCAACACATTCTGTGTTTTCGCGAACGTCACGTTTTTCCTGCTTTCCCAAATATTCTTTTCGAAAACAAAGTATACAATGTGTGGGTAAACATAACAATACCCACAAAACACCCTGAAGTAGTCGAAAGTAGGTTAGCTTCAAGTGTACCAGCGTAAACGAAATTAAATAAACACATTTATTTAATAAATTATTATGCTAATGATTATTAATTCGTAGTTAAATAAATGTTGGTTTTTTTACTTTGACATTTGCTGGAGTTGAAACTTAACTATTTCAATATTGAAACTTGTTTGTTCAGACAAGTTTTGTTTGTCCTGGGCATGGTTGGCTACAATCAGCTGCATGTCCGACGGGAGTTTACGTTGGTCGCCTACTTGGTAAAGGTGCTTCGTGGAGTGGAGAGTAACCCGGGAGTATTGCAGCGCTTAAGTTTGTGTGTACCGGACCGCTACGTGTGGAGGCGGCGCAGCCCACCACTGCTACTGGTACCTACAGCTAGAACTAACTTGCTTGCGAAGGCACCCCTTACCAGAGCTATACGTATCATAAACCATCTTCAAACAAAGATCGATGTGTTTACATGTGCTTTGGGTGAATTCGCAAGGCTATTACTGTATATATTATGCTACAAGCAAAATAATTTGTAATTTATTAATATTGATGTAGATAAATTAATGTGTTATTGTAGGCTAGTTTATTTTGATTAGATAAGAGATATTTAGTAGAATAAGTATTTACATATTTACGTATGTACTACCGTATAAAATGATTTTGTGCCATATTTTGTGTTTATTTAATTGAATTGTTTAATAATTTTATAAGTTTCTTTTCAATTGGTTTATTGCGTTGTATAAAGTTTATTTTAGTTTAAGGTCTTATCTGTCGCATTAGGGTACAGCCTGTAAAGATAGAATAAGTTTTGGTAAATAAATAAATAAAATAAATAAATAAATAAAGTTTCAACATTAACATAGTTCGACTTACTTGAAACTTATTTTAAGGAAGGAAATATTTGGATCTGTTTTAACTGAAACAACGGCCTCTCCACAGTAAAACGTATTATACATACGTTATCGAAATTTTCACCTTCGACCTTATTAATTTATATGTATTCCTGCTCAACCAATCAAATAATACGTTGAAACACAAAACGCAATTTGTGATAGCCCATTGTTACTATTGAATCGTCCGTACCTAAACGAAGCTCATGACAGTACAACTGTTAATTACGGGAACAGGTTCCACAGTCAGCCCCCCTCCTCCTGGGATTAGCGTGGGGGGGGGGGGGGGTGCGTAGCCATGCAAACTTTGAAATCCAAATGAGATTCGGTGTGATAGCGCGCCTCACTAACAGCGGCGCGGAAATCTGATAGCAGTATACTACTAAGTACTTTAGGACCAAATTGAAATAGGATAGGTGATTGTTGGCGCTGATGTGGGGACACGGGGTATTGGATAGCAGCCGTTTTAGAACAGCAGATGTTTAACGTCAACATCGATATGGTTGGCGGTATTTTACACGATAATGTGAACAAAATGTGGAGTATCATAGGAATATGTTGAGACGCAAACCGCACTTAGTATGTTCGTTGTATAGCCTATATTGTCCATACAATAATGTCGTGTCTTCTCCGTTTTTTTTTCATTTTTTATTTTAGCACCTTGCGGCTATTTCTTTTATGTAATAATTTAAAAGCGTGTTTTTTATGCTGTGCTGTCTTTTGTGTTCACCAAATAAACGATCTATCTATCTATTTAGGTGTTAATTTTAGGCTGACAAGCAGAATTTCCGTCTCACATATGTATTAACAAGAGGCTAATTTTAAAAACCATCACTTTGCTTTACTACAAAAATAAACCTACCTATTTAAATAAACTGCTCTCCAAAGGGTCCGATTCCATGTTGACTGAACCCAAAGGCGTAATTTCAATTAAAATCTCCCATTACCCTGAACGCTAACATTTTGTGACCTATAATAACTGAGTACCCACCTAATAAAACACTAAATTGCCAACCAGTTTTATTAGTATAAGAAACTATATAAAAGCCAAACACTTGGCGTTAATTACAACTCGTAATATTATAATTTATTACTCGGAACGAATCGTGAAAGGACCAATATTAATTCTGTCTTTATTTATAACTCGCGGAATTTCCCCAGTAAGGTCCTGGAGTACGGATTTATATTCTATTTTATGACACCTGGGGAATTGGGCGAAGGTAAATAAACTTACTTCCTTCGTCTCAATTGTACCTAATAATAACGTAGGATGTGTATTGGGTATCGTATTTCTCAGTAACTGGGATGTGGAAGGCAGATAGGCAGTCGCTCGATGTAAAATACTGGAATTCAGTTACATCCAATTAGGGTGGAAGATGACCGAAATATAATTTGAAAATGGTTTAGCCGATGATGATGATGATGATGATATAGCATTTATAGTAGGACAGAAACGTCAGGCGCGTAGTACTCGCAACCAGCGTGCGTCTACTACCAGATGTATGAACGTGGACGAAGCAAAAGGTACTCCTTTTTACATACTTTACTTTACATAACTTTACATACTTCTCGGCGTACATTAGAATGGCATTGTCAAGAGTGACAGGTTGTCAACGTCACTCTAGTGGAGCGTTGAGTCGATGGTAGCGGGGCGGCCATCTTAAGATTCCCTTCTTGGAGAGCGGTCGCCAGCGCACCACGTTTTCGACAAATCGCTTTCCATCGCCTTAAACATAGTATATTTAAAACTGATAGGTGTTGATCACAATATTAGTGATTAACATTTTCGCAATTGTACAATTATTTTGACGTCATGGAAGTAAAGTAGTACCGTGTACTACCTACATACCCTTGTTGCAAGATGGATTCTGAAGAAGGCCGTGCTGAGCTTACATACTTGTAAGGATTCGAGCATATAGGTTTACTGCAGTTTCTGCTTACACCAATAGGAAATCGTGAGTTTATGTACATCTGCACATAGGATTTATTTAGCCCAAAAGAGTTAATATTTCTTTCAAACACACAATTACGTGCTATTCTTTTTTACTATCCTACCGTTGCGAGGTTGTGGGTTCAAATCTTATGTGACTTTTTCAAGTCCTTTGCACCTACTTTCTAAGTTGGATTACGATGTTTTTACATCGTGAACCAGGACTTAAAAGTCTAAAATTGCGAATCCGCCTTGAGCAAGTGTGGCGATTACTAAGCCTATTCTATATATGAGAAGAAGTCTGTGCCCTGAATTGACACACTATCAGGCTATTAAATTATGGTTGGACTAGCTTATAGCCGGGATATGTCCAGGTTTATTAAACTCGCCGAGGGCAAGCGTTGTCATGATGACAATATCCACCTTAATTTGTAGCGGACGTAGCTTTAATAACACCTAGTATTATCACTAGCGATCAATTACCAAACGGCAATATCCCGTTTCATTTGAAAATCGCGTAAGTGGCAATAAATTGCAGCAGACCGCCCACCTGGAAAACACATTTCCTTTAAAAATTCACATTTTCTGCATCACCTTTCCCCAACTACGTCAATATCCGTGGCGTTTCTAGTTACATCTACTAAACTGCTACGAACGACCGATTTTATTATACGTGGCCTCACATTCGGCGTAACGAGTAACCCCACTCAACGTAGCGCTACGGTCTACGAAAGTACTACGCTCGTAGCACCGTGGTCGTAGCAGTAGTACTCGAAACGGTTACAAATTTTACGTACCATTAGGTAGCAGGATAAAGGGAAGGCAGTTTGACTCGCTTTCAAATGTGGCCGCTTATTTTCTTAGATTTCTACCGGATTTCAAACTTGATGGCAGGTATCCAATAAATTATGTTGAGTGTTACAGATAGGCAGTTTAGTCTGTGTTGATATTGGAAAAAATGTGATCAAAGTTAAGTGAAGCTTTACTATATTAATAGTTAAACAGCCTTCGCAATATATTCAACGTGAACTTTAGTAAAAATACAGGATTATCAAAGATATTTTTCCAGCGTTATTTTCACTAACAAGCTCTTTTTAAAAGTGACGAAGTAACGAGAATTTCGCAAATATTTGTGTTGCAGGAAATTTTCTCGTGGCTCGACATGAAAGTAACAGTAGGTACAAAGGTTTCGTCTTATAAATACGTCTTTATATCCAACATCCAATTTGCAAGCAGGGAGATAAGAAGAAAATCTCCATTTTAACCTATCACCAAGTGTTTATCCGATCGGGATTCCAATCAATTGCTTAAAACGCTGGAATAAACGGATTTTTTGCGGAAATCCCTTTCCATTCCTCGTCGATCATCGAAGCTTTACGAAAGGATGTCAACGTAAGCAGAAGTGGTTATCCTAAAAATTTACCGGCATGGCTCCGAACAAAATTTGGTCTTCACGGGTCGCCCGGCAGATGTGAAACAACGAAATTGACGGTTGTTGAAAGAATTTATAATTGTAGCAAATTAATAAATAACAATAATATCACACCTATAATCCCTGAAGGGTTAGGCAGAGGCGTACCTATAGTACACCATTTTCACACGCCACATTACACCAGTTATGTTTCAGTCCCATTCAGTAGGGAGCGAGCCTATTGCCATCAACCGGGCACAAATCCAGATTACGGGCCGTTACTGAGAAAGCCCAGATGGAAAAAGCCAATAAACACTTTGCCCGAACCGGCAATCGAACCCAGGACCTCGTGCTCAGAAGTAGCACTTCCGATCACTAGACCAGTGAGGCAGTTAATATGAATAAATAAATAAATGAAAATAGTATTTAAGAGTAATGTAGTAGGGAGAAGGGAGCGGTGGTCCAGGGTGGGCATTTCGGCACAAGAGAGCGTAATGCTGTTAGCCGTCTTGGCATACGAGTCTGTTTTACCCCCAAGACGTACCAAAAGATGTTTAACATCAAGAACTAGTCCGAGATCAAGCTAGTGTTAATAAAACCTTCATTATTCAGAAATCCACTTATTCTCGTCCGTTCCGGGGAACAGTATCATCAACTGGCTTACATCGCTTGACCTAGAAAGCTCAGTTTCGGCATGAAATATGTTTTGACATCAAATTTGAATAAAACAAGGGCGTCAGAATTGAGCGGCGGCGAAAATAAAATTAACAAAACCTTCACAGTCTGTAGGCATCATGTTAACAATTGGTGTAATTCATTTGGAATGATACAACGTTCATTTCGAGATAACGTGGCTCGTATAACATATGGTACCGAATTATTGTGCGGATTATATGAACGTATAAAAATGTGTACGAACATATTGTTACGAAAATAAAGATGAATTGGACATAAAAGTTTATACTGCGCTATTAACACAACAAGCAGAAAACACCAAAAAACATATGTGTATATATGTTTTTGTGTCAACTTACGTATAATTTGGTACATCAATTAAAAAGTTATGGTACAGTAAAAGTTATATGTTTGACATGACGTAAATAATGAATAAAAAATATCCAAAAAAATATCATTGCTTTTTCTGTCTTGCGTACGAGTATAGTTTGAAATAATTATTATTTGTGTAGGTATCTGTTCTACTTATATTCAACAATTTTGCTAGGACTAGTACATTATAAATTGATGATAGGGTAGTATTACCCTATCATCCCATTACACAAAGCCATATAATTAAACCCGAACTTGAAACGACATCACACCACCTAAGTTCAACAGTACACGACACTTAAAGGTCACAATAATTCATTCACACTGACAGTTTAACTACACACAGTCATCCAACACCGAACACGTTCCACGAATAACTTCATCCAACAATTACTCTTAACTGCAGGCAATTTGACTCAATAGCTCATCTTCGGTCCACCTAACCATTAAGGAACTTTAGATTCTTACACATTAAACTTTCATTATGGATGCAGTTGGTACGAAGCCGCGGCACAAAAAAGATATAGACAGAAGGCCGACTCCGTGCAACTGAAAACTGCTGCACACACACATCGACCGACGTACTTCGATCTCCTGTCCATTTGCGATTGCGATGTGTGCGCGCGTTCTCGCTCGGCGTTTGTCATTTACCTTCTGCACCAATCTTTTTCATCGCCGTAGAGTCCCGCAGAAGTTAGTCAGGGGGCTCTCGCCGGGTGCCGAGAGAATTAGAACGAGTCATTAACCATAATAACAAACTGCCGACACTGATTAAGCTGCTTAGTAAACCTGCCTACCTCAAAGTAATGCTTCAATTACCCCGACTCAGTAATACTAACGATAAATCAGGGGAGCGCTGTGCGGTGTTATAATTAAAATTAATCAGCAATATATCTCAGGTACTTGATGTAATCGAAGCACCTCGCGCTAGACAGAGGTGAAGAGTCTTGAACATTAGACGACAGAATTATTTTAACTTAGACAAACTGCTTATATTAACAATCTGAAGGTGCTTAGGGTATGAAGTTTAATAATAATACCAGCTTAATATAGGCTTTATTTAATTATTATTTTCATTATATTTGTTCCACAATTTTAATAAAATGTGGCACTAAAATTATTTATATTATATGAAATTATATAATATTTTGACGACCGATGTGGCGCGGCGGGCGAAGGTCCGCCTACGACGCAGGAGGTTGCGGTTTCGATTGCCGCCTTGGGACAAATGTTTGCACGATCTACGAAGATTTGTACCGGGTGTTCTGGGTATTTGCTATGTATAATAAAAAATATCTATCTAAGTATTTGCTTTGATATTGTATAATTTCACATGATATAAATAATTTAGCGCTATCATAATCATAATCTGTCATAATTTTCAAAATTATAGTGAAAACTATAAAATTGTGTTTGGACATACGTACTACTTAACAATAGTACGTATGTTCAAACACATTTTCATTAATCCGTCTGAAACGCAGTAATAATTTAAAATAACGTGAACGCAATACCGTAAACATTCCGTTGTAGGTACATATTTGAAGTGCGTGAATATGAAAATATTCGCGTTATTCCGAAATGTTTTCAATTACGCTCACTGCTTTAATTATCGCGTATCCGAAATTATTAGCGCACGGTTCAATTATAATTAACTGCGTCATATACGATTGTCAAAATACATGGATGCGTTTACACCGAGTGTTTAGCGCTTGTTTAATTAACCCTTCAACAATACGCACGGCTGTTGAAATATTTATACGACGCAAATGGGAAGATTATTTCCATACTCAATTTCGTACCTATTCGAATGTTTCAAGTAAATTAAAACCGATGTTATTGGGGATTCGATGGCTTTTATGTGTCTCTTTATTGCTTGCTGTGTATTTGCGGCTATAATATTACAACTTTGTTAATGTTTTGTCACAACGTGTGTTTAGAAAGCTCTAGAGTTTACGGTATGTTTGGTTTTCGAATATGTACAAAACAGTATTCTTAAATATGGACAACTTTCAGCGTAGGCACAACAATGAGATATTTAAAAATAGAATTGGTGTTCCATTACAGTTGGTCGTGTTAGTTTTGTTTAAAACATCAGATTTTGATTTTGATTTTGGAAGTTGTAACACGTTCATGAGTAGGTATAGAACCCAGTACTCGTGAATGTGTACAACTTTAATGTACCAACTTTAATACAACGATGATAAAAGTTTCTACAGTTGATAGCCGGACATATTTATATCTATTTACAGATAAAACTAGCTTTTGCCCGCGGTTTCGCTCGCGTTTAGAAGTAGGGGGTTAGAAAGACACAAAAAGTAGCCTATGTCACTCTCCATGCCTTCAACTATCTCCACTTAAAACACGTCAATTCGTCGCTCCGTTTTGCCGTGAAAGACGGATAAACAGATACACATCCCATTTATAATATGGATTATTAAGGAGTAGGTACAGCTTTTGAGTAAGAATCCGATATCAAAAATTAATTCACTAATGGAAAGCTATATTACTGCCGATTGCCGTACCTACTATGTTTTTTCACACGAACAAAATCTCGATCAGAAGCTAGTAGTTTATATGTTTAAGACTGGTTCACTGCGTTCTGTTGCTATGTTTTTTCTTTTATTTAACATGACAGCAAAATACCTGGAATTCGTATCTCGATCGCAGTTCGTCTTTTACCTTGTTATTGCACTTTCGTGGCTTGGTTGAGTTCAATACAGAATTCGTGGAAGCGAGTCAGAGTTTAGCTTGTATTTAGAAAAGCTTTAGCATTTAGAAGCTTTTAGAGTTTGGCTTGCGCTTGACGTTTTCCGGCATTTCCGAGTTTGTGTTTTCAGTTTGTAAATAATTAGAAGCTTTGCAGTTTACCGACGTTTCCTAATGAAAAGAGCTATTTGGGTTCGAAAGTTAAGTTTCACCTAATTTTGCTAAATCTATATAATACATACGAGTATAATACAGTGGAAGAGTTTTTTTCAGGTCAAGCTCAGCTTTTAAACTGACCTGATGCAGCTATCTGACCTCCATAACCCAATCTCTGGGGTTACCCAGAGATTGGGTAAAAGCCCGAAAGCCTGACACGTGTTAACGTGTCAAGCTTTCGGGCTTTTGACTACCTGTACCGACTATCAAAGATCTACAATTTTGTTTTAGTTTTATAATAATTTGAATTTTAAGTGTTACTTGAATTTAATTTTGTTAAAAAATTTAATTGTGATGTTGATTTCATTTTGTGTTGTTGATTATATAATTCACTTTAATTGTACATATGATCCAAAGCTGATTGAGATAAATTTAATAATAACAATATAAATGACAGCCAGCCATGACCAACGGCTTACCGTGCTTTTGGAGTCACGGAGGAGTCTAGATACTCGTATGTAATAGATGGTCAATCATCTGCGGACTGGCCTCAGTAACAGCCGCTAAAACCTTTAAGATCGACCCGTGCAGCGGTTTTTCAGATTACATAAAGAGTTAATTGATTACCGTCGTTCTTGTTTAAAACAAGATCATTAAGGTCTACTTAGTTCGTTCATTTCATTACTGCAGTACAATTTCTTCACACAGTAGGAACCGTGTAAGCCGCGCTTGGCAACAAAAACGGTTGACGTGTGTAATGCAATGTGGACTAGTTACAATCAGTGTTGGGAACGTATACTGAGCCAGTGTTTTGTTTCTTCAAGCAACTTTCAACGTGAGAAAATGGGATGTGTCGGTTTTTCTTGAGAAGTCTGTTCGGTGATTAAAATTAATTGGGACGAATCAGGATTTTTGTTCCGTTGCAAGTTGCGCGTACGATTCCCACTGTTGCGGGATCGAATCAAATAATATTTGTGAAATGATAGGATTTTATTTTTAATATGACAATGAGAAAACGTAACAGGACAGGGACCAGCTATTAATTGTTAAAATTATAGCTAGGACTGTAAATTTTTGTCCATCCATTTGACATACATAAAGTCACTCCTTATTCCCGCGGAGGTAGGCAGAAACTACAGATCGCCACCTGCTACGATACTAACATACTTACTACTATTCTTTCGTTTACATTCATACATCTAGTCATACACGTACGCCAGTTATTAAGCACCACTTTTCTATACATATTTTTAACACTATCAGGTATTGTTTGTGTGATTATTAGGTATTACCTACTTTGAACTCATTTGAGGCTGGGTATTTAAAGAATCTCAATTGTTCACAAACCAGTTGCCTTTTGATTTTGAAGGCCTCTAAACTTCATGCACGAGATTGTCGGTTCCAATACGGTAAGTACATACTAATGTGATTTTATCACACCTTACTGACATCGGAGAAGAAAATCATCGTGAGGAAACCTATATTTTGATTTTAAAATTTATTTAACACGTTGAACGCCAAATGACCGACAAACAAAACATTTTCTATTGTGTCTCATCATCATCATCCTCTTGCCCTTATCCCAATTTTTCATTTGGGGTCGGCGCAGCATGTCTTCTTCTTCCATACATCTCTATTTCCCGTCATCTCAGAAGTCACCTCCTTCTTAGCCATATCAACTTTCACACAATCCATCCATCGTTTCCTGGGTCTCCCTCTACTCTTGTAACCCTCTACATTCATACTCAAAACTTTCCTAACAACATGATCCTCATTTCTTCGCATCACGTGTCCATACCATGACAGCCGATTTCCACACAACTTCTCTGTCACAGGCGCCACTTTCAAACTTCCTCTTATATACTCATTTCTTATTCTATCCATTCGCGTAACACCACACATCCCCCTTAGCATTCTCATCTCAGCTGCATGCAACTGCCTTTCATCCAGTCCTTTTGTGGCCCAACATTCTGATCCATACAAGACGGCAGGTCTTATCATTGACTTATAGATCTTCCCTTTAAGTTTAAGTTTATTACCCTTTAAGTTTATTTTCTATTGTGTCTCGTTTGGCAGTTAAGGTGTTACGTCTGATTTCACCAACTCGTCTAGAGCAAGCGCGCTTATTAATGCTCGTGCTTGTTCTGGATGAGAAGAAGTCTTTGCTCGGCAGTGGAACAGTTACGTACTACCCATCAATATTACAAAGTTCAACCAACAAGGGCTCATCGAATTCGAAATACCTTTGCGCTCTCGAAAAGCTTCCGTTACCAAATCTGTTTGGAGTAAACCGACCAAAACGAATCGAACCAACATATCAGAGAGCGCTCTGGCCTCTGAGCAAACGCAATCTGTAGTGTAGTACCATTTTACCCGGAATATCCGCATATCCGCAAATGCAGCACATCCCTGGCATACCTGGCTCGAGTGCCAGGTTAGAGCGCGACGCCGACGACTGACATTCGATAATTATGTCTGCCTATCTCACTTAAGATCGTCTGCGTGTAAAATTCCAAACTACATACGGGAAATACGCCAGGGAATGTTTCGGTTTTATTTCTTAGAGGTTTTTCTACAAAGAGGAAAGATTTATGAGCTGCTTTTCGTGTCGAGCATATCGTAAAAGTCGAATGGAGGCGAGCTTCTATTGTGGTTCTTGATGTGTCAACTGTTCCTATTGGGTGTTCTTTTATGAAATTTTGTCCGCAGAAACATCTGGTTGCTAAAAAAAAGGGTTTTTATTATTTAAAAAGTAGTGCAGAACGCTACTATGAGCAATGCATCCAAAAACACCTCCTGAATTATGATTTATTTATTGATAATAACTTCATGCACAAGTAAAAATAACCGTACAAAGGCAGAATTAATGTCTTAGGCATATCTTGTCCGATCTTTTCTTCGTATTTTTATATATTTCTTCGATAATATAATAGGAACGTCATTTTTTCACATAACCCCGAAGATTCCCCCCAGTCGATATTTTAAAATGTAATAAATAGTGATTCATTTCCTCGTTTGTTTCTCATATCTTATCTGTGCCGCGATGGTGTTTACATTAGATTTATCGGAGCGCCCGCGACGCCGGAACACACAGAATTATGTTACGTTCCCCCATCTCCTGTTTTTACATCATTTATCCGAGAATACGTATATAGAGCGCTGTTGTTATCATAAAATTGATATCGGTGCAAATGTTTGCGTTGTGTTTTGTTTTGTTTAAAATGTTTCGAATAATAAATAGCCTTTACATGCTTCAATTATTATAATCTGGATTGGAGGAGCTCGTGGTTAAATAAAAACAGCCGCACGGTTTGATCGAAGCTTAAGCTACGCTTGCCGAGGCCAGTCTGTGAATGGGTGACTGTTCGCAACATATCTTTGCTTCCTCCATGCCTTGGAAAGCAAGTTAAGCTGTTGGTCCCGGCTGTTATTTGTAGATTTTTGACAGTCGTTATGGGTAGTCAGAAGCTCGAAATATTGACAACCAGTCTTACCAAGGAGTATTGTGTAGCCCAATAACTGTGTTGAGGTTAGGCAGTCGCTCCATGTGAAATATTAGTATTCAGCTGCATCCGGTTACACTGGAAGCCGACCCCAACACAGTTGGGAAAAGGCTATGCAGGTGATGAATTATTATAATCTGGCCAAGTGCGCGTACGACTCGTAGACACAGGATTTATAACATCGCACAAGATTAAAGCGATTGTTAAGGTCGAGCAAATATGGCGAAAAACGTTTCTTGTATGTGGATTGTGGAGCCTTTGATTTATTTTATTATTAATCTTTAAGCAGCAATAGAAATTACACACTCTGTGAAAATTTTACTTATTTATCTAATTTGGTTCATGATATACATCCCGTAGGTTAGTAATTGGATCCGTTTTCACCCTTAAGGGTACGGTACCCGGAAAACGCACAGTTTTTTTCCTATTTCTTGTGCATAGCTATTTGGTATACATATGCTATATGCTTGTATGTTTGTACGTATGTGTATGTTTTTTAAAATGCAAAATCAAAATCTACTTAAATGATTTTTTAAATTCTTTCAGCTTTCTGCTATAGAAAGCTACATTATCAGCTACATTGTTTTTATTTGATTATCAAAACTACGCTCTAAAGAGGGTGAAGGGGATGCTAAAGTTCGGAGGGAAAGTACGAAATCCACGCGGGCGAAGTGCGAGTAATTTATATTATTAATTTATTGTGCATTGCGAGCTTAATTAAACAAGAACCCTTATTTTAAACAACCGCACACATAATGATGACACGTCATGATGGCCCAGTGGTTTAGGCCTCGCCTCTTGTGCACGAGGTTGTGGGTTCAAGCCTGGGCAAGTACCAATGTGAGTTTTTCAATTCATATGTACTTTCTAGGTTTATCTTGGACATCACTGACATCGGTGAAGGAAAACATCGTGAGGAAACCTGGACTTATATAATTAATATAAGTCTGAAATCGCCAACCCGTCTTGAGCAAGCGTGGTGATTAATGTTCATGCCTTCACTGTATGAGAAGAGGCCTTTGCCATGCAGTGGGACATTAATAGGCTGGTACTGGTACTGGTACACATAATGCGTTGTGGTTCACATCACACAAATCACAGAATTCTTGGGTTATTTTTTCTTGTTGATTTGTTTTTTAATTATTTCTGGGTATCGTGTTACCCAGCAATTAGGTCGTGGAGGTCAGATAGGCAGTCGCTCCATGTAAAATACTGGTAGCCGAACCCAACATCGTTGGAAAAAGGTAGGCTAAGTACATGATTTGTGTTCTTTTAATATATTGCCAATAAACCTTACATTTATTGAACTATCGTGTATCGTAATAAACCAAATAAAACTGACTGACTGAATACAAATCACCGTTTCAGAAATGGTTATTTTTGCATTTTCCAGAACTTATCAAGAACAAAAGTAATAACAAAAGTACAAAATGATATAAAAGTGATTTGAAAAGTGATTCTTAGAAAAGTGAAGTGAGGTGAGTAATAATAGTTTATCTTTGCTTAACTGCCTCGTTAGTTTAGTGGTGGCAAGCGCGACTGCTGAGTGTGAGGTTGTGGGTTCGATTCCCAAGTAGGGCCATATGTACGAGTAATTGAATTTCCCATTAGTAATTTACTCAATGGCAGATTTGTATCCAGATGATCACCACCTAAACTATGTGACTTTATCATAACTAGCGAAATGAGGGTGTGATAGGAGCACTTCTGCACAAACCAAGCGTATACAGGCGTAATGTTTTACTATGTTACCAGTACTCAAGCGGTATACCTCCTAAAAATCAACGCTAAGTGTAATTAAGTATGTATTTCTAACTACCACTTAGGAACCCCCGCAGTTGCTCATAAAACAACGAATATACATTGTATAAGATCTTGTATCGATGTATAAGTGTCAATCTACATACTCGTATTCATACGACCTTGTCAATCACTGTGTACATAATACTTATTAAATAACGTATTTCTGAACCGTCTGTGTATAAAGGAAGAAGTACAAAGAGCCAAAGGTATTGCTGACATAAGTAAGGCACAAAGGCTGAAATATCACCTAACCTCTTTTGTTCCCAGTGATTTTGTGTCCTTTCTTTCTTAGCTCTCTTTTTACTATTCAGACATTTCTTGGATAGAACATGACCTAAATCAATGCTCCAATTTTTATATTATACTTTTCGTAAGATTAATTATTTGAGTAATAATGTCCTGATGGCTCGGTGGTAAGGTGTGGTGGCTTAAGGGTGGCTTCACATACCCAAGGTTGTGGATTCAAATCCGGGAAAGGACACATTTTTAACTCATTTATGTAAATTCTAAGTATATCTTGGACATAACTGGAGGAACATACCACGAGGAAAACTGGCGTTATCATTAAAACAAGCCTTGAGCAGGCATGGTGATCAATGCTCGTGTCTTCTGTACATGACAAGAGTTCTTTGATTTCCAGTGGGTCAATAATAGGTATTATTATATAGCTGTTACGAAATCTTCCGAATTCGTGAACTTTATTGATGGTAACTCTGTTTAGCTTTACTAATTTTGAACTTACTTTTTGGAGTTCGTTACGAGTAAAGTTTTATTATTGATGGCATGCGTTTTACCACTATAGCACGTGACGATAAGCGATACTGTGATCGACGGTGGAGCATACTTAAACTCAGTCTCGACTGAAAGAACCCGAGATTCAGTTCCTCGAAAACCATCTCTATTATACCATCCTAGACTATTCTAGGATGGTAGTAATAGAGATGTTTTTCGAGTGCATTCCATGCAAGAGACTGTAACTAGATAGCTGCGGCATGTGTCCTCCGATACTTTGCCACGGATAAATACATGGCATGCAAATAAGGTGGAACAGTTTGTAACTTATTTAATTTACTAGCGTTGTGACGCATACTATCGGTACCTACACTCTGCCTGAACAAGGGACCAAGAGACTGTAGTTAATAACGATTTATGGAACCCTTTTGTTCCTGCCTGTTATCTCCGTCGCGTGAGCTCGCTATTCATCCCTTGATATACAGCGCCATTGCCACCGTGTCGAAAGAATGTGAAGCCTATCTATTATTCTATTAAAATCTTCTCATAATGGAGTAGGTTGTTAGTCTGAATTGACACTCAAAATAACTTTTATTTATTAGTATGTGCGGGATCTCGTTTGTTTTATAGTCTACGCTGGTGGATCTGTTACAGTATGCATGTTAATGTTGTGTTTTTAATTCGGTTTTACGTGAGATATATTGTATCATGATGGCCTAATAGTAAAAGGTATCGCCTCTCATGCACGAGATTGTGGGTTCAAATCAGGACAAGCACAAATGTGAATTTTTGATTTTATCTTAGACATCAGTGACGTAGGTGTAGGAAAGCATCGTGATGGAACCTGGACTAATCTAAATAAGTTTGAAATCGCCAACCCACCTTGAGCAAGAATTGTAATTAATGGTCGTGCCTCTGCGGTATGAAAGCCCTGCAGTGGGACAGAAACATGTTGGTGACATTATTTTGTTTTACGTGAAGAATTTTATTGGTCCCAGTAATATGACAGACAAAGATCATCCAACACAATGCCTGTTACTTTTCTATTTCAGCTAACCTGACATACACAATACATCGAACAGAAAATTATTACGTGAGCACTACAAAGGTTAAACTTAATTTAATCTAAAAGCACTGCCGCCACCGTAACTCACTTAGAGACGACCAACCGCGACACTGACTTGTGGTTGCGCCCGAAAAGGAAACATTCTATAAAGAAAGCCATTTGGTTGGCACATAAAAGAAATACGTATAAATCAGAGGCGTCGGCCATTACGGCATGGCCTACGCGTTATTGTGCCCGCTCCGTCACGTTTATGCGACGCGAATGTGACAAAATAAGCGCTATTACACGACAAACATCCTAACCTCTTATATTTGCTTCACTGGGATTACTCGGCTTCCGGTAATATCTTTCTGTCACCTCGTATCTAGATGCTCCACTTCTCTTTAAACTCACACGGTGCGCTACTACACCGCACTTACACAGTCACGCCATTAAAGTCTTCGATCACTGTCAGGAAGACGACGAACAAATAAAACTATAAGTTACAGTCTTCGGCCAAGCAGACAAGAAATATAAAGAAATTGGTCGGAAGTGACTCGCTGAAACATGTCTAACAATTTTACAGCAGTTTTATAACTTAAATTAGGCCACTGTAGACGATAGAAGCTGTACCTAATTATATTTCATGAAACTTCAAAAAAGGAACTACATTTTCATGTTTCATGCTTTTCAGTGAGAGCTTATTAGCATACGATAGTGTTCTGAAAGCTAAAAATTGGGTTCGTGAAAACACCGCTCGTTGGCCGCCATTGAAATACGAGTGGACGGCTCATCCGCTTATAAATTATGTAGCGAAACGTAACAGAAACACCAATTCCGCGGCGAACATTTTGACGTGGCCCTAACATTCATTTTTTGAATGAAACAACATTTTTTTTCCGAAGGAACAAAGGTCACAAGTCGAGCGCTGTTTTTCAGCGTAGTCAAACCATTTTTTACGGCTCTTCACGTTGGATTCACGAGCATTTTGCGTACTAAGGCTGAAATTGTGAGCGTTTTGACTGATTTTGAATTCAGCTGGCTCAACGTCAGGTAATTTGGGAGGCTTTTTCTTTTACTTTATGGAAATCTCGACCATCAGCGAGATTTTCTCCCATATTTCAGATAAGTACGTCATTTTTAACGTGCACGCAAAAAGTAACGTTCATATTTAACTATGGTAATTTTATCCCACAGGGAAAAGTTGTAGAAGTAGGTAGAACTAGAAACCTTACTCTGAGGAAACCAGTTAAACGTCTTTATTTGACTTTCAACATTACTTCAGTACATTTAAACAATGCGGCGAACTCGAACTAAAGAAACTCAAGTAGCACATAGTTGCACAACTAAAATTACACGGCATGTCCCCGAGCTTATCAAGAGCTAGCGCAAAACTTAGACAGGTAGATGTAACTTAATTTAGACGGCGACGTTCGGAGCCAATCGCTTCGACAACGGTGTTTTCGGAAAACCGTACGAAGGACAAACGATTTTTTTTTGCCGCTCCGAACGTGAGGCGAAAGTTATCGAACCTTGTGAGGCAGGATAGTAACGAACCAATCTAAGCCTGGCGCGTATTGAATGGCTCTGCGTATGTGCTACGGACTATTTTGGGAGAAGAGAATTATACAGAGATTCGGAAGTAATCACAAATTATATGTATTCCGTTCTAAAATTGGAAAATCTTATTATTTATTCCTTCAGTGAATGCTTTGCGTGTCATCATATCAACAGCGCCTATAGCCTTTTCCGAACTATTTTGGGGTCGGCTTCCAGTCTAACTGGATGCAGCTGAATATCAGTATTTTACATGGCGTTTCTGCCCATCTGAAGTACACAACCCTTTTACTGAGTAACACGATGCTGCACTTGGTAAGACTGGTTGTCAGACTTTCGGACGTCTGACTACTCATAACGACTATCAAAGATCTACAAATGACCGGGACCGACGGATTAACGTGTTTTCCGAGACATGGAGGGGTCTCTATATGTAATGGATGGTCACCCATCCACAGAGCGACCTCGGGAAGCATTGCTTAACCCGAAAAATCGGCCCGTGAGGCCGGCATTACTTAACCACGGGCCCCTCCGGTATTCATTCACGTGTGATGCGTTATCTTAAACGCCTAAACTGGGCTTAAGTGTACTCTGAAAAAAATCTAAATAAACTCACAAAACTCATAGGAGTCACTATTTCAAAATCAACAAACTCCTGACTTTAAAAACCGTCCTTGTTTTCCAGACGCAACGTGATTCAAACAAGCAGGAGTACCAACATCATCGTGAACTATGACACAAAGCTTGGCATCGTTTGTTTTGTTGTGTTGGCTTTAGAAAGCCAGCCATGTTTAATGACGTGGAAAATTTACAGGCTCACGGTAGTGCGGCCACCAAACTAGAGGTTTTGTGCATTGGAACTAATATTACATTTCACAATGCAGGGTCTCCTGTCTGCAGGTCTAAACTTAAATATGCGCCCGTGTCTTTCCCGCTAATATTATGCGCGTCAGGTGCGGATTTTATATTACGCTTGAGCAGGTCTCTTTGAAATAAGTTTTTAGTCTGCAGTACAACATTTGCATCTCTGCTTGCAAGAGAGAAGTATTAAAAATACAAACGTCTTTGCGAACAAAATGTAGTGACGAGAAAAAGATATGATTGAAGCTGCTAAGGCGTCTTCGTAGTCTGGTTAACTTTTCCCCAGCATAGTACGAAAATATTCTTGTAGAATATTTTCGAGTCAAGTGCAGGTTTCTTAATAGACGAAATTCTACTTAAGCTTATAAGGACCACGTCCGGGGCCGGGTTTATGCTTAATCCTTGTCTTCCTGCGTCCCGGTGAGTTTCCGCAGCGGATCTTAAAGCGCCAAGGCAGCGTTCCTCGATGTGGTCTTAAAGTTCCTCACTGACTACAGAGTGGGACTTTAAGACCACATCGTTTGACAGCTGGTTTTACATTATATGCGTGGCTATTTAAAACCTGTGTGTTTGTAGTGAATCAAAATGTGTGGTATGGTGGTTTAGTGGCTGCAAGTGCTACTGTTAATCATAAGGTCCTGGTTGCAATTCCCGGGACGGGCAAAAGTTTTATTGGGTTTCTCAGTCTGGAGCCCGCAATGTCTCGGTTCATGGTAATAGGTACTTTTATTGTTGTTAAAATTAAATTCTAAATCTGTTCTGCTAATAACAGATTCACAGTACTTATTGTTTAAACATTGTTTTAATAAACATTGTCACTGTGACATCAACATTATAAACATAACAGTTACATTTGTTCACTTATTTGTAGAACACTAATGCTAATGCATAATTAGGCTAGATATCAGAACACATTCCACGTAACCGTTCAACAAAATGTATGTGTTTAATGAATTTTTAGGTACACAATAAAAATGCCAACAAAACGTATCGGACGAAGTGAACAACTTTCAATGCCGTTCATTTGAACAGACAATATAGAAGCGGGGAAATCTAATCTGCTTCTGAAATTTTCCAACCGACCCTCATTACCATTTGAAGGCGAAGAGAAAAGAAAGAAATATTCTCCATGACGGAAATTTCATGTAAATTGGGTGAAGTACGCGCCTCTTGCTTTCTTAAAATTTTCGTTGTACTCACAATTTTATTGTGATTGCAGTCGCAGTGATCTGTCACCCGAGCTAGTTAATTTTTCGCTGCCGTGTTTTTTTTTTATTTATGAAATATTTTTAAACGAACTGAGTTAAGTGACGTTTTTTGTGGCGCGTGTCTTTACTTTTGTAGAGTTTCGTACCTCAAAAAAACGGAAACCTCATAGGATCTTTTTTCCACCACTCGGGTGGTATTAAAATGAAAATAGGAAGGTCTGCGGCCCTTGGATTTAAAAAAAAATTAAGCTTCATGGTCAACGCAAACAAAAATTCGGACATTTTTGCGACATAATCGTATTTTGATACTCACAAAACCTATATTTTAGATTATCATAAACTATTTATTATACCTACTTTCCGTTGACCTAGACTCGGAAAAGTCGGAAAAACGGTCATTTGTAGTTTTATCACATAAAAACTCATTCCCAAAATAAATTATTATTTTTTTCGATTACCTTCTTACTTCACATACAAAGGTAAGTTTGTTCAATCCAACTTATATTTTCGTCAGAGTAATGTTCGGTGCTTTCATATTTTATTTACTTCTGTAGATAATTTTAATTATTTTGTTGAAAGTAGGTGAGCAATGGTTGTGTTGTGAATAACCCAACGTTTGTACGGTGCGCGAATCAGACTCGCACTTGTCCAATTTTATTTTTAAACCATGACATGTAGAATGCTTTATAATTTTCTTTTGGAGACATATGAATCTTTATTATCATATTGGCGTTATATTTACTCAAATCGTTTCTGATCTATCGGCCGTTACTGGTCAACAGTAGCCTGAAAGTCTGAGAACCAGTCTTACCAAGAATTATCCAAGTACCCAGTAACTTGGTTCTCTGAAGGAAAAAAGAGAAAAGATAACCAGCTCGCTACATACAAAATACTAGTATTCGGTAGCATCTGGTTAGACTGGAAGCCGACCTCAGCATAGTTGGGACAAGCTAAGCAGATGATGATGCTATCTGATCTATGGCATAGTTGCGTAATAATTAGTTTACCTGTTTTGTTGTCTGTCCGAACAGGGTCGGTACCGTGCGGAAGGCTGCGTACGTTAACGTACAATGACGTGCCGGCCGTCGACGTGACTGGCGCGACAAAGACAACGCCTTGTTACTTCAATGCCCGCTACAAGAACGTGGCATATGCCGTCGACCTCATAATTGCTTCACCACTTCAGTGAATTGAAACTCCACCAAAGTTGGATCTTGTATAACTGTCACGTGCCTTGCGTTATGTGACGAGCAAGTCTTAAGGTGGTAAAGCAAATACAAGGTCGTCTATACATACAAGTGACACTTTTCATAATTCCCACGACGGAGCTTTTGAAAGCACAGTTACACATTTTCACTCAGGGGTATTTTTTTAAGATTTTTTTTGAGGATGTCTCCTAATGGATATTATTATGAGCATGTTTATTTCTCCCTCTCGTTTCAAAAATAGATGTTTTTAATATTCATCTCAAATGTTTTACCTCCCCATTCGTATACCTAAGCGCTATAAGTCCTTAAGAAATACCGCTTTTCTGAGAAAAAAGATTTTTCAATCTCATTTTTCGTTGTGATTGCAAATATGAAAATACAATTACCGTACAATTGGAAGAAGTCTGTTTCATACAGAGTTTTGTTTTGATCAAGATACGGATCTCACATTTGGGCGTCAAAACAAATGAGGCGCTAACTGCTAACGATTCAAAAAATACTTAACATTTTTACCTAAAAACAAAAGCTTTTACGCAAACCCCTTACCAGTGTAATTTCGACAATATTCATGATAATACTAATTACGGCTATTCAATTTATTCGACTACATTATTCGAACGATTTTCATTAGCGTTTGTAAAGTTTAATCGAAATAAAACGCTGGAAACGCTCTTTAATTATTTATGACAGCTCCATTATTGAGTTCACAGTCGCGAAAGGTAGTCGAGCCAGATTATATTGTATTTAAACGTTTTAATATAGAGCTAAGGAGGTAGAAATCATTCCTAATATTTTATCCATTAAGATGTTATTAGCCATAATTGAAATGTTCTTTACGATTTCCAGTCACGACAGACGGAATGATTACTGCAGCAATATTTTAGAGTCACCACAGTTAATCTCTTTAATAGCTTGAGGCACTCCGAGGAATCGAGTTTAAAAATAAATGTAAGTAAAGGACAAAGGAATCGATAAGGATTTAAGGCCAAAAACTTGGGAAAGCACTAAAATTTAATACCGGCCGCTAGCAGTTGAGGGGACACCACACTTTATGGCGGCAATTACCACCCTTCATCTCCGTAATGTCGAAGATTGGTTTGTCTTTTATGGATTTTCGGGAATCGGGGTTACTGCATTGATTATTCCAACTTCTTTATAGTGCTCCAATAATTTTGAAATTACGTCGGCACTGACGACAAATCGGAAAGCTCCGACTGACATAAAGCCAGACTGGTTTGGATCAATATGCGTCGAGATCTTTCTTTACATCGCCGATCGTAATACAGTTGGGATTGTTATGCGGTACTAGCTTCAGGGTTGATAGCTTGAATGATTTTTATTTTATTATAGGTAGGTAGCATGTAGGTACCGAGAAGTTGCGTAGAAAACGGTTGTCATGGTATGGGCTTGTGATGCGAAGGAATGAGGACCATGTTGTCAGGAAAGTTCTGAGTATGAATGTGCAGGGTTACAAGAGTAGAGGGAGACCAAAGAAAAGATAGATGTATTGTGAGATGAGCTGGAAAGGAGGTTACTTTTGACATGATGGCAAATATGTAGAGATGTTTGGAAAAAGAATACATGCTGCGCCGACCCCAAATAAATTGGGATGAGGGCAGGATGATGACGATGTTATATGTAGGTAGGTAGCGTGTGTCTGTCTGTGCGTAAACTTACACAAAATATTAGGCACACATGTAACAAGTTCGTTGACATTTACATATGTCTGGCTCGGGGACTAATTACATTACATTATACGTAATTTATTTATTTTAAAGCTTACACATCAAACGTGTACAGAGAGACTTCAGCCCGCATTGTTTAATTATGTATTTTTTTATTATTATTTATTACTCACATGAACATATTTCATATCTTTTTTTTAACCACGTTTCCACGTTACCTGTGATATACTGATAAATGTACTACACAATGCAATGGTGACGACGCGATAGAGTCTCGATCTATCACCGATACCGCGATGGTGACTAGACGTCCCCCTTGGGTTGTTGTGTACTTACTGATAATTCGGTTGTTTAACTATTAACCCTAGTTATTTCTAGTGAACACCACAATACCTAATCTCGATATTGTTTTCTACTTTTTAAGCAACATGAATCTTGCTTAAAAAGTACTTTTACAAGTACAAGAGTACTTTTCAATCGAACTTGCTAGACGCACTTTGACTCGTACGAACTTAGACTACGACTGCGTATCATTCAAAGGTTGGTATAAGATACTGGCTGATAACAATATCATGACAAGCGCAAGCTCAATAAGCACAGAGGTGGTACTTATGAATATTTTAATTCTCATTCAAGACTTCCAAGTATTTGTTACAAGGATCGCTAACAGAGAGTTTGATTACACTTCATTCTCAGAAAAGTGACGGGCTAAGAATATTATGAATTCTTATTTTACTCAGGCACATTTGGGATTTGCTCAGAATGTTATTAAAAAGTCCTTAGTTTTACATTTACCAAGTTAGTTTTAGTGGTGTGTTCTTTGTCTGCCTTTCTTGGAAGAGAAGAGAATAGAACAGAGAGAGTAAAATAATACTAAGAACAGCAAATAATAAAAATTTAAACGTGGAACGTCATCTTAGAAAATATAAGAGCTATTATGGCGTGGACTGTATGTTGGGGTTGTTCGTGAAATAAAAACTCTTCTTGGTCGTAATTCTTGTTTTATTTGATCTTCCTTTAGACTAGTTAACATTTCTTGGCTTAGTTGGCGTACTACACCTAACCGAGAGCCGTGCCCTTATATGTGCACGGCTACGTGTGTACAAGTTGTGGACACGTCCAAACAATCCTAGGGCGGTCCACTAATAAAATCCCCGAAATCCCAGTTCGGCTCCCGACAGGTTCATACGTGTTTCGACCTGTCGGTGCCGGACCCTATTCCCTGAGATTGACGTCATACTTGGGGAAATTATTTTATTTACTTGGTTAGGTGTAAGTACTTTTCTCTATACAAAACTACGTTGTGCTCGCTTTTACACAATGTTTCCTACATAAGCTATGGTGAGTGCTTATATATAATAAACTTTATTTGTTTTTAATACTTTACAGGCTGCGATACACGCTTATATGTCATACTTTAATAATCTTTGCGGCCTGCGCTACAATAATAAATTAACGATCTCTTTACAAGCTGCGGCATGCGCTTATACATAACAAATTATCTAACAATCTTTCTACAAGCTGCGGCGTCCGCTACACAATCTTTCAACAAGCTGCGGCGTCCGCTACATTTCTCCTCCCGGCGTAGCTCGCGAAGCCTCTTCTTTATTGAAAAGGACGACGAGTTTGCTGACTGGGCGCCGGAAGATTCCCGTCTTGGTCCGTATCTCGACGACTCGAGTGCTGCCATCACTTGCAGGGTGCGTGCGTTCGACGATTCCCATTGGCCAAGTATTTCGGGGTAGCGTACTGTCGACCACGAGGACCACGTCGCCAGGCTGAAGAGGGCGCACGTTACTTTTGGGTTCGCCACGGGGTACCAGGGTAGGTAGGTACTCCCGTAACCAGCGTCGCCAGAAGTGATCGGCGAGCGCTTGTGTAGCCCGCCATGTCCTTCGGTCGTCCTCTTCACATGGTCCCGTCGTTGGTAGGCCGGTCGATGACCCCAACAGGAAATGGTTAGGGGTCAGGGCCTCGGGTCATTAGGGTCAACGCTGACGTGGGTCAGAGGTCGAGCGTTGATGGCGAACTCTGCCTCGGCGAGGAGGGTGTAGAGGACCTCTTCTGTAGGCGCCTTCTCCTTCAGAGTCACCCTCAGGGCCGTCTTGACAGAGCGTACCATTCTTTCCCACGCACCTCCTTGATTAGGTGCGCCGGGAGGGATAAAGCGCCACTCCATCCGGTGCTGTAGTCCTAGGTCGTTCAGGACGGGCAGCCACTCCTTGTAAGCGGTGTAGAGTTCCTGATCGGCCCCACGGAAATTAGTGGCGTTATCCGAGTACATAAGCCGCGGCCACCCTCTGCGCGAATGCACAGTTTCTTTCTATGTTGCGCACGGTAGGTCGCAAATGTATGACCCAGTATCGTTGTCTAAGGTCATTGGTCACGCGCTCACGGTTCGCGTGACCCGCTGCGCAGTGTTCTCGTAGCACTAGGAGCTTTGTTATTCGGTGACGGCCGTCCAAAATGACCGGTCGCTTAGTTTCTTGTGGCGCCGCGGCGGCGCTGATACGCCCGCGTACCCGTAGGAGGTCATCTTCAATCACCGGGTCGAGAGGATACAGTCTGCTCGTCCTAGGGATAGGGCGAGCGGACCGTATCCGCTTTATTTCGTCACCGAAACTCTCCTGTTGTGCCCGCTGCATTATTTCTTTCTCGGCGCGCTGTATATGTCTATGTTCCAGCCTCGTAGCGGCGCGTCGACACATATCGATGAAAGTCAGCACTCTCGCCGCGGTCCTCACCAGTGTCTCGTACTTGGAGAAGCGGGCAGGGTCAGGTAGCCAGCTGTCTGGTGGGCCCTCCGCGACGTGCAAGACCTCGTGTTCATCGTCCTCGTCAGGTGTCACTTTCCCGGGCCATTGGTTTTCGTGTAAATAGAGAAAGTCAGGCCCCTGGAACCATCTGTCAGTCGCACTGATAGTCGCATTGGTGATTCGAGTGGCGTCGTCGGCTACGTTGTGTTGGGTAGGTAACCAACGCCACTCTTCTTTCGAGGTGAGTTCGGCTATCTCTCCCAGGCGGTGCGCGACGAACGGTGTATATCGTCGCATGTCGTGCGTTATCCAGTGCACGACCGTGGAAGAGTCTGTCCAGTACACGGTTCTGCTCACCTCGATGCGATGCTCTTTGCGGACGGTGTCAGCGAGTCTAGTTCCTATGACCGCCGCCTGTAGCTCTAGCCTCGGAATAGTCTGCGCCCGTCGTGGCGCCACTTTAGCTTTAGCGGCGACCAATACGATACTCACGGTATCGTCGCAGTTTGCTATCCTCCAATAGGCTGTGGCGGCGTAAGCTTGCTCGCTCGCGTCACATAGGACATGTAGTTCTATGTCTCTGTATTCCTTTGACGTATAGTTCCTGGGTAGCTTAAGTCGCGTGATGTCATTGAGCTGAGTGAGCCACGCTGCGAAGAGTTCGTTTTCTTCCTCTGGTATTGGCTCGTCCCACGATATTTGCAGGCGCCACAAACTTTGTAATATGATCTTTGCCCGTATCGTGAAGTGGCTCAGCAATCCCAGCGGGTCATAGATTGACATCACTGCGCTGAGAGCTTCCCTTTTTGTAGGTGAGCGTTTACGCTCTCGTACTGGAGTGGGAACCCGGTTCATTGAGGTATTGAACCCGAGTTCGTCTCGGTCAGCGCTCCAGTATAGCCCGAGTATTTTGCTTGCGGGCTCTTCTCCTCCCAGTTGTGTAGGCACGGTGGCACGCAGCTCTCGGGGTACGTGGCGTAACACCGCCTCACTATTAGCGCTCCACTCTCGTAGAGTAAACCCGGCGACCGCGTGCACCTTTCTTATTTCCTCTATTGCCTGCAGAGCTTCTTCTTGGCTGTCGTAACTTGCCACCAAGTCATCCATATAGTGACTGTTCTTGATGGCTTCGAGCGCGCGTGGATATTCGTGCGCATGTATGTCCGCGTTGTGATTGCGTACATAATGAGCCATATATGGTGAGCTGGCTGCGCCGAATATCATGCTCGTCATCTTGTAGCGGCGCGGTGGGCTCGTTCGGTCACTACCCCTCCATAGGAATTGCTGCGCCGGCTGATCTTCATGTCTGATTTTAATGCGTAAAAACATTTCTTGAATGTCCGCAGTGACGGCGATCGCTCGTTCTCTGAAGCGGAATATGATTCCCGGTAGCGACAGCAGCAGGTCCGGGCCCTCTAGTAGCCTGTCGTTCAGGCACACGCCGTGACTTTTCGCCGCTGCGTCGAACACTAACCTTTGTTTGCCGGGCTTGTTCGGATTCTGTACGGCGAAGTGAGGCAAGTACCAGCAGATGGCGCTTGTGGTCTCTGCACCGTCGCATGGCACTGCGTAACCCTTTGTTAACAGGTTATTCACTTGGGCACTATATTGCGCGGCAAACTCAGGTGATGCGTCCATTTTCTGTTCGATTCTTTTCAGCCGGCGGAGCGCTGCGCTGTAGCTGGGTGGCATGTTTACGTTGTCGTATTGCCACGGCAGTCCGACCTCGTAGCCACCGTCAATCTTTTTTATGGTTTTGTTGACGATGGCCATCGCTCGTTGGTCGGTACTGTTTACACGTGGTTCTCGTGCAATGCCCAGCGCGTCGATTTTAAAGTGAGCCTCCACCAAGTCGTGAAGCTGTCGGTGGTCGTGCTGCTGCTTCTCGTGTTCGTAGAGATGCAGCACGTTGTCTTCGCTCACGATAACATTGCGCGGTGTGGTCCCGTGTACTACCCAGCCGAGCTGCGTTCGGGATGCAGCCGGCTGGTTGGGACCGCCGACCCGGAGTTCTCTTGACACGATGCACTCCCAGTTGTCCGTCCCCACTAGGATTCCGGGTCGGGTTGGTTCGTAACACACTTCTTCTCTTGGGAGGTTGCGCAGGTGCTCATATTTCAGCAGAGTGTCTGGAATTGACTGCTGGTGAAGCCTCAGGTTTCTCATTGTTCTTGCCTGAAGCTTGTGTGTGGCGCTGCCTTCGCCGATTCCCCTTATTTGGATAGTGACAATCTTGCTTTCTTGGTCACGTGAGGACATGTTCACACCACGTATGTGTAATGGTCGTGACATGCCCTCTGCCCCGATGCTCGCAGCCAAACTTTCATCCATCAGGGTGACGGTGGCTCCCTCATCTAGGAGCGCATGCGTCATCACTTCTCCCCGTGGACCCGCGATGATTACGGGGCACATCTTGAGTAAGACAGTCTTAGGGCCGGTGGCTGTTAGGGTAGCCACCGACATGACTGCCTCCTCCTTTGCGTGCTCTTCAGCTTTATTATCAATCACTGACTTATCTTTGGGCGGACGACGGCCCCGCTGTAGCGTGTTCTGTCGTGGTAGTACGCCCGATCATACTCTCGATCCGAGGTGATTCGGGTGGATCGAGAGATAATCGCCTAAGTCGCTCTCGTTCGATACGTTCCGCTTCCCGGCGACGTACTGATACCAGCAATTCTTCATCCCTTCGTTCTAGGGCCCGCCGTTGTTCTTCGAGTTCTGTTAAATCACTTTGACTACGGGTGACGACCATCGCGTTCGGTTGACGGCGCACAGTGATTTCGCAGAATGTTCAACGCAGGTATGCAGGTATCTTGTAACCGGTTCGGACGTGTTTCGTTCTTGAAATGTAGGTTCTTCAAATGCAGGTTTCTTCAAATCCGACCTCGAAGGACCAGACTATTATGGCGTGGACTGTATGTTGGGGTTGTTCGTGAAATAAAAACTCTTCTTGGTCGTAATTCTTGTTTTATTTGATCTTCCTTTAGACTAGTTAACATTTCTTGGCTTAGTTGGCGTACTACACCTAACCGAGAGCCGTGCCCTTATATGTGCACGGCTACGTGTGTACAAGTTGTGGACACGTCCAAACAATCCTAGGGCGGTCCACTAATAAAATCCCCGAAATCCCAGTTCGGCTCCCGACAGGTTCATACGTGTTTCGACCTGTCGGTGCCGGACCCTATTCCCTGAGATTGACGTCATACTTGGGGAAATTATTTTATTTACTTGGTTAGGTGTAAGTACTTTTCTCTATACAAAACTACGTTGTGCTCGCTTTTACACAATGTTTCCTACATAAGCTATGGTGAGTGCTTATATATAATAAACTTTATTTGTTTTTAATACTTTACAGGCTGCGATACACGCTTATATGTCATACTTTAATAATCTTTGCGGCCTGCGCTACAATAATAAATTAACGATCTCTTTACAAGCTGCGGCATGCGCTTATACATAACAAATTATCTAACAATCTTTCTACAAGCTGCGGCGTCCGCTACACAATCTTTCAACAAGCTGCGGCGTCCGCTACAAGAGCATTTCATTTGTTTATTTCATATAGCTATCTTACTAAACAAAGTAAAGTATTTCACTGTTCGGGAACATCATAGATTTTGATATCATGGTAAATTCCTACAGATAGGTAATACACACACATGACATGTAAGATAACAAGAGTGATCAAATATCTCATAGAATCGCAGGTAAATATAGGAATGTTCTAAGTAGACTAATTTCAGTAAGTAGGTGCCTTCGTAGCAAGCAAAGCCTATTGTTTGCGCTCGGGTATCCGCAGAACGTTACCACTATTATCGAAATTAATTCCAGTATTACTGTCATATATTATCTCCAATTTCTGCACACACTGCGCTAGAGCTTAGCACTCCAAACTAGATATTTTAAGATGGACTAGTTTCGAATATAGGCGATATGGGATGGATGTTTTGTATGGATGGGAAATTAGGATGAAATTGATTAACACGTACTTATCAATGATACTAATAAAAATCTATTTCTATCAATTTAAATAATAAATAAATATAAATACTAATGATAATGTATCATACATCGAGAATCTAGTGTTATTGTGTATTAAGAGACTAAGAAACGAAAAAAAAAATCATATGTCAAATGATTCTTTGACAGTCTCATTTATACCTTCGAGTTATGGGATATAGAAAAGGAACATGGTTTATGACAAGTCTCATTTACTCACGAGCATACACGCAAGTTAAACAACACTACCGATGCCGGGCGTATCCTTATCTGATCGCGCGCGAATTTTGCAAACTCTAAGTGCTGATCAGCTTGTTCCTCCTCTAAGTTGTTATAATAGAAAATACATTTACCTCTCTGAAAGTTATTTGGATCATAATAATAGTTGTTATATTCACCCTCGATAGCAGGAAAATGCGTAGATAATATAAAAATATATACAAAAATAATATAATAATAATAGCCAGCCTGTTACTGTCCCACTGCAGGGTAAAGGCCGAGGCACGAGCGTTAATCACCACGCTTGCTCAACACGGGTAGACGATTTCAGACTTATATTAATTATAAGTCCAGGTTTCCTCACGATTTTTTCCTTCACTGATGTCAGAGATGTCCCAAATAAACTTAGAAAGTACATATGAATTGAAAAAGTCACATTGGTGAACAAAAATATAAGATTCTCTTCTTCATTACCTCGCTAAAAGTATTTCATTATCTTTCTTTTGTTTCAGGAAGGTAATTGTTGACCGTATCGTCCACAGAAGTGCTTACCTACTTTCTGCCTCATTACGTGTACTGCCTCACCTCAACAAAGCTGTATTGGAAGGAAGCAACTCATATATTTAAAGCGACACTTTGTAAGTAACTTCGCTCTTATCTACCATTACATAAAGGCTAATGTTGCCTGCAATTTAGAGGGCTGTCCTCGGAAAGGGTTGTCACTTTATATAAAGCTGACGTGGCCGCAAACGACAGTTAATGGCGCATAAAATTCACAGTAAGCCTGACACAGTATAATCATTTTACGGTTCTGTAATTTCAGGTATTTATGTGTAGAAATACTCTGTCTGTACAATTTCTCCTTTCAAAGTATAAGCATTATGTAAACGTAGGTAAATACATACGAGTGAATAATAGGATACCTTATATAATGCGTCTTTTTGGCTCTCAAGTGGCATGCGTTACGTATATTTTGAATAGGGATGTGGAACCTAGGTAAAAATATAAGAAGTCTATTCGATCCGTCAGTTAAGTTACCAAAAAATATTGGACACGTATTTTTTGCTTACTCAAATCAGTAAAAAGTGACAAAAATATAGCACATCAAAGTTCAGGAGAAGGGGCTACTATCGTAGCATGGCGTGACGTCACGCGAAATTCAACGCACTATATCGTCGCCATTTTTGGTTTACGTGACAAAAGAAAAAAATACGTGTCCAGTATTTTTGAGTAATCTAACTTTCGGACCAAACAGAATTTTTAAGGACACTACTCTACTGCGTTAGTATGAATATTGAATTGAATAGGGTCGTGAATTAGTCGTAACAGTAGCGAGGTTCGATCAAGGGTTAAGCTATGCTTCCCTAGGTCAGTCCGTGGATGGATGGTCCATCCATTACATACCGAGCTCCGTCCATGTCCCAGGAACACGTCAATTAGTTTGTACTGACTGGCATTCGTAAATTCATCAGTCGCTACGTGTAGTCAAAGCCCGCCACACTGTTCCCAAACCACTGCAACTCCTGAAAACCAGAATCAACAGTGGCGACCACCAGAAAAGCGTCTAGACAATGAAGCCCGACGAGTCCCGGAGAAACGATTCAACTGTCTTGGATCCCGCTACGAAATTAATCAGTAAAGAATAGCGAAGGCGACGGGAAGTCAGAAGGCTTATCAAAGGGTATCGTGTTACCCCAGTAACTGGGTTGAGGTAGCCAGAAAGGCAGTCGCTCCAAGTAAAATATCGGTATCGAGTATGGTTGGAAATACACTAGGATTACAGATTATGATGATACGAGATTGTTGAACTCAGAAGACAGTAAAAGGTTTCCGCTTGGAAAACGTGCATAAAGTACCATAATGAGCTTTATTTGATGTGAGATTTTAAACGAATACCTCCTTCTGAAGTTAGACCATATTTTTGTTCTAATCTTGATAATATTGAAGTTTTAGATATTTAAACTTGATACTTGACTAATTCACCACCTTGTTTACGATTGCTAAGAGAAGCTTTCTCGATACAATATACTACAGGGTACCTAAAATCAATGTGGTAGGTCATAGGAAATCGGACTTTTTATTATTTTTAATAAATGGCATAAAAATATGGCATAAATATATAGCTACAAAAAAATAAAAATAACAGTTTATTTTTTGAAGTCATAGCTTGTTTTGTAAAAAGATAATCGTTGTTTATAACTATTCTTAAATTCAAGTCGATAGAATTAGCAGTTCCTGGAATAAGCATCTGTGACAGACAGACAAACGAAATCATTATCATTTTTATACGAAACTTTAATATGGCGTAGCTGTTACCCAAAAATAACTTGGTAGACAGGGACAGCGTTACACACAACTGCTGACGTCATGTGTCGTGACGGCTATACACAGTACAAATTATTGTTTCGCGTGACAAGTATCAACAATACCGCACCAAAAACTTACGAGTATAATAAAGCGTTTACTCCAACTTTTAAGCAATTTCAGTTGTTTATTAACACAGTCATCGTTTTTTTGGTATCTGGTACTTTCTAAGTTTATCTTGGACATCACTGATAAACTTAGAAAGTACCGACTTTTTTTTTTTTTTTTTTTTTACGTTGCCCCACACTAGGAATTTCTCCTGTGTCGTGGGTGCGTTTACAAACATTTAAAGTCACATACACGAACAGCCAGACCCGGAACAACTACCTGTAGGCCATACAAATATTTGTTCCGTGTGGGAATCGAACCCACGACACGCGGCGCGGCAGTCGATCGCTCAGCCACTGCGCCAACCGTGCCGTCATATATGTAATTAATATAAGTCTGAAATCGCCAACCCGTCTTGAGCAAGCGTGGTGATTAATGCTCGTGTCTTCTCTGTATGAGAAAAGGCCTTTGCCCTACAGTGGGACAGTCATAGACTGGTACTTTACATTACTTTACAATCATCGTTTTTATAGACTTTTGAAAACACATAGTAATACCATATTTTTTTCTAATAGTAGTCCGGATCTCCATTCTCTGACAACGTAGTAAATTAACTAAAATGCCTTATCCAACCTATTTCATTCCACTGTAAAGTGCAAGTTTCTTTAGAAATGTACCCCGAATATTTAAAATTGAGACTACCATATATTGTCTAAACATAACCTAAGTGCGAGTACCTACAAATACGACCTTTTCTAGACATCAGACACTCAGCTAAATCCAATACCGGCAAATCACAATATCAACTTTGAATATGAAAAGTCAATCCTCTCCAATTCTATAATAATAATTCTAGTAGCCACAAAATGGCCGTAGCAAACCACATATCTACAAAGCTGTCATTTCACTGAATCAATGGAGTACCTCACTCCACGTTGGCAATACGATCACAGAGACACTGTCCCCTTTGAGGGTTACCCTTCACTCTTTGACAACCTGCCGACGTAGTTTTGGCTTCTCGGTCTTGTGATTATCGTGACATTTTCGGTCAGACATATCGAACAAAGGATGTTAATTTACTACCAAGAAGCTATAACCCTAGTAGGTACGCGCCGCGATTTTACGCGTGGTTAAGAAATCAATATGTTTTCGGGATAAAATATAAGTATGTTAATCTAGCTGGGGTACTTATTAGCTACCTTTATAAATAAAAAAAATAAATAGATAATGTTGGACAATACACACAGCACCATCTAGCCTCAAGCTTAGCACAGCTTGCGTTATGGGCACTAGATGACTGATATACTTAATACAATACATTACATAGATAGATATTTTTACTATACATAGGAAATACCCTGATAACCCGGAACAAATATTTGTAGATCGTACATACTTTTGACCCAATGCGGGAATCGAACCCGCAACCTCTTGCGTCGCAGGCGGACCTTCGCCCGCCGCGCCACCTATATCTTATAACGTCGTTATAACAAACTTCATTAAAATCCTTCCAGCATGAAGGAGTAACAAACATACACGCATGACAACAAACATTTGCATTTACAACAGGAGTGTGATATTTAGAAGGTACTCGTACCTTCAGATTTCCTTGTTGAATTTCTACCTTTTCGTCTTATGTTTCGTCAACCCTCTTCAGAAAATATTCAAATACAATCATTTGATTGTGAAGTGATTCTTAGTAGCATTC
Organism: Phlogophora meticulosa; assembly: GCA_905147745.2. Taxonomy (NCBI): domain Eukaryota; kingdom Metazoa; phylum Arthropoda; class Insecta; order Lepidoptera; family Noctuidae; genus Phlogophora; species Phlogophora meticulosa. The sequence continues at coordinate 7,876,308 of LR990518.1, forward strand.
TTTGTGAACCGCCTTACGTAAATACCATTGCCCTGAGATCAAAGGAGGCTGAATAATCAAAATTCTACAATATACCTACACCTTTGGAACGTACTTTTGAAATATGGTTAAGCCTTCTGACTTGTAATCACGTTCGAAAAATCTGAAAATATACTGTATTCGAATCACGAAAATGAACACTACAATTATATGTATATGCGAGTAGTTGGTGAGATTTTTAGCACTTTGAACTGGCTGAATATTATTCTTTATGAAAACCTAGACACTAAAAAAGCTGATTAAGGATTTATGTAACTCCAAAAAGCCTGTTTTAAGTGGGTCCGGAGCATATAACCTGGGTTGTATAATATGAGTATGATGTAACAAAATGGCCGTACAAAACATCAGGTAGCTGAATGTAGGAGTGTGCCGTTATTCATGAATAGTCTAGATGTACGCACAATTTTCTGCTGCCGAGGCTATTGAGAGGCGTGCGTGACCAGATTTCGGAACGTCGACATATTACACCTGTATACCCACCCACTTATACCTATCAACTGGAAAATGTCGAATGCGAGCAAATATGTCGCCATATGTCGCTAGACCTTAGTTGAGAGAAAGCAGTTTCAGGATCTACCGAGAAATATTCCGAACGCGATTTTTCCCACTATTTGTGAATATTTTGTATATTGTTATCGTGTACGGAATTTATTCATAAGTAACCTTATTTTGAACCCTATCGTTGTGTATCTTTAATAAATTATTTTCTGTACGTGACACAGACTTTTATGATATTAATATTGGTTACTATCGACCTGTCCGCCAGGTTAAAACAGCATCATTGCTCAAAGTTATGAGAATATTGATACAGGTTAACTTAGGTACCTGCAAATCATTGGGTACCAATTTAAGATACAGAATTTTAACCAATAGTGCTGTAATGAATGTGTCTGAATTAATAGGTCGTACGGATCTACGTCATGGCGGATTGCTCCCAGCCAACTGGCGAAATGTGGGGGTTACTATAGGTGCACCTCTGCTCTTCGGGAAATACAGTCGTTATGTTATGTACTTGAGCTGTTTATATCTTAAGCTGAGACTGGACGACTTTTATGGCACCATGCGCAAGTGAAGTGCATCTATGCTGCGGCGATTCCTAGGTAGTCCGAACAATATTTTGGGTACACTGGCTGACAAAATAAATGGGCCGTTTCTTAGGCACTGGGCTGGAACACATACGTGCGAACAGACGTACATGTGCAAAATTAATTGTTTTATTTGTGATGTAATTTTTGTTTTAATTTATTTTTCACTTACAATAGGTTAAGGCAATACTAATACAATATGGATCCTGTAATCCAAAATAAAGATTTATCGTTATATTATTTTATCTATTCTTTTAGGCTACATTACATGCCCGAATATGAATCAAGCAACGTTATTTTGAGCCAAGTTTTCAATCAAATTATCAAAAAAACATCGTACATAATCTCGCAAAAAAAGTAGATGGTTTCCAGAATAATAAAATCCCGGGTAGCAAAGTAACGAGCCGCTCATAATCCGTCGTCAAAATAATGACAATTAACTGTAACTGCTAACTTTGCGTCTTTCGAAACGAAATCGTGAAGAAATTCCCTTAATAAATTACTTGCGAAATCAAAAACTCAAAATCTCTGTTTCCAACTTTGGACACGTAATAACATCAAAACAAGTTGATAAATATACATTGACATCTCGACTAATTTGAAATACACATATAAGCGGAGAAAATTAGAAAAGTCAAACAAAAAGTTATGTTGGTACAATTTAATAAGGGTTTCTTCTGTACATTTTTTGGGTAGACATCCTCAGGGAAACTAACTCCTTGTAAGAAGATTAGTATATTATAATCTTATATATATAAATCTCCTGTCACGATGTTTGTCCGCTATGGACTCCTAAACTACTGAACCGATTTTAATAAAATTTTGCACACAGTGTGTGTTTTGGTCAAACTTAAGACATAGGATAGTTTTTATTTCGATTATTGACCTCAATATTTTTTTATTGCCAATTAAATGTTTTCCTATAATAAGTTCCGTACATTTCTGACAGATGGCAGTGTAACTTAACTTTTGAGGCGGTACGAAGTTCGCCGGGACAGCTAGTAGATTATAAAATTCTCCATTGGTTTTACAAAAAAAACACTTAAGTAGGTAGATACCAAAAACTCTATCGAGACAAAATAAATTTTCAAATTTACATTTCTTGAGATGTTCCGCCGCATCTCACTACAATTCTACCTACAACCATTTCTACTTGAGAGAATATTATTCAAACATTTTAGCGGGTTCGTCCATATAATACGAAATATACAGCGGCGCTTGCCTTCTGTGCATCTCAACGGGAGGAAATAAGTTGAGCGGTAACCTAGTAACCAACACTACAATTCTAGTTTCCTGTAATTATCGTAAAGCCTGTGGGTTGTTCTCATGTTCAGCTTACAACTTTGTTCTTGTACTATTTACTTATTGTATTTTATTTCAAGAAATAACTTTTATATTACTTCAAATACCAACTGAGAACTTCATGTGTCAACTTCCTGTTCTAAAACAGGAAGTTGACAAAAACAAACTTCTATCATCCCTAAGGATGATAGATTTTTGGTTACATCATCATCATCATCATCTCTCCCTCGTAAGTATTTTACTTTTGTAAATTTACATAGGTTTAGTTTTAGATATTAATGTACTAATAATTAGGTTTTTTTCTCATAGTTGTTGGGCTTCAGATTTTTAGTTACAATTCCAAACAAATACATACAAGAATTATCGGGCGTCGAAGCATTCAGATGTATTATTCATCACCTAGTGTACCTATTATATAAATTAAAATCAGACCACGGAAAATACGACGTATCACGAATCGAGAAAGCTGAAATATTTCAGGAGTGTACTATGTCGAAACTTCGATATAAATACAAACTGCCGAGTCATAACCTTTCCTTATGGCGGCCGCAGAGTAGCAAAAACCGTACCCTTGTCACAGAGTAGGAAAATAATAAAACATGAAAGCAATACAATACACAATATAAGATTAAAAGCGATTACGAACATAATTTAATCACGTCTACTTTGTTTTACCAGTTCTTTGCAAGTTAGTTGATTACTTAAGGGAACCGTTAAGATGAATGAGATAAACAAACTAATTCACTGAAAATATAAATTATCATCAATGCGAGTGAAGAAAATTGGTTGAAGAATGATTAATGATTTTCTTTGTGATAATAAGACAATCGGGTCTTTGGGAAGGGAAAGATAAGGATGTCGACAGCCGAGAGAATTTCTTCGGTACCTGCATAAAGGACGGCTCGTAAACTGAATAGAACATTGTAACTAGAGCTAAATTAACGTTTTAGGATACCTTTGAAGGCCCAAGTTCTTCTTTACACAAATAAATAAAATTAACGCTCACAAACGCGGGCTATAGGTAATTTTCGACACTGTATTATGGGCAGTATTCACCATCCTTATCTCGAAATTTGCTTTTTCATATAAGGGTTCCGTAGCCAAATGACAAACACGGAAACCTTTTCATTTCGGTCTGTCCGTCTGTTCTTCTGAATGTCTGTCCGTCTAGATGTTAAGCAAACATGTTACTCGAAGACTTTTTGCACTGAAGAATAAAGGTATATTCTATGAACTGCTTAACAATTTTGTCGTGGAATTGCGAAAAAATAATGCGGGTAGACACTCCCTTATACATATACCTACTTTTACTTAGAGAAGAAAAATAAAATCTATGCACATAAGAAGAGGGATTGTCGTTGCATCACATTGTTGAAAAAAACCGGACAATTGAGAATCTGATTCGCACACCGAGGGTTCCATACAAACGTTAGGTAATTGTTTAACTACTTTCACCAGCATAAAATTATTTTGGTATAAAACCTTGCTTCTAGCCAACAACGGGATCCGAAATACCCAAGTATAGGTTTTCATTTATTTGCGAGTATCAAAATAAGTCTAACAAAGGCCGTATTTTTTAGTGTGCTGACTTGGAAGCTGATTTTTTTTAGCTTCATGAGACCGTAGACCTATTAATACATATTTGATATTAATTTCAACTTGATACCTCCGCGCATTCCTGAGAAAAATAGTCTTGACAGATAGCAGACGGAGAGTGAAGTGATTCTATAAAGGTTCCGTTTTATTTCTTTTGAGGTAAAGTAACCCTAAAAAGTTAGAACTGCGGGAATAACTTTGTTTCTTTATGAAAAAATATGAAATACGAATGCAGTCAGTAAAATAACTACTAACTGTGCATTGTATTGACAACGTAACCATTGAGCAATTGACCGTATTTTTTTCATTTTGACAGCCTGATCGATGAACTGGTTGAGATTGACCTACCTAAGTATATTCATTTGAGTACCTGTACCTGTACACATACTCTTTATACGCGAAAAATCTTATAAAAGTTAACCGGGTTTCTAAAGAAAATTGTTTGTACCTACCCCCGATTGTACCTATTTCGAAATCTATAAAAATTTCAAGCAATTTTCTGTTGTGGCTTAGGTTTCTACTAAACACAAAATAGTTTCTAGAAGCGAGGAAAACGCGAAGCCCTAACTGTAATATTAATCCCAAAGGTCAAAGTGCGGCCTGAGCTTTACCTCTAGTCTAGTCTATGAATAAAATCAGACTGGTTCCACAATAATAGGTATATTGGTTTTATTTTCGAACCTCTTACTCTAGTTTTTGAATAAGAAAAGTTATCGGTTTGCTATCTACACTACAAGTTATTTAGTATTAGAACTCTGGTTTTATAAAAGTGATTTATAAGAATAGGGATGTGTCCTAGGTAAAAATATAATTAATCTACATATATGGTCGGTCAGTTAGATTACCAAAAAATATTGGACACGAATTGTTTGCTTACTCAAATCAGTAAAAAGTGACAAAGATGTTTTTTGATGGCACATCAAAGTTCAGGAGAAGGGGCTGGTTACGTCACTTTTACGTGAAAAGTGTAGCACGTCGTGACGTCACGCACTATATCGTCGTCATTTTTGGTTTACGTGACAAAAGAAAAAATACTTACAACATTTAAACCACAATTATTTTTAAAGCCTGCAGGATAGAGGTACGTTGATTAGTTACCGACAAATACTTAATTTTTATGCCTTTCTTTTCTCCGTACCTTTTTTGATTAAGTTTATTCAGTAAATTAGTTGCAAATAACACTTTACACGTCACTGCAACAGATAGCGTGAAAAGTGATTTTGTCTATCTTTGCAGTCGGGTGTTTGTTTTTTTTTTTTAATTAGATGAGTTCGGTATTTCCTAACCGCCTATTCTGAAAACAAACACTCTTTCTTCGTCTTTTTTCAAGTCCATACAATTAATTGTATAGTCAAATCAAATGAGAAATGTAAGGTTCCTGTCTGAGGTGATGTTTTGATAAATCTTTGCATTTTCATATGGCATTAATTAATACATTTAAAAGTAGCCATATTCTGGTTCTTTAACGGACAACCAGAGAATCACACATTCAAGGAACTGTCCAGCTTTGACCCAATTACAACACATTCTAAAATAAAAGTCAACGTAGGCAAATACTAGATACAGTTTCAGCCCACACTCAATTTTTCACAAAAAAAAACGTACAGACGTTACACGTATTTGCAGTTATAGATAAAATTACAGACTAGCAAGAACAAAGATTCGAGAAACGTGGTACGGGCTCTGTTCCCCAAATTACTTTGAATAAAGATAACGAGAAATGAAACCGGAGTGCCGCAGCTTTGTTTAGGTAACTTTCCAACAGTGTACGGGTTCCTTAGAAGCCCCCTTTTGCTAATGTGGCACAGTGGCACTTATGGTTTGATTCAAATTCAACGGCTTCATTCAAATTTAATGGCTTTTGTGGAAGGACACCACAATTTTGCCAATATCACGTAGGTACTGTGATAGACCATCAACCGTTGGAGATACTATCAGAGAATATTTTATTTATGTTTAGGTCATTATAATTAATGACTAAAACATAAAAAAAAACTTTTTAAGCAGTTTCCAGTGTTTCCAGAGGAAAAAAAAGACATAAAATAAAAAGAGCTTCAAATACAGCTTGTGTTCTGTATGGTTTGATTCGGTAAACGTGTTTAGGGAATGTAAAATTTGCCCAATGGGTGATGTTAGATCATTGTTAGTTGGAAGTTGCGTACCATTAAATGTGTTTTTCCTGTTATGAACTTCATTAAGTCCATAACAGGATTAACATAGGTATCTATGTACGAGTATGTAACTATACGGGATATGTTTACGTAGTTAATATTTATGAATTGATTTGATGCATGATTCATACATTTCTGCGAATATAAATGTTTTTGTTAGTAGTTTACCATTCCACGAAGTGCGAGCTACAGCGTCATCTACAAAAGTAACTATTATAAAGGTATTTTAGGGAAGAACAAGATCGATAGAATACTGTACATAACTGTAGGTATCTCTCCCTGTGTACGAGTCCTTTGATGTTCTTCCTTAAAAAAATGAGACCAGTGTGCCTTGCACGTATTCATTCATAGCAACGTCAATTCGAACGTTTATAAAATTTAAAATACTGGTATCGAATATTATTTTAATTTACTTTAAAGCCTTTATTGTTATATTATTATATGACTGACAGTTTACTTGAGTTTGTCCTTAGTAGCGTCTCCTGGGCGTGTTTTTAAACATAGACATTTGTTTTCATACACAAGTTGCAGTTTTGTTTTCCGGAGTATTAAAATATTTTTAGATTAATAACACATTTTGTTGAGAAAATAAAACAAAACGTTCCCCTCTTCATCCGCGTGAGGAATGTTTTCCATGCAGTTCGTAAAACAAAAACATCGTATTTGCATACACAAATGTACATACCACACCGAGCTATGTTTCGATGTTTTGGTGTAATGTTTAAATAAAAAACACGCGCAGGAGACCCAGCTGTATAAAAACCTACACGCTACAGGATAGTGGTATTTTAGATTTTTAAACCGTTCTAACTGACGTAACATTTACGTCGAACAAAGGTACACTGTATTACAGTTTCAGACAATATCAAACCACTTCCTAACAAGCTAATAATTTCATAGTTAATTAAGGGACCACGCATGCGCTACGACCATTGTCTAACGGCGCCAGCGGGACGGGACAAGTCATCTCCCATCAATAAAGGAAGCCCAAGCAATCAAGCGGGCGCATGCAATCACCCGCTAATAAATTGATACAGATTGATAATAAGGTGCCAGCACTCAGGGTCAACTTATGAAACAAATGACTGGACAAAGCTACATACTGTATGTGGACTACGGGTTCTCACAAAAACAACTGTAGGTATGTTTCAATGGACGGTTGATTTTACAAGATATGATGACTTGCTCTCGTTTCAATTGACTCAGCTTATCGCAGTCAACTGCTGGACTAAGATCTTACTTGGTGCTCCGCCTTCCGCATCCAGCCATTACCGGTCCATCCAGATGGATGTGGATGATGGATGGAATCGGCAAGCGTAGCGTGGGACGCCCTCTATACTTCAAAATGTGCATTGTAAAAAAAAAGTATGTATTTATGGCTCATAATTTTTGATATTTTGGCTTCCACATAAAGTATATACGCTGTCGCGGACTTTTATTTAGGACTGTTTCAGGTATAAAATCTCCCGATACATTTTCTTCGTGTAACTTCAACGGTTAAGGCAGCGCACGCTAAGATAGCTCATCAAGCTAGAGAGCGTCTCACGCTACGCTTGCCGATTCTCAGTCTATACTGTATTACCTTCTCTATGTTCTTTCGGTCTATCGAGAAAAATGGCTGTCCACTCACGATATGTGCCAAAGATGGAATGTTTATATTTATTTACCTCTAGGTATCTGTTGTTTATCTTAAAGGGAACGAATTTAACATAAATATGTCTTTGTTTTCCAGTGGGTACGGAAAAGTTTCGTGGTATCCAGTAGCTGGGCTGTAGAGGTCTGATTAGTAGTCACTCCAACACTGGTATTCAACTGCATCCAGTTACACTGGAAGCCGATTCTAGTCATAAAGGCTAGGCAGACGATGAATTGCCTTAACTAACAGAATAATAAAGATCAATGTTGAATTTAAATAAACTTTCATAACTTTAGTCACAATCAACCAAAATAGTTTCGACAACAGTCTGCCAAGTTTCTATCACATAAAAATAATGTGTCACTCAAGTTCAAAACGCGTTCGTCTTATCTAAAAGATAACTTAGTAAATATTGTAGGTAACGTAAACAAAGTACATCTATTTCTCTTATAAATGGGGAAAATACAGTATAGGAGAAAAAATTACGGACATTAAGCGCTAAACTAATAGTAGTGCGACTTAAGGTAACGTTTGTATCCAACGGTAAAACTTATGACCCTGCTTTATGCTAGGTTTGTTTATTCCAAAGCATTCTCAGTTCTATTGTGTGCAGAACATAATACAAAATTAAAACCCGTAAATATTTAAATTACCTAACACGACATTACGTAGGTATGTAGGTATTCTCCAAAGGGGTATAGCAGAGGTTTTATAGTCCTCTCACATGTTGCCAGGTGACGTTTAAGTATGTTATAAGGTGGGCGAGTCTTTTACCATATCACATCATCTGCCTAGCCTTTTCTCAACTATGTTGGGATCGGCTTCCATTCTAACCAGATGCAGCTGAATACTAGTGTGTTACATGGAGCGACTGCCCATCTGACCTCCAAACCCAGTTACTGGGCCACACTGTACTACTTGGTAAGACTTATAGTCACCTTTTCGGGCTTTTGACTTTAACGTGCTTTCTGTGGCATGGAGGAGTCTCGATATATAAAGAACGGCTTAAAGCCTTTTGCCATATACCAGGCACAATTCTAAAACTGAGATTTGTTACTAAGAAATTTCTGATTGATAATCCCAAATCTCCTTGTCCTATCTGAGGATCGAAACCACCAACTTGGATAACCAGACAAATCAAAAGTAAAAGTAGTAGAAAACCTTCTAATTAATTTCGTTGTGGGATCCAAGACAGTTGAATCGTTTCTCCGGGACTCGTCGAGCTTCATTGACTCGATGCTTTTCTGGTAGTCGCCACTATTGATTCTGACTTTCAGAAGTTCGGAATAGTGTGGAGGGCTTGTACCTATAAGAAATCAAAAGTAATCATTACGTCCTAAATTCACTCATTCATACTGTGATAGAACTCGTAAGTGTGTTGCGCAATCGGGTTGCTCTCGCTCAGCAACCCTGTTTGGCGTTTGGTAGCACGAAGCAGTTAAATTCATAATTAAATTACGTCACGACTTACGACCCTCACATAAAGCTGCAGAGTATCGATTTTGCCATCCTCGTAAATTGCTTCTGGAAATTAAATGGAGAGAGAGCAATTGATATTAAATTAGAGGAAGGCCGTCAAGTTACTAAAGCTATTTCCCTTAATAAATATTAATAGGCCGTCAATACAAGATGCCTTTGTCAGTAGCGAGCGAAGAAGATATCGTACGTACTCCATCATTAAATTATAAATGGGTATCTGTCCCCAATTAAATAACCTTTAGTCATTTGGGTGGCCCTCGACATTTTGCTATTACGTCATTGAACGGTTTTTTGTTGTGAGCCATTAAATATAGCATCTACATACAGTTTCACTTTAAAAATTAATATTACATATGTCATGATGGCCCACTGGCTTAGGCCTCGCGTCTTGTGCACGAGGTTATGGGTTCAAACCTGGGCAAGTACCAATGTGACTTTATGAATTCATGTTTAGGTATTTTCTAAGTTTCTCTTGGACATCACTGACATCGTGAGAAAACGTGGACTTATAAATAATATAATAAGTCTGTAATCTCCAACCCGCAAGCAAGCGTGGTGATTTGTCCTTATGCCTTTACTGAATAAGAAGAGGCCTTTTCCTTACAAGGGGACAGTAACAAGATGTTTTTATTTTATTATTACTAATTTAGATCAACATGAAAAGTACATTTAATATTATACATATCATTAGACACAATGACGCACTTATTACTATCTATTATCATTCCAAGGTGGGGCAGTAATGTGAGTGAGTTAATGTGAATGTTGCTTATGTAGGTAAAGTGCAATGAAGGAAAAACGACGTAATTATTATTTCTAGTTGAAACCATTGACGTCCATGATTTAACACGTCTTGATAAGAGCTCCAAAGGGCGACACTAGAGTGACTTTATTTAATACTAAAATTTTATTACACCTACGGGCTATAAAAAGACTCATTACAAATTTGTCATTTGCGTATTCCGTTAATAAAACTAAGTTACTGTATATTGTACAAAAATCTTTTATTTTGCTGTGAACAATCGATATAAACGGTGGACACAATGTATAAACGCATGGAAATTATTATGTGCATGGTTGCATGCAACTTCACACAGATCTTAGAAAAAAAAACTTAAGTTCGAACATTCTAAACTTAAAAAAACCTCAAATCAATTTCGTGATCAGGTTTCCAAGTATGGGCCAGTACAAAAAAAAATCACAACGAGGGGAAGAAATAAGTGCTTTTCGGCTCCGTAAAATGACATTCTATTTAACACCCGATATTATACATAGTAGTCCAAAAACCCCTCGGAATGGAGGCCAAAGAAGCAAGTGTTCAGCAAAATTTACAGTAGTTCAAAGATTTTGTATAAAACAAAAGATAGTGAATGGTACGTAGTTAGAGTCCGAAATTTTCAAGATAGATATGCCTCTCGATAAAACCAGTAAACCGCACCTTTGACCTAGAGCTGACCTAGGTTAGTACGGAGCATCAATAGATTATGAGACCAGCTTTTATTGGTTTTGTGACCACTAACGTGCGTCCAACGTGGTGCATGCAAGCTTGTAAAGTAATTACAACTCTAATAACTAAGATAAAAGCAACCTTTTATCTCCATTTAAATGCAGAATGATAGTGTTCGCATTCAAAAGATGTCCATTTAACCTGCAGATTTGGGCATTAAGTCGCCTCGACCACTAGTGAATTAGTTCACGAAGACCGGCTCTTGAAGATCATTAGTTTAGACTCGGGTACAAAGCTACAAAATCACTACGGTTACGGCTAGGGTTTGCAACCGTATTCTAACACTCATTAATATGTTTTTGAGTTTACTTTACCACGTAAAGTAAGCGTCGCATCGTCCAAATCTGATCAGCATTTTCTTTAGCGTTTTTTGTATGGGTGTATTATAAATAATAAATAATGCTGGACAATACACACAGCATCATTTAGCCCCCAAGCAATGCAGAGCTTGTGTTATGGGTACAGATGACTGATATACTTAATACAATACATTAAATAGATAGATATTTTTATTATACATAGCAAATACCCAGAACATCCGGAACAAATCTTTGTAGATCCTACAAATATTTGTCCCAAGGCGGGAATCGAACCCGCAACCTCCTGTAGAGTAATGGATCTCTATTTCACGTAAGCGTATTTTATAGTACGAAAAATTAATACGGTTAGCTAAAATACTGAGCTCATCTATTTTAACTAAGAATTAGAATACAATTATAACAATAAATGTTAAAAATTGTTATTTCCGCAAGACGCAGGAATCAATATCTTATAGGTAAGTATTTTCATAATTTTAAATAAATACTGGACGTATATTTTGTTTCTTTATTTCAGCCTAAGGTTCCCCAAGCTTCGTTACATCGAACAATCCACTGTTTCTCGCATTTGATTAATACTAAAGAAAATCTGAAACGCATGAACACCAACAGCAGATTCTTTAGTGTAGGCGATTTACTCCATAATATAATTTAAAAATCAGGCTAGAATATAAGTAAAATTTAATTATTTTTGGGAGCTTTATGCGTCCAGCGGAAGTTGTCTGGCAATGCTATTTTTCTTTTAAATAATGTTCTTTAAGACATTAATTAAAATCAGCCTTGTAAATTTTAGTGAAGTGAGTCGTATTTTTACTCAACTTTCTTACCACCCGTGAATTGGCCGTCTATCCAACTGAGCAGATACGCATGCGTTCAAAGTACATAGGAATAAATAGTTAATTGGGGTAAATATCGATTTCAATCTTAATGTGGACCTCCGAAAACGATGGATGCTTTTGTCGTGGCTAAGGTTCGTTCAAATCGTTCTAATCGCTTAGAAGAACTCTATTCCAAAGATGATTTTGATTTGATTCGAGAACATATTATAATAGGTACACATATTTCACCTTGTTTAAAAACATGTTTTATCTTTAGACCCATGTTCAACTTCCAATTCCTAAGTATATATATTCTAGTTCTAATTATAAAAACTGACGTCAAACCAAAGTCTACGTTATCAATTTTGTATTAAGAACTTTACGTTAGTCGGAATAAAGTTTATAATGCGATAACTGTCTCGAAGGTTTGGGCTTGGACTAAATTAAGAACTCTTTTTATAAAAAGATAGACCTTGATTACTCTAGAAAAACCACGATATACCGATTCTGTTTTTATTTAAACACTAAAGACACTGACCTTTTTTACATTCTTCAATTTCCTCATCGGAGTTGTCTTCGCAGTCTTTCTCCAAGTCGCACACCCACATGCGGGGTATGCACTTGCCGTTGGTACACTGGAACTGCTTAAGCGAGCATATTGCTGAAATAAGAAAACAAAAACTTATTCATAAGAAAAATAAAGTACCTCCTGCCTAAAAGTCCTTTGCCTAATAGTCTACTGGCCAGTATCACACGTATAGAAAAAAGTTAAAAATAATAGTTAGCTTGAAATAAAATAAATACCTGTTGACTCACTGAATTCATTTGAACTCAACAGCTTACTTTTTAAAGCTTTTCAAGTTCCAATTTATATTTCAACCGTAAATAAATTCACGAGTCAACGTTCCAACAAATGCATTTAAAATTAGTTGCCTCGAAACAGCTCAAGTATTATGGGTATTTATAGGATAAACTAGATTTTGCATTATTGCCTAGGGGCTTTTCACACCAGAGACAGTGGGGTGTGAAACGCCCCAACCCACAAACTAAGTGTCTATGGATTTGCATCTGACATGTCAAACACGGAAGTCTAATTATGGGTGCATCTGCAATTCTGAATACATACTAGGAATTATCCGTCAGTAAAACGAAGTAAGGAAGGCACAGTGGTTCTTTGGTGTTTTGATTTCATTTCGTTCATAGTTCTTAAGTAGTTAAGTAAGTCAATTAAAAATATTGATGTCAATGACATTTGTTTAAATTAAATTTAGAACTTGTTAAGTAAATCCTCTAAAAGACTGGTGATTAGACTACCCGTAACGACTGTCAAAGATCTACAATAGACATTCGGGCCCAACAGCTTAAAGTGCTTTCTGAGGCAAGGAGGAGTCTCGATATGTTACGAACGGTCACCCATCCACAGACTGACCTCGGCACGCGTAGATTAACATTCGATCAATCCATGTGGTTTGTTTTAGCCAAGAGCTCCTCAGGCTCCTAACATGTAGTACATTATTGTTATTAATTTAAAAGACATGCAACATTGGAAATTGCTGGCAGCCCAAGCCTTATAAAGCTGCTCTGACCACATCATTAATAAAAAGGTTCCCTATTTTGTATGGAAGCTATTACTTTTTCCTTAGAGGATGCATGAAAAAAGTTAAACTCCTAGGTCATTTCAGCGAGCTTATTAAAACTACAAAAGCGGCAGGAATGGATCGCCATGTTAGAAGCGTGGTAATAAAAGGTACCTACAGGAAACAATACACATAATTAAAGAATTTACACATTATCAAAGAATAATGAATTAATACCGAAAAAATTGAGGAAACAGAAATAAGGATAACCACGCTTAAATATATCTGGTTTATTAATAGGGCGTGATATTAAGAAGTTAGTGTTAATGTTATTGTGTTACCTTATCTTTATATATATATAATTCTACTGTAAGTGTGTATTTCACTGAACTCCTCCTAAACGGCTGGACCGATTTGAATGATTTTTTTATGCGTTTGGTTGGCGACCTAGATGGTTTAGATTTACATTTGGAACCGGTAGGTGGCCCTGTACGGGCAGGACGACGTCTGTTCGGTCCGCTAGTAATATAATATAACTAACATGGTGACTTTGTATTACGCATTATGGACTATGCGCAAACTATTAATTAGTATTAGTAAAACCTAACATAGCTGCTATTTACTCTAAGATAAACGCAAGCAGACGCGTTGTGATTAAAATATGCACAGCGGAGAAACAGAGATGGTTTTAATTTGAATGCAGTGACTATTTGTTGAATTTTGCACATGTACAAGTATAGTAGGCGTAGTTTTAATTAACACAGTAAAATCTTTTGTAACTTACTGCATTTCGTATGTATTTTCATTAATGTCTAAATTGAAATTAATCCTAGTTTAACACTGTTAGTGCCCAGAACCCGGCTCCCGGGTCGGAAATGAGTTTGTTCATGTCCCAGAACTTGCTTCCCAAGTCTTATATGTAAAAAGTTACAGATGAGATGTGAGCATGCCCATCACCCCCTACCATGTACCTACGCTTTATTTAATTTGCCAAACATTATGACATACAAGTTAAATCCTATTTTTGAACTGGGCAGCGAAAGGGTTAATTTATGTATTCTATACAATTGTTCTTTCCAAGTTCTTGGGTATTCATAATCTTGGTGATTCATTTTACGTCCTCACGGTTTGAACTGTGTTATTGTCTGTAGAGGTACTGAGATAGTCTTCAACGCAGGAGATCTTAAAAGACTTATTGAATAAGAATACAATGTTTCCTCAGTTCAAACGAACGAAAACAATAAAACGTTCAAGTGTAATGATAAGATAACATACGCTAATATGACATGCGACTGATATAATGCTGGCTCCATAATTTATTTGATATAACTACGTCGGAATTGTTCAAAATAATGCCGCGATTGTCTGTAAAAGCCCGAACAACAATAGTGATTAATTTAATACTTGATCGATTGTATATCGTGCATGATTTTGATTTATTTTCAATTTGTGAATCATAATTACTAAACATGATAAGATTGCAAAAAATAAGTATCGCGTAAATGATGATAAAGTTAAATCAATCCAGATTAAAGCACTTAAATGTTTGATTCATAAAAATGCGATCTAAATCTGTCAAAACAACTGACGTAACTTTACCAACTGGTAGTTTATATTGTAAGGAGCGGTTTTTTGTATAGGTATTTCCTTCTAGCACGTAACTACAAAACAATTTCTGTTAACAACTCAATTATGTGTGTCCAAGAAAAAGTTTCATTCATAACACTGGCACGCCCCAAACACATTTCAAAGATAAACACACAATAGAGGAAAATATCCTATCAAAACTTGGCATATAACTCAAACGGGCCTTTGCTCCTACAGTATACAATTGGACGTACATTTCCATGATCCTTAACAGCCTTTTATAAGTCCATTATGTAATGGACGCGAGGAATCAGACGGTCAATACAATCGGCGAGACTATCTTACTTGTCCGCTCGACTTGATTTATGCGGTAATATTTTCGAGAAGAGCCACCCATTCCCCTTTATACGGAATATATTGCAATCAATGATTTACATACGTGCCATTGATTTATAGCGAAACAGAGCAGATTGCATTATTCTCTATAAATATTTGTGAAACAAAAGGTTTTTTAAGCTCTTTTATGAACACATTGCTCTGGGGATTAATGGGGATATTTTTTACACTTTATTGTGTCTGATGCCGATTTCATTTAATGGCACTTATTGTCACTTATAAAAATATCTATCTATGTAATGTATTGTATTAAGTATATCAGTCATCTAGTACCCATAACACAAGCTCTGCTTAGCTTGGGACTAGATGATGCTGTGTGGATTGACCAGCATTATTTATTATTATTTATTTATTACTTATATTTCTTAAACTTGTAAATGTTCTAGCTGAGCTGACGTTGTTGCATGTGACTCACACTTGGCTTCTGAATATAAATTATCGACGCGGTACTAATCATGCGCAAGTCAAATGCTGCGATTGGCTGTTGAAAGTTTCTTCAACCAATGATAGTTGACGCGCGTTTGTCAATTTGTCATGTTAAATTTTAAATAATTTTTGTTCCAAAAAAGTGGGCCCTATGTGTGTGTGAAATAAGTTTAAGTTTAGTATGTACCATAAAATTAAAACGAATAAACCCCGAACTAAAACACACAGTAGGTATACGCGCTGTGGTAGCAGTTCTTACTTGAAATTACTCCTGCAATGTTATCATTCTCAAGAATGACAACGATTTTTATGAGTATTAGTGCTTAGTTTGAACTTTATTTGACCTCGGTACATAATAAAAATTATGGTAATAACAAATAATAGGTACATAATAATATATAATTATGCTAACACACGGGGCTTCGATGTTTCAACGTTACGTTTTCCCGGCTCATTACCAGTGTCGGCTTCGCTAAAATTAACTGCGCGTGCGCTCATTAGCGTTCAGTCCTCATTCAAGCGCATGCGGCATGGCCTAGTACACTCATTAGATCAATTGTACCTTTTAATGTGTTATTGTTTTCTATTTTATTTTATTACCGCCATTTTTTTTTAAGGTTTCCGTACCTCAAACTCAAAACGAAAAAAACCGAACACATAGGATTACTTCATCTTCCGCATGTCTGTCTGTCTGTCTCTCAAGACCTTTTTTCTCAGAAACACGTGAAGGTATCAAGTTGAAGTTAGTATCAAATACAAAGGTGTACGGTCCTTTATTGGAGGTCTAGAATAATCAAGCTTTTAAGTCAATACACGACAAAAAACCACGGCCATTTATATGACATAATAATATTTTGTTACTCACAAATAAATCGAAACCTCCACCGGGTACATACAAAATATTTTAAAGGATTATTTTTTGGTGAAAGTAGCTAACGTTTGTTTGGGACCCTCAAACTTGTATTTTAGTATTTTATTAATAATAAGACTGAGATAAGGTAACAAGTTTGAAATGTAGATAATTTACTCCATGTTTGCTCCTGTGAGCCCACGTGCTATTCTGTGCCTAAAATAGGCACCACCATTGTCTACCTTAAAGCAAGTAAAGATTGTTAAATTCTATGAAGCGTCTCAGTCCAGACGAGACAGAGACCCAAGACGGTACGAGACAAAACTCGTTTAATTTTAATGGTATAGGTAATATCATTCATGGAGTCTAAGTGGTCTGAAAGGGACACTAATTTAATTTCATTACTCTAGGAGGGTTGTTGTAGTAAAAGCCGACCGTGTGGCGCGGCACGCTCGCCCTGACATCCAATCTGTGTGGAGAGCCCTCATGTCTGTCTCATTGAGAGCAAATCGCTCGAGCCTAGGGGACTGGCCCGGCAAAGGACATTGGGCAAAATTGAACAGGGTTTGGTTCAAGTCTCCACCACTAACGACATCCAAGTCACTGAATTGTCAATTAAATAATGATGCTAGTGTAAAGTTACTAGTTTTTAAATTATTAAATTATTAGATTTGCAGCTTTTGACTTATTATTTTTTTATTCTTAGTAAAAGTTCCTACTAATTTAATAGACTATTCGGTGACGTAGGTTTCATTAGTAGTGGACATTTATTTGGACCAAACTCTATACAGTTTTCCCCGTCGTCTTTTGTATATTAGGGTTACAGTCATTGGAAGTTGTTTTAGGGACTGAAATCCTGCGGACCAATAGCTTCCAATCTACGTGCCGTGACGGCGACAATCCCATTGTTCAATATTCGATTACATCTGTTTCGATTAATCTGCTGTTTGAATTACTTGCCATAAGCTAGTTTTTTCCGCATTATAAACATGCTTGTTTAATACGTTGAAGGTGATCTAGTGCGCCCACCACGTTGGTATGTATATATACATTCGTTAACATTGTGATTATATCAAAAGGCACACTCATCTTTTTTTATTTTATGACACAGTGGTTTGGAAAAATAACATGCTACCCGTGTCGTGTAACAGAGTTTGTTTTTAAACTAAGCCGAACGACAAATTCGCAACGGTCGAAATGTTTTACACGTCAAATTCTCTGTTCCAAGCTTTTACCTAAGCCATGTGATGTGAAACATAGTGTAACGCAGCGCAGAATCATTTATCTTAATCGCGACACCTCACTCATTTACCTAAATGGTGCACGTTAGTAATCATGTAGCTACAAATTACCAACACGATTGCTTTAACTACGAAATTAACCCTTATGTGCCATCGATTAAATATATTGGAATATCCCAATTAGAATTTACTGCGTTAGAAACTCGTGACCCCAAATAGAACTAATACATTTATTTGTTATTCGATTTGACTTTAGGCTTAGTTTGGTCGCCATTTTAGGTCTGGCTGAACCCTTTTGTTCTTGTTATTTCTAGTGTCCATTAAATTATCCCTTTCCTTTTGGACTCTGTGAGGTTTGTGTTTTTAAGGTTGTTTTTTCGAGACCATTGCCTTAAAAGAGCCAATCGGTGCACAGAATGAATGAATGGGCTATTCTGCCAACAGTTTAAAAAAAATCGCGTTTCCATTTCACGCTTTTTCTGAAATTCCAAATAGTTTTACAGCTCTCAGTTCTGTTGGCAGCAACCACTCCCTTTCGTTGAATAAATCGGTGAGTAGGTACTTTAAATATAAAACACCACAAAAACTTGGAAAGCATACAATTAACCGTTTCCGAAAGTTCCCAAAACTCCACCAGGCTAATTACAATAGTATTCCGAA
This sequence comes from Phlogophora meticulosa, assembly GCA_905147745.2. NCBI lineage: Eukaryota > Metazoa > Arthropoda > Insecta > Lepidoptera > Noctuidae > Phlogophora > Phlogophora meticulosa. Next base: position 7,894,995 of record LR990518.1, read on the forward strand.
AAAGTTTGAGATATTATTTGGCAACATTTAGGTAAGAAACATTTTCATCGCTACCCAACCAAGAATTTGCACGAGCGCAAAATTATTTTAATTAAAAAACTGAGGAAAGGAAGCAAGGAGGTGGGCATTCTTAATTATTTGCTTGGTAGGGTTTAATCAAATTATACTTGAGTGAAACGTATTATATTAAATTACTATTTAGTTATTGTTTGTAGTACTTTGAAAGGGGAAAGCGGAGTGCGGTAAGTATAGTTAGTGGGGGTGCGTAAGCGTGACTTGCTTTCCTGTCTAAACTTTAGAAGGAATTATCTTACTTTACCCTACTTTGAGAACTTTAGTGCACTACAGCAATAGGTGACGTTACACCGAGAAGTTCAGGTAATTTACTACAAAATATGTGTGACAAGTACAACTTTAATGTTTTTAACGACACTATTTTCAACCGAGTTCTGTATTGATTTCAATGCTATTTGGAAAATTCTCAGTTTGAGCTCAAGTTGCCATGGTAACTCCGCCACCCCATAAAACGGCTCGGATTCCGGAAATTCGTTTAGGGAAACTATTGCAATATGATAGGCATATCACTTTCCTTTTGCGGTAAAGGATGTTTTTATTTAATCTGTTCAAAGACGAATTCAAATCAAATGTCAATCCACCTATAAACGATAGGTACACCATCAATAGCCGTCTTGAGAAATAGAAATAATATAAATATTTCAGGACTATGTAATGTACCTACTTGTATGTTTATTCATTGCCACGTTCTAAGTTCTAAGGGTTACCATGAGATTCATCGAAGACACGTACGCCGATAACCTTTGGGTTTAACGAGGACATTAGTAGCAGCAAATTGTAGGCCCTGCTATCCCTTCCGTGCTACCCTTTCCTTCACTCTCCTTCCTATCTCACACTGAATTATAAGCGTTACATACCGATCTAACAATGGTCGTTTTCACTAACTGAAGTACTATGCAACATCTGAATGTAATGCTGAGCGCGAAAAATTATTTGACTAGCTACTAGGCGATCCCTAAAGTTATGATATCGATTTGCCGATGCGTAATGCTTAGACAAATCTTGCCTAGTCACAGATTCCAACAAAATTGGCGAGAACCGAGCTTGACTCGAAAATCCACATACAAGTAAGTGTCAAATTGTAAATTTCGAAGCTTAGGTATAAGTTGCCTATAGCGGAAAGAATGGTGACACGCGTGCGGCTGCTCAAGAAATAGCTTACGTTGAGCAATACTTAGACGTTGCTTTACTTGACGCTAGTAGCTAGTAGTAGTTAGACGCCAGGAAATGCAAAAAGAAAAACTAAAACTAAACAGTTTTAGCAAAAAAAAGTGGGTCTGTTAGTGGCCAAAAAGGCTCGGCCCCTGTCTCGGGCATACTTAGGAATCTGTAAGACTTTAGGTTTAGTCAAAGCTAAATCATGAAATGTTCGAGTAAATTTGAACATCTACTGAGAAGTGATGGCACACGACGTCGGCATATCAAGGTCGCATACATGCTGAGGTATAAGATCAGTCTAAACGGACTGCCTTAATCTGACCTCCACAACCCAATTACTGGGAAATACAATACTTCTTGGTAAGATACCGGTCTTTCAGGCTTCGGATTACCACTAACGACTGTCAAAGATCTATAAATGACATCTGAGACTAGGAACTTTATGTGCTGTTGGAGTTACTTACGTTCACCTACTAATAGTACAATTCCTGTTTCTAAACTAATATTATAAAGAGAAAAGATTTGATTGTTTGTATGTTTGTTTTTAATGGACAAACTCCAAAACTACTTGTCCGATTGCAAGAATTATTTCACTAAAAGAGAGCTACATTATCAGCAAGTTACATAATATGCTTGATATTATTTTCAAAACTACCCTTTAAAAGGGTTGGAGGGGATGTTAAAGTTAGAATGGAAAAGTACTAAATCAATGAGGAAAAAGTCAAGGGCGAAGTGTGACCAATAACGAAAAAATCTAAAAATATGCCAGTAGGTAACACAAAAATTGTGTATAACTACTAAATAACTGAAATATCTTTAGTTCCGAACTATCTCTGTTCCTAGAACAAATTGAGTGTACTAGTACTCGTACAATCAACCGCACCACGATTAGTGCACTACGAAAGCCGCCCTTACCGCTCCGGAATAGAGGCGCTGTCAAAGGCAAACTGTTATCATGAACAGGAGGTATACGACCCAAAATTTCTAGTTACCATGCCCATCTACGCTTTGAATGACGTCATGTACTTCAGATTGGTCTATTTTCGCACTCCCCTCGACGCTTGTCAGCATCGGCTGTCTCGGCCCGGTCGTATGTCATTCACCTCAACTATATATTGTCGTCCCCACAATGGATAGATCGTGTTATGATAGTAATTCGAACGAAGTAAAACTATCCGGGCTATATTTGTATCAGTTTGTATGGTCACTAATTAACTGTATTAAGAAAAATATTTCACTGTCAGGAAAAGACAAAGGTTTGATCAAGTAAGTTGTGTCACTGACTTAAAATAAGCCAATGAACTTATTCCAGTGCTATCTCTCGGCGACCGAAAGAGGATTATTTCTGGTAGAGGGAGAAACAGTAGGATTCTGTACAGGTTTGAGGGGATTCTGCTGAAGCCTGGTTGACCAAAGGGTTGTTTATTTTTACAATATCACAGATGTAGTTCAAAGGAAGCTAGCCCTTGGATAGGAGCTTAAATTTGCAAAGAAAGGATAAAGATGCAGTATTGTTTGTATTCCAAATTCGTAATATCAAAATCGGATGAAATGCATCGGCATAATCGATAAATTTTAATTCAGATCGGTGAAGAATCAACTGCCTGCCAAATTCGGTGCCTAAAAACGGAAACTGGCAAACTGCCAGAATGAGGTTAAGTAGAAAGGAAAATATTGTGCAGTAGTAAAGTTTCGGGAGAGCTTAGGAGTACATGATATCGACAAACAGATGATACTGCGGCCGATTTAAATCCTAAACTGGATAAATGCTCCTCAACCACTGAGCTGGGTTCCTGCGTTTGAATACAAATGGACCGTTTATCCCTGAAAGCCAATCTGTATGCAAATTACAGGTCCGTTTAACTATTCTCGTTAGTTGCTCATTTTCGGAACGTCTGCATTTTCAGTTTGACTGAAATATAATCCTTTCGTTTGTGGTGGTGATTGATAATGTTATTTGTTTTGATTAATTGAATTAAGTTAAAAGATTCTTTGTAGTTCCACAGCTACACTTTTGTCCTTGCAGTAAACGTGGCATGAATTTCACTTGAAAGATTTCGATAAAAGACAGCTGTCAAAGTCCTTGTTCAAGTTGTTGCCAAATCCTTAACATCCATACTTTTAATAAATAACTCAAAACCGACCGAATCATTTCGCTATTAACTTCGGGCGTAACTTTTGCAAACGCCTCGCGATTTTAGTGTCTTTGCGAGAAGTTGTCGTCAAGTTTTTCATCCCCTTTTTCCGGCTCCGCTAATGCGCAAACTTTCCTTCAGATACGCCGACACGCCTTGCGAAGTGGCTTGCTCAAAATTTCATGAAAATCCACAAAAAAGTATCTAAGTTAACTATAGAGGAAGTATAAGTAGCGACAAAATTATAAAAGAAGAAATCGACTTGCAGCTAGGACTTAGTGAATACAGTCTCAGAAAAGAAGCAAATAGAAACGCTAACTGTATTTGGCTTCATATTGAGGTCGACTGAGGAATTGCTTTCTGAAGACCGATGAATTCTAAAAAATATGTAATAATAAATTTCTATAGATGCCAATACAATAATAGTGAAGTGAATGGAAACCTCAAAACGGTGTTGCAATACAATTTCACAAAACCGACCTCTACGCAGTATCCCCATAATCCGATTTCCTCATTGATAATGTCAGCAACCAAGTGAATGAAATATAACCATAACACATAGTTATCCTTTATCGCGCGATTCAGAACCCAATAATGCTGCAATGTGTGTTCGCTTATAACGTCAACATAATGTGTATATCTTATCATGATTGTGTCTGCATCTGTGTAAGTCGCATTTACTTTTTCCATTCTCCACTATTCGCGACCCGGGGCCCATTCTGCAGAACCAAACGATTCTACGCTTGTTACGAGCATTCCATATGCAATTTTCTCCTTTCTACATTGAAATGCTTCACTATTTTCACAGTTTTTAAACTATTTTAATGAATAGTTCGCAGTAACGTTCCCGTATTTAAATACACACGTGGAATCGTTAAAATATTTGCATAGCGCAATTTCGTTGCGATAATTTTTCACGAAATTCATATGAAACTGGAATAAAATTATTATAATAAGATTTTGTTTTTAAATCTTAAAAACTTAGTACTTATTATTAATACTCTTCTCAACGATGGTGGCAGAAGGAATTCTGAAACCGAGCCATAATTATTATTCGTATTTCAAGGAATGCTGAACTAAGACAATTAAATCATGAAAGCGCGTACCACCGCGCCGCGCCGCCGCTACAATTGAATCGGCATAATTGAGAACATGCCGAGAGAAACCTAGTATGAGTTGGCTCATTAGTGAGTATGAATAACTTGTTCCGAACTTTATTAACTATTGTCTGAAGCAGCCTTACATAGAAATCACTGAGCATTGTAACAACAGCTTTGTGGTAAGAAGCTCCCGGCTACAAAGACGCAAATTTGAACAAGCTCTTGAGGAGTGTAAAACTGTCTCTAAAGACTTTTCGTGCATGACGTTCATTTTATTAAGTTCTCCAGAACTTGAATTGGAGTTCTGTGACTGTCGGATTTTCCTCAAAGTTATTTTAATACTAGAATCTATTTACGGCGCGCAATCGAGTTATTGCTTGAGACCAAAGGAGAAACATTTTGGAAATAATACGTAACGTCTACATTGTATCATAAAATGGTTACCTATCTCCCAATATCCTAAACTTCTAAATAAACTGTAAACATGTCGTTGGGGTCTTTTAAAATGTCAACCACACACAGTTTGCGAGCAACAAAAATAAACCATTGATCGGAAATGTACTGAACGTCCGACTCGGCCACAATTAATACATGCTTGGAACCAAATGGTTGGCTCAGGAGTAAAATAGCTCAAACTAGGATGGTATTCAATGAAAACTCGTACTTATTTATAAAGATAAAGAGATTAAAATGGACTGTCGAATTTCGGGATAGCTGCCGATCTAACCCCTGTTGTAGAATCCTCTATGTGTATCATCGACATAGCAAAGGGCAGCAGCAGTGAGGTTTAATGACAATGGACCAATACAGACTCGAGGTCAACGTTAAGTGTCGCATTGGACTTGGCACGGACCCTTAATTGAGCGGTTATCGTATAGTCAGAAACGGAACGACAGATAGAATTAATAAAAGTTCTGCGAAGTCATTGTTTGGTCCACTACTGCACAGTTATTTAGCGAAACAAATGTATTTAACATTGGTAAATAAATATACTTTTAATCTTATCAGGTAATTACTATTTGGAGCTTTGGATGAAACAAAATGTATTTACCAGTAGTGTGTTTTTCAGTTTCTGCTAAGAATTTGTTTTATTTATTTAATTGTGGTACAATCGAATTGATACGTCAACTGCTTATCATATTAGGAAAAACCGAGCTTGGAAATCTGGAATCAAAGTATTATCTATAATTCTTATTCAGGTTATCAATAAAAAACAGACTTACAATATAAACCAAGATACTTGTTAATTATTTAACATCTTATAGGGAACGTGCATTATCAACTTCTAAAAAGGAGAACTACTTTGGAAAAAAAAACAATGGAAAGATTGTAAAATTTTCAAGATAGGCCTACTAAATTATTGATATCAAAACAAAATCAATATTTCGCCAAGTACACAAAGTCTGGAACATAAGTAAGTTTTAGAAAACAAATCACGAACTACGTTCCACACATGTTAAACGAAACTTGCACGCACAACTTGCTTGCAATTAATGGAAGAGTTAAGTCTCGAGACTAACTCAGTTATGTTACAACTACGTATATGCTCGAGCTGCTTGCTTATGTAGTGCCTTCAGATATTATATTATAAATTTATCATTTTACATGATATAGGGGCTAAGCTAAGCAACTACGCAGGGATAATAATAATATAATTGGATACTAAAAGAATTTCTCAGATTTTAAAAAGCAAATACATATTTGATAGAAGTTAATAAAGAAAATTGCTTTATTCACCTTAAGCATTGACTTTAATCTTCTTATTTCTTTTGAATCATATTAACCCATGCTATCCATATACCTGTAATTAAGGTCACCGAAGAGAATCTTCACTTTTCATCGTTTAAAAATTAGAACGCCCTATCGCCATCATCCACCATTACTCATCATCCAACTGATTTGTTTCATTTTTAATTATATTAGATAGATTTTCGTTATACAGTTATTTCACCTGATGATGAGCGATGATTGTGATCGATGATGGTGGGCGCTTAGCTAAAAGTAGCCTGAAAGACTCGCAGGTTATAGTTATAAGAGCCTGTCTGGTGTCTCGTAAGACGTACTTGGACTCTTAATCTTCCTTCTTCTTAATTTTTATTTTATTTATTTATTTATTTAGCTTGATGAAGTGCCATATTCACTGATATTTCAGGTTGCTGCAAAGCCTGGCTTTACCATCTCTTTGAGCTACTGTTGCTGGGGAGTTACTAGTGTCACTTCTAATACCCAGCAAAAACACTATAAAGTGGTGAAGAGTAGGGGTTTAGGGGTGTACAGTCCTCCATCATTTTCGACGTTCAAAAAGTGCTAATTCTCAGACTTTTTTAAATCCATGAAATCTGATTTTAATTCTACATCTAGAGCTGTCAGTATAATATATCTCTCTGTATCAATACTGTGTATGAAGAAAATCTTTAACACAGAAGAGAAATTTCGTCACCTATCGTGAGAAACTCGTTGGTGAATTTGTCCAACTACACCGTCGGTACGCAGTCGCTAAAATAACCAATTTGGGGACCCTCATCGCGCGTCACGAGGTAATGGATGGCTTTGAGCTCACTGTTGCGGTTATATTGGACGGGGAAAAAATTATATTTCGCTATTACCCTGTAAATTTCCCTGTAGCTCCGAAATGTAAGGAATAACGCCGCGAAGTGATTTCTGGGACGTGTGTATGTGTACGTGCATGAGTTAGAGAGCAGGAAAATTTTGCTGGATATCCTTGTCGGTAAATTAACGGAAGTTGCTAATAATGTTCTCAATCAACGGTATATTTTTACTTCATACCTCGTAAAAGAAAATCTTTACGTCATTTAACATCATGCCTGTATTCCCCGAAGGGGAGTAAGCAGATGTGTACCTATAGCACATCCACATTTTGCTAGCTATGTTTTAGTCTCACGAAATAGAGGGTTAATCCTATTGCCATCAACCGGGGACTAATCCTGACTCCGGACTGCTGTTGAGAAATTCTTGATGAAATAATCCAATATCATCATCGCTCGTTTCGTCATCTACTCTAATTATTTATAGCAAATGTTGTGTCCAATGTAGCCAGAAGCGGTGACTCAAAAAAATCTATTACATTTACGTCACTAACATCATTTGCAAGAACCTGTTAATCGTATACATCTGCACGCTGTACTGTATATAATTCTTTCTCAAATAAAAAGAATCCAAGAGTTCAAGCCGTGTCTGCTTCATCCATTACAAAGTCCTCAGGGGAATACCTGTCTTAAACAAGCTCGTACCATTCTTCTTTGCTTAGATACATCTTTTCTTGCCGACAAATTAAATTATTCAGACGCTTACTGATATATCGGCCACAAAAAATAATTAAATATTTGAGTAACATAATGTGAAATATGGCTATTTTAAATGTATATGCAACTAAGGACAATATCGATCAAGTTCTTTTGCTTCAACAAAACAAATTTCGTTAAATCTCATCCACTACTCGTACTTATAGTGAATACTACCCACTTAACATTTTGCCGATTATGTTAAGTCCCATTTCTGTTAAGGCAAGAATCCAGACTACAGGCTGCTCCTGAGAAATGCCAGAAGGTAAAACCCTATAAGTAACTCCTTGTCCGACCCATGACTCGAACAAACTCAACTGTAGCGCTTGCGACTAGAAATGTAAAGAGGCTGTCAAATAATACCTAAACATTGAATGACTACTTTTCATTTCGTAGTTATTTGCTACCACTATTATTACAGTTTTCACTATCTTTACTACCTTCAGTTGGGGCCATTTTGTATGATATCTTGATAGTTAGCAAATAAATATTATCACAACGTTATCTATGTGATAGTTTGTTGATTGAATATAACGTAGGCCACCAGCCGTGTTAGTATTTACGATAGATATCAGATGTGACGCTTCGAGTACAATTATTATATTATACTAGCTTTTGGCCGCGACTTCGTACGCGTAGCATTTAGAAAAAAATACAGCATGTATTTTAAGTTACACCTCTAGAAATACATTGTTGAAAACTGCATTCAGTACCATGCAGTAGTTTTAGCGTGATGCGTGTGCAAACATGCATACAGACAGACGTACAAATTCTAAAATCTGATTTTTTGACTTCTGTTGCTCTAATAAAAATGTGGAAGATATTAGTTTTTTTTTTCAATATGTATCCTAATGTACAGACCTTGATCTGTTACAGTTTTATTAAATGTATATAGATTCTTCCTGTTTAAAATATCACTATTTTAGGGAGAGAGCTAAACTGGGTATGAATTTCAAAAATAGTAGAAACGCGCGCCAGAACACAAAACTACCAGAAGAGTTTGAAACAACTAGCGTCCTACAAATGTCATGTACATTTGTTTTAATGTTCATTTTAATTCCCACTTTTATTAAATGTGCACAGTCACGTACATGAATACCTTATACTGAGGTACGAAAACAATCAAAAGCGATTGTAACCTACTCGTGAAATAAAGTTTTCATATTTTTTGGTTTCGAATTACCATTTTCGTAACACTAGGTATGGAATTTTGATCAATGCTACAAGAGAAAAATTTAAACATGTAAACTCCTGAGGTCTATCAACTTTCTCATCCATTTTAATTACAAAAATGAATCCATACTAATATATTTAATGCGAAAGTAAGTAACTCTGTTTTTTGTTAGTTTCTTTGTTTGTTTGTTACCGTTCTTTTCACGACTTAACGGCTGAACGGATCGGAATGAAACTTGGCAAGGACGTAGATTTTATCCTGAAGGACATAGGATAGTTCAGTTCGACAATATCCGACATTCATGCGGACGAAGTCGCGGGTAACAGCTAGCTTTCTATATGTGAGAAAACTAGACGTCCAAAAAAGTATAAATGACATACGCACGATATATAAGTAAAGGCAGACGTAGCCTCAGGACTCCTTTGTAATGGAAAAAAAATTAAACGACCCACTCCGTCCCCGTCTAAGTACACGTACAAAATAGTTCGTCCCAAAACCTTCGGGCCAACGTGCTGCGTTTGCAGATCGTGCGCCCTTCATTAAACTTGAAGGCAAAAAGTGGGCCCTTATCTAATCTGCAGTTGTCCCTTCTTGCTTTGCAGCTGGTGCCGCACAAAATGTACTTGACCCCAATTTTATCTACTGCCCAAATGCCCAAATAAATTTGTTCGTAGTTAAAAATGGTTGAATCGTTCCCCGAAATTGGATTGTTGGCGTGGTAGAATGAAAAGAGTGAATCAGCTCATTCTCGTGCGCCTCATAAAAGTTAATTTAGGGGTACTATCAGTACTACTAGTGCTCGTAAAATATACGCAACGAATTTAGAAGTATATTTTAACGGAAGCGAAATGTATTCTAATTCTATGAAATGCCAAGCTGGTTATCCAAAATAATTCAAGTTTGGTATGTTCTCCATATCAAAATGAGTTAACAAACATGGTTCATAGGATTTGCTGATTTTCCAATACACCAGCACTAGCGGAAGCATCACCCAATCCTTTATTTCTTGTTTCATTTTATTGTTCTTTATTCTGTCGCATGATTTTTGCTGGATTGTTAAGGCCATCAAAAGAATACTGTGAACAGGATAAAATTATAGAAATATGGATGAGAATAAACACATTAAACAAACTGTAAATCACGGCCTACCAACAAGCCAGGGAACTCCTGCGTCACACTGTATTTTATACATTTCATTGCGCTCATTGACCTATCAAATCACGCTCTCTTTATACCTTCATCCTTATTGACGCACTGTCGCTTTAGAGCGGGAGTTACCGAGTAGAGTAGCCAGCTGCCAGACACGCTTGCATTAATATATTTTCATTTGAAAAATGCTATTTTAGCAGATTCTGGAAGATTTATAGCAACAAAATGGTGCCAAATCGACTTTCTCAGTTGCGCAAAATGCAAATGGCCGGAGAGTCCAAAAGAAAATAATCATAAACAAATAATATCGATTGACAAATTTTCGGATCTTAGGGCGTGTTTCTCCAGTAAAATTGTGCGGAATATGACAAGTGCGAATCGTTTTTCATTTTTCATATAATGACGCCTCCTCTGGGCACAAAGCCCGTTTTATAGCCATCACAATGGGATTGTGCTCTTTCATCAGGCGGGACTTTTATGGGCGTCGCGTCAGCTGTGCTGTGGGACGCCAAAATTGAGACAGTTTAACTAACTACTTTCGCCCGGGTACCCATTTAGTGGTTGCAGCGCTTTGTCACATTAACTGACCGCTACATCGGCTTAAATCTGTGCATGAACTTGTAAGAAGGTTACATATACGAAAAACTAGTAAACAATATTGCATGGCATCGTTGAAAACATTGGCTTTCCGCCACAACTATTGAACTTTGTACCGATTCAGGAAAACGTAGTGTCTTCGGCCACTTTCATCTGTTTATACCGTCTATTTTCAACTTTTGGCACATGCCCTACACAACGCATACCTAAATCAGGAAAATTGATACAGTGCATGACGTGCATAGCAAAGTATTGTTTACAAAGCAAGAAATCGTAACCCAATAATAAAAGACAATAGCTAACACTAACGATGATGGTAGATAGAAGGTTTCCGTTTGACTCTCGAATATCTGCGAATATGAGATAGGGAATGTAGATAGCTACCGATGCATCAATGTATCACATTCAAGCCGTTATGAACATGATCATACCTATCTGTGGTAAACATTCTAAGGACGACAAACATCTCGATATAAGTAGTACAGGTATTCCTATATATCAAGTCGAGATCGAGACAGACGCGGCAACCACACAAGACCTTGAATCGCTAGTATAAACATAAACGTTGGCTGTTTTAAACGATATTTTATGCATCAACAAATTGTAATCAGTCATTTTAGTATCTGAATCTAGAGGTTCTGTTGTATATTTATTATTTCAGACCTTCAATTTATGTTAAGTTATTTCTTTTGTCACCCTTAACCAGGTTTGTGTGTACGTGTGAGAGAGAGAGAGAGAGTACTTGTCTTTTGAAGGTTTCCTCAATGTTTTCTTCTGGTGTTCTTGTATTGGGTTATTTTAAATCAAATATTGTTGGTTGAGCCCCAATATGTATGCCTCTTTTAAATAAATTTCTTTAAGAACCACCATTTTCTATTGCTTTGTATATATCCTTGCCTATGTTGCAGTGTATTCGTCGTAATCTTTTGTATTCGTCACCGTTTTATTTACATTCAATACCATTACAGTAGATAGATATAGGTATGATAATCTATTAATTACATACAGTAAATTGTTGCTCTCTGTGTACGTAAGTATATGCAATAGGTAGATACTGTTGTTAGACTAAATAGGTATCTATACTAAACACAATGGAGAATTACGGTAAACGATGTAGATCTTAGTATTATACAGTGTTAATAGACCGAGAAATACCTATTTACCGATTACATGCAACACATAATATACATTATATGTATATGGCGCCGTTAGACACGTGTATATTGTTACTTCAATTGATTCGCATTCTGTTTTTTGTCTAATCGCTTAATTAAGTTATCCTTGAAATCGGTTCAGGCATAAGTAATGTTACCATATTTAGTATAATTCCACTATTTTGGTAGCTGAGTCAGTGTCTTGTGGTTTAGTATGTTGAATTCATCTAAAACGCCATTCAGTTACTCTAAAATGAAAGGAAACCTCATCAATTATTTGTGTATTGTTCTTACAAATTGCCAATATAATTGTCAATAATTGTTATATGTAGGTACCTACTTTATATAGTAGGTTACCTATATTACATTCATAAATCGATAATATCATTTTGAAAGTCATCTGTGGCTAAACTTGAAAATTGTTTCCTCATTGGCGTATTTATGTAATTTAAGTCAAATCACAAGATGTGGCGTGACTGTCTGGTATTACTTTATCTTGTTCACAATCTTTTGATCTGTCGTTTCTGCAAAAACAAACAATTAGGTACTAGAAAAGTAAACCACACGTGTTTACGTCAGGTAGTATGTGGTAGTATGTAACAAACCTGTTTGTACTATGAATAAGCTCGTTAACGCATTCACCGAGCAGCGGGCAAGGTGTTCCCAGCTGTTAAAAAGATCGTGCGATCAAACATTAACATAAATAGGTACCAAACCGATTTGTTTACTTTACCAAATTCTAAGTTAACATAACATTAATTTTACATTAACAAACCACTACAGTTTTATTACAATTCTATTGTTCATGCAATTAAACAACAATCAATTTTAAAACAAATGAAAAAAAAATATGTACTCACATTCTGATACAGTCCCACTGCTATTCGACGCTAGTACACCGAATGTTTTAACGTTTACAACACATAAAAATATTAACCACCACATAATGGCACAAAATTTGGGGGCTGCCCGATGACAGCCCACCAAAAGGAACATTCGTCCTGTAAACTTTCGATTTTACGAAAACCACTATAAAGCAACACTGCAGGACAAATCCAGGAGCTTGACAGGATTACGTCACGTTCATAACACTGTTAGCCGTCTTACGGATCGTGTTCACTGTTATTAATACTGCGAGGGGCAATATTTTGGTGATTGGTTGGTACGCGAGAGTTTTGAGGTTATTTCTACGTGCCACTGGTGCGAGCGCGACGGAGAAATGTCGCGCTTGGCAGGTGAGGCGATGTGACGCAAGCAGCAGGCCGCTAGATGGCGCGGGCGGCGCACGCGTGACGTAGCTACGTTTAGTTTCGGCGACCGAACGCCGGCGCTGCGCTACTGATTCTAGCTACAGATTTTTCCAACGCATCACGCGAACGACACGATGTTAAGCCTCGCTCACATGCGATCTCGAGTACAAACGACTATTTACGACAGCTGAGGGTGCACCATTAGTTTTTATGAGTTAGCTTCTTTATTACATGAAAACGCGTCTGTTATAGCCAGAAATCTAATACCGTTGATATTGCGATTCCGGGACGTTGAGTTTAGTTTGGTGTGTATGACAGAGGAGGAATTTATTATCATACATTTTATTGTAAGGCGAATTCGGTACAAGATTCTATAAGCTGACTGATTTTAAGAATGCCAACTTACTTTAAGAAATCCTGTTGTTACAATAGCAGGTATACAGAACTGTTGTTTTCATACGTGTTATTTTCTACACAACAAAGATAGATACTGACTTAAATATGCACCTGATTTTAAATTGATCTCCACAGAAGAAGTAACTCTTAAATTTAATTTTGGACACAAGACACGGAAGATGCAACCCTTGGTAATTTGTAATAAATTGTTGTTATAACAATAAACATTACTCTCCCAAAAGTTGGCAACACGACGATAAAAAGATGCAAAATTGTGTCCAGCTGTGATCTCGCCCTAACGCTAGAACAGGAATGCGCGCGCATCTTAACAGTGCCGCCGTGGGAAGACGCCGGGGGGCGTGGCGTCAGTCGTTACGCACATACGCCAACTGTACGCAACGCCGCGATAACACACCCGGCTGATAACACCCCCTCTGATAGCACACTCTCTACATTCGCTGCGAAGCTCACGCACACAGGCGCAAACCTAGCTTTCACGTAGTTCTACGTTGAGAACGCAAGGAATCCCGTACTTTCTCGCTGAATTCTGCGTATATGGTTACTGCGAATGTGTGCGTGCGACCGTCTGTTGTTTCGGGAAGTCAACAGTTTCAGACCCAGCGTCCCGTCAACCGGCTTCTTATCAACAACACATTTCCCGCTTTTACCAACAAAACCACGGCGGCCTCCTCAATTCACCCAGTTTATAGAAGAATAAGAAACCCCACTAAAGTCTCCTTCCTTTCCAGCATTTGAATAACGGAAAAGGCTATCGACTTGAACATTCAAATCTCGGAGTTCATTAAGTTAATTAATTATTTAATCATTTATTTATGACTTTTGTTTTTCTCTATGTAAGTATGTGGAATCAATGAAGTTCCCGATCTTCTTAGTTCAATGCTAATTGTATCCGATAAGAAACTGGGAAATAATAGAATAATTACCTTTTTTTTGTTAACGGTGGGAAACCATCAAAAGGCGCCTGGACTTTTGGGGAAAAGACCAGGGAGTGTGGGATTCTTACCTCACTAAAACCACCCCGGTGATCACCATCAGCACATGGAAGGGGCCCCGTTACCTTTTAAGAGACCACTCCGGGGAGTCCCGGAGTATAGGTAATATTATTCTGAGGGGGTCCTCAAAGCAATAATTATTACGTATTGTTGCTTCGTTGATTTTATTTCATAGATAAGTAATTGTGAGCGGAACATATTATTTGTTATTAATTTAGACTAAGTTGTTGTGATTTAGGTTTGGATGATCAAAGAAATAAAGAAAAAGCACAAATTTAGCACAAGCTCAGGCACACAATAACAAATATATCTCGAAAAATAAAAATAATTAAAATGTAGTACTCGTAAGTGTACGCCCGCCAAGTAAAGTAGGTCTAACAATGCCTGAAACTGATTTTAACTGGACCTGCGTTTTTAAGGTGACTTGTGATCTTTAGTTAGTACATAAAATAAGTAAATAAAATGGGATTTAAATATCATTTGCCATACGCCTCGTTTCTGTAAATAAGACGATACTATTTATAAGATGATCGGTCATTCAACTCATCATTATGCAAAGGCATTTGCCATCGATAGGCACAGGTGTACCCATAGTACAGACGCCAGCACATCAAGCTATCCCAAACTGTGAAATTTTCCCTTTTGAACATAACCTTATTTTTTTAATAAAGTTGTAAAGCGATCAAAAAGAATACATATTGAAGTAACTTAATGTGCTGCTCTCTGTACCTACAACCACATTTCGGCAGTTAAGTTTAAGTCCCATGTAGTAAAGCGCGTGGCAAATTCTATATTGCTAGGTACTGAGACATCCCAGATGGAAAACCCCAGCAAGACTTTGCCTGACCTGGAAATCGAACCCACGACCTCTTTCTCAGTAATGCTTCGAAAGTTACGACCAATGACGCAGTGATTGGATATTATGCCATATTATAATATGCATGCTTGGCATATAAAAATCTCTGCTCCTACAAAATGCCTGAATCCAGATTGATTTCAGGGCATTAACAGGAAACGTACTACATTTCACGCCTCCCCAAATAGGGTCATTCCAAATTGCTTTTACACTGAACATCCCGAAATTCTGGGTCATCGCCGGCCGGCGGGTGAGATGCGATTTTTCAAAAAGCAGCTGAAACGTGGGACCGTGTTACTCGATAAAACATTTCAGGTAAGACGTGCGCTGAAGCCAAATTAACCGAACGTGATTGTCGCATACACTTTTTATATAAGAAAAAGGTTAAACAAACAAACAGAGACACTAATAAAGCAATAACAAATATACACAACACTACGAACTGCAGAATATTAAGTAAGAATACTGATAAAAGTTACTAAGTAGGCGCATACGTGCTCTAACAAGTCAGTGTTTTGCACGTGATTTTGTATTTTTTATTTTGTTTGGATATAATAATAATAGTAGCCTGTTACTGTCTCACTGCAGCGCAAAGGCCTCTTCTCAAACAGAGAAGGTACGATAATTAAAAACCACGATTGCTCAAACCGGGTTGGGATTTCAGACGTAATCGTCCTCCTGCCCTTATCTCAATTTATTTCGGGTCGACGCAGGCTTGTTCCATGTATTTCTATTTGCCGTCATCTCAAAGTCACTGCCTTTCTAGCTATATCATCTCTCACACAATCCATCCATCGTTTCTTTGGTCTCCCTCTACTCTGGTAACTATAAATAAATAAAAAAAAAAAAAAAAAAATAATGCTGGACAATCCACACAGCATCATCTAGCCCCAAGCTAAGCAGAGCTTGTGTTATGGGTACTAGATGACTGATACACTTAATACAATATATTAAATAAATAGATACTTTTTATTATACATAGAAAATACCCAGAACACCCGGAACAAATATTTGTAGATCGTACAAACGTTTGTCCCAAGGCGGGAATCGAACCCGCAACCTCCTGCGTCGCAGGCGGACCTTCGCCCGCCGCGCCACATAGGTCGTCAACTAACAACAACGTAACTATCTACATTGTTACTCAAAACTTTCCTCATAACATGATCTTCATTCCTTCGCATCACATGTCCATACCATGACAACCGATTCCCACGCAACTTCTCGGTTGCAGGCGCGATTTTCAGGCTTCCTCTTACATACTCATTTCTTATTCTATTCTTTCGCGTAACACTACAAATCTCGTTTAGCATTCATTTCAGCTGCATGCAACTGCCTTTCATTCATCCCATTTGTTGGCCAACATTGTGATCTATACAAAACAGCATCTTCATTTAGTACCTTTCATACTTCTACTGGTATATCATCTAGGCCCATGGCTTTTCAATTTTTCGTACTTCTTACTGCAATCCTGAAATCCTCACTTCATCCATGCTAATTTCTCTCACCAAACCCATATTTACTTGTGCCTTTTCAACCCCCATACCATTCCATTCATTCACCTCGTTCATTTCTTTTTCAAAACAAACTTTCCATCGCTCTTTTATTTCATCATCTTTGCACAGAACCTTACCTTCATCATCTTTCATAAATTATGAAATGAGTAATATCTCTTGACTTTTTTTCCCTTCTCTCGTAATCCTATAGAGTTCCTTCTGGCCTCTAGCGCCCTAAAGCCCTAGCAACTGCTACCGCCTTTTTTGCTTTTTTGTTCCATTCTATGTAAATTGTTTTATTTTATTCTTTCTTGAAATGAAACTTTTTTTGCATTTAGTAACTTTTGCACTTCTTCATTCCACCACCATGTATCCTTCTTCCACCATGTTTCTTAAAGATTTCAGACGTAGGTGTTTATTAAATATAAATCCAGGTTTCCTCACGATGGTTTCCTCACGATGGTTTCCTTCACTGATGTACGAGTATATGATGTGTCAGATAATCTTAGAAAATACAATTATGAATGAAAAACGTCACATTAGTATTTGCACGGTTTTGAAACCAGAACTTGCCTACTTAACTGACCAACTCCACATTGAAACGTAGCAGATAACTAGAACCTCGAGGACGCAGCAACATGTTTCAACCTAACCAGAAACAGTATTTTTAATCGTTACTTTGTTGTGCACGTAACTTAATTAGGTTTCTGTTTTTTGTGCGTTGTGTCTTAAAATAAAGATTTGTAATAACTTCAGCAAATATCGCACTGCTTAACGACACAACACCACGCCTGTTATCCCCGAAGGACTAGTCAGAGGTGTATAGTACACCCCCATTTTGCCAGCTTTATGTTTAAGTACCATGTGTCAAAGTGTGGCGTGAATGAGGTAAAAACTAATTACACAAACTATTAGGTAATTCGTTTTTGTTACCTTTTGAGGAGCTCGTGGCTAAATAGGAAAAGCAGCACGGGTTGAGCGAAGGTTATCCCTATGCAGGCATAGGGATGTAACTATAAGCTGGTACCTATTATTGAGGTGGTAAACCCTTGTTATAAGGCAGATGCTGGATGAGGCAAGCTGAAGACAGGGCGCTATGGCGCTCATTTCGGAGAGGGCTATGTCCAGCAGTGGACTAACATAGCCTGATAATGTCTGATATGTGATATGAAACCCATGTTAGAGACGTTGGCGTTGACTTTAAGTTCAATGACTATCAGGGTAACTGCAAGTGAATAAAAACAGGTACATATTCTAACGAGAAAACTATCTTCAGGTTTTTTCATACAAAGTGCAATGAAATACTTATCTAATACCTAAAACGAGCAATATATATGGATGTATGTATGCAGGGTGTTTGGTGCATGGACCGACAGGATTTTTTGTGGGGTTGGGGGGGTAATGCGCTAGTTTTCCCGACAGATAGTATTTTTTTTAATCACCCGGAATCTTGCCTTTAAACTGTCATAAAATTTTTTTGTGGTATAAGCATAATGCAACTTATGCATGTCGACCCTTGATGAACTAAAAAATAACATATCTAAACTATCGGGGAAAACAAGCGCATTACCTCCAACCCCCCAAAAAATCCTGTCCTGTTCATGCACCAAACACCCAGTATTTATAATCTGAATCTCGGAAACGGCTCCAATGATTTTCATGAAATGTACACAGAATGTTTCGGGGGCAATAAATCAATCTAGCTATGTTACATTTTTAGAAAACGTCGTTTTATCGTCGCAAAGCTCGATCTTCCAGGTTTCACTAGTATATAAAATATTCAAATTCCCCCTTTGACAGAAATTGAGTGTTAGAGTAATACATTATAATGGGTGATTTTGTGAAGCGGAGATATTGAAATAAAACAAAAAACGTTTCTAAAAGACATAATATCTTTTTTTATGACCGATAATTTTATGGAATTCATATCTGAATATGATTTCGGTATCACGCCCACCACAGCTGGCACGTATTTGCATATAAAGCGTTATCGAAAATGCTTTAAATTAGAGCTAACTCTTATAATTCATTTGGATTTTTATTTTATAAGTTAATTTCATTACTTTACATTTTTCCCTTTTGGTCCTCAAATGTATGACGTAGATACTCATAAAACTTTAATGTTAAATAAGTGGTCTTGATTATTTGATTTCATAAATAAAATAAATAAATAATGAATAATGATGGACAATCCACACAGCATCATCTACCCTCAAGCTAAGCAGAGCTTGTGTTATGGGTACTAGATGACTGATATACTTAATACAATGCATTAAATAGATAGTTATTTTTTATTATACATAGCAAATACCCAGAACACCCAGAACAAACATTTGTGGATCGTACAAACATTTGTCCCAGGGCGGGAATCGAACCCGCAACCTCCTGCGTCGCAGGCGGACCTTCGTCCGCCGCGCCACATCGGTCGTCAACTATTTAAAACTAAATTTACGATTGGCACTTTTGCTTTATACCCTTTATTTATTTATTTATTTATTTATTAATAAATAAATTACCCTTCGTCGAATCAAAAAGAAAATCAGCCCGTTTGCTTCCTATGTAAACCCTCCTATCATATTTAAATACGTTAGTCTAAAATTTCCACCGCAGCATTCACCATTCCACATATGTAAGTACGAAATGTAATTAAAACATTTCAAATAGAACTGTATACCTCTACCTGCTACTACCAACGACAAAATAATAATTAATATTACCGCAACATACCTTATAATCAAGCAAAATTAAATAGTTCAGCTACAAACGATACAATTTACTGCGAAATGTTAACAAGTATATAATTATATCGAGTTTCACGTACTGTATTCACGTGTACAGTCACGTGCACGATACCTAACGCGAACGCGATTTTTTTTTTTTTTTTTTTAAAACGTTGCCCCACACTAGGAATTTCTCCTGTGTCGTGGGTGCGTTTACAAACATTTAAAGTCACATACACAAACAGCCAGACCCGGAACAATTACCTGTAGGCCATACAAATATTTGTTCCGTGCGGGATTCGAACCCACGACACGCGACGCAGCAGTCGATCACTCAGCCACTGCGCCAACCGTGTCGTCAAATTTAAAAGCGATCTGAAATAATAACTGCAGTATCTTATAGAATGTTTTTCTTTTTAACGTGATTTTATTGCACGCCTCATAAGCGAAGCGTTGAGGTGATGCTCTACTCCCGATATATGAAAGTCAAGGACTTTTCGAAACTAAAAATGACTGTATTTTTCTCACAATGCACTTATCAGATAATATTATCATACATATATTAAGAAAAAACATTCGTTTAAACATATTTGATATTTTTTTTAAACAATTATTTTGTTAACGACCGTAAAAATTAATGAATCGTAGTTTTTTTTTTTAAAGCTTCATAAACGCAGCGCGCTGTTTGCTATTGAAAATCTCTGGGTAATTCGTTGTCGTTTAATTACAATGAATAAAAAACTAAAAAAATATGAAGAAGTGAAAAATGAGATTATGAGGCGTGCAGTTTTGGATTTTCCAAATTTTCTTATATTTTACTGAAATATATTTCTTCATCTTCAAGTTAGTTTTTTCCTTGTTGCACCTACCATGTTCTGTCTCTGCATCGCCATAAGGTAGACGGTTAGAAAATGCCTAAGGCAATCAGAGCCATTTCACGTTTACGCACGAACTTCTAAGATTTTGGGATACTCTATTACCGTCTTAAGTCAAGGATTGAGAAATTATTTAATACATGCAAAACATGGGACAATCATTTGTGTTGTCATTTAATGTATCACATTTACTAAAAAATAACTTGCTTGATCTACTCGTATAGTGACCCATCTCCCACAAGCATTTAACTGAAAAATCGCCGCAGAGTCAATTTCATTGTCCTATATTAATAATACTTGTAAATAAAGCTAAAAAATAAATATGGATTTTTTACTTGTGCATGAAGTTCAAAATAAAAAAGTAAAAAAAGACCTAGTTATTTCATAACTGTATGGTTTCGATAATACAATAAAATACATATTAAATAAACACTTCATCACCGCCAAAATTGCTCTTATTAAATCTTGCGAATATGTAAGGTATTTTTGCTCGTGACTGTACAGTACCTAGGTAAATTGATTCATTAATTACAATATAAATGGCCACATAGCATAGTTTTAATGGATGTTAATATTATTTCCGTGAAACATGACGAACCGGAAAATAAATGTGAAAGGATTAACTCCTTAAATTTTTATTTTTCGTGTGTATTATTGCATTTCTGTGATTTCAGATACACTTGGAATTCAATCCTGACCCACTAAGCCACAAGAGTACGACCAATATATCTCTGCAGACGTGAAAACAGAGAACTAAAATGCACAGATTTTTCTATGACAAGCCGCGCAACCCTGAACTGCACACTTAAACTGGGCGTGATGTACTTAGATGTAATTTGTTCATTGTTTGTTCTTCATTTTTTTTTTAATACGTTGCCCCACACTAGGAATTTCTCCTGTATCGTGGGTGCGTTTACAAACATTTAAACTCACATTCACAAACAGCCAGACCCGGAACAACTACCTGTAGGTCATACAAATATTTGTTCCGTGCGGGGATCGAACCCACAACACGCGGCGCAACAGCCGATGGCTCAACCACTGCGCCAACCGTGTCGTCAAATTTTGAAATATCATAATATTCATGTTTTAAGTGCAGTGCATAATTGTATTAAATGTAGTACATTAACAATTGAATTGAAAATTATCAAACTTTAAGTAAAGTGTGATACTTTTAATACATCTCGTGGCTCAATAAAAAAGCCACACGGGTTGTTCGAAGTCAGTCTTTAGATGGGTGACCGTTCGTTACATATCGACACTCCTACATGCGCAGCACGTTAAGTTGTTGGTCCCGGCTATCAATTGTAGATCATTGACAGTCGTTACAGGTAGTCAGAAGCCCGAAAGTCTGACAACAAGTCTTACCAGTTGGGGAATCATGGTGCCCAGTAGGCAGTCGCCCCATGTAAAATACTGGTATTCAGCTGCATCCGGTTAGACTGCAAGCCGATCCCAACATACTTGGGAAAAGGCTAGGCAGATACTATTTTGTATTATAAATGCGAACGTTTGTCGGTATGTGTGAGGAGTGTGTGTGTGTATGTTTGTTACTCCTTTGCGCTGTAAAGGCTGAACGGATTTAGATTAAATTTGAAAAGAAAAAAAGTTAAGTTTTTCCATGTGAATATCGAATCGCCTTCGTTTCTAACCCCAGTTAAGACCGCGGGGCGCAAACAGTGTACTGGTAAAGTTTAAACAATGTTTAGATTTTTTTAATTAAGTATAGTCCTTAATTGGTTGAGGAAGAAAGAAGTCTCATTTCAAATCCGTAAGATACTTGACATTAAGTAAAACGTTTTTAAACCTAAACGAACGATTACTGAAACTTGGTAATCAAATTAAAAGGCCAAATAAAGCCAATTCCTGAGGAAGTTACTCTTAGGAGTGGGTACCTTACGATATACGGTAGAAACCTTACGATCCAACTAGTATGTTAATAAAATGTAAAGGTCGGCAGATAAGCTGGAAATATTTCATGTCCATCATCATCATCATCAAGCTATACTAGTCCACTGCTGGACATAGCCCTCACCTAATGAGCGCCATAGCGCCCTGTCTTCAGCTTGCCGCATCCAGCATCTGCCTGAAGTCTTTCGCAGATCGTCATCCCACCTGGTCAGAGGGCGTCCTACACTACGTTTGCCGAGCATGTCCACTAATTACAAATTTTACGACAGAAAATAAACTAAAATCCAAAATCACGAACACCTCCCATAAAGTTAAGCAGTTAACTCCAAGAATTAAAATAAATACCAAGATAGAATCTATTAGAGTCACACCCAAACGCACATAAGTATAGACACAAACGAGAATACAACAATAAAACGTAGGACCCACAGACATGTGGTCACATTAAAATGCAGTTACGATGTGACCCGTAAACTGACGGACCATTATTTATAGCCCAGTGAATTTTATGTGAGGGAACAAAATTGAATTGTTTCACTTATCTTTGGGTACTATGCTAATGAGGATTGAATTTGACTTTATTTGGGAATTAATTTAATGAAATTGGAAAGTGTAAAAGGAGAACTACTCAGCTAAACACCTTATTGAAAATATAAATAACAAAGGAGAGAGTAATTCGATATACAGTACCTTCACTGGGAATCTGACCCGTTTAATAATAACACGGAAATTCTTACAATATTTTTCAAGAAACTCTTTTTGGAATAACTTTTAATAAGTTAAAATAAATAATCAGGGCGGGAGGCTGCCCTTATACCAATTTATTTGGGGTCGACGCAGCATGTCTTCTTCTTACAAACATCTCTATTTGCCGTCATCTCAAAAGTCACCTCCTTCCTAGCCATGTCACATAATCCATCCATCTTTTCTTTGGTTTCCCACAAGTCTTGTAACCCTCCACATTCATACTCAAAACTTTCCTCACAACATGGTTCCTTTAAAGAGTACGCAGAGAAATTATGCCAAACCTAAACCTCTTAATAATTACTCTTAATAGAATACTATAGCTTCTATTTCTTACACACCACACAAACTTACAAAAAAATAACTTCATGTGCTACTTAGAGTGTTACAAGGGGCGGCCTTATTGCTAAAAGCGATCTCTTACAGACAACCTTTGTTTAAACCGAAAGTTTTACTGGATGTAACTTTATTCAGAATGAATTATTGTGGGGTTAATGGTAACCATACTACGTCAAAGTAAAACCAAACATAAACCCGTGCTAATATACTGAACTGTTCCTTTATTTTTTACTGAATACCACACAATCAATGATAATCTGAATAATACACAAAAGTGGAGAATCTGTCTGACTGACCCTTAAAACCCAGTTACTCCCATTCATAACAGATTTATATTCATTTTTGTTAAGAATGTCATGTACCGTAAAACGGGATGAATCGAAACAAAACTTTAAATGAGATTTAATCGTTGATTCAACATTATTAATTACTGACAAGGTAAAATACGCAGAAAAAAACATACAGACAAAAAAATAAGAGTCCTTGTAGTAACAAAGAATGTAAAACTAACGCGAAAATGCCCTTCAAAGTTTTGTTTCTAGGTACTCACTGCCTGCGTTTCTATGCCCTGCGTTTCTATTCACCCCGTTTTACGGTACATGACATTCTAAACAAAAATGATTATAAATCTTTTATGAAAGGCAGTAACTGGGGTTTAGGTGTCAAACAGATAGTTTCTCCACATGAAATATTGGTATTTAGCTGCTTCGGTCAGACTGGAAGCTGACCCCAATATGGTTGGAAAATGGCTGGCTAGATGATGATGGTTAAGAAAGACCAGAGATACTTTACCTAATGCTTTTTTTTTGCTTTTGTTGTGCCCTACAGGGTCCGTAACTGTAACTTAGCTTTAAGCCTATTGTAAGATCCTCCCACATTATCGAATGCAAATAAAGATATGAATATGAATACCTTTATAAATGACACATGGTAACAAACACACAAAAATATTATGAAGTAAACAAAGGTTGATTATATAGAACTAACCTTGAGCTAGTAGAATCAAAGCACAAAAGCACTGAATCTTCAACAGTACACCGCACGTACCCATTATTGATCTGACACTAGAATAAAGTAGCGAATGACACATTTGAATGAAGCGGGGCGATAAAGCTAATCTACTTCCCGTGTTCCGCCTGCATTCCGCTTTGTGCTCGCTGTTGACAAAGGTGAAGCAATAATAAAACCAGAGCAAACACGTGGTGTTATTTGTCATCGGTTTTCATTTCCAATACCACAGAATGTAGCTGCTGCTCTGCTTTATTTTCATTATAACAGCACGACTGTATACCCCGAAGGGTTGGATAGAGATTTACCTACAGTTCACCCACATTTCACCAGTTATATTCTTAAGTCCCGTGTAATAGGGGGTGAGCCTATTGCCATCAACTGGGCACACATCCAGACTGGAGGCTACTGAGAAATTCCTAATGAAAAATCCCAATAACACATTGCTTGACCCGGGAATTGAAACCAGGACCTCATGGTAATATATATATGTAGGTAAATTAAGCTAAGGAGGAGCTTGTGGCTAAATAAAAACAGCCGCACGGGTTGATCGAAGGTTAAGCTACGCTAGCCGAGGTCAGTCTGTGGATGGGTGACCGTTTGGAATATATCGAGACTCCTCCGTGCCTCGGAAATCACGTTAAGCCGTTGGTCCCAGCTGTCATTTGTAGATCTTTGGCAGTCGTTACGGGTAGTCAGAAGCCTGCAAGTCTGACAACCAGTCTTACCAAGGGGTATCGTGTTGCCCAGTAAACTGGGTTGTGGAGGTCAGATAGGCAGTCGCTCCATGTAAAATACTGGTATCTAGCTGCATCCGGTTAGACTGGAAGCCAACCCCAGCATAGTTGGGAAAAGGCTAGGCAGATGATGATATAGGTAAATTAAGCCTTCAAAGACAGGCAATTTGTCTACTTTGAGTCTGAATACAGCCTTGTACTGTATTAGCGCAAAGCTGATAACGTTACGTCAGAGCAAGGACAATCCTTTGAATAGATTTCAAAGACTACAAAAGAATCTGTCCGATATTCTGAAGCAGCGAAGATTATGTAATGTTGAGCTTGTATCTGAACAAATAATGTGCTTTGTTGAGAATGTCTACTTGAATAATTTTAAATCCCTGTTCAGTGTTGAGCACGGGCTTATCCCCCCACCTTAGATTGGAATGTTGTGGAAGGTCGAACTCCTCGAGATAGGTCTGCAACGACTGTAGGAGCTACCTACCTCGGTTGCCGAAGTACTTTGCCCAGTCCTTGGCGACCTCTGGATAGTTAAGAAGCATGGGAGGAGGAAAATGAGTGGTTTGCGGTGATATAAAGTATATAGGCACCTACAAAGAAACAGCCATGGTCATACTAACCGGGTTAAGCAGTGACTAATGTTCAACATGTCCAAAACAAGTATAAAATAAAATAATGTTATGAAATATTTCATGCATATTTCATATTATTTTTGACGACCGATGTGGCGCGGCGGGCGAAGGTCCGCCTGCGACGCAGGAGGTTGCGGGTTCGATTCCCGCCTTGGGACAAATGTTTGTACGATCTACAAAGGTTTGTTCCGGGTGTTCTGGGCATTTGCCATGTATAATAAAAAATATCTATCTATGTAATGTATTGTATTAAGTATATCAGCCATCTAGTACCCATAACACAAGCTCTGCTTAGCTTGGGGCTAGATGATGTTGTGTGGATTGTCCAGCATTATTTATTATTATTATTATTATTTCTTTATTATGCAACCAAAATAAAAAGATACTCACGTATATAATTATACCATACTGCGTGCTGTAACGTTGATCTAATAGTCGTAAGCACTACTGCTGAGGTTTCGATTATGTTCCGGGTCGCGCAAAGCGTTATTTGGTTTTTCCTTCTAAAATTTCTGAATAGCAGCCCGGAGGCTGGATTAGTGCACGGTTGATGGCAATAGGCTCGCCCCCTATTACTTGGAACAAACAAAAAAAAATTAACATAACGTACAATAGGTATACATCTGTGACATAACGTGCGAAATGTGGGTGTACCATAGGTACATATCTGCCTAACCCTTCGGGGAATACAGGCGTTATGTTATGGTATGTAATATCAATTATATTATTAGAATAATATTATTCAATAAATATAAACATACTAGCTGCGACGCGCGGAGCTACCCGCGGTTTAAATCCACATTCATCAAAACCGCCAACTTTCAAATGCGCGAAGTAAATTAGTCGTTAATTATTCTGGAATCTTCCATTTTTCTGGGCAATTGTCCTAGTTTTTCTTTCCCTAAGAACGTTCTACAAAGTATTAGGAAACTTGAAAAAGTCGATCTGAAGTTATAGCGTGACCAAGGGAAACAGGGATTCATTTTTATATATACAGATATTGCATATTATTATACATTTGTTGGATAAGAAGTCAAGTAAGTAAGGACCCGGCAGATTATTCCTTTGGAGATGCACTGAAGTGCGAGGTTGCACTCAGGCGGAATCCAAGTTTGACTGATCGTATAAAAGCTGTCTCGCCCTGTATTATATCGAAGTGCAATACGATTTAATGGATTAGGAAATACAAATAATTTAAAAAAATAAATGTACAGTTTCTGAGTGTAACTTAGAGAAAATGACTTATGGTTGGGAAAAAGCAAGGCTAGCATATTTTATAGGATAAAAAACAATCCTGTTAGTAAATGTAGCATGGTACATTATTCATAGTACGTTACATAATAGCCTTATTTTTATTGCTGCAAGATACACTGCACTTTTAATTTAAACACGCAACGTAGAAACAAACACGTCTCCCTTTGTGAAATAAAAATGCTTCCGCAAACATTTTAAGAACTACCAGTTCAGCCAGTTTACCACAACTGAGCAATATTCCAGCTTTTGACTATGTTTGCATCACACGTTCCAAAAAAACAAACAAAAATAATCAACTTCTATTCCAGCTGTGTTTTCCAGTAAACTCGGAAATTAGTAAAAAGATTTTGCAATTTCCCGCTGTTTGTGTTGCTTCCAAACCTAGCTCGGACTAAAGCTGACTTCGCAAGGATTGTGGGGGCGAATTCACCTGTAATTATGGTGGCAGCAGATAATTGTCGCCCCTGACACAAAAGACCCTGAATCATAGCTGAGCCAGCACTGACTGGTCGAAGTCTGTCTTTAAGGCTGCTTCGTAATTACAGATTGTGATTTCGCATTCACATATTCTGAACAGAATCTGCGGAGTTTGGATTTATTTTCATCTATTTAAACAAGTGAAATTGAAGTGTCTGTTTGTAATGTTAAAATAACTGCTTTTTACTAAATGGATATGAAATTTTTACTCAAAGCAATACAGTGTAATTTTCATATAAAAAGCTATCGTTATAATTCAAAGCCACATGATTGATTTCACTATTCTGTAAATTAGTTTAAACAAATACTTTCACACAACAAAGAAGTCAAATATTTTTGAAACTAGATGAGGTATTAGTTCTGCAAACTCAAACATAAAATTTAATTTTAGAAACCGAGTATGGAGGCACATAAAATTAATTCAAAAAACCCTGAAAATGTTCCACAACAAACAGAATCGTGACAGAACTGAGTCACTCTCAGCAATTTTCCCAGGGGATTAATAGAACCTACTAACTCGCCTAGTAATTAAAAAGTAAACAATAATAATGTACACCAATTAACACGAACAACAACCCACAAAAGGGATGAATAGTACATAAAGGTTTTATTAATACACTCATTTAAAATTCCAGTGTATTCCCCGATGGGCTTGTCGAAACATCCGACCGCAATACTAAAATGTTTTATGAAACAAAATACTAGCCGTATAATTCAAACGCGTGTGAGGCATCGCTATAGAAGTAGGTACAGTTTATATTATACTAGTCTATAAATATGTATAAACAAATAAAATAAAATTGAAGTGTCTTTATGTAGTATCAAAATAACAGATTTTTACTAAATATATGTGAGACAGAGAGATATACGGTAGTTATAGCAGAAAACCATTTTTTTTTAATTTTTGTCTGTCTGACTGTTTGTTTGGAGTAGTGTCTGAAACGGCTGGACCGATTTTGAATTTATGTGGGCGACAGAGACAGATGGCTGATGTTATACAGAGTAACTTAGGCTACTATACATATGTATTTTAGAAAAATAATTAGGTTAGGTTTCTCGTAAACTAAATAAAAACCCATGAATTCCTACGCGTAGGAAGTCGCGGGTTAATAAAGCTGAAGACTTTGTTTGTTCAAACGAGCTAATCTATGGAACTGTCAGTTTGACTTGAAAAAATACTGTTTGTATTCGATATTTTTGAGGAAGATTATAGGTTATTTAACATCACACTTAGGTCCTAAAAAGCGGGTGAAACTGCAATACATTGCTAGTATCCTATACTCGATGCTTCGTTCCTGTACCGTACAACGTAGAAGTAAACGCAAATACACGCAACGCATTTGCACACTTAGTTTAACAAGAATGATTAAATCCTTGTTGTACCAAGTTTGAATTCCCCAAAATGAATAGTTACGGTTTAATGTACAATTCACTTCGAAAGATTAATCGATGTTCGTAATCTCATATTAGCGGAGTTCCACAGTAAAATGATCTTAGTTTAGGGTTTATTACTGGCCATCAGACCTCTGAGAAGCCCTGCTTTACCCTACTTAGATTTAATTATTGGTGGAATCAACCACAGGTCAAGTACTCAAGTTGCGAGACGCCAGCTGTGTTAACTCATGTTACAGAAGACTGGCATGTTAACTAATCAGTAATTCGATATTTTTTAAAAAATGGTGCCCACTTCGAAGTGGTGACTATAAAACTTCATACGAATAAGTCTTTGGTTTTCGCTCTTTAAGTGTATCAGTTAATAATTTATTGAAGTAACAATAACCTAATCTCAACTGATCAACCCTTTTACCAAATTTAGTATGTGAAAAATCAATCTTCCCCTATTTTCGACTCTAAGGAGTGGGTTTTAATTTTCAAATTCATCAAAATCGAACTTAACTGTAAAAAAATATGTATTCGTTATTGGTTTTTTCGTATTCTTTATGGTTTTTTTAAGTATGAAAATAAGTAATACGGAAAAAAAATAGAGAATTTGCAGAAGTGTAGTTTTAAAATGAATTTGTCAAATCCGTGTCATGTGTGAGCATTTCCTCAATTAATGTACCTACTGTAGACGCTTAAGGCAGATGTAATAATTGATATCCCATTGAAAATGGAACCAAAAAAGAAAAGCGTATTTTTTTGTCGTTTTACAGGTACTAGCGCAAACATATTAATCAGACAGCCCCTTATTTGTCACAAGCGAATGAGCGCGCCGGAAATTGATGGATTCTCACTTAAATGTTCGCTTTCAGAAGTCCATGTAGCGTTTTAAATTAAATTTTTAATGGATGCCTGGTATTAAAACAAATTGAATGACGTTACTATCATCAGAATCGTTAAAGCAGTTTAAACATCGTCAGAATCAGTGCAAATTGTTCGTCGGCTAGCTGTTTCCGTGGCTTCAGTTGCGTTTGTAGTTTTAAAACGTGTATAGGATAATAAATGGGAAGCATGTAATACTAATTGATCTTCCAAAATATCATTTGTTGTCTAATGATCGTCGATCGTCGTAATCGACGTCGCTTTTCGTTGAGCTTCTAATTTCTATTTTTGCCTAATCTAACACCTTATAAAACAGCTGCATCCGGTTAGACTGGAAGCCGACCCCAATATAGATGGGAAAAGGCTAGGCAGATGATGAATCGCCAGGTGACCGACAAACATTTTCTGTTGTGTCTCGTTGTCTGGCAGATAAGGTGTTTATAAATTATCTTTTAAGTTTCTGGCCTTTTCTTAAAGTTAGTCGTAGTAACTAAGATTAACCCCGATTAAATGGGCTAGATTAGGTTACAACTGTGACCAAACGCGCGCAAGCTGAGTGAGTGAAGTGAGTGGGGGTGCTGCAGCAGACAAATTGTTCCATATTATAAGTTGCAGCCAATAGGCTAGGGCATATCACAAAAAGACACCCTGACACAATGGTTCAGGTTAGATTGTGACCAAAATGCGCAAGTCGCGCGAGCAGAGCGATCTGTACCTTGGTACTTCGTGGCCGGCGCCGCATCCTGGTCGGTATAATTAAGTCCCCACAGGAAATTTCCGTTAAGCAGTAGATATCTCTGAAGGATAAACGGTGAGATGCCCATTCCAAAAAAAAAAAATCTTTGTGTCGTAGTTCTCAGAAAGACGATCGAGTGTATTAGCGTCGCGATTAATATTTCTTTTTAAACAAAATAGGTTTTATTGGGCGTTAAATTAAACATCAATGCTATTAAAACTCGACCTTTATCTTTTTGTCAAAAATAATTACCTAGTTAGTTTCGTCATGTTCACGCTCTGCAAGTCTATCAGGCGTCATCTATAATAGCCTTGAGTAGGACAGCCAGTCAAGACATTATTATTTTTATTATTAGACATTAGTCTTATAGACCCAAATGTTACTACTGTGCTTACGTCTGGCAGAAACCTTGTAGTTTCTTAAGTGAATACCACGCAGCCGTTTGCAATTTACTACGTTTTGAAGCGATTCATTTTGAGAAGGTACTGAGCGAGACGGAGCTAGTAATACTCAGGTAGACTTTTAATTTCAGTACCTAATTTGACATCTAAATCCATTTTGTTTTTGAAAATATTACTGAAAAACCATAGCCGTGACGTGATGACCGATGTGGCGCGGCGGGCGAAGGTGCGCCTGCGTCGCGGGAGGTTGCGGGTTCGATTCCCGCCTGAGACAAATGTTTGTACGATCTACAAAGATTTGTTCCGGGTGTTCCGGGTATTTGCTATGAATAATAAAAAATGTACATCTATGTAATGTATTGTATTAAGTATATCAGTCAACAACAAGCTCTGCTTAGCTTGGGGTAGATGATGCTGTGGATTGTCCAGCATTATTTACTATTATCATTATTATATGCAAATTAATAAATCGAAATGAATAAAAGTTAAAAACCCTTTTATATGAAAACCTAACATCACGATTACTCTGGCCGCTTTTCTTCAACATTTTGGTGCCTATACCTATTTGATTTCCAGCACCTAAGCAGGCAGAAAAAAAAGAGCGGTTAAAGTAGATACGTCCTTACCTAACGCCATGTTGCCCGCGGGTAATTCTGTGTGGTCCCCGGCTAATGCTGTTTCGTAGCAGGCAGCATGGATGACGGAACTTCGCGCACGCTTGGTAGAACACATCCGGGCGCCAGGCTAAAAAATGCCGGATGAAAAACGTGTCGGTTGGAGTTTGTGGTTGCTGTGTGTTTATTTTGGGGCAGTTTGACTACTTCTTAACCGACTTGGAAAAATGACCACTGTGTATGTGGACCGGTTTAAAATAAAACTTCTTTTGTTTGAAGGAGTGTATACTCTTAGAGTATTCTCAATGTGATCCCATTGATACCAAGTCATGATGTGATGATGGGATCTTGCAGAAATTGAAGGAACTCTTCAAATATTATAGATGTGCCTATAATATTTGAAGAGTTCAGCGATTTGGGTCTCTTTATACTTACTTGTGCATTTGCTAGCGGGAATCACCATTTTGTAAAGTGAAACTGATGTGGAATAGATGGCCAGCATTAATTTGATAGCTCCTCAAATAGACCGTCAGTAAGATTACCAAAAAATATTGGACACGTATTTTTTGCTCACTCAAATCAATAAAAAGTGACAATGAAACCCCTTCAAATGAACTTTGATGTTCTATCATCAAAGTTTATTTGAAGGGGTTTGTGACGTCACTGTTACGTTAAAAGTGTAGCAAATAAAGTAGCACGCAATTTCAACGCACTATATCGTCGTCATTTTTAGTTTACGTGACAAAAGAAAAAATACATGTCCAGTACTTTTGAGTAATCCAACTTTCGGACCAAACAGTATTTATAAGGACACTACCCTATTAACACGCCTGCATCGGGATTAAAAATATTTAGTAAAAGGTGATGAGCATTTGACATGAGGTTATTGTTAGGTTAGGTAATTCACAAAGCGACTGAAAACGAGAAATAAAAAAAACTTACAAAAAAAATCAACCGATTCATTTCAAAAACATAAGATAGCTGCAAACTTTAAATAACGTTGTATTTATTAACATCACTGAATTAAATGACCGTATGTTTCCCAATGTGACTAACCAGTCTAAATAAAGTCCCAAATTCATCCCTCCATAAACCAAATACATATTGGCTTGGTCTGGTATATTTAGATGGCTAAAATATCAACCTTACGAGATTTTTCCTCAATCCCTAATCAACATTCCAAAAAACAACCCTTACAAGTAAAACAAGGCAGTTCTGAAATAAATAGCCCTTCGCATGTTCATTAAAATCAGATTTTCGTAAGTAGTACTTACGGACCCGCCTCACTAATTCTAACATCGCTAATTACACGCGTTACATTACCAGAGGTTTTAAGTAACTCCATGTTCATATTTTAATTGAAGTAATCTAAGGCAATGGCGCAATTAGTGAGGGTTGTTGAGA
This sequence comes from Phlogophora meticulosa, assembly GCA_905147745.2. Taxonomy (NCBI): domain Eukaryota; kingdom Metazoa; phylum Arthropoda; class Insecta; order Lepidoptera; family Noctuidae; genus Phlogophora; species Phlogophora meticulosa. The sequence continues at coordinate 7,927,961 of LR990518.1, forward strand.
GCCAACACCTCGCAGGCTTTAAGCCCTGCCCGGGTAGAAGGTCACTTGTTAAAGCGTATGTAATAACTCTTATATAAAGGACTGCTCAAGACCCTTGTAAAAGTTTGTGTCTTTGAAATGAAAATATTAAGATGAACTTTGAAGCGTTAACTTTTATCAAAGCAAGGGACAATGATCTTCTTCGACGGAAACTGCTTATTTCTGTGGAAATTAATGCGCGGAATTCTAGTTTTACTGAAATAAAACCAAAAAATATTTATTTCTGTAAATTGGTTTTAAAAAACACTTTTACACGTCGTAACATACCAGTAGAAGCCCGAAGTCTGGATGCGTGCCCGGCATTTGTCTCTCCCCCTTTTAAATGGGACTCAAAAATAGACTATTAAAATGTGGATGTACTGTAAGTACCCACACCTCTGCCCAAAATAAATAAATTAGAACATGATTAGGTCGGTTGTTTCTTTATCAGACAACTCTGAGAAGAAATACCGAAACAAACTCAGATAACAGTCTCCATTAAAGTTCCTACATAATCTCGGTAAGTATGCTTCATAAAGTACTCAAACTGCCAGACGAAAATTCAAAATAGAACGTAAAATTATTGAGTCGTAAATTACTGCAATCGATTTGCATTCGTCACATTAAAGTATTGGATACTAATTTGAAATATTTACCATAGTAATAAATCCTATTAGGCTATACCTATTAGGTATGTTTAGTAGGATTACTTTTTTACGAGTTGCCTCTGCTACTTGTATAAAAAGTAAAAGAAAAAAATAAAATCTGTTAACTGTCCTCTGACTATAAAATCAAAACAAATTTTAAATACTAATAACTACGTGTACGTGCGTTACGTTACGTGTGTATTATGTCTTTGAGACTTGGCTCCTAAACCCATATGTAAAAGTACACCTTACTTTTTCTTTTTCCCAACAGCACTGTAAAAGATTGTGCTATTACCATAGACATAGAAAAATGTACTTGAGCGGTCCCTATACAGCTGTGAAATAAATACTTGCAAAAAAGTGTGAGATAGACGAAACGAACGTGCGGCCGGTAGTTGTCTATCAAATGAAAGAGACAGGTGTTGGCCGCACGGTCGCTTTGTCTCTTTCTACAAAGTGGTATTTTTTTTAAGAGTGTTGCTCAGCCCATGGCTATTACTTATTAGTTTGTTTAAGTACGAGTTTTTACCTATCTTTTTTTTATAAGTAATTAATGTAGTTAGTTTCAAGATTCACTTGTATTTGCCATGTGAAATAAATTATATCATTTTTGGTAAATAGATTTCTGAAATCGTATGAAAGCATTACATTATTATTTGGCACAAAAGCTAATCCTACTTCGTATCTGCAGCGCAAGTACTTTGTCCCGAAACCCAATTAAAAGGATTTCATAGTTTTCAGAATTATCTACTCTTACCTTACGCTCGTTAAGACTTTAATTCTATTTTTCCACGAAAGAATTGAGTGGGATTCTTTATTTATTAGTGGCAATTGCTCCTGGCTTATTGGATTCAATTGAAATCTTAAGTAAATATCGATAAGTTATAAATTGCATGGAAAAGAATAAAAAAGGGTAAAGCTGTTAAATTTTCTCCGACCATCACATTTCATTTGACCTGAAGAAAATCGTGAAAACTATAAGACCACGGAAAGTCTAGATAGATTTTTTAATGATGCCCGATAGTTATTGGTTCATCCTTGTCATCCGTCGGGACAATTAAAAGGGGGGCGGCGGCGGCGGGACGTTGCTATTCTTTCAAAAGGCCAAGTAGGTACGATTCCAAAAATAATCTTTCATCGTCTAAAAAGCACTGAAGATTTAGTTAATTTCGTTTCCAGGGTTCAAAGCCGAACCCTTATAATTTTGGTTTATCCCTCTGTCTACCTGCCCACCTCCCGTACCTTCTGTCTCCGGAGGTTACACAGCCATTTTACTCGGAGACTGATAGATTAAATTTATATGACAGGTATGCATTATGTGTACCGCTAAACAATGTTGTAGTAGTAGTAGTAATACCAGCCTTTTACTGTCCCACTGCTGGGAAAAGGCCTCTTCTCATACAGAGAAGGCACGAGCATTAATCACCACGCATGCTCAAGACGGGTTGGCAATTTCAGACTTATGTTAATTATGTAAGTCCAGGTTTCCTCACGATGTTTTCCTTCACCGATGTAAGGATAAGATAAACTTAGAAGATATATATGAATTGAAAAAGTCACATTGGTACTTGCTCAGGTTTGAACCCACAACCTCGTGCACAAGAGGCCAGGCCTAAACCACTGGGCCATCATGACATCAAGGCAATGTTGTAGAAATATTAAAAAAATAACAAACCTTAACATGAAATAAATATGTGAATTAGTTTTTTTTTTAAGCCTATTTGTGTCTGCTGGGCAGAAGTCTCCATTTCAACCAACTTACTAATGCTGTCCGTCTCGATTCGTTTCATTGTAATGAAAGGAACTTATCTAAGTAAGTCATTTATGTAAGAAGCTTCAAAGTTAATGCGTTATTTATCACTGAGCTACGGATAGTGTACGCTTCACGTTTGGTTTAGTGTCAGATTTAGGTTCAACCTTTACCTGATTCAACTTAAGTCTTCTATTTTCTTGGGATGCTCCAATTATTTGACTTATGGAACTTAATAAACTTTTTTAAATTCTGAATGTATGCTAAATCAAAATAAATAATAAATAATGCTGGACAATACACACAGCATCATCTAGCCCCAAGCTAAGCAGAGCTTGTGTTACGGGTACTAGATGACTGATATACCTAATACAATACATTGCATAGATAGATATTTTTTTTTATTATACGTAGCAAATACCCAGAACACCCGGAACAAATCTTGGTAGATCGTACTTCAAACATTTGTACCAAGACGGAATCGAACCCGCAACCTCTTGCGTCGCAGGCGGACCTTAGTCCGCAGCGCCACATCGGTCGTCATGTTGAATAAAAATGAAAAATAAAATTGCGCGTGTAACTATCGCCAGTTGTATCGGGCTCTGAGAGCAAACCAGCCAGATAAGATCTTTCTTTTAATACCTACATGTTGTATTCAGAAGAACTGTCTTCACGAAGCTCTTGATCCTGCCATCAATTGGCAAGATATCAAGCAAAGAACTCTCAACTGCTGATATCGGCGCAATGATTTGCGGAACCATGATATATTGCCAATAGGTATTATCAGTGACGGATTAAGACTACTACTTTATTTCCTAAGCAATCCACGCCTGTGGGCCCCCCTATCCGTGTGTCAACTAGAATCGGTATTTAAACCTTTACCACCTAAAACATTTGTTGTGCAAAACGCGCGAATTTTCAAATTACTCTTTTTTTGGTAACGTGAGAGTGAGACGTGATGCCCTAAGGTCGGATGTTTTTTGTGCTTCTTCTGGTGCCCCCCCCCCCCCCCCCCCAGACGTGATGCCCTAGGCAATTGCTTAAATTGAGTAAGGGTAAAGCCGTCACTGGGTATTATACAGTATTGCTAACATATCGTGATATTAAAATTTGTCTGTACGCAATACTCATAAATATCCGAAATAGGTGACTATTGACAAAAAGACATTAGAAAAACTTGTATGCGACTTACAATAGGGACTATTTTTGTTACCCGTTGACAGAGTTTTCGATAGGGTACGGCAAAGACTTTTTTAAAACCCTTACGAAATGAATTAAACTGTGAACGGCATATATCTTACGAACTAGTTACTCATTCAACCCAATTATACATCCTGAGAGGTTTCAATGGGTTAAGCCGTGCAGTGGTTAAGAGTTATCGTAATATTTGAATTCCTACTTCATTGGTTGGGAAGGCTTAAACCTCACAAGATGTAACACGTTCAATATGTGTGACCGATTTAACGGGTTACTGATTGAACGGCTTAACTCTTAAGAAAGGATGTTAAAAAAAAAACAGCCTGATGTTTTTCTAATAGCAAAGTGTTTTTAGTATAAAACTCGCCGTAGCAAAAATGACGGCGAAGCTAAAACTAATACCACAATAACACAATCTAACAACTTCATTTTTTTTAAGTTTATATTCTATTACAAACCAACCGTATGCATAAACAATTAAGGTCTAAAAAGTTTTTACACCAAAAATTTCAAAGTTAAAATAAAAAAGCGAATGGTTTTATATTGAACACCTGTTACAACTAAAACAATATCGAAGGCGAACTAGGTATATTAAAGTTAGCAGACTTTACGTATGGAAGGAACTCATAACAAACCGTCAGGTTTCCACTAACTTTACACTCTTGGGAAATCAATGGAGGCGCGGTGAAGGAACGTTCTATAAAATTTAACTGATTCAACCCACTGACATTCCTGATACTCACACGTAAGCTTGAGATGCTAGAAATCATAATATGTTGTCAGATTTTCCTGTTGCTGTCTGTCACTAGCGTATAATATGACAATGCTTGCAAATCCATCTAAATAGGTTTACTTTGATCTTTGTACGTGACTTCTTTGTGAAATGAGATACAATCTAAGACAATGAGTGTACATGATTTTGGACATCAGGCATTTTTTTTTTTTTTTTCATAAATAAACGTTGCCCCACACTAGGAATTTCTCCTGTATCGTGGGTGCGTTTACAAACATTTAAACTCACATACACAAACAGCCAGACCCGGAACAATTACCTGTAGATCATACAAATATTTGTTCCGTGCGGGGATCGAACCCACAACACGCGGCGCAGCAGCCGATGGCTCAACCACTGCGCCAACCGTGTCGTCAATATCATATATATCATCAATATCAACATTGAAATTTGTCGTCGCCTTTTTCGAATTTTCACATTTTTTGTCTGATGTTTGTTTTCTTTAAACTGTTAAAAATCATGACTTATATCCAAACCATTGAGCAACAACAACAAAACAACAGTTATTCAACAATTAAATTATGTGAATTATTAATTTTGTTTAAATTCATTTTGTTAAATAGAAATCATGATATTATACAGTTTAAAGGAAATAAACATCAGAAAAAAACGTAAAAATGAGGAAAATACGAAGAAAAATTTCAATACAATACTATCCAAAATCTTGTACTGAACTCATGATATCCTAGGGACAGTTACAGTATCTCTAAGAATGTCTTTATCTTTGTCCCAATCTATCAAAAATACGTCTAATTTACGTACATTTTTGATAAGTATTTGAAGGAATGTCGTTGATGAGATGCGACTACATTTTGAACGTTTTTAATTACACGAATTAACCTTCAGTCAAGTTCTTCAGTCATCGAATTAATCAAACATTGGAATAGCGTTGGAAATCTCAGTCGTGAAGTTTGTGTTTTTTGTAGGGCATGTGGAGGCGGACATATATATCCACTTTTACTTGTTTCATCCCTTTTAACATTATAATAGGTCTTTACCTATGAAATTGCCGTTTTGTATGAAAAAATTTAAATGAATTTTTTTCATGTATTTTTTATTTGTATTAATCGAAGTAATCACCCATGCAATCAATGCATCTTTGCCAACGCAGTGGCAGTTTATTGATGCCCTTCTTAAAGAAATCAGCTGGACGGGAGGCAACAAATTCTTCAAAGGCATTTTGTACTGCCTCTCGGGTATTGAATTTTTTTCCCGCCAAGAAGTTATCCAAATTCTGGAAAAAGTAGTAGTCTGTAGGCGCAAGGTCTGGTGAGTAGGGCGGATGACGGAGAGCTTCCAACCCCAGTTCTTGCAACTTGGAGACCGTCTGCTGTGCAGTATGAGGTCGCGCGTTGTCGTGCAGGAGCAGCGGAGACGAGCGATTGACCAATGCTGGTTGGAGATGTGCCAGCTTCTCCATCATTGTGTTCAATTCTTCACAGTACACGTCATCTGCAGTAATGCTCACCCCGTTTGGTAAGAAGCTGTGTTGAATCACACCGGCGCTAGACCACCAAACAGTGACCATCACTTTTCTTGGGGTAAGTTTTCGTTTAGGGCATTGTTTAGGTGCTGAACCAGGATCCAACCAACTTGCTGAGCGCTTGCGGTTATCAAACAGAATCCATTTTTCATCGCAGGTAACAATGCGGTTCAAAATTCCTTCATTTGTGTGTCTGTTGAGCAGTGCAAGGCAAGTCTCGACGCGTACTTCGCGCTGGCGATCATTGAGTTCGTGGGGCACCCATTTGTCAAGCTTTTTTACCTTGCCAATTTGACGCAAATGGACCAATATTGTTTTGACGCTAACGTCGAAAGCTGCTGCTAATTCAGCCGTAGATTGTGTATCATCAGCTTCCACAATCGCCTTTAATTCGTCATTGTCGACCAAAGTCTTCGGACGACCGCGAGGTTCATTTTTCAGGTCGAAATTTCCAGAACGGAAGCGAGCAAACCAATAACAGGTAGTGCGTTGGTTTGTAGTGTTAGCTCCGTAAACGTCGTTGATGTTGCGTGCCGCTTGTGCCGCGTTGCTGCCACGACGGTACTCATATTCCATAATTACTCGAATTTTTAACGTATCCATGATGACGAAAAAGATTTAAATGCGATGAAAATGTAACACTAATCAATAAACAAATGACTACTTTTGGAAAAAAAAATCCATGCTTTTAAAATAAAATTAATTTGAAATTAGAATTCTTAGCCAAACAAAAAATATTTTGATTTGAAATGGCCAGTACTGCAGAACGGCAATTTCATAGGTAAAGACCTAATATAAATGTTTTAATCTCCAAGTTCAAAGTTATGTGACATATAAAGTATATTTAGATGTTCATTTAATATTACCTACATCAAAATGTAGTCGCTAAGTCACAAAGCGAGGAGTCACAAAGTAAACCCTTTTAGTATTGGATCTTGTCTCTTAACTAAGTTGCTACTTAAAAGGAGTTGTTTCTGAATTTTGTTCAGAGAGATTAGAGAAGATAAACTCCCAGAGAATTAAGAGATTTGTAATTTGCTTGAGATTTAAAATAATTCTGACCGTAGCCTTTAAACTCTTGGTCCGTGAATATGAATGAGACAGAGTTTAGAAGCTTAGTCATTAAAAAAGTTTGTTATCAGAGCTTTTGCATGGACTGATAAATATGATCCTTACTTTAGAGAACTTTTCTAAAATCGCAGCACGCTTTCGTAATGGATTAACAATAATATACTTACGGCACGGTGCTACAGCCCATCTCATGTTCTGCAAGTTTATCATCACAAAATTTTGGTTCCGTTATTTCATCATTTTCAAAATTCGTAATACATTTTCGTTCATCTTATTGTTTTTTTTTTCGGAAGTTATTTAGAATGAGAAAATTTAGTCATTGATTATTGAGTTTCCAAGTTAGATAAAAGATAATAAAACATAACAAAAAAAGTAAGTACACAAATCACAGAATGAGATCTCGCCCAGCCAATCACGAATATTTTGACCCTCATATGTTTTCCAATTGATTTAATCCTAAAGGCAAATACTTGAAAGAGAGCGTCAAACATTCGACTCCATCTTTTGATACTCAAGCCGTTTCCACTTCGGCGAATTTTGTTGCGTGTATCAGTATTTCAGGTTTGTGATTTAAGCCTTCGGATTTCTCATCTGTTGCTTTTCAGGGACTATTCTTATTATTGATACTTTTTATTCATGAATGAATTGAAACATGAATTTTTATTTTCTTTTCTTCGTATTGTATGTCTACGGGGAATAACGTAGCACATTTCGTCAAGTATATATGTAATGTTGAAATTAATAATGGTTAATTTGTGATCACTTATTTCCAAAGTTAAAAATAAATAGGTACACATTTGTTTCCCACTTTTCACTTAATGCAAACTCGTTCTTGTGTGTACTTTTCTTTCTCAATAGAACAAAACATTTTACGATAGACCTTTTACATAAAAATAAAACATTTGAAGGGTTGTTGGGAGACAGCGGAAGAGTCTAATTAATTGAAAACCTTTGCCTTTGCTATTATAATTGCCTCTTCTCTACGAGAGTACATATTAGCGGACCCTTTAAATAACTTTTTCGCGGAAGCCAAGAGGTCTCATGTCAAAGCCGCTCAGCTCAAGTTATTTTAATGAATTTTCAACAAAATGTTAATAATTGTGTTCGTAGTCCGTCGTGGATAAATTGGAATTTTATTCAATGGCGTGGGTAGTTAAAATTTTACTGTGTTATTTATAAAGGAGGTATTTAATCCCTTGACAACAGACGCAACATGGCGTCGCTGTCAGATACGTTTATATTGAGAAAACATCGTGTAAAGGAGATAAAAAATATGAACCGTTACTTTTTTGGCTCAAATCTGTTTTAGTTTTATGGATGCATTTGGAATGATCTATCTTTATGTTATAACTTTTTATGACAGAGGTTGCAACTTCAAAGCATTGATTTATTTATTTTGTGCGCTATAAAGTTATAGTACAAACATAAAACCTGGCTTCTGTTTAATATAACTAGTAATGCCAGGTATTAGTCAAAAATTCACAAAATTGACTGTTTTAAAGTCACGGTTGGCGCAGTGGCTAAGCGATCGGCTGCTGCGCCGCTAGTCGTGAGTTCGATTCCCGGACGGAACAAATATTTGTATACCCTACAGGTACCCGGTCTGGCTGTTGCTGTATGTGTTTTTAAACGTTTGTAAACGCACCCACGACACAAGAGAAAACCCTATTTCTGGGGCAATGATTTATTAAAAAGAAAAGAAGAAAATCTATAAATAAATAATAAATAAATAAATAATGCTGGACAATCCACACAGCATCATCTAGCCCCAAGCTAAGCAGAGCTTGTGTTATGGGTACTAGATGACTGATATACTTAATACAATACATTACATAGATAGATATTTTTTTATTATACATAGTAAATACCCAGAACACCCGAAACAAATATTTGTAGATTGTACAAACATTTGTCCCAAGGCGGGAATCGAACCCGCAACCTCTTGCGTCGCAGGCGGACCTTCGCCCGCCGCGCCACAACGGTCGTCGTCTATGAAAGAACTCGACAAATAGTCGAATTGTCCGATTGTAACAACTCAGCGATCGTGTAAAATAATGAAATTTACTAACCAACCAACTAACCTACATCCATTAAATTAAATTAATTAAATCTCTAATCAAAATTAAACTCCCTTCCTTGGGCGAGCACTCAAATGCTCCGTTCACCACAATCTAGCAATTATGACGAACCTCACCATCCATACCTTTTAGCACGTAGTAACTTGACTGTTTCGCCTTCACATCAACGAGAAGACGACTTACTCAGCTACTGCGGCTACTTTCCTTTACGGATTTTACTAGCTATAAATTACTGGCCCATCACCTTCCAGCGTCATAGAGAGAACCATTTTGTTCTTAAGGCGTGTTTAGATGAATCTAGGACTGAAGGTCATTTCTGGCCGATAATTATGCTACTTTTATTTTTTTATCTGAACTATTGATAGACTTTTGAATTAGGGAGGTAAAGGGATCTGTGGGACAAAGTAATTTATGTATTTTATTTTAGGTACCCAATGTATTTAATATATTCATAAAACTAAAGAACTATCGCAACAATAGTAATTTTGGTGAATCCAATTACCCTTTTCCCTTTTTGGAAGGCACACAATTTTTATTTTTATTGAGTTATTAGATGTTAAGCCATACTGTACAGGCCGTTTCTGACAGTGCAACATTGTTAAAAATTGTTGCATATGCCTACTTACTACTATATGCCTACTACTTCTATCTATATCTATTTATGTATATCAAATGAAAAGTTTGTTAATTGAATCATATACCCTGATAGTCACGGCGACACTATTGCCAACCACCGGGCACAAATTCTGACTCTGAATAAAAATCTGATGGGAAAGCCCCATATCACTTTGCTCGACCGGAATTTAATAATACAGTTTGTTAATAACGTAGAACACAGTAATATATATCTATAAACTAGCTGACCCATAAAATGTTTGGGGGTGCACCACCCTTAAAATTTAGGGGGATGAAAAATAGATATTGGCCGATTCTCAGACCTACCCGATATTCACACAAAATTTCATACAAATCGGTCCAGCCGTTTCGGAGGAGTTTGGTAACTAACATTGTGACACGAGAATTTTATATAATATAATATATAAATATATACGTTTTACTATAGTACATAAACACAGTAAATTATAAGTTTTCAGGTTTCCTGACTATGAGAATTTTATATATAAGACTAGCTGACACAGCAAACGTTGTTTTGCCATATAAAATGTTTGGGGGTGCACCACCCTTAAAATTTAGGGGGGTGAAAAATAGATGTTGGCCGATTCTCAGACCTACTGAATACGCATATAAAATTTGGTAAAAATCGGTAAAGCCGTTTCGGAGGAGTACGGTAACTAACATTGTAACATGGAAATTTTATATATTTGATACTAGCTGACCCAGCAAACGTTGTTTTGCCATATAAAATGATTGGGGTGGACCACCCTTATCATTTAGGGGTGTGAAAAATAGATGTTGGCCGATTCTCAGACCTACTTAATATGCTCACAAAATTTCATGAGAATCGGTCAAGCCGTTTCGGAGGAGTACGGGAACAAACATTGTGACACGAGAATTTTATATATAAGATATATAAATATATACATTTTAGTATAGTACATAAACACAGTAAATTATAAGTTTTCAGGTTTCCTCACTATGTTTTTCTTAACCGATGTCAGTAATGTATCAGATAAACATAAACAAATCAAGGAATTGAAAAAGTTACATTGGTAAGTAGTTGCCTAAATTTGGACCTACAACCTCGTGCATGAGAAGCGAGGTCCTAACCACTGGACCATCACGACAATGGAATAGCTCAAAGTAAGTGAGTAGGGAAGTAGAAATAGTAGGGGGGCTGACCCCTACCTTTATTTATTTATTTATTTATTTATTTCTATAGTGTGACCACAGCCTTAGTAAGCCCTAGTGGCCCTAGTCACGTCTCAACCACCCGCCGTCCCGCATCGACAAAATAAAACTCCTAATTTAATTTCTCTTTCCCCGCTACGATATTTTAAAAACTAAAATAACTGGAATAAAACTACGGGAGAAGAAAATAATGAACTTTGACCTGTTAGCCGCGACTTCGACCTGAAACTTATTACCACTTGTATTGATTATGACGGGTCCCGTTGGAAACCAATGAGTATTGGAATTTAATTTCAGTGTTGCGCCCCCGGCACTCGGTGAAGTTGCCTCGATAATTTGAAATAACATTGTTGTATTGCTATGCTTACACTGCTCACAGATCCAACTAAACTATGATAATAAACTATTAGTTATTAGTGAGTCAACAACCGCTTGATTGTTAAAGTTTAGGCTTCACAAATATTTGACGTGGATCATCGATTTGGTAGCTTGCTTAAAATTATATGGTTCAATTGCTTAACGCTATATTTGCAGGCCTTCACACAAAGTTTCTTCATCCATAAGATTAGAATTATAAACACTCATCTGTCTAGCCTTTTCCCAGATATGTTGGAGTCGGCTTCCAGTCTATCCGTATGCAGCTAAATACCAATATTTTACATGAAGCGACTGTATAACTGGCCTCTACAACCTACTACTACTGGCTAACTAAAACAATACCTTTGTGAAGACTGGTTCGCAAAGTTTTGACTACCCATAACAACTGCCAAAGATCTACGAATAACAGCCGGCACCAACTGCTTCACGTGCTTTCCTAGGCACGGGGGTCTCAGTATATCATAGATGGTTACCAATGGGTGACGGGCCGACCATAAAAAGCATAGTTTGATCTTCGATCACCCGAGTGGCTGTTATTATTTAACTATAAGCCAAGATAAAACTGATCCAAGCAAAAATTATTAACACCGTCCCGTTTTATATAAGTGATGTGTTGTACCATAACACTACTTTAATTTCAGCGCGACATAAACGATGCATCACTTCAGCTGTCATCATGTACGCCAACTGTCGACAATCTATTGAGCTAAACGGTGTTACATAATGGTAAAGTAGCGTCAGCCATTATCTAGCTCTATCTTGCATGCGAGCAGAATAATGACCCATTTACTGGAATCATCCTAGCTGGTAGATTTGCTATATGTGTAGATACAATATGGCCCTTGTTGTTGATTATACTTAATGCACATATTTATATGTAACTGCGCAATCATAACTTAAACAATTAAAAGACGCGACAATATTCTGTCCAAGAAGTTAACTGAGAGAATTAGGTACAAAATGGCATATCGTTTTATTCAATCTTTAACCTACTCCAAGCTCTCCCTGTCGGTTTTAATCGAGTAAAATATAACCCTTGTCTTAAAGGATTCCACTAAATGCGAAAGCGACGTATCGAGGGCAGAGGTCAAGAAAGTTGCAAGCTTCAATAAAAGAAGGCAACAGAACAGTTATTCCCGACCTAGATAAAACCAGCTACACTTGCTTGATACTAAAATCTACCCAACCATCTGAGATAGAAGAGTGTTCGCCAATAACATAAGATCGAAGTAGTGTGCATTGCGCGCCACGGCTTGCACTACGGAATTTCAAACGCTGAGTTCACCGAATTCACCTATTACCGGGGCTGTAAAAGTGAGGGCAATAAAAAGAACTTTATTTTCCCGATCTTTGGGCCGTAAAAGAGTAAGCATCGCTTTACTATGTAATTCCTTTTTACGCTCATTCGTATGACGTTCGCAGAAAGGGAATTCGTGTCCGTAGTAGACGTTGCTGAGCGCGAGCGTTGCGTAAAATTTAAATTGGCTCGTTTACCATTTTGGGAATTGTACGCGGTTTATGTACCTAGACGAGATATTATTACCTTTGTACCTCCATTAACTGTTTCTCTTCAAGTATTAAGAATTGTTGTCTAAGCTGGCTTACAGTTGCGAAGCGGGCGGCCACGGGACTTATTCCTTTGACCGATCTATTGTTTCAGTTTTTTGTTAGAAGCCGCCTTCACAGTTTGTTGTTGTTCCCAGTGTTGTTGTTGATAATATTTTCTGTCTTCACAAGCATTTACCGCAAATTTTTTAGGTCATTCTAATTTATATGGAAATTAATTAGTTAATTGAAAGTCTCTTTGGCTCCATTATTATTAACAAGTGACCCTTGCTTTACAATATAACTTCAGCTGTTGTTATTTTATCTGTTTTAGAAGTAGAATTTTGTTCTTTTGGTATCTTTTTAACTCACCCGTGACTTTACTTAATCTTTTTCCCTTCAAACACCCTTAGCCCAACAAAGGTAAGGTTGGGAAGAATATTGACCTTTTGATTTTGTTGATCTAGTAATTGTTCCAACTTTATTTAACTAAATGTAGTAGGTACACAAAATCATCGTTATTTGCCTAGCATTTTTTTTTTTCTTCAAAAAAAAAAAAACGTTGCCCCACACTAGGAATTTCTCCTGTATCGTGGGTGCGTTTACAAACATTTAAGCTCACATACACAAACAACCGAACGAACGATTTACCCGAACCCAACATGGTTGGGACCATAGTACCAGCCTATTACTGTCCCACTGCAGGGCAAAGGCCTATTCTCATACAGAGATGGCATGAGCATTAATCACCACGCTTGCTCAAGACGGGTTCGCGATTTCAGACTTATATTAATTATATAAGTCCAGGTTTCCTCACGATGTTTTCCTTCACCGATGTCAGTGTTGTCCAAGATAAACTTAGAAAGTACATATGAATTGAAAAACTCACATTGGTACTTGCCCAGGTTTGAACCCACAACCTCGTGCACAAGAGGCGAGGCCTAAACCACTGGGCCATCATGACATTTGTTGGGTTGGGACCATGTTGGGGTCGAACCGGATGAAATTAAATACTACAATTTTACGTAAAGCGATTGCCTGTCAAACACAACCGTGTTTCTGGGTATGATTTGCTGTCAAACTTTCTGACTACCCGTAAGGACTGTCAAAGATCTCCAAATGACAGCCGAGGCCGACGGTTTAACATGCTTGTCACATGCAACAAGAGGTCTCATTATATGATGTATGATCACCCATCTACGGACCAGCCTTGCAAAACGTAGCTTAAACTTTGATCGACGTGTGGGGTAATTTGGGGCGGTTATTTAGCCACGATATTGTACAAATATCATTCATAAAAATCTAAAAATGTCAAAGCACTGCATCGTTACAATATTGGTCGGTAGGTAAACATAAATAAACCGAAGCAATATTTTCATCGAGGACGTTACTGCATCAACATCCAAGTTTAAAGTAAATCTAGACCCCGAGTAAATATAGACACACGAAGGTATACCTTATGTTGCTTTAGGAAGTTTTAACATAAACATGAGACAGATAATATTTCTCTACGTAACGTACTGTAACGAGCGTTTGAGATCTGCAGTCGTCTGCCACGTATGATTTAAAAGACTGAGATGGGAAATGTGTGTTTATGTCAAAGGAAAAGTCCTTTGCAATAAACACACATCTCTCGTTCCGAGAACTTAAAAAACATCTAAAAATAAAACTCATAAACATTATTGCCTGACGTTCATTTAGATGCGCGTCCTTCGTTTTTCTTAAACTTATGTAGTTGGAATAAAATCGTTATTACAGAACAAAATAGCCTTCGCATTATTTGTACCGTGCGTGTCTTTTATTAAGTATAAAACTTGAGAAGCTGTGGGAGGAATACCGATGAGTTCAATCACATAACTCGAGAAAAAGGGTAGCCCTTCGGAAGTTTGTCGCTGAAGCGCGTCGATGTAGGCCACATGCAAATTGATTGAACATGGATTGAAAACGCCGCTCGCACGTAAACAAGTAAAGAAACCAACAAAACATAAAAATCTATTTTTATTTCGCCAATTTTCGCTGCAATATTGTTTTTTGTTTACTACCCTTTAGAGCCGAATAACAATGAATAATAACGACGTTCCCACAGTTTAACTTGAGCAGTACCGAAATATTTATTTGCTTTATTCTCTTCACCCTTTCTTTTCGATCCTGTTTCATCGCTCAATTAAGTAGACTTCTATTTTATCGGGCAATTAAATCTCGAACCTAGACGCTTTAGATATCTAAAGCGTCTAGGTTCGAGACCGTTCATTGTACTAAAAGCGTAAAAAGTTGTATTAAAACGTGGGATACGTAGACGACTTATTGATTCGTTCATTTCCACGGCGGGCGTCGCGAGCGGTTTTCTAACAAGTTGAATATTTCACTGTGCCAGCGCATCGGGAAACTTTCCCTATAAACTCTTAGCAACCACCGACTCGTTTAGTTCTGCGAAAGAATTTGAAGACACTTGACTATTGCTCTCGTTTAGTACAAAAGGCATTAAACTCGGTATGAAAGTCTAGTTTTAGTTACCGAGGTGTCGTATCTATAGTTCACAGCGTATTCTTTGTAATAGTTCATCCATAAAATGAATAATTAAATTTTATAAGTGAAAATTCACCTAGCAGAAGTCAACGGTGAATAATAATAATTGCTGTTGGAGACTCTTGGAGCAAAACTCGTTAAAATCTAGTGCTCTTCTCGCTGGCAAACGGCAGCGAGCGATTGATAAACGTGCAAATCAAATCAATGGCGTGTTTGTTAGTTTCCGTGATGTACTATTAACACATTATAGGAGATAGCATTATCATCATCGATAACATTATCTTTCTTGGTGCCAAGATTCAAAATAATTCCTTCTCATAAAAATTAAAGATTAAGCTATGATGTGACCATACCTTTTCCCGCTTTTATGAAAAAATGCACATCAATTTTAAGTGTATACTGAATGTTTTACTCTGCGTTTTAGTGAAACCTTTTAAGTATAAAGGAAACCTTAAAATTGTTGCTTGGTTGGCACTTACGTCAATACCTAAATCCCCCACAAAGACTGATTCCAATCAGGGAGCCTGATTTAGATTTCCTTTTACAAATTTGAGCAGGTATCAAAACTGTATAAAGTCTTTATAATAACTAACGAGGGTGAACGAGGCTCCACTCGCTAACGTTCCTAAAATATTCTCTCCATTTTTTCGATAAAATTCCGAATCACGACAGTCCATCGATCATCCATTAACGAACTTATCTCGACACCTGAAAGAGTTGACGCGGGAGTTTCAGCAAATTTACCATTAAACAGGTACAAACCCCATTAATATCTGCTCGAGGTGAAATTAAAAAGATAATGAATTCATTAATTACCACAGCGACGGTCGTTAGTTCCATTGTCTCCGTACCTTTGTACTAATAGACGCCTTTTACTCTTTACTTAACTTTACTTACATAAATAGTTGTTCAAGCCGTTTGATAATCCTGGTCTTATATTCTGTTGCTTTTACAAGTATTACAGCTTCCATTTATGTTACGTTAGGATACACATTTGTAAGTTAAAAGACGCAGGAATTTAAATAATATGATATATGTATACTGTATCGCTTTCATCGTAAATATGTAGATAAAGCCTCAAGGCGAGTTATAAGTCTCTGGTAACCAAAAAATCCAATATCTTCAAAACGACGTTTTCACGGAAACTTTTGCCTCGAGGGCGCCCCGTTTTTTTGTTACCGAAACACAGGATATATTCAGACAAGAATTACTTATGTAGTGCGCGTGCTCTCCAGGGTAGTATTGAAGAATAGCCGCCGAGCTCCGCTGCGCTAACTTTTGATTTACGACCTTACCTATTCTTGACCGACTACAAACATCGAAAATGGGTCAAAGTTTTAACAGGTCGAACGCATTAAGTACTTACACCTAATAATGGACTTATCTGCGTACCTACTATTAGTTTATTATGGGTAGAAGGAAAGTGTACGAACGCTAGAACAAAGAGAGTTCCGGTCAAGCTCATTATATCTGTTACTCGGAGTGGAAAAAGTGAAAAATAATGATATTATCTGAACATCGTCGCTACTTAATTTATTTCTGATTATAACGCCGTTCAGATAATTACACAGCTTCGCAAAATATAAGAATAGATAATTGTTATTACATATATACGTACCTTTTAATGTACGTATGTACATGCGTGTTTGGAGTCCCACCCCCGGTCACAACTTTCATCCTGTGGTTTATTCACGTGTGTAAAACGACTCACTTCTGACTCGTTCTAAGTGAAATCCGCTGTACCTTTATGAATTCCTTATTTCCTGTACTTTTATAATTCTCTTTACAAGAGGATTTTTCACTTCTGAGCCGCACCTTGCACTAAAAGCAAAACAAAATTAAATCCTCTTTTAGAAAAGCTGAAGCATTTGAAGCAACGTAGTTCTTTTATCGGTTGAATTTAAGAAACTTACCTATTAATGTTTATTCAAAACTCAAGTAGCTATTCCTGTGTGTAAATAAATATGTATAAAAGTCAAATTAAGATTGAAAGGAAAACTATCCCATTTCTGAAATATGTCACTATATCGTTATTTACTGAGCTTCGAGGAAGGCCAATGCGTTGTATAAATAAGTCAATATATTTTCTTATAAAAATTCCATGCATTTATGGGGCGATAAAAAATTCTTTGACATTTTCGTGAACGAAAATATTGGTTGTCTGTGTGCGGACGCGGGCCACTGTAAATTGTGTTCAGCTGACATTTTGTAAGGTATTAGTAATACAAACAATAACAAAATGCTTTCTTACTTTTGAAATATTATTCTCTTAAAGTATATCATAGGTAGGTGTGCTTAGCATTGTGTAGTAGTAGGGCTTCTTGTGAAACAGTTGGTCAGGGGGAAAGGTAGAAAAGATCAGCCTACATTCTACGGTATGAAGAAAAACCAGTCAGATAGAAAGTCAGCAACTGGTCTCTTTGGTACTTGATGTCACTTTTACAAACTTGCAACAGCACTGAGCTCTGTATAATTAGGTACAAGTGAAGTTAGTTACGCCAAAGTGCAGGGAAACGTAAATAAAGCAATGTTATTCGCAAGATAGCACTTATGAGCAATAGATACGGGTATTGCTTTTGATACGATCAACTAGGAAACGCTTCGATGCTCCAAAAAGCGCGTAAAGTGATTTTCTCGAGACGGGGGTGAGGCTGTGTAAAAATTGATACCTTACAGTGGTTTTGCGTATACCTATAGATTTTTATACTAAAAGTGGATTTGTCAGGGCAATTAGGAACTCATCACATTGTGTAGGTACAGCATTATATCTGTGGCTTTTGTGGTTTCATAAAACCGACTTTGGAGAGAAAGTTGAAGCCAAGCTTTAGATTCAAGTGGTTAATTTTGCTTTGCATATAAAGTTGCCGCATAAATGTTCTTTCAACTATGTAAATAACATGGTAATCTACATTAATAATACATTTTACTAACTGTAAGTGACTTCTTTTCCTGGCATAATAACATTTTTACAGCGAAAAAAATTATTGATTTTTCACATACCTAGATATTTTTTTTGTACCATGAATGTTACACAGTTTGTACAGAATTTGTAGATGATGACTTCCTAATGAATCTGTTACCTGTATAATCTGAGTATTTTTAAGGAAGCCATGCCTTAAGAAGTTTCCCAAGTATTTTGTGAATAAACAATACCAAGTAACCGACAGTTCCTTCATCAGTTAAAGCCCGTTTATCAATCTTCAAAAAAATGTAAGGTTTATATGAAGGTTATTTAATGGCTGTAAATTTACTCCTTCCTTTGATATAAGGCCAGTGTTTATTAATCAATATATTTCATTAAGTAATAGACGTGGGTCTTATAAGGTTTAAAACGGCTTTGCAAACACGCTTTTTTGTAAAGTATTGGAGTTTAAACAATTTTAGGACATGATTCTTTACTTTTTAAAGTATTCAATTATTATTTGAATTATTGTGAGCGTGATTTGAGTAGGTTCATTATGCAGCCTACCTTTGTCCTTTCTTGGGTTCTGTTTGTCGAATTGCTGAGAGCTTTAACTTCCGATTTGAGCTACATGATTACTGGCAAATGCGTGCACTGACTGGACAATGGTTCTTTACCTCAAAAGAACATGTCAGACACTCTGCATGGTCTCACCTCTGAGTTTTTTTTTTCAATTAACGGAAACTCCGACCTCATCTAGTTTAAATTGACATTTATGCAAACATCAAATTTTCCGAAGAGTTTAATTTCTGTCAATTCTTTATCGTACCCTTGTGAAATTATAACATAGGCTACCTTGAAAGTTGGTGGATCACGCTCGCGAAATGATAAATACATGTAACGACTGTCAAAGATCTACAAATGACAGCCGGAACCAACTGCTTAACGTGTTTTTTGAGGACCAAACTCGACAAGCGTAGTTTAAGCATCGATCGACACATGCGGCTGTTTTATTTTGCCATAAGCCACTCACCAATAGCTTGCACCAGTAATTTATTCACCCACTTCTCAAGTTTTTGCGAGCTGAACTCGTTCTCTTGTGACATTTACAGTTAAGTATTTACATATGTACATTTCAATATCATTTTTGTAAAGAGCAGCGTGGAATATGCAAGTTCACAAAATTGTATGGCTGCAGGAAGCCTTATTTAGCGAAATGCAACAATTTTAAAGTTGTGCAGTAAATTTATAGAGTACTTAGCCGAGGTACTGATGCGGAAAGGTAGAAAGAACCCAACGCGATGCAATTAGGCTCCCGGTAAATTATTATATTTCCGGTATTACAACTGGTTAGTGTTTCGCCATAGAACGTTGTTAAAATACCTCGATTTTCATTTGTTAATAACCAATTTTATTTCAGTGTTATCCTTTGGAAGAGTTCACCATTATTTTCTTGCTCTTGTTACAGCCCAAAGAAGATGCTTGGATTTTTAACAGTTAGCTGACCTCTTAGTCTGTTGAAATTCCTTATTCCAATAAAGTATTTTTTTTATACTAGCATTCCGCCCGTGATTTCCTCTTCGTGGATTTTGTACTCTTCTCTTCGAACTTTAACATCCCCTCACCCCTTCAAAGGGAAGTATTGAAACTACAACATAGTCCATGTTACTCGCTGATAATGTAACTTTCTGTAGGGGAAATTATTTTTTTTAATCGGTTGAGTAGTTTTTGAATTTATCCATTACAAAAAAACATGGTCAAACCCAACATATAATATTTCCACTTTTTTTTTCTTTTTTTATTAACGTTGCCCAACACAAGAGATTTATCCTGTTTCGTGGGTGCGTTTAAAAACATTTAATCTCGCATACACAAATAGCCAGACCAGGAACAATAAACCTGCAGGCCATACAAATTTTTGTGCGGGAATCGAATAAGCGACACGCAGCGCAGCAGCCAATCGCTCAGCCATTGCGACAACAGTGTCGTCGTCTTTTTATTATTAGTTTCAAAATACTACGCTAGGCGAGCTCAAGATCAAAAGTGTGAATACCAACGTACGGTAGACTGTACCATGAGCAAGCCTGATGCGTGTTATTAGATCAAATACTCATTTCCTACTCATAAAATAATCTCTCAAAAGATTAGCAATTCACCACATAAAATCTCACATGCACGTTCTACCACGTAACCCGACATTTATGGGTTTTCCGCCAAATTCAATCACAAACAGTATCTAATTCTGTAAAAAAACAAAAGAGCATCCATATAACAGGTAACACATTCAATTGCCATCCTTTATGTAAAGAACGCTATTTTAATTCTTACCTCGATACATAAAAAGTGCCTCAAGTTTTTAACCCCGTGGTTTCCGCAGAACGACGTCCACCCGACGTCTCCCAAGGGTGTCGTGAGGGCGAAGTAAGGGATTATCTTAGGGACAGAAGCATCCACCCTACCTGTGACCCAGTGACACCACGTCGTGATTATCTATTCCACCTCAAAAACCTTGCGCGGTTTGGGGTGAAGGATGGAACCACGTGTAAAGAAGTGTGTTGTTCTTTCCAAACATTTTTGTTACACCCACTTTTAATACGAAAACCGTCGCAAAATTATCGTGACATAATTTTCAAGCAGGCGTTAACTGCTGTGATTGGGTAAACGAATGATCAACAGCCAATCACATCGCTTGACTTAAGTTTAATTTGTGACGCGTCGATAAATTCATTCCACATACTGGGTGCCAGTTAGGTATTGAAGCATTTTTAACGAATGATCTTTCCTTGAACCTTAACAATGTGAGTTGACGTATCCTCTGGAAAGTTTACATAGGAATTCAGTGATGTCGGATCGGAACGATCCGTCGAACTGATAGCTATTCTACATATTTATCAATAATTCGTGTTCTTGAGTGGAGACCGCGACTCGGCAAACGTAGTGTAGGACGCCCTCTGACCAGGTGGGATGACGATCTGCGAAAGACTGCAGGCAGATGCTGGATGCGGCAAGCTGAAGACAGGGCGCTATGGCACTCATTAGGAGAGGGCTATGTCCAGCAGTGGACTAGTATAGCCTGATGATGATGATGATGATGATGATCAATAATTCTGTTTCGGTAGCTTCAATACCCATTCCCAGAACTAATCTGACGTGAACTGTAACTTGTGAGGAGGTTGTATTATATAATTTCACGCACCTATACTCATTTTATTTCTGATACTATGCACGTACGTACTCGTATGTTACAGGAACATTATTGGAAGCTTCAAACGTTTTTCATAATAATACGAGTCAATTATCAGGATTTTTTCAAAAACCAACTGTTTTAAGAACAATTGTATACTTGAATATTCATTGGCTAATCATGAATAATTCATCATATCTTTATTCTGGTTGGTCAGAAAATGGCTCGAATGTAGCTGTTAACCAATCGGCGTAAAAAATAATGCATAGCGATCAAATCAGCCAATCAGTGGTGTAGTTTGGGAGTATGTTAAAATAACCTAATACGTTATAGAAGAGAATAATTATAATACACTTTATTTAAAAGCGATGTCTAACAGGCAACTCAAGAAAAAGGACTCAAATCCTACTACATAGAAACTTAACACACAACTAATTTACCTACCTACCATCTTAAACCCAAAAAGAACACATTTCTAGCCAACATTTAACCATTAATAACAAACACTAAACATATGTTTACATACAACATGAATCAGTACCGACATCTATACAAAACACACACGAGTATTAGAATTAGAACCACTAAGTCTGGAATACAAACACAAGTTTAATACCTTCCACACAGAAAGGAAATTGTACGAGCATAAAGGCTATATTATTCAGGACAATACGTAATAAAAGAGCTTAAACAACATATAAGCCTCTTGGAGCAATGAATACTGACGGCAGTAAACTGGAGGTTATCACCAAGCGCCTTCTGCCGCAAAGAAAATCACATGAAAAGGAAATATAAAAACAAATGCTACGAGGAAATAAGAAACGACATTTGATTACTTTATGCTTGTACTTGAAGAGGAAAATTATCTCAAATAGTCAAGTTATTTCAATTAATTATTATCAGATTTACAAAGAACTCACAAAGAAAAATAATATTTGACCTCTTTTTGTGGAAAGGTTTTCTTTTTCGACCGTGTGCCGTCATGGTTTCCGATTTCCTAGTTAAAAACGTGATTTTGGTTATTTACATCTCTTTTTCGCTTATAAAACAAAAAGGGACGGACATAGAGTTTCCAGATCGGACGAAGTGTTATTGGGTTTTTCCATCTGGAATTTCTAAGTATCAGTCCGAAGTCGGGATTTGTACCCGATTGATGGCAATAGGCGAGCCCACTATTACATGGGACTCAAACAAAACTGGCGAAATGTCGGTGTACTATAGGATACACCCTGCCTACCCCTATGGGGATTACAGGCGTGATATTATGTTTATTTAAAAGATTTGGAAATTTTTTTCGAACTAATGTTACCATACAAACATGGTTGACATTTCAAACGCATCCACCAAAACCACGGCTAAATTTAAAAACAACAGATTTTTACATCTTTTACTTACTTCTTACCTGTTACCGTCTTCATCCATTTCTAGAATTGTATTTCAGTAAGAGACGCCATGGTTTACGGGTACCTACAACACCCCGGGGATCACCACATTATGTGGCAACCTCATATACAAAGTTGAAAGTCTTGTGTCTGTAATTACGATTGTGTCAGGAGAAATTACGATTGTGTCGGCCGAAGTAGAGAACGAGTAGGAGATGATACTGAGTATAAAATCGTGCCAATACGATGTACTATCATTTGACCATAATATATTGAGGAAAGTTTTGAGTATGAATGTGGAGGGTTACAAGAGTAGAGGAAGACTAAAAATAATATGGATGAATTGTGCGAAAGATGATATGGCTAGAAAGGAGGTGACTTTTACTTGGTGACTTGATGTTTGGAAGAAGAAGACATGCTGTGCCAACCCCAAATAAATTTGTATAAGGGCAGGAGGATTATGACGATGTACCTAAACCAACTTTTAATAAAGGCTCTAAGGGCAGAAAACAACAAAAATATTACACAAAATTATATCGAGAGCCCTGACGTTAGTCAATGAACGAAAAACAAACGCCAAATGAATTCTCGGTACAATATCGGAACTAAAATATTAAGTACTTGGTACGCACTGCAGGAAATATTAATGAAAATGTTACTCGAGTACCATACGTACGAGTATTCAGCAAAATACACATAGAACAACGTTTCACATTTTAGAGTGGAATTTTTGGTTCTAACAACTTCAAACAAGTTACCTCAGCTCTTTATGATTGCAGAATATTTCCACAAAAACGCCCGGCGAAATCATCAAATGATCTCTTTAACAGCCCGAAGTCTGGACTTTTCCCCAGTTGATGGCAATAGACTCGCCCTCTATTACATGAGACAAAACATATCTTGCGAAATGTGGGTTTTACTATAGGTGCATCTCTGGCCAACCCTTCGGTGAATACAGTCATCATTTTATCAAAGTCAAAGTCAAAGATTTATTTGCAGTAAAATATGGTTACAAAAGTTCTTAAAATGGTAGCTAATATTAGTAGCTTAACATAATGTCATGCAATTTTTTTATGTCGTGTAAATCACCAAAATATTGAGAGCCATTCGAGGAAACTGGTCTTTTTTTAGTAATTTGGAACCAACAGCACATCTATTTAGTTAATAATCTTCAACAGTACAGTACAGTGTTACGTAAAGATCAATACCATAAACTAGAAACAGTTCCGGAACGCCA
This sequence comes from Phlogophora meticulosa, assembly GCA_905147745.2. Taxonomy (NCBI): domain Eukaryota; kingdom Metazoa; phylum Arthropoda; class Insecta; order Lepidoptera; family Noctuidae; genus Phlogophora; species Phlogophora meticulosa. Next base: position 7,951,961 of record LR990518.1, read on the forward strand.
GCACGTACCAACTGCAACTGTTAAGAACGTACAAGAGCACACTTTTGAAAGATAAATGATTTAGTTCGCGGAACTAATCCCAACTCTAGTGCCAATGTGGAAGTCAATTGGAACTTTTAATGGATGTTTCCTGTGCATGCAAACAGCTGACTGCAATGAGGCAGTTCCTGTTACAAGTGACTGAGGACTTGACAAGAGTGATATGGGTAAGTAGTGACAGTTATTGATATATACAAGTGCAGAGTTGAGCTAGGGCGATTTACTGACTGAACAGGTCCACTCCAATCTATGTCTCTCTTTCTATCTACGAGTATACTAATCTGCATAGTCTTAACATGATTCAGCTGTCCAAGTCTGGACTTCTAAAGGCACTGTGAGTTTGTTTCGGTGTAACTTAGTAGACGGCTAGGAAACACCGAACTCATGTAGAAAGAAAATGTATTGACGTGTTACTGTTTTTTTTTACAATAATTATAATTTATCATTTAGCTTCTCATCTTACTAATAATTTCTAAATCAACCATCAAGTGACGAAGCTTTATAGTAGTACAAAGGAAGATTGGGTATGATTAAGAGACAAACATTTCACCGACGACTGCAAATAAATACACCAAGATACAGGCTGTGCCTAGTTTGGGACCCGCTGTCACTCCTGCTGAATTGTCTCGTGTATGCTCATTTATCAATGTGTATCATTAGTTTGCATAATATGAACTTTGTGTAAGGCAAATAAAGAATTTATTTAAAAAAGAATTTATTATAAATGAAAATCTTCTATGGTTAAAGTTACAACTAAGAATCTTTGATAACATGTATCGAGTCCTCGATTGCGAAAACCTTTGATAAATTATAAAAATCAGGCATTAGTGCAAATATTCCCTGGAATTTTCTTAGAAAGCTGGATTTTACTTTAATTTCCTTTTCCTACAGTAAATCCCGTAAGCTGGCACAAATAGATACCGTATTGGAAAATATTTTCGGTATCTAATCATAGTCTTCGGAAGTTAAAAATATTTCATCTGATAAAATATCGCTTCTGCCGATAATAAAATAAATTGTAAACAGCATTTCTAAAATCTTCATTTTTATTTTGTAATTCAATGTACACTTCATCAACTTTAACTGGTGTGTATGATTTTGCATGAAAAACGCGAGTTCCGTTACTTATAAAAGGCTTTTGAAAATAAAAAATAGTTCATAGCGATCACAGATAGCTGTTTCATTGCTATATAACCTTCCGGAATTCTTTTCTTGAATTTCCATCCTCAATTAAAAAACGTTAACTATCTGTTACGCAAATCAGACAACATTTTATAGAAAAATGTATTTATGTGTATAATCAGCATCAGTTCGTATGTGGCTGCTCCCCTCCCGACCCTTTACTAGAGCCAGCCCGCGAAGCTGAGCCAGTAAATGATTAAAATGTCCCTAAATCATATATCTATTTGATCCAGCCTGTCCCTTGCTGTCCTCTTCAGCGACGTCCTTAGCCGAGGTTCGTACCCCGCAGGGGGTGCCCTTAGCGATCGGTCGCTTAGTTTTTAAGTTTTAACGCCTGGCTGGAAGCCTTAATTTTAATTAAGCCTCCCATAGGAAAGCTCGGTTAAGCAGTAAATATCCCTAAAGGATGAACTGCGAGATGCCCATTCCAAAATATAAATAAAAAGTATGTGGCTGCTGAACTATGAACACCACTATGGCTGGGGTGGTTATCAAGTAATTGTGGACGATTCGCAGCAGTTTTGTGTCGTATATTTTTAAAAGAAAATAAAGACAGTAGGTACAAAACATTAGATCCATCTTAACAGCTATTATGTAACTAAGAACAACTTTATCCACATGAGTGACCCTTTTGATAGGCAACACAAAAACACAGGATATTTTTTTTTACATTTCTAGTCAGTTCGATTTTCAGATGAGGCAAACAGCTTTAAGCAAATCTTTTCTTGCAGTTTTACTTACTTTTACTTATAAAACAATAGCTCCGATAAGCAAAACATCCAAGAGTTGGGACTTGTTGGATTGGTCTAGCTGAGTAAATGGGAGGGTAAGATAATCTTGACCTTTTGAGAAATTTGTATCATTATTACATGGGACTTCAACATAACTGTTGAAATATGGGTGTTCTACAGGTACCTAAACGTCTGCTTTACCTTTCGTGGAATACAGGCGTGATGTTATGTTTTCTTAGTACATTACATTCTGAAGCGAATTCTCTCAGTAGACTAGGAAAGTTCCAAGAACCAAAATTTGTCTGTCCATGAAGTTCATACTTACGTTAGTTTTGAACATATCATAACATCACGACTGTATTCCCCGAAGGGTAGGGCAGACGTGCAACTATAGCAACACCCACATTACACCAGTTATGTTTAAGTCCCATGTAATAGGGGGAGAGACCTTTGCCACCAACTGGGCACAAATCCAGACTCTGGACTAATGAGAAAACTCCTATAGGAAAAATTGAATAACACTTTGCCGTCGCACTTGGGACCACTAGACCGAGGCAAGGCGAGGCAATGAGGCGAGTAACTATGAACTTGATCAAGGCTTAACTATTAAAACTTTAACGAATTAATAAACACAGGTTTACATTCTTCTTCCATTTTAGGTCACAGGATGCAACTGCCATGGCTGAAGCTAGAATATTAATTTGCCAGCTCAAAGCTAGAGCGTGTGCGGGTTAACGGAAGTCTAAAATAAAAAGTTGTGGCTGCGAGTGCAGGGCGCATGCGTCGACGGAAGGAAACCGCCTGTCCAAACCGCCAAATTTATGACGAGACTTCCCAACATTGTGAAACGTACTGCGCAAACGAAAACAGAAGCTTCAAAAACAAAATACAGGAAGTACACAAATTCATCATGGCAATAAATCAGTCCTGAATTTCCACTCTATCTTTTCCTGGTGACCATCATACCCCGTGGTAAAAACCAGCATACTTGTTATCTGTGCTCACTGCCGGGGATGCAACAAACGTGTTCACCACTAGTGATTGAACTTAAATTACAGATGCTGATGGATTTTCTAATGTACTTAAGTACTACTAGTTAACACTACTCAAAGCGATTTATATAATTCTAGCTGACCCGGCGAACTTCGTACCAAAACAGAAAATAACTTACACAGCCATCAGTTTTCATCAGTTCTTTTTTCCGCACACTGGCAAAAAAGACTCGCAAATTTTCTTGCAGTTGAGAGCCAGTGCCCCTAACGACATACGTATCCAGGTTTTTATGCCAATCTGCCTTGCAATACTGGTGCTGCTATCTGGGGCAGTGCCTCGAAGACGTGCATGTTGGGTCTGGAGCGGGCCCAGCGGGCGGTCCTCAAAGTGCTACTGGGGAAGAACAGGCGCTTCTCTACCGATATTTTGTACAAGGAAGCGGGGGTTCTACGCGTCCGCCAACTGTTCGTCTGGGGTCAATTTTGAACCTCTTAAAAGCTAACCCCACTCGTTCTGACACCAGTAAAAAGGGTGGAAAACAGTTGAAAGGATTCCACTCCCAAGAACAAAAACCCTCTTTGCTGCCCGGTTTTCCCCGTCCTTACCTATCCAAATATTCAATGCTATTAGCAAAATCACCTTAATCCCGAGTAATTATCATGAGGCCAAAACAAGTCTCAAAGCATGGCTGCAGGGCCAAAATTACGAAGAAACGGAAAGGCTACTCTGTAGTACCAGTTAGTACCACTCACACACGATCAACATACACTCCTTCACACACCCACACCTCAACTCACCATAACTGTTTCTGTCTGATTTTTGTTTATTATTTCATTAATGTATGTACATAGTATGTTTCTTTATTATCAGCTGATGTATTTTTGTTGCACTTTGCCTGTAACGCTCAAACCTGCGCTAGCAGAACAAGACAAATGGTTGAATATTATATATTTTGGGTCACCAAGATACAGGCTGTGCCTAGTTTGGGACCCGCTGTCACTCCTGCTGAATTGTCTCGTGTATGCTCATTTATCAATGTGTTTCATTAGTTTGCATAATATGAACTTTGTTTAAGGCAAATAAAGAATTTATTTATTTATTTATTTAGTTAGAAACTTATGGAACTCACTATAGGAAAACATTTGATTTGCAATGAGGAAATATTGTGGTCAATAATCGAGATACAAAAATATCCTATCCTTTAAGTTTGATCAAACTACACAAAGTAAGTAGTTCCGGAGTATATCCCGGACAAACATCGTGATGCGGGATTTATATATACAATACATATGTATGTATGTACGGTTTCAATTCATTTATTTCTAAATATTACAAAACACTTGTGCAGAAATAAACACTAAAAATAACTTGATTAATACATTTCTCTACAAATATAAAGTATACGAAAAGCTGATAGCGCTCCGAGGAATTGTGCTGTATATCAAAACCAACCAAAGTATTGTAAAACTAATAAACTAGTAATTAAGAAACATAATGTTCTTCTTTCCATTTCAACAACTATATTTTAAACATTTCCATCTACGTCTAGGTATATAACCTCATTCACAAAATAAGAAACAGAAAAAATAAACAGGAGAACGTAATAAATAGCATTAATTAAAATAGTTTCGTGTGCTTTCAAATCTTGTAAGGAGTTCTTCTTCTGCCCTTTCTTGCTTAGTCTTACGTTCATCCCTGCTACTCGTAATTTCTTTTATCTCTCCGCCGCTCTCACATACTAATGTTAAAGATAAGGGGTTTCAGGGCCCCGATACCGATTCATACAAATCAGAATAAAACACACTTTAAGAACAAGAAGTTTTCACTTGTAGTTTTATTTAGTACAAGGTAAAATTACTATTTTGGAAGATGACCAAGACATTTTACTTATCTCTGAGATAATCAGATGAATCTGGTATCAGAACGTATGTATCTTATCAGTTTCAGGAAACCTTGGGATGTTGTTAACGCTTCCTTTTGGGATTTAAAACTTGATCGTACTTGATCGAAATGGTTTTTTCGTGTTTGACTGCGTAAGCACGTAGTTAGTACCTAAGATTGTTAGTTTAAGGCCAATGCGTAGAGGCACCTCGCGAAATTAAAAATGTCTTAGGTTTTGTTTTGCAATTCGCAGCTTAGTATAGGTAATATGTTATTGAAAAAATTAGTCACGACCGAAAGAAATATAAATTTATCGCCACTCAATTTTAAGAGACTTTTAATGGTGATTTTTCTTAACACAAAAATCAACATCACCATTTAAAGTGTCTTAAAATTATAATTGTGCTCAAATGATATGATTTCGTGAAAAAGTCATTCAATCGCACAATTTGAACTTAAAATATTGTATTTCGTTACGGTGCTGACTGTTTTTTTTTTATTCCTACAGCAAACTAATAGGTACTGCTGCGAATTGCAAAATCCTATGAACATTTGAATTTCGAGAGCTGCCTCTACGTATTTACTTACAATAAAAACACTATCGCTGTCGTTGCTATAATCATTTAATCATGTTAGTCGTCGTAATCCGAAAACAATGCCTCTTTGAAGGTGACCTCCCTCACAAAATATCTAGACTGCACAAGTTACTTCACTTACCATTTTAATTCAACCCCAGTGTAATCTCCTTCAGATTCTTCTTCCTTAACTCATCATTAATTAAAAATCATCAGATGAACGCAAAATTCATAATCAAATCCGAATATAATAATTATTCATAGATAATTCGGGAAAAAGGACATAATTTAATTATTGGGGCCCTCAAATTGCCTGAAGCACTCTACAAATTGGGACATTAATTGCGTGAGCGACTGTCCTACTTGACCGGATACTTCGAGTATTACCCACGGCGTTTACAGCCATCATTAAAATATTTGATGGCGTTCTTAGATGGTACTAAATATCAGACTTAAGAAAATTAAAGTAGATACTAGTACATTAATAAAATTCAAGATTTATTTCTGTTGGGTTGTGATTTGAGGAGGAGCTCGTGGCTAACTAAAAACAGCCGCACGGATTGATCGTAGGTTAAGCTACGCTTTCCGAGGTCAGTCTGTGGATGGGTGACTGTTCGTAACATATCGAGACTCCTCCATGCCTCGGAAAGCACGTTAAATCTTTGGTCCCGGTTGTCATATCTAGATCTTTGACAGTCGTTACGGGTAGTCAGAAGCAAGCAGAAAGTCTGACAACCAGTCTTACCAAGGGGTATCGTGTTGCCCAGTAACTGGGTTGTGGAGGTCAGATAGGCAGTCGCTCCTTGTAAAACACTGGTATTCAGCTGCATCCGGTTAGACTGGAAGCCGACCCCAACATAGTTGGGAAAAGGATAGGCAGATGTGATTTGAGCATTGTCCTTGGAAAAAATTGAAAGTTTGAGAAAACAATGAATTACAGATGTGATGTTAATCCAAGCCATCTCCGAGATAAATATTTGCATGTCATTGTGGTTATGTCCCTCCGTGCCTCGGTAAGCATGTTAAACAGTTGGTTTCGCCTGTCATTCATGGATCTTTGACAATCGTTACGTGTTTTAGAATTCCGAAAGTCTGACCACCAGTCTTACCAAAGGAGACCGTGTTATACAGTAACTGGGATGTGGTTGTCAGATAGGCTGTCTCTTCACGTAAAATAAAGGTACTCGTATTAAGTCGACTGGAAACCGATCCATACATAGTTTGGAAAAGGTTAGGCAGATGATGAAGTAGATATCTAATTGACTGACCGGTAATTTCAAAACAAAGTTGGAAATAAGGTTGGGATCCTACTTTCGACTGCTTATTAGATATATTTTAATAAATTTTCTTTCGCTTTGTTTATATTCAGTAGGATTAGTTTCAATCCGAATAGAATAAGAAATATTTCAAACAAATAATGACAAAATCTATAAAAACCCTCGGAAAATTCGGTCGACGACAAACGAAAATCTAAATGGTTACGTAAGCACGCCATTTTAATTTTCAAAACCCGGAATTCCCCGTTGTATTCTACAGCAAAAGTCATAACACAAGCCATAAGAAACCCATTAAATATTTGTATTACTCACACTCCATAACATAAGAGGTGTGACCTTATCTTACATTTAATAGCAGATAAAAGCCTTAGGTGCGTCATTCTCAACTAATGTTTACTTAGATATTAGAGCTGTTGTGCTACTACCAAGATGACTTATTTTCAGGGTTCTGTACCCAGAGTGCCAATGGTACCTGATTGCAAAGCCATCGATCTGTCTGTCAGCGGGCTATATCTCATAAACCAAAATAGGTAGACTGTCAAATTTTCACTGAGTACAACAAATAATAAAAATCAATAAATTTAAAATTTAAAGGCCGAGATTTTCGTGTGCAAGTTCGACTCATACTTAACCGGTTTTAAACTTAGTAGATACGACTGGTTAGTAAGGTACTCGAATTTATTCCACTGACCGTCAAAGATAAAACTACTAGGTTGATTTTCCATTGTGAATAAAATCAAAGCCTTATCTTTTTCATTTTAAGGTAAAGCGTTGCATAGTAGGAATAAAATAGTTCTTAAAATGAATTGGATTCATAACGATACACTGTTTTCCCTAACGGGTTAGGGAGGGGTTTACCTATGCACACCCACACATCGCCTGTGTTATAGGGGCAACCCTATTGCCATGAACGAGGCACAAATCCTGAATAAAGGTTACTGAGAATTTCTAGAGGTAAAAAACGTAATCACAGTTTTCGCATCGCATTCCGCATCACGGGATTCACGGAAATCGAACTCGCTCAAAAACGCTTAACAGTAGTGCCTGCGTCCGTTAGACCAAGGAAGCAGTAATATCAGGGACTCCTTGCTAATGTCCCGGGCAATGTTTCGTACAGAGGCCAGCATATCAAGCTACCCCAATGTGTCAGATTTCTTTGATTCTTTTTCAACTTAATAACAATAGACATAAGGTTCATGTTCAATTGGTAAAATCTAACACTTTGGGGTAGCTTGATGTGCTGGCGTCTGTACAATATTCGTCGGTTTGGCATAGTACATATAGGTTCTGACTAAGCAGACACTATAACTATATGTTATCTATAGGAACCGATAGATATTATATTCTATACGAATTGAATTTAAGTTTTAAAGAATGTTAAAATTAATTAATTGCAACACTGAACTCAATGCACCACCTATCTTCTATTATGTGAACTATTGAACTTGTCATCTTGTCATAATTTGATTGAAAAAGATTATTGCTTAGTTTGCGTGTTTTATTATCAGGAGGCTACTTTTGCAAAGCAGTAATATCTATAGATGAGAGGATGACACAGTCCCAATGTTTCTGTCTGTACCTAATGCGCAATAGTATGATTGTGTTTACATACTAACAAGGATGAGCACATACAAGGTTTTTGTCTTCTACTTTAAGGGGCAAACACGCCAAAAATGTTATTTGGGCCATTATGAGCGTTTTTGGTAAAAAAAGCTACTTTTACCATAAAATACTTTTTGTTTTTTTTTTATTTGGGACAAGCTCGCCACACTGTCCCCAAACAATTGCAACTCCTGAAAACCGGAATCAACAGTGGCGACCGCCAGAAAAGCGTCGAGACAAAGAAGCTGGAAAAGTCCCGGAGAAACGATTTAACTGTTCTAAGACAGTTCAACCATTCCCGCAACGCAATCAGAAAAGAACAGCGGAGGTGTTAGAAAAGTACATAATATCCACTTCTCTCCATATCAAGCAGGAGACAGAACAGAGCACAAAGCACAAACATAGGCACAAAGGGACGTTTACAACTGGGTGGTTTATAAAATACGTTTGACTTCAAACATTACATTAAATATTTTAGATGCTTAGAAAGTTTGGGGCAGTACAAATAAGTGTTACTAAAAATATGCACTTGCACCGATACGTTTTAACTGCACAAAGCTGCGTGTTATAAAATGATTTTTATTGTTGAGAAGCTTCTCTTAGCTTAAATACTTACAATAGAATAGAATATCTATAAGGATAGAATAGACTTGAAAAATTGAAATTAAATGTTTATGATGCTTAGAAATTTTGGTGCAGTTCAAAGTCGTATTACGCAAAAATGTGCACGCGTTTTAAGTGCGTATTATAAAAATTGTAACATTAATACTATTACTAAGATGATAGCAATGGTGGCAATGGTGCCTCGCTGGTCAAGTGGTCAGCAGAGCATGAGGTCCTAGGTTTGTTTGTCGGGTCGGGCAAAGTATTACTGGGTTGGTCTAGTGGTTAGCAGTAGTCGGAAGTCTGGATTTGTGCCCAGTCGGTGGCCATAGGCTCACCTCCTTTTGCATGGGACTTAAACATAACTGGCGAAATGTGAGTGTATCATAGGTAAACTTCTGCCTTACCTTTCGTAGAATGTCGGCGTGATGTTAAGTTGCAATGGTACCTGTATTAAAAACAGGTACCTCGTTGCAGTGTTTTAGCTCATAAAAGGGTATATTTCCAGTGGATTCTTGCATCTATACAAAAACCACTGCACGAGATGTAGAGGGTTGTGATTTCACTCAGAAACATTTGAGCCCATCTTGAAGCCCACAAGAGCAGAGCCACGGAGCGTAAGTAATAAAAGGGAACCAGGTCGCACGGTAATGTTAAATTTCCATTGTTTAATTAGGTAAGGCATATAAACTCGAATGCTGAATTCATTTATTTCACAATTTGTTTAAAGGACTAAATATAAATTGGTTTGTGGCGGTACATTGAAGCGTAACGCTTGCGCCGGTCATTAGGTAGACCACAGCGGTCCACCCCGTGTCCATTCTATGGACAAATTACATTGTTAATTCATTATTTCGAACAGTTTATAATAGAACCTTTATGGAGGCAGACCTTTGTTTGGTTTTTCAACGGTTTGCTACCACTTTACGGGCCAGTGCCTCAAAAAGAAAAAAGTGAAGCCTTACAGGATCAATTCGTTTGTCGCCTGTCAATACCCTTTCTCAGGAACGCGTAGATGAATCAAGTTAATATTATATTCAATAGGTAGGTGTAATGGTCCCTCGGAGCTCTAAATTTCTATGTTACGCAATGAAAAGTTACGGCCATTTATGGAGCATATTTTGACACTCACAAACAAATCCAAATCTATACGGTACTTCCGGTTGACCAAGAACCATGACATTGGTCAAGAAGCAAGGTCCGAAAGTTGTAGTTCATATCAAAAATATTGTTTTGCGATAGCAAACATACACTTGCAGTTGAAGAATTGACTGTGACGTATCGATGTGTGGGAGAATGTTTGTTCAACAACAATGCTAAGGTTATCCTTCAATCCATCTTATCTTTTCAAGTTCATAATCAATATAGTTTATGAACTTCAGCAGGTAATTTTTCAAAATTAAAACTGTCGGTAAATGTAGCTGTACAATTAAATTACATAACGTTTGTGAGGAACCATAGGTGCGCGAGTCAGACTCACACTTATCCAGTTTTTGTTTTTAAATAATGATTTGTGTACTAAAAACGGGGAAGGAGTTTAACTAACTGGAAATAACTACCTACTCCGTCGTCAGGCCATAGGAGACGTAAGAGTGCTCAGAGCGCTGAGCCAAATAAAGGGATTTATAGATGGATATATTTACAATTCTAAAAATATGACAAACAGATTAGTTAGGTTTACATTTTGAGGTTGAAGTGAGAGTGTGCTATAAAAGGAGACGGCTACTATTATCCTTTCCATGATAACTTAGTCTTGAAGACCAGCCTAATCTCACTTGATACAAGGTTTAGTATAGTCCTTACTTTGCTCCCTATACCTACCATGAAATTCTAACACGATTTCCATACATCGGCATTTAACATTAGCTACAACACAAAACGGCCTCTATTTACGGTCCACACAAACAACAGACATACCCATCAATGCCAAAGAGCCCTAAAACCCTAATCCAGAGGACAACACTAGTAAACCCACCACTAAATATCCCATAGCAATATAATGAGGCTCTATTTGATAAGCCAACTTCAAACAAACGTAATAGCAAGTTCATTATTGATGTACAAATGAGGTCTCCTAGCTGATGAGACTAGTTAGAAGGCCTTTGTCAATTCCGCTTTATGCTAATATGCGTTGATTACGACGTGAACATATGCCGATATTGTATCAACAGACATCTGCATAAATTATGGTCGAGTGGTGGTCGACAATTGGTTTAAGCTTAACTGTGTAACAATGTATAAGAACAGGGTGTTTAGAATATAATAGAATACTCGTTATTGTACACCATGAAAACTTGCAAATAATGACTTTAAGAGCTTCATAGGGTGTTACAATGGATGGCCTTATCGCTAAAAGCGATCTCTTACACACTACCTTTAGTACCCTAACCAAAGCCCAACCTTTAATAACCTCAGTACTGAGATAACTTTGTGTACCATAGTTAAATCCATATTTCCAATTTATGTTATTTCCAATAAAACAAATATCAAGCAAGTCGATTTGTCAAACAAAAGTGACAAAACTTGTAGAAGTAGTACAAACTGAACCTTATTTGTTACGGTTAAAGTTGTCTTTCTATAAAGACATCTTTGTTAACGTTTTTGGAAGGTAAATTGCAAACGCAGGATAGGTGGTCTTGTTTTTTTTACTAGACTACATACAAAACTATCTCACAGGATGAGTCAATACGCAGCTATATGTATGTGTACTGTTGGTGTCATATTCTATGTATATGTATTCATCTGGAAGTTAAACCAAGTTATGAATAACTATTTTCCTACGGGTTAGGCAGAGGTGTAAATTTAGAAGGTACACCCAAGGAGAGCAGTTTAGTTGCCCATAAAAACAGGCACAAGCCACTTTAACTTATCTCAAAGGTCTTGGTATTGCAGGTGGCCAGCGGTAAACACTCTCCATCATGTGGGCCGTCGCCGTCGGCCTGTTTGCTAAGCTACCTATCTTATATAAAAAAGGTAAAACATAGCGGTTCGCTCCAAACAAAAAATAATGGCTGAAAAGCGAGGAGGCCAATTCGCAGAAGCAACTGGACAGGGGCTGTCGGTAACGATCGTAAAATTAGTCAAGGTTTTCCCGCTTCATTTGTTGTGAAAAACATTTCAAAATACGTAAGATGTTTTTTTGTTTTTATTGGTAATTGAACTGTGGGTGACAATAACTACACTCTACCTTCTATCTATTATTTAGTTACATAATTATAATAAAATTATAACTGGCCGATGTCTGTACATTATAGATATTAAATTAAAACTAATATGAGGGAGATCCCTCATATAAGTTTTGCTAATTTTTAGAAAAACAGAAGCATTTTTGAAGAATTTTTGTCTGTCTGTCTGTCCAACTGTCTTTCTGTATGTTTGTACACGCATCACGCAAAAGATTCCGCATGGAGCTGAATGTACTTTTCATCGATATATTGCTAGAGTTCTAACTTAATATATGGGCTCCATTTTATTGGTATTTAATTAAATATCACCAGTCACTGCAAAAATATGAGTATTGATTCTAAAGGCGCGGACACAAGCTAATTCATGATAAGGTTACAAAAATATCGTTAATTATAACGAGTCATTAATTTCCATATTAACGTTTGATAAGGTCCGAGATTTCACGATGAATACAAAGCAATTTACATACAATGTATTATGTTTCCTTTTTTGCATACACATTTTAACACTGAAATACGGTCATTTTAGCAATATCACACATTAACTATCGATTAGCTTTGTTCGTCAAATATTTTTATAAATGGAGTATAGTTGTCTCATGACCCAGTGGTGTAGGCCTTGTCTCTTGTGCACGAGGCGACGGGTTCAAACCTGGGCAAGTACCAATGTGAATATTTTAATTGATATGTACTTTCTAAGTTTATTTTGGACATCATTGACATCGGTGAAGGAAAACATCGTGAAGAAACCTGGACTTATAATTAATATTAGTCTGGAATCGTCAACCCATCTTGAGCAAGCGTGATGCCGTAATGCCCGCGCCTTCTCTGTATGAGAAGAGGCCTTTACCTTGCATTGGGACAGTAAGTAATAGTATATTCTTTTAATAACTTTCGATGGATGTTTTCAATTGAATGTTTTCATATTTTCGAATAGAAAGTTTGTAAATTCAAAATTAAAAGGTCAAATGAAATACATCAAGGAAAATTATTAGCTGTTGACGACATTATACATCAAAATAACCTAAAATAACTTCAATGAAAATTGTAACCATTCAACCTTTCTATAAAATAAATATAAAATCTTATTCAAAGGAGGTTTCTAGTTTTCTAATCACGTTTTCACTGTAAAAGGAAAAGTTAATATCTACTCGTGTATACTGAAATGGACTCAATCAATGAATTAAGTGGAATGCCGTAGCTTACTTAATTACCTGGCTCTATTTTTGCGCCTGCTTCTGGTTCTGGACTCGCCACAAATAAAAAGGTTGGCTTCTACTGACCTAATTTTATGCGGTTTTCCACAGATAAATTCAAACTCTTTGCTACTACATTACAGTTTTCTTTTTAAAACGATAGATGAATATCATTATACTTATAGATTGAAGTCTTGTGATTGAAGTTTTATGAGGAGCTCGTGGCTAAATAAAAACAGCCGCTCAGGTTGATCGAAGGTTAAGCTACGCTTGCCGAGGTCAGTCTATGGATGGGTGACCATTCGTAACATATCGAGACTCCTCCGTGCCTCGGAAAGCACGTTAAGCCGTTGGTCCCGGTTGTCATTTGTAGATCTTTGACAGTCGTTACGGGTAGTCAGTAGCCCGAAAGTCTAACAACCAGTCTTACCAAGGGGTATCGTGTTGCCCAGTAACTGGGTTGTGGAGGTCAGATAGGCAGTCGCTCCATGTAAAACACTGGTATTTAGCTGCATCCGGTTAGACTGGAAGCCAACCCCAACATAGTTGGGAAAAGGCTAGGCGGATGACTATAGATTGAAGTCTTGCCTATTTATATTCTAAATTTGAAAAATGATTTTTAAAAGAAGCTTTTACCGTGAACACGGGCTATTATAATTAAATACACATACGAAATTTCTTATCTGTGCTGTTGGCCGTTGAGGAGACCCCCGTTGGGCGGTAATCCTGGATGTTGAATCAGGTCGTGCTTACCATGGAAACTGCCTTTAGAACTGAACTAACACGTAAACTTTCAGATCGATCAAAATCCGGGAAGTGGGCCAAATTCAACTTTCAACATTTGATTACAGACACCGGGTCAGGTGAAACTAAATAAAAGCTGCTAAAAATATAAGTTTCAAGTATGACCACATTTCAGATACCCGAAATAATTTAAAAATAATAATAATAGACATTTTTATTCGAAATATTGTGTATAAAAAACGGTCGGTCGGTGCCCGATAATAAATTTATCCAATACCGAATTCTCCCAAGCTTTAACAATTGGATTTAAAACAGGAATCCGAAAGGTTTTATTTATATTAGTCAGGGAATCGTTTTTGTAGCCATTCTCGTAATGCCCGGGCTGCATCACTTTTTCAGGATTATAGAAGAAAAACGATGGCATTATCGGATCTTAGAGTAATCGCCGGCGCCGCGACTGTTTTCTCATTACCATACCATTTTGCTGTTGGACTCCTAACGGCTTAGCTGCCAACCATTTGACACTAATACAACGTGTTTTTTTTCACGATCATTCATCTTTTTTCTATGCAGATAGATATTAATCAAGGAAAGTTTGTGCAAAAAAAATATAGGCAAAAATAACATGATTTATGATATTGATATTTTATGAATATTGTATTGTGAGTGGTTACTAAATCAAACTCATGCACTAAATGAGTGTGCTTGACACGTGCGGGGTAAGTAACGCCCATGAACGTACAGTTTTTAAACAACTCTGTGATAACTCATTTCAAAATTTAGTACCTACCTACCTCATTATACCAAAACAAAACACAGCTATTGTGTAACTTGTATCAAAGATCCGAATATTTAAATTTGGATAGTGAACAAAAAAAACATTGTATATATTGTCATATCAATTTATATAATACGCAATAGACTTAATAGCAGGATTAAGTCTGATCTAGTAGCGGCCCGAACTGCTAATCCTGTCCGTTGAGCTTCGATCTTGCACAGTATAATTTATATTAACAAATGTACACCAACGGCCCTCTCTCATTTTAATAGTTTCTGCTCCGTTAAGTTTGCGAATGACAAACATCAAGAGCTAGGTAGTTAATGGCGGCTCTTAAGATCGCATTTTACTGGCCGCAATTTTCCTTAAGAATAATGACAGCAGCAAGGAAATATTTTTCAGTCCCATGCTGTTAAGAACTGGTTTTAATAGCTGTCTATTTTTCAAGTAAATATACGAGTAGTAGTGACAGGGGTCCGCTCTTTGATCGAAATATAGGTCAGCGTTGGGGGTCGTCGTTATTTCGATTAAATAAACTGCATGAATACGTAAGTTTTCGCGTTTTTCTTTGTAGGATATGTTTTTGCGAAACCAAGAGTAATGACGAAAACAACATTCCTACAGTCTCTCAGAATTATTTATTGTGTAGAACATTTAGCTAAACCCCATCGGACTTTGCCAAAGTAATATCGCCATAAACACTGATGTTTAAAAAAACTCTTTAGCCGTTTAGAAATAACAATGTTTGTTAGATGTAAAATAGGATATTTTCCAGTCCAAAATGTTCATGTAACGGTCCGCCCGCCGGAATTATCGCCAATATAATGGCTCATAAAAGGTAAAATTTACGAGTAGTCGGCCGGCCGCCCAGCAAACACTTCCGAATTATCTGATCACACGAACAATATAATACTGTCACGGCAAGAAATATGTACCTGCCTTCCTGATACCAGACTATCTGCAGTCTACAGCTATAAATAAACATAACCTTTTTCGCTTTCTCTACGATATCTTCGAACGTTTAACTGAACACGATAACTTTAGCCGTGGGAATGTTTCAGACGTTCACACATAAGTAGGAATAGTCACAACATTGTATCAAAATGACTGAAACAGGTAGTTGCTAGCTGAGTAATCACAGAAACTTGATACCCCAAAGTCAAAACTTCGACACGATGCGATACGGCATTTCGAATTAGTTAGACAAGTTTGAAGCAGTTCGCGGGCAGGTGGCGCCTTTGTTCCAGTGCGGTCTCACTTGATAATAACACAACTATGTGCCAGTGGCGTTAAACTCACTAGAACTAACTAGTAAGTTGCGTCAGACAGATAAGTTACCTCTAGTGTATTCGTATGCGCTCGATGTTCACGGGCCTCGACTGACAAAGGCAATCTAGCAAGCAGATGGTGGGCAAACCCCGCCTGAGGCTTATCTGTGTGCTGGGAAACGAATGCGGGTCGTCCATCACGAGGCAGAGCCTGCTACCTACACCCAGCTGTACCTATACTGAGCCCGGCTTAGCGGTTTATTAGATTTATTGTTATTTATGTCAGTACATTTTTTCGTTTCATCCAACAGCGCTTTTAAATGGTTCTGTCAATTTATTCGCTGAATTAATTGGTTTCTCTGTCGAAGAATTTTATTTTCAACCTTGCGATAAACGTACCGACAATACGCTTTAAAATATTTCACCTTTTTACATAGAGAGAGATATATAAGTACCGGGTTTACCGGTTACTTTAAATTTCAACTGTGAATAAATAAAATGAAGTTTAGATCCCTCAGGCACGGAGCTTTCACAGTTGATGTAGGAGAAAAGCCCACAGCACGACTCTCAACAGGAAAAGACAACTTTAGAATCCTTTCAAATTTCGTTAACTGACTACTATGTTTGGGCTAAGGGAATATAGTTGACGCTTCATACAATACAAATGGGATCGGCGACAGGCGAAACTATTCAGAATGTACGTCCCGACGGCACGGAGAAAAATAAATTGCGAGAATAAGTCCCCCGGGTGAGGGAATGGACGGCTTCGTCGCTACCTGTGTCCTCCCAGAGATATACATGTGCAAGCAACGTAACAAATTACCCCATGTACATAAGAAATTACACGGAAGCGTGGGCAGAGGTGTACTGTTTACCCAGAGTTGGTCCATGGCGGTTGATAAGGGACGAGCGAGGTCATTAACCGGGTGCATTCCAAACCTTGGGCTTCTGCCAGGAATTTCCTAATAAAGAAAACCCGATAGCGTTTTTCCGACCTTGGTAGGTATCAAACACAATCTACGTAACGGCTGCCCCAAGTTCAACCAATGTACGTCATTAGACAGAAAATAATCCGTATCGCTAATCACATCACGTATCTCGCCTAATCTAATCCCGGTATCCCCACAAGTGGGAGAACATCGTACCTTTTTTGTATCGATATGAACGCTTATATGGTTTTAAGGCGAAGGTCATAATATTCCGAGCACACACGAGCAAAAGGGATACTCCCTCAGTTCCGTATCAGAAATATTATGCAAATATGCTACCTACTCCATTTTCGTAAGCAGATTTGGTATCCATCGTATGTAAAGTTGTGCGTATCGTAAATCTCGGCTTATTGTATTCTTCTACGTCGCCATTTAGCGGATTCGTGAATGTGTTAACAAACAACTCCTTTACAAAACACGTATCTTTGATTTTCAATCGTTTCCATTTCCAGCTGGATTTAATAGCCTACATTTTATTGTATTCTTGTATCATCGTATCAGATCCTTCTCTAAAGGTATATAAGAAATCATTTTCACGGCAAAGCACGAGTTGGATTCGTCCGACGATGGTTCCTTCTCTAAATCTTGTTAGGAAAACTATAATTCAATTTCTGAAGTAAAATTTTAAGTTTTTTGCTATGTTTGGTTGTAGTGTTTTTCTTATTTCTAAACAATATGTGCCAGAGTTATTGTTTAATTTTTCTGTAATATTTACATAAAAAAAACTGTTGATGTTGAATTTGATGGAAGTTTATCCATCAAATTCATTATCAACAGTTTTTTCATTGACATTGTTCATATTACGTGATTTATGGTTAGCAAATATAGCCCTTTCGTCTAAAACCAATTTGACCTAGTTCGCCACTTCAAAATTTATATCATTTCATAATGCAATAAAAAAAATACTGCCATAGAACTACATAACGGGCATCCATTCCGCAGTCTTGAAAGCAGTTCAAGTATTTTATTTTATCCGATTCCAGCAACTAAGTACTAGCTTTTGAAAAAGAAGCCGTTAGCCTTTTGATTGCCTTTCACTACAGGAAACTAGCACTGAAAAGAGATTTAAAATGGTTCCCACGGTTTTTTGTAACTTTGTAGGAAATTAACAGCAGCAGTACATAAAAACTGTCGAAGGATTTCAACTATGTATCGTGTTTAAAGCCACTCTGGAATACGACGTTACTAGACTCGAATTATAAAGTTAGCGACGCATAGATTGATAAAGTTTGTTGCATGCCAACCACTATGTGGAATTAACAAACTTAGAGCCCTCGTCCTTTGGCGCTCTGAACTTCAGGCTACAGCGCTAGATTGCATATAAATTTTAGTTCAAGCACATCCCTAAACTATATTGTCCACTTGCGCTTTGCCGTGACACCCAACGTTGGAGATTCTTTAACTCTTCTTTAAAATATCATGTTTAAACTTACCCACCTACCACATCACACGTCGCATGATTGCTCTAGTATCGACCCCAATCAAACTTGCGTCCAGCAAAAATGAACGGCGGTACTCTAAAGATACTTAGAGATTAAAATAATTAACGATAATTGAAAAGGCATCTCGAAGTCGAAGTTTTTAATTAAGCCTGAGAGCACTAAAACGGCAGCGAATATTCTTATAGAACTTAGTAGGTTCTGCAAACCAAGTGGAAGCGAGAGCCAAGTGGGCAAAGAGTTCTTAGCCGGAGTGTTTGCTCAAACGAAGTTAGTTGCCGAAAGCGATGTAGTCTGGAAGCGCGTCTTGCATTTACTCCGAGTATTGGATTTGGATCGAATCATACATGCCCATTTACTGTGAACGCTTTTGTGTACAGTCTACATGTTACAATGCAGAACATTTTGAACGAATATGCCTTGAGCTGTGCGCGGTTGAGAGATTTCAGTGTAGTTTCAAACAAAGGGGTTAACATTGCATTTTGAAACAGAGCTAAATCATTCAATGGATAGGTCCGATAGGCACACAATATTGGACCCGTAATCGATAATCGTTTGATAGATCCAGATGTTTAATTAGTCGGGAACAATACGAGCTGGCTACAGCCGGCCGATAAGCCCAAATGCACCGCACTCACAAATAGTGGCGAATGATTTGTTAGCGTCGGCGGCCATGATGGTATTTGCTTTATTTACACGCAAATTTTGACAGCGAGCGCGCATGAAAACTCCATTTCCATCCAACGCTACTGTTCTGTAATTTATGCATTGGTTACCTTCAAAGGTATTTTGTACTGGGTAAGGAATATGGATCTGGCGGAACGAATATGTATCTAGCATCCTTACAAGTATAAGTGAACGGAAGATGACGGTACACAGAAATAGATTTTTGAGATGAGAGGTATTTCTCATTCAATCTTGCTGTGGGTAGATAACATTAGTATTCATTTGATAATAATGTTGTTTGTGGAAAACTTTACAAACAAGTTTACAGTGGCATCCATATTAATAGGTTTGTTATAACTTAAATGCGAGAAATAGTTGGTGTACGTACCGACATAATTATATGTTAGGCAAGCAAGTAAAATTGCTCAGTAAGTTTCCACTCTAATAATTAAACTAGCTGTGCCCCGCGGTTCTACCCACTCCTAAGAACCGTGATGTTAAATAACTTTGCTCAAGAATTAGGCTATCGAATGCCAAAATATTTTTTTTACATCAGACTGGTAGTTCCAGAGAAGAGAGCGCGTTTCAGCGAAAAAACAAACACACTGTTTATTTTTATCATATTAAACCCTGAACACACATGCCAGTAACGTGCACAAAAATGCAAGTAACTTGCAAGCCATTTCCCATAACCACTTCTGATTGGTGAATTTCACAACGGCATACAAGCTACTAACATACTTTTGTACAAGCTACTGGCATGTGTATTCCTGGCTTTAGGATAGATATATTCGCACAATTTTATTTCTTCTGTCACTATTCGTCTCACACAACGGCAACATGGCTATCCATAACTTGCGCGGTATTACGTATATCCTAATAACGTCAAGAATAGGAAAATACTTTGACAGTCGGTGTTCCCGTCGCGGTTGTACATTCTCTCGTGCAGCATACAACACTAGCTCCGGAATTAAGTGTCAAGTCACACCATCCGACGTTTGTATTCTTCGCTTCTATTTTCGAGCTCCATTATTGCCCGAAAAAGGGTAACAGAAACAATGGCAACGGCATTGTGTCCGTTTAATTTCGTTTGAAACGAACTTTTGAACTGGAGAGATCGCACGTGGATTTTAAACTTGATAAATCTCGAGGGTTAAGAGAATCAGGGGGTGGGCTTGATAATACCGCAGTGTAACCTTTGTTTACGAAACAACAGAGTGTTAAATTTCAAAACTCAGCATTACCCGTTACACGTGTAGATACACAAAGTGATTAATTCGAAGTAATATGATTACCCTGTATTGTTTCTCTTGAATGCCCATTCATATCTAGTACAACGCGGAGCGTAGGTATTTATTCCGCCCCTATGAATATCAATAGCAGAGATCTAGCACATACACACCTAAGATAGACATCTTGCAATTATCGTATCAATCACATAGAACCTATTCAGGCAGAAATACCTATAATCTATTTAGAACGAAACTTCAATAAATCCATTGCGCATTTAATCGAAGATCGATGTAGAAGATACAAGCATATTATTAGTGTTATCATCTCTGATAATCTTTGTTATCTTTTATCTGTTTTTATGTGGGTGGTCATTAATCGGGGTCAACGGAACTGCAGTGATTTCAAACGATATAGACCATTGACTTCTGCATGATCACTTTTACAGATAACAGGCAATGGTGCCGATTTCGACAATTCTGCCAATGACAGATGTGATATCAAAAACAAAATAAACAAACCTCAATCCCGAATCAAAGTGCACTCAACCAGCCCCCTTATTATGTCCATCAAAATCTAGGTATAGTAAATCACCAAATGAAATTAGAGATATAAGCAAAACAAACATATTTATAAATAAATTGAAGCGATTTCTAGAACCCAAGGCATATTACACAGTAAAGAAGTTTTTAGGTGATAAAACGATTGCAAAACGAATGAAAAATATATAATTAAATTAATATAATATACTTATAAATAATCTAATTAAGTACATAATTTAATATATATAATATAGCAAATACTTCTAAGAATACTTCTATCATGAAATGATAATTACCAATTCTTATGCAATAAAAAAAAGTAAAAATAAATAATATGCTACACCTATGTACACAAACAAAATAATATATATACATATATAATTATATACCCAATGAAACACACCTTATAATTTATAATAATATTGATTTTATTAAATTACTATGCAGCCCTCATCCTCTCTCCTAAATTTTTGCGTGCCCGAGAGGGTCCATATTTTCTCTTTAACTTGTTTTTTACCATCTTTGTAACATATGGAATGCAATAAAAAATCGAGTATTGAGTATTAATAATGGGAAAACGTGGGTGAAAAAAAAACTAAAATTTTACATGAATACTATTTTAGATGTTAACCCAAATAATTGATGATGTATTTGATAATTGATTATGATAAACCAGAACTAGCTTTAGATAATGTTTATGACTTGTATGGTCACCATTTAATATCAAATTAAGCTGTAGAAAATTTGTATAATAGTTTTGTTGTTGAGTTTTTATTTTACCTTTAATTGTGGGAATCTGCGTCTTCAATTAGGAATATTCTTGGTCCATCATTCAAAAATCGACACTGCTTATCTAATGTGTAAACATTAGAAGAATATGAGATAATAATACAATTGTAGCGAGAGTTTCTTTGACACAATTGAAAGATGTCAATAGGTAAGTTTTCTAATTTAAGTAGAACAAGGCAGCGGTCTTAGCAACAGGTTGTCTTTGCCCTTGAGTAACATCACATTTTGTAACGAAACATTATTATTTCTATTCACTGTCGAAACAAGAATATAGTTAAAGAAAAGGAACAAAATTAAAATTGCATTTCCAAAGTCTATTATGCCGGTGTCGTAGTTGAAAAAAGTAACTCAATTAGGAGAGCCTGGCTGTGTAAAATAAGAGAATGACATCTAAGGCCAGCCCACCCGCTCGGCCCCAAAAGATGCAGCCACCGTGCCCACCGTTTAGCACTTTAATTAAAACTCTATGAGGCCGGCGGGACCGCAATCCTCGTAAATTGCGAACGGAGCCGAATATCTACTGATATCTAATGCCAGCTCTGGGACCCATTGTGAATGGTTTATACCCAATGCAATTGGAAAAGGAGGTTGTGAAATCTGCATTAAAAGTTCTGAACTTTCCGTATAAAGGCCAAGCCTGGCTAATAGGGTACGTAATGGGCCTGTCCAAAAACTATCGCTGTATTCATTTGATGAATCGAAATATATTGGCCTAATTGATGTTTGACAAAACGGTTATAAAAAAACCTGAAAAATTACAGGAAATATCTGCTTGTACTGTTGTTTATAGAGGCTAGGAATAACAGCTCTGGCTTGTCCAAAAATAGGGATATATCGATAGGTACATATCTAAAGCGATATCGATATATTTAAAAATAATAGCTAACGATATACTCGTATATCGATACTTCTTTACATCTCCGACATCCCTAGACCATTAATCGTGAACGGGTGCTGTTTGTTATGGCTGGTCGTCGTTCTGGCCATGGTTTTGTTATAAAAGTGGTTAATTAATTTTAAAACGAAGGTCGTAGTTTGATAAACTAAAATGATAAATAATAGTTTGTGATTAGATACGAATCACACATCGCACTTTGACATAACTAGGAAAAAGTGCAATTTAGGGGACTGTGTAATGTAATTTTTGTCGTTCAAAAAAGAGCAAATAACCCAAAGAAGCACTTTGGGTTATTTGGAAAAAATACATCTTATTACTAACCAACATTATTAAAAAGTTATTCTGACAGGCCTCTTTAAAATTTAACTCCTCTCTCTGCTCTATTTAATTTCAATGGACCAATTACGTTATCTGCCTACCATTTAAGAACAATAATCTCCCAAACTGAGCAGCGACGGGTACCTAAATAATGATTATGTATCAGAGATTTAACCTAATTAGGACTTGAATCGTTGAATCGTCCATTGATGTGTAAAATTACCCATGATCAGATGAACTTATTGAATAGTCATGGATTTTGGGAATGTATTCATGTTGAAAGGGTTCACGTGGTGCGAATTAGACGAATACCTACTTAAGGTGAATGAGTAGAGCCAACCCTCGAAATTAAAAATGTCATTGGTTTTTTTTCGAATTTGCAACAGTATTAGGTCGTATGTTACTAAAGAAGTGATTCGCGACCGTAACAAATGTGTGTTTCACGAATTATTAATAAACAAAATCATGAATACGACTTTTTAAGTTCGATTCACGTGATTGAATGACTATTTCATGGAATTATGTCATTTGAGCACAATTCTAATTTAGAGATAGTTGTTATGGTTATTTGAATAATTGTATTCCCAGATTTTTTACGCAACGATAGCGTATAACTGTTGCACCAACATTTTAACCTAGCGAACTGCAAATTGCAAAAGCCCTTATTTATTTATTTTTGCGGGGTACCTCTACGCGTTCGCCTTAATATTAAGGCCAACGAACATTTGTTTTTTATATTAGACTGAACACACAGAAATTAATACTTTTTTTTAAAAAAAACTTACAAATACATTTTCTGTAGTTTTTAAAGCTTAAAGCTACGTAAAACGATTTTTGGTAGGGGCAAAACTGGGCTATCGTCACCGACTTCCTAGTCAAGCATGTTGAGCAGACTGCCTATTTATTTCTATTTTTTAACGAATATAATTATTATGTCTAATAATAAATTACCGAAAACTATGTATATTCTACGTTACAAGACAAAATCCTTTATTAAATCGTATCTGCTCCTCAAACTTGGTAACCACACTGACGTCGACAAGAACAATTTGGCAGCAATAATAAGAATAAAGGTATTGTGCTCTATGTCATTATCTCCGGTAGGTTGTCGTCGGTCGTAATTACTAAGTTTATGAGATGATTTTTCTTTATTCTACAGTGTCTTGGTCTACAATTAACATGACGCTCCAAGGTCTACTTTTATTGCGTGACATGACAAGTGTCTTTAATTATTTAACGTGCTTTGTAATAACCCCTTGTCTGAGTTTCACATACATTATTTTACAGTAAAAGTAAAAAATATATATAATAAATACAGCCTCTTCACTCTCGTGGTACTACTGCTCAGCATTAGCTCCTGGGTTCCATTCCCAAGTCAAATTGTTATTGAGAATTTCTCAGTAGCAGCCAGGATTAGAATTATTAGAGTCTGGATTTGTGACCAGTTCGTGGCAATAGGCTCGCCCCCTATTACATGATAGTTAAACATAACTGGCGAAATGTAAGTGAAACCTTCTGCCTAAACTTAAAGTAAACATTTCGGCAGGGCAGGACAAGATCTACCTTACCTCGCACCCTTGCACTTTGGAAAGGTCAGGTACTGTGCGATGGCAATGTTCACAACTGATTTATATCTCACAACCACAGGTCCGGTCGAAAACCAGCGTCAGACACTAGTTGCCTGGCATTTTAGCTGAACTGGACCAGTTTGGCGCAGCCGTAAAGCACATTATGGCCCCTGGCCCCGGTCTCCGGTGTTTGGGAGACTGGGGCCAGGGGTGGGTCTATCACTGACAGACAGTACATACCTACATGAAGGAACAACGTTAACGCTCCTGCACCGCTACTTTTAGATATATAACATCATAAACGATATTTAGTACTATATATAACTGAAATGAAATACAAGTAGATACCTACAGACAAATACAAGTAGATACCTACAGACGTAAAAAACTAATCTCCGGTTTTTTTTTTGAAACATGTTTCTACTCGCAGAACATATTACATAACATTATGAAAATAATCCACTTCAGAAAGGTCAGGCAAGGTTAACTCGTTAGGAATTGAATATTCATGACAGCTCTTTAACATGATGACATGCGTTTAATTCTTATTCATAGCAAATTACTGAGTTGTTACTTGAAGAAGTTGTTTACCTACATCCAAAAACATAAGCATCTTGTCGTTAGTAAACTATGTTCACTAAAAACGCGTTCATGACGTGCTGCAAAACCCGGCAAAGAGTGAGGCAGACTAGCATCAAGGGTCCTGTGCTTTGGTAGGAACAATATTATTAGTTTTAAGTAGTTTAAAATCTTAAAACTTTTTTTGTTAGTGGTGTAAAAAAGGGGATCTTGCAGACTTGGAGTAAACTGTGCCAGTTAAGCTTCGCTTATTTTTTAACTGTTATGTTTTCAAAGAAATAAATTATATTTATTATATTTTATTTTATTATTTTTATTTATTAATTAATAAATAAATAAATATTGCTGGACAATCCACACATCATCATCTAGCCCCAAGCTAAGCAGAGCTTGTGTTATGGGTACTAGATGACTGATATACTTAATACAATACATTACATAGATATATATTTTTATTATATTAGGTCTTTACCTATGAAATTGCCGTTCTGCAGTACTGGCCATTTCAAATCAAAATATTTTTTGTTTGGCTAAGAATTCTAATTTCAAATTAATTTTATTTTAAAAACATGGATTTTTTTTTCCAAAAGTAGTCATTTGTTTATTGATTAGTGTTACATTTTCATCGCATTTAAATCTTTTTCGTCATCATGGATACGTTAAAAATTCGAGTAATTATGGAATATGAGTACCGTCGTGGCAGCAACGCGGCACAAGCGGCACGCAACATCAACGACGTTTACGGAGCTAACACTACAAACCAACGCACTACCTGTTATTGGTTTGCTCGCTTCCGTTCTGGAAATTTCGACCTGAAAAATGAACCTCGCGGTCGTCCGAAGACTTTGGTCGACAATGACGAATTAAAGGCGATTGTGGAAGCTGATGATACACAATCTACGGCTGAATTAGCAGCAGCTTTCGACGTTAGCGTCAAAACAATATTGGTCCATTTGCGTCAAATTGGCAAGGTAAAAAAGCTTGACAAATGGGTGCCCCACGAACTCAATGATCGCCAGCGCGAAGTACGCGTCGAGACGTGCCTTGCACTGCTCAACAGACACACAAATGAAGGAATTTTGAACCGCATTGTTACCTGCGATGAAAAATGGATTCTGTTTGATAACCGCAAGCGCTCAGCAAGTTGGTTGGATCCTGGTTCAGCACCTAAACAATGCCCTAAACGAAAACTTACCCCAAGAAAAGTGATGGTCACTGTTTGGTGGTCTAGCGCCGGTGTGATTCAACACAGCTTCTTACCAAACGGGGTGAGCATTACTGCAGATGTGTACTGTGAAGAATTGAACACAATGATGGAGAAGCTGGCACATCTCCAACCAGCATTGGTCAATCGCTCGTCTCCGCTGCTCCTGCACGACAACGCGCGACCTCATACTGCACAGCAGACGGTCTCCAAGTTGCAAGAACTGGGGTTGGAAGCTCTCCGTCATCCGCCCTACTCACCAGACCTTGCGCCTACAGACTACTACTTTTTCCAGAATTTGGATAACTTCTTGGCGGGAAAAAAATTCAATACCCGAGAGGCAGTACAAAATGCCTTTGAAGAATTTGTTGCCTCCCGTCCAGCTGATTTCTTTAAGAAGGGCATCAATAAACTGCCACTGCGTTGGCAAAGATGCATTGATTGCATGGGTGATTACTTCGATTAATACAAATAAAAAATACATGAAAAAAATTCATTTAAATTTTTTCATACAAAACGGCAATTTCATAGGTAAAGACCTATTATATAGCAAATACCCAGAACACCCGGAACAAATATTTGTAGATCGTACAAACATTTGTCCCAAAGCGGGAATCGAACCCGCAACCTCAAGCGTCGCAGGCGGACCTTCGCCCGCGGCGCCACATCGGTCGTAATAAGATAAATATATTTGTTTTGTTGTGACAACAAAACAATATATGACTTATTATGTCCAAGTAAAACTCTTTCGTTTGATCGAGTCCTCACTTTGAAATTTTCTCCATTACCCGCTTTTTTTTTAATTATTCCAAATTTCGAGTGGGTTTTACAGATTTACGAAGTAATACCACAAGGGTTCTTTTATGACTATTTTGGTACGGTACCCTAAACGTAACAAGTGACGATGCACATTCGCCCTTTTCAGTTCCACGTGATTGCTGCGTAACAAACTTCCTTAAACATAGTTATACGCAAACCTTATCATCAAACAATCTCTCCTCAGAGGATAATCTCGGCGACATTATTCAAATGATTGTGATATGTTCTTGAACAACATGTCGTTTAGTGTAATCTTACTAGATAGAACAAGCTTGAGTTGGCGGTTGAGCACAAAATAAATTCTAATGCATCCCAAGCGAGCTTCGCGGCTTTGTGATCCACCATCTCCGCGAACTCGTGGAAAGCCTCGGGAAATACTTTCGCCGTGTGAAAATATTATAAGATGACTTTCCACTTTCCAGCCATTGTGTTTGTAAAATCTTGAAACATGCAATTTTTATACGTTGAAAGCTTTGATGGTATAGAAACATTATTTTTTAAGACACAATTTCTGTAGACGGCACTCATGTTTATTGCAAGGATTGCTTTGTTCGCGCAGCCGTTCTCCATAAAAATAAGAGGTTTTAATACGCTTCAAAGTAGCACTTAAAGATTCACGAAAATACCCAGAGGAAAAGGCTGTGCTTAGTTAAAAAGACAAGATAGCTTGCTTCGTGGAGGATGCCGGACGTGTAGCTTGAGAGAGGCCAGTTTACGGAGCACGGAATGGCTTAATTATGCAATTAATTCATTATGTAACATCAGAACAAGATTGTACACCAGAGATACAATGTAATTCCACGAAATTACTGTATTATTATTCGTTAAGTAGGTACTACAGAACTCACAATAAATGCATGTCTGTGGTATTTAGTTATTTATGCAGATGGTGTACATGAAATTACTATTGTAAATGTGTCAAGATAAGATGAGAGGTACTCGAACAAGATAAGGGACATATTCATTCAGTTGCAGCAGGATAATTTTTCAACAGCAACTGCAAACATTTGCGTACGTTTTACTCTCGCAAACAGGATTCGTAAATATACGCACATCAAACTGTTGAAACTGTGTTGGTTTTCGGTGTAACGATTTTTCGCACTTCGATAGTAGTTAAATATGGATTTCTGACTATCCGAGACAGCCGGGAACATCGGCTTAGCGTGATTTCAAAAGCACGGAGGATTCTCGATATGTTACGAACGGTCACCCATCCACAGACTGACCTCGGCAAGCGTAGCTTAACCTTCGATCAACACGTACAGCTGTTTTTATTTAGCCACGAGCTCCTCAATAACAATAGGTATGTTGCTGATTTAGTCACCTTTAACACTGTCATGGCCTTCCTGGCCGTCCCTTCAGCATGACAGTGTTAAAGCTGACTTGTATATTTGACTGACCAGCAATGATCAATGTTTAAAATAAAACCTAGATGTAAAATATGTCTATGATTATAATCGAGTGTGCAGTTGTAAACATAAACACTTCCGTCCCACCTATATTTGCACTAGAATAAATGATATCATAGGTTAAATGTAAGTTCACCTCTTTACCGTCTCCTCAGAGATGTGCCCTGACAGGCGTTGCACGGAGGCGGTCCCGGAGTTGGGGTTGGTTGAGGTTTTAGTGAGATAAGAATCCCACACTCACTGGTTATTTCCCCAAAAGTCCAGGCGCCTTTTGAAGGTCCCCCCCCCCCCCCCCGTAAATAAGAAACAAAAATGTTTAATGTAGGTACTCGTGTACTCCCAAAACGTGGAAGACGCATCCCCATATAACAAAGGGTGATATCCTTATCACCTTTTGTTACATGGGGTTGCGTCTCCAGCAGTTCTGTTAACCCTCATTCAATTCAGCTGCCAGTCCCCGACTGTGAGGGGAACTAACTCCTCGTCAAGAAACTTCTGGCCCCGACGGAACTATCCAACGTCTTCTTAATTATTTACAGAGGAGCTATATTTTCTTTGCGAAAACTTTTAATCCTGTAACCTTCCGTCTAAATATGGAAGTACCGCCTTGAAGTCTTTTAGCTAGACAGCTTTCATCGTCATTTATTATCCCATTAACATTTACAGCAGAATATGGTGCACGATAGCCACTATTTTGATTGGGGGAGAGGAAATGCCATGACTGGAAAATATATACTTATATGCTGGCAGTTTGTGGACTAGTAGGAGAATGCTACTACACATCACTTAGGTACTCCTTAAAGCCTGATGTTTTTCGCCGTTCATCATTATCATCATGATCAACTTGGGTGAAACAGGTCTCCTGCTGGCCATGTGCTTCCCCCAAGCTATGAGCACGCCTGCGCTGTTCGCATCCAACGGACTGTCCCGGCACCAGATCACCTTTCCTGGTCCACTTTCCTAGTACCAAACGGGATCGTGCATATATACATATATTTGATGCCACTCTGGACGTATACTTAACTACTTACTGTAGTTCCATGGTATTTATGGTTAGTTGATATCCATCAATTACGTTTGGTGTTTTTCTTTTCATTTGAATCTTTCTCTTCCCCTAGGTGAGATTTGTTAAGATGTGGTGTTACCCTCACCCTTGCGAGAGGTACATTAAATGTAGATATTTAGACACCCCCCTTATTTTAATTAAGTTAAGTTAAAAAGTTCTCGTGAGATTATACTAGACCTCTTTCCCCCTGAACATACAACCCCCGCAAATCATGTAATGAATGGTTTTCCCTGTAGAACTTACTAGTATATTTCCTTGTTCAATAGTAGCACATTCATATTTTTACTCTCATAGACTACTTCGTCTACTTAGACTACTTCGTGATCTAGCTGTCGGTTGGGAGGTCAACATTTATGCCTTACGAGTCCGTACTACGGATTTATACGTAGCGACAAAGACATAAATTATCTCCAACGTGGTAATAAGGTAATGAATAACATACCAACATAATATATGTGTAACCATAATAAGAGCGTGGCCTACTCTATTAAAAGAATGGTGGAAATAAAATCTCATTACGAGGAAGGAAGTAATAATACCGAGTCGCGTTAATTCAGACTATGTTTATTCAACATTGTATTATGTATATTTATGCACATACTGTGCTCCCCTTAACTTACAACATAAACGACAATCTTAATGGTTATTACTTAAAGAAACAGGTTTATCTAGTAGTTTATTTAACATAATTAACGTTACAAACATTCATACAAAGTCTTCTATGTGTTTTTACTGCATCACCAAAAGAGACGCTCGCTGGTTATGCGTTGACGTTTCTGGCTTATTTTTTCTGGTTTTATGGTCAAAACCCGTGTTAAGCACTTCAACGTACCACGCCTATGCTCTGTAAAGGGTTAGGCAGAGGTGTATACTGGGAGGACGGGATATCGTCCTACAAACCGATAACATAACGGTCGGTATTTTCTTAAATTCAATTTTTATTTTGTAATATTTTTAAACTGTAAACAATAATGATTTCTTCCTAACTCAATGAGATTTTTAATGAGAATCGCAAATTACTAACTTCTTAATTAAAAATCTCATTGGGTTAGCTACAAATGACGATTTTCTCATGACATTTTACTGTTTTGAGTAAAGAAGACATCCGAAAATAAACTTAAAATTGACGAACAACCCGACGTAAAATTTCAACTCTGGGGAGTCGTACACGATGTCCCTCATCCAGCCTGTTATACTACACCCCCCTTTTGCCAGTTATTTTTAGGTCTCAAGTAACAGGGTTGAGCCTATTGCCAGCAACCGTGCGCAAAACCAGACTCCGGGCTGCTACTGAGAAATTCCAGATGGCAAAACCCAATAACACTTTCTAAGACCTGTGCATTGAACTCGGGATCTCATGCTCATCAGTAACACTCCGAAACAACGAGACACCTAAGCCTGTTTAGTAGTTTATAAGCAAAAACAAACAGCTCAGTGATTAGATTGGAATCAAAAAACTTCCTCTGTTGAATATTGGTCCCGCATATTATTAAAAGACATTAGCTTATTATACAGGTTTACATAGTATAGTAATAATATTACTTACACAGTATGATAGTAATAGTACAGACGCCAGCACATCAAGCTATCCCAAAATGTCAAATTTTCCCAATCGAACATGAACCTTATTCTTTTGTTGTAAAGTTGAAATACTATCAAAGAAATTTGACACATTGAGGTAGCTTGATGTGCTGCGGTGATTTTTAATTAATTTTCAACCTTTCAGAAGTCTCGAAAAAGAACCAAGTATTCCCCTATATTTGGTCGAATTATGCAAACATTTCGAACAGATGTTTATTTGTCGCGATTACTGGGAAAGTTCCATATCCAAAGTTGCATATTTTTGAACAATTTTACCCCTCGAAAGATTTCTAATTAATTAAAAATAACTCTATAGGTTGCCATTACTCCAGGTGACATTATAAGATCTTCCAATCCCCAAGAGCCATCAGAAGAAGGGTACCCTGAGCTACCACAGAATAAGTTAAGCATAGTTCAAGAACAATATCGCAACTCCGTCTCAGCATCTTGATACTAGTACAAAATAAATGAGACGAGGAACTTAAACCCTTGGGATTTTTTCTGTTCCTTTGTTGCATATTTTCTAAGTTAGAAAGAGTTTTCTGAACTTTATCGGACCAACCGGTGTGGCGGGCATATCAATTAGGTCGACACCAGAATATTCTATATATACAGTTATCTTTCAATCCTATCTGATACATCGTTATCTTTCTTGAAGTCCATTTTAAATATAACCTGTATTACTTTATTTACAGATTATAATCAAGCAGTTGTTTTATATATTATTCTCTTGAATCAATCTATACATGAAGCCTGCGGTGATATTCAAGATAATAGTACGTACGAATTGCCTTATACACTTCTGATGACCTCAATAGCCTTTTCTGATTTACAATTTAGACTTGATAACATAACAACGCGATCGGTTCAATTAATTTGTATTGGAGTTGATGGAAATGACATTGACGGGCTCTGTAATCAACATCACGCCTATATTCCCAGAAAGATTAGGCAGAGATAACTTTAGTACGCCCACATTTTCCATGTAATAGGGGACAAGCCTGTTGCTATTAACAGGCCTACATCCTGACTCGAGTCACGATGTAGGCCCGTTACTGAATAATTCCAGATATTAACATCCAATAGCACTTAACGCGACACGGGTATCGAACCCAAGACCCCTATACTAACGAGTTACCTAAGACGAACTCTGGTTATTTTATTTTGGCGTTTTTTATACACGCTTTTGTTTACCAAGGAGAAGCTTGCTGGGGAGTTTGTTGTGCCACTTCTTCTTCCCAGCAAAAACACTAGGAAGTGGTGAAGAGTGGGCGTTTTGGGGGACTGTCTTATGGAATTTTTGACGTTCAAAAAGTTCGGATTCTCAGCCTAATTTGAATAAATGAATTTTAATTACGATTTAATTTTGAAGCAATTATAAACCGCCAAAAAAACCAACGAGCAACCAATTTTCAGTGACGTCACTGTTGTCTATTTAGTTCAGATTGTGTGTTGTTCGGTGTTATTTTGCCTTGAATTACTAAATAACGGACAAAACACAGTCAGGAATTGATTAACACCAAGATCAGACGTACACTGTAAGACACAGAGGTACCGGAAGAATTTGGTGTAACTTGCTGAAATGTCCAAGTAAACAATATACCTGCGACTTCAGGCGTAGGTACTCAAGTGACCTGACTGGTTCTAGGTAGCGTTGCCAGGCGTCCGGATAAAACCGGACATAGGTAGGCTTTTTGATAAGGTGTTCGGCCAATATAAACGGTGTCCGGCTTGTCCTGCTTTTGTAAGACTAAGCTTAGCATACTTAGATCGATTTTTCTCAACTGCCCAATCCTATAAGACAGATATTGCGTTTTTATTAGTACAACAAACTTTACGAACACTATTTATATACATTTTTTTTGTCGTACCTATTAGTACTAAGACAAAATCATCAATAATGTAGGGTGTCCGGCCTTTCTACCCAAATGTCTGGCCAAACTGACTAGTCTGTCCGGCTAGTATGTTTGGCGACCTGGCAACCCTAGTTCTAGGGGTACTGGGATAGCACTAAAATGTGTATTTATATTAAGAAGTGGTCGCTCTTGAATTCGACCTTTTTAGCTTTCTACACTTCTCTCACTAACTTTAACTATGCTTAATCTCACACTAATAGTTAACGTATTAATATCGTTATATTATAGGATTCATTCCTCTTTGCACAGATGCTAGCACATCAAGCTATCCCAAACTATCAAATTTTCCAAATTGAACCTTATTCTTTTGTGATAAAGTCGAAAAACTATAAAATAAATTGCTACCCCATCTTGGTATGCTGGCCTCTGTACACTATAATCTTTCATATAACATGCCATACCTAAGACCTGTAAGCCAATTGTCTAATCTCTTCTGAATATGAAATAATCTTTATCTCATTGATAAACTATAAACTCATAAATATCCAAGAAGGTTCGAATGCTCACAGTACCTACATGTTATCTTGTGATTTAAGTTTACGGGGGCTGACGTCACACTATGGTGATGTAATTTTCGCAACTTCGTAAAAAGATTACCACTGGACGCAAGAGGCAATTTCACCATTTCAAGTACGTTTGCATGTATGTACTGATTAGTCTGACTCATCTCTTGTTGAAATAAGAAATAAGACGTTCTTGGATTTTGAACTACTTTTAAAGATTCACTGTGATTGTGCATTTTTATGTTACTTTAATATTATTGAAGCGAAAACTACTTGACCGATTTTCGATAGAGGTACAACTTAGGGGTTGGCGTCATCGACTAATGCGAACGCGTCACCGACATGCTAATGAGACGTGTAGCGCCAGACTGGCGTCACGCAGCGGCAGTTTTCAATGTTTCTTTCTGTCGCTTTTTCACATGCTTATTTGGAAGTACTTTACGCACATACACAAAATATATGTCCCAACTCCCATTCAATCTGCTCCCGTAAGCATGGTTCAGGTACACAAAGGTTGCCTATTCAAAACGGACGTCTTTGCTGGATATCTGTGGGACTCTCAACGGACATCCGTTCCTTTAGTACTCGTAAATCTACGGAGAAATAACTCCGTCCTCCGTGAGTGCCTATTTGAGTAGGTACCTTATAAAAATTCAATTGGTGTCGCATCTTGTTTGTAGACCTTGGAAACTTTGATGACTTTTTTTAGGATAAACAAGTAAATTGTGTTAGAGAGATTAGTTTTCCGAATCTTGCTTTCAGGTTTCATATTATACATAATATGTATTATTGAAATTGCCTCGTTAGTTTAGTGGTCGTCAGCACTACTCCTGAGCATGTGGTCCTTGGTTCAATTCCACAGTCTTGCAAAGTGTTATTGAATGTTTTCATCTGGAGTTTCTCAGTAGAACCCTGGAGTATATATACCCGGTTGATGGCAATAGGCTCGCCCCTAGTTACTGGGGACTTAAAACACCCGGGCCCAAAAACATCTGCCTAGCCTTTTATAAACCATGTTACAGCCGGCTACCCGTCTGATTCGATACAGCTGAATACCGGTATTTTACAGTAATTGGTAATGCCTTGGTAATTCAATACCCCTAGGTAAGACTAGTTGCCAGACGTTCAGGCTTCTGATTACCCGTAACTGTCAAAGATCTACAAAATGACAGCTGGGCCCAACGGTTTCACTTGCTTTTCGAGCCCCAGAGGGGTCTCAATAAATGATGGATGATCACACATCCACGGAGTAACCTGCGCTAACATAGCTTTACCTTCAATCAACCTGTGAAGCTGTTATTATTTGGCCACGAGACCCTCTTGAAACCTTATGAAACATTTCTCACCAACCGGCCGATGGTAATCGGAAATATCTAATTCCTAAACCTCTTGTAAAGAAATAGCATAAAGATGTGTATTAAATCCGTCAGGCTTTACTTGGATATACGCCGGCCGATAAAAACGGCGGATCGGCTATTGCGCCGTCCCTAAAATTTATGAGTCGTGGCGCTACAGCAGTTATTTTATTAGATGCCATCGTAAACTTTTGAATTACACTATCTGATAGAATTGGTCTAAATAAATAAGAACAGTCACGAACATAAACACCTCACACTAACGTAAAATTCGAATACGAATTTCTCGTGAAATAACGAATGGAACTTTTAGAAAACTATTTCCTTAATAGTACCTATAAAATTTATATCAATACTCAAGGAGAAAATCTTGTTTAAATATCGCGAAATTGTAACGAATTTATGATCGCGACTGTAGTTTAAGTACAACAGACGAAAAGAATTGCTTACCTTATCAAAACTACAAACCCATAAATTTTTTGTTTTTCTTATTCATGCTGAGGAATCATAAGTTTTTTGTATATGTTTTAGGTTTTGTTTTTCCTGGTTATCGAGAAAGCCTTACCTTACCTTACCTTAGCCTTGGAGCTCGTGGCTAAATAAAAACAGCCGCACGGGTTGATCGAAGGTTAAGGTACGCTAGCCGAGGTTATGCTGTGGATGGGTGACCGTTTGTAACATATCGAGACTCCTCCGTGCCTCGGATAGCACGTTAAGCTGTTAGCCCCGGCTGTCATTTGTAGATATTTGACAGTCTTTACGGGTAGTCAGATGCCTGCAAGTCAGACAACCAGTCTTACAAAGGGGTATCGTGTTGCCCAGTAAACTGGGTTGTGGAGGTCAGATTGGCAGTCGCTCCATGTAAATTACTGGTATTCAGCTGCATCCGGTTAGACTGGAAGCCAACCCCAACATAGTTGAGAAAAGGCTAGGCAGATGGATCGAGAAAGCCTTACGATAGGTATTTATGACTAATTTTCTTCTTTGTAATTATCCGCCATCTTCATTTTGTGGGTTCTTAGAGATGGAATATTCCTAATTCAAGTACATTGGCAACGAACAACTAATTATGGTTACTTCCAAGTAAGTTCAATTATAGGTCCTATTCATAATAAGCATATTCAATGTAAGCTGATTAGTCTGAAACTGGATCAATCTAGGCCATTAATTTTGGATCGTTACGATGTTATGTTATGTACCTACCTTTGGCTTTAGTATTTTATTGAATTAGGACCACGATTGCGGGTAATAGCAAGTCTTATGGCAAAATTCATACATTGAATTTTTACTTTACTTTACTTAGTAAAGTTAGCTTTGGTAGTTAGTTATATGAGTTTGAACATTATTTGTTTTCTTGTAAGGTTCATATTCTATGAAACTCTTAGATTTTTTACAAATCATTGTGAAATCGAAATGTGATGTGTCAATCTTGCTCTTTAACATACATTAACGATTAATTATCAATCTTGACGTTCTCTTATAAAAAAAAATATTATGATCCAAAAAATAATGAAAATCTATTTTCATAGCGCAGTTCAGACTACGCTTTACTAATTACATTGTAGTATGCAATATTGCTTCATTTCTTTATTTTTCAATATTTTATGGCATATTGTGTGAACGTGTCTTGATAATGTGTATGCTGAGCGATATTGTTGAGCTATATAATATTTTCTATATGCTTAGTCTGAACTGATCGTTACAGTAACCTACCTAAGGTAACGCGAGAGACAATACCTTGACCAAATACGAATATTATAGCGCTTTGTTATTTCACTGCTTCACATTGTGATGCATTTAAAACCGTGTTAAAGATTTATCTGGTTTCCCTCTCACATAATAAACCTTGACTGAAGAGACTACACTACTATGCAATACCAATACTTATGACGTAGAATCGAAATAAAAATATGCGAAAAAGTTAATTATGGGCAACCTTGCCAACTGTGTACCCAGGGTACACATATGTATAAATAAAAGTACACACATGTGCAATAACTTCCTGTGTAATACAAAATGCATCCTTAACCAGTTTGTCATTAATAAAATATCGTTCAGGGTTGCGTCCATAAATGGTAGGACCAGTTGCGCGTGCGTCTGTGCCTCAATGGTTTCATTGATTCAATTCGTTATGTGTGCAATTTAGTGCAAGCGTCAGAGACGATTATTATTCTTTGCAGTACCATGACTATGGTATAATGTGTTTGGTTTTTAACAACTAGGTATTCTTTATTTGATATTTAATTAGATATAATGAAATTTCCTTGAAAAGGAAACGACGTGCACTCGGGCCTCATGACGCAAGCGTTTCAACCCCAAAACAAATACAGTACAAATAAAACTACAGTGATTTGCATCGCATGAGGGCCGCCATGTTTGCCATACATTCAAATTTAATTTAAAAATAGTGTTCGTAATTTGATCGTTTTTTATTTCTACACATCTTCGGTATTTTCAATGATTTCGTACACACCTAGCGTACGTATGACTGCACTGTGACATAAAAACTGACGGCATGTAACAATTTAACTATACATTTGACAGCTGAAACTTGCGTTTCGCGCAACTTGTACGAACACATAAGTACCTAAATACGTCTATAGTATACGGCGCGGTTCTTCAAGAATATCTTAATGGAAAATTAACTGGTATGTTTAGTGAATAATAGCTGTTTCAAAAATAAATTGTTAAAGTTAAGAAGCATCGAGAATGCAAACTTGAGTACCTAAGTACCTTTTGGGCATAGTTATACAATAATGTAAATGTAATTTAATTAATTGTTCCACAAAATCGGGTTATTTCGTTGACCTCTGTGGTTCATTTACAGGTTGATATTGATAGTGTTGCGTATTTTATATTTTTAAAAGGAGGTGTCTTTATAAGCCCTTTTTTATGTTGACCTCGATTTGAAATAAACAACTTTAGAAATATTAAGGTTTGGTATTGTCTTAGATAGAGCTTTTAAATAATATTGATGCTACTTTTTTAGTAAAGTTACATTAATATTCTTGCTACGTAGCTAAAAGGCCAAAACTAACCAACAAATCACAATTATTAGTACACAGCTTCACAAAAATCGAAATCTTTTATTTTGTAGAAAGAATTTCTCCACAATAAAGAAACAGTTTTTTGAGCAGGACTTGTTTGTAATAAAGGACAATGAACAAAACGTGTACTTTTTATGGTTCTGTACGCAAAGAGTAAAACGGGATCCTATTACTAAGACTGCGCTGTCCGTCCGTCTGTCTGTCTATCTGTCCGTCTGTCACCAGCCTGTATCTCATGAACCGTGATAGTTATACAGTTGAAATTTTCACAGATGATGTATTTTTTTAACAAAACAGAATAAAATAAATATTTAAGAGCAAAATACGGCAAAAAGATCACGTTTGTTGTGTGGGAGCCACATGTCATTTTTTTGGCGTTTTTATTGGTAATGGTACGGAACACTTTGTGCGCGAGCCCGACTCGTAGTTGGCCAGTTCTTTTAAGAATTTAATCTACAATGTTTTAATGTAACAAAGAAACACTTGTTTAAGCTTAACTGAACCACATTATAATTATTCCCTTTCAGTAAACACCTATACTGGTACAATTTTCAACAACATAATTATTTATTCAAAACGTGGTCGCCTCTAATCCTATTCAATCATCAAGGTAGGAATCGGTAATCTGTTTGAGTTCGAGTCTATTAGATTAAAGCTAAGCATAGAACTATGTAAATTAATTCATCAGTTATTTAAAGGAAGGTTAATCTGATATACGGATAAACTAACACATTTCTGGCATAACGAAGCAGCATAATACTTGCGTATTATATCCATAAACATACATTAAAACACGCTTGTAATCCCCGAAGGAGTAACGCAAAGGTGTACTTGAAGTACACCAACATTTCGTTACGCTAAGTACCATGTGATAGGGAACCCATTCATGTTTCATTCATTATAAATAAACAAATATAAGAAATAATAAAATATACTAATATAATTAATTTAAATATTTGTATGGCCTAGTTGTTCCGGGTCTGGCCGTGGGTGTATGTGAATTTGAATGTTTGTAAACGCACCCAAGATGCCGGAGAAATTCCTAGTGTGGGGAAACGTTTTTTTTTTTTTTAAAGAAAAAATTTCATGATTGTTCAAAGAGGGGGTAAAAATATAATTATACACATGAGCCATTATGTGGTACCGACTCGACATATGTCGACAAATCCTTGCGGGATCGACCAACCTGTTGGCTAATGGCCAATCTGATGAGGAGTAGCTTAGTACCGCGGGACCCGTTCCTACATCCATTTTTAGAAGCAGACGTGATAGAATTATTGTCTGCATGGTTTTAGATCATCGGTTGACGTGATCGGTCTATATTTTTTGGGTATCGCATTACTCCCGGATTTATTTATGTATCAACAGCAACCCTGACCCTTAGGCTGATTGGAACTGGGATGCTAAGCAAGCGTGTGACCCTTGAATCCATTGAATCCAAAAGATATGCTGAATATTTCCAGTTGGATTACGGAAGAACTGCACAAGCTACATCTTGGGGGCTGATGTTGATTGCTCCCATTTATGGTATAGGGTCACGCGCTCGCTCGATTACCTGGTTCCAATAGCCGACGGCGCCGACTAATTGCTGAGTCAGAACAAACACATGGCGTCATCATCCAGCAGGCGCGTATCAGTGACACCTTGGTCTGGTCGCGCCAAAGTCCTCGAAACCCTCCTTTCATCGCTCTGGAACATACGATACTCCTACGGTCAACCCGCTACATATAATGCCGAATACGGTCCGCCTATGCATGAACTTTCTGCTTCAGTCAGTCTACCGCTCCGTTCGTCACCACTCGTGATCGTGTATTACCCTCCTCGAAAATGGCTTCATCACTGGCATGAATGGACTGTGGTGGAATAACGTCAGTATGTGGTAATTGCACCGCGGTCTGTGTTGGAGTCGAGCCGATTTGGTTGCTCAGCACCACTGAGCGCAGCCTATCAAGCGCGGCATCGTCGAACCTGTGTTTACTTTGAGTGATCCGATAATCGTTGGGCCGAGACGTTGACGGTTGCTTCCAGTTTCTGGTACAGAGACAGCATCCTAACACGATCAGAATTAGGTTAGTTTCCCCATCTGTAAATTCTTAATATGCCCGCATGCTATTCTCGTTCATAGAGTGGGTCTTTTATCATATTATTATTACCTTAATACGGAATCAAAACAACAAAAAATTAAATTTAGGATTCGTGTTGCCCGCGTGCGACGCAGAAGGTTGCGGGTTCGATTCCCGCCTTGGGACAAATGTTTGTACGATCTACAAAGATTTGTTCCGGGTGTTCTGGGTATTTGCTATGTATAATAAAAATATCTATCTATGTAATGTATTGTATTAAGTATATCAGTCATCTAGTACCCATAACACAAGCTCTGCTTAGCTTGGGGCTAGATGATGCTGTGTGGATTGTTCGGCATTATTTATTTATTTATGAATTATTCTTAATGTTACTTTTATTATTATCTATTATTACTTTTAACGGATTTTTTTTTTATTTAGTCGTAGCACACAAAAACTAACAAGCTAATGGACGTGTCTTTGTTGTACTAAGCGTTTGGCGCCACTATAGCTGATAATGCCGCGGCATATTGTGAAGTTCTTAGTACGTATCTTCCGCATAATCTATCCTTTCTTACCAAAAAAACATATTAGAAGGAAAACGTTGCTAATCCTCTTACAGACATTTTTATTTACTTGAGTTGCCAGATTTTATGTAGCCAGTCAAATCAACAAATCTACAGTTCGTAGCTTGAGATTTAACAGATGCCTGGTTTCGAAGTAACTTACCTTCTTCAGTAAGTAACTTACGTAAAGCTTTACACATCTTAGCACCCAAAGCCTAAGTATTGAGGTCATGCAATTTTAAAAAGTCACCTCTTTGCATAATCCTTTTATTTAGTAATGGTGTGAATACAATGACAGGATTGTGTTAAACAAAACACTTGATGGTGATCAGACGATCTTAAAGCTGCTTGAAGCAATCTTATATATATTTTTAAGGCTGCACGGTCTGTAATTCGTTATCCATAATTTTTATTTATTTTTCTGTCACTGATATTTTTTTATTCCTCAAGAGAGTATTTTTCACTTCTTTTTCTTCAGAGGACTGTTAGATTTGGCAATGTTTACGTTTAGATATATGAAGAAGAAGAGTAGAAATAAAAAAATGGTCTAATTTCGACCACCATTCGACCACCAATCCATGTAAATCCAAAATCTAATTGTGTAGGTAGGTACCTTATTTTATTATTATTTATTTATTTACTAAATACAAACTATCTATATAAAAATCATAACTTAAAACCTATGCCCCATGAAAACCGTTTTGCGGTTTGTCTGTGGGAGCACAACAAACAGTCTTAACAATATGGTTTATTAGTGCGGACACTAAAATATTGGTAAACATATAAAGGTATTCAGATAGACAGACATCTTTTACTGCCAAAGAAATTAAGCCAGCTCAATGTTAAAGTGACAAAAAGATCCGCTGATAACAGTCTATTGAAAAGTAATCGAGTCGAGCACAAAGAACAAAGTAGACGCTTAATGAACGCCGACGTTAAAAAGAAAAGTACGATACACAAAGGATAGTAGACGATGACAACTAGTAATTTAACTACAATTAATGTTTGCCGCTTTTCGCCGCCATCTTGTTGCAACGTAAAGAGCGCGAAGTGTTGCAAAAGTGGACAAAAATATGCGAACAAATGCATTCATTTTACAAAGAATGCCGTTTATGGTTTAACTATGGCACAATACACTTAAAATCCCATTATTCCGAAATAATAAAAACACAGTTAATATCGCAATGCTTTTGTTTTTCTGACAAATTATGCGGGTGCATATTTTTATTATGTGTGAAGGATGCGCTACTCACAAACAATAATAACATTTTCAATAAATTCACTTCCATTAAATGAAAAGAAAAGAATAACATTGGTTGTTTGCAAAAAATAATAACATTATTGTTTGCTAATTTACCATGTATTCACGTGGTATATTTTTATAAAGTAATATTAAATGAACAAAGGTTTTTTTATTATTATTATTACTAAACTAGTTTTTCTTGTCACTATCCGGTGTAAAACTGTGAATATAGGAACATCTGTGTAAGAGAAAGTCTGAAACTGTATGGTCTGGGCATCTGTTGCGGAGAAGTGTCAAGAAACATGTCGTGTGAGAGATAAAACTAGAGAAAGGCCAAGAATCGATGGATATATTAAACAATCCCGCCACACTATTCCCAAACCATTGCAGCTCCTGAAATCTAGAATCAACAGTGGCGAACACCAGAAAAGCGTCGAGACAATGAAGATCGACAAGTCCCGGACAAACGATTCAACTGAATCCCGTAACGAAATTAAACAGAAAAGAACAGGGGAGGAGTTAGAAACGATGGATGTATTGTGTGAAAGGTGAATTGGCTAGAAAGGACATGGCTATTGAGATGACGGCGAAAAGAGAGGTATGGAAGAAGACAGAGGCATGGAAGAAGACATGCTGCGTCGACACCAAATTAATTGGAATAAGAGCGATCATTTTGAATTGTGTTCTTCAATTATCTGTCGTGTAATCGTGTGATATCGTCTCAAACACTGAATTATTATGTCGATGTCTTAAAACGTTGTCATAGTAACAACAACTATTGCACTAGATTTCATAAGTCCAATGTCCAAGAGTAGTGAGTCAGTCAATCAGTCTATATTTATATTTACGTAGCTACAGAATAGATCTCTCTGTACCATATGATAATTAGTAGGTACCTACGTAACTAACAGGCGAGTTGCTCGTGATGAATATCAATACATTTTCATCTTTATATAGAAGGAGCTATTAATATGCTAACACTAGCATTTCCCGGTCACAAAAACCAGGCGATGAGTGTATTTTTAGCTGTTGCTACTAACATCGTTATGTCGTAACCTTGCGACCTAGTTAAAATGTTTATAAACACGTCATAGACTTCTTTAATTTTAATTACTCCGTTTCTTATTAGATTTTAATTAAATCATAATTGCAAACTTACGACAAAAATGCAAGCTACAGTCACAAAATGATAACAATTTGGTGTCGTTTTTAACCGTTGTACCGTTTTAATATGTTTGACTGCAAAAATTCAGAATGCTAAATATTATCATTATTCGTGCGTAATCGGATTTAATAAACAAAAAACAACAAAAAATAACGCTCTGAAGTTTTATACGAACATGATGACGTTATCTGTCTGGCCGGCCGCACACCTACGAACGATAAAGCAAATAACAGCAAGATCTGAAGGTATGTTAGCAACACAGGCTCGTCGGAGGCGCCCCGCCGCGGTCGACTGCATGCAGTACATTGACAGCTGAAACCGTCAACAAAACGGGAATATTATTGTGTTGTCTGCACGATACGTTCAGCAAACCATTCACGCTTACGACGAAACGCGGACAACACGTGGCGAGTAATATTAGAGCGACGGCGGCATGCTACACCGCACGCTCACTCCAGTCCGGCCACAGAGTCACAGCGTGCGACACAGTGTGCTCCCATGCGTGCTCCGCGCTGTCACAGAGCTCACAGAACATTCATGTTAGTTCCCAAAGTGCGCCAAAACACCGACAATGAGCAGCAACCGCAAGTGGAGGGAATATGTGACTGCACTCAGTGGTTCGTACATTTTACTTTTATTTATCATGTGTGCGGGCGTTTCAAAATAGTTTTATTAGTATTTATGTTTTTGGTGCATGTAATATACGGCCGGCAACACTACGAGTTTTGCACACTGTGCACACTCACGCACTTTAATGTCATTAATTATGTTTTCGCTGAAGTTAGTTCGATTAAAGCATGTACTTAGTGTTGTGTTGTTATGTGCCACAAATTACCTAATAGTCACCTTGAATGTAGCTTTAACGGTAATTTGTCATTTTTCCTAAAGATAACGAATTCTTTCCAATTATTCAAGCAATTCAGCAAAATAAATTGCAATTTTCTTTCATATTTAAGTAAATATATATTCACATGTTTTATCTAGTAGGCAAAAATATTATCTGGTAATTTCACAAATACCGGTGACATACTGATCGAATATTTCCTTGATAATCGTTACTCATATTATTTAATCGATTTGTTAGCGCCATACCA
Source organism: Phlogophora meticulosa (assembly GCA_905147745.2). NCBI lineage: Eukaryota > Metazoa > Arthropoda > Insecta > Lepidoptera > Noctuidae > Phlogophora > Phlogophora meticulosa. The sequence goes on from LR990518.1 coordinate 7,996,064, forward strand.
ATAATGTACGGAAACAAAGTTTTGTATTGGATCTTCATATATATGCCTGTCAGTAATAAGTCTCCCGAGTATTGTCCATTGTCGTACATGTGGGTACCTTTAATGTTTACATAAATGTCTTTATCTGAAAATATAGTTACGCGGAAGCAATATGACTGTTTAAATTTAAGTATGTTATAAATTAACATGTTAAATATACATATTTACATTTTGCATTCTGACTTGTCATCATGGTCATATTTAAGTAGGTAGCTACTACCCACCTACCTTGATACTTAAAAATGACAGTATTGTATAAGAAAATAAGTGATGTTTTTAAATACCCAGTTACAAATTAATTTATACGTAAAAAAGTTCCCAATGGCTTTAAAATTGATCTGTTAAGATCAATTTTAAAGCCATTGGGAACTTTTTTTTGTAATTTTAATTATTCAGAAAACAAGAACGTCTTAAAACCAGTCCATTAGGATCCAAAGTACAAAAATTTACGGGTTGCGACATGTTTGATCCTGATGTTTAGCCGCACATCTGATCAGACAAGCGGACGAGACGTGCCATTATTACAGAAAATACTTTTTTTTTAATATAGCTACCAATTTCAGCTCTTACATCATTTGGTTGTGACTCTTCCTGGAAATTGATAAAAAAATGATGACTGATCATGATTACGCGATATTAAAAAAAAACGAATTCTACTACTCCGAAACAAATAGTTTACTTTGCAATTTGGGTATGTTCCTCAGTTCGGGATGTAATACTCGTATTAAAATCTTTAAAACAGTTCATTAATAGCCAAAGGATTTCAAAATTATGGACAAGACGCACACTAAAGCATAAAGTTGTTTATTCAATCTATACAGTCCCACTGGCTGACAGCTGCATACAGGGTAAAAAGGGATGTCAACACATGACCTGATACCGTGAGTTCAGTAGGTACGTGATTCTGGACTGGACACCCCGCAGCAAAAAAAATATTCATTGACAATTTCAAAATTTTTGTTTTTTTTTACTTTAACTGTAAAAAGTCATGATATCCATTTGCAATAGAAAAATATTGGGAACAAAATAGACTCAGTTTTAGTTTTAATGTAGACAGTTATCAAAATTTGTTTACTACCAGTAAACAATTTTTCTCACTAATGGTGCAGATTTGACGACCGATGTGGCGCAGTGGGCGAAGGTCCGCCTGCGACGCAAGAGGTGGCGGGTTCGATTCCCACCTTGGGACAAATGTTTGTACGATCTACAAATATTTGTTCCAGGTGTTCTGGGTATTTACTATGTATAATAAAAATATCTATCTATGTAATGTATTGTATTAAGTATATCAGTCATCTAGTACCCATAACACAAGCTCTGCTTAGCTTGGGGCTAGATGATGCTGTGTGGATTGTCCAGCAATATTTATTTATTTATTTATTTATTTATTCCCATGTTGACAAGCTAAACTAAATTTAGATTACTTTCATCTCTTTTTATCATAAAAAAAGGGACGAACATTTTAAGAGCTGTCAATTTTCGTTGAATTGGTACTTCCAAACAGATATAGGTAGTTGACATTTAAAAGGCATTGACCAAAAATATGGTCAAGTTCAAGACATAAACAAATTTGACATCTCCAACTTAGTTCATAAGTATCGCCGTCCTCTTCCCGAGCTATCTGTCAGAAAGGGATGTCTATTCCCTAATTTAAGTTTAGTATGTGGACAAGGAGATCAGTATCAAATTTTTAGATTATTATTTATATGCGCATTCACAAAATACCAGTAGTACCAGCTGCAAGCAAAATAAAAATAATTAAATAACACACTAATAGATTTTATATTCACTTCACAAAAAATTCAATATACCGGGATACGTATACATATATTTTTATCAAGTCTACCCCGTCGGATTATATTTAAGTATGAACATTGATAAGTTTTAGAACTTTACTAGTACAACCTAAATCAACCTTCCCTTTGAATTGTACAGCAATAGTACAGCTGTTATAGGTAACAGCTGTACTATTGCTGTACAATTTTTTGTTTACAGCTGTATATTTTATGGCCCCTTTAAGAGTAACAACGCTAAATTGCCTATACATAGCCATAGTACAGCTTTAAATGCTATCTAGGTTATTTTTCGCGTGCCTTGAAGCTATTTTTTATTTAAAGTGACACACCTACATTAAGTAATTGGTTTATGCTAATTAGTCATATTTCTAATACAATATATGGGGCAGACATTATGTTAGGAACTCATCAGCGACCCAGTACCGGTAAAACGGGGTAAATAGAAACGCAGGGGTTAATAGAAACAAAACTTGAAAGGGGATTTTTACGTTAATTCAATATTATTTGTTGCTAACTTGCTGTAGAAATTATTTATTACAACTCATTAAACAAAAAGCGAGTCCTTGCATGTTAGAAACAATGTGTAATTTCAATTCACCCCGTTCTTCGTATTTTAAAATGGGATGGAGACCAGCCACTATTAAAAATAACGGCTTTCATATTTAATATCCTTTAAAAAAAAAAAAATCTTTAAAAAGTTTAGAAAAATGTTATTACCCAGTGTTCCAATTTCTAATTTTAAAATATGAAACAATAAAAGAAAGTCGGTAGGTACTTATTCATAATGTTTATTTCATAGACATATGAAGTCTCTTCTGCATTCTTTCACGTTCTTTTTGTCTAGACGTTATTAAGAACTTCAGCTGTCTAATGAGTTTTGTTAGCAAATGATTCAGTTCAATTAAAATTCTATCAAGTGATAAATTGGACAGTGTGTATGGTTAGTATGGTAGTCTGTATGGTTTATAAACGACAACCATTCTGCAAGTTCTTACTTAAATGAAAGTGAAGTTATTTTTCTTCAATATATCTACTGCGACCATCATGATTACAGCGTAGTAAATTCATAAGTACTAATATTATAAATGTGAAACTAACTCTGTCTGTATTTCCTTTTTACGATTAATCAGCTGAACCGATTTATATGATATTTGGAATGGAGGTATTTTAAGACCCTGGGAAGGACATGAGTAGTTCTTAGGCCGTGAATTTATCTGCATAACTAACAATCACGTGGATGAAGTCGCGGGCAAAAGATAGTATGGCATTTTTTTTTTTAAATTTTCTAATGTGTAAGATAGTATTAATGCATTTTTATTTCCCCCAAGGGTGCCTTGTGTAGTTGTACTTAGATTATTAATTAGAACACTTTGCTTAAATTAAATTAAATAATCAACGTCAGTAACAGACAACTCGATGGTCCAACCGTTGGGTGCTCAAGCAGCAATCTGTAACGAAGGTACCCTGACTTTGATAACTGTAAGTAAGCAGTGCAATTTTTATAGCAGATAATATTGAAAACAGAACGTTAAAATAAGTCGTCGTTAGTCGTGTATATGCGTTTATTTGTGTAAATATTTTATGAAGATATTATATTTACAGTTTATAATCAATTTTTTTTTTCTGTTCCCTTTTTGCACCTGCCACTATTTGTCTTTGCATCAGCCAAAGGTTGACTGATAGAAAATGCCGATGGCATTAAGTACGCCTCTGTACATTTGTGTGCTTAAAGTATTAAATAAACGGAGGTCAAAACAATGTTTGTTAGAGAATTTGAAATGTACCGTTTACATCGAGTCAATGTAATGTCTATTAATGGACTTCGTATCGGATGAGCACGCTAACATTTCAATAAGTTATTAGGACGGTCAGGACCGTCGATATCCATCTTATCTAGTAGTATTTCAACATATTGGTTTATCTCTTATCATTACTGATACTGTATAAAAATTGCACGTCACTAAAGGGTGATCCAGTAAGTACTGTGAATTAATCATTTTTATAGCATCACCCGATAGAACTTCTACACTGATTGTTATATAATCGCAAAATGTATGTGAATTATTTATTAAAATTAGTTCATTGAAAATCAACATAAGTAGTATATAAAAATACCAACAATTAGTCGATGAATGGCTTGTAAATTTTGGAGATAAATTACATACGAACATTGCAAGGTAATAAAAAGCTTGTAAAAAAGAATAACCTACCTGAGGTAGGTTTCTTTTTTGCATTGTTAACATCCAACTAATATTATAAATGCGAAAGTAAGTTGTTTATTTGTTTGTTACCTTTTCACGCCTAAACCACTGAACTGATTATCATGAATTTTTTTGAAAATTTGAAATTCGTTATCAGGTGTACAGAAATAGGGCACCGTTCATTAAAAAAAAAACCGGTCCCGGGGAAAACAACAATAACGTTCTTATGATAATAGGTGGCGCCACGTGTCTTTCGAATCATGGCTGAATTATATATAATACAACCCAAATGGATAGTAAAATTCCAAATTAACGCGACCGAAGCCGAGGGCAAAAACTAGTAAGTCATAACTTGCTTTAAAAAATATTTCTGATAAATCTCATCATCTTGCACTATCTTAAACACCAAAGAGATTGGTAGTTAGAAAGTATTTTTTATTTAAATACTGCTGCTACCAACGGATTGGTGTACTAATGCGGCCAGTGGCTAAGAAGTGGCTCGTGCGGTAACGGCACGAGCCACATCTTACCACCCTCTTGACATAATCCTTTATTTACTTTTTACGATACCGACGATAAAGAAGGACCCTGGCCTATTGAATTATTAGCCAATAGATAACCACTCGTGCACGATACAAAACCACGTGTGGGTCACGTGTTTTTTTTAAGTATGTCTAACGATCTAACATGGGTTCGACTGAATTGGCGTAAAATATTTATGTGTTATGTGAATAAAGATTTTCACGCCAATAATAATTTTCATAACAATACTATGCTTGTATTCCCAGAAGGCTTCGGCAGAGGCACCGATAGTACACAGATATTTTGTACGTTATATTTTAGTCTCATGTAAAAAACCTTCGACCGGGCGCAAATTCGGAATCCATGTGGCAAAGTGATACTGGGTTTTTGCATCTGAAATTTCTCAGTAGCAGCCCGGAGTCTTTATTTACAATCAAACTGGAAACTCCGTATGTATAAAAATATTAAGATAACAGGAACACGTGACTCGTGAAACCCACTAAAATAAAATTGTACTATTTTTTTTAAGTTTTTTAAAAACTGTCTACCAACTTTTGCTGCTTACGATATATGACTGATGTCATTCTGATTATATTATGTTATCAATTACACACGAAATTTGATGTTTACAAAATAATCGAGTATTCATAAATAACACCCAAAACAAATGTGGATGTCAGGGAAGAACCGTAATTAAGAATTCTATTAAATGCTTTCTCATTTTATACAAGGAAAATGAAAGGGGCTCGTAGGTCAGTGGCGATGTGATAGAAGGTAACTAATTAAATACAATTACAATGTATCTATCCGTCTGTATTGCAATAGACTTCTATCCACGTGGAATTGATATCTAACAATGATCGATATGTACTTACCTAGTAGGTATAATGTTATCACTGTTTGTAAACGCCAGTGAAACTAAGCTGAAAATTGGCCATGGTGGATAATATTTCTTTAAACATTAATAGCGAGGGAAATAAACGATTCCTTTGTATTGTCTGATATCCACATATAACAGAAAGTACTAGGTAGTATGTTTACGCTATTTCGGTATATTTTATACCAAATATACATATTATAATACAAGCACATCGCCCGCGTGGAGTACATAGTTTTCCCTTCGATATATGAGTATAGATTAAGGATCCTGTCACACCGCGTGGAGGTGGATTTTTATTGACAAACGAAGTTATCAGAACACCTACACGGTTTAAAAAAAAGTACAAAAAAAAAACAATAAATTATCTTTCTAGAGTTCCGATATTAAAAGAACTCTTATAAGTGTGCCTAGTTCGAATTCTTGACGTAAACGCATCGTCAAATCGAACGCATTTATCATTGAAAATTTGTATTCTACCCAATTGTATTCTACCAATAACACGCATTTAGGTTTCAATTTATGGGGGAACTCCTATCGATATGAATAAAGTCTTAAAAACAAATCATTTTATTCGAATATAGTATTTTCAATTTTAAAATCGTTCGAATTGACGTAACGTTTACGTCAAGCATTCGTGCTAAGCAAACTGATCAGATCTTTTCCTTCTGTCACAGAGCCTTCTGTCGAGTCCTTCTGTCGAGATCTATGCAACGTAGAAATTAGTTTTTTTATCATCACGATGTTTTTAGGTTAGGTTTCGATGACGCGCACACAGATTGCCAGTCAAAGATCTTTATTTTTTACTTTTGTACTAGGGTTCAATTCAATTTTGGGAGAAGTAAAGTTTTATAATGAATGTGTCGATGTAAGATATCTTTTGAACTAGCTTTCTTTAAGGATTCTCAAATATATTTTGGAACATAGCTCGAAAATTTATAAAAAGTCATCTCCTCTATTACCTCCATGCTTTTTTTATGGGGTGTGGTTACACTGCGTCATTTAGACATTTAGGAGTTAACGCAGGTTTATTTATTACGAACAAATTTTATATTACAGCATACCAGTTACCATTCTAAGACTGCTCGTGCCCGATTTCTTTAACACTGTGTGTGTAAATATTATTGCACTATTTGTTTTTCTACTGTCGGCGCTGAGCGGTGAATGGCTGTCAGCGGATTGATACGGAACCGTATTAGTGTGAGCCTCACTCGCTCTTGTCCGGTTTTTTTTTCCGTTCCATTTACACCTTGCAAAAATATTTAAAGTTTCTAGACTCTTTTCATTGGTTGCAGTGAAATTGGGCATCAGTAATTGAAAAGTTGCAAAAAATAAATTCTTAAAATATTACGATTGAATCTTCGTACAGCAGTAGGTACTAGCAACAATTATTTAATTTATTTTCTTTGATGAAAAAGTTTAAGTTAAAACTTTAAAGTGCCGACTTTAGTTCTCCCCCCCCCCCCCCCCCGCCCCCCGAACCGACTCTACCTAAAATCGGCATTTTAATGGTAGTTTTCAAACGTTCTTTGTAAAATACAAACATATTTGTGCAATCCATAAATCAATACTGTGCATGCTTAAATATTCATCCCGGCAGCGGAACCCTTACCTGTGCGTAACCCAACACGCACTTGTCCGGTTTTATGTGAACTTTCGATTCTTCTATCTATCGATCGATTATTAAAATGACTACATGATATTAACACTTAGTAAGTAGCTGAATTATAGAATTTGCTAAAATCTGTGGTTTTTAGTTTTAACAGAAATATTTAAAACACAAAATAAATTTGCTTATATTTGGCGAAATGTGGGTGTTACTACACCCACATTTCGCCAGTCAATCATCAACAACCAACCAACGCCTTCGGGGAATAGGCGTGATGTAATATAAAACAATTTTAATATTTATTTTTCGGGAACCCTAAATTAAAAGGATCTAACAACATAAAAACCACTATTGTGTACGATTTATATAATTTAATAATTACTAATACACGTTTAACTACTTTACTTATTAAAATCTACTCGAACAATGAAAAAAATGAGCACGTTCATTGGAAAAACAATTAAAAGGAAATCTTTTTGAAGCATTAACTTTTTCATTTTATTTCTCTCTTTACACGACAATTACAAGGTTTTTCGTCTCTAAAGGGACAAAGGAATCGTATAATTGAATTGTACACTTTAAAAAAATAACGTTAAAAGCGTAATATCAATTCAGAAGCGGCAAAGCCTCGAGCGAAGTAAGGGTTCTGTCACACCATCGATTATCTGACTAATTTATAGACTTTACTATGCCATGCTATGAGAGTATGAGACTGTTACTGTCCCAATGCAGGGCAAACTATATAGATCTTCTCATACAGAGAAGGCATAAGCTTTATTTAATGCAACTGTTTTTATTCTATTTACTGCAACACCTTTTATGCAATATTTTTTATCATTATTATTATTCACCGAACTTGCACAAGTCGGGTTGGCGATATCAGACTTATATTAAGTCCAGGTTTCCTTGCGATGCTTTCAGTCTTCGATTTCAGAAATATCTTCGATTAACATATAAAGTACAAAAGAAATACGAGATTGAAAAAGTCACATTGCTACTGGCCTGGATTTTAACCCACACCCTTATGCATAAGAAGCGAGGCCTTAACCACTGGGCCATCGGGATACACATTCGTTAATATCATTTTATGACGTTAGGTATAGTGCAATATAGGCACCCCTACATTGGAATCCTACCCACATTTTTGTCATTTTTTGTCCTGTCAATCGTAATCGGTAAGATAATCGTGAAGTATCAGGTAAAGGTATCGGTAATCGTGAAGTCTTACTAATATTTGCGCTTATATTATAAAAAGCGAAAATCTGCCTCCACATCGGTGTGACAAAGTAATCGAATAACACACTTCAGGATAACCAAAGCGTAAGATTTTTTTGTTTTCCTCGTACCTTTTTACCCTATTATTTTTATGCTAGTGTGTCACTTAACCTACCTTCTACCTACCGGACATAAAAAATATCAGTAGGGACAAAATGTCTTAAATTATGTATGCCATGTGTGTATTTATTTAGTGTTTTGAAACGAAAAGTAACAAAAGTGGTATAATACAAGATTGTTCTTATTTAAATTCATAGTGCACTAAACGCTTATCGAATACAAATATAGTGGACTGAATCATGAGGAAATACCAGTCTCATGTTTTTTCTTGAAACAAAAATGGAATGTTTTAACGAAAGAATTTTGTTCAATTATTTTATTTTCCTGTAGATTTGTCGAGTCGGGCAAATTGTAGACAGGTAGGTAGGTTCAGCTTGTAATAAAAATATTTATCAATCATGTGTGTTATATGCTACGTGATTTTGTAACGGGCATAAAAACATAATTTGTGCCGTCAAAATTGCTAGGCGTAAATTTGATTAGATTGAAGCTATGTACCTACCTTTTTTCGCTATGGCAGTGATATTAAAAAAAGCCATGGAAGGTCCAGTTGGACTCGCCTACCGAGGGAACCGTGCGTTGGTAGCAAAAATATTGTTCCATTTTTTTTTATTTCTTTTTTGCTACCATTTTAATAAGTTTGTTTGTAAGCACAGCGGTTTTTCCTGATTACCAAAAAGTATGTATCACTTCATTTTTACTTTTTCTGTAGTCTTAAATAAACCTGGTTATGCACACTTCGGCGGGGGTGGTATATTCACACTCAGTTTTCACTATGCGGCATAAAAGAAAATAAATGTATGATTTATAATGTACAGTAAGTACAGATGGGGCATGGTGGTGGTTTCATTTGAAAGCCCACTTGATCTAGTTCCCATGCCAGCCCATGGAGGATTAAACTTCAATTTCGATTTAGCTCTTATTCTTATGAAAAATATTATTTCTAGTATTTTACGGGTTATGTAAGTGGATAACCAATGTTTATAACTATACTAAATTTGAAGATGATAGCGTTAACAGTTTCTGAAATCATCAGTTGTGACAGAAAGACAAATAGATGAAGTTGCACCATAAGAGGTCCGTTTTACCATTTTAGAAGGGAACACAAAAACGGTACAATTAGGTGCAGAACTTCTGTAGTACAGTTTGTATTAATTTTCACGTGTTCTAAACCATACTTCTATCTCATATATACTCTTATCTATGTAACCTTCACCTCTAAAACATATCAATTTGATTTTGTTGAACTCTTTTTTGCACGTTCAATAATAATAAAACGTAAACAATAGTATAAAATACAATACAAATATATAAATACAAAAAAAAACACAACGATTGTAGGTATAATTTGTTTTTTATGACGGGCACCACTACACATACTCGAACTATGTATATTTGTATACGTATACTAACACTATACGTATACACAGGACGATCTTATTAAAAATATATGAAATTTGTAACATTTTCTGCAATTTTTATAGAGAAAATGACCACTAATTAAGGATTCTTTAGAGTTCGTCCCCTAAAGGGCTTAAATTAGGCATGAAAGTTTGTAAGGCATCATTTTTTAAGTTCGAAAAAGTGGAAGTTAGTGCTTAGATGTTCCTAAAGTTAGTTGTATCATCGTTGTTTGAAAATTGTTTCCCTGAGGCTCCTGTGAAGACGCCGATGGGAAACCTAATCGGGCTCACGGTTTATATTGATAAATGACCAAAGGTTCGCCTCCTGCCACATGGTTCACGGATCATGGCGTAGGATCTCAGCCGTGAAACAAAAGCAAACAAAAAATAGCAAATGTATCCTTCTATTCCTTCGAGATCAAAGACTGTTTACTGATAACATGCATATTAAACAATTTGCGTTCAATGCCAAACGCTGAGGGGCCACACCATGACGGATACTTTTGCTCGACAACAGTTTTTGCATTGAGTACTGTCAAAAATATTAGTCAGCATTTTGTGAGTAGTAAATATAATGTAGTTATATAAGTGGGTAGGGTAGGTACCTACTAGCTGTTACTGAGCGGACAAGAAATTGATCCTCAATCTTGTTTGAGCAACTTTGATCGATGGCTACATTCAATTTTATTGCGCACACAACTGAACTTGGTAATGTTTTGTACATAGCCTCGGGTGAGGCCACAACACTTTCATGGAAAGCCTAGCACAACGGCAGAAAATGAAATAGATATTTCCCGTGTTTGGTCTGAAATAAAAAAGATAATGATGTCAATGGGCACTTGCTATTGGAAAACATTTATCAACGCGCTAGCTCAAAATTTTTGCGAGGAAAGAAGAAAAGAAAGAAAAAAACAAAAGAATAAATATATACGTAAGTATTGAATTGAGAACCTCCTCATTTGTTATCGGTTAAAAGAGAAATGACTACCTACAATACAAGACACTACACAAATAAGTATTTAGTACTTTGGTAATTTACAACAAATGGTAATAACATTAAACCATTTATAAAGACCTTGAGGGTCAAAAGACTAAACTATTTTTACACTTTCGCATCGTAGTTCGACTTTTTATACACATAACTATACGATCGCGATATCAGAAACAATTCGTACTAAAACTGAATGGGCGTCGTCTGGTGACAATAATGAGAACGATAATGACGTAAATGAACGTCAACGCTATTCCAATTGAGTACCGAAGTATAAAAAGTCGCACTAGGGCCTCTGTTCTTCAAGATTCCATGTCGCATGTAGTTCCTTGACGAATCAGCTGGATCATAGTCGAAGGTCCGCATAAAACTAAGTCATCAAACTTTCATCTCAATTGGCTGAGTTCAGTGAACCTCTAGATAAATGGCCTAAATTGTCACCAATATGCATAGTTCAAGATCGTTGCTTTTATCAGGAGGTCAAATACTTTGTTTAATTAAAGTTAATTGCTAATTGAGAAACATTGAAGTTGGATTGGTTGAAGCAGGATTTATATATATATATATTGGAAAAGACAATCAGTTTTTCAAATAACGATATTTATAAACTCTTATTCCTTAGTTTTCTTTTCACAAACAATAAGCGACACCTAAATTAATGCCTGCATAAAACATTTCTAACACTAAAACTAGACGAGCAGTTTTAGCCGGTGCGCAAAGCTTACCACTCTAAGCTTCTTGCCTAGCAACAGATTTCTGACAGTTTTTGTTGTTGGTAGTGATTATTATTTACTTAATGTGTAGGTAGTATGCTATCCGTCAGATCCAGTCATTAGAACGGACACAAAACAAATCCCAAGCACGATGCCTGGCGACGTTCCGGCACTACCACAGTTTGATGCGCTTCTTCAAGGGCTTCTTCTATCAGAGTCATCGCGGTTAGGATATGCAGTGTCTCATCACCTCAGACTTACAAACTTCGCAAAACTGCAATCGTTTGGTATTATTTGTAAGCTACCAATTGGTTGTGTGGAATCAACTTTGATTGTTTAATAAACCCAATATAACAAACCAATGTACCTGTCGTAAATGCAGGAAACCGATGTTCTTGCCCACATGATGTCTGTGTTGGAGTATAGCAAAAACAAATCTATGCTGCTTCAACACTATAGTCTATCTCTTTCTAAGCTATCAAATTTGACGACCGATGTGGCGCGGTGGGCGAAGGTCCGCCTGCGACGCAAGAGGTTGCGGGTTCGATTCCCGCCTTGGGACAAATGATTGTACGATCTACAAATATTTATTCCGGGTGTTCTGGGTATTTCCTATGTATAAAAAAAAAATATCTATCTATGTAATGTATTGTATTAAGTATATCAGTCATCTAGTACCCATAACACAAGCTCTGCTTAGCTTGGGGCTAGATGATGCTGTGTGGATTGTCTAGCATTATTTATTTTATAATTATTAAATATCATTTAATGGTTTTGAGCCCACTCTAACCACTTGTCTGAAATACCTACTTTCTCAGAATCTCTGTATTCCTTTAGTCTTGCGTGGGACCGCACGGCTCAAGTAATATTAGTTGAACACACCTTCCAATACATTACAAAAGGATAATAAATGATTATTATTGGAGGCCTATCCCTTGGTGACCCCTTTATCCCTAATAGTCTGAAATCTAAGGAATAAATTCTGACCTATCTTTATATTCAAAAATCCTCTTCTATCCTTCGCAAATCCTGTTAGTCATGATTTATTCATTATCCTTTCTTTTTTTATTCGATTTTGATAGAAATTTCGATATACAGTCGATAACCTTTTGTTTTTTAATTCCTATCAAATAAAGAAAACGTAACGTACAGCAAACTTCATTAATATGAAAAAAAGTAATAAGTCTCGTATCTACGCGTCATCTAATACAGAGTTATTAGCTTCGTCACTAAACGGCGGCGCGGCGATAACAATAGATATTTTTCCCGGCAAAAGCTGACGCCTGTCACATTGCTTCATTAAAGACAATCCAGCGACCCATGTCTGTGCTGATAAAAAAGCACACCTTTATAATAATGACTATGATTTTTTTTCTAAGAGCTGGCGACTAACTTTCAGAATAAAAACAGAATAGAAAAACCGACCAAGTGCGAGTCGGATTAGCACACGAAGGGTTCCTTAAATTAAACAATATTATAGAAACAGTGATTGTTAAGGTCAAGACAAAAACGCCAAAAAAAATACGTTTCTTAAAAGCAATAGGTTCAGCAACTTTTGGATACGGCCCCTCGTCGTGCTTTTGACGTTCAAAAGTGCCTATTAAATGGTTTAATTGATATAAACGATTTGACTTTGACTTTGCTCGTGCACTAAGGACTCCGTAACACAAAAATATTTTTAACCGACCTTAGTTTTTTGTTATTTGTTTTGACCGGAGCCATAGGTAACACGTAATTTGCAAAAATAATCGCCTATTAAATTGCACAGTTAGGAAGATCCGGTCCTGTGACAGCCACACGGCGTAATGACAGACGTGCGTAACCCGGGGCCAAATGCGTTCTAAACCCTTTATAGTTTTATGGAATACACTGCTATTTAAAATCCCTTAAAACGTCGAGATATAATGTTATTAACTTACTTATGTCCGAGTCGCCTTGCGGAACGGCTTTCCCCATCTCCGCTAGCAAATACCTTCCGTAAGTTAACAGTTTGAAAGTTTAAGTTAGCAAGTCGACTTGTGAACGTTTGTTTACACGGTGCAAGTAGGTTGGGAACTATCCTAACGTCGCCATTGTGTTATAGTCCAGACGATCACTTCCGTCACTATCGTGATGGCCCCTATGGATTAGAACCAGGAAGTTGTGCCACTGCATCAAATGTTGCACTTAACATCAATCCTTTGAGAGAACAGTCATCCATGCAACTGCATATTGTGTAATAGCCTTTATTGCGACAGCGATAGTTTCATTTATCACAATCATTTGGTCCGCATTAGTACTTATTTAGTAAAGTATGCTTATTAATAGTTAGGAATTTATTTAGAGACACTAGTCTATTTAAATAAATTCCACTTAAAAACGATCAAGAAAATCGAGTTATTTAAATTATTTCTTGGTTCTAGTAAATTGTTATTAAGAATTATTATTAGTAAGTCAACTGTTTATTCCTATGCATTTTATATTTTTATATATTTTATTTCTAACTAACTGACCCGGCAAACGTAGTTTTGCCATTTGAAGCCAAAAAAAAAATCAATGTTTGGGGTGGACCACCCTTTTTACTCAGGGGTACGAAAAATAGATTTTGGCCGATTCTCAGACCTACCCAATATGCACACATAATTTTATACAAATCGGTCCGGCCGTTTCGGAGGAGTTTGTTTGCGTCATTGCGACACGAGAATTTTATATATTAGATTATACATAATATATTCAGACCATTTACACTCGACAATGTAAGCTGTGGTTATGTGTAATTGAGTGTGCATTACAGGATAGTGTATAAGTTTCCATTGTGTATCATGTACCTAATTGTAATGTATTTCTCGTTGATGATCCTTAAAATAAATAAACTGGTTTTTAAGGAAAATTTACAAAACTCGCTTCGCTACCTCATTAATACTTAACTTTTTTATTGGCTGTTCTGATTTATTATTCCAAATAAAAAATCGTTGACATTTTAAGTGACAGTACCTACAGATAATAAAACTAATACCTGAATCAAAATCAAGCATGTTTTATTGTATTTTTAGATCACGAAAATACATCGTTTTTTGTACGAAATCTGTTGATGTGGAAAGGTACCTGCAGCCGAATTACGTAACACACTTTCTATCACAATCCGAATAATTTGGGAGGAAATTCTGAATCCATTGCTTTATATGTTTGTGCCTTTTTTATTGTCAAAATAAAAGGCCATTTGCAAAGCCATTGTAAGTGTGTTACGCAATAATTCCGCTGGTTTAGGTCGGTCAGTGATAGATACTCCACCGAATGTAATTGCCAGGAATGGTTGCGCAAACTCCGTAGGCATATATTTTTGGCGTCACCTACCTGTACAAGCATAGAGATATATTTAGAAATCTAGGTATTTATTGTCGAATATATGCTTCGTTTCTTCCTCTGTAGTATTTCAATAAAATATAAAAGGAATGTACTTTATATACTCCACCCATTTGGCGCGGCTCATTTTGGTTTTGATTTATGATTATTTCCATAAAATGACGTTGTTATAGCCGACAAAAAAAAAAGCAGGAGGTTTTCAATTCGACACGTAGGTATATTTTTTATGTAAGACCACGCATAACTTTTTACAGTGTAGACCGATTTCGATAATTATTATTTTTTAATTGGAAATTGTACACCATATAGTCGGTCCCATTTAAATTTGAAAACAAAAATCCACCCTAAGTATAGAAAAGAGGGGATTTTTTCACCTACTGAATTTTGCAAAAGGTGACAAGCAGTTGACATTAGGCTATTGTATCTAAGATAAAATACAAACTGACCCGCTGGAAAGCGAGACATAATACTTTTTTCAAAAAGTTCAAACGACATACTAAACACCCAATTGATGTAAAATAAAAACAACAAGTAAAGTAAAATGAAAACTAAATCAAACAAAAAACCAAAACCACAGACTTCCGAAATTATAGTTATTTTACACCCTTTGGTGATTTTTTAAGTCGGTTCATTTTTTTTTTCTTAAAAGCTTTTCTTAGAATTTACCTATCAACTTCCAAGCTTACATTAAGAAGTAAATGTAAATTTATTCAAAATTAAATTGGTAAAATAGAAATATAAAAATCTTATTGCTAATTCAAGTGAAACCTCCATGTGATGAAGGTTTTTTATTTGAAGAATATCTGACAGGTATTACAGTAGGATCTAAAGACGATAAAGAAAACCTATTTCGAGTCTTATAATTAAATACCTAAACGTTACAAAAGGCAAGGAGTCTCCGCTTCAAAGTAACACGAAACGCATTAAGTAGATACGATAGTTTAAAAAATTCTAAAAAAAAAAGATACATATTTCAATTAAAATAATAATAAATATTTATTGAACCGTTGTTACAATTGTTGCGTTATAATAGCCTTAACTTAATATCTATCTGTAACTGTAAGTGACGTTCATTCCGTCTATACGGTGGTTCCCGAACTAGGCAGTGCCTGTATCTTGGGGACCGGAGTTGTAAACATGAAACATTTTACCACTGACGTTGATGTGGAGACAGGTTAAAATGCAAAAAAAACATGGAACTAATAGTAACGCTCTACCAAGTTTCGTCAAACAAAAGGACCTTCAAGTATTTCAAGTTGACACTACATCGGTTGTCGTCGTTACTAAGCTCAGCGGTTCACTGGAAATTGTTCACATTTCCCCGCTTTTACTTACTGTAGTCTGTATTGGTTTCCTTTTCACATTCATTCCTTAATGTACATTTTCTCCTCAACACAGCCACAATGTATTCATTACAACGTAAGGACGCCTGATAAATACAGCTAACAATAATATTCAGGCTGTATTATTCCACAATGCAACAACGCGGGATAACACCATGGGTCGTGTTTTCGCAGGAATATTGTTTTATTATGAATAGATAACACTGCAATAGTTTTGTTAAAACATTCAATAATGGCATTTCTGAATGTTTGTATGTTTGCTTTTGTATCTCAATGTTTATAAGAGGAGGCACGAACTCGGTATCAGTCCTTTGTTTTGAATTATAATAAATAGTACATTATGTATTCTAGATTTCTTCAAAACATGTTGTTTGAAATGATTATTTAAAGTAGCTGACAATCTGAATAGTTAAACGACCTCATGACTTTACGGGAAATTGAAATGAGCTGCTAATTCCAATAAATTTCCGCCGATTCTCCTATATTCACAAGCATAATCTTAGAATATTTCCATCTCTTTCTCTCTTATAAAACAAGAGAAGGGACGGACATTTATAATAACTGTATTGAACAAAATCATGGAGAAGTTCAAGACGAAAACTAATTCGACAGTCAGGTACCGTCCTTTCCTAGAACAGTACGTCAGTAAAAGATATAAGTTCTCTAATTTTAGTTTAGTTTTTGGACAAGAGAGTCTGTGTTTGCTCTCAGTAATTATGCAAAAAAAAATTCTCCTGTCAACCAAACCTACTTATAATTTTATCTAGGTACCTAGTCCGTCGGTATCCACAAATCCACATTAACACAGAAATATGATTAATGATAAAACTCGGAAGCCTAATAAAGAAACGATAATTAATCATCTGCCTACCAACTAGGAGGCCGATCGCCGAGGATAACCAATTAACAAAAATTAGAATTGATTTTTATTTAGGTTAAAGGGAACTTTTATATTTAGAAATTTATTCTTCTATTCAGGTAGTTAGATCCTAATTAGTATCAATTCAGAAATATGTATCGAGAACATTCTTATCCAAAAACAATGGGCAGTTATGGAGACAGAAGTGAAAACCCTGCATTAGCATGTCGGTGACGGGAACCCATAAGTTTTCCACTACTTACCAAATATTACTCAACGCGGCTATAGACGTTTCCACTTCTAAAATTTGTATTGTATATGAATGTTTTGTTAATGTTTTGTAAAGACGTCGAAACCTTGCCTACTAAGTACACACAGATTGCTCTTGATTTTTATTCTTTCTGGGTGAACGTTGGGAGGTATAAAAATAACATAAGCCATAATGGACGTTTTTATTTTTACGCTACCTTTTTCCTTTATAGATAAGCTTTATTAATATATGGCACATTTGCATCGATCCAACCTGAGCTCAGAAATGTTGTTTTTCGTATAGAAATTTTCATAATGTTTCACTGTGACATAACTTAAAATCGAGTTGAAGTAAAGATATATTATTATAGATCATTATTTTTGGTTTCTTAATTGTTTTTAGAAAACCTAACTTGTTAAGCTCCAAGTCTCCAAAACGGCCGATTCTTCTAACAAACACAAATTCTTGGACTAATTAGAACTTTGATATTAATTTATATTTCAACCAATTTCCAGCTACCTTGATCACGGCGGCGGCAGGCACCACAGTAGGCTGGACTTCGCCCACTCTTCCCATCCTACTAGGCGAAAACTCGCCCATACAGACATCGGCAGATCAGAGCTCATGGATAGCCTCACTTATGATATTATGTTCAGGTACTGTATCAAAAATACCTTAAAGACTATAAGGAAACATTTCTTAAAAATAAAGTGGCAGTATATCTTTCCAAAGCCAAGTCAATCACTTCATGTAGCAGTATAAACAATCAACGCGCTGTGTCTGAGGACTTTGACCACAACTGATAGAAATTTAAACGTCATGTGATTTTCAATTACAAGTGATGAGAAATAAATCAGGTCATGTTTATAAGCAGCAAATACTCGTACACTCACGTATGCAGTCCATATAGAGTTTATCCAATTATTTGCAATACCTTGTTGGAAGGAAAGTGGAAACTTGGCGTTCAAATTACACGATAAATTAAGTTTCCCAAAGGCATTACATATTTAGTCGGCACATTAATCTAAGTCGTAACATGATCGCGTTTCTGTCCCTCTCTCTTCTCGATTGGTAAACCCAAATGATGGGGTCGGCTTTAGTAACTTGATAAGCATTGTTGATAATGAATATAAAAATGTGCTAACTGAACAAGATGATCGGATGTCTGATGCACTTAAGTAGGTATGTTAAACAATGACTCACTGCAGTAGATAAATTTGTATTCATGGTGGGAAGTAAATGAGTAAATATTGCAATATCTGTGCCTGCCAGTGCAGTTACAGAATTTTATTTACAGTGCAATATTGTAAACTTATCTTCGGGTAGCCGCGTGGGTCGATGAATGGTTGAAGTAGAAGCATCCCCCTACTCATCTAATAACAACCTAAAAGCGATCAACAACTTAACTGCCAGGCGAAGTTCAGCCCTTTGTAATGTAAAATGTTCATAGTTCGTTTTAATTTTATGTGAAATGAAAAGTTCCCAAGTTCAGTTGTTTATGATCAAGAATCATCTGAAAGCGTTCGCGCGCGAGAAATTTATTATTCATTATATACCAGTTGATAACAGAGCACGACAGGCTTAGACAGAACAAAGATATTCATGAATCATTACGTACGTTACGTATGGATCATTGTATTGTTTTCTTGTTTCAGCCGCCAGTCCCATTCCTGCCTCGTACCTGGCAGACAGGATCGGCACGAAGAAGACGTTACTCCTTGCTTCGGTGCCTTACATCATCGGATGGATACTCGTGATGTTCGCAGGGAATGTCCCCACGATATACGCGTCCCGACTCATCTCAGGACTAGGCTATGGTATCGCGTACACCACCGCGCCCATGTATCTCGGTGAAATCGCCTCCGATGACGTCAGAGGCGCCATGGCAACACTCATCACTGTCATGTCGAAGGTCAGTCTGCTACCCGGTTTGCGATTACAAGGTCAACAATGCTCGCATGTTTAATTGGGTCGTACACCTTCTTTATTACGACTGTTTAAGTACTTATCTGGAAACAGACGGCTAATTCCGATAGCAGTGCCATGCCAACGTATTCGTCACTCACTAATAAATCATTGTTAGCATGTCCGCAATTCATTTTTAGACAACAATAGAATTTTTGCACGCAAAATGTGCCTACATAAATGGCTTTGCTAACAAATAATTTTGAGCCAACTTTTGTATAGAATCAATCAATTAGCACTGTCAAGCGTTATTGGCCATAAAATTACCAAACCAAACAAAAATTAACTTTGCCGTTTACCTTTACAAACAAAATACAGTATCTAAATAAACGTACCTACTAGAATCATTTTGTTGAGATTTTTTTACTAATAAAATAGAAATACGAATGTATTTCTATTTTATTTGACGGCGGAAAAATTCATATAAGATGAAGTGAGACTTACTTATAAGGTGTACAAAAAGTATTAGCCACATTAAAAATAAATTTTAAGGTTTATCTTGTCAGGGACACTGGCTTCGTTCTCGTTCTAGACTTATTTAAAACGAGTCTTTTCAACCTTGACCATAATGTGAAGAATATTCCAAAGATCTAGTGACATGCAAATAAAGTATATGCAAGCGTTGATTCGCCAGTAGAACAACTCAAACGAATTTAATTAGTGTCAACCTTGTTTCATCTATTCCATATTCAAATCCATATATTCAATGGATGGTTATTTAAACATAACAAATGTCAACTTTATGTGGGTTGAAATTAAGTCGATTTCTGATTAATGCCACTGAAAAAGTTATAAAAAGTATAGAAGTTGTATCGCAAGCTGAACTGAACTTTATGCGTGGGTTTTGAAGTACTTTTTCTAAAAACACAATGTATGTTAACATTTTCGGAAAGTAAATTGCAAACGCAGGATATATTTATCCAATACCGATGGAATATTAGGTATGCCATTGAAAAGTTTCAGATGTGGTTCACCACTATCTGAAATGTGGTACACCACTATCTGAAATGTGGTACCGGTGTACAGTATCATATTCGAATTCAAATTAGGTATGTACCTAGAATAGAAGCTAACAGATTTTAGTATATCATTTAGTGTATTATTATATATAATATATAAGCAGAGAACATTCTATTTATTCAATATAAAATTGTTTGTTCAAAAACTACGTTAAAGAAATCTTTGTAGCTGTGTAGTAATATAATATATTATATAGTATATAATTGTCGATGGATCAAACAGATTTGTCAAGTCCAAATTTAAATTCATCCATAGAATTTCGGCACTGGGAAAATGATTCAATCTACAGTAACGCTACTCACGGAAATCTTTGATAACGCGGTGTTTATAGTCTTGTCGCTGTACTACTAGTACAGTGACAAGACTTTCAAGTAATCGCATGCTATGGGAGCCATGACAACTGTCATTGCTGGAAAATTGGGCACAGAAGGACTGTTACACCAATCTGCTACTGACAGAACATAGTTTCACAGCAGACTATTGATCGTTCTAAACGTATGTCTAACACTGTAATGAAACATGCGGGTTTTGCTGTTTCATCACACAATAAATCTATCTCCAATTTACTCTTTACAAAATAAATCAAATTGAAGTGTTCGTTTGTAATGTCAAAATAACAGCTTCTTACTAAATGAATAATAATATGAAATTTTATAAGATAATTAGGGAATAGTTAGGGAATATTAAGTAAATTATTTTTTTACGAATCGGCTCCGAACGTGATAAGTATCTTAGGCTTCTTTAATTTTACAAACAATTAGGGTTGCGCGCAAAAAATTAAAACCCTTGTTTTGGTAAATTCCACGCGCACCAATTTCGCGGGCACAGCTAGTATTAATTTAAGATGATACTTTTAATAATTCAAGGCACTTAGTGGTGAAAAATTTAAACGTTATAATGTTTCTGTTTCAGTTCGGTATCCTGTCTCAGTATTGCATCGGGCCCTACGTGTCCATGCTGGGGCTGGCAAGCTTCAACATCGCCATACCCATCCTGTTCGTGGTAACGTTCAGCACCATGCCGGAGTCACCCTACTACTATATCAAGCACGGACAAAAGCAAGAAGCAGAGTCATCACTAAAGAAGCTCCGAGGCAGAAGCTACGTCAGAGAAGAACTAGAGAGTATGAGCACCTTGGTCACTGAAAACATGAAGGAAAAGAGTCGATGGAAAGACTTGTACACTGTAAAAGGGAACAGAAAAGGCCTCATAATTCTGATGGGCATTTACTTCACGCAACAGTTCTGCGGCAGCACCGCGATCATATCGTACGCGCAACAGATATTTGGGGCAGCTGAAGGAGGACTGGGAGCTGAGGAGTCCTGCATATTGTTCGGTACTGTACAGCTCCTTACATCTGCGGTTTCTTCGCAACTCGTGGACAGACTAGGCAGAAAGCCCCTGCTACTAATATCTTCGTGTGGCGTTGGACTAGCCAACGTCATAATCGGAGCGTACTTCTTCATGAAACACAACAACAGCGAGTACCTCGTCAGTTTGAAGTTCATTCCTATCGTTGTGATACCCATATTTATATTTTCGTACACCATAGGTTTAGCTACAGTGCCTTTCGCGATCACTTCGGAAATATTCCCAACCCATATAAAATCAAAGGCGACCTGCGTTATCCAGATATTTGTGGCATTAATGACGTTCGCAGTAACGAAGTTGTATCAAGTGGTGGCGGATAATTTAGGGAACTATATCGCCTTCTGGGGTTTCGGCGTTTTGTCGGTGTTCGGTGTGATATTTATAGTGTTACAACTTCCTGAAACTAAAGGACAATCATTCGCGGCGATACAAGAGAGACTGTATTCGTCTGATAAAGTTATGTATGAAAAGGATGAGGACCACATGGCTAGGGTAAAGATCACTTTGTGACGAAGTACATTATTAAAGTAGGTATAAGTATCTTGTAAGTAATTTAAAAGTGTACACTTTAAGGCGTTTGTTATACAGAGAACTTTAATGTTATGCAATACTTAATTCTCCGTCCGCTACGTGGCGACATTCCACAGAGAACCCAATTTGTCGGCTGTCTTCTTTGTTTGTGTTATATTGTAGTTGTTAACTGTTACAGCGAGAGCTATATATACCAAAGAATTCACTTTTAAGTGTCTGAACACTAATTAAGGATTTCAAGTTCTCGATTTTTAAGATTTCGAATTTACAAAATCAAATATCTACTTACCTACATATTTATATTAAATATCTACATTTTAAAATGGACTTCCATCTTCATATATTGCCAAGTTGTGGAAGTAAGAAGACTTGATCTATTATTTTGTATTAAGTTTGTTATGAGTATTAGGTATCTACATGTGCCAACAATATTCCATGGAGCATCTACTTAACCATCCATGTGTGATGGAAAATAATAATTATTACTTACTTGCTAAAAGTAACAAGTGCCTAAGTAAAATTTGCAACATGATACTTAAGTATTTTATAATATACACGTATTTTACTATTTATTACAGAAGATATTTATTGTAAGCATAGATCAAAAGTGCCTTTATACAGGTATATACATACCGTAACACACCACATAATATTCATATAACAATACAAGTACAAACATAATGTAAGTTACTGTAATGTTAGTTCTTGTTAACTGTCGCCAAGTTTTTAAAGGACTTCGAAGTATTCACATGGATTTTAACTAAGATTTTTTTGAAACTTGAATGTTTGGAAATAACAGGTGAATGTTATATTGAATCTCTTTGTATGAATCCAAGTCGTATGATCGAAGAAGTTAATGCTAAAGCTCTCAGAGCGGCTCAGTGATGACGCTTGTGCGGTGACCAAGAACTTTGTGGCATGACGTTTTCTTATTGACTCTCAAAATTGTAAACATAATATTTCTAGCTTTGATAACAACTATCAAATTAGAACAAAATGCCTTCATCTAAAATAAATGCATAGCTTTATCTTAATACTTCAAAACAAAACCTCATGCGGTACAGCTTCAGGGCCCTGCAACCACTCTGAGAGTTCTAAGCGTAAAAGATTATAAATGTATACCACGATACTGTGTTAAGGCGAAAACGCCAGGGCAGTTAGCGTTATTCAAATATTCTTACGTTTTTAACGGTTACGATCGCTAATATATTTTTTAAATACCATGCAACCTAACACTGAGTTGCAAATTGCAAGAAACTTAAGTAAAACTGAATTTGGCGAGCTACCCTGGCACATTCCCCTTAAGGACTTTTTGCATGTCCCAAATTGACGCAGACTGGTAACGAGGTAACTAGTACAGGAGTTGGCTATCATTTCTCCTTGTTTAGAGCTGCCCAGACAGTTTTGTACGCTAGCAGTCAGCACAACAGCACTTCATTAAGGCTGTTCGCTACATTTTTGCAGCCAACTTACCGTAACTCCACTCTCAAACTAGTTTGCTGTTAAGAGCACTATATTTTGGCGGCTATAAGCCGATACTGTCTGGGATTATATTGCCGTAGTGAAATCTTTAGAGCATGGTTACGCTTTGCTGCGGCTTTGCTCCGCATAAAATATATCTATTGATTATGAGTACACATGAATACACTGGCTTATAAAGGCTTTTGTTGAATTTGAATTTACATCCTTTTGTGAATCAGATAAGTCCGTTGTCTTAGTAGAATTGTTGATTTGAAGCGCCTCATATAATATTAATCTTAACACTCTTAAGTAAACAGTTACCCCTGTCTTAGTAAAAGTTATTATTGCTTTCTGTCTGTACATATTTACCTAATATAGAGCCCGTCAATTTGATGCAAACGTTGTGATTTCGTGTAGCTAAGCAAGATAACTGTGGACCATTATTTAAGGGATAATATTTATAATTAAAAGCATTTTATTACGTATTAGAAACGTTATTAACTAATTAAGATACTTATTGCAAGCCTCAATTTTAACAAAGCTTGAATAATATAAGTTCCTTTCTGGCACTAAACTTAAGTACCGTAGCGGTACGTACTACGAAAAAATATTATTTATTAATTTAGTTAACTAATATTGTTATTTTTTAAGTAGGTTTTTGTACGTCCTGCTTTGGACGTACAGCATTTAATATAAGGTAATATTTAGGAGCCTTTGTTTTAAGCATTACGCGATATAAAAGAAAAACTGTTTTAAGAGACTATTCAGTTTTGACATTATTAGCACAGAAAATTGTAGGAATAATTGATGGTGTGTATGCATCTTTACACTTAAAAGTGGCATTGCTGATTAAAACCGGCAGATGTAAAGAGATACTAACGAATACTACTTAAATATTACCTTTAATACGTACATAAATAATGAAATAAAATTGTGATGATACAAACATTCCGAATGTCTCACGGATCTTCGTGCCATTATAAATTATTTTAATAAGTCGGAATGCAATGTTTTGTGATTATCTGTAATTAATTAATGGTAAATATTGGTAATTAAAACCTATTGTGATAACACCTGATGACTTTTATTTTCGACCTTACACTTTGAAGCTTTGACCCATAAGCCTGATAATTGACGGAAAATATCTTGTCGGAAATATTTAGATTGTACGAACAAAAATAAGTGCTAGCTTGGGTAGAACTAAGTAGGTGCCATAAAACTGGTTAGTATGGCAGTTCATTTGAAAATAATAATAAAATAATTAATTAATACTGACAATCAGCTAAATCTTTTTGGATTACATAAGACAGTCCTTCAAATCGCTTGCTTTTCATCACCCTAGTGAAAAAGAAGTGGCGCAACAAACTCCCCAGCAACATTATTCCAAAACGTAATATGAGTGGAGACTGGCCATCCATTCGTTACCTAAAGCTTTCTGATAAGTTAGAAGAAGAACTCGAATTTATACAATATACTTACCTACCCTAAAACTGTGGAACGGACCTTCAATTATAAATATCAAGTCAAGCCATCCATTAGTTAGGTATTAATATGAAAAACTAAGCACAAAAAACAGTGAACAAAAAGTTCAAAGAACATTGTACAGATACAAATTAAAGTGTTGTCTGCAACGGTTAGTTTCTGTCTTTTCCATTTGCTGTTGCCATTATCCTAATTATCGACTTGGGATGCATAAGCTTGCACTGTTTTAGTGAAGTTCGATGACCTTTCTTATTTTGTGCAAACTGAGTAGGTAGCTACTGGGTTTAAACATGGAATTAACGACTCGTTTGTTTTAATTTAACTATGAAAAGTTTATTATTAATGTTAATATCTATACAGTGTGGAAGGCACTGATACCAAGAGTCAGTACAGAGGCCAACACATCAAGCTACCCCGATATGTCAAATTTCTTTCATAGTTTTTCAACTTTATTGCATATAATTGAAATAAACATTGAATAAGGTTAATATTCGATTAGGAGAATTTTGAAGTTTGGAAAAGCTTGATTTGCTGGCGTCTGTACATGATTATAGAGCCCTAAAGTTTTCATTTTTCGTCAGATTTTCCAAACTTGAACCTTTTTTTCTTATGTTTTTTTTTTAATTTAATCTGGAAAAAGCTGCATGCAGCTGAGATGAGAATGCTAAGAGGGATGTGTGGTGTTACGCCAATGGCTGGAATAAGAAATGAGTATGTAATAGGAAGTCTGCAAGTGGCACCGGGGACTGAGTAGTTGTGTGTAAATCGGTTGTCACGGTATGGGCTGAGGCGCGGAAGAATGAGGCACATGGAACAATGATATGAATGATACATGGAAGAATGATTCCCGCCTTGCGACAAATGTTTGTACGATCTACAAATATTTGTTCCGGGTGTTCTGGGTATTTGCTATATATAATAAAAATATCTATCTATGTAATGTATTGTATTAAGTATATCAGTCATCTAGTACCCATAACACAAGCTCTGCTTAGCTTGGGGCTAGATGATGATGTGTGGATTGTCCAGCAATATTGTTTTTTTTTTTTACATGTCTTGATAGAAGTGTTGAGTACATATGTGGTTATAATATTAGAAAAAACGATGGATACATGAAACATGATAATATGGTTAGAATTGAGTTGAAAATGAACATGACGACTATTGTATTGTATTGACGACCGATGTAGCGCGGCGGGCGAAGGAGCGCCTGCGACGCTTGAGGTTGCGGGTACGATTCCCGCCTTGGGACAAATGTGCGTACGATCTACACATATTTGTTCCGGGTGTTCTGGGTATTTGCTATGTATAATAAAAAATATCTATCTATGTAATTTATTGTATTAAGTATATCAGTCATCTAGTACCCATAACACAAGCTCTGCTTAGCTTGGGGCTAGATGATGCTGTGTGTATTGTCCAGCATTATTTATTATTATGTGTGGAAGAAGATGACCTCAAATAAATTGGGATAAGAGCCTGAAAAGGCTTAGGCTTAGGACTAAAATCCCAGAAGGATGATAATGATTTGGAAATGCTCTGAATGTTACTTGATAACCGTGGTTTTATATCAGCACCAGCTGTACCCTGCGGTTTTACCCACTCAAGGATAGTGTGATGGTGAATAGCATATTGCCTACCTCAAAAATCCATACTATGCTATACTAATATTATAAATGGGAAAGTGTGTGTGTCTGTTTGTCCGTCTTTCATGCCTAAACCACTGAACGGATTTCGATAAAAAATTTCAGAGAGATAGATTGCACCCCGGGAAAGGACATAGGCTACTTTTTTTATCAACAAACCACACGGGAAGCCGCGGGCATAAGCGAGTTGTGCTATAAAATGCAAAATTATATTAAAACCGACTACCTGACTACTATAGATTTCATTTCTCTCGAAGTCACCATTAAATGATTTGACCAGAATGACCTGAAACCTACTGAAGAGTTATTCAGGATTCATGAAATTAAATTTCATCATCATCAGGCCACTGCTGGACATAGCCCTCTCCTAATGAGCGCCATAGCGCCCTGTCTTCAGCTTGCCGCAACCAGCATCTGCCTGCAGTCTTTCGCAGATCGTCATCCCATCTAGTCAGTGGGCGTCCTACACTAAATTAAATGTAGTATTACATTAATGTAATACTTTATTTTACCAGTCTAAAATACCTACCGACTCACAAACATGGTCATCGGTTGAACTAAATAAACAGATCAAATTAGATTAAAGTTAAAACCACATGGAAATTTACAGGAATATAAGTATACCTATTTTTACCTGTATCTTCAAACAAAGAGTTGTAGGCACGAAGGTTGAAATAGAAAGTCCGATAGTATTGCTATCAAAAGTAAACTCATGGACATAAAATACCTACTTATCACTGGAAAATTCTTATGTTCCGTTTATCTGATATCTCTTGTTTACATATTAATACTACGAATATACTAATATTTGTTTATGTGTCATTGAAATTATCGAAATATTGTTGTTTAATGGCTTGTCGGTTCGTAGAGGATGTTTTTGTACTTACCGGTATAAACTAGTGATGTGATCATTAGAAGTAATTATTTAATAGACCACTTCAAATTCCCCGGTCTAGTGAGAGTCTGTGACAGATAGTTTCTACCGCTAAGCTATTAAAGATCTTACTTATACACCTATAACTGGATCCATTTGTGGTTTTAAATAAACTAGTGGTCGCCCAACGGTCGATAGTCGTCTGTTTAAGCTTTCTGCCTTCTCCATATACATTTATACCTAACCATGCCAAATTTTACAGTTTCACATCGTGCCCGCAAAATTCCAAAAAGGGGTACAAAGGTTTCTCTCACGTAATAAATATATAGTATTTACAGAGTTGTGAATACTGTCACAACTTTTATTCATAATTAGCTATTAAAATAAACATTTTTAATTGGCTAAGGATTCATCACGCACACTATTTAAAAATAATATCAGGTGAAAAATAAGTCTAGATACTCTTACACACATGTTTTGAAGTCTTACGCAAAAACAACAGGTAATAAAAACTCTTGAAAACCAAACAACGCAGATCATCACAAGCTATGTTTACAGAAATATTAAACCAGAAACCTATTGTATCTTTGTGAAGACATAACAATATTCTAGAATAATGGCTATTGATAAAAACTTAGTTTACTCGCGAAAATGCTGTCTAGCTATTGAGTCTCGTTTCTTAACTCTCATTATAGGTACACGCTTATCTACATACGAGTATAAACAGAGGCCAGCACATCAAGCTACCCCCTAATGTGTCAAATTTCGTACATGGTTTTTCAGCTTCATTTCTATAGAAATAAGGCTCAATTTCAATTGTGAAAATTGGACACTTCTTTATTGTTGTTTGAATTCCTACTATGTACCTACCTAGTACATGCATATACGAGTATATTTAAATGGAACTAATCTTATCATTTCAAGTGGTGAAGGGCGGACGTTTTGGGGACTGTTATGTTATTTTTGACATTCAAAAAGTGACGATTCTCCGCCGAATTTGAATACATACATTTTGATTATGATTTTGAATACCACACAATAAAATGTTCTAAGAATATTGGATAATTCTATTTTGTTAAGGCAGTGTGTCTCCCCCCCCCCCCCCCCCTTCCCTATCGTATGTTTTAGGAATACACTATGTCCATGAATACATCATCCTCATCCTCCATCATACCTTTTTTTTTATTCCGATGTAAAATGGTGGGGCGGAGAGGTCTGTCAGACTCTTACTGACTAAAAACCAACCCGGTGTTCCAGCTCACACCTACTCCGAGGGTCACGGGAACGTACGATCCTTCCGTAACCCCCGGTTGATGAATACATCTACATGGGCCAAGTAATCTCCTTCCAGGCGAGACAAGATTAAATAGTGGCATGACGCACGGAAAACGCCTGGAAGAGCCACTGGTCCATGAAACACCTATTCTAGGGCGATTTACACGCAAGCTAATGGACATGTGTATTCTCCCCATCCTGACGTATGCTGCACAGACTGAAGTTTTGCCAACGAGCGAAGGAGCGCAGCATACTGAATGTAATAATGGCCGGATACGAAACCCCACTCTGCGCTCCAGAACGCAAATGCTGACGTAGCTTATAAGGCTACGAGATTGAAGTGGGACTGGGCAGGCCATGTCTGTCGGATGCCAGCACAGCTGTGGGCCCGAATATCGAAAGACTGGAACGCTGAGAGACCGAGGAGAAGCGCCATGAATGACTTTCTCACGAATCGGCGAGAAGAAGCAAACTATTGAGAGAAGTGGAAGGAATTGGGGGAGGCCTGGCCCAGGAGCGGGACAGCACGAGCTAGCTAAAAAAGTAATAGTAGAAATATTTAATTATTATTACTTTTTTTTTTCGTTTTACAGTCTTTTTTTTCTACACGTCTTATGCCATAACAGCACGATATTTCAATCGAAATAAGAATAAAAATCGTTTATTCCAGACCATTTTGTATCCGTATTTTTTTAGTCATTAATACCCCATCTAAGACTTTCTTAGTCATAAAAAGATGCTCAAAGACTGCATTTAAAAGTGTACATAGCAATGGGACGCCCTGTATACATGAGTGTATATTTCCGGTCCTGTATACATTAACACATGTTACTGGAGTCTCTTGATGCTCGCTACTGTAACAGGATAATAGATAATGTCTATTCCATACGTGATGACTCCATACTCCACAGTTCATGAAAACATAAAGAATTATGTGCTAAGTATTGTATGTAGATACACATACATATATATTGATGTTGACGTACAAGCCTGCGTCACATTTCTGCAGTACGCAAATTAGGCTCTGTGTAAATGGATCTTATTTTCATGAAAAAATATTTTCTCATTGTCAGTTAAAATCAAGCTGACGAATTATATTAATCTAACTTGGAAACGCAATGTTTGAACGTTGTGTGGTTATAATTGAAATAACGAGTCTCTATTTTCTAACCATAAATTAACCGTTGCTAAACCTGCATACATACTTTATGGGATTTTGAAAATGTGATGAAATATATGTTGAATGTCGTGATGGGCCAGTGGGTAAGGCCTTGCCTCTCATGCATTAGGTTGTGGGTTCTGGGCCACTTTTGATGTGCCTTTTTACTAATTTCTTCTTCCACTTCACTGGCCCCGATGAAGGGAAACCTCGTGAGTATACCTGGACTAATAAATATTACAAGTCTGAAATTGCCAACCTACCTTGGGTAAGCGTTGCGATGAATGCTCGTGCCTTCCCTATAACAGAAGAGGTCTTCAAACAGGAGTGGGACAGGTAAAGGCTGCTGCTTCTCAAGAATATTAAACTGACACTCCCGAACTCTTCAACATTAATCTGAAAAGACTTACCAAGTTTTATACTGGCTGAATGGACCTCAAATAATGTTAATTATTAAGTTTGCGTGCGAACTGAATACGTACTATGGTCACATTTCGTATCTCCAGATATGCCAATCGACCCACTCTATAAATCTAATCATATTCCAAGCCAGTATCGTGCCTAGTTTTCACTTTTGACTACATCAAATTGGGCATCCAATCCTCTAAATTGACGCCTTGGTACGCCTAGGTGTCGCCTACGCAACGCCCATTAGGTCTATCCTACTTGGAAACAAGTCAAATCCAGTACTTTGTTGCATGACAGATTGACCATGTCATTTGAATTTGAATGATGATGACGGATTAGATGAAGTAATTTATTTTATGAGTCATCACATTTTCTGTAGCGAATGGGGTTTTGCGGTTCCGAGGATATTTTTTTTTTTTTGATATGACTCGCTAACAACACTTACTGCTTACTGCTACTTACACTTAAAATAGCTGGTGAAACTAAAGGCTTCAATGACGTGCTTAAAATGAAACCTCTTCATTTTTATCTCTTAAAATAGATATAATCTTTTGTGTAGTAATGATATAAGTATGTGTTAGGCAGTGTTGGGCGTAATTGATTACTTTTGTAATTACGTTAATGATTGGGATTACATTGAATCAATTATAATTAATCGGTAATTGAAATGACATTAATAAGTAGATCCAGTGGCCATTTCGACTTTTATAAAAAAAAACGAAATGTACTTACTTATTTCTAAAATATAATTCAAAGTAAATAGTCCTTTATTCCATCTGATTTCAAAAATAAAAGTATAAATACAAACTGATTGTATGTAAGTACAAATTATTGATTCACTTTACCTACTCAACAAACGTACATACATGTAAAATAAAACATTATTCTATAATTTGCGATTACCTGGTAATTTGTAATCGTACCTAATCCCACAATCTAATTACATTTTTTAATCGTAATGGTTAATTTGTAAACCAACTACCATTTGCCCAACACTGACGGTAGGTAAATAACCCTGTTTGTATCTTTCTTTGAACATCTTGAAAAGAAACATCAAATACAAGCAATGACAAACAACTATAACCAAATGGCACTAATTAAAGAGTATCGTAAGTTTTAATCGACGTGAATGAAGAATTTTGCTGGTGTCTCGAGAAACGATGAGATAATAAATACTTCTTATTTCCATAAGCAAATAAACGACCTACCTGCATAATAGATAGGAGCTTACTTTACACTTAATAATACTTAATAACTAGGCTGACTTTATGCATTTAAACATGAAAAATATTTACAATACTGCAAATTCCCTCCATAATCTAAACTAAACTTAGACTACTTCCATCTTTCTCTTCTTATACAACAATAAATTGACGGACATGTATAAGAGCTGTCCATTATAGTTACACTAATGCTTCCAAATTTGAAATGCAATGCCCAAAAACACAGCGATGTCATAAGCTTCTTTTTTATTCTTTTTTGCAACTGAGACGATGTCGACTATTCTGCCAGTGTCAAGTGTCACACACTAATTATACATGTATAACTTTGTTCTTATCTGTCACTGTCGGTCACCATTCCATTCAAGAGCATAGTATATACTAAGAGATTTCAATTCAATTTTAGTTTAGGTTTTGAACAAAATATTTGGCGCCATTGTATAGTCTATGTTTAATCATAATAACTTGGATTGCAGCCTGCATTTCATCTCATAATATGCAAGGTTTGTCTATTCCAACCGAGGACGTAAACTTTTATGCAATTTACGTTTTCATTGCTATTGAGACCATAAACCCCGTATTAATAAACGTGGAGCTAAGCTATCTTACCCCTCGAAAAAGCGATAAGTAAGCTGATGGTGAGTACGGAGGTATATTATGTTTGATTCCTATAATATGTGACTGACAGTTATTACCAATAAAAAAAACATTTTTTCTGTGTGTGTTCCGTAGTTACATCGTTCCGTTATTTTACACCTTATACTGTTTTTTTTAAAGTCGTTTGAATGTATGTAAAATGTTTTTATTTCTCTTTTTAGTGGGTCAGTTCATAATTTGTCTAAGATATAATAGTTAGTTAGTTAATTCTGGTTCTTATTTAAATGGAACAAACTTTTAAGTAGGTATAGGTACCCTAACCAATAGAAAACGATGATGCATATCGGACTTCACTGCAAAAAGTTAAAAATAGATAAAAAGAGGTTTCGAATTGAGAACGTTCTCCTTATTTGCTCGTCGTTTAAAAAATCATCATGTTAACAAAATTATGCACAGTGGAAATTTCGCAACATGAAAAATTTTGAAATACCTAAGCTCAGTTTGTGGGACTTGGTACTATTTTATCGAATAATTAGTGTGACAAATTTTCAAATGTGCGTTAACTACTGTGATTAGTTGATTAGCTGTTGAAAATACAGCCAATCGCATCACTTAACTCGAGTTTTATTTGTGACGCGTCAATCATTTCTTTCCAGAAACCGAACTGACGTAAAACTCTTTTAAGGCTTTGTATTCAATGTCTCTCTTGATATAAGCTAGTATATACCAAGACTTCAGACACAAGTTGGTCAAAGCAGGGAAACCCTGGTCAGGTGGAGATTAACTGACGACTCCAATCTAGAGTGGAAATGTGGTGCTGTTCTACAAAGAATAGAACAACTGAAATGATATTTGCATATGTCCAGGATCTGATAGCAGTACACACGTATCTAACTTCAGGGCCGACTTTAAATAGATCGCCATCGATCGGCCAAAACATAACAGCATGATCTGCAGTTAGCCAAGTAGGTACGTCCAATTAGACTCGACCTGAAACAAAATTGAATGAAACACAATTCTCTTTTATAATGGAAACCGGATATGCTAACAAAAGGAGGCATGTAGGTATACAATAATTTTAGGTGGGACAAAGCGTTGTTACAGTTCTCGTCTATTTGCTGCTACGCTGTCGAGCACAGGACAAAAAGCCACGTATAATTTACAGGCGCAGGCGAAAAAGTGGTAGAGTAGGTACAGTTTTAGGTAGATAACATAAATAACTTTGGACGGAAATACTATGACGTCACCTTCGCTAAATACTAGACAGGGTTTTTATCGGGGCTGTTGTCCGCGTCATTTACAGGATTAAGTTTAATTAAGAAAAACTCATTTTTAAGGCACCACTACATATTCGACGAACCACATTCATCTTGTGTTTCTGTCTTCAGTAAAATAGTTTGTTCATATACATATAGTATATACAAATAGTCTGTCGCTTAGTCAATCTTACTGTTTGTTTAGAAGTGCACAGAAGCACAGCCGGCCGTATTCTGCTCAGGTCAAAATCTATTTTCATTAGTGGATCTCAATTCCAGAATTGGACCTGCAAAATCGGTTAATTTACTACTTAATATCAAACCTGGCTTCTCAATTCATAGAGACCAGAAGCTAAAAACCAACCATCGGTATAATATAGGACCTTGCTGTTATACCTACGAAACGACAAGATTTCAAAACCCCGACAATCAGATAACCGATGTAACCTTCATATATCAGGGCCCCAGTAATTGGGTTCCAGAGGTCAGATGGCAGTCGCCCCGTGTGATACTGATACTCACCCCTATCTGGTTAGACTGACCGACTCCAAGATACCCGAGAAAAGATATAATTAGTACCTGCACAAAGTAAATATATATAATTAAGTACTTGGAACGGAAGCGAAACTAGGCATACATATGATACGCCCTGGCGTCGGTCGGCGTCGTAGAGTAATAGCGTGATTTACAACCCGGTCTATGCCAAACATTTTAATCCGTTTTTTTTTTTTTTTTGGTCTTACAAAAGTGTGTGCAATGTGCAAATCAAGTGTGCAATGACAAAATGCTCATGCGTATTAAATAACGTTATTCAACATACTTAAGAGGAAACAATGATAGTATCTAGAATTCATCAAGGGGATGAAATAGTGTGTTATGTCAACACCATCGTCATCCTCTTGCCCTCATCCCAATTTATTTGGGATCGGCGCTTCTTTCATACACTTCTATTTGCCGTCATCACAGAAGTCACCTCCTTCCCAGTCAAATTATCTTCCAAACAAACCATGCATCATTTCTTTGGTCATGGGCGGTATATTGAATACAGAGAGTAGCGAGGTATTCAAGTTCGCCTTAGACGAATACACCTTTATCCCCTAGAAGCATACTCTACTTTTTACACTTTCGGCGAAATAATAAAAAAATCATAAATTGGCATGAAGGCCCATAATTGAGATTAAAAAAAAAAACAAAATTTTAAACATAAACACTAAACCTATTGTGTCGGAAGTCGGTGGCTCATTACTTTGTAAGTAACAGTAATTATTTTACACCTGTTACTGTTTTTTTTAATTCTCTTTATGCAAAATAGTTTTTATTTCTCGCTTTTCAATGGGATTGTTTGTAATTTATCTAAGTTACAATAGCCTAAAGTCAACTGCTTATAACTTTTTACTAAATATTGCTTTTCCCAAATCGGTATAGGTGTGCCTATATAATATTTTAAGAATTCCCCCGATTTCTCCAGGATTCGATCATCAGACCCTGACTTGATGACAATGGGACCACCAGGAAAGTATCTATATACCCAAACAAAAAATAAGAATATTCTGAATCGGTTCAACCGTCTTCGAGTAATCGATTAACGTTCAAAAATAATAATTTCGTAACGAATTGAGTACTTTACCGCACTAGTGTGGGCATGCAAATAAAAAAGTATGGGTGTTAAATACATACATTGCAATGTTAACACACAAGCTGTGTGCGGTGTAATAAGAGCCAGTCTTTCAGCATGTATGTTGAAGTTATTAATCAAAGTGACAAGATTTTTGCAGTATACACAGTAGTTAACGGATAACAATCTAATTTATATTTATAAATAATTGTTGATAGTTTTACGCAACTCAAAAGTCTGACGTACAATACACTTCCTCGTCGCGTGATTAACTTGTGACTCTGGGTTTTTAGGGTTCCATGGTCAACAAGGAACCATTCTTGTTGCTCGATATCCATTCGTCCGTCTGTCTGTCCTCAGAGACTCTTGAACCTACGAGAAAGCTGTAATTTGACATGATGAAATTACAAAAATTAAAAAAAAAAATGAAATGAAAGAAAGTGGTAAAATAAAACCTCGAAAGAAAGATGTTTTTTTTGGACCTCACATACACGTAAACTAGGATATGTTTATTTTTCTCATTAATGGTGCGGAGGCAAAATTATTGTGGTTGTGGGAAAGCCATTTAGCGATTCAGAGATTGCGAAATATTAAGCTTTAAAGTGCTTATGTTTGTAAAAATCAAATGTGTGTTCCTCTGCCCTTGCAAGTTAAATGGTTGTTTTGGATATGTAGAAAACTTCAGGCAAGTAGTATCTACATATATTTAATTAAGTTAAAGGAATATCAAAGCTCAGTAGGTAAAATGTATTAATGCAACTACGGAACCCTACACTGCGCGTGGCCCGACACGCACTTGGCCGTTTTTAGTCCTAAATTAGTCAGATAATCCTTAACGCACGAGAATAACAGCAATCAACCAAAAACATGAACGCGTGTCGTGAAACTTTGTCAATATGTATAGACGTCATACGAGTTTCTAAGAAAAGTCATGCTGAAACTAATTTTTTGAGTGCTCATTAAACGAAAATATAACAAAAACATCACGCCTGTAATCCCCAGGGTTGGGCAGAGGTGCACCGCTAGAAACACCTACGTTTTGCCAGTTATGTTTTTTAAGTCCCATGTAAAAGGGGGCGAGCCTATTGCCACCAAACGTGCATAAATACACTGACTACCCGATTTTCACCAAGTTTTACCAAAAGAATAATATGACAAATTGTCAAGCTCGCTGTAAGTAATGTGATTAGTTTAAATAATTATCAACAGGGCGTAAGTAGAGTTTACTAAAAATATCAGAAAGTACCTACAATTAACTTTATTTTTCTTTAATTTTATGATGTTATACTATATCTACACTTAGTTTAATAGTTCTGAAATAAAAATGTACAGGAAGTCTCGTCGGACCGTGCCTCAACTTCCTTTTGCGGGAAAATCTGTCCGAGTTACGGTGCTCTCAGTATCCGTTCTTCCTAACATGCTATAAGTACCATGATTAAGAATGCTCCAATGTACGTAACCTGTCAGTCTTAAGAATTACAACTTATCTAAGTACAATATTGACGCCACTGACTGTGCCCATCGCATTGCATACTCCAACCGCCATGACGCACGACCTACGTGTTTGTACTGCTATGTATAACGTTATTTATCTTTTTACACATCAATCCAGCATACTATATACTTGTTAAATCTACTCTAAAGTTAACACTAGTACACAATAATGGCGGCGATAACGTTAGCTTGTTAATTAATTTGACATTATCTCCGTGGGTGTGTTCCGCGCACGTCACAAACTCTGTGTTGACTCACTGTCCACGTATGAGAACACATAAATACCCTACTTAATAGGTACCAGCTAGTAAGTACAGCCTATTCAAAATTTGCCGCTCTAGCGTGAAGGTGAGTATTCCTAGGGTTACCATCTCTGTAACGCGCCAACCACCAGCAGCAGAAAATCAAAGATTTTGGCGCTTAAAACCCGGACTTCTTTAGGTTACTTGATAAACGAAATATCTGTTGTAAATGTCGCACCTAACCTATATCAACTTTTTATTAATTTACATACAATTTTAAACTAAAGGAGTCTCCGTAACAGATTTTTCTGAAGTTTTAAGAAACTAATAACAATTATAATAATAATAACAATTAATACTAATATAAACAATAAATAATAATAACAATTATATATACTAAAATTAAAACTTTAAAGCCCGGACGATCAACGAAACCCCGCCCGGACGCTCCCCGGACGCTCTCTAAACTAGGACAAATCCGGGGAAAACCGGACGGATGGCAACCCTAAGAATTCCGAACAATGTGAAAAGGATATGAATGTTACGTGAGCAACAATTTGTTCAAGAACAACAGTTTACAAATTAGTATCTATCATTTATTTGAACATGACAAATATCCACTGTTGATAATGTCATGCCGCAGGTTATCAAAGACGTCTGAACCCAAACCGAGTACCCAAGATTTGACTTGTATGTCAGCGAATGGCTACTGACAAATCTCCGCGCAGAGCGGTGATGTCAGCTGAAGTGAACAGGTCAACGTCCTTCCAGTGAAATTTTAAGTCCGCAATAAAATAAGCTGAAAATACATTTTTGACGGGTACCGCCTACATTAAAATATTGTCAAGCGTACTGAAAGTCCACAAAAAACTCACCCTATAATGTCAAGTTGACCCGAATCATAATATCGTGCGGATTTGAAAATATACGGCCGGCTCACTGGATGTGTCGGTGTGAGTGTAAACTCTATACAGGTTACTCACACACGCGTATCTGCCAACAATGCGTACATTGGCATTTGGCACACATATGTGATGTGTGTGTTTGCTTATTTGTGTGCGTACGCAGACTTCACGTGCTGGACGCGTGATCAATGCTCACATTCCAACGTGCTTGGAACCGCTGTACAAAAGCACTCTACTTGCATTTCTGACGGCAACGTACGAGTATGACACTGAATGCTATTTGACATTATTATAAAAAAAGTTTCCATTAGTGTCACGAGATAGCCATGGAATTTGAAAATGTGAAAATGAAGCAGAACTTCGCACTTTACACCTCGTATCTTGATTATAAATGACGTGATCGGGGCACACGCGGTGACAGATAAATTTAATTTAATGCTGAATAATGATGTTTCATAACAATTCTGCGATGGGTAGGTATTTCATAACACACAAGGTCATGGCGTAAGTTTTTATATCTGCGGCGGATTAGGATCAAGCGTCCTCCGTAGGTGGTCTCGGATCTTCCGAAAACCTTGCTGTGTTTTTTCAGTTACCTATATACTACTCCGTATTAATATTATAAAACTGTCTGTTTGTTAGGTTTTAACACCTTAACGGAAGAATGGAATTCGATGAAATTTGCCAGACGGAAAGACCATGACCTGGCTTAAGACTAAGGGTACTTTAACCCGAAAGTCACAAAATTACGTAATACATTTACCATTATATATAGACACATACATATTCATACATTATTACATTAGTTTCGTTGCAGGTTCGAAGACACTTGAATCGTTTCTCTGGGACTCATCTATCGACGCTTTTCTGGTGTTCACCACTGTTGATTCTGGCTTTCAGGAGTGGCAGTGGTTTGGGAACGGTGTATCGGACCTGTATAAAAAAAATGTTATTAATTATGAAACTATTGGTATTTTGTTTCCATTGATAATATACCTTGCCGACCTCCCCCACTGCGGGCGTATTAAATTGATTCATCAGCGTTTTATTTTTTATCCTGATTTCTTTGCTTATTTAATGTAACGAATTGAAAATCACCTTTCCTACCCAAATTGAATGAACATTACTGTGCAAACACGTTGGTTTACAAATCGTTAGGTATGCTTACTAGTTTCTTGTCCATGTTATTGTTCGCTGGCTTTTCGCCAGGGTCTGGTATACTTGAAGAAACTAGTGCACTCGTTAGCAAAATATCCGTTTCTTTGGTCTGTTTATTTCTGGTTTTACCGAGCGATGGCCGTTGGATTTCAGGATACAAGATGTATGTTGCTTGTTACTCCTCTCATTCACGTGAGAAAATAAGAGTTTGCCTTCCTGTACCTGACAACCATATTAATGTAGATAGGTACTAGTTTTGAGGTTATATAAAACCTGTATAGGTTAGGTATCATTGTTTTATTTACATAACGTTCATATAGAGCTGGATGACAACAGTGTTATTATACTTCGTGCAGATTTTTCCGCCCAGGAAAAAGGTATTAATAAATCATTGCTTTGTCTTTTGCAAGGTGGGCAATACTCCAAGTATTTCAGACAAAAGGATGACTCTACATCACTCATAGCGACACTTTTCCATGGGGTTTTGATAGTCCACACACACTAAAAAGCTTGTTACATCATGGTCACTGATTGTACCACACTCCATTTCGTACTTAATTTTGAACTGACTTATTGTTTAATTATTCCTAGTTAGCCTGAGAAGGGAACCTATGGGTTTTATAAAGTGTTTACACTTAGAGGTTATCTATGGATTATCTGCATAGGGTAGACATCGCATTAGATTGCTGTTCCCTCGTGAACGAGCAACCAGTTTTCCATCCTACGACTTAAGTATACAGTAGCAGATAGTAATTTTCATTAATTCCCTGTCGATTATGGAAAGTTTAATGGAATATTACACGACTATTTATTTTAAACTTCAGTTTTATCAGTAAACATACGGTTTAAGTGGATGTTCACTATCGTACCTTTATTTGAACAAGTGTCTCCAGAATATAACATCATATTGGAGTTGTGTCACACTTTTGAACTAAACGACACATAGTTTCATATACAAGATCGTTTTACGTGTGTTTTATTTTCAGACTGTGACCTTATATTAAATAATAGTTCACTTTAAACAAGAGCTGACCAAGCAATTTGGCTGTATCTTCGGAGGAAGCAACCAATCCAGTTTGTACACGACACATGCAGTTAATCACGGTATGAACATTTGTCATTCTTGAATTCTTCATTTCCTTCGTGTAAGCTATCATCACTTAATGCCCACGCGTCGATTTTGTATAATTTACGAGTGTAAGAAACGGTACACGACTGACAGAGGTGCCAACATTCTCGACCAACAGCTGAAATAACTTGTCTATTTTTTCATAATCCTACTTAGAACGTACTCCCTTCATTATAATGTACTCCCAAAGGAGTGGACCTTTTGTTATCAAAGATATTAGTTTCAAGTATATTGAGCCAACCCAAAAGTTTGACCAAGGCCGCACACTCGGCAGTTTCTAGGGCTTCTGTCCTCCGTACGTAGGTACATAAGTGTATAGAGCTTACAATAGGAAACCCAAAATTAAGCAAAATAATAATCTTACAATATCGAGAAGAAAGTATTTTCCATTCTTTGTAACGATCGAAAGTATGTCCTCGACACAATTTTCCCGCAAATGGATTTTATCTCACCTTCCTTTTGCCTTTTGATACACAAATTGAATTGAATAGTGCGGAATTCAATAGGAAGATTAGATAGACACGATGACATTTGTTTGTGCAATTCATGGGAGATATCTGAAACCTGATTTGATCTGAATTTTGTATAGACTGTTAGATACATTTGCTTATAAGTACACGTGTTTACATAAATCTACGTGCTTATATTGATACCAGTATTGATATCTGGCGCCGTAAGACTGCCTCCCGTCATGATGACTGCTGTTTCTTTTAAAAATAAGATTTTAATATTGTCTTACTAATATTAAAATGGATTGAGCTTTTTTGCACGTATGAAGACAATGGGGCCTCCAATTTAAACGAACGGTCCAAAGTCGAGCCGACTCCTACACAAAATGATTCAGAATAATTGAGGCCCATTTAACTCCATACGTGATTCAAATAAACATAATTATTTATTGAGCTCTTGGACAAAGTAAATCAGCGCACATCACTACACTGATTGATTGATTACATCTCTTTAATATGCCTATTTTTATCAACTTGTACAATCGCAATCAATAAATAGACTTTAACATTTTCTTCCCACGTAAATTGTATGAATCGATTAGATCAGTAGGTATTAATAGGTGCTAGGCAAGCGCCAATGAGCTAAACTGACATCATATCTTCGGCACTAAGTAGGTACCTACTGGCATACTTTTCTTTTTAGGTATTAAACCTACAACGATTCAGTGGCCTAGGCCGCGTTAAGCCGTTGTTCCTGGCTTTCATTTGTAGATCGTTGACAGTCGTTACGGGTAGTCAGAAGCCTGAAAGTCTGAAAGCCAATCTTAAAAAGGTGTATCGTGCTGCCCAGTATCTGTGTTGTGGGTAGGCAGTCGCTCCATGTGATACTGGTATTCACCTGCATCCGGCTACACTGGAAGCGACCCCAACATTGTTGGCAAAAGGCTAGGCAGATGATGAATGTGATATGAAGGTTTGGTTTTCGATTGACTTGCTAATGTAAGCCGTCTGTGAGTGTTGCATTGACCATTAAAATAAAGTTTTAATCATTACTTTAGTAGGGGGCGGTGGGGGATGGGGGGGGGTGCTCATTTTGGCGAGCAAATCCGAGCAACGCCACGGGATTGGCTCTACCTATATAAGAAGATAAGATAAATGTACTGAAATTGGTTCAATAACACAATCTGTTAACTTCTAAATATAATTATAAATGACTCAAACCAATAAACTATGAACAATAGGATTTTCTTGATAAGACCACTTTCAAGTGAGATAGCAATTATAAATAGTTTTCTTGTAGTCTTCGGACATTTTGACAGGTAAAGGTAATGTTTGATCTTGTTTTATTACTTGCTACAGTTGTTTGTAAGTAATAAATAACCCAAATGAGTTAATAAGCATTCATTCATTGTTTTATACCAAGGTTTTACTATTACTGCTAAGGATAAACCCAACATGATGAAACATCTTGATATTAAACCGACACTAACATGGTCTTAATAATTAGAAAATTACAACGAAATTGTTATAATTACACCATTCAAGATCGTCTCAGGTTAGAACCTCTCATAAAAGTAAACTGTAAACCACAACATATAGAAGTATTATTCTATTATTACGTTCAGTGTCAAGAGACCATTTATAGCAGCTGTATACGGGCCCTATATATTTACGATAAGTTTCTCATAAGCAGTTGTCGTTATTTCAAAATTGATACCGCCAATGATCCTAAGTCTTAACAAGTACATTGAACTTCGCCCGTCCTGAGACCGAAATACTTTCTAAACAAAGGTCTTATCATAATGATATGACATTAGGATATTGCGTTATAAATTTATAAAAACAAAATGCATCCAGTATACAATATTCT
Source organism: Phlogophora meticulosa (assembly GCA_905147745.2). Lineage (NCBI taxonomy): Eukaryota > Metazoa > Arthropoda > Insecta > Lepidoptera > Noctuidae > Phlogophora > Phlogophora meticulosa. The sequence goes on from LR990518.1 coordinate 8,038,471, forward strand.
TAAGGTATCAAACACTTCAAGGCTCCGTTTCCTGTCGAACCTGTCTTCGCATCTTCTAGTGACTGAATATCAGACAAGTCACTGCCTACAGCAAAAAAGGGTTAAATCATTAAATACATGTAGGTAAGTTAGAACATATAGTTTTGTTCCAAAGTGGAAGTAGAGTTACGAAAGCATCCCCTGAAGGGTACGGTTTGGTGTAGTAGATATCGAACTTTGTTTGGGAAAATTTGTAACCGTGGGTTTTCTTTCAAAACCCATGCGTATAAAGTCGCGTGCAAAAGCTAATAATAATTATGTCGCAATACAACAAAGCAAGTTTGTTTCCCGTAATCACTTCAATCCTAAGCACAACAACATTGTACTATTTATAATGGACACACGATAAAACTGTCACCGCACACATTATCATATAAGCCAAGCTATTTCACCATTGCACGCTGACTCATACATTCCTTTCAGCGGTAAGATTCAAACATCATACAAGACCTTATCGAGCAACACCAAATTGCGTGGAAATCAGCATAACGTGACGTGGAGGAAGAAACAAATAAATTCTGATGTAATAAGATAGGGATTAAAATTATTTATTCTTTATCGTGTTTTTTTTTATCTGAATGTCATGACGATCAGGCCGAGCCCACATCATACATCACTGTAATGTCTTCAGTTATTACAAATCTTTATCAAACATTACAAGCAACAATTTGCGTGAAAGTCAGCATACGGGGGCGTGCCCAAATGAAAAAAAAAACAATATTTTTAGAAAGTGTCAAGACACCATGACAAGTAAGAACAATAATAAAGTAAAATTTTAATTAGTAATACGGAAAAATATCGTTTTGGTGCTAATCTGAATGTGTGGGTTTCTTGGAAAACCAATAATTATAAGTAGGTGATGAATTTACTAACACATATTAGGTACACTGGGGTAGAAAAGTATTTCACAATTATATAAATAATTTTCCTACTTCTAATCGTCAATTTTTTTGAATCTGCTGACTTTTAACGAAATGAGCTTTATGTTCAACTCTAGTTACTAAAGAAAATTCGTTTAAATAAAGCTAAGCTACTAGATACTAATTAACGATATTTGCTATTGCTGCAATAATATTCTGATCAATCATAGAGAAAGGTAAGCATTTCAGACAAGTTTCCTTGCTAGACACGACTCTTGCTTTCTCTTCCTCGTATAGTTTTTAATGTTGAACTATTTTGGAGCCTCTATGACGACTCACTCGTGAGTCTCTTACTTTCACCTTTGTATTTTACATCTGTTTCATTCCTTCAGTAAACATTAATTTAAGATTTTTAAATCTATCACTTGCTATTCCATCCATTAATTGTTCCTTCCTCTCATTACTCTTTTGTTTTATCATAAAATTATTCGCTGTTCTATTTTTAAATGCGATTTCATACTTTTATGTTTTATAAAACCTCATTTGTTTTACAAAAATTGCATTCGCCAGTACATAAAGATGATTTGCAAGCATACCTAACCTAGCGCAAACGTAAACAGGAAAAACGTTTCTAAAATTACAGTTATACGTGGGGCTTAGAGAATGTCAAGCCTCTTTAGTAACTAATTGTTATTCCCGCTATGACTAATGTCTATTAATATATAATTTAAACACACAGGCGTAAATCTTATATAACTTCTTTCGGTTATATTCTAATTAATTTTATGAAACAGCATAAATGCACAGAAAATGACATATTTTCCTTAAATTAAATCTTTAAACGAGCAATTCTTGGACATATACATATATTATCTGAATCTCGGAAACGACTCCAACGATTTTCATGAAATTTAGTACGCAGGAGGTTTCGGCGGCAATAAATCGATCTAGCTAGGTTTCATTTTTAGAAAACGCCGTTTTCTAAGTAAGTATTAGAATTTAATATGTGCAACTCGATGCTGGCCAACTAGAGCCTACTTGAATAACACACGATCACCAATTGTTATTTTAACAATGCTAATAAAATTCATTGCTTTGGTTTAACTGTTTCGGAAGGCAGATCATTTTTTACATTTGCAGAACGAAATGAAAATATTCATTTGTATTGACAAAATGTACGGAATTTTTCATGACAATTGCGTCCAGGAGAGTTGTAGTCGTACATATTCTTAATACAAAAATTTCCAATCGTTCGTTAATAACTATGGAGCTTCTTAATTGACTACTGCAAGCACAGAAATGGACAGAGACGAACTTAAAAGCCACAGGCAATTTCTACCCGTCAACCTTTCGTTGATACAGCGATAACCAGTGGTAGGTGCAATTTAGAAAATTAGAGAAAAAATAAATAAATAATGCTGGACAATCCACACAGCATCATCTAGCCCCAAGCTAAGCAGAGCTTGTGTTATGGGTACTAGATGACTGATATACTTAATACAATACATTACATAGATAGATATTTTTTTATACATAGGAAATACCCAGAACACCCGGAACAAATATTTGTAGATCGTACAAACATTTGTCCCAAGGCGGGAATCAAACCCGCAACCTCTTGCGTCGCAGGCGGACCTTCGCCCGCCGCGCCACAACGGTTGTCAAATAAATATATAACATCTAAGAATATATAATAATAATAGAATAGGCCAATATGAGACTGCCTACCTACTGCAGGGCAAAGACCTCTTCTCATACAGAGAAGGCACAAGTGTATTACTAACATAGTTTGTAAGTACATTGTTACTAACACTATGAGTCTTGTTGCTCGAAATAAATTATTTAATAATAAATGAATAACAACGTTTCGTTTGCATAAGGCGGGATAACATCTAAATATCCACACGAATACGATATACTGAAACAATTGGAACAAACAATTGACGTACATTAACACTATGATAATAGGTAATGGCAGCTTCTGATGAACTTAAACTTTGCAGATTTTACCTTTTCGTGACGCCACAAAACTTTAACAGGAATACAATGTTTATTTACAGAAATAGTTTCAAAACGAGTCACTTATGCCAAACATGCATTTGCGGCACTTGCATCCTGACAGCGAATGTCCTCTGCGTTGAAAATATCTAATTAATGGAATGAAGCCAAAAACCATACAAATGTGATAGTAAGATTTAGCGCTGTTTTAAATTAATATGTCAAAGCACTTCAGCGCAAAAACAAATATAGACAGTAATTTGTTGTTTTTTGTAGACCTTCTATTTTTGCTAACAATGTTCTACTACCATTAGACATTCAGTATTGACCTTACAATTCGTACTTTTACTTCGACACGTTATTTTGTATTCCAGTTTTCGAAGCAACGGTAAAGAACGGATGTGTTTGTGCCCTTGAGTTGACCAAAGGTGAGTAATATTTATCATAATTATAGTTAATATTATATAGCTCACCAATATCGCTCAGCATACTTATTTTATGGACAGGCTATGCTATAAAGTATTGAATACTAATGAAATTATACAAAATGTTAGTTAACAAAATAGTAGATAACGTAGTCTGAACTTCGATTCATAACTCAAATAGAGATTTCATTCCTGAAAATGAAAACTGATTCCAAACTGAAACGAATTTTGGTTTTTGTCAATTCTTAGCCCACATTCTAGGTAATATTCTCTCACAAACAATAATAATAATACGACTCTGTTATTGTTTCAGTACAGAAAGAGCGAAGGCCTCTTCTCAAGTTCTCATACAGAAAAGGCAAGAGCATTGATCACCGCGCTTGCTCAAGGTGGATTGGCGGTTTCAGACTTACATTCATTGAAAGTCCAGTTGAAACAGTTGATTTTTTTGTTGAATTACAGTTGAAGTCTACAGTCCTTATCCGTTTCTTTTCCGGGTCTCGTATATTTGTGATAATTCACATATAAACGAGACTCGAGAGAGAGTATGTATTAGGTATACACACCCGAATACTATTTCCGAAACATGAATACAACCTAAAACAACTACGATTGGTGCTGAAAATATGGTACATCAGAATGTATATAAGATAATTGCAATATTAAGACCTCTCCCAGAAAACAAATTGCTTTCCGAACAAAAAATGGTCTACTGCGAAGTTCGCAAACACATAGAATAAGGGATGAAACACCAATATAAGTTGAAAGGCCCATTTAACTTTATACGTATGAGAATATCGACCATTGTGTAACTTAAACATGAAAAAAGTCCAATATAGCCAGAGATTAAAAAAAGAGGTAAGGTTTAATGAAATGTGAGTCCTGTCTGTCTGGTCTTATCATTCACCTAGTTTACTTATCACAAGTAGGAGGGATATTGGAAAAATATTCAGTAAAATATGTCATTTGAGATCAGAATTATAATCTTGAAGTTATTTTAGGAAGCTGATTCTGTCGGATATTCTGAAAACAAGTATTAGTGTCACACAGTGTCACATTGGGCACGATGACACGTCAGCAACATACAACCGGCACCAAACCAGCAACCATATTTCACTGAGATTTCATCGCCATCATCATCGTTTGTGCCCGAAGATGTCCACTGTTGGACATGTGCCTTGCCCAAGCAACTTAAGATATTATAAAGACCATTACTTAGGTCATTTTCCTTTTCCTGTTTAGAAAATACATTGATTGGATAAGCCACATTAATTATTTCTATTTCTGTAGCATGCATTTCTAACTAGTTACAACGGAAAGAGCAGCGGAGCGGAAATAAAATTGATTATAAAATGACCTACTATGAAAAAATAAGCAAATAATAGGTAGAGATTATAATGAGTGGACTAGAGTCGTTTATAAAACTGGTCTCGTGCATCGCACGGGTCTAACGTTTGTCAGTGTTATTTTAGTCCTGTAAAGTCTATTTATAAGTTGTCTTAACAAAATATTCGGCGTGTCGGAGTGTACGGCAGTGTCTGGCGGCGTGGTTGCAGCGGCGTCACCCGCGTCACTTGCGTGTCTCGCCGCGTTATCGACCTTCTTCTTATCTCAACAAGAACACTACTCCACCGCCCGATAAACAAGGAGCAAAAGCGTGCGCCCGCGCCGTTTTGCCTCATTCCATCCCACTTGGTGCGTTGCGATTAGTTCGTTCGCCTCTTTATCGTGCCGTTTCGTTCAGTTACTCACTCGTCGCCGCCGCGCTACCACGACTCTCGCGTCCTTCCCGCGCAATGAACCAGCAAGCCAACAACACATAAACCATCAACATGAAGCCTAATCGGTTATAACGTTTTGTTAACAAACCCAATTTTAATTTAGATCGAATATATATAACTATTGTGATATTTAGTTAGTTCTCCGTATTTTTAATATTTATAATCGTTACGATGAATTCAATTTACTTTATTTAATATTATTATTTTTAATATATAAAATAAATTCAGTGCTCAAGATAATCTCATTCCAAATCGCGCAGTAATTAACTAGAAGTCTTGCCACAAGAATTGCGATGACAGCAAAAACTCGTTCACATTGGAAGGAATATGGAACAGCACTATGTGGTGAGTTCGTTTTCTAACCTATCACTATCGCATGCGTCGGCCATGTGTCCGTGTCTCTGTATGTGACCGGCGGCCGCGATAATCCAGCCGCGGCGATGACGTAAATACTCATTTATTATACTTAATTACCCGTAAATACTCAGTAAATCCCTGTCATTTTCATTTTGTCCCACGGCGGCTTACCTCGCGCCGTCGCTGTTGTTCCACGTCTATAAAATTATTTTGTGAAAGCTAACGATGCATGATTTCACCAAGAACCACATAATATTCAAGTTAACGCAGTAAGCTATTTTTAATGTTGCGTTTCATATATACTCGCAGTGCCAATCCATTCTGTTCTCTAATGACAACAATGACTACGAAATGTCATATGAGCATGTAACTGTCACTTGTCAGTATCATCAACTAGCGGTAAACTTAGAACCACTTGTACTTGAACAAATACAAAATAAACGTAGGTCCTTATGTCGTAAATTGTTCTAGAATGATTAGGAAAATGAAAATCCCTGCAAAATCAATGCCAGATCCTGTCGTAAAACAGTTGTGTTCAGCGGTATAACACGTTCCCATTACTGTTGGCATTGTTAGTAATGTACATACCACGTATGCTATTTTGTAACATGTATTGCCTTTTATTTAAAACCAGAACTTGCAATACGCCTCGGATTTTCCTTGAGGACAATTTCGTGAACTGTAGAAGTAGCAATTCAGCCGCACGTGCCGCTCTCAATATTCTTTGAATAAAGTGTGAAGATTTTAGCTCTAAAACCCTCCAATTGAAGCTTTGGAGTGAAACCATTCAATTGCATCTGTATGTGCATCGTCTGATACCGATGTGTGGTGTTGAGTTAGAAGGCTTGAGTTAAAAGTTGAGAAGGCTATATTGACTTGAAATATCAATTATGCAATACTTGCAAGTTTTAGGATATAAACACACCACGTCACATAACATGCATGGATTGCATGATGTCCTACAAATATCGTCTTCGCCTCATGTTTATAACATCCTGCCTGTACAAGTTATTTCTAAACTTGGCGTTAACTTGCGCACATTGCGAGGAAACTCAAGAAAACAACATACTACTGAAATACCTACATAACTTCTTTAGATTAATGTTTCAATACGTAGACGTAATGTACCTATGATTTATTATGATGAACAATCAGCCATGGATTTTCCTTATTTGTGGCATTACATTATTTTCTTGAATGCAACTACTAATAATAAAATGGCATGTGGAGCCAGGATTAATTGAGCCGGGGTGGTTTAATAGCCAAGAGCTTCGATCAACACCTGAAGAGACTCTCGTTACGCAGCTGGAGCAAGAGCTCTTCATATTTTTTGTATCGAAATATTTAATTAATAAGTATATATCAGTAACATGAATTAAGGAAGTTAATAACATCTACGTATCTGGTTCCCCCTTATGAGTACCTTTTTTTTTGTTTATGTTGGGAAACCTTCAAAAGGCGCCTGGACTTTTGGAGAAAAAATCAGGGAGTGTAGGATTCTTACCTCACTAAAACCATCCCGGTGATCACCATCAGCACTAGGAAGGGGCCCCGTTAACCCCTTATTAGTATCTATAAGAATTGAATGACTTGTGTCACGTGATAGCTAATTCGCCACAACAAAAACGTAGGTGAATAGGTTATCAATCTCTTCCGACAGGGTAAATTAAAGTATCGTAAAACTATATCTTTATTGTCCATTTAACGAGGCACACCAATCTGCTCAAATAGTTTTCCTGAAATCTCACAAGTGTTCGTTCTTTATTGACATGTTTAAAAAATGGTACATTGGAATGAGTCGCGTCATTCATAGCGTTGAACGATTTCGCTTCGTTTGTGGAATTGCCCGTTCCTGTAACATTTTCGCCTGGAATAACATTTTTCAAGAACGAATGAATAGGGTTATTGGCCTGGCGTTTATTTTAAAATTGCTTAAATTTAAATATGAAATAAATGTCTGATCATATTTAAAATTCACAATGAGCACCCATTCACTCGTGTCCAAATAATAAGTTAAACTACGTTGCCGAGGTCGGTCCGTAGATGGGTAATTACCATAACATAGAGACACCTCCGTGCTTCGGCAAGCGCGCTAAGCCGTTGGTCATGGCTATTACTTCTAGATCATTGGTAGTCGGTAAGGGTAGTCAGGAGTCCGAAAGTCTTACCAAAGGCCCCCGTAACTGGGTAGTGGAGGATAGATAGGCAGTCGCTCTATGTAAAACAGCTGTATTCATGTTAAATTGGAAGCCAACCCTAACATAACCTGAAAGAAGGTTAGGCAGAAAATGATCATATTTGATACTCGTATAGCTATCTAATTCGTCTTACGATTTTATCGTGAAATCGTGAAAGCGATGCCAACCACGCAGTTACCTCTCGCTAACGATTCGAATGATTTATTACTCATTAAAATGTAAAGTACTATCTATGGTTCCCATCTCTGATTCATAATAGGAGACACTCTTCATCAAATAAACATTTCACCTCCATCTCGGAGATATATGCCATAGAAACCTATTTACAGCTAATGGAACATTCCTTAAAACTATTTCAAACATTTATTTGAAGGGTCCATTACTAGCCACGGTTGGTATCTCCTATGGAGAATTCCATTCATTCCAAGAATGCCAAGGTATCAGGTAGAAAGAATTAAAAAGGGTCTAAGTGCTGTTTTGTACTTGACCGCTATTGTAGATGAACCTAAAGTGAAAAAATAGGTTAATCACTATGAGCTTTGAGCGCATAATGTTTATAATAAAACATGATTTAATAATTATAAATAAATAAAATAAATAATGCTGGACAATCCACACAGCATCATCTAGCACCAAGCTAAGCAGAGCTTATGTTATGGGTACTAGATGACTCATATACTTAATACATTGACAATGACAATACATTACATAGATAAATATTTTTTTATTATACATAGTAAATACCCAGAACACCCGAAACAAATATTTGTAGATCGTACAAGCATTTGTTCCAGGGCGGGAATCGAACCCGCAACCTCCTGCGTCGCAGGCGGACCTTCGCCCACCGCGCCACATCGGTCGTCAATTAATATACCTATGTATTTTAAAATCTCTCACTATCATCGCTCTATGTATATCGCTAATATCTCTTACCGCGAAATAACAGTAAACTTCATTGTTTACATGACCTATTGGCAGTAATAAATTTATTATTCATAAATAAAAACTTAAGTAGGTACTAACTATTTCATTTCTAAAGCTTGTCCGCCATTGATACCTATTACCTAGATATAAATAGTTTCCGCTTAATTCTAAGACGATTTAATAACGAGTGGAATATCCATCGTTAGATATTAAAACTGGTATGTTTTTTTCCTATTGCAAATCTTTCCTTATTCTCACAACAAGTAATCTGCACATAGACTTTTGCCAATAACCCACTATTTATTATAGGTAGGTATTTAAAATAACTGGGTTGTGCAGGTTAAATGGGCACTCACTCACTGTAAAATATGTACTGGTAACACTGGAAGCCGACCATAACATGGTTGGGAAAAGGCTAGGCGGATGATGATGATGATTAAAATATTTGATTATAAATGATAGCTTAGAAGTTAATATTGAAAACATCTTATTACTTTTGAAAACATATAAAAACATGGCATGGGCATATACTATACTTAAATTTGACGACCGATGTGGCGCGGCGGGCGAAGGTCCGCCTGCGACGCAAGAGGTTGCGGGTTCGATTCCCGCCTTGGGACAAATGTTTGTACGATCTACAAATATTTGTTCCGGGTGTTCTGGGTATTTGCTATATATAATAAAAATATCTATCTATGTAATGTATTGTATTAAGTATATCAGTCATCTAGTACCCATAACACAAGCTCTGCTTAACTTGGGGCTAGATGATGCTGTGTGGATTGTCCAGCAATATTTATTTATTTATTTATTTATAAATGTCATAGTATTGTAAGTAGTAGTATTTATAAAAGATTGCTCTATGCCAATCTAGATTACAGTAGGTAATCCCATTTATGTATCTTGGCGTATGTAAACAATCTAAAAGTAATTACATAGACACTACATAATTATGAGTATGTACCTACTGCTTGGTAATTTGCGTCAGTAGATAAAGTAATAACTTCATTAAGTATAAACCTACATGTTGTTTTACTTTTTTAATTGTGTTCATTAACTGCCGCAACGTAAATATTATAGAAATGAAGAAACAAACCTAAATATGTCTGTTTTTGACGTTGTTCTTGAAAACAAATGATATTTCAATGACTTAAAAGGTAAATGAAAGTAATTAATCCATCGATAGAATATTAAAAAGGTTGAACTGTATATTACTTTTAAATATGTCAAAATTGAAGAATTACCCTTCTCTTCGATTAAACTGAGTCACTATCTCCATTATAGAAAGTAAAACTACCCATCAGAAACTAATCCATCAGAAAATATTCATATTATGTAACCAACACGGGTAGTCATAACTCCGAAAGTCTTTGGTAAGCCACAGGGTATCGTGTTGCCCAGTAACTGGGTTGTTGTGGCCAGATAGGCAGTCGCTCCATGTAAAATTATGGTATTCAGCTGCATCTGGTTGATGGACTGGAAGATGACCCCAACATGGTTGAGAAACGACTACGTAGATGCAGATGATGATCTCATAATTAGATAAACCCGTTAACAGTTTTTTTTTGGGTTAAGTCAAGTAAAAAGAAAACAAGGGCATAAGTTTTGAATTTCTCCTCTATTAGTTACGAAATGGAAAAGTAAAATAATAACAAGCATCGCAAATAATATTATAGGTATAATCATCAGAAATATTGACTCACTCCTTTGACTCACACTTTCGTTTACAATTATTATTCTATTATTTTATTCACACGTGTCAATTATTTTACAAACTAGATTCTATTGTGTTTTAATCATGACTGTTTAATAAGAACTCAATGCTTCGTCATTGTATTTTTGCATGCAAGTGTAGCAATTTATAATCTCGTTATACATATGTAGTTAAGATTCTACTTAACAAGTAGATAAGTTGGTAGCTCGTGAGGCAGTTCCTGAAACTTTGTAGAGAACTTCGTAAATTTAACATTCTAACGTCAGTAACAAGTATTTTGATAGCTAAGGCGACCTGTAGTTAGATCATTTAACTACCCATACAATGTCTTCTAGAACAGATTTCATTATCGTTGGCAAACTCGACACGAGATATTCAACCTCACAGGTCATCCTCATATCTATCGGGCAATATTTTGTCATGTGACGCCCCTGATAATTATGGATGTAAGTGTTAATATTTCATAATGCCAAAAGTTATACTTTTCAATACACTTAGATGCTGAAAAACTGGCTTTTATAGCGCATCTTTAAGGTTTGAAATGCAGAGTATTTCGGTATACTTTGCATAGCTGCACTGCACAATACGGAAAAATCCGCCAGTAATAACTAATAGTCAACCTTTTCACTTTTCTAAAATCTCTGGAAAGATCTTCATACATTTTTAGGGCTAAAGGTTATGTAAATAAATTGTGTTAATAAATAAAATTATTATTTTTCATCAAATTATTTACTAAATTAGTATTAATTTGTGTTCAAAATACAAAAATATTCAAAATAGTCTTTATGTACGTGTGGCGGCTTCAAGTTCACTGCTTCACCTTCAAAATGCGATGGTACACAATATTGTGTTTTGGCGCCTCGAGTGCAATGACAATCTTTGCCCACTTAATATCTAAATGTACAGAGGACAGCACATCAAGCTACCCCAATGTGTAAGATTTCTTCGATCGTATTTCAACTTTATCCTAATAGAAATAAGCTTGATGTGCTGGCGTCTGTACTATTATCAATGTCATCAGCCCACACTACATTACCGAATAAAATTTGCAATTAATGCTTAGAATATAATTTATCGCGTATTAATTAATGTACCGCTGATTACTGCTGCATAGCAATATTTATGTACGAATGGAAATATTAGTACCTAACTCGTTTGCCTACGTTAGTATTTAGCTTTGTGACATTTTACAAATATTAATTTCTGTTGTCGTTCATAAAGATAGAAACGTAACTTGAAGCTTCGAGATAGATCGATCAAACTGAAACGATACCGTTAGTTAAACCTCTTAAATCACGTGACTTTTTTTTTTTTTTTTTTTTTTTTAATTCTTTCCTTCCCCTACAGCAGACACATTATAAAATCCGATTTGTACCCCTCAGTATTACTCACGACATCTGATCGTGATTACATTAACCAGCTCAATGTCGTATGAAAAAAAGATGGTGCAATACTTGTAAGTAGAACAAGTCACAAGAAAGCAAAAAAAAAGAAGAAAATACGACATTTCGTTTACTGGAGGATATATTTTCCCAGCTATTTCGATTTTAAAACCAAACTAATAAATTAATTCCAATGAAATTTAAATGGGATCACTTCTGAAGAAGGACGTACCAAAAAAACAAATCATAATTGTCGGAATGATCGCGTAACATACATAACATAGAGTCGAATTGAGTACCTCCTCCTTTTTTGAAGTCCTTTTTTTAAAAAAGCAGGCTTTTACTTAATGTTTAAATAAAGTCAGTATTCAGTTACAGTTAAACGCGAATGTCATTGACATCGACATCCGATAGTTTACAGTTGCGTTGCGATTTTCTGCGATTCACACTCGTGGAGAGAGTGCGGTGGAAACGCCGGGCGATGCGGCGACGACACTCCATGTTTACAAACAATAGCCAGCCATCGTTTGTTCCACTTCACAGACACCTTCGTGGAATCGACGACACGTAATGGAGTTTAGCGATAAAAAAATCTGCGTCCCTTTTATTTTGCATAGAGAAAACAGAGACACGCGATTATTAGTACTGACGTCATCAACATGTTTTGAATTATGATTCGCAGACGGTGAAAACTATTTTCAAAATGATGTATAAATTCATTTGAATAAGTTATGGCTGTATTTTTCTATAAATTGCTTCTTTAAATATTTAGAAAGTACATTTGGCACGGCGAAATAAAAAAGTTTTTCATGCAATATTATCTTCTACCTATCAATTCTATTTGCCGTGTGCTCTAAAATGTCCGCTTAGTTACATAAGTGTAATAGTATTCGGCGTATTTTTTTTACCTGCACTAGACAGGCAATGCAGCCCAATGTTGCTACAGATTTTCCTGATTTATGATATCATTATATGACTAGGTACATAATGTTGTCATTCCACCCTAGTGTGATAAAACAAAATTCATGACACAGGGAAATTGATTGATTTAGTTGCATGCATAATATTACGTCGCTATTATAAAAAAGTTACGCAATCATGCCTTGGTTTGAATATAGATTAGGTTACATTTTGAATTACCCATACTGTTGCACAGAATAAACCTTATAAATGCAATGACATTAAAAACCAACAACGGACCAAAACAACGCTGAAATCCGATACTGTAAACAACATACGACATATAGTATATCTATTCACAGAATATTATGTAATAATGTCAAGGAAAAATATAATAAAAGTAGAACAAAATACTAAAGGAATTATTCGCTACTTAACAAAAAAATGATTTGCTTGCTGTTTTTTTTTCTTTTTTAACAAAACGTTGACACTAGTTTCTTCTGTGTCGTGGGTGCGTTTACAAACATTTAAAGTCACATACACGAACAGCCAGACTCAGAACAACTACCTGTAGGCCATACAGATATTTGTTCCGTGCCAGAATCGAACCCGCGACAAGCGGCGCAGCAGTCGATCGCTCAGCCACAATGCCAACCGTGCCGCCAAACTGTACCTACCTGTAACCTAAAATATGCAGACGAACATTACGCACTGGCTCCACCATTGCCACAAACATGCATTAGGCAATGCATCCATTATGTTGGATACATACTATCTGCTGACGTCATATTGATGCAAATGTCCATCCACAGCCGAACATTCACACCTGTGTGGTGCTGTGCCAAAATCACTACGTTTGACAGCTATAGTGATGGTACTAAGTGCTAGTGATCAGGTGAATGCTCACATTGCTGACACCGACTATGAATTACAAAGGTAGCTGTCTATTTATGGCCGAGAATAGTGTCACTGGCACTGTCTAATTCTCTATCGCTATATCGTTAAACACATACCGACATTACAATTAATGTCAGTGTTGAAATGCTTGGAGTTTTTTTTTATATACATTTACATAATATGTCGGTATTGTGCCGGATTTATATACTACCTTGATACTAACTTGTTTTTTTGTTTCCTTTACACCCTCTTAAGGGGGCATGGTGCTCATTATAATGATCAAATTTTAATAGATCTAAAATCGCGAAAACAGATCAGCTGCTCCATGCATTTAGTCGATCTAAGCAAAGGGAAAAGTACTGAACACCTGTTTTTTTTTTTTAATTCAGCGTTAGTTTCTTAGTAAAAGTTACTCACAATGATGAGTATTATGACCCCTTGAGAGGTTCAGGGTAAAGAAATAATAACCTTGTAGAAGTAACCCATTCACTCTCGAGTCTCGACATATAGACCCCTAGATTATGGCTATCGGTAAACACAGATTCCGACATGGAGTTCGACTTCTTAGCTGTCTGGTACAGCTACCGTGTACACAGTAACTGTGTCAGAATTTTATGTATTATCATTCTCATGACTATCACGGCGTACCTACCCTTCATTACGACATGTTTTTGTTCTTGAAAAACAAAACACTTCTCAAGCGTACGGGCGTACTCACAGTGTATCTGTATACATTATCTATTGTATTAGTAACAGCCTTATCCTAATAAAGACTCGACTACACTTATTTTTGTTGCCGTGGATCGTTATTTTTTATCTTACAACGTTGAATTCTTCACCGAACCGTCACTAACGAAGCTAATGTAAAAATGAACGCTGTCTGTCAAAACGACATGCCGTGATAATTTAAATGTTTAAACTTTCATTATAATTATTTTAATGAAGTCTTCAGATAAACACAGAAGAATATAGAAGATGTTGTAGATTAATTAGCAGTCATCCGCTAGAACTGATTATGTGCCCATTATTATATTCAGCGAGTCTGCATTCGTTGTCCATGCAAATCGATTAAATTAGGCCAGCTTTTCACTATGCGCATAATCTTTGCGGGGCTAAGCCAAACCTTGAACGGTAATAAAGCCTTTGATATATGTATTGTTGTTGATGCAATAGAATTTTTATAGAGCGATGTATGGTATAAAGAAAAGTGGATAGACTAACAGAGAAGAGAAATAAACTCCCTGTTTGTGTGGGCACACGCGATGGGCATCGACGAGCGCTATTGATCAAACAGTTGCTTGCATATATGGCCAATACTATGTATACGTATGTAGGCATAGCTGTCTGGTGGTAAAAAGACAAAAAACGACCTTATTGTTTTGTTGATCGACGTTCCAAAAACAAAAATAAATCAGTAAAATTAGGAGCATAAAAGGTTGTTCTCCGCTAACAACATTCAAAAACAATCCTAACCCATTTCTGTGAATACGTTGTAACAATAAACACGGAAGGTAAACAATTGGTACGCCATTGTTTTTCTTCCATTTGCAAATCGTTGGGAAGCAGATGTTTAAAAATGGAACGCAGTAAGAAAAAAGATATAGAGTGCCTACACGAGATAAATAAAATGTCTGTGTCAGTGCCAGTATAATTGAGCGACGTATTCATATTTAGTCAAGGTTAATCAGTATTAAAGTATTAAATTAAATAGGTATGACGAAAATAATGGCAAAACAGAATTAAAATTACGTAAAAGAAATATTTTATGCCACTTACTTACTGTTATGCAATAGCAACACTGTTTATGCACTAGATACAGAAAAAAATACTTTTAAAATGGAAGAAAAGAACTCTTAAATGTTGTGGTATGTTGCGAATTCATCTGTCTGTCTGTCTCAGCTGCATTTTTCAGGAACTACAAATACTTACGCCTTAAAATTATGAAAATGTATAAAAAATGCTTGTCCACTTACTCAGAATGTAATGAATTTACAAAATAATAAAATAATACTGATATTTTAATCGCAAATAACCGCAATAATTTCTGGTATAATATGTAAAAATAGGGAGTTGGATCAACGTTATCATATGTAAGATCTTTATTTGCAAAATGTAAATCAAATTTTTATTTCGATACATACCATCATAATGGGGCACTTAGAATTAAGTTTGAAATGTACAAGTTATATAGTATAGTGTACTCATTGTTGAGAAGCCTATAATAAATAAATAAATAAATAAAAATCATCCTTAGTTTGAGTTGAAAATGGAAACAAAGTTTTACCTATCTAGGAACGGAACCCTCAGTTTTATTTTTGTTTATGTTAAGAAACAATAACTTAATACCACGATTGCTAATACATCTACAAAACGTGCGTCAAAAAAAAACCCACGATCACTTTTTTGGGGCCATGACTAAGATAGCAATGACTTTTATGACCAAGCGAGCAGATGAAAAGCACAAAGGAATTATGCTTGTTTTATCCATACCCTAGCATAGGAAGTAAAGTTTGTTGTGAAAATCTCTACGGTATAGGACAACTGAGTGTAGGTTTGTACTGACGTCATGAGAGGTCTTGAACCTAGAGAGCTATCGATGTGCTTGTGTTCGGGCACCACGTGCTGCCAACACGTGCTTTATATAGTTATTGTGCTGTACCGATACAAATGAATGAGGATGTTATTCAATTCTATTGTAGGAATTATATTAGAGCTAAGAATAGTTTTATTATGGGTCAAGAGGTGGGTAGAATCTGCAATCGCCAAAGAGTTTAATGACGCGAATTGTGATTACTGGTTGGGAAAATACACGAAAATTAATTTATGTATAAATGCCTCTTGGTATACTAGTCTCCAGTAATACTTCTGAGCATGAGATCTTGGGTTCGATTCCTGGATGAGACAGAGTGTAAAGAAACCCGGAGTCTGGATTTGTGCTCGGTTGATGGCAACGGTTGGTGGAATATGGGTGTAATAGTTACACCTATGTCTTACCTTTTGGGGTATTCAGGCGTGATGTTGTTTTTTCTTAGGTGGGTATTTTATATCCGTCCTATTATATATAGTTATTGTGAATATAGAATAATAGTATAAAAGTCCACTATCACACAAACGGGCACGGGAATATAAACAAAAACACGCTGGGTTGCTTCTGATTTTCTTTATAGATGGATAATGTTTATCCATGCAACTCTTTCATCTATACCTACAAACTTAGCTGTTTTCATTCAATTTACAGTATCAGATCAAGCATTTAATTGACAGAATATAACTACAGACCGGGTGAAGTCGGAAATTGAAATTCTCAATCTCCGCGTACTGAATAATAGCCGCTTCCAGGTCCGATTGATCTTGTCGTCTGATACTTATGATAATTTATTTATTGTTCTATGAAAATACAATTCTGTAGATATATTCAAGCGCGGTCGAACGTTTACGTGTGTTGCGGTATTTTCCCTTATCGATACTGACGACCAATCACGAGGTCTTGCTTATGGCTACAATATTATACTCGTACATACTTTATGCTACTAACCATACAACGAGTTTGTTTATCGATATCGATCGTAACATTCAATATGGAGAAGCATAATATTGGCATTCAGACGATAAAGAATCTCGCAAGATCTCGCATAATGGTTCCATTCAAGTTAACATTTATAATAGCTAACGATTGGTTTTTATAACATGAAATAGGTCAACATACAGTTTATTTATTCTGAGAAGGCGACGTTCCTATTTCCGTGCTGTATGATCGCAGTTACAACGTCAAAATAAGTGACGGGGTGACAGGTTAAATTAGCGAACGGAACATTTTAAAGGTCAATCACGAACGGGAACAATATTATTTTAGGCTGGTATTTATATTTGGCTGCTTTCAGCTGTTCAACTTTTGTTGGCAGTTAATTTTTCTGAACTTCTTCTGATCTAAATAATAATTAAAGCAAATATGTCCTTAGTTCATATAAAGAAAGGGCAAGAGAATTAATTTCGATTCAAAATTAGGCGATTGCAAACTTATATTGACTACAAGTGCAGGTTTCCTTAGGATTTTTTCCATCACCGATGTCAGTGTAGTGTAGTAGAAATTAATGTCAGATGGTACATGCCCAGTTTCGAACTCCGAACCTCGTACATGAGAGGCAGGCGCCTAACAAAAAAAATGCATGAAATAAAAAGCTTTTTCAACGCTCTTAGTGAAGTGCTAGAGAATAACTTCGTAATGTATCAACTCGCATCATAATCAAGACGTGAGTGTCAACTGAAGTAGTTTACTTTGAAGTATGTAGTGATTGACTACATCCTGTCTACACACGGCTTTTAGCGACACACCTCTCTTTGAGGTACCACTTAAGAGTTAAGCGATATCAAACATTTCAAGCCACTTAGATTGATAGTAAAAAGTCATTGAGCAAGTCATAATTCACATTAAGTCTATTTTCCTTCAACATTGAACGTAATTGTCACAGGCTATAAATAAAACCGCCAAGTTCATGCAACGCGCGCCGCTTGTAATAACTTCTTTCATTGATCAACTCGCTGACATATTTTTTACCATCAAATAAAGCTGTCCAATAAAGCCATTGTTCTACTTACTTGCGGCTCAATCACGCACACAAACGATGCTATTTGTACAAGTTCAGTAACGGGCACATTGTCGCACGATACAATATCACAATCACAATTATTGTTATTCTGTGATGTGTTTTATTAGGCCACGTTCACACTTACCAGGTTCGCCGCCAGAGACATCCAAAATATAAATTTGGGCTATTTACATTTTCCCAAAAAGTATTGCCAACTTTGCAGTCCCGAAAGCGATTTAACTGTGGCTGTTCCAGATTACCTGAAACACAATTTTGTGGAATGTTTAATTTTCTTTTTAAACTTGTTTACTTAAAAGCTCGAAACAAAAACAAATGATAAGGTTTTGCGACCAAGGCCTCTATCGGCTATCAGTTATGTAAACAAATGTTAAATTGTGACTTAAACTTGCTTAATTAGCGGTACTAATTAGCAATACAAAAATGCGAGTGTAGTTTGAACGCCCCCTTTGTATGACGGTTTGCGCGTTGCGTCACCGCGCGGGTGCGGGTGGGCTAGCGGCGCGCGGCGAGTGGAGCGGAGCGGCGCCGGCGCCCCGCACCGCGCGCGCCGCGACCTCGCCCACCTCACACAAGACCATTTATACCACACTCATTAAATTATGCCTTAAGTATCATTTTTATTAGATTCATTATCTCTAACTAGCATAAGCGAGATGGCTTTGTGGTGACTCGCGCAGTTTGAGTGAAAATGTTGTAAATCTAAAGTCTTGATGTAAAGACACACAAGTTGATCTGTAGATGTTTTTTTTTATTTATAAAATATTTGTCACTTATTTTGTCAATACTGCCCTTGATTCGAATTCTTAAATATTACCTACTTAAATTATTGTAACTGATCAATAAATGAACACATAATATCAATATACAATATTTTATCTTCTTTTTTACTAGGATTATTGAAAAGCTCTACATAATATAGACAAATGTAGAATTCAAGATGGAACATCAAATCTCTAGTGTAATATGGTTTATCCGCGTTCACTGAAATATTTTATCTTACTTTAAATCAAATGGAATATCAAGTCTATCAATTCCATTTAAATTTTAATTTAAGCTCGACCCGACTCACGATCACAACCAAAACCGATTTTTCAAACGCCCAGACTAATTTTTCAATGTCAGCCATAGATACGAATTCTTTATCATATTATTGCTTGATTGATCATCAGATGAAATTATTTAAATTGAAATCGCTAGTATTTCAGGAGATCTGTATTTTTCACTGAAGCTTAGCAGGTTTGACAGTCAAGAACTGTCAATAAAGCCTAATACTGAGCCGCAGACAGTTTTCGTTTCCCACGGTAGATCAAAGCGTAGAAAAATATAAACACCAGAAAATCCCTTGCCAATGCAAAAAAAATACACAGTTTTGTAACGATAAATAAATGAATAGCTTAAAATGTCTATCATTGACCAAGACATCTTCATAAAAAAACTTGTATACACTCATTAGTAACTACTCAAGACACGTGACTTAAAGCCAGCGTCCACGACCACGTAATCATACATAACTATACATTGACGACCCGCTGGATGTGCCAACTGGCATTCGGCATTCGTTCCCTGAATCTGTTTCTATATAAATTGTACAGCGCCACTGTTTACACTACTCACGTGACGTAGGAACGATTTTGGACGCCTTCAGCAGACGCAAGTGTCTTTCCTGAAATATTTATCGAAGGTTGAAACACGTTAGTTTCTTAGTTATCTTTGTTTCACCACATTAAAAGATTGTATCATCTCGTAAAACATTTTTCTGTTGTAGGTTTTAAACTTAGATAACTTCCTCGTAGTCATAGTGACTCATATTATGTTTGTTGTCTATTTCATGTAAAGCTTCCAGTGTAGGCGAGACAGTCCTCTATCTTGTTATCGTTATCACACAGCCACCATGTAAACTTTACGCACAGCACCCCACAGTTTGATTCTCTTCATTACTAACTTTGTATCCTGCATATGCAATTTAGCTTCCAAAAATGTAAACAAATGTGATATAGGAAAATATACTTTAACACCGACACTTAAACTTCAATTTGCGTTATAACTTCAACCATTTTTCAAAAGTATCTAGTAATTATAGTTATTGTAAAAACGACTTCATTTACACCCGTATAAAGATGATACTTTTTAAAGTGGATATATGTCATCAATTTGAAATATGGATAAGAATATTGAATAGGTATATCATGTTTGTGATTAAACTTAGGTACAGACTTGAATTCGCTTCTGCATTTCGTATGGCGCACGTACACCAGATATACTGAAATATTAAGCAGTTTCAACAACCTGCGCGGTAAGATAGCCACTCGAGAGTCGAGTACGTGTTATGGGTGCTTTTACTAAACGGATAAATGAAAATCAATTGAGCAGTTCAAAACCAAACAAACAAAACACTATCATAAAAATAATATGTATATTATGATCTACCGCTGTCCCACTTTCAACCACTCTGAAAACACAATTCGAAATTTTACAGCTAATGTAAACCTTTTTCAAATAAGATCTGATAATAGTGGAACAGGGTCAATATGTCTTCAGTAAATTATGACTAAGAGATAAAACGAACATAGTCACACCAATTTGTGTCCATAGAACAGGGAAAAAAATGATATTAGTCTTGGCAAATAGGCGTAGTAACTTTCTAATCTCATATTGTCATGAAACTGTGGCATCTGTCATATTAATTATCAGATACAGGGTCGAGAAACGTGGCGAGTATATTGAAGTGGTCAGAAGTTTCCACGAACGAGCGATAAGACATGATAGCGTCGCCACTCCCAAACTTGTTTTTACTACACTGACAGGAAGTTTGTTACAATGTGCGCGTTAGCGTAATTCCTGGGCTTTAGCCTCCTTATTAATAAACACGTAATACGGTTATACCAAACTTAAACCTCGAAAAATGTAGGGCAAGTCTGGAGATTATACTGGTTGCCACTTTACTCGGGGTAAGCGTTTTGTT
Source organism: Phlogophora meticulosa (assembly GCA_905147745.2). NCBI lineage: Eukaryota > Metazoa > Arthropoda > Insecta > Lepidoptera > Noctuidae > Phlogophora > Phlogophora meticulosa. Next base: position 8,059,515 of record LR990518.1, read on the forward strand.
ACTAAGGTCAGTCAAGATTAATACAATTACTCAGCTCTTTAGGTGTCCCTTAAATATTGTAAGCATTGAACTTTTTACAACATTCCATATACGGATACGTACAGCTACGCCTTCCTAAAAAGCAACACTGGGTGGGTTATTTACTAGGTACAGTAGTCTGGATCCACCACCCTCATGCCAAACAGTTTCCAATAGTGATTTGGCACTAATTAATACTATTAAACCTGTCAGTAGCAATAAAAGACGAGTCTATGTATTTGCATTATAATTACCAAACGACAATCAATAAAATCTATATGATTACAGCTTTTCGAAAGATATGCAATAAACATACTTTTTAAATTACAAATACTTAGTTAATTATTAATAATCATGTTCATTTCACTCTAAATTATTTTCCATTTCAATATGAGTAGAACATGCAATATCGTTGAATTCCCGGTACTATGAAATATAGAGATGCTAATCTTGCCTAATTAGATTTATGATGTGTACAATTGCTTGGTATTACAAATATGTATTAAGATTATAATCTTAGGCTAATACAGCCGGGGCAAGTCGCAGGTAGTTCTCCATTTTAGAATAGAACACGTTTGAATATAAATCTTATATTTAATTCTATTCAACTTGTATTTTCCGAGCAGATTTAAATGTGAGAAAATGCACTTATGCAGAACATTCTCGTTCTATTTAATCGTGTACGTGTTTATAGTCTCAATCTAGGTCTTCGTTGTATTCGATTTTTATTTTAAAAGTTTCTCGTTGCATTATTTCATAATAGTTGTAGAACTAAAGGTAGACGTACGTGCAACTTATTCTTCTTCATTCTTACAGTTCCCTGGCCCTCTGCCAGGTTCCGCTTTGCTTAGACGAAGGTCGTTCGATCATTAGCAAAACGTTCCAGTTACTTCATTAATATTTTATGATAAACTTTTCATTTCAAACTACAACTTACCTGCAGACAAGCGAGGTTCTTCAGAAATGAGAACAGTTCAAATTATCCTGTCATGTCGTTTAGTTTTCTGCTCGATGATAACAATAGTACAGTTTAATGGGGTCTAATTAAAAGACTTGATGATTATTATCGATGCCCGGAAAATGTTTGCGGCGATAATTAGCGTCAAGGTCTCGGCACGTCGTAGACATTACTGTAACACGCATATTGTACACATATTCCTATGGACATAGTGTTTAAAGTTTACTCTGACATTATCTACATCTGTAAACATTTTCACATTTATATTTCTTAACGTACACAGATAAACACTTACTTCTAACACCTCCTCGAGGGCAATGCACTTCTCATAAGCAATGTAATCATCAATAACTATCCATGATTCTCTTAGGTAATCTAATTACTTTAGCATACAATGCTTTTGCCAAAAGCAGTTCGTTTCTATTAGCACTGTTGGCATTGTTCGCGATTCAATTTACATAAATGTCGCCTGAAACTAATAGTTGGTTTTCTTCTATTTCAGCAACGCTTATCACCGCTACAGCCGGTACCTGCTACGGCTGGCCCTCACCCACATTACCGTACCTACAGTCACCTCAGAGCTCGATACCAACTTCACCCGACGAAGGATCATGGATAGTATCAATAATGATCCTGTGCTCCGCGCTGACGCCTATCCCCTCCGCCTACTTCGCCGACCGGTTCGGCAGGAAGACGACGCTGCTCCTCGGGGCGGTGCCGTTCATCCTCGGCTGGGTGCTGGTCATCGTAGCCAACTCCGTCGCTCTTCTGTACGTGGCGCGCATGTTCTCCGGCCTGGGCTATGGAATTGTCTACACAGTCGCTCCAATGTACACAGGAGAGATCGCCACCAATCAAGTTCGAGGGGCACTCTCTACACTCATCACGTTAATGAATAAAGTAAGTACAGTTACATGACGCACATTCCCCACTTCTGATGCAACGCGAACAATTATGTTCCGTATAAGTTTATTGAAATCGTCACATTATCTCGTCAGTGAAACGAATCGTTTGAAACCTAGAGACACATTAAAAAACATGAGCCAGTACCAGTCAGGTGTTAATAAATTATTCATCGCCTTAATGGGTGAGTTTAGTTCCATCTGCGAACACAGATATTTGAGAATCACTTAATTAAGTTATAAAAGGAACTGGATACTCATTGATAGAAGACCAATCATAATGTCAAGTGGGAAGCTTGTTGTATGTGATAGATCAATGTCTGCTATAATGACGCACAATTGATCAAGTTCAATGAAATAATTGAGTAATGCCATCTAATAGCAATTATTCACTCGGGATAAGTTCAGCTAATGGTTGATATCCTTTGCAGCGTAACAGGCAATTACAATTATAAATTATTTCTCGTGAAGCTGCTCTGCCTTATCACGGAGTATTTACATATTCCATGCTCTGTTGCCTGTTACATAAGCTCGCTTTCTGCTTTGAGAGTTAGATATGCGATTTCTAAATGATATATTCGTGGAATCGCACGGTGTGTACGTACTTGTGCAACCAACAGGTGTACGGTTTCCTTTGTCAGAGTCCATTGCACTACATACATATCATCTTGTTACATCGATCATGTCATTCGAAATGTTCTGTCGAGGTTGTACAACGTATACATGCTCTATAAATTATTTAGAATTTCCTGAAATATGGATTGGTATTATTCTGTAGAATTAAAATAGATACTCTTTCCTTGAGAAAACTTACCAAAAATATAAAAGGTAAGATCTAACTTTGCCAACAAGCTTAACTTCTAATTTGCGTACCAATAATATATACGCATGTATAATCCAGTCATACAGCAGAAACCAACAAAGTACATGCTAATAATATTTTATCAAGAGCCATACAATGCTCACGTGATAAGCCTGTGGTATTACCATAAAATACATTATACATAGGTACACCTATCGCTATTAGTAATAGAAAATTAAATTACTCTCGAGGATGCCACGCCACACAACGACCTGGGGAAATTATATTTGAGATTCATTTTAAAGCGTTTGCAGCGTCAGCGTACATGGGTTTAATCAAAAGCTATTCACTGTGATCTTATGTGACAACAATTTATTTCTCATAATATGGTATTTGCACGTAATTAAGGCAGCGCGCACACGAGCAGTCGCGACGCGATGTTGATACGTGACTCATTACCTCAATTACGAAGCGAGCATGGAATCCCGCAATTCACATAAAATTTGAAACGTATACAATCATGTTTGAAACATATTACATTTTTATGAGCGTTTTAATAAGCTCATAGCTGACGTCTGTTGTTAATCTTTTGAACTGCAAATCATATAATTATAGTATCCAAATCCTATTTGACTGCAGCTTTGCTTGTAATAAAATTGATTGTAATATACCTGGAAATCACGTGTACGTGTATTGTATTGTTTTCAGTTAATCATTATAATGATTTTTATCTTCACATAAACTCGTACTAAGCTGCCTTATCTCGACAAATAATGAAGTAAAACCATTGTTTATGGTTGCAGTCAACTAACCCCGGTATGATACGAATTCATCCATATAGAGTAGGCATAATAAAACTTGTCTAGATACCTATAATTACCCAAACACGTTTATATGATATTTTTGGTAAATACATTATCGTGAAAAATTTATAGGTATCATACATTTTTCACGATAATGTTTAAGTTTCAAGCATAGCAGAAATCTTATTGTGTTTCTCTTTTGTTTTCAGGTCGGAATTCTTGCCCAGTACTGCATCGGCCCGTTCGTCTCAATGCAAGTCCTCGCCGCCATCAACTTGATCCTTCCCGTCACATTCGTCATCACCTTCATCTTTTTACCAGAATCTCCTTACTACTACTTAAAGTTTGAACGAAGTGAGAGAGCAGAGCGCTCCCTCAGGAATCTTCGTAGTGGTGACATAAGAACTGAACTCAAAAGTATAGAACTGAATGTCCAAGAGGACATGAAGAACCGAGGAACATGGGGGGACTTGATCTCTGAAGCTACCAACAGAAAGGCAATGTGGATCACGCTAGGCGTTTTCACGATACAGCAGCTATGTGGCAGCGCTGCTGTAGTGGCGTACGCGCAGGTCATCTTCAACTGCACTGCCTCTTCAGTCAACGTAACCGCGCTAGGGAATTCAACCGCCACCTCCACCGGCATAGAACCCTACCAAGAATCTATAATTCTGGGATGCGTGCAAGTAGCCACCTGTGTCCTGTCAGTAATACTCGTCGACCGCGTCGGAAGGAAGCCCCTTCTATTGCTATCAGCTCTTGGAGTAGGGCTTATGAATGGAACCATTGGAACATATTTCTACTTCGATCACGTCAACAAAGAGTCAGTGGCAAGTCTACACTGGCTCCCTCTAGCTGCCCTTCTCGTCTACATCGTGTGCTACGCCATCGGGTTGTCGACAGTCCCCTACGTCATCATAGGAGAGATGTTTCCTACCAACGTCAAGTTATACGCTTCCTGTGTCGCTCATATCTACACTGGCATCTCTATGTTTGCAGTTCAAAAACTATTTCAGGTAAGCGTACTTTTTGTACCACACTGTCACTACCTAAATATTTGGTTTTAAAATTCCGAAAAAAGAAAACTCTAAACGCTAACAAAAATCCCATTTATTTTACAAATATTTTTGTACATACAGTCACTGCAATAAATACGAAATAAAATATTTTAAAACTATAAAATTTACAAGCTCTATCATTTGCAAAACCATAAATTTTGTATTATCCAAGCTAGATCATGAAAACATTGCTCTAACATGAAACTGTTGTCATTCCAGGTGGTCAAAGATGCGTACGAAATATACACAGTATTCTGGGGATTCTCCGCATTCTCTTTCATGGGTTTGGTGTTTATGCTGGTGATGTTGCCGGAGACGAAGGGCAAGTCATTCGCGTGCATCCAGGCACAACTGAAGAGGGAGGTGGCGCGTGATAACGCCAAGAAACTGGCCACCGTCGAGTACTGAACACCGGAGACATCGTCCACCGGATAACTTCTCACTAGTTTAGCCTAAGCTTTACTTTAATGTGTTTTAAGGGATCAAGCAAGTTGGAATGACAGTTAAGGATATTGATACTTAAAGTTTAATATACTTATAGCATAGAATAGTGTAACAACGTACAGTTTTCTATAAAGTATTGTAGACACTATTACAAAAGTAGCCTGTGTATGCACAGTAGAGGGAGTATGGAGGGGGCTAGAAGGGCCGCGCCGGAGAAGGCAGTGAAGTCCTCAGGGTCGTAGCCGGCGGGCAGGGAGCGCGAGCTGATTACGCTCGCGTACAACTTGGCCGAATGCTTCGCCGTCCTCGTCTTGTTCGGACTCTTGAAATCAACCAGATACAGACCGAAGCGGGACCTGCAAATGCATTTACAACTGTGAAATGAGTGAAATTAGACATTTCTGACTGATGTATGAGTTTTATTCCTCACCATAAATAAACATAACCAAATAGATCAATGTGATAATATTGTTTTGGACGATTCCTAATAGATTTATTTTAAGTAAGTGGGTACTACATCTTCATGATCCTAGCTAGTTACATTACGTAATAAATTGGTAATAAAGTCCAATTAACTGAATCATTGATTTGTATTGTAGCCTACCCAATCGTTTTAGATAAATTAGCATCGCCGATATTTCCATGACCAGAATAAATCTTCTGTTGTTTATTGCTAAAGAGACCTGTATATAAAATGATATCATAATATTTTAGGTACAGCTCTTAAATATTTTACGTTCTGTTCCAAATCTTTATTATGAAATCTAGTAAATCAGCCTAGTAAATCCATCCAATATATCCTTTGATGGTATTAAACTATCTAATGCATGAAGATAAACATAACAAAACAAACTGGTAGCAATAGATAAAAGTCATCAATTATTGATATCACAAGGAACGTGCCTCCAAAACGTCTTTAGATATTTCTGAAGTTGATTAGATTAAAGAGAAATTGTACTCTTTGAGATATAGGTCGCTAAAAATATTTTTGGAATTGGGTGGCTTCTGACGCAAGCGGCGGCTAAGCTAGGCCAACGTCAGAGAAAGTAGTTTGGGTTACCGGGTTGTGTTTTAAAACTTTTCATATTTTACTAATTGGGGAAGAATTACATGGAAACAGGGGCAATTAGAACTCTACCCATAAAATCACAATCCTGGACGGTGCTACTATTTTTTAATGTAACAATTTATGAATCCCTGTCAGATAAAAAAGTCTGTCAGTTCGTTAGTCAGTAGGTGCTTATCGATTCAGAACACAGGCATGAATATTTCATCATCTTGTCTTTTAAGCCTGTTGAAGAACTCTTCAGCCTTGCATATTACCAGTGATGAGGGCATTCGAGAAGAGATGTTTAACAACAAATTGGGTAGCAAGATTCTTGGTAAATAGGCAAAGTATGATTCCAGGTTCCTTTCAGGAAACTTTTCCATTTGAATGCATAGACCATAACGCACCTAGGAAATGCCCAATAAATGCAATACCTATTAATAAACTCATAGTCACCATTATGTGAAGATAATTACGATAAAAAAAGACATTAAATTATCTAAATCTTGCAGACTTATCTAAAATTTAGCAATCCTTGATGATTATTGTTAATGAGGAGTTGTAGTGATAATTATAACCTGATATTTAATAAAAAAAAATAACGTGATTCATGTTTATTGACTAGTTAGGACGACATTGAATGTCATGATAACGAACGCACGTGCGATATGTTACTACTTCAATAGGAGCTGCAGGACTAAAAACCCGGGAAAAAACAAAGCTTCGCCTGCCGCCTGACCAAACAAAATTCACTATCAAACAGTCAAACACGAGCTTTCAAATTTCCAACCAGCCATTACTATTTTTTTTTAAAGTACGACCAGCTGTGGAACACCAGGGAGTCGAATCCAGAAGTTCAGTGCGCCTAGCACGCATGCTTCACGTGAGTGTAACGACAATTCGAACGGTTTTAAAATTAATAATATGTGTTCCAAATAATATGAATATATTTTTAAGTTGTTTTTTCAATTTTAAAATTTCTCGCGTGTTTTTTTGTTGAAAGATATTAGTAATACTCGTAGATACCTATCTACGTTAAAAATCAAACGAAAGCAGTCAGCCATGCTACATGGATCGGCGACCTTAAAGTGGCTGGGGCAGACTGGATGCGGGAGGCTGAGTCCTCTGCCTTCCGCATCCAGTCTGTCCTAGACACTCAGTGAGGCTCGGGAGAGGCCTGTCTTCCAGTATCCAGGGTATCCAGCAGTGGACTAAGATTGACTGAATTGATTGATATGCATTAAAATATGCTGTATGAGATTAAAATACGACTATCAATGTAAAACCACATAGACCCATACGAATACAAAGTTAAGGTTTAAATTTACCCGATAGCGCCATCTAGTAGCAATATAAAGAATGATATCACATTAGCACTATGCAGTACGATTTTGATTTACTCGCCAATAGATGTCGCTTCTCGACTCTGGCATTGTTCTCCTATCGGTAAATTCCACTTATGGTGTGGAATTCACCGATACATTGTAATTAAAAACCATCTGCATTTACATTTGTTACGGACAATAGGTAATTACGGCACGGTTATCAGCTCAAAATTATTGAGACACTACCATAGAATACTCTCTCACTTGTTGAGCCCTACAATATCTACGGATGAGCAAAATATAATATTATACTAGTATCGCGGTACATAGCTAAGTCTATTTACCTTGAAGCTTCTTCATAGTTCAATATTACCATTTAAATCGTCGCAATAGTTGTTTGTAGCGATAAAAATATAATAAAAAGTAAAGTTGTTGAACTTACTTTGTGATACAAGTAAGGTTGTATCAATTCCACATACGTAATAGGGATTCGGACTAGTTTTATTTTAAGCGATCTCGAAACATTCAGTGAAAACATAGGCAACAGTAAAAAAGAAGATAGAGACAGCGCTACAGACAACTGACGTCATATATCATGTCTACTGTAGTTTCACAGTTTCAATTACCATTTCACACGACAAGGATAGATAGCCCCCACACCAAACAATTCTAAAGCGTGTCGCTTCCTTTTCTTTATTGCCGTTGTTACTATATTCAGATCTAGACCTCCTCTAAGCGCTACTACTCATTACTGAAGCCTACAAAAAATCCATAAATCCATGTACATTTCAGATGATAACTCCCCAGATATAGGTGTTTAAGATAATCAATACTTACACATAACCGTCATCCCATTCGAAGTTATCCATGAGACTCCATGCGAAGTATCCTTGGACGTTCACCTTGTCTTCGTGTACGGCGTGAAGCAACGCGTTCAGATAGTGGCTGTAGTACGAGACCCGAGCTTTGTCCTCCAACCCGGAGAAGTCAGCATACCCATTCTCAGTGACTATTATAGGAACATTGTCATAAGTCTTGTTTATCCATTTCAGTAGACGTCTGAAGCCAAATGGCACCACCTAAAAAACAAAAGATAGATAGTGATGACGTATCGTCAAACGTGAATATAATCGTAATTATCTGTTACAAAATTGCGAACAATTGAAAATTTCTTTCATTCAATATTTCTTTGATCTTTTTAAAAGACAGGCCAAATACAGTTGGGAATTCGAAACATAGCTTGGCGTTATCTCACATTATTTAAGTGGTAATAAGAATAAAGGGAGGTTAGATAAGTCCCCTCTATTTACATAGCTATCATATAGTACAACGTTACCTACTTATGCACGAGTGTTTTCTCAGAAGATTAAATGGATTTATTTCTGTTGGCAGTAAGCTTATTCTTGAGGATTCTTCCTTTGTAAATTATTACAATCGACTTAGATACGGTGTAAAATGTGACACATTCATATTATTATCGCGAGATAGATTATGTCAGTCTCAACCTTACATTTTGCCAATGACAAAATAATGGACGGAATGGCATATAACGTGCATAAAGAATGCAATTACCTTAAGCCAAGACGAAGACGAATCAGAAGGCCATTTCGGATCCTGGACTCTGACAATTCCAACGTCATTTTCATGAGAGGGTATAGCACCTACTGGTTTGTCGGCCATAGACAGAAGGTACGTTGTATAGTGGTTCAAACCGAAGAAATCAGCAGTTCCTTTGATGTAGTTCACCTCTTCAGGGGTGAACTTGGGAAGTCGAGACCGAGTGTAGTTCTGTTGTAGACTCTTCTCGTCAACTAACTTGATGAGTTCGGCTGGGTAGTTACCCTCTTTCGAGTAGACTGGGTGCGCGTACCAGCCCAACTGGAATTCAAAGAAGATTTTGCATATTTAGGCACCTAGTTTTAAGTATATTTCTTAAGGTTCCCCACAAGATATCTCAAACTTTAAGGCTCTGCAACCTTAAGGGAAACGAGGTTTTTCGTGCAGGTACTCTAAGTATTGGTATGACGAAAAAAACAATTGATAAAATAGCGTCCACTTTGTTGTTCAGTAGCCAGTAATGTATACGTAAGGTCAATTGGTTGGGAAATATCTAAAATCATACACTCATTACGGGATCACAAGTACGTAAAATTGGCTAATATTAGGCTTTAAACTCATCCAACAGCAACCTTATTCCCATTGCAGTCTAGAATAGCAATCAGTATCAGCTACATTAACAACATTACCTAAGTATGACGTTACGTTCTGCTGAACAACGGTAAAATTTAGTGGGATATAGTCCGATGACATCATAACATCACGCCTGAATTCAAAAAGGGTAAGGCAGAGGTGTAATCATAATATAAAATGTGGCTGACATTTCGCAAAATAATGTTTCAGTCCATTGTTATCAACTGATCACTAATCCAGACTCAAGGCTGTTACTGAATTGTAAAATTCCAGATGGCAAAACCCAACAACATTTTACCCAATGGGAATCGTACCCAGGGCCTCATGCGTAGCAGTAATGCTTGACTAGACCGAGGCAGTCAACCGATGACATTTTAAGTAAACCTGTCCTTGAAGGGTCGTTCTGAATGTCATTATCTGCTAATGAAGGTTATGACTTCTTAAACAGTCTTAAATTAGTATACACAAAAAAATGTAGCCTAATTAAGATAATGATACCTACGTGTGTTTTTAAGTACAATTCAGCAGCTTCTCTGTCTTGTGGCGTGTCTGCTTTCGGTTCAGCCCAGTTGGAGTCCAAAGACAAACCAATTTTGCCTGAAAGCATAGAAGTGAAATAAAGAACATTTTCATTTTGAACGGGTTTTAACTTATCGAGCAGATGTAATATTGAAACATAGGAAGAAATAGCTTTATGGGTTTCCTTTGGATTGTGATGGAAAGTACTTATTTTAAGTAAGTAGGTAAATAAAGTATTTATGTATTTGTTTAAACATGATGTACATGATACATTGCATGCAAGATATTAATGGAATACAGAAATTTCTAACATGTTCAGCCGCATATCGTGGCGTACAAATTGGTAGGAAGAGATGGTGCATAAAATAAACCGTGACAATATTTATAAAAAATACCTTTAATCATTATTGATTAAAGATTAAGATTACAATTCAATAAACCTATGCTACGCATTTGAGTTGCAGGTCAAATAAAGAACCGAATAATTCCAATCGTGTATTCATACCTTTATTGACATGGCGGTAGTTCTCGTTGAAGAGGTGGTAGACGCTCGCGTGTGCTTTTAAAAGGTTGTGCGCGCACAGGTACTCCGCAACACCGTGCCGGTTCAGTGCTGGTGCTCTGTACGTGCCACCGTATCCTTCCAAACACGTCTGCATCGGCTCATTGAATGTCACCCAGTACTTCACCTTACCCGCAAAAGCATCTAACAAAACCTTCGCATAATCTGTGTAGTAGTCAACGATGTGAGAGTTGGTCCATCCACCGATATCCTGCAGTTTCTGTGGCAAGTCCCAGTGATACATAGTTACCATAGGAGTTATGTTATATTTCAAAAGCTCGTCGATAAGATTACTGTAATACTGGAGACCCAAAGTGTTAATCTTATTCGTGAGACCGGTTGGCAAGATCCTAGACCATGCAATGGAAAATCTGTAGACGTCAACACCGAGTTCGTGGACCATCTCTGCGTCTCTCTTGTATAAGTGGTATGAGTCGGCTGCTACATCACCATTAGATCCGTCTTTTACGAATGTTTTGTTGTTGTGTACTAAGTGGTCCCATATGCTTTCAGATTTTCCTGAAAAATTTACAATTGGTTATTGTATCCATAGTAGTTTTATTCAGTTCTCTGCCTACTTATTATTATTTAATGTCGTACCATCTTCATTCCATCCTCCTTCGATCTGGAACGCTGCCGTAGAGACTCCAAATATGAAGTCTTGCGGGAATGTGTAATTCGATTTCGTACCCCCAGAAAAGTTGAGAATTTCAGCATTTCTGTAACCAAAACATTCAGTTAAATAACTCACACATAACAACACGTCTGTATACCCCGAAGGGTTAGACAAAGGTGTACCTATAGTACACCCACGTTTCGCCATGTTTCCTATATAATAGGCTCGAGCCTATTACCATCAAATGGGCACGAACATTCAGCTATTAGTAACATTCAGATACTTTTGTGCAATTTAACTAACACATTGCTTTAAAGCTGTTTACGGATTTAAATATTATGGTAGATACTAGAAACAATCTACCTACGCATCATATCAAGTAGGAAGCGGATACAGAAATATGAAGGTGTGTAAGACCATGGTTATGGTCAATGAAAAATGATTAATTCAATAATACAGTTACACCATACCTAGATAATAGTAGGTAGGTATCAGACGGAGTCAAGTCACGACTCAAATATCGTGCCTATTAATACCATAATTCCATCGATCTAGAAACGCAATACCGAAGGACATTTGCATCATTAAAATACCTCATTTCTATTATTCTCAAAGTTTTGTTTGGACAGCAGTTGTACATACATAGGAAGAGTTATAAGAGAGAGAAAAGGAGAGTGAAACTACAGAACGCCACCTGCTACGATCGTTGCATACCTAGTCTTTTCGTTTTGTTTACGTTCATACAATTAATCATACACGCACGCCGGTTGCGAGTACTGCTCACCTAATCTTCCTGAAGAACATTACCAACATGGTGGGAGCGTGTCCTAAAGACATACCTACATAGTGGAAACGCCGGGTGGTGCCGCCCGAGCTTCATCCCTATGAAGCTCGAGCGGCACCACCGATTGGGCGATGTAAGTGGAAACGGCGTTTCCACTTACATCTGCCTTATAAATATATTTTTTTAGCCACCTTTCATTCATCCTCTAAACATGACTTAACCATGTAAGCATTTGACAGTTGTTGTTTTCGTAACTAATAAAGTTTTGTAGAAAACAATCACAATCCTTAAGTAAACAACCTGTACATGCATATCAGGCAAATCAATGCAATACTTACAAATAAATCATTATTATATTTTGATTTGATAATCAAAATTATGGTCTTATTAGTTTTACTGGCATTCGGCAAATTACTTTGGTGACCGCAGAATGTTCTAACATGAGGACAAAAAGATAAAGCAGTGCCACGGAGACAAGATCGATCCCAAATAGACACCGAGTTTGTTCACCAACTCTTACCTACATTCCTTTTGGAAGGGGAAATTGGAATCATTTTAGTAGTTCAGATTAATTGCAGTTTTGATCTTCAAAAGTTCCTTTTTGCGGTCTAATTGAAATAAATTATTTATCTTTGACTTACAACTCTCTTCTTCTTCCTAACTTTCGCAGTGTGCAAGTTGGTAGCGTAAGGACGCCAATGTGTCCTGGATTACAAACCCTAATACAAACAACTATTGCCAAGATATCATATACCTAGGTTGTGTAAAATACAAGCACACGATTAATAATTATCTGGAGAAACCTCGGGTTTTCCCAAGCGGTGGCCGATATACACCGGAGATTTCGACTATAGACTATAGGAAAAAGTAAACCCAGAACAAGTAGGTAGTGATGCGGATATCACACTGTGAGTGTGGTCTGCGTACGACGGAGCGACGTGTATAGCAACGGTGATGTGAATCACCCCATCGTACGGTTTGCAACGCACGACCATCCGGTGTTGCCGGTCGTGGAAGGCCTAGAGCGAGTTCACAATCGCGGTGATGATGCCCGTTTGTACAAAAATGGTCACTGAACTCATAGACGTCGCTTGCCGTCATACTATTAGTATGGGTCTGTCATCTGTGCATTATTACACGTCATATTTCAATAAAAAACGCACAGTTCTGCGGTGCTTGGTGTTTCATACCCTGTGGTTCTTAGCGCAGCCTCGTACGGTGGAGCGGCAACGTCGAACACGCGGGGATGCGTTCCAGTGTGTTATCCGCCTAAGCTAGCCCTATCCCTTTTGAGCCTCCCTACTACGCGAAGCCAGCTCAAGCCAAAACTACTAGGAACTGGAGAAGGGCGGGCGTTACGGGGAACTGTCTTATGCAAATTCAGACTTTAAAAAATAGCTGATTCTAATTTAAATAAATAAATTTTGATTTTGAAAATAAAATTCATTGTGGCAATACAGTAGGCTGCATGTCAGTGGTAATACCACTGACGTGTAAATACCTAAGTCTACTGTAGCTCCTCAAGGCTAACGAGCTAGAGATTTTAAATAAAATACCGTTGACCGAGGATGTGCAAAAGAAAAAGGTAACAAAGCCTTAAAGCCGTTAAAGTTAAAACAAGCTTTGTAAGTAATATACTAAAGTTCGCGATCGCTCTCAAAGGATTCAGATTAGGAAGGGATATTGAACTTAAAATTAGTTCAGTAATTACCTATATCTGAACAAAGTCTATAACTTCGCAAGATAACGATAATGTTAATTTTAGTTACAATTGTAATTACTAATCTAGTTAAAGCAAAACCGCCAGGATAGCTTGCGAAATTGCCTTACCGCATTGTTTACAATTTGCAGGTCAGTTGGTATTAGATCTTATGGTACCTAACGAAAAAGTTATTTGCGACCGAAACAAATATTTATCGAATTAAGTATATGTATGTATAAAATCATTGAAATCGTCAACACATCTCTAGCGGATCCCCCTTAAGGGAACCTCCAAATACCTGTTTCGTATCTGTCTATCATATAAGTAGGTACAAACAAATCTGCATCTCAAGTCGAGAAGTTATTTATTATGCCAGTACAAGAGGATGTGTTTAACATTATGTTTCTTTTTTTTAACACTAAGTATATGGTAATTTTTTTCTATTTAATGCGACTTGGACAGTATGTCTTGTGGTTGAGGAAAATGGCATGGAGTTACCTGCACTTAAACAGTCTATAGAACCAAATTAATCAATGTCCACGATAGAGTCGAAAGAAATGCATGGACCGATTGTTCGATAAAGATCTCCTTAAGCTTGGTTTTCCTTATGTCATGAGTCATTCAATTAATTATTATTACAGCGTACAGACACAAACATGAAACAGGTAGGTAAACACATAAGGACAATTAAATAACAATGCAATTTTACAAATAGGTGTAGTAAGCACCTATTACTTATATAAAATACATATTGTTAATATATCAGAGTCCCTGATTAACGAAAGGTTTCTGGAATTATCGACGCGTTACAAATTAAACGCTGTCCTTGTGATACAACTGGCTGTTGAAAATTAATTCGACCAATCACAGCAGTTAGCTCGCGTTTGTCAATTTGGCATATTACTTTTGCGATAATTTTCGTTCCACAAACTGTGCCTAAGTTAATTAGTTGAACCAACTATTGTAGCGTAAAAAAGGTAAGGTTAAGATGAGGGCCGCTTCTTTTTTTACTTATCTTGAGCATACTAATAATTTAAAAAACTTGACAAGTTGTTTTTATGTCAAAATAAATAAATGCACGCATTGTAGATTAAATGATCCCGACTAAGTGGGGTTGCATTTTATAGTTTTAAAAGAACCTATATCAGAAAATAACGTAAAAATGAGAAAAAAGCCGACAAAAAATTACAATGTTATGGTCATTTACAGAAATTTTGGAATCAATTTGTGCATCAATGTCCCTTCCAATTTGTATATAAACGGCCGCGCAATCGATCATTAAAATAATCAAAACCACAATAACATAATTATATGAATTGGTCAAATTTTCATCTAAAAAAAATATGTTGGTATTATTGACCCAAAAATATTTGTTTCTCGTTTTTTCTCTTAAAAAAAAATCTGATTAATAGTTATGCGCGTCGACTAATAATGTTTTTCAGTATTGCTATCATGCAAACAGTTTGGTCTCTCATTGGTAACTCTTAATTCCAATAACTGTAATGCGATCCTGAATTGTCCTTTATCGGGTTACTAGAATCCTGTACAAACTGGCATGTTTTGTTATAAAATAGATAACATTTAAATTGTACTTAGTAAGTCACTACGGTGATGTTACAGATATAAACCCCCTTAAAATAAAGAAAAAAAATATCCAATAACACTATTACTTACTCACTTATTTGTTAAAGTAATACAATTACCTAAAAGTACTACAAAACATATAATTTTATATAAATTTAAAATAACATGACTGTAGTTTCTGAGCTAAATAATATCAGAATTTGTAAAACACTCATGTATTAGGATTATATATTAGAAAGGATGTAAATTAGTTGACTTTGGTGAAATCAACCCTAAACTAGATAAGGATATTAGGGACTAAAGACATCAAAGGCTAGTGACGTCACTTTATGTGAAAAATGTAGCACGGTGTGACGTCACGCGTAATTTCAACCAGTGTCCAGTATTTTTGAGTAATCCAACTTTCGGACCAAACAGAATTTTTAAGGACACTACCCTATTGTAGGCATTCGGCCCATAATCTGCCGTCCACAGTTTTGACAATGAAACGCATTGAACTAAATACAAATAACCATTTCGCAAGACTAACTTAGCTCTTGGTAGAGTTAGGTAGGTACGCAGTTGTTGTAAATGTGCTCTTGTCCGATTGCTCTATCAAACAAACACGACTTACTTAATGTTTATTGGAAAAGCACGTATTTCCTGTCCAAAGTGGTCTCATTCCTTAGAAACAGAAGCCATTGCCCTTCGTAGTAAGATGAAAACAAAGTCATTGTACGAATTTATAATATAAATAATAAGATGTTAATGCAAATGATTATAATAATGATAAATGATAATAAATAATAATTATTCATTTATATTATAATGTCATGATGGCCCAGTGGTTTAGGCCTCGCCTCTAGTGCACGAGGTTGTGGGTTCGAACCTGGGCAAGTACCAATGTGAGTTTTTCAATTCATATGTACTTTCTAAGTTTATCTTGGACATCGGTGAAGGAAAACATCTTGAGGAAACCTGGACTTATATAATTAATATAAGTCTGAAATCGCCAACCCGTCTTGAACAAGCGTGGTGATTAATGCTCGTGCCTTCTCTGTATGAGAAGAGGCCTTTACCCTGCAGTGGGACAGTAATAGGCTGGTACTGGTACTGGCAAATGATTATAGTTTTTTTTTCTCAGAATGTAATTAAAGTGTACCATAAAACGAGGTTAATCGAAACGCAGGGATGAATAGAAACAAAACTTTGAAGGGGAAATTCGCGTTAGATTAGCATAGTTTGTTACTACGAGGCCTCCTATTCTTGCTAAAGAATTAAAATGAATCATTTCGACACCTTGTCAGTAATAAATAATAATCATAGTTCAAATGTTATTTAAAGATTTGATTCGATTCATCCGGGCATTTCGATTCACCCCGTTTTACCGGTACTTATAATCAAAAAATTGTAGGGTAAAATTTGTAGTATTCTTTACACGCGCAGCCTGATTCATCAAATTTCGTATATAGGTTTCCAAGGCTGTACACCGCATATTATAAAGATTCAAAACGACACCTCCTTTTTCATACGTACAGAGGCCAGCACATCACGCTACCCCGATCTGTCAAATTTCTTTGATAGGTTTTGAACGTTATTACGAAAGAATAAAGTTCATGTTCAATTGGGAAAATCTGATAGTTTTGTGTAACTTTTTGTGCTGGTGTCTGTACGTCAGTCCAGTATTAGCTGGCCTCGCGTTTTATTGATACTCTGTACTACGCTGGGTCAGTTCAATGTGTTACCAACGACGTGTGGTATACTGCGCCTCTATATATCTACTATAAAAAATATTGAATGGACTATTATCCTCAATAAAGTTGACATATTTGGTTTCGTTATGTAGGTACAGGTGTATATGTTATCTTCTTTTATCTTTCTACTTCATACAGCGAGAGGTAATATCAGATCTTACATCTGTAAGCGATAATGACCATTTACCTAAACTTCAATAAGTAATATAGAGTGGATAATACCATCTCTTAAATAGCGGTACAATATTCGTGACATTTTAATCGACATCGACATTTTAATTACCAACCCACTACAAATAAATATGGAACTTATGTTTGTACTCGCATACAAAACAATTATTGAGTCAAATTAACTCAATTCGAAACAATGATTCAAATGTATTCTAAGTCCCATAAAAAATAATTATCCTTAAATCCCGGAATTAAAACGTCAAGATTCTTCTTCCTACTTCCTTGAAGTTTAGGTTAATATACTCTAATTCTGATCTCTGCTTAAATGACAAATGGTGAAAATATTGTATTTATCGATATAAATGATCATATTAGCGGGTTTTGGGGCCGATTCCCTTATTCACCAACTAAACATAATTCAGGCTATTCTCATCCTTCTCTTTATTATAAAACAAGAAAGAGACATAAAATAAGACCTATCAATTTTAGTTGTACTAGAGCTTCCGTACTAATATACTTGACAGTTCGAACGCATTGACCAAAAACATGGCCAAGTTCAAGGTATGAACTGATTTGACATCTCTAATTCAGCTCTTATCTGTCACCACCGTTCACCGACCTTTTATCGAGTTGTGTGTAATAGATGAATACTCTCATTTTGGTACAGTTTTCGAAGAAGGTGTGACAAAAAGTGAGTGTTACTACAGGCGCACCTCTGCCTTACTTTCCGGGGAATAAAAGCGTAATAAATAAATAATGCTGGACAATACACACAGCATGATCCAGCCCCAAGCTAAGCAGAGCTTGTGTTATGGGTACTAAATGACTGATGTACTTAATACAATACATTACATAGATAGATATTTTTTAATATTCATAGGAAATACCCAGAACACCCGGAACATTTTTTTATTGATCGTACAAACATTTGGGTTCGATTCCCGTCTTGTACAAATACAAGGCGGGAATCGAACCCGCAACCCCCTGCGTCGCAGGTGGACCTTCGCCCGCTGCGCCACATAGGTCGTCAAATAATGTTGTCGTAATGTTGTGTTTGTGTGTAAATGCGACATTTTTATCGATTTTAGGTAAATTATATAATCTTATCTTCAACATTCAAGTCAAAACCATGTGGTAGTCTTGGTAGAACATTTTCGGTCAATGAAACGCAGTTTCTTTGAATTTAACTTAAAATGTGAAGGTAACCTAGATCCACTTCTCAAGAATAAAAGTCATTGCCCCGGTGAAAAAAGTGGAATTAAATGAATCGCTTATATACTTCGAATAAGAATATAATTTGTGTAGGCAATAACGTACTACTTTACTTTCCCTTTTGTTCAATGCCTTTTGATAAATTAGTTGCGTAAGACCTTTAAAGGTAAGGCCCTTTCTTGAATTATTAAAAATACATCGTAGAACTATGTCATTGTCAATGTGAAGTTGCTACCCGGTTTCCGCGAGGAAAACCTTCATATTTACCGTATCGAGATTTTACGGAACACAAAATACATTTATAATTTCCAAGTAACCTACTGTAGCAAATACCTGACAGTCACTCAATTCCAATTTAATGCTAAGTGATAAAAAGCGCAAGGTTTTGAAAGGTAATTACTAATTATAGTGCTAAAGGCTGGAAATTATGCAATAAAATGTTAATATTTGTATTCGGTTGAATAATTGGCATAAAATGCCCCGTAAGGCCTATTTATGCGGTATTAAGTGGTGAAGACAAGCGTCGCAGTTAATTCAAGGTGACATGATAAACTGATCCATTTACCCAAAACTTGCTTAGTCCAATTTAGCTGAATGGAAACATAGGGCGGGGTTCAGAACATTACATTCATGTTCGGTCTTTGGAGTGGATATCAATCTTTGTATGAACTCCTATAAAGCCCAAATAACACCTACATAACTGATTTCATTTACAAACTAAGAGACACACAATTTTGTTACACATACATAAACTCACGCCTTTTTCCCATGGGGGTAGGCAGAAACTACAGAACGCCATCTGCTACGATCCTTACACATTTTCGCTTGGTCTACTTTCATACATCTAGATGTATTGAATGATGTATTGTATCCAGATGTATTGTATTAAATGATTTTCATGTAAGGAAATTGTGTGCAACCGGCGTGCGTGTGTGACCAGTCACACACGCACGCCGGTTGCGAGTAACAGGCACCTGACCTTTTTGCAGAACATCACCAATTAAGTCAGTGTATGTCCTTCTGGGGCGTCCCCTCCCGGCGTTTCCGCTTACATCTGCATTATTTGTTACTTTTACCTTTTGTTAGTTGTCTTTTATCAATCCTCTCAACGTGACAAAACCATATGGAAATACTCTTTTCTAATTCACAACTTTGTTTTATAACATCAATAATCAATCATTGATAGTTACTCCACACATACCTACTTCGTAAGGAACGTAACGCAGACAATTTTGTTCTTATGAATAATTCATAAAAACCTATAAGACAATAATTACTTGCTAGACACCATCATTTTCCTACATGAAACATCTTTTTTTAAGAAACCAGTCAAACATATACATATTTATGTATTATTGTCAGTCTATACCTAATATATGCATTGGCCGCGTTATTCTTGTGAACTACGCAATGGATTTTGATGCAGTTTATGACCATCATTTAGTGATTTTATTCTGGAAGGTTTTGTGTGTATACAATAATAATAAACTAGCATATAATTTAAAAAAAATATCGTTGTTTTTACAAGTCGTAAAATCCGAGCATAGCAGGGGCGGTCACAAGTCTAGAAAGATAAAATAAGCAGGTATTACAAGACGACGTGGAGATGCAAGTTTTATTTTTAGGACCGATACCACTCAGTTTCAACATCTTTACATACATTATGGTATTTCCCACTGCGGGGGGAAAACCGAAGGCGCGAGGATATAATACGCATTGGAATACGCACTTGGTGAAGCTTATACTCTGGTTACCTGATCGGCAAAAGTTGTTGGTTTACTAGTCACTCGGACAGTTTTGCTGTAATTAGACGACCGATGTGGCGCGGCGGGCGAAGGTCCGCCTGCGACGCAAGAGGTTGCGGGTTCGATTCCCGCCTTGGGACAAATGTTTGTACGATCTACAAATATTTGTTCCGGGTGTTCTGGGTATTTGCTATATATAATAAAAATATCTATCTATGTAATGTATTGTATTACGTATATCAGTCATCTAGTACCCATAACACAAGCTCTGCTTAGCTTGGGGCTAGATGATGCTGTGTGGATTGTCCAGCAATATTATTATATTATATTATAATTAAATAGAAACTTAGAAGTTGTCTTGTTTGCGCCACTTCATTTATTTACAAGAATGGTATGAATTCATTTGGTATTACGGTAAAGTCATCATCTTATCACGAGAAACAAAGGCAGACACATATGTGGTGACGCGTGGCGCTATAGAGGGACCTATATACTGTCCGAAGTTGAAGTGTTTCGACTGAAATAATTTTGATGCACTCACTCAATGTGGCTTTTGGATCTTATTTCTGCTATTTTTAGTAGGACGCCAAATGTAGCATCAAACACTTCCTAAATTAATTCACGTTACACGAATGTGAAGTAGGTAAATTAATAAAAATGACACGCTAAGACATTGGTCATTAAGTAAACAATAAACATAAATTATTTTAAAAGCTTGTCCATAAAAGGCAACTAGAAATCATCAACACAGATTATAAGTTGGATTTCGCGCTGCTCACATATCCAACGCATAGTAATAAACTTGTTTACCCAGCAAGCTATTTTTAATCCTATAAGAATACAAAACTAATGTAGGTATATGGGTGAGTATGCGACTATTTTATCTACGCTTATACAAAATAAAGACTCTTTTTGTGTCTTTGTTGTTCTACCAATCTCTGCAACAGATTTTGATGCAGTTTTCACAATCGTTTAGAGAATTTATTGCGGAAGGTTTATGACAGTATAATACATTCAGGGCTAGCCCAACCCTGAATACATTAACATTAAACTTACACATAATTAAGAAATCTCGATGTTTTTTCGAATTGTAAATTCCCGTGTGTATTACTTTTCTATTATTAGGTATTTATTAGTAGGTACTTATATACCCACTGAAATATTATGACTTAAAATGGTTTGTAAACAGGGTTGGGCAGTATTTGAATTAATTGTAATTGAAATACGTTATTTAAATACAGATACGTATTTGCTATCTGTATTTCAATTACTTGTTCGGAATATAATTTGTAATTCGTATTTCATATACCTGACGTCGAGGTATTTTGTAGTTAGTTTTTCAAATACTTATGACTACAAAATACATCTAACCTTCATTAAGAGATCTTATTAATTATTATTTGGCAGGTTTTATTCATTCTCCAACAAGAGGCTGTTTATCTGTTGTGTTCATGAAAGGAAACTCTGGTTTTACTGATAAATCTTCTTTTACTCTGCATAGCATATGCTGGGCTGGATTACTTTTTAATCTTAATAGTATTTTGTAATTTGTTTTTGTATTTCAAACAAAATTAGCTTAAATACTGTATTTGGTATTTTATATTTCATTTTATTTTTACAATTTATATTTTTTTTTTTTATTTAAAAAAAAAATACTATGTCTCGGTATTTTGTCATTTGTATTTCATCAGGTATTTTGCCCAGCCTTTTTTGTAGATACGTCATATTATATCTGCGTCTTTGCTTATGCAGTTATATTTTGGTATTTACCCCTCGAAACATGGTACATGGTGACAGCCTTTTTTTAATGACATTTAATTTAAATTCCGTATTATTTGTGCTTGTTCCTTTCTAAGAAAGCAAAAATAGAACCACTTATGTACCATGTTGTTTACGTAGAAGTTGCCAGTAATTAAACAAGTAAATAGGTAATAAAATGGTTAAGGAAATAATTATGTTATTAGTTATCCATAGCCATGTCATAACAGCCGCACGATTAGATCGAAGGCTAGGCTGCGCTTGCCGAGATCAGTCCGTGGATGGTTGACCGTTTATAATATATCGAGACCCTTCTGTGCCTCGTAAGCCATTGGTTTCGGCTGTCATTTGTAGATCTTTGACCCTCGTTGCGGATACTATATTATACAGTAGAGAAAAGGCTAGGCAGATGCTTAAATGATTAGTAATTCACTAGTCTTACATCATATTCTTCTGGAATCATCGATATACTAAGGTTTAACCATGGATTTATGAGGCCCTGATATAGTAATAAAGAGACGAACGGGACTTTACATTATACAGCCTTATTTTTTGCCAGCAAACCACCGAAGGGGTCATTGTTCTCATCATTATGAATATCTTTTACTAAAGGACTAACGCTTTCTCCTCCGCTGTTCTTTTCTGATTATTCCGATGCGGGATCCAAGCCAGTTGAACTGTTTCTCCGGGACTCGTCGAGCTCCATTGACTTGACGATTTTCTGGTGGTGGCACTGTTAATTTTGGCTTTCAGGAGTTGCAATGGTTCGGAATACTGTGATGGGCTTATCCCAAAAAAAGGAACTAACGCTGAATGCCGAAAATTTTCAAGATTACAGGGTTGGTGTCTTATTAGAAGTTGACCGTAATAATGAGCACAATGACACCTTAAGAGGTTTGCTGTCAACAAAAATAAGGTTGTAGCTTTACCAAATTATAGAAAACAGTGAGAACAAGGAGCATAGTTGTACATATCGCCAGAAAACTTTATTGTTTGTGTATCACTTGGCGTTTAACGCATTAATAAAGATAAATCCAGTTTACCCTGAGTATGTACATTATTACGTAGAAACATGTCGCAAGCGCATCATATGACGCACTACAATACATACCTATAGAGGCTACAGACCTACTCGATTATTATTAGCCTAGGAACACCTTACGACCGTCGTTGACGTCATGGGGCAGGCTACGTCAGACTGAGGGCTCTGGCAGACTCTCAAAGAGGATTAAAAAAATAAAATTATTCACTCGTAATCTTATATCCTGAATACCTATTTTATTTATAAATTTTTGTACCGTCTAGACTGTGTTAAGATGGCGCAGGTCAGGTCCTGCTTGACTGTTTTGTAAACATAAAACCTGCATCGTGTTAAAATGCCTTTACTGACTAAAACCGCACGGTGATGGTCCTCTGACCACCTTTGGGCAGGCGACAGGAATCGCTCAGGCACTCTTCTAACTTCTAACTTCTAACCTTTGGCGAGGCAGGATTATTGCTTGGGGTAATGGGGTGGCATTACCCCAAGCAATAATCCTGCCTCGCCAAAGGTTATATTTTACCAAAGAATGCCGAGAAAAGCTTGGATAATAAGACTTCTAATAATATTGCCTATCCCAAATGTGTTAAATAAATCTGTGTATAAACAAGCAGAATGAATTAAATACCTTTATCATTTGTTTATTACGTGTCATTGTATCATGAGCAAAGAGATAAAGTAATCCTTCCAACAGCAAGGCCTCAATGATACTATTACTACTATCTCGATTCAAGTGCATAGGATTACTGATAAGTTACATAATAAGAAATATCACAAAGGTAGAGCAAATGTTTGATATTATTAACCGACTTCTAACAAAGGAGGAGACATTTTGACGACCGATGTGGCGCGGCGGGCGAAGGGCCGCCTGCGACGCAAGAGGTTGCGGGTTCGTTTCCCGCCTTGGGACAAATGTTTGTACGATCGGCAAATATTTGTTCCGAGTGTTCTGGGTATTTCCTATGTATAATAAAAATATCTATCTATGTAATGTATAGTATTAAGTATATCAGTCATCTAGTACCCATAACACAAGCTCTGCTTAGCTTGGGGCTAGATGATGCTGTGTGGATTGTCCAGCAATATTTATTTATTTATTTATTCGGTGTGGTTTTATTTTCATGTATTGTACACCAATTTCAGCCGATTGACGTGATTCTTTTTTCGTTTAGTAGAGGAAGCCTGCTGTGTGGTCCCATGTAATATAAACTTTTCTTACGTAATTTTTGAGTTCTCCAGTACATACTATAATTATACAATACTCCACTATATATTTATTTACTCCTTTTTCCAATGGGAGCCGGCAGTAAATACAGAACGCCAGCGCCAGCTGCTACGATCAAGATCAATCTTCAGTAATAGATTTTTAATTCACTTCATAATTATATCATGTTGATGATATTATAATTTATAATTTGTTGTACACACAGTAATTAATGGACATCAATTTGATTGAGGTATTACAACTGAAAAGTGAAAAATTAAAAACCTTTTACGGTTCTACGAAACTAAACTTATCACTCACTTTGTTCTTTTTGTTCCTTTTTAAATCGGTTGTTTATTATAGAAAAAAAAGATATGTTCTAAGACTTGTTTTTACAAAGAAAAAACAAAGCATTTAATAGCTAATATTTGAATTCGTGGTATTAGTTAGTATGTTATTCTGAAATCAAATCATTTTCAAAAGTGAAGTAGCGGAAATAATTTCAATGGGAAACAATTTGTTTTGAATATTTAATGATTTGAATTTTCGATTTATATTTAATAGGCTCCTAATTATATATGGCTATCATGGTATGGACACGTGATGCGAAGGAATGAGGATCATGTTGTGAGGAATGTTTAGAGTATGAATGTAGAGGGTTACAAGAGTAGAGGGAGACCCAGGAAACGATGGATGGATTGTGTGAAAGTTGATATGGCTAAGAAGGAGGTGACTTCTGAGATGACGGGAAATAGAGATGTATGGAAGAAGAAGACATGCTGCGCCGACCCCAAATGAAATTGGGATAAGGGCAAGAGGATGATGATGAGGATGATGATTTAATAGGCTCCTAATTATAGGCCATAGTGGGTTAGTTGTATCAATTATACTGCCTGCTTTGGATAGTTCCTACATTTGTAGTGGTTTTCAGGACACCGTGCTTCTTATTCCAAAACTCGTGACAAAATGCTAATCTTTTACAACAAAAAAAAAGTTGCATTCCAAATGCAAAACTTATCAGCTGTCGCAGGAAAAATTAAGATAAAACTGATTATTGTCAGAGTGACGATACCTAACTTAAGTATTTTTCTATTTGTTCTTTGTTTCAAAACTGGTAATACCTGCTCATTTACTGATTTTAATGTCATGGTATCGCCCTGACTAAATAATGAACTATGCAAGAAACTGTGACCTCTGAGTTTGTTTCGGTTTTTTATCTCAGATTTAATAGCTTTAAGCATATATCTCACATTAGTTGTCTTTTATTTATTTTTATTGTGTCGTGTAACTTTGTTTTACAGAAATAAATATCATTTATTTATGCATCATATATTTCCTACTGATCAACTTAAATGCCGATAGGATGTTTGCCGGATCATTTATAATCTACTGATAATTTAACTAATCGACCCTAAATGACCAACCCTTAACCACTCATTAATAAATGTATAGTAATGACGACCTATTTGGCGCAGCGGGCGAAGGTCCGCCTTTGACGCAGAAGGTTGCGGTTTCGATTCCCGCCTTGGGACAAATGTTTGTACAATCTACACATACTTGTTCCGGGTGTTCTGGGTATTTGTTATGTATAATAAAAATATATATCTATGTAATGTATCGTATTATGTATATCAGTCATCTAGTACCCATAACACAAGCTCTGCTTAACTTGGGGCTAGATGATGCTGTGTGGATTGTCCAGCATTATTTATTTATTTATTTAATGTTATATCAAACTTGTGCCTCGACAAATGTACGGTATGTAAATCTGAATATTAAAGTGACTGTCGGTTTTCTTCGACTTTATTAATATGGGGGTAGATATTTAATTCCGATACAACATCAACACTTTCATCGTCATCCTCCTGCCCTTATTCTAATATTATTGGAGTCGGCTTCTTCCATATATCTCTATTTGCCGTCATCTCATCTCTATCACAATCCATCCGTCGTTGCTTTGGTGCTTCTCTACTCTTATAGCCATATTCGTACTCAAACTATCCTCATGACATGATCCTCATTATTCATATTCCAACAAACGTTTTGATCACTAGCGCCACTTTCAAACATCCTCTTACATGCTCATTCCTAATCCTATCCATTCGCAAAACACTAGTTACACATCCCCCACAGTATTCTACTGGTTTCCTCCACATAAAATATACTTGCGTAATCAGTTTATTTTACTTGATTTATATGAGAATGAATAATAACAATCTTCGTAGAACAATTAAACTATGTACCTAATCTTAAAATCTCTACTTATAAGAGACAATAGACAGTTCAAGGTAGTTTACAGAGGAACACAGCTTATCTTTATTGTAAGTAAGTAATTACTTTATATATGAGTTTCCAGATCTTTTGCAAATATATTTTGTAGAACTGACGTCATGTGGGGCTTCATATTTTATGCAGCTGTATTTTTTCTAAACCAGGAAAAAATGAGGTGAAAATTGAGTACTGACTTCAAAGTAACAGTGTATATTACGTTGTGATCTGCGGTCACCGCCCAGTAATAAAAGACTGACATTAAATGATGGTGTCAGTAAAAGTTATTATCTTTACATACCGTTAATTTCCTAAACGTGATTCTCCTTTGTCTATGTCTCCACTCAAAAAAGGAGGCGGTTAACAATTCATTTGTGGGTTTTTGTCCTTATTAAAGAACTTCGTAATTTCTAAAATTATTATATTAAAATTAATAAACT
The DNA here is from genome assembly GCA_905147745.2 of Phlogophora meticulosa. Taxonomy (NCBI): domain Eukaryota; kingdom Metazoa; phylum Arthropoda; class Insecta; order Lepidoptera; family Noctuidae; genus Phlogophora; species Phlogophora meticulosa. The sequence continues at coordinate 8,086,400 of LR990518.1, forward strand.
CAATGCTTACCCAATGCACAATACTGCAAATATCACCAGAAGTTTGTATAACTCCATAATTGTAAAAAAAAAAAAACACTTAATAAATTCTTATCCAAATAATTAAATAGATATATCACTTAATCTTCACTGCGAGACGGAAATTATTATTAGTCTTTAGTTCTTAACATTGCTTAAAATGAGGATAAGTAAATAAGTTAGCGTAAATAAAATAATAAATTTACTGTCAGACATGTAATGCGCGCCAAAAATCAACGCGCACTGAATTGGTCGGCGTCGCGTGCGCAGCTTGTAGCGCTACGAAGGGACTCCTCCTCCACAGAGAGGTAGCTGAGATAAAGGTCTCGTAGTAATGTCGGCATAAACATGACGTCAATGTAACTCGCAGGCTCCTGGAACCTGTCTGAGTAAACCGTCTAGTTAGGGTTACGTACTAAAATAGCAAAAATTATAATGGTAAAATTTTATGTCTGTCATAAGTGCTAATTTAAGGAACTACTAATGATACTGGCTTGTGATTAGGAATAGTTATAATTAAAATTTGTTCGCCATAGCAAGACATTGGAAGATATGTTTTTTTTATACATTTGAAAAATATTGTTCTTTCCATTGAGATTTTAATAGAGAGGTATCTGGATCAAAACGAAGGTCTCATCATATCACATGAAAGGGTTTCATTTGCATTATAAATCTAAAAGTTATGGACTTATGATGAAAATTGTCTTTTAAAATAACATTCACCCATTCTTTCATTCTACAAAATTTGCAAATTGAACTATTAGAAATGCATCGGCTGCTGCTTGGAGTATACGTATACTTATTACAAAAAAACGATGTCAGCAAAATTACAAATATTAAATTGATGGTCTTAAAAAATAAAATTAAAAGTTTGAAAATAGAAAAAGGTTTTTGCTGCCAAGGCACGGAACCCTCGGTTGGCGAGTAAAGAGTTATTTGCCGATTTTTTCCTACAGGATTGAATTGAATGACGTTGGATCATAATAAGGTTAAAGTCATCTCAGTCTATGAATCTACAATTACAACTTCCTCTAGCGTCTCTCTCTAGCTTATGTAGCGTCTGTACCTAGAATAAGATAAATACCTAACCAGTAGTTTGTTCCGAGACATGCACGAGAAAAGAAAGAGCAGAACAACCCTTTTTGACCAACACTAGGCGACAGTTAAATTAATGCCCAAATAAAAACGCGCTGTTGAATTTCTCAGCGATAGCGCGAGAGTTTAAAATCCAACAATACTATGATATTTAAGTGTCGCTTAGTGTTAGTGGTACAGGCTAAATGGTTCTATTGTTATCCACTTTCGGGGTAGATAACTCCACGTCTATATTCCTCGAAGATTAAGGCACAGGTGTACCTACCCCACATTTCGCGAATTATGTTTAAATCATAATAATAGCTGGGCGAGCTAATCCCAAAAAGTCGGATAAAATCCTGAGTCCGTGCTGCTACTGAGTAATCCCATTTGGAAAACCCAACAACACTACCTACTCTACGAGGTACATATTTAATTAAAGTCCCTTTATTGACGTGTAAAAGTTTCTGGAAAAGATCTACTACTAGAAATAAATATATTTACATTATTTAATTTCTTTAACTTCTTCTTCTTCAGTTCTTGTCCCATTCAAATTGGGATCGGTTCTCTTTATTGTTCTTCTCCAGAGATATTGTTGCTTGGTCGTCAGTACTGAGTAGCTCGCCACAATATAGGTTTCGGCCTTTCTTAATAACTGACATACATGTTAGTCGGGGTTTATTTTATTTAATTTTTAACAATTGGTAAGTAAAAAACTAGGTTTCATGTGATTTTGCAAAAAGGTGGTCAAGGTATTGCTCATTGTAATGTCATTAACCCAAGCCATTACCTCGTCTGCGTCACACAGATGACATTCACTGCACGACCTTCCACAGTGACCGTTACAATGGAGGGTCCTGTGAAGGATTTACAACGTAAGTATGTAATTAGTAAATATTGTGAAGTCACCGAACTGAATATGTCTATGTAATGTTTACTTAAGAATGTTAGAATGTCGCAGACGCTAGGGATGTCAGAAGCGTCAAAAAGTATCGATATTTTTAAAATATATTGATCCGAATTAGACATTATCCTAAGTAAAATATTTTTATCGAAATTTGCACACATCAATATTTTTGGACAAGATTATTGAGTCCTATTTTTTTTATGAATCTGTAATCCAGCCTTTTCAGCTGCGGCAATTTTGGTTCAGTATGTGAATTATTGTAGTGTCTGAAACTTTTTCGATGCTCGTTATTTTTGTATCGATATATCGGAATGACGGAATATTATATCTCAATATTTTTTCAACAAGCCTATCAGTAGCCACCTCAAGGCACTTTCGACAAAAAAGAAGACGGTAGTTCATGGGTTTTTAAATACCATAGTTTTCATTACGAATATGCTCTGCAGATGAGTTAAATGATCAAACTCGCTATGACTAGATGCGCGATTATTTAAGAACGCCATCAACCGGTTACTGACATTATAACCTTTGGTCTAAAACGGGTTTCATAAATTATATGGAGTTGCCTTTACCAAATGTTTTATAGGTATCGGAACTAGGCACCTAGCCTTGCTTCACCCGGGTGCAATCTACTGATGTGACCGATGTGAAGTCATATCGAGATTTCTGTGTAAGAGCACCACAAGCTTTGATCCTTACGTCACACACCCCTTTTGCTTGCCCTGTAGCTCTTGCAATAAAGTTTAAGAAATTCACTAAGCGAAAACGTCAACAGTTTTTCCTAAGATTTAAACAGCGCCTCTATATTGTGTACGTGACACTAATTTTGTTTGACTAATAACTTGGCAATTTGACGTATTTTACTTGCGAGTACGAGGCACCTGACCTTTTTGAAGAACATCACTAATAAGGTCACATCACTAATTTATGTTCTCCTTGAGCGTCCTGTACTTTCTGCCTACCGCCATAGAAGAAAGGCGTGAGTTTATGCAAGTACGTGTCTTAACTAAATAAAAAGATTGACTCGTTTGCCTAATTTTCATAAGCACCAAGTACTGCTAAGCATGGGATTCCGGGGTTTGATTCCGAGGGCGGGAAATATTAATGGAATTTTCCATCTGGGATTTCTCAGTGGCAACCCGGAGTGTGGATTCGTGCCCGGTTGATGTCAATAGGCTTGGACTATTTTACATGAGACTAAAAACTAAGACCAGATCTAATAACATAGTTATGGAGTAGGTACTAAGCGATTGCACAGACATACACAAAAAATGTTTTTTTTTAATAACTCTATATAAATATAATCTGGTTGGAGTGTAAGACAGACAAACACTAGAAAAAATATACTCTTGTTTTTTTTTTATCAAACTCATTTATTTATAATTTCAATCAAAATAAATACGTGAAAACGACGATCCTTGAATAAAAACTTAAGCCAGTGGTTTTATTTTAACAGTTTTATCGCTGTCTCAGCAATTCTTAGTCAGTAATTAGTTTAGTAAGTACTAAGTAATTCTTCTCGACCTTCTGCCACATCTTTTAATAGCACAACTGTGAACTGTCTACAAAAAGTGCATAACTATGAGAGCATTATTAAAAACCGAGAAAGAGTGAGTCCAACTAGCCCATCGAGAGTTCGGTACCTTCTTAGGAAAAATGTTGTTCCATTTCAAACTTTTTTTTTTGCGACCGCAATATGTTGCTTGCTTGAACATGAATTTTGCTGATAACTTACTAAAATACTGTACTAGTGAGTGACATAAATCTCAATCACCTAAATTTATTGCTATAAATAATAACTATGCGGCACAACTTAAAGTATCTGTAGGGTGCGAATGAAGCCCCTTTGTATGATACTTTATCCACTTTAATAATTTACACTCCTTAAAAATATGAACATGGGTTCAAATTTTTCAGCTCATATTCTATTAAAAATCACAATATTATCATTTCTTTTTATTTTCACTTGTTATGTGAGTGGACAAACATTGTTTTTATTATTCCAAATTACAAGATTTAGAATTAGTAGGTAGTTAATACCTACTAAAACTAAAACCTAAAATAAGCAGCTGTGTCAGACGGACATATAGACAGACCGTAGTTATAAAACTTTTGGTACGAAACCTCATACGAAAACCCCCTTAACCAAGAACTAAGGATTCTCAGTTACTTCCTCGTATTAATAATGAGGAGCTGTTGGAATAATTGATATCACTTTCGTAAATAAACATGTTAGTTACACTGAAAAACTATTACCTATTCTGATGCATTCATTTTCCATTAGCATTACCATTACCAGTTTGAAGGGAATTACAAATTAGTAATTTAATTACGCATTTTGTTTTACAAAACTTCTTAGTCATAGCGAACTCTGAATTTTCCTTATTTTAAGCTTGAATTCGATAAGTAAGGTACGGGTACCTCTAGAAATAAAATAAAGAATTATCTTGTCGCCATGACATCGGTGATCGAATCATAACCTGTAGCAGTCAGCTTGCATTTCATATGAGTGCCTTGTCAGGTAATCAAGGGCCAGCAAAACGCCGCGTGCCACTTGCTTTGACCAAACCAACGCGCGTTGCTCTCACTCCGATTAAAGGCTAATAGATACTAAGTAGGTACTTTAAGTTAAAAAACAGTCGATCTTTTAGTTCTGAGTTGAACTCTACGATTACTGACAAATGCTACTAGTATAGTAGATATGATCTGACTAGTATAATGTCTGCACTTTAAAACAGACTGTCCTCTAAGTTATTTTTTCGGTATTTCTGCTCAGAGTAGTCAGGTAAGGAAACATGAACCTAATATTATTATTCACTGCATTTCATTACGTGTGAATGTGTTTTTAAAAAACCTATTTACAAAAATAAAAAAAATAATTTAAAAAAAACTTTAAATAATACAAGCTGGAAAGGACATCGACGCACAAACTCATTCCACGAGATCAGAACATGATTCAAGACCTAGCGTAGCAATTTTTCGTTGGCTTGTTCCTCACTCTTTTACGTTTTTTACGGTTGTTTACTTGGAACAGTAAAATGCCGTGAGAAATAAATACACCATTTCTATCTAACCAAATGATCGGTGATCAGTCGGACTGTCACAGGTGCTCAAAACCAGACATGATTGTATGTAGGTATCAATAGATATTTTTTTTTCAGAATTGTTTTAAGTTACAGGAAACAAAAGTGGAAATTAAAATGATGCAACATTGAAGTTGTTTGAGTTGTTTGATGAAAAGACCATGCAATGTAGAGAATATAGGCACGTACACAATGTAAACAATAGGTATCTACAGAAAATAGAAATACTGTGGTAGGTAGGTATTCTAGAAACTAATTTCAATATCTTTTGCTGTTAGCAGAACTAATTTAATAAATTATCTCCTTTTCATCTATTTACCTTGTGAGACTACCCAGTACTAACCAGTACGAATGACGTCAGTGGACTAGCGTCATCCGCATCATCAATTCGTATTGTACCATACATTTCATCCACCCTTAATTACTCGTTTAGGTACCTACTGTACCTAAAGATTTTGTATGGATGGCTTTGTCAACCAACCTCCACAAATGTTCTATTGTTAAGAGATGGCCACTATTTAATTAGTTAGTTTGACTGACAGTGTTGTTCCGGGGGGCCGAGGGAAATACTGCGCAGTTGCGCACCTAAGCCAAAACGGTGTACCTCATTTTTTAGATTACTTTATAATTAAATTAAATTATAAAAGAATAACAAATATTTTACTACCTACAACTTTTTGGTACAAACCAAATACATAAATCTATAAGTTTTTCACGTTACGTTATATCCTTACTGACCATTTCACGCATAAGTTGTCGTGAAGTAAATACCGCGGGGGCTAGACTCTTTTGACAACCGATGTGGCGCGGCGGGCGAAGGTCCGCCTGCGACGCAAGAGGTTGCGGGTTCGATTCCCGCCTTGGGACAAATGTTTGTACGATCTACAAATATTTGTTCCGGGTGTTCTGGGTATTTCCTATGTATAATAAAAAATATCTATATAATATGTAGGTAATGTATTGTATTAAGTATATCAGTCATCTAGTACCCATAACACAAGCTCTGCTTAGCTTGGGGCTAGATGATGCTGTATGGATTGTCCAGCATTATTTATTTATTTTGTAAAAGATACTCCAGCTAGCAACATTTACAACAACAAATGCAAACAGAGGTTCTTTGCCCCTTGCCCTAAACTAAATACCTATAAAAGCCAATAAAAATAAAAGAGTTCAGCTTAAAAACGTTAAAACCACATAGCTGATTAAGTAACCTGCATGGAGTGAAATGGAACCATGATGCCGAGATGGTCTCAAAGGTTTTAGGTTACATTATGTTTGTTTTACACTTTATTTTTTAATTATTGGTACCTACTCTCATCATAGGTTTAGGTATCATCTAGGTACCTTCTATTTTTTATTGTTATGGTTTTGTTTATGATGTATTCCATATGACAAAAGTACATAATAAATAATAATGATTTTTTTATAAAACAATGTCATGTTGGCCCAGTGGGCTAGGCCTTGCCTCTTGTGCACGAGGTTATGGGTACAAACCTCGGCAAGTACCAATGTGACTTTTTCCATTCAAATGTACTTTCTAAGTTTTTCTTGGACATCACTGACATCGGTGAAGGAAAACATCGTGAGGAAACCTGGACTTATAATGAATATAAGTCTGAAGTCGCCAATCCGTCTTGAGCAAGCGTGGTGATTAATGTTCGTGCCTTCTCTGTATGAGAAGAAGCCTTTGCCCTGCATCGGGACATTAGCAGGTTGGTATTATTTATTATACAAATATACTTATTACATTAATAGTTTTATAGTAGGGTGTAGTACTGTAGGTTATAGGTGATATTGTTCTATATATATGTATGTTTTTACTAGTTTTACAATTATGCCTGTCGTAATAACGAGAATAACATAATTGCCATGCGCGACAACTTTTATGCAGACGAGTCAAGTGCATTCATTAGCCTTCTTATTTGTGGCTGCATAATCTATGGAATATGCAGCAATAGGTAGGTAGTAGATAAATTTATAATACAAATTGTTGTGCAATCAATTACAAAGTTGATGCAGCGGTCTTAAGCGCCATTACGGGGTAAACAGTCCAAAACTGTTGTGCCGCAGGCTTCCCGAAAAAATACCAACGCATTTTTCATTTTATATATTTATATTTATTTGCTAAGTTAAATTATGGTATATGCATATTTAAATAATGAGTAAGGAAAATGCTTCAAAAACTATTTATATCGAAAACAATTCCACTTTAGCTCAAAAGGCTAGAGTTCAGCCGGTCGATGCTGTAAAAAACTCAATGGGAAAACTGTGTGACGTGAACTGTCAAACCCTAGCATATGGATACAGGTTAGAGTGCGCGTAAGATAAGTTTGTTTTTTTTTTAATAAAAACGTTGCCCCACACTAGGAATTTCTCCTGTATCGTGGGTGTGTTTACAAACATTTAAACTCACATACACAAACAGCCAGACCCGGAAAAATTACCTGTAGGTCATACAAATGTTTGTTCCGTGCGGGGATCAAACCCCCAACACGCGGCGCAGCAACCGATGGCTTAACCACTGCGCCAACCGTGTCGTTAGTCGTTTACAATTATACCAGTACATAACAGATACATGGGTTTTTATTTCAAAATCAATCAATCTTACTTCGTTACTACTTTGTACAGTAGGTATTCTGTCGTATCTTGTAGTAGGTTCACATTTTCTTTGGACTGCAACTAATAATACAGTCCAATACATACTTAGGTTAACATGCCATTGAACCGCACCAAAAACTAATCATTTCTGAGAAAAAAATAATGGAATACTTTTTGCGCGATGCATTGGTCAAAATATAATCTGCGAACGAAAGGAAAACCGATTAGAGAATACTTGTTGCAAATTATCAAGTGGCTGGGCCACTCGGTTATGTATAAAACAGAGGGTATGTACAAATTGCCTACCTTACCGGCTTGCCAGATTGCCACCTGCGTCATTGGTCGACCTTAGTTATTGACAAAACTAAAATATTAGGAAGTTTTGCCATCTTTATGTTTACTTCCGCACGAAAATTATTGCAGCAGATGGGCTAGAAGGCCTCGATGTATAGGCCTGCCTTGAATTTAATTATAATAAACTAGATTTCGCCCGCGGCTTCGGTCGTGTTAATATGAATGTTTATATCATAAAAAAGTACTGTTCCCGAGTACATTTTTCTGCTTGAAAGGTACCCTTTTAAATTTCCTGTACTCCTGACAAAATGTATGCATTATTTGTTGAGTAGTTTAAGCGTGAAAACTTAACACATAAACAAACAAAGAAAATCTCATTTCCATTCATAATATTAGTTAAGAAGTAGGTTAGTAGACTATCAAGCTTCTTTAACGACTTTTATAACTAAATACGCCAGCATGACCAATGAACAAAAAATATTCAAAGCTTCAACGGCCTAAGGTTGGAAGACCTAAAGATTTTGAAAGTCCAGAACAGGTCATGTGATTAGTAGTATGTAAAAGATTTCCGAAAGTATCAATTTAAGTAACATTTATAGGTATAGTTTCAACGACACGGTTTGGTTCGATTTTCGAAGTTTACGGGGCCAGCTAATTATTAAAATAGCCTCACATGATGTTTTGATGTTTTAAGGCAAGTGTAGTTTCGCCAAAGTGGATGAATGACCATCCTTTAGGTACATACGGAAACCCCTTCGTGCTTTGGAGCGCTGTCATTAGTAGGTAGATATTTGACTGTCGTTACGGGTAGTCAGAAAATCGAAAGTCGGTGATGTTTCCAAGGGATATTGTGTAGTCCAGTTCCTGGGTTGTGGAGGTCAGATAGGCAGTCGCAAAATACTGATTTTACATGGTCCGTCTGCCTATCAGATTGCAGCTGGATACCATGTGTATTCAGCATCACTCGGTGAAACTAAAAGCCGATAAAAACATAGGGGACACATTGGAAAAGTACTGGGCAGAGGATGAAGTTTCGTTTGATCCTCGAAAATAAGACGAGCCGGATCTAGTGTATAAATGTGCTAGTTCCCCAGGCTGGTCTAATTGCAACTCCGCTTAAAGGTACAATAAAGTGGATCAGCAATTACCTAATACATCAAGTATGTTAAATAAACACATTAATTGAGTTTATTTGCCTCAATAAAAATATTTAAGTACGTAAGAAGTAATTGCATGATCACGCCTTTATTACATTTTGTTTACAATAATACAAAGCCATCATAGGTGCCTAACCTACCTACTATTAATAAGTAGGTAATAGGTACAATAGTACGGTCTAATTTAATAACTGCATTGATACGCCTGAACGCGTTACGCTATAGACCCGACCAAATTGAATGAAATAAAAACTAAATTATTGTTCAAGATAAATATTGAAAAAGTTTAACTTTTTCAACTTTATTGCAATAGCATAAGGTTCATATTAAATTGGGAAAATTTGTCAGATTGGGATAGCTTGATGTGCCGCAAAAATAAATCGTAAATCTGACACATTGGGGTAGCTTGTAGTTGATATGCTGGCGTCTATACATTGTTCTTCATAATAGTCGCTGCTTCAACGGCAAATGTTAGTTTGCAATCGCCGAAATTGTTATATGTGATAGAACAAGAAGTAATCAACCTTCGAATATTATTATTTTCTTGTTAAATGTAGGTACAGTGAGTCTAGTACATTTTTATCATGTCGACTAGTTATTGATAGCAATATTTTCCTATTACTCTAGGGGGGGAAGCATTCTTGCAGCGGGTGCCCGGACCATACTATGGTGGCCATTATTTAACTACATAGGTATTATTATCTACAATATGATCCAATTACGGTATGCGGCTACATTCCATTCGTACTGTAGATACATACCTAACCGTGCATCTAATCGTGTACCTAATCCCTAATCAACTTGCGTTCCGGATCACTAATGAATACCTAGAATGCGTATAAAAATAGGTGAAAAGTCAAGAGTAATAATTACCTAGTACCTATTTAAGTATAGAAGTTTATACACTAGGTATGCACCACCTGTCTATTCCACACAAACTCGTGCAGGACCAACGCTGGTGAGCGCGTGCCCCTTCGTCACCTCGTTGATGAATATAACGCTTACTTTATGGAGCATAAAATTTTTGATATTTCCAAAAATAATTTCAAAACGAGAGCAATAAGTAATAGAGTCACTAACTTCATTAGTATAATCTTTCTATTCTAATATTATTTTGTTTTATTTCTCTTCATAGCAGTCTTTATGATGCAATATGCATGGCTGTTTTCCTTGAAAAAAAATGGTGTAGTATGGCGTCACGTATCATAAGTATACGTGGCGTCACGTGTAAAATACATATCGGCGCGCTGTCAAGTGGCAACAAAATAGAGGGATTACGAAGGGACTCTTCTCAATGCAGGGCCAGTCAGGTTCGTCGCCCTTTTCGAGACACGCGTTAAATTAAGTTCGCCTTATATTAGATCACTGGTAACAAATGCGTACTATTTATAAAACTATGTTGCCCAAAGGTCGAAATGCGTCCGTTATACTTTTCTGAACTCCTTATGCATATAAACTTTAACTATAACTATATCCTTATGCATATAAACTTTAACTATAACTATATTTTTTTATACCTATGTCAAATGTCACTTTCCTCTGTGGATGAAATATGCTTAGAAAGGGGTATTTACGTACAAAGTTTTCTCTTCTTCACATTAATAGACAAGTCGTATTGATGATTTTAGCAGATCGCATATAAAAGTAGCCCAGGAAATATTACGCGACAGCTCCAACGTCAAATGCCAAGCCTATTCCCATAACTCAGTACGTGGCTAACGTAGCCTAAAATGTCCACGGCACTAATTTCATTCAATCTAATTTAAATCATTTATTTCGGAATTATAAATTATCCATAGGTACACCATTACATTAACAATAAATCATTTTTCACTTCAGTAGCTCAAACATGTAGGTTTTGCTGCCTGAAATCAGTGAGCAATATGCGATTTTGCTCACTGGGTGAGACAAAGTAACTTTTTAATTTTTGTTTTCAGAAATCCACGAATATCTTATTCAGCCTTGGGTTTATCATACAATTCGAAACATTCACTCTCTATCTCTTTCCTGTCATTAGAAAGAGAGAGAGACAAAGACCAGACTTTTCGAAGTTCCGATTTTGAGTTCGACCTTAGAGACAAACACGTTCGGAATTTCGTACTAACTAAAGAAATTTTGCATAAAGATAATTATTGTCTTTTAATTTAATTTATTGAATTTTTACCTTTTTGTTGTATTAAGTTAGTTAGTTTTTGTTGTAAAAAAATAAAAGTAAAATTACTGCAAATTAAAAGTAACTTTTAATTTGCAGTAATTTTACTTTTATTTTTTTAAATGTTCCATTTTATTGAATTGGTACCTCTACCTACAATGTTAATTATTTTGATTCACAATAAATAGTTATTTCAATCTATTCCTGTTTATTATTTTATCTCCTAAAGTGTTCTCGCTGCTGATGTGAAAAGTCATGTGTGTTACACGAGAGCAAAGTTTTTTGCATCTCGTGCCTTTGAATCCCTCGCCACACTCAGGATTCAACTTTAGAATCACTCGCTACGCTCGTGATTCAATCTTTGAATCCTTCGCTTGCTCAGGATTCAAAATCAGCACTCGCAGCAAAAAACGACTTTGCTCTCTTGTTGCACAAATAACTATTTCATTCTTGCTCCATGAAGGTGCAGCCAGCGTTTTTGCTCTTCGCAATGAGTTGCAGGAGTACTACTTAGTCTGTGGTTGCAGCTACCCTTTGGTAGGTAAATCCTGCTTCTAGCTGGCAAACGGGCTGCCCCACAACCGAAACATCAGGCACGCCATTCTATTTCCATTTATCGCCGTAAAGTCATCCACTTGTGCGTCTGCAAACATTCTGGATGCGCTACAAAAGTGTGGCAGCCTTATTAAACCGAAACAGATTGGCAATCTTCTCGCGTTCCATAGTACTACCCGTTAGGGTATATATGTTCTGTGAATAGTACTCTCGATGCTCACACTATCAATATACACATAAACACTGCCGAAAAACTGTCCTGCAGCTTGGCAGAAGATTTGTAAAATACCCATATATTGTAATTGTTGTTAAAAACGATAAAAAAGAAACAATAAATATATAAAACCTATTTTAAATAGAACCGCCTAAATTATCGGTGATATACGGTTTTAACTCGAGTAAATTATTCAACCATCCACATCGATTCACGGTTTTGCTTGTTCATGATACACATCAAATCATATTTTTAGCATTTTTAGAAATGAACATGCGCTACTGTTATGAACGTTCCTATAAAAACATTGTCTTAAATCTAGGTCTAATTATTGCATTATACTTTAAAAATTGTTGTTAATATACTGAAATAATGTAATAAAGTGTAAAAAAGCGATAATATGTAAAAATAAAACTACTGAATAAGTTCTAGCATGCTAAACAACCTTTAAAGTGAAATGAAACGTTTGTATTGACATTTACTTTTTGACATATGGATTGATTTGATTTGATGACTGACTGACAGTTGCTATTTCTGAACCTCACTCACAAGTACGGGTTGTTCTTGTCGTTAAAAAAATGTATCGACTATTATTCTAGAACGAAAATTAATAGAGATTTATTGCGTATTTATTTCTATGTGTACCGATTGTCCTGTCTATTGAATGTTCTGATATATCGTATTACAGGGTGTTTCGTGTGAATTGACCGTGCGTATTTGTGATGTGACTGGGATTATTTTTATTGCACTAAGAAATCATGAATATCTTCCTGAATTTCGCGTCGATTCTTTTATATTTGGTGGCACAATGTCAAGGTTCTGGAACAGATATCGCGTTGGACGCGAAAGCTACACTCCTTCATCGCATAGACAGCTTGAATCTTTTGATATATACCTGTCTACTAACGCTGACGGTGCTCACTATTTGGGTATTTAAACATCGCCGAGTGAGTTGGCTTCACGAAACAGGACTTGCTGTAATATATGGTAAGATATATATTATTTCATTGCGATTCAAAATATTTTTTTCCAACAACTGTGTAGTCATGTGACCACTGAACAATACGGTGCTCAAGACCTTGACGTAAATTGTTTACCTTTATGTACCTATCTGCTGGTAAATAACTGTTTCGTGTATAGTAAGTACATGTTATTCAGTATCTGTTTTACAACCAAATATGTTAGAATAAACTGTTTGTTGTTACAATACTAATTTCAGGTACCCTAAACCAGGGTTAATAAAAAACGAAGGGGTGAGTATAAACAACACTTTGAAGGGCGTTTTCAGTTTAACATTGTATGTTACTACAAGGACTCCTTATTATTTTTAAGAAATTGAAAAGGTTAATTTCAACACCTTGTCAGTAAAATTAATAATGTTGAATCAACAATTAAATCTCATTTAAAGTTTTGTTTAGATTCACCCCGGCTTTCCAATTCACCCCGTTTTACTGTGCTACACTTTGCAAAAGATACGTAAAGAACATCACTAGTAAAAATTGACCAAGATATGCTGCTCATTGATGGAGATTTGAAATGATTATGACATAAATATCACCTCGGTTTCCTAGTTAATTTTAACGGTTACACAGAAAAACTGTGTTTAGCATGCATGCTATTTCAATTCAAAACAATATAACGTTACAAACAACCAGTGTTAAGTTTACTGGTTTGCAGTTTCTTGTAGTATTGTTTACATAACATGAAACTTGTGTATTCATTCATTTGAAAGTCAGTATTGATTTGCTATAATGCATTACTTAAAAATATTCCATTACAAAAATATTGTTGACCTTGTGGTTTGTGGCATTGTTTATATATGACATATTTTATAATGGTATTAATAATATAAAACTGTTTTAAGAGAATAAACCCATAGAAGTGTTGTGTAACACTTTTTTTATAAATTTATTAATGTATGTATCTACATAGTATTATGTATATAGTTCTTAAAACATGCTTTTTTTCCTTAACAGGTCTGATCGTTGGAGCAATAATTCGCTATGCAGCTAGTACAAACCAAGTTACCTACATCAATGTGCATCCTGCACCGGAAACGAAGTACAATCTATCGGTCCCACCAGATATGCTACGCTTACTCTTCCCAGATAAAATGATCTCTTCAGGAGGTAAGTCATGCTGTAAATATTAATACAATTACTGTCAAGCAATTATGAACAGTTAAATTCTGGCGCCCATGTAACTGTTTGACATGCAACTAGTTAAGGAAAATATGTATTATAAAACTTTCCATTCATTATCTTATTTAACAATTACTAATGGTGTAGTGGCGCAGTCATCAAAACTCGACTGTTTTAGCCTTCTGCATTCCTTCACCATATAAACTTCTACTATGCCAAATTGTTCACTCCTCCGTGCAAGAAATATTCTTAAAAAGGAATCTAAAGTATTCACTTCACATATGTAGTTCCTGTTCCTGTCTCACTTACAGACCATTAAATTTCAAACCTTAATAATTGCAGAGCCCAAATATGCATTAATGTTTGATATAATCTGATATGGCAGATGTTGAATTTCTGTTGAACTATAATGCATGCATTTTGATGATATCTTTAAACATGATAATTCATATCATTATAAATGTCAGCATTATACACCAAACATAATATATTTCACAGTGATAAATATAGTACATGTACAAAGGTAAAAGGTATAGGAACTAAGCCAGGTCCTATCTTCTTCCTTAGTACCTATACTACCTGTACATAGGAAACAAAATGTATAACATGTGTTAACATAACGGTTCTCAGTATCAAACTAATACAAACACAATCTTTGTAATTGTTGCTTTATTACAAAACAAGCTTTCTTTAGAACCAGGTTTAAGACATCTTCATATCGAACTTAATTCTGACAATTTCTAGGTTGAAAAGATAAGAAAAGATATTTGAACTGACTTATAAGCTTGAACAGTCAAGTTTATATTTAAATCAGGCAAAATAAAGTTCATAATAAACTTAAAATTTGTTTACTGATAATACAGCTATTTTTTAAAGTAAAATTCTCCTTATCCAAAATTCAATTATCTCTGCATATTCAATTTAAAATAACATTAAGAATAGCTTGACAATCAGCCTCTTTGAGTTTTTTGTCCAAGCTTTTTTTTATCACATGTACATTTGTAGGCCAAACAGTACAGCCTTGTATGTAGTTTTTTGTTTCTACAATAACTACATTATTTATAATCTTCTCATATTTTTCTGGTACTAATAGACAGCTCCAAGTAAATTTTGAGCATTCATGTGACCTATTTAAAATTATTTTTTTTATATGCAGATACTCCAGTACCAAACAAGACGTATGCGTATAGCTTTAGAGGAGAAATCGTGAATGTGGAGCAGAATGAGATAGATCTTAAGGCAACATTTGATCCTGAAATATTTTTTAACATTATTTTACCACCTATCATATTCCATGCCGGATATTGTCTGAAAAGGGTAAGTGTAACAAATATAAAAAATACTGTTATCAGAAAATTGATATTATTTTTACTACAATTAAGTAATTAATATTACAAATTCCATGCAATTTTAACGATAGTTAAAATCATGATGTAATTATACTATTAATTGTGTAATTTAGTATATAAATACTTATAGATAACAGTATCACCTATTTGTGGAAAAGTAATTAAATAGTTTTTTCCTTAATATATAAATACATTAATGTTATACAACTTGTTTATGCCTAGTATTGTTTGTCATTAAACTTATTGACGTAATAGAATTTAGCAATGAACTAAATATTATAATTGAAACATATATACCTACAACCAACTCAAATTATTGCGCCCAACAATGGGAATTGGGAACATTCATCGCGTTTATTTCATAACATCACGCTTGTATTTCCGAAAAGGGTTGGGCAGAGGTGCACGTTCCTGAGTGCACCCACATTTCAGCAGTTATGTTTTTAAAAAATCCCAATAATATATTGCTCGACTCGGGAATCGTATCCATGACCTCATGCTTAGCAGTCGCGTGTGCGGCTACTGGACCAATGAGGATCATGACACGTTAGGCTAATAATGTTTATACACATTTGCAGAAATATTTCTTCCGTAATCTGGGAGCTATATTGACGTTCGCGATGGTCGGCACGGCGCTGTCGGCCCTGGTCATCGGATCACTCATGTACGGCTGCGTACAACTGATGCCGGCGTCACTTGCTTCCAGTTTCACATTCTTAGACACCTTGTACTTTGGTGCGCTTATATCGCCCACCGACCCGCTGACTGTCCTTGCTATTTTCTCACAATTGAAGGTAATCTAACACTATAATTTATTTACTTATCAAACAGCTGTTATACAATGTATAATATTTATACAGCAAGTTTCTAGAAGCAACATGGACGCAAATAAATTCATTAATCAAACAAGTTTTAATATCAATTCTTAGACTTATAATCGTATTTAGTAACTTGTCAGTTCAAAGCAAAATAATGCTATCGCACTAAAACTAACAGCGATGGGGTAGAGAATAATTTGAAAAAATGAGTCTTTTAACCTTATAATACAACAAAATAACATTTTATTTTAAACTTTTGAAAAATCTGATAATTGTTTTACTCATTCTTTAAGTTATAAACAATTTCTATGTATTATTATAAAGTTAGTAAATCTAACTAAAACTATGTAAATACAATAAATAATAGAAGTTCATTCAATTTGGCGCATTGTTCACCTCAGTACCTTGGTAATCCCCAAACTGCCAAGTTACTGCATACGATAAAAAGTCCAAGTAAATGTATGTGGGTATCTGTATAGATAATATTCAAGGGTGCATTGTTAAAAACCCACATTGTTGACTTAATACTCCAATAGGCGACTGACACAACAAGTTAGGGACTTCTAGTTGTGTCACTCGCCTAGTGTAGTCCAAAGAGAAAGTGTATTTGTTGGATTCTTTCTTGGACAGTCATTGTAAACATAGCCTTTCAATGGAATTCCCCCAGAGAGAATTTAACCTAGAGAAGTATGAATTAAAATGAACTGTTGTAGATGAACTAGCCTTATCAATAGTAATATTACTATCTTAATAAGTACAGTATTATCAGCAACACGTTTTATAATTGAAAGATTAGTGGGGAATACACTTACGATAACTGACTCATATTAATTATGTTCGATTGTATGGTAATAGTTCGTACTTAGTTTTTCAAGTAGTGTTCTTAGAAAATCGATGGCAAATTATTCAAATATATTCGGGCAAAATTCAACTAAATCTGAAACACTGAGCATCAGATTTCAAATGACGAACTGTCATAGTATTTAAGATTTCAATACTTTCATGAATTCATTTTAAAATAGATTCATTTACACCAGGAGGGTTTTTAGCCCATCGGGGTGCGAGAATGTCAATGTTAATCTCAAGGGCAAAACTGCCAGGTGATTATCGCAATCGTGTGTTAATAGTCAGGCAACAAGATACAAATCCATACTAATATATAAATGGGAATGTCTGTTTGTCCGTCTTTCACGGCAAAACGGAGCGACGAATTGACGTGATTTTTTAAGTGGAGATAGTTAAAGGGATGGAGAGCGACATAGGCTACTTTTTGTCTCTTTCTAACCCCCCACTTCCTAACGCGAGTGAATCCGCGGGCAAAAGCTAGTATTTTATAATTAAAATGTCAAACAAAACTCGTCAAGCAGTTTTCTGCAACAGTGGTTAGAAAATTTGATTTTCACACAGTCTATTCCAATTTTGAAAGGCGAGACGATTATCGTATTTCGATTATGAGTGGCTATCGTATGGAACACTGTTTACATGAGTCAACTTTTTATCTCCTTTCGATAATTCTCCTCGTGCAAATGAGCCATAATACTTCACTATGTTCTAATGGCTAAATACTGAAGTAAAGATTAGACTTAATTCGATCGTTTCACGTATGTACGAAATGTAGGAAAACCTGTATTCATGGAATGGGTGAAGTAAAAAATACACACCACGATATCATGAGATGTGACATTGTTCATGCTATATTTGTCAGAACTGCTGACTCACGTGTGTTTAAAAAAAATATTCAAGGTGTCTCTGTCTCCCATTGTCATGAAATCGTCCAAAATATGTCAATATTGTTTCAGGTGGACGTTAATCTGTATGCAATGATATTCGGTGAAAGTGTCCTCAATGACGCAGTGGCTCTAGTACTGAGCGGGTAAATATGAAAACTATTTTCATTGAAACTCTTTTGATTTGAAGTACTTTTTTTTTAATCTGCCTTTTTGGTCCTGTATTCTTAAGCGCTAGTTTAATCTTCGAGTCGGGCTAAGTGCATAAGGTTTATTCTTCTGGAACTTATCAGTGACAGTCCGAAGTCTAGATTTGGGCCTGGATAATGACGATAGGATCGCCTCCTATTACATGCTACTCATAATATAACGAAATATGGGTGTACTAAACACTAAAACTATCTGCCCTTTTGGTGAATACAGGCAAGGATACAAAATTATGCACCGAATCAATTATATTGCGTATGTTGTCCTGTTTGAGTAGTTATGAGCTAACGAGCTCCAGATTGGATTTCCCATCAGCAAAAATGACGAACTTCCATTCAAATTGTCATCCCCTATTTACCACCTTCAGGGGATGAATTTTCAAAAATGCTACATTAGTACTTTCGTTATATACGGAACTATTCTGCAAAATTGAATGCCAGACCCAACAGCTTAGGCAGTTTGTGCGTTTTTATTAAGTATCATTATAACAGACTGGCTAAACTTGCTTTACTAGTTTTTATTATTTCACGGTCATATTAATATGCTCGTGGAATAATATTGTATCGATCAAGGCGCCATTCATCAGCATATTTGTTAGTTAGTTGTTATTAGATAAATTGATTTCGTAACTTTTTAAAATTTTCAGCTGTCGATGTCTACAACGTGTTCTGTAGTACCACATAGATATTATATCATTAAAATAGTACTATATTTTAATGACATATCTAAGTATGTGTACCATTATCAATAGATACGCTTATCAACTGTTACAGATCCTTGTATTTTTACAGAGCTATACAAAACTATGAGTTGAGGTATTCCAATGATGGCGGGTTCGAAATCACTGCATTCTTGGGAGCGATTGGAGACTTCATAGGAATATTCAGCCTGTCCCTGCTAGTTGGCGCTCTCATGGGTTGCTTGACGGCATTGATATCCTTTTCAATATCAACATTTGTCCAGAAACATCTGGTAGAATTTAAAATGAAATACATGACTTTCATGCATGGCTTGGAAAAAATAACAAGTGCGAATCGTAAGAGTTCACCCCGAAATCTTAAGCATGATTCGTCTACTATCTTATATCAATAATTAACTATATGACTCACTATAGCCCATGTGTTTAGCATTAATTAATAGAACGGTCAACCGCACTTTACTATGCACTTGAATTACGAAAATCGCCCTTATTGCTACAGAATAAAGTTGCTGTCAAAGTGAAACTTTTACCATAGTCATGCGGTTGTCTGTAAGTCTAGTGACGTTTCAAAACAAACGCAATAACTCCTTAACCAATGTGTACATGACGAAGTTCACTCACGTGCGTGAGTGGCCGCTGCTCGAGTCGGCGCTCTTCGTGCTCATGTCGTATGCGGCCTTCCTTATCGCTGAAGTCTGCGAATTGACAGGTACTTCATATAGGAATTAATTAACACGTTGAACGCCAAATGACGGACAAACCAAACATTTTCTATTGTGTCTCGTTGTTTGACAGTTAAGGTGTTGAAGATGTTTTGATTGGCATATTGTGTGGTTCTAAACCACGTTGTGGCGTTTTAGCGTGCACTGTGGCTCTCAATTTTTTTTTATATTATGAACTTATGTACATTTACAGCAGCGGGTGAAATGACAAGAAAATGTAACACGGATTCTTCTTTTGTTTCTCACACAGAATGGGAGATATTATATCGCCTCATTAATAAACGCGGAGTAAATTTAAAACCACTATAGGTACCAGTAACAGGTGTAAAGCAGTAACCTTTCAAATAACCACACATTTATAGAGGATTAAATTTAGCACAACTATTCATTATTAAAAAGGGGGTTAAATAATACGGTTTTGTGTCTCGATACATAACTACGAATGTGAATCTGCAGGTCGGTCTTACTAAATGTGCTATGTCTAATGATAATTTGAAAACGTGTAAATAAAGATGCCTTACGTGCTGTTGTACAATACCGTAAATAGATAATAATTGCATTCCGAAAAGGCAACCTTCATGCCTTGTACCTACGAGTTTTTTCGGAAGATTCTCAATTATAGTGTAAATGTGTCAAATGCGAAGCGCATATTTTTTAACCGTCGAAAAAAACGAGGAGGGTCTCGTTTTGCCACCTATATTTTTCATATTGGATACCTAAACCCTTATAGGTAACCAATATGAAAAAATGATGATGATAGACTCAAAGATGGTCCCAGTTAAATTTGAAAAGAAGCTTAAGAAATAAAAAAGTTATTTTACACCTTTTAGTGTTTATTTAAGTCAGTTGAATTTTATTGCAAACAAGTTTTGGCCAAATATTATTTGTTTTCGTTGTCAGCAGTATAAGGAAATGTAGCAGGATATTCAAATTGCAATGCAGGCTTACTACATCGCACTTCCGCTGTTAAAATGGACAGGCAATATAGCTGGCCATAGCAAACTGGGCCATATCATAAAAAAAATAACAAGCCCAACATTATTATTCATGATTAACAATGCTGGGTTTGTTTTTAAAATGTTACTTGAACGCAGCATTTTATCTTACGTCAAAAGGCATTACCTACGGTGAAAGAAATCTATTGTCGCGTCTTATCGCTTCGTTAGGCAGTCAAGTCAAATACTCCGTTGAAATACAAATTGCGGACATTTAACCTAGTTCGGTTACTGTTAGTGTCGTTACTAAAATATTTCTTTCCTTTCTGCGGTTGAGACAAACTTGCGACAAAATTAATGTTTACCGTTCCATAGATTTTAAGGAGGACCTAGAAAGTTTATGATTTAACGTTATTAAGCATTATTTACTATAAATATTCTATCTAGTATGCTCAAGGTTACTGTTGCACTTTAAAACAGAATTCATACATCTAAGAATTAAAGTTTTGTGGATACTGCTTATCTACTGGATAGTAACTATCCGTACCGAAATAATTATTGTTTGTCTACCCTTGCCCTTGGATTTAATAGAGACGAATACCCCGTACCCCAAAATTAGAAAAAACACGGCCTAGTCCGTTGTCAACTCGCACTTTCTTCACGCGCGGGTTCCGAGATCGGGATAAATGAACGATATAATGCTAATAGACTCCGAGTACTCCGGACGGACAGACCGAAATTATGAGGTTTTTGCTATTTTTCTTTGGAACCTTAAAAAGAGCTTTCTTTTATGTTTAACTTTCCTCTTGCACCTTTATAGATTATGTTTATGTTTCTCCAGGTGTGGTGGCGGTCCTATTCTGCGGCATATGTCAGGCTCATTACACCTATAACAACCTCTCGTCGGACTCCCGCAACCGCACTAAGCAACTGTTTGAGCTACTCAACTTCTTGGCAGAGAACTTTATCTTCACCTACATCGGCGTGTCTATGTTCACCTTCCCTAAGCATCACTTCGACCCCTGGTTTATCATCGCTGGATTTGTATCCTTTTGAAACTTATCTTAGTCTATCTGGGCTCACGTTTCCGTTCTTAATATACAAATAATATAATTTAAATAGTTGTATATACAAAGAATGTTAGCCAATGTGTCAATCTGCTCAACAAACCTTTACCCTGGCTGTGAAAAAACTAAGCTAAAGGAAATATCTACAAATTAAATGGAAATCGGGTTAATAAGATCGCTCACGCACAGGCAGACAGAGGCATATATACATTGCGCTTTATATCATACGTAATAAAAGAAAATGGTTACCGTCTTCCGCATCGCGACACAAGACTTGTAAAACCAACCCTAATCTTATCATTGCAAAATCGCTGGCGTGGAAATTATGCAAGATTGTAAATCGTATGATAAGATATCAATTTCGATTTGACATTAATAATATGCATTATTCATCAATGTATGAAAATGATAAGATAGTATACGCAAAGGCTTTTGAGTTATAATGTGGTAACATTGTGTGCACCTGTAGATGTTGCCACCTGACGTGTAAGAGGAAAATGTAATATTTATCAACCGACTATCCTATTCTGAGGCGGAAAGGTTGCTATGGAAAAGTACTGTTGTCACAAGGACAACAAAAATCCACGACTCATTATTTTAGGGTTTAACCTGGAACTGGTTTATCCAAGGCTTAAACCACGGGCCATAAATATCACTCAACTCTATTTTATCTGCTTACGATAGAGCCAGCGAAGGCAGTAATTTTTTCGGCCATCATAACTGTCCGTCAATTCGATAATAACGCGTCATTATGTCTATCATTCTACAAGAGCTAGGTATATCTATTTTAGCCAGTTCAAAGAGTGTCTATCAAACTAGTAACTACCAGGTTAGACTGCCAGCCTCTTGTTATTTCTTGGTCAGTCAATTTGTTTATATTTCAAGGAAAACGTATATGTTTTAGTAAACATTGCCCCAATAGAAAATTCTCCTGTAGTTTACATAAACGCACATATTTCATCAAGCGTCTGGTATCTGAAGTGTAGACCAAATAAATATTTGTTTCATTCCGTAATCGAACTCTTATTCCATTGCGCAAAAGCCAATCGTGTTGTAGTTTTTTTTTTATGCTATATTGAATCTCATATCATTTATTTATTATTAATGCGAAAATGGAAACTCGTC
The DNA here is from genome assembly GCA_905147745.2 of Phlogophora meticulosa. NCBI lineage: Eukaryota > Metazoa > Arthropoda > Insecta > Lepidoptera > Noctuidae > Phlogophora > Phlogophora meticulosa. The sequence goes on from LR990518.1 coordinate 8,109,243, forward strand.
CGACTAATGCCAATAGACTCGCCCTTAAAAATAACTGACAAAATGTGGGTCTAAACTAAATACCTTACTGGCCTCGATTCACGGCTCGAGCAATGTGTTATTGGGGTTTTTAATTAGGAATTTCTCAGTAGCAGCCCTGAGTTTGGATGTGTGCCCGGTTGATGTTAAAAGACTCACCCCCTTTTTACATTGGACTTAAAAACATAACTGGTGAAATGTTCTGTAGGTACACCTCTGCACACCCCTTCGGGGAATACAGGCGTGATATTATGTGTATTTTTTAAGTACCTCTATTTTCCTCTTTGGGGAATTCATTTGTGATGTCATATTTATATGCTCATTGAAACTATGATAATATTCCTTAGACATACACAGGTAACTTCAGTCCTCGGACGCGCTATCAACATATACCCATTATCGTTCCTACTCAACCTGGGACGTAAACCACCGATACCAATGAACTTCCAACACATGCTGTTCTTCTCAGGTATTGTAATTTAAACCTTATATCAATGTTTATAAAAGTCACTTGCTGCACTACTGTAACTAGCCATGACTATCAGTAGATAGGGTTATAGGTTCACTAACAGGCATTCGTCGAAAATTATATGTTCAAAGTCTGAATTCCTGATCAGTAATTCTGGTTTCAAACCTATTGTAATCTCCACCTTATAATAATGTTCATAAAAACCACTTGCACCACTCGCGTGGCTTGCAATGACTCTCAGTGGACAGGGAGAAAGTTTCACTAACAAGCATGCGTCAAAAACTGTATTTAAGATGTCTGAATTCCTGATCAGTATTTCTGGTATTAAACATTAGAGTACACTTTAAAGACCCGGAGAGTTTTATACAAACAAAAATTTTGCCTTACACTAGGAATTACGATTAATTAACGTGTATGCGTTTATAGTCATCAAACTCACATACACACCCAGCCAGACCCGGAACAACTACTTGTAGGCCATAGAAATAATAGTTCCGTGCGGGAATCACACCCACAACATGCAGCGCAGCAGCCAAACGCTCTACCACTGCTCCGACCGTGCCAAAAATTGAGAAAAATCTACTGCAACTAATTTGCACTTAACCGACTAAGTTAGGAACCTACTACGCTATCTATATCTGCGCTTTATTGAAAAAAAATATATTTCTATTATAGGTCTTCGAGGAGCAATGTCATTTGCCCTAGCCATTCGTAACACTGTGTCGGAATCCCGGCAGGCCATGTTGACGACCACATCGTTGATCGTGATAGCGACCGTCGTATTGCAGGGCGGTGCCGCCACGCATGCGCTCGCCTATCTACGTATACCTACAGGGTATGTATTCAAAAACCATCATTTGTACATGATCATTATGAGTGTTATAATTGGTTGGAATTCTCAAACGAATTCAATGGTAAATTCGCAAACTCCTTGTGCAGACAATATTGTTATAATTAAATATGAAAAAAATGGCAACAGGTGACTTAACACACACTACATAAAGTTATCTTGAACTCTATTCCAGTTGTGATTCAGTTCATTTAATCTATGCTTTAGCAGTTTGCAATTTCTTCTACGCTGACCGTAACGTGTAATAAAACGTTAAAAGACTTCTGCTTGATGAATCTACTTTCACATTGATATTGAAGGAGTCTTGTCTTGTGACTCAGCTAATTAACTTCAAGTTAAGAGAACCTAGCAGAATATACTGTACAGTACACTATTTCGTTCCGGTTTTTTATTGAGATTTTCATACAAAAATACGATCAATATTTCCGAACATGCCGCAAATTAATTTTATTTTTGTACATTTTTACTAATAAGGTGAACTTTCAGTAAATAAACTTAACAATGAACCAATAATTTGCAGGGAACAATCAGGCAACGACGAAAATGACGCTTTGCCGTATCGCGATGTCAGAAGCGTAAGTTTTTTAATCTCCCTGTAAATAGTAATGTGAATTAACTTTGGGTTGCATACAAAACTTTAAACACTTTGTAAAGTAGTGCTGGATTGACACCTTTTATTCTACTAGAAGTAGACATAATCATTCACATTATTGATTGGCAAAACTGTTTTCTTAGTAAACATTTCGTTCATATACATTCATTTGTATTTGTTATCCCTTCAATGTCCTGCTAAAATGTTTTCATTTTTAATTTATAAAAACATTTAATTTTTTCGCGATATAGTTCAGCAGGCAAAAGGTTTAACAGAGAACATTCTCGTGTTACTTCAAATGAGTACTGACGTCAACAGCTTATTAACTAATCGTAGATTTCAAAAATTCCTTTGTTGCTTTCCCTTGTATTTCCTTTCTTTTCAACCGCTGCTTTCTGTGTGCCTTATTTTTCTATGTTAAAACAAACTTTAGCTTTCTTTGTCTCTCTAAAAGTTATACTATGATACCGTAGTTTTTTTGAATTTTATTTAAAAAATGGTCACTTTTAGATAACTATTTTGATAAAAACGATCGCAGAATATTGAAAAATTACTCGATCGTTGCATCAGTTGTGCTTTTTTAACGGTTTATAGGGCGTGATGAGTTATACAAAATATTACCAAGATCATAGTGGTCGTTAGTTATTTCTGTATGACTTTTTATATTTTTAGGGTTGGTTTAGCTAACCCTCATCCTTATGTAAAAAAAAAAACAAAAACATTTATATCAGACATATAGCACTTATCCCGTTATATTAGATATAGTCTGCACAAAAATGCACTAAAACTCAAATAACCCAAAACTAGATAATAAGTAATATTTTGTATAAAAAACTACACACTAAAAGGTCATTGGAGCACGGTAGGGCAGTCGCAAACGCTCACGTATCATTGGCTCGTATGTACATGAGGCACGTTAGAAGCGTGTGGTACGGACAAGCATGTAATTAATAAGACATTATTGTGGCAGCTGTACCAGGCCACGGACTCTGCTGGACCGGTACGTATTCATAGCGCTATGTTTGCACTTTACTGAAGCTTTGGATGTTCACACATCGCGCTTTTCATCACCTGGCATACGTTTCTCAATCTTTCATAGTTTCAATGCGTCTCGTGTGGTGAAGGGCTTATGTAAAATAACCTTACAAATTTATCAAAATGTATCTTTATTAACATTTTTTAAGTAAGTTTGAGCTCTAGGTTGAGAAACAGTGATTAAAAATAAAATCTTCTTCAAATACTCGTACTATGGCGTATACTACTTACATCAAAATTAATTGTGCCGAGAATTGTTTTTGGAGAAGATTTTTGGTTTTTCGTTACAGGGATTCATTCATGATCATGTCATTAGATGAATATTACAGTATATCAATGTTATTTGTATGTAAATATCTAAATGTCATAAAATATAGCTGTGAAATTACAATACAGCATGTATAAAATTACATACTGCTTTGTTCACTAGTAATTATATTAACATTAATATTTATAACTACATTCTGTACTGAAATATACATTTAATTTATAAATAAAAAACGTTAAGAAGGTACTTTCATAGAATATCCTCCTTATATAAGTCGTCTGTTCTGTAAAAGGCCATTGTTTTGGCCTTAGTGTTTCATCAAAACGCAACTAAAACTGTTTTGTTATCCAGCCCGCTGACATAGGTTTCGGCCTTCGTAACATGGACTCAACGCAACCAGCCAGTTGCGACAGGGCAACCGTAAGACTAATCAATACATGCACGCATTACAAATTCTGCACGAGTCTTACTAAAACATATGTATATACTAACCAAAACGGAAGTTTTATGTATTACACTACGTATTACACCTTATACTTATGGGGATTGACAGCACATTTCAATACTGGTTTGAGGGACAGTCTGCAATAATGCACTGTGGCTTAAATACTTATGACTGTAATTTTCACTTAACGTTACTATAGTTACTCTCACTATTCTTAAATTTACGCGCCACGTGAATGAGGAATACAGTAAAAAAATGCAGATATAAATGTAGTGTTGTGTCGTGCATGAAATTTACTTTTACTTTATTGCTTTGTTTGGTTTCTTTAATATCTAGAGAGGCCGCATGGTAGTTAAATGGGCTAATGGAGCGAAGGAAGTGATTATGCCTTGGGAACTAAACGGTATCGAAGTATGTTAATATTTTTTATTATATTACTATTTATATCGAACTTTTTACCACTCACATGCATGAAATACATGAGCATTATGCAAATAACAACACATCCATGCATGTATTTGGTGAATGTTAATAAATTAATATAATAACGTAAGTGATTCTTGGATAGATGATAAAACTATTTGAAATTATAAAACCTTTTTTACTCTTGAGACTTACTGTCAACTGCTCTCTGTTATTTATTTTCTTAATAGACCATATATTTTGACAATAGTTTATTTCGTGGTTAAAAAGCTCATTTATCCAAATACCACTACATAAATATAAAACAAATATATAACATCTGTACCTACAGCTGTATGGTGTATCTTTAATTTCACAGACGGTATCAAAACATGTGTCGTGTTAGTAATATGCAATTTGCTTCTTCTTACAAATTTACTAAAACGTTGGTCATAATATTAACTTACAAACAAAAACTTTTGATGCCATTTGTAAATTATCATTGGTATTTACAATTATTATTTTCTGTACTGTTTCAATTACGAGTGACAATATTTTTTTCATTGTTTAATAACATTAATTTGAGTTTTTGTCTTTTAAAATCTATAAAGAAATATAATGCTTCATGTTTAATGAATTAATTATCGTTTCTTCTAGCGTACTATTAGCTGGCGAAACTTCACAGTCGTGGGGAGTATCAATAACATAATCCATAAAGGAATAATTATTGTTAAAACTCATTATTTCTCAATGTTGCCTCCCACGACCACGTGACCTCGTGCAGGTGTTGTTACTTAGAACTATGAGTTTCCACGTCTGTGAAGATTGGCCAGCTGATAATTTCTACTTGTATGCATTCATACATAATATTGCTATCTTCACCTCTGCAACGGCAGGATACACCCCGCGACCACGGTGACGGTGCTACCGGCCAGAAGGCTCGTCTCGCGCGGCTTTGGGGGGCCATTGACTCCAAACTGCTGAAGCCTCTGTTGACCCACGCGCGCCCACCTCTCACTGAGACCCTGCCTGACTTCATGAGGCCTTTGGCGAGGGTACTTACTACGACTCATCAGTACACACAAGGGGTAACAGCAACTATATCATACTAGTTTTAAGTTTTAACCAATCTAATAGTCCAAGTGACTATTCACTGCCATGATTTTGTTTTGAAGCTCTTTGAAGTTTATTTTGCGTTTAACTCCAATATCCATATAAGCCCTGGACCGAATCAGCGGGAAGATATAGGGGGACGCTTTTGCCCTCCTTTGTCTTTAACTAACCATGCTGTTGCTATTACTGGACTGCGTCAGCTGCGTGGATAAAACTCCTTTCATCTGCTCTCTTTCTTTGAGAGAACATACTAGTTTATGGGTGTATACCCATATTTGCGTATGCGAACTCATTCGATGTTATAATAATTCTCAGGATAACTCGCTGCGTAGAACTGATTCTGATTCAGACCTGTGCATCGATGAGCAACATCCTATTCCCACGAGCATTGACCCACAGGTAAACTTCATAATGTAAACTTATGTCGTAACAATGTCAGCTGTAAACAGGTTTTAAATTTAAGCTTGCAATTTACTATTGGCATTTTAAGTTTTTATGAGACTAGAATGAAGTGTTGCAATAAAACTAAAACATATTTTTCCATGTAAAATAAAATCTTACTTTAATTGGTATATTTTTTCCGCCATTATTTTAGCTATTTATACATATTACTTCTATCTATTGTACATTATATATTAAGTATACATATTTGTTTATTAATATTTCATATATTTCCTTTTTTTGGTTGCAGCTATCGATTAACGTTCGGAATGGATATGGGCATGTTTGAGCTTTGTAGCATTAGTGATCCACGGCTGTGATATGAAATTTGCTCTAATAGCATATAGAAAAATTTATGATTAATAGGAAATTCCTTTTTAATTATTGCACGCAGCAAATGTGGCCAGGACTGGTGGACACGAGGATTTCTGTGGAAGGTATCACTGGTAGCAACATCTAAATACTTATTTTGACTACTTTGATTAAAAATAACGAAGTTAGAAAATTGAGTGCCACGAATTTTGTAATAATATATACCTACCATTTAATGTCTTTTTCTGCGCAAGTATAAGATTTTAACTGTTTATAACACTTTCAAAATGCGTAGTCAACGATTATATACGTAACCCATGAGATAAAAGTATTATATATACATGATCTTATAAATATAAACAGTTAAAGTGTTAGTTCATTAATGTTGTTATGGCCAGTGTGTGCTTCAATCGCAATTTTAACACGAATTCATTACCATCTGAGTTTTAAATGAATTTGTATTTTAATGTGATAACTATGAGACGTGAATGTAAGATCTGATTATCAACACTAATTACGAATCCATGGCTGCAATGCAAATAATTATAAAGTTTTAGGCTCGGGAGTCGTATATAAAGCACTCCCGATATACTTAGGTAATGCAATTTATTTTCTATAATAATTGTAAAAACATTATTTCGTTCTTACTAAGAAGCGAAAATATGTTCTATTCAAAGTGTTTTTCGTCGTTTGTAAGCTGAATTCATCGCGTGGTCTTGTTAGCACTCTTATTTCTCAAATGTAGCAATAACCTTATACTTCACCAAAATTTCGTTCTAAATTCCTGAAAGCGCGACTGGCTTTTAGGCGATCAAAAACTCACCTTACACTTTCATGTTAAACAATCTAGTCTACTATTATGTACCTACTTACTGAATATTGTAAAATTAATGTCGTGCTTGTTTAGAACAATTTGATTAAGATCTTTTTGTTAACCATCAAATGGACAGTTTTATTTAAGTTGCTGGGAAAGGGTAGTTATTTCTTATTATGTTGAGTTTCTTTAGACTTATATTTTGTATGCGTCCATACTCCGTAATTGTATTGGCGAAATGAAATTATTACTTTACGCGTAAAAGGTTTCTAAAACCACGTCATTTTCTTAAATAAGATTTTTTGATAGAATGAAGAGTAACTTCAGTTTTCATCCTTATTCATTACTTCTTTGCCTTTCATGTTCGAAAATATATATTTTCCATAATGTCCTAATATTATCATCATATTTAATATATTATATTACGTAGTATAATACTGATTAAAATAATTTGATCTCAGATTGTCAGGTGTCAAAGAATCCCGTATTTTTCAAAATTTTATACTGAATGCTTACTGAATGTTAATGTGTCTCCTTAACTTGTTTTGTGTAAAATAAATATGCTTCGTTTTTAAAACTTAGCAAATTGAATTTGCATTATTTTCATGTGTATTAAATCTGACCTTAAAACTCGATTTTCATTTTTAAAACCTTTCCCAAGTTGCAGAATCAGAATATCCACTGGTTGTACATCCCTTTCCTGTCCACACATTTCCTATGTGCCTAAATAATGGTAACAATATGTTTTATCCCAATAAAATTAGTGTAATGTAAATGGGTAAGGATAAAAAAAAACATCACAGATTTAAAACTTATTATAATTAATACCTAAATACAAATGTAGAAAAGCTACAAGTATTGAAGTACATCTCTGTAATCTTAGCCTGGGAAACGGTTCTTTTCCAGCCATTTTTAAAACGGCGATAGTCTCACCAATACACAAAGCAGATGATAAGCAGACGCCATCAAACTACAGACCCATCTCGCTGATCTCTTGCTTGTCGAAAATCCTTGAGAAACTGGTGACTAAGAAACTTACTAACTATCTGGAAAAGAACAAATTATTAACTGACTGCCAATTTGGTTTCCGAAAAGGTATATCAACTCAGGATGCCCTGATAAAGCTATCATCGACTATTACGGAGCATGTTGACGCAGGAGAGAAAGTGATCGGTGTCTTTCTCGACCTAAAAAAAGCTTTCGATACCGTATCAATTCCTATACTTTTATCAAAGCTATATAACCTCGGTATCAGAGGACATGTTCTAGACTGGTTCAACGACTATCTATCCGGCAGGGAGCAGCGAGTGAGGGTAGAAAAGTACCTAAGTGACGCTGCGACGTGCTCGTTCGGTATTCCGCAAGGAAGTACGACTGGCCCGGCCCTTTTCTTGACATACATTAATAGTCTTGCGGAGCTTGCTATCTACAATGCCGAAACGATCATGTTCGCAGACGACACTGTCATCTTATTTCATGGTCGTACTTGGGAGCAAGTACGGACGATAACCGAAAACGGTCTTGCAATGGTCACGCGGTGGCTTGAGAATAACCTGTTAACACTAAACACGTCCAAGACAAAGTACATATGCTTCACAAAAACTTTCACTTCTCGTCCTAAAGACAATGAACTTATTATTAAAATACACACTTTTCCATGTAACCAACAACCAGACGCATGGTTGCAATGCACATGTGATATTCTCACTAGGTCTAATTATATAAAATACTTGGGCATTACAGTTGATGACAACTTAAACTGGAACCAGCACATCTCTGGTCTTAGTGCCCGACTTCGTAAGCTGATATACATTTTTAAACAACTAAGAACCATTGCTCCCTCTAAACTTCTGATATCAACCTACAAGGCATTATGCGAGTGTATACTTAGTTATGGCATCTGTTGTTGGGGTGCTGCCGCGAAAACAACTATGATTGCACTAGAACGTGCACAGCGCGCAATTATTAAAGTTTTTATGTTTCTTCCTTACCGCCACCCCACAACGGACGTATATAATCGCACTGGTGTTCTATCAGTTCGTAAACTTTACTTAAGTCAGGTACTCCGTAGATACCACCGCATTACAATTCCTCAGCTACTGCCGACCAGCAAGAGACGCTTCATTTGTCCAACACCCCGTGTAAAATCTTTTTTTGCAAAACGACATTATAACTCAATCGCACCGCGTATTTATAACAAACTCACAGCAAAGGATTGTCATACATTAAATAATCATGATTTCCGAAAAAGTATTGTCGATTGGCTGACCAAACTAGATTATGAGCAAGTGGAAAGCCTACTAAAATGACTGTTTAATCGCAAAACCTACGCATATTTTAAATACATACCAAACATAAATACATACATACATACATAATTATATACAAATACACAACTTCATACATACATACATTCATTCATACATACATACATATATATGTACATTACAATACCACTAATCTAAACAAACATAATACACAAACACCCCTTCACACTTCCCCATACACACCTCCATCATTTATCACAATATTCACAATAACCACACTATGTACGTGCGCACTGAGCTTACTTTATAATTTACTTTTATTTAAATTTACCTTTTTTTATTTTGTTTCTTCTTTTGTATTTACCTAAACCAACTTGAGAACACTGTAAGAATCTAGTAATTATGTAAACCGGAAGGGAACTGTCTCCTGAGATACAGGCTAACAACCTAGTTCGGGAGGCAGTGCGCTTATGTGACTGTGTACTTACTTTGTTTTGAATAAAGCATTATTATTATTATTATTATTATTATTGAGTTCTTCACTGATTTAAGAAGGTGTATCAGGGCCAATCTGTTTCTTAAGCGTCTGTCTAATTTGTTCAGTTACTTGAAACTTGGTACCATGTCCTGGTACAATCCAGTCAGCTATATCAGCTACTTTTGACCTGTTTTTCATTTGCTGTACTGGATCCTCACTCCCTGACTCCAGCCAAATGTTTGGATTTTGTATATCTTCGTATCTTTCAAATAAATCTCCTGAAATGAATTATTGTTATGTTACATATCATCATTGCCACTTTTAAGACTTTTCTGACAAGTCCCACTTATATACTTTAAAACAAAATACTGTTAATTTAAAAATAAAAAGACATTTGTAAATGCTTTTCAAGGCAGTTTGATACAACCTCATTTAACTTTTGTATAAACATGTTTTAAGAAAAAAGAAAAATCATGAGAATGATGATCACTTCTTACTTACCAACAATGGCCACTGTTGTAGCTTGTTTGGATGTGACTAGTACAGTAACATCAGAGAGAGTGTGTCCCGGTGTGGGCACCACTCTCACATTTTCATCAATTCTCAGTTCTTCGCCTGAAATTAAGGTAAGTATAAACATGTCATTATTACAAAATAAAATAAGGAACATGGACAGCCATTCAAATGAAATTCAATTTATAGTGTCTTGTAGGGATAGAAATAATCTTAAGAGCAGCTTCAAGTTAAGTGGCCTGTGAGTATTAGGATACAAATAAACATTACCTTTATCAAAAGGATGCATGTGATATTCATCTTGAAATGAAACACTGAAGCCCACTATGTGTTTTGCCATCAAGAACAAGTTATTGTTACCAATGTGATCTGAATGTCCATGAGTGGAAATTACATAGTTTACATCTTCTGGCCTCACATTATTTCGATCCAATGCTGTAACAAAACGAAAAAAAACAAAGATTTAATAACTTAAACCGATTGCATATTTTCTCAGAAGCATGTTACATAGGTATACACATACCATTAATAATTTTCTGTGAATCCCAAGCAGTCATTGTGTCTATTATAACATTGTGGATTCCTTTAAGTAGTGTACAGCTACAATTAGCTGACATCTGATCTTTCCCGGTCATTACCGAATATCCATCATATAAAACGATTACTTCACTCATTTTGGCCCTTAATTTTACGAATTTCTGATTTCTGAAAGGAAGCTAAGTCTCTCCCACCAGCCAGATCGACCTGGCTTGTTAAGTAGTACGTAAATGCCGTTATTATTGTAAATAACGAGCATACGAGTTTAAAAATGTAGGATATTGTGATAGATGAGCTAAGTTTATACGATTTGTACAACTGTAAAAAAGAAATAATACAATATAACAATGCAGTAAAGTCGCACTCAGTTGACACCGGAACATCCACACCAAAAATGACATATTTTTATCGTTCTGAAACTCGAGTCTTTATGCCACTTTCTGAAAGAAATCGTAAATTGAATATGAATGGAATCACCTATTGAACTTGGCTTAACGTATTAATTTGAATTTACTGTAGATAAAGTAATTTTTAATTTAATAGGATATGTAAATGTTATAAAACTAAAATTATGTTTTCACTTCATTAGAATATCCAATTTCATAATAATTGTACACTAGACAATTTCTAAACGATAGTGCTCAATCTCATCATCTATCCCTGTCTCCCTCCTCAGCTGTCTTTGCCGGTTATTTTTAGGTTAAATTCTAAAATAAATTGAAGAAAGCTGCTGTGGTACATACTTCTGTACGTAGGTTATTTTAAAATTTCATCGTGCGCAAATATTTCTTTATTCATGAAAATTGCGCATTTGGATAATTGTATAACCCGTGTCATATAATAAATGCAAGTACATTGTATGTTCTTTGTTTACTCAGGGTTATGAAACAATAAAGTGGATCTCTGTCGCCTCGGGAGCGCCAGTCTTTGTGAACCATGTCAGGAGACGTGCAGCCAAGGAAACGTAAGGATAAGAAAAGGAAGAAAGGTAAGAACTAGGCAGGGAAGTGTTGAGATCTGGAATGCATACCATTGGTATTTAAATGGGCTCTAATTTGCGTTACAGATGAGTTAGGCGTAGAAGAAGGGCCTCGTGGCACGGCTGCAGCTCTTGGTGAAGGCGATGTGTTTATGCATTCTCCGAATGAACATGGAACTGGTGGACATTGGTGTGCCAAGATCATATTCTTCTCATTACTTGCTGTACTTGTAACTCTTATTGGACTGATCATACTGGAAAACAGAGGTCTTTCAGAATGTTAGTATTATCAAACTGTTTACAATAATAATTTACTTTCCTACTAAATATTTCTAGGCCTGGAAAAAATGCTATTTCAATTTTATGTCCAATGCCTATTTTCTGTTTTTTTTTATTGGTTTTATAAGTGATCTGTGATCAGAACCTACACTTTGAACCTAGCATTCCATAATGAATATAATAAATAACTAGTAATCAAGTAGTAGTAATTCTATGTTCAAAAATAACTTTACAGTAGACGCAAATTCAGTGGAGACTCCTTATTCAGGAGTTCTAGAGGGTTGGCTGGAAGATGCACCAGATGATGACCACCATGATGAACATACGCTAGAACTGAAACACCATGTAAGTGATTAATGTATGTGTAAAATAGTTATTCATAAGTTCATGACCATAACAAACATGTGTTCAGATAAGTAAAATCATTATAATCAATCTAAATTAGAAAATTAACCCCAAACGTCAAGTTCCTATAAAATATTAATATGTTAGGCCAATTTGAACGTAACAGATTTATCATCAACTCTTTTAATTGGCCAAATTTGATACAGCCGCACATACGCAGACACAGAGATACTTTTGCATTTATAATATTAGTATGGATCACACACAGCAGGACTTACTGCAGGAACTGAATTGTGATAGATAGATATTAGCATGTACCTATAGTTTGTGTGAACTGGCAGTCAGAGGTAAGTAAAATTACTATCAACAAAGCAGTGTGTATATCTGAAGCTTGTGACCTAGGACGATGAAGAAGCAGATCAGGATGATCATAGTCCAGAAATAGATCATGATGACGAAGATGATGAACACGAAGTTGATGATCATGATGATGATGACGAAGATGGGGACCATGAAACAGATGATGATGACAAAGATGAAGACCAAGAAGCAGATGATGATGACGACGGAGTCGACGAGCAGGAAGTAGATGATCATGATGATGAAGAACACGAAGTGGATGAACCTGATGAAGATCAACCTGATAATGAAGATGATGACGACGACGATGATGAAGCTAGCAATCAACAGGATGATGACAGCGGAGAACAAGAATTAGATAAATCATTTGAGGTGTGATTTTATTTTCAGTCATTACTTGCTATCGTGATGGTTTGAAATTTTAAAGTTCACTTTGCTATTCTTTTATTCATTAAAACTTTCAACAGGACGAACAAAATAAAGTATATGGTTATGGAAAGAATTATGAAAGTGGTGAAGATGAAAACGATGACACGAATGATGATGATAACGATAATGACGACGTAAAGAGGGTAGACGAAGACGATACAGCGGAAGATGAGGAACAAAACGAAAAAACTAATGACAGTATAGAAAATGATGATGAAGATAACAGTGATGAAAATGAACAGGATGACAATGACACACGTGAAATCGAGGTGCAAAGTGTGACGCTTAGCAACAATAAACGATTTGATTTGATTGGCACTAACAATTTAAAGCTTGTTTTTCTAAATTTTACTTTAGGTAAAATTAAAAGTTCAGAATAGCTTTGATTTCGGAAGTCGGTTGCTTCCGTTGCTTGTTATCTTGCACTTTGCAGTACCTTTTTTTTGGAAGTTGGTGGTATTTACGTAAAAAAGGTTTTTTTGTACTTTATTTTCGATACAATTTCTTGCTATTTATTTATTCAACAAAGCAAGTAGTGGGTGCTATCGTCAACAAATACGGAATGGATAATATAATTACGCATTATTGAAGCTAACTCAACCATATCAAAACTTGAAAAATCATAACAGACCAAATACATATATCAATACCACCATGACGGCGGTACCCTTTCGCTATTTAAAAAGCAGTGAAATTGGTTTAGGTGGTAAAAAAATTATCGCCTGGATGGTGGTAAAAAAAAATTCGCCTGAATATACATTAATAAAAAAAGAATCCGACAAATTGAGAACTTGATATTTTGAAGAGACACGAATAATACAGTTATGTTATTATTATTAGGAATAACAAAAAATAACAAGTTACTTGGATTGTCACTTACAATATTAAACAGTATCGCGGGACTACATAGTATGGCTTATTACTGTTATTTTAGTTTTGTTTTTAAATCTTAACACATGTCTTAGCGTTTGTATAAAAACTAAATTGCTTAGTTTTGTAAGTGTTGAGAAGTTAAGCCATTCGGATCCCGAGGCCTAATTTTGGACATAAACTTTCAGTTACAGAGAAAGTGGAAGCTTCATAATTTAACCTGATTTGCAAACATAATGTTGTTAACCAATTTCTTGAATACTAAGGTGAATTAAAGACAACTCACCTTCTATCGTATTTCGCTTCTGTTCTACATTTTTTTTTTCCAGTGCAGTACTTTGATGTGTGGACTGTTTTGTTACTGTTGTATTTGGTGCTACTTAAACTAAGAAGATTCAAGTATAAGGTTAACAATCAAAGATCGTTACAGGAAGAAGAGGAACATGAAGAAGAAGTAGAAGACCTAGGAGTTGAGGTAGAGAGACTAGAGAAGGAGGTTTCCGATGAAGATGCGCTATCAGAAGAATTGCCTTCAGCCGGAGCGGAAGAAGATGATAAGAGCGAAGGTAAACCTTAAAAAGAAACCAACATAGATAGTAGCCTCGTGAAAATGTTTAATTCATGTTCTTGCTCGAAATGATTCATCAGTAATGTCAGCAAAATGCGTGTCCATTTGGATGACAATGTAAAAGTTACACTATTCATCGTCTCTCAGTGTAGAGGACTACAGCCAGGAGCCATGTATCAATAATATTAATATTCTCGGTCTGCAGAGCTGCTAACTTAACCGACGCGCTGACTGCGCATTCATTTGCGCCTGCTTAAGCGCAAATGACTGCGCAGTTGTCAACATCAGTACTAAACCCAAGCTCGTCGTGCGCGTCGGAAAACCTGGTTTCGTACCGGTAAACTTAAAATAAATCCAGCTAAAAGCGTAAAATTTATCCAGCTCAGCTTATAAAATTCTGATTTCTTTTACAGAAATCTCCAGTGAATTAGATCCCGAGGATGTCGGAGATGTAGATGACGTTGACGAAGATGTCGCTGAAGACGAAGAGTTTTTGGAACCGGACGACATTGTGGAAGCTATCGTTGCGCCGAAAGGAAAACCTTTAGTTGAGGTAATTCAAGATTTATATTGTACACAAAATAAGCACATTACTAGAAACACGTGAATGGTCGACTTTTCTGTGGTTTAAGCTCAATTTACACCGCCGCGGAATGAAATGGAATGGAAGCTTCAATTTCGCCTCGTGACTCGAGAAGGAGCGCGAATTTGCTGGAATGCTCGAGTATTCTCGCGCATTCCAGGGAATTCGCGAAAACGCTTGGCACTGCACTGGTGTGACCGACTTCTACCTAACCCAACCGACCCGCGGATTCCACAGACGGCGCTGACAGTAGCTAGGAGAATTCTCGAGAATTCGCGAGGATTCCCCGGAAGACGCGCGACCCTTTTTTGGCTCCTATCTAGTTTGTATGTTATACTATTGATATAGAGTTCATTATGCTACGTACAATTTCGTTGCAAAAAGTCGCTTCCATTCCATTCCGCGGCGGTGTAAACTGAGCTTTAGTATTCTAATGTGGACTTTCGAAAAATTCACTGGAATAAAAAATCAGGATTATTAATCCTGATTTTTCATTCCAGTGAATTCCTTTGGTCCAAAGAAATAATAAGATAATCCACAATGAATTAACGCATATCACCCAATTCCTTTTCCCAGGTTGAAGAAGAACCATCTACAATAAAGCCCACAGACACGCTCGCCGAAGAAGAAGAGTACGAGAAACAGCAAGAAGAATTAAGACGTGAACAAGAACAGGCTTCCCACAGTAAGTTGTTCAATCATTATAGTTCCCCGCATGATACCATTAATAATTTGCTTTTTATGTGGCTTTTCGATGCTGTAAAACCTAAACGGTTTTAGTCTATTCTCTAACACATTAAACCTCATTCATCACTCCAACTTAAACTCTTACTAAAACATCACTGGTTTTTTGGTTTTTAAAATTATGAAATAACTTTAGACTAACAACTGAAATATTTTATTTCATAAAACTATGTATAAATAAATGTTGTTTAAATTAATTTCTTTTATTTCGACCCATTTGCTTTCGTCGTGCTAAGTATAAGATTATTTTCTTTTAGTTTTTGTTATTATGACTCGGGACTATCAGGACTCACAAACACATAATTTATTCTCATTAATTTTTAGTTTTGTCTTACTCTTTGTTTTGTACTTTTTGTTTGTGTTGTTATGCTTGTAATGTAATTCAAACCGTAAAATTTATTAAGGGATTAAAAGTCAGGTTTTTTACTCTGAAACATAACCGAATTTATTCTTCGCCATTCGTCCGTTCGCCTTTGGGTTATTTTAAAAAAGGAATCGTCCATTAATCACTTGAGACTTGAACGGTGGGTGAGTGGATTCCGATCAAATCACTAAACATTAGAAAGGAAGAGGCATAGGAGAGGAGATGTACTGAGGTACCTATCTTGTGTTTTTAGTTTTCGTCGAACGCTCTAAAGTTGCTAAGAAACATCAAGTGATAATTGGACGACCCCAAAGACGTGAAATTGTATATAAGTCAATACACTGTTACTAGTATATTTTATCACATATTATTTCAAATTTCCAACATCTTTGTGGTTAATTCTATAACACACCTACACACACAACACTAGTTGAAAGCTAAAGTTGTATAATTCATTGTTGCTGATCAATATGCTTTGGCTTCAGTCTTAACCGGAACACTTGCAGGTGCAAAGGGCTTTGCAATTAGCCCACCTCCAATATAGAATCACTCGCAGTTCTTATTACGGCGCGCTATTTCTGATTTCTAAAAATATCTGAAAGACAAAGGACCGTAATTTATGCTGAGTATTGAATATTTTGCATATATTTAAATGCGAAGCTGACTTTTTTGTCTTTGTGCACACTTTATTCTTTTATTGTATGGATTTTGATACATTGTCGCTGATTGATGTTGCCCATATCTTTTATCTCAATTCGATGCACTTTTATTAGGGATGCAACACACGCATGTAGATGCTGTGGGTCTAAATTGGAGCTAAAGCTTGGACCATTAAGGTTTAACGAAATCTTGTGTTGTCGCAATAACCTGTAACTTTAGCACAAGCATGGGTCCATATAATGTTACAGTAAGTGACTTATTTTTCGATAACCATCTATAAGTTTGAAAAAATCTTGTTCTGTTCTAAACTCCAAGCCCTGTTATAATTTATGAACGAAGTTGGACAATGAGGACACTATATCGTTGACGTGTACCTATTGACTTGTTCGTGCTGGGGTTACACGTGAGATCTGGCCCAGTTATTGCAACTTCACAAGTGGGGTAACGCGTGTGCCGCGTGTGTTGCAGTGTGGCTGAAGCTGGTGGTGGGTGGCGCGCTGCTCGTCGCAACTCACGCGGTCGTGCGCCGCGCCACTGCCCCGCGCGGTGCGTACACTACCTACTAACTAAACAACCTTATTGAGTTATTGACAATCGCTTTCAACCGAATTTAACAAGCTGGCATACGTACGCGTAATACATCTTTGTCCCTGAAATAGGAAAGTTTTGCATATGTCCATACTCCATAGGGCTAGGCAACTACTTACCCGTCGGTCCAATTACATAAAAAGAGTAACAGTAACAAGTCCCCATAATTTTAAACTGCATCGTTTAAAATCGCCGTGTAGTTGTCTATTTGACTTTATCATAATATCATATCAGGCAAGATATCTCAATAAAAAAAAATGTGTTTGTCTATTTTTGGGTAGCAACAAGCTTAATGGGATTTCTATTAAAAGAAAATTGAACGGCGGCAAAACGCCAAATTACTGGCTGCCCCATTATTCGATTTCAATCATTATTACCTACTTGGAACAGTTGGAACAACTCCAATAAAACTTGTCTATTTACATTGGACAAGTGTAATAAATTAACAGCGATTAGAAAAATATAGTACCCAGTTACTTACAATTTAATTAGCACATAAAACACCTAATCTTACCCTTGTGATATTATTCAACTGACTAGCATGATTGTTCCTCTTTTACAATATTATTTCAAACGATGGAGATATTTTTAGTATACCACGCAACCATTCAGGGATAGTGCAATGTAAATATAAATAATCCCAACAAGTACGAGTAGGAGTCACGCGCTAAGGTTTTCGTTTTAAAGCCAGTAAGCCAGTACCTGCTGGCCGCGTCTTCACTCAAGTGACACTCTAAGTTTTTAAAAGTACGATTAAAAGATAAAAATATGTGACATAGTTAATTGAGTTGACTTAAAAACTTAAATATTTTTTTCACCTGTCGCAAGAACCGCAGACCTTAGTATTTGATATTAATTTCAACTTGATATCTCTACTTGTCCCTGAGGCAAAAGGGTTTTGACAGACGCATAACAAAGTGATCTTTGACGGGTTTTTTTCCCTTTGCGGTACGGAACCCTAAAAATAATGAGTCAGAAAATGAAATGTAATTTTCATAACAGATGATACAGCAGCAAGTGACGAGCACGCTAGTAGGGAGGAAACACCAGTCATTGACCGACGTATGACTCTCATATCTGAAGAAGAAGCCGCAGCTGGTAGGAAACATTTCTAAGAGATAATAGGTACATAAATATTAACACATCGAACCTTTTCATAATTAGTTGTTTTACGTGCTTCAGCAATACCTAGCGAAATTGTAGAAGAAATCGAACCAATATTAGAAGAAACTTTACATGAAAAGGTTTCCTCTGTCCTTAAATCTGCTGCACGTCAGAAAGAAGAAAGCGAAGATGAAGAAGTTGAAGAAGAAGAAGAAGAAAACGAGAATGATGTAGTAATCGACACTAAGGTAAGACAGTAACTTATATTGTTACCCTGTAAAACATTTAATGCTTACAAATAAACGTAATATAAGAAAATAACCCACAGGATGTACCTGCTAAAGAACCCGCGAAAGACAAAGAACTGTACAGCGACGATGAAGAAGTTGAAGAAGAGGAAGAAGAAGAAGTTGTGAAGAAAATAGTAAAGGAGCCTCCGAAACAAAGCGCTCCCGTAGAAAAACCAGCCTCTCCAGAGGCTGACGACGATGTACCTGATGACGTAGAAATAATCGACGAAGAACAAATTGAGGAAGAATTAGAGGAAGAAGATGATGAGGAGGAAGAGATATCGGATGTAGATGATGCAGAACTTCTCAGCCGACTTGAAGCTAAATACGGACGTCTGCCCGAACCGGAGCGGCCCGGACAAAAACACAGTAAACACGACTGTATGCGCGTGACCGCTTGATCGTGTAGACTTCGCTGTTGGCTTCATCATTCTAACCAATTAACATTCCCTGGCATGAACTAACAGTAACGTGAGTGGATAAAGAAAATTATTAATTTTAATAATTGTTCTTACTTATTTTTTGCTCTCCACATTTTTAGTGTTTCTGTTTTTAGAATAGGATGTACTGATATTGTCGTTTTATGTCCCGATAGATGAAAAATTCTGCAAAGAAATCACAATCCATCATAGACATGAGTTAGAATGTTCTAGAATAAAGCATTTACATTGGATCCATTGATAATCCTATCTGTTGCCGAACAAAATCAATAAACTAGAAAATAGCTGCTTATCCCATTACATAATTTTGGAAGATGAAGGTAATTGTGCATTTGGTTTTGAAACCATGCATTTTCAATTTTCAGAGGATGGTGGGAACAGTATAGAGGATGACTGGCCGGGAGAGCCTAGTGACCATTACTGGCGCCAGCAGCTCGACCAAGCCGAAGAAGAGTTGCGCCAGGTAAGTCTCTAGTCAGGTTGAAGATTTCTGAAAAAAATCGGTACAAAACCTTATGATTTTGAAACCATGACATCTTCCAAAAATTAAAACATTAAGAATGATGATCGCGTTGGTAGGTAGGTACCTAATTGTTGGTGTATTCTACTGTATTGTAGACTTATTTCTACTATTATTTGGAATGGTTTGATTTTTGTCATTAATACATTTTTGCACGTAGCACTACATTTTTAACTAGCATGCTACTCAATTGTGTTTTTCTGAAAGCTTAAAGCTTTGCTCGCATCTCATAATACCACAACGAATACACCAACAACAATGAACAATTTAAAAACTTAAGGTATGTGAGCTTTACCAACAATTCTCATGAAAAAATTGAAATTAATTACAGGAGTGGCTCGACTAATTTATTTTATTTTTTGCATCCAAAATTCGCATCCATCATACTTTGCTCGTTGTGCCATTTTCCTATCAACTCGTCGGCGGACACGTCGGGCTGCGTCCCGCGCCCGCACCCCGCGCGGGGCACCCCCGACTTCCACCGACGACTTTGTCTTCCCCTAGAGTAGGAGCGGTTGCTCACCTACCTGCCTTTGCAACAAGTAGTAGGAATCAAATGAACTTCTAATGTGCGGACAACCAACGTCTGCCAAAAACTAGTATAACGACGGTTATAATCTAAATATTTGGTTCAGCTTGCTTCCTACTTCGTTGTATGCGGGTGAGCGGCTGTTGTGTGTGCGTGTGTGTGAGTGTATGGTGTACTAACGTGCGGAGGGCGAGTGGAGTGCGGCGCGCCAGCGCGCGAGTGCCGAGCGGCTGCAGGGCAGCGCGCGCGCACGCTGGCTGATCGCGCGGGCCGGCGACGCAGAAGCTGAAGCCAGGCGAGACAACCGTCTGCTTACCAAAGCCATCACTTCTTACCTTGAAGTGCTCAAGATGAACGAACGTCTTTCCGACAGCAGACTTCTTGAGGTCGCCCATCGAACACTTGACAGAATACGATTTAGAGGTAAGTTTCCTTCTATCGCCAAATAATATTTTAATTAAATGTGTCTGTGGGGAATATAAAGCCGCATGTGATTGTTTACAGGTAATTATCTTAGTGCGGAACCCGTCTACAGGTTGCTGATTCGTAGATTTCCTGATGTTGTCGACTACCACAACAACTTAACGGTCTCCTTTCTTATGGCTAACAGGTAGCTTTTTCATAAATTTTACATGTTATAAACCTGGAAAGTACTAAATTACTATAAGACTTACTGTGTCATTTCAGGGTTGACCTCGCTGAACAAGTAATAGAAGAAACTCTTCAGAAGTGGCCTGACGATCGCTTTGCCCTGGCCCACCACGGCTTTGTTCTGAAAACTAAACATAACCGTATCGAGGAAGCAGTAGAAGCCTTCCAGAAAGCTTTGGCGGGAGACGTTGGATCCGCGACTGAACCCCGGTTCTACTACCATCTGGGAGACTCGCTTCTCTTACTGGGCCGATACGCTGAAGCCCATGAAGTCCACAAGCGAGGGGCGGCACTGGGACACTTTTTATCGCCCGCGCAACGTTCTCTTTATAATGTTGAACGACTAAAAAGTCAACCGTGGTGGAATATAGAGCAGACTCCATACTTAAAGTTGGCCCGTGCGCTAGAAAAATCTTGGAAGGAAATTTTGAAGGAAGGAGAAACTGC
Organism: Phlogophora meticulosa; assembly: GCA_905147745.2. Classification (NCBI taxonomy): domain Eukaryota; kingdom Metazoa; phylum Arthropoda; class Insecta; order Lepidoptera; family Noctuidae; genus Phlogophora; species Phlogophora meticulosa. Next base: position 8,130,547 of record LR990518.1, read on the forward strand.
TAAAGCTTTATATGAAAAGGAAAAAGAAGGGTTGAAAGAGAGAGGCGAATGGTCGCAACTGGACTTGTTCGTTCGGGGCCAAGAAGTACCAAATAGGTGTAAACGGGCACCAGTAACATGTGCCATCGTACGTTCGGAGGTCGCCGCGGCAGGCTGTCGGCGCGGTCAGGTCAAGTTCAGTGCCATGGAGGCGGGCACACACGTACGACCTCACGTTGGACCCACCAACTGCAGGCTACGAATGCACTTAGGTCTCAGCAATACCAAAGATACTTTCATAAGAGTGGATAAAGAAACCAGGTAATTATTTTTCTTTCGTTTATTGGTAGTCTCCAGTTCTAATAAGAAACCATCACGTAACTACTGAACGGAGCTCACGCGTTATATGTTTTTATATTAATGAGAGTCATTTATCCACAGACAATGGCAAGTGGGCAAGACGTTGATGTTCGACGACAGCTTCGAGCACGAGGTGTGGCACAACGGCACCGGGCCGCGCCTGGTGCTCATAGTAGACGTGTGGCACCCCGCGCTCACGCCCGCCGAGCGACGCACGCTGCCGCCCATCTGATCACGTTCCATAGTGTACACGCGCCTTTACTATACCCATATCAACTAGAATAAGCGTACGACTAAAAAGTCGCACCTCGATAGAGTATTTTTAATGTAAGAATGAATACTAATACTTTGAGAGTCGTCATGAAGAAACTAGTCAATTTCACATAAATTATTTGCGTAGCATTCAATGTCATGTTGGTTCCGCACAAGCAACTTTGAATTTATTTTAGAGAATCTCGTTTACACGCTGTAATTTATTATGTTCGTAAAACTTTTTTGTAATATGAATGGTTTTAAGTTCAAAACATTACGAACTGAAAGTTAGTAGTCGATTTTGTATAGTATTATTAAAATAGTGTAACTAACAACTTGGTAATTCACTATCCATTAACTTTAATCGTTATAATAGTCAAGTAATGTTTCTGTACATAGTCGGCAATTTTATACAACATTAATGTACACGTGACATAATTTTTAAAATGATTTGATTGGTTATTGCGTGCCCAGTATAATAATACCATGTGATATATGCATATGTAGTGTTTTTTTTACTGGGACCATATGGGGAAATCCGAATCTTTAAGAGCTACGGGGGAACTCTTAGGAACCATTCGCTCTTTTTTATGAAATAGTTTTAGTATGATTTTTGGTCAAGTGCGAATTTTCCATTAAAATCGGTTAAATTCATTCATTTATTTTCTTAATGCGGTCGGACCCTGTTCCATGTAGGGATCATTTTATCGTACCATTGACAAAATCAGAAGCTGAGGTACGGTACCTCAGGCATTTTCCACCTATCTCATATGGATTCGGATTTCTCCACACAGTTCGAGTTAATAAAAACACATAGTATTTTGCGATCTTATTTTTCTGTTCTGATAAGATTTATGTTAACAATAAAATTCCAATGCTCGATATGAACTGCTTTTTTTGTCCCAAGATCAAACAAGCCCTATATATTAGGGTGCGTTTCCACTAAAGCGGAGCGGAGCGAAGACCTGCAGTAGACTAATTATATTGGTTAAAATCCACATCGCGTCTCTCTTCTCGTCTGTGATTGGTCAGTTTCTGCACGTTTTCGCTCTGCTGCGCCCCACTAATAGATTGGTTTCAAATAAAATTCAATATTTCCTTAGTAGGTGTATATTTGGTATAAAAATTACCAGACAGTCTGGTTCAAATATAACCTATAAATTATTTTCTTATCCTAATAAAGCTCGTTGTAATTTAATTAATTGCTAGGTACAAAATTGGTCCATAATCATCAAGACTGATTAAAATTCAATCATTTTAATTATACAAAAATTCGAAGTCCGCATTTTATAGAGATAGTCATGAGATTCTAGTTTATTACAACATGGACGGATGTATAAAATCTTGTTAATTCCCATAACAGTACAAAATAATGAAACGTATTTTTTTTTCAATTATAACAAGAGCTGTCTTAGCTCCTTATCTTGACGTATAGTCGACGTTGTTAGGCGTCGTAAAGCTTTACCACCCTACCTACGTTTAATGTCACATTAAATCATAAAACAAGGTCTGTTTGTATATTTGACAGTCACAATACTTCCAATCTTATTAAAGTCTCAATTTACTGGAAATAGTTGATAAGTGATAAAGCAATTACGACGTCGACTACCTTATTCACCCAACTCACACTCTTGAACTAGAAGAATATCTTAAACAATAAATATTTTATGCTTTGCAGCTTGCGTCAGGAATGTTACCATTGGAATGTTAACAGGGGAGGGCAATGTCACCTGAAATATAGAAATTTCTTGTGCAAACATTATTAAGTCTTAACTAAACCACTGGGCATAAACTGTCTCAGTGGACAGTTATATCATCAATAGTGTGGTGTTCAATATATTCCAAATCCAGTCTCAGGTCGGAATGATAATATTCTTGTGATATTATGGTAAACTAACCTATTTCTGGCAGAAACTTAACACTAACAGTTCCATTAAAGCTAATGTCTCGATAAAGTAATAACAATGACTTAAAGTATCCTCGCCTAAAACCCAATTTAATATTAATCATTTTGAAACAATTTCAAAACTAGTTTAATAAGTAATTCGTATAAAATCACATCCGCATTACAATTCATTCATTCATAAACACACCACTTGATGGCAATTATTCTTTCGATATTCTTAAATATATTTAGAACTTAAAAACTACAGTGAAAGGCACTTAAGTACTCTGCAGGTATCTGCAAGTATTTAGGACTAAGATATGATGGTGGTATATTCAGTTATAGTGGTCATTAGCTGGCTGGTAGGCGGGCGGGCCCGGCGCCTGCGGGGTGGCGCGCGCGCTGTACGGCGGCGCGGGCGGCGGCGGAGTGTGCCACGCGGCCTCGCCGTACGCGCCGCCGCCGTACACGTACGACGGCGACTCGCAAGGAGTTATATTGTCCGCTCTATTATCGTAAGTGGGCGCGGTCTCATAGCTTCGTTCAATATTATCATAGGACGGAATGTTCGATTCGTATTTCCTCGGTGGGTTCGGTTCGTTGTACGGGCCGACGACGTCGTAGCCAGATTTCATACTGCTGCGGCCTATGGTGTTATACCTATTATTTGTTACTATAGGAACGGATTCGACAGGGGGCGGTGGGTCGTAAGCGTCTTCTGAAGCAGGGAAGTTTTCCCTTTCGGCTGTGTGATATGAAATCGGGCGCGCCGCGTGGAAATTAGAGTATGACGAGTGTGCTGACGTCGGACGAGACGCTCTCGCCTCACGCGGCAGCGAAGCGTTAGACGATAAATAACCAGCATTTCTATACGAACGACGTGATCTGCGCACTGATGAGTTGTTTCCCCGGGATCCTGAACGGCGTTTTACTCGGCGAGGTGTCATTGGTTTTAATGAAGTTTCACTGATATTTGTTTCTGTAGGACTCAATTCAATCGTGTACACTGGACGGCGCGACATTGTTCCCTTATCTGTAAAGATGTAATGCGCATTAGCATGATTCTCTGTGTCACATATACATTGAATTAAAATTAGCATTTATATTACCTGCTGATGGCTTTCGCTTCTTAAATGATCGATAAGCCAAAACTACAGCAAGCGGTAATGCCGTGGCCGCAAAAATAGCGGCTACAGCTGACTGGCCCAACTCGACGTGGTCCCACTGCATGAAGCAGCCCTCGACTCGCGTGGGCCGCCATGTGCCAGGTCCGTCCACTTCATCCCACACTGGCTGACATCCCCAACCATTGCTCTCCCACCAGCTTACACTGCCTGTACCCAAGGACAACAAGCCACTATCCTGAAAATAAAATATGTATTAACAATTTAATTAAACCTTTCATTATAATGAGGTTTTTACAGCAACAAAATATTCATTGAATATACATACCCGATTCAGAGATCCCAAATTTAGGTAGTAGCAAATCAGGAATACATTCCAAACCAGCCACATAAAACTCCATATTGCATACTGTAATACATAACAAGTGCATATTTACAATTACAATCACTTTTACAGAAAATATATACTTATAGAGCAAAATCCAAGTAATACAATTATTTTGCAAGTATTATATTTGTTTTTTGTTCTTGTGAATAAAATGAGTTATTATTGTTAAATAATGAAATGTGCTTGATCTATTGGTATATATTATTATTTTACCTAGTCTTTAAACCATATGATACCACAAAATAACCCTTTAATTTCTAACTGTGAAACTTAGAATTAAGTATTTTTAAGTTTCACAGTGTAACATTTCATTGCTCTTGCAAAATGTGAAATTGGTTAAAACAAATTTATTGCAGTCAATTTAACTTATAAATGAAAATACTGAGTTTTGACGTTCAAGTTATGATATTTAACTAAAACTTACATTACAAAGTTCACTCAATTTTGCTAAAAAAAATAACCGGATTCAATAAACGAGGAGTTTCTCAATTCAAGTCATATCTTTTTTTTTGTATGTTTGTTATGCAATTATGAATTCACTTTGATGATTCTCTTTTTGTTTGGTAGGTCATACTTCAGAGGTGGACCCATACAAGTTTTTTTATACACTGGTTTTCCACCAACTGTCAAGATATTGAATATGAATAAAAGTTGATACTACTATAATTTAGATAATTGGCTGTATCATAATGAGGATCAATACCATGTTTATAAGAATGTCTCAAATTGTTTTTAAAATGTAATAGACAGCAGTCGCTACAGAAGCATTGTTATAAAGTGTGATTGCAATAGGAATTTATTAAACAAGTAGATCATCAACACTCATAATCTAGGTATTGTGGCTTCTTGAACTAAAAACTAACACTGTGAACTCTATGGTATTGTTAAGATTTCAAAGAACCCATTATTTTTAACATTCATGGTTAAAAACATACATTGAAAAAGAATCCCTTAGTCCGGAGTAAAACTGCATTGTCATGATACAATCGGTGTTCTTTTAAATGTTTTATGTGTTATATTTTAGCCACCTTAAATGCTTCTGTTCACAACCAACCCATCCTATTGAAAATGAAATACATTAAGACATGGGATTCTACACCACCCTAAGGAAAATGCTCAAGGTCCTTTAGTGTTACCAAAATACAAATTTTAATCATTGTTAATGTCTCTACTTCGAGTTATAGCTTAAAAGCTCATGTAGTCAAAAACATTAAAAGTAAATATTCATAAAAGCTTTCCATTGAATGAAATCTCAATAAAGAATTTTTTAGTATGTGTTAGCTCCATAAAATTAGTTACATAATGTTGTTTATACACATGGTGAAAGCAAAAGACCAAAGTGGGTCACTCCACCACCATAGGCTACCATAATGATTACTGATAAACTTACTGCCAAAAGATATTTCGTGATATACTGAACTGCTCCAAATGATCCAAATATTATCAAAAGTATGTTAGTGAAGTTTGCAATAATTGGCAGCCACATATATCCCAGGAAATCAAACACTTGCCGTTGTATTGTGATGATCTGTAATAGACACAATAGCATTAGTCACACTTAATCTCAATCAATGATTCATTTACGAATTCATATCATCAGAGCACAAGGTAGTCGAGGTCATCAATCCCTAGGGTCTAGGTTCTCTAGGATCTTAGTCATCTTAACATTCTTAACCTTAAGTTATACAAAATATATGAATTAAAACAGGCATTTTGGAAGGAGGTATTAACATAAACATGTTAACTAGTAATAAAAAATATATACGTTATTATACTCTTGCAATTATCAAACAAAAAACATACCAATTCCATAATACAGACAATCAACATTAACGTTCTTAGACCACAAACTGCCATTTCGATTGAGTTATTTGCCTGAATAGTTTTAATTTTGTACTTGTTTATTAAATATATGGGCACATTTTAAATGTTCACTTATTTATGTCATTATAATATAATTAACTCTAAAATAAACATTTAAATCATTTTGTCTTGTGTCCATCAAAGAGAAGTTCCACTACGAATAGTGTTGTACCATGTTTTAAACAGACTGTCATCAAGTATTGAGCCGTTAAAAAATGATGACTCGTCTGGACTGGACTAAAATAAAATTTTACTATCATTTTATTTTAGTCCAGTTGACGCGACAGACAGCCTGTCCAAATTCTATTCATACAAAAATCCCATCGAATAAATATATGTGGCAAATAGAAGCTAATAAATACTTCTCTTCAGACCCACAATCGATCGACAGATCAACTTTCTGATTTGGATCCTGTTTTTGTCCTGTTTGGTCATTAGAATCACATCAATAATAAAAATCCACACAGCATCATCCCCATCAGCCCCAAGCTAAGCAGAGGTTGTGTTATGGATACTAGATGATTGATATACTTAACACAATACATTAAATATATAGATATTTTTTACTGTACATAGCAAATACCCAGAACACCTGGAACAAATATTTGTAGATCGTACAAACATTTGTTGTTCGATTCCCGACCTGGGGTCGGGAATCGAACCCGCAACCTCCTGCGTCGCAAGCGGACCTTCGCCCGCCGCGCCACCTCGGTTGGCAATCATCATTTCTGAGCTTATTTTGCACTGTTTTTACTACTTCGTATAATAATAATATGTATCGCAAACGCAATCCGCGATCTAAAACTAGTACTTCTGATTTGCCCTCTCAAGGTTACAGGTTACAAACTCGACCATTAATTGCTTACAACTAAAGATCGATCTCTAGATATGGATTGAGATACGTTATTGAAATTGGCAGTTACTTTCCCTTTGAACCGATCCCTTTGCATTTAATATGAATAATGGACCCATTTCTTTCGTCCCACAGTAATAATTGTCAGGTGTGTATAGTGCAAGTTATGCTTGGTGACTACTCACGATTTTAAAATCTCACGTCAATTTTTTCACCTCGTCTCGTGTAGGTTGAATATCCTTTTAACATTCAACTTGTGAAAAAAGTTTAAGAAACAAACCAGTTTTATTAAGAAATTGATAAAAAGTACAACTTAAGAAGGCTTCACGAAATTTATACGTAAACACTTAGGGTACCTATGCCTAAATTTCGTGCAGCCCGGGGTGGACCGTCCCTGCCGCCCCCTTAGTCCTTAGTTTAAAAATATTGAATCGCTAGACCTAGTCACTATAGTGACTACATCAAGTGTGTACCCAGCTCGAGACCTATCACATACACATCGTCAGGCTATATTAGTCCACGGCTGGACATAGCCCTCTCCTAATGACCTACGCCAGTTATAAAATTTGGAATTAGTCGATTTCTCAGTGGACAACTCCACGGTGACAATCACGGAGTCGCGGTGATTCACGGATTGTATTGTATTGATCGGGTACCGGGGTTTTCACATCATAATTTAAAATTCTCGAGTAGCTACCGCACTCGCAGTCTTATCAAGTGTCTGTGTTCCTGGAGAAAAACAAGAATTGGTACGTATGAATATTTTTAATTCATTCGCAACTTCACAATTAGTACCTACGTTTCTCTAAAATACCGGTAACCTCACTTGTTCATATTGCAGAAAATTCGAAATGGCGACTGAAACTTTAATCCCATTAGAATCAAACCCTGAGGTTATGAACAAGTTTCTGCAGAAATTAGGAGTACCTAGTCAATGGGGCATCGTTGATGTTATGGGCTTGGAACCAGAAATGTTGGCCTGGGTGCCTCGTCCTGTGCTCTCTGTCATGCTTCTCTTTCCAGTTTCTGATTCTTATGGAGAATATAAACAAAAAGAAGAAAGCGATATTCTGGCTAAAGGCCAAGAACTTTCCAGCAATATTTTCTATATGAAACAGTACATAAGCAATGCCTGTGGCACTGTGGCTCTTGTGCACAGCGTTGGCAATAATACTGATAAAATAGAGCTGAATGAGGGGCACATGAAGTCATTCCTAGATGGAACCAAAGATATGGATGCACCCTCCCGAGGAAAATTATTGGAAAAGTGTGAAGGTATTATTAAAGCCCATAAGGAGTTAGCTCTGGAAGGGCAAACTAGAACTCCTAGTGCTGAGGAGCCAGTTAATCACCACTTTATTACTTTTGTGCACAAGGATGGCTTTCTGTATGAATTGGATGGAAGTAAGGCTTTCCCAGTCAACCATGGTCCTACTACACCAGAAACTCTACTAGAAGATGCTGCTAAGATATGCAAGGAGTTCATGGCTCGTGATCCTAATGAAGTTCGTTTTACAGTGATGGCACTGGTAGCTTCTGACTAATGTGTCAATTTGTATGTTTAAGCACACTACAGCAATTTGCAGGCTGTAGTTTATATTGAGCTGTGCTTCATATTCAAGCTTAAAAGTATTCTCATGTTTGATACAAAAAGGTGCAATGCAAGCTTTTGTGATACTTAATACAAAGTATTTATTTTGAAATAGACTTCATAATAAATTTCTCAAGAAAATGCCATTTTTCATTAATAATTTAGCAATCCTACCATAAAATAACTATGCAGAAAATCTTGAAAAAGAAAATAATGTACTTCAGTAACCAAATTATGTTATTATAGGTTTGGCAACAGGTATACCTTGTTAAATGTGTAGCTACTTACAACTTTATAGGCTTCAGTACTACACTACTACTTAACTGGTTTATTAGTTTGAAAAATTGCTGATCTTGTTATGGTAATAACTAAGCAGCTTAAAAAAGCTGGCAATAATTTCCGATTCATTCATATAGACGGTGCCTGAGGTCAGCAAGTGAAAATAATAAATCTTAATTAATCATTTTCAAGTATTGCAGTACATTATTATATAATTTATACATTTTAAAATTACTGATTTGCTACAATTATAGTGGGTGCAGTTCTGATTTCCTAACTAGGTTACTGTATGAAATAACTGAGCTCTAGCGATCCATAGCTACCTCAGGCTCAGGCCCAGGACACATAATTTTATTTTTCCTGTAAAACATAAACCTTCCGTCGACTAGATTTATTTCAGATTTTCTTTGAAGATAAGGAATAGTATTTTTATAGACATTTATCATCATAGTTGAAAACAGTGGCATTTAAAATTACAACTCCTATATAGGCTCATATTGCAATGAAAATATTTATTTTTTTATTCTCTAACTACTTGCTATGACAGACATTTGTATTCTGCCACATAAATATTGGGATTTTCAAGTCAATAGCTTCATTACTAGTTCCCGAATCAAAATAAGCAGCTGTGGCAGACTGACGAAGCCGAAGCATTTTAATACGGGACCCTAAAAAGTCAAACGACCTTTTCTCCTTCAGACAACCTACGCAGTTACGCCAAAATAAATCGAGCGGGTGCTGCAGACAGACTGCGGTATGTACCTAGCTATTGTGTTTAGGTACCTACATAGCTGAGCAGCGTCGCGCGCCACTGGACATCCACGCGAGGTTTTTGACTTTATTAAAAACCGTATACAAGTGCTGTAGCCACCGACGCGCGACGCGTGTCGATGGCTTTTTTTTTCACAAGTTTACATACTCTATCAAAGTAAATTGATGTATTGTATGTGCCTATGCATGCATTTCAAGTATTCGCCTCATTTAACCAATTGAGTAGTAAGCCAAAGAAGTACTCGAAGTTTTATTTACGCCTATCTTATCTGGAAGGTAGTGTGGCAAGTAAGTGATCTGGAGACTACTAGCAGAAGTGGCAGCGGGATAGAGATGGACCCAAATTCAAACATATTCAGCGAGCTCACGAGTTTTAGGGTTTCGAATCAAAATGGTTAGAAGGATGGCTGGACATACTTACCATCCTTCCTACCATTTTATTTCTCGAGGTTACATTTACCGAGCTGAATGACTTGAACCAAATTACCTACAAATCGCACTGCTAGATCAAAGCTATGACAACTCAAAATTCAAGAATGTTCAATAACAACTAAAAAAATAATGTGGTATCAATAAAAAGTATTGATTCCCAGTCCCACATTCTACATGTTTCTGACCTGATTTAAGGTCCAAGGTTTTCATAGCTTTACTGACAAAAAAAAATTAGAAATACGTGGTTTTTCATCAGAGCATTGAAAATATTTTTGTAGATGTCTCAGTTTTGATCTAGGTGTGCGACATATTCTTTCACAATTTCGAGTAGCATCTTGATGCGGATTGGACTCTGCAAGATACGGGAATTGGTAAATCACCTACTTAGACTTGTTCAAATTAATGCCGAGGCCAACCCACCGCGACTCGCGAAGCTAAATTTAGACCAAGAGGGAACACAAAACAAAAAATACTCAACACTTCCATTATAATTATTTGAATAGCTGAGCAACACTAATAATTCTATATAGCTATAGACCTGTAAGCTCGTGTAGTATAATAAAATAGGTAAGTACCTACTATATTTTCAGACGAGATTCATTAAGGAGATATTTAGATATACAGGGTCAAGGGTGGGTTTCTGAGTTGGAACTTCAGAAAAAGTATTTAAATAGAATAAATAAAAATTGCGTTGATATGCTAGTCTGAAAGTTTATTTTTTTATTGCAAAAGTACATAATATTTGTATAAAGTCGATAACAAGATTTTTCTTATTTTCATGTAGGCTACATAAGTACTGAATATGAGCTGAATACTTGACCTTGCATAAAGATCAAAAAACATTTTAACATTTCTGCTTTCACAATAAATATTACTCAAAAATGTGATAAAGCTTGATCCAAGAATAAATACTCCCAATGTAGGTGCAAAACTACTCAGCGTATAATGAGGTGAATAGAAACATTCACCCCGTTTTACTTAAATACACAAAACGTTATGTAATATGCGACCTTAATAAAATTCTAATTTCATCACTTAAATAGAACCTTAGCAAATAATAGTATAGAGTGTATTTTTATACAAAACAGCGATCAAGCGTGCCATCATTATTTATTAATCTTTACTAATAGCTGGTATTATTTTTCGTCGAGGACTCGTGTCTAGTTTGGGTTCCGTTGCACTACAACGAAACAAATAAAAAACTGAATTATAAAATAGGACAGTATTACAATTGAAAAAAAATTTCAAATTGTAGAATGATTACATAAAAGATGACAGGTTTTGAATTTTCTACTCCCGAAAGCGCTAATATAAAACTTTCGGATTTCACCTGTATATTGAGTAGCTTTTACTACCATTCACAGCAATTAATGGGATGCAATACACTTCTTCATTAAATGTTAAACGGTCCTACAACACCACAGCCTTCGCTTGAGATCTACTGGTTACCTTGCTGTGCAATGGTTCTAAATTACCCCGTTTACATTCAGCCCCTTTCCGCGACAACTTGAAAAAAAATTGACGGCCAATCCCAAAATTAGCGGTTTTTGGTGCGAGCGCGAAAAACTTCAATTTTTGTTAAAAAGAAGAAAGCATCTACTAGTTTTGGAGAAAGTGCAGACGAGGTGTTTTAACCAATATGGTTGGTTTACCATTTGGAATGGATGGTTTTGGTACCATTAAAATAATTGAATAAACTTAAAAAACAGGGCGCCGATGCTGCAACAATTTCCACGTTATCTATTGCTAAGAGTAGAATTGGAAAGACATGTGATGCGGCAATGAAAACACTCATTGCCCTTGAAATGTCAAAGGCAATGAGTGTTTCCATGTCCTCTAAATATTGCAATATTAAGAGGAAATAACTACAGCAGCGCGTATGGCAATGGCTGAATGGGAACGGGGTATAATATGTACTTAAGCACACAGACTTCGTTCTTATACTTGTACCGTAACCATGAAATCTATAGCGCCACATACGAACTACACATCACATCTGACGTCACAGAAATTCTACATACCGCAAGCAGAATCATCTATATGTATCTATTAAAATATCAGACTTAAACGGAATTACGACAACAGGCGTTGGGCCTCCTCGCAGGCACAACACCCGTCTGGATGGAGGAATTTCCCATTTTAAATGGAGAACTTTCCATGCTGTTCCTCATACCTATGTATACTTTTACCACATCTCATGAAGAGTCAAAATGGAGATAAAACACTGCTTTTTATTATTTACTACATAATATCAACATTATTTGCTTAGAGAGACAGATATGAATTAAATAACTTTATTTTTCTGTACATTTTGTCTACAGTGTTTACCAACAGTAAATAATATAAAAATGTAAGTAGGTAAATACTTATGTGCTACATCAAAAGTAACTAAAATTCACTTCATAAACTTTCTATTGGTGCAGGTACTTGTTCTTCTGTGATTCTATCTGAGTTGTTTATTGATGAGTCTTCTGAAACAATAAACAATTTATTTTTAGTTAGTTTAGTTATTTGTATGATTAGAAAAAGGAGTATGTAAGGATCGTAGCAGGTGGCCGGTCTGTTTAGTATCTGTTGTTACACCCATAGGAAAAAGGCGTGAGTTTATGAATGTATTTTGTATCATAACTATAAGGTTCCCAAGGAGGGTTGGTGTCAGGCAGGCGGCCGACTGTAAAAACATATGCCAAAACCACTGCAGCATGGAAAGTAGAAAATATAGAGACCCAGGAAACGATAGATGGATTGTGTGAAAGTTGATATGGCTAAGAAGGAGGTGACTTCTGAGATGACGGAAAATAGAGATGTATGGAAGAAGAAGACATGCTGCGCCGACCCCAAATGAAATTGGGATAAGGGCAAGAGGATGATAGATAGAAGATAGATAGATGTTGAGATGACGGCAAATAGAGATGTATGGAAGAAGAAAACATGCTGCGCCGACCCCAAATAAATTGGGATAAGGGCAGGAGGATGATGATGAACAATAAGATCCTAATAAAAATCTTAAATTCACTCACTGACAGACGACGCACAGCCAAAACCGGGGTCTAGATGCATGAAGTTTTGCAAAAAAGTTCTTTTTAAAACATAAGTGTTTTTTTCTCTAAATGGGGGACGAAAGATTGAAAGGAAATTCGTATTTTTTGCGGATGGGAAATTCCATCGGGGCTTATCTGACAATAACATTGAATACTAAATGATTTGATAAGTTCATAGTTTTATTAGGATAAGCCTTATATAACAAAAAAAAAAAAACACGACATGCTTACCACTATTTGCTGAGGCATCAGATCTGAACCTCGGCAGTAGTAGCGTGAGTGTTAGCCCTACTATCGCTGCAACGCCACACACCCATACTAGTGCGTTCCCGTAGTACGCCGGAGCCGCACCGTCTGCACTGGAAATGTAACATTGATAATGAGTATCTAAGGCTATCTAAGCCTTCAAATTATGCGGGACGTATCACAAAAATGCCTTGCGCAGCACCCGTATCTAGGATGTATTGGCAAATAAATCTAATATTATGTAGGCCATCATCTGCCTAGCCTTTTCCTAAGAATGTTAGGGTCGGCTTCCAGTCTAACCGGATGCAGCTGAAAATCAGTATTTTTCATTGAAGCGACCCACTTACTGGGCAACACGTTACCCCTTGGTAAGACTGGTTGTCAGACTTTCGGGCTACCCGTAACGACTGTCAATAATCTACAAATGACAGCCGTTTATTACATATCTAGATATGTAATAAACGGTCACCCATCTACAAACTGACCTCAGCAAGCGTAGCTTTATCCGGTCAAATATTATGTAGGGCATGTAGATTGTTGCGTTTGTCAACGCACCCAAGATACAGATAAAATTCCTAGTACGGGGCAACATACCTTAAAATAAAAAATAAAAGAAATGGATTCAGACGACCGGTTCGGTCCTTTTATATGGGACCGAACGGCCAGTTGTAAATGTGCATATCGCTTCTGGCGTTTTATAAGTGCCGTGCAACATCACAGCAAGCCGAGGGGGAGCGGGCGGGATGAGCTGGGCCCTTTCGATAAAGCCCGGTCCAATGTATAAGGATATTAGGGAGGTCGTTGCCCTGTAGTGGCGAAATTCAGGTTTATCATAGATGTATTAAGATGAAGATTGAGCAGATTCAATTTGAACGTTTCTCGAACGAGTAACCCTTACCGCAAAAAAATAAAAATTGAGCCACCTTGTAAGACGTAGAGCCTGATGTGACAAGCATAGAATTTCTGAACATGAGAATTTAATTAAAGTCTGACCATGATCTAAGTTTCAATATTATGTGGTTTTGGACAAAAAACCGCCGGCTGACGATAACACACTCAACAAAGTATGCAATCCCACAGCACCGCTCATTATCTACGGTAGGAAATAATATTAATACGTGACTAAAACGATGTATTTAGATAACATTCTATATGTGAACTGAGGCGAGTCGGGCCGCGTACAGAACAACAACGTCGACTGTCATACTCATTATGAATCATAGATCAACTCACTATGCTTGTATAATAGCTATAGCAATGCCGCACGCGAGCTTATCAGTGAAGCTCATGAGGCCGTAGACAAAGGCGGATGCTTCCGTCCTAGCGCCAACCAGGTCAGCCGTCAGAGCCAAGCTGGTCACCAACATCACTGCGCCGCCAAAGCCTGGCAAGAGATAAAACAATCAATCTACAACTGTACCTATTACAGAAATGGAACTAACTAATACACAAATAAAAACTGTTATTACTCTGTCAAGGTGTGCGTGAACACTGCTGACTAATTCAACTACTTTGTGGTTAGTTTAGGTACTGTAAAACTAACTCATTGGGTCAATGTTCGAAACAAAAACATCTTTGAAAGCATATGACACAAGTGTTGATAAAAATGGCTACATTGTTTAAATACAATTTATGTAACATGTGGGTAGGTACTAACCTATTAACACAGCAACCACATAAATGAAATATACTTTGTAATCATCATCTGATCCAAGGTAAATCCACACAAAACCAGCTATTGCACATGCAGAACCGGTCAAATAATTAAGTTTTCGGGTGAAGGATCTTGGTGCCAACCTCTGGACTCCGGCAGCTGCCAGACTGCCGAGGTACAGGGCGAGGGGGACCACGGCGAGGGAGCGTGCAGCCAGGCCTAGCGTGCGGTGCAGATACAGGGGAATCAGCACCTGGGATATGTTCACGACGAGTCTGGTGCACATGTACACACCGGCAACCTAGAAACAAAGTCATTGAAACATTACAGTTAATTAGAGCTGTTATCTATTAATTAATGTGTGCTAGAGTTGCTGATAGCACCATTCATATATTCAATATTTACATTGTTATAAGTAAATATAATATATTTGTATTATATTATTTGATATTATATTTGTCTGTACATATTTTAGTCTTACCTGATACATGAGTGGTTTCCGTAAGAAATCATGGTGGGCTCCACTTTCACCTGCAGCTAAGAGTTGTTCATGACGGTAGTTGCTTTTTTCAGTTACAGAAATATGAAATATAACTGATGCTAGTGTTCCTACACCCAATACTATGTAGACAACATGCCTAAACTTCCAAGCATCAGTAGGCCCCACTTGCTATAATTAAAAATAAGATAAATTATTTAGAAAAATCTGTACACCGGGCACTTTATAAGATTAAGAACTTCATTAAGTCTCCAGACAGGCACTATACACAAGAAGTATGAAAAAATAGAATAGAACTTGCATAAAATGATCGGCAAGATAGATTAATGGGGAATTATCTGGAGTAAAACATATTACAATCAAGAATGGAAAATAAATAGCTATAATAATTTCAACATACATGCTTATCACATTCCCCAGTCAAATGTAATGTAATCCATGTGATAATATAAACAAATAGATTTGAGAATACTGTGAATCCATATCTGTAATACAAATTAATACAATTAGAATTACTTTACAATCATCAGCTTACACAAATACAAAAAAGTACAGAATTATTTCTTAGAGTGTGTATGTAATAATGTGGGTTCTTCCATCTGGTATCTCCACTAGCAGTCCAGTCTGGATTTGTGCCTAGTTAATGGCAGTAGCCCTATTACATAGGGCTTAAGCATAACTGGTGAAGTCTGAGTAAACTATAGATGGGTGTAATATAATAATATGTAACTAATGCTAGGTGTTGAATTATACATTCTCATTATAGTCATGTTATGTGGCTCTTAAAGGCACTGAGTCATTTATAACAGATGAGGAAATGCTACAGTAGAAATCAATAAGTTATAATATTTTAATTTGTATGATCAAAATGTGATTAAAATTAATACCTGATAGCAGTCAAATGTGTCCTAGTGTGATCATCTTCAGAAAGCTCTGGGATTAAACTTAAGTGGGATATCTGCACAGCAGCCCATCCAATTTGGAATATAATAATAAATGCAGCATAATAATACATTTGCGCCCATTTGTGCGTTGACGAACAACCAATGCATTCTGTGAATATGAATGGAAATGATGCCAGAACACAGGCTGTACCTGAAAAATAAAAAACATGTTAATATTTTTATAGAATGTTAGAGGTGCACTTTTATGTGCAACAATTATACTTGGATTACATTACTATCATCATACTTACCAAACAAATGCCACAGTTTCCGCCTACCATACTTTGAACTTATATGGTTGTCTGTATGATCTGAATGATAACCAACAAAAGGTGTTGATACAGCATCCATTACTTGACCTATCAACATCAAGTTGCCCGATTGTGAAGCACTAAATTCAAGTACTAAATGGAAAAATACTAAAAAATATGTAAACCATAAACTTGCACAGACATCATTTAATACATGACCAATCCCATAGCCGAGCTGCAACCGAAGACTGGTGGATATGTGCACAAATTCAGAATCCATTTTTACATAAACTAACTAACTGCTGATAGAAAACGTAAATTACGTTCTTCAGACATACACACTTCTCATTTACAATATTTACTGCTGATCGTAGTCAGAAGGATAAATCGATTTAAAATTATAAGGTTTGATTGTTTTAAAGCTAATGTTTTCTATTTATTTATTTACTCGTGTCATGCTCACATTAATTATTAATATGATAAAGCTTTGTAATCACTTTGTTTTCATTTCACACTTGTTTGTGTCACCTACCACTACTGTCACCAGTGAGTGAATACTGTGAATAGTGATGACCAGTTAATCAGTGTCACTCGAGGATTTTTAAATTCATTTATGACCATAGATACAATCATCGAGGTACTAGTAGAGTCTGGCCAGATGTAGCGCGCTCCATACCAAGTCGCCAATAATTTCGTACCAACTAGCTTAAAGTTGCAAATAAGTTTTCAAAGTAGCCCTATGGTTCCGAACTAAAATGTAGGCAGCAGCATAATTATACACAATGAAACCTGCATAATTAAAATATTTCGATAGAAGAAAACAGTTTCTTGTTTTATCCCATTGCCCATTCAATTGTAAAAAAAAACAAAGTAACAAGTAACTAAGCAAAGGCCGTAGACAGAGAAACCACTGTCTACGCTTTAGGCAGTTTAGGCACAGATAAAAATCTTGGATTGACACTGTTGCACTTTCCTGAAGTTATGTGACATACTGTGATTGTCATACGTCAAAGTTATATTATAATGAAAATATAACCTGCCTTACTGAAGCGGCTGAAGATTTCAAAATCAATGGGGTCGTTTCGTAAACTATTATGTTACTGTTGTATTTTTCTCATTTACTCCCTGTGCGTTCGTTGTGATGACTTTAAGGAGGAATTATATATTAAACCTCTACCGCCTAATCATCTCTATAGCTATTTTCAATTTGTCACTTTAGTGAACAGCGAATCGTCTTCATGTAAGGATCTGATTGATAAGAATTATGATTGATAAGAAGTTGTCTATCTATAAATGTTATTGATGTACGTAATACCAATGTTTCCTTTATTTTAGTTCATTCTCATTTGGCTCCTCGATCACTGGCCGAAGTAGTATCTCGATTCCAAGTCGAGGAGCTCCATCTAACTTTGACCGAAGGACAATGGAGGCACAATCAATGGGGATATCCAGTGTTAGATGCAGCACCGGGGGCAGAGCTCTATGCGTGGTTCTCACCTGATGTTGCTGATGTAGATACACAATGGAAAAAACTAAGTGCTACACTCTCAGGACTCTTTTGTGCTTCACTTAATTTTATAGACAACTTTAATACTGTGACACCTCAAATGGCTTTATGGCCAATGGGAGCCGTGAAATCTAGTCAAAATGTTACGTCACAGCTGCGATATGCATCCTTACCCAGAGAGATTGTGTGTACTGAGAATCTCACACCGTGGAAGAAACTTTTGCCTTGTGAATCAAGTCGCGGTTTTTCAGCATTGCTTAATTCAAGAATGATCCACAACACCAACTATCATTCTGTTGGAGTTCATGTAAGAAAAGTGTGTAAATCCAGTGATTGTTTGGAGACCCAAATGGAGTTTAAACAAACTGTGGCTCTTGTGTATGACTATGATATAATAAGTAGCAATGACTGGTCATTCCGAAAATTGTTTGGCCAAGGTCTGCCTGGAGCCTGTCCTCTATCTTCAGACAGCAAGATTTATGTTGATATCACTTCAAATGACACACAGAGCTTTACATTAACTCCACCACCAGACAATGTTATAGTGTCACAAAGAGGTGGGAGTGACACTAAACTGGCAGTTTATACTATAAACCCTGATGGTCAAATGATTAACATAGGTGTAAAATATAAATCCAAGTTCGATTTACCAGTTTCTGTACCTCCACCTGTACACTTCACCCGTTACATCCTCGGTTATGGAAAAGAGTTTGGAGGTATTGTGACAGAGATAACAAATGACTGTTGGACTTCTATCAATGTAGTTGTCTTAGAAAATGCACCATGGTGGTTACCAATACAGCTGAGCTCACTAAGAATTAATGGTGAAGCTGAAAGTAGTTTAGTTATCTCCCAGTATTATTCACCTGGCCGTAGCAGGCAGAAACCATACCACTTAGAACTGCTCATGAAATTACCTCCAAAGTCCACCACTACAATCACAATAGACTTTGAATTTGTCTTTTTGAAATGGCAGGAGTATCCTCCTGATGCCAATCATGGCTTCTATGTCGGTTCAGCTTTAATTTCAGCAAATTTACTGACAGCCAGAAACTACACTAGTGTTCCTATTACAGGAACTAGATTTGATTCCTTTGTTAATGCATCAAAAACATGTAAGTATGTTTTATTGCTAAAGTTTGTAAGTACTGATATGTATAATGTTTTATAGGATTTAGACATTTGTTTGTCTAAATCCTATAAAACATTATATATAAGCGTATAAATGTTTTGGAATAATAATAGAAATGAACCTTGTGTGCATGTTTATTAGCAAGTGATACTTATCATTCCATGGGTGAAGTATTATTCCTATCACAGTCACACAAGTGTTAAATGTTCAGAGACGAGATCATACCTTAGCTGAGTAATGTTGATCAATCTTGGCCTTAATATATATATGTGGCTTAACCCTTTCACTGCCCAGTTCAAAAGACGATTTAACTTGTATGTCATACTGTTTCGCAAATTACATATTGAGTAGGTACATGGTAAGGGGTGACGGGCATGATCACATCTCATCTATAGCTTTTTACATGTACGACTCTGGAAACGAGTTCTGGGTACATGAACAAACTCTTTTTCGACCTGGGAGCTGGGTACTGGGCACTAAAAGTGTTAAATAATACTAAAGAAAATCTCTTATTTTTCAGGGTATCCAATTGTGTTCAGGACAAATGGGGCCATGGTGTCACTGCCCACACCAGACTTCAGTATGCCATACAACGTCATTTGCCTTGCCTGTACTGTAGTGGCACTGGCATTTGGTCCGCTACATAACATCTGCACAAAAGAGCTGGTTCTCAAGCCCCTGGGAACACCTGTCTCACTCACCCAAAAATTTTTAAATTTATTTAAGAAAAAGAAGGATTAGTTAACAAAATTTTTGTTTTTAATTAAAAGAATTTTATGAAAAGAATAAATGTAAAACAGTTGAGTGTAATTTTATTTATAAAGAATTAGCTGGTTGCCAAGTTAAATCTGCTTAAATAATGTATCTAAATGAACCCTATTTTTTTAAACAATTTTACCAAGCCGACATCATAAGCTTCTGTACATCTCACGAATTTTATGAAAAGAATAAATGTAAAACAGTTCGAGTGTAATTTTATTTATAAAGAATTAGCTGGTTGCCAAGTTAAATCTGCTTAAATAATGTATCTAAATGAACCCTATTTTTTTAAACAATTTTACCAAGCCGACATCATAAGCTTCTGTTCATCTCACGAGCTTTGAATGGTCGCTAAAGTTAGATCAAAATCAATCTCAAAAGTTTTGGACTGATAATATTACTAGAAGTCGCGGGAATTGAATATAAACTTTAAATTTTGTCGAAATTTCACTTGCTTGTATAATTATATTATGACGAATTTATATTTTAATTTAAGAGTATAATATATTTTTTTTCTTTATAATTTGAATGTTAATTGGCAAAACAGAGCGCACTACATAGTTTTTGAACATCTTGTATATAATTGTCACCTATGTTTACGAATAAATTATTCTGATTCTGAAACTCCTGGATGAGTGACGGGAATTAGTTAAAGTACTCTAGAGTACTTCAATATGTACTTTTAGTACCTATAGTTCATTAGAAGTCTGTGTTGGTTGTTTAATTTGATTCATTTTAGGCAAGGCGCGCACTTGTGATTTTTGTCAACGTGACTTTTGTTACCCAGCCGAGTGCTATGAAAATATATATGGGAGTGCGCTGATTATGGTAACGTGACAATACGGTAACAAATAGTTCCTAGCGACCGGCAACACTTAGATGACGTGACTGTCACCCCACCTGTATGGGTGTCCCATTCATGTGGTAGAAAAATTGTTTTTCGAGCTATACTATCGCAACAGGTATCCAAATTGCGTAATTTGACATAATTATATTACCAAAAAGGTGGAACAATTTCATTTTTCAAATTCAATGGGACCAACTTTGTAGTATTCCTACTCTATCCAGTAAAAAAAATATGATTAAAATCGGACTACCTACCCTGTAAAAAGTTATGCGTCATACATAATTTACATAAACGTGTCGAATGGAGAACCTCCTCATTTTTTCCGTCGGTTAACACCTTAAACGCCAATAGACCGACAAACAATACCATCATACATTTTCTATTGGTATGGGTCTCGTTTTCTGGCAGTTAAGTTGTTAAAAAGTAATAATCATTGGAGATTTGTGAAATATCTTTTTTAGAAATAAGGGAAATTAGCAGTGGTCCCGCCATTTTATACCGCCATACGGTGCATTAAATGACCACGCCCGAACGTGCGTAACCCTGACAATGCGCGCTCCGTGCATTACAATTTGCAATGCAATGCTGATAGCTGTGCTGCCCTTAAGCAAAATAGACGTGTAGAAGGCCCAAACTGCCAAATTTTCCCAATTGAACATGAACCTATTTCTTTTGCGATAAAGTTGAAAAACTATCAAAGAAATTTGACACATTGGGGTAGTTTGATGTGCTGGCCTCTGCACTAAACTGGTAGAGTGCGACCAATATGTCTATGCAAGCGGGAAAACACGTAACTAAAGTAAAATTCACCGACTTTTTCACCATGACGCTTTTTTCTATGACAAGCAGCGCTACCTACACTTAAATTGGGTGTGCTATATAGGTACATACAACAGACCCATATTTATTTATGCTTCCCCATTAATCTCAAATACACAGCTACAATATTTGACGACACGGTTGGCGCAGTGGCTGAGCGATTGGCTGCTGCGCTGCGTGTCTCGGGTTCGATCCCCACACGGAGCAAATATTTGTACAGGTAGTTTTTCCGGGTCTGGCTGTTTGTGTATGTGAGTTTAAATGTTTGTAAACGCACCCACAATACAGGAGAAATTCCTAGTGCGGGGCAACGATTAAAAAAAAATATAATCGCACCCACAGTGGGGAAACGTTTAAAAAAAACTGCTACTACCTGAAGCCCAAACAAGTATTCATTCAGTACGGGAATCGAGAACCAAAAACGATGGAGTAATATTTTGACCTGTGCTCACCTGTATTAAAAAAAACCGGATGAACGATAATGATAAATGGATCTGTGAAGTGAAGGCATTGTCATTATGACAAAACCATTTTAGCATTTGTTGCAATATGGTTGCGATTTTGAATTCCTTTTAAAATTGGTCCTGTAATTTTTATACTATCCATAAATCTATTATGGGGGTATTGAAAGAGTTAGTGAACAAGACTTGAATTAAAAGTATGACTGTGATGTAATAATTGTGATAATATAATATAATATTTTCTTTCGTGCAGTGATCAGCAGCCGCTATGCCCATGCTACAAGGAGTGCCAAGAGTTCCATAAACTTCTGGAACTAAAGGACTCTGGCTTAGTGGTCTATTGTCATAGGAGTACAGGGGATGTTAGTAGATGCTAATCTCTCGAATATAATAATGCTCTAAAAACATTAGGTACCCACCAATCTATCTTAAAGCTACACTGATTATTTGTCTGACTGTCCGTCCTTCCGAATCCATCGGCTGATATTCGCCTGCTTAGTAGGTAGAGCAAGTACCACTCACACATCTAGGCTTCCGTTCCTTGGTTGAAACTGTGTTAAAAAAATATTCAATAAAATATGATGCTCGTAAGTCGGTACTTACTTAAGTGTTTTGAATTTATTGTGAAGTCAATAGTTGGTGAGGTATGAGCTTCTTATGTGACAGATGTAGAATATCTCTATTTTTTACAGTTTCTTACAGAAATACTATGAAATAAAAAATATATTTTTGCAGTCGATAAACTCAGCATGCGTAAATATTCGTCCCTACAAGGAAACTTATCACTTTGAGTGCCCAGCATCCGGCTCCCGGGTCGAAAAATAGTTTGTTCATGTATCCAGAACTCGCTTTCCGAGTCGTACATGTAAAAAGCTGTTCACAAAAGTTTTAAGCCGAAAAGGCAGGAAGGCTCATTGCGCCGAGATTACAAAAAATCGCACACTGACAGAAATGTAGTCCTCTGTGACAGATTATCCCGCACTAGTTAATATGCAATGCATGGGCACCCACTAGTGTGAAATACACTGGATTGTGAGCCTAAAGTCGGTGGAATAAGAGCTACTTTTCGAGTGTGTTTAAAAATACTTTTGTAAGTGTCGGCTGACGGTAATATCACGGCAATATTATCATACAGTATTGCAACTTCATACAAACGGACGAAACGCGAGCTATACCTACGCGCCTCGATCCTGGGTTGCGCTCGGGGTGAAGACAGTCACGGCTGTACCGCAGTGTCGAACGGACGGTGTGTTGTTTTTTTAACAATAACCGGGCGATTTTTTCTTTCAAAATCAGTTAATATGACGAGTAGGAAATATTGTGCTGTTTTTGGTTGCATGAATTCGTTAATAACGCATCCAGACATAAGTTTTTTTAAATTACCTGGAAACTGAAAGGTAAGACTATAAAATAATTTTACTTACTAGTAGGTAGGTACATAATGTGTATCTTTTTAATGGATAAGTATTTCCTTTTATCTCACGAAAAAAAAGGTGTTTGGATTAATAAATAAAGCGAATAGAGTAACGGAAAGTTACTGAGACGAGTGAAATAGGTAGTTATATGCGGTTCTGAAAGAATCATGATACGGTAGGTACCTACATACTTACGCTTGTGTTAAAACTTCGGTGCATGTGAGTTTTGTTAGTTTGCATAATGCTGGAGACGGGCAGCCCTAACGCATGTTTACGTACCGCGCGGCTGTAGGCATTTATTTCTGAAATGCGACCGAGTTACAATACTGTATCATAATATTTCCGTGGTAATATGGTTGTAGGTACCTACTTTAGCAACTGATATCTAACCACTTAGCTCAGAAAGCTGAAGTGCACCAAAGTCTCCTAGTTTTTTGGCTTCAGCCCAAAAACAGGTATTAATTGAGCATCTTCCTTAAAATCTTATTTTTACTTCAACAGATTACACAAAGTGGAGCGGTTGGATGCGCTGCAAACACATCCAGAGATGTATTTATCTTACACAATAAAAAAGAGGGAAAAATGGAAACTTCTGAATTGCTTTCAGAACTAGGTAAAACTTTAAATTTATTTAATCATGATGGAATTAGGTATTACCGATGTCACACACACCAGAGTTCCACCCCTCCACCCCAGAGTACTCTTGCGGTTTGCGTGTTAATATCTTAATTATACTGGCTAACTGTCGGCAGTTGTGTGCACGGACCAACATCATTGAAGTTGCGATTAAGTAAAAAAAAATTAGATTATAGTCTTGTAAAATAATCATATTACTAGATCGCTGTCATATAACTATATTAAGCTAAATATCCCTAGGGATATACCTAACTACATATTATATCATGGCTTCAACCAAATTATTTCGACATTATTACATCAATAATAAAGTCACATTATACATTTACACATGTCATGATGGCCCAGTAGTTTAGGCCTCGCCTCTTGTGCACGAGGTTATGGGTTCAAACCTGGGCTAGTACCAATGTGAGTTTTTCAATCCATATGTACTTTCTAAGTTTATCTTGGACATCACTGACATCAGTGAAGGAAGACATCGTTAGGAAACCTGGACGGCCCAGCGGCCCGCTCCGACTTCGCACGGGTATAAAAAATATATATTATACATATAAACCTTCCTCTTCAATCACTCTATCTATTAAAAAAAACTTTTAAAGATTTAAGCATACATAGGGATATAGGGACAGAGAAAGCGACTTTATTTTATACTTTGTAGTGATATAAGCCTGAAATCGCCAACCCAACCCAACGCCATTTTTGAGCAAACGTGGTGATTAATGCTCGTGCCTTCTCTGTATGAGAAAATCCTTTGCCCTGCAGTGGAACAGTAACAGTAACAGGGGAGTAGGTAAATGTTTAATAATTATAATACCAGCCGGTATTATAATTATTAAACATTTACTCCCCTGTAATAAATGCGAAGTAAAGGGACAACCAGTAGGTAGCAACCTTTTACGTTCATTATTTATATTGTAGGCACTTAACCCATTTACTGTTTAGGTAGGTACCTACTTAGTTACTCCAATTTCTTACTTTACCCTAACGCACACGAAACAATACCAGTTATCCAGCCTTTGCTAATAGATCATTCTATTAATCGTGTGTAAATACTTGTCTTCATAAAATAACAAAGCGTACCAATGTATAAAGCGCCATTCACCACACAGCTCGGTAGTATAATATGTTGTTTATACAAAATAAAGAATTGGTAACACAAAAGATGGCCTCTTTTGTCCTTTAAAAAGCCAACCGCAGGTGTCTTCAAGTTTACGTACCTACTTAGTTGGTAACGAACTTATTGGTTTTTTACCTATGAAATATTACTTATTTTGCCTCACTTATTCTAACATGAATTATTACTTCCATGGATATTCGTATTACCATTACTTATACAAATAAAGTCGATACAAACATAAAACTGCGTTAAGTTCATTCATATTTGCATATTACTGCTTTCAGAAAAAAAAGATATAAGTTGCCCACGATGTAGAAAAATGTTTGAGCATGCTCAAGAACTCATGAAGGAAGTAACATCAATAGATGGAAAGATTGTAATGGGGATATGCGACCATTGCCGTAATAAAGCACAAGGTAGTAAAAAACCGTATTGTACCTGTGACAAAATTGTAAACAAATTTATATCTGTTAAAGGTGAACAGAAGGATGACATTAAAAAGCATGTTAAAACATGGCTCTCAAAAATGGGATATCTTCTGAAAGATGGCATAACGTTTATTAAATCCAAACAAATAAAAACTCGTGCCTACTCTGACTTACAAATCAACCAAGACTTTAAATCACTTGCATCTGGACATGAACCTGAGTACCAACAAATGTTTTACCCAAAAACACATAAATCAGACATAAATTTAAATACAGAAATGAAAGCAACCGATTTCAAAGAAGTTCAGATAAAACAATCTGTTACCTTTTTTCGACCCACTGAGTCGAGAGAAACGTCTTTTGCTCACCCACCACACGAAAGGGTGAAAATAATGGCAAAGATTCCGAGCACTTTTTCGGCAGACTCGGACACAACTTTTGCGGAGAGATATGCAGGTTTCAAAGAACTCCCAACGACTTCGCTTATAGACCGCACACAGGAGGAAATCTACGACGATAAACCTTCAATGGATGCTAAAGAAACATTGAAAAGAAGACATGATCTCAGCTTGCGACAGATGATGAGACCTGAGGACGATGACGGAATGACATATTCTGTATCAAAAAGACCTGATGTATACGAGATCCCAAAAATTGTTTCATGGGAGCAGAAAGAAAAAACTTCGGAACATTATTTGGAGCCTGAAATGAATAAAAAAGCACCAACGCCAGGAAAAACAAAAAGTGATGTTGACCCTGGTGGCAAGCGCGATTTAGATTATAAATCAAATAGGCTTGTAAAAGACGGATTATCAGGAACCTCTCTAAAAAGATCAGAAGACCGCTTCTCTTCTGATGGAAAATTAAAGCCACAACGCAGTGTGGACAAAACTAGCCTCAAAACAAAAAAACTAGATCCGCTAGTGGACAAATCAAAAGTTTGGCGCAATGTCCTGGACTCCAAAGCATCTGCAGTAACCGTTTCCAAGCCCCAATTCAGTTTTTTTTTTCCAAAAACAAAGAAACAGCAAAAGAAGCAACCAAAACCCGAAATGACTTCTTCTCATCTCATTAAGAATACTCGTGATAAGTTTCGCCAACAAGATGAAACGCGAAAGAAAGAGAAAGAAAAAGAGCGCCTAGAAATGCTTGAACAGAAAAAACTTGCCCAAGAGAAAAAACAACAAGCAGAAGAAATGAAAAAACAACAAGCAGAAGAAATAAAAAAAAAACAGGCTGAAGATCAAAAAAAATATGAGCAAGAAAAACTAATCGAACAAAAAAAACACAGTAAAGCGGAAAAAAGTACGCCCGTTGGTAAGGAGGAAAAAGATGCTAAGTCAGAAACTGAACAAAAAGTTAAAAACGATGAAATATTGCAGAAAGATATAAAAGATTCGAAGTCTAAACCTGGAAAAAGCGACGAAAATGGAAAACCTAAATTGAAAGAAAAGGGTAATGATGATCTAATATCGAAGTTACACCAGAAGCAACGTCAACCCACAGATCAAGGTGATAAAGCAACAGGGAAGAGTGTAAAAGTCCCAAAAGAGAAAGTCCCAAAAGAGAAAGTTGAATCAAAAGATAAAGATGAAGTACAGGAGAAAAAAAAAGATAAAACTATTACGCCAAAACAAGCTAAAGATGAAAAAGCGATTCGAGATGAACAACTACTAAAAGAAAGAGAAGAAAAGGAATTAAAAGAAAAAGCAAAACAAATAGAACAATTACGGAAGGAAAAAGAAGCCCTTAAGAAACAGGCCGCTGAGAAGAAAGCAGAACAATTAAAACAGAAAGATGTGCCCGCTAATAAGAAACGGGAAGCCTCTAGTGAAGTAGCAGTGTCTATGTCAAAAATACAAAAGTCAATGACAGACAAAAAGGAGACTTCTAAGAATGAAGACATCTTTGTGAAGAAGCAAGAAGGCTTTAAAGAAAAAGAAGGGGAGAAAAAGGAAACTTCTGGTAAAATCACAAAGGATGAATTACAAAAATTACAAGCTAAACATTTAAAAGAAAAAGAAGAAGCTCTTAAAAAGAAAAAACAGCTTGAATATGAGGCACAACTAGCAAAAGCAAAGCAAGAAGCTGATCGTAAAGCATTAAAATCTGGTTCTATAAAAGTGACTGACTCTGAAGATGATCTTATGTTAAAATTAGTTCGAATAAAACAAGCTGCTACGATACAGCCTTCTGATGTCGGCGCTGAAATAATAAGGGAACATAAATGCCATCATGGGTCACAATACCCATACAACTGTCCACTTTGTCTTAATTCTGAATTGGAAATGGACGTTTTAAGCTTACATCTCAAAAAAAATCCACCGAAAGAAGTACTTACAGATATTATTATGGGCGAAGACATATTTACAATTAAGCGACGTCTTAAGAAAACTAAAGAACCTGAAGTAATTCCTAAACTGTTCCAAAAGATTTTTTTACACCTACCGCACAAAGAAATTGTGGAAGAGCCGGAACCTGTAAAGGAACAGATTAATACTTTGCCAAAAATGGATGCAAAAGGGGTGGTAAGTGCAGCATTAGGTACATATTATGTATTTTGAGTAGTAATCACTTAGCTTGCTTAAGTATACTTACACGGTGCCTAACAACGCGTAAGTTAATGATGTGTTTGAGCAGTAAGGGACCAAGCCAGGAATTCCCGAAACAAATTTATGTATAAGGAAAAGACAAAAGCAGAATTACTCTTGAATTTGTAAAAAATGGATAAAAGCTACAGCCATTGAGGTATGGTCCCTCAGATCTCACATGCTACCGATCAGATCCCGGAAAGTATCTTAAAATAAAGTTACGTGATATTAGATGTCTTATTAGGTAAAGAATTTCTAAAGCTCATTTACTACATAATTTGTCACAAAGTATTAAAAATATCTAAACTGTGGTCCCTTAGACGACACAATAAATATATTTTTAATGAAAATTACTCAATTATAATCTAGGTAATACAACTGAACTATACTCGTACATCAATTTTGATGGGAATTGTTAAAGTTTGTGATTCGCCATTGGGAATTTAATTTCCAACATTCCATTTGTAGAGATAGGTATAATTAAAACCTTTCATACCTTAAATGTATGAATAGAATACAGTAGAGCTATGGATAATTCTGTGAACGTTGCCAAAGCAAATCTTTCAGGAACTGAAAAAGTAAGGATTTTTTTAGTATTTTAGCCGTAATGTATCATCATGATCATCATCATCGGGCTATACTAGTCCACTGCTGGACATAGCCCTCTCCTAATGAGCGCCATAGCGCCCTGTCTTCAGCTTGCCGCATCCAGCATCTGCCTGCAGTCTTTCGCAAATGGTCATCCCACCTGGTCAGAGGGCGTCCTACACTACGTTTGCCGAGTCGCGGTCTCCACTCAAGAACACGTTTACCCCAGCGGTTGTCTGTTCTTCGCGAGATATGGCCAGCCCACTGCCACTTCAACTTGCTAATTCTTTGAGCTATGTCAGTGAATTTGGTTCTCTGTCGGATGTATTCGTTTCGAATCCTATCCTTCAGAGAAACTCCGAGCATAGCTCTCTCCATAGCTCGCTGAGCGACTTTGAATTGGTGGACCAACCTTACCGTGAGTGTCCATGTCTCGGCTCTGTAGGTCATGACGGGTAGGACGCACTGATTAAAAACTTTCGTTTTTAAGCATTGCGGTATGGATGACGAGAAGACTCGGCGCAGTTTCCCAAACGCTGCCCAGCCCAGCTGGATCCTCCTCTTGGCCTACTTCTCGAAATTATTTTACCTAACTGCAGAATCTGCCCGAGGTAAGTGTATTCGGAAACGATTTCGAGAAGGTGGCCATGTACGACGACCGGTATTGGATCAATGTGGCCATTGATCATGACTTTGGTTTTATCCAAATTCATGCCAAGACCGATACGTCGCGAGGCTGAAGCTAGGCCGTCCAAATATCTGGTTCAGCTCCTCTAGCGACTCCGCCATTAAGACTATGTCATCTGCGAATCGTAGGTGTGAGATGTAGTCGCCGTTTATGTCTTTTCATTTCCAGTCCAGCGTCTTAAACATATCTTCCAACGCGCTTGTGAACAGTTTCGGGGATATAACATCCCCCTGCCTCACTCCCCTGCGCAATTGGATGGGTTTAGACTGCTGGCCCTGTACTTGGACACTCATGGTCGCGGCTTCGTACAGACATCTCATCACCTCGATATAACGATAGTCTACTTGGCATCGCTGTAAGGATTCCAGAACACCCTAGGTTTCGACAGAGTCAAAGGCCTTCTCATAGTCCACAAAGGTCAGACACAGGGGCTGATTATACTCTTCGGACTTCTGTATAATCTGCCTCACTGTGTGAATGTGGTCTATGGTGCCATATCCTCCTCGAAACCCGGCCTTTTCCGGCGGCTGGAACTCGTCGAGTCTCCTGGCGAGACGATTCGTGACCACACGTGAGAACAACTTATAGACATGGCTCAGGAGCGAGATGGGTCTATAATTTTTAAGAAGAGTTTTGTCACCCTTCTTAAAAAAGAGCACCACCAAACTCCCGCTCCATGCCTTTGGAGTTCTCCCACTGTGAAGGACGGTGTTGAAGAGGTTCTGCAATTCCTGTATAATAGGGGCCTCTCCAGCTTTCAAAAGCTCTGATGTTATTCCGTCCTCACCGGGGGCTTTTCCATTTTTAAGCTGCCTCAGAGCTAACACGATCTCGTCTTGACTGATGACAGGCAGTTCGTTGGTGTAGTGGCGCGTCAGGGTGGCTCTGGAATCGTGGTCATATCGTCGGGAATGAGGGGCATGTGCAGCGTATAATCGGCCATAGAAATCCTCTATCTCGGCGGAGATCTCTGGCTTTAACAATACGGTCCTCCCATCGTTCGTTTTAAGCTTCGTCAGGTGGCTCCTGCCAAGCTGCTGAGTGAATACTTTGGACCCTCGGTTTCGCTCTATCGCCTCTTCGATGAGGCGTGTGTTGGAGCTCCGAAGGTCGTGCCATACCATCTTCGCAATTCGCTTGTTCAGTTCTGACCTCTCCGACGAAGTCGCTAGGGTGGTTTCCCGTCTTTTTGTCATCAACCCGAGAGTCTCAACCGAGAGTTTGGATTTCCTGCCAGTCCGCTGCGTTCTGCAGAACTTGATGCCCTCATCCCTCAAAGTCTCGACCAGATTGTGTAGGCTCTCGTCTGCGTCGTCAGTGGGTTCCAAGGCAACAAACCTATTCCCGAGAAGCTGCTGGAACTTCTCGGTACCGGCCATGATATGGATTGGGTTAGGTCGGAGCGTGGAATTCATCAGTCGGTTTCTTTCAAGCTTTAAGTTGATATTCAGATAGCCTCGGAGAAGTCGGTGATCAGATCCGGTATTGAACCGGTTGATCACTGAGACATCTCTGAATATGTACTTTCTATCCGTCATGATGAAGTCGATCTCATTTTTAGTCACAGTGTCGCGGCTTTGCCACGTCCATTTCCGTTGAGGCTGTTTCTTAAAGAAGGAGTTCATTAAGAACAGCCCCTCCCTTTCAAGGAAGTTGACAAGCATTTACCCCTGTGATTCCGAACTCCATAACCATGCGGGCCTATCCGGGATTCGTTACCAGTCTGGGTTCCCACCTTGCCGTTAAAGTCCCCGATAACAACATTGAAGTGGGCCTTGGTGGTGTTGTGCAAGGCTTTGGATATGTCTTCGTACATATCCTCCACTTCATCATCCGAGTGTGTAGAGGTCGGTGCGTAAACCTGAATTACCTTCATGCTGTACCTCTTGGACAGCCGAAGGATCAGGTACGCTACCCTGGTCGACACACTGGAGATTTCTTCAACGTTGTTAGAGAGGGCCTTATTGACGAGGAAACCTACGCCACCCTGGGATGTTTTATCACCCTCGCGAAAGTAGAGAAGATGGCCCGAGTCTAGGGTTACGGTGTCCTCCCCCTCTCTACGGACTTCGCATAACCCCAGAACATGGCATTTAATGTTCACTAACTCCACTTCCAACTGCGCTAGATGGTGATCAAGCCACAGAGTGCATCCATTGAACGTTGCCAGGGTCAGTTGATTGTGGCAGCCTGCCGTAGTCCGGTGATTCCTAGCACCCCCTGCCCCGCCGTTACCATGGCCGCTGCCATGGACAGGAATAGCGAAGGGGCCGGGAACTGGGGGCCATCTTCCTTTTCTTTGCACCATAGGAGGTTAATGCCCATAATCCCCACGGTGGGCATGCGGGTTGGGGATCGCAGTTTGGATGTGGAGTTGTACTGCGGGGGGCGCTGCTGCCCACCCCCCGGTTTGTCTCCCTTAGTCGCCTTTTACGACACCCGTGGGAAGAGTTGGGTAATGTATGGCCGTAATGTATGTGTTGCATCATCGGAGGAATTGTTGAATGTGTTAAATGGAACCATTAAAGGACAAAGATCAACAAACTCACCAGCCAAGTACGTATGGTCAGGATGGCGGGCAACCGCTATGCGGGCCCACTGTCCTCCGTTCATTCAGTCTACCGCGTCTAAATTTATGTGGCGTTTAAGTGCGTAGATTATGAGAGGTTGTGTATTATTATTATATTTTTTTGTATTTCTAATACAACAAATTGCTGGCACGGGACGCCCGGCAGATGTGAAACGTCGATATTTATGCTTATTGAAATAATTCTTTCTTTTTCTTGATGTTTCTCATCAAAAAACAAACGTTCGAAACCTCCTAATTTAAAAAGGGCCAGCTGCCAAAAAAATACCGGGTTTTGCCTGAGTCACAGACATCGATTCGCATTTAATCTATATTAAAATTGATGCTGTTAAATTTGATTCAGGCCTTAAAAGCTTTAATAGCCGCGCTCTGAGCCATCACTCACGCGGTTTGCCGTTAGTGGATAAGTGGGCTTATTACACTATTGTTGCGTTGATGGAAGAGAGCAGAGGTCAGCAAAGGTATTATTAAAAAACTGTGCTATTGTACTGGCCGCTTATAATATTCTAAAGATCCTGAAATCGTTTTAAATCTGACATTGCGAAAATTGACATTATATACTCTCTAGATTTTGCTAATATATGTTTGCAAGAAATATATTTAAATAAAACCCTTTATTATTGTATCCCTCGCGAAGTGGTTTATCATAAGATTTTTAAATCATTAATATAAATAACCATTTTGTCATCAATTATGTCAAAAAAGAAACAACAACAACCGGTAAGTAGAGCAAAAAAAACAGAGCAGATCAAATTGGTTACAGATGGTGGAGAAACGGATGTTGTAACGGGCCTTGGAGACACCTGATGTCCAGTTGTGAACTGCTATGCGTTGAATCGATTAATTGATAGACACAGTGTGATGCACACCATAACACGGCCATATTCCTACTTTTTTAACCGACTTCAAAACAGAGGTTCTATGTCCGACTTAGGGACTAAAACATAACTTGCTAATTGAGGTGTACTATAGAAACCTATGCCTAACCCTTAACCCTAACCCCTAACGGAGAATACAGGCGTGATGTTATGTCGATATTTTGTATATTTACAAGCATGCAGCTGTCATCGAAACCGACTGACCGACCGAATTTCTTTCAATACCATCAGTTTTGATGTTTCACATTTGCCGGGCGTCCAGTGACGGCAAACTTTTTTTTAATGTCTTTCAAGTAGTTTAATTAGACCACTCTGAAAAGAAACACCGAAACAAACTCGGAGCTCAAAATCTCTTTTAAAGTTCGCACAATTATAAAAAGGTCAGTTCAAATAAGAACCATAATATGTAGGATAATGTTTGAGGTGTTTCTCTTGAGGAAACCATAACAGATTTGAGTGGACCATGCAGACAATGCATGCATGTTGTGTTAGGTACCGCGTAGCTTAATCTCTTTCTGCGATAATGTGATTTCGCAGAAGGAAACTGCGAAAAGTTGAGGGAGGTTGAGACCGCTCTCCTGATCCGCAGCAGACGTTCCGAGCGTCGGAGGAGGGCTGATAATGCTCTCTTCCGCCCTTCTCCGGGCGACGAACTCGGGGACGTCCCTCGCCCCCCAAACATCAGGACCCGAGGCCAGGTTGCCCAGAGCAGGTTCCACACGCGCTCCTTTTTGACATCGCGGGGGGAGTCTTACGCCTCACTCCCCCCGTAGCCGCATAGGCCAGAGGTTGCCCACAGAGGCGGGCCGGCTCTAGCCGGGGATCGTGGAAGGCGCACTAGTTTGCATGATCCCCGGTGCAAGTGTAGGATGGTAACACCCGGGTGGTTTTATATTCAGTAAAAGTCCGGCAGACCCAACCCCAGGGCGGAGGACATCCGTAAGGATGTTTCACCAAGGCAACAAAAAACATAAAGCTTTACACGGAACTGCAAGAGCTTAACGATCCGACGAACAATACCAAAGTAAGAATATTTGGGTAGACCACATAAAGTAGTCAAACTGCTAGATATTCGGGAAATCTATCCGTAATATAATGGACCTACATAGTCAACACATGCGCAACAATTGTGACTATAAAAATAAAGCACTTTTGTATAGTAAAAGATGAAAAAATGTGATATTAATTATCAAAGAAATGATTAAATTGTGTATTAAAGAAACTTTTTTTTTAATGTATCTGCTTTCGTCCCTGTGTCTATATTATTAAAATCCTCCGATTAAAGAGAACGGAGAGTTGTGTCGGGCTCGATTGAAAACCCCAATCGGTTGCTACCTCCACCCTGGCTCGGGGCCCCGGGCCCAAGTTTAGCACTCCTTCAACGTATTCTGCATCGTATCCAGTCCGTTAGACAGTCCACACAGTTATGACAGCCGGGCTTCCGCTCCCAACCTGTGCGACGCAAGTTCTTCCCAAAACATCCGTGTCCAGAAATCACCATGACGCCCCAGCCAATCATCGGCAACAGGACCTATGGCCAATAAAAAGATTTGTTTCATTCAAAGATAGACAAATGTAGTATACTTTCATGCACATGAAGTCACGGGCAGAAGCTAGTCTCCCAATAACTGCGTGTAGGTACTCAAATGTGTTGAAATTTCAGGTTGAAGTGGAATCTACTAAAGGTATTTTACGCTACGCTTTATCTGATCGCACCTTCATTGAAAAGGGTTGGACTATGCTGCCTACAGAAAAAGTAGTGCGGAAGGTAAAATGCATATTTTGCTCTTATTTTGTTTAGTATTTTAATTTTATTAACCACGTTGTACTTATTAATATAATCATTAAATCGTTTTAGGAGCTAACAACGCATCATACGAAACATTTAGGTATCCACTGTTTATACATATGCCAAACTGCATGTGAAGAGAGTAGAAGGCAACAAGTATTTAGATAATTATTGTATAATTAGACTAACACAGTGCTAATAAAAATCCTCTTTCAATCCGAGAAGTTAAAACTAAAGCAGAATCATGGCTACTGTCGCATGACAAAACACAAATCGAATCCTTACTTAGCATTATCTTAGAAAATCGAACTAAAAACTAGGAAATAAAATTTAATAAATTTGGATTAAGAAAAGTAAATAAGAAACAAATGTTTATTAATGAAAAAGAGCGTGGGGAAAAATTGAAAATGTTTATAACTATTGACACTGTGCAGTCAATAGTTATTAAACATTTTCAATTTTTCATGGTTACTGTCATTCACAGTGGGCTACATTTATATCGGAGTGTATTCTTCAATATTAACACTATGACCTATGTTTATAATAATGTAATAAGGACTTTTGTTATACAAATAATGAGGGTTCCGCGCAAATCATTGAAGCCCATAATATTTTGTTAAATTCCACGCGGACATCGTCGCGGGTAACAGCTAATGTTTAAAAATATAGGTACATAATATAATACATTGTATTCTAGCACTTCGTCCGCGAATTCGTCAGCGTGGATTACGTAATTTTCCCTTCGAAATTTAAAATACCCTTCACCCCATTTAAAGCTTAGTTTTGAAATAAACAAAATATAACGGATGTCACTCGCTGAAAATTTAGCTATTTAAGGTGATTTTTTTCTAATCGATTAAGTACTTTTTCAGTTTATCCATTACAAACAACCGTTAAAGCATAAACAAACAAATATTTTCTGCTTTTATACGACGCGACGTTGGAAACAGAGTGGTCCAAGTGACATTTTACCAATAATGAGTTTATTATATAGGATGGCATAGAAAAATTATAATTCTTCCATGCCAGACTGATCTAAGTGTACTTCAGTGCTTTCTTCCGTGAGGGATCACTACATCTCACTATAGAATTGGCGCGGTTTGCAAAGTAAAGGAATGCCACACCGATCTAAGTAATGAGGCGCACTTACAAATTTTACTACAGTTGATAGCGTTATGGAAAAGAAAACTAAGTGCAATAAAGAAACAATACATTTTAGTTTTGTTCATTTCTAGCTGTGCCTCGCGTCTTTGTATGCATGGAATTAAGGAAAACGTGGTTTTTCACATTTTGGCCATCTAGGAGTTTACCTCACACAAACAGACAGACATAGGTACAGCAAAAAAATCGACAATACAAACAGACACTTCAATTTTATTTACTTGTATAGATTTGTACAGGGTGCCAATTTAATCACCTGCAGGATTTAAGGAGGCGAATCAGACCACGGTATTCTACCCGAATCAATAAAAAAAATCCGCCTTGTACAAATACCGTATACGCCGCCGGCCGCCCACGTAAATTCTAGTGCAGCAAGCTATTACTGATTTTTGTATTTGTTGCGGCAGGCCATGTGGGCGGCCGGCGCACCAAAAATTTTGCGCTAAAACTTTTGCATTTTTGTCCGTTACTCAATCAATAAATCAAATATGCAGGCCATCACTGTAATTAGGTCAGTTGGCCGCGCGCTGCCCACGTAGCCTGCTGCTAAAGGGTTTTCGCGCGCTTTTTCTTACGCGTGTTCCACATGTCGGATTCCGAAAGCAATCCCGACTATCTACCATCGCATGCATCGGGTTCATCGCAATCTGAATCAAGTTATGATGATGAAACTTTAATATTTTTGTCTGATGTATCCAATGTTTGATCCTTTTTAAATTTTGTAAGCTGATCTTTTTGAGCTAAATATTAATAAATATCGTCTTGGGAAACTGGTTTTTCTTAGTTAATTACTAACTGAATGGTCATGGCAATAGAGTCCGATTTTCCTCGTTTTTTTTTTCATAGGTAGGTTTTTGAATACATTATTCGGTACAATTGGTTTTGACTCCGTATCGGGCAAGCCAAAACCAAAAAATCTATTTGAATTCGTCGGGTCACAGCGGACCACACCACACGGCCCGCTGACAAAACATATGGCGTGTCCTGCCAGCGTGCCACTTGGCGTGCCGCAAAAGTTCTCTCAAATTAAGCTTGGCGGGTCGCTAAAGAAATGGGATGGGCGGCGCGCCGCCCACATGGCCTGCTGCTTTGACAAACTGTATACATGCGTGGCAGTGAGAGTGTTAAGGAGGCGTATCAGACCACGGTATTCTACCCGAATTAATAAAAAAAATAGTACCTTAATGTTTTATCAATATATTGATTATATTTTCTAATGCCGAGTCAAACCTGGACCGAAACCTGGTTGTTGACCTCATGTGCCGATCATATGATGTGCGCACGTTTAAGTCAAAAACACGCGCCGGGCGGGTCAAGGTACGCAGGGCTGCGAACTTACAAATTGTCGTTGTTTGGGGGAAATACTAATTACAAATCAGCGTTAATTATTAAATTTACAAGTTTAAAAACCTTTTCATATTGTTTATGCGGTCATTACTCATTCCTATTTGAGTCCTGCATGTGACTGAATTGCTACCCTGTATATGCATAGGGTTACCAAGTCGCCAAACCTAATAGCCGGACAGACAGACATTTGGGAAGAAAGGCCGGACACCCTACATTATTGAGGATTTTGTCTCAGTATTAATAGGTACGACAAAAACATTGTATATCAATAGTGTTCGTATGGTTTGTTGCACGAATAAAAACGAAATATATGTCTTATCGTGGTGGGCAGTTGAGAAACATCAGTCTAAGAAAGCAAAGCTTAGTCTTACAAAAGCGGGACGAGCCGGATACCGTTTATTTTGGCCGAACAACTAATCAAAAAGCCTACCTATGTCCGTCTTTATCCCGACGCCTCGCAACACTGTATATGCATATATTTGCATGATACATGATCACTATGGCGATTCGTATTTTTTTTTAATGTATTAACAATGTACATAGGTGTAGGTGTAGTAAACAATATATGTACTTTGACATCATAAGATAAACTACATCGTATCATGACGTATCACGGCAGGCAGTATGTTTTCATAATCTAGTTTTTCTTGATTGTTTCATTTTCTAGGAACATGTGGTAATGTCACATAAAAACTGATGATGGATGGAAGCCTCCCATCCATCATCAGTTTTATGTGTAAATCCTACCTACCTTGCCTCTCAATGGGACTAGAGAGGATTAGATTTTTTTCTTGTTTTTCATAAATATAAATCTGGTTACAGGGGCTATTTCCGTTAAATAACTCCAAGTTTAAAAAAAAAATATTGTTTTTTCTCTTACAAATACCTACATTGTTAATGCATTTTACAAATTTGTGAACTGGCATAGTAATTTAAGTGGTTTTTTTTCATAAAATTAAGAATATTCGCTTCATACAATGAAATATGTATATTGATAAAACGGTTGTGTTGTCGTCCTGTGGTAAGGTGGGAGTGGCGCATAATGTTTAAAATAGAGGACTTGGGTGGTTTTTCTATTCAAAGCTTGTGTGTATTGAGGCACTTTTTATTTTTAGATGAATGTTTATCGAATGCGTCCAGCACACCCCGAGTTTGACTGGTTCGAACACAACAAGAACAAACGACTGATGACATATGACTCCGGCGAAAGACTGGCCGAAATCGATGACAACGGGCGAGGGCGTTGGTTT
This sequence comes from Phlogophora meticulosa, assembly GCA_905147745.2. NCBI lineage: Eukaryota > Metazoa > Arthropoda > Insecta > Lepidoptera > Noctuidae > Phlogophora > Phlogophora meticulosa. The sequence continues at coordinate 8,168,959 of LR990518.1, forward strand.
TACAAAAGTGGCCAACTCGCACTAGATTATTATAATGCCGAAGGTAGTTACTGATCTCTCGGATTCATGGATATACTTATCGGACATCGAGATAAAAACATCTCGAAAGTTCGAGATTTTTAGGTTGTGAGAGAAAATATCCCGAACTTTCCAAACACCTTTGACGTTAGGACAACTCTCCTATTGACTAGTCTAGCCATTTTTAATGTTAAATCGGATTAGGACGACCGATGTGGCGCAGCGGGCGAAGGTCTGCCTGCGACGCAAGAGGTTGCGGGTTCGATTCCCGCCTTGGGACAAATGTTTGTACGATCTACAAATATTTGTTCCGGGTGTTCTGGGTGTTCTGGGTATTTGCTATATATAATAAAAATATCTATCTATGTAATGTTTTGTATTAAGTATATCAGTCATCTAGTACCCATAACACAAGCTCTGCTTAGCTCGGGGCTATATGATGCTGTGTGGATTGTCCAGCAATATTTATTTATTATTATTTATAGTTAATGTTGTGTGAACGTTTATTCTATTATCTTTACGATACTAATTTCAGAAACAAATGCTCAGCAACGTTTCGTAATATACAGCAGCGGAGAGCCCGACGAGCGTGGCCGTTCACATCCTATTACGATACTCGCCACTTTCGACTATCTAGGCAATGGTATAGTTTTCGATCATGCTGGCAAGATACGGTAATTATTAACAACAATCATTTTGCTGATAAAAGATAAATCATCTCCACCTAAAGAACACCTAAAATGAGAAATACAGTGCTTACATCTACATAATATAATTTTCTTAAATGATTGCCTATCTATCTTTAATTTGTATACAAGGAATCTACGGTGTTAATTTCGTTTTTATAGCTCCAGTAGATTCAGCGGTGTTGAGTCGAGTCAGTCGACTACTCACCGCATAACTCTTAATATATCTATAAGTATACACGCATCTAATAATAAATTTAACATTTCAGCCTTAAGTACAATCAGACTGAAGGAGTGGTGCTTGATCGCGGAATCGGTCCAGTTTCACATTGGAAATGGCACACATTGAACGATCCGCCGGTGCTACAGCAAGTCATGATAGATACCCAAATGGCACACAAGGATCCTAATATTCTTAAACTTGGTACACACCCAGAAAGGACTACTCGACCTGATAATGAAGAAATGTTGGCCATAGAATTTGATAATTTCATCAAAGAGAAGAGTAAAAAGTTATCTCAGAAATTTAAACCTTTTCAGATCAAAATGAAAGCTTTGAAAATAAACGAGTATTTCTCATTGAGAGTATTAGACCAAGCTACAGTATATCTCATTTATAGAGATGGCTCAACAAACCTTAAACTGAACATCGGTATGATACTAGACCATCAGGAAATTGTGGATACTGACACTGCTGAAGTGGGTGAAGTGTCGAACAGTCTAGAGCGGTTCCCAGCTCGTACCGATAGCTTGGCGGGCTTACAGCGCAGTGTGGCTCACGCACAGCGCTACGAGAGACAGCAAACTGAACGAGATCGCCGGTTGCGGCCCCCGGAGCCCTGTGCTAGTGCCGATCAGCTGACTGCTGCCGTCTCCCCGCCCTTACGGCTTCCTCTGAGAACAGTACCAACTGGATCTTCATCTAGTACTGGATATTGTTGTAGAAAACCTACAAATAATTTATATTATAATACCCGTCTTCTTTGAAAAATGTACTTGAACTTGTTAGCAATTTTCTTTTTATCATGTTTTTTTATGTTATCCGTTTATTTCGCTGTAAAAAAATCAATAGACAAATATTGATTATAAATATACTTTTTATTACTTATTACTACCAGTAGGTAAATATTCGAAGGAAGGTTTTAAATGAACTTTAAAGGGCTTGGTACCTGGGGTATAGACAGCTGTCCGCCGTTTTATTTTAACGTAGTATTTGCGTAGATGGTACTAATTGGAAAAAATAAATAAGAATAAAGTGTCTTGAACCGATGATTGCCGAGATATTTGGAGGTCGCCATGAAACATCGCCATGAGCGGGATGAGCAATGGCAATCACCCACTATTTAAAGTTAAAACTTTTCAGTGATCAAGATCAAGTTTAGAACAGGAAAATGCACTACCCTTTACTCTGTAACTCTGTAGGTGAGGAATTCTTCTGTGTGGTTATCTATCTTAATGATTTGGGAAGGAACACCAAGGTAATTCTTAAGCATATCACTACACGGTAGACCTCTCCTCTAACATCTAATCTCTCAATCAATCTAATATAATCGATCTCTCCAGTTTATTGAGCAAAAAAATGACAAAGACTGTCAACAGCTCTAAAAAGTCAGGAAAGATAGCTGTAGTCAGATGACTTTAAAGTCTTAACTTCATCTCAACTATTGACATCCTTATAACAATTACCAAGTTTCAATTTGAGAGACACAAATAAAAATCTACTTAGAATTAAAAAAAGAATCTGATGTAGGTAAATGAGAACAAAAGAGTTTTAACATAAACTTTATTCGTACCCAGTACCTAACAGCAAAACAGTAAGTTATTTCATTCATTCGACAGAATAATGATATTATAATATATACCAATCTTACTGCTAACCAATCCAAAACCATAATTATGCTGACTTGTACATACTTTTTATTCTAAAATAAAATAATTATTATCTAGTGACGCCATATAATTTATAAGCCTTTATGTCCCTTAAGACCTAAAGCCCTTAAGACGTTCAACGTCCTTCTGATTGCCAGCCCTGAATGTGATGTGTTTGCGGATGAATTGAATAAATTAATGTGTATATGTCTGGTGTTCTGTGAGAGAAAGTATGCAAAAGTGTACACTGTTCCGTGTTAGCTGTTAGTTCAATTAACCATTGTACGCTGTCGACTGTATGTTTTGCTTTTGTTTTGTATTATATTATGTTTCTACGTTAATTATTGTAATTGGTGTTTGTACCTTTTTGATTAACTATAAATAAAATAAATAAATAATATTATATAATATAATATTGGGGGATTGGGGTTCCTTAACTTGCGCGTATCATTTGGGTACTTTGACTTTCCACTGGGTACTTCACAGATTTGAATCACCTCGCCTGTCCTTCACTTGAAAGAAGAAAAAAAACAATCAAAGAAAGAACAATGCAGTATCCATAAATAAATATAATAGATAGCATCTGTGCAATGTGCAATGAGTTGTCAAACTGTCAAATAAAAGAACTAACCGTTTTTTGTATTGGTCATGAATTGCGCTTCGATTTAACAGAACCATTTCAATTTAATCTAATTATGGAGATAAACGGAGAGTAGGTTAATTAAAAGTAGTTTCTATGCTAAGTATACTACTTACTTACTTGTTTTAAAACAAATTTTCTTATGTGCAGTGAACAGCAATTATGTCCGTGCTACAGCGAGTACCAAGAGTTCCAAAAACTTCTGGAACTTAAGGACTCCGGCTTGGTGGTCTATCGTCATACGACACGAACAGATGATGTTAGCACCTACTTATATACCTACCTACCTACTTTATTTGCACATTTTATGTTGTGGGACGAGGCGACGGGCGGCGGCTCATCCAACGGTAGACGAGAGAGGGAAAAAAATTACATAAGTAGCTAACTAAGGAACCTGGGACAATTTCTATGTCCCCTAAGCCCGGTGTTGTAACATTTGGTACAGAGTTTACAGTACAAATTTATTTGATAGTTTTTTAACTTTATTACGAAAGAATTAAGTTCATGTTCATTTGGGAAAATTTCACAGTTTGGGATTGGGCTTGATGTGCTGGCGTCTGTACAGTGGTAACCCGGTGCTAGTAATTGTAAAGAGATCCCTCGTACGGCGGCTAACATGGCTGCAGCATAAAATCTTGGTTTAGTTTAGTGTTTTGTGATCTAAACTAAATGTGTACTTATACAAAATGTCAACTCAGTGCTTTTAAAAAATTTAAAATTTAAAAAATCGCCAGTAAGGTGGCGATTTTTTTAAAAGTTTGTTTCAAGTCATTATTTGCAAGTTTTTATGGTTTACATTAAAGAGTACCTTATAGAGTATCTTATTCTATCCTTCTGTTTGTCAAATTTTCAACATCATTTCATTTATTAGACAGAATAATACATAACAAATCACGAAACTAGACTCTTTCTACCAGTTCGAACTAGTGTATTTTTTATTTGATGGATTATCTTCATGCTGCCATAGAATGAATGTTAGGATCGATAAGATATTCACTTTAGCGTCAGTAAGTTACAAAGTGCTGTGCGGGGCTCATCCTGCTCTTCTTTATTTAACATAGTAGAAAACTTTTCCGTTTTTTTCTTGTTTTATGTATAAACAATAAAACAAAACCCGCGTAAATACTGATTTCAAGTAGGTACCTAATGGTTTCGCAGTTTTCACAAAATTACAGAAATACATGTTCGCGATAAATATTCAAATTTTCTTACGAGATCGGAACATTAGGTAGGACCCATCCGACCTGATTTTTCCAAATAATGTTACAAGTAATATAAATTTAAAATAGTTTTTGTTAAAACGTATCCCCTTGAACTTTTTTTTACATCAACAGAATAAACAAGGTGAAACGGTTGAAAGCGCAGGAACCACATCCGGAGATGTATTTATATTACACAACAAGAAAGAGGTGAAAATAGCAACTTCTAAGTTACCAACAGAACTAGGTAAATCTTTATTTATTTAACTAGACAAGAACCCAATGGGGGAATCCCCATGGCTTTCCCCATGGGTTTCTCCATTCCACCATAACAAGACATGTAACTGAAAAGTCTCAAAGAAACAAAATCGAAAAATATACTTAAAGATTGCAAATAATTCAAAAACAAAAAGTATGTATGTACACCACAGAGAGAGCTTGAATTGACTAGTCTATTAGTAAAAAGTTGCTCTGTACTAATAGACTAGTCAATTCAAGCTCTCGTTAGTCGTGGATATTTGGGCCAAGCCCCCATTATTGTGTACCCAATGTCCTTTTTCATACATATTATAATTATGTTTCATAGTACAGTGAATCGCACGGAGGAGCGAGAGATTTGGAATAGTTACAGTTTAAGGTTTGGAACAGTGCAGAAATCGATAATACTGCCGAATCTCGACCTCTGAGTGACCACTAGTATTAATAAATTAGAATTCGTTAGTGATTCATAAGTTAGAAATGAAAACCTTATTTTTCTGAAATGAAAAACTTAGTGCAGTTACATTTGCCAATAACTTATTTAATAATAAGCATATTACTGCTCTGCTTCCAGAAAAAAAAAATATTAGTTGCCCACAATGTAGAAAAACATTTGAGCATGCTCAAGAACTCATGCGAGATGTAAAATCAATAGATGGGAATATTGCAATTGGCATATGTGACCATTGCCGTAAAAAAGCCCAAGGTATTAAGAAACCATTCTGTAACTGCGATAAAATTGTAAAGAAATTTATATCCATTAAAGGTGAACCAAAGGTAAAAACAAAAAAATATGTTGAAAAATTGGCATCAAAAATAAAAAAAAAATCTCCTGCATCTAGACATAAGCCTGAAGTCCAACAATTATTTAATTCAGATAAATATTTTAAATCAGATGATACAGAAATGAGCGAAACCGAATTAAAAGAAGGTTATATAAAACAAGCTGCAGCATTTATTCAACCAACTAAACCAAACAAAATATCATTTGCTCACCAAAGTGAAAAAATAATTACAGTAAAGTCGGGTGAATCGTTGGTAGATTTAGACACAACTTCTGTGGAGAGACATTTCAGAGGTAAAGAAATCCCAAGAACTTCTCTTAAAGACTGCTTAAAAACGGAAGTTTTCGAAGACGAACCTTCAATGGATGCAATGGAAGCATTGAAAATAAGACATGATGTTAGCTTGAGACAGATGATGAGTCTTGAGAACGATTCTGGAGTTTCATATTCTGTATCAAAAAGACCTGACATATACGAGATCCCAAAAATTGCTCCATGGGAGCAGAAAGACACAAGTTCGAAATATCATGTTGAATCTGAAATGGATATAAAAACACCAACATCAACAAAATCAAAACTCCTTCTTGGCACACGTCGAACTCGGAGCTCTCGTGATGTAGATTATGTATCGAATAGAATACTAAAATTTGGATCATCAAGGACCTCACAGTGGAACTTACAAGGTACCTATTTTGAGCCCAGTAAACACGACAAATACTACCACGATGAAATAAAAAAAGGCAAAATAAGTTACAAAGCAATAAAACAATACGTGGCAAAATCAGAAAATGGATCAATTTCAACTGTGGGAAACGTTCCCAAACCGCAATTTAGTGTTTTTTTTCCAAAACTAAAAGGAACAGAAGGAAAGCAAGTGTTTATCGATGTGAGTTCTTCAAAACTTATTAAAGAAGCTCAAGAAAAGTTTCACTTACAAGCTGAAAGATTAAAGAAAAGAAAAGAAGATGAACAACGCCAACAAAGGAGGCTCATCGAAGAAGGTAAGGAAAAAAAGGAAACCCAAAGAAAAAGGTGACACTGAAATAACAGAGATAGGTAAATTAATGAAGTGTCGAAAAATCGAAACAGACTTAGGCTGATATAAATAGTATAAATACTCTACTTATGCCCATGTTCACTATCATCTAGCTAACCAACGCCAACTTAAGTAATGCCAAACATAAGAAATTCTTCAAAGTAAACTCTCCTGTTTTGCAGTCAGTGAACACACCAATTGAGTCTCAACAGGAAACTTGTTATAAGCTTAGAAATATTTTTTTGAAGTGTAAACTTCTTTAAGCGCGTTGAGTAGGTACTTTATTTTGTGGGTAGGTATTCAATACCGTCGGGCCGTCGCGCTCGACTATTTAACGCCCGTTCGGGTTAAGTTAGCTCGAATTGACTAAAGGACTTACATTTTTGGATTACCTGCAATACAAATGTCGCATCATATACAGGAAGGCAATTTAATCACCTGCCGGACTCAAATGCGAATGAGTATTGTCCTCAAAAAAAAAATGAAAGGTTTTTAAACTTGTAGGTACACATAAAATTAACGCTGTTATGCAATTAGTTTTTATCCAAAACTACTGTAGCTTGTAAACGCAGCCCTGCGTACATTGACCCGCCCGGGACGAGGCAACAAACAGGGCGTGACTTTCGGCCGGAATGAAACCTACAAAAAGATTGGCGAATAAAAAAAATAGAATCAACTGTTTTTACATTAATAAACAATCAACTTATGGACAACGGAGATTATCAGTTTATCGTCATAACCATAACACCACTTCGTTGTTTATATCCTTCTGAAATGTGGACACTATGGTCCGTCTTACGTCAATGTTATCAATATGATTGTGATTCTCTAATCACTATTATACATGTTATACAAGGCGTTTTACTTCGCCCCACAAAAAAATTGTAAAGGCGTTAAATCTAGAGATTTAGCGGGCCATGCACCCGTCCGACAAGTGCCTTCAGATAATGATTAGGGAAGAGCGTATGCGGTAATCGGTCAAACGTAACTTAAACAAACTAACACTATTATTAGTAGCGCGTAGACAATTACCTAGACGTATCCGACTGACATCATATTTTATGTGCATGTGTGGGAACGTGGGGTTACCACCATGGGAAAGCGCAGGAGACCCGCGCTACCTCTTGAGGATAAGCGGGTGCGGCGCGGGTGACCGCATGTCCTTGGGATAGTTTTCTAGAAAATGAAGTTGATATGTTGATGACAAATTAAGGTACTTACTGGTTCTTTTATTGATTCGGGTGGGGTTTCGTGGGCTGATTCACCTTCTTAAATCCTGTAGATGATTAAATCGCCATCCTATATATACGATTATGAATGTTATTACTTTATGAATATAGAACAAAAAAATATATATTATTTCGTATTATTAACCTCGCTTTGATGAAGTTTTCACTTCTGTCGTGTGGTCTGGCGTACACACCGTTTTTTACACTTGTGAGGGGTAATTAGTAAACTTTGGTTTCTGCTAATATTAAGGTCAGTTGCTAGATAACCTGTGAGAGTTGATTGGTGTCGTAATTTTAATCATCGCCTTATGGTTAGTTTACTAATTAAATTTGTTGTCTAGTGTTAGTAAAAAGGTGAAAACAGACATTAAAGTTAGCTTATGCCTTGCAGTGTTCTCGCTACTGTTGCAAAACCTTTATATGTATTACAAAAGTAAGCCAGAGACTGTTATAAACGGTGTCTCAGTAAGAGTGCACTTTTTAAAATTGGATTTTTTTTCATGCATGTGGCAACTTTGAAATTTGACAGCTGTCACCTCTGTTTATTCCGATTATTAAAAATGGAGCGCTTTTCGAAAGAACAACGCGTTACAATTGTGAAAACTCATTACAAAAATGGGAAAGTTACGCTGAAACCGCTCGCAAACTTCGCCTAATTTTCAGCCGAGAAAGTGCACCTAATGCGTCAACCATTCGAAGAGTGGTCAAAAAATTTGAAGAAACCGGGTCAATTATGGATTATAAGAATCTTTTGCGTCAACATACCGGTCAGTCTTGCTGCTGTAAGCGAGAGTGTCGAAAACCCGAAAACATCAATTCGACATCGTTCTCAACAACTTCAAATTTCATGAAGCAATACGCAGCGAATTTTGACTAAAGAAGCCTTCATGCGTACAAGATTCAGTTAAGTCAGGAGCTCAAACCAGCTTGAAAGCACCACGGAAAGCGCCGGCAATTCGTTCAATGGGTAATGGAGCAAAGTGAAGTCGATGCCAATTTTTGGAAAAAAGTCATTTGTCCGATGAAGCGCATTTCCATATGAATGGCTTCGTGAATACACAAAATTGTCAAATTTAGGACTCAGAAAATCTTCATGCAATCCATGTGAAACAAATGCACCCACAATGAGTAACTGTCTGGTGCGGATTTTGGTCAGGCGCCGTGATTGGACCTTACTTTTTTGAAAATGAGGCCGAAATAGCAGTGAGTGTGAACGGTATTCGTTACAGGAATATGATAACGGACTTCTTGTGGCCTCAACTGGATGGCTTGAATCTGGACAACATGTGGTTTCAGCAGGACGGCGCAACCTGCCACACCGCGCATGAAACCATCGACATATTGCAGCAACGATTTCCAGAACACATTATCTCAAGAAATTCTGATGTCAACTGGCCACGAAGATCGTGCGATTTAACGCCGTGAGATTTTATTCTTTGGGGTTTTGTGAAATCTCGGGTTTATGCGAATAAACCCGAAACAATTCCTGAGCTCAAACGGAAATCCAATGCGTCATCGGTGAGATACAGCCACATCTCTGTGCGAAAGTCATGGAAAATTTCATGAAAAGAGTAATGGCCTGTGATCGGGCCTTGGGGGTCACTTGCCAGATATTTTATTCCATACTTAATCGGAACATGTCTTCTTAACAATACAATAAAAGTATCACAACTCTGTCATAAAATACTTGTTTTTATTTTAAAATGAAATACTGCACTCTTACTGAGACACCCTTTATATCGTCGCCAAGACACGTGCTAAGTAGGTAATGTTTATTTATTTCGGCCAGAAAGTTAAAGTTTGAACAAATAGGTGCCGAAAAAAAACAAAAGGATAAAACTAAAAAATCAGAACGTGATAAAAAACTAGAAGAATTAATAAGAATAGGAAAATTAACCCAAAAAAAGGAAGCTGATAAAGAAAGTAAAGAAAAGCTATCCAAAGGAACAGATGAGTCAAGAAAATCCTTTCAAAAGAGTCGGGTATCTTTAAAAGATTTTATTAATGAAAAAACAAAAGCGATTTCTGAGAGGAACATGGATGACAAAATTTCAACAGGTACATCTAAATTGCAAAGAAAAAAACTACAAGCTCTGTATTCCAAAGAAAAAGAACAAGCCTTAACAAAAGAAAAACAGCTAAAGTATGGGGCACTCGCATCGCAGATGGGGCCTAGTGATATAGACCCTCAGTTACTACAGGCTCATAAACGCTATCATCAAAAAAGCGGACAACAGTCACCATTCTGTCCACTTTGCCTGAATTCTGAATTAGAGTTAGAAGTTTTGATGTTAGAAAAGAAATCAATTCAAAGAAGAGACACATTAACGCCTATTATAATTGGTGAAAGAATCTACAATTATAGACCAGGTCTTAAGAAAACTAAAGAACCTAAAAGTGTTCCTAAGTTTTTCCAAAAGGCTTTTTCTTTTGAAATTGATCATCAGGTCAAGGAAGAGGTGATGGAGGCAAAACCTGTAAAGGAAAAAATTCTAACGGAAGATTATTTTAAAAAGTTGACAAAAAAGGTAAGTGAAGCATAAGCATAATGTACCTGCTACCTACGCGAGTACTTTGAAAGCGAAAAGTTTAGATTTTTAGGATTTGGCTGTTTCCGGCAGTCATCTTTCTTTTATTTCTTTCTTTCTTTCTTTCACGTTGCATTCAGTCTCAGCAGTTTCAGTGCAGCATTTCATTTTTCCCGCAACACATAAGATATGATGCTGAAACAATATTGCGCATCTTGGTATGAATAAAGTGGATAAATACGAATATGTTATGCCTAATTTCAGAATGAGACAGAACATTGTAAAGGTGTGATAAGATACGCTTTATCTGATCGCACTTTCATTAACAATGGTTGGACTAAACTACCTACACATAAAATAATGCGAAAGGTAAGAGATACATTACATCGCTATTTTTAAAAGCCACCGAGTGCTCCACGTAGGCTAGGCTCTATTAGGAACTTGTACTTGATCACCATGGACAACAAACAGTGACGCCTTTGGACTGCACTACCACATGCCAACTTGAGAATAGCCTAGGTAGGTCTAATTTTGTGTAACAATGGAATTGAGGAAGTTATTGGTTTTTAGACGAATGTATATCGCATGCGTCCGGCACAACCCGAGTTTGACTGGTTCGAACACAACAAGAACAAACGACTGATGACATATGACTCCGGCGAAAGACTGGCCGAAATCGATGACAACGGACGAGGGCGTTGGTATTACAGAAACGGTCGACTGGCACTAGATTATTATGATGCCGAAGGTAGTTATTTAGTTACTTAACTCTTAGAGTTTTCTGGATGTTAGCGGATATCGAGTTCTTTTCGAGATGGGTATTTAAATATCCCGAATTTCATAAACATCTTTGACGTGGTAACAGCTATTGACTAGTCTAATGTTTCATAATGTTAATTTGGTTTGTGTGATGTAGTGTGAACGTATTATCCTAATCTCTTTACGATTTTAATTTTAGAAACAAATGCTCATCAGCGTATTGTAATATACAGCAGCGGAGAGCTGGACGACCGTGGGCGGACACATCCTATTACGATACTAGCCACTTTTGACTATCTAGGCAATGGTATAGTTTTCGATCATGCTGGAAAAGTACGGTAAATATTAATAACATTTTTTTTATTGTTAATATTGATAAATCTTTGTATTACGCTTTAGATTAATTAACTTTACAGTAATAGTTAATAACAATAATAAATGTTGTAGTCCAATATTATTTGATGATGAAAATCCATAACAATGTATTGACTTGTTTCTCAGCCTTAAATACAATCAGACTGAAGGAGTGGTCCTTGATCGGGCAATCGGTCCATTTTCACATTGGAAATGGCATTCATTAAACGATCCGCCAGTCCTACAGCAAGTCATGATAGATACCGAATTGGCACACAAGGATCCCTATGTTCTTGAACTTGGATCACCAGATGATAATGAAACTCGACGAAATAATGAAGAAATGTTAGCCATAGAATATGAAAACTTCATTAAGCAGAAATACATAAAGTCACACCAACATTATAAACCCTTTCAGATCAAAATGAAAGCATTGAAGATCAACGAGCATTTCTCTCTGAAAGTATTAGACCAAGCCAAAGTACATCTCATTTTTAGAGACGGTTCAACGAATCTAAAACTGAACATCGGTATGTTACTAGACCATCACGATATCGTGGATATCAACACTGCTGATGTGGGCAATGTTTCGAACAGTATAGAGCGGTTCCCAGCGCGCACCGATAGCTTGGCGGGCTTACAGCGCAGTGTAGCTAATGCACAGCGCTACGAAAAACAGCACGTTAAGCGAGAGCGCCGGCTGCGGCCAAAAACCTGTGCCAGTACAGAGCTTCTGGCTGCTGTTACCTCCCCGCCCACGCGACTTCCTTTGCGAACAGTATTCACTGGATCTTCGACTAGAGCTGGATATTGTAATAGAAAACCTACAAACAACTTCTGTTCCCATCTTTTTTACTGACCAATGTTCTTACTAGGACTTGTGAAGAATAATGCAATTTTTTCTGGTGAAGCAAAAGTCCAAGAAAAATTTTTTAAATGGCGAAAGTCACATCTCTGCGCAGTTAACAGAGGTCAGCACATAAAGCTACCCCAATGTGTCAAGTTTCTTTGATAGTTTTTCAACTTTATTACAAAAGAATACGGTCATGTTCAATTGGGAAAATTTGACAGTTTGAGATACCTTGAAGTGCATTGTTATTTCTCAAGTTCTTGTTCAAGTTGCATTGATCCTTTGTTATAAATGTCTTATTTTTATGTTTTTAAGTTTAAAGTATGTAGCAATAATTAAGTTTTATTTGATTAATTTATTACAAGTAAACATATGTGGTAATAATTTAGTCTTATTCTAATTACTTAGTATTACTAGATATTTTTAATACTAGTAATTAAAAAGCCTTATTATAACTGTTACGAAATACTATTAATGTACTTAGAAATAATTAAGTGTTATTGTATTTATTACTGGTAAAAATATGTAGTACTAATTAAGTCTTATTTTAATAAATAAGTAGGTACTTAACATTTCTCGATAAGTTATGCTATAAATAAAATTTTAGCATTTTTGTTTTCAATTAATTGGTCATGAAAACATATAGGTTATAGTGGTTATTAGTTATAGTTTAAAAAAACGATGTTTTCATGACCAATAAAATAATTGATAAGAGCAAGCGACGCCAAAGTCAAAAGCGATGTCAAAGTGACATATTTCATTTTTATTTTTTAGACTAGCAACCCGCTATTTTTTATTGAGATGTTCATACAAAAATACAATAAAAAAAATAACCTATGAAACAACACGAATGAAACCTTTACAATTATTTCTAATTGTTTTTCAAATAAAATCATTAGGTACAACGGGTAGGGTAGGTATTATGCTTGGTCTGCTTATCTCCATACTCTGCTAGCAAGTCTAGGGAAGCCTGGATTCAGCGCCAGGAATGCAAGTTGTGGGCTCACGAAGCATGCACACCTGGGCTACCTAGTTACACTTGCCAGAATTGTGATTCTGCATATTCAGACTGATTAAATTAAATTATCTAATTTTAATTACATAATATTACGTTCAAAGAGATTAGTGCCTAACTTGGATTGTATTTTTGTTACTAGAATTCTAAGACGTTTTATAGAAGTTAATCGCACTTTGTTTTTGAATTTTGTTTTTGTTTTTCTTTTATTAATTACTAGTAAGACTTTCCATATTTAGACTGCCTTAATATAATTCGCGTTAGGTAATTTTAATTACAAAATATGACGTCCATCGGATAAGTGACTATAAAGTATAAATAAGATAATTAAGATTTTGTTTTTGTTTTCTTATCTTAATACAAATAAGACATTAATTGTGATTTTCCTGATACAACATTTATATCTTTAATAAAAAAACTGATTTGAAATAAATAGGTTTTAATTACATATTATTTTTCTCCCTTATTTTACAATGCGTATACCTACCCCAACACCTATGACAACCATCCCTGTACCAGCCTATTACTGTCCCACTGTAGGGCAAAGGCCTCTTCTCGTACAGAGAAGGCACGAGCATTAATCACCACGCTTGCTCAAGACGGGTTGGCGATTTCAGACTTATATTAATTATATAAGTCCAGGTTTCCTCACGATGTTTTCCTTCACCGATGTCAGCGATGTCCAAGATAAACTTAGAAAGTACATATGAATTGAAAAACTCACATTGGTACTTGCCCAGGTCTGAACCCACAACCTCGTGCACAAGAGGCGAGGACTAAACCACTGGGCCATCATGACATTCAACCATCCCTGACACGGGGTTAAATGTCAGACTTTTCTTTTCTCATAAAAAGACTAATATTTCCTCCGCACGTAGTGTTTGCGAAAATAAACTTTTTTTTTTGTAAACTAGAATAAATACCTTATCCATCTATATATAATTTGCCCATTCTTATCTAAGAACAATAGTACTAAAAATGCATAAGAAATAAATGTGACTTCCGATCCCGGTCTCCCCTACTGGTTGTAGTGAAATAATTTGAATGTAAATTTCGAATCAGAATCAGAAAGCTTTATTTGTGAACATGGGTCAAGTATAGTGTAAGGTGTTATAAATTGGTAAATCCTCCATGTTTTTCCCAGAGGCGTACACATATGATTGTTTTAGTTTTGAAATAACATAATGGTGAAATTATGTGAACTTTCACGTCGGTAATAAAATTATTATAAATAGGCATAGCATATCAAAAGGAACATATATATATGTGTATACACAATCAATTTCTCACTAAATGTGAAATGGTTAAGTTACAGGTCATTAAAAACAGGTCAGGTAGGGAGTTCTAAGGCAGTAATTATAGAGTTGTCGTCAAAATAGTCCTTTATTGAGTTATAGCATTTATTACTCAAATTTCTAAATAAGTAGTTCTTTTTTTAATTTATCCAGATTAAAGTTTTTTTTTTCAGGTAGTTTATTAAATATTTTTATGGCCATACAAAATGTGCTTTTATTCATTAGTGCAGTTTTGCCATGAGTCACTTCGAGTTCTGACCTATCGAATTTCATAATTTCTAAAACATTTAAAAAAGTAATTCACTGCCTTCGGTTTTATCCCCCAGTATGGGTGACATTGTTTTTTGTTTCTATTTGACGATTTGAATTAGCAAAGTGTATATTGCAGCTTGTAGCCATAGATTACTATGCTATGTTATGTTTTATAGCCCATATAGCCAAGTCTTTGTGCGCAGCGGTATAGTGTGCACCGTAAATACAGAACTTTATCGATGAATAAGGTTTTTAGTTACTAACTGAATATAGCGAGGCACTTTTATTTGACGACTTCAAAAAAGGAGGTTTTATTCTATAAAACTTGAGCTATCATTTTAATATTTTTTCCCTATGACGCTCGAAATAAAACACTGTCTCACATACATATATGTACATATACTTAACCATTTTTTGCTTACCATGAACCTCTTTTTTTTCTTTCGCGATATCAGTTTTTTGTTGATGCATAATGGTCCCATTATAAACAACTTTTACTACGGAAAAAACTCTGAAATCGCGAACATAAAATCAGCTGTTCCCCTCATCTTGTTTAGTTTCAAGATTATAATAAGAATGCATTAATTTTACTATGACCATTGTTTTATTCCTACAAGTAAATAGTATTTTTTTCCTGCAGTTAGGTGTTGTTTGTGAGAAAACTCATTAGAGATAGTGGTTTTCCAATGTGTTATATTACCTATTATATTACGCTTTATATTACCTGTATGATATATTACCTGTTATATTACGCTGGCGGCACGGATACTGGGCATCATGTCTGCGTCTCAAATCGACAAATGGATGGGCCGTGGCGTCAGTTTAGTGTGTATACGCCTTGACATATTATGTCCCAGTTTTGTATTTTAATGATAAAAGTAGTGACCTGCTTCGTAATAAGTTAAAAATAAATTCAAATAACTATGGTTTTAATTTCAAAATTAAAACCTAAATATTATAACCAAACCGAATTCCAGTCAGGTAATCTGAATATAACGATAGGTGTTTTATGTATTCTCCAGATTTATTGCATTTGATCCTATTTCCGATTCGGAACTTTTATGATACTTTTTAAATATTAGATGGTAGCTTTTAGCATTCTGGTTCGAAATATAACAGATGTACTTTCCCAATTCCTAATAACGAATGTATTATCCTTCATAAGCATTTAAGATTCTGGTTCGTCATAATTTGAATGAATAACCTTCAATGACGACCGATGTGGCGCGGAGGGCGAAAGTCCGCCTGCGACGCAGAAGGTTGCGGGTTCGATTCCCGCCTTGGGACAAATGTTTGTACGATCTGCAAAGGTTTGTTCCGGGTGTTCTGGGTAGGTATAATAAAAAAAAACTATCTGTGTAATGTAGTGTATTCATTATAACAGTCATCTAGTACCCATAACACAAGCTCTGCTTAGCTTGGGGCTTGATGATACTGTGTGGATTGTCCAGCGTTATTTATTTTTATTTTTTATTTATTTACTTAATGAAAGAAAGCTTGTTATCGATTTTTTTATAAATTTCATATTTTAGTAAACGAAAAACTCAAAATACTACCTTTAAAACGCATTGGGTACCTCTATAACATTTTGATGTATCGGTCACTAAGTACATTGTTGTATTCGCACAAGCATTTTTCTATTGGAACTATATTTTCGTTGCAACTAGACAAAGTATTCTGTTTTTCTAAATTATAGTGATATTAATTATTAATTTAAAAATGTTAATTTATTATTAGCTTTTAGCTATCTTTTAAATATAAGTTCCTTCATTAGTAATTAATTATAGATTTTCAACATCTTAAGACGGATACGCATTACCATTTCTGTGTTTTTTGTATATGTGTGAGCTAAAATATTGGTAGAAAAAAAAAAGAACCTACATACCTACTCCCCATCATATATCGTAAATTCGTTAAACTTTTTGGCAGGCACGCAAAAGCATCTCCTGCTTTTGTGTGCCTCCTGATTTTGTATCCTGAAGGGAAATTTACATAACAAATGCTGATATACATAAACTAACGCCTTTTTCCCATGGGGGCAGTCAGAAACTACAGAACGCCACCTGCTACGATCCTTACATACCTACCTACTACTTTTGCTTCGTTTACGTTCATACAAGGGCATAATAATATGCGAGGGCAAATAATATAGGCGCTACAATAATAGCTTTTCTAGCAGCAGTGCAGAAATCAAAGTTATGGCTGTGATGATGATTATTAAAAGAATAACACTGCAAAAGCGTAGTACACACGGCTCCATATCAAGTTATACATTTCCAGTATAAGCTGACCTCTCACCGTGTGTACCTACAAACCTATATTTTTAAATGTTCGACTTAACACTAACATTAGAATATGGCAATACGTATAGACGAAGGTCAAACTGAAAATTCTTAGAAAATCCAAAACGCAACGATGTCTACGTTTTGTTCTAAGAATGCGCACTTTTTAAGGGATACATTTCGTAGGTTTTTTGAACGCAGGCTCTTCAGGGTTCATACAGCGAATTTATCTTAGTCTACATATATTTTATCTTGGGGAATAAACAAAACTCGCCAGGTGTCCAAGTCGGGACTATAAGGGGAGGTCGCTTAATTAACACCCTTCATAGACAAATATTCGATTCGTCTGGCGAAGTCAGCTGGAGCGTTGTCGTGATGGAGGAGTTTCTTAGGCGTTTCAGTCGTACATTTAGACAACTGGTAAACAATGCTAATCTCCGAATGGAAGTTCCTACTTGATATATTCGTTTTTTTTTTTTAATATTATTTTCTTTTAGTTATACCCAAACCGATTCCATTAGTTCAGTACCTACATGATTCTGTGCCCTGGTAAAGTTTTCTTCGTTTTTTCCTAATTTCTACGTTTTACTGATGTTTTCTTTTTAATTTGTAAAAAATCGACCGATGATTGCTACCTACGCCAGGGAGATTTTTAATTAGAGACGTAAAGTATTAACTAGTAATATATAAATGAGGATTTTCTCATTAATTTTTCTGGTTCAAGTGAAAAATACATTAGAAAAAATAAAACGTAAAAATTAGGAAAAAGCCGACTAAATATTTCAACGCTGGGGGAAATAAAAAATCCAGAAAATAGGTACTTAGCTCATGGCACCAGTTTGTGCGTTGATATCCCTTCCACCGTATATACGAGTATATAGTACTGCTATCACCACCTGTGTCGTATAACGATGTCAAACACAGCCATACGACTAGTGACGGATTAACCCTTAATCAAATTAAGCATCAGCCTAGGGCATCACGTATGGGGGGGGGGGCACCAGAAGAATCCGTCCTTAGGGCATCACGTCTCACTCTCACGTCGAATTCTCATCGCGAAAAATTCGCGCGTTTTGCACAACTTACGTTTTGAGGCGGTAAAGGTTTAAAGACCGATTCTAGTTGACATACGGATAGGGCCCACAGGCGTGGATTGCTTAGGGCATCAAGTAGTCTTCCTACTGATGCCCTAAGCAATCCACGCCTGTCCGTCACTGCATACGACGAGTTGGGAAAGTACCGAAATACAGCATAAGACGAATTAAGAAAACTGACCAGATGCACAAGGTAACGTATGAGTGAATGTGACCATTAGGGAAAGCGACGAAATAGCGAACGAGACGAGTCACCGTAACCATATGTTGAGCCCAGGTAGTAGGTAAACTCACTTTTTTACACTTGAATGAGGAAATCCAACCTTACTTACCTACGAACCTCGAAATAAAAATCTGCATTCGTAAAGTTTTGGCTAATATCTTCATCTATTTGTCAACTTACAATTTCTGCTCATAATGTCATCTTCTGCATCACCGTTATGAAGTTTTTATTATGTTGTTGGGTGATAAGTGGGAAAAGTTGTAGCCCCATTTGTATCGAGTACAAGATAGACGGCGCTGCCGAGGCCGGAGTGGACAGGTACCGTGGACTATTGTGAGGGCTGGTCCAAGGTGGCGCGGAAAAGGAGTTCCGGAAAGGACTTCGGGGAGGTAACCTTAGCGTGGCAGTGAAACAGTACAGGCTACAGATTATTAAAAAAATATAAGACACTTGTCAGTAATGCGTTGTCAAACACGTGTCAAGAATTGCTTTTGGTTTTGTACTTATTGTACCGTTTTATTTAATACATTATGGGGGTAATCGGACAGTAAGTGAATAACAATCGATTTAAAGTATAATTAAATACGCTTTGTAATATTTTGTAACTTGTTAGTAATAAAACATTATTTTCATGTGTGCAGTGAACAGAAGCTATGTCCATACTATAAGGAGTGCCAAGAGTTCCAGAAACTCGTGGAATTAAATGACACCGGCTTGGTGGTCTACTGTTATAGGCCATGTACAGAGGATGTTAGTTCATTAATTGCCTACCTATCTGCTTTTAGGGTCCCCTACCCAAGAGGTCATACCCTTGGACGCTTGGCGATGTTGAGTTCCTTAGCGCATAGACGTCCACCCGGTCGACCGGCGTCAAACTAGGCTATGACTTACTGAATATGTGTTTAATGGTATTTCTATGTCATCAGAGCTGGTACAAATGGATTACCTTCTTTAAAATTGAATGACGTTAATTGGAATACCTAACAAAATTGCTAAAATACGTAAGCTAGCTCGATAGTAGATACATACATTAATACGAATTAAGATACATACATACATACATTGATAAATGATAAGTTCACTGCCGCGACGTATCAACATCGATTTGATGGTCGAGAAATGATGTTTTAGTTTAATCGAATAATTTTGAATACAACAAATTTCAATGAGTAAATAGTAGTAGTAGTGCAATATAGCTTAGGTCATGTTAATATAATATACTCGTAAGTATTAAGATAACCCGAAATTATTATTATAAATATCTAAAAATAGGGCAAGGATAATGACACCGAATATTAGGTTAACTTAGGAATATATACGTATAGACAGGGCAAACATATACAAACGCTATAATTTGTTTTACGTAATGATAAAAAGGCGATTCGTCTAGCATCCATCATACCCCCTCTCTATTTTTAATCATGGTTGCGCTTTGAGTTTTTTTTTTTGTGAGCGCAACCAATGTTTGCGCTTCGAGGAATTATTTAAGTTTTGCTTAAAAATAGTTGTGCTTTGAAGATTTTTTTTCCCAATTTTAGGACTATTCCTTTATTTGTGCTGTGAGACTTGCCAGATTTCATGATTTCATGAGGGCAGCGGGAAGTACCCTAAAGCTTTTGATTCACTGGCGAGTATCAAATTATACCGCATATAAATGGGCGTATTTTTTTATTGCGTTGATTTAGAAGCTGGTTTTTTATGGAGCCCCAAGGGACCGTAGACGAGTATTTCATATTAATTTCAACGCTACCGATTCCTCCACATGTTCCTGAGAAAAAGGTTCTTGACAGACAAACAAACAGACGAAAGGAAAATTAGACTGCTCAATTTTCTTTTTTTTTTCTAAGAACGAGACATACCGAGACTACTACCTAAATGTTTTGCTTTATAGTCCGGTCAATTTAGACCAAAAAATGAGAGTGAAGTTACATAAAGTCCCAACAAGCTGAATTTTTGTGAAGTTGTTCAAAACATAATTACAAACAATGTCTAGAAGTTCCCCATCATTCCCCTGTAAGGAAAAAAATTAATTCAAGGTCAAAGGTCAAAAAATGAGTTTTTCGCGATTTTCAGCAAAACGGTAAGTTTTATCATAAAAGTACCTCAGACAAAAATTGTATATCATAAAATTATCAATAAAAAAAGTATCAATACTTTTTTTCTTACGAGCCACCGTTTCTGAGATAAAACGATTCTAAAAGTTATAAAAGTTGTTATCGTCATAATATGCACACGTTTCCACGCCACCTATGAGGTAGTGTACTTAGCGCGTTTTTGTTAACGTGGTTTCCCCAGTAGGCCTACTCCACGGGTCAGTTGTGATCCTGTTTAATGTAAAACTATTGCAAAATAACGGAAATTTTCAAAGATTGGGAAAGATAAAAGCGATGTAAATGAAAAAAAAGTGTTGAAGTTTATTCGTCTTATTCGTAAGTTTCAAATTCTTGTTCTTCTTCTTGATCTTCTTCTTGTTCTTCTTCTCCTGCTTCTTCTTCATCTTTATTTTGGATGCAAGTAACCGTTTTGCTGAAAATCGCGAAAAACTCATTTTTTTGACCTTTGACCTTGAATTAATTTTTTTCCTTACAGGGGAATGATGGGGAACTTCTAGACATTGTTTGTAATTATGTTTTGAACAATTTCACAGAAATTCAGCTTGTTGGGACTTTATGTAACTTCAAATGTCTAAATTGACCGGACTATTAGTAATTGATGAAGACTACAATTTTATTTAGCGAAAAATTTACGTTTTTCAGGAGCTTACGGTGGCTATGTGTGGTACTAAATACTGTAAATGAAAACCAGAAATTGTATTATTCTTAAGTCGTTCTAAGTTAGTCACGCAATTAATTTCTTAAAAACTATTAATCTGCAAAAGTGAACAGTTGCATAAAAAATAAAATGTTTGACTCAACAAGTAACAACCAAGCTGGATATTACTATAAAAAAAAACATGACGCACTATTTATGTCAATGCAACTGTTCCTAATTGTGGAAAACTATGTTCTGAAAATTGCGGTTATTATTATTTTGGTCGACAATGACGAATTAAAGGCGATTGTGGAAGCTGATGATACACAATCTACGGCTGAATTAGCAGCAGCTTTCGACGTTAGCGTCAAAACAATATTGGTCCATTTGCGTCAAATTGGCAAGGTAAAAAAGCTTGACAAATGGGTGCCCCACGAACTCAATGATCGCCAGCGCGAAGTACGCGTCGAGACGTGCCTTGCACTGCTCAACAGACACACAAATGAAGGAATTTTGAACCGCATTGTTACCTGCGATGAAAAATGGATTCTGTTTGATAACCGCAAGCGCTCAGCAAGTTGGTTGGATCCTGGTTCAGCACCTAAACAATGCCCTAAACGAAAACTTACCCCAAGAAAAGTGATGGTCACTGTTTGGTGGTCTAGCGCCGGTGTGATTCAACACAGCTTCTTACCAAACGGGGTGAGCATTACTGCAGATGTGTACTGTGAAGAATTGAACACAATGATGGAGAAGCTGGCACATCTCCAACCAGCATTGGTCAATCGCTCGTCTCCGCTGCTCTTGCACGACAACGCGCGACCTCATACTGCACAGCAGACGGTCTCCAAGTTGCAAGAACTGGGGTTGGAAGCTCTCCGTCATCCGCCCTACTCACCAGACCTTGCGCCTACAGACTACTACTTTTTCCAGAATTTGGATAACTTCTTGGCGGGAAAAAAATTCAATACCCGAGAGGCAGTACAAAATGCCTTTGAAGAATTTGTTGCCTCCCGTCCAGCTGATTTCTTTAAGAAGGGCATCAATAAACTGCCACTGCGTTGGCAAAGATGCATTGATTGCATGGGTGATTACTTCGATTAATACAAATAAAAAATACATGAAAAAAATTCATTTAAATTTTTTCATACAAAACGGCAATTTCATAGGTAAAGACCTATTATTTATGTAATACTTTAAGCACACAAATATACAGAGACGGACTTAATGCCATAGGCATTTTCTACCAGTCAACCTTTGGGTGATACAGAGACAAACTGTGGTAGGTGCAATTTCTTAAAAAGAAAAGGGAAAGGAAATATATATAAATATAGGTTAGTCTGTGGATGGGTGACCGTTCGTAACATATGAAGGTGATGGTGAAGGGTGGGCGTTTTAGGGGACTGTCTTTTGTAAATGTTTTTTTTTTGACGTTCAAAAAGTGCTGATTCTCAGCCTAATTTGAATAAATGAATTTTGATTTTGATATCGAGACTCTTCCGTGCCTCGGAAAGCACGTTAAGCCGTTGGCCCCGGCTGTCATTTGTAGATCTTTGACAGTCGTTACGGATAGTCAGAAACCCCAAAGTCTTGTCAGACTTTGGGGTTTCTGACTATGATGACTACTATATAACTACTATATAACTATGACTACGATACCCCTTGGTAAGACTGGTTGTCACCAGTCTTACCCAAGGGGTATCGTGTTGCCCAGTAACTGGTTTGTGGAGGTAAGATAGGCAGTCGCTCCATGTAAAATACTGTTATGCAGCTGCATCCGGTTAGACTGGTACAGACCCCAACATAGTTGGGAAAAGGCTAGGCAGAATATATGTAGCGGTTGGTTTCTCTATTGTCATTTTAAACCAACCAGATTTTGACAATAGACGATATTATCAAATAACCGAAAACGAAAAAGCTTCCTCCGAGTTCAAAGACAGTTCAACTTCCGACGATTCTGATCCCGAATAATCTCCAATTTTCACAAAATCAGTGAATTACTTTCTTCTATCTATGTACGAGTATTATTTATTAGTTTATGGATTTTTATCTCTTTTATTTTAATATTTTGTCTGTAGGTCTTCCTGTCTCTGTCACTTATTGTCTGTTTCTGTCGTTTATTTTGGCCCAATCTCCAAAATTAAAATTGGCAAAATTTAATTCACTTTTTTCACTGGAATTTCACTGACAGAGAGCTTAAGTTATAAGGAGTAACTGAGGCTACTTTAAGGGTTCCAATCAAACATTAAAAAAAACATGAAATTGTTTTACATTCCACGCGGATGCAGTCACTGTATCCGCGTTCAAAACAGCTAGTTACACATTTTGTTATTTTAATTAATGAAAACATTTTTTTTCAAACAACGCTTTCCCTAAAATATAACTTGGAGTACCATGTTGATGATTCTCTAATTTCAATCATAGTTAGATAAATCACTGTTTTTCATTACTAATACCACCACTTACTCTTCTTTTCAAACCAACAGATTAGACAAGGTGAAGTGCTTGAAAGCGCTGTAAACATATCCGAAGATGTGTTTATTTTACACAATAAGAAAGACGTGAAAATAACAACTTCTGAGTTAAGAACAGAACTAGGTAAAACTTTATTTAAGTAGTATGTAGATTAGTGTTGTTCAACCTTTCTTATGACGCAGCCCTTTGGTAGGGAAAAATATATCACGACCCTACATTGCCATGCTACATTTGCTGTGTTGAACTTTTTATTTTTTTATTTCACAGAATGTACAAAATCCGAACACCATGGAACGTAACGTGCAAATATTCTTGTACCTCCATACCGATAGATGTTTAAAATACGTTATTAATAAAAAGTTATCATTCGCTTGTTATTTTACGCATATTATTTAGAGTTGTCATTAGTGGTTAAATTTTAGTGATTAACGCCAAGAATAATACATTTT
Source organism: Phlogophora meticulosa (assembly GCA_905147745.2). Classification (NCBI taxonomy): domain Eukaryota; kingdom Metazoa; phylum Arthropoda; class Insecta; order Lepidoptera; family Noctuidae; genus Phlogophora; species Phlogophora meticulosa. The sequence continues at coordinate 8,193,006 of LR990518.1, forward strand.
CTATTGTGTGTCGTTTTCTGGAAGTTTAGGTGTTAAGCAGTGTTATGGCGAATGTGCACACAAATACCAACCAATTCTGGTGTAATGGTACAAACCATGTGAAGCTGTAAAGCTTCTCTATTTATAATCAAATAAAAAAACAGTCAGAAACACTGCTACGGAAAAGCGACACAACAATTGTAGCTGACAACCGGCCTCTTCCTCGTCATATTAATAACTCATATGACTTATAGGTTTATGTTAATTTGTGAGCTTAATGTTCATTAAGTACTTGTTTCCTGTAACAACAAGTAGTACAAAATGTTATATTTGGTGATACATATTGTAAAAAAAATTGGTTGTCTGTAAAGTCGGTTTACGGACGTGATAACGTCATAATCATTATTTTCCTCTCTATCGCTTGTTGCGCGCTCTCGCTTGCACGCACAGGCTCAGGTGGAACGTTACGCGGAACGTTACTATTTTTCATGAATGTTGCGGGTATTCATCAATTTATAAGACGTTATCACGTCAAAATTTCAACTGTCTACTTATTACGGTTCATGATGCTCACTGACAGACAGATGGACGAACGGATGGATGCTTATTATTGTGATCTTGTTGGCTTGGCACTTTTTAATATGGAACCCTGAAAAGTATTCTTTTAAGGTTCCAAAAAGTAACAAGGGAACCCTTATGGTATATGCGACTAACACTATCGACTGAAATTTGGAACAGTTCTAAATAACGCTTTCTCAACTTGACTGCAAACAACAGAATTGTAAAAATATTTGATTATAAATGGAAAAGGGGACGGCATTTGTTGGCAGAGTTTAATCAAACCCTGTGCCTTTTTGTCTGTGGACCATGAAGTGTTTTGACTCTATTACTATTAAGATCCTGGTTTGTTTGAGAGTGATCCAATTTCTCCATGTCACGGCCTTGTTGTGGATTTTTGGTTTAATTGGTCTAAGGTGCGCTAAACCTACAAATAAAGGACATAGCACACATATCAATTAGGAAAGGGATTGTCACCGTATCGCCTTTTGCGTAGAGCTTGTGCCAGGGCTTTTCGATTAGGTTACGTTTCCGATTAGTGTGCGGTGCAGTAGGGACTATCATACTAAGAATACTGCACGGCTCGAGTTGATACGGTGACGATCCCTTTTTGAGTTGATATGTGTACTATGACCGTAATCTCGCTGCCATGCCGGAAGAACGTGCGCATCGTGGAGTGGACTTTGTCGCCTCAACCTTACCGACTGCGTTTTCTTCTTCTGACACCATGTTAGGTTTTCGGTCTTGATACGGCACAGATGGAAAAAGACGATTGTGAATCAGGATATACATTATTATTTAATCAGGGTAGTAACAATCTAGCGAGTCTGAACGAGTCGTAATTATACCATTAACTATATACCAGTGTTGCTATGAAACACCCTCAAGGATTTCCGCATAACTACCGTAGAAATGAGGTCTAATATTACCGATTAAAGATAATTCCCTTCATTAATTAACATCCTGTGAATTATTGCTTCCAGAAAAGGAAAATATTAGCTGCCCAAGATGTAGAAAAATATTTGAGCATGCTCAAGAGCTCATGAAAGAAGTAAAATCAATAGATGGGAAGAATGTAATGGGTATATGCGATCATTGCCGTAAAAAAACAAGAGGAAGTAAACAACCATTTTGTGCCTGCGATCAAATTGCAAAGAAATTTATATCCGTTAAAGTTGAACAAATAGAAGACAGTCAAAAGTATGTAAAAACGTTACCATCAAAATCGGGGCATCTTCTTAAAGATACAATGCTCAACAAACAAAAACAAAAAAAAACTCGTTCATACCCCGATTTACAAAGTATTCCAGAAGTCACCGCACCTGCATCTAGACAAAAGCCTGAAATAGTACAAATGTTTGACCCAAATATGCCAAAATCAAACATAAGCTTGACATCAGAAATGGGCGAAACATATTTCAAAAAAGGTCATATGGAACAAGATGCAGCCGTTGTTCAACCTATTGAGCCGATGGGAATATCTTTTACTCACCCACCTCACGAAAGAGTAAATATAAATACAACAGTTCCAGACGCTTCGTTGGCAAGCTTAGACACAGCTTTTGTAGATACATATGACGGTGTTAAAGAACACCCAAGACCTTCTCTTAAGGATCGCAATGAGGATATTTTTGAAGATAGCCCTTCAATGGATGCTATAGAAGCATTGAAAAGAAGACATGATCTTAGCTTGAGACAAATGATGAGAGATGACAAGGATTCTGGGGTTTCATATTCTGTATCGAAAGGAGCTGATATATACGAAATCCCAAAAACAACTTCGAAATCTCATGTGGAATCTGAAATCGATTTAAAAATACTAGCAAAACATGATCTTGGCCCTCGTGGCTCTCACGATCTAGAATATGCGTGGGGTAGAGAAGTAAAATTTAAAGAATCAAAATCCTTTCGAAAAAAATCACTAAAAATAGCCGGCAAAAAATATTCCAAAGAAGGTTCAAAGAAAGTTAAGAAACCGGATCACCGCTATATTAAGGATGAAGAATTAAAGGCAAAACCCAGTGCAGCAAAATTAAGCCAGAAAACGGAAACACCAGATGTGGCAGATTTGAAAAGCGGGCCCATAAAAGCTACAGGATTAAAGTCCCGTTTTAGTTTCGTCTTTCCAAAAGGAAACGAAGAAAAAAAACCACAATCAAAACTTAATGAGATGTCCTCATATCTCATTAAAGATACTAAAGATAAGTTCCGCTTACAAGCTGAAGAAGAAGAGAAAAGAAAAGAAGAGGAACACCAACGTAAACTTGAGCAAGAACAAAAGAGAAAACTTGCCCGAGAAGAGAAAAAACAACAAGCTGAAGAAAATAAAAGGCAGGCTATTGAAGATCAAAAAAAATATGAGGAAGAGCAAAACAGACTTGCCAAAAAGGATTTAAAAAGTAAGAACATTTTAGATTCTGAGCTAAAAGACAAACAAAAACAAACACCAGCAAAAACAAAACATATAGAGATAGCTGATGATGTATCAAAAAAACATAAAGTGGACAACGATGAAGTAACAAAGACAGAGGAAAAAGACACTGAAAAACCCCAACTAAAAAGTTCCGATGATGATCAAACATCGGATGATAGAAAGACGAATGATCAAAAATCGAATGATCTTATATCGGCTATGAAAAAAAAGATCGGAAAATCAAAAGATAAAGACTTAAAGTCAGGACCAGAACAAAAAGAGAAAGATGCTGCATATAAAAAAAAAATGAAAGAAATGGAACAATTAATCAAAAAAGACCTTAAAAAAGTGTCAAAAGAGAAAGCTGCGGCGTCTAAGACAGGAAAGTCTACTAAAAAGACTGGGGATTCGTCTGTTGAGATGAAAGAGTCATCGTTATCAAAAATACAGAAATCAATGAAAACAGACATAAAACAGACTCCTGGGAAGAAACAAGATAAAGAATCAGCTTTAACTCCCATAGATACATCTGAATTTCAAAAATTACGTGCTGAACTTGCAGAACAAAAAGCAGAAGCCCGGAAAAAGAAACAGCTAGAGTTAGAAGCAAAAAAAGCAGCACTAAAAAAAAAAAAAGAATTAATTAAACTTAAAAATATCAGAACTATTAAAAGTGGCGATAATCTTGACATTTCAAGGTTATACCGAATTAAACAGGCTGCGAAGATGAGAGCGTGCGATGTTAAGCCACATGTAATACAATGTCATATACACCATCATATGCCAGCAACAACATCAGACAAGTGTCCGCTTTGCCTAAACTCTGAATTAGAATTTGAAGTTCTAGCTATGAACAGAAATCAAGTACACGACACAGATATTGTAATTGGCGAAAAAATCTTCAAATGTAAGACACGTCCTGAGAAAACTAAAAAACCGGAAGTTGTTCCTATATTATTTCGAACGGATTTTGGTGAAGAATCTGACCAACAGCCCAAGGAAACACTCCAAATTCCGCAGGAGACGACACCTGCTCGGAAACATGTTTTGACAGGACAAAGTGTAAAAGATGTAAGTACAATCTTGCATTAACATATCTAGTTATCTAATACATCCGTAAGTACTTTGAAATGGGGCCCTTTTTTGGAATGGGCTTCTCAGTTTAACTTTCAGGGTTATTTACTGCTAAACCGAACTTTTATGTGGGGACTTATTTAATAGAAGGCATAAAACTTAAAAGCTAAGCGACCACTCGCTAAGGTTCCCTATTAGGATACGACCCTCGGCTTAGGGTGTCGCTGGGAGAGGACAGCAAAGGTAAAATTAGTCCCTAAATAATATGACTATCAGATCCAGCTTGGATCTGATAGTCATATTATTTAGGGACTAATTTAAACAACTACTGGCTCAGGGATGCGGGCTGGCTCGAGCAAAGGGTCGGGGGAAGGCTTCGACGGAGTAGAGGATGAAATGTGCCCTATTATAATCAAATTCTTATTTACAGTAATACCTTATCGATCGCGATATCATTGTTTACTTACTAGAGTAAGTATGAAATAATTGTGTTTCCTATTAGAATAGGAAACACAATTATTTCATACACATTGTCGTAAGAGAACGATAACGATATAATGATCGGTTGATACAATGATCAGCTAATATAATAAACGATTGGTATAATTTAAAAATAACTAATTTTTATAAGCATAATATACATTGAATATTAAATCGTTAAATATACCACTCAAAAGACATAAAACCTATTTAGTCTAATATGCCTGTGGTTATTTTAACCTCTAAGTAACATGCAAACGAGCACACACCATGCATGCAGCAAGTATGCAACATGCAGCAGGCATGCAACACGCAGCAGGCATGCAACATGCAGCAGGCATGGCTTCTGTCACGGCTCCGGCGCTGCGGGGCTCCAGCGGTCGCACGGGAGCTTATCGCCACAGATGTGTTTCACGCTCACCACCTGCTCCAGCTCGCGGGCCGCCTCGTCCATCCGCGTGTACGCGGATTTAAATTACACTCTTGGGGGCAGACAGGAATACGTGGATTTGGTTTTGCAGCGATTAGTTTCTACCACGACGCTCCCGCAACACGCTCACTTCACTCGTTCGCCTTCGCGCGTTAATAGCCACTGTTCTAACCCAACCTAACCCAAATGATTCACCAACAATAGAGGGAGTCTGGCACTCCGCTCCGCCCCCACCTTAACCTGCTAACCTAACCTAACCCATCCGAGTCGGATTGCTTTGAATAGGGGTGTAAACCATAAAGATGGCATCAATACATATATTTTAAACGACAGGCCTAATGATTTTTCCATCACATACACGTTATACGAAATAACTTTTAGAGTATGTAAATGTTATATCCAAAGAAATTATATCAACAGTTGGTATAACTCTCGTTTAATATATCTTGTGAACGTTATAATTCAGCGCAAGACAGAATAGAGGGGTAAACGTGAACTTATTTATAATTTATAGTAATTCGCTGCTATTAAGTTCTGTCTAGGTAAATGACAAGTGCTTAGATTGAGGAGCTGGGAAATCTTCTAAATAATGGCTCCAAAAGGCGCTACGTTCCGCATTAAAATGTATTGTTTTGCTTTATGCGTGGTTGTATCGATCATGAAACTATTTATGTAGTTATACAACCTTACTAAACAGATTTTTAGACTTCTGGACTTTATAGAGTTCCGTACAAAAAGGATAAAAAGGATTAAATACTTACTTATAAATTACAGGAAAACGTGTAAGAAGTCCACGGTTTTAAAATACCATGCTAAATTTCTAAATATGCGTACAATCTTAAATTTGCAGTTGGAATGGGAGTGCAAGTTTTTCATATAAGTGGTCCATTATGGGATGCACAAAATAAAACGAATACATTTTTATTTTTTTTCTTCCATTCAAGCTAAGATTATAGTTTTGGCCCCTATTGATGAACATTTTGGTCGTCAGCTCCCGCACTGTTCGCTTGTTATAAATATTCCACCGACATTGCATTAATCCGGTCTTCCATCGGGCGTATTACCAAAGTTCTCTTCAAAATGATCAAGTCAGACTTTAATTACAAAATGGTTTCAGCACTGAACATCTCCAACAGCCTGTTGGAGATGCTTAGTGTTACCGGCATGCGCATTGACTGTGAATGCCTGTTGCTCACAGGTACTCATTGCACATGCCGGTGGTAGGACTGTTAGGTAGGTAGCCTAGGTCTGTAGGTCCAACAACGCCAATAGTTTATGATCATTTTTAGCTGAAAATCTAGAAATATTTTAACGATGTACCATAATATGTTAACATTTCAGCTTGCCACGGAACCTGATAAAAGAGGTATTCTTCACTACGCTTTATCTGATCGCACCTTCATTGACAATGGTTGGACTATGCTACCTACAGAAAAAGTAGTGCAAAAGGTAAATACTTATATCCACTATTTTGTAAATGCTCTCTTATATGGTTGATGCACTTCATGATGGATAGTTATAAAAGTCTGCACGTTTTTATAAATTCCGTTAAGTTGACTACTTCAAATAAGAAGCGAGGGTTTGTTTTCGAAACTTAAAATTCCAGACAAAAAACTAGACACTCAGTGTCCTAGCCCTTAATCATTGTAGAGCGTTTTTATTATTAAAAAGGGAACTATTTTTTGTGAGCAAAATGGAATGCCCCCTAAAGAAGTGAAAAATATTTCATTTTGTAAATTAAATTAATATAGGTATTGTTCATTATGTTCATGTCTTCAATTTTCAATTGCGAATATGATACATCATGGGATGTACCGGTAGAGTTTAGAGAGAAAATGGGATGTATAAATCTGATCTTCAGTCTTGCGTGGACACTATCTACATATGTATGGTGTGGACTGGCGCTTGGTACCTACGGGCACCAAAATCTTTATTCCAGTGCTAGTGTTAAATTACAAGGGGCGTACAGGAGCTGGTTTGATATCTCTAGGGGTGTTAGGGCTGTGCAGCGTTACCATGGCTGTTCAATTTATAGATTGATAGTTGTCTGACAGGTTTAAAGGAGATTATAGAAAAGGATTAATAAGTTGCCTGTCAAATGTCTTCTGCACGAAGAACAAGTTCTCCTTTCATGGCAGGACAGTTACATGAAATGGTGACCGTGATGAATGGAGCATATACTCGTAAGGTGTAAGAGATGTATTCATCTCTAGACTAACTGTGGACAAGACGAAGGTAATAGTGTTTGAAAGAAAAGATAATGTGTCGGTATGTGATGTGAAAATAAGAGTGTGGAACAAGTGGAGGAATTTGAATATTTGTAGTCTGCTTACATGGAAATATTGATACTGTTGTGCAGAGGAGAGTAAACGCGGGAAATTAAGTAATGGCGCTTACACGGCGTTGTGACCAGCCACTCGATATCCAAAAATGCTTGTCTGGCTGTTCACAATTGTGCGCTAGTACCTACACTAATGTATAGATGTGAATGTTAGGTATCGGTTAAGAGAAGATGGAGCGAGACAAATTGAGCAGATTATGCTTAGATGATATAGTCACCTTAATAGGATGAATGAAAGGCGATCAACTAACCAACTAGGGTATTCATTAGGCAGATGCTGTACTACGGGCTGCAATAATAACGTACTTACCGCTGGACTTGCAATTAATCGAAACAATAAACTATATTTTTATCATTAACTAGCTGCGCCCCGCGGTGTTATCCGCTGTTGAAATTCACATTCATCAAACGCTCGAACTGTCAAAGATAAAATAGATTTCTGATTTTTTCCTCATTTTCTGCGAAATTGTCTTAATTTTTCTTTTATAAAGTAAAACAATACCTCAAAAAAGATGAATGAAATTGATAAAGTCGTTCTCAAGTTGTGGCGTGACCAAGTGAAACAGCGATTCATTTTTATATAAAGATTGTAAGCTGTCACTAGCACCATCATACAGTGTCGTTGGTTTAGGAACTTACATAACATCATGGTTATGATCAACAACCAGCAGAGACCTACGCCTATCCACCCTAGCCGGACGATTGAGCTGGTAAATATGATTGGATATTCATGCAGTGGCGGACTAAGCCTGTCAGAGGCCCGGGGCGGCAAAGCTGAATGAGGCCATTTTTTTAAAGCTGGGGGCTTTAAAAAAAATGTAGTTTTACTGGCAAGTGAAATTAATTTCAGAGTACCCGCTACAAAGATGGGAATTCCCCCAGCGTATTGGACGGGTTCAGCAAAGTTAATAAGTACCGCGTAAAAAGTCTAGATGGCTGTAGTGTTTTGATCTTGATGAAATGATGTAGGTTAGGTACTAAGCACATTTTTAAAGTCTTGTTTAGGATTTGATCAGGGGAATACGGAGGCATTTGAGGCGGCCCGCCCCTACCGCCCCCTGTTAGTCCGCCACTGTATTCATGTCGGTCTAGGTAGATGTTCAAAAATAAAAGTTAGTAATTATTTAAAGACAAGACGAACACACAGACCACCCACTCATACACCCCTACTCACCCACATATACACATTCACACAAAAACCTACTAACCATACTAACACCGGCATCAATAAAAATAAATAAAAATGTAAATTCCTGCACTTCCAACTGTACATAATTATAGAATGTAAGCGTTACCCAAGGGCGTGGCAAGTGGCGATCTGGTGTCCTGAAATACAGACTTTTCGTCTAGTTTAGGCACCAGTCTCCCACAGTATAATCATAGTGCCTTTTGTATTACCTACTCTGTAATGTACCTATATTGTGGTGCGAAATAAACCATTATTATTATTTCGCTTTTGAAAAGTTGGGGAAAAAAAACTCATTACCATAGGATCTACAATTCCGGGTTATGCACCCATCGCATTGAGTTTGGTTGGTAATTCGAAGCTTATATGCCGTTATTATTGAGGCACTTTACGTTTTAGTTGAATGTTTATCGAATGCGTCCAGCACACCCTGAGTTTGACTGGTTCAAACACAACAAGAACAAAAGACTGATGACATATGACTCCGGCGAAAGACTGGCCGAGTTTGATGACAACGGACGAGGTCGCTGGTATTACAAAAACGGTCGACTAGCACTAGATTATTATGATGCCGAAGGTAGTTACATATCTCTATGGATGTAGTTAGTGGTTATCGAGTACCTACTTATTAGGTACGTAGTGAAAGGAACTATCCCGATCTTCCCAAACACCTTTAACACGCTCTCTATCCCAGTACAATGTTATAAAATATATTCGTACGTCCACCTACAATATCGCCCTAACTTGAAAACATTTTACGGCGGCTCTTTTAAATTTTCGGTAGCCTTGTTATTTAACCATACGTCCATGAAAATCTTTTTCTTCTTATTCATACGTCCAGTCAAATAAAAAACATCAAATTTACTCTTGGATCATCAAATTTACTCCAATTAGAGTCATGGACGGGTACACCCTTTATAGCAGAACTTTTTACGTCATAATTTTATTTTGCAGAACAACTGATAGCAGAAACCTCTTTTCGCAGAAAATCGTTTGGCATACACTTATTCAGCATACACTGAAATCCATAATTATGTAAGTCAGAATCATCTTTAGGCATAAATTTTATATCCATAATAATCAAAAAATATAACCATCATAGCAGAAAGTTCACAACCAGAATCATCTTTTGGTATATAATGTTATGGGCTAAGTGATTAATCGGGCATTATTCATAATGCCCGGGCAATATGAACAATGCCCAGTGTCTATTGGGCAGAGTGATGTAACGTCCATAACAACATTGCATTGGGTTATACCTGTAATAATAGTTGTAAGTGATTATATAAATAAATAAATAAAAATTAGGCCAAAAAAATAATTATATTAAATATTTTTTATTCCTTACAAATGTTTGTTTAAAGAACTTTATACCAAGTGAGTTATGCCAAATAGGTTTTGGAGTATCAAGTTTCTGCTAGATAGATGGCACCCGTCATGGACCTATGAGTTTGGTACAAATGTGACTCCTTCGGAGTTATTGGACAGTGAACGTGTTAACGTTGTAACAGGTCGCTACTGACTAGTCTAACGGTTCTGAATGAATTAAATCTGATTAGATAATGTTGTGTGAATGTTTATTCTAATCTCTTTATGATATAAATTTCAGAAAAAAATGTTCAGCAACGTTTCGTAATATACAGCAGCGGAGAGCCCGACGAGCGAGGCCGCACACATCCTATCACGATTCTCGCCACTTTTGACTATCTAGGCAATGGTATAGTTTTCGATCATGCTGGCAAGATACGGTAAGTAATAAATAAGTACATGACTATTAATAAAAATATTGTATTCATAATCGACGTCCCCGGGCAAGAACACAATAATTGTTAAATTCATAAGTACCTATTTCAGATAAGTAAAGGACAAATGTTATACTAATTTTATAGGGTTCCATTACCTTAACAAGGAAAAAACGGGATCCATAATGCATCATTTGTCCTCCACTTTACTTCTCCCAAGTGTAAATAAAGAAATTGATCTGGGTAGCTACCGCAGTTCCTTGAAACAATGTTAATAAGACCAAAGCATGACCAAAGTAGGTACGTTAAAATGTCCATGACAAGTAAACGGAGTTAAGCAACAATTTATCGACCCATCGAACAATTACCCGGTCAATATCGATTAATTTATTAAATAAATAAATAATACTGGACAATCCACACAGCATCATCTAGCCCCAAGCTAAGCAGAGCTTGTGTTATGGGTACTAGATGACTGGTATACTTAATACAATACATAACATAGATAGATATTTTTATTATACATAGCAAATACCCAGAACACCCGAAACAAATATTTGTAGATCGTACAAACATTTGTCCCAGGGCGGGAATCGAACCCGCAACCTCCTGCGTCGGCAGGCGGACCATCGCCCGCTGCGCCACTTCGGTCATTAAATATGGCATGATTTATTTGACGTTATAATCTATCGATTTTTATTGTCTGTGCAACATGTTTGAGTTTTGGCCCATGCTAGTATGGGAAAAGTTGACCCTTTGAAATGTAACAGGGTCGGTAATAGATGCTTTACCTGACCTAATGTATTTAATATGTTTCTCAGCCTTAAATACAATCAAACTGAAGGAGTGGTGCTTGATCGCGGAATGGGTCCAGTTACACACTGGAAATGGCATTCATTGAACGATCCGCCGGTGCTACAGCAAGTTATGATAGATACCCAAATGGCACACAAGGATCCTCATATTCTTACACTTGGATCAAACACAGAAAAGACTACTCGACCAGATAATGAAGAAATGTTAGCCATAGAATTTGATAACTTCCTCAAAGAGAAGAGTAAAAAGTTATCCCAGAAATTCATACCATTTCAGATCAAAATGAAAGCTTTGAAAATAAACGAGCATTTCTCTCTGAAAGTGTTAGATCAATCCACAGTATATCTCATTTATAGAGATGGGTCAACAAACCTTAAACTGAACATCGGTATGATACTAGACCATAAAGAAATCGTGGATATTGACGCTACTGAAGTTGGTGAAGTGCCGAACAGTCTAGAGCGGTTCCCAGCTCGTACCGATAGTCTGGCAGACTTACAGCGCAGTGTGGCTCACGCACAGCGCTACGAGAGACAGCACATTGAGCGAGACCGCCGCTTGCGGCCCACTGTGTCCCGTCCCAGTGTCGATCAGATGACTGCTGCCGTCTCCCCGCCCTTACGACTTCCTTTGAGAACAGTACCAACTGGATCTTCATCTAGTACTGGATGTTGTAGTAGAAAGCCTGCAAATAATTTATATTATGATACCCGTTTTCTTTGTTAATAATTTACTTGTCGTTGTAAGACATAATTTTCTTTTTAGAATACTTTTACGTTATTAAGATTTCAAAATCAAGAAATGGAGAACTTGTCAAACTCTACTTGTACCATTAGGTACCTAATTAAGGAAATCGTCATATTTTAGTTAGTTTTTAGTTTATTTATTGCGTATTGAATTTAGTTTAACATACGACGTGATTTGGTGATGTTATTTGTGAAATCGCGGGCGTTATGTCTGGATTTTAAAAAAGACTGATCTCTGAGTTTCTTTCGGTGCTTCTTCTCAGAGTAGTTAGATAGCAAAACACCAACCTAGTTTAAAAATAATATTTTACTTGTTGACGTATAAAAATAAATATAATTTCTCATTTAGCTAGTAATTTCGCCACATGGCGAATTGTTATGGTAGCCTGAGAATTATTTTTAAACTTTGCAGTTCAATATCAGATTGTCATCCTCTTGCCCTTCTCCCAATTTATTTGAGGTTGGCGTAGCATGTCTTCTTTTTCCATACATCTATTTATATTTCTACTTTCTTGCCATCATCTTTTACACAATCCATCCATCATTGACTCTTGTAACCCTCCAAATTAAAACTCAAAACTTTCCACGCATAAACAAAAATACAATTTATGCAATTTCGAAGAAATTGTAACAAAATTTGAATTCCTGGGGTTACGGGTATCACCTACGTAGATTTGACAAGTTTTCAATTCACAAAATGAGTGTTAGAGCCAGTCCACACAGGCGATGCATCAACGCAGAGCACTACCGGCATCGCAATGAGTACACCCCTGCCACTCCGGCATCGCAATGAGTACAACACTCCTACCGATTCGGCTCGCGGGCTGTAGTCAGTTACGTTGGCGGCGTTGCGTCGACGCAGCGCACTGTGGGGTCACTATGGATAGTTGTACGTAAAACGACGCAGCGACAGCGCTACGTCGACGCAACGCTGACATAACGCGCCGTGTTGACTGGCTCTTACTCATATTATAAATTATTTGTATTAGTACTATAGATTCGATAAGTTTATGTATAAATATACGTATATTTTATACCAGTTAATAACCTATGTACTAAATACTTTTTTGCATGCCATAATGTCGTGCACGCGGTGCAACGCATAGTTTGTAGGAGAGAGCAGGGAGAGTGCATAAGATATGAGATTACAACACAGTCTATAATGTAGCCATAGAAAATATTTTATTAAATTTGTAGTTTAGTATTATTTAAGTTATTATTATTGTACACTTGTTTGGAGAGTATATCTTTTAGTTTATAGGTATTTTTCATATATAAAATTAAAATATATTACCTTATAAATTAAATTAATAAAGAAGAGATAAGATTTCAGTTTTCATGTTTCTTTGTTTATTAATAACAAGCACTTCGCCCGCGTGTATTTCGTACTTTTTCCCATCGAACTTTAACTGGATGGAGGGGATCCTCCACCCCAGTTAAAGCATAGTTTTGAAAATAATATATGGCCTCATACTCGCTAATAATGAAGCTTTCTGTAGGGTAAAGATTTTTTTATATCGGTTCAGTAGTTTTTAAGTACCCTATATCCATTACAAACAAATAATCAAATATTTTCAACAGATTGACATCCAACAATTTTATAAATAGGAAGAAGCAAAAGACCAAAGAGAATATTTTTTATATTGTATTTTTTTTTTGTATTGAAAATTATTTAATTAATTACTTATCATAAGTAATTACAACTCAATTTTTATCGCAACTTACTTGTATACTTGAGATTATTTTTATAAACAACAAAATAACAATTAAAAGAGACAAGGAATTGAATTGAACTACTCATCTGCTTAGCCTTTTCTCAATTATGTCTGGGTCGGCTTCCAGTTTGACCGGATGCAGCTATAAATAATACCAGTATTTTACACGGAGCAATTGTCTATCTTACCTCCATAACTCAGATACTGAGCAACAAGGTACGCCTTGGTAAGACTGGTTGTCAGACTTTCGGGCTTCTGAATATTCGTAACGACTGTCAAAGATCTACAAATGACAGCCGGGAGCAACGGGAGTCTCTCCACGAAAATACCAGTACCATGATTTGCCATAAAATTCATTATTTGGCGTGCGCTGCGAAAACTGTTGTTACCTTTATTATTATTATTATTTTTATTGTATTGTACCAGCCTATTACTGTCCCACTACAGGGCAAAGGCATGAGCATTAATCACCACGCTTGCTCAAGACGGCGATTTCAGACTTATATTAATTATATAAGTCCAGGTTTCCTCACGATTATTAATATACTAATGTGTAATGTGTGTTTTATTACCTACCCACGAAAAAGTCCACTAGGATTGTATCGTGGACTTTAATTTGAACAAAATGCGGTTATTGTCCAGTGACATTAACCGCATTTTGTTCGGATTAGTCAATCAAACCACCGAAAGTCGATGACATTCAGTATCATGATACTGTATGTAGGTACTCGTGATAGTTTAAACTTACGAGCAAAAATATGGAATCATGGGGTGATTCCGTCAACGTATTTTCAGCTTAGAATCAATTGAGGTGATAACTTAAATCCAAGTAATTTTGAAGACAAATGAATTCCTTACAATATGATACCATTTCCTTTTTTAAAACTCAATTGGTTCTAAGCTGAAAATACGTTATATGGCAAGAAAAGAGGTGACCCTTGAGATGACGGCAAATAGAGATGTATGGAAGAAGAAAACATGCTGCGCCGACCCCAAATAAATTGTGATAAGGGCAGGAGGATGATGATGAATTGGTTCTATACGTTCGTACGTTCTATACGTAGACATGGATGATTCCATATTTTTGCTCATAAGTGTAGTTAGCTTTTCCATCTAATTTGTTACACAATCAAGGTTGGTTACGCGCATGTAAATTAAAAACCTCTCTAAATTATTCGAATCGGACCATTCGTTTAGAAGTTTCAAGAGGTACCTATAATATAAAACTAATCAAAGCCCCACGCAGTCACGCTTACGTAAGATAAACGATATATTCGTCGCCAGCGATGCATAGTGGTGCAGATGGGCACACTTTACTTGTTGAAGCGTCTTACTGGGCGCTTTTTCGAATTAGCCGAGCGACACCCAAACCCACTTGTCGTCTCGGCCTCCCAATAGTTCCCTACCAAAATTGGTAAGATTCGCCGCCCAAGGCATACCCTAGTCGAGCCAGACGACGACATAACCGTCATCCAGGAGAGCAGTAGGGAAACACACAAGAACAAACCGACCCACATTCCGGCCTCGCCGACGAGGCCCGCGACGCGCGACGCCCTAATTAGTTAAATGTAAATTCAATCTTTAGACTCTACAAGGCCAGCCCGCGTAGCTGAGTCAGTAGTATAAAAAACCCCCCGATATAATAATAACGAGACCCAGCCTTTGTTATTGTTAAGTATTCAACGACGCCCTAAGCCGAGGTTCGAGCCCCACAGGGGCGCCCTTAGCAAGCGGTCGTTTAAATGTAACTTGTAGTTAGCCCTGGCTGGGGGCCTTCTTGTAAGGTCACTACAGGATCGACCGGTTAAGCAGTAAACAGCCTTATAGTGCTGAACTGCGAGTGGCCCTACCTAAAAAAAAAAAAAAAAAAACACTTGTATGTACGGAAGAAACGTAATCTCTAAAAATTTGCTGAAAACTACGTATCTAGATATTGGTAGATGGTGTAGATGAGACCTTTTGAGACACTGTAAATGTTGAAAAAAATAGAACAAGCTTAAGTATGAGTATTCGGCTCGAAGTAAAGATTTCTATTGGGGATGTATTCTTGAAAGATGGTATGAATAACGCACGGACTAGCTGTTATACAGTTTGTATTAGCACAATAACAAACAGTACAGGTAAGGTAAGTACATAAACAGTACTTAGGACAAGTATAGCGTACGTCGCACGACCGCAGCGTGCACTGTCTATATAGGCTATATTTCACCGGGACACCACGGCGGCTCAACCAGTCGCGCCACTGTGGTGTCTGTAAGCTACCAAACTAGACACCATACAGACAACAGAGTAGCCACACCACACTGAGACAGTATCAAAATGGACCTCGAAGAGATAGCACTACTGCTGTATGTACGTAAGAAAAGAGAGTTCAAGAGAAAAAGAAACAGTGGTAGGTTCATCCTTATTTAGCCGATCGCTATAAGAAAGGACAATTCGTAAACATATACGACGATCTAAGAAGATATCCGGATAAGTTTTTAGCTATCTGAGGATTTCCGTGAGGTGTTTTGATGAGTGTTTGTGTGAAAATGATTTGTTGAAACAAGACAATGCAATGAGGTGGGGGTGGCACTGGCGGCCGAGTGAGTGAGACACCATGCAGCGCTATATTAGTTAGTGGTGGCGCGACCAGCGTGGTGGTTGCCTGGCTGGAGGCCTTAATTTTAATTAAGCCCCCCACAGGAAAGTTCGGTTGAGCAGTAAATATCCCTGAAGGATAAACTGCGAGATGCCCATTCCAAAAAAAAAAAAAAAAGACCAGCGTGGCGGCGCTACTAGTAACATTCTGTGCACGCCGCCGAGCTGGTCGCGCTGCCAAACGGACACCAGGTGAGTTACTCTCTATAGAGCTGTATACATTTTGTTGGTAACAGCGACTGGTTGCGCCGCCATGGTGCCCCGGTAAAATATAGCCCTTAAGGTGCGCAGCGGGGCCAATCGGCCACGCGATCGAACCTTGGGCGGTGGAAGAGAGAGTCCTAACTTGGACACTGCCCCACAAGTTCGAAAAACAGCGCTCTTGCGTTAAATCTACGCGGCCATCCGCGTCAGCGCCTCTTTATACGGAGCCTCGACATCACCGATGAATGGAGTTAAATCAAAGACATATTGACGTCCTACGTGCTCACCTCTAATTACTCCCTCCACTAGTTACATACACACGCGGATACGATAAGGGCCATCCCTCCGGGTTATAAATTTCGCAGACTGTCCAGGGCTGACACCATTTATACCTTGCGTTTTCAACAAACCAAGATCACCTACCTTTTATTCTGGAGGAACGCGTTAGCCTTCATCTGCGCACTTCTTCTGCAGAGACTAGTTCGTGGGCATCTCGGGCATCTAGTAGTACCGATGATAACTTACGGAGGTAAGGAGTGATATTGTGGACGTAATTATCGCTGTCCACAATGGTCTTCATGTCTGCCATAATGTCCGATAACTCGCGCAGCTCTCTCCCGACTGTCAGAAAAGGTGGTGAAAATCCAGTGCTCGCTGTAACAGCATAGTTCATTGCAAATCTCATGGCCGCGAGGTGAGTATCCCACAATGCGCGATCCTTTCCTACCAGTATCGCTAATGTTGTATCCGCTCAACGGGGTTCGCTTCTGGGTGACACATCGGTGCCAAAGACTGTTTGCTCCCATCACACGAAAGCTGCATCATTGTCGCTGAACATCCTGCGCAGGACTCCATATCTCAGGAAGACCTCGGATATTAAAATGTAAAGCGCATTCCACGCTGGTGGCCTTCTCCAACGCAAATACAATGGGAACACGTAGAAAAAACACGTTAAAAAGAAACGGTTACCTTTCGAAGTCCTTGGTAGAGGCCCGAACAAGTCGACCGATAGCACTTCATTCGCCGGGTAGGGACAGGAGTCAGGAGTAGACCTACAGGCTTCCTGTTATCTATCTTGCATGGCTGGTATGCTGCATGGCGTTTAACTTAGTCTGAGACAAAAGACTTCAGACCTGGCCAAAAGTATCATGCTCTGATGCGTTTTAGATTACGTTTATGACCATAGTGGCCTGCTGTGAGAGTGTCATGGAACTCTACGAGGACATTTTCCCTGTCGTGTGTGGGGACAACGAGGCAGGCGGTATCGGAGTCGTCCGATTCGGGAGCGTACTGGTATAAAACACCATCAGACATCGGGTATCATCTCTCTGACCAAACTTACTCCTTGAAGGGATCGTCGGAAGTCTCTAGGTCCTCGACGATACTCTTTAGTTCTGGGTCCTTAAGTGGTTAAGAGTGTGTGGGTGTCCTATGTAGTGGTCACTAAGCATACC
Organism: Phlogophora meticulosa; assembly: GCA_905147745.2. Taxonomy (NCBI): domain Eukaryota; kingdom Metazoa; phylum Arthropoda; class Insecta; order Lepidoptera; family Noctuidae; genus Phlogophora; species Phlogophora meticulosa. Next base: position 8,210,784 of record LR990518.1, read on the forward strand.
TCGCAACCAGTTGGGTTTTCCTCGCAACAAGCATTAGTGTATCGGCAACCACATTCACCTTTCCGGGAGTGTACTGTATCTGCAAGCCTGCAGGGCATGAAGGGTCAGTGTCCATTAGGCAAGAGGACTACTGGGAGACTTAAGGCTCATCAGGCAACGTAGGGGCTGAAGGTCGGACTTAACCACTACTTCTGAGCTTTCCACGTAACCCCTGAACTTTGTGACCACCCAGACGTGGCGACACGCCACTATTACTACAAGTTTGTTTCGAACAGCGAAATTTTTTTTTTTTGTTAGTTTTAGCAAATTAAATGGGACCGATTCGGTTTCGACAAATTTTTAGATGACTTTGGCCTCAAAATAATTGTTTGAATACCTAATATGCAAATTGCAACGCACTTCATATTAGGCATTCAATCATCTTGAGTAAAGGTGGTTTTACACCCGCAAGGCGTGGATGGGATGAGCGAGAATTGAATTTAGTATTTCTATATATGTGTAAACTAATTAAAAAACTTAGGAAGTATGCGTGCTTTGTTCTGTAAGATGACTTTTTCTATAATTTCTAACAAAATGCGATCTATTTAGTTTACGGTACGAAACTCTTAAACATTTTCCTGGCCACACTGTATTAATTTGATGTCATGTCATTGATGTCATATAATGTTAATGTCAATCTATGGGCATTGGGCACATAATCGAGATACATGTTTTGTTCATTACAAATACGCAGTGTTTTCAAAATGTTAAAAGTGTAATACATTTAAACAATAGGATTTATTTAATTTAAAATATTTGTAAATAATCCCTCTGTAATACAATTTACTAAAATGGTAAGTTAAAATATATTTTTTACAATATTGCCTATTGGAATAACAACGAAACAACATAATTATTAGCTTTTATCAACTTTATGATTCAGAGTTATCAAGACGATCCCAGTTGTTATGTTGGTTCCTTCCCCAAGGACTTCAGTTATGGGCCTTTCGAACAAAATGGTGAGGGCGACAATACTTCATTACAAGAAGATCACAAGCCAAGAATTCTTCTAATGGGACTTAGAAGGTATTTTTTCAAGATGTCTTACACAACCATGAATATAAAATAATGGCTCAAGCTTAGGGGTCGAATCACCGAATTCGAGAGATTCACACATCTTTACAACTCCAATTAATATTTCGGATTATAATTATCTCAATGCTTACTTTTACCATTGATGTTGCAGTCATATAATTCACAAATACATTATTACGATTAAATGCTTATTTCAATTCTTAGGATCCAATAACATTGTGATTATCCGAAAAATCAGTCTTACAAAAAGCTACCAAAGCAATATCATGCTATAATACATTGTATGATTCAACCAATGTCACAATTTGTTTTACTATTTCAGATCTGGAAAGTCGTCCATTCAGAAAGTGGTTTTCCACAAAATGTCACCGAATGAAACATTATTCTTGGAATCGACCAATAAAATAGTGAAAGATGACATCAACAACAGTAGTTTTGTACAGTTTCAAATTTGGGACTTTCCGGGCCAAATTGATTTCTTTGATGCAACCTTTGATTCCGACACAATATTTGGTGGCTGTGGTGCCTTGGTGTTTGTGATAGATGCTCAGGTGGGTATCATTTATATTTAATTTAATTAATTTTTGATATGAAGTGTCCAATACATATCAATGAATAATTATGTGGGTACACTATCTTTTTCAGGATGATTACCAAGATGCCCTAGATAAGTTACAGCTCACAGTCACAAAAGCATATAGAGTGAACAGTAACATAAAATTTGAAGTATTTATACACAAAGTAAGTAAAGATTTTTCATAATATATGATTTCATTACATAACAACATCTGTATAGATTTGTATTTCAATTATCTGGGACAAATATTTGATTAAACATGACTCATTTACCAGCAGTTGCCCTGTTTTGGTGTTAGGTATGTTAATATTCGAATTTCAATAAACATACTTGATATCTAGTAGTAAGCAAGTACATAGTTTACTTTCTAATGGTCTTACTTACAATAGGGATGTGTCCTAGGTAAAAATTTATGAAGTCTATTTGTTCCGTTGTTTCGGTCAGTTAGATTACCAAAAAATATTGGACACATAGTTTTTGCTTGCTCAAATCAATAAAAGGTGACAAAGATATAGCACATAAAAGAAGGGGCTTGTGACGTCACTTTTACATAAAAAGTGTAGCACGGCGTGACGTCACGTGAAATTTCAACGCATCGTCGTTTTTGGTTTACAAGATATAAGACAAAATACAAAAAAAATATTCCTTTCATTTATTTACTATATACTATACTATTACTATTATATATTCATGTAGCTGTTCCATGACTTCTAGTTTTGTTCAATAATTTTATCAGTCTGTAAGCATGCTTGACATGAACATGCCTTAAATGTATAATATAAATAACAATTGGATGGAAATTATTAAGTGTAATGTAAAGTATTTTCTCATTGTTTTCAGGTTGATGGCCTCAACGATGATTACAAAATGGAATCCCAAAGAGATATTCACCACCGAGCAACTGAAGACCTGGCAGAAGCTGGATTAGAGCATGTTCATCTGTCATTTCACCTGACCTCCATATACGATCACTCCATATTTGAAGCATTCAGTAAAGTAGTTCAAAAGCTGATCCCACAGTTACCAACCTTAGAAAATCTTCTGAACATCCTCATATCTGTGAGTAAAGATACATGCATAGGAGTACATCATTTTTTCAAATATTCTTATGGAATCACACTTTTTATTACCAGGAGAAAAAAATAATTGTTGGCCTATATTGTGGCCAACGCAATCAAAGAGATGCATATGTCCAGCAGGGATAAAAAGAATCTCTTTTATAAGTTACTGAACCTAATATGAATATTTTCTTATCTTATTTTTAGAACTCTGGCATCGAGAAAGCATTCCTTTTTGATGTAGTCTCAAAAATCTACATTGCAACAGACAGCTCTCCAGTGGATATGCAGAGTTATGAATTATGCTGTGATATGATTGATGTGGTTATTGATATATCATGTATATATGGGTAAGAAAGTTTTAATATTGATTTACAACCAGTATCTACAAAAAATGTCCCAGAACTCGTAAGTGGAAAAGGGCTTTATTACAATATCTTCCAGTATTGCAACCTTGTCACTAACTGACAATAATTAATTAAGGACAATGGCCAAAAGTGATATCAAAATGTTTCATGCATAAAGATTTTTTTGTATTCTTCAGGAAATTTAATTTAAAGTATATACTTGTCCCGTGAAGGTCAACTTTTTTTTAATGCATTTTTACTGTATATCAAGGCATTATTTAAATTATAATTTTGAAATTAAGTGGAATTGTGCCCAAATTGCTGTTGTTGTTTCAGCATGGTGGATGAAACAGAAGTGAACACATTCAACAGTCAAAGCTCAAGTTTAATAAAACTGAACAATGGTACTGTTCTATACTTGCGTGAGGTTAACAAATTCCTTGCACTTGTTTGCATTCTGCGAGAAGAAAATTTCCAAAAACAAGGTAATTCAATATTTTGTATATTTTCCTAGGTCATTTTGATCCCTTTCTTTCTACATAATGTTACAGAGTCAAAATGCTGTGACCACGCTCTTGACTAGGCTAGGCCTATTTTGGGCTGAATCAAGGCTTGTAGAAATCACTATGGCCAGCTTCATGCTGTGTCGAGAGTGTATGTAAGAACAACGCTATGATTACACCCCAAATGTTGAGCTCTATACAAAAATATGTTAAGGAAAGGTCAGAAAGTAAAAAATATGTAAATTAATTTCAGGTGTGATAGACTACAATTTCCTCTGCTTCCGTGACGCTATAACACAAGTGTTTGAGCTTCGCAACAAATGTCAGAATGCAATTACGTCCAGAGCAGCGTCAGGTACTCCTGAACCGGTACCCAATGGCGCAGCTGACTCAACAGAAAGTGCATCCGACCGTTCACAAACTCTTTTACCGTAACATATCACCGCAACACTTATTTTTTCAAACTTAATATAATGATAATATTATTATGTGTATAACTATGTATATTTTAAGTAACAATAAGTATGTGAATAAAAGAGCATAATTATGTTATTACTTGTTTATTTCATTTCATTTGACCCTTGAAGTGTACGTTACCAACACGGAGTATACAACCGTCACATCATATTTTAAATACAAATACTTAAATAATATGTGTACCTATAGCGATAATTTTAAAAGAACAGTTTTTTACTAAATGCATATTAAAGTTCATACGGTAGATTTTCACCTTTAGGCAGCTACATAATTAGCGAGTAACATAGGCTATATTTTATTTTCAAAACTACACATAAAAGGGGTGGGTGGAAGGGATGTTAAATAACGAAATTCTTATATATATATACTTAATACAATACATTACATATATAGATATTTTTTATTATACATAGGAAATACCCAGAACACCCGGAACAAATATTTGTAGATCGTACAAACATTTGTCCCAAGGCGGGAATCGAACCCGCAACCTCTTGTGTCGCAGGCGGACCTTCGCCCGCCGCGCCACATCGGTCGTCAGATAATAATCGAATCTATATCGAAATGTTATGTTGCTGCAATCACTAGTTCCCTCCGTCAAAACTCGAATTAAAGTACGACCATCTTATCTTAAACAGGCGGGGAAACAGAACTAAAATATAATGCACTGACTTTTTCACTGTCGTTTTTTCTTTGACAAGCTTCCTGAGTTGCACAATTAAATTGGGCATGCTGTTCATATTGGACAGAATAAAGTGAATAAATCACACTATACTTTAGTTCTATGCTTTCCCCGTCTCCTTGAATATATTGGCCGTACTGTAGAACGTGTTTAGCTGTAGCACCGCACTCACACACACTTTTTGACGGACAGTTCCACTCCAAGTTCAACCATAAGGTGGTCTACTGCTTAACCCGATATTCCTGTGGGGTACTTAATAAATTCAGGCCTTCAGCCGGGGTATAAACTCTTGAAAAATAAGACTACACGCTAAGGGCAGGGTACCCTGCAGGGACGGGCCCCGGCTTAGGGTGTCGCTGGGAGAAGACAGTCTGGATTTGATCGATATTATTTACGGACTAATTTAAACCTACAGGCTCAGCGGTGCAGGCTGGGTCGGGAAGTTACTTAACTTTACTACTGCTGTTGCCGTAGATTATACTTTTGTAACACGTGGAGTATAGTCTCCGGCACGTAAGTTGGCAAGGTTTTGACGTAGTGGGGGTAAGTTCGCGCATCGTGCACTTAGTGGAACAAAAAAGTGGTGACTTTTATTGATCGTCATTATTTTATGGTTATTGCCATCATTTATATTTAATAATATCTAATTAGAAGAAAGTTGAAGGGAGTGGAATTCGTAAAGTTTATTGGGAGTTATAAATAATATGCATACGAGGAAAGTATGCTCAAAAAATATGCGAAAAATCTGCGTCCCGCTTGACTACCAAAGAGACCTAAAAAACGACTTGTGCGCATCTAACGACTCTTGCCAAGTTACGTGCCGGGGACTATACAGTACATAAGGTGATCTATAATGGAGTACAAGTAGCAACCCTTTACGGAACCCAGAAAGATTCAGTTAAAATAAATTAGTTTAAAGTTAGATTTCCAGACTTTCTATTGCAAAAGTCAAGCTTTGTGTCAAGACTTCTTTCCAAACATGAGTTCAAATAATATGTAACCCTAACTTTACTTCATTTTTCGTTTACCTACTATTATGGCTCTCCCACACAAGCGCCACGCCACTCAGTCGTTTGTCAAAAAAATGTAGGTACATAATAAAACCCTATAACAAAATATAGTAACCGACAAAAAAACACGAATCTAATTAAAACCTATGAGAAAATTTGAGTATGAAAGTTATGAATGCCAGGTACACATGGGTTGACTTCAATTGCCGGTGACTCATAACACTGATACCCCCTGCTTTGTGGTCTATCTGGATTGATCGTTATTTCTATAGTATGAATAAAACCACAAAACTAGTTATCAATAATTCCATGCAAACATATAATATCACTAGCTGTCCCAGCGAACTTCGTCCCGCCTCAAAAGTTGAGTTACACTGCCATCTGTTAGTTATATATGGAACTTATTAGAGGAAAACATTTAATTTGCAATTAAAAAAATATTAAGGTCAAAAATCGAAATAAAAACTATCCTATCTCTCAAGTTGGATCGAACTGCACATGGTGTGCGAATTTTATTATAATCGGTTAAGTGGTTTAGGAGTCCATTGAGGACAAACATTGTGACACGATATTTATATATATTAAGATTTGACGTCAGGTTTTATAAGTGCAAAACATCGCCTAAATATTTGTTATCACTATTTAAAAAACACGCTCCGCTCTAGTACCAATCCGTTAAATGTCAATGTCATCACTGGAAAATAACAGTGTGAATTGTAGGTATCTTTTGTTTGTGCTTTCAGCTTTGTCAAGCTTTGCTATTCTCTTTGAGCTTATGGTCGTACTCGAAAACATAATTTATTTTCTCTGCAGTACGTCCAGTACGAAGTGTTACAGATCCTTACACTGTACGACATCTTTATCGATATTGAAAGATTTTGGTAAGTGCTTTAATAATACATATAAAATACTCGATTGAATTCCATACATAGCAAAATGTTTGAACCATTGGAAAACAGAAAACTTAATTAAAATTACGAAATCTTCATTACCTAAGATCGCCTGATATTTACTCATATATATGGCATATCGTCAACACACAAATTAGTTTGTTTAAAGTGTATTCTAAGTACGTACAAATGAATATGAAATTACGAATTTGTGCAATCGAACAAAGGATGAGTAATTATTTATTTATTGTAGTTTACCCGCAATTTAATGGACATTCATTATTTATTAAATCACCATTGTAGGTAAGTACCTACCTATTATATATTATGATTTAGTGGTTAATATATGGGTGTCCTTACTATGACAAAAGTATGATATGAAAAAGCAGAATCTGGAGATTGTCTTCTCTATATTAATAAAAGACTATCTAACCAGAAATTCTCATTTCTTTCAAGATATTTGTGGAAATTCCTGGAAAATTGTTTTAGGCTCACAATTTGAACATCATACCTACTAGATAATTAGTTATTACCTTAATTAAAGTTTACCAACTTTCACTTCTTAATTAACTGTGTTTTGGTATGGTATATGAACACAAAACCTAAAGCAAGATACTAACATATTAACAATTTAATTTTTCAAACCTTCAACTTATGGGAATCATGGCTCCACTGTATAGTCAAGACTGTTGATTTTGAGTTTTAATAAAGTATTTGCATATAAAAAAGTTGTCATCATCTATTTCACCTTATTAGAAATTACCCTTACATACAATAATAGAGTATTATATAGAAATAACACACTTCAACTTAGTTAATAGGTAATCTGTTAACCAAAAATCTACAACACCCTTGTAAACATTTAAAGACTAGACTATTGAATAAATAATTACTTTTGTCAACTGATGAGGATCATAATCAACAACATAAAAAAAAAACAATATGTTTTGCAGAAAATTTGATATCACTTTCATTTCCATGACAAGCTCAGCTTCAGTGACTAGGTTTCTTAAAAGAAAAACTTGACTTTGTGAGCTATACACTGGACTTATACAGATTGGAAGGGATATTGATGCACATCCTGATACCAAGAGTTCAGTGCGTGATTCTGGGTCCCCCACCGTTGTAACTTTATACTTTATTTGTTTTAAACAGTACGGTTTTTTTCTGGTGTTTTTTTTTACTTTTTCTAAAAACTGAAGTATGTAATGCTTAAAACAGTATATATGCAATGTGGGGGGTCATGTTACGACATGTGGCGATAAAAAGCTGTCAAACACATTTAATCCTATTTAATGTCTTGTGATTTAATTTGAAATTTGGAAAGTCCAAGTAGAGCATTTTGTAAACATGTGAGCAAATATTTGATTTCATGTTTCTATTTAATATCAACATGATTATGAAATCAACCACATGATCCATAATTTAAAAACAGTTAAGTGCCCTATTGTGTTTTGTTTGTAGGGTTCCGTAATTAACAAGCAACGCGGCATATCTGTCCGTCCATAACGTCCGTAAACATAGTACTTATAATCACAACAAAGGGTTACAAAAAATGTCGAAAAATACATTTTTTAGGGTACCTTGGATGGAGGGATCACGTGTAAACCATTTTCCGATTCAGGGTTCCGTTTACGAGAGCGACATGTTGAGGTTCAACGTGCTAAATTTTTGTTATCTAAGAGTCAGGTATCTCATCCCCCCCTGTCAGCTAAATAGTTGTTTCTGGATACGTAAAAAAAATCTAGGCAGGCTATAAGTATGTATAACGAAGTTAAAAGGAAAACAAACACAGCTAAGTAAACGTTACAAGTCAAAGAGTAATAGTCGAGCAATTTATTATAAATGTGCAAATGCAACCCTGCACTGCGCGCCCGACACGCAACTGGCTGGTTTTTATTAACCCCCGACGAAAAAAGGTATATTATAAGTTTGAACGTGTGTACCTGTGTCCCAGTCTGTAGCATCGTAGCTCCCAAACGAATGGACCGATTTGAATGCGGATTTTTTCTGTTCGAAAGCGGAGGTAATCGAGATGGTTTTGGTAAATATTAAAATCCCAGACACATAAAAAACTTATAAAAAGTAAATAATCTGTAGTTTCTGCCTATCCCCATGGGAAAAAAGCGTAAGCTTATGCAGGTATTGGCCTTTTAAGTTTATTTAAGATTTTAGTATATTTATCCAAGCGTCCGTCGTCGTCAGGACGGGGGACTTAAAATATTATTTTTTGTTTGAAGATTCTTAGTAGCAGGAGCCTGGATTTGTGCCCGGTTGATGACAAAATAAACATAAATGGCGAAATATGTGTGTGTACACCTCTACCCGACCTGTTGTGCTATGTTATACCCTATTTTCAAGACGACCACCAACTCGCAATATTCACATCATTTAAAAATATATTGAATTTAGTAAAGCTACTTTTTATTGTAAATATTTATTTTCAACTAAGTACTTAAATTGATACTTTATTCAATACGTTTTATTTGATTTCATCTGAGAAACTCGAACGATATCAGTGCATTCCATAACTGCTCTAGTAAGATAATTCGTTTAGCTGGTTCTTGTCTACATACCTATGCCTCAACCTCAGCTTCTTTTAAGCCAATTAAAAGTTGAAAACTTATTAAAAATGAATAATATTATGTATTTGAATTGGAAATCTCGTCCATATGAGTAATACCCACAAAAGAGTTCGGTAACTACGAGTTTCCAGTAGTAATCAGATTCATATTGAACTGAAGTAGAAGGCCGATCAACTGCAGATTCCTTCAAGGCCCAAATTGATTTTTTATTATTGAAATAACTACCATCATGCATTGTATAATTTCAGGCCTTAAACTAAAAGATATCGAGAGACTGAATGGTCTCAATCTCATTACTCACATCACGCCAATGTTATCTCGTCTGTCTTGTGTTCAGCGGACACGTGCCGCCATACACAATTGCCAGTTTTTTAATGAATCTCAGCGATGCGATTGAGGACATAATATTATATTTAAATGTGTTTAACTTACGAGTAATATCGTCAGCCAGACTAATAAAGTTGTGAAGTCAGTTCAGAATACAGAGCATGCCGCCTTGACTCGCAATGATTTCACTACTGACACAAGTACATCCAGAAACCAGATCAACTTTCTAGTCACATTAAGAACCTAAGTAACTTCTTCATTAATGCGAAACTCGTAATTTTAAAACACTGGGCCATCTTTTAAAATGTATCTATTACATAAAAACTATTATCTAATATAAACTTGGTATACATCATTCAAACAATTTACAGTGTGTTGAGTTTGAATGTGACGTAACTATTCATAGCTGCACATCAAAATTGATAGTTAATATTGCATCAGATTAACTGTACACTTGAAGTTAATAATACTAGATCTAAAAGTAAATCTTGCATCACAAATGACTTCAAATGATATACATAAATCTTTAAAATTCACTCTCAGTTATTTCGTAAGAAATAACAAAATCGCCAAAAAAATGTTTTACAGATAGGATCCAAGGATACCTACTACCTCTATTAACATTACGCAATATTGTATCCTCATGTATCCCTCCGCCTAAATGATGCCACCCCCAAGGGACACAAACCCCAATTTCATTACTACAGGGTCGTTGTACCAGTAAGAAAATGAGATAAAACTTTACAACTTCATATCTTTCTTTCACTGAAACAATGAAAATTTGAACAGTTCCCTAAACAGCTCCTGTGATGCGTGTTTTTATACTAATTCGATTTGTACTGAAACTGTATAGTGTATAAGCGCCAGAGAAACAATGATCCCATACAAACTGATGCACTTACTCGATCACGTAAATCTGAACGTCTCTAACATGATCGAGTAAGTAAAAAAAAACTCTCACGTGACCCTCTGATCTATAAACAGGTTCTATATTCTACTTTGATGTTTTATGTGCAACTAGTAATTGGGTTGTGCATGTAATTTCGATCTTATGTAAAGTTTGTGTTTTTGATTGAATCGCCAATGAACAAGTACCACTAATTTAAATATTGTGCATATAAAAAAAAACTATCAGTCAGTTCAGTCATCAAAAACTGCGCAGATTCGCATTTATAATTTTATTCAGGGCCCTATAATCTAGTTGGCAGTTATCCAAATTTGGTAAACTATGAAGATCGTGGATTTCCCCAACATAATTATGTAACGTGATGTATAAACTTCCCCGAGTAATTCAGATCTCATATCACTATTGTACCATCTGTTTATGCATAACAAATCGTAGATCTGAATTAAAAAATGTAACAATGATAGATGTTAGTTTCAAGTTCAGTTTTTGACTCGGCAAGTTATCATGGATTTAATCCATACTAAATATTATAAATGCGAAAGTAAATCCATTTGCTTGTTTGTTACATTTTCACGACTAAACAGCCGATCGGATCGTAATGAAATTTGACAAGGGGATAGATTATATCCTGGGGTAAGACATAGGCGACTTCGTCTGCATCCGCGATAACAGGCACATTTACACGCGAACGAAGTCGCGGCAAAGCTATTATTAATTAAACTTTGACATCATGTATGATAATGGCCTGCTAGATGGGCTTACTTACACATCTTTACATTCCCACCTACAAATCAACATTAGCCCACTTTTCTCTTCATAATTATTATACTTTTCGTTTCTCAATTTTATTACCTACCTTTAAGGGTCCGTGCACGAATAAAACTCATTTTATTGCTCATTGCGTAAAAGCAAAAAATAATGGAAACATATAACTGATTATTGAAGTAGGTATTGTTTTTGTGGCGTAAAAACCATTCATGCCAGTCTGAGCATCTGTTGTTAGTGTCATTTTTTGTGCGCTCTTGATAATATAGTTAATTTCGCCTTTAACTTACGTAAGATGCTGTACTTTCAGCAAATAAAATATAGGCTTTATTCAGAGAAGAACTGAAGATTAATGTGTGACTTTAGAATTTGCTTTACACCTTAACTGCCAAACAACGAGACACAATAGAAAATGTATTGTTTGTCGGTCGTTTGGCGTTCAAAGTGTTAATAATAGAAAATACTTGTTCAACATTTTGTTTTTTCAATACTCAATACTCAACTCATTATATTCCATATGTATTACATAGATGGTGTAATAAGTACAAGATCAATATGGAGCCAGTCGGGCACAACAACATTCTGCAATATTTTGTATGAATAAGTGCATAATCCACATGATCCACAAAATTGTATATTGTTAGCATCTTTTCATAGTCTCTTTAAGACTATGAAAGGATGCTAATATAAGGTTTTTATGGTTCAGAGTCTTATTAATAGTACCTAGTTTCTTGTAAATCGATCGGTCAAACGTTCCACGACGTGATATTTCGTAGAATTCGTTGTAAACATTGGTGACTTGCCTTTATTATATAAATTATTTGACAAATCCCTTCATCGCTCATACAAGAATAAGAACACATCTTTCAAAATTTCAAACAACATTACACCTTTATCCCCGAAGGGGTAAGCCTATAGTACACCCATATTTCGCCGTCCCGTGGAATAGGGACGAACAAATAAATTGTTTAAACTGTTATTCCAATTCTTCACACACTATGTACTACACTTATTATGAGATTGCATATAGGCGATGGCAAGGCTGTATATTAGGACCAACTTTTTCAAAGTCAAAATTGTGATTTCCTATCAATAATACTTATTATTACATAATGCCTGCCAGACCAACTTGAGTAACACCGTGCAAATAGGCCGCATTAGGCAATCGCACAGATTATGTGTGTAAATAAATATACCTTCAAGTAGTTCAAATTTTAATAATAATTAGTTAAATTGAAGAGTTAATTAAGCTTCAACTGTATCTATTATTATTCATTCATTATGTCAACTATCATAAACATTGTTAAGTTACATAATATCTTACGATCGTGACGGAAAATCGGACTAATAATAATAGCGGGGGGCGTGTATCTCATCTTGATAAAAGGATTTTGAAAAAAAAACATGTTTTTCCGCATATTACGACTCACATTATCACTGGCATGCGCATTACAAGAAGTCGAAGGCCACTAGCGCGATAATGTTTGTGCGTGCACGCCGTTTTCGCAAATTTGCAAATGCGAATATATTATTTAGAGTACTGGATATACGGTTGAAAGTACCTCGTACGAGTTAGTATTTTTTCAAGCCGCTTGTTAAGCCTGGCCTTGTGGTTTAAATAATACGCAACAGGCATCGTATGGCGCCATCGGTCCTCTCAGCGAATCGTAAATACACGTCACGACACACCCATTCCTAGACTAATAAGGTTGCTGTATTTTGTTACGTACGTCGCTATAATACACCTACAGATAATTTGATCTTGTCTAGTAAATGTTAATGTCCAGTTTTAAATGCGCATGTTTAATATTAAAGCTATTTACCTGACATTATAAATAGACATCAGCCACACCTCCAATAAACACACTTTGAAAATAAGAGCTTAGTTAGAAACTACATAACAACTTCCTGTTTCAATGTCAAGAAGTACTAATTATGTAGGCATTTATTTATAATATTATTGAAAAACATGTTCGTTATTTCACATTGGACAATTTTATTGTTTTAATCTAAGTTTATTATATTTTTGCATTACTTACATTGCAAAATATCTTTTGCTTTTAAAACAAGGTATTATTATTCCCATAAGCAGGTCACCTAGCATTAAATCATTTTCCCAAGGTATTTCCGTCGTCGTCACCCAGTGTGATATTATATTATTATAAGATTGCGTAGGAAAATCTGACCCATATTTAATCCCATCTCTAGAGTAAATGCCACAAAAATGTCAAAGAGACACGTGCAATTAAACAAAGGTGACCCTTGACTTTACACTACTGGTACTGACTGCTCAACGGAGTGGGCATGCTTCACTCAAATGTAAATTCTGAAAAACAACACAATTTACCTCTAATTCTTATTGTTCTATTTACTAGGAAAAATATTTGACTGTATTTAAACCTTAGTTTTTATTCACCACAATCTTCTTAAAAATCAGAGGAATGATCATTCTAAACAGCTTTTACTAAAGGAAAGAAACCGGAAATCGAAACGAAAAGTCAGCGGCCCATACATTTTGTAGATACAAAGGTACGGAACAGCTGATTTCTGTGCGAAAAAAAGGGAATAATTGAGACAGGTGGCGCGTACGGGCTATACTGAATACCTAGGTACTTTTGGAGTTCAATACAGGTTTCGTTAGGGTACCAGAATTCAGGCACGTAAATGGAAATATTCCCATTTTTATCCTAGCAGTTCCGTTGTTGGTATCATCCCTTACCCTGATCATGGCAAGTAAAAACACCACTGGTGAGTGTGATAACAATTAGTCGATTATGAATTATCATAGAAACCAAAGACACGTTTACACTTAAAGTAGGTGACACTTAAATTAATGTCTGAATATGATTCATTGTTAGATTTTCAACTCTCACTTCTAAGCCGGGCGTTGAAAATCAAATAGCACGCATTAGGCATTAATTTAGGTATCGCCTAGTGTTAGTGAAAATAACTATTAACTACTAAATTTATTATTCAGTTCCTGGCTAAACCAGTTTGCCAAAAGATGTCTAAAAACAGGTTGTTTTTCAAGGAAAATGGAGACCGTAGCCCTTGTGGAACAAATTATTGATAAATAATAAAACTTAAAGTACAGTAATAATGAAGAGCGGACGTCTTGGCTAACGCGATGTGTTACGTAGCTGATAAAAGAAGCATTGTTTTTGTTTACGACATTTCGGTCACATGTGCGACTAACACCTAGGTAGAGAAGAGTGTAGGTACACTGTACAGATATACAGATGCAAATTTAACGTTGCTGCGACAGATGTACTACGACATGTTGTTGTTTACATTCCTAGAATTGAGTAAGTCTTGTAGGTATTTTCAGCCGCTGTAAACAAACTATTGACTTACCTTTTGTTTTTAATAAGATAATCAATCCTCTTCAAGTAGATACCTATATGTTTAATTGCGCACCTGCTCTGTCATTTACTTATACTTACGGACTTATTTTAAAAATCAAGGTCAAGTATTTATTTTTCTATTATTGCCTATACATTCTGCGAATTAATGTTATCTATAGTCATCCGCATACACAAGTTATGACCATAACCATTCCATCAGTTATCTGAATGGCAGTCTCATTACGCTCTACCATATTGGGCATCTTGTTCATGTCGGCAACATCCACAATTAATTTCCTTTTGCATTGCGTGTTCGCAAACTTGGAGGTATAGTAACTTTCGTAACTGCGATGGCGCGACATCACGCCATGTCGCGCGATCGACCCAACTCTGGCCTGTTTGTGCAGTGCGGGGACGTTCTCAGTAAACCGAGTAAAGCGAACGTTCGAAGCACATGGTCGGTGGTGTGAGTTGTTTGACTGATATTGTGCGGTATCATATCAACAACTGAGCTACGTCATGCGACGTCAGCGCATGGACGGTTCTTGGACGCTCTCGCATCGGCCCACCCACACTAGCCACTCGTAGCGCAGGCAGTTTACTGGTAGAGTCGGCGCGAGTAACACGTGTCGAAATCTTACCTGTGTTCGGAATTGTGTACGATAACTGACGCTCATTGTTTATAATTAAAATTAGAAACATTTTGTGCTTTAGAAAGTTAACAGTGAATTAACCTATATACTCCTCAGGTATTCCTTACGAAGGTAATTTTTTTAGTTGTACTACGTACCTACTTATTTATTTATTTAATTAATTTGATTTTTCTGTCATAACATAACGTTGTATTGTTTAAAGATCTATGGTTTTATGATGCACGTACCTACCTATGAAATTTCAGTAAAGGCGCGTACTTCAGTTACTTGATTTATTTACATTATTTAGTTTAATTGAATTATCAATGAACACAACTGACTTTAAAGTTATTTTCTGCTACTTTTCTAAATTTAAGTAATTCTATCTGAACGAAATCCTGCCTGACACATTTTTGTTCTTGTGTAAATCACTAGTAGGTGTTTACCTTATTACTGTTGCACTATGTTTATAGTCTACTGTTGGTTTTGAAACGTATTTCATTTACACACAGGCCTTCATGCCTTTATAATCTTCATGTTTTCACTTTGCCGGTCCAGAGAGTAAGCATTTCTCATATTTTTTTAAATAATATGATTTCCATTTGAACGTGACCTTTGAGTCATTTTATTATCCGTGCGATATCTTAGATACTTTTTGTGCGTGCAATCATAAAGCCATTTTTAATCCAATAGTTTCAGTAAACAACAAAGATGTTATTATTGTTGTTTATTGAAATCAAATGGGTAATGTATCAGGTAATGACAGTTGTTTGGATCGACATTGTTTTTCTCTTAGCTGCTTGCATATTTATCCATGCAAGTAGAATATGAGTCATACAATAATACCTAGAATGGAATATTAACTTGTAGGAAGGTTTTGCTTATTAGCAGTGTTGTTGTCCACTGTCCAGTGGAAATGCAAACAGTGTGCGAATCGATCCTTCACCTTGATGATCTTGGCTTTGAAACTCGTTTCCTTACACTCGCATGACTGACCTCCTTTACACCAGTTTTTGGAGGATCCAAGCAATATTGAATGTTCAACAGCTGTTACCAGTTTGTTAACTAAGTTACTGTGTGGATTTTCCTTTTCTCTACAGTACCTAATGCCTATAGTACGTACCTTTTGCGTTACATAATACAAAAACAAATTTGCAGATTACAATCAAATGTATGTATAAGACGTTTACATTTTATTACGTTATATATCAGCCAAAAATTGCAGTTATTCCTTCGCATGTGCTATTTAACTATGACATTTCTCTGAATAAATTGTAATAAATTAATATTCATTTAACGAAACAATTTTTTTGCCGAAAACCTAAAACGAATTTCGGTTAGACTACATCATGTACCTATACAGTCTATCGGTAATTCAATTATCGCAGTTGTGATAACCATTTGTATGTAGCATGTACTTATATTTAATTATTTACCCTGTTTTTTCCAACGTGTAAGTATTTTCTATTTCATGTGTCTAGTTTCCACGCAAAGTAATCGCATTTTTTTTATAAACAATGGAAGTTACCTACATAGTTAATGCAAAAACAAAATAAAAGGAGGACAAAGTTTGCCCGCATGATTAAGTGTCGTCACATGATTAACATGGACTTATCATTTGTAAAAGAGTAATATTTAACTTCACGGAATCAATTTAGTGAAGCGTTATCATCATTGTGTAATCAATTTCCTATACTGTCGTCGTAACCCAAAGATCCTCTTCTGGTCACACTTCTCCCGTCCCCATATTAAAGTTGTTTACTAAAATATTCTAAATTCATACCATCACTATCTTGACATGATGGCCTTGTGACACGCTTATTATATCACTCGAGTGATATTCACACCAAAAACACATTTACCTATATATCAGGTAATGTTATTTTGTCATATCTTTATCTGACATTCATCAGTAAAAACATAGTTCTGATGCGATAAAACTCATCGATTGTGAACGTAGCTTTCAACGTTAAATACACCAATATTTCTCAGCTGAAATTAAAAAGAAATGCCATATTAGTAAAAGAGGTTCATTGCAGTAGGTATGTGTATGTATGTAAGTAGGTACTATGTGTTCCAACTTGCCTATGTATGTGGTCCTGTTGAATAAACACGAGTGTGGTGTCGGTACACGTGAAGAGTTGTGGTATGCTCGACTTGCTAACAGATAAGGTTTCATAAACAGTTGTTTGTTCCTGAGTCGCGTTGTTGGATCCGTTTTCCACACGTTCACGTGTGATGTACGTAGTTAGGTTGTAACTGAATGAACTGTAGGTCAGTTTGTATAACCCGTGCCCGCTAGTGACGTTCGTGTAGGGTCAGCAACTTAGCTGTTTCAAATTAGGTTTTCAGACTACATAAAAAAGATAAAAGCAAAACAAACGCCTAGTATCGGAGGTATTATTAGGTCAGTAGACAAATTATTAGTATTAAATCGTAGTGACACGGATACCTTATTTATGCCGAACAAAAGAATTTCAGTTCCAGTTTTCAATATTGATTAACATAAATGGGAACTTGCGCCAAAATTATAATTATAAATTATGATAAAGTTACTTTATAAATTCAAATCTACTTTCTTTCTAAGTTTATCATACACAACACGGATATTGGTAAAGAAAAACATCGTGAGGAAACTGTAACTTATCGCCAAGCCGCCTTGAACACCTTTTTCTTCTTGTTTTAGCTTCATTCGCAAATAATCTGAACGATATCAATTTCCGATATTTTGGAAGCCGATACGGCTTCCTATAGTTTTGGCGTCGTTACTTTCATAAGATAGTTTTGATATGAAATTCCTTCGATGTCACATATTTGTGCCGCCACTGTAGGTATTTTTCCTTCCACAATGATACCATATTCATGAGAAAAGATATTACTGAATAGATCATGCAATCTTAAATTATTGTCGAATTATCCAGACCATAGCAATATAATTATAAATGTTAGTTACTGTACACACGTACCTACCTTATTAAACATTATGCGATATGAACTGGAGTGACCATCTATACATAGAGGAAGTGGTCACTGAAGTTGGCTGTAACTAAATAAAGTAAGATAACATTTGGTCCAAAACAATAAAAACAGACTAATTAATCAAAAGGCAATACAGACATTCAACGAAATATAAACTTGAATATCAATTTTAACTTATTTTGCTAAAACTAGTAGAATATTGATGATGTGTTTACTATAGGTAGTTTAGCGCGCAACAACCTTGGCGCGGTGGCGGTCATACGGCTTTTTATCGTAACAAAGTCGTTTAATTACTGTATTTGATGGGTTCCGAGAAACCTTATTTTTGAAAATAATGTTTTTTTGTTAAGTACCCTTACCAAGAATAATCCAATTTGCGCTACCATTTTTTGTTCAAGAAAACAATGAACTCTGAATATATAAAGCATGTCAAACAGTTTAAAGTAATTAAGTACATTTTCTAGGTTCGATGAAATTCCAAGTACCTTTTTTCAACGGTTCCAACCGACTAACTCGTCGGTTACGAGTTCCGTTTTCCGTATAGAGGTGTGTGACCCTAACGACAATGGGAGCGTTTATCTCTGTAAACATTGAACTTGAAGTCCTTGGAACTAAGAATAAGTTCAGCTGTCATTCAGCTCTCCTTGGACACCTGCCACCTTGTCTGACTGTCCATCTAAAAAGATATTTTCGTTTACCGTGTTTGAAACACAGTTACACAGCTAAATATTTTATTCACGTTTTTTGCTGTATCCAAGGTTAACTTCTCCTTTGCAACTAATTGTAATTAAATTGAATACCTAATACATTTTCACAACTTAGATAAATTAAGATTGTTTACTATTCGTACAGTATTTTTTATCTCAAATAGGTAGGTAAGTACTCAAATAAATGAGGATGCTGCAAAGCAGTTTATATCAATCAAAATAAGGAACTGATACGTTTTTAGTAAACGCATCACGCATATTGTACGTTTCCTTTAACCTTTGAAGAGGGCAATTCCCTATCATTTTCACCATCCGGCAATCTGACCTTCACAAACTGCCTGCCGGCGACAGCGTCACTCTGAAATCACTATTAATACCAAGCGGGTGTCACCTGCTAGTCACATCCTCACGTAGTAAATAAAGCCGGCCAAAGTCCGCGATACCTCTATATAATCAAACATATCAGTTTGACTTTCACTTCGGCTTAGTTCTTAAATTGTTTAAATTATTTTGCATGCCGTACCTTGCCCTTATATTATCATTGATTGTGGTGTCAAATGGTGACTGATAAACTCATGGCTATAACTATTCGTT
Organism: Phlogophora meticulosa; assembly: GCA_905147745.2. Taxonomy (NCBI): domain Eukaryota; kingdom Metazoa; phylum Arthropoda; class Insecta; order Lepidoptera; family Noctuidae; genus Phlogophora; species Phlogophora meticulosa. The sequence continues at coordinate 8,230,242 of LR990518.1, forward strand.
ATCGCTAAGCGATTATAACATTATTGCCAAGTTTTCTTTAGGACATAGACATAATATTATGACGATTTGTCTCGCTATTCTTAAAAATTAGTCATTGTAAGCAGATACTGGGGGCATAGTCCCCGGCGCGTGGTCGCTCCGCACGCCTCAGCGTCGAACGCTCTCGTCCAGCACGCTGTCATCGCGTGCGTGCCATCTACTTCTATTAGATATATAGGTACAAATCGTACACCAACGTGGAACATCGCTGTTAGGTAATCCCCGCAGTAAATTAAATCATGAACATTTAGTTAAATATTCAAGTTTTCTCAATCTGACAGTTTTGAAATAAATAGGAATACGCAGTAAATACGATAAGCTAAGAATATCGTGTCACTCAGCGACCTCAATAGTTTCTACGAAATCTCTATTAGGCATACAGACAGGATGGATTTTGAGACGAAACAATTACGGTTGTTATAGCTACAAGAAAACTTTTTCAGGACGTCCTTAATGTTTTGATTGATGCTTCGATCATGAAACGGATTCCTGTAGCTGCAAATCTGCAATGGTTAAGAAAGGCCCTCACTGCCCCTTACCCCCTAAATCTCAAAAATCCTAAAATCAACCCCACTATGGGTATATGTAACCGTGGTGTTCGATAATAATGATTTTTTATCTAAGATGCACCGGTGTATGTCGACAATCACCAATTTAGATGATGTTAGTACGTAAGAAGTTGTTTCATTCATGCAGCATTTCTATCGATGTATAATTTTGTTTATTCAAATTGACTTCTGTTTCTGCAGATTTAAATCAAATTGTTGTGAACAGAAAGGATCTTAAGATCCTCCATACACTGGGCTTTTAATATTCACACTAACATTATGCACGACTGATTGGTAGTTTTGTATCTTAAGAGTCGAGCAACAACATTGGGTAATACCCAGTGTGTGCAGTGATGCCTAGTTGTGCATGAACCCAACAACCCGCCTCATATCGCTAGTAATGAACGCTTGCGCTATTTGTGTCCATGTATGTACTAACTTCGTTGTAAACCATTCCAGTTACATTGAGATTTATAAGTACGCAGAATTGGGTCGAGAATGAAACAGTCTTGATGTGATCTATATCTAGAATGTACGTAGTGTTTAGATAGTGAGACTATAAAAGAACTATTACTGGTGGCGTGGTTGTTTCACAATCAAACTGACACTTATCTATAGCAGAAGGTGATTTCATATACTCGATTACCCATAAATAGAGGATTTATCTGTATTTACGTATTTTGACTGGATAAGGTTTTCTTAATCTATCCTATGTACTTACGTACTTGGTAATACTAAGAATCATGAATTGGTAATGATTCAGTTTATTGTTAATAATTAGATATTATGTCCTTGCTTATCACAACCTACTACGTAACAATATTGTTTTGACTACTGCTTATTAGGGACAGGAAAAAGACAGCATAATTAATGATATACTAGTAGGTACCCTAGCATGGTCGCTTCTTTTCCTAATTAAATTTTTCATGATATTGTGAAGTTGTTTAACACATGTTTTGTCTATTGTTTCAGGAAGCCTAATGTTTTTTGATCTCAGCCCCAAGATGGGGTAATTTATAAGACATTAAGTGATTTATGGTACCGTGTTTACTGAGTGAAGTGAAGAATATTGTTTAACGAGAGACTGACAAATCAGCAGCCATGTATTCTATGAACTATATTGGCAAGTTCATTGCGAACTTTCGTGAGTTTTACAACGAGATCAACGGCGCGACATTGACGGGCGCCATCGACGTGGTGGTTGTCGAGCAGCCGGATGGCAGCTACACATGCTCGCCCTTCCATGTCCGATTTGGGAAACTAGGCGTTCTACGCTCGAGATTCAAAGTGGTAAGATACTTCTATTATTTTCTAACAGAATAAGACCCACCTGCCCATAATATGCCTACTGTCTTCCATAGTACAATTCTTGAACTCCATTAAATTACATTGCGCAAATTTTTTTCGCTTGCTTATCAAATACGTGGGCGGACTTTTATACATGCATACATGTACTCGTACTTTCCGTTCTTTTAAATTCTTTAACAGTGTCTACGTCATGTTCAGTCGTACATATTCGGTAAAAGATCTTATTGACTCAAGTGGAGTCTGCAATAATGTGTCGCGTAATTATTACAAATAACTATAGCATCTGGGACGTCAATGAATTGTACTTTTTGGTTCTCCATGTGCGCACACTGGAAGTAATGTGTCAGCTGTTTTATGGGCGACAGTCAAGGTAAATAATGGCTGCATATATGTACGTAAATACCTTCAAAATTTAATGCTGTTATATGCATTACTATGCAGTCTTGGGATTGGTGAAAACTATATGTATCGTTGTTCGCGTCACGGTGGAAAAAGCAAGCCGCACGTTGAATGTAAATGCCCACGCGAGGACTTGAAGACTTGTTTGGCCTTCAAATCAGTCATCCAACTTAAGAATCTCCACTCCAATACTTGCGACACCTAGCGACAGGCCACGCCTCTGTGTATTTTGTCTGTATATGGCACGTAACTAACGAATGTTTTTGCAACATGACGCCTGTTATTTCGATCTTATTTGCATTTACATAAGGCTGTCTATTCGCTATCTATTACACTCGAGTTTTTAAATGGTGTTTTCTGCAAAGAGAAAGGAAGGAAGAAAAAGCATGTATGTAGCACAGGCTCAGGCACACAATGCTTAATACTACTTGGTAGTAGGTAAACATCGAAAACATAAAAAAAAGTATGTGTCGTACGGCTACTACGGCAATTAGCGTCTGAATCTAGTTTTTAACTGGAACTGACATTGTGAGATGTCACGACAACAGCAGTGTGGGGATTATCCGAGTTAATTTGCGTAAGTAAATGTAAACAGTCTGGTTCAACCAGTTACAAATGTTATTAAAGTTTCGTGGAGTAGGCACCTAGTTACATGCCTTGCCTCTCTAAAAACAAGAAGATAACGATCATTCAAAATGACAAGTCAATTTTTTAATCGCAAGCTCTTGAATTTCGCAGCAAAAAGTTGTTAGTCGAAATGTTGTCTCAAGGCATCAATCGTGTGCGATGTTAAGGGGAATTCGTCGAATCAATTTAGCTATGTATTGCAGCGCTGTGTTACGTTGAATTTTGATTAAAGTTCAACATGTGGCAATTACTGCATTATTTTATCATAATTGCCGCGCATTGAACGTGGAAGAAAACTGGTAACTTTCTACTGGTGTCGCTAGTATCTTTAACCACGGAACATGTCAAAATATGAAAATAGCATACAAAACATGTGTTTTCGTCGTTTAAAAAAGGAACTATCAGTAAGTCCGACTAAGATCGCAGTTTTACAGCTACCAAAAGTCTCTCTGGAGGCGAAAAATCTTGGTTTTTAAAAGAAATTTTGGTTAATTAATCGATAAGATTAAATAAATTTAATCCGTGTAACATTAATATAAGTAACTCAAATTTCTATTTGCTGTAAAACATAATACTGCCACGAAATATGTTATTTCCAGCAAATATTTCGAGATCTTTATTAATATTTAAAATGATTATAGTACAGGACGGAGATACGTCCAACTGATACCTTGAATACATAGTTCAGAATCCCCCAGCGATGAAATCTTTCGTCGGTTTTTCTTAATATCTGCTTTTTTATAGTTTTAAACTGTAATATCAACTGAAATGTACTGGGTAGTCCAGAATCTCATAACTCATGGTATAACTTTGTACGTAATCATCGTTTTATCTTTTATTTACAGTATTATATTGAATTTGATTCTATAAACAACAAACAATTGAATTTAGTTAGTGAAATTGACGGATCCCCCTTATTTTTTTTCAATTTTTTTTTTAAAATGAATAAATATTCATTTTATAAATTCACCAGTTGGTGACTATCGACAAGCTGTTTCTCAACAATTCATGAGTAATGCCTGAAAATATTGCACTGTTTTATTTATTTAGGCATTCATTAAGGTATGATCTAGTGTTAATAAAATCGGGCATGAGACTGTACTGTAGAAAAGTAAATGTAAAGTGGGGTCAAAGACAAAAAAACGGAAAGGAAAGTTTCTGTTTTTCTTCACGGTTCATTAGTCACATTATCTGTCTTGGACGTCCTCCAGTGACTAGTTCAATAGCGACAATTGTTGGAACAATTACTGAAATGTAAACCGAACTCCAAGTCTCATACTTTCGTAATCAATCACCACTGTGATTCATAGTTGTGAAAGACCTGATGGACGATTTCAGCTTCCGTGTGGCGTCCGCCGCCAGTAGTCACATATTCGTCCACATATTAAAGTGTCTACTAATTTTTATTTTAATCTAGCTGTGTAGACGGAGCTCCCCCGTCCACATTCTTTATCGATGCTCTCTTAGTTTACGCTCAATGCACGCGTCTGCGTCTAGATTATTCGCTGATAGTACACGTACAAACCAAACTATTTGCAGTTAGCAAATAAATATACTTACCATTAATATCAAAGAACGTTTGTTAATCACGTGTTTACTGACACGTCACACGAAAAATAACGCAAAGCCATAAAGGTTTTAGTAATAAGTACTTATGTATTTTTAATTTATGAGTAAATAATAACTCCTAAGCTATACAAGATAACAGATAATAAATGATCGATATAAAGTCGTTAGTGAATATCTTTATAATATTTTTAGTACATTGTTTAGTGGTAAATTAGGGTACATTGCCAAAATGAGCTGAAGAATCTGCGTCTTACACGGTTCGGGTGAAAATTGGAATAATGCCAAAGTAAGACACAATTCTCACCAACAGTCTGAAGAAAATTTGGCACAAATGTTTTCTTCATCCGGGCACTTGGTATTTTTTAAATGGGATAAAGCAATTGTTTCGGATCCGTTACATTCTGTAACCATTACCTACATTATTATTAAATTAACTTAATCCATGAACGTTGCAAACGCGGAAGTCTTGTAATTTAATAATTTGAATCCGGACACTTGATGAACGAGATGCCAATTATTTGAAACTGTTAATGTTTTACAGGGTAAACGTTTTAATAAGCTCGACGCAATTTTTGGATGCCGCTCTATTAGGGTTTTCCGATAACCCGTACTTCTTAAAGTCTGGAACGAATCTTGCAGAATATTTTTTTTCCATTTCAGCTATGTTTCCTCCTAAACTATAAATAATCCCTGAACATACATGGGGTTATTTTGGTGAGTCCTTGGAGAGAAGTTGATCGAAAAATCGTTTTGGACTACTGTAAACGGTCCACTATAACATAAGTCATTACAGATTTCAGGTTACAGTGCTCGTGAAAAATAAATGATAAATTCCCACACCGTAAAAAACTATTTTAAAATACAATACTTTCTTCTTCGAGCACTAAAGGTTTAACTTCGCTATTTTAGGTTATACAAAATCAATTTAAAATCCACGATGCAAAAAACTAGGACTAAAAATTTGTCTAACACGAAGCACATGATGTGGTAATAGATTGAGACTTATCATGATTTTGATGAATAGGTGGATCTCGAGCTGAACGGAGAGCCGTTGGACATTCACATGAAGCTGGGAGAGTCTGGCGAGGCCTTCTTTGTCGAAGAGGTGGGTGAGGACGAGGCCGAATGTTCGGCACACCTGGCCACCTCGCCCATCCCGGCGGCGCGCTTCGAAGACTTGTACGAGCCTCGCCGACGAAACTCTCTCTCAGTCGTCGAACCCGACCATGGACAAGCTTCTGATTATACCAAGAGAAGGTAATTAAACTAAATTCATAACACCCGCGCACAATGGAGGTTAAGAAATAGAATCTAAATAACGCTAGAAATGTGTGTGTGTGTAAATATTAATCCGACTTCGGAACCATTCACTGTAACTGGTTCCACACGCATTTGGCGGGTTTAATGGTGAACCTCTCATTGGCCATTGTTCTCTCTAATCAAAGCATAGCATTTTCGTTCAACAACACCAAATACTATGGTTAGAATGGAAAGTGACAGTTTGATAAATACTTCGGTATCACAATAATTACATTGCGTGCAAACTGTTCGAAAGCGAATTTCCCAATACATTTGCAGTACTTATTCGCACTAGCGGTTATGATAATTATAAGTAACTGCACTATAAAATTACTCAATTATCCACACTTCATCATTGACGCCATTATATTATCATTAAAGCATAACAACGTTGTTTTTATTCTACAGATACACAGCTGACGGACAATCAATGCAGAAACCTGACTTAAGTAAGATAACTAAAAATACTACCAAAGAGGACAACACAAATAATGACAATGATGCTTTATTTGAAATGGACGGCCTTGACGAGGCGACCGACAAGTTAGACGGCAGAGCACCCCGGACCTTCGCAGCCACGCAGCTCGGCGGGGCTGAGAGCGAGGCGCACCAGGTGGTCCAGAAGATCAGCGCCCACAACGACTTCAGGCCCATCGAGGTCGTGCCCTCCAACCAGGACGAAGTCAAACCAAACGGCGGCAATGGGAAGAAAAAGAAGAAGACAAGAAAAGCAAGTTCAAAGAAGCACCAAAGAAAGTCATCGACTAGTTCTATTTCGAGTCAGTCGGACCGCGCGGGCTCCGAGCAGCGCGCCACGCAGCCCGCGCCCATTCCTAACGTCACCGACATCAACTTCTTTAGTGACACGGAGGTTCATGTGGCAACACTTAGGTAACTATTACGAAATGTTACATTATTGATCTCCTCCCATTCGCGCGAAACATGAAACTTGACATTGTTTGAGTGTCCAGAGAGAGATTGTTCCAAGCCCCCTGTTGAGCTAGTGGCCTCATTTCAGTGAAGAGATGTCCAACCTAAAGCTGAACGGCGACAACCGCATCCCGCTGGCGTTGTCCGACACAGCGTTTGAGGTGCACGCCGCCCCAAGAAACGCGTAATAATTAATAATGAATACCATCCGTTTACACACACGCTTGCAATAAGCACGACTAGCTCATCGTATTTCTAGTTCGATAGTTACTGTTTCACACCTAAACGAAATGTATCTCGTATTGACACCAATCAACGTTGTAGCTTCTGTAAGTTGTACGCAATCACACGCTTGTCGTAATATTATTTCATATATATTTAGCGTAGTGCACCGCTCGATACCTAACAATACTATCTCGTGTTACGTGTCCATTAAAAGTTTTATGTTCGCACCTGTTCGTGTCGTGTTTACTATTCCGCCACCACAGTAGACATTATCCTTTTCACACTTTATATTTTTCGTAAAGCAAGTAATTTAGTAGTAGAAGCGCAACAATTACTAATCTTGTACAAATAAATCTATTTTTACCCCAAAAAGATAATATATCTGATCAAAGCTTAACAATAAATAGGTAATCATATACGTCGCATTGTGACAATACGGCTGATATTAATCAAAGGTTTTAATTTAAGATATGAGTCAGGGCGGAGATGAGTCACTAACTCGTAACTAATTGGGTATTCTAAAGTCTAAAGTACATTCCTCTGAATCCAAGCCCCTCGTATGCAATTTTAAAATAATTATTATTAATTGGATGGCCTCGATTTGCACTTACGTGTTTAACGTTATTATCACAGAGCGATGCTTGGCTAATTAAAAGCAGAATCCAAAATGAAACTTATCTTAATAAGGCCAGAATTTATTTTAATTCCTTGCTAGTTGCCTACGCATCCGGCATGTTACCTGACCGTAGAGTAGTTATGTCAGAGCGTCTTCGTTCTGCAAGTGGTTTGCAACTGTCGGTGTAACCCCCTTCCTCCTGGCACAACAGAGGCTCGCGCAGCGGCACCCCGGTGCAGTCGGACACGGAGGTGGAGCTGGCGGGGCGCCAGGGCGACAAGTCGTCCCAGTCGTGGCGCTGGGGCGAGCTGCCCGAGCCGCCCGTGCGCGCGGGCCTGGAGTCGCCGCCCAGCGCCTCCGCGTCGGCCGCGTCGCCCACGTCGCCGGCGCCCGCGTCGCCCGCGGAGCCGCTGAGCTCGGACGAGGAGCGGCCCAGCCGGCGCGGCGTGCTGAGCGGCATGTTCCGCTTCATGTCCCCGCGCGACGCCGACGTGCCGGCAGAGGGCGTCTACCTAGACGATCTGGACCGAGGCCAGGTCGACCCTGATCTCTACTTCCCGAAGCACCACGCTGACAGATATCGATCTGGTGAGATCATTTGTAAGTTCTAAATCTGTGGCTTGGTACAAGCTGTGCCAAGGGCATATTTGGCGTCTCAAGTTTTTGTGTCACAAAAATATATAAATTATAACAAAGCCATTACATAAAATACAAAATAATATGCAAACAATTACTCCGGCTACTCTTGAACCAAGCTGCGAAATACGTCATTTTAGTATTACATCATTTGCTGCAATCTCTTTATCCCCCTGTATCTACAACATATTCTCATTCCTCAGGTACAGCAGGTGGCACGCACCCAACCACTGGTCCAACAGAGGAAGAGTATGAATCCGGTAACGGACCATCGTTGCCGCAGTCACCTGCCTCGCTGCCGCCTACATTAGACTCCGATGACGATGAGAAGCTTCTAGCCAAGTAAGGCCACGAAAAACTGCCAAAATCAAATTTGTACAGTCCGAGAAAAGTATAGTTGAGCAGATTGACACACTACGTAAACTTTGTTTCCGTATTGACGGTACATCTATACTAAATGGGCTCGGGGCCCAGGCATTTCATATTACAAAAAAAAAAATAGTTGTTATGTGAATATACGGACAATCATTGTAGATAGTCAATTTCAAAACAATCTATTTCCTTTTAGGGAAAAGGAAATAGATTGATTTTAGGACAAAATTGAAAGGAGGCCTTCAAACTACCAGGTAAGGAGGGCCTTACCTGGTAGTTTGAGACCTCCTTTCAATTTTACAAATGGAGTTCAATAAATGCGTTTTGTTGCAGGGGTCAAGTAGGCGTGTACGTGCAGGAAGAGCGCGTGTCCCGCGCGCTGTCGTTCGAGGAGTTCTGCGCGCGCGGCGGCACGCTGGCGGCCGAGGGCCGGCTCGTGGTGCGCCTGGGCGGCCGCGCGCTGCCGTGGCGCAGCGCCGGCCCGCTGCTGCTGTCGCTGCTGGCCTACCGCCGCCCGCTGCCGCACGTGCGTTACCTGCTACCTAACCTTATTCACAACCTTATCTCAGCAACCGAGTCTTGGAACTCCGAACTCAATGACTAGGTTCAAATTCAAATCCCATTACAATCAATATTTGTTTACGTCGTTTCAATAAAAAACCTTTCCTTTTCCATTTGCAGCGTGTACTAGAATCCCTAGAGAAGAACTCCGAGAAGGACGAGTCTCAATCGCGCGTGTCGGACAGTACAGCCAAGCCGCGCGGCTACTCATGGTGGAGCTGGCGCCGCTCCACGTCAGACGCCAAACAGTGAGTACTCGTTATAGTTTCATACTTAATACAGACTGTCCCAGATGGCAGTCCATTGACATTTTCACCCTAGCCCATAGATAAGCATATTGCATAAAAAATTTGTTCAAAGGCGTAGTTTTAAGGCCTGACCTTAAATCTTATTTGTCATGATAAAATTTGGGAACCATTCCTTTCGTACTCAACCAAAACAAAAGTATGCAGTCATACACAGGGTCCTCTTAATTTATTTATATATTCCAGCACCGAGTCTTCGCCTCCCAAAGATGACGTCATGCCAAAAGAAACCGTGGCACAAATTGAAATTGCCACAGAACCTAAAACTGTGACCATTCGTGAATCACACGAGGAGAAGCAGATCTCTTTGGACGAGAAACCAGATGAAGCGAGAGAATTAGATATTGTTCAAGAGATGAATCCAAGAGAGTTCCTTGAAGATGGGCCGCCGCCAGTACTACCACAGATCATAGAAACTCAAGATCGTGGTAAATATCGCATACCTACACTAAAATAAAAATCCAAACCTAGTTTTGTAAAATATATTCTACAATTATTATGTTTCTGATTACAGTTGACCGACATGACCACAGCTCGTCTGATTCCGATCAAGACGGGCAAGTCAAGAGGCCAAGTCGCAGACATTCATCCTTTAGAAAAACGTTACGACTGTCTTCAGAACAAATTGTAAGTCCACAGCTGACAAACTTCGAAATAAGGAGGCCATCTACGAATTGATATTTCAATATTCTAATGTCATATGTTTTTTCGTCTAGAAAAACCTCAATCTCCGCGAAGGCATGAATGAAATGGTGTTCAGTGTGACAACAGCGTATCAGGGCACGACGCGATGCAAATGTAACGTGTTCCGATGGAGATACGACGACAAGATTGTCATCTCAGATATCGACGGGACAATCACCAAGTATGACTCATTTCATTATCATAATTTTATAACTAAAGATAATAATTAAGGAAAAATAGTATACAAAATGAGATATAATATACAATAAGTAATTAATTTAATAATTTATTGTTCAGGTCCGATGTTTTGGGACACATCTTTCCATTGGTGGGAAAGGATTGGGCGCAGTCGGGCGTAGCACAGCTGTTTACTAAAATCAAGAATAATGGCTACCAGTTACTGTACTTATCTGCGAGAGCTATCGGACAAGCGAGGGTGAGTACTACAAATAATCCGTTAGGATTATTATCTCTTGTCAGTCTTTGACACTGTTCATGTTCTTTCAAAATTTATCAAAGAACAAAAGCGTTAGGTCCATCGCACCGGGTTCTACGATCCTCGATGTCTCACATCGATTCACAGAGGTGCATTAAACAAAAACTTTTAATTAAATTGTTGTTACCTACATGGTGTCAAAATGATTTATTTCAATTCTATAAAGAAAATTGAGTCCTTATATGGAATGAACAATGTTTAAGGAACGTGAAAATCACCAATTCTTTTCACCCCATTTTACTGTAATAATAATGAAATATGTTTGTCCAGGTAACCCGCGAGTACCTACGCTCCATCAGACAGGGAGAGGTGTGCCTGCCGGACGGGCCGCTACTGCTCAACCCGACGTCTCTGCTGCGCGCCTTCCATCGCGAGGTCATTGAGAAGAAACCCGAAGAGTTCAAGATCCAGTGCCTCGCCGATATCAAAGCGCTCTTCCCGCAAGGCTCGAACCCCTTCTATGCGGGCTATGGCAACAGAGTTAATGTGAGTGTCAATAGCTGAAAACAACATCTCAAATATTGTCTTATAATCATCAATACTTCCACTTATCTTGTGGACTTATTTATGATACAGGAAATGATAAATATATTTTTTATCTTCAGGACGTATGCGCATATCAAGCAGTTGGCATTCCGATCGTGAGAATTTTCACAATCAATTATAAGGGCGAACTAAAACATGAACTGACTCAGACATTCCAATCCACGTAAGTATTCTCACACTAATGTAAGCTTTCCGTCACGTTCTGTTTCACGTTGCCTAGTCACTAACACCATATTTTACTCACTGTACTGAGTATTATATTTTTATTTCAGTTACAACGTGCAAAGTGACATGGTCGATGATTTCTTCCCACAGCAGAAAACTGAAATAGTTATTAGCTAGCGCGAAGTTTAGGTGTCAAAATTATATAAGTTTAGTTATGAGATTAGCGAGCACACGATATTAAGCCGGTAAGCCGAATGGAATGACTTGTAAGGCTTGGTCACGTTTGCGGCCGCACTTCATTCATTTTCAAAAACAAGATTAATACCATAATATAACCAAAATTTTCTATAACGCCATAACTAGCTGGATACTAAAATATTACTGACGAATAACTTGCAATCATCGACATGTCATCTGTCTTGTCTTTTTTTTCTGTGTTGGTTTTTGTCTTCGGATTTATTGTTTATATGTTCATGATGCTGTGGTTTCTTTGGGTTTTTATAATAATCTTTTAGTTTCTTGGTGCACAAAATTCTTCTTACTGATTCTGTTTCATCCCCATAATACATAAACAATCTGACAAGAAACGAAATATCACGGCTCTCGATCATTGTGTTTGTCTACCAAAAAACCATATCTGTATGTGTAAATGTATGTGAATGTAACTACACTTCTACCTGACTCTTGTTGTGACAACAAGTGAACAATTAAAACAGTATATTCTACTGAATCATGAATGAGCATGTAAACAATTTCACTATGGTATCTTTAAATACAAGAAAAGATGCGATGCTCTACAACCACTCACATAGGTGAGTTACAGAGAGATGGGAGACGGGCCATTGGCGATTTAACAGGGACAGTTCTTATCCGAGTATTCAACCGAGCACTTTGGGACAAGAATGAAAGATGATTAAATTCTTTAAAAGATTTATAAACTGTGCTTATAAAATTGCTGAACCTTCAAGTATTTACGTGAGCATGATTAGAACAACACGTCTGTTTTCTCTGCAGATATTCCCACATGTCGGTGCTGGTGGACCAGGTGTTCCCGCCGGCGCAGTGCGAGCCCAGCGACGAGTTCTCGCAGACGGTGTTCTGGCGCGAGCCGCTCCAGGAGGTCCAGTTGCCTCCCATATCCCCACCGCCACCCAAACATTAAACAAAGGATTACCTTCTTTCTATGCATCTTGTCCAAACTATGTCGCTTCGTTTATTCCTACTTCGAACATAAGATACAATTATATCAACGTGCCTAACTCAGCTTGGCTTACTCCAGAATGTAAATGGAAGGCAAACACTTGAAACTTGGTTATTCCATTATTTAACTAGAGAGTCGCGTAGACTTTGCTGGAATGATAGTTTCATTTGGGCTGCTTTAGTTATAGGATGTTTAGTTTCTTACGGCGTTAGTTAAAATATAGAGATAATAACTGAAATGTAGTGAATACCAAAAACAATATGAAATGTTTAACTTGTAGTATCTCGTGTGTGTTACGTAAGTTTGATTGTTGTCCTGTGATGTGTCTAGCGGAATATTGTTTTAGGAGTCGTTATTTACTTTTTGCAGTAATGTATGACTTTTGATGAGTGATTCGTATGATTTACAATTAATTATCTGCGAAGACTGTGTATACATGATGGTAAATGGTTTGCAGATTTAGGTTACAAGGAATCAAGTTTTGGTTTCGTCGATTATGTAAGCTGTGATGTCGTCGACTGATAACGATGCTTTATTTTTATACTGTGATTACCTATTTGTACGTGCTAAGTTATATTTGTGTTAAAGCAATACACATTCGTAAAATGCAGAGGCTTAGCTTCTGATAGATTTATTATATTCTTTGTAATCAACACCAGCTCTTTGATGATTTTGAAACATTGATTTGTAATAGTTAATATTATGTCGAATTAGAATTTGGTATATTTTTTAAATAATTTATTGTTGTTTCTGTGATTGTTTCAATAAATATTTTCAGAAATAACTAAATATTATTTTGATGTTCTTGTTAATTTCGCTCGTAATTAATGTTATCTAGAATGTCAATAATAAATTAGACGCTTGGCATATCAGCGCTTTATCGCTACGCTCTAATCATGTTCACGTGCACAAGGTTCAGGTGCATGAACCGTCCGCACGCAGTGCACGTGCCCACTGCTCACACACATGTGTAATCTTTGCTTTGTCTACAAATTGTCAATCAATCGTCCACACCCTAAGTAGTGAGCCTCGCCTCGAGTATATTAATTATATATGTATAGCAAAATTATACAATTATTAATATATGAAAAAATAAAATAAATAATCATAGGGCATCAAAAAATTCATCCGCATCGTTGTCAACGGGAAAAGTGCCCAGAAGGCTGGCAGCATAGCTGCTGCAATGCTGATTCTTTGGCCAAAAAAAAAGGATAGCACATGGGATTATTAAATTAACACTTTTAGTGCCCAGCACTCGGTTCCCGGGTCGAAAATTTGTATGTTCATGTATCCAGAACTCGCTTCCGGAGTCATACATGTAAAAGCTATAGATGAGATGTGAACATGCCCATCACCCCCTAACATGTACCTACGCATTATGTTATTTGACATACAAGTTAAATCGTATTTTTGAACTGGGCAGCGAAAGGGTTAACTATAAAAGCCCAATACCATACTGTATATGATTATCTATGAGTCTCTTTTAATTAATCACTGAGTTACTTGTAGACTGTAGGTAACATCTATGATTTCAACTTCCTGCAGTAGAGACATTCAGCATAACTTCACTTCTAAATTAACCGAAAATTAAATGTTATACCGCTTGTCAGTATTTTACATGATAGCTCTCTAAGAGTTTGTTTTATTTAAATTGTACATCAATTCATTCTTATTATGAATATTCCAGTCAATAATTAATTATGATTACGATTTACGACCTGAAATATGCATGCTATATTGCGACAGCAGACAGATAGCCGAGGTTAGTGGATAAAGGTCGGGAAATGATACTTAAAATCATCAAAAGATTATGACCAACTATCCCTATCTACGTCTAATTAAGCTTTAGGGGTATGACGGGCTGGTAGCGTGGGTATGGGTAGTAGGTAATATTCTATACTTGTCGCATCTGTGGCCTAACCACCTATGTACTAACTACTCCATTTCACAACTATAAAAAAGGTTTAACTTCAACTTTACTCACTGAATTATGTGGAAGAGACCACAATTTTGCCAATATCACGTATGTACTGTGATCAAACGCTGAAAATAAGTGACCATATTCACTTATTTTCAGCGTTTGATCACAGAATATATTATGAAAATTAGGTACTATAACTTCAATAAAAATCTTATTTGGCACAGACATTCCAAAGGAAAAAAAAACTAGATATTAAGTAGAGCCAAAAAATACAATTTGTTTTGTGTTACATCTTTATTTTATTAATAAGGTAGGTACTAAAAACTGTCACAGTTTAAATACGAAAGAGAACACACAAGTGAGAGACATTTGATACGAGACGACTTCATTGCCTCGAGAATAAATCACAAACACTGATTGAATTTTAACAAGTGTTTCTAGGCCAGGAATGGAAGGATTCAATAAGAACAGCGCATAGCCAAAATGGCTTCGAACGTTATATGCTTTTTCGTAAATGAGGGTGCTTCATTTACGAAAAAAACATTTACTAATCTCCAGAAAGATAGCGAAGAGGTAAGAACATTAATATTTCTTTCGTATCTTCTGGCAGCTGAGTTAGTGTGAGCAAGTTAGACTTTGCCATGCTGAGGAATATTTTGACCGTTATAATATCATCAGGAGACAAGTTTTTTTTTTAATAAAAATAACGTGCTTTTTGGGGTGGATAGGGACAACCCGTGCTGCATGAGCCAAGGCCAGGATTTAGGCAGACAGTAACTTCTTTCAGAGATTTATAGATAGGCATCTAACTATAAAGCCAAATAATCAACATCCTGCATTTGGCTAAAGAGGTCAACCGAAATACACAGTCGAATGTATGTATATATACTGAAAAGAAAATGGCTTAAGACTGAGCCTTTCCAGATAGTCCCAGGACTCCCAGGGGAATAAGGGAATGCTGAAATTTCATAGATCTTTACATCAATAAATTACATATGAATCGAGCCAGATTCACAGGAATATAAAACTGATGAACAAATTTATCTCTTCTGATGTTCTTGTAATTCAAGTCTCAAATAAAAAGCTCTTTTTATTTGCATGCTATTTTGCGTGTATGTGCATTAAAGACTTTTTTCAAACCAGTTTTAAGTAAACTCCTCCTATAAATCGTCAGAGTAAGGGCCAGCACGACTACGACAGCTAGCTGAACCTTATGTATACTAATCTAACACGTTCGAGTAGTTATAAAATAGCAATTTTTTCATTCTCAAAAATCCGCACACGAGCTTTTGTCTCGTCCGAATCGTCAGTCTTTTGAATGGGAGCTTCTTTCTTGTTCTTATAACATCCCCTCTGTGAATCAGGCGTGCTCTAAACTCTCTTTTTAACCCTTCCGTACGGCCACAATGCAAACAGGCAGATTAACATACCTGACACGTGGGGCACATACACTACACTATCAATGTGTGAAGCCCACCAGGAAATTTGTATACGTCTTATAATCTTTTTTTCTTTCTAGCAATATAATGTACAAAATCCAATAGGTCCTCACGACGCGAGTAAGTCCTAATTCAGCATCGTGGGTTGCCCCACCATAAACGGTAGTCCTTTATAATATAGACATTATTAACAGTGGCAAGCCAAGAGAAATGCCGCCTAGATCCTCTAGGTCACATTTGGCATTGTACTTTTCTATGGCTTCAAATTTGTTTGCGAATTTCATCGTCTGAATTATGATTGGTGTGGAAGTACAAAATATATTACCTAATGGACATAAGAACAAGTGCCTAATGACCATGGAATGTCATTAGCCAGCCACATCTACCCAGATTTAATTCTGAGTTTTTATGTCGAGTTAAAATAAAACAGGAAATTAATTTGTAAAACATATATATTCTTAACCACTATGTTTCATCTGCTTCCATGGCATCTTCTTCCTCATCATCTTCATCATCGCTGTCATCGTCACCGGCAATTTCCAGGTCTTTGTGGAAACCTTTCCCTTTAGTCCAGTGGCACTTTATGACCACTTTAAACTTAGCCATTTGGATCCCCAAGAGTTTTAATATGCTTGCCTGCTCTGGTGTTAATGGAACTCCTTCTTTGCACACCTGAAATATTGTGAAATTAATAATTAGACAAATTGTCTGAAACTTAAAATTTTATGCAAGCCAAGTGATGCCATTGATCTTTGATTATTTAATTTACTAATCACACTATTGACATTTTGCCACATGAATCTAGCGATATTTGTTTTAGAAATTGAGTGAAGTCTTTGTATCTATTAACTACTGTGTTATTATCATTACATAGTAATTAACTTTATCATAATATGTCTTTACAAGTTCTATTTGCTGTGAAAGCAAACTAATATATAAAATCGCTTTTGTAACATTGTCTATAAACAAAGCTACATATTCAAGTTCCAAATCTTCATTAATGGCTTTTGTGGAGGAGACACCACAATTTTGCCAATATCACATAGGTACTATGATAGACCATCACATGTTGGAGATACTATCAGAGAATATTTTTATAAGAAAATACAGAGATGAAATAAATATAATTAATGACTAAAACTTAAAAAACTTATGCTGTTTTAATATCAGCATCCTACTTGACAACTCAAGAAGTATTAGTGGAATATTTTCACATACCTGGTATTCTTTGATCAGATTAACAACACCTCTTTCTAGTGATGTAGGCAATCCAAGTCGCCTCAAATGAGGTTCTATTGTGTGGGAGAAGTCTGCAAGGGGGCCTTGTGGGAGTATCACATCTTTAGTAGCTACAAATCCTGCACGAGCATATTCTGCATCACGAAATTCTTTAAACCATTCCAAAACCTCAGGTACATCTTTGTTTGTCATCAGTAAGCCACATTGACCCTTCAATCTCTTAGACATCTGTAAAACAATAACAATGTCACAAATGGAATTTCATTGGAATTTCCAAACATGGTGCAAGATTATTAACTTGCTGAAAATTAAAACTTACCAGGTTCAATTGGTCTTCTACTTCATCACTCTTAGTTCTTCCAAGTGCAACGGCCATGACTTTATTTTTACCAAAAAAGAATCTTGAGTCTTTCCACTCATTGCGCAAGTCTTTGAGTTTTGTATTGCGCATGTTATCAACAGTGAACAGGAATATATGTTCATATTTAGACAGTGAATTCCTTATTTCTTCTATAATTTTCTGTTTATTTAGTAATCCTTTCTTGTTTGTTTTTGTCAGAGAGACTGTAATAATAAATAATATCTATATTAATGTAACCATTCAATAGAAATGATCTGATCATGTTTATATACTTATATAAAATAAAATAGAATGTATCATAGGAATGCTTGAGTAACCTTAACATATCATGATGTTTTAAGATAAATGCAGCATGGTTCTGATAAATAAATGCATTTAAATGACTACCAGGCTACGTGTTAGTTTTCAAAAAAGTACAATATTTTTACCTTTCTTATCCCTTTTAGATTTCGGCATTTTGTTGTTTTATTTTATACTTAGCACCTTTTACATGGATTATTCAAACTACAACGTATAACCTCAAACACAAATAACTAAATACAAAACGTGACACTTGACAGACGTCAGAAACATTGCCACAGACTGATCAAGTAGTACTAACTGACAGAAAGCTGTAGACACATGTGACACATAAAGGCAGCACTGTAGGAGGCAAACAGAAGAGAGAAGTTTTATAAGTCAGTATCTGTTTGAGTGTAGGTTGTCACCTACAGTCCTACCCACCAGCCACAGAGTTTTCCCACTCAATAATGACAAAACTGTGTAGCTGGTTAATTGACAATAACTGTCAAAAAAATCATGACAGATAAAATTATCATAATTAAAACTAATTTAGGCGATTTTAAGAGACTCAGGTCAAGCACAATGTGCCATAGGAGTATTGTAACATTCTGGTAGAAAATTGTCACAACAACAGCAGTAGGTAAGCAGCGTAAGCACAGTATTAACCTAACTGCAACAAAAGTTTATTTAAAATGCACTAATTTCAGAGCCCAATATTATGCCACAAATTTAAATATTATGATACATTGCAATATACATTGCAAACAAGCGCTTGCTGCAAGTTTACTTAAATTCTGCTTGTAAACAAAAATCTTCATTCGATCATCAGATCGCGATCGGCAGCAAGTCATGTTAGTGCTTTCATACTTTTCATTTCATATTAGCAGTGTTGCAAGCCCACACTAGTCATGCGAAACACCCTATCTAAACATTTAAAATTCTAATAGTTTATCGAGTTTAAGTTAACTTCAAGAACGACAAAGAATTTTAATGAGCTAATGTAGCGATTCAAAAGAAAAAAAGGATTCAACGTTTTCGCTTCACGTTTTTGCTTACATAAATATAGTCGGCATAGCATAAGCTTATCATCCAAGGTATACCTTAAGCAGCAATTTCACACAATAATTGTCTATTACTTAATAAAATAAATACTTATGTGCCTTACGAAGTTGCGATATAGTTTTAAATAAACTTGTGGTCGCCCAATGGTCGAAAATCGACTGTTATAACTGTCTGCACTTTTTCTCCATGTAAACTTTACCTATGCCAAATCTCACACTCCTCCATGCATGCAATATTGATAAAAGGGATCTGAAGTTTTCGCTTCATGTATTAATATATAAATGATTGTCTTGCCAATCTCTTATCTAATCATTCAAAAAATGCGCGCCAGAACAGTCACTTCCTGTTATCGCTCAAAGTAACCTATTATGTACTTTCCTCGTGTTAAATTGTTTATCCGTCTCTTTTTTTTACTGAACAACAGAAAGAGCGCGCAATACATTCGAATCTGACTACGTGAATGCGAATACCTAGCATCGTGCTACGCTTCCTTCATAGTAATCCAAGATGGCCGACTCGTAATGTGAACCCTGTTCCGTTTTTGTTTCCCCTCTGGCCCCGCTGCCGTCAGTGTAGTATATCGTTCACCGCAAGACAAAAACCGATATTGTGTTGTAATTTGCTGGTTTAATTACTATTTTTCCCTTCCAACAAGTAAGTGCATTAAATTATTTTAAGTGTATTCAATTTCATGTGTTATTCTCGAAGTGTCGCTGTTTAAAATTCGTTTTCTCACAAATCTGTGACTGTGACGCATAGAAGGAGTGCCCCTTGCAGCAGCCATTTTGCTCGAGCCGGCGACACGATTTCGTGGTGCGGTTATACATAATTCTAAATTTTTGTAATCGGGATTTATGTCCTACTCAACAATTTACTTTTATTACGTACGTTGTAATTCGTAAGGTGTATTACCGTTGTCCTTACAACGAGATCCGCCGCGTAAGTTGGTTTTTTTAGATCTTTTTACATTTTTTCATACGTGACTGAAATTATATTTTTGGATTACTAGAGAATCAAGGAGATTGATTGTAAACTGTTACTGTGATATATATTTTATACGATATTCCATTTAGTTCCGTTTGTAGTGCGTGGGCATGTCGAACGTTGGCGTATTCATAGAGGGAACTAGCGATCACACTAGTGCGTCGTAATTTCGCCGTGCGTAGTCATGCCGTTATCTTGGTCAATTCAATAACTATGTAATGTCATTGAAGGTAGTCCCAGTACGTATGTATTTAGAAGTAATTACAGTACTTAAACTTGGTTGACATTCCTTCCTACACTTCTATTGAGTGATAATAATTTAAATTACGTTGTGTAACTCATATCGGTTTGTAATTAGGTAGGTAAGTATTTGATCTAACGCTAATGTAACCTTTGATATACTTACATCGCTTTTTAGTTAAATACCTAGGCACGTGCGTGACATTGAGTCGACGGCACAATGCTCTCGTGTATGTGATACTAGGTATGCCTAGTAACTATGTTATTATTACAAGGCTTATGTTAATCAATAAGTAAATAGTTTTCCTCATCCTAAGAATATTGTATACTTATGAATGTCTCTCTCTTTCAGGAGTTGAGATTTCTACTTGTGCTTTGATTATATTAGTCATAGCAATGTTGCTATGACTAATATAATCCAAGCAGTTTCAAGTTAATGTTAACAGGGTCATCCGTGTACTGTCTGTATAAAAAAATAGAAGTATAAGTAAAAATATTAAGAATACTTCTATCGCTCATATTCTAACTGAATCCACAGTTAAGTACAACATTTGGCTAGAGTCGGACATAACTTGGCAGCTAAGTGATAATTGAGGTTTTATCTATGGCATAAATGTGCAAGAGTCAGATCTCTTGTGATATCTTGCCATGCCAATTCTAAATCTGTACTAAGCTACAGCGCTTTGAATAAATGTCCTGTAAAATTTCAGTTGTAACTACTATGTTTGTCATTCGTGACACATTGCCCTTCAAAGAGACTTAAATTAATAATCAGTAAGTAATACATACTTACAATATTTCATGAAGGCAAGCAATTAGTAGGGTATTCTATAAATGGTAATGCAATTTTTTGTGATATAGGTAAAACATCTTTTTTAATTCAGCAGAACATTGATATAGTTCATAATTTTGTAACCTATGGGTTGGTACTTGATATAAGACAATTAAACGTTAATTACACATTACAGTAAGGAGTAACGGTTACATCAACTATGGGCAAATATATGAAATAGGGTGGAGAGAGGTGGTGGGCGTGGGAAGTTTTTCCAGGGGTCATGACCCCACCCTTACCTTATCTTACAAATTTGGTTAACTTATTAGGTGTATTGCTGCATTCCATTGTAAGGAGTGATACATTAAGTTTTGCCAGCATTATTTAAAATTGGTTATTTGTTATTTTTTAATCAAGTTATTGGAATTGTACATGTTATTAAACTACACAGATGTGTAGAAAATATTGCCCAAAAATGAACAATATTTTTTAAAGAAGGCCCTATATTGAGTACATTTGATTTGCTGTGAAGAAAATCACATACATGGAAATATTATTTGACATATATACCTCTATCTATCAAAATAAGTTTTATTTAATTATTGATTTCTTATCTTCTAAACCCGAGCTGTACAAGTAATATGAAATTTCCATGTTACACAGCATTGGCCTGCTATGATTTAATGGCGTTCTTGTGATATAGGTGCTAATTATAATATGATACAAATTACTAATATTGACTTTGGTCAGTATTATTAAAAATTCGCCTAAAAAAATCATCTTATGATGTAAAGTCATAAGGACTTTACATCATAAGATGATTTTTTTAGGCTTCATTAAAAGTATGTGTCCTTTTTACAATCACCTACTAATGTATCAAATTAAATACTTTACTTAAGTTTATAATATAATAATAATAATAAATAATAATAATAAAGATTTATTGTTAAATTGGACCAGATTATGTTGAATACATTGAAAGTAGCAAAGGCAGACACATACATATTTCTTAATCTAGTTATTGGGTGGAGTGCTGCTCTCCTAGATAGGCTACGGAGTAGCCTGTGTTTAAGAGATACAGTTCCGATCCCCTGTTTTTAGGGTTGAATATGAGTACGTGTTAGAGATGAGTAACAATAGTAATTAGTAGGTAGAATAGAAACCAATATACAACAATAACTACAGTTTTTAAAGTATAAGTAAAATGTGCATGTTTGTGTGTGTGTTAGTGTGTGATGAGAGATTGTGTGTTGTCACTCCTTTATGTATTTTTCAGTTTCGTCGTAGTTTAGATTTTTTAGGAACGATTGAACAGTCTTTTTACAAGTAAAATATGTTAAAGCATAGATTGGGATTTTTTTGTTAATTTTATTGTATAGTGATGGACCAAGGTAGATAGCAAATTTTTTAATAAACGATGTACGAGCAGGTGGAATAGTGCAGATTATGTCTTTGCGGCGTTTGGAGATTTGATGGAATGGAGTTTTTTGGTGTTGAAGTAGTACCATGTGTGAGATATACTGTTGCCGGACATTAAGTACGTTACAGGACTTATAGAGTTCGGTAGTTGGAAATAGTATCGGCCTGAAAGTAGCCACTTTTAGTATGGCTCTATGTGCGATCTCTAAAGGCCTGAGTATAGACTTTGCAGCTCCGCCCCAGCAAGAGATACAATAAATTAGGATAGATTGGCAAAGTGCAAGGTATACGTTCCGTATGATTATAGGGCTGGCTACAAGTCGCAGGGTTTTAAAAATGTATATTAGCTTCCGTATGCGGCCAGAAAGGGTGCTAATGTGAAGTTTAAAATTTAGGTGTTTGTCTAAAATTATTCCAAGGTATTTAATTGATTCTACTGAGTTAAGAGCATGACATTGACAATTTAGTTGTGATGGCGTGGAACAAAAATGAGCTTTAATTGAAATTTCCGTTTTTGGTTGGGAGACGTTGGTAATTGAGTAAGTGAGGAATTTAGTTTTGTTAGTATTAAGGGTAGTAATATGACCACTTGGTTGCCATATTATAATAGCATAGTAACTGGAGAGTCGCGTAAAGCTATAGGTAGGTAGATAAGGGAAGGGTAGCGTGAGGTAGGCGCCGGGCGGACGGGCGCGGTGCAGGAGGGAGGGGGGAGTACGCGAGGGTGAGAGGGGGCGTACACGAGGGTGAGGGGTGTGTGCAATCGTCGCGCTAGTCGTATTTCGTCTGGAGTGTTTATCCCGCGTCGCCGGATCAATACTGTTGGCGCAGTGGCGGTGACCAAGCGGCGGCGCGGCGACACGGCGCGTGCCTGACTTGCCTAGTAGCGTGAGTCTGTGAGATGCTGTCAAACCGTGCGGACGACGCGTCGATGTCGCGTTTGGCGTGAGAGGCGCTCTTTGAGCTTCGTTGAATTTTCATATTGCGCTAGTGCGCTCGCGAGCCTCTACCTAAGGTGTGACTTCCAACCATCCATCCAACCATGATGACAAATACCCTATAAGCGATTCGCTGCGGTGAAAGTGACTCCTAACGATTAGTCTTTCTGAGAAAATATAACTCGCAGTGGATCGTCATTGGCTATCGATTCAAATAGTTTATTCGTGATTCATACTTCATTGCAGGGGCATCAGTGAAGTAATCCTCACCCATCGTCCACGATGTCCGTCGACAAGGAGGAACTGGTGCAACGCGCCAAGCTGGCGGAGCAGGCTGAACGATATGACGACATGGCGGCCGCGATGAAAGAAGTCACGGAAACCGGCGTCGAGCTGAGCAACGAGGAAAGAAACCTGCTTTCCGTTGCTTACAAAAACGTGGTGGGCGCTCGACGATCGTC
The DNA here is from genome assembly GCA_905147745.2 of Phlogophora meticulosa. Taxonomy (NCBI): domain Eukaryota; kingdom Metazoa; phylum Arthropoda; class Insecta; order Lepidoptera; family Noctuidae; genus Phlogophora; species Phlogophora meticulosa. Next base: position 8,253,886 of record LR990518.1, read on the forward strand.
ATGGCGCGTCATCTCCTCCATTGAACAGAAAACCGAAGGCTCGGAAAGAAAACAACAGATGGCAAAAGAATATAGGGTTAAAGTAGAAAAGGAGCTCAGAGAAATCTGCTACGACGTTTTGGTAAGAAAACTTTTTGATTTCTTGGGTTTTTCAGGGTCCTACTGATAACTGAAATTAAGTCCCTTGTTAATGTGTTTGTCCATTAGATCTTGGAATTTATTCCAAACTAAGTAAGATTAACGTCAGTTGCTGCCATCCTACGCGCATGACGTCATGATATTTGCGCGTCGCCAATTTGAGGGGTGATGCAAGCGAACAGTAGCCGTGGTCATTTCCTCCGCAGTCATAACGTTTTTGTTAATCATGGGCGTTATAATGTTGGTTAGCACGTGAGAGAGCATGCAGGGCGCGGTGCGGAGTTTTCGCGGGCGGAGGGGGTGGGGTGACGTATTGCGCCGCGTCATTGCGCGCTCTGCTATCCCGTTTTCGTTCGTTGCCCTGTCTTCAAATCTTATGTATTCATTCTGAAATGAATATATTCACTCTTTAATAATTAACGATTTCAAGCTACCTGATTTAAAATTTTCATTCATTTATAATAAAGAATAATAAGATTATTTTTTGTTACAGGGTCTACTTGACAAGCACCTTATCCCTAAAGCTAGTAATCCAGAAAGTAAAGTATTTTACCTTAAAATGAAGGGTGACTACTATAGGTACCTTGCAGAAGTGGCCACAGGAGAAACCAGAAATTGTAAGTACTAACACTAATAAGACTCAGTTGCGTATCATTAATATTATATCAATGATTATTAGGTTTTCATTAATATACCTGTTTTATTGTGCAATAGTTCCAGTAAGTTAACATCACTTTACCTTACAGCTGTTGTAGAGGATTCACAGAAAGCATACCAAGATGCTTTCGAGATCAGCAAGGCGAAAATGCAGCCCACACACCCAATAAGGCTGGGTCTGGCGTTAAATTTCTCCGTCTTCTATTATGAGATATTAAATTCACCAGACAAAGCGTGTCAGCTCGCCAAACAGGTCATTATTAGTGTCAGTTACGCATAGGCTCTGTGCTGGCTGGCACGAGAGGGAAGTGCAGGCTAGGCATATTAATGTACTCGCTTGTCCCCAGCCGTCGTGGAGGACTCGCAGAAGGCCTACCAGGAAGCATTCGACATTGCTAAAGCCAAAATGCAACCGACCCACCCCATCAGACTCGGCCTTGCGCTCAACTTTTCCGTGTTCTATTACGAGATAATCAACTCCCCTGCGCGAGCGTGCCACTTAGCTAAACAGGTTTTTTTAATCAAAGAAAAAATTTGTGTGTGATGACACAATTATAATTTACTAACTATCAAGTTTCTTGCTAGTGCATTCTCCTCGTTCAGTTTGCATGAAGACAAAAGTAATTCAAAATTAAAAATAATCTGAGATTAAAAAGAACCACTAATAATATATATTAGCATGGCCGTGTGTAAAGCAACTAACCCTTAATCCTCGATCCAGCCAGCATCAGAGTGTTTATTTATAACTCTGTATACAGAGTTTATCTTCCCATAAGGGGAATGATAGAAAGTTTCTTGTATGAATATTTTGATGTTTCTCTTTTGAATAGATTAGAATTAATATTGATCATTGTTTTTACAGGCGTTCGATGATGCGATCGCCGAACTAGACACACTGAATGAAGACTCGTACAAAGACTCGACACTGATCATGCAGTTGCTGCGAGACAACCTGACTCTGTGGACGTCAGACACGCAGGGCGATGGCGACGAGCCCGCCGAGGGTGGCGACAACTAATCTCGCGCCGCGCTCACCCACAGCACACGCATTTGTTCTCATTGGTGTTTTATAAGAAAACGAGTAACATTCGAGAACGCCGCGCGGCGCGGGTCCTCCGCCGCTGATGCGAGCCGTCGCTTGTAAAAAAATGTTAAAAATGTTCACAGCGGACCTTCACGTTCCGTCTAAAATTAAATGTTATGTGTCATCTTTGACGGTTTTTGTATTTCTGTATTTACACTGGATTACAGATATCGAGCTGACCCGATGAATATAAATATTTATAACTTAAGTTATTAAAATTACGGTTTCTTAAGTTAAAAGTGTTTTCCTTTCTATATAGAATAAAACTTAACAGCCTGGTCAGCCCCAAATAACATTCCTTTCGCCGCATGTCCGCAGTGAAATGGATATAATGATGGTGAATATTGTTTAAAAATTATGCTAGGAATTAGTTATTTAAAATTTGTTGAAGTGCGCCCAAATCGTGACCCTATGAAATCTAGATTTTCGTAAATTTTAATAATTCCACCTGTATAATGGCTATATCAAATTAGGGCACAAAAAACTTGTTAGTGTCTTTCGTGGTTTTGTGATGTCCATGATTTTAACTATTACCAAAGGAAGTCTTTTATTGTTGACATTAACCATTTTGTTGTGCCCCTCACTGATTATAAATATCATTCTGAATTTTCAGGCATTTATTAGCGAAATAGTTTTTTGTGATGGCCAATATTGTAACATTTCTGCTGCATTTTATCAGCCATTAATCTATTATATTTTTCATGTTTTCACCAATAAACTTTTGTATTAAATACAATTTTTAGTTTTAGAACCAATATTTAAATAAACCGCCACCTAACCCCAAAAAGATGTTTGTCTAATATTACTTAATTATTCAATAAACCCTTGATATTGATACATAAATAAAAGGGTAAGCATACCTACCAGATGTACCAGGTAACGATGTGCCCTAAGTTGAGAACTAATACTACAGCACAGAAGGTGGAATTATGCAGTGGCAGGTTAAGTTACAGAGGGCTAAATACTATAAAATAATGGGGTTGATAAATTGTCATGCATAATTACGAGAATAATTACATTATTAGAGAACTACATCGCTCTCTGAAAACATAGGTATAGTAGTCGATCACAAGAATCCAAAAACCCTTCAGTTAAATTACGTAAGTAGTAGGTACGACACCAAGAGAAAGGGGTTCACGGAGAGGACTTCAATAAATTCGTCGGGACGTTTTTACATTTGGGACCCTTTAATTTCATTAACGCATATTCTGTAGGTAGGTACAGAGGCCAAGACATCAAGCTACCCCTATCTGTCTGTTATTTAATAGTTTTTCAACATTATAAAAAAAGAATAAGGTATATGTTCAATTGGGAAAGTTTGATAGTTTGGGATTGCAAGGGCTCGCGTGTGATCACCTTATAATATGGTAGGACAAGAACCTCTACCCGTAAAAAGGAGTGAAAGGCGTACGGGTAGTAAGTGTTCGAAGCCGGACGCTTGCAGTCCAGAAGTTATTGATCGTTCTATTTTCATTTAACGCTGTCAAAGCAGCGACCAACGTTCGGTCGAACGGTTAAAAAGTGGTCTGGTCAGCCATTAAAATGCGCGAGGCTTCTTACTTGATACATTATGTCTTACTAAAACCGTAGGACCTGTTAGTAGTTGATAACTACATGAAGGAGTAAATAGTTGATGAGTAATGAGGGATTTTAATGTAGATAACTAATTATTATTAGTTATCTACTTAGTGGTTCGTAGCTAATAAAATGTTAATTTTATTATGATATTTATACGTATTATTTAAGACAATATTTACCCTAGACGGCTTAGACTCATCTGTGTCTCGGGATCTTGTTTCTTTCTCATCATGAGAATCACACATTATAAGAGCACTCATTAGTTTACAGTTGGGGTAGGTAGGTATTTTAAATATTCAATAAAATGAATAGAAGGCCTCGGAAGCTTAACTTACATAACTAAGGTCATGCATACCTAATAATAATAAATTATAATAGGTTTATTTAGAAGTAATTAGTGTATTAAATGTGTTGGTGTTTGAGTATGTGTTGTGAGGGTATGTATGTATGTGTGGGTTGTGTTATTGTTAACACCTTAGCTGCCAAACAACGAGACACAATAGAAAATGTATTGTTTGTCGGTCATTTGGCGTTCAACGTGTTAAGGATTTATATTAAGGGAATCACAAAGGACGGACACTTCAAAATTTGTATTCTACAATACACGCTTTAATTTAAGCCACCAGTGTCCAGAATTTTCTTTAGTTTTTGATAAATATATGGACCCACGTGGCTACGTGTCTAGGGCATCTTTGAGTGAACTAAGTGTGGGTTGTGGGTATGTTATTTTAACAGAAATCAAAAAAGGAGGAGGTTCTCATTTCGTCGGAATCTCTTTTATTATTGAGTATGTTCCCCGATTAATTGAAGCACTTCGAATCGATTGGGATTTATTTTTATTATTTGAAAGAGTAAACTTTCAAGGGACCCAATTGTCACCAAGTCAGGATCTGATGATCGAGTCCTGAACTCTTCAAATATTATAGTCACACCCAGGTACCTATAGGTAGCGATTATGGATATATTTTATAGTAACTAGTGCATTTGCTCTCGGTAAGCACCATTTGGTGAAGTGGAACTGATGATGAAGACCACAGCAGATGGCCACTGGAACTATTGAATGTAAGTATTTCACGGGTTGCCATTCGATTAGTTTAATTAAAGGTTAAAGGTTGCTTATCAATTTATTCTCGTCACAATGGTTATGGTGAAATGGAGCTGATGGTGAAGTACCAGGAGAACTCAAAAATTAACGTCCCTGCATCGGGAAAAGCAATATTTTGTAAAAGGTTATGAGTCGTTGACACGAAACTATACAACTTCAAAAATTATAAACTGACCCACTAAAAGGCGAAAAATTAAAACATTTTCGCAAAAAAATTGCACTGTGTTTAAAAACACTAAAACGCGTAAATCAACTTTAATTTTGGAAGTCAGTGGCAATAACCCAAGCCAGTTTTTATTTTTAATTTGAGCTGTATCCTCAATATTGCTAGATTTTGTAAAAGTATCGTTTTAGACACTGTGTTTAATGCCTTTGCAATGTCTATGAACTCACCAACGCTTTTATGACCAAAATCTACCATTTCAGTGACATGATCAATAAGTGTTTTAAGTACTACTGCGTGGATGATCAGACATTGGCTACTTTAAGACCGTACGGAAAGACACCGGTGCTTAAGATGCTTATGTTAGGTAAATATGTGGCCGAGTACAGGGGCAAATGAAATCTTACATTTTAATATATATGGCTGATTGTAACATTGCTTGAGAATAGCACCATTTTAGGTTCTCATCTCAGTGTTTTATGTTATTTCTACTTGGTTGGTGGGAGTAAAAAAGATGTAGTTCCCTGGAGTACCTATCCAATCATATGTTGTCCGCCAGTTGATTTTCAGTAACTTTTAGCTCAGATAGATCGGTATCACTGGTATCAGCCAGTTTTTTACCAACTATACTGAAATAGTTATTGGCAGAATGTACGAACTCCAGAGGATCTTCTAGGGTTTTAATCCCTAATGTCTGCTTTTGTAGTGGTGATTTTTTTCACATACCTACTTAATAAATTTCCTTAACACGTTGCAACTGTCTTTTTATTTGAATAAATGAGCGTGATCCAAATGTATTATTCATTTATAATTTTATTTTTTCGTTACAATAATATCTCTTTCTTTTTCTAAGTTTTGTACCTACTCACTTTGAGAGGATTAGATCTAGGCCAGAAAAAATCAAGTTGATACTTATTAACTTGATTTTGTCCTGCCGTTGTTGTTCCTACAGGAGGTTTTTTTTTCGGACTCATCAAAGTGCATTTGCCGTCATCAAATACCTACGTAAGAATTATGAACTACGTACCTACCCAAGTAGGTACCTACCTACCATGGTTTTGAGCTAAAATCTTTAATCTTTTTGTGTCATAATGTTGACGAAACGATACGTGGCAACATTAACGTCTGATTCTGATGTAATGTTTGACCAATCTGTCTTGCCACAATTTTTAAAGCCATGTAGTCAATTTTGCGGTGGTATTTAGGAATCTTTATGGTGATTGAGCGTTCCAGCAATATCACAGGTAGAAATCCCAGATAAAACGGCACGATCGTCCATCCATTATACAGTAGGTACCTATAAGAACAGACCCTCCGTACCTCTAAAAGGATGTTAAGCGCTTGGTCGCAGAGTCCCGGCAGTCAGTTGTAGTTCTCTTACGGTCGATACTGGTAGTCGGAAGTCCAAAAGTGCGACAAACAATCTTACCTTGGGCCAGGGTATCGTATTTGGGTACATACATCAGGACCCGTGGCGGCGGCACGTAGTGATCCACGCGCTCCCCTATTTGACGTCGCGGGGGGAGTCGTACACCTCACTCCCCACGCAGACCTGAGGAGGCCCGCGGAGGCGGGCCTGCACTAGCCGAGGATCATGGAAGGATCGTCTACTTCCCTTGATCCCCGGAGCAAGTGTAGGATGTGAGCACCGGGGTGGTTTTTAGACAGTAAGAGTCCGAAAGATCCCTCCGCATTTTTCACGCAAATCATCGATCGAGGTGAACTAGTCGTTAGGCTACCTTTTTTTAATGAGACAATCCCGCCACACCATTCCCACCAAAAAAGATACACCAGAAAAGCGTCGAGACAATGAAGCCCGACGAGTCCCGGAGAAACGATTCAACTGTCTTGGATCCCGCAACGAAATTAAACAAAAAAAAGAACAGCGGAAGAGTTAGATAAATACATAATTTCAACTTCCCTCCATATCTAACAGGAGACAGAACAGACCTAGACCAATAGGCAAAAAGGGACGTTTGCAACTGGGTTAGGCCCAGTTGCCAGGCACCACGGTTTTAAATTAACACTGATGTTAATGGGTCCTAAATGATGAGCATTTCATTCCTATAGTAAGATTGCAAAAACGCTTGAACGCACGGAAATTTGATCGAGTTTCTACAAGGTCTAACAGCTCCGGATGCAACGTGCTATCTCACATTATATTGCAATAATTTTGCCAAAGGTTCACTCCCATAAGACATGAGGAGCAGATTGTTCGTATTCACAGTCGGATGTAGAACATTGACACAAAGGTGAAGAAATAAGTTTGAAAGAAAACAATTTACTTTTAAAGTTGCTATGGCCTAAGAAATTGGGCAACACATTGATCCATCTCCAGCTATTTTTTATCCAGCTGCTCACGAACGGATGGAAAGAACTGGAAGAGGTGTCGGCCCCTGATAGAATTTTCTCACCTACATTGCCATTCGGTTAAAAGTTCTGACTGATGTTTGCGAGGAACTTTTAACCGAATTTTGATCTAGAGATCTTAGCACGGTCACGATACGATCGAAAGTCTGCATCCATGCACTGTCGTGCGGAGTAGTATATTGGAGCACGTCGCTGCACCTCAAGGTCGACTGGGACTATACCTGTTAGGCTACATTGTAATACCATGGCAACTGCGATACATGAGACCGTATCACCGACCAGTTAAGACAGGACCAAGAACCGTTTTTCATCAGTGAGGTTGCAACCAGGACATTTTGCACACTGTCGAGCAGTGCCCGGCCTGGGAGGCACAATGCCGTGGTCTGGCGGCAGAAATCGGGAAAGACCTGTCATTGCCGGCCGTGGTCAGGGCTATGGTCGCCAATGACAGGATATGGGAGCCTGTTGAGTCTTTCTGCGAGCATGTAATCTCACAGCGCGTTGCGGGTTAAATAGGTAGACTCTCTCGCTGACCCAATTCGTCGCAGGAGGGCAGGACGGCGCATGCGGTGAAATGCCGACTTGAAGCCGCCATAAGAAGGGCCAGCGGATTATAGATCGAGGACTTTATCGTCCAGACTGCACGGTCCCTTGAGTTGTGACGATTTCCTAGTGCACCCGGACATCGCTTAAGAAGGAGGGAGCCCGTAGACGAGCGAAGAAGAGGGAGCCCTGAATAGTCGCGAACGTCACGCGTAGCAGTTCTCGCGGCCCACCCATCAAGGCGATAGCGGAGATTTTTGTGAGTGCAAACCCCACATAACCACGTTGTCTCCCCGTATGGCGTGGCAAGCGATAGGAATTTACGTCGCTTAGTAAATAAAAAAAGGGGCAAAGTGTTTTGCGCTCCGCGAATAGAATTAAATTTGTATAGGTGCCTACAGTTCGCAGCCGCGTGTGTCACGTCTTTACATGGTACACTACCAACTGAAGAAAACAATACATATGAGCACACGGATATTCGCGATTTGGTTTTTATCAAGTACGTACCCAGTAGGTAATCGAAACAAGAGGCTTCCAAACCAAAATACGTTACACAGTATACAGCAGTTGGTGCTGGTAAAGTACCAATAGTGTATACCGACCTACCTACCTAACATCAATTTCGTCTTTAGTTTTGAGGAGAGAAAAGTTGATGATCAGAATGTTGGGCCGCAAAAGAGATGAATGAAAGGCAGTTAAATGGAGCTGAGATAAGAGTAAGTGTTGCTGAGGGGGATGTGTGGTGTTACGCGAATAGATAGAATAAGAAATGAGTATGTAAGAGGAAGTCTGAAAGTGGTGCCTGTGACCTAGAAGTTGTGTGGAAATCGGTTGTCATGGTATGGGCATGTAATGCGATGGTGGACAACGTTGTGAGGAAAGTTTTGAGTATGAATGTGGAGAGGAGAGGAGAGGGAGTTCAAAGAAAAGATGAATGGATTGTGTCAAAGATGATGTGGCTATAAAAGAGGTGACTATTGAGATGAAGAAGAAAACATGCAGCCCCAAATAAATTGGATTACGGGCAGGAGGATGATGTCAATGTTTGTGTAAAAAAGTACGTGAAATTGTAAATTATTGTTTTAATTTATTGTGAGCGTGCTCACTGTTAGTCTAAATTTTGATATTCCTAGTACTTCGGCTCTAGTAGCCAAGTAAGTCGCGACAGTTGTCCATCCAGTCTAAAATTTAGGTGTACAATTTGGACACACATCAAGTGGAACGTCGTCTGGCCAGGAGCACCGCACTCGCACTCGTTGTCGGAGGAATCTGAAATACCCCATTCTCATAAGTTGTGTGTGCAGTGGCCTACTTGAGTGCGCAGTCGACTGTGCGCTTTCCATATCCGATTAATGGTATCTTTTCACAACCGCCTGTTGATGTTTACAATGTTATTATAGAAAAGACAACGTATACGTTCCTACTGATCAGGTTATCTCTGATGCCTATGGGTTTTACAATAATAAGCCCGATTTCTTTCATATTTGAATGTGCGGTTGTACCTATGTAAGGTTTACGTACTTAATTAATTATGTAGGTAGGTAGAAAATAGAAAATTATGCACTAAGAGCAAGATGTCTTATGTCGCGGGCGCAGACAAGAATCCTGAAAGTAGCGAGAGATTCAAGCTGGCCCAAGGCAAAGACACCTTTGTCCGCGAGGAGAATACTGCACAGTGGCGTAACTATGGGGTGGCAGGGCTGGCAAAATGCCACGGGCCCCCGACCCAAGAGGGCCCCAACCCAAAAGGCCGCAAGCGCAGAAATATTTTTTTAACAATGCACCTGAGTTAATTTATATCTTATTTTACATATAAAAAAAATAAAATTTTTTGAAGCTTAAAATCCATTTAAGAATTTATTTAATAGGGCCCCATCCAAAGAATTTGCCACAGGCCAAAAATTATATAGTTACGCCTCTGATACTGTAAACAGGGTTTTATCACTGCTGTTAATATGAGGGCTAAGCTGATTAAATTGCGTTTATTAAGAGGAGAAACTTATATCGCTAGTGAAATAGGGATACCTACTTATAAGTTTCTTCTCTTGATTGTGAATCAAGAATCCTTCTGCCCTTGACAAAGGAACCGTTCTATCTTTTGAACCATTCGAATCGGTATTGCTGGACTGTTTGAATCTAAAGCTAACTAACGTTCTACGGTAGAAAATTCAAACAAATCGAAGTTTCTAAATGAGGTGAGAGCGAGATCTATATTTTGAAAATTTGAGTAGGTTGCTTCGAATTGGTTTTTATTTTACTTTAGCCTTTACAATACGTAACATAATTAACCCTAATTAGAGTATTGAGCTACAATGACAAAATTGTTTTTGTTTACAGCTAAGGATTAAAAAAAGCATGTATTCCCTAGTATTATTTTACGCATTCAAAATTGAGTCTTATTGCTTTTGTTTATGATTTAATTTTCTGTGGCTCTATCGGCAGTCGGTATGGCAAAATACATACATACTTTTTGCAGGAAATACCCATATTAAAAGTTACTGAAATCGATTCAGTACTCAATTATGAACAAACTACTTTAAGGACTTGTGTTTATTCAGTTACACCTTGTATTAATATGTCGACTTTCTCGTAAAAGTCTTAAAATCAAGAACGCAAGAACGAGCCATGGTCCTTTTGGCCCCAGGGTAAATACGCCACTGCTTCCAAACAAAAATTTTTTTTTTGCAAATCCGTCTAAATATGACGGATTCCTCAAAAAAAAACGGAACAGGATCACTTCGTTGTCCGTCTGTCGGTCGAGACCTTTTTCTCAAGAACGCGTGGAAGTGTAAAGTTAATATTAATAACAATTAAATAGCTCTACGGTCCCTTGGAGCTCTATAAAAATCAAGCTTCTAAGTAAACGCATTAAAAAAATATGGCCGTTTGCGACATATTTTCGACACTCGCAAATAAATCAAAAACTTTATGTAAGTAGGTACTAACTTCGAAATCCTAAGTACTTCCCATTGACCTAGAATAATGAAATCCGGCAAGAGGCAAGGCCTCACACAGCAAATAAAGGAAAAAATCAGAAAAAATTGGTTTTGACAAAAAATAAGTTTTTTTAACCTAACGTTTGTACGGAATTTGCATTTACTCCAGGTTTATTTACGAACCATATTTTTGAGTAGATACCTATATATACTTCTTACACTACAATTGTACAGTGCTAGGTTGATTAAATAATACATTTACTTTACAACAGCAGTTGCAGTTGCGGGATTGAAACATGACTGGCGACATATGGACTATAGGTAGGTAGGTACACCTCTCCCTAACCATTCGGGGAATTTAGGCGTGATGATTCATTTTAATAGCAGTTTACAAAGAAACGCTTTCATTTGATGCTTTAGTGACCTTAATATTTGATGCATGTATAATGATGATGATGCATGTGTAAAAATTTGGGCAGCCATTGTAATAAAATAATGTCATTAAAAAAAATCCTGAAATATTTCCTATAAAATTTAGATATTGGGTACAATAATATCGATACGATTTTGTATTTGAGGTACCAAATTCAAATCACATTATTAACTGTCGCGGCGGGTTGTAATGAAATATATTATATTACAAAATAATTTGACATTGTCGAAAAATATTGAACAAGTTCAGTGTCAGTTTATGTGATCATAATTCATAGGAAGGATTAAAGTCGGTTAATGTTATGCGCAATACTGGCAGCTATTTACTTTACAAAAATATCATGCTTGGTGTTAATAGCACTTGACCGGTTTTTGAACTTTGGCAAAATAAAATATTGGAAGTAGGTAGGTACAGTAGGCCGTACGTCGGTGGTAACACTTTGACCTTGAGCTGGCCTGACGTAGTACGGAGTTTGAATGCGAGACTAGCTTACGAGTATAATAGTTTTGTTACCACTGATAAGCGGCCTTCAGTACATTCGTAATTCCGGTGGTAGGTGCCTATATTACTTGTGTATGTACCAACCATGTGAGTACATTCAAAAACATCAATCAGGTACGGTACCTACTTATAGAGGTACGTCATTAACTATCACAGATAACTGGCTATGACAATGATGTCGAGTAACGAAATAATTCGGTATTAAAATCAATAAAGCCATGGCACACAAAATGGCTACTTGATAGCAGTTAGTGTTTGCCGCATGACATCACCTGGGGAGGTTTCAAGGGGGGCGAGGTAGACCCACCCCACTCGCCCTCTAGTTGCGCTTATTTGCCGAGTGCATTACATTGTCTGGGCGCTACATACGACGATAGATATAGCTCAGGTCTTACGTGTGCGTCTAGCTTCATTTTCTGTAAGCTAATCGTTAAAACAATTTTATTAGTTTCACATCACATGTCCATAAACAAAAATTGATTGCAGGCACTTGTAGTCGAGGTCATAAAATGGCTGAGGTCTCGCACACTTCTATGATAAAAATAATGAAAAATTGCCTACAAGATGTAATTAAAATGACCGAAAACTAAAGCTCAGAGTTCATTCAATCATAAAATCATACAAATTAACTTGTGTGCATCGAAAAATACGAGGGGGTTGTATAAGTGTACCTAGTGGTTATATCGGGAATCGGATTCGAAACATAGAGACGTGCCGGTTGTGTGGAGACCAGTTGGTAGAAATAAGGACCCGTAGTAGTATGATGTGTTTGGATGGAGGAGCTCGTAGCTAAATAAAAACAGCCGCACGGGTTGATTGAATGTTAAGCTACGCTTGCCGAGGTCATTCCGAGGATGGGTGACCGTTCGTAACATATTGAGACTCCTGCCCCGTGCTTCGGAAAGCACGTTATGCCGTTGGTCCCGGCTGTCATTAGTAGATCTTAAACAGTCATTACGGGTACTCAGAAGCCCATGTTATGAATGTTGAAAAATGTATTCGCTCCATGTAAAACACTGATATTCAGCTGCATCCGGTTAGATTGGAAGCCGACCCCAACATAGTTGGGAAAAGGCTAGGCAGATGATGAGTAGTATGATGTGTTTGATAGTAATTCTTAATTACTGGGACTTATAAGTTAAGAAGTAGTTAAGTTAGGAGTATGTAAGGATCGTAGCAGGAGTTGTTCTGTCTGCTTACCTCCATGGGAAAAAGGCGTGAGTTTATGTATGTGTATAAGTAAGGAATAAATGTATGTTAAAAATACTTCTTTGATTACCCGAGCGTAGCTGAGGCCGACCGTATTAAATTAATTGACAGATACTAAAACGCACAGCTTAAGCCGCTGGGTCTAGAAGTATTCCTCACTCAACGAATGTGACCACTAGAGAAAGTTTTATCGAAATTCATCCTCAAAACTTTAGAGGATGTATTTTGAATAATCAGAGTTAGAGTTTCTCTAAAGTTTAAATTTTGACTTAAAAAATGACGAACTCCTTCCTATACAAACTTGCATCCTTTTTTTAGGCTTATGTTGAAATGTAAAAGTTAGTTATATCATGTTTTGTTTTTGGAAAGTCATCCCCTAAGGGCTTCAGATAAATTTCCGAAGGGGGTCCACATCGGGCACACAGCATAGTTTTAATAACGAAAACACAGTATGTAGCTTAAAAAGTTTATTATGAAACAGTAAAAAAATACTTTTTATTATAACCTTTTTAAAACATGCAATTGACAAGTTAAACTTATTAGAAACTAAAATCTAAGCCTAGCCTACTACAACATTTGTAGAACATCTACTTAATATTGTCTTTTTGGTATTTTAAAGGGTTCATGGATATTTAATTGTCAGCTTTATCATCCTAGCCTATATAAATCAACAAAATGCTTTTGAAATGGGACCATAAACTGAGGAAAGCCGAAATTTTAGTAGCAATGATCATGTACGTATCCAAATGTTCCACATGAGGACAATCTATATGTTAGTACCTAGATATGTTTTAGGTCTGAGTATAATTTGTATGTGTGTTACTTATTTTAGGCAAAATTTACTGTAAGTATCTGTTCACCTCATTACCCGCTATGGCACTTTTAACACTAGAAATGTCCTTATTACTCGCACTATACTCGCTGCGTAGTAAACCATCAAGTTTGTTATGCTAATCCTTGGTCTCCCTAAATACCACAACTTTTCACTTATCTACATATACAAATGCAACCTTGTTTAAATGCTACGAACACAGTGCTTAAAATATATCACCTCATTTAGAATTTGCAAGTTTAGAAACGTTTCCATAATGTTCTCGTATATCACACATTGTCTGTGTCGGTGTAAGATCCAAAAGAAAAGGACTTCCTCACTCGCGGTAGTAAAGTTATACTGAGTAGTGGCCGGACTAAAGTTGAAACAATGTACGTACTGCTGGTTGCTACATTCACAGTTGTCATATCATTATTATGAGCTAAGGAAGTTCCATTACCTTGCATTGATTTGGAGTAAATATTATAAGCAGTAACGCACGAGCGAGGAGTGCACAGAATAATGTAAACCGCTATAAGCCAGAGGGACAATTTCAATGCTGCGATTGATTCGAAGCATTCAATCTGCGACATTATTTTCTTAATCCTCAACTTAATGATGACTAAAATACCAGCAACACTCATAATAATAAGAGGTAAGAACAAATTGAAAACAGCAAGAATTGAGTACATGTGTAGACGTTGGCTGGTGTCGACAATGGTGCACAGCACAACATCCTGATCGAGATGAACTGTTGTGGCTAAAACGAACTCCGGGACACTTAACGAAATAGCCAGAACCCAAACAAACACTGATGGTTGCGTCACTGAGATTCTTCGATCAGTCAGTCTGTAATCTAGGTTCATAGTTCTTGGGGGAGTTGAAGAGTCGCTACTTGTCACTAAACTGTGACGTGAAGATCTTATTTCTTCATCTTCATCCCGTGCGTTTCGTTTGATTCGTTTTGCGATAGACTTTTCTTCAATGTTGATGGTGGCGAGTGAATGTAGTGCAATAGTAGCCACTAAATAGGACGATGCAGTCGAGGCAAACACGTTTAGTCCTCGATAGGCTACGCATCCATGGTCACCAAAATGCCACGATCTAATATTGTAGGACCACAATTCGGGTCCTATTGAAGCTGCGAGTATAAGGTCGGCGAGAGCCAACTGCAAAATGATGGTCAGCAAACCTGAAAAGAAAACAAACATCATCAGGAACGACCCCAATAATAAAATAGTGTGTAAACTAATTACATGCTTAACTGTAGAAGAAAACGATACTAACAAGTCAATAAGAGTAAGAATTACGTGACTGGTTAATAGCCTAATGGAATAAACTGCAGAGATAGGTTTTATCTTGACGCTTTGAATGTGAACGTAGGTACTAACATACGGACAACACCGAGTAAAGCAGGATCATTATTGTTGTTATATAGAGCATTCGAAAGATAGAACGTCAGTCAGAGCACATCAGCGTGACTCTACTGTAGCTATAGGGTAATAAATAAGATGAATGGACTAAAAGTTAGCCATATTTGAACATCTTACTCTGAGAACGGGTATTATGGACCTGGGATTAAAAAGTATTATTATCAAACAAGTTTTTGTTTACCACTCCGTGGGGTTTTGAAGAGCGCGGCGAGCACCGAGCAGTTGGCAAGGGCGGCAGCGCCGGCGACGCACGCGACGTACGCGGCGAGCGCGAGCGGCGGGAGGAGCGGCTCGGAGTGCGCGAGCTCCGACATGGCGTCGGCTGTCCGGGACTGTATCGGGATCAATGACTCGCGCCTCGCGGCCGCTGCGTCACCCGCGTTCTCCGCCGTCCCTCGATGTTTTTTTTTTCAGTGGTGATTCACCGCACCGTTGTCCGAACATGTGCAGCACACGAGAGCGCGAAAATGTTAACGATTCGAGGTATTTATTGTCTCCACTTAGCTCCACAATCTGCGACGCACAATTTCTTATTCTAAGTTTATCTAACTGGCTAATACAACAGGTTGTCACCTCAAGTACGTATGTTGTTCTCGCCTACCAAGTGTGCAAATAACGTAATAAAAGGGCTGGGTACGCTAACGCGTGCTGTAAGTTCATTATTATTCTGCGTTCGCAGACAACTACCGGCGCCCGCTGCCCGCATCGAGGAGTCAGTCGTCTTGAGCATTTCGCTAAAATTTACTCGTGGCCTTAATAAATTATAAGTATGTGTTTTTCCACTACTTCGTTCCATGATATTATGCCTAATGAATACTTACTATTTAAGTGGATACTAATGCGGTACAGTAAATATGCGGAGATATATTTATATAGAGACCTACTTCCTTGGTATTTCCACAAGATCCTTTGTTTGGACCCAGTTTTAGCTGGCCTCTTATTTTATTGAAACTCAGTACGACGTTAGACCAGGTCAAGCTTGAGGTGTTAATTGCCACCGACATGTACCTACGGGAGTTTACGGGACGTCTTCGATGCTTCCGCAATCCTGAACTAAAGCAACAGAATAATATTTGTGGAATAACAATACTTAATAATATGACATACTCATCATTTCTAAGAAGAATCAAGAGGCTGGTCAACTTCTCCACCTATCTAATCAGCAGTTCTAAATCTGTCTGATTCTCTAATGGTTCTAATCGATCTAAATGTGGCACGTGCTACTACCATGTATTACTTTCCCAATAGTAGACACCTACATGAAAAACGGGTAAGCAGCGCCTTGAGTACGCTGGATAGTAGGAAAAGTAGTGCAAAAGACCTAACAGGACTTTTGCCAAAAAGCTATGTAGTTTGTTTAGGACGTTTGGAAACTTGAATGGGTAATCTTAGAGTCATATTCTGGAGAGGTCTTAAGGGTCATGGCCTCCGCAAAATCATATATTCCAAATTTAATTAGAACCTCCCAAACGTTTTAAGCAGGTATTTAACAGTTTATCTAAGAAAAACACTAGGTCTCTTTTTTTCTTAGATAAACTGTTAAATACCTGCTTAAAACGTTAGACACGAAACGAGACTGACGTCTTATATATGATTACTGCATTTCGCAATTAGAATACAGTACTCCCATTTGTTTTGTGATCCCTGTAAGTCAACTTTTTTTTACAACCCAACCCGATGCTATGATCCCCCCCTTCATGCTATGATCGCCCCCCTTCATGATATGATCCCCCCCCCCTTCATGCTATGATCCCTCCCAAAGTTTGCGACCGCGCCTGGGCCAGCCATGGTTCGAATGTAGCTGTTAATCAATCAGCGCATCCGTTAGTGCACAATGTTCATATCAGCCAGTCAGTGCTAATTCTCATCTTTGTTGTTCGCGTTCGACCTACGATAAGTTTGTCTTTTTTCGTTTGATATGAGCTCGTATGATTACGAAAATACTAATTAATTTCATGGTTTCCAATAAAAGCTTGATAATGAAATAATAGCTTTGAAAATATCGTAGGAATTTCGCAAAGAAAAAATTACCCATATTATCGCATTTAAAATGTCGAATTTACATTACGACATAAATTAATATTTTGAAAGTATTTTAAAAATATTAGGTCTTTACCTATGAAATTGCCGTTCTGCAGTACTGGCCATTTCAAATCAAAATATTTTTTGTTTGGCTAAGAATTCTAATTTCAAATTAATTTTATTTTAAAAACATGGATTTTTTTTTCCAAAAGTAGTCATTTGTTTATTGATTAGTGTTACATTTTCATCGCATTTAAATCTTTTTCGTCATCATGGATACGTTAAAAATTCGAGTAATTATGGAATATGAGTACCGTCGTGGCAGCAACGCGGCACAAGCGGCACGCAACATCAACGACGTTTACGGAGCTAACACTACAAACCAACGCACTACCTGTTATTGGTTTGCTCGCTTCCGTTCTGGAAATTTCGACCTGAAAAATGAACCTCGCGGTCGTCCGAAGACTTTGGTCGACAATGACGAATTAAAGGCGATTGTGGAAGCTGATGATACACAATCTACGGCTGAATTAGCAGCAGCTTTCGACGTTAGCGTCAAAACAATATTGGTCCATTTGCGTCAAATTGGCAAGGTAAAAAAGCTTGACAAATGGGAGCCCTACGAACTCAATGATCGCCAGCGCGAAGTACGCGTCGAGACGTGCCTTGCACTGCTCAACAGACACACAAATGAAGGAATTTTGAACCGCATTGTTACCTGCGATGAAAAATGGATTCTGTTTGATAACCGCAAGCGCTCAGCAAGTTGGTTGGATCCTGGTTCAGCACCTAAACAATGCCCTAAACGAAAACTTACCCCAAGAAAAGTGATGGTCACTGTTTGGTGGTCTAGCGCCGGTGTGATTCAACACAGCTTCTTACCAAACGGGGTGAGCATTACTGCAGATGTGTACTGTGAAGAATTGAACACAATGATGGAGAAGCTGGCACATCTCCAACCAGCATTGGTCAATCGCTCGTCTCCGCTGCTCCTGCACGACAACGCGCGACCTCATACTGCACAGCAGACGGTCTCCAAGTTGCAAGAACTGGGGTTGGAAGCTCTCCGTCATCCGCCCTACTCACCAGACCTTGCGCCTACAGACTACTACTTTTTCCAGAATTTGGATAACTTCTTGGCGGGAAAAAAATTCAATACCCGAGAGGCAGTACAAAATGCCTTTGAAGAATTTGTTGCCTCCCGTCCAGCTGATTTCTTTAAGAAGGGCATCAATAAACTGCCACTGCGTTGGCAAAGATGCATTGATTGCATGGCTGATTACTTCGATTAATACAAATAAAAAATACATGAAAAAAATTCATTTAAATTTTTTCATACAAAACGGCAATTTCATAGGTAACCTATTATATTTCAAAAAGATATAAATAAATACAATGAAGTATCTTGTTGATTTAAAATAAAAAAATGGTAGTGACTGTGCGTAGGTTTTGCCGGTCTTAACTGTACACTAACTATACTATACAGACAAAATTATTGGTAGGTACTGTGGCGAATTTTGCAGGGTTCCTTTTCAAGGAACCCTTAAAAGCAACTCTTATGCCACGACTTTGTTTGTCTATCTAGCAGCTTCATATTTCAGGAACTTCTAATATTATCAAAGTGAATTAGTCAATAGCTATTGTTATTTTCTTTGGATGTGTTTTTGAAAAATAAAACTATGTAACCAACTGCCACAGTTTTTTAGTAGGTAATCAGCAAAATCTCTTTAAAAAGAAACTTAGCGTCTTTAAAAAAAGAAAATGAAGAAATGTTTTCACCGCTAGGACCCTTCGGTGGGTAAGCGACTTGTTCTTTATCGGTTTTCTTGTACATATGAAGACTGTGAACTTCATTGATATTTTTAATGTCGTTGGATCTTAGTCTTGAAGTCTCTAGCATGGCAATAGAGCATGAGGATATCGTACAGTGGTGAGTGTGGTGACACACTATTTACCTTTTAATGAAGACGTAACATAACATAACACCACGCCTGTATTCCCCGTAGGGTTCGGCAGAGATGCATCTAAAGTAACAACCAGTCAGTCAGTAATGAAGACGTATTCTTTAATATTAATTAATTATTATTATTCAACATGAAATGAAGTTTGTTAGTAGTAGGATTTCTTATTATTCTGTTGATCAATAAGACACTTCAAACACACAAATATTTCAACATTTTTGAGAACAAATAGGTACTCCGGCGAACAAAACATTACAACAAAATGTACCTTTTGTTGTGAACAAGGGAGTGTTTGCCAGTCCGTGCCTATTCCAGATTACAATAAAAACCTTTTCTTGAAAAGATAACGGAGTTTTATATAGATACTTACTGATTGATTTTGTATTGTATTTGGCCACGTCGCAAATTGTTTGAATGAAAGGAAAGACCATCTTTTGTGGGAATTAACGGAACCTCTCGACCGATGTTCTTGTAACTCCTGGAAAACCTCATTTAAATTCACCTCGTCTTTTGTTTTTTGGATGAGACTCGATTTTTATTAACACTTTTGCGTCGTTCCGATTCTCAAGCAATTACCTTTACCCAAAAATGGTATAAATTTAATGTTTTATAGGTATCGATTCAACATTTCTCAAAATGTTTTTTTTTGTACCTGGTGCAGTAGCAATGGCGTACTGTTAGGACATCATTGTACCTCGTCATAGGGCATACATCATAAACGTATAACAGTCTGTGTAAGCTGAAGCAGATCACATCTTTACTTAAGTCGTACTACGTGCGGATGTCCTCAGCCCGTCACTGCCGGAAAAACGTGGATCTAATCCTATGGTCATGCTTGTAAAGATTTGTACTGTCTCATTCAAGCTATGATTATTTTATTTCTGAAATAAATAAGCCTTTGATGCATCTCTAAGCTCTACGAAGAGCTACGCGCTCCGTGTCGCCTAAGGGAGGTGGGTCACTGCTAAGTCGAATTGGCGTCGCGGCGGGACTTTTTCTAGGAATAATTTTATTAGACTCGATTGGCATGCAGCTCTTCGTTCTTTCTCTTTCTACTCAAGACGCGCCTCAGCTCCACGGTGATTCGACTCTGAACTGAGCGTCACCTCTGCGGGCTACTCTGCAGCGTCCACGCGACGAATACGGCTACGCTGGATGAATACTCAGTGTAAAGTTCGTATTGATATGATTTCGGAATCTATGCTAGAGAATGGTCAGTTTAAAATACCTTCATATAAGCTATACCTGGTAATTTAAGATTTTAAAACGTTTGTTTTTGCCAGGAACAAATTGATAGTATCTATAAAAATAAATAAAATTGAAGTGTATGTTTGTAATATCAAAATATTAGCTTATTGCTTACCTAATGCATTTGAAAGTTAATCGGTAGTTATACCAAAAAAAAACATTTTTTTTAACATTTTGGTCTGTCTGTATATTTGTTTGAGGTTATCTCCGAAACTCTACCGATTTCGACGGGACTTTGTCTGGCAGATAGCTAATGTTATAAGGCGAAACTACCTTTGTTTCCAAAAATATTTAGGCTGCTCAAAAATAAAAAATAAAACCCATGTTTCTTTAAAGGCACGGGCACGGCTAGTTTTTAAATAAAACATTATTAGACTCGATCCCTATAACATGTGTCTTAAACATAACTGGAGAAATATGGCTGTCTACTAGATATACATATTTTCATCTGCATTACCCTTTAGGCAAGGCAAGCGTATTGTTATGAATTGAATAAAACCCATATAGTTGTTAGTATCAGTATGTAGGCAACATACATGAATGAACTCACACGTCGATCAATAACTTCATGAGTCATTCGATCCTTTTCTGATAAAGAGAATGCGGGCTGTCTTCTGCATATCAGCGAAAGCATGATAAGATATGAAGAACTTGAGTTATGTAGCTTAAAAGGTCGGGTCTCACAATTGAATTTTGCGTTTACAAATTGAGGAAAAATAATGAGCAAAATTAAGTTTTATTTTTTTACGAGGTTTTAGTTATAGCTTGATATGTTTACATAAGATTATAATGACTTTGATACGGATATAATTATTGGGTTACTAAGAACTTATGTACGTGCCTTATGTAGGTACTTATTTCGGACGGGAAGTCGGGACGCGAGTGTCGGCGGCGGCGAGCGCTGGCCGCGACCGCCTGGCCGCGTCCCTCACTCGATATGTTCATTTGTTTTGATTAGCGGAAGCCGCTGACTGTCGGCGAGGTCGAGTGATGGATGACTCGCGACAATGCTCCTCAGGGGACGCGTGTGGGCGGTGCCTTGACAGCCAAAATCTGCACTTTCCTTCGACTTTCTCTTGGAGGTGCGAAAGGTGTTCACTTCATTCGGGGGCTCGCAATGCTTATTCGGTAGCTGGCGCCTCATAAGTGTACGCGTTCTAATCGCGCGCAACGACGGTCGCTCCCTCGCGTCTCACGGTGCATCGCGCGTGCTTCAGATATTCAAAGCACCTGCATGCCACTTCCGAGTTGGCCTTTATAAGCAGTGTGCCCAGTGTGAAGAAGTAACTTATCGTGTTGCTGCTGGACAGCAATGTGAGGCAGTCATGGCTCTAAAAAGTGACATAGTGTTAGTAACGCTGTTGTGCGTGGTCCGCGGCGGTGCGCCTGCGCGGTTTCCCGTGAGTAAGCTCGCTGCGAGGGCGGGCGGCGCGTTCATATCTTATTTATTGATTTATTACGCTACTGTGTGCTTGTTTTTCCTTCATTATGTATTGTATGGATGCTGGCAGCCTATTTTCAGTTGTATACTCTAAATATTTTAAATATACGGTGTGATATCAAATTATATTTAATGAACCATTTTTTAAGTCATAGAGTTAGATTTTTTATTTAAATTGCATTAATGTAAAGTATAGTAAGCGCTCATATACATTCTTAAAGTTATTATTCCTACGAATCATTTTTATGAGTATTGCTGAAAGTGGAAAAAATATTAACTTCCAGTTTATTTACGTAGTTAATATGCAAATAAATTGTAATTCAGTAAGGTATGGAAAAAATACGTTAAAATTTGTGACACGACATAATATTATATTATTGTGGCATACTAATAAAAAATACATAGACATAAATAAACTCGAAAAACATTACCCTCCTTCTCGGGCAGTCGAGTAAAAAGTAATAACGTTGAAAACTACCGAGCAGACCGTAAGATCAAACGTTTCTGAGGGCAGATCATAAATGTGTTTCTTATTCAAATGTTAGAGTCGCTGTTTGACTACAATTTGGAAAAGTATGTATTCGTGTAGGTAGGTAACAGAAAATATTTGACAATCGTTATGTTTTAATTCGATATCCTGGTCGTACTCATTTCAAACCGAAGTTACGTAATTTTACGAACCTTTGAGTTATTCAAGCCATTTTCCTTGAAAAACAATCGGGGGTATTATACTACCAACCAAATTTCCCACTGTAGAGCATAGGCCGCTTCTCATACAGAGAAGGCATTAAAATCGTTTTAATGCATCTTAGTAAAAATGTGGATTAATTTCGTATCTAATAATTAATGGATATTCACTTCAATTCGACTTGCATATAAAATAAAGTAGGTAGGTACAGAAACCAGGACATCAAGCGACCCCAATCTGTCAAATTTCTTCGATACTTTTTCAACTTTATGATAAGAAAATAAGGTTCATGTTCAATTGGGAAGATTAGGCAGATTAGGATAGCTTGATGTTCTGGCGTCTGTACATTCGCTACGATATTCTCATGAAATCAATTTTCATGTTTTTCTTCAAAATGTTCTGCAACTTTCCAATAATAGGATTGGAAACGTGAGAAAATCGGAGATTTTTCTTGGTGGTCATTGCAAAGTTTTGGAAATACTGTGTGTGTGGCGTGTAATAAACTGGCCCACTGCATAGCGTGCTTGACACGCTTCTGTTAGCTCTACTTATTAACACTTCTTGTATGTTGTCTGTATATATTTTCTCAGGGTCAAATTATCAACTATTATTTTAACTAAAATAATAATAGAATACATAAAATCCCAGGCAATTTGGAAAAAGAAAATCTCAATTAATTTCTTTCTTCTTTGTGAACAGTACTGTGAAGTCTAAATTTCAGTTAATCAAACAGAATTAGGCGAAAAATACCTTAGAAATTATAGCTAGGGAGGTAGCTAAGCCTACGTGGAATATTTATTTAGGGAAAGACATTAAAGGTAATTTTATTTGGCCCTCTCTACGTACACAGTATACCTATAGGTAACACACGGTTTATTTTGTATATGTATACTGTTTGCGTAGTAAGGGCCAAATAAAAATTACCTTTAAATAATGTCTGTCTGCGTAAGGGTGTACCCTTACGCTTGTTATCCCAAAAGGGTTTCTGAAGGTTACGAGAACCTACGTAGTAGATACACCCACCTACGTACTGAGGAATATAAGGGGCCAATAGAAATAATAAAGCTCTATTATAATGAGAAGTGATCAAACCCATCATATCAGCATCAGGCTGCAAATTATATTTTCGCAAACAGGACTGAAGGGTTTGAAGGGATACTCATGGTAAGATAAAATGACAATATGGTCAAGTACTACCTGCGTAAATCTGATCCTAGCAACCCTTACCTTGAATATAATATTTATTATATACACGAGGGAAAATTCGCAATATTAATATTCGTCGGGGCTCGGCATACGGTCTTGATTTATAGGAACGTGTGAAGGCGGCAGGGGCTGAATGGATCTCAAATTGATTAATGGAGTACAATTCTTCATGATATGACAGCAGACACCTCATATTCCCTTACATGATACGGGATTCTGTTTTAAAATATTATGCCTATTCATCACGTATTCGAGTTATGTTTGTATGTAGTGTACGACGTACATACCTACATATACACCTCAATACCTTTGACCTTAAGCTGTCCGCAGTACGAGGCGTTAGTAGAATAGGCGGCCAGTTTATACTGGTTTCCTTACCACTGTCGTGCGGCTTGCTGTACTTTCAACTGAAAATATAGAAGTAGGTGGTAGAATGGAATCTTTATTTGCTTTGTCATTTAATAGCTTGTCCAAGTCGGCGAATAGATCTCTAAAACAGCTTTTAGTTTGTAAAATAACGAGAAAGGGCTGAGCACACGATTTCACTATCTTTTGTTATTGGGTAGTGGTATGTTTCTATGTTTCTATGTAGAACTGTGTCTGTGCACATTGTTCTTACGCTACTTTTCATCCCTGGGTTGTGTAACGCTACGTCAATAACGGGTTACCTGCAATGCACATTTTCCGTAACTATTAAAACTTTCACCAAATTATGGTACATTAACAACGCCTTACGATACGATTTTATTTTGACAATTATATTACGTAATAAAAATGCAGGTGTTTCGCGTACTGGATCACGTACAAAGTTACACAACGCTACGTCAAGTAGAGTTTTTCAATCGCTCTCGATGAATCATAGCGTGGCTTTATTGTAGCCCGGCGCCGCGACGTGCTCGCAGCCTCCGTGTAATTGAGATCGATACCAGTAACTTTCATCATCGGCACATACCGACGTAACACTCACAATTGAATGCCAAAATTAAAGTAATTACCGTCTCCATTATATCGTGCGACGTATTCAAAGCCGCTAATAGTTCGGATGGCGCATTGTCTCGCGTAGAAGAAAAGGAAAAACAAATAGTTCTACTTTCCCCTTTACTTTGCTTGCATCCGCTAATATCGAGCCTACACTTAGCTGACTCATGTGGACTTGATTTCGGTTTCACTGTTGTCCATCAGTTTGACTGACATGCTAAAATTCACGGCACATGCCTACATACATAAGTAGTTATAACAATAAACTACAGTAACCACTTACAGTTTCATTTAGTCAGACGCTTGTTAAGCCAATCATCAATCATTTAAATTGTGTAAACAATGAAACCAGACTAGCAAATAGCTACTTGACAAAAGATTTTCACCGATTTCTTATCTTGTCTTGACTTCTACACGAATGTGTTACTTACTGGTAACGTCAGGAACCAGGATGTTGTTTGATAAATGTTAGATACACCCGTTGTTGCTTTGTTTTCGTGATAAAGTAAATGTCTAATGACATTATAATAGATACAGTAATTTTTAGCCGCGAGCAATACGTGTCAACATGAGAATTAGAAGAGATCGTTGACCCAGTTGGTGTTAACCGACGAATTAATATGCATATGTGTGTTATTGTATTGAAAACGAGAACCGTGAAACTGATTAACCATAACGTTACGTGAGATAGTGAACTTGAAATAACTGAATATTAACTGGTGTGCGAGACAGACGTCAAAACAAGGTCTGTTTTGTGGTTGTATTATAATTGCGATTACTTAACGAGGCCAATAAAAGTGTGGTCTAGTCATTAATGAGAACAATAAAAGTAGTGTGAGAACGTGGAGCAGGCGACATGGTCGTGACAATGGTGTGCGCGCCCACCAGACGGCCGCCGCGCTCCTTGTCTCCTCGACCCACTTCGTTACAACATTTGTCACCGCCTTGTTCGAATTATTTCGATGTTCCTGATACCCAATTTGATTGTATTGTTGTAATATGCTCTCTAAATAGTACGGAAGCTGAGTAATCTTCAAAGAATGATAGCTCGAGTCATTCCGGCGGGCGGCACCTAGTTGTCTGGCTACATTGTTAGAGCTTACATTTGTCACAATGGTTGACATTAATTTAGTTGATCATAGGGTTTCACTTTTTAATGATATGCATTTTATATTAAATAACATTAGGCTATTAGACTTAATAGGTTTCATATTGCGAAATAATTGCTAAGAAAATGTCAGAGCCTTATTCTATCTTTCGTACCATTAATTGGTTTGTTTTATTATAAAAAATATTGCCCCACACTAAGAATTTCTCCTGTGTCGAGGGTGTGTACAAATATTTAAATTTCATTGTATTAGATGGTAGATAGATAGATGGATTTATATAATAAGAACTTATCTTGGTATTAATTTCATCTGACTGAAATACCTCAGAGACAGAGAGTTCATCGAGCTCTCCGAGCTACGAGGGGTTCTCGCCGCGTACAGAACATTCGCATCCAAATATCGATCGGTCTACGCGACAGACAGTAACTATCGCCCTCTCAAAACGGCGCAGTGAGCTTGCTGCAATTTAAAATCACACAACTAACGGATGAACCTATAATATAATAGAATAGAATACTCTTTATTGTACACCATGAAAACTTACAAATAATGAGTTTAAGAGCTACATAGGGTGTTACAATGGGCGGCCTTATCGCTAAAAGAGATCTCTTACAGACAACCTTTGGATGACTTGATAGAGAAGGATAAAAGTTATTATGTTGGCGTACTATTTAAATATATACAATGCATAACTATAAATATGAAAATTACGTTAGTAGATACATTTTCACAATTTATTTATTTTCATAATTTTTGATACACGATAAAGCCATAGATTGGCTATTACGAAAGTTATGCCATGCCATTATAATTACTGTGGCTTAACTGTTACTAGGTAGATACCCCGTGCTTATGACCGATCTATTGCATAACTATAGTAACAGGTTGTTGTCGATAGTAACAGTAATGGTTAATTATCATGCTTGAAGCACTATAGGTGTTCATGTATTGAATTCACAATTTAGTTGTTTATTCATTATTCACAAGCCGGTTAAAGTCACAGCATGGCCAGGTGGCGACAGGGCACGGCCTTTTTACTCATGCGAGAGAACGATCCCGACCTGAGCTCCTAGGGTAGTTAGTATGTTGCTCAATTTGCTTGAACGTCCATTGACAATAATTTTTACTTGTTTGCGTGAGCATGTACTTATTATTGATTTCTCGGTCTCAACATATACTGGGCGATATGGGATTCTATAATAATACCGTTATTATAACAATATACTCGTACGTAAGCCTAAACAAGTTAAATTTTATTAGCTGATACTTATAGGGTTTCCAAGCATTTCAGAATATCTTCGTAAGCTTCCGTTACGTGAAAAGCTTGTTTGATGAGGGATCATAATATTAAATTCTAAGTAAACTCGAATTTATTTATGTAAATTATTGGTGATGTTCTTCAGAAAGGTCAGGTGCGTCGTACTCGGAAGAGTTTATGTAGGTTTGCAATGTATAGGTATGTATGTAAAATCAAAGTAAATATGAATGATTTCAGTAATCACATAATTATTTTCTTGCAATAAGTAGTCAAAGTAGATTGTCTACATACGTACTCTACTTCTATACCATGTCTACTAATAGCATAATAGATACTATTTCATCTGACCATCCCCTTTATTGTTCGGGTTAAGACTATTTAAATTTAGCTTAATTTGTAATAAACCATTCTAGATCAAGTTTAGGTACCTGCCTTCGGTAGCCAAGTGCTTTTCCACGCATATCCAGCATCAATACTGTTCCAAAAATGTGATCATTAAAAAGTAAATTGTCCATAGAATAAGTATTAGAATAAATACATTGTAGGCAAAAACATGATAATTATTAAGTGATGGATATTATGAGTAAGTTCTTACAATTCCCATCTCAAACTACAAGGCAGCATATTGCCATGAATTCAATTCTAATATCGAACATGTTACATAGCTTTTTAACACATTGACTGCCACGCCATAAACACGATAAAGAAAATAATGTTAACCAGTGTTAACTCGCAGTCTGGCACTTGACGTGTTACATGGGAAAACGAAATGTTAAAAAGGTTTAACGTAATTTGATTTGAACATGACAGCTGGACTGGGCTGTAAGACTGGTTTTCCCAGAAACAAATCGGAGAAATTTGCCTTCCTTTATAAAATGCTGGCTGCGCGAGAAAGAATGTCGAGGGTCGCTGACTGTAGTATTTATTTAGCACACGACACGACATACCTACGGTTACTACGTAGCGTGGACTGCAGTCGACCTTTATTTATAAGGAAACGCAATCACACTGTTTGCTGTCACATATAAAAGTGTCACTCTCACAAGAGTTTACACAAAAGGTAAATGTACCTGCATCCACGCACATTCAACTGCCTGAAAATATAGTGATGTAAATTCCACTCCAAATAATTTAATTTATGTAATTTCGTAGCGGCGAGGCTATTGCGTAGCAACGTGCTACGAGAAAACAACAATAACTTAATTTTCCGTATTTTTTTCTAAATTGAAAACTACTCGTATCTAGAAAATATTGCAAAAACGGTACCGTCCATTCAAAATACGTTTAGTAGAATCCCCAGTCCACTGTGGCAATGCTTCTTGTCTCAAATTAATTGGATTGAATTCTATTCGATTTATTCCTTCGTAGGTCGCGCCGTAGCACTTAGCAGAAAGCTAGACCACTAGACTTTTTACCCTGGTTTCTTTATTACATCCCAATAACGTTTTAGCAACTAAGTACTTGGATCTTTTATTATATATTCCTTCATTTAATTTTAGGATTTACTCCCGCTGCACGGCTGGTGGACAAATGCGGAGCGCGTACAAGACAGCCCGGACATCCAGGTCGTGTACCTGCCGGCATTACTGCCAAGAGAGGCTCAGCTCGCCTCCGATAAGCCTACAGACGACGTTCCGCAGCCCTACAGCTTTGACGCTTTTGGAAGGTACTACGGGATAACTATAGTTACGACGTTCCTAAACCAATTTGTGATATAGCTCAAATCATGGCTTTCAGCATAATGAATAAGTCTTAAATAGTAGGTAACGGGTTTTACGACTGAAAACCATACTCTTTTCACTTGCAGGAGAGAATATCCAAGCCAGACTGACCTACATTGATTTAATTTTACAAATCTATTCATTTCTACAGATATCCCAGGAAAAGTGTGCCCTTCGGCAATCTTCGTCTATTCTCGGAAATACGAACGCGCCATGATGAGATTTTATACAGGGTGGAATGTACATCGATGTAGACACATCCTATAACCATGAAAAAACTTAGAAATTAGGAAAAAGACAACGAAAAATTTTAACGCTTGGTTGTCCAGAATCGGTATTCTCAGTACCAGGTTAAGCGTCGATATCCCTTCCAAATTGTATAATGATATAATCATTAAAGTACTTTCCTATTTTGTCTGACCATGTTTATAAAATTATAGATTTCATAGTTCTCGGTCAATGGAAAATATATATACTATTCATTTTGAATCCCTTGAGAGTGTCGAAATATAAGTTTTTTTGCGGCATAAACGGCCGTATCTTTTTTTTAACTTAGACGTTTGATTTTCGCAGCTTCTGTACTGTAGACATGAGTATATCGTTTTAATTTCAACTTGATACCTCCACGCGTTCCCGAGATAAAGGGAACCCTAAAAAGTGATCCTATAAGGGTTCTGTTTTTCCTTTATAGGTACGCAACCCTAAAAGTAACTTTTGAGTAACAAATGGTGAGAGGCACAGCACACTACAAAGTTTGTCAGTACAAAGTTTAGAAGCTTTGACTCTATTTGGGGTTACTCCGTGGTTCGATACTCATGCTAATTAGGAAACACGAAGATTACCGATGCGCATACCTTTTCTGGTTTAACTGTCCGTGATTACGCGAAATGTAGTCGTGAGTATAGATACCTATCGAAGAAAAACTGGTTCCATTGACTGTGCCAACTGACTGACCTTGAGATAGCGTTATTGTTTTAAGTATGTTAGATTTGCTCGAGCGATCAATCAATCTTGTCGTATGAGGAGAAAGCGTATGTAAATGCATTGGAACATTAGATGACTAAGTGATTAGATTTAATGGGGGTTTTCCATAAAAACTACGTGCGTATAAAGCTTATCATTTATTTTTAGAAATTTTGAGCTGCAGTTGGTTCCAAATCGTCGACTGATTTCTCCTGAATTTCGGGTGTGGTCAGACCAGGGTCAGGAGGCCACGCTATCGGCCGTGGACCCTTCGTGCCACTTCCAGCACTCTGGACCCAATGCAGTCGCGGCATTCTCAGCCTGCAGGGATCACGCTCTTGTAAGTACATATTGAAAACTTAAAAATATAAAATGCATTTTTATTCACCATGATCTGTGCAAAACATACTCACGCTTTGGCGTACTAAATCAGATGTGGTTTAGCAGTCAGATAGCGAAACACAACCTTGTTTAAAAAAAATATTTTACTTGTTGACAATACTTGTGTAAAAGTGTTTGTCAAAACCTATTTACAGAAATAAAATATCATTTATCATTATCATCGTCTGTAGCCAAAACCAGATTTGAGAAACTATGTCAACCAAAAAAGGTCAAACAGTATAAGGCCAAGTTAGAACCCTGAGGGGACCAATTTTTGATAGTTTTTTATTAATAATCCATTGTTTTTATTTACTACATCTCTGCAAAAGGATGGATTCATGAGCAAGATATTGAGTATTTTAAGACAAGGGTCTGAAAATACTCTGAATCCTTTATTGACCATTAAAATAAAGTCCAATTTATCTGTGTTTGAATGCAGCACGAATGTTAAACGTAAAAGTAACGTCAATTATAACAACTTTAAAATTTAAATTTAACCTAATTGCTATAGATGTATTTGGAATTTTAAAATTGTTCTAATTGACGTTACGTTCACGTAAAGCATTCGTGCTAGGCATATCGTCACACGTGACTGTAGCAGATTAATTGCAATAATATATTCGTGTTTTCTGATTTCAGCACGGTCTGATTGTTGTGGACAATTCTACATACGAAGTGCGACCCTTGCCTTTAGGCAGTGGGCGGGCGGAGAACGGCAGCGGCCGAACAGCGCATGTGATCCGACGAGCACCGCCGCCAGCGCCTCCAGGCGACGACGCGCGTCTGCTTCGGCCGCGCGTTCGCAGACCACGGGCCTATCCACCGCGACATAAGCCTGGCCTTCCTAACTATACCATCGAGATTGCCTTGTTTCTTGACGAAGCTGCATACAAAATTTTCTATCCTTATCTCAACTATAGCGAGTCAGACTTACGTGATATGCTGTTGGCGTACATAAACGGTGTAAGATCTGATTTTGTTATTATAAAAAAATCTCTGTTCATTATTTGAATTATTTCTCTCATAAAACTTACACTTATAATATAGCTACTGTCAAATGTTTCCTCCGTGTTCCAGGTGCAAGCTCTGTACCAGCACTCTTCTCTGGGCACTCACATCCAACTGTCTCTTGTGCGTTTGACGCTACTGCGTTCGCAGCCATCATCTCTGTCTGCGCACGCGGAACGTGGACTTCTTCTTGACTCCTTCTGTGCGTACCAACGATCACTAAATGTAGACGATGACGACGATCCCCAGCATTGGGACATGGCGTTGCTGCTCTCAGGGTAACTATACACAAAATCCTGTTACTGAGTGAGTGAGTTGCGAACGTTGATTATACTAAGCAGGTTATGACGTAAATGTGTTATTATTAAAGAAAATGAAGATAGGCATTAACATGGCCTCATTTTTAACCGTTAGCCTACAGTAGTGCTGCAGTAAACAACTGACCAGTCTGCTGTATTTCAATGTACCCAAATCAAACATGTGCATCACTGAAAACGTGCAAATATGAACTTGTGGTTTAAAATTTCTTGTGGTTGATTTGTGGTTTTGGACACGATCCACCGGTATTTTGCAAAAACCTCCATGATTCACTGTTTGCAAAAAAGAAATTCTTCAAATATTTCGCAAATGCAAAACATCGAAAAGCTAATAACTATTGTTGATGTAAGGTTTTAAATCAACATACAGACTCTTGTCAGATTCCGTTGGGGTTGTTAGCATCTTTTGGGGTAGCCTTGCTCTTTTTTCTTTTTATCGCACCTAATGATGACGTCCATAGATAAAGCGGCCTCTTATGTGATTCCAGGTTGGATTTCTACGCAGAAGAAGGCGGTCGTCGGAACGGGGTGACGATGGGCTTGGCGCCGGTGGGTGGCGTGTGCTTACCAGCACACGCGTGTGTGGTCTCCGAGTTTGGCACAAATGACCTGCTTGGCCGCCCTTACCCTTCTGCTGGCTTCACCTCCGTTTATATCCTTGCGCACGAGATTGGACACAAGTCTGTCAAAACTCGTTTACTTTTATACTACTCCCATATTGGTCAATATTCCGGTTAATTGCCGCTAGCTTATGTATCACTGTATGATAAATGATTACCATTATTCCACCCCCATTAAGATTGGTTAGATTATAGCTACGGCAGATTCAAGTAAGCTCCATGAGGTCATTAACTTAGGATCGATCCCGTTCCAGTTGTACGTTGGTATGGTATTTATGCGGGTGTTGTAGAACTGTTTATTTGTAAATGGATTTGTAATAAATGAAGCATGACATTATACATTTCCAGCATAAGAATATACCTTTTTAAGCCAAACGGAGCCGTTTGGCTCCGTTTGGCTGTGTTTTTGCGGTGTTTACCGCAAACACAAAAATGCTTTCCTCAGAAGTTATTTTTTAACTATATTTTTCTTCCAGACTTTTTACAATGGAGTATGTCAATAATTCAACAAATATTTCTTTTCTAGTTTGGGCATGCATCACGACGGCACTGGCAATAACTGCGCTCGCGATGGCTACATTATGTCTCCGTCGCGAGGCACCAACGGCGAGGCCTCCTGGTCAACATGCAGCGCACAAGTCGTTGCCGATTTGCAGTATAGTTCCTTTATCTTCTGCTTGTTACCTCAAAACTTAGGATGCCATAGATACCTGTACATTTAGCTACTGTCATGTGAAACTGCTAATGAGATTTTCAGTTATACATTATCAGAGCCACTGTTACACTCGTTATTCGTGTTAATATTTTTGAAGTTAGAAACTAGTGGAAGGAACTTATGATTACCAGTCCTGTATGTCAAAACATCATTTTGAAATGTCCACTTATACCCAATCAATGTTAACGTGACTGATGCAGTATTAGCAGTGGTGGTCCAGTGGCTCCGACTTATGAGATTTGTGGGTTTAAGCCTCTGGAGTCACTCTAAGTGATGTAATTTATTTAATCACCACTGTCACTGGCACAGAAAACTGGCATATCCTAGAACTATAAATTCCAAGACATGTGACATCCACAAAACCAAAAGCCTCAATAATTTATAAAAAAAAATGTAAAATATTAAACCTTGAATCGTTCTTTATTCGTTTGTGTGTAGATGGGCGACCTGCTTGTTTGATGGTTCTGATGACTTAGACGCGCCTAGTGAACTCCAGCATGAACGATACGGCGGAGCGCCTGGCGCAATCTGGAGTGCTAAGAAACAGTGTGAGGTGAGTCACGGAACATTGGCCATCACCAAATTCAAGACTAAGTAAAAGTGGTTACTTAGCTTTTTTTTTGACGGCATGGTTGACGGAGTGGCTAAGCATTCGGCTGCTGTTTCGCGTGCCATGGGTTCGATTCCCTCACGGTACAAATACTTGTATGGCCTACCGGTAGTTACGGGTCTAGCTGTTTGTGTATGTGACTTAGTGCTTCTAAACGCACCCACGACACAAGAGAAATTCCTATTATGTGGCAACGTTTCTAAAAAAAGAAAAAAGAACACTTTAGGATTGTAACATTATGAGATATGGCTGTTCAGAATTGAAGAACAGTGAGTCCATCAATAAAGTTTTGAACTGATTAATGATGCTTTTTCACGCGCAAGATCCTTCTGCGCGACGCTGATGCTGCACCATCCCCAAGCGGTCCAGCGGGCGAGCACTGCACACAGCTGGCGTGCCGCACGCCGCACCGAGCGGGATACTACTACGCCGGGCCGGCGCTGCCCGGCACGCCCTGTGGAGTGCATATGGTCAGTTACTTGGCTTAAAATATGGATATAAGCAATGCTGAATTTGTTAAGCTCTGCGACGATCATTACAAGTTATAATTTTAACGGAATAGAGAAATAACTCCTTTTGAAATGGGTTCCATGGAGAATAGCGCTAATCTGGGTCACGTTGGGCGCCATTTTGTTGCTTGTGTTCCGATTGCTGTAATTTACTCAATATAGGTATAATACTCGTATCTATGTCTCTTAAAAAGAGTTCATAGGTTTTTGTCAACGCAAATTGGTCTTATTTATTGTTACTGTCAGTTATTAATGCAACGTATATTTAATGATCTTATAAACAATTTGCACCAGTACTTTTCCATCCTGATTTTATTTAAACTTTGACATGAATACTGTAAATTAAATGACCCATGCTTCAGTGGTGTCAAGGAGGCGAGTGTGTCCCTGCGGCCGCGATGCCAACAACAAGCACGCCTCCACCGAAGCCCGGCAGTGCTGGCGATACCTCCATGTCTGCCGGCTGGGGTCCATGGCGGGAAGTGAACTGCCAGTCAGGATGTTCAGAGCGAAGCCGAGGTTTCCGCGAGAGACGACGAGTGTGCACGAAGCCATCGATCGAGGCCTGCCAAGGGGCCTCTTATGATGTTGTGCTTTGTGATGATACCAAGGTTCTTCAGACTTTTATGTTTTATAAGTTTTTTTCACTACATCATTATGTTTAAGATAAGATGGATATAAAATTAAGTAAAATATACCGTTCGCGAGGCGACAAGATACTGAGATGGAGAAGAAGAAGGATAAATTAATGGCACGTTAAAATAATGATAAGATAATACGTTTTGATCCAGGTTTGCGGCAAGAAGACTCGTGTAGGATCAAATGAGCTGGCATCACGAAAGTGTACAGAGTATGCAGCTCTTCTGCCGGAGTTGGACCCTCGTGGAGGAGGCTTGCAGGCTCCGCATGACCCTAGTAAGTCATTTCCGTGTTACGGAGAAGAAAGGCGTTTTGCTTTATCACGGTTTCGTGGTTTTCTCTACCAAATCGTATGCTTTTCTCGCTTTACCAGCTCGTATGTGGATGGGGTGCGCGGTGTTCTGCCGCCGTGCTTCGGGAGGCGGTTTCTACGCACCACGGGTCGAACTCAACGATGCTGGCAAAGACCCCTACTTTCCGGATGGCACCTGGTGTCACAATGATGGAAATCAAGACTACTACTGCTTGCAACATCACTGTCTACCCGAGGTAGGGGGCCTTCCTTAAATTATTATCACAATTATTATTTGAGAAGGGGCTCGGCGCGTGAATAACTGAGGAATATCTAGTAGCTATCAATTTATTAGGTATAGTTCTCCAACGATAAGTGTATGTAGTAAGTGTATGTCAAATCAGGTGAGTTTCACATCTGTATACCCACCAGGACCCTACGTTTAATGCAATGCAAAGTTAAATGTTAACGTGCGCATTATTTTTTTACTTATACGATTCGGAAGGTACTAACTAACTAACTTTCCGAATCGTTTAAGTAAAAAAATAGTACCTTAACTGTTACACCGAAATTTTAAATTATTTTCCAGCAGGACCCTCCGCTGTTTAAAGGTCTATAAACAAATCTTATACGGTCCCGTTTAGAAGACGTTTAGAAGAGTATAAGGACCTTAAAAATACCTTAGTTTAATTTTAAAATAAGTATTTTAATTTAAAATAATGCACCTGCAAAGCTTTTATGACCATAGAATGGTCCAAAGTTACCAGCCGTGCCTATGTAATTTTGCGGACCGTCGTAGTATCACAAGCCTTGGTATCATTGATCGTGAATTCGTGACCGCGAGGCTAGTTCGTACACGCTTCACCACGCCCTCATACGGGGAGTTAAGGTATCAAGTGGTACCGTACCGTTGTACAAATCGAGACTGTACTGTAGTATGTAGACACCACGGTAAAGTGTAGCCGTAACTCTACTCGCAGTTTCTGTCCAACAGAATAGATGGCGCTGCCTGCCTCTCTCCACAAACGTTTCCCTTGTATTGTTTGAAGTTTGAGATAAAATTGATAAGCTATATCATACGGAAAATCATCATTTCCATAGCTTATCAGTGCCCAGATTTATTTCCTGCATATTTTAATAGTATTATTTATTATTTATATTACTGGGCCAAGGTAGTGACATTACATTTTTTTTTTAAATAAATAAACTACGCAAAACACAGTAGAAAGATAATCGTATCCGGAAAAACGGTACCCTCCGATCGTGGGTTTCAGAACGAAACTTGGGTCTTTTTAGGGTTCCTTACCCAAAGGGTAAACGGGAGTAAGACAGCTGATATTTTAACAGATGATGTATTTCTGTTGCCGCTATAACAACAAATACTGAAAATCAGAATAAAATAAATATTTAAACTCCTATACAACAAACGTGATTTTTTGCTCGTCTCATAGATACGGAACTCTTCGTGCGTGAGTCCGGCTCTTTGCCGGTTTTTTTATTATGCTCTATAACATGGGCATTTATTTACCACAAAACTTTGTGTATGAGAAGAAGAAGAATGTTAAACATTCATAAAAAAAATATACTGCATGAAACTTCCTAGCGTGAACATACGAAAGAATGTTTTGACTTAATATTAATACGCCATAAATACATAATATCAATAGCTACAACAGTGTCATCCTCTTGGGCACTTAACTAGCACGTGCTGTGTTTCTTAAACTACCTTCAGGTCCATATTCGTGTTTGCCACATAATTGAGGATCATTAAGAACCTATAACAAGAACAAGGCCCTAAACATTGTTACCAGAGTCTATAAAAGGTACAGAACGTTTAGTTAATTTTATTGTGCATTGTCTTCTTATAAATAGGCTAATAAGCACATAAACGGCGCTGTACAGGGGTAATCTCGTTGTTTGTCAACAGTGCCGCGTCAGCTCACGTGATTGTTCTCTCTTAAAGTACATTACACTGATTATATAGACAAGTTGGTATGATATCCGTACAGTCGCCGAGAAAAACAATGTGTTAGTATTATCGTGATGCATTTTTGATGCACGATAGTACTGTGCTAACCTGTTAAATTCTATTTTATTTTCCTGGGTGATTCCGTAAATCACAGTTTTCCTACAGAACAAATTTAAATAACATCCAATTTACATACATGTCCTTAATTAATAGAAATAAATAAAAATATCTTGCAAAGACTTATGTACTTATCAAATTCTGACCAATAAAACAAGTTAAATCTGCAGAAAACACTAGAAAATATTTTAAATGAAAAATAACAGCTTTTTACTAAATGCCACCAAAAAAACAAATTTTAAAATGTTTTTCTGTCTATTCCCGCTAATCTCCGAAACGGCTGGACCGATTTTGAAGGGAGTTCCACTGGTAGATAGCTGATGTTATAATGAGTAGTTTCTTATGCTATTTTGCAAAAATGATCAGGGTTGCCGGCGCAAAAAAAATGAAAACCTATGATATTGTGAACAAAATGCGATCCAACTAACAATGTAAGAAATTCCTCCAATGTGAGAACAAGTCACCAGGCCGGTGATTCCTCCCGTTTCAACTATGGCACATCTTCTCTAAACAACAATGTTTGTGGTGAAAACAACAACAAGTAAGTAGTAAGCTCAGTTATATCGATATTTGATTGTCTGTTTCTTGATATAAAAACTTGACTAACTTGATAGTCTCGTAATTAAATGGTTCCCTGCTAAAATTGTTATTCACTTGGCTCAATTTTTCCGAGGATGAATTTGACGTAAAGACAATTTCAGAGACGTCAGATTTTATCTACTCCTTTTCGTAAAATTGTATTATCGTGTTTAAAATATAAAGTAGCAACTTGTGCTGCTTGTATTTTTATTTCGTGATCGTGACCTAAAGATTATATGCGGTGAGTTGTCCTCGCGCAGCGTGTGCGTTGCGTCTACGAAGCGTCTACGCGACTACCATGTAACACCGTCCTAACAGAAAGAAACCGCCACGCCGCGCGTTTAAGCGGTCGTTTATTTTAATAACAAACAAAATTAATGAAAGAAAGAAAGACAAAGTTTATTTGTTCCAGAAAGTATACGTGCACATATAACTTAAAAAAAAACGTTGTCCTAGGGATTCTAATGAAGATGTTATTAGAAAGTTGATTATGACGTAAGTACTCGTGCAGGATTAGTCGCATTTGTACGCCATAATTCGAAAAAATCACGGATTCGCGCGACACAGGGTTAGCCTTTATTGGGCGACTCACTTACGCCTGAGCTTGGCGCGAAAACTTAAAAATGTTGTCTCAATTTTATTATTAAGTACATAATATTCTGTATGCGCCTGCGTCAGACTACAACTCACTACAGTGCTTAGTGTTGTTTAACAGTGTTGTTTGGCCGTCAAACATACGCCTCATTCTGACTTTCGTCCGTGCGTCATAGAAATTCAAAGATATTTGCTCATATAGAGTAAATTATGGGCCTAATTAGTCATGGTTTATCTAGACGTTGAATTTAGACTATGATAAATTACATAAGTTAGTCAGCAAGACTTGACGTAACGTTTTAAAAACATGTTGACTTTTAATAAACGTCACAAATAAGCACGTGCTTAGAGCGCTCATCAGGTGAGGATTGTCATAATGCGACATAACCCATAATTCTGTGTATGTAAGGCTCATGTTTAACCACTGTCTCAGCTGATGACAAGCGACGATGGATCACATGGCAATTAGTTCGAGAATTCGTAAGGATTAAGAAACCGACTTTATTGATGTTCTGTTAGTGTATCGTTGTAGATTAAATCGCGAGCGAAGTGATAGAATTAGGACTGGAATCCTAAATGCATCGAGGGATTCAAGCTAGCCCAAGACAAAGACACCCTTAGGCCAAGGAGAATACACATATACAATAACACACCTTTTGCGAAATCATTGAAAGTAATAGTAGGTACTACTACGAGTAATAAACAAAGTATTTCATTAGAGTTATAAATAGAGAACCTATCGAAAACGAATTAAAAGTTAATAGTTCAATCATTTGACCAGATACAAAAGTTTTTTTTTATGAAATTTTCCGTCGGCTTTTCTAATTTTTAGGTTTTTACCTGTAGCTATTTTTTATTTATATTGTTATAATCTTGAGAAATTCATAATTCCTATCCCATTGACATTTTTAAATTAAAAGTAAGTAAAATGAAAAGTAAGTTGGTCTAGGTTAAAAAAAACTAGGAACAGCCGACGAAAAATTTCAACGCTGTGGTTGCACAATTATGTACTGAACTCGGTACTAGGTTGAAACTGGTATCAGGTTGTTCGTCGATGTAATTCCACCCTGTATATTACGTACTAAGTGTATCGTAGCGTAGGTATGAACGTTGCGATGCCACGCAGAAACATTCGCGGGCGCCCAGGGTTCAACAACTTAGCGACTTGACGACCGATGTGGCGCGGCGGGCGAAGGTCCGCCTGCGACGCAGGAGGTTGCGGGTTCGATTCCCGCCTTTGAACAAATGTTTGTACCATCTACAAATATTTGTTCCGGGTGTTCTGGGTATTTGCTATGTATAATAAAAAATATCTATCTATGT
This sequence comes from Phlogophora meticulosa, assembly GCA_905147745.2. Lineage (NCBI taxonomy): Eukaryota > Metazoa > Arthropoda > Insecta > Lepidoptera > Noctuidae > Phlogophora > Phlogophora meticulosa. Next base: position 8,293,115 of record LR990518.1, read on the forward strand.
AATGTATTGTTTTAAGTATATCAGTCATCTAGTACCCATAACACAAGCTCTGCTTAGCTTGGGGCTAGATGATGCTGTGTGGATTGTCCAGCATAATTTATTTATTTATTTAAAGTTTCATCGCAATCGGGTGAATATGTGGGAAAGCATAATATGGCGTTACTGTTGTGTGTGTGTTTGTTATGCTCGTGGTGGCCATTTCGATTTTCGAATGAGTACCTACCTACTTTTTTGGTGCATGTCTTGTGTTGTAAAGTTTCATACACATTTTTGGTTGAGGTTTAAAATCATATTGATCAGCGGTTTATAATAAAATTCAGTCCAAAATTATATCCCATAAATCAGAAAAATACTGTATACTTAGGGCAGTTTTCGACGTAAGACGGGCTAGAATGAGGGTAATTTTGACTTAATCTAGATAGCTAAGGTTTGCACGAAACATAATTTGACAATTTATAATTGTGTAGTGTGAAAAGACCGTTTGTTCATCTTTCATCGAAAAGGTTTTTGAAGTACGAAACCCTAAAAAAATTAGGTACCTTTTTAGGGTTCCGTACCTCGAAAGGAAACGGAACCCTTATAAAATCACTTTGTTGTCCATCCGTCCGTCCATCTGTCTGTCTGTCTGTCATGACCTACTATATACTCAAGTCTACAGTCTCTTGATGCTGTGAAAAAAATAGACGTCTAAGTTAACGTAAAAAAAAGATACGACTGTTTACGCCGCAAATTTCAACAATTTATTTCGACACTCAAGGGAATCCAAATTGATAGGGACTTTCCGCTGACCTAGAACTATGAAATTTGGCAAGTAAAACCGTATCATACTATAAGCATAGGGAAAAATCTGAAATTATACATTTTTAATGAAATCATAATAAACAGGGTCTTTATGCAAGGAAGATAAAAAGCAATTTTTGATAATATTTACCCACAATTTTTTTATCATATGCACCTACAAATTTGTACGGGACCTTCGGTGGGCGAGTCCGACTTGCACTTTTCCGGTTTATTTTTCTCTCATGATTTTAACTTGAGCGGCAATAGAGCCAAATAATGAACACCATATACTATATGTCTTTGTATGATGCGTATGATGTGGGTATTCAAGTCTTCGCTCTTATCTCAAAAACCATAAATTCTTCTGTTGCATACCAACATAGTTTCTTCGGAAAAAGTTATCGAGTGCCTAGGCATGATTCTAAAAAAATAATAGAGCGTCTCTCTATATTTATTTCATTCGCCGCCTAACAATTTTTCACTTAAGTAATTAATCTGTTAAGATTGATACGGACATATGTACTCTCCTAATTGGATGTTGTCTGTCCACATTACTCTGTCGCATGATTTACGTGTGAGAAAAAATCTTACATCGTAAGTATGTGCGGATTACACGTATGTAGTGTACTAGAACCTAGATAAGCCTGTAACGGAAGCGGGCGAGGGCAAGCATTGTACTCTATCAAGGCTATCACTAATTGACGACAGTTTACGTTACCTGTAGGTCAATATTATTATATGCTCTCCACCGTCGATATCTTCCATGAAGTTCCGCAAATATGCAAAGTTATGACTTACCAACCTCTGACTTCATGGATCAGTAACTTCTTTAAACAGCGTCCGAAATACCAAGATTGCATAATTATAGCATATTTGAACCAATTGTATTTAATAGCACCCATTGTTTTCCATATTCTCAAATTCTTAGTACAAGAAAAAATATTAGATCTAATGCAGATATAATGGATGTTTTAAAAACATTACTAACATTACATTTTTATGTTTTTATTAGAGGCATTTTTTTCGCACCAGTTACGGTGCAAGGCGATGAGTAGTTTACAATGTTGATAATTTTATCTAAACAATTTCTACTTATCTAGCTAGCATCTTCCAAAGCCACCATTTCACTCCATTGAATTTTGTGAGACTTAGTTAAAGAGTGCTCATATTTTTATTTACATAGTCGTTTTATAACCGTTTTAGATAATAATATTTAGGTATGTCAGAACATTGTCAGAGGTACTGTGCGAAATAATATCGTATTGCGATTTAATTTTTATCCCTACTAAGTATTTGTGGGGAAGGAAATAGTAACTACATGTCAATTACGGTTGGTTATTTTCAATGCTGTTTTAATCGTATATAGGTAGGTACTGTTTTAATTTACAGCAGCAGTTTCTAATAGCTCCCTAGGGAAACCAGTACATAAACAATAAAGGGCCCAGCAGTATCCCCTGAGGAAGTCTCGTTCAAGATCTTGTAGATGTTTTACTATGTTGCGTACTTTTATGCTGGAACTTGGAAACATATAGTTGCATATAAGTACAACTTCATGTTTCCAAGTTGTTATAGAACAACGAGGGCTAATCTACAAGTCCTGAAGTTAATTTAGGACATCATCTAAATCGTCCGTTTAACATTTAACATTTCAATAAGGAAGGAGGGAGTGGATGGATTAATAGTTTTTCGTACAAACGATATCTTTTTCCATATTCTTATCAAGCCGGCGCGCGCCACTTGTAATCGGAAATGTGTAAGTATCATGTGTACATCTTACCATTTTGATATGTTATCTGCGGATTACAAGGTAGTCTATCAAAGAGTTTCGGACTAAAGGTGAAATACTCCATAAATCGATAAATTCAATCATCCAACACCGCCTTGCAAAACGTTCGTGGTTCAACTGTATTTATAAATGTAATAAGACCTTAGTGAAATACGTATTTTACACGAGCCTTTACAGAACACGACAAATAAAATTGATATAATTTTCACATTTCAAGGATTATAAAAAAATAAACAAAGCTATACACATCTGGCTTCCACTTGCGGTAGTGTGGCGTTTAATCGTTCTTCATATTTTATTTTAATGTGATCGTTTTGAAGAAAGAGAGCTTATAAATAGAGTTCAATAATAAAAATTAAGATAAGCAATAAATATTTTAATTGGCTGTGAGTCATCGCCATATCGTTGTCGGTACTTTATTCCTGAAGAGCCCTCAGTTTTCTCACCACGACAGATTTCGACCGTTTGAACATTGATATGATAAAACTCATATCATCCTTATTTGAAGTGTCTATGAACGTGGAAATCTTATACACACGATGTTTTATTCAAATATATAATTTATCACTAGCCTTAGTAAGAGTTAACAACCTCTACTTTGATGTAAACTCGTGATTTACGGTGTTTTTATAACTACAATAGATAACACGGTGAAGTGCATTCCATGGTTTAAAAGTAAACACACAATAGGAAAAGAAGCAAAATAAAATACACAAAGTATTGCAAGCAATTAAAACAAACAAAATAAACGCCTGCCATTTGTTAAAGTGAGTGTAATTGTACCAATTAATCGGATTCCTATCTTATTTGTAATGTGAGCTTCGGAATAAAGATGCAAGTTAAGGGACTTTTGTGTTTAAACTGACAAGAATTGCTATAAAACGACTATCGTAGGAAGAATAACCGTTAAAAAATTTCTAGGCAATATTATTTTTCATCATGATTAAATACACACACACAAATGGCAACTTATAAGCTGTTTCCGATAAAAAGGCCCGTGAAACCGCATTACTCTATGAAGTGGTAAAGCTACAGTCACTATACTGTACATTCAACCATATGAGTATTAAAGAGGTGCGTAGTCGTAACTTAGGAAATCGGCAAATTTCCGCAAGACACCCCTTATTATTATAATAGCGGTAATTTTTAGAGCACTTGACTCTAAATTTTGAAGTCAGCCAACGAAGCTCACGACGAGCGAGCCTAATAGTGCTACCTAAAACTAGAACCAATTATGGCAAAAAAATGGTTACATTTGAGGGAGTGCAATTATATAATAAATTACCATCAAGCATTAGAAATGCACACTCACTCAATGCATTCAAAATTCAGCTCGGCCAGTATTTAACAGCAAGAAAAACACCCTCGCAGAAATGAATGCGTCGGGTGGGTCGTGTTTGTGAAACTGCACATAGAGGTGAAGTCGAACCTTTTTATATTGTTAACATTAATTTATTGTTCTCAAGTAAGTGACATTTGTGTATGTTTTATTGAGAATAAAGTTTCTTTAAACCTAAATATGTTATAAAGGTAAACAGCCGTGACGAAGGTTGCAAATCAAATTATATAAAATTGTACTCCATCGAGTGTCTGGGTATTATGCTATGAAGCCGAACGTGGGCATGTGGGCACTACAGTTTGACCTTCTTAACAGGAAAACAATAATTTACTTCTATTCTTGCGTTTCCTTCAGAATTTCAAGATGTCAGCGCAGTATCACATCTGGGAGCTTCCAAGTGAGGACGTGACCGGCCCGTTCAACGCGCGAGCCTTGTCAACGCCCGATGACGAAGCCGCAGCTGCTGCGATTCGCGCCTATCTTTCCCTGGACAACTCCGGGGTACCCATCGCCAGGTCAGCACTGCCACCACAAATGCCGGAGGAACCAGAGGGCAACTGGGAAGTAATTGATTACGTAGACATACCCAATCAGAAACTGAAAAGAAAGAGAAACCCGAGAAGACATTCGCCTGACACATGATGTAACATAGGTAGTGTTGCTGTATTTTGGGACAAAGGTTATCATGCCGCATAAAGGAATGCCTTGTTAAGATGCCAATTTTGGGTAAAAGTTTAGTTTGTACGAATGTCTTTGTCTTGAGGACCATCAATATAATACGTCACTACCTCCGCAAATAGCACTGTCTTGTTGATTGTCAGTAATTATATTTAGTTAAGTACGTACAGTTCAGAGTAGAGATACCCTTTGGAAACAGTTCTGTCCATACCTACATTCAATTTAAATCAAGTATTATTATTACCTTTGATCGATGAGTAACATTCCAAGACACTGATGTAGCTACCGAAGAACCATTTTCTTGCCAAAATATAGTGTTATAGGTCCTATTTTAATTAAGTTAGAATTTGGTGCATGCCTTGCCGAAGCATTTATTAGGATTTACAGTATTATTACGAGTATTAGATAAAGTATTATTTATAAGTAATGTAGTTAAGTTAAAATGGAAACTGTTTTGTGAAAATGCATGCTGGATTCTATGTAGTACCTAGACGTGCATGTTCGTGACATTAACTGTAGGCACAAAGTGTATGACAGTGTCACCACTTAACAGTGTCTATCAGACTACCTCGTTGATCCAGTGGTGATAAGCGCTACTGCTACTGAGGTCCTGGGTTCGATTCAAGGGTCGGGTAATGTGTTATTGGGTTTTTCCATCTGGAATTCTTCAGCAACAGTCCGGAGTCTGGATGTGCACCCGGTCAGTGGCAATAGGCTCGCCCCCTATTACATTGGACTCAATTTAACATAACTGGTGAAATGAGAGTGTACTATACCTAGGTAAATCTCTGCCTTACCCTTACAATACAATATACAGGCGTGATGTTATGCTATGTTGGTATCTTCCTTCTTTCTAAAAATGGAGGGTTGAAATAAAAATGTAAGAATATAATTTATTTTTAGTGATCGATAATAAAATACTAGTCTTCCTATTTATATGAAGAACAGGCAACTGTTTTATATTTTTTAAATCATAGAGTAAGATGTTTTAGTTTTAAACTATCTACCATAAAATGTATTTCCTTCGTTACTTACTCCAGTTTCAAACGTAACGTGGTATTTTTATCGCATATACTATTGGTTTCTTTGAATAAACACCTTCTGTCTATTTATGATAGTTTTATTTGTTTTTAATTAAGTTATTTGATGTTTTGATTATCTTCTGTAAATAATTAAATTTTAATACTTGTTGATAGGTACCAATGTGTTTGAAGTTGAAGCAAGCCATAAATCTACTCATCATTTAGTTTTACGATGTTTTTATATCCGTTAAAAAGGCTTAAATCAATCATTCGTACACCGTAGTTTTATTCGATTAGTTTTTTGTAGAAATTGTTTATAATGTATGCAGTGCCTCCTACTATTGTCCTGTAAGATTGATAGTTAATAGTTTATACTTCGAAATAAATTGAACATTAGGCACATAAGTACACATTGTATGCCTATGCCTCATACATTAGTGTCAGAGCTTATACGTGGCGTAGCTTCGCCTTGTCCGCCGTGATGAAGTGGCTTCAGGCTTCGCATGCGTGATGCGATGCTCAACTCCGTAATGTATGCTAATCAACTCAGGTGATGCGACTTTTATGATGTTTGCCAATCATATTTGTGCCTCCACAACTCCAATGAACTTTTTGAGGTAAATGTGTACCACAAAATCAGTTTACTTACTTTCATTTTTTTACAGGGATATGTTTAAATGGTATGGTACTTATACGATTCTGTGTTATTTTCAAATAATCCGAGATCGTTGTCTACAAAATAAATAATGCATTGAATCGCGTACAATTACATACAATCGGTTTGTTGCACTTCCAATGCACACTCTGTATGCCTATTGTGTGACCCGTTTACATACCTATAGGTACATAAAGTCGCTTTATTTACGGTCTTTGCTAAGTTTTTAGGTGATACGCATTCAACTCACCTTTACCTTTGGCGGGGCCTCATCCTGAAAATTAAACAATTGAATTAATGAATTCGTCTCTTGACGTCACAGCTAGACGTGGTCGTCCATCACTACAATAAATGTCATCGTTTCTAATGAAGGGGCGGCCGTAATATCTTCTTAGCCATTTTATTATGATAATAACTTGGTATAGAAGACGTAACGATGGGCGTACCCTCCATTATCCCATGTAATTGACGAAACACCACACACGAGTATATGGGGCCCCACTCCATAGGGACAAAACAATGTGACAAAAGGCTTTGTGAAAACGGATGACCGATTTACACACAATATGTGTCCGTAATTCTGTGTAAATTCTTATAGGGACGTGGACGAAATACATTAATATTAAAACCGCGTGACAATTAGACGTGATGTTAGGCCTACTAGTACGACTTGAGCGAATGTTTCATAAATACATTCGTCTATGAGCAATGAATGTCCATTCAGATTCGACCAGAAATATCTATTTATTGAACGGACAATCGGACATCCTATTCAAAAGCTAGTTATTTCTGGTAAAAACTGGTTTATGATTTATCTAGCAGACTAGTTCTAATCAATTCGATTACATACCCATCCTCCATACATACTAAGTTGATAATACAGACATACCAAAATCGGTAATCTGTTTACGTGGGATATCTAAGTTTAATACACAATGCATTTTGTGATCTGATCGTTGGATTCGATTTATTGATACAATTCTACGACGTCTGTTTGCCTGGATAATATTCAGGCATCGGCTGGGAATGCTGAAACAAAAATATCTTTAGATACTGCCAAAGCATTAAAAAGTAGGTACAGGTGCCAGCACATCAAGCTAACCCAAACTGGCAAATTTGTCCAATTGAACATGAACATTCTTTGGTTGTAAAGTTGAAAAACTATCAAACAAATTTGATATCTTGATTTATTTATTTATTATTTATTTATTTATATATGCTAACACGGGTCTAATGAGCCAATTACGCTAACATTACAGATTGACAAATAATATCAAATTTATATAATATATACCTATACATATAAAAAAGAATATAAAACAATTGAAATAAAGTAAAAAAAATATTAATGTATTGATTGAAAAAATATATTGATGTGCTTTGACTGAGGAAAAGTTTTCAGAATAAGTATCTAAGTAATAGGAAAATATCTAACGACAGGATTCCATCTAAGATCGTGCTTAAAGTTGAATTTGCACCTGTATCAAGATACCAGCTAGTGCAGTAGGCACGTTGTTGGAAAACAAGCTAGTATAAACTGGCCTCTCATTCTACTAAAACTCCTTAATACGCTAGGCCAGCTCAAAGTCAATGTGTTAATACAGACGTGCGGTCGACTGTACCTACATAAGAGTACGTACCTAAGCAAATATGCTTTCGGTAATATATTCTTCGATTGATTTGTCTTCCGTCCGTGACTTCGTGGTCGTGCATAAATCTTTGTGTTTCAAATTTGAACGCCAATTTGCTATTCTGTTAGCGCTGATAGATAAATTTTGTTGGTCCACCTAGCATATTTAGTAGATTACAACGGACGTATTAGGAATTTATTATGTAATATATCTGCTGAATATATAAGTAGTAGGTACCTACCTGGTACGGTAGGTTACACGTCTGTGGTAACAATTACCAGTATAAGCTTGCCTCATTATCTATTGAAACTCCATACTACACCAGGTCAGTTGTAGTGATACCACTAGCGTGCGGGCTATCTTCAAAGCTGAGACAGTTCCATAAAGCATTTTACGTAAAAGTATGTAATTCCCCGTACTTTCCGCAAGTAGGAGGATAATTGAGCACAAACTTGCAAGTTGCAACCTTTATCATTAGTACATTATATGTATATCTGACAACTTTTTTACTTTTAATAAATGGGACCGGTTATGGGCGCACCTGGTAAACTCTACAGAATGTACTATGAAATCTACTATGAAAAAAAAACTCAACAGTTTTCTGACTGAGAAAAGTATAATAATAATTTATTTATTTATTAACATAGGTGAAGAAATGCAGGTCTTATGTTTATTTATTTAAGACTTTAAGCACCCAAATGTACAGAGGCGGACTTAATGCCATGGGAATTTTTTACCAGTCAAACTTTGATAAATAGAGGCAGGTGGCGTACAAATATTGGTGGTTTTTACAAATAAGAATTTATTAAAAAATCATGCTATGGTATTAAATTAGAAAATAAATTTAACAAGACCATAAATTTATTAAGAGGTTATGTCAGACTAAAACAAGGAAATAAAAAATCAGAATCAAAATAATTAGTTAAATACCAAAAAATAGTTAATGTGAATTTTAATAATTGTAAACAATGTCACTATAAAAAAAAAGTAAAGTACCAGCCTATTACTGTCCCACTGCAGGGCAAAGGCCTCTTCTCATACAGAGAAGGCATGAGCATTAATCACCACGCTTGCTCAAGACGGGTCGGCGATTTCAGACTTATATTAATTATATAAGTCCAGGTTTCCTCACGATGTTTTCCTTCACCGATGTCAGTGATGTCCAAGATAAAATTAGAACGTACATATGAATTGAAAAACTCACATTGGTACTTGCCCTGGTTTGAACCCACAACCTCGTGCACAAGAGGCGACGCCTAAACCACTGGGCCATGATGACATATGTCACTATATTGTCACTATAATGTCACTATATTTAATCACATTGTGAGATACCCGCTATCACAAAGTGATGACGATGATTTTTTATTAAAATCTATGTAATAGGTCTATAGTCTCAAAGTGAGAGGCTTTTTTAATGAATAATACTTAATAGACTTTATTTTCAAACTTTAGAATCCCTTGCACGAACGCGTGACGTAGACGTAACGTAGAAACGAACGTTTTTTTTAATGAAAACTCAACGATAATTATGGTTTAATTTGTTTAAGTTTATGAGGCAAGCACAATTAGTTTATATATATATATATATATAAATATCTATTCATTCTATGGGTAAAATTTACGTTGCATTTACGACAAGCGCTGCTGGATCCATTGTGATGTAAGTAACATTTGAAACAATCAGCCGGCAGCTAGTGGTTGAAAAACAGATTTCAAATTTCGAATTTAAAGACATACAAATAATTTTTGGATATTAAATAAAAGCACAAAATATCATGTTAATAGTTCTTTGTTAGTGATATACTTCCTTTTCTTTCTTTTAAATATAGAATCTAAACAGTAGTTATATTTTGATTATAGTTCGGTTCATTCGACCATTCCTCAATCCTTTTGCTGCAATGATGCCAACTACGAATTCACTATCTACTGAAAAATAAATATATCTAGGAACTCTCCTCTTGTTGTTGTAATAAATAATCAGTATCAATAAAGGTTCACTAATACAAGGAAAGTTTACGCCACCTTGAAATAAAATTACCCTTTGTTCGAGATAAAACTGTGCTTCAGAACCGGCTATAAATATCTTATTGACTGTAATAAATATTTTGTAGCCATTTAAGATAAATAATAAATGGTAATGGTTACTGTGCACCAATAATGAACCGGCTATTAATTTAGCCAATAAGCCAATAAGTCCTAGCCAGGAAGCCTCACTTCCCAGAAATCTTCAACTTTATGAACAAGGTGACAAAAACTAGAACATTATGGCGATTAAGATTGTGATGGTTTGCAGTTAATTGCATCTTAACAAAATACAAGTGTTTTTACTTGTATTTGATAAGTTTACTCGTATTACTATTGTATAGAGTGACTTATATAAAAATCCGGAATTGATTCTGTCTGATTTATTTTTTTTATTTTATTCTTATATTCTCGCACCTGCACGGACTGCCTCGTTGGTTTAGTGGTCTCAAACACGACTGCATATGTTCTGGGTTCGATTCCCGGGTCGAGCAATGTGACATTGGAATTTTTCTTTACGAATTTTTCAGTAGCAGCCTGGTGTCTGGATGTGTGTCCGGATGATGGCAATAGGCTCACCCTCTATTACATGGGACTTAAACATAACTGGTGTAATGTGGGTGTACTGTAGTTACACTTCTGCCCAACCTTTAGGGGAATACAGGCGTGATATGATGTTGTCGCACCTTCATCTGTCTCTTCTAGAGCAAATTTAACAAGAAGCATTGTGTGGTAAATGTATCACCAAAAGTATTTTAAAGCGGCATTCGAAATTGTAAAATGTTTAGTAAGTGAAGCGACCCGTCTTTTGGCCTTTTGAAACCGGACCCTGTAGACATTCTTCTCTCACACTCGTACCTAGAGGCACTGACAGTATTTCTTTTTTAGCAAAACGGGAGTCTCGGTGTGACGTAACGGAACACCGTAACGCAGGTGAAGTACGTAATGAAACTCATTATTCGATGCTAACCTGCAAGTTAATTGTTGCAACAACTCGGATTACCCTGTTCACGCTACGTCCGCTGTGAAACTTTGAATTGCTGCGTTAGCTTTTCCTTAGCCTCTGTAGTGGGTGGTTAGAAAGATTTCATATACAGGTTATATAGCCACACAAAAAAGGGGCATAGGTGTTAGAACTTTTATAAGGTACAAGGGACTCGCTATACGAAGGTAGAGAGAGGGGAGAGGTTTACTAACACAACATATGAAAGATAAAGACCATTCAATACCTTGGTAGATTCGTTTAAAAATATCAGCTATCATCCATATCGAGGGAGAAAAAATAAAAAAAACAATAGAATAATCACAAGAAAATAATAACAGAAGTTTAGAATTCATGGGATCCTGTCGTAAAAGTCAATGGAAGTAATCATTTGTTTATTTTCACATTGAACAAAAGTCGTATTATGTTCCACAGAGATGCCACTGTCACTTACACTTAAGTACTCGTAGTTATGCAGGTTCCGTGTAACTACGCTAACAAGGTAATTTAATGCAATTTTCCTCATTTCAAAGAAATGTGAGGACAGGCTGCTGGACAAATTATAACAGACCACGTGTTCTTTACGAGTTGGTAATTCATGTTCACAGCGAGACTGAAGGGTTTCGAAGTTTAAAAATAGTGTTTTCCCGTCTTGGCCTCGGAGAACGTAATAAAGAACGCCATATATCAGGAAAAGCAAGCAAATAGAAACTTCCAGATACACACTAAAAGTTTGTTAAACGCAACAGCTTTGAAGATGACACGGCGACGGCGCTGGCGGTGGAATGAGCACCGGACTTACGGATACGTAGGTATTGAACAAAAAAGTCATTCAATAACATTGTGACGTAGGGGAAAGAATTAGAAAAAGTCAATAAATCATTCCGTTGAAGGATTTTCCCAAACAGAGCAACAAGATCCCAAACGACGCAAAAACATTTTTATTCAACAGCTCGGTCAGGTAATTGGAATAAAAGAATTATCTGATGTTTTAGTTGTCGAGTCTACATTATGATTATGTACCTACTCGTTTATAATCATTGTAATCATTTATAAAACACAAACAACTGCAGTAATAGAGCTTTTTTATGTAGACTTAGTTGATAAATTATTAATGTTTAGTTGTAAAGGACATAAGTAATATCTAATTAAATGTATTCAATTATGTTACGCACAGATTTTTGGCCCCGGTACTTAACTAGCTGACGTAATAAATATGAAATGTTTTCAAGTCAAGGCTCAAGATGCAATAGCTAAAATAGCTGCGTCATGATAAGCTGCTTAAGTGAGTGAAAGTAATGCACTGTATCCGGGAAGAAATCTAACATCAGTACATGGATTTATTATGATATATACCTGCCAGTATAAAATTTTAATATGATTAGAAAACCTAGTAGCTTGTACTTGGGTGTGCATAACTAGCTGCTGGATATAAATTTAACCGCACCACTATATAGTGATACGTATTCCGCTTTTAGAACATTGGACTCTAATATCTGTAAATTATCAGTTGTCTATTCTTCTATTTCGATTCTATTTGCATCCACTGTTAGGTAGGTAAAGACTCCGTGTAGAATTAACGTAGTGTCTATCTTGGAGACCCATTTACAAGTTTGCTTTCTAATTGCCTGCATAGCCAATATGTATATTGAACTAACTTATTTGTTTTTATTTTGTTATGCCTCGGGTGATATTATATCTACGGCATACAACTATGTCACACATAGTTATTGGGCTGTTTATCAGACATATATGAACCTACATTATCAATAGGAGTGTTAAAAAGAGACAAACGGAATCATAGACCATCAATAAATTAGCCCGCATCGCTGTCAACGGCAAAAGAGCCCAAATGGTTGGCAGCTTTGCTACGTTGAATGGCAATGCTGATTCTGCAGCCAAAAAAAGGCCAGCCCTCTGATTTCCTGAAGAGTCGATCCTGGCATTGCAATGTCCCGAAGAACCAGATGGGGATAACACAGACTACAAGGCCCTAGTGTTTCAATCCCAAACGGCTCAAACATATATAACTGGAAATATGGTTGTTATTTTTATAACTAAACATGTGCTGGGACATCATCCACCTGCACACACGAAGCCTGCATGGTGGATGGTCCACCGTTCACCTTCTTTCACAGAGAGGAGGCCTATCTCCCAACAGTAGGAACGCTAGCTAGGGTAGGGCTAGGGTAGCTGATGTATGTTTATATAATCATGTGAGACGTTTTATCATGGTCTATGTCTGCCACTGGCCAGGAAAATAGCTCAACTTTCCTATGCCGTGTGTCGGTGCTGGTTGTTTACCCCTTTTACCTTTGCTATTGCTGGATCAAAACATCACTTTTTATAACACCCACTTGGAATAACCAGTGGTTTAAAATTTCCAATATAATATTTTATGAGGAAGCACTAAAGTAATCTTTTATCAGTCGGCAAGTGCAAATGTAAATGGACTGAAAGCTTTCTTATCCCACGCAGTCGTCAAACCAAATCCGTCCCGGAGTTATGTACCTATGGGTTATGAAATAAGTGAACTCCAAAATAACCAAGTATGTACTTTATGACTCAGATTTACTTTTTACTATTTTGTGAAATTATTTCATCACAATTATCACCATCGGCCCAGTCCAAAGCTGGTTAGGCATCCTCAAATGCTCGCCATTTGGCTTATAACTCCTAATTCGGGCAACAATCTGAGATGTAGGCAATAAACACATTATTATCTGATCTATAAAAAACGTCAAGCTGGTATTTGTAAAGAAATAAAACATTATTTATATTTTATTACTGGACAATAACCTTATTTCATTATTTTCCTGTTTGTTAAGATTGATTGTACGAAAAACAATAAGTATTGATTATGACGTAGTATCATGAATATGCCTAACAATATACCTACGCGAAGGAGTTAGACGATTACGCATAGTAACGTTAAAAAGGGGAAAAACGTACATCATTGACATTTTCATAACCCTTGCAAATAAAGCTTGGCGACATTAATGAAATTGTATTCGTGGCATATTGGTTTATGGATGAATGGACACATTTAGTTAAGGTAGGTTCTCATACTATCCAGTAATTTCATGATTTGAAACTAAAGAAAATAAAAGAGTGGTAAAATCTTCAAGCACCAAACTCAGTTCCTCCTCATCCAAATTGTATTCAAGTTTTGCTTAAATTTATTTCCGATAGTGCGCAATGCCTTATTTGGCATTGTGATATTTTACGCGACGAGGTGACCGTACTGACTACCGCCTGACCTTTGCTACCTTTGTAGAATTATGTAGAATATAAATTTCAACGATAATTGTTATGCAGTTTACCTGTTCGTACGGTCCGAAAAACGATTGCCTGACTTAATTGACCACTGCTGTACTATTAAACGTAATTATTTTTCAAATGCTCCTCCGTCCTTTTTGTCCCCTGTCGGAGTCCAAGTCAATCAACAACTTAGTTTGATTTTCAAATCGTCGTGTGTTTTGGAACTATCCCAAACGCAATATCATCTGTCAAAACAGTTAATAATTTGAAGCGCCTAGCAAAAATATTTATCAGAACCACTTGAGAGGAATTGGCGCATTTGGCTAAATATAATATGAATATCGAAAATATTGAAGGCGAGATTTTTTTGTAATTGGCTTTATACGACTATGAGAAAGCAAGACTTATTTGAATTTTGTTTTAGCCAGCTACATCAGTTACAGCATCAAACTAGTACGATTATAATACTAATTAATATTATATTCGTAGAACGATTAGAAACAACTAAAAGTTCGTACATTTTAAACTGTGGTTAAAAACTGTTTAAGAAATTTAATAAGCTTGCATTCACAACTATGTAACGTTTGGTTAGCTGATATAAACCAATCACAACTTAAAACGCCTTTGTTTAAAAAATATGGTGATGTGGTACATTTTGGCAGAACTACGTGAAATTTTAGCAACTTAAAACGTTTCCATAGCCCAATGTCGTCTAGTATCTGTGTCAACTAGGAATCCGAAGACGAATCGGCGGCGAAACTGAGGTTTGATATTTTTTTATATTCGACCCTAATTACTAAGATGGCGTGATGAGCTGGATTCCTTCAGGAGGCCGTTGCCCGGCAGTGGAACACACAGACTTTTAGTAATTGAATAAAAATAAAAATCGTAATTTAAATGAATCAGTAATTGAAAGAAGCGGAAAAAATCAAACAATACTCATTTATTTTTTAGAAATCAACCACAAAATGTTAAATCAACGATCTACTTACGAACGTAGACGTAGAAAAATGAGTTAAGATCGTAGTAGGTGGGTTCTGTAAACGTAGTGTAGGACGCCCTCTGACTAGGCGGGATGACAGGCAGATGCTGGATGCGGCAAGCTGAAGACAGGGCGCTATGGCGCTCATTAGGAGAATGCTATGTCCAGCAGTGGACTAATATAGCCTGATGATAATGATGATGAAGGTGGGTTCTGTATTTTCTACCTAGCTCCATGGAAAAAGGCGTGCTTTTATGTATGTAGGTTTGTTAAATAGGATCATTGTCTGAGTCATGGTTGAATGGAGGGCTTCCATGTTGATTCCTAACACGATATGAATAGCGATCCATGTGCGATTCGAAGGTGTACTCAGTCTTGCTTATTGAAATCCAACGAGAGGCTTAAATAAAAAGTTTTTTGACAGCCGCAATTAGAGGGAAAACTTTCTGAAGTAGGTGTCAAATGATGTAAGAATCTAAATTAAAAATATGACAAACATTTTGGCATACACTGATACGGACAAAATAATAAACTATTAATTAATAAATAAATAAATAATGCTGGACAATCCACACAGCATCATCTAGCCCCAAGCTAAGCAGAGCTTGTGTTATGGGTAGTAGATGACTGATATACTTAATACAATACATTACATAGATAGATATTTTTATTATACATAGGAAATACCCAGAACACCCGGAAAAAATATTTGTAGATCGTACAAACATTTGTCCCAAGGCGGGAATCGCACCCGCAACCTCTTGCGTCGCAAGCGGACCTTCGCCCGCCGCGCCACAACGGTCGTCAATTGTAATAGTTTAGCTTGGCTATTTTCCGCACATGAAGCATTTCGTTTAGGAAAAAAATGACCGCATAGATAGGTTTATAACAATAGGTGATGAAACTATTTCTGAGTTACAACGCCTAAAGGGACCATTATCTCTGGAAGTAATTTCAGTATGTAAGTTTCAGAGAGGCTGAAAACGACATGCATACGCAGTAAGTATTTTCAGGCACAAAGAAAAGGATTCAATGATTCAGAATTTCAATTTCCTGAGGTTTATAAAGCGCGTGCTGATTTTAATGTTGGTTTTATTTATATACTATTTGATACAGCAAAATATTTATCTGAGTGAGCTGCTTGATATATTTTGAGCACATATTTTCTGGGACATGTTTGTAACGCGTAAACGCATTAAGCACATTGCTGTTGATTGGTGAACGAATATTTATTTCACACCACCAGATATTTACTCAAAGTGCTTCTCAGTACATAATCCTACCAATTTCCCTGTTTCCATCAATGTTCCGAGTTAGTTGGAGTCAGCTGCCAGTCAGTTAGACTAGCTCCGGTTGAACTGAAAAGATAAACCTAGATTTCAATCAATTTTATGACAAAACTAAATTGCCGAAACTAATATACAAGTCCTACCATGGTCGGCTGTCGAGCACGCATTGGAAAAAAAGAGCTGTATGAAGTATGGATACCACATAAAACGGTTTTTTTTTTCTCTATTACAACGGACGTGGGCCATTCCGCATGATAATTTGGATGAAGCACGCTAAATCATCGCGATTGTGGGATAAGAATAAAAAAATATTATATTTATTTATTTATTGTAGGTTAATGATTATCTTCTTTAAGCAATAAATCCGTTAAAAACTTTATAACAGCAGCGGGACGTAAGACAAAACGTAGGAAGCCTTTCCACTACAACCACTTTTCATAGATACTTTTCCTAAATTTGAATCAGGGTAATAATGTAGATAAACGTCTAGGGTCAAGGTTATTTTTGAGAGCCTGATCCTGGGGGTCCCGGGCTCATTTCCCGAATCAGGCAAAAAACCCTTGCCTTCTTTGTGTTCACCAGCAGCTTTTTACGAGTCGTTCAACAAGTTATTTTAAACGTAAATGAAGTAGGTAATGACGGTATCTATCTCTGCGTGCGTATTCGGAGAATACAGGCATAACTTTGAGCTATAAATAATGAATAATGACATTAATAAAAAGAGCATAACACCACGATTTGTTTCTATTATTTACTATAAATGAACTGATTTGATCTTTAAACCTGACACGTTGTGCCCGCACGTGGGTATGCTTACATTGCTCTCAAACCCCTTTATTTAATGCTTTTTATCATTGGGACTTGGACTTAGTTATTTGCACTTGCCCAAAATTTTAAGTTCAAAGAAATTTGAATATATTTCGATTCTGACCTGCAAAACCTTACAATACAACGCAAACGTCTATTCATTCAATATAAATAAATAAACATAAGTATTGTGTTGTAAGTGTATTTATTAGGTAAACTGATTGTCTACCGTCTAGGTACGTAACACTATCAGCCAACACCTAAGTATAGGTATTTTTATTGTTGCGACGAGTAGCCACGACGAACTAGATCACAGGTTATCTCTGGGGTCATGTAATTGCTAATATAAATCAATGCAAAATATTACTGTCCTTAACAATATCTCTACGTTCACTGCAGTTCAAAAGGAAAAATATCGCATTCAATGAACTTTATAAATAGGTACATAAATAATACGTCACGCTGGCTAACCACAAGAGACCAAGCAGCTCGTAAGGCGTTTTAACTTGATACATATATGTGGGTAAATGACGTGTTGTAAATGAAAACCACCAATAACCTTGTAAATAATGTATTGGTCTTTGTAAATAATCCGTTACATGTGTCACAGTGCTATTTTTATTATAAAAATGAGTTTCAAGTTTATATCTTATTATTATTTTTGAACTTGAAGTCACTTTTAAGTTTAGAACATTAAAAAAAAAATCGTAAACAATTTTCAATAACATATCCCAAGGTAAAGAAAATATGTTATGCATTGTTTTGTTTTGGTATTTTATTACGAGTAATAACGGGTTCAGTTTATTATGAGAAGAGCAAGTTCGTAGAACATATGGTGGCGGTGTCGAATCGAATGTTTGACCAATATCTGATTTCAGGAATAAGGAATCAATAGAAAATCTTTTATCATCCTTCATTGGTGATTCTGACTGTTTATAGAACATTTTACTGCCTGGGTATTAATGTTATCAATTTTAGTATGATGATTTGATTAGCTCTAGCGATAAAAGATTTCAAAATTTCGAGTCATTCGTTGACTGTACTGCCTTAGTCATTATTTCAGAGAACTGAAAACATACAATACATACAATACAAAGTTATATCCGTCAGTTGTTAATACTCTCCATTTTTAGAGTAGATAGTACCCAAATTCTATTCGTCAAAATTAAATAACAATTGATACGATAAATTGACCTAAAACACACACATTCCTATGCAATAATGTGCGTGATACATTTTTTTATCAATCAAACAGTAACTTTATTTACTATTTAACTTATCGTATATAATTAGTAACTACTTGTTATTTGTGCTTTAGGATAACTTAAGTAACACAGAATATGTTGATAATACTTAAATTCTTATAAAACACTACCGTATCCACTGAAACAAAAGGATTGAAGCACAGACTTAACAGAGTGTGGACTGGTTTTTATAAAATAAAGAGTAAATCAAGATGGGTCTCTGAAGTTTTAGTTACGTAGGTATTTAAGAACAAAACTAACATCTCAGTTGAAAAAAAAATCTCCCACACATTTTTCTTCATCACATTTTAATGTGATATTACTACAAATGAACAATTACAAGTCAATGTTTCCATTCAACGTGACCTGAAAATTGTTCCCCTCAAAAAATAATAAATAAAGAGTATACCGTATAGCATATGTAAAGTGAGATAATCTACCAAAAAAATCCCAATTCTGGCCGTTACTCTTAATTGCGTTGAAAAATATAAGCTTCTTTAGATATAATTTTCCACCCGCCCAAGAGACCGCATATGATATTAATTTTAATACTAGTTCCTAAGAAAAATGGTCTTAACGGACGGATAACCAAAGCCATCCTACAAAACTTTCACGTTTTCTTTTTAAAATACGTAACGCTAAATGTCTATCTTGTTAACATTTTTTTTCTGAATAAAATAATAAGAAAAAGAGGTACGAGCAATGAACAGTCTCGTATTTTTTGGGTTTTTGGTAGTTACTAATTTTTTTACCACTTGTTCTACTTACAGTTATCCTAGTACCTATTACTAAAAAATAAAGTAAAGCAAACTGTTGTTGGTACTTACTCATTTTTCTGCAAAAAAAAATGTTTGTTATACGTCTTTTAAAAATACAATCTGGCTAAGTATTTAATGCAAGATCAAGTACAGGGTCATTTGATTCGATTGTAAATACCATTTATTTTGTACAATACCTAGGTATTTAAATTGTGATTAAATTTATTCAACTTACGCATGTGATTAATATTTCGGGGCGCCTAAGCGTTCGGTTTTACCGGCATCGATGTTATAGCCGCCCAATGAAAATTCGGGGCTGAAAATAACACAAAGCACTAAGTTACGAGGGCGGCGTCCTTTGCAAATTAAACGCATGGGCATGGGAATACTGCGTATCATTGACATTGACATATTGTGGTAATGTATTTGATGAGTAAATAGAGTAATTGCGAATGGTGAGTAGAAACACAGTAGAAAGCCATACGGTGGGGCGGAGCGCGGCATGCGCGGCGGCGCGCGCGCAGTGGGCCGGCGGAGAGCGCGCGTGCCAGTGCCTCCCGTCCCGCGACGAGCCGCGCCGCCCGTCAGACCCGCGCCCGCGTCCGCGTTCGCAACCGCTACGCGTCACACCCGACGACGGCCTTTCTATAAAGACAAGCCGCCGCGAACACTCGCACGCAGTCACGACCCAACCACGTTCACTCGTGCACCCCGCGGACACGCGACATACATTACCCCGCGAAACACTTGACTCGCAACGCGCCTCAAGGAAGGAAGCAATCTTCACCAGTGATAAACATCTCAGCAACAATGGCAGAAAACGACTGGGGATACAGCGGCAAGAACGGTGAGTCCACCTTCAATGTTAAGTGCAGCGAGCGGCGCGGACCGGTTTGTTTACATCGAGGCACGTGACACCATGTAAATAAAACTTCGGAAACCCAAGTTTTCGCTCAGTTTGAATTTTGTGCTTAAAATGTGTTGTCTGATAAGTGTATTGTTCCGGGTTGATAAGTAAATATTTTCAAAAGTGTGAACATAAATGTGACAAATAATAGGAAGTTAATTAACTTTTATCTATTAACTACATGAAGGGCTGGTAGCCGTGTTTACTTGTGATAACAGTTAAGCTGACATTAGATGATACTTTCGCTATGCACTCCGCTGCAATCAGAGCAAAAGCGTATTATTTATCAGTACATTACCGTGGAAAGATAAAACATGACAGTGAATAACTAAATAACTTTGTCATTGACGTGGTTTCAGCGCTTCTTCATACTTTATCTAAATTCGTTCCATTCATACATTTTAAACACCTGTTGATTTCATGACCAGACAATTATTTGAATGCGATTATACTATTTGTTTAATTTAATGGTACAAAATGAATGAATATTACTACCTTATTTACTAAACGGCTAACCGTTAGTTATGCTTAGTTTATACACAATAATATTCTCATTTCCACCACAAATCCGGTAACCGGATAGTTATAAAGCTATCCAAACCGTTTATTACGTATTGTTGACTTTAATAAGTCATTACATACGTAGCGTGAACTTAGCGTCTGCACGTTAAATACTGTAAAACCGAGATAAATATTAGTAATAGTAAAACAAAAAATATATATTTTTACGTAAAATCCGATAATGGTGCCAAGAGTTACCGTGGAGTCGCGTGAGCCGATGGCTGGCCTACTTAAATCTGTACGGCGAGCCGGTTCCACTAATGAAACTTCTTCTACACTAGTACGATACACCAACTGCCTTCTTTGTATTAACAACTTTTAACGCGAAACGCTGGAGGCAAACCAGTCCGCCGCCAAAAAGATGCAAAAGATCGCAAATACGTACTGTAAGTCTCGTTTATTCGGACAGCACTGATACAGCCAAGATGAGGAAAATCATTTAAAAATGTATTTCAAGTAAAAATCAACATAATGATTTACCTTAAGGATATAATTATTTTACAGCATTCGTCGCTGGTCTGGCTCAAATATGAAAGCCATTGTCAACTTTCCCTTAATTCTGTATGCTTATGGAGATTCCTGTTTGCAAATACAATAATTCCGCCAGAGGATCGTATTATTGCAACTGTCATACAATGATTATAGAAATATTTCAAATGAGCTGCAATCAAAACCATTGAGGCAGCAAGTGGGTAACGATGTCTGTCGCGTAACTCATTAATAGTACGAGTACTTTGCCTTAACGCTTTACAATGCGGTTTTTCTAACAATATCTAAGTACTCACAGAGCTAAAATATAAATAATTATGTTAAGTAGTCTGAGAATAATGAAAGATTCACGGTTGTTGCTTTATTAACCGTTACTAATGCCTACCTGATGTTTTCCAAAAATCTTCAAAACGTCAGAAGGCCTTATCCTTCAGTTTCGTTACAGCTACATTGTTTCTAAGACAATTTTGTTATACAAATAGCTTGCAGTCACATGTTCGTCGATTTCACGTTTCTATTATCTTTAAAATAGTTTAAATATAGCAGAAAATAATAAATATTTAAATTATTCTACAATTCGTTTTTGTGATGTTCTTAAGAAAAGACAAAAATGAATAGACGAATATACTAATTAATAACTTTTCCACCTAGATAAGCCTCAAACAACCCACTGGTTAGCTGGAACGAAACTGAATCAAGGTTCCCTTTATTCTCACAAATTGATAAACCACCGCAATGAACATTTTTGTTTGCTGTTACTGGGTTTAATACTTATAATTTCCTTCTAAAAATAACCTGTTATAGTTTACAATAACTTTTACATACCACCACTACAGGTAGGTGAACGAATATAAATGGCAATACAATTTAATTTCGTGAGTAAAGCCCCTAATCCCAGGAGACCGATTTTTAGCAGAATTCGAAACCGCAACGAGAATCTTATTAATTCTGAGTTAGGTACTTATTAAAATAAATTTTCACAATAAACTTAAAGTGTTTCAACAAGAAACGGTAGATCAAACACGAAAGCTAATCGAAATGTAGTAGAGAAAGTCGATAATCGTACAAAATAAGGAAATCCCAGAATTTTGACAATATTTCATCGTGAATAATTGTTTCCCCGATCAAGATTAATTAATATTATTCAATATATTGCAAATATTATAAATAGTAATACATAATTATGTGTTATTGCTACGTTAGCATAGCATATAAGCCGCGGCTACGCTCGCTTCTCCTAAACGCGCCTACGCCGCTACGACGCACCTCTACGCTGCGTCTACGAGTTGCTACGAGGCTTCAACGCGTTTACTACGCGCGCCTACGTCTCTGCTTTGCGCCTTTACGCGGCTTCAACGCCGGCTCGTCGTTTGTGACTTTACGCTACGTTTAAACTGTCATACGTTCGACTAACGGCGTGTCGCAACATGAGCACTTATATTTGTAGTTAGAAGTAAAAAACAATGAAATTAGAAATAAATTCCTACTTAGATGTTTTTGAACTGACAACATTTAAAGAAACCTCACTGCAGAAACTAAAATGCTTACATGAAGATTTTTACATTGTTACAAGTAACTTTATATTCACAGTTAACATGCATTACATGACAAAGGATATAGTTATATGATTTTGCCAATAGGAAAAAAAAAGATACATATAATTAAATAATGATATGATTTGACATGTTAAAATCTTATGGCATTGTAAAATATAAAGGTATATTAAAAAAACGGCCAAGTGCGTGTTGGGCCGCACAGTGTTGACCGGCAGCAAAGGTCAAAGGCATACGTTTGTATTTCATGGAACCTACTTTAAATGTACTGTGAAAAACAAAGTTCTCATTACACACTAAAATAAGGAAAAACCTAGAAACATCTTATTTTTTAACGAGACCACACATCACGTTGAGGTTCTTTTCATCCCTTGTTAACCAGTCTGGAGACAATTACCTCTAATTACTTATTTCATTATTTTACTACGCCATTTTTTTGTGGTGTATAGAAAACACCTGTCTTCAAATTCTTCTTTTTATTAGCGTGTCGATACAGAGTGGGCCCAGAAATCAGCCACGAGCTCCATGAACATGGCACCATCGGTAGCGTCCAGTAAATCCGCAGTGATCAGGTCTCAGGACTTAAGGCACGCATGACATTTCTTCCAGCTTCCAACGATATAGTGCTAAAAGTCTCCTAGTAAAATGACTCTCTGAAATTCAGGCGGGCACAAGAAAAAGGACTGAAAGAAATTAGATGATTCCATTTTTTAATAATTACCATTTGGTAATGGAATCTTAAAAATTAGTACCTACACCCCCTATTATTTGATACTTAACATAACTGGCGAGATGTGTGTTACTATTTGATTAGCCTTTAACTAACCCCTCAGGCTAAAACCAAAAGACTTAAATCGTCGAATTTGAGAATATTAGGCCCGTACGACAGAAGGTTTTGCTGGTCTCTTCAAAAACAATACAACCTTATTTGAGACTTAACGTAACTGGCAAGATATGTGGTACTATGAGATAGGCCATATAATCAGAACAAAAAAAAATCTACTACTAAATCCAAAAGACTTAAATCACAGAATATTCCGTGATTTAAGTCTTTTGTATTTGAGCATAACGCCTGTTTCTTTTAATAGGCCCGTATGGCATTATAGTTTTTGCTGGTCCTACTCCTAAATAGAGAGATTCCATTAGATTCGTATTGCAACTTACTACTTTAATCCACCACTTAGAACGACCGGTTTTCTGCTTTCTACCGTCATTAGTGGACGCAACGCATTTTGTAATGATGCTAATTTAAGTATTAATTTAAGGAATTAGTGGTGCATCGAATCACCGCACCGCAGTTTTTACCGATAATAGACCAAAAGATTCAATAAAACCATTTTAACTCAAAAATATTAGAAACGATTTTGCGTTCTTCAGAAAGTAATGGTTCTTACACGCTGCTTTGCTATCTCTTGCAAAAATCCGTGCTGCTTCTAGTGTTTCCTCGTCCATCTACGTCAAGTCGTGTTTCAGCATACATAACATATTTTATTAGTCTATAACATGACCACCAGAAGACGTGTTGTACAATCGGTCTTTAACTTCTTATCTATGTTAACCTAACATAAATTTTTCATGGTGCATTATGCACAAGCATGTAAGTTCGCATTGTTTTGTACAAAATCGTTATAACGCGTTAAAGAAACATGGCGAGTTATTAAAAAAACTGTCAAAAAGCGATTCCGACGCCCTCACTGACGGTTACATGGCTTGGTAGGCAAACATTTTCCCTATTTCAAAGTTACATTTTAACTTTGCGACAGAAAAACTAAGCTTGCAAAGTTTTTGCTGATTGCTAGGAAACTGCACCAGTTCATATAGATCATATATTATTTCTGAAACATACACAAACCTACATCTGACATGAATGACAGCCGGGACCAATGGCTTAACGTGCTTTCCGAGGCACGGAGGAGTCTTGATATGTAACGAACGGTCGCTCATCCACAGACTGACCTCGGCAAGCGTAGCTTAACCTTCGATCAACCCGTGCATCTGTTGTTATTAAGCCATGACCTCTTCCACGCGCAAATCTACATCAACTAGATATTATTTCAGATATGAAGAGTAAATTTCGGAGATAATGTTAAATACCATTATCTCCAAATACGGACATTTTTCATCATAAGTCAAAAACTATGCTGCATACATTAAAAAATAAATTTGTTGCTGGCTCCCGAAATAAGCTGCTGCGACAGACAGACGGGCAGGCCGGCTAATAAAGGTTCCTTTTTTACCAATTTGGTACAAACACCCTAAAAACATTTGACATTTTGATGACTTATGTGGCGCCGTGGGCGAAGGTCCGCCTGCGACGCAGGAGGTTGCGGGTTCGATTCCCGCTTTGGGACAAATGTTTGTACAATCTACAAATATTTGTTCCAGGTGTTCTGGGTATTTGCTATGTATAATTAAAAAAAAAATCTATCTATGTAATGTATTGTATTAAGTATATCAGTCATCTAGTACCCATGACACAAGCTCTGCTTAGCTTGGGGCTAGATGTTGCTGTGTGGTTTGTCCAGCATTATTTATTTTTATTTTATTATATTTAAAACACGATCCGATTTTGTTTTCTGCAGCTGTGCAATTGTGCAAGCTGTTGAAACAAGTATATTATGCCTGATCACAGTTACAATTGCTTCATGACAGTAATCGATCGAACACAATCGCCACTCTAATGGCTCTGACTCAGTTTATTTATATATTTTTAATTGCGCTTGTTATTGCTGTAAAGAAAAGTAGGTTCATCAACGTAAGAATGGCAGTACGAAGAAAAAATCATAAAAGGATAAATACCGCGCTCCATTTAACACTGGTCCAAGAGTTACTGTCAATCCAATTTTGAAAACCTAAAACGATCAGCTGAAGGTTCTTTTTGGTTTTGATTGTATCATGCATTCTTATTTATTTCGTTCTTGTCGTATGCATGTTAATGGCTCGTTGACCACTAGAACGACAATTTAACTCGTTTAACAATATCAAATAAAACTCAAAGAAATGGTCCATGAACGTTTTTAGTTCTACCAATTTTATTTAGCGAACCGCTCTGGCTTCGCACGGGTGCAAATATTTTTATTGAGATTTTCAAAAATATCGTCTAAATTTCTGACTTTTCCGGCAGATTTCCAAAAAATATTATAAACAATCCTTATCCCTGACAATTACGAGCACTTCATAATAAAAACAGGCAAATCGGTGGAGCCATGCTCAAGACCTTTCATATAATATGCGACTATTCATTTTTATTTACACATATAATTTGATAGATTTGCTTTCGTTTTATCAAATATGGTAGTGGCACAAAACACAAATTGATAAGGAAACGCGTTGCTATGGTAAATATATACGTGCAAGGGACAAACACTAACAACATAGGGTCCACACTTGATATTTTCGTACAAAGCCCTCGAACTCCACGTGTCTAAGAAACAGACGAGACACAGACAGATATTTTGTCCTCCTCCAATCAATATAGGATGAATAAAACATTTAATAAATATGCAATCCATCTCATCTGTATGAGCCTCCATTACCTAAGCACTCAGTGGTCGCGTACCTACAGCTAAGTAATTGGCCAACTAGATATAAAAGCGATTACTATAACGAGAAACGTGACAATTTGGCGCAGATGTTGTCAATAAAATGGCTCTTTTTTGTCTTATTAGGATGCTTAGGATCCTTAAGAATTTAACGCCATTTTGGTTTTTACTATGAATTAGTTTAGCTAAAATTTACTTAGATCATCATCATATCTTAGATATCAATCTTATTCACAGCATATTTATTTTAATGGAGAATTAAAGCGATTAAATTGAAAAGTCAGCCTTTTTCCAAATATGTTGTGGTCGGCTTCTAGTGTAACCAGAAACAGCAGAACATGAGTGGCAGTATGGCAGTCGCTCCATGTAGAATACTGTTCTACATGGAGCGTCTGCCTATATTATGATTTGCACAACCCAGTTACTGGGTAACACGTCTATCTCACGGTAAAGCGTCTGACTACCCGTAATGACTGTCTGAGACCATCGTACTACAGCCTAGACCAACAGCTAAGCAGTAACGTGCTTTTTGAGGCACGGAGGGGTGTCCTTATGTAATGGATACAGTCACCCGTACACGGACTGACCTCGGCAAGCCTTTGAACGATCTGTGCAACGGTTAGCCAAGAGCAAAATAGAAATGAATTGATCATCAAAAAGGTTAATCTATTCGGCTTCCCTAAAATTCTTAGTTTTCACACTTGCGTAGTATTCTGTGTAAAAAATCCCAAATCTCCCAATCCAAAACTACACTACTTACATCACCAAACCAATTTCTATCAAATGTTAACAACAAATATAAATACAGTATTTTACGTTTTATTGTTACAGTCAATGACAATTATTTATTCAGCAATTATTGTACCGTAGTTAATCAATACTATTTGACTTTAAATTTATCGTATTCAGTAGTCCATAAATTCGGGGCAAAAAATATTTCCACATGACTTAACTACAACAAACGACGCTTAACAATAAGATTGTATTTACCATGTCCGCCAAGTATACGCTAACAGCTAGATCAGTCGGTAAAAATAAGTGCTAATTAACTCTATCAACATTAACATTACAATTTAATAGAATTTACAGGAGAACATAATAGAAATTAGAACTGATCTATGAAATAAGTTGTTTTTCAAATGTGTGGCACTCGATGCTTCCCGTTCACGTCGATTATAGGAAATAATGTTATGTTCTTTACTAATAATAATAATTTTATTTCATTTTATATTATTTTATATACATATATTTGACGTTGCTTTTTCCGTACAAAAATTACAAGCTGAGAGAATATTTTATTAGATTATGAAATTGGAAAAACAATTCAGGTTAAATGAAATGGTATAAATATAAAATACTCATAGACCGTAAAAGCGTACCTAACGTAACGATGCAGCTCATACACCAACCTCTATAATCAAGACCAGCTTGCTTGACTGACACACTGACTTAAAAAAACGACCAGAAAAAACTGCGAGATGTAAGCACTCTGTAGTTCTGTACATACTTACCTACGTGAGTGATTGTAAATGATACATAGGTTCTATGGCATGTGCAGTTTGATCGCGTGTAGCTAATGTTAGGTTATTAGAGTTCAGAGTAGCCATTATTGAACAATGATGAGACTGGAGGCGTATTCGTCCCTCAGCCAATTGTCACTAAATACGTGTTACTGCAAAGATTATTTTTTCCTGTGTTGAGAGTTGAGCTACAAACGTAATTAATGGCTAGTATCTGTAAAAACATGCGTGGTAAATTAAGAGTAGATTGTTATTGTTAACTGTTTCTTTTGATTAACATTGTCGGTAGGCGTTTTTGTTCCTCCATCCGAAGCTTGACGGACTCCGGCGACCTCGTCCGTGTCGCTCCATTACGGAAATGAAGGTTAATCGCTCAACAGTTAATATTTTCTATCAACTGTTAACTCAATAAGGAAATAATTATAAAATCTTAGGTTGTCGTGCTAAATTACGACAAAGTTCTGAACCTCGCACTCGCAATTCACTTGCGCATGATTTGAATTGCCGCGTGCGCCTCGGGGTCATAAAGTCGTAAGGACATATCACTGATATTTTCCACTGTCTGCTGTATCTGTGACCTAGTTATTTTTAAAGTGTATGGTGCCTATCTAGGTACCTAACGTTTGGTACCTAAATAGGACTATATGAAGAACTAACCTAGGAATATATGAGGACCTCATCATTGAATGTCCGATCATAATTTACCGATAAATCAAATAGCTTGCAAATAATGCCAGTTATATGGCTAAGATTATAAACTACGTTTAAAAATGAGTATAATTTAATAGCAATATCATACATCTATTACATACTAAGAAAATTTTATAATAAAAAACGTCATATTTTAGTAAACACCCTGTATGAACAGTTCAACTTGTAGTTCATTACCGGTGCACGTGAGGATTGTTAAGGCTTTTACAACACATAATCTTACTATAGCTATGATAGAAGTAAGTGTCCGTGACACTACACAAGATACTGAGCGTTCGCAGCCATTCGGAAAAGTAATTGGTTGTCATCACAAGCGGTTAAAAAGTTCCAACCACTTCCCTAACCGCACAGGGTTATACCTAATTAGTCACATAAGGTGAGTATTAAAAACAATAAGCGAATTAAACAATTACAGCGACTTCCTGTCGAAAATGTCAGAGGTGTTATTACTTGTAAAGAAACATGAAGGTACATAAGGGAGAGAGCACACTGAGTCAATGAAGGCGACAATGCGAGGGCACTTGTAAAAGTGGGTAAATAAATCTGTGGGAGATAAGTATTGCCGAGGTCGGAGGCGACTGCACGCATCGTGACGTACACACTTACAGCTACTCCAGCCGATTGATTAATCATTATTGAAATAACGAACCACAGATTTTGTGTACTATTTACACAAAAAGACCACAATAATATCGTTGGGAATAAAATATATTCGTAAACACGTCCGATTCAAACAAACATCGCATGAACAGGAAACAGTAGGTAATATATCTCCAAAAAGTTACTCTACCGAAAAGATTGGCTACATGTGGTATCGGCCTATCGGGTAGGTACGGTAACACACGTGATAATTACACCTCGGCACAACGTTTTTATTTATTTAAACAGATGTTTTAATTCAGCATGCACCGCTTGCGATCGTAACTTATGCTGAACGTGCTTAGCAGTTGAATTAATTTTAAACTAACACTGAAAAGTGTGGAATTAAAATAGCTTGTATACAACAATATAGTAAGTATATTTAACCCATGACATTGTACACACTCTTTACGTAAACAGAGGGGGCAAGGAGCGATGTTCTACGTGTTACAGATTTAATTGATAGCACTAAACTGTATGATAGGTCAGTGGATTTTAAGATTAAAGACATAATGAAAAGATCAATCGGTATATTTGTATGTAATATTGAATCAAGTACACGACAAAGGTCCAAAGATCACACGGACCACGCACAAAAAATGTGTACCTACGTTAATCTTCATTAATATAATTATATATTCACATATTAAGAAATGGGTTCAGTACAATCCGCAATACCTAAGTGTTTTTTCGTTAACTTGTACTATGTACCTGCAATCAACATAAGTTATTAATAAGAATTGAATCATAGCTACAATTTAATGCAATTAATGAATCAGGTAGGTGTTTGGATTAGTTTAATTGCGGTAACGCGCATTCGGAAGATTAATTATAAATTCAATACGTGGGCAGAACTCAGGCCTTCCACGAAAAACGCTCTTAGCTGTGAAAACAGTAGCAGAATTTATGATGACGCGCTGACGTAGGCAGCCTATTGCAGACATAAATAATAACATTTACTGTTATTTATAATATTATTATAAAAAGGTATAATTTGTTTGTCAGTTTGTATGTAGGGGTTTATCTCCGGAACTAAAGATATAATTCTAAAAAAATGTTCACTATTAGAGAGCTACATTATTCCTGAGTGCTAAAGGTTAATATTATTTTCAAAACTACGCAATAAATGGGGTAGAGAGGATATTAAAATTTGAAGGGAAAGGTACGAAATCCACGCGGATATATCCCGGGCGAAGTATTATATTTATAAGTAACGTCTCAACGTAATACATAGTTTATATTTTCAAATGTGGTAATACAAGGATATGCAGGACAACGGCGATGCTACCATTAGCATGCTTGCATGAACCCAATTTCCCCAACGCAGATAGATGTCATCCGTGCACTGAACTCTCAATTGACTGACATGCGGATGACACGAAAGAACATATAGAATACAGATAGGCCACTACTACTACAGACTATAAATACGATGCGGTTATGTTGGTAAATATGATCAATATTGGTATTGGCAATTGTTATTGACACACGCGCATCCGGTACCTACCCGAGTGGGCTCAATTGGTAAAATGACCGGTACATTATTCATTTTCATGAACACTATCATCAATGTGGGCTAAATTATCTATGGATATTTATACTGGGCAGCCTTCACGATTGATTTGTGTTCCTTCAACTGTAAAAAATACAGGTGGAATCTGTCGAATATGTCCATGAGTGTTTTTTTTAAGTTATTTTAGGGTTCCGTGCCAAAATGGTAAGAAAGGAACCCTTATAGTATGACTTCTGTTTATCTGTCACAGCTGCTGATTTCAAGAACTACAAATGCAAGTGAAAGAATTGATAAAATATTGTATCCGTTGCATAGGACCCAAAATAAGTGGTTAAATGTTTTTAGAGTAGAGTTTATATGAAAGCGCTGCATTTTTCAAATTATAGATAATATTTTAATACATTTGACTGTCCAACATGTCCGGGAAAATCCCACTGTCCTCCCTTATCTCCGAACTTTGCAAAGCAAACAATCTGAAATAAATCAAGTTTATGAAGGTTCATGTAAACATTACAAGAAAAATAAAACAATGTCTCTAACTAACACATTTTTGTAGCAATTTTTATATTAGACAGTTGTACGGTTGCAAAAACAAAAATCTTCATTTTTGGCATTAGAATGGTCCAAGGTCCAGGCCCTCGGTGGGCGAGTCCGACTCGCTCATTGCCGGTTTTTGTATCGGTTACCTTAACCAATTCATTTAAAGCTACAACAACAATGTTATTAAAACAGCTAGTAAAAATTCGAAAAGGTCAGTGAATTTGAAGTCTTTCTTGAGTATTTGTAAATAACAATAAGTAGCTAGCTATTTTTAAATAACACCATAATAAATATATCATTTGGCATAACACTCGGAAATATACACAGCGAATATCGTTACATGATTGACGGTCGCTAATAGACAAAAAAAATTTTAGCTAGAGGTTTGTGAATTTATGAATCATTGAAACTTTCTCAAGACCTCGTGTCAGTGTCAGGAAGTTCATGATTACGATCCCAAAATGGATCGGAACCGCGCAGCGTGGGACGAGCATCAGTCGTCGCTTAACGATATCTTACAAGTACATAATATCATTACTTCATATACTGCGCAAATATTTTCCCTGGTTTTAAAAGCTTCACTCCGCAGCCGGTAGAGTACTTTATTTTGACTGTTGAACAAATATTTTTCTAATTCAACCGCCGAAAACAAACTTTCGTCAAATATGTCTCGCGATAGTCATAAATAAGACAGGGATTCATCATTATAAAAATGTTTCTGTAAGCGTTTCTGAGTAGACTGGCGGCCGGCGCGGCTTCCTGATAAGATAACACTAATGTGATGAACAAACTGTCAGCCTCAACGTGTGTCGAGAGGTAGTCACTCATCTCTCACGTTGACGTTATGACACTTATGCAAATTAAGTTAACGAAAAATATGATTTTGTTGTTTTCTCTATACATTCTTTGTAATCTCTACTTGACAAGATTTATATGGATATATGTATACAGAAAACATACATGCGCTTTCGCGCTGTTAAAGCATACAAACAGTCACAAACTTAGACATTTGTAAATATTGTGGTAGCTAGATAGCAATCATCAAAATCCACGCCCATTTGGCAGCGAACTAAACGACGTTGCTTGATGATGCGACAATGACGCTTGTTCATGTTCCCACACGCACGTGTTTTTCATTAGTAATTTGTAGGTGTTTTCGTGATAGTTTCTATCATCAAAACTCTTAAATCTATATTTCATAATCACTGCGCACGCCTTACATTATTACATTACGCATTATTCATACATTTATTTCGAGTTAAAATAATAAACCGCAAAAAAAACCTTTAATCTAACTAATAGGTACCTGACAGGAATTAAAAGCTATTCTAAACCTGGGAATTCCTTTGCGGATGAGTCTAGAATTTTAAAAAGTAGATTCTATTATACAATCGTACCTACTTTCCTTTCCTTTAGTATAGTTTACGCAATGTCATATTTTAAGCTGTCAGATTTTGGTAGATGGAGATAAATAGGATACATAGATACGTAGGTATACGTAGTATTATGTAGGTACACAGTGGTAACAATAATAATATTTGATTTAAAGTTTGCTTTATTTACATAAACTATAGGCGGATATACCACGTCAGGTGCGAAAGTAAAGATTCGAAATATTTACACTACAACATTTATTATTTTATTATAACAATCATGTTCGGTTACTCCAGTGGTAATAATCCAGTATAAACTGGCCTCTCATTCTGTTCAAACTCCTCGCAGCGGTATACCACCGACGCGACGCGTGCTCTACTGCATACACTTACAAGTTACGATTAGGTACTACGTATTTCCACCATTTTTACCATTCTTTTTACTCCTGTAAAGTCATCAAACCACATTTATCTAAAGCACAGGCTTAAAACCAGCAAATACCAAATTAAAATTTCAGTTAAACTTGCCAGCTCCCTATAATTGAACTTCATCATTCAATGAGTTCATTGCTGAAAGAAATTTGAATCATGTGTTCAAAAATGTGTTAGACAGTGCTCTTATACCAGCAATCCTAGACCGGAAGTAGACTGTAGTGTGATTGTCGTTTATAAAGGTCGCAGAACCTATGTAATCGGTGCCACTTCTACAAACAGACAGTCGATTCATGAGACAGCGCCTATCATCTTTCGAAGAATATGAGAGGAAATAAAACATAAATTCTCTATTTATAAACCACTATCATTATACTGTGTCATCATCAGTTATCAGATCAGCTGGTCAGTGTATCACAGTTCTGGGACGCTAACAATCGGCCTAATGTTTATGTTTGTGTGTCAATGAACGGCCAACAAAAAACACAGTTAGTTGATTCAGTTGTGTGCGCTTGTGTAGAAGAAATAATTGCTGATCTGCTTTCTTGTTTTGCATGTCACTGTGGAGACCAGCGCCTCCACAGTGACCGACCTTGTAACCTAACCTTACCTTTTTGATTACCGAATCAAAAAGGCAAGGTATTGCATTCAGAGCAGACCAATAAAGTACCGCCTTTATTGGCCTGCCCTAATTACAGTGGTGCTTCAATTCTAGTATCTAACGATTCACACAGTCTTTGAAAACAGATACCAAACATAGTAGAGAGTTGAGAACTTGGGACTTCAAACCCTAACCCAGCAACAATTATTATGTAACATATACAATAAATATATTCTATTCTATTCTATCGTGTAACGACCAACCTAACCACTTTTTGTTAATGGGGTTTTATAGGGTTACCCTTATGGAACCCTTTCACGACTAGGATACGGATAATTCCGATAGAAAAAAACTTTCAATATCTAGTCGCAATCTCATCTCGGCGACAATAAATGTCAAAAACTTGTCAAGTATATAGGCAAATTAGACGTATTTTTGACAGATTGAGACTGATTAGAATGCGAACGTTCTTGATAATAAGGGAATTGTACTTGATCATAATTGTAGTGTACCTTCTGACTTAAAGGAAAACGAAATTTTAGCCGTTTCACGTCTACTCTTGTCAGATTGGAAAACCCATACTGCAACCGCAAACGAGAATTATGTAGGTACCTGCTTGTATCAGGACGGACGTGAAAGGAGGTTCTATTTACATCTTTTTAATATTCTAGGTCCTTCAACTTGGACGGAGAAGTTCCCAGAAGCTGGTGGCACACGACAGAGCCCCGTGGACATCGACACGTCGAAGAGCAGCAGTGGAGGGAGTGCGCCCCCGCTCAAGTTCCGCTACTCCGTCAACCATCCCCGCTCCATCGTCAACCCTGGGTACTGCTGGCGCGTCGATGAGAACGGATATGACTCGGGTATGTTTGGAAACATTACTGGTAGAGCCTAGAGATTCTATCAGATCAAATATAGTCCTCCACCCCTAGACATTAATATACTTCATAAATGCTTCTTTCATTTTATTCACTTACAAAATTGGACCGCTCACTACTGTTATCACGCGATCACACACCTCCTGCTGACATTTATGGTGATGTCTTATTTTTCGACGTCACAGGCTAACGAATAAGTAAACAAAAAAATGCTCGCGCTTGTTTATTTGTTAATTGTTACTAATGTCATGTTTATTTGTTACGTTTGACAATGGATTACATCATGATGATGAGCAGTGACGTCCACCTATCAAAGTACTAATAACACCACGCCAATTTGCCTCCCGAGTGGAGTGATTACATGTGGCAATAGCCACTTGTAACAGATTGTCGTGGAAGATATACAGACTGTGCTGACTTATTCGTGGGAATGTTTAAAATCCTACAAAAATATTATTGATTCAAAAATCGTACCTTTATCTAAAAACCAGAACTATCGATGCAGGAAACACTAATGGGTTCCTTATAAATTATATTATTATATCATTTAAGAACAAACGACTCTACAAAAAACAGCTTTGACCGAGGTCACCGTAAACTCATTTTGTATCTGCCAATTTTTTTGCATTTTAATGACACACGATTATATTTCTCGGTGTCCTATTAACATTCAATTGGAAATGCCTTGAATTTCTTGAAATGTCGTACCTAGGTCCTATCCACATGAATGATATGTTTGTGAGCGTATATTTAAACGACAATGGGAATTGAAACAACTCGGATGATATAAACGTGTAAAAGGAAGTTGCAAGTCCTCGTGCAAAGTGAGGACCAATTTGCATTTCCATCGACACGGCGGCGAGCGTCGCGCCGGGCGTACCCCTCGCGATGACTCACCGCATCACTCGTTCCTGTCCCACGCGATTTCGTGAACACCTATGCTATACAACTTGTGCATCAAATATATCCTGAAATGTGAGGGTTACTTTACCACCCTACCTTAATGTTAAGGATGACGTCAGATTTAACCCACACGCAAGCTTCAAATATAAAACATTCTGATTGAGTGTCTTGAAAGCGAAAAAGATAATAATACTCGTAGCATCATCTGGGCACCAGTCGTTGTAGCATAGGTACAGATCATACATTATGTGATTTATATATTATATCATCACTTCCGGTGTACCTAAGTACATTGACCGCGATGGTGTAACTTCCTCTTAACACATTCATGTTAACAGTAAGTCCATCTATTTGCAGAGCTGCGAGGTGGTCCTCTCGGCCATGACGTGTACAAACTGCAGCAGTGGCACTGCCACTGGGGCGCAGTTAACGGCGAGGGCTCCGAGCACACCGTGGACGGCCGTTCCTTCTCCGGCGAACTGCATCTGGTGCACTGGAACACCACCAAGTACAACAGCTTCCAAGAGGCCGCCGGGCAACCTGATGGACTTGCCGTTCTAGGCGTATTGTTGATGGTGAGAATGTTAAACATCGCTCTTATGCTTAACTTCAGTAGACTTCCAAACTACATGTGGCTTTACATTGAACCCTAGGATAGGACGCCTGTATGTATTGTGCCGAGGTTGTTGTACTGTGGTCTGAGGGGTTGCAGGGGTCGTGACAACCCCAAATCGTCACGTGAAATTGAAAAAACTCGTAAAAATTGCCTTTTTAAATACGAGTAGATTATTAAGGTCCTACTTATGAGGTTCGAGATCCGCCTGGTTGTAATAAGTTTCCTTATAAAGATTTGACAAAATTCAATTATGTAAATCATCTTCTAGCGAGTGCTACCGAATATAACCCTGAATGGCTGCAACACTGGAACACCGTTAAATATGAATCAATTTTCGAGATGTCAACACAAACCACATGTATAATGTTTACACCTACTTGTTGTTACCATAAAAGTATTTGAGTACCTACAATATATCTTAATGAGTCAGTCAAACGGTTCTTTACCTAAGCACTCAGTTTTGCATTCATTTTAATCGAATTACGCAATAAGTACCTTTAAATAAATGAATGAACTAACTCGTAGTACCCATTTCTCTATAGGCAACGGCCACATTTAGTAAAGAAGAGAGTTATTAAGCTTACTTACAATTACCTATTTATGCCAAATCTTAAGGTATCTAAGCCAGCATCTAAATTTGTTTCCAACTTTGATTGACCCATTGCTGGTCTTATTTGGTCTTTAGAAAGTGATTGTAACTACAAAGGCTGTTATTTCATTTCAAATGAGATGTGAATGGTTAATCAAATTCACATTCGCGAAAGTAAGTAACATAGACTGCAATATGTTTCTAATGCATGAACAAATAATCTTCATAAAGGCTCTTTGTCGTAAAAGTGTATTATGTGTATTTAATACCCGATAATGCAGATCCACAATCATATACAGTTCAATATTGGCACTTGGCAGATTAAAATACATAAAGTGAATTGATTTTATACACGGTTAACGTTCATAAGTGGAAGATGAGTGCGATAACAAGCCGCTCATTCACACTCAGAGAAGGCAACTTTCTCTTGCCAAAGCGAGCAGCGGTACAGCGATACATACAACGATGACAATAAGACTTTTATTTAAACATTTCTTTTAAGAACATTTCACGTTGCGCGTCGCTTTCTTGGTCAAGTAACTATACTACAGTTTGAAATGTTGACTAGTATTTTACAGGCAACAAACCGATTTAATGAATGCGTAGGTATCAAAGTGACTCAGCAAGTACATTTTGCCACAATTTAAAATAAACTAACAGCTACATTATTTTGAGCGAACTGCATTACAGTGCACAGCAGAGTTTGTAAACACTCGAATTCATTTTATATGCACCGCCCTTAATGTGGATTCAGGTTTGTGAGCATCACTTAGTTTACGTGAATGTGAGGATTTTATGTGAATTTTATTCCGGCTAATCAGTAGAACAATAGATAACAGAGTCTTTTAAAACTTCCATTCCATTAATGAGTAAACTATTTAGGTAGGTTCCTTTGAATGCGATTATTGTCTTAAGACGCTGAAGTATAGTACTTGACTGGACTTATACCTAATTATAATTAATACCTATAAGTCTGAAATCGCCAACCCGTGAGCAATCGTGGTGATTAAGCCTCGTGCGACCCTTTTCTGTATGAGAAGACCCAGTGGGACAGTTAACAGACTGGTAGTTATTTACTGATAGAGCGCATTACAATAAATAATCTTATGGAGATCAATATGCTGTAAAGCGATTTCGCTAAGTTAATATTGCACTCCGCGCGAAGAAGACGATTACGGCAACGAAGCCTTACATCGAAATCCTGTTAACTGCACTGTGTTCTAATGTAGTGCACATGTCAATGAGTTAGTTGCATAATATTTATTTACGTAGGTAGAAACTGGAACGTATCTAGGTACTTGTCCTACTTCCAACAACATCTTTAAATAATTTTCCTGTGTAATATCGATACTTCATAGCCTATCTACGAGTATATAATTAGTAGGTGGTTACCTACTTACTTCAGAGGGACTAGCGCGAACGCGCGAATGTAACGTAACGTAAATTCTAACGATTTTTTATGGAAATATTCTTTCGCCCATAGTCTAGTGCAAACAAAAGCTGTTCAAAACATACATTTTGAAAAACCAATAATAACAAAAGAAAATAACAAAAGAAAAGTCGGGGGCGTAATATTTTTTTCTTTTTTCTCAGCCTACGTCTAGTAACACAACAAATAAATCCGTCATCTGCTAATAAAAAAACATCCACATGGGGATGTATTTTCGGTTCCATTTTAATTTCCGCGTATTCGTGCTTGGCCTATGGTTATTTTAATGTAATCCGCGGGAACAGGTCGCAATCTGAATACAATAAGTCTCATTTAAATTTTACTTCATGAACACGTTCCTCAACAATGCCACTATGGGTGTAGCGAATCGTGCGAACAATCAGTCTGAAGTCCTATACAAATGTGTCTGGATATTCGTTATGAAATGAAATAGTCTGTTATTTAGCTTTAATCACTGTTTATGTTTTTCAGTGTGGTACAAAGCATGACGAATTGGACAAAGTGATACGGTTACTTCCGTTTATCACCCATAAAAACGACAAGGTGACGCTATCTGACCCTCTGGACCCGCTGCTGCTGCTGCCGCCGCAGGTCGCGTACTGGACGTACCCTGGCTCGCTCACCACGCCACCCTGCACTGAGTCCGTCACATGGATCTTGTTCAAGCAGCCTGTCCAAGTCTCCGCTGAACAAGTGAGTTCAAGTTTAATACTAAGCCATAATAAACAAACCGTTGCATCCGATCAAAAGGTGTTTAGTTTAATTGTATTACTTGATAAAGATGGCACGTCACATGTTTAATAGGCTGATAATATTCAAGTGCTGATATAAGCAGATATCTCTAGTATGACGACACAACGTAACAATTACAAAATGAAATTCCTTCCTCGTATTGGAGTAGGTACCTCATTAAGGAAATCGTTCAAGTTTAAGGCTCATAGTGACTACGTTTCTGTTTGTTTGCATCATACTTACTTTTTGAGCAGAATCGATCTTTTACAATCCTATTTATAAGCCAATTCGAATTATGGTTTGAGGGAAAACAAGTTAAAGTAGTATTTAATGTGTAATTGTGTACGTTTTAAATAGATGACTTAAGCACTTGAGGTAAAGGTAAAAAACTAAACGCAAAAAATTTGGTAAATAAACATATTCAACTACCTACAGCCCACATAATTATGTCATCAATTTGGTGCTTAGCATTCTGTAGTCTTTTGAAAATTTGTAATCGGATTACGAATAGTATATGACGCAACCGAAACTACTAAACGATATGTATCTACCGGTTTCCGATGCACACAGCGTTCAAGTATCCACGGACTAAATAATAGCAGACGTCCGTTCACGACCTACTTTAGCAGCTACTACTTTCCAAATACTGATTAGGTGGAATATGTTTTTCTAATGCGTGTTACTAAACGCTTAATTGCTTGCCACAACTTGTAAAAGTTAATCAAAAGATAAAAATATTTGCTTTGCTCTATCAGACTCTGTCTAATTACACTTTAAATAACTTCCTTTTGAGCTAGTTCATACCTGAGAGATAGTTATAAAAACGTTTGTAACTAATGGCATAACCGATTGGATTTCAGTTGGCTTCGATGCGGAAGATAAAGTGCGGCGAGGCGTCATGCGGAGTGGAGGCCATGGAGGTCCTGCACAACTACAGGCCGACCCTGCCGCTCGGCAACCGCGAGTTGCGCGACTACGGCGCGGGCAACTAACAGTCTCCGACCACGGCAACATCACCGCGGTGATGCGCTACAACACGGTATCAAGATACAATCAGACACTGAGCTGCCAATCACGCAGTTGCTCCTGAAACTAGTGCCTCTTTTCGCATTCCGACGAGCTAATGTAACGGATGATACGTGGGCCACGTAACTCTTATGAATGGTGCCTACGCAATCTATGTAGTATGTTCCGTATAAAACGAATCTCGTCATAGCTATGTATTTAGTAACTAGTTGTAGTTCTAAGAGAAAAATAATCTCCGATCCCAAATACGCGCCCGTTGTCTCGTTAGAGACGAGACATTTTGTTTTCAAACATCTAAGTGATTCGTTGCGTAGTTCGTCGTATTTGGATAACAAACATTCAACCACATTCGCATTTATCATGTTAATCAAGGTAATAGTAATACAAAGTAGATATATGGGAGTTGACGTGTGAGCGTAAGATTATGTGACCGGAGCTTATGTAGACACGATTATCAAGTGCCTCCACTACTTCGAATAAAATGTTATTTATATTGAAGTTTATATTAAATAAGATATCTATAACATTTAAAAAATACACTTTTAGGGTCACACTATAATGTATAAAAGCGTCATCGAATGAAAATATTTTTTTAAATGTAGGTTTAGGTATGACATTCATCTTATTGGCGTAATTAGAATTTTATTATTAATATTGTAACGTATGTACATAATTATGTTTTATAAATAAATATGATTATAATGAATAAATACACCAATATCCTGGAGGTAGGTACGCTAAATTCAATGGATGCAAGTAGTTAAACTGAAACATTACCGTCCTTTGGGGCAGTCGGATAAAAACAACGCAAACAGTAGAATCAAGATTGCGTCCGCAAAAAACACCCACACTGGTTCTGATTGAAATATAAACCAAGATGTAACTTAAGATGCCCCGTGTGTCTCGAACTAGCTGAATGAGTTAGCGTATTCAAGCGTAATTCTTAATCTACATACACATCACGCCTTTTAAGTGATATTTGGTCCAAGCAAATTACAATTTATGTTAGGTCACTGATCTCTATCTTTTGACTCTGCCTTCGACCGGACAAGTCTGTCACTGGATCAAGTCGACTGTAGTCAAAGCAGTGTCTTGACTGAACAACTTACATAATACGTAATAAGTTAAGTATTGTATGTACCTTAAAACAAGAGTGCCTCAAATGTATAAACGTCATAGTTATGTTAACTGGGACGTCATACAATAAATATTAATGTATTTATGTTATTTAGATAAGGTGTTGATGAAGCTTAAAAGCAATGTATACACAATAAATAAACATCGTCTTTAATTATCCATTGTTTTACTTAACAACTTCAACTGATGGACATTGTAGAGCATTTAAAACATTGTTGGAGAAACTGTTATAAGAATATCAGCACGGAGAACGTGGCCTATCACTACAGCCATTGAAAACCTTGAACACCCACCTATTAGACTGACACTATTAAGAAATCTTTACTGCCTCGCTAGTCTCGTCGTGACAAGTGCGACTGTGGACTTATAGACTCGCGGGTTCTATCCCCAAGTCGGGTAAGCTGTTATTGGGTTATGGCTTCGTTCATTGGCACTCCTTCAGTAAGTAGACGGCCGGAGTCTAAATCTGTCTCGACTAGGTACTGGGTCGCCTTCTCCTCTTACATGGGAGTTCAGCATACCTAACTGGTGAGACTACAAACTATGGATAACCAAATTTGTGAAGGGGCATACTGCCCGTTTTCACTAGCACTAGGCGACACCTAAATGTGAGGACTAAATAATTTTGCATAGTTGATATTACATTTGGGTGTCGCCTAATGTCGTGATGGCCCAGTGGTTAAGGCCCCGCCACTTATGCACAAGGTTTTGGGTTAGAGACCTGGTGATTACCCATGTGAGTTTTTTCTATTCATTTGTTTATACATTTCCGAGTGGACCTTAGATATTACTGACACCTGAGAGAATCATCGACGTTTTTCCGGGTTTTTCCTTTTGTCCCCAATTTGCTCGCCTTATCTAGGGGGACAGCAGAATTTACACAACAATGTAATAGGGGCGGCGACCAGTAATTAGAATGTATTGGTGTGAATAACTATCTATAATTTCCTGCTGACATCCACAAAAATTTAATGTAAAAAATGGTAGTATATAAGTTTATGAAAGAGTGACAGCTGTCTAAATAGTAAACTCCACAAATTACTCAGATACATTTTTTTTTAGCTTTTAAAACCTTATCAACATCCACTGAGTTACCCCAACTTATCACATCGAGGTACCGATGATTCATAACTATGGTAAGCCAGCATTGCAGCAGTTAACTGCTTTTTTAAATCTTTTTCTGTACATGTACAAAGTGATCTATTTTTACTAGGATCTTGTGTACGTGGTTCCTAACTGCAATTTTAGTCAACGATTGTACCTTAAAATACATAATTATCGACAGTAATTAGGGTAAGGGATATTTTTGTTACTGTCACTCTTATTAATGCAGTGTCATCCGTGAATAGTAGGTAGGTATGCAATCTTTGCCTATCGCCTCGGGAAGGTTCTTGATGTAAACTAAGAAGAGTAGAGGGGATATGACACGACCCTGTGGTGAGCCAAAATTATTTTGTCTATATTATATTCAGACCTAAAGTTTTTTGTTGTTACTATTAATAAGTTTTGGTTATTTCCACGCATTGGTTGTTTACTTTCGGTAACATCACTTTTGATTCAGTCGTTAGCCTTCCCACGGATTCCAGTTTCAAGATTTGTCAAAAGACAAAACTTGAAACTGAGTTTTGTCTTTGTATTCGCCTTTGCCATGCCCAGGAATACAGAACTTAAATTCGATTTCTGGTTAAAACTTTCTGTTACATGCTTTATTAGTGAGAAACATGCCAAAACAGTGGAACATGCTGTTAAATAGTTCTCTATTTGAATCCACATAACTTTTTCAAAGATTTTAGATAAAATTGGGACCTAATTGCTCTTGTCAGTTTTTATACCTTTTTTAAGCAGAGGCTTAACAATTGACCTTTATAGACGTTTGTCTCTTTCTGTTAGAGACATGTTTATTATGTAGGTTAGGTGAGACACTAAATTCGTTGCACTTATTTTATCACTTTAGTGCTCAAGTCATTATATCCAGTCGACTTAGTATTGCTTAGACTATGAATTATTTTATGAACTTTTTATTTTTTTTTTTTTTTTTTTTTTTTTTTTTTTTTTTTTATATTTTACCTACATATTTGGTGCATTTCTTGGGAATCATATCATCGTTAGGTACGCTACTGCTACTATTTTTGGGCGTATAGGTTCTTATGCGTCAGTTCATTAGTTTCATGGTATCAGTTTGTGCATTCGAAATTTACAGTCGAAAGCATAAGTAGTTCCCGAAATGAGCATTTGTACGGAACCTTGAAAATTTAAAGTTTATCAAATTTAATGGCTGTATAGATAAATACGTTAGCTTCAGTTGCGTTATGCGTTATCGGGTGAACTTCACGCCTGAATGACGAAATTCCTAAATTACGTAGGAGTGTAGATAGTGGTAACCTACTACTGCTATGAATATAAAAGAGTACCTAATAAAATAAACCGGACAAGTGCGAGTCGGACTCGTCCACCCAGAGTTCGGTACAAATTCGGAGGTAAATTTTATAAAAAAATATAGATACATATTCAAAAATCAAGGTAATGAGTCAACCAGAGAAAAAAGATATGGACAAATTTAGATTTTCATGAAAACTTGTAAGTATGTAGGTACCAAAATTTACCTTAATTTTCAACTTATTTTATTTTTCTGAATCTTTCTTTTACTTGAGCAATAAGACCTCGCTTTTAAAAAAAAATTACACTTCTAAGTCAAAGGGAACTACCCTATAGGTTTTTGATACAAAACCTATAGGGTACTTCTCTAAATTTGCCCATATCTTTTTATC
Organism: Phlogophora meticulosa; assembly: GCA_905147745.2. Lineage (NCBI taxonomy): Eukaryota > Metazoa > Arthropoda > Insecta > Lepidoptera > Noctuidae > Phlogophora > Phlogophora meticulosa. The sequence continues at coordinate 8,336,834 of LR990518.1, forward strand.
GTGTTGACTCATTACCTTGATTTTTATAATCCTAATAGGGTCTATCTGATATAGATTACACATTGTTAGGTCCACCAGGTGACACACGTACAGACGAACATGAGAGTGATCTTATAAGGGTTCCTTTTTTACATTTTCAGGAACGGAACCCTGAAAAGAGTAGAACAAGGCGTACGCAACGTGGACCATCGTTAATATAATCTGTGCCATCATGTTTTGGCTACCCAACAAAAGCGAATACCTATAGTATTCCCCTTAAAGGGTAGGTATCTAACGTAGGTAGGTATTTTGCCAGATATGTAATATTATATACCAGCTGTTTCAGTCTTAAGAATTGGGGCATTAGCGCGTTTAAACAAAAAAAAAACAAATAAACTCTTTAGCTTTATTATATTACTTGGTATAGAGGGGGCAAGCGTTACCTGCCATATAAATCCAGACTTCAGGCCGATTTCCCTTTTCGTGTTCCATTTGTGAAACCGTGCGAGTGAAATCACCACGCTTTTGCTGCACGACTCATTACATGCCCACCATAGCCGTGTTCAGTTTTGCGTCAGTGTTACACAGGTAAGTAATCGAATAACCTTGTTTTGTGTTTACAAAACATCATCATCATCTGCCTAGCCTTTTCCCAACTATGTTGGGGTCGGCTTCCAGTCTAATCGGATGCAACTGAATACCAGTGTTTTACATGGAGCGACTGCCTATCTGACCTCCACAATCCAGTTACTGGGCAACACGATACCCCTTGGTAAGACTGGTTTTCAGAATTTTGGGTTTCTGACTACCTGTAACGACTGTCAAAGATCTACAAATAACAACCGGGACCAACAGCTTAACGTGCTTTCCGAGGTACGGAGGAGTCTAGATATGTTACGATCGGTCACCCATCCACAGAGTTACTTGTGTTTACAAAATATTGTACGGTTTTTCGATAGAATTTACAGTTTACGGTTTGTCTTTCGTTAACTAGATGATCTTAAATTAGCCTTGACCGTAACCTTTATTATTGTAGGATTTATATACTATTAGAGTTAGAGTTTGAATACGGAAAGGAAAGTAAGTTCCGGGCTATGACTGAAATATCCAATAACAGTTTTTCTGAACTGGGAATCGAAGGAAAGCACGGACTGCAAGTGCGCTCGCTACTACTAGACTAACATAGCTGTCTTGGAAGCTGAAGATAAGGTATCACTACAAAAATAACCATTATTTAATATTTGGAAAGAACAACAATTTATGAGCAGCATAGTAAAACCCTTCTTAATTATATCAAATATATTTATTGGACGCATGTATGCACAAAGCACCATTATAATATTTTAAAAAATGTACAAAAAAAAATCAAGCAAACATGTAACTATATTACTTTGTTCCAATAATAGTCTTGCTAATGACATAATTTACGCCGAGACGATAATCATGATGGTAGTGTCTTTTGTACGTAATCTATATAATAATACAAAAAAAAATGGCTTTTAAAAATGCTATTCTGTGTATAATAACTATTTTTTTGGTTTCAGATATTGTATAAAACTTACAAAATCTAACTACCTAAGTATCTAATTAATAAAAAAAATCTCGATGTATTCTTACGTACATTCTAAGAATCACTGTTAATAGTATGGTGAATGGTCGTCATTTCTGTGTAAAAGCGACTATTAAAATAAAAATGAAATAAAACTGTTAAATCACATTTTCTTTTACATAACATTCAATATCTAATGATTTTCCTATTTTGGGACTATAGGGAAGTTTAGACTACGCTATAATATACAGAATATAGCAAATATACATTTACATTATATATGGACTCGTTAACAGAACGCTATACTATTAAAAAATGAATATCTAATAAATGACGCAATATGTTTTAGTTTATAGAATGAAATAGTATAGTGTAGTCCGAACTGCCCTTAAACAATAGCTATACTATAGTTATGGGTTACCTATACAATTGGCAAGCAACTAAATAATTTAATTAATTAATAGGTGGGATTCCTTTCGAGCAGCAGCACACATTAAAATTTAATCAGATCATCACTTCCGGCTGCTTGTTCTCTGCTGGCATTATTGCTAGTAATCTCAATAGTTGGATTTTGAACATCAAAATTCTTTGGTGAGACTTTTCTTCTAGGCGGAATTGGTGCTTCATCTAAGATACCAGTTATACCTAAATTTCTACTTTGTTCTGCAAAACCTTTGACTTCTTGATTTATTTCGACTCTTCGACTGCTTGGCGACAGTTTTGTTCTGACGGGCGGACTCGGCGCAGTTCTAGAATACATAGGACGATTGTCGAATATTGACGTATTTATTGGATTCATACTACCAGGTAATAGGGCTGCTGTTTTACTTCTCTCGAGAGAGTACACTTCGCCAGAACTCTCTACTCGTTTCTCAGTAGTTTTTTTATGGTCATCAGTATAAAAAGTGGCTTTGTTGGTGTATTCTGAATGGAAATGCCTGTGCGCCTGAACGTCTGATTTGCTTCTTTCGAGTGTAAATGCGCCATTTGTATGTAGATGACAACTAAATGACGTAGTGTTTACAGAGCAAGCAGGTGCCGTTGAGAATGGCACTGCGGGTGCCCACAAATATGCACCCTCATTTCTTGGTACTAGCAGTAGAGGATCCTACAACAAAAATGTAACAGAAGTTTAAAAAATATAATTATATCATTTTATACTTGGGACTAAATTGTATCTTATCACACAATTATATCATTCATTTATGAAAAATGTAATTCTGTTTTAAGGTATTTCAGATAAGACAAGCAAGTTACTACAAATCTCATAAGTCTGATATAACTCTGTATTATACAATAAATGTGTGTACCTTTCCAGTGATTGCATATATTTTAGACTGTAGTGCGTGAAGCCTGTTGCGTAGATATTCATATGAGCTCTCTCTTAATTTCATTACCCACTGTACAACATTGTCTTCTGCGCGGGCAGCAAATATGTGACGTTTTTCAGGTTCATCTCTGTAATCATTAATAAAATAGGTACATATGGTCGGACAGACCCAGTTTGCATGTTGATATCTTACGGCTGAACACTTTTTTATATTATTGAGCTAGTTTCTAGCACTATGTAATATTAAAATAGAAATTTCTTTGATATCATACAATTATAAAATGTCACTTGTGACTGCCTTGTTTGTCTAGAGGCCACAAGCACTACTGTTGGGCATGAGGTCCTGGGTTTGATTCCCGGATATGACAAAGTGTTATTGGGTATATTCCATCTTGAATTTTTCAGTAGCAGCCCGGAGCCTGGATTCGTGCCCATTTGATGGCAATAGACTTGCCCTCTGTTATATGGGACTAAAATGTGGGTGTACTATAGGGTACACCATTGCCAAACCCTTGAGGTAATACAGGTGTGATATTTTGTTATGTTAATTGTAAAATAATAAACTTACATAAATGATATTGAAAATGAAAATGGTATACTCTGCCCATGTTCCATTTGTATTGAAGAATTCTCTAATATGAACAATCCTGCTGGACATTTTGTATCAAATTTGCCCATCTCACTTATTTTAAAATAAAATAAATAATTATTTATTAGCCGAAACCACCTCTCTTTGAACACTGAAATTAAATAAAACAATATTTACTAGAAGATGGAAGTGGGTTCAAATAACTAATGAAATTAATGTGATTCATGTTATCTGCAACAAAACCAGTTAAAATCTGACATGCTGCATTTAATTACTGGTAAGATTCGTGTTTTGTGTTAGGCACTTATTTTAAGTTTATGTTAGTACAAATTACCCGTTGTTATAATTTCTTTATAAGCCCATACAACCTTGTGACTAGGAACTCTACATTATATATTTCATGCATACCTACCTCCAAACTATGATACAAATATATATAATTATATTATTATCATACAATTAGACACAAGTCACATCATTCACAATGACTATGAGTGAATAGTATTTATACATGCAAGAATTATGATTGGGTATCTATAAAAAACTACACAATCCATGGGACACTTTATGACTAATTCCAAAATAACTTTGAGGAAAATGTAAACAAAACTTTGGCTATACTTTCCAGAGTATGTTAAATACTGACCTGACTGATTACGATAACCGCCATTGGAAATCTTTTTATAGTTTAATCTTCCTTCAATTACACAAGGTTGATCGCTCAGTTGAGCGAGTTCACGAATATTGCATTTCATTTGGACATACAGTGGTTAGATCGTAAATAAAACATAAAACTAACACGTAGACACATGCACAAACTACACTATCGATGCATACAAAACGTTACATATCCTTTAATTATTATATCTTAGTGCGATCACTAAAAAATTAACACAAATTTTGTACCGAGAAAGGAAAACGTAAGAAACTGATGGCAAATTGCCACTTCTGTGCTATCATAATTAAATGATCCACTGTGACGTGACAGTGACAGCACACTCAAATGTCAGTGAATGTCAGTCTGTAATGTGCACAGAACACATTGAGATCTATACATATGTAGGTACCATGACAGAACACTATTGCTCAAAGTCGAATGTGTCTCGGTGTTGCCGTTTCTTTGGGTACAGTATACAACTTTTGGAGATGAAACAGACAGCAGTCTAAGAATAACAAAAAATAAAAATTGACAGAAGGGGTTGTAGAAGGACTATGAGCTATTTTTTCACGACATGGTTGGCGCAGTGGCAACACGGAACAAGTATTTGTATTGCCTACAGGTAGTTCAAGTTGAGTAAAAATATAAAGATATTGAAGATCTGGAGATTAGTGGAGATGAATGATTTTAGGCTGGTTTCACTGCTGTACGGACGATCCATACGGGCTGTCAGTATGGGCGCCCGGAGCGGTAACACATGTTAGGCCCTAGAACATCGTTTCACAGCGACGCGGATTGGTGCGCACGCGACCCGCTCCAGGTAGAGCCCGTATAACGCCACCTGCGTCCCGCACCCGGAACCGCCCGCATACTGCCGCAATCTCGTCGCAGCTCATACATCGTTTCACAGCGACTCAGAACGCCCGTGCTCCGTCGTCTCTTAGAAATTAAATATACACCAATAATTTTTAAAACGTATGCATTCATTTTTTAACCGACTAGGCGACTGTCTCCAGCTAATAACCGTGTCGAGGAAGATATAAATTAATTGAAGAATACTTCCATATTGTGTGTGGGTGTTGTTAATAACAGTAGGTAAATAATAAAAACACAATTTAATATTATTCGTTTATTTTTAACTTTTAGTACAAAATAAAACTAGTACACAGGGATACATCTCAAACCTAGCATTTGCATGTTGAATAGTCCGAGGCTTACGACGATAAGTCTTCTCATTTGTACTATTTTAGACACTATAACGTCACACAGATTAGCTCATTATTCCCCATCAAAAATAAAATTAATCATAACTGAATAATGTAATCACTCTTCGAGTTAATCCGACCAAAATAGATGTTTTATTGCCGACATTACACTATATTACTATTGGTACCTACTTCAGATTAGATTTTTAAGCTTACTTATCAATATACAAATACATAATTTTGAGGTTTGGAGCGGCATTGATGAGTTTTCAGGCACAATCAAACCAGTGCACCCCAATGTTTAAAATACATGAAGCGACACTTTTTATTTAACCCTTTACAATTGCTTTGATATATAACATTACCTTGGTTTAAAATTTAGGTATTACTATTTTAGAGTCGCCTATGTATTATAAACATGTCTGGAAAATCGCATTTACATAATGTAATATTCTCTTCGATCTCAAGTGATTAAAACTGCTCAAGTAATTAACTATTACAATCTTACAATTCTCGTGTAATTTTTTTTCCATCAAAGTCTTATCTAATAAAAACATTACACCATGCACAGTAAGTAAACATACTGTACAAAAATAACTTAAAAAAATAGAACCGACTTCATTGACGTCTCTCTTACTGGCCGTGGCCGTAATATTAAATAATAAAACTAATACAAAACGTTTGTTAGTCCTAAAGGAACAACTTTCTTCCAAAAATCTATCTTGTTTCAATGTTGTTTTGAATTTTTATGTAATGTTTTTTTTTGTGAGCTTTGATTGAATTTTGGATACTGTACAATGATTTATTTTCTACAATTTATTTCCTTACGTCAGTGCACATAATTTAATCAACAAGTCTTATGCTTATCGTTATAAATACGATCTAGTTGCCTATTAATTATTCTGAAACGAATATAATTTCTAAGCTTCCCAATATTATTACGTTATGCGCGTTCTGACTTCTAAACGTATTTCTAAATTTTAAAATATAAGGCTGCACTACCCTTTGACTGATGCTATTATAACAGAGAAAACTAGCCTGGCCGTAAACATCCAAGTTTAATCCTATCCACTAGGAAAAACATTGTCTTTATAATACATAAACGTATAAAGTAACAAGTAGGCCACATCGCGGTTATAAAGAACTAATTTTGTATGTTGCATTATTTAGTAGTAAGTTTAGTAGTTCTATCTTATTCTTTAACTATACATTATGAGTGCTATAAGTTATGTTTGGACTCCCCCCTATAATAGCAACGCTCATTGGGCTAATTAGGAAACAAGTCGGTCCTTACACTTTTACGTCACAATCACATGTTTACAGTTTCGAATTACTTAGTACACACAAATATTTAATTAATTGCTTTATCGACTGACAGTATAAAACCGTATTAACTATTTTCGAATATCAACAATGACTTCAGAAACCCCATTACATAACAAATTGCTTATTTTTGTTAAATCTTATTCCTAAGAGGCGGATAATCGTCATGAGCGAAAAAAAGTTTATTCCTAAGTTACTTGTGGCTCGTCACCTAAACAGATGAATTTAACGTAACTTGTATATAAAACCCCAAAGGAACGCAGATATGTTTTCCAATACTAGGCACACAAAACATAATAAATTCTTATTTAATTTCTTATACATTTATTTGGACTATGAAGTGTGCTTCTTTGTTTACTATATTTGAAGTCATAATTTTCGACAATATATTGAAAAAATGCAAAATTGCAATTGACTGGTCAGTTTTAAATTACTTTATGTGACTAATAAAACGGTTCACAGCGTCCATGACTATAACTCAGAGTTGCATAAACAGGGTCAAGTCAGGCAATGTTAACATAGTAATAACTTATAAATTGATTATTTGGGGGCATGGACAAAATTGATACAATTAGGCACGTCGCCAGAAACTCTTTGGTCCTATTATTTTATGATTATAGCTATAACGTGTATAACGAAGTATATCTACATTATGTGCATATTTAATCGAAGAAGACGATCAAGTACATACTAAACCGATTATTTTAACTGAGGTCGTTTTGTCAGTAAATAAAAACATTTAAAAGTTTCCAAATACATGCTTTACAATTTTATTGGAACACAAATGTAGTTACGACTTTCAGATGCGGCCAGAACTTACGAGTTGACTAAGGTTTGGCCCAAATCTGTCAGCAAGGAATCGCCTTTTTTCATGCTCTACCTATCCATGCTCGAGCTACCACGGCCATAATACGGTCGCTGGTGGGGTGGCGATGGAGCGCGAACGCATGGTACCGCACGCCATAGCATGCTTAACATACCGCGCGCTATTGTATTCGACGGCACACACGGCATTAATGCTGTTCCGTGCTAACAGATGTAGGTCAACCCTATAACAGGAGTACCATACTAATATTAATAGTACTTCACATAAAACAGTAATTTAAAAAAACAAAAAGCATCGTAGCTTAAGAAACAACACAGCTTAGCACGATCAGTTGTCGGTTCATAGTGACAACTTGGAAGATATCGAAACAGCAGACTGTCTCTTAAGCAGCGATTTATAGATATTGATTATATAAAGAGACACGTACGATATGTGCGCAATACTCGCGTACCATTGAAAATACAGAAAGAAGCACGCAGGCAGACGTTTGTTTCAACTTTAAAAACTTGAGTTGGAAATGAGTCACATAATCTTATCTAAAATAATCCCGTATAAAAATAGTGTGTCAATTTATATTATACATTATCTACTGTTTATCTGCACCATGGATTTTCTCTGGGAAAACTTTACTTTAACATAAGAGCCACGTTTTATTTTACCATTATTTAAGCTTTTAGTACAGTTTATTTACTGGCTTCAAGCAATAACATTGATTCTCATTACAATCAAATGAACTACCTAATATGGTCTTCATCAAAACAGTACTGTTCCTAAATATACGAATTAGTTATGTTATTGTAATCACACTGATACTGAACAGATGAAAATAATGGTGCTTTTTGTATCACAGGACGAGAGACGACCTCATTGCTTCGAATATGACATTACGAGATAGTTCTCAATACATTTTACAATGATAATTGCACCATAATTTATTAAAGAGTTCCTAATGCGATACTTCTCCGACTCGATACGTAAGAAAATTCATAATGATCTATTCTATACAAACTCGATTTAAGTAAGTACAATATTAAAAATTTAAGATTTCCCAAAGAAATGATTAACATTATTCAGACAAGAGCTTCCGTAACATCGACAAACAAAACACATAAAACAACAAACATTCACCAAACGACCGGCGCAAGAATGATCCGCTGCAAAGTCACCGAATCATGTATTTCAGACTCTAAGACCTAAATGAACACATGAAATACAATCCGCCACGGCGCAAACGTCTCGACGTCACCGAAAGGAACGGCGCCATAAAACTACCATTAAATAATTACACATCTTAAACGTAAATAAACTCAATAATATACATAATTACATTATATATTCGAAAAAATAACAAAAAATCGACAGTCAACATCCGAGGGGAAGTCGAGCGGGGCGGGACCGACCCTATTTACATAGAATACAACCGAACGAGCGTCCCCTGTCGGCAGTTCTAGTTATAATAATTGCGCTAGTGCGTGCGGCGGCGCGGGGCGCGCGGGGCTCGCGGTGGGCGCGGGGCGCGCGGAGGGCGCGGGGGGCGCGGCGGGCGCGCGGCGCTGCGCTAGGGCTTGCGATGTCACATGGGCGGGCGCTCCCAGTCCACGGCGGGGGCGGCGCCGCCCCAAGCGCCCCAGCGCTCGCGCCGGAAGAAGCGCTTCTTGAAGTGCGCGGCGGGCGGCGAGCCGGTCTGCCGCGCCGCGCCCGCCGCCGCCGCCGCGCCCGCGTCGCCGTGCCCGATGCCCGAGTCTGGCGAGGTGTTGCACGCCTCGTCCGAGCGCCGCCGCTTGTCCTCCATGGCCGTGGACGCGAACGATATGATCTGGTCGAACCGGAAGGCTATCCGGTCCTGCCACTTGCTCTCGTCCACCTCCTCGCCGGCCTCGCCCTCTGTAACGGAGCGGGCGGTGAGTGGATCTGCGCGCTGCGGCGCGGGCGCGGCGGGCTGGGCGTCGCGCGTACCTGGCAGGCGCGCGGCGTCGGGCAGCTCGTCCACCAGCGGCGTGGAGGTGTTGGAGTGCGGGTCGGGCGGCGGCGTGCGGCGGCGCGTGTCGTCGTCGGCGCCGGGCGGCGCGCCGGTACCGTTGCGGCCGCGCCAGTACTCGGAAGCCAGCACGCGAGCTTGCAGGCAAGCCGCTAGCCCTGCAAACAGTTACAACTTTTTTAAATACCGACGTCGCATAGAATTTGTAAGTATTCATCTTGTAGTGATTTTAAACAATCAGCATATCATCATCGCCTGTATTTTGAGTTATGCAGAGGTATGGTCAGCAATTTTTCAGTTTTATAATACAATCACCATATTCAATACTTTCTTTTTTTTTAAAACGTTGCCCTTGAATGCAAACAAATCAATAATTTACCAAATTATTTATGAATTATAGAGTTTCACGAACACTAGTGATAGAAGCATTTAAACGCTTTCTAGTTCAGACGCGAATTTTAATAAACTAGTATATTATTGAAATTTCGATTTTAACTAGCCAAGTTTTACTCTAACTGTAATTTAAAGTATAGATGTCGATTTGAATGGGGATGACCTACCTTCAAGCGGCTGATTAGCCGCGGCGGGCTCGTGGTACCGCGCGCTCATGTTGACGGCCGCGTTGATTATGCTCTGGTTGGAGATCTCGAGCGTGCGCTCGATCTCTCCGTTGACGAGGTCACCGATGGTGCGCGCGCCCGGCGCGGTCAGGCGCTCCTGCGACAGGTGGCGCCGCAGCGCCAGCTTGGCCGGCGACACCTGCAGGCGGGGACCAGACATAGTCAGCTGCGCGCGCACAGGGCGGGGGCGGGGGGCGGGGGGCGGGCCTCACCTGCGTGTAGTCGGGCAGCGCGCCGGCCGGCTCCAGGTGCGCGTGCGCGTGGCGCGGCGCGTCGCGGCGCTCGTACGGGTAGCGCTCGCGCCGCAGCTCGCGCGGCACGCGGCCGTAGCCGGGCGCGCCCGCGGGGCCCGAGCCGCGCGGGTACCCGTGCGCGTGCGACCCGTGCGAACCGTGAGAACTGTGCGCCGCGCCCGAGCGCACGTATCCATTAGTGTACGTGTGGCTCTGCGCTGGCCGCGACGCCTTCCTTTGCTCCTGGTCCTCGTTCAGCACTGACGTTATTATGCTTTTGAGTCTGTCTTCAAAATTGATAACCTTCGGCGATTCCTGAACTTTGCCGACGACGCTGAGAGCTTTCTGCGGCTTGACTGGCGACTGCCGGTGCGCGAGGCCGGTCGCCGGCTGGCCCATCCGCTGTGGCTGCGCCCTGTGTATGGGAGGCGGCGCCTTTGGGTGTCGATGATGATCGACGTGCCTCTCCGATTCCCTCGGGTACCCGTTCACTATTAAGTTTGGCTTAGAGATCTTCCCGGACTCGATTTGCCGCCCAGTCTCTAATATCTTCTGAGCGAGAAGCTCTGGGTTCTGTTCCTCGATTTTCAAAACTTCCGGGATATCAGGCCACTCTTGTGACCGCGATCTGTGCTCTCTGGACTTCCTGGGCTTAGCATTCACTGTATGAGGTTTGACAGTAGCAACCGGTACAGTAGGCGGGGCAACTTTTGGCTCATTTGCTCTTTCCATTTGAACAATTTCATTTTGGAGATGTCCCACCTGTGCGTGTAACCTTTTTCGGTGCGCTAGTGTAGCTGATATCTCTTTCAATATACAATCATGAGCTATGTTCTGAGTGATCTCAACATCGGGCGGTATATGGCCCAACTGACGATACTTTTCTGTTATCTCGAACGTCCTTTGTTTGACGAGCATTGCTTGGTCAGTTTCTATATTACTCACCTAAAAAATAATAAACTTATATTGAAATGGTGACAATCATTTTAAAATGATGATGTTATATACATATAATAACATTACGTGCAGTAGGACGCACGTCAATGGTAACAAACACAATATAAGCTAAAAACTCTGTACTTTCTACTCTAGGCCAGTTCAAGGTCAAAGTGTTGTCGCTGACTGTACTTTGACATAAAAACCATTGGCATAATATCGTACATAGAAAATAAAAATGACATTCAACAAGCAATGATATAAAAAAAACTAAAAAAGTGTAAACATATTACAATATAAGTTACCATATTAAACGGTATGATATAATACGTATAGTAGCTGTCACACGAAAATAAAGGACATATATATGTAAAACTGAATATAATAATGAAAAATGATGAGTACCGTTTTTTACCAATCGTAGTGATGTACGTACTCTTCGAAAATGAGTGTAAGCCGTCGCGATACCGAGACCGCGCTATCTATCAGGTGCATGACCGAGTGATAGTGAGCTATAAGAGCGAAAGTACCTAGGGACAGAAGCAGGAGTGGCATCCGTTACAATACAAGCTGACTGTTTCAATGCACGATACTATGACACACAAATGATTCAAGATGAGTACCTGCGCTTGGAGCTTGCTAGCCTTGCTCTGCAACTCTTTATGTCTCCCCACAATTTCCTTCGCTTTGGCCAACAGATCCACTGTGTTATTGGCGTGTATGCCCAGCTCACTCATGCGCGCCTTTAACAGAGCAACACTGTCGCTTATGAGCACGTTGATCTGTTTATCTAACTGAGACGCACGCGACTTCAGTTTCTGGTTCCTCTCCTGTATCGAATACTTGGGTTTAAATTATATATTTATACACACTGACTTTTTTATGGTCTTACAAACGACATACGGCTTACTGTTTAATAATATGCCATAGATATTATCGACTTTGAAGATTTAACACACGAAGATGTCAGTTGTTACAAAGATCGGAGATGGCTGATCTCATGGATAAGAAAATTGCATTAACACGCAACGTTGCCCCAACCTTTCTTATATCTGCTCGAAATTGGAATAAATTAGTAAACGCTAACGAAAATTTAAATAAAATAAGTGTGACAGGTAAACGGTATATTTTTATAAGCGTAAAAAAAATCATATTTAAATAGTTTTTATGCGAGTTGATTAAAACAAACTCGCACATAGACATATAAATATTTCATACTGCTATAGTTTTACTTTGATAGTCAATCAATTTGAGACGGAATAACTATAAGCCGATACTGCGTAAAAGTCAATTTACAGACCGCGTGTGTCGTACATACATCAGTGATAGCAGATTGAATCTTTGAAAACCAACACCCGTTTGCTCGGGTAGATGGTTTGGTATTTTCAATACAAAGCACACACTGTTTGTAAGAACACTAAAAAGTAAAAAAGCAAAGCATACAACAACGAAAAAAGGGAATTTGGATCATACCTTTTCCGTTTCGATCTGCTGTCGTATCTCGAGGGCATACTCGGGTGTGTTCATGCGCGTGATGAAGGCGAGGTACTGGTCGCGGAACATGTCCAGCAGTAGCTGCAGACTGTAGGGCGTGTGCGGCGAGCGCGGGATGTCGAGCTCGGAGTGCAGGCGCGACGCTGGCTGCAGCGCCACGCCCAGCGCGGACAGCCGCTGTTCCACGCAGCCCGGAGGCGGCGCCGTCACCTGAGAGCGGTACCATCGTGAGCATACAACCGAATTAGATCACGTTGTCTCCCAAATCGTGAGGAATACAAAAGATCCCCGGTTGTTTCCAGGGCGAAAGATCTTTTATGAAAGCAGGTCGAGGCCGGCGATGGCGGCGGGGGCAGCGCGGCGACGCTTGGCCAGGGTAAGTATACTCCCGGCGCCATTGTGTAGCGTGGAAGCGAGCGTGGTGGAGTGCAGCAGGTCGAGGCCGGCGATGGCGGCGGGCGCAGCGCGGCGACGCTTGGCCAGGGTAAGTATACTCACGGCGCCATTGTGTAGCGTGGAAGCGAGCGTGGTGGAGTGCAGCAGGTCGAGGCCGGCGATGGCGGCGGGCGCAGCGCGGCGACGCTTGGCCAGGGTAAGTATACTCACGGCGCCATTGTGTAGCGTGGAAGCGAGCGTGGTGGAGTGCAGCAGGTCGAGGCCGGCGATGGCGGCGGGCGCAGCGCGGCGACGCTTGGCCAGGGTAAGTATACTCACGGCGCCATTGTGTAGCGTGGAAGCGAGTGTGGTGGAGTGCAGCAGGTCGAGGCCGGCGATGGCGGCGGGCGCAGCGCGGCGACGCTTGGCGCGCGCAGCACGCCTCCGCGCACCACCAACGCTCGCACTGCGCTTGCTCGCAGGACGACGACTGCGATCTGTTAAAGGCATATATTATTTTCCACGCCACCTGCTCGATAGTGATGAATTATATGTCATGCAAAGCTAATCTACTTAAGTCCCATTCATTCAAAGAGTTGTATCTCCAATGGTATAATGCAACAGTTCAAATTCAATATGACGTTTTACGCTTAAGCGATCAACCAATATTCAAGAAATTTCTACGTAGGTAGTTATGAACTTATATTATAAAAAATGAACTTCTTGCATAAGTTCACAAATAACAAAGGTATTTTTATTGCCATGCAGATTTGACAGCAGCTGTTTTTAAAGTGTTGCATATTTAAATAATAGGAAAAACAACCGAATTGAGGCAGGGGATACGGGATAAGGAAGGGTACTGGACAGGCTTGACGAAATCGACAAGAAAGTAAAATGACCCTTTGAGTTAAATACAAAATGTTCCGCTTCGATGACTACATAGACGGAGGTTTATTTGAAAGAATGGATACTGACTAGAATCGGAAGACGACGCCCAGGGCGCGCCCCACTCGCGCGGCGCGGGCTCGGGCCCGGGCGGCGCGTCGTCCGTGCCGCTGGACTCCTCGTCGCTGTCGTCGCTGGAGCGCCGCACGGGCCGCCGCTTGGCCACCGCGGCGCGCGCTCGCGTCCGCCCATTCTCGCCTCTGTATAACAATCATACGTTCATAATGCTATGATACTACTACCTTTTAATAACTTTGCGAAAGCCTTGTCCCAATGGTTATTACCATTTCACATGACGTTCGTACTCGCGGTATGTATTGGGACGACTGTAGCAGCATACTTGACTTAAATAATATACCCCTGCCGACCGAATATCGGTCGCGTCTACCGATCCCAAAGATAGCCAAGATCGCAGCAAATATTAAAGTACACAATTGTGCGCATAAACACAACAGGTGGGTTGCTTATTCCGTTGCTCTCATAGTCCGTAGATAGGACGTTGCACCGACTCGATAGGCGCGGGACAGCTTACGTGGTGTCCGACATAGTAGCATACCTGACAGCTCGGGGCCTCGCCACCTTGCGCCGCCGCTCGGGCAGCGACGCCGTGCTGTGGTTGCTGTTGCCGTTCAGCAGGTCGGGCGTGGGCTGGCGCGTCGGCGGCGCGCTGAGGTGTCTCTTACCGCTGCCTTCGCCGTCCTCACATCCGTTATGCGTGCCCTGACAAAAACAACACCAATAATGTAATTTTCTAAATAGTCTACACGTGTTTACATTATTTGACGTCGACAAATATCTAGTTTGCTGAAATGAAGATAACTGTTGACCTACACGACCGTGATATCAATTAAGTAGCTTCCCGGGTAGACGAGTTTATGTTTACATTATGTAGTTTTAGTCTAGTTATAAGGTACAAAATAGACAATATATATTTTTTAGCACATACATTTTTAAATATGAAATATTGAACAACTTATGTATTCAAATTCATTTCGGATAACAATGCGTATAGTCCAAAACGAACGAAGAGCAACCAAATTAATCCTTCATACATTTTTTAATTTGGGAGTTTCAACAAGTCAGAAAATAACTAACTTCGGCTCTGTTATTGTTCTAGGATCTCAAAGTGCATTTACATCACCAACTAATTTAATATATATACTAGTTTGGTTTGTTTTAAATCCAAGAAATAAACAAAACAAGCTGGGTTGTACATATATTCAAAAAAGATGTATTACTTATATGATTTCCTAAATAAGTAAGCAATGACAAGCCATCAATAAAGAAGCAACATTTATATTTTAATGCTTGACAGGATTGCTAAAGGAACGGAGGAGAGACTAAGGAAGATGGACAAAATTTAGCAAAGTGGAGAAGCCTTACTTACTCTACTAGGTCAGTTTGGAAATGGACCAGAACAAAACAGAAAAAAAACGAAAGATCAACTACCATGCGGCGTTAATCAAGCAACACAGCTGACCAGAAAAGCAATTCTACCTCTCTTTGTGGAATAGTAAAACCTGCACTTGGGGTTCCATAATCACTGGTCATTATTTGGAGTTCAAGGTTGAATGATGAAATATAAAAACTAATATATCTCATAAGAGATCGTCACTGAAATCTGTAACTTGCCACTAATATATGTATTTGTGCAGTCGCCAAGGAACAGGGAGTCAACAGCTAGATAACTTGGTACACCATATCTTCCAAACTTATCGATCGAAGCCTGCTGATGTAATATAAACGAAAATTCAGATCAAATGCCTGAAAATATTGCATATTTAAAATGATTAAGTGCTTACCATTTAAAACTTAACGAGGACAGGGATCAAAGTTCAGACAAATGGAGCTGACAGAATCATAAGTTAAACTATGGAACCCAGATAGGAAAAACCTAATAAAAAGGTTTTTTTTTTCATTATTCACACAGTAACACTTCTATCTTTCTCTAATGCATAGCTTGACATACGGAATTTATATAGGGCACAAACATGACAATTGGTTGTATAAATAAATTACGTAAAAATTATCCGACTATTCAAACTCTTGAAATATTGCAATTGTTACATTTTACATTTTAAGAATCTGATAATGCTCTAGCACTTAGTTTGGAGAACAAATTATTTTCAGTCAAATCATCATTCAAGCAATAGGAACGAAAAAATATCTTAAAAATCTTATAAAAGGTTAAGTGATTGGAACAGACCCTTTTGCTGACCTTGAGTTTCGGATTTTTCAGTCTTTGAAAATATCTCTCCAATTTGGTCCTATCTATAATGTGTAAATAGTAAGAGACTGGCTTCCCCGTCCACGATACGGATCCTTTCAATGGAGACATCTCGCTGACGTGCATGATGGTCCCAATGTCACTGAGATTTCTGTCCGTTATCCTGAAGTTCAGCGGACAAAAACTCTTCGATGATACGATTTTAGCACCGTCTTTCAAGTCAGCAAATCTTTCTTTTAACTGGTGGTCCACATGCGGGCCGAATGCAAAGTTATTCACAAAAACTATCGTCGCTGCATTTATTTTTTCTCTGTGTTCATCCAGTAGAAAGTCGCCCTTGATTAATTTATACTCTCCAAACTTTTTTCCATACCATCTCATCCACATTCTAAAGTGGCCGTCCATACTCTGAAATTTAACAATGCAAAATATTATTTCCTATTACTTATCATGGCATTGCACAGTTTTTACCATATTTATATATATTTACAGAGTGCTATTTTTAAGTTACATTTACCTCAGCATATTTGCTAGGAACTTCCGCCTTTTCGACTCCGAGACAGACGCGGCAAGGTGTTGCGGCCGCCATTTGTAGGACCACCTGTCCTACGCCCGAGCCCAAGTCCACGAACACATCGTCGGCGGTTATATCTATTTGATCTATCATCTGACACACCAGCTCGTATGATGTTTCGCCGTATACCTGTCGACATAAATACACATTTTATTACCACAAGGCTTCTAAAATAGGTTATTAAAGGTACTCATGTCTTACATTATTTCCTTGTTCAATAATTAAAATTATTCCTCGAACCACAATTTACGGTTATAGTAAGTTACTAGCTTTTGACCGCAGATTCGCCCACGTGTATGTCGGATATTATGCCACGGGATCGTCTATCGGGATAAAGGGTGTCCTATGTCCTAACGCAGGTCTAATCAACCCAATTCCAAAATTTCAGACTAATCAGTTTAGCCGTTAAAGCGTGAAAAGGTGACAGTTACTATCCGATTTTTTTAATATTAGTATGGGTTCATTATGAATGTAGTCCAATAATCTTACTTTAAATTATTTACTCAAAATTACTTTTTTATATGCTTGGTTATAATTTTTTTGTATTGTCTTATACAAAAAACTGATAACATTTTTTAATTTAATTATTTGAAAATGACAATTCAAAAAACGCAAAATCACATAAGTGTTTACTTCTGACCAGAAACCTCAACCCATTATTATTTAAAGCAAAGTAAAGTAACAATTAGTCAATTCCCAAATCATCGATTTCAGATTTCTCACACATTTTCGAGGACTAAGTTTGGCATATCTTTATTTTTATAACGTTTATTAGTAAAGGGATAAATGTTTAATTCCTTGCCACTAAAAGCAGGGAAATACGTAATTTTAAAAGTTCATTTTAATCTTCAAAGTTAGTTTGTAAATAAAAATGAACTATGAATATGACGGTTTTGAAAAAACTTTCGATACTCTATTTAACAATAATATAATATTAGCAATCACCCAGTATCCTGATAATGCCGCCTTTTCCTTAATTCTCAATAAATAATCAATGCAATCTCGTGCTAGCCTCTTTACTTACATAGATATAAATTTACTAGAGCAGATTTGAGAGTCAAACTGACAACTATTAAGAGTGTGTTATGCACAGACAGACCTTTCAATAGACTTGATATTTACTTATCCAACAATATCCATTGCATTCATTTAGTTATTTAAAAGGCGGATGTCCTATACAAAACGGTCAGAAGTATTTTTATAAGATTATCGAAATAATGGATACATATTATTACGATAAGAACAGTGTAAAGTGTGTAAGTAATTAGGGAGACGCTCAACTTCTTACTGCTGACCAAAAGTCGTAAGTATATTTTTAAATTCGTAAACTATAAACTATTAATAGTTCAGGTCGAACTTGGCAACACGACATAATGACCGCCGCTATAAACAATACGGATTACGTAATAAATAACCGTTAGTACTGACCTCAGGTGAGAAGGGTTCATATTGGTTGAGTTTATCCGGGTCAGACACTGCTTGGTTGTATGTTTGCTGCAATATGTGCTTTAGCAAACCCCTGGACGGGTACTTGTTCAACCGTTGAGCTGGTAACGAAGTGCCTTTTTCCTGTAATTGATTAATCAAAATTATTTGCATACCATCGATAAATGATCCATTCATTTCAAATTATTTCGTATGTTCTGCGTTGGTATAACGGCGCATGGCGATGAAACAGCTGAGCAAAAACAGATAGCATTAGCCGCTCCCACTACATGATGTTTAATACATCAGATAAATTCGATACTTAATTATACCTATTCATCCACCAACAATTTTTCGTATACCAAACAATATCAGAAGAAAATAATATGACAACAGCTGCTATTCCATTCAGTTTCCTGGGCAAGTGTATTCTATTTTTTATTGCATTTTGATATAGAGAAGCATGCCGATGAATGCATGGCATTCAATGCAATGCAACTAGGCCACCATGCAGTAATAAAATTCCTATATGTAGGTGTTATACTGTAAGCTTATTACAATAGTAAGTCGGCTTTAAGCCTTGACATTGCGAACATGGCAAAATGACCGATCGATACAGGCAAATGCGTCATTTAAGAGCAATGTCGATGGCCTTGAGTACGATTTGCGGTTCAAGGTTTAATAAATGTAGCAACATAAGAGTACCTGCCAATTTGAACTTAAAGCTTGAGGTCAATAACACCTCGGATTTTAAATAATTTATGTGGCATTTGCCATTTACTGCACACACAAAAAAACCAGTAGGTACCGTGTGCGATAAAAATAGTTTTATCACACACCCTAAGCTGCGATTGCGACGAGTCACATTTTTTTGTGTTATTTTAATTAATAAGCATGTTATGCAGTATATTTTTGTTTTCTATACCATTTTAGTCACTACCAGTTTCATGATGAGGAATAAGGAGTTGCCGACTGCGGGCATGACCTTGTCGTCGAATTTTTTATTTACATTTTGTCAGATGCATTCATTCATAAAAGATAAAGTGATGTATCGAAATAACGTTCCATTTGTTAAACTTGTACTGAGTATTTTATGCAATTGATTGTGTACGCCCCTAGTAAATCCGCTCAGATATGTTAAAGATATCTGCAAAAGTAGTATAATAAATCATAATGTTCGCAGAAGGGTCATATGGCGATGAATCAATGATTTAATGTAATATTAAATACAATTCTATGATAAACTTTATGATAATGTTACCGTACTGCCTTGTGTACACGTAGGTGTACGCGACACCGTAAACACTATCGGACGAGAAGCTTTGTTTATATCCTGTGAAGCTTATTATCATTGTTATAAAATATAATGTGTAAACGAAGTGGTGTGCGTACCCTACATAATTTGCTCCCGTTAAATTGAAGGAGGTAATGGGGTCAGGGGAGGCAGCCGTGCTCGGGAAATCAATACCAAGTCTAATGTAAACAATCTTTTTCACGTCCGTATAGAGAAACTTGACGTAACTTCCGCAAGATTCTAGTCTATTAATGTTATAATTAGTCGTAGGCACAGTCGTAGTAATTGCTTAAATAAACTTTAGCCTCAGAGCCGCATAATAAATACACAATGATAAGTAATGTTCGATTCTGTTGTAGGTACTTACCTACTTACACCACAAAACTACATAGGTAGAAACCTACCGTGAATACTACTTGTCATAATAACGACGCACATCAGTTAATCTACATACAATGTGCGTTACGCAGACAGACTAAAAGACGTTGCATCTCAAACCAGTGATGCAATCAGTTCTCACAGGCCCGCCCGATGCCCAAACAGTCCATCCATATGGCGCTATGCCATTGCGTCACTCACTATCTACTTACTCGGTGAAAATTAGAAAGCGGCCCCACGCTAATTCAGCGCAGTGCATGCAATAACATACCGTTTACTAATATTTGTTACATTACATACGCAGCGTTAGGTTAGGTAGTAAGTACCTGCGGAGTGGAAAGCTTATCCGTTGTTAATTAAATAAAAAATTACACATACCTAATTAAATTACAACGTCGCTGATGGTATCAGATTGGACCAATTTATAAGTTATCGTAAACTAAATTCTGTTATCGTTCGTCTATGACACTTCTCGGAAAAGTTAATAAGTTTATCAATTAGTAACAAAGAGAGAAGCGTTATCTTACAATTAATGAGAATTTGAATGATTAGAAATTTATCAAAAACAACGTCATATTATATTTTCATGAAATAATTTATGTTTATTTAAATTACGCTTATCCAATTAAAACGTTGTTGTAAAGAAATATATTTGTATACCTATGCTTATTATTTGAAATGGTTACAAAACAAAAGATATTGTAGTTCTCCTATAATATCACTGTCTCATCTTTATTGTCGCTGTCGTCATTACATTGTGGTGTAATACCTAAGAACTGAAGATTTTTAAACAAATTATTTAAACGATTACAAAACGATGCGCCGGTGGAGTGGATTTTTCATATAATCGGAATAATTTTATTTAGAAAATAATGAAAAAAAGCAAAATTAACATAAAAACTTAGTATTAAAATTGAAGTCACTTAAAAAAACTCCATAGCCAGAATGGAGAAGCTGGTACAGCCGAAAAAAAAGGTCATTAACACTACGCGAGACATTCGCGTTCGCTCAATATTGCGGTCAACGCCCCCGCAAGTGGCCCGCACTGAGCCACTCACTATAACAATGCGATTCGCAGTCCATTCTTCACCAAATATACCAATGTAATTTTAGGAAGTGTTTTTGTAGCCCTAATAAATTATAATGTTCAAGTTAATTTACGAGTTTATTGAAACCTGATAGGGGAAATTGGGCGGAAGTGAATACATCTTGTATAAATTCAACATAAGGTTTTTTTTTACAAAAATATCAAATAATTATTTACCTTTAGATACAATAGCAGTACAGTAGTTAAGTGGTAACAGGACCAGTATAATATTGAATCTCCGTACCTACTACGCTAAGCTAGCTCAAGGTCAAAGTGCTACAACCAATGTGCGGTCGACTGTACCGAGGATCCACATGCCTGCAGATATAACTGATTAAAATAACATTTTATTGACTCTTGGTAATTTCAATTGTACCTCACGGCGGTAATATTAACACGTTGAACGCCAAATGACCAACAAACAAACATTTTCTATTGTGACTCGTTGTTTGGCAGTTAAGATGTTAAGAGTTACGATTAACAGATTTTTTAAATTAATTTTAATTTCAAAATGTCTTTAAATAATAATAACTCATAATTATAAATGTATTACATAGCAAATAAGAAGAAATTCGAAATAAGTCATTATAAATAATAAAATACAGATTTATTTATCATTGTTCTCTAATTAATTTAGGTTGTAAGTAATTATCTTACTTTATTCGAACTGCAAGAGACAGCCTTAAAAAGTGATCTTGTTCACAAATATTTAGGTGTCTTAGCTGTCCGATTATTGTTGGCATACATTTAATCCCCTTTCATTTATGGTATCGTCTCCTCAAGTCCACGCCCTTTATTTCGATGCCTAACGAGATCATCCCACAAAAAATACGAGCGTAGGTACTTGCCTATAGCAGCCACAATTTACTTTATATTGTATAGTAAACCGTATTTCTATAGAAATGAAATCATCGCCCTGACTAAACAACTCTTCTTCATTATATTTTGCTAATGCAAGTGAAATAGTTCACACGGGGCGCTAGACCAATAGAAAGATTTTATTTCGAAGATAAATATAAACGTGACCGAGAACACTATACTGAACTTAAAGGTGTCTATGCACGCGACTAGAGTTCATTCATATTTAAATGACCTACTCAATAATGTCAAGATAGTTTTATATGTACCACAAGATATTTTTATTACTGGTTTAGCAACTTATGCAAGTATGGCAGATTCAGCATCTCGTTTCTCAGGAAATAACGTTCTTCGTAATAAGGCGAGAAAAAACCTTACGACGTATTCTTTTTTATTATTTTGTTCCTTTAAATAACAGGTACCATCCTACATTATCAATTCAAACAGTTGACACACTACAAGTTGGCTATAATCATAAATGTAAGGACGTAACAGTATTTATGCGAGTCACGTCTGAAGAACAGACGTAACGTTAAACTTCTCAATATGCTGGTCCTCTAACCAAGTAACACGAATGACATCACCTCTATACAAAGGATAATTCTATTAAAACAAAACGGCCGTTCTAGACAACTATGCAAGCTTTAATATACATGTGAATCTTTAGTTACTTATTAAAAAAAACCCAACATAATCCAGTTTGTAAAATTTAGGATTCCATATTTTTAGCTTATTCAAGCAAAAACATACGCAGCATTCATCAATCGATAATATCCTCCGGTTTTTTGCCTGATTATGATTACTTACAGCATAGCTACACCTGTTTTTTATTCATTTAGGGAATATATAAAGATTTTATTTTAATTATAACATTAATCAGCAGTAGATCTCCAAATAGTAAATAACCTAAAGATATAATAACCTAAAGATTTTAAAAATAAACATCGTTTATGATTTGTTTTTCCAAATATTATGTTGTTTAAAGCCATTAAATGTCAATACTATATTACACGACGGTTTTCTAAAACAACTAATTAATGAAAAGTTCTTAAATATTTTTTTCACAATAGGTATGTACCAAATATTCAAAACGTTTGTTTTTTTTTTAAAGATAATCTCAGTAGGCAATTCTCCATGTCATAGTGAAAATGGTATGCAACGTGTATATAAATAGAGTTAGCCTCGCGCGGCGTCTGCGGACATCGATCGTTGCGTCCTCGCCGCCATCTTGGCCCTCGTGTCTCCCTCCTGCAGCCCGCGCCCCCCTCGCCTCTATTGCCCCTCACTGCCCCACATTCACCGCACCGTTTCGCACATGCTACACACACTACGCGGTATGTCCGCTGTTTCTAGCTAGCTGACTCAACATTTGGCTGTGGAGTTTGCAGCTCTACAAAAATAAACAACTTCAAGGAGATACATAATTGATTTCCGTGTTTCCTTTTCAGCTCCGAATAGGTTAAATACAGGGTTAGTATACATCTTCGTGTATGATTAGAATTTTATTATTTGTACTCATGGGAGTTTCGGTTTTGATTTTATTAAAGTGTTGTAATCATAGAAAAGGTTTAAAATAATTGCTGGAAAATTATTTCGATTCTCAGAAGTGTGTAAATAATTTTCAGTGGATCTTACGGATTTAAATGAACCCTAGAACGCTAAGATTTTTTAGACTTATCTAATACTAAAGTCACGAGAGTCTATTGAACTGTGACATTCTATGACATTTGTCTACTAACTTGCTTTAAAGTTACTCAACAAGGTCAGGGGTCGAACAGAAGGCATCGCCTTTTTTATATTCTTACAATGTATGTGTATGACGCAAAATCCACCTGATGGTAGGTGGGTGTTTTGTGTGTGACCAAAGGTGAAGTACACCTGCTTTTGTAAAGCCTATTCAGTCTCGATTTGACCTCCTGATTTTTAATGGTCCGAAAATACAGACAAACGGAATTCGGTCCCTGAACTGGTACATTGAATTTACTACTGACGTTTATTATCATTATGTTTATCAATTAATTATTATAAGTATGACAGACAAAAAAGTAATTATTTAATACTCGTTAGTGAGACTCGGAGTGGTTGGTTATTCTTTTATTATAAGAAAATGGTTAAAAATAATGTGTTTCCCTTTTTATTTATAGTATAATGTGAATCAAACTGAATATTAAAATACAACTGCATAGTTATCTACTTTATTTAAGAACCACTCTCAATAATATTAAAATTTTAAAAATGTCTGTCGATTTATATAATAACATCATACGTTTTCTCCCGCACATCTTGAATAGCATAATATGATAGATAATATTTTATTGTTACGTTACTTGGTCTGATATAAAAGTATGTACGTAATTTCTGACAATATGTGGCATATTACGAATGTTACATTCCCTCCACTAATTCGATTATTTTTCGCACATATTATGAATAAAAAAAAACGGATTTCCGAAATATCCATATACTAGCTGTTGGCTGTACGTCTGTACTTTTATAGGCTACTTCCCGGTTGGCCACTTTCCCGATACTATAATGGAATATCGAAACAAAAGTTTCGTTTTTATATTAACTATTTTAATCTTCATACATTCATGTCAGTGAAAATGACTACATTATCAGTCAATGGTCTCAATCTTTCAGATTAAGAATGCAGCATTGTAACACCTAGGTATTTTACATTAGTTTCACCAGCAAAAATAATTCGTTTTAAGTTTTTATGTATGCTCAATCAATTAATTTAAGAACAGGCTAGTGAAAATTCGGCCCAGAATGGAGCCCTGAAACTCCACGGTATACAGTACCAGATTAGAAAAAAAATCGTTATGGGTCTCTGTATACGACTGCTACGCAAATAAAAGCTAAATAACTTTAATACATTATCTTGTTTAACATAATTTTCCACTTGGTCAGAAGAATATCATTGTATATTGTATCAAAGGCAGAACTAAGGTCTAGAAAAAAAATATCTGCCACTTTATGCTTGTCATTTAAATGACAGACAACCACATCAATTAATGCCTTAGTAGCATTGGTGGTTCCTAATGATTTCGGCATTCAAATTGCTGGCCATTTAAGATACCTTGCTGTAAGTACATACATAATATTAAATGTTTTGTTTGAGGTACGCAATCGTATCTGAGAGCACGTATTGCCGCCAAAAACAACAGCGTGCGACTAACGCTTCTGCAGAGCGGTCCCGCGCCCGCACCACCTAGGTCTCTCACCGCCCGCGTAAATCATGTGAGTCGCACCGTCTCACTATCAAAGAATTTGACCTATAAGTACAACCTACTCATACTTTTTATTGGTTTATTCCATAAAATACTAGATACCTAATCTACTATCGAATTTCTGATGATACTATTTTCGTACCAATCGGCTACTCAAAAGCTATTTAAAATCAAGTGGCGATTCGCCCGATTTGGGAAATAAAATTTCGTGCGAATCGACCACTAGGCCGGCAAAACTTGTTTCTACACCCGACTTATAAACAAAAAGGTGAGAATGAGACAGATATAGGATGGCGTCCGTTATGCGTCATCAAAACTCAATTGTTATCAGTTTACTTGTTTTATTTTATTTTACAGGAGTAACAAAAAATAACTTGTTCTTTGCAAAGGTCGCCTGACTGTACTTACCGAACGGGAATTAATAGTAATTATTCTTAAAAGTTTACGAAACGAGACTGAATGTGTGAAAATCAAAATAGCTACGAAACTACACCGTTGTTTTAGGTAATTTGCTATAATGGCGAAACGGGAAGTATTTATTTATCCTATAGCATAAATTATTGGAATTCAAAACAAAACTGTAATTGTCACAGAACAGATCTCTTTTACTGTTCTGTGGTAATTGTACGTAAAACGAATATTACTAATAGAACTCATCAAATCATTACATGGTATTAATAGCCAAGGTGACATTGGCGATTCTTCCGCAACTGAAAATTAAGCCCAGAGTAGGTACCGTGTGTAACCGTCACAGAGCGTAGTTAATTTCGTCAGTTACCAAACATAACGAAGTTGATACATGCCCACTTGCCCAGTTACATTTCCGATGTTACATACAATTTTAATTTAGAGGCAAGGGCTGATATTAAGTAGCTAGGAGTCTATGACACAAAAGTAACGATTGCGTACTCAGTACTCACGTTTTTTTGCTGTGTATTACACAATAGTCTGTTACCTGAGACCTTTAAATAAAAAAATGTTTATTTGAAATTGTTGTTTCGAGGCCCATTCATATTTAGCCAGGAACACTACGGTATTCTTTTTATTGTGATGCATTGAGTTCTCGTTCTTTTTTATTACAGGCAATTCTGAGAAAGTAGAGAATAGTATCATAATTCATAATTTATCTTTTATTTATGCCGCTGCCACATGAAACTAGTCCAGCCTTTCAGTCAGATTTGTATTTCGAACCTGAGTCCGACTGCGGTCAAGTTCCTAAATTCAAAAATGGCTCGATGGTCTTAACCTGAGTCGAAAGATATAAATCTTAATGTGTATAATAAGTCAATCACTAAACAGTGACGGACTATTACATACTAAATATCCATAAATAATTAATTATTTTATCTTAAACTCCACGATATGGCGAAGGTAGGCAACTGTTTATTAAATTTGACTACAATAAGAGCGCATTCCGTTCAAAATAAAGAAAGAAGCCTTCTGAGTGGGAAGTTCAATGTCAAGGGAGCTAT
This sequence comes from Phlogophora meticulosa, assembly GCA_905147745.2. Classification (NCBI taxonomy): domain Eukaryota; kingdom Metazoa; phylum Arthropoda; class Insecta; order Lepidoptera; family Noctuidae; genus Phlogophora; species Phlogophora meticulosa. The sequence goes on from LR990518.1 coordinate 8,363,419, forward strand.
TTATTCGACAAAGATTGTGTTTATTTTTATCTCCGTGGGTAACTTGTTTTACCTGAATGATATCGGTCATTCGTAATGATGTAATATTATATTATCGCAACCGCTTATCCGAGGGTGCTGTGAATTTTGCATTATTATTCGTGCTGTATTTTTATAGAAAAAAAGACCACGTACGCCGATGGAATATCGACATACACGGCGACACAGTAATTTATTTGTGGAGTTCGTAATATGGCATACCCTTCGTCAATTACTTTTGATTTTGCCGCATTTACTTACACTGGAAGGTAAATTAGGCGACCTCAATATAACTGGTTGGGAAACGGATAGGCAGGCTTAGCGATGAATTAGTTGATCGTTTAGAACCACTTTAAAAAAAATATTTTCCAACAATGTAGCATTACAACGATGCCGTTATAAAAAAACAAGTTTCCTCACTGGTACATAGTATTTCCAGCTATGTAAATACACGTATTATGTAGTCAATAACGCATACATGATAGGAACCGCTTTATATCGCGGTTAACTATTGTTATAATGCATGATAGCAATGTTCGGTCACTGGTACTCACTACACCGTTTGTTCCACTAAAGCCCGTTGAAATAACGTTTCGAGTATGCTGCAATTTTGTTGTCATAATACCATGTGTCATAGTAAATGTGATTAATTGGCTTATAAGCTCCAATCTATTCGGTAATCATGTTCATATTATTGCAGGGTGACCTTGTTATATTTTTTTCCAAAACGTGTCATTTTAGTATTAATGTTTCATTAAGCTGTGAAGTTTGAGCAATGTAGGACTATATGTATAATCAAGATTTTTACGTATTAGTAAGTATAAACGAAGTAAGCATCTCACCAGAGCGACGACGGAGTCGATGGCGCGGTTGAAACGGTCGCACAGGCCTTTCATGCTGTCGTACGAATGGGTGTCGTAGTCGCACAAGATGTTGTTCTCCAGTGCTGCTTTCATCTCCGGCAGGTCGTCGCACACCCACCTGCAACAAAACTCCTTCATCAGCAACGGGCATAGTACAGTTACTGCAGTGGTAACAAAACCTAGCAACAAAATCTATTTAAACTCCGTACCACACTACACTAGGCCAGCTCAAGGTCAGTGTTACCACCAACACTTGCGGTCTGCTGGACAACCGTAGCGTTTGTACAGTCAGAGAAACGGATTATTATGCTAATATAATTAAATTTCAAGTATGTAATTTCAACTTAAATTGACCATATTGAATCACAATTAATGTGACATATTAATTTTACGGCATATGAACGTAGGTAGAGTGTCAATCGGAGGCCCTAGCGAAAACACGCGAAGTAAATTCGAACGCTGTTGAATCGAACATACAACAGGACTATCCCATAGCATTTTAGTTTAATCAACAAAGGCCACTCTCCTTACACACTTGGACAAGATAAATTTAATAAAACATTACATGGACGTAACATTTAAAGTACACGTAAGCAGATTACGGATGACCATAAAATATAAAATAGTTCAAAATAACACAAGATGGCACAGAGACACGATGCTGAAAACCCAATAGAATATATTACAAGATTTGTTTACTTTAACTTGTCTCTAAATCGACTAAATTTGTTTTTTATAAATTGGCTCTATTACCAGTAACATTTTATACTTATCAGCAAAATCAAGTTAGCCATGAGGCTTATCTCATTTAAGTAAGTAACAGATTGCCAAGGGTGTAATTTCGTTTTCGACTAAGACAATAGAAAAAGTATGGACATCTCTATTAACGTACGGGAACGAATGCGTTCGAAAATAAGATACTTAATCCGGTATTCTGAAAAACTAAAGTTACACTTTTAAAGAAAGATCATTGATCTCCTGATTATAAAATATATTAATGACGTCACGCCTACTTAGATTTTATACTGAGGTGCGACGTAGGGTACCCCCACTCCCTAACTTTTATGCGTTTTATCTCATTCATTTTTTGTATTCATTATGTACAATTTCTTATAAAACAGAACTATAAACTACCTATAATACCCTCAATACCAGGAATACAATACAATGGCAAGCCTACCATCGTGTTGCGGATAGAATATCAATCCTAAGTTATAAAGCATGTAATGTTCTACTTTATCAGTCGTTTGGTCAAGGTCATGGCCGACGGCAAATACAATTCTAGCTCAACTGAGTAGACGGTTGTGATGTATCTGAAATTTTATATAAATTTAATCTCTTCCTGAAAAGCGAAAGCAGTGTTACGACAAGTATGAAGGCGAGTTTATTACCTTTAAGCTACGGTCACTGCCACTGCGTATTAGGTAGAAGCGAGAAGACTTGCTACATCTTCGATCAATAGTACTATTATTGATCGAAGTGCTACATATTCCAATGTCAAAATCATGTATCCTAGTGCTCACTTTATAAACTTTTAACTACATTGGTGCGTATTGACGACAGCTATTACAATGTACAGTAGGCCGCAGGTCAGCGCAGTGATAACAAAACCAGTATATGCTGGCCGCGCGTTCCATCGAATCTCTGTACTACGTTAGGCCAATTCAAGTTCAAAGTACGGCCCCTAATTTACATACTAGTGTATTTGACAGATAGCAGTTAGCTGTGTCCACGCCAGATATTATTTTGTTGACATATTAAATCAGCGATGTTTTATAGCCCAGATAAATTATTATCCTCTTATAACAAATATTAATTTTATACAATGGACATTAATTGAGTGGTGATCGGTTCTACGTATTAAGATGAGCTACTGCGGAACATTCTTGAGTCTAAAGTTAGACCACCACGCGTAGTGCTTTTCTATTTTAGCACGAGGTTTAACGAACGCCGTGTCATTATTAAATGAGGTCATGCAACCTGACATCCACAAATTGACCCCTCATATCAACGAACTCGTGAAAAAATATGTGATAATTGTTATGTATGACTGTTTAGATGTTTTGCCTTTTTATACAGACAAATTATTTGAAATGCTATATAAAAAATAGTGCACAACAAAACATATCAGAAAGCTCAAGAAATATTCCTATGAAAACAATAAATTAATTTTAATAATACGGTTTAGTAACACGCAGCCACGGGCATTCGAAATACTTTTGCACAGCCATTTTATAAGATGAATAAATATAAAGCATATTAGTAAGGGCGCGCCCTTATTTCGAATAATAGGGATCGATTTCAAGGTCACGAACGGGTGAATGAGCGCGTCCGGACAAAAAGAGGTCATAGTGAAGGTTCTCGCTCGACGCTCTCCCGACTACTTGAGCCCAAATCGACCTGCAAGACTCGTTTTCGTTTCAATCCTAATTTGATATAACCCGAGCAACCAAGTAATATTACAGTGATACAACGTTTTTAATTATAACTGTTTGAACATTATGTTTGGCTTCTATTGCTGAAAATAAATGCAAACATTTATTTAGATCGAAGTGAAATATTTTACGGCCATATTTTTAGAACTAGTTTTTAGTAACTATAGCTATTTATATATTATATTTCAAATGAAAATAGTATTGAATTTAAAACCAATCTCAAAAGATCGTATTTTAGACGTTTTGAACAATTTATGCACACGTAAAGTACGTAGAAGCTACTTTATAACAAATGGGTAATGTAATCCCTACTCTAGTTACGGTACTGTTACTAAATTAAATATTTATTATTTCAAAATAAGGAATTTAAAGAGCACACCAACACAAAATCATCGTGAAATGGATCGGAACACGCAGAGTAAAGTAAAATTAAAATTTTCATTATTGTGGCCATCATATTATTTGAATACTTCTTTGTAAGGTACATGAGACCCTTAATCAATTGAATCTTTAAAATATTATGTTTGATAGCCGCCTGTACGTACAAATGTCGTGCAGTGGCTTGTGCCCGACAGGACAGGTGTTTCCTATCTCCGATCTCAAACAACACACGTGTATCCTACACCCTTTCACGTAATACTTTCTTTCGCTGTTTTATGCTGAGTGATATTATAAATCGGTTATAGCTCGAAGGAGCGAAGCGTGGCGTAGGTTGCAAACACGTTTTCACAATGCTTGTTGTGAATGTGATCTCAAGCGCAACCCAGCATGTTTTAAACATAAGCAAACAAATAATTGATAAGGTCGTATCAATGCAGGCGGAAATATTATATAGTACCTACTTACAATATCATCGTACGACTTACGTAATAAATGGCTGCAATAATCTACGCTATATGTATCGGAAATTATTGTGGTTATCGTACGTAAGTACAGGACCATTCAAGTCAAGGTCAAGTAAACAGTTTCCTAGTTTTATGACGGCGCCATTTCTAAAGTGCACTGCCAACTTTTAATTGGAAGTAAGTTAACACTTCATCATTTGTTTGTATGGTTTATACTTTAGTTTGGAAATTCAACAGCCTCAATATAACCCTATAATTATTTATTTTTCGTCTCTTTTTTTTTTAAATAACTTTGCCCCATTCGTTTTTTTTTCGTGCTGGATCGAACCCGAGACACGCAACGCAGCAGCCGATTACTCTGCCATTGCGCCAACCGTGGCGTCATATAAAAGACGACAATTTTTTTAATATAGTTATGCTGGTGCTCAAAAAGAAGACTAATAAATAACTCTCTAATATACTATGATTACATGTTTGTACTATTTACAGTGCCAAGGTGTTTAGTAAGGTAGGTTCTTTATTTTACATTGATAATATAGCCGACGTAGCTCTTAAAGTCATTATTAGTAAGTTAGTTTTCAAGAGTGTTCTAGTCTAATATAAGTACCTTATAGTTTCTACTATCTCCAAGGCCCCATCGTGTTTGTCCTGAAACAAATGAAATAAATTTTGAATTTATGGTATGAATAAATTACCAAAAAGTTCAGCGAAAATATTTTGGCCAACCAGAAAATACTACTCATTATTAATTAAGTAACTAAATAAAGTTATTTAATATTAAGGGAGGGATTTTTTGTTTTATATTTAGGGAGCATTTTAAATTCTAATAGAAATGTGTGTGTGTGTGTAGAAATGTTTTTATGTAACAAATTGTATATTTAAAGAGTTTTGAGGACAAAAAGTAGAAACTCCTCAAAACTCAATTTTTTTTTTTGTAATAATACTAATTAATCTGCTTGCTCTATATATCATAGCAAGTGTTGCAAGCAAATAAAATATTTACACAATCTTATACCGTAATTATTTTAAACAGTGTAATGGCAGAATTAATTTGATTGATTAAAAATCCTTTGATTATGTAAAAGAAAAATTCAATGAATCTAAATAAATGAGTAATTCAACTGTAATGGAGCAATATGGATATTACTGGTTCCTAGAAAAAATATTTAAATGTGTTAGAAATCTATACTTTACTTAATGTTTTTTGTTTACAAATAGGCCTCCACCTTTCAGGGGCCAAATATAATACCTATGTTATGTTATTTATTTATTTTATTCACACAAAAATAATTAGTAAGATCAATACAGTTCTTGCTGGAAAACTTTAATCAATTTTTGTAAAGAAATAAACATCAGTATTGCTTGCAATATACTGTACAGTGTGTGCAGATACTGCATCTTAAAGGGTCTCCAGCTCTGAGACTATTTTCTTAAAATTATGTGTGATGACTATTCCATGCAGGAAATATTGACATACTGAGCTTCACACAGAAAGTCTTAGTAATAGTATTCAAATAAATAAAATAAAAAGTATTTTTTTTAGAAATGAATATTGCCTTTACTTTAAAAAAAATAAACTGCTTAGAAATGGAGAGATTATAAATATTGTGAGGTGATTCAAAAAATATTTGTAATTTAACTAAATAGCATTTGTTACATTGTCTGCTCATTAAAAGATGCATGTATTATGTTCAAGTAGTTTACAGTGAATTTTATCAACAACTTTGCCACCAGTTCTACATCATGTGTCTACATGTAGGTTAAATACCAAACAGATGTGTTTTTTTTTAATAATTGTTATCATTGTTACACATGAGAAGTTAAATGTTTGATAATTTTATTTTTATTTGCAGGTCATGCAAATTAAGAAATTTACAGACTAATTTGTAAATGTGAAATATTAGAGGCAAAACAATTGTTGTCTTATCATTATGTGTGAGCTACTAAAAATAAATAAACAATATTGCTTGTTTACTACATGTTATTTGTTTATAAAAGTAAGCATTGTGCCAAATGAACTTTTGAATTAGATTTAGTGATGAATATTTAATATCTAGCATTACTCTTTAGGAGCAAGAGTTATATTGTGTAGAAAGATAATAAATACTAACTAAATCAACATTTAACTTAGTGAAACAATTAGAAACTCGCATCGCTCTAATCATATAAAATGTAAATAAATGACGAATGAAAACTACGCAACAGTGTGTACATATCTAAAAAAAGCCGACACCTTGACAAAACACGAGGTCAATACACTCTACTGCAATACCCATGTGACGTGAACAAGAGCTTACCTATGTCTAGATGATTGATAAACTTCTTGTTATTGCCCGAATTAATATAAGTACATAGAACAACCTTTATTGATATCATTGTATAATTTAAACGGTCACTACACAATTCAACTAAACACGAGCAAGTACTTAGTGGTGGATAGTCACTTGTTGTACAATAGGAGTAGCGAGACTCCTAAACGATTTAGTTACATCACCATTGATTAAAACGCAAGTCTATTGAAAAAATAGAAAATAGAAACCTAGTACGCCTACTAGCGTCACTGTTACTAACTACACGATAATAAAATATACGATTTCCTTACCGAGCCATGACCTGAAGTGAGGGGCCATGTATAAACAACAGGTTCCGCGCCTGCAGGAGAATGCAGGCGTAAATCCAAAGCCATGATAAGAAAACCACTGCATTAAAGCACACACTTTTCACTTAAACACTAAAATAATCACTAAAAATTCTAGATAATAACATAATTTCACTGCACTTTCACACACACACACTCTGAACAACCGGGCGCCATGTTGAAATTATTTCTAAATTCCAATCATGGCGGACAGTCAGTGTTGTTACTGAAATAATAGGTCGTAAATAGTATTTTACTTAAAGGATAGTATAAAAATAGATCAAGTGAATTCACAGTGACTACGAAAGTCGGTCTGTCTGTTTGGACATGTTTACTCTAAAGTAAGTATTAAGTACCAAATTGAATTTTGAAACTTTTGAGCACAGTTTAGGTAAGGAGAACCTTAAACAAAAATACTCGTAGAACATTTCGAAATTTACATCGAAATGATAGGCGGCAAAATAGAATTTAGCATTTTTGCTATATTTTACATGAATATTTCGTTGTACACACTACTGTACCTATAGAAGAGTAAAATATAAAAATCTTAAAATCAAAAAAAAATAATCTAAAAGATATATATTTATTTTAAATAATGTGTTTCTGTAAATCCGTAGTTTTGGCAGTTAGGGAAATCAATATTTTTAATTTCCTGTCTTGATAACCGGGAATCGGAGTAAGCATATAAACTTTCTTGCGCGAGTATTTTGTTACGCATCGCACATTCAGTCGTGTGATGTACAGTATGGTTCGTGCCACTTGAATGCTATCGCATAATATATGTATATATAGATAATTTAGATTGCTAAATAATGGTGCTGGTCATATTATCATCCCTAGGGAAATCTTTATGTAATTTAAACTAAACACCAATTCATTCTTATACACGACATTTGATATGTTATGTTATAGGAATGTTTATAATAGGGCGCTGTCCTATTGCCTCGCATGCGAAGAATAGCTACACAATTGTACTGTCATGGATATGGTGGAAGTTGGTGGTGTAAGTTGCTCTTAGTAAGTTGCATTGTACTAGTCGAAGTAGATTGTGCCGTATCCGTAACTGAAAATCACAGCTAACATGCGTGATAGCTTCTACGTGTATATCCTGCACACACATCAATGGATGAATGCCTATATGCCTTTGGCTGGTGATTTGAAATTTGCAAATCCTAATAATATGAAATCAAATAAAGATGTAGGGGACCGGCCTTACTAGAAGTTTCAAAAACCCGAGCATAGACACAGTAAGCATTTAGTTGCATCTCTATTAAAGACCAAAGATCAAAATGGCAACAAACAAGTCGTGTTGACAAAGACATTGACAGCTTCTGTATGATTGATTGCTGTGATTGATTTTTGCAATCCCTGTTTTAATATTCAAAACAAATAGAAAATTTATAACTATGTCCGATTCTGAGGACGAGAAGAAGGAAGTGAAAAGCTTTGCAGAAGTGCACGCTGAGATAAAGCAATGTAAAAAGAACCCAGACACTTCGGGAATGTTTGTATCTGGATGGGACGATACTGATGAAGATGTCGAAGAAGTCAGGGATCCAAAAGGTATATCTTGGGCATATTACATGCTTGCTAGATTATAGATATGGTAATTGGAACAATAACTGGAACCTATGTTTTCTTTACAGCTAATCCCATTGACTATGTGTTATGGGCAGCAGAACATGGTGAAATCTGTATATTGAGAGAGCTACTGAAGAAACAGCCAGGTCTCGTTCACGCTCAAGATGCTGATGGATACACGCCACTTCACCGAGCAGCATACAGTAACCATACCGATGTCATATCATACTTGTTGAGTATTGGAGCCAATGTGCATACTAAAACACAGCTTGGGTGGACAGCCTTACATTCTGCTTCTAACTGGAATAATTATGTGGCTGCTGCAAGACTATTGGCTGCTGGTGCTGATCCCGGGGCTCTCTCTGATGGAGGTAGGAACTAACTGTATATTTTAAACTCACAGTTAAGCAAATCAATAATTTTGTAGTCCACAAGTTACAGGGAAGTCTCAATATGCATTTAACAAGTTGTTAACCTAGCCTTACCTAATACATGATTGCTAAATTCCAAGAGACTCACTGGAGTCTTCTCTTGGAGTCAATCTGACCAAATCCATACTGATGGATTGAGACAAATTGGCTCAATCCATCAGTATTGATTGAGCCAAATGTGACCATTTTAAACAAAAGCCCAGCAACATTTTTAACAACAATTCCATTGTTTCAGGTCAAACTCCAATGCATCTAGCAGCAAAAATTAGTCATTGTAAGTCCACATTATTAATTTTATTCTTGAGAGATGATACTGTAGACATTGCCCATAAAACAAATAATGCTAATGAAACTCCGGAACAACTGGCAATAAGACATGGAATATATGCTCCTCTGTTTGAGATGATTTGTCCAGCAGTGTCATATATAAAATCTTTAGCATTTACTTCAAATCCTTACTATAGAAAAAAATCTGTGAGTAAATAAAATAATTTAGCAAATCTATTGAATATGTACTTTTATTAAATAGGTAATGTGTATGGTAGTATTAAAAAATTCCAACAGCATTTACTTAATATAGTTGTTTTAAAATTATCTGATAATAAAATTAAATACATGCAAAAAATAAAACAAAAAAAAAGATCAGTAGATTATTGGACTAGCCAAAAATGACATTTATTTGTAATATGAAAAATAAATACATAAATAAAAATGCCTTTACTACTTTAACAGTGTGATAAATAAAGAGGCGTAAGTGTTTGTATTTATGTATGTATTTAACAGATTTTCCCATAGTTGCTTACACTAGTTAATTACTTATTATAATATGTTACTAAGATTAAATATAACTTCACTTTTGTTGTTGTTTTTCTGTTTATATACTAAAACTATTTTAAATTTAATTATAGTGTGGCCAATTAAGTAGTAGATGCCACTTTATAATAGGCCTCCCTCATTTCCTTCCACTTATTCTTGTCCTTTACAATATAACACCAGATAGTTGACATCATTAAGAGAATCTGGTTATCTAAGTGGAACTCTACAGGCCATGTTTGCTGGTTTGATAATGATGGAACAAAAAGTAACTGAATCCAAACCAAGAGGCCAAGACAAAAATAGAGGTTGGTCAAGGAAAGACATGTTTTGAGAGATGGGTGGACCAACTACAGCTAGGGACAGGAGTTTATGGCATAATAAGTAAATAATTACAAATATGAGATAGGCTAAAGCATATTGTGAGTGAATTATTGTGGCAAATAATTGTTGTATCCATATACAACAATTATTTGCCATAATTGATGCAATGGTGTAATTTCTACATGACATCACATACAGGACACCATAAATTATTAATTTCTTCGAAAGCAAATATGTGGGTAATGTTTGTTATGCTAACTGCTATGACAATATACCCTAACATACTCAAGTGGATTCATGAACTTAATTTTAGTACAAACAAGACTTGGTTTGGAGGTTGTCTAATAAAGGTTGTACATTTGTACTATTACTTCATTATCATATTATCTGTAAGTTCTTGATGCCATTCTCTCAATAACATGCATTGCACCAGATACCAAGTAAGTATCAGCATGTAAATTTTTCAAACTAGCTATCAGATTTCTCCTATCAATTTTCTGTAGTTCAGATAGTGATTGCCTGGTTTGTGAAGTCATGTATGGTAAAATTAAACAACCCAATCCAAATACTTTACATCTGACACAGTTTTTCCATATTTCTACCAAGTCTTCATCTTTAATGATTGGACAGATTGGTAATAGATTTATTGCATTCAAACATTTTGTTCTTTGACGTTCTGTTATTGGGTAGTCCGCGCGTTGGAAAGGAGACAAAATAACGGCACGCCAGGCATTGCATATTACGCTATCTAGTTGAGACGTTAGTTTCAGTAATAATGCAATCATTTCTTCGTAAAGACCTGCTCGCAGTAGAAGAGGAATCAGACTGCGTATAATTTGCGAAGAACCGAATTTACGTGCAAGTTCAGCGGCTGTTTTTAATCCGTCTGTGTTCCCTTCAGTTGCTTGAAGCAATTGTTCGAGACCTCGAAGTTTGTCATGCGTAAATGTAGCTGCGACCCACGGCATATCAATGGTTTCCAAGTTAACAACGCTCAACAACTCTAACAACGACATCCAAAGCGCATCTCTTTCGCGATTAGCTACCTTGATGGCAGTGTCAGTGTCTACGACACTCATTAAACATTGTAGAGCCCTTAATTTTTTCGACTTGTTGTTATCACTCTCATCGTCAAATGCTATCCGAGATAAGTAAATAGCCCCCATTTTAGGGCAAGTTGCTTTTAGTATATATTTTGCAGTCATTAATTCTTTTATATTTAAAACGGTAACAGTTTTGTTATCACCGTTAGTTTTATCGAGTATATTTTCTAATATTTGAATTCTTATAGAACTAACATTTATACAATTTTTATCTGCAATTTCATTAACAGCTCGATTTACATCATGACGGCTCATTTTTGAGACGAAATCTGGATGTAAGTATAAATTGCGAATGAGTTGAGCTGGCTCTGTGGAAAGTCGAACAAGCTCTTCGCATGCCCAATCAATTTTGTATAAAGCATGTCGAGTGGATAGAGTTGCATGTAGACGTTCCATTTGTCGAACAGCACGATTTCCAGGTTGCAAGGCAGCCCAACGTTGTGCAAATTGGTAGCACAAGTGAGCAGCAGCCACTTGATCTGCCCCCCGTGCACATCCTTGCAGCACGTAGAAGAGGCACGCACCTGCCCATTCCATGTTAGCAATGTGTCTTACACATCGATGCGCTGCACGTAATAGAGGTTCTTCTTGACTAGTTAAACGCCAAGGTTCATTTTTAGTTTCCGAATCTACATCATCGTTACGTTTTCGTGTAGTCATAGTTTGCTTCACGGCGTTACTACAAATCATGTCTCTGGCTGTTTGTGGATCTGAGTCCAGAGCAAGTAAAGCTACTGCAGGTATCCAGCGTTCGTATGTTTCTAACGTTATTTCGGATTTCAAATTAGCCCACATATCTTCTCGCATGAAGAGATGAAATGGTAACCTGAAATGACCAATTTCAGGAAACATTCCTTTCACAGAGAAGAGTTCGTATTCGTACTGTTTGGGAGTACTTTTACGTTTGTATTCTTTTAGAAAGTGTAGTAGAAAATATTCCTTCGTATTCTTTACTTCGACTGCTGTGCCGAATATTAGGCGATAAATACACAGGAACACTTCATAGTAATATGGATTAATGGATACCGCACGGCCATGTAGAGTGACTTCGCCGTTTTTCCAAAAATCATTGAGTATATCTTTTAAAAATTCTCTATTTTCTACACTATCCCAAACAACAAAACATTTGTTTAAATATTTGTCGTCATTTTCTAGGTATATTTGCCGATGGCCCAAATCATCTGTGAATATTTTATATTTTAATTCCCAAGTCGACAGTAAAGCTATTAATTGAAGCGATAGGCCGTCGTTAGTCGAAATGTTTAAGGCACGACACAATTCTACCAGTCGGTCGAAACTGGTATCAGGGTATTGTAGTAGAACATAAAACAGTATAACTTTCACGTCCCAAGTTTCTTCACTATTATCAGGTAAAGCAACTTCAGACAAATTAATGTTGAATTTTGACTTGAGAATGTATTGAGGAGGATATGATACGGAATTACCTATTTCTTTACATATTGAATCATTATCTAACACGAATGTGCGACGGATAGGAGGTAATGAAAGATATCCAATAATGTTAGGTGGTAAAAATTCGTTCTGGCCTCTCAGCACATCAAGAACATAATTATCTTCTTCATATGTTTTCATGACTAGTAATAAACTCGTCATTAAAACTTCATCGAGCTCTTGATATGCAACTACTTTAGCTAGAAGCCTTCTTGCTATCTCAGACATGTCATCTTGCCATGTTGGTTTATTGGCTTCAGTGATAGCTAAACAGTTAGAAACCATACGTAGGGAAGTAAAATCACATTTGCTGTGAATACTAGACAATTCTGTATCAACACTATCTGGATATTGCATGGTTTTGTAGAAATTAATTAATTCGTTAATAGCAGTACTTGACGAAATGGGCAAGAATATATAGTGGAACTTCCATGCTATTGATAAGTTCTTCACAATAATACTGGCGTTTATAAGATTGTTCAACAGGGACAATTGTTTAATTAAATTGTGAAGATATTCTTCACTACAATTAACAGCCAGCTCAATAAGAACATTGTAAGAATTCAACAAAAGAGCACAGTTCTCTCCATATTCAAATTGAGATAAAACTGCAAGAAAGTCTTCAACTGATACATCTTGTGTTGAAAATGTTCTTAAGAGATATTCAACAATTTTCCTCACTTGATGGCAAGTAGAAGTGCTTCGTAACAAGGCCATAAGTACAGAGTGTTGAGACTGACATGCATGTGTTAGTTGAACAACACTTCCGCCGCGACCAGAGCTGGCTATGGCTCCATCTTGACTTATCCAAGAATTAACTGCATATTCACAAGCTCTTTCATTATAAATATCGTTCATATTGAGTAACAAATTATAAGAGTTTTTGTAATTATACAGTGTTTCAATATTCTTTATTTCAATTTCATTTATAAGATGAGTTCCCTTTATGAAATCTATATAGTTTCTTTCAATAGTCAAATTGTTTGAGGTCCCACAAACTATTTGATCATACTTGGATACCACAGCTTTGAGTAACAACTTTTTTTCTTTTGATGATAAGTTGTTGAAGTAATTTAATGCTATTCTAGTTTCACAATCTTGAAGGCATCTTTCAATGTATAAAGCATTACCATAGTTTGAATAAACAGGCATGACACCTGTTATTGCTTTCAAATCGTCCAACTCTATTACTGGAACACTTACAATTTTGTGAAGTACTAACATGTAATCAGTACATGTCATTGGAAAATTATATTTCTTCAGTACTACTTTCACATTTGCATAATTAATTTCTTTTTGTACCTCTTGGGATAGTAATCTTTCTGAATCAGATACTGTAAAGGTTCTAGTAGCATTAGCAACAGTAGTTACTGCTAATTCCAGTACAGTTGAGTTCCATGGGACATCTAATACTTTTAAAACTTGTAATAAACATTCAAGTTTATTGTTGTATGTGTGGAAAGATTCTAGTAAAATCTGTAGGCGTGTACCATCAATTCCACCGCCACTACTAGCTGCTTCACTATCAATGTATGAACTTAGAATATCATCTAAATCAAACAAATGCTGCATAGCATATGATGGCAGGTAATTGTCTAAAAATGTTTTCAGATCTTCAGTGTAACAGCGGCGTAACATGATTAAAGCTACTTCATTTGGACTCTGTGAGCTCAACTCATTCAGGAGCATATTGATTCTGTATTTATCCTTCAATTCCATTATGTATGTTATTCTAGTCTTAAGAATATCAAGGTCATCCATTGATATGGGTCTTAAAGAAATTGATTTTAGAGATGTTTCCAGGATGACTATTATTTCATCAACAAATTTCAACCCTATCTTTGGCCAAAATGCAGACTGTTCCAACATAAAAACCCTTTCACTAGCCCATCTCACAAATAGGTCAATGTAAAATGGATTTTGTTCCAAAAGTGATGGAACAAAGTTCTTTAACCAAATAATGATAGAAGCCAATTTAGTACTATTGTGTATAGCATTAAGAATATTTACAACATCATCAGATGTTACAGATAACTTCAACTGAGAATATTTCAACCAACAAATAGATGCAATATCAAAATCATATTTAGATATAAATGTAATACAAAGTTCTTTGAAGTTTTGGTCAAACATATTGACATTCTCATAAGAATTATTGCCTGTGAAATGAATGTACTCAATCAAATCTATTTTGATTGATAAGTCACTCACCAAATTTATCAGATCACTATCATTAGTTGCAAATATTCTCTTTTGGAGAGGGTATAACAATGACTTGTATGTTAAATTTTGTTGGCATAGATGGCGTGTTATTTCAATAAGAAATAGAAAATCATCAATAGCCTCAAATAGAGGCTGTAACTGTGGAAATACACTCCCTGGTTTTGTAGCAGTTGTGATGGAATCTATCAAGGTCTTGAGTTGTGCCTTCAGGGTGTCTTGAGATGTTAAGGTCTGATTAAAACTGTCTGAATGTTCAGCATTCCCAGCATGATTTACAGATTGGGCAAATCCAGCACAATTAATCTGCACCTGTGATACACAGAAACAACTAATTAATACACAATTCAATTCAATTAAAAGAAAACTGGGACCAATTTTAAGTACTATTTATTGTTACACTAAGTACCTACTTAGTGTAACAATAAATAGTACTTAAAATTGGTCCCAGTTTTCTTTGTACCAAGTTGTCACTTTATTTAAGGGTTTTCACAGAAAACCTTAATGCAGTTTACAACAAAGAAATAATGTAATTAATGAGCTTACCTCCCCCTTGCTCCATAGAAGATAGTAAAACAAATCATTGTAGGCCAACACAGGGTAATAATTTGATTCAGTTTTCTCAAATTCATGCACAACTTGAGATTCTTTCAAGTCAACAATCCACATGTTGGTTTCATTAGAAAGAATTGCTTGGTCTCTCCATGAGATAATGTGATTTAATTTTTTTTCAGTGCTAATAACTTCTAATAAACCAGTTATTGGGCATTTGACCATTAGAGAGCCTTCTTCAATGCAAATGTTCAAACCAGATATTAAGTCAAACTTTGTCTTGATATTTGAGTGGGCTACATGGGCCTTCTTAAAAGGAACAGAAAGTTCAGTTGCGCATTCACCCAACTTTTTTACCAGTTCTGAAGTGTGTAATGGTATCACAAAGGTATCTCCACTTTCACTGATAAAATACACATGATTCTCAATCCTTCCAATTTGACAGATTTTCAGACTAGTATTACTATCATTCGTAACTCTGATTTGTATGCCTTTTATCACATCGATTGCTATAATATCACCAGACTTGAAAACAAGCCACACAAAGTGATCAAGTAATATTTTATCCACAATTTCTTGTTCAAATGCATGGTATCCACTTGGTTCTTGAGATTCTTCATTGTTTCCTTGTAAATTCACTATTCTCACACCTATGTTATCTTCAAAAAGTATCAGCTTTGGGTAAAGTAGTTTAGCTTCGATGTTAGAAACATTACAAGAAATATTTTGCTTTTTTACTTGAGATAGTGTTATTGTCATGATTATTTAAATAACCAAAATTTGGAGGCGATAGAGAATCTTAAAGTAATGAGAAATAACAAAATTGTAATAATTTTAACAACAAGCGATTTTAATAACGTTTTCGAAGTACGTTGTTGATTTAAAACTGTGTTAATTCGTACCCAACGTAGATTTACGTCAAACAGCTGACCACAGGTACTCAACTGACTTTAAAGTTAAAACGTCAGTTTTATAAAATGTAACAAAATCGACTAAAACGTCATTAAATATTACTTTACAACAAACCTAGTCAACTAAATTGAGGGCCAGCGTCCACGGCGTGAAAATAGAACGCCGCGTTCATGAGCTTTAATGTCCCCCCTGAATCTGCCTATTCGAATTTTCGTTGAATACCTACCCTGTGGCATCGCGTCTTTTTATTTTATCTAAATAGAACCTAAAATCTATAGCCATTCCAAACCAAGCAAGTTAAGCAGCGCAATGCGGTGCTTTTAGTTGCTTATTAGAAGCTCCTTTCAGTGTCTTCTAAACATTCAAGCTGTTTTTCTATTTTTGGAATGGTCATCTCGCAGTTGAACTTTTAGGATTGTTAATTGCTCAACCGAACTTTCCTGTGGAGACTTCATACAAATTAAGTAAGTCCGGGTTTAATAAACTTGCACGACAAGTGCACCTGCGGGTACGGGCCTCGGCTTAGAGCGTCGCTGGAAGAGGAATGTCATGGGACAGGCTGGATCTGATCAATATTATTAAGACTAATTAAAACAATTACTGGCTCACCGCCGCCGCACGGTGGATCGAAAATCGGCTGTAGAAGACATAGGATCTCGATTTCTTAAATGTTTTTTTTTTTGCTGGAAATGACTTCTGCTGATCATTACTATGTACAAAAATGACACCCGAGTTAATTCTGCCCATAAACGAAGGAAATATATTTTTTTTACGAAAAATTTGTATGAAGCTAGTATGAAAAATCGAATTATCTCCTAAACGGCATGTTTAACCGTAATATCCTTGGAGGTGGTCATAGTGCTAATTATTTATGATTTTTTGGTTGCCGATTTGACGAAAAATTTAATGCCGTTTTTTTAAAAAAAAATCGTCAAAATATTTTTATTTATTTTTACATGTAAAACGATCCCTTTTAGTGTCCAAGTTAAAAAGTTCGATATGTTATTAACCCAAATATTAAGAAGACACAAAACAAGAAAAAATAAATTAAAAAATTGCTGTTTTTTGACCCATTTTTACTAATTTAAATAAAAAAAGATTATCAAACTCTTATTTAAGTAACATATAAAGTTATATTATATACAAAATAATTTAATTTAAGGAATTAATACTAAGCATTTGTAAAATAAAGTAAAATAAATAAAAAAAAAGACAAAATATCATTAAATTACAAAAAAAAAACCCAAACAGACTCAAATACAAATTTACAAATAAGTACATATATATTTTTTTACAAATTTTCCTTATCACTCTCGTTGTCAGACTCCAATTCTGAGTCAGCATCCAGATTGGATATATCCAAAAACTCGAACTCAGTTTCCTGAAATTGAATTAAGTCGAGAGTTTCAGCAAAAAAGCTCTGCTTTTTCTTGGCATCTAACTTAGGCCTTTGTGCACTTAGCAAAGGATCCGAAGAAACAACAAGCATATTTAAAATGTCTTGATTGGAATCCTGCCTGCTTCTTTTCCGCGAATGATGTTCTCGAAACCTCCTAAAATCTTTGTTTCGAGACTCTGAGGCTTCTTCCGAGAGAGTCCCAATCGGCACAATATTATTTTTCTCAATTATGTCAGCCCCATGGATTAATAATTTATGAACGGTTGACGACATGTAGTACCAGTCGTATAATAATACGTACTTTTCTGCTGTTTTGCGGGCATAATCTCTAAATTTCATTATATCGACCTGCTCTCCAGATGTAATGGCTTGTAAAATTACAGCAAATCTTTTGATGAGGTCTTCATCCAGACCGGTTATAGCTGCGGTTTTATTAGGAAACTCAAAGAATTTTCTTGCAGTATTCCCGTCATTGGTGGTTCCCGAGCCTTGTTTTACTATATCAATCAACAGATTGAGCTCATCTTTGAATTTATTTTGAATTATTTTCTTCCTTGTCTGTAGCATTTCTTTGTGCTCATCACTTCTCGCTGCCCACCGTTTGAAGTCGAGCCTGTATGCAATGTGCAACAGACATTCCATACAATTTATACGGGCGTGTAGGGATGACAAGCCAAATTCATACAGGTCAGAACACACAATTTTTGATGTTACAGCATCTAAGCGGTTCATTTCAGTAGGCTTTGCTAAGCACAGGTAGCACGATGCATTTGATCTAGCTTCAGAAAGGTAAGTGCAAACTTTAGCGTCGATCATCGTCATCATTAGTTCATGAGTCACCCTATTATTATTATTGCACTCTGTGGGGATAAGGGCCTTAATTTCTTCATCCATTTGTTTTTTCAGCTCAAGGACAACTGCTTCACTCTCCTTTACAAAAGTAAACTGAACTGGACGACAATATAAAACTGAGCATGGTTTTGGGTTCGTCCATAAGATGTTGTCTCCATCTGTCAGTTTAAGTGGCACCAAGGAGGTCATGAAAATGCTCGAGTCATCTTCCTCACCCTCCATTTTCTGCTTGTATCGGCTTTGGTTAGAAGCACCATCAAATCCCCACTTGGATATCAGCTTCAACTGCTTGTTATGCTCTTCCTTAGAAAGGCTTTGAAGGATTCTTGTAACTGTGATATCAAGTAAAGCTTGAAGTGTAATCCTAGCCGATGAATCAGTAACTGTCACTGATTGCTTCGGAGGGTAGCAATCAAGCTTAGTTTGTTGCACTTTATAGTAAGATGGATAAATATCCTTAGCACCTTCCCGAATGGCAGCCTCTCGCAACGTAATATATTGCCACTTTGAGAGTTTTAGCGAAAGAAGCAATCCAAGCGCCTTTTCTGACGTAAATATGATTGTTTTCGCTGGTTTCTTAAGCGTTTCATTTAATTTAGCGGCTGCTTCAGGATATTTCATCATGTATTCGATGACAGAGGCGATATCTCCATGCCCTTCTTCTTTTAAACGTGCTGCAGCTGCATATGCCAATTCACTGGAATCTTCGCCTGTGTGTTCATCAGATCTTCTCTTTTTTTGTTTACTTCCCAGATCTTCGAATGGTTTACGGGATTTTTTCGTCATTGTTCCAATGGACGTTGATGTCAACGGTTCTGAAGAGACTGAGGGCGCTCTTGGTATCTCATCAACACTTGGTTCTTGATTAACTAAAGTTTGCACAAAACTCGGCCAATCAATATTTGCTCCCAACCAATTCTCGTACTTTCTCCTGAAATTATCAAGGAATCGGTTGGATTTCTGCCACCTTTGTAAAGCGGCTCGCGTAATTCTCCGACAAAATTCTTTGAGAACAACACGATCTTCGTCAGACAGGCAATCGCCTATGCGGGATACAACTGCACTGAACAATACTTCATGATCAAATGAAGTAGTCTCACTTCGTAGAAGAACAAACAAGTCTAAATTCGTGATTAAACTTTCCATTCTAAGATTTTATAGTCGCAGATTTAGTGTTAGCAGTTACACAGTTGTGAACAAACTAAATTATAAAACAAAACTTTAGCCCTTTTATTGCAAAACGCCAATAATTAGGTAACTACCCTCATTAGTTATCTTCTCATTAGCTAATGAAAATGTATAATTGTCACTAACTATTCTTAGAACTCATAGCACTGCTAATTAACAAATTAGCTTACTTATCAGGAAAAGTTGAATGTAATCCATAGTTGGCATTGTCGTGAGATATTGAAAATCATTAAATCACCTATAAAGACTCATTAGAAGACCTAATCAGTGTAGTTACTTAATCACTTCTTTTCGAACTCATTAGAAGAGTAAACAATTGGTAATTTGGTTGTATGAAAAGTTTTAAAACTCATGATGTGTTGATAAATATCTAGCTCAAACATAGTTGTCTACGTGTGGGTGTACTATAAACCTCTGCCAACTCCTTCGGAACTATAGGAGTGATGCTATTTTATGTTACGTGTAGTTAAAAGTCCGTGTTCTTCAACATAAACACTAAAAGGAATCGTTTCATATGAAAAAACAAATAAAAATATTTTGACGATTTTTAAAAAAAAAACGGCATGAAATTTTTCGTCAAATCCGCAACCAAAAAATTATAAATAATAAGCACTATGACCACCTCCAAGGATATTACGGTTAAACATGCCGTTTAGGAGATAATTCGATTTTTCATAGTAGCTCCATACATTTTTTTCTTATAAAAATTATAACTCTTCCATTTGTGCACACATTTACTTCATATGACATTTTATAGAACAGTAATGATCAGCAGAAGTCATTTCCAGCAAAAAAATCACATTTAAGAAATCGAGATCCTATGTCTTCTACAGCCGATTTTCGATCCACCGTGCGCCGCGGGCTGCCTCGAGCAAGGGTCGGGGAGGGCATGGACGAGGTCATCGCGGCGGGCCTTGACGGCGAGGACGGAAGTCTGTGTTTGTGGAAAAATACTGGTGGTATTACTTCTGGAGAAGAGTAATAGGGTCATCAAGCTACGTGAGTGTATCTAGGTCTACGAAACCTACTGATACTCGAGGGAGTGTATCGGACGGCCGATGCCACTAGTGACTAGGGGTTGAAGTACAGAGGCCAGCTGCACATCAAGCCATCCCAATGTGTAAAATTTCTTTGATACATTTTCAACTTTCATAACAAAAACTTAAGGTTCTTGTTTAATTGGTAAAATTTGACACATGGGTAGCTTGATAGCTGCTAGATCGTGGGAATTCTGAGATCTACATGAAGTATCGAAGAAACGGTTTTCGAGGGTTTGCGTGTACCGCGCAAGCATAGGTCATGATGGGACGGATAACCGAGACGTAAATACGGTATTTGCACTTGAGTACTCGGACTGACCCATGTCAGTGGCGACCCATGTTTACTTTGCTGTGTTGTTAGCGCCAGCTTAGCAATCATACGTATCATTATGCACTTTTTATGATCAAAACAAATAATAGGTACTATAATTATTTTCTATTTGAATAAAAGTAATTTAGTATATTATAAAAATATTCTATATCGGATAGATATAGAATATTTTTAAAACATAAAATACAATTTATCAAGGTCGTCCATCTACAGCGAGAAGAAGTAACTTGCTTGTAGATGAGGTGACTAAAGGTCGCATTGTCGTATTTTGAAAAATCTACTGTGTGCTGTGGCGTCGCCGTTTACTAAAAAAACCACGATAAATAGCCCAATGTTGCATAAATATCATCATCAATATAATTATATCTAAATGATTTAGAAAAGATATTTGTGTGATATTATACATATATTTTACTGTCTCACGCATTCTTATATTCTTTATAACAATTATGATTATGTATTAAGCTTTCGCTTTTGTGGTTTTGATTTTAATCTTCTTTTTATCTCCAAAGATTTCTTCACTTTTGTATCAATTTCTGCATGAATTTGCCTTTTAGTTTCACTCATTGCTTGTTGGTAGCTGCTTGTTAGACGATCAAGAACATCAGCTTCGATTTTTATCTGGGGAAGCTCAGCTTTTCCACCAGCCTGTATTATTTCCTATAATAATAATTCACCAAATTTAAATCATTGCTGCAAATAAATTAAGACAAGTGCAAGACTTACTTAGGTACTAGTCATATTTCAACATCAACACATTTTATTTTATCAGATTATGCAGGTACTACAACTTCATAAAAAACATACTGTGTTTATGTACCTTGAATTGGTTATATTGATTCTGCAACAGTATAGTAACGGCGTGACCAATACGTCCTGCTCGTCCTGTGCGTCCAACTCTATGAATATATGTTTTGATGTTTCTTGGCGGGTCATAAGATATGACATAATTACAGTCTGAGATATCAATACCTCTAGCTAAAGCATCTGTTCCAATTAAGCTGCAAACAAATAATATCAATAAATAAAATCATATGGTATCCACATTTGGTTTTGGTTTTTGATTATAACTTTTGCTACTTACACATTAACTTCTGATTGCGCAAACTGTTTTAACACACTTTCTCTTTTTGATTTATCTAAAGCTGATGATAGTTCAGCTACTTTGAATTTTCCACTTCCCCAGGTGTTGAGGAGCACAGCTAGCCTATGTGCCGCCTCAGCTGCATTAGTAAAGCACAACACTTTGTCCCATTTTTGATCTGCTAAGAAATGATATAAGAGGAGTGGTTTGTGCTCAGCATCACATGTAACATACTGTTCTGTTAGTTCTTCTGGTGTAGCATACAGCCTGATTTGGTCTTCATCCTCATAATTGTTTGATTTTGCAGCAGAAAACAATTTTGGTTGAAACAATCCCCACTGTTCCAATTTTTCTGGGTCTTGAGATAAAGTTGCTGAGAAGAGTAATTTGTGTGGTGGAGGCTTTTGCTCAACAAGACTAGACCATGTAAGATTCGAATGACGTCCAGTCATCAGCTCATTCTCCAGTTTGATGTGCTTATCTACATGATAGAGCCAGTCATTTTGTATGTGCTCCATGATTCTGTCTGCTTCATCAATTACTAAAAATTTCAAATGTTTTAGGGAAAATCCTTTTGTGTTTTGTAGATGTTCTACTAAACGTCCAGCTGTGCAAACTATGATGTCTACTTCACTAACCCATCCAGATGATTCAGCTGAAATTAAATATTTATTTTTACAATAGTTCATTTTAAGAAGGATTTTTGTGCAACATCAGCATTCTTCTATTTTTAAATAGACTTGAATTCAACACTTACTGTATCTAACAACACTTTGTTGTTCTTGTTGCATTGGTGTGGATCCTCCTAATAAGGCAACCTTTAATCTTGTCTTCATACAATACCTTTTAAAAACTTTGGCTACTTGTGCTGCCAATTCCTGGACTGGTAAAACTACCAAGGCTCTTACATGGCACCCAATTTCATTCATTAAGATCTAAAAAAAACAATTGTATTTGGGGATAATGGTGTCAAATTTAATTGCAATATTTGATATAGAAATACAAACAAGGCTAGTAAAATAAAAGCTTGTAATAACAATAATTATTTGTTTTTATTAATGGGAATGATACATACCTGAACTATGGGCAATACAAATGCTAATGTCTTTCCACTGCCAGTAGGAGCAGAGACACAAATATCATGCGGCCAAAATGGATAAGTTAATTTGTGTTCATCTAAAATAAAAGGTACAACTTTTTCTTGGACTGGGAACAATTTAGTAACACCTTCACTTAGCAATGTTGCCTTCAGTGTACTGTGTAACCAATTTTGATCATCTACAGTACAAGATGACGACTTTAAACTTGTTGATATATTAAATGGATGTGATAGCCAGAAAGGCAGTACTCGGGAGACCTGGAACACAAAAATGTACATTGTATGATTGATGTTACATCTCCTCAATCATTATACTTATTCTTCTCAAGAGGGTTAAATTTGAAAAATGAGAATAAAGTATTCAGTTATTCGTGTAATATTTTTGTATTTACAATAATGTGCAATTTTCTGAAAATGTTGAAGGTACCTTTTCTTTTTTTTGAAAGTCGTTAACTCCTAGAACCTTGAAGTCATGGGACGGTTTTGCTTTTTTTCTGTCTTGTTTTTGAATTGTATTTATATTATTTTCAGGTATGGGCTCTTGATCTGTTGTAGCCACTTCTTCTACTTTAAGTTCTACATGGTCTACTTTAGGTTCTTGGACAGCTTTCTGGGGTTTGAGGGTTATCACATCAGATTTTTTTTTAGTAGCATATGCTGATTTTCTTTCTGCAATTCTTTTCTTCAACTTTTCCAAATGTTTGGCTTCTTGTTCTGCAATATCTACGACTACATCTTCGTTTGTATCTCGATACCTGTAAAATACATGAGGATATTTCAAAATTAAATAATATTATAAAATAGTAGGAAATGTTATTTTGGACCTAAATATTTACCAGTTCTAAGACTTACACACCTGTTAATAACAAATAGATTATCCATTGTTTTTTATGTTAAGAAACTTCTTCATGCGAGTGCAGTTCAATGGTGTCTAGTCTTATCAATATGATTAAAAATTATCCTTGCTGGCGAACATAACCATCATAACCTAAAAACAATGTTCTAAGTCAAACTCAAAACATTACAGCACAGACGCCACAGACTATACACGTTTAAGTTTTTTTTAATTGATAACTCGACTTTAAATAGTTTAAATATTCAGTAAATAACTAGGCCTTAATTTCCACAATCATCTAATAAGAGGCCAGAACAAGCTGTGGATGTGCTACGTTATATCGCTACTACACATAATTATGCTGATCGAGAACAAGGATCGATTAGAGTGTTTTAAGTTCTACGTGGTGGTTGTAGTAAAATGTCCATACATTTTGATTTTTCTTTGTTTGGTTAACATTGGATTAACCTGATTAAACTGATGCCAGACATGACCAAAATGACCAAAATGCTAGACCAACGCAACATTAGTCTTCAGTCCTTATAGTGTTATTCTTATCTCTGACAGCAACCCTATTGCAACTGAAATAAAGGTAACAATGGTATAAAATCGGAGGTAAAGAAGCATTATATAGCGTATAGCATTGTCTTAACATGCAGTTTGGTATGGTTTGCTAATAACTGAGAAAAGAGTGACTGTACTGGCATAAAGGCTCTTCCCCACCTGCGTTTTATTATTGGTAGATAGCATCGAATGCGCGATTTCGAAAATGCGATTTCTTGTCTTACTAACGTGTGCGTGTAACCGACACTACTGGCCAGACAAAACCAAATAATTTATACTACTCGTACTAACGTCATTAAGACAGGTGTGTGTAAGACACGTCCTAATACAACATGTTCCAAGAAAACATCAGAATGTCGCAGGACGGAGAAAAGTAAGTGTCCAATTTCTATTGCGATGTTATTAATGTAACTTCGTGGACGTCCTAAATCAAAATGTACCGAAAATGGATATCACAAAAGCGAATCCAAAATGATTAACCAAAGTTAACGCGTCTGTGGGATAGAGCCTTTATTCGATCAGTCTGCCATCTATCCAATCAGCACCACAGATTGAACTATAATGCCAATTGATAGCCTTAACTAAGCCTAAATTACTGAATTACCCTAAATTCCCCACTTCATGGCAATTTAGTCGATTCTGTAATGAGTGTTCCAAAATAAATATTTTTAACAGCTTCATTTATTGTTCACTGAATGGAAATTAAAAGATAATAATATTGCAATGATATAAAAAGTTACGACAAAAAAAACATTGATTAAAGTTTATTCACTCGTATGTATTCGATTTGTGTATTTCAATATTTTTGTTAAATCGATTTTATTTTGACATGTCCCAAATTTGTCCTATTTTGTCTATACAATTTTAGCGAAGCACCACGAAGCAAGTTTTCGATTCGTCGCTTTTATTTCCCGAATAATCATTCAAATGTTTTTTCTTCACCAATTACTCATGATAAATTGTTAACTTTATCTTTATTTGGCTTTTGTAGTTTTCTGTTGTGATTTCAGAGACTGAACACATTACAAAATGGCTAGTGTTTCCTATCAAATTGCAAATCTTCTAGAGAAGGTAAGCCGGCGTTCTTATAAAAACACTGACTAGAATCTTTCCGTAATTGCGTGCCTATCAATAAATAATGTTATCGTGCTAAATCTCTCCAGATGACGTCGAACGACAAAGACTTTAGGTTCATGGCTACTAATGATTTGATGACTGAATTACAAAAAGACAGTATAAAGCTTGACGATGACTCTGAGAGAAAAGTCGTAAAGATGCTCCTCCGTCTCCTTGAAGATAAGAACGGTGAAGTTCAAAATTTAGCTGTGAAATGGTATGTGAGCTTTTCAATATTCAGCCATAACTATAGCTTTAGTGATCATGAAAAGCAATAATTGTATGAATCATTTTCAGTCTTGGTCCCCTTGTGAACAAAGTTAAGGAGTATCAAGTAGAAGGTATAGTGGACACACTGTGCGCAAACATGCTCTCAGATACGGAACAACTGAGGGATATCAGCAGCATCGGTTTAAAGACAGTCATATCTGAACTACCATTAGGCTCCAACACTCTGGCTGCAAATGTATGCAAGAAAATAACTGGAAAACTCAGCAGTGCTATTGAAAAGGTAATTGATATTGCTCTTAATAAGGCTAATATTTTTCTTCTATTGTCTAAAGTTTTATTGGTTATGTAGCCGGATGGCAAAAAGAGAATCTTTATAATTTCATTTTCATCCATTTTTGTTAATGTTTCACTGTCATTTTACTTGGAGAGTATTGAGACTGTATTGGCAAACTATAGAGAAAAGTGTATTCTATGAATAGCTATACAATGGTGTCGGGAAATTAGAAAATAACAACTAAGGGTGGCACTACACAAACTATATAAATATATATATTACGGTTTCAAGTTACTTCATAGTTTAAGCAAAAAAAAATGAGTCATAAAAATTGCGGGGGACTGTTTTTTCGAAACTTTATAGACAAACCCCTTTACCTTGTTAACTATAAGGTAGAAAATTTAAAAAAAAAATGAAGTATATTGAACTTATAACACAATTTCCATATTTTTCTGAAGCATTATGTAGATTTTGGGAAATAGGATGTTATCAGTTACAATTGCAAAAATAGCTGTTACTTTAAAAAAATCTATGAAATAAAAAGTTGATAATGGTTATGATAGTAATAACCTCTACAACAAATATTATAGTTTGTATCAATTAAATATGTGTAGCAATAATTCATAGCATTTCAATATTCAGTAAATGGACCAGTGTGGAGTGCCTTGGGGCTTATATTTTTAAATATCACAATATGGTGCAATAAATGTAAACAAAGCTGTTCATAAATAATATGTTTTTTGATTACTGTCCAAAATAAGCCATCATAATTAAAAAAGATCATAACGAGTGTGATCAAAAGCACCAGTGATGCTTTTCAAAATGATAAACAGTGGGCAATAACCTGCATTACAGGTCCAATTAAAATTAAACCGTTTAAAAGAATAATATAGTTCTTTCAATCAGTTTTCAAGTCAAACATTTAATGATTCCGTCAGTAGTGCTTGTTGTTGTTTATTTGTTCACATTATTTCAAATAACCAGAATACATACTAAAATAACCTTTTGTGGCACCTTCTGCTTGTCAGCTTCCGGAGCACCAAATGTTAAGTAACAATTAATTATTGCTCATGATTCTTCATCATTATCGGCCTAACCCCTTCCCAACTATTGTGGGGTCGACTTCAGTCTAACTGAAAGCAGCTGAATACCAGTATTTTACTATCTGACCTGAACGGGAAGACTGGTCTGGGGGATGACTTCTTGGGGATGATTTATTAATATTATTATCAATAATATTACTTACTTTATTATTGAATGATGATTAAATATTTTTAGTACAATTTATGTGGAAGCCCGTTCAGCCCACACAGCTCAAGTCAGTTGTATTTTGTATGCGTCTGTTGGTGATGAACTGTGTTGTGTTTTAAGTACTTATATTGCTTGATGTGACCAACATAAGTAGCCAGTTTTACCTGCTAACCCTGAGTAGTGGAATAATCGGTACACTATCAAACTTGGTAAAGAGTTAGTTTTTTTCATAGGCCTAATGTATGAACATGTATGAGGGAATAGGAGAATCCCAGCTTTTTACCATTACCAGCACAAATCTAATTTCAAGTCCAGATCACCCTATTGATGCTCCCATCAATACTATTGCTTTAATTAATAATGAACAATTTTGAATCAAGTAATATCTGAAGTCTATCATGACAGGCCAAGTCACCATGGTTTTGACAATATTTGGATGTTTCAGCAAGAAGATGTCTCAGTTCAACTTGAAGCTTTGGATATATTGGCTGATCTGTTGAGCAGATTTGGTGGCTTACTCATAACTTTTCATCCAATGTTGCTCAATTCACTACTGCCACAACTCGCTTCACCACGTCAGGTACTTATTTTACTTAGAAGAGTATTAATTATTTTTGATGTTCATAAATCAAAGTAAAAAATCAATAATAGATGTCCCTTATGTTGCTCTCAACCAGTGTCGAAAATTATAATACTGCAAGATAAGTAAAAAATAATAAACTTAATTGTAATAATTTTTATCCTTTGTGTTAAACTTTTGACATTGTTATCATAATAAATACCCAAAGCACATTTCAGAGACATTCTGTAATATAAACATTAGATTTGATTTGAAACTGTTACTAAAATGTGAAACTCTATAGTCTGTAGTTCCACACTAACAACAATGTCATTTAAACAGGCTGTCCGTAAACGCACCATAGTTGCATTGTCACACCTGGTCATGTCTTGCAATGCCTCTCTATACAACAAACTTATTGATCACCTGCTGGAGGGGTTAAGTTCTTCCACATCATCCAGCGTCAGCCGCACTCATATACAGTGTATTGCATCTATTTGGTAAGACTGAACTTTATGAGCTTTTGATTATCCACAAAACAGATGCAAGATACATCAAATTAATATCTTATAATCTTCCAGTCGCCAAGCTGGTCATAGGTTTGGCGAACAGCTGTGGCGTGTGGCGCCTCAGGTCCTAGAATACTCAACTGATGCGGATGAAGAGCTCCGCGAACATTGCCTGCAGGCGCTTGAAGCTTTTGTACTTAAGTGTCCGAAAGAAGTGCAGCCCCACATCCCTACGGTAAGAATATATTTTTGAATAAGAAACATTTAGTGATTTGGCACAAAACATTGTGTTATGTGATAAACAGAATGACTCACTCTTGAACATTGCCAGTCATGTTACAGATGAAAATAAGAAGAAACATTAATTACAGAATAAATGATTTACTATTATATATTATATGATTTCTTATTTATTTCTAAATAGTTGCGCTCCGCGGTGTTACCCATGGTTAAAATTCACATTCATGAAACGCGTGGACTGTCAAAAGCTTGAAGTTAAAGAAGTCTTAAAGTTTTCTGAAATTTTCCAAATTTCTGCGTAATTGTCTTAATTATTCTTTCCGTGAGGACCTACAAAGTATTAGAAAACTGTCAAAAATAATGAAATCGATCGTAAAGTCGTTCTCAAGTTATGGCGTGACCAAGGGAAACAGGAATACATTTTTATTTTTACAGATTCCATATGCAAATTTGTTAACACCATCATAGCTTAACCAACCTCGTTGTTATAACCGGGTACAACCTGGTACGGTACATGTAGCTGGCCCTCTCTAAAGAGCCTCTTTCTAAATATTCTATAACAAAGAGTCGAAAACGTTTGCTACAAACGTGGCTAAAGAGAATGGCCTATAGTTTTTTGTTGTCTAAGGCTTTCTTAATTCTAATTCTAAGCATTATTGTTCAAATAATAACAAATCACGTTTTTCAACAGATAATAGACCTATGTCTTAAAATGATCACTTATGATCCTAATTATAACTATGAAGATGAGGAGGAAGAGGGTGGTGGTGAGGATGAGGAGATGGAAGACGAATCCTTCACGCCTGACGCCGAACCTGAGTCAGATTCTGAAGAGTATTCTGATGATGATGACATGTCTTGGAAGGTAGGTCATTCCGGTACACTAGAAGAAAGTCTATGTTACCGAGTCAATTAATGGTTTAACTTTAAAGAGAAAATGGTTTTTACCAGTGATGGTTTATTATTTATATGTGCTCAATTTGTCCTCAGGTGAGACGTGCGGCGGCCAAGTGTTTAGAGTCAGTTATTGCAACGCGCCACGAACTTCTTGGTGAAATGTACCAAACTGTATCACCTGCTTTGATTGCTAGATTCAAAGGTACAGTATATTTTAATATTCTATTATCACTAGTGGGATCGTAACATGTTCGTCCATTTTGCCATGTTTACTTTATCTGGTTAGATTTTAAATATCTTTGTTGTTTTAGAACGCGAAGAGAACGTAAAGTGTGATATCCTGAGCGCGTACACCGCCTTGCTGAGGGCTACCCGCCCGCCGCCGTCTTTACAGATGGCTATCGTCCCCAACGACAACTCGCCGCAATCGCTTTTGTTGCATAGGGTAAGTTAAATGTCAACATTATTTAACTATGAGCACAGGGAATACCTAACTATTGTAAAGATCAGCAGTTATAAGCAGAGTTTACTAATTTTTTATATCTGCAATGATATTCAGTGAAAAATGTATTGAACATTAGGTATCGGGCGTAGTCCGCGGCGCGCTGCGCGTCATCCGCGGGCGGAGCGTGCGCGCTCGCGGCTGCGCGCTGGCCCTGCTGCGCGAGCTGCTGACGGCTGCGCCGGGCTGCCTCGCCGACCACGCCGCCAGGGTCATCCGAGCACTCACACCTGCGCTCACGTGAGTATCTACTTATTTGCTAAGACTGGTACACAGGACAAAGGAAGTTTTCTACTTGAATCTTAACCAGATCGTATAAGCATATCTTTAACAGCTGATAATTAATAATGTAATGCTTGTTCAAGGTTTATTGGTTTGCACTTGGTAGCCGAATACTGACAAATTCTTGATTTTTTATCTAACTTACTCCTTTTTTATTCAATATCTCATCATTATTTTTTTTAGTGACAAGAGCACAGCATCGTCAATGAAGATCGAGACTCTAGTATTCGTAGTCTGCCTCGTCCGCGGCCACCAGGCGGCGACGATGCGAGTTCACGTGGCTGCCCTACTGCCTGCCGTGCTGTGCTGTGTGCACGACCCCTTCTACAAGGTCACCGCAGAAGCGCTGCGTGTGCTGCAGACGCTCGTCAAAGTTATGCGGCCACTAGGTAAGTTTAAATTTAAGTATGCGAGTGCTCGATTAAGAGAATAGTGGTGGAAAATGAGTGTTTCCTAGCTTCTGCCATTAAAAATGACGGCTAGAAAAGGACCGTTAAACAGGTATGAGTAACAAAGAAGACGAATCAAATCAAATCAAATCAAAATTCATTTATTCAAATTAGGCTGAGAATCAGCACTTTTTGAACGTCAAAGACGTTTACATAAGACAGTCCCCCAAAACGCCCACCCTTCACCACTTCCTAGTGTTTTTGCTGGGAAGAAGAAGTGGAGGACAAACTCCCCAGCAACACGTCTGTCTGATAGGTTTGAAGAACCTGAAGCTATACAACACATTATGTCAAAAATAATAATTATGTCAATCATCTTTATACGTCATTCAATTAAATAATTTGCTACATGTTAGCTAGCACACACCAATATGCCAAAATAAATAAATAAAAAGTTATATATACCAAAATCGACAATTAACTCAAGCAAAGCCTGCTAAACTGAATACATAAAAAGCCTCCAAGGCAGTCCAAGGGCGTGCCCGCTGACATGTGCAATGCTGAATTATATCAATACAACTCATTCACACAATGTAATGAGATTTACTAAGCTACGCTTTACTAAGCTGACTTTATCTAACAACAGTTTTGCCCTTTCAACAGGTAAATACAATTGCTTATGAGAATATTCACTTTATAAATAAAAATAAAAAAACTCAGAAAAATATTACATCGCAAGGAAACAGTGTCTATCCCCGACATGTGATGTTCATGTTCACGTTCTCACCGGCTGCGCACGTCACAGACCAGGTCCCGGACGGCGACACGGATGCGCTGAGCGTGGAGCCGCCGCCCGAGGAGCTGCAGCAGTTCATCCCGGCCATGTACGAGTGCACGCTGGTGCGGCTGCGGGCCACGGACATGGACCAGGAGGTCAAGGAGCGAGCCATCGCTGCTTGCGGACAACTACTTTGCCATTTTGGTGATTTTTTGCAAGTATGTCATTAATGTGTTCTATATGTATATAGCGTTTGAATGGTTTCTCTACAAAGTTGCTTGTCTTTGATTCAACATCGCGTGGTGCGCAGTTTTATAAGATTTCTGGAAATTGGATATCATGAAACTCATAAGCCGCGTTTAAACGACAGTAGAACCACTCTTTGAGCTTCTTACCGTCTTCAAAATCTATAAAATTGTATGTAAAATTAAATAAAATTGATTTCTTTTACAGCACGAGCTCCCAGTTTGTCTTCCAATCTTCTTAGAACGACTGCGCAATGAAATCACCCGTTTGACTACTGTGAAAGCGCTTACTAAGATCGCTTCATCTCCACTCAGGATTGATCTGACACCTATTTTGGTAAGTAATGTTTCTTAAATTTTAATTAAACCATTGTAAAAGATTTTATCGTACACGAATGTTGAAGTCGTTGTTTATTTCAGTCGGATGCCGTGCCAATCCTTGGATCTTTCCTGAGAAAAAATCAAAGAGCCCTGAAGTTGTCTACTCTAGTCCTTCTCGATACTTTAGTACAGAACTACAGTAACTCCATTAGCATAGAGCTTTTAAGTAAGGTATGTTCATCTTCATTATGGTTCACAAAATATTCACATACACAATATCTCAACACAAATCGCCATGGTAATTTCACATCACTCTGTTCAACGTCTGATTTGTATGATTAAGCATAACGAAGTCGTTATGCTTAATCATACAAATCAGACGTTATCTAATCTGACTATAAAGTTTCCACTGCTGGGATACAAGCTTCTGTATTGTGAGAGGGTGGGAGTCGTATTCTACCATGCGTACCCAATTCGGGTTGGTAATCTCTTTTATATACATTTAAAGTGTGTAGCCGATGGGGAAAAAATAATAGAATCTTGACCAGTTTCATTTGTAGTCAAGTATCAGAATTCCTGTGACTGGTTCCGAGAGTTATTTTGGCTTCTTGGTTTAAGATATTTCACAAATCACAGGCCCCGACACATAACCCGGTCCCACAACCGTTAGTAAGCATAGAGAATGCCCCCCCTCAGGTGCTGATGGAGGTGCCGGCGCTGGTGTGCGAGGCGGACCTGCACTGCGCGCAGACGGCGCTGACGCTGGTGCGCGGCGCCTGCATCCGCTGCCCGGCCGCGCTGACGCCCGAGGCGCGCCACGCACTCACGCCCAACATACTGGCGCTCGCCAAGTCGCCCCTGCTGCAAGGTAGACAAACATACAGCAGTTAGAACTAAACTATAGTATTGCTATATACCAACCGTAATTTAGCGTTGAATTCTTTTGTGACTCATTATATCTGAAATTACAAACTTATCCCCACCTACAAATTGTAAATTAATTTATGTGTAGAATAGAAAGTTAAATGAGTTGCTGGTAACAGGTGGCGCCCTCAAAGCGATGCTGGGAGTACTCAGCGCGTTGGTAGCTGCAGACGTAGCAGGCTGTTCGCGTCGTGAGCTGCTGGCTTTACTCGTAGCGCCCGTACATCGCCTGCACGATCACAACGCCTCCGCACATCACATCAAACAGGTATGTACTGTGTAGTGTGCCCTGAACATGTCATAGCAGTTTGTGTAATGTAAATAGAATAGTGGATTGTAATCTTTCCAAAATCCTTTCGCAGGCCTTCCACTCTCTAGCAAAGTGTGTGGCAGCGGTAGTAGTAGAAGGCGGGTCGGATGCATTGGAAGTAGTGCGCGGGTTCCTGCGCGACGCCGCGCAGCCCACCTCCGACGCGCATCACATGTTCGCTTTACTGGCACTCGCTGAGATCGGACGGCATCTGTGAGTTTTCAGTCTTACAAACCCTATGTTGGTTGTAATTTTGCAATATGTAGTCATTCATATACTATTTACATGGGTTTACCAAATAATATTTAACTATTTTATATTTGGTGGAGTTATATAGGCTGGTATTTTTACTCGTGAATGAATACAATTTTTGTCAGACCAATAATGTATTTTACTTAATTTTATAAAAACTTTTTTTTCATTATAGTATTCATTCTATTCCTCAAGTTCTATTCCGCTTTCGGAATTCGCCCTTAAAAAATTAACCAATCAATAAGACAACCAATAAAAAGTTTTGTTATCCTCATAAAAATAAAATAATTCCTTGCAGAGATCTAAGCTCCATACCAAACTTGAAGGAGGTCCTCCTGAACTCGTTCACTCCGTCATCTGAGGAGGTCAAGTCTGCCGCTAGCTACGCCCTCGGCTCTGTCGCTGTGGGTAATCTGCCCGAGTTCCTACCGTTCATATTGGGAGAGATTGAGGCACAACCGAAAAGACAATACCTTCTATTACACTCTTTGAGGGAGGTATGATATTTTGGGTTTATTTTAATGTCGCAACATTTTAGATTGTGTTAAGACCTATATGGTCAAGTTTTTGGCATAAGATTATGCTTTTCCATACAGATACGAAGTTAAGTTATAATTTCCTGCCTTATTTTGTTTGAAATATAACATCTAAAAAGGATGGGTAGCCCAGTCATGAAATCTTGATAATGTGGAAATAACAGCATTGTTCATTTTTTCTGTATTCGTGAATTTGTGGTGTTTATTTTGTGTTTGCTTACAGATAATCTCATGTGAATCTACCACCCCCGAGGGTGTCGAAGCTCTTAGGCCTTTTATACCAGAAATCTGGGTGCAGCTATCTAAACACTGTCAATGTGCAGAGGAAGGATCTCGCAATGTCGTGAGTACACATTCTTCTTTAGTAGTAGATTTGAGTTCTTTTATGAGACATGTTTTGGTTACTGCCCAAACATTCTTTGGTGTCTGTAAATATTGAGCGTGAGTAACTCTTCATTGTACGTGCTCCGTTTTTATTTTTTGATTCATTCCATTAGCCTTATATAGATGATATGAAAGTGATCAAAATATATTTATTAATTTATCAATTTCTTCTAATAAAATGTTCGTTTTCAGGTCGCTGAATGCTTAGGAAAACTATGTTTACTAGAGCCACAAGACTTATTACCACACTTGAAGGACTTCCTCAAGTCGCCCGAGCCACTCACAAGGACAACCGCCGTCACAGCTGTTAAATTCACGATATCAGATCAGGCAAGTGTGACACCATAATCCCGAAGAAGTTGTTAAAATTGAAATGTCATAATAATTTGGGAAATGCTTTCTGATTACACTAAGCTCATACGTGCTCCTTATACACTACAGGAGTGCCGCCATGAGTCTTTATGGTTGCTATTGGTGATGGATCTCTTAAATTTTGTCCATCCACTTTCGAACTTCCATCTACAGAATCTTCAAAAATCTCTGATATAGCACAGATTTTTTAAATTTACTATATTTATGTTATTTTGTTTTTACTTTATAAAGAATGTATGTGTTCGTATAGCCTCAAGCCATCGACCCCCTCCTCCGCAACTGCATGTCGGAGCTGCTGGTGCCCCTGCGCGACCCCGAGCTGGGCGTGCGGCGCGTGGCGCTGGTCGCCTTCAACTCAGCCGCGCACAACAAGCCCTCGCTCATACGAGACCTGCTGCCGCACGTGCTGCCTACCATCTACAGCGAGACCAAAGTGAAGGTATGTGTCATGTGTCCGCTTGTTATTTGAATAAGTGCAAAGGGTCTTTTGATAACGGAAACCTGGTATTTTTAATTCTTTTACTAAAATTACTACTGAAAAATTGCTAAAACACAAAAAAAACAGGCAATTTTAGGGTTCTACATTAACTTCTCGTAACGTTGCTAACATAATTTTTGACCTCATGGAAAAGTCAAAAATTACGTCCACAAATAACATCCGGCTTCTGGAAATCAATTATATCGATGCGTAAAGCTTAAGCTCAAGTCAAATGATGAGATTCTAGAGATTGGCTGTTAATTCAACCAGTCATAGCAGTAAACCGTGTTTGACAATTTGTCACTATATTTCGATTATTTTCAATCCATTTCGTTTCCACGAATTGGGCCTAAGACTGTCTTTAACCTGATTTTTCTGCCAACAGAAAGAACTAATCCGCGAAGTAGAAATGGGTCCCTTCAAGCACTCAGTGGACGACGGCCTGGACCTGCGGAAGGCGGCCTTCGAGTGCATGTACACGCTGCTGGGCACGTGCCTGGACCGGCTAGACGTGTTCGAGTTCCTGCGCCACGTGGAGGACGGGCTGCGCGACCACTACGACATCAAGATGCTGACGTACCTCATGTGCGCGCGCCTCGCGCAGCTGTGCCCTGCTGTTGTGTTGCAGAGTCAGTTGATCTTTATTTATTACTAGTAATAGCATAAAATAGCGTTATACAGTGTATCGTTGGAAATAGTTATTAACTAACATCTTTCGGTTTATCGGGTTTTTCTATTACGTGGGACGTAAGCGTAACTGGTGAAATGTGGGTGCACTGTAAGTACACCTCTGCCCAACCCTTCAGGGAATACAGGCGTGACATAATTTAACCATTCTGGGTCGATTTATACTGCCTTTAGGTTTACAATCAAATACACTAGGTACTAATTTGACAGGCCTTTATTCTGTAGTTGTAAGAGCGGTTTTCATATCACAAGTGTTACTATCGACGTGTGGTTGACTGTACCTTGGTCTGCTCTCTGTCCTCTGGTCTGGTCCCAAGCTCATAGATTAGCAGGACCAGTCTTACTGGGTAATCTGTCAAGCTGGTATCCCTTCTAGCGAATATAACATGCATGTCTTGACCTTTTGTGCTGACACCAGAGCATAAGAATCTAACGGTGTTCCTTTGTTTGTGATCAGGGCTAGAAAGTTTAGTGGAGCCCCTGAGAGCGACGTGCACGATGAAGGTGAAGGCCAACTCAGTGAAGCAGGAGTACGAGAAACAAGACGAACTCAAGAGGTCCGCGCTCAGGGCCGCCGCCGCTCTCTTACAGATACCAGAAGCAGGTACATTATAAGAAGAAGTAGTTGCCCAGTGCTCGAAATAAGAGTATTTTAGCCTTCTACACTCCTTCATATAAACTCCATATCCCAAATATCACACTCCTCTGTGCGTGTAATATGATTAAAAAGGGGTACAAAGCTTTCTCTTCACTATACTAATAAATAGATTATAAGATTATAGGCATTTATCCACGCATTTATGTTTTTGTTCTTGTGGCCTGTTCCACAAGATGTTTCCTAGGATGAAAATGCCCGTGTCATTCATTGGTCCACAAACTAATTTCTATGCAATTAATCACGCCAACCTGTATGCGGAAGAACTCGTGGCTAAATAAAGACAGCCGCACGAGTCCATCGAAGGTTTAGCTACGCTTGCCGATATCAGTTTGTGGATGGGTTCCGTTCATTACATATCAAAACTCCTCCCCGTGCCTCGGAAGCACGTTAAGCCGTCGGTCCCGGCTGTTATTTGTAGATCTTTGACAGTCGTTACGAGTAGTCAGTACCCTAAACGTCTGATAACCAGTCTTACCAAGGGGTACGGTGTTGGACCGGGAACTGGGTTGTGGAAGTCATATAAGCAGTTGCTCCATATAAAATAATGGTATTCAGCTGCATCCTGATAGACTGGAAGCCGACCCCAACATGGTTAGTTTAAGGCTAGGCAGATGATTATGACGGGAAACTAGCTGCTGCTACAGCTGCTGTCCGTAAGAAGGACTAACCAACAAACCCACAGTGTTTTACTCTCGTGTCTAGTGGAGAAATTGGATTTAAATGGCCTATTTAAATGGCAATCGAGATAACTTGACCGTTTTCGTGTTTACAGAAAAGAATCCCCACCTGATGGACTTCGTGACGCAGATCAAGTCGTTCCCGGAGCTACAGCCCATCTTCGAGTCGATCCTCAAGGACTCGTCGGGCGGCGCAGGCGTGGACTCCAACCTCATGGACCAGAGCTAGCCGCCAACACTCCTATACTTCTCCCACATTGCGACCAACACTACGAGGTTCTATTTTATTTTGGTCTTTTTTGTTGTTTCGTTTTTGTAAGAATGCATATTATTTTCATTCATGTCAAATGTAAAAATGATTGAAATTGAATAGAAGTTTAGTTTAATACGTATTATTTTAATTTCGCTTTTTATTGAACTCGAAATAAGAAAGAGTTTAATTCAACAGCTTTATTATAAAGTTACAAAGTACATAACTAAAACATTAGCACTGCTAATCGAATTCTCGACGTTTGTGATAAGACGTCAGAAAGCGACTCCTCGCGAGGCTCACAAGGAAACTAAGGACGAAAGGAATCAAGGTCTCGTCACGGTTCGCATAACTATATTGTGACGGCGGAAATCAGACTTGCATAACTATCGATAAGTGGCTAAAGTTCTTAATACGCTTGTAAAAGTTCTCAATTATTGAATAGACAGCTAGACGCTGATAGAGTGGTAGTTTTCTATCGATAGTTATACAGAATAATTTATTTTATTGATATGTATTGTGATATTACAAGCTATGTGGAAAAATCATAGGAAAATGGATAAATACACTATAATGAAGCGAAATCCTTATAGTATCAGTTATTTCCCTTTCCTCTTTGCCGCCGGCGTTGCGCTCGCTGGCCTCGGCACTTCGTTCTGCAAATGACAGTAAATAAATCAATATATTGGAATTCATGATCAACATCACAGCATTTCAAAATAAATTGTATATGCAATGCATTTCCAAAATTCAATGCATGAATTCGGAAATCGTATGTGAGATTTAAATGAGACAGGTGAAGACCAAAACGTAATTACACTGTCGTCCATATTATGTACATTAGTACTCATAATAACCCTAGCCAATAAGTGAAGCGGTTGCTTTACATAGATTCACATGGATTGTAACTTATGAGAGAAGGAAACAAATTATAGTGCTAAATATTTGAATTAGTGCAGACTGTCTACATACGTACCGGTTTGGCTGGTGACACGCGCGTCAGTGTGGTGCTGCTGGCGTTTCGTAGTGGCGGACGTGATGATGTGCTCATCATACTGCCCATCGCACTCGCCGGCCGCTCTGGACTTAGCTCTTTGCTATAATAAATTATTTAATTAAATTTAATAATAGTTTATATTATTAACCAGACGTACCTATAAAGAAGAATTTTATCTGTGACGGCTTTGTTATTCTAAGTATAAGTTCGTAAGGATAATCAGCCCTTTTCTGATTGGTGTAGGGATTACAGCCATAAGATAGTAAGGTACTCGTCAATTTCATCAAGTCAACTAAAGCATTAGTTTAACCTTTTGACCGCCATCGTCACAAATACGTGACAAGCGAACGCATGCCCTGTACGCCAACGTCACAAATACGTGACAAACGAAGTACAGTCTTAAGTACTATAACACGAAATAAACAATTAAATCATTACTTTTGTGTGAGTTAATTTATATATCTTAAAAGTTGAAGTGCCCGTGCGTATTTAATTGCATGAAAAAAATTAAAATAAAACACGGATATTGATACATTCATGATGACAAAGAAGAGATTTAACGTTTTTATTGAAAAGGCTTGGCGTGGAGGGCACGCGCGTGCGTTTATCCTCTGGCGGTCAAAAGGTTAACCAAATGGAGATGTATTACAAGATACCTTACATTTTTATAAAGACATACTTTGGTTTCAAATAACTATAAAACAGTGCCTATAAACACTCTTAACATACTTCTTCAGAAGCATTCGAATGGAACAGATCAATATAATAAAAAAATACCCTTCTTTTTTGCCCGGGTGAATAAAATTGATAGTTACAAACCTGTTAGTGCGGGAGATTTGTCCTTTTCTGCTGAACATGTCAGATAGTCGACCTCGCAAGTCGCGTCTACTTCCCGCTGCACTCATGTCTGAGTCCGAACCCTGCTGATTTTATGTGAGCATGTTGTGAGATGTAAAAATAATATAGAATGAGGAAATGGCTACCGGCCTACATGGTTTAGACTCTTGCCTAGATGGGTAAAGAACATGCCTCCGCCCCTTTACTAACAATACCTAAATTAATGCCTAAAATAAAAGTGCACTGTTTAATTTTCAACGCTCGGCTCAGCACTGACAGTTCAAAATTCGATTTCAGAAGAAACATGCTTAAATGAAAGACCTAGTTCGTTACCTGAGAAACAGTGCCAATTGGTCTGAATTCCACATGTTCCGTGCTGTCATGTGCTACTTGGTCGTCAATAGAACGGGACTTGGTCAGTTTCTTCAATTTGCCGAAAATACTCTTCTTTTTCTTCTTTTCCGAAGGCAGCACTTCGCTTTGGGCTGATCCGCCAGATAACCGACTGGAAAAGTTTAATTTCAAATATCAAATGAGATGTGGCTCGGTTAATGATCCCTCTTTCCTTTACTTAGTTTTGAAATAACCCTTATAATTAACTCATTTTATTTACCTAGATTTTCATAATGTATTCCATGGAAGATGTTCATACCTGTCTAGACTAGCATCACGTTGCATGGTAAACAGTCGGTTATCCGCGTCACCGTCCAGTGATTGCATTGATGACACGCTGCTTTCGTCCACCGACTTCCATATCAAGCTCTGGGTAACGAGAAATGGAGGTCAAAATCGGTATTATTTACCGAAGATATGTGAACATTCTTGTGGTGATCTACCTTATTATAAAACTTATTTATTAAGATACTCGATTATTATTACATATGAATTATTCAAGGTTAATGCAAGAAACGTGTTGAGTTAAATCTATAAAATAACAAGTATCATGATTAAACATTTCTGACTTTAAGATATTTCTGTCATAATTTGCCATTCGGTTGCCCACTTTAGTGATGGAAGCTTACTAGTTTCCTTCCTACCATTTAATTTTCAGTTTCAGAAATTTTGTTTCACTCTGGATTAAAAAAGATTTCAGAGCCTAGTTAGTAGTAGCCTAGAGAGAATAGTTTAGGTGCAATATACGACTAAACATTTATTTTTGTCCGTTAGTTCGATTATTAAATAATATTGGACACTTATTTTTTTCTTTTTATACGCGATTAATAGATTACGTCGATACATTGAGTTAAAATGTGCCATGACGTCACGCCTAGGTAGATATTATACTGTGTTGTGACGTGGCGAGCCCCCACTCCCTTACGCTAATGCGTTCGTAAGTATTTTTTATTATTATTCGTGTCTAATATTTTATTATGATACGCGACTGACGGACTAAATACATTTTCCTTTATTATCCAAG
Organism: Phlogophora meticulosa; assembly: GCA_905147745.2. Taxonomy (NCBI): domain Eukaryota; kingdom Metazoa; phylum Arthropoda; class Insecta; order Lepidoptera; family Noctuidae; genus Phlogophora; species Phlogophora meticulosa. Next base: position 8,404,371 of record LR990518.1, read on the forward strand.
TGTCATCCCTATTATGCTTATGATTCCTTTCAGTTTTTTTTTCTATGAATAGAACTTACCTATAATGGCTAGAAAAAGAATACACTGATTAAGTCCGATCACCCGTTAAATTTTCAAGCACTATACTTTAGTTTATTGAGCGTCTCCTTTTTTTAGGGGACTAAATTCAATAAAAACTAACTACTAAATGAAGATAGTATGTATCTTCTCTCATATTTGCACGAACTATAATACCATAATTAACTTATGCCGAGGTAAAAACAATAACTAATCAGCAAGACTGCTCACTGCCCGGAATGCACAGAATTTACAGTCACGAGAAATACCTTACATATATTCAAGATATAAAAGTGAGATTTTTCTTGTATTGTTTTACATAATAATTTTATCAGATATTAAAAAATGCATGGGTAATTATGCTCGTAACACACTTTGTTCACGTTTTTCAAGCAGGATCTGTTCAAAATATTGTAACTTACCTGGTCTTTCGTAGTCTGCTCAAGTGATATAGAGCGTTTCTTGAGTGAAGGCGCACGGGACGGTGTGCGCGTGGCTGGAGAGACTGACAGTGTGTCTCTAGGCTCTGTCGACATTGCTCTAAGAACACAATTATACAATTAAATAAGCGGTCTATTTCAGAACTGTCAACACAACATTGTTTATTTAGGCACTACATATGTAAGTCAGTTTTATACGAAAGTAGCTCAAGGCACTGTCAGAGACTCTGTTAATTCCCTCTTAAAGATCAGATCAATCAGACTAGAGACTATGTGGCTGAGGAAGTAGGGCAGTACCTTCTAGCTGTGGCCTGGTGTCGTCGTTGCCGTTCTGCGATGCGTGATGCTCTGAGTTCGTCAGTAAGGCGACGCAGGCGAGCCGCAGTGGACGCCGCCTCCACGCCGCTCGCGCCGCTTTCAGGCGTCGCGGATCGAGACCGAGACTTGGACGACTGAACAAAAATGTATCAGGATTGAACCCGGAAGACATGGCTTTAAATATGTAGTGGAAATTGAACCAACTTAGGTGTGACGAGAATAAAACAAATGAACTGATCCTAATTTTGTGGAGTTTTACTTACGTAAACTGTCTTTAAACAAATTAGGGGCACACAACTTACTCTGTTTCGTCTTGGTGGCGTTGGCGTCACCAAGTTCTTCTCAGGTTTGACTGGTTCATTGCGGAATAGATCTGGACTCTGCTTCATCAGGTCGTCTATTGTTTCTAGAAGCTGCGTAATTATCCTGTCATCTTCCTGCAAGAGAAATCGTAAGTAAAAACGAATTTGACTAAAACTAGGGCAATATTTTACCAATTTTGTAGTAGTAGTAGTATTACCGACTTGTGTTCCGCTTTACTTATTGGACTGTAAATGATTGGTACGGCTTCAGGTAGCCCACCAAATCTGTAAATTTACTGTTCTTGGCGGGCTGCTTACTTGCTTTGGAAATAAGGAATGAGTGGCAAAAATGATCGATAATGGTTTTTCTGATGCGTATTTGGCTTCCTTACCTGCTGTGCACGTTTGAGAGAACCAACGAGCAATTTGTTCTGGTCGCGATCCCGATCGTGTCGTTCCTTATCGCGACGCAGCTTTTCGTTCGCAGTGCGCAACTTCGCGTGTGCATCTCGCAACTCTAGCAGATCACACTGCAATTCTGTCACCTGAATAAAGATAATTGTTTAAACCATTATAATTTCTAATAAATTAAATGACACTATCATTGTCCTGCCCTTTTCCCGAATATTCGGTTCGGCGCATCATTTTTCAAGTTTTCCTTATCTCTCTTCAGCCACCATCTCCGTATTCAACGTTTTTCTTCCTGGCCATATCTACTTTCACAATTAAATCATCCATCAATCCATCCTTCGTTTCAATGTATTATTTGTGAAATAAAGAATTTTGGGAATACCTTTTTTTTAGCCTCCTCAGTCTCTTCTTCAGTTGTTCTCTTCAATTGTTCTATTCTTCTCTTCATGTCTAACCTCTCCTTCTCTCTTTCTCGTTCTATCTAAAAACAGAAATACTATTGTTTACAACAGTTCAGCTGAGTAACTGTATTTTCATCTTTAACATTACCACATTAGCTACGTCAGAGATCAAGTTAAGCAGAACAGGAAAAAGGTAATACCTCAAAGAGTGTCTGCCTTAGATCCCTGGCGAGAGTAGAGGTCTCTTGAAGCAACCGTTGCTGCTCGTCACGTTCTTTGTGCCAGGCCAGCTCCATACGCGATGCTAGTCCTGCCACGCGCGCTCTACCCGATGTCAGCAACCTTTCTTCTTCGTACTGAGATGTTAAAAATGTTTGATTAGGATGTCGGTAAATCTTCGTTTTGATTCAGCAACGTGTTTTTGTATTGAACACACTTGTTGCTGACAACATTGAAAGCAGTATGTGTGTGATTATCTTTAACGAATGCAATCAGAACTGATCCTAATGATTTCATTGAACGTGGTTTTTAGGAATAGTATTATTACTGATTGGTAAGTTCAGGTTTACCTCGTTAAGTCTAGACTGCATTTCGGAGAACCGAACTTCAGCTGCGGAGCGTTCACTGATAAGTTCCGTGTTGAGCTTGGAAGATAGTAGTCGTGCCTCACACAGTTCATCTTCTAGGCACGCCGTCTGTTGCTCCAGGGTGGCCACTTTGTTGCGATACTCTTCCTAAAAGAAAAGGATTGAAGAATGTCCAAAATCATTGACAGCATTAAAATGTTCCCAGGAATGTTATCTTGTTCACGACATAATAAAACTTAAGTTTTTGTTATATCTGACTTACTTCATCAGTACTAGATATTGAGAGTCTGGGTGTTCTAGCACTCTTATCGCCATTCTTCATTTCAGCCATCGTCTTCTGCGCAGCGTCCAACATTTGCTTATAGTTGTCTCTTTCCCGCCTGAACCTCGACACCTTTAAAATATTCGCATTACTCATTAACTTGCTCATGTTGCATATTGCTACTTACCTACCTGTATATATTTAAGCATCAGAATTTTGATTACCTGGTTATGCAAAGACTTCAGTTCATCTCTCATGGTGTTCATTTGTCCTTCGTACCTAACCTTGATCTCAGCAAGCTCATTCTTCCTCGACACGTCAGCTTGTTCAAGTCTTTTGTTTAAAGCTGACAATTCTTGTTCTAGATCAGCATTCTCTGCTGTAAGAGTCCTCTGTACCTTGGACACTCGTTCGTAGTCTTCTAGTTTCCTTCTGGCTTCCTCCAACTGCAAAAAGGTACATTAAAATTATTTGTTCCAGGAATGTTCGCATCTTCTTTTACTTCTATTAGCTGGTTCATCGATGCTTCTACTTTTGGGGTTGTGACCGAGATGTTTAAATCCCAATAATGCCTTTGCCCAATCTTACCTCTTTCTTAGCCATATCATGGTGGTGTTGGAGAACGTCTCGCTGGTCATGCGTGGTGCGCAGTTCACGCTCTTTCGCTTCAAGCTTAGCATTAAGTCGCGCGCGTTCTACTTCCCAACCACCGCCGCACAGCCGATCTTGTAGCGACGATATTGAGCTCTGTGTAATGCAAAAAGGTATAGTGAAACAGCAAATTCAAAAAACCCAGTATAACTTGATTAGATTCTTGGAAGGCGAAAAGTACCTGCAGTTCATTCTTTTCTTTTGTCCACGCTGAAGATTGAGTATCAAAATTGTCTTGGAGGGTTTTTATTTCAGCCAATGTTGCTTTCAATTCTTTTTGCACATGCGCTAGTTCACTGTAGGAAAATAAAGTGTTGATAATATTGTAAATACACAGGAATGAAATGTTACATAGCTACCTATATTAATTATTAATTACCCCTGTGCCTGCTCTTTTTCCACGGTAAGCCTTGCTTTAGTGACTACGTGTTCTTCTTCCAAAATTTCGTATTTACCCGTCAATTCTTCATATTCCGCCTTTTCTACGGCGAGAGAGTGCTCTAATTCTGAAAGTTTTTACAAATTTTTCATAGGTAAACTGCATCTCTAAGATGTAGGTATATGAAAGGTATGATAGGTGAACATACTTTTAACAGTTTCTTCATACTCCTGTTTGAGATCAGTAATCTTCTTGGCGCCTGCGCCAGACGATTGTTCCAGTATTTTTAATTTGCCTTTGAGTGTAGCTAATTCTGCTTCTTTGTTCTTTATATCTACATCGTGGGCTTTGCGCATACGATCCAGTTTCTTACGTTCAGCCTAAGACAAAATTTGATTAAGTGAAAGTGGTATGTAGTTGTTTTTTTAATGGTATTGCGTCAGTGAATGACGGTCACCCATCTACATACTTGCCGAGGTAAGTCTGTGGATAGGTGACCGTTCGCCACATATCAAAATTCCTCCGTGCCTAGGAAAGCACGTTAAGCTGTTGGTCCCGGCTGTCATATTTTGTAGATATTTGACAGTCGTTACGTGTAGCTAGAAGCCGGAAAGTCTGACAACCAGTCCAACCAAGGGGTATCGTGTTGCCCAGTTACTGGGTTGTAGAGGTAAGATAGGCAGTCGCTCCATGTAAAATACTGGTATTCAGCTACATGTGGTTAGACTGGAAGCCGCCCCCAACATAGTTGGGAAAACGCTAGGCAGGTGACAATGATGATGTGTCAGTAATAAATATGTACCTGCAAGTCCGTTTCCAGTTCTGATGCCTTACTCTCCCAATAACCAGACTCTTTCTTTTCTGTTTGCAATTTGTTCTCCTGTTCCTTTTTCTCATTCTCCAACTTCGATATACTGGATTTCAATTGCGACATTTCTGATTTTATTGTCGATAGTTCTTTCTCAGTTCTTTCCAAGTCTTGTTTAGCAATTGCTAATTCTTCTTGCTTATTTTCAAGTTCTTTGATAGTTCTCTCTAGTTTATCTTGCATTTGTGCCATTTCAACGGATGATATCGCTTCATCATATTTCTGGTTCGATGTATCTCGTAAGGCATCTTCCTACAACCATAAAGTGTGGGGCAACGTTTTTTAAAAAATACCTACTTAAAATTAAGTAAAAGATTTCTTTGCTATATTCAAGGCCGGAAAATATTGTCTATTAAAACCTTAATGGCAATAAACTAAGAGGCAGGGATAATGCGAAAACATGCTCATGTTCTAAGCATCTATAGATAAGCTGTTCTTTTTTAGGAATCGTAAATAATCACGGGGCACTCAAAATCTGCAAAACTTGGAAAGAAAGGGCCATGCGTTGGTGCGTGCCTATCAACAATTCATCCAAGTACCAGTTGTTTAATATGAATATCTTTAGCAGATATCGTTGCTTCCAAATGAGTGATTTTGCTATCGTAGTCGGTTTTCATTTCTCTTAGATCTGTTTCTAGTGAAATTAGTTTGCTTTCAGCTTTAAAAAGCTTTGTTTGCATTTGATCTTTTTCGCTGGTAAAGTCTACTGATATACGCCGTTGACTGTTGGTTAATACTTCAGCTTGCTCTTTTTCTTGGATTAGCTATTTTAGATAAAGTATGATTAAGAACATAATTAATATGAGAGAAGATTTTATGAAATGTATAAAAATAATATTTACATTTCTACACTGCTTACCTCCTTTTCTAATTTAGCAACTTTGTCTTTACGCACAGCTAGTTGCTTTTCAACTCGTTTGCATTTGTCCTCTGCCTCTTTGAATTTCTTTTCTAACTCACCTATCTTCTTAGCCTTGTCTCCAACCTAGAAGAAACGCCATAATTATACTTTTGAAGCTCTAAATGTTATAGAAACGTTCATAGGATATCTACTTACCTCTTTGAGCAATTTTTGTTTATCCTGTTCTAATTTATTTATAATTTCTACTTGCTTTTTCAACTTATCAATTTCCTTATCTTTTACATCGATCTCCTTCTTAAGTTCCTCTATTTTCTTCATGCAGTCGGACATAGTTGTGTTTAGGGACGTAGCATTTTCTGTGGAAAGAGGTGTTAGTATATTAAACATGTAATATTTTTTTAAGTTGCTGTGACAATAGAAGGGCGATACTCACTCAGATCGTTATTAAGTTTAGTGACTTGTGACTCTAAATTCTTCTTTTCTTCTTGCAAAGTTTTGATTTGACCAGATATACTGCTATTGTCTTTTTCGAGTGTTTTTAACTTGCTATTTATATCTGTTTTGTCAGTTTCTAATTTTGTGTTTAGATCTTTTAGTTTAGCAATTTCAGTTTGCAAGCGATTCTTCTCGTTTGTAAATTCAGAGTCATTTCTAGATAATTTTGATCTGATATCTTCAATATCTTTTTCCATTTGAGCTCTGGTATTGATTTCAGTACCGGAGAGTCCGGCGTTTTTCATAACAACATACATTTCACCTGCAAAGTGGAATTATGATAGATAGATGATCGCACATAAATATAAGGTATGATGGTACAAATCTAGGTTTTATCACTTGAATGTTTAAAATGCCTTACCGATTTCACTTTCTAAATCTTCAACCATTCTTTTCATTTGTAGTTTCGTTGTCAAATCAGTTGGTTTCTTTGGAACTCTTGGCCGGAATGATTTGATTGCGTCGTCTTTCAAAGCTTTTAATGAAACTTGTAATTGAGCTTTTTCTTTCTCAAGCTGTGAATTAAGGGTTGAATTAATTATTAAAATACAATCAACTGGTATTCTCATAAGTTCTTATTTGTAATTTGCTATGGAGTACTATAAAAAGTATTCTATCAATCTGACTGGTATTAAGTCAATCTAATTATAAATAATAATCACCTTATTAAATTTCAAATTCAGTTTGTCTAACTCTTCCTGCTTTGTTTTCAATGCATCAGCGTCTTTTTTGCTATTGATTTCTCCACCAAATCTTACTTTTTTCTCCGTTTTATCATCTTTATTTTCTAATTCTTTTAATTTGGCTATAGCTTCTTTTAATTCAGTTTCTAGTTGCGTTATTTTAGCTGCGCTTTGTTCTACAGATTTTTCAGATTTCAATGATTTAGCATTTTTCAGTAGCTGTAATAAAATAAACGCCCGATTGATTGATTGTAGAATGAATTATACTCATAAAAAATATTACAGAATTCACAACACAATTATTTGTTATTTTTAAAACGGGTACCTGTAATTTCTTGTTTTCTAGCTGCAGTTTTTCGTTATCAGCTTCTAAACTTTGCGTCTTAGAACGAAGAACATTTGCTTCTTGTTCTATCACTTGAAGTTGTCTTTTCAAGTCGACATTCTGTTGGTCGCCATCGAGTGATCTACATTATAAATTAATTTATAGTCACCCCTACCTTCATACTTTTTTATAATTATTGTTACTTTTGAAACATTTACTTACTTGCTTTTGATAAGTGAAGCTTTTGGCTTCTTGGACAGACTAAGTTCAGCATGTAACCTCTCACAATCTCTCTCTTTTTCGATAACCTTTTTCCTTAATTCAGCAATCTCATCTTCTAACACCTAAAAGGGTTAAGTTTAGTTTTAGCTAACTAAAAATGTTACTAAACATTATTACATTGTATTGGTTACGTACTTTAACTTTTTCTTCTGCTAAATTATTAGTCTTATTGTTAGTTGTTCGACGAAGCGTGACTGTTGAATTAGTTTTGGGCTGACTAGCGATTTTATCAGTTAGTTCTTTGACTTGCTTTTTCAAGGAATCCTTGTCCTGTTCCATTTCTTCAACTTTTCTTCGTAAAACTGATGCTTCCTGAAAGTGTTAATGCTTGGGTAAGTTTATTTTTATTTTAAATGAAAAAGAGAGACAACTAAATTCCTTAAAAACGTTGTGTGAGCACCTGATCATTAAGTTCGAGTAAGAGTCGTAGTTCAGCTGGATCGTCCTCATCTGTTTTTCCATCTTTGTCATTAATATCAATATTGAGTTTATTTGATGGAGGTGTTGGCGACAGCTTACGGCCTATAAATAATTTTGTATTTTATAAAAATGCGTAAATGATTTGCTCCAAAAATACAAAGCTTTGTAAGTATATTATGCAAAGGTTTTTTGATGAAAATTAGTAAAATTGAATGGTACTGAGTCATTGTTCCGGACACGGATGTTGAACAATGTGGTGGATAAATTTATAAACCCAAACATTGTAAAAGATTCAACAAGGTCTAATTCTGACTGGAGAAAATGGCTACCATCAATACGCCGTGTAATTCAAATACACTGACAAGCATGTTAGTAAACATCAAGGAACAAAGGTAATGTTATGAGTTAATGGTTACGCAAGTAGTCCAAGTAGATACACAATGAACATGATGAATCACAACCGGGATATGCGGTGGATCTCGGGAGAGGGTGTTATGTTAGAAAAACACAATCGATTTTTCACAATATAAGTAGTTGACGTACTTCTGGCCTTGGTAGCCATTTTCTTCAGCTGTAGAAGCAAGGACTCATTGTCGTCCTCGACCCGGGACGCAGTTTTACGTAAGTTATTTGCCTGTAAATATTCGTTAGTTATAATTATTGAATATCTATTCTAAAATTATTGTAAGAACCGAAACTGTTCAGAACTCTGTTAAGGACAAAATACAGGATGAAAAAAACAACATTTAAAATTGTCAAACTGATCATAAGTACCTATATTGGACATTCTTACAGCCAACGGACTGAACAATGATACGAAGGGCGAGGGGTATGGAGAACGAGATTCAGGTGTTTTATCTGGAGTTAGAGGAGGACTTTCAGATTTATCTCTACTGAATATTGCGTTGACTTCTAACGTATCCATTTGTAAATCTCTGTCAAGAATTTTGTCCTCATTATTTATTGGAACAGTTTCTGTGCTAGCATCCACATATTCTTTAGAATTGACAGCTTGTAGGGCTTTGTCATTATAAAGCTTAGCTGCCGTTTGTATACTAGCATTTCTTAGTTTTTGTTTATCAGTCTGAACAAAATTGTTCGTTCCCATAAATTCGGTTTGCATGTATTTATTTTTCATAAATGCTACTTCCGTTTGGGTGTACATTTCCAAAATATCTATTGTACTTTGAACAATTGAATCAAGAGTTATTTTTTTTGTATCGGTCATAACGTCATGCACTAAAATAGTATCCGTTTGACAACCTTCAGAGTAACTCATAATAAGATCTTGTGGGGATTGAGCGATCTGGTTAACACCGATGGACGACGGACTACTGTCTAGCGATGATAAGCTCTTTTCTAAAGCAAGTTGCATTTCAAGTATCCTTTGAATCGTATTTGGTTCTAGCATTTCATTGTCTTTGATGGGTGTTTGGGGTGAATTGGGATCAGATCGGGGAGACTGTGGAATGAGTTGCGGACGTATCCTTCTGCCGACGACTCGGGGCCGATATCGACTAGCCTGTTTGAACATAACATTCCTTATTTTTTGGTTTAACTAACAATCGACATAGGCTTATAGAGAATAACAATGTGATATACAATAATACATATGAGTGTCGCGGTGTTGAGTCAGACATGTGTTGGCGGCGAGCCAGCTGGCATCCGTCGAACGAGAGCTAATGCCCTAATGAATGCGTTGTTTTTCTAGAGGAACTAAATGATCGGAGAAATAAGTGGTTGTAATGGCATTTAACTGTTAACAAGAGATGAGTTATTGTTAAACTGTAACTAATTGTGCACGTGTTTACTGCATTCCAAGCCGACTGTAATATTGGGCAAAGCAAAACAAAGGTATAGCTGTTTATGCTACCATGTGTGGAGATTACCGAGTTATTTGCGGTGTGTGGTGGTGTACCTAGCGTGTTTGCACAAAGAAACAGAACCATCTCTCGCATTGGTAACGTAATGTTTGAATTTCGAAGATCAAAGCAAGACTACTAGTAACTTGACATTGTTTAGTAAATGATTGGTGGGTACCTCTTCCTCAGCGTTTCTCAGTTGTTCTCGAAGGTCAGCCTCGCGCTCCAGTGAGTCCTGCAGGTCTCGCAGTAGTTGCGCTGGGTCCTCCTGACTGCCGCCGCGGGTGAGGGACGAGCGCGATACTTTCTAAATATATAACATATATTTTCAGTTCAGGTTGTTAAACCATTGAGGTACTTATACCGGTAATTGGTGTGTCAAGAGATTCGCATGGATAGGTACTGAAAATTCTACGGATCATTGATAAGATTAACAATGGTGGACTGGTTATAAAGTTCAATGACCTGTAAATCAATTCAGACAAAAGCTGACATATTATAATAATATGGTCAAACACATTGGTTGCAACATCGCGCATCAAAAATCTATTTATACTCAAGATACTTTTATGAGTTATATGAATAGAACTGACCCCATCGTTAAGTTGGTTCTTCTTAAGTATGGCTGGTGTAACTCCTGAAGCTGCAGACAGCTTCGAGTTTGCGTCGGACAACTCTCTTTGCAGCCTCAAAGCTACTTCAGTAGACCGCGCCACTTCTTGCTCCAAGTCTTTGATGCGGTTCTCACGCTGTAAGCCATCTTGGCCGCCAACTATCTGGAAATGATACAAATTATTTTTTGCAATAAAATCATCATCATTCAACCGAAAGACGTCCACTCCTGTGCAGGTTTTCCCTTCCCCTCCTCTGTTCCTCGCCATAGTGACCGATCCAATACTTCCTGCATTCAGCAGATTCACCAGATCCTTACAATGTTTAGCGACATTTTAAATCCATTTATATAGAATACTTAAATTGGTTTGTTGCTAAAGATTGGTCGTTCAAAGACTACTTGGCTAAGGAGCATGAATTTGATCTTTTAGGTAGGAGACCCGGATATGTTGACGCAATTTTGGTCAGCCCTATGTCCAGCAAACATCTATCATAATTAATCGTAACTGATTGATAGCTGTTGCTGTTGCTGCAAGACCGACCAAAACAGAAATGACTTAATTGGCTACCTGGCAGCAAGCCGGATAGAAACAGATTTATGACTAGGTATAAATATTTACACAGGTATGTAATTTATTGACATTGTTCTAGTTAAGATTTATTGCACTATTTATTTTACAATCACCGTGAACGGCATCTGAGAATAGACATTAACGTTTGGTAATAATTTACTTTGCGTTTCCGAACCTTACATTTGTTTTGAAATGCTCTAGGCAACATTTTTTAAAAGCACACGGTACATTTGGGTCTGGAATAATAGATTATGCACCAAGGGGATAAAGCAGTGCCTATGTCACGGGTACCATTTTGAGCTAGCCCAAAAAAAAGACACCTTTATTTCCAAGGACTACTTTTCACACCTGTTAGATACGAAAAAGCAATTCGATTTCCAAATGATCGTTCTTTTCGGTACCTAAAAGGTTCTATACTAACTTTTAGTTGAGGTTCCGAATTCAAAATACAGTATCGATCATCTGGTTATAATGTAATATTATTGTCCAGCTAGACCAAAGGGGTGTTATGACTTACTTTGGGTTAGGTACAGTCCCCGACACGTAACTTGGCAAGAGTCGTTAGATGCGCACAAGTCGTTGTTTAGGTCTTGGACCACAAAAGGTGGTCAAGCAGGACGTGGGGTATGAGGTAGAGTCCATCCGAACGCATGTTGTATGCATGACATATAATTTGACATTATAGAGCGCGTGGTGAGAAAAACAATATTTTTATCAAGTTGACACACTTCGCCAGATTCGCCAATTTGGCAGGTCAAAGAATGGCGTCTGTGATTGGAATATACGAACAATTTGAGTTTTTATTCAATTTGTTAAATAATATATTTCCCTGGCTTTCCATGGGGCCGAATTAAAATCAGCTAAATGTGAGTGTCCTTACAATAGGTACACGTCTGTCTAACCCCTTCGGGAATTACCAGCGTGATATAGTACGTGTTACAAAATCGTATTACCTCTAAAAGTTTCTTCTCGTGTTCAGCTTTCTCTTGTTCAAGCTGATCAGCTTTCCTTTCAGTCTTTTTTAACTTAAACGATAAAACTCTACAATTCTTAATGGTCTGTTCTAACTCCCTTCTGAGTGACGAGTATTCATCTGCTTGGTCCTCCCTGGAAACAAGCAAAAGCCATTTATTTAGTAGGAGTCTTACGAGCAACTCCTCAAGGATTTAACAGAGGTGTAAAATGGTACATCATCAGTTTGATAGCCCAAATATGATTAATGCTTTAGAACATCCAAATATTTTGAGCAAAATCACCCAGAGTTTTGACTCAATGTTTGTAACGCTACGTCCTTCTTCACTAGATGAAGGCAGGGATCCTTATCCATCAATTGCGATAATCCTAACAATAGACTTATGACCAATAGGTACATCTTTATTAATTTATAGACTTGAAAAACTCGCCAAGGTTAAATCTTTGAGTGATGTGCGCACTATCGGCCAAAACTATTTTGGCTACAACTCATTAGTACAATGAACTCAGTTTTTTAATACGTATTATAATAATGTTGCGTTATTTAACATACTTATTGATAATACAAATTAATGATGAAATTTCTTTTGTATATGCCTATAACTTGCGTTAGACAGGGACACTGCGAAAGTATTTTTGCTTTCATATATTAGTCATACGACATCTGCGTGGTTTGTGGCTAAAAATAAGTACTCGGCGTGTCTCGTTAAACTTAACCCACGTTTTGTAATAAGGGGAAAAGGGTTACGTACACTTTCGAGGACAGAAATAGTCCGCTGTTTTATAACATTTCTCATACAATTGCTTTTTTGTTGTTGTCTAAACTGGCAGTTAAGTAGAGGTGGAGACAGTAACTGTCTTATAGACATTTAGTGTTGCTTCATTTAGAGTTTTTCTAACTACGTATATTGGGATTGTCTTCCAGTGTAATTGGGTGCACCTAGGATTTTACGTAATAAGTATATAGATACTTATTACCCCGCGCGCTGCGCGGCCGCGTTCTTTCCCCACCCTATGGTAGGGACAGAACGCGGCCGTAAATAAAGCCCATTGTACGAAAAGCTTAGCTCCGTACAACTTCGTCTCTGCTACTTGTGGAGGGAGACTTTCGTCTTATTCTGAAGCCTAAAGTGTCTTATAATCGGCCAGATACTGTGCGTAGCCTTCATTTACTTTTCCTATATAATTTGTTCCTACGTGTTGTTTCCTTCTACCTGAAGTTATCCTGCATCTCCTCAATTTCCTCCTCAAGGTCTCGCAGCTCCTTCTTCATGTCTTCGTTTTCGTCCATCAGCTCCTCGCACAAAGTTTCCGCGGCCAACAGCTTCGCGCGAAGCTGTTCTATTTGACGGGTTTGCGCTTCTACTGAGGGACGAGACTGAAAAAGAAGTAGAAATGGTTTCATTTTGATATTCGTTATTGTCTGGACTACTTTCTCCGCGACCGTGTAAAAGTGAGGGCAATATTATGCACGATTTCATGAACAGGTAGGTGACACCTAAATAAAAGGCCTAATTATTCTTGCACTGTTGAATTATTAACTGTCGTCACTGAGCCAAGCATTGAAAATCCAATATTCGCTTCTATTAAGGCATTAATTTAGGTGTCATAATATCATTAAATTATGTCTGGTATATAATAATAACATCCGCTACTAATTATTAATACTTACTACGGTACAATGTTCATAAATGTAACTTAATAACCCTATGGGTGAGACTTCTGAACAGCAGATAATAATAATAATAATAAGTTTATTAGTACATAAAAACAACAACACAGTACATAGCATCATTTTGGAAACAGTGGGTTGTACTACCAAGTTAAAATTTTTGTCAGCTTTCCGGGCTCCTAAACTAGGTACGCAGACCTGTATCTTAGGAGTCGGAGATTTTGCGGCTTCAGTTTATATAATACAACCGTGACTTTTCTATTTGCTTACAGTGGTTGTTAACACAGCAAATGGAGTGAATGTGGTTGTGTAACTAGGAGTGTGTATATGAGTGTAGTTTGTGTGTAGGGAGGTGTGTATGTGAAGTGTTAGAGTATGAGCTTTCTTTCAATGTAGGTTTGATAAAGTTATGATTGAATAGCCAATATATTTTCTGTTTCATCATAATTTAAGGATAAGAGCCGAGAGAGAGAGATAAAAACACTGTCGAGATTCCAAAGTTCTGCACCATGCTTACCTCAAGTTCACTCTCAATCTCTCTAACTCTCAACGCGAGATGTTTCTTCTCGTCCTTCAGATCTTCGTTCTGTGATGACAACTCGTTCACCTTCTGCTGTAACTTCAGCACTTCTGAGGATCGCCCCGAACTGTACTTATTGACCGAATCAATATTCGCTAGCCTTCGCAATAGTATGTCACTTTTCTCTTTCTCGACCCTCTCGCAGCGTTTCTTTAGCGTGTCCATTTCTTGTTTCAAACTCTCTACTTGCTCCTGAAATTATATAATTGCCTTTTGAATTATAAACTATACAATATATGTACATAATTATGTGTTGTAGTAGGTATAGGACCTTGGAGTTTCGTAATGCAGGTAATGAAGATAGCGTTTACGTCTGTTTAAAACAACGAACACATGAAGCCAGATCAGGATAGGGCTAATATATTAATAGAAACAGTGCACGTAATGGATTGGCAAAATTCCTCAAACAGCTGCAGATGTTTAAGTACTGATTATACATTAGGAGCAGCACAAAGTTAGACTATACCGTGACTGAACTGTTGTCTACCGTAATTTAAATTGTCACAACGGAGCTGAGAAGAGCGTTTAAATTTTAGGGTGCTGAGGCAGACCTACGACTGTGGACATTGCAATACTCTGGCATAAAAAAGGCAAAGATTAAACGTTTCATTTACAAATTATTACACCGTCTTCCGCAACCTTTAAACCGAATAACAGCAAAAATACCAACAGTAATAGCCATCGGTATGGTGCTAGTGTTTTTTCGAACCAAACAGCTTTACTAATGCTACTAAAATCTTGTTAGAATCCGTATATAGGGCTGTCTTACCTGATATTCCCTAACGTTGATATCCACGAGTGTGGTCTCCGTGGTGGCGGTTCCCGCATTGCTGGTGTCGTCATCTGACTCTTCCTTATCTCGCGAAGGTCCGCCTCGAACGGGAGGCTTCGAGGTTGCTGAGGAGTTGCGAGCACTCTTCACCTGAAGAGACCGAATGGAATTTTATAAACCATCCCAAGACCATATTTGGTTTGAAAACATAATAATATGCTCACTGGACATAGGCCTGTCCAATTGCACGCCATTTAACTCTGTCTTAGGCACTTTCTTCAGCCTACCATTCAAATACCATAGTGTTATATAATATAGCTAGAATCTTATTGATTATAGCTAGAATCCTCATGTTTAGTCACCTGCATCATAAAGTTGACATCGTCTTTGGTCGAACTTCTGTCTTCTTTCTGCCGGGCAGTCTTTTCTTCCTGATGTACTTCTTTACTTTTGGATAAACTTCGCCTTTCTCTTTCCTTTTCTCTGTCTTTCTCTATACTTGATTCCTTTTCAAAACTATTTTGAGATTTGATTAAATTCATCTGGAAATAATAACCGGTGGATATTTTTGGTACTGGATAATTTTAAATCGGGAGTAGGTAAATAAATAATACGGGAAATGATATTTTAAAATTTGTTGCGTCTCTTCTGGGTATACGTCAGCAAATAAACTTTCCACCTTGATAATTTACTCTATAATCGATTTTGTTTATCGGTAATTGGAGGCTTGTGTTATAAAACATTCGCAGTCAGTAACTGTTTTGAATACTCTTTTAATAGAAACCTATATTTTGAAGTAGCCTAAACAGATAATAGGTCATTTCCTCAATTAATTATAGGGCCAGCGCATTGCCAACCACTAACTTTCATGGTGACCTTTTATGTTTATTTTGAGCAGCGCATCTCGACCATCGGGTTCGTTCGGGTTGAAAGCAAGGAGCAGTAGCGGTAACGATCAGACGGTTCTATTGCTGCTCTGACCCACTTCTACTTCATACGTCTATGAACCCAAGGTGAAGACAATACCTAGTGTTATTTGGGCAGTATATTTTTAAACTAGAACTTCATAAATATTTGTAGAGGAAATCTGTTGTTTCTAAATTCGGCTGATCTGTTGGTGCTTACGCGATAAATATTTTCAGCGTTTTATGCATGTTTTTCTTGTACATGTTAACTTTTTCAACATAAATAACGATGTACATTTTTAGAATGACTTATTTGTCATTTAAGCGCTATACGTTTTTGACCAAATTCATTTTGTTCCACATCTAAATAGATCAAGGTTAGGTACTTTTCCAAGAGGGTTGCGCTTGCGCAGAGGTGATGTGAAAATCGCGATAGTGGTAGCTCGATGTTCTTGTTTATTAGTAACTGAATCTCATTGGTATTTTAAGTCTTAAAGATATTCAAAAATGCATAATCCTAAACAGTAAAGATACTTTTACCTTTCGCACGCGTTCAGCTAGCGAGTCGTTCTTGCTTATAGTAATAGGTGCCTGCACAGGCGCAGTCGACGGCGGAGGAGATGGCGACGGTCGTCGCAGCGTCACCGTGTCTGCGTACCAAATAAACATATCTATAATCAGTGACTATGCAGCGAATTCTATCTACGAATATCAAAATATTGTGTGTATGTTTTCTACGGTGTAGTAGTCAAGTGCGAGTGCCGATCTCAACCTGGGTTTGATCCCAGCCCGGAAACAGATGTTGTTGGGCTTTCTAACACACAATGGCGTCTGTAGATATCTGGATAAGTGACAGGCTCGCTCCCATTTAATGAATTGAATTAACCTATGACATTCCTGTCGAAATGTGGTTTCGTATAACTGAGTATCAGGTGCCTATAACCTATCCCACTAATATTGAGCCACCAATCACAAACCAATCCCCACGGAGAGAAAACCCGAATTTCGGCTGTAGTTACATAAAGGCTGATGATGACAGTATGTGTAAACAAACCTGTAGAAACATTCTGCCCCGTATCTAAGGACGGCAGTGGTCCAGTAAGCCGTCTCTTGGGCAGCTTCAGACTGAAGGTGACCGCGTTCGTACTCTCGGACTCGTTGGCCCCCAGGTCCGGCGTCGACGTCCACGATGCACTGTTTCTTGTGAACCCTGCACACATACCATTTGGTGTTATAGAAAAGATCATTCAGATATTTACATCATGATAAAATAGGAAGTTAAAATAGGAGATTACAACTTAAGGGGCACTATAATTACAGTCCTTGGAAGCTTAAATTGATGGCAGAATATTAAGAGTTTCCCGTGCGTTTCTTGTTTTTTTTCAGTTTTCCATAAAATAGGGTAAACTTCTATAATATTAGTAAGAAGAGGAGGCTAAGAGGAGTCTTTACACTCGTGTGCTTTTATCTCTCGATTTCAACTATGATATCATCTTGAGCTTAACGCGCGCCTTTCTTCGCAACGTCAACTTTTGCTAGTTGATTCAATGTATTAGGTAGTGTACACTAATTTAAAAATTGATAGTACAATTTTTAAATTAGGGTTCACTACCTATACTTTAACTGCAGTTTTCTGAAAGTTGCGAATCAGAATTAGTAGGTAAGTCGATTGGCGACTGCGTGCGGTCGACAGCACTACGATGGAATACTTAGACCTTGAGCGGGCCCGAAGCTTTACAGTATTTGAATAGAATGTTAATTTTTATATTGGTTTTGTTATCATTAAAGTGCAGCCGATTGTACATTGTGTCTATTTATTTATCTAACAGGTAAATAAATGGGCAGCAATAGTCTGGAATCGCCAAGCAACCTTGTGGAAACGTGTGAATTAATGTTCGTGCCTTCTTTGTATGAGAAGAGGCTAGTACCTATTATTATTATTGTATTGGATTGTTGGTGTATTAGTCTCAAGCGGATGAGGTCCAGGGATCGATTTCCTAGTTAGTATAGCACCCCGGGACCTGGATTTGTTCCCGGTCTATGACAACAGGCTCGCCCCCTATTAAATAGGACTTAAACATAACTGGCGAGATGTGGGTGTTTCTACTATATATTTTTTTATGTATTATTATTTTAATGTTAACAAGTGAATATCTAAAATTATAATGCCTTGACATTCAGAGTTTGAAATGTTACGAATTAAAGTAATAAACACGCTAATAATTTAACAGATCATCGTTCATAAAAATCATCTGACTTTATTGCTATCTTTGCTAATAAAAGTGGTTTTATAGCATCCAATATACGTAGCCATTGTTATTTGATGGATGCGTTGAGCAAAAATATTAATCGTCTGAAAAATTATTGCTTGTTTGATGATGGATGAAAGATAGCAAATAAATGAGTCATTTGTTACTATCCTGCTGCCATAGCTTTACCCATTAATAAAAGTAATTGCACTAAGATTAGAATGGAATAACTTACTCTTTATTGTACGCCATAAAAACTTACAAATATTAACTTTTAATGAGTCACTTATGGAGAAGCTCTCGGCTAAATAAAAACAGCCGCACGGGTTGATCGAAGGTTAAGCTACGCTTGCCGAGGTCAGTCTGTGGATGGGTGACCGTCATAACATATAGAGACTCCTCCGTGCCTCGGAAAGTACGATAAGCCGTTGGTCCCGGCTGTCATTTGTAGATCTTTGACAACCAGTCTTACCAAGGGGTATCGTGTTGCCCAGTAACTGGGTTGTGGAGGTCAGATAGGCAGTCGCTCCATGTAAAATACTGGTACTCAGCTGCATCCGGTTAGACTGGTAGCCGACCCCAACATAGTTGGGAAAAGGCTAGCCAGATGAATGAGTCACTTATGGTGTTACAATGGGCGGTCATAAATAGCTAAACGCGATCTTTAGGATTCTGGATGGACTGTGAAGAGATGGAGAAAATATATGCATATAGTTTGTGGTATACTATTGACATATACTCGTATATTGCTGTTTGACTATATACATTATATTCAGTATTTACATATTTAAAATACAATAGAAATATATTAATTAGAATGGCCTCGTTGGTCTATTTTCCACAAGCGCATGAGATCCTGGGTTCGATTACCGGGTCGGGTGAAGTGTTGTTACGTTTGCCACCTATTGCAAACGACTGACGTAGTATATCTGGTGAAATGTGGGGTACTATATATACAAAACTGCCACTTAGATATTAATTATCATGTAGAAGCAAAGGAAGTTTACATTATGACATTTTAGGAAAGAGTGATTTTTATTCATATTTTTAATTGAAGATATTGTAGTTTAAGCATGTCTTATCGACACGGGCAAAGCATTCCATGGCTATGCCAGCTTCAACTGAGACCGATTTATCATAGAAACTGGTGGAATGCATAGGCACTTCAAGAGTTCTAGCATCATCTCTAGATTTCATACGATCTTACATACTAGATTTATAGATAGATATTTATAAATCTAGTATGTATCATGAAGTAACTTGAAATGATATTTAAGAAAATTGGGGGTTTTGGGATTGAACAGAATACTATAGAGTAGAGACAGGATATGAGAGTTCGGGTAAAGACGATTTGCCATCAGAGTTTCCTCGACATTGCACTTGGATCCCATGATACATATATAGTGTCTACATGGGCTATGTACTGTTCAAGGGTACGTATTATTTATCTAGGAAATTGCCCACTGTGTCAGTGTACATTGAAACATTGACATAATTATTATAATGGTGAGATTTCTCACTCATGTTTGTTAAGTAAATAGTTAAATTAGACAGCGACTATCAAAATGTGAGTGTGGGCGTAAAACGTTAAAATTAGGATCCACAATGTATGACTAATACAGGTGTATCATTATGGTCTTGGCTCACGTTCGCACGTATGTCTGAATTGATATTTTCTTGTTGTAGGTATTCGCGAACAATGGAGAAGGTCGACAGATGGACGATGACATAACTTTAATTTCCCGCATTTGATTTTACTATCTACACAAAATTAAACATTTTGGTTGGTTTAATTGTTAAACTACACCACATTTTGAACTGTTTTCTAATTACAATTAAGAGATTTGGTCTATGTTTGACTTAGGTAAGACTCGGTAGCTATGGAAAAATTTGATAAAATGTTGAAGGATCCTAATTGATTACGTGCCGTTGCAGTCTGGTTATTTGACGACCACTTTATGCGGTCTACCTTAATGTCTTTTCTTTACTATTTTTAGTCTAGCCATTTAGCTTCTTAAGTTCTAAGGTAAACTAAACGATTACTGACAAATACATGCACTAACTGGATAAGTCCACGCAAATCCGTGTAAACTTTTCTTGACTCTGTAAAAGACTATCTTGACGCTAATCTTCATGGTGCTCATAATGATATAGATGATATCTGGATTAGTAGGTATAGAAGAAGATATACCGAAACAAGCTTTGTGAAGCTTTCAGAAACTAGTTTTAAAATATTTTTTGTTTATTACTGGTTTTTTTTAAAACGAATTACTTATAAAAATATAAGTTTTGTTTATTTTTGGTAAAAACCACTTTTACAAATATATGTTTTTTGTTTATTCTTGTTTTAAAACTACTTTTTAGAAATAAATATAGTTGTTTTTGATTGTATTGTCTGCATTGTATAGTTTTTGTTTTGTTTCTATGTTAATTAATGTAATTGGTGCTATGCCGTGTTAATTAACTATAAATAAATAAATAAAATAAAATAAAATTATCATTGAAAATAAAATAAAAAACAACAATACACCAGAAACGTGTAAAACATGTAATCCGCCTACTGTCTGGGTGCTCGAATAGGTCATCTATCATCTAGTATGTTATTAGATGCGCTAGCGACGTACATCAGTAATTTAGTCAGCTACCATCATTATGTGTGTTATTAAGTGCTCACTGTTAGATACTGTTAAGAAATTTTCTAATAATTTGAAGCTATTGTGATGAAGGAAATTGCAAGCGGAGCCATTTTGAATAAAGTTTTAACGGTCACTTTTTTTTAAAGATTTGTTAATAACATAGAATACGAATACGAAATACGAATAAACATAGTTAGCAAGCTTAATGTCTTCCAATAAGGCGATTGGCACACTGCATCGCATCGCGCAGCGTAGCGCGGGAGTACGTGTTCTTACGTTGTTTGCAAGTATCTGTGTTTGTATAGAAAACACGCGTAGTGGAACACACAGAAAACGAAATCACGCGCAGTGTTCGACATTCGCCGGGAAGCGGTCCAGTGTGCCAATCACCTTAGGACATTGTCTGGGGAGAATTGAGGTTATGTCGAAGGAGTCCTAAACACATCTCATTAAGTATTTCAAGTCTTCCCGCAAAGTTATCATGAGTCGAAAGCGGGGTTCTGCTTGCATGCTTCGTGTTTGTATTAGTTTATTGGTACATTGTTAGTGCTGTTAATTCAATGTAGATCATAGCGAGCATAGAGAGAAACTTACCTGTGGAGAAGGCGTCTTTCTTGGAAGTGTCGTTTGAGCTGAGGTTGGTACTGGACGCCCAGCCTCGCCCCACCTTCTCCACTTCCACGCCATTGTCTTCATCACGACTTCTGTACACAAGAAAAAAATCTAAATATATATAGGTAATACAACTAAATACAACACAACCAACAGTATCGTGCTGACAAGTAACTTGATCAGTGTGGAGGAAAAATGTTTTTCGATGCATAGCTTGCTTCGTTGCGCAGACGAGGTTTTACAAAGCGGCCATCCTTTGCACCCTGGTTTTGATCATCCTCTTATACCTAATTCTTTTCCTCGTGTTCTTTAACATTCAAGCAACTAGATCCAAACCATTTTCGAAGATTTGTAAACAATTACATGATTGAATTATCGCTTAGCTGGTGCCCACCATTATAAACTTTAGATGCAAGGTCGAGTGATAAATTTAGGATAGGTGAGGTTTTGTTTTGACCATAAGTACATATTTACAGAACTTTGCCTTCTTGTAAACAAAAGTTTAAGAATTAAGAGTAACTAGGATGAAAAGGCATGTGAAGCGAGCTCGTATTTTTTTAGCACCCTACTTCGAAGTGGTTCCATTTGCTTCGACCATATGATTCGACGTTATGTTATTAATCTAAAAATATTTTAATACGCTGGTATTGCTTTTGTATGAAAACAATAGTTTGTGTGTAAGGTTTTTTTGTAATGTTTCGTTTTCTGCGCCTGCAACTGCCGAACCAGTACAGCAAGCCGAACTAGGAAGTTGGGATGACGTAGAGGTATCCACACATGTTGCATCCTACATCAAAGGCCTACCCAACTTCCAAGGCAGTCTGTGTGTTGTGTATTATTATTTTTGTTATTCATGTGTTTGATCTCTAAAACTGAGCCAAGTTGGTAATAATCGCTTTACAGGAATATCAAAGACATGTTTAATTGATACACAACTCCTATTTTGTTTGTAAACGTTGTCAAACTAAGCTCTGTGTTTGTAGGCGAGACACGTAGGAAGATATAGGTACATATTAATTAGATATCTTTTCGGTTCTGTCCAAATATGCCTAAAACGATTTTACTAGTCATGCACCCGATGGTAGGTTGCATCCATACATACTTTGATCTTCCGTCCATTTTTTAATCCTTCCTTATTGCTCACTTTCGTCATATAAAATTCAAATCACACAATGGGTCTCCCGAGTGAATGTAATTTTTGTTTCATTCAAGTTGTCACAACAATGACAATATTACATAGGAATGAGAGGTCGTCTGTCGGTTCGTTTATCTCATTTCATTTTCAACCAGCCAGTGAAATAAGCCGAGTGCCGTAATCATTGGATCGGTTCTCATCATCGTCAGCATCATCATCCTCCTGCCCTGTCCTCATCCCTATTTATTTGAATTTTATTGTGTTCAAAAGATGCCGAATGAAAGAAATGAACAAAATACACCTGATATCTACTGGAACACTGTTGTAATTTTTCTATTTCTAAATCCAGCGGTTTAGGCAGTGCTTTGTCTGAATGAATGAATGAATGAATTTAAGATTTTGATAGAATGGATGATTGACGACTTCTAAGCATCCTAAATTGTGCGTAGGTTATAGATCTTCCCATATAAACTGGATATATAAAATATGGCTATCAGATAGATCAAATTGAAAGCTTTTAGCAGTTATGGACTTATGATTCATCCTATTGATATTGAGTGCGGGCTCACAAGATCCTTTTCACTGCACTTTGCCATAATAAGATTAGACTCGAGTGATTTGTGTATTACGTTGCCATACATTCATATTGTGATCTGATCATAAACTGTACGTACAAGGCAGAAAGATATGTATGTATGTATAGTGACAGAACGTACGTACACACGAAGGCGGCATGCGTCAAACTTCAGCAACCGGGCGCAGTTACAAACAATCCACAAAAACGCTCAGGAATTTGGAATTGTGCCATCTTTTTTTTTGTTAAAGATTAGAAAGAATTAACTAGGTAGATACAGGTAGTAAAGTAGACCGGCCAAACCTATACATGTTATAGGTCATGGTTACCTCATGTTCTGTCTGTGATACTTTTTCTGGCTGATCATTACCGATATGGATTCTTATTGGATAGAAATAAGGACGTTAATGCAATTAACATACGTATCAACCGACATTAATTTAATCCTTACCAATACGGGTATTATTCAACAAATTGCTATTAGGCAATCAACTGGCTACCATGAAGTTAGTGTGCAGTAAAATAACACAGCGGAAATTACGAGCGTGCATTCGCACTAAATTGAGCATAACTTGGTGGAATTATATCGAATTATGTTACAAGATAAATGTACCGACGAAAGATGTCGCACATCATAAAATACATGCTCAACACATTGGTGTCACTATTTATGTTTGAACAACCAACTGACAGGAAGAAATGTCACTTATTACCTGGAATATAACAATTTAATCTGTGCTTAACGATTTATAAGGGTGGACTTTCTAAATTCTGATTTCTTCTAGTCTCATCCTTATCATCTGCCTAGCCTTTTCCCAACCATGTTGGAGTCGGCTTCTAGTCTAACCGCGGCTGAACACAAGTATTTTACATGGAGCGACTGATATTTATCTTCCAGCCTATCAGAATTATCGTCTTATGGTAATTTAAACATAATAGTAGGTAATACCTGTGACACCAATTATATTTTGCCTTTGTGTGCAACATCTTTCTTTGGTATATTAATCTTGGAGCTTTTGAGCTATACCAGAAGAAGCGAGAGCTGACATTTATTGCAGAGCTATTTCTATCCAACAGATCCTGACGAACGATTGATCCACTTTCTGGTGGTTCAATAATCAGTCAGGAATCGTAACATAGAACATCAGCTAAGTAACCATGAAACTTTCAAGTGGGTTAGATCCTACGAAGATTATTTTGCCCTCATTAGAGACCTTTTTTCAAGGCAAAGTAAATCATTGATTGTTAACGTTTTACTGTCTAGGCTCCTCGTCCTGAACCTGCGCCGGTTATAGCTTGGTATTACCAAAACCTACCTAAGTCATCATCATTCTCATGCCCTTAGATATCCCAATTTGCAGCATGTCCTATTCGATACATCTCCTGCATATCATCTCTCAATATTAGTCACCTCATTTCTAGCCATATCATAAAACCTACGTTCGTAACTATTCGATTAGGTCACAGTACCTATATTCATCTTATTAATTAGCAGTATCTAGCAGATGCTATGTTTCACACGTTCATACGTTATCTAGGTAGTGCTAACTGAAGGAATACTATGTTAATGTCAGGTCAATGTTCTATTCCCAACGCTGAAACTACGAAGGGGTTTTAGGCATACTTATTCATTATGCTTGTGAGTTACCACCAAAATGTTCTTAATGCTAATTGGTTTAAGACCCAGGATATCTTGACGATAATATCCTGCTTGGACCGATGCGTCGCCCTGTGTAACAATAACAATTTATATCGATAACCGATCCTTTCATCAAGTGTGGTGATGAGTGCACGGTTGTTCCTTGAAGCAGTCCCGAACCACATCATGCCCACCCACTAGCACTTACAGGTTGAAATAATAGACTTCCGGTGTGCGCAGGTTACGTAGGAAGGGCTTGCTCTAAAGTGGATAACAGGGTTACTACCTACTCACTACGGGTATATAATTATTATATTCGGGTCTGTAATGATATTCGGTTAGGCTATGTATCTGTCGGGACACTTAAAGTACTAAAAATGACAGTATGGTAAGAGAGGTGACACACTGACCGTGACGACGGCGTGTTCCAAGTGGAGAGGCTAGGCGTGGACACCGTGAAGTCATCCTCCTTCTTGCGCACGCCTCCGTGCTCCTTGTAGTCGCGGAAGCAGCGCTTGCAGCGCGTCGGCCAGCGCACCTGCGGGTGGAAGCCCAGCGGGCACAGCGGGTCGCCCTTCGCCAGAGGATACAAGTGATGCATTCTCACACTAACACACACAAATGCACTTTACAAATGTCAAAGATTTCACCTAAATGCCGCTAACGAAAACAGTTCCGTCACATTCCTCCTCTCACACGCAGTCAATGTCACCACTCGTAACACAGCATCGCACCCGAAAGGGAACTAGGAATAACCACATACACACGCAAATGTTTATGGAATGAACTTTACGATTTTACTCTATAAATAATAATTTATTGCAACGTGTTCAGGCGCTCGTACGTCTGCACCCAACAGTGGCAATAAAAATATCTCGCTGCTAGCACTGAACCGGGCGACCTAAATCGGCTGCTCTGAACTCGCTACTAATTCTCAGACTTTCTAGGCGCGTAAACACAAACGCGATTTTATCAGTAGAAGTATTTTTTGACAACGCCTCGCGGCGTAAGCTCCGTGGTAGTAGGTTTGTTGAGGATCGCGTCTGTGGAGTAGCTCGCGCTGCTTCTGTCATGTAATACGCAATAGACAGGAGTGTCGGTGAGTGCGTGAGGTGCGTGAGGCGCGTGAGGCGCGTGCGGTGGCGGCAGGCGGCGGGCGGGCCGGCGCTCCGGGGACTGGCGGCGGCGCGGCGGCGCGGGCACGGAGCCAACGCAACGCGCGCGCCCGCTGCGCCACTTATGTTCTATTACACCACACACCGCTGAACCAGTGCCCGCCTGCTGACCGTCTATAAAAATAAAACAGACTTGCTAATAAAACGCGTCAAGGAGTAAGTATCTCGTCGCATCGGAGCCGGATACGTGAGCGCGCGCGTGTCGCACCGAACTGCATAACCTGCGCCGGCGCAGCTGGGATCAAACGACGTACCTATGCTGCGGTGACATGACAAGAAATGTATCTTACCTACCTATATCTATAGTGATTTTTTAATAGCTACGAACCTAACCCATGTGTTGTGTGGAAAAGCAGCCCGTTTACGCAAGAGGAAATTCGCGTTACAGATATAACAATCAAAGAGTCAATAATAACTTTATGAATGGGTGTTGACGTCAAAGCGAGTATTTTCATTGCGTAGGTAGGTATATACTTGTCCATACATCTCAAAGTCAGACACGTAAATGTAAATAAAAGGCATGTCATAATAGTAAAATTTTAATAAATCTGGTATAAAGAAAAATAGTTGTAATATGTATGAGCTATTTAGAGATTAGGGTTTTTATCTCTATGCTATCGTAAACTAAACTTAAAGTCTATGGTCTATACACATAATTTACACTTTGAGACGTTAAATAAATTCGAATGATTATGCTGTCATTGTGCTTGCGACGATATCGTTTGAAAGTTAATATTATAACTTTGAACACAGTGGTGACGATACGGTTAGAAACGGCTGATTCCCTGTGTTATCTCATAGTTATACAAAAAAATTACTTAAACATAAATTTGTTTCTTGAAAAGATCGTGAACCATTTACATATAAGTTGGTTTCGACCTATTTCTCATACATGTTCGAAGAGAGAAACTTAAATACCTACAATGATATGTTATGTTAGAATTATTGGTTATTGTTATGTACTTTGAGCATCATTAGCAGAAGTCTCCTAGATTAAGCGGTTCGTCTTCCTTCTTGTCATAAACCAGTGTTTTGTATATGACCTCTTCGAAGTGGAGAGCGTTCAGTCCCTTGGGTTCCGCTACCTTGATTTTGACGTCACCGGGGTACAGGATCTCACCCTTGTTTTTGGTGCTGCCCATCACGAGGGATTTCTGCAGCTTGTCGATGCATGGGATTTCTGGAAGGAAGATGGGTAACCGTTAAGTAAGATAGATTACAAAGGTGAGGCTCATCTTTGGAGGATCAAATGATTGCTTCACTAGTTGGATCGTAAAATGATGTAATATTGAAACCGCAGTGCATTTTAATGTCGGTTTTAATACTACAGCTTAAAAGCTGCTTCTATAAAAATAAATAAAAATGAAGTGTCTGTTTGTAATGTCAAAATAGCAGTAGAGAACAGTGTATTTACACGGTAGAGATACCAAAACAAACAATATTTTTAATTTCTGTGCTTGTTTGTTTAGGCTAATCTTTGAAACCGCTGGTTCGACTTTCACTGACAGATAGCTGATGCTAGACTCCTAGCAAATAAAAGTATCCTTAGTTACTCAACTAAGGATACTTTTATTTAAATAGGGTACCGTTTAAAAAAGCCCATGAATCCACGCAGAAAAAGTCGTGGGCTACGACAGCTAGTATATAATAAAGATGGAGAGTTAGTTTTTGAACGCGCTCACCTGTGGTTATAGTTATGTGTACAGACTAGTCGGATTTATTACAATATTTCGCATTGATAGCAATTCTTGAAGGTTATTTAACATCATGCTACAATCAATAGGAGCGGGTGAACTCGCGGGGCACAGTTAGTTTTTAATATATACTGTTCGTGAAGATCGGCGTGTATGTTTGAACTCTGATTGTCCTAAACCACAGACTGTGTAATTTGTTTTAAATAAATCCATACTTATATTATAGATGGGAAAGTGTGTGTGTGTCTGTTTGTGTGTCTTTTACGCCTAAACCACTGAACGGATTACGATATTTGGCAGAGAGATAGATTGCATAGAAGGACATAGGCTACTTTTTTTTTACCAACAAACCACACGGTTGAAGCCGGGGTCGGAAGCTAGTTAATAATAAATGTAGGTGTTTGAGTAAACATATAAAAGTTATGTTTAATGAGCAATCTTAACTCAACATATTCGCATGACTCGCAGAGCACAATTAGTAGGTAGGTACTAGTTAAACTTTGATCCTATCTACCTGTAATATATGTACATAACGTTATCAACATATACTCTATGTAGGTGTACCTATATGTTCTAACTTAATAGTCTGTGGCTATCAAACGACTCGCATTTTCCTTATTTACCTAATAGGAGATAAATATTTATTGAAGCTTGATTAACATTACTATGTTGCTTGTAAATAATCCTCATGCTGTATGTCGAAAGACTTGCCAGTTTATCGGCTATGCCTACATTTCCTATGATTATGAAGCTTCGGTTGCCTAGTAATTATTTCGTAATTGGGCGGCCAGTTTCTTAGGAACAAATATGTACTTTTAACTTTTATGTTTAGACAGAAATACTCGGAATTACGAGTAGTACGTTCAGGCTCGTTTTCACTATGCTTAGGCGACACCTAAATGCATGCAAGGCAATGTTTTCGTACTTTTCGCTTCATACTTTAACATGCTCTCCACCCCATTTAAAGTGTATTTTGAAAATAAAATATAGCCTATCGTACTTGCTGATAATATAGCTGTCTGTAGGTGAAAGATTTTTTAAAATCTGTTAAGTAGTTCTTGAGTTTATCTATTACAAACAAACAATATTATACTTTACAATATTATAATTTAGATTTATCTCGGTGTCCTCTAGAGTTAGTGAACAGACAAGAACCACGGAGTCGCAAACGCGTTGATTTTTCAAAACACTCTAAAGAATCTTATCTAAGGTAAGATTGTCTACAGTTATCATGCAAGTCGTAAAGATAGGCTATAAACGCCTGCTTCATGACATTTTACTATAACAACAGTAACTACTACAAGATTAGTAGGTATTTATAATTTCATTTATGACGCAGCTGTTCCAAGACGGGGATAAGCATTTCATATACGACGAAATTGACATAAATAATGTGCAGCAGTGTGGTACGAAGTATTTTCAAACCACAAGACTACTTCATTAATCAGGTGTATATTGCGGTCTCAAAACGATTTTGTGTATGTGATATGCGCATGGCAACCGATTCAAAACCACCGATGTCGGCAGATATTATTTGACATCGATAGATGATCTAGTGTAACATATCTCTTCATCATTGATGACTCAGATCATCGATTGTGTTATGGACTTATTGTATTAAATATCAACATCAACCAACCGCAATCTAGTCTACCTTGACATAGCATCAGATATAATTTGCGAAGTATGTGTGGTGTAACTATGATTGAGAAATGATGTGATAAAAACACGTTATGGTTTGAGAGAAGATTTGAATGACCAACCAATTTTAAAGGGTGAACGTGACCAAACCATCCAATCATAATTAGATGGTTTGGTCACGTTAAGAAGAAGAATGAAAGGCGACTAACAAAAGTACTACAAAACTAACAAAATGAATTTTATAAGTAAGTGGAAACG
This sequence comes from Phlogophora meticulosa, assembly GCA_905147745.2. Taxonomy (NCBI): domain Eukaryota; kingdom Metazoa; phylum Arthropoda; class Insecta; order Lepidoptera; family Noctuidae; genus Phlogophora; species Phlogophora meticulosa. The sequence continues at coordinate 8,433,674 of LR990518.1, forward strand.
CCGGAAGCTTCCTAACCATGTCCCCGTCTTAACAACTGAATTGTATCATTCTGTTGTTAAGTCAAGTCTGACATTATTGTTATTGGTGATGTTCTTCAGAAAGGTCAGGTGCGTCAGAAGGCGATGCGTGTTTAACCAGATGTAGAAATGAGCGAAAATGAAGCTAAAGCAGTTTGTAAGAACAGCACACACAGCAGGTGGTGTTCTGTAGTTTCCGGGTACCACCATGAGAAAAAGCCGCGAGTTTATGTATGCTTACACACCTGATGTGACGACTTTCTTGATAGGCGTGCCGAGCGCGTTCTCAATGACGCGGACATCACGGACTAACTGCTGGAACTCAGTCGGCGTCAGCGAGCACACGTGGTCCGTGCCTTTCATCGTCTTCTCCAGGGTTATGTGCTTCTCCAAAACCTGGGTGGGGAGGCAAAGGTAAGTAAACAAACAACACAGGTTCTGCTAAGGATTGTAGTAGGTACATATCAAATGTTTAACGGTATCGAGTCCCAACAGACTGATGTCATTATAAAGATAGTAAAGGATGGTGAGGTTGAACTCCACTTCTAAATTGAAGTGGATAAAGATTCCCTGCAATAAACAACAACAGGTTTAAGCTATGTATATATTCATATGTTCTTCAGCATAGCGTGTCAAAAACGAACCAGCAGTTGGCTACACTCCTCACTGAAGATTATGTCATCTAAAGAATCATGACCACTAATGTCAGACAGCGATATAGATGGGTCAATATTGATGAAAGCTAGTTAAATTGAATGAGCAAATTATTTCTTTCCAGTGGCCTTAACAAACATTACTCTCTTAAGGATCTGATGGTGATTATGTTTGAGACAAAGCGATACAACAAACAACGCTATAAGACAAAACAATAGCCACTTCAATCCGCAGACTAAATAACTATCTACTATCGTCATAAAGCCCGGAAACTGGTCGTAACAAAGAAATTACAAGTTTTGTTCGGTTATCGGTAGACAAATTAAGGCGAATAGTGTAAATACCTGGATACATTTGTCCGTCTGGAAAATTATTTATAGGCAGACAAAGGAAAGTAAAATTTGTCGATGATACTTAATTATTTTGGGTATCGACAACATAATAATAAACGTTATCGCCAGTGTATGTATGTGATAATATTTATTTTTAACATCTATTCGATAAACCGCCCTTTATTATCTAAACACACTATCTATACCTACAATATACATAAGTATAGGTGAGGTAAACAGGGTCGACATCGACACACTAGGTATGAATAATGAATATAGGTAAACGACGGAAAAATATGTTTTTAAATGTTATTCGTGTTGAAATAGTAGTTTTAAAATTGTTAGACTGAGTTCTGCCTATTTGTAAGTCAACAGCTAAAGAAACGTTTGGTAAGGTCAAGCTATGCATCAATCTATATAAATAAAAATCAATTGCCGCATGAATTAAAGATCATGGATGGATCACTTATGGCTTTTTTTGTGTTCGTGTTTGTCACGACAAGGTTTGTTTGAAAGTATTTTTTTAAGAAGTCTAACATTTGGATAGTATTTTTGTATGAAACTTTCAATATTAAAATGTGTGCACCTGTGGGAAACCGGGGCGGGTAAAAGATAAAAAAATACATACCTTAGCTCCCAAAGCGACTGAAGCGAGCGCTACAGCAGTTCCAACCTCCTGCCCGGAGTATCCAATAGGGCAATCAAACGTGTTCATATAATCTTGAATCACAGTCAAGTTGCAGTCTTCATAAGGAACTGGATACGCCGATATGCAGTGCAGCAGACAGAAATTCTTATGTGTAGCAGATATTATGTCGTATATAGTTTTAACTGCAGATTTATCGACCATCCCGGTTGAGATAATGAGTGGGACCTTTTTGGACGCGGCGTATTTCAAGAACAACAGGTTGTTCGAGTCCCCAGACCCGATCTTGATGAATGGCGCCTTTATGTTGACCAAGAAGTCGAAGGACACCTGAAATATTGCGATAACTATCGGTTAAATATTGCAGGTTAAGTTTTATTTGCGTCATGATTACGGAAGTTAAACTTTCACTAAGATTTGTAAATGGTCCATATCTTACTTTAATTTTTATGACAACCTTTCATTTCGTTTGTATTCATAGGATCGAAGTCCAAAATTCATAGTATGTATGTATTTATTATTTATGTAAGTATTTTTTGTGTCCTAGATTTTTTGCCACCTGTATACGACTTATACTATAATTATTTTTGCAATAAATGAATGACGAAAAATAATGTCTTTTGCAAACCAAGCATTCTAACTGGTATTAATCAAATAATGACGTCGTATGAACTATGTGGCTATGTCTTCTACCTTTAATAATGAATTAGTAGCATGAAACGTGAAATTGTTAGGTTTGGCCACATGTTACCAACACACATCCAATATTTAGTATAACTTCTATGCGAATCTGTAACTAATATTAGCTTGGCTATCACTGGCACAAATAAGTTTTCCATTGCGTCTATATCTAGCGTCCATGTGAATATTTTTCCTACGACAGTGTATGTACCTACTGGAAAAAATATCCGGCTGATTGCTTAAGAATATTGCGGTCAGTGGTCAATGAACTTATTTCATTGGCTTAATTAGCTTCGTTCAGTATCGTACCACCAATGATTAAGAAGTGCTATAAACCAAAATTGTCAATAGTAAGATTCTAAGTACATGAAATAGGCAAATCAATTTATACAGTTTATGGCAAAAACGTCACATGAAAAAAAAACATCACATAGCTAATGTAGAAATACCGCTGATTTCAATGCACTTTCTATTTATACTATTAAGTAAAGTCATCCCAAAAGTCATAAGCATTATAATACGCTTTAAAGGATTAAAACGAAACAATGAGGGGTTTAAAAGTGCAGTTTAAGATTTATAGAGATATACCGCTTTCAACACTACGTTCTTATTCCAAAGAAGAAGTCCACTTCTGACGCAAGCATATTTTTATATGACAAATCGGGGGTGTGCAATGGTGCGCAGGCGACACTTTTTTTGTCTCAATTAATCTCTTAAGACTTATTAACGTAACACGCAGAAAGATAACTTACCATGTCCATAGCTGAGGCTGTGCACAATATGCCTATTTCATGTGCATATTTGAACAGTTCCCTGTACTGAATCTCCGAGAACTCCAGATGTCTTTTATGTTCACCATAAGTCTTGCCCCAAGAATTGGGGTTATCGTACGGTCGCTCTAAGTATTTCTTTGTGAATTTCTCGTTGAGACAGGTCTTTTGAAACTTGACACAGTTGGCACCTGCATCCTGTAATGTCAATTAAGAAATATTTAGCAACGGTCATATGTAACGCAAGGTAGGTATATGTCTAGCATTATGTAGTTATGCTCCATGCATATTTTGAGTCCGAACTTTCTAGTTCTATGATAGTGTAAATCTTATTAAGCCGTCTTGTTTTGATGACATCATCTGCACAAAAAGATTACGAGGAAAATTTTACAATATCATGATGTTTATGATTTAATCCAACGTTAAAAGTAGGCGTGGAAAGTAGGATGGTGAGCTATGTAGATACGTAATTAAAAACACTGATTACGAAACTGTGAAACCGGCTGTGACTAGACGCAATCAAGTAGGTAATCGTTAGATAGAACGTGTGTAAGAAGACAGCACATGCATCCGAATGTCCTATCTACACAACACAGCAGGCAATGAAGTATATCAATCAAGGTTTAGTATTTAGTATCTATTGTGTATTGACGCAAAGCACTATCGAACACACCACAAAAGTCCAATAAAGAGAATGTTGGTTCTCTTTGTTTTGTTTTTGTACGTAAACAAAGCGAACAAATGTTTTCCTTCTACAATTGTATTGGAAAGTAGCTTACCTTAGCGGCTTTTATTAACTTTTTTGCTATTTCGATGTCGCCTTGATGGTTTTGTCCAACTTCCGCTATGATGAAGCAGGGATTGTTGCCGCCAACTTTGACGTCGTCGTTTATCTTCACTTCTACCATGTTCATTGTCATGCTTGTTCCATAAAAACAAACAAAGCGAAACCGGCTTTCGGTTCCGACTGCGCGTAGGGTTTACACTGGCACTGTGCAGCGACGGTTTATCGACCTCTCGCTCAAGATCAAATCGGATAAATAAGGTCAATACAGTATAAAGCGAGCAGCTCGTTGCGCGGCGGCCGCTCAAGTGCGCGCGCCTGCGCCGGCGGCTCGCACCCGCGCCCACTCCGCATGATAATTGATAATAACCTGTAGGTATGTACGACAAGCTCACGACCACCGGCGTGTCCTGGGTGAAGGCAAAATACACAAACACTATCTCAAAATATATTATTTATTGCTAATAAATTGCATTTCTCGAGACTTAAACAATGAAAATATATTTTAATATGTACATTTGCTGTCGAGTCTTTGTTTTCAATTTCAGATTGTTTACATATACACAGATTATAATATTATTCATGGTCAACATCGCACGAGGCCATTTTTGCGATATCGTTATGATTTTTGAACCTATCGCCTATTGCACGGTTGACTTTCGACTCAGTGGGTTTGCCGAGGTAGTTGGAGATGTATCGTCCCGCCTCGATGAGTTTGACGAGGTCTATGTGTGTGTTGAGTCCCAGGCCGTACAGGAAGTACACCAGATCCTCTGTGGCGAGGTTGCCGCTCGCCCCGCGCGCGTACGGACACCCGCCCAGTCCCGAGATAGACGAGTCCACCGTTTTTATATTGAACTGCAAAAACAAGTTATGTTAAGAGGCTTGTCTGATGACGTACCTACAGTTAAACGGGTGTGTGATGTTGCTAAGAAACTGGTACACCACATTATTTTTATTCGTTTTACAATGTTTCCAGCTGTGTAAGATAGCAACTGATAAATTTTATCAGCAACAGTGGCAACGATGTCTTTGTGAGTGTATCAACAAGCTTGAAGAGGTCTGATAAGTGGATTTCTAGAAGTGTTATTATTTATGTAACCCAAATAACAATACGTATATAATATTTATATATAAAGACAATAACAGCGCGTAACATAATAATGTGTTATCAATAATGTACAAAGCAAGGTAGTGCGTGAAACTGCTAAAATAATTTATCGTTAAGGAAGTATGTTTGCCATCTGACGGTTTGTTACTGTGGGGCAATCAGCACTCAATATGTAGACCGCGGCAATCATAGCAACTTGCCCTGGTTTCGTCACACCATTTTTGTACGCTGATAAAATTTCATCTTGAGTTCATTGAGTCTAATATTGATGTTTGACCTTAGGTCATTTCTATGAAATTGAACATAATTTATAGTGAAATCACAGATCTTTTGAACAGAATTAAATTAATTCTACTCAAAAATATACCATGAACGGCCAAAACACAAAAAAGATATAATCTACCTATCTCACATAGGTAAAGAAACAAAAAATAAGTTGGCAATCTTTAAAGAAATATTATAGTGCAGCCTTTCGAGCTACAGACCCATAAAGTAACTACCTCTAATCCAGCCAGCAGGTTAGACAGAGCCTGTCCGTAGGTGTCATGGAAGTGCAGAGCTAATTGTTCAGGCTTGGCTACCGTCAGTACTTCTCGCATCAGTCGTTGAACGGATCCCGCAGTTCCCACGCCTATGGTGTCCCCCAAGGAGACCTCATAGCATCCCATCTCGAATAGTTGTTCTGTTATCTGTTATAGATTATATTATTAACAATATTTCAACTTGAATGCAAATATTTATACTAACATACCTACACTACACGTTACCACAGGAAAATTATTTCGATATTATTAATCATTGTAGCTATAATACCGTTTGAAATTCAATTCGAATTAGGTAGTAGTATTGATCACAAACGATAATTATATAATCAATTTATTGTTAATACCTGGATGACCGAGCTTTGCTCGGAATAAGCGGCGTTTTCCAAAATTGAAACTAGCTAGATCGATTTATCGCCCCGAAACCCCCTGCATAGTAAATATCAAGAAAATCGTCGGAGTCGTTACCGAGATTCAGATTATATACAACGTGTCCCAGAAATCAACGTCAAGCCGAAAACGGGCAATAGGCCAAGTCGTGACAGCTATTAGAAAAATATAAAAAAAAATCTTGGTCATGTATTTTTCGAATTATAAGCATTCAAAAATAAATCTCAAAAAGTGACACCCTGTGATGATTTTTCAAGTCCTGTGACTACATTATTAACATTTCGGTAGTTTTTTTCTCTGTGATGTAACCATGAATAACCCTTCTGTAAATTACAGTTAAAAGTTAAAACGTAACTGCCTCAGTTCTAAATTAAATGTTAGATTTTTGCCCAATATTGAATTCAAAATAATGACATCACCCAACTTTAACCGACTGTACTGAAAAAAAAATCTACTACACTATTTTGGCAAGTAACTTTAAAAGATGGCGCGTTTAGTCAGGATTCCAAAATGGTATAACACATACTAATTGCTACTTCTTAATTGAGGAAAAAAAGTACATTGTTGGTTTTAGGTGCGTTTGAAATAAAATTCAGTCGTTGGATTTCTTTTATTATAATTTTTATTAAATCAGATTTACGAAGTTTTATAACAAATGTTCAAACTGTTTTCCTTCAGCTGCAATGCAAGTTCTACATCTCTTTAAAAATGATCGCGTAATAAGACGGGCGTATCTTCTTGAGTTGATGTATTCAGCGGCTTCTGCAATTCTTTGGCGCAGCTCGTCTAAATCTTGAATTGGTTTAGAGTACACTTTATCCTTTATCGTACCCCAGTAAAAAAAATCTATGGGGTTTAAATCGGGTGAACGGGCAGGCCACGAAATTGTACCACCCCGCCCAATCCACCTATCGGGGTATTCTCGATTGAGAAACTCTCGTACAGTGAGAGCATAATGCGCTGGGCAGCCATCTTGTTGATACCACATGCTGCCGTAAATGTTCAGTGGCACTTCTTCCAATAATTCTGGTAATTGGTTCTGTAAGAAGTTCAAATAACCCTGGGCATTTAAATTCTCCGGCAGCTCGATTGGACCAATAACTTTACCATTCAAAATTCCCGTCCACATATTTACTTTAAACTGGTACTGAGATCTATCTTCCCGCATCAAATTTGGATTTTCCACGTGCCATTCGTGCAAATTGTGGAGGTTCATGTAACCGTCCTTTTTAAATGTTGATTCATCGGACCATAGAATTTTTTCAAAGAATCGCGGGTCCTCTCGGTGCCTCTGCAACATCGTTCGACAAAATCGTACTCTCTCTGGGTAGTCTCGGGGTAGCAGACTTTGTACTTCACCCATATTGTAGTTTCACCCATACCATATGGTATGGGTGAAACTCGTTCTTTTTTAAAATACGATGTGCAGTACTTTTGGGGACTCCTATGCTCTGTTCAATTCCACGTACTGAGATACTTCTGTCTTCTTCAACTGCTTGCAAGACTTCGGCTTCGTAGGGCATAACGGGTCTTCCCTCGCTAACCATTTGGCTAGGAAATCGACCCTCTGATAATGACCGATGCACATTAATAAATACTCGATGATCGGGATGACGCTCAGCATTCGGGTATCTCTCACGATACACTCTTGCTGCAGCATTGGCGTTGCATAAGCATTCTCCATAAATGAGATGCATGTTGGCGTATTCCTGTGCGGTGTATCGAGATGGCATGATAAAACACTGGGGTACGATAAAGGATAAAGTGTACTCTAAACCAATTCAAGATTTAGACGAGCTGCGCCAAAGAATTGCAGAAGCCGCTGAATACATCAACTCAAGAAGATACGCCCGTCTTATTACGCGATCATTTTTAAAGAGATGTAGAACTTGCATTGCAGCTGAAGGAAAACAGTTTGAACATTTGTTATAAAACTTCGTAAATCTGATTTAATAAAAATTATAATAAAAGAAATCCAACGACTGAATTTTATTTCAAACGCACCTAAAACCAACAATGTACTTTTTTTCCTCAATTAAGAAGTAGCAATTAGTATGTGTTATACCATTTTGGAATCCTGACTAAACGCGCCATCTTTTAAAGTTACTTGCCAAAATAGTGTAGTAGATTTTTTTTTCAGTACAGTCGGTTAAAGTTGGGTGATGTCATTATTTTGAATGCAATATTGGGCAAAAATCTAACATTTAATTTAGAACTGAGGCAGTTACGTTTTAACTTTTAACTGTAATTTACAGAAGGGTTATTCATGGTTACATCACAGAGAAAAAAACTACCGAAATGTTAATAATGTAGTCACAGGACTTGAAAAATCATCACAGGGTGTCACTTTTTGAGATTTATTTTTGAATGCTTATAATTCGAAAAGTACATGACCAAGATTTTTTTTTATATTTTTCTAATAGCTGTCACGACTTGGCCTATTGCCCGTTTTCGGCTTGACGTTGATTTCTGGGACACGTTGTATATGTACATACTTATACAAGAATTGCTCATTTAAAGGTAAGTATAAGATAAATGTGCAGTGTTGTGTTAAATATGGTTGTAGAACTATCTTATTTATATTTGGGTTGCTCACTATTTTTTTGATTTCCCTGTGGAATAAGCGTGGAGATATCGAAATTAAATATTTTTCATAACTGCAAAATGGTTTGTTTATACAAGTTAAAGGTGTAAGATGTCATGTGTACGATAAGAATTACTTCTTTAGCATAGTCATAAAAGTTAATACCGTCTGGGCGACTTCGTTATGTAGGTATGGAATTTGCGAATGACGTAAGAAATTGTTTACATTGCGGAATACCGCATTTTTTTAGTAAACAAATCTTGGAATTTAAAACTCTTAAAAACACCGACTGAACACCTTGAAATTAATCAAAACATTTTCTTTAATTCTAGAGTTTCTGTTAAAGTTATTTAAAAAACTTAATAAATACGGAAATTAAATATGAAATAATATCTGTTCCTTGCATTGTTATTGAAAAAGTTATATTCAAAGAATCAGTTCTCACCTTGGCAATGCCTTTCGGGTGTATAGGTCCATCATATGGACATCCTACGACACACGACACATAGCCTCTCACCCTGAGGCCGTCCTTCACAGCCTGATCAGCCACTACCTTGAACCTCTTCAAGCCTTCTTCTACGGAACAGTTTAGATTCTTCTGAGAGAAACTTTCTGAACCAGCCGGGAATACTGCTACTTCTTCCACGTTGCATTGTTTCTGTATAAAAACATAGCAATCAAACACACATCATATCTTATTTATCTTTATGGTATAATCCACGTCCTAGTTTAGATTTTTCCCCGGTAGGGGGCAATATGCTCGCCTCCTATTACAAGACACTTAAATATAACTGGTGAAATATCGGTTTAGTATGGATACACCTCTGCTTCCCCTTCGGCAAGTACTGGCATGATGTTATGTGATAGTATAGTTACTACAGATACATATTTAAATCATGAAGTAACAACAATTTGAAACAGTAGAATAGAAGTAGAATGAAAGCTTTCTAACAAAAGGTATGTGAGGCAGATGTGAGTGCAAAGGCAGAGCCGGAAAGGTATGCCTTAGAAAGACATTGTACTTGGACCAGCATACCAGTATTATTGGTGATGTTCTTCAGAAAAGTCAATTGTGTAGTACTCGCAACCGACGCGCGATGTACGAACGTAAACAAAGCAAAACGACTCACGGCCGCGTTCTGTAGTTTCTGCCTAACCCCCTGCGAAAAAGGCGTAAGCTTATTACCGTCTAGTTATTTGGTGTCTAAATAGGACGTAAAGTTAGTTCAACTCGCTCCCAAGATATTTTTGAGATACGAGCGACTTTAGTTTCATACCATATGTATGAAGTCGATGTCTTGAAAAGTAGAAAAGAAATCACGCGCTATTGCTGAAGTTATAGTTACGGCTGCTATGCAGTGAACTACACTAACTAAAATACGTAGATATTAGTAAATAATATCTTACGGCTATCTCATATCCCTTCAGGTTAGGCACAAGCACTGGATAGTTGACTCCAGGGGCCCTCGGAACGTTCTTCATGACATCAACTCCGTCGCTCATCTGTTTAACCCATTTTGGACTCACGAAACTGTTGGCAGAAAAATTTAGAATAATTTTACTGAACACGCCAGTAGGTACGAGGTATTCTGTCATTTGAACTCTATCAACATAGGTAAGTAACTAGTAAAGTCAGTCCAAAAAAACCTCTTTTTGCAAGTCGAACCATATCATCGATGAAAAATGCGTCTTTGACAGCCGGTACCGTACAGACGCCAGCACATCGAGCTATCCCAAACAGTCAAATTTTCCCAATAGAACATGAACCTTATTCTTACGTAATAAAGTCGAATAACTATTAAATTAATTTGACAGATTGGGTTAGCATGATGTGCTGGTACACACACCAACAACAACCCACGTAGGAAAACCTCCTAGCTCTGATAATGTTCTCAGCACAGAATATTCAATGATTTCTCTAATACCAAAGGTCTCTTCGGTAAACGGTTTTAATTAAAAGATAAAGTTTAAGCTACAAAGTGAAACATGGAATCAGACTAAGAATATTAATTAGTCTTTAATGGTTGTAATCGTGGAAAGTTCTTAACGCCTTAAGAGCCAATGCAATGCACAAGCCGATAACGCGATAAGTTCGATACTGTTGTTGCTACGACAAATTGTTTAAACAATGTCAAGTTACATGATGCAGTCAAAACGTAACTTGATAGTTAGGTAGGAAATGTTTATGACTATGAAGAATGGAGTGTCGACTGTTACGTTATAACTAAATTGGTCTGAGATAGTCACATATATTGTCGTATATATTCCTTGTTTTTTTGATGTGTAACATCATTCCTCTCGCTATCCTGCAGGATAGCGGGAGGAAAGATCTGTGGGTGTAAAAGGGACGGAAGTGTGTAACAGAGAGCCTGGAAAGAGCGCGCGGTTACTTAAATCATTTCAAATAATACCTAAGTAATTTTTCAGGATATAATGTTAATGTTGCTTTTATTACTAATACCAAGGCGAAACATCAGATGTTACACACCATATGCAACTACTGTTAGGCTCGATTTTATATTTATTTCTTACAGGCTTCACTACATTTTGGATGACTATGCCTGCCTCATAGAATCACACAAATATCACATCACAATTAATAGATCTGGACAAGGGAATAATGCTTAACAGTAGGTACAGAATATCTTGCCGTTGTTGTTGCAAACCAAATGGATAAACCATTTGGTTTAACAACACATATTTGCTATAAATCGGCATACAGCAAGAGATATATCTTGGTAACATATTGTAAATGGTAGGGATCAGCAGTAACTAAATGGTGAAGACAAAACAAATATGATGATGCTTGGTGTAAAGAGATAATTTAGTAATGAATATTTGTAAGGTTACTAGTAGCTGGAGAATCTGACCAAACAGCAAGAGATATATCTTGGTAACACATTGTAAATGGTAGGGATCAGCAGTAACTAAATGCTGAAAACAAAACAAATATGATAATCCTTGTTGTAAAGAGATAATTTAGTAATGAATATAAGGTTACTAGTAGCTGGAGCGGCCAGCCCGCAATATTTATTTGTCAAGAGGTTTTCGGTTGGTCATATGAATTTATGGAAAGGGCTTTGGCTTGGGGTTTCTTTATGGGATGAGATCCGTAATGGCGAAATCCGTCAAAGAACTAAGGTTACCCACAAAGCTCAAGGAATAAGCAAGCTGAAATGGCAATGGGCAGGCCACATAGCTCATAGAATCAATGAAAGATGGGGGAAGAAGATTCTGGAGTGGAGACTGATTTGATTGAAGTTTCTTCTCCAGTACCCTACAAGCGCTACAATTAAAAAACTTGGAGCAGTTGCATAGAGCTTCATTTTGAGGGATGTGCCAATGGGTAATAACCCTGAATGGAGAATTTGATTGAATATTAATTTAACATCAGTAATGATACTTGCAATGATTGTATTATCCAAAAATTTAAAATATTATCTTATAAGTATTGTGTTTTAACAATTCGGATTCCTAATATGTAGACAAATATGTCTTTGGAAAAATAACTTTCAAGCCCATATATTAAAGTTCAGTTTGCACTAGAAAATCACATTTTTTTAATAACTTTACTTGACATTCTAAAATCAACTAACATACAATGAATTTGTATATGGAATAGATAGGTTTTAAGTGTGTTGTACCATATTATAAAATAAAATAAACTTACCTGGCAGACTCAATGTCTTTTATTCCAGCTGCGGCTAGTTTATTTATTAGTTCTATTTTAATGTCTGTGGGAACAAATTTAGACTCATTTTGAAGGCCATCTCTTGGGCCCACTTCATAGATCCTGATTTGAGGTGCTGATGTACTCTGCAAAATGTTTAAGTAGATTTCACATACAAGTTGCGTATTTATACTATGTATACTTTTAGTTATTTATTAAAAACCAACTTGTGTTTACAATATTATAAACCACACACACAACTTAAGTAAGTATGGGTATTGGTAGTTAAGTATTTATTTTCTGAAGCAGAAACCAAAAGTTAGTTCATAATACAATATTGATAAACCATGCAATGAGTTTTTAACTAAATGTTTTACTTACAAGACTCCTAAAAATCAAACTTTTCACTAATTTGGAATTCATTGCTTTGGTAACGTTTGTCATTTCAAATTTTTTTACGTAACAATTTATTAATTATTTCTCAGATAGGTACGCGTTAACATTCTCATCTACTTTTGTTATCAGTCATTATCAAAAACTTGAAGTATCGAATGGAATGTCATGTTTTCGTTCAAAGTTTAGGTTTCGGCTTTTGTTTTTCAAGTAAACAAGTTATCACCTGACACCTGTCAAGTTTCAAATGTCATATTGATAGCAGATTGACGTATTTAGGATATGATATTTTTTTGTTGGACGTGCCAGTGCCATCTAAAATATAATACTTGAATTCGATTACGATTAAAAATAATTCATAAAACATTTACTAATAATAACTTTGTATATGTTACATGAATTATGAATATTGTGATGTTTGGAGGTCTTAAAAAGTTCGTATTCAAAGCAAAAAAAAAACCACTAAAATATTAAAATCTGTCATTTTAGGGCTTGCTTGCTATCTGTCAAAACTAAAGTTGAGTTTGTTGAATGCGGCGTGTATTGTCGCCGAAATCTTCCTAAAAATATTTCATACGAGTGGAAGTTAACAATGGGTTGAGTATTACTGCAGTATAAATAATATACTATCGAATACAAAACAAGAATACACATTTTAACTTAACTTTCATAATTTCAGCGATGAACAGTGCCACGTCTTTCGTGTTATCATCAATTTTGACTCTGCTATTATTTTCGGGAATGCAGATGTACAAACCGGTCCTGATAAGATCCCCTGTTACTATAATATTTGGAGGTTACCTTGGTTCATTGATGTTCCTGTTCTTCGTTACTGTATCCTTTTTACACACTTCTATTGGTTGACTAAGCATAGAATTATGATGTTTTACTATCATGTTGCTAGTAGAGAGTTAAAACTCATTTGTATATGCTGAATCAATACCCAAACTGTCAGTAACTACTCATTGAACTGTGTTTCACTTTCCTTATTTAAGTGCAGCAAGCAGAATACACGTGCTAAATAATTCTTATCTCCACATTTACCTTAATTTGTAACAATATAATGTTTAATGATTTATCCTTAGCATGACATCACAGGCTATTGGTAATTTAGAAGCAACATTGTTTGGCAAAAACTTTCAGTTGAAGTTGCCAGAAATAGTTCTATCTATGTTGATATCATTGATTGCTGCTGGTATGGTGCACAGGATCTGCTTTACTACATGGTAAACTATATTTTGTTGTGATCAAAATGTTAGATAGACAACCATTTTACATTGTCAGATATGCTTTCCAAACTTTTTGGTTGGCAATTAGGAGATAGTATTTAGCAAAATTGGGAGAGAAACAGCTTTCTGAAACATACAGTACTTCTGAATAGAAGATACTTTTAACATTACACCAGTATTTCTCAAAGGGTTATGTAGATGTGTGCCTAGCTATAGCTTAAACTATGCCCACAACCTGAAAAATCCATATCTAAAATAATAATGGCATCAATAGTGATGTTTATATTGCATCTTGGGAGGCTTATATAAAAAAAGACTGACTGGTTGCCATTGAATCAGGAAACAAAATAGTTGGTATTGTATCCCAAAATTAAATAATTATCTATGCCCCCAGTCTCCACAATAGTTATTGTTGATCGCTTGAAAAGAACTACTGATTACAAATTATTTTAATACATTTTTTTTCTAATTTCCAGTTTGATATTCTCCATAATAACAATCTACTACATGAACAAGTTGTCACAAAAGGCTTATGCGACAGCAGCCCCCGTAGCAGCACCAACCAAAAGTCGACGTCATAAATGAAATGTTAAAAATAAGTGATTTTTTACCACTATCTAATTAAAAATCATTTTGTATTATAAAGTGTTTTATTATTATGACTATATAATAATATCAGCCTGCTGTTGTTCCACAACCTCTTCTCATACAGAGAAGAGCATTAGATCATTAAATATCATGCTTGCTCAAGGCGTATTGGTGATTTCAGACTTGCATTAAACTTATAAGTACAGGTTTCCTGTTTTCCTTTACCAGTTGTCTGAAAAAAGTGTAGAAAGCACATGAATTGAAAAAGTTACATTAGTACTTGTCTGGATTTGAGCCCCACAACCTGGTGCATGAGAGTCGAGGCTTTTACCACTGGGCCATCACAAATTATTAAACTGGTTAAAATAATTACCAACCATTGTATGCAAATGTATATTATGAAATGAAATAAAAGCCATGGTTTGAAAAAAAGTTTATTGAAAAAATTAGTTTCAGGACAAAAGTAGACATTTTTATCTGGTGGTTTAAACATACTTTCCTCTTAACTGTTTAATAAAATTAACTTAAGAGTAGGTAGTTCAACCTAATATAAAAATAAATTATCTATTCGGTATAATTAAATAAATAATCATCTAGTTATCGATTATCAAGAAATTCAGTAATACAAGGCCCTATTATTTATTTAATAATTTTACTTCACTTTTAGATTTTAAATACAATCTACTGTTAATTTGTTCTGTTTGTTTTTTGAACAAATATCACATAATAATTATAAAGGAAAATAATAATATGCAGTAAATCAACTTCTATTCTATTTACCTACCTACTTTACATAGATAAGCCTATGACACTGTTAAATTATGTTAAACATTCCTCAGATCACCATGAATCAAATATAACTCAATTGTTACAAATATCTATAAATGTTTATGTTAATAAGTTATACTTCAATGTTAGTTAAACATAAAAATGTATAGACATTAATCAACAAAAACAATCTACCCACTAAGTTTTAATTATTGCACAAAGGCATTTCTTACAAAATAGGTATGATTTACGTAAATTATATGAAAAGTTAATATGATTTGCACTAAAAAATACTTGATATATGCATGTTAATGCCACTATAAATAAATGAAAAATATTTTAACACTAACAAATAAATAATGATCAACCTCATTGAATTAGATTTGGATGGATTCCATAGGTACTTGTGTTTCGAGTCACTTTTGTTAAGGCTTAGGAATTGTTTGCTCTATCTATGAAGACATTCAATGCCTTAGTCATTCTTATTATTATACATACTTATGAATCATACACACCTAATGTGTCATGACGATTGTAAGACAGATCAGCCATTTGTGTGATAAGCAATAAGCATTCACATTTATACTTTTCTAGGAATGAAGCATGTTGGATAAAATTTAAGTAATTCACAATTTACATAATTCCAGTTCAAGTTTCTTAATTTTTAAACAAACAATGATCATACACAGTCAATATCACAATCATTAAATATATTTGATGTTTAAAAATAATGTCTTTTTATTACAATACTACTATGTAGATGACTATTATTGTATGTTTTAAAATGGAATTGTTTTACATAAATAGCTTTGGCACAAACTTTAAAATTGTCCAATTTCTGTATAAAAATGAGAAAATATAAATTGCTTTACAAAATTTCATGGCAGTGGGTAATTGTTACACATTCTTTGATTACTCAATTAACATTGTAGACTACTCAACATCAATTATTTGAATCTGACCTTCTACAAAAACACAATACCAGCAGTCAATTTGTAACATACGAATGTTTATCATTGTGATTATCATCTTGTTTTGTGAGATTTAAAATTTGCAGATAAGATAAGTCATGCAAAACTTTCATTTTAACAACCAAAGTAATTAAAACAATAATATCTATCACAGACTTATTCAAATACATAAGGCACTAAGTTTGTATGTGATTAGATCTTGAGAAGAGTGGAAGTTTTAAGCATTTACATTATTTCTTAATAATTCATACACACAACTCTCTTTACTAATTTAAATACAGGTGTCACTGGATACACAAGTGATTACCAAATACTTATATTAATGGAAAAACTATAACTCCAATTATAAATCTTCTTCATTCTAATAAGTATACTACTAAAATAATTAATAAAGCAACCTAAATAATGAATAAAGAAAGTTTCTTCAAATAATTATATCAGTATTACACAAACATTGAATAGAATGAGGCATGCCACATTAATCTTATGCAATCATGCAATTGATAATGCACTGGAATTTTTAGGCAATTGCATAAAATTTATTTATTTCTAATGTGCATGCTGTTATTTCTAGTGTAAGGGTTCTGTAAAATTCTTGGTGTTGTTTCCATTACTCTGAGAAGCAGTTCATCAAGATAGTTTTCGAGGTCTTTATTCTTCTTTTTCTGATACTCAACATCTTTTTGCAAGTTATAAACCATGACCATCAAGTCTTCTCGTGATTTCCCATCAAAGTCTTTCACAATCGTTTTAGGAATATTATTAAATGCTGGATTAATGGAATCTTCCTCTGCAATGTTCTCTTCTCCAACAATAATGCGTTCTTCCAATAATTTCTTGGGTTTATTATTATTGCCAAATTTCTTGAAGAACTTAGGGCTTGGTCTCTCTTTTAAAGAACTTGGACTGTCTAGTTTCTTATTTCTTTCTAGACTTGAAGACTTTTCTCTATCAATAGCTAATTGACTGTTCGATTTTCGCTTAGAGTAGAGTTTCTGTGACCACTCATCATTTTTGTCAATGACCTGTGCTGGCAGTGGTGGTGGGGTGAAAGTGTCCAGGCTCAGACGCACTGGTTTCTGTGGGATTGGTTTTTCTGGCACAGCTAAGTTACTACTTGTAGACCTTCTCAAAAATTCACCACCTCCTAGATTTTCCAATGAAGCATTTACAGGTGAGGGAGTGTATTTATGTCCCCGTGGTAAAGTTTGAACATTGAGTGAGCTACCAGAGCTTTTATGGGATAAGTCATCAAAAGCAAACTCATCATCATCTTCACTAATCACCCCAGGGTCAGCTTCTCCTGACAAACGTTTAGGTGTGGAATGGTCTGGGGTTGAAAGTGTTGAGCTCTTGAGGTTTCCAATGCTACCACTCAAAGATGATGAATCACTTTTCTTATCTTTCTTACTTAAGTTCATCTTAGAACCAAGATTTTTAGCAAACTTTTTAAGGCTTTTACGTTTTTCAATGCTGCCAATGCTCATGAGACTGCCACCTACATTCTGCGCGATACTAGACAAAGAAGACCTATGTTTATCTTTCTTACTCAAATCAGTCAAACTTCCCTCTTTTACAGTGAAAGCAACTTTCACCTCTAATTCTCCTCTTGGCTTATCATTTTCTTTGCCAGATTTTCCGTGTAGGGTGTACCAACGGCTTCTTGGCCGCTCGTAAACATCGAGGTCTTTTAACGGAATCGATACTTGACCTAGTAAATGGTCTTTTAGTAAATCTTCATCGTAAATCTTTAGAACAATCTCAGCAGTATTTCCCTGCGTAGGTATTCGTAACTCACATTCTTCTACCCATTCGACATTCTGAGTCGCTTTGTGTTTGACGGAAGTTTGGAATTTATCTTTACCGAGAGCGATTGTAACAAAACAGTTATTCGCACCGTTTTTACCTTTGATCAAAAGTCCTCGAGCCCGTTGAATAGTAACTTGAACATGAGTTGGGTCCCACATCTTGGTTCGTTTATTGGATCACTACACTAATTTTGAAGATTTAAAAACTATAAAAATATCATCGAAAACAACGTAACGATGAGCTGTCGACCGTCACTTCACTCACTTTAGTTCCCTTACTTTTTTTTAATTTACGCGACGTTTTGTTTAGTTTAACAGGCAGGTAAACGTACGAACCTATACAGCCTATGTGGTTCTAATTAGATTTTTATAATTAAATTAAATAATTAAAATACAGAATCATACTTAAAACAGTGATATTACTACTTTTTAATTTTACTAATACATATGTTTTAATTGATGACTGCCAATTATTTTTGTTTTTATTTAAAACGCGCCTTCGTTCGGATTGGCATTTGGCGTTGTTTCTACCTATCAGTGTAGATGTCACTGCGGTAGCGAGATCCTAGACTGTTTGTTAAACCGGTTTCATAGATTTCTTTGAACGATATCTATTTATGTAAGAAATTGAACTTCATTGAAAACATGGTGGTAATCACGGTATCTGGCTCTTAAATATATTAATAACAGTAACATGAAGTTTCCAACGGTGGTTACACGTCACGCCATCTATGGCTAGTGACTTGAAAACAAGTTCTTTAAAGATTTTATAATGTGCCTTGTTTTTTTTTGTTTTATCTTCGTATTCATCATAAATATAAAATTAATTGAATCATGCAATAAAACCAGCACGTAAAACCTGTAGGTTGTTTTAAGGAAGTATAAATCATTTTTGATGACTGGGGCCATAGGTCCGGGCTCTGAACGACAAATTTGCAGCTTAGTTACCCCGCTGCTTCGGGAACATTCAATGCGGAACCGGATGTGAATCGGATGTCTGATAAGCTGTATTGATCATTGCTAATTGTAATAGGACCTAACCGCAGGAAACAAAAGTAGGAAGAAGTCTCAAGGTTCCAGACAAGAAAGCTACTTCCTATTTTATGACCATTCAGCATCAACAATGCACTCGAGACCACAAAAAGGAACAATGCGGAAACGCTTTTTTATTACTATTTTGTTATAGGCACCTACAGCCAGCCGCACGTTGTAAATAATTTGATTATTTTTGACGGCGTGGTGAATGAATAGAAGAGCCCTCTTCTATTCAGTATCCGTAGGAACAGTTTCGTTGTTCAAGAGTAACCTCTTACTAATGACATGCGGCGGACTGTAGGTATACCTACAAACTTATGAAGGTTGAATAGGTACAGTCATCCGCATGTGTATGTCAACAAAAGCGGAAATGAATACCTTTGTAACTCTGTAACATTGTGTATATTTTAATGTCCCACACTCATTCACTTTATAATTAAAAGATATTTACTAATATCTTCAGATAACAACTTCTCACTATGTTATTACCATACAAATCACATTCTACAGTTCATTACACATTCACTCTCTACAAATATACACTCTGGGTTCTTTTTTGAATTAACAACTGACTCAAATTTACATCTTCTTACTATACACAACTCCAACATAAATATATTTACAAACCATACATATCACATGTACATAATTTATATTATTATTTGCACTGATAAATTAATATTAATCTTTATAAGTCTTCTACATCCACTTTATTTATATATTTCATGGTTATTACACTTTATATCAACCTTAAAATGGCAGTTAAATAAGCTCAGGCCCGATGATTATCATGTTTTAGATAATCTTTGTCACATGTCACTTGTTTTACATATACCTAAACGTATACCAATTCTAAATGATCAGATAAATACCGGACTAACTCGTTTGAAAACTTTTTACTTTCTAATTAAATGTGGTGAAACACTTTTCTTTACTTTTATAATTCGATAACTTAAATCATATAACAAATGATATTGACGAAGTCTCTGTATCTAAATCCCTCACATGTGACTTAGAAGAATGTCAGCAACACATAACTCAGGTACCATCCAGTGGTCTTATAATATTAACGCAAAACATACGCAGTATCAATTGCAATATAGCTGGTTTTGAAACTTTGTTAAGGAGATTGAACATAGAATGTGATGTTCTGGTACTTACCGAATGTTGGCTTTTGGGTGCTTCTGTCATTCCACAGCTTGACGGCTATCGCTCGTATGCCACTAAAACCCACCTCAGACAAAATGATGGCGTGGTAATATATATAAGTAACTCGATGGATGTAAATGTTGAGGAGCCAGAATTCATAGACGGCAACTGCTTAGTTACAACATTCGACAAACATACCGCAATCATATCTATTTACCGGTCTCCTTCTTTAAGAAACATTGACAACTTTCTGAACTCCTTAGACAATATAATATCCAAACTAAATTCCTTCAGAAACATAGTGTTGATTGGAGATATTAATATTCCCATTAACTCCTCCAGGCTGGATCTATCGGGTGAAAGATATTTAACCATCGCCGCTTCTCATGGTCTCTTACCTGCACACACTGAAATTACCCGTGCAACCAGCTCCTCATGCCTGGACCACGTGTTCCTTAAGACCCAGTTTACTGCTATGACTATTGTGCCACATTCAACCTTAACAGATCATTTCCCTGTCTTGACCCAATTAATTCCACAGCGCATCTCTAAATACCCTAGGCAAACGACTAAATCAACTATAACTAGAATAGACACAGAAAACTTGAACAAAGACATTAACAATATAGACATGACCCCTATATACGAATCAAAAGACCCCAATTTTTCCACAAATTACCTTATCGCTAATATCCAATCAGCCATAAATAACAACACAAAAACTTTCACTGTGTCGAACCGCAAAAAAATACTCAAACCATGGATTACGCCAGGCCTTCTCAGATGTATGAGAAACAGGGACATTCTTCACAAAAAGCATAGGATGGCTCCGGATAATATCATTTTAAAAACATCATATAGTAGATACCGCAATTTCTGTACCAAAATCATAAAGAAAGTAAAAAGAGCATATGAGAAAACTCAATTAGATACTACAAAGAATAATCCAAAGAAACTCTGGAAGACTATAAAATCAATTACGAGCTGTGCCAAAAACACTGACTATCCTGAGGAATTGTTAAAACTGAGTGACTCCAATAGCACCGCACTTGATATTATTAATGAGCATTTTGTAAAAGTAGGTCAATCGTTGGCAGAAAAGTTTCCTCTTAACCCTTCTCCATCAACATCTAATAATTGGTCCTCAATGTTTTCATGCGACTCCCATTCGCGATCATTTGTATGTGAAGAAACGACGGAAGAAGAAGTGGCCCGTACAATCCTTACATTAAAATCAAACTGCGCCACAGGTTGTGACAATATCTCTTCGAACCTAATAAAAAGTAATATTGAGCTTTTAGTTCCTCCTCTCACGTTCATTTTCAACAGGTGCTTAGAATGTGGTGTATTCCCGAAGAATCTTAAACTGTCTGAGGTTTACCCTATTCATAAGGGAGGTGACCGTGATCGTGTTAATAACTACAGGCCGATATCGATCTTACCCTCCTTGTCAAAGGTTTTTGAAAAACTACTAAATAAGAGACTTGTTAGCTACTTGGAGAGCGAGGGCCTACTCTCTTGTACACAGTTTGGATTTCGGAGGCATAGAAGCACAGATGATGCTATCTTCAAATTAAATAATTGTATAGCTACAAATCTAGATTCTGGAAAGAAATGCCTTGCCATCTTTTTGGATCTGGCCAAAGCATTTGACACGATCTCGGCCCCCATCCTTTTGCGAAAACTTGAGAATTTCGGCATAAGAGGCAATCAACTTAAACTTTTTGAGAGCTATCTGTCAGAAAGATACCAGTGTGTAAGAATAGGAAATTGCACAAGTTCTTATCTTCCTATTACATACGGAGTTCCCCAGGGCAGCATTTTGGGACCTACCCTCTTTCTCGTTTATATAAACGACCTCACTAACCTGTCTATACCCCAAGGCGAAATAATCTCTTACGCAGATGATACTGCTCTTATATTCAACGCCGATAATTGGAATGAGGTATTTAACGTTGCAAAATGTGGACTTGATCTCGTAAAGAAATGGCTACAAACTAATTTACTAACACTGAACAGTGATAAAACTGAATACTTGACTTTCACCATACGTAATCCACCCAAACTACTTACTCCAAAACATTGCCTTATTCCTCACAATTGTACTGGAATAGATAACTGTAATTGTGTACCTCTAGAACGTGTCAACAATGTGAAATATTTAGGATTAATTATAGACCAAAATTTATCTTATAAGGCACACATTAAAGCTTTGTCGGGACGAGTAAGAAAACTCATTTATATCTTTAAGACATTGCGACATCTTGCTGATCTCAAATTATTAAAACAAGTTTATTTCTCTCTTTGTCAATCCATTATTAATTACGGCATAATTGTATGGGGAGGAGCTACCAAAACTACTCTAAAAGGCCTTGAGATAGCTCAGCGTGCAATTCTAAAAGTTTACACTTTCCGTCCAATTCGCTTTCCCACAAACATTTTGTACAACTCATGCGAAGTCCTTACAGTGAGACAATTGTTCTTACTCAACATTGTACTAAAACAACATGGTGAACTTACATATGACACTGATCTCACAAAGAAACGCAGAAAACATGACGTTGTGGTCCGCACACATAAACCCAAAACCTCTTTCATAAAAAGATTCTTCGTCTTTCTAGCACCACATGTGTATAATAAAATAAATAAATCTATAAATATTTTTTCTCTAAACAACTTCCATTGTAAAAAGAAGGCATATGAATTTTTAATGAAACTATCATACGAAGACACTGAAAAATTTATTCAAATAATCAGCTAATATTTTTGTTTGTATACCTATATCTATATATAAATTTATGTATATTCACTCGACTCCTGTGCATTTATCAAGTAGACATATGTATACACTCACACTTACACACACACACACCCTCTCATCCTCACACACACACACACACAAAATTGTTAGTAATTTAAGTTAAGTATAGTTTACCTCAATTTGTTATTTCTCTTTGTTTTGTAATGGTCCTAAACTCTAGTGCCTTGCTAATTTAGGTTACCTAGTGTATTGTTTCTGAGGGGAAACGGCGCTGTTAGCTGAGATACAGGCTCACGCCTAGTTCAGCTGCGGATGCTCATTCTCTTATTTATAATTAATTTGTAAGCCTAATATTTGTAAGAATGTACTGTACCTACCTACTGTTTTGAGTAAATAAATATTATTATTATTATTATTATTATTAATGTAGGAAGGTTGGAGCCTATATTTCTGAACGGTACTTCCAATAAGAAACTCACAACAATTCACATTTCACTTTGTAACATAAGAGATCCCATTACACTTCTATTTACCCTTTTCCAATTAAAATTTGGAGAGGTAGTTAAACCTGAGTTTGCCGTCTTTTGGAATAAGTTATTTTTTAAGAGTTGGTTTACTTGTATTAAACCGTTAGATTTTTTTTTGCGAATCAGTTTTTTAGTCTATTGTCAACTAATTAGTGCCAGTTCTACTATTACTATTGCATTTTGTTGATTTACACTTAGTTGTATAGCTTCGACTGTATTTTATATAACGCCCGTATTCCTCAAGCGGGCAGGCAGCGGTATAGGGTATCTGCAACTGCATACACCCGTATTTTACCGGTTATGCTGTGTTGAAAAGCTTCATCCTTTATTTTCTTTAAAACGTCTTCATAGAGTCCAGTAAGACTTTTTTCATTCGAAGACAAAGTTCCATTTTCATTTATAAAATACTAGCTTTTGCCCGTGACTTCCTCGGTCGGTTATCGCGGATACAGACGAAACTGCGGAATAAAAAGTAGCTTACTGTAGTTTAGCCGAAAGCGTGACAGATAGACAAGCAAAGCTACTTTCAAATTTGTAGTTTTAGTATAGTAAGTATAGTATAATATGGATTTATTGTGTTTATAAGTATAGCTAGCTTGCACACACGCCACATGATACAAGCTGTGTGTACCTAATACAAACACGTGTGGAGGTGGGGCGGAATATTATATTGTATACTGTAGGTAAGTAGAATAAAACAGGAACCTAGTTACCTCTACAGGACGGGAATATGATAGTGAAGTGAAAGATTACGAGCCCAATGTAAAGCAACACCGCAATAACTCATTTTGTATCGTATACAATAATTTTCCTTAGGTTGGTAGCTACTTGCCTACACCTTTTAGCGATGATTATGTGTAGGTACTTTTATTTCTTGTTAGCAGTACCAGCACTCAGACACGTTCCCAATTGTAACATTTCTTTTTTTGATAACAATACTCGTATAGACATTTTCTGAATTTTAGAGCATTTCATCGCAAAGAAATGGCACTTAGACTTATGCATAACTTGATACCTATAGCCACAGACTACAATTGATTACAGTTATCAACTCGCAAAGTTTTATTTCAATCAACAGTGCTTGAGTAAATTTTAAAACAACAATTTGCTACCACAAAGTTACAGGTCCATTTCATAGTTGGTAGAAATCAATTTATTACTTAACTCCCAAAGTTTGGTATAAATTGCGGTTAGTAGCAAAAACGGGTCTAAATTATTTGATACCTACCTAGTACGAAAGTTTGTATCCATAATTTATCATGATGACGTGTTCCTTAGTTATGGAAAGTAGTTAAATACATCATGGAACATCAATGACCAAATTATTTGCTATATATATATATATATGTAACATACATAGATAAACTGTCGAGTCCAGTACGTGGTTACGTTTATTTGAGCGACGCGGCGACGGTTGTTTATATTGTCAAGCGTCAGCGCGGATCCTTGCGTACAGCAGGTGCTACTACACCTGCTAAAGGTTAGATTTTAATGATGGTGTTCAGTTAAAAAGCCTGATATCTATCACGTTTCATTTAGGAAGGAGAAAGGAAAGAAAGGAGGTGACTATTGGTTGAAACTTTTTGCCAACGTTGGACTCCAACTCGCAGCATGTGTATCTTTAGAGAAAGGATTACTTATAAATAAATAAATAAATCATTTATTCGCTTCATACCACTCTTCGTAGGTTCTGAAAAGTTTTAAGGACGAAGTAGGCCGGGTGTGTATGATGGACCGCAGCTTTTGGGAATACTTTGACCTTTCAGACTGCCTTGTTGGTCAAATGATCGCCAATGAGACTGCTGAGTGTAAGGGTTTCCCCACCTGTGTTTACCCAGGTCAATGCCAAAGTGTTATTGAGTTTGGAATATGCCCCGCTTAAAAGACTAAGGCTACCCCATTATTACATAAGTCTGGGGTGAAATGAACTCGCGAAATTTGGGTGGTTGGTCCCACCAAGGCACAGAACAGTAAGTGGGCGAGTCCGAGTCGCTCTTTGCCGGTTTTTCTTGTTGAGTTTTTCTCTACACTATGGATGGGGTATAATTGGCACGTCCGCGAGCAAGTTAACACCAGCGCGAGCGTCTATGAATAAATAAATATTGAAAACTAGCGGCCCGCCCCTGCTTCGCACGGTACACTCAGGCATAAATTATCCTAATGATGACAACAGCATCAAAGTCCGTTGCACATTTTAGAAGAACAACGTGGTCACACACCTTTTAAAATAGGTACACATAAAATAGTAGATGAAACTAACAAGCGCGCAATAGGTGCCTACTAAATTCTAGAAATGTCATGAATTCCTTGCAAATAATTTTAAATTCAGCCTAACCCTTTGTTTGTTTCTCCCAAGTCCGAAATAGTAGACATCATTTGTAACAACGGGTCCGGGTTAATTTTGTACATAGCGATGTCTACAATATAAAGTGGGCTATTATCGTCCTGTAGGGTAATTGAATCATCCGTCAGATGCCATGCCATGGAGAGTTACAACACCATTGTAGAGGGATGTTTGAGCTCTGGTTTATTTATTTATATTGGTTTACGTACTAAAAACATTCACAGAATTAACAATCTTCGTCGTATTAGGGTACATGCATTTTATTTACATCATCATCCTCCCTTATTCTAATTTATTTGCTTGGCGGTCGGCGTAGCAAGTCTTCTTCTTCCATTCACCGTCATCTCAACAGTCACCTCGTTTCTAGACATATCATCTATTACACAATCCATTCATCGTTTCTCTGGCCTGGTCTACTCTTGTAATACTAGTTGCTCGAAAAAATAATTCAACTTCCACAGTTTTCTACTTTTAAGTAAACTATAGCTAACTATACACTTCCGTTTCTGTGGCTGTCATACTATGACGTCATTTTTAACAAGCATTTTAAGAAAATATTTACGGTAGAGCGCAATGTAATGCACGCGAAACACTGTGCTTATAAGTCCATGCAACCGTACAGTGGTCGTGGGGGCATTTAAGGTTGACTTATAACATATGAATTTGTTTGTGTCTAAAATTAACTGCTTCTGGTTACGAAGATATTGAAATATCTCCTGAAGTTGACCGGAAGGAAGAGTGACTTTCCGCTCCACCTAATATTCGAACAACATTGGCACTTAAGGTACAGACGCCAGCACATCAAGCTACCTCAAACAGTCAAATTTTCCTAATTCAACATGAACTTTATACTTTTGAAATAACGTTGACAAACTATCAAAGAAATTTGACACATAATCATTTGGGGTAGCTTGATGTGCTGGCCACTGTCATAAGGTACTTAGGCTGCCTATCCACCGACAAGGAGCGAGGCTGCGGAGCGGAGAAACGGAGAAATTTTAACCAATAAGATTGCATAAAACCTCCGCGTCTCTCCAGTGGACAGGGATTATTGGTCAATATTTCTCCATTTCTCCGCTTCGCAGCCTCGCTCCGCTCCAGTGGACAGGCAGCCTTATAAGCGAATCCTTTCACGGTTGTGTTATGTCATAATAGGCATCAAACATGTTCGATTATCGTGTGAACAATACCTATCGGCCACTGTAATGTACGCATGACTATTAGGTAATTAATTGATGACCGGCTCGTCTTGTCAATCACATCCGTGTCTGATGACGTCATTGTGAGGGGTAGGTAGGTGGGTATACCAATACAAAGGGATGTCGCTACTGCATTGTAATTTTAGGGTGGTTCATTTAATGGTAGGTAAGTTAGGTATAATGGTGTACATAAATATTCATTACGTAGTCGTTACATAAACATAGATTAACGGTAAAGGAGAAACATTTATATTTTGCTGTTCTTATTATATTTCAGCTGGTAAAAGCTTGACAAGGTCACGCACAGTATTGTGGCAATCCTGAAAAAAAAAGTTGAACCATGACAAACAAACATATTACTGTCTTAATTATTCACTTCCGTAAATCATCATCTCGCATCTGCCTTTTTCCAGCTATGTTGGGTCAGCTTTCAGTCATATATTATATGTCATCTCTCTGATCTCCAGATACCAGAACCTAGTTTCTGGGTAAGACGATACCCCTTTGTTAGAATCGTTGTCCAACTTACGGGCTTCTGACTAGGTAGCCAGAAGCCCGAAAGTTGGCCATTTGTAAATCTTGTACGCCTGTAACGACTACCACCACCACAACAACAAAACCACAACCACGACAGCCAGTATCAACGGCTTAACGTGCTTTCTGAGGCACAAAGCGGTCACAACATTTAATGGATGGTATCCACGGATCAACCTCTGCAAACAAACCTTCGATCGACGCATGCGGCTGTTATTATTTAGCTACAACGCACTTTACTACGACTAATGTGTAAATTTATCTAGTAATTTGAAGAAAAAATTTAAGTATAATAATCAGATAATAATTTTTAAATATTTGCATGCTGAACGGTAAAATGTGGCTGAGCTGTAATGTAATCCTAAGAACTATGTACTACCCATATTTGCAAAATAAAATTCTATTCTATTCTATTCTATTCTTAAGAACTAAACTGACTAATAAATAAAAAACCTAAAATCTTAGAAACCCGCAAAGTTACAACGAGATCGTTCTGCAGCAAGCTAACAGCGCAGTTCGGTAGTCACGGACTCACGGCACGCCTGAATATTTTAGAACAACGCTGAGATTTAACTCGACCTGTGTGTTACTACGAGTAGTGTTGTCGACACGTTACGTTTCCGTAGAACAAAAAAACATGGCACACTTTGAGTTTGCGGTGTGTGTGAGCAAAATAACGCTGGGCGAGCCAAAACTTTGTTTGATTGTGTTTGATATAGTTAAGTATGCGACCAGTAAAATATTGATGGTTATTTTGTGTTGTTATTTTGCTTATGACTATGAAATTGTTGCTATTTTACAGTAGTACCAAAATATAATATGTATTTGGATTTTTTGTTTGTTTGTTGTTGTGAATTTTATTTTTTTTGTCATAAAAGCTGTCATGAATTAATAGGTAAAGGTTTTAGGAGTATTGATTAAATTGGGTTTTATAACAAAGCTTTTTGTGTAGGTATCTTTTTTATTTTTTGTGACGGCTTTTTTCGGTTGGTCGATCGTTGTGGAAATGAGAAAGGGCATGCTCCAATGGTTAAGATATCAAGAAAGAATGCCTGAGGAAAAATGACGAGTGAGATAATATTTCGTACTAAGCTGGAATGTGCGAATTTCTACCTTTACATAGAAAACCGATTGTGGAGGACTGTACGTGAAACACAGCATAAATTATATCTACAAACCCCCACGAGACCTGCAGTAAATATACACATTAAAATGATAAAATGTGAATAATTTAAATGAAAATACGAAAGCATTTTTTGTTGAAGCACACAATTTAGAAAACAGAATAATATTGTCTTTTATGAAAAAATATAAGAGCTCTTCAAAAACCATAAGCCGTCTAACAAATTTTCGCGTATTACTCAAGAGAGTATCACCGTACCTACTAATGCTTTGCATAAAGGCGTTACTACGCACACTGAAGAAAACAATAAGTGTAAATACGTGTGTACAGAACGACGCAACTTAGAGTTCCATTGGGTAAATTCATCGAACACGATAACTTTCAACTCCTGCGACTTGGTTATACAAACCCAGGTAAGAATTTTCAGAGTTAAGGACTATTAATGATTCGTGGGTTAAGCGATAATAACCAATTGCCATTACCAGTATTGGCCGATCTGTTAGTGCAGTAGGTACATCATCTGCCTAGCCAACACTATTGGGAAACCCCAATAACGTTGCGGTCGGCTTCTAGTCTAACCGTATGCAGCTGAATACCGGTACTTTACATGGAGCGACCTATATTTTTTTTTTTTTTTTTTTTTTTTTTTAAAAAAACGTTGCCCCACACTAGGAATTTCTCCTGTATCGTGGGTGCGTTTACAAACATTTAAACTCACATACACAAACAGCCAGACCCGAAACAACTACCTGTAGGCCATACAAATATTTGTTCCGTGTGGGGATCGAACCCACAACACGCGGCGCAGCAGCCGATGGCTCAACCACCGCGCCAACCGTGTCGTCTAATAATGATATGACCTACACAACCCAATTAGTGTGTAACGATACAACTTAGTAAGCCTGGTTGTCAGGCTTTCGGGCTTCTGGCTACCCGTAACGACTGCCGAAGATAAAAAAATGAGTAGGTACCGGGACCAACTACTTAACGTGCTTTCTGAAGCACGGACGGGTCAGGTGTTGCTTAACCTGGAGGATCAGCCGTGCGGCTGTTATTATTTAGCTATAAGCCCCTCTAGTACAAAAACCTGGACATTAATATGGCATATCGAGTATAAGAAAGAGACTGTCACAAAGGCATAGATGACAGAGACAGCGCTCTACGAAGCCCAACTTTTTCTAATGCTGCGTGAGCCATAATAACGTACCTCACAACGAACCTTTAATTTGTGTCGCTACATCGGTACACATCTCTACGCCAAAAGAATGTTATTGCCCTTTAAATATCTAAAAAGCTTACCTAAGTTTTTCGCCAAGGCTGGAAGACAGTGGGCAATCATCCGAGAGTACGAGGTTTTATAAGTCCGACAGACGGTAAATATTTTATAACTGTCATAAAACTTGTATTAGGTATTAGATATTGTTCTATGATTTTATGTAACGCCATAGCTTTAATTGTTTTATTTATGGTTACTTACTAGTTATTGGTTATGATCGATCGCATGACTGGATGTTATTGGAAAATCACATGATCATTCATGGAAGAATGTACCTAAGTAAGTTATGGTTATCTTATAAGTTAGGCAATACTTAGACAACCTACTTATCTACGTAAAAGCAAAGCTAACATACTATAGCAAAAAAAAACAGTTATAAATACAGACTCCTTAAACATAAAAGCTGAAAAAAAATATAAAGTAATAGTGTCACTTATTTTTCTTTTTCATTCAAATTGAACCATTTGCAACTGCACGGGTAGGATTTAAAAAGAGAATGAAAAGTGCTCTCTGTCACGCGTCCATCAATTACCAGTATGGCGCAACTCGGTTGCATCATAAAATGTACAAGAGTATCTAACATACCACTTTTCACAGTAACATTTGGTATTCCGTCAAAAAGGAACAAGCTGTTTTTATTCTACTACGTGAAAAATATGCTGGCATCGAAATGAAGTCTGTTTCATTTTAAAATACACGGTCTGTTTTTCTAGGGTCATTTGTCTGTCCGTGTCGTTTTCTAGCTTTAACGGACATAATTGAGATTTTTGTGTCAAAATTGCAAAAAAGGATAACACCAAGTGTAAAGAGAAACACAGCTTAGTATGATATTTATTTATTATTATAACATTAATGTTAGGTTATACATTAACATATAGATGCATAGGTACATAATCATACTAAGCACACATTATTTTTATGCTTTGCTATTTATATCAAACCGATTTTGGGGTAACAAAATACTTAGGCTAGATGCCCACGTTGATACTTGTTATCCCATTGAATGAATTGTTTGTGAATACGTTTTATTACTTGTTGCGACCCCACGTACAATCGATTCAACTTCTGTTTTTTTATTGGGAAATGGCATCTTGCAGGTCGACTTTTAAGGCTGGTTTATCCAATGATCCTGTGGTGTATGCCTTAATAAATTAAGGTCGCCAGCCAAACCATAAACATATAGAAACTAAAACTCGATTAACTGATGCAACACTTTTAGAAGCCCGCGCGGCCATTTGCCACGAGGCGGAAGTGAAATTATGGAGCCATATTAAATTAACTTAAAATTCGAACGATAACACTAAATTGCGTGTAAAAGCTGAAAATTCAATAATCAAATTTCAATAGTTTAATTTCTGCAAGAAATTACGTGCGTTGAACGTGTAGGTATGTGATTTACAAGCATCTGCCCGCGTCCTTTCATTCCCGGCCCTGGCTATACTTAGCGTGACATTTTACACAATATAGATCTTTTTGGGATTCACGGTCCTCCTATAGGATTTAGTACAACTTCCGTAAATAAAGGTCCAATGGGTTCTAGTAAAAAACTTTTTTAATGGTGTATGTCAAAAACAAATCGTTGTGGCTGGTTTCATTTGTAACGAACATTTTAGTAAAGATTACAGTTTGATACTTAAATAGGGATATGTATGCTTGGTCATAGTTGAGCTTACCTTCATGACAACCAAAGAATTTCTGCTCGTCATGTCATGCGAACATGTCAACTATGATTGATATATGTAATGTGGGGTAGAATGCGTAACTTCACAATATAATTAGTTGCGCCATAATCTAATTTACCATTTGCCTACTTTAGCGGAAATATTAAAGTAAAGTAAAATACAATATTATTTTCAAGTATTATACAGGTTTATTTGTAATTCACTAAAAATCGTTCAGCGGGTACTTATATAAACAACTTTTAGTACGAACATATCCTGAAATAACAAAAATCTGCTGTTTCATACATTTTTACTCAGTAAATATTGCATTTTGTATGAATCAGCTGATCTTTTAATTGCATTACACATGTAGGCATAATGCATATCTACTATGTTCCCATTATAAAGCTACCATTTTCTGTGTATGTCATGCTGACTCAGAAGTACCGCTGGTGATGGTGGCGTATGTGTTGGATCATTAAGTTTCCTCCAAAATAGTGAGCTGAATGGTGCTGATCCAGGTTTCATTTTCGCGAACGGGCGCCGTCAGTTGCGACAGGTCATCTGTCAGCTGCCACGGGTTATCTTAATTACTTATTTTATTTTTGGGTTTTCTCTTTTATCTTTTTTTTGACATAAACATAACATCACGCTTGTAATCCCTGAAAGGTCACGCAAAAGCGTAAAATACAGTACACCCACATTTCACCAGTTATGTTTAAGTCCCATGTAATAGGAGCCTATTACCACCTACCGGACACAGATGTAAACTTCGGGCTGCTACTGAGAAAAAAAAAACTACTTAAAAACTTTTAATTTAGAAGATTTTCCGTTAAGTTTTCTGTTGTCTGTGGACTACTATCTTCATCATAACTAGCTCAATCTTTCTGACTAACAATCCCCTTGATAATTTAAAAGTACCCGTAAATTTGCTCATTTGTGCATTGAAATAAATGCTTTGAGTTTTGGTTTTAGTAGGTAATACAGTCTTGATAGTAAAAGTTATTGAAGATAAGCCGGTTTACTAAGAGCATCAAATGACGACCGATGTGGCGCAGCGGGCGAAGGTTCGCCTGCGACGCAGGAGGTTGCGGGTTCGATTCCCGCCTTGGGACAAATGCTTGTACAATCTACAAAAATTTGTTCCGGGTGTTCTGGGTATTTTCTATGTATAGTAAAAAAAAATATATCTATGTAATGTATTGTATTAAGTATATCACCCATAACAAAAAAAAAAGAAAAAAAAATCTTTAAGTCCAGCAAAGTATTTAATTAGCACTTAGTATATTCTTTAAAGAAAAAAACTCTGCAGATAAATAAAGATAAAAAAGCCACACATAGTTTAGACATATTTGCTAGCTTACCCCTATTCCATAAGTGTACGAGGTTTTTTATATAAATGCTCAAATCATTACTTTCACCATTAAAATAATGCTCTATTTTTTATTACACATTCACTTTTTGCATAGGACAGATACACAGGTGCTTTAAAAGTCAAAATTTCAATCCTCAGTGGTAAGATGCAGTGATGCTTGAAATTCCATGGTTGGCTGGGAGCCATCTGCGGTCGCCATTGTCCGACGAACCAGTAAAAGCTGCTGACAGAAAAGGCTATTCGCTAAAAATGTTGCAGCATAAGCGTTAGGTGCTACTTGGCTCATTGAAAAAGAGTGATAATAATTTTAGCAGATGTTACCAAAAATAATTAGGTAGCTCTTGACTGCTGGTTCACTAACACGTAAGTGGCTGACGAATCATATTTACTAAGAAGGCGACGTTCAAGAAAAGAAAATGCATTCTTGAAAGTTTTTAATTATTCTAGAAAACTGTCAGGCTGAGCTTAGATACGGTATCTAAGCTCAGCCTGTCAGTTTTCTTCACTTATTATTACGATGTAATAGAGCAGAGACGGTTTGCACGACACATGCTAAAATAACTTTAAACGACTTGTGCAAAAATAAATAACATACTTTTATTAATGCAAAATATAGCATGCGTGGTCAAAACATCGGAGATATCTGAAATAAAAATCGGAAATGTCGAATAATCCTAAAAAAAAGAAAACAAAATATAATATCCTTAAATTATCCTTATTATACGAGTATCTTATTATATAAAGTTGTGAAAACACTTTCGACTATAAACCCTGCAAACATACAGCTGCTCTATTTTTTTTTTAAATATTGGTACAAGTCGTGCAAAGTCATTTTGAAATGTGTCTTGCAAACCATCCATGCAAGTGTAGTAAAATAGTATGTTTTGTTCTGCTTTAAGTTTCTTTGCTATGTGGTAGTAACGACAATATAGTTCTGTTTGACGCATAACCTTATTGATTAACCAAAGCGAAATTAAAACGTACATAAATGTAGTATGACCTTTACCTTTATCTACCAGTTTGTATTGAATGAAAACAGAAAATAAATTGAGCATCCAAGTGATTACTTCCAAACTTAACAAATACAATAAAATCGCCAACTCTATTTGAAGTTGGTAAATTAATTCGTAAATGTTCGAGATCTCTTCTAATTTAAGGTAATTACATTATTTCTGAGCAAAATATGAAACGTCGATGGTGAATTTAATTTAACTTGAGCGTTTAACATTTTGCGAGGCATGAAGGTTTAATTAAACGAACCAAAAGTTTATTAGGACGAGGTCAGAGCAGTATTAATGTAAAAGAAATATTATTATTGAGTATACGTACAGTAGTTTTGTAGTGTTTGT
Source organism: Phlogophora meticulosa (assembly GCA_905147745.2). Lineage (NCBI taxonomy): Eukaryota > Metazoa > Arthropoda > Insecta > Lepidoptera > Noctuidae > Phlogophora > Phlogophora meticulosa. The sequence goes on from LR990518.1 coordinate 8,467,946, forward strand.
ACAGATGTTTGGTCTGTTTGGATTAATTTATTAAATTATACACGTTGTTGTGTTTACCTATTGCCTATATAGGTATCGTATTAAAAATGCTTATGACTTAAATATTTTACAACTGGTAGGAAACATTATGCAGTCATGTGATTTATATCACATAAAGTCAAAATAATAGTCCCTTAAAAATGTTCATGCTCCACTTAAATCCCATTTTATGTTTTTTCAATAAAATTCATAGCATTTAACTTAGGCATTAACATTACAAGTGCTTTTATTTTTATTCTGTGTCCAAATAAGTTTTAAGCTCGCCTCAAATTATTCAATCTGCCTCTTTATGGCAACACCGAAATTATAAGCATTGTGTACACAGGACGATATATTATAAGTGGGTAAAGGCTTACAGTCTAAAGATTGGAGGAGACGGCGGAGGTGGCAGCCGAAGTACCTACTTTGATTGATGAGTTCTTAGCTTATCAGAATAATAATTACACTAGCTTGCTGCTGCCTAATCTAAAAATCTTTTTCTTGCTCATTTGTGGCCTTTGAAATGGTGCCAGATTGATTGATAGGGTCCTGTATCGATTGTTTGTATTAATAGACCTTCCGTATTCGTCATATTCATAATACATTCATTCATCTTTTGCGATGGGGATATATATATATATATAAAGGGTAAGTCTCATGAGGCCTTATTCTTAGTCTTATTTTTTATAAGGAAAACGGAGTTAAATCATAGAATAGAGGGTAATCCTATATTTGTAGGAAGACTAATAAAAAGTAACTGGCTTCTCTTTCTTTGTAAACACTATTTACAGCAGAGTAAGTACTTCAATAACTTCTCTTAACTTCGACCATCGGAAAAAGGTGAATACCTCTTTAACCGAAGTTTTGGGTTGATATAGATTGTTGGCAAGGCAAGCAAATACCGGCTAATAGAATACTTACTAGTGCCAGGAAACGCGGGAGAAAGCTGGTGTGGTTGGAAATGAAAATAGACGTTGTTATACCGACTTAAAGCAACTTGATTAAAGATGAAAAGATACGTAACATTTTACAGGTAAGATTACCAAAGTTCTGTCTCCACTTGACTCGGTATCGGTCGCTATCTAACTAAGACCTAAGTTTCAATGATTTATCAATAACATTTCTGGTAACGTACTTTGTTAACAAGTTGTTTGTGATAGTAAACAACAAGTTGGATTTATCAGCACCCTACCAACTTGTTCGGGGGAAAATTCATTAGCTTATCATGGTATCGGTGTCGCGGTGAACTAAAGGCTAATGTCAATATTTTACTACGCCACTGTAGCTAGGGTTGTCACATCGCTGGTTTAAGCCGAACTTCCTACTCTGGTGAGTTTATTTCCGGAATTTGGCCGCAATTCTCCGGCTTAAGCCTCTATGCTCAGAGCTAAAAGCGCTATGCTTGTTTAAGGCTGCAATTTCGACTATAAAGAGCTATTGTTGGGAAGAATACGCCTTTCTTTACAATTGTTGGTGTTGGATGTATTCGTTGCCTTTGGTATTGTTTGGCCAGTCATTAGCTGTAGGCTGGGAGCATCCCTAATGATGCTTGAACAACTTTGGCAGTAAACTACTGGCTTCAATTTTGGACCTCTCCATTGTCATGATACCACGTTGCTTGGTTAGATCATAATTATTAAGTTACCGTGTATATTGTGGACATGTGGTGCCAATCCTCTTATTGACAAGGTCAACCAAATTTAGGCTATTTCCATCTTTTATCCTGTTGTACAACAAGAAAGGGACGGACATATATAATAGCTGTCAATTTAGCGGAACTAAAGCTTCTTTACAAACAAATTGATGGTGATATTCAAGGCATAATTTGACATCTCTAACTTACGTCTTATCTGTCACCGACCTTTTCTTGAGCTGTCAGAGAGTTGCCAATTTTCTAATTTCAGTTTTGGAATTGGTGCCATTGTCTAACTATTATAATTGAGGGTTTAGCTTTCTTGTAGGAGAGAATGTAGGTGTTGCGTTCTGTAATGGCGTCATTTACCAAACAATATTAAACATTGTTCTCCATCACATGAAATTAAAGACTCATTAATATTTTTATTAAAACCCGGATCTCTTTTATCTGTCGCGAATGAAACCGGGACAATTTGGGGTACACTTTACTGTGGCGAGATGAAATACCGAACAGGATAAGTATTATAATTGCTGGCTCAATCCGGATTACTGTGGGAGCCGCCGTAATGCCGTCTCTTTGTGCCTCAAATTCGTCTTTGTGATGCGGCCTCCAAAAACTTAACATTGACAATTTTATGGCTCGGTTTTGCTTAGGCAGTATCAATATGCAACACATGGCATACATAACATCGCTTCGGATTGGTTATGGTTAAAAAAAAAATATTCGGTTTGGTTTTAAATAAGTAAAAGAGTTAAGTTTCTCTCATTGAAATTGTAGAAATGATATAACTTTATTCAATTCATCGCATTCAATCTGCTTGAATTTTTTCCACTATATTAGGTCGGCTTCCTGTCTCACCAGATGCAGCTGAATATCGCATATGCCTATCTGATCTCCGCAAACCTGTAACAGTTACTAGGTAACACGGTACCCTTTGGTAAGACTGGTTGTCAGACTTTAGGGCTTCTGACTACCGTAACGACTGTCAACGTTCTAAAATTGGGATCCGGAACCGCCCGCATTACGTGTTTTTCGAAGCAAGAAGGGGTATTAGCCCGTCTTAGTATGTAATGGACGGTCACCAATTCATGAACCGCGCTTGGCAAGCGTAGCTTTAACCTTCGAACGACCCGTGCAGCTGTTATTATTTAGCCACAAGCCCCTTCTATATATATATAAATTTATTCAATTAACACTCATTAATTTAGTCTGCCTTGTATTTAGGGTTGCCAGGTCGCCAAACCTAATAGCCGGATAGACCAGCCAGTTTGGCCGGACACCCTACATTATTGAGGATTTTGTCTCAGTATTAATAGGTACGACAAAAAAATGTAAATAAATAGTGTTCGTATGGTTTGGTGTAAAAAACGAAATATCGTGTTGGGCAGTTAAGAAACATCGGTGTAAGTATTTTACGCTTCGTCTTACAAAATCCGGACACCATTTATTTTGGCCGAACACCTTATTAAAAAGCCTACCTATGTCCGGCTTTATCCGGACGCCTGGCAACGCTACTTGTATTAGTAATTTACCCACCAAAATGTTCCTTACCAATGAATAGGCGCAGTGTGCAGTGTATAAACCGGACAGGATCGTAGCTAAATTGCTACGTAAGCTACGCCGTAGCCGCCGCGGCCGACATTTAATTCTGAGTTTTTTTTTCTCCATCTATCTTACCAGTGCAAAGTGCTCTTCTCACAACATCACTTCCGCCATGCAGGGGTTGGCATAGTAATAACTACTTCTGAGGAGGCCTGCAGAGGCGGGCCTGCAGTAGCCGGGGGTTGTGGAAGGATCGTACGTTCCCGCGAGATGGAACGCCGCGCCGAGGTGGTTTTTAGTCAGTAAGAGTCTGACAGAACCCTTCGCCTCCTCCAGGGTGGAGGACATCCATGAGGATTTTCCACATCGGATCAAAAAAAATAATTAAAAAAAGTAATAACTACTTACCTGTAAAATAATAAGTTCAGAAATGTAGGATTTTATTTAAAAAAATGAAAGATTTTTACGTAGTGTATATATGTATTAATTTTGACATGGAAAAAAAGAAATTACAAAAATAACTTAAAATTATTGTGATTTTTAAAATACATTTATAGTTTGTTCATTTACGTAGAAGTTCTAGTTTTTTGTTTTTACAATGGATGACAAAGTAATTGATATTAGAGATATCACTAACCGATACAAACATCGTTTTTTTTTCAATGTTAATGTCTATGTCTTCCCGTTTATTATTCACAGCAAGGAAAACAAAAGAAATAGATATTAAAAATATCTTTATCTACCTCATTTCATTTTGAGCTAATAAAAAGCCTTACAAAATACTAACCGTTCCGTTCTTATTTAGTATTGTTATTTCTAGTATTCACCATCTATATGTAGTTAAGCATACATACATACAACATACGCCTAAATGATTTGTGAGGAATGTCCACTTGACCCAACTAGTCTAGGGGTCTCTAGGTACTCAGAGCTTAGTAGCACCTAAATATTTATTGCCAAGTCTATGTAAATGCTTATAGAAAGAACCAGTAAATAGAAATAATAAAAGACAAAATGCCACAGACGACAGGCGTGCATATTGCAAGAAGAAACAGAAAACTTATAATTAGAAGGAATTTCTAACTGTCTACTTAATTGTGTTTATTAATATTTCACTTAAATTATGTGAGTGGAGATAAAAATCAAAATCAAAATCCGTTCATCCGTTCGGGAGCTACGATACCACAGGCAGACACACACAGACACGTCATCACTAATAACACCACGTTGTTTTCGCGTCGGGGGTTAAAAACACAACGCTAAAGGTACACAAAAAATTGTTTGCAGTTGCAGGTCGTGACTGCGGTAAGAGGGGCAACTCATCGTGATGCTGTGCCATTGGGGACCCACATCACAAGACTGGTTTTCAGTCGTTTACCTAAATACTGTGACGCACCTACCGATATCAAGTGGGAAGGCATAGACGTAGATTGGGATTTACGGATATACCAATACTTAGAGAATAAAAATAAACTGCAAAATGGTATATAATGTAGTTCTTCTCCACTGTTGGACGTGGCTTGCCCTTGTCTCGGTCGATCGGTAATGTGTATAGACGAAGCTATCGCTCAGGTGCACTTATTTCATCTTGATAGTGAGCCGTCCCACACACATCACAGCGCAACTTGAACTCCTACAACAAAATAATCCAGTCTTGTATTACAAATTGAATTATAAATAAATTTGTTTTTATTCTATAGTACTTTCAAGTCAGTTTACACCTAGATATTGAATTTCCAAGATTTCTTGGAATTCTAACAGAATGAAGAGTATATTAGCTTCATTTTATTCCTTGTAAATTGTTCTCGCAAACTGAGGAAAACTCTTAAATCGCACCCGGAGGCTAGAACGGAGCAAAAACAAATGAAGATATACCAGTTGAATTAGCCAGCTCCTTCAATTTGATCGTTGAGGAGTACAGGTAGATGCTTAAAGGTCAAAACTATTAGGTAGCTCAATCGATTGTTAAGCGTCTCATAAGGTACAGAAGATAATAATAGTATATCCTTGGACTAACTCACTGAGTACGTCGGATGATGATAATATAATCAGTGAGTCAGGCAATCATGTGGAAAGGTGTCTGGTTTCTTGTAATAGATACAGACTTTAATGTCGTGAAGGTGGTATTGAGTTTAGCGTGGGTATCTACCGCAAATTCATAAATATTATGATTAAAAATATTCACAGAAAAAACATTACTTACCAAGTTGAAAAACTGCCGCAGTTGATTCATTACGAGTTGACGTACATTCGGATGATTATTAGACATGGTGTTCATATATCTAGTTGCTTTGTCCGCGAATTCTTCCAACTCTACCAGACTGGTCGGACCAAAGTGTGCGTACAAGTTGCGGTTACTCTGGTATCTTGCCCACAGCTCCTCAACCGGCAGATGTACGTACGATTCGTTTTCTGGCAACTGTACCATCGTTAACCACTTAACACGCTTAATCACTAACAGCAAATGAAATATAATAATGACTACCTGGAACTTGAACTGGCGGGGATGTCAACGGTACATACGAGTACACACAAACGCATTCTACCTATTGTCCCATTATTTTTTTACAATAAACGACCTGTCCGGAGGTCCATTGTTATCCAGCCCTTTGAGTAACACGTGGTGTTTTCATATTTGTGAAAACAATCACCACAATCGGTCAAACCGTGTTGTGTTATTGACTTAGAAATTGGAAGTGTTTACTTAAAATTTGTGAAATTCTTGATCAATTAGCTAATTAATTCGCTCATTTATATTAGGTAATTACTTGCACTTAAGGTTCGATAATTAGTAGACTAGGGCTTTAAAAGAAGGTGTATGTGGAGTTCAATCATCATTATTAAATAAGTATAGCTATGGTGAAGTTAACGAAACCGTGTGAGCAGCCTGCCAGAGCGGTTGGTGAGCGCGGCAGTGTCCGAGGACCTCGGAGTCATCACAACTGGGGCGCAAGGATCACTCGACGAGGAGAGGTTCCTCGTTCAGAACCAAAAGGACTTCTTGAGTTAGAAGCCTTGGCCCAAAGAACTGTCGAGCTCATGGAGAAGCATGCCCCGAAATCAGAAAACAATTACGAACGAGCCATGGATTTGCTACGACTTCAATATAATCTTGTAATTATTTAATTTCATAGTACCGACTCCAAACCACCCATATAATTAAAAAATTAGCACTAAAGAGATTCGTTTCAACTAATATTTGCATTCTACTTCGTGCTGAAATTATTCCGTGTTCGAGTCGGGACCGAACAAATATTTTTTGTTTGAGCTATCGACAGGAACGTTTTATAGTTTTTTTTCTGCGCTCGACTTGTTGGCAAGGGACCAATTGATCACAGCCCCAAAAGATACCGATGCATTACTTTCCACGTTTTATTTGACCCTTTTCACGGCTCGTCAGAAATATGAATGTGCAAAGTACCGTCGTGTGTCGGGCCGTTAGTTCACAAAATTATTTTCATACAAATGTTGATGTACTAATATTTATTTTACCTTTTCAGAATTTTATAGTGGTGTGCGAGAAATGCCACGGGCCACATGTCTACGATGAAATAATTGCTCCGGAGAGGTGATCGACGGACACGAAGCCTGTAACGTGGCACGTGAATTTGTGATTTTATTGTTTAATTAACAATTAACTCATTATTAATAAGTAAAGTTATAAAATGACAATGTTGTGTAAATGCGTAAACGCTTTAATATTTAGATAATCATAGGTCGATTCATTGTGATAGGAAGGAGTACATGAGATTTAGTAATACTTTGTGTAAATTATGTGTACCATTTAAAATTCAATGTCGTGTAAGAATCTTTTGATATGTAAATAAAAAGCGAATATTTATGAGAGGCTTTTAATTGCATGCTATTCAGACAAAAGTCAACTGTGTCAAACGGGTTACTTCCTCATTATCATTCTTACGACTGATTACCAAACCCCGTTTCGTACAGGAAGTAATAAAGCTCCTTTGCGAACGACATAATTCGGACAAGAACTGCTAGTAGAGTTAAAAAATCCTCGCAAGCCTCTTGAAAAACCTCCTCTGGTTACCTTATTTGCCTATGCACTTTATCATTCGCCAGCCTGTTACCGGTGAATAATAGAGTGCATAGTCTCCTGGTGAGATATAGCAGCGATTCTCAGACGAGACCGCACCATAACTTGAAATAAAGTACGGTCAGCTGCTAAATTAAGTTGTATTTTTCAGGAGTCGGTGGCTGCTACCAATTTAAGCTAGTATAAGGTTTCATTAATTACTAACTATAAAGTTTTTGAAGTAAAAACTTCTTAGACCGCCTTGAGCGATTCTCGGTAGGAGATAAACTTATGAGGTCGCGTTGCCGACATGCTAATGTGGAGTGTTGCGCCAAACTGACAGTTAATCCAAAGTGTTAAGTTTTCACTTCTGTCCGGCTGTTAGTCCTATTTCTTTCTTTTTTTATATTTAAAAATAAATTTGCCACCTACCACACTAGGAATATCTTTTTGCTTATAATGGACTACAATTGAATTGGTTTAAAATACTAGTGACAAGTTACTACGAGATAGCGAACCCTAAGTAGTTAGGTCTGTACTGTCGTAAAAGTTTATAGATGTCTTTTTTCCAGTCAAGGTAATAATACCATACCAATAGTACCAAAGGGCCGCTAAATACCAGTTTAATAAGATATTTGTGTAGTGATAATAAAGTTAAGTTAAGAGTAGTTATATTTTTGGAGTAACAAATAAAATTTTGAATTTTAAATTTTGATTTATTATTTTATGTCTACCATCATAATTATTCCATAAGCAATCTCTTTTGTCACGAGACATGTCATCTTAGTATCAGAAGACGAGATGCTGGGTCCCTTCTTCCAATTTCAAAATTTCAGGCAACTAGTGGCGATGTAGTTTGAATTGGCGTTTTACGTCGAATATGAAGGAGCGCACCGTAACCTCTGTTAGCACAGCACACACCCTCCATTATGGTGGAAACCGCCCGGGGTGGAAACCGCCCGGGGTGGAAAACCGATTCAAAACAGATGTTTGGCTTCATATTCCCACTATATTGGCTTCGATAATACGAGATTAGTTACGTTAAATAACTGCTGGCTTTGATTTTTGTTTGGCGTATCGTATTTCACTTCACTTAGATTACTTGGAGACGAGACTATTTTTCATGTCCAAAGCCTTTTCAAAAGTTGTTTGTTTATATTAAACTGTCAAAAATTGTTATATCTTCTGTCTATTACAGATTGCAGTGAAGAATCCTCCATTACGTTCAGTCGAAACAAAATCTGAAGTTTTCAGTCTCGTTTTATGTACAAGTTAATAAATTCTCTAAAATAGAGTTTTCAATTTTTAGTACAGAATAATATAACATTATAATACTAGCCTGTTACTTAGCTCACTATAGGGCAAAGACCTTATTCAGATAAGCATTAATCACCACGATTGTTCAAAGTTTTTCTTCACCACGTAAAGTATAAGGTAAACTTAGAAAATATAGATTAAAAAGTCACATTTATTTACTGATTTAAACCCACAACCTCTAACTCTAACCACTAAGCCATCAACAGCGGTACTAGTTAGGATCAGGATTGCCTAGTACCATCTATCGACCAGCCCAGTCCAGACCAGATCAGCCAAGGGACCAGAGTCGCACAAAATCGAGAGGAATGGAAGGCGATAGGGAAGGCATTGTCTTAGCAGCAGTGGCTTATTAGTCGTAGGCTTGTAATTAACACCTTAACGGTCATAAAATGAGACACAATAGTAAAATGTATTGTTTGTCGGTCACAAAAAGTATCTAAGGCTCGCAATAATAGCGTGAAACGAACGTATATCGTGTACGCGTAGATGAATATTATAAAATTATCGAAAATACGTAGAGCTATCAAGATTTGGCAAGATTTAAATAAAATATTTATTCAGTAGGTAGGTACGTGATTTAGTATATTAATGGGTCGTATTCGATGTTTCAATAGGATCTTCGTCAATATGAATTGGTAATGGCTGCTTTGCTTCTATTGGCTAAAGATTTGCGATGCGAACAGTCTCAATGTACGGTCAGTGATCGTAATATTCTGAATAGGATCTCTGGAACTGTGTGTATTGGTGCCGATGTAAGCTTCAATTATTCCTGGTTTGGCTTTATGAATAGAGCATGTAGGTGACTAGCTGGGCCTCCGGTTTCGCTTGCTCAAACCTATCTACCAAAAATCTTATAACGTTTTTGTATATCCGAGGATGTAGATTTACGCTCAAGTTCTCATTACAAAAGGGTAGGAAGCCGGTGTATTTCTATGGGTAAGCTATTTGTAGTTAAATCATTACAATTTTTTTAATGGGGTCTATAGGTAAATAGTTCCATAAATGAATATACGTTTATAGTTAAGTTTCACTGCCTCGTTGGTTAGCAGTCTGTGGCGTTTGTGACCTAGTGGTAACTAGTGCGACTGCTAAGTATGAGGTTGGTATGGTTAGGTTGGGTGCTAGGTATGGTTGCTAAGTATGAGCAACCGGGAATTGACCTCCTGATTTCAATTCCCGGTTGCAGCAATGTGTTACTGGAATTTTCGTTAGGATTTCTCATTACCAGTCCGGAGTCTCGATGTGTGCTCGCTTGATGGTAATAGGCTCACCCCCTGTTATATAGGACTTAAACATAACTGGTGCAACGTGGGTGTATAACACCTTTGCTCAATACTTGGGAGATGACATGGTGTAGGTACAACTCTACCTAAACCTTAGGGGAATTTAGGCGTGATGTATTATGAATAGTTAAATTTACTGTGAAATACATGCATTCCCATTAAATTAGTTAGAACGATTCACTCCAAAACGGAAATTCAAAAGCTAGTATTCGAGATTGCCCTAAAATAACTGGCCATCTACTTGATATCAAATGGCGCTGATAGATTCCGATATTGAATTTTCAGTTATTGGCTAGAGCGAGTCGTGATCTGATTACACGACGCTTTAGATTTAAATAAGTTTCTATCTTTTTGAAATAAAAATATTTTTAAATGAATAGATACGTATTTCAAGTTGTATTTAATCTAAGGGAAGTTTTTTTTCTGGTTTATCACATTGGTTCCCAAGAGCTAAAATATAGTCCGTGAAATGTTTAAATTATCGAACTTTCATTCATTTAAAATTATATTCATACACTACAATTCAAGAAATCACTTTGTGTCTGATGCTATTTTCCACAACTTACATTTGCGAGTAAATATTTACTGCTCTGTTTGGCTGGTAATCCAAAGTAAATGATGAACATTGCAAATTTCTAACTGGCCTTCAGTCACTAATGTTTTTACTATCTGTATTCTAGTTTTAAGTTATTTTTCTAGAACCTAACAACGAAGAAATTAAAGCGGTTCCCGATTATAAAATCTTTGAGAGCCACTGGTTTATCATCATCATCCTGCTGCCCTAATTCCAATTTACTCATGGTCTGTGCAGCAAGTTTTTTTCGTTCCATATCTATCAGCCAACATCCTACGATTGATTTGTTTTTTTTTTTATGGTAGATTCTATATAAATCATCATCATCATCTGCCTAGCTTTATGCCCAACTACGTTGGGGTCGACTTCTAGTCTAACCAGATGCAGCTGAATGCCAGCATTTTAGTGTAGACCTCCACAGCCCAGTTTTTGGGCAACACGATACCCCTTGGTAAGACTGGTTGTCAGTCCAAGTAGCACACAAGCTGCTTAAATAACTTCTTTACAACCTGAATGTTTTATAATAGCTGTTCAAGGTGTTTACGCAATTGTTCTTTAACAGGCATATGGTACAATAGCCGTACAACAGTCAATATAATATAATCCCAATGAAGATACAAAGGTGTTATAGAGTTATTGTACGAGCATTTGATATAAAGCAGAGTAATGAATACCTTTTAAATTAAAACAAATTCAAAATTCACACCCTCTAATAAAATGTACTTAATATCCAAAAAACTGCATGAATGGCAAGCGCGTGAAAATTTTAGCAAAAACATGCGTATATATTGACAATACACTGGTACTTTGCATGCAGAAAAGGAAACATCAACACAACTTGTTGTTTATTTTTTAATTATTTTATTTCGTTCCATCAATCATCTTAGTAGACGTCTTTGTTAAAATATAAATTATGTTTTCTTAATTTCCCCAAAATATCGTTACTGTGGATCTAATACTCCAGACGACCAATGTGGCGCGGCGGGCGAAGGTCCGCCTGCGACGCAAGAGGTTGCGGGTTCGATTCCCGCTTTGGGACAAATGTTTGTACGATCTACAAATATTTGTTCCAGGTGTTCTGGGTATTTCCTATGTATAATAAAAAAAAACACAAGCTCTGCTTAGCTTGGGGCTAGATGATGCTGTGTGGATCGTCCAGCAATATTTATTTTTATTTTTATTTATTTAATACAGATAGATCTGTAAACTCTAATTCAGAGACCACACTAGTGCTCTATATATATATATATCACTTTTGTAGCTTAACCTTCGATTAACCCGTGTGGCTGTTTTTATGTAGCCACGAGCTCCTCGATTGTATATAAACAAGAAATTAAGTAAATACTAACGATGTAGTACATAGTTATTTCCTTGGTCTATGCAACGTTAATGTTAATTAATGCTATGTTTCCTTTGCTAGCTCTCAGCTAAAATTGTTAGCTGATTTAATTCATTTGCTTGCAACGTTGGCGTATAATAATATGTATTTAATATACCTACGTCATAGCTTTTTATTTTTACCTTTTATTTAAGTTATTAGATACCGTATTGTTAATTTGCATTTTTAATAGTAATAGAAGCTTGAATGTTATTCTTTCTTTTTAATCTTTTTTCCTATCTGTTTATTATTTTGCTCCTTTACGATTAAAAAGTGATGATCAAGGAATTGACTGAATGATAAATACTGAAGACTATTCTTCAGTATTTATCATTCATTCAATTCTTCAAGGTTCTCAAAGCAACTTTGTTAAAATACCAGACGTTTATTGCCCCGGAAATTATTAGTTTTTCATCTTTTGATTCTGGTGTGCACAAGTTAAAAAAATGAGTCGAGTGTATCTTCAATAAATGCCATTTTACAGTGAAGCTATGTATAGTCACCGGCAAATAAGATGGCAAGATTTTGGCGTAGTGGGGGTAAGTTCGCGCATCGTACACTTAGTGGCACAAAAAAGTGGTAACTTTTATTGATCGTCATTATTCTATTGTTATTGCCATCATTTATATTTAATCATGTCTGTATAGAACAAAGTTAAAGAAGGGAGAGGAATTCAAGTTTATTAGGAGTTATAAATAACGTGCATTTAAAATTCAAAAAAGTTTATATAAAAAAAAAAAATAACTAGTCGTCACTATCCGTTAATAAAACTACCCTTGGCATCATATTGAAAGTCGCAATCGCAGAACACTATGGTTGTGTTCTGCAAGTGTTTGGTCAATGCTGTGTGTTTTAAATTGTTCTTTTTCCAATTTTATTAATTTGTATAACTCTGGTTTGAGCATACTTTCCTCGTATGCTATGCCTTTTCAGGAACTCTATCCTAAATTTAAAAACAATAACAACACTTAAGTTTAACACAAAAAAAACAAAGGGTTCAATTTTCGTGCACTGAAATGTAATCGGGAGCGAACGGGACGAAGGCGCGGCGCGGGAGGCAAGGGTCGACTGATGCACCAATCGCGCGCTCGGATCGACGCTACCTCATACCCCGCGTCCCGCTTGACCACCAAAGAGACCTAAAAAACGACTTGTGCGCATCTAACGACTTTTGCCATCTTATTTGCCGGTGATTATACATATTATTAAAAGTTTACTGTTTAAGAAAGGAATAACATCTAATACCTTTAATTCTTGTATTTACGAGTATATATAAATATATATAATCTGAATCTCGGAAACGGGCCCAACGATTTTCATGAAATTTAGTATGCAAGGGGTTTTGGGGACGATATCGAGCATCAAATAATACATTATGACAATAGTGTCATAATGTATTATTTGATGCTCATGTGTACCTGTGCATGTGTGTTTGTGTGTGCCTTTGTGTGTGTGCCTGTGTGTGTGCCTGTGTGTGTGTGCCTAGTGTGTGCCTGTGTGTGTGTGGCTGTGTGTGTGCCTGTGTGTGCGTGTCTGCCTGTGTGTGTGCCTAGTGTGTGCCTGTGTGTGTGTGGCTGTGTGTGTGCCTGTGTGTGCGTGTCTGCCTGTGTGTGTGTGTGTGCCTGTGTTTGTGTGTCTGTGTGCCTTTGTGTGTGTGCCTGTGTGTCTTTGTAGGCCTGCAATTCTCGTAGAGACATAGAGATGTCTCTACGAGAATTGCAGGCCTACAATTGCAAATGCATGCAGAACCGAGTAGCAGTAGCCTTTGTGAGAATGTTGACCTCTCAGGCATTATCTCTAAGCTAAGGTACAAAGATGGCTAAAGTGCATTAATATCTGACCAGTTGTTGATCCAGCGTCCACTAGTCTGCGGTCGTCTTGTGCTGCGGCTTCTACAACTTGCACAGATGATTAATAGCTTATGTTATGTTTGATAAACTTTGTGTGTCTACACTAGCAGACGGGCTATACCTATTTGTTTTTTCTCCTCTTTTTTATATAAAAATAAACAATATTTGTGTGTATTGTATTCGTTCTTTGGTTATTAATACACAACAAAGCACAATAATATAAAGTTATGTTTGTGTATAGCTTTACATAAATATTTGTATTGTCAGATACCGGCGTCGATTAGTTAGCTATGGACAAATATTTGAATAGAAATGAGGGTGCCTTTAAGGTTTATTCATGTCTAAATTATATTTAAAGGGAAGTACGCAACGGGGTCGCCATTAAGACGTCATTTACAACTCTCCACGGCTTGAGCAGGATTTCCTCGCGACCGTGTTACTTAGATCTGCTCACCCAATAATTAAACTATATTCAAATAGCTCAAATGTATTTTGTTTCAAGTAGGTACCCCTATTTGTAGGTAAATAATAGAAGCACAATGAGGACTGGAATAGTTTACGGGAGAACAATACGATAGTTGTTAATTGGCTTCTCAGAAACATAGATACCATTCCGATATTGATCTTCACTTGTGCAATGCTGGAAATGTTAGACCTTTTTTTCATTTCGATTTCGTGTTATTTTTTAACCGACTTCAAAAAAGAAGGAGGTTCTTATATGTTCAACTGTACGTATGTTTTTTTTAAGGTTCGCCGATGTATCGAAAATTCGATTTTTTGTTTGAAAGTGTCTCGAGGTGGTCACCATGTTAAGATCTGTTGTGCCCATCATCCTATCCTAGTTTCCCGGCGAAATCAAGGGAACACTTCAAATAATATTTTTATAGTAACTCGTGCATGAGAGGCATAAAATGAATGAAACGAAACAACTTTTACTCCTATTTTGGAGTCGGTCAAAGTTTTTGCTGTGTGAAATTAAACCAACTACATATATTACTAAACAAAAAACAAGTGGATAGCTATAAGCATGCAACGTAACTTTTAGATTCGAACAACTTTTGATTCGAAATAAGTATCTACGTAAGAGTATGTGTTACACAGTGTTTTACAAACATTCGCGGCGCCTGCTTTTGTTACGCGGCGAACATTCATTCACAAAACGAACATTTGCTCGTGAACACAGCGATTAGAATTTATTATCGTGTTAAGATCCACGTAGTCACCAAATTGTAATACAATAGGATACTGTTTATTGTACATCATAAAACTAACAACTAAAAATTTTAGGAGCTAAAAGGACTCAAACAATAAGGCCGTCCATTGTAACACCCTGCAACAATGGACAGCCTTATAGCACAAAGCAAATGCATGTTCGTTCCGTAACAAATGCTCGCCCAATGAAGGTTTCCAAAACAAATTGTTGAAACGAATGTTCGAAGTGAGAACTGTTCATTACAGTTCATATTTTCACGCCAAAGTTTCTCCGCGCGTCATAAGAGCTAAATTTTTTATCAAGTGCAAGGCTTCAGCAAGTATGAGCCGTGTTAGGCGTGTTAACTTTGTCTATGTTTACAGAGCGTTGAACCAGCAGAAATAGTGCTATCACACGTAGTGTAGACCTATGAACGACAAACTTTATCCACGTGCGTTTAAAATTATTTATTTCTAGAATTTCATTTATATTTTACACAGTGCGGTGAACAACACTTTCCCAATATTAAATTCAACTAAAGACCAGGAAAATTAATGCATCGTGGAAACATTTCGGATTTCTTTGACTAAATTAAAGTCAAAACGTAAACGAGACGTGAAATAAAATGTACTGTGATCTTTAAAATTATTCGTGAGACCGTCTCCAAGATTTGGAAAGATGTTTCGAGATTGAACCACTCCGGAATTGTACGCAGGAAATTAACTGGAAGCTTGGTGCTAATCTGAGGAAGCAATATACTGGCTGAGGCCCGATGTCTCCTTCTTTAATTACTGCAAATCCGACGCAATGCTTGATTAAACTATTTACGAACAAATTAAGTGATCCAACGACGGGGCCACGCTCCACAAAATGGAACTCAATAAAGACGTAGTTGTGTTACCAGCTTTAGTAGGCGGTAATCACTTTGGAAGCCATTACTTTGTGTTTTATTAAAATTGTGTCGCTTCCGTCATTGGCGTTTATAATTTTGTTTGTGAAAAATGCAATATCGGTTATAGGACTTAAAATGACATTTCTGACGTGGATTTTGTCCAAGCAAAGTGCTTTAAGGGTGTTTTAGGGCACTGAATTCGTGATTTTGAGTTTTGTTAGTATTTTTGTTGAATTAGCTAATAAATTACCGTCTTGGTCAAAACTTTTACTAATAGTAACAATACCAGCCTCTTACTGACCCATTGCAGAACAAAGGCCTCTTCCCGAAAAGATAAGGCACGAGCATTAATCACAACGCCTGCTCAAGGCAGATTGGCGATTTCAGACTTACATTTGTCCAACTTTAATCGCAGTGTTTTTCTTCACCGGTGTCATTGATGTCTAAGATAAACATAGAAATTACATGAATTTAAAAAGTCACATTGGTACAAGACTTGCCGTATTCAAACCCACAACCTTGTGCATGAGGGGTGAGGTCTTAACCCAGAGATTAAGGCCTCACCTGTCATGCACGATTTAGTTAAAATGGCAGACCACAAACGAAAACGATCGTCGAACTAATATGCAATTGGTTAGATTCATCGCTATTCCTTGGCGATTTTACAAATCATCGTATCTAAACATTCGGCAATAAGTAACACTAGATTAAGCATTGCTTTCAATCAATTAATCTCTGAATCAATCAATCAGTTCCAAGTCCAAACGGTGCTAAAATTAGTCGCAATCGTTCGCAATTTGGTTTCAAGGTTACTCATTTCAGACTTTTGTATGTACAGGTCGCCAAAAATAACTGTTGTGAATTGATCACTCCATTGTCTATTAATATGGAATATTCCATTTCAATATAACATTTTAAACCGTCAAGAGCTTGGTTCTTGCCTCATTTCCCGATGGGGTAGGCATATCTTAAACGTATTGTGCACCACGGTGGTTTGGAGCACATCAGCTAAGACGTGTCTATGTCATCATTGTTCCGTTGTGAAAAATGAATAGTGTTATTCGTCGTGTATAGCTCCATCCCTCTCTTATCCAGCTGGGGTTTATCATTTTCAAGCCAGATGCTGTTAAAAGAAAAATAGACTGACGGGGGAACAAAATTGTAATATACGAGCTCTATAATCAAGTGTTCTTGTATATTTTTGTAGTTTATTGTGCTAAACATGGAATTAAGTAGAAAAAAGGGTCGTAGGAGTATAATTATATACCTTAAATTGGCCAAGCTTAAGAAAATAACGATTATTTACTTCCCCACAGGAAGTGAGCTAGCTTTGTAATTATAAATTTTTCGATTGGCTTGAGACGCAAGTTAGCAAGACGTAAGTAATCAATCAACTTGTTTATCCGGATTTATTTGCCGTTTTTTTTAAATTTCAATGATACATCTTACAAAAAAATACCCATGTAGCAGTCAGCTACGAAGTTTCAATAGTGGATGAAGAGATTATTTAGAGTAGAAAAATAAACCGGCCAATATTGAGTCGGACTCCGTACCGTCTGATTGCAGGGTAAGTCGGATCAATCCACCTCGCATTATTTTTCACTGTAATTTTTAGTGTCACGAGAAGGCAAACGTCAATTTGCAGTGGTAAAAAAGGTTCTCCTATAGGTACATTGGTGAAGATAACATTCGATGATCCAACTGCACATTAATAAATCGATTGTTATATTCATTTTTCTTTATATTTTTTCTTTTTTTTTTTTAGAAAAACGTTGCCCCACACTAGGAATTTCTCCTGTATCGTGGGTGCGTTTACAAACATTCAAACTCACATACACAAACAGCCAGACCCTGAACAACTATCTGTAGGCCCTACAAATATTTGTTCCGTGCGGGAATCGAACCCACGACACGCAGCGCAGCAGTCAATCGCTCAGCCACTGCGCCAACCGTGTCGTATGTTTCTTCATCATCATCATCAACCTAGCCTTTACAAGTAAGTTGAGGTTGGATTCCAGTATAATCAAGTGACGCTGAATGACCTGAACCTGTCTGAACAGTTACTGGGTAACACGATACCCTTAGGTAAGACTAATTGTCAGACATTCGAGGTTCTGACTACTCGTAACAACCGACAAGACCAACTGCTTAGCCTGCTTTCCGAGGCACGGAAGGTTATGTCATGGAGGGTCCACGGACCGACAAAAGACTAATCCGTACTTAAAAATATAGACTTTAGTCTTTTTTGTCAACCAATCACGTGTATTCTAGTTTCAAATAGGAATATGGAGTTAAATAAAACAGTTAAACTACTCATCCGTCTGGATGGCTGGTCGCGAGTCGCACAGTCCAGCAGTCTTGCTTGACTGAGAACTGAAACCATTCATGTACCTTGTGACGCGTATCGAATGGGAAATACACCGAGTGGTGTTTGCGTGAGGTGTGTAACCTACTTTATGTATTGGTCGACTATGTGAACTTGTAGGTAAGCATAGCAGGACAATTACAGCGCTATATCAAAGGAAATTGCATCTGAGAACTGACAATTCAAGGTGCAAATTGTGTTTAGTATTGTTTTTGTAATTTTCTTTAAAAGGGTATGATTAATAGGGTAGTGTCCTTAAAAATTCTGATTGGTCCTAAAGTTGGATTACAAAAATACTGGACTTGTATTTTTTCTTTTGTCACGTAAACCAAAAATGACGACGATATAGTGAGTTAAAATTGCGCGTGACGTCACGCCGTGCTACACTTTAACGTAACAGTGACGTCGCAAGCCCCTTCTCTTAACTTTGATGTACTACAAGTATATCATTGTCACTTTTTATTGATTTGAGTAAGCAAAATATACGTATCCAATATTTTTTGGTTATCTTACTGACGGACTAAGTAGACTTAATATATTTTTACCTAGGACACATCCCTATTAGCGGTTGGTTTTCATTATTAACTAGCAATCCACGTTAGTTTTGCATGATTGTAAACGTTTTATTGAGATTTTCTTGCAAAAATACCGTTCTTCCCGATTTTCCCTTCGGGTTTTACAAAAAGCAAATAACATTCAAACCTTGTACTGACAATAACGAACACAGGAAAAATACGGTCGAGCCGATCTCAAGTGATGGTATGGATACATGCGTCAATTGATTTGCATATAGAAGAGAGGATGATATTAGGTCTTTACCTATGAAATTGCCGTTCTGCAGTACTGGCCATTTCAAATCAAAATATTTTTTGTTTGGCTAAGAATTCTAATTTCAAATTAATTTTATTTTAAAAACATGGATTTTTTTTTCCAAAAGTAGTCATTTGTTTATTGATTAGTGTTACATTTTCATCGCATTTAAATCTTTTTCGTCATCATGGATACGTTAAAAATTCGAGTAATTATGGAATATGAGTACCGTCGTGGCAGCAACGCGGCACAAGCGGCACGCAACATCAACGACGTTTACGGAGCTAACACTACAAACCAACGCACTACCTGTTATTGGTTTGCTCGCTTCCGTTCTGGAAATTTCGACCTGAAAAATGAACCTCGCGGTCGTCCGAAGACTTTGGTCGACAATGACGAATTAAAGGCGATTGTGGAAGCTGATGATACACAATCTACGGCTGAATTAGCAGCAGCTTTCGACGTTAGCGTCAAAACAATATTGGTCCATTTGCGTCAAATTGGCAAGGTAAAAAAGCTTGACAAATGGGTGCCCCACGAACTCAATGATCGCCAGCGCGAAGTACGCGTCGAGACGTGCCTTGCACTGCTCAACAGACACACAAATGAAGGAATTTTGAACCGCATTGTTACCTGCGATGAAAAATGGATTCTGTTTGATAACTGCAAGCGCTCAGCAAGTTGGTTGGATCCTGGTTCAGCACCTAAACAATGCCCCAAACGAAAACTTACCCCAAGAAAAGTGATGGTCACTGTTTGGTGGTCTAGCGCCGGTGTGATTCAACACAGCTTCTTACCAAACGGGGTGAGCATTACTGCAGATGTGTACTGTGAAGAATTGAACACAATGATGGAGAAGCTGGCACATCTCCAACCAGCATTGGTCAATCGCTCGTCTCCGCTGCTCCTGCACGACAACGCGCGACCTCATACTGCACAGCAGACGGTCTCCAAGTTGCAAGAACTGGGGTTGGAAGCTCTCCGTCATCCGCCCTACTCACCAGACCTTGCGCCTACAGACTACTACTTTTTCCAGAATTTGGATAACTTCTTGGCGGGAAAAAATTCAATACCCGAGAGGCAGTACAAAATGCCTTTGAAGAATTTGTTGCCTCCCGTCCAGCTGATTTCTTTAAGAAGGGCATCAATAAACTGCCACTGCGTTGGCAAAGATGCATTGATTGCATGGGTGATTACTTCGATTAATACAAATAAAAAATACATGAAAAAAATTCATTTAAATTTTTTCATACAAAACGGCAATTTCATAGGTAAAGACCTATTATATGAAAAGGATTCTCATGTGACTTCGCTTTAACAAATTTAAATAGGGAACACGATTGGTGCACTGACAGAGCTAACGACTGCTGTTTTGCGTGTTCGATTCCCGCACGTAAAAAATATTTGTATGGCCTACAGGTTCCTGGCTGTTCGTGTATGTGACTTTAAATGTTTGCCAACCCACGACACAGGAGAAATTCCTAGTATGCGGCAAAAAAGAAATACTGAAATATTTTATATCGCTAACAAATTCGGCGTTAAGTGTGAAACACTATTAAACTATCGACAGCCATTACGAACTGCTATCATAATATCTCTATCGTTAAATTATTCAAAATGGTAGATCGTTGAAAAGATTGACACATTTTGATGTATTGTAATAATGACATACACGCCTATAACGATTTGTTTACATGAGAAATAACATAATATGTATTATAAATCAATACGTAGATTGTATATTTATGTGCTTTACTATATACAGACAAACCCTTTATTATCATTTATTGTAACAATTTTAATGGTTTTCTTCCATTACCAGTAATAATGCTTGTTTGACGTGATTCCAACTAATGTTTTATAATCTGCTATTTATCTGAGGATCGCTTTGAAGCTGTCACTGCTAAAAGCTAAGATAAACGTTTGAATAGTTTGGCTTTTAGTTTTTGACACATTTTTTACGAGACATATTTTTTCATTTTCTTGTTTGATGCTACACTGCGCCATTACAATGACTCGACATGGCGTGATGTTTGTTAGTTTTCATCTTCATAATTTCATAAAAGTCATCAATTAAATGTATTATATTAAATTATTTTTTATATTATATTAATTTTCTTTTCCTTGTCTAAAGTAATATTATAACGAGGAAAGATATAGTGTTTGTATGTTTGCTTTTAAAAATTATTTCGCCTATAGAAAGTTACATTATCACCGAGTAACATAGGCTATTTTTTATTTTCAAAACTAAACTTTAAAGGGAGTGGAGGGAATATCGAAGTTAGAAGAGAGTACGAAATCCACGCGATGAAATCGCGGACGAAGTGTTAGTTATTGATATACTCGTACATATTTTGACCACTATCTCACCTGATGGTAAATAATGATGTTGATGACGATGACTTATTTCGACAAGGTGTTAAAAAAAAAGTTGATAATGCACTTCAACAAGTAAGTAGTAAACAGTTACGGAAAAACTCATTATTTTAGTACGAAAACCGTAGAAAGTATATCCTTTCTACGGTTTTCGTACTAAAATAAGCAAACATACAAACACTATATCTTTCCTCGTTATAATATTACTTTAGACAAGGAAAAGAAAATTAATATAATATAAAAAATAATTTAATATAATACATTTAATTGATGACTTTTATGAAATTATGAAGATGAAAACTAACAAACATCACGCCATGTCGAGTCATTGTAATGGCGCAGTGTAGCATCAAACAAGAAAATGAAAAAATATGTCTCGTAAAAAATGTGTCAAAAACTAAAAGCCAAACTATTCAAACGTTTATCTTAGCTTTTAGCAGTGACAGCTTCAAAGCGATCCTCAGATAAATAGCAGATTATAAAACATTAGTTGGAATCACGTCAAACAAGCATTATTACTGGTAATGGAAGAAAACCATTAAAATTGTTACAATAAATGATAATAAAGGGTTTGTCTGTATATAGTAAAGCACATAAATATACAATCTACGTATTGATTTATAATACATATTATGTTATTTCTCATGTAAACAAATCGTTATAGGCGTGTATGTCATTATTACAATACATCAAAATGTGTCAATCTTTTCAACGATCTACCATTTTGAATAATTTAACGATAGAGATATTATGATAGCAGTTCGTAATGGCTGTCGATAGTTTAATAGTGTTTCACACTTAACGCCGAATTTGTTAGCGATATAAAATATTTCAGTATTTCTTTTTTGCCGCATACTAGGAATTTCTCCTGTGTCGTGGGTTGGCAAACATTTAAAGTCACATACACGAACAGCCAGGAACCTGTAGGCCATACAAATATTTTTTACGTGCGGGAATCGAACACGCAAAACAGCAGTCGTTATCTCTGTCAGTGCACCAATCGTGTTCCCTATTTAAATTTGTTAAAGCGAAGTCACATGAGAATCCTTTTCATCTATCATCCTCTCTTCTATATGCAAATCAATTGACGCATGTATCCATACCATCACTTGAGATCGGCTCGACCGTATTTTTCCTGTGTTCGTTATTGTCAGTACAACGTTTGAATGTTATTTGCTTTTTGTAAAACCCGAAGGGAAAATCGGGAAGAACGGTATTTTTGCAAGAAAATCTCAATAAAACGTTTACAATCATGCAAAACCAATGTGGGTAGCTAGTTAATAATGAAAACCATCCTCTAATAGGGATGTGTCCTAGGTAAAAATATATTAAGTCTACTTAGTCCGTCAGTAAGATAACCAAAAAATATTGGATACGTATATTTTGCTTACTCAAATCAATAAAAAGTGACAATGATATACTTGTAGTACATCAAAGCTTGGAGGTTGAAAGGTTGACACTATATCGTCGTCATTTTTGGTGTACGTGACAAAAGAAAAAATACAAGTCCAGTATTTTTGTAATCCAACTTTAGGACCAATCAGAATTTTTAAGGACACTACCCTATTAATCATACCCTTTTAAAGAAAATTACAAAAACAATACTAAACACAATTTGCACCTTGAATTGTCAGTTCTCAGATGCAATTTCCTTTGATACATTATCACCGAGTAACATAGGCTATTTTTTATTTTCAAAACTAAACTTTAAAGGGAGTGGAGGGAATATCGAAGTTAGAAGAGAGTACGAAATCCACGCGATGAAATCGCGGACGAAGTGTTAGTTATTGATATACTACCGTTTTAAAGCCAGTTGCAAAAAATAAGCACACAAAATAAGTGCCGCAGCAAATTTTATTCTAATTAATTCCTTGATGTAATTTTCTGTTTGTCAAAGAAGCCGTTTCTTCCAGAAAGCATAGCGGAGTCGAGGAAGTGGCGCAACAAACTTTGCCCGACTACCCGTCGGTTTTTGAACAAAGTTTGCGTAAGGTATTATTAAGTCATCTGACTTTATTGGGTAAATATTTACCATGATACCAGCTGGTGAGAGTTCACAGCTGAGAGTGAGAACCCTTTATCTTCTCAGTCGTAGATTCTAATGTCAAATCTAATGTCTGGTAGACGATAACCAATAGGAGCTATGCTGATAGAGTTTTAGTGTAGTGGATCATCATCTGCTTAGAATTTTCCCAACTTTGTTGGGGTCGGCTTTCAGTCTAACCGGATGCACCTGAATACCAGTGCTTCACACGGAGCGTTTCTAAGTTTATCTTGGATATCACTGACATCGGTGAAGGAAAACATCGTGAGGAAACCTTGACTTATATAATTAATATAAGTCTGAAATCGCCAACCCGTCTTGAGCAAGCGTGGTGATTAATACTCGTGCCTTCTCTGTATGAGAAGAGGCCTTTGCCCTGCAGTGGGACAGTAATAGGCTGGTACTACTACACGGAGCGACTGCCTATCTGCACTCCATAACACAGTAACTGGGCAGCACAGTACGCATTGGAAAGACTGGTTGCCGGAATCTCAGGCTCCTGCTACCTTACAGGTATATACCTACATTACGGCTATGAAAGATCTAGTGTAGTGCTCACATATTTTACAAATATTTATCCAGTGCAAGGACAAATCCTGTGCGACCCCTTGCACCATGCCCGAAAGCCGTATGACTAAGCTGGATTAGCGAAAGTACGACTTTTAATTAGCTGAAGTTAGTTGACAGAATTAATGTCATATACAACATTGAAAAATGCACAATGATGGTGCATAAATAAAATAACCAGCTAAGTGTTGTACTAGAATTTACTTTGTGAGTTATTTTATTTAAGGCGCACCAGTTTTTTCATGTTTTGGTGTCCTTGGTGACATTAGACGGTGTATAGTTACTGCATCTAATTAAAAGTTGTACTGTAAGTGATTCCTGCTTCCATCATTGGCATATAGTCGCAACTTCAAGTAATATACGACAAATACGTAGGTAAGCGGTAACGTAGGTGGTGTTAGGTTATTTACCTCAGGTTGCAATTCATCATCTGCCTAGCCTTTTCCCCAACTATGTTGGGGTCGGCTTACAGTCTAACCGGATGCAGCTGAATATCAGTATTTTACATGGAGCGACTGCCTATCTGTTACACAACCCAGTTACTGGGCAACCCGATACCCCAATGCAATTAAACTCTTTTATTTACTTCAAAATTTAGCGTTTTGTTACTTTCTCTTTAATCTATTGATATCGGAGAGAATTCAACATAATGTAAGTCAATTAAAACGTAAACAAAAACGTAACGTCCATAGGAGAATAGAATACCTAAATGCGTGTGTGATATTTAGTGGGCAGCAATTAGTGTCATTATCAAATACAAATCAGTTTTAACCTACCTACGCGCCTGTTTGTAAAAGTTTCTCTTTTTTTGGTTTTTAACCGGTTTTTGTCGCATATGATGGGTTTTTATTGGTCAGAAGATCTGCACCAACTTTTTTGGCAGAACCAACATTTTTGATAGAAATCATTTTAGGATTCGAGGAAATCCAGCAATTAGTTGCCCTCGCAAAAGTACCTCATGTTCCTAGTAGGTGTGTGTGTGTGTGTGTATGTATTTCTGTAATGTTATGTTCTATCTCAAGAAGGCCGGATACGGATTTGTAGGATCTCAGATGCATGTACACATTGTTTCTGTGTGCGAAGCTGATATAAGTTACAAGGTTTCTTTAACTTTGACTGAGAATGAAAATTTATGATAATATATTCCCGCCACTTTTAAATCGAGACGTTTACGAATATTCGTATGTATAATTAATTTTAACCAAGTTTTCCATGCCAAAGGCCCGTTAGGTCAAATTACCTAAAACCCCATTATACAAACACGCAAGTGACGCAAGGCGCCACGCTTCGCTCCTTTCACTTGTTTTACTTTGCATAAGAAACTCGAACAAAGTAGGTACCACCCTTACGTCTAAACACAGTCCCTGTAAATCTCGTTGAGTTACATTTACGACTCACAATGCGTGATATTTCTGAGGAACATAATTCATCCTCCATGTTCTTATTCTTGACGCAATCCAAAGAAAACGAAAGCTAAAAAAAACATTTCATATCTCTGCTATTTCAGCTGCATACTGAGCAATTTTCTCTTGAATTTTAATTCCTACCAGCTCATTCAACAAGCACATAACTTTTGTTTAGTACCGTTCTGGAGTGAACAATATAGTTTTTCTTATTTAAAATAGAATGTCTGCAATGCAGACGGTTCCGTGAAATGAAAGAAAATAATTTAAGTGAATGCGAGCCTTTTCAGAACTGGACTCACCGCCAAGTCAACGAAAGGCGGTCTGCTCTCTTATTTAAAGTAATCTTCTTCTTGAAATATCAACATGTGAAAATAATTTTAAAATGTAGCTAAGCGTATAGATTTTATCAATAACAAACTACTCAAAAGTAACTTAGGTATACTTCAGTCGCGTGTGAAGTAATGTGCTACCAATTTCATAAATATGAGATTTACGATAAGAGAAATGAAAATTGGAAATTGCCGTGTAAAATAATATATAGTGCGCTTGTTTGATAACAATTTAAATGTATTTTTCACGAGGTTTTCGACTGAGCGCTGCTGATAATGTCAAGCCTCGTGATATTGATTTTAGGTAAGTCTTACAGTTGATGGTATAGTGAGAATGAATTAAATGCAATCCTATATTTTATTAAAATAATGTGTCTCGTATTTCATTAAAATACTTATTTCTGCATGTGTACCATTGTCTTTACAGGTCTGGCAGCAGTAATAAACTTGTCAAATAAAATTGAAATTCAAGCCTTGAATATCAATCAAATTTTAAAACTTGTGCAACGGAATCCTGTATTAACAGGTAAACAACACAGGCTGCGACTTCGCATTTCATCTGAATCAGATTCTGATTCTGAATCGGATGAATCTTTGTCTGACTTGCAGGAATCTGATGATTCTGATCATAATCGCTTAGCAAGGTTAAGAAAAGAACGGATAATTGATTTGTTAGAAACAGTTGGGAATGAAAAATCTTATAACGACCTTATTTCGTATCGCAAGGAAAAAAAGAACAACGGTCAGACATTAGACAAATCTGATAATTTAGATAAACTTTTAGCAAAAGAAAGAATTATTGATTTATTAGAAAGAGCAACCAAAGTAAACAGCAATAACGACCGTATTACAAATCGTAAGGAAAAACCAATATATCGTCAGACAAGTTATTTACTTGGAAATGAAAATTACAGGAGTGCTAAAAAAAATATTAAAAAAGAAACTTACGACAAACTATATTCTCAAGCTTCTGACGACGAGAAGCTCCCATCAATGTCCAAAAAGAGACTGATACCGAACCGTTTAACACCTACTGTGACTATGGATGACGTAGAAAAATATTACGAAAATAAAAATAATGAAGCTACTGGTTTGCAAGATTATTCAAAAGTATACATAGTTCTAAATCCCCAAGCAGTTCGAAACAGCAAGAATAAGAATTCGTTGACCGATTTGTAAGTCATTGTATAAATTATTTTAAACAAATTGTGCTTCGTCGAGGGGCTTGTGGCTAAATAATAACCACCATAATAAGCTACGCTTACAGAAGTCAACTAGTGGATAGGTGACCATTCATTACATATCGAGACCCTCTGTGCCTCGAAAAGCACGTTAAGCCGTTAGTCCGGCGGAGTTTGGACGGCACGGTTGGCGCAGTGGCTGAGCGATCGACTGTTGCGCTGCGTGTCGTGGGTTCGATTCCCGCACGGAATAAATATTTGTATGGCCTACAGGTAGTTGTACCGGGTCTGGCTGTTTGTGTATGTGACTTTAAGTGTTCGTAAACGCACCCACGACACAGGAAAAATTCCTAGTATGGGGCAACGTTTAAAAAAAAAGAAAATTCCCGGTGGTCGTTTCTAGATCTTTGACAGTTGTTACGAGTAGTCAAAAGCCCCAAAGTCTGGTACCCAGTAACTGGTTTGTGAAGGTCAGATAGGCAGTCGCTCCATGTAAACCACTGATATTTAGTTACATACCAGTGAGACTGGAAGCCAGACCCAACATAGTTGGGAAAGGGCTTGGCAGATGACGATGAAATTCGGCATCGTAGTGTTTTTAAGTTATAAATACCAGGCGGAGCGATTTACGAGTAGCACTCGTTGTGGCCTTTCACGTACTTTATCACAATTCAAGGATAATATTTTCTTAGGATGCTTTTATCCCGTGAAAATTACCTCCTGTTTCATTGTTTTTTTTTCTACTGATATTATCGTATTTTTTTATTCAGGATTTCAAATGTCCTCTCTTTGTCATCACCAACATCAAAACGGGAAGACAAAACAATGCCTCACCGCTACAAAGGATTTGTTTTAAACGAGACTAATACAAAAAGGCGATTCAGGGCAGTCAATGACGGTGAGTATCACAACTAAAAAATGACGGCACGGTTGGCGCAGTGGCTGAGCGAGTGACCGCTGCGCCGCGTGTCGTGGGTTCGTTTCTCGCACGGAACAAATATTTGTATGGCCTACAGGTAGTTGTTCTGTTTGTGTATGTTTGTTTGAATGTATGTTAATGCACCCACGACACCGGAGAAATTACTAGTGAGAGGAACATTTAAAAAAGAATTGATCATGTTCAAAAAGCTTTGGTCATGTTACCACAATTTTCTTATTTTTAATTAATCATCCATGTGATGCACACAGGTGTTGGACTCTGACACGCCCTGTGAGCTACATATTGCGTGTTCACTTCTACAAGTTGGCTATTTTCACATGTTATTAGCTCATAACGATGAATATCATTCAGTGAATAAAATGTACTGTTACTTTAATGAACGCCTCAATAAATGTGATACGGCTTTTCAACGAATTTTAATAATACGCTAATAAAATGTCAAGCACCCTTGCTGTACAAACTTATTTTTTCAGATTTACCTCGCACGCCTGAGGATAAGATAAGGTTATATCCAGTAGCCTCCTTGGGTGAAATCACTGCTATGCCAAAGTAATATGAATGAAACATTATATTCGATTAAATAAATGGTTCCTTTCCTAATTAGTACAATCAAATCTATTCTACACATATTCTATACATATAATAAAATTATAAAAGGCCGACGTTAGTACACTATGATATGGAAGACAATCTAATATGGGGGGTCTTTATTAGAGCAACATAAGCCAGAACAACATTTTTTAGAATGTTTTTTGACTGTCTGTCTGTTTGTTTGTAAACGCATCACGCACAAAACTACTGAATAGAATTGAATGGAGTTTTCACCTGTGTATTACTAAAATTTTAACAATAAATATAGGCTCCATTTTACCGCATCTACCTCTATTTACCGGATCTTTACATGTTTAAAATGGTAACAGGTCGATGTCTTCACATAGATATTGAAGTAAAAAGTAGATATTTCATTCTAAATTCCATGCGTGAGAAGTCGCGGGCAAAAGCTAGTGTATTTATATTTTTGCGTAAAAGTCATGATGTCCCAGCGGTTTTGGCATCGTCTCTCACGCATGAAGCTATGGGTTCAAATCCGGGCAAGTACCAATTTGACTTTTTCAATTCATATACTTTTATGTATATCTCATATTTTTATACGTATATACCTCAGACAACACTGACATCGGTGAAGGAAAACATCCGTTAGGAAAATGGAATTGGATTTATAATTACTATTAGTGTGAAATTGCCATTGAAATTGAGCGGAGATTCGTTTTTATTTCACGGCCATTGGTGGAAAGCTCTGCCTAGCCTTTCCTCAACTGTATTGGAGCCAGCTTCTTCTTTTTTATAACCGGATACAGCGGAATACTTATAATTTTACTTGGAGCAACAAGTAATCCAATCGCCATCACCTTGTAGGGTAATACGATTTCCTATGGCACGACTGGTTATCAGAGTTTCGGGCTTCGAACTAGACTTAGTGACTGTCGCAAATCTACAAATGACGTATATCGTGGAAGTTAATCTTGTACGAAATTTTGAAACGAAAATACAACTTAAGTTCTGCAATATTTTACCGATGTAAAATAAATAAATAAAATAAATAAATTATGCTGGACAATCCACACAGCATCATCTAGCCCCAAGCTAAGCAGAGCTTGTGTTATGGGTACTAGATGACTGATATACTTAATACAATACATTACAAAGATATATATTTTTTAATATATATAGCAAATACCCAGAACACCCGGAACAAATATTTGTAGATTGGACAAACAGTTGTCCCAAGGCGGGAATCGAACCCGCAACCTCCTGTGTCGCAGGCGGATCTTCGCCCGCTGCGCCACATAGGTCGTCAAACTTTAGTGCTTTTATAAAAATATCACACACTACAGTTCACTTATCTTAAATAAGTACGATAAATTAAAGAATAATACTTGCCAGTTCTCGCTTCAAGTAGCGAGATTTGTTTCTTTCAATTTCAGTAGTTACCGGGTGCAAGGTCTCAAGTAAAGATGTTTATTTCCTACCAATCTAACCAAGGCTAATACGAGCGCACTTATTCACGAGAACCGAGGTCTTATTTCCTGGCAATCCTTCATAATCGCACTGTATAAAATAACCCTGATTATATTGTAGCTAGATTTTACGCCGACCAACTTCCCTGCGGTTTTTTGGTTTAAATGTCAAAGCTATTTTGGTACGTGGGATGAAATATTGCTCATTCATTGTTGTGCTCCTATTTATAGATAGAAAGCTAAAGACCAAATCTAGCTTTGTACGAGAGAAATGCTGGGGGAATTGTCAGATTTAGGTACTTTCGGAATTCTGATATTTCATTGTTATTTTGCAGTTTATTTTGTATTGTTTTTCGGCTATGCGTGACGCTACAGATTAAAAAAAAACCTGTTATCGGTTTATTAAATTTATCATTCACCAAGATTGGCGGACGCGAATAAAACTTGAAAATATTTTTGTTTTGGCGCTGTAATCGAATCCTTTGATTTAATAAGGCTTTGGACGTATTGCTTTTATGCAAAAATTTGGTCGTCGACTCTCGTGCTTTTTTTCGCCTTTTGTCAAAGTTTCCAAATGGCGGTGTTAACACCAATTTTCACATATTATATCAGTGCAGTTATGAATAGTTTGTAGTTTTATTCTATCAAATTTGTGCAGAACCTTGAGTATAATATTAGTTGCTCGTTACTTTTCTTATTGTAGTGTGCAAGTATTTTATGTTTTTAGCAGTTTTGTCAGTCAACCCTTTGAAATAGTCTAGTACTATAATCTAACGTCGGTCTATCAGGATTCATGAAATTTTCGATTGTTTTTAAATACCTTGGTTATACCAAAGAATACCTTGGGTAGCAATATATTGACAACTAAGGAACATCACCCATCCACGGACCAACCTCAGCAACCGTACCTTCAATCGACCCACGCTGCTGTTACTTAGTTATGAGCCCAACTTATTTATATTGCTAGAAGGTACATAAAAGTGGTGTGTAAATTATCTTTTTGTTTAAAAATAAATTGTGCTTTTGTAGAATTAAGGGGATCAGTGGCAGCACTAAGCTAAGTTAATACGTCCGTACGGGAGGCTCCCGGCTCGGACAGGAGGCTCCCAGCTCGCACGAGGGGTTCCCCACCCACGCCACTGTGTAAAACCTTAAAACGAGTTGTGCATCCAAAATGAACTCCTAAATATTAAATTGGGTTCACAGAGTAATTAAAACTGCGTTGTAATTCAATTACGTTTTTACTAATGCATAATTATTTTCTTCTATAATAATAATTTAATATATTACGAGTATATCACAGTCTTCACTTTAGTAAGTGGATTATCATAATAGTGTATTACACAATTTTAACCGTTAGGCTATTATGAGATAAAAGTATAAACACATGAAGTATAGAAAAGTAATACACGAGTATTTTATGTCTACGTGTGGTGTGCTCATTGATAAATTAATGATATCGTGTCTCTAATTGCGTGATTTCTACTAATTTACTTAAATTATATATTTATTAGGTACCTGTGTTTGCAGTGCACTACGTTAAAATAAATATTTTCTATGTAGATATAACAATTAATATCCACTTGTTAAACATTACTTATTGTTTTACATTTTATCAAATAACTATAATTTAAATATAGATATATTTAGGCAACATTTTACTAATACAATAATGATTGAGATATATGCGTAACGCAGGTTATAAGCTATTCAATTCTTAATAATTATGTGGAATTTCGAACTTAATTCATAACAAAGATTGCGTGAGATTAATTTGTGTCACTGAAACATTACAAAAGTAATTCAATTTATGTACAAAAAGTTTCAATGTATACCCGAGTATACATCATAAAAAATCCGCAACGTGTTTTGTGTTTGTCTATGGTTTATAAGCGTAGTATACACGAGCATCATAGGTATACGCTGAGAGTAGGAATAAGGTTTCATTTCCACCATTTTGTACGTTGTGGAAACTGCGGAAAGCAGGCTTATAAGCACGTGACGCGTTGAAAATGGTAAGGATTCATAATAATGTTAATATAATATGTTAATAATATTTATATAATTTAATCAAACTATTTTTGTTTTACTACCTTCTTCTTGTTTTTCAAACTAAGCATATATTAGCTTATATGTTAATGATAGAAATGAGATGAAAAAAACGAATAATATGGATTTCTTTTGATGTACACTCTTCATAACACCTGTAATAACCTTTACAAAGTATGACATAAATTTATAGATTAGTAAATTGTTAATTCTTTATACCATGCTTAATTTAATTAACTTAGCAATTTCATGGTATTACAATAATTGACTAGCATATTCAAGATTAATTTACGCAACAATGACTAGGCCATCGATTTAAATAAACATTATAGTACTTGAAGTATTCTAATGTGAGCTAATATTTGGTATTTTGGTAGATATAACTAGAAATTCTTATCCCCTGGGACTTCAAACGTAACTAGCAAGAAGTGGGTGTACTATGAGTATACTTCTGCCTTCCCCTTCGGAGATAATAGACATGAATATACATTAAAACTAGAACGTCACTATAATTCACTAAATTAAGAAAAAAATACAAGAAGATAAAGGATATCCTTTGTTTCATGTATCAATAAATTATACTTTATTTACAGGTTATGATACATTTAATCTACATATAATGTAAATGACTAGAAAACAAAAAAAAATGTCACAAAATTGTATGGCAAAGCCGAGATGGAAAGTTGTGACCCGACTAGAACGTATTTATTGATACATTAGGCTATTTTGAATATCTAACAGCATACGAAATAGTTTTCTAGATTATAAATAATGTAGTGAGGGATGGAAGAATACCAAATATGTGAAGAGCTACTAAACAAAAGATAGATAGATACCGAAACCAAAATTTATCATTATATAGAAACAGCGTAAAAAAATAATACAAAATGGAAATAATGAACACGACACAGTCATCAAGGACATCGGCTCAATGACACATGGTGCAAAATAATACTAATTATTTGTATTACATACTACTTAAACGCAATTGATCCCATTCCAGGCAATTCATAATAATTAACACTATGCATGAATGTATGCAGTACTTACATGACTATTAAATTACTTAATTATAATTGAACTACAATTACCTACGTGATAATACGAAGTCAAAATTTCAAATCAACCACTGTGAACGTGTCATTAATCAGTTACTAATTAAACAATGTAATGGACCCATTCTGCGCATAGTATGTAGCGTCATTCACTGGCACTTGAGTCACTGATGGGTGTAGACGTCTCAGCATACCGTGGAGGTGATGGCCGCTTGCTCGGAGGCCTGCCGCCGCGTGGGCGAGACCTGTCACCCTCAGAGGTAGTTCGGCCGCGACACACAACAAAGTACTCCCATGCCTTTGTACAAGGATCCTCTTCGCTTGTTCCTCCACAGTCCGTTGACGTCGTCGCCTTTCAGCGCGATGTTGCTCTCTGCAAAAGACGCCGACGGTTACTTACGTTCGTATGTGAATGTTTAACGTATGAAATATTAAATCACTATTTGTGTTGAGTGTTCGAGGTAGTTTGGATGTCACGTAATACATTTGCTGCGAGCGTGTTAGTGAAATCTTTTAGTTCGTTCCTATATCTAGTTTAACCAAGTCATGATGTTCTGGGTTCGATTGTGTTAGAGTGTTTTTAATGGAATTTCTCAACAACGGCCCGGGGTTTGATGTGCGAAAAATAGATGTCGAAATGTGGTTGTACTTTATGTATATACACCTCTGCCTTAACCTTTGGGGAATACAGGCATGATGTTATGTTATGTAATCAAGTTACTTTTCCAGTTTATCGTGTACAAACACAGTTTCGTAGAATAATAAAAACTCCTAAGACTTGATTACTCTAATAATGAGCGAGGAATGTAGATCCTGGTTATATTTTTCTTACCAAAACACACCTTACAAACTCACATTTAGCGGTGCGACGACAACGCGACTACGCGTGTTATTTCCCAGTTGTGCGCATAACTTCAACGGAAAGGGCTTCCGCAACGTTAATAGTCCGTAACTACATAGATTACGTTGAAGGGAATAGCTTCATTCCGTAAATAGATATTTAGCGGCGCTGTGGAGAATAAAAGAGTTTTTTCCCCGCACTTAGTTGCCCAGTGTTCTGTTAATGTCAATGTAAAGACGCAAAGGTGTTGCGGTGCTGATAATCCTTTTAGCTAAATAGGGTTCCGTAACCTGCAAATGTACTTTTGTATTGTGTCGACGGGAAGTGTGAAGAACAATGGCCGCGCCGCAGAGACTGAAACTCCTTCCGGCGTTTATGTTCAAAATTAAAAGCACAATCACTTCCAGCTTAATGGCCATAGAAATAACGTTCTGAAATATGTAAAATGCAGCGAATTTCATTATTTGTCTGTCTGTGTGTTTTTTACCTTTTCAAGCATCGACAGCTCAACATATTTGTAAGAAATTTAGCCCACGAATAGACCGTGACCTGGGTGGACAAAGAATACTTCTTACCCCGGTAGTACGCTCCCAGAGATAATTACCGAACACGACGCGGTTGAAACCGCGGGCAAAAGTTGATTTTATTATAAATAAAAGCCCTGAAAGCTTTACTGAATTTACTGGAATCATGAATTAATACGGGATTGCTCGCATTGTACGTGTTGTAAAGTGCTTGTATAAAATTTCGAATCCAGAGGTCAGAGTTCGAATCCAGGCAGAGGTGCATCTATAGTACAACCACGTTTCGCCATTTATGTTTAAGTCCCATGTAGTAGGGCGAGTCTATTGCCATCAACCGGTCACAAATCCAGCCTTCGGGTTGCTGCTAAGAAAATCTGGATGGGAAAATGCAATGACACTTTGCACGACCTGGGAATTGAACCAAGAACCTCATGCTCAGCCGTAGAACTTGCATACAATAGACTAACGAGGGTAGTCAGAATTCTATTTTGTAATTATTGATTCGTGCTGAAAATATTGTCAGAATTAAAACACTTGATAAAATACATTGGTTTTCTAAATCTGTACTTCTGCCGTCGGCTATTAATACTTATATAATATTTAACACTTACAAGAGCCGAGGCCCGACAAATAATTAGGTCCTTGAGCAATTCAAACTATTCCACTAGAAGTGGTTTTACAACTCTGTTCCACGAACATAAATGATCTTCTTACCTAAGTGATTCAAATTTTCGTGCTGCGGCAAATACTCCTGTATATCATTGACTATTCTCGTGATCTCCTGGGTGTCCTTCACGATGCTACAGAGTTCCTCCTGGTTGAAGTCAGGAGTGATCTGCTTGCACAACAGGATCTGACTGATGACGTTGCCGAAGTTTGACGGACCCGCCCGATTCTCTGCGGAAAACATCTGGTTTAGACCTTGTAACAATTCCTGGATAGGTCAGAGTTCGTGGTCAAATGTATGTAGGTGCAATAGAGAATGTATTGTTTTGGTTCAGGTCATCTTTTTATTGTAGTTTTTTAGGGCAGAAAAATCTGATACTTTATAAGACCAATCTTATTGTCTGTCGGCCTGTCAAGACTTTTTTTCTCACGGCTACGGTATAAAGTTGAAATTTATATTAAATACGCAGTTACTCTGTTAGTTTTGAGTATGAATGTGGGGAGTTATATACGTAGAGGAAGTGTAAAGAAGCGATGTTTGTGTGAAAGATGACCTATGGCTAGAAAAGAGGTATGGAAGAATAAGATATGCAGCACCAACACCAAATAAATGGGTATAAAGACAGGAGAATGATGATGGGAGGTCTGTTAAGTTTGTCTTTTAGGCCGGCATTGGAAATTTATAGGCCGTACAGCTTTGAGATGGAATACTCAAGGCGCAAATCCTACTCGCAATGGTCCGGTTTTATTGTAGTAGCTTAAGTATAAAAGTGTAAGATTATAAAATAAATGTTTGGTTAAAGTATTCAGTTATTGGTGGTAAACACATTATCTTTATATTATTGCCCGTTGTTACTAACACTAAGCGAGGCCTAAATGAGGCCATTATAAGTAATTTAATAATGGTCTGTATGGTAACAGTGGTGGCAATAAATGGTAACAGTGGTTTTTGTATACAGGGTCATTTGTAATGCGACCTTCCTTGACGTCCCTTTACAACTATTAGACACCCCACAGCCTAGGCGAAAATCAAATGCAAAGGCTTCGAACTATCATATCCTCGAAGGTATACTTCAATTTATAAATCACACTGCATACTGAAACAACTAAATAACTAATTGGTATGTTCATTTTTCCAAGTTAAATAATAAAAAAGAACAAATAATTTCAACTCAAAAGAAGCCGCGTAGGTTTCATATTGCAATAAATCTCATCGGTGCGTGGTTGCAACGCTGTATAATTTCAGTCACACCCACACACCAACCACCATTCCACATAGTAAGCCTGAGTGTAGGTGTTATAAATGTGATTTCATAAAAGCTCTGACATTCTGTTCCAAATCCATACAATCCAATTCTAAATATTGTGTTGTAGGAAAACAAACGAGTAATGGATAGAATACATACCAAAACTGCTTTTAGCTTTCAAAAAACAAAATAGCGCTTTATCGTTGAACATCACTTAGGGTAACAGCCCGTAAAATATTAGGCGCCTTTTGTGTATTTTAAAAATAAATAAAAAACAATAAATGAACTAACATGAAATTAAATTGATTTACCGTCCCAACAATAGAGTCGAGATCCAATGGAACATTGCATTTTGTTAAACTCACATCGTCGTAGAATAAAAATTGGAATCGAATTCAACATCCAACTCGGCATTATCTTCGGATTCTAACTGAATAGGCTTTCAAAGGGGAGATTAAACATATACGAACGTCTGTAGAGCTGGTTTGAGTTTCAATGCAATTGCAGGTACTCGTGCCGGCACAGCTTCAATCGAAGCATCACCACACCGACCGCCTTTGTTAATGCTCACAGGTATTGTGGCGTAAATATCTAAGATCTTGTTACTCTTAGAACCGGTAATGTTGCTTCGAACCGGGGAGAATAGGGTACATTATCCTCCCAAAATTCTGCT
Organism: Phlogophora meticulosa; assembly: GCA_905147745.2. Classification (NCBI taxonomy): domain Eukaryota; kingdom Metazoa; phylum Arthropoda; class Insecta; order Lepidoptera; family Noctuidae; genus Phlogophora; species Phlogophora meticulosa. The sequence continues at coordinate 8,504,752 of LR990518.1, forward strand.
AAAGTCAAACACTGCGGTCGGTGTCTTTAGCAGTGATTAATTGTCACTAATTGTTCCGGGCGGCACGCTATTAAATTGGTACTTTTGTTGTCCTATCTAGACACAGTAGAAAGAAAGTGTGGCTTTTGGTTTTCAAGAAAAAGTTTTCAATTAAGAGTGTTGAGTGGATGGTCGTTAAGATAAAGACGTTAATGGTGATTAGTGGCTGCAATAACCAGGCCAAAGTGCGGGATAATAAAGAATGGAAACAGCAATAATGAGGTGAATTAAATACCAATACACGATACACAGTTTTCCAATACCGTTAGCGAAATCTCTAAGAGCAACCGAAACGGATCGTTTCATCTAATCGACAGGTGAATCACTTATTGTCTGCCATCCCATTACCCTCAGTTGCCTCTAAGCGAGGGAAGATAAACACCTGCTTCTAATACACTCTACGAATTCGTTTCCTTTCGGCACCATCTCGAACGAAAAAACTTTTGTTACAAATGAATTTATAATTCAAGAACACCAACAATGTTTCTGAAATGTTTAAACTTTGTTTTCATTTGATATGCTAATATCTTTTTTGTTCTAGCATAATTAGAAGACAGAACAGTATTATAAAATTTTGCGGATCAACCATGAAATAAATAATGTAACTTTCTTGAATAATTAATTAACAGTTTTATAAGAAAATCTATTGTGTATGGTTTTCATGGTCGTTAAGCATCGGGATAATACTTAGGCCATGCCAGACAAAACTTTGTTCGGCATCTTAATAGGGGACTTGAGGATAATACTAAGAGATGATCTGTCAAGCTTGGTAATTATTAGCCAAGGCTTACCTTCTACGACACCGTGACAAATGTCCTCTTCTAAATTGCCTCCTACTACCACAACAACCTTTCTTGGGAGATATTGCAGTAATGACTACAATTGGCAGATGGATTGGGTTCACAATAATGTTATTAATATATAAGCAGTTGCTACCGGCCATTCTTCTAATACAGGTGTAATCCTTTATTCAGTTGTTACGACACCCCCGGGACATAGTAGTGTGGTATATTCGACCACACACTTAGATGAAAATACATGTGTGTCTGTGAGTAGATAAATTATTTTTCAGTGGGATCTTAGAGGCATTGTTGTTCTCTACTCCGCCCAAGGTAATTCACATAAGTAATTTTATATGCACAAACAAATAAATAAAATAACTCTCCTACTGGCTACGCCGTAGCCGGCAGAAGCTACGTTACAAGCTACGCCGTAGTCGGGTTATAATGTAAGATCTTTTCAAAGTAGGTAGAATTATGCAAGCTTTCACTAACACTTGGAGATATTTAAATGTAATGCCTAAATTATTTTGCTCAGAGGCACAGTGCAAAAACGTTGCGATTTTGATAGGTTTTAAAGTTAAGTGTCGCCTAGTGTCAGTGAAAATGAGAAAAAATATTTCTTGAAAATACACATTTAAATGCTATGAATAAATTCAGCATTTTCCAAAAATAAAAAGTTAAAATATGTAAAGATATCCAAACCGAAGTAGATATAAGGGTACCTAAACGTAACGTAAATTCGATCGATTCAATATTGATTGTAAAAATACTCGTTTCACACATAATATTGTACAGTTTCAAGATTTATTCGTATCAATGGATGACAAGAATTATGCGGGGAGCATAAGTTTAAACCTAAATGCTATAGAATAGCTGTTGTACTTTTGTTATAAAAATCAAGTCATAAAATTCTAATGATTTTTGTATAAAAAAAAATACAAGACGTTACGTTTACTTCGCGCGTTCAGGTAAGGCCCTCGGTACCTCCTCCTACGTAGTTTCGACCTTAACTATAAAAAACTGGAAACTTCGATAATGAAACAAAATTTAACATTTTCTCATTGTTTAAAAAATATTATTGTATTATATACTATGTATCAAACGTACACTCAAAATTATTCATGCTAGGGTATTCATTCAAAAGTTGTTTAGCATACCATAATAAGAGGTCATATCCATTGGCACGAGCTGCACAAGTCGGTGGCACTTGGCGAGCTCCCGCAGCAGGAGTTGCGCCATGAAGTACAGCAGCACCAGCTGGGGCTGTTCCGCGCAGCCGTCGCTCGTTGACCTGCATTACAAAAACCTCTTCACATTCGCCATATAAAGATGTTTAGGAGCTTCCCCAAAATGATTTACGCGCACCGCATCGCGCGGTACTAACGCGCATCTGTATAAAACGGCCATTTTACGTGAATAAACCCGTAAATACATCCAAACATGGATTTAGTTGGTTCCATGAAAGTTGTTTGTGAGAGAGAGCAATCGAAAGTAATCAAGATTGTGCCACTGGGTTTAGTTTCAGTTCATTCAAAAGTTAGATTAAATAGCTTCTCGCAGCTTCTCGCTTTGATGAAATAATCCGGAGAGAACTGAAGTATGAAAGAGATTGGAACTAGATGTTGTTTCGTGTTACTATAGAACTGAAAGCTTGGTTGTATTCATTGTACACATCACGCCTGAATTCTCAACGGGTTAGGTTCGTGCCGGTCATGCCTGTGTAATAGGCGGCGATCCTTTGTCATATTCGAACAAACGTAAATCACGACAAGCCGTATGGTTATTGAATTGATATTAGGGATGTAGTGGATGCGCTGCTCTTAGCTGGGCAGGTGCAGAGCTTACTTAGCTTAGCTTAGAAAAATAAAAAGTAGATTAATTTACATTTTTAACAAATGAACGCAATCTAGTTTTATTTTTATTAGTTTTATGTTTCCTTCATCTTTAACGCGATTTATTAGTAGTTCATACAATAAACTGACCCCACTTCACTTGGCACTGGACCCGTGTGTAGTGGTGACACTCCACCACATTACAGGGTCTTTGTTTATTTGGAGACAGTTTTTTGTATTATACTTTTTAACGTTACAGTAAAATACAAGAAAACAAAATTAAGTGTAAATTTAAGTGGCTGTTGTGGTCAAATGTTCCGGGACTTAAAGTCACTTGTACCAGAACACATCTTTTACTTTCAGTGGCTCGGGACCTGTCCGCCAGTTAATTATTTACTTTTTGCGCAGTTAGTTTATATAAACTACTTAACTATATTCTCCAGCACTTTTTAAGTGCCCAAGTAGCTGCACTGGATTAAGATAGCCATTGCAATTTTGGAACCACTAAAACTTGGCAAACTAAGCAGTTGTTTTGCTAAAGCACAGCCTAGAATACAAATTACTCTAAAGAGTAATTTGTAGTCTAGGCTGTGCAGCTACGACTCTAGGGTCTATAGATCAAGGACAAATTCATCTACATACAGGAAGTAAAGAAATTGTTTAAGAAGAAACAATAATTGATTATCATAAGAGCGAACATGAAATAAGTTCAGATCTATTATTAATATTTCCCAACAAAAACGCACCGAACAGGTTTCGTTTAAGGACTCTTCAAAGAGTTCAAAGTTACAATTTGTTTCCAATGATTCGATATTACAACAGCTCCAGTAAAAATAAATCCAACTCGTTTACTAATTCTAAGAATAAAACTCACTCATACAAAGTTATGATTCCCGGCTGGATGTTTTATTAGACCGATCAGTAAATAAATTAAATCGAATCAGAATAAAACTCGTAAACATTAACTCTCCATTCATCTTTGCAGTGAAAACATCTGGTTTAGTTCAGATTCTCTTCTCTCGCTCTGCAGTGAAATGCTAAAACTTTATCTGATGTAATTAGTTCTCTTTCGGATTTCACATCAGAGACGGTGAATTGGTGCGCCTTTTGAAATGCAAATGGCCGGGTGACAGCATCTCTTACAGTCTACACTGTATATAGAAGGGTTACGAAACAATTTATCTATTAACGTGAATGTTTTGTATAACATAAAGCAGAATAATAGAATGGTGAAACTCTAGGGGGCCAAGCCGTGCCGTTTCAGGAAATCCCTGAGCGAGCACGAACAAAAGTGTTACAATTTTAAAGACAAAATTTCGGCTGAATACGCTGTCATACAAATAGCGGCAAAATGTACAGAAAATTGTTATTTTACGAGCAGTAGTGGATAATACGATATGTATTGTTTTGTGTTAAATGGGCAGATATTTATCTAGTTGGGATGGCGCAGAACAAAGGCAGACACAGATTCACGGCTCCAAAGAGGATTCGATTCTGAAGCTCGCATCTCGCGGTAATCTTTTTTTCTACTTTCTGTAATTTAATATTTACGTTATAAGATTACGAGGTTAAGCCGCCGTTCAATATTGATTTAAAGGAGTCGTTCTGTCAGAGACAGAGTGCTCGCAAATAAATAAACAACTACAGTTAAACCCTTCTCAAATTGAGATATCGGAAATTTCTACTCGATCTTCTACGTGATCGATTCTACGGTATGTGCAATGAAATGGGATCCGCTTCATATCTCGGTGAGCGGTGAACTAGGTGTTTTTCAATATATCTGTTATAAATTGCTACTCATGAAAATGGAAATTGAAGGAAGGGTATAACCATGCTCCGCTCGATGATACGAGTACAATATCTACTTTGTTCTTTTGATGAGGGTTATTCCTTTGAGACACGAATCGATAATTCGTAATTTTAATAAACAAAAGCAAGCATAATCAAATAAGTGCAGTTGTTTTGCTGTTTAAATTTTCAGCGAACAATGTGATACTAATGAAATTTTAGTGTAAGCAGTAGGAACATTAACGTTTATCTTTTACGTGTTCTTTTAAATAAAGCAGGAACTCACAAACAACATCTAATACTACGAATCCTCTCTAGAGTCTACTTTCTCGGTAAAATTGTAACGGTCTAGGTAATTTTTATCCCCCGTGGCACATACAAGAAAGTGTCTTGTTCTATCAGCCCTCTATGTATTATACATATTATATTTTAAATGTGTTTATCTGAAAATAAAGTTGAAACTCTTGAACACTGAAGATACAGGAAAACTCGTTTTGGTATGATTTTATTACAATTTAAAATCATACCAAAAGGAGTGTTCCTGTATGTTCCTGTTCATGTTTCATAAATATTGTAAATTTTTGTGTACCAAATGATAAAATATGACTGAGCTTTATATATCACAACGACTATTGTGTATGAATCATATTTGCAAAATAAAATTATGTACTGTTCTATTCTTTGAGCAGACGTCTCTTATAAAAGTTTTTCTGTAGCTCCAAGATCTATCTATACTTACCCAGGTAATTTTAACATTTTGTGGAATTTTCCAGAAGGAAGAAAAGGTCATTTATGAGTTTCAAAAGGACTGAGACAAAAATAAGTCCAGGTTCTTACGACAGCATTGATTAATCCATATACAAAATACATACTAACTTTTTACAATTGGGTAAAACTAGCGCGCTGGTGGTCTTGGTGGCTTCTACGCAAGCGCGACGGAGTCGGCGCACGCGCTCGCGCAGCTCGGGCGAGTCGTGCGGCTGCCCGATGTGGATGAGCAGGTCGCGGAACAACGCCAACTGCACGTTGATCTCCGTTATCAGCTGGTGGCAAAGAGAACTTTATTTAGTAGGGATTACATTTAATTTCTATTTCTCTTTATACCTAGACGTTTTTTGAGTATCAATAGAAAAAAGGCTATAATCGATGACAGTAGAGACTGTGACACACAGACAGACTCCAGCGAAATTGATGATCGAGTGCTCGATTTACGGTCCTTAACCCATGTACGCCTGCACTCCACCGAGACAATGATAGTCTTCAACAAGATTATTTCGGAATTTTGCAAAAGACGTACCTACTTAATGTATTTGAACTAATGAAACGATCTGTTAAAAAAATATTTATAAAGTTTGGTGTCAGTAACAATGTAGGGCTTGAATTTTGTTTGATAGTAGCTTGTTATTGACATAGCGTGTAACAAATATATCTATAGATAACTATCGGGCCGAATGCCTAATTGTTAGGACAAGGTATTTTTAGGTAAATCCACTGGAAAAGTCAGAAATTTGTATGATATTTTTGAGTGATGAATCACAATACAAAAAATGTTTGCACCCGTGCGAAGCCGGGGCGGGTCGCTAGTCAATAATAAAATACACAAAATAACCCGATCCCTTTTAAAGAACCTTATTGAATCGAACCGGGATTACACCTTTGCTAACCGTTTTGGGAATTACAAGTGACACGTGGTAATATTTTAACGTAAAGAGGCTTATTCATCTTTTATCTGAGCTGCGAATATAATGCGTAAGTACGAGTAGTTGCATAAATTAATGTACGAGCTCCAAACACATCTGTTTAATAATGCAAGCTGTTTACCAATGTGTTACATTTGATAATGGATTCTGAATTATAGACTGATTTCGAGTTAATTCGCTATATAAGTTAAAAGTGCCAATTTTTGGGGTCTGACTAATTAATCTGGATTTTTACACAATAACAAAATACTACAATTATAATATAACAGACACTGAGACCAGGTTATCGATCCCGAGAAAACTTAACACCGTTTTTCTTTGTTTATTTCACTCTTATTATCAAGCAATTCAATCTCACTTCACTTGTTTTTCCATTTGATTTAGGAAACGTTCAAGTGCATACTATGAAATAATTAACGCTGTTCCCCGCACACTCTGGGCGGCTCGCCAAATAGCTGTCAGATAATATAATGACTCACTTTACTACCCATGCTCGTATAAACTTTCAAACTCACATAAAATCACTTCAAATAATAAAACTTCCAAGTTTTACCACAGTTCTACCAATTGATTTATATCTAAAGGTAAACTTTACCGATCTGGTTCAACATTTAATAATAAAAATAAAAAAAAGCAAATAGCAAACAATACAGTCCTTTCTTTATTTGCAGACACAAAAGGAACACATAGATTCGATCAGACGGTTTCACGCTAGACCACATGTACATATAGTAATCAATTTGGTGTGTGGGCACGACGAAATTTACGAAATCGAGCGAAAAAATGTAATGACGCAGTGTATCGGTCGGGTGCGATAAATCGAGAAGAGAATACGACAAGTAAATACAAATGAAAGCTTAGTGTAATTAGTAGCCAAGGGACTTTCGTTCGATCGTCAGACCCAGGTCCCAGCGTCATTTTTCAACCAGCGGTATGTAGTCCTGATTTCTTTCCTATAACGAAAATAAATGAGACTATTTATCAGTCTCCATCTACGTATGTAAACGTGATTGGTTTTCATCGAATCAATTTCCATAATTCATATTCATGATAAAAATAATATCCGATCTTTTGAAGTTTGGAATATCATTTAGTGATTGTGTAACGATGCGATAGCTATTGATGTAAACAGCTGACAGGAACACATGTCCGTCATTTATAACCGGATATAACCAGTCGAGAGAGCTACGGACACGCGAATGATCAATTCCATAATTTATCAAGTAATGCGATCGAGTACCCCACTCAATGACTATACTGGTATGTTTGAAAAAGGAAATATGTTTTTGAAACAAAAGAAACAGCCAATTACAGCCCTTGAAAAATATTCCATTTAACTATAATAACATATAAGTAACCAGTGCCATGGCGTATGGTTTTTATTGCTTTTATATAGCGCAAAAAATATATCGCATCTGTTTTACTGAAGGTCAAGGCAGGTGGACTTATAACTCAATTTATTTTTACGACATACAGAAGTTCAAATAATATACATACATACATATGTACATAATAATGTGTAGGTATAGTTCAAAGTTATATATAGCTCGTGGCTAAATAGAACCCGCCGCAATACCGCAAACCATCGTAACATATCGAGACTCCGCCGTGCCTTGGAAAGCACGTTAAGCCGTTGGTCCCGGCTGTCGTTTGTAAATCTTTGACAGTCGTTACGGGTAGTCAGAAGCCCGAAAGTGTGACAAACAGTCTTACCAAGGGGTATCGGGTTGCCCAGTAACTGGGTTGTGGAGGACAGATAAGCAGTCGCTTAATGTAAAATATTGCTATTCGGCTGCATCCAGTTAGACTGGAAGCCGACCCTAACATGTTGGGAAAAAGGCTAGGCAGATGATGACGTATAGTTTAGTTCGTTGATTTGTGTACGAGACAGATTTTAACATTTAAAAAAGTGGCCTAAATGCAAACATGAGTGTGTTCCAAATTGTAAAAATACATATATTGACTTACAGATATAGCACGAAAGGTATAATATTTTGTCGGCGGTCCGACTCTTCAACCAGTGCGCACTGGCCGTATAACGCTGGAAATATACGGATGTAGGTATTTCCGACCAAGTGTATGTTCGGAGAAGATTTATTAAAACCCAACACCTAGAGATGGTAGAATAGTAAGTGTGTGGAAAAGTCAAATATATCATTTTGTAATTCCTGTGTAGGTACATTTTCAATTGGTAGCTATCCCGAATCGACAGATGTGTGTTGGTTATCACTAGACTTGTTATTAGTTGGTCTAGTGGTTGCAAGCGTTACTACTCAGCATGAGGTCCTGGATTGGATTCCCAGGTCAGACAAAGTGATATTAGATATTCCATTTGGAATTTCTCAGTCCCAGCCCGTAGTGTGGATACGTACCTGGTTGATGGCGAAAGGCTCGTCCTTTATTACATGGGACTTAAACGTATCTGGTAAAATATGCGTGTACTATAGTGACACCTCTGCCTAACCCTTCGGGGAATACAGGTGTGACATGTTGTGTTTTATGTTTATAATAATTTCATATATTTTATATATTTTTAACTTTAGAACAAACGTAGCAGACAAAAAACAAACGAGGTTCATAAAACAATTTTACTTGTAAATAGGTACATAACGAAAAAAAGTATTCCTTGTACCTATACTTAAAATAATTGTATTTCAGGCACCAGTGCTTTCCATACTAGATTACAGTTAAATAGTTTTGAACGAGCTAGGTAGTTAACATCGGCAAAAACATAAAATACATAAAGTACAGTAAATGTAATTTAAATGTAAATAAAATGTAGCTATTCATTTAACAATGTTGAGCATATGTGTGTGCGTGTGCGTGCGTGATAGTACGTGGGTGCCTGATTATGTATGTATTAGGTCTTTACCTATGAAATTGCCGTTCTGCAGTACTGGCCATTTCAAATCAAAATATTTTTTGTTTGGCTAAGAATTCTAATTTCAAATTAATTTTATTTTAAAAACATGGATTTTTTTTTCCAAAAGTAGTCATTTGTTTATTGATTAGTGTTACATTTTCATCGCATTTAAATCTTTTTCGTCATCATGGATACGTTAAAAATTCGAGTAATTATGGAATATGAGTACCGTCGTGGCAGCAACGCGGCACAAGCGGCACGCAACATCAACGACGTTTACGGAGCTAACACTACAAACCAACGCACTACCTGTTATTGGTTTGCTCGCTTCCGTTCTGGAAATTTCGACCTGAAAAATGAACCTCGCGGTCGTCCGAAGACTTTGGTCGACAATGACGAATTAAAGGCGATTGTGGAAGCTGATGATACACAATCTACGGCTGAATTAGCAGCAGCTTTCGACGTTAGCGTCAAAACAATATTGGTCCATTTGCGTCAAATTGGCAAGGTAAAAAAGCTTGACAAATGGGTGCCCCACGAACTCAATGATCGCCAGCGCGAAGTACGCGTCGAGACGTGCCTTGCACTGCTCAACAGACACACAAATGAAGGAATTTTGAACCGCATTGTTACCTGCGATGAAAAATGGATTCTGTTTGATAACCGCAAGCGCTCAGCAAGTTGGTTGGATCCTGGTTCAGCACCTAAACAATGCCCTAAACGAAAACTTACCCCAAGAAAAGTGATGGTCACTGTTTGGTGGTCTAGCGCCGGTGTGATTCAACACAGCTTCTTACCAAACGGGGTGAGCATTACTGCAGATGTGTACTGTGAAGAATTGAACACAATGATGGAGAAGCTGGCACATCTCCAACCAGCATTGGTCAATCGCTCGTCTCCGCTGCTCCTGCACGACAACGCGCGACCTCATACTGCACAGCAGACGGTCTCCAAGTTGCAAGAACTGGGGTTGGAAGCTCTCCGTCATCCGCCCTACTCACCAGACCTTGCGCCTACAGACTACTACTTTTTCCAGAATTTGGATAACTTCTTGGCGGGAAAAAAATTCAATACCCGAGAGGCAGTACAAAATGCCTTTGAAGAATTTGTTGCCTCCCGTCCAGCTGATTTCTTTAAGAAGGGCATCAATAAACTGCCACTGCGTTGGCAAAGATGCATTGATTGCATGGGTGATTACTTCGATTAATACAAATAAAAAATACATGAAAAAAAATCATTTAAATTTTTTCATACAAAACGGCGATTTCATAGGTAAAGACCTATTATTTGAGAGGTGTGTGAATGTATGTATACATACATCTGTGTTTTTGAGAGACCTCTAATGGATTGGTTTAAGAAGGTCCTCTTGAAGTCTCTTGGTAATTTAATTTCTGTTTTTAAGTTGTATTTATTTGTTGTTAGTTTATGTATTCATTTTATCTTATTAATGCGATCGTAGGGACGAGAACTATTGATATAAAACTTCTACACCTGAGAGCAATTATATACGACCGCATTTCGCACAGTAGGTCTTTACTACGCGTTGTTCAGCTTAGATGTGATTGTAGCATGCTTACGTATCACAATTTGAACCACTTATAACTGTCTTTCTATGAGTACAAAACTTTAATAGACCGTAGAATCACTCAAGGACCGCTCTTTGCACTCTCTCCACTCGTCTCGTCTCGTCTCTCGATCGTGCTCAAGAGAAATACACATGCTTTGATCTACGACAGCAGAATCCAAATTTTCTTAAATATATTTCTGGGAAAATGTATAAAAGATAAGTACCTTCCACCTGGGGAGAACGTCGATTTATGTTGGACTCCTACCGACTAGCCCTACGGTTTCTATCGGTACCATGAGTCGGGGGCTTGAGAAATATCGTACCATAAAAGCAAGCATGGAACATTGCGCGCCGCCTCTTTTGGCTTGACTGGTCGGGCGACAACTCAGCCCCATGTTCACCGATAGATATATATTAACTGCGGTAACCCAGTAAAAATGGAAAAAGGCGGAGCCAATTTGCAATCCCACTCTATGCCTCATGTCAGTTGTGCGTATGAAAGGTCACAATTGGGCCTAGACTGACGGCAGGTGTGTGCTTTTCTTTTGAAGGTTTGGACACGGAACAACAGAAAAAAGTAATATTTTTTTTTTTATCTGTATTCAGTGTTAGAAAGCTGTCATTCAGTCAGGATATTGGCAAAATTGTGGTGTCTGTTCTACAAAAGACATTAATGAATAGTTAAAGTCAGGTCACTCATATTACGGTAGAAATTGATTTTTGCCGTTATAGCCGCCACAGCTCTGAAATGGAACTATTTGATAATACAAATACTTTCTTTTAATAAAATAAAGATAACAAACTGATTAATCTCTTTAAACATATTTAACATGATTGTCAATTTGTTGCTTTTTCCAAAAGTCCACCACGTACAGACGGTACTCGTACATGGTGAGAGCTAGTCGTAGTACAACGCAACCTGCCAGGAAGCTTATATCGACATTTTCAATACTAGTATCGCTAATTTGAAGAAAACTTTATCTAGTAGCTTCTTCGAGCGTATTTAGTATTTTTTATATATGTAGTTTCTTTTTTATGTCAAATTATTTATATACAACATGTGGAAACTTGTAATTAGCCATATTTTGTTTAAAATTTTATTCACTGTCAGTTTAGCTGTAAGTTTTCCTAAAAATGAAATAAATAAAAAGTCACTATTCTATTTCTGACAAGAGAATCACACCCCTGAAAGTTGAGTGTCACCCCAGAAATTAAATATTCACTTTGTGCGTTCGTGATGTACATACGTGTGACGTGTCACTTAATTATCGCGTGTATTTTGTCACCCAGTTTATTACTAGGTATGCCTGTAGGCTGGGGCTTAAAATAGATGTACTATAATCGTTTCATTCGCTTCAACTCTCTCAAAGCCCTTGGCCGAGAGGGTTGAATAGGGTTCAGAGGGAGAGTTGTATAGACTGAAGGTGATATTTCATTCAAAATAAATACAACGACATCAATAAAATGCATGCGATGTCTTTCTGGTGTCATAGTTAAAAGAAAATTTAAGGTTGTTCATGAAACATGATTGACATACTTATGGACATGCACACCCAAACATATAGAGCTAGCATGCAGTGCCTTACGAAATAAGTCATAAGTATTTTTGGACCTCTATCGTTGTTGCAAGGTAACACTTATACGTGATTTCACTAACGCTAGACGAACCTTAACGTAATAAAATAGTAATATTGAAAATTACAATTCAAATATATTTTTTTTTTAAACGTTGCCCCACACTAGCAATTGCTCCTGTATCGTGGGTGCGTTTACAAACATTTAAACTCACATACACAAACAGCCAGACCCGGAACAACTACCTGTAGGTCATACAAATATTTGTTCCGTGCGGGGATCGAACCCACAACACGCGGCGCAGCAGCCGATGGCTCAACCACTGCGCCAACCGTGTCGTCAAATTAGAATATTTTGCAATGTTGAGCAGTGTAATTTTTGCTGATTTTTGCTGACTAGGGCTCCAAGGGGCCATTGACGTATCTGATATTAATTTCAACTTAATACCTTTACGCGTTTCTGAAAAAAGAGTCTTGACATAGATAGACATCCAAAAAGAGGAGAACTATATTATATCCCGACATAAACCAGTTATGAAACAGAATTGTTTTTTCTACACAAGCGATAGTCGGGTTGCGTGTGGCATGGTTTTGACAGGCAGATTAGTAACACTAACAATAAATAGTGCCTTATTTATCGTTTATTATTCAAACTACGCCTTTATTAGGGATTGCTTCTCGTGATAAATGGACGATAACGGTGAAATACATTTCAAGATTTACTTTAGTAAAATAACAAAAACCATTTATATAATTGGGATTGGGTGACTAACAAAGCATTAGATCTTACTAACACAATAGGTATGTACTATTAATTTTAATAATTAAATCTAAGTTGACCCTGTGTATTTCATTTCTTTGTCTGTATTTTTTTTCATTATTTTTTTATCATTTGTCATTTGTATGGATCAATTTTGATCTGAAATAAACTGATTAATAAACATAGAAACGCAATAAGTAAAATTGTGACCCAAGAAAATGGGACTAAGATTAGCATCTTTTTAGAACCACTTAAAAGACGTACAGAGGTAGTAATATTTTAGCAAGGGGTATAATAAATGGTTTGCATCAAAAGTAGCTTTATGCGTGGTTTGTGGTGGGGACTAAGATGTATGATGTACCTCACTAGAACATGAAGATTGTGATTGTATAACATTTGTCTTACTCTCCGGCCGGGTTGTAGGGCGACCTAATAACGGCTTGCTATGTAGAGCTTTTTTATCCTAGCATTTTACTAGCTTAGTAGCAGTCTCGATTTATACAAAGAAAAATAAAGCAAGATAAGCAGCCCTTTTACTGCAAATAACCAAGTCAGTGGGTACCTTATATTTATTATTAGGTAAACTAAACGGAGTAAAAGAAGTATGTAAAGATCATAGTAGGTATTCTGTAGTTTCGGCCTTCTTTGTACAAACCAAGCATAAAAAGTTACTTTTTATTTCATATTTATAAATAAAATACTGCCTCGTTGGTCTAGTGGTCCCAAGCACGAATGCTTGGCGTGAAGTCCTGGGTTCGATTACCAAGTCGGCCAAATATTATTGGGGTTTTCTCATATAAATTTTCTCATTAGCAGCCCGGAGTCTGGATCTTTGCCCGGTTGATGGCAATAGGCTCGCCCCGTATTACGTGGGACTTAAACATAACTGGCGAAATGTGAGTGTGACTGTATATAAGTGCACCTCTGCCTAACCCTTCTAGGAATACAGGCGTGATGTGTTGTGTATGTGGTTGTACATAAAATAAACAAAGTCAGCTAAACTGCAATTAACAACTTTGATTGTTTTTTTTACACAATAGATGTTTACTACCTTTAACAAATATGCAATAGAGTCGAGATCAAACATAAAATTTCACACCTATGAACAATTTCCACTGTCCATGCAAAACACGAAGCTAGTAACAAAAATGGCTATGGTATTTATTGAATGTGGTATTTAATTTATTTACAAACATTTTAAGTTCTAATCTTTTAATTAAACATGCGATTAAAACTTCTCTCATTGATTATTAATTCGGATGAAAATAAAAAGAACAACAACACTTTCAATTTTTATTTTATTCTAACAAAGGCACTTCATACGGATCGCCATGTGAAGGGCCTTTCCGTCACTCCCTGAGGGATCCGTAAAAACGTTAGGTAAATTATTCAGCTGCTTTTACCAAAATGATTAACATTACAAAAAAAAAAATTTTTTACGTGATATATAATAACAAATTTACAATCTCGGATATTTTCCGTTACTTGTGTTGTGAGACTTTTCTTGCCAAATTTTATTATTCTAGATTAACGGGAAGTTCCTTATAGGTGTTTATTTATTTCCAAGTATCAAAATATGTCACATAAATGAACGTATTTTTTAATTTATTTAACTAAGAAGCATGATTTTTGCTGACTAGGGCTCGAAGCTAATTTAAATTTAATACCTTTACGCGTTCCTGAAAAAAAGGGTCCAGACAGATAGATAGACAGCCAAAATGTCGGACACCAAACTGATCTTATAAAGGTACATTTTTATTTCCTTTTGAGGTACAGGACCCTAAAATATAAGACATTTCTGGTAATCCAGTTATCAAAACTATTTTTTTTTTAAATGACAATATATTTTGCATTTGTAATAATAGACGTTTTGTAATATTATCATAAGCCATTTTCATTTGACAACCGAAATGAACGAAAGTTAAAAAGCATCGTAAAAATGGTCGCCGTGTGAACGAATTCCAAAACTTGACACCGCACAGTTCGAATTCCCAACTTGAATATTATACATAAAGGACACAAATTCATAAAGACATAATTGGCGGGAAGGGAAGCGAGCCTACTCGCCAAAGGGATATAATTAAAATTCAGTTGAGCCATGCCTGACAAAAGGGAATTGCATAGTCAAACGATCGGCGAACAGTGAGGGGATGAAGTCGGTGCGGGTTTTACAGCTTCCGTGTTCCGTGTTCGGTTGAGAGTTGTGACACCCTAACTTTGTAAGATTATAAGAATGGATGGGGTAGTGCGATTTTTGTTTATGGAGAAGATTTCTGTATTTGAGGAGCTCGTGGCTAAATAAAAACAGCCGCACGGGTTGATCGGAGGTTAAGCTACGCTTGCCGAGGTAAGTCTGTGGATCTTTGACCGTTCGTAACATATCGTAGCCTCGGAAACTTAAGTTACCCACATTAAGCTGTAGGTCCCGGCTGTCATTTGTAGATTTTTGACAGACGTTACGGGTAGCCAGAAGCCCGAAAGTCTGACAACCAGTCTTACCAAGGTGTATCGTGTTGCCCAGTAACTGGGTTGTGGAGGTCAGATAGGCAGTCGCTCCATGTAAGTTACTAACAACAAGTAACTACAGGTAAGTTAGTATTCAGCTCCATCCGGTTAGACAGAAAGCTGACCCCAAAATAGTTGGGAAAAGGCTAGGCAGATGATGATGAGAAGGTTTCTATGTTTTACCCGTCCACGGGCACGAACCAGGGCCGCGTGGGAACGTCTTTGCGGTCGTTTATCACAAACATACAACGTACGTACACACGCATATATTATATACATACATCATCATCTGCCTAGCCTCTTTCCAACCATGTTGGGGTTGGCTTCCAGTCTAACTGGTTGCAACTGAAGCAGTCGGCAATGAAAACGCATTAAAACTTAAGTAGTGTAGTCTTGGAAAGATAAGCCAAAGGTCTACCTACAGTACGCCCATATTTCAGTTCATTTTATACATATATATATGTATATAAATATATATACAAATCGTTTACATAAGCTAATATTGGTTTTAGTTGACCACCTTTTGACGTATCCATGTTTTTGTATTTTTTATCAAGTGTCGAAACTTAATATAATTTTCGAAATCATCCTTATGTCAAATATAAATTCAAATTAATTATTAGTTTTATTAAATATGATTATAATAAATTTGCAAGTTTGCAGAGGAAAAAAACATCAGAAAATATCTATCTCAAATATAATATGCAAAACTTGAGATGAGAACTTAATGTTCACATGTTCTTAAATAATACCAACAATACAAATTCCGCCAATATCAAAACTCAAACCAACCAACCAACAAACAATTACGATTACCAATCCAATAGTCAAATTATATAATAGTTACCAGTTTCTATTCCATTTTCATGTGGATGACTAGTCAGTGCATCACATTTGCGCGTGATTGACCGCGGGGCATGTGCGGAGTGTCGGGGTACCGAAACCGCCACCGGACACTCACTCACAAACATGCAAGCCTTTGTAACCTACTGTTTGTAAATTATGTTATTCCGCGAACTTTATAATAAAATCCCAATAGGGATGTGTCCTAGGTAAAAATATATTAAATCTATTTAGTCCGTCAGTAAGATTACCAAAGAATATTGGACACGTATTTTTTGCTTACTCAAATCACTAAAAAGTAACAATGATATAGCAAATCAAAGTTCAAGAGAAGGGGCTTGTGACGTCACTGTTACGTTGAAAGTGTAGCACGGCGTGACGTCACGCGCAATTTCAACGCACTATATTGTCGTCATTTTTGGTTTACGTGACAAAAGAAAAAATACGTGTCCAGTATTTTTGAGTAATCCAACTTTCGGACCAATCAGAATTGTTAAGGACACTACCCTATTGAGCCCATCCAGACCTAAGAACAATAAGTATGTAATGATAATAAGAATAATGCCTAATGACTGCCTTTTGGGTCTAATGGTCACGAGTACTGTCTACGATTAGCCAAAGTATTAGATTGGATATGCCCGTTTGATGGAAATTGGCTCGCCCCCTATTACACGAAACTTAAACATAACTAGCGTAATCTGGGTGTATTGTAGGTACATATCTGTTTCAATTTGAAGTTTATGTATAAAATTAATAACATTAATGGAATATTTTTTCGTTTATACTTAAATTACATTGACCCTAGACTTTCTTAGTAAGGATATTGCTATCAAAACATCAAATAACCTTAGCTTGTCTGCATTTTAGGCTTATCTCGACAGGAACTATGCTTAGATCGAATTAGATAAGAACGTTTTTCCCTACTGTTGAAAGTATTACCAGTTTATCTACCAGCTACTGTGCTGTCCTACTGCGGGGCAAAGGCCTCTTCCATGCAGAGAACGCACGTTGTGCGAGCATTAATCACCACGCTTGTTCAAGGCGGTTGGTGATTTCCGACTTATATTAATTATAAGTCCAAGTTTCCTCATGGAGTTTTACTTTACAGGGGTCAGTGATAAACTTGGAAATTAGAAATGAATTGGTAAAGTCACATTGGTACCTGCTCAGATTCTAACCCACAACCCCATGCATAAAAAGAGAACGACCTAAACCACTGGGCAAATACGACATTTAGTACAGTTAGAATGTGCTCTAAAACAAAATTAAGTAAGTATAAACAAAGGAAATGTGTGAATTAGGTGCGAACACGGTAGCCGGCCGTTACTGAATTATAAAGAAGCGATGTGGCTACCTCAACCATTGATTCTCTTTTAAGGACCTCTCCTGACCCCACTAAGAAACAATGGCGTTAAATATTTACTCTGAAGTCATTAGAGCTACTGTTTGGTGCTGTGGTGTGCGGTCATAGAAATAGAGATTTAAAAGAAAAAATGAGTGTGCTTTAGACCACACAACTGAAGTGAAACTTCTTTAGCTCCATCTGTATGTTTTATATATATATAAATATGTTATATGCTTTTGTATATTTTTAAATATGTACACCATATGTATACCAAAGTTACCAAACTAAGATGTATACACATCTTAGTTTGGTAACTTTGTAAATTCTTTGTGAAGTCATGAAGCCGTTCCGCTTCCGTTCGCCTCGACCGATCACACTTTTCGTAACGCTCCCGTCACGTACCTATTTATCAGCTTACTCCCCAAGTCGAGCGTGCCTAAAGAAGTTTCACTTCAAAAAAGTATAACCGTAAAAGTTAATTTTAGACTGATCCATTTGGGTGTCCAATCAAATAAGATTCTATTGTAATCCCTATTCTAAAATTATGCTCCAGCATGAATCTCGACATTAAACTCTATTTGGACAGAGTTTAGTATGCAATCCATCAGTTTTGAATCGAAATTAGTGCTGAGCCAGCGTTCTAGCAAACAGACCTTAATTTTCTCGTTATGTAGGTACTATAGAGCGTTTGGACCTCCATGGATATTTGATAAGTTAATGGCATCTTATGAGATAGACACTGATTTGAATTTATAATAAGAACTGATTAGATATAGAGCCATCGCCTGACTGGCGGTTTGCTTAAATATAAAAGTAATTCGTTCTAAGGCTAAACAGTAATATTGTTTAAAAAAACCCCTTTCGTAGCAAACGAGGTACATTATGATCAGTAACATTAAGTTCCCATAGTACCCATCTGTGTATATGAATAGGGTAGGTATTATTAAAATAGAGGATGAGAGAACGAGAGGAGCTCGTGGCTAAATAAAAACAGCCGTATGGGTTGATCGATGGTTATGATACGCTTGCCGAGGTCAGTCTGTGGATGGGTGATCGTTCATAACTTATTGAGACTCCTTCGTGCCCCGGAAAACACGTTAAACCGTTGGTCCAGTCTATCATTTGTAGATCTTTGAGATTCGGGTATTCAGAAGCCCGAAAGACTGACAGCTAGCCTTACCACGAGGTATGGGGGACTTGCCACGTCACTCAGTAATGGATGTCAGACAGGCCGTCGTTCCATGTAAAATACTGTTACTCAGCCGAATCCAGTTAGACTGTTACCCGACCCCGACATACTTGGTAAAAGGCTAAACAGATGAGTACCCATCTACGAGTATGTATGTAGTTTTACTTGACGGAATATTATAATATTTAGATTGTTTGCATAACGGCACAAATGACCACTTTTGGTAACCCCTAAACTTAATGTGTAAATAAATGCGTAATTTTTTTGCACTGCCTTAAAGTGCCATTTAGGTATCGCATAGTGTTAGTGAAAACGGGCAGTGTTCTACCATCCTTAAGTAATTAATAACTGGTTATATAACTCCGACACACCTTCTTATTAATAAATACCAAATTCAATATTTTCTCCTTTACCTGCTGCAGTGTAGTGAATCAATCGTAAAAATCACACACGTAGACGTAATGTAATCAGGCTTTTCCTTTTGAATTTCCCGTCCCAATATTACGTGCGGTTCCAGCATTGTGCTTGCAAAACCTCAGAAGATACTGCAGTGCACTTCCAATAAGTGTTAGAAGACAGATGAGGCCTCGTTTCACAATAAAGTATTGGAATCTTTTTCAGTCTTTTTTCCCCTGAAACAGTGCTGAAAGTTCGAAGCGCAGTTTATATTGCATGAGCTCGGAAATGCGACGAGCCGACGACCTCTTTAAGCTCCACGACGATTCTATTTGCTCTGATGTGAAATTTTAGAGAAAACAATAAAAACTCGCGGTTTTTTATTTCTTCATTGTAAAAAGTTTATGAGTTTTGTCACTAAGAGGTATTGTATTATATACGTCTACAGAGACCTGACAAATAAGGTTTTATATGATGTAGTTAATACTGACGCAGCATTATATTGTTTGAAGTAGGTATTATAATTTTCGAGTGTAGTAACATTATTTATGATCATTCTGTTTCTAATTACTTGTCGAGAATATTTTCAAAGATTTGATGAGAGATATTAATAACGCATTGTATTCTTTATTGTTCATAAGATGGAATAACTGATTTTCTGACCTCCACAATCCAATAGCTAGGCGACACGATACCCCTAGGTAAAACTGGTTGTCAGACCTTCGGCCTTCTGACTACCCGTAACGAATTTCAATGATCTACAAGTGGCTGCCGGGCCCAACCGTTTAACGTGCGGAAACGGGCTTGCACGGAGAAATCTTGCTATTTATTGGATGGTCACCCATCCAAGGGCCAACTTCGGCAAGCGTGGCTAGAGGGTTTCTTAAAAAAAAATGGATTTTCAAGTAATCTAATTCGATACTTAAAAAGAACTGAATGAACTGTATCAAAACTTGATCTTTGAAAGAGAGTATTTATTGCTACTTGAGTAAATCGACGTTACCGATTTTGAGGGTCCACTTGCTGTTTTAATCTAGTAGGTCATTTGATCGCGTAGATTGGAGGCAAGATTTAAATCTATATCTATCTGTTTGTCTTTAAGCGCATCTCTTGAGAACGGCTGTACTGATTTGGCTATTTTATTTTCTATGTTCGCAATAGTTCGAATAAGGTTATAATAAGAAAAAGACAAAATTAAAAAGTTACCCGGAGATTGGAAAAAAAATATTTACAGTGGGATTTTTACATGAACTAAAATTTAATTAGGACAACGTCAATCAGTAAATATTACTTTAGTAGTTGCAGCTGAATGACAACTTATATTATTCATATTTATTTAATACCAGCTTTTACGCAGATCCTATGTCCTTTCCAGGGTCTCAAAATACCTCCATACCAAATTTCATTACGATTCGAACAGCCGTTTAATCGCGAAAAGGTAATAAACAAACAGAGTTCCTTTCGCATTTATAATATTAGACGGATTTATTCATTTATGGATTATTATAACGTCAATGGAGTCATTTTAATAATTGAGTAATATAATATTTTAAACAAAACAACTGAATAAATTGTCTCAAACATTATTTTTACTGATAAGGTAAGAGAAATCTTCCGTAAATTCGTACATTTTGCAGATATGCTATATTTGTAACATTGATCACAACAGCTGTTAAGTGCGTGTACTGAAAAAAATAAGTTTCAAAGGATTTGTTTTCACACGCATACCCAACAAAGGAACGGTTAGGCAGCAGTTACACATTTGGCAATAGATTAAAATCGTAAAGAAACAAATCTAATTTACATTTAAATACTGCAAATAGATCTAGATATAAATTAATGCAAACCTTAAACCATCTAGACGTAGATCGAAATAAGCTCGAGCACTGACAGTCGGGATTAGCAATTCGATTCACAATGCTATCTGGTTTGTAACATTAATGGAATCTGAGAATCACGTGACATATGTGTATTTCAATTAGTTTGGATTATCTTGAATTTATGTTAAGGCTTGGTATGTACATATGTACATACCAAGTTTCTGAATTCTGTGTAAGGAGTAGGTAGCAAAATATACATAACCGTTGATTTTGTTTTACTCTCTCTAGTTATAAACAAAACACCTATGTATGTAAGCCAAGGAAGTGTTTGGTATGCATTTTGTTTAAAAAATATATAATTCAGCTCAATTTTGAATTTTTTGAGTCGGTTTTTTTTATCATCAGATTACTTTTCTCTTGGCAATAAATAATACAGTTTGATACCTACTTTCGATACAAATTCTGTCAATCTTTCAGGAAAAGTAAGGGCTGATTTTTCTACAAACAGATGTACTTTTATATGGGAAATAAACATTGCAGTTTGACAGGTTATTGAAAAATATGTCAGATTGTTTTACTGTTGAATCATTGGCTCTAAATAGAATTTCTTAAAGTTAAGATAATTAAAGTCTTAGAGGCAGTAGAAAAAGAAAATTATTCAACTCACCGGGGCAGTAGAAATCGAACATTGTTCAACTCACCCAGGCAGCAGAAGTAGAAGACTGTTCAATTCACCGAAGTAGCAGAAGACAAATACTGTTTAACTCAATAAGGCAGCAGAAGAAGAACACTGTTCAACTTACCGAGTCAGTACAAGAAGAACATTGTTCTGCAGTCTAATAAGAAGATTGTTAACCAAGGTATCAGACAAAGAACACTGTTCAACTTACCGAGGCAGTACTAGAAGATCACTGTTCTGCAGCTTAATAAGAAAATTGTTCACCAAGGTAGCAGAAGAAGAACACTGTTCAACTTAACGAGGCAATCGAAAAAGAACACTGTTCAGCAGACGAATGAGACAGTTCAACTCACCGAAGCAGCAGAAGGCTCCGTCTCATGGTGGTAGGTGGAGTGATGTCGGATAGTCCCCGCCATGCCGTATTCACGTTGATCTACATGCCGCGATGTCACATGACGTCACCCGTCATTAATTTGTATTATCACCTCCTTTGCAATCGACTTCGACAATCCATGGTACGAGTAAGTTACTCACAAAGTTATTAAAGATGCATTTAGTTAGGATATTTATCACTGTCACTTATTACATTAGTTTTAATTTATTATGTAGCTATGCACTACCGCCTAGATCTATGTTTTCTCTCAGCTGTGCTAGAATAGATTTCGACAAATTAACAGTTTTTTTTCATTTAGCTTCTTTTGTTACTGTGATTGATATACCGTGTTTGGTAGGTACATAAATTCGAAAAAAGAATAGTCTAAGCTATGCTTTTGTTTTCTATTTGACTGGTCATGCGTTATAAATTATTGTACACACATTCAGTTTATTTTAGAGGGATTTACAATTCCTTTTCAGAAGTAGTTTCCTAGTGTGACACTTCATGTCTTACTACAGCAAGTTAATATCAAGGAGACAAGCTTAAGCAAGCACATAGCGCCGGGATTAATTCCTCTTGTGACTTCAGACAGAGGATTTCACAGGATAAGTGTCCACTTCCATTCTGAACTGTATCGTGCGCGGAAGTGAATATTTGTGCGTATGTCTGACTGGTTAATTTTAAGTAGGTATTAGTTATTTTAAATTTATTTTGTTAGATATACTTATGCAGCAAATTATTAAAGTAGTAGTTTTTTGGAAAGTTCTATTTTATATTCAAATCAAATAGTAGTAATTGAGGATGGAGGGTATCTAATCGATTACTATTATGGTAAATGGCTAAAGCTTTCTGGTCACGATTGTATTGGGATAATTACCTCCGAACGGCCTTCTGAATAAATCCTAATTCATTGTTGAGGATTCTGTACAGATTTGTGTGGCTCAGAGTAATTTATTCGATCAGATGCTGAATATGAGTATATTTTGGTCGATTATTACATTAGAATAAAATGTTTTTGATAAAACAGTAATTCTTTTTATGTTTGGGATATACTTATTATTATTTATTTTATAGATATTTACATTCTTTAGGTATCTATAAGATTTTATATAGCTGATCACAAACTAAGAAAATATATCACAAAAAATATTAAAATTTTAATACTTTTATTGTTGTTCAACAATAAAAGTATCTTTCAAATTCTCTATCAAGTTGTGGTTAACTTTAAAACTTTGACAAAATATTAATTTTCGTAAAGTGCAACCATGCAACAACTCACAAAGTACGACTTTATTCACTTTACATTGGTTAAGGTCGCTACGCTGTAGACGTCGTAGCGCTACGGGGCTACGGTGCTACGAGCCGTGAGGGTTCGGCGTAGCGGCTCGCGCGCGACTGCCGCAGCGTGTGGCAGGCTACTCGCTCCGGCCCGCGCACTCCGCACCGTAATGATTGACAAAATACTTCACCTGTGTTTTTTTCTAAGAAACAAGTGGCAGAAGGCAAGGCTCATACAAATAATGCACTTTTTAAAAAGAAAAAAAAATACGATAAAAGAAAAAAGTTTTAAGATTGTGACGACGATTGCGGGCAATTGAGAATACGCACAATGCTACTAGACGATGCATTTACTCTTTTTGTTCTTATTTAAATTTAGCATTTTTAAGCAAAACCATAATAACACTTAAGAAATCTGACAGTTATATGAGACATTTACGCATATAAAACAAAAATAAATTTTTACTTCTCTGTTTAATTATAATTGAATCAAGTTATAATATGTGGGGCATTCAAGCTGTTTATCGTATCTCGCAAGATAGAAGAGCCAACGGTCACACAAAGTAATGTGAAATGGTGTTGGACACTGAGTGGTGGTATCTATCTTAAATTGTTTTTCATCTTTTCCAATTGGCACAGCAGTGACGTCCGCACTTGTGAATAGATGTACAGAGGCCAGCACATCAAGCTACCCTAATCTGTCAAATCATAAAAAAAAATTGACAGTTTAGGATAGCTTGATGCTTGTTGATGTTGTTGTGTGCTTGGCGCCTGTACATAGGTATGTACTGTACATAAGTCTTATGTTCCACACATCTATCAGGCTCGAGGTCCCATTTTTAGAGTTCCGTAGTCAAAACATAAAAACGGTACCCCTATATTTTTGTTTTACCCGTCTATCGTGCCATTTAATTCATAGACTATAAATCAGAAAGTAAAAAGTGAAATAGTTTAATTACTAAATTATTTATAATATATGAGTGTCACTCGCAATACACACGTAACTGGAGGAAGAAACAATAATTCTGTTCGCATAAGCGTGTAGGGGATTGATGGAAACCAAAAGTAAAAATCATGTAATGTTTTAAAGTAATATTTTTAACAGCTTTTTACATTATAGCCTATAGGCTGAAGTACCTATAAGTTATAATACTGTTAAGTTTCATTCAAATCCGTTCCGTAGTTTTTACGTGAACGAGTAACCAACATATAAGCATCAATCATACAAACGTTTGCACTTATAATATTAGTAGCACTTAATGTTGTCAAATTTATTTGAATAATGATTGGTGCAAAATATTCTTGGTATGTTGCAACGGGCAAGTAATAACCACCGTAATTGTCTTCTTCGAAGTTAAAAAACGCTTGATGAAGTCGGTCCGGCGATGTGTAGCCACCGCATTCCATTCGCATCCAAGCCTTGGAAACTAATTTAAGCCGTTCGACCCGATTGTCATTTTTGGATCATGTCAGAAGATCGAAAGTCTGACAACCAGTCTTATCAAAGGGTATCTGTGGTGACCCAGTAACTTGATTGTGTAAGTCAGAAAGGCAGTCACATAAAATATTGGTATTCAGCTGCAACCGGTAAGACTGGAAGCCGACCCCACATAGTTGATAAAAGGCTAGACAGATGATGATGATGATGCAACTTAAGCATTGCTGGTGCCAAATGAAAACTACTGACAGTATTTCGTCCAATCTCTCAAAACTCATTTTAACTCCCTGCGCTTCTTCTCCATATAACCTTTAACAATGCCAAATCTCACAGCCCTCCGTGCGCGCCATATTTTGAAAAGTGATATGATTTATCTACACTAATATTATGAAAAGCAAAAATTTATTTTATGTTTGTAATGAATAAACTCAAAAAAATCTGGTCCGATTTCAAAAAATAATTCGCTATTAGAATGCTACATCATCAGCTAGTAACATAGATTATATATTATTTTCAAAACTATGCTTTATAAGGGGGGGTGGAGGGGATATTAAACTTGGAAAGGAAAAGTACGAAATCAACGCGGATGAAGTCGTTGGCTAAGTGTTAGTATAATAATAAATTGGGGTCTTTCACTACATAGTATCAAATGCGAGTATAAAAAAATCATGCTTAAATACTTCAGTGTTTTTCTAATGTGGTAGTGGGTGTAAGATAGCTACCCACCTACAGTACATTGCATGTATAAACATCTTTGGATAATTCCATTGCAACTACCTATAAAAGACGAGAAAATATTCCAGCGTTGGTGCAGTAGAGTGTAAAAATAGCTTTCACTGTGTGCAAAGGTACGAGATACAAGAACTTACATTCGTTCGTAAATAAAATAAAACACGAGCCGGTGTAAAACGATACTTCTTACTTAAAGTGTTCTTATTTACGTTGCGATCGTATCTCTTCAGGGATCAATAGGAAAATATAAAATAACCCTGGAAATATTCGAATCGAATTGAACATCATCATGCTTGTAATCCCCGAAAGGTTGTGCAGAGGTGTACCTATAGTTCAGCCACAGTTATGTTTAAGTTCCACGGAATAGATTGTGAGCCGATTGTCATCAACTGGGTTCGAATCCACACTTCCGCTGCTACAGAGAAATTCCAGATGGTGAAACCAAACAACCCTTTTCCCGACCCGGGAATCGGGCCCAGGCCCACATGCTCAGTAGTGGCGCTTCCGACCACCACCACTAGACCAATGTGGCAATCTGAATCGAATCGAATTTATAGAACGTAAAATAATCTAGGTACAACAGTCATATAAGTTGGGTGGGTAGTAAATTATTACAACGTCAAATTAAGCTAATTAAGAACCGTAGAGAACAATTTCTTACATTTTTTTGTTGTGAGTTATGAACTATAAAACACAAGGTCTACTTAAAGCTAATAAAAACCAGTGCTGAATTTCCATGAAACAAATATTGTTGTTATTCATGAAAATTCTTTTAATACCTTGCAGTCCTGAAATTTCCGCTTAAGAAGTCATTAAATGATAACCTTCAAAAATGTTTGAGTACACAAATATTTGTTACTTATGTGCATAAATATGTTACACACACGCAATACTGAAAAGCGATTTTCTCGTCAAGTACTAATTAAAACCGTATGCACAAATTTGATATTTATCAAGCTTGTGGCTAAATAAAAACTGCCCCACAGGTTGATAGAAAGTTAAGCTACAAATATCGAAATCAAAATCAGGTCGAGGTCAGTCTGTGGATGGGTGAACGTTCTTAACATATCGAGACTCGAAAAAGCACGTTAAGCCATTGCCCTCAGCTGTCATTTGTAGATCTTTGACAGCCGTTACGGGTAGTCAGAAGCCCGAAAGTCTGACAACCAGTCTTACCAAAAGGGTATCGTGTTGCCAAGTAACTGGATACTAGTATCCAGTTACTTGGCAATACGATACCCTTTTGGTTTTAGGAGTTTATACATGGAGTGACTACCTTGCCTCCAAGGCAAGGTAGTCACTCAAGGTAGTCACTCCAAGTATAAACTCCAAAATAGTGATATTTAGCTGCATCCGGTGAGACTGGAAGCCGACCCTAACATAGTTGGGTAAAGGCTAGGCAGAAAATGATGATGATGATACTATTATGAAATAAGGCTTCTCTCAAAGTCACAACCTTTATGTCACGAGAAAATAAAATAATATGAATGAAGCATAATTGTGTTAGGTATTTATGCTTGTGACTATACCTATTAACCGCATTGTATGTCCAAGATGCATGCATGCATCCTAAATCATATACTCCCAAACTATATTGGAAACAACGCGTATAATAATATTATTCATATATTCACGTGTCGCCGAATCATGTCTTGTTCGGCGAACATGATATACCTATTCATATACTCGTATCACCCTATATACTGGTACACAATTGTTCAGTATAATGTGATACACCCATGTTGCATGGTAGTTAAAATCACAACTGCTCAATTATGTATTCATACGTGTATTAGATATTACTGTGGCATGAGTGAGTAGCTACTGTAATAGCATGAGTAGGCACGATAGCCTTTACCTGTTGAAAGCAAAAACATCGATATTCGAATATTACGAACTTATTAGTTAGGGCACGTAATATTATTACGCGGGATATTACGTCCAGACGAAGTTGTAATAAGGTCGTCTTTTTACATGTTTTTGGCAAGTTTTGCTAAATTAAGGTGTAAGAATACAAATTTGGTTTTCTTAGGGTTCCGTAGCTATATGGCAAAAACGGAACCCTTATAATTTCGTCCAGTCTGTCCGTCCGTCTACATGTCCATCTGTCTGTCTGTCAGTCTGTCCCATGTGTTTGTGAATGTGTTAAATGAATGTGTCACAGCTATTTTACCAGAAACCATTAACACTAATCGGTGCTTGACAGAAAGGTGATTTTTATGTAGTTAAAAAATAGGTTACATGCAAGTGCGAAGGAGTGTTTATTTAGATCTATAGTTAAAAAAAAAAGATGTGTATTACTAACCCCTTATTTAAGTCTATAGTCTGTACAATATTTGCTTTAAGAATAATTACGAAAAATACAAACTCATTTTTTGATGTTGACAAAATCAATTCTGTGTATGCGTTACTATTGATCACGATTACAGAACCCTTTATTGTGGGTGGCCCGACATCTAATGAGCACTTTGCAGTTTTTTTACTGGCTAAGGCTAAAAAGGCCTTTTTGCCAAATATTCATAGAAGTAAAAACGTCAGCTTGTAATTCTAAAGGTAACTTAAATAAATTAAGGTGAAATCTTTTATGGGTATCCCAACTGAAATAAAGGATCAATGAAATTGGTTCATTGGATTTTCAGAATTAATATTTAATACACAATCATGTTGCTAATGGTTTAGAATGTTGTAAAGTCTCGGTCCATTAAATAGCACTCACATTTGCTTATTGGTACTTAGGTACGTTACATCAAATTAAGAACCATCTTTCACAAAAAAATGGGATAAGGTAATGTCTTAATAATATTATTTACAGTAAAGATCCTCTGACCGACCGACTTAATTTAATTTTTCGGGGTTGTTTGTTTACTTTAAGAACTCTTGGGCTATGTTATTTCTTTTATTGTCCTGCTGAGTGTTATGGCAATACGAAGGACTACCCACTTTAATCATTTATTATTAAATGGATAATATTTAATTGAACCTTACAAACGTAGAGCTTTTAATCATAAGCGTTTTTTCCATTGTTTGGAAACACTTTGAAGTATTAATGACAATCATTTTCGAAAAGGATAAAAATCGCAACTCTCACTATATCTCAGGAACACTTGAAGGTGAAATATTAATATTAATATCAAATACGTGGTTTAGCTCTAAGAATCAAGCTTCTCCGCAAGTCACGGCAATCAAAAATGAGCTATTTATGCGACATATTTTGGTCTTCACTACTGAAGTAAACAGATACTTAAAGGGCACAAGACTTCCCGTTTGCTTGGAATCATGAAATTTAGCATTAATTAAGGTACTACAGTACAGGAAAAAGTTTAAAAATCTTTAATTTGTAGCTGTATCGACATTTTTTTGTTGCCATTCCAAACTTAGGTACTTTACAAGAGGAGAATTGACAGCGACGTAGGTTTATAGTTTGAGTAGTAGTAAGTATATGTACGGGATACATGGGTACGAGATAACATGCAAAGTCATGTTTGGTGCTTTCATAGTAGAAACGTGATTTCTAGCGTCTTTTGCACGAAATGGTACGGAAACCTTCGTGTATGTACGACTCGCACTTTAATCAACCACGAAGCAGTACCGTGCCAGCGGCCATCGAGTGCGACATCCAAGTAGGTCGCAGTCACTAGGCAAGGGCTTATCACGAGAAAATGATCGAGTACATAAATTAATCAATTAGTAGTGTAAGTAGTTTAAGAATGTCAAAATGAGAATAATTGAGGCTCACAATAAATACTATATTAGGCATTGAGTAACAGTTTTAGCATATCAAAACAGGACTTACACGGGGTTCGATTAAATACATATATGCCTTATGAAATTAGTCTACTATTTACGTGCGCACCGCATAATGAAATCGTGTACACAGAATGGGCGTCAACTTTCCTGGAATTAAATATATGTACGCAGTGTAGGCAGTGCAACTCTTAATTACATTGGAGCTGGTTAGTATTTTAATTTTGAGATACGATTGCTTATAACCAAGCCGTACCAAGCTGATATCAAAATGTACCAATCTGCAACATTACAAAATATTTTGGTTGTAAGATATTCTACATGTACATGTGCCTAGCATACCCAATTTTCCCTTCAATTACACACACTTCTAACACAAACACGAATTGTACAAACAATATTTTTTTATCAACGCATAACATTCCAATACAAAAGGTGGATAACATCGGTACGAACGGAAAGTAGGTCATTGTTACAAATAATTCGACGTTCCGTTTTAGACTCACAATAATATTAGGTTAACCTGTTTATCGTTTCACGTATAAACAGGTAAATGAAACGACACTTGGGATTGCGTAAAGTTATTTTTAGTAATGTATCGTCCTTGCACATACATTACAGAGGCTATGGTTAGGATCGACGGCGCGGTCAAATATTTGCAGTGAGCATCGAAGCTCAGGCGGTCCCGAGGGAAATCTCAAGTTGTCTTTTCGTTACAAACAAAAACATACAAGACGCAGAAACAACACCTCCACAGCTCGGTTTCAGTTACATTCCCAACCACGCTGACTTGAAATTAAATTAAAACGAGGAATATAATCAAAAATACTTAACTTTAATACCTATTGCGCTCGTCTATTACATTTTGATATCGGAATATTTTTTTTTAAATTATAAAACGACTAGGTTTTAGACATATTAAGTATTATCTACTTAAAGGTCCACGTAACCATAGGTACTATATAATATTGTAAATGTGAAGGTAATTCTGTTTGTTTGTTTGTTACCTTTTCATGACTACACGGCTGATCGGATCGTAATAAATTTGGAATGGAGATAGTTTGAGACCCTGCAAAAGACATGGGATAGTTTTTAATCCGTGGCATCGTCTGCATCCGCGAGAACCGACAGTCACGCGGACGAAGTCGAGGGGAAAAATTAGTCAACTATAAGTACTTAAAGGTTATGAGCCCTTTAGAGGTTTGTGGAATGTTTATTATTATAAATAAAGCGTTGTTTACCTATAAAACAGTCTACATATCGCGTGGGGGTGAGATCTAAGATTCATTACGTTTTACGTCCACATCCAATAGTGATTTGTGTTACTTATCTTTGTCTCACTGGAGCATTCAGTAACAGATTTTTCCATATACATAAAGTGAGCCAACGGCGACTGCAGGTGTCCTTGTAATACTTTGAGACGAAGCGATCGCAAGAAACCGATACCGTCATCCCTTGTCCAACAAATACCAACTTTATAAAGGTCGGGGCCCCATTGCGATCTGAATTAGATTAAGACCAAGTTTGCTTGCACATCGAAAGGATGACGTCACTTCTGTTTGACTTCAGTATATAAACTGTGATTTCAGTCGACGTTTGAGCGTGATTATGTTCGTCGTCTCCATACAAACTTCAAAGCGGAAATAGGCCTTTGCGCGGTAATGAGACATTAATAAACGCTTATATGACTTTGAATATGTACAGTACTTTACACGTAGACATTTCCACGGTAATTTTGAGTGGAGCACCGGTTAAACAAATTGGTATAGGTACCTATTAGCCGATCATTCAGTAACATACATACATACATAAACTTACGCCTTTTTAGTCCTACTAGAGCATCCCCTCCCGGTGTTTCCGCTTACACCTGCCTAGTAAATACCTTTAGTTAGTCGTCTTTCACTCATCCTCTCAACGTAACATTAATATGAAATTGAAAACATGCATTTATTGTAGATTAAAGTCGAAGTTAAAGTCAATATTATTAGTTGAAGTGCTACGATTTAGAACTTTGTTCTTTACTAATCAATAAACAACTAGAAACAAGTCTTTCAGAGTAATGTAAGCAAACAAAAGTTTGTTAACAATCACAAATACAAAGTAGGTGGGTGTTGAAGCAGGTGATAGTGAAGACAGGGCTACAGGCTACCTGTTGCTGCGAGCGTGGCATTGAGCTTCCGACGTGGCCTCCGGTCACACTCGCTATGATAAACAGACTGTGATGTTATCACAACATAATACCGCTCTACATAATCTGATTAGGAGAACGCTTCGTTCGAGGAAGTAGCGCCAAGAAAAATACTGGCGTGTTTTTTGTTTCTTTTCTTTAGTTCTGTTTGAATGATGTGTTTGTAGGCAATGTTATTTTACAATACCACCATTTCAATAACACGTCAAATAAATACTGACCGCGTTAAAATAGTGTTTATATTTGTCTCGCTAATGAGGTAAAATCGCGTGGTGTTTATGTTAATCAAATTATTTTTAATTTAAAATAAATAATTGAAAACAATATTAATTAGGTACATTATTTCTGAATAAGATTAACCAAACAAAATCATTTGAGGAAAAAGTTCAGACGTGCCATTTACATTAAATACCATAACATCACGCCTACATTACCGGAAGGGCGAGGCAGAGATGTAGGTCCAATGTAATAGAGGGCGAGCCTATTGCCGCCCGGGCACACATCTAGACTATGTACTGAGAAATTCCAGATGCGAAAATCTAAAAACACTTTCCTCGACCAAGGAATCAAACCCAGGACCTCATGCTTAGCAATATTTTAGTGCTTGATTGCTGTCACACACTTTACGTTATTTACATTAAATAAATGACCTTATTTTAAATAAACAGCAGGTTATGTGTTTATATGCCCCTGAATACGAATGTTTCTTCAAATCTAACTCATTTGGCATGCGGAGCTAACCTAACCTTAAGAAAATGCACGATTACACGTCATTTCATTTCAAATCTTCACGAGATTCAGAGTCGTGTGTTTTCAGCTTTATTACAAAATCATTTACGTACAACTGTGTGTGTATTAGATTTCTCCTACATCTGCTGTTATATGCTCATGCATTTGTTTTAGTTATTATCAAAACAGAGATATATTTCATGCTATTTGCGTGCTAAAGTTTGAGTAGAAGTTACGACTGTGGATGAGCTGTATCCACATATTTACGTCTTTGCAGTTCTACTCACGCAAATGACTTACAAGTTCCACTCGCTTGCGATGCAGCATGATTCTTTACGATTGACAGCCGGGTACTCATAGACGTCTTATTTTCTCTCGTTGTCCTTGTCACCTTATACTATATTACAGCTAGTGACGTACACGAATTTTATCACGTCTAAAAGTACAACAGTCGTTTACAAATTTCGGTAGTAAAATTTTCATTTAGTATGAATTTACAGTGTGGCTTTTAATTCATAGGCAATCTACCAGGGCGTGAAAGCACTTATAAATATAAACAACTTTTACTGTTTAGTGTTCAGCTCTGAAACATGAATAAAAGCTGTTCAGTGCATGTTCGTGTAACTCGGCAAAATGTAGGGAACAGAACAAAGTATTCACAAAACAAAACAAAAACCATTACAGGAAAACGTTCAGACGTGTTTCATCCATTAACAAAAAATGATAAAGTATCTCGCTTGTATTCGTCGAAGGATTAGACAGAGGTGCACTTATTCCGCCAGTTGTGTTTAAGTTATAATAGAGGACGAGCCTATTGCCATAAACCAGACTCCAGGGTGCTACTGAAAAATTTCAAATGGAAAACCTATAATAGCGGTTTTTTGGGACAAGCCTGCCACACTATTCCCAAACCACTGCAACCCCTGAAAACCAGAATCAAC
Organism: Phlogophora meticulosa; assembly: GCA_905147745.2. Lineage (NCBI taxonomy): Eukaryota > Metazoa > Arthropoda > Insecta > Lepidoptera > Noctuidae > Phlogophora > Phlogophora meticulosa. The sequence goes on from LR990518.1 coordinate 8,537,860, forward strand.
AGTGGTGACGAACAGAAAAGCGTCGAGACAATGAAGCCCGACGAGTCCCGGAGAAACGATTCAAATGTCTTGGATCCCGCAACAAAATTAATCAGAAAAGAACAGCGGACGAGTTAGAAAAATAGACAGATAAATAACGGTTTTCATGATTCGGGAATCGAACAGTACCGCTTACGACTACTACATCAACGAAGCAGTTCGATAAATACCCGAAATTTTAATCTGCTTTTTAATAACTTGTCATGTAAGTATTAGTATTTCTAATTAATAAGCTTTGTCAATACAGAGGTAATTAGTAATACCTAGAATAAATACCTGACAGCGAGCAGATTAAGTTTGCGCAAGATGTTTGAAACTTGGGGAAACCAGCACTAGACGTCTTAGACGGCGATAATGATAAAATGGCGTAGTTTTTTGATTATTTTTTATAAACTCAGTAGCGTGACTTTTAACAATAATTTACAATAAACATCGATATTTGTAAGTATAAATCTTAATCTAGTTACTTATTTTTTTTGAAATCTTTATTTATTTAGAGGCTTTTACACATAACCATATCAGCCCCATTAAAACTCATAACATTTTTTTTTTTAATAATTAAAAGACTATTAGCTAAATAGCTGCATACAAAATTATAAATATTCTTGGCTTCCGCACTACAGGGTTAAGACAAAAAACATTGAACAGCACCTAAATCTAACTTACAAATTTTAAACTCTGCCAATAAGCTATCTCTTTATCTTCGTTTACGGACTACTTTCCGCATATTACGTTAGTTTGGTTTATCTCTTTTATTTAACCGTGGGCCAGTCTCGGTAAAAGTCAAGTTAAGTGGATTCAATCAGTGGTTTATCTCGCCCGCAATATCAGGGGACAGACGTGTGTAGAAAACGGAGAGAGACGCCTTTACCCAACAGTGGGACACAACAGGCTAATTCAATTAGACTAGATTTAACCGTGGATTGTAATAATTATGATTTTAATATTTGAAGGCATAGATACATTACTCAACGACATTTAAACTGTCACCGAGTTTCAATGTCACTGAGTACAAAATATTTTATTTATTTAAACCATTTTTCGCCAGAAGAGTTGCTAACTCAATCTTTGAAAAAGTATTTACTTCTTTTAAAGTTAAATATAGGCACTTTTGTGATAAAAACGTCACCAAAATAAAAAAAGAAAAGTTATTCAAAGTAAGAACATAGTTAAAATAAACAAGTGAACCGTTAACGTGATTTGCGTCACCCGCTCGCCTACGTCACCATAATGATAACTCTTAAGAAAACACGCGAGTCACGACCCTACTGAGTACAGGCATGCGCAACTATGCTAACTTATTTTTACTTTGAAAGACATTTAATAACTGGTATAAAATAGAGAGACGGGGTCGCGGCAGACCGAGGAGAAGATGGCGGGACGCCTTGGATAGCTTCCTCACGAATTGGCAAGAAGAAGCAAACCACAGAGAGACGTGGAAGGAATAGGGGGAGGCTTTTGTCACGGACAACACAGGCAAACTAAAAAAATAAAAAGTATGATACATTATTTTAAAATTATTATTTTTGTCTATTGTATTTTCTATTGTCACTACTGTACGCCTTTATGGCGTGTCATAGGGAATATTTTTCTGTACTTATGAAAATCTGTTTATTACTTATGTACCACAATATTGAAATGAATAAATAAATCTATTCTAACAAAAAGGTGGGGAATGTTTCTTTAGTAGTTCTTTAATATGGCTAGCTTAAGCAGTTAGCCCAGATGATGTACATATGTAAGTAGACACCGCTTCCTATTAATATAAAAAAAAAACTTTATTTATGCTGAGAATCAGCACTTTCTGAAAGTAGAAATTAATCAACAAATTGGCACTATAATAATAGAAAACGATCGCAGCTTCGCTAGTTAATAACTGTGCAACATAATTCCTTCAACATTCCGTACTGAGAATTTCTACAAACTTTCAGTGCGATCCTCGTATTCTGTTCTGTTTATACTCGAAAAGAAATTCAATCTGATTTGCAATTAGTTTAAAGGGCAAGTTTTATTTATATGTGAGTATAAATAAAACGCTTTGATGTATTTTCTTAGCTATTTCGATTTCGTCCTCATGTCTAACTCGATTTGGCTGAAGCAAGATTTCACTAAATTAGGCAACACCTACATGAGTCCCTAAATGTTTTTACACTGTTGGATTTACAACTCTCGTCGCTGAGCCACGCGTCGGGGCGCTTTATTGTAGGTGTTGCATAGTGTTAGTGCAAACGGGCATACGTAGACTGATGACTATTTTCGCCAAGCCAATTAGCGCGAGAAACCTACGGAATACCTTCCGGGTTTATTCATGGTTGTAACTTTTTGTATGTATAAGCATAATGTTAGACGATATAATAACTTATTGACCATCGTAATAAGTAGGTAGTGGTTAAAGCTTAGTTATGGGTCTAAATTGGGGCTAACCCCAATGTGACTTTTTTAACTCCTATTTACTATCTAAGTTTACTTTAAATACCACTGACATCGGTGAAGGAAAACGTTGTGAGGAAACCTGGACCTTTAAGATCTTGTAAGTATGAAATCGCCAGGCCACCTTGAGCAAGCGTGGTGATTAATGTTTGTGCCTTCTCTATACAAGAAGAGGCCAATGCAGTAACAGGCTGTTATTGTTGTTGTAGCCAAGTATATTTGTAAGCACTTCATACAAGTCTTTACAGCTTGCTCTGCATTCGATCCCAATTCGAGAGAATACTGATCATGGGTATTGGAAAACTGGAAAACAAAAGACGGATGCAGTGGGAGAGTGCTCAAAAGAATCGTATTTAATTACTTCGTAAGGGATTCAAGAAAATGTTCGCGTGTTAAGGCGTATTTCCTCTATCAATCCTATCGTGTTGGTTTATTTATGTTCGGCGTTTGCAGAAGAAACATGCAATTTTAATACATCGTTTCCTGCATTGTTCATTAAGCTCGTGACTGTACAGGGAGTGCACAATTTGTGACTACTTTGAGCTCGTAGTACATGTATATGGTTGTTTTCTACAGAGCGTTGATTGAATGAACGGTAATAGCAGCTAATGAGACTTGTTACTAGACAAGTTATTTTTATATTCCCTGGAGTCAACATATGCAAAGCTGTGCACACAACCTTGAACGATAGTGGCGTGGCACACATAGATCTTTATAACATTTTGTTTTGACTGCCTTGTTGATATATGGTCGGAAGCGCTACTGCTGAGTATGAGAATTCCCGGGTCAGGCAAAATATTATTGGGTTTTTCTATCTGGACTTTCTCAATAGCAGACCGGACTCTAGATTTCTATTCGGTTAGTGGTTAAAGCTCGCCACCTATGACGTGGAATTCAAACATAACTCGTGAAATGTGAGTGCACAAGTAATCTAGTAATCCACGATGACTAGGCATTTTTCCAGTTGATACGAGTAATTATTTTTTCTTCTACAAGTTTGTTAACTAAACTGACACATCTTTTCAGATGTTATACGTTTAAAAAAATACTGATCTCATAACAAGTACAATTTTATCAGAAGAGTCAGACGGTTGAAACAAACATGATATACAGTAACAATTCTATGTATATGTGCTTTCAGAAACTTGAACGAAGCATGTAAAACACACTATATTTAACATGTAAAGATTGCTCAGTAGTTAGGAGTGTGAAGTGTTATGAAAATAAATAATAGTCATGCAGGGTGCACATTAGTACTTGAACCCCTACTGACTATACATACATACAACTTAATAAAACTGAAGTGTCTGTTTGTAATGTCAATAGAACAGCTTTTTGCTAAATGCATATGAAAAAAAAATAGTCTTTTTGTTTGAGGTTATCTCCGAAAAGGTTGGATCCATTTTGATGGAACTTTCACTGGCATATAGTTGATGTGTTAAAGAGTAACTTAGGCTATTTTAGAAAAAGAATTTGGGTTTTGCGCACTAACAATAAAACCCATGAAATATTGTCCAATTCTACGTAGACGAAGTCAAGTCGCGGGCACGACTAGTGTTTAATAATACTATGTTTAGGCTAGGAGTGGTCACGTCAATAGTGCAACGATCTTAGCTCGCCTGTCTACTGTAATAGGAGCTCGGATCTGAGTCCATCTGACTAAGAAGATTATAGTGCTTTTGCAGTGTTGGTACATAACATGCTACTATGCAACTAGACGTAACTACCCTTGTATCTATCAAAATCGAATTAATCCAAACTTAATATGCATATACTTTAGTGTTATGCTGCAAAAATGTGAGAGGATTTGGCAATGAAGCGAGTTGTCAGTACGTAGGCAGGAATTGATAAGGTTTCATATAATTACATTCATATTCAAGAATCGATAACCTAATTATATTTTTATGCTACTGCTGAAAAACTATGTAAATAACTGCACAAATTTCTTTTTTTTTTCATAAGAATAATAAGGGGATGGCCCCTTACAATAACAAACACAACACAAAAAATATTAGCCAAATTGGTCTAGCCGTTCTCGAGTTTTGCGCTTAGCAACACATTTAGACATTCATTTTTATTTATATACATCATGACCAAGCTGTTATGTCAGTGTCTAAACATTACTAATTAAGCTGGGCGATGCTGACGGCTCCCTTCACCGCTTATTTCACCGAATTTATCACGCTGTGGTTTTGTGAGAATCGACCGCCTGTTCCATGAAACACTAATTAATGTAGCGAAACCCAGACTCCAGTTCAACCATCTTCCAGTATTCCCAGTAACAAATCACAATATAACTATTCTGCTATTATCTCTGTATTCTTGGTACAGAAAAAAAACAACTGGAAATACATAACACTGTTTGATGTATCGCATGAAAACGTCCATGAAAGTTAGAGAGCGTGATATTAGCGGCTACAGTCATGTCAATCTCTTGTAACTTCTATTATAAGTATCGACGTAAAAGGAGGCTGCTTACAAAATGATATCTTTAATGTAAAGATGTTTAGGTGTGTCTTATTTAGCAGTCTGTTGAAAATGTTCGAGGAATTTTTCATAAATAGCGAATCAAGGTGCTTTGTGTGTGTTGGCAAAGGAGCTAAATGTACAGGCGAATCTAGTCTTTGTGTGTAGTGGGTATATGTACAGGACAGAAATTTTTGGCAATATTTATTTGCTGTCCTCTCCATTTTTATTGTAATAACAATCTTGTATTGTACAGCTCATCATATGAGTTTATTATTTCGTGAAACATGTCTATTATAATATAAAGCAAAATCAATCCTTTTGTTATGGAAAAATCTATCCTCTTCTTGCAAAGCTTTATTATTTCAATAATATTTATATTTAACTGGTCATATTGAAATATATATTTGGGATTTATGTTATCCCAGGATGTTAATACATTAATGTAGGCTTCGTACCGCGACCCATTACTTAAATTCACTTTAATATTTAATCACAAATGCCACTCAAAATTAATTTCGTATAATTAATTATTACTGTTAACAGTTAGAATTAACCAATTGAACATTATGCCATTAAATATACATAATATATGTTGCTCTGCTAGGCTTCCCCCAAATTTAAACTTAACTTTTAAAATGAATCTGGCAGCATTCTTGTCTATGTCCAAGACGTCCATTGTGCCAGTGCTGCTGGTGTAAAATTCAGCTTCTTCTGGTGGCTGATGCTTATCTCGTCCTTACAATTGCGTATAATTTTCATAAAAGGATTTTAAATATGTGTGATGTCCGATTTATTGGGCGGTAATTGACGATATCAATGTAATTAAAATAATTTTGAATGATTGATTACACACTGACACCCAGTTTCCGGAACGAACATTTTTGCAAAATTTAATTTGGCAAATTGACAAGTGCGCGCTAAGTGCTGTGATTGGTTGAGCGAATTATCAACAGCACTCGCATGACATGAATTACGTTAAACTTTTGACGCATCGTTAAGTTCGTTTCCGAAACTGGGTGTTAATGAACCCTGACATAATTATTGATGTGATAATATTGCAATTAAATAATTCAGCAACTCGTATTTATTATGACTTTAATCTTCGCTCAGATACATTTAGTAGTGAGTTGTATAAAACTAATAAATAAACTTACCTCATAACTCAAATAGTAGTTATCCCACTTTGAATCGCTAAATTGTACCTATAGGTAAGTACCTAGCATTAAGCAAGCATGTTCCTGATCTCGGGGTAATGATGTATTTTGATTATTTGCTTTGTAACAGGCGGTATCTTCGGTTTAAATTGATTGGTTGATAAAAAAAAACCGACTTCTATTTAACATTTATAACTGTAATCTTATTTTAAAGATCTAACAGAAACGACACGAATAGTGAAAAGAATCGGATAAAAACTAGAGTAGCTTTAGAAGTTTTTGGTGGAGAGCTTTCTCCTTGTTGTGCAAAACGTCATTTGTAATGTGGAACATGACAGATGACGTCAGTTATCTGTAGCGCTGTCTCTGTCTACCAAGTGGTTTTAAATCGGTTATAACTAAATCAGTTTTTAAGATACTGCACTTCTTCTTACTGCTGCCTGTCTAAATACTAACTATTTCAAGAGCTAGAAAATATAGTAATATTCCGGTATCCTATTTCAAAGCGGGCTTCCGTAGGTACTATTAGAATTCCATTCTTGCAGTGGATCACTGTGCTGTAAATATAAAAGGTATTTGGATAACAAGCATAACTTAAATTTGTGGATCCCTTCTTGTTTAATTTATAAATTGATGTATTTTTTTGCAGCAGTGTAGCATTTTTTATGGTAGGTACAAATACTTTTTTATCGAACCTGCAATAGTTTTGTTTTTGTAACTATAAGTTTTATCTTAAAATCTAAGGTTGGAACGCTACGAGATGAGTTGCTTCAACTGTCACGTAGGTTCACCACGTTTTGCAGCAGTAAATTTAATACCTGTCGTACGGTCAACAAAGAAAGTAGCTCAACACTCTCACTTTTAATATCTAGATAAAATGTAAGTTCAATCAATGCTCTGGGTACAGTATATTTTACACACTTGTTCAAAAACTGACTTTTATAACACTGTTCCTGTTTCATATCCAGTGATTAGTAGTCTGACTAGTAAATCTCTGACTAGTCAGAGATGTTTTAATTTTTTTTTTTTGAAAACGTGTGCCCTTATTTGTAATGAAAGAGCCGTCGCGTCATGAATTTTTATACCATGAAATGTTTACTTTTACACTGATTACCTACAAAATATGTTGAATAAACAGTAATTCATCAATCATTTATTTTTGTCCACAAGTTAACAATAGTTAACGTATTTTAAATACAAATATTTAGTTTCTACATATTAACTAGTAAGGCGCAAAAGCGTAGGCTACGAAATGTGCAGTTTGAAACGCGTGACTGCTGGAGATGGGCAACATTATGCCCTCACCTGCATCTCAGACAGTTATTCCATTTCAGGTCTTAGGTAAAATTACACAGTTTGTAATTTTACCAAAATCAGCATTTCACCAAAATTTCATGAAAATGTACAATTGTCGTTTCTATTTATTTTTTTGTTAAAATATAACTACGGTGATCAGTTAAGTTACTGATTTAAACTAAATCGTTAACCAACTTTCATTGCTGACTGTACTTTTATTAGTTCAGAACATACGTCACTCTAATTCCAATCAAGCGGGTTGCACAGTGCGCTCAATCACGACGGTCGATTTTATTTGCTAACGAATCTGTCCACAATTCCACACGGTACAATATGACCAAATAAGATACTACAGTAATTTGCACAGTGGGTCTGTTGTATCGGGCACAAATCAGTACTACATGGTGCCACTGGATTGGCCATGCCACAGTTAGAAGGTTAATTATGTTGTAGGTACTCACCAAAATATCTAGATATAGTAATACGTATTTTTTTTGTGATATCGTTATTTTCTTATTGTTCTTCTTGGCGTGTCGTTCGCAAATACAGAAACTCAGTACAGAAATAAGCCACGAAAATGGCAACATCAATAGAGTTCATGGAGTGTATAATAAAGGACCCCTGAGGAACATATCTGCTGAGCAACGCGACGTCCGGCGCACCCTGGGCAATCAGTGAGTCCCTACGCTGATTGTCTAATCCTTTCACCACGGTGTCAATCCGAAATCCACCTATAAAACCTGCCCTGGACGTAGTCTCGATTAATATTGAGGGATTGGCCCAAGACAAATCAGATTATTTTGACTACCGTTGTGGCGCGGCGGGCGAAGGTCCGCCTGCGACGCAAGAGGTTGCGGGTTCGATTCCCGCCTTGGGACAAATCTTTGTACGATCTACAAATATTTGTTCCGGGTGTTCTGGGTATTTCCTATGTATAATAAAATATCTATCTATGTAATGTATTGTTTTAAGTATATCAGTCATCTAGTACCCATAACACAAGCTCTGCTTAGCTTGGGGCTAGATGATGCTGTGTGGATTGTCCAGCATTATTTATTTATTTATTATTTTTCTGATGTCTAACACAAAACTCATCACGATATTCTTTGCGACCAACAGACCCATCGAGATGATACCCAGAGCCGGCCACACATCCCTGGAATTACGCTTATCGCCAAGATCTGTGTTCGTATAAGGTGTTTAGTTTTTAAAATAAATTACAAAGTAACTAAAGTTGAAAGTATATTTTTAAATATATAATACCCATGTCCCTTCAGAAATGGTTTGACATTAACTATAGAGACATTTGTGAAAATAAACGAGTATCTTATGATCTACTTCCAGTCTTAATTAAGTTTTATATCTCAGTGACGTACAGGAACGCATTGTGAGCACAATAAACAAGCAGTGAAGCCTTTTCCTAAGTTCTAGGCATTCCGCGCAATAACAGATACTGATTGTAACTTCAACATCAATACAGCACCCAGTTAATTGCGCCAGTTCGCACGTGCCCCATTACGCCCCAACCAACAGCAACTAAGCCACGTGATCCACATGAATTAACGAAATTACATCGCCAGTAAATACTAGCCAATAAACAATATTTTTTGCCAGTGTAAGAGAACACGTAGAGTAATGGTAGAGTTGGAAACCAGAACAAGGGACCAGGTACAGATTGGGTCATCTTTCTACCACGAATGGGTCTGATTTATCTTCGCGAAGGATTCGTTACGACGGCGTAAAACGGTCTACTAGCGCCACTCCTTTAAAAAAATATCTTAAGACTTAGAAGGATTTATGAATAATGGCTCAATAAGGACCCTCATTAAGTGTGTCTAGAATTTTCTAACACCTTTGATAAAGTTCCATATTGAGACACAACATAACTCTCTGGCGCTAGTGGACTGTTGTGATATCAGGGTATTTATTTAATGAAAGGTGAAAACTAACGACATAAAATCACCAGGTAAATTGGATACTTCAAACTAATTGCGTTACAGAGGAAGTTAATCACCACCCTCACATGGTCACATAGACACCGTGGTCACGATGTCCAAGGTCACGGATGCTCCTCAGAACAGCAGTCTGTAACCAACTTCCATTTATGAAGAAAATACAGTCTAAGTAAAGGGTCCAACCAGGGTGGTATACCAGCACATTTGGGCACTTAGCATATATTCTATTATACAAAAAAAAAACAAAGATTTGTTCAGGGTGTTCTGGGTATTTGCTATGTATAATAAAAATATCTATCCATGTAATGTATTGTATTAAATATATCAGTCATCTAGTATCCATAACACAAGCTCTGCTTAGCTTGGGGCTAGATGATGCTATGTATGTAGGGCTCAAGCCCTACTATTTATTATTTGTAGCAATAAGTTCCCAATACGGTTCAGTAGGTACTGTAAAAGCTGGACTTCTACAGTACCTACTGAAACTTGATGAAACTTTGTTTTCATTCTAATTTTATATTTTTAAGACATTGAGGTCAATGTCTGATGTGACGCACCCCAATGCTTCCCGCCCACTTTGTATAAAATCTCATTGAACAAGGAAATTTCTTAATTTCCTCTGCCATCTTAAAATCGCTTGAGCGTTACAAATGGGGTGGTGGAGGGTTTTATTTTTAACAGCAAGTGAAAATGGGGGTGTTTTCTTCACTTAATTAATATCCTCTATATTTCCAACATTTTAATCTAAAAACGATTTGGAAATTTGAAAACTCTGAATACTTAAATCAATTTATTGAATAACATTGTATTACAATAAATTGATGCTTTTTGATTACTTTGATAATATCCGCCCTTTATTTTATTTATATTATACAAACAACTATGGAAACATGCGAGCGAATTTTCTCAACCGCACAATTTGTTTCAACAAAAACAAAGGTACCGTTCGCATTTGCATATGAATCATAATGAAAGTGGGCAAACTGACATTATAAGCAACGCAAACAGAGAACAGAGAGCAGTGATCCAGCGATGTGGAACGGGTGCTGGCAATCAGGTCGACTAAATCAAACAACAAGGGCCAGTCGTGGCCCCGTGGGCCAATCATTTTGCATGTGCCACCGCACTCGCCCCACGCCTTACAACTATTCAACCGAACATACCTACTACTTTATCATGCACCCAGTCATCCATATAAATGCAAATTGATTGATTTTGTTGTTTAATTGAATTAGGGAATTTTCCATTGTTTTCTAACCTTCCTGTAGGCTCATGAGGTGGTCATTAAAGTTATTATTTTGATACGCATTCAGTTGTTTCTGGTCTACGTAGTTCTTGTTCTTATTTAACTATTCCAGCGTTCTTATCTAAATTACCATCACGTCATTTGCCTACTGACCCTTTACAAACAATGTGACAGTCGAATACATGTGTACCTATGTCCGAAGCCACAAGAGTACTCTGCTGTGAATACCAAACACGCGGTTAACACAATATTGGCCAGTGAAGTGGAAAAGTGTAACGAAATGGCGTGAGAATAAAATTTAATCTTCAACTTGCATAAAAATTGCATGCCGACCCACATAAAATGCGTATAAAAGTTGCCAGACTTAGCCCACAGGGACGGGCAATAACTTCTTTCGTGACCATGTTTCATTCTTTTACACAAAACGCAATAAAAGTCGTTGAAAATATGAGATAAAAACAATTACTGGGTGAACTTCGAAGAAGTTTCGACATAAGTATAATTTTGTTTATATTAAAGTTGCAAACGACCCCTCGGTTCTTGGTACTGTGCAAAGAGTCATGTTATCGTGGAATTTTTACCTTAAGAGACGGTGCCCTTACTTAAATTAGAAATGACTAAGAAAAGATGTTCCAAACTGCATTTTGTTTTTCAAGAAAATTAAAATGAGAACGCGTCTGGCAACGTTATACCAATTACGAACCTTTTCTTTCAAAGTAATAAGCAATAATGCAGGCGTTAAAAGCAATATTATATTTCAAAGAAAAATATAATGTGATAACGTGAACTTGAGAGTTTAAGTACAGCTGAAGATTTTCTTACTATAATGTGAATGTAAATATAAACAGTCAATTATTCGATGCTGTTTTATTGCCAGTAGCCCTAGTACGAAGTTTACCAACCGAAAACGTGAAATTACCTAGATAACAGTCACAATTAGTTTCACGTACGTAATATAGAGGCGCTGTTCCAATCTCAGTACAATTTGTTGACGTATTCGATTGGTAAACTTCTCGTAAGAAATTCGTGCTAGGGCTCCTGATCAAAGACTGATCGAGTGTGATTCCCGCCCTGATTATAAAAGAGTGATAAAATTCTTCTCGTTTTGGCTATTGACTATTACTAGATAGGTATTTTGGGATTCATTTTAATAACTTCCTTGTTGGTCTAGTGATCGCAAGGGGCTGGTCTAGTGATGAGTTCTTGAGTTCCCAAACCAGGCAAAGTGTAATCTGTAATTGGTTCTTGCATCGGGAATTTCTCAGTAACAGTAGGGCTGTTACTGAAAAATTCCAAATCTGCGTTTATGTCTGGTAAGTGGCAATAGGCTCGCCCCCAATCATATCAGACTTAATAATACCTTGCGAAATGTAGGTATGCTATAAGGTTCCCTCTTAGTAAGGAGTCTTGAAGCTCTCTCCGTTTGCAGATGAATGGATCAAGGTTCTATAGGCATATCAGACGTACTATGAGAGGGATTCATGAAAGTACCAGATTATCAGGGCAAAGGCTTCTTCTCGTACAGAGAAGGCATGAGCATTAATCACCACGCTTGCTCAAGATGGGTTGGCGATTTCAGACTTATATTAATTATAAGTCCAGGTTTCCTCACGATATTTAATTTATTTTTTTATATATTATTTTATTATTTATTTATCCTCAATTTCATCTCCATGTTTTTCTATTGTATAATGTTTAAACTGTGTTTTTTTTTAATTTTTGTAATTGAATTCAAACGTATTATTTAAAGTAAATTAATTGAAAAAATAAAACTAGAAAGTGAATAAAAGTAGGTACAACGTATTTGGTTGTAGTAAGTTAGCTTCTATAATACACGGGCCTGAGAAAGTTTAGCCAAAACTCAAATGTGTACAACAAGTCTCCATTGTACACTTGAGAAGCAAACTAGACACCTCTGGGAGTGATAGAGAACTATTGTTGAACATGTCATAACCGTTTGTAAACTGTGCATGACTTTTAGCAGTTAAACAAATTGTGTTAGTTGAAATTTACACTGAACTAGACATTATTATTTAGTGGCCGAAACCATTCCTATATAAATCTTCAAGATTATCCAAGATTTTAAGGTGTTTTTTTGATTAAACGTATCCCAACAAATCACACTATTTCTCGTGTATGGTGGGTGCGTTGACAAATATTCAAAAACACGAACATAAACAGCCACACTCGGAACAAATAAATGTGTACTATAACATATATTCATCCGAACATGACATGACAGACACAACATCGAACCCATGACACGCAGCGAAGCAGTCGATCGCTCAGCCACTGCGCCAACCATGCCGTCAGCAGCAGCGTATTTAGCAGCCGGAACCTATATTCATTTTCAAGACTGTCCAAGATTTTAAAGTGTTTTTTTAACGTATCCCCACACTATTATTAGTTACTGGGCAACAAGATATCCCTTGGTAAGACTGGTTGTCAGACTTGCGGGTTTCAGGCTTCTGACTACCCGTAACGACTGTCAAAGATCTAGATGGTACCTTTTAACATGCCATTAAATTAAGAATTACATAATCTTCCCTAAGCAGATTAAAATATACAGGGTGGAAGGGACATCGGCGCACAAAGTGATACCATGAGTTCCGTACATGATTTAGGGCCCCCCAACGTTGAAATTTTCCGTCGGGTTTTCCTTTTTTCTAAGTTTAAATATTTTATTTTTATACTTTAATAATCTTCATTTATATCTTACCCATTAATTCACTTCTTTTATTAAACATCTCAAAAGATTAGATCAAGAAAACAAGTCATTTCATAATTTGTGATTAAGATGGCACTTACGGTTGAAGAACTGTTATTAAACGTTATAACTTTTTGGCACCTTCTGAATTTGGTTGAGATAACATTAATTGTATTCATCCCACGTTAAGTTTATTCTGGTCTAATTCCGGCCCTTTCACATCTGTTCATCAGACAAAATTCGTCAGCAAATGTTATACATTCTCAGTCTGATTTCTTTCACTGCAATTTAAAGATTTTTAATAGGGAATAATGCCAACTTCGCCGATGAATAGTAGAGTAGTATCCAGAGCGAGGTCTTCAGACTAATTTAATATAGTTCCAACTAAGTTGATCATCATAAAACCAAGGTATACCAGAAGGTTCAACTCGTATGGTCCTATTAAATATACTTTTTTTCTGAGTGATATTAACAAAGCGTTGTTTCCATTACTTATAACTGACTTTAATGAATTTTATATATGTGTTCCCAGTGGTCAATTGTTTTACCCTTTTCTGCTGCTAGTTTAGATATAGGGTCAGCCTCCTCATCACCACAATACATGACTTTTACTAGAGGTAAATAATACTTAGAAGTTACTATCCTTAGTACTTTAAAGTAACAGAAATGAAAGAAACTTTGCACCAAACATGTCTTAATGTAATGACTACGCTAATAAAATTGTGACACTAAACTATTTTGTATTTTTTTGTACAATAAGGCAAAAAAAAGATAAAGTGTTTATCCAGAGAAATATTTTTTATATGCATTTTACCTCTGCTAAACTGCAAAGCAGTTTATTGGCAGACGTAGCTCCTTTTTTGTACACATATACATTTATTTTTATTGACACTTTCACATAAGGGTTAATGAAACTACTCCTTTAACAGACATATATATACTTATATATATGTATATACTAGCTGACCCAGCAAACGTTGTTTTGCCATATAAAATGTTTGGGGTGGACCACCCTTAACATTTAGCGGGATGAAAACAGATGTAGTCCGATTCGCAGAACTAACCGATATGCACACAAAATTTGACGAAAATCGGTAGAGCCATTTCGGAGGAGTTTTATTACAAACAATGTGAAGCGAGAATTTTCCATATTAGAGCGATATATATACGTATTTAGACATTCTCTAAAATGAGGCTTTGACAAAAAATATTAAAGAAAAAATACATTGCTTTCATGCACTGTCGCGCTACCTACTTACATAATGTCGTAAGTTGCTGGCCTTTGATCAAACAATACACATCTTACAAATGCACATGCTGGTGCTCCAATTTCTTATGATGTTGGACCGATGTGACATTGACAGAACAGTATCAATATCCTTTTCTCACTGCATAGCCTGGCTGGCAAACTACAGCCATTTGTCTGTATAAGATCGGTTACTACGTGGATTTATGAGTAGCCATCCAACACGAAATTGAAAATAGAACCAACATATTTGTCTCTAGTGACAGGATTTTAAAGACCATGGATAGATATTGAAATGTAGTCTAGTCTTGTTGGTATTTTTATTTTAAAATGAGTGGGTAAAAGTGATAAAAGTATAAGTAATTTACCGTTAGTGTACACTCTTAAAAACCACGCTACTGCTTAGAATGAGGTCGTGAGTTCAGTTCCAGAATACGGCAATGTGTAATTTCGGTAACAGTCCACGTTTTACGGCAATATGCTTACCCCCTCAACTTCTCAACTCAGCTTGTCAACATTATTTCAGATTACGTTTTATATACATTTGTTACTGGCACTTGCCTAAGGTTTTCAGTACAATACTTTATTATAGTTTCCAACAAGTATATATATATATAGTTACCAAGCAAAACAAAACGAAATACATCAAATCTATTTCACAAACTTCAAAAAAAGCCTTTTTTACTATATTCCCATGCAATACCCCTATTGCATTGAATATTGGGAATTAATCGTAACGAGCGAAATGTGGGTGCACTATAGGTACACCTTTGACTAAAAATGTGATACGACAAACCATATTTCTACCTTATTGGAGTAAAAACATTTGTAAAAGATCATGCCTCTAATGCACGAAGGGTTATGGCAAATATGGCTAGTTTAAAATAATAATTAATAATGCTGGACAATCCACACAGCAAGATGTAGCCCCAAGCTATGCAGAGCTTGTGTTATGGGTACTAGATGACTGATATAATTAAAACAACACATCCAATAGATATAATGAAACAAAAGAAATTAATAAATGCGTTTAGTTTTAAGTAGCTAAACGTTTATGTACTTGGTCAACATTATTTCAGATCACGTTTTATAAACATATGTTACTGGCACTTGCCTAAGGTTTTCAGTACAATACTTTATTATAGTTTCCAACAAGTATATATATATATAGTTACCAAGCAAAACAAAACGAAATACATCAAATCTATTTCACAAACTTCAAAAAAAGCCTTTTTTTTTCTTTACTTATTATTTCTTATACACCATATTAATTTGTTACCAACCAAAAATGTACAAAACGAATTCACCAAACAAATCCCAACTGAAGTTCATAGTAGCAAATATAAAATTTTAAATCAATACAAATAATAACACGCTCATCTTGATTAAAATATTCATATTCAATTCTGAAAAATTGAAAGAAAACATATCGAAAGCGGAACGCAGTAAGTTTTCATATTCCTACGTTATTACTTATTCGAATAACTCGTACTCGTATAACTTTTCTTATTTCGGTGTAGATTGAATCAGTACATTTTTCACTCAATATAGGTTAGTCCGATTTATTATATTGCTAGTTGATAACTCAAGTTTTCAGTTTGGTCACGAAAGGTAGAGTGGGTCGCGTGCACCGGGAATTGCACTCAAAATTAATGGCTATTGCTTTTTATTTCTTTATTTTGGAAGGTATACAATCTAGAATGTTGAAAAGGTGCTGGTTGGTAGGACTTAGGGGTCTGGTTATGACAAAAATTACATACATAGGTACTAACACCTTAAGGAACTGCATTAAACTGCCAATTTTACTTTTTCAACCAATGGTTTTATTACAGCCAAGGGCGTATTGCGATGGATTAACGTAATTTAATTATCTGTATATTCCTTAACAACTTTTAAGTAAAGAAATATACAAACATAACATAAACAACTTTACACAAGGCCATATAATAATTAGTTTTAGTGACAAAGAGGGCACCCTTCCCCTACAGGCAATTTTTAAATAGGGTTAGGTCGTGCAATTTGTCCGTAAAACCTAATTTATTGCCGAAACCCAATACTATGGGTACAAAACACTGGTCTGAAACAAATAAAATTTCTAACATAAATGCGAAAAGTTTTTTCGGAACTCCCGAAAGACGCACTCGTTGGACAAAATTTATTTTTAGGGTACAACCGTTACGGGTCTCACCGAAGTTTGTCTTGTATCGGAGTATATCGTTCTACAACAACTAGGGTTGTATATTAATGGAACAATATTGCGACAACGTGACATCTTTGTTCAAGTTTAATCTAGAGCCAAACCAGCTGTTTGCGAATATTAAGCACTGTCAAATCGTCCGCCATCTTCCAAAATGTTACGTCATCAGAACAATGAGTTATCTACACAACGGGCTGCTCAAGGTGGTTCACGAATGTGTTTATTTATTCTGCCTCAATGTGTAACTCATGTCACCTACGCTCATTTGTTTATATAAAAAAGTACCTACGCGCGAGGTGTTATTGTTTTTATTTAAATTCCACGTATTAATACCTAACCTTAGGCCTTACATGTTCCGTGTACACCGGTAAATCAAATTACTCGTCGGCTGCGAGAAAGGTTGCAGGATATGAAAATATTATTTATTATTTTCCTCACCTACCTATTGGTTATTCCATTCCTTTTGCACGTTTTGTATAGAAGATTACAGTTTAATTATTTATATGTGCTAAACTTATGTTTCGAGTGGTTGAAACATGAGATGTAACACGTGAAAAAAAATTTAATCTAAAATATTTCGTCGGAATTCGGGCTTCAAAAACTGAGTAATGAACGTACGTAAAGTATATGTACACACTTATAAGGGTACGTTTGGGTAATTTTCATGGTATTATGTCAGTCGGGAACTGAATATGTAAGCGCGAAGGCCGTGTTACTCGTTCAGGAGCTATCAACGTACAACCACAGCCAAAGGTCTGGAGTTAATTAGCCTTCCCGTAATTTTGACGCCACATACTTCAAACCGGGACGCTCACATAACTCACTGAATATATCGTCGAGTCACTTATAGCATTTACATAAGGATAAATTAGGAGTGACAGACTCTGTATTAATGTTGACAGATCCGAGGATTTGTTTTGGAATTATCGTGGTTTAGAAAGGCAAATAGCTGGCGAAAAACGTTTGCGAATTTCCTTTGTAAATCACCTTATTTTCATTTATTTCATTAACAGCTTTTATACTGTGTGATTATGTTTAAATACTGGTGTTAACCATACTTAAACACTGATCTTAACATAACGAGCCTAATGCATACCTACTAACGTATACTGAAAGTTATTATATACTACCTGTGCGCCGCGTTTTACCTGCTGAAATAAACGTGTTGTTAGCTTATAACTTCTTCAAGAATTGGGCCATAAAATGCAAAAATAATTTTATGGCGTTACAAACAAACTCTTCAGCTTTATTATATAAGTATAGATATACCAAGTGATTTATCCTACCCAAGTTGTGGTGGTCTCTGTAAACAATGACCCACGTTATTTCATCAATCTAGTGATCAATCAATGAACGTCGGCGTTGCCAAGATCAACCATTCTAGATAACACGTAACACAGTAGGTTACGTAGGAACTTTTGCGTAGGTCTTTTGTCGATTTGGCACACTAAATAAAACTGTATGATCTGCTTTATGACCGAAAGCAATGAATAAAATACATTAGCATTTTGTTTGTAAACAGGACGAGAATCCAGGATTGTGCAACCAAATCTTAGTCATACCATACTTACCCGGACGATAAAAATGCATGCAGTTATCCAGCAAATTCTTGTCAAGTGCAGTCACAATTCAGTTGACTTCTATTTCAGACATATAGCTATCTATTTTAAAAAGTCACCGAGAGACTCGCAAAACATTTTAGGAGCCTATTTTTCTCAATTGTCAGAGGCACTTGGGTTCTTCAAACTGAATTGAATTCGCTGAAACCAGCTCAACTCAAGAATGCTTGGTTTAGCCCAAAAGGAGTCTTGAAAACTGTATCCACTTGAACTTAAAGTTGTATGCACATAAATAAGGTAGGTACTTATAGCAGTTAGTATAACATTGAGCTTTATAGAGAATGGAATTAACTTGGATCTATTGTTGCATTGTTTCAAAGAAACTTTGCGCTGCACTATAATAGACCAGGCACTTGTTTTTACATCTGTAGATGATCGCTGTGAAAGTTCTTCTGCAGAAAATCATTCTATTTTTGTTGTTAATACAATGTATTTTTTTTTAATTAAAAAACGTTGCCCCACAATAGGAATTTCTCCTGTATCGTGGGTGCGTTTACAAACACACGTGCGTTTAAAGTCACATGCACAAACAGCCAGACCCGGAGCAACTACCTGTAGGCCATACAAATAATTGTTCCGTGTGTGAATCGAACCCACGACACGCGGCGCTGCAGTCGATCGCTCAGCCACTGCGCCAACCGTGCCGTCAAAAAATTGTCGCCCTTCAGTACATAGCAGTAAGACAAACCCATGCCCGTCAAGTCAGACTTATGTGACGAATTCTATCACGTCATTAACATCAAAGTAATCCCATAGTTTTTCATTTCACTTGTCTACGCATTCGACAGTTGTAATTATTTAACCGTGTTTTAAAATTCTGGCTAACTAATGATCAATGAAACTTTCACAGACACTTTTAATAAAATAGTAATAATACCAGCCCATTACTATCCTGATGCAGAGCAAACGCCTCTTTTTGCACAAAGAATGCAGAAGCATTAACCACCACGCTTGCGCAAGGCGGGTTGGCGATTTCAGACCTATATTGATAATTAGTCCTGGTTTTCTCACGATGTTTTTCTTCACCAATATCAGTGATGTCTGAGATTAACTATTAATTGAAAGTCAACATGGTATTTGCACAGATTTGAACCTATAACCACGTGCATGGAAGGCGAGGCCCTAACCACTGGGCCATCACGGCAACTTTTTAATATTATTATCACTTAAAAAAAGTCCAGTAGTTCTGTACGTACATTATTGCTGCAAGAATAAGCCACAGATTCTTAGAAATATATTGTGACTTCAATTCCTAAATGATATTTCCAATAGAAGCTATAAGATCTAGATAGATGACTGCAATCTATTACTTAGCTGTTGTCTCTTCCCACGACTATGATTAATGATGATGTTTATTACGTTAGCTAGATACACGTATCAACGTATTAGATGATTTAATTCTTCTTTTCTTTTTGACGGTGTATCTATAGAGGGAAACAGAAATGGGTGGTCATTAAAAGCCATTTATTTATGACATTTTGGAAAACAAACAGTAGTATAATATGTACCTATAGGTACGTTCGTTTAATAGTTCTATAATTACAAACTAGAACAATAGTGTGTTACGTTATTTGTACCTTAAAATTGAATGTAACAGAAATATACAAAGAAAATAGACGCTTAGAGACCAACAGCAAAATTGTAAACCTAAAAACTAAACGAGACTAGGACTCCTTTGCGACACAAAATATACAGCTGTCAACAGACAGTTGAAACATGTGCGGAACCTGAAATAATAAATAAATAATAATAATGCTGGACAATCCACACAGCATCATCTAGTCCCAAGCTAAGCAGAGCTTGTGTTATGGGTACTAGATGACTGATATACTTAATACAATACATTACATAGATAGATATTTTATTATACATAGGAAATACCCAGAACACCCGGAACAAATATTTGTAGATCGTACAAACATTTGTCCCAAGGCGGGAATAAAGGCCCAAAGGCAAGGCGGGAAAGCAATTGCATTTTTAATTATTAATAACTTTCACTATGCAACGAAATGGTTTAAATAGAGAAAGTCACAATGGGTTCTTTATTCACAGGGCAAGGACCTTGGAGTGTCTTTAAAAAAACATAGAAATGCTCAATTAAACACATTTTAATAACATTCTTAATTCCAATCCACACAGAAAAATTTATATGGGAAGTTATTGGAAAACGTAGAAATATTTGTTACGAGCGTTGTCAAACTGGTTACAAAAAAAGCTATTCGAAACCAAGTAGGTACTTTCTTTTGTTTTTGTAGACTTGTTACTGAATATCGTATCAGTGAGTACGGAGTAATATGTAGTGCGGACGATATATGGTACGAATATAAAACGGGTAAGGGTGTTCAACTTTATAGCATAGGTATAATTAGGGAATCTCACACGCAAACGAATAATATTAGAGTGACAGTAAAATGATAGGATTGTTACATTGTTTTTTATTGAGCTGTTTTAGTCATTCCTTTTTATAGTCTATCATATAGACCAACAATATTGAAAATTTTAAACCTACATATTTTATTAACATTACAATCCGATAAAAATATCCTAAAATGTAAAAGTCAATTTGATAATAGATAAAAATATCTGCAAGATCTAGAAGAGCCGATGCTCTTCAAAGTTTTTAGTTAGCAGCGACACCTAGCGGGGAAAAAGGAAATCTCTAGGAGGATGACTTTCCCGCTTTTCCAGAGGAGCTACGCGTACCTATCTCAATACACAACTTGAGGGCGAACTTCCCTTGTTATTTTACTGCGTATTACCGAGAGATGGCGTTACTGGTACTTTCAGGGGCCTTAACTGCTAAATTACAAAGTTATGACATCATTGTTAACAATGTTTAGTCCATCCTGCTTTCCACCCATCCTACCTGATGTAACTACTTTTTAATAAGCAAACTAACTATGTGTTACGTATCCAATCACAATGTATTCTTTTACCAATGAGGAATTAATAGTTTTGCGTTGTAGCTTACCACAGTCTATTTCCCCATTGTTCAGAATGACGTACTGTTGAAAATGCCTTCAGGCTCTCGTCCCAATTAATGGACCAATTAATAATATCCAGAAGCCTCTATCGGTAATCACAACAATCCGTTTCGACATAGCAACCAGCCAGTAGTCAAGTATTTTCCCAAAACAGGAAACAAAGCTCGTGTTACTTATGTTTGTTTAAGTTTTATGTTTCACATAAAATATACGACGAATAAAGCCCAAGAAGCCTCTGAACAAATATTTATTGATGTCGAAGGAATAAAATGTCTGTAACCAAATTAAGATTTTAATTTATGATACTTTTCATAAATAATACTTAAATGGTTTCTGTGCCATATTCATTTCAAAGATGGCTGTATATTAATTTGTAAAGAGCTCAAGTTATTATGGGTCTTCCTGCTAATAACCATATTCACATCACTTTGAATGGGAAACAAATATACGTAGTCTAAAAAAAAACATCAATGTTAATCGCCTACTACAGGAAAAAAGCCTCTTCTCTTACAAAGAAGGATCGAAAATTAATTAGCAGGCCTGCTCGTTGCGCGTTTTAGGTGATGGTGTTGGCCTGAGAAGGCCATCTGAAATCGATAGAAAGTATGTAGGTACTTAATATTTTGGCGTTAATACAACTGACGACACGTTTGGCGCAGTGGTTGAGCCATCGGCTGCTGCGCCGCGTGTTGTGGGTTCGATCCCCGCACGGAAAAAATATTTGTACGGCCTACAATTAGTTGTTCCGGGTCTGGATGTTTGTGTATGTGAGTTTAAATGTTTCTAAACGCACCCACGATACAGGAGAAATTCCTAGTGTGGGGCAACGTTTAAATAATAGGTCTTTACCTATGAAATTGCCGTTTTGTATGAAAAAAATTAAATGAATTTTTTTCATGTATTTTTTATTTGTATTAATCGAAGTAATCACCCATGCAATCAATGCATCTTTGCCAACGCAGTGGCAGTTTATTGATGCCCTTCTTAAAGAAATCAGCTGGACGGGAGGCAACAAATTCTTCAAAGGCATTTTGTACTGCCTCTCGGGTATTGAATTTTTTTCCCGCCAAGAAGTTATCCAAATTCTGGAAAAAGTAGTAGTCTGTAGGCGCAAGGTCTGGTGAGTAGGGCGGATGACGGAGAGCTTCCAACCCCAGTTCTTGCAACTTGGAGACCGTCTGCTGTGCAGTATGAGGTCGCGCGTTGTCGTGCAGGAGCAGCGGAGACGAGCGATTGACCAATGCTGGTTGGAGATGTGCCAGCTTCTCCATCATTGTGTTCAATTCTTCACAGTACACATCTGCAGTAATGATCACCCCGTTTGGTAAGAAGCTGTGTTGAATCACACCGGCGCGCGGCGCTAGACCACCAAACAGTGACCATCACTTTTCTTGGGGTAAGTTTTCGTTTAGGGCATTGTTTAGGTGCTGAACCAGGATCCAACCAACTTGCTGAGCGCTTGCGGTTATCAAACAGAATCCCTTTTTTCATCGCAGGTAACAATGCGGTTCAAAATTCCTTCATTTGTGTGTCTGTTGAGCAGTGCAAGGCACGTCTCGACGCGTACTTCGCGCTGGCGATCATTGAGTTCGTGGGGCACCCATTTGTCAAGCTTTTTTACCTTGCCAATTTGACGCAAATGGACCAATATTGTTTTGACGCTAACGTCGAAAGCTGCTGCTAATTCAGCCGTAGATTGTGTATCATCAGCTTCCACAATCGCCTTTAATTCGTCATTGTCGACCAAAGTCTTCGGACGACCGCGAGGTTCATTTTTCAGGTCGAAATTTCCAGAACGGAAGCGAGCAAACCAATAACAGGTAGTGCGTTGGTTTGTAGTGTTAGCTCCGTAAACGTCGTTGATGTTGCGTGCCGCTTGTGCCGCGTTGCTGCCACGACGGTACACATATTCCATAATTACTCGAATTTTTAACGTATCCATGATGACGAAAAAGATTTAAATGCGATGAAAATGTAACACTAATCAATAAACAAATGACTACTTTTGGAAAAAAAAATCCATGTTTTTAAAATAAAATTAATTTGAAATTAGAATTCTTAGCCAAACAAAAAATATTTTGATTTGAAATGGCCAGTACTGCAGAACGGCAATTTCATAGGTAAAGACCTAATATAAAAAGAAAAGAAAAAAAAAGAACTACGTGTTTGTTATTTACATAGAAACAAGATCTCTGAGGCATCACTTATCTCTTACTTTCTATCAGCGGACCTAGCCTTTTAACGAGGTCGTTTTATAGGAATAACACTGCAAACCCACTGAAAATACTCTGTATGCTTGGTACTTACATACATTTTATCGAAAAGGTCCCTGCGAAGACAAACAGTAGCAAACACGTTCATCTCGCATACATTTTCATTTGCGTAACCCGCACACATGAACATCTTTCTTCCCAATTTCTTTCTTTATTGTGGGTGAACAGGAAAAAAATACTTGTATATAATATAATTAATGTATTGCACCTACTTTATAAGCATAGCATCGAATATGGAAACGAAAGAACTAGTTAATTATTTATGGCAGATGATTTTAAGAAAACTTTCTGTTTGATTTCAGGAAGTTGTTGAAGGCTTCATGGAGCGAATACAAATGGAAAACTGTAACTTTTCGGCTGTAAGCCACGGATGATATTAAAAAGGCGATTACGGTATATTTAGTATAATTTTGTAGTTTTTTGCATAAGTACGTAACCGCTCGCAGTGATGACCCAAAGTTTTTTTTCCGAGTTCAGTGTTATCTATTTTTTTACGTTGTCTATTTTTGGTCTAGCAACTACGTGTGTATCTTCATGTATCCTAAACAATGCCAATGGTGTACCTAGTACGTGTACAAAGTATATTGTTTACTGATTTTCTAAGAACGATAACAAGATCAAAGAATACGTTTTTATACACAAAAGATATATTGTATCCACATATTTCATGATTCATGTTCTTTAGTTTATCTGTCTACGTTAAAAAAAATGTAATCATCTGATATCTAGGTACTGTTTTCGTTGGTTTTGAAAAGAGGATCTCTTTGTGTTTGCAACATTAAAAGCAATTTGGTGTTCGAGTGTAATACCGCAGACAGGAGAATTCTGGGTACTGTAGATAAGTAATGGGATTAACGTATACCCTTGGTTACACAAACGTTTCACATTTGAAAGCATTATAGGTACCAATTATGGTAATACGCGGGAGTGAGTAATAAATAGAATTTTTTGTTTGTTTTTGCGTCTTTAAATACTTTGTAGAGTTAGTCGTCAAGCGATGCTTAGATGCTCTCTCTCTCTCTGCTCTTATCGTGGGTGTCGTAAAACCACGGATTCAACAAAAGAGTATGAGCAGTGAAACTGCCTTAATAAATGTATAATAGGAAAAGAAGTCTGTCTAGTTAGTAGGTTCAGTTAGTGGCATTTAGTATTTCGGCTATTCTGAGGACCCCATAGATATCGGGAGGACCCTATTTAGGGGAAGTTTCTACAGCGAGAGAAGCCAAGTAAATTCAGAACGTACTTTCCTCTCCTAGCAGTTTATGAGTAAGGACAATTAAGGAGATACGCTGCAATTTACTTCCAACATTTTTCGCAATTTCTTATTCTTTACAAAAAAAATCCGCGGAAAATGGAGAAAATAGGGATTGCGCATTAAAATCTTACTACAGAAAACCTGACCGAGAGACTTCCAATTTACATATTTTAAAAGCGTTTAGTAAGCTTGTAGCTTATAAGATGCTTGAAATTAAGTGATAATCATTTCGGCAAGTAGATATTTTCAGACAATTTCACATGTCAATGTTTGGTTAGTATTTAAAACTAGGTGGCACCGGTATTACCTAACTGACTGATCCCTGAGAAGAAATGCCGAAACAAACTCAGAAGTCATGATCAGGATATGTTGTGAGTTTAACAGTGCAATGAAAAGCCTGGAAAGGATTTTCGAAAGAAAAATCCTTGGCAGCTATGAACTGTCCCGACAGGCCGACAGACGGCATGCAGTCATGTAAGTAAGAAAGTTATGTGTGTTTTGATTTACTTATGTTATTTAAAAAACACTATAAAATCATAAAACAACAAAGCATAACCTCAACATTAAAACGATAAATAACTAAGTTCAACTTATTTGGAACTGTTTGTAACACAATCGGTACACTACAAACGGTTCGTTTTAGTTATATCGAATGTTCAATAGAAACGGGGTCCCGTTGTTTTGATTTATTCATGTGAGCAACACGAGTTAACTTTACTTTGTTAACGAAAACTATCGTGTTGAAAACAGTCTTGTTGGTACACCAACTTACTTCTGCAACTCACATGGGTCGCCAAACATATGCACTACACAGGACAATCCCTACAATATTTTGAAACTTTCTTTTTTTTTTGCTGTGGGGACATTTATATGGATACATTCTGCCCCGGGAGATCATAGGGTTAGGTTGGCTTAACCTCACTGTTGCTACATATATCCGGGAGATAGTACACTCGATATCATATATCTGATACATAGATGATTCAGCACTTGCACTTGCACTACGACCGCGACCACGATCCCATAAAGGCACATCTGTAACTCAACAAACAGCCTCTTTGATCCTGCCTGGTCAACCAAGGACTCCAGTTCGCCGCCCGCAGGTCCCTCGTTTTAGTTGCTGGAGATCGTTAAGCACCCATCGATGCATGGCTGCTCTTCTGGTGCATGTGGAGTGCGAGGCATGCTCTGTGCCCCTTTCTGACCATGGACTGAACCACAGAGGGAAGCGAGAGATCCCCCATACCAAGTGCTGCAACGAGAGCAACGCCTGCGCTGTTGGGCCCAAGCTGAGCATACTATCTCATTCATCCTTATCTTACTAAAATTATGGATACAAAGCGCTTAATCAAATTGGTCGTTACCCACTTCATAACAAATTACCTGCTCTTAATAATTTAATAGCAAACATTACGTCCAGTAGCTAAGCTCGTTAGGCCAGAGGTGTTTTATTACAGTTTACTAATAATCTGAATCTGAGAACCCAAGACACGCGATGAATGGGACGCTCTCTAAGGCATAGAGGGATAAAGGAGCTAAGTAATAAAATAGGCATGCGATAATCCTTTAGCTTGCATCCTAACATCGGATTGCATAACAATTTTGGAATTTGATACTCGCTCTGGTCGAGTAGACTGTCCCGTCCTAACTCAGTTATCTGGCGACCGTACTCCCCGGGCCTGTGATATGGGTGTAATATCGGCAGGCCAGCGGTTAGCCAACTTTGTGCGGATAGAACGAAATCGAATCACGCAGAAGCAATATTCTCGTGTGCACTGGAGCCGATGCAGTTTGGAAATCTTACATTTTGCTATTACATTTCGGTTATACGAGTATGAAGGATATTTTACGGTTATGGAAGTGTAACTGTCTGAGAAATATTAATTTAGTCTTTCCTTGTATTTTATACTGTAAGAATTCTATTTTCGAATATTATTGTTAGAATCGCTTTGAATGGGAAACAAATAAATTCAACTTAAAAAATGAAAAATAAATAATAGTTTAAAAAAAATATATACATTTTCTTTTTTTTTTTATAATTCTTACAATTTGTTATTTATTCTGTAAGAGAGAGAGAGAGAGGTATTAAGCTACACAAACACACGTCACACATATCAACCAACGTATCTATTTATAAAACGCTTCTTTGGCGACGGGAAACTGATGTTGGAACGGAAATCAGAAATAATACGATTGTGCACACAAAGACGAACAGGTGTGTGTTGTTACCAGCTTAAAGCTATTCTTTCCACTCGTGTAAAACTTTAACAATAGGTATGAAATACTTACCTATTGTCACTGAGATACTTATCAAACAATTGGAATGGTGGTAAAAAGATATTGATCGGGTAAACAAATACTCAAAGCAAACTTTTAAAATCAAAGAAGTCTGCAAAATTTTCAACTTTTTAAAAGTTTTCCAAGGACCTATTTAACCAAAAATATGGCCTCAAATCGACCGTAATAAAGGAAACCAACAGTAAAAGAACAATAAATCCCCAAGTTATAAACAAACAGACAAAAGACAGATTTTAATAAAAACATTAGAGATAAAGAAGATGGACCTACTCAAAAAAGTGAGGGAATAGGTAGCCCCAGTCTGGGTAGGCGACCTAATTGCTTTTGTTTAGGACTCACTAACGATATTATAATTTCACAATAGCCATTTTTTTAAAGGAAAAAGTTAATTTTACTTGCACGGGGGCTAATAAATTGTGGGGGGGTGCTCGACTTGCTCATTTTTTCGAGATCGGTCGGCGTAGACGCAATCTGGCGAACGTTGCAAAGAGGTTGTATATCAGTCAATGTCCGAGGGGCACTTTAATTGCGCCCTAATTTATTGTCCTACATAAGGAAGTAAAGAGGACGTAACAGTATCCTGGCATTTAGGTATTAGAGGGGCAGGCGCGATTACGACGGTAAAATGAATATTATGAAGATAATGTGGCGATATCATAAATTATAATGCGAATGATTTGTTATTAGTACCTAGTAGGAATTTCTTGTTGCTGACAATTGAATATCGATTGTTCATTGCTTTGTTTTAGTTTCGTTCATCAGTCTTAAGACTCGCAAACTCACACAATATAGTTTGGTTTAAAGATTTTATTGCTCACTAAGACAATCGTCACTTATATGAGAACAATGAATCTTATTACTAAATGTTACTCACATAATGTTTTAATTTTATTGGCATTTCTTATTTGCGATTCTTTTTTTTTAATTGACATGTTATATTTCTAATATTTATTTCAGCTGTCATTTTATTTTGTAATTTTAATTGGCTTTTTCCATTCTAATTTGTATGTCAGTAAAGATAAAACATAGCAAAAACCTTTACGATACAAGATCCTTGATGTTTATACCTATGTTTAACAAATAAATGATTCTGATTCTTAGTACGGTTAGAAGAAAAATAACAATCAATGAGTCAGTTGCACTTTGTGAAATTTATATGTTAATGTACCTATCTATATTAATCAATATCGTCATACACAATAAAATGATTGCGGTATCTATTACCTATTATATAGTAAATTATATTTTAAACTAGCTTCCACCCGCGGCTTTGCATGCGTGGTTTGTTGATAACAAGTAGTTTAAGTCCTTCAACGGGGTTCAATCTATCGCTCTACCAAATTTTATCGAAATCCGTTCAGTGGTTTAGGCGTGAAAAGGTTACGAACAAACTTACTTTCGCATTTATAATATTATAGTTAGGATTGGTTTTATTCTAGCATACTTTCATTGAAGCACTTCATTTTCAAACATAGGCTAACTTTTCAAATTCGCTTTTCCAGATAACTCTTGTGAGAATTGGTTCAAACATATCTTCTAACAGACTATACGACATAAAATTAATCGCTATCTCTATTAACATCACTGCTATAAGTTACTCGTACCCTTGTCGAAATAACAAGCCACATGGGAAAACCACTATTAATGTGCTTAAAATAACTATGCGTATCAAACCTAGATAGATGATTGAACGTTGGCAATTTATAATTGATAGACAGATTGATTCGAAGTTACTAATACTGATTCCTATTTATTATAACCTTGTGTTAGTCTGATAGTTCCTTGATAATTATATTTATTTTTCACCAAAAGTTATTCTAACGAAAGCGCTGAGTTGCCACCCTCTGATTTTGGAGTTCTACTAGTTTCTTCTGAAAGTCCACTCAATTTGAAACTTTTCATTTCTAGTAAGAAGACACAAATTAAGGATAGATATGAATCAATAACCTTTAAACAGTGTTAAGAAGCATCCACTGTTCAAAATTCATGGTCTTTTACTTTTGTTTTTATTAAATACGCGAATGCTTTTTAAATTTTTCCTTTTAACATAACCCAGGTTTATTCCAATTTCAAAAAAGGAAAGCTCAATGGTGAGTCTGTATGACTTTATCCTAACAGTTGTTTTGAAGCAACGGTAACAAACTAGCAAACACCAATTCAGCCTACTGATCTTGACACTGCTCCAACAATATAATAATAGTAGCAGTTTAATGTTATGATAAGAACTGCGTACGTAAGAATAATAGGCTATAGGTACCAGCATCCATCTGGCTTAGTGCGGCTTACACACTTCACCGCTTTTAGCACTAACACCTCATTAATCTTCCATTCACATCTGTTTACACAATCTTCATAACTTCCAACCATTTCACACAAATTATTTATTAGGATTTCAGCCTATTGAAACACGCAAAAATAGAACTACAAAACAATTATTACATACCTTTCTGGGTATTTCTATTTCTGTATCCCTGAGATCTATTATGACAAAAGGTTGAGTTTTCCATTGCGTTTTATCGCGGTCGTTCACATTACATTCGTTTACGGTGATGTAAATTTAGCGCAATGGACTGCGAAATAAAGGTGGAAAGTTTTGTACTTTTATTGGTATTAAAACTGGCTACTGAGCGATTTATCAGGACAGGGTTACAGTGGAACAGTTTAGTTTTTAGGTCATGTGTTTGACAGTTGACTGGCCATCCACCTAGCTTGGTTTACATCCTTTATCTCCTAATGGAACAGCTGTACCCATTAACGGTTACAAGGCTCGGGGAGATGTGACCAGAGGTCGTTAGACCACGACCATTAAACATCTGAATGCTAATCGTTCTATGAAATTAATACTTGAAAAGGTACTTCAGGTATAAAAGCAATTTGGATTCGATTATCCAAAGTGAGATTTTATATCTCGGATTCATGTCAGAATAGTATTTTTGCCAGATGCCGCCAACTTCTTTTTATATTCAAACTCGAGCATGATTTTATTTCCTCGTCTCTAGACGTTCCCGTTTGTTTCCGCTTTTCAGATTAGTATTCAAATTCCCTGGTTTCCCTCAAAACGTGGCGTCCTATATATCGGTACCTCTATCGATGTAGGAAAGCGATTTTGTCGTATCATGAAAAATAACCTTGCTTTTTTTAATCATTGGAACTTAAAAATAATCTGTACCAGCTGGTATGGTGTCTTGTTTATCTAGATATTTTTTTAACACCTTGAACGCCAAACGACCGACAAACAATACATTTTCTATTATGTCTCGTTGTTTGGCAGTTAAGGTGTTACATCGTCTTAGTATTAACTTTTTCTACACTTTAAAAAAAGAACACATGTACTCTGAAATCCTTTCTAAATCAAAACTAATTTTTTAATACCTACCGTACAAAGTATGGATACTTATTAATTGCTTACAATTCTTTGTACTAAGCCGTCGAGTTAGGAATCCTATGGTCCATATTTTTTTCAAAGACCGCAACCGACGCCTTATTTGAAATTGCAAAACTGATTACTGTGTAATAATATTACTACTATAAAAAAGTATATTAGTCCGATAGGTTTCAAGTAACAAATATGTGTTTTAAAAATCAGATCTCTACTCTTGCTACTCGTACTTCACGTTCAAGTTATCATTATTTTAGAAGACTTTTTTGGCTGTGGTGTAACATTCCACTTTTAAGATAGGATTAAATCGCTTTCCAAAGTCGATATGCTCATCTAAATTCAAATCACTTCTTACAATTCAGTACCCGAAAACAAAACTGCAATGATTTCTTTTTCTTTTAAATTATTCTACGAAGCCAATAAATTCATTTAAAGTATATCCCAAATAAAGCGGCACGCTTTTTCAATAGTTTTTTTTGTAAATAAAGCGAAGTAAATCACAGTTAGGCCGGGATAACGTTAAAAGCAGGAGATTAATAGCCGTGAGAGGCCGTATACCAACATTGACGAAGTATTTCACGAGTTATATGAATTGTAGATTACATTCCGTACAATTAAAACCTTCGGAATCCACAAATCAAGTAAGATGTCACGAACGGGCTCTGCGAAGCTCTCTCTCGATTGCCCCGACCTCTATCGGAGGCGGGAGGAACGAGTATTTTCTATTTCGATGTTATTTCAGTTCGTATCCGATGGAGTTCAAAGTTGTGTGCATTTTCCCAATCCCTGTTGGTAAATACTTCGTCTAATTAAAAGCTCTTTGAACTAGGTACTTACTTTGTGTATAGAGGAATAAGCAATGATTACAACGACGTCTGCACTTCACACGCACTTTAAGTCGTAAAAGTGCTTACGACTTCAACTTTGAAGTTTACACCGACTCTAAAGAAACGCAAGTTACGGATTGTATTTTACAAACATTGTTTGCTTTGCACTATAAATTACTTAAGTAGTTAAAACCTACAACTCAGTTATTAGCCTGCATACAACCTCCATTTTGTATTTAATCATGTTTACAATGACGTTCGTGTACTGGAAATTGGAACAGAATTTGACATGCAAGCCACAATTGGATCACTTTATTAAGATGCTTGCCTACTATGGAAATTCCTTCAACATAGACTACGAAGTTCAAAATTTCTTATGTTTTTAGGGTTCCGTAATTTAAATAAGGGATCCTTATAGTTTTGCCATGTCCATCCGTCTGTACGTCTGTCCGAGACTTAACACAGAGACTGTTAGTACTAAATTGCTGTAATTTGGCAAAGGTACACATATTGTAAACCGAAATATTTTTTTTAGCGCAGATCCCCTACACTTAAAGGGGGAATGATTATTATTTTCTGAACTATCCTATAATGTGGGGTGTCGTTAGATAGGTTGTTCAAAAATACTGCGGATATGGGACTTATTTTGCAATACATGGATGCGTTTGAGAAATATTTAGCTTTAAAGTAAATTGTAATTTTTTTTGGCGTCATGTGTTCCCCCCTGCCGGCTAAATGTTGGTTGTTTTTGCATTTGCGCAAATAATCACGGCAGTAGTGTATATTATGAAGTTAAAAGGAAAACTATCACAGCTCAGTACGCTTTCCAAGTTAATGAGTAATAGTCGATTAACGAAGTGGAAAGGAGAAGGTCGTGCAAATTCTATTGAAATTACTAAGATAAAGTTATCAATTTTGTTTAGGTACGTAAATAGTAGGTGAGATATAAATAAATAAATAAAAATACATTTATTTCTCTTCCACAAATAAATACAAAGGAAAATTATACTTAAAAATATTAATAATTATTAATTTTTTTATAAGCATTAAGCGTTTATGCGTTTATGTATATGCGTTTTTCAAAGTTACAACTGCAGGAATAACTTTTTTTTCTTTGTTTCTTTAAAAATGGTATCCTTTAAATAATATAATAGGTCTTTACCTATGAAATTGCCGTTTTGTATGAAAAAAATTAAATGAATTTTTTTCATGTATTTTTTATTTGTATTAATCGAAGTAATCACCCATGCAATCAATGCATCTTTGCCAACGCAGTGGCAGTTTATTGATGCCCTTCTTAAAGAAATCAGCTGGACGGGAGGCAACAAATTCTTCAAAGGCATTTTGTACTGCCTCTCGGGTATTGAATTTTTTTCCCGCCAAGAAGTTATCCAAATTCTGGAAAAAGTAGTAGTCTGTAGGCGCAAGGTCTGGTGAGCAGGGCGGATGACGGAGAGCTTCCAACCCCAGTTCTTGCAACTTGGAGACCGTCTGCTGTGCAATATGAGGTCGCGCGTTGTCGTGCAGGAGCAGCGGAGACGAGCGATTGACCAATGCTGGTTGGAGATGTGCCAGCTTCTCCATCATAGTGTTCAATTCTTCACAGTACACATCTGCAGTAATGCTCACCCCGTTTGGTAAGAAGCTGTGTTGAATCACACCGGCGCTAGACCACCAAACAGTGACCATCACTTTTCTTGGGGTAAGTTTTCGTTTAGGGCATTGTTTAGGTGCTGAACCAGGATCCAACCAACTTGCTGAGCGCTTGCGGTTATCAAACAGAATCCATTTTTCATCGCAGGTAACAATGCGGTTCAAAATTCCTTCATTTGTGTGTCTGTTGAGCAGTGCAAGGCACGTCTCGACGCGTACTTCGCGCTGGCGATCATTGAGTTCGTGGGGCACCCATTTGTCAAGCTTTTTTACCTTGCCAATTTGACGCAAATGGACCAATATTGTTTTGACGCTAACGTCGAAAGCTGCTGCTAATTCAGCCGTAGATTGTGTATCATCAGCTTCCACAATCGCCTTTAATTCGTCATTGTCGACCAAAGTCTTCGGACGACCGCGAGGTTCATTTTTCAGGTCGAAATTTCCAGAACGGAAGCGAGCAAACCAATAACAGGTAGTGCGTTGGTTTGTAGTGTTAGCTCCGTAAACGTCGTTGATGTTGCGTGCCGCTTGTGCCGCGTTGCTGCCACGACGGTACTCATATTCCATAATTACTCGAATTTTTAACGTATCCATGATGACGAAAAAGATTTAAATGCGATGAAAATGTAACACTAATCAATAAACAAATGACTACTTTTGGAAAAAAAAATCCATGTTTTTAAAATAAAATTAATTTGAAATTAGAATTCTTAGCCAAACAAAAAATATTTTGATTTGAAATGGCCAGTACTGCAGAACGGCAATTTCATAGGTAAAGACCTAATATTATTATTGCAATCGATAAAATCACTACCTACTGTGCATGTGTAAATATTTTTCCCGGCTACGGAAACTTTTCCTTTGCGTGATTCATCACGTATTTGGCCGAGTTATTGCAAAGAATGATAAAATGGTTACTAAATTATCATTCAAACCATCAACTTTATGTTTGCTGCAAATCGTTATATATATATAACATACCGCTTGTAGTGCCCGAAGGGTTGGACAGAGGTACACCTAGTAGTATTACCCACATTTTTCCCATTATGTTTAATTAACATGTAATTAGGGGCAAGCCTATTGCCACCAACCCCGCACACTAGACTCCGGATTCCGACTTTAAAACCCGACGGAAAAGCGCAGTAACCCTTTGCCAAACCCATGTTTCGAATCCTCATGCTCGACAATAGCGCTTCCCCTAAAACAACGAGGCATTCAAATATTTCATCACAAAATAGTCTTTTAGTCTTATTTCCAGCAAATATTTCCCTTTAAATACCTCGATCATTCATCGACAGTCTACTCTAAACCTTAGCACTCGTATTGTTGGAACAGAAATTAATGATAGGAAACGACTGAGCTTGTTATTTCTATTAATTAAGCGCTGGTTTCGGTTTGATTGGAAACTCCTCTTACCAAGTATAATGAGTGTAACAATATAAAGGCTTTGGATAACATCAAACAATATTGCGCAATAATTAATAACTTGTCTAGCAAGATTTGCTTTCAAGTTTCTGAATAATTCTATAGATTTCATTCACGGTGTAAATTAATACAATTTCTATTGTATGGTTATTTTAGTGTTGGAAGCCTTCTTTAACTACTACCACAGTTGGGCTCGAGGCTAAGTATTAGCAGTCGTTATCTTCACGGCTAAGCAATGCTATTCGAGGCCAGTCAGTTGATGGGTGACCATCTATCAAATACCGAGACCATCCGTGACCGAGAAAGGGCGTTAAGCTGGCTGTTATTTGTAGATTTTTGACTCGTTACAGGTAGACAGAAATTGCGAAAATCTGCCAACCAGAAAGGCTGGTTTGGTAAGCCAAAGGGTGTCGTGTTACACAGGAGTAATTGTGCAGGTAAAATAGGCTGTCGCTCCATTTGATACTGGTATTCAGTTGCATCTGGTTTAATTGGGATTTTCAGCCCGATCCTGAAGTTGTGTATATGCTCGCATCCTATTACATGGGACTAACAAAATAACTGGCACAATGTAGGTGTACTATACCAATTATACAAAATTTTCAGGCGTGATGATTAAGTTAATTCTAGTAACCATTTGTTGACGATATGACAGTTGACAGCATCAGAGTAAAAAGTTCCAAAGAGTTTAAGACTGGCCATTTACGGTACATAAAACCGTAACATAGTATTTCATAAATACTTTGTGGTATACCATGGTAGTATAGTAAGTAATTCTAGCGCTGTAAAAATAATGTACTCATACACATTTTACAACTGTTTGTTTCCCTAGATGTCATAAATAAATAAATATATCCGTAATCCTGATACCCAAACGAAAAATATTTTCCATTTAAATTTTGTTTTAAGGAAATAGCAAAAATATGCTGTATTTTGAGAAGGGCCTTCGGTTATATCTCGTAATAATGTAATTATCATAAACTGACGGAATATGACTTCATCAGATGTTTAATAAGATAAGTAGAATGTTATATTCTGGTTAGGAATGTGCTTATCAAGTGTCACATTAGTAGGTATTACAGAAATGGAAAATTCGAAGACAGGAATCTTGTTATTGAAGCTGAAATTGCGAATGATGTTTATTAGATGTTAAATCTTAGCTGGAATTCTGTTTCTGAGAACTTGATCAAACACTGCCTTGGATACCTATTTCATTCAGAAGTATCAAAATTGGAAGCGAGTTAGGTGCCTAAAATAAAAGGTTTTTCAAGCCTGTATGGTTAAGTTTTAAAATACAGTTCATAGAAAAAAACGTCGAATGTTATGTAATAAATCCACCACTTGGTCAGTTTTATTTTATTTAAAAATTACCTCCATTTTAAATTAAATAAAAACTGACACTAAAATTATTAAAAATTGTGCTCCCGAAGATATTTAACTGACATTTTTTAATATATCACTCATGTGGCATCACAGGTATTTTATGATCGTATATAAACTGTTTCAAATGGCGACTATTTTATTCGGATCACAGCTGACGTCTTTTTAAACTTTCTTCATTTACAAATAAAAAAATCTCTTTAATGTTCTATGATTTTTTTATTTTTTCCTTAAAATTAAACCTATGTAACGGTTCCTTAGAGCATTTTCCTCCAAAACTCGTTCAGAATGTAGTACCTTACACTGTGTTGAAATTAAAATTACCCTGTATACCATCCGGTCACACCTTAGAGAACGAAATGCACCTAATCGATCAATACACATCCATATATATGTATACTCGTCATATACACTTGACGGCACGGTTGGCGCAGTATCTGAGCGATTGGCTGCTGCCGGGTCTGGCTGTTTGTATAAGTGAGTTTAAATGTTTGTATACGCACCCACGATACAGGAGAAATTTCTAGTGTGGGGCAACGTTTTAAAAAAAAATCATCATTGCCGTCAGTCCAAATACCTTATAAGAAACAATAGCACTTCGATAACACAATGCAAACCCAGGGCCACATTCAAAAACCCAGGCTGCCTACACAACAAAATCGTACAGTTCAAAGCCAAGAGTTTCCATTATTGGGCGTGAACATCTAAACCCTAATACTCGTTCAAAGAGATTTGTGCCTCGTTCACAATCCAATAGTGCCTGAAAGGGGGTTTACACTACTGGAACCTATTTTTAGTTCCTTTATATTCACAGAATTATGCTCGAAGTCAGTTGCTGTTAGAATGTCATCCAGAAGTATTATTTTATTATTGTATTTTCTACACATAAGTACATAAACTCTCGCCTTTTTTCCATGGGGGCAAACACTACTATTATATATTAGAGGAACTACAGAATGCCACCGCTACGATCCTTACATACTCTTACTATTTCGTTTACTTTCATACATCTGGTCAAGGTCATACTCGCACGCTGTTTTGTAAGTACTACGCACCGCCCTTTCTGATTATCACAATCAGGTCAGTGCATGTCCTTCTTGGGCGTTCGCTCCCGGTGTTACCACTTACATGTACCTTATACCTGTCATTTATCTTCTCTACATGACCAAACTTGCTAAGCAAACTCTTTTTCTTTTTTCATTTCATACGGTTTCTTAATTTAATTTAATAAATAAACAAAATAGATTTCTGTCTCTTCATTTAGGTTTGCTTATACGACGTTCACGGCTCAGATTTTCGTTTACATGTTGAAGTTCATGATGTAGTTTGATCAAAATTGTAACAACGTTTTCACTTAACGAATATTATTTTTCAGTTATTGCTTTACACTGCAAACGAACAGTGGCAGATAAGTGATAAGATCGTTCTCTATTGTTTGAACATCAGTCTGTTATTTGCCTTTGATTAAACCAGTAGGTACCCATTATGAAGGCCGTTTAATAAAATTGAACAAACCATTATATCTCTAAAAGAAAATTGCTTATCTGCTCCTTTAAACGACATTAACAAAATTAAGAGGAGAGTTTTCCTCAAAGCATCGGAGCTGGCTTATCTCGACTAATTAACTCGTCACAAGAAACACCTGCTTTAAATGAATTAGCGCCTGCATATACAATCTCATTAAACTGAAGTTTGTAGGGTATAATATTGAACGTATATTTCCATATTATGAGGAAATCGTTAGCGAGCCTCGTCCCCCCTAATTGAGACATAGTTGTCAAACTATTCGCGGGCACGTTCTATACGTCTTTCAATGACACTCGAGCTATACAATGACATAATTTTAATGGTCACATACTCGTGACACGTGATAGTAATGTTAGAGATTTTGGATAATGACATCGTTTGTTTTGACACGTTACTTACAAGTTGTGCCAAAAACATGCCAAAACTTTGCCTAACATTTACTTAGTCTGTTATAGATGAGTTGGCACCTAGGTACCTATTTACTCCTTTTAAAAGTATTGTTATAAATATGACTTAGTGACAACAATTTAAAAGAGTACATATGTGCAGA
Source organism: Phlogophora meticulosa (assembly GCA_905147745.2). Classification (NCBI taxonomy): domain Eukaryota; kingdom Metazoa; phylum Arthropoda; class Insecta; order Lepidoptera; family Noctuidae; genus Phlogophora; species Phlogophora meticulosa. The sequence continues at coordinate 8,575,769 of LR990518.1, forward strand.
TGGTTTGGTCACGTTGAGAGGATGAATGAAAGGCGACTATTTATAAAACAGATTTACATAAATGGACGCGCTGGAACGCCCTCGAAGGACATACACTGACCTTATTGGTGATATTCTTCAGAAAGGTCAGGTGGGTAGTACTCGCAACCGGTGTGTGTTTATTACCAGCCGTATGAACATAAACGAAGCAAAAGGAGAATGTAAGGATCGTACCAGGCTTGAGTTTATGTATGTGTGTAGTATAAGAACTAACGCCGAGTCAATGTCTTTTTGAGTTAAGGCCATCCATACTGATCAAACCCTATATGAATAAAGAACTGAGCTGAGCTAACTGAGCGAACTGAGCTAAATGGTGCTGATCCATACGTCATGTTCGTGAACGGGCGCCGCCAGTAGGGACTGGTCATCTCTTAGCTGCCACGGACTGTTTTAATTTCTAAATTTTCAGTTCGTTTTTGTTTTTAATACGTAAGTTTTTAATGTCTTTTACATCGTTGTCACATTGATACTTTGAACATAAATGATGTAACCAAATATCTGTAATAAAATCATGACTTAAAAATAGTAGCCATGGAGTTTCTTGCCCGTTCTTCTCCATAGGCACCTACGCTTTGGTTGGGCGACTAGCTTCATTTTTCCAATTCTTTGACAATTCAAAAGTATCTAAAATTGGTTTATTTGAAAAATGTTTTGACTCTGAACATTAAAAAAAAACTTTTTGAGCATCCATCCATTTCTTTATGTAGAACATGGTAGAAAAAAAAATGCGAAAAATTGCGATTACGGTGGACATTACTTTCTCTCTGCTTAGATACGAGGGTCGCCGCGGGCGCTACCAGTTTAATCATAAATTCTAAACATGTGTAGCGGTCTAAGAACTGGTCCGGACGAGGCGTTTACGTGCGTCCGCATATCAAAGGCAACAGCTGTAAATGGGCGAAACAAAGATTTACAAAGAAAGCTGACTTATATTTTGAACGGCAATACTGACGATACAACACAAGGAAAATGTATAAAATCACTTAGCCTACGGTAATACGTTATTAGATTACAAACTTTTACTTTGTGTCACAAAAATCCTCGTGACTGTACAAAAATGAAATGGCAACGTGTTCCGAAATGTCGACGATGTAATTTTTTGTCTGGGAGGCAGTCGCGGCAGTAAGACAGCGGTGACCGCACAAGTTTTGAATGCTTTCATTCAAAGTTGCGGCGCTGTTCGACTCGGCTTTGAATGGCGGGTGCCACAGTTTGTCTCCTCAACTTCGACGATTTAACTCGCCTCTCTGTGTCCCACTGTTCCAGGCTTATTCACAGTTTGATAGCTTTCAAAAAACCAGTATTCTCTGCGATTGTTTTCTTTATTTCTAACTTAGTTTTAATTGTTTAGGTTATCTCCGTCTGCTTCCAAATGTTTAATCTTGTTTGTAAAAGTTGCCAGCTCGCAAAATATTATTCAGGGTACATTTTTGAGATGTGACTTTATTTCTTTGCAAGACTTGAGTCGTATCTTTGTATAATTCGAGTCCGAATCCTGTTTAAATAAACTGCTTCATAAAACTAATAATTACAGTTTTGTTCTCTCCTATGTACACTTTTCCGTTTCTTATAATTTCGTATTTATTCCTGATCCTGTATAAAGGGTTATTGGTAAAACACTAACAACCCTTCAAGGGTTGAAAATACTCATGATTATAAACAACTTCTTTTTTTAAATAACCATGCATTTTCGTGTTCGAAATTCGAATGGTTATGATGGCCCAGTGGTTCAGGCCTCGCCTCTTGTGCACGAGGTTGTGGGTTCAAATCTGGGCAAGTACCAATGTTAGTTTTTCAATGCATTTGTACTTTCTAAGTTTATCTTGGACATCACTGACATCGGTGTAGAAAAACATCGTGAAGAAACCTGGACATAAAGATTATTATAAGTCTGAAATCGCCAACCCGTCTTGAGCAAGCGTGGTGATTAATGCTCGTGCCTTCTCTGTATGAGACTCTTCTCATACAGAACCACTGCAACCCACTGCAGGGCAATGGCCTCAGCCATTGCCCTGCAGTGGGCCAGTAATAGGCTGGTACTATACATTTTCTTCTGGTAAATACTGCATTCGGCATGAATCAACAAGATTTCTTTTATATTTCTGGATTAGTCTCGTAGTTCTTTTCCCTTGAAAGGTTGTTAGTGTTTTTCAAATAACCTGTGTACTCAAGCGTTTGCATTGAATAAGATTATTATCAATAAGTGTACCTAGTAGTTTCATCTGCATGTGATGCGGAGCGTTCAGACGTGAAGGCGTAACGAGGGCTTTAGAGTCGATATCATACCCGACTCGCGATCTTATAGAAATATCTCAGATACCTCCCTTATCGTATCGGCGAATACATAAATATGTGGAACCGGAGTGAGATATCCAATTATCGCATTTATGGGAAGGTGTGAAGCGTAGGAACTTAGTAGGTATTATGTATAGTTTTAAATAATCGTAGAGAATAGGTACCCAGTTACGCTTCTCGGTAAATAACCTACGTAGTTTCATTCAACCTCAAAGAGTCAGCAGTCATTTTTGCCAACGATGACAACATAACCGCAAATTGGAATTAGGTGCCTTTTCACCGCAACACCCATTTATCAACAATTCCAACTAAAATTGGGTAGGTACATTGGTAATATGTATGGTAAACTTTGGTCATAAACCCAGCACTTTTTGCAATCAGCCCAGAAAGTGTAATGAATGAAGGGCTGTGCGCAGTACCACTTTTTCATTCCACAAGCCGGCAATTCATAGCAATATGTACTGGTATAGGCTGTCTAACTTAATGACTTCGTAGGCTGAATGCCTAAAAATAATGTGACTGCCATAGCCTTTCAGTTTTTGTACTTAAAAAAGTATTAAGAGAGCTTTTGGAAATATATTCGTTGGAAAACTTTTGAGCTGCGAGTAGCTCTAGCTTCTCTATAGATCTGAATGGTTATTTATAAGCTAGACGGATCTGCAGCAGTATAAGAATGATGGTGAAAGTGGATGGTGAAGATGACGAACATTATGGAAAAATTATGGTTAGATGTTTAGAAGATAGGGCCTTTGAAAACAAGTCCGCAACCCCAAGGCCACATCGACATTAAAATTTCTCAAACGAAAGACACATTTACGAGTAATCACGTTATGGCCTTTGTCGTAGTTACACTCATAACAAACCTAAGATAAGAAAAAAAAGAAAAGAGATATTAAAACCTAGACATGTAGGTAATAACATAAGATCATAAACCTAGCAATAAAGGGACGGTCTTTATCACAATAACGATATAAGAAACGCTATAACACCAGAAAATATCTTGGACTCCATTTAAACTCGAAATGTGAAAAAGAACCGGAGATATGAGTTTCGTAGATGCCGTAAAAAGGGTAACGGACGAGAAATGCCGTCAATCCGATATCTGAAATAAATAAACAACGAACTATATGGTGGAACGGCTTTGCCTCACAGACTGGTAAGAAATGGGAATATGAGAAAAATAACGCTGTAAATGATATTGAAAATAAACTTAACGTAGGCTGCTTGTAAGCTGCACGTGCTTGTACGTGCAGCGTAATTATAACCAAAAGTCTTACAGTGCCCTCCGAGTCTAATTTAACACCTTAACTGCCAAACAACGAGACACAATAGAAAATGTATTGTTTGTCGGTCATTTGGCGTTCATCGTGTTAATAATGCGTTCAGGATGGTGAAGGGGCTTTGGCGATACTATAGTGCATCAGGGTTCTTTGCTGAACATAGTGTCGACTGCTTTTACAATACGATGCGTAAAAGATGTTCATCCTTGGTGCGTAGAGTGCGGGGCAGCGCCAACAGCATCCTTAGCATGATCGGTCGTCGGCTGGACTGTGGCTACATCAATCATTGTTCCGCCATTTGTCATGGAATGGCGCCGTAGTGATTGTTGTTCTTTTTTACGTATTTTGCTGTAGGTAGTTTTAAGTATTACTAACACTAGTCTATAAGAGCATTGTTTCTAACAAATTGGACACCATGGTCTGAAATAAAGTGTTTTATTATTATTATTATTATTATCAATTTACAACGATAATTACTTACATCGCCACCTAATTATTTCGCGGTAATTATAATTACCTAATTGTATCCCCAAATTATTTAGCGATTAATCGTTTTGAATTACCGATTATGAAGTATTTTCCCATTAAATATCTAATTAAAATTGGTTTTAGCTTTGGTAGGCGAAAACCGATAATGGTCAAACATAGGTACCTACATAGATTAATTGATACGTTTATACCCTTATCACTGTATAGCAGAAATCTAAAGCTTTCCACCGTATTACGTAACATGGTTTAGCGATAGTCTTGTTTGTCACTTATATACATATATATATATATGTGTAGGGTGGTTGAATAAGTTGCGGGATGTTCGAAAGAATTACCGTGAACCCGGAACGTAAAGGGCAAGGACGGAACCCGGATGGGTTTTAGTCAGTAAAAGTCTAACACCCGTTCCAGCGAGAACGGGATGATTCCCCATCCTTAAGAAAAAGTGTGGTTTACATTGACATTTATCGTTATTTTATATTCACAAATTACTAAATACATTTTTGGGAAATACTCATGGCTAATTTTACCACTATTCAATGTACCAAAATAACTGACGATAAACTGACGAAACTAATGTCAGAAATTTACTAAAAAACGGCTTATTTTAGGTTTATCGAGAGCGACGTCGATGAGTATTAACGCTGGTTAGTTGATATAAACGATATGAATAATAAAGATTTTGTTTTTGAATTTTGAGTCTAAAAATCCGATCCTTAAAACGGTTTTACAACTATCCTGGAAGAAATAAATTTTCGGGTAGACAAAACGCCATACATACCAATAATTATCGTATTTATCAATTTCGATACATAAATGAAACATAACAAGCAGTATGGCTGTAACCCAAGTCTGTTGCTATTTCACTCGTGGTAGATAAACGAAATTTAAATTCTCTCAAAGAACGTCACGTTCTGAAATACAACAGCTTTACAGCTTCAAGTTTCATAAAGGAAGTGCCAAGATAAGGGAAACCACGACAATGCATCTGTAATATAACATTACCCTACTTTCACGTTTGTCGTAGTTGGGTAAGTAAAAACATGTTACACAAATGCAGTAAACAGTTCTTTGGAGTCGAATTATTCATGGCTTCTGTAGCGGTGTATTTGTGGCATGAAATGTCGCTTTCATATTACAAAGTAGCTGTCTTGTATGTTTCAATAGATATGGTTGATATATATACTTTAATACTTAGTTGCTTAGTTCATCATCATCATCTGCCTAGTCATTGTATTGGATGCAGCTGAATACCAGTATTTTACATGGAGCGACTGCCTATCTGACCTCCACAACAGTTACTAGGCAACACGATACCCCTTGGTAAGACTGGTTGTCAGACTTTCGGGTTTCTGACTATCTTAGTATAAATACTTACCGCATAAAACTCTGCTGTTGACTTTACAAGATGTAAGTGGTCACACAGAGAGGCGATACTGTAAACGTTGTAATGATAACAATGGTGCTACCATTATAAAAAGACACTACAATTTTATTCATTTGTATAGATACGACGTAATAGACCCGAGATACGCCTACAAAAGACGTTGTACCTACTCGTACCAAGTAAGTGATTCCCACAGAGGTATTAGTGGCTGCATTGTGAACACTGACGCGCGTCACAACACAATGTACTGTCTGCCCCATATCGATAAGCGACGTAACGTCTGACGTGGGGGCTTTTAGCGCCCACAGGAGACGCACAGACTTATTAAATGTTCTATGCAAGTGCGATGATGATTAAGCCCGTGATTGTACTGGGGTATTAAGATTTCGTTCAAGTTTCTGGTTTGTTATTGTAGCGTACAGGAGATTTTTAATTCATTAGAAATCTTTCATCAGATCAACTCTGAAATATGACAAACAATCAGCTATTCCGTGATTGTGTAGGTACAACTGCAATTTTTCTTAGTTTCTGATAACCGGAAAATTCGACTGATCTTAGAGCATCAAAACATTAAAAAAATACCTTCTACAAGTAGGTAATTTTGTTTGAAATAAAATAAATAAATAGAGTCAGTAATTTGTAGAAATTAACATAAAAAGTAACTTAACTTATGCACTACCGTTTATCTTCAATTTACTTATTCCTATTTTAAAATTTCGTGTTTTCTTTCTTTTAATTGCTGTTCTGTCGCTCTTAAAGCCCACAGGTTACTTATACGGAGTTGTAGGTAGAACGTTAGACATATTTTATGGGAGTGTACTACCTATTTATGAGAATGAGTATAGTTGATTATGGAAGAAACCCTGAAATCGCGGAATTATATCAGCTACCCTATTTATATTAGCATAACTGTTTTTATTTTCGAGATTTCAGTCGGTTCTTTTGTAAAACCTGGTGTACCTAATTACTAAAGACTTGCCGTCAAACGACATGTATACGTGATACCACACTTACTTTTCCCTTTTACTCACAGTACTTGCTTTGATGATTTTGATTATGTTAGTATGATTTTGCTGATAACTGTTAGTTTATTTACGACTATCTGCCGTTCATTTTACGTAATCGATGTATGTACTTATGTAGTTCTACGATTGACTTGTATTTCCCATGTTTAAGTGAATTATATTCTTTATGGGAAATAAATGCAACTTTCATGAGTACTACACTCACTTTAAGTATGTATAATACACCCTGCATAATACCTATTAGTTACTATGTAGTAGACCGTAGATACATAACAAATCCAATATCCATTTCTACAATTGAATTACACAAAATCAGTATTCACAAGGTTCTAAGTTAGTACGCGATCTATTCGCTGACAATATTAGGTTTAACTTATCTACTGCCTAGTCTTAAGTCGGAAGCCATCTTTCTCGCCTCCTATCCGTTGTCTGACAACAAACTTTTAGATAAAGATATTTCTCATGTTAGTTGTTAGGTACAGTGCCACTAAATTTTGTTTGTTGGGACTTAGTTTAATCTCTTTTGCACAAATAATGATGATGTTAGTTCCATCTACGTGCAGAATTAAATACCCAGTAGTGATTTCTAAATTTATCTCAGACATCGCTGATATAGGTGAAGGAAAACATATAGAGGAAACCTGGACTTTAAAATCAACGTGAGTCTGAAATCGGCAAACCGCCTTGAGCAAGCGCAGTGATTTATGCTCGTACCTTCTCTGGGTGAGAAGAAGCGTTCGCCCTGCATTAGAACAGTAGTAGGCTGGTATTATTATTATTAATTTGTAGTTGTCTGGTACATCTTATCTTAATAAACAAATCTTTATAATGTGCCGCCCACTTTGTTCGATGACGATCCACTTGATAAAAATGAGTGACACAGTGAACACCTATGAACATCGCGATTTTCCATAGAGAGGCTCACTAACAGACATCTTTGTTATTGCTAAGCTCTTGGTTTTTCTCGGTTGTATATACACACCAATTCTATCTAAAGTATATTTCCTCGTTTTGAACGTAATAAATGATAATCTTCCTCGGCTTATATGTTGGGGTTACCTTCCAGTCTACTTAAATAGTAGACTGGAAGGTAACCCCAACATACATGGAGTGACAGCCCATCTGATCTCCTCAACTGCTGTTATTATTTGGCCACAAGTCCCTCAAAAATGAACGCAATAAATAAGAAGGAATTATAAACCAAAGTACTAAGATACTTATCTATTTTCTGCTATCACTAAATCACGGTAATAGTATGCGCAATAGTTTAGTGTAATGGTAAGTAATTATAGGTTACCAGGAAACATTTACCAGATGTTAAATGGTGATGGTGTAATAAATCATCTGACCTTTTGAATGTTTAATATGGATTAATGATACCTTTGCCATTTCTGTGAAATGTTATAAATAAATCGATATTCACTTTTAGATTTTTTCGTACACAAATCTTGCCGGGACAGGAATAAAGGTTACAAAATCAATTTAAAAAAGGTTTCGGGCGACCCGTCAATCCACAATATTGTTTCCATAATTAAGTGGAATTTCCGATACGAACATATTACATTTTTAAAGAATGCCGAAGACATGATTGGAGATAGGAGAGAAAATAAATTGTACATTGTAAAAAAAGTTGGTACTGTTACTTTCGCTTTTGTCGGAACGCCAAAACTTATGACGTTGCATTTTTCGGAGCAAGCTTTCAATATAGTGAGGAGCAGGACTTTTGATAAAAGGCCACAAAATAATAGTCTGGAAGGCTGCCACTTTTATCTACATGCGCAGCATTTTGAAGGCTCAATTGGCAAAGTGGCATCATGGAAGAGGGGTTTGATAACATCGTGAAACTGAAAAATTCAGCCTGCCTGCAGATTAATATCTGCAGCGAGTTTTGAGTGGGCGAAATAACAGTTTGACTCAATGTGATTCCTAATTAAGGTACTCTTACATACATTATTTCTGTATTCTCTGCTTAGCCCGTATACTTGCCCATATTGTGAATGAGAAAATGGTACTTACTTTTATAAAATGTGTGAAAAATTCAGGCTAAAGAGAGACAAACCACTTTGAAAGTGAGGCCATAAATTACTCGTCTATTTCGTGGCGTAAAATAAAACGGTCACTTACAAGTTTCGTTACTTTGTTTAGTAAAGTAATAGGAATCGTTTTCTTTCTCTTAAGCGGCATCGCTCTCGTCTCAGTCAATTTGAATAAGAGAGATAGAGAAAGAGGGAGACAGCGTTGCCATGCACACTTTCTCTTTCACTCTCTATCTTCTCAAGACTAAATTTCACCCGCGCCTCGACGACGCGACAACAAAACCACGCGTATAAGAACCAAATTGCTAATAATAAATTCGATTTTTACATGAAATAGACAAGAACAATGTATAAAATTTAAAACAAATGCGTAACTTAGCACTAACATGATACGAGTACTTTTGAGGGTCCTCATATTGCAAAAACATAAAATTAAAATATATAAAATCGTAGATTTAAAATCACCTCAGTTAACACTGCATTTTCGACTTATGTGTGTTTAATATGCAAACGATTTATACCATTAAACTTGTTTTGTAGAATTGATTTTACCTTTTTATGTATTTTTTCTAATTTTTAATGTATGTAGATACTAAGATAAATCGCTATCAGCATTTACTCCTTTTTTATTTCGAGGAAGTTGTCATCTGCCGTTGCCTTTTTTGGGGACTTTCTGCCTTAATACGCATAGAGTGTGAGCGAGGCCCCTTACTTAGGGTTTTCATTGATACAAGCATTACGAGTCCGAGGTCACGGAATATTTTTTTGCTGTTCGATATCTGCTAAATATATACAGTTATTTGTTTGTGAAGCTTTTGGAAAAGTATTTTTTAGTATTTATGATTTTTATTTAGGTTGTTCTGTAAAAAATAGTTAAATAAAACGACTGTTGCGAGAGTTTAGTGATCAGTCAACCAAGCGATAAACTGCTTCAATATGATCTTACAAAATTATATCATATGAGTTTTCATTCTACGTCAGTAAAATTATTTTTTTATTTTAATTTTGTATTTTCAATGGATTTCACGACGACTTCTTCCATCAGGCTACGTAGACCCAAATCAGCTTAGGCACATAGTTACACTAACAAGAAAATATGTTCAGCTCACAGTATAATTCACGGAACTGTCAAAAGATAAGGCCTAACAAATTCATGTGAAGGCCAAATTAATTTATTCAGAACGAGATTTTGATACGTCAGCTTCACCATTAGTTTCAACAAACAAATCTGTTTGTGTAACTTCCCATGTGCCTATAAAAGAAATAATAAATCAGCTAACTAGGAGATGTATAAAGGAAACTATAGATGGAGAGATCAGTCTGAACAGATGAGAATGCGTCAGACTTCTGACCAGATAACTTCACGTACACGAAACCATACAAAATTAAAAGATGTTGATATGAAATGAAATGTATTCCATTGAATTTAGAAAACCCTTTTACATGTCACAAAATAAATAACAATTAGATTAGATCTCTGTTTCCCTATCTGACTGCTATGAGAAGAAACCCCGAAACAAACACGGAGGACACAATCTCTTTTAAAGTCCAGGCATTATCTTGGTCAGATCATGTGAGAACCATGCAGGTTAGTGCCTAAGACGGTCTTTAAGGAAAGAACCACACATATATGTGTGGACGTGTCCAGTCAGTACCAGCAGGGAGTGGTCTCTCCAGCCATTGAGGCACAAAGGTCATAAGGCGAATATTGATGAGGACAGACGGATCTGAAATTAGAACTGACTATGTATGGGAACCTTTATCAAATAATAAATTAGCTGTCTAGGAGAAAATATATAACTAATTAGTTCATACATAATATTACGTTCGGAAACTGCGATATCATGTAAGGTTCCTATAGTCATGAATTATTAAACGGTGTAAGGCAATCCGGGTTGTTTAATAATGTATAGGTAGCGGTGTCAAGTGGCTGCGGGACATGCTGAATTATGTAATAAACTCATTTCAGTAGTTTCATTCATGTCTCTAATGTAATGTATGGGCTAGTAGGCTTGTTGCACAACTGTACTGACTCACCGACTTTTTTTTTCACTAACGTAGTCATAGTCAATCTAAAGGAAAGAAGAGCTATCGGAAGATACGAACGGACATTATCTTCTCTTTCTCTCATAATGTTTATGAGAGAAAGAGAAGATTGTTGGATAATGTCCTATGTGTACGTACTATAAAGGTCGTACACAATTGCAGACCTTATTGTATACAGGCTTGTTGAACATTAGTTATCTCTGGTTTCAAACATTTTAGCAATATTTGAATTGTTCCAAATATAGAACGGGTCCTTTGACAAGGGCCGAAAGATTCTTGATTGTGAAGTAATTGTAGAAGGTTCTCCTTTTAATAAGCGCTATTTAAATTATTTATAACAGTCTAACCCTGGCCCGTAGAAGTTCAGATTATACAGTACACACGCCTATCGATTTAGGCAGTTGATCTAAATATTGCATACTGTTAAACCATAGACTGTAGATATTAGTACAAGGTTAGTTGAAAAGGTCGACTTCAAAAATACCCCTGGTAATTTGAATTATTTTCATCCTATAATGTTCCAATATTAATAAATATGAAAGCGCTACAGCTGCTGACCTATTTGATGCAAACCATTGACATCTCTTACACCCACGTTGAAAGTCAGAGGTAACCTATTTTTATCCTCAATGCACGCCAGTACACAAGAGAAACCATAACGTGATAGCATGGAAATATATTCAGCGTTATTTTCGTTAAAATCATTTATTTATGGAGGTCGATATTAATTCTCGGTATCCCTCGATGTTTATCTATTACACATATAAGTGAATCGTTATTATTTAGCTAGAAAACCTTTAAAATGGTTATGACTCAACGTTTACATGGAAAACTATAAATGTTTATTTATAGTTTTCCATGTAAACGTTGAATTAAGAAAACAGGGTCCACTTTCAGTATGTAGTAATGAAGACGATGAAAAGTAAAACGAAAAGGGGCGTGGTCTTAAAAAAAAACGCTTTTAACAAACGCAAACGCCATCACCATCAACGTATCCGAAATAATGAGATAAATAAAACACGTACCGTACATATTTCGTTTAAAAATATACATCCTGTATAACTTCAGATTATGATTATCGCAGCTTTATTCACGAGATAATTCGAGGAAAACACGTTATGAACTCAGAACTGTTTTGCTAAATATAGTAGATTATTTGTTTTTAACAAGTTGTTTTTTCCTGTTCCTTCTTCCTCCCTTATTTTTCATGAAATAAGAAATACAACGATATTGAAGGAATTAGGAATTATAACAGAATCACGGGCTTCGAGTGGTAAAATCATGTTAGGATCGTCAAGTGTTTTCAAATAATAGCAATAATACATTTATTTCGAACCGTTCCGATTTGAGAACCGTTCGATCTCTGTACTGTTCTGTATGTCATGTCATGTCATGACATGACATGACATGTCTGTGTCTGTATAGTTATAGTTCAGTATAAGCTACAATTAGTTATAATAAGTCATTTGAGCTCATTGTAAGTAAACTATGTTCTTAAAGAGTAAATAGTACATAGATTGGAATAGTATACGTATGTATATACTTTTATAATTAAGAATGCTTTAATAGACAAAACAAAAACAGAAATAATAATGAGTTATTGAGCAATTGAATTCCGAGTTTATTTAATTCTACACGATTACTGACACATGTGTGCAATGGCTGAACAACTCACTTAAATGTGTGTGCGTCTTATATCAAGACATTGACATGATATTTCTGTGAGTAAATTTCAAATAAACCCTTTTACACGTCGTAAAATAGAATAAATAAATAAATAATAATAATAAATAAATAATGCTGGACAATCCACACAGCATCACCTAGCCCCAAGCTAAGCAGAGCTTGTGTTATGGGTACTAGATGACTGATATACTTAATACAATACATTACATAGATAGATATTTTTTATTATACATACATAGCAAACACCCAGACCACCTGGAACAAATCTTTGTAGATCGTACAAACATTTGTCCCAAGGCGGGAATCGAACCCGCAACCTCCTGCGTCACAGGCGGACCTTCGCCCGCCGCGCCACATAGGTCGTCTAATAAATGAGAGTTAGACTAGGTCCGTGTTCCCTACCTGACTATTCTGAGAAGAAACACTGAAACAAACTTAGAGATCGCAGTCTCTTTTAAAGTCCAGACATTATCTTGGTCAGATCATGTGAAGACCATGGAGATTAGTGTCTGAGATGCTCATATTATCAACCTCTCTCTTCTCATATGACTGTACCATTACAACTCAAAGATACCTTCGAGTTTTTCCGGTGTCTCTGCTGAGAACAGGAGGCAGGAGGAGAAACAATGAATTCATACAGATAAAAAAATACAACATTGAACTTTCATCATCTGCCTAGCCTTTTCCCAACTGTGTTGGAGTCGGCTTCCAATCTAACCGGGTACAGCTGAATACCAGTATTTTACATGGAGCGACGGCCTATCTGACCTCCATAACCCAGTTACTGGGCAACACGATACCCCTCGGTAAAAGTACCCGTAACAACTGCCAAAGATCTACAAATGGCAGCCGAGACCAACGGTTTAACGTGCTTCCCGAGGCACGGAGGAGTCTCGATATGTTACGATCGGTCACCCAACTACAGACTGACCTCGGCAAGTGTAGCTTAACCTTCAATCAACCCGTGCGGTTGTTTTTATTCAGCCACCAGTACGAGCACAGCATTAAACCGTATAATTTATAATCTTTCCAAGATCATACTAGGTACTTAGATTGACAGCTTGATAACTACACTGTCTTGCACTTGTTCTACTTGTTAATTGAAGATAGTAATACTCTAACACATTAGCCTAGTCAGTTCGTAGCAAACACAATCCTTCGAAACAACAGACTGAATAACGAAATCCTGTTCTTAGAATCAATAGTGGCAACCACCAGAAACGCGTCGAGACAATGAAGCCCGACGAGTCCCTAAAACAATATTTAACTGTATTGGATCCCGCCACGAATTTAAAAAAAAATTGGTATCCTCTTACAAATTAGCCAAATCGATTCATAGCAAACCCAATCCCTCTAAACAACAGACTAAATTCCAATTCCTATCCACTGAAACCATTACAGGTTTTTTTAATGTCCAAGCCCACCACACTATTCCCAAACCACTGCAACTTCTGAAAAAAAGAATCAACAGTGGCGACCACCAGAAAAGCTTCGAGACAATGAAGCCCGATAAGTCCCTGAAAAACGATTCAACTGTCTTGGATCCCGTAACGAAATTAAAAATAAGATAGCAATACTCTTACAAATTAGCCAGATCGATTCATAGCTTACCTAATCCCTCTAAACAACAGACTGAAATCCAGTTCCTATCCACTAAAACCATTATAGGATATCTAAAACCCAATAAAAGTCTTTTATTCCAGTCAATGAACAGAGAAAGTATCGGCCAAGTAATATGTAACCCTTGGAAAGACGCCCTAGATACTTGTTCGCACACTGAAAGTTTGCGTGAGAGACAGACGCTTTCAAGTAGGCTAAACTTAGATCTTTTAGATAACGCGGCTGTCACTTTGATTTATTGAACGTGGGATTCTGTTTTTTCGGCGACGACATTTTGCATAATTTCGTTTGGATCCTATTCACATCTACTAAAAGAAGATAGAGAAGTTAAATGATGATGCGTGGATGTATTAATATACGTATTCCATAATACACTTTTATTCGGAATGGTTAGGCAGAGGTGACCGAAATGTGCGTATGTCGCAAATCTCGCCTATTATAATAGGTCTTTACCTATGAAATTGCCGTTTTGTATGAAAAAATTTAAATGAATTTTTTTCATGTATTTTTTATTTGTATTAATCGAAATAATCACCCATGCAATCAATGCATCTTTGCCAACGCAGTGGCAGTTTATTGATGCCCTTCTTAAAGAAATCAGCTGGACGGGAGGCAACAAATTCTTCAAAGGCATTTTGTACTGCCTCTCGGGTATTGAATTTTTTTCCCGCCAAGAAGTTATCCAAATTCTGGAAAAAGTAGTAGTCTGTAGGCGCAAGGTCTGGTGAGTAGGGCGGATGACGGAGAGCTTCCAACCCCAGTTCTTGCAACTTGGAGACCGTCTGCTGTGCAGTATGAGGTCGCGCGTTGTCGTGCAGGAGCAGCGGAGACGAGCGATTGACCAATGCTGGTTGGAGATGTGCCAGCTTCTCCATCATTGTGTTCAATTCTTCACAGTACACATCTGCAGTAATGCTCACCCCGTTTGGTAAGAAGCTGTGTTGAATCACACCGGCGCTAGACCACCAAACAGTGACCATCACTTTTCTTGGGGTAAGTTTTCGTTTAGGGCATTGTTTAGGTGCTGAACCAGGATCCAACCAACTTGCTGAGCGCTTGCGGTTATCAAACAGAATCCATTTTTCATCGCAGGTAACAATGCGGTTCAAAATTCCTTCATTTGTGTGTCTGTTGAGCAGTGCAAGGCACGTCTCGACGCGTACTTCGCGCTGGCGATCATTGAGTTCGTGGGGCACCCATTTGTCAAGCTTTTTTACCTTGCCAAATTGACGCAAATGGACCAATATTGTTTTGACGCTAACGTCGAAAGCTGCTGCTAATTCAGCCGTAGATTGTGTATCATCAGCTTCCACAATCGCCTTTAATTCGTCATTGTCGACCAAAGTCTTCGGACGACCGCGAGGTTCATTTTTCAGGTCGAAATTTCCAGAACGGAAGCGAGCAAACCAATAACAGGTAGTGCGTTGGTTTGTAGTGTTAGCTCCGTAAACGTCGTTGATGTTGCGTGCCGCTTGTGCCGCGTTGCTGCCACGACGGTACTCATATTCCATAATTACTCGAATTTTTAACGTATCCATGATGACGAAAAAGATTTAAATGCGATGAAAATGTAACACTAATCAATAAACAAATGACTACTTTTGGAAAAAAAAATCCATGTTTTTAAAATAAAATTAATTTGAAATTAGAATTCTTAGCCAAACAAAAAATATTTTGATTTGAAATGGCCAGTACTGCAGAACGGCAATTTCATAGGTAAAGACCTAATATTTAAGTCGCGTGCAATAGGGCTGCGCCAATTGCCATCACAAATCTACTAGAAAGCCAGTAACACTGCCGAAGCCAGGAATCCAATCCAGGACGATAGAGTAGAGACGATATAGTGATCAACGACACAATCCATATAATATGGAGTACAATTACCCTTTAAGTTATAGATATCAAGATAATATCAAACAAAACATAACCACAACATTCGTCCTCTTCGTTAGAACTTTACGCTACGAAAGGTCTACGGTGCTACGAAAATGTTCACCTACGAAAACCGCTACGCCGCATAAAAACCACCCCATCTATATTCATAAACGTTAAATTAATTGTTGCAAATTAACCAAAATCACACGAGAATACACGAAAAGTTTGTGAAAAATTACACTGTTGAAATTCAAGTGGGAATAAAATATATTTCAGTATCAGTTGAAAGTTCTGTAATGGTGTCGATTAATTAAGGCTGGTCGGTGCGGGTAACCACGTGCATTGCCTTTTTGAACACAACGTTATACAACGTCATATGTGACAATGTATTGTTTAATTTAATTAGTTCTATGAATTTAACATGAACGGTTTGGGAACGCGCCATGAATTTATGATTCAAATCTGAATCAATTTTGCTGTATTGAGCGATGTAGGGAATGATAAGCCTCGAGGGAATCGTGTATGTTATTGAAATATATAAATTACTTATATATCAAACAATAAAGATAGTTAAGTTTAGTTTTACCATCTAAGTAAGAAGCAAAATAAAGGTGAACTCTACGGAGGAAAAAAAGAGATCTGCAGTTTATTTTCTCAACTTGTTTGCGTTGAAAATACTCATGACTTGCAAATGAGTTGGCTGCTGCATTTTTTGGACTCGTGCATTTTATACCAGGTATATAAAAATGTTTTTTTTTTTTGGCAGTAATGATATTGAAAATTTAAATATGATAATGCATCTATTCTGGAACCAAGTCAAACAAAAATGAAAGCTGAATTTTCAGTAATATTGGAAAAGGAATGCCATTATAATTAAAAAGAAAACAACATTAAAACGTTCCTCCTCCTTACATAACTACCTACTTAAAAAACACGTCAGCAAAAAGTATGTATGTATATGATACTAAACCATCTAAGTACAGTGCTTTGTTTCGATAATTTTATATTTCGAACGCTCCACACTTGAATGCGACAGTTACCGTAGTTACGAGTAAGTACTTCCAATACCCCTGTAACGTCTGTCCCTCCCTATTCCCATAATTTTCAGGTACATCGTTTATATTCAAAGTAAGCAGGTATTTTAATTCCACACCATTCGTACCCTTTTCAAAGTGGCTGTGAGCTCAGTGTCACTTCTGCGTGATTTCGCTAAAGGTATTATCGAGTAAATTGGAATTCTAAAAACTCTATTTGAGACCATTTAATTTTATATAAACGCCGAGAAAATGTTACGTGCACGAAATCATAGATCTCATATTATTTTGGCACCAGGAATACCTGTGCTATGCGAAATATTTATTTAAATGAGACCGCATTTTGGAAATACATACGTAGCTCAGTTTTAGCTGAACTGGCTGGGGTTTTTAATTATTTGCGGAGGTCGGAATTATGTTATTAATACGATACCGGTATTTTATTATTCTGGCTCAATGTTGGTTGATTGTGAACTGCAACAGCCGTCGATGTTGGTTAAATAAGATTTCTAGAAAAAAACTTTTAAATAAATATACTTCTTTAAAAAATTACAAAAAAATGTATACATAGCATGTAGTGAGCATTTTAATTTAGCATATACGCGAAATAAGACATTGTTCGTCGCATGAATGGAAGAATGGAGGCGCGCGTTGAAGCGTACCGCTAGTACCACGCTGAACAAATATTGTACGCAAGCTGGTAATAATACACAACTCATGTGTAGGTACTGTGTTTGTTTGTGTATCGCTATGCCAGCTACGCTCATAACGTCAACGTAACGTCACGCAAATGGTTAGAAGGAATTTGTGACGCGAAAATATTTCCAATAAAACAATAGACTGTTGTGAGAAATGTTATTTAATTTATCTATCAACCAACTAATGAAATTCTCTTAAATCGCCGATAAACGGAGCTATTTCCATAGGTTTCATCAATCATTTAGACTAAACATGGTTGAGTAAGATCACGCACGGTAAGTATGTGCTAACGATTCCAAAACACTGTACTTTACTCGTAAATCTGACGAGTTGTAGCGCTTTTCGTAAACATTTATAACTCGCGAGCACTATCATTCATAACACACCTATAAAAGAATAAGTACTTATAGCACATTTCTTTGATACGCCTATAAAAGCTGTATGTACAAAAACTTGGGAAGAAAATTTATGGTACATTTATTTATAATACTATCGCGCTATTCTTAGCCGATAAAAAAATCTTTAGAACTTCTATCATTATTATTCGAGGTTTCCACTCTATTCATTATTGTGTTCGCGATAAAGAACTGAACGCTTGATTCAACATCAATTTTACTTTCACTTTCTTTAATGTATGGTCTCGATTCTTTAAGGCTCCCGTATATCTCCGGCGACAAACAGCAGCGACAGACGATAGCGACCATCGACAAGTGTTGCCAAGACAGCTTTGTCCGTCTATATCGAATATCGGTCCGAATAACTCTGAATGCAGCAACATAATTTCGAACACAGCACCATGTTCGAACCAATGTGAGAGACAGGATTCACGCAATCGAAGCTTTGTCGCTTAGCACAGCCTCAGTACTGGTGTGTCGCCGTACCCACCAGAATGTGTCTTTATACAACATAAATATAACACAACACGCCTGTATCCTATGTGTTAAGTAGAGGTGTTCTTATGATACATCAAAATTTTACTACATTTGTTTAAGTCCTAGGAGGCGAGCCTATTTCACCAATCGGGCACAATCCGGACTCCGCTGCTACTGAGAAATTCCAGATAGAAAAACTCAATACCTCTTCCCGGACCTGAGATTCGGGAACCCGTGAGCTCATGCTCAGCAGTAGTGCAACTTGCAACCACTAGAGTTCACTAGACCTTTACATAAATTTAAAAAATATGTACAGAAACCAGTTGTGCACTTGTTGCTTGTCACTGCTGTTTGTCGCCCGTCGCTGCTGCTTGTCGCTGATGTCGCTATATATAAGAACAAAGTTCGTGATGACGTAGCTTATCGTATACATACTCGTACCTTTATAACGAGAGATAATGCTAATTCGGTGCGCACGGATGTATATCCACGTAGCAATTAAGTCACATCTATAACCCAGATTGATAAGCGTTTAACTAATTGAGTCGTGTAGCCAATCATACACATACAACTAACCCACGGTGAGTAGCATCGGGGGAGGTTGGGGATTTTGAACATAGCAACAACGAATGTGACTGTCCACATATGTGTAAGTTCACGTCTTTTTCTCATGGGGGTAGGCAGATATAACAGAACGCCACATGCTACGATCCTAACATACTCCTTGTGTTTCGTTTATTTTCTTACATCTTACCCGCTAATCGGTTGCGAGCATTACGCATCTGATCTTTCTGAAGAACATCAGCAATCAAGTCAGTGTATATCCTTCTAACGCTTCCCCTCCCAGCGTTTCCATTCACATCTGCCGTATAAAATTAATTTTGCTAGTTTTTGTGAATGTATTTCAAATTTAATTTTTCTTAGGTATGTAACCCAATGTTTTGTCATACTATTTATCTATTTTCTGTCATTTCAATGGCGGTACCACTACCAAGGCTGGCATCAAAGACGCCTGGACTATAGGCGTGATGTTATGATCGTCTGAAATCGCCCAACCACACTGGGTAAATGTAATTAATCATTATATGCTCGTTCGTACGTCTTGTATTTGGAATAAGATCTATTTTTGCAATAAATGTAACTGGAAATGATCGGGAAAAAGCCTTTTTCACGATTACAGGCTGGATGTAGTATGTAGATGTTATAGAACTACCCATAAAGGTCGTGCGCGAACTTTGCCGTCGATTTATTATGTAAATTCCACTCAGCTGTTACAGTGAACCGTCTCAACCGTGATCGTGGGGAAAACTGAATCCGAATGATCAAATAAATACATACACCGCGTTCCTCCAACTACCCCCATCTGAATTATGCGGGAGCCTGCTATTGTTCACACAAACGACGGTATTGTGTCGACAGCAAAACTATGAGAGTTCATACATATATTTACTTCTTAGTGTTAGTTAATGTAGAACACGAAATTTTAGATTAGAGTTAATTTCTATTAAGACTAAGTAATATGAATGGGGTTTGATATCTTTACTTTAATTTCATTGTCTTACTAAGAGCTTGAAGTGGCTACCTTATTTAGTTGTCATCTTTGGACAACATATTGTGTACTTGTGTCAAATATAAAAATACGATAAAACAAGACGTTGGGTGGGATCTTTAATCCGAAGTTCTCCTCACCAATGAAAATATTGAGTTATTCCCGTTCAGGCAAGCTTGCCAATTTATTATACGTTAGAAATTTGTTCATATTATACCTAAACGGTTATCTTCTTGCTACCGAGAAGAATATAATTCAGTACTTATTACCTTGGCGGGATCCTGGTGGTTGCCGGTGACGTAAACAGAAGCCCGGCGCCCGAGCAGCGTCCGGCTGACGATGGAACTGCTGCGCCGACCAGACATACGATCCTGAGGCACCGGCAACATCTTCTCTCTCTTTTACACACACTCACACAAAACTAAACCCTACTGTCTAACATTATACTTTAGATATAGCACTTTGATACACTCTTGATTAAATATACACAAATTTCAGCACTCATTATAGATTTTCCGTCGCTAATTATACATCTCTTGTTAAATTATTAATTATAATGGAACGTTACACTTTAGCACTTAATTAAATGATGTTTTATTATTTTTTAATATAGGCACTATTATTTTTACTTCTGCTACGCTTGTAATTATTATTTTAATTTTACAACGTTACGGCAATTTCTCGTACATCTGAAACAAAATAATAAATAAAAATATATTTAACCATTTAGTGTCTACTAGATACGAGTTTGAGATAGAAAAAATGCTGTGACAAGGGTGTCATAAGCGAACGCCTTTCTCGCGTCCGCCAGTCAGACGCAAGATGATATGGGTTCTTTTTCAAAATGGCAACATTGAATAGACGTCAGATATATCTGGCGAAAACATTGTTCGTTGCTCAGACCTGCCCATTTACACTTAACAACATGGGGTTACGGAAACGTGAACACATTGTCCAATTTGTGTTTCGTTTCATATATGGCGTGTGAATGTGCACAGAAAGTTGTATTTAAATGAAGAATCAATTTTGGCATGAAAAATACGCGCCTTGTTGGCCTACGGGTCTAAAGCGCGACTCTCTCTATGCCTTGGGTTCGATTGGACGACCGATGTGGCGCGGCGGGCGAAGGTCCGCCTGCGACGCAGGAGGTTGGGGGTTCGATTCCCGCCTTGGGACAAATGTTTGTACAATCTACAAATATTTGTTCCGGGTGTTCTGGGTATTTGCTATGTATAATAAAAAATATCTATCTATGTAATGTATTGTATTAAGTATATCAGTCATCTAGTACTGATAACACAAGCTCTGCTTAGCTTGGGACTAGATGATGTTGTGTGGATTGTCCAGCATTATTTATTTATTTATTCCTAGGTCGGCCAAAGTGTTATTGATTTTTTTCCAATAAGAATTATGTCATAAGTAGCCCGGAATTTGGATTTGTACCCGGTTGATGGCAATAGGCTAGCCCCCTATTACATGGGACTTGAACATAACTGGCAAAATGTGGGTACACTATAGGTGCACCTCTGCCCAACCCTTCGAGGAAATTATGCGTGATTAGATGCTAAGAAAAAACGCGTATAATGTTAAGTCAAGTAGGTACATTTTTTTCCGTGAAGAACATTACTCTATTTTCATACTCTCTGCCTTGGTTGTCCAATTAGTGTGTAAAAAAGACTCACTATTCTATTCTGTTTCTTAATATGGCAACCAAATTCACTGTTGACCATTCTGCCAATATCCAAAGTGAATACAGTGTATAAAAAATAACAAAAAAATAACTGTAGGCCCAAATAAAAATCCACGATTGATACAGTTCACAGTTGCAGTTCAGTTGTTTCCATTTTTTTCAAGTTTCTTTTTATCTTTTTACAACATACAGGAACTATTTCAGCATTTCAGTGCGATGCGCGCTCGGATACGGACGTGTTACCACAGTGCAAATAATTAGTACACGTGTAGCGCGGCAACAGCCGTTGCCCGTCATTGAGCTATGAGTTCACAGCAGCTTATAGCCAACGAGTTGTTGGCATTCATACAACATGCCATCGATACCATGGACGAAGTGAGCATCTTGCAGATATGCAAGTCGAGCTTCAAAGAAGATGAGATCAGCAGCAGCAAGTTGCTGCTATTCCAAACGCTTGGAAAGATCGAGGAGATGCCGTCTCGCAGGAGGGATGGGACGGAGAAGAGTATCCAGGACATCATCACCTTGTTGAAGGTCACTGACCCGGACGACGTGCCCGCTTTCGTGGCTAAGGACCTGCATAAGCTGCCCCCTGTCACATTCGACCACGTTGACGTCACCAGGCTGTTGAAGGACATCACATTCCTGAAAGCAAGCCTGGCCGAGCTGCAGTCTAAGTTGGAGGCGTCGGATAACACCATAGGTGAATTGCGAGCAGAGGTAGTGTTGTTACGCAAGGCTGCTTCTGTAAGTAGGACACCTGACGCTTCCAACGTGAACACGCGTCGCGGGGCGCAAAATGCTTCCTTCGGCAGTTTTGAATCGGCGAAATTTGATGCGTCACCGGCTGCCAATATTGTCTGCGATGCATCGTGTCCCGTCGCCGCCGTCCCCGCCTCAACACCAGCTGAGGTGACGACATGCGTAGGTGCGTTGACCCCTAAACGTGCCTATGCTGCAATAGTGGCTGCAAAAAAACCAGCTGTGTCGCAAGTCAAGCGGCATGAAGTTAAAGGGGGTAAGCAGAGGCGCTGTGGTACTACCTGCAAGGATCTGGCACAGCGTAAAACCGAGCAAGATACATGCGATAAAGATGGCTTTATCAAGGTGCAGAGGAAAAAGAGGAAGCCAGCTTGTCGCAACCAGTGCGGTACTGCACCGAGCGGGCCGAACTTCCTGCTGCGTCCTGCTGTACCAATGACGCCATTGTACGTGTCCCGTTTGCATCACTCTACAAAGGTCGCGGAGATTGTAGAGTATATCAGCATCAAGACCAAGTTCACTCTGAGGGTCGAGCGGTTGGAATCTCACCACGGCGTGAGTTTCAATTCCTTCGTGGTGAGGGTGCCAACTCAACATCTATCGACTTTCATGAAGGAGGAATTTTGGCCGAGAGGTGTAGTGTTCCGGCGATTCCGAGGCCGGATACCCGACACCGCGCGACACACGACGCCGACTTTACGTGTCAATTAGTTTTTAATTATGTTTTTGATATGTATTAGTTTATTAATGTATAACTTCATTTTATGTATTTTATCTATGGGCCTCAGTTGCCTGACAATAAAATGATTATTATTATTATTATTATTATTTCCTTTATTTTTTCTTTATACATACAAATTATATTTTTAAATATTTCAGTATAAAAAAATAAAAAACATTTAAAAATATAAAAAATAGTACCCCACCGGCATCGGGAACAGGGTCCAAGCTACCGGTGGTCAGGGCTCTTGAGAGAGGAACCTCCTTACAATGCGCGCCGTGTCCAAGAGTACTGCTTTCTGGATCAAACCCTTGATCCAACTGCCCAACGAGAGCCTCTTTAGGTGTTGATCGAGGCTCTTGGCTATTATGCCATTGGCCGTCACGACTATCGGCACAATGACTGCTGTATTCACATCCCACATGTCGACAACCTCGCGGGCCAGATCAAGATACTTCATCTGTTTTTCTTTCTCAGCCTTCACGAGGTTCTCGTCATGTGGAACCGTAATATCAATAATCATTGTGCGACGTTCTGATCTATCTATCACCACTATGTCAGGCTTATTGGCAACAATAGTCCTGTCAGTGATGATAGATCGATCCCAATATAATGTGATGCTGCCATTTTCAAGAACTGGGTCGGGCACATACTTATAGTACGGTACTTCTAAGTCCACAAGGTTATACTTCAGAGCAAGTTGCTGATGGATTATCCTGGCAACAAGGTTGTGTCTATGCAAATAGTCTCCGTTAGCTAGACGAGAACAACCAGAAATAATGTGACGGATTGATTCTCCGGGTCGGTGGCATGCCCGACAGATGTCAACCGTTCCGTCCTTCACAATGTATTTCCGGTAGTTATTCGTCATGATAACTTCATCCATAATCGCACAGACAAAACCTTCGGTTTCTCCGAAGAGGTCACCGAAGCGCAGCCAGGATATGGACGCTACCAAGTCTACATCAGGTCCATGTAGGACCCTATAAAAGCGCCCATGAAGCTCTTTACTCTTCCATATTTCCATGCGGTCAGCAGTATCTAATACTATAGGTTTGCGCCAGTTCTTGTTAGCTAAGGAGAGCGGAGTGAAGGTCTTATCCACTGCAACTACATCTCGATGCATCCCCACGTCGGCTTTCAGGAAGTATTCCCTGAGACTGCAAATCTCGCGGTTGTGCAGAGTCTTAGCGTTTAAGAAGCCTCGACCTCCGCACTTCCGCGGGATGTACAGTCTCATCACCGATGACCGTGGGTGATGCATACGATTTGCAGTTAACAATGTGCGGACCCTCCTATCCAGGGCATCAAGTTCCGTCTGAGTCCATTTGAGTATGCCGAAAGAGTACATCAATACTGGCATGACCCAACCGTTAAAGGCGCGCACCTTGTTACCGCCTGATAAAAGACTATTTAATACTTTATTCAGGCGGCCGAAGAAGCGCTCCTTCAAAGATTGTTTCATGTCTGTCGCATTGATGCCCAACGCTTCCGACATACCCAAATACTTGTAGGTTTCGGTTGAGGAGAGGGACCTAAGGTATATGGAATCCGAGAGTTGTGTTCCCACGGATTCCACAATCTCCCCCCGCTTTACATGCATGACTGCACATTTGTCCACACCAAAATCCATCCTGATGGCGCTACTAAAAGTTTCTGTTACCTTCAGTAGCTCCATCAGTTGTAAATTGTTGGGGGCAAAGAGTTTCAGATCATCCATGTAAAGAAGGTGAGATATGACCTGACCACCTGTTCTCAACCTGTAGCCTAGACCAGAACCCTCCAGCAGTGTGCTTAGAGGGTTCAGGGCTAAACAGAACCACAATGGACTGAGGCTATCACCCTGAAATATACCTCGCTCGATCCTTATCGGTTCACTGTTCTCTCGGGTCTGCTGACATCCTGGATAACGAAGGACCGTCCTCCATTGCCCCATACATGACATCAGGAAGGTGCGCAGAGTTGCATCTACTTTATACAACTCCAGCACCCTCATGAGCCACGTATGTGGCACGGAGTCATAGGCCTTCTTGTAGTCTACCCAGCACGTCGACAGATCCTTTCGGGAACGACGAACCTGTTGGCTAATGGCAGTATCAATGAGGAGTAGCTCCTTAGTACCGCGGGACCCATTCCTACATCCATTTTGAGAGAACGACATGATCAAATTACTGTCGATATGGTCGACATGATCAAATTACTGTCGATATGGTTTATTATTATTATTATTACTATCTGGCAAATATTTTTTTCTTTCTTTGTTTACGTTATACTTAATGTAAATCTTTATGGGTTATTACGAGACTGAAACGAACAGACAAACTCACCGATTTCTTGTTTTATTTATTTAACTTTAATGGCCAACCAACAATTGTTTATACTGATAAAACTTACAATATCCAACAATCTAGGGTTAGTATAACAATTTCTTACAGGTTAGCACCGCATGCCCCATATTGTAACAGTAAAAATGTGCCACAAGTACTAGACTATAGAAATGTTTGGTAGCGTCATAGAAAACAGGAGAGTTTAATCCTCATAAGAAACGTCAATCTATTCCTACTGAGGAACCTACTACTATATGTTTATAGATATGTATTGTACGTATATCTACTTGAAAGAAGAAACTTGCAGACTCACCAAAGGTTCAGAAACTATTTATTGGCTTCATTTTGTTGTCAATTCTAACTCGTACAATACGTTGCAAGTGTGCGGCTCTAATAATATAACAAATATTTCATCTTGCTAAGCTTCGGTTTTAGCTTGAGTGCACACACCAGTAAACATTATTACTCAATCTTTTTAAATCTCAAACGGTTTCCAAATAAAAGCGTTACACTTAGTTGGTGAAATTTAACCGAATCCATGACACTAATTTAAATAAGTTGGGGTAAATACATACATTCAATTATCTGCACTATGAGACTTCGAATGAATATTAATTTATTATATTGTGGAGAATCTTTAAGGCTTTCCTTTATTTATTGAATACAGTCTAGGCTTACAGATAAAACACACGACGACACGGTTGGCGCAGTGGTTGAGCCATCGGCTGCTGCGCCGCGTGTTGTGGGTTCGATCCCCGCACGGAACAAATATTTGTATGACCTACAGGTACTTGTTCCGGGTCTGGCTGTTTGTGTATGTGAGTTTAAATGTTTGTAAACGCACCCACGATACAGGAGAAATTCCTAGTGTGGGGCAACGTTTTAAAAAAAAAAAAAAAAAACAGATAAAACAAATTGAAGAAACAAAAACATAATCGATTGTAAGCCAGAGACAAGTCTTCGCGTTTAGAGACTGAGAGGAATATAGAATACGAGTTAAAAAGAGCCCTCTGTTAACACTAATTGAAATTACACTAACAGGGAAACTAGAAATTACCACTTATTAATAAAAAGTTCAATCAAAACCTTCTGCTGTGTCACAATTATAATAAAATAATTTAGAAGACGCTGCCTATACATTATATTAAAATTACCGCTTGCAAGCATAGACTAATACAAAGACAAACACTCTATAGGATCATGATAGTATGGGGCGTTTGTTTATAGTTTTAGAAGTTGACAGGGCATGTCCAGTCAACACAAAACAACGTCATTAGTTAACTTTGAGTTACTTATGTCATCACATGCTTAGCCTTTTCCTAACTATTTTGTGGTCGGCATTCAGTCTAATCGGATGCAGCTGAATACCAGTATTACACATGAAATGACTGGCTATCTTAACTCCAGAACCCACTTACTGGATAAGACGATACCCTTTCGTAAGACTGGTTGTCAGACTTTGTGACGCCTGACTACCCGTAACCACTGTCAAAAATCTACAAATGACAGCCGGGACCAACGGCTTAATGTGCTTTGCTAAGCCTGGAGTGGTCTCGGTATGTAATGAATGGTTGCCCATCCAATGACCGACTAAGTCTTAACCATGAAGATCGATCAGTTCGGCTGTTATTACTTAGTCACGAGGCCCTTTACAAAATATTAAAAAAATAATGTAAAATTATTGCACCAACCTCACACAATTAATTCTATTTGGGTTCCTAACTGTCGAAGCGCAACAGAGGAATTTAGTTTAGGTGCCTATGTACAACTTTTCATATGTACCTATGCATGTATTTACAGTCTACATTTCTCTAATTTAGTTAGTTGAAAATAAACCATTAAACCGTCCACATGTAGTTTTAATCCCAAATAATGCAATCATTAACATAATATCGGTACTTAAATTAAAATTATGATTGTTGGTTTAGAAACTGAAACTCCCCTTTCTCCGTACTAGTAAACTAAATTAAATAAACCGTAATTAGTAAATAAATTAATAAACTGTATTACGCTGAAACAGTTATCTTCGATTTCTGAATAGGTACCGTAGCAAACTAGTGCAATATAATTATTTTAACAGTTTATTTTAGTTATTGTATTACTATTAAAGCAAAAAAGAATTAGGGTAAACATAAAATATTGGATTAATAAATAAATGTACCAACATAAACAGTACTAAAGTAGGCGACAGCCCACGCATCCATCTAAAGATTATGCTATATTTAGGAGAACAAGTCTAGTAACATTTTATCAGCTGGTGCAATTTAATAATTCTTGACTTTTATTTACAAAGGCTTTCAAGATCTCTTCAAGGATCATAAGACACATTAACTGCTGATCAGGTAGAAAGAAGCGCGTACCAAGCAAAGCGTTTCCCTTTTACGCAAAAGTAAGGAGTTTTTCTTTAGTTTTTCTAGGATTTGTGGGCCCGTAAATGGCTTGGAAGTTTCCGTGCATGTACTCATTTGGCGAGATCTCGGGGCAACCCGCCGCAGCGCTAATGCAGGCCTACCCTCGCAACGGATCAAGCGAAATTGGACGACCGCGATGTTTTCTCTCTGGTTAGGAGATACGGGGATTTGGGCAAAATTCGTAAGTACTTTTAGTACCATAGAGATACATGTTTTCCTTTTCCTGTTTAGATAAAAGTCTGTTCGAAACATTGGATGGTGCAAAAACAGTTTTGAAATTGAATTAAAATAAACACAGGGAGACTTAATTAAACGAAGTGCTATTCTGCGCTGCATTTAGTTATGCTAATAAAACAGTACAGACTAGAACAAAAATATTTATTCAATTCAACATGTACTACCGTTTTATTATACCAACAAATAACCCGCAATCCATAAACAAAGCAAGAATCACACGGTTCATTAGCACTTAAACTGGCCCGGCTTTGCATATTTAATCACTCAGCTGGCTCTCCTATTCAGAAAATTATATGAAAGAAAGAGAATTCCGTCAGAAGCAGGTACACTCGTTAACCCCGCCGTGCCGTGGACACGGACAGTCGTGAATTAAACACGCGCAAATACGTGACGACACGGCCTCTCCGCGCGGGAAACTTCAAGCCGGGCATAGTCGGGTTAAATTGGTGCCTTGCAGCTTTATACCATAAGCTGGAGAGACTTTTGTCTCAGAATGTGTTATTAGTTGGAAGACGTTTCTACAAAATACTTTTGAAGTTGGGTTTCAATGATAGATCTAGGCTATACCTCCGCTTGCCAGTGGTAACATAACATAACACCACGCCTTTATACCCCGAAGGATTACCTTTGTATACCTAGGTATAGTAGAGATGTACCTAGGTATAGTACACCCACATTTCACCTACCTATGTTTAAGTCCCATGTAATAGGGGCAAACAAAACTAATATGTATTACGAGTAAATAACTCGCATTCCACTGTTACTCCGTACTATGATAGAGCAGCTCAAGGTCAAAGTTTTACTACTCTCGTACGGACTCCTGAACTGCAGCACCAGACATACAAGAAAACGCGCTGAAAAAAGTAGATGAAAACAACTGCACTGTTTATAGCGAGCAGAAGATGAGGCGTTGCAATATCTTGCAAATCAGTACCAGAAAGTTTATTCTCAAAGACTTCGTTACTTGTGACGTTATAGTTCTGTATTTAGCTCACAATTGAATGTCAAGCGTAGAACACGACGATTAATGAACTCGACGTGATAATGCAGTAATCAACGCTATTGCTATTGGTAGGCAGATCGGGAACCGCAATGTGATTGCGCAATGTCCATTAACACATAAGTAAGAGTAAGTTAACACCTCAACTGCCAGACAACGAGACACAATTGAAAATTTATTGTTTGTCGGTCACCTGGCGTTTAAGGTGTAATCAGTACACAGGGTGTATCACGGCAGATGGTTCAAGAAAACCAGCGCCATGGAGGACCTTAATACTCATAGATCTAACGCTCATGCAGGCCATATTCAGCGATTTCATTGATTTATCTACAAAATTTAGTCTGATCCACCTGCCGTGGCACACCCTGTACAAACGGTAAGAGGATGAAAACGTAAACCGATATTAAGTATCTGGTTTTAATTAAACGTAAACGAGACACTGCACAGCTGGCTGGTGAAAGATTTAAAGATAATTGTAAATGTCGCGGATCCCCCACCATCCTGGTGACCTACTTTTTTCAGGTTACTTTTTTAGCACACAGTCTTTGTGAGCGTGTTCCTTCCTTGAGCGTGATCAATGTTTCCTTTCATTGCTAGATTGGTCTGATCGCAGTGGCATGAATGATAAGGAGCGACGTGGTGCGGGGCACCACGGACGGTACGATTAAGGGAGTCCCACACATCGCGACGGTGGTAGTGTCCGCAAACGGCCCAATACTCTTCATCATATTCATGTCACCAAGCCCAGGTACTCCAGTCCCCAGTTGTCGAGACCGGTTTATCATATTTTTAATGTTCAAAGAAATACAAAATATCCGAAGAGGGTGCTAAGATTTGCGAGCTCGCTACGCTTGTTATCTTGCAGCTTGGGTCCTCTCAATTCTTCAACTTTTCTGCATAAGTCGACAAAAGTACCGGGCCGCTATATTTTTCGATCTCAGTTCACTCGCTCCTGCATCCTACATTCTCTTCACTACTAAGCATTTCTGCACGAACTTCGAAGTCACTATTTTGAATGTATGAACCGTCCAAAGAAGACCGATCCAAGGGGAGGTACTACAATTTTCGAGTTGGCTTCACTCGCTCTTGCATCCTAGGTTGTCTTATTAGGTGAAATTGCCGTTAAATCGTTTTCAAACAGAAAAGCCAGTGTACCTTTTTAAGTGCAGTTATGTTCCTCTCATTCCCTTTGCCCGTGTTATACGCTACTTCATGAACTGCAGAATGTGAAGTGAAACGCCAATGAAAATCTACCGTCAAAGTAAATTGATTTTTGTACCGATTATTTTTGATTTTGAATGAAAAATCCTGCTAAGTAGGTACTCGTGTGACGGGGGCCCATTTTCCCTATTCGCCCCAGGGCCTGCCAGGAACATCCAGTTACGCCATTGTCTGTTTATTCTTACTTTGCTTAGAATATTTTTCTTAATAGTGAGTTTTTGTTAATATGTCAATTTGATTGATGTCGTCTGAACAGATAAATTAGACATGGCCTCCAAAAAATATTGAACACTGATTTAAACCAACAGCGGATTTCAGACGTGTGAAAAGTTGAGCAAATCAACGGTCAGTTTTCAAACCTTCATGGTTATTTACATAGGTATGAAATAAATATTGTTAACATTGTGCCGAAAACAATAGCTCCAAACATCGTGATCCGATCTCATGCATCAAAAAATTCAATTCTGTTGAAAGCCTGGCAGTTATTAAAATATTTAGTGAAACCGTTTTGGAACATAAAAAAGAGTCTGCTTCTTTTTTCAAATTCAAATTGCGGAATATGGTCAAGCGACCGTTAGTAAACGGTTGTCAAGTACAAGTCTCGGGCAGTGAGCCTGCGAAATGAAGATGGACAGGGCACTAATAACTTTACCCTAGAGAGCCCCTCTTAGCTTGGGGCAAGATGGCGATTAGTTCATGCAAATGAGTGTTATGACGCACACACTGTGACGTATTACGAGTCCTACCCACGTTACGGTGACCCTAGAAAAATAAAGCTTCATCTGCTGCTCAAAGTAACTATGTCTAAAAAAACGGATTATGCCCTGTAGGTACTCAAAGTTAATTAATGCACAGCCCAGAGTTATTACTAAGTTGTTAGTTTGCATAATTAACTATTCTGTGTTAAAAGTTCATTTTTCTACCCCTAAGGTGGCAGAGGCGTAACTAACGCTTTATACTTTCCCTGGAACTAATTTGTTTTGTTGACTTTGTTTGCGTTTTTTTTATGTTTTCAGAACTAGAGCGGACTCCAAGTCTTAGTAATTGTGTGTAATTATCCTTTCCGAGAAGATTAAAAATAGAAATGAAGGCATGTGTTGTGCTAGAAACATAGTGTAAAAAATAAATCATAGAATACTTTTCTTTAATTATAAACTTTGTGATGGAACATTTTTTTTTATTTGGCCATTTATCCACTCTTAACCCGAACTGAAGTTTCGAATTAAAAATTAAATAGCCTTTGGAATTGGTATTTTAGAAGCTAATATATTTAAGAGGTATTTTAAGGGCTAATTTTTTTTTGTTCAAAGAATCAGCATTGCTTTTCAGCGTTGCAATGCTGATTCTTTTGAGCAACTTTCCCGTTGACAGCGATGCGGATGTATCTGTTGATAACCTTTCCTTTTCTTTTTTAAGTTTACACAATAGTTAATTGTGTATTGTAATAAGTTACCCATATAATGTTTTCATACTAAAAGAAATGAGTATGTAAGAGGAAGTCTGGCACCTGTGACCGAGAAATTGTATGGAAATCGGTTGTCATGGTATGGGCATGTGCTGCGAAGGAATGAGAACCATGTTGTGAGGAAAGTTTTGAGTATGAATGTGATTGGTAATGGTTACAAGAGTAGAGGGCGGCAAAAGAAAAGATGTATGGATTGTGTGAAAGATGATATGGCTAGAAAAGAAGTGAGTCTTGAGATGACGGCAAGTAGAGATGTATGGAAGAAGAAAACATGCTTCGACGACCCCAAATAAATTAGGATAAGGGCAGGAGGATTATAGTAATGTATCCAAACTGTAGTATGGATACATTACACCTAAAGGTGCCCATGTAATGTAAATTAAAAACATACCCATGGAGTTTCAACTAAAGATTATGTGAAAGTAATTGGTGCAAATAGGTTACACTAAAGCTGAAGATTAAAAATGAAAAAAATATCGTCGGCATCAAGTTTTTTTTTTACTATTTACCTCACCTCGCCTTTAAGAACTCAAAAAAATTCCCATGAAAATTCGTCCACTATAAATTTCGTTTGATTTTTTTTTCTTATTTTACTACTCGACTACTTCGCGGCTTGTGAAAATTTGTTGTAAAACCACTCCTCAACTAGTTAAGTAGGATCTTGTTGCTGATCGAGAATAATTTTAATAAATATTTGTAGACCTAAACGTATATTATTATTCTTTATTGTACCCATGCGAAATTCAAGATATGCATAGTTACTTTATTACCTACGCGATCACTATAAGTACAAATAAGTAAAGCGAAAAACAATAACAGACATAAAATAATACGTACCTATAAATGTAATTTTCACCGCACCACACTCATATGTGCAAAGTGGGTCAAATAATAGAACCCCTTGAATATTACCGAGCGCACCGGGCAGATAGATAACTCCACACTTTAATCCAATTGAACTTATTGAGTTATCTTCACTATCGTCGGTTTATAGCCACGTCTGTGGAATTTTAAATAAAATGAGAACACTTTTGCAATAACTCACAGGCTGAAATACCCGTTTAATATCAGATTTGTATGTGATAAAACGCCTTATCAATACGCCTTAGTAAGCTCCGTTCCATTCATCTCTAAGATATCTCAGCAAACGGTGAAACCTGCCTCTAGGTGGATTGATTCATTACAGACAGATTCGCTGCTCATTGAGGCGACGTATAATAGATAGGCGTTACTCACGTACTCAGACAAAGGTTAGAGACGTGCCTATCGTTTAATTGTGGCACATCATGAGTGGATAAAATGCCCTTTAAAGGTTGATCGCGATCCGTGTAAGTGGATACTAATATTT
Organism: Phlogophora meticulosa; assembly: GCA_905147745.2. NCBI lineage: Eukaryota > Metazoa > Arthropoda > Insecta > Lepidoptera > Noctuidae > Phlogophora > Phlogophora meticulosa. Next base: position 8,608,883 of record LR990518.1, read on the forward strand.
AACCCCGCATGCCCGGATTTTGGACACGCTTAGCGCTTCAGGCGCTTAACAAAGTGGAGCGATATTTCAGGCAGTAGTACGATCATCAATCTGTATTACAGCTCGTCTCTTAATGCATGTAGGCACTAAGTATGTGTCACCTTCCACTAAATCTGTCAATCGATCAAATAAATAAGGCATTTTATTTTATTTGCCCGACGCTACAATGGCTGTCGGAAACGGGTTCAATTGATTGGACAATCGGCAATCGGATAAAGTGACCGGAGCGAGTGGCAGCCTTTAATGTCATCTCCATGCAGTATCAAGCGTTTTACTTTTCATTGAATTAGGTCAAGTACAGAGATTTAGTTGTAAATGACTAAAGACACAGAAGAAGAAGAAAAACGAAAGCCACCATATGCATTGTGGCGGTTTTTCTTCTAGAGCAAATGTTCTCATCATAATAACACGAAAGCTTTCAAAATCTTTACAAAACAATGAACTCTAAAAAAGATAAGTAAGAAAAAGCGTAGAGCAAGTAAAAAACCTCAGCTAAAATAAAACTTAATTTAACGCGACCACATCTGAATCTCGTGACGTCAGTCTACATAATTAGCGAAGTAGCAAAACATACGGTGAAGTTACGTAAATTTAACAAAGATTTCAGCCACTATTATTCGTGAATGCGAGCTCCTTAGCATATTTAACGTATTATGGGGTTAATGGGCAATGATGGCGGTTGTTCGTGCCTCCGCCACGAGCCGGCTCAACTGGTAATTCTCCACCAGTTGTTAGTTAACGAGACGAGCACCGAACCGCGGTACTTTGCGCGTGGTGAAGGATTTACGGGATTCGAAATAATACGCCGTCGCGACGTGTAACGGGAATCGGGGAAAGATGTCCTCGTTTTCACAAGTACTAGCTGCCTCAACGATAATATTATGCTTTAACCAGAAGAATTTAAAGAACGTGAACAATGACCTTTCGTAACCCATTCCAATACCACCGACCCAAGAAAGAACCACAATCGTAAGTCTCGGAGATGTGCTTGGGACAACTTACCCTATGTCGGGAATAACTTCACTTACACACACTCGACTTAAGTTCTAAGACTAGTATCTTAAAATAATCTATGACTTTTTTTTACATTTTCAGTAAAAAGTTTTAAACCTTCGATTGATAAACAGCAGCCAGTATTTTAATCTGTATGTGTTGTCTATGTATTTGTTGTGACAACTAAGATCCGGTGGCTCCCTTACTTAGTGCGTCGTTTTGATACTAAGGTTCAGGTCAGTGGAGGTTAAAAGAGGAGAATAATGAAGGAACTTGATCGAGCAATTTTTTTCGTATCTAAATTTCGTACAAAAATTGGACACGGGTTCTTCCAGATTGCTATGGGAAATTGAGACTTAATATAATCTTTATCCAAGCAAATAATTAACGCTTGTACGAAAAAAATAATAATTTTGGGTACCAATACTTCCCATTGCCAATATGCAGACGATTTTTTATTGTTTGAATGCAGCACTTTTGTTATCATACTAAAAACAACGCAAGCAAACTTTAGCTCACAATTGTTTGCCAATGTTGAATTTGAAAAATACAAAATGGAACTGGTTTATTAGTTTACAAAACTATTCGGTTTCGAGAGAGCTACGGAACACAATTATATTTTTAAATTTTTCTCGTAGTTTTTCAACAAGAGCGCTGGCTCGTAAATTTTAAGTCGGCCAAGTTACTTTATATTCTCGTCAGCAAGTTGCCATTTACTTACTTAAAATACGTAACATGCATAGTAAAATGCTTATTATATGTGGTACTCTGAGCTGAAGCAGTGTTTCATAACAAAACCTTTGCATAATTGCATAAATGTCATAATACTTAAGGCGTTAATCAGCATCATTACAAGCTTCTGACTTTCTATAAATACTTTAAGACTATCACAAGTACAATACAAGTCTTAAAGTAGTGCCGGCGACCGAGAAGTTCTGTGGATATCTGTTGTCATGGTATGAGTATACGAATACGGATGTGAAAGAATGAGGAATATGTTAAGTGGACATTTTTTAGTGTGCGTTCACACGTTCGTTGGATGGTTTTAAGTGTAGACGAAATCGAAAGGAACGATGGATGGATTGTCTGAACGATGATTTGACTAGGAAGGGGGTGACTATTGAGCTGACGGCAAATAGACATATATGGGAGAAAGCCTCTAATAAATTGGGATATGGGCAGATGGATAATGATAATAATGATCCCTGTACTGGCCTGGCAATAAAGAGATTTCCGTAAACAGTTATCAGTAGGTACAATCAACAGTCTGTTAATTGGGAAACATGTTAGTGATGTAAACAGTAAGGTATGATTAGACCACAAAATAGTGCTGCTAAGCACTAAGTCAACTAACTAACTAGCTCCTTGACATTTGCATAAAGACAAAGGTCTAATTAAATCATAACATACGATCACGGCTGTATTCCCAGAACGGTTAGGCAGATTTTTAACACTGTAGTACACACATTTCGCCAGTTATGTTTAAGTATCATAAAATGGAGGGCGAGCCTATTGCTATCCACCGGGCAGAAATCTAAACTCCGGGCTTCTACTAAGAAAATTCAGATGGTAAACCTAATGCTAACACTGCCTCACTCAACTCAAGATCTAATGCTCAGCAGTAGTGCTTGCGACCACTATACTAACGAGGCAGATTAATTATAAAAAAAACTTTTTCCACATATTTGGCGCAGACGTAAGGCACATACTTAATTCTTTTTTTCTTATTAGTTCTGTTTCATACTTTTTGTTATATTGTCTATGTTTAGTATTGTGTCGTTGTGTGCCTGAGCATGCGCTGAAAATATTCTACCAAAAAGTATTTGAAACAAAGAGTAAATCCTATTGAATACCAGCTCGGGACTTTGCGAACTTCCTTAACCTAACATTAGTAGATTAACGCTTCCGCTAAACTTTCGCGTTGATTAAAACCACAAGACAACGTGACGTGAATTATAAAACGGTATAATTTATTTTCTTTGCCATCCTTAACCAGTTTCGGGGAGAAAATGTTCTTTTTGTGTTCGAGGAAATGATGACTGACACACAACGCCCTGTAGATATATATGTGCCTATCTATGTCCTACGCACAAGTTGCGGGAATACTCAAACGTCAATGTTGGAGTGGTTAGAAGCTTTATTGCATGTCGATGACGACTGTATTTGCAATCGCTAGGGTATGTAAATTACTTTACGTTTTCTTTAGCGTCACGGTAGCGTTTTTAAATTCTATATGTCACTCAAGAACCAACTCTGTGTGATAGAAAATATTTTTCTTTTATTCTGTGCTTCAACTCGGGTTCGGTATGTATCTACCCTACTATGCAAATTAATAAAATTGAAGTGTCTGGTTGTAACATCAAAAGAAAAGCTTTTATGCATTTTAATTAATTTAGTAAATGCATATGAAATTTTATACGGAAGTCATACCAACATTATTTTCTGTCTGTCTGTTTGTTAAAGGTAATCTCCAAAACGGCTGAACTGATTTAGACGAGATATTAACTGGCAGATAGCTGATTTGTTAAGTTAGGCTAATGTAATTTTAAAAAAGAATTAGGGTTCTGCTCAAAAAAATAAACCCATGAGTTTTGGTCAAATTCCACGTGGACAAAGTCGCTGGCGAAGTGCTAGTATAAATAAATAAATAATTATTTTTTCTATATGTTTTGTTTTTTTTTAATTTGCTGCTTAATGTCTCACATTCTTAACATCCGCACATATACTACTGGATGGGACTCGCTAGCATAATGCTGTGGCATATGCTCGAAGTGGAAGCACAGCGCTAGTTGAGTTCAGTAGCCACACAGCCTATATTCTCACATTTGCTGTTATTAAATAACTCGAACTTTTAACGCGAATTGGTGATACAACTAAACCAATGCTGTTAGATTTATAATGAGACGATGATACGTCAAATATCTTCTCTATTTGGTTTAAGTGAATAATTTCATACAAGTGAGTGAGTGAGTGTAGTTTATTCATCGTACACTCCTATCACATCATAATTATATTCTGTGTTAATATCGTGTGTTTTAAATACATAACCGATGAAATGTGGGTGTACTTTGTAGGTACAACTCTGTCTAACCCTTCGGGGAATACAGGCTTGATGTTATGTGTTACGTTATCACAGATGCGGAATAATAGTTATAATAATAACAGACTTAGCCTATTCTTGACGCAATCTGAGTTGGGAGATCCTCAACTCTCCACAACAATCATACGCGAATGATTCATAGCATATTAAAGCAAGAGTTTGGCAACTATTCAATATATCATATAACATAATAATAATATAATATACGGTTGTTTTGTTTGTTTTTCCCCGTTTTATGCAAAACAGCTTATCTGATTGACGTGAAGTTTGCCTCGAAGTTTTGCTCTATGTCGATAGACGTGGGTTTACCATTCATAAAGTTATTGAGATGTATCAACTATCGTGTATTTGTCTGGTTACGTTACATAAAATGACCTAAATACAGTACATTCTGGGTTAACGTCAATCTGTAACGGAAATCAACGTACCAGAGTTAATGTAGAATCGAAGATTCTTGTAGGGCGTGCACACACACATTTTTTTCGAGTCAGCAGTACTGGTTAAACAACAATACCGACCCGAAGCAATTACTATAGTCGATTTCAGCTGTGCCAATTAATGCGGACAAGACCAGTGTGTAGAACGCCTGAACGGTTGTAGAATTATCTAAGAATGTGAAAGACAAGAAACTTAGCTTGTGATGCTAGATGGAAATGAGCGTGTGTTTGCAAACTAGCATTCAAGTCTGCAAACAAGACAAAAGACAGCGCAGACAGGCAAAAGGCTGAAAAAGTGAAGGTAAATAGAGTCGAATTTCAAATAGCAAGCAACGGTAGGTCAGCCTATTATTCTTTTCATTAACTCAGTGTAAAGAACAAGCTTTGCGTAATAACACCATATTATATTACGTCACATTTCCCGCCATTATTTATATCTCGCGTGTTCAAGTTTTCAGATATAATAATTCATTTATCGTAGTAACTCATGGCCGGTTATTTAAACCTGAATTATCAGAAAATACAATCTGTACACGTTTGTAATTAGAATAGCATGCAAATTGGTACACGCTCACGTGAATTAATATTTACCTAATTTGCTTGTACTCAAACAATTTTAAGTATACTTTTTTTTTTTTTAAAAACGTTGCCCCCCACTAGGAATTTCTCCTGTATCGTGGGTGCATTTACAAACATTCAAATTCACATTCACAAACAGCCAGACCCGAAACGACTACCCGTAGGCCTTACAAATATTTGTTCTGTGAGGAATCGAACCCTTGCGAGCGATTGACTGCTGCGTCGTGCAGCAGTCAATCGCTCAGCCACTGCGCCGTGACGTCAAAGTGACGTTGACTTGCAAGTTTTTAGGCTCCCGTAGTGTACAAGGAACCTTTATAATTTCGCTATCTCCGACTGTCTGTCTCCGGCTTAGCTCAGAGACTCTATCTAACGATTTGACTTTTTTGACGAATTTGACGACCGATGTGGCGCGGCGGGCGAAGGTCCGCCTGCGACGCAAGAGGTTGCGGGTTCGATTCCCGCCTTGGGACAAATGTTTGTACGATCTACAAATATTTGTTCCGGGTGTTCTGGGTGTTTCCTATGTATAATAAAAATATCTATATATGTAATGTATTGTATTAAGTATATCAGTCATCTAGTACCCATAACACAAGCTCTGCTTACCTTGGGGCTAGGTGATGCTGTGTGGATTGTCCAGCAATATTTATTTAATATTTATTATTTATTTATCTATTAGAAAGCAGTAATTTGGCATGGGTACATACATAACATCACGCCTGTATTCTCCGAAGGGATGGGCAGAGGTGCACCTATAGCAACACCTACAATTCTCCAGTTATGTTTTTAAGACACACAATATTGACAAGTCTCATGTAATAGGGGGCGAGCCTATTGCCATAAACCGGGCACAAATCCAGATTCCGGGTAGGGTAGGTTTTATATATGAATAAATATAATAGGGATCCGTCGTGCAAAAAGATTATGGGTGTGTGAAATCATTTTTCCCATTCAGGGATCCGCTTGAGAAATATTAAGCTATTAGGTGCTACTTAATGTTTGGTAAAAAATAAAGAGAAGTGATTTTTTGTTATATGAGAAAACTTTGAGGGTAGTACTCGTAGTATATATCGCAGCTATCGTAAGGCTTTAACTCTTTGGCAGTCATTACTGGTAGTCAGAAGTCAGAAGCCCGAAAGTCTGACACCAATCTTACCAAGGGGTATCGTGTTGCCTAGTAACTGGGTTGTGGAGGTCAGTCAGGCAGTCGCTCCATGTAAAATACTGGTATTCAGCCCAACATAGTTGGGAAAAGGCTTGGCAGATGATGATGATAAGTAAGGCTTTACAATTTAACGAGTAATAGTCAAGCAACTTACAAAATGTACAAATGCAACTACGGCCAGTTTTGTATTTACGTATGTTTTCCCTTAGAGCGAGTATATATTATTTGCAGAAATTTGGCTAATCTGTCGACTGCCAGTGAGATTAGCGTACCTACGTGGTAGCTTGAGCTTAGTAGAATAATTTTGAACATACCTACTCTTAAACAAGCAGAATGCCAACAATTCTATCGAAATCTATTTCTGGACGACTACTCAAATGAACCACTTCAAGGGAATGTACTACTGTATCGAAGACTAAGATGGTGGGACTATTTTAATTGCGTTAGTGTGTATTTATAAGTAATTAGATTCATGTAGATTGGAGCGGGACATTTAAGAAACTTGACACATTTACAAAGCTTTCGGTAGGATTTGCTTACCACCGTAAAATTGGCGTAATTACTTTTGCTATTTCACTGACAAACTATATTAGACTATATATTATCTATCTACTAACCTCGCAGTGTTGCATGCATCGCATAGTTATTTGACAGTACGCTACCTAATTACAGCGTTCCTATTAAGACGTGAGCAATTTACTGAAAACTGATGACGATCTATCTTTGGTGGAATATAAACGCAATGCCGATCGTTGATAGATACCACTATTTTAATTTTGTCACGAGACTTTTCTGGGAATAATAACTAACGGAAAATCTTCTTTATTTATGGTTTCGCTTGGTCCCGCACGCTGCAAAGTTGATTAACGCTTCTGGTGGCCCTTAACTCGTAGTCGTAGCTATATCTTGACTGCTATACACATAGATTACCATCGACAAACTAACGGCCAGTTTCTTCATCACAAGTACCAGCCAAAGTGAAGTGCCAAAGTCAAAGTGACGGTTAAATTTCTTTCTTCATAATTTTACCTGTTGCTTTTACTATTACTTTTGCCTGTATCTTTTACTGCTCGTCAAGCCGATGTAAAAACTAAAGTATATGTAATTTTTTCAAAGTTGTAGGTACAGTTATAGTTTATATTTGATTACTATTGCATCTTTTATTATAAAGAATAGGGTAGTGTCCTTAAAAAATCTGTTTGGTCCGATAGTTAGATTACTCAAAAATACTGGTCATGTATTTTTTCCTTTGTCACCTAAACCAATAATGACGACGTAATAGTGCATTGAAAGTTCGCGTGACGTCACGCCTTATTACTATTTCTACGTAAAAGTGACGTCACAACAATTCTACTGAACTTTGATGTGCTATATCTTTGTCACTTTTTATTGAATTAATAAAACAAAAATACGTGTTCAATATTCTTTACTAATCTAACTGACGGACCAAAAAGACTTTTTACGTAGGACAAATCCCTATTATCAACATTTACCGTAGTGTCAGTAAAGGTCAAGTAAAAGTTGACACTCTTACAGTTACTTTAGTTGTTGATGAAGAAACTTAAGTAAGAGGAAGACCGGCAGGAGAACCGTTTAAAAAATGTTGCCTGAAAGTATTATTTTCTTGGACAGCAATCGGTTTTTTTTAAAGGAATTCCGAATAAAAGTGGTTTTTAAGCAAGTATGGGATAAATTAATCAGCTTCAGTGTTCTTCTGAAACCACACGTTGTATGTTTTATGCTGTGTTCCTATAAATGTTTGATTTAAAACACGCGACAGGGTCTCTTCATGCGTCCCCACACGTACACATATCACTCTCCTTTCTTCAACTTTTGTAAAAGCTAGCATTTCCATGGTATTACAAAAGAAATAAGAACTAAAGGCGTGGTTCGTTATGAATAGCCTTACAATATAATGGATGCAATCGGTGAAGGAAAAACATCGTGAGAAAACCTGGACTTATAATTAATATATAAGTCAGAAATCGCCAACCCGTCTTGAGCAAGTAAGGTGATTTATGGTCGTGCCTTCTCTGTATGAGAAGAAGCCTTTGCCCTGCAGTGGGACAGTAACAGGCTGGTTTTATTATATCTTATTTATATTTATCATTCTCCTGCCCTTATCTTAATTTATTTAGGGTCGGCGCAGCATGTCTTTTGATTCCATACATCATACTTTTAGCCATCCTTTCTGTAGTCACCTCTTTTCTATTATATTATACAAAATAAATAATACTATACTATTTGACCAGATGTATGAAAGTAAACGAAGCAAAAGGAGTATGTACCTAAGTATCGTAGCAGGTGGCGTTCTGTAGTTTCTGCCTACCCCAATGGGAAAAAGGTGAGTGAGTGAGTTTATGTATGTGTATAAATATTACTGACGACTTATTATTTTGACGACCAATGTGGCGCGGTGGGCGAAGGTCCGCCTGCGACGCAGGAGGTTGCGGGTTCGATTCCCGTCCTGGAACAAATATTTGTACGATCTACAAATATTTGTTTCGGGTGTTCTGGGTATTTACTATGTATAATAAAAAAATATCTATCTATGTAATGTATTGTATTAAGTATATCAGTCATCTAGTACCCATAACACAAGCTCTGCATAGCTTGGGGCTAGCTGATGCTGTGTGGATTGTCCAGCATTATTTATTTATTTTATTTATTTACTTTATTTACTGTAATCACCGCGTTTTACGATCCTATCTTGCATTAAGCCTAATAGGTATTCTTCGCGAAAAAACGCACTAATTAAATAATCATCATCTAAACTAGCGCACCAACAAAAGAAAATGTTGTAATGGGCTCCACACACGACACGGCCAGTTCGCGAGTCACTTGAGTCACTGGCCTTTCTCTACCTCCGTGTTTAGAATACATTTGAAGACAGTTGAATTCCGACTGGCTTCGTACGCGACAGTTGACCGAATGACACTGAATTGACTGACTGAACTAACTCGCAAACAAACCTCTTAAGTCAAGGCAAAAATTCATTTTATTTAGGCCTCTAAAGTCGCACTTTAGAACGTCGGAATTGACAAGAAGAAATTGATGAAAATATTCTAATTGGCTCTTGCAAAAAGTCATTTTGTATATATATCTATCTATATATAATAATATAATAAAGTTGTAACAGGTCGATGTCTGTACATTACAGATATTAAAGAAAAACTAATATAGGGGGTCTTTATTGGAGCAACAGAAGCCAAAACAACAGTTTTTTGAATGTTTGTCGGTGTGTCTGTTTGTTTGTCTGTCTGTCTGTTTGTCTGTCTGTTAGTTTGACTGTTTGTCTGACTGTATGTTTGTAGACGCGTAAAAACTACCGCATGGATTTTAATGCAGCTTTTCACCGATGCATTGCTAGAAGTGTAACTTCAAATACAGACTCGATTTTTACCTAAATAGAAATACGAAGTCTTGGGCAAAAGCTAACAATATCAATTGGTTTAATTATACCTATAGTTGGAGCAGTATCAGTTGCGTCAAATTAGATTTGAGATAATTATCGTGCCTGTCAGGCGGCTGATTGCCAGACGATGCTATAAGCACAGGTGGACGCCACCGGCCATACTGATATCACTTAGCCGTCTTTTATGGCAGCTTAGAGATGAGACGGGGCAGCTGCAGCACTAGCTGTTACTACAAGTTTTACAACCAACACATACATGGTGTCGAATCATGCAGACTAGGTGTATTAAGAAGGAATTTGTCATTTTATTTTATTAATTTACTCGCTGACCTGGCAAACGCTGTTTTGCCATATAGGGTTGGTTATAGAAGGGTGTAAATTTAGGGTGTTATGTATGTTTAATGCCACATATTTTAAGCCAAAAAAATTAAAAAATATGTTTGTGCTGGACCACGCTTTTCAATTGACAGGGGTATGAAAAATATATAACGACCGATTTTCAGACACGTATTAAATTTCATAAGAATCGATCAAGCTGTTTCAGAGGAGTATGGCAACTAACATTGTGACACGAGAATTTTATAAATATAAATATATGAGATAGGTTAGCGATGGATTAGTAAATATTGAAATAATTAGTTGCATAACAACAATAACAACAACAAACAATTCCCCAAAGGGTTGGTAGTCCCTTCTGGCCTCGTTAGTATAATGGTTGCAAGCGCTATTGCAAAGCATGAAGTCCTAGCTTTGATTCCCAGGTTGGACAAAGTGTCATTGTTATAATTCCTCAGTAGTGCGGAGTCTAGATGTGTTCCCGTTAATGGCAATAAACTCGCCCCCTATCAAATGGGACTTAAACATAACTGCCGAAATGTGGGTGTGCTATAGGTACATCTCTGCCTAACCTTTAGGGAAATATAGGCGTGATGTTATGTGGTTAGGTAAATGTGTACCTATATAGTAAAACCACATTTAAGTCCCAAGTAAAAGGGGCAAGAATATTGCCGTCAACCAGGAACAAATCCAGAGCCAGCTTTAACTCAAAAACTGCTGATGGAAAAGCATAATAACACTATCTGATCCGAGCATCGAACTCAGTACCTCATCAGTAATAAAACTATTTATTCGTGACTTAATTAACACATTGAATCTAAAATAAAAGAAAAACTATTATTAATACGTGTTAGCTAGTAGTTGGCACTTAACATGTAGGATATATTTGTTTTATGTAAAAGAAAGTACTGCATTTTTACTACTATGTCACCCTTCTACTTTGCTTAATTTTCTCAAACTCCAATTCGGTAACGAAGCAGTTTATCAAACAGACAATTTATTCATCACATCATGAAAGTTGCAATGGCTCACGTTTCGTTCGAAAGGCCTTTGCCCTGCATCGTTAGACTCGCGTAATATTTTATTATAATCTTTGGACTTTGAAAGATACCATGACCTCGCAGCACAGCCTTCTAATTTTAATATTTTTTCTGTGCATTGCACGATTAAAAGCGTCTGAAAATATCTACTAACAGAAACAAACTCATTTAATTTCATCATTTCGTATCATCATATCATTCTATCACGTAATTTCATATCATAGGCAGTCGGTCCATGTAAAATACTGGTATAAAGCTGCATCCGGTTAAACTGAAAGCCGAACCCAACATAGTTGGGAAAAGGCCAGGCAGATGATGATGTAATTTCATTTCATCTCTGCATTTTTTATTTCATTTTATCGGGTGATTTCATTTAATCATTGCATTTTATAATTAAATTTCATCATTTCGTTTCATCATTTAATTTGATAAATCAATATAGATTCACTAACTACAATATCTTCAATGAAACCGTATAACCACGTTGTTATCATTCCATGATTCCTGTCTTTTTGATAAATTCACGTGCGTATGTTTTCTCTAGCAATGATTGTTTTAGCACACGCTACGCTTCCATCACTTTTGTGTGCTTTACCACGCTCCTATGCTTACATCGCTTTATTTGCTTCAGCGCTTCGCCAATTATGGTACAGAAATAAATAAAAGTTTTATCATATTGTTTTGGATGAACCAAATGCGAATGGTGACTACACAACCTTCCATTGTTTATCTGCTGAAAGACAGATTCTGATGAACATATAGAAATACTTTAATGCTAGATTAGTTTCTGAATAAGAGAATCGACACAAAATTATATTACAAGGTTACCTCTTCACTCGAAACTTGAAGTCGACGTCAAACAATACTTACCCCGATGTCTTCTTTAATAACCCCTAACTTATATGACCTCTAATATACTAGGTATTCTCTGCTAGTTTCCAAGATGATAGTAGCTATAAATTAAAATAATAACACTCCAAACTTAGTGCAAGTTCGTTAGTGGCTCAACTTTAAACTTCAATTTTAAGTTTATATAATTTAAATTAAACTAACGAAATCAGTGTTTGTCTTATGATACTTATTTACAGTTTAGCTAATTTCTGAGTTAACTTTAATTAAACATTTTGATAAGCTTTTTAAAACTTATTTTAATAAAGGAAAAAAAAGTGTGTGTATGAAATGATTTTTTTTAAACAGTAAAAAAATAATCTCCCACTTTCACTATTTATTTATATGAATTTCAATAAGTCCATTTAATATATCACTTGTTATCATGAAAATATTTCTTTATAAGTAAGTAAGTATCACTCCACAATTTAAGTAAACACGCATGGCGCCGTCACGGTCAAAAGTGACAGAAAATGTGACGATTTTTTTCAAGATGGCGTCGGAAAGTGTGACGTCTTTTTTTTTAACATTGCATTTCTCCCATAACCCATAAAGAAGTTTTACTTTAAAAATCCAAATATTAGAAAGATCTTCACCAAAACATCGGCTTTTACTTTCTTCGCTAAAACTTCCAGATTTATTTACCTGACCGTATCAGCCCACTTTTACGCTACATTTTCCCATCCATAACCCTATTCGATTTAACCGAGGCGTCGGCTTATCAATGAACCGTCTTAGAAAACGAGCAACGTTAACGTCAGGGCATCTTTATCGGACGAAGGTATCAGCCACAAAACAGATACATACAGAAGGTTGGGCCCTAACGAAGACTTAAAACGCACGCACACATTGGTACGATTCACGCACAGCGAGTGCTAGAACACTTGCATGGCATTGGCATTTATTTAAAATAGTTTTTTGCCACGACTAAACCCACATGGAGGTCGACAATTATCTCACGGGAATGTACTACCCGGATGAAAAGTATCATGTATCCTAACCTAAGGTCAAGGTCTGCCTGTGTACCAATCATTTCAGCCATTAATGCGCGTTTAAAGCTTAAAAAAACAAGATACTCACGATCAACTTTGTTACGATTTTCATCTTATGCGTCAATGTATGCGTGCGCATGTTTTTACTCCTTGTATATACCGGACCTTCTGTGCTTTTTTTTATGTGTATCACCTACGCGTAGTAGTACCGTTCAAAGCGCGGATAACGGCCATCCGTACGTTAGTTTGGGCTTATGTCGACCTGTTATCAATGCAAAATGAGCTTTGTCCTGGTAATAATGGATCTGTTTGCTAATATAGGTACGTATTTTCTATCGGCTGTCAGTGATTGCATGCTCAAACGAGCTCGGACAGATAATTTCTGATCGTGGGCGCTTGCGGTCGGTATCGGACGATAAAACATATGATTTGATGGCATCTAGTTTTATGTTCCGCTTTATATTTGTCTAGATAATGTTTTTGTGGGATTTATTGTTATTTTTTCCAGATAGTGGGTAGCTACTATCTTGATTACGTGATGAACACTGATAATATTATGTAAACGTAACAGGATATTGCGGTAACAGTGTGACGACAAAATGTATCTTTATTATTGATATCGTTTGGTATTTTACTAGGTATGTTAGCTGCCGCAATAAATAGATTTATTTTACACATTTTCACTCCTATACAAACTCAAAACAAATCCGGTATACAATACACAGATTACATTATTAAAGATTACAGCGTTCCTTTCTTCTCTTAAAATCACAGTCCGTTAAAAAAACCTTTGTCATAACGTTTCTTTTACAATATTACATATATGTTACGCTCAACTTAGGTAACTGTATAAAAGCCTATCTTTAAATTTATTTGTATATATCTTATACAAGCGCAGAAGTGGTGATAATATAAAAACGTTCCGGGGTCCAAAAAAAGATAAAAGGCATGCTGAAGTTTTTCAATCTTTGTGAACTGTACCAATTTCTATAGATACAGGAAAGTAATACCTTCACGAACTTTACTTTTATTTGAGAGTTCTATAAAATCAGATAAAACTTGGTATCTCCAACAAATTTTGGTCCAAGGACGTGGTTTAAGTATTATAGGAACCTACGTTCGTGACGTACTGGTTAAGAATGAAATGGACATTTGATATTAATTAAAATAATTTGTGCCTGAGGTTATGGGTTAAAACCTGGGTAAGTACCAATGTGACTTTTTAATATATATTTACTTTCTAAGTTTATCTTGTACATCACTGACATCGGTGAAGGAAAACATCGTGAGGAAACCTGGACTTATAATTAATGTAAGTCTAAAATCGCCATCCCGTTTTGAGCAAGCGTGGTGATTAATGCTCGTACCTTCTCTGTATGAGAAGAGGTCTTTGCCCTGCAGTGAGACAGTAACAGGCTGGTATTATTATTACATAAATGAATGAAAGGCGACTTACGCATAAGGCTATGTACACATGTAGACATACACTGACCTTATTGGTGATGTTCCGTTAGAATTCAGATTCATGGTACTCGCAACCAGCGTGCGAGCATGACTGGATATTTTGTAATTGGGTTGAGAAGGTCAGATAGACAGTCGCCCTGTTAGACTGGAAGCCAACCCCAACATAGGTGGGAAAATGCTAGGCAGATGATGATGATAGATATGTGAATAAGAGTTTATCAAAGGTCTAAAGGCTGTACAGTACCTAACAGCTAAGTCAGGGAATAAGATAAATTAATAGATAGATGGATAAATCATTTTTAGTGCAACACAAAATTTTGGCAATCAACCTAATTTCTATCGGAATTCAATACCACGCACATCGGTACAATTAGTCAAGCGATTTTGCAACTAATTGCTGGAACGCTTTTAGAATGACAAAATATTTTGGCCAGCACCGGAATGTGATTTAAATTTAGGTGATATTTAAAATCTAAAACTGATTATATTCCTTCATTGGTAAGTAAAATAAAGTAAGTCTAGTTTCTTGGGAGTTAATAACTAAAATTGATTCAATAGTTTTATCTAGAATGCAGATCGAATTGGCGCTTCTCCAAAATATTTTGAAACGAAATTTCGTATTTAAGTTCGTTTGATTCTTAATTATACTTCCAGTCTCCGTCTCTTAAGACCTTTATATTTTTGTAGAAGTGTTGTTTTGATCTAACGACACATGGATCATAACAAAACTATAATTATTCCTGAAGTAGTTACAACAGGCCCCACGTCAGCGATTTTTAAACAGAACCAGTATAATCTGGCCTCCTATTTTATTGAAAATTTGAAACTCCGTCCTACGCTAGGAGCTCAAGTCAAAGTGTTATCACCACGGTGCGGTCGAATTTACATTTGGTGGAAAATGGTTTTTCAATATCTTACGGTATGTAATTTATTTTTAGATCTCATTTTCGGATCTACAGTATGCAAACCTCAAACCTCAGAGTTCGTTTTTTTAAAGGAAACTTTATTAACTTAACTTGTAACAATTTACATTGAATATTCTTAAACTTTAAGATCCTTCTTTGGGAAAGTTGTAAGAACGGGCTATACTTTGCAAAGACGTTCCAGATAGGAAACCGGCAGTAAAAGCAGGAACATTATCGTTATTTTCTCGCAATATTTTCCTTTGCAAAACTTACTAGACACTTACTCTTTGTATGCAGATTCACCTCATGGCTCTGCTCCAAAATTCTAAACGCTTATCAATCAAAATACAGATGTGGTTAAAACCTGATAAAATATGAAGAGTTTTCTGCTATTCATCAATCATTTGCCATCGTCCTATCTATCTTATGGCCATATATACCACAAAAAAAATAACTACCTAAACTAAAAAGGCCGTTAATAAGTTGCAAGTCATCAATCTGTCATCTGTCATCATCTAAGCAAAAATATAACAAATGACACAGACGGTGCAAACTGTCTCTCAGAGCATCGTGTCACACAGAGTGCAATTTTGCACCATATAAAAATGTGAGATATAAAAATATTGGCGAGTAAACAGACAGAAGTGTGTAATCCAATCTCCTGTCGACACCGGATCGATTTATTTTACACGCGACTTCATGCTCCTAGACATACGGTGGTCTTCACAGATCGGACGATATAAAAGATGTCACAAGAAGTGTAAAGCTTTTTAGTCTATTTTCACACAACCATGCTAGTATACACAACTAGGAGATGAAAACAGTTTTATGGATAATCTAGCCGTTCATTTAAATCCCACATTTGCGTATTTTCATCGTATATACTCGAGGCTAGTTGACAGTTTAAGCAGTTATGACACATTCCCTTTTTATCATACTGCTGCAGCACTAAATATTTTAGCTCATCATGATACTTTAAGCCAACACCCGAAGCTACGCTGGCATTCTGAAACCTCACATGTTATTTTTGTGGGAGTTAATTTTTATTATTTCAATCTATCCTGCCTTGTTGGTCTAGTGGTTGTAAGCAGGTCCAGGTTTCAATTCCCAGATCAGGCAAAGTGATGTTGGGGTTTTTCATCTTTAATTGATCAGCAGAAGCTCGTCCGAAATGACATCGCACTTATAAATAACTGGCGAAATATAGGTGCACTAAAGGTACACCTTTGCCACTCCTTCGAGGAATACAGGCGTGATGTTATTGTGCTGTGTGAAATCTTTCCGCAAACCTCTTGCTTCTTTAAGATAAACAAATCGTGTTTAAAAAAACACATTTCCGCGCCAAAATTAGGTAATACTATTAATATACACAGGAACGCTATTAAAAGACAAAAGACGTATTTAAGGATACAGCATAGCCAGGAGCTTTGACGGCTCTCACTAAATGTAATCCCAAAATTCCCCACTTACTCGTGACCAAGTAATCAGCGGGCATTACGGGTCCGACACGCTTTGACGGCAAACGCCTCTAATGTTGGCTGAGACCGACAGCTTAACGTGGTACGACCGATCATTAATCTAGTTTAAAGTAGGTACGCCGCCTGACGGACCCACTAAATGTGGCCGCCTTGGTCACTGACATGTTGGGAACGTGGACTAGAATCTTTTATTGTTCAGAATTTGTTTCAAGACGAGAATATGTAGAATAATGTTGTTTCATCATGCCGTCCAGCTCAAGCCTGCATTCCCTAAATATACAATGTGATGTTCTAAAACCACGTTTCGTTGGAGTTGCCATTTACCAAGTTCAAGCTTGGATCCAAACTCCAAGATATATGATACCAACATTTCTTGGTATCATATACTTATATATCCTTATACTCATATACTCATATATCCTTGTAACAACACTCGACATATATATAATGATAATAGTAATGATGGACAATCCACACAGCATCATCTAGCCTCAAGCTAAGCAGAGCTTGTGTTATGGGTACTAGATGACTGATATAGTTAATACATTACATACATAGTTTTTTTTATTATACATAGCAAATACCTAGAACACCCGGAACAAATCTTCGTAGATCGTACAAACATTTGTCCCAAGGCGGGTATCGAACCCGCAACCTCCTGCGTCACAGCCACATAGGTCGTCAAATAGTTCGTGGCAATGAGAAAGATGGAGAGTATACATCTATACTTTAATGGAATAAGATTGAAACAGGCCGACGACTGTACATTTTAGATATTGAAGAAAAAATAGATACTTCACTTTAAATTCACGCTTACGAAGTCGTCAGCAAACCCTAGTCTAGAATAAAACACTACATAACTGAGCTAGCAAGTTACCAATCAAAAGTTCTCGTATCAGTACATGTCCCGAGACTCTGTGACTGCAAATCTCGTTGAGTATTTTCCGACTTCAATCGTCGGCAAAGCGGTCCCTTGCTTTGGCGACTGCAAGTTGGGAGCTACTTTTCCTTTGTCTTTTATTCCTCGCTGCAATTAAATTTAGTGGTCCCTAGACGTATCAACTGATGTTTTTAGGTACTCTGGTGGACTCCCGTATTAAATGAACTATAGGTAACATTTGCACTACCTAAGCATGCAAAAGGAAAAATAGTTAAAGCTTTTGCTAAACTACATAGCACCTGATTCAGAAAAACAAACCTGGCTATACTATTGAAGTACCTAATATAAAACATGAAGCCTTACCCTGTCCAAGAATTTCGTCTTGAATTCTGTGTAACAATTTTTAGTTTTCCCGAAATTCATGTTAGGCGTCCTGGCTGCTATAACTAGGCAATTTCTGTAGATTTTTGAGGGCAATCCACAGGCAGGTATATTACCATAACAACAGGAATTTCCAATTAAAATTCAGCTCACCCTGAACGTGTATACGTGATTCTTTAACACTGCCCCCACCTTTAATTCATAGGTACCTACCAGATGTGACTTGGAAATAGTGAGCATCGGATTGTGAAGAAATTCCCACCACTACCGCCTCTGGCCTCTTTGGTAGATAAATGAATAAGTCTATCGAACTGTGCTGAATCGTGTGCGAATCGAAAAGTCTGTTTTGCTTTGAGCGTTAACACACTGTTTTTGTGAATTTTCTTGTGCAGTCGGTCTCAATTTCTTTTTTGTAAATGTTTTTGATTTGAAACTGCGGAGGAAGTAAACTAATCCTGCAATAGGATGGTTTTAAAATTAAAAATACTCTCTACAAGTAACACTTTTTTATCTTTGCCGCATAAATTCAAACCAAAATAGTTGGTCATATTTTCGTTTAAAAATCATTACAATTTAAGTTTATTTTAACCGCGCTTTATGCTATGTATTGTTTGATCTATTGAGGTATGTATTATTATAAGTATAAGATAGCGATTCCTATCAAGTTATCTTGCTTACAACAGCAAGCGTTTTGATCCCTTTTCCCTTTGTTACTACTGAATTGTCTATGATATATTATCTGTGTTACCGATACTGTTCCGTAGGAAATAGTTAATACATAAGTATCCCTTTGATTGTTGTGCTATCGATATATATGAGTTCTCATTGTTCTGTTTCCTTTAAGAGTGTTAAATTGGATGGTGTAAATGTCTAGTTATTGCAGCGGACTACTTCAGTATAAGTAGTAGTAGTTAGTATTCTTTAAAATTCTCTTTGTGACTTCACCTAAGTACTACATTGTGAAGTGCGCTGTCATCCTAATGCTATCCAATTTACAGCACACTTAACCTAACTTTTCACGGAAAGATTTTAACAGAATAGACTAGCTCATCTATATTGTGAAACAGCAACATGCTAAAATGTTTATTTTAACGTTACTATACGTTAAAAGAAACATTTTCTTTTTTTTAACATTTATAACGTCAATTGTAAATGTGGATTTGAATATAGTATACACAACACAAAATATTAATACATTTTACTATCGTCACTTGATGGTAGTAACCTAGTTTTGATACAGCAAGTATTTGGTGTATACTATATTCAAATCTACATTTTCAATTGAGGTTATGTCCACTTAGATAAATATTAACTTTACATGAGTATAAATTTAATTTGACGATAACAATGGCAATATTGAAGAAGTGATTATTTTTTGATTTTGTAGAGCAATCAGAACTTGCTGTCATCATCATCCTCCTGCCCTTATCGCAATTTATTTGGGGTCGGCGCAGCATGCTCTCTTCTTCCATATATCTCAAGAACTTGGTGTATGGGTGTTAATGTTATTTTTATGAAACACATATTTGTTTAGAATTTTGGTATGCAAATTACTAGCATCAGTTTAGTTAGTACTTTGCGGTATTATAGTTAGGGGCAATATCGGTAAAATAACCCATTTTCTGTTGTTTTTTTTTCATCCTTCCCGTATAAGTGAGTAATACATCAAAGTATGTGTCTCCGAAGCATGAAATGTATTTTTTTTCTTGACAACTTAACCTTGTTTTACAAAGTAACCAATATCAAGGTCATATTATTATGTTATTTCGGTTAGACGCCAGATTTCCCTGGCGACGTGGAGGACACATAGCCAATATACAACCGATTTCTTATTTAAAGTTGTCGTGGCTTTCGCCTGTAACTCAGAATGAAGGAAAAAAAGTAGGATCGGTTGACTACTTTTTTTCCTTCATGGTGGTTGGTAGTTCCAAATAAAAATGACCTTCAACGATGGTGTATGTTATGAATAAAAAAATTGTGAGCCGTCACGGGACGCCTGGTAGATGTGGACCATCGACATTATTTGTACAAATATGCAATATGCATAAACGAACAGATTGTTGGGTATCGATGGTTATGGTGACAATTCGTCTCATACGCCTAGAATGACCAAAAACCCAATTGCGTTAAAGATCATGTTTTGTAAGTGTTGACTTCATTGTGAACAGGCTGTTCCTCCAGAATTTTTGACGCTGACTGTACATTGTACATATTGTAAGTTGGAAAATTGACGAAATACAGCATGAGACCAGTTAAAAAACTGACCAAATGAACATGTATTTGTAAATGTGACCTATAAGGTATAGTGACAAAATAGCAAATGAGACGAATTGTCACCATAACCGTATCGATATCAAAAACCAATGAAACAAAAAATGTCTTCTTTCATTTTTTTTCATTTGTTTCTTGGTGAACGCCACGGCTTGCTCGCCACGCCAACAATCGGTGTTAACCGCGCCTATATTTCACATCAAAACCTCTTTTTTTAAGTTCTCTTTTTGTATATTGTTCAAAAATAGTTGCTCGAACATAGCTCATAAGATTTCCCCGCAAAGTTGTTGATCTAGTAAAGGCTGTCTCGTTGGTCTAGTGATCGCAAGCACTACTGCTGGACTCGAATCCAGGGTTGAGCAAAGTGGTATTGAGTTTGTCCATCTAAAATTTCATAGTAGCAGCCTGAAGCCTAGTTTGTACCCGGTTGATGTCAATCGACCTCTATTACATGAAACTTAACAAAACCGGTGAAATGTGGGTGTACTATAGACTTTTACCTTAGCCTAACTCTTATAAGAATGCAGACGTAATACTAATTTACATTTTCCGTAGAGTAGCTGTCGTCACTCGCGAAGACTTTTCATAGTTCTAGCGAGGAATACATAATCGTACAAGGTTCTAGTCAGAACAAAAGAGTTTGAAAGGCAACGTTATCATATCGTCCACACATAAACCTCAAAGCCATATATAGCAGTCATAAACATTATTTATTCCTTCCTTATCAACAGAATCCTTTCCAAATTAGGTACTGGATCTGATCCTCGTGATCACAGAGTTTCATAAAGGGTCCATATTTTCTCTCCTTCCGACCGTTATCTGCGACGCTGACCCGAATTTGGTCTTAGACTAAGCTGTATTTACACGTATTACTTGCCCGATCTTGTTCGCTGTCAATGGGAAGCTAATGTTTATACAGTCCCATGGACCTAATTTACGAACCTTTACATATTTTGGCAGTGTAATTTGTTTCTACAATTAAAGTAGTCATAACTTATTACTATTTAAAAGATGCTGCATGTATTTTTAGGTTAACTTTTACATACGATTCGCAGCAAAAATTATAGGACGATAAACAAACTTTGAAAATTTCGTCTATTGTCCAGGGTTGTTGCAAAAAGAATTTCATAAAAATATGAAATGGATTTTTGCATAAACCAACTCATAGAAGCCTTGGCTTTCTCGCGAATACGACGATGACAATATTTGTACCATGATTGGCTGATATGAATATAATGCAACTAACGTATGCGCTGATTTAATAACATTCGGGCAATAAACCAATTACGCAAAAAATATTTCAGTCCTTTCCTATACTAGTCCATTAGGAGACAATCTGATTCAGAGAGAAATCAGGCGCAGGACCAACGGCGCCACAATCTTCCAATATCCGGACTACTCCAGTAACACTTTACCCGGTAATTGAGCCGAGAACCCCAAGCTCAGCAGTTGCACTAGTGACCACGAAACCAACGCAGTTATTATGCGAGAAAAAATTACTGAAGTAAATTAAGTTTTTCCTTGTTCGTCCTTCTGTTTCATTTTTATAATCTCTGACCAGTTACTTTCTGCTTTCATCCGGCACTTAGTAGTGAATCACCCCATTTAACATTAACTTACGGAGTAAAGATACAGCTAACAGCCGTTATTGTGCCGGTCACTTCTGTGATAGAACATTACATAGAAAACAAAGCAGTATTTAAAAAGATAGGTAACATTTTTGATGACGTTAGCCACGTTCAAAGTTCGACCCTGCGGTCGCTCTGCGGGGAAAAGTAAATTCCGTTTTCAAATTTTGGGCGTTAGATATTTGGCGTCACCTTGCGGTTCGAGGGACGGCGAGGTGAACTCACATGTGTCGTGTCTGTTCTATATACTATATTTTACTTTTCAATATCACATAGTTTATAGCTGGTGATATTGCCCTCTGGGAGTTATAAGGCCATTTTCCTGTCTGTATTCAAAGACCAGTAATTACCGAACTTTCGCTTGACTATCGAATTCGCCGATTGAAAGTACGCGGGGTTTCACTAGTCAACGTTACTAATAGGGTATTTTACACTATGTAA
Source organism: Phlogophora meticulosa (assembly GCA_905147745.2). Classification (NCBI taxonomy): domain Eukaryota; kingdom Metazoa; phylum Arthropoda; class Insecta; order Lepidoptera; family Noctuidae; genus Phlogophora; species Phlogophora meticulosa. The sequence goes on from LR990518.1 coordinate 8,631,318, forward strand.
GGAAAAATATAAAAATGTTTGTTCATAATAGATTTCGAAAAAAGTAAACAAGAAACGTCGATATTTATTCTTAAAATTGCAATTTTAATTTTATAATTCCATTTTAAAAATCGTCTTTTCTAATCTGTTTTTGAAATGTCTAAAACGCCATTCGCCATGTTGGATCCCGCCGTGACGTCATTCCGATAGTAAACAATCTACTGAAAATAAGTTGTGCGCTGTTATTTTGATAAATTTACGAGTTATTAATACGTTTGTAGACTTCTAGCCTTTATTTCACTATGGAAGACGGTTTTGTGAAAGCAGAAAGTACAAATCTGCCAATGGTTAATACTTTAATGGTGGCGAAATTTTTTGCCTCCAATCCCGATTTCTGTTCTGCGGAGTTGAGAAATGTTAAAACACACACACTTTTTACACTTGTATTTTTGCATTCAGGCACAAGACACCAATGATAACTCATTATTTTCACGAATCTTAATACTTGGTCTTTCGCAGTCGTATTGTTTACTAACCGAGTGACGTCACGAGATGAAAAAGCATGGCGGCTAGCGTTTCCGCGCGAAAATTCAAAATCATAAATAAAAAACAGATTTTAAGGCGCTTTTCGGTTTAAAAAAAAATTAACAAAATTTCTACTAGTTCATTACGATCTCAGGATTAATTTAAAACAGTTTTTGAAAAATGGTGTAATACCCTATTAGTTTTCGATTTTGGGCTTTTTGATCTTTGAAAGAATATCTGACTAAAGCACTCAACTAAACTTGTTTCCAACTCTATTTTATTAGGAAAACAGCCAAAAGCAATGTTGTTACAAACATTTTATCAGTAATCCTAGTATTACCGAACTATTTAAAAAAAATATCGCGATCCTATGCGTATGCAGGTGTAGTTAATAATTCATGAGGGCGCGAAACGGCTGCGACAAATATTTACCTGTGTAGACGACGAAAGCGAAAATATTTTCGCGAGAATTAAAAACAAACGGAGCTGATGGAAGACATCTTTTATTTTGATTGTATTGTATTGGTTTGAGTTTGTATTCATAACTTTTCTAACTTTGTTCAATCGTAATGTCTGGGTATACATACTACAAAACGTATCATTGACTTTTTCGCAGAGAGGCAAAAATCGTCACCGTAATCATTTTCAAAAATAAATAAATAATGTTCCTATATAGAAGATTCGTTTGCAACTTCAATCGTTAAGAAAGGCATGCACGTTTTTGCCGTCAGTACCCTTTCATGATCTTTTTTTTCCCGTAAATGGCGGGAAAAATGAGAAAATATATATGAGCCACATACCCAAGTTTTTCGCCCTTTTTGTTGTATGCGGTGTGAAAATTTACCTTTTTCTTATTTGCACTGCTGGCCGTTTCTTTCATGGAGAATGAGAAATTCATTTTTTACCTTTAAGTAAACAATGTGAATACGACAGTACGATAATATTTTTTACTTTTATATCTAATGGCATTTCCAGTGTGCATACAATAATTCAATATAGTGTAATAGTGTAGTATATAGTTTAATATTCAAATATAGTGTTTAGTTACTTGAGCTAGTCAAAGATATTCAAAACCCATAGTCGGCCGATCACTAGGTTCTATTTAGTTCGTTCAATTTTGTTTTATTAAATCTATGTTAAGATTTATCTATGCACTAGTGTTGACAGTATTTTAATTTTATGTCGTATTGTTTTTTCCACATTGTACATGTCATCATTGCGTATGGAAGTCAATGTTAGTATCACTCATATTTCCATTTATTTGCTGAATAAATTTCTATCAATGGCGTAGCAGATTGCTATTATTGTATACTAGATTTATAATAGAACTAAGCTATCTATTTCTAGTCTAAGTTAAACAATCAACAAGCCGCTTTACATGAAATCAAGTTGACTTTATAAAAGCTAACATTACCACCAAAACACGTAAAACTGTTTACCAAAACAAAAGAAGATGTTATCTACGATGTTTCTAATGATTTAGAGCCTTTTTCAATAATGGAATAGTGTCATGGCGGGCGTAGGGTTAAATACTGATGTATGTGTCATGTTTTCTCACTGTCATGGGTGCAATCAAAGTCCATTAACTAATAGCAGGCGATGTATAACCGCTGTTACGTGTACATCGACCGTAAAATAGGGTTAAAGCACCGTAGAAAGGACAAATCATTGCCGGGACCGTAATTAATATTTGCAGATTCGACGCTAGTCAATATTTACGATCAAAACGTTGGCGGAACTTTCTTATTTTTGCATTTACTTGGATTCATTTTTATTTGTTGCGGCGATTGAGTTTTGTAAGTTTTGTTGTTGCTTGCACGAGACGTATGAAAACTTAATGACAGTCAAATGCTAATTCATAATAGGTTGAGTATTAGTATTAGTATCATAACACACGTATTAGTAAGTATTCAGGCACATAAGAATCACGAACACAAGAGAAGCACCAATCGAATCACGTATCAATGAAGTGTAAGATACGATATGCCAATAAAAGTAAGAGGGAACAGTCAGGCAATCGCTTACAACGACCCTTCACCCTGACTCCCTAGTTGACTCTTATAAACGTGTAGAATCTTAAGTAGGGCCTCTTTTATCCCGAATCATGGCCATATTACAGTATCTAATTATGCAAATGTAACATTGTTTGATAATGAGATGATATCAGGAACAACGGTCAGTCGGTCGGTCGGCGAGATTTAGACCTTCATTTGTTACGTAATTAGAATTTATAAGTGTTGTTTTCTGTATTTTTATAGCGAAGATTTTTTCTCAGCTACTCTTTTGTTTGTAGAACTCTTTAGAATACACATAAACATAACATCACGCCGGTATTCAACGAAGAGTTAGGCAGAAGTGTACCTAACACCCACATTTCGCCTGTTATGTTTAAGTTCCATGAATTACTGTTATGTTTAATGTCTCTTCATAATAATTGGCTGATATTTACGAGTATAATCTGTATATGCAGTGCCTCGGAAAGCACGTTAAGCCTTTGGTTCCCGCTTCATTGGTAGATATTTGAGTCATTACGGGTATACAGAAGCCCGAAAGCCTGACAAAAAGTCTTACCAAAACGTATCGTAAGTATGATCTACCCATGTTAACTGGGTTACACATAGTGATAAGTATTCAGCTCCAGATATAGTAGAAACCGACGACAAAATAGTTGGGAAGAGGTAATTGCAGATGATAACATTCTGCTTGTCATTCAACTCTATGAACAGAATTATTGCCAGATGTAAAAAACACATAAATTATTATGCAACACACATTGTTATGCATTTGTATTTTTATCAGTTGTTTCATAATTTCCTATGGGTGTCATAAAATAAGGTGATGGTGATTACTGTAATAACCATAGGTATCATACGAATATTTTCATTTCAATTGTTATACCTTTTAAATAATTGGAGATTTAGAAGTAGGTACACTGTACATTCAATACTGGTATTCAGCTGAATTCGATTTGACAAGAAGCCGGCCGCAATATGGTTGGGTAAAACCTGGGTAAATTACTAACAGTAGGTATATTTATATTGTACAGTATTATTTCTTACTGTAGTGAGTGTGTGTGTGTACGGTACTTCTAACTACCTTTTATCGGATAGTTAGAAAGAAAAATATTTATTAGGGACACGCACGGTACATACAAACGACAAAAAACATAAATAAAAAAGGCGCTGGCTAAAAAGGCTCCTATCTCAGCTTCAATATTTATTTAAAAATGGCAGTCATGGCGACTGAAGACAGAAGTGAGAACTTGAAACTTTGGAATAACCGATTTTTGATACACGTAACATTTGCATGTTGGTGACGCAGTTTTGCACCTACCAGAAGACACAACTGAAAAGTTAACTAGACAGGCAAACTCATTCCCCATATTTATTATACATTATCATCATCATCTACACAAGTTGGGGTCGGCTTCTAGTCTTACTGAATACACCTGAATACCAGTATTTTACATGGGCCGACTGCCTATCTGACCTCCACAACCCAGTGACTAGGCAACACATATTTATTATACATTTAAACCTATTATGTAGAATCTCAACGCTACATCGCATCCCTTCCTATTTATACACATTCGGGATTTGTAAAGCGGGATCCGGTCTGAGAGTTTTGACAGTGCCTAGATGCAAATGAGTTGTTCGTCAGCTGGCGCTTTTGTAGCGGCCTTCGTAAACGGATCGCTTTTCATACGAATTGACAATTTGTAAAATTGTTCCTGTTTTATGTAACTACCTGCCTTCGGTTATGGTGTGGTTTTCATGTTAAGTGTTATTGGTAAAAATGTATTTAAAGGACAGTAATGCCATACTGCCCCACGGCTGGGCTAAAGCCTCTTCTCAAACAGAGAAGGCATGATCAGCACGCTTGCTCAAAGCGGGTTGGCGATTTCAGATTTAGGTATATTCATTATCGAGTCCAAGTTTCCTCACGATGTTTTCTTTCAACGATGTCAGTGATGTCCAAGATAAACGTAGAAATTACAAGTAAATTACAAAATTACATAAGGACTCACCCGGTTGTGAATCCAGGACCGTGCATGAGAGGCGTGATCATCACGACATTTGGACATAAATGGACGATATTTTATTAGGTATGTACTTTTGGACTTCAATCCAAACCTAATCAAAAACCCATCGAACTAAATGTGAGAAGGTAACTAATAGGTTTTACTACTTTATATTTATAACATAGGGCTTCATTACATCAGGCAAACTTCACATTATAGGTACTACTTACAATGTTAAAAAAAAACACGGCAATGCTTAATCACCTCTTTAACCCATTTTTACTTAAATGAAACCGCTCAGTCATTTCTCTTTGAGCTTTCACAGCATTATAAAAACGGGCAGCTGATAATAAAATTACGTTTATACTTTTATACCAAAGTGATTCTTACGCCCCCTTGTGGAAAAGTGACGCAAGATATGTTAATGTGCCACTCACTTTAGGTTATCTTGTGACGTTGTGGCAACACGCACGCCTCGTTTATTCAAGGGTTATTCGTTATACAATCTAGGTAAACATTTACCTACGCGCAATTGAATTTTTAGAAAATGAAATTCGGTTGGAAAAAAATGTCCCCAAAACAAAATTCAATCAAGATTTTTATCGTAAATTACATCGAAAACCATCGTTGGAATCTTCAGAAAAAAACACTTCTAATATTAGGTACCAGAATTATAAGAAACTTCATAAACGTTTCTTAAGTAAATCTTTTGGTAACTAAAGTCCAGTATTGATTGACTAAAAATATAAACATTTCATCAATTTGGCTTTAATAATTTGCCGTAAATAAACAACGGCGGCATCTCAATTTATTTTTCAGTTTGCCGATACTTGCTGAAGGACTAAAGAAAACAGCGTCGAGGTCGCTAGAGCTTTTTTATGTCAATCGAGCACAAGCGGCGCCGCCATTTTGAAAACGAGGATCAGCAATATTTGAATAACTTATGTGCAGTGACCCTCAAAACGGCCACCGAGCATATTTCCGAAATGCTTCGGAAATTCGGAAAGTCAGTATTACGTAAAACATGCTATTGGCATAGTGCACATTTCTTGTCGTATGTCAGTTTTGGAACAGTTTCAGAGATAATGCATTTACCTCGTACGTAGATACATTAATCATGCATATATGCAAGAGCATGCATAGCCTTTTATGTAGTGACCTTCCCTCTTAATCACATCGTCAAAATGCAATATTTTAGGTGGACAGGGTGCTTGGTTCTGATTTTGAACTACTTATATAGAAAATACGCTTACTAAACAGCAAAAGCCGAGGGTCTCATAAAGAAAGGGTAATTAGTCGCTTATTGTGAAATAAGCGAAATTAGGAATTAGGGCGTATAAAATGAATTGTTATAATTAAAGATAGCCCTAGCACGACCTCACACGCAAACATATTTATCGTAAATGCGAACTCTTTTAGTGATGAAAATATAACTATCTTATAACATATTGCATGTAATGAAATGCATTCAAAACTTTTGAAGTATTTTTTTTTAATAATATACCAAACACTTTTTTTTCAATTAATTATTTTTCGTTGCGATTTTTTCGTGATACGGCTTCGACCTTGACAATGCTAGAAGAGACGTTAAAATCCATGTGAATATGGCACTCAAATCCAACATACCATTGCGGTGGTACGCTCCACAGAGTAACCTCCACCACAGTTCACACTAAAATCATTGGAACCTGTACTGTAACATAAATAAACTTATTTGAAAGCTTTATGTTGTTAAGGAAAGTGTGTTTCGATAAAACGTTTTAATTTCACGTGTATTCTGTAATTAAAAAACTATGTTCTTTTTTCTAAATATGATGACATGAGGCGTTTACAGAGATAGTTAGTGATAGAAGGTTAAGACAAAAAGATAGTAAGTGACCTGTAAACTGTTTGTACTATTTGTTATATGCCGTATTATGGCTGATTGTTGTATTATATCAATTTACACGTAGGCTCATCACATCCACACAAGTCCCAAGTCCAAAATCCAACATCAATCTCCCACCATTCGCAATGACAGACAGTTCACATTGACAGTGACAGCTGCCTAACTACTTGTGTGAGGGAGACATAAAAGTAGGATAAATGCGGTAGAAAAGCGTTCCTTGCGAAGTAAGCGTGGTGTAACTATGAATGATAGATTGAGGAATGATGTTTTAAAACAAGTTGTTGTTTGAAGGAAGATGTAGTGACAACAATTGAAAACTGTATGCTCAGATGGTTTGGTTACGTTAAGAGGATGAATGAAAGCGACAAAGCAGATGTAAGCAGAAACGTCGGGACGCCCTTTGAGGACATACACTGAACTTATTGATGATGATCTTAAAAAATGGAAGGTACGTAGTACTCCCGACGCGCGAGCGTGCATGACCAGATGTATAAACGTAAACCAAGCAAAAAATGTTTTTAAGCATTGTAGCAGGTGGCGTTCTGTATTTTGTGCATACTCCCATAGGAAAAAGGCGTGAGTTTATATATGAATATATGTAGATACAACCTGCTTTCATAAATATGTGATGGTAATAGTAACACCCTGTGCATAACCTAGTTATGTTATTGTGACGTCACTGATTACTCTCGAAACGTTAACGACGCTAAATGTTAGTGTTGTACTATTAACTATAATAACTATTGTTATAATAGCACGTTATATTCGCAAACACGTACTGCAAAGGCAATTAATAAACTTGATGTCAGGCATCTTGGGAAAATCTTAAATATAAAATAATCGAAGGCAGGAAAATTAACTGTCCTTATATTATGAAATTAATTTTAAATTGATGAACAGTTACTTAATTAATTTTAAATTAACGCCTGACTTTTTATAATGGTTATAACTTAATCTGTTCTCGTTATTATTCAAAAACGTAGCGTAGGGTTACGTGTTAATTCAATACTGAGATTGCAATTGTTATTTTTTTATTTGACTGCCCCGTTGGTCGAGTGGTTGCAAGCACTATTGCTGATCATGAGGTCCTGGGTTCAATTTCCAGGTTGAGTTGAGTTTTTCAACTGGAATTTCTCAGTAGCCAAACAACAACGGTACCCCAAGCTATTCCAAACTGTTAAATTTTCCCAATTGAATATGAACCTTATTATTTTGTAATAAAGTTGAAAAACCATCAAATTAATCTGACAGATTGGGGTACATTGGCCTAGCCTCTGTACATCGGACTAAAACTTAGTTGGTGAAATGTCGGTATACCATAAGCACACCATACAGGCGTGATGTTATGTGTATGCTGTTTCTACAATACGTTGAATACGAAAATATCACCATTTAAAACTACTTCGGTGTTCATCTCTATAATCTTTACTGTAGTAATAAAAATGAAGGAATTCAATGTCTGCAAAAACAAAAGAATACCGCTCGGGTTTTGACCAGAGCAGTAAAATGAAATCAGATTCATAACTGTACACCACATAACCTTTCATTCACACTAAGGTACTCATTGAGTGTAAGATTGATGTAAGTATTACACACACAATAAAAAGCTATAACATACTTACAAGACACACACACATGAAAAACTCTTTTGTTAACTGCACGTCCCTACACACATCATATTATTATGTTGGTACGTATATATGTGTACCTAAGTATAGTATGTTGTATACGTAAGGAATATGTCCGACCTTCCACTTCATCTACAAGCCTCGCTGCGCTTCACTAAGCCTCTTATTGCCGCAACACTATTTGTCATTTAAGTGTAGACAAGATACTAAGATTCTCAAGAAATAGAACGGAACAGATTTATAGTATATATATTGCCTTGAAAGCGATTTTCTTCAAGAGTAAACTGAGAATGTGATGATTTGTTAAAAAAGTAAGCTGGTAAATTTTATGTTAACCGCCGTGAAACGATTGAAATGAGTTCAGAGGCTCACACTCTGTTTTATCGCCTATATCGCATAAGGCTTTTTCAGTTAATGCCAATTATTTTATCACTGGAATAAATGAAATACTCGATCCCTGAAATTAATGTGAAAAATATAAAATTCCAATATGCCTTACTTAGAAAAAAGGAAGACAAAGATTTTACTATGCACAGACTCAGGCACACAATACTAAACAAATAAAAAGAAAATAAAAATGTACAAATTATGTAAAAAAAAAGTTTTTTTTCCATATTCAAACATTTAAAAATATAATCTATGTCAAAATAAAATTAATATAGATATACGAAAAGAATGTGGTGTCTCGCAGCTGCGCCATAGGTCCGTTCTACTACAATAATCCACATAAATTCTGTACCAGCTGGTAGACAATAATATATAGGACTCTCGTTGTAAGGGGATCGTCCGTTGTTTGGTGTCAGACAGCATTCGACGAGCCCGATTGAGCAACAATATACCATGAACGTAATCGAATGAGAAACGGTTCACATACCACGTTTAGGCACATGTGGAATTGTAGATAGTTCACGTCTGATATACTAGCTGAAACCTCGAATTACCTACTTGGATAACATTTGTAGTTTTGTACGATAATATTGGTACTATACATGTTTTCTGTTCCAAATAAAAATAGTGATGATGGTATAAGTTTTTATGAGTGTTCTACGGGGTTGCGAATACCTTACTAATTTCGAACTCAAACTCGGAACAAATCGATTGAAAGTCATTTAAATCGAATAAAATTCTGAAATCAAACTAGAACGCAGACGTCTTTTCAGTGCATTTTAACATTCTTAGAGTTCTATAAGTTGAGTTTGTGATACGAGTAAGTCTAAGCAGACGACAGTTTGAAAAAAGGAAAATTAGCTTTTTGAATTTAACAGCACAATTTATTTTAATTTTACGAGTGAACTCATCGTATTTTGTAATAACTAGATTATACAATCATTCTTTTATAAGCATTCCTTTATAATCATGCAAATAAAACGTGCTAGTAATTGCTTTATTATTCACTGAACTGTTACTAGGCTAAAATAAAACACAGAGCGAAGACTAATTAAGTAGGCTAAGCTCTAGCTCTCTCATAAAAAAATACGGGTAATTCGTAGTGCTCATTGCATTGCTGCATTAGTAATATGCACTACATGCCAGTTTATACAGGGGCTAACTACAGTTTAGATTGGTGTCAACCTCTGTAGTTAAACTCAGTTTAATTGTGTTAGTAACGGGTTCACTGGTGTAATTCAACTCAACAATTTTAACTCTTGGTTTTTGGCATCAGTTTGGTAACAAATTAAACAGGTACTGCTATAGCATTACCTCTCATGCAAGAGGTGTTGGGTTCAAATCCGGGCAAGTACCAATGTGACTTTTCAATTCATATGTACTTTCTAATATTTTGAACATCTGTAACATCGGTAAAGGAAAATTTAGTGATGTAATGTGGACTTATAATTAAGAAATAAGTATATGTGTGAATTCGCGAACCCGCATTGAACTAGTGATGTGATTGATACTCGTACCTTCTCTGTATGAGAAGAAACCTATGCTCTACAGTGACACAACAAATTTGTATTGCAAAAGAGAATGTGGTAATGGCATTTCTTTTTAATCGTTAATATAATTTGTTTTCAGCACTATGTAGTCTGCGATAGTCTTAACAGCATAGACAATTAAGGCCACAAAAACACAGATTTTCGAGTTTAAAGAATAACACGGAATCCTACGCATTCGAAAAATAAATTATTTCAAATGAAAAATGGCTGCTCGAATGGAATGAACTAGAACATGATATTAATCATTTCTATGAAATTCACGCCTAACAAGAAAAAGTAAATCCCTCCAACGGCCTTAATGGGCGAAAGTAAAAAGTCACGTACACTCGATACTTTTACTTTTTCATTATTTTAATCTGATTTGTGACTTATGGTCCAGGACATCTATAAAATTAACGGGTTTAAAAAGAAATATCCACTTTTCTCTAGTATTCGTGTTGGAACTAAAAGGCCCTTTTTTGTGGTACGTAGGTGAATGCCTGGGAGTTTTCCACAGTAGGTTATCGCTCGAGGAATGCCAAATATTCAAGAAAAATAAAACGAACAAAACAGAGTTGTTTCATGTTTACCGATAGTTGTTTACATTGCTTCTATTAGAAAAGCCTTCCTAAAGCGAAAGATGAAATACTATAGGGGTATAGTGTTTCAACTTTGTCTTATTTATGGAAATCTAGCTTTTGACCGCAGCTTCGCTCGCGTCAGAAAGTGGGGGGTTAAAAAGAGACAAAAAGTAGCCTATGTCATTCTCCATCCCTTCAACTATCTCCACTTAAAAAATCACGTCAATTCGTCCCTCCGTTTTGCCGTGAAAGACGGACAAATGGACACACTTTCCCATTTATAATATTAGTATGGATTACAAGTCAGTCTTTGAATGTTGCCATTTCTTAGGGAATTTTTACAATCAATTTTTAATTGTACGGAATATCTGTGTGTCAGTATTTTAATACTGACCTTATTGGTGATGTTGCTTAAAAAGGTCAGGGGCGTACTCGCGTACTTGCAACCGTCTTGTGTGTATGACCAGATGTATGAACGTGAGTGAAGTGAAAGGAGTATGTAAGGATCGTAGCAGGTGGCGTTCTGTAGTTTCTGCCTACCCCCATAGGAACAAGGCGTGAGTTTCTGTATGTATGTATGTATGTATCAGTATTTTACATTCAACTTCACAGCGTAATTACTTTGGGTGTCGCTTAACCAAAGGTGAGTCACACACGCGTTCATAGGTTTTTTAATAGCATTTCTTGTTAAAAATGCATTCTGTATCGTGATGAGCCAGATTCTGTACTCAATTATCGGAGTTAATACAGAAATTTTCTTTAGAAATCCGTCTTTTAAAACTCAGTTCTCAGCTGCTTGTACAAGCTGTAGCTTTAGTACAAGTTTCTACATATTTCAGCGGTTGTTTTATGTAAACTTTAGTAGGGCACAAAAAGTGTTAATTCTCAGTTTTTAATGATTAATTAGTTATATATTTTTTTATTATAATTTATTTATATAAGTTATTGCAGAATAGTCTATAATACGTACCTAGTTAAACTTCGCAATAAATAAAAAGGCGAATATTTAACAGAAAAGCCTTACGAGTACTATTAACAAGTTCATCGTAGGCACTAGGCTAGGTGACATCATAAATAGAAGATTGAGCGCTTCGTTTAGTATTTTTGTCAATTATTTGGGGCTTCCAAAAAGAGGTTCAAAAATATGATAACGTGTTAATTAATATATTTAGAAAATCAAAATGGGATTGAGTTACGTAAAAAATTAAATTTAGTAGACGTAAAAAATGTTTTATTAAATCGTAATTACTGTGGAGGAAAATGTTTCATTCCAAAAAAATATATATACTTTTACCAATTCGTTAACATAGCACTTAACTAAAATTATCCTGTTAAATATTTTGCATTAATTTTTATTCTCATAAACGCGTGTTTGTTTCTAGGGTTCCGCACGTCTGAATGAAAAACGGAATCCTTACACGCTCGCGTATCTGTCTGTCCGTCTGTCACAGCCAATTTTCTCCCAATCTAGTCGGTTTAAGTCGGTTAGGTACCCATATGAACTTCTGTGACCCAAACAAGGACGTGTAAACTAAATTAATTCATTTTGAACATGCGGGTCACTTATGGGGGCAAATGAGAAAATGAAAAAAAAATTGCTAAGGATTTTTTGTAAAGACGTTAAATTTGTTTTTTTTTAATAATTAGTTTTAAGGTTATGCAAGCAAAAATATGAATATTTACTATTCCCCGTTATCTCTGAAACTATAGAGAAACTTATGGAAATAATACAGACAATAGTTCTTTACTTTGCAAATAACAGGAAAATCTGTAAGAAGTCTTGGTCTTAAAAAACGAAGAAAATCTCTCAATATTGTGCGAACAAATTTACATTTGCAACTGGAATGTACATATTTTTCAACTAGAATGTTAAGTTTGTTCTTGTTTCAAATCTTGTACGAAACCCTTAGTGTGCGAGACCGATTCGCACTTTGCCGGTTTTTCGTTTACGTTGATGCAGTGCTGGAAAACTTTTGATTTTATGTAATATTTTTGAAGCACTAAGTTCACTTATACAATATAACGGAAAATCGCTGTTCAAATTTATTCTATGGTTTAAACCTAATTTCCCCGGACTATTCGCAATCCCACGGAAGGATGGTGGCATGGCGAAGTGTTGTTTGAGTACAATTAAAATAATTAAGTTAGCCATGTGGTCGACCAAAAAAACGTAACCCAATCTATCTCGAGGGGGCCATTAGTGAGTGAAGGTTAATGTCGAAATAGAGAAAATAATTAAGTACTTGTGTGTTAATGACAATATATAGCGATCACTAATTCGTTTGCTAAACGTTATCTCGATTTAGCTATAATACTGTCCTATAAGAGAAATTGATAATTATAAGTATGAAGTGAAATGCCTCGTTGTAAGTAAGTAGTAAAATAAACGTTATTTAGATTATGTGTATTTTACAAAAGTACATTTTAGTACAAGTGTGCAAAGTTTGTCATTGCACTCGAGGCTGGTTAACAGCCGGAGGTGAGGGTGTAATGGAGCTGAGAGTGCAATGATGATAATCAGTAAATATTTTTTTGTGAAAAATGGCTGATTTTCTTCCATAATTTACACAGTTATTTCTTTTTTATGCCTAAAGAATCTTGTATGTCATAAATCAGTGCCAACCAATGAACCCAAGTCAAAGGCAAATAAATTGTTTGATTAGTCCATTAAAAATGTGACTTTTGAACGACAATGTCACAAGAATAAATTATAATAATGATGAACCAAAGACACCGACATCCGAAAGTAAAGTTATTTGCACTTTGTTTCTTTTTGGAACTCTTTTCTTTTTACAATACTTATATGTACTATATCACAATACGTACACTATTCGTTGATGAGGTCCATGTGGTATCTTCGAAGACCATGATCAATGGACCACGTATAGGTTTCTTTGATCTTAGGTACATTTACCCAATCACAATACGTGTACTGGAGCTCTATTGTCCGTTCATGAGATATTCATGCAATTAAAAAGTCTATAACTTCAAATGACAGAAACGTCCAATGCGGTTGAGACAAGTTAGAGATAAAGACATGCTCATACCTGACTAGTATCTTTAGCACTTTGCCGCACTAGTGTGGAAATGAGAAGCAAAAAGCACGGTTGTTAAATTACTACACTACAAAGTACTAGAAAGTTGTGATGTTGAAAAATATAATAACATGATAATTAATTCATTCTTTTAGTATTGGACGGTTACGGAACCTTTAAAATTAATGGTATTCAACACCAAACTCATATGTACTTTCTAAGTTTATCTTGGACATCACTGACATCTGTAAAGGAAAACATCGTGAGGAAACCTGGACTTATAATTAATATAAGTCTGAAATCGCCAACCCGTCTTGAGCAATGTGATTAATGCTCGTGTCTTCTCTGTATAGGAAGAAGCCTTTGCCCTGCAGTAGGACAGTAACAGGCTTTTATTTTTATTATTATAACACCAAACTCTAAGCCCACCAAAAAACAATACCTAAATTAAGTGAACGATTGATCCGTAACTAACCATTCATTCCTAAATGGGATCACGTCCAGTGTTTTTAACGAAAGCCAAAGTCTAGTCAGTTCAGTCATGATCTGAATATTAACAATTTATGCTACTGTGTAACCCTTATATAAAACATGGGGCTACTTTTTAGATCATCCGATTCTTAGCGCAGCTGTGACTCTGTTTTTATGAGTACTCCCCACAATATTTTTACATATTTTTAGGGGTTCAGCATAAAAAGGAAAGGCGATCGAAATAATGTGCTCTCAGTGGTTCTGTAAGTATGTGCAAAGAATTGTGCGACGTTTATTTAATGTTTTTGAATATCAATAGCACATCGTCATCATTTTTGAATATCATAGTTATGTGCCGGCCATTATTAATATAATAATGTTGCAAGAAAGTAACGCCGTAATATGGTTTACTGATTATTTAATTTAAAATTTTGAGTTATAATTATATAGATGTTGTACCTATGTAATTGCATATATGCAATAAATAAGTAAGGTTAAGTTTTACCACCGTCATTATTTTTCTATCCTATTTTATAATATTGATACTATTTAATCATTTCAAAACCCTATAAAACATTATTGGACCTGAAGAATAAACACCAAATACTGCGGTAAAATATTTTCACTTTCGAGAATTTAGTGTTTTCCTTCCGTTCAAACGACACACAATATACGGCTGCGACGAGTTGACCCCTATTTTTCATAAGAACCCGCATGATGTATCTATATATATACATATATCTCGTGTATCTTAAAGTAAAACATGCATAAAACTTAAATTACGAAACTAAATAGTTTCCTTAATTTAAACTATAGAACTTTCTAAACTGCAAAATTCGTACTTGCCTTAAGCACGTGTGGTAACGAATTCCAAGGAACAGTAAACACTTAATGGAGTTGTTGGAAGTGATCAATCGTAAATGTTCTGTGTGAAGTTGCGTAGACGTCGAAGTCGCGGGACAGCGGCGCGGCGACGGCCGACTTCCACGGACCGCACGCGCTGACTGAGCTACGAGCGTCTACAGCCGGCTACGGGCTACGGTCTACGCGCTACGAGAATTGAACAGATACGATATGTATGGGTTATCGGTTGTTGAGATATTTGGGAATTGTTACTTGATTAAACTCAGAAACTCAGAAGAAATTAATGTTGAAACATTTTCTACTGCAATGCAATTTTACTTAGCTACGGTAGGTACTATTGTTTGAAGAAATTTTCTTATTTCCGATATTTTATTCAATAATCACATTAACTGTAGTTTCGAATGAGAAAATTTGTTCAAAGCTCGTTACGCAACCCACTCTAAGTACCAAACGAATTAAAATCCATACAGTCACCACAAAGTTCTTCATTAGCACTCGTTCAATAGACGGAGCAAGTTATTTCTATTAAAACGGGCAAGAGGCAGCTCTTAACTTTTATAAGACGAACTGTGCCGAGTGAATGAAACTAACTTTATTGTTTAACAAACATTAAGAAACCGGGAGAACGCAGTGGTACCGACGCCTGACGTCTGAAACTGCTATCGTGGTACAGACACGCTACTTAAGAACAAAACTGTAGGTACCTACCTCATGATACAGTGGTAAAAAATAAATTGTGGCAAACCTTAGGAAAGTTCAAATATCGTAACGAAAACCAAGGATAAATGTCATTGTAAATGTTCATCACTTAGAATTGTATTGTATAGTGTTCTGGATTTAGGTCTACTGGACACACTTTTTTTTTTCTTGTCTCTAAAATTTATTATGTAAATGTCATGCATACCTGTTATTTGCATGGTTACTGAAATGTAGATTCTACATGTCTCTTCTTCTACATCTTACTTGAATTGTAAGTGATTTTGCTGTTAGTATGCTTATTATAAATATATCGATTCATGTTTTTCCAATTTATTAGACAGATATGTTGCTGGGGAGTTTTTGGTACCTCTTCTTCCTAGCAGAAGCACTAGGAAGTGGTGTCGGGTGGGCGTTCTGGAGAACTGCCTTATGTATTTTTGGAAGTTCGAAAATTGTTGAGCCTAATTTGAATTAATGCTTTTTGGGTTGTTATTGTTTAAATAATTGTATTACAACTGCCATCAAAATATACGAGGTATTAATCATTATTGACATCATTGTCAGTTAAAAGCGCCCACTATTTGTCATCCATTGTTGCAAATACACGTGTTTTCAATTATTTTTTCTCTTATAGCTTTTATCGACTATAGGTAAATAAAGGTTTGTGTAACCAACAGCCCACTATGAAATGGCTGTTATGTAGTTCAAAAGTGGTCCATCTACTCCTCCGCCTATAACAACTAATAATGTATTTACCACACAAGTTTTGAAAGTTAGTTAAACGTTACTTACGCAATGTTTGGAATGGATAGGAAAATTTAAAGTTTAGCCCTTCTATTGTATGTATTCTGTGGTCCTAATAACAATACCTATATCAGAACTTCTGGGAAGGGTCTTCATGTAATGTTCAAATATTTGCGTACTGTTACGCAATGCAAAAACATTGCGCTTTTGTTTAGGAATTACGTTTAGGCGTCGCGTTATTGGTAGCAAAAACAGGCATTAATATTTCATTTGCGTTCACACTTCGACCGTGTTTTGTTTCAGCCAAGTTTGATTAAAGGAACTGGGAGTGCTGACTGTTGGGTTTTTTCCCTATCTCGTAATTTAGTTTCTGATATAACACTGTGGCTCTGTCCGCCATGTTTTCGAGGACACTACGTCACTTCTCGTGGCTTGTGCAGGGTGACTAGGTAGGTAAAAAAAAGTTTTTCTATTGCTTTCGTCAGAAGCTGGTGATAGGATTTTGAGCGATGCTTTTAGTTATTCTGATATGTTAATCGATTGTCTTTTACATTTTAATTGTATGGAATCCAGATTAGTCAGTGCAAGTTCGTGGTTTTGTTCAGATAATGCGTACGATTGTATTGTATTGTTTGACGGGCCGATATCCACAACTCCACGACTCTGCACGTGTTTTGCGTAAATAATACGTCGTCACTTTTTCCTGAAAGGCGTGGACGGCGGTCAATCAGTCGGTCTGTGACTGGTATGTGAAATAAGACGAAAGTCGTTTCGTGTTGCCCAGTATCTGATTTGTGTAGGCCAGATAGCCAGTCACTCCATATAAAGCACTCGTTTTCAGCTGCATCCGGTGAGACTGTAAACCAAACTCAACATAGGGTTGGGAAAGGCCTAAGCAGATGATGCCCATATTTAATTCTATGGAGATTAGGGCGCCAACTGTGAAAATGTCCTCGCAATATAAACAAACCTTTGCATATTATATAAGTACACAATTAGCGAGGACAGTATGTTATTATGGAAAACGGTGGTCACATGGTCAACATGGTCTCACCATGTCAGGCTTGACTGTGAAAATAGGCACAAATCACTAATACTCATTGGCAATGGGTATCTCTGGCAGTTTCAGAAAAAAAGAAGATCGACTACTTTATTCTTATTTTGAACCTTGGCCTACTTTTTAATTTAAAATAGAATGCGAGAACTAACGCGGTGCTCATATAAATAAATCCTTGTGTCAGAGGACTCAGAGAGTATATAGTTACACGATGAATAATGACCACACTACGTGTATCCTGTTAAAAACTGGCAACTCATGTAGCCGGCGAAACGATGACAAATGTTTATTATTCATTTTGAGGACCAAGATGGTGCGCACACCGGATCTGTAATAAGTTTTTGTACAGTAGGTACATTTTGTCAGTTTTTAACATTACTGCTTTGCTGTTGTGGGAAGCGTGTACGCCATCATTGTTTCAATAGAGCGAAAGTCTTTCATATAAGTACCACTTTTCAGTACGGATCAAAAATATTCAAGCATTCTATTTATGTGTCTCCTAATGTTAGCGAAAACGGTGTTAGTGTAATGATATTTAGGCATTCAGGTGTTTTCTAAACCATGTCGATAAATTCCACCAAACTGTATTATGGCAATACTATGGAATGTAGGTAAATAATGGATCCAAGAACACATTTTTCATATCTGTACGTAGCGTGGCGTCAGAAAACCATTTGAAACAATAACAAATTTTCTCAGTTCCTGTCAAATCATACCCAATGAGGGGTTCCGTAGTCGGAATCAATATGCACCATGTTCATTTTTACTAGAACTTTAGAAATATTGTATTTTTATCCATGGGATTCAAAGACACCCCTTCAAATTTTAATTCATCCCTCGGCTACATGCATTGGGAGTGTCATACCTAATTTCTTTTGTGTAATTCCGCTGCTCCATTGTTTAGCGCGGTAAGCATAGAATACACGTTCCTTGCAAATTTCTACATTAATACTTAGTCTCTTACTTAGTCTCCGAGTAAAATGGTTGTGTAATATTCGGACGGACAAACGGACCGGCAGGAATTATGAGGGTTTTTTTTTCCATTTGGTTACTGAACCCAAAATTGAGACCAAAATAAAACCATAGCAAGCCGTTTGCAAAACGGCTTTCCTAGTATTTTTGGGTCATTTAACGCGAAACACATTTTTCAGAAGAAAATCTGAACACCATAATATTGAGAGCGTTTAAAAATTAATGACCGATTGCGGTCAGTGACGCATTTCTTCTGAGAACTGATAAAATAAGTATGAATATAAATTCAGTGCAGTATGTTATTAATCTATACCAACTAATATAATAAAGCTGAAGAGTTTGTTTGTACGCACTAATCACTAGAAGTACTAGTCCAATTTGAAAAAATATTTTTGCATTTGATTGCCCAATTTTTGAGGATTTTATAAGCTTTTTAACACCATGCTGCGACTCTTAGGACAGGATGAAACCGCGGGGCACTGGTTGTATACAACATTAGTTCGGTAATTCTAATGCTTTACTAAACTTTATGCTCGACATTCAAAAAAATATCTAAAAATTAAACGTTTTTGACTATTACTGCCCACCTAGTTAGTTCCTAATCTAGGATATATAAGCATGGTTATAGCCATTTTGCTATGACACATGGATTGGGTCATTGGCTCTGTGGCTATTGATCTAATTAAACCTTGACCTAATTGGAATTTGTATGAGCGAATTGTTTTACAATACACGTGAGATACCATGTACATTACCTACCTACCTGTGTTTTATGAGACAGAGGTGTAAAGTGTTATGTTAGAAACGTAGATTTTTCCGTCGGAAGCCCCAAGAGAACTTGGATAGAAAGTTCCATTTCCCTTTTATGTTATCTTTATCTTGTTAATAGAAACCAAAGTATACAATTAATAACAAACAATTGAAATGTCCAATATAATAAACCAAAGTTGAATCAATAAAGTTACCCTTCGTAGTCTTTTAGTTTTCTTTTCTTTAATAGTATACTATGTATGTCAATAATACACACAACACATAATACGTGCATATATTTTCTTCTTCTCTTTTAATTCTATCCAAAGGTTGTCTGGAAGAGATCGCTTTTAGCGATAAGGCCGAACATTATAACACCATATGTGACTCTTATAGGTATTATTTGTAAGTTTGTGTGGTATATATATTCTGAACTGGTATATACGTGATATTAAAACTATCCGCGCGGTAACCACCCAGGTAGCACCAGACACAACACCCGTCTAGTCGAAGGATCCTCTCTTGTCTATGAAGTATGAAGAACTTTACCGCCTCTTCCTTACACCCCTATAAATCATTCTATTACATACTAATAACGTTCTACATGTTAACTGAATGAAGATTCCATACTCTTTCCATACATTAGCCGGATGTAAATAAATACTCGTCTATATCGTTCTGCCGGCATGCCAGTCTCATTCAAGCTCGTTGTGTCATATTTACGCCCAAGCACTGTACTAAAGAGGCAACGTGCCATTCAATATTCATTCAATAAAATCCGACAAACGCCGCGAAGCGTGAAAGCGTTTTAAGTCAAATCCTATTTGGTTGGCATATAAAAGGAAGTTGATTGTCGCTTGGTTTTGTAGACGCCAACGGTCGTGACGAGCGAAAACTTCACGAGTTTTATTTCGGTTTCCGAAAGGCTATTCAGTTTATCTCATGTCGAGTGATTTCATTGGATGTTGTTGCTGATCATAAGAGATTTGAGACGAGGCTGTTAAGGGATTGGTTCAGCCTCTCATAAAGAGGAGAAGGGTTTGTTTAAGGTTTTTCTGTAAAGCAATTCTCTTTGACAGTTTGTTGAAAAATTTATTCGAAGGCTAGTCATAGGTCGGTAAAATGTTACGACAAAGTAGTATCATCAGTCATCAAGTAGATACCAACCAATTACCAATGAACCCTGGGTAATCAGCTACTATTCCCACCATCCCTAGTATCATCTCATTTAAGAAGAATCGAGTCGAAACAATGATACCCAAACATGAAAAAACTCAATTAACATTGTATCTGTCAGGCAGGAATAGAACAGTAAAAGCCAGCGTGTGTACAAATATGTGCAGGCACTTGGTAACTGGGGCATTCGTATCATGAACTACAGTGTTGAGTATTAACCCACAGGCCAGTCGAAAAAATATCGATATATGTCGATTTTTATTGGCGATAGGTATAGAACTTTTCGATGATTTGAGGTAATCGACATACAGATATGTATGTCGATTATTCGGTGACATACAATATTTCGATGTAACGACAAAATGAAATCAAAAATTATTGAAAACGATATTTTTACACTGATAAAAAAAACGTCGTAGCTGAATCGGCTGAAGTTCAGATCTGTAAAATAATAATTTCACCCATTAAAGGCTTGCTAAAAAATAGTTAATTTTTTTTGGAGTAGCCATATCGAAAACGACTTCAATACCTACAATTTAAAATTACCGATATACTCTTATGTACGTACGCATGTAAAAACATATCGATATTGTTTTACGCTTCGACATCTCTATTGACCTGACCCACTGCAACCGAAAGGTCATAAGTCACCAAACATGCTTGTCGCAGATGAACGTACGTATAAACTTGATGTGTACATTGTTTGGTTTGTCTTCAGGATTGTCAGTATGTTCGCTCATGTTTTAGAAAAATTTCACAACCCAAACAACCTCACGTCTTCCTCTACCTTTTTGTCTACATAGCACGGCTGATAAGTAGATATTTAGCACTTTGAACATTAGTGTAATATCTAACGACCCTTCCCATTAAAGCGAGTCATTACGTATCCAAAGCATCTAAAGTGTCAAATACATTTTCAAGATAATTTGTGGTAAAGTTAGGCAAGTCTAACTTGACCTATTAAATTCTTCTGCTAAAGTTATAATTTCTTTGTTAAAGCTTTTAACGACATCCTGACGAATAACTTTAGTTATCTACTCGGGTTATTTTAGATTCCTCACCAAACTTTGCACTTTCATGAGCTTATTGCATAACAGAAACTTGAAAACGCGGTCTTTGTGTGTTTATGTCAAGGAGGCCAGCGATATTGGGACAACATTAAGAATGGCTTCCGCGATTTCGTTGGCAACGACAAATATTGAATGGTACCTAGATTTTCCTTACTCATATTTTGCGCATCAAAATCATCCGCTTCATAAAAATGGTAAATACGTTTCGCGTGAACGACTCGCAGACTGAATGGAATGGAGTGAACGATGTAAAGCTCGCGTGACACACATGATCGGAGCAAGGGATGAACTAAGAGACGAGTGATTCGCACTCTCGCGTCACTGGCGACGTTATTGCACACCCCGAGTGCCTTTTTTGTTCATGTGTGCCTGTTACCTTTGACATTTGACGGTTTAAAAGATTCGTTTTTATTTTTGTGCTATACGAATGGGTACAGCACCACATTTACGTATCTAAAGTTACCTATCTGATCTACTACTCAGGCACAGTTTCGTAGTTTTTGTTAGTGAATCTTAGGGTTAAAGAGAAACCTTTGTCAGGTTTTCTCTACCAGCTAAAATGATACGTTCGTTAATTTTAGAAAGCAATTTTCTTCCTAAATATTTACCTTCTAAGTACAAAAATAAAACTAAAGCCGTTGATAGCGCGTCCTCTTATTACATAATAATGTCAACATGAAGCTTAACGATATTTTCTATAAAATTCGCACGTGATAAATATGAGCAGCATATACAGTTTACAGGGCAACAGTATATAAATAACCCGTTCAAGCTTACATTGCGTAGAATATTTTCATATTTAATTCATTCGGTATAATCCGCTGATACAAAACAATAAAACCGCCTATCCATTGCTGCGAATATTTACCCGCAAACAAAAGAAGCTCAATGTTTTGTTTTTCGGGATTTATAATCACCGTGTAGCGATGAATAAAGTCATAAAAAGAAAATAAGGATGAACTGTGGAAGGTTGTTTCAGCATTAATGTGTTTGTTGAATGAATTGTATTTTTAGCAGAACGATGTTTTTATTAGAATTCAGCAGAATCTACTGAGCATAACTTGAAAGAAGGATTTTTTTGACTTTTAGAAGTCAATTCTCAATTCAAATTGTTTAGAAAAATAAATGCCTTTTATTTAATGAATTTAAGCGAATCTTTGTCATTAAAATCTTTATTTTCTTAAGTGGTTTCAGCTGAAAATCTGTGCGTATTTTTTGACATTTTCATATCAGTAGAACGAGAATACAGTATAATTTATGAATAATGGTAAAATATATGCAAATAACAAAAGTTCTTAAATGCTGATGCTAACAAGTTAAACCTAATCTACCTTTCACAGGCTTTAGTTATCCAATCAAAATGCAAATGTGGCCTTCTACAACTGACGTTTTATAAAAAAAATACTTTCAAAAATTGCAGTCTCTCATTTACTATTAAAATGGTCTTCCATTTGAAGCCTTTATGAGATTCAGAAAATCAAATTACGTATGTTTGATCTTTAAAACATTCATATTTTCAATTTTACTTACATCTTTTGGTAGTATTTTAGTGGAAATTCTATTGCATAAAATCAAAAATTTATTGAAATTAATAAAATAAGTAAATCTTCTATCTATCTAAGTACCTATATATGCTTTATTTTTTATGAAAGTTGCTATTTGTTAGTTTTTATTTTCATTTTCGTTAATAAAATTGAGGAATTATTTTCATCATTTGACGAGCTTAGGGTTCCGCAGCCAAACAGATAAAACGCAACCCTTGTATTTTGTCCTATCGTTCGGAACATTCGAAGAATATTGGCACTGCTTCGATGGAATTTAGAAGGAAGCTAAAGGTATTTTGTGATTCGCTGAACAATGGCCGATAAAGGTTGAGGTGGCCCAATAACATAAGAACGAAAAAATATGTATATATATAATCGGTGTGCATAAACGTGTTGGCCCACCTAATTAGAAGTATCCCCAATTTGCCTATGAGAAAATATTGTGGCAATTTACGGTAACAATCGCAAAACACGTTTTAAATAATTTATTTAAGAAATACCCACGGTGCAATATTCATCCCGACTACGGAACCCTTCACAGTGTGTGGTCCGCTCGCTCTAAACCGATTTTGTAAGTAGTCGTTTTTTGTTTCTTTTCTAAATTTAGTGTCCGCACGAATAAAACATATTTTTTAAGACTGTTTGTTTTGTTCCCACATACAAACCGTAAAACCAGTTTTGTGGGGCATAGTTTTAAGTTATGATTTTTGTTACTTTATAGCTAGATATTAATAATTGTAGGTCTTTATCTATAGTTATAACTGTATTTAATAACGACGCGTGTTTCTGCACACGTCGAGAGTCACATCTTCGCCGCTATATTTCTTATCAGCTTTTCCGGTATTTTCCAGAAATGAAAAGGAAAAGAGATAAGAATCAATATTAGTTTACTACATTTTTCTACGTAACGTAGCTTCGTCTACTTCGGTTTATTTACTATTACTGCATTTTACTTTTTTAAATACAATACTTGTGATGATGAAAAAAAAACCTAAAAAATGTTTAATTATCCCGTAGATACTAGAGCAACCAAGAAAACTAGCATTAATTTTAAATTGTCACAAGATTAATTAAATAAGCATGTTATTTTTATTTTACATCTAAGAACTTTTTGTTTATCTTTGGCAGAGGGGCACGCAGTAACAATTATTCAAAATTATCTCTTAACGATGTTTGGTCTTATCCGTGCAGTCAACTAATGGACGTGACGGACCTCGGAGGGCGATTACAAGCAGACACACCACTTACTAAGTTCTTAGATAAAAGAGAGAGTTATAGAAAGTCAACTTCGAACAGTTCAAGCAACGTACAGATTACAGGTTTCTGAGATTATTTCTGTTCTTCATCACTATTATAGCTTCAGTGAAGCAAGTCAAGTAACCCCAAAATGAAAGCGGGTAGCCCGCTAAATTCAATTTTCGAACGTATTTAGTATGACTGTTAGACTGGGGCTTTTAGGTTATTCCGTTAAAAGGTTATAGTTCTAATAGCTCCATCTCTCTCTCGCACTGGAACGGTGATGATTTTTTTCTATCCACATGCAAATATCAGATCATAGAACGTAGAAATGTCCAAGGCGATACCCTGAACATTACTAGTTTTTAAACTTAAGCACCTGATACATACCTAATTCGGAAATGACGCCATGATGTCAGGCCAATGTCTAACTTTGCAACGGACAGTTGTACTACCAGGTTATCTTTCCTTTAAAGCGAAATGCAAGTCCCTTTTTCTAATTAGGACTTGCTTTCAGCGGTGGTCGACTGTCTTGGAAAACGTCTCATTTAATTTCAGTAACAAGAAAGGACTATTTACTCTGTGTTTTTAATTTGGCTTCCAAAACTATAAACGTCTCTGTATTTTTTTGGAAAAATTGTGTTAACTACCACTCATATAGTTCATATAGCACTACAATTTCAACAGGTCTAATGACGTTTAGAACATCATATTGTATTTGATAAATCGACTAAAAGCCGATTTCATCCCAGTATCTCAATCCCAGTCTAGAGATCGATCTTTGTTTGTAACCAATCAATGGTTGACATTGCAATCTGTTACCTTGAGAGGTTAAATCAGAAGCAGCAGTTTATGAGTATTAGTTTCCACAACTGCATACGACGACCGAAGGTCCGTTGCGACACAGGAGGTTGCGGGTTCGATTCCCGCCCTGGGCCAAATGTTGATACGGTCCTTTTCCTGAGCTATCTGTCAGTTAAATATGTCAATTCCCTAAAAAAAAAGAATCGGCGCCAATGTCAACGATGATGGGCGAATGTGTAAACCTTGTTTTAAAATGGTACCCTACAGAAAAACAAAGATATTAAAAATAATAAATAATGCTGGACAATCCACACAGCATCATCTAGCCCCAAGCTAAGCAGAGCTTGTGTTATGGGTACTAGATGACTGATATTCTTAATACAATACATAACATAGATAGATATTTTTTATTATACTTAACAAATACCCAGAACACCCGGAACAAACATTTGTAGAGCGTACAAACATTTGTCCCAAGGCGGGAATCGAACCCGGAACCTCCTGCGTCGCAGGCGGACCTTCGCCCGCTGCGCCACATAGCTCGTCAAAAAAGAGAGATCTACTCTAAATGAAACTTAGCGTGTGACCAAGGGAATCGGCTATAGAACCACTCAAAGCCACGCTATTGACTGGAAGAACTACTTTCCTACTTTCAAAATGACAGTATCATTACATGTTCAGAAAGTCTGGGCCCAATGGTTGTGATTTTTCCACCGCACTGTTCGCCACCAATTAAACTAATAATGTAAGTTCCAGAACTGGAGTCAGCTGTTACTAAGAGGAGTGGAACTATCGTAATTGCTTCATTTTACAGGGCTGTGTCTCGTTCAACAATGGTTTTTAACTAACCAGTATGATTGCTAGTAAAAATGAGAAGTTTTATTCGCTAATAATTATAATAATACTTGGCTGTTATTAAGCAGATCGTCGTAACGGCTAATGGCCTGCTGGGTAATAGTCTCGACGGCCATATGTAGAGGCTCTCGTTACACGGTTGGATCATAGGCCTGATACAGAAGGCAGAACTCTTTGATAAGGCTCGGATTATGAGGAGGATCCAGTCTCCCGGTAGCTTTGACCTTGTTACCGATATCGGTGGACCACTATTTTTTATATTTATTAATGTTTTCATATATTGGTTTTTATATTCGAATATTTAAAAATGTATATAAAATGAATGAAGGGAATTATAATATCAAGGTTATAAAACATTAACGTGGGCGAAGCAGAGGTAATAGTGTTTCATTTTAAAATGTAATTTAAAGGCACGTGTTAATTAACCATTTTAAATAAATTATGCACTTCCGTGAATTAATCACGCCTATCAGGCTGTGTTTCATAAAAATATACAAGGCTATAAAATTTAAATATGTACGTCGTTTTAATTTTTTACTAAGAACGCCTTGTGTTCATGTTAGAATAACATAATTTTTTTCTTTCTTTTATTTTGTTTTTTTTTTTAAAAAAAAACGTTGCCCCACAGTAGGAATTTCTCCTGTATCGTGGGTGCGTTTACAAACATTTAAACTCACATACACAAACAGCCAGACCCGGAACAACTACCTGCAGGTCATACAAATATTTGTTCCGTGCGGGGATCGAACCCACAACACGCGGCGCAGCAGCCGATGGCTCAACCACTGCGCCAACCGTGTCGTCAATTTCAAATATAAAACATTAAGCCTTTATTCCCCGAAGGGTTCAGCAGGGATATACCTATGGTATTCCTACATTTCGCCTGTTATATTTAAATTCTATATTTTTTGCTTTTAACCGGGCACAAATCCAGTCTCCAGGCTGCTACTAAGAAAATGCAAAAGACCAGATGTAAAATTCCAATTACACTTAACCTGGAAATCGAAGTAAGGACTATGCAAGCAGTAGCCTTCGCAAGCACTAGACCAACGAGATCGTATTTCAAAAACAATGCAACGATAAAAATAACGCCACTGTTTGATGTTAGTACCATATCCGAGCTCAATTAAAACATCATAATCAAATAATATCGAACAGCAAAACTTCAATCAAAATAATACAAAAACGAATAATTTAATAAAAATACGCAAACACAATTGGGGCTGGCAAAAACGTGACGACCCAACCGTACCAGAATCACGTTTAATATTTTCATTGCGAATGTACACAGTACTGTCGGCAACAGCGCTGTGTGGGCTGTTATTGACAATCGTACGACAATTCCGTACAAATAAGAGCCAATAAACGGATACCCTTAAAACACTTGAGTGCTGGAAGTGTACATAACGTTTAAAAATAAAACGTAACATTGCGGCTGTATTCACCACCGGGGGGCTATGCAGAGATGTACACGGGTACATCGATATTTGGCCTGTTCTGTTTAAGTCCCATGTTATAGCGGCCAAGCCTATTGCCGTTAATCGGCCACCAATCCAGACTCCCCTGCTGCTAAAAAAAGGCTGATGGAAAATCCAAATTACCCTTTACTCAACTCTTGAATCTAAATCAGGACCTCATACTCAGCACTAGGCCATCCAACCTGAAGAATATGTACTAACGTTTAATTAACAATACTTCTATCCCTTTTTTAAATATACTAGATACCTGTAAGACTAGACTACATTACAATAACTTGTGCTAGTCTGTGAAATCCTGTCACTCAGGAGAAATAGTTGGTTCAATTTTAAATTCCATGTTGATGGCTAGTCATAAATCTAAGTACGAGTAGTTAATACAAAATTCGAATTTTGTTTAATATTATCTATAACTCTTACGTATAATGTTATCCCAGTGAATTCACTCAGGTTACAAGCAAAAGTTGTTAAAGTAAGCTGTAAGGGTAGCCTTTGCAAGCGCTAGATCAATGAAGCTGTAGAAAAATAGTAGGTTCGAATTGATCTTTCGTCTTCACAAATTGTTTCAGTGCCTTAGAATCCATTTAGAAACAAATGCAATGATATTCTTTGAAGAGTTTTAATTTATGGCAGACAGATCCTAAATCAATTAACAAATAAATTAACGCATGAAAGGCACAAAAATACTACTCTCAATTAGGAAGGAATCTAGATGATGCGGAATATTAACACATAAAAGTTGAGGTGACCTGCCGAGGGCTACAAACTCTAAACCTTTCGAGTTTTTGTACATACCCTCTATTCACTATATCCTGTATTCTACGCACTATGTCACTATTTTTTTACACTATGTCTTTGATTATTTTAGTTTTACTCGCAAAATTGTCATTTTCACTATTTAACTATTATTTTGGGGTCTTTTTGACTCTGTTTCGAACATACCTTTTAAAGTATACAAATAATGGAGGTAAGCGGTTCAAAGAGCTTAGGAAAATATATGTATAATTGAAAAAAATAATGGTTGCGTCAAAACCACCTTAACCACATTACACTTCTTAACATAGCACTGTTGCTAAATTAAGAATTGATAATACTAAGTATCCCAACATAGGTACTACTTCTAAATAAAGCATTGTGGTTTCATTAAATAAGACATCTACGCCGTTTTGATCTAAATAACAAGCGATCGGGCCTTGTCATAAATAGGCTGAAATATTATGAAAAGGGACACCTCCCCTTAGGGGTTGTCCATTTATAACGTGATATTTTTAGTAACTTTTTGACGACTGAAACATGGTGAGGTTAGTTTTAATATGTTAATGATTTTTTGTAATTACGGGTTGTTACGTGCTGCTCTTCGATATAGAAATAGCGCGTGCAAGGAAAAAATAACATCACATGATATCTTCCTCCTGTCATGTGTTTTTTGCCGAACCACCTCCCCCCCTTTCTAGCGTCACATAATCAATGGACGATCCCTTACCAATAGGTAGCCATCAAATTTTGGTTCGAACACAATTTCTTAACTGCCTTATGGTGTTTCCGAATTTTATTTTATTCTCAGCCCTTATATAAACTGTTTTCAGTAACGGCAATCATGTTATGGGATTTTTTATATCGTTTGTGACCAAGACGAAGATGAAAGGATGAACTTACCTTATACAGGAAGGATTGGTCTGCAGTGGCAGTGGATTGAGAGAATCTTTTGGTAAAGGAGATAGTGAAAGTCTAAGATTGTTGTATAATGTTACTCGGTTTGATGTCCAAAATACGTGGATGATGACTAAATTAATGGGTCTTTCTCATCTCTACCTAGTCTTGTTTAAAACAAAGATATCCTCGCAGTTGTGAACTTCTGACCCCCATGGGATAGCGTCCTTAAAGGTTTTTTGCATGTTTTAGTGATCTCCAATTTTTGTTTTATTTATCTGCTTACAATGTTCATCCACAATCCATTGTTTATTAGATCAGCGTAACTCTTAATTCTCTTAGTTTTCTATTTAAAGCTAACAAAATCCCTCAACAGAATTTGCCGTAATCGACCCTGAACGACCTTGAACTAGTGATCTTCTAACTAAAGGACCTAAACAATATATAAGGGAAGTAACTGAACCTTTTAAACTTGACCGTCGGACCCGAATAATCGGTCAGGGTTAAAAGGTTTTTTTGTCTACGCGTCCTATCTTATGCTATTTGTGCATACTTACTGAGATGTTGGATTTAGAGGCCAAGAAAATTCTACGCAAGTCAATGCTGCTATAAACTTAAGTCTAACATGTCTAAATAAATCATCATCTGCTGGGATTGGCTTCTAGTCTAAACAAATGCAGCTGAATACTAGTATTTTACATAGAGCTACTGCTAATATGACCTCCACAACCCGGTTACTGGGCAACACGATACGCCATGTTAAGAGTGGTTGTCATACAATCGAGCTTCTGACTACTACTACGTAATTACTGTCAGAGATCTACGAATGACAGTTGGGACCAAAGGCTTAACGTGCTTTCCGAGGCACATTACAATAATTATATCAACGAAATGACTCCCGAACCTGATAGACTTGTTATAACTAGTAGTCGCTCAGTGATATAAATTCAACTGTTTTAGCTTTCTACTTTTCTTATTTCTGCATTCCTTCTCCATATAAAATTTAAATGTGCCAAATCTCATATTCCTCCGAGCGCGCAATATTCTTAAAAAGGGATCTAAAGTTTTCCCTTCACATAGGTATTAAAATACAGCTTATCATCCCAAAGGCTGGCATTAATTTCTGTATATACTAATTATTTACACATGCAAAATGAACAGTAAAATATCCCAACTAAGCAAACCTAGCAACAAAATAGAAACAGGCCTGCCGACTGCCGACTGGTAGTGATGCCAAAAAACTGGGGTTATTGCCACGTTGTGTGGCAATGCTGACCCTCTGGCCAAAGTAGAAGCCAGCTCTTGGTCGTATGGGCCCAATAAACGTCCAATTCTGAACGTGACTCCAAATATCTAACAAAATAAACTCGAACTTAAATCACTCTACCAATAAAACTAGATGACTCACTTAAAATAATACTTGACTAACATAATCAGAAACAACAAAAACAATCCTATTTCAACAAAAATCGTGCTTGTAATACTAACAACCTTTCGATTGCAGTGTTAGTACGACCGGGCCGTTTGTAAACGACTTTATTGCAGTGAGTGAAAAAAACGCTTCTATTGGGAGCTTTCGCCTCTCGGCACGGCGCTCATATATTTTCTTTATCACTACTTACGCCCCTTGACCCTTTCAGTCGAGTCCGATTGTTTAGTGCTTTAAAAAGCGAAATGCGTGTTTGTTATTACCGCCCGACGAATAAAACGCACGGCTCCCTGCTCCCTACGACGGAATAACATTGAGTTCACGAGTTATTTAACTAAGTTCGGTGTCGAAACACAAGCTTCAGTACAATTTGACATAAACATGAAACAAGATTGGCCTCATGATGCTTTTTGTTGTTTACGCGACGTTGCACATTGAAATGAAAGTGGCTGAAGTTTACTCGTGACGGCGAATTCGTGAAAGGACTTTAAACGTTAGAAATATTATAATATGAAACTAGCCGTGCCCGCCACTTTGTCTGCGTGGAACTTGAATTTTAGGGGTTCTATTTTTTTGGGCGGAACCCTAATTATTTTTCTAAAATAACACATCCCGTCAAAATCGGTCGAACCGTTTCGGAGACTACCTCAAACAAACAGACAGACTACTTTTTTTATTGTTATAAAGTGTAATTTTATTTATTTGTATACATTAGGAGAAACCAAGTAAGTATGCACTAACCTTATATTATTTTTATTACAATCAAATTGAATGGATCGTTTTTCATCAAGTAATTTTAAATATTTTTACAATGAGTGTCAAAGTCTGCCAAGATTTTAATCTATTTTGAACAAGACTCGATGCGCCTTAATAAAATCAAATGAATCGCTATTCTTTAATTGATTCTAATTTTGCAAATGGAAAATTGATCACGTGTGAGCAAAAAAACTGTCAAAGAGCGGGTCAGACTCACAAACTGTATCGTTACCTTGCTGGAATATTACATTTTTTACGACTACAGAACTATTTGTTTTAGTATAGAGTTTTCAAAGATGTCCACAAAGCATGCTAGTTAGAGATATTGTTTTATTTTCCTGCTGCGGAACACAGACGAAGTTGCACCATAGAAGTTGTTTTTTTTTTTCCATTTGGTACAGAAGTCTAAAAATAACATTGACCCAGTTATATGGAGTAGCCTACGGTGTACTTACAGTGTCCCGTTAGAACGATCCGACAGCTATAGACGAAGCTCTAAAACACCAAACCAACAAAATATTTATAATGACTATGTAATCTGACGCATTTCTACGACTGACCCTGATGCACATAAGTAGATCAAATAACTATAAAATGGTCTGAAACCTTAAATTAATCTATTCTTTGATTATCTTTACATAATAAGTAAAACAGACGTGATTATATCCCATCAAAATGAAAGTCGAAGAACATTGAAATAATTTTGGCCAAAACTCTCCCTCGAGTGATTTTGATATCAACTTGTCCAGATACCATCATGTTATAGGTAGTAAGCTGTCGTGAGCTTTTCTCATAACATTACATAGAATTATTCTTTCACGATATTCTATATTATTTCCTGGCCTGACGTGTTCAATATAAGGCATTAGTGTCGGGTCGCGGCACACACGTGGTATCGCCGACTGTCAGCAGGCTGTGATTGTCGTTGCCGACTGTACCGTTATTTTCTACGCCGTTCCTATTCACAAACACAACACTACGTATTACTTTTTCATTCTTTCATTTCTCTCATTTCAATTGTACAATCGTGTACATTTGTGACACAACGCATTTGTTTGTGATTATGTTGGTGTTTTACATATGTACCCGTATATGCTGAGTAATGGTTGGCTTCTTAACAAGTTATCGGATCGTTTCAGAGTCGCACGGTCTCCAAAAAGATTGTAGAATTGGGCAGAAACTCTAATTACTAAGGTACCCGAAAACGTTTTACAATATTACTGGAGTAACCGAAAAAATATCTACTTTGCGGCGTAAAGCCCACAATCGAGAAAAGCCGCGGTGCCAGGCCAATTGACATTTCCAATCAACTTTTTTTTCGAGCCAATTATCGTCGATCGTTTTCTTTCGCAGAGACCACTTCCTTAGCTACTGAACGGGAATAAAAGTGAGCAAATGAAATAATAGGGAAATAATAGAGGGCAGCAGTCGTCCGTGTCGGTACGTATCTCCGTTAATTAACGGCCATTCCAAATGTTTACATACACAGACAATATTCAATTATTACCCATTTTATCGCACACCGCACAGCCCTTGCTGCGAAAAAAAGCACTCGTGAATATTTTCAATAGGTTCACGTACCTACCTGTCAGACCAGCGCTCGCCGTGATTGTTGAATGACACTGCGTTTATTTTAAATGTATGTATGTAACAACAAAATGTTGAGATTTAATTTTGCGTGCATATTTTCCTTTTGGGTAAATAAGTATAAACTCATAAATTCCTGATGCAAATGTGTTGAAGTCGCGTCCTAATTTAGGCATGAATAACAGGATAAATACTTAGGTAATGTAATAAACAATGACCACGGTTTCCTCGTAATTTATACATTCCTGTCTTTTTATGATAAAGAACTCGTGTTCTACGTCAAATTTTGAATCGCTGTTACAAAGTGAGAAGATGTACAATCACATCATACATGGTCAACATCATGGATATTTCCCGCGGGCAACCATTTTTGTTTCGTTAAAGTTGAGCCGTGTCCATCCAATTTGATCTGTAGCACTCCCAGATGACCGCCACGCTTGTTATACCGCCATAGATATAATGTTAGACGCAGTGGATTGCATTCGGATGTACCTACAATAATTTAAGAATTACAATAGTATATATATTCGACGGCACGGTTATCGCAGTGGCTGAGCGATTGACTGCTGCGCTGCGTGTCGTGGGTTCGATTCCCACACGGAACAAATATTTGTATGCACTACAGGTAATTGTTCCGGGTCTGGCTGTTTGTGTATGTGTTTGAATGTTTATAAATTCACCCACGATACAGGAGAAATTCCTAGTGTGGGGCAAGGTTTTTTTTTAAAGTCAAAATCAGATATTGAATCGACGGCTAGATGCGTCATGGTATAATATTATATGGGAAATATAGCTTCTTAGCTAAACGGTATTTTTTTTGTTTGTTCGACGTATAATCCAGAAATATAATTTCTATAAAATATCAAGCCGGAGAGTGAAGCAGAACACATTTCGCCAGTTATATTTAAGTCTCATGTGTACCTATAACTTTATTTTATCAAATAATTACACTTATTATAATGTTTTCTAAGTTCCACGCGGAAGAAGTAGCAAACACAGCAACATGGCACCAAAGCGAAATCACATTGCATAGGAGCGAGTTGGAGGGACTTTCAAAATAAGAGCCAAATAATTTCCAAAACTTTACAATCATTGTAAACTTAGGATTTCATTCGTATTAATACAAAATAAATAAACGAACATCATCGTGTTATAACAGACATTGCACACGAAAACCTAATAAGAATCTAAGGTGGAAATGGTGTAGGGAAGCGCCTCCTTACGCACGAACGCCATTTCTATGTAGCAAGCTACTGACAGTTCATTAATTAACTCTGCTTACTGGATAGTAGAACTTGAGGGTACGGATACTGTCAATACTTGCTAAAGTAACGCTGTGGGCGTGAAAATATCGATATTAGATTAGTGTGGCAGTGTCAAGAGATTTCGTTCAATATATATTGGTAGCAAACTAAATAAAACAGGCAAAACTAGTGTAAACTAAGGTGTATAAAAGGTTTTACGTCAGTTCTCCAATAATTGTTACCAGCACATAGGACCATAAAGGTTTTAAGTCAGTTTTTCATTCATTGTTATATGCTAGGCAGAAAGGTTTCGAGACCTTTGCCTGTTAGAATTTGAATATTAGAACGTGATTCATGACGCTGAGACAGAATTGTTCTTGGCGCGAAAGTAACGCCACATATTTTCAATGTATTTTTTTAATATTCATGTAATTAACTATACGTATGAGAGGTTGACTGTTATAGATTTAAACGATAAGGCCGGCCATTGTAACACCTTATTTATGCTCTTAGAAGTTGTCATTTGTAGGTTTTTATGTTGAACAATAAAGAGTATTCTATTTGATTCTTTCTAAATGTAATAAATCGACTAAAGTTGGGTATTAGTGGGTATTCTGACCGGATGTATGAACGTAAAAGAAGCAAAAGCATTTTGTAGTTTAAGCCTACCCCCCTGGGGAAAAGGCAAGAGTTTATATATGTATGTATTCTAACAATATTATAAGTAAAATCTTAATTTGCAGTTTTATAAAGGTGTATTCCTGTTCAATTAAAACTATTTTATCTTTATGAGATCATCACGCAGTCACGAGTCAAACTTCGACTCGCTATCTTGAAACTAGCACATACAATTATAATAAATGTGGAAATGTCTCTCAAACGTTATCAAATAAAATAGATATGCAGCAAAGAAATAAAACTTTTCTGCAACATAAATACCTTTTCTCAATTTTGGAAATGCACCGGTTTATCTCAGTTGCCATTACTTTCAGACCATTAAAAGATTATATGCGTTTCAGCTACTCTGCTTTAAGAGATTCAATAACATTAGATATGGTACGTTAGTGCTAGTATTTTCTTTGAGAATCAGTCATAATAATATTATAGGTACCGCCATTGTGGAAATGGCGCCTGGACTGTGAAGGTTACCTAAAACATTTTAATTTTATATATTTGCCCAAGCACAGCTGGGTTTTATCGCAACTTACATGATATAATAAAAACTTCCCCAACATATGCCTTTATTTTTCGACCAATAGGTTGCTAAGTAATCAGAAATAATCGTAAACGTTAAAAAATGTTATGTAATCTTTAAGCTAACCAAAATAATCTAAAATTAAAAAGTAATGACTTTTGCCCGATTGGCCCAGAAGGACGGTCTATTTCTTTGGTCACACTAGCCTAAATGAGTTGATGGATTTGAACAAATGAGGTATCATTTCTTTGTTTCTTTATTTACCCTGAATGGCATGGACTGTGTGCATATTGAAAAAAAAAAGCTACATGGTGGCGAACATTAGAAAGCGCGGTCGTATTTTCTTTACCATGACATCCTACTCATACCTATTTTCTTATGTAATTAAATGTAGGATAGATATTATACTGTGTCAAAAGAATACAGACTTCTGATTGGGTACAGAGAACAAGACATTGATTAAAAAAACAGCTCTGTTCTTTTAGTTTTATCATTTGACACGTTTCTTACCCATTTCCGTCGCTAGTTGCCTCCTTTGACCTTTCCTCAGCAAATATGAACAGAAAATATACCTATACCTATGTACTTCACATTGTAACGCCTCACTTTGTTACTTATTACACCCAAACATGCCATTATTTGAGCCATTAAGGTCAACAGGAACAGACATTCGGAAATGTAAGTTATAAACATTAAAGTCTCATTATTAAAACATACAATTTACAAGCAGATATCATAATGGTGTGAACTCCTTGTTCACTAACTCGTATCAAGGACTGGCAGCTACAATCTTATTTCAAAAAAGGAAACAAACTATTGGCGGTGGCGATTACATGCATTTTTCCTCGTAAACGTGACGAATTTTTATTTACCAAAAAATCCTCAATATAAATCATCCATCATCTTGCATTCACCAAAACCTAGCCGCCGCGCTGGTGCTATACTTTTATGATAGTAGATATACAAGACATTGACACACAACCAGTTAGGTAGGCACATAATATTAGACTCGCTAGTGTTGAAATTTTTATGTCGGCTTTCCCTAATTTCTACGTTTTTTACTGACGTTCTTTTTTACTATAAACTGTAAAAAATCATGAGAATAACATGACTTCTATCTAATCCAGTGAGTTTTTACACTCGTAGTATCAGGTTGTACACAGATGTATTCCTTCCTGTTTTCAAAAGCCATTTTATAAATTCGTTTCAAAGTTCTGTTATCTATCAACATATGCACAATGTGTCCTTCTTTTGTCACGTATTTCATCCAACTTTTCGGAGGCTCGTATTTTTTCGGTGAAAACTATTTGTCTTAGTATATCAGTGACAAAACGTTGCGAGCCCCTGGTCGTTAATCAAACTCTAGGCCGACAAACATTACTGACAAATAGATTTTCTTTTACGAAATATTTATAGAAGGTGGCGAACAGTAAAAGGATTTAAAGTATCATCACGCTTTCAATCAAAGTAGGTTCTTTAATGTATTAAGTTATTGTATCGTTACAATAACAATTATATCGTTTAATAATGTATGTAAACATTCTATAATTCTTTTGAACTAGTCATTCATAATAACTAAGCCCGTGATAGTGTAAAAAGGCTGATCTTAATTTTAACACTAGGACAGTAATTTTCATTGCTTACATTTGATCGAAGATAGCTCTGATAGCAACTCTAAATCCCCAATTTTTTTAAATACGTACACGTTGCGAAAGAAAATTACCTACGTATTTATGACTTACAAATCATTTATTAAGGTCAATACGCAAAACTGAAACACAAGCCAGAAACTGTTTAGACCATGAACAGCAACACGTTTTCCAAAAAGAAAATGAAAAAGAAACCTCGACAAGCCAGTTAAAACTGGCTTGTCGAAATGTTTGTTTCACTTGCAATATATTCAGGGGCGATAAGGTCGTCTATTATTCCAACCGCTCTTGTTGTGGAGGCTGTGGTCCCACGCAGAGCCCTTTACATGAAAATAGAATATCTTTAGCTCAGCCTCACAACAGCGGGGTTCTGGCTAAGCAGATTGTCCGAGTAACAAATGAGCCAATTTCAAGGGAAAAGCGATCTTTTAAAAATACTTTTGCGTATTCTCTAACAAAATCTTCTCAATTTACCGCTCTAGTACGATGTAATGGCCGGCCAAAGTACGTGTTTTGCATAATTTAATTACGCCCATCTGTTATAATGTGTGTGAAACTAGTAAATTACGATAATCATCGATAATCAGGCCATGTAGGTAGGATTATAAGGATAGAATCAGTATGAAAATTATGCCAGCGAGAGCACGTTAAGCTGGGGACCTAAGCGTAGAATGTCAAACCTACGTACATAAGATAGGTGGGTGGTATAGAAACACGCCATTTTCCTCTTAATAAATGTTGTTAAGAATCATCTTTACAACCATGATACATAAACCCCAGAGAAGAAAGGCAAGCTTGAAAGGGACCGAGGAAGTACTTATCTCCGATTTAAAATTGGTCCATAAATTGCTTGCTGAGATTCGGTTCGACAACAATGTTGCAGTGATAAAATCTAAGTGAAGGTTTATAGATCCCATACATGTAGAAGAATTGTGGGTCCCAGACTTCTGTTCTATGTAAGAAACGCGCTTGTTATGTGTCCCCATTGCACCAATAGATAAATCATGGGTACAAGACAGGTAGCCCCAGTTATCCCCTCTAACGGAATTGCACCCGTCAAAGATTTTACAATGTAAGGATTTTACGATACGTCTTCTGCTTCACATATCTTTTTAAGATCGTGATAAAATGTTGAACGGATTTAGCTGCAGAATATTGCCACTTAATTATAAGCTTATTTATATAAACTACAATTGAATGTAACAAGCTTATCAACTATTCTTCTGATGATCCTAATTTAATATTACTAACTAGCTTCCGCCCGCGGCTTCGCCCGCGCGGACTATTGTTAAAAAAGTAGCCTATGTCCTTTCCTGGGGTGCAATTTGTCTCTCTGCCAAATTTTATCGAAATCCGTTCAGTGGTTGAGGCATGAAAGGCGAAGCAAACAGACACACACACTTAACCATTTATAATATTAGTATGGATGGTATGCCATAAAAAATGGTTAGTGTCCTAATTTTGTCAATGATATCTGACTCTTCCATTTAAATGATTATTTTTATTCCAGGGTATCTGCTTTAACCAGCCCACAATGACGACTCATCAATTTTTGTAAAAGGGAATCTGAAGAAAAAAATACTTGTCTACTTACACTTTTACTTCTCAGCAGACTTGTTTGAATGTTATTGTGCTACTACTTATTTGGCAGTAGGTACTAAGTAGACTGTGCCGTTTTTGAATGGCGGCAATACAATAGAACCTCCAAATTAAAGCTGGTAGGAAACGAGATGTCTGGATACTTCGCCATTGCTTTAAACAACATTACTCGTAGTTCTAAAACAAATGAATCAATACTTCGACCATATCACCACACATACAGCACGACAGGGATACATAGAGAATCCGATGGTATCGTGCAGAGACACGTACCACTGCTGTAACTTGTGACAACATGCCATTATCTATGGAGTTTATTATAGCTACTGCATTTCTAATGAATGAACAATCTTGTGGTAGATTAACAAAGGCATGTGAAATGTTAGCAGGCCTGTGGTAATCGTGTTCATCAGTTTATCCATGGTGTATCTATCTACAGCTAAGGTGTAAGATTTGTTACGTTGGGGTTAGATGGTTAGATAATGCTTGTTACTGAATCATAGCACAGATTTGCATATTTAAGATAATATAATAGTTAGTGTACGATTTAAACACTCTAAGCATATCCTTACATTACGGTAGACCAACCATTTTAGTGCAGAAAGGATTACTTCCTTCATTATATCAAGTTTACACATTTCTCACCGTTGTCTACTTTTGGGTGAGTGCGTCAGTTTTTTTGAGGATCCAACAAAACTTTTCGAAGAGTTTATAGTAAGGATTCTTGTAAGAAATAGTTAATCTTACTTGAAAATACCAATAAATGTAATATTTTAAGCTGTTTAACAGCCGCCCGAAGCAGAGAAGGCACGCAGATTAAATATTCAGACAACATTCTTTGTCTTCACAAATTGCATACAATCTTGAAGTTTCTCTACAAACTGAACTTATAATGGCTCATATTTCACGGAGGTAGCTGACGCCAGCGTGAGCTAAGAGCTACACAGCCTTAGTGAATTGTTTTATATCAGTGGGTATCGGCATCACAAGATGTTAACAAAATTTCATATGGAGATTCTGATTTGTCAGGGCCTCTAAAGTTCTTTGGGGATATATAAATAAATAAATAATGCTGGACAATCCACACAGCATCATCTAGCCCCAAGCTAAGCAGAGCTTGTGTTATGGGTACTAGATGACTGATATACTTCATGCAATACATTACATAGATAGATATTTATTTATATAGGATAACTAATTTAAAGGCTGTGTTTTTCTCAGACGCGACTTAGTTACCATTCTAAGAAGGTAGTCATTCTAATTACTTGGTCCTATTTGTTTAGGAAGTAAGATAAGTAGATAGTAGTACTAGGAGGAGTATCTCAGAATAACTGAAATTAAACTTTGCTCTACTATCATATATCATACCAGCCTGCAACACACAACGTTAGATCACGCCTGTATTCTCTAAAGGGTTAGGCAAAGATACACATTTCGCCAGATTATAAAAAATATATAAAAAATATATTTAATACAACTAGAAAATTCTTATGTTTTTTGGTACGCTGTGCTGGTAGGTATGATCCTTACTTTTTGTGTTACAACTCCTATTATTCATTTTGGGAATAAAAACACTCATAAACAATGATTTCTCTCGGGATTACTTAATAAAAATAATATAAAAAAAACACTACTGTAGAGCGTACAGTTGTCTGTAGAATTAATGAGCAAAAACTCCAACTTCAAGTGTGCCTTCTTTAAAAATGTACGTTTTTAGTCTGTGGAGTGTAGACTGAGGTAGTGACTGTGCATAGATAATATACATAGGTCCTGCTGAAGTCTTCTCTAACTTCATAAAATTGTTAGTCATTTGTCAAACAATTGAATAAAACAAAATACTCAATCATTGTGGTAAACGATTGATGAAGGTACCTCGTTTTTTTAGATACCTACTTATATTTTGTCAATGGTATACTGAAATATAATATTTTACTAAAATATTTTTTCCGTTTGCATCTATTCTTTGGGATAGCGAACAGCTGACTACCTTGAGATATGGGTGCGCTCAGGATAGAATATGTAATCTAATGTGTACAGAA
This sequence comes from Phlogophora meticulosa, assembly GCA_905147745.2. NCBI lineage: Eukaryota > Metazoa > Arthropoda > Insecta > Lepidoptera > Noctuidae > Phlogophora > Phlogophora meticulosa. Next base: position 8,671,756 of record LR990518.1, read on the forward strand.
CTGAATTTGATTTCCCGCTTGAAACTAATTTTAAAGTTACTCTCTCTCTCTCTCTGTATCTTTTTAATGCCATTCTGCCAGCACAAAGCTACCACTCCAAGCTTTCATTAAAATTTGTTCCACAGTGTAGCCGAATAACTCACCTAAGAGACGAACAAACAGACAGGCTCTAGCTAGATAATAAAAACAAAATCGACCAGAGCAAAATTCGAGCATTATTTCACTGAATCCGTACATTCTGTTCAAACAAAAGGTTGGAAAGCTCTCCACAGTTTGACTTAGGTTTTATTCCAAAACAAAAATGTTGGATGTTGGAATGCAATGTGAAGTGGAATTGACTTGCAAAGCAGGCGGGCCCCCGGGAGTCTCGGTGTTGCATACCGTCAGACTTGCTTGCCAACCTTGCAATCAAACTGTATTAGGCTGGAGACGATCATAAGGAGCACTTGTGTAATTTATCTGTCTGTGCTGCATTCAGAGGGTTGAATTGATTGAGCACAGCACTTGTGAAGGGTTTGCTGTCGACCAAAATGATGAATGGTATTGAAAGCAATGTTTCTGGACAGTAGTGTACCAATTAATAAAACATGTAAATTAATCATCATCATCTGCCTTGCCTTTTCCCAACTATGTTGGGGTCGGCTTCCAGTCTATCCGGATGCAGCTGAATACCAGTGTTTTATATGGAGCGACTGCCTATCTGACCTCCACAACCCAGTTACTGGGCAACACGATACCCTTTGGTAAGACTGGTTTTCTGACTACTCATAACGACTGTCAAAGATCTACAAATGACAACCGGGACCAACGGTTTAACGTGCTTTGTTACGAACGGTCACCCATCCACAGACTAACCTCGGCAAGCGTAGTTTAACCTTCGATGTACCCGTGCGGCTGTTTTTATTTAGCCACGAACTCCTCCATAAAAACATATAAATACACATAAACATATAAATGTATCTTAGTTGAAATAAGTATGTTGTGGTGGCCTAGTACTCAACGACTCGCCTCTTATGCATGAAGTTGTAGGTTCGATTCAGAGCAAGAATCAATTAGACTTTTTCAATTTATACATCAGTACCTACTTTCTTAGTATATCTAGATATCACTAACATTGGTACAGGTAAACAACGTGAGGAAACCTGGATTTTTATCAAATATACTCGTGATTAATGCTCGTGCCGTGTCTGTATTAAAAGAAACTTTTGTCCTGCAGTGGTACAGTAACAGGTTGGTATTATTACTTAATTCTGTAGTTACAGAGTGTTTGTTAGCTTTGTCTCCTGTGCTAGTATTGACTGTATTACAGGAGACAATGTGTTTTCCTTAAAATATGACAATGAATTTATCTCACACAGACCAAACTAGTAATTATAAAAGAAACTAAATAATACAACAACATTCTACGTAAACACCAGCAACAAATCACACACCCATTAAACCATCCGCCAGCTTCATTAGATAAATCCAACTAAAATAAAACAACACACCAACTATCTAAAACAAGCTACCAACATAATCATATTACTGGCAGTAGTCAACGAATAAATATGATAGCCGCCATGCTTCGGTCCCAAGAGTAACAGGATCCAACTAAACTTGTCGCAGTACATATCAACTGAATCTGTAAAACTACACGGGCCACTAATTGTTAGCAATTGTGGAGACAATGACCTGGCAGCAATGCCAAGCAACTTACTGGGGAAGCAAAAATTGTAGTAATTGTATGCTATAGTTACCATTGGTGTGGGCCATTTGAATTTGAGAACATTTCTACAGATAAGGTACAACTAGGGTTGCCAAATGTACATTAATATCGCTTATCTCTAGTAATCTATTTCGCATAGGCATACTTTACTACATATATACAAAAGCCATAGAGTACGATAAAATCCCGTAATAACATTGTATCTGACTTTTAATTAAATTTTATGAACTCCTGTGATTTCAGAAAAAAATACAAATAAAAATAAATTATATTCTTTTCATTACAATCTTTATTTAGCTTCTCCCAAAATCAGACACGGGTAACCGAATGCTCTTTAAAAAAATTGAAAAATTGGCAACTCCTCGATGGAACCTGAGGATCAAAGAAAATGTCATCGGATTGAGAAGAACATAGACCATGTTCAACAAAGGTCTGTTTAAGGCAGATGATGATGAGCCATATAAAGCTACTTAGCAAACAAGTTTCCTCCTCTGGCAACTGTTGCCAGCAATTATTGTTAGAAAAAGTTGCCCGTGTAACCGCGGCGTTATATCGGGTACATATTTGTGTGTTTGCGCCGATATTGACTTGGTCTAAGTCAATAAATATCCTATTATTGGGCGACGACCTCGGGGTGTAGGACATGTGACTCTTATGAGTTGTGATTGTGAAGAATATTGAGAAGATAAATGTTGCGGTGGGCCAGAAGATGGACCAGCTTGTTGAACACCAGGGTTTGATACATGCATCAAGTAAATTTTTATTAACTGACGTATGATTAAAAATGAAAAAAAGAAATAAAAAAGAAGACATGCTGCGCCGTCCCCAAATGAAATTGGGATAAGGGCAAGAGGATGATGATGATGATGATGATGTATGATAAAAAATATACAGTGCAAAAAATACGCTGAAAACGACAATTTGCCTCTCAGTAGCCCTATTTTATTCTTTTAGCAACATCTACATCTGGTTGTAGGTTCGTCTCTTTTCAATGGTGGATGAGGAACCTTACACCCTGTTCCTCATACCCCCAAATTTTTGTACGTGTTAGTTTTTTTCTTTTGTATTATCTATGCGTTTCCGAAATAAGTGTTTTTCTTTCTTTCCAGTGGAGTCCAAAAGAACTCATTAGCTTTGACCACCACGCTTACTAACTACGCAACAAATTTACTGAAAAAAGGTCGTTGTCCAGCTGTAATACCACTAACAAGAAGGCACTACCTAATCATTTTCAAGTAAGATTTTAATTAAGACAATTATTTTTAACACACTTACTAGTAAACTGAGTTTTATTGCACTGCTCTTAGGTTCACAATGCAATGTATTGCACAGGCGTGTGTTTTTCTTCACATATTTTGCGCTTGCGTGATATGGTTCAGATAATAATTATACATATAATAGCCCAATACTATTTAGAGATATGGGCTTTTTTAATTCCAGCAAAGAGCCTTCCTAGGCCGTAACTTTTGTAAGTATACTACTAACTACTATATACTAAATACTATATAATACTACTACTAACTGTGTTAAAAATAACCTGCCTATTATTGCCACGCTGCAAAGCAAGGGCATTAATGATTTCTATACTCGTAAATAATAACTTCTGATTTCCTCACGATCCTATTCTAGACCGGTGCCAACGAAGTATCGATTTTGATTTTTTTAGTATTATTTTTTTAAAGATTTAAATAATTAAAGACAAATAACTATTATTTATGTAAATATTTGTATGTTGACTTTATACTATGCTTATGTCAATTATTATGGCTTGCCAATGCAATATTATATACGTATATATATTGACTTTAAAGCGGCGTGGCGGCGAAGGGGAAAGAAGTTTGGATAGAAGTTTGTCATTCTTTTACTCAAGAGGAATTGAAACAACCTGATCCTCATAATATATGTTCCATCTCTGACAATACGGCAACATAAAATACTGAAAACAATACATAGGTAACTATTCACGAACCGACTAAATCCAACCAAAGTACTCGTAATTGTTGATATAATTCAAAATGTTAGTGACAAAGTAAGTTATACTTTTATTTATTTTTACTAGCGTGTTGACAAATGTCGTGACGAAACGACAAACACGCGTGAGCATTCGTCATAGTACTCTGTGCTTAATAACGCCCTCGTGTTCGGCTCGGGTGTCAATCCCGCCTCAGCTCTGAATACTAAACTGTGCCCACTTGTAACGCAATGTACTGGTATCGCTCGGAAGCTGTTTGTATTTTTCTGCTGACATGTTTTACCCTGCAAGATTTCAAAAGCAATCTCTAAATAGGATCTGTATCCATCGAACACGATTCTCACGATTCTTCAATCATCTGATCTCTCTAGATAGATAACAGAAGCAATCTACACAATACAGACTCCCTAGTCTTATGATTCGCCGTTGAGTCAGAGTTGTAGAAGTCGTGTTTAGCTAATAATTTTGATAGTTAGGTCCTAGAACTTGTTTAGTGAGGATGTAAAGAATACGGTACTAGAAAATTGTATGTAAAAGTAAGTATGTTAAACTCAAAATTGACTTTGTCATACCTCAGGTCAGCTTCCATGCCAGTATTTCACCGTAGTCAGTAAACACGGTCCCACTAGGTAAAATTAGTTGTCAAACTTCCAGATACTGACTTCTGACTACCCGTGACGATGGTACCAACGGTTTAACGTGTTTCCTGGGCACGAAGGGGTCTCGATATGTAATAGATAGCCCATCCACAGACCGAACTAGGCAAGCGCAGCTTAACTATGTAGATCGACTTGTGCAACTGTTATTATGTACTTAGCCACGAGCCTCACCAAACGTTAAACTGAATTAATATTTTTTGAATCCATGTTGTCATTTTAGCTTATTCGTCATTTTAGAATTGCTTAGAATACTACAATATTTATGGAGAAGGTAAAGATTTTATCGGCAGAACATAGTCACATAACTTAGCAAAATATTCTGCATCTTATTCACCTTAAAATATGTAGCGGAAACCTCAAACGCTTCAATGAAAAGAATATAAAAGTATTTTCAAATGGGGCTTCCACTTTTGTGCGAAACTGTTAGCCGATAGAACGGTGGCAGTGGATCGGGTGCGGGCCTTTAACCCTGTGTCCTAACCAAAGCGAAAAGCCGCGCGATTCGTGATCGTTGCGTTCAAATGTCAGAAAACGGGAAGGCGCCCTCTATCGGCACCACGACGCGTTTGGGTTCACCGAATAAAACGACAGCGACGGGTAGCGTCGCTTTGGATAGAACACGGCCTTACACCACTAAACGAGGCGTTCTGGTTTTGAAAAATATTTGCACTTTATCTTTATCCCATCAACGCTGCTCAGGCTTCGGGTTTTAAAATAAATATCGTTCATTAGTACTTTCGCGGCTAGAGAAAACTTAACTTTCAAATATAGAAATCAAAACACATCTTGATATATTGGAATAGAAGCGTATAATCTTTAGATCTTGTAGATACATCATCATCTGCCTATCCTTTTCCCAACTATGTTGGGGTCGGCGTCCAGTCTAGTCGGATGCAGCTGAATACCAGATTCAGCTGTATCCAGTTAGACATGATGATTTCAGAGTGGGTCATATAACAGTTGTTCATTTGTATCATGAGCACCCCCCCCCCCTTCCTCCCCCTTATCTGACCTCCACAACCCAGTTACTGAGGAACACAATACCCCTTGGAAACACTGGTTGTCAGACTTTCAGGCTTCTAATCACCCGTAACAACTGTCGACGATTGACAAATGACAGCCGCGACTAACGCAAAATCTATATAGTAGATTCTGATTGAGATATGAGGCAGTTAAATGTGACGACCGATGACGACCGATGTGGCGCGGCGGGCGAAGGTCCTGCGACGCAGGAGGTTGCGGGTTCGATTCCCGCCTTGGGACAAATGTTTGTACGATCTACAAATATTTGTTCCGGGTGTTCTGGGTATTTGCTATGTATAATAAAAAATATATATCTATGTAATGTATTCTATTAAGTATATCAGTCATCTAGTACCCATAACACAACTCTGCTTAGCTTGGGGCTAGATGATGCTGTGTGGATTGTCCAGCACATAAAAAAAATATGTAAAATACTGGTGTTCAGATGCATCCGGTTGGACTGGTAAGGAAAAGGCTAGGCAGATGATAATTGCTATGACATAAGTCATGTGGCGCATAGGAGCCTTACATTTTATAGTTTAGTTATAACTTACTATAATTTTACACTCTTAATTTATTTTTGACTATCTTCTTGGTCTTTTGGTCACAATCGCTAATGTTGAGCATGAGGTATTGGGTTCGATCCCCAAGTCGGGCTGTGTTCTCGGTTATACTTTTAAAATGAAATTTATGAGTAGGTGGAGTATAGGTTTATATCCTATTACGTGGGACGTTGGACTCTGACATAAATGGAGCAATGAATGAGGGTGTACTATGGCAAAGGTGTATCTACACCTTTGCCTAACCCTTAGGGAAATACTGGCGTGATGATAATTACATCATTACAGCAATGAATTACTCTTGTACTACATTACTAGGACAATGAGTTCACAAAGTCTATAAGTAAAGCATAACATTGTATACTTCGAACGGGTTTCTTCCATTACTTACGTACAAAACCTTGTTATAGGCATAATATTTCGATAAAGAGGCCCAATAATTGCCGTTTTCCCATCAGACATTCATTAAAAAGTAATCAACACGTTGTGCCGACACGGCCGGGAGAGAACACGCTAATTTCTTACAACAATACCAGCCCATCTCAGCAACATTGCGCCAGATTTTTCTTTCGTCACAAAATCCTGAAAAAACTAATCAAGAGGAGTACTCGTGAACATTCCAGGAAAGTAGTTCGAATTGTTGAAAGTAACCCAACCTAAGGTTACTTTCAGGCGTACATTCTAAATTACAAAACTTTGCCTGTAAAACGAAATTTACACACACGCTTCGCAATAAACAATCTAGGTACAACTCCGCACTACTCAATGCATACAAAAAAGTCCCGGAATATTGGCGAACACCTGAACGACAAGAGGTCTACGGCTTCGCTTACGAATCCCGCCCGATATTCCGATCACGTGCTCGTAGGCTTAACTCGACCTCGATTCCACTCAATTTAAACGTCTAACACGATTTTATTTCCTCTAAAAGTATCAACTCGTAGTATATTGTTGTCCACCTGTAATTTGAATCTGAAAACCTTTTCTAGTTGGATGGTTGGAACAAACATCCGAACAACCCTCACTCAAAGCGCTTATTCAAACTATCTCTTTGTGTTTTGCAGTGCATTTTTCAACTGTTGCAGCGTCTCGACCTTAATAAGCGCAGCAATTAGTGCTGAGAAAGACAACAGCGCACGATCGCGGGGTTCATTACCGCGCGCTTTCGCCATCCGACAGCTTTAATGATCGTCGCTCGAGAATTATGCATGAAGCCATCCCTATTACGTCAAAATTTGAAGCTGAAGGATTAAGGAGGTTCCATCAAGTGAGGTGGTATTCAAAACGGGCCTATTCACGCAATGTTAGAGCTGACAGCTTGATCCACACTGCGGGGCGCAGCATCACGTCGCGTCGCTTAAATGTGGCGTAGAAAAAACTTCAATAAAACCAGCGTAAACGTCTCTTTGTGCTTTATTGCTTGAAAGTCGTTCACTTGCTGAAACAACCGTCCCAATGCGAAGACGTTCGTTAAAATAGCTTTTACGAGGCCGTTGTTATGATATTGCGTAGGAGCGTTGCCTACATAATATATCTAGATACTTATCAGAGTGTTTTTATAATAAGTATCAAAGTAAATAATTTTCTTCATATACGAAAATGAGTCCGTTCCGAACATAAAATTAGTAAACAAAAGGACGTTCATTCAGTTTTTTCCTCAAGAAGTTGCTGAAATATGATCTGACATTAAGCTACTTGTTACAAAAGCCGTTGTTCCACATACTTACGAATTCGGTTCACGCACAGTACACCATTTGCACGTGTCTAGCGGACAAAAAAATGTTCTGCGCTGTATTCTAAGTTCATGAGTGGAGTATAAAAAGTTTGCACAAACTTGCACGAGTAAATCCGCGGGGCTTTCGTCTTCTATTGCCAGATTAAGCATTCTCCTCGCTAAGCCAGCCCGTCCTTACTCAGGGTACAATTGAATGCTTAGTTTTATTGCTCCTCGATTTTAGAATACCGTTTTGCTTGAGTTAAATCTTAGAGAAACCGCTGCTTTTCATTTATTTTAGTGGCAAGACATATTTTAAGTAAACCCTGTGTAGTGTATTTCGGTATTTGTCATTTATTTATTTATTACATTTTTAGGAAAACTTGCAGCTAAACAGACAGTGACTAAAAGTTTTGTCAAAATATGGCCAGTTACAAGTTTCCACATATAGTATATAAATAATATGGCATCAAAAAACTAATAATACTAAGTAGGTATATATAATATAACACCAGACAGAAAAATTACTAAATACGCTCGTTGAAGCTATTGGATAAAGTCTTCTTCAGATTAGCAAAACTAGTATTGAAAATGTAGATAACTATTATATTAGGTACGATGGGATGCTTGTTAGCTGCTGCCAGTTAGATGATGATGAGAACGCATTTTAGCGGTAAAATCCCAGTAAAAGAAGGCTTTTTAATGTATTGAAACTCCGTACTACGCCATTTCAGCTTAACTACAATGTTAGACCGACATAGACTACCTTAATAATCTTTAAAAAATACTGTCACACTTTTAACAAATTAATATTCAGTGACAAATTCATGTACTCGTAGATACGATATCATCTACTTATGTAGGTATTAAATAATAATAATAATACATAGTGCTATCACGAATCAAGCCGCCTCGCGTTGTAATTATGGCAATATCCCACGGGATTTTTCGGTGTAGGAGAGGCTCTGTTGTGAATAATTACGAGTTGATATGAAAAATATGGAAACTCGTGCCTACATCACCACATTCATTATTTTTTGCCGATATTGAACAACGAGTGGATTTTTTTTCTCAATTTTGGAGGATTTTTGTATAGCATCCGCCATCTTCATGCCTCGTTGGTGTTTCTGGGTTGTGGTCCTGGGTTCGATTCCCATGACGAGAAAAGTGTTATTCAGATTTTCATAAGGAGTTCCTCAATAGCAGCCCGGAGTCTGGGTGTGTGCCTGGGACTAAAACGTAACTAGTGATATGTGGCTGTACTGTGGGTAGGCTTCTGACCAACCCTTCGGGGAATACAGGTGTGATGTTAAGTTATGTCATCCTGCTATCAGTGGTAAGTGTGATAACACCTTGAGCTGGCGGAGTATAGTACGGTGCTTCAATAGAATGGTAAGCCAGCTTATACTGTACCGATTCTTATGCCAATATGCTACAACCACCTACCATTTTAGGTTTAAATTATATAAATTATACATATATATATTATTATATATATTATATATATAATAATATATATATATTAATTTTATATTATACATATATTACTCCATTTAAATTATATATCCTTTAGCAAATACATAATTCTAAATAATTATGTTCATTTATAAACATACTTCCTTCTTTTAATAAAAAGATTCTTCTTCTTGGTCTGCAACTAGTGCAGAGCATGAGGTCCTAGGTTGGCTTCCCTGGTCGAGCACTGTCATTGGGTTTTTCCCTGTAGCAACCCGGAGTCAGTATTTTGTGCGGTTGATGGTAGTAAGCTCGCCTTTATTACACGGGACTTACCCGTAGATGGCGAAATATGGGTGTACTAGGTGCCTATTGGTACACTTCTACTTAACTTTAGGAGTATTGGGGCGTGATGCTATGCTGTTTTCTCTCAATCAAATCTGAAAGAACCATCGTCTCTTAGGTAAAAGTAAAGATATCGTGGCGAATTCTCCTCGATAAAACAGTGATCGATCTGCGTCATCTTCTCAGCCTAAATCTTTTTATTTCATCCAATGATTGAATATTAGATCGTGTCAGAGATAGACGTTTGTTAGTACTATTTAACTCTGCAAACAATAAACCCCGCCATAAGAGTTTTATTGAGTCGTTTATCTCTGCTGAATCTCAGTTTCAATCTATTTTAACGAGGCCCATAATATTTATATTCTCTTTTCATACCGAAGGAAATAATTAGGTAACATTTCATCAATCTTACCAACCAATCTCATTTTGGAAAGGCTCCTCCAATCTCTAACTGCGTCGTTGGTCTTGTGGTAGTCAGCGCTACTGCTGAGCATGAGGTCCTGGGTTCGAGTTCCGGGTCGGGCATAATACTATTGGGATTTTGCATATGAGATTTCTTAGTAGCAGCCGGGAGTCTGGGTGGTGCCAATAGACACACCCCTTATTACATAGGACTTAAACATAACTGGCGAACTGTGGGTGTATCATAGGTACACCTCTGCCTGAACCGTCATGGAAAACGAACGTGATGTTATGTACTAAAATTAATTGAGTTGAGTGCGCAAAAATACAATTCAAAGCTAATAAGATATGGTATGGATGGACTGTAACCGCATCAGACACATTGGGTGACAGTTTTAAATTCAAGTCTGCCGGTTTCACTTTAAATAATTGAGTTGAAAGAAAGCAATCATCTTAAATCAAGGGATTGTCAGGATTTATTTGGTTTATAGGCGATAAATAGCTTTTAGGCTTTTGAACCGTATTTCTCTTTTTAATAATAAAATGTGACAGCCACCAGAGATGTGCGTCGTAATTGTCACAACAAAAATTTAATGGGACCTCGGCCTTGTAGGATACTTAGACGAATCTCTAATTTCTATGCGGCATTGGTAGGTTTTTTTTTTAGTTTACTGCAATGTCTTTAGATGTTGATCTCAATTTTAACCTAGGCATGTTCTTAGAAAAAAAGAGGAACGTTTGTACCTACTCCTTGCTAGAAACAAAACGAAATTACTGGAAAAGAGCACAACTTTCTTAAAATCAAGTCAAATATTATTATTATTGGCACTTCTACAAGTTACTCACTAAAACATACATTACAAGAAATCACTAACAGTTTTAGGTATATGTAGTGAATTCATATCGTCACTTATAGAAGTGCACAGCACTTGCAGAATAATGAAATAACAAATCAGACAATTGAAAATGGGCTATGTACACAAAGCCGGTAGGAAATACTGAATCATTAAACAAAAACATATACAACTAAAATAAAAACAAAAAATTAAAAGACTGAATAACTTAAAATACGCGCTGAGTCGTGGAGTTGCGGAAATCGGCCCGTCTAACAATACATACAATACAAGACTGGAAAACAAGATCATTCATTTATTCAGTTATAGTATTAGAGAAAGCGCTTTTGAACGTGAATGAATTTACAAGCAATATAAATTAAAAACATGTCTCTAGTTTCCCCTTCCGAAAGGAAGTTTCTTTAGAAAAAGAGCGCACAAGAGAATTGCTCTTTTAAAAAAGTTACTGTATTTATATATAGCTTTATATAGTTAAAATAATACCAGCCTATAACTGTCTCACTGCAGGGCAAAGGCCTCTTCTCATACAGAGAAGGCACGAGATTTAATCACCACGCTTGCTCAAGGCGGTTTGGCGATTTCAGACTTATATTAATTATAAGTCCAGGTTTCCTCACGATGTTTTCCTTCACCGATGTCAGTGATGAAAGTACATATAAATTGAAAATGTCGCATTGGTACTTGCCCAGGTTTGAACCCATAACCTCGGGCACAAGAGGCGAGGCCTAAACCACTGGGCCATCATGACATTTTTTTAAATAGTAATCTGAAGATATTTTATTAATAGATCATTAACATGTGGAGGCTGTAGGTACGAAGAATAAAAAATACTTTCTTTCAAGTTTCTTCCTCTTCTTTTCAGGAGTAAAAAGAAAACGGAAAATGCAATGGTTTCATTTAAAATCCCGCCATCTATCATACCAAGTGAATGTATCGCGTATTCGCGTGACACCACATTTCACCGCGAAATGATATAGCTTAATGCAAATGGAGCTCCCTGCAAGTTTGTGGAAGCACGATAAGTTGGATTCTGAGAAATGAGCCCGAGACCGGTTCTCATGTGAAAATTACGCTATCCGTTACTTGCAGACAGATTCTGATGCTTCAGTAGGTAAGCTGTGGCAGCTTTTGTCTTCAAATCAGTATCTTCAATATTCAAGTAAGTAAGTGTGTGGAAATCGATTGTCTTGGTATACATATTTCATTCGAAGGAATTAGGAACATGTCGTGAGTAAAGTTTTGTGTATGACTGTGGATGGTTCTAAGAGTAGAGGAAGACGATATGGCTAGAAGGGAGGTGACTATTGGGATGACGGCGAAGATGTATGGAAGAAGAGGATGTGCTGTGCCGACCCCAAATTAATTGGGGTAAGAGCAGGAGGATGACGATAAATATTCAATTAATACCATTGATTCATGTATAACGCATATTTTCAGATGAATTGTAAGGTTTTTAAATTAAATAATTTCCTTTTTTTTCAGAAAGTGTTGCAGTGCGAATAGAAATATAACTTAAAATAAAGTAAAATCACTGAAACTTAAAAGAAATATCGAGACATCTCAACATCAGACCATTGTAAGATTTTACATCAAAACAAAATTCTTTCTTTTGCTATTACATATCCAATACAATGGATTCTTTATAAAATCACACTGAGGCACCACGTTTCTAACGTAAACCAATAGAGCTGTGATTGAATTGTTCACACATAAAGTTTCGCTAGCGATAAAATAGACTGGCACGGAGTTATCCCATCGGGCGTGTAGTGATATTATGAAACAATAGCCAATCGAGACAGCGCATCCCAGGGGACCGGACGACACCATCCATCGGTTGCAGTAAACAACAAACTACACGACTATTTTGTACCATAATCAGAGGATGAAATTGCGTCATAGATACAATAAATACAAATGTATACTGAATATAAACGACATTGACATTGTACCCATTAACAGTGTTTTCCACAGACATTAGGTGCTATTCTGAAGACCGATGTGGCGCGGCGGGCGAAGGTCCGCCTGCGACGCAGGAGGTTGCGGGTTCGATTCACGCCCTGGGACAAATGTTTGTACGATCTACAAAGATTTGTTCCGGGTGTTCTGGGTATTTGCTATGTATAATAAAAAATATCTATGTATGTAATGAATTGTATTAAGTATATCAGTCATCTAGTGCCCATAACACAAGCTCTGCTTAGCTTGGGGCTAGATGATGTTGTGTGGATTGACCAGCATTATTTATTTATTTATGTATAGAAATAAAACACTTTCGAAACAATTCAATATATTACTAAGAAGGAATGAGAGAAATAAAAGAATAGAACGAGGATGAGAAATAAGGGAACAACCGACGTCAACATCCAAAATCGCATTAAAAAAATGCTGACGTTATTCAAAATCCATGCAGTTCCATGAGATCCACTTTTCAGATCTACTTTTATACTTTTATTATATTACATGCCAAACCTCGAACACCCAACGACTGTCTAATCACTTCTAAACATGAATTAGTGTTTATCACATTGATAAACCATAAACTTATAAATATCCAAGAAGGTAGAATGCTCTCCGTAGCTTATAATATCTTGTGATTTTTCTTTCATTTAATTCAACACCTAGTTACAAATTCTTCAAAACAACTATACATGATTAAAGTTCGTTCCGATAAAAATAGTCTGGTACAAAGTTATCCCACCGGATAGGTATGGTTTGAAACAATAGCCTATCGATGCTGCGTCTCCCCAAGAGAAAACTCCATCGGCTCCTACGTCATTAACCCAGATATATCACTGCACAAGATGACACTGTTATGATATTAGATCATGGTTGTTTATAAGACCTTTATTTTGCTACGTTGAGAATTTGTTCGTCACTGAGTGCGACAATAAGGTGTCGAATGCAATTTACTGAGATTGAAACCATATATCAAGTTGCTGTTCATTTTAGAAGACCAATGGCGACATCGCTGCACCTCAGGGTAGATCTTGGTTAAGGTACAGGATAAATTTATCAGGAATTGTTCAAAAGTCTATTTTACTCTCGCTTGGTCTACCAAAAGATTCGTATCTTTTTGTAGACAAGGCGGAAAGACAAAGAGGAAGCTAAATAGACTTTTGAACAATTCCTAATAAATTTCCCATAAGGGAAAAGAGACCGACTTAAAAGTTGGCCTCTTTTTCCTTATGGGAGTCTGCAAAGGCGAAAATAATGACATAGGTATGTACATACGTATGGGCAGTGGCGTCATCTTATACGCACGTAAAAAACAGTCGCAAACCGTAACCGATTTTTTTTTAATTTATGAGTAAAAGGACGTAAAATATATACCCATAAAGCGGCCATTTCAATATGCATATTAAAATTCCTTCGTTTCCAGCTTTATGAATGAGAAGCAACCGAGCTGCATATCGTTTCGTGCAAGCTCTGAAAGTTAAATTGGAAAATATCAAGCACGTACTGTACAAATATAATAGGTCTTTACCTATGAAATTGCCGTTTTGTATGAAAAAATTTAAATGAATTTTTTTCATGTATTTTTTATTTGTATTAATCGAAGTAATCACCCATGCAATCAATGCATCTTTGCCAACGCAGTGGCAGTTTATTGATGCCCTTCTTAAAGAAATCAGCTGGACGGGAGGCAACAAATTCTTCAAAGGCATTTTGTACTGCCTCTCGGGTATTGAATTTTTTTCCCGCCAAGAAGTTATCGAAATTCTGGAAAAAGTAGTAGTCTGTAGGCGCAAGGTCTGGTGAGTAGGGCGGATGACGGAGAGCTTCCAACCCCAGTTCTTGCAACTTGGAGACCGTCTGCTGTGCAGTATGAGGTCGCGCGTTGTCGTGCAGGAGCAGCGGAGACGAGCGATTGACCAATGCTGGTTGGAGATGTGCCAGCTTCTCCATCATTGTGTTCAATTCTTCACAGTACACATCTGCAGTAATGCTCACCCCGTTTGGTAAGAAGCTGTGTTGAATCACACCGGCGCTAGACCACCAAACAGTGACCATCACTTTTCTTGGGGTAAGTTTTCGTTTAGGGCATTGTTTAGGTGCTGAACCAGGATCCAACCAACTTGCTGAGCGCTTGCGGTTATCAAACAGAATCCATTTTTCATCGCAGGTAACAATGCGGTTCAAAATTCCTTCATTTGTGTGTCTGTTGAGCAGCGCAAGGCACGTCTCGACGCGTACTTCGCGCTGGCGATCATTGAGTTCGTGGGGCACCCATTTGTCAAGCTTTTTTACCTTGCCAATTTGACGCAAATGGACCAATATTGTTTTGACGCTAACGTCGAAAGCTGCTGCTAATTCAGCCGTAGATTGTGTATCATCAGCTTCCACAATCGCCTTTAATTCGTCATTGTCGACCAAAGTCTTCGGACGACCGCGAGGTTCATTTTTCAGGTCGAAATTTCCAGAACGGAGGCGAGCAAACCAATAACAGGTAGTGCGTTGGTTTGTAGTGTTAGCTCCGTAAACGTCGTTGATGTTGCGTGCCGCTTGTGCCGCGTTGCTGCCACGACGGTACTCATATTCCATAATTACTCGAATTTTTAACGTATCCATGATGACGAAAAAGATTTAAATGCGATGAAAATGTAACACTAATCAATAAACAAATGAATACTTTTGGAAAAAAAAATCCATGTTTTTAAAATAAAATTAATTTGAAATTAGAATTCTTAGCCAAACAAAAAATATTTTGATTTGAAATGGCCGGTACTGCAGAACGGCAATTTCATAGGTAAAGACCTAATATTTAACAAAAGACGTAAGTATGCAGGTTTACCCGAATGCGTTGGCAGACATTTGTATGCAGGGTCAAATTAAATGAAGTTATTATTTTTTTCTTTAAATAGTAACGTTGCCCCATACTAGGAATTTCTCCTGTCTTGGGTGCGTTTACAAACATTTAAAGTCACATACACAAACAGCCAGACCCGGAACAACTAACTGTAGGTCATAAAAAAATTTGTTCCGTGCGGGAATCGAACACGACACAGACATCGCTCAGCCACAGCGCCAAACGTGCCGTCAACGCCAACTAAATGTAATGGATATCGATTTCTTATGATAACCGCGCTTACGACTGGGCGAAAGCGCGAAAGTATTAGGGAGAGGTGCAGCAGCGGAGACGACCCTACGTTAGCAAGGCGAAGCAAAACGCCTCGGTTTCCTCCGTGTGAACTTTCTTTAATTCTTCCCCATACGAAATTACCTTTTGGAAACAGCAACGAGATTTTTTATTTATTTTACTTGTAAATTTGATGTTCAAAAGTACGTTTTTTATACTATTGATAAAATAAATTATTTGTCTCTGGCTAAATAAAAACAAATTCACTGGGCAATCGCTGGTTACTACGCTTGCCGAAGTCAGTCTGTGATAAGGTGATCGTTCATTATATAGCGTAACTCCTCCGTGCCTCAGAAAGCACGTTAAGCAGTTGGTCCTGGCTTTCATTTGTAGATCATTTATAGTCGTTACGTTACGTTAGAAGGCCGAAAATCTGACAACCAGTCTTACAATGGGGGATCGTGTTGCTCACTAGCTGGGTTGTGGAGGTCATAAAGGTAGATATCCCATATAAAATACTAGTTTTCAGCTGCATCTGGTTAGACTGGAAGCCGACCCCGGCATGGTTGGGAAAAGGCTAGGCAGATGAAGCTCAGTGACTAGCTGATAACGATATGTTGGATGATATTAAAAAGCTGTTAAGTGTGCGTTGAAGCGATGCCAATCTCGTGCCGACCTGATCTTTGTATATATGTGAGCGTTAAAGCAATAATTATGGATATCGCCTACGCAGTATCTACAGTGATATTTATTTCTTGTACATCTACTTATAGATGACGTAATGCACTCACAACTCCCTCAAAGCGGCGTAAACGTCATTGCTATATTTGACTACAAGAGCGACCCACGCGAACACAGTTGTTTGTGATACGTAACGTTGCCGTAAAAAGAAAACGTGAGTAATACATAGTAGGCACGACGTCACGTTTTCGTTTCGTGGAGTTTGGCGTAGATGCGGTTTTACTGTGTAAAATTTATGAACAAGTGGGCTTAGACACATCTGGGGTCACAACTTCACCGTTGAGTAGGTTACCAGGCGTCCTAATAAAGCCTTTTAAAATACAGTTAGGATATTTGGTTGCGATTGCAGCCAAATTTTGAATTTTGACCATTTTTTTACAACTTTCATGTCAAGTTCAAAATGCAGGCACCTGTTGCCTATGCCAACTAAAATTTTCAATTACTTTATGTCACAAAAACCTTGTTTTTGTCGTGTTATACTAAAACTAAAAAAAGAGGGTGACCGGCGTTTTTACCCAAATGTCCGGCTAGACTGGTTTGTCCGCGTTTTCGGATTTAAGACCTGGCAATCCTTGAGATTGTTCTAGAATCCTCAAAGCTCAAGATTTATTAGAATGGAAGAGTTCACCTACACCTTCTTAAGACGGTAACCCTACGATTTTTTTTATCTTTGGGGATACAGGGTCATGTACTGATCTCATGGTATTAGTTTGTTCTAGTCTGTATAGAAGAACAAAAGCACAAAGGTTAGAAAAAGTTGAATATTTAACACTTCATCCTGACTTCGCCTTTGTGATCATGGTCGCAGAATAAATAATAGCATCTACTAAAGTGTGTCAGACATCTTTGTAAAGCGGTCGATTAGCATATACCTACAATATATCAGCATATGCGGCGTTAAGTAATGCAAATTACTTTACCAGAGTAAAATTATGTACCTTCAGAAAATTCAATCTTACGCAATTTCTGAGATGATTAATCTATAACATTGTGTGTTTTAGATACTCACATAACGTGTAAACTAATTAAACAATAATTAGTTTAAATCACCATCATCTGCCTAGTGTTTGTTAGGGTCGACTTCCAGTCAAACCGGATGCAGCTGAATACCAAGTTTTACATGAAGCGACTGCTTGTCTGACGTCCACAACCCAGTTATTGGGTAACCCCATGGTAAGACTGGTTGTCAGACTTTCAAGCTTCTAACTACCCATAAGTTCTTCCAACGGCTTAACGTGCTGTCCAATGCATGGAGAGGTCTCGGTGTGTGGTCACCTATCCACAGATCGACCTCGACAAGAGTTGCTAAACCTTGAAGACGGATCTACAGAAAAAGCTGAGTTTAAAATACAAAACACCACGTGTTATGGTAAATAACATTTATATTTGGTACCAATCAACGTCTTACTAAATATCTGAAGCTCTCGAACAATCAGTTCTTTGCCTAGCCTTTTCCTCCTCGATGGTTGTAATGTATAATGATGGGATCGTCTTACTGTCTCCGGTAATGCCAGGTACTGTACGTGAAAAAACTGCGTATCTATCCTCAACAATACAGTACACTGGGCAACACGATGTAAATTGTCCTGTTGATTCCAACGGGTTCGCCCTCTATTCTGGCAAAATGTGGGTGTACTAAAGGACCATATCTGCTTTACCCTTTGGGGAATACATGTGGATGATAGAATAAAATCAAAAATCAAAATTAATTTATTCAAATTAGGCTGAGAATCAGCACTTTTTGAACGTCAAAAACGTTTACATAAGACAGTCCCCCAAAACGCCCACCCTTCACCACTTCCTAGTGTTTTTGCTGGGAAGAAGAAGTGGAGGAACAAACTCCCCAGCAACACGTCTGTCTGATAGGTTTGAAGAACTTGAAGCTATACAACATATTATGTCAAAAAATAATAATTATGTCAATCATCTTTATACATCATTCAATTAAATAATTTGCTACACGTTAGCTAGCACACACCAATATGCCAAAATAAATAAATAAAAAGTTATATATATATACCAAAATCGACAATTAACTCAAGCACAGCCTGCTAAACTGAATACATAAAAAGCTTCCAAGGCAGTCCAAGGGCGTGCCCGATGACATGTGCAATGCTGAATTATATCAATACAACTCATTCATACAATGTAATGAGAGGATAATAAGTAATGCTGAACAACCCGCACAGCATCATTTAGCCTCAAGCTAAGCTGAGCTTGTGTTATGGGCACTAGATGACTGATACTCGTTTGCAAACATTACGTAGATAGTTATTTTTTATTATACATAGCAAATACCCAGAACACCCGGAAGAAATCTTTGTAGATCGTTCAAACATTTTTCCCAGGGCGGGAATCGAACCCGCAACCTCCTGCGTCGCAGGCGGACCTTCGCCCGCCGCGCCACATCGATCGTCATGATGTTATGCTGATGTCACAATGCACCTTGTCAAGACAGGTTTTCAGACTTTCAAGCTTCTGACTACACGCCATAGTTCGTTGCCTGCCACTTTAATCTCAAATCATTTCTGGATAAAAACAAAAGAGAGATTTATAGCTTGTATATAGCCTAGCTAAGTGCTGAAGCCGCCACAAGACGTTTGTGTCAAATTACTCTTTTTATTTCCGCCGTTTTTATTATGGTAATAACGACAAAAGGGCCTATGAATAATGTTCAGCCCCATATCATAAAGAGAGCGTGAAGTTCCTTGGCCCTTGTTGGTTGTTACCTACATGACTGAATTCAGTGTTATGATAATGAGTACATTGCGTACAGCCTTATAGCCTAGTGTTCTTCAGAATATATGCAAGATTTAGATTAAAACGTTAATAATATTCTAGTGACCGCTACTGCTAAGCATAAGGTTCTGGGTTCGATCCTCGTGTTGGACAAAGTGTTATTGGGTTTTTGCATCTGGAAAATCTGAGTAGCACCCAAGGGTATGGATAAGAGCCAGGTTGTTTTTAATAGGCTTGCCACGTCTTTCAAGGGGCTTAAAGGTAACTGGTGAAATGTGGGTGTTCTATTAGGGTCTACTAACTTCTGTCAAACTCTGCGGGGAAAACAGGCTTGATGATGTTATATTAATAATAGCTGCAGTATTTAATCAGACAATCATATTTTAAATCATGGATATTGTACGTACTTCACAAAATTTGACTTTATTTGTCATATATTTCAGGATCGATTCACTTTTTTGGTACTGTGGACTGTATTTTACAAGCCAATTAATAGATGCATTTACTAAAACTAAAAGCTAGTAAAATTAATGAGAGAAATAGTAAAGCGTGCGTTAACTGCTATGATGATTACTTGAATGAATAAATTATGTACAGCCAATCGCATCACTTGACTTCGACGCCTTTAAATTGTAACGCATCGATATATTCGTTCCAGAAACCGCGTGTAAGTTGTGAATTAGGTCATCATCAATCATACAAAAACTAATATCGCGGAGAGGACGGTCCCGTTTGTTTGTTCAAGCATAAAAATGGCTTATCTGGTTGATATGAACTACTATCGTGCTTATAATATCCAGATTGATAAAGTGTCAGTAAATATTAACAGGAATTCTAGAAAATAGTTTTTGTAAGTTAATAAAAAATACCAGGATCGTTGGTCTAGTGGTCGCATGCGCCACTGCTGATTAAAAGGTCGTGGGTTCTATGTCCTGGGTCGAGCTAAATTCAATTTTTATCAACTTTAATATACAGGATGTAAAAAGAAATTGCGTGCCATAACTTACCTCTAAGTTCAGTTTCGATAAAGGAACCCAGGAAAATAAAATAAAAAACAATAAAATATTGCAAGATCAACCTAATTTAGTACCTACTAACTTAATAAAGCAATCGTTTAGATTAAAATTATTTTATTTGTTTGTTGTTTTGTTCAGTAGTAAATAATGCCCTTAGTATTCGGACGTGGGAAGTGGAGGACCAAATGACAACGCGTTCGATGATAGGTAAGTAGGTAATTAAAGCATTTTCACAATATTTTTTATTCTAAACGATTGCTATTTTAAGTTGTAGGTATAGTCCCCGGCACTTAACTTGGCAAGAGCCGTTAGATGCGCACAAGTCGTTTTTTAGGTCTCTTTGGTAGTCAAGCGGGACGCGGGGTATGAGGTAGCGTCAATCCGAGCGCGCGATTGGTGCAACAGTCGACTGATGCCTCCCGAACTCCCGATTACACTTGCGTGCACGAAAATTGTACCCTTTGTTTTTGTTGTGTTTATGTTAAAGAGTTATTGTTATTGTTTTTTTTTAAATTAAGGCGAAAAAAGGCATCCTTTTTTCGCATACTTTTTGAGCATACTTTCCTCGTATGCATATTATTTATAACTCCCAATAAACTTTACGAATTCCACTCCCTTCTTCAACTTTCTTCTAATCAGATATTATTAAATATAAATGATGGCAATAACCATAAAATAATGACGATCAATAAAAGTCACCACATTTTTGTTCCACTAAGTGCACGATGCGCGAACTTACCCCCACTACGCCAAAACCTTGCCAACTTACGTGCCGGACACTATACTAAATTAGGTTATCTTGCAATACCCCTCAGCTATGGTAAGCAATTTCTTTAACACTTGAATAATATAATATTATTCTTTTTTGGGTTTGAGATCTCTTTTTCAGTGTTTCAAAATCAATTTTGAGAAATTTTCATCTGGAGTTTCTCCTTAGCAGCCCCGAGGTCTGAATTTGTGCCCAATTGGTGGCAATAGGCTAGCTCCCTAATATACCCAACTTATAATTCCAAAGAATAGCGCGTTAAAGCAATATTACAAAAACTCTCTTCAGCTTTATTTTATCAGTAAAGATAAAGAACTACTAGATACTTGTACTAGCATAGATAAGGTCTATTCTAGATCTGTCTCAACAAAAACGGAAAAGATTTAAGCAAACAGCTGCATTATTTATAAAAATAAAGGTTTTAAAAAAATACCACTATTTCTGATTATAGTATAAAACCACGCAAGGGTTTTCCAGGTAGGCAGCGAGAAATATTTAAACCCATAACTGTAAACAACAAAATGTTGTGGTATTAATATTTTACAGGTGTTTACTGTTTATGTGTTCTCAGAATTACATTGACCTACTTGTGGCTGGCTAATAAATACTTCATAACGAGTAATGCAGCTCGAATTTACTAGATCGTTTCGGGAGCTCCTGATTGGCTACCCATGGAGCTGCTAACTGAGTCATGTTGTTTATGTACAGAAAACATTAAATTATATTAACTGCCACGTTGGTCTGTAGGTTGCAAGCGCTATTATTCACTGTGTCGGTCTGGGTTCGATTCCCAGGTCTGGTTTCCGGTGTTATTGGGTTTTTCCATCTGGATTTTCACAGTAGCCGCCCGAAGTTGGAATTGGGATATGCCCGGTTATTGGAAATGGACTCGCCCCATATTATTTGGGACTTCAACTGAACTGGCCAAATGTGGGAGGACTATATGTTTATTCTGCAAAACCTTCCGGGTAATACACACGTCTTACGTGTTGAAAAAACCTAGCCTGACCTGAGAACCTAGGACCTCATATTCAGCAGTACCACTTACAGCCACTACACCAATGAGTAGGATATAAAACCACAAATAAAATCCGGATATCTGCTCTTAAATATGTTTTTGAAACTTGAAGGCCGTGATACAAAGCAAATACCATCTTTTGCTTATCAGACGAGCAGTGATCAGAATATCACTGCTCGTCTGATAAGCAAAAGATCTATAGAAAGTGCAGAAGAAGTGAGCTGACATTCCATACTAAAGCTAGGGATTGCAATTCTCATCATGCTTCCTTCACATATCTTTTCGAGCGAAGATTTTTACAGAAGAGAGTATAGTGGAATATAGGAAAACAAAATTATTACATAAATAGGTATACGTAGGACCTGTAGACCAAGTTATTTATCTATTTTAAATAATAGTGCTTTGCTGATTTTATGGCATTTAAGTACTTCACTCCATTAAAATCAAGAATCTTCCCTGAGACGGGCGACATATTTCATTTTCTAAACTATTCTCATCTTTCTTGAGTGGTCGAAACCATAGAGAATCAAAATTCTACCAGCCTATAAACCTTATTTTAATAAGGTCTGTTATTGCATTAAACCTCTATAGTACCTACTATAAACAACTAAATTGTACCCAATGTTTTAAAACAAGCTTATTTCAGTACATACTCATTTTGGTTCAATTAACCCGAGATCACTGATTAAATTGAACCATAAACGTGGGTGGAATACTCTCATACATAGGTACGTTCTAATGATTTCTTCAAAGGGATTCGAGTTTGGTACGCAACACGTCTGGCATGTTATCATACAGGGTGTTAGATTAAACGACAAACGAGACGAGTGTGAAGTATTTATGAGAATGGATATCTTTTACAATGGGAACTCTAAAATAACTGCTGTTTCCTAAATTTCGAACGCGTCCATATCGCACTGTGTAGAGAACAGCTGATTTTTTAGTTCATATTTTAGAGTTGGTCAGTGTTGTTCGTAACATATCATAAGTCCTCCTTGCCTCGGAAATTCATTGGTCCCGGCTGTCATTTTTAACAGCCATTACGGGTAGTCAGAAGCCTGAGAGTCTGACAAACCAGTCTTAGCAACGGGTATCGTGTTGCCCAGTAACTGGGTTGTGGACGTCAGACAGGCAGTCGCTACATGTAAAATGCTGGTATTCAGCTGCATCCGATTATACTGGAAGCCGACCCTAACATAGTTGGGAAAAAGCTAGGCAGATGATGATGATTTCAGAGTTGGTCATATAAAAGTTGTTCATTTGCATAGTGAGTACTATTCTTTCTTAAACAATCCGCTCGTTCAGCCCAACACTTAATGTAGAATTTATAACCGTGTGGATTCGTTCGCAAGAAATAAATTCGTGGTAGACACAAACACCTGAGACAAACCGCGCAAACAACACGTAAAAATGTAAGTACGTTTATTTGAATGGTTTATTTTTACTACCTCGGATGTCTAGTGATAGCAAGTGCTGCGGCTGAGCATAAGGGCCATGGTTCGATTACCGGTTCAGGCCGTATTGTTGGATTTTCCCATCTGGAATTGCTCAGTAACCGCCCGGAGTCTGGATTAGTGCCTAGTTGATGGCAATAGCCTTGCCCACTGTTACATGGGACTTAAACATAACTGGCGAAATCTGGGTGTACCTACTATAGGTACCTACACCTGTGCTATACCCTACGGGGAATACAGACATGGAGGTAGAATAGAATAGGTAATCATTATTGTACTCTCTCTCAAAAACTTCCAAATAATGACTTACAGCGCTACGTAGGGGGCGGGTTTATCGTTATGTTATTTCTAAAAAACCGTTTTAGTTGATTGTTTTAGTACTTACCTAATTTGGATCATACCTACCAATATTTTATAAAGGCACTCATAAATTTGTCTACTTTATCAAAAATGGCGGAAGAACATTCATTTACTGTATGCTGCTATGCTTATCAGTGGGCTGTAGGACCCTAAATTCATAGAACACAATAGTGCCTTCAGCAGCATATTTTTTTTTTTTTTTTTTAAAAAAACGTTGCCCCACACTAGGAATTTCTCCTGTATCGTGGGTGCGTTTACAAACATTTAAACTCACATACACAAACAGCCAGACCCGGAACAACTACCTGTAGGCCATACAAATATTTGTTCCGTGCGGGGATCGAACCCGCGACACGCAGCGCAGCAGCCAATCGCTCAGCCTCTGCGCCAACCGTGTCGTCGAATACAGCAGGGGAGGAATGTGTGATTCTTCATCTTCTTTAATCACGTCGTAGTAGATGAAGGAAGACCAATCTTCGGTCTAAAGTTCTGATTTCAATTCAACTTCAGCTAGGATACCTAATATTAGCCTAATAAAGGCTAAACTTAGGGCGAAAAATAATAAAAAAGTGACTCAACATCTCCATTTAATGATCTTCAAAACCTTTTCAACGAAAATCTTTCCTTCAGATTCATTTGCACTAAAACTATTGTCCAACATACTTGTTATAAGTAGTAAACCCTAAAACTTTTACAAAATATACGCAATATCAAATGACTACGCAGAAACGCGATCGACTAGGAAAAAGATCCAAACTGAATGAGCTTGCATTTATTCTTGCTCTGCAAAATAACATCGTCAGTCATTTCTTTGTGAAAGATGATGGTCAGCGGTCAGGTACCTTCGGGACACAGTCTTGGCTGCTTGCCAAACGCGGCTTGTTAAGTTGTCATAACTTGTGGCTAAAGGCATGTTTTATCATCAATAACTAAACTAATGCTTGTAATAAGTTTAAACTTTTACTCGGCCATTGATAATTTAATCTTTATTGAACTATTGTTACAATTTTTGCCTGATAATAACCTTAATTTAATCGATATTAAATTAAGGTTATTATCAGGCAAAAATTTGATAGACCGATTGAACGTCACTTACAGTTACTGATCGATATCAGTAACTGTAAGTGACGTTCAATCGGTCTATACGGTTGTTCCCAAACTAGGCAGCGCCTGTATCTTGGGTAGCATGCAAACATTTATTTTAAAAATAAATTAAATTTTAAAATAAAATGAGATATAAGTTAACTTGACTGGAATTAAAAATTTGGCTGATATATTTCTACGAGTATATTCAAGTAAAAGTCAAACATAGAAATGAAAATTCTTCCTTCTTAAAAATCCGAACATCAAAGGTCAAAACCATGTCAAAATGCTGTAAGGAATATAATTACCCGACATCGAGCTTGATGCTTATCCTTCAAATTAAATCTAGCAGCATGAACACGGGGTTTAAGTCTATGTCTACCTAATTTAAGTAGATTTCAGCTATTTTACGTTACTTATGCTAATAACCCTTTTTTTAAGATTTGGACTTACATTTACAGTTGGAGAATTAACCGTGACATACCTACATTGATGCATAGAAAAACTATTTTCAACTACAAAGTTTGTCCTCCAATTTAGTTTAAGAACTTCAGTAGGTGTTCATTATTTTGGTGAAACTAGCTGTGCAAAGTAAGTTGTGTAAGCAGTCTTACTCACATTTATTAAAAACGAGCCGAATCTTCCAGATTTTATGGGGCACCGTAATATCTTACAAATAGAAACCGATTTATCGCGTTTTCACGCTTCAATTCTCTAAGATATCCAGAGGTAGAGTAGTAAATCAAAAATAAATTACAAGGAATGAAATATTGTTTTCTTACCTATTTCAGATGCTAAATGTCTCTTTAATATCTGCTTAGGTTAACGTTAACAGAGGCACCTAGGTAGGCTTTTTCTCGGGAACAGTTATACTTGATTTTCTTTTTGAAGAAAGTGTACCTTAGTATTAAATTAATCATGCCGAAGTATTACCTACTTATATCTTTTGAAATTGGATTCAGCAAGCGTATCTACTAAACTTCAATATGAATCAGTGACAATGATAGCAGAGCTGCTGTGTCAGAGTACTAATGCTACTATTGCGATGTTTCCGGCAAGACCCAAATGCCTGGGTCGGGATTCGAACCCAGCCCCAAATACTCCGTAGTCATTCATGTCAAATATTTAATTCACACGATATTACTATAAGTTTTACTGAATCTTTATTCATATTATTATTATTTATTAAGTATTCACTCGTATATCTATCATTAATTCTCCAAGGATATCCCAATTTACGGTTTGCCAACAATCGTCAAAATTTTATTACTCTTCCTTACTGTTCAAATATAGGCCCTTAATTATTTAGGTGTCGTATAAATGAATGAGCTTTTATCTAATATTGTCTGGCGTTGATTTACTGTCTAAATACCTTATACAGTTTAGTTTACTTACCATCGAATTAAAAGTCCAGCCAACAGTAGGGCTGGTTTTATTGTTGGAACAAATATTTGTATGGCCTACAGGTATGTTGTTCCGGGTCTGGCTGTTCGTGTATGTGACTTTAAATGTTTGTAAACTTACCCACGACACAGGAGAAATTCCTAGTGTGGGCAAAGTTAAAAAAAAAAACAAAATTGTTACCTCTTTCGGTAGAGCCGTTGGAGCGCGCGCGATCGTAGATGTATGGGGTAGTAGCTGCGATTCAGTCTCGTTAATGTGTTATGTATTTAAGATATGAATATTTGTTATATTATTTAAACAGAAGCCTATCTTATATTGCCTAGTTATAGATTACAAATAACACTATTCTCACTTCTCAGAATGCATTAACTAATTTCATCACTAAGTATTAATTAATTTGTGAGTTTCCACAATATTGTTAAGTACAGACGCCAGCACATGAAGCTATGTCAAACATTTAAATTTTCCCAATTGAACATAAACCTTATTCTTTTGGAATAAAGTAGAAAAGCTATCAAAGAAATTTGACATATTGGGGTAGCTTGATGTGCTGGCATATGTACCTACATTATTGATTTTGCCCGCAATATGCAGTCAGTTTAGCGTGTGTCATTCAGACAATCCTTCCGCTATGCAGGCACCTATTTAATAAAATACCTTTAGGTACGCCTTCGAGTCGATAACGAATGCATTGTTTAATGTGGTAATAAAATAATACAAAGTGTACCAACTCTCGCGCGCCCGTCTGATTAGAGATATCAGTTTAGAATTATTTTTGCATTTAACTCGAATTGCAATTACGAGTTTTATTCGACGCACTCTAACGAGTCAGCGCAGATAGAGCAGCAGGAATCCGGAGCAGTTTCCATTAATCAAATGAAAATTACCTTAAATGCTACCTACTGAAATAAGCACGCAAGATATGTTCGTGCGTTCCTTAGTGGCACTCGAGTCATCGCGAGCATGCTCGAACATGCGCGCGTCGCCGCTCGTCACCCAGTCGTATAGTCCGTCGAAACGTCGCCGCCGTAGAACATGAGTAAATACCCCACAGAAACAAAGCATATATCTAAGGAGGGTTTTCAAATTGTTTATAATTGGGTAGGTATTATTTAAGGAGAAGATAGCACACGAGATAGTTGCACAAATTATCCTTATAAAATACGTGAAATCAAAAACATTAATGTCACATCAAAAATTTATTTCATTGAAAAGAGTATATATTCAGTTCAGAACATTGAACACAGATAGTACTTACTACAGACTCTACTACTACACCCGGTTCCCAATGGGGAATTCTAAGTTGAAAACTTGTCAAACTTCGTCGCGGGCTAAAGCTAGTTAAGTATATATTTGCTGCACAATTTTTCACGAAATTGTCTTATTTCCAGCAAATATAATTTCCAGAGCTACATTAGTGCTCTAAATTATTGTTACTTGGTAATATATTGTAAATAGCGAAATGAATTTTGCATTAACATACAATGTAGAACATGTACAAAAAACCTAACATTTTTTTTCCGCGGGCTACTTAGACTGGTCCCTCTTAGGCAAAGCTAAAGTAGAGTTTGACAATTCAAATTCTCAATTCGGAAACTGGGTGTTTACAAATATTTCTTAATGAGATATCATTTAATGACAATTAATACATTTAATAGTATGAAATATACTCGCTCGGTTCCTAAGTCCAAACCAGATCGTTATTTTTACCAGTCTTACTTTCCATGGTACTTCAACCATTTTAAATAGTCTCCATTGCTAATTAAAGCTATAAAGATTATCATTCCGAAAAGTTTTTTTTTCCTTTTTCTTAACGCAGTCGGATTAAGGAGTACATTGTCGGTCGATAAAATTTCAGTCTTACTTTGTTAAGTTTATGAGGGCGAAACTTAACAAATTGACACCACTCAACAATCGAGCCAGTTTAGATTAAATAGACAACTAGATAGTTTTATGCAGGTATATATTAATTATTTTACTACAGCGAGAGGACTGAGGAACGACATCAATAAGAATAAGAAACGTAATAAGCCCTTTTTCAAAAGAAGTAGGTACGTTCACGTGTTAGGAGCAGTGGTGGGCGAGTGATAGGAGCAGTGGTGGGCGAGTGATAGGAGCACTGGTGGGCCAGTGGTAGGAGCAGTGGTGGGCTAGTGGTAGGAGCACTGGTGGGCCAGTGGTGGGCAAGTGATAAGAGCACTGGTGGGCCATTGTTTGGGGCAGTGGTGGGCGAGTGATAAGAGCAGTGGTGGGCCAGTGGTTGGGGCAGTGGTGGGCCAGTGGTAGGAGCAGTGGTGGGCGAGTGGTGGGAGCAGTGGCGGGCGAGTGGTAGGAGGAATACTGGTAATAGCCCAGAGTCACTTGTCGTACGTTGGAACCCAGGCAAACACTTTCCTTTGTGTAATCTAAATCATCACCACTGCAGTCAAAACGGTGAAGGAAATCATCGTGAGGAAACCGCCTTGTCCTAGAACCAAATACTTGAAGACCTGGGACATCCGCCAACCCACAGGTCCGAGTGATGGATTAAGTGCCGCTCACTCTGCAAGAGAGAAGGCTTGGGTTCCAGCAGGGAAAGATTAAAGCCTAATTGTGCTTATAATACAACGAGTCTTGTGCTATCTCGCTCCTGCACTTTATGACTGCGGTTGCAACTAACTATGTCGTATACTACATCACATTTATTATATTGAATTATGCAATGAGTATGCTATAGTCATATTATATATTATAGTTATATATACGGAATATGCAAGTAATTAAAAACTTATTAATTTTCTAAGTATATATTCTAGTCAAGAAAGTATTTGGTTTTTTTAAACATTACTTATTAAACACTTCATTATTTTATTTTGCGCTTCTTTTTTGTGCCGGAACTTAGACTCAAAAAGCGTCGTCCTCGACAATGCCAGAAATGACGTAAAAATCCATCTGATTAAACATCAATTTGTAGCAAACTGCTTAAAATATAATTTAGAGTTTTATTTCAAATGCAATTTCTGCTTGTATACAGCTCAAAAATAATTTATTTGATTTGGGGTTACAAACGAGATATAAACGAAGGAGTTTTGTGGGAAATTACGTCACATCATGACCGCGATACTAATGGGCGTTTGAACTGTAGGAATTCAATACATTTGTTTTAACAAATAGCAGTAGTTGAATTTGTCTTTTAATATTTTTGTAGCATTTCTTATATGCCTTGAATTGCACCAACCCATCTCAGGCCTATGTCCAGTAGTGGACGTCTTTTGCCTGGTGATGTATATTTCTTGGGTTTGTATTTCTGTTTTTTAATGATTTAAGCGACCAAAAATATACTCGTATTCTCCGTTCACTTATTAATTATTCCCCTGTATATAATTATCAAGTAACTATATTATGTCCACTATGAAATTCGTTTTTTGACAGATGGAATTAGTGATTGCAATAGCAACGTACGTATCATTTCGATTATAGATTCGATTACTGACACTTTATTATTATGTAGTAAGATGATTTTGTAATTATTTATTTGGTTGTTTCATTTTTGATGTCAAAAACCCGCAATTTAAATCAATTGGCTTCTTTTCAACATATTTACGTATTTGGGATTGTTTAATTATTATTTTTTTGATATATGATGCAAGGTTTATGCAAAATTACTTTCGATTTATTCATTTGAAGCGAATGCATTCGATCTTAGTACGATAGATTTTATTTTTTATTTTTAAGTGACTCATTTACGGTATTATAATAACTATAATAAGAAATCATAAATATGATACTTACTTAATTCAATACGCCGTTAATGCAGTTTCCACATTTATTTTACAACCCATTTTAAAGTTAACTTTTACGTAACCTAGACATAAAAAATGTCTGTAGCGTAAAAAGCCAGACGCTAACGAAAAAATACATGGCAATGACATAACAATAGGTACGAAAAGTGTGGAAAGGAGTTACGTGACATCTCCTAAGCTAATGTCAACTCCATACAATTTGATCTTTCCGTTAGCATTAATGCTTTCGCAAAAGAGTTTTTATCTACGCCCTCTGGAATGGTTACGTTCTAAACCAGCTGTCAAAAAACCAATAACCTAGAGGACAAGGTGTACATCAGCTCACCTTAAGTTGAGCCAGAATTACCCTGCACCTAGTAATACTTTATTACACGTAAAACCTTAAGCCAAATTAGGAACTAAGCAAAATTGTGTTTAGGCTAGAACATAGTTCCTGGGTAACATAATTATTATATTTCGTTCAACAACAGTGGTTGTCTAAAATTAAACAAATGAAGGTAATCATAGAGTACGGAATCGCCGGCCACGACTAGAGACAACCTTGCTAATAATATTCGTGTCGGGATTCAACTGTCAATCGCAAACACATAGTCATTGCCCGTCAGATTCTATGGGTATACTTACTACTATGGGTACTTAACCTTTTGACCGAGTGAAAACGTGCCCAACGCCAACAAGACATCAACATTTTTTAAGTACAAAATAAATAAACTAAATTAATGTTTCCGTGCTTACTTCTCCTATTACCTAAACCTTCATTAATTTAATATTGTAAAAAGGCACAAAGTAAAACCCACTAGTACATTTCACAAAAAAAATAAAATAGTAAAATGATATGAAATAATTTATAAAAAGTAGCAAAAAATACTTCGATAATATTTTTTTTACTAACAATTATTGGTGTCTGAATATTCCTAAACATAATATAATATAAAATTGTGGTCTGTAGTAACAAATTCATAATTGATATCCATAGATCGATATTTTACTGTCCACTCTCGCGCATCTCTTAGAAGCGGTGACGTCATTAGCGCTACGGGGGACTGCTAGTCATGTTTTATACTATGATAGTTGGTAATATTTGTAACGGCATTATTATTGGGACGTGAATCAATTAAAGAGTGACGTTACTAATTTACCTCCGCTAAAGTTTGACCAACCAGGACCTAGCAAACCCCAAAACGCGACGTTCGAAAGACTCGTCGCATTTGAATTAAGAAGAGAAACGATCAGTTACTAAATGTCAATTTACTGAACCTTATAAGAGTGCCACAGCAGAAGAACTTGGATGACATAAGTTTGCCAAGCTATAAAGAGCCAGACAAATGAATATGCAGCTAACTAAGTAAATTGATTAAATTCTTACGAAAAGTTGGCTTCGCAGTGTTTTAAAACTAAATATGAAAACTAATAATAATAATTATTAGTTTTCATTATGTGCCACAATGTTACATCCCTCACTCCTCCCCACTCGCAAGCGAAGAAGTTGTCAACAGCGGACGAGATTAGTGATGTACCTTATGATTATTTGATTTATTCCTTAGTAGTTCTAATATCTGTTTAATACGAAATAGGGTCAAATTTATTAAAATATTGACGTTACGTATTTTCGTACGGTATTTTTGAAATTAAATATTACTCGAATATTTAATTTCAAAAATACCGTACGAAAAGCAATGGTTAATTGGTTTTCGATAAGATTTTAGAATTCCTATTTTTTAGAGGTATTTGCGCTGAATTTGTGTTTAAGCGTTTACGCTCTCACAGTCAAAAGGTTAATAATAATATATTTTTATTACTTATTTTTTTTTTTTTTTGTTTTTTTTTTTATGTTTTGTGCACCTGAGCCTGTACTGAACAAATGTTTTCTTTCTTTTAATCGATGACACCTCACTAACAGGCTTGGTTTCATGGAAACTGTTGACAATATCGTCTCTAGAAGCTGACGCCGTGACGTCCCCGTACTCTGTAGAACTAATACAAAATAGTCAACAATAAACTTAGTTAAAAATAACTAAAATTATATCACCGGGACAATAACAGCCATATCCAGGGCATTGGCAATTAGCATTAATTTTTACAATAATTTAACTGTACCTTTTAATAAGATAAGAAATAAACTAAAATCACGGCGCGATATTTTCCTTAATTCAGAATATAAAACTATCAAGGGTTGACTTTATGACTTATACCTGGTTTTTGGACCGTAATTATCGATGTAAGAGACTGTTGATATTTCATTCAACCAATCACAGAAGTAAACGCGCGTTTTTTGCGATAAATATCGTTCCACAAACTGGGTGTTAATGAGATACAATCAAATACTTTTACAGCGTGGTCCCCGCGGGCCCACGCGCATTCCGGGGTTAAAAATGCAAAGGATTCTAAGTTTCAGTATTCGTTACTCAACAATGCCAAATAATCCTGATTTGTATCTGGATGACATTTGGATCACAGGTTATATTATACCCTAAAATTCATTACATACGTTTAATGCCAAAATAAGCTCCTACAGTCGAAAATGCCTGTATTCCGGGTCTAGCCACGGTGGTACCAGGGAAAATAGGGAATAGCAACTACTACAAAAAAAGCCCCATCTAATACCCCCTGTACACAACCGAATGCTAGTTTACGTAAAAATCGCCGTAAGAGCTTCTTAATGATATGGAACGTCATATACTTACCAACTAAGTAAGTAGCTCTAAATAGCTACTACACGACATGGATGCTCCTTTAGGAGAAATCTAAAGAATATACGTCAATGCCAATACAATTTAAACCTCCACAAACTGAGGCGCATACCGCGCGGAATGCGGGACGAAATAGGGCTCGCGCCGATTGTGTCAACTAACCTATATAAAGGTATAAAAACTGGCGCGAAAGGTCGCGTGACTACTAAATCATAAAAAAAAATAGCCGTGCAGTCGCGTCTCACATCCTGCGCTATTAAATAATTTGACACAGATTGTGGCCCACGCTTAGTTCATGCGTAATGCGCTCGCCTCATTTCCTTCTTCATCATCATCAGGATCAAAAGCCCCTGATCCCGCCAGTGTCTCCACAACTAACTGTGAAACGAAACATCATTTTGAATGACTACAATAAAATCTACAACAACACAAATGCGAAACTGAGAATCTCTGCTCTGTAAGACGCCATTTGAGGTTGAAGACTGATCCAACTTAATAGTTTACAGATACAGAGTATTCTATCTGTCTATCTATATTATTACCGTATATAAGTTAAGTCTGTCAGGCAGTCTTCATGCGCCCTTAAGTAGATAGATAGACTACTCTTTACCGCACAACTTTACACTATATTTAAAGGAATAAGGTATGCAAGGCTGAAAGGCAATTGCATGCAGCTGAGATGACAACGCCAAGAGAGAGACGTGTGTTAAAATCAAATTCTTTAATTCGAATGCAGGCTCATACATAAGTAACATAATCCTTAAAAAATAAGTAGTATCCATTAAACTAGTGGATAGAATAATAATTGAGTATTTAGAATCATGTACTGAACTCATGGTAACAGCTTGTGGGCTGATGTCCCTTCCTCTCTGTATAAGAGGAATTCTGTTACCCCGTGCATGTGATGCAGAGGAATGAAGAATATGTCATGAGTGATGAGAATGAATGTGGATATATTCATATCCACATTCATTCTCATTACTTTACTCATGATTACCATTCATCGTTTCCATGTTATTCCTTTACATTAGTCAAGGAATAACAAGGAAACGATGAATGGTTTGTACAAAAGATGGCTAGAAAGGATTTAGACATTATTATGATGCCCAATAGAGATGCATGGAAAAAGACATTCTGCGCCCATCACGAACCCAATTAAATTTGGATAACAGCAGTTGGGAGAGAATGTGCGGGTGGGTTTTTGGAACTTACAAGATCATTTTCATCCACTAGCGGGCTAGTATCCATTTGGCTAACGTGACAACGCTTTTCCTTCTTTCTTGAAAACTTCATGATGAATTCTGCTTGGTTCACATAATTGACGGGTCTATCCAAAACGTAACCCAGATTAATTCTGATATCTAGAAAGAAAACATTATCAAAAACATTTTATTGACGGAAAATTACGATAGATCTGTAATTATTTTGTAGTCAGTAATATAATCACGTTACAGAATAATAGGAATTATTCCTGTGTAAAATACACTATATTTAGTCCGCCAGTCAGATATTAAAAAAACATTAGACACGTATTTTTGCTTTATGTATCATATAAATAATAAACAATAATTAGATAAAAAGCATTATGGTTAGCGAGCCCCCACGTCTCGCTACGTCACAAGTACGTATAAAATCTACATACGCGTGACGTCATGTCACATTACGAATTAATGTATCGACATTATCTTTTGATTCTGTATCAGTATGGCAACCAATGGAATGGTCTTTAAAGTTAAAGATCGTGAGCAGATTCGTAAGGAGTTGGCAGTCGAATCGTCACAGCCCTGTTTTCCCATTAATTGTTCAAATTATTTAAGTATATAAAAAAATAAACTGGTATTTAAGTTGATTTGTGTAATTATGTGTATTATTTTTTAATTTACCTGCTCCAAGCACTTCAGGCACCATGAATGGGTACAGCCAGCCCATCAATGGAGTTTCCCCAGACACGTAATGGGCATTCTTATGGTAAAACAACAGGCCATCCAGTTGAGGGTAGAATTTTGGAAATTGTGGATTTTGCATCATGAACCTGTAATTGAAGGATTTTTATTTATTTATAGTTATATTCTTTGTTTATTTACTGCGGGTGGTACCCTAGTTACAGTTCTGCCTAACGCTACGGGACAACTGGCGTGATTTTGTATGAGTTAATTATGTTATTACTATACAGGGTGGAAGGGACATCGACGGACAAACTGATACCTATCACGAACGGGTTCAGTACATAGTTCTTTTTTACAATTAAATTTGAAAAACATCAGAATAAAATGTAGGACGGCCTCTGACCAGGTGGGATGACGATCTGCGAAAGACTGCAGGCAGATGCTGGATGCGGCAAGCTGAAGACGGGGCGCTATGGCGCTCATCATGAGAGGGCTATGTCCAGCAGTGGACTAATATAGCCTGATGATGTGATGTGATTAGGAAAAACCGTCGAAAAAATTTAACGCTGGGGGCGCTTATATACTTATGTTGTAAGTATTCAGCGCTCCAGAAGCATGTACTTAACTCATGGTATTAGTATGTGCGTCCCTTACACCCTATAGCAACAACATAATTAACAACAGTCTGTATTGCTGTTTATTAATCTGGAGATAGTAAACTAAAAAAATTGGAAGAGAAAATAAGTGTAAAGAGAAATCTTTACTCCTTTGTCTCTTTCTATTCAACAACTGTAAATAATTGTATAAAACAGCGAGGTTTTATCGTAACTCATTTAGGTGCATACTTGGCCTACCGTGGAGGTGTAGCACAGTTGGTATGTTTTGGGCTCCTTGGCTGGAGGTATTGAGTAAGGCGAGGGCCTCGTCATGACCCGTGTGCATGATTCTGACAGTAAAATATTGAGAGCCATGTACTTTTTTTTTGTTACGGCTGACAATATTCATGTTAACAATTTAGCGACTTATAAAAATATTTTTTTGTCACTTATGTCATGTGTGGGATATCTGTCAAAATTATTACTCGGACATCAATGATGATGGTTGCAGAAATAAATGATTGATATAAAAAGAGAAGAGAAATAATAGATAATGAACAATACTTACTCCTCAAAATTATCGCGATCACATGTCACTTTAGGCAATAGTTTAAACATCATTTCATTTTCTTTGTTGAGCTTTAATAAATTTGGTATTTGATCGAAATGCACCATCATCCAATAGTTGCGGAATTCAGTCTGGAATAAAATAAATAACATAAATTGTTGACCAATTACACTAACACTCGCCGAGACAAATATAATGCCTAAATATGTTTACACTGTTTGTGCAGTGCAAGAACAGTGCACTCTAATATATACATTGTTGTTATGATTTAGGACCGGAAACCAGTCATCCCCTATTTTTATTATTATATATATTATATATATGATGTTTTTGAAGTAGATGGAAAAAAGCGTGGGGTGCATAGTGTCAATAGTTGTGACAATTTCTATTTTTCCATGGTTACTGTCATTCACAGTGGGCTACATGTATCAGCGTGTATTTTTCAATATTAACAGTATGTGCACCGCACGCTTTTTTCCAATAATATACATTTGTTTCTTATTTACACTTTTCTTAATTTATTAAATTTTATTTTCAATTTTTTAGTTGGATTTCCTATAAAAGCGTGTTTTTTAGTTTTTTAAACTATATTTTTTTAATCGAATTATTGCATTGTCATCGGTCTTTGACAGGTGTGCAAAATTGGAATGAAATCTGACCGTTTAAAGTGGGTCAAAATAGCGTCCAAAGGAGTCGGTTACAAACAAACATACAAGTGGATGCAATATAAAGCGTGTAAAAATAAGACACATCACGAAAGCGACTGACGTTTTCACGAAATAAACGGCAATTTTTTTATTTTTTTTTACATTTTTTTTAAGTTACAAACAACTCTTAAAAAATAAATGTGTAGGTTACTAATAGACTAGGCTTATGGCAGTTTACTCACACCGCGGAGTATTTTCTTACTTTTAGCATTTTCATACCTGTTGTAGCCGAATTCCTAATCAAATAAATTAAAGAGGAAATTACACGTACATAATCAACCTTGATTCTGAAACTATTTTGTTGGATAAGGATTTATAGTACGACACGAATGCATCCTCTCGATTTCGATTCTACCCGTGTTCTATTGACTACTTTGAACAATAAGCGTTTATTGTGACTACATATAGCCTAGCTCGATTTTTTGTGGGTAATGATGAGTACTACTCGTATAAACATGTCGTAAGTTATTTAATGTATCATCAATAATTTTGGCGGGGCACGCCAAATAATGCCATTAATAATAGGCAAATGTTTGATATGCATGGGTTATTTCAATTTTCTTAGGGGTCTCTATTTATTTGTAACAAAAAATATAGCTAATAAAGTAACTTGCTTTAGGTTAAAGAATTTTTGAAACCAGTTAGGTAAGTAGTTTTTGAATTGATATATTACAAACAAACAATGAAATCTCTTCTCTTTTTATAATATTTGTTTAGATGTTTGTATTAGTAAATGTAAAGATTATTTTCTATTTCTATTTTATAACTTTATTTTAGTTTGTTTTTGCCGTATTCTAAATTAATTCTAAAAAATAATTATTTTGTTATTACTTGTTAGCAAGTTGTTTGTTTAGATGTTTGTTTAGTTTCAATTATTGTGCATGCTGAATGTGAAAGAATTTATTGCGTAATACTTTTGGTTCACCATTATGTATAATATAATTCATGAACTGTGTATATTCTTTGTTGGTGATCCTAAATAAATAAATAAGTTGGTTTTGGTTACGAAAAAATCTTACCTCTCCATCAGTCATTATGTGGCTGTTCCAAGCCAGTAGGTCCAAAACAAGTATAGTATTTGTGTCTAATAACGTGAAACCATCCAGAATGCAGCAACGATTGCTACCAGCCGTACCATAGCTGCCGCCTGGTAAAGCGGTCTGACATACCTTTATGAGGTCACCCGCCTTGGAATATAGTTTGGTTTTGCCCTGGAATTATGAATGCAAAATTAAATCTCTGGAAGGTTAAGGTTTGAGAAATACCTATAAATCGAAATCTGCACTAGTAATACAGTGCCATAAAGATGTTTAAAAGTTTTTTTGTAGAAGCTATACTCTAAAATACTGATTAACTGAAGTTTTTTATTGATAGCCACAGTGAATGTCAATGTGGATGAAATTGATGCACATATGGCTTTTATATTCTTGACACACCTCTACATCAAAACTAAGAAGAAATAACAAGAGAAGCACTCACTTGACTGGCTACCACCAGTGTTCTTATCCCTTTTGGGCAGGGCACAACATACCAGTTTTCATGGAAATCTTTTGGCCTCTCAACAAGCCACTCGGATTGCATCAGCACCTTCTGATACTTACATTTGTTAAACCCTGCCACATAAATTTGTGGCTTATATGTAGGCTGCAAATAGATAAAGAGCTTTTTTGTTAAAATGGCTGATTTTTAAAACAGGGATCACTATATGAACTAAGGAGCCTAAAGCAACTATTCTAAATAGTCATATTGAATATCTTAAATTCATTATGAGTTTTTCGAGTATCTATTATTATAACTTGTTTTTTTTTATTTCATGTTAAAATAAGTTACACAGCAATAAAAAAACCAACAATCAATAATGGTCACTATTTTATATGAAAATCAATGGTTGCTTCTAATCTAAGCATTAACAAAAATTGTCTATCAGCATTCATAGTAGGTTGGGTGACATATTTCCATAAACTTCTAAAATTTTATCTACCTTGGACTTGAATTAAACGCAAATGTCTACCTTTTGGTAGACATAGCTGCCATAGAGATGTCTGTTTAGGATCTCACCCAGTATAGGTACAATAATCCTGTCCTGACAATGTCAAATAGTTGAGATTTTAATAAGTCAAGCTGTTTCTGAACTAAATGAATGAAATATTCAATAAGGGAAGCTGAAAAAAAGCCTTGTAAATGTACTCATATTTTGACAATTGCTGGCAAGGGCAGGTGTATGTTATTGGAAATGTTTATGTATAACTAACAACATTTGCTGGAATGACACAGTGATCTTTCGCAGGGCTGAACGCTCGGTAGCTGCAAGTACATTTTAAATATTATGTTCTGAGGTGATATCAGCTATAAACCATATCAACCATAGTTACCATAACTATTGGTTTAACTTACCCTTTTTGCTTGGAGTTCGTAGCGTTGTTGTACAGTCTCCACTAATCCCAAGACGCCCCGAAATGTATCCGCACGAACAGAACGGTTTCTGAAATTATAACATAAGATGATACTATAAATGAGAAAACAAAATC
Source organism: Phlogophora meticulosa (assembly GCA_905147745.2). Taxonomy (NCBI): domain Eukaryota; kingdom Metazoa; phylum Arthropoda; class Insecta; order Lepidoptera; family Noctuidae; genus Phlogophora; species Phlogophora meticulosa. The sequence goes on from LR990518.1 coordinate 8,710,863, forward strand.
AATTGGGAAACAACTTCAATTTATGTTCTCTTTAAGCAGTGTATTGGTATGCCCACCAATACTTGTTATGAGCCATGTGAATTACATATCTATTGTTGAAGCTAATAAAAAAACCAGCCAAGTGTGATTTGGACTCGCACACAAAGGGTTCCATACCATTATCTATAACAACAGCACAATAATCATGTCTGTTGTATGGGAGACCCCCTTAAAACTTTCAGTGCCCAGCACCTGACTCCCGGGTCGATAAAGAGTTTGTTCATGTACCTAGAACTCGCTTTCCGAGTAGTACATGTAAAAAGCTATAGATGAGATGTGAACATGCCCATTACCCCCTACCATATACCTACGCATTATGTAATTTGCCAAACATTATGACATACAAGTTAAATCATATTTTTGAACTGGGCAGCGAAGTGTTAAATATTTGTTTTAATTTAATTATTTATCTGTGAATATTTCAAGAGTCTACCTGTTGCCGTTATCAATATTGGGCAAAAACTTTTGTTGTATGGGAACCCCTTGAAATTTTATTTTATTCTGTTTTTTAGATTTTTTGTTCTAGCAGCAACTGAAATACATCATCTGTGATAATTTCAACTGTCTAACTATCACGATTCATGAGACCTGATTCATAGCCTGGTGACAGACAGACAGCAGTCTTGGTTATTCGGTCCCGTTTTACCCTTTGGGCCAGAACCCTAAAAACTACTCTACTGATACTAAATATTGCATAGTAATCACTAAGGAAGCAATATACTGACGTAAATACAATAAATAAATTCACTGCCTCTTCTTTTTATAAATATTTACGAAGATATAAACACATAACATAACATAGCATTAGAAATGTATCTCCCGAAGAAAGTTAGAGAGAGGTGCATGGTACATATTACACAGTACATATTGCCTTTTATGTGCCATTTAATATACTGCTAGGCTATTGCCTTTAACTGAGAGAAAACTTGTCTCTGCAGGGCTGCTTCTGAGAAATCCCTTAATTGAGCCCACACATGTTGGCTGAACTCAGTTTTTGACCAGATCGAAATATGGATCGGTCGCTAATTATTTTCCATCGTATCTGGATTTCAGGAAGGTTTTGTGTGATATTGAATACAAATATATAGGTAGGTATACAGGCACAAATGGAATCTCGGAACTCACGTTTTTTGCAAACGAAGCATTTCGTTTCGTCTCTCCTCTTGATTCTCTAAACTCCTGTCGTTATTTTTGTACAATCCATTGAACTTGGTTTTACTCAGTTTTTCCAGCACTTCTTCCATGATTGAGTTTTTGTATGAACTTCAGTCGAGATCAAAATTATAAAAGGCCAGTTAGTAATTTAAATGAAAATTTATCTGCATCGATCAGAACTATAATTTTAAATGAATGCATGCACAAAGCACTGAAACTAAACGAGAGAGACCATTCACAGACTATGAGAATGAGAATAGAACACTTTATTACTTTAGATAGATATTCGATTTCAATTTTGCTCAATGACAGCAGACCGATTATTGATTAATAGTGTTGGGTAAGTGTTAATCGTCAAAATTAGTCGACTACATTTCAATTCGTATTTTAAAATAGATGCAGAAGATAATCATTTTAGACAAGGTATAATTATAGGGGAAATCTTACACGATCAACCTGGCATTAGGTTAATCCAATCAATTTCAAAATGAATGAAAATTATGCCACTATCTAGCATTATGCGAACACTGACATCAATTTAGATTGTGACATAACCTAAAGCATGTTTCGAACTAATGCCAGATAGATCACCCAAGGTCTCAGTAACGTCCTCTTTACATTTTATTTGTCTTAATCAATTGGCAAGATTAGACGATCATTTGAAATCAGTTCACTCTGGTCACTGTTTTATCGCAATATTTGATTCGATTATGAAAGTCGTTTCTTAAAAATGGATGTTAAATCTATGGATTGAGCAGTTTAGGAGCGCGAACTTTAAAAAATATATTCATGAACAATTTTAGTGAATAGGTAAAATTTTTTTTCCTCTATACGTGTCTATATTTATTGTGTCACAAAAGGGATAAATGAAAGGCAGTTGCATGCAGCTGAGCTGAGAAAGCTGATGGGGATGTATGGTGTTTCGTGAAAAGATCGAATAAGAAATGAGTATGTAAGAGGAAGTCTGAAAGTGGCGCCTCTGACCGAGAAGTTGTGAAAGGGCCATGTCCAGAGTTAAGTTTCGAGTTTGAATGTTACATGTTTACAAGAGTAAAGGGAGACCAAAGAAAAGATGGATGGATTGTGTGAAAGATTATATGGCTAGAAATTAAATGAGTTTTGAGGTGACATCAAATAGAGATGTATGGAAGAAGAAGGCATACTGCACTGACCCCAAATAAATTAGGACAAGGCCAGGAGGATGATGACGTACCTATGTTTATTAAAACCAAATACAGTATCTATTGGCCTAGAGTTAACGTTGTAATTCATATCATTAGTAGATAAAACTTGGTCTGAATTCGTTAATTAAGGGATAAGTTCAAAAAAAAATACGAGCGATTCAAGTTCGTGCAGAAGGACGTTATCAGTTATTGAAACCTCTTAGACTAGGCCAGCTCAAGGTCAAAATGCTACCATTGGCGTGCGGCCCACTGTGCCTTATATTAAATATAGTATATTAAATATTAGGTACAGTGGCATGCACAGAAATCTTAATAATATTAAGATTTATGTGGTGGCATGTAACATGATTATAATACTGGCTGACTTTGTATTCACTGTCAATGTATGTAATGTACACACTCACTCACTAAGCACTGAGAATAGAAAAATGATTAGTTATTATTATTGCGCTGCGTATTATATTTTATTTACTATAGTTTTAGTATGAGTATCATAACGTTTAACATACCACTCCCAAGTGAAAATGAGGTATTCTACTGAGGTACCTACACACCTATACGTTCCTTCATATAGAGAGGTGCTATAAACATCTATTCATTTTACTGATTTGTTTTATCACGTTCATAAATACTAAGTAAGACTAAGTCTAAACACACTATGCCGAAGTTACACGACCGAAGTTCAGCACAATTACGCCTGCAATGCTATTTGAATTGCTGACACTATGCCGAAATTACATCGCGTCATAGCGTACAGCCTAACTTCGGTCCGGCGTAATTTCAGCGGCAAGTTATTCTGAGACCACACATTATACGTGACCGTTATAGTTTGGTTCGATTGCCGACGAAGATCCGGGGGCGGGGAGCAGCGGGGAGCCGCCCGCGCCCCGCGTGTCAGCCCGTAGTGTTCATTTCGCTTCTGTCAGCGCTTCAGCGCTCGAGACACTGAATACACACACTAAGTTGCGGATCTGAATTTCTGCCGCGTAAGTTTGGCACTAATAGTGTGTCATATCAGCCGAATACGTCGGAACGTAAAATCAGCCGCCGAACTTCGGTCGCGTAACTTCGGCATAGTGTGTTAAGACACTTAAAACTGGGTGTCTAGAAAAAGTCAACATCCATGAACTAGTGCATTTTCAATGTAGTTGTGCAAAACAAGGGGCTGTTTCGTAGACAGAAATATCATAGAATTTAATTTCCCAAAAAATATTTCATATCATACTTGGTTCTTGTATTTCTATTTCGAATATTATTATTTCAAAGACTGAAGTACTCGAATGAAACATATTTCACAGAAACACAATTTAATGAGTTTTTGATCACAATAACAAATCATAACTGTAGAATTATTTTTTAATGAATTTTGTTTGCTCGGTATTTTTTTCCATGGTATTTTATTTCAAAGAAAATGTATAAAAAAACTCAATATGTTGTGCTACAAAACTCCAGGTAGTCTTGTCTACCCTACTCCTAAAGTGTAATTTAAATCCGCATAGGAGCGGAGGGGCGAAGTGGCCTGCGAGGTGAGGAGCAGGTGGTTTTAACGCTCGCCGCTGCGGCTGAGGCTGGCCGTCTTTGCCAGCCAGCAAGCCGAAGCTACGGTGCCGGGGAGCCCCGCAGCGTCGGAGCCAAAGCAGAAACCATGCCTGCTGCATATTTCATGCTTACTTCCATGCTGCATACCTACATACTTGCATGTTGCATGCTTGCTTGCACCCTGCATGCTGCATGCTCACTTGCAGCATACAAGCATTAGCTTTTAGGATTGGAAATAAATACAGTAAGCATGTGCATAATTATGAAATCACTATTAGTGAGAATAACACGATTGTTTGCCTGCTTGACAAGAATTGGGTAAAAGGGCATTTTATCAGCAGTATGGATTGAAACGATTAGAAACTCTTACTTGATACAATGTTATTCCTAGTAATAAGTTTTATATTAAATAAACAGTCCCTGGATAAAGAATATTAAATTTGACTCGTTATTCTATGATACTTATGATTATTCTAACATTAAACATTATGTGAAACAAAAACCAATTATTTAAAAATCTTCGAAGTATTTCACTTATATTTAAATTCTAATAACACGTCACTTAAAAATATTCAATCAATATTGAATATTTTTAAGTGACGTCTCTGAGTGCGGTCACATAAGGGATATAACTCGTTAGTTATATTGTTTATTCTGTAACATGACATAACAAAATTAAATGGCGCGGCGACTGAGTATCGCAAAGAAGGCGCTAAAAGAACTTTGTGGAAGGCGCGCGGGAGACTTTTTTTTGCACCATTTTAGAATACAAATCCCATTGCAGGCGCTTTCGTCAAGTCAACACAGTTGAATGGAGCATAAAACTATTTTAATTTCTTGTGTTTTGAGATTTTGCTTCATAATTCAAATAAATGGAAATGTTAAGTTATTATAATCCCGCACATGAGAATTAATAAAGAGAGCAGATAATTGAAAAAAATGTTTTAATTAGGTATCCTACTAATTTCACTGAGATCCTTGCAAAGGTCATAAGAATTGAAAAGAAATATTATTTCCCGATGTCATGATAAAGTCATAGTACTTACTACTAATAGAATAGGACCTGGGTATCAGATCAGGAACCAGCTAGGAACCTAGTGATTTTTGTATACGAATTTTTGTATACGAAGTTGGTTCCTCATTCAATTTAAAATTCCATGGTAAAAAAAAAACATTTCTCATAACCGCCTCAAGGTAAATAAACAAACAGGCGTTTTAAATAAGGCAAAATAGATAGCAGTTTTTTTTGCTACATACAATATTGACGTTACTGATCAATTTTTTCAGAAATAAACATTTTCCTCTAAGGAAATAAAAAAAAAATCAAAACGATTATTTAATTGTACTTGTACACGTATTGGTACAATCAAAATATTATTCTTATTTGATTGACTGAACTTGAATAATTTTTTTATCTTGGTAAAATGATTAAAAGAATATTTCGTAAAGTAAAATGTACCAGTGGGAGTACATTTTTTGCGGGATACATTTTAACATAGGTACAACGCTGTCTATAGACAATACATAATATGAAACGAAAAAAGGTTAGTTATTGTTCACTATGGCAAAATTATCCCAAAAATTCGGCGTAATCCTAGCCTAGCAAAGCGACCTTTGTTGATAAAAGTGGGTCACTTCAGTTGTGTCAAAGAAATACATAATCTGAGTAATAGTTAATGTGTCAAATATTCAGAGATAGTTTTTCTAAACTAAGTAACACAATCATACAGCTAGCTAACTAAATTACCATACTTATTTAGTGTAGTAACGAAATAATTTTGTCTGGTGGGCTTTTGCTTCCGCACTACTCATTCTGTATTTAAATTTGCCGCGTATTGTGGTCTGTTGTAAGTTGAGCATTTATTATGTTTTATTGTATTATTTTTCGTGGTTTAACAGTGTGTACTAGAATTTAAAATAGTAAAGAAACTTTTTAGTCACAGTTTTTAGTCTAATACTTCAAACCTTGTTTAAACAAATTGGTCGTTTCAGTATTTATTAGTTTCACTTATTAAGGAGCAGTATTGCAAGAAAACTTTATTTCCCTGAATTAGAGCAAGACATTTGTTGAAAATTATTGGTGACTAAAAGCAAGAAAATCTGTTACTACTAGCAAGAGTAAACTCATGCTTAGCGTTCCATACAAGACGCAATTATATATTATTGACTCGAAGAAGACTAAAATTTGAAAAGAATCGGACAATTACGACTCCGGGTAATTAGTAAACAGGTGGTTATTTTTAGCAAATGTTAAATTCAAATTAAGTGAAAATATATTTAGACTTTTATTGCAAAAGGAACCGAAACGGGGATTAGCAATTTTAAAGTGGCAGTTTTAATTTTCAAATGGAAGGAATTCCACTCGTGTTTCATTTTCAATTAATTTATTATTAAGGCATCAGTATCATCAACTAGCAGATTTCACATACAAATTGTTTATGCTTTTTTTTGTGACATTTAAAATTTTAAAACCTCATAAGTTTTTTTAATCACATAATTTGTAATTATTATAGTAGTTTTTAAGTGTGAATTCTTGTTATTGGTATAACTACTAAGCACTGTGATCGGACACACTACGCACTTTAAACCTCTTAATCACAATCGCGTTTTGACAAACTGGCATTATTTTATTTAGTATTGCTTTAATTATACTTAAATCTTCGTTTCTTAAGTACTTTTATCATGTCAGATTTGAGATATTGTACAAATGTAAGGAGACATTAAATATTAGTATGGCAACATTTGTAGCTAGTCAACGGACATAGCCGACAAATTCCGAACGTGTGATTAGGTCACGTGGTACTTTTGGAGTCTTCGTCGTGGCGTAGCTTGTTCAGCTGCTCGTCGAAGCGGCTGTCGGACGGTCGCCTCTCAGCGAGCCTGCCTACGATGTAGCGGCCATTTTTGTTCTAAGTTCATAATAGCGTGCGCATATTTTAATGTATTTCGAAGGATATTTAGGCAATTTTCACGATGACTATAATAGTTTTCCTAATAGATACTTCAGCCTCTATGAACCAAAGAGCTTATTTGGGCGGACGCCCAACGTTGCTCGATGTAGCCAAGGGCGCTGTGGAAACGTTCGTAAAGGTACGTGCAGTGTCATCGACTCGTCAACCGCCTCGTTTTTGTGATCGATTTGTTTATCGCGTGTTAGTGTGTTGGACTGATTTATTTTATTTCATAGGTTCGTCAACGTTCCCCTGAAAGCAGAGGGGACAGGTATATGCTTCTTACTTTCGAAGAACCACCCGCGAACATCAAGGTTAGTATATCAGAATAAACACGTTAGCGATGATTTTCTTGTGGATTGTGCAAAGGTGTGAGTGTTTATGTTGGTTCGATAGTGTCTAAATGTCAAGCACCGTAATCTGCAATCCAGAACATTTACATAGTTTGAAAGTGCGAAATTTACTGAAATAGACAGTGCGACGTAAACAGGACGAGCCGCCGCGCGCCGCCGTCGCTGCCTCCGCGATAGCGGTCGCTACTGCGCGCTCGTCGCACTCTCATTGGCCGAGCCCACACACTATGAAATGGCGATTCGGGGGGGAAATTCAAACTGAATCACACAACACAACCAATTAATTTCTTATAGGTCTTATATTGTACTGTTGTGAATTATGTGTTGAATGATAACATGCATTGCTACACTATATTATTATTGTAGGTTTCCAAGTGCAGCTTACTTGTGGTTGAACATTAATAGGGTCCCTAACCACTGTTATCTATTATGACATATTTCCTGAAGTACTTGTACAAATATTAGTATGGGTCCTTACTCAAATTGTACATTTTCAGGCCGGTTGGAAGGAAAACCTTGCAACCTTCATAAATGAATTGAAGAATTTGCAATGCCTTGGATTGACAACTATGGGTGCGGCCTTGAAGCATGCCTTTGATGTTCTAAACATAAATCGAATGCAGACTGGTATTGACACATATGGGCAAGGAAGATGTCCTTTCTATCTTGAACCTTCTGTTATTGTTGTCATTACTGATGGAGGGAAACTTTCAAGCAATGCTGGCATTCAGGAAGAGGTTAGTTACTATTAACATTATTTAGTTAACATTTTTATTAAACTGTTTTATTTTTTATCCTTTTGTGACCAGTTCAGATATAAAAGTGCATGTACAACTAAAGTAACTTATGTATAGTTTTTATGATTGTTTACTTTTGAGTTGTTTCTTCAATTTTGAAGCTTTTTGAATGATAACTTTAATAAACCCTATACTATTTCCAACACATTTCTGTTATCAGGTTCTAAAACCATACAATAAGCTTTGATAAAAAATACTTTGTTGCGAGTTCAATCATGTTTTGTTTATCTATAAATGTAGTTTCTGTATTTCATTTTTTTTTGGGAAGTGGCCTTAGCAGTGGTCTAGCAGTGAACTGTATAAGATTATTGTTCATTATCTTATTTTGTTTTTAAACATTATTTTTTTGAATGTGTAAGAAACTGATTCAAAACTATATTTTCTTGAATTGCAAGACTTGACTGTTTGCAACTTATATTTTTATTTTAAACACTTAAAGCATACATATTTGCCTATTACTTACTAATAAATGACATTTTATTGGCTGTCTAGTGCATTATGATACATTCATGTTAACCAGTGACTTCTGTATAACATGCTATTGGAATTTTGGTGTCATTTATTGCAGCTTATAATATTTTTAACCAACCTTTTAAAAAGGGAAGTTAATGTGTTTTGTAATTTTCCTAATTTATCACATATCTTAAATAAATAAATAATTTGCTAGTCATGTTAAAGTTCCATGTAATAGGAGTGCCCTGCTGATGGCAATAGGGTTGATTGCCATCAGCAGGGCACGAATCTACATTTCAGGTTGCTACTAAGAAATTTCAGATGAAAGAATCCAATAGGAATTAGCCTGACCCAGGGATCAAACCCAGAACCTCATGCTCAGCAGTAGCCCTTGAAACCGTTAGACCGATGAAGCAGTTGTTTATTCGTTCAAGCATTCGTTAAGTCAAGTACTCAAAAGAATACTTGCACTTCATAGATGCTTACAGTATCAAAACTAATGTGCTTCTCATATTATCTTATCTAAGCATGGCTTAAGCTGTGTTGATTCTTGGTTTAAAAAAAAAACAAACATTGCACTATTGTGATTCTTATGCATACTGATAGATCATAAGCATAATATTATAAAATGCTAAGTTAATTTAGTAAAATAATAGTTTGGAATACTTAGCTCTTTTTCCTTAAATGCAATTCTGAAGTTGATAAGAATGAGTAGGTAATAAATTCTTCTTTAAAGTATTTTCAAAATTTAAATGTACTTAATTGAATAAATATAAAAATATTATCACCAAACTACACTTGAGGGTCCAACAAAAAAAAAAAAACGAATATAAATAAACATAAAGTTTGTTTATAATGTTAAAATAACACCTTTTTACTAAATGCATATGAAAGTATTTGTAAGGTATGTAAGGGTAAAAAAAACGGCATTTTGTCCAGCAGATAGCTAATGTTATAAGGCTTAGGCTACAATTATTTGATTGAATGATGAATTTCCACACTGAGACTCTTGGGCTGTTGCTCGTACGGCTATAGAACTTCCTAAAAACTGATACTAAAATAATTGAATTGACTCAGTTGAAGTGAATCTTATTTACATGCAACCTACTTAATGACGTCATAAATATGATGCAAATGAATACATTTTGGCTAAGGTCTGGCGCACAACATACATTTTACGACTATTGATCAGCGCGTGTCCACTTTCGGAATTAGAATGCTGACTTTTAGCTTTCATGACTGCATAGATGCCGCATCATGAGTACCAGGAAACATCAATAAATCTCGCGATCACTTCTTTAGTACGTTTTGGGTGCAGTATGGGGGCGTCGATTGATTACGTGAGGCGTTTTTGGCGATATCCCGCCCTGGTGTGATGTAGTGAGATTTGGCTCAACCCCCAATCTCACGTGAGATTTTTAAATATACGTGCTTCTAGCGTAAATTGCTTAATATTTTCATATAATCCAATGTCTCTAAATTTTACTTTGTTTCCTGCGGAAAAAGTTACGTGATATTAGCCGAGACCCCCTCTCTCCCCGAAGTGAGAATAGATGAGATTCGGTTCGACCCCCTCCCCTCCCCTCTGAACGCCTCACGTAATGAATGGACGCTCCCTATCTGTGTCGGATGTAGTCTGCTGCATCTTCGTCGTTCACATGCACTAAAATTAGTCATGTGTGTACTGAACCTAAGATGTAAACCTGATTGTTACTGTGTTAGTTACTTGAATGCATAACTCCATTTCGCATAGCATCATAGTTTGAAGGTCGCGCATGCTTTATTCAAATTTCACCAACAAGTGTTTCATTTGAATACTGTGTCAATAGAATAAGAATACAGATCTTTAGAAAATAAATTATAGTATAAAAAAACTAAAAAAAACACGCTTTTATAGAAAATCCAACTAAAAAATAGAAAATAAAATTTAATAAATTTAAAAGTGTAAATTGGAAAAAATGTATATTTATGGAAAAAAGCGAGGGGTGCATAGTGTTAATATTGAAGAATACACGCCGATACATGGAGCCCGCTGTGAATGACAGTAACCATGGAAAAATAGAAAATGTTTATAAATCCAAATTTATTAAATTTTATTTTCTATTTTTTAGTTGGATTTTCTATAAAAGCGTGTTTTTTTAGTTTTTTTTAACTATAATTTATTTTTCAATTTTAGTTGAATTTTTCATAAAAGCGTGATTTTTAGTTTTTAACTATGTAATATTTTTTCGAATTATTGCATTGTCAGCGGTCACAGGTGTGCAAAATTTGAATGAAATTGACCGTTTGAAGTGGGTCAAAATAGCGTCCAAAGGAGTCGGTTACAAACATACATACATACATACAGGTGAAACTAATATAAAGCGTGTAAAAAGTATACATTCTCTAGTAGTTTAACAATTAGTTATTCAAACTAATCGAGTTCAGTTACGATTGTCATTGACTTATCACACGGGTTTACTAGATTTGGAGATAAGATTTGATGACTCAGATGGACAATCGGGTTTTTGGTGTGAAACATCTACACGCGCGTCGTGCTGTCATAGTAATCGTGACGTCGTGCCCCCCTCTATCACCGCCACTGCTCTCAACTCCCTTGTGTGTGCGTCCAGCATGAGCTGCTTACTATACACACCTCTACCACTACCTTTCGACCGACCTACCGAACGTCTGACTGACTACTACTACTCACACCAACTTACAATTTATTACTTACTAAAACTTACTTATTTACTGGTTTTCTATAATTAAAAATTCTCTCAACAACCATCAATTTCGATGCTCTACATCTGCCAGGCGTCCTGTAACGGCCAACTTTCTTTTTTGTGTCGAGGTAAACGTAATATATATTTTATTAAAACGTTGCCCCACATTACGAATTTCTCCTGTATAGTGGACGCGTTTACAATCATTCAAACTTGCATACACAAACAGCTATACCCGGAACAATTACTCGTAGGCCATATGAATGTTTGTTCCGTGCGAGAATCGAACCGTGCAGCGCAGTAGCCAATCGATCAGCCACTGCGCCAACCGTTTTAAGACTCGTGGCGCTACATTTCACCATAGGCTTGACTTAAAATTGATTACCGTTTGAGAGTTCGGCCGTAAGATTCAGTTCCCATAGCAAAACGCGATTACGAAACGCGTTCATACATACATACCCTCCGAGCAACTATGCAACCATTCCCTTGGCGCTTACGTCCTTGAAAACTACATAATATGAAAAACACCGTAATAATCGACATGGCACTAAGTCCGTTAAAGGCGGTTTTGGAAAATGGCCACGTGAAGCTTTCTCCTAATAAAAGTTTAACGAAAAATCTGCCCTTTCGATAACCAAGCTGAAATGTTTGTACATCGGTCACATTAACACTCGTCCGGTTTTATGTCAAGGAAACGTGCCTTAGTCATTAACACTTTAGTCAACAATGCTTCTTTCAGTTTAATCTCCCAATGAACTGCCCTATACCTGGCTCCGAGTTGACTCGCGAACCATTCCGGTGGGACCAAAGACTATTTTCATTGGTGCTGAGGCTTGCAGGGACGCCAGCCGTAGAGAGGGACACAGGCCTAGTCCCCTCCGATTCTTCACCTATCGACGCCATGTGTGAAGTTACTGGCGGTAAGTTACCTTAACCAACTAACTTATGTGTGATTTAAAACATTGGTTTCTCTTAATGGGTCATTGTACTTATAGTTATGATGACAACTTTCACTGTGGAATAAAAATCAGCTGTTCATATAAATCGTCAAGTTCGTAATTTTAGGGTTGGTCTTACAGATTTTTTTTCATAATGATTAGTGCAATAACTAAATAGACGTTGTCATCAATTTCAATACACTTTGAGGTTCATAGACGGTACAATTGAAATAGCTGTAATATACCAACTTGCTTGCTTTATATGGCATTTATCTATGTCACTTTATCAAAAAGATGCCCACACTAGATTATAATGTAAACAAACAATTTTAAAGATATCTTTACTATGTCAATATTTGTACGAGCTTTGAAATATTCGAGTAGATTATTTTACAGATAATAATAAGTTAAAAATAGCTAAAAAAAGACTTAAACGGATGTAGAAATTTCATAATAGCAGGGGATAAGTAAGCCCTTTAGAAAACCAGTTTGACTGGTTTTTGTGCTGTTCATTTAGAGTCAAGGTAGATGTATTCAGATATATGTAAAAATAATATTTTATGCTGCTGTACTAACAGCTGGCATATTCAACTTCCTGAGAACTTAATATAAGGCAATTCACTATTTTTTACGAATATGAATAAATTAACTCCGTTTATGTAATAAACCTTTTTTCTACCACATAGTAAAAAAATACGTCACAATAAATTTTACGCCAGTATGGATGTAATATATTAGTACCTACTAAAGTAGATTGTATGATTTTCCTGTTCAGTTTTATTTCAATGGGATTGTATTCCTGGTGGTATTTTATTATTTTTAGATGAAACAGTACCCCATCATTTCAACTAGGTAACAAGCTTACACTCTTTATATCATTAAAATACGCCCTTGAAATATGTTGAACAGACTGCCATGATGATAGGTCTACAATTTCTTTATTATCCAAACCTGACACACCCAAAAGCTCAGACTGAAAACAAAAGCGCATCAGGCTGTCAAACTTTGATTGCGAACTTGCACCTCGTCGAACCACTGGGGAAATCGGTCAATGGCAAATTATTTATATTTAAATAAAAAACCGTCACTTTATGCGATAACTCAACATTTTTACACTACATTTTCCTTGTAAACCTTTCCAAATATTCTCTCACTTATTTTATCACAAGTGTCTACTGCCCACTTCTCTAGGATTTTATTTCCTTTTAGCTGACAATTCACGTGATATAAAAAGATTGATATCTATTTCGGGTCTATAGGCCCATCGCAACCCTAATCAGCATTAATATTAACATGACTGAATAAGTCTGTCCGCCTACGTGCATTTATGTTATTAAAGTAATAAATAAATAAAATAAATAGTACTCGTACCTACCGTGTAGTTTTTCATTTCAATATGGGGAAGAAAACATCGTTGCTCTGCGTTTGCACCCAAAGTTCAAATATACAAGTTGTAATAATTACCTATTTTCGACGATTCTTTTAAAATCATTGTCAAAAAAACACTTACGTATGTACCCAATGGATAAAATTAACATATTACTATGTTCCTCTTTTTGACAACTACAACGCCACAAACTAGTAGTAACCTAGTTGTAGATATAAAAATAAGTACAAATATACTTAAATCTAGGTGTAAGTAAACGAAAAACGAAACTAGTAACACAATGTGTACAAAACGTAGATACGTTTTATAACTTGGCCTAAACGCGGGAAAAAATTCGATAACATTCACTAACTAACTCGTATTTGACCTGCGGGGCAAATCTGCAGGTCTCATCTTTGTTAGGAGTGGGCCGTTCCACTCTCTCTAACGAAGATTAGACCGCAATGAGAAACAGAACATAACAAGGCTATACAACCGAGAAATCTTCAACTTGAATGAACAATTAATTCTATACAATTTTCAGGTCGTTCATATTGCATCACCTCCCACCGTATGTTGATGCAGTGCATCGACAGTTTGGTTCAGAAAGTCCAGAGTGGTGTGGTGATCAACTTCGAAAAGATTGGCCCCGACCCGCCGCCTATTGAAGGGGCTAATAGTAGAGAGGGCGAAACGGAGGATACCAATCACGAAGGGGATAAGGAAATAGAAGGTGACGGCGAGAGGAATGGAGTGAGTATTTTATTTGTGTCTATTTGTGTTTTACTCCTCAGGAAACGGTAATGAGATAAGTCAGTTAGCACTTTGATATCTCGGCCTACCTAGGGAGCCCCGGACCACCCGCCACTCATTCTTTTATTGTATCTTAAACGGGTTATTCCAGAGTATATTTGTGTGCCTTCGTCCTATTTTGTATTGCAGTGTCTGCGTAATTAAGTATTCAACAAAGTTTCACATTTAGAATACACTAGTGACCCACTCCGGCTTCCCGCAGCTGCACTCTACTAAAGCGCCGAAATTTCGAAGAATCGCGATTTCTATTCTAGGGGCCATCCATAAATTACGTCACAACTTTAATGTTTTTTTGACTCTCCTGTCCTTGTCACAGTTAGTCACATTTGAAACCTCCCCTCTGGTGCGACGTCACATATTTTTCAATTTTATATATTGAAAGTTTTTTTTTTCGTTACCAATAAAAATAATCTTAAATAAATTTAACATTAATCAACAAATAGATCGAGTTAGTAATATGTTTGAAAGTTATGTAATGAATTGAAACTGCACATTATTGCAACAAAACAGCTGTCAATGCTTTTGTTATTTACTTAAAATTGATTAAGCTTGGAGAATTTAAATCCACAAAATTCGTGGCACATTCTCTGAATATAAACATAACAGTAGACGTACGCAGCTGCTAGTATGTTTTATTTGAGACTGATGTTACCCCTGCGAGATAACGAGATTTTTAATCAAGTTAGAAAGCGTATTAATGAATGAGCTAATTGGACTGTGGTATCACCATTCTACAGTACAAGGCACCCAAGGATAAAAGAAGTAATGCAATATTATGCTATCCGAATTTTGGATTTATGTACCACTAGCAGTCACCTGTGACTTCATCTGCCTACGTATGTTTATAAATTTACTATAGCCTATGTATTATTCTGAAGTATAAGCTCTAGTACTGTTAGGTTTCATCAAAATACGTTGAGTGGTTTTCGCGTGAATGAGTAACAAACATCGATATATCCTCACAAACTTCCACAATATTTGTAGGATATGAGCTTACTCAATCACTATAAGCCTTGTTCTACAAATATCATCGGAATCTTCAACATTCTTAAATAGGTATTAAGTGACAATAAACAATAGATTTAATAGAATTCTTCACTAATCTGGTAAGTATGACACACGCATGCGCTATACGTTTAATGATAAGCAAGTGCTTTGTGACGCAAATGTTGGGTGCAAAGCCCTACACACCTAATCTATTACTTAACGTACTATAGTAGTAGTGTACCTGTCTTCAACACTAAGAGACCAAATAACAATAAAAAGTTAAAAAAAATGTATTATTCTCACAAGTTGCCTAGCAACAGATTTTTTTAAATATTGCCAGTCATCGAACTTATTTCAAGATAGACCACAGAGAATTGTTTAAAAATGGAGATTACTCAGCTTGAGAGTTCCGTAATGAAAATGACTTATTACACATTCAGTGTTTTTTGTTTGTTTTTTTTTTGCGAAAATATTTTTTTTTTTCGCTTTTTTAGTGGGTCAGTTAATAATTTATTTAAGTGACCATAGCCTAATGTCAACTGCTCAGTTTGTAAAAAAATCAGTCATCCCCTATCGTCTTTACACTTTAGGGGTGGTTTTTTTATTTTAAAATGTAAATGAGACCAAAAACACGTTATCTTTTAAAAAAAGAATTCTGGAAATCGTTCTACACTGTAAAAAGTTAACGTACATAAAATAATAAAATATACCTACGAAATCGAGTCGAGATCCTCTTCCTTTTTTCGTTGGTTAAAAATAAGAGTAAAACGAGAGAGGTCGCGTACGTGTATGGCATTACACGTCAGTGAAAACGAGCACAAGTGTACAAAGTTTAGAGGCGATCATAACTCTACAAACACTTACGTAGGGTTGTTTAAAAAAAAACTCCCTATCTATTTAATTTGAAGCTGCGGAAAAAATAAATATTCTAATCGGTATATATTCCTGACAAATTGATGTTCCTAAAACAAAAGTTTTAGAAGAAAGTGTCGATCCAAATGAATGGTAAACATACCTGTTGCTTTGACCTTCTGAAAAAAAAAACAGTAATACTTTCCAACACACATTATATACATTTATAACAGTAACGAATCGAATTTGACTACAGAACTTCGTCGTTTTTAGGATTCCTAGAAGTATTATAGTTTATAGGAATACTTCGTTGTCTGTCTGTCAAGACTCTTCTTCTCAGGAACGCGTGTAGATATCAAATTTAAATTATTACCCAAAACGTAGGACAGTCCCTCAAAGGTCTAAAAAAACAAGCTTCTAAGTCAACTCAATAAAAAATACGACCATTTATGGGTATACATATTTGATACTCGCGAACCCATAGGGTATTTCCCATGACCTAAAATGAAATTTGGCAAGAAGAAAGTATGTACAGGAAAGGTCCGAAAATTGTTAATAGTTTTATCACATTAAAACATATTTTTTTGCGATTGTAAACTAACATACATTTGCAGTGAATTGACAGTGACGTATTATGATGTGATTTATTCGGGGTTTTTTTTTTGGCAAGGGATCCTTGATTTGCGACTTCGACAAGGTTTTTATGATTATTCAACTCAACTAGTAATTGCGTCAAATTTCACAATAAATTACGAGTCTTTCGTTATCTCGCGTCTCTTTCTTTTCCATGCAGTACGACTACTTGCATGGGGTCTTGTTGGCGCCTTAACAAATTAGAAGTACTTTATGGGTCGAAACCCTTTTCTAATGCCCATTTGGTGCACTTGGTAATCATGCAAAATGTGTTCTCATTTTTAGTATAATCATAATCGGTCTATAATGATCCAACTGCTGGGTCACAGGCCTGTGTGAGACTTCTGTGAGTAGTGGACTTGTGATACACCAAGATACCACCATTTCGATCTCCTTGTATTTTAAATTAGTTACAGTAGCATCCTTAAAAAATCTGTTTGGTCTGTCAGTATGATTACTAAAAAATATTGAACGCGTATTTTTCTTTTGTTACGTAAACAAAAAATGACGACGATATGCGTGCGTTGAAGTTTTCGTGACGTCATGCCTTGTATGAGTTACGTAGAAGTGGCGTCACAGGCCCCTTCTCCTAAACTTTGTTGCGCTTTTTCTTTTATTTATTTTATGTCGGTTTTATTGATTTGATTATGCAAAAATACGTACGTACGTCCAATATATTTTTGGTAATCAATCTGACTGACCAAATTAATAGAAGTCTATTTATTTATTCATTACTCGCTCTAATAATTAGCCGATCTATTCTTCTGTGCTCATCTTCATAAGGAAATTATTGATATTCGAAGTACCAAAAATATTATTTCGAATAAATCAATAATTTCCTTTGAAGCCAGAAGCCAGAAGTTGGAGAGTTATGTAAGTGTTTTATAATACTCGATCTATGAATACAATTGAATACAATTCTGAAAAGATAAACATGAAAAATAGAAACAGGTATTTCTAAAAGGACGTAATAAAACACATTGAAGGATTGGTCTTTTTAAAGGTTTCCTTTATAAAACAAGTTTTAAAATTTTCTCTTTTTCTTATTCATAAAAGCGACCAGCGAAGATTGACGTCATCGTCGCTTTTAGAACTCGGGATCTGCACAAAAGGTTGAATCCTTTCAAAGTCTGGTCTGGGCTAAACATAGATATAGGACAAAGACGTGTACGCATTCGTTATTTCAAGACGTAATTGCCTAACTGGGGTCTTTATTTTTTTGCTTGTTCTTTTAAAACTCCTTATAAATTAACACTTTTTGCTTAAAGATTAGTTGCAGTGGCATTATGTTATTAGAGCTAGTCTGTCTACCTTACGATTTCACACATTGTAGAGTGATGTAATCAAAGGGCTCTAAATGGCGCAACCCCGAGCAGATATTGATCGGATTATTTTAGGTTCCCAATCGCTAGACCTAAAAATGTTCTATTAGTTCTGTCTAGAAAGCCTTCCGCAATGCAGGCCAATGCAATGCAACCAATATTAATCTTACTGAAGTTCTTTTTTTTTTGTTGCCCCACACTACACTACTAATTTCTCCTGTATCGTGGGTGCGTTTACAAACATTTAAACTCACATACACAAACAGCCAGACCCGGAACAACCACCATCATACAAATATTTGTTCCGTGCGGGGATCAAAACCTCAACACGCGGCGTAGCAGCCGATGGCTCAACCACTACGCCAACCGTGTCGTCGAACTCTGCAACGGACACGCCCTTGATTCAATGGGATCCAACAATCATTTAGTGTGGTGCTTTTCTACAAACGATGTGTGACACCGGATATCGTGTCCTGTGTTCGTAAGTTGTGGGCGCTACTTCCTGACACGCTAAGAAGAATGGGATCCAATTATTTTTTTATACTAAATCAATTTCTCCACTTTACAGCGTTGGAACAGCGGCCAGTATCAAACCCAGACTGGACCAAGCGCTCCCCAAGCCTGGCACTCCTGCCGCCGCCTGATTTACGTGCCGCGGACGGTCGCTCAGAAAGGCTTCGCTGTCGGCTTCTGGCCTATACCGGAGTCTTTCCGATCAGATCCCACCGCGCAAACATTGGTATGTATTGAATACGATAATATTAGGGCTAGATTTCTTTATTTCCATTTATCTCTGTTTTTATCGTGTGTATTCTATTCGATACGTTACTTAGGTGTTTGGTTGACAAAAATATGCACCTAATTTTAAGTTTCTATAAAAGAGTCGATGTCTGCCCTCTTTATTGTGACTTTGGGATTGAGAACTACAAAGTTCTCAATTAGTCGTGCATTCGATGTTTACAGTACTGAACATTATACCTACAACCTTAATTATGCTTTATTAAATTCTGTGCATGTAGGCGAATTAGAAATATACGTATGCATTTATAATCTTAACATCTAATCACTATTAGCGACGATCACGATAATTTTATAAAAATCAAGCATTTCCCAGAATATAAACTTGTAAATTAATCGTTGCGGGCTCTTTAGTCGGTGAATAATTAATGTTATAGCTACGTCAGTTGTTGCACACCTTCACAGTTCCCATGAACAATAGGTTGTTTTTTTTAGTAAGCGACAAAGCTCACTTTGATCACGATTCTTGGTGGATTTAGTAATAAATTATGTACTTAGGTACATTTGTCAGGAAAATATTGGTGCACATTCGGTCTTCACGATTCTCGAAAACTATTTTATGTATTGTTTGTTTGAAATATTAAATATTTTATGTTCGGTAAACATGAATTCATCCAAAGCGCATAAAAGAAACAAAGTGTGTGCAGTAAGCGTGCTTTAACGCTTTTCCATGACGCGGCCTTGGCATCAATTTCGTTATGTCTATATTTTCGTCGAATTTACACCACCCTGCCGGGTACAAAACAAGCAAACGAACATGAATGAGTGAGTGCGTGTGACACGTTTCCCCGATGACGAGCGAACGATTCCTTCGGCTTCGAATACCGGAATGAGATCGCAAAAGTTCGCTATTTTTCGCCGATAGTCGGTACTCTTCGCTAGCGTTCGCTCTATGTGGTGTCCATCGGCGATTCACCTCGTTAGCGTTCGTTCACCTTCGTTTGATTGGTCTATACCTGGTAATGGACAAGCACCCTCCCAACCACAGAACAATAAAAACAGTAGAAATAGTAAGTAGGCGTGGCACATGCGCCGCTAGTAAGAACTGCAGTACGCACTTGCTGTTCAAGCGCTCTCATTCGCAAACTAGACTGCGTCAACATATCATTTACGAAAAATAATATTAAAATGCCTTATTGTGCCATACTGGACTGTAAAAACCATAGCCGGACTAAAAATCTAACTCATGGAGGTGTATCATACCACCGGTAAGTATTATTTTCGGATTTATTTTAATAAAATGAAAAAATAAAATTTCTTCAAAGATTGCACAAGATATACAAACAAAAATTGTCCTTAATGTCATAGCAACAAAGTTGATTTTTTTTTCCCGGTTATTAGCCTTTCTGGAATATTCGCTTGATTACCTATACTTTTGACGCTATCCAAATAGTGCGTGACTTATCGATAAAATCAATCGACATGTATTACATTTTTTTTATTTATTTTTTTTAATTTTTTAAAATAAAAGTATTTAAATATGTATGTAAGTAATATAATACAGATAATTATTAAATTAATAAAGTTAATAAAATAAAAATCGTATGATATTTTTAATGTTATTTTAAATACATGTAGCTAAAGACTTGGTACAACATAGGGCGTTTGAATTATACCTTAATATTCTTATGTTTAGCAGTGGACGATGACGATGATTTGCTGCTGAGATGATGGTAATGATGATAATTGTTAGATTTTATTTTCCTTTCTTAATAATTTCAGTTTTCCTAACGATCCAATTTATAAAGAGATATGGATCAACGCTACTGGGAGATTAAGCTGGTTCCCTACAAAAAACAGCACTATATGCTCACAGCATTTTAAGAAAGACGATTTTATTATAAAAAAATCTGGTAACAGATATTTAAAGGATAAAACAGAACCAAGTAAAAACGTTTTAGCTCGTGTTTCTGTAATTGTACAGCATTAGAAAATATATCCATTTTAAATTGTACCTCGGCAGTAGAGCGAATAAATAAAACTAGTGGGCCAAACTTATTACAAGAGGATTTGAATGAAGAAAACATTGAACCTGATATTCAACTAACCATTGAAAATATTTCCGATTTTAGTTTACAAGTAATTGCGTACATTGCAGGGTACGTTGTGCGTGTCTTAATTAAAATTATTAGATGTGATATATGTGTAGCAGCTTTAACGACAAACGAAAGTAACGATTTACATAAATTTATTATTGCTAAAAATAAAGGGGGTCTACTATTTCCGTCAGCAGATACAATCAAAATTTGTAAAACAGCTGAATCTGTGGTGCGAAGCGTAGGGGGAACAGTTTTTAAAAAAGAAACATTACTTATCAAAATAATAAAAAAGTTTATAGGGACGAACATTTTTGAAAATATTAATTACCATCAGATTGATGAATTCCCAACATCAAATCATATTACAGACCTAATTAAAGCAATCGCCGGAAATATATGAATGTGCGAATACATCACATTTTAAAATTAAATAAAAAAAATCTAAACGGCAGGTCCTTAGTAAGTACGTTTTATTTCAGGGACAGTAGCTTTATCCATAGTACGTGTGTAGAAATTAATGTAATGATTTCTCTAATATATGAATATTAAAAATAGTTTCTACATAGTTTAATTCGTTAGAATTTTTTTTTGTTCGTTTTCAGCGATATCTTCGTCAAATGTAAACCGATTCTTCTTTTGTTTCAAAGAGTTTACCCGCCAATTTGTCCCATTTAAATTTGGTGAATTTTTGATATAAAGAACTGCCGAAATTAAAATTATTTTGCATTTTTTAGTTTTTTTTGAAGTTGTATTTTTTTTGTTGAAAATTTTCGTTTGTTGTGTGATAAATTTATATTTTCCACAACTGTATTGAAAAACGTCGTGTGAGTGTGGTATGTGGGTGTGTAGGTTATTCAAACTTCGTGACATTAAAAACCCTCGTCTTCGGCTCGGGCTTGTTAATGTCAGCTCGTTTGCAAAAACCTTCCACCCTTTTATAACAATGTACCTACTATTGATTTACATGTAAATAAATACCTTTTTTAATAAATACGTTTAAAAATTGCCCTACGACATATTAATTCCATTGTTTTAATACTATCGCATTTTAAATACGTTTTCTACTACTATCGATATTACTTCGATCGAACTAGGTTACATCACTATTTGAGTAGCAACTTGCAATCGTATCAGCGATACGCCATTCAAATATCACCCTTATTTTTATGATGTTACAGTTCACTAATGTCAATTCTGAATAATGCCATCTAGCGACGAGTGGCGGTCCAAGATGAATTTCTTTCTTGTTTTTGTCAATTTGATTTATAGGTTGTTTGAAATTAAAGTTGCATTTCGTATAATATTTTTTTTGTATTTCGCTTACGCCCATTTTTTGTGTTTAGCCAATCGTATCTTCGGGTTTGCAGTAAGAGTAAATTGTAAATGTGTGAGTTTGGCGACACCGGTTCTGGTACAAACATTTTCTCAAGCTACTTCTACCGTTTTTATTGTTCTGTGCTCCCAACTAATCGGTGGCCGGATACGCCGAAGTTAATTCGTCATTTTATTTGATATATCATTTTATGATGGTTTGCCTACCACGAACTCTGTGCTAATAAGTGGGGGTGCATAGTTTCATCCTACGAAGCAGTTATGCTCAGTATATCGATCTTATATTTGTAATGAAAGTGTGTCAAGGTCACTTTATGATCCCCTATTTAGCGATGCATTTGGGTATAGGGCTTTGTTTGGTGTTTTGACCACTAGATCGATTGGTTCGATTATTATAATATATTTTGTACAACATATACACACGCTCGTGTAGGTAAACTATTTAAAAGGCAATTTCTATAATTTTTTTATTACTTAAAATTATTATTTTGTTTATTTTATTATGTTAAAACTATTATAAAGATACCGTGCCCTAACCGAGGTTTCATGCTGAAAATTACCTACTTATAACAACGAAATGTACACATGAATGCAATTAAGAGATTAGATTTGATTTGATACTCAAAATTATTTTCCGTAATTTCCAGCCGCCTCGCTCTGCACACCCAGTGGTGAAGTTCACATGTTCGAGCCAGGAGCCAATGGTGATTGACAATCTACCCTTTGACAAGTACGAGTTGGAGCCCAGTCCACTGACGCAATTCATATTGGCCAGGAAACAGCCCACCATCTGCTGGCAGGTATGAAAATTATGAGTGCTGACCTATTTCAACAAAAACATATACACATACTTGATTTAAAAACGGTTCACAAACATCATATTACTTAAAATATCTTTGCAAATTATCGAATTTTACATACATTTTACATCCATCTGCTATTTCTTTCTGTGCGAGCCAAATATTCCTTCAAAATCTTATTGTTCTCAAGCACTAGTGACAATTATCGACGTAAGGCAATTTTCGTAAATAGAAATAAAGAAAATAAAAATATAGGACTTGCAATTGACTCCAATTTGATTCATTTATTATCTAGGTTACCTTGTTTAATGTAAACAAACTATTAAATTGCACTTCACTAACTAGGCAATGTGAGCAATTAATTCTAGTGTTGAATAATTCATTGAAGATAGCTCATGTCTGCATCTGCAAATATTAGGGTTCTGTACTATATTGGTTAAAATGAACCCTTATGGTACGACGTGTGTGACTGTCACAGTTACCTTTTTCTGGAAGTAATGATGCTATTGCCTTGAAGTTTGGAATAGTTATAGACCTAATTTAAATAGCAAATGTAAAAAAACGTTGCTAGTTTCATTGCATTTAGGTGCCTTAATTTTGAAGTGATAATGGTAATAGGTCAAGCGTGTTGTATGGTCTAAATTATTTCAAATATGCCTCACGGTTGTTGAGTTTTAATGAAAAAATGTTCACAAAGACACCATTCCTTTCCCCTTTTTCTCTGAGTTTTGGAAATTGATCAGTCTGAAATAGATCTATTTCATACGAAGATGACTAGCAAAGTTTTAGCAATCATCAAAATAACACTTGGTAATGCGATCGCCAACAGAAATAACTTCCACTTTCTTTTTACCTAGGCAAGGTAACTCACGGTGGTCAAGTCCAACTCACTCTTTGTCGTTTTTTTTCTATATAACTTACGTCTGGTCGTAAGTTACTCGGGGCGATAAACACATTTTTGCTTATATAAATCGGGATAAAAGTAAATTACATTCTCAATATGATTATTAACAAGTATTTATTATAAGTGGGATTGCAATTCAATGGATTCTATAATCACCTATTGAATGGCTATCTTAGGACATTTGTCGTGGGCGTGGTAGCAATCTATTAGCCTCATCAAAGTTATTTCCTAGGCACGTACAGTCAATAAGCAAACGCAGCTAAGTGTTGTATTCTGAACTGAATAAGTCCCATATTCTACAATTACTTAATTTTGGAAAATGGTCAGGTTTATTTTTATTGGCTATTGATGATACCTGAAGACCAATTCCCCTTATTTAAACGGTAAAAATCTAGTCGCAATCTTATATCAGCGGCATTCAATGGCAAAAATATTATTGTTAATTTCGACAGATTGAGACACATTAGAACCGTTTTTAAAATGCGGGAATTCCCCTTCTTTCAGAATAATGCGTGCTAACATTGTTTCATTACTCATTTCCAGGTGTTCGTAGCTAATAGTAATTGCAAGAACTCTGAAATCAACCATCCTTTCGGCTACCTGAAGGCGTCAACGAACCTGACATGCGTGAATTTGTTCGTGTTGCCGTACAACTACCCAATGTTGTTGCCTCTGCTGGACGATCTGTTCAAAGTTCATCGGTGCAAACCTACGCCGGAGTGGAAGTTAGGGTTTCAGCACTATCTCGACAGAATGCCTTCTTATTATGTTGCGGTAAGTTAAGACACAGAAAATAAATAATAATAATGATTCTTCTAAAATGGGATGTTGACGAGAGCAAAATGAGAAATGATTACAAATGATTATTCTTCTCATGTTGTAGTTTGATATTAATAAGGCAGATTGTTTAGCAAGCAGTTTGCTGAATATACGTATATACGTAAGTGCCTTAAAATGCACATATTAATATATTTATTAACGAATGCATTCTTTTTCAATTAATTTCTGTATTTCTCCTTACAGCCTCTTCGTAGAGCACTAACGAAAATGGGGGCATCCGCACAACTTTTACAGAGTTTGATACCCGATTCTCAAGACAACTCGCTTAGTTTCTCGGTACTGAACTATTTGAAAAGACTGAAAAATCAAGCTAAAGTAGAATTTGAGAAACTCTGTGCCGACGTCATCAACAAATCTTCGAGCAATAACACACAAAAGGTATGTTAATTCAATACGTTCTAAACATTATCATCTGCTAATTCGAAATCCATCATTGTCTTATTTCTTTACTGCATTAATTTTCGCGTTTATAAAGTACGCGCGAGTGAACAATTTCTAACCAATTACCCGTCTTTTGATGCATAGAAGAAATTAGTAATTCTTTAAGTGCCTTAAATATCTTTAATTGACTTCGCGTGGACGCCGCATCAACGCCGTGCTACTTTACGCAGCGTGACGTAAAAAGGGGTTAATAGTAACGCAGGGGTGAATAGAAACAAATTATTGAAGGGAACTTTTACATAAGTTAAAGGTTTGTTAAAAGTACCCTATTTTTTGTATGAATTTTGCAATTAATAATTTCGACACCTTGTCAGCAACAAATAATATTAATGAACCTAAAAATCTCATTCATTGTTTTTGTTTCGATTCACACATGAGTTTCTATTCACTCCGTTTTACGGCATGTTTTCGAAGGATGTCTAAGCCAGACGCAAAGCGTGCCTAAAAAAGTCGCTTACTCAACTATGCAGCTACTAAAAGAACACTACATTTTCATTGCAGGTAGCCGAAAGCGTTCGAGTAATGCCCCGGTCACCTCTTCGGAAAGATTTAACAACGCATCCGTGTCTTCTAGACAAATTCTCAGCACTTCGTGACCAGCTGAACGAGTTTGGTGGTTTTGTTGTTGGACTCTCACGCGGCAGACATAAGGCGCAAGCGCACACCTATAGAAATCCATTCGACATACAACGGAGAGATTTATTAGATCAGGTATGGAAAAACAAATCCCGACTTTTTACTTACCTCAAATGTAATTGGAGCCCAAAAAAGGGGGGGTTGAGTTTTTAATGTCTAGTAAATGGGCCAATTCGGGTATCGTAATTCGCACACTTTTGACTTAGATAAAAAATGTCCGTAAAAATATCTCCCTGACAGAACAAATAAATCTAGTTGATACTTACTTAGTTCTTTAGCAATAGGCATAAACCCACATTAAAAATAATGAGTTTGACACCCCCTGACAGAACAGAAATAAATCTAGTTGATACTTACTTAGTTCTTTAGCAATAGGCATAAACCCACATTAAAAATAATGAGTTTGACAACTCTATATTGCCTACCAAGGTACGGAACCCTCGATGGGCGATTCCGACTCAGTCTTTGGCCCTTTTCCATTTTTAAAATAAAGACAATGCGACGTGGGTGGTATTGTGGTCCGTTCACGATTTCTTATTTCTATCGGTACACAAAATGCATCTAAATTGTATATAAGAGCAAAGAATTTTTATTGTTGTTTCTTGGCAAGTTTCCAAAACAAATTTCAATTTTACATACAGTTTATTTTTTTTACATGTACCAATACTCCATTGTATTCTAATAAGGCAGAGAATGTGAGCCATTGTTTACATAATTCATTACACATTGAGAGTGAAAGACCAACATAAGTTAAACAAGTCTAATGGGGGAATTGTTTTTGTGTAACGTGTTAAGCACCTGTATGATACCTAACTTTAATACTTCTTACTACTACTTAGCAAACATTCACTTGTCCGTTAGTTAGGCTAAAGTGGTAAGAACTTACAATATTGATCATTATTTGTTGGTCAATCAAAACTATGTGCTTCCTGTCTAATCTATCATCAAAATGCGTCATCAATTTGTCTTGTTAAATAACTAAACGCTTAACATTCATTTTGCAGGTGGTACGAATGCGTGCGAACTTCTTGCAACCATCCCTGGCGCATACCCGCTTGGTTGACGAGGACAGCTTACATTCGATGCCGGTCGCTCAGATGGGCAACTACCAGGAGTACCTGAAACGGATGACGCCGCAACTCCGAGAGATCGAGTCGCAGCCTGTACGTCAACATATGTTTGGCAACCCCTTCAAGATAGATAAGGTGATTGCCTATTGTTTTTTTTCTATGATTTTATTTTTGAAATGAGCAAGGTGCGCCTTGCATGTATTGCTCTAGAGGTGCATGTTTCATTTTACCATATTATTTTGCTGCATTTGTTTATGCCTTTTATACTGAAAGTATAATTAAAAGTTTTGTTAGTAAATTAGCTGTCAAATACAATTATAAATATCATGGCTTGTGGGCTTGAATAGCAACAGCCAATTTTATAAGTTGTTACGACGTTTGAGTACGACTCGAATTGAAAAATCTTTCAGCGATTGGGGTAAAACAGATAAGTTATAGTGAATAATTTATTGAAATAGTATAATTGAAATTTGACTCATTTAAAATTATATGATTCCAGCGAATGATGGTGGACGAAGCCGACGTGGACCCTGTAAGCGCGATACGCAGCGGCAGCGGCGGTGTGGGCGGCAAGCGCGGCGCGGACAGTGCGCGCCCCGCGCCGCCCAAGCGCAAGGCCGGCCCGCTGCCGCACCACGTGGTGGCGCGGAGACCCTCGGAACCGCTGGAGCCTCCGACTATACCGCCGCCCCTCGTGGTGCCCGTAGCGCCGGTCGCACCGCTGTCGCCTGTGACCACAAGGAGACCCGCCTCACCGCTCGCGCCTGTACCTTCGGATCTGCCGTCTGGGAGGCCTCCCGAGGTAGGAATTGTATCTTCTTTTGGTATCTGAAAGATTGTGAAATCTACGTTATATTTCCAACTGACAAGATCAATGAACTAAAAGCAAAGAGCCAAAACTCAGCGACTTTGGCCGCAGTAAGCAGGAGTTAAAAATGTTGAAATACAATTAATTTACACAAACTATGCTGTATTCTAAAGGAATATTTATATGTATTCTAATAATTATGTTACATTCCAGGAACCTCCAAACATGGACACAGGCGGCCCGGCCGTGGGCCCTACGTCTCCGCCCGCCTCCCCGCCAGCCATCGCGCCTCCCAACCTGCCGCCTGTCGTCAAACCCTTCCTCAATGGAGGTCAGTATTCAATACCTTTATTACTCGTTACACAAATTATTCGAGCTCTATAATCTGTTATATAAGTGCACCCCATACAAGTTAGACCGATGGGTTAATAGAGGTCTGCCTATCTGCTGGCTGCGAGATAGACACAAGGCCGGTCGATGTGGAGATGCTTGAAGAACACCCAAGTCCAGTAGTAGACTCCTTCTGCCGTGAACATTATGATAATGTTTATCATTCATGCTATAAATTCTACTTCTAAACCAACTTTATTGTAGGATTATTGTCACCTTTTTACTGTCATCCTTACAATCAATGGGCACTGAAATGGATTTT
Source organism: Phlogophora meticulosa (assembly GCA_905147745.2). Taxonomy (NCBI): domain Eukaryota; kingdom Metazoa; phylum Arthropoda; class Insecta; order Lepidoptera; family Noctuidae; genus Phlogophora; species Phlogophora meticulosa. The sequence goes on from LR990518.1 coordinate 8,739,270, forward strand.
AAACTTACAAGCATTGTTTTGAAAGAAAAATCATACAGTATAAATAAAAAACTTAATATTGGTCCAGACGCGTACACGACGATGGGCAGCAAGATGCCGCGCTCGCCGTCGCCGCCGGCCGAGCCCGCCGCGCCGCCCGCCGCTCCGCCCGCCGCGCACCCCGCCGCGCACCCCGCTGTGCACCCCGCTGCGCACCCTGCCGCGCACCCTGCCGCGCACCCCGCTGCGCACCCCGCCGCGCTCCCCGCCGCGCACCCCTCCGCGCACCCCGCCGCCGCGCCGGCCGCGCCTGGCGTGCTGCACGACACGCAGGAGCTGCAGATCAACGCCATACTGCAGGGCGTCGCCGCTGAGAACAACTCCAACGCACGCTCACGGAAAAGGAAACGAAAGGTATCAAGCATTGAACATTAATGGATATAACATAGATCTCGTTTCTACTAAACGCTAAAGAAGGTTCGCTCCATTATCTCTTCATAACATAAAAACCATATTGAATGTGGGGTGGTGTGTGTGGTGGTGGCCACGAGGATTGTTTCCTTAAGTTGTATTTTACCTATAGTGGGTGGTTGTGTTTAGAAATATTTAAACTCTTAAACACAAACAGCCAGACCTGGAATAACTACCAGTAGACCATACAAAATATTGGTTTCGAGCGGGAATCGAACCCTCGACGTTGTCCGTTGCTCAGCCACTACGCCAACAGTGCCGCACCAGTGATGGCACTGTTGGCGTAGTGGCTGGTTCAATATTTATTTACACACTCAGCAGAATTGCATTCATGGTCATCTGTAATAAAATCTGAATTATGTTATTCTTACTTTTTAAGTATGCCAGAATCAAGATTCCTTCTACATGTACTGGAAATCACAGAAATATAATTGAAGTGTGTAAAAACCCCTAATATTGATGACAGATCACACAAAGCAAAACTAGGTCTACTACTAACATAAAAATTTGTTACAGAACGACAAACAATTAACGCAGTTGACGCTGCCGCCTCAGCTAACTCGCAAAGAGCTTGCGGACATTAGAAAGCACAACCTAGATGTACGGTCGGAAGTCTATCGCGCGGTCCGACGACCTGGCAAAGGTAAAATTTTAATTTATATGGGTTCTAAGTGGTAAAATTAGCATATCATGCATTTATCTAGATAAGCATTTTTACAGAAGCTCTCTTTCAACAAGTCTTAGCCAATAAAATACTAAAATCAGAATTGAGGGAGAGTTTTGCAATACTTTTTAATGTGAACAAATGGCAAATCAGAAACTCATATAATTTCGTCTTGAACCTCTGTCCGTTTCCGTCCATATGTTACAGTTATTTATTCGGGGACTATTTATTGGCACTAAATCAATGAATTTTAAAGGTGGTGTAGTCTATAAACGCCTAAATCTATTAAAATTATGTGCATGTGTAATGTTTTATCCCGACTACGGATCCCTTTAAACTCACACGTGGTTTCTAAAAGGATTCCAATTATATGCATTTTTTGCAAGTACTGAACATAGATAAAAATGTATTATCTAAATAAACCAAATATTTGTTTTGCGTCTTTCCGATGTTTTTACCGTTATCAGTTTTATTTATCGTTGGTGTTCATGCACTAAATTCAAACGTAACTAAATAAAACCGCTTTCAATATAAAGTTGCGATAACCTATTTCTTTTTTGCTCATATTTCTTTTTGTTCACAGATTACACGAAACTGTTCGAAAGTTTAAAACAATTACAAGGTGGTGTGGACGTTAAAAAGGAAGTGATACGCGAAGTTATAAACGAATCGTTAAGGTTCAAGCGTAAGGCCCTTGCAAAGCTTTTGGAAGACTTTTTAGTGGGAATAGAGAAAAACGGAAGCAGTGCCTCAATTAGTATGACGAGAGTTAACAATTCAGTGATGTACAGTAATTCTAACAATCACAGCTAGTAGAAGTGCGGACGTTGCGGACATAATGTGATTTTATTGACTGACCACATTTGCTGTTCAAAGTCGGGAACTTAGTTAGTCTGATGGAATCAGAATCGTGGATAAGACAATGGACACAAACATGTGCTGTTAATGATATTAGTTTCAGTGTTTAATTTAATGGTACCAAGCCAGTGTACGTTGGTATTCTGATTGTTATTGTTACTCTACCATTATAATAATCATATTCAATGATTTAAAATGTGATTCCGCCTGGTAAGTAGTCATGTCGTCACTGTACAGTAATAACACGAGATGCGATGTTAATGATCTCACGGGCTCGATAGTGTGACGCACTGTTGAGCGAATAGTTATTGCATATTGTATGCGAATCATTATGTTTGTAAGAAACTGAGAATACCTTCTTTATCTGTATGAATCTTCTAAGAATTGTCCTGTAATTATCATATTAGGAAACATTTTAACATTCATAAGCAAAAATGTCATTATCATATTTTCATTTATTTTCAAAAGCATTTTATGTTAACTCATGCATTACAGCCATGTCTGAATTGAAACAAAGTTTGTTGACCAAGGGACGTGATTATGTGTCGGCCAAAACTAACCGTTTTCCTGTCATTTTGATTTTCGTGTCTTACACATAGCGATGTACATGAAGCAATATAAAGTTTGGTTTTATTATCACAATGTGTCTTATTCAAAGTGGCAGTAAAACCGTGAGTTTCATGTTGTAAATAAAGTTGTAAATATTATTAGAATGTTATAGTTATTACCAATGGAATGTATGTGTAGGATGCTTTTATGCATCGGTCACTACTACTGTTAATGTGGCTGGTTTAACCTAACAGAGATATATATTAAATATTATTAATAGAATAATGTATCCAGGAATGCTCACACATTTTATGGACCAGATGAATTTAATAAAGACATTTGTATAAAGTTTTAGCACTACTACAGTGGAATTTTAAATGTTTTATTAACATCATTAATGGTGTTATTATCATAACATAATAACTATACGCTTACATCACGGTTCTACAGTGTTGCACGATTTTGTGGGCACTCGTACCAAAGTGTAGTTTATTTTGGATGTTCTTTATCGAAAAAATAGCATCATTACGTAAAAGAGAACTGTGATACTCGAAATTACAAATTATCGAATATTATGGGTGACCCGCCACATTAACACGAGTTCGGTCAATTGTAAAGTGTAATATATCATTTTTTAAATAAATTATGATCCTTATTGGATTTTTATGCTGTGTTTTATTGGTCCATTATAACTTTGCCAGCGTAGGTGACTAGCTAGCTTATTCGATAAAGCAAGCTCAACTTTTTTTTTGTTACGATTGCTCTGTTTCCTAACATAGTTCCGACTTCGTAGGTTTGCAAAACTGTATCGCAACTTAATTTCGACTTATCAATCATTTAAACTCTTCTGAACAGAACAAAAGTTCACTAAGTATTATGTCGCAATTAAACTTTACTTGTTATATGTAAATTGTATTTTATGCAGTATTTTGTAGAGATACGACTAATTCGTGGAAGACTGGCTTGCTGCAACAACAGAGATAATGTCCCCGCTAAATTGGATGCGCCGCGTCCGTGCGCCGATCTATAACGAATATACTCTTGCTACATACCCGTCGGCATAAAAGGGACAGTATTCAGTAGAGATCATTATCTTTACCGGACATCCTTTTATACTGTTTGATGGTATGAACAGTGTTCGGAAAGCTGTTGTACATACCAACCTATATTTTCAAATATAGATACAGAGGGGTTTTGCTTTGTCTGGGTAAAACTGTGTTATTTCATTCATGAAGAAAGCTTACATGTTACGGCCTGCGCAGACGAGGGAGTTTGGTCCGCAGATAACGAAAATCCCTGAATCCTAGATGTCAGCAGAGATCTTGCCACTGACGTAACGTAAATGGAGTGCGATCATTTGTTGCCCCGGGATTTAGTGTAGCGCACGCAATGGAAGCAAACATTCTGAGACTAAAGTTCGCTGTGTGCGTTTCTGGGACTCCCCTGTACTTTTGTCCAGTCTGGTCTCTCGCCCGTGGCGGTTGTACGGGGTACTTTTAGTCCTTGGTGTGCGTTATTTGATACGTCATAAGTGAACCATATTGATGGACAAACAAGTAGATACCCCGCCGATAGTCCATCGTCGCGAATAACTTTTTCAATAACAATCTAATACCGGGTTGCAAATTGCAAAACACCTATGAAAATATGGATTCTGTGGGCTGCCACTACGCATTCACCTGCCCCCGCTAATTTGAGAGACCTTAAAAATGCATAACGGGAAGAATGAGACGCAATCTCTAACTAGTGATCATAGCCCACGTTATAGCGTTCCCCAATAAGAAGCATTTATTTAAAACAAATACAATTTGAAATGAAAAACGTTGCTTTGAGTGTTTTTTTTAAATAATTTTGTTAGTTTCTGGCATTTATTAAATTAACAAACAATAAGCAACAATCAAATGAATACTGAACTAAATTTTCACAAAAATCCATTCTTCAAGCATTCTAACTAAGTACCTACATAAGTCTTCTAGAAAGGTGTTTATCTGATATGTGCTTACAGTAGTCATGATACATACTTGTATGTATCATGACTACTCAATGATCACTGCTCAATGGTTACCCAAATACTTGTATTTGGGTAACCATTAAACGTTTTTAGAATCGGGCACAACACTAGCTGAAGTTTGAACCTCTATCACCGGGTATTATTCTTCACCTTATTTCCTGGAACAGATAATAAATTAAAAAGGTAGCAGCTGGTCTAGTTTCGCTGTTTATGGTGGTGTCGATGGTACAGAGGGGCGGGATGCCCCAAGTCTTATTTTTGGTAGGTACTTATTCAAAAATCTGAATCAATAATGATTTTGGTAGGTACTCAAATTAAGCTGAGAAAGCGATTTTTTTAGTTATCTGTAGGTATGTAACTATGAGTGATAGATTGAGGAATGATGTCACAAAACAACGTTGTGGGTTTAAAGATGTATCTAGTGACAAAAATTGAAAAGTATGCCTAGATGGTTTGGTCACGTTGAGAGGTTGAACGAGAGACGAATAACACAGGCTATCTAAAACCCAGATGTAAGCGGAAACGCCGGGAGTGGACCTCCTAAAAGAACACATACACTGACCTTGTGCTCGCAACCAGCGTGCGTGTACGACCAGATGAACCGAAACGAAGCAATAGGGAGGATGTAAGGATCGTACCAGGTGGCATTCTGTAGTTTCTGCCTACCCCTATGGGAAAACGGCGTGAGTTTATGTGTATGTATGTATTGTAGGTACCTATTACTCGATTACGTAACATCACGCCTTTATTTCTCGGAGGGTTGGCCAGAAGCACGGAGCAGGGCAGAAGTGTACTTACAGAACACCCACATTTTACCGGTTATATTTTAAATTCCCATGTAAAAGGAGGTAGGCCTATTGCCATCAACCGGGCATATACCCAGAGTCCTGACTACTACTGAGAAATTTGGAAGGAAAAATCCCAATAACACATTGCTCGACCCGGGAATCGAACAAGCATGAGATCCTGACCTCATGCTTAGCAGTCGCCTTTGTGACAAGGTAGTCTATTCATTTTTCCTTAATCATTGATTTTTAGAATACTTATTTGATAATAAGGGCATGATTGGTTGTGAAGAAATAGGGATGAAATTCATATTGTTCGGGAGGTAGGTGAAGGTCAAAGGTTGCCCTCGGAGCGATACAGTTCGCTATTACTTTGATAAACAGTTAGTATAAATGTGAAATGAAGTTCATGGGTCGATAGGCCGTAATGTCAGCTTTGTCTTCTTTCTTGTAGAGTGTAATATTATATTTGAATAGGACATTTCAGGGGCGGACCGATGTGCAAGGTGATTTTTAAGAAGATATGATATGAGGTACAATAGAACGTTGTTAAATAATGAAAATAAGAAGAAAGTAGGATATATGAACCTAAAAACATGATGCCCAGAGATGTGAATAAGATGGTATCTAAGGCGATTGGCACACAGCACCGCATCACGCAGCGGGGTGCGTGGCGACGAACGACGAACACTTCACGAGAATGCGTTTTCTGTGTGTTGCACTACGCGTGTTTTCTATACAAACTCAGATAATTGCAAGCAACGTAAGAACACGCACTCCCGCGCTACGCTGCGTCATGCGGTACAGTGTGCCAGTCGCCTTAGACTTAGACTTACCTACATGTGCCCTCCGGAGGTAACGTTATAATATAAGTACCTACACTGTAAAAAGATCCTCATATTTTGACAGAATTTTTCACCATCAAAGTAAATGTTGATATATGAAGATGTTACGATACAGGTACCTACATACCTATCAATTACCAATGATCACATCTGAACACGGGTTTCATGGACCACGCTTCAAAGGGAAAAGTTGCCTTATCATTTAGCAAAGCCGTATTGCCGAACGTTGGGAATCTAATCATCATCTGCCTAGCGTTTTCCAACTATGTTAGGGTCGGCTTCCAGTCTAAATGCATGCATGTTATTTTCATAGTATTATGTCATACGGTATTTAACTATTGGGACGGGGAGACATCGAGTCTATATTTATTTGACATTCATAAGTACCGTAATGGTCTAATTGAAATAAATGCTTTAAGTTTGTGTGTGAGTTTTGCAGCTGCGCAGCAGTATTTTACATGAAGCGATTGCCTATCTGACCTCCACAACCCAGTTACTGGGTTACACGATACCTCTTGGTAATACTGGTTGTCTGACTTTCGGGCTTCTGACTACCCGTATGTATGACAGTCGTTGTCAAAGATCTAACAACGTGTAAACGCGTATTTTAGCTAATTAAAAATGCCGAATGTTGAAATTTAAACAGTGAGCTGTTTAAATTTCAACATTCGGCGCTTTGAGAGTCGTAAATCCAGTGCTCGGTATAAAAACATCGCGGTTTATAAGCACCCGTGTATATGAGGCTATAGTTCTGTATCGTTACCTACGTGAAATATTATAGTAGGCGGTGGTCAAGTGGCCGATACCACATTAACAGCTGGGGTTGCCAATGGGCCCCGTAATTTATAGCCAGCGCGAGATTTATTTACATTTGTATCCATTCCCCTATCTAAATTACCTGTTTTTATCGCTATTTGTCTGTTTAATGTGATATTTACTGCAAACTGTAATATCGTAATCTTTTTAACCGACTTAAAAAAAGGAGGAGGTTCTCAATTTGACTTCATTTTTTTGTATGTATGTACCTTAGTTACGCGATCATCCTGCCAATTATGAATTGATTTTGATGATTGTTTTTTGTTTGGTAGATAATACTTCAAAGGAGAATGAGATGGTCTCATTCTCCTTTGAAGTATTATCTACCTATAAGATTGATTTTTAACCTACATATTTTTTGTAAAAGGAGATGAGCAGTTGTCATCAGGATATTGCAACTTAAATAAATTATTAACCTACCCACTAAAAAGTAAAAAATAAAAACTTTTTCGCAAAAAAATACAACCGACCTCAACAAAAACACTAAAGTCTGTAAACTAACTATAATTTCGGAAATCCGTGGCAAAAAATGAATCAAATGAAACAACCAAAGCCGCGAAATTATAGTTATTTTACAGTTTTTAGTGTTTTTTTGTCTAATGTGGATATAATAAAAGAGATCTTTCGCAGGTTAACATTGTGTTGCAAATAAGGGAAATGATTATTAAGTACTTACCTATTTAAGTAGATAGAGCTCATCGAAACACTCTTTTCTCTAGTTGTAACGTTACATGGTATCTAGATAAGTGTTTCTTGTACAATTATTGAAGGCAATAAAATATTTTTTTTTGTTATAGACATGAATTGACCGTTCAAGGCTATAATACATTTTTATTTTATTATTTTGTGTTTATTTTGTTTTTTTATTGCCTTGTCGGTCTAGTCGTCACAAGCGCAGCTGCTGAGCATGAGGTACTGGATTCAATTCCTGGGTCAGGCAAACTGTTCATGGGTTTTTCCACCTGTTATGTTTCAGTAGCGGTCCGGAATCTAGTATTGTGTCCGGTTGATGGCAATAGGCTTGCCCCCTAATACACGGGACTTACACATACCTGGCGAAATGTGGGTGTGTGATATAAGTTCACAGGCGAATACAGGCCTGGTGTTATGTATCTTTATTGACGACCGATGACGACCGCTGTGGCGCGGCGAGTGAAGGTCCGCCTGCGACGCAGGAGGTTGCGGGTTCGATTCCCGCCTTGGGACAAATGTTTGTACGATCTACAAAGATTTGTTCCGGTGTTCTGGGTATTTACTATGTATAATAAAAAAATATCTATGTATGTAATGTATTGTATTAAGTCGTATCAGTCATCTAGTACCCATAACACAAGCTCTGCTTAGCTTGGGGCTAAATGATGCTGTGTGGATTGTCCAGCAATATTTATTTAAAATTTATTATTTTGTAAATCTGCCTTTCTAAATAGCCTGTTGCAATTTGAAAAGCTTCTCGCTCAGTATTAGGCCAGCCTACAACAACAAAACTGCGATAGATTTTTTGAGTGAATGCATTAGATTTGTGCGCACGTCACTAATTTGTATTCCACCATCGTGTTGCATTGCATGAGGCCGAAATTTTACTCCTAAATTAGTTGCAAGCTTAGTTTTGGAACAGTATGTATGTTTCAAAGCTAAGCTTGCATATAATGTTAGCCAATCTAGCACTAAATCAACGAAGCACGATAATATTTTAACAAAGAATGTATGTACTATGCAATAGATCCAGGCTCCCGGCAGAATTATGAGTGTCGTACAAAACGCCTGAGAAATCCTCCCCTTATCATATTTATGGGAAAATGTTCTCAGAAATCGTCTTTTCATACATAAGCGTTTGTGAGATTTTTGACGTTTGAACTTTTATAGAGCTGTTGAATTTCGAATGCTCAATTTGCCTGTATCCCAGATATAACTTATTTGATTTTTATTGCATCGGCGACATATTGTCGTTTTTTAGGAGGGCAATATTCCGGTCGGCTATTTTTAATTGAACCTGCTTAGAATCTGTAGGAATATTATATTAATTATATCTATTAATTATTATATATTAATTTATTAAATTATTTATTAATTTATCAAAATTATTTATTTATTAAAAATTATATTAATTATATATTATATTAATTATTATTATTAAGCTGTATTAATATTATAGTTGTGCTGAAATGTCACTTTTTCATGAAATTGTCATCAATCGCACAATTTCAATTCAAACAGTCGTATAATTATTTCAATTATTATTACATCGTGAAATACACATTATTTACGGTTGCGAACGACTTTTTTTATAACATATTCTAACACTGAGCTGCCAATTGTAAACAACCTATGAAAATTTATATTTCGCGGGCTGCTACTACGCATCCACCTTAATCTATACAGGAATACATACTCGTCATTCATTCTTGGTTCATGAATGTCGCTAATCATATCCAAAAAAAATATTCCATAAACCGCAAAATTCTCATACACACAAAAACAAAACACGATCACACTCAAGTAGTAACAAATCTTCCTTATAGCCTCTCCGTATTAGCTCGAGAATGTCGCCTCGAGTGTATTAACACCCACAATTTATGTTTCATGGGAGTCACCTATGAATTTTTTATGGCATTTGTTAACTACAGCGGCGAATATACCAATAAAGATTCTTTTTCATTTTTTAAGCTACAGCTACCAGTTAATAGACTCCGTAAAAAACGTTGTTAGTGGGATATTGCTGCATATACAAGTTTTAAAAGAGCTGTAAAAGGAGCACCCTTGTACTATATATTTAGCGTTGACCATACCTTGATGCCTATGTATTGACTATGATAGTGAAACGTGAACCTATTCGAGTATTCTTATATACTAGCAGATACCCGCTATTTATCTTTATAAATTATAGCCTATGTGTTATTCAAAGGTATAAGCTATAATACTGTAAAGTTTCATGCAAATCCGATCAGTGGTTTTTGCGTGAAAGAGTAAAAACATCCATACATCATCACAGACTTAAGATACTACTGTCCCACTGCAGGGCCAATGCCTCTTCTTATACAGAGAAGGCATGAGCAGTAAGAGCCACGCCTGCTCACGACCGGTTGGCATTTTAGACTTTATTTATGATTATAAATTTTCTCATGATGTTTGCCTTTATTAATCTCTTTGTTGTCTAAGTTAAACTTAGGAAGTACGTAACATACTCCCGCTATTTTTAAGTCGTATGTAACAGGGAGCGAGCCAATTGCTACCCGCTGGGCACAAATTGAGACTCCATTCTGCTACTGAGCAGTTCCAGATGTAAAAATCCGGGAATCAAACCCAGGACCGCATGCTTACCAGTAGCGCTACGAGGCAATAAAAAATAACAGGCCCAATTTCTGGAATGAAAATTATAGCAGAATTTACATGACATTTATTTCCAAACTCTGTGATCTGTTGAATCGCATCACTAGACATGTGTTTAATTTGTGACGGCACGGTTGGCGCAGTGGCTAAGCGGTTGCCTGCTGCACTGCGTGTCGCGGGTTCGATTCCCGCAAGGAACAAATATTTGTATGACGTACTAGTAGTTGTTTCGGGTCTGGCAGTTTGTGTTTGTGAATTTGAATGTTTGTAACCGCACCCACGATAGAGAAGAAATTCCTTGTGTGGGGCAACGTTTAAAAAGAGAACATCTTCAGGCTGAGCTGTGGGCAAAACACCACTGACTGTGTCTGCTGACAGACCAAGACGAAGATAGAGGGATGAACTTGACTCGTACCGATACCCCTTGGTAAGACTGGTTGTCAGACTTCGGTTTTCTGACTACCCATAACCACTGGCTAATGGCTTAACGTGCTTTCAGAGGCACGGAGGAGTCTCAATATGTTACGAATGGTCACCCATCCACAGACTACCTCGGCAAGCGTAGCTGAACCTTCGATCAACCCGTGAAGCTGTTTTTTATTTAGCTACGAGCTCTAAGAACGACTTTTTCAAATAAATTATTGACGTCCTGCTTACCTTGCCTCCCTATCCTCCTCTGTGACCCTCTTTGGCTGCGACCGCGCCTTGTGTAAGGTGGTTAAGAACCAATGTTTTCTGGAGTATCTATGGGTCATAGGTAGAATATTCTGTAGAGCAGCGCTAATAAGATGTCGTTCAGAACAATCAAGTTCACCTTCAGATATAAATAGCTATTATCTTGCCCCACAGACGAGGTTAACGTGGCTGAAGCTACAGTTTAATTAATTAATCTGCCTTCGACTTAACATTTTGACAGTTTATTAGTCAAGTTTTGGAGTTTACAAGGTTTTTGGCAGACTTATAAAACACAGGTAAGTTTGTGAAAGTTTTAAAATTGATTTAATGTTAAATTAACCTATTTTTGTTAATTCATAATGTCCTCTGGCTCAGTTTCTGCTAGATCTTTTGTAAGTTATTGTTTTTTTAATCTAAATTTACCGATGACACATTATTTTTTTTTATTTTTGTGAAATATTATTGTGAAATAGTGCTAATTTAAATTATTATTGTGAAATAGTGCCTGAAGCTTATAGCTATATGTATAAAAATAAATACTGTTCTGTTACTGTTCTGCTGCAGGACAATGGCCTTCTCGTATACAGAGAAGGCATGAGCGATAATCTTCACGCTTGCTCGAGGCAAAGTCAAGATTTCAGACTATAAATACAAGTCTTCACAATGTTTTTCTTTTAGTGCTGATGTCATTGATCTATACAAAAAAAATAAAATTGAGGTTTTTGTTTGTGATTACGAAATAACAGCTTTTTAATCAATGCCCATGTAAGTTTTTATACTGTCTGTCTGCCTGTCTGGTTGTTTGAGGAAAGTAATCTCCGAAACGGTTAGACCGATTATGACGGGATCGTCACGGCATATAGTTGATGTATTAAGGAGTACCTTAGGCTACTTTTATTTGAGAAAAATAATTTGGGATCCCGCGCAAAAAAAAATAAACCCATGAGTTCTTTTCAAAATCCACATGGACGAATTAGCGAGCACAGCCAGTCTTCTTAAATAAACCTTGAAAGTACATATAGATTAACATTGCCACATCGTGCATTAGAGGCGAAATATGTATGGAGTGAACTTTTTAGGTCGGATTTCAGGCAATTGATGTGTCGATAATGTATTTCTAGAAACCTGGTTTTAGCGTTGCTCCTGTTTACGGAGTCCCTTTGAACCACAAAATAGGCTTAAGGTTTTCATACTTTTTCGAATTATTTACTGTGTGTGAGTAACCTACCTACATTTCTAACTAGACCATAAATAAATGTGTGGATCTAAGACTTAAAACCAGACAACCAGTAAATTGGCTCTATATTTTATCTGAAAAAATAAATAGAAATATCTTTCAGCGCAACAAAAACACCGCGTTATTATAAAATTAAAGTAGATTCCCAACTCATATTTGGTTGGTAATATCGCTAGGTAACACAAAAGAGTCTGTAGGGCATTTTTCAAGACTACACAATGGAATAATATTTTTAACAATAAAACTTTTGATGTAACATCGAAAGTTTCTTGAAGAAACGGCAATAAAAATATATGGGAATTATTTTCTTTTCTGCTAAAATATTTGGGGTAATATTGAAAATGTTACTGCATTTAATAAAATACTTATAATGTAGTGGAGGACCCACTACAGATAGCGTTATTTTGCGATATCGCAAAAAGTAGGCTGCACGTCAGTGGTAACAAACCGGCAAAGAGCGAGTCGGACTAGTCCACGGAAGGTACCATACCATGTTTAAAAAAATATTTTTCATCAAAACCCTGTCAAAGGTTAGATAACCTTTTAATAATTCACTACCTCAAAACTAAGTTCCTTTGTAAAGGACTTTGCTTGATTTCGTTCTATTTTTCCCGTCAAGTTAACACCTTTGTATGTACTTCTCAAACTTGGGAGATAAATGCACTATGGGGCATAAACGTAAATAAAAATATATTTTTTTTGTGAAAAAATCTTGAGGTAGGAGGTTGCGGGTTCGATTCCCGCCTTAGGGACAAATTGTTGTACGATCTACAAATATTTGTTCCGGGTGTTCTGGGTATTTGCTATGTATAATAAAAAATATCTATCTATGTAATGTATTGTATTAAGTATATCAGTCAGCTAGTACCCATAACACAAGCTCTGCTTAGCTTGGGGCTAGATGATGCTGTATGGATGGTCCAGCATTATTTATTTACTGATCGGACTCAAATCCAAACTACGGTCAGTTTCTGAGAAATTCCAATAACACTTTGGTAGACCCGGGTATCGAACCGCGGACCTCATGCCCAGCAAGAAATTCTGATCTAAATAAAGTGCATTATGCAAAATGCTGTAGAATGTATTTTATGTAAACATATTTCACGTAACTACCCTGTGAGTTTTACAGTTTTCCCAACTATTAAAGTCCGCCATTTTAAAGTACACGTATCTAATGTATAAAATAAAGCAAAGGTCAGAGTACCTATGAGGAGAGTGTGGAGGCATCGTAAATTCAAAGTGCCGAATTTCACTTGGTACGTTGCGGGCGAGTACGTACTTACACTTTTCAGATGCAGTTGCAACCTCGCGTATTGACTTATGTCTACTGACAATGCTCGGAGTAGGAGTTGGAATATGAAGGGATGTTTTGTGATTTTTACGTGGATTTTTTCGGTTTTCGAGAAAGGTTTAAGTTGTTGGATTCTTATAATTTACACAACTCAGAAGGTAGTAGGTAAACTTTCATAATACTTTCTATTTTTATGTCGTCGTACCTGCAAGATGTATTTTAGTAGCAAGTCTGTACATATTTAATCATCAGTTATGTCTGAGAAGGTACGATAGAATTGGGGGCGATCATTACACAGAGACTATTCCAGAGGAGCTCGTGGCTAAATAAAAACAGCCGCACGGGTTGATCGAAGGTTAAGCTACGCTAGCCGAGGTCAGTCTGTGGATGGGTGATCGTTTGGAACATATCGAGACTCCTCCGTGCCTCGGAAAGCACGTTAAGCCGTTGGTAGCCCATTTGTAGATCTTTGGCAGTCGTTACGGGTAGTCAGAAGCCTGCAAGTCTGACAACCAGTCTTACCAAGGGGTATCGTGTTGCCCAGTAAACTGGGTTGTGGAGGTCAGATAGGCAGTCGCTCCATGTAAAATACTGTTATCCAACTGCATCCGGTTAGACTGGAAGCCGACCCCAACATAGTTTTGAAAAAGCTAGGCAGATGATGATATTCCAGATGCTAGACTCAGCTACTGAAAAAATCCAAATGAAAAACCCAATAACACTTTGCCCGACCTAGGACTCTAATCCAGGATCAGGTGTAGGTACTTCCTCTACCCGACCCTCTGGGTATACAGGCGTGATACTATATTGATATGTTTATTATGTATTACATAATCCGATACTTACTGAACTAAGTATATTTGGAGTTTGATTTGAATACCCCACGAGCGCTACACGATGTCTTTACCCACTCAAACATGAAGAACGAGCACATATTGTGTTAAATATAGTTTATGGTGCCGAGTTAATACGAAGTACGTACGTAAAGAACGAAGGCAGGAAACTAGACTACACCAAGCCGTAAAGAGTCTTGATGACTAGGATGTGTTCGAGTCATAGACGATAAATGTTTAAGGTGAGGTGAATGCATGGCTGCCCGCTAAATTTTAATTGTCGTTGGTTTGTTTCAATTAGGTTGTATGTTATTAAAGATGACGTTCGCGACCTTAAAAAATGTGTAGGTATTTCACGAAGTATTCATAATTGAATTAATTGTACATATGTACAGAGGCCAACACATCAAGCTACCCCAAACTGACATATTTCTTTCATAAGTTTTCAACTTTATGTCCAAATAGTAAGGTCCATTTTCAATTGGCAAAATTTGACACTTAGGGATAGATTGATGTGCTGGCGTCTGTACTTACGACTTTTTAAGTTCAAATTATGCGATTGCATGACTATTTCATGAAATCATGACATTCGAGCACAATTCTAATTTTGAGGGTTGATGTGGTGGGGTGATGCAGTCACTATTACAACCCTCTAAATTACGATTGTACACAAATGATTATATTTCTGGGAAATGTATGTTTGTTGCGGTCGCGAATTAATGTTTTCAATCGCATACTACCTAATACTGAGCCTAAGCTGCAAATGTCAAATATCTGCTACGCATTAGCGTTAAGGATATCCTGTCGTAAGTAATTAATCTATTGCAGTTTTACGTGTAAAATCTTGAACAGTACTCCAAGCCTACTTATGTCATTAAACGCTCGTTTGAACCATCCTATAGTCTTTAGTTGAGTGTGCTCATTCTCAGACTGAAACTGATATGAAGGTGCAATGAGTTCATCACTGTCAAAAAACCACCAGACCCTTTAATAGTACTGAGGATTATTCGTAGCTTAGTAGCTACTTGCAAAATATGTCAGAAATATAGAATAATTAAGTTATGGTCTAAATCTAGTATATTCAAATTCTTATATCCAATTGACTTTATTTCCATCGAAACCTTTCCTCCTCAAGTAGGTGTATTAGTTAGGTTAATTTCAGAATGACTAGCACTAACAAAAACGTCAAATTACTTTTTGAAAATGTTGCTTATATTGAAGCTTACTGACTTGTAAATTAAAGTTACTTTTCCAAAACACATATTTCAAAACTAAATTACAATGGCAGCGTTACTAAGTATAGACTTTTTTCTAAAACTTAGTGGTGACGTGTAAATGTGCTGTTCATGTTATCATAATCCTACTTTGTAACCATTTACGTGAATGAAGCTAAATAATAATGTTTCTGTCGAGGTTCGAAACATAACGGTCCCGTGTTCGCCTTAGTTGCGGTCTCGTAAGGTGCATCGATCAATAACTTATTATCGTAGGTAAATTCAGCCGGTATCGTACTTTCAGTGTCGCTAACAGCACTACTTAGCATGCAAGGGGCTAAGATATAGATAGTTTCACATGTGGGTGATCGATTACATGCAGTATGTATGCGGAGACAAGGTTTGAACGATTCTATTTCATACTTCACTGGAGATATAACTTAGATATGAGCTTCCTTTATGACTACATACTTATCCACCATTTCCGGTGACTTTATATTCTTGGTAAAAAGACAGAAATTACAATGTCTGCGAATCGTTCTTGTTAAAAATGAATGATGTATTCATTTTTAACAAGACGATTCGCAGACGTTTAAATGACGCTATTTTCCGGGACGGAAATTCAATGGAAAAAACGCTGAAATAATTTCATCGTTGCTAGTCTTTGTCTCATCATACTGATAAGTGGCACCGGTTCACGAATATTGTATTAAATGACAGCAAACATATTAAAGGTACAGATTTTAGGCCACTAGTACAGACGCCAGCGCCAAGCTACCCCAATATGTCAAATTTCTTTGATAGGTTTTCAACTTTACTGCAAAAAATAAGGTTCATTTTCAATTGGCAAATTTGGACACTCTGGGGTAGGTTGTTGTGCTGGCGTCTAGACCTACTTAAGTGGTAACAATTTTTTTTTACAAAAATATACTGCAATAGACTACAAACAAAACACTTAAAATGTGTAATTAACTACTATACTTTCAGAAGTCTGTGTCTTTTGTTGTTTTGTTTGATTAATTGTTCCGGGTGTTCTGGGTATCTGCTATGTATAATAAACAATATCTATCTATTTAATGTATTGTATTAAGTATATCAGTCATTTAGTACCTTACACAAGCTCTGCTTAGCTTGGGGCTAGATGACGCTGTGTGGATTGTAAAGCATTATTTGTTTTTTTTTTTGCCACTGACTTGAATGTAGAACCACCTCCTTTTTTATCGGTCGGTTAAAAAAGAGGCCACGCATTCTATTGAAACGAATGTGGTGCGGCCCATCTAGTGGTACCTGTGTACAGATGGGCCGCACCACAACACATCAGTTACCCCAATATGCCAAATTTCTTTGCTAGTTTTACAACTGAAGAAGAAAAAGAATAAAGTTCATGTTCAATTGGGAAAATTTGGGATAGCTTGATGTGCTGGTGACTGTACATGGAATACATACATATAATAATAACATCGTTTGATTTATTCTATCATTTTATTTTTCTCTCTAAGTACGTACTCCTTTTCAATTCATCTATACTTTACTTACTACCAAACCAACAATAACCACTTATTTGGTGGCAGAAATAACTAACAAAATCTTTGCTAACACATATTCCGTTTTTATTTATTTTTTCTGTAAGCAAAATCGTGTTTACATAAGTACCTATCAATTGAAAACGTTTTTCCGCTTGGGGCGGTCTTCGCCCGCGATATTTTGAGGGTTATATCGGGGTCACTGATTCAATGATCATATCTTTCAATTTTATTGACCGTTAGATTGGATATTAGTGTTGCAGAAGTTAGGAATGAGCAGTGTCGAGCGCATATACAGTGGACTGGTGATTTGAAGGCAAAAAGATAGACACACTAAGGAGTACATACGAGTATACCATTACGTTCTGCATTTCAAAGTCAAAGTTAAATCATTTATTTTAATTAGCGCACTTAAAAGGCTTTTTTGAACTTCAAAATTTAAATTTAAATATAATACTATTATGATTCTAGTTGCAGTTTGCAATTTAGCTTCCAAAAAAGTAAACAAATATGTGTTTTTGGAAAAATTACTTTCACACATAAAATTCAGTTTACTCTAACAACTTTATGAAGTAGTATACTATCATCCTCCTGCCCTTATCCCAATTTATTTGGGGTCGGCGCAGCATGTTTTCTTCTTCCATACATCACTATTTGCCGTCATCTCAAGGGTCACCTCTTTTCTTGCCATTTCATCTTTCACACAATCCATCCATCTTTTCTTTGGTCTTCCTCTACTCATGTAACCCTGCACCTTCATACTCAAAACTTTCCTCACAACATGGTCCTCATTCCTTCGCATCACATGCCCATACCATGACAACCGATTTCCACACAACTTCTCGGTCACAGGCGCCACTTTCAGACTTCCTCTTACGTACTCATTTCTTATTCTATCCATTCGCGTAACACCACACATCCCCCTCAGCATTCTCATTTCAGCTGCATGTAACTGCCTTTCATTCATGCCTTTTGCGGCCCAACATTCTGATCCATACAAGACAGCAGGTCTTATGGTATGAAGTAGTATACTAGTGATTGTGAAATCAACTCAACCGACACTAGTTTAAAATAAATATTTGTTTAAAATAACTCAATTGGAAAAATGAATTTAAATATAAAATAGATAACCAAAGCAAGTTTTTTTTCGAGTAAGTTATACAATTCTTTGATTAAGTATATACTCGTAGTATAATTATCATCATCTGATTAGCCATTACCCAACTATATTCGGATCCTCTTCCAGTGTAACGGAAAGCATTTAAATTGTATTTTTGCATGGAGATACTACCATCTGAGCTCCACAACCCACTTACTAGGTAATACAATATCTATTCGTAAGACTGGTTGTTAGACTTTCGGGCTTTAAAAATATTCCCGATAGGCGAGGTTCGCCATTTTACGTCAAAAACCAAAACAATGTACCTTTTTTCTATTTTCCTAAATACCTAGTCATTTAGTCCAAAGACCAATTATTCTAAACGGCCGCGACATTACAAAAGCAATCGACATTAACGATTCCGCCATCTTAGTTTTAGTAGGTACTGTTATTTTAGTTGACGAGACATTATTCAGTGGTAACTTGCGGTCGTTTGACCCGCCATGGTGTAATCGGATTTATGACGCAATAGAAAGAACTTCCCGAGATGATTCTGATCGGGTTTAGTATTTATGGACGGTTGTCGATATATTTTATGTTTTTTCTGGTGTAAGATAATGGCGGAGAAAATATTGTGTATGATTTAGGCGACAATTTTGGCAGAAATCTAGTCATACACAGCTTTCATGAAAGTAATAACTGTAAAATGAGGGTGTTAATGAAAACAAAACTTAGAAGGGATTTTCACGTTGCTTAAATATTGTTTGTTGCTTACTGAGGTCTTTTTTAAACTATTAATCTCGATATCTGCCTACCAACTAAAAATAAATAAATTTGAAGTATCTGCTTACATGTTTTCTGTAGAACAGCTTTTTACAAAAGGCATTTGAATGTATATACGGTAGTTATAACGATAAAACAATTTTTAAGTATTTGTCTTTGTATGTCTGTTTGTTCGGGCTAATCGCCGAAACCCCCGAACCGATTTTCACTGGTAGATAGATAATGTTATAAAGAGTAACTGGTACGTTTGTTAGGGTACCGTGCAAGAATTATATTTCATGTTTTGTTAAATCACGTGGATAAAGTCGCGGGCACTGCAGAGCTTAACTAATATAATTGAATTAACATAAAAATTCCATTCGTTGTCCTATTTCGTTTTACCGGAGTTGTTGCAATGGGAAATTGCTTACGTTAACTTAACTATTACTTTACTAGACATTCGTTTGCTAAAGTGAAAACGGGTAGTATTTAATTGATTATAATGAACGCAGAGATAAAGTACCTAGCTAAGTAAGGCTAGTTCGACAAATCACCATGCAACGGTCTCGCCAGTGCCTATCGGACACAAAACAATCTTGACGTTTGTTTATCTGAGAACTGTCAGTCATGCAACTCGAGTGAAGTCGCACGCAACGTT
Organism: Phlogophora meticulosa; assembly: GCA_905147745.2. Taxonomy (NCBI): domain Eukaryota; kingdom Metazoa; phylum Arthropoda; class Insecta; order Lepidoptera; family Noctuidae; genus Phlogophora; species Phlogophora meticulosa. Next base: position 8,758,867 of record LR990518.1, read on the forward strand.
AACCAATCATAGCGCCACATTCAGTGCTACGCAAAGAAAAACCTTGGAGCATTGTTTATGAAACGATTGACTCACCATGACGAACGCACTGAGAAAATTGTTACTTATCGTAGCGTTGTAATTGTAGGTAAATATTATTAATTATATTATTATAATAATATTATTACAAGAAAGTATTGTTGCTGGGGAGTTTTATCTTTTTAGTTAAAACACATGGAAGACGTAAAGGCGTTTTGGGTGACTGTCTTATGTAAGTTTTAACTTTAAAAAAGTGCTGATTTTTTGAGAATGTTTTAATGATTTTTGTAGGTGTTTTGTTTAATCATAGTTAACTTCAAATCGATTTTTTCCCGTGTGGCCCTATTTGATTGAGCCAGTTCCGCAGCATGCAAGTATCTTCCAGGTTTGACCTACAAAATCTTTATCATCTCCTATTTTTTTTTGTTGGGGTCGGCATCTGGTGAGTCTGCATGCTGATGGCGTCAGGCTGGATGATGATGGCTGATGGCTAGGTATAATCATCATGCATGATGATAATACCTAGAAAATTACAGAAAATTAGAGCATACGACAAGATCAGACTGCTTTTGAGATGAGAGTAATGCCCTTGATTACGTCAACCTCCAATATCCGAAATTCCTGTTCATCCCATGTTAAAACCATAATACATCGTACAATAGATATTGTACTGTACTGAAAACACATTAGCAGCGTAATTACGTTGTATCTGCTCGACAGCTAGATAAAATCTGGGCGTACCATTACGTACAAGTGCTAATGGAGGAGTACGGGTAATGTTGATGTTGGATATCAATGTTACTGATAGCATGGTGTTACTGAGCTATTCTCTTTAAACTTGTGGTTTTCGTCGTGTTACTGGGTGGTACACTTTCATTTAATTTACATGTACCTACATTGGTTTTTTTAGGAGGAGCTTGTGGCTAACAAAAACAGCCGAGCGGGTTGATCGAAGGTTAAGCTACTCTTGCCGAGGTCAGTCTTTGGATGGGTGACCGATCATAACATTTTGAGACTCTTCCATGCTCGGAAAGCACGTTAAGCAGTTGGTCTCGCCTGTCGTTTGTAGATCTTTGACAGTCGTTTCTCAGACTTTCGGGCTTCTGACTACCGGAGATAGAAGCCCGAAAGTCTGGCAACCTGTCTTAATAAGGAGTATCATGTTGCCCAGTAACTGGATTGTGGCGGTCAGATAGGCGGTCACTCTATATAAAATACTGTTATTATGTATTATTTATTAGATAACTGGACCTAGTTATCTAATAAATAATACATAATAGTAAGTACCGATCCTAGTGGTTACCAATTATCAATACTGTATTGTTTGTTTCATGGAACAACTACCCGGTGATAGGGACGTTAAAGCCCGTAATGGGATTGGTTTCAATGTGAAGAAAATATCGCAATAAGAACTCAAATAATACCGAAAAATATGTCGAAAGGATATTCAATAAAGAACATTGGGAATGGATCGTTTTGCAAGATAAAAGAGTTTTAATTGTAACCAATATAATATGACGACTAGTTAATTATATACACTTATAATCATAATTAATAATCAGAGTATTTTAATTGTTTTAACTAAATTATTTTAGTTTTTTTTTTTGCTTTTTTTAGTTTATCCCACTTTTATGTTATGCTAAGCATTCGGTTCTGGGTTCGATTCCCAGGTCGAGATTGTCCAGCCTTTCGGGGAATATATTTCAGTGATTAAATTAATGCAAGATTATTATATTTATAGTTTATAAAATTTCTTTTCACTTTTCTTTTAAGAAATTGCACCTGCCACTGTTTGTCTCTGTATCACCCAAAGGTTGACTGGTAGAAAATGCCTATGGCATTAAGTCCGCCTCTGTACATTTGTGTGCTTAAAGTATTAAATAAAAAAAATATTGTTTAAGTCCCTATTTTTATTATTAAATGTAAATGAGGCCTGCCATGGTCTAGTAGTTTAATATTAATATTTTGTTTTGGTTACATAACATATTAAAAACATTAATGGATACTTATCGATCTAATATACATATGTGTTTACAATAAATATGTTTCTAATAGCACAATAACAACCTTAAGAATTACAAATTAAGTATCAAGAAAAGAAAAAAAGAAAATATAAGATCTCATACCAAGCGTTTTAAGTATGGTTATTAGAGATCGTACCTCGACCTCCTTACTGGCAAAAACTGATCACGGTAAGTCAGCAAATGTATTGTGTAATAATCTATTCTAACTATTGCTATGCAAATTGTACGCGGCATAAACACTTAAATAAATGTAACATCTTTCAAATACTATAGAACGCAATAAATTATAAAAAAATACTTAACAGCCACGTTTTGCCAAAGAAACCTAACGAAAACAACGAAAATCCGCCAAAAATAAGCCATGAATATTAATTTAAACAAACTCGACTAAATGACACAAAGAACATTTGACGAAAAAAAACAAAAGCAAACGAACATACGTGCATTGTTTTTGAAAAATAAAGACATGGGCTGTGGGCCGTCCGTCGACAATTTATGTTTCGCTCTCGCCTACAGTGAAAGCCCACGATGAAAGTTTCAGCGTATCTCCGAACTGCAGGCGTGAAAATAAAATTGAAGCAAGCTTTGGGTTTTCCAAAATGGTTGCTATCAGGACGCGGGGAAGTGTGGTCTCAATGTGCCAGTTTTGTTTGTAATTATTTCTTTGGCTTGTAATGGAATTATTGGTCGGTTTACTGTAATCTTGTGGGAACACTCGTTTATATGCAAATGCGTGATACATTTTCGTTTTGGTATTTTTTAAATCGGTTGGTTGACTAGTTTAAGCCAATATTCTGATATGATAATATACAACCTTATTTTTTGTATACTATAAATCATGTCAGGGGTCATTGTGCTCATTATAACGATCAACCTTTAATGTGAAACTAACCCTGAAATTGTGTAAAAAAAGATCACCTGCTCTATATATTTTGTCGATCTAAGAAACAGGAAATGTACTGAACTCCTGTTTTCTTTATTGGAAATCCGCGTTAGTACATTAGTAAAATTTACTCATAATAAATAAATAATGCCAGACAATCCACACAGCATCATCTAGCCCCAAGTTCAGCAGAGCTTGTGTTATGGGTACTAGATAACTGATATACTTAATACAATATATTACATAGATAGATATTTTTTATTATACACAACAAATACCCAGAACACCCGGAACAAAAATTTATAGATCGTACAAACATTTGTTCCAAGGCGGGAATCAAACCCGCAACCTCCTGCGTCGCAGGCGGACCTTCGCCCGCCGCGCCATATCAGTCGTCACTAATAATGGGTACTAATAATGGGTATAATAATGGGTACAATGACCCCTGAGAGGTTCAGGGTAAAGAATAAACTAACATTGTATTTTATTTTATTATATGAAAAGGCTACATTTGATTGTAACATAACAATATCACAAGTATAAGAAAGTTATGAACTACCAAGCAACGTACTTAATAAAACAAAAATCGCCTCGGGATAATACTTCGAGCTACATTTACTTTAGCTGAAAGAAATACAAGACGACTTAAACTAAGTTTATGATATTTATATCAAGTAAACAAAAAAGTTGTAACAAATAGGTTGCACTACGAAGGATGACACTAGCACAAGCCCCAGGGCTGATTGTCGGCTAATTCTTCGCGCTCCACTGAAGTTTGTACATCGCAATAAATTCGTCGCATTCAGACGACCCAACCAACTGAAAGAGCTACGATAAAAACGAGATGACTTGCTTTCTCACTCTCCCACACATTTTTTTACTCAAAAGACAATGTTTGCGACCTCTGAGGTATTAAGACTGCGAACCAATGACGAGTATTGTCTCTATTGAATATTTCATTACTTCCGACAACGTTCCTGCCCTTATGAGTTTGTGAAACGGTGGTTGTTAAGCCGAATCGCAGCTTTGTTGTGTTTTTTTATAGAAACGTAGCGAAATACGGGTTTTTATGTAAGTATTTACGAGTATATTACGGGTGTACTCGAACACAAACAAGGTTAGAGAGAACCATTTGATATCTGATTGTGTACGGCAAACAATAAAAATGTTACCGCAATTGAAGTCGTAATTTGTAAATAGAGCAGCGATTATTGTGAATTGTGAAACCTAGATTAATCAGACAGTACAACAATACAAATACCCACATAAACCTTTTAAGCTCCGTCACATATTTTGTGAAGCAAAGTAAATAATCATTCTAAATCCATCCTACCTAATTAATAATTAATTTTATTAATACACAACATAATATCATCACGCCTCGAAGGGTTAAGCAGACGTGTACCTACACCCACATTTGGCCAGATAAGTTTAAGTCCTATGTAATAGGGGGTGAGCCTTTCAAACCTAATTAATTGATAGTTTTCATATAAAGATATTTTATTATAATTATTTTGTACGCGTGTATGTCACTAAATGTCTCCTTACCAGCTGGACCGATTATAATGAAATCTTTTGTGAGTGTTTGCGTGGGTTCCTGGATGTTTTGACATTCGGACCCGGCAGGGCCGCTGTTATGACAGGATGAGATCTGTCAGATCCAAAGACCATAACATAACGCCTGTAATCCCCGAATGGTTAGGCAAAGGCGTACCTTTAGTACACGCACAATTGGATCCACTAGCATATTATAGTATATTGTTTTTAGGTATTAATTTTTGAAAATAAATTCGTTTTTTTTGTTCAACCACTATCATAATTTTGTATTTTAAACCCAAGCATTAACTGGTAAAGAATGCTTTGTGGCATTAAGTCGATCATATAGGTACCGAAAGTCAGACAGTCAGTCTTACCAAGGGGTATCTTGTAGTCCAGTAACGGTTGTGGAGGTCAGATAGGCAGTCGCTCCATGTAAAATACTGGTATTCAGCTGCATCCAGTTACATTAGAAGCCGATCCCGCAGATGAGATAAGTAGGTACCACTTCTCTACATGTGGTATAAATTAATGAGTATGATTTTATCCTTCCATTTTAAATCTGTTTTGAACCTAGACTAAATCCTAAGTTCCACTCGATTAACTCAAACTAATTTCGAATGGATGTAGAGCCTGTGTCGATTGCGGGCGATCAATCGTGGCAACAGACAGTGACGTAATGGTTCAGTAGACGACATTATGCTAACACACGTCCGACTGTGGCCAATTAGAGAATAGGATACTAAGAAGAAGTCAAGTCAAACAGCCAACAGACTTGATTTTCGAGACAATATGTAGGTGACCACTGAAATCTAGCGCTGTGTTGTAGCCCCCCTATATCACAGAGTCACGCTTAGTCCACAGTCACCATACATAATTGATGGTAACCCATCCCCTGATCGACCTCAGCAAGAGTGGTTTAACCTTGTAAAATCGAACCATGCGGCGGCGGTCGTGTGACATGTATTTACTGAACTTTGATCTGTTAAATCATCAATACAAGTCTTTAAGTAAGAATTGGCTTGATTTCGTGATCAATTAGTAATGTGATTATATAGTGATATATTGATGATTTTAATGATAATACTTCGTTAAATAACTTTTAATGTAACTATAACGAAATTCTGAGCTGCAAATTGTGAAAAAGTAAAATTCATATTTTTACCGTGTCCTGGCGGCAATGGCGCATCCCTCCTAAGAAGCGAAATCCGGATTATAAATTCTTAGGTTCTGGCGCTGTTAGTTTTATTTGAGAAACTACGACGACAGAAAAATAAAATAATATGCCAGCTAATTTAACTCACTCAACATGATCGTATCATTAGGTTTAAAGAATTTATTCTCATAAGAACAATTACGGTTCACTTAAAATGAGATACAAATAGTTAAGATAAGTATTTTGGATGTTCGCATCTGGTGCGTTGAAGACGTCATCGATTACAGATGTGTTTTCTTAATTTAGATTTAAATATATTAATACTTTCACATTTCTTTATTTCTTCGGGTAAATCATTGAACAGTCGTGCTCCTTCAGACAGTATTGTTTTTTTGCCGTAGTTAGTTCGTGCTCGTGCAGTCATTAGTTGAAACCTGTTTTTGCTTCTAGTATTGTATGTTATTGTCTTTTTACGTATTTGAATGTTTGATTGTATGGAGTTCGTGGTGATTTTTTTTATAAGAATGCAGGTGTAGTATGTGTAAAGTTGTTTGAGATTTAAAAGTTTTATTTTTTCGTAAAGTTTTTTTGATCATTCATCGTACAATCCTAAAGAAATCGAGGGAACTCTTCAAATATTATAGATACACGATTTGAGATTATGTATGTAACTCGTGCATTTTAACATCACGCTATAATCTTAAGACACACAGCTAGTTGATTATGTAACAGTCGAGATTAACATGTCAACTACTACATCTATATCTTTTTCTCGACTCGGGGTTATAGAACCTTCCACATTTAAGGCAATTTTCATTAAACATAAAGAAACTCTCAAGCATTAAATTTCTCCTTTGTAGAAAAAGGTATTTTCTCATTCATCGGACACTCAAACGGCTTTGTAACTAATTACTGCAATACATTAGTAACATGAATAAAATGTTGCTAAATTTATTTCCTTTGTTGATCTGGGAAATGAGGACCTTGGGTACAGAAATCAATGTAGGGATGTATCTTTATACATACATCCCGTTTGTATAAAGATACACACTGACATTCATTTTGAATCGTCTCTCTCTGTGAATTTATAAAATCTTTCGTTCGATTTTTAAGAACTGACTTAAAACGCTGGCAACACTCTTATGCCTGGTCACCGTCGTACTGCAAATAAATAAATAAATAAATAAATAATAATAATAATAGGAAATAATAATATATTATAAGCATAATAATATAAAAGAAAGAAAGACCGTGAAGACGCTATGCTTGTGATTTTGTGATGAATGATTGATTTATTAAAAAATGTGAAAATTAATTTAAAAAAAAAACTACTTAGAACTCTGTTTGTTATAAATTCCACTAATATAAATTTGGCAAATAACACAGATAAGAGTAAGAGGTAAGTTTACTGTTCATTTGATCAATTTTTTTCTGAAACTGGTTTCGGAAACAACCAAGTTCTCAGGAATATATTAAAGATTAACACATATTTTTCCGCAACCTCAAACTAAATGGACTCTTCTATTTTGTTTTAAAACAAGGGTTTCGTGATTTTTCATCTCATTTCAGCGCCTTAGGTGATATTAAAAATTCTGAATTCCCAGACAGCACAGAATTAGAACTGCTTTACAATGACTATCATTGACTATTGTATTCCAAAATCTATTCATAAAATTATGAACGATTTAATTCAATATTCGCTCTAAAGACTCCAAAAATATATAATAAGACGATAAACTCGCAGGTGCAGTATTAATACAGTGGCAGGGGTTACTTAAGTATTGATTGGGCACCTGTTGAGACTTCAGACTCGCGATATAGGAGGGGACCTTGGGACCTTTGTCCAGCTGTGTGTAAATCATGACTTGGTGGAGGGTTACGGAATTTGGATCGGTAGCCACACAGTTCTGGGATTAGTGTTTAGTTATCCTTATTTATTGATCAAGGAAGAAGACCGGACTATTTGAAAATAATCATCTTTACTTTCCATCACAAATACCAGTGGAGAAGTGTCCATACAACTCGATTCCTGCCGATTTTCCTTCAGGGGTTCAGAAAATTGTATTGCCATTGAAAAGAATATAATCAATAGTGTCTACAATAGGGATGTGTCCTTGGTAAAAATATAATAAGTCTATTTGGTCCATCCGCGTCAGTTAGATTACCAAAAAATATTGGACACGTATTTTTTGCTTACTCGAATCATTAAAAAGTGACTAAGATATAGCACATCAAAGTTCAGGAGAAGGGGCTAGTGACGTTACTTTTACGTGAAAAGTGTAGCACGCCGTGACGTCACGCAATTTCAACGCACTATATTGTCGTCATTTTTGGTTTACGTAACAAAAGAAAAAATACGTGGCCAGTATTTTTGAGTAATCCAACGTTCGGAAACAGAATTTTTAAGGATACTAACCTATTGCCAAATAATATTTTACGTAGTTACACAAAAAGTACAAAAACGCATATCCATAACATTGAAATAACAAAAAGTGATTGCACTTTTAACTGTAGTATCTACCTAAACATAAATTTATGTCGGATCAGTCCATAAGTTGTTTTGCCATTTTAAGCCAAAAAATAAAAAATAATGTGTGGAGTGGATCACCCTCATCACTTAGGGGTAAGAAAAATACATGTTGGCCGATTCCCAGACTTACCCGATATGCACACAAAATTTCATACAAATCGGTCCAGCCGTTTCGGAGGAGTTTGGTAACAAACATTGCGAGACACACGAGAATTTTATTTATTAGATAATAAAAAAAATGTAACAGTTACATGTGTGTACATTATAGATATAGAAAAAAATACTACTATGGGGCTTTACTAGAGCAACGAAATCCAAAAAAAACAGTTTTAAGTATTTGTGCCTGTCTGTATGTTCGTACACTCATCATTACTTGAAGTCTAACTTTAAATGTTTGCTTTATATAGGCTTCTGTTGGTATTTAATTAATTCTCAACCGTCTCTGCAAAAATAAAAATATAGCTGCTTGATTCAAAATTCCACGCATGTCAAGTCACAGGCACAAGCTAGTTTAGTATATGTAAAGGTACCGAGTCTGACCTATAATATGTATGTACCGAATCACATGGTACGCCATGATATTCTGACCGCTACAAGTCTTTGTCGTGGTCAGTGCGGCAAGTCCTGGACGTTAATGTCCTGTTTGTGTTGCATTCTAATTGCCTGGCCTGTACCAACACCTCGTATTGTGACGTCACGTATCGTAAAGTAAGCGAATTTCGGAACTGAAACAATCGTAGTGAAATCGTATATATATCAAGAACCAACGGAGAATTTGTGTAAAATGGAGAGCGTTACTAGAATTTCTGAGTTCTACGGATAGTTAGGTATACACACAAGTAAAGAACTACCTCGTTGGTCTAGTGATTGTTAGCGCTACTGCTGAGTATGAGGTCTAGAGTTCGATTACAGAGTCGGGAAAAGTGTTATTGGGTTTTACCATGTACAATTTCTCAGTAGCAGCCCGCAGACTGGATTTATATTACAAGGACATAACTAGTGAAATATGGGTGTACTATACGTATGCTTCTGCCTTACCTTACGGGGATTACAGACATGATGTTATGATTTTAGGTGGGTATCTACCTCTGCGCGGAGCAGTGTGTAACTTGCAATAAATTACAAACTAAATCTTAGACATCACTGATATCGGTGAAATAAACCGTCGAGGAGAAACCTGGATTTACAATTAAATTAAGTCCGAAATCCCCAGACCGCCTTGAGCAAGGGTGGCGATTAATGCTCATACCTTCTATCTATGAGATGAGCATTTTTCTCTGCAGTGGGACAGTAAAAGGCTCGTAATTATTTTTTTTACTGTTGATTTGTAAATCTGTGCTAAAGTAACGTTTGCGTTCTGGGTCGAAGCAAAATTGACGCAAAATCGACTTCAGGACATAATTGTGGACCCACCTGAAATTTTTCGTCGGGTTTTTCCCATTTTCCATATTTTTCCATATTTTGTTTCACTTCCAACTGTAAAAAAACATGTTAACTGACTAACCCAAACTTAAGTCAATCTGACTAGTAAAATAAGCATAAAACATTAAAAAAAAAACCCGCTTACAAACTTGAGAACAAGTACAGGAATTCAACAAATTGTTTTAAAGAGTTTCCTTTTAAAAGGTATGTTACCTTTTCCAAAATTAGTTCACATAATATTTAATTTGATCTTGTGCTACAGATACTTATTTTGTTTTTTCATGTGGCTGAATCTTCACAGAATATACACATTAAGATTGACTAAGATTTGGAATCAAAAAGTAATACAAATATTACTCCTTTCATTAAAAATTACATCGGATTAGATAGGAGTCATAACTTTTTTACCGTTTAAAGTAAATAAAACATTAGAAAAAACGCAAAAATAAGGAAAAAACTGTGTCCAGAATCATATACTCTTGGTACCAGTATATGTTACTTCCACACTGTAAATATTATTCGTCCAGATTTCAAGAGTTTGGCGGCATGTTTGGCGCAGTGGCTGAGCGTTTGGGTGCCGCGCTGCGTGTCGCGGGCTCGATCCCCGCACGGAACTAATATTTGTATGGCCTACAGGTAGTTGTTCCGGGTCTGGCTATTAGTGTATGTGAGTTTAAATGTTTGTAAACGCACCCACGATACGGAGAAGTTCATAGTGTGGGGCAACGGTTTTTCTAAAAATAAAATGTGGTAAGTGTGTGTTAGTAACTTAGTACCATGCGTCATTATTTCTTTACCACATATGCATGTACATACAGCTTCCTTAACTCACTCAAGTCAATAAACTCGTATTTGTATAACAACATTGTTATTCACTTGTATTGTTAATATAACTAACTGCGGACGTGGAAACTCTAGTTATTTGGAACCTAGACACAGAAGGAATGTTTGTACAAACTTGATTGTTTTCAGCCTGGGTTACTTTGACGGTAATTATATACTCTGTTATTATATGTGTGCCTGGTGTATTTATAATTAGGGACTGTAGTACCAAGTTAGCTATTAGTTATGACGAGTAATTATGTGCTTAAGTTGACAAGATTATCTTAGTAACACTTTTATACATAAAGTAGAGTATATCTAGCTAGTTAATAATAAATCATTAAGTGAAGTACATACTTATACATTGTTACCAACATAGCTATGAAATTAATTACGTAAACCAACTTTTCGAAGCTAATTAGTAACTTTGTATGGAAAGATTTTTGTTATTTCAAGGATAGAATGGAAGTAGATTTAATGTGATGCTTGACTTGGCAACGGAATAGTACACTTGGTAGAAAATAGAAAGAAATGAAAACATTTATATGGGTTACACACAGGAAATATTAATACCTACCAAAAACTAAAACAAAACGCGTGCGCGGCCAAAAAGGTTCCTATCTCAGCATAAACTGCGATATTTAAATAAAGAATAAATACTGCAGCTCTGTTATCCCGATCAGTCATTCAAGTCATTACCGTAGATGCGTTTTGAAACGCACCAAGGTAGATTACTATCTCACGCCATTTTTCCATCGGTGATTGGAGTAGGCAGAAACCACAGAAAGCTACGTGTTCTTTCCACATTTATAAGCATATCAAAGTTTCTTGAACATTTTATTGGACCACGATTTCTAGGTCAGTCAGTAAAACCGTACAAAATATGCTACTACTCGTAATATCATCATCAGGCTATATTAGTCCACTGCTGGACATAGCGTTCACCTAATGAGCGCCATAGCGCCCTGTCTTCAGCTTGCCGCACCCAGCATCTGCCTGCAGTCTTTCGCAGATCGTAATATAATGTAAGTTAAATAATTTGACGAAATTGCGTAACCTCGATCGATGTCAAACACAGTGTCACTGTGGAGCTCCTTCACAGGATATGCCTTAACTTTTTTCTTACCACCTACTCCTTCTATAATTTGATAGAAGCAATCGATAGAGCTGTCCAGGTTTTTCCTAATTTGGACGTTTTTTTTCTGATGTCCTTATTACCTACTTTAAATCAACGGTAAAATCGGGAAATATCAGACAAAAGTTTCATCATTTTTGGCTCCAAAATCATGTACTGAACACATGGTATCAGTTTTGTGTGTCGATCTCCCCTCCACCCTGTATATTTGTGATTCAAGGTTAATCACATCTAAGCTCTAAAATAGTAATTGAGGACATCATCATCTGCCTAGCCTTTTCCCAACTGTGTTGGGGTCGGCTTCCAGTCTAACCGGATGCAGCTTAATACCAGTGTTTTATATGGAGTGACTGCCGATCTGACCTCCACAACTCAGTTAACAAGACAAACTGATACCCCTTGGTAAGACTGGTTGTCAGACTTTCGATCTTCCGTAACGACTGTCATGAATCTACAAATGACATCCGGGACAAACAGCTTAACGTGCTTTCCGAGGCACGGAGGAGTCTCGATATGTTACGAACGGTCACCCATCTACGGACTGACCTTGGCAAGCGTAGCTTAACCTTTGATCAACCCGTGCGGCTGTTTTTATTTAGCCACGAGCTCCTCAAAGCTAAAATAGTAAAATAGCTACAAGCTAAAATGTTAATAGGAGCTAAAATAGTAATTGAGGACACAAAGTAATAGTAGGAAAATTCCTCCAGAACGTAAACCAGCATCCAATTTAACACTACGACGTCCAAGGTATACAAAACAGTGCGGCAGCTGATAGGAAGCACAACAGATAAGCGTGTTTCAGTCTCGCTAAGTCGAAACCTCCCTCGGAGCCGAGGCGAGGCGAAAACGAAAACAATTCAAAGCGATCTCACTGCAGATCATTACTGAGATTTCCAACTTCAACGATGTTTTAATATATTTTTTCCCGTCTGGCTATCAGATGCTGCTCCGAAGTAATTTGTAGAGAAACACGTTTTTCTTTAACGGTTTCATGGAAATTAATAAACTGTTGAGTTCGAGTTTGTGGTGTAACATTTTTTTTATTTTGCTGCGTTTGTTACATTTAGTGGCTGTGTCAAATAGGTAATAACATTTTAAGAGGAATTTGAAAGTACATTTCGCCAGTTATGTTTAAGTCCCATGTTATAGGCAGCGAGCTTATTGTTACCAACCGGGAACAAATCCAGACTCCGGGTTTCTACTGAAAATTTCCAGATAAATAATCCAACTAGCTGTCCTGGCGAACTTTGTACCGCATCAAAAGTTAAGTTACACTGCTATCTGTTAGAAATGTACCTATAGAACTTATTATTGGAAAACAATTAATTTGCAATGAAAAACATATTTAGGTCAATAATTGAAATAAAAACTGTCCTATCTAAGTGTGACCAAAACAAACAGGCGTGTGTAAAATTCTATCAAAATCGGTTCAGTAGTTTAGGAGTCCATAGCGGACAAACAACGTGACACGTAATTTATATATATTAAGATAACACCTTGCCCGACCTAGGGATCCAACCAAGAACCTCATGCTCAGCAGTAGCCTTTGCAATCACTAGACCAACGAGGCAGTATATTTAAACTGTACGCTGGCTTTACTAAAAGTCTTTACTCTTACGTGTGTCACTCTTAATCCATACATACACACACCGAACACACCGAACACGCGTGAACCCCTCAGCACGTCATTCAACACTCACCTCAAGGCCCTCAAGTACACTTGAGTGACAATCGGTTTATACAGTCGGCAGCTCAGACCAAATCAATTACCCAGCCAGCCGCAGTTTAATGTAAGCCGAAAAAAAAGTCGAAAGCAGGGATTGGAATCCAAAGCTGACCGACCAAGTGAGGTAATTAATTACGCGTACCCGTTTTTGCAGCGGCCGGTCGGAAGAAACGGGCCAAGATTTATTGTTTGCGCCACTTCACTACGGCGTCTCCGAACGGGGGAATTGCTAATCTTTTCTTTAATTCTGATCCCTTGTTTTCTTCCGTCTGTAATAGAGCCGTAAGCCGGATTAAAGGGAATACTCATTTCAGACTCCTTCATAATGCATTGGCTCGGAATATAACGTAGCAAGAATCATCTGTGTATTATATACCTACTTGATACGCATTAATATGATATTTATAAGGTAGGTATTAGCTGCAAAGGTTAATTACCTGCCGTAATACAAAACCTGGAGTATACTAATAATGTGTGGTGTAGGCAAATTGGAAATTCAATGATTTTAAACAAATATGTTCCTAATCCAAATTGATTAATAACAGTCATTAAACTCCAACGAATGAATTTGAAAGTTGGGCGGTTGGTTTGTTTGGACCAAGTATTAATATGATTGGATGTTGGTTGGGTTTGCCTACAAGGCTAATAATATGTTGGGACTGTTAATTTAATTTCAATTAAACATTCCACACGTTATTGATCGCGATTTTCATAATGAAGGTTGTAATTATTTGTTATCTGTTTCAATTTTAGCCTCTTCTTTTTTTTGTAATTTGCATGGCGTATGTTTAAAAAGGGATGTAACAAATTGTGTACCGTAATTGATTAATTATGCATCTATGTATGCATTTTCTACCCGTAATTATTTAAATTAGCGGGGTGAAATGTACAAAATAAAATTATTGGGTCGTTAAAATAATTATAAATAAATAATAAGTTTATTTTTTTTTTTCTCTATATAAATTCACATTGTGAATGAAGTATGGTGCCTGAAGTAGGTTTTTGATAAAAACCTGTATTACAGTCACCACTAGAGGCACCATAAATAAATAGGTAGGTAACATATTTTTCTACAAAGCGTTATACAATATTAGATATATCTTTTTTCATTTAAAAAACAAAGAAAATAACACATGCACCTAATCCGATAAAACAAAACCGTAAATAAATGCTAATTAAAGTTTCCAAATGGATGACTTAGTAAAATTTCAATATAAGGGAAAGGTCGTGAATTTGTCCTCCCATTTATTATGATACCCAAAGGACAGTTGGCAAATAAACTTGTACACTAGTAAATTGGGTTGTTCCCGTAAGGGGCCACCTCGTTATGTGATTGCGATTGCCTATGTACTGATATTAAGCAAATTACATATAGTACTATGCTATTTATGATAAATTAATCCTTGGTGATTTATGTCGAGTTTAATTTATCCGACAGTGTAATTTCTTTACCGTACCCTGTTTCAAATATGTCCATTATCGGAACATGGTGTAAAAAGACCCATTACCAAACCGTCATTTAAATCCGTATTATTGTAGAAAATAATTACTAGGAAACGCCTTTTAATTTTGGTGTGAAAATCACTATTTACACGTAATAACATTAACGCGTGTAAGGCACGCTAAGCTTTGTGCTAATGGATGCATGCGGTAAGTTTTTGCTATTTAAAGCTATGTTTATGTATCATTTAAAACTTACTTTTGTAAAAAAAAATGACGTTTAATATCTTCGTAACCAAAAGTTGAGATTACCGAAGGCATTTTTTTTTTACAAACGTTGCCCCACACTAGGAATTTCTCCTGTGTCGTGGGTGCGTTTACAAACATTTAAAGTCACATACACAAACAGCCAGACCTGAACAACTACCTATAGGCCATACAAATATTTGTTCCGTGCGGGAATCGAACTCACGATACGACACCCGGCGCAGCAGTCGATCGCTCAGCCACTGTACCAACCGTGTCGTGGGTTCGGTATAGTCCATTCCTTAAAAATATCATAACGATAGAAAAAACAAATGCCGTTCGTACTTCCTTCTACACCCGGTATAGCAATCAGTATCCATTTACTTGGGCCAGTTGTATACCCTCGGAAAGTAGATAAAGCCATCGTGTTGAAAAGGTCTGAAAGAGCTTTTGGTCCATGAAGTAGCTGATGACGGGTGACCTTTATCCCTGAAGAAAACTCTCCAAGATGACGTGCATTCTGCCCATCCTCATCTACCACGACATGTAAGTGAAGGTCAAAACGAGTCTCATTGAAAACAGTTTTATTTCTTTCCCATCTAGATTGGTCGCAATATACCTACGTGGTACAATATTCACAGTTGGAAGCCGTAGTCCAACTGTGAATGTTTAGGGCTTGCTGTTATGATGATGATGATCAACTCTAGGGTGGCTATAAGTAAACTAGATACCCGTATTTTTTGAAACCGTAAAAGTACCTACGTGATTCAGTGATTAGCACTAACGTTTACTTAATATCGTAATTACCAAAGTTCTTAGAAATGATTTACCGATACAATATGAAGCTCCTTACGGACGATATTAAATTTTCGACAAACTCAAAATTAGGTAGGTATCTGTGTCGCAACACTACAATATTAGGCGCACGCACACATCAAACAGTTGTACGCTCGATTATTATATTATTATTATTTATATATTTAGAAAGATTTTGTACTTTTCCTTTCAAAACTTTAACCCCTCCTCTCTCTTTAAAGCATCATCCTCTTGCCCTTATCCCAATTTCATTTGGGGTCGGCGCAGCATGTCTTCTTCTTCCATTTATTTATTTATTTAATCCATCCGTCGTTTCCATCACTCCCTTTAAAGCATAATTTAAAAAACAAAATACAGCTCATGTTACTCGTAGATCCTGTACTTAACTTTTTATATTATATAATTATGTTATATATTTACAGATTGGCATTAAGTTAAGGTAATAATGTGTAACAATAATTATTTAATAAAGATACTATAATTATTATAGGTAAACGATTTTTTAGAGGTTTTGAGAGTATCCATTACAATCAAACACACAAACAAAGCTTCTTTAAATATATGAAAATACAGATTCCGTATGTTTGTGTCCTCAAAACTCAAAAAGCGATCAATTGATTTGAATTTCTTACACATCGTTTTCATCGGATTTAAATAGAAGAGTGTTTTTATATAAAGTTTCATAGAACACAACTGAAACCAAGCGTTTCACGAGGTTTAGATAAAACAATTTGAAAAAACAGCTGGTTATTTTTAAAATGTTACTTGCAGTATGACGTAAAATACGTAGGTATCTGTACATTTGCTTTAAGCGCGGGCCAAGAAAAAGAAAGTGCGTAAATAACTTAAAATAACGAACTGAAAACCTACGATTATTACCTAGGCTGGTATGTCATTTGGACCTATAGGTACAGACGCCAGCACATCAAGCCCAAACTGAATTTTTCATGTTTTCCCAATTGAACATGTATCTTATTCGTTTGTCATAAAGTTAAAAAACTATCAGAGAAATTTGACACATTGGGGTAGCTTGATGTGCTGGCCTCTGTACATATTTTATATTACAATTATTAATCAGTTTATTTCAGACCATAATTAATCCATACAAATAAGAATGATAAAAACGCAGTGAAAAAAGAACTTAAATTTAAACTTACAATTTTCAAGTATTACACAAATAAATGCTTGCCTGACACTCCCGAAAGTGAGGTTCCATTATTATAAACACTTTCGTTGCGATAGTTTAAAATAGACGTAATGTTCATTCCAAAGAAAACTGCATTTTAATTTTAGAGCAAACGTCCATTTATTATTTTAAGCCCCGGCGTCGTGACTTTTGCGACTGTATAAAGGATGTTTTTTTTTAACAATAATAAACGACCTATATGTGTCACCCCTAATTATTGTCATTCGTTATAACAATACACCATTGTATACCGGTACAAAGAATACACTTATCTCCAAAATTTTATCGACACACTGCTAACAGTGTCCAACTAATATAGCTGTGTAACATCTGGACGGACAGACGGACATGACGAAACTATAAGGGGACCGTGTAATGGCCCTTTGACTACGGAACCCTAAAAATGGTAATTTTGCAATAACTATATCGCTACAAACATCGTCTAAAAAGAAAATAAAAAACAAACACTAAACTTTACCTAGAAACGAGTTCGTTAGATTATTAGAAGCAGCAGTTTATTGAAAGAGAAATGAATTAGATTTGCAGCTACTAATAGTTGCTAATGAGCCCACAACTTAGTTCATAGGAAAATAAGGGCCCGGTTACATTAGTCGGGAAAAACGCTGGGGGAACAATCAATCAACCACTGCCAGTGAAGTTTCTGAACAAAACATTGACCCCACTATAAGATTGCCTTGTAGGATCGCTTGTTCCCTAGGAAAACTTGTTATTAACTAACCCGCGACTCTGTTTATGTAAACATTAAAAACAAATGTTTTTCAAACACAATCGGAAATAAATATGCGATCTAGTATCCAATTTTATTTTTGTTTTCAATGGGCCTTTGATGTCACTTTCTGACAGCTGAAAAGAGGTCGGTTGTCATGTAATCATTTATAATTGCTATCGCATAATCTGTGTTATTTTTCAACCAACTGGCACATATTTTTTAAGTACCTTCGTTTACGACACCCGCGTTAGAAAATAAATAATCTTCAAATCCTATTAAATGGCCCTAACAATACAAATAATAATATTAAACATTAAAACTATTTCTTTATAAAAATAAGTAAATGTTTCCAACTGAGGGTAACCCGGGTAACCAAAGAAATCGGATTAGTACGTCTCGGATTATTAGCGGTCAGATAAGGCTTCGTCGAAGACGTTATTATATTACTAGGATTCTAAAAGTTAGTAGACTACGTATGTGTTATTAGGGTAACTTGAGAAAGGCGCGCACACACATGCCGATTGAATTGAACTGATGCACTTTCCGTAACGCTAATCACAGACGCGAAGTTGACGCGATGTTTATACCGCACGAGAGCGCGTGACAGTCAGAACTAAGCCTTATAAAAAAATCAACCCCAAATTTTTCTTATCAATTTATTTTCCAAAAGATATTCGAACTTTTGTCGGATAACGGTTTATTTTTCATACACAAGTACAATCTCTAATGAGGTATGGCTTTAGGTATTGTTGTTGTTCAAAGTTTGGTCGTTAATTAGTGAGCGGGGGCGTGCTGTGGAGTTGAGCGTCGGATCCCAGGTGGGATGTGTTTCTGCGTTACACTCTCTATTTGCATAAAAGTTAGTGCAGTTACAGAATATAGCCGCGCCGGTGTACCATGAACTACTGTTGACTGCCAGATAGTTTGCCAGCGCACAAATATTATTTGAAGTAAAATTGTTTTGCGACGGAAATGGGTTCCTCTCTTTATTGTTCATATGAAATGCATATTGAATCGGTTCAGAGTTCATGGAATAATGTTTACGGAAGTTTGAATACAGATTTGTATTTGTTTTCTTGTCAGCGACTGATATATCTGAGCTCGTTGGACATTTTATAAGCTGTCGTCACGATATCGTGGCCTGCTTTCTTACGTCATACAAAAAGTATCTCAAGTTGCATGTATTTGTGTACTGGTAAAAGTGTTGTTATGATATAAAAGAAAACCTACTGTGAAATATTTTAAAGAAAGCCAAAAAGTAAAATTATAACTCTGTAAAAGACCGTACTGGTGAAATTCCCATAAATTCTTGTGCCAGAATGTGACGAAAAATACATGACGTGATTATGAATTTATGACTTAACTCAGCTCAAAGACTCGTCGTTCTAAAAACAACTTTAGGTATATCTCCTGTAAATAATTAAAATTCCCTTTTATTTAGACAAAAGCCCATTACTTTGTATCGAAACAACGCGGCATCCTCAAAGAAAACCTGTCTCGCAAACTTAAACTGTCGACAATTATCGGATTTACAATTTTCGCCGTTCCAAGACTCGAAATAGTTGTCTATAGGCCGCAGTGGCGTCTTGCAGATCCCGGCGAGCGTCGAATGAGAGCTAATGGTCCGTTAATAATGCTTGCCAGTTGGTCTGTTAGCAGCCTTCGCTGCCACGAATTACGACTTGGGGCTTTCTGCTAAACTGCCGAGAATCGTACGCTTCGTCCTACACGCTAGCGCCGAGCCTTAATGAGACGTAGATGGGAGATCGCTGCGCGGTCATGTAGGCATGATTAGGTCGCCGCCGCACCACTATTCTCACGAAATTATTACTTTTAGAGGCGGCCGGGGAAATGTTCACCACACTTAATTATCCCAATATTCTGTAGACTGCTTCAACGAATTTTAAAATACCTACTCATTTTACAACACCACCAATTTCCTGATTGTGTACTCAAATTTGCTATTCAGATATTGTATTAAATTCACAGAATTTAATAACATGAGTGATTGGGAGTAATTGCGAATCCTAAAATTGGTCATAGGTAGTTAGATAAGTGGAGTGATTAGATGTGATCCAGCACAATGGTGAGCGGAGCTGATAGCAAGTCAAACATCAAACATCAATTACCATTAGATCTTTGTGTAACACAGAACAATAGTTTCTAAGCGTCACACACAGAAGAGTCTTTAAAATAGAAAAGGAATTTAAAAAGATAAATTGCTCCGGTTCCGTCGTCCGGGTGATTATTTCGGCGATCTCCTCAATCGGCAGTTTTGTCTTTGTGTGCTGTTTCCTGACCTTCCTTCGACTCCACAGGTTTTTCTGCGAGGCAATAATTTTCTTCACTCACGAGGCTCGTCCAAGCGAAAAGAGAAAGATAAAAAAGGTCTCAGCTCTTTTGTCGTTCGACTGTGAGTGGAGCTCGATTTGTAACAGATATCTACGTTATGTAGATGTATGTACATATGTACGTGAAACTTTTCTTTTCTTAACCACGAACTGCACTAGGGAACCGCTTTGCAGTTTCGCTCTTTGTACGTTCAGCTTTGTGGATTTAAAGAGTAAGTTTTCATGTAATACCTGTAAACTTAATGCAACGTATTCTCACTTGCATCTTTGGTATCTTCATTCAAATCACACCTATCTTTAGGCAAAGAAGGTCATATCAAGCAAATCCTAACTACAATAATGAGACTTCTCATTTAAATATAAAGACAAAGATTGTTAGTCTTTTGTCATACATTATTTCTCATATTTTTCTCTCCATCTGCTCCGTGCTCAAGATATGAATTCAATTTTGAATGACATTCCAAAAATAATGTGCAAACAAGTCAGTATCAAATGGAAAAATAAGTTTAATTTTCATTATATAAATAATTATAATTAATCCAAGTAAATATCCCAGTTCAAGTTATTTCGATATAATTAATTGGGAAACTCGGGTGTCTAGTTAAGCTACGTGACATGAGAAAAACGTCTATAAAAGGCAAACTTTAAAAGATTTTACTTCGAAAACTAAGTACTCGTAAGTACAGGCATAACACTTAAGCCTGGTAGGAGTGTCTTAACGATCAAACAACTTGACGTGGCGCGATCTTCGCTATGAGACGCTCCTTAATTTTATTGGACAAAACATAGTCTTTGTCCCAGTGAACAAATCGCTAGGGGATCGTATTATTTTCTGCGTAGATTTATCGGCGCAGGCGGATCGAGGGCCCTTTTGTTGGGCTTTTCCATAAATCTTTCTGCTATTTAAACGGTTATTAGGACAGGAGCGATTGATGTCCACTGGATCCTTCGTGGGATAGAGAACACTAAATTCTGTTTTGGATTACGATTGGGTTTCTCGTTGATTCTCGTGACGTAATTATAATTGCAGTGGGACTTGGGGAGGTAGTATATTATTACTGCTAAAGGACTCCCTGAAGGTCTTTGTTGGTCGCAATAATTGGGAATCTGCCTACATTTTTACCAAAATGTAAGGTAGTACTGCGATACAATTCATATAAATGACGTCATATACACATATCATGTACGTGTAAGGTAAAAATTCAGTTCAGTCTTATTACGACACCCGCGGGAAGAAACGGGGTAACCTATTATGGGAGTACACGGCGAATGGACCATAAAGCAAGGAAAGTTTTGTTTGTATATTCAGGGCTGGTACAAATGGCTTTGCTGATTTAGCGGGCCTATGACTAATATTCGAATACTGGAGGCCTAGAAAAATTACTTTTCAGTAAGCGTTGACGCTAACGGAAAGATTAAATTGTATGGAGTTGACATTAACTTTATAGATGTCACGTGACTACTTTACCACATGATATAATATGTCATTGCTATTTTTTTTAGCGCCTGGCGTTTAACGCTACAGAAAAGTTTTCTGTCCAGGCGTGATGGACTAGACGTTTACTATCGAATATCTTCGCCTATGATGCATCTGGCGCCTAACCTGCAAGAAAGAAATCATTTGAATTTAATATGGTATTGGATTAAGGATAATTATTTCCTGTAACAGCCTATTGAGTATGCATATATTATATGGCACATAAAACCATTTAAGCCACTCACCTTGTCTGTTTGCCGTATAAATATAAGACTGGCATAGACGATCTTCTTTCGATACCGACGCGCGTTGTCCTCACCCACTAGACCGAATTAGCCGTCCTGTAGCTGCTGCAGAAGTAGACTGTACTTGAAAGCGGAGAACTTAGAGTTATGTTGAAAGTTCAGCCCTTTATAGTGCCCTTAAGGCGTAAATATCTCATAAATCATCACAAAATATAAATGGCTCTGTATTTCTTCAAAAGAAAAACAATCTTGTTTTATGTAGTAAGTAAAAACATGGTTGAATTCGAAAGTCTCAAGGACACGTCAAATATGTTGGGAGTGCCGCGTCAGATCTAACACGCCTTTTTGGAGATTTACCTTCGTAATATTAATGTGTAAATGGCGGGAGACGACTGTCAGGAATGTTGGGTCCTACAAATGTCTACATTACAGATGTAGGCTGAGGCATTAGAGACGATGTGTGTTTTTAGTTTTCGGAATTTGAAAAGCTGAATAGTTCTGTGTTGAAGAGTCTCGATGGCCAGCATTAGGTACATCGAAATATCTCATTGTATTAAATACGCACCTGTTTCCTGGATCCAGTAAGAAAAACGAGCAGCAGTTCTATTTATAATTCTAAATGAATAAATAACAATCGCGACCAGAGCACGATAAACGTGTAAAAGTACGTTTCCCCCGGAACATTTGTGGCTAAGATAAAAAACGTGTCAAATTTTTTTTTTCAACGAATTAACAAAACACGATAAAAAGCAAGTACCTGAGTGTTCTTTAAGAAAATCTGTCCTGCTGAGAGCACTCTGCTGTAATAAATTCACTCACAATTTATCTTTTTGTGGATTGCTTTGCTTGTAATAGCGGCCGGGGCGTGGGAAATTCGACAAAAAGCCCACTGCGCTCTCTCTACTTTGCTGAACAGACCCATTACACAAAACATTATTCCAAATTACATTGGGCGCGTTACGATAATGTTTTTGTTCATTTGATAAGAGACGAAATGTTGTTTTTCAATTATTATAAAACAAAATTACTCGGAGCTGTGCGTCTGTAGTTCTTATTGGTCAACGACCGTCCTTTTAATAGATTTTCTGTTTCAATTTTCTTCTTAATGATTCCTTTTGTGGCTCTGTTCGAAGTAACTATGGCTTGGTGTTTAGTTTCATTTCTTTTTTTAACAACACAAGATCTCGGATGTTTCTTTTTATAGTGTTGTACGAATTTTTTTCCGTGATCCGCTTCGTTTTGTGTGTAAGTAGTGTCTGCCTGTGTCTTAAATATTTTATAACCTTACAACCTGTTACTGTACGAGGCCCTGGGGCAAACATTTGGTCGGATTTATGTACTGCATCTCGTGCCTACAGAGAACGGACCGACTATAATTTGACGTATTAAGTATTAGTAGAGGTCGCGGTTTGTTGAGCTCGTGTTGTTTATGACATGGTTCTGTATTTAGGTATACGGTAAACTGGTACGGAAATAAGCTTTGCTATTTTTAGGGCTACTTTTGAGGTTTTTTAAAGAATAGGTAAGGCGGTTTGAAAACTCTCAAACTGTATTTTCTTTTCCTTCGATAAAAGTTATCTGACATTTGAAAAAATGTCTCTTAATTAAATAAGTTGGATGATATATTTCTTTAGCAATGATAAAATTGGTAATACATGAAAAGCAAAAAATAAAATAAAGAATCACAAGGCATCGACATATTCATCCGCATCACTGTCAACGAGCAAAGTGCCCAGAAGACTGGCAGCATTGCCAAGTTGAATGGCAATGCTGATTCTTTGGAAAAAAAAGGCCAGCTCTCTGGTCACGTGAAGAATCGACCAAAGGCTTGGCGATGTCTCGAAAAACTATAATTAAATAAGTAGAAACAAAATGACTGCAAACTAAGATAAAAGTGAAGACGAAGATGATAAACCTTCGACTTCACATTTATTTATAAGAATGGCTCCTTGATTGATAAAAAAGGAGCCATCTTGAAAAAAAATTAGGCATTTTGTTTTTGCCTGCAGATTTTTCTGCCTGTTTAATATAGTTCTTACTGAAAACAATGATTTGTGATTAACTTCCTTAATACTGCGAAACAGTTTCCGTTCCTTATAATCCAAAAGCATCCAGCTGGTCTCACTTCGAAAATTATTTACAACGACTACTAGAAATTAAGGTAATAAATAATGTAAGGAATAAGTTATGGCGCGCACTGGCCTCGATACTCTATGGTACACCCTCTTTAGGCGGTATTTAGGCGTTTGCCAAAATAAATTGATGTCTCAAACTTTTAAATGTTCATTTAGGATATCGGTATTGCGATCACCGAAATGTTTTTGATTACGTTGTTGGTTAATAAGGTCAATATTCAGGGAAAGGTTTTCGTTTTAATTATCAGCAGTTATCTGCTTGTTTTAGATAATTTTACGGATCAACATAATAATATGTCATTGTGTAGGCTTTTTTATTTATCCCTAACGTACCTGGACTTTTTCGTTTCGTGTCTCGGAACGTTTAGCAGTTGTTCCCGGCTGTCATTCGTACAATAAGACCTATAAAATGTAATTTTGACATCTGTCGAACAACGTGCAAACCTGCGAGCTATCATGTTCGCCCGCACTGCCAGCGCCCTCCGTTCCCTCTCAATGTCAACATTGTCCTTGAGGTCAGAGGTCAGCAAATGTTCTATGCACTTAATATGTTTTTTTTACTGTAAACTGTGAAATGCCATGATGCCTATCTAATACAATGAGGTTTTCACTTTTCAATCAAAAAACCTCATTGGGTTGGATAGAAATCATGGCGTTTTACAGTCCCTGCCACCTCCAGAAGTCAAACTAGATAGTTTTTCCTACTTGCAGGCTTATCCTACCCAACGTACCCAACTTTTATTGAAATTATAATTTAGATGAAGTCTCTCCTTTAATCTTTATTAATTTTACTCATTACATTAAAAAGCGTAATTTTGATTAATAGCTACATCTTACATTGACTGGGTTTAATTAGCTTTAAATAACCAACAATCCCAACGTATGATGTCAGATCCATTATGTTTAGCCTGGGCAGTTATATTCGGAAGCACTAATGCCACGTGGACACGTGACCTCGGAAACTTACGATTGTGTCTTGTTTGAGTTGACTTTACAGGCTTGTTTCAAAAGCTTTTTGATTCAAGGTAGGCTTGCCGCCTTAAAAGTATTGTCGTTTCGATCTATCGGTATCAAAATAACGAGTACCACAGAGGATATTTAACAAAACCCTAGTCGAACAGGCCGGAGTTCAGATCAGTAAAAAAAAAATCAGCAGTACGATTGTCTGAAAAGTATTGACATATCATTAAAAAAAAAAATGTGTATCGAAAGAGAAATAAAAGTATTTTATAAATATCGAAACTTTTCAACATTTCCGACATCCGTAATTCTAGGCAATTTCATGTAAACATAATTTTGCAAATCTTTTCCACAAGAGTACGCCTCTGGCTTAATAATGATGCAGGAAGTATTTTAATCGTTACAACACTCCATCTTTATCTATTATGAAAAATATTGCATTAAAGAATAATGTCTTCAGTGTTCAATAAAGACCCTATTATTATCCTGGATGCATTTTCCTAGCTCCATATACAACAAAGGACTGTGACAACGAAATTGATTTATCCGCCACTGGAGCCGAGAAGCCGAACTCGGCTCACCGTACCGATAAGCCCTTTATAATTTTGCGAGTAACAGATAGGCATTTCAATAAGATTTCTCTGTACAAATAAAGACGTTGGGCGAAGACTAATGGGGCGTTAATAATTCGCACGAGTCTCTATTGAATGGGGGCCTTCAAGATTTATCACTACAGGATTCTGGCAAACTGCCTCCTGGCAAGCGCTGATTATGCACTTTTTAAACGTTCCTACATCAAATGTTTCAAACGATTACTTCAAAGATTTAAGATGGAGAAATTAATTCTAGAATTTTCTTTCGATATTGAATTTTTTCAAATTCGGAATGTTAGGTCCCGAAGGCTGTGTCTGTATGTGTCACTTCCAAACCTTTGATATTTTCTTTGATATCGTTTTAATATTTAACGCCTTTGTAGTTTAAATGTTGAACGAAACTATTTTTAAAAACTTTAACGGCTTTATTAATAGAAATTGCTTATTCCAGATGTAACCTTTGGAGTAGTTACCATCAGAGTTACCGAGTATTTGATAAATTATTCTAATTTTATTAATAAATGTGTGGTAACTTCGAAACAATCATTACGTCTTGATTTATGTGTATGGCAACCCTATTATTTTATGAGTGAAAAGAGTGAGTAAGCGAATAAATCAGATGAACTAAATGCCAATTGATTACGGTCTAGTTTGATCCATCACCGTGCAAGAAAATGTCATCTTTTAACGGAAACTTATAGACAAACATTGAGTTTGAAAAGTAGTTGTTCCGAGTTTGTTTTCTTTTGTTGTTAAATCTTGCAGTTCCAAAGTAATTCAACGTATAAGTAAAGTAGTCTCTGATTGACTGCGTTAAGTCTCTCCGTAAAGGTGAATGCAAAAAGCAAAAAGAAAAATTGGATTTTGCGTGCTGCCTCTACGCATTTGCCTTAACTGGGATGAAGAAAAAAGTTTGATATGCGCAATTCATTGGTACCGTGGTTGTTCTTCATAAACTGTATTTGTGTTTAATGTTTCACCAACCATTTTGCTTAGCGCTTTAAAAACATACGCACAATAATGGAAAATTAATCTGCATATACGTTTGAAGCAAAGGTGTTGCAAAGGTGTTGTGGACAAAGAGTTAATATCCGCATAGTTGAATTATCATTTAAAACACATAGAAGAGAAATGCTGGAGCATAACGTAACGCTTGTTCAGTCAACCGCTTCGTATGTACAGACGCCAGCACATCAAGCTACCCCAATATGTCAAATTTTACCAATTGAACATGAAAGTTTTGTTATAAAGTTGAAAATCTATCAAATAAATTTGACACATTGGGGTAGCTTGATGTGCTGTCCTCTGTACCGTGATTCATAACAATGCCTAGCTTTATACGTACCGAGTTTAAAAGTGTTGTTTAATAATATGTGAGTAGCTCGTAGCTACATTAAAACTGTCGCACGGGTTAAGGCACGCTGGCCGAGGTCAGTCTGCATGGGTGACCGTTCGTAACATATCGAGACTTCGCCGTGCCTCGTAAAGCACGACAAGCCGTTAGTCCCGGCTGTCATTTATAGATTTTTGTCAGTCGTCGTTTGACAGTCAGAAGCCCGAAAGTCTGACAACCAGACTTACCAAGGGATATCGTGTTGGCTTGGCCATTTCGCTACATTCACATCGGTATAAGGTGTAAATGTACTCACTGTTCATTACTTTTCTGTTATATAATAGTTTTTGTAGTAATGAAATGACCAAACCACATATTTTGACCAAGGTATAGAGTTTGTAATTAGAGCTTGTAGAGTTATTGCGTGTAGAGTTAGAAGCTTGGCTCTTCATTATCTGATATATATTTTACAGCTCGGGCCGCATGGTCTCGTCTTGGCAACATTTTACATGAAAATGTTTCTGGTAGGTAATTGTTTTCCAGAATAGTACAATCAACATTACAGTGCATAAATAATTTTGTTTTTTGACACACATTGGCACATTTGTTATATTCCAAATCAGTGAACCATGTGGCTCCAATGAATAAGTTTTATAGCTAAGATCAGTGAAGTTTTTTTTACTAGGTGTTAATAATAACCAAATTGGTTAATGTTAACTAAACACACGAAATAAAGTTAATCTTGTGTTACTCCAAGTAGGTATTAATAATGTGGGTTTAAGTTTATCTCATGTTTTGCAATAGGTACCCTATTTGTATCTTGTATCAATTATACAGGGTTTACAAAATCTTTTGTCGACAACATATAAAGTCTTACCATGCGATAACAGGTAACTAAATGTAACGTAACGTTATTTAGGTAACAATGTTCGTCTCAGCTTTGAGCCGGGATCGGGTTCCGATGACGACACGAGGGGTAAGTACAAATAGTTGTAGTCTGTCGACTTATACCTTGATATGTGTTAAGTATTGCAAATTACAGACCATTGTTGCTGAGCATGATTCCTTGGTTTCGATTCCCTGGCCGGGCAAAGTGTTTTTGGGTTTTCCATCTGGTGGTTCTCAATGCAGCCCGGAATCTGGATCTGCCCGGTTGATGGCAATGGGCTCCCCGGGCTTAAATGAGACAGTGCTTACATGGGACTTAAAGATATCTGGCAAAATGTGGTTGTAAGTTATATATGGGCATCTTATTCTGTTCTGTGTGTATCTTTGCCTAGCCTTTCGGGGAGTACAAGTGTCATATTATTGGCTGGTAAGTCGGCTAAGAAGCACAGACCTCATCTCGTATACTTAATTACTAAAAATGACGTGCGATCTTTATCCAACTTACCAAATTCGTGTAATTTATCAAGTTTACGAAATTATATCTATTGGTACCTCATAGAGCTTTTTATTTTGTGTACAAATACGTTTACTTTGT
Organism: Phlogophora meticulosa; assembly: GCA_905147745.2. Classification (NCBI taxonomy): domain Eukaryota; kingdom Metazoa; phylum Arthropoda; class Insecta; order Lepidoptera; family Noctuidae; genus Phlogophora; species Phlogophora meticulosa. The sequence continues at coordinate 8,787,114 of LR990518.1, forward strand.
GAAGCGTAGGTAGATATAAGATGCCGTAAATAAATACCAAAATCCCGCAGCAAAACATTTATTGAAATCCTCTGAGAATTATCAAATAATTATGAAGTGTCAAAACAAAAAGCTTGTAAAGGCTTTCATCTTCTAATTTAGAATTTAATTAACAGGTGTTCCACTTGAATGTCACCATCATATTCTATGTTAATTTTATTTTTTAGTGAACTTTTAATTGTAAAACATTTCGTTCAAATGTAAAACTGTTTTCTTCTATACCGTTCATTGTCTTTTGAAGGGTGTTTATTAATAACCTTTTTAGAATATTGAAAGAATAAAGTGAAGTAACAATTTAATTTTATGAATACATTAAAAAAAATAGATTAAGACTAATAATTATTTAGAAGGTAGTTTAATCATTTATGTATTTAAATTAATCCAAATATTGAGATTTGGCAAATATTCGAGTGGATAGTTAGTTTCTAAGATACTTATGTTTGATGATGTTATACGGTGTGATATTTTACTTCGCCTGACTGAGGCTGTATCATTACGCAGGTACTCTTACTGAGCATGAGGTCTGGAGGAGAATCTGGATTTCTGCACGCCCTCTATAAGGGTGTACTATAATTACACTTGTGCCTAACCCTTTGAAGATTAAAGACGTGGTATTATTCTATTTACGCTACGCTGCGGCAGTGTTGTGGCGTAGTCTCGTGTCGTGTAATGCAATACAGAGCGTACGTGTTTTAGGTTATAAAAATCTATTACAAACTATAACCAATCTGCCAGTGTGTGTGTAACAGCACTGTTTGATCTTCAGAGTTAAGCAACGCTTGCGGAGGTCGGTCAGTGGAAGGGTGACTCAATAACATATTGAGACCCCTCCGTTCTTGCCTGCCTGAGCCTGTTAAGAAGTCTGATAGTCTGACAACTATCCTTACCCAGTAAGTAGGTAGTTTGTGGAGATAGAGACAGGCAGTTAGATAGGAAGTCGCATCATGTATAACAATAATATTCAGCTGCATTCGGTAAGGCTAGAAGCTGACTCCAACGTATCATGTGTCATGAGTATGATGAGTCATCAATGACAAGCGTCAACGTTACCCAACTCCCCAAGGTTCAAAACATACTCTGTCTAAAACAACACACTTACCAACCTATTTACGTAAATCCGAACTTTGCTAATAATTTCCAGCTGTTCCGTGTTTTTCCTTATTACCCCAACATGTAAATACATACACACAAGTATATATATGTACCTGTAGAGACACATAAACTTCGGTATCGGTAACAAAAGTTTCGTTTCCCTGAAACAGGGTCGTAACATAAAATTTTACAACAACTTTAGACGTTACGTTATTATGGCTTTTTGATATCTTGCCATATCTAATAATGGGTTTATTACTTGTAATTTTAACATTTCGCTACCTGTTTTATTCGTACACTGATTATATTTTATTGAAAGTGGCGTTTCATTTTATTTTATTTCTTCAGAAAACGTACAGTTAGGCCACAAGGTTAATAGGTTATTAAAAACAAGTGGATGAAAGCCAATTATAAGTTTCCACTGATAAATAATACAAATTATAGAAAAGTATCAGACGGTCGATAGGTACCGTGAAACGGGGTTAATAGAAACGCAGGGGTGAATAGAAACAAAATTTGAAGGGGATTTTCGCGTTAGTTTAACATTGTTTGTTATACGAGGAGTCTTATATTTTTTGAGAAATACTTCTTTTTAAAAATAAATGTTACTATGTCATTTAAAGTGTTGTTTCAATTCGACCCGGATTTGATTCACTCCGTTTTACCGGTACGGGGTTATGATGATAATTTGAAGAGAACAAGTTATTACCAACATAGTTGATGTTGGTCAACAGCACTCAAAAACAACTTCTTATCAATTTTAAAACTAATATCGTTTAGGACAGAAATTATCTGTGCCCTAACAATGTCTGTTTTATAATACATAAATAAAAAAAATGAAACGACTTCAATCCTAGTAACAAGACTCATAAACAAACACTTGTTTCGCTTTTAATTCTGTTATCAACAGGCTCTGTTCGATAACACAGTAGTTATGAAAGGGTGAGGTCTTCTGTTACCTCCTCTGGTATCTCGATACTTAAAAGAAGGCATCTACAATATAATAAATTGTTAAATCTGTTGATTATGAAATAAATAAACTTATTTTACTCATTAAACTAAACAGATCTTTAAAAGGATACAGACAGGTTAACAAGCACAGACAAAAACAAACGTTCAAAAAGTAACAATATGTCTTTTAAAGTTTTGCCACCCACAACCTTTGGAACTGAATGTTGGGGGCAGATACATAAGTGTAAGATGCATAATATAATACATATATAATAAGCGCCAGCACAACATGGGGAAGAGCCCGTCGAGCGTTTTTGGATGTCTACTGGTTAAAAGAAAATGCTTTAATATAGACCTATTAAAGCATTTTTTTTTAGGTAGGGCCTCTCGCAGTCCAGCACGAGACGGCTGTTTACTGCTTAACCGAAGGTAAAGCACCATTCACTTTATTTCTGTCATATATAGTTATCGGCGCGGATCTTGAACGCTGATCTTAAGTGGCGCATTAGACCATTTTAATAGAAAGTGATTATGCGCTAACTTACCCCCCCCCCCCCTATCCCTATCCCTTGAGAGTCCAGCACTCAAGAATCGTGACGTCAATTATACTCTCCGTTCCACATCATTATCAATCTACTACAATAGCAGTCTCAACCAATAATACATACTAATCTTTGAATTTATTTATTCGTTTGTTTTAGGAGGTTATATTCTAATGTCTTTACATTAGAATATAACCTCCTAAAACAAACGAATACTACTACACACTAACATGACTTTATTATACACCATGAAAACTTACAAAAAATGAGTTTAAGAGCTACATAGGTTGTTACAATGGTCGGCTTTATCGCTCAAAACGATCTCTGTCAGACAACCTTTGGATGGACTTGATAGAGAAGGAAAAAGAAATGAAATGCTTGTTGTAGCTGATTCCCAGAAAATGCTTTCAATGGCGTTGTATTTTAATTTTCGAAAAGCTGTTGTGCTAAATATAATCATTATTATCTCCTCATTAATTAATTCCATGAATACAAAAATATCCTCGGGAGTGTTTCGTATTAACTACTCACTTAATACAAAAACAATATACCTACCACCGGGTGTTTCAGGAAACACAAAACTGAAATAAGTGGTATTGATACTTCATCCATTTTTGGTTCATAACCAAAATTATTAACTGTCTCACACACCGCACATTCACCACACACACATTACACATAAACATAATACTCATCACACAACACATACACTGCCACAATGTTCACTCACTCTTTCACTCTTCATTTATGCACTTCATACTGAAAACTTTCATGTCGGGGTCCTGGTGTCCTAAAATACAGGCTCCGGCTTAGTTTAGGCACCAGTCTCCCACAAATAAATAATTATTAATATTTTTAAGTATTAAGTTTTCTTTGTATTTATTTGTGGAAGAGAAATAAATGTATTTTTATTTATTTATTTATTTTATTGGTCTAGTGATCGCAAGTGCTTCTGCTGAAAGTCAGGTCATGGGTTCGATTCTAGGGCCGGGCAAGTGGTATCGGGTAATTTCCAACATTCAATTTCTCAGTAGCAGCACGAGTCTGGATGTGTACATAATTGATGGTAATAGGCTCGTCCCCTTTCACAAGGGACTAAACATAACTGGCGTACGTGTGGGTGTACTATCTATGTGCCTATAGAATTACAGGCGTGATGGTTATGATGTTTTGAAAATATATATTAACCCCACAAATCTGGTTCACGCCAGCGAACGCGAGTGAGAATATTTCTACCTTAACACGCCCCCTTAATTTCCACTTCCCAGCAAGACAAACTACAATTACGCCCGTAAGAATACTGATAATCAATAAATCTATTGTACGGACATAATTGCCTACCGCCATCTTAATAAAGCTATGCGTAATACAACAAAGGTACGACCATACAATAGTAAATTCACTACACAAATGAATGGGATTCTTGATGGGTTATCTTTATTGTATTCTGTTCTAAGAGAAAACTAATTTTCGCGTTTGCAGAGTGCCACATTAGTACTTAATTACGTCGTTTCGACGAATGTTATGCGTTCGTTATTAACATTGTGCTTTGAGTTAGGAAAGGTAATCTTTCTTTCTTGTTGTTGATGCTGATATGTGGGTAGGTAATGTCAAGGAATATGCAGCTGCATCGTATTAGCAAGCACTAATCCCTAAAACTAATAAGGGATTGTAGATTTATTCCCTCTCAAATGATATTTGGAATGATTACAAAAAAATAGTTTAGTTCTTAGTTCTCGTCCATCTTGTGGATTATTAAAAAAAATTGGACTCGCATTTTTTCGTTTTTTACGTAATCAAAAGATTTCGTCGATACATTCAGTTAAAATTTCATGACGTCACGTGTATGTAGATTTCATACATTCTTGTGACGTAGGAACCCCTCCAACATGAATGCGTTTTCTCTCAGTATTTTTTTATTACTATGGATAAAGAAAAAAATACGTGTCAATTTTTTTTTTATTTGACTTACGGACTAAATAAGATTTCTTTTTTTTACCCAGTAATAATGCCTATTGTTGTAGTTTTCTAATAAGGGTGCGTTTCCATTGAGCAGATAAATCGATTAATCACATTTGAAATCCATATCTTATGTGATTGGAGTTGTAGTTTTCTAATCCGCTCATGTGATTGGTCGATTCTGACACTTTTCCTATCCACATTTGTACCTCCATGGAAACGCTCCCTAAGAGCCCCATATTCATTCTACAGCATTTTAGAAAGAATGAACACGTCACGCGCACTTCAACTTAACTTCACACGAAACGATATTCAAGCATCAGTGTCGTAAGCTGGCCGCAATTTAATTTTAAAGTTCATAAGTAAGTATCGCGGGAGGACTAGGTAGATTTGCATATTTGTGCGTTTAAGCACAGCGGGCCCTCCGTTGGGGCGCGCTGACTGATTGAATTATTAACTGACTGGCGGCTGGCCCACTGGTACTTCGTCCAGACGTGAGCCACATACGCGCAATGGATTTGCGTTGCGTGGGCGCTTGTAATTGTTATAATTACCACCGCTGTCTCCCTCCGATAATGGACGCACGTTTGCTGTCATAATCCCCTAGTACCATCTCATCGGAATAATAATGGCGCCACATTGTTATTTATTGTATTTGTTATTGCTTATTGTGTTTTCGATTGGTAGGCAATTCACTAAACAACCAATGTTTTATTAGATCAATTGATATCGATTTGTGCGCGTCCGTGTTTAATTATGAAATTCTGTTAACAGAACAATCTGGACTAGGAAACGAGTAATAAAATTGTTCGCTGTTCCCCTTTTATTGTAGATATAATGTGGTATTTAACCGTCGGGTAGTCCACATGGGACCGTCCCCGACTATCAGGCCAACACGTCAGGATCGTTGTCATGTAGGATTATTCGAAATTAGAAGGCCTGACTCTGAAAAACAAGCAATAGAAACGAACGAATTTTGTTTGATTTAACTAATTAGATTGGGAGGCCAGGAACCTTTGGGTGAGCGAATGTACAAACAAGGGTTATACGCCAGTTATATTTCATCAAAGTTATAATTGAGGAGAACCAAACAATTTTAATGGTTATTACATATCCATTCAGTTATTAGGAGTGTTTTATAATTTATTTGGAGTTCGATGAATTTATGCTGAATTACTGTTAGCTTTGGAAACGTTGGTTTAAAGCTCAATAATTGTTACATTCATTTTATCACAAACTCATTTAATTGTAAATGTAATGACATGGTTAACAGATTAAATAATGCATTGAACTCGATACAGAAGCTTTATGGCGTGATTTAAGTTAAATGTGTATTTTCGAGGAATAAATAAATAGTCTCTAAATTGAACTTCGACATTGTACTACTGCTATATCATTATAATATTCAACTGCACACTGAACCCATAAGGATTTGGGTTGTTTTTCTAACAGTTTAAAATAATAACTACACGCATAACATCACGCCAGTAATCCCTGAAGCGCTAGGCAGAGGTGTACTCTATGTGCACCCACGTTTCGCTATTTATGTTTAAGTCCCATGTAATAGGAGCGAGCTTATTGCTATCAATCGGGCACATATTCAGACTCCAGGCCGCTACTGTAATAATAACTATTTCATCTAACACTAATAGTAAATAATACCAGCCTGTTACTGTCCCACTGCATGGCAAAGGCTTCTTCTCAAACAGACAAGACACAAGCATTAATCACCACATTTGCTTGTAACACGAGTCAGCAATTGCAGACGTATTTTAATTTATAAATCCAGGTTTCCTCACGATATTTTCTTCACCGATGTCAGTGATACTAGATAAACTTAGAAAGTACATAGGAAATGAAAAGTAACATTGGTCCTTGCCCGGATTTGAGCCCACAACTGGTGCATGAGAGGCGAGGCCCATGACGACAACTTACAAATGACTAGTACCTATGGATAGCAATAAGTTCAACAATTGTTGGCTACGAAAACTCCTTTCACAAAAAAGCAGTCATAAGATCATCAAGTGCATTGGAGACAGGGCTGTGGTACAATATGGAATGTGGACCATTGCCTAAGAAGAGACGCCGCATATAATAAAACGATAAGAAACAAAAGTTTACTTGGAACAAAAATACAATGAGCGTGAATAAAAATAGCACGGTATTAGCTGCTAAAGTGTAAACTGTGTTTGCAAAAAGTTCCTTAAGTTTTGAGTTGAGCAACTCGGTCACTGACAAATATGTGCACTGACCCGACAGGTCCAATCATATCTGGCGTGGTTCTATCCACAAAACAACATCTCAGACACTAATCTGCATAGCCCTCACATGATCTGATCAAGATAAAGTCAGCACTTTGGAAGAGTCTGTACCATCTAAGTTTTAGCGGTGTTTCTTCTCAGAGTGGTCAGATAGAACACCGACCTCGTTTAATAAATATTGAAGTAGTTTGACGTGTAAAAGTTATTTTAGAAACCAATTCATAGAAATGATTATCATTTACTGGAGATCTGAGACGTTCATGAACTACCATCTGCGAAGATTGCTTTGATTCTGGCCAGCTATGATTCTATTTAAGCCACTAAATTAACAATAACATGTACTTTATGTTTCGTGTTGTTAATATTTCAACAACAATTGGGCCAACAAATGTTCTATAAATAATTTATGTTTAGGTCTACATCGTATAAGGGGCCTAGGGACTTATAGGGTTCCTGGGGCATAAGCTGGAGACCTATTAAGACAGGGCTTTCGACCTTGAGTACATATATAGATTACTGAATAGTGACTTAGTTCGCAAGTGCGGGGTTTTCACAAAAAAATATTTGTCTCAGAGGTCTCATCTTTGTCTCTCTTTATTTAATTTTTTTAACGTTTATATCCCCTAGGAATTTCTTCAAATATTAAAACTCACATACACAAATAGCCAGACCCAGAACAACGACCTGTAGGCCATACAAATATTTGTTCTGTAAGGAATTCGAACCCGCTACAGGCAGCGCGGCAACTCGCTCAGCCATTGCGCTAACCGTGCCGCCACTATATTGTCAATGCGTCTTCCTGCTATTGCAGAAGTGAGCAAGTGCAGTGGTAACTATTTTAAACATGTAGGATGCGCGTGAGCCGGTTTTCAAACTGCCTTTAATACAAAATTTTGTGTTTGTTTCACAATTCTTAAAACATATTGATTTGAGCTTCTTAGGTATGTCGTCTGTCTTAGTTTTCTTTCTGTTCTTAGTGTTGCTATCAAACAAAACAAGATTCCCGTCAACAGTGCAGAACTATAAATTCTTAATTTTGAAATAGTGAAGTAACTACTAACAAATGATGTTAATTTTGTGAGTTAATTTAACTGTTTACCTTATAAACTATTTATGTTCCAGTTTGTGCGCAGACTGTTAATTCATATTGTTTGATTTAATTAATATTGTCAATTTAGTCGGCGTGTTTATTCACATTATGTTAGTTTGTTTCACAGATTAGGATTGTATAACACATTCAACAATAGTCATGCACGAAAATTGATATATCTATGTGCAAATACCAAGGGAATAGTAAATGAGTATAGCGCATATTAGCCCACAGCGCATGTTGATAATAAATGAATAAATAATGTTGCCCACGGTAATATTTCATAATACATTGGCCACTTTATGGCGAAGTGGGTGTCAAGATCACAATGCACACATGGCGCGATTTATCACACATATTATCATGGCTGCGGAAGGCGGCCCAGTGCGGTGTGCGGTTTTCGTGAAAGTAATTTTACTAGAACCCTCCTATTCCCGACAGAATACCTCGCGCGGCCTGGATGTGTGGCGTGACGTCAGTGATACAAGATTCCTTTGAGGTGAAAAGTTCGTTAGGCGTGAGTGTGACTCACGAGTACCTACCAATGAAGTCTCGTCGATGCCGCAGACGGATGCTAGACGACGCACCGAGTGTTTCATTACGTCACTCACATGTTTGACAACGGACGTGGAACCTGACAGAATAAATTGTAATATATACACACAACATTTAGATTTTAATTGTATTATAAAATAAAGTGTGTCACCATAATCCCTCAGTGTTTTCCGTTATCAGATCAAATCAAATTGTAATCATAACAGAACAACTAAAATGTGTTAACGCCGTAATATTTCACGATTCAGCAATCCAGACGCGATTAACTTAATTAAACGTATGCGCAAATTTATTATTCATATCATAATGTTATTCACAAAGTTTTGTATAATGTTGTCGGAGTAAAAATGTTGGCACGCAAAGACTTTTTTATGAAAACCAGCCGGTAAATAAGGCAAAGGTCCCAGTCGTATCCATTTGTCCCCCCGGAGCATTCGTGGGAATGGGCAAAAACAAGTGAAAATAAAGTGAAAACATTGTTATTCTCGTGTGGATTACCTTGCGTCGTGTTATTCCAGCCGGTATGCTGCCTCCTCGGATAACAAACTATGGACTTACCAGTTCCATACATTTAAATTTAAAAATAATTTTGTGACTTGCGGGATTCGGAACGAGCGCTAATTGAGTCCATTAAAGTTTTGTGGCGGGAATTATTTTTGTTCTTGATTATATTTTCGCGGCTATCTTCTCTCATAAAAAGGGGGAGCGTAATTACTTAGGCACGTTAATGTCAGTTATTACGGGTAATAGGGTATAATGTGAAAAATTATGTTTGTTATAATATAATTTAGGTGCATTAGACCGTGTATAATCGGATGGCCAGATAAAACTTGCCAGAGTATAATCCTGGAAATAATTGGTTCTTCTGCGTGGAATATCTACCAGGACACGAGAATTTAGAAAGTAGCTGCTTCTGTATGCTGTTTTCTGTTTCATGGAAACGTGAAAGGCGAAATCCTTTAAGCTTTGACACGGAATAAAAAAATGATTTCGAATTAGAAACCAACGGATAATTTCCATTCACAGTTCGCTCCATTTTGGACCTAAATAAAGTGGAGTGTGGAGTGGAGTAAGTACAAAATAAACTGGGAACAACCATTATTCTTGTTGAGATTATTCCGTGTTATCTAAGATGTTTGTTCTTTCCGTGCGGACATGACTAGTCTGCGGTGTTGATACTGAATTCACTTATTTTTGTATCTACTAAAACTTACTATTAATTTACTGTTTATTTTCTAAGGGTTTCTATAATAATAATAGCAGCCTGATACTGTCCCACTGCAGGGCAAAGGCCTCTTCGCATACAGAGGAGCCACGAGCATTAATCACCACACTAGCTCAATGTGGGTTGGCGATTTCAGACTTAAATGTTGTCCTTCACCCATGTCAGTGATGTCTAAGGTAAACTTAGTAATTACATAATGTATTGATAAAGTCACATTGATACTTGCACGGATTTGAACCCACAATCTCGTGTATGAGGGGCGAGGGAAGGCCCTCGCCTCTCATAGTGGCCCCAATGGTAAGGACCATTGGGGCCACTATGACAAAGGTTCATCATCAGGCTATACTAGTCCACTGCTGGACATAGCCCTCTCTATAAAAACGTTGCCTCACACTAGGAATTTCTCCTGTGTCAACATTCAAACTCACATACACAAACAGCCAGACCCGGAACAACCACCTGTAGGTCATACAAATATTTGTTCCGTGCGGGAATCGAACCCACGACACGCGGCGCAGCAGTCAATCGCTCAGCCACTGCGCCAACCGTGCCGTCATTATTATTTCCACATTTAAATCTATAAAATACGAAAAACATTTTAAAATATAAAAATAGTGGACTACTTATGGCAGGATCAGGGACCAAGCTATCGGTGGTTAGGGTTGCAGAGACAGGAACCTCCTCACAATGCGAGCCGTATCGAGGAGTACTGCTTTCTGTATCAGGCATTTGATCTAACCGTGTAACGATAGCCTCGACCGACGACGTCTAGGCTTTAAGCCAGCAGGCCATTGGCCGTTACGACGATCGGCACAAGGACAATTATCATTATTATTATTTTAGTATTTAGGGTGGTGCATCAGTGTGGTGGTTTGTTACCAACGTCAGATGTAAGTCTCTGGTAAACACATAGACTTAGTGTTTAAGTAGTTAGTAGTAGTAGTTTAAGTAGTTAAATAAGTAGATACATATCTACTTATTTACTAAGTTACCAACAACAAGATCTACTATCACATGCACCTGATATATTTTGGCCCGGTACGCTTAGTAGTTTCCAAAATATGTGAAAATCGATGCGGTTAGAATTAAACAATCTGAATGATTATTATTATTTATTACTATTTTATTATTAGGCTTCTGAACAATGAGTAGATACACTATAACTTTAAAATTATTACATTGCTAACTTAAGTCTAAGCGCCTCATCACTTACAGAAAAGCACATCATGCACTACATTATGCGCAGATACGAGTAATAACATAACTTAGGATTTCCGTTTAAGTTTACATCGAATTACAATCCAAACTAAAGCTATGCAGTGTAATGTCCAGAAAGTTTTTGGGAGGTTGGTATATGTTCCAGGAACGTGATCCTGTGAATTTTAACATGGATAATTTTGCGAAATCATACATTTCAGTGAAGCTTTCAGTCTTCAATTTACATGGAAAGTCTACTTAAGTGTTAACTGTTACGAATTTTGATGTATTTAAATGTAGTTATATATAGTATACTAGCGGACCGAACAGACGTTGTCCTGCCCGTACAGCGCCACCTACTGGGTCCAATTGTAAATCTAAACCATTCTCGAATCTCCACGAACACACACAAAAAATTTCATCAAAATTGGTCCAGTCGTTTAGGAGGAGTTCAGTCACATACACACGCACACAAGAAATATATATATTAAGATGTGTGTGTGTATGTGTGTGTGTGTATGTGTGTGTGTGTATGTGTGTGTTGTGTACCTAATGAATTAGTTACACTAAATGTTTGCTACGGATTATAATGTTAAAATAAAACAAACAAATTAATACATAAATATCGATAAACTTAAAAATGTTTTGAATGATTTGTATTCACAGCTCAAGAAAGGCCTCGTAACGGACTACGGCACTTTTAAAGTAGCTAAGCACAAAATACAGACTAATTTATTAATCAAACCATACATACAGATCAGTTAATAATAAAAAATCCAGTCAGGATGTCGGGGTTAACATTTACGCATGCTCAGAACTGATTTTATCGATTGCATAGTTCAAGTTTCTGTTTTATAGTAATTTTCACAAAAAGGATAATACACACAAAAAAAATGTTGGCAGCCTTAATTTCACCAACTCATCTGCCTAGCCTTTTCCCAACTATGTTGGGGTCGGCTTCCAGTCTAACCGGATGCAGCTGAATACCAGTGTTTTACATGGAGTGACTGCCTATCTGACAATCCAGTTACTGGGCAACACGATACTCCTTGGTAAGACTGGTTGTCAGACTTTCGGGTTTCTGACTACCCGTAACGACTGTCAAAATCTACAAATGACAGCCGGGACCAACGGCTTAACGTGCTTTTCGAGGCACGGAGGAGTCTCGATATGTTACGAATGGTCACCCATCCACAGACTGACCTCGGCAACCGTAGCTTAACCTTCGATCAACCCAAGCGGTCGTTTTAATTAAGTCTCGAGCTCCGAGCTTTATTTCACGAACTATTCACTTAAATAAAATTATCATTAGAAATATCAAAAGCCTTTAATTATAAGATTCAACAGTACGTGGGGTACTGTCGAATCCCATTTTTTTTCATCTCTCTGTTACATTTTGATTTTCGTAACTTCACAACACCATTTTTTATTTGGGACAAGCCCGCCACACTATTCCCAAACCACTGCAACTCCTGAAAACCAGAATCAGCAGTGGCGACCACCAGAATATCGTCGAGATAATGAAGCCCGAAGAGTCCCGGAGAAACGATTCAACTGTCTTGGATCCCGCAACGAAATTAATCAGAAAAGAACAGCGGAGGAGTTTTAAAAATTACTCACACCATTGTTTTAAAGTACATAGAATATACCAATATTGTATATTCTATGTACTGTAAAACATATACAATATCGTAATGCCAATAGTCTCCGAACAAAATGGCTGTGTAACAACTCGATAGACCCTTGGACACACAGACAGCCGGGCATTCAGACAGACAGACAGTCAGAGGTACAGCTGGACAGGGAAGGAAATTAATAGCATTTCATTTTTGCCATTTGGTTAAAAACCCAGAAAACAAATACACATAACACCATGCAGCGTTTAACTAAAACCACGTCGCAGTGGTCGCAAGTTAGAGGAACTAGTGAATATTTATGGTGGCCTATATTCTACGCGGTCGCTATAGGTGTACAATGGAGTGGTTGTCGGGCGTATTTGCGAGTGTAAATTGAAACATGTCGAGAGTTAATTGCGTCCAGGCCGGGCGTGGGAGGGGCTGTGGATAATCCTGGGACCTGCGACCGACCGGCCGACCCCGCGCCTTGCGACCCCTAGCCAAAGATAAACGCTTACCGACACCATTGCTGGGATAGTGCGCATTAACAAGGAAAATTGTTGGATTTTTTTAGCTTTGATACGGGAAATTGGTGTTTGTGAAATTGTTTTAGTTTTATTTAGCAGAAATGCCAAAGAATCAGCCTTGCCAACCAGCGTGGGTTTGTGCCTTTTGAGCACTTTTCTCGTTGACAGCAATGCGGATAAATTTTTCGATGCCCTATGTTTTTTTTTCTATTACTTACATAATAGTTTTGAAAGTAAAGTTACAGCTTGCATTAAATAAGCTATCAAAATATTAATTATTAATTAAATATTAATTGCAAGTATGTAAGGAATAATATTGTCTTCACTACACTGTTTTTTCTAGATTAAGTTGATAGTTTTGTAACTTACAAATAAGTAATGTCAGATTATATTTAAATGAGTCTTCAGAAATACGCATTCTGGATAGTCAACCCTGATATCGTGCCATCTTACCGGACTATATAGAGTTTATACCTCGGCGTAGAATATGCTCATATAATTGTTTCCTTGGATGCCACTCGTGACGCTTATTTTTATTCACCTCGTCACCACCTTCATCTGTCTAATGTGTTCAGCTCTTGGAAAACGGCTGGGCAGGCTAGTTGGCTATGTATGGGTCGGGTTTCAAGTCTTTTCAGTCTAACCAGATGCAGCTGAATACTAATATTTAACGAGGAGAGACTGCGTTTCTGACGTATCATCTGGGTAAGACTGGTTGTTCGACTTTCAGGCTTAAAACTACCCGTAACGATTGCCAAAAATCTAATAACGACACTCAGAACCAACTGCATGTGATGCTTTCCGAGCTATTTTTATTTACCTACACTTTACATTTTTATCAGCTGAAACCTAATATCGTTTACCGTGTGATTCCTACTTCATTCCTATATTCTGTTTACTGGCTTTAGTATAAGGCTTGTACACAACAGCGTTCATTTACGAGCTGACAAGTTTAAAAGATAAGGCACTCACTCCTGTTGCAGTAAAACGTAAAAAGAGTTTTTCTTGTTTTTTATTTTGTTGTGTTTGTATATTCATCATTTTATTTTACGGTAAGAGGAGTCTTGAAATATACTTGTAATTTCTTCGTGGTGTAGAAGCCGTTATTGTGATTTAGAAGCTTTAAAAGTTCATATTAATAAACATTTGTATCCAATTTATTAACTTGGATTGTTTCTCTTCAAGTTTCGAGCTAAGTAATTAAAATATTGAGTATTTGAAACTGCATTGTTCTCCTTCGAACTAAATACTATTGATTAGGAGCTGAGACGACCATTCCTTGAATTTCTGGTTCATTGTGCCATCTGCTGCATTGCGAAGGATTCGGCTAGCGCACTTATAGTTGGTAAGGATTTTATTGTTTAAATGGTTTCATTATTAACTAGAGCTTTTATGCAGATCCATATGTAGGAAAAGATAAACAACTAAATAAATGTATAACGTTTACCGATTCAATGCGTCTACGCATCATAGTAATTGGTAATTATTCGTAGCACAATCCGCTACGGCGTAGGTACGACTGCATGGTCTACGCGCCTACAACATTTTCCATTTTATTTCGAGCATAAAGATATTAATCTCTAATTTCCTTTAACGTATCTAGATGTCTTCCACTCTTAACTAAAATATACTAATAGTATGATGTAGTAACATAAAAAAATCTTCCTTATTCTTGCATACAAGATTAGCAGAAAACTTAAAAAAAGAAAATACAGCACCGCCAACCCTACGCTGCTTGTACGCCACAAACTTCGCACGAGCCTCCTCACGGAGTGTCATCGAGTACTAAAACAAAGGCCTCCTTATTACACAGGTTGAGCTCGTCATAATTTCAACAAGTTTATGTGCGTTCAACAAGAGTAATGTCGTACCTGATTTATGTTTGCCGGCTGTTGTAGACTTAGGACGAACAGGTTTATGAATCTTTGTTAGGTACCGGAAACTTTGATGTAAGGAATGTGTGTGGCGTGGATTCTCCGTTGCAAGGCAATGGAGAATCTTCGTTTAGCTATTGTAACGTATTCTGAGGCTTGAGTAGACTTTAAAATAGCACTCCTGCTCGTTTTTTAATATTTAGGACCTTATACTTTCATTTCCTTAGTCTTTTTAATTTAATCTGCTAAAAAAGAGTACTACTACAGTAATTTATGATAAACTAGCTACGCCCCGCGGTGTACCCGGTTTAAAAGTCAACACGAGACGCCGGCCGTTGCAATCCCATGGGAATATTTCAGTTTTTCAGTATAAAAATATGTGCTATTCCAAACTATAATCTATCTCTTTTGCCAATTTCATCCAGATCCGTTCAGCCGTGATCGTGTAAGAAACATTTGGTACTTTCGCATTGATAATTTTATTAAGATAAACCTTTCTAATTAAAAAAAAAACGTTGCCCCACACTAGGAATTTCTCCTGTATTGTAATGATAAATGACATATATTACTGTAAATTGGTTTGTACAAACACTTTTACACTTCAAACATTATTTTTTTCCACAATGTCGGTTATAATCATACCCACATAACCTCTAATAGATGTTTATAGTAAAATATCCTTCTACTCCGCGACAATGAAGCGGCTTTGGGGAATATTCCTATAATCATCGCGATCCTCTCAAATAAACCTAATCCCGATCTAAAAACGTCGTCGTAATGTAGGACACGCGCGGCGCCGAATTATTCGACTGTGAAAGAGTGATATTAACTTTACCAACTTGCTCCACTTGAACTCCATCTTAACATTTCACCGAAATCATAATAGCCTTCTTTTCGGCGTCGATCCCTCAATGTTGACTTTGAAAGTCGAATTCAAGAGGATTTGTTATCTTTGTCTTTCAAATCCGATTGAATTCAAAGGAGATCCTATCTACTAGTATCCGCTTCACAGTAATTTACAACTGGCATAATAGTGTTCAGAGAACATTACTCGGCGTAGTCCTCATCGTTCTTTCATAAGTTTCTCGGCTTCTCATCGCTGCAACTTCGTCCCAGTGTTCTTTAAAGCCTGCTGCAAGTCAAAGCAATGGCAACTATTCCAAGTGTCTCAAACGGAGCTCCAACTAGAATATTAACTGAGGATTTAGTATTTAGTCGAGAGTGGAAATTGAAACATGTTCGGAGTTAATTGTGACTAGGGCCCGCGGTCGCTTCAGTTCGCGCCAAATTTGGGATTCAGGGCGTCGACACAATGCAAACTTTAGCTTGTTGTTCGACAAACTCTTTGTTGTGCTCATCGAATAATAAATTCTGGTGATTCGCGGAGATACATGTTTTGGTTCTAACCTTATTAGTGAAATGTTTCATTTCATCTATTCTAATATAATAAAGCTGAAGTGTTGGTTTGTTTGTAGGCGCTTATCTCTGGAAGTACAAGCCGGGTTTAAAAAAATCTTTCTTAGTCTCATTTTATATCACGCTACCATCCTTTGGATCGGGTGAAACCGCGGGGCATAGGTAACATTATGACCGAAGGGAAAAAGTGTCCATATGGAGGATGCCTGAGGATGAACGGTGCCGCCAGGCCCGGCCCAGAAAGAGATGGCGAGGCGACATAATTACATAACGTAAGGATTGGTTTGAGGTGGCTCAAAGGAAAAAAAGTAGGTATTTGGGGGATCTCAGGGATGTGCCCTAACAGGCGTTGCACAGAGGGGTCCCGGAGTGGTCTCTTAAGACGGATAATGGGGCCCCAATCCCACACTCCCTAGTCTTTTCCCCAAAAGTTCCGGCTACTTTTGAAGATTTCCCCCCTTTAAAGTATTTCGGGGATCCCGTTTCCTAACAATGGGACTGTGTCAACTAAATAAATAAAAAACACAAATAAGCCAGGATTCTTTTAACATTTTACCGATGTCATTTAGGGTATAAAGATACATCCCCCAGGGATCACACAAAAAGCACGAGAGTAACATGTTAAACCGGGAAACAGCGGGATAGTAAATTAAACAATTAAATAGATCATTAATGGATATAGTGTGGATGTAAATGAATTGGGTTTCAACAGTTTTGTTTGTTTTCACGGGTGGGATGATGGCCCTTGACTGAAGCGCTGGCCACACTCGCCCCACGCCGCGTTCGTAACCAATTTTACATTCGATATGAGTGACGCTCAGTGCTACATTAAAAGGTAACATTACCGAATACTCGTTAATTTATATTGGCTTTCTGTTAATCAATATTGACGCGTAAGCTGAACATACGTATGTATGCATACTGAATAAAAGACCAGTTAAGTGCGTGTCGTACCACGAACGGTAAGGGGTTTCGTAGTCGTGATGAATATTTACGCATGGATAATCGTTTGTATTTCATATTATTTCTCAAAGAAACAGTGAAAAAAAATCTTATTTATACCTACATTTGCCACTTTCAAAGCGCATATCTCACCAACTACTGATTTCTATAAAAAGTCACTCAGAAACATCATAATATCTACCTCTAACTGTCACAAGCATAAGTCCCTGTTTTTTAATCCTTATTTCTTTTCTTATTCATCCAAATTTAATCGAATCAATAAAAAAAAATATAAAGAGCACCCTGTTTCAGTCCTACAAGGGCAAAGGTCTCTTCTCAAACAGAGAAGGCATGATTATTAATTACGGCGCTTGCTCAGGGTGGATTACCGAGTTCAGCCTTATATTAATTATATAAGTCCTGGTTTCGTCAAAATATATTCGTTTATCGATTTCAGTAATGTCTAAGATATATTGAGAAAGTATAAAATGAAAACTTCACATTGATGCTTGTCTTGGTGAGCCGTTGGGCCACTACGTCATCGAATCAATAGTCTCCAAGTAAAATGGCTGTGTAACATCCGTATGTACAGACTGACAGACAGACAGGATAAAGTTAAAAGGATTATTGCTTGTATTATTTGGATACAAAACCCTAAAAAAGATATCCCGAAAAAATGCTGTTTATTTATGAATCGCATTCATGTTCGATATTAATTTCAGTTGAAAGGATCAGTTTTTTATGAAGCTGAAGTTAATTAAACTCTGTTGTGAGTATAAAAGCGTAAAAAAACTGATTGTAGAAAAAAGGTGTAGTATAAATTTTGTTAAAATAAACTAAGTCGTATGAAATTAAAGACTGTTCAATTTGAAACCACAAGTCCAGTGATTTGATAAACTTTTGCTTTTTCAGTCAGGTTCGAGAACAAGTAACCTAACCCTTTTTTTATGCTAGGTGGAAAATCCTCATGGATGTCCTCCGCCCTGGGGGGACAGTGTCAGACTCTTACTGACTAAATACCATAACGGTGTTCCATCTCACACCTACGTCTAACCTAACCGGTTGGGCTTGTTGGTTTTTTCTGTCATAATATCTGCGTATACTGATAAAAAACCCGGCAAAGATCGAGCCGGACTCGTCGGTGGAGTGTTCCGTTAATTGGTAGGTTTTTTTTTTGTCTCTAAGATACCTTTTGAAATCTTGCCACCGCAAACCTAAGTTCGTTTGTAAAGGGGTCTTGCTGATTACTAAAACAATGTGCTAATTATAGAAATAGTTTTATAGTAGTAATATTTGAAAATACTTTCATCAGCTAAATTCATTTAAGATTTTTCGTTACGCTAACTATGCAGATAAGGGGAAATTGGTATTATTACCGACATTCTAAAAATTAATAATAATAAGTCAAACGCAACAAAATAAACATAAGGACATTAATTTACGAACTAAATCCTTTCCGATACATATGCCACTTAACCTTCCTACCCAACTATAAATTTCTTCCGCTATTTCGGCTCCTACTGCACCAAATAACAACATAATATTTGATCAATGCTTTTACTGCCGTATTGTCGCAAGCAATGTTTTTAACTATAAAAATTTTTAAGGCGATTGTATAACGTATGAAACGAAACGAAACGAATGACATGTAAAAGTTATGACGGTTTAAAGGCAAGATTCCTGGTGATTAAAAAAAAAAACTAAAACGATAACATATCTAGACTACCGTGACACTTAGAACATAGGATATATCGGGGAAAACTAGAGCATTACCCCCCCAACCGCCCAAAAAATCTTGTCAGTCCATGCACCAAACACCCTGTATAGTTACTGAAATAAGCATCTGTAACAGACAGAAAGACAGCTAAAGTCGCATCATAAAGGTTCCGTTTTTACCATTATAGTTTCGAACCCTAAAAATAACCGTCTTAAAGGAGGATCTTTTTAAGTTTACACTTTGAAGTACATTTCCATTGCCTTTGCAACTTGTACCAATAATTTGTAACGTATCGTGTTACGATACATGTTGCGTACAGTCGAACGAGATTAGTTAGCCTGAGATAATTACACATTCCATTTGTCCGGTTAATCCGGGCCTAATCGGATGGTGCGTGATAAGGGTCGGCCCACCTTAGGTGCGATGCCAGTGACGTCACTTCTTTGTGTAACTTATGCTTTTATAACGGAAGTTTATTGTTATTATTTTCATTGGATAGTAGTAGGTATATTTGTGTAATAGTGTTTTTTTAAAACAGAAAATATTACGACTTTGTGAAGTAAAAGTCAAAAAAGATCCTATAACACGTTTATATCGCAAACATTTGGTGCTTAGATACAATATGTTAACAGTTATCGTTCAAAGTGCGCCTCCTTATCTTCTTAAATTCATAGTTTGGACTTATATAATTGATGGTAATGATTTCTTCATATATATGTAGATACGTAGGGGCACTGAACGCAAGAAGTTTTATTAAATTCATTAAAAAATGTTGGTACCAGAGAGTAGGTACCTAAAGTTGTAACAATTAATTCCGGTCTAATCGGAGGGTGAATGATAAGGGTGAAACCCGTTCAAGGTGTACCTTGGTACCTAGGTGGCTAGTACCTACATTCACGTAAACCTCACGGTTCGAAATATCTATTTGTTTTAAGACCATGATTGTTTGAGTTTTATATTGTGTAAAGGTGAAGCGATACTTCTTTACTAGTTTCATTTGCTTGCTGAGATTTCAATTTCACATTGTTAATTTTATTAGAAGAGGAAAACTGTATATTTATATCGTGGATGTTTTGATTTTTATAAATATCTATCAATACTTTCATTCATGCTTACTGAAATTAAAATTCAGATGCAAAAAAATAATCGTATCGAGTTTGAAGTGTAAGGATTTCTTTTTTGTGTAAAAACAAACTTTAACATTCATTGTCTTCCAATCTAAACGTGTATTCAAAATTTTAGCTCAATCGGTTGCGGATAAACGGTTTTGAATTCAGTTGCAAAGTTTGACCCTCACATAAAAGCTTGTATTCACTTGCCGAGGTTAGTTTGTGGACTCCTCCGTTCCGTTGCCGTAGCCATTGGCCCCAGTTGTTATTATACAGTCGTTACGGGTAGCGAGAAGCCCGAAAGTCTGACAACCAGTCTTACCAAGGGGTATCGTGTTGCCCTGTAATTGAATTGTGGAGATCAGATAGGCAGTCGCTTCGTGTAAAATACTGTATTCAGCTGTATCCGGTTTGACTGGAAGCCGATCCCAACATAGCTGGGGAAAGGCTAAGCAGATGCTGATATATGATAAAAGCTTGTTATATTGTAGAACAGCAACCTGCTCCGGCTTCATTCATTCAGATCATTGATCTTTTGAAAGATTTATTAGAACCTTATAGTGTAAGAGACAATTATAATCTACCACTACCACATTCTTGATCCAAGGAGAACCAAAGTTATCCTTGGTTCAAGAATACTCCAGTTTGCAAATAAGATGATTATTCTATATAACGAAGTGGTGTAGGTTTAATTAACTGGTCCTTCATAATTACATGTAAATCTTAAATTATTCGGGTTTTGTCGCTGTCTTTGTTTAATATGTAAAATGTCTCTGAAAATATGTGTCTCAATTTTAGTGTGTATTTAAAACAATATAATGTCAGATAGAGAATAGAACGATGCCTATCTATACTATATCTAAACGAATATAATAAGTCTGAAGAGTTTGTTTGAATGAAAGCGCTAATTTCTGAAGCTAGCAGTCGTATTTGAAAAAATATCTTTTTGTTTTTGGAAGCCCAATTCTTGAGGAAGGTTATATAGGCCATTTAACAACACGTCTTCACGCGACGACCCTTAGAAGCAAGTGAAACCACGGAGTACAGTAGGTATATAAATAAATAAAATATAAAATTTTATTGTGCGGCTTAATCTGATTATTATTTTAGCTTGTAGACTTTCAGTCGTCGTCACATTGTCGGTACGAGTAGTCAGAAGCCCAAAAGTCTGACTACTAGTCTTACCAAGGGGTATCGTGTTGCCCAGTGACTGGGTTTTGAAGGTCAGATAGGCAGTCGCTCCATGTAAAATACTGGTATTCAGCTGTATCCAGTTACACTGGAAGCCGACTCCAACATCTCCAACAACTCCGATTTCAGAGATAAACATCGGCATCACACAAAATAAAAATAATAAAACATCAACAAGATCTCTAAAAAATAGGCACCTCATCGGTACTAAAATATACACCTTATCGGTAATCAAAGAGTAAATTTAACCTTTAGGAGATATATAAATAAACAGTAATATTTGCGAAAGTATAGGGTTCGGGGTAAAATAATATCAGACGCACGGGACAGTCAAAGGTTAAGCTAAACATACAAATAGATCCGTACGAGAAATCACGTAGAGCCATTGGTACTTACTGTGGTTTAGATCTTTGAGTCGCTAAGGAAAATCAGAACCTAGGAGTATCGTATTTCCCATTAACTGGGTGGTGGATGTCGGATAAGCAGTCACTTCATGTAAATTATTGTGATTCAGCTGCATTCGGTTAGACTGGAAACTGACCCCAATATAGTTGGGAAAAGGCTAGGTAGATGACGATTAAAAAAAATGGCTATCATAAGTTGTGTCACCCTTATGATAGCGGTTAAGGGAGTGTGTGTGTTTTAAGGGCACCTCATGAATATGATACCTTCGATCTGAAGTGACTCGTAACACTTTTGCAGTCACGGCAGGCATTTACTTTTGCCCTTTACCATATTGAAATTTCACGGCTAGTAACCGCGAACGATTTGTGAATTTAACACAGGATATTATTAGATTTTCCCTCATCCTTTTTCATTTCTTCAATCCACATTTCAGACATGCGAAAGTAATGTAGGTACTACAGATATCGTTACTGTTACTGTTGCCCGCAGTTTTATCTTTAGGGAGCTACTTCATGTATTCGGTTAAAAAAATATCCTATGTTTTAAATCGAGGTGGAGTGTATTTGTGTTTTAATTTCATCAAAATCCTTGCAGCTGTTAAAGTGTGATAGATTATCAAGCATGCAAAAAGTCAAATTATCATATCTTTTCGTTGGGATCCCGAATTTCACAGGGTTCTAATTATCCACCACTAAACACTGAAACCTAATTTGTGTGGCATACGAGTAAGTCTAATTAATACTAATTTAGCTAAAAAGTTATACGATATTCTATTATCATAATTACTTTTATCATTGTATTCCTTGAAAGCAGGATTCAGCTTTGTAAATTAGTTTTGTACCTGCAGTGTTTATTCCAACGTATCTGTTAATATAAATGACAAATAAATTGTGAATGATAATACATCCATATTCATTTTAATTAATCCCAGTGGCTTTATAAAATAAATACAAAAAAAAATACGTTGTTTTTATGTTAAACATAATTGTCTGTATTGAAACAACCGGAAAAAGGAAACGACCACCATTAAATCATACTTTATTCTCTCCCTAAAGTAATCCTGTATTTAAAGATCTTGCACGAGTAACGGTAACTATATTAATAACTAGCTGTGCTCCGCGATTTCACCTACTTTTTACAGCGATAACATGATGGTAACCTTTTTCTAGGATTTGTCTATAAAAATAACAATTCAATTATTTATTCAAGTAACGTAACGTTACTTGAATAAATAATTGAATTATATTTTTTATTATCATTGAAGTATTAGAAATGCAAAAAAATATATTCAAGATTGTTTTTTAAATCTGGCTGTTAGATCCCGAGATTAGCGCCTTGAAACTAACAAACTCTTTAGCTTTTCACTCGCACTTAAGGGTTAAGTGTAAGAGTATGTTAAATAGCCAAGAACTTTTATTAATAATTTTGCTAACAGTAAGCGCAACTGCTGAGGTGAGACTCTGGGTAAGATTCACGAATCGGCCATTGTTATTAAGATTTTGCATTTAAAGTATCTCAGTAGCAGCAAGGGTCTCAATAGGTGCCCGGTTGTAGGCTCACCCCATATAATATGGGACTTGAACATAACTGGCTGAAAAATTTGTCAAAATGTAGGTAAATGACACGTAATTTTGATAGAGTTTATTTAAGAGAATTATCCCTCGTGTTTTTAAAACGTTAAATTATGGAATCGTATGAACGTGTATGGTACAAGCCAATGAATAAGTTGCAACTTCAAATTCTGAATTAGTGATTGGTGAAGAAACAGGTTGCATGAATGTCGTGCTGAAGTTGAAGAATATTGTTTTGATAAGTATCGGTAACATCAACAATGTCCGGAAGTAGTCTTTGGTAATCCCGATAGCAAAACGAAAAAAATGATAAAAACCGGGCTGCTTTAACACAATTCGGTAAAAATGTAAACATTAAAAAAATGCGACGAAATACAGTACTGAAAAAAAAAGCATTTTATAAAACTGTTTTTATTTTTATACATTTTATTCGTGATCGTTGATGTAATGACAACATCTTTATACATTTTTAATGTTACACGTGTTGTGTTAATATATCCTGCCTTTTTTCATGACAGAAATGAACCCAAGTGAAGTTGTGTGATGTTTTTGATCGTTAATGTCAGCATAGTCGAGTTGAGGATCATCTAATCTGGTTATCATCACGATTTTTAAACTTATAAAACGAAATTAAAACTAGAAAAGGATGGTGTTGTTTCGTAACAAATTATTCTGAGAAACAATATCGTAACAAACTTAGAAGTCAGTCTTTTTTAAATTCCACACACTATCAATCATTATCACACATTATCTTAGCCAGATCGATCAGATAAGGCCCATGCAGATTGGTCTATGAGATGGTATTTTGAAGTATAACCTACACATTTTTCATTAGACCTGCCCAGTTAGTGTACGCATTTGTTAGGTAACTTAAGAAATCGGCGTTACAGTAAAAAAACATCGAAAAAAACGTAATTATTAAAAGCCGACGAAACATTTCAACGATGGGGTCGATGACCTTTTTACCGTGTATATAAATACGTCAAGAGAATACTTTTTACCCCTTATTAGGAAGATTGGGCGCAAGGGGTAGTGTGAGATTTGGTATACCTAGTTTATATGAAAAAAAAAGCTGAAACAGTCGGATTTCGACCACTGGGAATCTACAAGGTATAATAAATTCTCGGTACGCTTAAGAATAATCAAAGATTCAAAACAGAGATCATAAAACTAGAAATAAAAGACTTAGCTTCTATTTCAATCTACACAACACCCATATTTGTCTTACAACTACTTCATAAGTTTAAGTGACACGTTTTAACCCGTTCTCATGTAAGACGTAGAGTAGTCTATAACTTTTTGCAGTTCAACGCGTTCGGAAGCAGTGTAAAAACCGCGGCTGCCAACACGAAAATAACTCATGTGTTGAGAGACAAGAAAATGTAATAAAAATATTCAGTGGAGTTGAAAACAAAAATATGGGACGGAAAATGAGAACAGAGGGGAAAATCGCATCAGTTACTCCCACGCAACCTTACTGAATATTTTTTGAGAGTTTATTGAATAAATATACATAATTTCCCTTTAATGCTTCAAAAGTGCTTTACACCGTCGACGTGGCTGCTCTAATACCTCACCGCGTACTGACAACTCTGGAATAAGTACTTGTACTACGTGTCAATGTTAGAAGCTTTCGTTTTTAGACATATCTTATTAATGAAAGAAACATGTTTGGGGTTTAGCTTTTGACATGTATTTCTAAATTATATCAGACATTACTCGCTTCAAGGGCAACAAGAAACGAATAGTACCTATCAGGTTTTATTCGACGATAAATAAATATAAAATAATTCTGATTTGGTGACTTGGATTCAGACCCTTAAAGATGGGAATCTTTAAGGGTCCCCCTAAAATTAAGAATCCCCTAAAATAAATACCAAAAAAATCAGCTGTTTCATACATTTATGTCCTTAAAAGTTCCTCATAATGATAAGTACAGTGATTCTTCAAAATCACCTTGTGTGTATCTAGATAAATAGTGTCGATGTCCTCCTGCCCTCATCCCAATTTGTATGGAGTGGGCACAGCAAGTGAAGACTTATGTTAGAAGAACTTACTGTATGGAAGAAGTTCTATAGTAGGAACGGTAACCTTACTGGTTATTGAGGTAACAGATTAACAATAAAATACTTTTAGGGTACTTTCTAAATGAGACTACTTATAATATAACATGCCAAACGCTTATCAGCCAACGGTCGTCTAATCTCTTTTAAATATAAGTGTGTTTATTTAATTAATATACCATAAACTTGTACCTTTCCAAGAAGGTTCGAATGCTCTCAGTACCTCCTTTCTAGTCTATCAAAGTTCAGGCACCTTTTTGCACATCTCAAGTACAACTTGGGTACTGGTATTATTGGTGATTATTACTTTAGTAGTGTGCCAAGAGCACTTTGTACACAACTTAAGTAATAATGATTCAGTCTTCGTTCATTTGCCATTCACAATATTCTATATAGTGAGCATATTCCAGGTGACATGAAGTTTATTTTTAATTAAGCGCTTTTGAAATTGAAATGAATGCAGAACTCTATTCTGGGTTTAAATTGCATGCTAATATAAAACTATTTGCTTTTCGCGTATGTTGGTTATGGTTTTAATATTCATCTTTATTGTCATATTTAGTATTTTTTGGTTGAAACGTGCAGTTACCTGCAGTTATCCAGAGTGCATCATAAAAACTCCAATCCAATCTGAAATAATGTCCAATCCGAATCTTGAATTAGCGTGGTGATCGATGCTCATGCCTCCTTCGTATTAGAAGAGGCCTTTGCCCTGCAGTGGGACAATGATAGACATACATAATAAAAGAAACAACACTGCACTGGCCAAAAAAAATAGGCCCTACTAATATAAAATGTTACCACGCCAGTAAAGTTTTGAAACTTCAGTATAGTAACTATTATACGGACGTTGTAAGGTTGATTGTTGTGTAATATTGATTTACTTACGGGCTCACCCATCCCAGTCCCAAGTCCAGGGAATGCTTTACGTTCAATCTCCCGCCATCCGCGGTAACTGACAGTTCACATTGACAGTGACAGCTACATGACTCCTGGTGTGTGAGACAGTGTTTACTTATCTATTAAATATAAACACTACATTAAGCATTAGCAAATCTACAAAAAGGTCGTAGTTACGTAACTCTACATCAACCCTTCACTCATTAACAAAAGTAAAAATACTGTAGGTAGATAATTTACAATGACCATAAACAATAAGCAGTTACATTTTAAATCCACAGACTATATAGTTACATGTCTAATTGCAGACATAGACATTTTCCACGGCTTTACATACCATTGCTAGTCGGACAGGTATCATGTCGGTGGCGCAGAATACCGCGGCGACAGATGGTGGCCCGGCATTATTCTGGAGCAATTTCGTCGCCACAAACTGCACTCGTCAGCCAACGGCTTTGTTTCCCCACTATCTGACGTTGCTTGTTTTATGAGATTTGCTATCTTCAATTTATTATAGTTGCATGTTCTATTGTTATTTCGTTGCTGCACTGTTTTAATTGGTACTTGAAGGATTTTATAGAAACTGCCAGTGACCTGTGGTTGAAAAATATTACTCTTTTGTTAACGTTAAGTTACTCTTGCAAAGGTCGGTCCATGGATGGTTGATTATCCACATAATGAGGCCCCTCTGTAGTTAAGGTAAGCTGTTGGTACTGGCTTTCTTCTGTAGGTTTTTGACAGTCGTTACGAGTATTCTCTATACTATCTCAAGTATACTATCTCGCTACAGAGTATCGGGTTACCCAGTAACTTGGTTTTGGAGGTCAGATGGGCAGACACTTCATGTTAAATACTGGTTTCAGCGCTAGCTGGTAATAATGGAAGCCGACCCAACATGGTTGGGTAGACAGATAATGGAATGAATGTGGCAGAAATAACAAAACTAACCTAACAAAAGCTAGACAAAGATCCAGAGGGAGTTAGGCGGACTTAAATGAGAATTTTGTTGATTTAGTTAAAAACCAAACGACTGAATCATTGTATCGTATTCTTTAGCTTTTTTAAGAAATGACGCAATAATCTCGAAATCCTTGAGCTGACAACAAATTCAATATCGTCCACTGTTCGATAAATAAAGTGAGTTTGACCCCTTCGTTCGCGGTGTATTTGTTATCATAATCCGCTCTGGCCCATATTCAGTCATGTGTCGGGGGACTCCGTTCGGACCCCGAGCTACTCCTCCCACTTCCAAAGTATTTGTTTCGTTTCTCAGTCGTCATTTGTTTTGTGACAGGATTTCGATGTCGCAAATCCGTGAAGATAATTGAAACGGAATATTACGTTTTTCATAGGATCGGACTTTGTTCGTCAAATTCAGGCCACCGGCACCGTAATCTTGTCAGTGTTTGTATTTCTCTCTTAATATTATGAGTATATTTTTCAACAATATCTAAATATCGGGTACATTCGCGAGATATGAAAGAATAAATTATAACCGAACTGCGAGAAAGATCGTGTTCTCTTTGATTAGACGATTCTACAGAAATAAAAGAGCCCTACTTACATTCGCATTCATGAATACGATTTCCGTCACGAGTGTTTCTCACAATCTAAATAAAGAAACGAGTCTAGTTTACACTTAATGTAATATGCATTGCTTGACAACAAGCGCCGTGAGAGGCTGCTAATCTAATCCGCGGCTTAGCTGAAGAATAATGAAACACACCCGCACTCACAGACACCGAAATAAATTTACCTCCTGAAGACTGTTACGGGTAAAATTTAATAAAGCAAATAGGAACAACGTTACGAACTGGGATGCTTAAGCATATTTTAAGAGATTTATAAGCGGCGAAACAAAGCGCGTTATTTACAATTAATTTAGAATTATGTAGGTAATGAAAAGTGTTAGTCTGACGGCTGTATATCGAGTAGAATCGAAGTGAAATTGTAATGAAATATTTTGTAATGTATTTTGTAATGTGCTTTTGATGTAGGTTATTCGATTACACATATTATTTCTCTCAGAACATCGCATCGTGGCTCGAAGCGGTTTTCCTTGTTGAGCTTTTACTTTATTATATATTTATGGTTTCTACGTTGGGGGGTATTAATGTATTGTTTCATTAAAATGGTTTCTGCTTTTAGATGAGGTCAGTGGTTCTGTAGACTGACTTCACGGAACTGGACGGAGAAGTGGCGATAGTTTGTAGTAGGTACTTAGACAGCAAATAACTACACAACTAATTCTACTCGAAACTATGTTCGCTGCGACATCAGCGTTTTGTTAGTTCAACCACAGTTCACAACTTAAGGTAACTGAGATGTTAATCATTTGCTATAAATATTTATACGTACGTTATGTCAGTTCTTCTAATATCTCGATTATAAGAGATGTTATGTTGTAACGTGAGATATTATGGTTAAATATTCCTAAAACCAGCAAAAAACTGCGAAATAGGAAAAATACTTTAACAGAAATCGTTCTATATAAAATAACATCGAAACATCAAATAGACGTGTTAATCCCTGATGTATATTATCACATATTACCAGAGTTTCGAATTGGATTCGTTAGATTCAACTCTATTAAAAGTTGGCGACGCAAACGTCAGAGAACAGGCGCCGGCGGCGGGCGTAACGGTTTTGTTCAAAATACGAATGTCGCCGACACACTCCGAATCATAGTAACTTACCAATTAACATTTAGCGTTCCAAATTTAAACATTTAAATTCGTGGACATGATAAATTGTAAGTTAATGAGATATATTTATTGAACAGAATCGTTCATTTGTTTAAATGCGTATGTCCAAGTTGATTATTATTACCTACTTACAGTATTAAGTTACAAATCCATTCTAGAAATTACTTATTATGTAAGGTAGATACGGACCCTTGGTTTCTTCGAAAAGTTGAAGTTTCTTCGCAGGAAAGCAACTTAAAGTATAATTTCCTCTACAAGTATCTACTTATACCATTGCAAAACTGTGCTGTACATTAAAAGCTGCTGCTCTATAATTGATTTCCATGAAATTATTTCTAAAGAGTTTTCAAGTGACGTGAACACTTGTAAAGTTATTGGTTCCAAGAATTAACCTTACTATAAAATATCAAAGAAAAAACTCAATAACGTGTGTCATATAATTAAATTAACTTACTTTCAAACTATATTGCATAGAATATTATTATTACGTTAAAGTTTTTTTACAACCGCACTTGCTCCAGATTTTGCTGAAGTGTAAGTAAGTGGTGATGTTTTTTTTTATTTGCCGACTCTGTAGCGACGTCAGGGGAACTTAATTTTTCCCTAGTCTCTTCGTAGTAACAATAGCTAATGCAGAATTGTATTTTTAACGCCGGTGTCTTATTAAAAGGGATTATTCTCGGAAAAAGTTCCATTAAAATCTTTTATTAAGTAAAACTTGAGGTGTATCTTAAAAGTTAATAAGTACAGGCGGTAGGTTTCACTGCTGATTTTATTGTTGTTGTTATTTTGTTGATCATCATTATTATGTTATTTTAAGACATTATCGCTCAGACCATTTATACTTCTTTTTTATATTTGTACACAAACAAATGTTGTACGAATGTGGACAAATGTTTGTACGATCTACAAATATTTGTTCCGGGTGTTCTGGGTATTTGCTATATATAATAAAAATATCTATCTATGTAATGTATTGTATTAAGTATATCAGTCATCTAGTACCCATAACACAAGCTCTGCTTAACTTGGGGCTAGATGATGCTGTGTGGATTGTCCAGCAATATTTATTTATTTATTTATTTATTTATATTTATTTTACATATTTTTTGGTTCCGTAACCGAAGTGTCCAAACGAAGCCATATTGCTGTCACTCACGTGTCCGTCTGTGACACAGGTTCTGTACAGCCAAACGGTTGGAGCTAGGTACTTTAGTTTACTTAAGTCTTAATTTTTTTACAGTATAAGCTGTCTTGTTGACCCAAAGTCATATTTATTATTCCTCATCATTATTCATAATACAACCTTTTATGAATTTGTATGACCCATATAGCTATAGAGGACTTTTAACCTACCTCATCGAGTTTACAGCTGTTTAGAGCTTGTTGAGTAGGTACATACTGTAAATCACGCACCTACAGACGTTCGGACGGCTAATGTTCTACATTTGGTACGGAACCCCAAGCGTGCGAAGTCCGAAACGAACTTGGCCGGTTTTTTTTTCTTAGTATAATATTTGTATTCTTTATTTTACTTTTTTCACTTATGGCAGATTGTTTGGCAAATCCCTGATGTATCCTGAAGAAGAAGAAGAGATAAGAAGGTCAGTGTGGTTTATCTTTAGAACCTACCTTAGTTAATTAAATCAGAACGATCAAAACTATTCGTATTAGTTAGCTTTGGAAGTACTGATCCCATTACAAACCTTATTTCATTGATGAAAGTTGCTATTGCCGAGTGTCGAGTATCAATTGTGTGTGTGTTATGTTTATGTGTGTGTGTGTACTTTATATTAAACAAAAAACATAAGCGAATGAAGTCACGGGCATAAAGTTGTATAGCTAGCATATGAATGAGCTGCAGCATAGGTAAGTATACTAAAGAGCATATTGAAGTGTATTATTACATACATTACATACGACTATACTTATATAAGACAAAAGGCACACGTAACACGTCGCATTGAAATATCTCTTTCGGCTTTTGTCAAAGTAATTTAACAAAAAGTATTAAACCAATACAAAATACACATGTTCAGATATCTTATCAAAAACCTTCAAAAAAACGCAGTGACACGTAAAAATCCTATACTTCCAGGCTCATGAATAGTCCTTAAGTCACTCAACGAGCTATAGGAAGCGCAATGCTCCGAGTTCCACTACGTGACATGATCCGGAATGACAAAGTCGGAGGTAGAACCAAAGTTTGTTGGAATTAGCAAGTTGTCGCGGGAGGGCAGTCATTTTAGATACGAGGAACCACGGTGGAGGGAAGCTTCTTGTATTGCGATCGTGGATTGTTAGAACTCTAGGAAGACACATTTGTCTTCCTAGAGTTCAGGCCATTGCCTGGAAAAG
This sequence comes from Phlogophora meticulosa, assembly GCA_905147745.2. Classification (NCBI taxonomy): domain Eukaryota; kingdom Metazoa; phylum Arthropoda; class Insecta; order Lepidoptera; family Noctuidae; genus Phlogophora; species Phlogophora meticulosa. The sequence goes on from LR990518.1 coordinate 8,818,419, forward strand.
GTCAAGGAAACCGATACCTTATGGGTATTTATATTTATTTTTGAAACTACCGGTGCTCACGAATTCCATGTAGACGAAACGTGGAATTTGATAATTTTGTTTCCATTTTTATGTGCGTAACCCAAATTATTTTTGTAAAATAAAAGCCCAAGTAAAAGTAGCCTAAGTCACCTTTTATTTATAACGATATCTGTCTGCCAGTGTACGTCCTGTCCAAATTAGTTCAGGCGTTTGGGAGATTATACTATTATTACCTCAAACAAACAGGCAAACAAAAAAAAACAATTCAGTTTTTTGGGATTTCTACCGTATAAACTATCATATGCGTTTAGTTAACAGCTGTTATTTTGACATTACAAACAGACACTTCAATTTTATTTATTTTTGTGGATATATGTATGCTTTCATATTGTCTTTATATCCGGAAAAGCTATGGGATATTATCTCATTACTTGGTTGTCGAGGTCAAATGATATTTGCCTGGTAAAAGCTTATAAGTAGCAATATGAGACAATAATGGAGGGGGCGCCCTGAAAGGATATGGGAGTACACAGACCTTATTAGTGATGTTATTCAGATAAGTCAGGTGTATAGCACTCACAACAAAAGGAGAAGGATTTTAGGGAGTCGTGTTTTGAACTTTCTGCTTACCCCATGGGAAAATGGCGTTATGGTTACACGCTTCTTAACGTTGCTCCGCTATCATTACATCAATAATACCAATTCTACCATCAAAATAACATGTGCAAAGTTTGAAAAACCAATCACAAGATTCGACTATTACACGGCTGTTAACATGAACAAACCGGTAAAAAAAAATCACAAAATGGTACGTTGTTGTTTATTTTCTTTTCTCGTTTACATAAGTTCCAACCCTGCTGTTTAATTATTGCGCCGCGCTCCCGGAAGGGCATACGTTAATTGCGGTTCTAACACGAAAACATTACTTAAACCTTTGAAACCCGACCGCCTGGTTCTATTTCATTGTTCACTACCACATTCGGTAGGTTTGAACTAACAATAACGGTAACAATGTGAGTACAGATCTTTGTGACAGGCACACAGGTCTTTTACGGCACAAATGGAATAAACACCGAGCTGTGTGGCGTAAATAAATAAACGCTCGTGACTTAGCTTTGCAGACTTCACACTAGGATTTACTTTGGCTAGGGTATCATTAGCTCCATCTACAAACATGTAGCATTCTGTAGGTCGTGCAAACACTCGTCTGTAAGCATAAAGCTTTTTCCCTAACAAAATTCACTCCGCCTTTTCCGTTGCCATGGCGTTTTTCCCAAGAATAGGCATTGGTTACATAATGCCTGTCAAAGTCACGTGTTTAGCACACATGATTGAGTTAAGGGGAAGTGTGACTTTGACAGCTTCGCGCAAACATGAATATTCGCGGAATCTCAAATGATGGGATGATTTTACCGATTGAAGACGGGCAATTAAGGACAGGGCGCTTGTAAATATATATAACGTTATTTTCTCGACGCGGTGGACTTTTATTATTATGTAGGTCATAACAATAGAAGTTTCTTGGCTAGCTCCAGAGTAGTTCCCTTTATTTACTGTACACACGTTAATATAAACTTATGAGAGACCACTCTCTACTTGTGTAAGAAGTTCGCGTGTGAAAACACCACATGACGGTACGTTTATATGCTAAATTTCCAGGCTTCACAACAATTTCGGCATAATATGAAACATTATCTTAACAAAAAAATATCTGGGGAACCTTTTTTCCGTCTAACTTTACTATAATAAATCAAATTACAAATTTATGGAAACGAAATGATTAAAAAAGTCAGACACTCATAAAATTATTCATAACATTTTTTTTTATATTTTCGTCTATAGTTTATAGTGAAGAAAACTCGAAAGAAATAACGTAATGAAGATAGCTTTCTTTATAAAAGGTGTTCGTTTTACTGGACTCAATTTATTTCGACATGAATCCCGTTTTACATCATGATGTAATTTCGTTAGATTACTTGACAGCAAATAGCCTCTAAAATTTTATTATGTATCTTGAACGTTCAAATAATAATAAAGAGCTTATGACAGGTAATAAAAAATCATGCAACAATATTTTTTTCCAATTTATGTTAACAACTTGTTTTATAACTCAATATCTGAAGGCTTAGCGATAACAGATTTACACATCAATTATAACTTTTCCAGCCATTCGTTCGTTCGGTATGTTTCCATTCGACTTCGGAGCGGATTTTCTTTGTCATTTAATAACTCGTGTTGTGTGCGACCTAGAATCTCTCCGAAGTTAAGATTTGTTAGTATTAATTTTCGATCCTTTGTAACTGAATCGAGTTTTATTTACATCAAAAGACAGATATTAAAATAAATTTAGTAAGCCGTCTAAAAATAGAGTACTTCAAAACTTTTTCCATTAACAAGAGAGAAGTGCTTGGCGTTGGGGTAAATAAATAAATCAAGTGACAGCACATAACAATTTGGCTGTCAAATGTTCAGCGTCAGATATAGGACGCGTTCGTAAATCATCGTTGAAAAATTTGCCAGTTACTGGTGAATGGGAGACTTGGGCGGATTATGCACGCGCCATTAGCTCAGTTCGCGCCTTTGTGTGGGACGCTTCGTGAGCGACTCGGACTCATTGTGATTCGAAAAGGCCTGCACCCGAGACAGACTTAATTACACGCGTCTGCATTTCCAGCTTCAATCGAGTGTAGTGCCCCGACCAATTACATTGTTTACTAAATGCGAAGAGAATTTAAATTTAGAATATCAGACGCGTCTCGTGTTTGCAGATTGGGGAAAATTAAATACATGCTGTATACTCATACCGTTATAGGTTTGTTTTGTTTTTAATTATAGGGCAATGAACTTGGTTGCTTTCTGAATATCTTTGTGTACCTTATCAAACACATTCAGCGTACAATTTGATACTGTTTAAGTAGCACTTAGGTGGAAATTAGTTTTCATTGACATCCACACCAAAATACTTGACATAAAATAAGTGTTTGTTAAACCCTTTGGAATTGTACGCCCTCTGGGTCGGGCTTAGTAAGATGCTTTCGGGATGCACTTAAGTGTCGTTTAGACAACGTTTGCCAAGAGAATAGCTAAAAAAATAATGTAGGTACTTTCTGCTTTTATCTACTCTGTACATGATATCTTCGAAATTGTCACAACCTGATATCTTCGGACTAGAACGAAGGTTGATATGAATGTATCAGATTGCGCTTTGAGCTGACGGCTTAATGTGTTTTGTGGGACCACGTATTAGAATAGTCACCAATCTAGGAACGCGGAAGTGCGGCTATTGACCTCCGAACATTTGTATTGTAGTTTTTATGTTATTGTTTATCCAACAGTCGGTCGGCTTACCAGAAGCATCACGCGCATTTCATAATTTCAGGTTGTTTAGCTACTCTTATAGTTACTTTCACGGCAGAAATAATGGTACGATATATTTTATCTCAAGGCAGGGTAGACATACACAGCACGCTAGAACACAGTAACACGTTAGTGTGTCACACAACAACAACAACAACAGTTACGTATAATGTCACACAACTTAGTTTTTCGGAAGTACCTACAATCAGAAATTAATAACAGTAGTTAAAAGTAATTATATCTTATGCAACTGATTTAGTTATTACTCTGAATTTATATTTTTCGACGACACGTTTGGCGCAGTGGCTGAGCGATCGACTGCTGCGCCGCGTGTCGTGGGTTCGATTCCCGCACGTAACAAATATTTGTATGGCCTACAGGTAATTGTTCCGGGTCTGGCTGTTTGTGAATGTGACTTTAAATGTTTGTAAACGCACCCACAACACAGGAGAAATTCCTAGTGTGGGGCAACGTTTTAAAAAAAAAAAGAAAAGAAAAGAATATGTAAGTCCGAGTGTCGAAGGACAATAATATTAAGCTGTACAATTAAATGTATTCTCATGTAAGTGAAATGTAAATTTCTTTATGAGAATAAAAAATGTCTTAAACCAAAATATCCGTCTAAATAGTTAAGTATCCGTATTTCACCAAACCAATATCCGTCTGAAAGCAAGTTAAAGAGGAGTCAATGCAAACGTTGACGGGGAAGTCTCACCCCACACTGAATTGATAATCGTGGCACATTCAGTGTTGCACGCTGTGCCGCATGTATCTAGATTTCAGAACTTGCTCTTAAAATAGCTCGACGGTGTACTTAGCAGGGCTCGTCTACTAACCATAGAATGGCTTACAGTGATAATGAAATCTTTATTTATAGAACTTTTAATTGTAATTAATTTTTAATTCGTAGAAATTGGGGAATAGATAGCTTGCATTTATTAAATGTTAAAATATCTTGACCGTACGATAAAGTTACATTTGAAAGTGGCTCTAGCTAGATCAATTAATAGCTAAACGAAACTTTTCGACCTCTTTGGACGTATAGTTTAGGAAAAACCATGCATTTTCGACTAAAATAAACTAAAAACTTCGAGTTTTTAGCCCATTATCATACTAAATACGGCCTAATAATAGGGCAGTATCCTTATAAATTCTGTTTGGTCCGATAGTTGGATTACTCAAAACTGAAACTCATTACTGGACGCGTATTTTCACGTAAACCAAAAATAACGATGATGAAATTTTGCGTGACGTCTCTCCTCGTTAAACTTTTTACGTAGAAGTGACGTCACAAGCCCCTTCTACTGAACTTTGATGTGCTATACCTTGTCACTCTTTATTGATTTGAGTAAGCAAAAAATACGTGTCCAATATTTGTGTATGTATTATATATTACTGACGCACCAAATACACTTATCATATTTTTACCTAGGAGACATCCCTATTCGTACAGTAGTATACTATCCTTTATGAACTACCAACTAAACAGTTTACAGGTTATTAAAACACCGCACAATGGATTCGCACCTTATGACAGCTATTTCCAGAACTAAAACGATTTTCTTTTGTCTTTTCAAAAAAAAAAAACGAGAAAAGCTAAGACTTTTCAGAGGTTTTCCCGAGTTGTTCAGGGTATAAAGAAAGTTAGTCAGTTCAAGTTTAAAGAGTCAACTGGGAACTGCTTGTTTTGGTGTTTGGTACGCGACTAGCAATCTGTTTCGACCCGTGAACTATCGCGATTGCGGATCGTTAAGCAAGATATTTTGAATATCTGTGGTAAGATTAAGGTTTTTCGCGTGTGCTAAACCTTTTTTTTAGATAGATATTTATTTAAAACAAAGTATACATACAAGTCATGATCGCCGAGTAGTTTAGGCCTCGCCTCTTGTGCACGAGGTTGTGGGTTCAAACCTGGGCAAGTACCAATGTGAGTTTTTCAATTCATATGTACTTTCTAAGTTTATCTTGGACATCACTGACATCGGTGAAGGAAAACATCGTAAGGAAACCTGGACTTATATAATTAATATAAGTATGAAATGGCCAACCCGTCATGAGCAAGCGTGGTGATTACTGCTAATGCCTTCTCTGTATGAGAAGATGCATTTGCCCTGCAGTGGGATAGTAATAGGCTGGTACTTACTACTTTTATAAAAAATTATAACTTAAAAACTATGCCCCACAAAACCGTTTTGTCACTGGGAACGAAGAAACAAAGTCCAGGTTTCCTCACGATGTTTTCCTTCACCGATGTCAGTGATGTCCAAGATAAACTTGAAAGTACATTTGAATTGAATAAGTCAGTCATTAGAATGACTAAGCGTAATATAAATACAAGGGGACATGTCCTACTATAAAGGTCAGTGATATCTCAAAGTTTAGAACTGCTAAGTGCTAAGCTTGACGCAATATTGATCAGCTGCAGAGACATCAAGTATTCGACATCCCTAAATATAAGCTGGAAACTCAACACCTTACCGCTTTAAATTCGAACATCTTATATGCAGCTTAGACGGGTTCAGTCGCATCAAATATTGATGCTCGCTTCAGCTTAAATACATAATACTAAATAACTTACACAACCTCTTTACAAGTTTACATTTGAAATGAACCACGCCTATTGGATTCAATCATTTCGTCCATTTCACAATTGCCGCGTCAAAACCGCATATATTTGACCCAATATTGGTAATACGGAAATGTGTTACAAAATTGAAAAATATTTTAATTGCCAATATAAATTGCGGGTCGTTGTTTCGGACCGACGTTGGTTTTATTGAATGTCGTACATTTAAACGATTATTTGTGATTTTCAATTATGTGGGGAGGGTTACCATAGGTAGGTACGACTCACAAAGAACTTGACGGAAATTAAAATCGACTTTACTTTTCTTTGTTTTGTTCTGTTACAGTCGATGTTGTAATTATTGTTTTCGTTTTACAATTTCTTCAGATTTATGTATTACTGTAAATATGAGATTGTTTTTTTAGCTCTATGATCATTCAGTGTCATAAATCGATTGCATCATGTGCTTTTTCTCAACTATGTTCAGGCCGGCTTCCAGTCTTACAGGATGCAGGTGAATACCAGTAGTTAAATAAACGGCTAACTATCTTGCTTCCACTACCTGACTGGGTAAAACGATACCATGTCAGACATTCAGGCTTATGACTACCCGTCATAAGCAAAGACTGTCAAAGATCTTCGCATGTCAGTCGGGAGCAACGGCTTAACACGCTTTTGAGGCAAGGACGGGTCCCGTTATGTAATGAATTGTCACACAACAACGGAGCGACTACTGCAAGCTTTGCTTAGCCTTCGATCGACCCGTGCCCCTGTTATTATTTAGCCACACGCCTTATTTCATAAATCGATCTATGGGTGCCATAAAGAGTGACAAATAGTTTCATATCAGCAGTATGAGATGAACATTCATCTGTACATTTGTCGTTCGCCTCTAGCTATCTACGGCCAATGTCTCCTGTCAACTGATGATATCCACAAATAACGACGGAAAGATTAGGATAAAAATACCTTTATAGTAAAAGTTTAGCCAAATGTTCTGTCTTAAGGAAATTATTGTGGTTAGATCTCTTTATATAATATTCATGTATATCTCTTTTCTCTTGGCTTAATAAAACAGACATATAGGTCGATCGGAGATTAAGCTTCCCTTCCCATGTTCGATTTGTGGATGGGTGACCACACCTTCAGTTTTTTTTTGACGTTCAAAAAGTGCTGATTCTCAGCCTAATTTTAATAAATGAATTTTGATTTTGATTATTTGATTTTAGTACATATCGAGACTTTGTGGACTATCAAGACTATTTACGTTAAGCGCGGTCCTGCGGCTGATTCTCGACCTGATCATATCAAATTGCCATTGGAGCAATGAGAGTGAAGAGAGAATGCAGCTGTGTTTGCGCACACTTCTGTACAATAAAATATATCTTATATGGGTGACCAGCCACTGCTGAGATTAGTCCGTATGACTGATATTCGGTAAAAAGTAAGTCCATAAGGACTTATATACTAACTTTTCATAAATCTATCAATTAGTTCCACGTTCCCCGACACATGCTTCCAATACCAAACCGCACTTTATTGAACGAACAGATTGTCACTAACCCTTGTAAACACAAATCAAGTTTATTCAATTAGCAATAACACATTCCACTCGCCTAGTTTAATATGTTTCTAATCAGTAAACGGTACGATAGGGCTGCCCCACGTCCCCGTCTTTCTAGAATGTTAATTATCAAGTTACCCACATGTATATAGCAGGGAGTTAGGGATGGACCGCTCCTATCACACGTGGCCCAACTTTCAGGGTTGCTACCTAATAGTTTTAATTAAACGTTAGTTAAGATTGCGCGAATAAATTGTGTTTTAATGTACTCTTGTACGTAGGTGCTAAAATTTTGTGTTGGAGAAATTGTTGAAGAAAAATAAATGTGAAGAGAGGAAGTTGAGACTTTAACACCCAAATTTTGTAAGTTATCGATTTTACAAACACTTTTACACGTCAACAAGTAAAATTTTATTTTTAACTAGGTCGGTGTTGCCCTATTTGAGTACTCTACGAGAAAACACCGATGCAAACTCATAGGTCACAGTCTGTTTTGAAATCCAGACATTATCATGGTCAGATCATGTGTGAACTATGCACACTAGTATCTAAGATGGTCGCGAGGAAAGAACCACACAGATGTTAATGGACTTGTCTAGTCAGTGCAAGCATTTGTCAGAAATTGTAGAGCCCAACTCAAACCTAAGTACCTCAACGGGTCGACAAACAATATCAAAGAACATTTGGGCAGGCTGCATGAAGTACTCAAACTGCTAGATAAAAATTCAGAATGGAACAAAAAAACAAACGTATGAGCAAATACTTATTATATTAAAAGTAAGTTGTTGTTTGTAAAGCTTTCAACCTCAGTTTAAATATTCACTAATAAGCTTTAAAATTGTTCAATTCCTAGATACAAATAAATACTCATGCGTCATTTTTGACCCAGTATCAAACGATAACTCTTCATTAATATAATGAAAGTACTCAAACAAATGCCCATTGAATGCATGAATGATACCCATATTTTAACTAATAATTAATAGCTTTTCACAATAATGAAAACAATAATCAGCTTATTGCATTATCGAGGACACGTGTGATATGAAGTTATCTATAGAAACCTATTTTAATTATAAACAGACGTGCTGTTGAGATTAATAAGTGTGGAGGTTGCCTAAATCTTTACGTTTTAGCAGACTTTTCAAAGTTATCTTTGATCAACTACGACTTAGGTACCTTACTTTAAAATTTACCAATTGAACATGAACCGTATTCTTTTGTAATAAAGTTGAAAATCTATCAAATAAATTTGAAACATTGGGGTAGCTTGATGTGCTGGCCTCTGTATAATGAAGAAACATTCACGAATTAATCTGGGCATAGTAGGTAGTCTGTAAATGCCAACATACATAGTATAACCGTTAGGATCAATGTTCATTCTTTGTCTGAATGAACAGACTTAATCAACACCCACGTGCGAGAAAGAGCCGGCTATTCTATATCCGCAATACTTATTCTATCGATCGATCCGTTGTCAGTTCGTGTAAATTGTATAGCGACCACGTTGTCTCATTTTGCAAAACTATGTAACTTAACGCCGTTTGCATCCCTGCGTTCCTCGACAACATAGCCGTTGCGAATGAATGAATGAAAAGTATCGCGTTTCACAGCGATATCGTGGTGATAAACTGTAGTCAGCTCTGCTTTAAACCCGAGTAAGTATTGATAATAATAATAAAACCAGCCTATTACTATCCTATTGCAGGGAAACACCTCTTCTCATACAGAGAGGGCACGAGCATTATTCACCATGGTTGGTAAAGGCAGGTTTCAGATTTATATTGAACACTGTCTGTTGCCCGCGATTTAGTCAGCGTGGAAAGTCATGGGTTTCATTTATTGCGCGGAAACTTAATTATTTTTATAAAAAAGTAGCCTACGTTAATCTCTATAACATCAGCTATCTGTCAGAGAAAATCTTGTCAAAATTGGACTAGTCGTTTCTGAGATTAGCCCAAACAAAAAGACAGACAACAATAAAAAATAAATGATTTTTGGTATCTTATATGCACTTCGTGAAAACAACGATATTTTCCAAAACCGATGTCAGTGATATTAACGATAAACATAGGAAGTAGGTAAATAATTAAACGAAAAGGTTTCGTTGGTACTTGCCCCGATAAGATCCTAGGCTAGGCCTTAACCACTGGGCCATCACGACATTACGTAAGTATTGGTAGGTACTTGAACCCTTATGTTACCAAGCCTTCAGAGTTCTAGAATTGTCAACAATACTTACCAAACCGTTAGTTGAAGTTCACGAATAAATTATTGTTAGTGACCTTTAATGGTCAAGCACAATTATTTGACTTTGCGCTATTTAACACTGAGGTCAAGTCTGTACATTAAGTACGTAACTTTATTATTTGTAACATTTTGACCTTTGCTTGTTCTGTGGCGTGAATGAAAACCTTCACAATATACCTAAGTCATAGTGATTAATATGTCATTCTTCATCAAGACTATTAAGAGGTGTCGCAGATACATGAAAGTCTTTTTGGGGGCCCATTGCCAGACGTTCTTGCTAATTCAGTATCTAAATACACAAGCTTGTTTATATTTTTGTGACTTTTCAGGGTTCAAAAGTGATCCTATAAGGGTTTATAGGATCACTTTTGCCCGTCCGTCCGTCTGCCTGTCACGACCATTTGTCTCGGGAACGCGTGGAGGTATTGAGTTGAAATTAAAATGATATACTCATGTCTACAATCTCTTGAAGCTGTACAAAAATCATAGTTCTAAATTAACGTAAAAAAAATCTTTCTATCTTCAATATTTTCTGGACAACAATCAACGTGCAACCTGTAATAAAAGTAAAATTAAAAAAAAAACGAATTTAAAAAATCCTCCGATCGATCCTGAAAAGGGAATGCGGGAAGTTTTGAAGTAAATTGAAATAATTAAAAGAAATATAACTCTCACAGTGTCGGAAGCTTCATATTAGTGGGTGTTCAGAAAAATACGCTTTTTAAACTCTGCTTGAAATAAATCCAGCTGCGGTCGGCGAGACAGCTTAAATTCGCGCGAGGCAGCTTGACTGTCATTGTTTTACGGTTTTCATTAGTTTTCGTTTAGTTATGGCCTTCCCAACACCGGACTGTCAAGCACAGAATAAACACAGGAATGGATGAAATGGTGGCAGATAACGGGAACAACTTGCGATTCCCACGTTCCCCTTAAACTTAAAGGGAAGATCTATAAGACTATGATTAGACTTGCTGTCTTGAATGAAAGGGATGTGTAGTGTTACGCCAATGGATAGAATAAGAAATGAATATATAAGAGGAAGTCTGAAAGTGGCGCCTGTGACAGAGAAATGATGTGGAAATCGGCTGTTGTGGTATGGACACGGTGATGCGAAGGAATGAAGATCATGTTGTGAGGAAAGTTTTGAGTATGAATGTAGAGGGTTACAAGAGTGGAGGGAGACCTAGGAAACGATGAATGGATTGTGTGAAAGATGATATGGCTAAGAAAGAGGTGACTTCTGAGATGACGGCAAATAGAGATGTATGGAAGAAGAAGACATGCTGCGCCGACCCCAAAAATATTGGGATAAGGGCAAGAGAATGATGATATGGCCTTCCCAACATGCTCGACATGGGCTGACAGATAATTCCAGATGTTTCCGGACGAAACTGAGTAACGAAGATAAGAGCTTCAACTCTTCATTAATGGTTATTGTGGAAGAGATACCACAATTTTGCCAATCATTCATCAGTCACTGTAAAATCGACTTAAAACACACAAAAATAAAGTTGATACTTGTTTAAATGGAAATAAAATCAATTGGAAAATATGGATTTGAATATGGAATAGTTTGATCGGAACGCCTGTCAGTTTGTGATGAACTCATTTTCACCAGCCTTACCAATTTCTAAACCTAATCTGCACTACCCAACTCTAGATGTACCTAAGACCTGGTAATCTCCCAATCTCGGGCCAGATACAAAAATGCCAGTCTGTTATGATGTTTTCCTAAGTCTGCTTCGCTGGCAAGTGTAACGTGTACCTCGGCTTAAATAATTTAACCTTACTGCGCGTAGATTGCCTCAAATTAAGACAATTCTCGCTACGCAGGTGTTTTCTACCTTTGCGAGTACATTTTGGCTTTCCGTCAGTTCATTTCGATTAAAAGTTTCTCAATATCGTATGGAATGTTTTGGTGTCGGTTGGTAATTTATTTTAACTTTATTTTGTGAGTTGTGTCTATGTTTTCAGGTACATAATCCATATATTTGTGTACTAGCTTTGATCGCAGCTCTGTTGATATGTTTATTTTACACTGTACAAAATCATGATATCTTTCGAACCATTAAAAATCTCTAATGGTCTAATCCTCTTTGGATTGACAGTAAAACATCAATCTTAATCTGGTCGCACCATGTATCATCATAGGACATCAGAATAATGTTCTGAATTCATGGTGTCAGGATATGCGTCAATGTTCGACCCTGTATTTGTAGAACTGCCCTTGTAGAATTTGCCCAATATATGTACCTACATATTGTGATGTAATAAATACAGAAAAAGAAACGAAAAGAAGATGTTGTGACAAAAATTTAAAGGATGCTTCTAAGGTTTGGTCACGTTGAGAGGATGAATGAAAGACGACTAACAAAAGGTATTTATAAGTCAGATGTAAGCGGAAACGTCGGTAGGGGACATACACTGACCTTCTATTAGAAGGACATACACTGACCTTATTGGTGATGTTCTTCAAATAGGTCAGGTGCGTAGTACTCACAACCGGCGTGCGTGTATGACCAGATGTATGACCGTAAACGAAGAGTATGTAAGGGTCGTAGCAGGTGCTGTACTGTCGTTTCTGTCTAAAGAAGCCGAACGCGTGAGATCATGTACGTAAGCACAAGAGAATAACGCCTAATGTCCTGCACTGTATTTATTAACGTTATTAAAAAATAAAAGAAAAAGAACAGGAAAACAAACAACCATCTCACATAAACCGCGAAGGGTTGCATAGCACACAACCCTCCGTAAACTATTGGATAAAAAACTCGGAACAATAGCGCCACTGTATGTTTTTCACCCAACTAGCGAAGCACAGACACGGTCCGATAGGCTGAAACGTGTTACGTACTGACATTGACAAGTGCATTAACCTCTATGCATTCATACTGCGTCGATAAAGTGTTCGGGGAATAGGGATGCTAGCTCGAATATTGTGTGTTTGAGCTATCTTTTGTATACTTGTATGCATCTTTTCCACGTTTCCCTAAGGGTACAAAAAGGAGAACCAATTTGCATGACCGACTTGGTAAGATTCTATTAGGAATATGCTCAGTGTTTCCTGGTAATCGCCTCTTATATTGAACGTGATTTCAAAATGAGTCACCACAGGCTATGCATGTAATTTCTCTGAACAATTTTTCATCAGATTTCTATTAGAGCTTTTACCTATTAAAATAACGGTACTCGAGTTGAGTTTCTAGTTACAAATAATTATAATAATAACAACTACTTCCATTTTAATTGCTGTTATAGCTAAGCCCAGTTGGGGATAGCAATCTTGCGATCCTTGTTCTTTACAGCGGTCTTAAGCCTGAGATCAAAATAACCCCTGCTCTAATGAGAATCAGTTCATTTGAAGCTGAGAACGACTGAATGACAAATACTTAAAACAAGAAAGTGTCAATTTAAACCGTATTTATTGAACTGCACCGCCGAACTTCTATTAGGCTGGATATCTACATATTTAGTTTAGAAGTACTCTAGAGGTGGGCAAATTGAAACAGTACTCGTTATACAGCTCTGGGCTAAAACTAGCCCTAACTTTGAGTTTTGTTGAACATTGAGATACGGAGTACTTTTAAAGCTGTTGAGATAACTCCGGGCAAATTTACGTCATAATTTTACACCCGCTTTTGTTTTATACATACATATATATTGTGTGCGCAACAAAGCAAGTTCTGCACTTGTAGTTATCAAACCTTTTCGCGTATGCGCACCATAAAATGGTTTCTGTGTTGTTGAATAATACGTTAGCAGTGTTAATGACTGTTTGATTGAGCTTGAAGCTCGTAACGTTGCTATTGTTTTGTTTTCAACCGTCCACCTGCACTGGGGAACTTGTTTGCCTTTTCATGCACTATAAAAACAATTAGTACTCGTACTACGAAGCGAAAGATAATTTATTCGTTACAATAGATAGTTTGAATTAGTTTGCGAAACAACTTTATTTCACAATCGTAAGCCCAACTTTTGTTTTGTATTGAATAGATATTTCAGTTTTCACTAAGAATGGTTTTATTATTTAGCGTCGAAATATTTGCGGTTGAATTTTATTTAATAGTTTAAGAGAGAGCTTAATGGCGTCGGTTCTATTAAGGCTCTGGTATTTCATATTTTTGATTCAACGCTCGGGTATTTTATGAACTTTAAGTTTGCGTTTGGGTTATTTATATTGCAGATTTTCAAAAAATCTTATAGTACGTAGTCCTTTGTACGGCAGCTCTGACGAAGTATCTATGAACATTATGGACTTCTTCGCAATGCATCCGATCCCTAGTTCCCTTCTGGGTAAGCTTACTCCATCGTCGACTTTGTCTCTCTCACCTCTGACCTAGACTAGAGTCAAAACCATCACAAGTCATAAAATAACTCAAAATGAGCCTTTTGAAACAGTCTTATAATTACTGACAGTGTTTACTTGTAAATTGAAATTGATTTATCAATTTCCTGTGAACAAACGACAACATTCTTCTTGATTACTGTCACGTAGAAACACTTGTTACACAGACGGCTGTAGGCGATGTTGGCATCAATCACTTTTGCTTTGCCATGTTTAGATTGCCCAAATTAAGGGCGTCTGTGAGTTGCCTTTTGTCTCGACGAAAAATAATGGTGATTATTCAACTCTTCTTCTTGTGTTCTTTGAGCGAGCACATTCGTGATTCAATTACGTGTCTGTCTTACGTTATGTATATCGATAGATCGTGGTTGCTTACCACTTTGAAGAACGTAATGAACACAAACAAAATGTTGCCAAAACAGTTTGAAAATAATTTCAAACTGTTTTCCAGTCACAGATAACTGTGACTGGAAAATGACTGGATGAGACGTTGTACCTCTTTTAAAACATATTGCGGGCACGCAGAAGTGTGAGATTTGACTGGTTAAATTTCATATGGAGGACTGCAGAAGGATATTTGTTTAATTTTATGAGTTTTATGGTTGATTTTTGACCATTATGGACTGCTAGTTTTTATACTAAAGAAAATACTCATAGTGGACGCAAAAAGAGTTAGTTCGTCGGTGCCACTATGTGGTTTGGTTTTATTCAAATATGATCACCCGTTTAATTTCTCGACACCACAGGGCCTACGTAATCTGACCTTTTCGTTCGTTTCGCATAAGTGGGTTATAGTGATTGACAGTTTGGGCTTAGCTAATTTGCGCTCAATTACTTACCCCGTGATACAGCAGATTTTGGGCTTAGGAGCAATAACATAATGAGGTCAGTTTGGGTGCAATGCAGTGAGATGGCGAGATAAATAGTGGAAGCGGTTAATTGCTTGGTAAATAAAGTGATTTTCTTATAGAGCGGAGCAGTGCTATTCTGTACAAATATCCCCGTGAAAATGTTGGTCTAGTCCAGGTGAGGTGTGCCGTCATCCGCTGTGTGTATGTCTGTGTGCTGTGTGTGTATGTGGCTTGGGATTGACAGTTCACATCATACTCAGTTCCCCTAACTTTCCGCAGGGATATTTTACACAATCGTCTGGCTGTTGTGCGGTTAAAGATATGTTTTTGTTTGTGTGATTGACGTCACAATTTTTATTTGAGAATACTATTACTTATTCTATCGATAGGACAAAATAATACCAGATATACAAATAATCCGTCTGCAATACGATTCCATTAGTCTTACATACATGCCGGGTTAACACCCTGCATGTATGTACGACTAGAAAAGGCCCATCAGGAAACCGTCAAATACGCGGTCTGTACACACGCCAGCACATCGAGCTACCCGAAACTGTCAGATTTTCCCAATTGCATATGAACCTTATTTTTGTTGCAATAAAGTTGAATAACTATCAAAGAAATTTAACAAAAATAATTGATGTGAAACGACTTTTATTTTTGGTGTGAAAAATGCGCATGCAAAACATTAAGCATTTTTTTTTAAGAACTTTTCCCCACTTTAGGAATTGCTCCTGTGTCATGGGTGCGTTTACAAACATTTAAACTCACATACACAAACAGCCAGAACCGGAACAATTACCTGCAAGCCATACAAATATTTGATCCGTTCTGGACTCGACTGGTTCGACTGATGCTGCGCAGCAGTCGATAGCCATATAGTCTCTCAGCCACTGCGCCAACCGTGCCGTCAAAATGCATGGCAATGTTATAAGGATCGTAGATGTATTTAAAATTAAGTGATAGCATTTGAAACATTTTTGAACAAAAAAACGTCAAAGAAAGTTGGAAGTCTGAAATTCAATGTGTCTTTAGCCAAAAATAAATAAATTAATAATAATGATGGACAATCCACACAGCATCATCTAGCCCCAAGCTTGTGTTATGGGTACTAGATGACTGATATACATAATACAATACATTACAAAGATAGATATTTTTTATTATACATAGCACATACCCAGAACACTCGGAAGAAATCTTCGTAGATCGTACAAACATTTGTCCCAGGGCGGGAATCGAACCCGCAACCTCCTGCTTCGCAGGCGGACCTTCGCCCGCCGCGCCACATAGGTCGTCAAAGAAGTCGTCCAGTGCAAAAAAAAAAGATCCCGATGATGGAACAACTGGTTATTTATTTATTATATTTATTCTGTAAGGATCGTAGTCGGTGGCGTTCTGTGGTCTCTTCCTCTTCCTACCCCCATGGGAAAATGGCGTGAGTTTATGTATGTTTGTTTACACAATTCTTTATTTATTAAAACATATTTACATTATATTTAACCATTTACATTATACATTATTTTATTAAAACTTATGGTATATGCATAAGGTGGACAATAGCAGTGGTTTTTAAACCATTTCTCTCGGTAACTGTTATTGCAATAAATCCTGAAAAAATATATGTTAATCTTCATAAAACATATACAGACGAGTACTGTGTTTTTTTTTTAAAGTATTAAAATATTGATGAAATAACAGTGCAAAGAGCAGGATTAAAACCATTTTTCTCGTGCGTTACTTTTAAGTTACGCCAAACAGCCTTATTTCAAAAGTATAAAACTGAATAAAATTAATGGAAACTTTTTGACGAAAATAAATAATTTGTGGGTCAATTATGTTTAAAAAAGGGATAAAATACAATAGCATTTAAGAAAAATGGCAAAAGTTGGGCGTCATAGGCTTCAACCTAACCACCACTCGGGAAATACAGACTCAATGTAATGTTACTTTACTAATTTACATAGTGTATGTACGCACAAGAAGAAGAAGGTGGATTGCACAACTTTGACTAGTATAAAGTTTTCTGAGGCTCACTTTCCCGCCCTAGTAGGATAACGCAAAGTAAAAAAACACACGTGATAAATACACTACACTGTCAAAAGGTGCTTTAACCGCGACCTTGCGACTAAGTGTGTTAAAATATAATCTTAAATCTGTAATCTAATTATTTGGTCTCCAGTTATAGGAGAGGCCACTCCCGTTTTTCGTGGGCGCCAAAAAGGCTATTAATTTGCGTCAAGAACCTTTTATTAAGAAGTTATTTTGGCTTTAATCCTCCTTGGGTATCCAGCTTTTTACGAAGAAGTAATACGATTTAAATTTGGCATTAGGCACAAAGGTGTTTATAATAATATAGCCGTTTGATCCGTATTGGTAGGCAGAGCTGTACACTGTACAGCAGACACCCACAGTTTGCCAGTTACAGTTAAACTATCGTACGTAGTAGTAAAGGTCAAGTGAAGAAGTGACCTTTCATTCCATACTTATGCTTGGGATGGCCAGGTAGGTAATACCTAGTACATTACAACTGCTCAGCGTTTCGTCGCCGTCCCGACCTGCCGCTCCGCTCCCACTGTGTGCCGACACTTTAAAATACGTCAAAAAAGTTGGTACTATGACCAACAAGAACTTCCAATAAGAAGGGTGGAAATTCCTAGGTATGGTATGTTCATAATAAGTGACGCAGAACAAGTACATCTCTGCTACGTGAAGCGTCTTTTCACACTCTCTCATCTTTATCATTTCTTTTTAAAATCATATTTTATGTGTAAACTTTCTGTTCTTCCGTGGGGACCTGGTGATTTGTAATACAGGCATTTTACGCCTGACTGACCAAGACTGACACCAGCTTCTCACATTGCTTAAAAAAATAACAAATAATATGTGAAACCTAGAATAAGCTTCTCATTGTGAGGAGAAATAAAGAACTTATTATTATATATTATATTATTATATATTATATTATTATTACTCCCATCAAAAGGGAAATATCCTAGGCCTGGGACCAGGCACGAAACTCGAATCGAGTCCATCTAATTAATTTCTGATGGCTGACTAATCATTGACCTCAGAACCCGATGCGCAGCAACAAGGAAGTTGTTAAGTGTTTACAACATAAATGCAGCAGTGCTATTCCGTGAAATATGACATAATATATACCTTTGAAAGTTTCGGTGAAGTGAGCGATTCGGTGACCTATCAGTGTCTTACTTTAACTGGGTGACACTTATTGCTCACTTCATAGCTGACTTCAATCAAAAAACACAAAATATAATAAAACATACGCATAAAACAAAAAACACACAACACAAAACACGCAAAAAACACACACAAAAAACATAAATAAAACACATACTATACACAAAATTCTCGTGTCACAATGTTAGTTGCCATACTCCTCCGAAACGGCTTGATCGTATTTTCGGTAGGTCTGAGAATCGGTCGTAATCTGTTATTCATACCCCTAAGTGATAAGGATGCTCCACCCCAAACATTTATTTATATTTCTTGGACTTTTCCTTTATTTTTTTTTTATTAAAATATGTGGCATTAAATAATACATACAACGATAAATTTTCACCTTTATAGCACCAACCCCTGTATGGCAAAACAACGTTTGAAAGGTGCAGTTAGTAATTTTATAGAATCGACAGACTGTAATCGATTAGTCCTCCGTACCTGTCAACAAAAAATTGATAAGACTCAGTTTACACTGAATAATACAGTGGCGAACTCCATTGATGAAACTCTCCTGTTTATTTGATACTAAAATTAAATCGTCACTTAATTGGACAACGCCAATTAATGCATTTGTAGTCCCGTTAATTGAATTAATTATTCCGAACGTAATGTGTGTACATTGGTAGATACTGATAGAGTCGCTTTTGACTTTTTATATAATGTTGGAAAAGGTTTCCATTATGAGAATACTAATTAATCTGGAAAATATAGCGTGTTGTTAATATCTAAATATTATAATGGGTAATAGTTTCTGCCAGTGTGGCTGGATCTGTAGGTATTCATAAATTAATTATTAATAAAGCGCAGTTCAGACTAAGCTGTACTATATCACCATACAACCTTTGACAACACGGTTGGCGCAGTGGTTGAGCCATCGGCTGCTGCGCCGCATATTGTGTGTTCGATCCCCGCTCGGAACAAATATTTGTATGACCTACAGGTAGTTGTTCCGGGTCTGGCTATTTGTGTATGTGAGTTTAAATGTTTGTAAACGCACCCACGATACAGGAGAAATTATCTGGTGTGTGGTTTAAAAAAAAGAAAGAAAAGAACCTTATTTTTTGTTGACAGCAAACCTCTTAAGGTAAGCATAGAGGCAGCCCGTAAAATTTCTAATGATAACTTTTCTAACCTAATATTGAGATGTGAATTCCAAAAAAACTTAGAAAATTCGAATTTCGTTTGCTGCTTCTATGAATTTTTGAAACCTTTACGATCTAATTTTAATATAAGGCCAAACTTGAAATCGCGAAAAAAAATCGACTGCTCCATACATATTGTAGATCTAAGACACTGGAAATGTACTGAACACCTGTTTTATTTCTCGGAATTCAGCGTTTGTCACTGTTATTGATAATGATAAACACAATCACCCCTTAAGAGGTTAGCTGTCAACATAAAATAAGGTTTATAGCATATTCCGTCATTTCTTTATTATTCGATATTTTATAACATAGCGTTGTGTGGACGCGCCGATATTTAATGCATTCTGAGCGTTATAGTTGTACTATATAATATTTGTTATTAATACGAGTATGCATTTGTTTATGTATGTTTGTGTACATACACACATACACACACATACATAAACTCTCAGGTCAGTACTTGTAGGTTAGTGACTTGTATGAATATTTAAGTATGGTGTTACTCTTAAATGTAACAAGACTCTACATGTAGATCTCAAAGTCCCCACGATAAAACAGTTCATGAAGCGCCTCACCTAGCGCTTCATGGACAGTTTTATCAAACATCCCAACCCCTTAGTGGCATCGACCGCCCGATACAATCCCTCGAGAATCCCCAAAGTTCGTAGACACACACTAACAGAGCCTGATGAACCTATCACTCTCCTCCAGGAGAGCAATAGAGCCACCAGCACTGTTCGCAAACACAGACCGCCGTCATTCCGTCCACGCCGAAGAGGCCCGTCTCGACGACCCCGTCAATGTCCTCCCCCGATCCTTTGCTCGAGCCAGCCCGCGTAGCTGAGCCAGTAGTTGTTAAAATTAGTCCCTAAATGATATATTAGATCCAGCCTGTCCCTTTGCTGTCCTCTCCCAGCAACGTCCTAAGCCGAGGCTTCGTACCCCGCAGGGGGTGCTCTTAGCGATTGGTCGCTTAGCTTTTAAGTTTTTTACTCCCTGGCTGGAGGCCTTAATGTTTTAATTAAGTTCCCACAGGAAAGTTCGGTTAAGCAGTAGATATCCCTGAAGGATAAACTGCGAGATGCCCATTCCAAAAAATAAAAGCGAAAACAAAAACACACTAGCACTTCGCCCGCGACTCCATCCGCAGGGATTTCGTGCTTCTCCCTTTAAACTTTAACGTCCCCTTCTCCCCTTTTAAAGCGTAGTCATCATCATCATCATCAGGCTATACTAGTCCACTGCTGGATATAGCCCTCTCCTAATGAGCGCCATAGCGTCGTAGCCAGTCTTTCGCAGATCGTCATCCCACCTGGTCAGAGGGCGTCCTACACTATGTTTGCCAAGTCGCGGTCTCCACTCAAGAACACGTTTACCCCAGCGGTTGTCGGTTCTTCGCGAGATATGGCCAGCCCACTGCCACTTCAACTTGCTAATTCTTTGAGCTATGTCGGTGACTTTGGTTCTCTGTCGGATGTATTCGTTTCGAATCCTATCCTTCAGAGAAACTCCGAGCATAGCTCTCTCTTTAAAGCGTAGTATTGAAAATCTTATCACTACGGTATTTGTTATTTACCTAGATGAGTATTTGCGCCATACAAATTGTTTTCTTCTTTTTCAACATGATCATTTTTTAAACAGACAAATTGATGCTTTTCCAGTACGCAACTTTAAATATTTTTGCATCAATTTTGAGTTAATCGAAGCAACCTTTCACCCGGCTCATGGCTGATTTTCGAAAAACATGTTATTGCATGTTTGAGAGACACTGCAGCCGCTTTTGTTTTATGAAATTTTAAAGTGTAAAATAATAGAAAACATATCAGGGATGTGTACTAGGTAAAAATATATTAAGTCCATTTTATCCGTCAGTAAGATTACCAAAAAATATTGGACTCGTATTTTTGCTTACTCAAATTAATAAAAATTGACAATGACATAGCACATCAAAGTTCAGGAGCTCCCGGCTCCCGGCTGTCATTTGTAGATCTTTGACGGTCGTTACGGGTAGTCAGAAGCCCGGAAGTCGTACAACCAGTCTTACCAAGGGGTATCGTGTTGCCCAGTAACTGGGTTGTGGAGGTCAGATAGGCAGTCGCTCCATGTAAAATACTGGTATTCAGCTGCATCCGGTTTGACTGGAAGCCGAACCCAACATAGTTGGGAAAAGCCTAGGCAGATGATGAACTAGTTTTTGAGTTAATCCATTACAAACAATCACATCTTTTCTCTTTATTATAATGCCAGTTTAGATGAAATGTATGGAGTAGCTGATTTTATTTTCGTGATTTCATGGTTTGCCCTACAGTCAATGTTGTTTATTCTCATTAGTACTTCAGGCACTTAAAGTATTTGCTACGTCATACCTACACAATGTATAAGTTCTTCCAGGAGTTTTCTATGAACGAAAGTTCAGTAGCGTAAACTTTATAACAATGTTCATGCATACGACGGCTTAGCCAAAGGCCATGTACACAACTTTACCTACAGTATTATCATGCGAATGACGTATTTATTAACCACGACTAAATTTATTAAAAACGTAGAATTAAATACTAATCTTCTCTTTAAAATAATTATAAAACATTTGAAGATATGGCCCCGTATTTAAAAACATCGAAAACTTGTCAAAAATGTAGCCAAATCAGACGAATTTTCGACAGATTGGGACAGATGAAAATGAGAACGTTCTTAAAAATACGATAATATCCCCTCAGTTGTGTTTTCAAAAGGGATAGGCAAAATTGTAGCCCGTCCATATTTTGCAAGTTACGTTTTATATGCTGAAATTCATGTGTAACTAAAAGCGTGCCTGTTTTCTAGTAAATAGTATACTTATTAATAGCATTCTCTTCATGTGTGCGATATAATCACGACGACACGGTTGGCGCAGTGGTTGAGCCATCGGCTGTTGCGCCGCGTGTTGTGGGTTCGATCCCCGCACGGAACAAATATTTGTATGACCTACAGGTAGTTGTTCCGGGTCTGGCTGTTTGTGTATGTGAGTTTAAATGTTTGTAAACGCACCCACGATACAGGAGAAATTCCTAGTGTGGGGCAACGTTTTAAAAAAAAAAACTTACAATCCCAGGTCCAGTTGAAAACTAGCAAAAAGCACTCATTTCTAATTTCTTTTTTAATTCTAACTCCTCTGCTGTTCTTTTCTGATTCAATTTCGTTGTGGGATCCATGACAATTGAATCATTTCTCCCGGACTTTGCAGGTAAAAAAAAAAAAACATACTCTTTTCGAATACACATGCTCATTGTGCTTTAGGTAACATCTGCTCCAAATTATTATGCTTCTGTGCTACTACGTAACTTGTTTATTTCTAGTTTTAAGCCCTATATTGCAAGGGGAGTCCTGTTGGCCACACATCCAGAATCAAGGTTGCTACGTAGAAATTTCTGATGGGAAACCCGCAATATTACTTTACCTGACCTGACGATCATATCCAGGAACCAGAGTTTAGCAGTAGATGAGGCAGTCTAGAAAAGGTAAGTCTTTGTAAAGATGAGGGAAATACATCATCATAACATCACGCCGGTATACCCCAAAGGGTTAAGCAGGATTATACAACTGCATCTCACCAGTTATGTTCCAGTCCCATGTATTAGGGCGAGCGTTTTGTCACTAACTGGGCGCAAATTCAGACCACGGGCTGCTACTGAGAAATTTCAGACGAGGAAAAATCCAATTACTATTTTCCCGATCAGGGAATCGCCTGTGACCACTAGAGCTACCATTAGCAGGTTCTCGTAGTTCAGTTAGTAGTTTTTTTTTAATAATCACAATTGTGTAAATAACTAATGCATATGTGTGAGAGCGGGTATGTCTGTTTGGGTGGCATAGGGCTTAAGCCCGTCACCAAATTTGATTGAATATCCTTTGTCAATCGTCGCAAATGCTTGCGTAATACGCTTGCCATTCGAATATATATTTCCCCCTCAAATGCTAGAACACTTCCGCTATTACCTTTGACATATCCGAATGGTTTCATCGATCGGCAGGGCTCTTATCAGCGACGTCCACTGACGCCAATTGACAATGGATTAACGCAGCTGTCACTCTTGCTTTATCATTACGTTGGAGCTCAAAGTTTCCCTAGGCTGAGAGTTAAAAAACCAAGCAAAGAGCGAGTCGGGCTCTCTGACCGAGGGTTACTTATCCGGGTAGGAAAGTACCCGTGATAGGCAGACAGACAAACAGACGAAGTAGCACCATTAAGGGTTTCTTTTCTGTCATTTTGGTACGGAGCCCTAAAACGGCTCTGTTTATATTCCTATAAAACGTACTTACGGTTTTTCCATAGGGGTAGATAGAGTATTATTTTATTGTGATCGTAGAAGTCAATTTTATGACAATCTGTGACGCCCGAGACGTCCTTAGTTTTAAATGACGAAAATATTTCAAAAGATACATTGTATGTAGACGGACATTTTATATTGGCTAACGAAAGTCTGCAGACGTGGTGCGTATTGATAAAAACTCTTTATTTAAAGTTATTATTTTCGTGGAACAAAATACATTTTAATTTTATTTAATGAAAATAAGATTCCTAAATCCATTTAATTGCAGATTGGTCCTGTAGATTATTTAAAAACATTGGACATGTATTTTTTCTTTTTTTACGTAATCAAATGATTACGTCAATACATTGAGTTAAAATGTAGCATGGCGTCACACGTAAGTAGATTTTATACCTGTGACGTAGCGAGTCCCACTCCCCATATTTAATGATAAAGGAAAAAATACGTGTACAATATTGTTTCATTACCTAACTGACGGACTAAATATAATTCCTTTTTTTACCCAGGCTTCATCCCTATTATTAAAGTTTTTGGAAATTAAAATGGGATTTAATTGGGTATCAATTAAATATTCGCCGTTTACTTTTACGTATTTTATAGAAAGAAAAACTCTGATTCCCTACACTACTATTTTTTTCGTACCATAGCTCCTACAGGCACCAATAAATACAACTCATAACTCTGCTTACCCTCTTAGCGATCATATGCGCTACAAACCTTGTATAACAACGAGAGGTCCATATTAGCACGATGATTCCCAGTCAATGTATCGTGTGATTGAATACGAATAGGCTCATCACTCCATGGATTGTAAGGGGTCCTGTCATGTGGATAGCCAGCATTACGTACCCAGCTTTAATCATACTATCGATTACTATCGACCTGATTACTGATTACGAAGTATTCCTTAAGATACATAATCTACAGGGCTTAGATTATGTTTAAAAAGTTAAACTAAAAAGAGATCGTAGAATATTTGTCGATTCAATTTTAAAAGTGCGCTAACTCTAGCAGCACATTAAACTACAGTTTCTAGATCATAAAACCTGAAATACAATTAGTGTTGTGAAATGGTTATTTTTGTAAAACGTATGAATTTTTAGTCAGTATAACGAAGAATATCATTACCATTTATCACCTCTCACAACATTAGCATAGAGCGCTGTGAAATATTCAATTAGGTATTAAAGTCCCGGGAAACGAAGGTTTCGGATGAAATTAAGAGGCAATGCGACATGTCCTTGATTTTATTATTTTTTGTAACGATCAGGATATTAACGTACATTTTTCGGAAGAAGTTACATTATTATTTTGACTACATTATTTAGATACACGCGGAAAGAACTCCATCTGCAACTTTGGATATCCAATTAATTTCTGTTTCATAAACCACAGAACAAATCTCAAGAATGTTTTGCCATAAAGTTGGCTTAGCTGTTGAAAGACTTTGGGTACTAAATCCATTACTAGTACATGCCGTATCTGCTACCAAAGTTGCAGCTAGAGTGTAAGCACTGGGAACTGTAACTTTTAAGTTGTAAATACTCGGCAACTATTAACTGTTTTTATATGTCTCAAACGAGTCATTAAGTAAATATGTCCTCTATCGCTTACATACAATATATTATTTACAATTAAATTTACCATGCCCAATAAAAACTTTAATATAAATGTCTCTATTCAAGATAATAGCAATATACATGGCACATTCATTTATAAACATTTGCTTAAATCTTACACGATTTCGTAAATGTATTTAACAGTAAGTATCAGAGATGAATTACTATTATGTATTTATATTCTTACAAACAGTTCAGATATTCACCTATTACAAACTATATACAACGTTATAAGACTAGTTATTATCACGTTACACGCTGATGGAATAAAAAACTATGAAACAGAAAATTCGCCGACTCTAATAACGAAAAAATAACAATGCCTACAGAAATTATTCCAATCAAACGCAATTACAGGCTGTGATTGTTGACAATTTACCTGAATTATCATCAGGGCTAACGATAAGAAAAGAAACATTTGTTATAGCATTTATAGTAATTATAGCAGACTTTTGATTAGACACAGGAAGATTGCTGTCGTTTTGGTGATTGTAGACGAGGCGCCGGTCGCTGTGGTCACCGCGACCTTACCATCGTTGGAGTACCATTTGTTGGCTCTGTCCGGCACTCTGTTACTCTTCATGCTATCAACATCGTCGTCATCGTCATCATACGAGTTCGTTCCGTACTCATCATCCGATGTTGCTCGTACATCAGGGTACTGGTAAGCGTGCCTATCGTTGCCCGGAATCTCTGTTGAAAATGTTTTGGTTTTAAACTCGATCAATAATGCCGTCACCGCGCGATCAATTCAATATTCCGTGGTAATTTCGATTTTCCATTTATTTAAAGTATTTGCGAATTGAAATGCAGATTTGAGAGTCATTGAACACGTTTTATATGCGTTTGCTGTAGCAAATATTTGTGTCGGGTTCCACAAAAGCTGATGTTTAAAGGTATGCGGAACTGAATGAAATTGTATTTAATTAACAAAGTTAGGAGAGCAATTGAATTTCTTAAAATAGAAAGGTACCGTACCGTATAATCTTATCTTGCTCTCGACGTCTCCCAGGGAATTCTTGGCGACGCAGATGTAACTGCCCAAGTCCTCCCTTCGAATGTTCTTGATCGTCATCGTCATTTCTGCTTCGAACATCGACTTCTGCCTGACTGTCATCATGTGATGCTCCGAAGGTATGATCAGTTCACCTGCAGAACAATTTATTACTTAAACACGCTTGTTTTCAAATTCAATATTAGAATTTCATCTTTCCACAGCGGAAGTTTTATGAAAAATGTAAAAACTTCGTGCAGACACCTAGGAGTTTTATGGCTGCCTTATAATTTGTTTCACTTTTATTGCGGATGCTTTACCTGCCAGCCGAGTTAATCAAACGGTATTAAAATTCGAATGTTGAACTTTTAAAGCGTATTTATATTCAATCCGGGATAGAAGATGATTTTTATTTTTATTGCTGAACCAAAATGTTATGCTCATGATCTTAAATGAACTTTATCTTTATTTATTGGATTCGACTGACGTTAACATGGGATATTGAACTATATTATTATTATGTTACAATCTATTTTTAACAAGCAGCCACCTGTGACGTGTCTTCATAAATTATTATACCCTTTGTGTTACTTTGAAGTATTAGTTGATACTCCCAAAGGTTAATCAAAACCCGTTCAGTAGTTTTTTTTGCTTGTAAGAGCAACATAATCTAAATATCTTCAAAAACTTTCATATTTATAATTAGTATGATAATCAAGAGCATCAAGTGTAGTGTGATCACAATGAGAGCTTCTCTCGAAATAAGACATAATGCAGTAGATAAATCTTGAAATATCTTGAATATTGGTTAAAATCTAATCTAATCTAATCAATTCTTACCTGGATCCTTAACCCAGTAGTTGATAGACTTGGGCGAAGACTCGACGTAGCACTCAATAGTGACGTCAGTGCCCAGCGGAGCTCCCACCAGCTGATTGGGCACTTGAATCACGGGATGAACTAGACAAACCAAAAACAAATAAGTATTAAAAAACATTGATATATTTAGACTCTTTAAGATTCACGATCCAGAAGCCAAAATGGTAAAAGATTTTACGAAGAAATGTTTACGGGGGAGCAGTAAATTATCTTAATTATCCCAAGACCTTTTTGAATCAACTACTTTGGTTGGGAGTATATCTGATACTTTCAAGTATTGAAAAGGAAACATTATTAAGGCTTCATTTGGCTTAATTGGCGGCCGACGAAATACGTTTAACATTAAGCCACGTCCATACCAAACGTTTCGGTCGCCTATTTTCGGCAGCCATTCTACAACACGGTACTTTTTGCATGCACTTTGAACTTCATGCTCACAGTAGACGGATGTCTATACGTTTGGTGTGAACGCAGCCTTATAAAGATCAGCTTACAGTGTACACTGACGTGGATCCTCTTGCTGACTGTAGGAGGGACCCCATTACCGGCGATACATAAGTATGTGCCCATCTCCGAACGTGATATTTTGGTCAACTTCAACACTTCACCCTGGTATGTTAGCACTGCGAACAAAAGTTAAACGTTATCTTCAACCCCTGTACTTACGTAAGAGCTCCTACCAATGGAGTATATCTTCAAGTGACTTTCCAGGTTACCAGAACCCTACTTACTTATATATTATTCCATCCCTTGAACTGATTAAGAATATTCCAATTTCTATTTTTGATCGACAACTTCCGTAATATATAGTCTATTAATGTTGCTAACTCTGAATATTTGACCAGCCTGTATTACTTTGTATGGTTTGATTCTAAATATGAAGTTAGACCGCGGTGCCTATTTTTAAACTAGTATTTTTTAAATTAGTTCTTTTTTTAAATTAGCAGCCCGGAGTTTGAATTTGTTGCCTGGTTAGTGGCAATACTCGCCCCCGACTTAAACATAACTGGCATAATCTGTGTGTTACTATAGGTGTACCTATGCCTAACCTTTCAGGGAATACAGGCGTGTGGTTTTATGTGTTAAAATCTTATATACTTATATAAAGACCCCATCTATCGGGAAACACAGACTCCGTCAGGTAATTTCATTCCTAAGCTGTACGCACAATGAAGGGTACACAAAACATTTTATGCGCGTGGGTGGAATGTCAACCATGAACGACAGTGTTTGTTTGTTTAATAATATTCTATTATAGACTGGAATTCAGTCATTACGCCAAAATTTGGTCAAAGTTGAAATGAACACACCATTTACAATATATGCAACTCAATTCGGTTTTCATTGCGTAAAACAGAGTGATGTAAACAGTTGTTAGAATCAGGAATAGCGAACGATTTGGGTTTAACGGTGCAACAAGTTCTATTACATATTGTGTCACAATATTTTGTTTAGTCCCTTAACTAAATATTTATTTTTTATAAATTTTACAACTTATTATATCAACAGCTCAGCTACCTCTTGGTAAGACTGGTTCTCAAACTATCAGGCTAACCCTACTGACTGTCAAAGATCTCCGAAGTACAGGCGAGACCAACGGCATAATTTGCTTACTGAGGTGTCGTAATAGATGGTCACTCATCAACCTTTTCATCACCATTAACCTTTAATCGACGTGTTGCAATTATAACAAAGCCACATTTTTAATTTTAAACCTCTTATCTATTCTCTATACAAATAAATGCAATAAGTGTCCATTTGTAATGTCAAAATATCAGCTTTATACTAAAGGCACCTACATTTTTTTTTTAATATATTTCTGTTTGTTTAAGCCAATCTCCAAAATGGTTTCAACGATTTTGACGGGACTATTACTGGCGGATACCTGATGTCATAAGGAGCAAGTTAGGCTCATTTTATATTATAATAAGAATTAGGGTTCCAGAACAGCACAGGTAAGAAATAAATGCAGTTTAGACTATAATATCTTTAATAGTTCAGAGCAACTAGCGGTACGGTACAGAATGCATGTCTTTTTCCTTTGGAATTCTTATAATGTGCAGTTAAATTTAATTACATTAATAGTCCAGCTTTGTGTTAAAGCGGTAACCATTGGGGAAAATATATTGCACTATTCAACTGCGAATAAACTACGACTTTACAAGATAAAATGTTAGTTATTTGCCAAGACTTTTTTTATCAAGCTTGATTTGTAGCTTAATTTTGAGTGTAGTCTTTGGATTTCCCTTCGTATAATAGGGTAGTGTCCATAAAAATTCTGATTGTCAAAAATACTGGACACGTGTTTTTTCTTTTGTCACGTGAGCCATTAATGACGACGATATAGTGTCACGCCTTGCTACACTGTTAACGTAACAGTGACGTCACAAGTCCCTTCTGAACTTTGAAGTGCTATACCATTGTCACTTTTTTTTATTTGAGTAAGCAAATAATACGTATCCAATATTTTTTGGTAATCTTACTGACGGACTAAATAGACTTAATATATTTTTACCTAGGACACATGCCTATTGTAAACATTGTAATTTTGCAATGAACTTCGCGAGATTATGTACTCTCGATAAATTGCGAACAGAACATTTCATTTCCAATATCACGCTTCAAAATTCGATAGTGTTTTTGTGTCCTACACAAGAAGTGGGAAATTGTGAATGGACACGAACTGACGACCAATAAGTACACAGAGTTCCAATGTATCAGATTTTTTGTTGTATTATTGACCTGTTAAACTATGAATATGCTCTTCATCGTTAGGTGGGTCCTGCCCACTTTCCATTCCAATACTTGCTATTTCATAATTCTTCGGCACGACTTGAATAAATTATACAATATCGAATTTGGATGCATATTAATTAAAATGAAAGGATCTACACCAGTCTTTTTTTAATCTCGCAATATCTATACCTAACGGAGAGATCCTTTATTCATTGATTTGAAATCTATTTCTACGACGACTATAAAGTATTAATTCTATTTCAATAATACATTGCACAGTATTATAGGGATGATACCTCGGTAAAAAAAAAGAAATCATATTGAGTCAGTCACTCAGATAATAAAAAGATATGAGAGATGTATTTTTACTTTATCATATTAATAAAAAATGACTCAGATCAAACGCATTCAAATTTGAGATTGGGGACTCGCAACGTCACAAGTATGTATAAAATCTACTTAGGCTGGTTTTATAGTCACGCTACTGGACGCGCCGCTGGGTAGCGCGCTATTAACAGCGCGCGCTTATATAACGGTGCACCGTGAAAGAGATTACTACCGCGCGTTCTGCTGCTGTGAGACAGTCGTGTACAATATGAACGTTAGTGCGGTTAAAGTACTGGCTATTTCCTTTTGATGGAAAAGAAGGCAACAGCGACTTCGAAGAAGATTAGTTGATCCTTATAACGCTACAAGGTTACTGAGAGGCGAACATGAACATGACAGGGTCCATGATTGTTTCTATTAATATTTCAAATTTTTATTTTACCATCTGTAAGTGTACATCATGGATTGCATAAATGATTTGTTTTGATTTGATGTAACATCTTTTTCAGATTTAGATCAGCAACGCCGGTGAACAGCGCGCTTTTACGGAACGGCACTTTTCAAACGCGCGACTTTGAAACGCAACTAGTACCCCATACATCTCCGAACGCGCGCTCTCCAACGGTGCTGCCGAAACGCGTAACAATAAAATCAGCCATAGACCTGACGTCATACCACGTTTTAACTCAGTACATCGACGTAATCAATATTTATTAATGATCTACCTGATGGAGAAAAAACATTTTTAGCCATCGTTCCTATTACAGGACTAGTAAATTCAGTATGTACACGTGTTTTTAGGGGTATTTATAAAGCTATTAGGCATTTTCAGAAACCTTTAACAACGAGTATCGTCGACAAAAATAATGGCAGCTCATGATATTAAAATTTATTTTAGGAAAGGTCCTTTCTTTTTCCCTTATTTATTATCTGCTATGTACCTCCTTTCTATATTGTCATACGGTGTTCATATAAATACGATGTTTAAAGATGTTATGGTGATGATGGTTTACGTTTAAGCATTTGTTTGATGGTGATGTGAGTTTGTTATTATCCACTCACATAACATCACGACTGTATTCCCCGAAGAGTTAGGCAGAGGTACATCTATAGAATACCCACATTTCGTCAGTTATTTTTGGTGCCATGTTATAGGAGGCGAGCCCATTGACGTCAACCTGGCACAAATCCCGACTGCAGGCATAACACTTTGTCCGAGATGGACATCGAACCCAGGACATCGTATTATCAGTAGTGTTTGCGACTACTAGACAAAGAGACTTTATTATTGTTTTGTTTATTATGTTGTTTTAATGGTTTTTTTTATATAAGATTTAGAAATGTCTCATAAATTCAAACCTTAGTTAAATTATGGTGGAATGCGTCCCGCACTAAACATATCACATATCACATCCTTTTTTATTTACCACATTTTATGTAAATAAATACTTATAATAATTAATTTCAGTCTGAAATCGTCAACCCACGCGTGGTGATTAACGCTCATACCTTCTCTGCATGAGAAGAGGCGTTTGCCCTGCAGTGGGACAACAACAGGCTGGTATTATAATTTTATTAGATACTTACTGATGTACTTTACTTTGGCTGTTGTTATCTAACAAGTAACATGACCCATACACGGGTTCCAATAAATTATTCAAACGTTATTCACCACTCGTATAATGAGTCCTAGTATATTCAACGGCAGAACTGTACTAATTACGACAAACTTTAAACAATACTGGACGCAAAACTCATCCCGAGAATAGTCGCCGCCCGGCTCATTGTGGACCCACAAATGCGGTCACACAGACTTTCGTATTATACATATTCAGAAAAACAATGGCGTCCTTGCGCCATTCAAATAAACTAAGACAAATGAAATATTTTTCCAGTTATTTATTTGGGATACAACACAGTACCTACGGCGAAATGTGAGTGTTGCTATATGTGCACCTCTGCTCTACCCTTCGAGCAACACAGGCGCGATGTTATGGTACTTATGTAATTTTGGGATAAATGAAGTTTAAGTGGATAATACTATAGGATAAGATTTATGAAATTGAAATTAGTTATATTGATTGTGATAATTTCGGCCTGTCTGTATATTTGTACACGCATCACGCAAACACTTCTCCATGGATTTGAATGCAGTTTTCACCGATGTTTTGCTAGAGGTCTTACTTAAAATATAGGGTACAATTATTAATATATGAAGAAATAAAATAAAATAAATAATCATAGGGCATCAAAAAATTCATCCGCATCGTTGTCTGCAGGGAAAAGTGCCGTTAATTATAACACTTTTGTTACGTAACTATTAATATCATTTAAGTATCGTGTTACATAAAAAATAACATATGTATAATTGGATATTTTCCAATTATACATATGTTATTTTTTATTTAGTATGTACAGACCCCTGTACATACTACATAACAAAATTGTTTCATTAACACATTATAAATCATATTTTTCTTTTTATTTGCCCCGCATGTGTTTTGGATAATGATAAAAAAAAATACCATGCATTATCTCTTATCTCCGAAGTTGGAGAAAGAAACAATCTGATTTAAATCTAGTTGCTGGAGGTTTATGTAAATATATAATACGAGAAATAATAAATGTATCTCTAACTAGCATAGTTTTTTACCAAACCGGGACAACCCTTGGTGATCCAATCAAACTAATCTGTAACTTAAAAATTGAATATTATTTTTCTTGCAAGATACCGAACTCTGCAGGTGACCCCAACTCACTCTCACTATTGGCTGGTTTTTATTATGATGTACAAGGAACATTCACCGAAGGGTTACTAAGCACTTATGAGGTCGAATGAATAGGCATAAACTACATAAAAAGTTAGTTCATCATTATATTAAAACATATCTAATCCAATTATAAATTTTAGTTAATAAAACTAAAAGCCGACTGAAATAAACTAACATCCGTCGGTAGGTATATTGGCTCAACGTTTTAAAAGCTTGCCGAATCCTTGCTGAAGCCAATCACTTTATTTTATCGCCAATCACTTTATTTTTTAAGGCATGATATTATTTACAGGTAAGATTTTGACTTTATTTTAAAATACACTGAAAATATTATTGGTTGCAATTCAACCACGTTGCCGCGTAGCCGAAATGAAAGAAATTTGATGTGGCTCAGTTAGTATTTCTTGACAAACACACACACGTGAAACACACACACAAAATAGCACATAGCAAATAAATACTTCCAAAAACCGATAATTGTGGTAAAAAATAATCCGTAAAAACAATTCCTACAGCCATGTTTACCTACCTACACAACAAAAACGAAATAAATCATGTAATCAACCAGACTTCATAAATATTTTAAACTGTTTCTATCATGTATCAGTGAACCACAATCAGATTGCAACCACGAACTGCGGTATTTTTCTATCCGATGACTCTAACCGCTACGGTATTTCGACATTCATTTTATAAAAATATTTACTAAATAGGTACAGCAACCGAACGTTTTGCGGCTACAAGTATCGAATTACCCAGTAACTGGATTGTAGGAGTCAGCCTATCTGACTCCTACAATCCAGTTACTGGGTAATTCGATACTTGTAGCCGCAAAACGTTCGGTTGCTGTACCTATTTACTTTACTCGCTCTGTGTAAAATACTTGTATTTAGATTAGATGCTTAGACTGGAAGCCCACCCAAACATCGTTGGAGAAAGCCTAGGCAGATGATGACGATGATGAAACAGCAGCTTGCTTTATTCAAAATATAAAATATTCCACCTGAAACGGTATACTACTTTCATTGACTAGTAGAGATTGCCTAAGGCATCAAGCCCGCCTTTGTACATTTTATGCATAAAGATTTTAAAATAAAGTATGGATTCAACAATTTTCCTCATAGACTGGAACTACCGAAAGCCAACCTTAGCATACATGATTGTACCCGGGGACTTTTAATTCATAGGCAATCTTTCTGGGGATACTCATGAATATAAATAACTTTAACTATGGGGTCAACTCTGAAATATGCAAAAAAATGGTGTTCAGTACATTTTACGTTATTCGACAAAATTTTCGTTTCCCTATCTCAATAGTTGGTCCCATAGAAGTGGTTCATACTCACGAGTACTCTCATCCCCTAAAATATTGTCAGCTACTTAAAAGTAAACCTGTTTAAGTTATTCAGTAAGATGCAACTCACATATTACTGTTCAATTTTTCAAACATTTTATTCACACTTTTGTACAACATAACTCAAGTATACTTAACCAAATCAGTATAATTATATCTTGTACTGTAAAATAATAATAATACTTTACTGACCCATTGCAGGGCAAAGGCCGAGCATTAATCACTATACTTGCTCAAGGCGGGTTGGCGATTTCGGGTTTAAATTGATATTTTAAGTACAGGTTTTCTCACTATGTTTTCCTTCACCGGTGTCAGAGATGTCTAAGATAAAATTGAAATGAAATGTGTGGAAGTAAATAAATAATATAAATAAACTTATTTCACACAAAAAACAGCATTTACATCAAAAAGCTATGATCATATAGACTTATTACAAAGTCACAAATATATAGGTAGGTACTCTGTCTCCTAAACTAGGTGTGGCTAGGTGTAACTTAAAAGTCAGTGATTCTCCGTAACAAAAAAAGCCATAATTATAAGAGGACAATTCAACAGTAAGCAAGTGGTCGAGAAGATAACAGAAATTAATTTACTTAAGAAACAAATACATATAATGAGAAAACTAGACTATATGGCGAGTGTGTGTAGGTGTAAGTGTAGAGTGTGTGTGGCTGTAAGTGTAGAGTGTGTGTAAGTTTCTAGGGAGTAAATGTAGGTATAACTAGAGTTTACCGGTCTATGGACAAATTTGAATAAGTACCATTGTACTTAACCACATTTGGACCGACCACCTCATTCACAGTACTCTTTTACACTAAACACATAATTCCTATAGAAGCAGGTATTAAATCACTATTTGCGGGTAGCGTGCTCTATGTTGATTTTATCGTTTCATGATTTGGTTGTTCGAGGGTTCTCGTATTGCCTCCTACACCGGTAATTTGTGAAACAATACCTCCCTTGGAATTTACCCTAAGCATTGTTATAATAACGTCTACTATGAAGGTTTCAGAGTCGCCGTTAGCAATTTAATCAAGTCTCAAATTTGATCTTTGGTTAATAATTTTGTTTAATTGTTCACGATCAAGGTTGAGGAGAGGTATTCAGATATATTTTGCGCTTAAATTGAGTTTCATTTAACATTTGTTTCTTCATTGACTTTTTCAATACCTAACACGAGCGAACAACGCAGGTACGTCAACTGATCCGATTGGCTATATGATAACTCTTTTAACCAATGACAGCATTCGGTCACTTTTCTTTTGCGATAGTTTTCGTTTTAAAAGCTGGATGCATACCATGTGGAGTGACTTTTAATGAGCCACAACCCAAACTTTGTTCATTGACAAGAATTCAATTTTTATTTTAAAATGAGAGAGTAATATAAAAAATCCACTGCTCAGACGAAGTAAGTACTCGTATCTATTCATCTTGAAGCAGTGACCATGTTGGCCTCTTCGTTCTGTACACAGTGATCACACAGATACTAACTTAAGTCAATTACTCACGGAAACTGCTATGATTTCTAAGGAATCGTCTTATCGCACTGTTTGCTTGTTCTTATCAGACGGTCGCATCGCCAGGTAGTATTGCTTAGTAATACATTAGTTCAATTGGACCTGTCGTTACTCAAGACGAAGTGTAAATAAACATACCTAAATAAGGGTAACGTTATCATTATTGGCTATTTCAGCTTCGATACTTAAAAACTATCAACTTTCTCGGTAAAAAATAGAAAAATAATATATAATGGTAACACTTTAAATCGTTTTTAAAAAGTTTCGAAATCTCAACTTTTCACTTAGACTTTTTGCGATTTGTAAAAATTATGCGCCGGAACAGAAAAAAGGAACCTACTATAATGTATGGGTACTTAGTATATGTATGTTAATAAAGTAAATAGGCACCTATACCTCTGCCCAATCCTACGCGGAATAGAGGCGTAATGTGACGTTGTAAATATAATAACTATAGTAAGATGAAAATTTACTTTGATGTTTTAATATAATTTTATTTCGAACGATCTAGAATTTTTGCCTCTTATGTAAGAGACTATTTTATTCACTTATATTTTTTTGGAGAATTAATCCGCTTCAAATTTTGGTGGCCGTACTCAAATATAAGTAAAGAGACATCATAAAAGTGCTTAGAAAGATATTATGAAAATAATTATATAAATATCACAAATTATTTCGATAATCTAGAACTTGGTTGTATTCTGTTGCTCGTGATTTAACACGTGTTTTGGTTGATTTTTTCAAATCAAAGGTAACATGAATGTTTTTAGGATCTCTTTTAAGTTCTACGCTACAATTCATTACAACCAGTTCAGTAGTTAAAGCGTTAAAAGGTTACAAACAAACAAACACTTTCAGATTTAAAATATAGCCAGTAATTTTAGGAACCCATGCTACATACTCGTACATTTATCATATCCACAGTACCCTTATATTATTGACCGGGACGAAAACGACCTAGGAACATTCGAATACCAAAACATTTTCGACAGTCCTCCCAACACACATTCGCTAATATATATTTAGAGGGTGCACAAATATTATGAACCTGTTATTATTATCCACTCATGTCAGTATATTCCAAATAAGTGAGGCTTGCGTGACTGATGACCAATGGTGCCCCGTATTTACGACTATTGCAATTTACGGAAGCCGTAGCACGAACGCGCGTTGTAAATTCGAACGATTTTCGAATGGAAAATGCAACTATTCTATAGTATTTTAAGTTAAATGTTTGGCGGTATTAGGAACAGAGTAAAGTTCCTAATCATCCATTGGAAAGGGAGGATCGTCCGACCAGACGCGTGTTGTGTCTGATGGGCTACTGCCTGACGATTGCTGTCGGGTTCTTGTCTATGTATGACTAAAGCGATGTAAGAAACGTCAGGTTTAGTTCGTATTTGGTGAGATGGATGTGTATGCGTCAAGAATAATTAATCAGTATCCCCATCATTTCAGTCAAAAGTCGTTCACTGTAACTGTTGTACATAGGCTTCCCCCAAAGATTTCGCTACTGTAGCCAGGAATAGCGAGACCACCAAGACCGTGGGGGCCGTTGAGTCGTTGTAATGACCAATATGGGGATTGCCATAATTGCCACGCTTGGCAATCATATTGGCGATCGCAGTGGGTAGTACGTACTTAGAAAGACACTGCTGCCCGTAATGTGGTAAACGACCGGTTTGACGACACGGTTGGCGCGGTGGTTGAGCCATCGGCTGCTGCGCCGCGTGTTGTGGGTTCGATCCCCACACGGAACAAATATTTGTATGGCCTACAGGTAGTTGTTCCGGGTCTGGCTGTTTGTGTATGTGAGTTTAAATGTTTGTAAACGCACCCACGATACAGGAGAAATTCCTAGTGTGGGGCAACGTTTTCAAAAAAAAAACCCTTAGACGCTTTAACGACACGCATAGGTTGAGAAGGAATCGATTTGAATATTTTAAAGTCTTAAACTGAACCAATCTTATGTGCAAAACGAGTAGTAGTTATCTGTTGGAAATCGATTGTTTTTAACCTACCTATGTTTCCTCCACGCGTTCTTGCAAGGCCCACTAGTTATTACTGAGCGCTATTACCGAGAATGAGTTTGTTTTTGAACGGGGTTTTTCTACTTGAAAATTACTTACTTCAGATTTATTTTTGTGCTTTGGTAACATTTAGAATAACATCAACCATAAGTGGCTTGTAAAGAGGATGAGTACCGAATCAAAACAACCGAATAAGCATTCTATTTTTTTTGTCTATAGGTAGGTAATTTGAAATAAAACATATTAAGGATATTATTCAGATTTTGCAAAACTCATGTCACACAGCGAACTTGTACCTACGTTCAAATAATAATAATATTTATATGTTATTGATACAAGGCACATATTTTAGTAATTTTATTTTTTTTATTAATATTTGACAGCTATCTGCGATGCTGCCACCCTTCAGATTGGAGAACTTGTAAAACTTTACAGTCGAAGTTATTGAAATCAGTTCTTCTTCTGCTCGTGTAGACACAATCAGTTACTCAATTGGATATCCCTTTGTTATATGAATTTTGAATCTAAATAG
Source organism: Phlogophora meticulosa (assembly GCA_905147745.2). Taxonomy (NCBI): domain Eukaryota; kingdom Metazoa; phylum Arthropoda; class Insecta; order Lepidoptera; family Noctuidae; genus Phlogophora; species Phlogophora meticulosa. The sequence goes on from LR990518.1 coordinate 8,856,833, forward strand.
AAATTCAATACTGTTGGTAATTAAATATTTTGTAATACAGGGTCAGACTATTGCGAGGTTTGCGGTAAAGGGGAAGTTGTAAAAAATCTTCTGATGGAGTGCGTCAGGAAGAAATATGAGAGAAACCAAGTTGTTAGGGAGTTAAGTATAAATAGGTGCTAAGGCATGTTTTATATTTTTTATTATCTCGTGAGCTTAAAATGATTTATTTATTTGTTAATAATAGGTCTTTACCTATGAAATTGCCGTTTTGTATGAAAAAATTTAAATGAATTTTTTTCATGTATTTTTTATTTGTATTAATCGAAGTAATCACCCATGCAATCAATGCATCTTTGCCAACGCAGTGGCAGTTTATTGATGCCCTTCTTAAAGAAATCAGCTGGACGGGAGGCAACAAATTCTTCAAAGGCATTTTGTACTGCCTCTCGGGTATTGAATTTTTTTCCCGCCAAGAAGTTATCCAAATTCTGGAAAAAGTAGTAGTCTGTAGGCGCAAGGTCTGGTGAGTAGGGCGGATGACGGAGAGCTTCCAACCCCAGTTCTTGCAACTTGGAGACCGTCTGCTGTGCAGTATTTTGACGATTCAATTCAATTTTTTGACGACACGATTGGCGCAGTGGTTGAGCCATCGGCTGCTGCGCCGCGTGTTGTGGGTTCGATCCCCGCACGGAACAAATATTTGTATGACCTACAGGTAGTTGTTCCGGGTCTGGCTGTTTGTGTATGTGAGTTTAAATGTTTGTAAACGCACCCACGATACAGGAGAAATTCCTAGTGTGGGGCAACGTTTTTTTTTAAAAGAAAGAAAAGAAAAGAAAGAAAAGAAAGTATGAGGTCGCGCGTTGTCGTGCAGGAGCAGCGGAGACGAGCGATTGACCAATGCTGGTTGGAGATGTGCCAGCTTCTCCATCATTGTGTTCAATTCTTCACAGTACACATCTGCAGTAATGCTCACCCCGTTTGGTAAGAAGCTGTGTTGAATCACACCGGCGCTAGACCACCAAACAGTGACCATCACTTTTCTTGGGGTAAGTTTTCGTTTAGGGCATTGTTTAGGTGCTGAACCAGGATCCAACCAACTTGCTGAGCGCTTGCGGTTATCAAACAGAATCCATTTTTCATCGCAATGCGGTTAAAAAAAAATCCTTCATTTGTGTGTCTGTTGAGCAGTGCAAGGCACGTCTCGACGCGTACTTCGCGCTGGCGATCATTGAGTTCGTGGGGCACCCATTTGTCAAGCTTTTTTACCTTGCCAATTTGACGCAAATGGACCAATATTATTTTGACGCTAACGTCGAAAGGTGCTGCTAATTCAGCCGTAGATTGTGTATCATCAGCTTCCAAAGATCCGTCGACCAAAGTCTTCGGACGACCGCGAGGTTCATTTTTCAGGTCGAAAATTCCAGAACGGAAGCGAGCAAACCAATAACAGGTAGTGCGTTGGTTTGTAGTGTTAGCTCCGTAAACGTCGTTGATGTTGCGTGCCGCTTGTGCCGCGTTGCTGCCACGACGGTACTCATATTCCATAATTACTCGAATTTTTAACGTATCCATGATGACGAAAAAGATTTAAATGCGATGAAAATGTAACACTAATCAATAAACAAATGACTACTTTTGGAAAAAAAAATCCATGTTTTTAAAATAAAATTAATTTGAAATTAGAATTCTTAGCCAAACAAAAAATATTTTGATTTGAAATGGCCAGTACTGCAGAACGGCAATTTCATAGGTAAAGACCTAATATTTAAGATATAGGTGTAGCTCAGTTTTTTTTGCTTTTTGTTAGTAATTCAAGATAAGTTTATGATTTATTTATTTGGGACAAACAAACAGTAACACATTATATCTGCTCAAATAATGTAAACAAAGATATTATGATGGGGCTGATATGAACTGAGTTCAAAAATCCCTAAAAAAAAGATAAAAAAATAATAATTATACAGAGTGGGGACAGACGCACAAACTACTACTTGATATTTTTCGTTTTCTAATTCCTGTTTTTTTTTTTAATTTTAACTAATAAATCTTGATTTCTACCTAATTCTAGTAATAATAAGAATTCTAGTTCTAAGTAATCCAAAGAACATTTCATGAGAGTCGTTAAACATTTACTTTTTAATAAAAAATATTAACTCGTGACATTTTCATGTTTTAAGTAAAAAAAACGTTACATTAGGAAAAAGCCGCCAAAAGATTTAACCCGGGGGGATTCAGATACATGTGCTGAACTTATGGTATCAGGTTGAGCGTCGATGTTACTTCCACCCTGTATACATTTATCGCGTGTGTTCCAATATCTGACTACGGTACCTTTGCTTTTCGTTCCAGTTTGGTCCCGTACAACGATGTCCATACCGTCTTCTCGTTTCCACATGACCCTCGGGGGTGGCACACCGCGAGCCTTGCACGACACTCTGGCTGTGCCACCTTCGGGAACCATCGTGTCGCCCGAAGTCTCTTCGGGTACGAAGTCCGGTGGTATCACTACGTCTAGGAAGCCCATCTGTGGAAGAGTGAAAGTAGATGGTTAAATATTAATAATAATAAAAAGTAGTGAAAATATTTGTTTTCGTCGACGAGTACCACTTATAACCTAGAATTGTAATTTACGTGACACAATAATGTACATATATTAGTACAACTAATTTAGTTGGAGACTGTTGCTTAACCTAAGGCAGGACCTGTATTTCAGGACACCCGAGGATTTTTTTAAAGGGGTAAAAAAATCATTTTAGTGTAAACAACATAACATTACGCCTGCATTCCCCGAAATGTTGGGCAGATATCTTCCTATTGCACGCCCACATTTCGCCAGCTATTTTAAGTCTTATGTAATGCGGGGCGAGCCTATTGCCATCAACCGAGCCGTACAGTAAAATTAAAGTGAAATAACATTCTATCACTTTTATGGCAACACATATGATCAAGTACCTACGTCTACTCTGATAACAATTTATAATTGATAAATTTCAAATAAAATACACTGTTTTACATTTCTGAAAGCTTCACTTACTTTAAAAAAAATACCAATTTATTTGTCTAATTAAAATAAATATAGGGTCAAATTAATTAATTGAAAACATTATCTATTTTAACAACTAAATTAGATCAATATTCAAATTGGTTAGATTACTAAAATCCGGGACGGATAACATTCTAAAATCAACAGCCCATTGAAAGTGTAAACAGGATCATTTAATTATCGAGAAACCTAACATAGTTCACATTGTTTACGAAATTAAATCTAAATTGTGCGGTTTGCCGATCGCTGAGGAGAAAATATTTGTATGAAATTGCCTAGCGAGATATTCTTACCTATCCTACGATACTAACTAAATTGAACTACGAGTATCCTAGATCGTGATTGTTATTTATTTAGTTATTTAAGCACACTAATGTACGATGCAGAGGCAGACTTAATGGTATAGGCATTATCTACCACTCAACATTTGACTAACCTTTGGGTGACGAAGAGACAAACAGTGGCAGGTGCAATGTCTTAATAGAAATGGGAACACAAAAAAAGGAATGTAAATAGATAAAGTTATCCGTGCGATGAACATCTAAACTAATATTATAAAGATAATTTTTGTTTTCTTTTTATGTTTGTTTGTAATGGATAAACTCAAAAATACTCAACCGATTTTAAAAATTCTTTGACCTCAAGATAGCTATATTATCAGCGAGTAAGATGGGTTATATATTATTCTCAAAACTACGCTTTAAAGGGTGTATAGGTGGTGTTGAAGATAGAAGGGAAAAGTACAAAATCGACGCGAATGCCAGTATTATTTTATATAAGACCCCGACAGCAACCGCCGGGCAGTAGCCCACCAGACACAACACCCGTCTGGTCGGAAGATTCTCCCTTTTCTACTTTAGTAAAAAGAAAGAAAGAAAAAACGTTTGCCACGGAGTACGTGCACACAACGTTCCACACATCCCCTAAACTCTAATCACATTTTGGTGCTAAATTGAAGTCCTTTCAAATTTGCATCCGACGTATTGAACCGGGAGCTACAGAAAATAAACACAAGTGGCAATTATTTCCAAAGCTACTGAATCATAACGGCGTTAAAGCTCTTTTTCATACCTTTGTATTGAAGAGGTTTCATCGGAAATATTATAATTCTGAATAACAGATTTGCTCAGACTCCTGCAGATTAATAAGAATGAGGAATTATTTGAATTGAAATAAGTTTTAGCGTTTCCTTCATTTAATAAGTTTGCTGGATGGTGCAAAGTGTTCGAAACATCGCGTTGTTGGGACGAATAAAATGCTTAAATTAATTAATTAGTTAGAATGCTGTGGAAGCGATTCGCGTAATAATATTATATATTTCTCTAAATCCTATTCCCCTTCTTCATAAACTTCTTAACTTAAATCATCATCTGCTTAGCCTTTTCCCAACTATGTTGGGGTCGGCTTCCAGTCTAACCGGATGCAATAATGAATACCAGTATTTTACATGGAGCGACTGCCTGTCTGACCTCCACAACCCAGTTAATGGGCAACACCCCTTGGTAAGACTTGTTGTCAGACTTTCGGGCTTCTGACTACCCGTTACGACTGTCAAGGATCCACAAATGACAGCCGGGACCAACTGCTTAACGTGCTTTCCGAGGCACGGAGGAGTATCGATATGTTACGAACGGTCACCCATCCACAGACTGACCTCAGCAAGCGTAGCTTAATCTTCGATCAACTCGTGCGGCTGTTTTTATTTAGCCACGAGCTCCACCAAACTTCTTAACTTAAATGTGGTGCCTAAATAATTCTTACATAGATCTCTGCTTTCAATCACAAGCCTTTAAAATTAATATGACCAGGCACTATTTTTGAAGCTGTTATGCCAAAAACTTGTTTAAAAAACTTATCATTTGAAAATAAAATAAATGAATGGTTTGTTCAACTCGCTGACGTTACTTCAATAGACTTATTTTATTTTTACCTAGGACACATCCTACGTTAAAATATAATAAGTCTATTTGGTCAGTCAGTTAGATTACCAAAAAATATTCGATACCTATTTTTTGCTTACTCAAATCAAAAGTTCAGGAGAGGAGGGCGAGGTGTGAGGTCACTTTTACATAAAAACTGAAGCACAGCGTGTCGTCACGCGAAATTTCAACGCACTATATCGTCGTCATTTTTGGTTTACGTGACAAAAGAAAAAATACGTGTCCAGTATTTTTGAGTAATCCAACTTTCGGACTAAACAGAATTTTTAAGGACACTACTCTATAAATTCTCAACAAACTAATGTTCGTATTTCAAATAATAACCAACAAAGGAGCAGCATCACGTTACCCTTTCACGGTAAGTAGAGATCCGTGGTGAATCAATCAGCGTAGTGAATGCTATCGATGTGTCTACGTCACTAGGCACTCATGCCCAACGGCAGGTCCGGCAACACGTTAAGAATTTTATTAGTAACAAGGGAGGTTCCCTTTCTGTGTTTTCTTTTTCTATTTGGACGTAGTATTATTAGGATATTTTTAGGTTTGAATGTAGTGAAGTAAAGGTACTACTTAGTAAGGCTTACTCAGTAATATTTTTTTATAATGCCTCTTAGTGGCCCCAGCCATGTAACCTAAGTTTTATGTTCTATTTGTGTACTAGCTAGACTAGGGTTTCTTATCTTTTTAATTCGACATCGGCCTAGCCAATTTTTAACCGGATGTAGCTGCATACCAGTATTGTACATGGAGCGACTCCCTGTCCGTCTTCTACAACCAAATTACTGGGTAATACGATACCCCTTGGTAAGACTGGTCGTCAGTCTCTCGGGGTTCTGTTTTTTTTCTTCTTTATTCGTATCAACTTATTCTGGCTGCAATGAATATTAATAATAATAACAGCCTGTTACTGTCCCATTGCAGAGTGAAGGTCTGTACTCATTCAGTGAAGGCACGACCATTAATCGACACGCTGGTTCAAGGCGTGTTGGCGATTTCAGACGTATATTCATTAGTCCAGGTTTCCTCACGATATTTTCCTTCACCGAGGTCAGTGACGTCTAAGGTCAACTTAGATAGAATTAAACAAGTCACATTGATACTGGATTTGAACCCACAAACTCGTGCATGTGAGGCGTGGCCTTTACCACAGGACCATAGCAATGCTTTACACTATTCCGCATTTAACACATTACAAATAAACAAATGAAATTCACCATCAAACATTCGACTATCATAATTGATGAACCAGAAAATGGTCTCACATTTCCCATCTCATTAATATAGTTACTATCTACTTTAAAAGTGGTTAAAAATGCATAAGTACGATGCTAGCACTACCGCATAAGTTGCAATTTATGTCAGTATATTGGTTAAAGTGCACCCCGGCGCGTGACGCATTCTCATTAAATCGTTCCTGAATTTTCAGTGCACCGCAGCCCATTACTTTGTAACAAGGATATGGGTTGCGGTGAGTTGAAAAGAGATGCTGAATTTTACGCATGGTAATATGTGCTTAAAGGTACGAGTAGCTTAAAATCATTCTAGGATCTAAAGGAACCTTACTGTTTATGAGGTAAGAATTGAATGCATGGTAATTTGTGCTTAAAGGTAAGATTGGCTTAAAATTATACAAGGAACTGTAGAAAGCTTACTGTTTCTGAGGTAAGAATTGTTCACTCAAGTGATTAGTACTTAAAGTATTGGCTTAAAATTCTACAAGGTAAGTACTATGGAAACCGTACTGTTTCTGCTATAGCGGGTTAGTTGCTAAAGGCATATTAATAGGACTACTGGTCACAAGCACTTCTGCTGATCACGTGGTCCTGTGGTATGGCTCAGTAGTAGCCCGGTTTCTGTAATTGTGCCCGCTTGATGTCTATTGGCCCTATTACATGGAATTTAAACTGGTGAAATGTCGGTGTACTATAGAGGTACACCTCAGCCTTACTCTTCAGGGGATACAGGCGTGATGTTATATTATATGTTACAGTGGGATTCATTCCTATTAGATTACTTTTATATTAGCCGCCTGTCAACCAATGGCTGCCCGTCTCTTCTAAATATAAATAAGTGTTTATCTCAAAACAAACCATAAACTTTTAAATATCATAGATGGTTCGAAGGCTCACAGTCAAATCATCAAAATGAAATATGAAGGAGCTTTACCCTCAAATTACTTTTTCAAATGACTGGCAACAATAGATTTTCATTTGCCTTAGTGCACTTGAATATGAACAAGTTATCAATACGTCAAACGCATATTAAGGGAATCGTCTGTATTAGGTACTTACCTACCTACTGTTTTAATACCTATATTTTATGTGTTTAGAATCTAATGCGAATCACATGTCAAAGTGCGCTGCATGTAGGTACCTAACATAAATTCCTTATAGGTAGTAAGCAAAGTATTGACTCTGACGGTGGTTCTTTTATTTCGAAAAGGACACTGAAATTGAACTAAATGCCTGTTGTGGTTTATGCTAGAAAACTTTAGTTTACAGCACGTCGGTAGCAACAAAAAGACCGTGAGCTGGCCTGTCGCAGTAAAGAGTTTCAATAGAAAAAGAGACAAGGTTATGATCGTTTTGTTACCACTGAGGTACCGTACCAGACTTCGTGGTGATTGGTATGTTTCTCGGATAGACCAAACCTACACTCATAGACCGACGACGGTTGAACTTCTTCTTTGTAAGTACATTTTCAAGCTAAAACATGATTCTAGTTTGATAATACGTACAGTACCTATGTGCTTTTTTATCCTTTTTTTCTGCTTAACCATTATGATGTAGTTACAATCAAATCAAAAATCAAAATTCATTTACTCAACTTAGGCTGAGATTCAGCACTTTTTGAACGTCAAAACGTTTACAAAAGACAGTTCCCGAAAACGCCCAAAATGTTTGGAAGATTTTATCTATGTTGATTTTCGAACTCACCTGACTTTTCATAGGATCAGTATTAATTTGACACATGTATTGTCCTCTATCTTCCTCCTGCACGTTCTTGATGTGCAGGTACCAGGTGGAGTGGTCGCTGTGGGAGACTGACACCCGGGGGTTGTGGGTGATCACGTGCTCGTGGATCGCCTGGATCGCCTTCGTGTCTGCTTTCACCCAGCCCACCTGAAAAATGAACAGTTGAGAAGGTTCGAAAATTGAATATGGCTGCTATAAGAATGTTAACATGAAAATGTAATGCAAAGCTCAACTGGGAAATTCAAATTGTGTTACCGTTTTGCATTTCGAGAGCAAATGATCTATTTCGTGATGAGTTAAACTTTGTATGCCTTTTTGAGCATATTGCGCGCTCGGAGATGAGTGCGGAATTTGGCATGGTAAAAGTTTGTATGGAGGAGTGCAGCAAGCTAAACCGGTCCTTACCAAATGATACAAAATCATTCTATGTCGAAGTATGAATGTGTTTTTTGTGATAAAATAAAAAAAATGTTTTAAAAAAAAGATAAATAAAAACGGACACCACGAATTTAGTACAACATTCTGAACTCCTCCGAGTTGATATTTTTCGTTGGATTTTCCTAATTTCTAAGTTTTATTCTGAAGGTTTTTTTTTAATTAAACTGTAAAAGCCATGATTCCTACCTTACTTACCCTATAAAATTTTTAATGAGAGACGTATTAACTTTTTAATAAAAAATCTAATTGGTTTAGATATAAATGATCTGAGATTAATCTCATGACTTGTGTATATTTTAAGTGAAGACACATCAGAAGAAAACGTGCAAATGAGGAAAAAGCCGATTACAAATTTTATCCCTGAGGGGTCCAGAATTATGTACTTACTGAACTCATGGTATCAGTTTGTGCGCAGATGTCCCTTTTACACTGTATTATACGCTGGAAAAAATGTACCAAGTGAAAATGTATCAAAGTACCAGACAAAGCAGTAGCAATAGGCCTGTCCTGCCTCTTCAAAATCGCTTCCAAATTCATTGCCTTGAATAATGTGAATCGGTAAAATAAATAAATTAAATAAGTACCAGTTTTTCTACTATTTTGGCAGAGAAAGAAGGTCTACCCAAACAATGAAAACACGTTTCCGAAGCCTAAAACACGATTCGACTCCGTTCCGTAAAAAAATGTTAGAAAAAATGAACAAATTTTTTGGTATGGAGTTTTTAATCTGCTTAATTTTTAGGTCAAGTCAAACATTAAAAGAAAGGAAAGGGTTCGCTTAAATTATACATAAACATAAACAAAACTTATTAATTACGCATGCGGCCTTAGGTAGCTCGCCTATATTTCTTCTTTTAAGATTCGCGCCTTCTGCTATAAAGTGCTGTTACTTTTTTTAGTTTTGCGATCTTTGGCGGCATCCCGCATAGTTCAAAATGTTTAAGGTCTTTGTAATTTTCAGCTCGATATTATGTAATATGTCATTGGAAATATTCACGACCGTAAAAAAACACACATTTTTCGATATAGAATCATTAATAAAATGACCATTACAACTCTTTAAATTAGATGTGTGCTCTTATGTAGTGATTTCAAAACCATTTAAACTTGAAAGCTGTATAACTATTTCAATTATTAACACTTGTTACGATTGCAAATGATTTTTTAATAACAAACAACAAAATACTGACATGGAAATTCCAAAAAACCTCTTAAAATTTGATTTTTGCGGACTGCCACTACGTATGCATCTCTAAGGCTCTAACTTTGCTCACACAATGTAAGATCACCATGTAAAACAATACATAGCTCGTCGTTAAAATACCTTTAAACCGGCTTCAAAAAAGTAGGAGGTTCTATGTTCGACTGTTTCAGATTTTCTATGCATGCTCACTGATTTCTCCGCCGGTTGCGAACCGATTTTCAAAATTCTTTTTTCTTTAATCTAGAGTTGGTGGCGGGTGTCACATTTTGGTTCGCTCAGTTATAATGAAAACGGGCACTAAGGTCTGGTAATTGGTGACGAGTAAAACTAAACACAGACCACAAAGCTATTTATGATGCGGTTTAGATAATCCAGCTCGCTCTCCATCGCGGTTTGTCGCTAATCCGAGCCGGATAAACTTTTCAACTTCATAATTTTACTGTTGCCACTAGTTTATTTGGCCTAAAACCGGCTAACTTATTCAAGTTAACTAACATAATTAATATTCAGCCTCTCGACTTTATTATATATCTAGTTGTTGGAGGGACGGGGCGAGCTTTTTGTCTACGGACTATTAATATAGGTAGATTGTTCGAAGTAATAAAGGCTTGATTTAAACTCGAATTACTTATTCAGTTCTCTATAATAAAATACCTGTAGGCTGAAGCTGAAATTCAGTAAAGCTTCTAGCCAATATTATGATTTAACGTTCAAATAATCTAGTTTACTTAAGGTACGAGAAGAAGGAGGTTGTATGTGCTGGTGGTAAAGCATAACTGCACGCCTGTATTCTCTGCAGGGTTAGGTAGAGGTATACCTACCTAATAATTCACCAGTTGTGTGGTAAAGATCGAGATTACGCAGACAATACAATAATACAATACAACAATACGGGTAATGCAAATGTGGTACATGTAGTCTCGAAAAATAGCCTAAAATCAAAAGAGAAAAAAATACCAAAATATAATCTAAAATCTATATCCAATATGGATGGAATGTTATCTGAATAATGGGATTACATACCCTTGTATTACCAGATAGGACAAACTAGAGATACATCTATAGCACATCCAATATTCGACAGTTATGCTTGAAATTTCACATTCACAAAGGGAGACCATGTATGGCCACTAACTGTACAAATTCCAGGACTGACATAAAGGTATTGAATGTCACAAAATTGACGTCATCTAAGCCTCAAAATCACTAATACTAGGTATCAGTAGGTATCATCAAAATGCATAGCTAAATAATACGTTTTTGCTCTTCTCTCAACAGTGCAAACGTATTTAAGCATTTTATTTAGATGTATACCAGTAGATTATAATTCATCTACATCTGCCTAGCTTCTTCCCAACTATATTGGGGTCGGCTTCCAGTCTAACCGGATGCAACTGAATACCAGAATATCGCATGGAGTGACTGCCTATCTGACCTTCACACCCCTTTTACTAGGCAACACGATACCCCTTGGTTAGACTGGTTGTCAGACTTTCTGACGTCTGACTATCCGTAACGACTGCCAAAGATCTACAAATGACAGCCGGGACCAACGGCTTAACGTGCTTTCCGAGGCATAGACGAGTCCGGTTTGTTACGAACGGTCACCCATCCACAGACTGGCCTGATTAACCTTCGAAGAACCCATGCATATTTAGCGAGCTCCGTCTCCTCCAATAGATTATAATTAATGTAACTTGACACATTGATCGATTAAAAATCGTTACGTTAATGTAATGTAATACGTAGCAAACCATTTTTTGACGCTTCAAAATTACTACATGGGATTACTATATGATATGGGACTTTAACATAATTGGTGAAATACAGGTGTATTAAACATACACCTCTGTCTTACCCGTCGGGGTATAAAGGCGTGTGGTTTTATGTGTTAAAGTCTTATATACTTACGCGAAAGTTGCCCAGGTTTACAACTATGCATTCGAAGGTAGCGTCCCTCCCTATGGGCACCGTCAGGTTCGTGATGGGCTCTCCAAACTCTGGTACCTCGATACCTCCTGACAACAAAGAAATAACATAATTAAACTTATGAAAAAGTAAAACTGAAAATAATATTTGGACGAAACGTGTTAGTGCATTGACATAAATAAATAAAAAAGAAAAAAAAAATTGAATTCAGACTAAGTATGTCCATATATTGTTAGTTATAAATTACCTAAAACTATGATAGTATTGCATCATTAATAATATCCAATATTCCATTATGATTACCAATAAAAAAATAAAATACACCTACACTAATATCATGTCATGCGGCCTCTGGCCTGTTTACATAATGAGTTAAGTTCAGGAAAAGCATTTACTAATTCTAAAATTTAATAAAAGCTTCCGACAACACCCACAGAAAACTTTAACCTTAGAAACTTCGCCCGTTTCTTTTCTAAACTATTCTCACTCATATAAAACAAGGCCAGATACCAAGTCCCCAGTACCCAAGTTACGTGCAAAAACAAAAGCACCGCGGTATCGTGGTTAACTGATGAGCGTGACGTCAGCATTAGTTAGCGGCAGTATGTAGGCGGCTTATCACGGACGTCCCCATAAAGTTGCCGCCGACGATTCTGTCCGCAACAGTTGCACCTAGCTAGGACCTTGTGCAACAAAGTGTCACCTAACCACTTCAAGTTGTACGGTTATTCGCGGTCCAACTTCAGAAATGTGAAGTGACACGAATAACTTTGCCAAGTGGTAGTAGCTATGTAGATCGTAGACCGCTTGCGCTTGCGATCTTGTTTGGACTATTGTGCTAGCATGAATTCATGTATGAATTTCTGTGAATGGATTGTTTGTTTAGTGTAATTTGTTGACGGTATAGGTCAGTATGATTATATATATGTGGTTCAATTTTAAGTGTTTGGTTGTGGATGAATTATGTGGTTTAGCTAAGAGTGTGGTACAGTAGCTTCTCTTCGCACCGAACAACTATAATAACAAATAATTAGGTATTAAAGGAAAGAGCTAACGATTCTGAGGTACCGGGTATAAAATCGTATTAATAATATGATTGATTCATTTAAAAAGAAAATTAAGGTCGAAAATGACGACAATAGTGTTGGTAAATAAATTTTGCTTACATTATGTTAGTGAAGACAAAACAAAAACTGAAGGTACTATAATAGGTTACTTTTATATGAAAGAAAACCACACATTGACTTTATAATTCTAAATATGAATTATCTATTATTACATTCTAAATAGTATTTATCTCAAAACATGCCAATAACTTCATAAATATCCATGGAGGTCAAAGGTTCTAAAGTCTTCAGTACAGTAGAAAATTCTTGTAACAAGTGTATTGTATAACGATGAACAATGTAATGTAACCTGTTATGTAAAAATACTCTGTTAAAATATTCTAACAGAGTATTTTTACATAACAGGTTACATAACATTTTTCAAGAATACACTTATAGATATATATACATATAAGTGTATTCTTGATACCGTTTATAACGTTGTTTATGCAATAGCAAAGATCAAACTAACACAATTTGAATATCAGAACCAAACTTCAAGCACACTAGTGGGTTCGAGGATTATTTTGTTACACACCCTGATAATTTTGTCACGAGAATGGCAAAATATTCGGGATCGAAATAGATAGGGAGCATCGGATCATCACAAACTATTTTGTCACGGTCGAAAGATCCCATCTCGGAACCCAGGCTTGTAGCTACCTAATACTCTTACATTCTTTCATCAAGAATATTCATGTGAGTAAAAATGTATTATAAAATGTCACGAGCTGGAAATTATACTGGCCTCTCATACACGAGGTTGTAGGTTGGAATCATGGCAAGTAGGCACCAGTGTTACCTTTTCAATTCATATGTACTTTCTAAGTTTATCTTGGATATCATTGATATTAGTGAAGGAAAGCATCGCGAGGTAACCTAGAGACTTACTCTTAAAAAATAAGTTTAATTTCGATCTAAACCAAATACTACAATATATTTTACATTCACGTCAATATATTATTTCTCGAAATACACAGCTGTCAAAATAAACTCCAGAGTAGTGATTAGACCGCGACAAGCCCGATCCCGAGTTTGGAGCTAGCGTCGAACGCAATAGTACGAAACATCAAAATTCCAATGTCAATCGATCGGAGTCATAATCAAGAGTCTGAAATCACCAATCCAATGTTAATCCTTCTCTGTATAAGAAGAGGTACAGTAATAGGCTAGTACTATGTCACACAGTTTTAAAGCCAGCATTTAGCATACTATAAACATAAACAAAATTCAACTGTAGTGCAACTTTAGTGGGCAAGTTTCGCACGTTTTGCAAATAGCCATGGTTCCTAAGTGAGAAAATTGCAGTTGGGCCAGAGATACGGTGCGGTAGAGGGAACTAAAAACGATGTTTTGTCACCTTAACGACTGTCTAGAGGAGGCAAAGTGTGAAAGCTCGCCTACCAACATTCAAAACATAATTTTGCTTTTTCCATTCCTTATGTTATATTTGGTCTTTAAAGGAGCTCATGTCTAAACAAAAACAGCTACGCGGGTTGGTCGAAGGTTAAGATACGCTTGTTTAGGCCAGTCTGTGGATGGGTGACCATTCGTAAGATATCCAGACTCCACTGTGCCTCGGAAAACAGTGTGGTCCCGGCTGTCATTAGTAGATCTTTGGCAGTCGTTACGGATAGTCAGAAGCCCGAAAGTCTGACAACCAGTCTTACCAAGAGTTATCGTGTTGACCAGTAACTGGGTTGTATAGGCCAGGTAGGCAGTCGATCCATGTAAAATACTGGTTTTCAGCTGTATGCGGTTAGACTGGAAGCCGACATTTATATTTAGATTGTGAAACTAAATAACTTAAAACTTTAAGCAAAAATACCGCGCATAATTTTGGTTTTCATTCCGATCGATCGATATTAGAATTTAGACGTTTTGTACTCATGAGCTCGACGCTAGCGCCAAATTCGGGATTGGCTATTCTCGAGTTTATTTTGACAGCTGTGTATCTCGCCAATCAATTTAATATTCTGATTGCAAAATTAAAATTGGAACCGTATTAGCTTTAGATCTAAATTAAAATAAGTTTGACGAGTAAAACCCTTAAACTAAAGATTGATCGTAAAAATAACAACACTTTTATGAACAAAATCGCGTAAAATATTTTAAAGAAACTTAACTTCCGCTTCACTGTCTTAATTCATCGTTTGCTTATGAAACTACTAAAGTTTTCCTATTGCTTTACCAATTTGTTGAGGAGGAAGGCAAAAAGTGTATGAGTAAAAAAAAAACTCTTACTTTTAAAGAACATTTCTCTGTATAACGACAACTATGGCGGGATGTAACGTTACCGAACGGTCTCGTGGAAGGCAGTAAAAAGTGCCATTTTGCAACGACAGCGTCCACAATATCGTCACAGACTGGGACGCAGTAAAATGTTTACAAAATATCCTGCTTTTGTTGTGGGTGCCACTAGAAGTGTTGGATATTGCTTTTGTATTACCGTTTTAGCGTAAACTCAGTTGGCCATTTTCCTGCAGCTGCGGTAATCGCTCTATTTTCGGGTACACTTGTAGGTAAACTCGTCTGTAGGAAATGTTCTATTCATGATCCGTGTAACATTAGGTAGCTCACTTGATATACTAATGGATATTATCAATTTATAGCGGATTAATGTGGCAATGTCTGTGAGGTTTTAAAAGAGTGCATTTTTTTTATTTTGTTGCACAATTTATTTATAAAAAGCTTACATCTTTTTCGTATAGTCCATTTCCATTGGTAGGTATCTAATTTGCATTCTCTTATTTAGAAAAAAATGCGCAATGCTGCATTTAATTTTCAAATAATTATTTGAACTATTTATTACAAAACCAATCATGATATCAAAACTTTGTTAAACTTTTACATTACTCATAATATAACAGACTTCTAATATAACTTTACAAACTTATTAATAATGATTAGTGCCTAAGTTTTCTCCAAACCCCAATCTTAACTGACACTTAAGAGAGGATCATCGTATTAATCTTTTGTCTTATTTTATTAGAATGACTGCCTACCTTACGATCGTAATACTCGGTTCACTTGTGCCTTTGAAATTGGATGACTCAACCAAATATTATAAAAATTATTAAAAAAAAATCAAAATCCAATTGCGATAAATTTAACTTTAAACTTAAAAACAGAAATCAAACTGTGTAAAAAATGAACTCAAATAAACTTAAAAGAAAAAAACAAGTCCAGTAGTCTAGAGTTCTGAGACTTTAACAATCTGACATTGGCTGATAAACACAGTACCCTCCTGTGCGTCACACAGTCGGGTAAAAAGTAAGGTGACTAACAATGACAAACATACCGTTCATTTTCGCGTCTTCGTATCAAAGGGAATCAATTTGATTGAATCATGTCATATTGCCATTAGTTATTCCATTAACACCACATCACGCCTGTGTTCCCCGAGGGGTTAGGCAGAGGTGTACATACATACATACATACATACATCCACATTACTCCAGTTACGTGTCCATGTTATTCCATTATTTTGTTCGATATTATGTACTTAAACACATTAGTAGTGTAGATTATGTGTGTTAATATCAGACATCAGGCAATTGTGTCTCTTAGCTAATCGAAGCCAACACATTGATTAAGGATAATTAACGCACGTATGATATATTAGAAGGTATATTATCGGGATTCGTAGGAAGGAAAAATAATGATTCTGATACTGACCCGAAGTTCGATAACCGGCTTTTGATGTCTAAAAATAGACAATTTCATACTAAACACATAAAATGTTACTGAGTCATTCTAAGAAGTTTTTTTTTTAGTCTTTTGTTGATAAAATAAGACAACTTGAAAAATGAAAGTAAACGGGTATATTAACTAGGAGTCTACCATGAGTGGAGTTGGCTACATAAAGCGATTTGTGACGTACTGTGAAGCTAGATTGGATCACATAGTTAAATAGATAGATGAAACATGTATTCCGGGCAACAGATAAAAATAAAACCACAATTAAACCTGAACCTAATTATAAGGAAACAACAACTATTTATTATGTACCCATGTTTGCAAAGAAATAAATGATTATGATTATGATTATGAATTAAATGGTAAGAATAAAACACAACGCTTTCTGCATTTCCCTGAAGGGTTGGTCAGGGTGAGTTGAGATTGTGGGTGTACAACTATATGTAGGTACTACACCTCACTCTCACCCTTCGGTAAGAACAAAATTATAAATTAATGTATGAAATAATAATACAATGTTCTTAAGCTGTGCCTATGAACAATATAAAAAAAGAAGATGACTCTATCTTTTTTTTTTAATGGAACTTTAATTCAAATTGTCATTTTTCTTTTTTACGTACTTACTGAATAATTACCTCTGTATCATATTTCACCTCTTACCAACACATATGAACATTACATTAAATACAATGTTTATCACAATTTTACGTGCAAATTTTCAACGTCGCAATATCAACGGTGATACGTTCATAAATTCAATGAAATTACCCATCTTTCTGCGCTTCAAAGACGCCATATATTTTCCGGTAGAGACAGCGCCTTGCCACGTGGACCATCACACGAATGATAAATCAGTATGGCTCGCAATATCTACTGTAATATCGTGACGAATATTTAAAGTAGGGATTTTATAGCTTTTTTAGAAGTATCGTTTTTCAGTTAGGTTGTAAATAATTGGATCAGGGGCCCTAGCACTAATGCTTGACGTTTACGTAACGACAAATCATATGATTTTAAAATTGTAAATTATAGGTATAAATTTATGAACCAGGGAAATGAATAATACGAATATCGCACATGATCAAAGTCTTAAAATTAATAAATATTATATTCGAATCGAGTACTTATTTTCAATTTTAAAATCGTTCAAATTGTCGTTATGGCAACATCAAACATTCGTTCTAGACAAACAGAGGGGCAATTCCCATTACGTTCTTAAAATATACGTTCACATTGCAATCTCAGTCTGAATCTGTCAAAAATTCAGCTTATTTAGCTACATTTTTGACATTGACAGTCGCTGAGATGAGATTGCAAATAGATTTTGGACGTTTTTCATTAAGAGGAATGTTGAATTTATTCAGTTTTCATTTATTATTATTATTTTATTACCTTACACCTATTATTACAGGAATATATACCTACATATACGAGTATATGTACATTCAATCCGCATCTCGAAATGATAATACCAGCCTGTTACTGTCCCACTGTAGGGCAAAAGCCTTTCCTCATACAGAGAAGGTATGAGAATTGGTAACCCCCTTGGTTCTGGAACCACAAACCCCTGGCGATACGAGGAGTGTGATATTTGGCATAGTTAAAGTTAATATGGAGAAGAAGTGCAGAAATCGAAAACAGTCGAATTTCGACCAATGAGCGACCAGTAATTATAGGCCTAGGTTTCTCCAAGATATCTCTCTTCACCGATGCCAGTGATGTCTAAGAAGGTACATGTGAATTAAAACAGTCAAATTAGTTCTTCCCCACACCCGGCGCAAGAGAACCGAGCCCTTAACCACTAGATCATAATGGCATAACATCACGCCTGTATTCCTTGAAGGATTAGGCAGAGGTGCACCTATAGTAACAGCCACATTTCGCCAGTTATGTTTAAGTCCCATGTAATAGGGGGCGAGCCTATTGCCATCAACCGGGCACATATCCAGACTACGGGCTGGGACTGAGAAATTCCTGGGGCTTCTCAGCTTGAGGATGCTTAGCAGTAGTGTAGGTATGTGACCACTAGTCCAACTACGCAGACATAATTTAATTATTTTACTTAGTGAAAGTAATTACTCAAAGAGTTGACGAAATAGCCATGCCAATGGCATAGCTGCGGTTTATATGGTTTTCCGTGTTCTAGCGATATAATTAAGTAAAGAAGGAAAGAAAAAATGGATAATTGGTTTATTTGCCACTGAAGACGTGGTCATCTGCCAAGCCTTTGCCCAGCCATGTAGTGATCGGGTTCCAGTCTCACCTCCACAACCTAATTGCTGAGTAACACAATACCCGTAGTAATAGACTGACCTTGGCAAGCATAACTTAAAATTAGATCGACCCCCAAGAATATTTTAATTTCAGCACGAGTGCCACCTGACAAACGCGTATATAAAACAGTCTATTAGTCGATATTTTGCTATAATTAGACTTAAATAAAACCATGGGTTACAAGATGCGAACCACTCTGCGTGTTCCTCTATATTATTGCGGTCTTTGAACATAATACTGTGTCTTCGAAGTGATTTCTCTGAGGCATCAATAATCTTCTAGATAAAAAAAGTTAAAATTTGTGTGTTCGCTGAAGGCCATAAGCGGTGTCAACGCACTCGCTAGAATTTTAGGTTATTATCTCAGGGGAAAAGATCGCGAAGTGAAATATTAAAATGTTCAGGAATATGAAATATTAACAGGAGACGGTACGGGTTTACGGTGGTAGGTATATAATCTTGTTACTTTCACAGTTTCACCTATACCTATCGTGAGCGTATTTTAAAATTAGAATCGTGCAATCATTTGTTGATTAAAGAGAGTACTTAGTAGTTTGTCGGTTCTAGTAATGAGGAACACGAAATAGTTTCGCAGTTCGAAATGACCAGTTGGTTAAAACCATGAATGGACTCTTCTGGTTTGTTTATATAGGGTAACTCAAAGAGAGATGGACCAGTGTGTGAGATGTCTACCAAACTAGAGTGTTTGATATAGAGGGAAGTTGAAATAACGTTTTTACTAAGCTATGCTCTGTTCTTTTCTGATTAATTTATATAGTACTAGCACTTCGCTCGCGACTTCGCCCGCTTGGACACAAAGAAACGGTCTAAAAAGACACTGTCATTCGAACTTTAACATCCCCATTAAAACGTAGTGTTGTTCAATGTAATAGCCTAGTTGTGAAATAATAAACCCATAGCATTCAGGAATAATGTAGCTTTCTAACAGTGAAAAAAGGTTTAGAATTGGATCATGAGTTCCGGAGATTACCCTCTACATACAAACTTACAAACAAATTTTACCACTTTATAATATTAGTATAGATATTCAAGACATTTGAATCGTTCCTCCAGAACTCGGTGAGCTTCTTTACCTCAACGCTTTTCTGGAAGTCACTACTGTTCATTCTGGATTTCAGAAATTTCTTTGCTAATTTGTGCCCCGGAAAATGCCAAAAAAAGAAGCTTCCTATCATCATCTGCCTAGCCTTTTCCCAACTATGCTGGGGTCGGCTTCCAGTCTAAACGGATGCAGCTGAATACGAGAGTTTTACATGGTGCGACTGCCTATCTAACCTCCACAACCCAGTTACTGGGCAACACGATACCCCTTGGTAAGACGGGTTGTCAGACTTTCGGGCTTCTGACTACCCGTAACGACTGTCAAAGATCTACAAATGACAACCGGGACCAACGGTTTAACGTGCTTTCCCAGGCACGGAGGAGTCTCGATTTGTTACGATCGGTCACCCATCCACAGACTGACTTCGGCAAGCGTAGCTTAACCTTCAATCAACTCGTGCGGCTGTTTTTATATAGCCACGAGCCCTTCCAAAAGAAGCTTCCTATATTTACATTATATTAAATATTAAGTTCTTATCCTAATTGAATAGACCTAACAATATACCTAATATTATGGTGATGAAATATTCCTCCGACTCGCGACAAATAGCAGAACTCAAACGTCTGGCGGCATTGCCACGTTAAGCCTTTGGTCAAGGTAAAAATGCAAAATGCTTCTTTGATAAAGAACGACCTTTATCAATCAAAAGGATCAAGAAATGAGCGTGATTAAATATTTAATTATTTGTTAAATAACGACAATTTGGTCTTCTAATAGGATTTTTACTTAACATTTCTCTAAACTTGAAAAAAAGAAAAGATAAACGAAAAAGCCATCGAAAAAAACAAATGTTGAAATATCTCACAAAATGGTGAAGTTGTTAGTGTTTTAAAGTGTACGCTGAACAGAGACAGCACTACTGGCATCTGACGTCACTAGACAGAAAGACCGTTCTGCGTGACAAGGATGGAAGAAAAACTTCAAAAGCGTGTAAATTTTTCAATTTTCCTCCGTTTTTTTTTTATAAATCCTATTTTCTAGAAGCCTTTTTTTTTAAGTACTCGTTCGTTTATATTTCTGATAATTACAGTAACCAAGTGGTTTGAACAACTCTATATTTAAATAACAAAACGGTACCAACAACCAACATTCAGTCAGTGTGGCTGCTTTGAATAGTTTCCGACTATCCAAGGCTAGAGTAGAACTGTCGATAATATCGACATTATTTGTACTTAGCAGTAGTAGCAATCATTGGTACCAAACGGTTAACTATCGTGGCTTCAAATGGTTTTCAGAGCCAATATTCGACGTTGTACGAATTTAATGGCCTGTTCATGGTACTTGATACAAAGAGACTGTGAGATACGTACCATTTAATTCATTCATTAATAAACGTTTTCCGAACTGACCATCATTTTTGATTGATATTCTGGTTAAAACGCAGTGTTGGCCGAATTCAGGCACAGTATATATTACACTCAACGTGTAACACGAAACAGTACACTTAGGGGGTTGAAATCAAAGCTGGAATTCAAGGAATATTCTCCGTATTACCAATTATATGTATAGCCGGTTATATGTGGAGCTGTTCAAATTTTACGTTGTTGCTCACTAATGAAAGATAAATCACGAACCAATGTTGTGTCATACAGGCGTACAAACGTATCTTTGACCTAAAGTAAGATTTCTGATCGGTATTTTTTTGAGATGGAATTATTCGTTTCATACGAAAAAGAAACCTCACGTTAAAAATTAAACGTAATTAAATTATGCTTGCCTAGTTAATCTATTGTACTTTTTCAAAAATATTTTATTCTTTCGTGATACATGTATCTCACATGCAAAAAAAACTACATATAATATAGAGAAAAATCAAATATTAACAATACCAGCCCGTTACTGCTACAACTGCAGATAAGAGGCCTCTTCTCACTCAGAGAAGGGACGAACAAAATAATCATCACGCTTACTCCTCTCAAGGTGACGATTTCAAACTTAAATTGATTGCTAGCTTCCGCCCGTGGCTTCTCCCGCGAGGGTTGTTGATAAAAAAAGTAGCCTATGTCATTCCCCAGGGTACAATTTATCTCTCTGCCAAATTTTATCGATATACGTTCAGTGGTTTAGGCGTGAAAGACGGACAAACAGACACACACACCATTTATAATATTAGTATGGATCAGAATAGGTTTCCTCACGACGCGCGACGTTTCCCTTCACCAAACAAACAAAAAAACAATGTCTAATGTGACATGAACTGTTTAAATTAAAGCCTTAATATCAAAAGTCGGATATCCTAAATAATGATTTTCGCTCGCTTAATTCAAATGGTAAACTAAATGAAAGTTTCAGCTGGTCATTTGTCATTGGACGTGCGCGGCGCGCGCCGGTTCCGACCGTCCGAGTTCCGGCTGCAAGCTGCTTTTATTAATATTTCCAGCGCGAATCCATGCTTTATTAGCAAACAGCCGTCATGTGGCTGATAAATTATTAATGTGGTCGCTGCGCAGCTTGTGACCCGTTTTTTAAACAACAACAACGTTACATGTGTTTTCGGCAGACTAATGTACTTAATTGATAGCCTGACGTAATTGCGTCGCAATAAGGTCTCATGAAATATGCAGTGAGAAAATTATAATAAAATATTCGTGATATTTATTCCAACGAAGTTTGTGTGAAATCGTTCCGAAGGAAAAAGTTCGCTGCGCTATTATAGGAGTTGCTTCTTATTTTTTATTTGTAGCGCTGAAGAAAGCAGATGATGTATCTACGTTGCGATGGCATCGGGCTCGTAATTGGCAACTGAAAGTGTCGTTTGTGATTTCTTAGAATATTTCTATAATGATTGTGATTTTACAAAAAAGAATATGTGTTACCTTCGTATTGTCTGTTGTGTTACGCGCGGCTTTTTAAACGTAACGTAAACTCGAATGAATTTTGGTTTTAAAAACGATGCATCAAGCTCAATAACGGCCAATTACAATAAGGTATCTCAATCCGCGATCT
The DNA here is from genome assembly GCA_905147745.2 of Phlogophora meticulosa. Lineage (NCBI taxonomy): Eukaryota > Metazoa > Arthropoda > Insecta > Lepidoptera > Noctuidae > Phlogophora > Phlogophora meticulosa. The sequence continues at coordinate 8,879,494 of LR990518.1, forward strand.
AAAACTGCTGCTTCTGATTTGCCTTCTCAAGGTTACAGATTGCAAGCTCGGCCATTGATTGGTTACAAACAAAGGTCGATTTGGATTCAGATAAGTTATTGAAATTGGCAGTCAGTCACACATAGTCTTCAATCGAAATAAGTATTTTGTTCGAAACAAATTCCTATTTTAAATTTCAAAATCGTTCCAATTACGTGACGTTTACGTGTGCGTTAGTCGCAAATGAATTTAATAATATTACCCCAATACAAGTTACACTTCTCTTGTCGTTATGCCATGCTCAAATGCAAAAACCGCACAAGGCCAATACAAAATAAAACTGCATTTTTCCATCAAAAGCGCTTTAAAGCGGAATGAATAGGTAGATACGTCACATTATTACGATGGATGACTTGTCCCTTCCATAGTTTAGCCGCCTGGCTACATTTTTAAAGACAGACGGAACCATTTATCATGAGGCTGAATGTCTAGGATGCAATTTTCAGCAATGCCGCCTGTTACTGTGCACTTTTGGTCACTATTATAAATTGCTTTTTGCGTCTATAGGTGGGTATGTATTTTGCTGTAATATCTGTCAAATGGCATTTAAATCTTTCGTTGGAATACGATTCTAATTAATTTACGTTTAGTCTTTTGTGGTGTTTCCCGAAATGATTTATCGAGGTGTAGAATTGCCGTGTTATTAGCAAATTGTTATGATTCTATAGCTATTTCTGTGGCAAATATTACTTATTTAATTAGATATTTGTCACGCTTTTTGGAGGGGCTCATGGTCATGTAATAAAACCCGCATAGATCGATCTTTTAGGTTAAGTAAAGCTTACCGAGGTAGGTCTGTAGATGCGTTCAAATCCACTACATAATCCACCATACATTACATAATTACCAAGATCCCTTCGTGCATCGGAAAGTACGTAAAGCCGTTGGTGTCTTTTGTAGATCGTTGACAGATGTACGCGTAGTCAGAAGCCTGAAGGCAGGTTGGTCCATGTAAAATACTGGTACTCAGGTTGGACTGGTACCCGAACTATTGAGTTCGGGTACCAAGTTCGGGTTGCCAAGAATTTTTCTAACTACATATATTGATATGTAGTTAGAATTTCTTTTCTAACTACATATATTGATATGTAGTTAGAAAAATTCTTGGCAGATGATGATGATGATATTTGTTATACTTTTTACTGTTTTCGTTAATCTAAATGTTCTGCTGTAATAGTGGAAGTTTTCTAAAAAATACAGGCTCAAAAGGTGGACACGCATTGCGACAACACTTGCGGTGGTAACTGTCTTATATATGCATAACCATCGATAAGTTTGCCAGGCTGAAAATAGACACTTGAAGGGGTGTGAATTTATCGATAACACAACGTAATTAAAACAGAGATATTCCTTACATAAGTTTGGGGACAGTAATATTCCTTAGATAAGAGATGTGAGAAAAGTTTTGAGTATGAATGTGGAAGGCTACAAGAGTAGAGAAAGGTCAAAGAAACAATGGATGGATTGTGTGAAAGATGATATGGCAAATATGGAGGTGACTCGTGAGATGATATAAATAGAGATGTATCGAAGAAAAAGACATACTGCGCCGACTCCAAAGAAATTGGTATATTCCTTACATAAGTTTGTGAAAATAACTTTCACCCACACGATATTATTTTAAAATGAAACACGTAACTCCGTGCCTGAAATATTCATAATTTCTCGTTTTCCAACGTAAGCCTTGCTGTATCCTCCTGAATATAATATTCACACGTTACCTAAGTTTCAAACGATGAAAAAGGTTACCTTTTCTATGCATAATTTATGTGGTTCTAGCGTTTCTAGGTTTTCTGGTGGTTCTATTAATCTTGCTTTGTTGTCTAGCCTTTGTCTGTCCATCAACCTTATCTCTATCAGGACTTCTGTTACTATGATACCTGCATTTTAAAATTATTTGGGTGGTGTAGGTTCTTGACCTTTTTCAGTCAATTTCTACTCAGTTATGGTCTCTATTGGACTACGCTTGACTGTCTCTTAGAGTGGCCATCATCATCACCCGCTTAACCATATCCCAACAATGTTGGAGTCGGTTTCCAGTCTACTGGGAAGCAGCTTAATACCAGTATTTTACATGGAGCGACTGCTTATCTGACCCACACAACCCAGTTACTTGGCAACACGATACCTCTTGGTAAGACTGGTTGTCAGTATACCGGGCTTCTGACTACCCGTAACGATTGTCACGGGTCTACAAAGGACAGCCAAGACCATCGGCTTAAGGTGCTTTCCGAGGCACGGATGAGTCTCGATATGTAAGGAATGGTCACCCATCCACAGACAGGCCTAAACAAGCGTATCACCTTCGATCAACCCGTGCGGCTCTGGTCATGGTCATATTGAAATAAATTATTAGACTTTAACTTTTTATGAATTCCTGTGGTTATGTTTGTTTGATACGCATTTGTAGATAACCTATTATTTAGTGTTAGTGGAAATAGGCTTAAGCCATCTTTTATTAGAAAGGCAAGATAGGAGCTGTTTATAATATGTTACTACTAACTAATAATGTATCTTTTGAGCGATAAGAACTTTTATTTGAATACCTTTAAATTGTTTTTGATACATTACATACTGACATACAAACAATCAAATCTTTTCTCATTATCACATTTATGTACCTTTATTTTAATTTGGAAGTGTGGGAAAACCCTTGGGATGGTTTTTATTTCTATAATGAGTGCCCCACGCTGCTACATTTAGTTAATTAAGACCTTTTTAATTTTAAGAGAGTGCTATAATTGGAAGCCGTTTGGCATATCTTTTAGGGTTCCGTATAAGAGGAAAAAACCGATTGCTTTTAAGATCACTTTGTTTTTATCGCTCCGTGTGTCTATACACTTTTTGTCAAGAACAGATAAAGATATCTAGTGAAAATTAATATTTAGTCTTTATTTAATTCAAATTGGTTCATCTTTCAAAAGTATTTATTCAGCTGCGTACTTAAATTTGTCCTTTTATCTAACATTGAAATTAAAAATAATAACATGTTTACATACTTTAATTTAGTTTGAAATGTAATATATCTAAGCATTTCTTAAAATGTGAAATAGTGTAAACCCAATGGGAAGAATTGTGAGCACAAGACATGGTTGGATTTAGTTTGGAGAAAATGCTGAAACTGCCTTGTCTAAAACCTGTTTACCAACACTGAAACAGATAAGCAGCGATGTACTCTTTTCTATAAGGTCATTAGGTACTACCATTCATTACCAAGCCATCACTAAGTGTAAAGTAAGCAATATTGGGACTGTTTATGTAATTTGAATTATTAATGACGTTTATAGGAAATGTAATGTTAAATTTATATTTTTTTTAACTATTTTAATTGCCGTTAGTTTTTTTTTTAAATTTTGTTCAGTCCATACAATCCAGAACCTACTGATCAGGAGTAGGGAGTAGACAATGGCTCATGTAACACAGGTGTTTCTACCAAACGCAGGAGTCAGACTCTTACTTTCTTTGTATATTTATTTTTATGCCACTATCTATCTATATATATCTATAAAAAGGTAGAAAAATGCCTCGACAAAATGATATAAATAAAATAACTGCCTTGTTGGCCTAGTGCTCGCAAACGCGACTGCGAAGGATGAGATCCTGGTCAATTCCCGCTTACACCTCTGCCCGTCATTGCGGGGAATACAGGTATGATGTTATATTAGGTAGCAAAATGGAATCTATCCACGTTAAAATATATGAACTTATAATACTTGCATAATGTAGCATATTTCTTCTTCACATAAATACGATACAAATCTGGACTGTCGGCACTAAAGCGTTCAAACCACTTGGAAATCTAACGTTCCGGGTATAAATATCAGCGCGGCGCAGGGCTGAGAACATATATTATTCGTACCGATATTCTATGTTGAAATAACTCGACGCTTCTGATATAAAGTAAAGTCTCCATTACTCTAAGATAGTAAAAACAATTAAAACTTATTTGTTTTAGAGCTTGTGATCATTTTAAACATGCCCTGTATTTTTTTTATTTCTTTTCATGTACATAATATGCTTTATTGCTTTATTGACTTCAACATACAGGAAGTAGGAATACTTCCTACAATATTTAGTTGGATTGAAATAAGGAACAAAAATGCTCGAGCTGTACATATATTAGCTCTGATGTTGATTATGATGATTGGTTGATTTGTTTTTTTAAGGTATCACAAGTTAACAAGAGGATTCTATTCTGAATGGAAACTAACATAATCCGAGCAATGTGACCAATACATAGATGGTAAAAGGGATATCGACGTACAAACTGATACAATGTGTTTGTAGCGACATCTATCTCGCCACATACGAACTAAACCGACGTATAATACATCGCGATATTAAAGTTATCCACGCGACTGAGTACATATAAACGAGTCCGACAACAACTGTCGGAGCAGTGTTCGCTCACGCCAAGCCGTATCATATTCATAGGCTTCAGACCGTCCAGAACCGATTCCTGCGCAGAGTCACGGGAGCCCCCTTCTACGTCCGAAATGAGACTCTTCATGTAGATCTCAAAATACCTACGGTGAAACCGTTCATGAAGCGACTCACCCAGCGCTTCATGGACTGTTCTACCGCTCATCCTAACCCCTTAGTGTCATTGGCCGCCCGATACGCTCCCTCGCGAATAAGTACAGTTCGAAGACCAAAACACAGACTCACAGAGCCAGATGATCCTATCACTCTCCTCCAGGAGAGCGATAGGGCCACCAGCACTGTTCGCAAACAAAAACGGACATTCCGTCCTCGCCGCCGAGGCCCGTCGCGACGACCCCGTCGATGCCCCCCTCCCGACCCTTTGCTAGAGCCAGCCCGCGAAGCTGAGCCAATTAATGTTTAAAATGTCCCTAAATAATGGAACAATCAGATCCAGCCTGTCCCTTGCTGTCCTCTTCAGCGACGTCCTAAGCCGAGGTTCGTACCCCGCAGGGGGTGCCCTTATAAGTTTGTATGCCTGGCAGTTGCCCACCAGACACGACACCCGTCTGGTCGGACGTTCCTCCCTTTTCTATGGTGGATGAGGAACTTTACACCCTGTTCCTCATACTTCCAAATGTTCTTATGTTGCTTAAAACAGTAAAAACCCATGAGAACATCATCATTTTCATCTAATCTAACCTTATGAGATTTTCAATTAAAAAGTTAATAATTTACGTGTCTGTTTAAAAATCTCTTTGGGCTAGGGAGAAATCATAGCTTTTTAATGTTAAAATTAAAAAAAAGTCATAAGAAAAACTGAAAATAAAATCCAATGCCGGGGAATCAAGAACCATTTACTGAGCTCGTGCTATCAGTATGTGCGCCAATGTCCCTTCCACACTGTATATTAAATAACTTCTTTTAACATACAACATGTATAATTGTCAGTTTGATTACATTATTTCATAATATAAAATTCGATAATGATGTAGACAAAACATAGTCAATATTGATGTACAAATTTTACTTTCTCCAGAATCCATAGGTACATTAATCTGTTAATCTGTGTGACGTATTAGTAGAGCTAACCAAAGATACAAATAGTTACCTATGTGTAAACAGAATAAGTAACATGTTTGCTTTCGGGCTACTTGGGGCTCAAAATAAAATCGTTTAGTTTGTAAACGTACCTAATAGGGTCGGCCCATTCCCTCCGGTATCACAGAAATGAACGTTTAAAACTTAAGTTGGAGCCGACTTAATTAACTGAAACATAGGTAATACATTATTCGCTGGCACGCCAAATACCTAAGGTTTAATACCAATTAATATGTATACCACCAGTTGTATATAAAATTTATTATACTTTGAATAAAAATAGGCATTCGTTATTTGTTTCATAATGGTTAATTTAGAAATGTAAATTAACTGAAAAAATATAAAAATAACAAGCTAATGGTAACATTATCCATTCATTTACAAATTCACTTCAAAATACCTTTTTGTATTTGGAGTTAAGAGGGGAAATTAATTTTTCATGACACAAAAACTGGCAGCCATTTCGGACTTCATTAAAAAAAAAGCCAAAACTCGATGGCCACAAGAATGAACTTTTCCCATTTCTCATTTTCGTAATTACTCTTAAATCTCCTAATTGAAGAAAACCTGGAAGCGGGTAGCATACTGCCTAAACTAAGATGGTTGGAATTATTTCGTAATAAATTTCCGGTAACGCCACAAATAAAAAAGTTTATGAAGACTGTAAAAGAAACTTAAACGACAGCTCACTCGACTTCATATTTTAGGTTTAGCTCTAAACAAAATTGAGTACTTACCTAGTAGCTATCAAAATAATGTTTACATTACTTTTTATGACCTGCGATGGTCTGAATACAAATCAGTGAAAAATCATTGTAAAATCCTTGGTATATATATTTAGTAAAACTAAGCCTCAGGCGCAAGATCTCAAATAAAACGAGAGTCACGTTCGAGTGAGTGATATCACGTCTACGGCTCATCAGCGGCTGCGCGTGACGACTTTAGCGCAAACAGATTTCACAACACAACCACTAACATAGAGCTGTAACGATTGTCGACTTCGAAGATTTCTTCAAAAGAATTGTAATAGGAATAAGGGGCCGCAGCTCTTCTTATAGTGGTGGAGTTAATAAATACGCAAAAGAGCGCGCGGCTGCCGCGGTGTTGCCAAGTTTTCTTTCTCCTAACTTTATTACGCCATTAGAGATCGCGTGACGAAGAATCGCACTTTCTCGCCTTAATATAATTTGTTTTGATGGTTGTATCAAACGCACTACCCTTTTTCATGTCTTGTTTTTGCTTGAGTAGTTACCTACTTAGGAGAACCAATCAGTGTCGTTATAGCATTACCCGCTCGAGTAGGTATAGTTGGTGTAAAAGATTTTATATTGAGTTGGTACTAACATACATGTTCTTAGTCCGTATATAATGATCAATCCGTTTTACTCTACAAGAAGCTCCGCTGATGCTTTAATTTTCTATAAATAGGTAATATTTCCGAACGAAATAAAATATGTCTGCATTAAGGTTTCCAGAAATAGGTACGACATGCAAGTAAGTTTCGCTGTCAGATCTTGTTCGCCGAGAAAAATGTTACACAGTAAAATATAAAACAGGAGCTACTAAAAATACCCTGCGCTTCGAATCCATATATCAAAGCTGCAACCATAAAATAGATACAAGAAACATATAATTTTAACACCTACTCCATTTCTATTCTGTCCACATCAACCATCTACACCTATAAAGATTACTCAGTAACGATGAACAGTAAACCTTAGAGTCGTCATTCCTTTTTTATTTTCAAAAGAGTGTAATAACACTCAAAGTTTCAAACAAGCTGAGGGTTATTGAAATAAAAGAATGGAGTAGGATCGTCTGCTACGGGTTTATTACCATCTGAGGTGATGCATAGGACTACCGCCCTTCCTAAAAAGGCGGTACATTGCAGATTTATTATTTTTTCTCGAGACATTTTTCGGGGTGCTTAAGACATTTAAAAATACATGGCCAGCTGTATTGCGCCTTCTTTTCTAACTGCCGTCCCTACTATTTCGTAGGATGTATATTTTGTTCGAGGTTATATGGCCTCTAAAAGGCGCCCGAATTTCCTGTCCCTTCAAAATGTGCTTCTTATATTTACGAACATGTCCTTTAAAAATAGTATTTATCCTTAATAGCGTGTTAACATCTATAAAACGGGCCGTAATTCATTTTTTATGAAGAAAATCTTATACTTTCGAACGATATTTATAGAAAGTATTATATAACCTAAGACTTTTTGTACAAAAAGAAGGATTTTAATATAGATTTTCACAAGCGTTCATTGGTGAATACGGTGTACGAAGAAACAGGTGGAATATTAATCGTACCTACATAATCTAATCTTAACTATCATTGTTTTATCTATGCATCCGATCTATCCAATGCGCACAGGAAAGATAATTGAGGCCTTATTAGCTGAAGACGATAATGTATTCATGAATGTATTAATTTTCGGCATTTTCTTTCAGTAAATGTAATATAAATAATAATAATCTTTATTGTCATAAATTATACAAACATTTTTATTAATTACCTAGCTTCTGCGCTAGTGGACACTGTATACAGGAGCTAGTGTCTTCCCTTAATTACATGTTATAAGTTTCGTAGAATGTTAAAGTTAAATAAATGAATACCATAAATATGATTATTACCGTCTGTAAGAGATACATATAATATGCATATATACACCAAAATTAATAACAATGAAAAAGAATCCAAGCATTTACATGAAACGTGTTTATAGAATTTCACCCACACATATTAAGTTAAATAAAAGCACGTGAACAAAATAATACGAATGTTTTTCTAAGTCAATTAATTTAAATAAGTTTGTAATAAGTATAAAAATAAAATCTTTTTATGAAAATCATTGCCATTTTCCTTCACTTTAGATTTAGCAAGAGTTAATTAAGATGTTTTTAAACTTAGCAGACTGCTTTAATTACAGCCAGGTCATAACAACGTGTTCTGACAGATTCTTAATTGAGTTACCTTTAAATATTTTTTACTGTGTTTTTGTTTGAGCGAATTTACGAACAAATTACAAAGAAGTCGCTCTATGTAAAACTTAAAATTGACGTAGGTCGTACTAAACAGTGAAACAAAAGGTCAAAAACGACTACAATCAAGGAGAAGATAAGAAGAATTAAACGTTTTCAAGTAACTTTATCTGTTTCGAGTAATTTGTTGAACGAGGTTTCGTGAATTCCGACCCGTGTTTATTGAAACAATAAAGTTGCGGAGTTTACAGTCATTATAATAATTAAAACAACAGTTCATAAAGAAAAAATCTTTTTTCAAACAAAACTTTGGTGAGTTCATAATAAACAATTGCTTGCGGATTTTTATTTAGGTTTCTGTCAAACGATAGACAAGTCATAAGGCCTTAATTATTTTAAAACGATGCTCAATCCCAAATACTTGGATTTAAAATGATACAATTTCAGAATGTTCTCTGTTCAAACCTAGGTCCGTGAACCGTAGATAAAAAGAAAATCCACAGGAAACAAAAGTTAATAAAACATAAATACTCCTTCGTACCCAATTAGTAAAGACATAATAGAAAGAAAATGGCCTATTATCTCCGATCACAAGTATTGTTAACGGCTGCACAGTGGGGTCCCTACAAGTGTACACGAAAAGATTGGGGGTGTGATGTCATTAGGAGTCTTCCCGTGCTTAATTGCGTCGATGGCGACTCGACAGGAAGTCAAAAGATTGCGTTCAAATAGCAAACGTTTTCGTTCTGTCTGTCCAGTTACTAGACGGGGGGTTGAGTCAGAAGAAAATTGTTACTCTATATTTATGTAGCGTTCGATGGAAATTAATCTTCCTTTTGGCAATAACGACTTTGTAATTTGTAGCGCTTCGTAGGGTCTTGATTTGTTTCAATATCATGGCGTTGAGTACTTGGGAGAGAAATCTAACTCACAATATAATATGATTATATATTATTAATACGTGAAGAGAAAATTTTTGTTGTTAGTCTGAGATTTGGCATAGCTAAAGTTTATATGGAGTCGGAGTGCAGAAAGCCAAGGTGGTCTAGTTTCAACCACTGAGCGACCAGTAGTCGTATATTCATATGTGAAGTGCAAACTTTAGACCTCTTTTTAAGAATATTGCGTGCAGGGAGGATATAAAATGATATCTATTTATTTCTGTAAATAGGGTTTTACAACCACTTTTATGTAACATCAACATGTAAAATATAGTTTTTATACTAGGTTGGTGTTTCGCAATCTCACTACTATGAAAAAGAAACATCGAAAGAATCTCAGAGATTACAGCCTCTTTTAAAGACCAGACATTATCTAGGTTAGATCATGTGAGCAACATGCAGATTAGTGTCCGAGGTGGTCTTTTGAGGCAATAACCACATTTCGTATACACCGTTGGTATGGTTCAAGTTTATATGGGAAAGATGTGCAGAAAGCTAAAACTGAAGAATTTCCTTTACGTATATATTATAGAAAATAAGGGCTAATGGCTACTATTCTCGGTAAGGGGAGTATGGGTTCGTGCTGTGTAAGGCAACATAGCTAGTCAATGCAGGCTGAGTCACTTGTGGACGTACTTATATGCTTAAATGCATTGCACTTTCAGCCTTTATGACATAAATTTACGAACGAATAAATAGGTAGGTAATCAAAATGCCATAACCTTGAAAACAGTCTAAAAATAAAGGTGCCCTAAATTGTTTCTAGGTAACTAAAGTCTGGTTGCTTTTTTTTAAGTGAAAACTTCTTTAGCCGCGTTCAGTTCATTTTTGGTAGGGGTAAAACTTTATTACTTATTTCCTATATATAATAAAAATATCTATCTATGTAATGTATGGTACTAAGTATATCAGTGATCTAGTGCTCATAACACAAGCTCTGATTAGCTTGGGGCTAGATGATGCTGTGTGGATTGTCCAGCATTATTTATTTATTTATTTAATTACATAAAAGTAGATTTTGGTTGTTGGTGAAAGGTTAGGTGTTTGTATAGTATTTTTCTTTATTGTTTATTTAACTCTTTACTCTAGTCTATGTCAGATGTGACAGAGAAAAAGTTGACGATGGAGTGAGTTTTTATTTCTTTATTTTAAAGAATCTGTCTATCAATGTTCGATTTTGTTGCAGTTTTCCAGATCTCAACGAGGTATTTAATGTAGGATCTGATAAGAGAGTTGTAGATCAGTGCGTGGCCTTTTTTAGAAACACAGGGAGGTGCTCCTACTAGTGGAGAAATTTCGGAAATAATATGGTCAATATTTGGTCTCTATAAATAAAGCTGAAGACAGGGCGCTATGGCGCTCATTAGGAGAGGCCTATGTCCAGCAGTGGACTAGTATAGCCTGATGATGATGATGATTTGGTCTTTCGAAAGTTAACTTCATATCTAAAATAAGACCTAGATATTCACTTCAAACTAGCTTCGGTACATGCTTGTTATACCTACTCATAATGTCTATGTATGTTAGCAGATATAATAATACCCCAGCATCCGTCTGTAACAAGGACCTCATATTAGTATATGTAAGCGTATTGTGCCTGCATGTCTCAAAGGAGGTAGGGGTTGCAGCTAATTGGCTTGCTCTTAACAGAATGATGTGAGGGTAGGTATTAAAGAAGTAGGTATTTCTTTTTTGTTTGTTATTGTGTTTTTGTAAATTTGTTTCTTTGCTTGTGGGATGCACGAGATTGTAGGTTCAAATACGGGCAAGGTTCAATGTAACTTTTTTTTTATTTCTTTTTGCCTATAGGTACTATCCCACTGGTGGGCAACGTTGGTTTTATCAATATTGGCATAAAAATAACGCTTTTAAGTTAACGCCTGTATTAATGTAACTCCTCATAAACTCTCCGTACCGGGATCAAGTCTTAAAGAGTAATCTCCAAAAACGAAGAAAATGTAGTTGTAAAATACATTATGTAGCAGACTATGTAACATTTTACTTAATGATACGAAGGATCTAACATAATGTATGTCTACCCTTAGCCCCGCCATTACCAGGGTACCAGTAAAAAAAATAAACAACCATTTCTCGCCGAGCGGCGCGCAAAGGCAAATCCTAAACTGTCATTATTTCCAAATGAAAAAAAAACAACAGAGCTCATTTTTGATAAGTAAATCCTTAGTCATAGTAATTATAATTAAAAGAAAAAAAAACGCGCACCTAAGGCACTCGTAGGTAGCCATTTTATTTTTGCGTGGTCCTGTTCTCTCTAACAATGCGAGTGACGTCGGGTTCAAGAGAAGGCGGCAAATGATTGATGAGGGAATTAATTAATACGCCACTTCCTTTTGGTGTTCAGAAAAAAACAAAATCAGCAGCTCACGGTATAAATACGTTTACGCTAGTTTCGCTTTGATTGAACAGATTTCACTTAGATATAAATCAAAATTAATTGGGTGTTCGTACAGTTTTATGAAAAGGTTCCAATTATGTTTTGGTTTTCTTTTTCATTAAGGCTGTGCATTCTAAAAGTTTGCAGCGACGCAAATAGCCATAAATATTTTGCTGTGCTTGTTAAATTTGTTTTCTTTTAAAAAACGTTGCCCCATACTAGGAATATCTCCTATACCGTGGGTGCGTTTACAAACATTCAAGCTCATGCACACAAACAGCCAGACCCGAAACAACTACCAGTAGGCCGTACAAATATTTGTTCCGTGCGGGAATCGACACCACGGAACGCGGTGCAGCAGTCAATCGTTCGGCCTCGCTGCTTCAACCGTGCCGCCAATTTGTTAATGTATGACATTGATAATACAATATTCTGTATTACATGAGTGAAATAAGCCGGTCAACTGCGAGTTGGACTCGCACACAAGGGGTTCCGTACCATGTCAGCAAGAAACGCCTAGCAAAATGACGATCTTGTGTCGGGGCCGTCGCGGCAATTAAAATAAACTCTGTATTTTTTCTGTCTACCTAATTCAATTTATGAGATGGCTTTCAATTCATGCCAGCGGAGTATACAGAAGGAAGGACGATGCAAAGATGGCAGGATGGGCGGATAGCGGAGGCTTAGTAATATTTGTAACACTAAAATGCTGCCATTATAGCAATATTTATTTATATTAATTATTGATATCTGGCCGTCTAAGGAGGGAGCTCGTGGCTAAATAAAAACAGCCGCACGGGTTGATCGAAGGTTAAGCTACGCTTGCCGAGGTCAGTCTGTGGATGGGTGACCAGTCGTAACATATCAAGACTCCTCCGTGCCTCGGAAAGAACGTTAAGCCGTTGGTCTCGGCTGCCATTTGTAGATCTTTGACAGTCGTTACGGGTAGTCAGAAACCCGAAAGTCTGACAACCAGTCTTACCAAGGGGTATCGTGTTGCCCAGTAACTGAGTTGTGGAGTTTAGTAAGGCCATGTATAATACTGGTATTCAGCTGCATCCGGTTAGACTGGTAGCCGACCCCAACATAGTTGTAAAAAGGCTAGGAAGATGATGATATCTGGCCGTTTAATCTTATTATAAGAGGAGTAGGTACTCATAGTACTAAACGAATTCAACCCTATGTCTGGTTTAGTAGAGTAAAATCAACAAATCAAAAAAAGCAATATATTTTCTTAAGCTAGCTTTTCTTAAGCTATTCCTTCTAAGCACAATCTGTAATATTCTTATTCGAGCGCACTCGAAGAAAAACTGTGGAAATTAAATAAGACCACAGCGCCATTACTATCCGCCAAATGCCATATTTCTCAACCCTTTTTCCCGCTGTTTCCAAAGTTTTAATTAGTGCCAGAGGACATTATCCAGACTCTTCTTACTCTGGCCTCCGCACTTTAACCTCCTTTCCGAATTATCCGATTTTTACTTTTAATGCAAATTAACTTTTTCTTAAGGTTCGACAGTATCGACAAATCTATTTTTATGTCGAAGCGAAGAGCAATACGCTAATTAACATCGCGTTATTGGCGTTGAAAAAGTATGCAAGTGATTCGTCAGGTGTTGTTTCTCCACTAATGACACATTTACAGTAAATAAGCAACAAAAATTCGGCATACAAAACTACGTAATCTAATTTGTATAATGGACATAATTATAAGAACGCGGCATTTTTTTACTGCCTTGTTCGATTAGTGGTTTCAAGTGCTACTGCTGAACATGAGGCCCTGGATTCGTCTCCCACAATCGAATCCGATTTCATTTCCAGACATAGTAATATTGGATTTTTTAAACTGGAATTTATCAGCAGCAGCCCAAATTCCTAGTGTTTTAAAGAAAAAAAAAATGAAGAAAAAAAAGAGGTCTAGATTTGTGCCCAGTTTATGACAATAAGCTCGCTACCTTATTGCATGTGACTTAAACATAATTGCCCAATCTGGGATGACTAACTCTACCTAACTCTACAGGGAATGCAAGCGTGATGATGATGTTGTGTGAGATATTTTCATCCCGCAATATTGGCTGGTGTGTCGTTCCATTATATTTGAAATTAGCAACGCGTCTATTACCAATATATCGTTCATTACGTATATTTTTACTTATCTTTTGTTCAGCTTAATAAGTGGCTAAATAAAAACAGCCGCACGGGTTGATTGAAGGTTAAGCTATGCCCAGGTCACTCTGTGAATGGGTGACCGTTCGTAACATATCGAGACTCCTCCATGCCTCGGAAAGCACATTAAGCCCGACCCAGCTGTCATTTGTAGATCTTTGTCAGTCGTTACGGGTTGTCAGAAGCCTGAAAGTCTGACAACCGGTCTTACCAAGGGGTATCGTGTTACCCAGTAACTGAGTTCTGAAGGTCAGATAGGCAGTCACTCCATGTAAAATACTGGTATTAATGGACTGGAATCCGACCCCAACATAATTAGGAAAAGACTAGGCAGATGAGGCAGATGATCATCTTTTGTTCAGCGTATATTTGTTTAAGGACAAGACATAAGCGAAGGATCCAAGGTTGGTTATCAAGTTCAGGTGAACGGCCAATATACCCTATCGATGTAGGAATAAGTTGATCAAATGTTAAGGTTACATTTTGTTACGCTACCTTTTTGTTCAAGCTCTCCAATATTATGATATTATATACAGAGACAATGAAACGGAACATTGTTTTTGAAAGGTTATGTAAAAGATATCAAAGTGTACGTAAATCGGAAAGAAATCAATGGCCCTTAGTGCGAGTTTTATATCTTTATGCGATCGCGTACTTAAACTTGTACATAACATCACGCCTGAATTGCCCGAAGGATTCAGCAGAGCTGTACCTGCAGTACACCCACATACCTCCAGTTATGTTTTAAGTCCCATGCAATAGTGGTTGAACCTATTGCCATTAACCGCACACACATCTAGACTCCTGCTGCTACTCGTACTAAGAAATGTCTAATGAAAAATCTCGATATCCCGTTCAACCTATACTAAAATTGAATTAACACCGTCTGGTGACGATAATGGAAACACAAGTTGACTTAAGATAACTTTAACGTTAATGTGATCAAGTAAGGATACTGGGTGGAAGAACATGGATGCATAACCGGGTACCACGAATTCAGTTTGTAGGTACACAGACATATCTCGGCAATAAGCGTAGTAAGTCCACACTTCGAGGTTGTGGGTTCATATTCATATTCATTTATTTGCATTCCACAAGGTAAAGCATGGTGTTAACAAAAAAGGCTTAGAGCTAAGAGCCATTGTAGACCCTGTCAGGGCACAACAAAATTAATTCTTACATGCTAAGAATTTAAATGTACACGAAACAAATTATTTTATTATATAAGAAAAAAAAAATATATACATGTCAAAATACCAAAATTCGTTCGACTTTATGGCCCTGATCAATTGATCTCGTTTGTTGTTTAATAATAATTGTCTTAGGCTACGATGGGACTGACATACGACTGCTGTGCGTTATAAAAGTCCCTAAATTAAAAAAGAATTAAAAAAAAGATTAAAAGTCAAAAATAAATAAGTCAGTCGTACACAGCAGAGCAAATAATGAAAATTAAATTATACATAAAACACAATATAACCATTTAAAACTCAACAATAACATACAATTAACAAGCATACTATATTTCTATCATATTGTATCTATTTCCTTTATATTTATAAAAAATTCTTGGCAGTAAATTTTTCTGGGTTCAAACCTGGGCAAATACCAATGTAAGTTTTTCAATTCATATGTACTTTCTAAGTTTATCCTGGACATCACTGACATCGGTGAAGAAAAACATCGTGAGGAAACCTGGACTTATATAGTTAATATAAGTCTGAAATCGACAACCCGTCTTGAGCAAGTGTGGTGATTGATGCTCCTGCCTTCTCTGTATGAGAAGAGGCCTTTGCACTGCAGTGGGACAGTAATAGGCTGGTACTGTAAGCGTAAGTCCAGGGATATGTGTACGCAAAGAATACGAATATGAGATAAACAATAGACATCAGAAAGAATATCTGATGAGTGTTGGGAGAATTCTTTGATATTAATCTTGACTACGCAAGGTGCCGGTTTTATGGGTGGTGGCGTTGGATTTCCATCGTGGTGAAAGGATAAGCCCCGCTGATTGCCCAGGGTGTGCCGGACGTGAAGAGGTTCAGTAGACACGTTGCTCGTTCTCCTTTCTTGAAACCCAGTAGGTAAATGATTCAGGACCCGTGCAGCGTTGAAATGTTTGTTGCCATTTCCAAGTTTTTACATTTTTGTTTGGTATTTTTTTTACTTTAAACTGTAAAAAAACTTGTTTTCTATTGAACCCAATGAGATTTTTAATGAAAGAAATTCACTTCTTTCATTAAAAATCTCACTTGTTTTCGTTTTGATTAAAAATAAGCGAAACACAGACTTCGTTAATATTATTTCTAGGTATATTGACAGACACAGGCTCAGTTTCTGGAACAAAAATTTTCCCAAAATTGACGCGCCAAATTGTGAAACGCGTGATAGCTACTGTGATTGGTTAAATTAATGTTATTCTGTACAGGATTTATTGTTTTTTTTTTTGTAATATCTTTATAATTTACTTAACTTAGTAAATATAACAAGGCAGAATGTACATGGATCCTATCACACAATTTAACCATTTATTTTTATGTACCTATCTACATTTGAAGCAAATAAAGACCTATTCTATTCTATTCTGACAGCCAATCCCATTGCCTGCCTTGTGTTAATTTTGTGAATCGCCCATGATTTCTTTCCAGAAACCTGTTGTTAAAGTTTCAAGGGTTTAGCGCGTTGATAAGGACATTTCCAATAAACCAACGCATTTCTCCCACGACTCACCCCCCAAGCCATACAAACACCAAACCCACTAGAAGTTTACCAAATAAAGTATAATAAACTATACTTAGCAACAAACATTAATTAGCGAGCTTATGTCATGTTGAAAACGCTTACAACTGTCGTCAGTTGGAGTCAGATGCTGAAGATGCGACCTCGTTTCATAATCCTCGCTAGCGCCGGATGAATGGACATAATTTTCTGCACTTGACACCGTGTCTAGCCCCGTCATTGTGGAGTACAACTACTCTGTTTTGTTCATTTTTATTGCTCTAGCCTGAATCTCCGGATCTTGAGACAACAATATTATTACTGTCCGCTTTTTCTTACTTTTTATAATGAAGTGTCGTAATTTCAGCCGTTTGGACCTTTTTTTAATTGTGGAACAAGAAGACGTCTATTAAGAAAAAATGTAGTCGGAGTTTTTTACGAGGGAAATTGAACATGCTTTATTTTAGGAGTACACAGGGTGGATTAAAATATACGTTTTCTGTGGAGACGATTTTTTGATGTTGGGAAATTAGATTTGTCATTAAAAAACACTGAATCAAAGTGGGTTCATCCGTTTGAAAGCTAATACGCCACAGACAAACACACATGGTAAACTTGTAAAACTGATTGCGTCAGGGTTTAAAAATAGGTATCAATCAAATACCGGTCAGCATGTTTAATATTTTGGCAAGTCATTCTAATCTCACCCTGTACCCTGTATAATTCTGAAGTCATTGCAGGGGGGAGTTCTGAACGAACTTGTTACTCACAAACACATAACAATTAGCCAAAATTTCGCAAACTAACGAAAGTACCATCCACAGAAGGGTCAGTAAATAGTTTTCAACAACACGGCGTAGTTAAGCTTCACAAAGCAAAAATTATAGTTTCAACGCTACACTGTGTTGAGTAATTGCAGTGAAACGGGAGAAAATACCTCGTTCTGACTGCATTTGATCTTCTCATTCACTAGTGAATGGAACCAATTTAGTGTCGGTTCACTACTGAATGTGCATGAAATCAGAGTCAGGTAGTCTTGCTGTTGTAAATTATTCACTAAAACGCTGGTTCATGTGCCATATGTGATATGGGCTTCCCAACAAATCTACCAACCTAATCATCAAAACCAACAACGTATTAATTTTGAGGTTTCAATATAAAATTTTAAATAATGTCAGCGGTTTCGCTTGTGAAGATCGAAAATTATCTCACGGAAACGTACCTACTATTACTAAACCTGAAATCCCATGTCCAGGTCAGGGTCTATCCGTATGCCAACTTTCATCTAGATCCGTTGAAATGATGAGGCGTGGTAAGTTAACAAAAAACAATATCGAAACGAACAGGCTTACACATTTATAATACTTTACTATATATCATTTCAGCCAAAAGACAACCACTGCTGGACACAGGCCTAACCAGAAAAAATCTGTAAAGATTGGTCCTACGCAGCCCTCATATACCGAAGCTGCGTCTTGCAGTCGCCACAAGAAAAAAACCGCTCCAAGGCCCATCTGCCAATATATACAAGTAGGATGCATATATACAAGCGGGCCAGAATTGTCACGCATTGAGACCCAGAAGACGGTCTTGGTTGCCGAGACAGGTGTAGGAAATTTAGGCGTAATGACTGAGAGGTGTTTATGAGAGATTGGCCGGAAAAGGCAATATACAAGTAAAAGTGGAAGGCCAGCCAGGGAGTGTGAAAACATTAAAAAAAATAAGATTCATAATAAAGTTCTATATGTATACATTGCACGTTACTCTTTAATAATAGCTGATTTGGACAACCGAGTCATTAAGGATTAAATTTTATCCTGTCTTAGCAACTAATCGTTCACCACATATCACCATAAAATGAAAATGCACAATAAAAATATGTCATAACAAATGAATTAAAAATAAAAACAAAAGAATGTCCCAGACTACCAAAATAAGGTTCTTTATTCAAAAGAAAACCCATAGTGTGTCCCCGTATAAGTTAAAATTAATCAACTGAGTGAATGGGATTATCGAGCCAAGTGAGCCCATAAATGCATTTTATTTACGTAATATTGCAATTTTTAAGCCTTATTAAGAACACCATAATAATATGTTGAAGCTCAGTTTTCTCTTTGACGCGATTTTCCAAAGTATATGAGGCGATTAAGGGATTTTCCGGGGGATCTGCGAATTTCACTTTGTTACTTAAATAGCGACAACAGCTTCCAGTCGAAACAGATGCTGTTGATACATATGTGCATTTTGCTGGAAATGAGAAAAATGCTCATCATGGAAGGGAAAGCGGGGAGGAGAGGAGGAAGTGAAATGAGAGCAAGAGAAGAGTATTATACTTATTTTAGAGGACTCTGGTAATAAGCGTAAAATTGAGGGGATCAAGCAGATTTTCTGATCAATTGAACACAATGGAATGACGTGCATTTAATACTAGACTTCTATCCGGCTACACCATAAATCACTAATCACAGTATTAAAAAAACCTTCTGTATCTGCCACTTCAAATGATTGACAGAAACAGATCGATGGAGTTATGTAAGGATGGTACTATGTATAAGATTTTCGAATATTTTTCTCATAAGTTTAGTTCCGTTTTTCCAAGAAAAACGCGGCTACTACTACTACTACAAAAATAGTATCTCGAACCCAATTGATTGAGAATGACTAAAACATGAGTAAAACCTAGGAATACCAAAACCTAAGAGGCAAATAAATTTAAATACGAAAGGAGTAACGTGTATCGAGGGGTCTCTGTGCTCAAATGAGTTAGGGCCCCAAAATGGGCAGGCTCCTCTAACGAAAAAGACGATGTTATCTTACCCTAACTAGATACGACGCTGAATAATTAATGATCCGAGATAAATTCCTCCTCGAGAAATATCTAAAACGTTGAAAGAGTATTCTATTGTTTTTATTCAGAGGGAATTGGCTTATGAAAGCTATTCAAATTTGCAAGAGATTCAATTTACATAACGAGCGATTTGTACCTCATAGACATTAAACCTTCTGGCCTCCGTATTGTTTGTAGAATAACGCTGCCCGTTTTTCCTTTCTGTCAGATTGCTTCCTTTGCAAACCTACTGTGGAACATTGTTAATAGCGTTTGTTACAATCGATCTGTATAATTTGATTTTAGTTTAAGTATGAACGTTACAACCGGTTCCGAGAAAAAAAATGTAAGCAGTATTTCGCTTGCTTCTTTAAATATTAAAACAAAGGGGAATGGTGAGTTTGGTAATCATAATTAATGACTACATTGTATTTTCCTAGGAAGCTTTTAGACTACATGTAGTAAATGTATGTATACATTTATTAGCTAACCGTTCCATTATACGGTGTGCTTTTTGAAAAACTTTGCTAACATTAGGTTTTTATCGTAACGCGCCATTTGCCAACGTCGATGGCGGGAATCGTGGTCCTTAATAGTGTTGGCGTACAAGTTAAATGTTACCAATACACTTTAAGCACCGCTGTACTGACTAGAAAATAATATCATATTTTCTGACTACCGAAGTCGAGTTAACTACTTTTGACATCATTCTTATTTGTTAGGTACCTAAACAATAACAGCCGCACTGGACGATCGAATGTTGTGGATGGGTGACCATCTAATACATACCCACCCCTCCGTGCTTTGGAAAGCACGTAAAGCAAATGGTCCCGGCTGTCATTCCTATATGTCTTTGAAAGTCGTTACGGGTAGTCAGAATCCTGGAAGTCTGACAATAAATCTAACCGAAGGTTTCCAAGTACTTGGGTTTTGGAGATCTGTAAAATACTGCCATTTATCTGCATCCAGTCAGACTGGAAGCCGACCCCAATAGTTAAGAAAAGGCTAGGCTAGATGATCATGAATGCTTTAAGCGTTATTGTGACAAAAATAAAAATAGTCAATTTAAGTAAAATTTTGTCACGTTTAATTTAACTAAGTGTTATTTTCATATCTGAACTACTAAGAAAAACATTACCGTGAAAATAACACGAACAAAAAGTGTCTCCTATCTTAATAGGTCAAAACAAGGTTAGTTTAAACAATATTTTATATTTTCCTCCGCACGGAGTATTCATCGTTACAAGAGAGTTTTTCAATGGTAGTAATAAATGTAAACGAGCCCTAGAAGGCGCAATTAAAGCGACACAGAAGCGGCACAATTCGCCGAGGCCACGTCTTTGCTGAAACTTTTAATTTGTGTCGAAGATCATTGCGACACTGATATTTTATATTAATTCTACGGAGACCCAACTTTGTCCGCATGGTAATTTGGATTCTATGATTCGGTTTCTTTCTAGTTTTAGGTCTACATCCCCTTATTACTTTGTAGGTAAAAGTAAAAAACAACACCTAGTATAATCTTCAGATTAATCGTACCTTTTCTGAGGTTTTAAGTCTAACATAAGTTTATTCCGTACCTATTTATTACTAAGGAGGAGGAGCTCGTCGCTAAATAAATACAGCCACACGGGTTGATCGAAGGTTAAGCTACGCTTGCCGAGGTCAGTCTGAGGATGGGTGACATATCGAGACTCCTCTGCGCCTCGGAAAGTACATAAAGCCGTTGGTCCCGGCTGTCATTTGTAGATCTTTGACAGTCGTTACGGGTAGTCAGAAGCCCGAGAGTCTGACAACTAGTCTTACCAAGCGGTATCGTATTGCCTAGTAACTGGGTTGTGGAGATCAGATAGGCAGTCGCTCCATGTAAAATTCCGGTATTCAGCTGCATCTGGTTAGACTGGAAGCCGACCCCAACATAGTTGGGAAAAGGCTAGGCAGATGACCTATTTATAAAGCTAAGAAGCCCTTTTAAAAAGATAAAGAGTACACAGTGTAAACAAAAAGTCATCTACGAATTTATTTAAGTACTCACGCGATTCGTATTATTACTGTACTTGTAATTAACATACTTAAATGCCATATTATGTCTAATGCGCTATGTTATTTATATGTTGAGTCATTCAAGGACAGTCATTATCTTTCTGGAACGATGGGTGAATTGTGTGAAAGATGGTTAAAGGACGACTTTTGATATGTCGACAAATAGAAGTGTAAGGAAGAAGAAGACATGCTGCGCCGACCCCAAATCAATTGGGAAACGGGGAGAAAGAGGATGAGTCATTATCCTTCTACCCTCTTGCCAATAGATAAAGGGTCGACGCAGCATGATATCTTTTAGTTTTAAACATCAGTACTATAGTAAAATTAAGAACGTTAAGTACCTTTAACATGGTAGTTTCAACAGGACACACCATAATTCTTTGCACCATCAATGGCTCCCGGTGTTAGTTTTAAATTTATAATAAGGTAAATGAATTGTTACTAATTTGTACATTTTGAATTTATTTAGATACCATTAATTAATTGGATGTTGTTTTAATACTGACGGTTTTATTGTATGTTTTTCCTTAAAATATTCACCGGATATTTTGAGGGATGGTCGCCCATTTCCTAATTAACGATAAAGTATTATTATGTAACTTGCTCTTAAACTTCTGTTTAAAATAATATATAGCTGATAAATGGTAGTATTGTTTTGCAAATTTAATGTAAATACGTCATGTGAGGATCTTGGAGATTTGTAGATTGTCTTAGCATTTGAGGAGAGAACCTCACACATGTGTGTACTGTAAATACTGCTAAACAATGGTGTAGTTAAACTACGTATATATAATTAGGGATGGCCTTACGTAATTGAGGGATGAAAAAAAACAGAGCACATAAGCATGTGTGGTGCTGTTGGATCCAATAATTAAAAATATTACAATGTCTCATAGTGACCCCTTTTTTATTAAAGTAAGCTCTTTTATAGTCGCAACTTCATCAACACAAATTAATGTTGCTGGCGATTAAATCAATACTAATGCAGCGTAGGTAAATACTCATTCCGACTACAGAATACATCACTGTTTGTGGTTCAACACAAACTTGGCCGATTTTTAAGTAAGTGAAGGAAAAATATACTGTATTTTTTCTGCAATACACAATGTTTATAACGTTTGTACGTTACGTTGTTTTGTGTTTTAACCGTAAAGGCTTACCGGGCTCGTATGAGGGAAGAAATTCTTGGAAAGGTTTTTAGTGGAAGTGAAAATTTATATTCATAATGTTTCTCTTGCCGTTAGGTAAAACTGTGAAATATTTTGGTAATTTATTTCGGTACGCTACTAACATGAACACAGTCTTATGCTAGCTTTTGATTACGCTAAGCAACGTCCAGATGAATAGATAATATCTAACTTAAGCGTTTGCTAAGCAACCATTCGTTTCTCAGTAGGCAACTCGTAACTTTTTCTAAGAAATAGATTCGAAATCTATATTTTTGAAACTACAGACAAGTTTAGTGTTGCTTAGTGGGATTTAAGTCAAGTTTGGTATCAATATTGTTCGAAATTTGAAGGTCAATTCTCGTAATTAAAAACGTTCAATACCTAGACGCGATCTCATTTCAGCGACAATGTTAATGTCAAAAATGTAGGAGACATATTTTTGACAGATTGACACTGAGATTAGATTACGAACGCTCCCTCTGCCTAAGCAATACACATAAAACACACACACACACACAACACACATGTACAAACTTAATACGCGGAAACTTTAACTGTTGCCTTGTAGTGTAGTGGGCGAAATGTTTTTCGCGCTAAATAATTCCTTATTTTTGATTTAATTAATAACCTTTCATTTAGACGATGAAATTATTCTTATAACTGACCAGTCGCAATAATAACATAACATGCCCGTGCTCTTTAAAATACCAGATATACGACCAATTCACTGCTATGGAATAGTACAGGCTGACAATAACATTCAAAACCTCTTCACAATATATTCCAACAAAAAAACAAACTGCAGTGTGTATGTATTAAGAGGTCTAGGAATAAAATCCGGTGCTGACCACTGTAACACTACAACCACATTAAAAAACTAGCTTCGCTAAAAGTGAGAAAATAGCTGCTTTGCGGTCGTGCGCCCCGTTATTGCTAATGTCCACTATAATTATTGACATTTTCTTCCAACAGTCTGTGGTTCCGTATTTGTACTCTGTTTCTCTTTGTTATCTTCATTTCAGGTTTAATTCATTTGCTTTTACTATTCCTTTTGTTATCTGTGGATGGAAGAACTTATTACATGTCGTAGGATAAAAAGTGTGCGAAGTTTTTGTCTGCCCAAGTAAGGTTAGAGTTTGTAGGAGTGACTTATTATTATTTATTAGCTTCTTCTTCCTTTGTTACCTTACGGTAGGGTCTGAGTTGATCTTTTATCAGGTTTTATTTTTAGAATTGGATTTCTTAGACCACTGCCTTGCTTGATGCTGATGTGGGTTAATTTGATCCAAGGTTAACCTAGTTTATTTTTTGTTGTCATTAAAACAGGTTACTTTCTAGTGGGTACCTTAGGTGACTACATTTTATTAGTAAATAGTATTGATGGCCCAGTGGTTACGATCTCGCCAAAAATAAACGGGGTTGTAGGTTCTAATCCAGGCTAAGGGCAAAGTAAAATTTCACCTTATTCTATACATAATGTATATAATAAGTTTCTTGAATTTAGGCGTAATATTATGTTAATAGGCGTATAACCATTAAAT
Source organism: Phlogophora meticulosa (assembly GCA_905147745.2). NCBI lineage: Eukaryota > Metazoa > Arthropoda > Insecta > Lepidoptera > Noctuidae > Phlogophora > Phlogophora meticulosa. Next base: position 8,903,840 of record LR990518.1, read on the forward strand.
TGTGTAAGTAATGTAAACTTTTATCGGTCGTCTGCACTTAATGACAGAAATAACAAGTCACTTAGATCGCAAGGGACACTCACAGATAAGTAAAAAAACATTTTTCTCATGAATCCGACCTCTTGAACGTCCGTTGCTATTGGAGATAGCGCCAACTGTTTCTATTTCTGCACCTATTGATTTTGTAAGATTTTATAACGAACACTTATAGGATTTCAATTTGCAATATTGCTACTACCAAGATTCTACTTCTTATTCTTTTAAAGACGTTGCCCCACCCTAGGAATTTCTTCTGTTTTGTGGGTGCACATTTAAAGTTAAATACATGAACAGCCAGACCCGAAACTACCTGTAGGCCATACAAATATTTGTTCCGTGTGGGATCGAACCCACGACACGTGGCGCAGCAGTCGATCGCTCATCCACTGCGCCAACCATGTCGTCAAGAAGGTTATGAAGAATTTTGTAAAAAACGATTTAAAAAGAGTACTTATATACTTAGTATTGATATAATAATATATTATTAAGTTTTTCTCCATTCCTCTCCATACAAACTTTTGGATTTTTGATTAACACCTTAAACGTCAAGTGACCGACAAACAACACTCGTACATTTTATATTATGTCTCGTTTTCTGGATGTTAAGGTTAACACCTTACCTTACCAAAATGTCTCTCGACACTTTTGAACTTCTTTATTAACATAAAGACATTTTCTAATCTTCTAATTGAAATAAATATTATTTGACTACTCAAAATTGAGATTTTTCGGATTTGTTTTTCTTGATACCCGCTTCCGTAGAGAAAAATATTGCAGGAATATAGCAATTTAGAATTTACCTTGTGCTGTGGTTTTCTACGAATTCCGGTTTTCTTTTTAGTTAAAATAAAAATGCCAAAGACACCTCGAATAAAAAAAAATGATTTTCTCTCTAATTAATCATCCAAATTATATGTAGTTGTATGTTGATTTGGTTTTGTTTTGATTTTCCAAGAAAACTCACTAAAAAAAATTGATTTTGAATGTCATTATTATAAGGCGCTAAATCCGAAATTTCACCCAAAATGTATGAGATTGGATTGTTACGGTAGGTATACTACAACTTGTTAGCTAGGTATATTTAACTCATTAAAACCGAAGACTTTATATAAAACCCAGTTAAAAACTAATTGTAACTCGCACACAGCGTTTCTAACTAGTAATAGCTAACAAGCTGGCACCAAACAATTAAACCACAAAAAAAAAACTGTTGCGCATTTTTATTGGCTACGATTCCAAGTTTAAAATGGACGGGTCGTAAGGTACCTATTTCGAAATTTAAACTATGACAGCGGTTGTCAAATTCAGCGGGTGGATAGAGTACGCGCGTCATCGGTTCCTGCTAATTGGATGTAACTTTTCAGTGGCGTATTGCATTGGCCACAGATGTATGCCATGCGAACGTCGGCTGCGTTCAGTTGGATGAATGATTCACACGTCGTTGGCTCTCCATCGCTCATGCCGCGTTCGCTGAATATTGTATTAACTCATAGCTGATGATCGCACAATTAATTTTTTGGTGGATCCGTATTGAGTGTAAGTAATATGGCGGTTTCTTTTATTATTTGGTAGAGGCTTTCATTTAAATTTGGACATGCCGTTTATGAAACAGAACTGTTAGATATGGAGTTCCATTTTAAGCGAATGGCATTGCGAATCGTGGCATTTTAAAAACAAAGCAGTAAAGTTTTAATTCTTTTATAACTATCCGCAAAATCTAAATATGTCTATTCCACTTTTTACTTACACAAGAGTTGAATGCTGATTTTTACACAAACAAAACTATGACGCTTTTCCAATATTGTACCTATCACAAAAATGGGAAATCCAATACCTGATACAAATCCTAAATATTTCGACCTCGGTATTCAAATAGAAATATTTGCTAGCCGTGACTCAGCATTTAACCATTTCCATTGGCGTAGCAAAGATAATAGTGACGAAGTAGAATTGTTTAACCACATATCGGTTCGATTAACACCCACAGTGGTCGATCGACGTTCGGCTACGCCTGCTGAGGTCCATCCGTGTATGGGTTATCATCCATTACAGATCGACAACAAGTCGCGACGCTTTTTGAGGCACGTAGGCCCCAGAGAGCGTTGTGATTTGTTGTCAACAGGGGGTATGTTAACCCGTTTATGAGTTGAAGAAGTCAGATAGGCAGTCGCTCCATGTAAAATACTGGTATTCTATCGTAAAGTCTAATTCAGTTCTAGATTAATACCTACATAATTTAAAAAAAAAAGTACAACTTCTTTATGCATGAGTTTGCCTGTAAGTGATTGTTGCACTATTGCATACATACATTCGCATGTTACCTTTGCATAGAACCTTTGTAAACAATTGTTGGTGAACCAAGTAAATAAATAAATCCAGTGCAGACTAGTAGCCAACCTCAAGTTAGTTGAGGCTCAAGTACGTCGTCATTTTTAGTTTACGTGACAAAAGAAAAATACGTATCCAGTAGTTTTTAGTAATCTAACTATCGGACCAAACAGATTTTTTAAGGACACTACCCCATGATAAGTAAAGCTGCAATAACAGCGGCCAGTCGATAGGTGACTCTCTTTATGCGCCGTAATGCTGGTGTTAGGACAGCCCTTCCTTATAAACTTCGTATATTTAGTTTAAATTAAAAGCTAACTGACATAGGTGACAAAATAATGATGGATGTTTAGACTTTTCTCGTTCATAATAGAAAATCAGTAGGTGTGGAAAATATTGGCGTATGTAAGAAAAGTATTCGAGCCAAAAAAGTTGAGAATTCTAACAAAACTTGGAATGGCCTAAGCGAGAAACTTTAAATTACTTTTATTTCTTTACATAGTATTTTGTTTATTAATTCAAAGTTTATGTGTTTGTCAGGGTTAGGTGAGACATATTGTTGGTTAATCGATTGACAATAAAAGTGGTAAATGTATGTATGGATAGACCTTCTTTGGCTGTGTTTTGCCTTTGTGTTTATATTATAGTTGTAGTGACCTCGAGACTGTCTCAAAGGAGATAATATAATAGGTCTTTACCTATGAAATTGCCGTTTTGTATGAAAAAATTTAAATGAATTTTTTTCATGTATTTTTTATTTGTATTAATCGAAGTAATCACCCATGCAATCAATGCATCTTTGCCAACGCAGTGGCAGTTTATTGATGCCCTTCTTAAAGAAATCAGCTGGACGGGAGGCAACAAATTCTTCAAAGGCATTTTGTACTGCCTCTCGGGTATTGAATTTTTTTCCCGCCAAGAAGTTATCCAAATTCTGGAAAAAGTAGTAGTCTGTAGGCGCAAGGTCTGGTGAGTAGGGCGGATGACGGAGAGCTTCCAACCCCAGTTCTTGCAACTTGGAGACCGTCTGCTGTGCAGTATGAGGTCGCGCGTTGTCGTGCAGGAGCAGCGGAGACGAGCGATTGACCAATGCTGGTTGGAGATGTGCCAGCTTCTCCATCATTGTGTTCAATTCTTCACAGTACACATCTGCAGTAATGCTCACCCCGTTTGGTAAGAAGCTGTGTTGAATCACACCGGCGCTAGACCACCAAACAGTGACCATCACTTTTCTTGGGGTAAGTTTTCGTTTAGGGCATTGTTTAGGTGCTGAACCAGGATCCAACCAACTTGCTGAGCGCTTGCGGTTATCAAACAGAATCCATTTTTCATCGCAGGTAACAATGCGGTTCAAAATTCCTTCATTTGTGTGTCTGTTGAGCAGTGCAAGGCACGTCTCGACGCGTACTTCGCGCTGGCGATCATTGAGTTCGTGGGGCACCCATTTGTCAAGCTTTTTTACCTTGCCAATTTGACGCAAATGGACCAATATTGTTTTGACGCTAACGTCGAAAGCTGCTGCTAATTCAGCCGTAGATTGTGTATCATCAGCTTCCACAATCGCCTTTAATTCGTTATTGTCGACCAAAGTCTTCGGACGACCGCGAGGTTCATTTTTCAGGTCGAAATTTCCAGAACGGAAGCGAGCAAACCAATAACAGGTAGTGCGTTGGTTTGTAGTGTTAGCTCCGTAAACGTCGTTGATGTTGCGTGCCGCTTGTGCCGCGTTGCTGCCACGACGGTACTCATATTCCATAATTACTCGAATTTTTAACGTATCCATGATGACGAAAAAGATTTAAATGCGATGAAAATGTAACACTAATCAATAAACAAATGACTACTTTTGGAAAAAAAAATCCATGTTTTTAAAATAAAATTAATTTGAAATTAGAATTCTTAGCCAAACAAAAAATATTTTGATTTGAAATGGCCAGTACTGCAGAACGGCAATTTCATAGGTAAAGACCTAATATCATCATTTGCCTAGTCTTTTCCCAATAATATTGGGGTCAGCTTACAGTCAACAGAAGCAGCTGAATACCAGTATTTTACATGAAACAAGTACATTTTTTATTTTTTGCTAACGGGGGGAAACCTTCAAAAGGCGCCTGGACTTTTGGGGAAAAGACCAGGGAGTGTGGGATTCTTACCTCACTAAAACCACCCCGGTGATCACCATCAGCACATGGAACAACTACCTATCTCACCATCAACCTTCAAAAGGCGCCTGGACTTTTGGGGAAAAGACCAGGGAGTGTGGGATTCTTACCTCACTAAAACCACCCCGGTGATCACCATCAGCACATGGAACAACTACCTATCTCACCATCAACCTTCAAAAGGCGCCTGGACTTTTGGGGAAAAGACCAGGGAGTGTGGGATTCTTACCTCACTAAAACCAACCCGGTGATCACCATCAGCACATAGAACAACTACCTATCTCACCATCACGATACTGGGTAACACAAAATCATTTGATAAGACTGGTTGTTGCTTAGGGCGAGCACAGCCTACTGTGACATGGCTTGACTTTTTATCACAGTTTGGGGGATAAAACGACTTGATTATAGTCGTGCTGGCTCCGCAGCTTCTGACCACAAATTATAGCCGGGACATTGGTCCGTCAAGTCATTGGACTTGTTTTCTGAGTGACGGACAGGTCTTGGTAGGTAATGGATTGTCACTCATCCGCGGACCACCACCGCAACCTTAAAAATTCACCCTCAAAGAAGATCATGTATTCAATAAGATATGGGTGATTTTGAACTGTGGTTTATAAAGCTAAATTGAACTTTACTGGTTCGTTTGTCAAAAAAACATGGCCGATCGTCGTATACTTTTAAAAGTAAAACGATTATTGGAATAATTATGTCATTATTCGATATGTGTAATTTGAACTAATCAATGGTGGTGTCTTTGCATGCATTCTGTCGATACAGATAGTACTTAGAATAGGCAGTAGTATGGTAAAATTACTGTCAAGAAAATATTTTAACCAAACGGAATATTAAAAAACAAAACATACACAGCCATACCCAGAATGCTACTTAAACAAATTGCAAGGTGAATGACTGGCACACCACAGGGAACCGATTACTTCTATCTACTTGTACCTGTTACGAAATTGATTTATTCCGTCATAAGGTTTTCGGAAAACAAATTATAATATTGTCCTGTTGTGAAAACGTTCTGAAGAGGGGGAAATACCATGTCATAGCTATGTTAATAAAGATACTTTATTATTTCTAATTCATCTTGCTGTATCAAAATTTATGTAATGTATAAATGTATTTATAAAACAATGTCGCTTCCCGCCGTCTTTCTGTATGCTTAGATCTTTTTAACTTATTTCATCAATTGATGATGAGGAATCATTCGAGAGGAAGGTTTGTATTCATTAAGGTTTTTTTGTAAATTGGCTGAAATTAGTTTGTAGACTATACATACGATACATACATATATCTCAAGTATACCAAAAAAAAAGCTAGTACCTACCTATACTGCGTTTGCAATATAGGTTCCGAACATGTAAACAAGTTTGTGTTTTTCGGAAAACTACTTCAGCACTCACGCATAAAAACTAGTTTGCGCTACAGCAGCAATAACAATTAAGACATTTTCAATTGTACTAGCCATAGTGAAATCGATTTAATTTTTACCATTTTATAATTAACTTTCTTTAGGTACGTGGAATTAACGTCATTGGAAATTAGAATTTGAATATGGAATAAATGTTGTCATGTAATGTAAAAAGTAAAGTAAGTAAAAAAAAAAAACTATCATATCACATATCATTCTTGCACGTACATGATACACATTCACTCACACACAAATATCATCATTCACTCATTTAATTCTTTTACTTTTTTTTGCTTGCTTGACTGTTCCGTAGTGCATTAAAAAGTATATAATCTTTGATTCCTAACATTACCTATACTAGTGTTCCTAATTACAGCAAACCTAATGTTAGACAATGTAACCGCAAAACATAGGCACACACTGAAAAATATTTCCGTACCCATTATTATTTTCTAATAGAAGACGCGTGTGAGTAAAAAGAGTGTTTTTTGTCATTTGCCAGTTATCACCTGGTCCCAGCCAGTGTGTGAGACTAAGCTGTGCTCCGGGCGCGTTATTTCATAAAGTAAATATTTATGAAGGAAAGGAGTTTTCTTCGCGCGTCCTCACGTAAGCCTCCTGATCCGAAAAGACATAAACCTCTGGGGATTCAGTTCTAAGTTCACAAAGGCAGAGCTGCGTTAGCTCTGCTACATATACTTTTTCCTTACAAAGAGTTATTTATGTACCTTTGTATCGGCAATTGTTTTATTGTTGAGGTTTTCGATATCTTTCTAATAGGTACTAACTTTTTCTACGTATCTACTTCAACTTCAACTCTTCATTAATGGCCTTTGTGGAAGAAACACCACAATTTTGCCAATATCACGTAGGTACTATGATAGACCATCAGACGCTGGAGATACTATCAGAAAATATTTTTATAAGAAAATATAGAGAGAAAAAAAATATAATTAAATACTAAAACTTAAAAAAAAAACTCTCACTTATTAAAAAACGCACAGTAAAATAATGTAAAACTAAAATCTCAAAACATGTATGGTAAACCTTGAGATTATGCTGACTGTCACTATAATAAGGAGGTTTATGTCTTAATCTACGTTTTTTTTCTTGTAAGGTGAGCAGTCTATAACGGAAAAGTTTGCCTTTTGAAAGCCTGCGACTTTTAATGAAGTTATATCGCCAACGAAATCTTTTTTCACACTTTTTAAGTAAGTCCTTGAGTTCTGTCGACGTTTTTATTACTTGTTAGGCTACTTATATTCCCAAAAATTGAAGTTGTATGTTTGTTACATTAGAATGATGCGTATTTAAATTAACAAGACGGTTTATAATAATCCTTATCCAGACTTGCGGCATAAACATTAAACTGAGAGAAATTATTGCTTGCGTGTAGGCGCTACAAACTTTGTTCAAGACAATAATACGCTTAATTCTATTTATGGTCTTTAGAAAATTGTTCCCTATTCACGCGCATTTCTGTCTCAAAGTAAACTGAAACTAGAGCTGATAATATACGTCACGATTATGTTTGATCTCGTGGGCTCACGGTGAAATAACACGTGTTCCATCAACATAAACATAACCTACTTAATACATATGAGGGGTGGCTTCGGACGGAACATTTTCACTAGGATTTTTTCTACTTACGCAGATAAATGTACGAGGAAAGGTAGGGCTGTCGGCAAATTGGTAAACTGACAGATCGATAGGAGTAAGAATTTTCCAGTACCACAAAAATATTCCACTCACACTCTAGCACATTCAGTAACACCATTAACAATTATTATAAAACTTTTTCTTTCAAAGTATTTTATGAAACACTTAATAAGATATTGTTATAAAATGAGTTAGGGACGAACGGTATAAGAGATGATATAAAAAACGAAAGTAGAGAAAAGTGAACAGGGCTCCACGAGGTTTATGCAAATTGTACGCGAAATTTTTTAACTTACCAAGTCTGTTTTCTTATTATTTGCAAACAACAACGGCTGAGTCTTAATGCTATTCTGTTTGGCCTTAAAGATGTTTTTGAATAGTATAATCCGAGTACTAAACTTGGCCCATGAAGACGTAATTGTATCAAGATGGTAGTAAGAAGTTTGCGTGTATTTATGAAGTAAACAAGCTTATAATGTAGTTTGACACTTTGATAACGACGGCTTGAGAGCATAAGTCGGCCCCTTGGTCGCCGTGAGGCACTTTGCTTAGATATCGACTCGCAGATGAATTCCGTGATATTGGATATTCGAGTTCCTTTGCGATAATGCATCTTACTCGTGAGTAGCTGCATGTCAATAGGGGACTTTTATATTCCCTGATATTCTTTGTGATATTTGCATTCGACCTTATGTGGGTTTGTTTTAGGTCTATATTTTTTTGAACAATTTAACGCTACCCGCAGCTCTGCGTGAATTTATCTGTTCATTTCCTTTTTCTAGTAAAAGCGATTACATTGCCTTTAGACTGTTAGATTGGTTGAAGTTTCGTTACCAGTTTCAATAAACATTTTTAATGGAAGGTCGACATTTTTTTATTTTACATTTGAACATAAATATCTTATATCTAGCTATAAATAGGTGGCCATGTTTATTTCTTTCGCTTACAAAACTCGGCTAAAGTTACTTAATAGTTAGTCAAAGTTAAGGCGCACCGGAAACGTTTCGCTTTCATAACAGATACAACAAAACTGTAAAACTTCTATGCAGCCTTCGTGAGGTGACCCGAATTCCGATCGCGATAAAGGAAACACGTTTCAATGAATATTGCTGTGTTTGTTCATGTTTACAAAATAATAGGTATTTTACCTTATCATACTGCTTTCGTATATAACGTTTACTAATAAGTTCATAGACTGCTTATCAGGACTTTGTATGTAGACGATACTTAATCATACTTACCATGCTCGCTAGATAGATTAGTGGTTCTCTTGCATGACGCACTAAATTCATAAATATAACTTAAGACGGACCTTGTAGAAACTAGATCAAATTTCCGTCCGTTCAAGCGTTTTTGCCAAACCTACTATTGGAATCAAATGTAACAGATCATTTAGGACCCATTAATATCAGTGTTAATTTTAAACCGTGGTACTAGACAACTGGGCCTACCCACGAAATAAACGTCCCTTTGTGCCTATTGGCCTAGCCCTGTTCTGACTCCTGCTTGATATGGAGGGAAGTGGAAATTATGTATTTTTATAACTCCTCCGCCGTTCTTTTCTGATTAATTTCGTTGCGGGATCCAAGACAGTTAGATCGTTTCTCCGGGACTCGTCGGGCTTCATTGTCTCGACGCTTTTGTGGTGGTCGACACTGTTGATTCTGGTTTTCAGGAGTTGCAGTGGTTTGGGAACAGTGGCGGGCTTGTCCCATTAGAAAATATAACTTAACACTTGTATTCCCCGTAAGGTAAGACAGAGGTGCATCTGACTGGCGTGACGACGACAATAAGTACTCATCTACTGCCACTGAATGAGTTTTGCCTGCTGAAGGGAATCTCACAGCATACAGGCTCCCAAAATATTAGTTCTGGCTGGATTCGAACACTTAAGAAGTGTTTTATAATCTTTTAAAATATAGAACGTGTTGTTTGTTTTGTGTGAAGCAGATTTGTTTTGGACGCAATAATGGTACACATTCCCTTGTTCACGTACTACTTAAGATTAAAGATTTAACATCTCTTTCTGACATATATCTCGGAAAAAGGACGGCGATAGTTATGTATTGAATAAGAGATTTCAAATTAGTTTATGCCTTGAACTTGACTATGGTTTTGGTCGATGTCTTTTAAAATGACAACATCCATCCCTTTCTAGTTTTATAAGAGAGAATGAGATGAAAGTAGTCTACATTTAGTTTAGCTTGTCAACAAGAGAACCATTGTGACCACCAGCCACACATGTGAAAACCAGCCGAGCCCTATTATTGATAGCAATTATCTCTCGAAATAATTATGTAAGGCGCATTACAGTTTTATATGTAAATGTAAAAATAAAATGTATGACTGTCTCGTTGGTCATGTGGTTTCAAACGCTACTGGCGTGTTTCACTTTCACAATTTCCAGGTCAGGCAAAGTGTTATTTTGTTTTTCCATCTGGATATTTGGATTATCTTAGTAGTAGCCTGGATCTGTGTCCGGTAGATGGCAATAGTATCGCCTATCATTCCATGGGACTTAAACCTAACTGGTGAAATGTGGGTGTTACTATAAGTATAGGTGCATCTCTGCCCATCCCTTCGGAGAATACAGGCGTGATGTTATCTTTCTTAAAAAAAATACATATACCTAGTCAAAAATTCTCTGTCCAACACCAGCCTCTTTATTGCTCAATTAAAATTTCGCACTCAAATTTTTTGCACCCTGTAAGTATAATTATACATAATACAAGAAAAGGGGCAAGGGATTTGTAATGCTGCCATTGACCCCGTTTTAATTATGTCGAATTTTCCCCGTGCCTTAATGAGAGTGGGGACTGTTCGTCAAGCACTTTATGGAGGCCGACGTTCAACAATAGCCGTTGACTATGGCAGTCACGACGCCAAATTGCAAGGCGAGGAATGTGTGACATCTGACGGCACCGTCGGAGATTCAATTTTGAAGGACATTTTTGTGTACAAAATATACAGCAGCACAAACATTTCACGTGGGTTTACAGATTTGTCTAGAAAAGGAGACGATTAAAGTTGTACTTTATCGTGGAAAAAATTGAACTCGAATGAGATATTTACATGATTTTAAAAAGCTAAGCTACTCGATTTTAATGAAATATGAAATTTTAACTATATTTATTACTAAATTATAACATATTTTATATTTTTTACTAAATTATAACATATTTAAGTTAATTTTGTATAAGTTTAGGTTGTATCGTTTTAGTTATCAGTAATTTTGTATTAATGTACCTATTGTGTTGTAATAATTATTAACTGTTTAAAATAAAACTACAAGTAGTCTTAGCTATCGCATTAGGTTGTAACCTGTAATGATAGTACAACAGTTTTAAATAAATAAATGAAATGTTTAAGCCCCAGTTTTTGTAAATAAATAAAAATATTACAGGAAAAGCAAAACGCACGTTACCTTGACTTATTCCTTTATGATAAATTATGATGGTAAATGATATTTATTCCAGTAAATTTCTTTTATCAAACACTTTTACAGGACAAACATTCTTTTTTTTTTAACTAGCTTGGTGTTTCCCTATCTGACTATTCTGAGAAGAAGCACCTAAAGAAACTGAGGCCATAGTCTATTTAAAGTCCAGACATTATCTTCATCAGATCATATGAGGACCATGCAGATTAGTGTCTGAGATGGTATTTTGTGGAAAGAACCACATAGATATGAGTGGAACTGTTTAGGCAGTGCAAGCATTTGTCGGAAATTGGAGAGCTTAATCAGTACCAAGGAGATCAACGGGTATGTATCTGAAGTTACGGTATCTATTAAGTACTTTCAGGTTTTATTATTAATTTTAGATGCAGCTAGATTGCAATAATGCAACATGAAATTTTTCAAAAAACGTCAAATCGGTAAAAGTAGTGACTACCTACATGATGTTGACGATCTCAAAATAAACAGACAAATATCTTTTTTACTCCAAATCTAAGTCAGCGTTACAGGTCATGACGACACTCAGTATTAATTGAAGTGATGCAAGCTTAATACATAACAGACCTAGCTCAGAGCGGGGTCTAAAATTAAAAGTATTTTATTTGATTAAAATTGTTTTATTTTTCGGCAGCAGAATCGCCTCAGGATATAAACATAACTGGTGAAATGTGGGTGTGTACTATGGGTAAACCTCTGCTTAACTCTAAGAGGAATACAGTTGTGATGTGTTGATGTCTGTGTTTAGGACCAAGCCCAATAGATTGGACAATAACTCATTCGAGAGACCCCTTAAGCATAGAATCCAGACACGGTTTTCAGTAAAATATGCAGATTCTTAAAGAAGATATTGATAAGCGAGTGTCTACAGCTACATCCTCTGAACAAAATAGTACTTTTGCAATCATACCAATGAAAACAGTACTTACTTGATACTGAATCCGTTTTTTTAAGTCACAGCTTCAGTGGGTTTATTTAAGGGTATGCTTATTTTTTATGTTATTATTCCAGGCAAAATATACACTTTAGCTTGAATGCATGTTTATTATTATTTACATTCATACATCCACGGCCCAATGAATCTGCATGGGGGGGTTGCAAGTGTGAAAAAGTTTAAAATTTTCCCCATCTCGTTCACCCTTCAAATGGTTGTAGGGTGTATAATATTATAACATTCACGTAGATTAAGTCGAGGGGGTCTACTACATAATGTACATGTAGAAGATGAATCTCTGCCGAGGGTCGCGTCAATACATTTGTTTATTTTTTCGAGGAAATCTCCCTTAAGGAAGCGGATATTTCCGTTAAGATTTTTTCTTGGGGGCAATATTTTCACGTATCTCTGTATTTAAGACATTTTATTCAAACATATTTACGCAGTTGGAGTCTGTTTGTCCAGCAGTGGAACACTATTAGGATTAATAAAAAAAAACCTCTCTTTGGCTGTCGTGCATTAAAACTGAGGTAAGTTTGTAAAAGATAATTATGAAAATATGGATCTCATTACGAACATTATTTATAATGGCAAAAGTATGATTGAAGAAGAGAAGGGTTTATTTAGGATAAGAACATTCTCTTTGACGCATTCGAAAACAACCCCATTTCATGTTGAAACAAAATATCAGGTTAAACCTTAAAGAAAACCACGAAATGTTTTTTTCTTTCATGGTTTCCTTACCAGCGTAAATTAAATCATACCGTGTTTCCCGGTGTTGGCTGCCGCGAAGGCGGTGCTAAGTATTACGAGGTGCACCAGCATGCTCCCTCCTCGCGCGGCGGACGCACATTGAGGCGAAAGCGCACCGCGACTTGCTTCTACTGAAACAAACATAAAAAGATCATTAGCATAATCAGCCTATAATATTCCGACAGCTGGGACATAGGTCTCCACTCTTTGAAAGAAAACGGACCGTAACAACCACGGCTTGGTGAGTGTTACTAGATGACGCAATTCTTTGAATTTTTGGTTCCAGGATGTAACAATTTCCTTATGATATTTCCCTCTCTTTCTCTTCGCCTTGTCAGGAGAGTTCACTTGTTTTGTGTTGGGAATATAAGCCGGTCAACAGGATTGATAGCAAACGATAATATTGTTCTCAAGCCTTTTTTTATTTGAGGGCACATCACAGCCACGTTTTTCTGTTCACGTCGCTAAAAGTCTTAATGTATTCACCTTACTACCAACATTGTGATGCTGTCACCGAAAATCAGTTTATCGGGAAGAATATTCCCGATTTTCGAAAATCCATTGTTGGTTATGCCTCGAAATTGGACTCCTCACGTATCGGATGTTACAATGCGATACTTTTTTTTTCTTTTTAAAAATTGATTTCGTAGCAACTTGTTCAATGAATTTGACAACAAGAGTCGTCATATTATTTGCCGACGTGGAAAATTGTAAGGGCCAATAATTGGGTAGGGTTTAATGTGTGATCATTTGACCAAACTGTCTTGCTTCCTCGGCATCGAGCCATCGGTCTTACTAAAGCAGATCGACGATTCAAGAATAAAATCACGAATAATAGATCATTTGTAAGTAAATCACCTATTCATCTATTTTATCATCAGTCTATAAAGTTTCTATTTTAGCGTGTATCTATATTATAATAAGTTCTATTTTACATTTTCTCGTGTTTGAGATGAAAGAAAACGTGACGTTCAAATGTAAGTCCTTACATAATATCTATCTGAATATCTCTCGTAGATATCCTATGTCAAAGGCAGATGATCTCACGGCAAGCTCGCATTGTTTCTGTCTGCGCAAGTAAATAGTATCCAGCTGAATCTAGATTTAGACAGGCTATTATAATCTTGTGAGACTAAAAATGACAATAAAAAAATCTTATATGGACAGAAGATGTTTGAACAATACAAGCTGCAGAGATTATAAACAATTGTCAAAACCAAAATTAAAAGATCATCTAATATAATCTTAAAGCCGCTATACGAAGCTGGAGTGAAACATTTTAAATACACAATTGTTAATAAATTCCCACAGTTTACTTTCGAGAAATGTTCAACTGCGGCTAAGTAGAGCAGAAAACAAGTACCACAAGTACCAATAAGAGCTTTCGTTGTAAAATAAAATATAATTTCATCGAGGAACTGGAAGCGGTTTGAATAACAACTCTTTAATTGAAAGTTTAGCAATTTGCTCTTGCCCTCCCAAATGGACCCGAAGGAGCGCGGGGCAACTCATCCAGCGTTCCAAAATTGAACGTAGGCAGATGCGCTTAATTACCGGCCCAGATGCTGGGCTCCTCGTCTCACCGACGCTTATCTCGAGATGAACCTCCTAAGAGGAGGCCACCGACAATATTTGCTCGCTAAGACGTGCTCAAACGACTTTTTTCAGAGCTCCATTCGCGTGCCGACGCCGACGGTAATTAAGAAGTTAATCGGGAATTAAGCAATTACGAGTAAGAATCGTCACAAATGATTATACCTCTCAGCAGAAGTATAAGTGGCAATTACGTAACACTCATTTGCGGAATACAGATAGTAATTAATGCAATATGGTAACGTTAAACTTTTTTGCACACCAAAAGTGCTGATAAAAGTGCCTATGTATTGCGAAATAGTATCCAGGATCTTCAAAATTTGGAGAAAACATCTCTGTACCCAAAAACCGTGTCTCATGCGCGTACTTTTTTGAAACATTACGCAAATAACCTTACACATACATACGTTTCCATTACACAAGCAGACTTTTGCGTATTAAAATATTTTTAGATTTATAGCATACTAGCATCCACCCGTGGCTTCGCCCGCGTCGTTTGTTGATGAAAAAAAGAGCCTATGTCCTTTCCCGGGGTGCAATCTACCTCTCTGCAAAATTTTATCTAAATCCGTTCAGTGGTTTAGGCGTGAAAATCGGACAAACAGACACACACACTTTCCCATTTATAATATTTGTATGGATTTTGTGTAGAAAATGTAACAAACCCTTCCCCTCTTCACCCGCGCGGTGAATATTATCCATGCAGTTCGGAAAACAAAAATATCGTGTTTGCATACATAAATGTGTATGCCACGCCTCTTTACTTCGATGATTATGTGTAATGATTTGAAAAAACACGTGCAGGAGACCCGGCTTAATACGAATTGAATACAATTCTATTCCTCGCGTTCTCATCTTAGGTATCGAATCCAGACTAGGTTTGAGTTTTCCAATAATGTTCCTCTAAGTGTCCTCCAGTTGGAGATATGAATCGTAGTCAAATAGAGATAGCTGGGTATAAAGAGGTCGTTACGAGACTCCGGGAGGTGGACGGGCCTCCTACGTGGGATGTCACACGAGCCAAGTGAATCAAACTTCCCTTTACATTTTATCTAACTGCAAGGGCGGTCGAGTTTATGTTCCTCGCCCTACTTGATTTAGTTTTGATGGCGGAAGGGAGACGCTTTTAGATAAATGATTTCCACAAGCCCCACTAGACGCTGAAGTGATTTGGTGCTAGGATTTGCAACAATGTTATAGTTTATAGGTGTGGTTTGTTCGATGCAGTATAATAAGGGACGTAATGGAATGGGATTCGTCTGTGAGGGACATTTAAGTGGATTAAATATTATTGCTCGTAGCGACAGATGGGGCTTTGGCACCGGTGTTAATAGTTTACATTCTTGGTGAATTTAAATGTAACTTAGACTGTGACAATATCTTTTGCTCATTCAAAGCTTTCTTCTGTTTCAAAACTATATTTGTTGATACATCACAATTAGTTCAGCACTTTTCACATACTCATAACAAACAGACAAACACACATTCAGAGCGTTCAATATTCAAGTAATGTGTTTATTTACTAGAGTAACGTTCACGTTTTATTGCTTTACAAATAAAGTTCGACAGATACACTAAGATTGCTTGTTAGTGACCTGATTAGTACTGTTGATACTGCATCAAGCGATTGCCATTTACAATAAATCGAGTTTAGTAAATGCATTGCGCAAATATTGTAGTACTGGTTGGAATAAAATCAATCTTGGATTGGAGTTACGATTTTATCATAGCATTAGGAGTTGGGTAAACACCGCTATAGTACGGCCTACGAAACAAAATAAAAACGTGTCAAACTGAATATTAACTTTAAGAGATTTTTTTCAGAGTTGATTTTACAATGACAGAAACTATGAATAATCTCAAAAGTGACATCCGATACTGAACTTTATGCAACTAAGTTAAAGTTTTATATTGTGGAGCAAGATACTTACCTCGATTCGTTGGCCGTATTCTACATACCACCAACACAAGTACGTCATGGTTGTATTCCCTAAAGTAGCTAGGGGTGTACTAAAATGTACACCCACATAGCACTGATGACTGGGTTAATCAGACACAGTGGGCCAAGCCTGAACGCGCAGCATAAACGTGGCGTAGATTTAAAAAAGATTCGTTTCATACGTAATAGCAGATGATGATGACGCAATGTTTAGTTACTAGACTAGTACGACTGTCTCGTAAGTCTAGTTTTTCGGATAAAGTAGAATTGGATTGGATTTCCATCTGGAATTTCTCAGTAGCAGTCCGGGATCTGGATTTAGGCCCGGTTGACGGCAATAGGCTCGCCTTATATTACATAGGGCCTTAAACATAACTGCCGATGCGGTTGTTTTATGGGTACACTTTTGCCTAACTCTTCGGAGTATATGGCGTGAAGTTATGTGTCATGTTTGAGGCTTTATTCAAATCTTAGTTATTGTCCTTGCTGCATACATTAAAATTAAAATGCTTAAAGGAAGTTTTTTTTTTTCGATTAAAAAATCGGTCGAGTCTATGTGACGTTTACTACGCGCGCTCTTGCTAGGGCCTCGGTTTTAAGCCCCTTCCCATTACTGAGAATGTCCTAAGATACATTCAATCATCATAAAATGGTCATAAACTAAAAATCTTACCGTTAAGCAGGTGCACTAGCAGCCACTGCAGCAATTTTATAGCCAGTGTCTACGATTTTTATTCAGTAGCTACGATGCGTAATGCTTTAGAAAATATACAAGCTTATTATATGAAAACCAGCTGTGCCCCGCGGTTTCACTCGGTTCTAAGGGTTTTACATGATGTTAAATAACCTTACTTAGTGGCTAAATAAATCGGGCAAAACGGGTTGATCGAAGGTTAAGCCGAGGTCAGTCTGTGGATGGGTGACCATTCGTTACATACCGATACTCGTCCGTGCCTCGGAAAGCACGTTAGAACGTTGGTCCCGGCTGCCATTTGTAGATCTTTACGGGTCAGTCGTTACGGGTAGTCAGAAGCCAGAAAGTCTGACAACCAGTCTTACCAAGGGGAATCGTGTTGCCCAGTAACTGGGTTGTGTAGGTCAGAAAAACAGTCGTTCCATTAAAATACTTGTATTCGGTTAGACTGGAAGCCAAACATAGTTGAGAAAAGACTAGGCAGATGATGAACCTTCCTTAAGAATGGGGTTATCGAATGCAAGAAGTATTTTTTAAATCTGTCTGGTAGTAACAGGGCTAAGGCGTTCTAACAAACGACTTCTTCAGATTTATTATATAACTTTAATTGACCTTAACATTGAATCTATAAAAAAATCCGTTCTTATATATTTTTTTGTTTATTTGTTTTGATTTGTATTGTGTCATTGTGAGGCTGGCCTGTGCAAAATAAAACTTATTGTTTCTTTTCTTTCTTTATATTACATTTTGAAGATTCGAGATTCTTCCTTAAATCAATCAAAGAAAATTCTACTCTCATAAAATTTTGACTGAAAACCCAGTTAACGGGTTCATCAAAGTAAAAAACCTATTGTCCACAACGACGTTAATTCAAAAGGAAAGCTTAAAACACAAATGTAAACAAAACCATGTTCAAGCAGATTTCATTGTGCTACGTCAAATAAATTGCTTTTATAATTTCGACATAGTTACTTTAATCTACAAGGGAAATCTGTCACGACACGCCCTTTTCACGTAAACACATCATTAATTTCATTTGGTAATCGCTATATAAATGTTACAACCTTTTTATCTTGTAATTATGACGTATGGAGAACGGGATGAAAGGATAATGGATTAATATCATGTACCAGCTTGTTACTGTTCCACTGCAGGGCAAAGGCTTCTTCTTATTCAGAGAAGGCACGAGCATTAATCACCACGCTTGCTGAAGGCGGGTTGGCGACTTCTGACTTATATTAAATATGAGTCCAGGTTCCTCATGTTGTTTACTTTCATTGATGAAAGACTTAGAAACTACATATGAATTGAAAAAGTCACATGAGTGCTTGCCTGAATTTGAACACACAAATTGGTGAATGGGATTATTAGATTTTATTTGAAGAAAGGTTATAGACTGATCTTTCCGTACAGGTTATAATACAGTGGTGCAGTGTCCATAGAAATCAATTCCTACAGCTTCCGTTTGGAGGTTGAGAAGAGGTACTCTACGGCCATTGAAAACTAGCATTGTCAATAATTGACTAATGCTAAAAAATATAATATTTAGTTACTCAATAACATTGAAACAACAAAAACTGATGAGTTTACTCATTTGTTTTTTATATCTACATCCCTTTTAGAAAAAATGTCTCCTTGCCACTGTTATGAGATATAAACAGCTGTTTTGGTCTAATACTGATCGTTGATTATGAAATCAAAATTTTACTCGCCATACTAAACAACTCAAAACCCATCTTAAACTGATAGACATTTAGATAATACTAACATCTATATATATCACGAAACCTTCCCAACCTAACAAGATTACGTAGTTATAAATCAACGTATTCCTCCTTACAAGTTGATTAGAGTTTCTGAACACATAGCTATGATCAGAACGTTTGTCAGACAATTCTCGCCAAGTACGAAATGTGTAAATGCTTGGTTCTAATCAAAGAGTCGTTAGCCGCGGGCTCAGCAGTCGATTACGACTATTATAGGATACAATGGGAACTACTCGACACTTCCTTGCGATAAGGGCGCAAGCGAGACTTTGCAGAATAACGGTGTATGGAGACACGGATAACTCTTTTGTACGGAACCGTTTAGCTGTTTGTTGTGCATTATACCGTTTTAAGGAAAATAAGGTTTGTCGAAAGGATTGACCTACATTACCTTTTACCTTATTCTGGTTAAGGTTTGAAATCTATTGGCAATAAACCAAAATACTGCAAAACAGTGTCTTTTATCCGTGTCCTTAAAATAAAACGGGAAACTATCAGGTGAGTTTAATCAAGGGCAATAATCCGCGTTGCGTTATCATGCTATTATCATTATCGTTATCCTATTTCTAATTCCTTGTACTAAGTTTTATTTTCTCTTACAGTGAGCACGTCTGGGTAATACGATACGATATAATAGAATATAATACTGTTAATTATAAACCATTAAACTTAAAAAAAGTAATGATTTTAAGAGCTACATAGTGTGTTACAATTACCCCTACCCGATACCTCTTACGGGCGGTAACCCTTGGTAAGAATAGTTGCCAGACTTTCAGGCTTCTAACTACCACGGAGGGGTTTCGATATTTAAAGGATAGTCACCCTTCCTCGGACCGACCTAGGCGCCTGTCTAGGTCGGTCCGAGGATGGGTTTATATGGCAGCTTAGCATTCAACAAAACTGTGTGGCTGTCTTTATTGAGAAATGAATCTCTCAAGCTTTTCGAAGCTTGAGAGATTCATTTCACAAGAGGTTCGCCTCTCGTTTAATAAAAAAAATCATAATAAATGAAAACAAAAATCTTGTAAACAAAACAGATTTCAACAACGTTCAGGCTCAGTGGCTGAGCAACCGGTTGCTACGCTGCTGGTCGTGGGTTCGTTGATTCCCTCTCGGAACAAATAAATGTATGGCCTAAATGTAGTTGTTGTGGGTCTGGTTGATTGTGTATGTGAGTTTAAATGTTTGTAAACGCACCCGCGATACAGGAGAAATTCCTGGTGTGCACAACGTTTTTTTTTTTAATACAATACAATACGTTCTGAAGCGTCATAAAGCTTGCGTTTGCGTCATCTGTCTCATAAAGCTTGTTAAAACTATAATGACATCCAAAGGGGTAAATTTCCCTAAGACACGTATACTTATATATCATGGGTAGAATCAGCCCATAAGCGGATGTACCCGAGCGAATCAACAATGTGTAATAATGTTAGTTTACATGTGGGACATTAATTTATACATAGAGGACATAATTCTTGATCAATGTACGTTGGTGAATAAAGAGGGTCATTTCTAAATATTTTCTAAAATTGAAGACAAGTAGTACAAGTCAATGTTTGGGCCAATGTGTGGGTCACTATAGTTAATATAATAAAATTAAAGAAATTAAGTCCCCTAAGTGTTACGTAAATTGTAGTTTGTGGTTGTTTGCCTTTATATTTTGATCTTATATTTGTTCTTATATTTTGTTCTTCTATTTTGTAATGTGAATACTGTATTTTTCTTCTACTTTGTTTTAAATGTTGTGCACGTCTGTAATTGTTGTAAACACCAGCTATATGTCTCTGTTTCGTGTCTCTTATTAATGTTTGTGTATATGATGTTGATGTGCCTTAATAGCAAATAAATAAATAATATCAGCTGCTAGGGTCGATCGAAAGTTGAGGTGGTTGGGTCATGGGTGGGGGCCATGATACTAAACAAAACAATACTATTATCATGTAATGGATTGCATGATAATAGAGGCATCTGTACCTCGTAATGCCCTGCCTCTATAGTAGATAGTCAGAATCCCAAATGGCTGACAATCAGTTTTACCAAGGAGTATCGTGTTCCATTTTAACTAGTTTGTGGTGGTCAGACAGGCGGACGCTCCATGTAAAATCAATATTTTACATGGAGCGTCTGACCACTGAATACCAGTGTATTCAACTGCATTCTGTTGGATAGAAGGCTGACCCCAACAAAACAGATCCAGCAACTAATACTGGATAAATACCTCTAAAGACTGAAAATAATTGGTAATCACGGTTGACGACGCACTATTTAATAACATCGCGCCTGTATTCTCCAAAGGATTGGGCAGAGGTCTCCTATAGAGGACGCCTATAGTATCACCCGCATTCGTGGTCCACGCTCGTCAGTTATTTACTTATTTATTTATCCATTTTTTTCAGGCATCAAGGCCCACATAAACATATACAATACTATATTAACAATATAAAACTTAAAAATACTATAAATATATATTACATAATAACTAAAACGTTATGTTTAAGTCCCATGTAATCCCCTATTACATGGAACTTAAAGCGAGCTTATTGCCACCAACCAAGCACAAATCCAGACTGCGGGCTGCTAATGAGAATATTCCTGTTGAAAAAACTCAATAACACTTTGCCAGACCTGGGAGTCGATCCCAGAACCTTACGCTCAGCAGTCGCACTTAGGACCACTAGACCAACGAGGCAGTCAAATCACTACTGTCACAACTATTACAGCACTATTTAATAATATAACTACTAGACTAATCTAATTGACAATATAACCATTTCCAGTTTGCAATAAAACTATATCTGGGCGGAATTCCTTTAAGATTTCCGATTTCATTGGTCCGAAATCTATTGTATTACGCCAGTCGTGTTCGATATGTCTCGCATTTCAAGACAAGAGACTGTAACAGTTTATTTCGAATTCTTTCCACGACGACTGTGTGAATTTGAAACCATTTTTATTTCGCACAAAACTCGCAGGCAGTGTTTTTTTTTGTTTCACCTGGTTTGGACGACATGCGAAAATTTGAATAGTTTAATTGGAACAATGGCTTTTTTCCTGGATAAGGACATTATGTTTTGTTTGTATTCAACTGCGTTCATTGTATGAGCAATTTTCTGCTCGAGTATTGGTATTTTTTATTCACCATAGTGAGCAGTGTTTGGTGTTTAGTAATCTAGCACATAGCTATGGGAAAATGGCTCAAACGACCAAAATAAAAACCAGTGATTGCTATTTGTCGTGCAATTAAAAACGTCTAATTATCTTGTCAATATTTGTTATCAGAAATTCTGACAACCAGTTTTTACAATGGGTATCGTGTTATCAGGTCGGATAAGCAGTAACTTCATATACAAATTGATATTCAGCTGAATCCAGTTAAGCCTGGAGGCGGATC
Source organism: Phlogophora meticulosa (assembly GCA_905147745.2). Classification (NCBI taxonomy): domain Eukaryota; kingdom Metazoa; phylum Arthropoda; class Insecta; order Lepidoptera; family Noctuidae; genus Phlogophora; species Phlogophora meticulosa. The sequence goes on from LR990518.1 coordinate 8,925,972, forward strand.
CTAACATACTTGTGAAAAAGGTGGGCAAAATAAGGATTGTTGTCAGACTATTTTATCATTGCAAAGTAAACTACATCGTTAAAAATTTCGTTTGGTTCGAAAACAAAATTCGATTTGCAATTAGATTACAGCAAAGCTAAAAAGACCATTATTGCACCGGGCGTGGAGCACGTGTCAACACGATTTGGTCCTTCCACCCCCTAACAGGAACAATGTTTTGCTTTTGAGCAAAAATAAATTTTTAATGATGAATCATTTCTTAATGACGTATGCCCATGGTCCAGTGGTCACTGCCATAAAAGGGAGGTAATGTACGCCATGCTTTTATGTGTATAACACCATGATGATGATTAATGGATCAAAATCATTTTCTATTTAATGTAATTTTCTCAGCTGCGGTATAGCTATCTATTCAAATATTTACGTAGTGTGTATGGTGTGTAGTGCGCGTCGTCGTCAACAATTAATCTTCATTAATGGTTCACTTAAGCTATGTGCGGTTTCCGCCGAACTCAAGAGAATACGGCATGTATGTGACCTTAACTCCTTTGTTTTACTTAACTTTAAACTATTTTAATGTCCCGACAAGTTAGAACTGAGTAACTCTTAACAAGCCGTTAATATTTATTCGCGTTTTAACAAAAACATGTGAGCACATTCTCTGTGGGCTGTCGACGTTAAATTGTACTTTTTAATGAAATTGCTGGTGTACTTTAAAATCTTAGAATGCTTGAAACTTTTTTGGTAATGCTGATAATTAGGCCTTTGCCCGAGTGGGAATTTCTTTGTGTTCATACGTTTCATGTCTTGATCATTCGGAGCACGAGTGAAAGATGTCCAGTCATCATCATCATCATCATCAGGCTATACTAGTCCACTGCTGGACATAGCCCTCTCCTAATGAGCGCCATAGCGCCCTGTCTTCAGCTTGCCGCGAAAGATGTCCAGTGCCGGAATCCAACATCCAACAACAACTACTTACATAGCAAGTAGAATAACATAAAACTAACTTAGTCATGTGAGTACGATATAAAAGGGCTTCATTTGCACATGAAGTCCCATATTAATTGTTTTTTCTCTCCGTGTCCTTATTTTCGAAATTTGCAAAGTGAAAAGTCTGGAATACAGATGTATTCCAGATTTTCGCTTTGCTTTTCTTTTAACTATATAGCTAAAAGAGGAAGGAAAAAAAAAGAAGTAAAACAATAGCTCCACCAAGTCTTTTAGTAATCAGCAAAAACCACGTACAAACAAACTTAGCTCGCAAGTAAAATAATTTTTCTACCAGCCCTCGGTGAGTGAGTCCGAACGCTATAAGCGATATTTAGAATTCTTTCTTCCTCCCGCGTTTGAGTAATTTGTATAATTTTATTGTAAGAAACACAAAGCGTTAATGCAGGAACCGTAACAGCGTTATGCACGGATTAATTTATAACAATATTCAGAACGCATTTTGAATAAACATTGTACATAATTTTCCTGTAATTTACACTCAATCTCGTTGCAAAAAAAAATAACGCCCAATATTCAGGAGATCTGTAATGAATGCGAAATTAATGCAAAGTGGTTAGCTATAAATCTCCAGAGCTTTGGGGCAATAAAACAAAAAATGAGCATTACCAGTTTGATAAAACAAAAACTTTGTTTGGCAAGTGCCCCAGAGGACGCGCCTAAACTCTGCCCGTGTCGGCCTACGGAGTACGGAGTTCAACCTCTATTCCAATTTCTACTTTTTGTAGGTACGTTTCGGACACGTTCAATGTGGCTTGTTTATTTCAGTTAGTGCTCCCGTACAATGCGTCAACTGTCAACAGCGTTTCGGCACTGTACCCCCTCATTTTTAATGAATGCGTATTCGTTACCTATTGTTTTGTTTCAACTGCTGCTTCTATAGATGATGAATTAAAAAAAAAACACGTTAAATGGGCTCGCTATACCGTTTAAGCATACTCTTTTGTGTTACATAACATTCTGACATAATATCAGATAGACAGTCGCTCCGCGTAAAACACTGGTATTCAGCCGCATCCGGGTAGACTGGAAGTCGACCCTAATATAGTTGGGAAAAGGCTATGCAGCTGATGTAGATTCTTTCATAATATGTCACTATTTAGGCAAGGCTTGTCGGCTAGGATTTTAATATTAATACATAACGCACCGGAATTAGAAGATATAGCTTCTAATAGAACAATATTAACAGTTAAGCGCGTAATTGGAATCAACGGCTTGGGTGAAAACTGTACCGGCGTATCACAGTACCCCGTATAGGTACGATGTTAATGATCGCTGCTTCGAGCTCCCCCTCCAAAAACGGTCCCCATAAAATTTTACGAAGACTACATTTTGTAGAATAAAGTAATACCGCCACGTCCCGTCCCTTCACACTTGAAATAACGACGGATTCTGCGTAGACTAGACATCGCTAGTTTTTGCGACCTCAAATTCTATTAACATTTACGAATTATACAACGGAGAAGTTTTTTCTTTTCTTCAGCGAGCGTCGAGCTCAAGCGTCATGTATAAAAGATACATAGTTTTACTTTACTGTAAAAAGCTATGAAGTTGATAAAGGTATTGAACAAGATTTCAATATCATAATTCATTACCATTCATTGATATCGGAGAAGCAAAATATCGTAAGGAAACCTGGAATTATAATTAATATATGTATGTAAGTCTGAAATCACCAATCCGTTCGGAGCAAGCGTGGTGATTAATTTTCGTACCTTCTCTGTATGAGAAGAGGCGTTTGCCCTGCAGTGGGACAGTATAAGGTTTTATTATTCATTACAAAAAGAAGCTCTGCGCATTCGAATCCCTTAAAAATCACATTCAAATAAAATGTATCGGTGAGAAATCCTTAGGTACGAATAGAAGCGTACTCGCTTTGAACAAATACGATTTTTCAATATCTCTCGAAGCGCTTTTAAATATATTGTGTATAGGTACTTGTTTATAATAAGTGCGCAGTATTCTAAGGCCATTTGCCCTGCCATAAACATGAATGGCGCCAAAACGTCTCTCTTATCTTGGGCATTTCACGGAGGGCGGAAGCGGGGCCCAAAAGGCGGCATGCCGTTCTTCAAGTGTGGTCCTAAAGGATCTCGAAATAAGGGCCGAAAGATCCCTTTGAGAAAGCACTACGTTCTTGGAGCAAATGGACTGTGAGAAGAAACTCGCAACCGATTGCGATATTGATTTTTATTTAAGCGATACTTTGTCTTACGCGCGAACTAATCTTTATCTATAATAGATCTGGCGTTATGCGGAGTATTTCCTATCATCGTATATTTTGTGATTGAGTAACCGATCTTAATTTGTATTCTATCAAAAGCTCATCAACTCTCAAGATCATTGTTTAATACCAAGGGATTCCATACGTAACTCTGGCTATGTGACACTAAGCCAATATGCCTAGTTATTTGACGCAGTAATGCATAATATTCTAACCCCTTTGTCCACGCAAGATGTGGTAGATCTAGCTCAGATAACTTACTGACTATGTCAGTCGTTACGAAGTGTAGTTTCTTGGTGTCCTCACTAGAGTATTAACAAAGAAAAAAACGAATGTACGGACGGTTCAATGTAGGTATTTGTGCACCGTCTTTACAACGACTTTGAAGAAGTTTTTCTGAGTGTACAACTGTTCAGAAGCCTGGGGTAATTGGTCGTTATAATATGAAGCCTTATTTTAGACGGTGCATTCATGTGGCTACATATTCATGGGCAAACTTGATGCTGCGGATAAGTCGGTGAATTCGTCACCAGTCCTACTGGAAGTTTGTCTCTCATGAATATTTATGGGATAATGCAGTTATAATACATGCCCAGCTCGGTGTTTATGTCGCATTTAATTACCTGTTCCATAATTCCTCGGATCTTTGCTTTGAAATATTCGTGAACGCAAGAACCGTTTTATTACGTAAAGTTTTGCGTTAAGTGAACAGATTGAGATCGTTTTGTTTGCTTGGGTTAATTAGAACAATTAGAATTCTTAAAGAAATTCTAAAGAGTTACGCTAAACGACTGTTATTATATACAGATGAAGAATTTCTTGTGATTTTTTTGTTAATAAATAAATTTAGTTCTTTGTTGTAAGTATTTCTACATTTCTTTTGTTTTCATGTTTTAGTTTGCTACTTATGTTTGTAGAAAGAACTAAATAAAGATATTACAACTCTACGTGCAACCGTAGAAATGTGTCTTGTTTTTTTAACTGATTTGGCCTGTGTAATTTCGTTTCGTTTGCTAGCGGATATAGGTGTAAAATTACAAAATGGGATGATTGTTTGTGAACAAACAGCCAGTGTCCGCTTATTAGAAGGGCCCACTGTAATAAAAACATCGCCTTATTACAGTTGGGATATTCAGCCCTCGGCGGAACACTGAAATTTAAATCTGGACATAAAACGATTTGTTTTTGTTGGCGCAATAAAAATAAAATCACATTTAACAGCATGGCGTTTTATGCTGAGCAGTTAAGTTTCATATTAAGTTTATTTATATGTATGTGTTTCGAGATAAATTGCATGTTCTTGTTTCATTTATACGCGGCGGATTTTTCGAATAGAGTTGTAAAAAAGAACCGGCCAAGTGCGTGTTGAATAACACACAGTGTCGGGTTCCGTACTGTAGTCCGGTTGAACACTGACACATAACAATGTAAATGATATCGGCACCTAAAATAAGTTTGTACTTCAAAATACATACACCTCTAAGAAGCTATGGAAAACCAAGGTGTTCTAGCATTTGTGACACTCATGAAGCGCATGTCTTACTAACAATATGAGTGTAATAAACAAAAAAGATAAAAATTAATATATCACATTCTTTTGTGCACTCCTTTTTTTCCTCTTCCTTAGTTACATGTATGAGCCCCACACCTATTTATTTTATTCGCAATTTTGCTACACGTTTGTAAAGACCGCTAAACATAGAAATACAAATTTCTGACAAAATTTATCGATATAAAATAAAATCTTATAAAATGTCTCCGAGTAAATTGGCTATGTTTATGCATGCATCCGGACGGACAGACGGTCAGACTGACAGGCTTAAATTATAAGGGTTCTGTTTGTTGCAATTTGGCCACGGTACCATAAATGTATGCGAAATATGTGACAACCGCAAATAAAATGTAGTTTTAATACTACATTTTCAGTCTTTTATTTTTAAACTAAATTATAAGGCGGACTTTTGTCGATAAATACGTTCGTTTGTCTTTTAATTTTATCACTGTGACAAACAAACCTACGGAATAAAATACTATCTACATACATAATTGAAAATTAGGCGTTCTGGAACATCTTTTATTCAAATAGTTCAGAGTAAGTATTTTAGGAGCGCCCTTGATTGTTCAAGATGTGGTCTGGAAGTATTTTCTTATACTTTAAAAGGGAGTAGCGTGGGTATACTTATCCGACGAATCTTAAATTTATAAATAAATTTCAGTACTTACCTATACGTTAGGAGTTGGTCCTTCTATACGCGCTGCTGCAATTGAGCCTCAAGCCCTCAAAGAGACTTTGACTTTTTATCCGGATAAATAAATATGACTTTGGAGATACTCTGAATAATGGAGTATTCGAAATCGAAATTATTCTTTTGTAAATAAAACAACCCTTTGACAGTTGAAATTTTTAGCCGACAAAATACTGTACAATCCTGTATGAATATTTTTTTTCATACCTATTCTGGCTGTTAATATATTTCATAAAATACAACTGCCTTTGGGGATTATTTTGCGTTTATTGTTTAATTTTTATTTTGTACACGTTCCGGGTTTACCGACCTCCGTAGGTGAAAGAATTGGTTTTATTTGAACGTAATTTTATTTTATTTGTCTGCGCATAATTGAGCTATTCCGCTATGATTTGGATTATATATTTTGGACAACAGGACAATAATATTAATCCATTATGTCTGAATATCCTTCAGGTGCGTGTAATGTAAACGAAGCAAAAGGAGTATGTAAGGATCGCAGTATGTGGCGTTCTGTTCTTTCTGCCTACCCCTATGGGAAAAAAGCGTGATTTATGTATGTATACATACTTCGGGCTCTTAAATTGTGACTTCATTTTTGTAAAAGTTGCTTAAAGCTACAAGGTTAAACGTCACAAAAAGGTATGGACTAGACACATGATTTTTCTATAAGCAGCCTTCATGAATCGCTCTAGTAAACAAACTTTTAAATGACCCATTTTGTCGCATTATAGTTCGATCCACCTCCAGTATACCGCGTAAGTTAACGATGTATTTCAACCCCTGGGTTGGACTTGTTTGCTGATCAAAAGACGATAATTTAAGAATGTTAGCAGTTGTGTGGCAAGGCAGAATGGTAGGATTCCTTTAACTTTGTTTTAGTGGCTAAATGCTGCATATTAAAAAAAAACTGTATGGAAGGTTTTTTATTAACAACAATAACTTATTAGCTTAAATTGGGTGTAGCAAGTTGATTGGAGGTATGATCAGTAGAAATTCCTAGGTAACTGAAATATATAAATCAACAAAAAAGGAAAGCCAAACATTTTTTGAAACAACAATAAACAATTAGCAGGAGCATCACGTAAGACGCTTGTATGTCTTGTAGGTATACATATTTTTAGTATTTTTGAAGTCCCATAGAATAGGGGGTGAGCTTATTATGACTGTACCGGACACAAATCCCGATTCTGAGCTCAGAATCACTGAGAAATTCCAGATAGCGATACCCAATTATACTTTGTCCAGCCCGGAAATCGATGCTAAAACCTAGTAGTAGTACTAATGGCCACTAGACCGAAGTGGCAGTAATGTTATATAATTTGTCTGTAAATAACAACAGTGCAATGTCAATAAAGGTTTGAAATACCTTTAATTGTCCTTCAAATTGTTTTCACAGACCTTAATTACCTTTACTTATTACATATTAATTGGGAATTTTAGTCTTGAATTATAACCGTGTAACGTATTCCTAATGAGGTTATCATCTATTTAGATGGCATACCGACTCTTCGTAGTGTAACCAAGTGGGTAAAAATCACTTGAAATGAAACAGAAAAAGAATTGTACTGTAAAATAAAAATTGATTCCTGATAGGTAGGTGTACTATGTGTGTCGTCGCAATATTTAATATTTTGGTAATAAAACACTATTATAATAACTATCGATATTACTCACTGCAAAAACAAGTTTATATTTCATAATATTTCTCAAAAAATAAAAAGGAAAACTAAGTTATTATTTCGGATGTTATGTTAGAAGCGCGTATCTCACTATGTATCTAATGGCGTTAACACAAAATACACTAAGTAACATCTTATTTATTTAATGGAATTCAACGATATTCTACACGCTTATTTGTGCATAAGTAGTATGCAACATGTATGGGGAGTGCCACGCCTATTTTGACGGCAAGGTTGGCGCAGTGGCTGAGCGATCGACTGCTGCGCCGCTTGTAGTGGGTTCGATTCCCACATCGAACAAATATTTGTATGGCCTACAAATAGTTGTTCCGGGTCTGGCTGTTTGTGTATGTGAGTTTAAACGTTTGTAAGCGCACCTACGACACAGGAGAATTCCTAGTGTTGGGCAACGTTTTGAAAAAGAAGAAAAAAGACCAATTATATTTTAATTTCATTTCACCATTAGTTAGCAGGACATACCTAGAAAACATCTTTCTTTGAAATTTCATCGAAATAGTGCCAATAGTTTCCGAGTAAAATAGCTGTATAGCATTAAGACAGACAGACGGCTAGGCAGATAAGACGGACATACCGAAATTATAAGAGTAAGGCTTTTGCCGCTCCGTTACAGAACTCCAAAAATGGTCATTTTCTCGTTTTGAACGCCCACAAAACCCACAAAGATCACAAATTAAGCATCCCATAAAGGAAGACCATCCCGAAAAACGGCAAGTGTTTTATCTGTGTGTCTACTTCATTAATGGTGCGACAATTGCCGAACGCCGAGCGTTAACTCCCGATCAAAGGCTTGAGGATTGAAATCCGACCCCGCTGAATTACTGCGGCAGACCTCTTTTTAACCCAAGCTAATTTACCTTTGGAGATACGTTTAAGGGTAACGCTGTGCGTTACATATTAATGTTTAGATAAATAAGTAGGTACTGACGTTTAAATAAATATTGTCATTGTTTATTAATTTAAATTAAACGATTGATCTACCTATATGGTAACAGCTGGACAATCCACACAGCATCATGTAGCCCCAAGCTAAGCAGAGCTTGTGTTATGGGTACTAGATGACTGATATACTTAATACAATACATTACATAGATAGATATTTTTTATTATACATAGCAAATACCCAGAACACCCAGAACAAATCTTTGCAGATCGTACAAACATTTGTCCCAAGGCGGGAATCGAACCCGCAACCTCTTGCGTCGCAGGCGGACCTTCGCCCACTGCACCACATATGTTGTCAAATCGTCTTATTATTTCGTTTATTAATATTTTATTGCCTCGTTGGTCTGGTGGTCGCAAGCACTACTGCTGAGCGTGAGATCCTAGGTTCCGTTCCCAGGTCTGGAAAAGTGTTGATGGATTTGGGATTGCTTAGTAGCAGCCTGGAGTCTGGAGTTGTGCCTAAGTTGGCTCCCTATTATATGTGTCTTAAACATGATGGGTGTACTATCGGTATATCTCCGCGTAATCCTTCGGGGAATACAGTCGTGGTGCCATATTTATTTTCTTTTAATTTGTAAAATAGTATTCTTTTTCAAGATCCTCAACTCAAATATTTACCCTCGCTTTAATAAGAATTTTATGACTTGGGAATATATTGCACTCATTTTAAATATCCACATAATGATTATTAATTTACGTTAGCTAGGGAGGCTGGCGCAGTAAATTCTAATTATTTTTGCTTAGAGGGTACATCACGCTACCGTTAATCAAATGAATTAAACACACAAAACACGGAAATGGAATACAAACACTCTGTTTACTAGGTTTGTAATGAGTATGTAAAATTCAACGCGACACTTTGTACGAAACATATACTTGCGAAAATTCACTTCTCCACTCCTGGGCCTTATACATATTAATATTTCCTATCTGAGCTGTTAATTACCCCGACAACTACGGATTAACCCCCAGTATTCATAAGCCAACCTAATTAGGATCTACAGAAAACCGTGCTACTTGCGAGGGAAGCACGAATTCTTTGTCAACCATATTGAATACAGCGTCATCCTGTTGCCTTTGCTAACTAAAAGAAAATTTGCGCTCCTAGCTCGTTTGTATGTTTTTTAGTGTAACAAAGGGAGAGGAGAATAATATAATCTGCCGCTGTAATTTTCACAACCATTTGTGAGAGAGGACGTTTTTAATTCGTGGCTGATTTTCAAATTTTTCTATACTTGTAGTTCTTTATAAAGTTTAACTTTTCCTTTTTAAATGCTGTAGAAAATATCGATGTGAAATTGTTGAAATCAAGCGGTTCTTTTTGTATTTTTCTTCTTGGAGTAAAGTAGCGAACGCTTCGGAAAATATATAAGTACCATCTTTGCCGAAGCGTTCAGTACTTTACTTTGTACTCATTAGCAGTGTCCTGTCTTGTGTAATTGGATGCTGCTGAGTATCTCCCGAGGCGACTATGCTCACAAAAGGAACTGCATGTATTCTAAAATTATCTCAGATACATATTACCTACGTATAATGAGGAGTTCGTGGCTAAAGTAAAACCGAACGGGTCGATCGAAGGTTAAAAAACGCTCGTCGAGGTTAGCCTGTAGATGGGTGGAATTTTATTAAATATCGAGACTTCTCCGTGCCTCGGAAAGCACGCTAAGCCGTTGCTCCCGGCTGTCATTTGTAGGTCTTTAATAGTCGTTAGGGGTAGTCAGAATACCGAAAATCTGACAACCAGTCTTACCAAGGGGTATCGTGTTGCCCAGTAACTGTATTGTGGAGGTCAGATAATCAGTCGTTCCATGTAAAATACTGGTATTTAGCTGCATCCGGTTACACTGGAAGCCGACCCTAACATAGTTTTTAGGAAAAGGCTAAGCCGGTGATGATGTTGACATACTACCTGTAATGTGAAATTATCTTGATTCTCGTACTTTTGTGTTACCAAGGTCTCCTCTAGCAAAATGCATGTCATATTGAAGTCATAATTTAATACATTACTGGCATTCTTCATGTAAATACTGTTGCATCAAAATCAAATAGAAATAAACTTCTTTCAATCGTGTTTTCAGCATCACAAAATCGGATGCAAGGAGCGAAATTACAGCTGATTACTGAAAAGGTAAAAAGTCTCTTGATTAGAGGCAAAATACCTGTTTCAGACCAAGAAAAAGCTAGACTCAGAATGCGATGATCGAAAACTTTGGCTTCAATATACCTTTATAAAAAAATTGGTAGGTAAAGTACATAAAGTAAAACTAAAAAATTTAGTACTTATTATGACATTTACAGTAAAAATTCGTTCGTCACCTTAACGTCTATTTTTGTTTGCTCCGTGCATGATATAATCTGTTTTACTGTTTTATCGACTCAGTATTATCATAATATTAAGTGTCTGGGGTTGATACAGGCAATAATTCGAAAACCGACGTAGGTATTAACTGCGCTACACTGGTGGTAATTCGCTGAAAAAAAAAGCAACTTCTACTGAAGTACATGTCCTAGAACAATCACGACGCCAAGTCGGCACGAACTCTTCAGTTATTATAGGTGAAAGTTGTATTTATATAGTAACCAACTAAATCATAATATACTCAATCCTTTTTCCTCTGTGTGCCTAGGCAGAACGACACGTGTTAATTTCCCTACATATAATATACCTACTAGCTTTTGCCCCCGAGTTCGTTCGCGTGAATGTCGGTTATCGCGGATAAAGATAAAGTAACGGGTTAAAAAGTAGCCTATATCCTTCGTTATGGTTGTATCTTAGTCAGTACCAAATTTCATCAAAATCAGACCAGACACACGGTTGTTATTTCACAGTTATAATATTAAAATAAGTATGGATAGTATAATGGTGTATATGTAATGTAATAATACCATTTGCTATCATATAGTTATACAATAAAATATTTGTTGGCTATCCCAATCCTTTTTAAGAAATCGAGAGACGATATTTGAGGCTGCCTATTGGTCAATGTTTATGCATATTAATTCGCTACATCATAATATGTTATTTAGATGACATATTTACTTTTACTTTATGTACTTGTTTTAGACATAAATTATTCCATAATATTCACAGTAAGATAACAAATTCGACTGCAAATCATGTTGATAACAGCAATATCCTCGTTGACCGTTCATTGTTCCTGGCGTTGATAGTACAATATTCAGTGCCGGATGTTTACTGACTGGTAGGAATGATATGGTGACATGGAAATTTTGGTATCTCTACATAATTACGAGAACATCTCTATATGACGGGTACATACTAGAGCAGGGGGAATTGGATCTGCGTTTGAATATTCTTATTATATTTTTTTATGTTTAGTTGGTTTGGATTGCTTCTTTGGTCTAGTGGCCGTGAACGCGACTGCTTAGCGTGAGGTATTGGGTTCGATTCCCGGGTCGAGCAATGTGTTATGAAGATTTTTTATAAGGAATTTCTCAGTAGCGACATGAAGTCTGGATGTGTGCCCAGTTGATAGCAACTACTTGAAAACATAACTGGTGAAATGTGGGTGTACTTAGGTTAGGTACACCTCTGCCCAACCCTTTTAGGAAATACAGGCGTGATGTTATGTTTATTATGCTATTATTTTGTGATTAAGTTTATTCAACTTATTAATTTATACTCTTGGGAAGAAACTAGTACTTTTTATGGATTAATCAAATGTGGATCATAGATTCAGTAGTAAATTCAGAGATAGTAATAATGAATATTATTATGGTTGTTTTGTGGTCAGGTAGACTGACAAGTGAAGGTACGATAGATTGCTGATACTGTGCGCAGTAGACAGTTTCTCAAATTATGCACAAAATTCTGGAAAAGGCTACTAGAAAGATGGCTGGCGCGTTTGTTGAAATTCGACCAGAATCGAAAGCGTATATTTTGTTGAATAACTGTAGTTCCTATATTGTTAATCCCCCTAAATTCGCCAGATTTGGTTGTGTTCCTTTTAAACCAATACCAAATATGATACGATACAAACATAGCTGAAAAATAGGCTTTATTAAGGGTTTGTCAAAACACTTTTTCAATGGGTCATCAAAATCGGAAAATCGCTTGAGTGCCAAACATTAAACGTTAAGGTTTCAGTAGAAAAACAACCATTATTTTCTGAAAACATTTTATTTTACTTTTCAAAGTCACGCAATTTTTTAACCTCTAAATAATAATGTAAAGTAATTAAAAGTATACTAACAATCGATCTATAAAACCAACATGGCGCTTCATGAATAACGTAATGAACCTAACAAAACAAAAAAAAATGTGTTAACATTGTTTTAGACGAGGGACGTCTGTGCAGTGACGTAATGAAAACAGGGTGTGTGCATAACAATGGATGGTGTACAAGCCCCGTTGAGATAAAAATGGTGTTTTAATGTGCAGTTTTAGTCATGGTTAAATTGTATTTTTAATATACTTTTTAGGGTTGCGTACCCATATGCGTATCAAACGAAAAAACGGGACCCTTATAGGATCACTTCGTTATCCGTCTGTCCGTCTGTATGGCAGTGAAGACCCTTTTTCCCATGAAGAAGTAGAGGCATCAAGTTGAAATTAATATCAAGTACGTAATTTAGTGGTCCCTTGGAACTCTATAAAAATAAAGCTCCTGAGTCGACGCAATAAAAAAAACCGTCATTAATGCGGTATACTTTGATATTCGCAAATAAATCAAACATTTAGGGTACTTCCCATTGACCTATAATCATGATATTTGATAAGAAGCAACGTCTCACACCACAAGTAAAGAAAAAGCCCGAAAATTGTTAAATTGTATAATTGTATAAGTGAATCACATAAAAAAAAATATTACGTAAACGAAAAAAAGGATCGTAACAGTTGGCGTTCTGTATGTAAAATACATTTTTGCAATTACAAACTAACATTTTCAGTTGAAAAAATGACTGTGTTTTTAACTAGAAAGGTGAGTTTGGTCTTTAATCTTACTTATCTTTTTCGGTGGTTTTATTGTCTATAAACTTCAGTAGGCACTGTAACTTATTTTGGTGAAAATAGCTATACAATTACATACTAAATGTTTGTGAGGAGTCCTTGGTGCGCAAGCCCGAGTCGTACTTGCCCGGTTTTATATTCGTGATGATACTGAGTTATTTGTGTAAAATACATCATCAGTAATAGTCAAAGTCATAGTAAAAAGTGGTTTAGGTATGGTTTTTTGAAAACAGAACACCCAACCTCATGTGTATATTCAAATTTCGTAAAACAGTCCAAATCATCAATACATTAAATATGTATAAATTAACAAATCAAAGAGAAATTCGACCCAGACTGATTAATTCAAATTCAAATATACACCCATCCCTTATGAGGCCAATAGCAGATGATCGTAGAATGTAAATAATTTCATTCGCATTGCTGAATATTTTAGGGAATATAGCTACATATATTGATGAAATATTTAGAGCATCGAACACCGACCGTTCTTATCAGATCTTAAGGAATTTTCCATTCAATAAGTCATGACATGAAGGGGCGGGTAGGCAACATATTCGACTCAAGTAATCTGCCATTAGGCCAAAAAGCTCTCTGCGCTTATCTGCGACATCTGGACCATGTTTATATTTTGAGGGTCTCCGACAACCTCTATAACGACTCGGCGCTTATCGTCGTCCGCCTGTCTAGGTAATCTCCCATACCTTTACGCAGCAAATTGTGCCCTACTGCCCATGGAAGAAACACCACAGTGTATTGAAACTCTTTGTGTAAGTACCTGTTTGGATCGTCGACCCTGACATCGGATATCGAATCTAAATTCTACAACATAGAGTTTATTTTTGTGCCACAACCTTTTTTTTGCTCATCTGCGTATCTTTTGTAGCGAAAGCGACTTTATTATTGACGTGGTTAAGAGTGGTTTTGTTTGTACAACGTACTCTAGGTAAATATGAACATGTCAAACATACTCATGTTTAATGTCAGATCTGTCGGTAGAATTTAGAATTTGACCCCTTCCGTAACGACCCTGTGAATTTTCTTCCACTGCACTCTGAGTATTAAATTAGGTGGATAGGTACCTTTATGGACCATATAAATGTGATCACGGTTAATGTTTTAATCCGATAACATTATCTATACTGAAAGCTTTTAGATAGGTTCTGAAAATATTTCTTCCTACTTTTCTAATCGCTGTTTTAATATTGTTCAGACACCAGCACATCAAGCTGCCCCAAACTGACAAATTTCCCCAATTGAACATGAACCTTATTTCTTTTACAATAAAGTTGAAAAACTATTGAATAAATTTGACACATTGGGGTAGCTTGATGTGCTGGCCTCTGTACATCTTTTTAGTATCGGTAAATTTTAAATACTAATGTATTTAAAATGCGCGCTTATCTCGGGAACATACTATACTGACTATATTTATAATAATTTCCGTATTTTTATCAAGTTTTCAGTCTGGTGAATAAAAATGCATAAATAATAAACAATTTTAAAACAAGGTAACCTCACGGATAGATTTGGCCTCCCTAAAACATAACCGCTATTACTAGGGGGCCAGCCTATTGCCATCGACCAGCCACAATTTAAAACTTCAGGCCGCTACTGGGAAATTCCAGATGGAAAAACCTAATAACACTTTGCCGTACCAGTGAATCGAACCCAGTGCGTCATTAAACACTAACTTACCATTAAACACGTACGAAAAAACAGAACAAAGAAACGTTTATCATTAAATCACTTAATTTTAACTTAACACTTAATTTAAATTATGTATTTAAAAAAAAGAAGATATTCTACAGAGAACCTTTACAAACTTAGTGATGTACTGTCAGTTAGGAAACTATATATTACACAAATTATTTTAAAAATTCACAAAACTTTACCTAACAATCCGGATATACTCTCTAGGAGAAGAAAACACAATATAGTTCAAATACCTTTAACCAAGACCAAATTCAGATCTACGCAATTTAGTAAACGATCAGCTCAATTACATAACAAAATAAATAAAGAAATTTTCATATATCGCACACCTAGATCAAAACTGACACAACTCCAAAAACTGTTTTTTTCAGTACTCAGATGAAAAATACCCATTTTTCTAGATTTTGTAAGACAAGTTGAAACGTAATTTTATAGTAGGTCATTAACATGTTGTAGAATGTCACTGCATATTAAATGGGGCTAGGAATCAGTACTTTCTATTGATAAATTAGTATTTTGGAGTTGTAACTAAACAATCTCGTATTTTGAGTTGTCTCTGTTTTAATGTAGCAGTGCGATATGAAAAATGTTATCATTTAAGTAAAGAAATGTTGATTGACTGGATAAAACCACTGACATATGATAATACTGAAGCTCTCCTACAAAACGTAACTTAACAAGTATACGACACCGCTCATCCTACACATACATTCACACACACATACTCATACAATCACACATCCAAAACACTCATGCACACTCAACAGCACATACACACTCATGCACACGCTCACACAAGTTCACACAATTATAATTTGTCTTTTTACTGTATTTTTTGTATTTTTTGTACTGTTTTTTTATTGTGTTTTAAGTAAGTACTTACTGTTGTGAAGGAGCGGAGTCCTCTCATACAGGCATTGCTTAAATGAAGACTCCAAACCCAAAATTGTTTATGTATAATTTTTTGGACACAATAAACGTTATGACATTACATTGCTTTATTATGACATTACATTACATTACTTAAAATATGATTCCAACCCATGATGTCTTAATAAAGACTTTACAATGAAAAACCCCAAGTATATTTTAGCTAAGACAAGCTACGGCTAATCGCCCCTATTTGTTATCCAGTGCTGGCAACTGCTACATTTTCAAGCGAAAGAAGCATTTATGTAGTTTGTAAAAAGAAAACAAATAGGAGAATGCATTAGCGACTTGGTTCACTGCTCTGTGCCTACTTTTTAGTTTAGTATGCGTTTCTTTATCACGACAATTTATTGCAACTCAGTGCAAAATGTTACCTGGAATCGTGCTAACATAATTATTCGTGACGCTTCGTACTGGGTTACCATTCTAAGAGTAGGCTTGACAGTTTTGTCAATAGGATAGTAAATACCTTTGGTCGATTTGAATTGAGATATAAACGCTGTGATGAACTTTCACTGAACTGACTGCCTCGTTGGTCTACTGGTTTAGAGCGCGTCTGCTGAGCGTGAGGTCGTGGGTTCCTAGCGCGGATCCACCGTTGTGAGCACGGTGGAAATGCCCACAATCTTAATTGAGGTCGATATGATCATATTTATCCATTACGTATAATAAAAATGAACTATGCGTGATATGGAAAGCAGCGCTAAAACTAGTGTTCGCCCCGCGACTTTACCCGCAACACTGAAACTGTACAAGGTCTTTGCCGGTGCGTCGTACATTATGAAAATGTGTCCTTTGTTGAAATGCAATGTATCGATTGGAAGCAAGTCTGTAGTCCGATTTGCACTTGGCCAATTTTTGGGTGGCCGTGGGCTGTAACCACAACCTTTTGGGGGCTGAGTTCGATTCCCATGTCGGGGCAATGTGTTATTGAGTTTTTCCAATCGGATTTTTTTCATTAGCAACCCGTAGTCTGGTCTAATGCCCGGATGATTGCAATAAGTTCGTCTCTATTCAATAGAAATTAAAAATTACTTGTTTTTTTTTTTTGAATGGGCATCTCGCAGTTTATCCTTTGGGGATATCTACTGCTTAACCGAACTTTCCTGTGGGGGCTTAATTAAAATTAAGGCCTCCAGCCAGGCGTTAAAAATTACTTGTGAAACGTGGGTGTTACTTATAGGTGCACCTCTGCTCGACCCTTTGGAAAATATTTGGCGTGATGTTATGATGAACTTTCATAGTGCTTCGTTCTTCAATAATCGTCAAATGGTTTCCAGGAAAAGTGGGAATATTAATTAAGAGTAAATATGAAATACGTAAATAGTAGGTACAAGGATGGAAAAGGAATAAGCGTTTTGCGTTGGCGGCTCGTGGTTCTATGTATTTTCTGTATACGCCCACAGAAATGTATTGTGATTGTAGGGTCTAAGATACGAGTGTATGAAGATTTTAATGGCATGCTGTACACTTGTGATCTACTTAACACGAATCTTCATTTCGGTGACAGACAACACACAGTGTAAATTGCTGAATTTTGGGGTCTATGTAATTTTGTAAAAGATTTCCCATCCATTTCCATTTTGACTATATATAAGTACGAGCTGCGCCAGAAGTAAAACAGTGAACATAAAATTAATTTTGATTTCGCGATTCTCACGAATACGCGTCACTTCACTTTTTCGGGGTAAAAAATAGCTTAAGTGTTAACCAGGGTAAAAAACAAATCCGTTCAGTCGTTTCAGAGTGGAGAAGTAACAAACAAAACAACAAATACCGACATACCTTTAAATTAATAATAATATTAGTGTGATATAGCCAACATAGAAATGCATGGGAAATAAAAAAGAAAAAGTGTCAAATTGTGGGTGTACATATATATGTACATTGTACACCCACAATTTGACACTTTTTCTTTTTTATTTTCTTTGTGTTCCTCGAAGGATATATATATATATAAATATGCTCTATCCTAGCCTACAAATACTCGTATTATGTTGTGTTAATCTACCGGTAAACACAATACGGTATAATGATTATACATGTACCTAATTAAAAATACAAGGTACAAATCCAGTCATGAAAAATTAATTATAAACTCTTCGCAGACAAAATATAAAGCTCTTTGACAAGTTTGACTTTCTATTAGAATTGATTAGTTGGGAAGTTTATTTGCTATTCAAACAGACCTTGATTGTTCAAGTGGCTTTATTGTACAAGCAGTTATTTAAAAAGCGGTTTAATAGAAACTCTTTCTTAGAAGTTCAATCTAGAGTTTATTGAGTTTTGGCTGGCCAGCTGTGTTTCTAGGCCAAAAACCACATTTTTAAGGGGCAGATTACACTAAGGGAATCAGATGTTCCCTTTGGGTAATCTGTCCTCTAAACTCGCTAAAAAAGTCCAAAAAATAACTTTGTTAAGAAGCATATAACTTTCTACTGGATGCTAGGTTCTCCAACAGCCTACGGTCAAGCAAGCTTGGATGGGTTTCGTATTGGTATAAAGAGTCTGTTTTTTTTTTAAAGATAGCTTATCACGTTATCATAAAGTTATGCGGAGATTCTGTTCCCCAAAGGAGTTTTCTAAGGATTGTTTTGATTCCTCAAACGCTACTACAGGTGAGGTGGCAGAACGGCAGTGGACTGTTACTTCTTACTTGAAAATGAGACTTATCTTTAACAGATAATAGGCAAGACAGTAATCCAGCGTAAAAAAGAAGCTGTACTAATAAAGTGCCAAAAATTTAGCATTTGAGTTTTTTGGCAACAGTAGGTATTCTCGTTACGTTTGCAGAGAAGATGGTGTGTGTGAGACCACTATATTTCTACAGATTCTGTTGGCTGTTGGCGTTCTAATGAGTATGAGCATTTTGCTCACTTGTCCAGGAAGGCTTTCAGAAACGAGCTAACAAGTAGACTTTCACTCTCAATGCTGAAAATGGGCTTGAAAATAGTAAATTATTATCAAAGTGGCACATAATCACAGAAAATAAGAACGTGCTGGGCGCCAGTAGCATCAGACGTAATTCTTCTGTACCACAAAGAGTAAAAGAAAATCTTTAACTATTCTATCAGACGTCCATAATTTATAATAGGTATATACCTGTGTGTGGGTGCTGTATTTCCTTCCGTTACGCGGGTTTCACACGCAGGCAATATATTTAATCGAAAACCGCATTGTGCTACGTTTTCTAATGTTGGCAAGGAAGCGATACTACACCGTACATTATAAACTATTTTTGGAACTATATTCATAATCACTATACCAAAATGTTGATGAAATTATTAGTAACTAGCTTTTGCCCGCGGCTACGCCCGCGTTAATTATCCCACGGGGACGTATTACCAAAATAGAAACGTATCCTATGCCTTAAAACAGGTCATGATCTATCCGTGTGCCAATTTTATCCAAATCCGCTCAACTGTTAAAGTGTGAAAAGGTAACAAACAAACAAACAAACTTATATGAGGAAGGTTTAATGTTAATTTCACTGACCAACCCATACCTCTGAAACGGGAACACAGTGTAGGTGCTTAGCATTAGAATTGTGCTCAGCTAACCCTGTTGTAGAGATCTCTTCTACAGCTAAATTAAACTAACCTTGTTATTCCCGCCAAAATATCGGTTGTTTGGACAGCTGCTGTATCCCCTAAATACTGATAACAGACCACGCGATCATCACACCCAGTCAAGTGACTATACGCATGCATTATCCCAAAGATCGTCTCTTATCGTAAAACCCATGCTCTGAAGTGGGGGTCAATAAGGATGTGTATGGGATGTATGTGCTACCCATGTATACTCACAAAGCCGTAATAGGGAGGCCTACAAGTATGATAGTAGGCTGTTGAGATATACATACATTGTATATGTTTCGGTAAAAGAAAAAATATGTTACACGTAGAGTTATGTTTCAATCCGCTACGAGACATACATTATAGACAAAAATCTATTTTTATAACGCGTTATTTAATACGCTATTGTTATAAGGTGTTGTAATAGAACTCTGGGCCGTAATCTATGCATCAGTTATTATGTAACGAGCTAAGCAAAAGTACTCTAATTTAATAAAGCGGTGCACTTTGGGCCTAGAGTTGCCATAATTATGACGCATTTTAAATATCATTGCATCGGTGTGAGACAGCCATTTTTTTTAATTTCGCGCCTACACTTGCTTACTGCACACGCCCTTGAAGCGTCGCAGTTTAATTAATTTGCTTCTAACTTTATTTTGAATGAATGAAGTAGAAGCAACACTGATCAGTAACTCTTTATTACTAAATTTCTATCTTTATTTTCTTTATTGTGTTACTTATGACCTAATGCTTTATACTAAAAAAGCATTTTTCTGGTAAAACAGGAAATTTTGGCACCCTGACTTAGACAACCCTTTTTTTTTTTAAACGTCTCCCTACACTAGGAGTTTCTCCTGTATCGTGGGTGCGTATACTAACATTCAAACTAACATACACAAACAACCAGACCCGGAACAACTACCTGTAGGCCATACAAATATTTGTTCCGTGCAGGAATCGAAGTCAATCGTTCAGCCACTGCGCCAACCGTGCCGTCAAAGCCGCGCCTTTGTAATCATGGTAAGATTAGTTAAGCTCCAGTGCAAGCACTAGGACGCTCGCTTTACGTAAATGAGAGCTAATACAACCAACCGCTAAATGTTTTGAATACATAGCATGTTATATTTTCACGTTACACGCTACATTAACCACCACTACGGTGCTTTTTACCTTATCATCATCTGCCTAGCCTTCTCCAAACTATGTTGGGTTGGCTTCCAGTCTAACCAGATGCAGCTGTACATCAGTATTTTACATTGAACGCCTGCTAACATGACCTCCACAACCCAGTAACTGGGCAACACTATAAATCTTGGTATGACTGGTTATCAGACTTCTGGGCTTCTGACTGTCAAAGACAATGCTGGAACAAACGGTTTCATGTGCTTTCAGACAGACCTCGGCAATCGTAGCTAAACCTACAATCATCACCTTTCACTTTATCTCTTACATGGGCTGAAATTAGATCAATAGAAGTGAACATGGAACTCTGAAAACCAGTTTCGAATTACTTTGACAAATATAATAAGTTACCTAACTAAATATTCGAACAGGATTCAGAGACTCAACCTGAATGCTGTTCGGATATATCTATGTCTTACTCGGGGTTAGTCTCGCAGAGCACACTACCTAGCAGCTTAGCACACAAGCGTGACATATCTTTTAACTAACAGCACCATACAAACAGAATACATCTAAGCCTTGCACATGTCCTTTATTAGAAACTCCTTACATTCTAGACTTGATGACAGCACACCACAGCCACACAATCCCATCGTCTCGAAGATTTCAAAGATATTGCGTATTTCTTATGTACAAAGGTTCTTGATACCCCTTTAGGAGTAAACAGGGATCCGTAATCTCTCTTTATGCGGTGTCAGTCGACGGGTCGGTAATTCATGTTTAACATGACAGGTGGCGTTACGTGTCGTCTCTCTCAGAGCATTAGACCCTGTATATTTAATATAAACGTGTTCTTGGTTATTTTTCTTCTGTGATACAGCTATTCGTCCGTGATACGCTGTTATTTAAGTATGAAAAAGGTGTATGGATGTAATATAATCTTTGGTTGTTGTGTGTAATACAAACAGGATTTATGGAACTAACGTAATATAAATAGATATGATAGAATTTACCAATTTGTTGCTCAATGGTTTTTTGAACTTTCTTCCTTCATAATGATATTCTGTTCCATTTTCGTAACAATACGCGGCGCATTTGTGGCTAAATTGTTACTAAAAATAGTTAGCTACCCACACACTATTCAATTTGCGATGCCAGGTTCTATGTCATTATTATTTCCTTTATTCTTTTTACATATAGGTACATTGTATTATATTTATATTTTTTAATTGTAGATCTTTGACATTCGTTACGGGTAGTCAGAAAACCGAAAGTCTGACAACCAGTCTTACCAAGGGCTATCTTGTTGCCCAGTAACTGGGTTATGAAGGTCAGATAGGCAGTTGTTCCATGTTAAACACTGGTATTCAGCTGCATCCGGTTAGACTGGAAGCCGACCCCAAAATAGGTGGGAAAAGGCGTATTTTTTCTGGTGGGAAAATCATCTTATGATATCCCCCGCTCTTGGGCGGGGCGGGAGATAGTGTCAGACTTTTACTGAATAAAAACCCACTCCTGTTCCTTCGTTGCGTTTCGTACCATGGCCGAGTCTTCCTTTCAGAATCAGCCCCAGGCTTCGACCCTGCTGGGCCCCTACAGTTGCTGAAATCTCCTTGAGGCGCGCGTGGAACAATACGCGCCGTCGACGACTTGGGCTCGGTACGGATGGTTATCGGACGGTCGGACGACGAGCCACCCATTGCTCGCGGCCAAAGGCTAGGCAGATGATGATGATATAGGTACATTATATATAAATTACATATTGAAATATCTTTTTTTTGTTAGCCGTTGCTGTTCCACTGCTGGGCAAAAGCCTCCTCAAAGTCCAGCCCTCATGTTAGGCGTCCTTGTCGTCTCGCCACCACTTTGAGGGCTGACCTCGGTAGTCCCGGCCATGTTTGGGCACCAATTGTGTGGAAACTTGCCCAACGGTCACAGTGGGTAAATATATAAGTAGCAAATGTACGTTATTAGGCAAATATATAAATAAGGGTAAATATAAGTTTGTAAATTATTAATTATAATTAAATTACATTGTTGTAATGGAAAATATAGAAGCCTTAATTTTAGTTTAGCACGTTTCATTATTGTATAGTAAAGTTTACATTAATTCTACTTCGGTATTTGTAGCAAAAGGAAACTAACATTGGAAGGTAAATATATAAATAAGGGTGAATGTAAGTATGTACATCTCAGAATGTCAAAAAACAAAATCAAATTAAAAAAAAAACATATTTATTAAAATATAGTCTATATCGGGAACGGATTCGAAGCTCTCTTGATCTAGCTGCCTAACGAGAACAGCTTCAGATATTGGTCCAGGATCTAAATTATTAAGTCATTGGCTGTCACAATTATCGGCACAAAAAAGCCACGACCTCCGCACTTCCACGGGGTACTTGATTAGTCTCATCACTAATGTCCGTGGGTGATGCAATCGATATGCTTGCAGCAGTGTTCGGACCCTCCTATCCCAAAGTTTCAAGGTTCGTTCGAGAAACAGTACATTAAGACTCTAACCCAACCGTTAAAGACATGCACCTTGTTTTTGTCTGATATAAGATTGTTAAAAAATTTCTATAGGCGTCTTAAGAAGCTTACCTTCAACGATTGTTTCATGTCGGCAACATTGATGCTTAGCATTATTAGCTTTGGCATTATCTTCACGACCACACAGTTGTCCAAATTCCATGTTGATAGCGCTATTTTTTTTATTTTAAAATATAAGCAAGTGCTCAAAACACACTTCAGTAAACATTTTTTAAGAAACAAGTACATAGAAATTACGTATGAGTTATCATAGACTGGATAAATTAATAACGTAACTGTGGCTACCCCTCCATCTCGAATAAGTGACAAAATAAATTGATACGTAATTGAACCCACAATATTATTGTACCCTTCTATCAGTGGCTTTACTAAAGGATACCCACTATCCTGTATGGAGTAAGTAATTCAATTAACTTCCTATTAAGGGGAGAGTCGGCATCGTTTGTCGAACTCCCAAGTTTTTGTGGAGCTCTGCTTTGTGTGGATTAAACATTGTGGCATTTATAACGTTCAACGACAGCGGGGGCCCTTTTATGTATCTCTTATTGCTTAAAATAGTTTTGTAACAGCAGGAAATCACAAAAAAAAACCAACTAAACTATACTATACTCATTTGGTATAACAATTATCTACGAAAAAGGGGAATTACCTACGTCAATCAGTCGATTAAAATATTTGAGCAAAATGCTATAAGCATTCCTTACTTATGTTAAAGTTATTTGAATGTTCAATGCTCAATATCAACAAGGTATTTCACAAATTAATGAATAGTAACCAGAATTCATTTAATACCTACTGTGTCGACGGAGACGATACAAATGGCACATTGTGTTGTAGGGGATGTTTTTCTTTTGTACGAAACAGTGACCATGTGGCCGTGTGATTTGTTAGTTTGTCTGTGTCATTAGAGATTAGAAACGCCTCCTATTGTTGCCCTACGACTGTCTTTTATTTGAGTGCGTGAGTATATTAATGATTGTCATCTGTTTTTGTGGTTTCTTACACAATGATAGGGATATAATTGTTTGAACAGAATGATTATATGTGTGCTCTATATTTACTTATTTACCGCTACGGTAGTGCTTACCATTTCTTGACGTGTGTTTAGAAATATTTTTTCCAGGAAAGAGCAATAACAAAAAAAAACAAACAGCCTTACGAAAGTAAATGTACCTACTAAACGATGAATTATGTAATGGCACAAATATGATAAAAGTAAGATGATGCATATTAAATATTTAATGTTCCTTGTTGTCATTGATAATTTGCAAAAACACATAGGTACAGTGTTATGACTATGTCGGCGTACATTAGAATGGCATTGTGAAGAGTGACAGGTTGTCAACGTCACTCTAGCGGAGCGTGGAGTCGATGGTAGCGGGGCGGCCATCTTAGGATTCCCTTATTGGAGAGCGGTCGCCAGCGTACCACGTTTTCGACAAATCGCTATACATCGCCTTAAACACAGTGTATTTTGAAGTGATTAGTATTAATCAGAATATTAGTAATTACCACTTACGCAATTGCAGAACTATTTTAATGTTATGGAAGTAAAATCGTTTAAGTTTCAAAGACGTTTAATTTAAATTACCGTGTTTAGACTACCCTCATACCCACGTTACAAGATGGATTCTGATGAAGGCCGTCCTGAGCTTACAACTATATGAACATAGTAAATCATTTCCCTTTCTGGATGTGATTGCGGGATTTTAAAAACCTAGTAACACACTTAACACACATACTTTTAAGGCAACTATTTCGAACCCTAGTAAGCTACAAAAATTGACTAGGATTTAAAATGGTCAAAGAAACTTCGGTGCTATCTTTTTAAATGGTTTTAGTATGTTGTTCTTCTTATGTTATGTTGTATTTAAATATTTATTTATTGCTTATATTTAACCACGGTGGTTTTGTTATAATATGATGGAACTTGCTGTGAAAGTAAAGAAGTGTGTTAAAAACCTTTTATTCTAATTTATCCGTAACTGTGTTTTAATAAATGGCAGCCGTGCTGAGTGTGGACTTCTGAGTCAAATCGCTTTGTCTGGCAAAGTGTTACTAGACGTTTCTCAGTACCAGTCTGGGTCTTGATTTGTAATATGAGCCACATTCCAGACGGAATTTAATTACACCTGTGCCTACCACTTCAAAGAACGCGGGCGCGAAGTTATATTATTTCAGTATTAATGTTACCAATACTGTCATGGAAAAATGTATTCCATGTAAGTATTTCCGACAACATTTGACTTTCTATGAGCACGTGAATTACCTATAACGCGATAGTAATCGATTTCTTTACGATATTGGGTATAATGCTTGGTTTTGATTGATATAATAAAATATAGAGTGGGAGGTTTGATGTAGCGGTATTTTATACGGCTCTTTGATATTTATAAAATAGTAGTTTGGTGAGGTGGAATGTTGATTTTTTATTGGTTGGTTGTCTTTGGACAATTATTATTAACATAACATCACGCCTGTAACCCCCGACAGGATAGGTGGAGGTGAGCATATTGCCATCAACCGATCATACATCCAGACTCCAGGCTGCTACTGAGAAATTTTGTATGAAAAATACCAATAACACATTGCTCGACCCGGGAATCGAACCCAGGACCTCACGCTTAACAGTCGCGTTTGCGACCAGTAGTCTTATTTATTGAAAGTTAATAATTGGCATGGCATTTTGTATTAAAAGGACCATTGGGTTAGGTTTAAAAATAATTAAAGTAAATGTACATATAACTAACACGTGTACATTAATAATTCGACGGAAACTTAGTTGAAAGGTATTCACGTATTTTGTTTTATATGGCTATTTTTAGACAGATAAACCAAGAGGAATTTGATGTAGATAACCATTATAAAAAGACACATAAATACTCGTACCAAAAACATAAGCTCTATTTGAAGTTCGACGGTTAACTTATTTATATACGAGACTGTATCTAATCAAGAGGGGCTCGTGGATAATATAAAACAGCCACACGGGTTGATCGGAGGTTAAGCTACGCTTGCCGAGGTCAGTCTGTAGGTGGGTGCCTGTTCATTATATATCGAGACCACTTCGTGGGTCGGAAAGCACGTTAAGCCGATGGTCCCGACTGCCATTTGTACATCTCTGGCAGTCGTTACTGGTAGTCAGAAGCCCGAAAGTATGACAACCCGTCTTACCAAGAGGTATCGTGTTGTAACTGGCTTGTGGTGGTCAGATAGGCAGTCACTCCATGTAAAATACTGGCATTCAGCTGCATCTGGTTAGACTGGAAAGTAACCCCAAACATATTTGGGAAAAGGTTAGGCAAATGATGACTGTATCCAATCAAGGCCTTACCTGCCTTAAAGTTACACTTACAATAAAAATGACAACACAGCACTTTGTAGGTATCTCTAGCAACAGACATTAAAATAAATTATGAAACTTTCGACGGCTAATAGAAAACAATAAACAGTTTATGATCAGTGACGGGGAAAATTAACGATTGCACGTGCCGAGAGCGAAACGAGTTAGGTGTGTTCATCATGTGAACTTTCCCGGTTTATTTATTCCCGGGGTCTTTCCCGGAGCGGCTTAATGGCGCCTTAAGCGGTAATGTGTGGTCATAAATTAAACGATAATAAGTTCGGACAACAACACTGCCGTTAATGACTAGGAGGCGGCAGATAGTGTGTGACGTCGTGGGACGTAGACGGACCCTTCGACACTTTCTTCAGTTATCTGCGAGCCGAGCACGCGTCCCTTCCGGGATGCTATCCCGGGTTTATACGCGTAGTGCTGTTCGTATCGGCGTTTGCGGGATATATTTTTTTATCGTGAATGGTTTTGGTAATATTTGCTGTAGGAAGCGGCTTTTAGGGGATGTTTGAAAAAGAATAATGTTTCCAAAATAGGTTTAGGGGTTTAAAAATAATATAACAATTCTTAAGTTTCAAATAGTATCTACCTAGCTAGGGAAGTATACGAGTTTACATTTCACGGTAACACTGATATTCTGAAACTTCAGAGGATTAATATAAATTATTTTCTTCAACATTTTACAATATTTTAGTGGTAGTTTGGGTTTCAACTTCATAAAACATATTAGACAAATAAAAACAAAACAAACAACCGATTCGAAATACACCACGGCAAAAAAGAAATAATATTATGTATCTTTAGTTGCCAAACTCGGTATCTTTTTGCTTAGTTTTGATTCATTTGATTACAACTGACTTCCGAAATTAAAGTTATTTGTGGCCACGTAGGTACCTAGTGGTTTTTTAAAGATACTTATTTTTTTTTAAATCAACTGTTATTCTTCATTATTTCGTTGAAATACCCTCCATGTACTACTACGACCACTATATCCAATAACATCGTAAACATAGATAAAGAGAATTAAAAATCCATAATTGAAGATTAGAGAGATAAGAACTCAAAAACTACTCAAGCAAAATTGATAAAATTTATATGGGTTCACATTGCAACAGGATCCCGTTAAGAAAGAAGCCAATGTTATCAACATTTCGTTTTCAGATTTCTTTTTCGGCTTTTTTGTGTTCAGTTCGATCATAGGCTTACTTTGTACTACGCAGCCGACGATCAAACGTACGGTTGTGCCTATGACATTCTTGGCATTTAAGGCAAAACAACAGCTTGTCCAGTCACTCGTGCAAACCGGTGGAAGGAGAATTCTCGGTATCTGTGTTTTTTGACGTGGTGTTTAATGTTTTTTGAACAATGGGGGTAAAATCTGGCATAGAATAGAATACTCTCTATTGTACGCAATAAAAACTTACAAATAGTAACTTTAAGAGCTACATCAGCTGTTAAATTGTGGCTTTATCATCCAAAGCGATCTCTTATAGACAACCTTGATATGTATGGTACTGATGTCAAAATTAAGAAAAGCAATCGTAGGTGAGGAAATTGCGAAATCTAAACGTTGTAATTTACTTTATACGCAGTTTTGCGTAATAAAAATTAGTGGTTCTTCGTTTTTATGAATACAGAGGTATTCAACAGCCTAATTTCCTACAGCTTCTGTGTTTCAAGTCATCTCTTGCCACTAGTAGGGAGGTGCAAATTCGTGCCTATAGAAGGCACAAACCAAGTCAAATTTGGTTATATTAAGTTAAGGGCAATTTGAGGATAGTATAGAAACTAAACACATAACGTCACGCCTTAGGCAAAAGCATGCTTCCATACAGCACCCACATTCCGCCAGTTATGTTTAAGTCCCATGTAAAAGGGGGGCGAGCCTATTGCCATCGACCGGGCATAATCTAGACTCCGGCCTGCAACTGATAAATTCCAGATGGAAGAACCCAACAGCACTACTCAGCCCGGGAATCGAACCCAGGGCCTCATACTCAGCAGTAGTGCTTGCGAGCAAAGATCACCGCAGCAGATAAAGCCATTTGAAGACTGAAGCGGATTAAAACTATGTACCATTATAAAATGTGGGAGGTATCCATATAACATAGATACTCTAAGTATCCACATACCAAATCAAATGCTTCTGTTAGTGTAGGTCTCTAGGTCCGTTAGTGTTATTGAGTTCTTCCGTCAGGAAATTTCTCTGTAAACTGGAGAGCTCGCCCTGTGGTCGGCAGAGAGGACGATTTCCGCAACAGGACAAATATTTGTATTGCGAGCCAATGTTGGTTCCCAGTATGTAATGAAAGGTACAGAACGAAAACTGGCTTGTATAAAAATGGGTAGGTAGTGCTTTTTTCAGTTCTTTGAAATGGAAATGACAAGGACAGATAGATTTGATGTTACCTACCTATCCATTCGATCGATCGATTTCATACCGATATTATTTGTATTTTTTCTCAATATGAGAAGAGGCTGTTATTACAACTTGTGAAACACGGGTACTTGGTACATGGTACACGGAAGGTTGACCATCGACTGTCAGTTATAGATGTCTGATGAGACTAATGGGTTGCCCACGAACTGGGTTGTGAAGTTCAGACAGACAATAATATTAAGCTGCATCAAGTTAGATTGAAAGCTGACCCCAAAGTAGTTGGTTCAATAGTCGTTTATCATACTAAGTAATATCAGATAAAAAAGTAACAAGCTATGGCTACCTAATTAAATTGATACGCTACGTGATTTATCGACAAAACATTCTTCGAAGCCCAGTCTTACCTTTTGTATTGTGTTCCCCATGTACCTAACCTACCTATGTTTATCCCTCGTGGCTCAGAATTGATCGGTACGTAATTACTTAAGGGGAACGTGGTTCTAACTTTCAGTATACACATGGAACTAATCAAAGAAGTAACAGGCTGCTTGTTGCTGATATACAGGGTGAAAAGTTGAAGCGGGACCTGGAGGGGAACCTCCCCTTAACATTGATGCTTACATATTTTTAAGTAAGCATAGGAAGAATTCAAATAATCTTTCCTGAACTGGGAATTGAACCAGCTAAACTACGATGAAAGAACCTTTTGTAAATTTAACCGACGGCCGATTTCAATCATTATTTTTTACTGGATTGAGAATACCTCAAAGTAGGTTATAGGTAGGAAATTTGAAAAAGAAATCCACACCTAAGGGTATGATTGAGTTTCACTTCTGATTTTCTTATGATACCATTCGAAAGGGTCAACCTTAAAGACTTTATCTCTCTAACGAACATAGTATCTTAAATTTGAGGAACATCAACTTATAAATCAACTTACAATCACTTACAACTTCAACAGTCCAAGAGTAATCTCATAATAAAAAAATGAAGTATTTTTTTTTATGAGATTCATTCATTGAATTACAGTTGGAAGCGTCAATATTTTGGGTACTTCTACTAAGGTGCCCGCGTCAACTTATCAGCCTGTATGACATACATCCATAAACTCACGCCTTATTCCTATGGGAGTAGGCAAAAACCGAATGCCAACCTGCTACAGTATTCACATACTCCTTTTGCTTCGTTTACGTTCATACATCTGTTCTGGTTATACACAAGCCGCCGGTTTAGCCTGCGATTATTATGCACCTGACTTTGACAAAGAACATCACCAATGAGGTCAGTGAATTGTGTTGAAATGTTATTTTGAACAATAACATTGCGAGCAAATAATTGCCATATAAGTAAATTACATACAAGCTGCTAAAGATTCCTATGTAGGTATCAGAAATGTGGCTGGGGCCAGCAGTATCCGGAATGTGACAAGTAAGGCCCAAGTATGGCCGGCAAGAGGTCGTCAAAACTGCCATGAGCGCTCAAACTTGGGTCGTTGAGTATGCACATGACCGTACGAAGTAGTTGACGTAGTCTTATAGCTTACTCTATAGGAAAACAATTTGTTGACATTACATTTCAAAATAAATCCTGCTAAAGTTGTTGGATGTTTGTTACGCTATCACGCAAAAACTACAGAACGTATTTTGATGAAAGTTTACAAGATTATAGTTTATGCTTCTATCATCATCATCCTCCTGCCCTTATCCCAATTTATTTGGGGTCGGCGCAGCATGTTATCTTCTTGCCGACATCTCTATTTGCCGCCATCTCAAGAATCACTTCTTTTCTAGCCATATCATCTTTCACACAATCCATCCATCTTTTCTTTGGTTTTCCTCTACTCATGTAACCCTGCACATTCATACTTAATACTTTCCTCACAACATGGTCCTCATTCCTTCGCATCACATACCCATACCATGACAGCCGATTTCCACATCGTATGTTCTAATGTTAAATTATTAGTAATTCATTTCTGTAATTAATAGTAATTAGAAACAGAAATATTGGCCGTGTTGGAGTTGGAGTCGGCCTCTAGTCTAACCGGATGCAGCTGAGTACCAGTTTATTACATGAAGCGACTGCCAATCAGATCTCCACAACCCAGTTACTGGACAACACGACACACTTTGATAAGACTGGTAGTTAGACTTTCTTGTTTTGACATACATATGTCAAAACCTAAAACTGTCTGCCAAACATCAAACACATAACGTCAAACAAAAAGCAAACAAACAAATGTTCGATCATATAATAGATGTTCGTCAAACATCTACGAATGACAGCCAGGACCGGTTTAACGTGTATTTACCCATCCAAGAAACTGTAGATGTATACATAAATATATACAAGTAGGTGCTCTAATTCTGTTTAAATACCCAACCATTTAGAGCAACATTATGCTTGTGTGGAAACGATAGCATCCCCCTCAACACAGTATCGTTAGTGGATCGCTTTACGACAAGTACGTTAACGAACTTACACCTGTCTTACAAGAGAACACGGCCTCGCGGCGTGCAGTCTTGCGGTATTAGGCAGCCTCTATAGACATGTATAGACAGAGTTAAGCTATTTATTGACGGCGCTGGTGTTATATGTTTTCTTTGTTAATTTTCCTAGCCGTCTAAGGACCAGTGAAACTAGCATGAATGCTTTAAGTTTTTTTTATAATCATAATTATGCCAGCCTGTTACTATCTCACTGCAGGGAAAAGGCCTCTTCTCATACAGAGAAGGCACGAGCATTAATCACCACGCTTGCTCAAGACGGGTTGGCGATTTCAGACTTATATTAGTTATAAGTTCAGGTTTCCTCGCGATGTTTTCCTTCACCGATGTCAGTGATATCCAAGATAAACTTAGAAAGTACATATGAATTGAAAAAGTCACATTGGTACTTACCAAGATTTGAACCCTCGTGCACAAGAGACGAGGCCTAAACCACTGGGCCATCATGACGCTTTAAGTATACGTAGCGTTAATTCGAACGATACATAATATAGCGAATGTATTTCCTGAAAGGTTGCGCAGAGATGTACTTATAATAACACCCACATAACGCCTGTTATGTTCAAGTCTCATGTAATAGGGGAGAATAATATGATATATAATATAATCGGGCACAAATCCAGACTGCTACTGAAAATTTTTCTATAGGAAATGTTCAATAACACTTTGCCCGACCTGGGAAATGAGCCCATAACCTCACGTTCAGCAGTCGCGCTTGGGACCACTAGACCAAAAAGGCAGTCGGACAATTTTAAAGTCTACGTATAGCATTACGGTTTAAATTTATGAGGCAAGTAAAATTTGTATCACCCACAGATAAGAATGAAGTCTTAAAAGTAAATTAATATTATATTCGAAACCAGTATTTTCAATTTCGAAATCGTTCGAATGGCCGTTACGTCTGCTACGAGTATAAGCATTCGTGCTAGGCAAAGTGATACATTAAATCCCAGATTTAATAAACAAATGAATGGAACTTAAGGCCAATAATACTGTCGGCCAGATAATACCATAACCCGACTTTGTCAGGAGGCCATGACAGTTTTATCTTGTAGGTAAATGATTTCCAACCGATTATCCTTTAAAGTTAAAGATTGTGAGTATATTCGTAAGATGTTGGCTGTAGAATCGTCACAACTCTTAAGTTTGTTTTCCCGTTATTTTGTTCTAATTGTTCAAGTTTTAGTTAATTAAATCTCACGCACATCCTGTAATCTGATTACGTAAAATTTTGCACTCACGTGTGTAGCCCGAGTTACACGTGGACGCGAAATTAATAAAATATTATATACAGATCTCCCACATCAACTTCGCACATCGAAAATCATCGTCTACCTTCAGAAATATGAACGCATTACGATGAGATCTGACATAGAGCTATTATAACCATGCAAGTACTTGCATGTTTAATTTGACCATGATTAACAACTTTATGTAATTTCAGAGGATGAATGAAAGACGACTAACAAAAGGTTTTTATAAGGCAGATGTAAACGGGAACGCCGGGCGGGGGACCCTAGAAGGACCTACACTGACCTTATTGGTGATGTTTTCAAAAAGGTTAGGTGCTTAGTACTCGCAACCGGCGTGGGTGTATGGCCAGATGTATGAAGTATGAAAAGGAATATGTAAAGGTCGTAGCAGGTGGTGTTCTGTAGTTTCTGCATATGTAAGGTATACCAATTTTTTTTTTTTTTTAATTTGAGTGTCTACATGCGACCGGAGTAGGGAATCCGACGTAGAGCAATCTTCATACAAACACGTAAATATAGGTGCACTACAACAAAGCGTACAAAACTACGAAGTTTTGCCTCTATGGTAGGTAGATAACTCTGTGGAGCAACGTTCATACTAATTCGAAAATACGAAGATTACCGAAGCGCATACATTGTCTGGTTTAACTGTATCTTATTTATAATGTAAATGAAAGGTGGCCCAGTTGTACAAACTTTTATGGGTAAATAATTCTTATAAAGCCAGTAATGGGCGTGTTGATAGTAAAACAAACCAAATTAATTCTAATAATACACACACTCATGTGGTTATTTACTTCCAATGTTGACAGTAAATACATACTCTGATATTTTTCCAACGCATTCTATTTTTAATCATAGGATAGTAACCAAGACTTGGTCGGTTACATATTTTTCGGGGTTTCGTACCCTAACCTAGAGGACCCTATTACATACTAAACCCTGTCTCTATCAGTTTGTCTGTCCGTTACAGGGCCTTATCTCAAGTAACTGTAAAATATGGTGAGATGTGTATTGTGATTACGAAGCATTAAAAAACTTGAAATAGTAACAGCAAGAAAAGAGAGGAATTATAAATAATAATATCAGCTTATTATTGTTCCACTGCAAGGCAAAGGTTTTATCTCATCCAAAGAAGGCATGAGCATTAATCATCACGATTGCTCCAGGAAGATTAGCGGTTCTAGATTCATATTAATTATTAGTAGTTTTCTTTCGATGTTTTCCTTCATCGATGACAATGTTGTTCAAGATATACTTAGAAAGTAAGTGTGAATTAAAAAAGTCACATTAGTACCTACTTACCTGGATTTTAGCCCATAACCTCCTGCGTGAGAGTCGTTGAAAAATAAATGTATATCATCATCATGATCTGCCTAGCCTTTTCCCAACTATGTTGGGGTCGGCTTCCAGTCTAACCGGATGCAGCTGAATACCAGTGTTTTACCTGGAGCGACTGCCTATATGATTGCCACAACCCAGTTACTGGGCAGCACGATACCCCTTGGTAAGACTGGTTGTCGACTTTCGGGTTTCTGACTACCCCTAACGACTGTCAAAGATCTACAAATGACAACCGGGACCAACGGTTTAACGTTATTTCCGAGGCACAGAGGAGTCTCGATATGTTACTAACGGTCACCCATCCACAGACTGACCTCGACAAGCTTAGCTTAACCTCTGATCAACCCGTGCGGTTGTTTTTATTTAGCCACGAGCTGAAAAACAAATGTATATATGTGAATAATCTAATAAAAAAAATAACTTGAGAACGGTTTTACCGATTTCATTAGTCTTTTTTGAAGTTTTCTAATACTATGTAAAAAAAAAGCAATTGCGAAAACATCGGAAATATCCACGACTATTAAAACATCGCGCGTTTGACAGTTCGCACGTAACACCGCGGGGCGCTGCTAGTATGCAATGAAAATCAATAAGGTAAACTTGGGTAACTTAAAACATCCACTTTAACAGGTTTAGTGCCAGAACACGAGTTAACTTGTGTTAACAATACTTTTTCTATTGTGTTTATGGCGTGGCAGCCAATGTGTTAAAACACTGCTCCTATCAGAAAAGGAGAAGCTTGTGGAAACAACCGCTGCACTGAGCTTTATGACGACCAATTCTTAGTGAGAAGACACCTCATTCTGCCGTCATGTAATTTCAAGAAAATCCACATATTATTCCATGTGTATATACATATATTTCCCTTAGCTCCAGGCACGTGTAAGTAATTTCTTAAGTAATTAGTAGTGAATTTAGAGATGTGTAACACGATCAAATATCTTGTGTGTATCTTTTGAGGTTTAGCTAGTACGTAATAAGGAAGTTTCTTAATTGCTGGGTCGGTTAAAATTTGATTTAAGCAGAGTATTAGAGATTTATGTAAATTTTAGTAAACGCTAGGCTGATACGTAATTACTATAAAAATTCCAGCCAGTTACTGTCCCACTTCCCTAAATAATATATCTATTAGATCCAGCCCGTCCCTTGCTGTCCTCTCCCAGCAAGGTCCTAAGTCGAGGCTCGTACCCCACAGGGGTTACCTTAGCGATTGGTCGCTTATCTTTTATTTTTTTTTACGCCCTGGCTGGATACCTATATTTCTAATTAAGTCCCCACAGGAAAGTTCGGTCAAGCAGTAGATATCTCTGAAGGATAAACTGCAAGATGCCAAACAAAAACTATCCTACTGTAGAGCAAAGGCATCTTGTTTTACATGTACGAGCACAGATTACCATGCTTGCTTAAGGCAGGTTGGCGATTTCAGACTCATCTAACATTAATCCATGCATACTATAATCGTATAAATATGACAGCAACCCTTTCTTTCTATCTGTTACTAGTTCACGGCTAAACTACTGAATCGATTACGATTAAATTTGGTAAGGACTAAGCTTCAACTACAAGAAGGAATATTAGCTACTTATTAATAAGTGACTTTCTTCTCTGAATAATAATAATAATATTGCTGGACAATCCACACAGCATCATCTAGCCCCAAGCTAAGCAGAGCTTGTGTTATGGGTACTTGGTGACTGATATACTTAATACAATACATTACATTGATATATATTTTTACTATACATAGGAAATACCCAGAACACCCGGAACAAATATTTGTAGATCGTTCAAACATTTGTACCAAGGCGGGAATCGAACCCGCAACCTCTTGCGTCGCAGGCGGACCTTCGCCCACCGCGCCACATCGGTCGTCATGAATATACAATTCTATTTTTTGAATCCGCGATAACCGACATTTACGCAGGCAAAAGCTAGTTAGTACAAGTCTAGGTTGTCTCACAATGTTTTCCATCACCGATGTCAGTATAGTGTCTAAGATAAACTTAGAATATACACATGGATTGAATTCACACACACGGCACATAATATTATCATAGTATTCTGATATAACAGCACGTTGTTCCATTTGGGGTCGCTCAGTACATCCTTTTGTGCCATGCACATCAACCTTTAGAAATGCATCGAGATGGGGACTACTCGTCTCCGTGTTCACTTCCTTCTATCATCTTTCTCACAATCCATTCATCTTTTCTTTTGGTCTGCCACTTTACTTTTCATCATGCACATACTTTTCATACAGTTGCATGACATAATGAATGTTATATCTTATGACATCATAAGAACTATATTTTCAAACGTTTATTAATAATATGTTTTATAATATGATTGTGACATATGAGTCTGCGTAGGTTTGAGTATATTTCACGCAAGCTCTTTTGCTTTGCCGCATATCAGGCGTCTATATTTGTACATAATCTGTGTAGGTTACTAAATAGCACGGATCTGTAATATTCCACTGGGTCGGTATCTGGCGAACGGAGAGGACAGTTAATAGCAAATTCTAGACTATACACTTTTGGGAGTTGTATAAATGTACTCATCATGTTGCACAACTTTTATTATGGAACCTACACATACGCAACAAAAAATATCTACTGTTCCCTACATTTTGTCGAGTCATACGATAATTAATGTATGGAGCAGCTGTTTTTTTTTGCGACTACTGTACAATTTGTGACGAACGCCGTATATTTTTAGACTTTTCACTCCGTTTGTGTCCAGCTACTTTAGTCCTTTAACTTGTTTACTATCTATCGCATGGCGAATGGACTAACTGTTTTCAGTAAGACGACATAGATGACAAACCAAAACAGACCTAAATTAATGACTAAAACTCAGCGCAGACAATTAGTGATGCAAAAATGCAATAACATAAGGGCGATTATTAAGATGACGCCGAGTGTAAATGAAAAGGGGTATAACGATAAGTAGAAGAGAATAGCATATGGAATAGAATAGACTATAATATAGAATAGAATATAATATAATAGAATATAGGATAGAATATATTAATTTGCGTAATATGTTTTGTTACGTGTAGAAACCGGGACGTGTAGAAAGAAGGCTTACTTCTTGTGAGTACGTTTACTGAGAGAGTTTATTATCCTATTGGTCATAAACTTGCTGGAATACATAGTAAAACGTGAGGAAGCTGAGCAACCGTGACTTATAATGCGAACGACCTAGTACTTAGAAACTAAATTCATGGTAAGTATACGAGTACCTAGACGATTTCCGGAACAAAATTTGATGCAAAATTAATGTGACAAATTGTCAAACGCGCGTCAATTGTCACTGCTGCGATTGGTTGAATGAATTTTCAACAGCCAATCGCATCACTTGCCTTGCCTTTAATTTGTAACGCGTCTATTATGTTATTTGTTTCCAGCGCCCGTGTGTTACTTTCTTATAGAAATTTTATTAGACTTTATGTAACCAGAACGTAAAGTTGCTTTGTTTTCAGTTACATTGAAAATAGCAAACTAACCAACAACATATCTAACATACCTTTTCTCATTCTCTATCAAATCTATTCAAAGGTCTGTAAGAGATCACTTTTAGCAATAACGCCGCCTATTGTAACACCATATAAAGCTCTTAAACCCATTGTTGGTAAGTTTTTATGCTAAACAAAAAAGAGTATTATATTCTATTCTAACTTTTAAAATGTTAAATGTCATTGATCTACCAAACCTTCTTTTTACAAATAAAAATGCCTACAGATCATCATCATCAGGCTATACTAGTCCACTGCTGGACATAGCCCTCTCCTAATGAGCGCCATAGCGCCCTGTCTTCAGCTTGCCGCATCCAGCATCTGCCTGCAGTCTTTCGCAGATCGTCATCCCACCTGGTCAGAGGGCGTCCTACACTACGTTTGCCGAGTCGCGGTCTCCACTCAAGAACACGTTTACCCCAGCGGTTGTCGGTTCTTCGCGAGATATGGCCAGCCCACTGCCACTTCAACTTGCTAATTCTTTGAGCTAAGCGGTAAGGTTGGTCCACCAATTTAAAGTCGCTCAGCGAGCTATGGAGAGAGCTATGCTCGGAGTTTCTCTGAAGGATAGGATTCGAAACGAATACATCCGACATAGAACCAAAGTCACCGACATAGCTCAAAGAATTAGCCTACAGATAAAATATCGCAATTAATTCAACTGTGACGTTTGACTTTGTTTTATATTTTAGTTTCGGAATGGGCAGGACTAAGTCATCAATGCGCAAAACCGTCCTTTGTGGCTTGTTTACACTATAAACACGACTACGACTCGTTTCAATAACAAACACGAATCTACCCTAGATTCGTGAGTATTCGTTAATTACTAAACTGACTAAAAAGTATGAATACAAAGTCAGAAAATTATTTATTCCAATCATTTGTAGACTTTGCAAGTCTATGAATATCATAGTGTCTTTAAACCAGTTACACTTATGACATATAATAATTTTACATTTAGGTATGCCGGTCACAACAAATTATTATTGAAGCTTTGCATATCGTTGCTTAGATAAAATGATAAAATAATAACTTTTTACAAACATTTTTACACGTCAGCAAGTATAATATTGTTTCAAAATAGTTTGGTGTTTCTCATCTGACTATATCGGAGTATCGAAACTCAAAGAGCCAATTAATTAGTATTTGGTTCACAACAACCTTCCCAGAATTAAACAAAAACGGAGAAGTTTGATATGTCAAAAATGTTTTTATAATGTATCGGATTTTTTAACAGATAAATTTTGACATGTACATGTAAATTTTTGTAATGTAATGTAATTTGCTTCTTTGAATAAATTGTAAACACTAATCATAATTAATTATTTAAATCTAAATTATTTTGACATTTACCTAACAAGTTATTTTGACTTTAGTCCCTATAGTAATGAAATAATACAATCATTAATGTAGTTAGTTTCTAGTTTAGTACAAGTAAGCTCTTTATTTTCATGTAAAAATTGTAATTAATTCTTTTTATATACAGGCGTATAAAAAGAAATTTAGCCTATAAAAATTGGCTGATCATAGCGCACATTAACCAAAAACATGTCCAACCACTGTACCGATGTATCACAAATAAAATATTTCTGATTTCAGATTTATTTGCTGTCACACTAAATTATAAGTACTCTTTTATACAGTATAAAACAAAGTCGCTTGTCGTGTCTGTCTGTGTGAACACTTACGTTTTCGGTTTTCATCATCATTTAAATCACCAGCATTGGTTTGGAAACATACATACTTACACACATAAACTCACGCCTTTTCCCCCATTGGAGTAGGCAGAAATTACAGACCTACACCTGCTACAAGCCTTACATATCATTAAATTTTGATCCGTTTACTTCATACATCTGAACGATTGCTTGACATGAACGTAACTTTATGTCAATTTAAACTGTCAGTTTTTTATGAGGCATGTATTATTAGAAACATATGAATAAAGTCATCATCACTACCCGTAACGACTGTCAAAGTACTACAAATGACAGTCGAGACCAATGGCTTAACGTGCTACGTCACTCATCTACAGACTGACCTCGGCCAGTGTAGTTTTACCGTTGATCAACCCGCAAGCTTTTTTTTTATCTACGAGCTTAAGAAAAGAAAAAATAATTAAAGAATGTATACGAAACGAGTATTTTCAATTTTAAAATTGTTCAAATTCACGTAATGTCTAAGTCAAGCATTCTTTCAGGCACACTGGTCAAACACGCACGCCGGTTGCGAGTACCACGCACTTAACCTTTCTGATGAATATCACCACTAACTTAGAGTTAGTGTATATCTGTCTAGGGAGCAGAGTTTCCTTCTCTGAGTCGCCTTTTATACATCCACCATATTTTGTCACTGAAGGGTATGAAAAAAAGATGTTGGCCGATTCTCAGACCTAGCTGATATGCACACTAAAATTTTATACAAATCGGTCCAGCCGTTTCGGAGGAGTTTGGTAACAAACATTGCGACTCGAGAATTTTATATATTAGAAAGATCATTACAATCATATTTAACTCAGATATACCTAGCACAGAAATCTTGATGTTTTGACATGTGCCCATTGCACCTGTGCGAAGCAGAGGCGAGTTGTTAGTATAACTATAATTAACAATTACTACCACGTCCCATTTCCATTATCTTAACCTGACTGCGAAGATACTGACAATGCCTCAATGCTATCCGTGTGAGGTAGGAACCTTCGTGGGGACGATTTGTTTCATTTTCTAATTCGAATTTCAAATCCTTAATTATGTTTTCAAATTTCGAATACCGTAACATCAAATAATACCACGTAATTAGTTTGTATCAGCGGCTTAATTTAATTTATTACGCGATTTATTTGCGTCTTTCTTGTGAGGGATTCCTTATTAATTAATGTTTAATAGAAAACATTTTGTTAACGTGATTTCAGGGAGATATTTCGATGTTAAATTTTGTTTGCTGTTCAATTTATATATGATGTAAATAGGTCAAGAGAAAACTTTATACCCCGTTTCAAGCATATTGCGCCCACTGAAGAGTGTGAGATTTTTCAAAGTTATAGCTTATATAAAGAAATAATGCAGAAAGCTAAGACGGTAAAATTTCGACCACTGGCCTACCACTATTATTAATAATTATGAAAATATTATAAACATATTTAGTAACAATTTTGAGGGTAAAATAAGGTTTAAAACATTAATTGTCGTCATTTTATTCCGCCATTACGTTGCGTCAATTCTATACAATGAACACACAAGTGCCCAAGCTCTACCCAGAGGCACACACGGCCATTGAAGAATCGAAAAAGGCAAGTACGAACGTAAAGCTCGAGGGTATTAGTTAAGAAGAAAAGGTAGGTACTTGTAAAGCTAAGTCTACAAAGCGTAATACTAATTATTTTTCCTTTTATCTCGTACTGGCAACGTAAAGCGATTTTGACAATACGGTGAATAGAAAACAAAGGATGCCGGAATAAAACCGTAAGGGCTGGTCGCCATGATCGGAGCTCCTCTTTGTTTATTATGACACGAGTGAATAGAAATTTTGGAGCTAGATCACGGACGAGTACCTAATTTAATTATGCCGCCTTATCTTTTAGGAACAGATTTATTTTGGTGATATTTTCTGTTTAATACTCCTACGAATGCAACCCAAAAATGTGAGAATGTAAGCTTATAAGAACCAATTAGGTGTGAAATTATTTTATGTGTTTTAATTTTCTTAAATAAATACTGTGTTTAAATCACTTCAATAGATTTCATTAACAACATCGACGGTGCAAAAAAACCATTCCATTTATTAATAAAAAAACAATTAAAAATACTTACGAATCCTAATCGAAAAAGTTGTCCACTTGCAATTCAATTCATAAATCACTACAATTACGAATCAACTAACAAACTCAAAAACCGATTTATAAATTTATAAAGTTACGATTGAAGATGAAAGTTTTCGTAGACGTCGGTCCGCTACGAGTCTACGAGAGGTGTTCTACGAGCGCGGCGTAGCGTCCGCCCTGTTCGAAGGGGCGCGTAGCACTGAGCGCCGGCTCTTGACAAGACAATCTTTGCCTGTACATAGTGGTACTCAACAGACAACAGCAACTTGTGAGCTTTCGCACGGATAACGGGCGTAACGGGAGCTTTGTCTTGCGCCCGCTCTTTTTAACTTGCTCTAGTGTCATATTGTTAATTGGCAGCGCTTTTCCCACTTTTAAATTAAGTTTAATTGTTCTTCTTCTTAGTCTCCTGATAGTAGTAGATTGGGATCTTGGGAAAACTTTTATCTGTAAATGTTAGGTGAGATTTTCTTTTTTACCTTCATCGCTGCATTTTTGTGTAGGTAGCCAGTAGTGGCGGTAAAATGACCAGTTTTGTGATATAATGATGCACGTTTGTTGACGGTAAACGGCGAGTAAAATTTGCATGCAACTTATAAAGGTTATTATTTAAAGTACTCATAACTTCCCGCTTAATGGTCCAGAAAGAGAATGTGATAGCATGCTGCTAAAAGCCTAAAATTACATAAGTTTGCTTCACCTACACGATATAATTAGATCCAGGCACGGTGAGCGAGCTTTAGCTAAATGGCAAGTTACGCGCGTAACAAACTTGTTAACTAAATTATACGACATTTTCACGTTCCTACTTAAGTAATTCTAATTAATTATAACGACACGGAAAGTATACTTAAAACTCTTAATAAACACATGCAACAAACATATACATCAGAGGGTGACAAGAAGGCACGGAGTAATATAAGGGATGACTACATTTACTCGCTGTATTCTAAAGATCTTTCTCTAAAATACGTTTATTTTCCTCGGAGGCGTACATAAAAACAGGCAAATCACAAAACAAGATAACATTCGCTAGGTCTTCCAGTGCGGGAATCTCATTTTCAATATGTTTTTATAACTTTCAGTGAGGAAATGAGGTGGTGCTCGGGGCGGCGCCCCATTGTCATCATAAACCAGGCGAGGCCTTCTTCATAAATCCCCACCAGATGTACCTTTATACGCATTATGGCATAACACCGAGGAATCTTTTTCGCGCCACAATACTTTGGGACCTAACAATAAAGTATCGTGTTTTGTTTATTGGCTACACTGTGTTGCAGACTTGGAGGTAAATGCGTGCGTATACGCGACGTGAGTACGATGTGTTTTTTTTGAATGAGGCAGATAGTGTTATCCTGGCTTCTACTTTATCGGATCAAGCCAGAATCTTGTACAAACTAGCATTATTTGTTAAAATTTTTATTGGACTTAGTAAGTTCTTGTGGTGATGTTACAGGGCGACGTTAACGCTTACTGATAAAGCCCTCAAAAAATGAAAAAGAACCTGATACAGATACTGGTAAACAGTCTTCAACATTTTTTCACTAACTAATGTTTTGGTATTTTGAGAATTTTAGTCCTGGGTTCAAATCCCGGGTCCGGTAGCGTGTTAATTTGTTTTTTAATTTAGAATTTTTCAGTATTAGCCCGGAGTCTGGCTTTGTGCCTAGTTGATGGTTTGCAAATAAATGAATCTTGAATCTTGATGGCAATAACCTGGCCCCCTATTACATAAATGTATATACCACTATGCTAACTCGGGGAATAGAAGCGTGATGTCAATCTTGATATATTCTTTTTTGGGTCTACCACTATTTGTTTATAAACATGAGAAAACCTTACATATTTTTTAATAACAATAAAATAATAATAGCCACAAGGTCAAACAAGGTAGAGCTTTACATCTCGGGGCTGGTTCGTGGATGGAGGACCATCCATTATATAACGATACCTTGAGCCGTTGGTCAAGGCTGTTATTCGGAGGTCTTTGATAGTTGTTACGGGCACTCAGAAGCCCGCAGGTCTGTCAACCAATTTTACCAAAGGGTATTATCCAGTGACATGAATGTCGAAGTCAGATATAATACTGCTAGTCAGCTGCGTACGGTTAGACTGGAAGCTAAAGTTAACACAGTTTGGCGAAAGACAGAAAGATAATGACTGTACATATTATTTTGATATTTTAGTTTCATA
Organism: Phlogophora meticulosa; assembly: GCA_905147745.2. Taxonomy (NCBI): domain Eukaryota; kingdom Metazoa; phylum Arthropoda; class Insecta; order Lepidoptera; family Noctuidae; genus Phlogophora; species Phlogophora meticulosa. Next base: position 8,969,332 of record LR990518.1, read on the forward strand.
AAAATAAAAACCACATTGATGTAAAAAAGTACAGACAGTATAATAAATGGAGTGGATTGGAGCCTAAACTAGGGTAGCCCTGTATTTCAGGACTCCAGGTCTAATGTAATCAATGTATATATTATGTGTCTATGCATGAGTGCGTGTGTATGTTGTGTATTTCTATCATTAATTTTAATCTATCGCATTAAAAAAATTGAGCAAAAATTGTTATGTTACCAGATTAGTAACAAAATGTATTAAAAAATTATTTATAAAATTTGACCGACATCTGCTGAACAGATTTTTTTTACCCGTTGCAAGTTTTGTTTACAGTATAAAAGTGCATTTTTTTCCAATTATCCTGCAACGTTTTCGAACAAATATTGAGGGGCTGGATTTTCTGTAACGGAGCAATTAACTTGCACCAATATTCGTGAACATAGTACTAACGTGTATCATTATCATCATCATCGACGACCAATGTGGCGCGGCGAGTGAATGCCCGCCTGCGACGCAGGAGGTTGACGTTCGATTCCCGCCTTGGGAAAAATGTTTGTACGTTCTACAAAGATTAGTTCCGGGTGTTCTGGGTATTTTCTATGTATTATAATAAATATCTATCTATATAATTATGTAATGTATTGTATTCAGTATATCAGCCATCTAATACCACCACACAAGCTCTGCTTAGCTTGGGGCAAGATGATGCTGTGTGGATTGTCCAGCATTATTTATTTATTTATTTATATGCCGAGCCCAACGATATTGAGTTCGGCTTTCTTACTGGAGCCAGCTGAATACCAGAGACGAATAACCTCCAAAACCCAGTTACTAGATAACACGACACAAGACGACTAATAAATGGTATTTTATAAGGCAGAAATAAACGGATACGTCGGGAGCGGGTGTCCTAGAACCTTATTGGCGATGTGATTCAAACATGTCAGGTGCGTAGTACTCACAATCCGCGTGCGTGTATGGCCTGATGTATGAACGTAACCGAAGAAAAAATAGTATGTAAGGATCGTAGCTGGTGGCGTCCTGTCGTTTCTGCGTACCCTCATAGGAGGAAGGCGCGAGTTTTATCTTATGTTACGATACCCCTTGGTAATGCTGCTTATTAGACTTCGAGCTTCTGACTACTCGTAACGACTGTCAAAGATCTATAAATGAAATCCGGAACCAACAGCTTTACGTCTTCCAGGCACGGAGGGGACTCGATATGATATTATAACAGTACCAATGTACAAAGGAATAAATTGTGTATTATTTGCGAAAAAGATTGTATTCAAAATATTACGCGCCATTAACCGAGAGTCTTGTATTAACATATGGTATTGTAAAATTAATGACAACAATTATTATGGCCCTGGCTACTGGCCAAGTGTCGTGGATAAATTCTTGCCAATCTTTGCCTATGTGTGCAAATAATAGCAAGAAGCTATTTACATAACGCGCATAACCCTACATATAATATTTCTCTTATTTTAAAGAATACTTACAATAACGTTGTAATATTATATGAATCTCAAGATTGGAATAAAATATGATAGGATTGTTGTTCATAATATCGTGAGTTTAAATCAGGTATCGTATGGAATATGTACATGCTCGAAAGGTCGTCAACCCACTGCGTGCACTCTCAGTTCATTCACGGTTCAGTTGTCCTTTGCGACACCAAACAATTGCACATCAATGTTTCTCTCCCCAAAGATAAACGTGAAAAATATTTGGCAGACTGCAATTTGCAAGTGCTTAATACCACTCTAAGAAGATCATTAGAAACTACTCCGAGGACCGAGTTTAAAAAAACAGAAAAACTAAAATGTTTGTTTAATCGTTATGCGGATTGAAATTTTAAAGTGTTCCGTGGCAATGCGATGCAGAATGCAAAAATCTTTTCTTGCTCAGTTTTCGCCAGTCCCAACATAATAACTGCTTGTTGGCCCCGCGGCCGCAAGCACTCCACAAGCAATAAGACAGTAATAAATGTTCAGACTTCAGATCCTAAGACAAGAGCAAAAAAGTATATAATAAGTAGATATTGTGGATCGGTACTTGTGCGAGTTCAATATTATTGCTTCATGATAGAACGTTGCGGTCTCGATCCGTTTGCTTTGCCCACTTATCATTATGAGTTCCAATTGCGACTGTGTGCTTTCGTGCTCAGGGTTTTGAAGTACTCCGGTCATGTAGGAACAGCATGGCGGTTGGCGGAGCGTGGTATAGGTTTATAGTGTATGGCTATCCATAGAGTATTTAAGTCATTTGTTTTCTGATTGATACCGTGTTGGTGGCAGATTATCTTTAAGAATATCCGACATATGCACATTTAGATGCCAGTAAGATTTTAAAGGAATCTTTCATGAAAAATCGTCTACTTATAAACGAGATGGATTTTAATTAATTGAAAATTTTAGGAGTTGAGGGGAATGTGAAATTCCAAAAGAGAAATAGCTGTTTACTAGATTTGTGTTCACATAACCCAACAATACAGGGAAGAACCGAATTTTTCTCGATTTTTTGTTTGGTTCCATATTGAAAACTGTTCATTTACATTCAATATTATACAAAATTCACCTTTTACACTTTTTCGAAGACCATTCCTTTCATAAGCCCATCTTAAACCTCTTCAGACATTAAAAGGGGTATAATGTTACCCCCAGCAACAAATAATAAACAAAAGCTTTACTCTCATTAATATAGCATGCTGAACATTACTGTTATGACGGTATTAACATAACAACATAATCATAGTCATAAACAGGGCAATGAATAAATAATTTTAGAGTCGGATGAACGGCAAAGGATCCCCGGTAGCTTCATTTCGAGCTGCGCGGATTATCCATATTATCCGAAAATCTCGGAACACCAGCCGTTGCTCAAGTCACTACAATGATCGAGCTCATATAAAATGACTACAGTTTTTAGATTGCTCTTTTGTTATAGATGACCTATTTAATTTTATGCCCGTTAAATGCTTTCCAGTCTTTAACGGCTATTTATCGAAAAGAAACGTTAAAATATAGTTTTAATGGCCGCTTGAGCCGTTGATTTTCCATTTCCATTTTAATTGATTTATTTTCATTACGATATAAATTACTCACTAGTGTTCAGATGTGTCTAAATCTAAAACTAAGTAACGCTTAATAAAAGCACTAGTATTTGACACAAATTATAAAGAATAGGCCTACAATTTGTCTCAAATACGTTTGAACTATCAAATTTATACTTAATAAGACACTTCAACTCTCATTTAATATTTTTTCTTCGTAATATTTTATCATTGATCTTATATCCTTAAAGAATTGCTCATTTCAAAGTAAGAGTTTGACTCCTACTCAAAAAAGATCTTAAATTCATTCCTAAACAGACAACACACAGCAGTCTAAGCAGCTGGAGATTTTGCACAAAAAATTCTTTAAAAACAAATGAGTGATATAAAAAAATGTAGTGCATAATACCCCGAAAGGGTATGCAACTTTGTATGATTTCGTCATTTATATATGCCGATATGAAAAGCCCATCGAGACCGACTTATTTTCTAATAAGGCTTATGGTCGTATTCAGTAACACTAGATGACATACAAATGTCTGCCTAAATATTACTGCACTGGTGGATTTCAATAGTTGGCGTCGGCGCTGAGCCGAGCGTTGAAAATAGAACAGAGCGTTTTTATTCAGGCATTCTTTTAGTTGCGTTAGTAAAAACAGGTATTCAATTCCTTCTACTAAATAAAAGGTTCCAGTAAATAGGAAAGTATTTTACGAATAATAACAGCTAAGAAAAACAGAGTAGTAAAATTGCATTATTTACTGAAGTTCCAGCGCTGATCCTCACTTTAAAAAATGTTTTTCATAAATTCATAAAAATCGAATAAATCATTTTGACACAAGAACTCTATCAACTCCAAGAAAAACACCAATAGATTTAAAAAAGCTATAGTTTCGGAAGTTGATGGCATGGTGATACAAAAAATATATTTTGTATTCAAAAGGAAACTGTTAGTGGTTTCTTGCAAAATGCCAACACCATACATCAACTTTAAAGCTTTATAAAATAAACATGACTCATCATCATCGTCTTGCCCTTATCCCAATTTATTTGGGGTCGGCGCAGCATGTCTTCTTCTTTCATACATCTCTATTTGGCGTCATCTTGAAAGTCGCCTCTTTTCTAGCCATATCATCTTTCACACAATCCATCCAATAAAACTATCTGGACTACACCACTGTATTACAATCAAATTTTATAATTTTCCACAAAGCAACGTTTTTATTTTATCTGTTAACTGCTAAACGGAAACAAAACACAACACCGCCATTGCTATTTGAATCGAATCCTAAACACGAGCGCCAAAATGAACATTCGAAATACCGCGAATAAAAAATAAAGGTATGGTTACACAGCACTTGCATCGATAAGCTTTATTGTCACAGTCTAGGTGAGATGTGGCGGTGCCAGCGAAAGGCGTTAAGGTAAAACGTTTCAAGGGTTTTTTGTCAGTTAATGGAAGTTCTTTGTACGATGTTCCGAACGGACGGGCGGGTCCGACTTGAAATCGGATTAGCGATATCGGGCATACACCGTGATAGAATCGCCGGAGCATTATCTTTCACTGCAGACTTTTGTGACACAGAAATAGTTTTTAATGCTTTAGTTTTAGGTAGATGTATACAGGGCTTTTAGCTGCCATTTTAAATTCCGTTTTGTGTATCACTTGAAGATTTTTTGTTTCAGTTTAGTCTTGAATTGTGGTTTTTATTTACTTATGTACACTTTTGACATTAGCAGAATGGTCGACATTACTTGCCATTTAAAATAATATAATACCATCGTTAACTTTATTGATGTGTAGTGTGCTTAAAATAAGTAAAAATAATAGGCATGTATTATGTAGGTATAAAAAAAAAATTAAGCAAGTCTATAAATGGGACTTTTATTTAGTTTCGTAATTAATCACTATTTCCTTTGTAACCTACAGAACAAACAAAATTTGTTTCTGACATACATCCACATCCGCACATGTTACGAAAATGAATTTTCACGGAATAAATATTATCCATTGATATGTATTATACATACGTTTAGTTTCTATCCAGTTCCATCGAGGGTTTTTAGGTTAATAGAAAATAGTAACTTTGATGTCAAGCGTGATACTCGATGAGTTGTTCTTATCTTAGGAGCGGATGAAACGTCAGCTTCAGTGCAACGCTTGATACAGAAAAATATTTTTTCCATCTTGATAATATTTACTAGACGTTGTATTTATCTTTTATGAGCTTAAGGAAGATCTCGACGAAGTAAAGATATAGTTACCAACTCATCGGCGTTTTTACTATGTAGCTTATTGAAAATATAAACTAATAGCTATGTGTTTTTGGAAAATTAACTTTAACTCTCACAAACAAAGTTCAGTTTGCGCTACTACAACTTCAACAATGTATGTATATGACTATATCAATAGTATTTTTTTAATAGTCATAGTAAAAATGATTTGAATTTAATTAGTTTATGGCTGATATTGTCTTCAGTAAAAATAAAATCCTTAGGCAATATGTATGGAATATGATTTACGTTCAGTCGCATTTAGGATATTTTTGCAATACTATTAATGCACATGTCGTCGAAGTAAGTACTTATTATCCTATGAAAAAGGCACGTGTAATCAGCTAATAATGGACTACGAACACACTTGAAATTGAGGGAGGGTTTAATCAAAAATTGAGAGTCGTAAATTTGATTGCACATGATATAGATTTGATAAATGAATAACCCAATAATACTTAAACTGCGTATGAACTGTGTGGCTGCGTAATATTTTTGAAGATCCTCATAAAGCAATAAGCAAACAAAAGATAACAAAATTTAAACTTAACAAAGATAAAATCAGAAAATGATCACTAAGTTCCCTCTAATTTGAATGCATTTTTAATTTAATACGCTAATGACACAAGGAAAAAGATTTGATATACGATTTTAGGTAGGTTTGTCCATAAATTCCGTTAGTTTTAGGATTTATTAGACTAAAACGCTTTCAGCATTCATTATGTTCTTCTCTTTCGAGTAAGAAGTCAACTTCTGTCGTATTTCAGTTAGTCATTTTGAGGGAATTACCAATATGAAATCTGGAACGTATTTTTGTTTTGTTTTAACACGCATTCTTTACACGAGGAGGATAACGGTATGTTAGCATTAATCGAAGGAGAATAAATATATTTTATTTATATATTTAATACTGTAAGTACACAAATGTACAGAGGCGGACTTAATGACATAGGCATTTTCTATCAGTCAACCTTGGTGCAGAGGCAATTTCACCTCTTCGTTCTAACAGGTAATCTGAATGTTCTTACTCTTGCATGATAAGTATTAAGACGAATTAAGATGAAACTTTGCAGTATCATTGCTTATACTTCAGAAAAACACATAGGCGATTATTTATACAGCTACATATGCAGTGGGTTGGGTGTTTCAATCTGGAATTTTTCAGAAGTACATCGACAAAGCGGAAAATATGTCAATACTCTATGCCTTTTCTACCATTTGTTTCTCCGTCCATCTCAAGCTTGCAGCCAGCAGTAGCATCTGCATACCCGGAGATAACGGCGCCAGTACTCAGAATGTTCCGGATAAGTGCCGTGCCGAGATGTTTGGACGTTAACGAACTATCCGGCTTACGCGTTGAATATTCATTGATAACTAATAACAGTCATCTTGGATTGTGTTGTATCTTAATTTGGTTCTTGGTTGGATTGTTAAGAGGTTGTGTGTTAAGTTTAATTTAATTACTTATGTTTGGGACCGAAGATACTTATCTTATATTTGTGTAGGCATCAAATTTGACAGAGAAAATCTAATTAATAATCTAATATAGCCATCAATATAAAAATGAAACTGTCGTTGGTTGGTACCTACTGGCATAAGCTACGACAAAAATAAAGTTAAATAATTAATTTCATGTGCACCATTAAAAACTATTTTTTAACGTCAAAATTGACTATCTTGATGTTTTAAAATGAAAATAACAATTTCCACTTCCAATATGTACTTTTATATGCTGAAAAATGAAAAAGAAACTCCACTCTTTTAAAGTTTTCTATTTTTTATTAGATTATTATATGTGAAGACGATGCACTGGAACAAAAACGTCTACTTATACTACAAAAGATACAATGTATAACAAATAAAGCAAGGACACATAAGTAAATTAATGTTTATAAATACTGTGCTCACATATTTACGGATTATTTATTTACAAACGATGATACAGTGCTGCTGATTAGTTTAAAATTATGCATTTTTTTTTTTTTTAAAACGTTGCCCCACACTATCATTGCCGCATTATCAGAAACACCTCTGCATTAAATTATGTCTGAGTCAGTATCGAATCAAATCAAATCATTTATTGGTTTGCAAGCATGGGTATTTAGTACATAAATGTTTTATTATAAAAGTCCATATATTATAATCCTCCATGCTCTACCGTCACATGGGCATGCAAAACATATTATTAAATAGTTTTTTTTTTTTTTTTAAACGTTCCCCACACTAGGAATTTCTCCTGTATCGTGGGTGCGTTTACAAACATTTAAACTCACATACACAAACAGCCAGACCCGGAACAACTACCTGTAGGTCATACAAATATTTGTTCCGTGTGGGGATCGAACCCACAACACGCGGCGCAGCAGCCGATGGCTCAACCACCGCGCCAACCGTGTGGTCAATTTAATTCACAAACAATTTAAAACTATCATAATTAAATTGAAATTGAAAAAGTTCGAAGAATGTAAATAAAGGCCAGCGACACGCGCAGCGAGTACACACTAGGTGATTTGTATTTAAACCTAACATTCGATCGAACAGCAAATTCTTCTACTGATTTTGAATTTAAACGATACAGTGACATATCTTCATTGAGTAATGATATGGAACTAAATAAAAGTGGTTATCATATTTTTCACTTGAACATAAGGTCAATCCGAAAACACTTCAATGAATTGCTAGTTTTGTTAGAAAAATATCAATATAAAATAGATATAATAATACTATGCGAAATAAATATAAATAAGGAAGAACTGGCTTTTTATCAGATATCAGGATATAACACATACATACATACAAGGGAAACCAGCAGAGGAGGAGGAATATTAGTTTACATAAAGGATAGACTCAGCTTCGATGCCAAAATAGTGAATACAGATGCCTTAGAAACACTGCACGGACAGCTTAAAACAGAAAAAGGTATAATACATCTAGTCGCCATATACAGACCACCTAACAAGAACAAGCTATTATTTATAGAACAACTTGAGACAATAGTTAGATCCATCCCTGCGCTAGAAAATGTAGTTGTGGTTGGTGACGCAAATATAAACATTTTAAATGATGTAGTGAATCCAATTACAACAAAGTACAAAAACGCCTTGTGTGGATGCGGCCTACAGTGCGTAATACCAAGTACTGAGATAACTCGCGAAGCGATCGTGGACGGGCATCATCAGACGTCATGCTTGGATCACGTATGGGTGCGAGCGGGACGCAGTGAGTGCGGGTCGTCGTCATATGTACTCGAGACACATATCTCCGATCATCATGCCGTTGGACTATCATTGGCTACGAACACAAACATAAGCAAAGTGAATAGTGGTAGTAAAACGCGGCGTGTAATTAGTGATCAGCTAGTAAAAGAGAAGCTAGATGCATTTGATTGGACGCAACTACTCGTAATATCGTGCCCGTTATTATTGTTTCAAAAAATATGTACAGTGTTTGATCAAATTTATAAGGAAAGTATGGTAACAGTCACATGTTCTCATAAGAGATTAACACAGCCGTGGGTAGATAAATATTTGTATACAATGTTATGTCGTAGGGATTATTTATTTCGAGTATGGAAAGCGTCACCGAAAAATATGAATAAACGATTAGAGTACACAAAATTTAGAAATAAGATAAATAAACTTGTAAATGAGGCAAAGAATATTTATAAGCAAGCTGAAATAAAAAAATGTAAGGGAGATTTCAGAAAAATATGGGCAAATATTAACTTGTGGTTAGGTCATAATAAAGCTAGTTTAGATGATATTATATTGAGACATTTAGGTAAAACAGAAAACGTCACTCGAATTTGTACCAACTTTGCAAAAACCTTTACTGAGGAAATTCAGTGTATTAAACATATTTGTGAAAAAAAATTTTTAGAAAGAAAAAAATATGTTAAAACGAGTGAAGTTAGTTTTAGGTATGTTCCTGTAAATTTAACAGACATAGAAAAAGTTATAAATATACTGTCGTGTGAAAAAGCACCAGGTTTGGATGGAGTGAGGGTAGTAGACATTAAATATATACGAAAGCAATTGAGTCCTATTTTAGCTAAATTAATGAACATGTGTTTGACTACCGGTTTATATCCTGATCAGTTGAAAAGTGCTATTATTCGCCCCATTTACAAATCTGGAAGCCACCTTGAATATGTAAACTATAGACCCATAGCCATACTGTCTGTCTTTGATAAAATAATTGAAAAAAACATTGTTGGTCAAATAAGTAAATTTTTAGAACGTCATAATATATTGTCAGACGCTCAGTATGGGTTCCGGAAAGGACGTAGTACTGTTACGGCCCTAACGGAATATGCTGACTATGTTAATGAGTGTCTAGATTCAGGTAAACAGCTGATAGCACTCTTTATTGATTATAAAAAAGCATTCGACACATTGGATCACGACATATTATTACAGGCGATGGATGAATGCGGAATACGCGGTCCCACAAATAAGTGGTTTAAAAACTATTTGACTAACCGGAAACTAAAAACCATAATAGCTGGTGTGACTGGTGACGAGGCAAGAGTGGATCTCGGAGTGCCGACCGGATCAGTTTTTGGACCGGTGGGATATATAATGCACGTGAACAGTGTGACGAATGTTGTAAATAAGTGTCGAGTGTATATGTATGCAGATGACATGTGCGTGGTTTATGCTTCTAAGGATATAGTAGAGGTGCAGCAGTGCATACAAGAGGACTTCGAAAGCATCACCAAGTGGGCACATGACAATGGAATAATACTGAACTTATTAAAAACAAAATGCATGCATATACACTCGCCATACAATATACGAGCTAAAGCTGTGCACAGACAGAATCTTGACATAGTTGGACACACATATGAATGCTTGCATAATAATAAAGTGAACTGCGGTTGTGTAAAATTAGAGTACGTAACAACATTTAAATACTTAGGTCTCACTATAGAAAAACATTTTAATTGGAAAATGCATGTAACTGAAATTTGTAATAGATTGAGATCTGTACTGGGCAAGTTTTATCAGTTGAACAGTGTATTGAGTAAACACACGTTATTAGTTGTTTATTATGCTTTGGCTGACTCACTTATTAGTTACGGACTTATTGTGTACGGGCGAACGTTTAAATCATATTTGCAAGATATAAAGAATTTACAGATAAGACTGATCAAGTTTCTAGTAAACAAACAGATTAAGAGAAAGTGTAACAAAGAATACCAAAAATTATTTTCAATTTGTAAAATCTTGCCAATAGATATGAAATGTGAATATCTGATATGTTTAAAACACTATTATATTGATGAATACAAAGTTGGTGTTGATAACAAATATAATACAAGAAGTGTAAGAGAGAAAAGACTAGCCCAACCTAAAGTAACAAATTACTACGGAAAAAGAACGTCCAGATACTTAGTACCGAAAGTATTTAATCAAATTGATTTTTTAAGAAATAATCCTAAGCTAAGTAAAGGTGTGTTAAAATCTAAATTAAGAAATCGTTATCTCGAGAACGAAGATGCGTCGTCGGGTATCTTGGATCGGAATTCATTGTTTACTAATGAGTGAACATTGAGTTTTGAACTAGGATGACCGGCTGGTTAATTTAAGTCTACATCTAAAATGTTAATGTTAAGATAGTAATGTATAGTGTAATTTTAGTTTTTGTGAATATCATACGAGCGCTTCTCGCCATCAAACTGCCAAGTTTGGCGAGACAAAATATTGTAAGATAATTAAAAAAAAAAAAAAAAAAAAAAAAACAATTAGGAGGATTCAATAATACAAAGTACAAATTAAGTGCCAAAGATAAATTTATGAACGTGTTAATGGAATATTATAAACTCATTTCATAATAAATAAAAGCCATAGACAACTGCAGCTCCTAAACGTTCCTTTCGATTATCATTCTCTTCAATTCAATAGCACCAACAGTAAGTAAATGTTGCCGGCAGTCGGCGTCGTCTCTTGGAATGTTGCCCGCAGAATGGAAAACGAGCGTAAATACGTATTTGATACTCAAACAATATTGCTTATGGCAACATTTTGCGATATCAAAATTTCAGGAGCAATGATAGGGTTGTACCTATTGTAGTCTCGAAGGCTTACGCATCATTTTACGGTTAAAGATACTTATTTCTCTAAAGAATTACAAATTCACTTGTAGAGGAAACATAAATAGGTTTAGAACAATGTTATGTGCTAGTAGGCGTAGATAAAAACAATAACAAAGTATCTTAAACTAACATTACGATTTACAGTAAACATCGTTTTAGCATAAACAGTACCAATTAATAAATAAATCAGAAAACGGAAGGTGACACACAAGAAGCAATGAAATAGTTTTTAGCAACGAAGGTAGGGTGCAATTTAAATTTTGAGGGTTTCAAATCCGATAATAATATGTATATCCTTATGAGTTCAGTACTACGGTGGCTTATAAAATAACTAAAGAGCGATCTTACGCCTCGCGTACACCTTATCCGCAACGGCTGAACTATGCTCGCTCGTTGCTGGTGAAACTCGGTCCATCAAATAAAGTAATCGCGTCGACATATCTTTGGTCTTAATCATCAGACATCATCTAACGATGTCAAATGAATAATTTACAGATTTTATTTCGTTCGATTGGTCGAGTCCTAACTCGACTAATCGTTCGATTGGTCGAGTTAGTCGATGACATATGAGCGAAGTTTAGCCGACGACGTAGGAGCATAGATCGGCTGACGACGCAGGAGCATAGTTCAGCCGATAACGTACGAGCATAGTTCAGCCAACGACGTACGAGCAGAGTTCGACCGTTGAAGGATTAGATATACTCTAGGCGCTAAAATTAACTATCGGTAATCACAAGAAAAGTCATATGAAAACTGGATTTGTTGTTTTTGATAATCAGTACTCGTTCCTTTTCTCCATGAGATTAGCGTTGAGCCCTTCAGTAATACAAATACAGGCTGACATTAAATTATTTAGGTATCATAACACTAGCCTTGTCTAAATATCAACGTCGTATACGGACGTCCACTTTGTAGCATCAACAGTGGGTCATCGGCTTAATTGCGAGAAGCCACGCCCTTCGTGTGTTGTGATCTCAGTTACCCCCCATATATAACAGAGTGATGGTCGGCCGTCGCTAAATGTCATGCCCACACTCCGTCACCTTGGTTGTATCGTTATCACCTTGTGATATCTGTTGGGACCAGGAAATATGGGTGTTAATAGACGCGTGTTAGTAGATGTTGATGATGTTGTGATAGTTCCTCATCATTTTATCAAACACTGTTTAGATTTTTTCTTCTATATGGTAGCTAAGCATCACTTATAATGGCTAATTCTTGACTCACAAAATTCGCGAAACAGATATTTTAATTGTTTTTTTAAATTATGATACTTCCTCCTTACAATTCACATAATTTTCCATCACCTAAATAAAATACTTTCTCTTCTAAAAAGGCATTATTTTCCAAGTATTTTCTTAGCTTATTAACTCAGGAAAAGACTTTGTACGAACGAATTCCATGTACGTTGGAATAAATATTTTCTATTTAAATGAATTTAGATCAATTTCTATATTTAGATATAGAGCACTCAATATAAGACCTGAAATGTTATTTACGAAATAAAATAAATAACTTACTTAATAAACGACTAAATCAAAAGGAATAAATCTTGTATATACCATACCTGTTGTATATACGAAAACCCTAACCAATACTAAATAAGAGAGAGCATAGACATATTTTGGAGACTTATACCGAATTAGAACCAAGTTCTTACATTTTAATTCCGTTTTATTTTTGTTCACACAATTATATTTCGCGCCGAGATTAATTACGTTCTTGTACTTTATCAGACACATTAATTATATTCAAACAAGTTCCAAACTCACTAGACCGTGAACTATCATCTAGATTTAACATTATAGTCGTCTGTGCTTCGAGTCTTAAATCTCTACGTCCTATTAACCGCATCAATCAACTCATTATAAAGAAATAAAGTACAAAAATATATCTTAAAATGTAATACAAAAATGAGATGAGAGAAACGTCAACAAATCTCATTTATGGAGTTGTTATTTTTTCAGCTTATCTTTGTTTTTTCGTACAGTAGCAAAAAGGCTGGGACGAAAAAAAACATTAATGAAGTGAATTAAGCCCGGCACGGCGATGCTAAGAGGAATCCAACTAAGATGGATGACGTAATTTTCTCCTTCATTAACCCATTTACTTGGCCCCAGCAGTCAAAATAGTTCAGATGTCAAAATTTTGTGCTTGCACCTTGTGTTTTTATTACGTCACAGTTACATGCTTGTCTAGTATGTTATGTCGAGCTACAATTAGGACCACTAATTGTTACCGTGTTAGGTGAGAATGTGATTATTATGCGTGTCGTAAGTGCCTACGCTATGTAGTCATATTCTAAGCTCTATTGACACTGTTCAAAGGGATACGTATGCATGCCTTGATGTATTGACAGCAGTCATTTTATAGCAAATGGTTGTACCTATTCATATCAAGATGGACAGTTAGCGGCTGCCTGCTAACCGACCGTATACATATGAGTAGACCACTGTTAAAATAAGTAGTTTTTTTTTTTTTTAATGTTTGTACTAAATTTACTATGTCAATGCTCATATTTTGAGGATTGCTTTACGGCAAGAAAATGAGTATTGTTTTAGGAAATTAATACTACCACTAAACGAAAATAAACAGTTAATTACTGATTGTAGTTATTTATGAATAATAATTATAGAGTAAATCCTCTGTTTGTATATTTCAATAGACATAGAATTTGCCAAGTACGGATGATACAGTAAACTTTTCATTCAAAAGGATTGGGACTATTAATAGGTTTCAAAAGGAGGTCGCAACTTCCTTTCAGTCGAAATTAAGAACTAGTTGAGCTGTTAAAGTTCAATAAACAGACAGAGAGAGAATACGAACTTAATACTCCACAAAGGTTGGTTACAAAGAGCCAGAAATATATACGCGCAAGTTGCCAATTTATTGGACCGCAATCCGTCAAGCGTAAATCCTTGCCTATCCGGAAGGTTTCCTCCTTTTTCGCTAAAAAAACACTGCACTTTCCTTTAAAGCAGGTATTGAAAATCCACCAACAAAAGCATCCGCTTTTCAAGCTCTTTTTAAACACCATCTATTGAATCGGTACACATTTCGTTTTTAAAAAGTATCAAAACTGGCCTGTCTTCTAATTACCTGTATAAGACATGTACATAAGTTAAGCTATGTGTACACTCGAGTATCACGTTTTCAAGGGGCGGTAGCTGAGTGCGCATCGGAGATATGCCTTTTACTGAGTGAGCGTTTGAAGAGCACTCAAAGCGGGCGATGTCCGATTTGGGAAATCACGTTACTGGCCGGACCGCGCGCCGCCGATACACGTACTGACGGTGCCTATAACTTGGTTATATAAAGCTAGGCATTTTATTGGTGAGATAAGTGATTTTCACAAGTCTTGTTGCAGACTCTAATAAAGTTAAATGGCGTGTATAATATTTGGTTGTTGAACGTTAACGATTACAATGATAATACAGACTTTCTCTTTTTTGGAAGTGATTGTGTCTTATAGACTTTTGTTCTTGTTGTAAAAAGGTGTTTTTCACTACGTTTATTACCGAAGAGTGTTCTGTTTGGCATAGCGACACACCAGCCAATAAATTACCCGACGTCAAATTTATTTTTCTATGAAAATTAATGACGCCAAGTAATTTTGGCCCTGTGTGTAATAGGAAATTTAAAAATCAAAGGCGTGAACACGCTGGATTTTCCATCGCAGCAAATCTTTATCTCATTTGATGTTTTGCTAGAATTAAAAACAAGATATGTATTCATATCAATCAAGGTGGGTTGCGTTTTGTTGGTTTGCAGATTGTTACTAGCTTACCCCTTTTGTTTAAGGATGGGAAATCATCCAATGTCTTCTTCCGGTCTGGATGGAACGGGAGGGCGTGTCATACTTTTACTGACTAAAACCCATCCGTGTTCCCTCCTTGCCCTTTACGTTCCGAGGTCACGGTAACTCTTTCTAACATCCCGCAACAGCTAACTCTTTTGCGACAGAGCCACAGCCACAGATATTTAGATACTTTGTATCACAAAGTCGAACCATAATAGGTTATTAAAAAAGCTGAATGTAGTTTACACAATAGCCATATTCAAAGAAAATTGTCACAACCTCTCTTTGTCAAACTCAGGTTTAGTACGAATATTTTACAACCTAGACCGACTTGATGGCCTAACCTCGAGGGAAATTGAATATTACAAGCAAAGTAGTAATATTTTGTATTGCCGTTACATAGTAATAATATCTAAATGTAAAGATAAGGTACTATAACCCATTATCGTTAGGGTTTATGAACAGTGAAAAAGGGAAGATGGGAACATTCTAGATTGTGTTGGGTTTTTCTCAGTAGTATTATTTGTATTTAGTTAGTACAGGACTTGTGCTTCTTTTTGAGATACAAAAGTTTAATATTCTTACCTGCAGAAGCAGACAAGAGAATGCCCTGAAAATGAGGTGGGCATTAATATACATACTGGTTGCGCTCCGTGGTGTTACCTGCGGTTTAAATTCACATGCATCACTGGCACGAAATTAAGATAGCCGTTAAGTTTTCTGAAATATTCCAATTTTCTTCCGTAAGAACCTTCCACAAAGTATGAGAAAAGTTTAAAAAAAGATTTATGAAATCGGTACAGTCGTTTTCTAGTTATGGCGCGACCAAGGGAAATAAGGATTTGGTATCCTATGAGTACAGTACAAGCATACTGTTGTGCTTAAGCTTTTTAATTTGCCCTGCAACTCATGCTCTAAACCGTTTCAAAGTATCCTGAAGGGGAACTTCAGGATTATGAAATAGCTATCGACATAATAATTATATCCACCGTTCTGTATTCACTGTTATACCATTTTTTTTTTAAATTAGTCTTTGCTGTCCCACTCCTGGGCAAAGGCCCCCCCCTAGGTCCTTCCAAATATTTTTTCCTTCGCCACCTTGCACCAACCCTCAATTTATGAGTCCAAGTCATCTCGCCACCACTTACTGAGCCGGCCTCGTTGAAAAATGCTCACAATTACATTACGTCACCTTTTACACACATACAACAAACAAATAAGTAGCTACAGAACCCAAGCTAGTGGCACGTATCATAATCATAATGCATGTTGATGCCAGTATCAGGCGTGTTAGTAACACGGCTTGAGTGACAGCGCGGTGGAGTGCACTTAAGGCGGCAATCGACGGCTGATAAAGACGGCCATGATATTAAGACATGGCTGTACGGAGGATCGATGAGGCTGGATAAATTTGTGGTGGTAACTGAATGTCTATTATTGGAGGAGAACATCGTGAGGAATTCTATAAGTACAGGTTGTACTTATAGAATATAATAGAATAGAATAGTCGTCTGAGGCTGACGATCTTTTCCGTCGATAATTTTTGTAAGGGCGTTATGGGTAGCGAGCAAAAAAGAATATTTATTATGTTTTGCACTTTTTCAACAAAATCACATCTTTTTACATCTCTCTGGGAATGCAATCTTCATGGTCCAACATTAGTTACGCAGGATTTGGAAAACCCAGAAAAACTTAATCAGACCAATTCACCATTTCGTCCATAACAGTTACATTTTATAACACACAACACACACCACACACTCTCACAACACACTCTTTCTTGTACACTATGAAAACTAACAAATAATGAGTTTAAGAGCTACATAGGGTGTCATAATGGACGTCCCTTATCGCTAAATGCAATCTCTTACAGACAACCTTTGGATAGATTTAATAGAGAAGGAGAAAAGATGTGTTCGTAGATTAAACCTGGACTTATAGTAAAATAATGACATAACATCATGCCTATATTTCCCGAAGGATTAGGTAGAGTACTTACAGTACTCCTACATTTCGCCAGTTATGAGCCTATTGCTATCAAACGGGCTGTTACTGAGAAATTCCTGTTGGAAAAGTACATTAGCACTTTGCCTGACCTGGGAATCGAACCCAGGACGTCATAGTCAGCAGTAGTGCTGGCAACCACTAAACCAACAAGGCAGTAAGTTAATATAAGTCTAAAATCGAAAACCCGCCTTGGGCAAGAGTAGTGATTAATTCTCAGGCCTTCTTTGTATGAGAAAAGGCCATAGCCCAGCAGTGGCACAGTAACAGGCTAGTGTTATTTACTGAATGTTTTAGCTGTAAATACGCTTATACTGCCGGGCCAAAAGTTTTAAAGGTCGAACATCCACTGACTATCGTGAAATAGTATCCTTAAAAAGAGATAAAATATAGTCTGTATAGCATTTCGTTACAACCTGTTTTCTGAGGAAAAGCTTAAAGAAAATAATTAAAACGTAGGTTCTACCTAATAGGGCTAATTAAATAGGTACCACCATAGTCCATTTAAATTAATTAATTAATTTTACGAGTACCAAAAACACTGTATAGGACTTAACCAAAATATTCTTAATGAAAAGAAAAACAAGGTATCTACTTGTTGTTATAAATGAGTACCTAAGATAGTTTGAGAGCAAATTAATTTCAAATTCCAAGAATAAGCCTTTTCCGAGAAAAGTTGTACCTACCTACAAAACAATTTTGATTAACCAGTTCCTAAAATCAAGAGACCTTGATAAGCTTTAAGTAATCTTAAAGTTACAATATAGAACCAGAATTCAGAATTTCTATTCAGATGATTGCGTAGTGGCTTGCTTAATTTTTTTTTATAGTTTTTTTTTGCAATTTGCAGCTCAATATGTTGTATGTTTATTTATTTATTTATTTAATAAAACTTGTAAGACTTAAAGCTAAAAAACAAAATAGAAAGGTAGACATAGTCGACAGAAAGCCAATTACAAGTCTTCACGTGTAGAAATAGACTGGATACTCTAAAGTGAGCACACAAAGTAAAATAAAATATAAAAACAACTATTAAAACTATTTGGTTTACAGTTTTTGATTCAACCGAGTTTACGGTTTAGTGACTAATTGAAAAAATTGAGGCTCAACCTCGTAGCCGATTGTTATTAAAAATGTCAAAAGTATCAAATGTGTAATCCACAAAGTATTAATAATTGAACTTAACGACTTTTTAAGTTCAAATTGTGCGATTGAATGACTATTTCATAAAATCATGACATTTGAGCACAATTCTAATTTAAGTTGTAATTAATGGTTTTGACGACCTATGTGGCGCAGCGTGCAAAGGTTGCGGGTTCGATTCCCGCCTTGGGACAAATGTTTGTACGATCTACAAAGATTTGTTCCGGGTGTTCTGGATATTTGATATGTATAATAAAAAAATATCTATCTACGTAATGTATTATATTAAGTATATCAGTCATCTAGTACCCATAACATAAGCTCTGCTTAATTTGGGGCTAGCATTATTTATTTATTTATGGTGATTTTAATGATTATTTTTCGAGAAATGTATGTTTGTCAGGGTCGCGAATAGCTTTTTCAATAACTTACTACCTAATACTGCGCTGGAAATCGCAAAAAAACCTATATTGAATTTCGCGGGCTGCCACTACGGCGCAGCCTTAAGATCTAAGGTGACATCATGTATCCAGGATAACATTATTAAAGTAACTACTCGGAAAATGTTTAGTTAGAATAATTAATCTGTTTCATCTTACGCTTGCTGCTTACACCAAAATTATTGTTATTTTTTTCCCTAAACGGTACCTCGCAGGTCCACCGAGGAGGTCATCGGGCTATACAGTGGTGCCTTAATATATATTAAGGTCTCCAGCCAGGTAAATATAATATTATCCTTGAGTATTTTGTCTAGATTGATGAGAAATAAACGAGAGGTATTTAAGTCTATGTAATAATATTATGGTTTTACAGGTAAATGATGAGAACTCGACCCGTTGATAGAAATAAAACGGACTCTGAGAAAGCCGTGAAGCGTTCTATGACTCATCTAAGATTCACCATCATAGACTGTGTACCTATTCGAAACGTTGGCAACAATTAACTTAATAATATTCATTTATTATTCCTAACAGCAACATTTGACAACTATTTGCAATGCTGCCAACCTTTAAACAGCACAGCCCTAGAAATAGTTGGTATAGTATAGTTCAGACTTGAACATATTATCAACTGTACCCTTAGCGATTTTTAAAGTTTTATGTGAAAAATTAAAAGGCTTTTAAGAATTCATCAACATTACTTTTAACGGAAAAAGTGCCCAAAAGGCATTAGCAGAAGAGTCGACCAACTGCTTGGGGATGTGCCGTAAAGCTAGATGGGTACACGGACACCGGGGATCTAGTGTCTCAACCCCAAACGGCTTAAATAAATAACTCCCAATAATCCTATTGTAAGATCTTCACACATTATTTTATTTTATTTTATTTATTAGGGAAAACAAACAGTCACACATTACATTTTGTAGAAAAAAATACAAAAAGGCGGCCAAATGTGTAACCAACAACATTTTCCACGGAATACACATAACAAATTATAATCTTTACAAACTAATAATAATAAAAACAAATAATTTAAACTAAAACCTAAAAACTACAATAATTTAAGTTAAGTTAAATTAAACAACAAAAATAAATTTAGCATACAAAGCAAAAATGACTATTGACTAAGTATTTCGAGAACAATATTTTTGAATCTACTAGCAGAAAGAGCAAACATATCAATATGATGGAATTGTTTATTGAAATTATTCGTAAGTCGTCGCAAAGGTGCCCGCATACCTGCGTTACTGCGACAAGAGGTAACTGCAAACAGCGGCCGTGCACGCACCCCGCGACTTACTGTCGTTCTAGGAACTATGTAACTTATTTTATTTCGGATATCAATACAGTCATATACATTGCTACACAAATCAAACAAAAATACAGTCTCTAGAAGAGTGCGTCTTGATTTTAGGTCTAGTAATTTATATTTCTTTAACAAATAATCATAAGATAAATATGTGTGGAAGCAACGATAGTGCATGGCTTTTAAAAATTTTCTTTGAACCTTTTCAATACATTCAGAATATTTATTGTACAAGGGATTCCACACTGGCACTGCGTATTCGAGCTGTGATCTGATCAAAGACTTGTACAAATATAAATAGGTAGAGGGGCGCACAAACTCCCTTGCAGATCTCATCACAAAACCGTACATCCGGTGGGCGTTATTTACAACTTTGTTAATGTGGGCATCAAGGTGAAGTTTATCATCGAGGAGAATACCAAGATCACGAATAAGGGACTCTCTTGATAGTAAAGTTTTATCCAAAGAGTACGGGTGCCTGAAAACATTCTTATTCTTCGTGAAACTGATACAACAGCATTTAGATAGACTCAGTTGCAGTTTATTATATTTGCAATATTCACTGAAGCGATCCAGGTCTTCCTGTAATAATGTGCAGTCTTGCAAGCTTTTGATGGGCTTGTAAATTTTGAGATCGTCAGCATAGAGCAAGACTTTAGAATTTCTAAAACAATCAAGTATGTCGTTTATAAATAAAATAAATAAAAGGGGTCCCAGAATCGAACCCTGAGGTACACCAGAAGTTACATTTATATTTGAAGCAGATCTGAAACCGTTAACTACTACCCTTTGAGTTCTGTTCGAGACATAGGAAGAAAACCATCGATTATGGAATGCAAATAAAGATATGAAGAGGCGAAAAAAGAGGCCTTCCTTATAACGCTTGTATTATTGACACAGAACCTAATTAAGCCACTAGAATCCAATAAGGTAACATTGTCAGGGTAAATAAGTTAAAAAAACTGGTTACATAATGAAAAAAACTGGTTGTATATTTGACAGCACGGTTGACGCAGTGGCTGAGCGATCGACTGCTGCGCCGCGTGTCTTGGATTGGATTCCATACGGGGCAAATATTTGTATGGCCTGCAGGTATTTTGTTCCGGGTCCGGCTGTTCATATATGTGACTTTAAATGTTTGTAAACGCACTCACGACACAGGAGAATTTCCTAGTGTGGGGTAACGTTTTTGTCAAAAAAGTAAAAATAAAAAGTAAAGTTATATCAGCTGTTAAAGTTGCTGATTAAATCATAAGAAGCAACTGAGTAAAATAGGTTAACACGGTGCTCATGTTATTTGATGCACTCCCGATATTTTATGTTTTAAAACTTCACCTCTATTCTTCTTAAATTAGCGTCGTTCCAGAAAAGAGGTGAAGTTTCGATGGAATTATCGGCTTCAACGTGATTACCTATAAAAATAACAGCGACCGTTTTATTTATATTTATTTTAACGAAGTATAGGAAGTTACTGTTGAAATTAATGCGCTGAAAATTAAGTTTTTAAAATAATGTATGCTATTAAATAAATTAGAGTATAGACAGAGACCAGAGAAAAGATGGATGGATTGTGGGAAAGATGATATGGCTAGAAAGGAGGTGACTTTTATTTATTTATTTTATTTCTTTTGACATGACGGCAAATACTCGAGATGTATGGAAAAAAAACATGCTGCATCGACCCCAAATAAATTGGGATAAGGAAAGGAGGATGATGATTAAATAAATTATCATATTTTTATGTCTAGGAGAGATGAATGGTTCTGACAGAAAGATGGTTTGAATGCACGTATGCAGATAAACACGATATTAAATGAAAACAAACCTAATCAGTACATTAAGTTCGCATAAATCTACATAGATAACGTAGGTAGGCAACCGGTGATTTTCTTTTGTGATTTTAGGGTTAGTTTTTTAATAAAAGTGGTTTGTATTGTCACCCTGTAAAATATTATTAATGAACTAAGAATGAACTAGCTTGTATTTATTAACATAATTCACAGATAAAACTTGACGTAGTAACTAGACATAAACAAAATTGATGCAAAACAAAGAAGGATTGCGTAGCAAGGAGGTTTAAAACTTGACTGTTAGTTTAAAAATGTCTTAAGTATGATTACAAGTATGCAAGGATTACTAACGCAAACCCAAAGTATCAAAGCAGGTGTTTATTTATTAACACACCCGTCTATAACATGCTCTGACAGATTGAGTGCGAGCCTGATTGGTTTACCACAACTACCGATTACACTACGGAACTTGTGGCTCTATGAACAACTTTACGCTACACATTTCGGAACTAGTAAGCAGTGTTTAATCCAATCAGACGCTGATAAACAGCAAATGTATGCAGGAAGGATGTAAACAACCGTGACTTATATCAGACGAAGAATTTCGTCTAAGATTCGGTAGTGAGTGGTACATTATCAACTTTGTCATATAAACTGCAAGCTTCTTCCTGCGGTATGGGTCGCGTTAGTCTAGATTTGGTTAATCACTATGGAATAATACTTTTTTTTGGTTGGCAGTACTCTTTATGTATTTCTGATAACGTGTATGAAAAATTTCACGAAGTCAAGGATAACAAAACCTATTCCATAACCTTGTCCAGGATATAATCCATCTTCCTGCTAGTCTTCATAAAGATCCGATCAGCCGTTTAGTCGTGTAGGTAACAAACAAACAGATTGACTTATATTATTATGGACTAGCTTCCGCTCGCGGCTTCGCCCGCGTGGTTTGTTGATAAAAAAAGTAGCCTATGTCCTTTCCCGGGTCGTAATCTATCTCTTCAGAAGTCGCGGGTCAGTTCAGTAGTTTAGGCGTGAAAAGGTAACACACAAACTCACTTTCGCATTTATAATATTAAAGTTAGGATTGGTTCGTAGCAAAATAGGAGTGATCTTTGCTATAAGCTTTGTTTTACCATATAAAACAGTATCTTCACAGCTGACAGTGTTTCGTAAACGATTCACTTCGCTATCGAAAACTTCTGAACCCCACTGACAGGAAACACAAAGTTTTGTGAAGCACTAGTGTTCGATACACCTACAAATTGTTGAACCCCATTCAAATTCAAATTCGGAACACCGCGTACGCACACAGACAGCGCCGTCGATATTATATTAACATCCCTCCTTTGTTGGACGAATACTTGTGGAGAATTAAGGTAATAGCGAACTAGCAAATCACGTTACGCCCCGGGCTATTACGGCATCCTCGTCCCACCTAAGTGTATTACGGGCTATTTATCGTGACATTGAGACCATCGGCTCATCACGGACAGTCATTGGGAGACTGACAGACGGCCATGATTGCTTTCTTAATAGACTCTTTATTGGTCATCAGGGAGGTGGTGTCAAGTAATTTGTGGGTTATTATTTATGGTCTGTATTGTAACTGAAATTGTATTTATAGGGGTGAAATCTTTTGTTTCTGTTTCGTATCTAATGCTCGTTAACACAAAGGTAGATATAAAAAAAGTGTAGTAAATATAAAAAATGTAGCCAGCTTGTTATTTTCAAATATAATTTATTTAATGTTATCTGATGTATTAAAATCGCATTTGAAACAAGAATAATACGTTATTTCTAAAAAGCTTCTTATTTAAATTTAATTTCTATACTTTATATCGAGCAGCATGTTTTTATTAATTCACCCTATATGAACATCTTCTTTTAAAGCATTTTTTTTAAAGATGAATTCATTTTTGGACAAAAGAAAACCTAAGCACGTGTAAGCTACTTGTAATTCCAAGCAAGTTTCAGCGGTCAAGTAGGGTGAGGAGAGATCTGTTTTATGTTTTTTTTTATAAATTATATGATCAAAAGCGATGGCTGGCCTGTGACTGACATATGCACTGACAGTGACAGTTTTGCGTTGACATTCTGTTGAATTTTATTACGTAGGTAGGTACGCTATTTTATTTCGGTCTTTGGAAATACTGGATGATACAAAGATTTTTATTATATTATATTTATTTAATACTTTAAACACACAGATGTACAGAGGCGGACTTAATGCCATAGGCATTTTCTACCAATCAACCTTTTTGGTGATGCAGAGACAAACAGTGGCAGGTGCAATTTCTTAAAAGAAAAGAAAAGGAAAGAAATTTCTTAAAATATTATATACTAACTTTAGCGGTTTTGTAGAAAATAATTTATCACAATTGAATTGTTATAGCCAGTACTGTCTTTGTGAAACATATGAACAGACGGATAATACAAAATTATTTGGGTTCCGTTTTAGCCGTTTGGCTGCGGAACCTTAAAAATGCAAGACCAAACATTCATGCTGAGAAGCAAATGACCCGCAGTCCAAATGTCATTTAGATTCATGTCGGTGGCATTGCCCGGACAATGTGAGGAATCGCGGAAGCGTAGCAAACTATGAACTAAACGGACATTCTCGTACTATTGCGCACATAAGTGCAGGGACACGCTCCATTGGAATGTGCTTGACTGTACCTCAGAGTTCGTGTGAGGTTATAAAATTTTATCGTGTTCTTAAGTTAGAGGGCGTCTGCGCGGTTTTGTTTATCGGGCTATTTTGATCGGTCTTTTGATATTATGGTAGGGAGGAAATTAAAGATGGTCTTACATAAAAATAAGTACCTTAGTTGTAAAGCGTACCTTTGGCGTACTTTAGATGCCTACTGAATTATGTGTTTTTACATAATCTAATTAATACTTTGTATAGAAAGAAACCTGTTTTCCACAGAAGAGATTTATTTTTTGGCAAAGTTCAGAATGTACAAGGCTTTTTAAGAAGAAAAAAGAAAAATTAAGAGATATTTTCTTCTAAAGATTAAAAACTTCGTAAAATATTGACACATGACCGAAAACAAATAACAGAACCACATTCAAGATGGGTTTAGAGTTAAAAAGCCAATACAAGAGCTCTTAAACAGTTGAGAACTTCACAAGGTGTACCGACCCGTAACTCCTGCGTCCTGAAGACATTTTATAAAAAGGAAGATACGGTCCGGAACAAACAAACGTATTGCAATGTCTTCGCTAGAATATACGACTTAGGTACCAGGCGCACATAACTATAGTGGACATTCCTTTGTAATAGTCGTAAGTTCGAGTATATTCTGTTAAGCAATTGTATTTATTGTTAAAAACAGACCTGTGAAAGCTAATACCATTAAAACATTAATATTAATACGTAAATATGCTTAAAAAAGGGAAAATTCATGACCACGGGTAAAGATTTTCTATGTAGGTGCGTTTACTTTACTCAATAACTAGCTCTGTTTCTCGGTGTCTCGCTCTAAGGGTCGTAGCGTGATGATATAAGCATTAATTAACCTTACTTAAACATTGGGCATTCAAATCCTAAAATTTAAACACAACGAATTATTCCTCAGACTTGCGCTTTCTAACAAAAATACAAAGTCTTCAGCTTTATTATTTTGTAACTTATTTATGCATACTTAATTTTAATTTAATTAGTAACACATTCATACCTAAGATATGTAATAATCGGATTTAAATCTCACAAAACATTAACGGCATATTATACTCGAATACATGTTTACTTTTTTTGTTCTACAAAAAAAAATCAAGGAAATCTTTTTGTTTTATCTTGACCTAGTTCAGAGGGGCGGTTCTCGTATTTTTAAAAACGTTCGCATTCTGATCTCAGTTTCAATCTGTCAAAAGTACGTCTAATTTACCTCCATTTTTGACAAGTTATTGACATCGAGTGTCGATGAGATGAGATTGCGATTGAATTTTTAACGTTTTTAATTACGGTACTTGGCCTTCAGACTTAATATCTTAACGTCAACTGATTTTAGTACCACTTCTCTACACTAATATCACAATTGTTGCATTTATGCCGTTAACGAGTGTTAAAAGGAAACATAATTATTTTAATAACTGGGTTTTTAGGTAATTATGAATACTAAAATGATTTTAAGACGAAGTATACACTCTTATACGAAAGGGCCATGTTTTAAAAGAGCCGACGCTCTTTTACTAAATTCCTTTTAAGACAATAAAAGACAGCTGTCACCCGCATACATTTGACAGGTGTAAGAAATAAAATAGTGATGTAGAACAACACAAGTTTTGCTCCGTATAAGTTAAATTATTTGTGATTATCTAAATAAGGTTTATTAACAACAAAATGTTTCACATATTACATAGACTCAAAATTGTGTTGTATTAGAAAATAATCAAATGTGCTTCGAGCCTCCTTTTTAGTGTTAGACGACTTATTAGTACCTATAGCTTAAACATTTGAAGAATTAGTGAAGGTTTCTTAAACTAAATTAAATTAAAAGTGACTCTTAAAATACAAATGAGCAAGAATGTAATATTTTGCAAATACTCAGCATTCTTTTACATTATTACTTTTATTTAAAAATCTGGCTCTTTCATGTGTATTTTCCCGAGTATAGGTATTAAGGTTTGTGCAGAAAACATTTTCTTTTCTGCAAATATTTTTAGTAAACGAAAGGTTTCTGAAAGTATGAAAAAACAACATCAATTCAAATTACTGTTGAAAAGTACTAATATTTTAAAATACTTTAGAGATCTTACAAAATATGATTGCAAACGTGTAAAGTAATTGGAAATATTTTTCTATCAAATTCATAACATCTAAAACCATTCATATTTATTTTTCAACCACACTGATGTTATAAATAAGGGCGAAATTTAGTCGATATAGGTGTGTTTATTTTTATAACTTCTTCACACTCAAAAGGCTGAATGAATTTAGATGAAATCTGTTAGGAAGGTAGTTCATACCCTGGATTAATACATACGCTACTTTTTATCCCGAAATAAAGATGTATTCCCGTCTCGACCACGGTGCGAAGCTAGTCTTCCGTAATATGAAATTCTACAACAATAAACAAGTGACAATCAAATAATAATCAACGCTATAGGAACATCGTGCACAGAACAGCGACAGTCATAAACAGATTTATTCCAGGAAAACCACTCGACTACCTACGTATTGTTTGTGATTTGCTAAGGTTTCATAGCACAGGTACACGGTTTATTTAGCAATTCGGCTGTTGTGTTTGTTACACAACAGACGTCTCGAAGCTTCGCCTTTGTTGTGACGTGTCTATAGTAGAATGGTGTACCAAGAGGCAAGAGGTGAATTCGGGAGGTCTTGCAGCTTATAACTGCTCGTAGTCTTTTAACGAGTCTTTTAACTTTCTTTTAAAAATATAATTTATGGATAAAGTATTTTCCTTCGATATTATATATATGTTTGCTATCTTGTTACTAAGTAAACATGACAATAAGCAAGAGGTCTCGTATAAATAATTAAAATTCCAGCCTTAGGCTTTATATTTTGGTCCAGAAATAATTTATTTACTCACTTTTATTTATTGATCAATACTTATATAGGGCTCGTCGTTAAATAAAGACAGCCGCACGGGTCGATCGAAGGTGTAGCTACGCTTACCGAGGTTGGTTTGGGATGGGTGATCATCCACATCATATACAGACCCTCGGTAAGAGCTCTATTTACCATCGGCCATAAGTCATTTGTAGATTTTTGGCCGTCGTTAGAAGCCCAAAATTCTAACAACCAGTCGCACCAAAGGGTATCGTATCATACCCAGTAACTGGGATGTTGTAAAATATCCGGTAAGACTAGAAGTCGAACCAAAAATAGTTTGAAAGAAAAGTCTTCGCAGATAAGGAAATCGCTAGCAGATCAAAAAATCCACACAATATCTTGAAGGTTATTATTAATCGTGGGTCAACATTTAAACTTACATACACAAACAGCCAGACCCAGAACAACTACCTGTAGGCCATACAAATAATATAATTGTTCCGTGCAGGAATCGAATCCACGACACGCGGCGCAGTGGTCGATCGCTGAGCCACTGCGCCAACTGTGCCGTCAAAATTAAACCTAAAGTCATCAATATTCTCACTAACTTTAGCTTACTAATGAGCTTTTAGCAGCATTGTGTTGAATTCCAAACAAAAAATACACTTAAACATACTACATATCCTATTGGGTTTCTTTGGAAATGTATTAACATTCCAAAAAGGTAAGGTGTGATGTTTATGTGTGACAATAAACGTACTTTGGTCACGTCTGGATGAGGGTATCTTAAGATTCGATTTTATAGAGGACTCCGGGCCTGAACGGTGGCGGCGATCCTGAGTGGGCCGTTACATACGGTAGTGGTGACAAATTCTATATAAATGTGGTATTAGATGCTATGAGTTAACATTGAGGGGCTTGTGGCAACGTTACAACAGCCGCACAGGTTGATCGAAGGCCCATTACATATTGAGATCCCTCCGTGCCTTGGAAATCAGGTTTAGCCGCTTGTCCCGGCTGTCATTTTTAGATCTTTTACTGTCGTTAGGAGTAAGACATCCACCTGGGTTGTCAAATAGGTAGTCCCTCCATGTAAAATACTGGGCAGTTTATTCAGAAACGAACCCCAATTAAGTTGGGAATAGGCAAGGCAGATGATTAGATGCCATGAGTTTGGTCATGTTTGGAAAACAATGTACAAAAATGTAGTACCATAATATAGCCTGAAGATAACAGATTTGGAAATAATTGCTTTGAAAGTTCTAATTTGAATAACACATTTTGAACCATTTTTTGGTAACTCAATATTACTGATGATGCTTAATATTGCAGTCCTGTGGTAAGATTTTAATAATTATTTTTACAATGCGCCAAATATAAGGAGCTTATAGCAAGTTCTAAAATAAGGTATCGACTGTCTTGTATTTGGTTATACACCTTAGTAATTAAAAGAGATAACTTGTGTTGATACTCATAAATCCTCACTTTTTCATAACCATATTCAACTTCGATTACTTTCTACGGAAGTGTACGAGCATGTAGTTGCAGCAATAAAAAAACCCACTTATCGTGGCTATTCCCGTATGCAGCCCCGATTGTTCGCCAGTCCCGGTGCCCAGCTGGTTCGTATTAAACCAATAAATATTCATTATGAACTTGCTTAATTTCGTACAACACTATTTTACTATTTCACTAATTTAAGCTTAACGGGCTGCTGTGCCCGAATGTTTAGGAATTGACTTTAGATTGGTTTTGCGAGTGTTATTGTTGTTATTATTGTAGTCTTATACGTGTAATTGGAATGATTAAATTGAATGGGTAGGTCAATACGGTATCCCTGTGTGTTTACTAAATTATTTGGGCTGTCTTCTTTCTCTATGTGAGTTTCAGTCTGATTTTAAATGTGTCCGGATAACCTTTATGAACTGAACATCTTTTGTAGTATCATACTTGATGATAGAAAATATTGTTCACACAGGTGTCTGGAACAGCAGAGGGCGTCCGTGTGATGGTTCTGAGTTTTCATAAAAATGACGTAAAAATCATTACCCTTATATAGGGCTTTCCCACACTCTAGTTAAAAGGTCTGTGTTATCTTTTAAGTGTCTTGACAATTTTTTGATTTCTAAAAAGAAACTAATTAAAAAAAAATCCTCTTTAAAATCCAAAACGTTACTTTTACTAATTCTACGATCATTTTTATGTCACAATGGAAACAATAATACTAATTAGTTCCATATTTAGTTTCCACGTAGGCGTTATGTAAATGTTTAGCTGTTTCACGGCTTAGGTCGTATTTTGTACTGATCTGGGAATTAAGAGCATAAAGCTTATTGACGGTTTATGAACTGAATGTGCTTGGTGAGAGACCAGTATTTATTGAGCTATTGGGGTAATTTAACTTTGAACGTTTAATTATATAATTCTGAAGAAAAAGTTTCCAGCTTGATTTGAGCTGATTAAATTGTAACAGCATACAAATAGAGACGTAAAGCCGTTGGTCTTGGCCGTATTACAAAGTATTTTCACAGTGGCAGTCACAAGTCCAAAAGTTTGTTTACCCTATCTTTCTTTTTTTTTTAAAAACGTTGCCCCACACTAGGAATTTCTCCTGTATCGTGGGTGCGTTTACAAACATTTAAACTCACATACACAAACAGTCAGACCCGGAACAATTACCTGTAGGTCATACAAATATTTGTTCCGTGAGGGGATCGAACCCACAACACGCGGCGCAGCAGCCGATGGCTCAACCACTGCGCCATAAAAAAACTCCAAAAAACTACTTACCTACCTCTAAGACCTTCAACCAAACGATTAAATCTAACCGGTAAAACGGGGTTAATTAAACGGGGTTAGTAGAAACGCCACCGGGAAGAAAAGAAACACATCTCAGAAGGGGATTTTCCATTTTTTTTTAATTTCATATGATATAACGTAAAAATCTCCTTCCAAGTTACTTTTCTATTCACCTTATTTTACGGTTCTACTTATTTATGCAAGCTTCTATTCATTTGACAAATTCTCAATTTTTCACACTTTTACAACTCCTACCAAAGTAATCGCCACCATAACCTTTTCGAGACATCACAGAAAAGGAAAAGCGAGAAATAATTAAAAATAATGACAAAATAGAAAACTCACTCATGTGTACATGAAGCCAGCCACACAAGAACATAGATATCGCCTTTTTTATATTACACTGTAGTGAAAGTATAAAAAATGTTCTCTCAAGGAAAGTGTTTGGTCCGGAAAGGAAATTGAAAATCCGGTTTGTTCAGTTCTGTTTCGGTCTACAGCACTACAGAATATCATAAGTGTAGTAGCTACACACGATCTTGTTCAGTAAAGGTGGCTGGAGTTCAAATATCTACTGGAGGATAGTAAGAATATACGACTGTGGTTGTCTCTGTGTTTGTGGTTACAAGTGGTAGTGCTAAGTATGAGTTTCTGGGTTCGTAGGTAGTGATTCCCGGGTTGGGTTAAGTGATATTGGGTTTTTCTATCTGAATTTTCGTAGTGGACCCCGGAGGCTTGTGCCCGGTTAGTGGTAATAGACTCGCCCCAATAGGGATGTGTCCTAGGTAAAGATATATTAAGTCTATTTAGACCGTCAGTAAGATTACCAAAAAATTTTGGACGTCTTTTTTGCTTACTTAATTCATAAAAAGTGACAATGATATAGCACATCAAAGTTCAGGAGAAGGGGCTTGTGACGTCACGCCGTGCTACACTTTGAACGAAAAGTGTAGCACGGCGTGACGTCACGCGCAATTATAACGCACTATACCGTCGTCATTTTTGGTTTACGTGACAAAAGAAAAAATACGTGTCCAGTATTTTTGAGTAATCCAACTTTCAGACCAATCAGATTGTTTAAGGACACTACCCTATTACATGCTACTTAAACATAGCAGGTGAAATGTGGGTGTACTAGACGTATGCCTTTCGCACCCTTCAGGTAATACAGGCGTTGTCTTATATCGTATTTGTTTTTAAAGAATAAATAAATCTTATTTTGATTGTCTACACACGTTATAAACGTTGAAATAATTGTAATGAACGCCTTTTAAAAGTTAAAAAAAATCTAATCTAGTTTTATTTTAATTACTTTTGATCAGACGCAAGATTGATTTGTGCATCCGAAACATTAATTGGTCATCTACAGGCAATTAATAATCGGAAACAATCTGTAATTAAATGAAATTTGGTAAACACAAAAGTTATTTTGATTCACTGGTAAATACGAAATGCAAGCAGCAGATAAAACAAATATTAAAAGGCAAATAAGATTTTAAAATGGTAAATAGGGAAATTATGAGGATAAATTACACAATGGGGTCCCGTAATAAAAGATCGGAATGGAAAATTTCCGTAACAAACTTTAGCGGTACAGATAGTTTGTAAGATGATCAAAAATTTAAATTGGTCTCTTTAATTAAAGAAGGCGGCCAGTATTTGAGATTTAAAAATGATATTGAGGCTTATTTTTATATTTCCTTAGATTTAATACAGCTTTATAAAATGTATGTGAAATACATACTTTGTACCTATGGGTACACGGATGTCACGGTGGCCCCCTTTCGCATGAGCTTTTTTCGTCCTGAATTCGCATTGAATTTTCAGGGCACCTTCGCAATATTTTCATTTGACGTTTCCAAGAAGTTTGCACGGTAGAAGAAGTTCATAGATTACGAAGCCTGACAAACCCTAGAATGATACTTTTCTAAGGTCCAATTTCCTTCCAAGCTTATCTGAAAAATCTTTGTCTGTGGTTAGAAAAATGTATCATGGTTGATACCTAGACAAATATCTATTTCATAATCTTTGAAGGCTGAAGGCATGTCAAATATTAGGTCTTTACCTATGAAATTGCCGTTCTGCAGTACTGGCAATTTCAAATCAAAATATTTTTTGTTTAGCTAAGAATTCTAATTTCAAATTAATTTTATTTTAAAAACATGGATTTTTTTTTCCAAAAGTAGTCATTTGTTTATTGATTAGTGTTACATTTTCATCGCATTTAAATCTTTTTCGTCATCATGGATACGTTAAAAATTCGAGTAATTATGGAATATGAGTACCGTCGTGGCAGCAACGCGGCACAAGCGGCACGCAACATCAACGACGTTTACGGAGCTAACACTACAAACCAACGCACTACCTGTTATTGGTTTGCTCGCTTCCGTTCTGGAAATTTCGACCTGAAAAATGAACCTCGCGGTCGTCCGAAGACTTTGGTCGACAATGACGAATTAAAGGCGATTGTGGAAGCTGATGATACACAATCTACGGCTGAATTAGCAGCAGCTTTCGACGTTAGCGTCAAAACAATATTGTTCCATTTGCGTCAAATTGGCAAGGTAAAAAAGCTTGATAAATGGGTGCCCCACGAACTCAATGATCGCCAGCGCGAAGTACGCGTCGAGACGTGCCTTGCACTGCTCAACAGACACACAAATGAAGGAATTTTGAACCGCATTGTTATCTGCGATGAAAAATGGATTCTGTTTGATAACCGCAAGCGCTCAGCAAGTTGGTTGGATCCTGGTTCAGCACCTAAACAATGCCCTAAACGAAAACTTACCCCAAGAAAAGTGATGGTCACTGTTTGGTGGTCTAGCGCCGGTGTGATTCAACACAGCTTCTTACCAAACGGGGTGAGCATTACTGCAGATGTGTACTGTGAAGAATTGAACACAATGATGGAGAAGCTGGCACATCTCCAACCAGCATTGGTCAATCGCTCGTCTCCGCTGCTCCTGCACGACAACGCGCGACCTCATACTGCACAGCAGACGGTCTCCAAGTTGCAAGAACTGGGGTTGGAAGCTCTCCGTCATCCGCCCTACTCACCAGACCTTGCGCCTACAGACTACTACTTTTTCCAGAATTTGGATAACTTCTTGGCGGGAAAAAAATTCAATACCCGAGAGGCAGTACAAAATGCCTTTGAAGAATTTGTTGCCTCCCGTCCAGCTGATTTCTTTAAAAAGGGCATCAATAAACTGCCACTGCGTTGGCAAAGATGCATTGATTGCATGGGTGATTACTTCGATTAATACAAATAAAAAATACATGAAAAAAATTCATTTAAATTTTTTCATACAAAACGGCAATTTCATAGGTAAAGACCTATTATTTAGTCTTTGTGGTTCGTTTCAACAAGAAGTTAGCATACATTTTTTTTTTTTTTTTTTTTTTTTTTTAATAAAAACGTTGCCCCACACTAGGAATTTCTCCTGTGCCGTGGGTGCGTTTTACAAACATTCAATGTCACATACACAAACAGCCAGACCCGGAACAACTACCTGTCGGCCAAACAAATATTTGTTCCGTGCGGGAATCGAACCCACGACACGCAGCGCAGCAGTCAATCGCTCAGCCACTGCGCCAACCGTGCCGTCAAACATTAATTTATGAAAAAACATAACTCAATAACAATAATAATGGTAGCATGAAAAGGCGTGAGTTTATGTATGTATAACTCAATAATACGTAACGAAACGGGCTGCCCACATATTTTATTAAAGACCCATTTATACTCATTTCCACCCACCGCACCGGTTACTACACTTCTGCCCAACCCTTCGGGGAAAACAGGCGTGATGTTATGTGACTCATTCTAAGCGGTAATGGTGAGACTATACGGATATTATTGAAGCAAATCAACTTCCAATAATTCTTACATTTCTTGGAAAGAAGTCATGTTTGTTTAGACGGTAATGATGGTAATAAAATAATGACGATTTGAAAAATATCAGCACGTGTAACCTTCAATATATTTTTTATCATACATCATGTTTTCCACGTAGGGTTAGGCAGAGATATACCTATACAAGTTACACTTCTATTACATGACGACACGGTTGGCGCAGTGGTTGAGCCATTGGCTGCTGCGCCGCGTGTTGTGGGTTCAATCCCCGCACGGAACAAATATTTGTATGACCTACAGGTAATTGCTCCGGGTCTGGCTGTTTATGTATGTGAGTTTAAATGTTTGTAAACGCACCCACGATACAGGAGAAATTCCTAGTGTGGGGCAACGTTTCTTTAAAAATTAAAAAAAAAAAACAAAAAAACACAAGTTATGTGGTTTTGTTCATATTTGTATTGTTGCTTTTATTATATACCTACCTACTGTCATTAATTTGATGGTGATGAAAGTGATGTATCAAGCTGTATTCATTTAAATATATTTGATAATACATACAAGTGTTATAAGTTGTTTATGGTACTTATATAATGATTAAACCATTTCATTTATGACTATCAATATTCAGTCTAGAGCTTCCAGCATATGCACAGTAGAGCTTTGTCCTCGTTGCAGCACTGGTGTGTGTGGCTGTAATTAATTCACAAAATGATCTGAAAAGTATTAAAAAAAAGAAGATCGATTAACTAGGAACATGCATGCAATTAGTAACAATAGCCAGATCATTTAGTATATAAGATAGCTCATGTTTATACAGAAGCCCATGATTCTCCAAAATGTTTTGGTAAACCAAAGAATTTTTCATACAATCCAAATTATATTGTGAACCAGCAGAAAATCTGCCAGTCATAAGAGAAAACACATCACAACAGACCTCTTCAATACCTTCATGCACAGATTACCATCTTTTTAAATTAACAGATCGTTGTAAAAGATTTCGTTTGGCGCCGTTTCCTCTGCAAGAGAGAAGAGAAAGATTTTTATCAGAAGCATAAAACCATGCTTATTTTCTCCTCTGTTTTTAATAACCCTTTTAATATAAAACTAGTTTCTGTGAAAAGGGTGATTCTTTGTGACTTGGCATGTTAAAAATATTATTCTGGATCTTACTCACAGTCGGATTAATTGGACAACAATGTTGCGCAACATTGTTTCAACAGCATGCTTTTGCTGGTGTAGCGACATCTGTATCGCCACTTACGAACTAAACTCACGTATTGTAGATCATTTTTGGGACAAGCCCTCCACAATATTCCCAACCACTGTAACTAATGAAAGCCAGTCAATGAAGCTCGACGAGTCCCGGAGAGACGATTGAACTTTCTAGGATCCTTCAATGAATAGCGAAGGAGTTGGTAGTCTTTTTTTGTAAAGTATTTAAGATCGCGATATAAAAGTTATCCGCGCGGTTGAAAATACATATCATATACAAGAACCCGACAACAACCAAAGGGCAGGAGCCCACCAGACACCTCGAAAGATCCGGCCTTTTCAATGGCAGATGAGAAAACAAATAGAATGGAATAGAGCAGTGGTTTTGGTAATATGGAATCGTTCAAATTTTCTGGCAACACAATAAAATTAAATGTTCCGTATTTATAATATTAAATGGCGCCTCTTAGCCCTCATCGCTTTATGTTGCACGTGACGATGAAGCGCATTTATTTACGCGCTTTTTTTAACTTGATTTCCAGTGAATACGTGGCTTTATAGTGAAATATGTATATGAGTATTCCTACTTTTTGTTTTTAACACAATTAACTACGTAAAGAGGAACTGAGAATGACGTCAAGATTATAAGGGAGTAAGGGTAGAAGTCAAAGTCATTAAAAATAATTCAGCAAACAACGGTTGGCGTAGTGGTTCAGCCATCGGCTGCTGCACCGCGTGTCATGCGATTACTCCACGGAACAAATATTTGTATGGCCTACAGGTAGTTGTTCCGGGTCTGGCTGGTTTTGTATGTGAGTTTAAATGTTTGTAAACGCACCCACGTCGCAGGAGAAATTCCTAGTATAAACGTTTTTTATAAAAGAAAGAAAGAAACTTTTCATTTTGACGAATTTCTCCTTCCACATTGACTCCAAAACGTAGTTTCGAAAAATGTATGACAAATCTGGAATCTGGAGATTATACTAGTTGTCACTTTACACCGCGTTTGTTAATGAGGGGTTTAGGGATTGCTTAGGTTCCGGACTAGGGGTATTATATATGTTAATCCTATGTTAGTCCTAGACTTAGCGTATCCGACACATGTGTAGCTAGGATGATTGATCGAGAATTACCCTAGTCATAGTATTATACTTGGACTGGACAGAGTAATATTAATTCTTGTGTAGTTTTAATAAGTTCTTTACACATTTTTTGGCGCGTAGCGAGAATACTGTTTGGTCTTTTAATATAAAAGTTACATAACAGATTGATAAAATCTTAAGATAAATTCTTTTGGGCTATTTTTTTGTTTAAATTGATTCTTTATTTGAAATCTTTATTTATAAACACAGGTGGAACTGGTACTGGTAAAAAGATGGATGGATTGTGTGAAAGATGATATGGCAAGAAAAGAGGTGACCCTCGAGATGACGGAAAATAGAAACGTATGGAGGAGGATGATGAGGTGGAACTGGTAGGTACTGTAAACAGAGAGGTTATGATTTATTCCACTAGGTATAAAACAACTAATAATCCTTACTAATAATAGGTCTTTACCTATGAAATTGCCGTTTTGTATGAAAAAATTTAAATGTTTTTTTTTCATGTATTTTTTATTTGTATTAATCGAAGTAATCACCCATGCAATCAATGCATCTTTGCCAACGCAGTGGCAGTTTATTGATGCCCTTCTTAAAGAAATCAGCTGGACGGGAGGCAACAAATTCTTCAAAGGCATTTTGTACTGCATCTCGGGTATTGAATTTTTTTCCCGCCAAGAAGTTATCCAAATTCTGGAAAAAGTAGTAGTCTGTAGGCGCAAGGTCTGGTGAGTAGGGCGGATGACGGAGAGCTTCCAACCCCAGTTCTTGCAACTTGGAGACCGTCTGCTGTGCAGTATGAGGTCGCGCGTTGTCGTGCAGGAGCAGCGGAGACGAGCGATTGACCAATGCTGGTTGGAGATGTGCCAGCTTCTCCATCATTGTGTTCAATTATTCACAGTACACATCTGCAGTAATGCTCACCCCGTTTGGTAAGAAGCTGTGTTGAATCACACCGGCGCTAGACCACCAAACAGTGACCATCACTTTTCTTGGGGTAAGTTTTCGTTTAGGGCATTGTTTAGGTGCTGAACCAGGATCCAACCAACTTGCTGAGCGCTTGCGGTTATCAAACAGAATCCATTTTTCATCGCAGGTAACAATGCGGTTCAAAATTCCTTCATTTGTGTGTCTGTTGAGCAGTGCAAGGCACGTCTCGACGCGTACTTCGCGCTGGCGATCATTGAGTTCGTGGGGCACCCATTTGTCAAGCTTTTTTACCTTGCCAATTTGACGCAAATGGACCAATATTGTTTTGACGCTAACGTCGAAAGCTGCTGCTAATTCAGCCGTAGATTGTGTATCATCAGCTTCCACAATCGCCTTTAATTCGTCATTGTCGACCAAAG
Organism: Phlogophora meticulosa; assembly: GCA_905147745.2. Classification (NCBI taxonomy): domain Eukaryota; kingdom Metazoa; phylum Arthropoda; class Insecta; order Lepidoptera; family Noctuidae; genus Phlogophora; species Phlogophora meticulosa. The sequence continues at coordinate 9,007,062 of LR990518.1, forward strand.
TCTTCGGACGACCGCGAGGTTCATTTTTCAGGTCGAAATTTCCAGAACGGAAGCGAGCAAACCAATAACAGGTAGTGCGTTGGTTTGTAGTGTTAGCTCCGTAAATGTCGTTGATGTTGCGTGCCGCTTGTGCCGCGTTGCTGCCACGACGGTACTCATATTCCATAATTACTCGAATTTTTAACGTATCCATGATGACGAAAAAGATTTAAATGCGATGAAAATGTAACACTAATCAATAAACAAATGACTACTTTTGGAAAAAAAAATCCATGTTTTTAAAATAAAATTAATTTGAAATTAGAATTCTTAGCCAAACAAAAAATATTTTGATTTGAAATGGCCAGTACTGCAGAACGGCAATTTCATAGGTAAAGACCTAATATTATAAATGGGAAAGTGTATGTGTCTGTTTGTCCGTCTTTCACGGTAAAATGGAGCGACTAATTGACGTGATTTTGTAAGTGAAGATAGTTGAAGGAATGGAGAGTGACATAGGCTACTTTTTGTCTCTTTCTAACCCCCCACTTCCTAACGCAACAGAATCTGCGGGAAAAAGCTAGTATACTATAATTTCAATCAAAAATGTAGGGGATCTAAAAAAAAAAGAAGGTATAAAAAAAACCTAACTGCTAAAAACAAGTAGCAATGTAAAAACCAGATAACTTTTCAAGCAGTGTTTTGCAGTTAGTGGCAGTTATTATGGTTCGGTTATAGATTTGTTGCCACCAACTGCAGCAGATTGAGCTCGAAAGCTCATCAGATCAGTCAAATATTTAGAAACGTAATTTATATGTAGATGTAATGCTTTCATAAAAAAACGAGTCTATATTTGATGTACACATAGGTAGTGAAATGGGGATAAGAGCTCATTGGCATCAACAAATTCGTCCGCATCACAGTCTATGGAAAATATACCCAAAGGAGGAAGAAGGAGTTGACAAAGTAAGACAATCCTATACCAGTATCAAATAACTTTTCATACCAAAGAATAAAGTCATCGCCAAGAATAGAAGCTCCCAAACTTCTGCTCACTTCATAGGGAAAATGGGCGTGAAAATACAAAATATATGTTCAGGGAACTCCATAAACCAGATGTTGCTTTATCTAAAACGGCTATACGCACTCGTCTTCCGAAATAAGTTTGGCTACAATCGACTTACCGGGATTATTGAAAGTTCCTGATAGTTGGGAAATCTTTTGCTACTTAGATACGTGGCTTCCGACCAAAAGTTTTCTACTTTTGTACGGAACTTCGGCGTGATGCCTATTAGCGGCCGGGATCACTTATTTTGAGGGCAACATTATAATTTAAGTAGAGGAACTTTTTTCGGGGTATTTTTGGCTTGGGTAAATGAAGTTAGTTTTATGAGCGGTTACGCAATATTTACATGTTTGGAGGAGGGGAATCTCGTGACTAAATAAAATCAGCCGCACTGGTCGATCGAAGGTTAAGCTTCGCTTGCCGAGGTCAGTCTGTGGATGGGTGCCCGTTCATTATATTTCGAGATTACTCCGTGCTTTGGAAAGCACGTTAAGCCATTAGTCCCGGCTGTCATTTGTAAATCTATGACAGTCGTTACGGGTAATTAAAAGCCCGTTGTATGTTTCCTAAAATTTAGATTAGTATTTTGTGTGTAAGTTTGAATGAGTCTTATAAGTGTAGTTGTAACTTAAATTAATTTATTGATTCGAGCACTATTGCTTTTTATTGTCTTACAGAAGGTTTGAAGAGTAGAGTATTCTCCTCGGGGAGAAAGCTTTGGACCAGCTTGAAACCCTCGCAACATTCTGGGTTCTTGTCTTCATTAACTTGGGATTCAAAATGGCGCCCGCGACATAAGACACTGCTTTATCCCTTTAGTTCTTAATCTTCTAGTATATAACAGCAAGCTGTTTCAAAACTTAATGCTCACACACAATATGCACCAAAAAATCTAATAGCTGTCGTCTACAGAAGTGTTTATACGGATACATTTTATGAGCCTTTAATACCAGAGCAGGCACCAGGTAATAATTTTTACTTAAAAGTTTAATGAAATTTATGGTATACATGAAAATTTATCGCATAAGCCTCTCTCAGCCAGTTTCGGAATACCGACAAAATGTAACTTAATTAATGTTTAAGAGTATTATATTTGTATCAATATTGAATAGATACTAAACTAGTGGCTAATTTCTCGGCGGATTATTAAATTAAGCTTCGTTTATGAATGAAAATGGGAATGCTAAAATTAATTTTATCAGAAGGTACAGAGGCATATCAAGCTACCCCAATTTCTCGAATCTCTTTAATAGTTTTTCAACTTTATAACAAAGTAATAAGGTTTATGTTCAATTGTGAAAATTTGACAGTTAGGGATAGCCTGATGTGCTGGCGTCTGTACTTGTTTCGTTGGAATACTTCAGTGGCTGTTTAAATAAGGACATCGCTTAAATTAAGTGAAACGAACTAGAAGAGAAATTACTTATACAAATAAACTAGGACTCCGCCCGCGACTTCATCCGCGTGGATTACGTACTTTTGCCTTCGAACTTGAACATCCTCTCCACCCCACTTATAGCGTTGTTTTGAAAATAATAATAGCCTATAGCACTCAGGAATAATGTAGCTTTCTAACAGTGACAATTTCTTTCTTTTTTTTTTTTAACTTTGCCCCACACAGGAATTTCTCCTGTGCCGTGGGTGCGTTTACAAACATTTAAACTCACATACACAAACAGCCAGACCCGAACCAACTACCTGTAGGCCATACAAATATTTGTTCCGTGCGGGAATCGAACCCACGACACGCGGCGCCTCAGTCGATCGCTCAGCCACTGCGCCAATCGTGCGGTCAATTGAATTAGATTTAGATAATTCGTTCCAAAGATTACCCCCTACATACAAACTTACAAACGAAGTTTACCTTTTTATAATATTAGTATAAATAGATATTACCGACAAAATTATTAGGGTTTCATTGTATTCTGTGTGTTTTCTTTCACATTAACTATTTGACTGATTTGTTCTGGGAATGCAAATATCAAGTTTGATGAAATGTAGCTCTGTTAACATTTTATAACAGAATACATCACCCCTCTATTTCTCGAAGACTATTACAGAGGTATACCTTTGAAGTACACCCTCACCCTCTAGTTATGTTTAAATCCCAAGTAAAACGGGTTACTGGGAAATTCCAGGTGAAAAACCCAATAGCATTTCGTCCGACGTGGGAATCGATCCCAGCTCCACACACTCAGCAGTAACGTTTACAGCGACGACTAGAGTTGAATGGAAAGTATCAAGAACTATTAATATGTGTATCTTGACTATCCCCTCCTCAACTTACTGAAAAACCAACAAACTTCCATTTTATCTATAGGTACCAACCAAAAAATATCATCATCATCCTCGTGCCCTTATTCCAATTTAGATAGTGGTCGGCGCAGCAAGTCTTCTTCCAGAAATCTCTTTTTGCCGCCATGTAAACGCCAGGTTACTATGAGGAGGGATGTATGATCCATACATAAATTCTTTGGACCTCCTTTACTCTTGTAACCCCAAACATTACATTCAAACTCAAAACTTTCCTAACAGCCTGCTCCTCATTCCTACGTGTCACGTGCCCATACTATGACAACCGATTTCCACACAACTTCTCGGTCACCGGCGTCACATACTAACTCCCTCTTACATACCTATACGAACCAAAAATATATATTCATAGATATATCGAAATTGCCAAAAACCCAACACAAATAAAACCCGTTAGTAACACAATCGCATCGACTCGCTCATAATTGAAACATGTCAACGAGTCTTTGATGTTTCGGACGCTAGATGGCTGTCTTTGTCCGTACTGATGGACAGATACGTCAGTCGAATGTATACGTCCATCGGCGTCATGTCAGCTCCGTCCATACTCGATAGTTCGCATTCAATTTCCGTTGGTGGTATGTGCGAATACCGTGCCAGACAGCGGCGTATTATTGACTGAAACGTATGAAGATTTTGATAGCACTGCGATTTACTGGCATGTGTTTTCAGCTTTGTTTTCGGTGTAAAGTTACTGCGGAATGAATTTGGTTGTGATTTCATTAAAAATAAATTAATGGGTCAATACGATAGGTACCTAGATGGTTTGTAGTACAGATGCCTTCGATGAGATATGAGGGAGAATAGGCTATGCTATTTGACTATACGTTATCTAAGAATGCGTTTTAGGTCAGAAAAAATACAAAATAACATTCTACGTGTACCCTCGCACACTCCTGATCTGTGAGACAAAAATATGCGTGTACCAAGTTCCCGTAACATGCGTCGGAAGAATGAAAGCGATATATCGTAAAAAATCCATAAACATTAAAAGTTGTAAGGCCAAAAAATCTCTCAATGTATTATCACAACTCTTATTTTTATCTCGCAAGTCATTACCATATTTGACGGCACGGTTGGCGCAGTGGCTGAGCGATCGTCTGCTGCGCCGCGTGTCGTGGGTTCGATTCCCACACGGGACAAATATTTGTATGGCCTACAGGTAGTTTTTCCGGGTCTGGCTGTTTGTGTATGTGACTTTAAATGTTTGTAAACGCACCCACGACACAGGAGAAATTCCTAGTGTGGGGCAATGTTTTTTCTAAAAAAAAAAAAAAGATATTAATTTTATTAATCGAAAATGCGTTGAAACTGGGGATAACTTCGTCATGGTTTTATATCGAGAAAATTTTATTTTTTATTGTCTGCCTAAAGCGGAACCTCGAAAATATCATATACGTACTTACTCATACAATTAAAATTTTATACATTGGTGTTGCCAATTTCATGTAACATCAGGATTAGTTATTTTGTTTTATACGTGTACTCCCCTGAGGACAATGTTAATATTGGTATACATGAAACAACAGTCTGCTTACCGACAGCTCTCACGTCCCACAATAAATTCATTTTTATCAAAAACCAAAGCTATATCGAATATCGCAGAGCATTTTTAATAAAAGTTTCATAAACTTAAGTCATAGATTAAAATAACGCGCTGAACAATACTTAGAAAGCACTACTCATAACTTTGAAGTCATTGGTATTCAGAATGCGAGCGGCGAGTGGAGCAAATTCTTAAAATTGAATCTAGGGTAGAATTCAGGCTGTGATACAAGCACTACGGACACAATGCTTTTGGATTTTGCGAACAAAGAAAAACTAAACCCATTATTTAAATAATATAAAAAAATACCATTACTACCGTCCTAATGCAGGTTAAAGACCTAATCGTATACAGATAAGGCTTACTTACATACTTGGATTAATCACCACGCTTGATCAATGTGGGTCAGCGATTAAAAACTTATAATAATTAGAAGTCCAGTCGTGGTGGCTCATTTCAATCTGGGCTTATTAAGATGATCTTAGACATCACTGACATCGTTGGAGGAATACATCGAATTAAAATATCATTGGAAGTTTTGACACCTGGAGGGATATTCTGTAACAAATCTTCCAGTGAAAACTTGGGTGAAGTGAGCGGTGATGTGAGCTTGCAGTGTCACTCAGGTTAATCGCTCAGCAAAAACCCTGCAGTTTAATCGGAACATTTACATACTAACATTTACATTTACATTACGTTTTAAATCTCTATTTATTTTATAACTTACAGTTTTAAGAGTGTGGTTTCAACAGCTTACAATTAGTATTTTAAGGGCTTTTCTCACGAACTCATTTGCTGCAAATGGAATCATAATAAAGTCTTTATTGGAAGCCATTAATTTGATTGCGTAAGATTTAGTTTTAATTATTTTTCCACGTGTTTTTTTATAGTTTGGCACTTCTATATTAACGTATGTATAGTCACGAGCCTAAAATACTTAACACTTACCAGTAATCAAACGTGAATTTGTGAAATAACGGTTGTTACTCTGAAAAATACCTATAGACGGCTTTAGACATTTATTTTCTCAAAAGATTTTCTTTTTTTCTCAGTAAATACAATATTTATCACTTAAACATACATTAAGGCGATTGGCGTAGTGGTTTGGCACTATGACAAATTATTATTTAATAATAAAATAGCTTAAAAAATACGTTTGCAACACCATAACATTTCTATCATCTCTTTAGGAGAATAGCGCCTTTTAATAAATGTTTAACAAATGTTTTTTACATAAAGAAGTAGAATAGGGTACGTAGGTGTCTATGTATGTCGTGATGGACCAATGAATATGTCCTCGCCTCTCAAGGCCGAGGTTGTGGGTTAAAATTTGGGCAAGTAACAAGGTGACTTTTTTATTTCACATGCTATTACTAAGTTTATCTTTTTACTGACATTGGTAAAGGAAAAATCGTGAGAAAACTTTTACTTATATAAACATAAGTTTGCAATCGCCAATCCGCATTGATCAAGTGTGGCGATCAATGAGCAAGCCTGCGTACAACGATAACAGGCTTCTATTATCATAGGGTAGACCATATAGCAGATATTTTAATTTTAATCATAAACTATTATGTGTCGATAGAGACTATAGCAATCCGTGATATAGACAGCTATGTAACGTCTTAATTTCCATCTAAAATATGAAGGTCAACCTATATACGAGTACGTACATATAAAAGGAATATAATTATGTAAACAACACTCCAGGCCCTTGTAACATTACATCAATTCATTAAACTCACATTGTAGATGCCTACATAAGGTCCTGATTCATTTACTTTCTCTCATTATGGGCTGACGTAAACGATTTAATGTCTTCATTTACTGCACAAAGAGAAATTAAAGAGGCTGCTAAAAGCTTGACATGACAAAGTGCTCCTTCTATTATAACTTTTAAGACCATAAGCTTATGTACGTGCTGTAATTTACCTAATTACTTTCGTCGTTTAGTGTGGAGTAATTAAAATTCGTTAGGCATATTTCTGGGTGGTGGTTTTTGGGCGAAGCTGAAGCGAAGAATGAAACATAGCCTTCTATAGGCTATGTTTCATTCTTGTAGGTGATGCAAAGGCCCATGTGAAGAAACTATAGATAAAATAAGATAAGATACATTTTATTAGTCAAAAACATGTGTAGGTTAAGAATCAGTTGGAACGATTATAAAAATAAAAAAGTTTTAACATGTTTTGCCTAGAAAGGCGTACAAATACATAATCAGATAATATCAGTTAAATTAAAAGTACCGAAATCAAACAATAATAAAATTGTCTTAATTACATCATTTAAATATTCGTCAGCATTATAGTAGCATTTATTTATTAAAATTTCTTCATGCTTATATTAAAACTATTAATATTCAAATCTTTGTATGCCTATGGTAACTTGTATTGATAGGTTATGCAGTTATTTGGTTAACAGCTCATTTGAAGATACATATGGCTCTGATGAAAGTAGAGGATATGTTGAAGTTTCATGTGTACTATTTAACACGGGTAAATATCACAAATAAATGGCTTTTCATTTGGTAGCCTTTGTTCGTCAACAATTAATATTTTTGCAGTTCTCACAATTAATAAATATTTTTCATGATATGGGATCCAATGGAATTGTTATGTTTGCGGTCTATTCAATTATTTTATAAATTTACTCGTTGGTTATTTTATTCAGGTTCTTAGTAGGCATTGATAGATACTTGTAGAGCGCCGGACGCGAGATTCGAACTGTGGTATGTGATATACACATCTTCACATCTGACAGTGTCCACTATCGCCTGATCGAGGAACCAGGTCGACCCCCGAAGAAATAATCTAGCGAATTGGCATACCACTAAGCAATCTCAAACACAATGATAATGGTAAATGGTATGTTGATCATGCGATCTAGGATAGAACTTTTAGTTCGTAAGAAGCAGTAAAAGAGTCGCTACACGTTTCCCTAGTTATTCCACAGGTTCAAAACCTCTCATATCTTTGTCACTAAACTCCTCATGTAAAAAATTCATGATGGCCCAGTGGTTTAGGCCTCGCCTCTTGTGCACGAGGTTGTGGGTTCAAACCTGGGCAAGTACCAATGTGAGTTTTTCAATTCATATGTACTTTCTAAGTTTGTCTTGGACATCACTGACTTCGGTCAAGGAAAAACTCGTGAGGAAACCTGGACTTATAATTAATATAAGTCTGAAATCGCCAACCCGTCTTGAGCAAGTGTGGTGATCAATGCTCATGCTTTCTCTGTATGAGAAGAGGCCTTTGCCGTGCAGTGGGACAGTAATAGGCTGGTACTACTTTTAAACTCCTCGTAAACGGCCGGACCGATTTTAATTACATTTTGTGTGTTTGAGTGGGTCCCTGTTATGCACAGTGAACTAGTTATGTAATTAAATGTTTTTACTACTAATACGTAGGTACACGTACCTACTGGGAAATGTATGTAGGTAGACTAACATTCCCCAAAGTTGCTTTATGCTTTAACCATTATGTAGAAAGTTTGCAATAAAGGGGCGTTTCTCAGAGCTCTGCGTGCTAAAGATACCGCCCGATATTGCTATACTGCACTGAATAATGATAAGTGCCACTATTTATCATTATTCAGTACAGTATAACAGTGTTGCAACTCGTTGCGGTGTGAAAAGGCCATAGCATTATATGAAGCCTATACGGTATACACAATAGTCGGTTTAAGCCACACTTGAACGACCAATGCGATTAGCAGAGTCAGTAAAACAGTATTGTGACGCAAGTTAGGGAAGACTTATGTTCAGAAATGGACTTTGGTAGACTGGATTGATAAAAACTGCCGTAACACAATTTTGTACTGAATATTTCTTGCTTAAATAAGTATGCAATACCTATGTACATCATGAAGATAACATCACGCGTGTATTCCTTATTGGGTTGGTCAGAGTTGCACATGTAGTCACACACACATTCCCCAGTTAAGTTGTAAACCCATATCATAGGGGGCGACCCTATTGCCATCACCCAATCCAAACTCCAGGCAAGAAAAATCCTATTGGAGAAATTATTAATACTGTACGACCTAGGAAGTGAACTCAGGAACGTCAGTAGTCGTGCTTGGGACCAATAGACCAACGAGGCACTTACATTAAATGAACTTGCTAATAATTCCAAATGACTCTTATCAAATTTCCAGCGGTGTCAATTGATCATCTCCTAAGATGTATCCAAAATTTTATACAATTCGCCAACCCATGTGATCAAATTTACGCAAACAAATGGCGATCTGGTGGTATTTAGTTAATATATAATTATGGTATATCAAATCATCAATACTCTAAGTAAGAATTGGCCTTGGATTTGGAATCAAGTAATTTGAACTTGGAGAGTTGCTTTAGCAATTTTAACTATGCTATAGCAAATACTCGTACATATTTATTTCAACTTCGTTCTGAGAAGTAATTCTTCATTATTTTTTTCATTTTTTACCTAAAAAACGTTGCCAATGCGCTCAGCCAATGCGCCAACCGTGCCAAAAAGAAGAAGAACAATAATGAAAGAAAAAAGAATTAAAGAAGAATGTAAGAAAATTTCAATATCGCGGTCTACCATGGTGCTTCTCGTGCCTTATGGAAAAAGCATCTATGATCATTTATCTAATAAAATTCCAACATAAAGTCCAATCAGACTGTAAAATCATGGTTCTTGTAATGAATTACCCAACAGCATTTATGAATCGAAAACCAAGTTCAGTTTGAAATAAGGCAATGTTAGCACTGTTTATATTTCGACGCACGGCCATGCATTGCTGGTTGAATATCAATTTGCGAGCGTAGTAACGCTATTCTCGGTCAGTATCAGACAAAAGCGGGGTAGTTTACTTTTGCGAGAATATCTGACGTTTAAATATTTACAAGATTTTTTTGGTACTTATGGAAGAGTGAATATTAACGTTGAGTGTGATTGTGATCGTTTTGAGAAAAACGTCGTCAAAAGGCCATCTTAACAATTTTATGAAAGAAATTTTCAGTGATTACCCAACAATCATTACTTGGTGCATGGATGATGTTATATTTAACCGACAATGAAACGGAGGAGATTTTCAAGTCAACATTTGAATGTTTTTCGGTCGAGTCGGGCTACATGTACAGTCAAGCAAAGCACGTCTCAATGTAATTTTCTTTTACAATGAAAACAATATTGTAAAAGCTGGACTTCTACAACACAGGATCAGGAGAATATTGCTTAAAATAATACAGCTGCCCTGACTAAATCACGTTTATTAAGAGGCGGTCTTTAGATTATCACGTCACATGTAGGAATCCTAATTCTTGACAAGTGACACATTGTATCTGCTTAACAATTATAATACGAGTACATCTTGGGTGATTGAAACAAGCCTGTACGCAATAAGTTCCATTCGCATACAAGCTTTACAGTACCTACCTTGTAAAAAATAAGCTCCTCATCTCACTTTTAAAATTAATTTACTATGTCATGTTAAACCTGATCGAGACAACCACTATCTCCAAATTTCCGCAATTTTTTGGTTTTAGTGCACTTCAAAACAAAAAGGTTAATACACAATTCAAATACTTAATATTCCCCCAACACTTTTTCACCCCCATCCAGTGGGGGAAAGCCTGTCATCTCACACAAGTTGCGAGAGTCAACTAGGGGAATGGGCCCATTGTGGTGTCCATTGCGAAGCTAGCGACCTATTACGGCCTGTTCACTGCTGCTATTGCAATTTCTAGCCTCAAATGTTACGGCTTTCCAGAGTTTATATCGGTCAAGTGGATTTAACTTTCGCAAATACGTTAAGTACTAAAGATAGTTACATAGACAGAAGTAATTTTCTATGAATTTAATTAAAACTCACCTAGTTTTGTAACGATATCATTTTGGAAACGGATTTTCATCAAACAGTGTACTTTTTTGTGTTGAAGAGGTATGATAGTTTTTCCTTTATTTTATTTTTTAGGTAGGGACACTTGCTGTTCAGCACTAGACGGCTGTTTACTGCTTAACCGGATGAATAGTTTTTCCTGTAAGAATTACTTATTTAAATCATAATCATCTCCCTAGCTTTTTCCCAAGGGCTAAGGCTATCGGAAATTTTGGGGTCCGCTTCTACTCTTCCCGGATATGCAAATAAGGAAACCAAAAGTACCAAGTTTTTTTTTTACAATACCTTTAAAAAAGTCTGTTCCGAAACTATTATGGTAATAGTGATCCCAATAATAATAAACAAGGTCTTATAGACCCAATATATTTGTTTCCATAGCCTGCAATAGTCTTGTACCAACCGAGGTTTGCTTTTTGGTTCATTTGCATAATTCATACAAGGATATCCGTTGGTTGGTGCTTCATTCTAATTATATGTAGGTGTCTAATGTGTCCTTTGCGAGTTAGCTTTGGCCCCTCAAACATCTTCCAAAGGACCGGGATCTCGTAGTCCTAAATAGTGTATCTAATGACTTAAAAAATGTTTTGTTTGCTATTATTTAAGAGTGTCGCTCGTGCTCTTTTTTATAGTTGGTAACATCATAATCAGCCTGTACTCTTCCTACTATTGGGGCAATGACCTCTTCTCTGGAAGAGCGAGTGGGCGATAATCCACCACATTTTCAAACTTTATGTTCTAGGAGATGCCAGTTTCCTCATGATGAAATAATTTACAAAATTAAAACGTTTGCCTGGGTTCGAAACTGCAACCTGCGACACGTAAGACCACTGGGCCTCCACTGCTCTTATTTTATATACTTTTTATGAAATCAGAAAACATTAACACACTCCAATTCACTAATACTTTCACGTACCTCGAGTTAAACTCTGTGAAATCACTTCCAGAGCATTATCTCTTCAGCTGCAGTAGTTAAATTGCACAAAGACTAGAATTTAATGCCCGTGCCGACTTATCCACGACTTTAGCTGTCTTGTAAGACTTAATACCTTTAATTTTTTTCTTGTCTCTCTCAGGATACTTATGTAAGATTAAATAAGTGCACTTGGATTTCTGATAAGTCCAGGTTTCCGTCCAATATTTTGATGAGTCTTTGGAAATACTGCTTGATTAAACGCAGAAAAATATAAAGTAAATATAAAAAAATATGTATAAAAATAATGGAGTCAAGCGGAACTTGTTTTATCAGCCGTTGATAAACATGATCCATCATTAAGACCGCTAATCCGTTGAATTTTAAGTAAACATGCATAAATATCTATCAAGATAGAGATGTGACTCACTATTATTACCATTGATAAGAACTACTGAGGACCAAAAAATTATTTTTAATTAAATCAAAAAATTCTATTGTTGAAATACCCACACATCATTATATGGAGTAGGTACTAAGTATATTCAATTGGATAACAAAATGAACCCAATACTCATAAATAGTTTATTAATACCAATACACAAGTTACTACGTATTAACGATCTAGTCCTAGCATGGATTTAAGTTAAACGAAATCCCCTATTTCCATCTTAGTACTAAATCGTTAACGTTTTCGGGTAGTAGCTTGGACACATTCTATAGGTGTCTTTCTAATCTATTCTCTTTGGACCTAAATAGAAATTGAATAAGTTGATGGCATGTTATAAACGTAAAGACCAATTCATCCCATCAGCGTCATCTGCTAAGTCTTTTTTCCAACTAAGTTGGGGTCGGCTTCCAGTCTAACCGGATGCAGCTGAATACCAGTATTTTACATGGAGCGACTGCCTATTTGACCTCAATAACCCATTTGTTGGTTGTCAGACTTTCGGTGTTAAAATATATTTAACCTTCTGTAATATAATAAAAAGCGATAGAGCTCGAATCAAAGAATTAATTTAAGTTACAAGTATAGTTATTATAAACAAAATACTAATCTAAATTTTAGAAAACATACAACGGACATCTAACTACCCGTAACGACTGTCAAAGATCTATAAATGAAAGCCGAGACCAACAGCTTAACGTGTTTTCCGATTCACGATGAGTCTCGATATGTAATGAACGGTCACCCATCTACAGAGTGACCACGGAAAGAGTAGCTTAATCTTCGATCAACTCGTGTAGCTGTTTTATTTAGCAAACAAATCCTTAAACCCTTTTACTTATAATTTATATAAATTTGTTCTTTGCAAAATTATTAGCGTTAGGTTCTTTTATTACTCACCTATGTATATAAGAGTTCTATAGATCTATCTAGGTTCAAAGCAATACCGAGAGCATCTGAGCTGAGCAAGCAAATCTTTGCATTCAGCCAGAGATATGAAGTTCAAACGGGCCTTATAATGTCCTCGATCCCACTTAAATTTAAATTTTTGGGTCAAATAGGGACCTTAATCATCTTTCATGCTAAAGAGGTTTAGGATAGTTTAGTAAATCTTAGGACGATGTAGATAATAATGTATCTGAAGTAACTTTAAATTAACAAAACCTATGGCTAAACAAGAACAGCTGCACGGGTCGATCGATGGTTAAGCGTCGCTTGTCGAGGTCAGTCGGTGGATGGGTTACCATAAATTTCTTACTGAATACCCTCCGTGCCTCAGAAAGCACGACACAACTTTTATAGACTAATAAAGCAGGTCAAATAATAAAATGACGATGAATCTTTGTTTTAGATATGGTGGTAGGTAATTGCCTAGTGGTTAAGACTTCGCTTCTCACGCACGCGGTTGTGGTTTCAAATCCGGACAAGTATAAATTTCACTTATACAATTCTTATGTGAATTATAATTTTATCTTGGACATTACTGATATCGACTTTTATGGGGTACTTACAGTATTAAATGTTACAACGAAGAAAGTTGTAATGATTACAATTTACTCAAAAATTGTCTCTTTCCTTTACATTTATAGCTGAATTTGTTTTGGCTGCCTCGTTAGTCTAGTGTTCGCAAAAACGACTACTAAACATGAGATCCTGGATTCGATTCCCGGGTCGAGCTATGTGGTAGTCGGATTTTTCATTAGGAATTTCTCATTAGCATCCCGGAGTCTGGATGTGTGCCTGGTTGATAGCAATAGGCTCACCCTCGATTACATGGGACTTAACAATATAGCTGGTGAAATGTGGGTATACTGTAGATACACCTCTGCCCAACCCTCCGCCAATACAGGTGTGATGTTATGTTTTCTTGTTTTGAATTAATCCTAAATAAATCCAAAACAGAGTCACGATGGAAATTACCACTAAAAGTGACCTCCTAAATTAATCTTAGATAATATTTATATGATAAACATTGAATTTGTAAATAATGTCAGCACCGTTGTGATTATTACACCAGCATGTTTCTGTGCCACTGTAGGGCAACAGCTTCTTCTCATACAGAGAAGGCACGAGCATTAATCACCACGCTTGCTCAAGGCGGGTTGGCGATTTAAGACTTGTATTACAAATAAATAAAATTGAAGTGAAGACATATACGGTAGTTATACCAAAATACATTTTTTTTTGCCTGTCTGTCTGTTTGTTTGAGGTAATCTCCGAAACGGCTAAACCGATTTTGACGGGATTTTTACTAACAGATAGCTGAAGTAATAGGGACTAAGGCTCCTTATATTTTAGAAAAACAATTAGGGTTCCGCACAAAAAACCAAACCTATGTTTTATTAAATTCTACGCGGACAAAGTCGTTGCCCAGCTAGTTCACATGAAGTCCAGTTTTCCTCACAATGTTTTCCTTCACCGATGTCAGTGATGGAAGTAAGTAAGAATCCCAATCACTAATCGTACTAAAATCGTACAAAAAATAGTCGTACTAAGCACCTAACCAATGAAACTTGATAAAGACCGGATTTGTCGTAAAACAATCGTAAAAGTCATTGTTAAAATGATAAAAATCTCGTTACGTTTTTCGAGTTTGTATACCCCTGCCGTGTCGCATTCAACTCGTTTCCCAAAATTCAATTTTGGAAATTTGTTACCACCCGTCGAACGTTGTACAGAATACTGATGGGGCTACAGACTTCCCGCAAAGAAGTGCTCCTGTGTGTTTTTACTTTTTTTTAACAACATAAAATATGTATCCACTTGAAACACTTGACATTTTAACGTATTACTGGGAAACAAATTGTGTCCTTGCATGCGTTATTTTAATCTATTTCTTTGGGTGAATGAAATGTAGTTTCGTCTATAAAATATAAAATACTTCATTTACGAATGGGAAATGGTTCGGAGAATGAGAAAGGTCATAAATAAAATAAAAACTTCTGCAAGTGGCCGTTCCATTCAGAACGAATTAAAAAAAACAATGGTATGAGAAAATCAAGTGGGGCTTACGGCTAATAATAACAACCACACGGGTCAATGAAAAGTCGGTATGATGGGTGGCCACCTACTATACTATACCATTGGTCTCGAATTCGATGTTCTTAGATGTTTGACGATTGTTACGGGTAGGTAATCAAAAGCCCGAAACTTGAATACCCAGTCTTACCAAAGTTACCCAGTAACTGGGTTGTGATGATCAGATTGGTACTCGCTTTGTTTATTTTTTTGCATTACAATATTAATATTTATTAAAATATGAATACTGGAAATGATTAATTATTATAATAATTATATTTTTATATAATCCAAACTTAAGACGAAAATCAAGCACAACAATTTGGTACCGAG
This sequence comes from Phlogophora meticulosa, assembly GCA_905147745.2. Classification (NCBI taxonomy): domain Eukaryota; kingdom Metazoa; phylum Arthropoda; class Insecta; order Lepidoptera; family Noctuidae; genus Phlogophora; species Phlogophora meticulosa. The sequence goes on from LR990518.1 coordinate 9,022,543, forward strand.
ATAATAGACTAATTTAAATCTCGTGGCTCCCAAGCTTGGTCTATAGCTTGTGACTTGAGAGTCAGCTGCATCCGGTTAGATTGGAAACCAACCTCAACATTAGATGACGATATAAATAATACAATAAAGCCTGAATGCATAAGTTAACTTAACTTATTATCACGACAAGATGATATACATTTCTTACCAACAAAAATGAAGAGATAATTTGAAAGTAAAATAAAGATTCAGCTGTGGTGGATACTGAACTTATTCTTCCGGACTGCAGTGCGGTGAAACGTAGGCAAACTTTATACTTTATGTCCCTGATTTAATATGTTACCCACTTTTGGAACAAATCTTTAGCTACGTCTTATTTAGTAGTTGAGCATTTTTAGCATTAGTTAAGGTTTAGTTTTACGTAATATATATTTGTTAAGAATGCGAACTTAGACTGATAACATTTGGCTTGAAGGTGCCGCAGCAATATGCGACGGAAAATGACTTCTTCTTCTTCTTCTGAAGTGCTGAAGGGACTTTACCGGAAAAACTTAGTCCAAAAATTGAATTAATTCAGTAAAAGCCCTCCGTCGTGTATCAGTTTAAGTTATCACAAAGGAATAAAAAATATATCCAAATTAGAGGTAACTTCGTGATATTAATTTTTACGGTTAGCATGTTTAAACATTTTTTTTTTAAACGTTTTTACGTTCATTTTTTTTTGGTTTTATGCGACTACTGTGGCTGACGTATGATGTGAATCAACACCGTGCACTGAAACAATGGTAAATTATAAACAATAGAATGAAACTTTACTCTTTGGAGACCCATTTCAATTACAATAATAATTACACCATTTACAAAATACAGTGTCAATTCCGTATACTATTAATTAGTGGAATTAGCAATTTAAACAATCACTGTAATTGTGAAAGAGTTGGTTTTGCTTTTTAGCTTGCAGTTAGAAGAGAACAAATACTCACACATGTATATATATGCACACATACTTGCAAGCATACATTATAAACGCAAAGACCTAAATGTCGTAATGTCCAAAACCAATTGTGAACACATTAACTGCACCATTACATAGTATTGTAGTCACCTACATCAAAGCTATCGCGCAATCAAATTGACTACCTCCAAAATTGAATCAACGTGTACCCGCAAACACCTAATATCACAGTATTTATTTAATCGCCCAAACATAATGTACTGCGGACAATTATACCCTCATTGGGCAAACTAATTACCGGATCTACCTGGCTTGTGCCTAATGACAAGTAATATGCAGTGCATTATCGCAATGCGACGCAATATTATAGAGTTATCCTCAGCTTTGCGAGTAATGGACGGCCGGTTTACACCATCTGAGACCAGCGTTGCACTAAATTAATAGACTATTGTTAATCCCACGGATCGGGATTGAAGCGTAAACACACTATGTGTAAGTGTTTCGGTCGATTTGCACTGGTCCAGTGTTAAGTGGACTGCAAAGACACCTTCGAGGTACTGTACTATCACATTTTACCAAAAATAAAAAGATCAGTCAAACAATTAGCAACTAATTTAGAGTAGTTAGTCGAGTAACTGTTTACACGAGTCAAATCAATTATTTATTCCAGTCAATTACCTTTAAAAAAAGTAAAATTATCAAAATGTTTCTACTATATATAAAATACTGATACTCATGCATCTGGTTAGACTGGAAACAGACCCATACATAGAAGAAAAAAGGCTAGGCAGATGATGATTTTGATGATAGTGATGTACATAGACCTAAGTAGTTCATCATTGCCGAATTCATTTTAAAACAATTCAAGTTACTGGGTACGAAATGTTTGGAAGCGGAGACCTTACTGAATAATAAAGTCGTGTACATCGGTCTTAATAGTTGTTCAACAAGATTCCGTTAACTCCCTCCCTTTTGAGGTATCTATGCAGATTGGATCTAGTGTGTTTGGCGATTCAATCGTCTTAGTGATACGATTTGTAGCTATTGATGTAATCGAGTAACTTGATTCGAAGTATTGCTCATTCATTTGTGTTTGTAAGTTGGCAAATAAAACTCTTTAACTTATTATCATGTTGGTACGAGTATGTACATATGTGGTAAATAATACCTTCTATAATCTTGTTAGTTAGATAGTTAATTATTATTTATGTTTGCTTTTCTTACTCTAACTCTGCAAATGAGTCTTTAGAGAAATGTAAAAGATAATTTTTAAGTCAATTAGGTACATCTCTGCCTGGGTCCCAGTCTCTTAAGGGGTAACGGGGCCCCTTCCATGTGCTGATGGTGATCACCGGGGTGGTTTTAGTGAGGTAAGAATCCCACACTCCCTGGTCTTTTCCCCAAAAGTACAGGCGTCTTTCGAAGGTTCCCCCCGTTAAAAAGAAAGGTACACCTCTGCCTAACCCTTTGAGGAATACAGGCGTGATGTTATGTTGTGTATTAATATTGAAACGATTTTTTAAGGAATGTTACTTGAAGTGCATTAACTAAGTATTTTAATGTATTCGAATGAAATTAGATAAAACTAACTATCTTGCTTTGCCATCAGATGCATTATTTGTTGTGATGCCCACTCAACACAAATAAGAATAAATACATTTAAATATTATGAAAATAAATTAATTCTTCGAAATGAAATGTTGATTGTTGTTGAAACAAAACACGAGATAAAGTAAATATTTCTAAAATCTGAATATTTACTAGCATTAAAATAAATTAACAAATACATTGAATTTACTTTTAAATAAGTAGCCAACGAACCAAATCAGCTCACATAACCCTTTTTACTTCTAAGGCATTTTTATTAATAGCGAACAGCGAAAAAAATAACTTGGTTCTACTGAGAAAATTCTTATATATATTGATTAAAATATTTAACCTATACGTGGTGACAGAAAAAATACTTAAAAATTAAGCAACAATCTTCTCTTCTTCTGCCCAGCCTTTTCCCAACTATGTTGGGGTCGGCTTCCAGTCTAACCGGATGCAGCTGAATAGCAGTGTTTTTCATGGAGCGACTGCCTATCTGACCTCCACAACCCAGTTACTGGGCAACACGATACCCCTTGGTAAGACTGGTTGTCAGACTTTTGGGGTTTCTGGCTACCCCTAACAACTGTCAAAGATCTACAAATGACAGCCGCGACCAACGGCTTAGCGTGCTTTCCGAGGCACGGAGGAGTCTCGATATGTTACGAACGGTCACCCATCCACAGACTGACCTTGGCAAGCGTTGCTTAACCTTCGATCAACCCGTGCGGCTGTTTTTATTTAACCACGAACTCCTCCAAAAAATTAAGCTACAATATTAATAGATTAAACTATCTTTTTAACACGTTTTTAGGGTTCCTTAGTCAACAAGAAGCCCTTGTATGTATCGCCTTGTCCGTCCGCGACATAGCTCAGAGAGAATTAGTACTAGATAGCTGTTATTTGGTATGGGTATATATATATATATATATATATTAATCACGCAGACAAAGCGGTAGGATTAAAAATCTTGAAAATGGTTTTTTAGGTTAACTTTCATACTCGTTAAATGGGGATGCTTTTGTTTTCTCGTTTGCCCCTGGTGTTTGATGTCGTTGGATAGGTTGTTAAAAAATATTGCAAGAGTTCCAATACTATTTTTCAATTTAGGGATTAGTTTGCGAAACATTAAGCTTTGACGTGCAAATTTTTGTAAAAAAATATTTACGGCAGCACAATACTATCTACACTAATATTATAAAGAGGTAAAATTTGTTTGTAAGTTTGTATGCACATAAGGGGTAATCTCCGAAACTGAATATCTGATTCCAAAAGTGTTTCCACTGTAAGAAAGCTACATTATTCCTGAGAGCTATTATTATTTTCAAAAGAGATGGAGGGGAAGTTAAAATTCAAAGTTTAGGAATAAGGACGAAATCTACGCGGACGATGTCGCGTGTGAAGTGCTAGTAAATAATAGTTTATTTACCCCATAACCTCTCAAGAGGTCGTGGTACTCATAATTATGAAAATTTTGCTATAGAACTGAATCTTGAAACAAGACACGTGTTCATTGTGTACATTTACTGTTTCTTTTATCGACATGTGTCATGTTTCAAATGTATGGAGAAGTTGATTTTTTTTTCGCGAGTTCAGGCTTGCTTTAATATTAAAAGGCCATTGCGCCCACTAAGAGGTGTACAGTAAAAAAATAATAAGGTTGAATAACAAAGTTAATAGGTTAAGGTCAATAAATATGTCATAACTGCAAGGATCATTATTATACTACAGTTCCTTTGAGAAACGGTTTGCATAAAATACAAATTTATTTTTGGAATCAGTCAAATCTGTTTACGTAACTATTCAATCAGGCTACGGAACCCTACCTTGTGGGTTATCCAACACACACCTGGTTAGTTTTTTTATTTGGTAAACATTTAAACAGTTAAATGTTACGAAACATTTAAAAGTATAATCACTCGCCATTCCAGTTCAATAAATCACTATTAAATAAATAAATAAATAAATAAATAAATAAATAAATAAATATTGCTGGACAATCCACACAGCATCATCTAGCCCCAAGCTAAGCAGAGCTTGTTATGGGTACTAGATGACTGATATACTTAATACAAATATATACTTAATTTGAAAGGTTCATCTACTAGTGGGTTCAAAGCTTAGTTGGTGAGGCAGGGATCTAGAGATTAAGCGCCGAGCGCTTCAGACAAATTTTCTTAATAGTTTCAAAATGAATGAAGATTGAAAATGTTACTGTTACATTAATTTCATACACAGTGCCTTTTTGACTTCGCTACCTTTCTTGTCATTGACTTAGAACATATATTAGAGCTTATCAGTTACGTAATTCAAAAACAAATCTTAAAACTGTATCTATTGATTAATGATTTCATCTTAGCACGAACTACCAACTTATAATTTCTCCTTCTTTATCAAGTCCATCCAAAGGTTGTCTGTAAGAGCTTTTAGCAATGAGGCCGCACGTTGTAATACCCTATGTAGCTCTTAAACTCATTTTTTGTAAGTTTTCATGATGTAAAATAAAGACTATTCTAGTATCTTCTCACTCTGATTAATTGCCATGTTGTTCATTATGCTCCTATCAATGCACTTCCAGCATAATAATATTGACACTTTATGATACCAGCCCCTTATAGTCCCACTGCAGAGCAAATGCCTCAAACAAAGAAGGCATGCGTATTAATCACCACGTTTGCTCAAGGCGGGTTGGCTAAAATATATAAGTCCATGGTATTCCTTCACCGATGTCAGTGATTACTAAGATAAACTTAGATAAAATACTTACAAAGAAACAATTGAAATACATCTAATAATAGACATCCAATAAATTCACGTCGTGTAGTTGGCAAACAACTCAAAACGAGGTAGGTACTTAGGTCCGGTTCATACTTGGGGATCGTTCACAAGTTAAACTAAACTCCAAGTGCACTCACAAGCGATTCTTATAGTTTTATAACGCAATAACGTTACGTCTCCAACACACTCGGATATTACGTGTGTTCCCAACTTTTACTGTACTGCCTTCCTTTATGATACATTGAATTGTTAATAAAATGCATTGATGTTGTTGTGTTCCTGCCTTTCGTGGTAGAAGTACAGTTGTTGGAAATGGTCATTATTTTAATACTAGCTTTAAATCTCGTCTTCGCTCGCGTTAATGTAGATTTTTCTCTGACTATAGCATATTTTTCTGGAAGAAAGGTACTTAGGTCATTGTCTGTAAGTACCCTTTGCAACGTGTATGCAAAATTTCATAGTGATCGGTTGAGCAGTAGTCGCGTAACAAAAAAACAAACTCACGTTTGCATTAATTGTAGTATTAGTTAGTATGGTTCGACGTTGTGACGTAGGCTGTAACCACGAGAATCGTGAGTAATCGCTATGATTACAAGAACTCACGTTGATTTAATTTTACGGAATCGGAGTTTGTACCGCGGTGCTACTTCGTGACCATCTTAGAACTATATAAATCTAAGTTTGAAACTAAATGAATAATCCATATGCATCAATCAATTCTAGGAATAACAAACCATCACGTTTATGAACTTGGTTATCAATATTTTTATTTATGACAAAAGAGTATGATAGTTTTGTAAAGTCAAAGACTAAAAACTACGTCGAAACTTTTTACATAAATAAAATAACATATTGGAAAAGGTGGCACAAGCCACTTTAAGTCTGGTCGGGTATCCCGTATCTGAAACAAAGAAAAAAATATACATCAATAAAATATCGATATCTGTATGATTCAATTTCCAAGTGTTTAGTTTTTAATAACATAACATTTGATCAAACACAAAACAATTACTATGGAGCGGTTAATCAATAATCGGTTTCAAGTTTTCGCATTAAATTTATTATGAAGATATTATCGGATTAAGATTCCACATTGTTTTTATTCTTTTTAGATTAGATAGTTAGTAAACAAATATTTTTCTCAACTCTCAATAGCATTAATCTTTGATAAACAATGCGCACTTATTTGAATAAGAAATTATACAAGTAAAACCTGTAAGTACGAACATCAAAGGACTTTTTTTATAACCAAGGACTCCTTTCCGAGCGGTACACAAAAGTTTTTCCTTTAAAAAGTTTCCAGAACTACACACCTTCGTGGACGTCAATGGACTTCGTCCAAGAAGTCTATAGAGTTGTTTCAGTTGTCTATGCCCGAAGTAAGGACCGGAGTTATTACCGGCGCTTTTGTTCGAAATATAAAAGCATAAGTTTTACCGTACAACACCCCTGGAAACAACAGATAGCTATATTTAAAATGTACTTCAACGAAGAATATTAAGTGGTTATGCCTAAATATTGTTTTCAAGTGATAAGAGATATCTAAATAACAGGCGCAAGTTAGAATTCAAGTGAACATTGTGAAAGACTTAAGTAGTTCGTTTGGTAACCTTAATCTTGAAAACTGTTTATTGGAAATTAAGTCGCTACCTTTGTTCTAAGATATAGTTCTAAGGGATACCTTTTGTCTGTTATTTTTAGTACCTAATATTATGAAAATGAAATTGTGATTTTACAATCACCCATGAATGTCGATATGAAACACGTAATATTTAGGTGCACAAACTATGACTTTGGTTAAGACAACCATCAATTTCTGGATCGGTATTAAAATGTGTAAAGGTTAATGAAAATTTCAGTAGGTACCATCTTTCTGAAGCCCCATTGCTGAAACCTGTACAAACCGAAAATTCACAGACCACCATCTCCGATATTTATGCAGATTGCACACACACAGCTAACATAAATTACTGAGTAAGTGCACGAGACGACGGGACTCAGCACCAGTGTGTCAACAATCCCACACCCTCTCTCGAAGCTGTGACGTCAGCGATCCTGGGGTTGACCCATTCATTGATCTACAATTATTGGTGTGCAAGCTGGTGCTTCAATTTGGTGTGATCCGAATTTCAATGGTGTAGATTTAAAAAGAGAATAAGAACGAAAAAAAATTAAATTCTTTTAAGATTCATCAAATTATGTTGGTTTTATTTTCAAAATATTATGTTCTTTACTACACGTTTTATATTAGCTTCACTTGTATGTTTGTTTATTTGGAACCGACTCCTTAGGGCCCGATTTTGACCCACTTTAAATTTTGCACACCTGTCAAAGACCGATGAAAATGTAATTATTCGATTAAATAAAAAAAAAACTTAAACTATATTTTTTTATTAAAATTTAATTTTGTAATGGAGGAAGGAATTATTGCTGGCCATGTAGGTCCTACAGAAGTGAGCTCATGTCCATTATAGTGCAAAGTGCAATAGGTAGAGATTAAACTGGTATGTGTCAGTATGCCTCAGACGCATGCAAACATAATATGTTTGTTTTCTTCTCAGAATTATACAGTTTGTAACTAAGTATATTATTATTATTTTTATTTCTTATATTTTGGTTCATAATAAAAACAAAATATTATATGGTACTAATTGTACAGAAGTCAATTGTTTGCATCTATAGTGAGTTGCACTCTAATGTTTCAAATGTTTTCCACTTTTTTTTTTTTTTTTTTTTTTTGTGGTGGGAAAATCATCTTATGACATCCCCCGCTCTTGGGCGGGGCGGGAGATAGTGTCAGACTTTTACTGACTAAAAACCCACTCCTGTTCCTTCGTTGCCTTTCGTACCAGGGCCGAGTCTTCCTTTCAGAATCAGACCCTTGGCCCCGGTAAAATGTTTTTCACTTAAAATCAACAACATAGTGTGTGTTCAGTATTATTTTACACCTCAAGCTTGTTTTCATAACATTCGACGATGAGTATATCATCATTTGTTTTTACCCATACAATGCGTGTCATTCACTTCAAATAAACGTCCATTGAAAATGAAAACCTACATGTTTTTATTTGCTGCGGCGTCTTTTTTGTTAAATAAAAGCGGTTTTTTTTGTTGGATTATACCTACTAATTCGGGAGTATAAATACTTTAATTATTCCATTCTTCTATAAGTATTAAAGTGAATTGAAGGTGACTTTACTTGTTGGAAACTTCTAACTTAATGTCGTCGTAATCAAATTATTTAGCCATACCTCTAAAACTAAAACACAGAAAGCAAACTGCAAAATAACTTTTATTCTGCAAGTCAATGGTAAAAGTAAATAAAATAAAACAAAAGCCACATACTCCCAAAACAGCAGTAAGACCGCTATTGGAAGCCGGTTCTTTTTTTTTGAAGTCTGGTAATAAAAATGACAAGACGAATACCTTCTTAGTAGGTATAATTCTTGAAACATGGATTTTACTTGGACAATGAAACTTGTCGAGATAAACCCAGATACTACTATTTAGTATGCCATGCCTATATATTTTCCTTTCATTTATCACAACACAATAGATAACTAAATATCGTTACGATAGCACTAAGTTTCGGAGCGTTGCCGAAGCAGTTAACTACAATGTACACTTGCACTAATCACCGAGTAGTGCTGTGTTACTGACAGCACACCATTGAAGGAGCCTCAAGATTAGCACTACCAATAAACCACAAACGATTTGTTAAGGATTTCAGAACAGTTAATAAGGTTGTGGTAAAGACAGATAAAAAGGCAACGGAAAATCTGGCAAAGAGGGAGTTGTACTCGACCACTGAGGGTTCCGTCAATTGGTAGGAAGAACGTTATTCAATTTTCTAAATAAAATCTTGAATGAATTTTTATACATAAAGGTTTTTTGATTCCTTAAAAACTTGGGTAGTTTCAGAAATTGTGTTATGTTTTAAATTATTTGTAATACTTTCATCAACTACTTTTATTTTTAGAATTTTCAGATATAAGGGAATTCAGACATAAGGGAGAACAGGAATTTTACAAACATTTTTCATCGTAAGTCAAGAACTAAGTTACGTAACTACGAGTATGTACGATTGATAAAAAAAAATGTGTGGACGTGTGCAAATAATTCTTCTCATGTGATTACTCTACTTGACCTAGCTATTCTACTTTAAATTTTCAAATTCTCATTTTAGCCTGTGTTGCAATGAAAGTAACTTATTTTTTTCATTTTATAAGAACTTGCTATACATATGAACAAAGAAGCACTGTTTATATCTATTCCATATTTTTATCCGATAGTATTTGGAGGTTCTGAAATAAGCAGGAGTGACATGCAAACAGACGGATAAGTCTGTCAGACAAAGTCGCACCATAAGGGTCAATTTTTACCATTTTAGTACGGAACCCTAATAAGTTAATTGAATGGGAGTAAAGGATTAATTGCTTTTCGTTTTTTCTTAAGCTATTGATGCCTGGTTAGTGAAATAACAAGAGTAAAGTCAGTACAATTACCTACTCCCGACCTTCAAGACCTGAATCGAACCGAAATAGCGAATATTGCGATTATGGTACATTTATTTCAATTTAATCATTACTGGTTAGGTACATAGTTATGTTTTTTTGTTACGTCATGATGGCCCAGTGGTTTAGGCCTCGCCTCTTGTGCACGAGGTTGTGGGTTCAAGTCTGGGCAAGTACCAATATGAGTTTTTCAATTCATATGTACTTTCTAACTTTATCTTGGACATCACTACGTTTTTCCGTGCGAGAAACGAACCAGTGAGACACCGTACAGCAGCCAATCGCTTAACCACTGCGCCAACCGTGTCAGTTCCTAATGCTCATTCGTGCTTACTCTGAATGAGAAGAACTTTTGACAGTAGGGTAGTAACTGGTATAACAGGCTATTATTAGGTAATTCAATACACTGTAGAAACTAGAAACTGCAAGTGACGATGCTTAGCAAACGTTTGGCGTCCTTTTTTATCTGTAGGCCGAATGTTCCATTAATTACCTTGCAGACAGGCTTTCAGTACTGGAGATTAGAAAATAAAATAGAAATCACATTTTCGCTCTCACAAAAAAATAAAACATCTTACAAAAATTGTAACCGACTCATTAACAGAAAAATGTTTCGAGATTTTATCGCAATAAAATTGAGTACGAAAAAAGTTGTTCCTATCGCGTACTTAAACAATCACATCACGGTTGATTGTAAACTTTTTTGAGCTTTCTTCATTGTTCAAAGTTACAATGGCAATCATTCACAGAATTCGGGCCAGTTTATAAAGAAATTTTAACGTTAAAAATAAGGTTTCTTGTAAGGAATTAAAATAGCGGAATAAACGTGACTGAAACTTCACTCACAGTTTCAAATTAAATTTTTGTGTCACTTTTCACTACTATTCCTGGATAAAATGCCTACGTAAAAACAATGTGTATTTTAATTTTTATAGGTAAGTTACTGTCTCATTGGTCTAGCAGCCGCCAGTGCTACTGCTGAACAAAAGGTCCTGAATTCGATTCCCGCATCGGGAGTGTTATGACTTCAATATTTATTTTGATGGCCAATCTGTAATAAAGATGAAGAGTTTTTTTATTATTTCAACACGCTAATCTCTGGAACTACCAGTAGAATATAAAATTTTGACGACACGGTTGGCGCAGTGGTTTAGCCATCGGCTGCTGCGCCGCGTGTTGTGGGTTCGATCCCCGCACGGAAAAAATATTTGTATGACCTACAGGTAGTTGTTCCGGGTCTGACTGTTTGTGTATGTGAATTTAAATGTTTGTAAACGCACCCACGATACAGGAGAAATTCCTAGTGTGGGGCAACCTTTTTTTTTTTAAAAAAAGAGGATATTTTATGCATTTGATAGTCCTATGATTCAGGAAGGTTGTGGACAATTAATCATTGCGCTATGACCCTTAGGAGTGGGTGAAACCGTGGGGCAAAGCTAGCAGCTGATAATCTAGGCATATCCATCACAAAACAGCTGTAGTAAAACAATAGGTAATGTTTACGATAGCTGATCTTGTTTGACTTATATTGTATTATAAATAAAAAATACGCATTGTTATTGAAATACTTTGGTATGTTTGTTTAAAATACTGAATTTGATCTGCAACTGATTGGAAAAGAATACAAACAACCGGAAGAACTACTCATTCCAGAAAAAAAGGCAGACATTTTAATCAGCACATAATGTTTCCACTAGTGGGACATAGTGGGAACTCAGAGCAGGGTTATGCTGGTCCAGTTCGGGTTGGTGGATATGATAGTGTCTTTAAACATGCGGTTCTAGGATATACTGACTTTCCCCACAACGTTTCCCATCAACGTTCAAAAGATGATTGGAGTATTATAATGTTAAAGTCTCCCATTTCATTTTCTAAAACATTTGCAAGTCTTATTTTGGCAATCACAACAATACAAAACAAACTTTTTTTAAAAAGCTGTAGCAGACATGTTTAACCTTCGTAAAAGCTGTGATAAAAACACAAAATAAGTGCATGTTAAATTAATTTAATTGTATCTATTTGAAATACTACAGAAGTAACTATCATCGATTCTAAACAATTAAGTACACCAAATACTAAAACTAAGTATCAAAATTTCAACAACACAAAAGCCCTCTTTGCACGGCAAAATGCAAATGAAGGTTCAAAATAAAAGTGAGACGCAGTGATACCGCACTCTGTCTGCGAAGTTTGTCTTTGAAAAAGTTTGAAAACAACTGAACAACGCACCTGTCTACGTCAATAGGCGTTCAAAAGAGCGCCGGATCTTTTGGGCGTTTATAGACGACTGCAGGGTAATAGTCTGGCCCCAGGCTGCCATAAAAAGAGGTGCAGCTGTTGACGATCCCGGCATTTTAACGTATTTCAGAATTTTAAACTTTTGGTTGTAGATATTTAGGATTCAGTTTGTTCATAGGTATACATATATGTGACACGTGACTAGGTATTTTAGTTATTTTTCTAAAATAAAACTAGCCTAAGTTACTCCATGAATGAGAGAAAATTCCTTCAGAATTGATTCAGCGGTTTCACAAATCGATAGACAGTTTTTTTTTTATTGTCTTTTTGGTGTAACTGCCGTAAGTCTTTCAAATGTCTTTTTGAAAAGCTGTTGATTTAACACTAGAAACAGACACTTCTATTTGGCCTAATTTTAATTTGATTGAATACACTTCCACCTCCACTGCCTTGTTGGTCTTGGATATATCTAGCTGAAATTTACCATAAGCAGCTTAGATTCTGAATTTGTGCCCAGTTGATGCCAATATGCACGCCCCCTTTTACATGGGACTAAACAAAACTGGCGAAATGTGGGTGTACTGGTACACGTACAGTAGATATTTCGTCAAACAAAGCTTAGATTATGTAAAATGGCAACACAACCACAAAGCGAGCAATGTGACCCGTTTTTAAAAAACAGCGGGCTCGCACTCCGCACTTGTACAGTCCTGATATTGAGCCGGTATCAATACGCTTTCCCTCCGATAAAATAGTTTCACGCTGTATGCGCTAAAACAATGACAGAGTTCCAACCGATTCCGTTCCGGAACTGACGCCATTCAAACTCCTTTCCAAATAATAAAATGCGTCGGAGTAATGGTGCTGACAGTAGAGTGATATGATGTTACACTATGAAGCTAAACTATAGTTACTTACCAACTAATACTGGCTCGCTAGTCTAGTGGTCACAAGCGCTACTGCTGAGCATGAGGTCCTGGGTTTGATCCCCGTGTCGGTCAAAGTGATATTGGGATTTCCATTTCGAACTTCTCAGTGGTAACCCTGAGTCTAGATTTGTGCCGGGTTGATGGCAATAAACTCGCCCCCTATTAGATGAGAGTTGAGCATAACTGGTGAAACGTTGGTACACTTTAGGAATACCTCTGCTTATTTTCTATAAAAAAAAAAACTAAAAAAATGAGATTATTTGATAGTACAATACCGAGGTACATTTTCCTAGGTGAATACAGCTGAATTTAGCTTCTACGAGTTATTTTGGAAGCTGACCCTAACATAGTTGGGAAAAGACATAAGTAGAAAAGATGATGGCATGCTATTAGGTATGCTTGCTCAAAATCCGCTGCATTTCGACCTGCAAAATACCTACATAGTCCAGACCGTGTACCTCACCATGTCACATGCAGACATATCGTCCAAGCATAATCTTATGCCCGTTTTCACTAACAGAAAGAGGCACCTAAATGACACTTAGGCGTCATTACACTGTTGGAATTTCAACTCTCAGCACTTAGATGAGCGTTGAAAACCGAACAGGCACGGAGGCTAACCAAGTAAAAATTAAATAAAAGTAAATAATAAATGTAGGATCTGGCAGACAAATGGATCAATCCAAACCAACCACCTAAAGATGAAGATATTAGTACTCAGTTACTTTACGCAAAATACGCGCAGAGTCGTGGGGTTGCGGATATCGGCCCGTCAAACAATACAATACAATATAGTAGTATTGTATTGTATTATTTGACGGGCGGACTCAGGAAAAGTCAAAAAAGAAATAAAAAGCGTAACCATTGGCACTGTAACTTTTGACAGAAAATTAGAGGAAGTAAAAACAACAAAAAAGAAGAAGATCTTTGCCTACGCGAAATTTTGTACATGATCTACTTAGAGCTACTTAGTATAGAAGCATCTATTGCAGTAAATAGCTGCTGAAATAGATCAGTAGTTTCTAAGTCCGGACAGATTTCTTGATCTCTATAATGGCTAGCTGCCAATGCAATGCTGTCTGTAACGGCGAAGATTAGTGCCAAAAATCAATAGTTTCTAAAACTCTTCGAGTTGCTACATCAAAGTATTTCTTTTTGTGGTTCAGTTCAACGAACAAAATTAATTCTATGGTGCAGAGGTTGTTGAGAAAATACTAGATTTTCGTAAGTAGCCTTAAAACTATTTCAGAAATAATTACAATCTACACAGGCACCTGCTGATCAATAGATGGCAAGATAAAGTACCAATACACGGTATTATTTTTCAGAACTTTTCTTTTACCTAACATAGTTTATGTATGTACGTCAATCAATATAGATTTAAGTAGTATTCAGTACTGATAGCGTTCTTTGTAAAGATAGTGTTATAGATTTATATATCCCCTGAACGAGAAGTGATTGACAGTTGATATTACTTATTTATCGGTCATATTTCAATCAACAATATTTTAATAATATAACAAGCTGAAGTAGATGGGAGAGGTGTACTAAGAGTCCCTTTATCAACATTTTGATAAATCCCCTGTAAAATTACGGGGGTGTAAATCTTGGCGTAAGATTCTTACAGGCTGAACTCAAACTTGTAATTAATATAAAATAAAAACTCGTCCAGATAAGCGAGACGCATCACCGCTACACCACACAAGACTATGCATTTTCATGTAAAATTTACAGCTGAAATTATAAAATGTCTGACGGTTTCAAACCACGGTACAGAGAACAAACAAAGCAAGCGGAAATTAGAAGGTGTGTTAAAAGTCCGTACAAGCCGGCTATTCTAATAGCTTTTAAAAGTGGAAAATATAAGCGAAATAAAGTAAAGAGAACTTTTAACACTTTCAAAATCCTACAATTATAATTTCGGCATAGTATTGTTCCTCGAATAACTCGTCATCCGTAACTATCCAACTTTAGTTTTCGCTTAAATTTCGAAACAATTTGTTCGAAATTGTTTTGTTGAGAGTAAATTGCATTAAACTTTCTGTTAGAAGAAACGAATATTGTTGTGGGACTATTAATTATTGGATAAAGAAGCTTAATTGCTAAATGCTGAAAGTATTTAGAAATAAGACGAGGGATTGCCAGTCTGTCTGGTTAAATAAGACGATTAAATAGACTTGGATATCAAAAGCTGGTAAAAGAAATACGTTTAGTTGCCAAAAACAATGACCTTTTAGAAGTAGAAAATTATAAACATTATTTTTTTGATACACATTCGTATAATACTTTTAAAAACTTGTGTTATCAAACCTATAATACTTTAAGGCATATATCTCATGGCTATTATAATCAAATATGGCAGAATTGCAGCAATAGGGATGTGGCCAATCAATTATTTAACGGTCTAATGACTTATTACGAGTATAAGGCACCAATAGTGCATAAAATAATATGCGTAGGAAAACACTATGCATCGGTCCTTGTTCTGTGTCTGTACTTATGTAAAATAACTTGGGTTTCTCAGGGCAACACCATACGCCTAGGTAAGACTGGTTGTCCGACTTTCGGTCTTCTGACGACCCGTAACGACCGTCAATGATCTACAAATGAAAGCCAGGATCAACTGCTTAACGAGGTTATGTTTACCTAACATTACCGGTGAGATTTGGATGTATGTACTATTTTATAGCAATACCTCGTGAAAAGTATGTTTTCAGGTATTCCGTTGTAATTTAATACTGTGCCAATAAACTCAATTTTATTATTTTATTCTAAATTTAACATCACGCATGTGTTCTCCAAAATCTATCGCCTTCTGTACCTACTCCTAACAATTTTAATACCAACAGCTAATTAAATGCATAAGCTCATAACAGAAGGATCTTGTAGGAGTCAGGTGCACTGTTCTGGAAATATATTGTTCTCTAATTAATATTATAGCGTTCTTATTATGATGAGCTTATATTTCGCTTGTACTTAGCTTAAAGGGATACATTTTATCTTTTCTCCATTCGGGATTACGTTCTGGAAAGCTGTTACATTAGTATAGAATGCATAACAGTAGATTAAAAAATGGAATGAATTTATCTAGTAAATGCAGTCAATTTTTTACTGACGATAAACAAGGACAGGGTTCTCAATACAAAAAAACAATGCGTGTTGCATTGTTTTTTTGTCTTTTGTTTGACCGTGCATTACTTATTACTGTGTATTCCTATTTAGATTGTTTTTATTGGATAGGGTAAACGTTAAAAGAATCCACCCCTGAGTGAAGAAAATAGGGGATGATTGAGTTTTCACCTTCTGAATTTTATATCAAACATATCCACCTCCCCTATATCGCGTATTTTGACGATGCTTACCAGGCCTATAGACGGATAACAACCTTGTATTGGACGTGTTTGCTGATTAATAGAAGACGATAATGTTACAATGGTTGCGGTTCTGTGAGAAGACGGAGTGGCTGGATTATTTAGTTTGAATGGCTGCTGTTTTTATTATGTAGTAACAAATTAAGGATCTACTAGCTAAATAAAAACAGCCACAAGGGTTGGTCGAAGGTTAAACTACGCTAGCCGAGGTCAGTCTGTGGATGGGTGACCATTCGTAACATGTCGAAACTCCTCGGGGCCTCGGAAAGTACGTGAAGCCGTTGGTCCCGGCTGTCATTTGTTGGTCTTTGACAGTCGTTACGGGTAGTCAGAAGCCCGAAAGTCTGACAACCAGTCTTACCAAGGGGTATCGTGTTGCCCAGTACCTAACTGGGTTGTAGAGGTCAGATAGGCAGTCTCCCCATGTAAAATACTGGTATTCAGCTGCATCCGGTTAGACTGGAAACCGACCCCAACATAGTTGGAAAAAGGCTAAGCAGATTTCATCATCTGCCTTATTCTGCCTCATGTGATTTATTTGTTACTACATAATCTTTTATATAGTAACAAATAAATCGCATGAATAGCGTCGTTTATATACACAGACACGACATGAAAATACTACTATACTAGCTTTTTGGCTAGGTTGTTTCTTCTTAATTGCGATTTTTTAAAATGAACCAACAAATAACTCTGATTATTTATCTATACATGTGCCATTGATTCAGTTTACATTGTGTTTATTTATTTCCACAGTTTCCTTGTATCATTGTACCTAGTTGGAGGTTATACGTTCATAGACGTTCCGTATTTTTACGTATCTAATTTCTTCTGTAATATAATTGTTAAAGTTTAAACTATGATAATATTTATGAAGAGGACCTTCCCTTAATGGTTCGATTTAAAAGTATCGAGCACATCCCATTCAAGTGTTAGTAAATTTCTTTCGGAAATCGGGAGTTAATTACTAGCTATTACTTAAAAAAAAGGACATTTTAAAATTATTGTTAACATTTTAAATCTTTTATTTGATATTTATATGTTTTGGTTGTATTTTTTTAATTTTATTTATTGGCTGAGCCTACTTCGCGCACACAGAAACAATGTGTACGTGGATCTTAAATCCTACACAAACACTCAAAGTCGTCTTTGGGAAATCGAACATCTCTGTAGAGCCGTTTATAACCCCATGCTTTATAGTGTTAGGCTTTAGTCTAGATTTAACCCAGGTAATAGATATGACATATTAATGCTAATATTAACTAATTACATCAGAGCTATTGATTATGGCTTCAGTAATTGTTGGTGTGATTAACGGTTTTAGGTCGAATACCTATGTGATGAGGATTTCAAGCAATTTGATTATTGATTACTGTTAGGCTGGATTTAAACCGATGTTTTAATTGTACAACAACACGATACTATCCAGGGTCCCAATTAAGGCAAACGCATAAAAGGATAAAAATTCCTCGAAATAATATCATCACTAAAGTCTAATTTTTATGCATTTTTTATTTTTATTTTGATATTTAATTATGGAAGGTTTTTACTATGTATCTATTTTAGGAAATTCCTTCTTTTTTAGGTTTTTCACGTTAAAACGTTTAAAGTAGGTGCTTATTGGGTTGTTATTCCAAGGAACAAGTCATCTTCTATCGCACGTCGCGGGAACTACAAAAATATATTTTACCATACTGATAATTATTAGATTGGGGATAAAGCCTGGGTAAATAATATATAGTCGGTCAGTCAGATAATAAAAATATCTTGAACACGTATTTTTCGCATAATCATATTAATAAAACAAATATTAGATAAAACGAATTAAAAATGGGCAGGTGGGGGCGCGTTACGTCATTTCTGGGTATAAAATATACTTACGTGTGACGTCACGCTACATTTTAACTCAAAGTATTGACGTTACTCTTTTGACTACGTAAAAAAAGAAAAAATACGTGTCAAATGTTTTTATAAAAAATTCCGGCGGCGGATAAAAAACAATTTTTGTGTCCGCATCCATATTGCAAGGGTGTGTGTAAAACGCACTCTTATTATATTAAAACAAGTGCCTATAGTTTTGATAGAATATTTCGTAAACAGTAAATGCATACAAATTCAGCGTTAATGTGGTTGTATGTTACAACTACATTTTTTTCTATGCTAATTGCTTTTAAAACGCTTGAGCATGCTCGAGCATTTTACTGCTTTTTTTGTTTTTAATGACGTTGCTCACACTAAGATTTCCTCCTTTGTTGTGGGTGTGTTTACAAACTTTTAAAGTCACATACACGAACAGCCAGACCAGGAACAAGTACCTGTAGGCATACAAATGTTTGTTCCGTGCGGTAATCGAATCCACAACACGCGCCGCAGGAGTCGATCGCTCAACCACTGCGTCAACCGTGCCGGCTTTGATCCATCCTCATATTCTTTGCGACAAACTTACTAATAAGATAAAAACAAAATAAACTCCTTAAACTATATAACCTATATACCCTTACACCTACATATATATCCTTAACTTACTCATAAAACATTCAACGATGAGTTAACACACCCATTAAAATTACCATATTCAAAACTGTATAAAAAACTGAATTACACTTAGCTCGGCGCATTAAAGGAGGCGTCTCGGACTGTTGTTAAATCTCCCAAGACGTGCCATAGGAAATGTTCTCTTTATCTTACACCATCCTGCTTCCGAAGGCGTACCTTCCGCTCCCCGTTCCGCCTCGCCGCACTACACACCGGAACTGACGGGGATTTATTTAGAATAAAACAGCACATTTTTATTGCGCATTAAGACACACCAAAAGTTGAGACTGTTGAGGTACTGTTATATTTTATATCTTTAAAATGATACAATTATTAATATATTGAGAAATTTTTACGACACGGTTGGCGCAGTGGCTGAGTGATCGACTGCTGTGTCGCGTGTCGTGGGTTCGATTCCCGCACGGAACAAATATTTGTATGGCCTACAGGTAATTGTTCCAGGTCTGGCTGTTTGTGTATGTGACTTTAAATGTTTGCAAACGCACCCACGACACAGGAGAAATTCCTAGTGTGGGGCAACATTTTTGTAAAAAAAATTCAACCGCATCGCTGTCAACGGGAAAAGTGCCCAGAAGGCTGGCAGCATTTCCACATTGAATGGCAATATGCTGATTCTTTGGCCAAAAAAAAGGCCAGCCCTCTGGTCACGGAGTCGTCTAAACGCGAAAAACTAAATGGGTACACGAAGCCAATGTGTTTCAACCCCAAACGGCTCAAACATATAACTTCCAGTTAGGTTGTACTAAGTACTTGTAAGGTATTTGTTTCTTTTGATTCTGAATTGACGTTTTTAGTAACTTATTCTATTGCTTGTCTTATTTATTTCTGTTGGTTAAATAACATGCGAGGTTGTGGGTTCAAACCTGGGCAAGTAGGCCAGTAGCAAAGCCAATGTGTTTTTTTCTATTCACATATATGTACTTACTAAGTTTGTCTTAGACATCACCGACATCGGTGAAGGAAAACATCGTGAGGAAACCTGGATTTATAATTCATATAAGTCTGAAATCGGCTTGAGCAAGCGTAGTCATTAATACTTCTCTGTATGAGAAGAGGCCGTTGCAGTGGGACAGTAACGGGTTGGTATTATTATTATATTTTAAATTACATCCTTATAAGAAAACATACGTCAAATTATAATAACTATATTTATCTAGTTTATCTGGACAGCGCCAAGTGGATGGTCTTTTTTTGCTAAAGAATCTGCACTACCATTCGCTGTCGTAATGTTGATTATGAGCCTTTTGGGAGTTTTCTATGCTCTATAATTCCTTCCTCCCTTTTTATACATTAACATACATTTTCCTATAAGCGAATTTATAGCTTTTTAAGAAAATTTAATCACGTCTCGTCTTGACATGTCGTGTATGGCAGATAAATAAATAAATAAATAAAAAATAAAAAAATATTGGACACGTATTTTTTGCTTACTCAAATCAATAAAAAGTGACAATGATATAGCACATCAAAGTTCAGGAGAAGGAGCTTGTGACGTCACTGTTACGTTAAGAGTGTATCACGGCGTGACGTCACGCGCAATTTCAACTCACTATATCGTCGTCATTTTTGGTTTATGTGACAAAAGAAAAAATACGTGTCCAGTATTTTTGAGTAATCCAACTTTCGGACCAATCAGAATTTTCGAGGACACTAACCCTATTGGTTCTTTACAACATTAATTTGATGATGAAAGTATTCCAGTGAAAAAGGATTCAATCTAAAAAAAAACAAAGGAGAAAGAAAGCTAGATTCACAATATCAATATCTCCGACCGTTTATACGACGACGAAAATTGATAGGGACAATCGAGGCGTCCGATAAAAATTGTATTAGCACTGCAGACGTGGCGAGTGCATTGTTTTGTCCCCGCACAGATGCGCCGAGGATTATCATCAATCACCAACTGCAAATTGCACATAGCCTTTCGGAATGCACCCTGTGCCATTTGTGTGCTACCGGTCAGGATTAGGCGGTATTAGTTGAATCGAATTCCGTGCTAAGCGCTCTGCGGGGCTATGTGTTACAGTATACGAGCCTTCGAGCCGGATCCTGAAACTGCACTCAAATAGCCTACACGGTACACACTCCCAACTGAAGGAATAAATTATTGATTCCTCCTGATAGCGGTATAAATCGCAACTTAAGTTAATTTTAATTAAACTTGGCCGATTTTCGTATCCTGCTGAATTGCTAAATGGTCCGCGACGAAGTTTGTTGCTCACAGATAGATATAACTTATTTTTATCGGTTCCTTGAACGTGACCGCAGCCTGCCGGCTTCGCCGCTAAGGAAATGTTCGTTCATGATCATTGACTACCTACGTAAGTATAAGAAAATAATACCCAGTCATCTAGAATTTAATACAACAGAATAAAAAAGATCTGTCTCATAACCCATTATCATAGTTTTTATTCAATTGATGACATTTTACATTTCAAAACTTTTTGTAAAATTGTACCATAATATTGTTTGAGATCAAATTATTTTAAGTATTGGCATTTCAATCTTTTGTAATACTTTGGTTTTCATGATTTTAATAATCTCATCCCCACTTTAATTACCCTATGAAACCGTAATTTAACTATAGAATATTCAATTGCATGCGTGAATTGAATCGCCATCGCCCTAAAAAATGGCAGCTACTAGACATAGACCAGGGAAACTATTTATAGTCTTCACAAACTCATACGGTACTGTTTATTGGAATCGCACCCAATCCAAATTAATCCCAGAAAAGATCTGATTGTGGCTGAAAGCCGATTGCAGATAAAAATATTGCATGAATGAACCTTAAGTGTGTACACGACTGTTGAATACTATGGAACCATATATTAGCGTTATAATATGTCCCAATATTCTGGCAAAAAAATAAATAATTCATTCATACACGCATTAGTTCAGTTAATAGTAGGTATGTACTTGTTTGCCATTTTAATATTACAATGGTTGGTTTTATTCTATTTTATTCAAGAAGTTCAACAATTGTAGAAATTAACGTTTGGTTATTACATTACCTACTTCATTGTTTAACTTTTAACCGTTTCTTTTTTTATCAAGCCATTGTTTCTAATTGTAACGGTAAAGAAACTGTAGAATATAACAATTTTAACTTGAAATGGGAACATCGAGGCATGGACAATAGTATTATTCTGGTTCATTCACATTTCTGCGTACTAATTGCATGAGTAAGTTAAGGAAAGGTTTCATCCAAAAGACAACTACCATACATATTCATATATGTATATATCACCTTGCTTAAATATTAATGGATAAATTGTCTATAGTTAAAAGAATCCTATTAAAGTTTACTAGAAGTCAAGACATGCACAAATTAATAATGCATAATTAAAAGTAGGTACTATTTAAAGCATTGGTTCTCAACCCATAGTCAGCGGACGAAAAGTGAGCCCGCAAAAGCTGAAATTTGGCCCGCGAAAGATTTAAAATTTTAACTCAAAAATCACATTGATGCAAACCCAATTTCATTTTCTATTACAAAAGTTGTGCTTACCATTAGAATAGTACGGTTACTGTTGATTAAACGAGTAAGCTAGAACTCTTCATTATATTTTACTATATTATACTATATATTAGATTGACCTGTCAATATTTGTTTAAACTCAAAGTGGTCCTAGGTCAAAAAAGGTTGAGAGCCGCTGATCTAAAGCATTATCATCAATAACGTGCTTAACAACGGAACAAATAACTAGAACAGTAACGGCTGTTTGCAAGAACATTGTTCGTTCAAATTAAGGAAAACGCTCTATACAATTAAAGCCCGGTCACAGTTCATTCGTGTCTTATTTAATTACAGTTCCTTATGCAAGTAGCTCGCTTAGATCCGAAGTTCCAAAACTATTTGTGGCACTAAATCCAGTTGCCGTACAGCACTAGGACAGCACTATCTAGGAGCGCAACATGCATACCCATGTAAATTTCGAGCGGAGCCGGCCTCGTTAATTTGGCTCTTGTCACGAGGCACATCCCTTTCTTAGTAACCCTGTACCCGCTGCGTCGCCGTGCTTTCACCAGCTAACGGCTCCTTGGCTGCTCGAAATTGCCTCGGTTTATCTTCGTACGATCGACCCTGAACACATTCTGAATAAATGTTTCACAAATTCGCTATCCTGTACTCAGGAATGCCCCTTTTATTTATATTTACGATTGCGAGATTTGCTTCAGTGATTTTGATAATGTTTACGCTTCAGTGGTGGTCTTTATCAAATGTCGATGTTAATTTGTGTGTCCTAATTTGATAAGATTTTGATGCGTAGATGAATAGATAACAGCGTGTTCAATTGATTGAAAGTTCCTTCACTTCGAATTTTAGTATGTGCGCTTATTTGGTGGATTAGTACTAGCTGGACAAAATTGACTCGTTTTGTTTTGTTTCATATTATGGATATAGTATTGCAGTAGTAACGCAAAACACCCTTCAGGTTTCACTTTCGTATATTTTTACTTACCGTCGCACACTATAAGCAACACCGAACTCATATTGATGTACTGAAATGCGTTACGTTGCGAACACCGCTGCCATCGCCACCAGTATTTTACATCGAGTGACCTGTCTGACCTCCACAACCACAACCAAACCACAAAGTAACTAGGCAACATGGTACCTCTTGGTAAGACTGATTGTCAGACTTTCGGGCTTCTGACTGCCCGTAACGACTGTCAAACATCTGCAAATGACAGCCGGGACCAACGGCTTAAGACGCTTTCCGAGACACGGAGGAATCTCGATAAGTTAAGAACGTCACCCACGGACTGATTAGCAAGCGTAGCTTAACCTTTGATCAACCCGTGCGGCTGATTTTATATACCCACATGCTGCTCTTTTTGATAAAATCATACTAAGATGTTTTTTTATCTACACAAACAAGTGCTGCTGACGTGTTAAAACAGATCGTTTTTTCCACCTCTTATAGGAATAAATAAAAATAAATTATCTCCATTACTCAGGACGAGAGCCTAATTGAAGCTTATAAAGGCTCATATTACCTCTGTCGTTCTTTAATGTATTCTTTGACGTCAAAGAGGACTTCTAATGTCAACAAGATTTGAAAAGGACTGAAAACCAAGTTTTTAATACCAGTATTAAGTCATTAGTTCTCACATTAACACGTGCGTTACAATAGTTCTATTCGCGACTGTAATATTCTAATATTCATATAATTCTTTCAATATTATATTATTTACTATATATTATTATAAGTTGATAAATATTTTGTAGGTATGTGTGATTTAAGTATTAGTTAAATATTACATAATTGAGTTTCTACATTAAGTATTTGATTTTGTACAGTTTTTTTTTTGTGTGGGCGGTGCTGTGTTGTTCACACCACCTTTACCAGTCTGTTTTTTATAAGTCAAGACTTGTAATTGGCTGTCAGTTTCACTCACTATTTTTTATTCTGGTTTGTTTAACTGTAAGTCTTCCATAGTTCATAAATAAATAAATAAATAAAAATAATAAACGCATGTGCGGCGTGTTTTTATCTACCCAAAAGTTTTTAATCGGATGACTATCAAAAAGTAAGTTACTGTTAAAAATATCCTTTAAAACTATTTAGGCTCGGTTTTACCAATAGGTTCATTTTGTACATTCGATTAATGCTCGTGCCGTCTCTGTATTAGAAGGGGATTTTTCTCTTCAGTGGGACAGTAACAGACTGGTTTTATTGTTATAATGTATTTAAATCAAAACCTATATTCAACATTTTTTAAACATTTAAAACCAAGGTCAAGTGCGTCCTATGTATAACAACTCTGCCAGCCCTGCAGGGGATAAAAGCAAAATAGTTTTAAAAAATCTTCCAATTATAATGGGAGTTTTTATTAATCGAAACAAATGTAAAAACCAAAGGAGAACTCCCAAAGTAGATATAGGGTTTCAAAATTGGAACACTTAACCACAAACGTTAAATGGAACGTTTCGGAAAAGCATAAAATAGTTCCCCTAGCCCGATGTAACAGTTTGAACTGAAGTTGGAATGCGATTGTAGTATGCACGTGGTATATACTGACCACCTGGAGGGCCTGTTCACACTGTGATGATCAGGCACAATATTTTTCTGTTGTCTTCGTGCGACTTTTAATACCAATTTGATCCCTATATCGTAAACTCATATTTATGCTGAAACCTATATGAGCGCCGCCTGGTGACAGTTATAGGATTTACTGTTTAATTTTGGGATTACATGGGAGTATCATGGGCTGTGGATGGGAAATAAGCAGTCGCTCAATGTAAAATGCTGGTATTCAGCTTTATCCGTCTAGACTGGAGGTTGACCCAATCATAGTTGGGAAAAGGGTAGGCAGATGATGATCGCAGTTTCATACTATATTAAAATTTGTTTTTAACCGTATGTACAGTGGAATATTGGCCTGTGATCCTGAAAATTTTAGCGTAGAGTATTGTACTGATCATCGCCGCTGTGGACGGGCTCTTTCTGGGACATTTAATGGAAAGTAAAATCTGTTTCCTCACGTGTTATTTGGGTGTCTTTAACATTAACGTACTTATGACTTTGTCGGGCGATATTTCGTAATCAGATTATTATTTTGATAATGGTTGATACCGGATTTTTATTATATCCTCATTCCTTTCACATGTCACACATCACTCTTACTTAAATATTTTGTACAATAGGGCGAGGAAGTGAAGACTTTTTGTAATACAATACCTGTTTGATGTTCTCAAATTAATGCATTAGTAAATTATTTATTATTTTTATACAAGTATTGTATTGTACTATTGAAATAACTGAAAACCACTTAGGGGGTCATTGTACTCATCATGATGATCAGCTGTTACTGGGACCAACCCTATATTTTATCAAGTAAGGCGAGCTAGATGGGAATGTCTGGATTAGCGGATTTTTCTACCTCCTTAATAAAATCTTTTCATGATGATAATTACGATGACCTCTGAAAAAAATTCGGATATTTCAATAAATATATTTTTCAAATTATAAAAAGTCTAAAAAGATTTGATGTATGTGAAAATTTATACCTACCGTGGACCTTTGTTTAGTTCTCCAGTTAGGAACTGGAAAATCTTTATAACAGTTTTAAATAATCAGTCTCTTAGTACAGACGCCAGCACATCAAGCTACCCCAAAATGACAAATTTTCTCAATTGAACATAAACCTTTGTTCTTTCGCGACAAAGTTGAAAATCTATCAAAGAAATTTGACACATTGGGGTAGCTTGATAAGATGGCCTCTGTACCTGCTTACTTATGGACTAATTATAATATTATTGGATTATTACTTAATAATAATCTTCACAAAGAGTATTGACCCGGGAATGTTGTTCAGCTGCCATTAAAACTCCATCTTACATTCAATGATTAATTCTAGAAATATTCCGTTATGACAAATTAATCATAAAGTATATTACAACGTAGATACTGAACTCGAATTCTTAAAGTGACTACACATCAGATTGTGTTTTCTTTATTAATAAATATATCTTATCGATTCGTTAAACTAGCGATAACTGGTCAAGGGCAAAAAAGTTAGGAATAATCCACTGTTTTCTACTGATAAATGTATTGATAGTTCATAGATGTGCCTAAATACTTTGAAATATACGGTTTAATACGGACGGACAGATGGTGTGTGGTAATAGGCTCACTCTCTATTACATGGGACTTAATTCTAACTGGTAAAATGTGGGCGTACAAAGGTACACCTAGGTTGCCTAAGCCTTTGTGGAATATAGGCGTGATGTTGTGTTATATTACGTTTTAGTGTTCAAATAACGAAGTCCAAATTGGTATGGAAACCAAGTAGTTCAATAACAGAACCGATAAAAAAATTAAGATGTTCAATATTAAGTCATCATCATCATCATCACCCTCTTGCCCTTATCCCAATTTATTTGGGGTCGCCGCAGCACGTCTTCTTCTTCCATACTTTTTTATCTGCCCTCATCTCAGAAATTATCTTCCACACAATCCATTCATCGTTTCTTTGTTCTATCTCTTTTCTTGTAACCTCATACTCAAAACGTTCCTCACATTATGATCCTCATTCCTCCGCATGACATGTTCATGCCAAGACAGCCGATTTTCACACAAGTTCTCGGTCACAGATGTCACTTAAGACTTCCTCTTATATACTCATTTCTTATTGTATCCATACACATAGCCTTTCATTCGTCCCTTTTGTGGGCCAACATTCCAATGTACATTAATAAGTCCTGACTCAAAATAGTAACTAAGAACCAAAATTTAAAATCGCATGCAAGCCTTGAGCGTAGTGCTGAATGCTTGTGCCTAATATGTATGAGAAGAAGTCTTTGCCATGCAGTGAGACAGTAATAGGCTGGTATTGCTGGCTAAATACAATAGCAAAGGACGAATTTTTAGGAAATAGTTTTACCACGACAATTATAATATTATTGTATAATGTTTGCAAATTCAAATCATGGAAACACTTTACTCGAGCTTCTACCTACTTCAATAAATTATGTTAATATATTATAAACAATATATTTACAAAAAAAACTATCCGTACCGCTAAAGTTGACCAGCAGAAAATTACTCTTTATTCCGGAGTGCAATTAATTGAATGGATCCTTCCAATTTCCAATTGATACTCTTATGAACTGTATACATACGCTTCTTTTTAACTGTTTTGTATCCAATCTGCATTGATAATATTGATATGCTGATCACATTTTGTATTTATTCTCGATCAAAATTAGTTTTGAGTCCTAATTCCACTTTCTTTACAGATTGCTTTTGACTGTACAAAACATCGCCTGTTTAGACATTTTTCTTTCGGAGACACTTAAAAAGTAAACAGCTGATAAAAAGTGTTTGAAATAAAGCCAAAATTGAATTTAAGACTATATTATTTTTTCTTATTTCAGAATAAGATTTATTTGGGGTTCAATTAAATACAAGCTTCAAAGCAATATCTACTTAAGTCACTTCTAGGAACACTTGTGTACCAAGGACGTTCGGGAGTTATTTACTGAAGAAATGAGGCTATCTGAACCAAAATGGCTTAACCTACATTTGTCTGTAAACAAGGATTAATATTTTAAAGCAAAAACAATGTACTGACCTGCAAAAAAATTTAGTACTTTTAATATCTTGTGAAAATTGGGTGAGCAGTAAATTATCAATTTTATTTTTCAATAGCACTTCGCCCGTCACTTCTTCGAACATTAACATCCCCTCCACTCAGTTAAAATAAAATACAGCCTAATTCATTGCTGCTAATATAGCTTTATATAACTTCTTGTTTTTTTAAACAACACAGAACAGTAGTTTTTTTTGTTTATCCATTAGAAACAATTCCACAAACAAATCTTTCCCCGTCATAATATTAGTTTAGGCAATACAGACTTACATAACGTCTCGGCACAAAACTTGGCTTTAAACTGATCCAAAATCGCTTTTTTTTTCCAAATTTTGCCCCAATTTCGGACAATCACATCTGCTGGTAAATTATAGTGGATTATTTTACTAATTAATATGTATTCAAACTTTTTACAGGAACCTAATGGTCTAAGTCAGATTTGCACCTGCATTAGTCAAGTTCTGAAAATGAAAAATAGAATACGTGTTTAAAAATAAATGCAACACTGGGGAAATTTACAAGACTAAACGTGCACTGTTGCATTGTTTGTTGATACTTCTTACATTGATTTTAAACAATTAACCTATGGAAAAACTATCTAACAGCTGGAGCTGTTGACGATAAAATCTTAGTACAGTAAAACGGGGTGAATCGAAAAGCCGGAGTGAATCGAAACAAAACTATAAATGAGATTTAATCGTTGATTCAATTAATGACAGCCGGAACCAACTAAAGTAGTTCCGTTGGCCATCTCTGGTCTTCATCATCAGTTCCACTTCACCGCATAAAACGCATGAGTTTCTATAAAAATACCCAAATCGCTATGGGTGTCTATAATATGCGAAGATTTCCCTCGATTACAGATCTCTCGACTGTCTATCGTTTTAAAAATCAGTTCGCAATAAAAGGAGAAATATGAGCATATATTTAGAAAACGAACAAAAATCGAACTCCTCTTTTTTTAAGTCGGTTAAAAAGGTTAACATTGCCTTTGTAAACCAATAGAACTAACACAACCTTCCTCAATAAAATATGATGAATATCTTATAATCAAAAAGCATTAATAATATTGCATGGTAGATTAGGTAAAGATTAATTAGGTCATTTTCATGTACTAACGACACTCACTTTTCACTTTTTTACTTCACAAACTCACTTTCTTTTCAGTCACTTTTTGTTAAAGTATAACTTACTTTTTTATTGTTTTTTCTGTGTTCATTGCTTCGTTGGTGGCTCGTGGCTTAAGAATAAAAGCCGCACAGGTTGATCAAAAGTACCATAAATTTCATTAAAAAAAAGTGTTATAAAATTCGATTAGTAACCAGTTTGATTACTCGTATATCTAGATACATATTATTACATCTAAAATTCCGTGTGATAGATAGATAAATGACAAAAGATTATTGTACCAATATAAAAACAAGTTATTTATTTCTTCGTAGAGATATCACGACTTGTTGTCATGATACACTTACTATCGTCGTTCGTAACAACCTCGCAGATTACTACTAAATAAACAATAAAGTACGCAATTTCATTTTATTTTTTATGATATTCTAATCTATGGAAATTATAAGTACAGTAGGCCGCACATGAGTAGCAACTTCTTGCTCTATTGAAACGTAGTACTTACGCAACGCTAGGCTTAGTCAAGGTCAAAGTGTTACTACTGAAGTCTGGTCGAATGTATCTACTTTTATAGGTCGCTGTCCAAGGATTGTTTGTCTTCGTGACATAAACGTTGCGTAGATAGTATGATTGTAATAATTTAATGATTATATCTAAGAGGTCTAATTAGTAACAAATTACTTTAAAAACCTTACCGGTTCTAAAGGTACTGAGCAGTAAAAGGGGGAAGTATAATTTTATATTTATATCATGACTAATTCCTTTTCATATTAATTTATTTTACATGTCAACGGCCTGTCAGCACACGGTTGTCTATACTCTTCTAAAAATGAAATAGTCTTCATCTCATTGAAAAAATCAGGACAAACTACTAAAACTCTTAAATATCCCAGAAGGTTCGATTGCAGCTGCATCACAGTACCTAACTATTCATAATTCTCTAGACCATTCAGCTGACATCATCTGTCGTCATCTGTCAAAATTACTTCTTTCTCATAATTAACCCTAAATTTGGGAAAACAAGTCCTTAATTTTTGAGCTATATAGGTAACTACGTCTTGTTGCATCATAAGTTTAAAACATCAATAATCAAATTGGACAATTGCGCGTTGAACTCGAGAGGGATATGATGGATATGTACATATATTTATTTTAAACAAACTTGACATTGTAGTTGAAATAACATTTTTTCCACACTCTACAACTGCAAAGTTAAGTTTGTACATGCAATAGTGAGGGATTTAGTATGCTATTTTTGGACCATATACTTCTTAAAAGTTTTCCTGCAACTTATAAGTAAAGATCTAATTTCTATTTTTTAGGGTTCCGTAACAATAAAGGAAAATCGGAACCCTTGTAGGATCACTTTGTTGTCCGGCCGTCCAACTGTCTGTCACGACCCTTTATCTCGGGAACATCAAACTTCTAAGTTAACGTAAGAAAAAGATACGTATACTTAAGCCGCAAAAGACGTACATATATTTCGATACTCTCAAGGGAATCAAAATATATAGGGTATATACCGTCGACCTAGTACTTTGAAATTCGGCAAGTAGTACCGCCTTATACTACAAGTATAGGGAAAAATCTGTAAACTATACATTTGTAATTAAATCATAAAAAACAGGGTCTTTATGCAAGAACGGCGCGGCGCGGCGCGGCGGTCCAAATTTTGGATTGAGTTTAATGTATCTTGTGAGGTACCGTATGAAAGAGCTTGATCGGCACAACCTTAAACAGATTTTTATTATTTTAATGATGTATTTTTTTTTTTTTTGGAGATTGAAAACTCATGTTTTTTTTTAATGTAACAAATTTGTACTGAACCCTCGGTGGGCAAGTCCCACTCGCACTTGTATAGATTTTTTCAAAAATTGTATTCCCGTTAGTTTTGTACATAAGTAGGGAGGGGGAATTCTCAATTTTCATCTATTTTCTTAAATAACTTTAAAGAACTGAGAAATTCACATTGTGCGTACCAAACTTCTACTATCGGCCTAATAAATTTGGACAAAATTTACTCTGACAGACGGACAGACAGACATAAGGGTAACGTTTTTCCATTCGGACGTATACGCCCTAAAAACTGACCAAACAGGTAAAACGATTTTTCGCCCGTTACCACTGCGAGCCAGTAGTTGTCTGGTACTCTATCAGCTGATTGGTATATCTAGGTGAGTCGTTGACCCCGACACACAGGGCATATACTTACATAGATAGATGATCAATCAATATTCTCGTACAAGTAATTCCCAGTCGGGGATTCCATGTAAATAGATATTTATAGGCAAGGAGACAGTTGGCCCATATTGATAAGGATATTATTTATATAAAAAAAGAAAGAAATAAAAACGGCCGCACGGGTTGACCGAAGGTTAAGTTACGCTTGCCAAGGTTAATCTGTTGATGGGTGACCGTTCGAGAGAGACGAGACTACTCCGTGCCTCGGAAAACACGTTAACCCGCTGGTCCCGACTGTCATTTGTAGATCTTTGACAGTTAGTTACGGTTTGAGTACTCAGACGCCCGAAAGTCTGACAACCAGTCATACTAAGGGGTATCGTGTTGCCCAGTAACTGGGTTATGGAAGTCAGATAGGCAGTCGCTCCATGTAAAATACTGGTGGTTAACTGCATCTGGTTAGACTGGAAGCCGACCCCAACATAGTTGGGAAAAGGCTAGGCAAATGTTGGTGATTTTAATACGTTGCGTTTAGTACGTTTGATCCCATTAGATAAATATTTCTAATGCTAACTAGGTCTACGTAGGTTCACCTTGGTCTTGAGCGTGTGTAAATATAGCATACGTCATTTTATAGCACGGTGTGCTCAAACACGATCGTACTGATTAATGTACTGAGAATTGCCGCTGATTCATAGACTATACAGCGAATGTTGCAGTCGGCCTCTTTGTGATGATATGAGCAGTGAAAACATTTATATTTTGTTTTGAAATGTTTGTTACTCACGAGAAATTGTTGTGTGAGTAAAATATAGTTTACAAACAGTTTGAAATTAATTATTCAATTAATAAGTACAATGATAATATCTGTCATTATACCAATAGATGAATCAGACTAATAATTATTCTATTAGTATAAATTTATTAATTTGAATGCTATCTCTTTTTTTCTTTATAAAATTATACAAAGATGTTCAGAATCTTTTGTTTAAATTTTATATGTTAGAAAACTTTTCCTGTCTTTTACGGCGTTCGTGACCACTAGCCATGATCACAAAGTTTGTCTGCTCTTCCGACGGTACTGTGAAAAACCCGGAGTAATACTTAAACTTAGTTTTATTTTGTTGTGAACTCGTATACTTTCACAAATTTTTAACTTAAACATAGGTTGTCCCTGTAAAACCTTGCAATGGCAATTTTGTGACTGTGTAAAGTCGTACCTCACTTTTTGACTTAGTTTAAAAAATCTTATGGACAACTGGTTTTTTATTTTTGAATAAACAATTATACTCCTCTTGAGAATACTTATATGCATGAAAACATATGATATGTATATTTTGAAGATATCATTTTGAAAATCTTGTAGAAGGCACACAGGTTGACGACACGGTTGGCGCAGTGGCTAGGCAATCGACTACTGCGCCGCGTGTGGTGGGTTCGATTTCCGCACGTAACTAATATTTGTATGGCCTACAGGTAGTTGTTCCGGGTCTGGCTGTTTGTGTATGTGACTTTAAATGTTTGTAAACGCACCCACGACACAGGAGAAATTCCTAGTGTGGGGCAACGTTTTTAAAAAAAAGGAAAAGGAAAAAAAAGGAAAAACAGTAAAAATTAAGTACTTTTATGTAATCACATATATAGTAAAATAGAGAAGTCGTTATACATGTGCAAGTTATACAGCTCCACTTTTGTCCCTCACTAAAACAATATACTACCTACGCAAATTATAAACTAACTAAATAAAAATGGCAAAAGTGCGAGTTGACACAATGGTCGACCCCACGTTACCTCTGGACCATAATAACGGGAAGTCATGGAAAGGTCCTTGACCCAGTAGTGGTATGATACAGGCTAACAGTAACAAGTTGATAAAGTGTTTCATAGGCAGTTTAACCCTTTGCTTCGCGGGTACAATTCTGGGCCATTTCTCTCGGTTGACCCTTGCGACCTGCGTTGAATGATAAGTAGTTGATACACTCGATATTTTCGTTTACTTGACTTAAATATATAACAAAATAAAAAAATGTTGTTGCTGTTACTGTCCCACTGTAGAAAACAGCATCGTCTCAGACAGAGATGGCATTAGCATTAATCACCACGCTTTTTCGCGGGTTGGTGATTTGTCTGTATCTATTAATTATAAGTCTAGGTTTCCTCTGCCTATAGCCGAAGTAGAAGCCAACCTTTGGGTTCCGGGAAGTGTCAACCTAACGAACAACGTTGGTTATTTTGTCAGGATGAAACTTTACACTTGAGTGTTATTTTATCTAGTATAAGTCTGTTTTATTCATAATTTTATTAATGTGTCACTTTTGGGAGTAAGTCTTTCTATAGCCCCCCAGTGGTGAATTCTCGACCCCGTGTCCCGAAAGGGGCATAGAAGATAGAGCACCGTGGGGTTACTTTAAAGTTACTTCAAGTGCAACATCGCAAACTTGCTGTGTCCTCCACGATGGTACTTTTGAGGGTAAATGGATAATTTTTATCCCTTAACAAAAAGTAGTGTTATAGTGTAGGAGCATGTGTACAGTCACGCTCATAAATACCTTACACACGCGCATGCATGAAATTCTCTGGAGTTGAGAACATAGTATTTTCGAGAACATCATCATTTCATCCAAAGAAGTCAGCTGGACGCAGGCCTCCCCAAAGATTTCTACCGATCGCTACCCTCATCCATCGATTTCCTGCGATCTTCTCCAGATTGTCGGGCCACCTTGTGGGGGAGACCTACCCACGCTGCGTCTTGCGGTAAGCCTTTGCCACGCTAGAACCTTTCCGCCCCAACGGCCATTGGTTTTGCGAGCAATATGTCCACTGCCACTCCAGATTGAGAACATACAATTATTTAGTTTTCTCATGGTTTTTTTTTATACTTAATAATGGTTTATTTCTCACCTCAATATAGGTACATTACATAGGTATCAATACGAAATAAATAAGGTACTATAATTATACTGTGGGAGACTGGTGCTTAAACTAGACTAGAGACGTTGCAATCGTTGTTTTGCGAAATCGCATTAAATCTTGAGTAAGGTAAGGTGTTTATGCTCGCGACTGTACACACTGAATATTGGACATTGAGGCGTCATAAAAACATGATAACTACCGATATTGTTTATTACTACACATTGTTTCATAATTACGCCTTCCTGCCATAAACAGCTGGGCTGATATCAATCGTTGTACACAACTGTCTTATGTAATAAAAACATGATTTATTACAACAATTTTATCGTAAATTAATGCAATTTCATTAGTACTTTGTTGCTGGGAGTGATATCATGTACCTATGGGAGAATTTGCTCCTTTGTTTGTACGCTAGAGTTTCTAGAGTACATCAAGCTAGCCCGATCCAACAAATTTCTTTAATAGTTTTTCAACTTAATCACAAAAGAATAAGGTTCATGTTCAATTGGGATAATTGGACAGTTTAGATAGTTTGATGTACTGGCGTCTGTACATACATACAGCTGTTATGTCGTATGATGTTCCCGCTATTCGAGAAATAGGTATCTACTATCTAACATAATGTTCCTGAGGTACATTCCCATTAATTGAAGGAGTCATTATATATTCATAATATTATCATCTATTCCTTTAATGAATTACGTATACTTACTGACTGCCTTGTTGGTCTAGTGGTTGCAAGAGCTACTTCTGAGCATAAGTTATTGAGTTCAATTCCTGGTTTGGGGAAAGTGTTATTGGTATAAATTTCATCTGGAATTTCTCAGTAACGGAGTGGAGTGTGGACTTGTACCCGGTCGGTGGCAAAATTCACCCTTTCTTTTAAATGGAACTCAAACATAAATGGCACAATATGGGTATATATCTATAGGTACACCCCTGCCTAACCCTTTGGGGAATACAGGCGTGATGTACTGTAATATTTCGTTTGGAATTTATAGACTAATCGACTGTCAGTTAGCGGCTGTCAATTTTGTTTCTTTTTATTCTGAATATGAATTAGTGTTTACCTCATAACAAAACCATTGACTTATAAAATATCCATGAAGGTCCGAAATTTTCACAATCCACAGGACTCTACCTAAACGTATCCCAAAAACTCCATGAGAGAATATTAATATACACTAGGTACTCTATATTGATTTTATAATATTTGCTCACATTCGGAGTATTTCCCGGAAGGAAACTCATAATGTATGGTTTCAATTTCTAATTAGTTATTATATTAATATTATATTATGTAAACGCCGTACGGCGTGTAAGGTTTGAAACAATGTTTCATTGAAATTCACTCAGACACCAATCTACATGGATATATTGACATAATTGTAAGAAGTGGGATCTGGCGAATCTGATCGAAAAACGGGTTTTGACAAGCGGCACTTTTTGCACTCACATAAACAGGACCACCAAATTACGGGTTGCAATTTTTTCAACCAGAATTTCTTAGTAATACACAACACTGACAACAAAACAACCAACAAGAATATGATCACACGAAAGAACGAGACGAGACGACTATTTCCAAACGTGACTTCTCATACACGATGCAGCAACAGAGTCCAGAATTCAATCCAGCACGCTGCATAGACGCCAGTAGGGTCTAGAATCCAGCATAGATTTCAACTGACTCTAGTCGCCTTGGTAGTGTGGCTTCATTTGGAGTACAAGTTCGATTATGTTCTCTAAGAAGACCACCACGTCGAGGAGGCAGCTAAGTAAATCAAGCTAGGCAGAAGTTTGAAACGTTCCGACGCGATGTTTAATTTTTGTGGTAGTGTAGGATTTCATGTTGTTGACAAGCCAAGCTCTTCAATACTGACCGACAACGAATCGAATACTTAGCAACAGTCTTGGATAAAATATCAAAGGTAGCATCGAGTATTATCGCGTTTGCTGGCTAAATGATATACTATGTCAATGTTCATTGATGTAAGTGCAGCCACAGTGAACGGTCGTATATATTGAAAACAGCTGATGAGTCAGTGACGGTTGGGAACTCGTTGATCGGACCATTGTTATACGTGATACAATTTTGAATATAGAACTAACTGTGAGAGTAGGTAAGGGATTGCTGTTTTTTTTTACTTTATAGGGCTTTGATTTTTTTTTATCGTTGGTAAAAATAATAAACAACAAATGATTAGGTGTTTATTTTTTTATTCAGGTTATGGTTTTATTATATCAGCAATTAAATATTTTGTGCGCGAAATAGTAAACAAACAGATTGACCTAGTTGCGATAACAATATTTACACGTGTACACACCCTGCCCCCGTAAGCCAAAAAGCGGTAACTCAACAAATGTTTGCTTTGAGAAAATAGGGCCATATTTTTATTTTAAATCTACATATAATAATCCTATTTGTTCTCTTGATAATAAATATTTATAAAACTACGATTTGTTTTAAAGTATCCCCATATTAAAACTCACACAAGTTTTTAAATGTAAAGGTATTTAAAGGGCGTTTTCTATAAAGATGTCAAATTTTTCAAACGTCAAAAGAAGCATCGGTCATAACTTTCATTGTTATCATTTTTCATGTAACTAACTACGAGTATCTTGTCAGCGTGTGCAATTCAATAAAGTCTACATTTGTTTATCTAACGTTGATTTTTGTATTGTAGGTGGTTGCAACGATATCTCATTATACTTGGTCAATAATTTTCGAAGTTATTTGTAAATTAAAGTGTCAAAAATCCCAAAATGATGGGTTGACAGTCGTTATCGCTGACAGAATGTCACGATATCTAGGCCTCTGGAGTTAATGACTTGCTACCACCGCTTAGCTTGTAAAGCCCAAACTTTATTATTTCTCATATTAGGCTAATAAGATCCACCAATACTATTCTTAGAGGCTTTATTTATTTTGCAAAAACTATACAGTTATTTTGACTCGACTATCTCATGTAAAATATTAGGTCTTTACCTATGAAATTGCCATTCTGCAGTACTGGCCATTTCAAATCAAAATATTTTTTTTTTGGCTAAGAATTCTAATTTCAAATTAATTTTATTTTAAAAACATGGATTTTTTTTTCCAAAAGTAGTCATTTGTTTATTGATTAGTGTTACATTTTCATCGCATTTAAATCTTTTTCGTCATCATGGATACGTTAAAAATTCGAGTAATTATGGAATATGAGTACCGTCGTGGCAGCAACGCGGCACAAGCGGCACGCAACATCAACGACGTTTACGGAGCTAACACTACAAACCAACGCACTACCTGTTATTGGTTTGCTCGCTTCCGTTCTGGAAATTTCGACCTGAAAAATGAACCTCGCGGTCGTCCGAAGACTTTGGTCGACAATGACGAATTAAAGGCGATTGTGGAAGCTGATGATACACAATCTACGGCTGAATTAGCAGCAGCTTTCGACGTTAGCGTCAAAACAATATTGGTCCATTTGCGTCAAATTGGCAAGGTAAAAAAGCTTGACAAATGGGTGCCCCACGAACTCAATGATCGCCAGCGCGAAGTACGCGTCGAGACGTGCCTTGCACTGCTCAACAGACACACAAATGAAGGAATTTTGAACCGCATTGTTATCTGCGATGAAAAATGGATTCTGTTTGATAACCGCAAGCGCTCAGCAAGTTGGTTGGATCCTGAACCAGGATCCAATGCACCTAAACAATGCCCTAAACGAAAACTTACCCCAAGAAAAGTGATGGTCACTGTTTGGTGGTCTAGCGCCGGTGTGATTCAACACAGCTTCTTACCAAACGGGGTGAGCATTACTGCAGATGTGTACTGTGAAGAATTGAACACAATGATGGAGAAGCTGGCACATCTCCAACCAGCATTGGTCAATCGCTCGTCTCCGCTGCTCCTGCACGACAACGCGCGACCTCATACTGCACAGCAGACGGTCTCCAAGTTGCAAGAACTGGGGTTGGAAGCTCTCCGTCATCCGCCCTACTCACCAGACCTTGCGCCTACAGACTACTACTTTTTCCAGAATTTGGATAACTTCTTGGCGGGAAAAAAATTCAATACCCGAGAGGCAGTACAAAATGCCTTTGAAGAATTTGTTGCCTCCCGTCCAGCTGATTTCTTTAAGAAGGGCATCAATAAACTGCCACTGCGTTGGCAAAGATGCATTGATTGCATGGGTGATTACTTCGATTAATACAAATAAAAAATACATGAAAAAAATTCATTTAAATTTTTTCATACAAAACGGCAATTTCATAGGTAAAGACCTATTATATTATATTTAAATAATTATTCTTTGAGCAAAAATATTTTAAACAATAAATTTCATAACCAAATTAAACATTACTTTACGTGATCAAATATTATGAAACTCATTAAAATTCATGATTCATGAGTTCAATAATAATATATAGTTATTCTTAATTGGTGAAATATGAATCATGGGAAGTACCTACATAGGTACATGGTAATATTGTTTAACACGTTTGGCGCTAACTGTACATTTAGAACCGTATCGTCACACGCGAAGTGCGTACCTATCGTATCGGGATAAGCGCGAAAAAATGTTATATACCATAACACAGTGGTCATTGAGTTTGTTTTTGCACGAATGGGTTTTTTTTTTAATTCAACCAGTTAAGAGAGTCTGTTAACGGTAGGTCCTTTAGAAAGGCATTTGGTTTTACTTTCTTTTATTTTTTGTGTGGATGAATACTATCGTGTCAGCTGTTTTTATCTACCATGTGAGTTGACGTGAAGAATTATATCTAATTACATATGAGTGCAAGTACCTACCCAAAAAAATGGACGTACGTAATGGTTTTGTTTGTGACTTTCTAGCGGTGAGGACAAAATGAATTTAATATTTTAATCGACCGATGTGGCGCGGTGGGCGAAGGTCCGCCTGCGACGCAAGAGGTTGCGGGTTCGATTCCCGCCTTGGGACAAATGTTTGTACGATCTACAAATATTTGTTCCGGGTGTTCTGGGTATTTCCTATGTATAATTAAAAAAATATCTATCTATGTAATGTATTGTATTAAGTATATCAGTCATCTATTACCCATAACACAAGCTCTGCTTAGCTTGGGGCTAGATGATGCTGTGTGGATTGTCCAGAAATATTTATTTATTATTTATTTATAACAAAAAAAAAAAAAAAAAAATCGGCTCGAAATAAAAATCTGTCAAATGTAAATACTTTATGGGGTATTATCTACTTTCACTTACTCAAGGCGACACTTAATTGTAATTTGTGAATAAAAGCACCCTGATTTAGGCATTTTATTCAAGTCTTGGTGAAAAAGAGCATATTAAGCAAAATTATCAAGTCTGGCTTTGCCATAATTTTTAAGTGGTTTAAGAAGGATTTGTAGGTACTGATAGGATGTTGTTAAGTAACAAGAACCGATAGCAAGAAAGATAAAATACTTTGAGCACATTATCACTACCTAATAAAAATATCGTTACTAGATCTACTACACAAACGTCGCCATACAATGTATAAAAACAACCCTGTCCGTACTAAAAGGAGCACCTACCCTAATAATTTAAAAAATAAAAAGTAAAGGATATTTAATTTAACCAAAATTACCCCAATTTAATTAAAAATTATCAGTTTTTCATCGGAGGTCCTAAGTTACGACCTGGCGATCCCGGAACGCGATGGCCGCCCGCGCTCCATATTTAGATTAGATATTGCCATGTAAAATTCCCCATTACAAAAAAAGCGAGAGATTTTATTATTTTCTCTGGAAACAAATAGACTTTTAGCAGAACACCGTAACGAATCGGGTAAGATTTTTATCCACGACTAAATGAATATCGTGTAGATTAGCATAGGTCAAAATAAACAATAATCTATTTCAATTTACAATGAAAATAGAAAAAAGGTAGACTTCATTAAAAAAATCGCCCAAATGCAACTCGAACTTATACACGAGGGGTCCCGTACCATGTCGAGAAAAAAAAACACCGAAAAATCACGTTTCAACTTTGAAAAAACTGAATATTACTCTGACGAACAGATAAGTGGGTTGAAGGACAGACTCAACTTATTAGTCGAAAAAATGTTATACCTATTCATCGATATACGTCACGGTCAATTCTTCAACAGCAAGTATAAGTTTATAATCAAAAAAATGTATTTTATTATGTGATAAATCTAAAAATTAACAGTTTTTGGACTTTTTCCATTAGGTAGGTACTTGTGCTGTGAGATATCGCTTCTTGCCAAATGTCATGATTCTTGGTTAGCGAAACTCTTGGTTAGGAGGTTTTCTTTAGGTTTGGATTTATTTGCGAGTATCCAAATATGTCGCATAAATGGCCTTACCATTTTATTGCGTTTACTTCTAAACTGGATTTCTTTAGAGCTACAAGGAATCATAAACCTACATATTCAGTATTAATTTCAACTTAATATCTTTACGCGTTCCTGAGAAACAGGATAGGTATTGACAGAAAGACATACAGGTAAACAGACAGACGAACAACGAAGTGATCTTATAAGGTTTCTGTTGTTTCCTCTTGAGGTACGGAACCCTAAAAATATGTACCGAGTCGTTTTGCCACAAAAATTGCGCACACGCAGTACATTCAGTGTCTGCTAGAGCGAGACCTGCGCATACGCTAACATGATGATATTAAGGCTAAAATTCACGTCATACTATGAAAAAATACACCATTATATATTATACACTTAATACGCATGGTGTATTTTTTCATACGATATACGATTGAGCATGACGATAATTCGTCATGCTCTCTGTGTGTGTAAAATGATCATGCTCTTTTCGCACACATGCTTCATAGTGTGCTCGTAAGAAGCATCTGCTTGAAATAAACATGCTTTTATGCCATATGCCTTATAAGCCAGGCTTTAGATTAGCGCGTCTGCAAACATATGTATAGATTTTGTATTCGTAGATCGCAATCTAAGTTAAAACCAAATTATCTAATCAGCACTAAACGACAGTTATCAAATTGTTAGGTACTTTTACAACTATGTGTTTACGTAAGAGAAAGATTTCGCTTGTTGTTGCTAAAAATAACATAAATGTTTTGATTTAGTAGGAAACTCACCATTTTACTAAAAAAACAATATTACTTATTATGTACGAGTATATTGCAATTTTTTTCATCCCGTCGTCTTTTATGTTCTCCTAGTAGGGTATGTGATCAATCTTAATCGTTACTAAAAAACTTAACAGTAAAAAAACATGACTGTACGTACCACTTTGAATGCTCAATTGCTCATTCTATAGTGTTGACCCCACTCGCGTTCGCGTTGTGGTTTATAAATAGCGCGATTGACTTTTTTGACAGTTACAAACACACATACTAGGCTGTTTTTCCACCAGAAATTTGCGAGGTATATGAGGGTCAAGGCATACTATCAGTCCAAAACGTGTATAGCATATTGACCCCTATCTCCACAACATAATACACACATTACTATCGAGATAAAAATAGACGTCGATTGTTTGTGAGACAACTACGATTGGTGCGCGCGCAGCCATGCGATGCATTGTTTAGAATGACGCTTAGATGCGTTTCGACTCTGCGGCAGTGTCTTTTGACCTTAAGCGGTGAAACTAAGCCACGAAGCTTAGTTGAAGCATTTTCCACGAGAACTTAGCCTATCTTCTCTAACGAACTATTTTCAATTGTATACGGTGTCTCCATACCTGCGTTGTCATTGCTACGACAACCGCCGTCCGATCCACGGCAATTGCAAGTATGATTAAAATCCTACGGCCTACAGCAGCATCTCCATTTTCGTAGCAGAATCTATGGCAATTTTCATATTGGCATAGTGGCAATTCATGCAATTGAATTGTGATGAAATTACCGTTTTAAAATCACCCCGATCAAAAAGTAGTAGGTAAGTCTATTATGCTAGGTACTGGATTTGTTATTTTAGTGTCATAGACATAATAAATAAATAAATAAATAAATATAGCTGGACAATCCACACAGCATCATCTAGCCCCAAGTTAAGCAGAGCTTG
This sequence comes from Phlogophora meticulosa, assembly GCA_905147745.2. Lineage (NCBI taxonomy): Eukaryota > Metazoa > Arthropoda > Insecta > Lepidoptera > Noctuidae > Phlogophora > Phlogophora meticulosa. The sequence goes on from LR990518.1 coordinate 9,064,792, forward strand.
TGTTATGGGTACTAGATGACTGATATACTTAATACAATATATTACATAGATAGATATTTTTATTATATATAGCAAATACCCAGAACACCCGGAACAAATATTTGCAGATCGTACAAACATTTGTCCCAAGGCGGGAATCGAACCCGCAACCTCTTGCGTCGCAGGCGGACCTTCGCCCGCCGCGCCACATCGGTCGTCACATCCATCGCTACGCAGTTTAGTACATCTCTGTTGAAAAGGCAGCCTAACCGGCCTGAACTAGTTTTATCATAGTTACTATGTATTTTCATAACTAGACTATGCCATCAACAGACACAAAAACCACTGTTTAAATACTAATACCATGGTAAACAGGACGCAATATTTTTTATTAATGTAGTTTCTAGACGCACAATAGTATAAAAGTTAGCCACGGGAATCATGGTCTGGTGGTTCAATTCTCTTAGTGAGATTATCTCACATATAGTTGGCTACACGTCAAATTTCAATGACCGGTTGCTAGACCTAGTGGAATGATACTGCGTGCGTCAACTATATGTCGGATCTGTTATGATGTACTTGGAAGCGAGTCACTATGTTTGACGTTTTAGCGGGTAGTCTAGGAGGTAATGTGTCGATATAGACCATCGATGACCGTCGGTCGGTCGGTTTTTGTAGTCGAGACACATACTAACCAGGGAACTGCTCAGTGTTTCTTTTTTAAACTGCCGAAAAAAAAGAAGGTTCGAAGTACGCTTAAGAGAACAGAAATACATTTTTTTAACCTTTATTATATTTTTGCAGTTTAGTCCGATTTCGTTGATTTATATTTTTCTTTCCATTGAATAGGGTATACCTCAAAGCTGTCCCATATAAATTTGTAAAAAAATAGCACCAGTGTAGCAAGTACGTGGTGAGTGATTTATGGCGAATATCTAACAACCAGCTTACCAAGAGGTATCGTGATGCCAAGTAACTGGGTTGAGGAGATCAGAATGATGGGCAGTCGCTCCATGTAAAATACTGGTATTCAGTTGCTTCCAGTTAGACTGGCGGATAACCCAAAATGATTGGTAAAAGGTTTGGCAGATCATGTTAAAACATTTAAATCTTCGAATAAATTGTAAAAAATAACTTCAACCGTCAATATCTCGGTAACTAGAAGGAGGAAACATTGAGTCCCTTGTTTTTCCCGTAATTTAAGTGTTTTCGTACCTTGGGAAGGTACTGCCAGCTTCGTTAAGCGTATTTTTACCCCCGTTAGTATTCTATGAGGCAATTCTTACGACGAAATATTAAAATAAGTATTCCTATCGAAAAATATTTCAAATGTGTTTTAAAACTTCACAGAAAATAACAGTTTTAATTAATTAATTTGTTTTTTTTTATGACACGATTACCCTTTAAAACATATGTACATAAACAGATATCACAAACAGTTGGAGATATAGTGAATTCGTCCCTTATAGAAGTGCACAGCACTTAATGAATAATAAAACAATATAAAATTTTAAAACAAAATAAAAGTAATTGACACAGGGCTTTTTACACCACCTTCCCTTGGCTATGCTGCTCGTTAGTGTAGTGGTTGCAAGGGCCACCGCTGAGCGTGATGATCGAGGATTCAATTCCTAGGTCGGACAAAGTGTTATTGGGTTTTCCCATCTGGATTTTCTCAGTAGCAGCTCGGAGTCTGTGTCCGGTTAATGGCATAAGCCTCGTCCCCTGTTACATGCGAAACATACGACATTTGGGTGTAGGTACTATGGATACATCTCTGCACCACCCTTCAGTAAACACAAGCATGATCTTTATGCGTGTACCTTGGCTATGTGAGATCTAGAAAAATATATATAGGTACTCCTGTACCAACAGTCTGAAAAATCTCAGACAATAATGTGACCAAACAATAAAGCTCATTCTCACAAGTTCACCGTTATGGCCTACACTCTACAATTCCAATAAAAATACTAAGACTTCTGCAGTTGAAGTAACGGATCATAATTTTACCTGAGCACGTTTTGACCTTGTAGGTGAGACAATAAAATACAATGTGTTGAACAAAAACATTTTTTACGGTATTACCAAAATACTTCGTTATGTTTTTTAATGTCTCGTAAGTTGAAAATCTTTTATCTTTTAGTTAGTCATCTCTTACTTAGATTATTTAGCGATTTCGATTAGTTTCCTGCATAATGTACGCCCATCGCCCTTTTTAATTCAGTGATAATCATTACCTGTACCAACTATTCGTTATTGGTAGAGTAATATAATATCCAATATCCTTTTTTACAGTTTTATGTACCTACACAGCAGCTGTTAATATAATTTTTAACACAGCTGCGTGTATAGGGTTGTATTAAATTACGTGTGTACGGACACACGGCAGACACCTACTTATAAAATCAAGATTATCATATTTTTTGTCTCGGTTACGTGGGATTCGGCAAAACCATAGTCTCTCTCACTCATCACCCTTTGAGACGCATGCTCAAACTTAATTTTAAGTCGCCGCTAAGTCTCGTGCTGTCCTTGTATTGTCGTTTGAGAATTCGGAGGTAAATGTAACACACTGCGACGCTGTGTGATGAAATAAATATTTAACAGTATTTTTTTTTGGCCTCTATTGTCATTCACAGTAGTAACATGCTAACTTCGCTACAGGATAACGCAGAATAAATTTGTTTAAATGCTGTTGACTTCCGAACGTATCCCGTTACGTCAGTGAGTTGTTTATCACATAGCATATTCAAACTCATACCTACATAAAAAGAGCCTCCGTCATCTCTGTCCGGGGCATCCCGAAAGTCAGCTGTGCTCATGCTATTTGCTGAAGCCGAGTGTGAATATGGAGAGAAAAGACCCCGATTCATGAAATAATCATAATTATGTATGTTTGTAGTTTCCGCAACATTCGACAGAAATGACTTTGAAATAATAATTATATTTATAATAATAAATTATAAAGTAGAAGGAATTTCTGGATGTATTAGCTACCTATCTAATTGTTAATCAATAAGTTATTAGGACATTAAGTACAAATCGAATCTGTTGATTTTAGGGGAAATTTCATTATTTTATATATTTGCCTTAATAGGACCCTCCAAAGTATCATGTGTAAAATTGTGTACAGTTTTCTAGCCTATTTCATGTTAGATCAAATTTACGGCTGTCAGTTTTATATTATATCGACTCTTATTTGTATGTGATTATGTGAAAAAGAGAGAGAGACAGACGATAATGATTTTGGTAGTCTCAATCACGTTCTGTCAAGTCAACACAGCTCACCTGTAGTTAATGAAAGCCGGTGTGCGCAAACGTAGACTGACCACAGAATATGCGAGCGCAAGCGCAGGCGTATTCTGTCGTCTGTCAAATACAAACGTCAAACAAATACCTAATTTTAAAATAAGATCATCTAATAATGAGAAGATCATGAAGTCTTTTCATTCCAACTTCTAAAAAACATACTCGCCATCATCGTCGTTCACAGGTTGACCTCAGCCACTGCTGGACATTGGCACTAGAAGGGGATGGTATATACCATCTCCCTCTTGTGCTAATCCCCATGCTCCCGTGTGAGCCTGATCTGGCGACCTATTTATAGGAAAGGTTAACATCTGCTCCATTATATAGGATCTGTCGTGGGAATTTAAAAATACAAATGTAATTATGTCATTTTTTGTCAAATATGTTGCATTACCAGTTACATTTATTAAACAGGGCCCAGGGTTCACTCACGATGGCATCAATCTACTCTTTATAGCGGAATCATAAATTACAGCTCAGTAAATGCAATTACCACTATGCAATAGGGTGCGACTGTAAGCAGTGCATAAGTCAAGTTCATTTCGTCAATTGCAAGTTGTTTTTGTTGCATTGCATTGCATAAAATGAAATATAAATGTCATAACTGCAGCGACTTGCATTCGTTGGATCATGACGTTTTGACGATATTATTTGCGATAAGGATAACGTTTACGTTAGTGACTTCTGATAAATCGTTTTTTGTCATGTATTTTGGATATCTATTAGGTACGTGAGACGTTATAATACCTACTGATTTACGAATAAAAGTAGCAAAGATATGCCTGTGTCGTATTCTAATAACTAAGAAACTATGAGTGAATTAACGTACGACTTTTAATTTGATGCAGTTAGTTGACAGAACTAATGTCACATAAATCATTGAAAAATGCACTACGGTGGTGTATTAGTAAAATAACCAGTAAGGTCTGTATTGAACTGCACTAGAAGCTACTTTGTAGGTTATTTTATTTAAGACACACCAGTTTTTTTTCTTGTTTTGTGTCATAGGTCATTAGATCTCGTCAAATTCCTGCAGGTAATTAAAAGTCTATAGTGTCTTTACCTACGTTTATATTTTAATAACATACGTACATAAACTCACGCCCTTTCTCATGGACGTAGGTAAAAACAACATAACGTCACCTGCTGCGATCCTATCGCAATTATTGTGCTTCGTTTACGTTCATATGTACATGCACGCCGGTCCATCCGTGAGTAGCACTTTAACATTCTGAAGACCATCACCAATAAGGCTATGTACTTCAAGAATGTCCCGTCCAAACGTGTTTTAAAATAATTTTAAAAGACGCTGATTTTTTTACGAATAATATAAAAGAACCCGATTTAAAAATGGTGCCAAAACAAAATAAAACAGGTACGCTTTTGCTGCAAATACAAGTGATTCTATTTTTAACTAATCGTGAATCTACTGAATCGAATAATGTGTGTGAGGATACAATGATTCTGATATGTTTCAAAACAATTCATCATCTGCCTTGCCTTTTCCTAACTATGTTGGGGTCGGCTTCCAGTCTAACCGGATACAGCTGAATACCAGTGTTATACATGGAGCAACTGCCTATCTGACCTCCACAACCCAGCTACTGGGCAACACGATGCCCTTGGTAAGACTGGTTGTCAGACTTTCGGGTTTCTGACTACCCGTAACGTCTATCAAAGATCTACAAATGACAACCGAGACCAACGGCTTAACGTGCTTTCCGAGGCAGGGAGGAGTCTCTATATGTTACAAACGGTCCTCATCCACAGACTGACCTCGGCAAGTGTAGCTTAACCTCCGATCAACCCGTGCGGCTGTTTTTATTAAGGCACGATTGTTTTGAAAAAAATGTTTTCAAAACAATTGTGATCCAAAAGACTGACTACTTTTGAACTTATTATGGCTTATATCAATAAAGATGCTTACATACTCTTTCCATTATGAACTCGAAACGCAGAAAAAACAAATGACTTAGTAATATTCTAGTTTTTGTTTCCAATGAGGATGTAGCAGGAATCTATTTGTGAATCATGCTTATTACGAGTATAACCCTGACGTTGGTTCAGTTTATCTTTATAACCATTATAGTAATAATCTCGCCTCTAATAAAGTAGCTCCGTATTGACATTTTAGATACAATCCGTTTCTTTGTTGCTTAAGCACTTGCTAACAGAGTGATATATGACGTAGAGATTTGTGCCTACAGCTAAAGAACTGAATCACTTTGCTGCAAAATTTGAACGTTGACAATACATAAATACCATTAAAGGTCCCCGCAGATAGGTGCCTAGCGACACTACAACACGATTTTGTGATGAGTAGATATCAATAGAACATTTTAATGAAAACGCGCGTGACACTACGTGTCGCAATGTCCTGTGGGAGCCTTTATATGTATTAAATAAATTCATTTTAATTTGAAAATGCTGAGATTAATATTGCTTAATGTAAATAATAGGTCTTTACCTATGAAATCGCCGTTTTGTATGAAAAAATTTAAATGATTTTTTTTCATGTATTTTTTATTTGTATTAATCGAAGTAATCACCCATGCAATCAATGCATCTTTGCCAACGCTTCGAAATCAATAAACGCGACTTCTTAAAGAAATCAGCTGGACGGAGGCAACAAATTCTTCAAAGGCATTTTGTACTGCCTCTCGGGTATTGAATTTTTTTCCCGCCAAGAAGTTATCCAAATTCTGGAAAAAGTAGTAGTCTGTAGGCGCAAGGTCTGGTGAGTAGGGCGGATGACGGAGAGCTTCCAACCCCAGTTCTTGCAACTTGGAGACCGTCTGCTGTGCAGTATGAGGTCGCGCGTTGTCGTGCAGGAGCAGCGGAGACGAGCGATTGACCAATGCTGGTTGGAGATGTGCCAGCTTCTCCATCATTGTGTTCAATTCTTCACAGTACACATCTGCAGTAACGCTCACCCCGTTTGGTAAGAAGCTGTGTTGAATCACACCGGCGCTAGACCACCAAACAGTGACCATCACTTTTCTTGGGGTAAGTTTTCGTTTAGGGCATTGTTTAGGTGCTGAACCAGGATCCAACCAACTTGCTGAGCGCTTGCGGTTATCAAACAGAATCCATTTTTCATCGCAGGTAACAATGCGGTTCAAAATTCCTTCATTTGTGTGTCTGTTGAGCAGTGCAAGGCACGTCTCGACGCGTACTTCGCGCTGGCGATCATTGAGTTCGTGGGGCACCCATTTGTCAAGCTTTTTTACCTTGCCAATTTGACGCAAATGGACCAATATTGTTTTGACGCTAACGTCGAAAGCTGCTGCTAATTCAGCCGTAGATTGTGTATCATCAGCTTCCACAATCGCCTTTAATTCGTCATTGTCGACCAAAGTCTTCGGACGACCGCGAGGTTCATTTTTCAGGTCGAAATTTCCAGAACGGAAGCGAGCAAACCAATAACAGGTAGTGCGTTGGTTTGTAGTGTTAGCTCCGTAAACGTCGTTGATGTTGCGTGCCGCTTGTGCCGCGTTGCTGCCACGACGGTACTCATATTCCATAATTACTCGAATTTTTAACGTATCCATGATGACGAAAAAGATTTAAATGCGATGAAAATGTAACACTAATCAATAAACAAATGACTACTTTTGGAAAAAAAAAATCTATGTTTTTAAAATAAAATTAATTTGAAATTAGAATTCTTAGCCAAACAAAAAATATTTTGATTTGATATGGCCAGTACTGCAGAACGGCAATTTCATAGGTAAAGACCTAATATATATATATATATCCCTTACATAAAGAGACTTCGGAAAGCACGTCTAGGCACGTTGGTCACGGCTGTCATTTGCAGAGCAGCGACAGTCGTAAGAGGTCATAAACCCAAAAGTCCTACATCCAGTCTTTACCAAGGATTATCGTATTATTCAATAAGCAACTGGGTTATTAAGGTCAGAAAGGCAGTCGCTCTATGTAAAATACTAGTATTCAGCTACATCTGTTTAGACTAGATGCCAGCCGCAAAATAGTTCGGAAAGGGGTAGGCAAATGGTGTTGCCAATAGAGTTCATATTAGCTAGGTATACCAACTAGGAATAGGTCGCTTAAGCACTTATCTTATTGATAACTAACTCCAACATAAAAGCTTTCTTCTATTTTTAGAATATCCCAACCTACTTTACTCGCCAAACAGATATGCAAAAAAGAAACAACAAAGAACCGTATTGCATCAACACACAGTTCAAAGTGCCATACGATATTGCTCAGAGGGCGGAAGTATCAGCGGGTAGACCTTTAAAAATGCGTCATACGTACGTAAACGCAAAATATGTAGATACCGCGTTATCAATGTAGGACTGTGTTCGTGGAAAAACACAAAAATCTTTATACAGCTTTATCCCTACCGGATATTTTACATTTTCGGGGTCGTAAGAGGAATAACATTTTCATATTTTCCCTTTTCTCTCGGTTCGGCGGTGTCTGTCGGTTTTCTTCGGAGTCTTATAAGTTAAAATGAGATTTGTGTTGGGCGTAAAGCGTAAACTACTCTTCAATTTCATTGGTTTTTATCTTTTTATTTCAATACTTGCTCACCTCCACTGATATGTACATTGTACAGGTGCATTCGACATGTCAGAAAATCGCGATTTCAGTTCTATTTTTAAATATATTTTCACTTATGGGTAAACGGTAAAAACTGCATCGAAATTCATTGAGTAGATAGTTTAGAGGAACTCACTACAGACACGAAAAGTTAAAATGATGTATATTATTTGGTAATGATATATTTTTCTAACTCTGCTGTTCTTTTCTGATTAATTTGGTTGCGGGATCCAAGACAGTAAAATCGTTTCACTGGGACTCGTCGGGATTCATGTCTCGATGCTTTTCTGGTGGTCGCCACTGTTGATTCTGATTTTCAGGTTTTGCAGTGGTTTGGGAATAGAGTGGCGGGAAAGACCCAAAAAAAAATATTTTATTTATAGACAGATTAAGATACAATAACAATATCACAACATGGGCCCACGGGGAAACCGATAATCTGGTAATGGTCGTGAGAATGCGTTGGAAGCTGGTAACATAAGACCTTTGGAAAAGCCTATACCTGTCTAGCAGTGGACGCCTTTCAGCTTAAATAATGATAATGATTTCAATATTATTAATCTCGTGTGCAGAGTTCTAGACAACAACAACATCATAATTAGTACAGAGTTCAATTTAATCGCTAATAATAATTTGATCTGTTAAAATATAATGAGGAAAGGTCACACAAACTATTTAGAATCAAACGGTTCGCAACGGTTGTTTGTGTTACATCATACCGAGATTGGCACTGGACATTGGTTCCCAGATAAATATTACACAAGTCATAGATATGATATTTCTTAAATATATTTACATAATAATGTTCATACGTCAAATCTTTGTTAAGAACGTTCTATCGTTCTCTGACCTCCTGTATTGTATTGTTGATACAAAGAATTTTGCGATAGTGTTGAGTTATATGATAGAATAATAAAATTAGATGTCGTAGATTCTGAATTCTAGATCACCCTTAGAATTATATTTTTAACTTCTTTTTTTTTCATGCACACCTACATCTTTACACGATACCTGGAACTCTAAAAAAAATTAGGGAATTTTAGTTACGTAATGTTAAGTTACTTCTTTTGTTTCTATTTTTATTTTATTTTTTAAACGTAGCCCCTCACTAGGAATTTCTCCTGTATCTTGGGTGCGTTTACATACATTCAAACTCACATACACAAAAAACCAGACCCGGAAAAACTATTTGTTGGCCATACAAATATTAGTTCCGTGCGGGAATAGAACTCACGACACGCGGCGCAGCAGTCAATCGCTCAGTCACTGCGCCAACCGAGCAGTAGGGCACATAAAAATCTAGCGTTACCATAAATCAAAAGATAGAAACATCAGCGGCCATTGTTCTCGGGGATATTCAGTAATCAATTATTTATCGATTACCCCACACGATCATTATTGTAATAACTCATTACAAAAACAAAACAACGATTTACTTTTGTTTTCTTCAACGCAAACTCAGATAGGGCAAAAAAAAAACTGTATAATTCCGTTATTACTATTGACACTAAGATAAAAAGGTCGCAAGTGTGAACTCAATCTAAGCGTCAGGGTATTATTATATTCTGCGATCTAATTATACCACGTTCATACTGATATGAACGTCAGACACACCCACACTCGTAAAAAGACGTAACTAAACAAAGATTTGTATCTTTTAAGTAAATCTACGAAACTTCGATTACTTTTACGTTACACTTAGTTATTGTTATTGTGTTGGTATCTGACCATGTTTTACAACGATCAACACGTGGATAAAATTGTATAAACTTACATGTGTAACTTGTGCACTTTGAGCCCTTGCGCTTATCACTTAGGTAATACGTATAGCGCGGATTATATTTAAACGTTAGACAAAGACAGATTACATTTGGTGATGAAAAATTGAAAGAGTATACTTAGATGGTTTGGTCACGTTGAGAAGATGAATGAATGACGGCTAACAAATAGGTCTTAATCAGGAGGAAACCCTAGAAAGACATACACTGATCTTATTGGTGATGTTCTTCAAAAAGGTCCAGGTGGCGGTGGTGTATTCGCAGCCGGTGCGCGTGTATGACCATATTGTATGATCGTAAACGGAGCAAAAGGAGGATGTATGGATCGTAGCAGGCGTTTTATACCCGCCTACTCCGTTCTAATGGATGTGTATGTATGTGGGTAATACATCACATTAAAGGCATAATTCAAGTTTCACACCCGTTTACATCTTAGTGCATAGCCTAAAACTTAATATAAGTTCTTCAGTGTATCTCATCAAATATTCTCAAGTAATATAATAATATCCGTATTACAAAATCTCTTTCAAGACTAAAATCCCTTGTTCAAGACTTACTTGAATCTATTCAGATTCAAGTACCTAGGGGAATAGGAATTTCTTAAAAATACAGGTTTCTTTCAATAAGTTGGACGCCCATACCGGAATGGGCGTAGTTGCAATCATATTTGCATCATTCGGTACCTGCCTACATATTTCAGCTACAGCTTAATTTTAAACAACTTTTTATTTTTGTTTCAGGAACCAGAAGAGCATTTTAATATCAAATTATGATAAGCTAATTTATACGAAAACAAAATCAAATATAAAATGGCGCCGGAAAAGAACGCTTTGGTGGCATTGCCAAAGACACAGAAAGTAAAGAAATTAGTACCGCCCGATGGAGGATGGGGATGGATGGTTCTATTAGGGACAGCAATATCCAATGTAAGTATGTTTGTGTTATGTGACATCTAATTTAAATACTAAAAAATGACCAATCATACCACAAAAATGCAAATAAAAAAATTGTATTTGCATTACCAACATATTTTGTGAGGTCAATCGACAATTTTTTGTATTTACTGTGGATTTTAGTTCCAAGTGCAGCCCTATTGATTGATTTTCTAATTTAAGAGAACCATGCTATGTCTATCACCACCTCCCATTTAAGCAGCATAACTTTTCAACCAACTATCACTGCTAAGTTAAAATAACTGAGCAATGTTGTAAGGAATATAGGCTTGAAAATAAAATAAGGCTTACAAAAACAGGATACACTTTACCATTATCTTTGGCAATGTAACTAGAAGGCCGTTTAATTTATAACATAACCCCACATTAGGGAAGCTACCAAATTATCAGTTATCGATATCGATTGGCCGGTAGATAAAACAACAGTGTACGTATTAGAAACGGATTTTAGCGCCTTTCGGTGTCATGATTATATCATAAATGTCATCATCATGTATTAAGCTAACAAGATATCGACGATGGAAAGCGATTTTGTGGCTTCTCGGAAAATTACATACAATTTTTTTTGTCCAATAAAAATTATGTTATTGCCGAATTGAAATAAAAAAAAAAACTATTGCTGTTACTACTCTAAAAGTGTTTTAAAAATTACTCCTGTAACTTCAGGAATGTTGTATGATTAAAAACTTTGGTGGAGCTAAAATTTAGATACAAATTTTTGAGAATTCAGCTCTCTAGTCCTGACAACTTAAAATTATTTTTAAAAACGTTTGTTGGATCTGCGAAAAAATAGCTTTTCAGTGTCGAAATAAGTAGTTTAGCATATACACTGTAGTATATCTTTGTCAAAGCTCCTGAAGTCCTAAAACCTGACCGTGAATTCTCAAAATTGCCTGTAACTATTGGTTTGCAAGTCAAATGACAGTTTCTTCATTAAAAAAGTTCGCTTAAAAGCTTTCTAAAGATGTCACCGATGCCACCATCTGACCTCCACAGCCATTTCATGGGGTTAAAGATTGGGCAACATTTCGGCGATCTTAGTACCCGTAACGCTAAACTTCTCTAGGTCACACCCCGGTTGGCGAACAAAAGCAACACTAACATAAGATAACACCATTACAGATTTTCAATCAATCAATGCTGTCACTATTCAGCTTGCTATACGGTGATGCGTTAGAAGCAATGGGGCACGCGACACAAGGTGCCGCCATAGTCATGAGTACGATGTTGTTCGTCACGAATTTTGGAGGCCCAATAGCCGGAGCTGTTGTCAAGTTGACATCAACAAGATTTGTAGCAGTAACTGGAGCGTGTTGCTGTACTGTTGGAATTTTCTTGAGCGGATTTTCGACAAATATCTGGCATTTGGTGTTAACTTACGGCGTCCTATTAGGTAAGGCTGTCTTGTTTGTTGTACAATGTTTATTGTTTAGCATAATGCGGTACAGTGGCAATGTGTGGGCTTGGAGTGGTTTTAAATTTACTAGATTGCTATATATTGTACCGGTTCTTGTTTGTAATATATTGACCTAAACTTTTGTCCAATATTTTTTTTTTTAAGGCTGCGAATTTAAGTCTGCTTAGGTTTTTTGCAATTTTCAGCTCAGAATTAGGTAGGATGTTGTTGAAAAAGTTATTCAAGACCGTAAAACACATATATTTCTCGAAATATTCTCATTAAATTCAACATTACAGTTCTGTTCTATTTCAGTTCTGACATGACATTTGAACACAATTCTAACTTAGGAATTGTGTTCAAATGTCATGTCATACAACTTAATAAGTCATGTAATTGTTTCAACTATTAATAATTTGTAAAGTAAACATTTATTACGGTCGCGAATGACTTTTTTAATAACATACAACCTAATACTAAGCTGAAAATTTCAGAATACCTTCGAAAATTTGAGTTTCGTACCTCAAACAAAACGTGAGCGACTGTGTTCAAGATTTCATGGCAATATGACCCAGATACACAATACCATAATACGGAAACATTTGTTATTATTTAGAATAGCCCAAATCCAACCACGGGCATCGGTTATTTTACCCGTAATCCGAATTGTTTGTTAAAACAACTAATCTATTACGCTTGTTCCAGGTTTGGGTTTGGGTTTCATCCAAAACTCGTCATTTGTGGCTATAAATAGCTACTTCAAGCTAAAGAAAAGCCGTGCAGTGGGTCTCGCTAACGTGGGCACAGGTGTGGGGCAGACCTTAATGCCACACTTAGTGAGGTATCTCTTGGAACATTTCGGGTTCCAAGGCGCATGCTTGCTGCTAGCGTCTTTGAGTTTACACGGGGTAAGTGACTATTTTATTACTTGTTTACGCTGGAAACTTGACTTGCATATTTTATTTTCAATGTAATTTTGTTGATTGGAACATTTTGTTCAATACTTTGAACATCCTGATAATATTCAATATTCAACATTTACCAAATGGGCTAAGAATCTATATACATAAAATGAATCCCTGTTTCCCTTGGTCTAGGGTAACTTGAGAACGACTTCGCCGATTTCTTTCATAATTTTTTTGTTAACTTTTCTTGTTCTTTGTAAAAGGTTCTTAAGGAATGAAAAAATAAGACAATTGTGCAGAAAATTGTAAAATTTTACAAAACTTAACGACAATTTTAACTCTGTAGGTTAGACAGTTCGCGCGTCTGATGAATGGGACTTATAACCGCGGAAAATACCGCACCGCGCAGCTAGTAATAGATAGTTACTAAGGTTCTATTAAAATATTAAATAAATTCTTACTATTTAAGATCGCCGGAACAATGTTGATACAACCAGTGGAATGGCACATGAAGGAAATAGAAGAAGAAGTTGTGGTAGATGAAAACCTACACTTACTACAAGAGAAACCCAAAGATGCAATTGTAAGAAAGACATCTCAACCCAATGGTGACACTCAAAATGGCAAAGAAAACTGGGGAAGCAAAAAAACCGTAAGCAATAAAGAACTAAACGGTGGAAAAATAAATAAATCAGACGCAAATGGTCGAAACGGTAAGTGAAGCAATGTTTCTGTGTTAATTTAAAAGTCTAACATTTGTTATTTTTAGGGATGACTGCTCTCTGAAGTTGAACACAATGTGATGTTTTAGGACTTCTCGTTTGTTGCTTTAGTATTTATTTCATTTATAGTCTTCATCACATTAGTTTCTACATATATATGTCCATTGGGATTGGGAGGAGCCTGTCGCTAAATAAAAACAGCCGCACGGGTTGATCGAAGGCTAAGCTACGCTAGCCGAATCTTCGCGACATATCAAGACACCTCAGTGCCTCAGAAAGCACGTTAAGCCGGTGGTCCCGGTTATCATTTGTAGATCTTTGACTGTCGTTACGGGTATTCAGAAACCCGAAAGTCTCGGGCCTCACATACTAAATTTCATGAAAATCGTTGGAGTCGTTTCCGAGATTCTTCGATTCTCTTGATTTATGCATATGTAAATACAAGAATTGCTCGCTTAAAGGTGTAATTAATATTTATAGTAGAATTAATTACTACTACATAATTATACTAATTTTAACATGGATTCAATATTCAATTGGTGGATTTTATTTACTTATACTTATGTAATGTTTTTTTGCTACAGTCTCATTTCAGGTAATTAATCATTTTTCTGATAGTCAGATTATTTTTATTTTTAATGATCTTTTATTGGGTCACTCTATGAAGTACTATACAATGTTTTTTATCGAACTTATAAAGGGTTGATAATAATATATAGATAATTTCGTCATCACTATCGGTTGTTTCAAAACACTTCAAAATATTCGCACTCAAAATTTGCACGTTGCAAGGTAACGTGCGTGCGTGCGTGTGTATTTAACGTGAAGTAGAAGAAACAATGTTAATTAATCTTAAGCACAACGCTAGTAATACCTTAAGGGTTAGGCAGAGTTCTACCTATTGAACAACCACATTTCACCTATGTTTAAGTCCCATGTAGGTAATAGGGGGCGAGACTATGGCCGTCAATCCGGCACAAATCTAGAGATCTGGGCTGTTAAGATATAAATGTTGCATCTTATAAGAAGATAAAGGAGTTGGCACTTAATAAAAACTGCTGAACAGTGCCGTACCAAAAAGATCGTAGCTCATAATCGACCACTAGTGGTACAATAGTCTAAGAAGTTTACTTGATGCAGAACTTCTTTTGTTTCAGGCGTCACCCATGTGGCTCCGTCACCACAAAAACAAAACATGATGAGAAAGCTGTATGATCTATTCGGAATCTCCCTACTGTCTAATATGCGGTTCCTGAACATTGTGATCGGCACAGCCCTGGCGGTCACTTCCATACAAAACTTCAGTATGCTGTTCCCATTCTTCCTACAGGTAAGTTTATACTTAGTCTTACGGAAAGAGATCCTGGGATATCTCGTGCATTTTTTAGGGATAGTTTTTTAGAAGTTCGGGCATTGCTAGTTGAACAAAACATCTAAACTATATAATATTACTATTGCTATTGTGTTCAACTGTAAAATAGTCATTGAGACTGGCGAAGAATAAAACTGGTGCTTTTAGCGCAGGAGATTTTCCTACTCTAAGCCCAGTTATCTAGTACCTTGCGCACTTTATATATTACTTCCGTATTTATTTGCTTTGTAAATTAGGTAAAGCTTTGGCTTAGTAAATATTCTTATTCTTATTCTTACCATAAACACAAACATCTGTAAATCCAAATATAAAGTTTAATATAAAAATGATGAACGTACAATTTTTCCATTAGACTCTCGATAACATGTTTCTACAAAATATAATTAAGTGTGAATTAATTATGTTATTTCCACAACGTGTAGCGAGCAAATGAGATTGTTAATGGAAGCTCTTTTATCGTTTTTATATTAATATCCGCGCACCTTACATACATTGTTCGCGTACGTATTATTAATGTGCATAATAATAATTGATTCATTCAGATTATTATAATTATGATACACAAAGGGTTCCTTATAATAGTGTTCTATGTGAAGCACTATTTACTTAATTAGCCAGACTAGATACTTAGAACAACGAGACTTAGTACGAGGACGTCGAATGCAACTACATTTTCTCACGAATGCCTGACGTAAATGTAAACGTCAATTCGAACGATTTTAAAATTTATAGTGCATCCATCACCTGTACCAGTTAGATATTATATTTATGAGGCAAGCACAATAATTAGTATCATCCATAGAAATTAAAATGACAAAAAAATTAATTAATATTGTATTCGAAACGAGTATTTTCAATTTTTAATCGTTCGAATGTACTCGTACGTTACGATTACTTCAAGCGGTCGCGTAGCTATGTGTATCGAAGCGGCGCAAACTCGCACAAACAGCTGTTAGTAATACAATTATTACCAGGAGTTTACCCAATAAATCGCAAAATTACACCATTTGATTATTTAAGAAAATAAAAATGTATTTGTGGTTTACGTACCTACGATATAATCAATAAAATTTATAGAGTATTTATTCGTGCAATTTAATGTGATATTTTAGACATTCTTAGCCATAACGATAATGAGTCCCACAGCCTGAGCCAAGCGATATCTTCTTTTACAGAATAGGCACATGTAATATAAACCACGCCAGCTGCATGTCAACGATTCTAAGTGTGTTCACCTATGCACGTGCCCATGTAGATAATAACTCGATTATAATGTTGATATGAAGTAATTCTTATTTAATCACTACACTATCAGTATTTATAGACTCCTCTGCGTGTTATCTAATAACTGTACATCCAGTTGGGTTGTGATGATCACTGTATCAATAACTGCAGTGAATCATTTTACAACGCGTTACTTGTTATAGGTATCCCACTGATACGGGCAGACAATAGTTTTAATCTACCTGATAGCCTGATACCTGCCTAGACTTCTCCCGTGTTCTTTATGACACACACGTGTTTTATATAAACTGTTAAAGATATGAAGCAACGCTTAGAAATTATTACCTGAAACTGGAACACTTTAGGAAATGAACTAAGCAAATATCAAACTAGCACAAAACAAAGTCCATAAGATTATAAAATAGGAGTTCAGCTGTACCGAAGTCCATCATATCGTAATCCTAAGTGTAGAAATAACACTTATGATTCAATTCGTAACAAGTCGTGCAAATATTGGAACTGGGCTAATGTAGTAAATCATTACTTTTCCAGAAAGCGGCGTCGATGGACAAACAGCAGACTGCAAACTGCATGTCTGCGGTCGCTAGTGCAGATATAGCAGGCCGTCTGATCCTGCCAATCTTCCAGGACAAATACAAGATCAAGGCCAGATGGATGCTTATCATGACAAGCGTATGGCTCATCGTCGTCAGACAAAGTACGTCACACTTATCTCCTCAAGTACCTAATCTAACATATTATCTTGACCACTTAAGACCTGACCAAGAAAAATAGAAAAATTATACGTCCATGATAAAACTATTATCGGTTGGAATTTGATCTTCGATAAGCATATTCACCTTAACGGTCATACTCGTATCTGTTAGTTGACGATAGCTAACATTCAATTTTCTTTTCAGTTTTGGCGTATCAAACTAATATTGAAGTGTTGATCGTCATGTCATGCTTGTACGGCGTTGGTAGAAGTATGATTATCGTTGCGAGAAACATCGCAATATCTGAAAACTGCAGGATGGATCAAGTGCCAGCTGCCGTCGGCCTCGGAATGTTGACCATGGGTATCATTGTACCTCCAGTTGGATATTTCCTAGGATGGATAAGAGATTATTCTGGAAGCTACATCACGTGCATAACAGCGCAAAATATACTATTAGTCATACTCCTTGTCACATGGATCCCTGATATGATATACTTAGTAATGAAAGAGAGGAGACAGAAGAAGATGGATGCGGAACAACCACAAACGTAGGGACTGATTACTTCTTTAGTGGAATTAAAAATATTTAGTATTTGGAAATACTCTCTAGTGCGTTGCACTCTTTTGTCAGGAAAGGCAGAAGTTTAGTTAATAAGATGAACCAAAATGACTTAACGAGTTTATGGTTCAAAATAATAAGTAAGTAAGTATTTGATTGGAAAAATATAGAAAGTAATCTAAGAAAGGCAAAAATAGTTCCTACTTAGAATATAAAAAGACTTTTGCCTTGTTAGAGAACAACATTTATTGTTACGAGTACTAACATAGAAACATTTAAAGGAAAGGAAGATGGGTCCATTGTATTTATTTCTGTTAATGGTACCTGACTTCCACAAGTCGAAAACTTTTTGTCCAGATGTGACTGACAAATATATGTGGCTAAAAGACTTGAAGAATTTACTGTCGTGGCTGTGAAAACAAGTTTATATTATAGTACCGTAAAGGTAACCAGTGTGAAGTCATAAATGAACAAGTTTACAGGAGAAGCAAATAAAGAGTTTTTTATGTAGATTGTTTTCCATTTTTTTATTTGCTTTTACGGAGTAAGAATTTATTTAGTGCATTATTTTTAAGCAAAATAAAACTTTTTTGTTGAGGTACCTACTATGAATAATACGATCGCCAAGGGTGGTCATACCATCCCCTAAATGAGTCATTATCTATCAATGAGTTAGAGGACTGTGTCAAGTTAACTTCAATACCACTGAACTATGCTTTTGGTATTAGCGATTCAAACAAAATCCCAAGAAAAACACCACAAACAATTTACGATACATTATGACGTACGTGATCATTCGTATCAACTGTTTTTTGTCAAACCGGTAACTCACTACGCAATAATGCCGTTTGCTGAATGCAAACGTTCGAATTAAACACGACGTCACTATCGTGGCGACATTGTCGCACACACATACGCTGTGTCTATCGGATTGTATCTTCATACAAATTCAAAGTAAAGAAATAGAAACTAATACACACGGCTACATATCAAGCTATAAAATTCCAATATAAGCTGACCTCTCATTGTATCGAGATCCTATACAATGAGAAGTCAGCTTATACTACCGACTGAAATACCGTCAAATCCGTGTGAACTATTGTTTGTCCCTGTCGTTCTTTCTTATCATCTAGGATTAAATAGCTATACATCATGCACAGGTTACCTCTTAGGTACTGATTAATTACTTAGTTGTTTTAAATTGACGAAAAGAGCGGGTCGAGTACCAAGGTTATATTATGAATAACTAACAAATTATAATATGAATGCCCCGCTGATTTTCTTTGCAAGACTATTTAATGTATGGGGTTCTGGATTTGATCCCCAGGTAGGGCAAAGTGTTAATGGATTACTCCACAGGGAATATCTTTGTAACTATGCAATAAGTTACACTTATGCCCAATTTTTTAATGAATATAACAATAGGTTCACCCCCACTATATAAGGGAATATAAGTAGACTGGGGAAATGTGGGTGTTGTCTGCCCAAGTTATGAATGAATATAGCAATAGGTGATTAAGCCCCACTTTAATATTCCCATATATTATATTGGGGGTAATATGGGAGCTACATAAACTAGACTGGCGAAATATGGGTATTGTCTACTCTTCGTGGAATATGGATGTGATGTTTTGTTATAAATAGATACATGATAATGACTGTCAGATTTTGTGATAAAATTAGAGCTAGAAATCCTTTCCTTCGTATAAGTATCTAGATATTAAATTAGTTAAGTAAATGCAATGTTGAAGACTTTTAAAACGTTAGCAATGTCAAAGTCAAGACTTAAATTTGTTTAAATTTTTAAAAGGACTTTTATAAAAACTGGCATAAACGCACAATCGCCATTTTGTTTTGTAAACCTTCGGTTCTTAGCCCTTTTGTATAGATAATCATATATGTCTAGTCTAACCAATTGTATAACACTATTTATGTATCATAACCGTCTGAGACATTTATAATGTTGAATACATTCTATTTTATAACGTTTTTTTTTATTTTTTTATTGACGGAGTGATCTGCGTGTTTTCAGCCGAACTTTCATTAAGACGAATGACGCGTTCATGGACGGACGTGTAGGGTGCGTGGACATCACGAAATAATTTTAACACATATTTTTTTCTTTTTTGATAAAACGTGGATGCGTTTAGAAAAAAATACAGCTAACTGTAGGCTATAAAAATATTTGTTCCGTGCGGGAATCGAACCCGCGACACGTAGGGCTAATCACTCAGACACTGCGCCAAGCGTGACGTCAATTTGATTTATCTTTGACTCATTATACCTATTCATTACTTATCAGATCATGAAATATTACGCATTTTCGACGTCCCCATTTACATATACCTACCAACTTTACACAAATACATAGCCTTCGTTCCTCTCATCTTTGGAAGTGTGGGTCCTTCAGAAAATATAGGCCATTATTAGGTGAACTTATTTTGGTTCTGAATGTTATGGCCTTGGAGGACTAAAATTCCCTGATAAATTGAAAAAAAAGTAATTGAGTATTATCATGATCTGATTGTGATAAAGATGTTATTTTAATTATAATGTAATTGTAACTATAGTGAATGGTTGTATTAAAAAAACAGCTGAAGAAGTAGGCGCAAACACGAGGGATTAAAAAAGTGCAAGGTTTGTTGTAAAAAAAAACATTTCCAGATTTTCGTTGTAAGTATTTTTTTCCTCATTGCTACTTTATTAGAAGAAAAACATAGAATTCTACCAATGCCTAAACTTGCCTGAATCTGTTCATCTATCACTCTCTTATCAACTTCTATCATTAGCCGCACAGCACCCACGTTATCGTTAGTTATCGTCATAGGAGGACGTCCTTTGCGCATCGGTGATATTGCTTTCACCACGTTTTATACGATATTGCTTTAACTCATAACACCAAGATATAAAAAGTAGCAGGAGATAGAGCTTTATCAAAACTTTCAGTGTAAACTCCTTTATTCAAGATTTTCTATGTGGTGGAAAATAACCAAAAAATAAGAATGTTTTCATTATCATTTTACTAAGTGGCAGTCTTTCCTTTTTATTAGTGTAAGCTAGTTCTTAATTTGAATTTAAAAGTTTGAAATTTCATCCGATAAAAGAAATGGATATAAATAAACTGGATTCACTGGAATGAGAGTCACTCACATTCACCCTACAACATGGAACTGTTGCTTCAGTTCAAAAGCGTGAGAGCGTCGATTTCGAAAAAAAACTGTCGCAATAAATCTATCGTCTCGCTCTGAAGTAGTCCGATTTCTACCAGATCCTGGAGGACGCGTAAATAAACCAGTCTCCAGAAAGTGTTTGTACACTCTAAGACGAGAGGCTTAGATGTAGTCTTGCAGCCACAATACGTTGACTAAAACCAGAATCCAGCTGCGTCAATACTTGGGCGGCTTCTGCAGGAGAAGTATTCAAAAAGCAAGATTTCAAGTTATTCATTATTTTGTATTTATTACACACCAATTAACTGCGCTCCGATTAAACTAATTGCCTCAAAATAATGCTCCACTTCATTTATCAGACGTACAATTAAAAAATAATATAGGTATAAATTTGGAACTCTCTCACTTCACAAAAAAAGCCAAACTTCCAGCTAATAAAATCATCATCCTCTTGCCCTTATCCCAATTTATTTGGGGTCGAAGCAGCATGTCTTCTTCTTCCATACATTTCTATTTGGCGTCATCTCAGAATTCACCGCCTTCCTAGCCATATCATCTTTCACACAATCCATCTATCGTTTCTTAGGTGTCCCTCTACTATTGTAACCCTCTACATTCATACTAAAAACATTTCTCACAACATGATCCTCATTCCTTCGCATCACGTGTCCACACCATGACAACCGATTTCCACACAACTTCTCTGTCACAGGCGCCTTTTACACACTTCCTCTTATATACTCATTTCTTATTCTATCCATTCGCGTAACACCACACATGCCTTTCATTCATCTATTTTGTGGCCCAACATTCTGATCCATACAAGACAGCAGATCTAACCATTTGATGACGACACGTTTGGCGCAGTGGTTGAGCCATCGGCTGCTGCGCCGCGTGTTGTGGGTTCGATCCCCGCACGGAACAAATATTAGTATGGCCTAAGGGGAATGTGGAAATAACTAGTTGTTCCCGTTACCTGCCGCCATTTCATCCACCCTGCGTTTATTCTGTGCTTGACAGTCCTATCTATTCCTCCGTAATTTTGCACTAGTGAACCGAGATACGAAAGTCAGAATGATGACATTTAAAAAAACTTCTGATTTGATTATTTGTTACTACAAAGAAAATGTTGGTAGTGTTAGGATTTTTTTAATGAGAAATGTATTATCTTATTGTATTCTAATATACTTACATAAATAGTGTGGTATTAAAATAAACTTGCAAAATAAATAACAGAAACATGAATAAATAAATTACACAGTCGCATAAGACTAGACTACCATCAGTTTATAAATAGAGATGGCCTTATAACAAAATGGATAGATAACAGTATTGATAATCGACAAAATCGTGATACAACCTATTTTGAGCTAAGCCAGACTTTCAAAGTATTATACGAGTATGTAATGTTTCTATCCATTTACGTCATCTGCAAGCTTACCTGCCAGCATCCGAACGCGTTGGACTGTAATACACGTACAGTTTTACATTTTTTAAACATGTCCTAATTATGGGTTGCATTGAGATTCGCATGGTTTATGTTATATATACATATGTTATATGGTAGTTACTTATAAATAAGTTTAACAAATTTGGCGAAAGTGAAGGTGGTGGTGAATCAATTCGTGCATAAACGAAAAATATAAGGAAGAACGGTAAGCGCTAGTCTATAATAGTATTGGCAGGTACACGATCCTTATACGCGAGTATGGAGGCTGCGTTCAAAGGTGAAACAGCGACAAAAGCACGGTTATTTTTAAACAATTAATATTTCATCGTTGCTAATTTTATTTCAGTTTTAGTTTTCGGTTCAAAATTTGAATAAATATATTTTTCGAAAGGCCCCATGACAAAATTTTGCAATTTTTTGAGTCAGCACAGTCAAAAATCATAGTATCCAAGTTTCATGTGACGACAACTTTTTATTACAATTTGATAAACTCTCCTGGGTAGTTTAGCCTAGTGCAGGATATTGAAAGTGTTCAAATAAGAACTCTCACAATCACATTTCATGGTTTCTAGAGTGACTAGAGGCAAATTATAAGAAATATAGGTCTAGCCTTGACACTAAAGACGATACCAAGATGTGTCTGCATCCCAATGTCCTATGGATCCGATTTTGGGCTACTAAATAGCTGAATAGTAGGCAAATACATCCAGATATAAGAAAGTTGCATGCTGTAACTAGAAATAATTGATTTATTACGTACATGAGGCATTTTTTAAGTAGAGCTGATGACAAGAAAAGTTGAGGAGTGGATTGATCTGGTATGGATGACATGTGATGTGAACGAATGATTAATACGTGACTAGAAAAGTTAAAAGTTTTATTATGGATACCTATAGGAAAAAAAAACAAGGAAGCAGTGAATACTGTGATGACGGAAAATATAGATGAATGAAAAATAAAATGTACTAGGTCGTTTAATTTTGTTTCAGCAGTCAGCAAAAACTCTTATGAAACAGACAAAATTTCTAAAAATAAAACCCACACCGTAAAAATGGCGGCAGAGACCATTGCATTGGTGGCACCTCAAAAGACAAGAAAAGTAATAAAATTGATACCACCCGACGGCGGATGGGGGTGGATGGTAGTATTCGGAACAGCCATGTCCAATGTAAGTAGACTATGTTGTATCTAACCTAGAAAAAAAACCAGCACCACTCTCTTGTTTGACTAGCAGTTCCGTTAACAAACTAGCTTCTGCTTAACTTTCTTCCAAGAGTTGGAGTCGGCAGTCTAACCGGATTTAGCGGAATACCAGTATTTTACATGCCGGGCTACCTGACTACGACGATACGCCATGGTAGGACTGGTTGTCAGACTTTTTGTCTTTATAACCAATCCGTAATGACTATCCAAGATCTAGAAATGCTAGCTGATACAAACTTATTAACGTGCTTTCTGAAGCACGTAAGAGTTCTAGTATGTAATGGATATTCACTCATCTATGAAACGACCTCAGCTAGCGTAGCTTAACCTTCGATCGAGTCGTGCGTCTGCGCAGCCGCAGGGTAAACTGAGCTAAGCTGAGGCACCAAAACCACAATATCATTAGGTATTAGCGACAGAACTCTGCTTTTTACAGATTTTTATATCATCAATGCTGTCGCTGTTCAGCTTACTATATGGTGATAAGTTAGAAGCTATGGGGCACAGAACTCAAGGTGCTGCCTTAGTTATAAGTACAATGTTGTTTGTCTCAAATTTTGGTGGTCCTGTAGCCGGGGCTGCTGTGAAGTTGACATCTTCAAGATTTGTAGCGATAATTGGGGCATGTTTCTGTGCTGTTGGGATTTTCTTGAGCGGATTTTCAACGACTATTGGGCACTTGATGTTTACTTACGGTGTCCTTTATGGTAAGAATCCTACTCATTTAACGAAATCCAACTATTGTCGATGGGATGTCGCTTCTATTTCATGTATTCTTTATTCTTAGAACATTTATCTTATGTATCGTTTCAGGTTTGGGTTTCGGTTTTGTGGCTAACTCGTCATTTGTGGCTATAAACAGCTACTTCAAGCTAAAGAAGAGCCGTGCAGTGGGGCTCGCTAACGTGGGCACAGGTGTGGGACAGACAATAATGCCACACGTGGTCCGATACCTTTTGGAAAATTACGGGTTCCGAAGCACATGCATGCTGCTGTCTTCTTTGAGTTTGCACGGGGTAACTGGCCACAAATTTTTACTTGTTTTATAAAACTATATTAAACATAATATGGTTTTGCTTGGCTATAAACATTAGGAACAACTAATTTAAAAGTGCGTTTACAAACATTCAACTCACATACACAAACAGCCAGACCCGGAACAACTATCTGTATTCCATACAAATATTTGTTCCGTGCGGGAATCGAACCCACGATACGCGGTGCAGCAGCTAATGGCTCAGCCACCGCGCCAACCGTGCCGTCAAAATTTTGAAAGCATAGAATAGATAAAACTTACGGAAATAGGGTTATACTCAAAAACCATTGAAACACAAATGATGTTTGAGAGTCTAAATATTCTAACTATTTTAGATACTCGGATCCATGCTAATACAACCAGTGGAATGGCACCTGAAGAAAGTTGAAGAAGAAGTTCCGGTAGATGAAAATCAACACTTACTACAAGACAAACCGAAAGGTACAATGATAAGAAAAACACTTCAATCCTCTAGTGACGAACGAGGTCAAGGAAATGGAAGTGAGAATTACAATATGGATAGCAAAAAAACTCAAAGCAATAGAAAACTAAATGGTAAAATACGGAAGAATTTATAATAGAAGAGTGGTTGGAGGCCATATAACCAACTTTTCCTTTCAGACACAGGTTGTAACTGGAATAATATTATCAGAGATAGTAAGGTACCTACGTTTCAAAAACCGATGGCCGACTGGGGCTGACACCAAAAAAGAGACTTCATGTTCGGGTTTGCAGATTTGGCTGACTATGATTTTCTGGTATCAGATATTGACCTTTTTTGTTCCAGATATAATGAAAAATGTAACTGTATTACCACAAAAACGAACCCTGCTGACAAAGTTATATGATCTATTTGGAATTTCCCTACTGTCAAATTTGCGGTTTCTCAATGTCGTCATTGGCACAGCTTTAGCAGTCACGTCCATACAAAACTTCAGTATGCTGTACCCATTTTTCCTACAGGTAAGAATAGTTTAGCATTATGTAGCTTAATCACGGCATCGCCAAAATGCACTCAATGTGGAATAATATATTCTGGGGTATTCCGGTAGAAAGTATTTTCTGTAGTAATGTGTATTTCCAGAAACGTAACTTTGTGCATTATTGGGCAATGCTTGAAAACTAAAGTTTTCAATCAGTGCGTCATGACCTACGGAGCCGAGACATGGACACTCACGATAGGGTTGGTCCACGAGTTCAAAGTCGCTCAGTGAGCTATGAAGAGAGCTATGCTCGGAGTTTCTCTGAAGTATAGGATTCGTAACGAATACATCCGACAGAGAACCAAAGTAACCGACATAGCTCAAAGAATTAGCAAGCTGAAGTGGCAGTGGGCTGGCCATATCTCGCGAAGAACCGACAACCGCTGGGGTAAACGTGTTCTTGAGTGGAGACCGCGACTCGGCAAACGTAGTGTAGGACGCCCTCTGACCAGGTGGGATGACGATCTGCGAAAGACTGCAGGCAGATGCTGGATGCGGCAAGCTGAAGACAGGGCGCTATGGCACTCATTAGGAGAGGGCTATGTCCAGCAGTGGACTAGTATAGCCTGATGATGATGATGATGATGATGATGATGACATCCGACAGAGAACCAAAGTTACCCTCAAAGAATTAGCAAATTGAAGTGGCAGTGGGCTGGCCATATCTCGTGAAGAACCGACAACCGCTGGGGTAAACGTGTTCTTGAGTGGAGACCGCGATTCGGCAAAGGTAGTGTAGGACGCCCTCTGACTAGGTGGGATGACAATCTGCGAAAAACTACAGGCAGATGCTGGATGCGGCAAGCTGAAGACAGAGCGCTATGGCGCTCATTAGGAAAGGGCTATGTCCAGCCACTGCTCCACCCACATCATCAGGCTATATTAGTCCACTGACTAATATAGCCTGATGATGTGGGTTATTTGATGAAATCATATTTTTTTTCAGACAGCAGCGTCAATGGATAAGCAGCAGACTGCTAACTGCATGTCTGCAGTTGCCGTCGCAGATATAGCAGGACGTCTGGTCTTACCAACCTTCCAGGACAAATACAAAATTAAGGCCAGGTGGATGATCATCATGACAAGCATTTGGCTCATCGTTATCAGGCAAAGTACGTCTTACGCTTATCTCCTTAAGTTCCTCATCCAACATATCTTCACTTCTTAAGACCTTAACAAGAACAATTAAAATTTACTTACACGTCTATGACAAAACTACTATCGAATTTAATTTGATCTTCGACATGCATATTCATCTTAACAGTGTGGCTGTTAAGATGAATATAAGTCTATCAGTTGATGCAGTGACTAAAGTACAATAAAATATTTTTCAGTTTTGGCGGTTCAAACGAATTTTGAAGTCTTGATCGCTATGTCTTGCCTCTACGGCGTTGGTAGAAGTATGATCATCGTTTCGAGGAACCTCGCTATATCGGACAACTGCAGGATGGATCAAGTACCAGCTGCCGTCGGACTTGGAATGTTGACCATGGGTATTATTGTACCCCCAGTTGGATATTTCCTCGGATGGATAAGAGATTATTCTGATAGCTACGTGACTTGCATAACAGCGCAAAATATGCTGTTAGTTATAGTCCTGGTTACATGGATTCCTGATATGTTATACTTAGTAATGAAAGAAAGAATACAAAAGAAGATGGACGCGGAACAACGACAAACGTAGAAACAGTTATCATTTTAATTACTAATGCTCAGTGCTCTCTTCGTGAGGTCAAGTGCTGTGAAAACACATAAACGTTTGATAAAAATATCTTACCTAATGTAAAATAATTTATGTCTCTAGTCCAAAACTTTAAATAATATTATGTTATTCATTTTGTTTAATTTAATTAAATGCCTCTTTGTTAGGTCGGGTACAGACGAAGTTAGCCGCAGTGACAAGTGGCGCTTTGGCTATGCACTGTAAATTTCATGTATTTTAGACGACGTCTATGCAAATGTGGACATGAGACGAGTCTACGGCAGACATTACGCTTACGTCACTGACCGCAGCTTCAGCGAGCTGTACAAAAATAACTGGCACTGGTGCGATAATTAAATTGAATTGGATGAACTGACGTTTTCTGTGCATTTCTGTGAACTTTTGACTTTATACTGGTAATTTGCATTTAAGGCGCTCACCATAATTAATTATCAATAAAGATTATTGATACGTATTTTTGTAAAACGATAGATCGCAGGGTCTTGGCGAGAAGTCTCTCGGAGTAGGAAGTCAGCTTTTGGTTATTTACCAGAAAAAACTTCGACGTCTTTCAATTTATTAACAGAAAATCTTAAAAAACTTATCTTTCACAATAAACGTTAACTTAAAACCCATAAGCTACTCCTGTGAATAACTTCTAACAGCTTTTTAGATCTACCAGAATTTTCTTTCTAGCGGTTTTGCAGTGTATAGAGCTATATAAGGCCTATTACATTATTACATATTCAATCAAATTATGTGAACAGATGTTTATTCCATTATTAATCCATTTCAATACTATCATTCATCATCATCATCAGGCTACCAGCAGTGGACTATAGCCTGATTATTAGGAGAGGGCTATCCCTCTCCTAATGAGCGCCATAGCGCCCTGTCTTCAGCTTGCCTCATCCAGAATCTGCCTGCAGTCTTTCGCAGATCGTCATCCCACCTGGTCAGAGGGCGTCCTACACTAAGTTTGCCGAGTCGCGGTCTCCACTCAATAACACCAGCGGTTGTCGGTTCTTCGCGAGATATGGCCAGCCCACTGCCACTTCAACTTGCTAATTCTTTGAGCTACTTCTACTGATACTATCATTATTTCCACTAAAAAAGTATTAATTTTGTAAAAGGGTGAGTTAAGTCGAATTCTGATGACTTATACTGAAAAGTTCATACAAATTCTGGAAATTGTAACGCATACTGAACTTTGTGTGAGGGAAGTAAAGTCCTTTTTCACATATATGTTTACATTTTTGGCAGTTAAATCGTAAACGGAGGAAAGGTAATAATAATATAATATTTACGTTGAAAACCCCGGTGTCATATTCGGCAAATACAATCGCGAAGCATAACGAATCCCATTTTCCACTAAGGGAAAATGATGCCTCAAAAAGAAAATGTGCCACGTAATGGTTCGAATCATTGTACTGTTTAGTTTAAGTAGATTAACTTGTGGGATGGGGTTTCCATGCACAGAGACGTATTATTTTAAATTAAAGATATTGATATTTAATTCATACACAAAGAAGCTAAGGTATCAAGCAGCATCTACTTTTTCATACTTAAAAGTTGATGGATATATTTTTAGACGACCGATGTGGCGCGGTGGGCGAAGGTCCACCTGCGACGCAGGAGGTTGCGGGTTCGATTCCCGCCCTGGAACAAATGTTTGTACGATCTACAAATATTTGTTTCGGGTGTTCTGGGTATTTACTGTGTATAATAAAAAATATCTATCTATGTAATGTATTGTATTAAGTATATCAGTCATCTAGTACCCATAACACAAGCTCTGCTTAGCTTGGGGCTAGATGATGCTGTGTGGATTGTCCAGCATTATTTTATATTTTTTATTACAATGGATGAATGAAAGGCAGTTACATGCAGCTGAGATGAGAATGCTGAGGGGGATTTGTGATGTTACGCGAATGGATAGAATTAGAAATGAGTATGTAAGAGGAAGTCTGAAAGTGGTGCCTGTGACCGACAAGTTGTGTGGAAATCGGTTGTCATGGTATGGGCATGTAATGCGAAGGATTGAGGACCACGTTGTGAGGAAAGTTTTGAGAATGAACGAAGAGGGTTACAAGAGTAGAGGGAGACCAAAGAAAAGATGGATGGATTACGTGAAAGATGATATGGCTAGAAAAGAGGTGACTATTGAAATGACGGCAACTAGAGATGTATGCAAGAAGAAAACATGCTGCGCCGACCCCAAATAAATTGGGATAAGGGCAGGAGGATGATGATGATGATGTCAATGGATGAATCTTATATTTTGCTGATTTTGACACCAACCTTAATGATGAAGCTGTCTGATATGATTTTGATATTCTGTCAAGAAAAGGATTATGATGCAGTAGGTACGGACCACCATCCTCCTGCCACTATCTCAATTCGTGTGTTCGTATTCTTCCATAAAAAAGTAATTCTAATTTCATTAATACTGTTTATTACATAAAGCTCCACATTCAGTTCTATTCATGGTATATTAACTTTTCCCGTTTTAAAGTAAGAAATGTGAATGTTGCATTTAATGTATTTCATGAAAATTAATCATTAGAATTATTTTATTCAGTTTATTAAAACTTTACTTTTAAAAAAACTGTTATGTGTTACACACGGCTACATATCAAGCTATATAATAGGTCTTTACCTATGAAATTGCCGTTTTGTATGAAAAAAATTAAATGAATTTTTTTCATGTATTTTTTATTTGTATTAATCGAAGTAATCACCCATGCAATCAATGCATCTTTGCCAACGCAGTGGCAGTTTATTTATGCCCTTCTTAAAGAAATCAGCTGGACGGGAGGCAACAAATTCTTCAAAGGCATTTTGTACTGCCTCTCGGGTATTGAATTTTTTTCCCGCCAAGAAGTTATCCAAATTCTGGAAAAAGTAGTAGTCTGTAGGCGCAAGGTCTGGTGAGTAGGGCGGATGACGGAGAGCTTCCAACCCCAGTTCTTGCAACTTGGAGACCGTCTGCTGTGCAGTATGAGGTCGCGCGTTGTCGTGCAGGAGCAGCGGAGACGAGCGATTGACCAATGCTGGTTGGAGATGTGCCAGCTTCTCCATCATTGTGTTCAATTCTTCACAGTACACATCTGCAGTAATGCTCACCCCGTTTGGTAAGAAGCTGTGTTGAATCACACCGGCGCTAGACCACCAAACAGTGACCATCACTTTTCTTGGGGTAAGTTTTCGTTTAGGGCATTGTTTAGGTGCTGAACCAGGATCCAACCAACTTGCTGAGCGCTTGCGGTTATCAAACAGAATCCATTTTTCATCGCAGGTAACAATGCGGTTCAAAATTCCTTCATTTGTGAGTCTGTTGAGCAGTGCAAGGCACGTCTCGACGCGTACTTCGCGCTGGCGATCATTGAGTTCGTGGGGCACCCATTTGTCAAGCTTTTTTACCTTGCCAATTTGACGCAAATGGACCAATATTGTTTTGACGCTAACGTCGAAAGCTGCTGCTAATTCAGCCGTAGATTGTGTATCATCAGCTTCCACAGTCGCCTTTAATTCGTCATTGTCAACCAAAGTCTTCGGACGACCGCGAGGTTCATTTTTCAGGTCGAAATTTCCAGAACGGAAGCGAGCAAACCAATAACAGGTAGTGCGTTGGTTTGTAGTGTTAGCTCCGTAAACGTCGTTGATGTTGCGTGCCGCTTGTGCCGCGTTGCTGCCACGACGGTACTCATATTCCATAATTACTCGAATTTTTAACGTATCCATGATGACGAAAAAGATTTAAATACGATGAAAATGTAACACTAATCAATAAACAAATGACTACTTTTGGAAAAAAAAACCATGTTTTTAAAATAAAATTAATTTGAAATTAGAATTCTTAGCCAAACAAAAAATATTTTGATTTGAAATGGCCAGTACTGCAGAACGGCAATTTCATAGGTAAAGACCTAATATTTCCAGTATAAGCTGACCTCTCATTGTAAGAAAACCCTATACAATAAGCGGTCAGTTATACTAGAAATGTATAGCTATGATTATTTATTATACGCCCTATGTTTTTTTTTTCTATTCATGTACACACAAGTACATATATTATCAAGCTATACATTTCCAGTATAAGCTGATCTCTCATTGTATGGAAATCCTATACAATGAGCGGTCAGCTTATTAGCGTTTAGCATGAAAAAAAAAACAAGCATAGGGCATCAAAAATTCGTTCGCATCACTGTAAACGGGAAAAGCATCCAAAAGGCTGGCAGCACTACTACTTTTAAAAGCAATGCTGATTTTTTGCCCATCAAAAGGGCAATTTCAACCCCAAACGGCTGAAAGATACAAATGTTGAATTAAAACAATATTTTTCAATTTACTTGAAACGTAACGTTAAGATGATTCGTGGGATACGGCGCCATTGCCTGTAGACATGTCGAGTTCACTTCAATAGGTAATATTATACATTTACTAATTAGTTACAGTGTGATATTATATCCTGATACGTTACGGTGTAAGGGGCCCGTGACAAAGGGGTTTGAATACAATAACCTACAATGGTTGTATGGTGGAGACGCTGATTGGCTATTGAGGTGTTCTATGTTCAAACAAGGTGCAGCCAGTGTGCTAATTATTATTAAGGTTCTTAATTCGAATGTAATAAAATAAATAAATAAATATTGCTGGACAATCCACACAGCATCATCTAGCCCCAAGCTAAGCAGAGCTTGTGTTATGGGTACTAGATGACTGATATACTTAATATAATACATTACATAGATAGATATTTTTATTATACATAGCAAATACCCAGAACACCCGGAACAAATATTTGTAGATCGTACAAACATTTGTCCCAAGGCGGGAATCGAACCCGCAACCTCTTGCGTCGCAGGCGGACCTTCGCCCGCCGCGCCACATCGGTCGTCAAATAATGTAATCGTGTAATGTTAGATGTGGCTTTATAAGAACAGCCCCACGGGTCGATTGAAGGTTACACTACGCTTGCCAAAGTCAGTCCGCGGCCTTACACCTTACCTTACCTGCAACAAAGCGAGACACAATAGAAAATGTATTGTTGGTCGGTCACCTTGCTTTTAAGGTGTGAAGCCGTTGGTACCGGCTGTTTTCTGAGATCTTTGACGGTTTTTACGAGTCGTCAGAGACCCGAAAGCTTAAAAACCAGTCTAACCATTATGTTACCCAGTAACTGGGTTATGAAGGTCAGGTAGGCAGTCGCTCCATAAAAAACACTGGTCTTCATCTGATTAGACTGGAAGCCGAGTTGTTATTCTAAACTAGTTGTTTTTCTGCGAAAATATTATTTTTATTATTCGCTACTTTAGTAGGTCAGTTAATAATGTAGTTATAAGTTACAATACTATAAGTTACGTATTAATCACCACGCTTGCTGAAGACGAATTGGTGATTTCAGATTTATATTAAGCTATCAGTACAGGTTTCCTCACGATGTTTTCTTTCACTAGTGTCAGGGACATTCCGCTGTTCATTTTTACTATTAGCGAATGTCTCATTAGAAGGAATATTGGCTCTAAAAAACCTTTTAAATGGAATTCACATAACATCACGCTTGTATTGCCCGAAGGGTTAGGCAGTGGTGAACCTATTATTTTACCACCACCCACAGTATGAATCCAGACTTCGTGCTGGTTCTGATAAGTTCAAAATAGAAAAACCCAATAACACTTTTTCTTATTTCATCAATTGAATGATATGAAAGTATATATACCATATTGTTTAATTCCTTTGGTGTTTTTATGCATACACAGTAACTTATTTAGCCAGGGTTTTTTAAACGCTGCCCCACACTAGGTATTTCTACCCATGACACAGCATGGGTGCGTTTACAAACATTTAGACGACCGATGTGGCGCGGCGGCCGAAGGTCCACCTGCGACGCAAGAGGTGGCGGGTTCGATTCCCGCCTTGGGACAAATGTTTGTACGATCTACAAATATTTGTTCCGGGTGTTCTGGGTATTCCCTATGTATAATAAAAATATCTATCTATGTAATGTATTGTATTAAGTATATCAGTCATCTAGTACCCATAACACAAGCTCTGCTTAGCTTGGGGCTAGATGATGCTGTGTGGATTGTCCAGCATTATTTATTTATTTATTGATTTATTTATTTATTTCATGTCACATACACGAACATCCAGACCCGGAACAACTACCTGTAGGCCATACAGATATTTGTTTCGTGCGGGAATCGAACCCACGACACGCGGCGTTGCAGTCGATGGCCCAGCCTCTGCGCCAACCACGCCTTCCAAGTCGCCGTCGATTCATAATTATCAAATCCTAATTTTGTATTTAAGAAATTTTTCACTTACTTTATATCTGCCTATACCCAGCTCCAGCCCAGAACTCAACCGGCAGTTTTCCTCATTTCTAAATCTGTTCTTGCATAATTGAAACATGGAATGCGTAAGAATCCTATTATTACTGTTAACAAAAATATTCTCATATTCATCTGGAAATAACGCTGAGTTACCTAAAATTAGTTGTCAGCGTGGGTTTGGTGAGTGGGAAGTGAGTTCAAATACCGTTTGTTGCACTGTTAAGGTAAACCTATTTTAATTTTATACTGTATGGCGGTGACAAAGGGTCCTTATAATTGTATTCCTACGTGCGTTCCTTTTGAAGTTCCGAAAAGCTACTTAAGTATTAAAAAAGGAAAAAGTCAGTACGTGTCTACTAATTCCAAATAATTTATGAGTAACAAATATCAACACATACCATCAAACAACGCCATCTGAAGGTGTCATAAAACTCAAACTGATATGATATTTATATTTAATCGTTGCCCCTCACTAGGAATTTCTCCTGTGTTGTGGGTGATTTTATAAACATTTCCATTCACATACAGAAATAGCCAGACCCGGAACAACTACCTGTAGGCCATACAAATATTTGTTTTTTTTTTAATTCGATAGAATTATTTAGCAAAAAAATCCTTATTAAACAAAGGTTAATTCCCTTCCATAGAACAAAGCCCTCTTTCATATAGAGAAGGCGTAAGCATTAATCACTACGCCTGCTTAAAGCAGATTGGCGATTTAAGACATATAAATGTATATCCTGTACTTAATAATTACAGGTTTGCTCACGATGTATTCCTTCACCGATGTCAATGATGTCTTAAAAATACATTATGAATTGGAAAAGTCAAATTGGTACTTGCTCGAATTTGAACTGACTACCTCATGCATGTGAGGCGACGCCTTCACTACTGGGCCACTTTACTATGTCAAAATAACAACTTTTTGCTAAATGCATATAAAATTTTATCCGGTAGTTTTTTTTTGTCTGTCAATCTGTCTGTTTGTCTGTTAGTCTGTCTGTCTGTTTGTTTAAGGTAATCTCTGAACCTGTTGGACCGACTTTGACGGAACTTTCACTGGCAGATAGTTGATGTGATGAGGAGTTACTTAGGCTACTTTTACTATAGAAAATGAATTAGGGTACCACGCAAACAATGAAAATCCCTGTCTTAAAATTTCACGCGGACCAAGTCGCGAGCAAAGATGGTATAATAATAACAAAGATAAACGTATTACTACAAAAGAAGCTACAATTTCTTTAACTCAGCCACGCACATATAAACCAAGTCACGATAATTTCCGAGGTCTATTACTCGTTGACAACCACAATAAGCCATTTTGCTCAGTTGCCTCTCTCTAGTAAATGAGAAATTACGGGCTGTAGTTTACGATAACATAACACTATTATATCAGGTCTTAGATAGAAACTTGGGGAAGATCGTTTGGATATAAGAATTATGCTATTATCCACTTGTAAACTTTAACTAGATACCAAAGGGTATCGTGTTACCCAGTAACTGGGTCGCTTCTGTTAAAATACACTCGAGAGCAATGAATCCGGGTCACTTAAAGAATGTTAAAAATCTCGGAAACTAAAAATGATAGGTTAATGCAATAAATTGTATTTAATAGACAATGTAATACTCCTTAAATGAAAGTAAAAAAAATATGAGTCACCATACATTTTATTAACACAAAATTACATAAAGAAAAAAACTGCTGATCTCTCCTTAAAACAAAAATAGGAAACATGAAATTTTTAAACTTTATTACGATTTTCTTGAATTTTAATACTTCGTATTGCCTCCTCGTGCTTCCATTACTGCGTTTACGCGGTTTGGCATGCTGTACACCAAGTTCCTTATACGATTTTGGGGAATATTCTCCCATTCCTCTGTGAGAGCTATTTTGAGCTCACGAAGCGTGATTGGGGGAGGGTTTCGTTGTTTTACGCATCTGCCTAGCTCGTCCCAAGCATGCTCGATCGGGTTGATATCCGGGCTGCGCGCTGGCCACTCCATACGAGTAATGTTCATCTCTTGAAGGTAGTCATTCACAATCCTACCTGTATGAGGTCGGGCATTGTCATGCATAAATATAGCATCCTCACCTAAATTGACCATAAATGGACCAACGTGATCATTGAGGATTTCTTCCACATATCTTACGCTAGTTAAAGAGCCGTTTTCTATGATCACCAGCTCTGTGCGACTTTCAGAAGAAATTCCGGCCCACACAAGTACAGACCCACCACCGTAGGCTACTTTTTCTTCGATGCATGCTTGCTTGAATCTTTCCCCTGGTCTTCGATACACTCTGTGTCTTCCATCGTGCTTGTAGAGCATAAATTTTGATTCGTCGGAGAACATAACTTTTGACCAATCTTCAATACTCCAATTTACGTGGCTCTGGGCATATCTTAGTCTTGAAATACGATGCCCACGCTCCAGTTTAGGGCCGTTTGCAGGTCTAAGGGGTTTTAAGTTAGATTCAGCAAGCCGACGTCTTACTGTCCATGCACTTGGGTTACTTCCTCTGAGGCGTCGAAACTGATTTGTGAGTTCAGTTCCTGTGAGAAAGCGATTTCGAAGCATGGTGTTCACCAAGTATCGGTCTTCTCGTGCTGTGGTACACCTGGTTCTGCCCGTTCCTGGTCTGCGTAGGTTAGAACCAGTTTCTTCGTAACGTCGGAGAACTCTTTGTACTGTTGACAGCGACACACCGACAGTCCTGG
Source organism: Phlogophora meticulosa (assembly GCA_905147745.2). Classification (NCBI taxonomy): domain Eukaryota; kingdom Metazoa; phylum Arthropoda; class Insecta; order Lepidoptera; family Noctuidae; genus Phlogophora; species Phlogophora meticulosa. Next base: position 9,100,875 of record LR990518.1, read on the forward strand.
CTGTATCGCGCTGACTCCGGCCGGTTTCCAGCATTGTAAGTATTCTGGTGCATTCTTCAGGCGTAAGCGACATAATTTCAGCTTGAATAATGAATATAGAGCACTATCAACATGGTTTATGTACCCACATAAATGACAGATTACAAACAAAAGCAAAACCAAATGCTGTAATTTCGTTGTTCTATCTTCGAAAGTGGCCCTTTTTCAAATTTGATTTTTTATGATATAACTTTACAATAACTAAGAAGTTTTAATACCGTCATTTAAGGAGTATTACATTGTCTATTAAATACAATTTATTGCATTAACCTAGCATTTTTAGTTTCCGAGATTTTTAGGATTCTTTAAGTGACCCGGATTCATTGCTCTCGAGTGTACTAGTATGTAACCGTATCACGATAGATATAAAGCCGACTCCAAGAAAGTTAGGAATAGACTAGGCAGATGATAGTGATGATGAAACGGAGTAAAGTTATGCCAAACTTAATAACTCGAAAAATGTGTGGTAAATCTGAAGGTCTTAATGGTTGTAACTTTACTCGAGGTACCGGTGTGTTAAAATCATCAATTGCATCATTCTCAGAATAATTTACAAATTAAGTTGATAACTACAGACTACAATATTCTGACAGGAGAAATAGAAAATTTGTATGCGCATTTGATCATAATAGCCCGTTTTGATAAAACGTTTTAGAGAGGATTATTCAATTGAGACTTGTTCCTATAAGCACAGAATATGTATATAATAGTACAAGTCCATAAGGCAGAAATCACAGAACGCCGCCTGCTACGATCCTTACATACTTGTTCAGGTGCGTAGATAGTATTCGCAACCGGCGTGCGTGAAATGGCTTGATCTATGAATGTAAACGAAGCAATGTATGTAGTATGTAAGGATCGTAGAAGCTGCTCATTTACCTATATCCCTCATACTTCAAACAAGCCTGTTCCAATGCTCCACTGATATGCAAACTCTCAATTACAAGTAATTAGTAATCTTCAATGAACGTTGAAGTCATTTAAACATCGTCCATTACCAGAAGTAGTAACAATTACACGTATCTAGAGATAGTACCTACGCATGCGCACGTTTCAGTAGTATCTACTGTAAACGTGCGCGTGATTATCTATAAGTGTTATTAATAATCAACGCAGTACCAATTCTTGATATTACTACACATTGTTGCAACGTCTAAGCATGATAACACATAAATACTGTTTAAGATATTTCCTTAAAGACTTACATTTAAAAGTCGAAAATATTTTACGCAGAAATCTTCAATGAAATGAAAGGTCACAAAACTTAATCTGTGACATAGTCAGATTCAGTTTATGTACCCTACTGTATCTAGCATGATTTTGTCATCTATGGTATCACCTTATGATCACTCCAAGCCTTCCAACACCAACGTCTTTCCTGATAAAATCATGTGACATGACATAATCCGACCCGGCCAAGATTATTGTGCTATATCTACCCGAGTTTAATGAGGAGCTCGAGGCTAAATAAAAACAGAAACAAACTTACCAAGAGCCCTTAGTGCCTCAGAAAGCACATTAAGCCATTGGCACCAGCTGTCATTTTTAGATCTTTAACAGTCGTTACGGGACCCTAAAGTCTAACAACCAGTATTCCCAAGGGATATCAAGCTGCTGGATAACTTGGTTGTCAGATAGATAGTCACTACATGTAAAATACTGATATATAGCTGCATCCCGTTGGACTGGAAGCCGACCTCAACATAGTTGGGAATAGGCTAGGCAGATAATCTACCTAAGTTACACGTCTAAACAAGTATATATTAAACAAGTCAAACAAGCTTTTGGAACAAACTCAAAAGCTCAGAACCATGGTGAAACTTGCATGGAATCAATTGTGTAGTTTAAAAGATCGAACTTGTCAGACAGATAAACACGAAAACCATTATGTTTTATACTGGTTCAATCTTTATCTGCTTCGATACAGATATCTGTATATCTGTATCTCTATCTGCACCCTGCGGTGGTACTTAGAACGATAGAGAATCCGTGACGAAGTGTAGTTTTCTTTAATTCATCAAAATTATCAACTTTTACAATCGGACCAACCCTGAAAGAGCAATATTAAAAACAGCAGTTGCATTTTCACATTTAAGAGCATGCCCCGCTTTCTACCTACCACTCATAAGTAGATAACCATTTAACATGCTCGTGTCTGACGCTCTTTTATACAAAAAACTCGATCGTCACTCCAAACTCCTTTTTGCTCGAGCAGCGCGATCATGCATAGCACCAGCAAAAAACACCGACTTATAAATTTCAGGAACAGCGAATCCCGCTTACATTCAGAGTGCATTATGAATATATTTGTGTTTAATTTCGCCGTGGCTACATAAATTCATTCCCCGCTTCGCTTGAATCAGGAGGGTTCTTTACCTATTTTCAGCCAAGATACAGGGATTACGCCCGCGCCCACAATTTTATGTATTTCGGTCTTTGTTGCCATATTACACCGTTTGCTATTATTAAAATACTGGTTTTAATAAGTTGCCACTTCTTCTTTAAAACTTGGTTTCTTTATTTCTTTAGTTGTTTTAATATTTTGAAGTAAGTAAGCCGCCTTACTTTCTAAGTTTATCTTGGACATCACTGATATCGGTGAAGGATAACATCGTGAGGAAACCTGGATTTATAATTAATATTAGTCCGAAATCGCCAATCTGTCTTGAGTAAGCTTGGTGATTAATGCTCGTCCCTTCTTTGTATGAGAAAAGGCCAATGCCCTGCAGTTGGTCAGTAAGAGGATGGTGTTATTTTAAGCATCCTTATATTTGGAAGCTACTGGATTTCTTGAACAACAGCCATTGAGTACCTACTTATCTTGTCAATGATGCCTACCTGTACTTATTTATTATTGACATCGAGAATTCTTAACTAAGATTGTAGTTCCTGGAACTATACTTTTCATCATCTGCCTAGCCTTTTCTCAGCTATGTTGGGCTCGGCTTCCAGTCGAACCGGATGCAGCTGGGCACCAACATTTTACATGGAGCAACTGCTTACACTATACTATTTGGTAAGACTGGTTGTAAACTTTCAGGCTTCTGACTACCCTTAGCGACTGTCAAAGATCTATTGAATCGATCGGTAGAATGACAGCCGGGGAGATACTGCTGAACGCGATTTCTGAACCACTGAGGGATCTCGGTATGTAAGAAATGGTCACCACCCACGGGCTGACCTCGGCAAGCGTAGCTTAACCTTCCATAGAACCGTACGGCTGTTATTGTTTAGCCCCTCCAACGATATATTTAAAATCCTAAAAGTGAAAGATTTGAATTGTAAATTGACAAACAATAATTCATGCGAGAGCTACAAGCTACATTTTTATAGTGTCTTCTCTCTCCAACGATTTATATAATTAAAAGACAATAATGACAATCCATATTCAAAATTACGTGCGCAGCCATGTAGAACACATCCGTACAGAGAACATTTCTGCAGATGACGTCACTGTTTCCACAGTAAAGTATTGTGCTAGACAGAGGGCGGATCACACGAAATAAGCCGGCGGTTTGTAAACAGCGGGTATATTGTTTCTTCGTCCACAATGCTCAGCTAGACTAGCACAGAACGCTATGAGTACGTTCACGCACATTTAGGTTAGGTTTAGACTTACCTATCAATGGAATAGAAAATTGTTGAAATATTTGAACGGCTTTAGTTTCACAAAATAAATTTAATTCAGGATTAGTTTGGAGCACATTGTTGTAAAGCCTTAATAAAAACAGTGTAATTGAAAAACGTTTTAATAAAAACTAACCAGTAGGTATGTATTTAAATAGATAGTGATAAAAGTCGCAGAAACTTTGCGAATCTTTTTCTCTTTTTTAATCGTTTAGTTGTAAATATTTGCGAATAGTTGAACCACATACCTCTAAAGGTGGTTAGGTCGCTCTGAGAGCTCTTATTGCTTTCGGTTGTAATTCAGTCTGCGGTCGAAAGCCAGAGCGCGTGAGACGCCGTCGCCTCTTTTAACGTGGAAGTGATGGTTATCAAGCTGGTCACAAAGGGAAAGGGAGCCATAGAGCGTCTTTTCTAGAAATGTTGCGGTGAAGACTTTGGTCTTCGGTCTTTGGTCACGGCCGTAGAAGGTGACGGGGTCTGCACGGAACTCATGCAAGCCAATACCAGGCCAAAGGCAGCTTTCGAAACACTGTGTGGTTTTAGTCAGTAAGAGTCTGACACAGACTCGTCCACTAGCCTCGGGGCACAGGACATTCATGAGGATTTCCACACGCATACCTAACCTAAAAGTAGGTACATTCGACAGCACGGTGGTAGTAACAGTTTGATCTTGAACTGGGCTAGCGTAGTACAAAGTTTCAAGCGAATAAGAGGCTGGCTTATACTGGGCGTTGTTACCCCTGACATGCGTAACACTACTGCACGCAAATATCTAGTTAGTAGTAGTTTCTAAATCTAGTGAAAAAACAACTGTTTATAGCCAGTGTTAGTAGTAGACGCCGAAGAAAGATACACACATGCATGTATAACCACATGTATGGAAAATAGAAACGAAGCAAAAGGAGTATGTCAACACACACACAAAAGGTGGCGTTTGTAGTGTCTCCCTACCCCCTTGAGAAAAAGGCGTGAGTGAATGTATGTATGTTAGTATAAGAAGATGTTGAGTGAATTTCTGACCTAATATATACAAACATCTAGCGTCAGGCACACAGAGGGCTACATACATAGAGAAAGTAAATATTGTAAGAAGACCAAAAACGAATTTCTAACGAAAGTGTTAATAAATAAGTGAAACCAAAGAAATCACACATCAACACTGGAATGCATTCCCAGTGTTTTTATAACGAGACGGGAGTAGCAAATTAACCGCAACATTATTATACTAACGCTAAGAAATTCCGAGTTGTAGATAATTTAATTGCATCATATTCTGCTTGCTTTTGAGTGTTGTTACAAATATTTGTACGAACCGACCAACCAGTATAGGCACGGAAGCTATGTCTTAAATAAACTTGCTTCTATTTAAGTTAATTTTGTTTTGTAGGCAGGTTTTAGGGAACCGAACACACTCATCTGCCTAGCCTTTTTCCAACTATGTTAAGGACGACTTCCAGTCTAACCAGATGCAGCTGAATACCATTATTTTATATAGACCGACTGCCTATCTGACCTCCACAACCCAGTAACTAGGCAACACCACACCCCTTGGTAAGACTGGTTGTCAAACTTTCGTGCTTCTGACTAGGTAGTCATAGCTGGGTAGTATGGTAGATCTTTGACAATCGTTACGGGTGTAACGATTGTCAAAGATCTACAAATTATTATAAACATGAAAGTTTATCGGTGAGTGTGTATGTTTGCTCGCTGTTAAATGGATTGGGATGAAATTTGTTATGAAGATAGCTCCTACATACCCTGGATCAACTCATAGGCTACTTTTTATTCCTAGAGAGTAGAGTATTCTCGTGGGATAGCGACAGCGTTTCATGTAGTTTTTTAACCACGAATACTTCAACATTACGTCTATATTCCACATCGGGATAGGCAGTGGTGCACCTATACGTATAGTAACACCTAAATTTCACCATTTCTGTTTAAGTCCCATGTAATACGGGGCAAGTCTATTGCCATCATCCTTGTACAAATCCAGACTCCGAACTGCTATTAAGAAAATTCCTAATGGAAACACTCAATTCATACTTTGTCCGACCTGAGAATCGAACCCAATACCTCACCACTAAACCAATGAGGCCGTAATTTAGCTAGTTATATTTTTCTTTTCCTTTAAAAACTTTGCCCCACACTAGGAATTTCTCCTGTATCGTGGGTGCGTTTACAAACATTACAACACAAACAGCCAGACCCGGTACAACTACCTGTAGGTCATACAAATAATTTTTCCGTGCGGGGATCGAACCCACAACACGCGGCGCAGCAGCCGATGGCTCAACCACTGCGCCAACCGTGTCGTCTTTCAATTTATTTTAAGATTTATCGAAATCATAAAGCTAGAATCCAAACCATTACTACAAGTACTATTATAACTAAAAGTTCATTTTTGATAGACTTCCCTTGAGTAGATACTTCTCTTATGTCTGCAATAACCAGCCATTCAAATAACTATCTGTTAATTACTGCACAAACTTCAAAAGCTATGAAAAACAAACAGTGCTAAAAAGGAACTTTTTGATTAAAAAGCATATTAATTCGGGACGCAGACACGTGGGTATTAAACTAACATATTTTGGAACACTGTGCAGCATTTTAATAATTTCATTGAGAGTTTTAAATAATTTCTAAAGTTCATGCACAGACGGCGATGTTGGACGAATGCAAAACAAAACACGTAGTGTACAACAGAAAATAAATTGCTATAGGTACTATATGCAAGTTGGAAATTAATTAGCTCACGTGTCGTGCTTTGTGTCTTGTAAAACACACACACGCGCATACATATAGCAAGCAATAAGTACTTTGTAATTAACTCGGTGTTTCTGCCGTCAAATAGCATTGTTTTAAATGGCCGATATGTTTTTTAGTTTTTAGTTGTGGATAGTTGTTGTGTACTATTAGTAGTAGTGTACTATTGAAAAACTTTAAGCTAACTGAAGGTGAAACGAGTATGAAACTAATTACAGCACTTATTCCAATGTTGTAGTGTAATGTAAGTATCTCGTTAGATTAAAAACTCGGGAATCTGCACATTTGATTAAGGTGACTGATAATAATTTGTGAAATAAAAAAATACAGGGTGGAACGGGGATCGACGGACAACCTGATACCATGAGTTTTGAACCGCGTTGCCATTATTCGACACCATATTTTTTTATTATTGTGACGGCACGGTTGGCGCAGAGGCTGAGCGATTGGCAGCTGCGCTGTGTGTCGCGGGTTCGATCCCCCCACGGAACAAATATTTGTATGGCCTACAGGTAGTTGTTCCGGGTCTGGCTGTTTGTGTATGTGTGTTTAAATACCACGATACAGGAGAATTTCATAGAGGGGCAAAGTTAAAAAAAAAATGAAAAAAATATTTCAAAACGTAAATAATCATAATAAAATAAATAAATAATGCTGGACAATCCACACAGCATCATCTAGCCCCAAGCTAAGCAGAGCTTGTGTTATGGGTACTAGATGACTAATACACTTAATACAATACATTACATAGATATATATTTTTATTATACATAGGAAATACCCAGAACACCCGGAACAAATATTTGTAGATCGTACAAACATTTGTCCCAAGGCGGGAATCGAACCCGCAACCTCTTGCGTAGCAGGCGGACCTTCGCCCGCCGCGCCACATCGGTCGTCATCGGTCATCATGATTTGTATCTACCTCATTTTACATGAAATAAATGAAATACACACTTTTTAATTAAAGATCCTACCCATGTCCAGAACTCTCATGTCTCTCAGGTTGGGCGTCAATGTCCCTTCCACTGCAGGCATATTAAAATGAATGAGCGAGTACTGGACAAATATTTGAAAGACTGTTTCTACGAAATTTGCCGAAACCAACAGGAGCATTGTGACACAAACAATCCTTTTGTTAATTATTTAATTAGAGAAACCAACTGAAAACTGTTCCCAAAACAATGGAAGTTATATTCACTGTTCATATTTATTAAATTGCCTACCTATTCGTGCCTTGTGATGTCTGCAGGATTTCGATAAAAGTGGACTATCAATATAATCTGACGACACGGTTGGCGCGGTGGTTGAGCCATCGGCTGTTGCGCCGCGTGTTGTGGGTTCGATCCCCACACGGAACAAATATTTGTATGACCTACAGGTAGTTGTTCCGAGTCTGGCTGTTTGTGTATGTGAGTTTAAATGTTTGTAAACGCACCCACGATACAGGAGAAATTCCTAGTGTGGGGCAACGTTTAAAAAAAAAAAAAAACAAATACTCCTGCAGACTGCTTCGCTGGGCTACTGCTGTGTGTGAGATCTTGGATTCAATTCCCAGGTAGGGAAAAGTGATATTAGGTTATTCCATTAGGCAGCCCGGAGTCTGGATGTATGCATGGTTGATGGCAATAGGCTGGCCCCCTTTTACGTGGGACTTAAACACAACTGACTAAACGTGATTGTACAATAGGCACGTTTCTGCCTTACCCTTCGGGAAATACAGGTTTGATGTTATGCTGTCAAACTCCTGCAAACATTCCACATTTCACTTTCCGAGTCAATGGCCCGTATGCTAATGACGTGTAACACTACGAACTGATAGCTGATAACGCGATCAACGATGCGATCAGCATCAATATAGCCATTGCTACGTTTCTGTGGCAACGAGTAAATGGTAATACATAAGCTATAGCCATTTTTCCAATAACTGGAAATAAATGTGAATGTTTTTGGCGCAATCATGGGGAACCATGGTTACCATCAGACATTTTCAAACGAAATACGTACAGAAGTTTTAACTCCGTCATGGTTCCGTTCACGGATCTTAAATTTACATCTACTCAAACCCTTCAGGGCCTTGTGGCTGTCGATCTAAGGTTAAGCTACGCTTACCGAGTTCGGTCCGTGGGTGGCGACCATTCATTACACACCGATACCCCTGAGTGCGTCGGGAATCATGCTAGCATCAGCTATCATTCGTGTGTGTGTTGGTCCCGGTTGCCATTTGTAGATCCTTGACAGTCGTTACGGGTATTCAGAAGCCTAAAAGTCTGACAAACCAGTCTTACCAAAGAGTATTGTATTGCCGTTAGTCGTTCCATGTAAAATACTGGTATTCAGCTGCATCCGGTTGGACTAGAAGCCATCCCCAACATATTTGGGAAAGGGCAAGGCAGATAAAGACTCACACCCGAAAAACTAGTGACCGTACATCAACCCCAAACTGAACATTACTCAGCATACTGATATATGTGGTTTGGAGTAATATTATTATTTAAATATTATTTAATGTGAATGTAAGTTTGTTTGTTTGCTTTTTTTCTTTTTAAAAAGACGTTGCCCCACACTAGGAATTTCTCCTGTGTCGTGGGTGCGTTTACTAACATTCAAAGGCACATACACAAACAGCCGATCGAATCGATCATCATGAAATTTTTCCGCAAACGCGATAAATGCCTTTCATCTATAAAAAGTGCTGTTCCCAAGGGATTGACAGAATCTACATTAACGCGGGTGAAACCGCGGGTAAATGCTACTTTATCATAAAAATCTCTCCATCAATTCATAAGATGCTACATAAACTTATTAATACACGCCCCAACATGAAACAAGAAAGTAAAACGCTACGATCATCTTTCATCTACATAATGATGAGTGATTAATGAGCTTGTTAGTATTCAATTAGAGGAATAAGGAACGGAATATTAAGCTAATACTGCAAAACTAGGTAGCGATCGTAATATAACAATATCATCATCATCTGCCTAGCCTTTTCCCAACTATGTTGGGGTCTGCTTCCCGTCCAACCGTCCGTATTTTACATGGAGCGACTGCCTGTCTGACTTCCACAACCTAGTTACTGAGATAGCAGCTCGATACCCGTTGGTAGGACTGGTGTTAGACTTTCGGGCTTTTGACTATCCTTAAAGACTGTCAATCTCGATTTTTGTGTTTCCTGTATAAATATACCCATTATATTGGGTATATTTTTTAATATATTATATAATCCAATATACAGAAAAAGTAATGAACCACTGGTGCCTGTATTAGGTAACCTGAATGATCAAATGGTAGTTTATTTGACGACCGATGTGGCTCGGCGGGCGAAGGTCCGCCTGCGATACAGGAGGTTGCAGGTTCGATTCCAGCTTTGGGACAAATGTTTATACGATCTACAAATATTTGTTCCGGGTGTTCTGGGTATTTGCTATGTATTATAAAAATATCTATCTATGTAATGTATTATATTAAATATATCAGTCATCTAGTACCCATAACACAAGCTCTGCTTAGCTTGGGGCTAGATGATGCTGTGTGGATTGTCCAGCATTATCATTATTATATTATTTTCAAATAATTCCGAGTACTCACACAAAGTACACCGATGTAAGTGACACCATTTTATACAATTCCCTCCATGAATGTAAGTATGTAGTTATGTAACTTACGTCAGTTACAGTGGTCGCGTGGCATCGCAATATTTTGATATAGTAAAGAAAAATCCTTTTAACTAAAGCTGTTTTATAAAGTATAAAAATATGAAAAACTAAAATGCAGTCTTTTCTTTTTTATCATGGTATTCAAGTCTAGATATAACATATGATAAATATATTTATTTTTGTCCACTTCAGATAATCAAATACCAATTGTTCTTACAAATCTTAAAAAGTTGTTTTACACACAATTAAAATAAATATTAGCAGTGTTTTCCAAAGGAAATATATTTTAGCCTGTATTCCAAATGCATAGCTTTTTCGACTGTACACATACGTACCTTTACATTTTAATTGTGACTTAGACACTTTTAAGAGGAATAAGGTACAGACGCCAGCACATCAACCTATCCCAGTGTCAAATTTTCTGTACCTATAGAACATGAACCTTATACTTTTGTGATAAAGTTGAAAAACGATCAAATAAATTTGACAGATTGGGGTAGCTTGATATGCTGGCCTTTGTACATTGAATAAGTATTTCCTACTTGTAACATTCCTAGAACGGATGAAAGGATAACTTTGTGTAATTTTAAATCATGCTATCAGCGCCATCTAGCGAATATTTCACAACAATTCTGCTGACAACAGTGAATATGAAAAAACTATACCGCAAAGGTATACCGCAAACCTAGAATATTTTTATTGTGATCTAGTTTCTGTAGTTGCACAAAAAGCGAAAAATATATTTAAAACAATCCAAAGCCCTGCTTGTCTGCCCGCGGGCGGCTTGACTCACGCCGTGACCTATGAATTTCCATTTTTTGACTGCAGGACAAACTTAACTTTGCAGTTAAAACAAAATCCATTTATTGAATGTAGACCTGACGAATGAACACAAAAAATGTCTTATTTTGACATGGTTAAAACTGCCTCGTTGGTATTGTAGTTTCAAACGCTACTGCTGAGCGTGAGATCCTGGGTTCGACTTTCGAGCTTTTCTATCGCGAAATGCTGCTACTAATAGCAGCATTTCAAAGACGTATGGGTTTGGATTTGGTATAGGCTCCCCCCCTATTAGATGAAACTTAAACAAAACTGACGAAATGAGGATGATCTGTGTATAGGTATCTAAAATTTGTTTGTAAGTTTTTATGTAGGGGGTAATCTCCGGAACTAATGATCCAATTCTATTTTTTTTTTCATTGTAAGAAAGTTCCATTATTCCTGAGTGCTATAGGTAATTATTATTTTCAAAACTAGGCTTTAAAGGGGAAGAGATGTTAAAGTTTGAAGAGAAAAGTACGAAATCCACGCGGGTGAAGTCGCGGGCGAAATGCTAGTAATATCCTATTAATTGATAATAATTTTAACGCGTTGAACGCCAAATGACCGACAAACAATACATTTTCTATTATGCGTCTTGTTGTTTGGCAGATAAGGTGGTACAAGAAGCTTTTTTACAAAAATATTTAACTGACTTAAAAAAACGCTAAAAGTAAAATAACTTTTATTTCGAATACTGTGGCTTAATTCGGTTGAATTTTGTCATTAAAAAGCATTTATTTCTAGCTTTTCAGTGGGTCAGTTAATAATTTAGATAAGATACAATCATCTAATGTCAACTGATCGTCATCTTTTGAAAAATATGTACAGTCGGTGAAATATTCTATTGCCCCTATTTTCTATGCATAAGGGTGTTTTTTTTGCGTATTTAATTGGGTCCAATTTGAGGTACCCCCGCCCTATCCAATAAAAAAATACTATCGGACTTCATGGAACAAAGATATGCGTGGTCACATGCAAAAAATATACGTTTTGAATTGAGAACCTCGACCTTTTATTTCGTCGGTTAGAAATGGTATATCAACCTTTTCATCTTTTACTTTAAAGGCACAGCGCTACGTTCTTTTAAACAAAGCAAAAAAACCTTTCAATCATTCTCAAACAAAGTCCACTATCTTTGCAAGTTAAATTCGCAACTAGTGTCCTCACGTGGCCTCGAGCAACATCTTAACGTTAAAAAAAATAATAAAAGCATAGTCAAAAAAACATCAAAATCTCATTAGTTCCATTTCATGCCGAGACGACACTACGGAAGCTGTATAACTAATGTACGGTAATAAACAGAGACGGAGGAATGTCGTATTTCTTTTTATAACTTCTCTGTACCATCCATTTTCTGGTTTAAAAGGTATCTACTGAGTGGCGACGTGAAAACAGTTGGTATTACTCGATGTTAGTGCTGACGTAAAATTCTTGGGGAGTTATAGCCGAATGGAGGATAGGTGGTAAGGTACCAAATGTGCTGTTGTCCCGTACAGTATGAGGACTGTAAATTCTTTTTGGATAATGTTTTTGAGGGTACTTTTGATTTTTATTAGTGTGATTTATGGTTTTCTTCGATCATAGGTGTTGGCGATGCTTATTTCGATATATTTCACATGTGTGTCCAATGGTTTCAGCCACTGCTAAGGGATGTAGCAAATAGCCTATAAGATTCCTCAATAATTAGACTATAAAATGAAAAAATATTTTATTAATCAGACTGGAAGTTTCAGATATTAGCACGTTCAAGCAAAAACAACTCTACAGTTGTATTATATTGGTTCAGATTAATTTAAATTTAGGTACAGATTAATTTATTTTTTTGTACGTAAATACATAGGCAGGGAGGGCATTAGAAATTAAGGGCACCTAACTCTTTTTATTTCTCTTCTATCCGATAGCCATTAGCAACTTGCTCTGTGCTCTTCAATTTTGACAGTACTTAAGCTTCGAAATATTCATTTAAGCCAATAATGTGTGAGATTTTTTAAGTCAAATCGGTGTCGGGTAATTTTGTTACAACTTTATTGCCAGGTATTATTAGGCAACCTGAGGGTGTTGTCTGAGATCCAGAGGGGAATCGGTGTCCTATCTTTAGACATCACCTTGTGATTAGTAGTAGTTATCTATTTTTTGTGCAACAATACATTTAAATGTCGCGTAGTGTTAGTGAAAACGAAACTTAGTTACTTTTTTGTAAATACTTGTGAATGAGGCTTAAAATAATTCCGATTTTTACTTCACTCTCAAAACGAAAGTATCATGGAATACACAAACCATTATTGTACATCATACTCACAAAACTATCGCACAAAGACTTTATGGCCGAAGAATATAGTCTTTGTTTTGTGACTACAGTGTTTTAAGACCTAGACGTTTTGGTCAGGTAAATGGAGTTCTCTTGCTTGGCCGGAATCTATCGTGCTTGTCCGTTTAAATTTTCACAGGCGAGGTATCGTCCACTCTTAGCGGAGCACTTCCTAGATTTTCACAATTTTCGACGTTTCAACTTGACGATACAAGCTTTTGTTTAGTTTCGCCTGTACCAATGTCTGTCTGTAATTAAATCTTGCAAGTTAAATTTGACTTACTTCGCGCTTTCCGATTAAGCTAATATTTTACGTGTAGGTATGGCAAAAACGCTTGAACGCACGAAACGGACAGCCAGTCTAACGGATAACTCTAGTTATCCTATTACCCAGTAATGTAATGGAGGACAGATACCCAGTTGCCATGTGAAATTATGGTATTCAGCTGCACCCGGTTAGACTGGAAGCTAACCCCAACATAGTTAAGAAAAGGTTAGGCATATAATACAGGGCAAGGGAGAATGATTATGACTTGTATTTTTCTTTTTTTTTACTGAGATTCTAGTACGTTTTGATTTTTTTACCGTCATTGATGTTAAATGACCTTTTTATTTTATTGGAAAGTTACGAAAAAACTAACTCGCATGAACTAAATTATTCCTAGTAATACAGCCACGACCTATTCTATTCTACAGTTTAAATTTCCAATTTGATATATGTACCAACGCTTACCATTTGAAATTCTAAATGTAGCAGAGGTCTTGTATGTGAAAAATGTGCCAATGCTGACATGTTTATTAAGTAATGGTCCAGAAACAGAAGTTACATATACTAGTATACTGCAATATTAAAACACCACTCACACACACAAATCGAGGAGCTCGTGGCTAAATAAAAACAGTCGCACGGGTAGATCCAAGGTTAAGCTACTCTTGCCAAGGTCAGTCTGCGGATGGGTGACCGTTTGTAACATATCGAGACTCCTCCGTGCCTCGGAAAGAACGTTAAGCCATTGGTCCCGACTGTCATTTGTAGATCCTTGACGGTCGTTACGGGTAGTCAGTAACCCGAAAGTCTGACAACCAGTCTAACCAAGGGGTATCGTGTTGCCCAGTAACTGGGTTGCGGAGGTCAGAGAGGCAGTCGCTCCATGTAAAAAACTGGTATTGAGCTGCATCCGGTTAGACTGGAAGCCGACCCTAACATGGTTGGGAAAAAAAGGCTAGGTAGATGAATGATACTTCTAAATCGCCAGATTAGTGTGTTGCAAAAACTCAAAAGCACTAAACAAAATTATCAATCTCAAAAAACAGAACCAATAAACCAGAAAGCTTTCACGGAGTAACCTAAAAATAAATAAATAATAATAACAAAGGCAATTAATACTACGCAATTTCTTAACGAGAAGAGAAATGTTTAATCTTTTGTCAAAGTAAGTATAGTGAATTGTGATTATTTTCCTTGACTGGTTGCTACTGAAAGAATTCCACAGGGATTAATTACCTGAAACTGCTTTGTAACTCCTTTGTCTAAACGAGAGGCATTCCTAAAGAAACCTTTCAAGATTTAATTGAAATGCTTAGATACGATTTTTGTCGACGGACACTGGTGTGGGAGGAAATTATTTCTTTTCCGTGTTGATGGATAGAAATGTGTGTTCTTTAATTTAACTGTAATTTATCTTTTATTTTCGTGGTGTCCCAGTAATAAGGCTTCGTCTCTCAAACATGAGGTTGTAAGTACCAATATGTACCCCTTCAGTACATAATTACGTACTTTCTAAGTTAATCTTAGACATTACTGATATCCGTGAAGAAAAATATCATGAGGAAACCTGAATTTGTATTTGATAAAAGTCTCAAATCGCCAATCCGCCTCGAGTAAGTGTGGCGATTAATACTCATGCCTTCCCTGTATGAGTATGTATCTTCCTTTGCTGGTATACAATAATAGGACAATAATAGACAGGTTTTTTTTTTTTTTCGTTATGTCGTAAATAATTTTCTGTTTTTGGTTGATTTTTTAATTCTTTTTTTTTAAGTGGTAATGCAGGTATAATGCAATTCAATTGTACAAGCTTACGGAAAAATATAGATTTTATTAGTATGTATAGCTATTCATATAAAAAAGGAGAATAGATCATCATTTCAGGATGACAGGAAATCAGGATGGCAACTAACCGATTGGCCTTTAAAGTTAAAGTGCATGAGCACCTTCGTAAGAAGTACGCAGTGGTTTCGTCACAGCGCTAATTTTTTCCCACTAACAGTGTTATTGTTTATGTACAGTCGTGTATGTATGTTATTTGTGTATATATTCTATGTAGGTATTATATCTACACTTTAGTTCCCTTTTCTTTAAAGAAATTGCACCTACTACTGTTAGCCTCTACATCACCCAAAGGTTGACTGGTAGACAATGCCTATGGTATTAAGTCCGCCTCTGTATATTTGTGTGCTTAAAGTATTAAATAAATATATAAATAAATTTCGATCGATTTAGCAGTAGCTTTTTGCTGAGGAGGACGCTAGTTAATTGTTTAAGGACATCTATGTTGTCAAATCACTAAGCTTTTTATTTTGTTCTCGTTTTTGTCCCGTTTAAATACACGCGCGAATAATGCATTTACCAAAAGTGGGTCACGTCACAAGTAACAGCGAACAAATTTTTACGGCTCTCCCCTGCTGCGCCAAGGGCTCGGTAATTAAACAGGGTATATATCATTGCTTTATATCTGCTTGGAATTAGTTGCCCAGTTCAACAACCGAACATTTATTACCCCCTAGCAATAAATTACTAAACGTATACATAATCAACCCCCACTGTTCATTTACCAACAAAATTATTCACGCAAATTGAGAAAAGATAAAAATTAATTACTACGCGAAAAAGAAACGCGGGAATTCCAGTTCGCCCCTAAATAAATGAGTGCTTAAGAGAAACAAATAAAAGGAAGGGAATAAAAAGAGCTGCATATTGTGGAACGTTCGCAGTCAATGGTTAACCGTAGTGTTTTACTGAAAACGAGTATTCGCCAGGCATTGGAACTCAGGAGCTTCTGAATGGAAAACGAAACAAATCCAATCAACCGCAAACATTCTAGGTGCTGCAGGAAATGTTAGATTTTAAAATTTCTACTACTATTTTTAACTACGATAAATGTTGCTGGGGAGTTTCTTCCGCCACTTCTTCTTCCCAGCAAAAACACTAGGAAGTGGTGAACGGTGGGCGTTTTGGGGGACTGTCTTATGTAAACGTCTTGACATTCAAAAAGTGCTGATTCTCAGCCTAATTTGAATAAATGAATTTTGATTTTGATCTTCATTTTAACGTCTTTAAGTATTATTTTGGAGGACTGTGTGTGTATTGGTATACACATTTGCGTAACAGGTAGGCAGAGTTTTTTTTTATCTTTTTAAAAACGTTGCCTCACACTAGGAGTTTCTCCTGTATCGTGGGTGCGTTTACAGACACTTAAACTCTCATACACATACAGCTGATTGTTTTACGGGCCAATCATCTCTTAGTTTTGATACTTACATGAACAGCGATAACGGCCCCATTGGAATAGTTATAGCAAGTGCTACTGCAGAAAATGAGGTCCTGAGTTTGATTCTGGTCTAAGTTTTATTCGGTTTATCCATTTTGGATTACTCAATGGCAGCCTGGAGTCCAGATTCTTGCCCGGTTGATGGCAAAAGCCTCGCTCCTCTCACTTGGGACTTAAACAAAACTGGTGAAGTGTGGGTGTACTGTGGGAGCTACACCATTGCTTAACCCTTCAGGTCATACAGGCGTGGTGTTATGTCATAAAGAGTAATTCTCTGCATTTAGGTAGGTATTCCCCTAAAGGTTTGGTGAAGGTAGTACCTATTAGCTCACCCACTTTTAGCCAGTTATGTATAAGACCCATGTTATAAGTGGCAAGACTACTTTTACTAATTGGCGCATACTTTTAGATTTGATCTTTGACGAGGAGCTCGTGGCTAAATTAAAACAGCCGCACGGGTTGATCGAAGGTTAAGCTACGCTTACCGAGGTCAGTCTGCGGATGGGTGACCGTTTGTAACATATCGAGACTCCTCCGTGCCTCGGAAAGAACGTTAAGCCATTGGTCCCGACTGTCATTTGTAGATCCTTGACGGTCGTTACGGGTAGTCAGTAACCCGAAAGTCTGACAACCAGTCTAACCAAGGGGTATCGTGTTGCCCAGTAACTGGGTTGTGGAGGTCAGATAGGCAGTCGCTTCATGTAAAATATTGGTATTAAGCTGCATCCAGTTAGACTGGTAGCCGACCCCAACGTAGTTGGAAAAAAGGCTAGACAGATGATGACTTGATCACTATTCTAATTGTAACCTTACCATGAACTTAAAAAAAGTAACAAACAAAAAATCACTAATGAATCTCGGCACTGAGAAATAATCTTTATACCCTACGTACTACGTTAATTGAATTTTGTAACTATCTGTGATGACAATGGTACCTGAAATCATCATCGTCATTAAAATGGGTCTACGCTTCTGCATTGTACCTGTACTGTCGCAGGTGTGAAAGCATAATTTATCATCTAAAGGCTCGCTCCACAATTCCATTTAGGATCTAACTATTAAATTGCTATCGATCGCTCCGTGGTTGTGACTAAGAATATACGAACTCATCTCTTCCGTAGGATCAGAATATTATATGATATGAAGACATGGACTAAGAATTACTCATTTTAAGTGTGAAACGTTTTTTGGTCCAGTTCTTGTCTAATTTTAAGCTAAACTTTCTTAGCTATGTTCAAATTAATACAAAGTATGAAAAGCTACGCGAGTCTAATAACACAAAAAACCTCATTTTGTTTTTTCATGTTGCTGATTACCCTCGTATTATTCAGTTTTATTTCACAACTAATTATCAGTAGTAATATACACACATACATACATAAACTCGCGTCTTTTTCCATGGCGTTAGGCAGAAACTATAAAACGCCGC
Source organism: Phlogophora meticulosa (assembly GCA_905147745.2). Classification (NCBI taxonomy): domain Eukaryota; kingdom Metazoa; phylum Arthropoda; class Insecta; order Lepidoptera; family Noctuidae; genus Phlogophora; species Phlogophora meticulosa. The sequence continues at coordinate 9,119,073 of LR990518.1, forward strand.
CTGCTATGAGCCTTACTTATATATACTAGTCCAGTAATAAAATTCCATTTATATATTTATTAGTCCATAGACAAAACAATAATTATATACGATTCTTAAGGAATTATCATAGCAGGTGGTATTACATTACGAGTACAAAGACAGGCCATTTCATTATGAACCGTCTACTCGGAAGGTCTTAAAGAATTTCTAATTTTGTTTACTTAATTAAACTCATTGATTGCTCAGTAAAATACGAAATTAAGATATTGTGCAAATAATTCTATTCGCGCCATTTCAGTGCTCACTAATTGTGTATTTTATTTTTATAATTTTATTTGTACATTGCTTATAAAGGCTGAGCGCGACGCGGCCTATTTCGACCTCAAGTTTTTCTCATTTGCCGAAAAAGATGCTAGCAGAGAAGAAAAACTAGTAAAGAATAAAGAAATGAAAAAACCGCCGCGTCACAACGTCTTATTCGTCACTCGTTTTATATACAGATAAAATTTTAAATAAGACCCATTTAGATCCCTTTAAAGTTGTGAAAAGTTTCTTGTAGGAGCGCTCGCGGGCGATACCGGTGCAAATTTAAAGTATGTATTACTAGCGCCGCAAACCGTGAGCGGGGCGAGCATGAGAATTCCATTACTGGTGCTGAAGTGACACGTTCGCCGCGTAACCCCGTCGACGCCGCGCCGCCCAGAGCACGTAACTTGCGATTGCGATTCGCGATCGTCGCAGTGCTGGTTGCTGAGTTCTGAGCACTCCCATTTAGTAACGATGCAATGTAATTACCGTCCGTAAAGGTATAGTAAGGACAGACAGAGTTGAGTTGAAAGATAATGCTCATACGATTTGGTGAACTCAAGTGAAGTATTTAATTTAATAAGAATGATAGATAATAAAGATATTGAATAAGAAATAAAATAATGCTAAGTGAATAAAAAAATGTCACAAGGTGTTGACGTTAACTCAAACTTCTTATATTTTGTCAAGCTCAATATTAATGTAGGCCATACCAATATTTATATTTTTGCAAGTTCATAATGATTAGTGCAATGAACCTTTATGAGATTTTCAGTTTAATTATAAACGAAAACATCAACACAGACTACAAATAAAGCAACTTATCAACCAAGTAAAAAGGTTATCGATAATGCAACGCAATTACAAATTTATTGATTTAGCGATTGCAATCGCCAGTTACGTAATAAGTTCAAGAGAACGCTCGAGCGATAACTAGTGGATTTATTTAAATCGCCCATTGACGTTACGCGTTTACACAGGGAATTATAGATTACCACTGTTCTGTTTCAGTCGCGTTCACCCGTATTTTCTGCGTCATAAAGTACGAACACTTTTGTTAAAGTGGTGATTTTTTTCGTATATTTATGCATGTGTGCAGGATAGAGTGGTGCAGTATTTATGAGGACAGTTTGTAAAGTATGGTGGTTTGGGGAAACAAAAGACTGTTTCTCTCTTCCGTGGGTTTTTGCTACATGGATCAGACCGTAGCCGTCTCCAAATTTGTGCTAAAGCTATTATGGGCCGTATTGAAACGACCAATACGAGGTTAGATCTGTCGCCCTGGCACGAATTTCATGCGAGAAGTTTACCTACCGAAAACGTCAAATTATTAGTCAAACGAAATAACTTTCACATACGTGGTGTAACGTTAGTACAAATTATTGACGTGTTCGATTGGGAAATTACACGCAAGAAATTTATGCCAGGTAATGTAAAAAGTGCCCATCAATAACATTGGAAGTTATGTCTCTTTATAGGAGTTAAAATGACCGAATTATAATGAAATCAATAAGCCGTTATTCCTATTTATTAGCTTATCTGAATTACGGTTTATTTACGACTAGTGTGAAATGATATCCTTAGTATATTTGCAACAATACAATAACATTGTTTGTAATATATTGCGACGTAGTACCATTGGTCGATGACCGAACGAAACGCGGAGCGAGTGACAGTGCAGAGTTCACAGTTGTATTCGAAATACGAATAACATTACAATAATGAACTCTACTTGTTGACTTTCGTGTAATGCACGCCACTCTTACTGGCTGTTTACATCGTACAATGTAAATTAATGCAATAGGTATTATTTTTATGAAAACAATGATAATTTACACAATACGCGAGTTTTATGGTTACGCAATCTTAGAATTGTGTGAAAAATGATATGGCTAAGAAAGAGGTGACTTCTGAGATGACGGCAAATAGATATGTTTGGAAGAAGAAGGCATGCTGCGCCGACCCTAAATTAATTGGGATAAGGGCAAGAGGATGATGATGTAATCTTAGAAAGAACAAAAACAAGAGTTTTTATTTAGCATATTACATACGTTAACAAAAAAAAAACAATTGTAGTTACATATCTTAGGGCTGCGCCATATTGGGGTATATTAGGGGTTAATTAAAATGTTACTAATCACTTAGACGTAAATGGAAATCAATTTGTAGGTAACAAAATTACACTTTTTGTGATATTTTACATACTTATATTGTTTTTATACAAGCTTCATACTACTAGCTCATGTATATTTCGACAACAGAAAATGCACCTAATTGCATCTGTACACGATTAAAATTCCTTTTATAAAACTTAACAGCTAGTGCTCAAATTAATTTAACAGTGTCCATATGACGTGGCGCTGCAGAACATAGGTAAGTGAATTTGCGCGACAACCTCTGTGTGTTTCAGACACAGGATAATACGGTGACGTGTGTGGAAATACTGGATGCGTATGTGCATACTGTGTTACCGAAATGGGTTAGATTTTCTGTCGCTAATGTGTTACAAAAAAATCGTTACGTTAAATAAAATCGTCTTCAGTTATACAGAAAAGGGTGGTTTGTATTTTCTAGCAGTTATGACTATTATGATTGACACTAGCAGTAAGTATTAACTCATGTTTAATATGTTTAAAGTTTGGTGAGTCTGACTAACTACCAAGTGCAACTTCACACTTCGATAAGAGTCCGGTAACCCAATTCGAAATCTCAAACCACAAGCTTAAAATTTTGCGTGTCTGCATTGTGCCACTAAGCAAACCAGTATTCCTACAAGGATTGGGCAGAGGTGTACCTACAGTACACCCACATTTCACCAGCTAAGTTCCATGTAATAGGGAGTGAGCCTATTGCCGTCGACCGGACACATCCAGACTCCGGGATGCTACTAGGAAATTCCTGATGAAAAATCTGAATAACATATAGCTCGAAATTGAATCCACGGCCTTTTACTTAGCAGTCGCGTTTACGACTACAAGACCAAAGAGATATCTATGTCATCCTGTCTACACCAACCTTATTCCATGAGGTATTGGAATAGACTTCCTATATACGCGTCTCGTAGGCACTCGTATGAAGATGAAAGCCTGTGTGAGTGCGCTCTACGCCCAATAACACAGATTCACAATTACCGACACACTAATTAGATGTTAGCGAAATTAACGATGAAAGGTTTTGTCGTAGGTAACTGAATTGTCCGAACGCTTTGTTATTTATTTGTTTTATTGAGGAATAATTGGGATAGGATTCTTTAGTGTTCTAGGTCTTGCTAGGAATAGAATTTTTATTATTGTATTGGATGATTAGAAGAGGAAAACATATTAAATTACTAAATACATACATACATCTCACGCCTTTTTCTCATGGGGTTTGGTAGAAACCGCAGAACGCCACTTTCTACGATCCTTACATACTCCTTTTGCTTCGTTTACGTTCATACATCTGGTCACACCAGTTGCGAGTACTACGCACCTGACCTTTTTGAAGAACATCACCAATAAGGTCATTGTATGTCCTTCTAGGGCGTTCCCTCCCGGCGTTCCACATTCATTTGCCTTATATTATGTCCTCGTCCTGTCATTCCGTCCTCACCGCCGAGGGCCGTCGCGACGACCCCGTCAATGTCCTCCCCCGTCCCTTTGCTCGAGCCAGCCCGCATAGCTGAGCCAGTAGTTGTTTAAATTAGTCCCTAAATAATATATCTATTAGATCCAGCCCGTCCCTTGCTGTCCTCTTCCAGCGACGTCCTAAGCCGAGGCTCGTACCCTGCAGGGGGTGCCCTTAGCGATTGGACTGGAATTTCTTACGCCCTGGCTGGAGGCCGTAATTTCTAATTAAGTCCCTAAAAGAGAGTTCGGTTAAGCAGTAGATATCCCTGAAGGATAAACTGCAAGATGCCCATTCCAAAAAAAAAACCTTGTGAGCGGGTAAAACCGCGTGGCACAGCTAGTTACCTGCGTGATTGTGATGTATACTAAGCATTATAAATAAGTATATATTCTCACTACACAACCTTATTTTTTCTTTATACTAAACCTCAAGGGTTCATTCTAAAAATAAAAGATATAAAACCCACCTACAGATACTTATCAATTAAAAATGTTGTCCATAGTCCAACAGATTGTACGCATATATTTATTTGCACAGAAACCTACGCATTATTATTGGTATCAAGCAAAACCACTTTTCTATCCTGATAACATAAAAATAATATCAAAGAACTTGAAATAAAGTCGACGTAACTAAAATACGAAAAATAAGGGAAAATCTATTTCTTGATCTCTATTTTTATAACCTCCAAATAAATAGCTAGAAAGAAATAATATATATAGAGTTAGAATGTATGCTAGTTACTTTACTCAAATACCATAGCTTGTACCTACAATACACCGCACGTTGGTGGTAGAACTTGGAACTTTTAAACTTAACCTAGCGTATCCTCATTACAACACTATGCCAGTTGAAGGTCGAAGTTTGAATAGAATAAGAAACCAGCTTAAACTGGTTTAGTTACCACTGACGTGCAGCTTGCCGTATTATTCGATTAAGTAAACGATAAAATTAACTCAATCCACTCTTCACGATGGGGAGTAGTTGTTACTTTTTAAGCGTTCTTTTGTTTCTCATTATAATAGAACGGGCATAAAACAACAATCAAATGCTAAACAAAAGACGAGGTAATTGGTTTTCTGTACAAACTTATGTAGTGCACATTCGCTGTTCCCGCACAGAAACGACGTGGCGAGCTCATAAAACCTTATCTGTACCCTTCAGGGAGCGTTGCCATTGATTTTGCTACTTGCCAGTTTCAGAGATTTACAGGCGAGTGATTTTTCGCAAGTGTTTTATTTTTAATAATTCACTTTTCTTGACATTAAGTTCATAGAAGATAATGTTCACTAAAACCCAAGTGCGTACCTAGCTGTACACTGACCTAGAATTTTCATACCATATACCACCATACCCCCCATATCCACTTGCAGTGGGGTAAGGGGAGTCGATTTTTGTATTCGAATATGATCGTGGGAATCGGTGATCTGCTGTCAACTCACAAGGTGTAAGTAACAGGGAAGTGTTACTTATGTTCACTTACCCAGCGCGGCAGCGTTTGAATAACGTCTGTCAAATTATTTCCTCAATTTCCAAAACATTCGGGGCAGTTTTAAACCCGTGATTTTCATTTGAAGCGGGTACCAAAAAAACAGAGGTTCTCTAATTAAGCGTTTGTAAAGGTTAACTAAAAAAACGAATGAATAGCTAACAAATTTTAGAATTAGAAATAAATCAGATCCCAAATGAATGTAAAACAAAAACAAATACTCTAAAACATGCAAAAAACATGCATGTCATTTTGAACGACCATTTTATAATAAATTTTATACAATTTAAACCCCCTCTGTTTTTTTCTGTTTCCCTGAACAATACTTATGTTAGTGTAAAACAAAAACCGCAATACTTGAGAAGTTTTTGTAACATTTCAGAAAAACACTGAATTACCAGTTTGCACACTCTTTACACGAACTGGATGTTTTGCTGTTACAATACAAAAACTTCAAGTATTTTGATGTCTTTAATTTGGTAGAAATTACAAGGTGTTCATTTCATATTTTTAAGGTATTGGATGTAAAATAAGTCAAGCTTTCTACAGGTTTATACTGATTTTAAATGTATTAATTTACGATCATCTTTAAGTTTATCCTTAAAATATTTGAACAAAACTAAGGCAATTCTTTAGCTGGTCATCTGACCAGCTAAAGAATTGCCTATTGAATTAATTAGTAACCAGTCACATTAAACATCTGTTTAATGTGACTGGTTACTACATAATATACAAATACAAAATCCTATCGAAATTTTATAAACCGTTTGCCGTAACAGCCCTAAATGAGGATGATTGAAATTTAATAGTATTATCTCAGCATTAGACGGATGTAATTTTTTAATACTGCTGAAAATCATTTCACGCCGATTTTGTGACGAAAAAAATAAAAAAAATATTAGACTCACTAGTCATTGATATACTGCGGGCCTTGATAGACATATAACTTTAAATGTAACGTCAACTAACTAATAGTTTTAGAATCTTTAAATGATAAAACTATTCGTGTTTATTAAAAATTACTTTTGAAAAATAAACGTGCCTATTTTCAGGTTGTAATATGGTATGTATTATATGCGTAAGAAGTCGTAAAAATATATCTCACATAAATGTGAACCAGTATTCTAATTGCGTAACGCAATCGCAAAATTACTTCTCTCGCATGTTTTGATAAAGTCAAACTTGTGGCTATCAATATAAGAAAAGTGACACTGCTGTCACTTTTACGAGAACGAACGGGAAATGCCTCCAACAAAAAAAACCAGACTTGTCGAGTCAACTCGCCCGTTCAAACGCGCTAACGCGTCGGGGATTGAAGTACCAGCAACAATGACGGTCTTTGGCTTTTGTAATACTTTATTATGTGCCGGCAAAGATCCCCTGACAAAACTTTATTGGAACATCGAGTATGAACACTCGGCCTGATATGAGACACTAGTTATAATAGACTGACATTATGCGATAGATTTTCATGACATACGCCTTATAGAGTTATGATGTATGTATTCAAGTAAATGCTTTTCTCCTTTATGTTGATATTTGTTTTATTTATTTTTGTACGCCTAGTTTCGTATTATTTATATAAACGAGCTTTTCCGTAGACAATATATTTTTGATAAAAGGTAGCATATATCAAACAGTTTTTATTTAACGTTAACTTCTTGAGACAAGAATAGCATATTTTGAAAACAAATGGGTTTTCATTTTAGACTTCCTGAAAAAACTCAAAAATGGATGAAAAATAGATAAATTTTAACACATTCCTAGATAAGAAAGAGACAATAATTTGTATAATTAGTAAGTATGATTGAAGATGTTTTTTCACTTCCTACAAACAACGCTTGGCCCTCAAAGGTTGCCAAAAACAACCTAGGTATACCAATTTATTGAATACAAATTCTTTACAGTGATATGTTGTATGATTTTCTCAGCATGTTTTCAGTGTGTAGTAACGTCGAGAACTGCGTATCAAATTAGTCACTGTCATAATATTGTATTTATATGGTAACGGACGATATTTCGACGTCGACGTCGAGTCGAGCGCACAAACTTCCTACTGTTTGACCTGTAATGTTGGGTTCAATACATCGGAACGATACTCACTATGCGATTTATTTTTCGGATTTTCTGCTACTTATAATATTACTAGCATTTATTTTCATTATTTTTTAGTTGTTAAAGATAATCATGTTAATACTTTTAGGATGAAGAATTCAAACACACCCACCTTATACTTGAAGAGTAGATGTGAGTATTTAAATGTTAAAAAAGAGAAAAATAATTATTTGCAATTTGCCATGGTTAAACACGTTTTTTTAAGATTCATTCAATTTGATCTTTTACCAATTATTTTTTGAGCATATTCCTTCACTACCCCAACACTATAAGCTTGAGTATAGTTACAATATTTTGATTCGAATTATGCAATTACTGAATACGATTAAAAGTCGCAAGTATTATTTCCTTTTTAGGCTGGAACTCTCTCGACATGATAGAGATCAGAACCTTCAGGCACATAATACTGCTACTATAGCCACAAAATATAAAACTTAATCACTCAAGTAGTTTTTATCCAGACCATCCAAAATCCTCTCGTACCATTTTTTAGTCCCCCGTATGAACCAACAAACTCTTGTAGCGTTACAACCACCATTGACTGGTCATTCCTCCTCCTGCCGCCATGTAGTCTAGTCGAAGACGATATAATGTCACACTCCAGTGCAATCGCAAAGGTAATCTTGACATTTAAGTTAACTTACTTATTGAACCCTGAACATACACTAAGTACTAAGTTAACAGCTTATGTCTACGATGCAAAAACACTTAGGTAATAGAAACTACTTTGAGATTATCTTAGAGCTACTTTGGCGCGTTGATTTCCTGAGTGGGAAGGGCTTTTTTTTAAATTGTGGTATTTGTGAAAGTGATTGCAGTTCGTAAAGTAAAAGCTTGTTGCCTGATAGCTTGTCGGTTTACTGACCAATCTATCAGGGATATGCAACTGATTGCAAGGTATATTGAAAATAATAATAGGGAAGAATTTAAGAAATTAGATTTTGGAGTTGTTCTATCCCTACAAAGTCACACCATGCAAATAAATAAGTACGCAAAAATCAAGGCGCATAAGGAGTGACCTCCTTATGCGCCTTGATCTTTGCGTACGTAAGAGAGCTATAAAGCTATGCCTACAAAAGCCTCAACACAAAACAAGAAGTTAAGGTATTATCAATACTGGTCTAGAACGCCTGAGAAAATTGCCACTATCTCCAGTTTTCCAGACGGATTAGCGGCCACAGTTTGTTGATAATATTTTCAGACAGGAAGCCGCTGCTGCAACAAGTCGGATTACTCACACAAAACAGCGGTTTTCACACAATTTCATCACCTCATATCTAGTCAGAAGATTAGTTATTTACTTGAGTGCAAGACGTGAATAGGCATCTTCACTCGAAATTAATTACGGTAAGGTTTGTCTGGTAAGGTGAACATTACAGCATACAAAGCTGATAGAATTTGAGATTAAAACACTCAAGCGATTTTAGGATCGTTTGAAATACAAAAAAATCTCTGTTGTTTAGTATGTACCTAGCAGAATTTGTTTGGGACGAGCTTATGTAAAGACGTACAATAAAACATAAAATACCCAAACAATTTTCAACAACAAACAATAATCCAAAAATATCACTCAAATATAATTATAACACTTTGTTTACTCCATCTCATCTGAAATAGACAAGAATTAATTACTTAGAAATGTTAGTCAGTATAGAAGATATAGTTCCCAAGACGATATTTAATGAGAGATATACAGTTGTACCACTGTTCCATTTATCACACAAATGGTCTACCCTTATTAGTGATTAAAGTAGAGTGAATCGTGATTTCCGAGTGTGTTTTAAATCCGTGCCAGCCACATGGATATAAAACATTCATGACTCATGACATGGACCTTTTTTCATAAGATACTAGCACTTCGCCAGCGACTTTGTCCGCGCGGTTTTCTAATTTTTCCCTTCCCTTTAAAGCGTAATTTTGAAAACAAAATATAGCCTATGTTACTGGCTGATAATTTATTTTTCTATATATGAAAGAATTTCTAAAATCGATTAAGCAGTTTTTGACTTAATTCTGATGAATAATATTCATTATTCATCAGAATTAAGTCAAAAACGTATAACGTATTCACGTTATACGTTTGTTTGTGGTTCTTCATAACGTCCATACCACCGTCACTGTCCGTACAGTCTGTGTTTCTCTATAGTTATTACCTGGGAGTCTTTGAGTAGATATTGAACTGGTTACTTCTAGATAAGACAGCAATATCATCGCTTACCATCACGCGAGACAATGGTAAAACTCAAGTCCATGGAAAATAAAAAAAAATCGTCAAAATTTAAGTTTTGTAAAGAATTGTACATTGACCGAATTACGTTTTGTTTCTTTCAGAATAAGTATGATTATTTAAAGACAAAATTACAGTAGGTAGTTATTGATTAATAAGTGATCAAGGTAGAGAATTAAGTGTTTACATGTGTGTATTCAAGTCCGTGTTAGCCGTCCCAGAGACAACCCTTCACGCATTGAGGGCAAACATAAACAAACATGAATGAGAACACACCGTAGATACCGAACCTATGTTACACGTGTACTTCTGATCTTTTTGTTTTGTTATTTTTACACATTGCCAACGAACCACGTGTAAAAGGTTATTTTTAACATCTCGTGAAAGTATTTTTGACAGCTTGTCATATTTATTTTTATTCGTTATTTTTTTATGTGGGTAGTAGTTACGACTAGATTCTCTTTGGTATCATTGAAATTAAGAATTTAGACGTTATTAGAATATATTATGAATTTTACACTGCTGAAATACCTTCCTTATAAACAGCTTCCATTGACTTAGTAAAAGCCTTTAATAAACTTACAAGACAAGCAACAAAACGTGAGAAAACAAAAAAAATCGCCGAAATTATATTAAAAATGAGAGTAAATGGAGTGATGTGTGCTGAGTTTTACGGCGGTAATAACTCATAAGTCATGGGCGTAATGTGCGTGAAATAGATTCCGCGCGCCCTCTGGCAGATTCTAGAAGAAATGTTTAAATTCAGCCTGACGCGGCCCGCTGGTTCGGAACGCTAAATTAGCCTGCCACACCGCAGAGCGCGTTGTTTGAAATATTATCCGAAATGACATGAGTATCACCCTCTACGTGTTTTATGTTGACATATTTTATTCGTATTATTTTTTGGAGTACATACGAGTCTATTTTTGGAGAAAGGTTCTTGAAATAGTTAAGTAACTAGTAAGTAAGTTTAGTAACAAAACAGAGTTCGTCGTTTTTTTATTAATTCAGGTTGGATACATCGATTGATTAAATCACATTCCACAATTTTACGTATTTTTTTTAATTTACTGTTTCATTCAAGTTATTTGTCAAGAGTAAAAGTAAACAATAGCTTATATTTTGATAACAGAATTTTGTTAGGTATCATTTTAATTTATAATTACCCTGGGCATAACATAATTTAAATTATCTAAACATGTTTTTGATAAACATTTAGTGCCCCCATGGGTGCAAGTTATTCTAATAATTGATTTGAATTCAGATTGCTTTTGTTAGCTCTTCTTTTTCATAATTTACAGTAATTTTATTATTCACATATATAGTCAAAACTATACTATTTAAATACAATTTATTATAGTTAAGGTATGAATAGGTCAAGACATTTTCGAACACATTCGCTTCCAACATCGATGGAAAAATTCTACGTTTTAAAAATGTTTATTAAAACGACGATTCGAGGAAAAATAATTCTTATGTCTATAGAAACTAAGTAAGACTAATTACGTAAACTTACACATCGCGTGGTGTATCAATATTCTCTAGGGCAATATTTTGCCCTGAAACTTTTTCAGATTATGACGTATTATTTGTTAGTCTGACCGTTTCTTAAACTTGTTAGGTTCGACGCTTATTTAGACAAAATCTTCATTCGTAATGTTAGCACAATTTTGTTTGTTATAAGTAAAAGCAAATATATAACTTAAGGTAACTTCTCGACCTTATTATTCTCTGACTGTACCTACCTACTTTTCAGGTTTCGTAGCTAACCACATAAAATGACTAATAATGACGTATTAAAACGTCTAATCCCAGGTTTACAACCTGATTTCGTCTATTCTAATGTGCACATGGTACTGTATAGTACTTCCAACCTTCACGGATATTAAATAAGTTAATGGCATTTTAAGAGATGAACTCTAATTCAAATTTAGAATAGGAAAGGATAGATAAGATGGACAGCTGTTGGTTGGTCGACAAGCACTTAATTCATTATAGGAAGGTCAGATGCGTAGTACTTTGACCAGATAGGTAAACGAAGCATAAGGAGTATGTAAGGATCGTAGTTGGGTCTTTAATGTCTGCTTACTACCTTGGGAAAACGGCGTGTTAATATTTGTATGTGTTTTGTGTTTAACAAATTAAATAACACCACAAAAATATTTGTGACGAGCAAATTTCGCTTAATTTACATTTTCATCACAAATAAAATCATATTCATCAACACACTATTGAAACATTTCGCCCTAATTCGCTAAAAAGGTATTGTGTAAATTGCCAACGACGGCGTATTTCCCGTCGAAATCAATTCGTGAGTGTTGAAAAACCACAACAAATTGGAATACACCGACACCGACAAAGCTCGTAATATTATTAATTGATTAAAGTAGACAGAATACGAATATTTTGATCTGTTTGATTGTACCTACAAAGTAGTATATAAATAAGTAAAGGTAATTAATTACACAGCGCAATTTTAGAACAATGTTTTGAAGTAAATGATCAACTATGAACTAAACAATAAGACTTTTAAGACAAAGAACATATACTTCACGCTGTATACCCGAAGGGTTAAGCAGACGTGTACCTATAACACTCCAACATTTCGCCAGATATGTTTAATCCCATGTTATTGGGTGTGTGTCTATTAACATGATACGAGTATAAGGGCCGGTTTTTCAATTGGCCCTTTTTGATGTCAATAGAAATAAATATGGTGGCTGAATAGCTTGTGCACAGAAAATATGTCAAACCGATAACAGTTCGACATATTTTCTGCCAGTTATTTCCTGCAGAATAAATATGGATTTTACTCTTCAGAAAATAACTGGCTGTTATAAAATAACAATTCTTAAACAAACTCCAGCACACTATCAGACTATATCAACCTTTAACACTGCCCGTTAGACCAGAAATCTAACCGAAGAAGTTGCTGTAAATCAGTAAAAGTTAAAACGGGCCAAAAAGGCCGGAGCGATCATAAAAAAAATCCGCACCGAATAACGGCGCGACGGAGCGTTGGCTCTGAAGCGGCCATGAATAATACTCGCGTCAGCACCACGCGAGCTCAAAGCCCAATTAAAAACGTACTCTTTCCACGATTTTTAGCTTAGAATATTGTATAATAAGCCAATAAAATACCCCACTTAACGCCCTCCGAGCCCCGCCGCTATGAAATATGCACTTCTCAACCTCATTATGGCAAGCTGAAATTAAATGCAAGAACTACGACTGGAACGTCGCTTACAACTTAACTAATTGAAATATAACGTTTCCATTTAAATATTTTTGAATGGATTGTTTGTATTGAGATTAAGATTTTGTCATTCTGGGAGAATATTATGAAACAGAGATATACACGCGCCACATAGCATTTCTGTGCCTGAAATTGGTAAGAGTGATCTCAGAATATTGGTTCTCCTGCTTCTTGTCGATAAGCTGAATTATTGAGTTTTATGTGCTGTTACCGCACACCAATGGTAACAATTTGACATTAGCCGCTCCTTTGTGTTGTAGCAGTAAGGGTGACTTTCGTAGTAAAACTATTACCACTCATGTGCTCAGCAACATTGTTACGAGCGTCTTTTATGCTGTGCACATAGATAATAGGGTCCTTAAAAATTCTGATTGGTTCGAAAGTTGGGTTACTCAAAAATACTGGACACGTATTTTTCTTTTGTCACGTAAACCAAAAATGACGACGATGTAGTGCGTTGAAATTGCGCGTGACTTATAACGTAACAGTGACGTCACAAGCCGCTTCTCTTGAACTTTCATGTGCTATATTATTGCCACTTTTAATTGATTTGAGTAAGCAAAAATACGTGTCCAATATTTTTTGGTAATCTTACTGACGGACTAAATAGACTTAATATATTTTTACCTAGGACATCCCTATTCCGCACGCAGCTTAAAGTTCTTCTCAGTGTTTTCTCTGGTGACCATTTTGAATACATGATGTTACAGTATGCTGATTATTCACCAACTTCAGGATGCCGTCGATTATAGAGTAATGTGTATATTCCAGCGGCACCGATTAGACACATCGCTACATAATCAAATTATACACTTCGGAGGAGTAGCTAATCTGTGCCGGGAACACATCCCTGGCTTTGACATGGCAGTCTGGGTGATTCGAGTATGAACGGTACGTACATCGTGTAAACTTGGCTTGATTATATTGAATTTACACGGTGGTACGTTACAGCGACTGCGTGGTTAGAAACGTTAAAAAAAAATCACTTCGTTCATTCAGTTCAAAGCTCATTGAGTTAGATAGAAGTAATGCTTTTTACAGTTTAAAACGAAAAACAATAAATTCATAAATATAATGAGCCCTGACCGCCTTGGATATGAATAGCTTGGACCCTGTTCCCGATACCGGTGGGCTACTATTTTTTTATTTTTTTAATGTTTTATGTTTTTCAGTTATTTTAAAATGTAATAAGTAAGTTAATTTATGTAATAAAGAACAATAATACCAGCTTTTTACTGTCTCATCGCAGCGCAAAGGCATCAATCGCAAGGCGCAATCGATCTCATACAGAGAAGGCAAAAGCATTAATCACCAAGTTGACGAAGACGGTACAGGTTTCCGCACGATGTTTTCATTTGCCGATGTCAGTGATGTCCAAGATAAACTTAAAAAGTACATATGAATTTAAAAAGTCACATTGGTACTTGGCAAATCATAAAACGCCGACGATAAAGCCATTTAAGAAGCAAATCCAAGCAATACTTTGCTGATACTTTAGATCAGCAAAGTAATTTAAAATAGTGCAATATTTAATAATGTATGCACATATATTTACTTTTTTTTGCATGAATTCACATCCAGATTTCTAGGCCAATGACTATTCTATATATTTTGTTTTATGTTACTAGCTAGTTTTAATATACTTTTTAATTGTAATCTGTGGAGAATGTAGTGGGTGGCATAATTGTTCAAAATGTATATTTAAGATAATATGTCTATATCATATTGTGCTACTGTTTACTTTTCTTTAAAAAAATAAAATAAAATAAATATCAACGCTGCGCTGGTGGGTTCAGAATAATGGCCCAAACTCATGGTATCATATAGTTATGCGTCAATGTCTCTTTGACCCCGTATAATAAGCTCTTCGCCTTCCACCATCCAGTCTGTCCCAGCCGCCTTTTTAATGTCTGCCTTATTTATACGATTTATAGTCTAACTGGTGTAAACGTCCCGATTATAGGTCATAATCTATGGTCTCTCGTGGACCAATAGTATAAGACCATTTGTTAGAATTACATTACTAAATATGTCTTTTCAAAATGGATAATTGCAAAACATTGTTTGTATCTAGTAGAAAGCTTTATTTTATTCCATATAGGTTTAGAGGTTTGGTTTACATAACAGATTATATTATTATTCGTTCTTTAACCAGATACAATGACGCGGATTCCCTTATACGAAAACTAAAGTAAAATTTGAGAATTGACATCGTTTACAGTCATACTGTCCTAGAAAAAGAACGTGTTTGAAGATTACAGACAAATCAAGATAAAGGAGAAAGACAAGAAATAGATACAGTAAGAGATGTCAAAATAGTTAATACATTGCTTGTACTTCGCCATGTTTACTGAAAGGTTAAGTATGTTTGTATGGAAGCTAGAGTTCAGCTAAAATTGACAGCTGTTGTATATGTCCGTCCCTTTCTTGTTTTATAAGAGAGATCGGTATAGAAATATAGTAATTTAAATTTAGTCGTGAACAAGGAAATTGACACTAGTATTTTACATTCTTAGGCAGACTGTCTGCCTAAGAATGTAAAATACTATATCTACTGGCTGGAAAGAAATGACTAATAACATTCTCAGTGGGAGATCACACGGCCAAAATGAAAATACAAAGATATAAATCTTCAGAATATGCAGAGATGTTGCCAAAACGCTATGTAAAGGAACAGGTACTTATTTCGCTCCAAAAATCATGAAAGGAACGTCGGAAGCGTCTCCTTTAATTCATCGCGAAAAATGGCCATTTATGTATCTACCAGTCTGTAATTACGATTTAATTTACTTTGGCGACTACAGAGGTATCTTTTTTGCATTATTAAATTATGGCATAAACATGTCTGTGTTTTCGTAAATGATAAGTTTGTTAAAGGTGCCCATATATATTTTAACCTCGGTTAAGATTTGTAAGTAGGCTATGTTTTTGATAGGTACTAACTTCGTTAATAAATTCGTGCATTACTATTCTTACTCAACATTTAGAACCTAGGGATGTTCAAGTTAAGAGCTTTAAAAAAAAACCTTTAACATTGATGATACCATACAAAATTCCGGTTCATTTTGAACATTTGCTATACGTATTTGCTAAGAAACCCTCAGTTAACCTTAAGCTCAGAATACGCCATAATTAAAACACCATAAAAATCATGTTGTTTACGAATCCATAATTTCTTTAGCACCCAAACATAAATTGTAACCTAAATATTAAAGTTAGCGTATCAAATGTTTCTGTTTGTTTTCCTTCAGACGTCCCGGTGCGGCAACAAGTGGCTAAAATAAACAAATGCCAGTTATGGCTAAGTATGTTTGTGTTATGAGTTCTCACACACAACGACGTACGCGCCGTTTTTTGTGGTGAAAGAAACTTGGAACACTTTGAAGTTCACTGGTATAATTAAACTCTTGGGTTATGCGACTTTTATCGTAGAACTTATGTCATCTAAGAAATTTTTGCTTACTTAATGGAAGATAATGTTAGTCCTTAGTGCGTTGACTAAAATAACAAAATATTAATTCACCTTTTATCAACAATTGTGTTATTTACGATATAAATATACACATAAAAATACACATCCCTTTTTTTGCAAAACATAACGATCATTAGGTATAACATATTAATTCATTCTTTATTTAAACTTGTTAAAGGGTTTTTTTTAAACATGTTAACTATAAAATTTACACCTTAAATAAATAAAATAAAAAAAAACTATGAACAATCATAACTTAATAAACTTAACCGTAAATTATAATAAGCCGTCGAAAATTTAAATTACACGTTAATTGCATTACAATTCTAAATTACGAACAAATGAAGAATGATAAAATACAAGTAGGTACATTATTTTTCATTATTAGATAAAAATCTGAACAACCCATAAGTGAGCTTCGTGTGCTCGCCCTAAGACATGGGTAGCAAAGAAGTTGTAAACAAAATGGAGTAACACATTGCTCTCATGAAGTGATGACAGCTGGTGAGAAAGATCGCATCTTCCTTTTTTTATTCTAGGATTTTGGAATACTCACAGTAGCGCAGTATTTTGGTGTGAATTATGCATTATCATGTTTTAGAAAACTATATTTTTACGGGTGCTTCATTTTAAAATGCTTTTTTGGTCTATGCATATACATATAGTGTAAAATATAGTAGCACTACTACTGAGTACAAGACCCTCAATTCGATTCTACGACCGGGATAACTGTTTTTGGGTGGTTTCATCTAAAGTTTCTTAGCCTGGAATCTGGAATATACGAGTATATATAATATAAATAATAATAAATAAATAAATAATGCTGGACAATCCACACAGCATCATCTAGCCCCAAGCTAAGCAGAGCTTGTGTTATGGGTACTAGATGACTGATATTCTTAAGGTCTTTACCTATGAAATTGCCGTTTTGTATGAAAAAATTTAAATGATTTTTTTTCATGTATTTTTTATTTGTATTAATCGAAGTAATCACCCATGCAATCAATGCATCTTTGCCAACGCAGTGGCAGTTTATTGATGCCCTTCTTAAAGAAATCAGCTGGACGGGAGGCAACAAATTCTTCAAAGGCATTTTGTACTGCCTCTCGGGTATTGAATTTTTTTCCCGCCAAGAAGTTATCCAAATTCTGGAAAAAGTAGTAGTCTGTAGGCGCAAGGTCTGGTGAGTAGGGCGGATGACGGAGAGCTTCCAACCCCAGTTCTTGCAACTTGGAGACCGTCTGCTGTGCAGTATGAGGTCGCGCGTTGTCGTGCAGGAGCAGCGGAGACGAGCGATTGACCAATGCTGGTTGGAGATGTGCCAGCTTCTCCATCATTGTGTTCAATTCTTCACAGTACACATCTGCAGTAATGCTCACCCCGTTTGGTAAGAAGCTGTGTTGAATCACACCGGCGCTAGACCACCAAACAGTGACCATCACTTTTCTTGGGGAAAGTTTTCGTTTAGGGCATTGTTTAGGTGCTGAACCAGGATCCAACCAACTTGCTGAGCGCTTGCGGTTATCAAACAGAATCCATTTTTCATCGCAGGTAACAATGCGGTTCAAAATTCCTTCATTTGTGTGTCTGTTGAGCAGTGCAAGGCACGTCTCGACGCGTACTTCGCGCTGGCGATCATTGAGTTCGTGGGGCACCCATTTGTCAAGCTTTTTTACCTTGCCAATTTGACGCAAATGGACCAATATTGTTTTGACGCTAACGTCGAAAGCTGCTGCTAATTCAGCCGTAGATTGTGTATCATCAGCTTCCACAATCGCCTTTAATTCGTCATTGTCGACCAAAGTCTTCGGACGACCGCGAGGTTCATTTTTCAGGTCGAAATTTCCAGAACGGAAGCGAGCAAACCAATAACAGGTAGTGCGTTGGTTTGTAGTGTTAGCTCCGTAAACGTCGTTGATGTTGCGTGCCGCTTGTGCCGCGTTGCTGCCACGACGGTACTCATATTCCATAATTACTCGAATTTTTAACGTATCCATGATGACGAAAAAGATTTAAATGCGATGAAAATGTAACACTAATCAATAAACAAATGACTACTTTTGGAAAAAAAAATCCATGTTTTTAAAATAAACTTAATTTGAAATTAGAATTCTTAGCCAAACAAAAAATATTTTGATTTGAAATGGCCAGTACTGCAGAACGGCAATTTCATAGGTAAAGACCTAATATAATACATAACATAGATAGATATTTTTTATTACACATAGCAAATACCCATAACACCCAGAAAAACTCTTTTAAGATCGTACAAATATTTGGCTCAAGGCGGGAATCGAACCCGCAAACTCCTGCGTCGCAGGCGAACCTTCGCCCGCCGCGCCACATCAGTCGTCAAATTAGTCGGATTTGTTGACAATAGGCTCATCCTACATTGGAATTTAAAAGCATAACTGGTGTTATATGGGAAGATGTGTGTATACATATAATACAAGTACACCTCTGCCTTACCTCTCGGGGATATGTTATGTTATTTTACAAATTTAACAGGCTCAAGTAAATATGTAATACAGGATTTTAATAACAAGACACAAGAGTTTTAGAAATTTCTATTTGTGGTTATGAAGAAATCACAAATGGAAATATCTAAAACTCTTGTTCAGTAACTTGAATTCTAAATGTTGTCCGGAACGCCATAATAACACCAACTTACTCCATTATTTTACACAATTTAATAAATATAACGATGCCATTTAAAATTACGTGCCTATTACCAAATTGGATAGAGTCTAAGCAGTCTTTAGCAAACCCATGGAGACAATTTCTTTAAAAGCCCTTAATATCTTTTTAAGAGTTCTTATCGCGAAAGGGGTACTAAACAAGGCGAGTCGCGAACATTATTTAGAAGAAAAAAAAATACGAAACCGCAAGGAGTTTACTTGTTTCGAAAAGGCGGGTGGTTGCGGCATCAGATAGCGGCAGATTTGCGGCCGCCCCATTAACAAATTACCTCTTTAAAGCGCTCCTGTAAAGAAGTGTTTAGGCTTCTTTATTTCTACATTATGAGTATAGGGTGGGCGTCGTTGGTCTAGCAGTCTTGGGATCAATTCCCTGGTCCGGAAAAGTGTTATTGAGTTTTTCTATCAGGAATTTCTAAGCAGCAGGTCTGGATGTGTGACCGCTTCATGGTAATGTGCTCGCCCCCTATTGCATGGGACATAAATATAACTGGGTGTATTGGTTGCAGCACCATGTTAGGCTTTGACCTTGAGTTTTAATATGTAGAATGCATCTTACATTGGTTCTGTTAACACTGGCACGCAGAAGGAGCTCGTGGCTACTTAATAAGAACCGTGCAGGGCGGTCGAAGGTTATGCAATGCTAGGATACATCTGTTTCTAGATGGGTGACCATCTATCAGATATCCGTGTCTCGGAAAGCATATTAAGCGGTTGGTCTCAGCTGTCGTTTCAGGTAGGCAGAAGCTAGAAAGTCGGACTGCTAGTGTTACCAAGGCGTATCGTATTACCCAGTAACTGGGCTGTGGCGGTCAGAAAGGCAGTCAAACTTTGTTAAACAGTAGGATTCAGCTGCATCGAGTTAGACTGGAAGCCGACCCAACATAGTTAGGAAATATAAATATGGCGGATGATGTACCATTGGCGTGCGGTAAGTGCCTACCATACCTACGGCAAAATTTGGTTAGATATTTAGTTTTTTTTTTCAGTAGGCATTCAAATTTAGAACCAGTACCAAAAACAAATGGTGTGATAAAACAAGCAAAACTTCCATTAGATAATATTTAAGTACTTAAGTATATTTATTTTCACATATGCTCGCGTGATTACATGCGATAATACAAAAATGTATACGGACATTCTGTATAGAATCTAGTGTATAAATAAGGCACATACATCCTACTCGTGTAGAACTCCTTTTGTCTAGGATATTATCATAAATATCGTGAGCTTCTTTCTTTCCAAGTCCTATAAAGATAGCCACGGTCAACACGGGCTTATTATTTCTTTTTAGCCACGTGGAAGAAAGTTGTTTCAGGTTTAAAAAGAGTTTACGAGTTGTTTATTTGAAGTGAACGAAATTATATTTTTAAAACAAGTAATAAAACAGTTTTTAAAGTCAATGTCAGTCAATGGTAACTTCAATTTGCTAGTGATGAAACATGATGAATTATAATTTATAATCTTAACCTTGTATTACCCTACTTACACGAATTTCATTTATAGTTAAATTTACTTTGATAATATAAAAACATTCACGAAAACAGGGCTTACTCTGCATTCTTTGCTATTTCGATGTTATTCAATAAAGTTCTTTTTGATTATTAGTTTAAGGTCTAAATTTGGTGATGTTTGGTTTTTGTTTTGATACACGAAGGTATTTGAAGATTGATTCATGATCTTAACCTTGAAACTCCCTATGTGAATTTCAATTTTAAAGTGTAATATACTTTTACAAAACAAAAAAAAATACCGTAAAAACAGTTACATTAGTTGCTATTTTCGTTCCTGTTCAATAAAATACTTTTTGCCAGTTCATTTAAAGGTTAAGTTTGGTAAACGGAGAAACTTTAAAATGCCATAACTTGAAGTAATTTTGTATTTTGGATTATTTGGATATAATTGTAAAGTGATACACTAAACATAGTTCTAAGTTCGGTAGTACCATTGGGATATGTTGGACGAAGCAGCAGCATTCGTCTAACCTGCGTGTCCACCTAGGTGGAGTGTATTTCAGGGTCTTCCTAAACCAGAAAAGGCCCTTCCGTGTAAGTCCGAAAAAGTGCTGAAGTCATATACTAAGACAGAAAGATAGGACACTACATTAGGCATTATCTAAACTAACATTATAAAGAGGAAATATTTGATTGCTTGTTTTGTATGTTTATTTGGTATGGATAAACTCACAAATCACTCAATTATTTTAAAATCTTAAACCAATAGAAAGGTTAAGTTAGCAGCGAGTAACTTATGCTAATTTTTTTTCATAACTATGTTTGAAAGGGGGCAGGGGATGTTATGAGTTCGAAGGGAAAAGTATGAAACTAACAAAGGGATAGTAAACAATGTTTTTACTTTTTTGCGCTTTTAATAAATAGTCTGTGTAGGGTTACTTGTAAATATGGGGTTGACTTTCTGTCTAACTGCATGCAGTTGGGTATCAGTATTTTACCTACATGGAGCGACTGCTTATCTGACCTCTACAACCCAGTTATTGGGTAACACGATACCATTTTATGAGGCTGGTTGTCCGACTTTCGAGTTTCGGACTATCTATGAAGACTACCCAAGATCTACAAATGACAACAGGGACCAACGAGACACTTAGTGGTCTAGATATGAAATGAGGAAATGAAATGATAAAATGATATTTATTTCTGAAAATTTGTTTTTAAACATCCTTTCACAGGTAATAGATGACCATCTATTACATGTGAAAGGATGTTTGACCACGTTGATTGTTGTGATGATGACGTGTGATATGTTCGACCGAACATAGATATCCGTGGTCACCCATTCACATATCGACCTTGGCCAGCGTAGCTTACTTAAGAGTTTTCATATAAGCTATCTTAAGCAGTAACAATGATAACCATTAAGCAAAATCTATAGTGTCTGCATCACGCGATGCGGCATCTTGTGGGCAACTGGCTACACCTGCTTAATAGTAGGTCGGAATTTTAATGACCCATTATCTGTTACAGATGTATGCTAAGTTAAAATAAGTCGAAGATTATATTCCAGAAACTACTTATACTACCTGCCTTGTTGCCGGCCCTCATAGAATGCGTCCAGGTCTTCTCGCCACCTCTTTCTTGTCCGACCTTGGTGGTGACGTCCATCCTCGGGCACCCATTGTGTGGAGACTTTTGTCCAACGCTTACAATGCATACGGCTCACGTGACCCGCCCAGTACCATTTGAGCCTTGCAGCCTTCTTTCCCAGGATATCTTAAAACGGGATTATTTGGATATTTTTGTTCAATTTTATGATGTAAATAACCATAAAAATACCAGGACAAATGGTATTTTTCTCCGAAGTTTAAATACAATCTGAAATTAATGACGTTTTAAGAACTTCCTACCACTAGGTAGGAAGTTCTTAAAACGCGTAATCAAGGCAATCCGTCATGTATAAATACGATTAAATATCTATACCCATTCATTATCTATCCTAGTAGCAAAAATAGCATTTCCCAAAAGTCTCAATTTCATTGTTTGCAACCCTTAACTTGTACCCATTTCACTCTGTTGACATTTACAACTACACCAAATAAACAGCTGACACCTTCAGCCGTAAAATTAAAGTAATAAAAACTGTCGCCGATAAGTATACCTACTACCTACCCACCTACTTATTGCACAAAGAAAAATCTGCCTACCCTACCGAACTATATTTTTATGTGTCAGTAACAAGAATTTTCCACAGTCCCAAGTATGAATAAAAAATGATATTTCTTAACGTTCGTTGAGATATTTTCACTTCGGGATAGAAATATTTAACAATAAATCAGTCTGTTAAAACGAAAAAACGGCTCGCAATAATTTACAGTCTCGTGCCATGGCTCACTTAATTTCTTTAAAATAAAAAAATAAAACTTATTTAATACTTTCTTTTCTTTTTTAGACAAAAATATGTTATTATGCTAAGGGTATAAGCGGTTATGTAGGCTTCCTTAACACCATCTGTTGTGAACTAGATTAGATTAGACGACACTGATAGATAAAATTGTCAGCAAATCAAACATGCACCTATTTTATTTAGTTTTAAGAAGATAAAGCATTGATATTTATGCTGATTGTGCTCATCCTGTGAAGAATATGTGTAATGTAAGTGTAATAATTTGAACAAATCACAAAACTTTTTTTAGAAATAAAAGCAGGTAGGCTCGTCCAACTAAGTTACTAGACGCGTGCATTTTAGTGAAATTAAAAGAGCATTGCTGGCTAGAACTTAATATAATAATTTTAAAAGCAAGGTCCGTGCAATATTAATATTTTTAAGAACGCGTCCGCTTAGATTAGAGTGGTAGGGTCGAGAATGGCCGCCGCAGTCCGTTGCGGCCGGAAAGGAAGATTTACCCAAATTTCGGGCTACGTTAAACACTCAGTTTCATTTTTAAATATTTAAATGTACTCGCCGTATGTGCTGGTTAAAAGTGAGGAGGATACTTTGAGTATCTTGGATGTGTTTAGCTTTCCAACGGCCTAAAAGGATGAGGATTTTTCTGCCTTGATGGGTGCTAACTTTAAATAAATACTGCGTGATAGGATGGTTGCGTAATGATGCGTAAAGAACGCCATTGCATTTTTTTTTAAAATTAGAAACTGATTTCTTTTCCCACCATTACCACCCATGATAATTTTCGTGGATGTATCACAACCGTTCTTATTTCAAATGGGGCGTAGCACTATGCGGAAGTGACATGCCGTGACGTCACATCCGGGCGGTGTTACGCACAGCGCAGGCGCAGGCTTGCCACCGGAAGCAGGAAGTTGTGGTGTTGCGGCGCACAATCTGGAGTTGGACGGCGGGAAACACTGAATCAAGTGCAGCCAGAGCTTTCTGTTTTATATATGAGAGTGTAAAAGATATATGGGTACATTTTCATTTGATATCATCCGTGGCCGACGTAATGCTCGTTGTAAGGTTTAATTGTTCTTACATGCGTGTTTCCGCTGTAGTGGCGTGTGGTATTCATGCGTATGTAGGGCGTGCGGCTGACTCGGTACGCCGAAGTTATGGACATAACGTTGTGTAGTGACGTGTGTGGGATTAGTTTAGCGCCGGGCGTCTAAATCGATACAAACTATTAACATTCACTGATATTCTGATTGATATCTTGCGATCAGTAATTGATTAGCAACAATCAGTTCTATCTTATATTAAACTTAAAACTGATCTCTTACATGTTTACAAAGGTACGTCAAAGTTAAATGTAGAAGATGTTTAAAGTAATTGGGCATATGTGAGTCACACACAAAGAGTTCCTTTTCGTTGAGCAAAAACGCCGAAAATATCACACTTTTTAGGTTTTAATTTAGATTTATTTTATATTGTTAAAGCGGCAATAGGAGGAGGTCATGACTAAATAAAGCCAATTAAAGCCACGCTTTGCTGAGGTCTGTCTGTGGATGGGTGACCGTTCATTACATATCGTGACTCCTACGTGCCTCGGAAAGCACGTTAAGCCGTTTGTCCCGGCTGTCATTTGTAGATCGGCAGTCGTTAGGGGTAGTCAGAAGCCGGAAAGTTTGACAACCAGTCTTATGAAGGGATAATCGTGTTGCACAGTAACTCGTTTGTAGAGGTCAGATAGGCAGTCGCTCTATGTGAAATATTGGTATTCACCTGTATCCAGTTAAACTGGAAGCCGACCCCAACATAGTTGGGTAAAGGCCAGGCAAATGATAATGTTATAGCGGCAATAGAAATACGCACTCTGTAAAAAAATCCAAGTGTCTACCTATAACGGTTCATGAGATACAGCCCGCTGACAGGCAGATGGATGCGGAGGCTTCGTAATAGAGTGCCATTAACACCCTCTAGGTGCGAAACCCTAAAAATCATTTACAATTAAAATAATATAAAATTAAGATATTTCAAATTAATTAACACCTAACACTTATCGTGAAACAGTCACAAAATAGTTTCTCCGAAAATCTTCAAAACACAATTCGTTTCAAAATTTATTTGTAGACATGTAGAGACGTGGGATACGTGGATCGCAAGACTTCGGGACATGTGTCCCAACTTCAACTCGAAAACTTCAACGGAACAAAGAGTAAAGCCCTGTTCCCGTAGCGTGCACCAAGAACGGTTTTATATCTTCATAATTTAATAAAATGAGTAATTTGAGAGCTTTTATCATAATTAAGGATCTTATTTCTCAAGTGTTCTGTTCGAAAGAGTGTTCCACGTTCTTGTTCCTCAAGAATGTTATGGTTTTTGGTCTTGACGTGGGTGGTAATCGTGTTTCCGTAAGCTTATTAAGACAAACAATGTTGGTTCAAGATTATACGAGGCTTTAAGCATGGCCTTTTGCGTTTAAACTGTGAATATGTCCAAAAAGTCGTGACCTTGGAGATTTGTCATACTGGTCCTGAACCTTGTTCAGACTCCAGCTCTCACAAAGGTTATAGATGTTGCCCAAAACTTTATTAATAAAATAGTTTTCGATGTACCTTGTGAGAGAAGTAAATTAAAGCTTTATTTTATTTACATGTTTTTATTTATCAACAAACGAGCTTCTAATTAAAGCAAGTAGTGAAACGGATGAGGTCCAGGTATTTTTTTTTAGGTAGGGCCTCTCGCAGTTCACCACTAGAAGGCTGTTTACTGATTAACCGGTCGATCCTGTGGTGACCTTACAAGAAGGCCTCTACTACCAGGGCCAGGGCTAACTACAAAGTTTACATTTAAACGACCGCTCGCTAACGGTGCCCCCTATGGGGCTCGAACCTCGGCTTAGGGCGTCGTTGAGGGGACAACAAAAATAAAGGCTGGGTCTCGTTATTATTAAATCGGGGATTTTTATACTACTGTGACTCCGCAACGCGGGCTGGCCTTGTAGAATCAAGGGATTGAGTTTACATTTACCTGGGATGTCGCGGGCCTCGTCGGCGAGGCTAGTTAGTGGGTCGGTATTTTTAATGCAAACTCATCACCCTCTTGCTGACCAGTTTTATACTGATGTCGTTAATCCATCTCCATTTTATTAAATATATCGGCACCTAGTCTGAGTAACTTCTACGCCCAAAAATACTAAAAAACAAACAACCAAATATTTACCACAAAAATGATCGTGAAGTTATGAACCAATATGGTCCAATATACCTTTTGCAGAAAAAAACAATGACAAACCAAAATATGCTATCTATTTTTATTTATTGATATTAAAAACCCATTACAGTAAATCCTGATTTCGATAGACATAAATCCTTCAAAGCCATCAGACTTATCGTTTTAAATTATCTTCGATGTTGATAAAACCACGAGATTCCTTACCGACCGAACACCTCTCCGTGGCATCCACCTGCATTTTATTCGTTATAAAACAGAACATAAAAGTTTAATCAAAAGCAGACTTTGGCACCTCAATTTCGGTTAAAACAGATGTCGGAATAAGACGGCTATTTAATGAGAAAGAAAGTACTCACCTGTTTACTATATGAAATAGATTTTGGATTTTTTTTAAATGGTTGGTTTGACTCAACTTGAGCGCTGTGTCAAACAGTGCAGAGCATCTTTATGGCATCTGATTTAAATGGAATCAATTTCCGTTTACTGCCATCCTTATGTCTATCAAAGCTTTATTCTACAAGGGCTTTCCACTGTCTTCTTTCCATATCAGAGACATATTTTCTCTTTAGTCTAGTTTAAGGTAGTAGGGTTGATTTCCGGGTTGGGCAAAATGTTGTTGAGTTCTTCCATCTGGATTTTCTTAATAGCAGCCTGGCGTCTGGATTGTGCCCGGTTGATGACAATAGGCTGGCCCTCTATTACATGGACCATAGACATAAGTGGCAAAATGGGGGTGTACCTACTACAGGGTATACAGGCATGGCGTTGTATACCAACTAATATTACTTCGCGGTATAACAACGATTTTCAATCTGAAATTAGTCACTAGGAGGTCAGGACAGTGTTTTTGACTAGCTCCCCAACTTTCTAAGGTATTTGATACCTAGTAAATTATCTATCTGCACTAACTATCATACTATCTGCACATGACTTTCGCACTTGAACACTTCACCGGGCAAGAACTCTTTATTGCGCAATTATTAGTAGCAGACTGCACAATTTAGCTTGGTGCAAAACAAAAATGTATAAACTTTTCTCTGCGCATTCTGTCATACAAAAGTTAGTGTTCCAATCGCAAACATTTGTGCGATACAAACTACTGTTTCGTGGTTAAAAATTGCATCAGTTTAGCAACTGTTTGTTTGAGCTAAGTTTTCTATTTTTATATATTTGCATTATTTGGTTCTGTCTCAATAAATAATACATACTTAATTATGGCCTCGACTGAACATGGTTTTAGTCTAGTGGTCGCAAGCGCTTTTGCTGACCAGGAGGTCCTAGGTTCGATTACCGGGTCGTGTAGTGTTATTGAGTTTTGTGTGAAATAAAGGCGTGATATTATGTTACTTAATTATGGGTATTAAAATATCAAAATACATATATATATATGTATTTATACTACTACTACTATACATACATTCTAAAGCAAAAATAAGGATGTATACCTACCTATACTTCCTTATTTTAAGTCAACCTAAAATTGCGTATTGAATAAAAGAAAAAATCACATATAAATGTCAATCGTTGTCATTATTATTTCCATGACATATAGTAGAGCTTTGCAAATGAAGTGCAATATATTATTGAAACATTTATAGAAGAAATTCAGCAGAAATCATGAAATATTTGCTACCAAAGCTAGTAAAAACGAACCTAGCAAGAATTTTTACACGCAGCATTCACACCAGTGTCCCTGTTCCAGACAATGTGAAAAATGTACCGGTCAAGGAAAAGGATCCATTTTTTGTCGAACCGCTGGAACAATCTAATCACACTATCAGGTGTCACGACAACGTGAAACGTCAACGTCTCTATGAGTTCGGTATGTACGTCGCGACATGTTTGCCTAAATATGTGCAGAAAGTTCAATTGCAACAAACTGATGAACTGGAGATCCTAGTAGCTCCAACAGGTATGTTCCAAGTCATGAACTTCATGCGTCTCCACCAGCACGCCTGCTTCGCTCAATGCTCTTCAGCAACTGCCATAGACGTCCCGAGCAGGCAATACAGGTTCGAAGTGTGCTACGACCTCCTCAGCTTTAGGTTTAGCGAACGAGCTCGTCTGAAGACTTACACAGACGAACTGACGCCTCTCCACTCCGGGTACGGCGTCTGGAAAGCGTGCAATTGGTACGAAAGAGAAATATACGACATGTTCGGAGTAGTCTTCACTCATCATCCAGACTTGAGGAGAATTCTAACAGATTACGGGTTCACTGGACATCCATTAAGAAAGGACTTCCCATTGGTCGGGTACATCGAAGTACGTTACGATGACGAGCTGAAGAAACTTGTTTACGAACCTATGGAGTATCCTCAAGAAGCGCGCCAGTTCCAGTTACAGACACCGTGGCACTATTTGAACAAGTTTCATGAGCCATACAATGAACAAAAGCCGACTCCACCTAAGCCCGTTGAAGATCCATGCAGTTGTAAATAAAAAAAATATATCGGTGTTATTTTGACACCCTAATAATAAATTACTTAGGTATGTACTTCATTTAAAATAAAAATATTCTTCCCTCTTAGCACCTTACTTTTAATCATCGCAACGCACGCAAACTTTATCAAGACATTTTATACAGAAGCAGATGCAAACGCGTCTGACTGTCTTTTGGCGATGTCTCGTTTGAATCCAGCTTATTTCCTAATGAGCTTTTGTCTTGACACAATGGAAGCCGTTAGGAGCGTCACACATAGCTCAAGATAGCAGGCTCCGCGACCAGATGACGGCCCTTTATAACGTCCCAATTAATAACTTGGAAATTAGCGGAAAGTGGCTAATTATTCTATCTCGGTTTCATTAAGTGGCTTCGTAAGTTGAACTGGTGTAACTCAAATTGGATTTCGATTCCTCATTATTATGCAGTTAAAGTGGGATTTTAAATTGGTTGAATAATTCTTCTTAGAAAGTGTGTCTTTCTTTTGTCTTCTAATCTTAGTCAGTCTTTTTGTTACAAATAAGTTATTTTTCTTACTACACGAGCAAACAAGACCTCGTCTGATAGTAAAGCACATAGTCACCACCGCCTGTAGAAATCTGCGCTATCAAAAGTACTGCAGGTATACCTATACTTATAGTAATAGGCTCACTTTAGTGCCAGAGTAGGTTTCAATATGTATGTGATTTCATATTTCTACTTTATTTACAGACTAAATGAATATTGACGACCGATGTGGCGCGGCGGGCGAAGGTCCACCTGCGACGCAGGAGGTTGCGGGTTCGATTCCCGCCTTGGGACAAATGTTTGTACGATCTACAAACATTTGTTCCGGGTGTTCTGGGTATTTGCTATGTATAATAAAAAATATCTATCTATGTAATGTATTGTATTAAGTATATCAGTCATCTAGTACCCATAACACAAGCTCTGCTTAGCTTGGGGCTAGATGATGCTGTGTGGATTGTCCAGCATTATTTATTTATATTTAGTTTAGGAATTTAAACCATCTAATTTTACAATTCAAAAATCTATTAAGATACAGCTATTGTGTTTTTGATTCAATCAAAGTCTCCAGTAGTAAGGTATCTGCTTATTCTAGTTTTAGAACTACAATCAAACAACCAATTAATTTGTACGCAAACTTCAATTGACAAAGCGGAAACTCACTCTCAGTAATAATGAATTATTAAAGGAAACGATTTAAAGTATTATCAATACACCCGGGTAAACACCGCTGTTGATTCAAAATATTGAGTAACCAACATAACGGCGAGAAAGAAAGATTGTTCGAATTTTTCGAGGGATCCTATCGGCTCCCTATCTGCCACGATCATACGGACATCTGCGTAAGAATAACGACAGAGTGGAGGACTGAATGAACAATCGGTTCAGTGTGTGTCGTGGCCCTGCGTCGAGCGCACGACTGCGCTCCCTCGAGGCCGGAAAACTTCACACGCGGTTGGGAAACTTTGCGCAAACAACGCGAGCGACGCACAATAATATGCGGTGATAGGGGAAAGTTTTCTGGATCACTCTGAAGACTTCTGATTGGCTTTTCATCTGTTGATTGACTTGTTGAGGTAAGGCTGTTGCAGTTTTTGACTTTAGCTTTCTTTTGTTTTTTTTTTGTGACTTCACAGACGTGTTTTTTTTCTTTGATTGTTATGTGTTGTGGTACAAATCATATCTTTTGTAAATATCTATTTATTCAATTTATTTGTTGACATTTTTAGCTGTCCTTAAAACACAATTATTTGTATTTTCTATTAACAGCATGATTGTCAATTTATTATAATATGTAATTAGGTGCTATTTTATACTCTTATCAAAGGCTTCTTAGTTCAATAATACGTATTATTAAATAGATATTATAATTTAAACAAATTAAATTGTTTAGAAACCTAAATTAATTAGTTTTAAACTAATATTACACACAGCATGCCATTACATTGATTTATAGTACACCGAAAATTAATCTAATTATTTGGCTTCCTTTGACAACACGCAAGTATTTCCCTAATTAGTATTTCTCGATACCTTGCTGAATCTGA
This sequence comes from Phlogophora meticulosa, assembly GCA_905147745.2. Classification (NCBI taxonomy): domain Eukaryota; kingdom Metazoa; phylum Arthropoda; class Insecta; order Lepidoptera; family Noctuidae; genus Phlogophora; species Phlogophora meticulosa. The sequence goes on from LR990518.1 coordinate 9,149,805, forward strand.
AGAACTTAATTAATTAATAAGCTTTAAGTTTGTGAAATCATTCCACGAATTTTGAAATCCCTTTAAGTACTCCAGAGATAACAATGATCCCAAAATAACGTACTAATTTATATGATAATAATTATTATAATTGACCTTATGTTTACCAGATTGTTCCAATCCCAACGTAATTATGTAAAAAAAGACCCTTTTTAACTTTTATAATCTAAAATTATTATTTCAGAAATCGTAACCTATAAATAAAAATATTATATTGGTATTTATTGGAACAATTTAAATTTCATATATTACATAAAAATCTAAATATATTACAGCCAAAGAGAGAGATTGTTTATTTATTTTTTTTGGTTCGAATACTCTTATATCTGGAAGTACCTACCAGCTGGATTTGAGAAATTCTTTTTATAATTTGACAGCCCAATTCTTGATTCTACTATTCAACATCAATCTACGACTCTTGATAGCAAGCGATACCGCGGGGAACAGCTAGTGATACATACACTGGACAGATAGTAAAGGTTGGGTAAAAAGTAACAAAAGGTTCCTTATTTATTTCGTCGTTATTCCTTTCTAAATACCTAATAACTCTTTAAATATTAGTTTCCGGAATACTTAATAGAAGTTTAAACAGTTTTCGTGTTAATTGATCTGATTCTTACCGATTCTTGATGTGAAGCTTATTTAGTACTTATTAGCACCTACTTTCAGTGTACTAATTTGAACTCTATGCTTAACTGATATTTGTTTGTAAACTGATCTAAACGGTTGTCATGATGTGGGGATCTGATGCGGAGGAATGAGGAACATACCGTGAAGAAAATGTTGAGTGTGAATGAGGAACGTTACAGGAGTAGAGGAACGCCAAGAAAACGATGTAGACTGTGTGAAAGATGATATGGCTAGAAAAGAGATGACTTTTGAGACGATGGCAAGTAGAAATGTATGGAAGAAAAAGACATACGCTGAACCTGAATAAATTGGAATAAGGGCAAGAGGATGGCGATGATAACGAAACTAAACTTGAGTATTGTTATTTGGTAGGTACGTAGGAACAGCGGCATCCGGGACTAAAAGCTTACGTGGTTTCCGTAACACAGTGGGGTCTTGATATGTAATGAGTGGTTAGTCCCATCCATCTAACAACCTCGGCAAGCAAAGATTAACTTACGATCGATCCGTGCAGTTCTTATAACTTAACCACGAGTCCCTTGAATATCTTTTTGTTGGACTAAAGACAATTAATAAAGATCTAGGGAGAATAGTAACTTTTCCATTTTTTTTTTTTAGGTATAGCCACTCGCAGTTCAGCACTAGACGGCTGTTTACTGCTTAACCAAACGTGGAACTTTTCCAGGGCTAATCAAAGCTAATTTACAACAGTCACTATTGATTATTTACTTACTAAGCAGGCACATTGTGGTTTTCTAACAACCAAAGGTAGGCTGCTTGGCAATAACATAAAACACAATTAGGTATTGCCACCTGTCATAACGAACCTAATTGGTGATTAGTGAAAAAAGTCTTACTAATATCAATTCTGAATAGAATCATTGGTAGATATTGTCACACTAATGAGCAAAATCTTAGCACTCTTTTTATGCTTCTAACAAGCTTCAATTCCAGTTCTTTCGGTAGGAGTTCGGGTCATAGCACCATTTTTTACTGTTTATGTGTCGATAAGCATTATTGGGACCTTACCTTCCACTATTAAGTATTACATACTTCATTTATCATCTGCTTAACCTATTCCCATCTACACTGGGGTTAGCTTTCAGTCTAACTCGATGCAGGTAAATAAAGTATTATATATGGAGCGACTCCCTTTCTATTATACATTACAGTTTTTATATCTATGAAAGACTTAGGCCCAAAATTTTATATCCATATAATATGCGTATATGCATACCAGATGACAAGGCACCTGTCAGATTATTTTTCCTCCAGCCTTTGGTTGACTGGTAGACTTAGGCCCAAAATTTTATATCCATATAATATGCGTATATGCATACCAGATGACAAGGCACCTGTCAGATTATTTTTCCTCCAGCCTTTGGTTGACTGGTAGACTTGGGCCCAAAATTTTATATCCATATAATATGCGTATATGCATACCAGATGACAAGGCACCTGTCAAATTATTTTTCCTCCAGCCTTTGGTTGACTGGTAGACTTAGGCCCAAAATTTTATATCCATATAATATGCGTATATGCATACCAGATGACAAGGCACCTGTCAGATTATTTTTCCTCCAGCCTTTGGTTGACTGGTAGAGAATGCCGGAGACTAAGTCCACTTTTGTATATTTCATGCATAATGTTTAAATAAACACATAACATCCCGCTTGTATTTCCCGAAGGGTTGGGCAGAAGTGCACCTATAGTAACACCCACATTTCGCCAGTAAGTCAACCGGGCACAAATACAAACTCCGGGCTGCTGGTGAGAAAATTCCTATTGGAAAAACTCAATAACACATTGACTGACCTGGGAATCGAACCCAGGACCTAACGCTCAGCCGTCGCGCTTGAGACCAATAGCCCAACGAGGCAGACGAAATTATGCGAATGTTTAAGTAAATAGATAAATAAAGTACCATTATTTACTAAACTTTTGATACTATTTCGTTCTATGATAATGCATTTTCTTTGTAATTCTTTACAATTCAACGTAAAGACGAGTCCCACAAAATGATATTACATCTAATGTACCTACTACGTAAAAGCTTTTGTTTGTTGCTCGAGGAAATGCGATGACAACAAAACTTTTAACAGACAAGATTAGAATGGGAGGACTTAGGCTGCGACTTCTTTCAACTGCATAAGAATTTTATCTCAGTTATGAAACAAACAGCACATCATAATCTTCCCCTGAAACGTTTCATTTCAAAACTGTCTCTAAGTAACGTTATCTACCATTCCTTAATTTAGCCCATTTTACTAACACTAAACCAGTACCAGTACCAGTACTAGCCTATTACTGTCCCACTGCAGGGCAAAGGCCTCTTCTCATACAGAGAAGGCACGAGCAATAATCACCACGCTTGCTCAAGACGGGTTGGCGATTTCAGACTTATATTAATTATATAAGTCCAGGTTTCCTCACGATGTTTTCCTTCACCGATGTCAATGATGTCCAAGATAAACTTAGAAAGTACATATGAATTGAAAAACTCACATTGGTACTTGCCCAGGTTTTAACCCACAACCTCGTGCACAAAAGGCGAGGCCTAAACCACTGGGCCATCATGACACTAAACGCAAAACTAAATAAAAGCACACTGTTGGATTTTTAATGCTAGGCTCAACGCTGACAGTTGAAAATCCAGTAATATTTATTTAGGCTTTTATTTAGGTGTCATCTAGTGAACTTAAAAACGGTCATCCATGTCTTTATTTATTTTTTGGGACAAGCCCGCCAGACTATTTCCAAACACTGCAACTCTTGAAAGCCAGAATTAACAGCGGCCAGTCAATTAAGGTCCATACAGGCATTTTAAGTTTGATCAAAATTCAAGTTTATGGTTGTATATCAATATGTCAGTTACAAATGCTTGCGCTGATTGGATAGCTCTGTGTAATATCTGTATGTATTACACTATTTTATGACGTGTAAAAGTGTTTTTGGAAACCTATTTACAGAAATAAATAAATATAACAATTATCAGACATCATTTCAAATAACTTAGATATTGAACTAATTAACAATAGGCAATGTCGAATCATAAGCTGCTTAGCCTATTCCCAACTATGTTGGGGTCGGCTTCCAGTCCAATGTATCAGTCGGATGTAGCTTAATACCAGTACTTTACCTGGAAACCCTGCCCCAGTAACTGGATTTTTGACTCATAAGTGTCAAATATATGGTGTCAATAGTGTGTATCTATAGATACTCCTCGGTTAAACTGGTTGTCACTTTTGAGTTTCTGAGCAACCGGAACAATCGTGAATGATCTGCAAGTGCAGCAATCTTAACGTGTTTTCCAAGACACAGAGTGATCTCGATAATTATGTAATAGTCAATTACCCACCCGCCTATGGACTGAACTTGGCAAGCAACCACTTAACCATCAATTAATCAGTGAAGCTGTTTTACATCTAGCCACAAACCTAAAGGCAATGTCAAATATGTTATTGTAATTGTGTATCCATAATGTGATGGTAAGGCTTTGAAGAATCAATCTTTTCAAACAATAGAAATCCAACCTTGTACCACAACCAAACTCTCAGCTAACCCACGTTAAACATCCAACCACTTTACAGATCCATATGTTGAACTTCTGAATACCTGAACATTAGCCAAGCAACACTTCAAGTTACGCGTTCATAGTGAATCTACTTAGTATAAATGTTTAGGGTATGGCGTGGAGTTTGCCGGCCGGTATGAAATTTCCGACAGAGCGTTTGCAAAGTTTGTTCCGACTACCAAGTTGGTAGGGAGTCTGAGACAGGTCGTCCAAGACAATGCACATCAAAGCAAGGCCTAGAAATGATTGCGATTATAACAGCTGTTTGCTACTTTGGTCTGTTTTAGTCAAAGAAACTGTTCGGCTTATATATCCATGGGGATTTGTGTTAGGTAGGAGTAACTAATTACTGGATGTTACTAAATTCGGGTCGACTCATTTCTGGTTTACTTTATAACAAATATAAGCCAGTTACTGTCCTACAGCAAGGCAAAGACCTCTTCTCATACAGAGAAGGTACGCATAATCATATACATAATCACCACACTTGTTTAATACGGGTTGTCAATTACTTGTAATAATTTTTCATTCTGCGTATACTTTTACGCCTCCACTCCATGCTTCTACTCGATTCAAGCATCCTCTTAAAATGTCATGGATGCCCGGTCTTTGATTCCTTTCAGTGCCGCACCGCCTTCACGAGCCGCCAGTTTTTAGTCTTAAGCTCGTGCCTTATGATAAGGTTCAACGTCTGATCGTATACGTTAGCCAAATTCTCCTTAAAAGCTAATCTAAGTAACCTGTCATATGATTATTCAGAAAATTTTCTTACCCTTACGTACAATTACAATGATCTTTTTTTATGTAATACTTTTACATGTCAACGAGTGAACATGTCTGATAATTGTGTAGTTGTTATTTTCGACTCTGAGGAGGAACTGTGTGTGTATGACTCCTGAACTACTAGTATATATCTACTTCGTTCAGGAGTCAGTTTTTCATCTATCTTATGCTTATTCACCGATTGTACAACTCATGCTTTTTTACATTTTATGTTTTTGTGTAAATGTGTTAAAAGTACAATAAATAAATTAATATTATTCACGATGTGTTAGTAATGTCTAAGATAAAAATACAAGGCTTATTAACATATGCATTGAAAAATGGATATTAGAGTTACTTGGCCCGAAATTGGATCCTCAACTTCGTGCATGACAGCTGGGGCCCCTAACCACTGGCCCATCACGACATTCTGGTTCGATTATGTTTTTTTTTTATCTTTGTGAATGCGTTAGGTATGTTTTTGTTGGGCTAGAATGAATATTTTAAACATTAACCCGATACCATAAGTTTAGTACATGATTCTGGAGTACGATCGCAAGCGTAATGTTGTGTAAATGTAAGCTGTGATCCTGCAGGTCGTGACATACGACTGCAACGGTCGAAATACTATTGCAACGTCGCGCGGCAGTTCCAGTGGGACCTATGTCGAAATTGGTCTAATACAAATTAATACTGCAAAGTAATGCCGTCTACCGTCGTGGCACATGCCGTCTCCTTCTGTCCAGAGCGCTTTAGGCAGACCAAGCAGTCAAACGAAATAAAAATAACGATAAAAATAAATATTCGCTAGAAACATTGGTGGCACTGTTGGCGTAGTGACTAAGCGATTGAGTGTTCCGCGGGTCCGGCTATTGGTGTACGTGACGTAAAATGTATGTAAAGCCAACCATGGCAGAAGGAATTCCTAGTGTACCTTTTTTTGAATGAAAAAGTAAACTAAAACTTAGTCAAAACAAAGAGGAAGTGTTAAAAACGGCAGTGTTTCAGCTTTCCTTGTCAGTTCTGTCAAGTCCCGCAACATTCGCATTTGAGGAGACATTAAGAAAATACTCTGAACCTGTAACTAATAAAACCCTGAAAGGTCAAACGTCAAGTTCAAGATCGAGGCAAACTAATTATACCTACAACTTTCACAAAGCCTTGCACTTTATGAATTTAAATACCAAACAATGCAGCAAAGTGCAAAATTATTTCTGTCGCCAAGTAACATTAATTTGTTCCGGTTTGAAGGCTTTCAGTGTTGGTAAATAATTGGCACATGAGACCTTTTTAGGATTGTATGAAATATTATGTACTATACTGTAGACTACAAATCAAACAACTCATAGACAGGGACTGAGTAATATTTCCTCTCCCCTCTAAAAATTAACCACCATAGAGAAAGAGACAAAATAACTGTCCAGCCTGTAACCTGTCTCTTAGATTTGATAGTAAGCCAGCCGAACAGCTGGCCTAGCGAAGTTCAGAGTTTTAAAATAATTAGAGGCCTGCTTATACTAGTTTGCTCACCACTGACACGCGGCCGAACATATTTCTAAGTGCAACATACCAAGTAATTGACGTGCAAATTTGCACGGAGTGACAACTGACCCTTTTTTTTTAAAGGTGAAAATCATCCAATGGCTTCTCCCGATCTGGTTGAACGTGTCAGACTTTTACTGACTAAAACCCATCCGTGTTCCGTCCTTGCCCTTTACGTTCCGGAGTTACGGTAACGGTTGACGACGCGGTTGGCGCAGTGGCTGAGCGATCGACTGCTGCGCCGCGTGTCGTGGGTTTGATTCCAGCAAGGAACAAATATTTGTATGGCCTACAGGTAATTGTTCCGGGTCTGGCTGTTCGTGTATGTGACTTTAAATGTTTGTAAACGCACCCACGACACATGAGGAATTCCTTGTGTGGGGCAACTTTCTAAAAAATGAAATGAAACGAACTCTTTCGAACATCCCGCAACGTGCCAACTGACCCTTATAATTTGTCCAAAAATTAACTTAATTTCAATTAACGACAACGTAAACCGTCATGCATAAACTCGGTATTAGTCGTGTTCAAACAAAACGTTACGTATAACACGTTGCGACGTTGCCAATAACAATTGAGACCGGGATTATTCTTCGACAGGGATGTTCCAGTGACCCCAGCTGTCACGTTTCCCAACATTTACCTTGTTTATTTAGATATTTCGTGTTTCATTACATTTTCTGATTAAAATCGATGCCGTTTCTAATACAAGAAAGCATTTGGCGCTTTGTTAAATTAATTGTTTGTGACTTTCCATTATATTTCAATGGATAAAAGGAGTAATATAATGATAGCTTTTGTTTTTATTCAAATTAAAACTGATGTAGGAAACGCTGGGAGCGGTCGACCTAGAAATTCATACATAATCTGATCTAGATGTTTTTCAGAAGCGTGTATGTATGCGTCATAGGCCGATCGAGATTTGCCTAGACAGATCACGATATAACATCAAGTGATTTGTCCGTCTAAAACCCGCAATGTCGTTCTAAGCTTTACGTTAAAAATATCGACAAATACGATGCTCTCATCAATTAGCCCAAGGGACAATATAAAATAATAAGCCAAGCCACGGAAAGATGGCGTATCGTAATTTGCCCTGGCATAAGTGGATCGGGCTAATTTTACAATTGACCTACGACAGATTATGAAAGTTAACGAAACAAAAGGAATATCTAAGGATCGTAGATGGTAGCGTTTTGTTGTTTCTGCCTACCCCCATGGGAAAAAGGTGTATGTTTATGTTTGTAGGTATTGAAACTAAATGTTAAACGATTTAATATTGTTATTCTCTAATATTATTGGTTTTTCTCCGTGTTCCATTTATCGCTAACAACTGTAGTCTGGAATTATTAATAGAGAAAATAGTCTGGTACGTCATCACATTTACAGAAACCTTGATTTCCTTAAATTGGTAGTATTGACAAAAGTACAACAGCTAGCCTAAGCTTTAGAGTGAAAAAAATACAAACGTATCTAGATCACACCATCAACTTGAAAAAGCCCTCGAGATATCATACTGCGTACCAAATGCTCTGTTAAGAGAGTCCTATAGCATTCTGAAAAGCATCTCACAACACACTCCACCGAAAAAAAAGGCCATATATTTTTATCTAAACGCACACTGAAATAACACCATTCATATCAATACGAGGGTGTTCGCGAAACTGTTTTTTTTTTCTCAAACATTATATCTTCGCGGAAAAGTAGTTACCGGTGCTCGATCGCATCCGTGCTCATTTCACACGTTCACCCGTTGTTATGATGCTCAAATATGTTCATACGAACGACTCCGATAAACAGGAATAGTCGTAACAACGAATCATTATTGAATCGTGGGGTCGAAGGGATCGCAAACCTTGAAAGCTCCTCTCTTGATGTTGCACGCATCATAATTGCCGCGAATAGAGTGACAATGTGCCATCAAAATGTTTATATTACCTATCTGGTTTTATGTTGATGTGATGTATCATAAACATCTTCAGCGGTTATGGAGCAGCGACTTTTCAGCCGTATCCCGGTAAATGGTATCGTTAAGATATTAATAGAAGCCATAAAAAGATTGGCTCGATGTTTATATTATAAATCAATGGGGAGATTGTGTTTGAAGAATGTTGTAATGCTATGGGCGAGAGCATCGACTGCTATTTACGGACTATTGTATTGGTTTTGAACGAATGATCAGTGAATTTGGTATCATTGATAATAACATAAACAGTTCAAACCTTTTGCATCGTTAGTTATTCTAATTGAAATTAGTTAGGTTTTTGTCTACTGTCAAATGTATTGTTAAAACAGCGTATTTTTAACGCGCAGAAGACGCATGTTAAACCAACGCGCGGTCACGGTGCTGTAGATTACCAAAAAGGAGATTGTTGCATTTATATCAATCTAGTTTTACCATCTGCATATACATATATACATATCACATAAAGTGCGTTAACGCGCGTCATCTGCGCATCGCTGGCATGTCAAAAATAAGAGGCGTGCATAGGCTCTTATAGGTGAAATCCAAAGTAAAACTGTGGATCCATTTTTAAAAATTTACAATGGGCATGGCCATTTTTAATGTATTCGCGTTGTGTAGCATATGATGTAGGACTTTTATTTATTTGCAGTGTCCTTATGGCTCACAAAGGCTTTGCTTGAGAGCAGAGTCGGTCGGCGCGACTGGAAATATGCCGCAGCCTTGGTGGTCCATATACTTACTGGCCATTTTCATGCTGGGACTAGATTCAAAACTCGTAGGTGAGTCTTTAGAATTTATATTTTTGTGAATAAATTCAGATCTACGAAAGTGGCTATCTTATTACCTAAATAAAAACAGGATTTGAAGGAAATTATTAGTTCTTTTAATTTACACTTCAGAAACAATTTATAAAAATAATAACCCCCTTATAAATAAACGCGAAGATATAGTTATGCCAAACTTAATCTTTGGAAAATGTATGGTAAAGTTGAAGCTTATACTGGTTGTAACTTTATTCCACGTTTATAAGAAGAGGATTTTTAACATTTTAAAATAAATTTTATAAAATAAATTCATAGGGATGCCACTTCAAAGTATAAAAGAGTTAATTATTAACAACGTTTGAATTCATCTTAATAAATACCCTGAGGCACGCCCGTGTAAGTCGGTCTTGTGACAATTAAGTACAAATTTCAGGTCAAGCTTTCCAGCCAGAATTTGCAGAACCATTAATGAATTTAACAGTACCAATTGGTCGAGATGCAACGTTCAGATGTCTAGTTCAAAACCTAGGCGGATACAGAGTAAGCTACTTACACAAGAATAATACTTAGAAATTGAAATTTTTCCTTTTAATTAAAAACTCAATTACAATTTGCAGGTCGGATGGGTAAAAGCAGATACTAAAGCTATCCAAGCGATCCATGTTCATGTAATAACAAACAATCATCGCGTAGGAGTGTCGCATAACGGTATGACCGTCTGGAATTTACACATTAGAAACGTTCAAGAGGAGGACCGGGGTCAATACATGTGCCAAATCAATACGGACCCGATGAAAAGCCAGGTACGGTAAGCAATTACTAAATAAACCTATGGACACACTAATTTGACGCCATGGCGTTCCAAGACAACTCGTCATCTTGCTGCTCCACGCTTGCAACTTTCTTTACCTTTACATTCGTTTGGTGTTGTTTCTTGTAATAACCACGTATGCGGACTCGGCGGTAAAGAAACTCTCTCGTCATTATTTCAGGCACGAACATTTTTCGACTTCTAAACAATACCTTGTCCCTGGGCCCCCAATTTACTCTAGGTTTAAATAGCCCGTGAAGCTCATTACGACGATAGAATTTTATCACTTGTGCTAATAATCCAACAACAATGATGACGAAGTAAATGCATAATATAATATACAGCAACAACAGATCGCAAGTCAAAGATATTGATTCAATATAGTATGAGTCCTGAAACTCATATGTTTTCATTACTTCCCATCGAGCGTAAAGAATGATGCAAATGAAGATAGGATTCAAAATCCACGCTAACTTCCAAAAATAATTAGTTTTAATCCCTATCATGAATATTATGTCCACGTTATGGTTATGTATACCGTAAAACCAATATAATGAGACAGAAAATAATAAACTGTTAAATGCTTGAATAATTTCTGTTGCATCTGTTAGGATACCAGTCAAATCGGAACAAAGAAATGGAAGAGTACAAACGATTATAAATAATAACATCAGCATACAAGATAGTTTTGTGTACTCTTTTGCTATAGCCATATGAAGCAATAATTCTTTTAGAAACAAATAAAAAATCCAAAAATTGATATACAAACTGCAGAATACGGTGGAAAACCAAAAGAATCCCCAAATCGACAATGTGTCGAAGTAACTCATGATTTCGGACATTGAAGCAAACATTGGAAAAAATAAACTGTTGCCGATTTCTATAACGTTTTCTTCTTCACCGTGATAGTAAGACATGGTTTTAATTCCACTAAATGCAATAAGTGCGAACATAAATGATACGAATAGTGAAAATAATGGTGTACTTATCGCAGTCATCGTGGCAGGGCTACGAAATGAAACGTCGCGAGTTAAGAAAACCAATATACCGTACCCAGTACCTACAGACAGAAACCCTCTAGTAATCGTGCTGTAACAATTGAGAAATGTATAGTTAGTCCAATTAATAGTAATCTTTGTAGCGTACCAAGTACCGCTGGTCGACAGCGCAACACAAAATAAAACCAAGATGACACCACACACATACATTACTACTAGTTTGACTGCTATTTGAATTAATCTTTCCTTCTTAATTGATAAAATGTAAACAGATCCGCATATTGCAAATACCGCTACGATTGTTTTCCACGGAATGAAGCATTTTAATCCGAGCTCCGCAGTACAGTTTCCGCCTATTTCACGTTCAAAAAAGCAGTTGCTTGCAGTTTTCATGCCGCAATCGTCTTCAAATAGAACTTGAGCTTCTAGGCAATGTTGGAATATTGAAACATTGACCCGTTTCACCATACATTTGGTATCACCATAGTCATCACAGCTGAGCCAGGGCGGGACGTCCAAGGCCGCATAAAATGAGTACACCAAATACCAAGAAGTTAACACCAACAGATATAAGGATTTCAAGAAAATCAAAAATAATGATCCATATCCAACATTCCGAAACAGCGGGAAGAAATTCCACATGGTGAATATATTGCAATTGGTGTACTGAGCCAAACATATCTCTGAATACGCTAGTGGCATTCCGACCATGACAACTGCCAATGTTTGCAGAGCTGCATGAGCATAAAATCCATTATGTGATATCTCGGCAGGAGAGAACATTACTGTGAGTTCGTTCATCATCCATGCCCATACGATTAGTCTGTATCTACCGTAACTAGTCCATCGACTGTTCACTTCAGGGCAATAAGATCCATCAATTTCGACTTTTTCATCGAACCCCATTTCTTCAATGCAACATTAATTTTGAAAAGTAAACTCGACTGACACAATCGAATCGTGACCATATAGATTGAAACTATTGCTGTCTATCTTATCGTGTCATTTATATAAGAGTGGAATGGTATCCTTTAAGGAATAAATTGGCTCAGCATATCGGAGAAAATTAAATTGCAGTTAAAATAAACATTGGGGAGATAAAGTGAATTAAGCCACGCAGACGGGAGCGAGGCGAGGGACGCAGCGGGTAATGATTCGTGCATGGTGCACCTAAATTATTGCGCTGCGCTGTAATTTATACCCGGAGCTGATAACGACATAAATCGCCAGCGGCGACAGCGCTCGAGGTTTCGACTCAAACGTTGAAGCGGCATGACGCCACTTGACGCAATGTGCTTTCGATAATTGTTTCACATTGTTTTGTAGGCTTGTTGCTGTTAATTAATAATACAGAAAACTCTATGAAGTTACTAATATTAGTATAATTTAACGTCTTCTGCAAAGGAAACAATTTTGTTAACCAATACACACGATCTATGTAAATATCGGTACAATCGTAAACATAGGGCATTTGGCTCCAACATTTTATAATATCTTTCACCTGTGTTTTTTTACCAGATGGGTTACTTAGATGTGGTAATACCACCAGACTTTGTACCAGAAGAGACATCAGGAGACATAATGGTGCCTGAAGGTGGAACTGCTAAAGTGGCTTGTCGCGCGAGAGGTATGCCAGAACCTCGCGTTCTTTGGAGGAGAGAAGATGGCGCTGATATTGTTATCAGGGATCCTAATGGAGGCAAAACTAAAGGTTTATTAGGCAAATATATTTGGGCAGTTTAGATTGCTAAAGATGTATAGATATATATTTTAAACTGGAATATAACTCGTAGTGATCATTAACTGCATAATGCATAACTATGCTATTATTAACTGCAATGTGTTTTTAACTAGCTTTCATTAATTATTTTGTATTCATAAAATGGCAGCATGATACAGCATCTGCAATGTCACGAGAAAAGAGATTTTTTTTGATAAATAATCTTGTTACAATGAGTAAAAATATCGAAATACAAAAATGTGTGACATTCCTCAAAATTGTGTATACTCACTCTTGACATTTACATTCCTGTGTAAGGAGCTTACATAACCGAGTAATATAATATGAATATTTCATTTATTCCATTCACCAAATCTTCGGGAGTTCGGTTATTTATTTAGATTATATTTTCCATATAGTTGCGATGTACGAGAAGGAGCTGTTGACATTGTCGAAAATATCTCGTTCGGATATGGGTGCATATCTATGCATCGCGAGCAACGGAGTGCCGCCTTCAGTGAGCAAGAGGATCACTATCAAAGTACATTGTAAGCATCTTGAACATACTTCGTAGAATCGTTATTACTTCATTTACTAGATTAACATTATTATTTGTTTAAATATGTAAAGTGTTGTTTTATTTTACGATATTTTTCATGACCGGCTCTGATTTGATTGTGTCTGGACGATCCTTTTTCAGCAACACAACAGTAAACACCAAATTACTCATATGGTTCACCCTTAACAACATCCTATAAACAATATTGACGGCGCAATGGTTGAGCGGTCGGCTGCTGCGCCGCGTGTCGTGGGTTCGATTCCCGCACGGAATAAATATTTGTATGGCCTTGACTTTAAAGGTTTGTAAACGCACTCACGACACAGGAGAAATTCTTAGTGTGGGGTAACGTTTATTTAATAAGAAATAAGAATAATGATAGATCCTAGGAGGCTCCAGTAAATCCCTATTTCCTTGATAAAAAATAACAGGACCGAAGTAGCAACTAGGTTTCCTAGGGGTTAAATATTTTTTCCCAAGAAATGTTTTAGGACCAGCCTTGCTCTGAGGACAAAATAGAGGTCCTTCCCAAATTCGTAGTAATTGTTCTTTATCTCGGCAACTTTCAGAGGTTTCTTGTTATTAATGGTGTTATTTAGTGTCAGCGAGTAGTATCTTTTAATTATTTTCTGGCTGTAAGGGACTGTTTGTGTCTTCGCGTCAACTCGAGCGGACATTTCGCTTTTATGCAAGATTTAACTTTAATATTATTAGTCCACTTTTCTTAAACAAAGTCTCCCAAATTTTGCTCTCTGCATTGTGCAACGTGTTAAATTTTGTGACTTGTGAATATAAATTGTGTTTACATTTTCGTCTAGTTCATCCCGTGATTCAAGTGCCCAATCAGCTGGTGGGAGCTCCGCTGGGCACTGACGTCACTATTGAGTGCTACGTCGAGTCTTCACCCAAGTCCATCAACTACTGGGTCAGAGATTCAAGTAAGTGTTAAATCCAAAACTAACGTTGCTTACCCCTCAGCTGTTCTTTTCTGATGAATTTCGTTACGAGATCCAAGATAGTTGAATGGTTTCTCCGGGACTCGTCGGGCTTCATTATCTCGACGCTTTTCTGGTGGTCGCCACTGTTGATTCTGGTTATCAGGAGTTGCATTGGTTTGGGAATAGTGTGGCGGGCTTGTCCCATTTAAAAAAACTAAGCATTTCTTCAAATAACCTCTTATCTCTCAAAGTAATTTAATTAAGAAAATTATTTTGTCTTTATAGTACGTTTAACCAATTTGCGTACCTGTTAATATTTTTTTGCGGAGTTAGCAGGATTGAAGCCTCAAAACCACAGCAATGAAAATTTACTTGAACTTTCACTGTTTTACTCGTTTTATTTAATTTTGAAAACGTTGTAACTACGTTATCTAAATGAAACTGTTACCGCATAATTCAAATAATTAGACGGAATTTTGATAACTTCGTTTTTGAAATGTTCTATTTGACTTGGGAAAACGGTAAAATGTTAAACTTTTATTAGTTTAAATACAAGTTTCTAATGTGGCACCGATGATTGACATTTCATATTTTTCTTTTAAATGTGAGATTGGTTTCATGTTTGATTTTAAACATAGCTTTAGACTCAAACTAGCTTCTTATTTTAAGTAAAATTACGTTACCTTATCAGCCCAACTCTCCAATTTCCCACTTTATATTTGTAGCGTAAGAAATACACAAATGCAGAGGTAAATTTTGCAAATGCACACGTGGCTGTCAGTCTTGCTTTGCTTAGATCTCGTGGACATGATTAATTTTGAGTCGTTATTACAATTTCCCCTAGAATAGAATAGAATAGAATAGAATCAGCTTTTGCTCGCGATTTCGTCTACGTGAATATCAGTTATCACGGATGCAGACAATGTCGCTACTTTCGTATTTACAAATTAGTGTGTATATTCTTTATTGTACACCATGTAAGCTTCAAATCATAACTTAAAGAGCTACATAAGATGTGCGGCAATATCGCTAAAAGCCATCTCTTACAAGACAAAGCTCAAGTCTCCCTTTGCATAGACTTGACAGAGAAGGAGAAAAGAGGTAGCCCATGGTGTACTATTTACTACCCTATCCCACTACTTTATAGTAACAGATAACGCTAATCCTCGTAACTAAAAACGTTCAAAATCTAGTCGCAATCTCATCTCAGCGACTGAAAATCTTGTCGAAATCTTGTTGAATGACGTATTTTTGGCAGATTGAGACTGATTGACTGTGTTGGAACTCATAATTATTTCGTAGTATGTAACATGGGTGTACGACTCTTCCTTGTAGACGCTACGCTTTATATAACTATGCTACGCTTTTCGGCTTCGTTTGTAACAGACTGAGATAAACTGTTTAATGTGTTATAACACTTAAATAAAATACCTAAATACAATGGCTGGTGATGGATGGATGAATGGTGTGTATGTGTGCGAAAATAAATACAGGATTTTAATATATACCTACTATATCTTATGATTGTATTATGTTTTACAAAAAAAAAGTGTGCCGTTGGTTTATCCTATAAATTCGTACAACGCTTACAGAGTTTAACCCTTGGGACGAAAACGAGAAAAAAGTAGAGAAAATATCTCTAAAAATGTTTATTTACAAACTATATTCACAGTCGTTAAATAACACAGATTGTGTTGTGTTACTAAGACGTTGGTGTCGTGTCCAGCTCAGTTTAGTGTTCCTCTGGGACCACGATCCTCGGTTACTATGGCAACGGCACGCAAGTGACCTCTAAAACGTTGAGTTTAATCGCAATTGCACAAGTAATTTAGCACGACATCACTTAGGAAATGTTGCTAATTACGACCAAGATTTATTTCATAGTAACTTCGCTGAGTGGACTGCTTTTGTATTTGTAAAAAAAGAGGGTAGTTAGAGAT
This sequence comes from Phlogophora meticulosa, assembly GCA_905147745.2. Classification (NCBI taxonomy): domain Eukaryota; kingdom Metazoa; phylum Arthropoda; class Insecta; order Lepidoptera; family Noctuidae; genus Phlogophora; species Phlogophora meticulosa. The sequence continues at coordinate 9,166,048 of LR990518.1, forward strand.
AATAATGGTCATTTGGAATGGCGAATTGGGTAGTATGCTAGTTACGCTATTTAGGTATATATTTTAGGTTTTTTTCGGTGTAATATTAAAGCAAGGTTTTCCTCGAGTGGCATTGAAACGATGAAAAATATTATATATCCATTACTGTTATTTTTCCGCCTGACAAGGTCCCTAGCGAATTTCACACCAAAATAACGAAGAAAAAATCATTAAAAATCGCGTAAAAAAAATAGCGGTTCATTAAACAGACACGCGGAAAGAGAAACAATGAAGCGAGAGGATAAGAATGACCATCGAATGAAATAATGCAATGAGATTGATACCACGGAACCACAAAAAAAAATTAAAGCCAAAAATCTGAGGTGAAATGAAGAAAGTCTGCTCGTAATTGAAGTTTTTTGGCTCGAGCCAAACCGGGGCGGGGTAACGCTTGCAAGTAATGAGATATTAAGTTTTAATTTACGAGTGCGTCGGGTTTAAGTCTTAAGAAAAGTGACCTATTGTGGTGAAATAAGACAATGCTCGTTCGTTAGTTCCGAACGACTGGACACGACCGTTTACGACTCTCTCCATGAACGTCCAACAATGCCTTTATAATTTATCACTTAAGGATGTACGATATTGCCGACGCCATTAGCTTTTATGTAGTTCAGTGTTTTAAAAATAACTATTGGAAATAATGTCGTTAAAGGCGTGAGTGATATGGCAGAGCTTCTTAGAGGCTGTTCTGTGTTCATCTTAGTACTCATCTTAGTTTATGAGCTGCTCACGTTTTGCAGTCAGAGGATAATGTTTAGGTGGTGATAATAATATAATAATTGTTTTATTGCGGTTAATTTAAACATTCATATTCGAATTAATTTCGAGAAATGCACCATCTTTCTGTTCAAATCCAACAATACCAATCAAACATTTTGAAATCAACAGTCAATAAAGGTGTTGTTGTTGAGGATCTGAATATTATTATATCATTCAACATCAAACAACATTTTTTCTCTTTTTCTATTTAGTGCAGAAATAGGCTAGACTAGATTTTATGATATTACAAGGAAGTATATTAAAGTAAGTGCTGAAATCTATAAATAAATAAAATAAATAAATAATGCTGGACAATCCACACAGCATCATCTAGCCCCAAGCTAAGCAGAGCTTGTGTTATGGGTACTAGATGACTGATATACTTAATACAATACATTACATAGATAGATATTTTTATTATACATAGGAAATACCCAGAACACCCGGAACAAATATTTGTAGATCGTACAAACATTTGTCCCAAGCCGGGAATCGAACCCGCAACCTCTTGCGTCGCAGGCGGACCTTCGCCCGCCGCGCCACAACGGTCGTCATAATCTATGTGAAGACACAAAGATTTCAGCACTTAATTCGTTCTTATTCCACATCTTCCGTCAGATGTATCGAAAACTAAAAGCATACTTTCATCTCTCAAATCGGGTGTGTGAAAATTCAATTCAATTAATTTCAAAATAGTAGTATTTTCGTTTTCTTAACAACAACCCTTGACGTCGTTAAGCTACCCTATCACTAAACACAACTTGTAGCAGTCCAGTTATCTTAGCATAAGTCTGAAGGCAACACACCAAGTTAACTGACAGAGCGAACATTCCACCAAGTCCAGTCAAGCTTTTGATTCGGTAAGTTTCTGCATAAGCGGCCAAGCCGAGCCGACCGACGACTTACTAGCGCAACTAAATTGCTGCAAATACAGTTTATATACATACATACATACCTATGGGTGAACGTTTTACATTATTGGAAGAAAAATATTCAAATAAGGAATGTGAAACTTTGGGATGTTTAAATATAGTTCTTTTTTTTAACACTTATTGGTATTATATTCAAAGGTTATTTGTTATATTCTAGAGCTGGACAAAAATCTCCATGTGGAAAATGCTTACTAGACTTACTAAGCTCTTGAGTGATTAAAAGCGACATTAGTGACGTGACTTGATACATTTTTTTTTCTTTTAAGCAATTGCACCTACCAATGTTTGTCTCTACATCACTCAAAGGTTGACATTAAGTCCGCCTCTGTATATTTGTGTGCTTTAAGTATTGTTGTATTGTATTATTGTATTGTACTGTTAGACGAGCTGATTTCCGCAACGCCACGACTCTGCGCGTATTTTGCGTAAAGGTTGGGACAATACCTTATTCAATGCTTTAAGTATTAAATAAAAAAACCATTATTTTTTCTATTGTATCTCATATCTAGCACTTGGTCGTCTAAATAGAAAAAAAAACAATATGAAGGTATCTGAGGTTACTTACCCATTTAGGCGTCATTGGTAACAATGTTAAAGTAAATGCTGGTGCCGATTCCCTTGTTCACAAACTAAACTTAAATAAGGGAAATGACATCTCTTTCTGACAGATAGCTAGAAAAGGACGGCAACAGTTATGTACTAAGTTGGAGATGTTAAGTTAGTTTATGCCTTGAACTTGACCATAGTTTTGGTCGATACCTTTTAAATGTCAACTACGTTAGTTTGGAAGTTTCATTTCAACTAAAATTTATTTCCTTTTTAATTTTATAAGGCAGAAAGAGATTAAAGTAGTCTAATTTTAGTATTGAAATAGTACTAAAATTGACAGCTATCAAATAAATCTGTCCCTTTCTTGTTTTATAAGAAAGAGAAAGATGGAAATGGCCCAAAATTTAGTTAAACTTGTCGACAAGGGGATTGGCAACAGTATCTACTTAGCATGACATTACATATATATTTAGATTTGTCCTAGCGCTAATAGAAGATATCTTGTTTGTCATTCCTAGCGTTTGTGATATTGATAAACCACAACTCACAATACACGTGTCCCCAACTTTCAAAAAATCCTACGATGCAACTCTATAATCACGATTTCATAAGAAAATCGCGAATAACACACAGGTACAATCTTAAAAAATCTCACCCAGATCGACAATGATTTAAAGATATACCCTCGAACATGGGTTATTTGACAGAACTCAAGTGATCATTACACACTCCGTGCGAACAACGTTATTCGAGCACGAAATGTTCGTTTATTCAACTGATGAATCCATATTTTATTCATATTGCCATGTATGAGGTGTGGAAGGCCTCCGTCTCTGCAGGCTTCTCCTGAATTTCATATAAAATTCTTTACAGACGCCGAGTTTTCGCATAAATCTTTTTATGTGCTACTGATATTAGGAGTTGTCATTCGAATGGTCTTTATCAGTCAGCTGTGATGGTGGTGGGGAGCTTCATTTGAGAGATATCTCGGAAATTCTTATACTTGTTTGTTGTATGTTGTTGTCTTGAAATTTTCGACCATCGTAGGCTTTATTTGGTTACCTAGCCAAGTATCCTTTTAGTGGTTTTTAATTCTGTCCATCTTAAATTTCGGTGAATAAATATTCCTACAAATACATACATGCATGCATATCCTAACATGTTATGATAAACTCCTTAAATAATTTCCTGTAACGTATTTACTGTATAAAATTTGAAAAGATACCAAGTATATATCATATATATATATATATCAAGTAGGTAGTAACATCAAATAAATCGTGAACAAATAGTAAACCATAACTTAATAACATCACGCCTGTATTCCACGAAGGCTTACGCAGAGATGTACATTCAAATTTCGCACACACAAGAAGTTTGATCAAATAGTGACAGCAAGCAATTGTTTTTTCCCGAATCAAATAGCAAGATTCAGCTTACATAATGTAAACAGTAGTATCTCAAGAATAGCACAAATCCACATCAGTATCAGTCGTCCATCCATAACCATCTGGCATTGATCCTCGTTATGCAACCAACAAGTCCACACGATAATTCACGCAACACGCAGAATGATGACATAAGAAATGTGGAGATTACGTGACGTCATCTGCTAGCCCCACAACCCCCCCAAGACACTATGACATATCGCTTTATAAACGAGTCGATAGCATAATTTGAATCGCGTTTCCCATACTAAAATATCGAAGGTCCTGGTTCAATAATCGGCTCCGTCACGCAACTGAGAGCTCGTAACCCAGTCGTATAAACCAAATGTGTTCCACATTGAAAAGTAGAAAACATTACCTCCGGTATCATAATAAAAGCCCGCATGATATCCACTGTGAAAAATCCATTAACACTTATCCGGGCGTAAAATAAACAAAAGTAACTTAGGTACCTACGTAATAAAACAATAAATTCTTCTCCGCAATTCCGTTTGATAATAAGGTTTGGTGTTGAAGGTGTAATATTAAAGTCCAAAATCATATTATCTATTATATTATGATATTCAAGAAAAATGGTTGCGTATCAGGCAATGTTGCACCGTATGTATTCGTAGATAAAGCTTGGAAACAGCTAGAGGTCACAATTTTTTAAACACGTTGTACGTCAAATGACCGACAAACAATATATTTTCTATTGTGTCTCGTTGTTTGGCAGTTAAGGTGTTAATCTGTCATCCTAATTTACAATATTATAAATGCAAATGTGTGTTTGTTTGTTACGAGTTCACGTCTTATCTGCTCCACCGATCATTATGAAATTTGCTAAACACGTTTTCTGGGATACGGAAAAGGACATACGGTACCATTCAGAGAGTTTCATCCAGGAAAAAAGTACTGTTCCCGAGGGATATAAAAATCTATCCGAACGCGAGTGAAGCCGCGGGCAAAAGCTAGTTCTGTATACTCAGAATCAGTGACTTGTAAATAGAAATCCTGCTTTTGCAAAAGATTGTGCAGTATGTTATTGGCAGTTGTTAACATGGAGAAACAATGATATGGAAAAATTGTTGAAGCATCTTTATAATTTATTGTTTGTGGTGGATGTATTTACTGTCTGACATTTGAACTGACCATACGATATCAGGCATATTATAAAAAAATATTATAAAAGAATAGTCTTGTAGTAGATAAAAGGGTGATACAAATAAAATCAAATAATTTAAAATCAACAAAATGTCCAACAAATGCGAACGAACTCCAACTTATAACCCTCTAAACGCGACAACGCAACACTACAGTTAACTAAAGACACACCGACCACAAATATGACGTATCAAAATCAGTTTCCATTCACACTGTGGAGTAATGAGCTGGATGGAGCTCGTGGCTGTTACTTCGTTCCGTTCGTTCGTTCATTCGTTCCCGCCCCCGCTCAGAGCCGTCGGCGGTTTCGCAAAGTTCCCCATTCGGCACTTGTCGCGCAAAATTTACGGGTTAATTTTCAATGGGACTGGGTTTTGAGCTTCTGGAAATTTTAAGTTCCACATTATGCTTGGCTCTCATCCGCAGTGGGAATGTATGACGTAATAAAGGGAGAAGTTTCTTTTTTATGTTCGCAGATTTTTCTGTTTATGAAATTTTGATAAATCTTGGATATGATTTCATACTAGCGCAGGAGTCTGGACTGTGCTTTTATTTTTATGGAACCACTTTTAAGAGTGTTTAATACTGAGTCCAGATTTGTGTACATGTAACACACGTTGGAAAAACTGACTCGTTGGTCTCGTGGTCGCAAATACAACTTCTAAGCATGAGGTCTTAGGTTTGATTTCTAGGTCGAGCAAACTGAAAAAATGTCAAGCACAGTCTGGAATCTGAATTTATGCCCGGTTAGTGTCAATAGGCACGCCCATGAAACTTAAACATAACTGGCTTTATCTTTTTTAGATAGTGCTACTCGCAGTTCAGCACTAGAAGGCTGTTTACTGCTTATCCGAACGATCCTGTGGTGACCTTACAATAAAGGCCCCCAGACAGGGCTTTAAACTATATTTACATTTAAAACATAAAGGGCGAAATGTGGGTGTACTATACATATATATATATGTATAGCTACACCTCTGCCGAACCCTTCAGTGAATACAGGCAACACATTCATATAGTTGTTATGTTACATCTCGTGTTGTTGGATCTTGTAATATTTTCCCACGTACGCAAATTCAGGGTCATGAACATTAAAATACTTATTACGTAACAAGCAATTTTCAGTACCAACGCTGACTGGCAACTAACACGCCCGATAACTTCAACTTTCAACCAGACAAATTCAAAAGCTCCAAAATTAATATCAGTTGTTGTTTCGTAAAGGCACATTCATGCCATCAAGCCGTTTCACTAACGTATGCAAAGAGTTACATAATACTCATTTAGAAGTAAGTACAGTACATTAGCAAGTAACCAACTATATTAATTAAGTTACACTAATAATACCAGAGACCTTCTATGTACCTATTTCAGTCGCAGACAAATGTTAACGTGATAAATCATCCGAGTGTTATGATTAGCGATTATGAAGGTTATTTTGTATGATAACATATATAAACATTTACAGGGTGTTTGGTGCATGGACTGACTGGATTTTTTGGGGGGTTGGGGGAGTAATGCGCTAGTTTTCCCCGATAGATCCAATGTTCTAAGTGTCACGGTAGTTTAGATATGTTATTTATTAGTTTTTTTTTTAATCACCCGGAGTCTTGCCTTTGAACCGACATAACTTATTATTTATTATTATTTATACTTATGTCGACCTAATTCTAATAAGACGTAAGTCAAATTTTGGCCAAACGATGATATTTTATAATTAATATGTAGGTAAGTAGATCACCAATATTGGTATTTATGATCTACTTACTTACTTCAAATTTTGGCCAAAATTTGACTTACGTCTTGTTAGCATTAGGTCGACGAAATATACATATACATATATGTATTTGATTTTGTTAGCCTGCGTCATCCTACTACTGGGCAAAGGCCTCTCCCCTTGACTTCTAGTTGTTTAAATCCAGGGCTAATGTGGCTCACATTAGCCCGTTGGTCATGTTGATTGGGTAGTTTTTTTTTTGCATTATTTCTTTATTTAGTATAGTGTTGTGCCGTAGGCTAAATAACTGGCTTGTTTCTTTTTTTCTTTCTTATCCGTTCCTTCAGCGTAGCAAATCGGTAGTGCAAGTAATACTGATGATGTATCCTTTTGTTGAATTACTCACTGAGTTTACTTTATTCACAACTTTGATTTTAAGGAGCATTCACGCGGTATGGTCTCTGCTTATCCATACTACATCATCATTATAATCGACCTAACGTTTTCCCCACCTTGTTAGGATCTGCTTCCAGTCTAACCGGATGATCTTTTTAACTTCCACAACCCAGTTACTGGGTAACATGTCTCTTTGTAAGTCTGGTTGTCTACTTTTGGGCTTCTGCAGAAGCAAATCTTACATTCACAAGGCTTTAACACAAGCTCAGTATAGTTTGCCGATAGATTTGCGTTCACCCATTTACCCGCTGGCCATATCTCAGTAATAAGTAGCCCCTACGTTACACATAATTTCATTACCAAGCATGGTTTGTGGTCGCCTTTAGCACACGAGTGCTTTGTTCGCTTAGTCCATTACGTGGCTTCGTACAGCTCTCTGAGAACCTCAGGGGAGACCAGTAACAGTCATAATAACTTCTGTGGAATGCTCGATTCTGTTGGTCTTGCCATTCACACAACTCAATATTATCTAGTTCTGAAGTTTGAGAACACAATGCATACTTATAACTAATGTAAAACAGACAGTAAAATTGCATTTGTTTTATTATGTTGCGAGGTAAGGCAGTAGGTAGGAAGCTCGTGTTTTGTGTACGAGAACGTTGAGTGACTGACACAAAGGGAACCAGTCAAGTGCATGATGCTAACTTCCAAGGCTTTTGAGGACTTGTTCAGTTAATTTGCATCTGCCGAAGAGAACACAAGTAAAGAGCAGTTCGCGTTTTCTTTACAAAATACATTGAAATATACACAAAATGGTGGTTTGCAAACAAATCTTCGTATACTAGAAGCCGGAGAAATTTGAGAATACAAGCCTGTTTGTGAAAATAAACTTAATGTATTTATTCTGAAGAGGCAGTCTTCAATTTATACAGCGTCGAGGGCTAATTATTAAAACACATTAAGGTCACAAGTTGTTTTACGTCTGCGTTATGATCCATGGGGGCATTGTCGGCCGGGGTACGCAGCCCTTTGTTAGGCCGCCAACTTGCGCCCAATGACTGGCGCTTTCGCTTCGGCCCGCTTCCAAAACCAGCCCCAAAGGGTAACACTACAGGATCGTCATTTTCGTTTGTCATCAATCTATGTTAGGGTGGCTGACATGTAAGTGTTAATTAAGCAGGCCTCACTCGAGCGTAATTAAGAGTGTTACAGTGTTATTTTAGACATTAATTGAGATGAAATTTCTTGTTATAATGAAACGAGTAGACTTTGAGATTGTCGAGTAATTTCCTCCGAAGGCCATCTTCGCCGCACGTCGTAAAGTCGAAGCACACTGGAGAGTAAACAAACTGAAGTTTCGATCGGAATGAAGATTAAGAAAGGCGTTACTGGTGTTATCGTTTCCTTATAAAGTTCACAGCGGGCGACGAAGCTTAAATTAATGTCTTTGTAAACTGTGATGTTAAATATTGGGTAAATATTTTGGGCGGTGTAAATAGTGCGCAGATATTTTATTGGTTCTAATAAAACGAGGCGGTTGAAAGGAGTATTTAACAGGTCGACGGCGGTGCAGTGTTTCCGAAAGAAAGCTAGTCGCTTTATCATTTGCGGACAACAGGCGGTAGAGGCTTACCACAGCTCTGGGGCGGCGAACGACATACTTACGTACCGCAATGTAGGGATTGTTTGGGCCACCTCGCTAAAGGGGTCTACCAGGAAATGTCGGCGATTTGGAGCTTCTTGAAAAATATCGTTTCCCCTGCAACGGTATTTTGTGAGGGACAACTGGGACATTGTTTACCTTATCTGGTAAACACTTTAGTTAGCCACAGCTGGATTCAATATAAATGTACGCGAGCTAAGGGGATTCCGCATTTTTCACGAAATAACACGCGTATTTTGTCTTACAATTCAAATGTATTTCGGAATAATAACTAGGATCTCGGTACTGTATCATATTTCAACAAAGCTACGGTTGCGTGTAATACGGTGTAATAGATTATTGTGTGAAGACTGTGTGGCTTTCTTATACTCGCGAAAAGTATTCATGAAATGGAGTGTCAAGTAAAAGAAATCTGAAGACGTAATAATTCTTTTTATGAGTTCTTCACGCTGAACTGAAAGAAAAAGTTTACAGTAAACTATTTTACTTTGCTCTGAGATAGTGATATTGTTTTATTTGAATCTGTTTTCTTTTTGCATTCAACAGTTTACTGCCTTAAGTTACTTAGACTTCACTGCGAATATTACAACGTTTGCTTAACGGCTTACAACTAAGGCGTCTTTTAAAGTTTTGAATTAGTTTCGACCCAATGTTTTACTGCCTTCTAGGTTGAAGATGTTTTTGGATGGATCCCATTATAAAATTAAAAAGCCTAACTTGCCTAAATTGTTAATAAGGATCACAAGTATTAGATTTCATTTATAAAAATTGAGTCATCCCAATACACAGAAAAATATTTCGTTTCTTTAGCAATTTTTTTTTAATTTTTATTATTCGTCAACTACGCTTGATTGACCAAACTAGTCACTGATTAAATTATCCAAAACCCCAGACACTATTCTTATAACAGTCTCTTATCATGAGTTATCTGCCTAGACTTTTCTTAACTATGTTGGAGTGAGCTTCAAGGAATGAGGACCATGTTGAGAGGAAAGTTTTGAGTATGAAGGTGCAGGGTTACATGAGTAGAGGAAGACCAAAGAAAAGATGGATGGATTGTGTGAAAGATGATATGGCAAGAAAATAGGTGACCCTTGAGATGACGGCAAATAGAGATGTATGTAAGAAGAAAACATGCTGCGCCGACCCCAAATAAATTGGGATAAGGGCAGGAGAATGATGATGATGAGTGAGCTTCCAGTCTAACCAGATGCAGCTACCACCTACCTACCAGTATTTTACATGGAGCGACTGTGGGGGATAATTACACCTTTTTTTTTCTCCTACAGATGAGATGGTCATATCATCAAGTAAATACGAGGTGGTGAACACCGTCATCAGCTCTTTCGAGAGTCGCATGGCGCTAACGGTGCGACGGCTGACGCCTGCTGACGTTGGCGGGTATAGATGCGTCGCGAAGAACTCGCTCGGTGAAGTCGATAGCGTCATCAGGCTATATGGTAAGCCCTTATCCCTCTTAGGTTCTTTTAGGAATTTAGTCACGTGGGTCGCACTGCATTTTCAGTGCGCTAACTATGAGTTGCTGACTCCGGCAGATGCTAGAATAGTCCTATAGGATGGATCCGCCGCGGCAGCAACTACTGATGCCATTTTCTATACTAATATTATAAAGAGGTAAAATTGGTTTCTAAATTTGAATGTTATGATCCAATTCATTTTTTGTTTCACTGTTTGAAAGCCACTTTACTCCTGAGTGTTATAGGCTATCATTTTTCTTATTATTTTTCTTTCTATATTATTTTCAAAACTACGTTTTTAAGGGGTGATGTTAAAGTTCGAAGGGAAAGGTACGAAATCCACGCGAACGATGTCGCGGGCGAAGTGCTTATTAATAATATTCGTGCTGCGCAACAGCGCGCGTTCAGCTGTCATCAGGTATAGTTAGAATTGTCACTGGTCGTCAGTAACTATGGATATTCTGTGACACTTACTGACACGCTTGGTTTGTATAGAAAGTATTGACCATACCGTCTTTAGCAGCGGAGGCGTCTTCGTGTTCTGCGGGTATCGTCAAACATAATATTGTTATTATTTTTGATGTTACACACGGCCCTCACTAGTGGCGGGAAATCTTCATTTAATTAAATTGTTCAGATCAATGACTGTTATTTTTATTTCCGTAATTTGCATTAGAAAAGGTTTATCTACTAGACTTCTGCTTTTCCTAATTGTGTTTAATAATCTATATCTTCTATACATATACATATACGTTTTAATCTTCGCAAGCAATTTTGATGCGGCTTTCAGAAACAATATTACGGAAAGTTTATGTATATGACATAAATATTCGACTTACATAGTTAATATAATCTGCAAAGAGATTTTGGATGTGTTGTCAAGTCTTAAAAACCATGCGATCCAGGGTTTGTTGGCTAGTACTAATATATTTAGGTATATGTTGATAATAATGTCAATAGGGTAGTGTCCTTAAAAAATCTGATTGGTCCGAAACTTGGATTACTCAAAAATGCTGGACACGTATTTTTTCTTTTGTCACGTAAACCAAAAATGACGACGGTATAGTGCGTTGAAATTGCGCGTGACGTCACGCCGTGCTACACTTTTCGTTAAAAGTGTAGCACGGCGTGACGTCACAAGCCCCTTCTCCTGAACTTTGATGTGCTATATCATTGTCACTTTTTATTGAATTAAGTACGCAAAAAATACGTGTCCAATATTTTTTGTTAATCTTACTGACGGACTAAATAGACTTAATATATTTTTACCTAGGACACATCCCTATTAAAAGAATAACGTTATAAAACTCCGCCCTAAGAAAGAATGAAAGAAAATAAAACAAAAATAAAGTATTTAAAGAAAACAAAAGAAGAAAGTATATTTTTCTTAAGGTGCATTGAAATATTTTCAGTGGGTATCTACTAAAGTTCGAGGAGAACATTTAATTCAACCTATCTCTGCTTCGAAGTAGACAACTAACTAGTATCTTCAGGACTAAAACAACAAGTGAAGTGTAATTACAGTACATCGATATGGCTTGCTTAGTTAAAACAACAAGACTGACTTATATTAAATTCCCAAAACACCAAGTATGTAAGAACATGTTCAGTGTGGCTTTGATGGCAACTACATACGTATTTTCGTCCACAGAAATCCCGGGGCCCACAGTAAAGAACACTAGTCCAGCGTACAAAAGAGATGAGTACAAGTACTCAACTCCCATAGAGGGGCCTGACAATCAATTCGGTTCTGCTGACAGATCGGATGACGAAGATGAACGAGACACCGCCACATACACCACGGACAGACATTCATACACACACGAGAACGTAACTAGAAACAGAACAATCCATTATCCCCCGACACCAGAACAAAAGCTTAGTAATAAAGTTCGCAAAATTATTAACAAATTCGAAATAGAAGAGTTTGGGAACAACAGATGTTGTGTGCATTCCCCTTTTGTAATAAACTGCATTATTTCGTTAGGAATTATTCTATTACTAGATTATACGTAGTCATTAGTGATAGCTGTTATTACTATGTACCTACGGTTATTTGTAGTGTTAACCAAGCAATACTTCGGTATTCATTCCAGTATATCGTAAGTTATGAGATGCAAGATTTTAGCGCCCTCAAACATAATTAATTGAACGTTGTTGAAGTGGATACGAAATTGATATTGATGAGAGAGTTCCGTAGCTATGGATATTCTATTGACGCGATATCTGTACGTTACATTATTACCTGTTATAATAATAATCGAATATTTATAAAAGCTTTACCCATTAAATCAGATACGTGTGTGATATGATATCAGATTGTAACAAATAGAATGAAAAAGGCCTACATTTCAGATATGTGATGACTATTTAGCTATCCAAACTATTTAGTATTCGAAAATGGTGAGATTTTAATTTGTAAATAACGTAACGTTTTTCCAGTGTTTGTTTTGTGAATGTTATTAAATCATATTGTATAATGTTGGTCTAGTATCTAGAGCATTATTTTATTTGGCGTTTTTCATCAGTTAATCATTATCTTTTCAAGGTAAATGCTACCTTTCAGTTTAGGTTTTTTCGCCAACTTATGATTCCCTTCCAAAACCAAATAAGTTAAATGTAATTTTCTAATAAAACATGCTATCCTTCAATAACAACATCCGCAATAGTATTTTAGCTAGTATTTGTTTAAAGGATGCGGACGGCGCATGACCTTTTTTTTGGTTTCTAGAATTTTCTAGAAGGTTCTATGCACCCTGATCGATGCGCGCGGATAAGGGTGGGAGTGGTTAGATGCTTATTAGTTCCATAATTTAATATGTATTCTTGTTTCTTAACTATACTCAAAATAAACAACACTAACTAACTTCCTCCCATCTATAAGTGCCAAAAGTAGCCCAAGAATAGATACTAAATCTGTACTAACTTAAACATAATCCAACCATAATTTAAAACGGTATATTTTTTCACAAGATCTTAATACCAAAAAGTGAGCACATGAAAGGCTTGTCGCACACCGACAGACAGAATTTTTTATTAATGTAAATGCGACTTTAAATGCGAATCCGTGGCGGATACAACTCTGAATGGATGTCGGTGACAATACTTTTCTGAATATTTAATATTATCATCCCATGTCATGTGTTGTGGGTTTTATTTCGTCTTTTACAGTTTGCTTTGAGTTTTTCGCCGCTTGTTGTATCTTTTGTTCTTTATTTTACTTTGAGAATTAATTCAAACTGATTGTGTGGCTTCTTATGCACCACACATTAGACTGTACATGATAATTTGAGCAAGAATTTGTAGGTCTGCGTGATTAAAATTTTCAACGTTAATATGAATTTCAATGTTCATTTTATTAGGTTTTTTGCAAAGCATGATAATCCAGTATAATGTTATCAGACGATTGTATATGGTCCGGATTATCTAGTTACTTCTAATACATAAATAACACATAACCAGCTTATAACTAGGTGCTTCTTTTTGATCAGAAAATAGTTGAGTACTCCCGAAATATATAATGTGGATTCAAGCCGTTAGTATCGGCTGTCATTTGTACTTCTTCTCTTTTTCATCTTTTATACTAATTAGAGTAGTCTGAAGCTCAAAAGTCTGACGCCCTGTCTTACCCAGGAGCAAAATATTACCCAGTGACGGGGTTGTGGCGGTCAATTACTCCATTTAAAATACTGGTATTTAACTACATCGCGTTAGACTGGAAGTCGACCCGAAGACAAAATTCTGTTTTCTGTAAAACCATTTATTTTATTATGCGTATAGTTAAAACTGTAAAATAATGACAACTTAAAGCGGTTTTATAACCAACTGTATAATAATTATTGTATTGGAAATACGAACGGTTAATTTTGATTTTTGTTCTCAATGTTAATTATTATGGCATTCCCTATTCACCTTTATTTTACCCAACAGTTTACAAAAAAGTTGGTTACACTTGAGCACAAATAACACCAGATAAATGTGGAGCAACGGGTGTTTTGTGGCCAATGGTTTAAATTTTACAGCGACGATTATCATCTGCCTAGCCTTTTCCCAACTATGTTGGTGTCGGCTTCCAGCATAACCGGATGCAGCTGAATACCAGTATTTTACATGGAGTGACTGCCAGCTGACCTCCACAACCCAGTTGCTGGGCAACACTAAGTAAGGTTTGGTAAGATGGGTTGTCAGTCCTTCTCACTAACCGTAACGACTGTCAAAGATCTACAAATAATAGCCGGAACCGACGGCCTAACGTGGTTTCCGAGGCACGGAGGAGTCTAGATATATTACGAATGGTCGCTCATCCACAGACTGACCTCGGCAAGCGTAGCTTAACCTTCGATCAACTCTTGCGGTTATTTTTATTTAGCCAGAAGTGACGATATATTATCTTTAGAAACGGACAAAACTGTTTCAGATACATGAGCGTATTACAAGTTTGCTAAATATGTTTCGTGTCTTGGGCAGTGCGGACGGTGCTCTAGCCAAGTCTTTATTTTGACAGTTATTGGAGAACTTTATAAGGGTAAGGATTCCTCGTGCAAACCTCTTAGTTGATTGGTATTGTACACCCTCGCGAAGGTACACCTTCGAGAGGGGTCCTAATGGTCATTAAACACTAAGATTCACTTATGTTAGGGGATGTTAGTTCGATATATCACAGTGCACCGGTAGTTAATAACTCCTGTGACAGATGGCGCCACGCGTCACCGGTCTTAGTAAAATACAGTATTAGTTTTAGTTAATTAAATACGTGATGCATCTGGTGGACATAATGAGGTACAAGCCGAAATATTTAACGAAATATGTTAAAATACAGTACAGGTAATTTTATTTATCACCTCAAGGAATGCGTCAAAATCTTTTTCTGATCTCATATTGCATACGTATCATTTTAATATTTTATTCTATGTTTAAAAATGTTTCTATTTTAATTATGACAAAACATGTGAAACAAATTTTTTTTTGTAATTATTTGAAGTCGGTTCGTATACAGAATAATAAAAAAACGTGTTTCCGTACTTTCTGATCCTATTCCTGTTAATTAAGTTCTACATATTTATATCATATGAAACCGTTGTATAAATATAACATCATAACCAACATCTCCTTCCTATCTTTCATTATACAAAGTGATAAAAAGTGTTAATAAATGTAAAATGTCGTCATACCTACTCTAAGCGTCCATATACGCCTTTGCAAAAGATAAATATATCCATTTAATTAATACAATGTCCATTAATATTTGTATATACAAAGGTACAGTAAGTAAAATAGATAAGTGTGCAGGCAGCTACTACAAAGCAGGAATTTTAAAAAGCAATTGTTTTCAAATAAAAGCAATTGCTTTCCGAAATTCTGTTCCATGTTGTGTTTGCATGTAACCGTAAAATTCATATGCCGCTTGCAGTGGCAGATATGTCGATGAACACTTTTATACTTAACAGCTTCCAATTTACCATATTCTTCGAATAAATTTCTTTGTATTTGTATGTAGATAAGTCACCTATGTACCTACTAAGTTTTCAACATCGCTTCGAGTGTTTCATTAATACGCACTTCATAATAAGGAGCTTCATAGTTAGTCTGGAGTCGTGCCTGGTTAATGGCAATTGGCTCGCCCTCTATTACATAGCACTATAACAAAACTGGCAAGAAGTGGGTTTTTAAAATGTTTTTTCGGCCTCTGTCCATTCCTTTGAAGAATACAGGTGTGATGTTATGTATTATGTATATTAACATCTCATATCTCCTCATTTTCGTCGTCGTTTACAAAGGTTTAATTATCGTGCCTGCATACTTAAATCGTTTGCTCTGTGTACCATAAAAGAGAGGACACGTAAAAATAGTGTTAAGCTCATTGGTATGTTAAAAAATATTGTAATAAGCATTGACCATATGATTGTTAAAAGTAATAGATATTTTGTTGACCATTTTTTTTTACTCTATGAATGAATTAAATGTACGAATGACTTGTAAATTGAACTCATAAATAGTTTGGTTTTTTAACAGTATTCAACTTTGGCATTTACCGGTGGGGCGAAAATAATTTGGGAATTATTAATAATGTTTGAGCAAAATGTATCAAAGTTTATTAAAAACAACCAAAATTAAACTCCAATTTTGACAAATTTTGATAAACAAGACACACCAAACATTGTTGTTATCTTCGGAACTGAATCGCTAGATAGAACATGCCATTATAAATAAATGAATAAACAAATAAATTATTATTCTAAACATGTTGTTTGAATCGACTCCCTGTGTTTTACAATGTGGTTTAGGAACAAATGTTGCATTCTGATTTAATGGCTGACACCATTTTACCAGTTCAACGGATATATTGGTGCTAAAATGTACGTACGAGTATTACACGAATGCAACGATTCGTGAATATTTTTTTAGGTATTATTTGTTTTAAGGTTAATCATAAATACTAAATCAAATTAAGTAACATGTACATGTAAAAAAGAATAAGAAATAATCATAGGGTCATCAAAAAATTAATCCGCATCGCTGTCAACGGTAAAAGTGCCCAAAGGGCTACATTGCCACGTTGAATGGTAATACTGATTCTTTGGCCAAAAAAAAGGCCAGTTCTCTGGTCACGTGAAGAGTTTACCAACCGCTTGGCGTTGTCCCAAAAAACTAGATGGGCACATGGACCAGCATTAGATTTGCACAAAACTATTGAGATGACGGCAAATTAAACGGCAATAAATTTGACAGCATGGTTTGCCCAGTGGCTTAGTGATCGACTGCTGCGCCGTGTGTGTTGTTGTTCTGGGTCTGGCTATTTGTGTACGAAGTGACTTTTAATGTTTGTAAACGCACCCACGATACAGGAGAAATTCCTTGTGTGGGAATAATAAAAAAAATCAAGAAATAGAGATATACGGAAGAAGAAGACGTGGCTGCGCCGACTTCAACAAATCCATATAAGGGCAGAAGATGATGATGATAAAAGATTGTGAATGATAATAGATAGAAAACATAATAAAGGAAGAAAGAAGATCTTTCGAAAAGAAACAAGTTAACACTACATAGCGTAACAGTTGATATAACTTTCAATACCTACATCTTCAACTCTCTATGTCAAGAAAAGTTAAAATTTCTCAACATATAACTCGCCCTACATTAAATAACAATACATATCACGTATCCACACGCCTGAAAAATAAGTGCCAACTCTCACAAGTCAAGTTCGAAGAAGCCCGACTTGCGGTTTGTAGCAAGTTTCTCCCGATGTGGCGGATTACCCGTCTTCCCTCATTCCCTCATCTTCATTATACAGAAGGAACTTTCCCATTTTCACACTCCCGCCTACTCCCACTCGAGACGGCCGTGTTTTGTTGCTATGTATGCAAATCAGGCGCTAAGTTCACAAACAAATAAACTTTTTGGTTATACAGAGACGTTAGGTTAATACGCTGTGGCTGACTTGTTTAATTTTGTTGTAAAAAGTATTTCGATGGCGTTTTTTGAAGGGTAAAGTAATGGTAGGGTAAATCAATGTTCTTTTATTTGTGGATTTAGATACTATTATATTCACTACCTATTCCCACCCATGTAGGACATTTTACCCTACATTTTCTTCCAGAGATAGAAGGCGTCGGACTTGAACATTTTTTTATGCTTTAAATACTTAGCTCTATTCTTGAGGAAGTTCAAAAACTATTTATCGCCCCTTTACCACTCTTAGGAGCGACTCAAACCGCGGGGCACAGCTACCTAGTTTCTATAAGCTTCTATCTAGTTTTCATAATATCTTTCTGTGATCAAACCAAAATTTATATTTAGTATTCCTGTCATTTGGTAACACGTGGAGATTATAATAAACCTACCTACCTTAACCATTAATTTCGACTCGTAACTATAATACCACGTTAAACCCACATCCATATGTAAAGAGGTATAGCTATAGGTATATATATCAATATGTAGAGTAGCTTTTCTAAGCTATTCTTACTACCGCTAGAGAAGTAAGTTATACCCACTGATTATTTTGACGGCCGATGTGGCGCGGCGGGCGAAGGTCCGCCTGCGACGCAAGAGGTTGCGGGTTCGATTCCCGCCTTGGGACAAATGTTTGTACGATTTACAAATATATGTTCCGGGTGTTCTGGGTATTTGCTATATATAATAAAAATATCTATCTATGTAATGTATTGTATTAAGTATATCAGTCATCTAGTACCCATAACACAAGCTCTGCTTAACTTGGGGCTAGATGATGCTGTGTGGATTGTCCAGCAATATTTATTTATTTTAAAAAGACTACCCATTACCTCCGTGACTCATGAAAGAAAATGTTAAGACAGGATGCTGAAACTGCGATCAGCTTTACCAGATATGCTAGTCACCAGACTACGGCATTATTTCCTGACTAGCACTTCCCCGCAGTTTCACCCACTCCTTAGGGTCGTAGCATGATATTTAATAACCTACAGCCTTCCTCAGAAATTGCACTATCAGTAGCAAAAATATTCTTTTCACCCCGACTGAAGGTGTCAGAGATATTTGATATATTGTTTTCAAGCATTCAAAGAGACAAACTCTTTTGCTTTACCATAACATAACATCACGCCTGTGTGCGCCAAAGGGCTAGGCAGAAGTGTAGATACACTAGAACCACATTTAACTAGTTACGTTTAAGTAACATGTAATAGGGGGTGAGCCTATTGCCATCAAATGAGCACAAATCCAGACTCCGGGTTGGTCGGTCTCCGGTCGGATCTTCAAGTCAAGGATATCTATTAGTATGGAGTAGGTATAGTTAGGTATGACCGTTTGAAGCAGGTGGTCTTTTAGAAAGATCATGATAAGCAGTAGAAAAGCAGGTGAGTTTGCCAGGATTGCCTTTAAAGTCCACTTGTACCACTGTGATTGGAGCTAAATATACATATGTATTTAAAAGATCATTTTGTCTTTGTTCTTTACTTCCTAAGTTTATCTTGGACATGTACTGACATTGGTAAAGGAAAACATCGTGTCTAAACCTGGAATTACGGCAAACGATTTAATGCCTTCTCTGTGCGAGAAGCTGCTTTCGCCCTGTAGTGGTGCAGAAATAAGATGAAGTTGTTATTATTATTGATGTTATTATCATTATTTATTCTGTCTCTATCATCCATAGACGATTGACAGAAATAAAACAATATTTAAATTCGTTTAGCGCTAAGCGCATTTTCACATTGGTTGTCATAATATTGGTGTGTTCTTATCACCCAATTACTCAAACGACACAAATTTACACAACGAAATAGAAGTTTTAATTGCCCCGTCGGCATTGTCTCAATATTGCAAACTGTCAATATCACCCAACTTTGTCGTCTAACTCTGTCTAACTAATGTTTAGATGGTACACGTATGGCACAGTTTGTTCTCACGCGAATCCATTGTACGGTTAATTAAAACTCCACTGAATTCCCGGTTGTAAATTTTACGTTTTTGGGTTTTTTTTTGTACGGAACTTTTCGACAGAGCATCCAGTTTTGTTTATTTATGAGCTTTGGCCAGTGCGAACGGACGAACGCTCCGCCGACAATATATTCACATTAATGTTTGCCGCTTTTTACAATACCGATTTAGGGACGGAATAACATACGAGTACGTTCTAAAGGACATCCTTTATTTAGGACGTCTTTAAAAAAATATACTTTAACATTTTGAATATTCAAATGTTCTGAGATTGCGAGTTGTCGTGATGTTTCAGGCAAAGCTGGGAAGCGTGGGTTACGTTATTTTGGTTGGAGCTTTGGAAAACATGAACTTCTAAAATACATAAAAAAACATACTTAACCTGTATGCTTTTTATTTTTGTGCATTTTGACAAACATGTTTTAGAATAAAGGACATAACAATAAATTTCTTGTTGAATTTTAGACATACAGCAGTTTAAACTAACACCAATTTTTGACTTCGGAAACTATACCAAAATCAAGTTCTACATTATGCTTGCTTCTCAAATTCTATCTTCCAGGCATTCCTGATTAAAGGTAAAATTAAAACTATATACGACAATGTATATAAAACAACGGAGACACGGACGGAGTAACGAGAAAATAATCAATCTTCCGAGTCCACTTGGAAGCAATCAACGGTCTGTTATTGCGTCCGTCCAATCCGATAAAAGAGCCGATATATCAAAGACGTCCGTGGTTCAATTACTAACCAATGTGCTATCTCTTAGAGGCAGCAAATCGAAAATGAAAATACTGGCTGCTCGCTGCAGGCCTACGACATTGCACTGAACGATGGGGTATGTCAACAACAGCGACGATGTCAGCAATCGATCGGAGCGACACATTGAAGTTACAGTAAAATGATAGGATTGCTTAAAGTTTATGCTTGGAAAACCTACTCTTTGTAGAAACAAAGAGTAGTGACTTAAAGGGCTAAACGAGAATTCTTGGTTCTCCAGGAATTCTCGTTTAGCCCTTAAAGTCATTGTAATATCTAAATTGATAAAGTAACCTTTAATAGAAGAAAAAGAGCACTTAGTGATATAAGTCAAAAATTGCAATCGAAAAATACTTAAGGGTTGACTGAGAGAATAGCTTGTGGCAATATGTCCGCCTTTGGTTCAATATTTTACATGAAGTTTAAATAAATCATAATTAAGTGATGGTAAATCGGTAATCTACAAGCTATAATACATAACACAACACAACATTGCGCCGGTATTCCCCTAAGGTTAAGGCAGAGATGTACCTTAAGTACACCCATATTTCGCCACAGTTATGTTAAAGTCCTATGTAACAGGGGGAGTATATTGCCATGACACATCTTCAGAATCTGAGCTGCTCCAGCTACATACAAAAGATATACCCACTTCGGAAATAGAACACAGGAGTAATAGTCCCTGCGACTACTAGATCAGCGAGCCACTAAAACCACACCCTAGACTCAACAAAACACAATCTGAAAAGAAACATAATCAAACCAAGTACAGTACAGGCTCATCTAATTTCGTAGGTGTCGTACGTCGGGACATATTAACGCAATTACGTGTTAAAAGGCTCGCCGAGTGCCCCAGGCGGCGCTCTCAAAGACATACACCTATTGAACACCGCTCACACCGCATACATCGCTCGCCCCGCTCCGTGTAGGCCGACACAATGAGTTTGCATATTGTGGTGTGGAGCACCGCTAAACAAGGAACGGGTTCATCTTTGGAGTTCTACGTGTATTCTGAAGCACTGGTGAAGGATAGTTTGGTTCTGGATATGATTGGGATTACATAGTCGAGCAGAAATTCTTATTTGGAACTTCAAAAGGGGTTTTTATTAGGTAAATATTGTTTGTTACTACTTCTTTTTACTGAATTAAAAGTAAAAAATTTGGTAGCTTATCTGTACCAAATAATATTGAATTCATGTACCATACCCACCACCAGTAGTGTAGTATACCAGTCATTTGTTTCAATGCACCCCCGCGTTTCTATTCACCCCATTATGGAGAGTGATGGAGTCACAGCACCTAATGCTGTTCACACCACCACCTGGGTAGTCAGTTGTACTAAAATCCTGCTGACTGGCTTATCTTTATACCAGGTATGAGCTGTTCTTTAAATAATAATACGGCTAGTACCAACCTAAGAGAAAAAGATAATCATCTTTCAAAGACCTACAAAATGTTTATTCGACTAAAAAATTTAAAAACTAATTATTCGCAGCTCATTTTGTTCTCAGACGGTGTGCCTACTCGTAGAAACAAGCCGAGCATGTAGGTATTAATTTTAACATTTAAGACACTAATTTGTCTCGCGAAGAAGATGGAAGTTGCTTAAAGATTCATTCAAAAATTAAACGAAGTGTATTTCGCTCTCAGTCGCCTCCCAGATTAAACCTTCTAATAAGGTTCCCGCCTTCATACCAAATTGTTTTAGTGTGTTTAACGGCCAATTTGAGCAAGTTCAAGCTCATTTTGTATACATAAAGAGAAATTAGGTAATTTGTTACTTGCTCCTTTTTGTGAGTCTTAGTTATGAAATATTTACCGAGCGTTAGTGTGTGGATTTATTGATAATCTCAAATAGACCGAGAGATTTTCTGTATTGCTTGTATTGTATGTTAATAATTTTGCTAGTGCTCATCTAGCTACTAATAGGAATTATTTCATACAGATGCCAGCACATCAAGCTACCCCAAACTATCAAATTACCCCAATTGAACATGAGCCTTATTTCTATTACGATAAAGTTGAAAGACTATCAAATAAATTTGACATATTAGGGTAGCTTGATGTGCTGCCCTCTGTACAATAAGTTATTGTAGTCATTTATTTGTGTTGTTAGGTAATCCTAATATTACTCCTAATCTATTTGCTTATATAAATCAGCAAATACCTATTATCTAATTAAGATATAGTCCCTAATAACTTGTAATACAATTAAATAGATTTTTGCTTAGAAACAACAAGCGAATAAGATACATATAGACATTTAGAACTCACTTACTCTAAATATATAACGATATCGATTACTGTATACGGCATAGCCTGAATAATTTCTAAACTTAAGTGGCAGTAGATATGTTGCTTACAGTATGGATGGCGAATGGGGCTGCATCCCGGAAGGTTTGGTGTTGGAAGGCCTCCGCCAAGGTGGACTGATCACCTCGAAGCTCGAAGAACTGAACCAGTCGATGTGGCACCGGTTATTGGAGGCCTCTGCTCAGCAGAAGACACGTTTTTCCATAGGTTATGATGATGATGATGATTAGTTATTGTCATATACTGTTGAAGTAAAAATACAAGTTGATTGTCATGACCTTGCCTCCTTTTCTCTCTTCAAATCCGGCCAAGTTTCAGTATGCCGTTTTAAATTAATGTGTATTTTATAGTTTATCTGTAAAATAACTAATATCACACATCAGTCAAGCAAAACATCATGCATCCTATCATATTATTAATCGTCATCCCGCCCAAATTAGGCATGGTGATTAATGCTCGTGTCTTATCTGTATAAGTAGAGGCATATGGCCTGTAGTACATAGTAAGAGGCTGGTATTATTATTACTAAGTACAATTAATTTCCATTGTTAAGCTACTAGTACAACCAATAATTACCATAATGATTATACATACTTTACTACTATTTATACTTATACTTTTACAGCACCCACTATTTTTTTGTATTATCTTTACAATTACCAAATCTACAAAAAGAGCATCGCCGTTCAACAAAAGGCGGGCAAATATCCCGACCGAAGGTTTACGAATCCCGTCCCAAGTTCTCAACACAAGAGTGCACAACTTTAGGTAGGCCGTTACACAATGCAAGCTCTAACGAAATTCAACTATAATGGAGCAAGTGCGCCAATTCATCGGGATTGAACTAATGTGAGGAACAGAGCGGATTTAGGTTTCGGTGCAAACGAGCGACTCAATTGTTTGCCTTAATCTGACAGCTGTACGTAATATCCAGACGTTAAGTAGTTTCAACTATTTCGGACTTATGGAGTTAGAGAAATACACGTCATACCCACCTACTAATGTAATATGAAGCTTTCTGTAGGAGTAGGCATCTGAAGTATCTACTGCAGGCAATTAATTTAATTGGCACCTAGAACCACTGATTAATTAGTGAGGTAATAACAGCTATCAGTGGGCTGTTATATTATTCTGTGGTAGTGGAAACTAGAATGTTACATCAGAAAGCAGAGGAATCTAAAAGGCTTCACAACTAATAATGCTCTATTTGTTCCGTTCCCTCTGCTACTGCATTTTATTAGTGGACCCTCGCGTCGTTTTACAAAGAGTTATTGAAATGATTGAAAGCATCTTAAGAAGCCATTGTATTTGTCATGAAGAACAACTTTTAATATGGGACCAACCTTGAAATCGCGAGATATCGACAGCATACATTTATTATTATTATATAACCTACCTCTAAAAAAGAAGAGGAATAGACTTTGGCTTATGGCCGATAATTTTTTTGTTTGCTCAGTTTTTTTCAGCTGTGCTAAAGCCATCTAAGTATTAAATAAATAAGGGCTACTTAAGCAATTTTTTTAGTATTTCAACTATACCTTGTATATCTAGTCAATCAAGTTGTCAGTCTACCACTTCTTATTATTTGTTTTAGCTAGAAAAACTGTGTCAAGAAAACTTCTAAGGGAAAATGTCGCCAAAATACTTGGTGGTAATACAAAAAATTAATATTTTACTTAACGATTAATGTAATGGTGCGCCGGTCAATTAAGACGTAAAGGATAATTAATTTTGAAAGAAAGTTAAGTGCTGTAAAAATTAATTGTGTTAAAGAATATTAACGGCACGCGTTGCATGGCACTGTATTAAATATAATGGAAAGAGGAATTCACTTGGTTTTATTTTGATGTTGGCTGAATTGAGGATGTTTAGAGAGGTATTGAGAATATTTCATTGATATGGATCACATAAAAAAACACTAAAAAAGAATGATATAGTAAGTGCATTTCCCAGATCAACCTCTGAGGTTGTCTGTTCCTTAACCGGACTATCCTGTGGTGATTTAATAAACTAAAGCCTCTAGCTAGGGCATAAATATATAATGCATACTATAATATAATGGACATGCAAAAAAGTCCGAAATAAATGTTTTTTTTTTATAAATGCTGTTTAAATAAACTGAGCAACTACTCGCTATTTGAGATTTACATGAGTTGATTTTCGCCGTACATTGCCAGGTCGGGCAAACTGTTATTGAATTTTTCCAATAGGATTTCTCTCAATAGCAGCCCGGAGTCTGGATTTGTGCCCGGTTGATGGCAATAGGCTCGCCCCCTATTACACGAACTTGAATATAGCTGCCGAAATGTCGGTGTATTACTATATGTGCACATCTGCCAAACCTGGCCTGAGTTAGATTTATATATCTATACTAATATAATTAAGCTAAAGAGCTCGTCTGTTTTTTTTTTTTTGGTTGTTTTTTGTTTGCTGGAAGATGTTCCAGGAATTAGCATATCGCATTCAGACAAAGATTTCATAAACACAATTGAATACTAAGTTTATCTTGGACATCACTGACATCGGTGAAGGAAAACACCGTGAGGAAACCGTCAACCCGTCTTGAGCAAGCGTGGTGATTAATAAATAATAAATAAAAATAACAATCGTTTATTTTCAGGCGTCGAATGCCCATAGCGTGTTAGTATTAAACTTAAAAACTATGTTAATATCACTTAGACACACATGACTATAAAAATAAACTCAACAAAAATACACAGCATCCAATCCAAAAGGAAGATTTATTAAGACCCATATCTGACACGTAGCTTGATAAACCTATCCACTGTAGGCCCTTCTAACTTATCTGAAAAAACTTTCAGAATGCTGTTGCTGCTTCCTCTCACTCTGAGCATCACTGATGCCACTTTTTTTTTCGAACAAATGCTCGTGCCTTTTCTGTATGAGAAGAGGCCTTTGCCCTGCAGTGGGACAGTAACAGGCTGAATTTTTTATTGAATAATTGGGTTCAATAAAATCTTCTAGGAAGGTTATGTGTATGCTATTAACCATCAAATGTGATCACGACCCTGAGGATTGGATGAAACCGCGCTGCACAGCTAGTTATGTAGGTATGTACGGACTATTACTCAAACAGTGTGCTATAGAAATGTTGTCATAACATTGAACCGTTGTACCTGTTGTTATGTGCTCGGAAACTCATTTGTCTATGTCACCATAGTACCTGCAACCACTTTGAACGCAGTATCGTTTCATCAACTGTCTAACATTTTCTCAAATATGTAAGGGTTGGCTTCAAGTCT
Source organism: Phlogophora meticulosa (assembly GCA_905147745.2). NCBI lineage: Eukaryota > Metazoa > Arthropoda > Insecta > Lepidoptera > Noctuidae > Phlogophora > Phlogophora meticulosa. Next base: position 9,191,930 of record LR990518.1, read on the forward strand.
AACCGGATGCAACTGAATACCGGTATTTTACATCAAGCGGCTGGCAATCTGACCAAACATACCAGTTACTGAATAATATTTATAAGGCTGGTGGTCAGACTTTCGGTCTTCTGACTACCTCCTGTCAAAGACTTACAAATTATATCCGTGTCGTTTCAATAGTTAAAATTATGCCATGTGGCTTCCTATGGTTTTAAACGGGGTTCTAGGGGGGTTCAAACATTTACTTTACTTTTAAGAAAACTATTCGCATAGCATTAACGTTCATATTCGAATGAAAAATTTGCGGGCTTTCCCTTATAATATGAAGATTAATACCATAAGAATGAGGTACCCACACATTTGTATGGAATGCTTACTATACTTAGCAAAGTAAAATAAAAAATTTGTATGAGAATCTTACCACGACATATTGTGTTTTCGATAGGAAAGAGCAGTGATAACATATGCTACTATGATACACTGATCAGTAGCCTTAGAACGAATTCTTTGCTCGATCTTAACAATCGCTGTATCTCGTGAACTGTAAAAAGTAAATAGATACTTGAAATTTTCTCTCTTAGTCGCGGTAAGCGTGACTGCTGATCGAAGAGATCCTGAGTTTGATTATCAGGTTTTTTCTACAGTTCTGGAATTATCTCGTCGAGCCATTTGTTTGAATAGGCAACATAACTATCTCACCAATGCGACGTGGTACAGTTAATAAAGTTATGGCGGCCGCCATCCATCCAGTTTTTTTAGGGGTGTCAAGAAAGACAAATCTTATGATACTTATATATATGTTTCTCAAGACGTTTAGGCTACCGGGACAGCTAAAGAAATATACACATGTGTATGTATATGCACTTTATTTTTATAGTCAACATAACCATGCCACTAATGCGACGGAGTACAGGTAAAATTGTTATGGCGGCCGCCATTTAGTTTTTTTTAGGGGGTGTGAAGCAAGACAAATCTTATATATGTATGTTTCTCAAGACGCCTTTAGCCTAAACTACCGGGCCAGCTAAAGAAATTTATACATATGTATGTATATGCACTTTAAAACATAACCCTCCTTCTGAGGTAGTCAGATAACAACCATCCAAACAAAGTCTAAGTTCAAGTCATATCAAAATCAGTTCTGTTAACAACGGATTGTGAGCCGATCGGCTGAAACGTGCCAAAAAGCCAAAGAGAGCGCATCCATCGTTCCGCAGCTATGTCCGCTATTGCGCCTGACAATATTTTATACAGCTGCGAAAATTGCAACCACCCTCCAACTTTAACAATTTACACGCTCGTGCAGTCGGCGCTTGCATATTGCTACGGTAAGGCTGCGGCATATTGTGTACGTGCGTCTCAATCGATAGCTGCCTTTTCAGATAGGTACGGGTTTAACTTAGACTATAAATTGCAGGTGTTTAAGAGTATTCATAATAATAAATAATAATACCAGCCTGTTACTGTCTCTTTGCTGGGCAAACGCCTCTTCGCATACAGAGAAGGCACGAGCATTAATCACCACGCTTGCTCAAGATGGGTTGGCGATTTCAGACTTATATTAATTATAAATCCAGGTTTCCTCAGGATGTTTTCCTTCGTCGATGTCAGTGATGTCCAAGATAAACTTAGAAAGTACATATGAATTGAAAAAGTCAGATTGGCTGGCCCAAGTTTGAACCCATAATCTCGTGCACAAGAGACAAGGTCGTAACCACTGGGCCATCATGACATCTTTAAGAGCATTATAAAATTTAAAATTTAAATAGGTATTTCTTAAAATATTTCGTTTTATTTGTTTATATTTACGTTAGACTAAGCATTACCTACCTCCCTCAGATCATCATCTTCCTTTGGCCTACTTAAATTCCAGTTTTCAGTGCAACATTACTTCTTATAATGGGGAAATCTGACAACCTGCATCAACACTTCGCAACTCAAAACAAGCTTTCAGCATAAGGGTTAGCTCAGAACGAGCCCAACTGCGTAAGTTTTCATTGATTATTCATAATGAACTCTAATTCACCTTTTATAGAGTTCATAATAGCGTGCAAGATAACTCCATGTAAACTGTGTGTGCAACTCGTGAGCCTGCTCGAGCTTGCTAGGGACTCCCTCCCTCTTCGCATACAGAGAAGGCACGAGCATTAATCACCACGCTTGCTCAAGATGGGTTGGCGATTTCAGACTTATATTAATTATAAATCCAGGTTTCCTCAGGATGTTTTCCTTCGTCGATGTCAGTGATGTCCAAGATAAACTTAGAAAGTACATATGAATTGAAAAAGTCAGATTGGCTGGCCCAAGTTTGAACCCATAATCTCGTGCACAAGAGACAAGGTCGTAACCACTGGGCCATCATGACATCTTTAAGAGCATTATAAAATTTAAAATTTAAATAGGTATTTCTTAAAATATTTCGTTTTATTTGTTTATATTTACGTTAGACTAAGCATTACCTACCTCCCTCAGATCATCATCTTCCTTTGGCCTACTTAAATTCCAGTTTTCAGTGCAACATTACTTCTTATAATGGGGAAATCTGACAACCTGCATCAACACTTCGCAACTCAAAACAAGCTTTCAGCATAAGGGTTAGCTCAGAACGAGCCCAACTGCGTAAGTTTTCATTGATTATTCATAATGAACTCTAATTCACCTTTTATAGAGTTCATAATAGCGTGCAAGATAACTCCATGTAAACTGTGTGTGCAACTCGTGAGCCTGCTCGAGCTTGCTAGGGACGCTCGTAATCTGACGCCGCCACAGCACATCAGTAAATAATCCACAGAGCCATAGCGTCTAAGGAGGTTCAAATTTTTCGTAACTGAGTATTCTGTATGGTATTATTATATAGTGTCATAGCGCACTCGATGACGCTCGATTCTATAAGAGCCCGAATCAGAATGAATCAGATCCGCGAGAACCAGAATGTTCGAACATCCGCTTGGTACGGACCAAGCGGATGTTCGAACATTCTGGTTCTCGGCAGAGTTTGCTCGAGCATGCTCGCGGAGTTTCCACTTAGTCTGCGCTGACGCTAAAGCTTAAGCTTAGTACTTTCCACAAATAGCCGACCGATTAATAGAAACCCATGAACAGCCCTTTGATCAAATGTCAATCATAATCTCGCGTCTGATCTGCGCCTGAGTGGTGACTTTGGCTGTAGACACCTATTCTGCTGACAGGTATACAAACACACTTCCAAGGCTCAGCAAAACCTCATGCTATTGTCATTAGTAGTAGTGTAGATCAATCAACTGTCGTAGCTATTACAGAAGGCTGGTATGAACTAGTGACCCGAATCACTTGTCGTTACATTGCAAATGCTACTGCGATTCTGTTTGAAGTGTGCAGTCGAAACATGCCCTTATAGCGTTCCTTTAGCACGTTCCTCTGATTCTAGCCTTAATTCCCAAGTGATAAGGACTATGGTTTTCCACAGCAATTATACAGTTGCAAACAACCTCTTCAGATTTACAACGTGTTACACGAGAAATAGTGGAACAAAGGCACTTAAATGTGTTGCGTAAGTTTTTCAATTAATTTAATATACTAACTTGCAAGCTATTAATATTTTTACTAATAGTGCAAACTTTTAACTGTTGCTGGTATCTTCAAATTATCTGTATCTGGCAAATTGTTTGTCCTGATTCATTTAGCGCACTCTGGCCAGTCAGCCACATTGCCAATCTACTGATCGACTTATCTTTCAAACATGACATGACCCAGTTAATAACATGCCGTTAGTATCCAACTGCAGGTCAAAGGTCTCTTTTCACACAGAGAAGGCGCGTGTATCAATCCCCACACTTGCTTAAGGCGGGTTGGTGATTCCAGATTTATAATTATAAGTCGTGATTTTCTCACGGTATTACCTTCAACAACGTCAATGATGACTAAGATAAACTCAGGAAACTAATTGAAAAAGTAGCATTGGTCACAACCACATAACCTAGTATGCCGGCGTCAAGATCGTGACAAAAGGAGAGAAGAACAAGTCCACCATGACGAGTGCTGCTTGTATCTCCGAAGCAACAAAAATACTTCCCGTAAAGAATCACCTAACCAGGTACTTTCCCTTGGGTGAAGGATGAAATATTATTTATATAATTTGGTACCATGTTAACCATGCGGCTTTTCCGCAAAGGAAGGGTAACTTGCCCCTAAAGGCAGACTATCCCTTCGTCAGTCACGTAGGGCCATACGTGATTGGATTAAAGATTTTCAGTGTGAAAATGATAACATATCATCTGTTTTGATAGCAAGTTCGAACAACTCAATCGTTTTCTTACACTACCTGACTTTTTTCGGATCAAGCTGGTCACACTATTCCCAAACCACTGCAATTACTGAAAACCAGAATCTAGAGAGGCGTTGGTGGTCGCCACTGTTGATTCCTGTTTAAAAAAAGCGTCGAGGCAATGACAAACGGGCAACGTTTTATTTAAAAAAAAATGAAGATCGACGACATTCAACTGTTTTGGAACCCGCAAAGAAATAAGTCAGAAAATAACAGCGGAGGAGTAAAAAAATTACATGATTTCCACTTCACATTCTCACTACACTGAATATAGAAATTAAACAATAACTGGAGAACGAACACGCAATGTACCTTCAAGAACATGCATTATCCGCCTGGCCTTTTCCTAACTCTACCCGTAAAAACTGTTAAAGATCTACGAAGGACTGCGGGGTGAGACCAAAGACTTGCTTTCTGGGACACGGAGGGTTACTGTTATTTAAAGGATTGTCTATCGACCCATGCGGCTGTTATTATTTGGCCTAGAGGGTCTGCTTCTAAGGAATTACATGTCAAAAAAATGGAAATCGCATATACCTAAAAAGTATGACACACAATTATTAGGTTACTAAAGACTGCTCGTAAAACAACCCTGAATTAGAAGGTAATACATAAAATTATTTTGACGAAGCCCTTTCACAATTCCAGGGGCTTATTCAATTTAACTGAAATCGCGACATATTTGTCAAATAAATAACAAACTGTCACATTTTTATAACAGATGCTGCTAACCAAAGCACTTAAACTATCTAAAGAAATTTAGAAATTCATCACTTATTAGTTAATTGATTTATTAATTACATCATATCATAACATTCAGAGGCGTCTAATAATTTTAGAAAACAACAACTGAACTCATGGGTTAAATCCCAACGGTTTTATTTAAAACTCATAATTTTAAACTTTCAATCGTACTTTAAGATTTGAACCAAAAATACGAAGAATCCAATTAAACTTGTCAAAGTTATAAATATATGGACCCCAAGTTAGCATTCAAGCTTATCAAATCGGGTATCGAACCAGTGGCCCAGAAACGATGGCAAATGAGATATTCACTAACGTGCACGACAGAAAATATGTTTACCTATGAGTATACGTTTATTGGAATTGAAAATACGAGGTTTTCGGGGAGCGATAGTTCTGTGGTTTTACGTATCGTGTGTAAGATGTCCTCACCTTGAACTTTGGGGTAATTGTGGTAAATGAATATGGGGTATCTACTTAACGATAATTTGATTAAATTTGTGTCTGTTTTCAAGATATATTGATGATTTGATACTAATCTTTTGCAACATTCAGTCCTGTGAGTAAGAATACATAACATAAGATCCCGCCCGTGCTTCCCGTAGGTTTAGTCCAGTTGTAATTAAGTCCCATGTAATAGGGGGTGAGCCTATTGTCATCAAGCAAAAATAAAATAGAATAAAGGTTTTAATGATTCTAACAAATCAAAAAAGAAAATACACTTAATTCTTATTTAAAGTACTAGCTTGGGCTTTGGTTTCGCTAGTACTAATGTATGTTTTGTAAATCCCTCAGGACTACTTTTTTCTGGATGAAAAAATCAGTTGTTTTTTTTTTGTCGAAAATCGTCAAATAATCTCTTGGCTTTTTTATACCTCTGACAAAATTTAATGCTGATCGGTTGAGTAGTAAAGGCGTAACAAATAAACAAACTCACATTCGCTCGTATCACTGACATCGGTGAAGGAAAACATCTTGACGAAACCTGGACTTATATAATTAATATAAGTCTGAAATCGCCAACCCGTCTTTAGCAAGCGTGGTGATTAATGCTCGTGCCTTCTCTGGATGAGAAGAGGCCTTTGCCCTGCAGTGGGACAGTAATAGGCTGGTACTGGTACTGGTATATTCGCTCGTATACTATTAGTAAGGGTAATTTTACACTCACCGCTAATAATAACAACCAAACAGCACACATACTCCAATCAATTATGATGTAAGATGAGGTACCACTAATTACTCATTAGAAACCCGAATGCGTAGCAATTAAACTGTACAGGATTCCTCGGCAATTGTATTTATTGCTCACACGTGGTTAGGTTAGAACAGTAAAATGAAATAAGGCGTTACGCAACCACAGACAATTTACCAAAAAATAGAAATAACTTTACCAAGTCCCCGGTTTTATCAGACTTGACACAGCGCATTTATTAAAATATCAGTTGTGTACATAAAACCCGGCGAGACGGGACATTTGTTTTGAAATGAGAGGCAGACTCAAACAAATGTGGGTAAAATAATAGTATTTATGTTCTTAAAATACAGGATGGACGCACAAACTGATCCCATGATTGTGGACCCCAACTGTTGAAAGTTTTCGTCAACTTTTTCCTATATATATACGTTTTATCTGATGTCAATTTTACTTTCTTTTTTGGATTATCTGTGCGTGTCGAAAATATATGTTTTTTCTTTTATTTAATTTTTTTAACACATGAGATGCTCATAATTTATATGTAACCCAATAAAACTCTTAATTCTAAGGTAAATAATTCATTTCATTCAATAACAATCTCATATGGTTATATAGAAATCATGTTTTAACTAAAAAACAAAACGGAAAAAAAGCGATGAAATTAGGACAACCCGAAAAATCTCTCAGCATTACGGGTGTCCAAAATCATGTATCAGGTAGCGCGTCGATCTCCCTTCCACTCTGTATAACAACAAGGGGACATTTTTTCTCTAGCTCTAATCCGTACGAGTTTGCACGTACCTATGATATTAGCATGCGGAGAAACAAATCCAATCTGCTGAACGCGTGGTGGTAACAAGACGCGAGAACTTTACGGAACTCGGCACGTATACGCGAAACGAGACCGTGTGCAGAGAAATACAAACTTTTCCTTGTCACCACTATACAACGTTAACACAATGCTGTAAGGTTTAGAATGACTTAAATGGGATGTATGGTTTATATAGTGCAAATAGGAGGTGTTTCTGTTCAGCTAGGAGTATTTCTATTCTCTTCAGACATGAATCACTTGCGCGAAGTAATGCACGCTCGATACTATTGTCGTATATTCGATACATACAATAATATTATTTGATTATATGTTTTTGAAAAAATAATTATTATTGAGGAGCTCGTGATCGAGATCTAAGGTTAAGCTACGATAAGTGAGGTTTGCCTGTGGATAGATTACGGGGAATACTCCGTGTACTTAAAGAACGTTAAGCTGTAGTTTGTAGTTCTTTAACAGTCGTTACGGGTAGTCAGAAGCCCGAAAGTCTGACAACCAGACTTACCGAGGGGTATGGTGCTACCTTGTAACTGGATTGTGGAGGTCAGATAAACATTTGCCCCATATAAAATACTGGTATTCAGCATGCATCCGGTTAGACTGGAAGCCGATCTGAACAAAAAGGGAAAAGGGCTAGATTAGATGATGATGAATTTAAAAAAAAACTTAAGTTGATTAATTAAGGAAAAGTTTCTACTTTAAATGCTGATTAATCTTTGAAATATCTTATTGTAGGTACTTTATTAAATTTTTAAACTAAAATTAGTGACACAGTAACTACAACCACAATGTAGTACAATGACTGCCACTGTAGATTCAGTGATGCCATTGTTTTCCCAAATTACTAATTCAACCTTATGTACATAATAAATTATTTACAAAATATAAATTTAACATCTCGCCTGAATTCACCTAAGGGTTAGGCATAATTGAAACTATGGTCATCAGTTATGTTAAATTCCGTGTAATAGGGGGCGAACCTATTGCCATCAATCAGGCATATATCCTGACTCCCGACTGCAACGGAAAAACACAATCTCACATGGCTCGACCCGGGAATCAACCCTTGGACCTCATACTCTGCAGTTGCTTAGGAACTGCTATATGCGCTAAGCAAGTAAATTTAGTTTAAGGTTTACCGATATACCCTCTCCTCGGTGAGGGCAATCGAATGAACGTAGTATGAATTTAAGCAAAACATTATATAATTATTGTATAGAGAACAAATTTAATGTTTCACGCTACCACAGAGTACTGTGTTATCGTGAAACATATGTAATATGTATAGTATTAACAACAATTGTACTATGTATAGTACAAATAATATTATAAGACACAGCATTATAAGACCCCATATAAGAAACAGCGCCATCTAATGGATAATTCACAAACCAACTCAGGGCGAAGCATGGAATTCAGAATACACTGAAATAGAACCAGTAACAGTGCCCTTTATAGAAAGTAATCTGAAACTAAACCAAGAACTCTCACTAGCGACATCTACAGGAAAACTCTTGAATTTCATTTAGAGAAAGCTTTGTTATGTCAGAGCTACGACACGCTTGCGTAGCTTCGTAGCGCGCTACGGAACCGTAGCGCCATCTACGCAGAAAGGTTGGGTTGATAAAGGTTTCACTAAAAAGTTCGAATGTTTCAGATGGCGTTGTTTAGGAGCCAGGGATGCGAGATGGTGGTGTCTGCTGACATTTGTTTTACTGGTACACGAGGTCTGTAGTAATAGCAACTAATTGAAACTAGATGGTGCTTTTTGTTCATTGGACTAGACCTTTTAAAATCAACATCAATGGTCAGTAGAATTGGCAACAGTTCATTATTTATTGTTACCAATACTAATAAAAAAATATAAATAACTATTTGTTTCGTGCTTTGACCGTTCGTCGGTTTTATGGTTATCGAGACTACAATAAAAAAAAAGGTTTTTTATTTAAGAGGGGATTTTTTACCTTAAATGTGGGTTAAAAAATAAATTTAATTTAACATGATATATGCAAGATCAACTTGTACAATTTTAATTGTATGATATGATACTTTGTTGTCATGACACTTTCCAGGGTAGGTAAGGCATACAGGGTGTGCAGGTTAAATATAAAATAATAAAAAATCCTTAGTTAAAAATCATTCTCCATCATCATCGAGCCTCTAATTATTATGCGTTTTTGATTTATACTTATTATGATAATTTAACAGTAAATTGTATTAACACATAAGGAAGGGATTTTTCTTGCGATTTTAAGAAATAACTTCTAGTTTTGATATATTACGATAAAACGCTGTCAGTACTAGAAAGTCATGTAGGCCCAGTGGTTTAAGCCTCGCCTCTTGTACACGAAGTTATGGGTTCAAACCTGGGCAAATACCAATGTGACTTTTCCAATTCATATGTACTTTCTAAGTTAATCTTGGACATCACTGACATCGGTGATGGAAAACATCGTGAGGAAACCTGGACTTATAATTAATATTTAATTAAAATTAATATTAAAAAAAAAAAATTGTCTGAAATCGCCAACCCGTATTGAGCAAGCGTGGTGACTTCTCTGTATGAGAAGATCGCTTTGCCCTGCAGTGGAAAAGTAACAGGCTAGTATTATTTATTTATAATTATCAGAATAAGTCATCTTTTATTGTATTTTGCGGGAACTACTTCAATGGGTTATTTATTATACAAAAATGTCATCATCATCTGCCTAGCCTTTTCCCAAATATGGTCGGTTTCCAGTCTAATCGGATGCAGCTCAATATCAGTATTTTACTTGGAGCGATTGCCTATCTGTCCTCCACAACCCAGTTACTGGGCAAGACGATGCACCTTAGTAAGGCCAGTTGTCAGACTATCAGGCTTCTGACTACCGGTAACGACTTTCAAAAATCTACAAATGACAGGCGGAGCCATCGGCTTTACGTGCTTTCGGAGGCTAAGAGGAGTCTCCATATGTTACCCATCCACAGACTAACCGCGGCAAGCGTAGCTTAACCTTTGATCAACCCGTGTCGTTATTTTAATTTAGCCACGAACTCCTCTTTAAACAAAAATTGAGAGAAATAGAAAATGTTGTGTCGTTACAGAACATCTTCTATTTCTCACTTTTTTTTCCCTTTTATTGATTTGATTACATTATTAAGAGTGCGAATCTATTTTCGCATTCTTAATAATGCAAGCCGGACTTGTTGGCGAGACATCAATGCGTTATCTGCTACACTTTGAGTTGCTTCCATATGAATATCAGTAAGTATTCTTGAAATGTACGCATGTGTGTTTGTGCAAAATATGATGTTGCAGCTTGAGAGTGAGTGCCCTTTAAAAAGAGTAAACATTTTCTGCCGTTTTAGCAAGTATTTTTAAACGATTGCGATATTCACGACACACGACCTGCCAGTGCACATCAGCATGTGGTGAGGGGTTGATCTTCAAACATTGAGGTTTCTGTGCTTTTCATTTATTATAGAACACATAAACTTTCAGTAATTAATCTTTAAATGATCGTCAAAATACACAGTAGCTTAGGAGAACTAAGCGGTCACACAGACGGACATGAATAGCGACTTCATTAAAAACCACGTATTATTTCCCTAACAATTATTTATGGCCGATATGTCATACCACACCAAACAGACAAAAAAACACCACACACATAGAATCACACACACACACCACATCAAATTAAACAATCGCACTTCTGATAATTATTGAAATGTGTAAGTAATGCAAAGAATTGAAATGGTAATAAAATAAAGGAACTTAGCAGGCATCCGATAAGGTTCTAACAAGTAGAGTTCAAGATAAAGGAAAGTATTAAAATTCTCAATGCATTCGACCAAATGAACCAAGTTTTTACAGATGTTTGAATACGACAGCAATGGAGTCGACTTTTAAAATTCTTACAAAAAATTGTAGATGTTCTTTTTTACGTATTTGCATCATTGTATGTACCTAATTTTGCCATCATTTCATTCATAAATTGATTATTTTTCTCTAGTCATCAATAAAAATTACTGTTTATTATAAAAAAAACAAGGATTGACTTCATAAATAACTATAAGTTATTGAATTAGTATTTAAACTAATATTAAGTGACTTTGGTGGTTTTTTTTTTTTGAAAATGTTTTTATTTTTAGTGGGTTAGTTAATAATGTATCTAGGTTGCAATAGCCCAATGGCAACTGGTCATCACCTTTAACAAAATATTGCTTTTACAAATGCAGAGACATTAATTTTTCAGGAATCCTCCTGGTACTTCACCATCAGCTCCAAGTCATCAATTTATGCGAAAAGAATAAATTTCTTAGCTAAGATTATAAAGTAATCAAATCGCAACTTGTGAAATACTTATTATTGAACAGTTTCAGTGGTCATCTGTGGTCTTCATCATCATTTCCACTGCTTCAAACGGTGCTTTCCGAGAGCTAGTAAGGGTTGCAATAAAAAACACAAAAAAATGAGCATTTCTTTGCTTTCTCCAGAATACCAACATCAGATTCTAACCTGATGATAATATGACTACCTCGAGAGTATACCATTTCAATCAAAAATAGAACACACATAAATCTCCTCCTTTTTTGAAGTCGGTTAATAAATATTCATCACACTTTTACCTTTTACTGTCTTGCAAAAAGTCAATTAACTAAGCCTAATTGCAATATTAGATTTCAATGCATAACATGAAATAAATGACAAAACCAAAAAATCAAATAAAAAGGACTACTCCATTCACCCGCTGTCACGGCTCACGATGGAAAACAAGAGCACCTATTGAACTTCCTAGTGATTAGGTTTGTGTTTTATTTTTACTTTCTTCTTTCAGCGCGCACTACGAAGAACTAATTTAATTATAATACTAATACTGTAAACTGTAAGTAGGTGTATGCACTATTTTCACTGAGTTTTAGTCATTTATTTCGTATTTTTTGCCAAGGGGGTCACTTTCGGCTTACCTGGATCCTTACGTACTTTACGTGTTACGCAATGTTTCGACAGTTAATATGTAAAAAAAAAGTCGCTCTTCACTAGGAATTTCCCCAGAATTGTGGGTGGCGTTTACAAACATTTCAAGTCACATACACAAACAGCTAGACCCGGAACATGTAACTGTAGGCCATACAAATATTTGTTCCGTGCGGGAATCGAAACCGCGACACGCAGAAGCCAATGACTCAGCCACTGCGCCAACCATGCCGTCTTTGCCCACTCCCACGTAACTTCGTTTGCGTAACAAAACAAAAGCTCTATCTATCTATCTATGCTGTCAAATGCTACTTGAATAATATTATATTATTCTCAACGCTGTCTATCGACTGAATACAAAGTCGAGACCATTATTGTACTAACCCCAACGGAAACTATTATGTTTGTTCCTTTGAATGTAATTTAAGAAAAATAAAAACGCAAACAAAATCCAACCGTAATAAATCCGGGACCGCCTCAAACGAAGTAGCTTAATAATTTCATCTCATAAAATACTTTTACGTTTCTTCGGGTACCAGGGTTCCATAGAAAAGTGGGGTACTGCATTGGAGTGAGCTGCATAGCTGTTGTAATGTTCAACTTAATAACATCTAGGTAGTGAACGTTGCAGCAATTATTGCTACATCCCAAACATCTTTAGGGATGTTCTGAATATAGAGTGCTCTAAATATCGAGGGTCTTTGAGTGTAGGTATTGGACCTACTGATAGATCGATAAGTGAGTTATTACAGTTTGATAGTATTTCAAGCTGTTGATTGCTTCCTATACATAAACCTAAACCTACATGCTAAACGTACATTTCCTGATGCTTATTATTTTAAAATTATTCTTCAATAAATACAGAATTTGTCGTGAAATATTGTCTACACAAATCTATTTGGCCTTCATTCTAGCACCAAAATAGCAATAGAATCTTGTTCACTGTATTCACTAACAAGTTTACTCATTACTCGGGCGTTAATCCAATGAAACCGAACACAAACGCAATTCTATCCCTGCAAATCATTTCGCTGCAGCCACTTTCGCAGCGAATTTGGTGGATAAAATTTACTATATCCGAGATATCGATAACCGCCCGGGGGCAAGGCGCAGCACTGTCTCCCGGTGACTTATGTTCGCCTAGTGTTAATTTCACGACGTCGTCTGACAAATTCACTCGAGGCGTAGCGCGCACTCTCACACCTTTTTAATGGCCCTCCAGACCCACCCCTAGATCCGCCAAAGGCTTTCTTTCTAGAGAATTAGTTCATAATAGCTGCAGCACGGTTGTTAAGTTTACTTCGCTGAGTTGTTAAGGTTCTCCTATTATCTCGTTATTGTAATCTGCTTATTTCTTCTTGCTTATTGCTCGCTGTTTTGTTTCGTTCTGCCTCTGTATATAGTAGTTTATGAAAAGAGAGTGTTGCTTGCAAAATGTGTTTTACGTTAGTTGCGCTACACGCTTCATGCGTTTAAAAATGAACATTCAAAAAAGCCCAGTACAAATTCAAGGTGAATTTTACAACTGCTCAATTCAGAACGAAGGCAACAAAAACACTGTTATCACAGTCATACCGACGTACAATAATAATGCTACCCACTAAATCTAAATCAAAAGCTTCTAAAAATATTTACTGTTACATGCAAAAGATGTTCTGAGCGCGAGACAGTTTTCATGAAACTTTGCGTCTTAAATATTTCTCTTCAGAACTGCTTTAACACCTCAAAATGTACAAACGTAAGGTTGAAATTGGCGTAGCATATTGTGAAAGTTAGTACAAGTATTTTTTAAATGTAGTTGCGTGTTCCCTGGGCGTACTAACCGTAGCACTGAATAAGTAAACGCCGGGAATAAATCAAGTTAATTGCGTCGGAGCACCTCCTTGTATGAGGCACAAGGCCTCAAGTGCAGTTTCGATAGATAGTTATTTTGCTTGCATCCGGCACCTCTCTATTTTAGAGAGGTTCACATCAATTTATGTTCGGGAACGGAATGGCTGTTAAATATATCAATGCATGTTGTCATTATTTCAATATTAAAACCAGCTTGTTATAGTCCCACTGCAGGGCAACGGCCTCTTCTCATTTAGATAACCAGGACGGGTGTCGATTTTGGACTCATACTAAATATAAGCCTGGGTAACATTACACTCAAAAGATTTTGCCCTCTATGTAAAAGAATAAAACAACTTTAGTTTACGAAAATATTTTTTTTACCGTACATAAATTTCATTTAAACACGTCTGAATGTTAAAAATCTACGTTCTTTGAAAATGTATTCTTTCAATAAAATTCACAGCATCGGTTACGGTTTTATGAATTCTTTAAATTACCAGGTTTTACGCACTGCTGATAATTGAGAAGACATAAAATGAACAATATCAATTATAAATGATAGCTAAAAAAATACGTTTAAAGATAGGTAGGTAGGTAGGCAGTTTACACTACGATGAGGTACGATGAAAAAAGAAACATCGGACTAGACATAACAAGTTTAAATTAATTGGAAAAGTATTTAACATCCGAGCCAATGAACAAGAAAGGATTGCTTACTTCAGAAGCGTGATTAAAAGTTTAGATTAGCTCCAAAACGAACTTTAAATAAAAAGCACCAATATTGAACTATACATTTAATTTGAGCGAGCTAAACTCACCCGAAAATGCTAAACTCGTGAAGTTGAAAACTAATAATGCAAGTTGCGTAACTAAAGAGTAGAAGGAGGTTTTGAACAAAAACTAAAGCTGCCTCCAACTACGTCAGGCATTCTTCTGTGCAAATATTAAATACATTGTTGAAAGATTACGGCTGAAGGCTATTGGAAGTTGATTAAAGACTTTATTGCTTGTTTATTTCATACATAAGATTAAGCTTATTAAAGACAGGTTTTTTGTATTACTTAACCCTTCGCTTAAGTGCGCGACAGAAATACTAAAAAGTAGTTAATAGATAAGTTGAAATATAAGACCGTGTAGGTTTTAGCTTAAATGACCATTATTTTATACCGACTACTTACTGATTTCGTCCGAATTTCCGAAACATCTGGGCTGTGATACAATTCTTTTAAGGGGTTCCGTACCTAAACATGGAACCCTTCACTTAGATGTAAAGTGAATTGGGTACCAACTCAGTGACAAAATTATGTTTTAGTACTATGGTGATTTTTTAAATTTATATATATATTGTGTCATTGCGTTATTATGGATGTTAAAAATTGCGATCAACATTTGAATGTGCTGAATATTACTAAACGCCAAAGGGGTTTTTTGAATTAGGTCGATTTGAATCATTCATATATTAAAACCAATTTCATTAGGATAATAATATCAATTTGTTGGGTTATTGAACCAATTGAATTCTAACGAATATTATAAATACTATTGCTAGTTTGTTTGTTTGTTACCTATTAGCGCATCAACGACTGATTGGATTTGTATAGAATTTTGCACACGGGTAGACAATGATCTGATTAAGGACATACTATAATTCCGGTAGTACGTTTCCATGAATTGTGGGCCTGAACGCGGGTGAGTCCTCGAGCAAAAGTTAGTAATCTAAAAATATAAACTATAAAATCTCAGTCATGCAGTTCATCCATGTTAATTTTGTTATACGTTATGTCTTCTATTTCAAAGCAAGTTAATTTCAAATTTTACGCCGAAACTTAATTCACGTGGCACTGATATCGTGCCTTCTTCCTAAAAGATATCTCAGTCATAACAAAATGTCTTACGCCCCTGGTGTATGAATGTCTTACGCCCCTGATGTATGAAATACCTAACGGCCAGCATGTTGTTTGTATTCAACATGATATCTACAATATAATATGTTTGTGAACAAAAACGTTTTGATTTTAATCAACTAAGCCCTAGTAGTCCACTACTGTTAGATATATGAATGAAGTAAATATATCTAAAACAATATAACAATACGCCTGTATTCCCGGAAAGAATAGGCAGATGTGTAACTCTATGGTACACCCACATTCTGCCATTTATGTTTAAGTCCCATGTAATAGAGAGCCTCTTGCCATTCAATCAGGCACGAATCTAGACTGCAGGCTGCTACTGAGAAATTCAAGATGAAAGAACCCAATAACTGTTGGTCAGACCCGGGAATCGAACCCAGGTACTCACGATCAGCAGTAGTAGTCGCGATGACTGTAATTATGTGTACTCTTCACAAAGAGAATCCGTTGACAGAAAACGAATAAACAACAATAAAAATCCTTTGAGTAACTTCAGCACCAAATGTAAACAAAAGAAAAATATTATGGTTATCAAATAAGAATTTCAACCAAGCGCATTTTTGCTACCAGCAAATAGAATTATGAGACGAATGAGAGCAAAACGCAAGTTGATTTTAATATATGTACGTATTCGCGAGGATCGCAATCCTGCCGTTTAAAAATGCTGGCATGCTCCCCCAAGCTTGAAATTACATTCAAAAGGAAAGCAATACACTTTTTATTTTATTAAATGGGTTTTATTTGAACTATGGAACTGCCGATGGAAACTGTTCTTCGGAAGTAAATATTGCAGTTTAAATTTACACGTTTTTTGTTAATAAATATATAAAATACACGTAGTAGGTTTTCGGTACTGCAAACGCGGAAATCAGTAAACTTTTGTCTCATAGTTATTTGTTGCAGTATATCATTTCCTAAGAGTACAGTTGTAATAATAAAAGTTACGTGTAAATGGTGTGACGTAACAAGGCACCGTAAACGTGCAGCAATACTTTTCGCAAAAAATGGTGAAATTGTTTTTCACATTACATTGTACCTGGTTTAAAATAACTTTGCGTTTAAGGCGAAAACTTAATCTGATAGTGTTTACTCTTTATAATTTCAGACAAAGGACGTCTTCTGGTAGACATAGGCCTACCCCAAAGATTTCCAGAGCGGTCGGTTCTGTACTACCCTTATCCACCGGCATCCTGCGATTTTTACTAGATCGTTGGTTGGGCTACCCGTTTGGTCTTCTGGTACGCGGTAGCAACAAGAAAACCCTTTCGCCCCAACTACCATCAGTACCGCTTTCTTCAATAGTTTCCAAGAAGTCTAGTGTATCTTCATATTTTCTTGTCCCCACTCTTCAGTGACTTAGGTGACCTGGGTTGGGTCTGAGTTTATTTCCGTACGTAGTAACTCGACTGTATTCAGCTTTGTATAAATTGCTTTGACCGTGGTTAAAGGAAATTGTAGCACTCGATACTTCAATGTGGTTAGCGTTTCAGCTTCTTAGCTCTTTGACCACCAATGACGACTTAAAGCGTTACTCACTCGTGAATCGTGTATGGGCTAAATAAAGGCTCTGTATCCAATAGTTAATTGTCGTAAGAGGGAAGCTGAAGAAAACAGTACGTTCTAGATCTGTTGTGTTATATACCGTTAGTGTGACTATTTGTAATATTATTTGGTAATAGTAAACACTATTGACCATGCTATTTTTTAATGAAAATTGCTTTTATGGAATTTCCGAAGAAAAGCCGGTAGGAATAGAGTCTAAGATAAGCATAACCAGCCAGTCCTTCTTAGCTGTTAATGACTTCATATTTTCTCCACGTATCAAAATGGATGCAATATAAAATTACGATTACCATTCCCGACTTGAAATCCCGGCTCAAGAACTCAGGTAAAGCTTTTTAATTAGCTTTACTTTGCTTTTAGATAAAAGCTAGTAGTTGTCGCTTTTCTACTTCCCCTTCTTCCAACTATGTTGGGGTCGGCTTCAAGTAATTGTTAATTTTAGATCGTCCCGAGTTCATGTTAATATTCAGCCCCAAGCTCTCTAGTGCTATGCCAGTCGTCACTATCATACGTTAATTAAGAACGCAATATCGCAACTTCACGGCCAGAAAGTCCGTCAATTTTCCAAATGAACGCAGCCACCACGGATAACACGTAACCAAATTAACCATCGTAAAACCCAAAACAACTGAATTAATAATTTAATGCGTGAAAGATAATTAGCGCAAATCAAACACAGCAACATCAATTATCGCAAAATGGCAAACAATCGTTTAATTACTCAGTGGTATGGAAACCGCTAAATTAAGCGACAACCGAACCCGTGTCGTAAATATGTTGCAGACGATAATTAACTTTACATGCATGCTGCAATCACTGTGTAATAATTATTGCGATGTTTTTGTAGGAGGCTTATGTTTAATATAATATAAAAAAATATCATTTCATTTCAGTAAATTCCATATTTTTTTAGTAAACATAACCTAACCTTAATGTTAGAAATACATGCAGGTCGGACAAATAACGGACGAGTGGTTAGTCAAATTTCCCCGAAGTTCGAACTGTCCCTCTGCAGCACAGACACGGCTCACTTACGTCTGATCGCTGCGAAGCCATGAGTGTGCGCATCAGCAAACGTTTCCAACGCGCAGTGCGTTGGAAACGTTTGCTGATGCGCACACTCAGAAGCGTGTCAGCCCCAGCAACATCCTGAACGCTAACGAAAAGCCGACTTTTAACAGAGAGAGCGAAACTGATTCGTTGGTCTAGATGTCGCTAGCGCTACTATTGAGTATGAGGCACTAAATTCGATTTCCAGGGTAGAAAAAGTGCTATCACATTTTTCTGGAACTAAAGATTTTTTAATTTAAAAAACAAAAAACAAAGCACACTAAGTACCAGACGAAAAAACAAAAAGAATAAAAGATCGACACAGTGTAAATATTCATAAACCATAGTAACCAACCAAACATTTTAGTTTCATTAACCATTATGTGAAAAAGTGTCAATAAAAATATGTTAATGTTAATATGTACAAAAAAGGAGATAAGTCTGCCGACAAACTGCTCTGCTGTTTGGCAGAGGTAATATGCATGTAAAAAAATATGTCTGAATAAACACTTTTTTTTTCTTGTTCAGCAAAATAATGTGTGCGAAAAAGTAAAAAAAATAATAGTTGTAAACTTAATGGAAATAGCTCAATCTCAAGTTAGAGAGACACTACGCTAAAACCTATGTTGTGAACTCTCGTCCTAATTATTGCTGTAGGATAATTATTGATATATCGACTACTGTAACAATTCCTTGAAGAAATACGCAAAAAATTACCATCAAAATCAAAAATCAAAAATTCATTTATTCAAATTAGGCTGAGAATCAGCACTTTTTGAACGTCAAAGACGTTTACATAAGACAGTCCCCCAAAACGCCCACCCTTCACCACTTCCTAGTGTTTTTGCTGGGAAGAAGAAGTGGAGGAACAAACTCCCCAGCAACACGTCTGTCTGATAGGTTTGAAGAACCTGAAGCTATACAACACATTATGTCAAAAATAATAATTATGTCAATCATCTTTATACGTCATTCAATTAAATAATTTGCTACATGTTAGCTAGCACACACCAATATGCCAAAATAAATAAATAAAAAGTTATATATACCAAAATCGACAATTAACTCAAGCAAAGCCTGCTAAACTGAATACATAAAAAGCCTCCAAGGCAGTCCAAGGGCGTGCCCGCTGACATGTGCAATGCTGAATTATATCAATACAACTCATTCACACAATGTAATGAGAGGATCATGTAAATATATATAATTATAAATAACATAAAAATATGGATAGTAGAAGAAACATACACAAAAATAAAGAACTATTAAACAGTAAAAGAACATAGCAACATTGTCCTGCGTTCAACAAAGCGACCAACTATTCTTGTCTTCTAAATAGTCGTTGATCGAATAATATGCTTTAGAACAAAGGTTTGATTTAACTTTAGCTTTAAACGCGTTAAAAGGTAAATCCAGGAAAGAATGAGGTAGCATGTTATAAAAGCGGATACCGAGCCCCACAAATGAGCTCTGGACCTTATGAAGCCGGTGGAAAGGAGCGTACAGTTTGTGCTTATTTCTGGTATTAAAATTGTGGATGTCACTGTTTTTAGTGTACATATGTATATTTTGCCTAATGTATATTATGTTGGCAAAAATAAATTGAGAAGCCACTGTGAGAATACCAATCTCTTTAAATAGATCTCTTAAGGAGACTCTGGGCCCTAATTGGTATATTGCACGATTGCATCATTACATTGATGAATATTTTTAAGCGAAAGTTGGGGCGTTGCCTGAAAAATAAAGAATCATCTAACTGGAACTACTGTGTAAAACTTGAAAGTCTCCTTCTTTTGATGGCAACTCATAATTTAGGACCTATTAATATCAGTGTTAATTTTAATCTGTGTTGCTAGGCAACTGGGCTTAACCCGGTTGTAAACGTCCCACTGTACCTATTGGCCTAGCTCTGTTCTGTCTCCTTCTGGTTATCAGGAGTTGCAGTGTTTTGGGAATAGTGTAGCGGGCTTAGCCTAAAAAATAATCTTCACTTTTCAGCTACAACTCTGAGTAAAACAGGTATAACTTAAACTTTCATTAAGATAACATCGACGACTCTAAGACTTCTTCTACTACACTTGTTGCCACTTTCAACGACATCATTATAGAAGTGCGAACGCCTAATCAACTGAGATAAGAAGGAGCTGGTGATAATGCGAACATGTAACACGTATTATTATTTTAATTTCTTGTCAAAAGGAGGTCGGACGCGCAGATAACAACAATACTGAGCCGAAACCGCGTATTCCTCTAAACAATAAGATCTGTACGTTAAGGCGAGGCGACCCAACCCGCTATTGTTTAAGAAACTCGCTTAAACACGATGGGCGACAATAGAATGACATTTAAAATTTATACAGTTCGACATTTTGTTTTAAATATGGTTTTTGTTTAGTTAATGGATGCTGGGTGCTTAAAAGTAATTCAGCTTCTGCCTTTATTATTCTATATCTATAGAGCTAATTTCCCTTCCCACTGCTTTCCATAGGATTCAGTGAAAAACTTCAGGACATTTCCAGGAATCAAATAAGTTCCCACAAAGTTTAATTTTAAGTTTGATTTATCTAATCAACTGAAGAAAAAAGTGTAATGTGGGCGCTTGACTCCTCATTATAGTTCGGAGCAAATATAATACCTGGAAGCTACAAGGAAATATTGATCTTGGTACAAAATTTGATCTGAAAAATAAAACTCTTAAAAACTCTTTAACCCAATTTAATTCGACCCTAATATCTCTAATGAGACAGCCTTGGTACCGCAAATTTAGTAGCTCCTAAAGGAATCATGGTAACAGTTCACACAAAACAGACTAATTCAACGTATGTTCTGGAGCAAGCAAAACAGCGCTAACCACACAGACCACAAACTCCTAACTTTAAGAGTCATCCATCCAACTTCTGTCACAAAACTTGTATGAAATATTATGAATGAAAACTGAAAATTAATTCAGGCGTGCATTTTAACAAACTAGTAGAAATTACAACGACATGAAACCAATTAACAGAATCCCCTCGGGACCTACCTACTCGAAGAACAAAAAATATTATCCGGTTAAAAATTCACTTTGAACATTTTTCAATTTATCATAATGACGACTAATAAATTAAGTGGATCTACTAATTGACGTCTCTTTTGAAATTCAATTTGTAGTAAAAGTCTGTAGATGGAATTACAAAATAATGGATGATACAATATTAATTTGAGATATATGTATGTACCTATATGACGAGTATTTTAAGAGGTCTCTCCAAATGTTCCTTTTCTAGTATTGTTCGTCGAGGCATTGAGATACACGATTACTGATAATCCGTGCACTGAATAGACAGGTAATGTCATAGATGCATGTTTCTTGCCTTGTAAAACTATCTCAGACTCTAATCTGTACGGTCCTCACATGATCCAACCTAGATATTGTCTCGCCTTTAACAGAGATTGTGTCCTCTTAGTTCGTAAAGGTGTTTCATCTCAGAGTAATCAGATAGGGAAACACAGACCTTATCCATTTTTTAACTATTTTTTTTTCACGAGTAAAAGTGTTCGTCAAAACCAACTTACAGAAATAAATATCATTTACAACATCCTCATGAATACGATTATTACTTACGTACATAAACTAACGCCTTTTTCCCATGGGGTTAGGCAGAAACCACAAAACGCCACATGCCACTACGATCCTTACAAATCCTTTCGCTTCGCTTACGTTCATTCATCTGGTCATACACGCACGCCGGTTACAGAACTACGCACCTTACCTTTTTGAAGAACATCACCAACAAGGTCAGTGTATGACCTTCTAGGATGTCCCCTCGCAGCGTTTCCGCTTTTTTACTTTATACTTTTAACGAATAATATTATAACCTTTGGAGGTTAGTCTACAACAACATCTTTGAATGTCTTTGAGCCATAGATCGGATAATTAACGCTAGTAAATTAATTTGTTATCCAGAAAGAGCCGACATCTATCTGTTTAGTGAGGTTTCGAGCCTTCTTTGCTTGGTCGGTCTAGTCGTCTTAAGCGTAACTAGACCGACCTGGACCTCACGTTCAGCAGCATCCTGCTGAACGTGAGGTCCTGGTTTCGACTCCCGAGTCTCGCAAAGCGTTATTAGGATATTCCTTCTGGAATTTCTCATTAGCGGCCTGGAGTCTGGAGGCCAACGAATAGAATTTCGTATTTTTCTCGTTTTTCCATTCTTTGCATAGTGTAAATAACGAAATTATATTGATGGTTTATAACACATAACCTCTTCTCTCATCTCGTCTCCGATGGTGGAGCCCGGGATTAACCCCAACAATCACCAGCATTAAAGCTCGTGATTGTTGGCAATACCGGTGGAAAGAGAGCACGACAACGGTCGCACACGACGGTCTGACCAAGTAAAAAAAAAATCCTACATCATTTCGTTATAAGCATAACATAAGATACGAGTCATTCAACAGTAAACAGAGTCAGAACAAGTGTTCCATAAACCATTGAATATACTGTCGTAAGAGTACAGGTGAAGTTTTCTTTTTACCTAAATGTAAATAAAGAAAATTTGCCTAATATAAAACAACTTTCCGTTCAAATGGAAGGCTCCTTCCCCTTTATCGTATTTTCCTGTTTCACTCTATAATAAAGTTTATTTATGTTCATTTCATTATCTAGATATTCTGTAATAAAATCTTCAGTATCTACTCTATTTGTAAAAATGAGGGTATTGGAAGAAGATGGCGTAATTTGTTACTTCAGTACAAGAGTAATCAATTACAATCAATATCAAATTTTGTGGTATTTCATAAATTGTATAATTGGCTGTTAAAAAGTTTTTATTTTGTAAATTCACACACACAGGTACAGGCCGGGCATGTTGAAGAACACTTTGTTTTAGACAGTGTTTTTCAAACTTATGCATTTTTACCGTTTCAGTGCAAAATAACGGCTTGTACATGAAACATTGTGTTTCAGGTAATAAAGAACATCAACATAATGCGTTACATAAATCTCTACATCTACGCTATCCTTTGCAGTTAGACAGGTACAGACAGCCTGATTTCAATTTCCAATCCACCCTCAACTTCAACCAACGAAATAAAAAACAAACCAATAAACCCTTGCATCAAAATCAATAAACTCGTTTGACGAAGTAATATTTCCTCCAGTTGAATCATCAAAACAGCGTCTAGTGAGGCTCGATTCTGAATCCCACCAGAGTTGACTTAATCATAAGAACGGCCGCGAAATCGCTCCGGTCCAAACGAGGCCCGGGGGAGCGACCGACTA
This sequence comes from Phlogophora meticulosa, assembly GCA_905147745.2. Taxonomy (NCBI): domain Eukaryota; kingdom Metazoa; phylum Arthropoda; class Insecta; order Lepidoptera; family Noctuidae; genus Phlogophora; species Phlogophora meticulosa. Next base: position 9,215,568 of record LR990518.1, read on the forward strand.
TCGGCTTCTTTTCTCCTTTTGCTTCCTTTGCCCCGAGACGATCTAGCAAACTTGCCAGGATTACATCGGACTTACCCCCGCCAACTGCCGTATGAAAAACTTGAGCCGTTAAAGTGTTGTTGCATTTTTTGTCGAGTTTTAAGCGTTAGCTTGATTTTAAAACTAGCTCAGTTTTAAAACTACGCTTCAGCCATGAGTTTTTGCTTTTTATGATTCATTCGCTTCATAAATAGTTGGTTACCTGTTCGTCTTGTTTATTTTATGGTGAGTACTTAATTGCAGATGTTTATAGCGACGTGGAAATACACGGTTGTCTGTTAATTTTGTAAAATGGACAAGTATGTAGGTCTGATGAAGCAAAACAAATAGCAAAATTAAAACGTTACATTAAGTGCCAGTTAGGTTTTGTAATTTGGTTTTTAAGGAAAATTTAGTATAACCCTTTTGTCAGCACTTAGCATTTTATTATGTATTTTGTATCCCTACGCCTGGTATTTCAGAATATAATTAAACTAGGTATGTAACTATAAAGAATACTCAAGATATACAGGTATTGGTATTATATCTCTCGAAAGATGTGTGTCCTTAAATATTATTTAGTATTTTTTTTATAAAAATGATAAAAAAGGAAACAGGAAGGTGTGCCTTGTTTAACTTACTATTGGAATAATTATGACACAGTTTTTATTTAGTAAACAGCAAAAACTCTTTACAACCGAACTTAGTATTGTGGTAGCAAAAAAAAATAATTTCACTTTGTAAAAGGAAAAATGTTTTTTTTACAAACCCTCTGTGAGCGAGTTCGATTCAGTCTTAAGCAGTTTTTTTTACATAATTAGGTAGCATATTATCTTAATGTTCAATATTTCTAGTACTTTTGGCATTTTCTCACAATCCTTGAGAAAACCTACACCTTAAAAACCTGGACCAGAAAGATACTAATAAAAATCTAATTCTTTTAACGAGAATGTTGGAAGAAGCTACAAAAAACGAAGTAAACACTACTTCTTCTGTGGATTTAAAATATACAGACGTTTTTCCTTCGTTTACTTTTCAAGTTTCAATACGAACTCCAAGCAATTCTATTTGAACTCCTCGGCATTTCTCAAGTAAATTATTATGAAGCCAGGTGCTAATATCATATAGCGCAATTTAGTTTATAGATGTCAGTCGTCATTAGTATCTCGTTACATACGACACTAAACAAATAGGTGTACACTTAATAATGATCGAATGCGCACATTAAAGCTTATGTACATTTAGGATTACAGCTTGATTTCATACTCTATTTTTGTGGAGACAAGGTTGGTGTTGCGTTGGGTATCTTCTTAAAATTTGATACGGTAAATAGAAGCCCCAGGACGCGCGGTATTAGAGCTGGCTTATGGCACTGTATTAATTTTGAACCGTAGTAACTTAGGTGGCGACAGAACTAAGATACCAACGCATAACTCACTCGGTAACACAAATGAAACTACGCTTAATTTACTGTTATAATTTAGTGAATTCCTTTACAGTCCAAAGCGTTGAGGAACTTAGCCGCGGTGAGATGGGATTCTGTTGTGTGGATGAATTAATACGATATGAGTGTCGTGGTTTGTGTTATCGTTGTTATCATTCTTCCCTTGCCACCTTATAATTAAGTCATGCCGTTTGGCATTATACATTTTTTGAGATTTAAGTTTTTAAATCTCAAAAAATGTATCGCTAATCTGAAGGTGCTACAGGTTGTTACTTAACGCCGAAAGGGGTATTTGATGCAATTAAAAACATTAAAAAGGAATATAATTCAACTTTTATATTTTCGTTTCAAATTCTATATGTCATTCGTTTTCATTTTATATAGATATATATAAGAATTCTGTGGAATAGATCAAAGCAGAATTGAAAAAAGAAGTTTCAAAAGTTAACATAGAAAAGTACTCATCATACCACTTGTTCTTTATCTAACAAAGTTGGCCAATTTTTATTATTATCCCTCGACATATGAACAAGCAACAGCACGTGAAATTGCCAACAGAAAAGAAAAGGGAAAATCACACGGAGCGTAGCATCACGGGCCGACTCGGTTCGCGAACTACATTACAGTTTACATAAAAACATCGCGTTCAACGACAACGGGGCATCAACTTTCCCAGCGAAGACATAAGCGAAATTGAATTACACATATTGAAAAAGAAATGTGTAGCTCCTTGGTAGGCGTGGTTTTGTTCGAAGACTCCTCCTACCCAGTGATCCGCGCATGAATCGCACCGGCATCGCTCTCAAGTCGGCCGGTCGCTCCGTGTGTCGCATGAACTAAGTCAGTGCGAAACGGGCCGCGCGCCGGGGCTGTGTCGCGCCACCACGCAACTTACCTCTGTACACGACGAACTTGCTTCCCGTTATTGTGTACCGCGAAAATACACAAAACTTTCGTGTTCAACTTGCACAAAATTTAATATAACTTTTCCGGATCAACAGAAGTGAGACGGGAGAGTAATGGTTATAAACAAGTAATTTGTTAATTGAACCGACCTGGTTTGTGTGGGTTTCATGTTCAGTGAGTGAGGCGAGGATGACAACCGCACGTTTATTTATTACAGATCTGTTCCATGAGCTATGACTGGTAACAGATATATGGTTTCGTTAACTTGAATTCATATAGGTGAGTATTTGGTGAACAATATTACTTTAAATAAAAATTTAAGCTACTTTGGAAAGTTGAACTTACTGTTTAACGTACTGAACTGAGGTGCAGTACCCACTGAAACCAAAAATATGTATAATTTACTTAAGCTCTGTAGTATTGCTATGAATATTAATTAAAATATTCGTAAGCAAATTCTGTATAAGTTTTCAAGCATATAATATACATTATGATTTTATTTCCCATATCCCAAAAGTTTCCGTCATGTCTGAATAAATAATTCTACAGTAAAAGGCTTCAACTATAGAAACTTGAACGCAAGAATAAGTAAATGAAGCGGTTAAAACTCATTAATTATGCCTGAACGTTTGTGCTGTAAGTTTCCAGATTCAAGGAAGTTCAGGCTTTACTACTCTTCTAATTAGGTGTATAATTATTTTGCAATCCTTTCCTAGACCTAGAAACGTGATAGAGCTAGAAAATAAATTCGAACGAAATTAGCAACGGAAAATAAAATTACCCAAAATACTGGAACCAAAATTAGGGCCAAGGGATGTAAAATGTAGCCTGTGGCAAACAAAATTGTTGTAGGTTAGCCCTGCCAGTGACGTAGGTACCCACTTAGGGATTTTTCCAAATCGCCCCTTAAGCGAGGTAAAAAGGGATAAAGTACGTTTTCACGGGCAACGCCGCGGGCCGAGCGGGGCAATAAATAAAGTTGCCAATTGCTCTCCCCAATGAAACTCGAATTTTCCAACCAGAAATGGCTCGAATTAAAGATTTATAAAATGGTTAAATTGACCGGTTGGATATACGAAATTGTGTAAAATATTTTAGAGTGCTTTATATTTATTGAAATTATTTATATTGCTTGTTGAGGATTAATATTATCCCATGTTGTTGGTAAATATTTAAAAACAAAACGTTTTATTAAATACAAGTAGGTTTTTTATTTATTTTTTATACTGGAAGCATTGCATAAATAACGCTTTATGCTAAAGAATAGTTTTAATAGATAGCACTTATGAATATTTTTCTCAGAACGAGCTTTTTGGTTATACCGCCAAATTAAATATTTGGTATAACTTTAAAAATATAAATAGGAAAGAGCCTTTAAAACCCGTTTATTTTGTTTTATTAAAACATGGCGTATTTTTATATGAACAAATGAAATTATTATGGACAGGAAATAGTTAGGAAACATTTTATTAATTATTAGCATATTCCTGAATTAAAGCTGAATGAGAAGGATTGAATTCGAAGTATTATTAATATAATTTCGATATATTTTCTAAAATCATATTATTTGTAGGTATTATTTAGGTCAAAAGATAACAATTAAATATAGGGACTAATATTCGAATTTATTCACATACAATTAATAATAATTCATAAATTTTAGTTAAAAAGGTCCAAGTGAAACTAAAATAATAACATACTTAGGTTTTATTATTAAACGCTGATCAAATTATAATAAAACAACCTGTATAAAAGTCAATAGATTTTCTTAATAAGTTGTTCATTAACTTAAAAGCTTCTTGAAAGCTTAACAAGGAGCTTCGTCAGTTTTACAAAATGCGAACCAACATAATTTAATATTCTATTCATTTTCTGTATGAGTTCCTGTGCACAGAATTTTTAGGAGCTTTTTATAAAAACGCCTGTATTTTTTTTCCTATATTCAACATTCTACCCTGTATTATTTATATTTCTCATTAAAGGAGTTTTGTTAACATAATTTTCATGTGCGCCTTTAAAGAGAACAAAGTGATTAACCCTTTATTTAACGAAGGAATTATTTTAAAATCTGACGAGTTACAAAACTGACATTTTGTAATTCCACGGAATTATTATGAATTGCCGACTGCCTGCCATCTTACACTTAAGTGCTTACATTTGTTCCAAAACAAAGTTGAAATATTTTAATGTACAGTGAAAAGAAGAACATCAGTATTTTGAATAATACACTGCTACGTATATATGTAGGTATGATAATATCAATATATTGTAAATGAGCGTACAATGTGTAGTGAATCGTAAATTATAATCATACTTCCTCATAATCTGCTTAGCTTTTTCAAAATTAAGTTTGGGTCCAGTCTAACCAGATGCTGAATATCTGACCTCCATTACCCGGTTATTGGGTATTACAATATCTTCAAGAAAGGTTGTCTAACTATCGGGCTACTGACTAACTGTAAAATCTTTCAAAGATCTGCAATTGAGAGTCGGGAACAGCGGCTTAACGTGGTTTTCGAGGCATGGAGAGATCTCGTCTTGTGATGGGTGATTGGAAATTATAACCATAGGTATTTTTTTAAATAAGGGTATTTTAGCTTATTCATTTTGAAATACGTAGAAACGTTGGATACTCTTAAAATATGGGTGTACTTTAGATACACCTCTGCCCAACCATTTAGGGAATACAGGTGTGTTGTATGTGTGTAAATAAAGTTGGACATTATTAAATATAAGTCTTCGAGACTGCGTGCACATTAATAGTGCCATGCAGAGTTGAGTTCTACAACCTCCCGCTGCCAGTCTATTCCTAAGAAATCATAAATCACTAATAGACCTACTCTAAGTTGTACTGGGGTGCATTCACTTAATATAGCGAATATGATAAATGCTTGAAGCAACCACCTACATTATGCAGTTCGCAGGTATTTTTAATGTAATCAATGATTAATCTATACTGAAAGTCTAGTCAGTTAAAAGTGTTATCTAATAGTGAACCGGTAATTAAACTGTACGGTAGGCCGCATTACAGTGACCACAAAACCAGTAGGTAAGATGAACTATTTTTCATCTGACCCATCGGTTTAGTTTATTTCGAAATAATATTTACAGAATAACTACAATGTAAAACTAATTGCATTCCTATATACAAAAACAAAGTAAAATAAAAATGGTAGAAATACTAAATAAAAACCCGATCAAGATCACTCAGTCGTCAATGTACTCCTCCGCATCGCTGTCATCTGGAAACGTGCCCAGAAGACTGGCAGCAATCCATGCTGCCAGTCTTCTGGGCACGTTTCAATGAAATTATTCTTTAGCAGTGTCGACCACTGTGAAAAAATTCCTTGAAAAGGAAGCGTCCACTCAGGCCCCATGACCCGAGCGTTTAGACCATAAACGGCTCAAAACTGTAATTACTTAAAAGATGAACTTTTATATCATTGAAATTCCGTTCGACTCTAGGCCAGCCAAAGCTCAAAGTACTACCATTCCTACAAAAATCTACAACACAGATTCTTATCAGAGAAAACTTCCAACCAATAATTCTTCGAGACACAATCTTCCTGTAACAGGATACAATTAAAATCAATTACAAGTAAGGGGCAATTTTTATTAGGAACGCTTATCTAAATAGTGTGAGAAGTACAGTTAAGTGGATTTGTAGTCACGGCAGAGCCAATGCTTCCGTAACAGCGAGTAATTTAAAGACGGCCACGCTGATATCTGCGGGGGCATCCATTACCCCCAACAACGGGGTACCAGGCTCCCATAAATTATAAGGAGGAATACTTATACGCTGATTTATATAGAGCTGTAAATTTTCTATTCTATATAGTATTTAGATGCTACGGTCTTTATAATGGGGGCCAGCACATGGGCCTCAATTACCGCAGCTGTTCGCGGTAATACGCGTTCCGTTATGAAGTGAGAAAGATATGTTACGGGTGAGCAAAATGTATGAGGGATTTTTAAATTGGTTGATGGGGTTCCGTGTGAGTGGCTTTGGCTACTAAAACGTGATATTTCAATCCGTTGTTCACACATTGGATTTAGATATCGTGTATTATTAGCCACGTGACTGAGTACAATTATTTATACGCTCTGCTTTTTTTAAATATAGATGCACGCAATTATTAAAAAAGGGCTTATATTAAATATCGTTAGGTACCTAAAACCTTTAACAAGTTTATCAAAAGCTATTAAATATCATCATAATTATTATCTACTAACGGTTATCAATATGAAGATGCAACTCCACTAAACAGATTTACAGATGGATGAAGGAAAACAAATGAGTAGTTTTGGAAGTAGTTTTATTTTCTTTTGTCCGCACTAAGAAACCATATTTTTAAGACTATTTGTTCTGTTCCCACAGACTAACCGTTAAATTCAAATTTCGTATATTTTGTTTTCAATAAATAATAAAAAAAAACAAAAGATAAAAAAACCTTCCAATTTATAACCGTCTCTCAAATGTGAGAAAAGTATTTAAAAACTGTTTGCTAGACAACTAAACGGGGATAAATACTCGTAGTGAACAAAGGAAATAAGAAACAAAAACATAGGACTGCGTCTAGTTGGTATAATGCCAACTTGAGCTCAGTATTTCTTTCTCTTAATATATTTGTTTGATAAATATTCATGGGTAATGCTTTATACAAAGTTTTACCAAGAATAGCCTCTTTGATATAATAAGTCACAGGCACGACTACCACTTCATGAGTAAATATATGATTTTAAATTACCTGCTGTTTATTTATTTGACTACCTGGTCTACCCAAGCGCGACTGCTGAGCGTGAGGTCCTGGGATCGTTTTCCAGGTTGGACAAAGTGTTATTGAGTTTTTAATAGGAATGTTGTCATTAACAGCAGAGTTTGGATTTGTGCCCAGTTGATGGAAATAGGCGCGCCCCCTCTTACATGGGACTTAACATAATTGGCGAGATGCGGGTGTTACTATGCACCTCTGCCTAAACTTCGAGGAAAATAGGCGTGATGTTATAATTTACCTACAGATTTAGAAAGATGATGTTATGTTTTTTTGTTTTAAAATATATTAATTAGGTAGTAAAGGTTTGCTACGAAAGCGTAGCTGCCTACGTCGCGAAAGCTACGGCGTAGCAACAGTGCAGTTATTAATTCTGTTCAGTATCTACATAATAAATTCACGTATTTACAACACCACGGCACCTTATAAACATATGCACATTTCATTTTAAATCTTTGTCAAAATAAAATAATCGGGCCACGTATTTCCGTTCAAACAAAACACGTGACGTCAACATATCCGTTGAATTTTAAAACATCACAAACATTGTTGAATAATAAATTACTATTCGAACAAAAAGTCTAGATACAAAATAACACGTTGTTTCCGAACATACCTCACATCTATTTAATACACGATGTTGGGCTAATAAAAATTAAAGGCCCCACTGAGACATTTACAGGCACTACTGTTTTTGCCCTTGGCTGTAAAAGGGCAATATTTGTTTGAGTGGTGCGGCTACCTGCCGTTATCCGAGTGTTGCGGCTTTTGAACAAGCAAACTTGGGGTGAGTAATGTTAAACGGGTAACATGTCATTACTTTGAAATTACAGGGGGTAATTAAATCACCCGATAGCCCCACGTAGCGATATATTTTACTATGTAGCGTTCGGGAATCGAGTACCAAAAAAAAATCACTGTTTATTTTTATTTTAAACGAGCCTTGTGCCCGCGACTTAGTCCGCTTATCGTAGATGCAGATGAAGTTGTAGAATAAAAATCTCATAATATTATATATCCCTCCCCGGGATGTTATCTATCTCCTTTCCAAATTTCATTACGATCCGATTAGACTTTTAGCCGTGAAAAGGTAATAAACAAATTTACTTTCGCATATATCATATTATAATGGATTTAAATTAACGTAAATCTACATCCTAAGGTCCCACACACATCGTTCTTCATTTTGTTAGTTCTCCATCTCCAATCCTTCATTCTCTCACTCGCTCAGTCCTTCTTCTACGTTCCGTAGCTTCTACCATTCATTCTAATATACATTATATCTTTATTTCATATGTACCCAAGTTAATAAACCAAAAAAGCAACCTGACAGACATTTCGTACCGATTGACTCCAATATGTTCCAATATGTATAAATATAGTTTTTTTTTTGGAATAGGCATCTCGAAGTTTATCCTTCAGGGATATCTACTGCTTAACAGAACTTTCCTGAAGGGCGTTATAAATGTAGTGAGTTTTTGTATAAATAATTATCCTACAATGCAATTAGGTCTCCTTATTACATGAAAACTCTTTGGTTCACAGTCAAACCATTATGTCCTGTTTGATAAAAAGACTAAAAAAAAACACAAGTGAATAACTTTAAAAACTTAAAGCAGTAAGGTCCCAGGAGATAGAGAGTGAAATATTATCTCTCTTTGTTATTCATTCGTGTCTCGGCGGATTCATAATTTTGTCAACACTTAAAATCTGGGAGTAAATCAACTTTATTTTAGTTATCTTTATAGAAATAAATGTCTCTGATGTATAATATTAAAGTCGATGCAGTCCTACTTACATCTTTTAGTTTTAAGCTTTGCTAATCTCCGTCAATGCAATTATCTTTTAATAGATAAAGCATAGGGTTCTCCTAAGTCGTGCCAATTTATGTATTTATTCTTCTTGGCCTGATAGATGTTTTTTTTTAATATATCTACATCTATGAGGCTACGAATAATTTAGTACTCTGACAGTCACAGTGCACGGTCAGTGACAGCACGGTTGGCGCAGTGGCTGAGCGATTGGATTGGTTGGCTGCTGCGCTGCTAATCTCCCGGGTTCGATTCCCCGATTGAAATTTTTGTATGGCCTACGGATAGTTGTTCCGGGTTTGGCTGTTTGTGTGCTTGGGTTTAAATGTTTGTGAACGCACCCACGGTACATAAAAAAAATCCTAGTTAGGGGCAACGTTTAAAAAACTAAAATAGCTCACGAAAGGGTCATGAAAACCATATTTCTCACCATGACCCATTCTGTCACCTCGGTTTTCTATCAACCATCAATACAGAAATGTGGTACGGGTCACGTCTCATGAGGCTAACAGGATCACTACCACGCTGGGACGATCTTTTTATAACTTCGTTCATTTTCTGTTACCTCAAGTGTTCAAAGAAATGGTAATATAATAATAATTAAATTATTTATTCAAGTAACATAACTCATAGTATTAGTATAAATTTTACTTAAAAACCTATGTTGGTAAACTAAGACATAATATAAATTAATTATTTTGATCACGCTGTAAGAACAGCACAAATTTAGCAGCACCGGTTAACTTTCGCGCAATCTAGTAGGCTGGAGAGTGTTTCTAGGATGCTGTTGGTGCTGTCGTACCTGCGTACCAGGGAAGCGCATCTCTTACGCATTACTGTATAAAAACAATCGAGCTTCAGCAAGCATAATGACAGTGACAACGTAATGACATGCAAAGCAACCGGTAAAAAGTAAATAATTCGATAAAAAAATAAATATCGTTTACACTGCTCATACAATGCAAATGCGCTGCCTCATCATTTTACTTTCAAAATTTTAATATATTTAATTACATGCCTGTAATGAAACAACCAATCAAGTTGTTTTAAAATGTTCTGTATTTTACATGTACGATTTCACATCAAGCAAACAATATTGTTCCGGGATAATAGCCTTTACGGTGCATAATAAATACAAATATTAAATACAAACTCCCCAGCAACGAACTGAACAGAAAAACTTTAATATCCAGGTCAGTTTATCTTCAAATATTTTGTTTGTTAAAAAAGGTATCATCGTATGTGAAAAAGCGCTGACTTTGTATTTTAAGGTAGATGTTGTTTCTCCGTAGATAAATTTGCTGCGTTCGGTCAGTGTCCGGGTAAAATCAATAAACGTCCAATATATGCCTATCATTTTGACATCTAGAATTTCGTACGCAGCTTATGGCAACGATTCAGTTAAGTATTGGACGAACTGTCAGCGGAAAGCGATCGTGATGACGTCTAGGTTTGGGTACCAAAATAAACTAACTGATAACTCCACAAACGACAAAGTGTCTTTCTTTCGGAAATACTGACTATCTAGTACAGTATCTAATACTAAGATTCTAAGTTGTACCGATTGAGTTGTAACTCCGATCTAAAAAAGGCGTACCTAGATTTTTGTTCGTTTGATTTTAATTTCATCCTTTTTTCCATTTACATTCTCCCATCTATAAGCTTAAAATTCGTCAGGTTTCCCTTGAATTTAATTCCAATACCTAATCAAACACATAAAACGCCATAAAAATGAAAAGCCCGAATAATAGCCGGCTCGCATCAGCGTTTCACCCGCCAACAGTCAGCCGTACCTCACCGGCCGATACCGACCGCGTGTTGTATTACGGTCCAGTTTTTGTGCGACACGGTACACCCGCTATTCATTAGGCCGACGCTGTCCATGTCCGCATTAATTACAGGACGCCTCTGACGAATGACACGCAAATACGGTACGGATAAGGCAATAACAGCAGCCGGGATGTTGGTAAACTGATGAGCGTAGGAAATAGTAGGTGCTTAGGTTAATTCGTAATTATTTGTCTGAATTCATCATTTACGTAGCCGTCTCCGAACTACATATTATGTAGGTATCGACTTACAGTATAACAGGATGCAGCGTATAAGTAGTATTTTACATTGAGTTGCTGCTTACCTCCACAAACGAGTTACTGTCAGCGTTATATGATAATAGTTATGTGTTAATGAAAAGATAAGCTAGAGAACAAGGTAACGACCTTGCTGACTAGAATTCTCTGGTCCTTATTTGGTAATAAGGACCAGGGAAGTCTATTTGTTAGTAGCTTATTAGAATCGACAAAACTTATATTCATATAATACAGGAATATATGGAGTTTCGTACTCCTCTGCCTCCTTCCCAGAAATACTGGCGTGGTGTTTATTTATCTGTAATATGATGAAGAAGACACTTCATTAAGTCAAACTTAAAGCCTCAAACATGTGAATGGCATAATTATTAAAAAAAAATTATATCAAATATCCACAATGAATGGTTCCCAAACAGTCGCCGAAATGTCGAGCGGTATTGTTGATAAAAACATTTTGCAAAATAATCCGTAAGTTCTTCACTTCAGTTTATGCGAAAATTCGGCGAAATTTCGGGGAAATATCGATAATAATCATTAAGCAGCCCGTACCTTCGCTTGTATAAAGTTTGACTCGTAGCTGCTATTTTTAAAATCGTGCTGAAGTTCCTGCAGTAAATCGTTGAATTATACAATATTTTACAGTCGAAACGCGTACTTAGTAGAACTATATAACCTGCCTGTGTGTGACTAGGGCGAGTTTTAAGATGTTTACTTGTAAGTAAAACATAGCATTGTTCAAAAGTTTAATAAATACTAGTAATTATAATGCCTGTTACTGTCCCACTATAAGGCAATGGCCTCTTCTCATACAGAGAAGGCACCACGCTTGCTCAAGACGGTTCGATGATTTCACACTTATATTAGTTATAAGTCCAGGTTAAATCGCGAAGTTTTCCTTCGTGTTGTCCAAGATTAACTTAGAAAGTACATGCGAAATGAAAAAGTAGCAGGTACTTGCCCGGATTTGAACCTACAACCTCGTGCACAAGAGGCGAGGCCTAAACCGCTGGGCCATCACGACACACAAAAGACAAATATTAATGCTTTTGAAATTGTACAAACATACCACTCGGACCACTTGTTTCATCAAAGTAGGGCAGGAACTGAACGTAAAATAAAATGAAACGTGATGAAAAATATGGATTGTACTGATATAATCCTAGATTTTAATTTTAATTTCATAACTAAAAATCACGAAATAATGTCCTCATAAAATGCATTTTTATCATTGCTCGCGTTACTGCATACCACTAAATTATTTGTTTAATATTCCTCTTATACCTAATAATCAAAATCAGCATCTTTCGAATATCTAGTGACGTCACAAGGAATCATACAAAGTACAATTCAATGTGTCTCGCTTATTAAGTGCCTTGTGACGTAACGTGACCCACGTGATTTACAGGGAGCGTTTTACCCAGTAGTTTTTAGCTTTAGTAATTTACTATCAGAAATACTGAAAATTATGAGATGGTCTACATACCAGATCAATTGATAACTTTAAAGAAGGTTTTCTAAAAACAGTCAAATACATGTAATAATCTCAATGTCACATATAAACTCACGTAATATTTAACGATCAATGCAGGTTTTTCTATTCTTAATTAATGTAATGCAGAGCCTGCTGCACAATTTAATTTGTACTAAACTCTCAACTACGCCACATACGCATCAAAAAGTAAGAACACACTGACACAGTTCCCATTATGTAATGTATAGAAAATGCATCACTAAATACAGCTGGTCAAAGGGTTCGCTCCTACCCGGGGTAGGGATTGGAGTCGAATCAGAAGTATCGATATTTTACACATCAGTCCTATCGATGTACGTTAATGCATCGTATAAAAAGTATCAATAGTGAACGTGTTAAATCGATCAATTTAAATAGCTCTCTATACTATTACACTACTTACTATTTATTCACTACTCAGTCATAATATATAATTTTGAAATATACCACTTTATCAAAGGCAAAGCGGTGCCACTTATTTTTGAAACCACAGTCGTCATAGAATTGAATTTCAAAAGACATAACGATATTTTATCGTTAAAGAAGAAGAAATGACTATTATTAGGTATTCGATACTATTTAACAAAAGTATCGAATACCTAAAAACATGCTTAAAATCGATACCTACTATTTTTCAAAAACAACCATTACTTACATTTATTCTTAAAATCGATACTATTTAAGAAAACGATCGATTATATCAACATAAATTCTTAAAATATATAATATTGAACAAAAGCATTTATTACCTACAGATATTCTTAAAATCGATACTTATTATTATTTAACAAAAGTATCGATACATTTTAGAAATCCTTACTCAGACTCGATACGCCGACCATTCACTGATTACGCCGGTTTATAATTGCCGCTCTCCCAAATGAGCTCGAACTGCCAATCTGACGAAAGCAAAATGTGTTTTCAGTCGCGTGATCATTAATTTGAGTATATTGTGTCAACTCTCACATTGATGATTTAAATGGAATTGCAATCGTTTTGATTTCCAGTTCATTATATCGCTAAGTATGAACTTATCAACGTTTGACAAATGTAATGATTGTGCATTGAACGGAACACACAAGGGCTATTTGAATTTAGATTTCGCTGGTGCGGTTTTTGCAAAATGCACGAAAAGTATTTACACTGTCTATGTCTTTGTTCTTCTTTCCGTCGTTGTCTGTCTTTTTGTCCGTCTTTTCTTTTTACAGGTATTACAATACTCGTTTGTGTCAGTCATCCTAGCCTACTTTCTACTGAATTGTGATTTGGCTTCTAGACAGCAGAGATGCAGTTTAATATCAATATTTTGTATTACGTTTTGTTTCCATTAGTATTTTACATAGAGTTCCAAAACCCAGTCACTGGGCAACATGTACACCTCTTATTAAGACGTTTCGGGTTAAAGGTTTTCTGACTGTCGAACGTCTAAGATCTACATACGTATGACAGCCGATTCCCGCGGCTTGGTGTATACCCTCCAAAGACCAACCGCGCCAAGCGTGGCTTACCTTGAAGATCTACCTGTGCTGTTGCCTGGACAAGAGCTCCTCTCTTATTCTCCTAATATGTTAAACATTTTTATTGCGTTCTTTGTTCGCAAAAACTAATCAAGTAAAACAATCTTAAAGTTAGTTAGTTAGAAACAATTTGAACCAGTTGCGAATTGAAATAATTCAGTGTGCCGTGACGCGTGAGTTTACAGCTTTAACCCACAAATGTAGTGGCAAGTAATGGGTACACTAAACGCACCTATTTTCACACAATCTGGGGTAAAATAAACATATTATTACACATACATAGGTACACATACAGGAGTATAGAAATTTAGAGTGTTGTGGTTACACTAGGGAGAAAATTTACAAGTAAATGTTGCGAGTATGGTGGTGACAGTTTTCTTAATACAAAAAAAACTCATAGATAACTACCGGCCTTAAACGCTGCATCTAGCTAGAAGCATGAAACTGTGTACCACAGTTTCTTATTTGATTAAGGTGAGCAAGCAGCGTGCCTATATGACCTTAAAAAAAGCAAAAGGAGTATGTAAGCATCATAGCTATTGATGCTATTTGCAGAAACTACAGTTTCTGCCTACCCCCATGAAGTGAGTATATGTATATATCTATGTATTTACCCCCTAAAGGGTTGATAAGGGGATGAAAGTTTGTACGGAATTTTGTCACACATGCCGATGGACAACGCTATTGGGCACACAATTTTGCAAAAAAATGACAATTACTGAGTTCTGGAACCAAAATGAGGTTTCGCGGATGTGGCGCGGCGGGCGAAGGTCCGCCTGCGACGCAAGAGGTTGCGGGTTCGATTCCCGCGTTGGGACAAATGTTTGTACGATCTACAAATATTTGTTCCGGGTGTTCTGGGTATTTCCTATGTATAGTAAAAATATCTATATATGTAATGTAATGTATTGTATTAAGTATATCAGTCATCTAGTACCCATAACACAAGCTCTGCTTAGCTTGGGGCTAGATGATGCTGTGTGGATTGTCCAGCAATAATTATTTATTTATTTAAAAGCACAGTTACTTACCAAGAATACTGCCGGATAGTACTGAATACTGAATCATCATGAAATCATTTCTGAATACCAGTACCGTTGAACGATTTGTTAGCTCGTGCAAGCGGGGAGTGCTTTCCATTGGAAGAGAGATATTGTGTAGTCTGTGGCTCGCGTTTGATACACTTGCAAACTACACATACGAATCCTACAACGACGCTTAATTCAAATGTGTTTTCAAAGTACGAACACTAGCACATCAAGGCACACCAAACTGTCAAATTTTCCCAATTGAATATGAACCTTATATTTTTGTAATAAAGTTGAAAAACTATCAAATAAATTAACATATTGGGTTAGCTTGATGTGCTGGCTTCTGTACATTAATCAGGTTGCAACCAATTTTTTTTTCAACTAATATTTTTCTTGTCGAACGCAATTAAAATATTCCTTAGTTATCTTTCGTTTAAGAAAGTTATAATTGTATTGAAAGATTTAACTACCTGGTAGTAATAAAAGCAGATAACCAGCATTGTGAGATGCTAGTCCACCCGTTAAACTATATTTTTCTTCCTTTTTGTAATGACAAGCACGACCTGCTGCATCTGTCTCCGGTCGTATAGGACTGCCCTGTCCATCTGACTGAAAGGTGAAGGAAGAGAGAGTTCATCTGTGATTGTGCACATATTTGTGCACTAGTATCTCCCTCGTCGATGGCTTGTCTCCACTGAGATTGGCCGCCATGACTAAAATTAGATTACCATATACCATCCATTGCCCGCAGTTTCACTCGAGTAAAGATCAATAATTATCCCGCGGAAACATATGCTGCGATAAAATGAATCCTATATCCTAACTCAGGTTATGGTGTGCCAAATATTATTACAATCCATTCAGCCAATACTATGTGAAAGGGTAACAAACAACCAACGTTAGGTTAGCCTAATATAGCAGAATATTTTTTTTTAAAGTTTGCTTACTGTTTCAAATAAAAATATTTATTTCAATTACGTATGAACATTACGTATTACGTATGTACTGTCTGTTGTTGTGTGGAGGTGACTCATGTCAAGCAACTGCAACCGGTAAACTACCAGAACCTACTCCATTCGAGCTTGTTCGAAACGTACACGTATGTGTGTGTGTGTGTGTTTGTACACAACCACACATCGTTGCCCAACATACAGAAGGGCGTAAAGGAAACGCATAACGCTTGCTGGCATTAATTACAACTTCCGATGGCGATCGCAACGTTATCGCGGTTCAGATGCGGCTACGCTGCGTTCCGGCGATTTGTCATTCCCAAGCTTGCTTGTTCTGAATCGATTATTGCTTGCTTAGTGGTACTTATTTTGTGTATTTGTTTTATGTGTGACTTGGAAGTTAATATCCTTAGTATAAATTATCCTAGGGTTTATAAACTTTCTATCCTGCCTAGCCTTCCTACTTAGGGTTTAAAATAGTATAAATCGAAATAAAAAGGTTTCCTTTTAATATTTTGTACAAAAAAGAACCAAATTAAAACAATATTTACTTGTCACTGCATATGTAAGTAGTTCTAATATTTCAGTGTTTTATCCAGAAAATCAACCTTTATTTCCCTTTTCCAAAACAATTTTTTATTGTTTTTGTTATCAATAAATATTTAAGTTAACATCACATGATCTTAGTTCGTTAACTTAACTTTACCCAGCTCGCCTTTGTATAGTCACTTTTACCGGTGCACATATTTAAAAAATAGGTTAGGCTATATCAGATTTAATAGTAGACATGCCAAAATCATAAATAAAATGTTGCAGCTAAACATAAAGCAAACCGCACTGTCGAAAAGCGGCTTATAAAAATATTCCATTAGCTAACTATGTGATTCTATTTGGTAACAGAATCAGAAGCCAAAAGACACCACCGAATCCATTTTGTGATTATGTTATGTGGAGTGCTGCCATAGTAAATTTTCTGGAAGAGATTTGGCAAAATAATAAATACTTAGTTATTTATCACTGTTATGTGCAGTGGTAGCAATCAGGCTCTTTACTTTGTGTCGTGTATTTCATCACCACTGCTCTCTAAGCAGTGAAGGTTATCACGTGAGGAAACCAGTATGTCCTAGATCCAAAAATTCGAAGACATGACACATCCACTAACCTGCACCGGCCTCACGTAGTCGAGTGGTGTATTAAGAACCACTCCATACAATAGGAGGACTGCGTCCCAACAATGGGAACGTTATAGGCTAAACATAGAAAATAGGAAAAACCAACGAAAATTTCACCACTATTGGGTTCTGAATCATGTACTGAACTGGTATTAGTTTGTGTATCGATTTCCCTTCCACCCTGTATACTCAACTGGTTTTATGACTACATTTTGCTGTCTCAAATTTCATACCAAAATTAGAAATGCGATAGAAAGTCGTAGTCGACGACCGTTGTGGCGCGGCGGGCGAAGGTCCGCCTGCGACGCAAGAGGTTGCGGGTTCGATTCCCGCCTTGGGACAAATGTTTGTACGATCTACAAATATTTGTTCCCGGTGTTCTGGGTATTTCCTATGTATAATAAAAATATATATCTATGTAATGTATTTTTTTTTAAAAAAACGTTGCATTGTATTAAGTATATCAGTCATCTAGTACCCATAACACAAGCTCTGCTTAGCTTGGGGCTAGATGATGCTGTGTGGATTGTCCAGCATTATTAATTATTATTATTTATTATTATTTACAAGCGATAATATGAAAAAATGACCTAAAATCCAACATTATGTTCGTGTCAGACTTCAACTACCAGAGCCTCGTATATAATTATGTCCTACACCGACCGTAGAATCGGACCGATCGAGATCTGTCTAGGCCGATCACGATATTTTTTTTCACCATTTCGTGATTCGTCCGTCTAAAATCCGCCATAGCGTTCAAAGTTTAGCGTTTGACGATTTGCCCAGCCACGTTTGAGCAAATCATTTCTGTAGAACAATCTAGTCATATTAGACTAATCTGGTCAATTAATTATAGAAAATCGGTAGCAGTAACTAGTTAGGGCACCCTAACAGGCAGTTTAGGTTAGGTTAGAACTGTGACGCGCGAGCCGAAATATAAACCAGGTACAGGAAGGTTGATGATAAGCAATCTTGAATGTTGTCTGTTACCTTATTTCCTCCTGCCGTCATCCCATTTTATTGGGATACGGTGCATCATATCTTCTTCTTCCAGCATACATCTCAATCAGCCGTCATCTTAATAGAGCACGGGTATGACTCATTATATCTATATATCTACTTTAAATGGTATTCCAACATAATTCCAAGCATTTTCTTTTCTAACGGCGTTTGTGTTGAAAGCTAATTAGCTCATTATTTTTAATGATTATAAGTCATTAAAAGAAACCTATTGATGCCCGCAAACTGCAACAAAAAATAAATAAGTCTACAATATCAAATAAAAACGATACACTACAAACGCTTCATTCATAAATTTCAAAACATACAAACGCAACTTTTCCTGAAAGAAAAATCTAACAATAAAGATACATTATCTTTCACTTGGATCCTGTCTTGTGAACTCTAGTAAACACCCTTACACGTATGAAAAGAACATTATTCTTTGACACCCTAATAATGGCTCTTCCACGACCCCTAATTCCTTAGGCGGGCAGGCCTGCGGTCCGTGTTTGTGCTGCCTCGAATCTTTGATATCAAATTCTTTTAGAACCAACCGCACGTACTCTCACATTCACTCATATTTTAGATAACGTTCGACTGTTTCTCTGGTGCTCCACCGAATGTGAATAAAAATACGAATATTTTACTACCCTTGCGAGTTCGTGCATAGATACCGGAATTTATTGTTAGGTTAGGTAATATTTTTATTTCGATTTTGATGTATAAAATGGTGCGTTGATGGAATTTGTTCACAGATCGATGGAAGCCAATGAAGAAATATTTAATTTATTTGAACATTTAAAATACTGTATTTCAATGTTACATGTAGGCTAACAACCGATGAACTTGTTCAGTACACGCGTATTTACATATGTATTCAGTCGGCCTCACTAAAGCTTCGTTTACCTAAATAATGATTTAGGTAAACTACCATACTAGGACTGCCATAGACACATAGATATATGACAATCCATTACCTACATACCAAATCCTGCCTTGGAAAACACATTCAACAGATAGTCCCGACATTATGATTCGTACACTTTTATCATTATGGGTAGTCAAAAACCCGAAAATCTGATGCACAATCTTACCAAGGGGTATCGTGCAACTGAATTACTTTGTGATGTATTTTTATTGCATTACAATTTATTATTCTGTTTACAGATATCGGTGACCAATCAAATGTCAAACTACGCATAGTGTTCAAAATGAGAAGACTAAAGTGGGTATCGAGGTTGGATAGCGGCGGTAGGTGGCAGCACCGGGCAGTGACTCGCTGAAGCAAGATGGGAACGCACGCGCAGGGCGGCTCGCTCGCGCGCCTTCTGGTACTGGCGGTTTTACATGTCAATTTTATTGGTAAGTATTAGATTAAAATTAATATATATATGAATTATTCGAATAAAATACAACTCAGAAATAAATTCCGATGGAATAATTTAAACTTTAAAATTAGATCATCATTCTCTTGCCCTTATCCCAATTTATTTAGGGTCGGCGCAGCATGTCTTCTTCTTCCATGCATTTCTATTTTCCGTCATCTCAGAAGTCACCTCTTTCTTAGCCATATCATCTTTCACACAATCCATCCACCGTTACCTAGGTCTCCCTCTACTCTTGTAACCCTCTACATTCATACTCAAAAATTTCATCACAACATGATCCTTTTTCCTTCCAACTTTATAATTAGACTGGACATCAAAAACATTCAAGTTCGTATGAAAATTGGAAAATTGTAATCATTGGAGATCTATAAATTTGTATAATTTTCAATAAACATAATAGATTAAAGTGCTTATTTGAAACCGTCATAATAATGTTTACAATCGATTTATCTCTATTCTATCTTTGTTTTACTTACATTAAACACAACCTAATGTACCATATGTACCGGTATGTTACTACCGGAATGACTTCATTTTTTAAATATAAAAAGGGTTACAAGAACGGTTTTTTCAAAAATTGCAACATTACTTTGTATTAACAGATTGTCCGCTCATCGCCCGCGGCCATTGCAGCAGGTTATTTTCCTGAGTTGACTCCTAAAATTACCGTGGGACGGTTAACAACTGACAAACTGCGCTTTGTTCTATTTTTAAACCGGTCAAAACCGGCTTCTTATATCTTAGGAACGGTTAGTTGCTAGTTCTATATTTCTTTTGTTTTTCCAATATTATGGTGAAATCAAGGATAATCTAGTATTGACTAGACTTACATTACATTACTTAGCCATGGACTGCAGCTGAAAATCAGTGTTTGGTGGAAGTATACACAAATGTTGCCACTGAATTTATGTCCTTTTGGCACAATCACAATCACGTCAAATTGTAAAATACTTTCGTTTCGATTTAATGTTGTGCCGATAAATGCAATTTCCTGCCTTTTTTTCTTCCAAAAAAGTGTATTTTTAGTGAGTCAATAAAGCATTCCAAATATTAGGGAATATCAACTATAGTTAACATTTAAAATAAACTGGTAAAAATCAGGAAATTGTCTATCTGTCAGTTCACTGTCACCCATAATCATCATCCTCTCTCTATAATTCTCCCACTTTTGGACATACGTATACATAGACTACCAGTGCAATAATTATTTTATTTATTTATTAAAACTTTACGCAAAAATAAAAATAAAAACTGTCGCTAATAATTCTCGCCATACCTTCCATCAGTCGCGCAACTTTCATTTAAATAAGAATATTAGTACGAGCTTTTACATGCATGTTATTAATACTAGAACATTCCTCATAGCCTGGCACAAAGCCGCACACGTCAAAACTTTCTATTAGCCAGTACTTTGTTATATTTTTTACTTTTATTCGAATTATAAATTTATATTACTTGTTTGACTTTGGACGGCAGGTTTCATTTTAATTTGAAAAGTTTTATTTTTATTTTCTTTTATATTGGTAGCTAGGTATAGTTAGTAGCTACGTTAAATCATGTACAATGAAATGGAGTGGTTAGAAGTTTGTATCCACGTAAAACCAATATCAAATAAAATAATCAATAATAGGAATGTGTCCTAGGTAAAAATATACTAAGTCTATTTAGTCCGTCAGTAAGATTACCAAAAATTTTGGACACGTAGTTGGTAACTCAAATCAATAAAAAGTGACAATGAAACACATCAAAGTTCAGGAGAAGGGGCTTGTGACGTCACTGCTACGTTAAAAGTGTAGCACGGCGTGACGTCACGCCCAATTTCAACGCACTATTTATCGTCGTCATTTTTGGTTTACGTGACAAACGTGTCCAGTGTTTTTGAGAAAACTTTCGGACCAATCAAATTAATTAAAGTGCATTTCTTAAACCCTATTATTTTCGGGAACTCATTGGTTTTGTAACTCTGACTTTGTCCACTTTTACCGACTATTATCTTAAAAGCAACTAAAACTGACAGTACATTTACTTTTATATTCAATTTCGAATCTCTACACCTTATAGAAAGAGACGAAAGACGGAGATAATCCTTAAAAAGTGAACTCTTAATGGTTTAACACAGGTCGATTTACTAAACGCCCTGTAGGTACCTAAATTGTAGTTTACCTTAAAATCTTAAAATATCCAATTATGTTGATATAAACCTCAGCATTACACCATTAACATTCACTTAGTTAAAGGGGATCCGTCTATGAAGCTCACTAAATTAAAAACTTCTTGCGTTTATTGCAAATTGCAGCGCTGTTTCATGATACGTTATGATTTTGATACGTTCTTCCCAATACATTGCGGTTATTTTGATAAAATATTTACTAGGTTATAATCATCTAAAATATCAACATAGCTCACGAAATTATATTTGTTGGAACTAAGAAAATTTCGTGACAGAAGACGGAATCACCTTAAGTTGAAGTGTATTTTGTTTACTTACGAGTATATACCCACATTCTTTACACCTACGCACACAAGCAGACTACAATAACCTTTCTCATTTTTACACGCATGTCAGTTTATCTCGTAATATTCAGTAAATCGTGGTAAGGGAATCTGTTTGTCTAGGACACCGTGTGGGTTGTCAAAGCCTAAACTCGGCGGCGCCTTGTAAAGGTACACACAGACTTACCCGTAAAATAAAAATTGACGCGTAAATTATTGGTGTTTACGAAATGATACGAATATATTCTAGAAATTTCGAGGTGGCATTAACCTTTGAAAGCGAAGCTACTCAAATTAATATTTTATTTTAGACAGTTTAACTGACTGTATTTTTTTTATTTAGTAATAAATTTAAGGCTTTTAATTACGAATACAATACGATATATTGGTGAACTATTTCACAAGTTTTTATGGAAGCCACGTCATAAAATCAATAGAAAATATGATTTCGTCCGTTTGAATTGACGTTAATCATAACAATATTAGACCCATTTTTACATCCTATCCAATAATCTAGGTTTCATTAATGTGCCTTATCTAAATCTTTTTCCATAAAAGGCTGTTCGTGTCCCTAACGTTTTACAAAACCTTTTGTGTATGTTCCTAGATTTAGTATAAACACACTATTCGATATGCCTAGTATATGTTGTATATGTAATAGTGATACTGTGAATTAGAGCGGATGATGATAACCTAAAACCATTGACATAATGGATTTAACTGAACTAAACTCTGCGGTTTCAATCAACTATACAATAATACATGATTCCCCGATTACTACAATGCTCTTTGAAGTATACAGCGATGTCAGTGCGTTTTCGTGTGGGAGCGTGTGAGTGGAACTTTATGCGACGTTTCGGGCCCGCGTTCACGGCGCTTTGTTTCGGACTCGCTCTCATTCCACAAAGTGCAAGCTTTCGCTGCGTTACCGTGGAACGCTTCATAATACTAAACTATTGTACTTTACACCGTTACGGTTATGGAATCGTGAGTTAAAATGAATCTAAAAATTAGTGAGATGAGTATTTTTGTTTGTTTTAGCTCAAGTGTGTATGTTTTGTTTTATGTGAGTTAGTAACAGCAGTGGTGGTGGTGGTAGATAACTTATTGGTATAGTGCATCGTGGTGTGGTGCGTTGTCACCAACGATTTGCATGTAGGTCAACAATTGCAAAAGCGAAATAAATAATTATTAATTTTCAGTTATGTACTAGCACTCGCCGAAATCGGATTTACATGACTCACCACACCCAATAAACCCGTACGCAGTAGGTACACTTACAGGTACGTAGATGTACCGTGGTCCCCAGTAGCTGGGTTGTAGAGGTCGAATTGGCAGTCGCTCCATGTAAAATACTGGTCTATCTGTATCTGGTTCGACTGGAAGTCAACCCAAACATAGTCTGGAATAGGCTTGGTAGGCTTGCCCCCTATTACATGGGACTAAAACATAACTGGCGAAATGTGGGTACGCCTCTGCCTTAACCTTCGAGGATAACATTCGTGATGTTATGTTATGATGATGGGCTACATACTGGATATATTTTTTTCGCAATGATTGATCGTACTATAGTCATCTCCTGCAAATTTTAAATACGATATTATTCGTATCAGTATATGTTCTTAAAAAATCGGCCATGTGCGAGCAGAGCATACACAATTAGGGTTCGGTAACAAACCACACTGAGCAGTCTGTGGAACGGTCACTGGCCTGCCGTAATTGCGCGCAATACGGTAAACTGCGTGTAATTAATAAAGCTGCTAGCTCCTAACCTATACATCTAAATAATATAATATACGGTCGAGAAAAAACGATCTCCTTATATATATATTTCAGTTACTTAAGGTTTTTATTTAAAAAAGATTAGTATAACACGTGTAGGTCAAAATACCCAAAACATCGCTCAACATCTAATAACGAGGTAGATAGATCACAAGAAAAATCTCTGTGACAGACAAACATACAAATTTAAGAGTGGAACCCTAAAAACCTCAAAATGTACTTACCTGTACGAACAAAACAACTTATTTGAGGTAGATATTTATATTTTAAAGTTATTGCTTGTGGACAGTGCCATAAGTGTAAACGGACATAATAGTAAAGCCAACATTTATGATGTCTAGACAGACGTACTGGGCTATTCCTACTTTTATCATTATCTAGAATGGTATTAGACTCATACCTGCGCTAAAAGCATTTGAACAAAGAATAGTATTGTTGATGTAGCAATTAAGATTTATAATCAACTTTAAGGAGGTATAAACTGAGTTAACTTTAGAACGACAAAAAGCTGCTTAAAGAAAAAGACGTGGTTGTTGATGCATGTCAAAATGACTTTGCACAATGTGTGCAAAATTAACATAATATACCGATATTTATTACCATGCAAAATATACCTACGTAACAGAGTGCAATTGAATTGACTGTGGCTAATTGTTTCACAAATTTTAATACCGACAATTCGTAATTTAATTTATAATCGGACTCATTTAATTTTGTTAACAGTATTATTTAAAGTTGTGGAAATTCATTCCTCTATAAATCCCAACATATATATATTTAATTAAAATACTGGTATACATATGATTGATCTTCCAAACATCCTACGAATTTATTATGTAGGATGTAAAATAAATTTATCATAAAACTATTAAACGAACTTAGCTACAATATAACATGGATTTATAAAATTACGTTATTAATAATTAAATGATTCTCTCCTCGTCCTTCTTGATTTAAAAACTGCTTTTTATAATTTTGATGCTCATTAATCCAAAAGACATTTACCATCTTTTTAATTAAAACACAATAGGGCAAAACTTTTTAACTACTACCTAAACTATTTGTTACATCCACCGGGTATTAAGTTAGCAGCCAGAACGATACTCAAAATACTTTCTAACATTCCTAAATAACGTGGCTTCCTCTTGAAACCTCTATGAATTACTAGAGAAATATTCTAAGAATTTCCTTTCAGCGCAAAAGGCAATATTAATTAAGTACATCATCAAGCGGACCTTTTATACCCTCAAAGTGCCTAGGTACGTACACAAAAAGAGTATTTAATTTTGCGTAGAATAAATCCGACGAGACATTTTGCAAATGGATTTTTTGTAGTCACATCGGAGCAATTCATTTGACGTTGATATAAATATAAAAGCATCGTAGAGTAGCGTGGATAACCCTTTCAGGCTCAAAGCGATGTTCGGTATCCTCATTGAAAAACCGTTGAGAGGTCAACATAGAGAAAAGGACACACGCATCCCCGCGTCCACTGTTAATTGTTGTTATTTGGCATTTCATGTAAGCATCAGTAAATTTTGGATGGCCTTGTGAGGAACCATTTCATACTAGCAGATTTGTTGCTATAAAACTGTTTATAGATAGTTTAATCAAAATCCGTTCTGTAGTTTTGTGTGAAAGAGTAAAAGACATCCATCATACATCCTCTTAAACTTTTACATTTCATCATGTTATCTGCCTAGCCTTTTTCGCAACTATGTTGGGGTCTGCATCCAGTCTAACCGGATGCAGCTGAATACCAGTATTTTACATGAAGCGACTGCCTATCTGACCTCCACAATCCAGTAACAGGGCAACCCGTTGATAAGACTGGTTGTCAGACTTTCGGGCTTCTGACTCCCTGTTACGACTGTCAAAGATCTACAAATGACAGCCGGGACCCGGCTTAACTTGCTTTCCGAGGCACGTTAAACTTTTACATTTGTAGAACGAAATAATGACATAAATCTCGTTCAAATAATTTTGTTTATTTTTGCTTAAGGGGTCTTCTCTCAACACGTACACGTAAAAAAAACAAAGGAACTATTGCTTCACACAAACATACTTCTAACGGTCCCTATTAGACCATTCATTTTAATTCAATATTATTATAACATGCAATTCTATTAAAACATCTATAATTAATACAATTGAAGTGGTAATGCGCTGGATCGAGTACTGATTTTGTTGAGATTAAATGAACGGATTTGTATATTTATTTGATTTTATTGGTCTGTAAATCTGTACAAGTAATAATATAAAAATGTTCTACGAGTTTGAGGGAATAATAACATTGAAATGGGAGTAGTGGACTTAGCAGTTATTGTATGATAGACATTACTAACGGGCAACGACGTACTGGCGAAAGCCTAGACTAACATCTAAATAGGCTCTTAATAGACAGCTGAATCCGTGCTGATCGGCCAGTTTTGAAGGTTTCTGCCTACTCATACATCCATTCTGCGGTAGTTTACTATTTAACCGCCTTCTATTCTCGTATTTGTAAGGACGTTCGTATTTAAGTTTCAGTCTCAATCTGTCAAAAATACCTCTAATTCAATGTTGATAAGTTTTTGACTTACGTCATACGTCGTCGTCAACGTCATATAATCATATATGACGTTAAGAAGACATGTCGATTTGTTAATGAACTACAGATATTGGCCTTCTGGTAGATTTCCAATACATAGTATATACTGTGGTATCATGTACTGTTGTTGTTGTGTGTGTATACTGTTGGTATTAAAACACACAATTTCAAAACAAATTAAATTATAATGAATTCTAAAACACGAACTAGTTGCTCCCCAAACTAAACTCACATAGATGGAGATTGTCTCAGCGAGTATCTAGACACCACCCGCGTCGGAATTGAATTAATCTCGTTCTAAAATTTTCACTTGCCACCTTATCTCCTGTCGTATTGTCGTTTTATTGTGCCTACCCTGGAACCATTAGCGAAAATGTCACAACGGCGGCATTGTAATCGCGCGCCCGCGGCCTGCCCGCACAATGATGCGGCCGTTCGACCCCGCCCGTCTACACGCGCCTTTTACCTTTACTATGATACAAATTTGAGTTTCTATAATAAATGAGAATACCCCCAGCACTCGCATTATTTACGGAATAGAACGCCGCTTTACCTTTCCACAATCCCGGTCCGAATTCCAGAGATAGTCACCGATCGACGTAGAAAGCTTAGCTTGGAAACGTATGAATGAGTAAACACTTTTACGAATTGTGTCGTCTACATTTCACCTCTCGGATTCTTCGCATACCTAGAGTTAGCGAATCTTGTGTGGTGATTCACGTCACGTTGCGAGCGAGTGGCCGACAAAGGAAAGAGGGCTTGCATACCTTATTACCACCTTTTTGCCAAATCCCCACTTATGTGAAACACGACGCACTCGCGTGGGCCACTCAGAATGACAACTACGTGTTAACACGGAATGATGTTGTCGGTAGGTGTAATATTTTTATTCTCTCTGGAAAACTCTTATGAAAATAATATTCAAAATTCATATCTCACCTTTATGGAAATATATCTGCTTTAACGTGGATCGTGTTTGTTTTGACTAAATACTTGAGGCATGGATATAGACAAACCACAAAACGTACATTGTCTTCTGAAATAACATTGTCCTTCTACAGTTAATTTGTAGTAATTGATTTATCAATTTTGATCAAAGAAACGATGGATTGATGGTGTGAATGATGTGTGGCTGGAAAAGAGGTGGATATTTTCATGAAGGGAAATAGAGATGTATGGAAGAAGAAGACATGCTGTGACGATCCCAAACAAATTGGGATAAAGGCAAAAGGATGATGATGTTTTATCAGTTATGGTATTCGACAAGGCTAAACAGTATTTTTATAGAACTTAAACCAGCTAGGTACTGGAGCAACAGCAAATAAAGAGGGTTGCAACCTTCAAAGCTTCCAAGTCATTAGACAATTAGGGCGTATTTATTTCTTTGCATATTTTGCCACATCGTAATGTCACCACGGGTCTCCTTGTAATTAATCAGCAAGTCAATGAGCCGTTTTGTTTGGACATCGTCGATGAGTAATCCTTCCCCAGTGATTTACTGACGGACCCGAAATATCCCTGAAATAATGTTTACGTCAACTTTGAATTTTATCATTTTTAATGGCTTGGGTTCTACTTTGGAATTGGAAAGGTTTTCAATTGGATACTTCTATATTATTGATAATAATATTAGTAAAAATGTGAATTTGAGTTTATGAACGCACTCACGATATAAAATACCTCCTTAATGTTGAATAAAAAGAGGATAATAAAAATGAATGAAGGCGAAAAAAGTCATTATTTTAAAAATCTCTAAAAACATTATCCATTTTCTGTCTTAATTTTAAGAGTAGTTAATATCCATCCTAAAAGCATAAACGAATGCTATAAACAAACCAGCTAATATTACAAATGACGTCATGAAGAAATTCAATACAGACAAAACAGACTAATATCAGTTGCGAGAAATGCAAATGAGAAAAAATGCAACATTAGACTATAACAAAACACAACTACAAAGAGCAGGGCTCGTATTTATTACCCTTATCTTATTTGCATGCAATTCTGTATATTGCTGTCCCCGACATACACCATAAGCCGTGGCTTCCGACTTGTTTATAGAATATTCGCTCATAAACATGCAGATTGCGGATGAGACTCGTTTTTATGTAAAATTGGGGAAAGGGGAGCAGTTTTATTTATTAGCCTCTTGACTCCGCGGCGCGTCACGACTGACAGAACAGTTGCTTGAGAAATTGCCCGTAGTTCATATCGAGATTGAGCGAGCATACTCTGAACATGGGGGAATTTCAATCTTACTTTGTTTCGGATGTTGTGACAAACATGAAACAACGCAATGCAAAGTGGTACAGGAAAAAATCACCGACTACTTTGAGCTTACTATGCTAAGTACTGTAAGCGCTATATTAAATTTGGTATAGTATAAAATAAGACGTTTTTATCTTCCTGCACTCTTTCACCATATAAACTTATACCATGCCAAATCTCACTCCTCTGTGCGCGCAATTTTATACAGCAAAAAATCCGAAATTTTCGCTTTCCGTATCAATTCAATGAAATTAAGTTTTTTTTGTAAAAAAAACTAGTACTAATTATTATAAAATTCTTATTCAGTCGCCCGTAGTAAAATAAACATTATTAATTTTAAGTTTGGTTCAAGTTCGTATGAACTTTACTTAGCAAAGTAAACTCTGTGAATTTTGCCCTTAGACCTGGATATTCTTCATTCGGATACGTAAAAGGTATGGTAGATTCATCCATTCTTTTACTTACAATGGCTGTTACAGTAAAATCAAACGTTAAATTAAAATATAATCCATATCCATACTATCAATACCAACAGAATTCAAATAGGTAGTGAATTCAAATACTCCGGAAATTTACAAATTGTAAATAATATAATGGATTTCCATTGCATAACATATTCTAAATGCTGTTTAGAGTATTTGCATACAAAAGCTGTTGAGAATTATAAATTATAGGTTACCAAACTGCAATATGCCAAAATCCTTTCAAATACATAGTTGGCATGTCAACAAAACGGCGCGAAATAACTATAAAATTATGATTTTCTCATGATTTTAACAGTCGACGAAACATCGCTGGGTATCCAGAATCATGTAGTGACCTCATGATACTCGTATCAGGATGTGTGACGAGACGATGTCTTGTTCACCCTGTATAAATTTGAATTAAATTCAATAGTTAAAAAAGAATCATGAAGCGAGATCACACAACACAAGTAAAGGGAAATGTCCAAAAATCGTAATTTTGTGATCAGTCACAAAAAAAAAAGAATTCTGCAATTACATACTCACATTTGCAATTGGAGAACTGACCGTGACGTATATCGAGAGCATTTTAACCGGATTAAGAAATTCATAGACCGTATCACTTGAGTGAAGTCAGGAGCAGCCGGGCATAGTTTTGAGACGGAACCTTCCGGGGCGATTTCAACTCTCTCTTCATCTGCCTAGCCTTTTCCCAACTATGTTGGAGTCCGCTTCCAGTCTAACCGGATGCAGCTGAATACCAGTGTTTGACATGGAGCGACTGCCTATCTGACCCCCACAACTGGGCAACACGATACCCAAGTAAGACTGGTTGTCAGACTTTCGGGCTTCTGACTACCCGTAACGACTGTCAAATATCTACAAATGACAGGGACCAATGGCTTAACGTGCTTTCCGAGGCACGGAGGAGTCTCGATATGTCACAAAGGGTCACCCATCCACAGACTGACCTTGGCAAGCGTAGCTTAACTTTCGATCAATCCGTGCTGCTGGTTTTATTTAGCTACGAGCTCCTCACTCATTCCAACTCTCTCTTGTCTGTTTTTTTTTTATTAGATTACATTGCGTTCCTAGTGAATATCCCAGCATTCCCACATATGACGATAACTTTTAAGTTTAATTGTTAATACTCCATAATATGTTTCCTGGTCACGGTTTCGAGTCTAGAACTCATTTAGTCGAACGATTATCGGCGCTGCAACAGCTGGGCCCGATCGTTGTCACCGCATTATAGCATTTTCCTATTGCCAGCCGATGAAAAGCTATGTTATAGTAGATTTTATACTCAGTTAATCAGTTAACAATCTTTAATAATATTACTTTTTAGTAATAACAAAATCTTCAAAAGGGTTTTTTTATTTTTTTATTCAGAACTATTTAGTTTATGGCGGCAAAAAACATGTGTGTTATTTTTGAACATATGTAGTTCTGAGACCTTGATTATTTCCTAACACGATGCTGACACAAGTTCACGGTACTGACTGCGGTAAAAGCTTAACGTAATCCCATTCCTTTTGCCTCATCCTATAATTATTTTAATTGTAACTGTGCATTTGAAATAGTTTAATAATGCTATAATTGTACATATATCTTTTAATAGTATAAAAGAAATAAAATTATAGCATTATTAAACATATATAGATTAGACAATATAGATTAACAATATACATAGATTAGTAATCTATATCTACTTTACCCCAACCCCGAACATAATCTCTTACCTTGATTTGTAATGAAAAAAATCTGTTAAAACTAATAGCCAACGTATGTACCTATATTACATTTGAATGCAGTAGTGCTTGGTAGTTTTTAGGGTACCTCAAAAGATAAAAGGGAACCTTTATAAGATTCTCTTGTCCGTCTGTCTGTGTGTCACCACCGTTATTCTCAGGTACGGGTGAACCTAGTCGAATGTCTATTAGGTGTATAAAAATCAAGATCCTGAGTCAACACTATAAAAAGATATAGGCAAATTTAGATTTTCGCAAAAATTTGTAAGTACCAATATTTACCTTGCGTTTTTTTTTCGGATTTTTTTCTTTTACTTGTGCAGTAAGACCTTACTTTAAAAAAAAAATACAATTCTGGGTGAAGCGGAAGTACCTTATAGGTTTTGGGTCGAAAACATATATTATGGTAGTTCCAAATTTGCCAAAAGGCAAAAAAAAATAAAAGTTCCAAAAAATAAAAAAGGTGAATATTGAGGGTAGATACGGAACACTCAGCGCACGAGCTCTACTAGCACTTGACCGGTTTTGTTTCTACTTTCGATTACTCAAGTCATTTCCGAGTATGCCTATAAATAATAATCATAAATGTAAGAGGGATAAAAAGTCAGTTGTGTGAGTATTATTGAATAGGTCTATAATAATGAGGTCATCTAATAATGAGTTCAGTTTTGAACTATACGGGGTCGACCATTAATCACGTGATGTTATTTAGCAATTATTTGTTCATATATTTGCAAGATTGCACTACAGTTTTATGTTTCTAAGAGACCATTCAAGTTTCATACAAACAATATGAACCCATTTTACCACAATAGGGATTCTTTTTTTTTAAACGTTTGATGTTCCATTATTTGACCATATGATTTTTTTTATCCAATTTACGAGTTGATCGAAGCAAAGAGTATTCTATCCGCTCACAAAAACTTGTTAACCACTTTTCACTTAGTTAGAGGTTGCTGTTCAATAAACACAAAAATATGTCACATTTATTTTTTATCTGTCTGAATAACATCGACTTTTCCGAGGATTTTCTTGGAGGGGTATTAATAATAATAAATTTATTTCACACAAAAAACAGCATTTACATCAAAAAGCTATGAACATATAGGCTTATTACAAAGTCACAAACATATAGGTAGGTAGGTACTCTGACTCCTTAACTACGTGTGTGGGCCTGTAACTTAGGAGTCAGTAATTCTCAGTAACAAACAAAACCATAATTATATTTTTGTTGTTTAGTTTTAAAAAGGTAAGAAAGCAAAACTTTTTTAATTTACCTACGTTCTTACGCTTCTTACTGTGCGAGACAAACATATCCTTTTCTTTTAGGTGCTCTCTCCAGCGTTAACTTTACGTCAATTTGGTGACTACTTATTTTTTTTAAAAAGGAATACATTAATTAAATGGGTTCTAATGCGTCCGTTTCTTATTTATTTTTTATTTACCATTTTTATCATTTCTAAACAAAATATAAGTACTAACAAATTAAAATAAGGTAGTTTACTAACAAAAATCTAGGTTGTTAAGTTAAAAAAATGTATCTATAGATTAGGAAATAAAAGGCTTTTTTATTTTTATTTAATGCGTTCAAAGAAAGTTGTGACGTCACACCGCGTATTATCCATATGGCTTTTTTCGTGTGTGTTACATTAAAAGTGGAATAACTTTGAAATTTCACAATATATTGTTCAAGTACTTTTTTCACCATGATTAACATACTTTTATTATCTTCCAATGTGTGTAGGTAAGTCATTACTTTGATGGGTACCTCCAACAGTACCTGATACCTTAATATTTGTTTATGTTATATAAACAAAACCCAACAAAACCAAAAATAATAATAGAACCTCGTTCAATAAATACTGAACAAATAGTTATAGTTTCTATTTTCCAGTTCGTGATTTCCGTTCGGAACGAAGGATATAAGTAAACGACAAATATTGTGTCCACAAAATGTCCTACACACAATAAAAAATAAATATTAAAAAAATATCTGTCCTGTGTTGGCTAAAAATAGGGCAGTGTCGGGGGTGTTGACAAAGGTGACCGAGGGATAAAGGACGTGGGGACCAAAATAGTTGTGTAAACCCAGTGCTAGTTCAAATAGTGAAATTAAATGAAGTTAAGTAGGTGAATCAATCGAACCGGCCGCGGCAGTAATAAAATAACAAAGAACAAAAGGCTTATTGTATCGTCATTTAATTAATACGACGAATCAGTTACTCGTTTCCGAGGAATTGAAATACAATCAGCAAGTTCTGCGTATGAAAACAGCTCAAAAGAAATACTTTTATATCCTTATAGTTTCCGAGTTTGGAAACACCTTTTACTGTGGTTCCGCTGTTCCAGTTAACAGTAACACACATACTGTTGCTGGAGGTTTTTGTATGTGAGCTTAATTTTTTGTAAAAGCACCATGATACGGGAGAAATTATAAGGCAACGTTTAAAAAAAAAACTGTCCGTACGTTTCATAATTTCCATAACATTCTAGTAGGGGAATCGTTCAAATGAAAATGTTAGAATAATTTCATGACATCCAGGTGACTAATAATAAAATAGAAGATTCGTTTTTAATATTGTTTTCAAAACGGCTACGTGCAGTCATAGAGAGGATCGCAATGACAAACTTTGTTTCATAGAGCATTCCTTGTGTAACTTATTAAGTTGTTAGTAGTAAGCCTTCATTCTGTTATCTTCGTAGCCATATTTGTGCCTATAAAACACTCCAGTAGTATCATTTTTTTACTGTACCTATTCTTTCCCAAGGTTTTACGTCCCAATCAGCAGGCAGCATCTATTTTTATGTGCTCGCT
This sequence comes from Phlogophora meticulosa, assembly GCA_905147745.2. Classification (NCBI taxonomy): domain Eukaryota; kingdom Metazoa; phylum Arthropoda; class Insecta; order Lepidoptera; family Noctuidae; genus Phlogophora; species Phlogophora meticulosa. The sequence goes on from LR990518.1 coordinate 9,249,339, forward strand.
TATACTGAATAGTAATAGTTGATTGATAGTGATGTTGGCCCCAGAGGTAGAACCAATAAATAATACCCCACAGCTGTTTAATCAACCAACTTACAGGTTCTAATCTTAAATTGTATTTGAAAGACTTCAGAAAAGTAGTGCCGTAGATAATCTGTGCAGGATATTGTTTGCTGGGGAGTTTGTTCCGCCACTTCTTCTTCCCAGCAAAAACACTAGGATGTGATGAAGGGTGCGTTTTGACGTTCAAAATGTGCTGATTCTCAGCCTAATTTGAATAAATGAATTTTGATTTTTATATGTCGCATAAGAGTACTATCATCACAGGAAACATTCTTCAAGGCAACACACGTCCCAAATAATTAGGCAGGCTAAAGCTCTCAATGAACAAGCCAACACGAAGTACACATCCAACTCCCCCGGACACGTCACGGATGAGACCGGGGTGATTAAAAACGTGACCGTCATCACTTGTCGTCGGACGCCCATAAGGGTTTTATCTACTGCGAGCCACCCCCGAAGCTTTGTTTATTTATTGTAACGAAACTTTCTTGTTTGATCGCTTTAATAATCAGCTGTGATTATGGGGAAAATTTTGCGGTAATGATGGAAAAAAATTGGTACGTTGTGTGAGGGTTTATTTACGGACTGCCACGTAGAAACAGACAATTAGCGAAAGGTATACGTTTGTATAATGGGGTATACACGTCATATTAACAAAATTAAATTTCTTCTGATCTCAAACTGAGATGTCTCTCTTTCAGTTTGATAGTAAGATTTGTAAATTTTAACAGCAATAGAGGTTATGAATTCTGAAATAAAAAGTGAAAGTAAAATCCTGAGTCATCCATCACAATATTAATTGGTAGTGGAACAAAATACCGACGGCGAAGAATGACAAAGAATGTCGCCAAGAGTTAAGTACGAGTACAATGAAATAAATCATTTTTGAGAACCGTTATAACAGTCTTTTGATGCATGTGAAGACAAATTGAGCTATAAAACCAAATCGTAACCCAAGGAAGAATAGAATAGGCCGCTTTGTGTAAAATAGCGTAGATATATAAAACGATTAAATACAATATTTTGGTCATATTTTTGTTTTGCAGATTTCTTAATCCACAAAAAAATAATACTATAAAAATAGAATTAATTATTCTATTTAGTGTTAAAAATGCATCTTACTTGTATAAAATGATTACCATTAATATGATCTTAAACTAGATCAAGTACTAAAAATAACCGTTTCAGACTCAATAAAAAAAAACCTTACGAAACTGAGCGATACTAACAGGTTTCATTGCAACATTGTGAATTCACAATGAAAAAAATCTATTGACACTTATGCTAGGGATGACGGCGAACGCTGGGGGTTAATCCTAGTAATATTTTACTACATGTTACTTTTATAATGTTACTAAAGTGGGAAATATGAGTAGAGAATTTATGTGTTGTAAAAATGTTATGTGTGAGGCGATTGGGTCACGCACGGGGGGGCCATAAGGCCGGCTACGATTTTTATTAACTGTTTGGATATGTTGTGTCGCCGTAAAACTAAAACGACCCTTACGTCGATTGGGCATATTGATAGGAGACATCTTTCTTGCGCTTTTAGAATTTTCGTTGCAAATTTTTTTAGGGTCCGAGTTTAACAGGAAAACGGAACTTTTATATGATCATTTGAAAAAGTGTTCTCTAAGGATTCGAAACTATATTTCTGTTTCAATTTTTGCAAAAAATGGTTGCTTGATCATTTTCTAGGTTTATACAGCAAATATTTTCGAATTATTAAGTGATTTACTACATGTTAAACTGCTATATTGTACAGGAAAATTATAGCCATTTGCGTTGTGTAAAATAACATTAAAAATACCATAATTAGGTGCCCACTTATGAAGGCATTTCGACGTAGTATTCATCTTAATCAAATAAAAAACGTTAGCTAGGTGAATCATGTTATTATAAAATTTAGCGCATTCTGATTTAATATTAGGCATACCAGCAACTGTTCTAAAAACTGCTAGGTGTAGCTATGTTCGGAAACCTTATGTTGAAAACCCGGCTCGTGCTTGGTAGGTTTTTCTCTTATGAATTTAAATAATGATGTGTCATCATTCTCTTTACTTTATCCGCATTTCGTGTTTTTTTTTTGTTAATATCTCTATTTTTTTAAACAATTTATTGTAGAGTTAAAACATCATCAGTTAGTACATCAAGCTCATTTTTTTTCAAATCATTATGGCACAAATAAAACCAATAAAACCTACGTTATTATGTCACCCGTGCATATAAAGCCATACATTGTGCTGAATTAAAGAAAAACATAGAACACGTCAGCCGCATATCAATCCTGTGGGACTGTGGGAGTTTCATGTTACCATGATTTTTGAAGCAATGCAGGATTATTTTACATTCACTACGAGTGAATTTTGTATGCTCACTTGATTTCAGTAAATTCTTTACAAGGTAGGTTGACATGACATAGTGACAGAATGAATATGACGAGTAAAAACAAAGCTTAAAATCGAATAAAAAAATTACCATGTTTTTTTTTATTTTATTTATTTGTTGAATTTATACTTCAAACACATATGTATAGAGTCGGAATTAATTCCATATGCGAGAGAGATAATAATTTTCGGGTTTTTATTCATCTCTCTCATATCAACGCCGCACAACTACTAATTATTACTCATCTTGCTCTTATACCTGGACTTTTTTTAATTCTGAAATCGCCAATCCGTCTTCATCAAGCGTGGTGATTAATGCTCGTGCCTTCTCTGTATGAGAATAGGCCTTTGCCCTGCAGTGGGACAGTAACAGGCTGTTATTATTATTATTATTATTTTAGTACATATAGATATTTTTCTAAACAGTTTGTTTCGCATAACCTGCAGGTATAATTTGAGAAAGTGAACGTCAATTTGTGACGTTTATAGGTTAGGAATCTTCTTGGACAAAGTCCAAAAATTCGCAACTGGATCAAAGGCTCAAAAGGCTCTCAATAACACGAGCTTCACACGATGAAAACTACAAATCCCGCCATCACTCCCATAACCCAAAAATAGGATGAAACAAAACTCATAAAAACGATAGATGACTTTTAAATATTTCTGCAGGATGTCATATATTTTCTGGATGCATTGTGTTGTTGGTGCAAACTGCCAATACATCTCAATTACCGAGCTTGTTGTGCTGCGAAACTGAAATGTGCATAAAAGGTTTTATGATTTTATAAAAAAATTGATGGTTTTGCAATCCAAGTGCTTAACAAACTACATTACCTGGATCATATATATCATGTGTCTACCTTTTTCCCAGCTACTTATATTGGGGTTGGCTTCCAGTTCAACCGTATTTTACACGGAACAACCGCCTCTGATCTCCACAACCGAGACACTGAGTACCACGATGCTCTTTGGTAAAACTGGTTGTTAGACTTTCGGGTTTCTGACAACCCGTAACGATCCAATGGTTTGACGTGGTTTCCGCAGCACGGAGAATCCTCAGTATCCAATGGATGGTCACTAAACTTAATAAAGCTGGTAATAGGCTAGCCTTTTCCCAACTATATTAAGTTTCCTTACCCTCAACCTTTCTACCTAGGTAGAAAATAGTGAAGTTAGAAGGTGTAAGTCAATTTTTCCATCAGAACTTTATAGTAGCAGTAGTCAGTAGATTGGATTTATGCCCGGTAAATGGGAACAAGCTAACTTAAAAACCACTTAAATCAATACCCCTTTGCCTATCCCTTCAGGGAATAAAAGCTTGTTCTCAAATCATGTTAAACAAGTCAAAATCTCGGTTTTTCGAAGCATTGTCTTACTTAAACCTCAGCTATTTTACGCAGATCAAACTTTCTGTTGACAAAATTTATTCATGACGTGATCCCTCGTAAATACATTTGGGACTTTATTGTCGTAATGAATTTGATATGGCTTATGAAAACAGACTTATCTCTATTTATTTTATTTAAAGTTTATTTTTAAATGTTTGTTTTATTTACTTTTTGGTATAATTTGATGGTGACGTTTCTTTGTGGTTTCAAATATGTTCGATTTGCATAAACAGGTTATGCTCAAACAAGCCTAATAAACCAGTGCAAACAAATTATTTTGAATATGTGTAGTGATAATAACAATTAGTCGAAAAAATAACAAGATAAAAATTGATTGACGCGGCTCTCAACTGTTAAACTAAAAAATCAATATTCCCGATCATAAACATAATGTTGCGTGTGATGTAATCATATCACTGGAATTATTTTGCCTTAACACCTTAGTTTTTTGGTCATTTTTTTAAGATACCATGTAACGATTCTCTTTCAATGTCAAACTAATGACTTTGTCAATTTATTACACAGTCGTTACCTGTATATTCGACTTTTAATTATGTTACAGGGCCGTCTCCACCTACATTCTATTTTATAAAAGTATTAAAAAATATTTTTCGTAATATTTAATGTTTTCGTAATGTTGGCAAAGCGTAGTTTGTATTTGTGTTAAGGTGCTCGGCCTTATCCATCTTTGACTGTACAAGAATCACACAGACTACCATAGATATCCGGTTGGAATTTTCAATTTGATCGTGGAATGCGACCGCAAGTAAAGAACAAAACGTAGAAATCTGCATGTACTCGCAGAGAACGCACGCCGCCTGCCTCCTACAGGGTTAGTTCCCGATTTATTGTATCAATTTTGTATAAAGCCAGTAGGTGAAATAAGCGCGAAGAAATATGTGCTAGCTCGCGTTTTTCGCCTCCGCAGTATTGCAGTAGACAATAGAAAAGAATTTTTAAAAGGAAACTGATTTCTCTAGGTTTTATTAGAAAATTCCTTGCTTCTGTGAGAAATTAAGCATGATTGAATCAGGCTTTTAACAGTAGTTCTAGATAAGGATAGAACCAGTATTTGAAATAATTTGTTGAACTAAACTATCTAATTCGGAAAATACCTCTAAATGTTATCTAGTTTAAAAGCAGAAATCATGAGACCAAAAACTACAAGCAAAGTTACAGTGTTTAGATACTTGATATTGACAAGTTATAAGGCAACAAAGATAAAATATGGAATAATGGCTTAGAAAATATAAAAGTTTCACTTTAAAAATATAATTTAAAGAAAATATACAAAGTGCAAAGTCTTTATAGCAGATTAATAGCTACTAAATAACGTTTACTATTTAATAAGTTCCATTTAAAACTTTAAAAAGAAATTGTCTTTGAAGTAGACAAATAAAATGGCATTTTGATCAAAAACTGTTCATAGAAAAATAAATTTCAAACCAATACAAATTACTTTGAAGTGTGTATTAACATCTCATTTCAGAATTTATTTATAAAAGCTGTAGCATAACAAAAACAAAAAAAAACATTCTGCCAGCGGAAAATCAATTTCGCCCCCAACTATTACATCGCAGCCACAAATTGATAATAAATAAAACCGCTTAAAAACTTTTAATATGAGGAAAGAAATTTATTCACGGAGAACATGTCCTATCAAAATATCTCGGGCCACACGTTATGTCGGCACATTCTTCTCCTAAATTGAAATTCTCGAACGCTCTCCCTTCGCAAGTGGGACGGGTTCAGAGCCAAAAGACAAATACTTTGAATGTTCGATTAATGTGATCAAATATCATCTTTTCTTCAACGGTTTATTTTATTAAGCTTTTTCTGTGTATTTTTTTGCGGCTGTTCTTTTGAGGATAATCTCATATTAGAATGTTGGAATGAACAATGTGGTAAATTGGCTAGGGAAAATTCTTGATATTATCCGATTCGGTATTAAAGGATGCTTTTAAATAAAGAATATAGTTCTTTTTTCGTAAATCGAATGAACCTAGAATTGTATAACGGATTTTAACAGATTAAGAAGATTCGACGTTGTGGCCAGTGTTTTTGTCATTGTTTAAATTAAAATGATTGACGAAATGGACTGATCACTCCCATGTCGCTTCATCCATAAACAGTAAAATACTTGCAAATGTGTCAAGTCATTGTTATAAACGAGTAAGGTAGATAAATAACAATATTTATCCAATGAACATTGATTCGTATACAGATTGGTTTAAGTTCCGCTTGATTTGTGAAATTCTCACTATGTGACATGCTGCAATGGAGTACTTCAAAAAACAATAGATATTAAACACTGTTTTGGAATAAAAATTTTTTTTTTTTAATTTATTCATTCTTTTGCGAAACCTAATATTTTCGCATCATTTTTATGAACATCATTATAAATTTTTATTAACTTACCAAAATAATACATAATAACCTCGCCTCACAGAAAGAACTATTTATAATTCAGATGTATAAATAAAAAGGTTATAAATGAGTATTCAGAAATTTTTTTTGGACCGTAATATTGTTGATGACAACCGTCTAAAAATCCATATGTAACTCACATATGGATTTTAAGATGGTTGATTCACTAACAATAATAATTTATTTCACTGAATAGTTAACAGTATTTACGAGGAATTATGTTTACGTCGTTTATTAATTGGAAATACTACGTACTAATGATGGAAGGACAGAATGATGGAATTATGGAATAAGTCCTTGCAAATACAAATAACTTTTGTATCGACTAGATAGTTAAGTCGAGTCGAGACAACTAAACTATTTAGTCGGTGGAGGTGCGCATACATTTGTTGCAGTCGATCGTCGAATTTATTTATCTCTTACACATCGACCAACCTTCTTTCGGCAACGGTCGAGTCAAGGTTCTACAAACAACGAAATTTTCAATTAACAAGAAACTAACAGTCGCGGATCGAATGAAAAATACAAATTGAGAGTTTGACCGATAATAATTTTCCAACTTTTTTGGGTTCCTTGTTTACAAGGAATCCTTTTAGTTTCGCCATGTTGGTCCTTCCATCTGTCCCCAGCTCAGCTCAGAGACCGTTACTACTAAAAATCTGTAATTTAGAATGGGTATAAACATTGATCACATCAACAAAGTGGTAAAATAATATCATGAAGATATTATTAATAGCTGTTGCTTTTTATGGTGTCCTAGACAAATGGTATACGTAACATACAACTGTTGCAATCGATAAAATAATTCTGTACATGCGTAAATATTAATTGTGGCTACAGAACTCACAAACGCGTAACACGCACTTGGTCGGTTTTTTAAATAAAATGCTGACCAATACAGCTTTTTGTATTTTTACTGTCGAGCAGTTCTCCAGTTGACAAAATGCGCACGTCCTATAATCTCAATATATTTCTATGAACTTTTGAAACACAACAAAACAGTTTAGCAACTAAAAATTGTATTATGAGGTAGATCCAAGACACCCGTGATTTAAAAAAAAATATCCTCTAGATTTATATACTTCATGATTCGATAGTCGCGATATTTTTTTGGTAAAACGCCGCTCCAACTTACCATTCTGAGTGATCGCTAATGTTTAACTTTAGCGTTGATATAAAATTGACCTTTTAAATAAACTACAGTAAGTAGGTTAATATTCTTTCGTTTCTTCTTTACTTAGCAAATGCTCCTTCTTTACTTCGCAACTGCTCGTTTTATTTTTCTTACCTCAATCAATGGCTTCTTGATAAATGAAAACAGTTAAAATTTATTTCCTTTTTCATTATTTTAAAACGTTGCCCCACACTAGGAATTTCTCCTGTATCGTAGGTGCGTTTATAAACATTTAAACTAACATACACTAACGGCCAGACCAGAAACTACCTGCACGCATAAAAATATCTGTTCCGAGCGGGAATCGAACCCGCGACATGCAGCGCAGCAGCCAATCGCTCAACCACTATGCCAACCGTGCCGTTCATTCATTGTTACAATGAATATGTTTTAAACAATTGCTTGTTTCCCTTAAAAAATCTTATTATTTATTTTGACTCGTCCATCAATGTTTGCTTTTATTCCGATGTTTTTCCTTGTTGAACGGATTCCAACAGAATGTACAACATTCATTGTTATTTTGTTTTCATATTTTTTTGAATGAATGTTAAATTTCTTGTTAAATATCAACAATGTGTTTTTTATTTTTGCTGTCGTCTTTTCGGATAATAATAATGATTACATTAAAAAAACCGGTCAGGCGCGAGTACAACTCACACACGAAAAGATCGCGTCTCTACTATGAAAGTACCAAACACTACTCTGGCGGAAAGATAAGTAGGATTACACTTTCCTTTGTATTTCAAAAATGTACTCCATGAATAAAAATAAATAAATAAATAAATATTGCTGGACAATCCACACAGCATCATCTAGCCCCAAGCTAAGCAGAGCTTGTGTTATGGGTACTAGATGACTGATATACTTAATACAATACATTACATAGATAGATATTTTTTATTATAAATAGCAAATACCCAGAACACCCAGAACAAATCTTTGTAGATCGTACAAACATTTGTCCCAGGGCGGGAATCGAACCCGCAACCTCCTGCGTCGCAGGCGGACCATCGCCCGCCACGCCACATCGGTCGTCAAATATGCTATATATAACGGTCAATTCACTGCAAATGTAAGTTTACAATTTCAAAATAATATAATTTGGTGATTAAACTAAATATTACCGAATTTCAAAGTCTTGCCTTTACTTGTGCTAAGAGAACTTGCTTCTTACCAAATTTCATGATTTTAGGTTAACAGGAAGTACCATATAGGTTTTGATTTGTTTGGGAGTATGAAAATATGGGGCCTAAATAGCAGATTTTTTTTTAATTTTGTTGACTTAGAAATTGTTTTTCTTTTAAGCTGCAAGGGACCGCTAGCCCACATATTTACTATTAAATTGAACTTGATACCTTCACGTGTTCCTCCGGAAAAGGGTCTTAGCAGACAGGCAGACGGACGGGCATTACAGTGACCACATGAGGGTTCCATATTTTCCTTTTGAGGTACTGAACCCTAAAAAGAGAGTTTAGCAGTATATGAAAGTGCCTTCACTCTCTCTCTCTCTCTTTCTTTTACAATAAGATACTTAGCACACTCAACATACACACACAATACCATGCACCACCACTACCTTGGCACACTCAATATAGCACGGACATACGATGCTTACCTGAAAGAAATTGTAACGCTAAACTTAGATTACAGTCAAGCATTTTTTTTTTTGACAATAAATTGTGAGTTGGCCATTAAAGGTAACTAAATAACTAAATAGTACCTATCCACTGAAATAGAAAGGCCGTCAAAACATTCATAACTATACCTTCGCACTCGAGAAGCCTACGTGTCTCGGAAAGCAGTTTAAGCAGTTGGTCCTCGCTGTCACTTGGAGATCCTTGAAAGACGTTATTGGCAGTCAGAAAACCAAAAGTCCGACAACTAGTTTTACCATGAAGTCTGTATAGTGAAGGACGGCTTCTAATTAAGTAAATTTCTAGTTTTCAGCTGCATCTGGTTAGACTGGAAGCCGACCACAACATAGTTAAGAAAAGGCTTATACTAGTATAAGCGAAACAAAATAATATCAGCGAAAAAACAGCACAGATGACGTCAGTAGTTCCAAATTCAAAAACACAATAACACAGCGGCTGAGAAAAAAAAACTCGATAAACGTCGCCATAGAGGGATAAGAAAAGATGTGTTTTGTGCCAAGTGCTCATGATTGTAGGAAAGAGGATCTTCTATACCCTTGTACATTGATCTGAGTGGGAACGTACGGGTTGTTTCGTAGAGCAGCCTTTGAGGCGGTCGGGCGTACGAGCCTTTGAACGGTAGCTCGGGTGCATTTTGATAGCAGTATCGATTTTAACAGTGAATAGATTTTTACTTTAGTTCTTTTAGTTTTCTTTAGTGTAACTGTTGGGCTTTTGTTCGTGGCGGGATATATGTTTAGTGTGTATGATACGTCATAGATAGGGTAATAAATTCTGTATCTATTTTTTCGGATCCACGTGATCATGTTACGGTTTTGTTGAATGTCTTTTTTTACTTTAGTTTCCTTTAGTTTAACTGTGGGGCTTTTGTTCGTGGTAGGAAATATGTTTAGTGTGTATGATACGTCATAGATAGACTAATAAATGCTGCATCTATTTTTTAGGATTCACGTGATTTTATGTAACAGTTTTGTCAAATGACTTTTTCATTGTATGTTTATTTGTTGACAATAATCTTGGCACTTATAACAATATTTTAATCCAGAATGTATTTCAAGAGGTAGGTTCAGATCGCTAAGAAAGCCCTATTTCACTTAGGATTAGCAAATAAATCTACAATTTATTGTTTCGCAACTCTCCAAGTAGTCCCTACACACTACTTGATTTTTGTTTGTAAAATAAAAAGAAATACACGCGCAAAATAAGACAAAGAAATCCTTGCAATACGTCTAAAAGCTTGCAACTAATCAAATCGTATAAAGTCACCCTCAATCATAACTTCCTTCCTACGCAGTGGGGTGACTATGAACCCCTTACATTTTTCATTTTCTCTCTATTTTGAATAAAATTACTGAACTCAAGCTAACGGAAAGTAATAAATAATGGCATAGCTTCCGCATACATTCTAGTCTGTAACTTTAAAAATGAGATTCGCGGGTGTAACGTCGAACAAATTTACATTCTTCGTTCGATATACTCAGACTATTTTAGACGAGTTACTCGCCGTGACGAACAAAATTCGCGAATAGCAAGATGAAGCAATTATTCAGCTTAGTCATGCATTGTATTTCCGCTCATTAGGTGTATATTTATTTAATTTACAACGGCTGGGGGCCGACGATAAGCTTCGGGGCGTGCGCCTCTGCGACTTCGTTGACTGAATAACAATGCAAACGGACGTCTAAAATGTTGCTCCTCTGTTATGCAAAAGAAACGGGAAAATTGTATTATCTGGCGGTATCGTTACATTTTAGAGGCGCTGATCTGGTTGTCGATGATAAATTGAAAAGGAATTTGCTTAATACAGTTTATGGTTAGAATTAATTTTGTGTTCGGAGGTGTCAATGTGGGGCATTTTTTGAATGACGTATTATGCCGTTTCCAATAATAATATAGTAGACAGTAGATTTTTTTTTAAATAATCACTCAGCTATCTAAAATTTTAACATTACATAGAGGCTACGAATATTTTCAAGCGTTGTCTTATTTTCTTACCTGACTGCGCGATGCAAATGAGGGTAATGTGTTTATCAGCCTATGTATGCATGTATGTTTGTGTATTCGTTTGTTCCATATTTCCACACACATGGTTCTTACGTTAATCGATGTTGCTGCAGACATGACAGTAAACAGAATTTTATATTGCGACATAAATACACCATTTAGTGATTAAATACATTTTTAAAACCCGCATAATAATAAATTCGACAACTGGACTTATTTTCATCTTTTTGGTTAATTTTAATTTCTTCTTTTACAGTTTGGTATCTGTTTTTTTATCTTTAAATTCATTTTGTACACTAGCGGGTTTACATATATAAATATATATGTATTTAAATTTACTTCTTCTTTTGCATTCCCAGACATAAAACTTCTCAAAAATACGAGCACCAATGCTAAAAAGGTCAGACATCATAAAAAACCCCAGTTGTACCTGGCATGAAAAACAAAAGCCTCGCTAATCATGTGCCGTGGTAAATACAATTAACTCAAATTAAAAGCGCTTTGTTAATAAACAGAAGTGTAACAGCGTTAATCTGAGAAACAATGAGATTACGAGAGTATTTTTCAAACAACTTTTTCGGCGCCTATTGCGAATACTAAAACGGCGCGCGAATCGTAAATGCGTAGATACGTGGAATTTTCACTTATTACAGTTATTAGTATTTTGCTTTATAACTTAAAAATATAAGTATGTGTAAGCTATTTTTTGGAGTTTTATTTAAAAACGAAAAATTTACCTTTTTATGAAAAATTTACAGGTTCATTACTTATTTTACTTTTTGTAAAACTTTGCGTTATAGGTATAGTTGTCGCAAGAGATACTGGTGACCATGAGGCCCAGGGTTCTAATTCTGGGTCGGACTAAGTGTGGTTCGGACTAAGTAATAACACTTAGTCCGACCTACGAATAAGGCAAAGTTTTACAAAAAGTAAAATAAGTAATAAACTACTAAATTCATTTCGAATTGTGTGAATCCGTGTACAGCATGTCGAGTGGACCCACGTCATAGGGAAGAGCAAAGTGGCTCGATAACCGCGCGAAACCGCGGCCTATCGCTTTTTGATAGCATCACTTTGCCCAACTTGCCATCTGACGGCCATTAGGTACGGGATATTGAAAAAGTGAGCCTCGCCGATCGAAGCGGTATGTCCGTATTTGTGACGTCATATGTTAGCACTTATATCGTGATAAAATGTTCGATACTATTGGCTTTGAAGATCTGTTTAGATTATATTTAGTAGTAACATTTAAATTATAAAAGATATTAATTTCTGTAAATATGCTTTCAAAAACACTTTTACACGTCATGAAATAAAATAAAAAACTTGGTTAGGTCAATTTTTCCGAGCTGACTACTGAGCTGATACATCAGAGTAGTATTTTCTGTCTGTTGTAGCTCTTGAAAGAGAAGAAGGAAAACTAAAGTCACAGTGCATGAAAAAATCAAACATCTTTGGTGAAATGTCCAACTCTTCACTTGATCAGAGTGCTGGCCTTTTTTATGACCAAAGAATCAGCACTGCCATTTAACGTGGCAATGCTGTCAGCACTGCCATTTAACGTGGCAATGCTGTCAGCCTTAAAAGCACTTTACCTATTGACAGCGATGCGTATTAATTATATTCTATTTTATGAAAAATCTCCCTTAAACTACAGCACTGTGTTTTGTGCTATTTTAACTGAATCAAAACTAAACTCCTCTGCATTCGATCGAAAATACATCGTCTGCATCCCCACTCACTAGACCTGAGAACTTCCAAATTTATTCACCTCAATTACCTGGTCGAACTTGATAGCTGCAATTTGGCATGATTTAATTGGCTTACACCAATGTACTTGATTTAATCACACAAAGCTTAGTTGAGAATACATCAATAGAAACGTTACCGATATGGCACAATCAGAGTAAAAATAATAGTTAGTTCAGAAAAGAACTTTTGTCATTTATTTTGAAAGAGACATGGTGCATTTTTCTGTGTTTTGCTTTCAAATTATCTTATCTTTATATATTTCAATTATATTTAGATTCTTGTAGGCCAGCCTAGTATCTGTATATAAAAAATCCAATAAACCATAGACAAATATTCCTCAGAGTTGCAAGCCTTCATATAAAAATTCCCGAAACTTTGGCAGCCCTGCGTAGTCGCTAACACAATAATAGTCGGCAAATTGGTTTGTTATCGATAAATATGTGGCTAACACGAATCACGTATAAGTCCGGGCAACACATCATTTTCTTTGTAGGTCAATTTTGCTAATAATCAGAAGGGGAGGATTTATTGTCTATGTGCGATTATATTTATGTTAAGTCTTGTTTGGTAACGATACTTCTTTCAGCAGAACTTTAGTCATTAAATTTACGTCTATTTACAGAACGAATGACGATGATCTTAAAATCGTACTTACATCTTTAATTACATAAATCAAACTAAATTTTTAACTAATATAGTCGTTCAATATGGCGACAAAAAATCATGAAGCCAATCTATCTCTGTGTAAAGAACTAAACACTAAACCTCGTAAAACAAATATACACTTTCGGACATCTGAATCGAGCCACATTATTTTTATTTATGGTTACTTTTTAAATTGTGGTATTATAAAAAAAAAACAAAATGGTAGTTTGAAGCCACAGATATAAACTTTCACTTTCGTTTTTAACTGATTTAAATTAGAAAAGAAATATTATGAAGAAGAGTTACGTGCAAGCGTCGTATTTACTCATTTAAGAAGAAAAAAAACGTTTTCATAGTGGAAATGTTTATTTTGTAACTCGTGCCACCTCCAACAGCACTCCCAACGAATTTGATGTGGTTTGGAATTAGTTAATGTCACTTTTAAATACTCTCACACTTTCTTTCACTCAACAATATTTTTTTCTCCTTTTAGGCATATAAAGGCTGGCCCAGTTTAGGAGTCCGCGAGTGTACTTTAGATATCTGTCAAATATTTTTTGTGTATCAACACTGGATCTATGCTCTGTTTATTAGTTACCAAAGAGCACAAAGGACTATTTCTTTGTTTCTTTCCTGTCCCCGTTACATTGACCTCTCATAAAAGAAGAACAGCTACATCTACCGTAATTGATAACAAAGTCTCTTGTAATTGGATCAAAGTCGCATTAAAATTCGCTTTGCGGCTTATGAATTATTATCGTCTTACCCATTGTACAGAAGTTGCTAAATAAGATTTTTTGTGTGTAAATGGTTGTCGCTTTGGTATATCTATTTAAAAGTCTTTCAATTACTTAACGTTTTATTGCAGCAGATATTTGTTTTTAATAATCAATTTTTTTTTTTATGTTTGGGAATAAGTTGTATTCAAAAATATTTTTAAAGAGGTACTTAAATTTTAACAAAACCGAAACATGATTGGTAAAATGTTAAATTGCAATAGGCTCACCCTCTAATAAATCTAGACTGAGCAATTCCTGATAATAAAAAAAACAATAACACTTTGACCGACCCGGAATTCGAAGCCAGGACTTCATACTCAACAGTATCCAAGCCAATAGACCAATGACGCAGTCACCTATATATTTATCAAAAATAGTTTTTATCTTTTTACAGTACAAGAAAGTTCAGTTACTGTTTAGCTATAGTTTGTAATATTTCAGGAAAAATAGAACTATTCAAAACGTTTATACGTTAACATACAATTAGTATCTCCACCAACATGTATTGAAGGAAATATATTATTATTTCCTATGTTAGCGGTCCCTAAGTAAAGATTTTTCGAAATTCGACCCGCAGGGATAGAAAGGTCTGTAATGCGTTCACGGACAGTATCGTAGGCTTGTTTATATAACTTTTGTCTGGGTTCACCTACTCTCGCCCATAATATCACATTTGTTCATGTTCATCCTCAATTTCTTTTCCACATACTTTGCTGAATCATTGAATCCTTTTTAGTCGGTTGTTGCTTGTATGTTCGTGCATATTTTTTATACAGCTAGCCGATTCTGTGAGAATATCCCCCGTGAAAACTTGGGTGAAATGAGCAGTGAAGTGAGCTGTCCCTATCTTACCTAACTTGGGTGACACTGCTAGATTTTCGTCACGACACCCTTGTTTTCACGAGGAGATTTTTACGGAATAGCACTGCAGATCATCTTTAGTACGTATATTAGGTGTGTAACACATAGCTGTAAAACATATATTGTTCTATCACAAACGCACGATAAAGTCGAGCTGTTCACGAGCCTTGCATGCAGTACACATGCAAGCTCATCAAGCTATCCCAAACTGTCAAATTTTCCCAATCGAACATGAACCTTATTCTTTTGTGATAAAGTCTAAAAAAATTAATAAAAATTTGCCAGGTTGGGGTAGCTTGATGTGCTGGTCTCCGTTACGAATTTAATTAAAATGTTCGATGTGGATTCGTGCATAGTTGCGCATATCTTGCACCGTAATCCTAGACTTACCTAAAACACGGCTCTTAAAAGGTAAAAAAAAAACAAAACAATCATCAAAAGTAATCCCTCACTATTGAAAATAAAAAAGGAAATAGCAAAATGGTTGACAGTAAATAATAAATGACGGTTAATGTAAGCATAGGACGACAGTTACTGCCATAAACATTATAGTTTTTATTCTTTCTCACTTTAATTGTTTTACGGTTTATTCTACGTTCATTTTCTTTTATTTATATAGAGGAGGTAATTCGTTTACCCGTGAGAATAGTTTCAACACGTGCCGCGTCTAGACGAATTGACTGTAATGGACTTTGTGCCCGCAGTAGCCCGTCGTATCCGTGTGTTTACACAAAGAGGGAAATATTTATCGAGAGAGGTTTCGGGTGTTGGTTTTTGGACGGGACTTAAAATAATGTTGGAGGTTTTCTTCGTGGTGTCATTTAAGTTTTTGGTTTTAATAAAGTCGAAGCACACATAATATGCGTACCATTCAATATCTTATCTTATTAATAAGCAACACTGATAAAAAAATCTCCTCGTTTCCTAGCATATACGAATTAATTTGAAACAAAATAACGTAGTTGCATTTAAGATACTAAAAATGTTCAATTCATCCCAATGCAAACTCAACCGAACCATTACGAAATATCGTAAAAAAAATATTGCTACCTAATGTCCCCGAACTTTATATCCGGCCTGAAAATATTCGTTAAAGCTTTTTTTGTGTAACTGACACCAAAAAGTTTAGAAGCTCACCGCGACTTAAATAAACCGACAAAGATCATAAATAACAATAATATTTCAGGCTCATAGAGAGCAATGGCGCAAAAGTAGCAGACAAATTGTTTCGCGTCCACTTGGAAAACCATTAATTAACCCATTTTCTGCCGTCACTTTACAAACTGTGGAAAATAAACTACGAAGATGTGTAAACTGTTAGCTTTCGCTTTGTTTGTAAAAATAGTCAGCTGAATACCTACGTTAGGTATTCAGCTTACTATCTTTGAACATTACTTTTGTTTTAAAATAACTGTTTACATTTTCTGTAACTGGTTTTTAAAATATTGTGCAATACCTTTAGAGAAACTAAGTATATTAAAGTAAAGTGTGTCCTTGTTGTATTTCTAAACCTCTTGCTTTATAAGAAACAAGGGAAAAAAGGTTTCTTAAAATACAGCTTTGAAACTTCAAAGCCCTAAAAATGTACTTCAAAAGGTGAGAAAATACACCGAAAAAATGCAGCATAAAATTCGGAATACATTTTCAAAATTCGCAAAGAATAGTAGAAATCTGTTCACATCAAAACTTGGTAGACGACCGACCTCGGCAATTAAGTCACTCGAAATATTTAATGAACAGTGCTAGTTCCGCGCCGGAAATGACACTTAATCGGCTTAACTTCGCCTCAAAACTTACGCCGGGCAAACACCCCCCCCCCTCACTCACCCCCTCCCCAGAACACCCCCTACGCCGTACCCACACTGCATCAAAGAAGTTGGAGAATGTGCAATTATGAGATTGTTTTAATTTAGAAACAATGTTGTTAAAGAATTTCCTTACTTCGAATGAGCTCTGTGAAACCCCAAACCAGAATTCTTGGTTTCCTCCGACATTGTTTCTCCGTTATTGCTTACTGTCGATCTTTAATTTATTTTTCTCTAGTTAACAATTTTCCTTCGTAGATGTTTGCGTTCGGTTTGTTTGTTCCGTTGAGCTCCTATACTCTTTGTTCGCCCAGATTATCCGCTTTAGAGTGGAAACTGAGAATCTAACTTTTAATATTTCTGATGCTAAAACTTTGTGTTTGGTGAGGTTAAGGATTTAATAAGCGTTTTATAAACAACACTGCAGCTTCTACTTTATTGTTTAAATAGATTTTATTTGTGTTTTTATGACTTATGGAGATGAATAAATGAATGCAATTAATTTAGATTATAACATTTCAATCTGTACATATACTGTAGTCAAAACATAAATGCAAAGAAAATTACTTACATGTAAGGGATTTGTGAGGTAAAGATCGTGATCCCCAATTGGGGAATATAGCAGTTTTATATGAATAATTAATAAGCCAGACGACTGTTTGTTTGTAACGGTACGTTTGAAACTCTCCAAATATACTTGAACAACAATAACAAGGGTACAACATCTCAGAGACTTCGACGTCCGAAATAAAGTTTGGGCCAACATTTAACTAGTTGGGGCAAACAAATCCGGAGTGCGACTCTAGTGGCGCGAATTGCACTCGGGCCGTGGACCGGCCCGTCTAACTTGTTCGTAACGACTTCAAAAACGTCTAGGAAAATATTTGTTTTGCGAACCAAGATACGAGATACACAAGATCTGATGCCACGTCTGTTTAGATGTATTGTTTGTGTGCCGCTGGCCCAGCGGAACTTTTATTGCGAATGATGTTGGTGTATTTGAATAATGCTGGTTGAAAAAGGTCAATGGAAAACTAGAATAGTGTACAGATATTTATATCTTTGTGAACATCGTCGTCTATATGATTTCATGTTTTCTTGTGATGACGAGCACTTGAAATAATCAATCCTTACAAATACTTAAAAAGTATTATTTCATTCCTATCCGAACAAAACTTCGCACCATTCCATTCCAGACTCCTCTAATAAAAAAAACGTTAAAGTCGTAAAAGGAACACAAGTTAGAAATCTAATCTGCCGTCAGTACTTATCAAGTTGTTAGAGATAACCTTTGATTGAGATCCGTCGACAGCCGTAAGTGGCGGGAATCGGATTCCCCTCAACGACAATAGGCGATTTACCCACTGGTCCACTCAGTGATATCATAAGTCGATTCGTCTACGGCAGGGATAGTAAACCTTTGGCATGTAGTACGAATTTGGAATTTGTACGAAATCTATACAAAACGAAATCGTTTACTATATACGTACTACTTCATGTATCAAGCAAAATAATTATCTGACAGTTGACAAGCAAATGCGAAAAGGTTCGTCATCCCTGGTCTACTACGGGTTTGCTCGAGGTCCCTAAAACAAATGTATCGAACGTACGATTGTTCGTGTAATTTATTGAGGATGTTAATGTGATCCCCCCTTGACATATTGCTCACGTATTATTCTGTAAGTACCTAGTACTTGAACCGTTTTTATTTCGGAATGGGACAGCGATTTTTTTGTAAAGAAATATTTGAATTGCCCTAAAACATGCTATTTTGTGGAAATATTCACCATTCGGCTTGGAATAACTTAAGTATAGGTACGGGTTCTGTAAAAAGTTTCAAGACCTCTGGTTTAAAATGGCCAATCGAAGAATAAATGAAGTCAATGTAGGTAAAAAAATATATGATTCGAATAACTTCTTTCGTTATCTTTATCTTAAAAACATCGAAAATATGGCATATCAACATAGTATAATTCTTCTTTATTCTCTATTTTTGGCCACATTAGTAAAGGTTTTTTTTAAAGGAACACGGAATTAGTAAGTTCTATTTCCAAGTTGACATCACATTTTTCATCTTTATGAGTCCGTATATTTATGTACTGAAGTGATTTAGTTGTTTTAATGAAACGTTTATGAGCCCAAGCTTTGTTGATATGATTGATAAATATAACTTGTCATTATGTCTATGCCTGCAGCGTCCAAGCTACTGAGAGAAAACTTTTAACAATACGCACCATGTTTAGGAGTATCGCTTACTGGATCAAACCCTTAATCCAACTGCTGCAAGAGAGCCTCCTCAGGTCTTGGTCGAGGCTATTGGCTAGTATCTCATTGGCTGTCATGACTATCGGTACAATGACTGCTGTATTTAAATTATTAATTGACAAATGCTTCTATACCATTGACAAATTCCATGTTGGCAAAAATTCTTGTGTCTGATCCATCAATGCACCATTGTAAACTACAAGGGTAGTTTACAAAGATTCATTGATGGATCAAGTGGATAAGGCATACATTATTCTTTTTAAAATAAAAAATGAATGCAACAGAATTGGTATGGTCTATAATGTAATTTGTGAGAGGAGCTCGTGGCTAAATAAAAACAGCCGCACGGGTTGATCGTAGGTTAAGTAACGCTTGCCGAGGTCAGTCTGTTGATGTGTGACCGTTCGTAACATATCGAGACTCCTCCGTGCCTCGGAAAGCACGTTAAGCTGTTGCTCCCGGCTGTTATTTGTAGATCTTTGACAGTCGTTACGGGTACGAGCCCGAAAGGGTTATACTGTTGCCCAGTAACTGGGTTGTGGAGGTCAGATAGGCAGTCGCTCTATGTAAAATACTGATATTCAGCTGCATCTGGTTGGAATCCAACCCCAACATCATCCACCATCCACATCAGACCATCATCATCTGCCTAGATTTTTTTTGGGAAAATGCTAATAATGTAATTTTATTACATACGGTAGATTTTTGACTTACTATGAATATACGACATAAGAACTATTAGGTATATCACCAAAAATCACACTAGACAATAATTTGATTTTGACTTTCGACGCCGGAAGCCAGGTCAGGATACAAAATACATCCTACTATTGTTCATCATTATTCCTGTAATCTTTTACGACGCAACAAAGTTTATCCAGATATAAATACAAAAATACCATCTCTGTAAGTCAAATTAATACACCGAGTACCATGAATGGGGTCGTTTTAAAAGCAATTTCTGTAAAAGGACGTCGAATATCTCCGAACAAGGCACAGTAATGCATCCTTTGCCACTGGAACAACAACAATGGGCATAATTCACGGGCAGCGTTCGCTCAGTGGAGAGCTCCAACGAAATCACTGAACCAAATTGCAAATGAAGCGCCTGCCTAACTCTAGTAATGCCGTATATCAGATCTTATAGCTGCGCTACGTGTTTGCTCGCGTAAGTGATTAATATTCGACTTTATTGCACGTTCTAGGAATGCTAAGGGTTTGTTTGTTGTATACTTGTTTTATTATAACTTATTCGTTTACCGCACACTGTTCTTCTGATACAAATTATTCTTGCTCGATTATTGCGTGGGTGTAAATTTAATTTGAAAATAAACACCTTTCTTTAGGAACTATGAAGAACTTTATGGACAGAAAACTATTTAACATCCACAGAGACGTCATACCCTAAATAAAGATGAATGTATGTGTAGGCGTATTACATACAAAGTCAATACATTTCAAATATTATACTTGCAAAATGTTAACTACCTGTTTGCCCTAACTTTCGAGACGCTGTAAATCAAATCTCCATGTAGAAAATCGTCCAATTAAGCCGTAGGACTTTTGGCCAAGAGTTGTTAGGTGTACCAACTCCGAATCTCGACGAAAGTACGAAACCGTGTTAGCAAATTGTTAGCAGTCACACACGTGCTCACACACCGTACCAAAATACGTAGCGGGGTTATTTTAACAAATTAGAACTATACATGCAATTATTATACGATTGCTGACGATACCAATGCGTAGATAATACACAAGGGGTCCTTTATACCCGTTCCCAATGAACGCAACATCCAAATAACCGTCTATTGTTTTTAGAATTTATTTCAACCGCTCTGAATGGAAAGTAGGATTAGGCTCAGAGTCGGATTACCATAGAATTTACAAATATCAGTTGGTCGGGCCGGTACTTACGATTTCAGCTGGTATCGACGCCAGCATTGGTCGGTTATTGGCAGTGCGATCTCCCGACCTATACAAATCCAACTCTATTTACTTTCCGAACGTCTGTACGATTCGGACATTTGATATTCACTACGAGATCGTGGCATCATTTCCAAGATATTCCGTGAACTTAGTCCGCATTTCAACAGCACTCCGAATGCGCAGAGGTAAATTAATATCGTCTGCTTATTATTAGGTATTAATTGTAGTTTTCAATTTGACTTACAGAAGTATGCAATTATTTTCTGTGTGACCGTATTTAATCATATTTTATTGCACGATTACCGCCTACAATTGTACATTTGGTAGAACTCGCCTTTCGCAGTTAATTATATTTTAATTGCCAATGAATATTTGAAAATTTAAATGCGGTATGTTAACACAGCTCTGAAGCCAGTCGACATTTTGTGAGTTCCCAATATAGAATGGAAAGGTTTGTGTATATCGGCGACATTTAGTCTGGCGACATTTGCTCTGGCTTCAATTGACCCATTCCGTTTGCCACACATGGACGTGAACAAATAAGGGCCGAAATGAATTTAACTCCGTTATGTATTGAAATTTATTGGATCCAGCGATGTGTTTTCCCAATCTGTTAATGAAAGAAAAACATAAAGAGCTTATCTTTCAGTGCAAATTGTCGTTGAATGAGAGAATCGTGCTACAATGGAGTCTGAGTACGTAGATTATTTAGTGTGCAGTATTAAAAGTAATTATTGTTAGTTCCAATAATTATAAGCTACGATATTTTGAACGTGTCTCGACTGCCAAGGATTCATAAGTAATTACTAACGGCCAATTTTAATAACGTATCTCAATCCAAATCTCAATTCACGATCAAAAACTACTGCTTCTGATTTGCCATCTCAAGGTTACAGATTGCAAACTCGGCTATTGATTGGTTCCGAAAGTAAATCGATCTCTAGATTGGGTTTGAGATACACTATTGAAATCGGTCGTTAGTTAGATCCTTTTTATTAGTTAGTTAGATCCTTATTAATAACTACCTACTTGTTTGAAATAACATGAAACATAACAAAAAAACAACTAAAATACAACAAGAATACACCAGGGGCCTATCTAATGGTTATAACCGACCAGCGACAGACGATAATCTGACGATCTCACATCTGTATTTCGCGACAGGCACTAGATTGTCATGTCATGAATGTGATTTTTTTGACAAATATTACGCACTAGTTTCCGCCTGCGGCTTCGCTTGTAGTTTGTTGATAAAAAAAGTAGCCTATGTCCTTTCCCGAGGTGCAATCTATCTCACTGCCAAATTTTATCGAAATCCGTTTTGTGGTTTAGTTGTGAAAGACGGACAAACAGATACACACACTTTCCCATTTATAATATTAGTATGGGTTGCCAGTTAAATTAAACAGAGCGCAGATCGGCCCTAACCCAAAAACATAAACAGAGCGAATGCACCATGTAATCCGCTTCCTGTCGCGTATGTAGACGCGAATAATTCAACAGTGCGATCGCCATTCTATGGGCAAACAGATAGTCTTCACTTCCGACACATGTTTCCGTGGCCGACACAAGTAACTGGTCACGTAGAATATTGACGCCTCCAGCGGCTCCAGCTATCCATTCGCCCGGGACAATACCTACGGCGCTAAGGGAGACATTTTTATGCGGAACTTACGTATATCATTCTAAACATTTGGTGAGGAATAACGAGAATTTTCTGCGCTTTAAATTCTGTGAACGATTCGTTTGTGATTCCGAAATCTGGTTGTCCGAAGTTGTTTGGTACTGAGTTTAGAAGGACTTCTGAAAGCCTCTGGGAGGTAGAGTTTCGTTGGGTTCCAGCTACAGGAAATGGAAAATAACTCACTCCACTTAAAATCAAACACTGACTTTAATAGTAATAAATGGCCGTAGGCAGGTCCTTAGTCACATTTAAAGTTGTATGAGCTGCAAAAGTAAATATGTAAAAATTTCATTTTTCCGTTTCGTATGAAGAATCTATGAACATTTTTTTTTATTACAGGCGATTTTTTCTTTCCGTTGGCCTATTATCTACTTTTAACAACATTGATCAATATTTATGAACATTTGTCAACCTAATTGAATGTCTTCCAAACAAATTATGGTAAATTAAAGCACGATCAAGTTACCTTTTGCCTTTTACCCTTTTGATGTTCTTGGGGATAAAAAGTTATTAATATTTTGACAAAAACAAACAAAGCAAATGGGAAATGACAGTAAGCAAGTTGTTTGTTATCATCATCTGCCTAGCCTTTCTTAACTCTATTGGTATCAAGTTCCAGTCGAACCAGTCTAACCGAATGCAGCAGAATACCTGTACTTTGTATGGAGCGACTTCCTATCTAAACCTTACAAACCAGTTACTTCGTAATACGAAACCCCTAGACGAGACTGATTGTCAGATATTCGGCTTCAGACTACTCGTAACGCCTTTCAAAAATCTATGTACCAGGAGCAAAGGCAATATGTTTTCCGAAGCATAGATCTGGATACGTGATCGATGGTCACCCGCGGTACCAACCGCGGCAAGCGTTGGTTAATAAAAACACCAAGAGCAATATATGAAATTTGAGATGGTCACTGCAGCTTCCTATGAAAATATGTATAAGGACTGGTTATTTAATGAACGTATATAAAACTTGAGAACATTAACATATACCGAGTGGAAGGGATATGGCAGAAGCTGATACCATGAGTCCAGTACATGACTCTGGACCTCCCAGGGCTGAAATTTGCCTCCGTTTTTCCAAATAATAAAAAAAAATTGTTTTTTTTTTAATTATAAGTTCTACTAGGAACAATTTTCTTATGACTTATGACGTTTTAATTAAAAAAAAAAACTTCAGAAAAATACGTAAAAATAATAAATAAATAAAATAAATAATAATAAATAATGCTGGACAATCCACACAGCATCATCTAGCCCCAAGCTAGATGCAGAGCAAGATATTTTTATTATACATAGCAAATACCCAGAACACCTGAAACAAATATTTGTAGATCGTACAAACATTTGTCCCAAGGCGGGAATCGAACCCGCAACCTCCTGCGTCGCAGGCGGACCTTCACCCGCTGCGCCACATAGGTCGTCAACATGGTCGTCAATGAGGAAAAAACGGACCGAAAATTTCAGCACTGGGGTCAGCTTCCAATCTAACCGGATGCAGCTGAATACCAGTATTTTACATGGAGCGACTGCCTGTCTGACCTCCACAACCAGTTACTGAATAACACGATACCCTTTGGTAAGACTGGTGTCAGATTTTCGGGCTTCTGACTACCCGTAACGACTGTCAAAGATCTTCAATAGAGGATCTTCAATACGGAGGAGTCTCGATATGTTACGAACGGTCACCCATCCACAGACTGACCTCGGCAAGCGTAGCTTAACCTTCGATCTGCCCTTGCGGCTGTTTTTATTTAGCCACAATTTCCTCCGCATATGATGTACGTTCCACCCAATTTACGATAATACTTAGATTTTATTACACCCCAGTTTATGATGGTAATACATTTTTTTTTTTTTAACGTTGCCCCACACTAGGAATTTCTCCTGTATCGTGGGTGCATTTACAAACATTTAAACTCACATACACAAACAGCCAGACCCGGAACAATTACCTGTAGGTCATACAAATAATAATTGTTCCGTGCGGGGATCGAACCCACAACACGCGGCGCAACAGCCGATGGCTCAACCACTGCGCCAACCGTGTCGTCGTGTCGTTGGAATACATAGCACATAACAACTCACAATATCAAGGATTCTCACGTGTTCCTGAAAACAAACTTCCAACGCAAAATAATAATTCAGAAGACGTTCGCTCATTATTAAACAGGTCATGTTCGAACATTTAGTCTGAGGTACTTACGACGTTACTTAAAATGTAAGGCGTTATGCTAATGTAAGTCTACAATCGTATTCACTGAACTTGAAATAATTGTTACATGCTGATTTGATTGAAAGTTAAAATATAAGGGTCATTCAAGGTCATTTAAGGAAATTTAAAGTGGCTGTTGAAATTGTCTATCTGCAATATATAATAAAAATTATCCATCTATGTAATGTACTGTATTGTATCAGCCATCTAGTACTCATAACACAAGCTCTGCTTAGCTTGGGACTAGATGATGCTGTGTGGATTGTCCAATTATTTATTATTATATTATTATTAAACTTCACAGACGCCTGTCAGTCAACGGCTGCCTACCTTTTACTATTATAAATAAGTGTTTATCTCATTGATATAAAAATACCATTAAAATAAAAATATCCGAAAAAGATCGAATGCTAAGAAATGTATTCGGTATTTTTATTCCTATTTTTAAACTGCTGGTGCTTTAAATCCAAGACCTTTATTTTTCGATTGTAGTTCTACGAATATTTTATGGGAGCAAGAACGTTAAGATATCGTACCTGCCACATTAAATAAGCTAGCAAGAATTGAGTCATTGTCTGTAAATCTATCTTCAGATAAAATGCTACGGTCGTACCCATTCTCGTTTAAACTATATAATTTATAAATAAAAAATCTAAACAACATATTTTAACACGCATATTGAGTTTATTTGCAGTGATATACATACATAATTTTATAAACATTATGTCTTCTTCTTTCATACATCTCTGTCCATCAATCCATTGGTCTTCCTTTACTCTTGTAATAATGTATTAACTAGTCTCTAAAATATTAAGATGTGTTAGTATTTGAAAATTCGCCTGCATCGCTGTTAATGAGGAAACTGCCCAAAAACCACGACCAACTGCTGGACGGTCTCTAAATACTAATTAGGCACTCGGACGCCAATGCCCCAATATTTAAACCCCAAAAAAAAGAAAGAAAAGATAAAACATTTATTTGGGACACGCACAGAACTAAAGG
The DNA here is from genome assembly GCA_905147745.2 of Phlogophora meticulosa. Lineage (NCBI taxonomy): Eukaryota > Metazoa > Arthropoda > Insecta > Lepidoptera > Noctuidae > Phlogophora > Phlogophora meticulosa. The sequence continues at coordinate 9,275,371 of LR990518.1, forward strand.
AACTAAAATCTAAACAATAAGAAATAAAAAATACAAAATAAAAAGACCTTTGCGAGGCCAAAAAGACTCCAATCTCAGCATATACTGTAATATTTCAACAAATGGTAGTTATATTTGCGCTGTTTGAGGTGACTCATCTACATAGAACAACCACCCCAGCACATCCCGATGTGGCAAGATGATAGCATGGCGGAAAGGTGTCGACACATGTTGCATCCCACACCAATGGCCTACCCAACTTCCAATTAATTAAGGTCATTCCATCTAGTCACTCACCAACTACTTTTGAAATTATTGCCTGTTTATATAACTGCATACGTAAAAATTATAAAACAGTATAAAACATGTCACTGTCCCTTACAACTATAGAAACAGCCCCTCAATAGACAATAATTACTGGCATTTTACACGATCATCATAGACTAGGATAACCTAGTCATTTTCCCGTGTATCTATGTTGCGGACGGCTTCCAGTCTTACTGGATGCACCTGAATACTAGTACTTTTCGTGGAGCGACCGCCTATCTGACCTCCACAGTTACTGGGTAACACGATACTCTTAAGTAAGACTGGCTGTCCAATGTACGAGTTTCTGTCTATTCGTGATAGCTGTTAAAAATCTAGAAATAAAACCCTGGACCAAAGGCTAACATGCTTTCCGAGACATAGAAAGATCTCAAAAATCAAAATCCATTTATTCAAATTAGGTTAAGAAACAGCACTTTTTGAACGTCAAAATGTTTACATAGGACAGTAACCCAAAACGCTTACCAATCACCATCTCGGTATTTAATGGATGGGCCTATATCTAGGCCTATGGCCTATGGCCTATAGATCTAGGGACCGACCTATGCGGCTGTTATTATTACTTATACGGCTTCTTAAATACATGGTAAAAAATAAATAAACTGAGGACTACGTAAGTTGATTAAAAAAGAAACGTTTAAATCACCTTAAACCGATATTCACGATTTACTATTTTATTAGGTCCCACATAAAAGTTAGAATCTAGGAAATAATGTGTCTACTAAAGCAAGCCGTTGGAAAACCAGCATTGTAAATTCGAGGTTAGCTTAATCTCAAGAGAAACGGCTCGACTGCGAAAGCTTATAACTTTCTTTTCGAATAAAAACGGCATTCCTATTTGCTTTGAGACTACCGAGTAGTACTCAGAATTCAACCATGGCTTCAAACGACTTTAAAATCTGAAAAATATTGCTACTAAGTCCGTTTTCGATTTAGGATTATGGCTAAGCTCAAGTAAGTAAGCAACTGAATTTGGTCAGGGTAGTATAGTTGTCACAACTCGGAAAAAATGCGTTGCCTTTAAAGATCTCAGAGCCGATAATAATGCGATATTTTAATTATTTTTTGCATAAGGAGTATGTAAGAATTGCAGTCGGTGCAATACTGAAGTTTTTACCTATGCCTGTGGGAAAAAGGCATGAGTTTATGTATATATATTGTTCGTTAAACAAACAAGGCTGGCAAACATACGGAGTTGTTGAGTTTCAGAAATATTCCAATAACTCCCTGTTACTGTTTTGATTGCGTAGGAAAGTTGATGTTCAAAACAAGTGTTTGTGAAAATAGTTTGAATTGACACCAATCGAACAAATGTAAGCCATATAGTCAAGTGTAGTAGGTATAGTGGAATTGAGGAAATCTGGACTTAAAATAATAATAATTAATATGAGTCAGAAATCACCCACCTAACTTGAGTATGCTCATTATTGCTCATGCCTAATATGTTTCGTATTATATATGTATAAACCAAAGTTAACTTATTTGTTTAATTTATATCTACTAATGTTGAAAAATATACCAGTTACTTAGTAAGCAGAAAATTAAAAAAAAAACCGTCATAGAGTGAGACAGAGTCGTCGCACACCGAGTTCCGTACCTTGCCAGGAAAAATATTCATAGTATTTTTTGTTTTGCAAATTTTGGAGGTATTTGTATTTTTCCGAACGTTGTTCATCATAATCCAAAATCTATGTGACACAAATGAAAATAAAAACTTGCAATCATTATGAAAATAAAGAGCCTTTATATAAAATCCCATTTTGCATACCTATCTCATTTTTAAATTTAAGCCCCATATTTAGGCATTATTGAAACGGCATTTTTTTAAATTCTATCATTTGTTATGCAAGAAGATAAGCATTTTTTATAACTATTCTCGATTACAAATGTGTAACATCAGTAGTTTCTGAAATATACTGCTGTGGCAAACAGACAGACACGAATTTACACTCCATATTTTTTTTTTTGGTACGTAACCCTATAGCCTGTCTGTAATATTTAAGATAAAATACCATGTACGTTTAGACGTATTACAATTTTCTGAGAAATGTGTTGCGTACCACGTGGTTTGTACCAAAATAACACTAAACTGCCAATAATTATTAAGACTTCATTTCCCATGACAAATAGACCAACATCACGCTAATTTCGTATTAATTACTTAACGGGCCAACAAACTAAGAAAGTAATAACAATCTTTTCCTTTCAGCGCTAGGTCTGGAGCCGGACTTCCTATACCCCCTGGAGAACGTGACCATCGCACAGGGAAGGGACGCGATGTTCACCTGCGTCGTCAATAACCTGGGCGGTTACAGGGTGAGTGGCGACTCCGCCACAGCCAGGGTGTGTATCAAACCGACTCATTACAGCTAACCCTAGTGGAGCACCGTCACAGCACTTTTACTATGAGATCTATAATTTACAAATATTAAACATTTTTTCGACAATCCGGAAAATTCTGGAAAGCTACATTGTTGATGGAATTTCTGCGGATTCCGTTTTTGATACTCAGATTTTGTTTCGTCTAGTACTATCTATACAGGGTGAAGTGGACATCGATGCACATCCTGATTCTATTGAGCTCAGTATATGATTCTGGACCCCCAGATTTGAAATGTCTCGTTGGCTTTTGCCTAAGTTTAAGATAATTTTTTGAGACGTCACTTCTTTCATTAAAATCTCGTAAGGTTAGATAGAAAAAAAACTGAACTAAGAAAAGCTGACGAAAAATTTAAAGGCTGTGAGGTCCAGAATAATGTACTGGACTCATGGTATCAGGGTTGGGTATCGATATTCCTTCCACCTTAATTGCCTGTCTTTGATTTCTAGTGAATGCGCTCTACTACTTATAAATAATTCTTCGAGAGGCATGTTTTTATTCTCACTAGATTTTCTTCTTGCAGTTTTGTTTCAATTACTTGGCAACAGTAAGTAGACTGTTATCCGTCTGATTTTAACATCTGTTAAGACATCTTACTTAAACTTTTATACTAGAAATGAACAGTCATTAATAGCTGGTATTTTAACTCTAAAACACTTTAAAAAATATTAGAGTCTTGTGACCACATTAATGTTAATTGATAAAAAATTATAGATCTCAACAAATAGACTTTGCACCACTTCCACACTTCTTAGCACACTACCTTCAATGCACTTTCTTCAGCACTCTTCGAGACTCACAGCACCACTTTATAGAACCTCTCTCTATCCTAGAATAGAGTTACACCGATACTATATTTGCACAAATCTACTGTAAGTTTGTCCACATAGTCGTAGTGTCGGCACACTGTGCACAACTGCATTAGACACTAACACTTGCACATAGAAACTAAGATCCAAGAATGTGATAAAAACAGTGATTTATGCAACAGTGAACGAACGTTACGAGAACTATTCTTGGATTTTAAACACTAATGCACAATTCCGTTTGTTTTGGAACACAAGTTTTGAGCATGCTTTTATACCGAATGCACTTTTCGTGACCTTTTATTTTGAAACGAAAATTTTATTTAGCGTTGCACGTCGGACAGTTCTGCGTTAGTCAATCATTGTCGGAGCGAGAACCGCACCCCACTATGATGGGATCACTTTAGTCCAAGGAATTTACGTTGCAAAATAGTCACTTTAGGAAATTAAAATAAAGCCAGGACAAACCCCCTCGGTCCCCGTTCAATCATTTCAAGAGGCGGTGCTCTCAAACTGTCCCGGGAGTTAATCTAGTACACTATCATTATGATATACGATACTGTATCGTGTACGATAATATGTCGCGCTTTGAAATACCGCCAAAGTTTGTGATATGATTGCAAATATATTTCATTTTTGGCAAATTCTCATTTTTGGTTCACGACTATTGATTATAACTTAGATTGGTTTTAATCGGTGTATGCCACCGTCTTCCAAAATCAAAGTTATTTGTAGGTACACAAATTCTTCTCAGGGATGTGCCCTAACAGGCGTTGCACAGAGGTTTTAGTGAGGTAAGAATCCCACACTCCCTGGTCTTTTCCCCAAAAGTCCAGGCGCCTTTTGAAGGTCCCCCCTTTAACAATAAAAAAAAAGATACACAAATTCTTACTATGTAGTTTTTTACATAGCAAACCATTCTTAAAGTCGAATGAATTGGTTTCGGAATCGGTCGCGTTTCGAAGAATTATCACCAACATCCGTAAAAAAGATGACGACGAATAAAGAACCTCCCCTTTTTTAAGTGGGTAAAAAAATGTTTTCTCTAATCAGTATAAGCCAACTGAACATCTAACAAAAACAACAGCACGTTCGAAATAACAAAAAAAAAGATCGTGCAATAAACCCGCTCACAAATACTTATTCGCGAATCTTTCCTCTACGAGAAACAAGATTCGATAATAGTCTCACTGGGGCCGTTAGCTCAGGTCACTCGATTCTACACGACTATCGATTCGTATCGATACATATTTGCTTTCTATATCGATCCCGCGTAAGTAATTACACAAGACTAATAACATCTTCGCATGTGTTTCTCAACAATTCCCACGTGGATGTCGAGATGAAAATCGTATTAACACGATCACTTTAGGAAGGAATAACCGCCAATAGAGTTATTCCACTGAAAACGAAATAGCAATATTGTTTCGTCCACTTTTCGCATAATTACAATATAATATAAGTGTACTAATTATGCAAATGGGCTGAAAGTTTATAGTAAATCGACACCATGACGTAAATAACGAAACTCAAAAATGTTAGCACACAAATCCGGGATCATACATAGACACACTCTTAAAAATTGACAATGATTTCAATGTTAGCACAAATTGTATAAGAATCAAAGAACACAAATACAATCTCAATACATAACACACAAATAATCAAAAGATTTTAAACACATCTTCGATATGCACCGCTGGTATGGATGAGTTCAAAATTTGGTAAATATATCTTACTTTATACCCATTTATTTATCGTGTGTTCACGCGATGCAATTTCTAAAGCGTTTTGAATTTGAAATTACATCGCCAAACAGCTCTGCAATTCTTCGGTCATTTCAATAACGCAGATAAGGCAAAATGCGAGAATTGTAAAGCTGTTGCTACAAAACTATTATTGTGTTCAAGCACTCCGATGTTTTAGTTATATTTGTTCTGATTGTAGTTTCTAGGCACCCAATTAGTGACTAATTAGAGTCGCACAAGCACTATACGATTGTAGAACACTTTCTAAGTCGCACCTCTATTAGTGCACTTCTTCTTGCACTTTCTCTATTTACTTACGTTACCTATTTAAATGTAAAGATAATAAGTTCCAAACTATTTAAAATAAAGTAAAAGCAAGTGCTACCATCACTTTGTAAAAAAATATTTGAATGCCGACTTTAGCAAATACTTAAACAGGCTGATACCCATATAACTCTTTTAAAGGGGCCTTTAAATTGAAGTCCTTACGCTCACATTCGGCAGGAATCACAAAAAAAGACTCCCTCCAAATAATATTTTCAATAATAAAGTTATAATACCGAGGGCGACGCGTATCGTAGACAAGTACAAACGCCGTATTTCTGTTCGTATTTTTTGTTACGCGCTATGCAGGAAATTAGCTTCTATTGCGATGTCGACGCTTTTGGTAAAGCGGGTGAAACGAGGGCGTTTTCAGTGCGCCCGCAGCCCGCCTCATGCCGGCGACCAGACGAAAATGTAATTAAAAATTCCGAGAGCATTTTGCGCGGCGCTCGCAACAAGATAGTGTTGCCGGCTCGAGGATCGTTGTCGTGACTGCCTCTTGGGAAGCATTTGCTTGTAATTAGACTTGTTCGTTGAAAGTCTTCATCGTTTACAAACAAAATATCATACGTGTAACGGATAATCGTGACAAGAATGCGGCGTTTGGGCTCCTTTTTACTTTTCAATGTACTTACAATGTTCTTTCCTCCATGCACACTTTGGGCGTACAATTTCGTTGACGTCTGTTCGCACTGGATGTTGGCGGGGTAGGTAGCGTGGATCAAAGCGGACACGAAGGCGATCCTGGCGATCCACGAGCACGTAATCACGAACAATGCGCGGCTGAGCGTCACGCACAACGACTACAACACGTGGACGCTCAACATTAGGGGGGTGAAGCGGGAGGACAGAGGACAATATATGTGCCAAGTTAACACTGACCCAATGAAAATGCAGGTAAAGTGCTTCTAATTTTAAACCGTTAAAATGTTACCTTTCCACGATTTATTTCAGAGCATGTATTTTGTTTTGCTGTGAATTTTTTGCTATTCTGTTTTGTGTATTGTGTTACTCTTTAACAAGAACTGCAGGCCGTTTTTCGGAACGACTCTTGTAGTGGTTCGTGAATGCAACCTTATCGGCCCGCCCGTATAATGGTGTCATTTCTCCGAAAGAGCATTGAAGCTATAATCAGTGTTACGATGCATGCGACTGTGAAAACATGCAATTCTTAAATCAACATATATGTTGAAATCATTGCTAATGATTTAATGGGAACCTTGTCATGATTATAGACAGTACCTAACTTTGCTTTCTTTACCTTTTTATTTGTATTTTCTGTGAAAAGATATGTAACTGTTCCTTGTATTTCAGACAGCATTTCTGGAAGTAGTGATCCCTCCAGACATAATCTATGAAGAAACGTCAGGAGACATGATGGTACCAGAAGGAGGGTCAGCCAAGCTGGTCTGCAAAGCCAGAGGATACCCTCCTCCCAAGATTGTATGGCGTAGAGAAGATGGAGGAGACATAATTTCAAGAGGGGGGCCCCAAGGAAAGACGAAAGGTATTTGTTCCATTTTGTATCCAGGAAATATAAAAAAATCTAACAACTGTTAATCGACAATTTTAACCATGTAAAGTAGTATACAGAAAAAAAGTCTCGCCATCAATAGAGTCCCTTTACGACTATATTATGTGTGTATATAGCACGAATTGCAACTACACAAAATATTTTTCTTTCTTTCTTTAAAAAAAAAACGTTGACCCACACTGGGGCTTTCTCCTGTATCGTGGGTGCGTTTACAAACATTCAAACTCACATATAAAAACAGTCATACCCGGACCAACTACCTGTAGGCCTTACAAATATATGTTCCGTGCAGGAATCGAAGCCACGACTCGCAGCGCAGCAGCCAATATCTCAGCCACCGCGCCAACCGTGCCGTCAATGATTTATATATTTATATATCATTTTCTGGGGGAGCAATTCATTTGGCAGTGTGAAAGATAATGTACAAGCTATGTGGGTCCCATATTCACAACCATCCCGCAACATGATTTGACGGTGACCGAAATCCTTTGTGGATCCCATAATGGCAAATTTGCGGAGACGAGCAATGCATTGATTTTGATAACCACGAACGAAGGGTCGAGGTAAATGCGTGTCGCTCACAAATCGGCGATATTTACGATTACATAACAACACGCCTGTATTCCCCGAAGGGTTGGGCAGAAGTGTATCCATAGTAACGCCCACATTTCGTCAGTTCTGCTCAGTCCCATGAAATAGGGGGCGAGCCTATTACAATCAACCGGGCACAAGTCCAGACACCATGCTGCTAATGAGAAAATTCCTATAGGAAAAACTTGACCGGGGAAACGAACCCAGACCTCACGCTCAGCAGTCGCATTTGGGACAACGAGGCAGTCATACTGCCTCGTTGTCCCAAATGCGACTGCTGAGCGTGAGGTCTTAAAGGATTTATAGGAAAAATAAGGGCTATTTTATAGAATTTTTGAACCCTAACAAAAAACTCCTTTAAAATAAAACGCAACATCATGCCTGTATTTCCTAAAATGCTAGGCAGATGTGTATCTTTACTACACCCGCATTTACAAAACAAATTTATTCAGATGGAAGATGTACCAAGATGCCAGTTCATAACGAAATAACGCATCTTTGAGACCGTCCATTCAATTCGTATGAAGGCACGATACGTCTTGCCGGCTCTATAGGATATTGAAGCCAGACGTTAATAGACTAGTAACTCAATACTGTTTGCTCCGTTGCAATCTATAAATTCAATATGTTACCATTAAATATGGCTCGGGGCGTATTGACACACACATACATATGTGTTGGGACTGCGTAGAAACTCCACGACTTAGTTTAATTCATCGCTAAGCGTAAGTCGGCAACTTACGAGAACTTGCTCTAGTCTATTAGCACCAAACACCCATCTGTAGTTTGACTTTTAATACCAGGTTTACTGTGTATCACTAATATTATGTAAAGGGGGACTTAAACTTGCCATCAGTCTATTCTATAACCTGTAACTTATACCAAACTATCAACAAAAAGTGCCATTGAAAATAATAGAACTATTAAGCTTTTTTAAATATTTCAATCTATACAAACATATAAAATAGGAGTGTCTGTTTGTAATGTTAAAAAACAGTTTTTTACCAAATGCTTATGAAAGTAGGCAAACAAAAAAAAAATTTTTTGTTTGTCTGCCTGTTCGTTTATTTGTTTGGGCTAATCTCCGAAACCGCTACACCTACTTTGACGGGACTTTAATAAGGAGTAATTTAGAGCCAGTTCTAAATTATTCCAGCCTGTAACTGTCCCCTTCACGACGAAGGCCTCTTCTCACACAGAGAAGGCACAAACAATGAAGCAAAGAACGCAAAAGACAGCCAAAAAAAATGGTTTTACTACCGTATATTCTTTTAAATGAATTAAGTAAACAACTGTTATTATGGTATTACAAACAAACACTTCAATTTTATTCATTTTTATAGAAAATAGATGTATAATAGGCCAATGATTAATTATAATAAAGCATGCAATGGTTGATCAAACAAGCAGTTTCTATTATAATCGTTTAAGCCTATTTCAATCCAATTATTTAAATAACATCATTTTTTTTAGGAACGCTAATTATTTATCTTACCTAATTACTCTAAATAGCTTAACACAGCTTCTTAACACATCAGCTATCTGCCAGCGAAAGTCCCTTCAAAATAGGTCCAGCGGTTTTGGAGATTAGCTCAAACAAATAGACGGGCAGGCAGATAGACAGACAAAAATTTAAAATATGTTTTTTTTGTAAGACGTCTCCGTAATCTTTCATAAGCATTTGGTTTTAGAGATTACCTCAAACAAACAGACAAAATAAACATTTGTTTGGTAAAACCACCCGTATATGAAAAATGTGTTATTTTGTCATCACAAACAGACTAAACAAATTGTCGATTTTATTTATCTGTGTAGATAAAGCTTTACTTGTAACTGAGTTCTGGGTTATGTTTTCGGCCAAAATTACTTTTAAGACCTCAATGCACTTGTTCTGGGTCTGAGTGTTTACGCAAAAAAAAACATCAATTACCTACGACGCAAGAAAATTCTTAGTGCGGCGCGTCATTTTCACAGTGAAATGAAAATAATCTTTTAGTTTAAACAACACTATTTTGCAAACAAAATCAAGGAAAATTTACGTTCTACTAAGGTCACTGGCGTTTGCGTGCTATAAGCGTATCATTTACTACTATGAGGGAACTTAAGGCCTCTTAACACGATAACTCCTGAATAATCTATCGTCAAACTCACACTAAGAGAGAGGGCTGACGTTCTGATTGCAGTTTATTCTAATTAAAATAGATTAGAAAAGTTTGTTGTGAGACTATTTAAAATATTGTTTTGTTGAATTCATTAGAGGCCAACATTAAACATTTAACTATTCCGACGTTATCAGAATATCATCATCATCATTCTCTTGCCCTTATCCCATTTTATTTGGGGTCGGCGCAGCATGTCTTCTTCTTCCATACATCTCTATTTGCCGTCATCTCAGAAGTTAACTCTTTCTTAGCCATATCATCTTTCAAACAATCCATCCATCGTTTCCTAGGTCTCCCTCTACTCTTGTAACCCTCTACATTCAAACTCAAAACTTATAAAAATAAGTTCTGTTTATTAAAATCTCATATATCAGAAATAAATAGAGTCATGTTATTATTTATTTTATTTAAACTGGCAACTGTTACGATTAAATCTGTTTGTGTAAAAGTTGCACAACCGTAACCGTTCCAAAAACAGTAAAGCCTGTTCACTATTACAAAACCACACCTGTTCCCAAATTGCTACATGAAAAAACCGCTTTTTAAAAAACCATTATCCAGCCAGGCATTAAAAAAGTGGCTTTGCTATTTATTTTTCGATTAAAACTATAATAATGCATGAAAATGCAGGCTGAGTTCAAAGGTTCATATAAGTTGGACGAGGTCGACCCTCCTCAAACTGTGGAGTAGAACTAGGCAGAGCTTAACCTAACCCAGTTTCTGTATTATCCACCTCTAAACTATTCCAGCTTAAAATGTCGTTAAGCACATTAGTTTTAGAAGCATTACTTGCAGGTATAATGACAGGTGCCGAAGTTCCACCTGAGTATAGTAACTGAACGCTTTAGTTTAAGATTTTTATAAAATACAAAGGAGAATATATTTAAAAATCTTGTCAAAAAAGTTTAATTGGGGAAATAAATGTTAAATTTGAAACGTTATTAATTAAAAAAGTTTCCTTATGTATCAACGTAGTTATTATAGACGTCTACTTTGTGAATAAACAGTATTATAAATATCTACTTACTATTTTTATCAGACAATTAACTAGTCCATGTTTAAAGATTTCAACATATTCAAGAAGCGACTAACAAATAAATCAGAGCTTAAAATATTCACTATTGAATCTTAGCAGTAAATCACACCGCAGCACCTCAGGAACTCCTATTACCATTCACACCGCCCTTCCTAATCCCGCCGGATTACAATCTCGAGACGGTCCGGGAATAATTACTTACCTACTCATCTCTGCACTCGGTCAAATAAAAGCTGGATAAAGGGTTATCACTGAGCCCCCAAATTAACCACAGAGTTCAAGCGCTATAACAGTTTCCATTAAAACAAATACCAACGCACATGTTTATGCACTTTTATTTTTGACATGGCAATAAATTTAATCGACCGTCGCCTAAAATTCGAACATCCATTCCATTTATGAAATTGAAAACGTAACGGCTTATTTTTGGAATTCGAATTCAAACGTTGCAATCAAATTCTATTGGATTGGTTTATGGGAAAGTAAGTACAAAAATTATGCCAGCACAAGGGGAATTCGTGACGAGTGGCAATTGGAAACTGTACTGACAGGGTGATTAATCAGCAGGTCCCACTTAACCCTACCACTGTTCAGACCTCCTCTTGCCATCAGTCAATTCATTAAGCTAACAAAGTACCACCGGTAATGACTTTCACAACGAGCCGAGCACTTCAATACTACAGCTAAGATTAGAGCACACTTAGACCTTTTCAATTCTATACTTTGGAAATTAGTGTCAATGTATGCCTGCATTCAGGTGCTGTAGTGAGTGCCAACTATTACTAGGCGCTCTTTAAGAATAAAATCGTTGATATTTTATGTATATCTTTAAAATGGTATGAGACCACAGATGTTTACGCACTTAGATGAAAGGATCTTTCAACGTAGGCTTTGAGAGTGATGATAAATGATATAATTATTATGTCACGTGCCTAATAAAAATATTTGTGAAATACAATAAATATAAGAAAAGAGAAAACTAAGCAATGAAATCAATTTATTCAATCTGTGTAAAGTTAATGCTAACATACTAACAGAACACAAAAGCTACGAACTTACCAAATTATCGGTAATTGAATGAGTGGCAAGGTGAAGCCCGCCTCAACCAATTTTAAATTAACTAACATCAATAACAATCATCAATTTGAGTGAAGAAGTCTAATTAAAGAAGCCGTTACAAGTTACCTCCATAAATCTGAACAGAAAACAATACAAGCTATCCATTACTTAGGCCTATGTTCCTTCACGAATATTCCAATAAGGAAACTTTGAGGCCGGCCAAGACAAATATAGTTTTTTAATGACGGCAACTTTCCAATTTGTTATCTCCCACTGAGGGGTAACTTCAGTCATATAAATCAAATTTAAGTGCAAGAATTTAATATTGGCATGATATATGATATTGCTGCATCGATGTACGGAACTAATAGCTTTGGCGTGCCGTGAGATTGTGAAACCATAATGTTGAGTAACTTACTTCGCTATCTATTGGAACAAAAAAAATATTTAACTTTCTGTTTCTTTTGTTTTATTTTCGGGAATACTGAGATTTCATTGTCTTTACCTTACTTCGAATTGTTTTGCACGAAGATTTTTATAAATCTCATAATCGTTAAACACATTAGCGGTCCGCTTTGTTCTGAATATAAATCTGAAAATCTCGAGACAATCATATTTTAGTAAATCCGACAAGAACGAAATACGTCCTATGTTGTGTTGGTAATAATAATGATAGCGGGGACAGAAAACAGCGTCGCCAACAATAGGGTATTATTCAAAATTTGCCCTTTATTGTTTCGCATAAAACATGTTCGTGGTGACAACGGCGTGTCGCGTGCCTATTTGTTTCATGTTCAACACCAAATTATGCAGATAAGCGAATGAATGGTTGAAACTTAGTCGTAGACTGATGCAAATTAACTCCACCATCCTTCCATTCGACGCTTTCCATCAGCACCACAAAGTTTGAAACAGATACGACTACGCTCCACGATAATCCGAATTGTTAATCCCAATTATCGAGTAAGTTGTTCCGCGATAGTATTCGATTTCATAACAACTGTTTGCGCGGTTCAGACAAAAGTTGTTAGCGATCACGCCAATTAATAGAAACTCCATTAACTACTGTATTCTGCTTATTAAATTCAGGTACTTCTCTTGTACACCCACCCTAATACAAAATAAATAATTAACCACTCAGTACAGAACGTTTCGAATTCATAATTAAAATTATAACTTTGAAACAAGGAGTGATGAGAAAATGTTGGTTTTCCATTTTACTCAAGGACACTTTACCAAAGTACTGGACTTCTGTCGCCTTTACCGTAGAGTTTAGCGACGACGCGATTAGAGCCAATATTATTAGAAAACTTTGAAATTAACTTTGAATCAGAAATGTAATAAATTGAAATTCCTTTTATCAGTTATTTTATTAGGGAATGTTGAGGCAACACTTCATTAATTTAACACCGATTAATTTGAAGTTGTATAACAATACCGTGAAAAGCGCCGTTTTATAATTTTCTCATTAAATATTTATGATCTTGTCTCATTTGCGTAATGATTCTTCCATTACATTGGATCCAGCCAAAAAGAAAAAAAAAGAGAAACTATATAGAACATTTAAAAGGATTATTTAAAAGATTTCGTGTCTGTGGCAAAACCACTAGGGGTCCGTGGGGCTCAAGCGTCACTTGACTTATGACACATCGACAGGCCAAGTTTATTCAACGGTCCGCTTCGAAGACAACTGAACAATCCATGGAGTAGTGAGCGAATTTCATTATTATTTATATTATTTATTTTGTATTTTTTGTCGCCGTAACAATTCTTCTATACTTATTTCTGTTATTTAAGTTGATTTAGTGAAACAAGTAGTTAAAAATGGGTTATTATCCCATTTACTTATTATTAACAAATACATTCAAAGCTTTGATTCTGTAGTAAATCACTTAAAACATACTATTTATAACATATTATTATTTCATTACGTAGTTAAAGAAACGTTTACCACACTTTCAGTCGCAAATTTAAATAAGTGCAATAACTTTTCCCCAACCAATTTGAAATAAATTAAAATTACAATAACGTGAAGCGACTCAACAGCCGCCTCCGTGCGCGCATTGTTTGCTAACGAAGCGTCGTCCCGCCACCGAGAGCTCTACACTTTAAAGCATCAACGGTGTACAGCTCCTTCGGAAAATATTGCCCTAGCTTTTTATCCTCTTGTTTGAATAATGGCTGTAAACGTACTTGGCCGCCATTCGAGCAAGGTGTCAGGAAAACAGCTCGAGTTCAAACCACTAACGGCACTTGTTTACACAACCCGTCAACTTTTGGCGGTTCACGAGTGTTTTCCAACAGTTACTGGAGGAATGTAATGTAAGCACTTCGACAGATAGTGCTCAAAACCGTTTTCGTGAGTCTTTGCTTTGGCAATTTCGGAGTGTGTACGTAGGTACGGTTGGGTGTACCAAGTTTTTATTTTTGTGTTAGATGGGAAAGAATCGATATTGATACCGTTTCAGTGTCTTCACATTTCGTAGCTCTCTTGCTGTTACAGCCGATTTTGAATTGAAAAGTTCTTTAGCCGGGTTGAAAGATTTTTGGTAGGGGTACTACACTATCGTTGGTATAGTGGTCGTGGTGGTGCTAAAGTGACTGCAGAACACAAGTTCCTGGGTTCGATTCCCAGGTAGAGCAATGTGTTATTGGGTTATTTCTTTAGGAATTTTTCAGTAGCAGGCCGGAGTCTGTATGTGTGCCTGGTAGATGAGAATAGGCTCACGCCCTATTACATGGGACTTTAACACAACTGGTGAAATGTAGGTGTACTTTAGGCACACCTCTGCTCAACCAATTGGATAATACAGGCGTGATGTTATGTATGAAAAACATATGGGTTCGTGTCACCAAATGTGAAGTGTTGTGCCAGACTGATAGTTATTCCAAAGTTTGAAGTTTTCACTTTTATTCAAATTTGGTAGTAAGTTTTAAACTATTACGTTCCTAGAATTTTAAGATACCTGTGTTATTATTATGGCCGTACAAAAAATGTTCAAATATTATTTCTTAAATTAAATTACTATTAAAGATAATTTTATAACGAACAAAAAAGAGAATAAATTTAATCAAGCCTAAAATTTTATAGAAATATTTTAGGCATAATTTTTTTAGGCTATTACTATTTGGTCTTAGAAATAAGTTGCTTGGGCTATTACATAAACTGTCGACCCACACACTAAGACTTTTTAATTATCTCGAACAATATAATATCATATTCCAAAGCTATTAGAAACAAATTGATTTTGTTTTGATACGTATTATGTACTAATTAATTTCCTTTTATTGCCAGCTTAGGTAGAAATTTAAAAATAACCAAATAAAAAGTGTTTCTTCAATCTTAGACTCGCTTTTACTACACGAACGTAATTCGGGCTCTTTATTTTCAAGTCAGGTTTCAGTGATTGAATGAACTGAACTAAATGCTCTGATTTTCTCACTCTTTTCTTTAAATCAGTTATCTGATTTATATTGACTCGAACGTTGCTACACTCTCAGCTGGAGACCACCACTAAAGGACCGAATGACTTAGAAATATTGAACGAAAGATTTAACGTGTCCAGACATTTATATATATATATGCGAAACCTATAACATCTAACGTAGGAACCAACCGTATGGAGAGCTTATGTATTGATAGGTATGTTTTACTAGCGTTACATTCTTATTGTTATAATAGGGATGTGTCCTAAGTAAAAATATATTAAGTCTATTTAGTTCGTCAGTAAGATTACCAAAAAATATTGGACACGTCTTTTTTGCTTACTTAATTCAATAAAAAGTGACAATGATATAGCACATCAAAGTTCAGGAGAAGGGGCTTGTGACGTCACGCCGTGATACACTTTTAACTAGAACTGTAGGACGGCGTGACGTTACGCGCAATTTCAACGCACTATACCGTAGTCATTTTTGGTTTACGTAACAAAAGAAAAAATACGTGTCCAGTATTTTTGAGTAATCCAACTTTCGGACCAATCAGATTTTTTAAGAACACTACCCTATTCAGAATTTTCTCAATAGCAGTCCGGAGTCTACATTTGTCCCCGGTTGATGCCGATAGTCTCGTCCACTACTACATGGGATTTAAACATAACCTTAGAAATGTGGGTGTTATTATAGGTGCACCTCTGCCCAACCCTTTGGGTAACACAGGCATGATGTTATGTTTATGTGTTTATGTCTAATTAGTTCCAAGTAAAATACTGGCACTCAGTTGCAACCAATTTGACTGGACGCCGATCCCAACATAGTTGTGAAAGGCTAGGAAGGTGATGACGAATTCTATTATATATTATATTATGTATATTTCTGTTTTAATTCAGTACTTTATAAACAGTTTCTCTTTTGTCCACAGTAACCTCACTGGAAGGAGAAATAGTCAACCTAACGAAGGTCACGCGCTCCGAGATGGGCGCATACCTGTGCATCGCAGCCAACGGCGTGCCTCCCTCAGTCAGCAAGAGAATAATGCTGCATGTACACTGTGAGTATTCATTACAGATAAGATAACTGAACTGACTAGGGGAGACAAATGTTGCTGTTTGTAATGTAGGGGAGTGAAATGAGTTATTATTATTATTATTCTGTGTCTCTAGTGTGTTGTTGGTGTTATAATACAGTGTAATGCGATGCCAAAGTCGTCGTAGGTTAAAGGCATGTCTTGACTTTCTTGTTTATTTATTTATTATTAAGGCACATCAACAACACAAACACAGACATTTACAAATAACAGAGAACAGAGGCATGGACTATGGACTTGTTGTTTATAACATGTGCACCTAGCCTATTTTTTATCTACACAGTGTTCCATTTTTTTTCTTTTAAAGAAGCATCGGAATTTATTTCAAACTCGACGTGATGATAGTTACGTGCAGTCTGATTCACTTCCGAACCAGTGCGCTTTAACCAATCATTTAAATACAAACCGGTTCCTAATCAGTCATACAAAAAAAGCACCTGAAAATTAATTTTCTTACCCAACTCACAGAGACCTTATCCGATTACGCATTCACGACATGTATCAATTCAATCATCGATAAAGTCTACTCGCCTGCGTAAAGCACGAGCAAAAAGCGTTACGTTGCGAACTCACTTATCAAACGATCGTCCTAATTTATAACCAGGAGTTATTCAATGCTCGGGTGGTCTCAAGTTCTCAACTTTTTACATGGAGTGGGGAGTAAATGGAGTGTTCAAAGGAGTATTTTTCTTGTTTAAACAAACTGTGAAGGTAACTTAATTGTAATAAAATAAAATGAAATCAATCGTTAAGTCTTACTATTTTGAATCTTCATACAATATTAATATCGTAATCGTTTCTAATATCGCAACTTCGCAAGTAATATCTGTATGCCATTTGCATCTTATTATCTGTGTACACAAATAAAGATGTTTAATATGACTTGATTTCAAGTTAAAGAAAGAAGCGTCTGTCATTGAATTATTGATTATTTCGCTAATTTCCATCACTATGTTAAATAAAACATTTGTTAACAATGGTTTTTAATGTAGACTTCCATGGCAATATGCTAATGTTGTTCGTGAACAAAAGAAAAAAGTGATAAAAGATTTCGATCCAAGCCGAAAATAGTCAGACGTACACGAAACAAATATCTATTCAAAAATATTCTATGATATTCTGTATTGAAGCAAATAGATTTTACACCCAGTGCTCGATTTATCACTCCATTTGCTTACTACTCCGTGACTGTGGCACACCGGCCCCGCCGGCTCGAACACGTAAGCAATTGGGAGATTTTCGTGTTATCACGTATCATCTTCGGTGCGTGTCTTGCATCCGAATGACTCGCACCAAAGCGTAGAAAGTTACTGCCCCGTTGACTATTGGAATTTAGTTTTAGTACCGTTTTCAATTATAGATGAAATCGTCTGATAAATTTGAGTTACAATATTTTGTGAGCAGTGTCTTATACTTGTGTGTAAAATAAAAAAGTTTTTGGTATATAATTTATGTTATTCATAGTTGTAGTCTCGTAGATGTACTTAACTGTTAGAACATTATAAGTACAGGTGAGCTACGAAGTTCGTAGCCAGAGCATCTACGGCGTAGCAGATATATCTATCGCTACAATTTGTATTATGAGTGCGTTATTCTTTAGCAAATTACATTTTTAGGATTCCGTAATAAAATGAATCTTACAGTGCAACTTAGTCTATCTATATTGAGTCTGTCTTTCACAGCAATAAAAATAGCAATACTTTACAAACAAACTTAGTTATAACTTTGAAATAGAAATAATATTTTTTCTACCAAGTTACGGAATCCTAGCTGAGTTCAGCATGATTTTTGCCGGTTTTTTTATTAGTCTATACTAATTAAAAAACTGTTAAAGAGCTAATCGATCTAATTTATGTAGGCACAGATACTGGTTTACCATTTAAAAAAACAAGAACCGCTTATTTTTAACCGACAACACTTTCCTCCAGAACGCGACGTTTTACAAATGTAAACATTTCCTTACACACAATGCTTTAGGGAGAGAGAAAAAAATGTGTACCTATGTTTAGCTCGAGCCAGCACTCAGACAAATTAATCTCCTATCTGGCCGGATCAACCGTTCGTATTCGCACGCCGATCGCGAAATCACTGCTGGAATTATAGTGCGCCACACAGGTGCATACGCCCATTTCCATTTGCATGGATAGTGTTATGCTACTGGGAATTGAAGCTGATCAGTTCATGAATCTGAAAACCGATGACAGTGTAACCATTTTGTATTGAAGTTTAGTTTGTCGGAAAAAAATGCGCAGTTATTTTACTACGAGTATATGTAGATATTTACATTGTAGTTTTTCAATAACGAAATTTATATATAAATTTATATGTTTGCTCCCTATTACATGGGACTTATACATAAATGTGGGTATGCCAAAGGTACCTCTTTGCCTAACCGTGTTCTTATGAAATATTATTTATTTGGGATTCTGAACATACTTTTTAAGTGAGCAGACAAAGATCACAATACTCTCTCTATATAAACATATATTGAATACGAGTATATAAAATTCTCATGTCGAAATGTTTGTTACCAAACTACTCCGAAACGGCTGGACCGATTTCTATGAAATTTTGTGTGCGTATCGTGTAGGTCTGAATGTCTGCTTTCATACCCCTAAATGGGTGGTCCACTACAAACTTTTATTTTCAATTTTTTGGTTTTGTTTTTATTTTTTGGTTTAATGTGTGGCACTAAAAAATACTTACAACCCTAAATGTTCACCCTTCTATCACCAACCCCCCCCTATATGGCAAAAGAACGAATGCCAGCTAGGTCAGCTAGTCATCTATATAATTAATTAACAATGAATTACCGCAAGGATGAAAACTCATCACTTGAGAACGGCTTGACCGATTTTGCTAATATTGTTTGTTGTGTTCGTCATTGTGAGGACTAGGTTGGAATGAAAAAAATGTAAGAAAACCACTGAAAAAATTGAGAATTTTGATGGTATAGTTGAATGAAAATCTATTTTTTCCTTAATAATACCCGTGTAAAGCAGAAACAAAGAAAAACTCCTTGAACCAACTTCTAATAAATACTAATAATGTCAAACCGTGAATATTACGGACCAGTAAAGAAACAGAAGTCATCTGTGAACTAATAACATTTCCGTGATTGCACATCCGGCCAAGTTCATTGGCATAAGCCCCAAAGGAATTTTCGGTCTAAAAGACTTTGGGAACCATGTTCAGGTGAACAATTATTTCTACGTATGGCTTGATTACAATGAGAGTGATGATAATACAAGTGAGTGTATGTTTATGTACTGGTATCTCACAAACTTAAAATAATTAGTAGGTTTGCGTTAAATGTCGATAAATTTATTCTTAGAGATAATTTAACAGGTATACTCTTTGACCTGTCTAAGTTAAATAACGAAAGGCACTTGTTTAAAAATAACATTTTAGGTAAATTGTTGTCCTTTTCATTATTATTACCTCTCCGTCTTTCATACGCCAAGAAGTAGTTAATGATTAAGGTCAACGAATCCTTTAAGTATTCAAGAACATAAACTTATTTAGTTAATACAACACGAAATAACTAACACCATATAATATCCAGTAAAAATAAGCAACCGTTGTATAATGAATGTATTTGCGGCGATCCATCAACGTTCATTGAAAATTTTATAAAAGGGTTTTTTTATTATTACAATGATCAAACAAAGCCTTCAATCACCAAAGCTGTCAGGCAAACACACGGTACTAAATTGTGTTATCTTTTTTGTTTAAATTAGGTACTGACTATTTTATCAAATTATCTGCTTATTTTATATTTCATATATACACATACTGTTTCCCGGACCATCCGATCCTTCCTCAGGTGAGATGAGCAGTAAAATTCTTCTTTGGGTTAAAAGAGAGAAATGAAAGAATAGATACGTGATATTAGGCAATAAATAGCTTCATATTTCTCTGTAAAGATTGTTTCTCAGGTAGATACTAAAGAAGAAATCTATCCCAATTTATAGAATCAGAACTGTTATGGTTTCTTACTTTGTATTGCCACTTCGAGCACAGACAATAACCGTAAAAGACGCAAAGGTAATAATAGTATAATTCCAGTTTCAGTGTCTGGTTCTCTCGCGTTTCACTTCAAAGTCGTGCCTATAAGGCTGTGTTCACATCAAACGGCCGCTGACTGTGTACCGCTAAGTTCAAAATGTAGTCATTTGTTTTTCATACGTTCGGTGTGAACGCGGCCTAAAAGTTTTTCGTGCCGTCAGCGGGTCACTGGACGCTCTGACGCGTTTTCCACTACGTATTTGCATTCTGTTATTGGCACTCCGGCGTAAACATTCTGATTGGAATACTGTACAAACGCAGCTACTAAATAACTCGGCAACTTATTTAGGTTCAGAGTGACATCAAATACCTAAAGTGAGTCGGTCTATTTATGAAGCGAGTAAAGCTCTCGTTCGACATAATCCGTAATCCATCTCACATTACGCTCTATAAATATTCATTATAGATACTTGACATTTCATATCTCGTATCTATAAAACAAATAAAAGCCAACGTCGTTTGACGACAACCGAGAGAAATTCACTTCATAGGAAACGCAATTTCAAGCGAACAAACAAACTACTACCGTCTGAAACCCTTCCACTCAGTTTAATTACTTCACAAAGAATGCGTCGCGTTCGCTCGATGAGGAGACAAAATTAACGCTCTCAAATATTTAATTTAAATTTCCTCCCCCCGAAAACGAATGATAACAGTGGGCTGGGTGGACTTGCGGCCGCGAAGGTACATAAAAACACTTTTTTAGAAGCAGAAGTGAAGCAATTCATTTGTTGGCAGTAAGTGCTACGTAACGCGATGAGTTTCTTTTAGTTGATTCACTGGAGCCCGGACGACGATAAATTGAGTTTAGAGAAATAGAAACACGCCAAACGAAGTGAACAAATCGCGATCAATTTGCAAAGAGGATCCAGCATTTAAGGATAATTAATTTTAGGATATATTTTCTCTTGTAGTGTTAATTCCGAGCTAGCCTTGATTTATAAGTTTGTCTTCGTTCAGAGAGCGTAGTGAATGCAACGTATTTGTAAGGATTGTTAGGTTAAAACTGCAGCTCAAGAAATTCCAAAGTCAACTGGAACAGGTAATAGCAACAAAACGCCAAGAAATCCGAAAACGGCGAAAGCGTGTGCGCCGCTCGGTTAATCAAACTGTCACTTCAAGAATTCCGCGCGGAATCCTTCCCGAGAAAACTCCCCTAACTTTTGATTGCTGCGAGAATTCCTATCTGCTTATACAGTTAAGGATTGCTTAATCACGTTCTTTAAGTTCTGTGCACTCGTCACACACGATATAATTTTAAAGTAAAATATTCCACCGCTTTAACTCTTGTAAAATACAAGTGAATAAAACGCAATTGCAATCAGATTAACATCTCGACTGTTCATTATTCCGCTTTATTTAATAAGCAAAAGGCTACCCTCGTAGCCCCTTGGAGTTATTAATTAGAACAAAAATTCTGATCGTTCAGATTTTGTTCGCTAAATTGGCCACTCAAACTCGTAAAAGCCGTCCAAAGGAACTTAACGACGGTCAAAGAGAATAACCGCAAATAAGCTCCGATCTAAGGTCGTGGAAGAAAATTCCGTTTTCCTTAATTCACCCTAAATAGACTTTTGGGGATGCTGGTGCGATTGTTTACATTTTCGAAATAATCCGTTCGCTTTAAGAACAACTTGACGCTTTCGTTCCGACATTTCAACCTTTCGGTATCTTTTCGAATCAAGGCCTTTGTTAATTGCGAAACGTCTTTTGATTCGAATAAAAGCATTGTAAGAGTTCTTTTGCGATTTAATATTTTATTCAGTACAGATGAGTTAATACCACTTTCAAAGTTATAATTAATGGTGCTCTAAGCTGGAGTTCGCGTTGGATTACCATCATCAGTGTAAAAACATGAATGTTACGTTGGGAACTAACCGTACCGTGTCTGAAACTGTAGTTTAATTGCGTGCAAACATCTAGTCCGTTAAATAGTTAATGCAAACAGAAGTAATGCAGCCAGGCGGGATGATATTCAGTGTAAACACCTGACAGACGCAGTGGAGTTTTACCAAAGTGGCTGAGCGAGGAGGGCAAACAGAGTGCGCGAGCGACGCCGCGCCGCCGCGCCGTGGCGAGAGCGAGTCGGTGCGCACTGTCAACAATATCACAAGTTGCCAACTAACTCATAATTTTGGGGAAACTCAAGTTTTGCAAACAAACTTGGGCTGTAGGTACAGTCAATGAATTATAAGGTCGAGCATCTTAAGTTCTAAATTGGCTTACACTTATTTTAATCTACGTTTTGCCTTTATTACGAATGAAAAATAAGTTTTGATAGTTTTGTATATGAGAATGGAATGGAATACCTATCCGGTCTTGTTAAAAAACTGAAAATACAACAACAATGTAGTAAACTAACAAAGTTAGTATTCAAAATTGAAATAAATCCATCAATGATGACATTTGTAAAAAAAAGTCAGACCAATAATCCTTATGAAAAGACGGCAAACACGTTTACCCCAGCGGTTGTCGGTTCTTCGCGAGATATATATGGCCAGCCCACTGCCACTTCATCTTGCTAATTCTTTGAACTATGTCGGTAACTTTGGTTCTCTGTCGGATGTATTCGTTTCGAATCCTATCCTTCAGAGAAACTCCGAGCATAGCTCTCATAGACTTTGAATTGGTGGGCCAACCCTACCGTGAGTGTCCATGTCTCGGCTCCGTAGGTCATGACGGGTAGGACGCACTGATTAAAAGCTTTCGTTTTTAAGCATTGCGGTATGGATGACGAGAAGACTCGGCGCAGTTTCCCAAACGCTGCCCAGCCCAGCTGGATCCTCCTCTTGGCCTCCCTCTCGAAATTGTTTTTACCTAACTGCAGAATCTTCCCAAGGTAAGTGTATTCGGAAACGATTTCGAGAAGGTGGCCATATACGACGACCGGTATTGGATCAATGTGGCCATTGATCATGACTTTAGTTTTATCCAAATTCATGCCAAGACCGATACGTCGCGAGGCTGATGCTAGGCCGCAAATAGTTCTAAGTTCATTAAAATCAATCATCAAATTTTCTTAACTGTTCCACACAACAGTTTTGAAATATCAATCTAAACAGTCACTTTTTAGACTGTAATAAACTTAGTTTGCATGAATTTTGTTATAAACTTACAAAAAAATATTATTTTGCGTGTATGGCAAATTTAATTTACGAAACTGAAATCCTCAAAAGCTAAAACACTCTAAGCTCGGTACCAAATATACTCAATTTACATATTCGCAACTGGATAGTCAAAACCATAACTCATTTCCGAAACAGATTAGATCGTATCATGTTGAACGCTCACATGAACGTAAAAGTTTATTCGATACTAATGCACCTCACCCTGCAATATATTAACGTCATTTCATTTATTAACGCGAACGTTTCATTAACTACAGCTAATAATATGACGTCATCATGCAGTTGACTGACGTATATGAATGATTTTATATGCAACTAGCACTTCGCCCGAAACTTCGACCGAGTGTATTTCATTCTTTTCCCTTCGAACTTTTACATCCCCTACACCCCCTATAAAGCGTAGGTTTGAAAATAATAATAGCCCATAGCACTCAGGAATAGCGTAGCTTTCCAACAGGGAAAACATTTTTTTAATTGGATCATCAGTTCCGAAGATTACCCCTTACATACAAACTTACAAACTATATGTAATGTATGTATAAGTATATTTAATAGATATAAGAAGAGATATAATAGAGATAAGTAGATATAATAGCTATTAATTTTGAACGGTAGGAAACTTGGTCGTTGCTTTAGTTCTAGAGCTAGACTATTATATACATTAAAATGCATCTCTGCATCTCCTTTTAATAACTCATGTGTTTCTTTGAAAGACACACAATGGTGTACTGCATCGTTGGTCTAGCGGTCCCAAGCGTGACTGCTGAACGTGAGGTCCTGGGTTCAATCCCCAGTTCGGGCAAAGTATTATTGAGTTTTAAAATAGGAATTTTCTCTTTAGGAGTCTGGATTTGTGCCCGGTTAATGGCAATAGGCTCGCCCCTTATAACATGGGACTTAAACATAACTGAGGAAATGTGGGTGTTACTATAGGTGCACCTCTGCCTTACCCTTCGGGGAATACAGCTGTGATGTTATAAATGTAGGTGTAAATGTATGTCTTTGATTTATTCAAGTATTTTTTAGATATATACATATTTATACAAGGTGGAACGGACATCGATGCACAACCGATGATATCATGATTTCAGTACTTGATTCTTCATCCCCGTTGAAATTTTTCATCAGCTTTTTACTTTTTTACTGATCTTTTATTACTTTAAACTACAAAAAAAACCCTAATTTCTATGAATAAGATTTTGATTAAAGAATTAAATGATGTTTTTATTTTTTCATTAAAATATCATTGGGTTAGATTTCAATGATAATTTTCTCATGATTTTTACAGTTTAAGTTCAAAAAGATTTCAGTAAAAATATAAAAATTAGGTATTATTATAATCTATTTGATTAACCTTATGTACATCTTTGATGTATGCATGTTTTTTTTTCTGTAGAATACTCGAATATTTTTGACAAATGATATGTAATTCCGCAAAAGAATAATATTATTGTAGTAAAATGAAACGTAAAAAATCTGAACAGTTACACTAAATTATAAAAATTAATGAAGTAACTTACTAGAGGCGTAAAAATACAATTGTCGGTCTTATCGCTTCAAGACTTTCTTGTCCAGACAAGCATTTGATAGACGGGAACGTTACAGAAGAAAAATACTAAGTTTTAATAAAAATCTTAAAAAAGAAATTGCTGTTTTGTTTTTACTTTGACTTTTAACATCTCTTGCATACTGATAATTTGTTTTGTATGAGAAAATAAATGATTATGATTATCTGTGGCGAGGCGTCAATTTTTTTAAGAGGGATGCCGAAGATTAAAATAGGAAGCCTATCAGTATATGCTATTTTTTTTTAAGACTTTACCCCACACTAGGAATTTCTCCTATATCGTGGGTGCGTTCACAAACATTTAAAGCCACATATACAAACACCCAGACCCGGAACTACTACCTGTAGGCCATACAAATATTTGTTCCGTGCGGGAATCGAACCCGCGCCACGCAGCGCAGCAGCCAATCACTCGGCCATAGCGCCAATCGTGTATTCAAAATATTTGAATGTGGAATGGATATGCTGTAGCCATCTATCTATCCATATACCTTCTGTGTATAGACAGTATTGACAATGCTATTTTTAATAGCGGTGGAGTGGGCCTTCGTACCTCCAAAGGGAAACCGGGAGGAATTATGTTGTATGGACACTTCACCTTTGCAATTAACTATACATTTTGACGGCACTTCGACGGGTCTGATTACCGCCCGGAACAAATATTTGTATGGCCTACAGATTGTTGTTCCGTGCCTGGCTGTTTGTGTATGTGCCTTAAATATTTGTAAACGCACCCACAACACATGACAAAATAAGGAAAGTAAATTAAAAAAAGGGGTGTAAAGGGGTAAAGTTTTCTTTTTAAGAAAAATAATATTATGGACCCTAGACACTGCATAATTTGCTTTATCAGTCGCAAAATGAAATACACAGTTCCGCTATTACTTAATAAGAAATTTAACAAAACCGCAAACGTAAACATTACAGTAACATGTTTATCATACGTAACGTTCAACTTTGCGTTATTTCAAACATTTTGTTAGTAGCACATTCCCCGTTATTAGTGCGAAAAGTTATAAATATAAAATAACATGTTTCGCAAATTCTGCAAGCAAACCAAATGTGTGGGGCGTATGCGTGCCATGCCAAAAGCAAAGGCTTTGAAAGCGTATTTGTAAACCGAAGGCGAAAATAGAATGTAATGATACAACAATGTGAATGAAACTACTCGCTAGACGGGTTCGTGTTATTTTTGTAATGTTTTGTGACGAATGATATAATTCGATGTGTTTTCTTTGTAACTATTTAAGTCGTGGTGTTTTTTTCATCGCATTTATGGGACAAGGAACAAATATTTGTATGCTAGCCTACAGATTGTTGTTCCGGGTCTGACTGTTTGTGTATGTGAATATATGTGAGTTGAATGTTTGTAAAAACACCCACGATACAGGAGAAATTCCTAGTGTGGGGCAACGTATTTTTTTTTAATAAAAAGAAAAGAAAACCACTCTCTATGAATTTACTTGTTTAGTTAATTTATTATTTTAGGAATTTACCGGGTGCTTTTATTTTAAGAGACTGTTTCTTAAAAAAAATACTACTAACTAAGCACAGATAATTTATAATAAACAAAAATTATTTCATAAATCTCTGTGATACACGTTTCTTATCATCTTACTTTTCATAATGTTTTGAAATGTAAATTATTTAACTAATAATACTCATTTTGATAAAGAAAGCAACTTTTGAGATCTTAACAGTTCTGTATAGTAATGTTTGCAATTTAAATGTCTTTTTAAAAGAACGTTTAGTCAGCACAAATTGCTAGATAAGAAAAGGCGTTACTATAAAATCTTACTAAACAAACAAACTTTAAAATCCTTCAAATGTATCAAGATAATCTGAGAAAATATTTATTTACATTTATGCGAATTAGGGTTATTATGAAAATGAGTACGATAATCTTTGACTATTAATCTGAAACTAGACTTAATTTGTAATACTAAATTATTATTTTGGGACAATATCACTAGACTACTATAAGGCGTAGCAAAGGAGATACTAGTATTACTATTGCAGTTAATAATAGGGTTTATCACAAACATGTTTTAGTGGCAGTGGTTAATATAAAAAAATATCGCACTGCTAGATCAAAACTATGACAACTCAAAATTCAAGAATGTTCAATAACAACTAAAATAATAATGTGATATCAATAAAAAGTATTGATTCACAGTCCAGTTAAAATACACTTACATTCTACAACATGTTTATGACCCGATTTAAGGTCATCATAACTTCACTGAAAAAAAAAAATGAGAAATACGTGGCTTTTCATCAGAGCATTGAAAATCTTAATTTTTTTAGTTGTGTCAGTTTTGATCTAGGTGTGCGATATTATATCCTCTCACATCACTTTGTATCAAGGAGCATAAAAATGTCGTTTCACGTCACCATTAGCTTCTTCTTCTTCTTCTTCTTCTTCTTCTTCTACTAGGATGACGATTTAAAAATGCACTTTTCTATTGTCACAAGACTTAGCTGATATTAATGTGTTATACTTTTGTCCCCAGTTCACCCATTGGTGCAAGTGCCAAACCAGCTCGTGGGTGCTCCCACGGGCACTGACGTCACTCTTCAGTGTCACGTCGAGGCTTCGCCTAAAGCCATCAACTATTGGACCAGAGAGAATGGTGAGGGTTATTTTTAACTATATTTTATATTGTAGATAAAAGGCGGTAAAAGGGAGTTTGTGGCTAAATGATAACAGACGCAGCATCCGTGGAGGAGTGACCATGGCCTATATATCGAGACCCATCCGTGCCTTGGTAAGAAAGTTAAGCTGTTGCACTCAACTGTCATTTGTAGATCTTTGACAGTTGTAACGGGTAATCAGAAACACGAAGGTCTTATAGCCAATCTTACCAAAGGGTGTGTTAAGTGTTACCCAGTAACTAGTAAACAGTTGTGGAGGTAAGATAGGCAGTCACTTGTTGTAAAATATTAGTATTCATCTCCGGTTAAACTGAACGCCGACTTCAACATAGTTGGGAAAAACCTAGGCAGATGATGACAGGGTGTAAATGGGATACCGTGTGCTACTCTTTAAGCATTTTCTCATGCACCTACATAAAATACTATAACTATTAAATGAAGAGATGATTTTATGTTGGGCTTTAGACGTGTCAAAATTTCAATTATCACTGTTGTTATATTTGAGACAGGGGTAAAAGAGGACACTGGTCCGTAGATCGTTATTCCGAGTAATAATTGACTATTGCCTACTACTTTATCGACTCGTATGTCGTCTTATCACGTATAATCATGTCAATGACGACCGATGTGGCGGCGGGCGAAGGTCCGCCTGCGACGCATGAGGTTGCGGGTTCGATTCCCGCCTTGGGACAAATTTTGTACGATCTACAAATATTTTTTCCGTGTGTTCTGGGTATTTGCTATGTATAATAAAAAACTTCTATCTATGTAATGTATTGTATTAAGTATATCAGTCATCTAGTACCCATAACACAAGCTCTGCTTAGCTTGGGGCTAGATGATGCTGTGTGGATTGTCCAGCATCATTTATTTATTTATTTAATTTTTTCCCAAACTAAAAGCAAAAGTTAAATTATTAATTAGTTAGACAAACTAAACTTTAGCTTATTAACCCCTAAGCTTGATAAATGATGTAAGCTTAGTACCCAGACTAAGCACTAACTTTACTTTTAGAGTAAAGGTTGCTAAACTAAAACCTATTTGTATAGCAAAACTGAATTCTGAGAAATTGTAAATTGAGAGTGAGACGGTGTGGTCATCGCAATGACTTGGTATTTAGGTAACAATGGAACGCTTTTGCAAATCCTCTTGACTTTATCCCAAGTTGTCTAACCTTTACGACGCCCACGACTAAAAAATATCTGGGAATTGAGTATACCGAGAACTAGAACACCCACTTCAAAACTTGAACACCTACCTACTACTTCATAGGTATTACTTAAGCCATGTTTTAATGCGCGTGTACCTATTACCTTAGTAAAATATTTATAAATGAATAAATAATTATGTGTAGAAAATTAAACGAACGTTTCCCCTCTTCACCCACGCGGGGAATGTTTTCCATGCAGTTCGGAAAACAAAAACATCGCGTTTGCATACACAAATGTGTATAGCCACGCTTCTGTGTTTCGATATTTTTGTGTAATGCTTCGAAAAAGCACGTGCACGTTACTTATATAGCAATCGGTGATGCTCTTCGAAAAGGTTAGGTGCGTAGTACACGCAACCGGCATGCATATATAGATATGAACGTAAACGAAGCAAAAGAACTGTGTAAGGATCATAGAGAAGTTTAATTCTATAGTTTCTGGCAACCCCCATAGGAAAAAGGCGTGAGTTTATGTATGTAGGAATAATAAAAATCATGAAGTGAAATACCCGAACCGTATAAAGCATAAAATACTACCAAAAGGCAAAGTTTAAGAAGCTTGAATAAATCTGTTGGTGTCTAGTTTTATGGTGTCCAAACTTGGACAGTCACCGAGGAGACTTAGCACAAAGTAGTGGGGACTACAAAGAAACACTACACATTAGTCTGCTAACTTCGTCCGCCATATTGAAGAGTCAAGGAAAGAAGGGGTTGGGATATTTGGATAAAACTTAAAAGCATGCAAAAGTTAAAAAAGCATTCCTTAGAATAGGATAGAGTCCGTCAGTCAGATAATTAAAAATATTAGACAAGTGTATTCTGCTTTATCGTCTTACTTGTATAAAACGCATAAAAGATGAATACTTCGGGCCTGCTACGTCACAATTCAGTATAAAATATACATAGGCGTGACGTGATGCCACTTTTTAACTCATTGTATCGACGTAATCTTTTGATTAATTTAGAAAAAACAGACGTGTCCTCTATTGATTACTGATTAATCTACTGAACGGATAAAAAAATAATTTTCAGAAATCATTCCTATTGGCAGGACGATGGCGAAGAAGAAAGGTTCAATATAAGAACTAAACAATTTAGATAATTAGCGAACACTTACTTGATTTGCTGAAATTGTCAACAGACACGCTAGCATGATGTGTGATCCTCTTCTTTGTATGAGAAGAGGTGTTACTTACCCCTTCATTGGCAGTTATATAAGCCTAAGTATAATACCATTAATAAAAGAGTTGAACCATGAAATGATCGATGAATGCTTCCCTTATTTCACACTTCCCTTATCTCTTTCCACAATCAGTTAACGCAAGCTATAATTAGTATAATCTCTGATTGTGTTCTAAAGATGTTTACGAGCGGCGCAACTCATAAACTCTATTAAGTACTAAGCACAAACCTCGAGAACGGAATAAGCAACTAATTTCATTATTCATAAAGCACATCGAAAGCGTTAAAGCAGTCATTAAAAGGACCGTTATTCATGTTTCTACTATCCTCTTTGACAGGCCACAGGGGCTAGTGCTTGCTTACAAGTTATTGCCTTTTTATGGACGTATTTAAAGGGAAAAAATATGCGGTTATTTCATGTCCGTTTTTCATTTCGCAAAGATTTATTTTTACTTTGATTATATGGCGCCTGTGTTACGGCTTATTAACGGCCTGATAATTATAGCCACGATGACAACGTAAAATATTGCTGTGCTAGGAATTAATAAGTGGACCTTGTTTATTGGCTAGGATTAAGGTAGGACCGGTTTTGATGGAAACGCAATCAAAAATAGCATGGTTGTGATTGAATAAGAATTAAATTAATTTCTTTTATATTTACTCGCGTTTGCTTTGGAGTTTGTTACGTCCTTTTACCATACCCTAAATTTAGTTTCAAACATTATTTTACTGTGCCTTTACTATTTGTAGAAATAACGACTCAAAAAGCCATTTCAGCATTATTAAGTCGGCCGGTTAACATAAATAGCCGACCGTCAAAAGGCGAGCGAAATTGGACACAGTGAAATATAACCTGTGAAACACCTATATAAAAACACGTGCTAACTAATACAAATAAGGCTCTTAACCTAACATAACATCAGAGAGGTCGGGAACTTCATTATTTCTCATTAAAATGACACCCTCAGGATAAAAGTTGCTTATTTAGTGCTTGGGTGACAGATGGACAAAAGCACTCGGAGAGGAACGAAGGTAGATGTGCCAGAGATAAGCTCAATATTTACTTTACGTTTGTTTTACGTATGTAGATGAAGGAAATAAAGATCAAATGTTAGAGATTATGTCGTGACTTTCACAGAACTGACCCAACGCTCGCACACGCCGTCGTAAATCCAAATATTCATAAAACTGACAATGCAGTGCTGGCATTTGTATAATTTCGCAATGTTTATGAAATAGGGATGCAGCAAATTGACATAAGTCGAGACAGTCAGAAAACACGCTGATTTAAAAAAAAAAGCAGTCATTTAAACTGCTGATAGAAGTGAAAACTTCAGCTCTTCATTTATGGCTTTTGTAGATGAAAACTTATTTTTTTTTATAATAACTGTGTTTTTACACATCACATTAGCATGTCAGTGACGCGAACTGATAAGTTTACCTTACCACAAATCACTCACCGTGGCTAAAGAAGTAAAACCATTGTCAGTATTATTTTTCACTTTTATTGCTGTGAAGACAGGCCAACGCAATTGGAATCCAACATGCCAAATACGTTTTAGTCGCTAGTTTTCAAGTGGATAATGCGTTGCAACAAACAGCCGGCACGGTCGGCGGACAACGGCCGGCCACTAAAGTCGAGTTAGGAATGGATTTACGGGTTGCGGGCCGTCCGGCGCCGTCCAGTGCCGTCCTGTGCCGGTCGCAGTCATCTGCCGCCGGCCACCGCACCGCATGCCGCGACATGTGTGAACGGACCTCGACCAAAGCCCGATAAAACGAACAAAACTTTTTCGCAATGCGGTCTTTAAACTTATATTTTTTGTCGGTCTAATCGAACAGTTTATGCGGTCCAATGCGAGTGCAGTCACAGTTTGTTGAAAGTTAGACGCATGGAAATTGAGATTTCGAATCCAATTTTTTTTTTCGGTCGCTGGTATGAATTGTACGGAACATTCCTGGCATGTTCAATGGTTCATGTAGACTGAAAAGTTACTTTTGAACAGAATTACCTTACACCACCCTAAAACCTTTAAAATTACAAATCAGAGATAAAGTGACAATTGATATTTATTTCTGTAAATTGGATTTTACTAACACTTTTACACGTCAAACACACAAAAACAAAGTTTTACACTAGGTCGGTGTTTCCCTATCTGGCTACTCTGAGAAAAAACACCAAAAGTAACTCAGAAGTCTCTTTTAAAGTCCAGACATGTTGGTCAGATTATGTGAGGTCCATCGATCAGGAGGGACAAGAGGATCATGTGCAGATTAGTGTCTGAGATGGTCTTTTGAGTGAAGAACCACACTGATATGACCTGTCCAGTCAGTGCAAGCATTTATCAGTTATCGTAGAGCTCAACTCAGAACTTGAGAAGCCCAATAGTTCCACATCTCATCATTTACGTCAAAGTATGTAAGGTAACTCTCTAAGTCCTCTGTTCTTTTGATTATCACTTGAGAATTGTTCTGTTCTATTTGAAGTTACAAATTCATAGAACTATAGTTTGGAATTGTGCCTCGTTTTAACTAACGGCTTAGAGCACACTGAGAATGAACCAACCTAGCTTTTATCTCTTGTGATTTTTCTAACACTAAATATACCTAATACAGAAATCTTGCTCAGTTAATAATCTCCAATAATCTGTTCCCTGGAAGTCGTAGGCAATGGGTATAGCACAAGCATACCCTATTGACGTCTTAAAATGATAAATGGTATTTAATAATCAAGATTACTAGTCAAACAAGCAAAACAAAAATGAAAGCTCGATGAGTTCTGTGTGTCCTATCTGACCACCTTGAGAAGAAACTTAAATTCTGAGGTCACAGTCTCTTTTCCCACCTTTTAACTACCTTTTGGAAGGGGCAACTAGAATAATTTAAGAACTTTAGCTTTAAAAGAAAATGCCTTATCAATGGTCTTATTGAAAAAAAATGATTTGACTTTGACTTTTTTAAAGTCCAGACAGTGTCTTGCTCAGATCAAGTCTTGAAAAACAAATGAAGTCCTGATCATAAGATATAAACAAGCCGCAAATCCCTTACTTGAGTACTACGAAATAATTGGTTATACCCTAACCAGGCCGACGCATAGTGCAGGCAGATTTAGATGCAGTTACAAAGGCAACCGAGCTCGCTATTACGCGGTCGAAGCGACCACCCGCGCAAAAAGCGGACCAAATTCTATTACCGCCCGATATGCAACAAAGACCGCTGGCCCGCCCGCTTCAAATTGCTTTAGGCTACAGTCACAATATTTACTCTCACGTACGTACCACAATATTCGTACAAATCTAAATTCAATTTCAAATATTACTCGCCGAAACTAAACCGGCCTGGATTTATGCAGTTTCAGTTTTCTATCCCGACTAAACGAAAACACGTAGCCAGTTAAAGCCCACATTTCAAAAACATAGACACAATCTAATTATTAAAAACGGAATAAATAACATTTTCCAAAAGATCACATTTCGAGGTTTATGCTTTTGATCTTTTTCGCGGGGAGCGCATTTGCACATTTAAATATTCATTACGGCATAATAACATATTCATTATTTGGATAATATTCAATATTTACGTTATTTTTATTGAATTTTTAATGTTAATTGCAAGATTTAGACTCCAATTGTTTGAGTCGTTAACACCTCATGGAACCGCAAAACTTTTTAAACAATTAACAATCAAATGTTGAAGTGACGTACGGCACATATGTCTGGGCCGTTACTAACAAACAGAGGGGGTAGACGGCTCTTCTGCGGCCCATAAATTGCGGGGACTACAAATTAAATTAGGTAATACACGGGCGTGACGAGATGGGACAAGCGGCGTTGCCGGCCGCACCGGACATGGAATGGGAGTGTCCGCCATTCGCAGCCAGGCCTTGCGACAACTTTTTGTTGTAATTTCAATCGGGTTTTATTTAAATAAAATTGCTTACTTTATTGTCGTGATGTACAGGTTATTTTTCGATGGCGATTTTAACGAACCATTTTCGTTACAATTTATATATCATTGTCCATTTAAACTCTGTCGTGTCTATAAGCTTTTATTGTTACGTAGTAGACGGACATGTTCTCATATACAAAGTACTAATGCCATAAAAACACGATAAGCTAAACCTGACAAAAACATACACGAAAACAGAAACAACAAGATCATTGCCAGTCCACAAAAAAAAACAAAACTAACCAACAGATTAACAATTAATCTTCATTCAACTTCTCAACATCATGGCCCATTCATTAACATTCGATACGCCTTCAATTTAATGCTGTAAACTGACAATTAATTAACAAAGTTGTCAACAATAAACAAAAGAGGGCGTGTCAGTGGCGGCTGGCCACCGTAGAGGTGTCAGTTGCATCAGAGCGGGCCGGCCGCCGCAGATTTGTGGTCAGCCGGTTCAAGCGCCATAGCCACGTCTCTTGACAGATCTCGATGTCTTCAGCTTTGACCGCAGTTATTAATGAAGCTATTGTAAGCGTGTTGCTGTTAGTCGATTGATCAATTAGTTATTGTTTGTGACGATTAAATTAATTATCCTTACAAATGAGTCGGTAAATTTAAACACTGTTTTACTTACGAATACATTTTTTAGGATACCGATTATCTTGAACAAAATTACCAGGAAACTCACCAAAATTCTTCTTTCATTCCGTACGCCATTATCAACCTTAGCTCATATTCTTTAACGATAAATGATGATGAATGATATTTATTTCTGCAAATGGGTTTTTACAAACACATTAACACATAAATGAAAAAGTTTTTTTAAACCCAGGTCGGTGTCTATCTATATATATCTATATACATACATATACTCGTATGTCTTATCTGACTACTCTGAAAAGATACACCGAAAGAGGCTTAGAGGGCACAGTCTCTTTTAAATTCAAAACACTATCAGTCAGATCTAGTCAGATCATGTAATACTTTAAAGTTAAATGCTGTCTCTAAGTTGCCTATAATTAATTAATGATTCGATTCTTTATTTCCTTACGAGATAAATTGCACTCAGCAATTCCTAAGTTTACTTGTAATAAACATATATAACTAAAGATTTATTCTCAATCTTAGCACTTAAACTGTGTCGGAGCAGTAATAACATGTGATGTTTTGCTACCATTTGCTATGTGAAGCAATAATACAGCAGTAGATAATGTGTTGAGTTCCAACGTATTATAGCGCCTCAGGGGTAATAGCGCGCTAGTATTCAAGCCCCAATTTCAGCTCTGTACAGAACAATTTTGGACAATTAAGGACATTAATTTATGCTGTTTTGCGTAACCCTGATATCTATCAGGATTACGATATGTTACAATTATTAGAGGGCCTAGTCGCTAAATTAAAACATGCACACGGCTCTAATGAAGTTTACGCTATGCTTGCCGAAGCTAGTCCGTGGATGGGTGACCGTCCATTTCATGTCAATGTCCCTACGTGCATCGGCAAAAACACGTTGGTCAATGCTTTCTTTTGCGGATCTTTGACAGGCGTTGTGGCAAGTCAGAAGACCTAATGTTTGTGAACCATTTACTGGGTAAATCAGTACTCCTTAGTTCGTACCAAGGTGGTACATGTAAAATAATATAAATCTAGTGTTCAACTGTATCTAGTTTAGTACATACTCGTACTTCATCTGGTTTATGAAGCTACTAATTTCAGAGGAACTAGATACGTCCCGGTCCAATACAATATATAATACGATGTGTGAGTCACTTGACATTATACCACATTATACTCCCAACTAATGTAAACTTTAAAAACAGTTCCTTAGATTTGACTACGAAAACAACATGGCCGATGGCACAGACAACAGCTGAGAGTATAAATAAAGTTTATTTCAAACTCAACTAATGCAGTGAACTCACCCCAGTAATAAATTAATGCCATTTCATGATTAGAGCGACACCTTTACCCTTCGCAGGGGGATAATATATAATCATGAAGATACTTTGTGTACATTCCTTTGGTATTGTTTTTTCTAACTTATTGTTAGGGTACGGTTTCCCTTGAGGAACAGAAGTGTAAACAGGAGGACTGCAAAGTAACTGCAGTCAACTTTTGTAGGTGTGCGGCTTTGGTTACTGCACATATTATATTACGGTTTCATAAAATAAGGTTTTTTTTTATTTATGGATTTTTACATAAGCATATCAAACCCATTGTATTGTACCTTATAACTATGAGTCGTATCTATGTATGTACTTACTTATTCTATCAATCATCGAATTCCCTGGCGGTCGGTGCTAAGTCGGCGGCATTAAGAATTGTGCTAATTCTTAAATTACCACATACATTATCAAAACACTCCGTATGATGCCTACGTCCATCCTTACAATACCATACTTCCTCAGCTCCTCTCCACCTCATTCCTGACACACTCCACCTGCAAATGTTGCACATGAGGGTGTGCAAAATTTGCTGATGGAGTGTGTCAGGAAAAGAAAGATATGAGATGTGTAAGGAAAGATTGAGGAATCTTTCTACAAATAGTAGTTTATGAAACTGTTACATAACAGGGGTAATTAACACTAGTGTGTGTTTATAAACTTATCAGTAGGCGAGTTTTGTAATAGTGAAGAGTGTTTAGATACCTAGATTCATATGCTACTTTAAACTTGAACAAATCAAATGCGTTAAAAACAATAACAAATATCGCAAATATGGCGCTCGAGTCCAACATTCAAGTGTGGCGGTAAAGGCCACAGAGCATCAAAATCATTAAAAAATGCACTTCAATAGACAAAAATTACATAAAAGCATTATTTTACGGGAAAGTAACATAACATCACGACCACCTATGTGGCGCGGCGGGCGAAGGTCTGCCTGCGACGCAAGAGGTTGCGGGTTCGATTCCCGCCATGGGACAAATGTTTGTACGATCTACAAACATTTGTTCCGGGTGTTCTGGGTATTTCCTATGTTTAATAAAAAATATCTATATATGCAATGTATTGTATTAAGTATATCAGTCATCTAGTACCCATAACACAAGCTCTGCTTAGCTTGGGGCTAGATGATGCTGTGTGGATTGTCCGGCATTATTTATTTATTTATTTATTTATCACGCCTATATTTCCCCGAAGGTTTGGGCAGAGGTCTACTTACGAGTAACTAAGTACACCCACATTTCACTAGTTTTTAAATCCCATGTAGTAGCAGTTGGGCCTTTTGCCATCAACCGGGCACACATCCGTACTACGGGTTGCTACTGATAATTCCAAGTGATAAACCCCAATAACACACTGCTCGACCCACGAACCGAACCCAGGACCTCAAGCTTGGTAATCGCGTTTATAGCCAATAGACCAACAGTCAAGCAGTCGAGGCGAAAGTACTCTTTTAAGTAGGTATTCAAGTTTATTTAGATCTACACGTAAGTCAAGCTAAGTTAGATCTACAGTACAACATCACACCTCTATTCAACCAAGGGTTAGGCAGAGGTGATATACAGTAGGTACACCCACATTTGGCCGGTTAATTTTAAGTCCCATGTAATAGGGGGCGACCCCATTGCCACTTACCAGGCACAAATCCAGACTACGGGCTGTTACTGTTAAGAATTCCATATGAACCGAAATCGAACCCAAGACCTCATGCTCAGTGGCGTAGTAGTAGTTTAACCTGTGCGGAATTTAATATAATCGTTTGTCACGTGTTTGTCGGTCACCTGGCGTAACTACAGCAATAATGTTTCACCCTCAAATTAAACTTCCCGTCAATTGAAGTAAGATCAACTGTCGAGTGGGTATATCAGTGTGTAATAGAGCCCGCCGTCTTATGGCTTGATTAACGATCACATCAAGTCGGTGGCGACGTCGAACTCGCCGCGTTAGTACCTACTGCGAACTTGGCAGCCACTGAATATTGAATTAAAGATTTTAAGATAGAAGAACGATCCCGCGAACGTCCTTACCGCTGGGTCTAGAAGCATAAAGTGTTACACAAGATTTCCTTATACAGGGTGGAAGGGACAACGACACACAATCTGATATCTTGAGTTCAGTACACGATCCTGGACCCCCCTAGCGCAAAAACTCATAGTAGTCGTTTTCCTGATTTTTCGTTTTCATGTGACGTTTTTTTTTATTTTTAAACAGTAACCATTTAAACCAAAAACAACATCAGAAAACTCGTGAATATAAAGGTCCAGAATCCTATGCTCAACTCTTGGTATCAGGTTGTGGGTCGCTCTCGCTTCCATTCTGTATAAAGAAAGCTTTAAGGCTTTAGGGGTTAAATTGGCGATGAAAGTTTGAAAAACTATTTCTTAATAGGTATTGATATACACATAAACTCACACCTTTTCCCCATGAGGGTATGCATAAACTACAGAACGCCACCTGCTACGATCTTTGCATACTCCTTCATACATCTGTTCATACACTCACGCCGGTTGCGAGTCCTTTCCATATCAGCATCAATCCTTCCATCTCTTGTAAACAGAGTCCCAAAATTTACAAATTCATTCATTTGTTCCACACTCTCATTTATTTTCATATCATACACCGACACATTCTCGTCTCTTTCAAACCTTCGTCTTGTTCACAGTAAAAAAAAAAAAAAAAAAATCTAATATAAAAGCTCGTAATATTTGCTAATAGGAAATTCCATCATGCACACAGAAACAGGCTTTGAAATACAAAACCTTTACAAATATAATCCTGTGGATTGTAGTTGTAAATGTTTTGTAAATGCGGACGTACTATTTCATCATATCCAATAAGCCCTATGCAAACGAGTGACATACTACTCGCTGAGTTTCTGCTACAACACTCACTCACTTTACATAACACCTATTAAATCATAAATTCTGGCGCTGATGCACAGGGATAATCTGCTGAAAGATACTTTATCATATAATATTTACGTTTCATTTACAACGTAATTTGCAACTGAACGAATAAATTTTAATAAGGACGGTATAAACCAAAAATACCAAACGTAAGTTTCATTTTACATAAAATAGGTATGATCAATGATTTAAATTTTAACTGTATAAGTAATTATGGGATATTTTCGAAGGCAATAAATTAAAAAATTTCTTCGACAGAAAATCATTACAAGTTTCATCTAATTTTAGTGCATTCTCGGTTATGCATAATATGAGATACATAATTGTAAGTATAAAACGCGGCGGGCTTTCATTGTGCATTTTAAGAAATTCCTTCTTTTTCTTCATTTATTACGATAAAACAATATCAGCACTTACTATGTAGTAAGTGCTGATAGCGTTTTCTTGTTGATATCGTTGTTCTTATTTTGAGGGAGAAGTCACCTTCCGTCTATGGTTGCGAAACTACAAGCATATTTTTATCTTTTAATGACGACCGATGTGGCGCAGCGGGCGAAGGTCCGCCTGCGACGCAGGAGGTTGCGGGTTCGATTCCCGCCTTGTTACAAATGTTTGTACGATCTACAACGATTTGTTCCAAGTGTTCTGGGTGTTTGCTATGTATATAATAAAAAATATCTATCTGTGTAATGTATTGTATTAAGTATATCAGTCATCTAGTACCCATAACACAAGCTCTACTTAGCTTGGGGCTAGATGATGCTGTGTGGATTGTCCAGCATTATTTATTTATTTATCTCACAATTCTGGGTATGCAAGAGCGAGATTGGTTTGTCTTAAAACACACACTTAATAAGTTAGTAAGCCAAGTTCATGAATAAAATGTTGGTGTTCTTCTTGTCTGTTGTCATGTCTCTTGACCCCAAAATCTTGATTAAAATAACCCTATCTGTCCTATTTGTTAACCATTCAATCTGCAAACGAAATACACCTTTATTTCAATCAAAACCACATTCCTAAAGTGTAGGATCACAAGAAATGACAACACCCAAGTGGCTTCTATAATTAAAATGCCTATAACCAAAATTTCAATTTCATACCAGAAAGCCATGGTCACTGGCTGGCAAAAAATAATAAAAAGCGCCCGCAAAATAAAGCGACGCAAGAAGAATGCAAGCAATTTTTAATGTAGAACGAACGAGGCATCGCGACCCGCCACGGTAATAACGTAGCTCACGACAAATATTCAACGGAATCGTTGTACATAGAATCTAGTCACATTTTGACCGTTTTCTTTCAATAACAGTGTTTCTTCTTAACTCGAATAATTTTGAGGAAACTATTGGATGTTGAGTTTAGGTACCTTATCTATAGAGAGATCAATTTGACATGTTTGAGCGACTTTAAATCTTTGTATCAGGTTTATATTTGGCTTGTGCAAATATGATCCCGTTACTGAATTACGTAGTAAGCTAAAATGGTTTTTGCTTTCGCCGAACTGCCCATTTACTTTCTTTGCTTTATACTTAATGTTTCTTTTAATCCTTCCACCCCCTTTTTATCTTATAGTTTATTTTATTCTTAGTTCCCCTGTGACATATACTGTGCCTTTTACTTAGCATGCCAACTCTAGCACAGGCAGGTTGCCACAAGTATATGTATAGTCAGAGAAGTGCCTTTTTTTATATAACATTATAGAATTATTTCTATAGAACATTATCCGAGACAGTGCGTAGAATACATGACTTTAAAAATGGAACTCATAAAAAAAATCCTTTGTAAAGATTATTTGAAATCTGTATGCTAGTCATAACGTTCTAACATATTTCCAGCGTGCAGCTAAAATCCATTACGAATAGATAGAAGAAAAATAAATGGGTAGATAGTAGGTATACAGTGCAGATCAAAAACACCAGCGCATCGTATCTATTATTCAAAACGTCGACTGTGTTTATATTCGCACACCGATTGTTTTCGCTGGATTCACGGATTTTCTAGGCACAAATCCTGTAGAATGACTTTATCATTTATTAGCGACCCACCCCCCTAGATAGATTTGGTGATATGTCAAAACGTTGTGATTTCTGTGATTT
This sequence comes from Phlogophora meticulosa, assembly GCA_905147745.2. Classification (NCBI taxonomy): domain Eukaryota; kingdom Metazoa; phylum Arthropoda; class Insecta; order Lepidoptera; family Noctuidae; genus Phlogophora; species Phlogophora meticulosa. Next base: position 9,316,545 of record LR990518.1, read on the forward strand.
CTACGGAAAATATTAGTGTATTCCTTTTGGAATAAATTTTCAAGATGATAGTGAAAACTATCCAAATGTATTGTCTAGTTTAAAAGAACTAAACAGTCACACAGACAAACACGAAAAGAGACTTCATTTTAAACTGCTAGATTACACTCATTATTTAATCCAACCCTATTTCAATATTGACATTGATCTAGTCTAGGGTTGGTTTTACTCCAAAAAATAGGGAATAAGATATTTCTTAAATTGAACTTTGAAATTTGAACTGAATTGCTAAAAAAAATGACATAAATTCATCATTACTTAAGATAGGATTTCCTTGGTTTTTGGGGTAACAGAAAACAGAAATTTTATTAGCACACTTTTTAATGCGCGTCTCTATTAATTGCGTACAATACAGAAATTACGTCAGACCAGCTAACGTACTATGGTAAATGTAGGTTGGTTTGGAACCCTAATTCTGAGAGCACGTCTCACGCTCACGGCCAGTTTTTTATTTATAAAAAATCTGTAATTAAACTTTTTAACACGATGTTGCTAAGGCAATGTAGCCTGTCACTTAAACGCGTTGTCCACCAAATTTAGATAAACACACTGGCCACATACTCTATGTAGGATCGCAATCGAAAACCATACTAATAACAACAAACTAATTTCGATTCGCATCACACTGAATAGAGATTCAACTCCATAATACACAACAAATGAATAGGCAATATTCATAACCAGCCTCCACATTTTGATTGGCAAACAACATGTCCCTCTAACCATGATTCAGTTGCGACATACGCCACTATTAATGGATTAACAATCGCAAAGCGGCAGTTTATCCTTGTAATTACTATTGTTTTATGAAGCACATTAAGCTTTCCGACTGACAAATTGAACACGAACGAATAATGTTAACACTTGCCCCAAAATCAACATTTGCTTGTTGACATTGCAACATGGGATGGGATGAAATTGAATATTATTTTAACCGAATACTGTACTGTTAGCACATACTGCAAAGTAGATACATTATGTGAGCATATAGTGTATTGTTCCGCACACGACATGCCGAAACAATATTTCAATTCGATATCGGGCGGACAATGGTCGGAAGTGGCGGAATATAAATGGACGGAAAGGCTTGTGCCTATCGAATAAAGGGCGATGAAACAAATGACTGTATCAACTGTAACCAAAGACTTTGGTGCTACAGTAATTAATAGTTGGTTCTGCAAATGGAAGTTTCAACTATTTATTGGTGTTGAACATTTTTAATTTCATTTTTTTTTGTGTTTTATGGGTTCATTAAAACTTGTTTTATTTCATAACTATCATTTTTGGGGTACATTACATACACTGTGTATAATAGTGTTAATAGACACGGTCATTAAAAGCCCACCCATTGACAAACTATTTTAGTTAATTGTACTATTTGTTACCTACTAATATACTGAGTTAATAAATCCGTCAATGGTAAATAACTAATATCACGTTTACTCTGTATTTTTACCCCCAACTTGATACTTTGATTTACCAAAAAATAAACCACCCTTTCTTTTCCAGGTGAAATGATAATATCAAACGACAAATACCAGATGACAGAGATCAACAGCTCTGCATATAGCGTGCAGATGCGTCTCGTTATCCGAAACATTCAGAAGAGTGACCTAGGAGGGTACAAGTGCATATCCAAGAACTCTATAGGCGACGCCGAAGGCAACATTAGGTTATATGGTAAGTCTTGGACAAAGGGGCGCTATATTGTCTTTGTATTGTCAATGGAACTTTGTATGGCAAGAAGCGATCGTAAGCTATGGGCCATGTTGTTCTAGGCGGGATTGTTTCAAAGATAGTTAAACTATTGTTAGTGCGTGATGTCAGTTTCTGTCGTACAAGTTTAAACTAGAGGTCGAAGTTGAAACGTTACTTTCTTTCAGGTGAAAATACTGACAATGTCACGTGTAGCCCAATGTATAATATCATTTGAAATAATTATGTAACTGTTGACACTAGTCGCACTATGTTTGTTACTTTAACTTTTGTCGGGTCGATAGAAAAATGGTTTTCCTTGACACAACTAAGAAGATGCTGATCGTAAAACAAAAATATAACAATACCCTTTTCCATACGTAACACAGAAATGGAGTTGCCAAACCGAAAACGCGACGATGACGATCGTGACTATTCCATCGAAGAGACGAATGACGTCCGCTCCAGCCTTCAGGGTCCTCTTCGGGAAGGTGGCCCAAGAGAGGAAGACGCCGGCTTCTTAGGCGGAGGCGGGCCAGCCAACGCTGCCGCGTCCGCTCTCACAGTGAGCGCTACCTTTTTAATAACGACCTTAGCCCTCGCCACATGCTAAACTTTTACTTAAAGCCATGTGCAAAGTTAAGACTCTGAAAAAATCGGAAAAGTTACCCGTTATTTTTTTACATCTCGGGTATACACATGGTAGAGGTGCGTACTGACCGACAGCCATAGGTATACCTACCACCTATACGTGTGTTACTAATATAACTATTTCCATTACTTAAACACGTGACGTGGTGACCTACCTTACCTTCGAGCTTTTTCAGCAGAACAAACCTAGGATTGTAACTGTCACTCCATGTCCAAACATGCCAAACAGAATTGAGTAATAAAAATACCTTCTACCGTTTAGTCTAGTTCATGACAGATCTTATCCAATGAGCCAGTCATTCTATCAATTTTCTACTTCATAAATTTTAATGTACTTCGTCACGTACACACGTAATTAAACTAATTATTTTGTGTAAACTTGTCTTAAAATTGTGCATGGCTCAGCATTGTTCGGCAATTAGAAGTGTCTGTGTCTTACTAATTGGACGTAAGGCAGTGTTTATCGTTTAGATTAAAGACTATGGTACTAAAGTATAGTACGTAATATAGCTAACGGTGAACGAACGGTAAATAAAGTGTAACTACGTAATAGTCATTAGCATTTCATCAGATGTCAGCTTGTATTAATAATGTAAATGCTTAATAATGTATGGAAATAATATTATTGAGTTATATGTTACAATAATGTTCGAGCCTCAACATATTGATTGTATTACATTTAATTGTTCATAAATACGTTTTTCAAAAATATGTTTTTGCTATTGTACAGTCGAGCGTATGGCAGTGGCAACATTAGTTATGGAGCTGGTCTTGCGTGGTTTAGACTTTCAATAGAATGCACGGCCAGCTTATTTTGGTTTTGTTACCTCTGACGTCTGGTCTACCGTACAATATTGTTCACTAAAATCAAAGTTCGTTTGTGTTGCGTCGTGTGCGCATGTAACTACTCAGTGTCATAATAATTGTATATCTAAAATAATAAACTGTTAATGTATATGTACATAATATAATGTAGCTAAGCGGTTATAAACGTTAGAACTTTATTTGCTCATTTATATAATTTGTTATCTATTAAATTTTATAGCTGTATTAATGAAAATGTATGTAAATCTGAGACGCTATAAAATATAGGGAAAATTTTGTAAATTGTTAACGTTTTTAATATTGTTGAATTTATGGAGAAATAATTTGTGAACTGTATCTAAAATAATAAATGGAAGTTTCGTAGTGATATTTTACGCGGATGTGTTGTGTTTTACGTTCTATTGTGAAACTGGTTGAGGGTTGAGTCGGTATCCAACCCGAATGCAACCAGTGTTTCTTTACTTATTGGCCTTATGTAAATGTATGATATTGCCTGCGAAACAAATATAAACGAAGTAAAACTTTTCACATTGTTTTTCTCACTTTTCCACTCAGCCTGGCTGTTATGAATTTTGAAAACCATTTAGAAATAAAGAAAGAATGATATTGATTTGCCGCTACAGAAGCAAATGTTTTGATGATAGTGTAAGTAGATATTTAGCTTATACTAAGTTACTGAAGACAAAACAAAAACTAAAGGTATAATAACGAATATTCTCGGCAGTTCTACATCATGACTGCGACAAGAGAGTTACTCAGTATGATGCTTCTCCATGTTCTACAGCTTAACTAGCCTAGCTCTGGTTTTCAGTGATCACCTGTAAATACTACTCCGGAAATTAATAGAAAAGCACATAAGTAGATAGGGATTGACGGAATTAAACAAATACTTAAAGAATAAAATTAAACAGCTATTTCTCAAATATTATGAAAGTAAAAATTTGTTACGTTATTTGTAACTTTAGATATAGATCTAAAGTAACAAATAAGTCATCATCTACCTAACCTTTTCCTAATTATGTTGGGGTCGGCTTTATAGCAGTATTTTACATGGCGAGACTAGCCTATCTGACATCTACAACCTAGTTACTGGGTAACACGATGCCCCTTGGTAAAAATAGTTGTCAGACTTTCGGGCTTCTGACTAGCCGTAACGACTGTAGAAGATCTACAAATGACAGCCGAGCTTCCCAATGCTTTCCGAAGCACAGAGACGAAGTTGGAAAGTAACAAATAAGTACAGGTAAGGTATATATTTAGGTACCTACGTGTCGCAGAGGTAGGGTTATAATTACTTTACCACAAGACCGTACCGTTCCCAATTTCTTAGACCATTCGTACTCTCAAACTATCTACCACCTCCTTAATATTAACACTTAGTCAAAATATACCGGCGAAGGACTAACAATATCCCGTGTGTCGACCCTCTTAATAGGTACCTTTGGGTGAAGCCTCTGTAAGTGCGATGTAGATAGGGTGTAACCACTTGCATTAGCGAAATTACCTGAGGCTTTGTTATTTTCATTGTGACAACCGTATGTACCGTGTATGATAGTGAAATAGAAACTTGCCTACTAGGGACCGTGGTTCCGTAGTCACGTAATACGCAGACGAAACGTGGAGAGTTTTCATTGAATACTATTATGGTAACTAGGAGTTAGTTGAATGTACATACATTTTGGTAATTTTAATGGTTGGTTCTATTGTGGATTTGTGTTGAGGATAGCCTCAGAGGATAGAATCAAAAGGATTGGTGAAATAAAATGAAGAAAAAAGAAGAAAACAAAGTTTTTTTTTACATAACCTTCAAGGCAGAATCAAACTCCACTGAAAACAAAAAAACCTTCTCCGTCTTATAACACCAGCTTATTTCTGTCCCACTGTAAGGCATAGGTTTTCATACAGAGAAGCCATGAGACTTAATCAACACGTTTACTCAAAGCGGATTGACGATTTCACACTAACATAATTATTTTAATAAGTCCAGGTTTCCTCACGATGTTTTCCTTCGCCGATATCAGAGGTATCCATTATAAACTAATATAAATGGATTTGAACCTACAACCTCGATTCTGTGTCTTGAGAGTGCAATTAAATAATAAATAAATAAATAAATATTGCTGGACAATCTACACAGCATCATCTAGCCCCAAGCTAAGCAGAGCTTGTGTTATGGGTACCAGATCACTGATATACTTAATACAATACATTACATAGATAGATAATTTTTATTATATAAAGCAAATACCCAGAACACCCGGAACAAATCTTTGTAGATCGTACAAACATTTGTCCCAAGGCGGGAATCGAACCCGCAACCTCCTGCGTCGCAGGCGGACCTTCGCCCGCCGCGCCACATCGATCGTCATATGTCGGTAAATGTTTATATAAATGTTATTTATAAACACATAATTTTCTGTTCTAAAAAACACCGCAAAAGCTTTTAACTACACACTACACCTATCTATAGACATCAATGACCCTAAAAGACGACACAGCCATATAGAAGTCACCATTTTATTAATGGCTCACCCTTACTAAGGTTCCCTTTGAAGTCTTTGTCCAGTACGTCAAAAGCCGAAGTTTAGGCACACGGCTGATATTCAGTGATCTTTGTTCTGGTAACACAATATCGGATACGTACATCCCTGTCCCCTGGTACTCCCCTGTGTATCACGATTTGGACGTCACAGTTTGCATCTTAAGTGCTGGGACACCTACCTACGTATACAGTGTAATAGATGGGAATAGACTCTTTTTGTGACGTTTCCCCTGTGGGCCAGGGTAGTTTTAGGCGCGTAAATAATGCGTGAGGCACAAAGGTGTGGTATTGTTAGGTTGGGTTGAATTCCCTTGGAAGATTATTTCCATGATTCAATACTGGGAATTGAATTTGTGTGAAAAATCTTACTTTATTGGTCTGAAAAGTTGTATTGTGATGTTACATTAGATTATCTTATCGCATCGTCTTTTTCACATCAAGTTGAGGTAGTGGGAAAAGACGAAACTTTGTCCACTACCTCATATGTGGAGATATCATGTAAAATTTACCTTAAACCTCACTCTAGTAACAGCAAGCAATTCGAAATTGAAATCAGTAGTCAGATTTCGCCGTAATTCCGAGTAGACTTATTTTTTTTACAGAATAACTCCCACTGGTTGGTACAAACGACAGCTAAAACCCACAATTTTTTTTCCGAATCACGGTGAGATATCGATAATCTCACGGAAAGCATCACCCATCCATGTACCGACCTCTGCAAGCGTAATTAACTTTCTTAACGTTCAATTGTGCGACCCGTCTTAGCTTAATGAGTAAATATTTATGAAAACACCTTATCTAGTAATAAATTACTGAACTAACTATTTTTAAAGTCACATCTTAATCCTTCCGTTGCGTTACCATTATCAGTACCTACCTTAAGTTAAAATTGTTGTAAACTGCACGTTTCTGATACACAACTGTTCTAACTCTTTGTTCCCACTCAGTAGCTTTTTACTATTGCGGAAAGTTACCTGGTTTCGCATTCAATGGAATATATAGGTTACAGAGGGGACTTTCACTGCATACGAAATGTTAATGTGGTCGTTTTGACATTAAATCGTGCTGTAAACTCACTGAACTATACACATAAAGGTGTGTGTAGTGTTTATTCTAACTGCGGAAAGGAGAAAACTCGGTCTTCGTTTGCGATATTCGTAACAGTCTGGACTTTATTCCACAGCATCTTTCTGCGGTGTGAACAAAGGTGTTTGTTTCTGATATCGCGCACGGCTTTGTGTATTTCCATACAGAATATGAAGAATCGATGTAAGAAACCTTTAAAGGCTTCTTCGAGATTTCCTCGAGAATGTGGGCGAAAGTATCACGTCGACGCATCGACGATAAGTTTTAATAATTTAATCTTAAAAATGTCTTAATGGCCCTGTGATTAAAATCTCACCTGTCATGCATGAGGTTGTGGGTTCACGTCCGAGCAGCATCACTGTGACTTTTATATTTCATATATACTATTTAAGTTTATCTTAGTTATCACTGACATCGGAGAAGCAAAACATCGGGAGGGAACCAGAACTTAATACAAGTCTGAAATCACCAACGTCTTGCGCAAGCGTGGTGATTAATACTCCTGTCGGATCTGTATGAGTTTGCCTTTGCACTGCATTAAGACAATAATAATATCGTATTATTACCATACAAAACGTGATGAATGAAGTTAGTAGTATTTACTATCCGTACTAATAGTATTATAAATGGGAAAGTGTGTATGTCTGTTCGTCCGTCTTTCACGGCAAAACGAAGAGACGAATTGACATTATTTTTTAAGAGATAGTTACAGGGATGGAACGTGACAGAGGCTACTTTTTGTCTCTTTCTAACCCCCCACTATCAAACGCGAGCGAAGCCGCGGGCAAAAGCTAGTAGAAGATATTTTTTTTTTAAATTGTTCTGCGTCACATTATATGCGAAGGAATCCCTTTTCCAATGACATCTGACCCCCACAAATCCCATTTAATCACAACACTGGACATAGAATTAACTCCAACAGTGTCAATGCACTTCACTCTTTACTCAACCAAACTCACTTAACCAAGACAAGGGCTTTCAAACTTCAACAGACATCTATCACAATTTGCATACCGAAGAACAATTAGTAACAAGCGGTTGTTATTGATGTATATTTGTTTGCAAACATCTCATATTGGAGGGTGGTGGTACGCCGACGTCCGGCTACAATCTACATAACAATGGTGGCATGGTGGTCATAGTTACGTACTCTCTAGACGGATGCTAATGCCCTCCATTCATAATTCATGTCTTAATGAAGTGGACGAACGAGCCTCGGCCATAAGATGTCACGACCCTTTGTCTGGAGACCAGTTAATATAATGTGCTGTAATCGAATTTGTGTGTACGAAATATGATGGAGCACCGACTATGTAGTGGCAGGGAACACTGCTTTACTCACGAGTTATAGTTTTATGTATCGGATCAGCAAGCTTCAAGTCAATATAGAGAGTTTAGACGGCACGGTAGTAGTGGCTGAGCGATTGAATGCTGCGCTGCGTGTCGTGGGTTCGATTCCCGCACGGAACAAATATTTCTATAGCCTACGGATAGTTGTTCCGGGTCTGGCTGTTTGTGTATGTGAGTTTGAATGTTTGTAAACGCACTCAGAATACAAGAGAAATCCCTAGGGTGGGGCAACGTTTTAAAAATAAAAAATAATAATCAAATAAGTCAATAATAATCAAATCATCAGGTATAACTGTGATATTTGGTGATGAGTGTGGGCTAACAATACTTCACATACATATAAAACCTGTATTAAAGTGCAAAATAAACCTTTCCGTGGAAAACAGAATTCCAACCCTTGTAGATAATACCAATATGTATTGAAATCCCCTGAATGCATTGCAACGGTCCGTGGTCCATGTCTAACCTCGATACTCAGCATTGAAACTGAGGTGCCTTTCATATCCATTCCATAATGGACAGTACTTTATAAATTCTGTTACGCGAGTGAATGTTCACCGTGTAACAAAAGCTCGCGCAACAAATGTTTGCAAAACCATTGAACTAGTTTTAATATATCCTGTAATCATTACCATTTCATGGTAAAACATAATTAATTTGGTTCCAATATCATTATGGGTACTACATCAGAAATGTTGAGTACTATATTGTAAATACACTTGCATTCAATACAATTTCATATACTTGATCGCTTTAGAAAAACACGATATTTAGATCAGTGATAAGATTATCGAAATCTAATGTCTACTAGAGCAAAAAAAAAAATCCTAAAAAAAGAGCTAGACAAAGAGAGTCATTAAAAAAATGTACTTAAATGATTACTAGTGTTGCAATATCCAGACCAACAATTAAATCATACTTCCTTAGTCTTCTTTTTCAGTGTATTTATCAAAACACCATCAAAAACCCGCTTGTAACTGAAACCCAGTCATGCCCCTGCCACGGGACTGATGTATTTCCAATAGGTGGCAAAGTGCTCGATTGCCTTTTGTTTTCCGCTCCAACTCTCTACAGCGACTTTCTTTCCAACTTTCCCGCAAGTAGTAAACTGAAGAGCACTTGGATAGAAAACATAGCACAGCTCAACCAATGGGAGAAGGCGGGCCTATGTGTCTCAGGGACTCATTATTGGCCTCTTCCTCACGTAAAGACATATAAAAATGTTTAATTATTAAAAACAACCTACACCATCTCCTCTCAAAGAAAGACTTTGAAAATTCATTCTAACATAATATCACGCCTTTTTAAGGGTTAAACTCATGTGTACAGTAGACTCACAGTTTCACCAGTTATGTTTAAGACCCAAGTTACCGGGGCCGAGCCTATTACCATCAACCGGCACGAATCCAGAAACCACGCTGCAACCAACTGAGAAATCCCAGATGGAAAAACCAATTAACTTGGCCTGACCTGGGAATGAAACCCAGGACCTAATGCTGAGCACAAGAGCTTGCGATCACTGGGCTAACAGGGTAGTTGAGACAAACCTAAATCTCTTTAATACAATTTGCCTGAAATCTGTCTTCAAGATAAACCTAACGTAATCGAATGCCCAATAATATTGATCTAAAAGCAGCCTACCGTGGAATTAAAGAAAGAAATGTGGTATACGCTACTCAACAATTGTCTGTATATAACGTAAGTATTCTATTAAAACTTCTTCAAGAATACGCAAAAAAATTGCCTAAGGATTTTTTTTGTTTTCTTTTTCTTCACCTATCCGACCCACGATAGCATTACAACAATTCAGACCTTTTCTAGTAAAAAGTGGTTTATTGTGTTCTTAAATAAAGTTATTCAGTTTACTTCGCGGGGGTATTGTGCGGGGCCATTGTTGGCGGGCCCAGGTGCGGCCCTTACACATTCACCTACAATAACGTTATGAATGTCAAAAACACGTTATTTTTTATTTACCTTAAACGACGAAATTGTATTGTTATGGCCGATAAAGTGGTACAATGTTAAACGATACATTTTTAAAATGATGTTTTCTTATTGGAAAGGAAATGGAGAGACTTGAAGGACTTGGGAAAATCGATATGAAGGGTAGGTAAGCCCAAATATCTGGATGTTATTAAAATTTTATTTCGTAGAAGGAATACATTTTCCTATTTGAATCTCCTTTGATTTTGAGAGACCCACAAAAGACAAAGCCTTTATGTGGTGTCGCACATCACGTTCTGCTATATGGTCTTCTAGATGCAGCACTTTGCAGCTCTTTCCATTGAGGACCAGCTCTCTGACCTCTTTACAGGTTGCGACCTTGTGATTTGTGACCCACACTCGATACACGTATAAAATAAAAATGAAGTGTAACGCTCTGTTACTTACCTTTTACTAAAGTGTAAATCGTACTATAGCCCGAATTTCTTCTAAATCGCCAAATTACTTATTAGTCAAACGAAATTAGTATCACGTACGTAATGTAGAGGCGCTGTTTCAATCTTAGTACAAATTTTTGACGTTTTCGGTTCGAAAACTTCTCGCAATAAATTCGTGTTACGGCTACTGTTCTCTGATTTGAAATGCTAAAGCTGTGATGTTATGATGCCCCAATGATTAAGGCCAGGGCTCTCATGCGTGTAGGGTGTGGGTTCAAATTCGTACGAGTTTCAATGTTACTTTTTTAATTCAGATGTCCTTTCAAACTTTATCCTAGACATAACTACATCAGTGAAGCAATTAAATTGAAACGGTAATGAATGCTCGTGCTTTCTCTACTTAAAAGAGGCCTTGCTATACGGCGCGGCGGGGACAATAATAGGCCACGGGGCGAGCACGGGTAGTACAAGACGTTTGTGACACGAACTGATTACTGTGGTATACTAGGGTTTCATAGCAAAACTGTGATAAAATGTGTGACTCAAGCCATGTCACAGTAGCCGTGCTCGCCCCACTGGCATTACTACTTATGTACACTGGTCCAGTTGTGAATGTTTTTCATCTGAATGGTGAGGATGGCAGTTTTATGCTTTTGTTTGTTTGTAACTGTATTGTTCAACAATGTCATGTTGACGTGTGGTACTAACATTTTACTTTAAATTATCTTGTGTTTATCACCGTGTGAACGGGGCCTTATAATTGCTTGCCAAGAAACCTAATGACCTCGCCATGAATGCCTCGTTGGGCTAGTAGTCACAAGTGCTAATGCTGAACATGAGATTCTGGGTTCAATTCCCGGGCCGGGCAAAGTGAAGGTGGGTTTTCCTAATTGGAATTTCTCAGTACAAGCCCGGAGTATGGATTTGTGCCCGGTTGATGGCAATAAGCACACTGCCTATTAGATGGCAACACAGCTTCCGAAATGTGGGTGTACTACAACTCTGCCTAACCTTTCGGGGAATACAAGCGTGGTGTTATGAAAAACGATCCATTTTAAACACAGAACAATCATTTACGAGCCAAAAATGATAACAACTGATTCGATACTACATTTAATCAAGCTCAAAAGTTGTCATTAATTGTGCGCATCCATTTCATTTCATATCATTATCAATCAGTAGCATAATCGGAATGAAAATAATATCAAACAATACCTAAGGGAAGACTGGGGCTGATTGACTAAGTTTCCACTAAATAAATATAGATATTGAAACACAACAAAGATGGAGCTCTGTTTTTCTTGTATTTCAATATTTATATATTTAAAAATAATAGTACCAACTACTGTCCCACTGCTAGGCAAAGGCGTCTTTTCATATCTACATACATATATGCCTCACACTCCGTGTTCTAGTGTCTGCTTTGGAAGGCATTAATCACCACGCTTGCTCAAGTCTGGTTGCCGATTTCAGGTTTATATGAGTTATAAAAACTGGGTTTCCTCACGATATTTTTCTTTTCGGAAGGCTTACAGACTCATTACAGACACACACACTACAGCCACACACTAGACTCAGACACAGAGACACAGACACAGACACAGACACACAGACATACAGACACACAGACACAAACACGGACACACAGACACTGACACAGACACACAGACACAGACACTGACACACAGACACAGACACACAGGCACTAACACACAGACACAGACACACAGACATACAGACACACAGACACAGACACAAAGATACAGACATACAGACATACAGACACAGACACTGACACAGAGACACAGACACACAGACACAGACACACAGACACAGACACACATACACACACTATTAATTAGATGACCAGGACAATAGGTCAACCTAACTATAGACAATCAGCCCAAGTCTCAGCTACTGTGGTGTAGGTAGTGGTTATAATTATATTGTATCTGACACATAAAAAAATAAAGCAAATTACTTCTCATCTCTCAAGCATTAATGGACAGCTAAGGAAATGAGCAGGACCGTTAAGAGGCAGGTTATCTGTGGCCGTAACCAAGTAGATTGCTTGCTGTCATTACTTGTGCACTGCAGTCTTTTAAAGTGCTATAAATGTTCAGAGTGTCCAACTAAAGTAATTGCTATAGAACAGCGTTGCAACCAATATTAGTCGTATCTGCTAGTAAAACCACACCTACCTAGACTTTTCCAGACTATGTTAGAGTCAGCTTCCAGTACAACGGAATGCAGCTGTATACATACTTGACTGATCAAAAGGGGCATTAGTCACTTGAAACCATTGCTTTTCTATTGTATCTGCTAATTAGCACTTGATCGGATACCAGTATTTCATATGGATTGATTGTCTATTTTTTCCAGGTGAAGATAAAACTTTGTACCTTTATTTAAGGGTTGGCCAATATCATAAATCTGTACTTTTCCGATGGGGACACACGTATAAGGTCCAAAGTTTTCGTTTTCATATCAAACTACATTCTATATGAAAACGTATGACACGGTTTTTATATTTGTATTGCAAGTTGTATTACAAACTTGCACGTAAACAGCGCGTAGTCGCTTAGCTTGTAAGTTTTTATGCCCTGGTTGGGGATCTCAATTATTATTATGTACCCACAGGAAAGTTCGGTTGAACAGTTAGTAATCCTAAAGTTGAAACTGCGAGATCCCCATTCCAATTTTTTTATACACCTTACATTGTACCTTCACTAAATTGTGTCTTGTGAGACAAATATTTCTTGTACGTAAATAAATAAAAAAAATAAAAAAAATAATGCTGGACAATCGACACAGCACTAGCGCTGCTTATCTAGTCCCAAGGTAAGCAGCGCTAGTGTAATGAAAAAAAAAAAAAAAAAAATGAAAAAATATTTATTAGTTCATAAAGGGTTGTACATAATGATTGTGATTGGAGCCTCCCGTTAAGCATAGACAGCCTGTATTGGGAGACACCGCTCTTCCATAACGTTATTCATATTATGCTTAGAACCAATAAACTTGTTCTTAATTAAGTATAAAGAGTATTTTAAAAAGAGAATAGAAAAAAAAAAAAGAAAAAATAATACTTACGAAGTTTAAACATTTTAATGATGATGTACGATTAGGAGTGTGAGTGCGCGCGTGTGTGTGTGTGTGTGTGTCATTGAGGGTGTGTGTGTGTGTATGTTTGGATGCGCGTTTGTGCCTGTGTGTGTATTTATGTGTGTGTGTGAGTATGTATGTGAGTGTATAGAATGGACGTGAGTGTTTGTGTGTCAAGTGTTGTATGTTGTAGGTATGTTTACCTGAGTGTGAAGTGTGATCTTGCCAGTTATTTTTATTCCAGCAACGCCTCGGTGTCTTCGTAGGTAAGGGTTTTTAGGATGTTGTTTAATATTTTTTTACAATCCCGTAGTTTTTCTTTATGTATATCAGTTATTTTATTAACTTTATTATATAAGTGTGCTGCACGGTTTTGGTACTGTCTACTTGCAAATTTGGTTTTTGAATGAGGGACTTCAGCGACTTTATTTTTTCTTCTTTTCACGATTGAACTGGGGTTGTAGGGTAGTAACTTATGCAACTTCAAAACAGTTTTGATTATGTATAATTTCCTTACAGACAGTAACCCACTCTCATGGTAGAGAGACTGTGTGGAGTATCTAATATTTTTAAAATACATAATTTTTATTAAAGCCCGTTGCCCACGCTCCAGGTCAATAAATTTACTTTTTGCTGCCCCTCCCCATACAGGGATGCAGTAGGTTAAGATGGACTGAACCAAGGCCATATATATTTCATTGAGAAGGTTTCTCGATAGGTCCTTTTTGTTGGGGACGCTTTTTGGTACTATGTGTCTCAAAGTCTTAAATATCCAGCACAGTTTTCTCATCCTAATATTCACTTGGTCCAGGTGAGGATACCACGACAATCTTTGATCAATCACTACTCCAACATATTTTTTTTTCTCTTTTACTCTTTCTATTGACGGACATTGGCAATTAGAGGAATCTTCGCAGGTGTGAACTTTGATTCTAAAATCTGGCTTTGGTTGTGTGCGATTTGAGATTGAGAAACAAATGTAGTTGGTTTTTGCTGTGTTCAGAGACAAAAGATTATTTTGAAGCCATTTAGCTATCTTAGTCATTCCTGCCTCTGCCAGAAAAGCAACTTCACTCCAGGATTTTCCGGTAAAAACGACCGCAGTGTCATCAGCATAAGAAAATACTTTTGCCTTATTTAGTCTGACGCCACTGAGGTCATTGATGTAAAGAAGAAATAGCGTAGGGCCAAGCACGCTGCCTTGAGGGACTCCAAAAGCGACATTAGCTTCTTCACTTAAGTAGTCTCCTACCTTGACCCTTTGCTTTCTGTTAGACAGGTAATTACCAAACAGTTTTAACGGGATTCCTCTCACTCCTGAAGCTTCTAGTTTATTAATCAGGATGGGAACAGAGACGGTGTCAAATGCTTTTTTTAGGTCTAGGAATACGGTTATACATTTATCTCCTTTATCCATACTGTCAGCTACCAAAGAAGTGAGAGCAGTTATAGCGTTCTCAGTCGACATGCCGTGCCTAAAACCAAACTGAGTTTTGCTTAAAATTTCATATTTATCCAAGTATTTTGTTAGTCTATTATTTATCAGTTTTTCTATAATTTTTTATATAGCTGGCAGGATGGATATTGGCCTGTAGTTGCTGACATCGTCTCTGTCCCCGCCCTTATAAACTGGGATGATGACAGACCTTTTAAGTGGCTCGGGAAAAATACCATTTTTAAAGCAGAGATTAGTCAGATGCGTTACGATAGGGACAATTTCTTTGCCAATGTATTTTAAAAATTTTGTTGATATATTATCCCATCCGGGTGCACAATCAATTTTAAGGCTCGATAGTATTCTGCTTACTTCGTCATTGTCGGTGTCCAAAAGAGTAAATGAGTTAACCTGTGTATTTAAAGTTTTAGGTGTGCCAGTATGATTTGAATGTTTTTGAATTTTTTCTGCTAAGTCTTTGCCAATGTTCGTGAAATAATTATTTATAAAGTTAACTGAGTCAGAGGGACTTGATTTGATATTCAGTAATTCAATGTTCGGGCTTTTGGAATTATTAGTGTAGGTTATAGATTTAATGTTTTTCCATAGTAATTTATTATTATTTACTGATTTACCTAGAAGCTCTCGTTCATATTTTCTTTTTAATTTTTTGATCAAATTATTACAATGATTGCGGTATCGACGGTAGGTTATTTTTAATATTTCATTAAATGGCTCGCTTCGAGTTTTTTGCTGTAGTTTATTGCGATTTTTAATGCATCTTAAAATCCCGGTGGTTATCCATGGCTTAATTGTACGCTTGCTGTTAGGTATAGTTTTAGTAATAGTGCTAATCTGTAAAGATTCAGTAAGTTTAGTTAGTAGTAGTTGAGTTAATTGGTCAGGATCGTCACAGAATAGTAAGTCTGCTATTTTATTATCCATAAGATATTTTAGGGCCCGCTCGAAATCAACAGTTGTAGTTGTTTTATTTATAATTCGCTTAGTTTTTATTTTAGATAAACATAAAAATGTTGTGTAATGATCGGTTATAGTAGTGTGGAGAATAGCGATATATGCCAATGTTTTTTTTCTGTTTATTTTAATCATAAAATGATCCAAACAGTTCGCTTCACGTGTAGGAAGTACGTAAATATACGTAATGGGTACTAGATGACTGGTTTTCTTGATACTTAATACAATACATTACATACATAGATATTTTTTATTATACATAGCAAACACCCAGAATACCCGGAACAAATCTGTGTAGATCGACGACGACGGTCAACGACGGTTTCGAAAAGCTTAAAATGTTAAAAATAAAAGTTATTCGTACCGCCACTAGTAAGATATCTGTTCACTTTGCAGCCTATCTTATAAATTAGAACCGGAAACCAACAGGTTGTTTATTTAAAGTGTGCTTCAAGAAGTTAATTAGATGAGGGAGACCAGGCAAGTTTAATTTGTTCAAAGGAATTCGTGACATTGCCAAAAAAGTCATTATCAATGTTTTTAAGCTCCCACCTTGAATGTTTCCTTACAAAAAATAAGCCTCCTACCATTTATTCAGGGAAATGGAATACTGAAGGGTGTCCATTAAATGGTGTTTTGTTTTTGTAATGTCGGATAGGTTGCGATAATTAACTGTGGAATATAAGTATAGGCTTCGCAAGTAAAAAGATGAAACGGTTTCTATGAATCAAAACCATTCGACAATGAATAATGAAGGCAAAGAGCAATCTCATTTTAAAAATAATAATAAAAATAAATAATGCTGAACAATCCACACAGCATCATCTAGCCCCAAGCTAACAAGAGCTTGTGTTATGGGTACTAGATGACTGATATCAATCATCCTCTTGCCCTTATCCTAATTTCATTTGGGGTAGTCGCAGCATGTCTTCTTCTTCCATACATCTACAGCACACGGCACTTCCTTTTGACCCAGTACCTACCGACAAGAGAAGGAAGGACTTGGTTTGCATAAATCCTCAAACTAGTCATGCGTTTGCTAATCGATTTTTTGTGTTTTTAGGACCTTTTCTGTATAATAGGCTCAACAAGTTACTAGGCTTCTATAGTGTAAGCTATAAGAAATGTAGTATATTGTTAACAGAATATTTAGCGATACTCAATTACACAGACACAGAAAAACTTCTAGAAATTTTGTCATGATGATATATTATTCCCTCGTAAGTATTTTACTTTTGTAAATTTACATAGGTTTAGTTTTAGATATTAATGTACTAATAATTAGGTTTTTTTCTCATAGTTTTTTCTATAGATTATTTTATTTCAGTTTAACTTTAAATTTTAGTGCTTTCTTTAAATTAAATGTAAAGTGATGGCCTGAAACACAGGTTTGAATTAACCTAGATCGGGCGGGTCGCTATCTAACATTGTAATCTCGAACCATCATTACCGACTTGCACCTGTAATAAACATATTTTAGTTTTAGTTTAGTTTTAGTTAATTATACCATTGTTTTAGAAATAACACTACTGCACATAAATGTACATTTTTGTAATACTTTTATAAATAAATTATTCTTATTCTTATCTCTATTTCCCGTCATCTCCGAAGTCACCTCCTTCTTAGCCATATCAACTTTCACACAATCCATCCATCGTTTCCTGGGTCTCCCTCTACTCTTGTAACCCTCTACATTCATACTCAAAACTTTCCTCACAACATGATCCTCATTCCTTCGCATCACGTGTCCATACCATGATAGCCGATTTCCACACAACTTCTCTGTCACAGGCGCCACTTTCAGACTTCCTCTTATATACTCATTTCTTATTCTATCCATTCGCGTAACACCACACATC
This sequence comes from Phlogophora meticulosa, assembly GCA_905147745.2. Lineage (NCBI taxonomy): Eukaryota > Metazoa > Arthropoda > Insecta > Lepidoptera > Noctuidae > Phlogophora > Phlogophora meticulosa. The sequence continues at coordinate 9,334,485 of LR990518.1, forward strand.
CCCCTTAGCATCCTCATCTTAGCTGCATGCAACTGCCTTTCATTCATTCCTTTTGTGGCCCAACACTCTGATCCATACAAGACAGCAGGTCTAATCATTGACTTTACTTAATACAATACATTACATAGATAGATATTTTTTACTATACATAGCAAATACCCAGAACACCCGGAACAAATATTTGTGGATCGTACAAACATTTGTCCCAGGACAGAAATCGAGCCCGCAACCTCCTGCGTCGCAGGCGGACCTTCGCCCGCCGCGCCACATCAGTCGTCGCATTTTCTACAGTTGGGTTCACTGAAGGAGATAACTGTGACTTAACCTGTTGATAACCTGTTGTCTGTTCTGTTTGATAGAGATCTATCTATGGTACCACCCATTCACATTTCACCCGCCATTTTTAAGTCCCATGTAATAGGGGGCTAACCTAATACAAACAATTGGGCGAAAAATTCAGACACCGGGTTGCCACTGAACACACGACGACACGGTTGGCGCAGTGGTTGAGCCATCGGCTGCTGCGCCGCGTGTTGTGGGTTCGATCTCCGCACGGAACAAATATTTGTATGACCTACAGGTAGTTGTTCCGGGTCTGGCTGTTTGTGTATGTGATTTTAAATGTTTGTAAACGCACCCACGATACTGGAGAAATTCATAGTGTGGGGCAACGTTTAAAAAAAAAAAAAAATGAGAAATTCCTGATGGTAAGACTGCCATACTTTGCCCAACTTTGGAATCGAACTCATAACCTCATGCTGACAGGAGAATAGGTACTTATGTCAAAGTACTCAAAAGTCGTATTGTTAATAAGATTTCAATTTTATAAACAATACTGTACGACTTATACGAATTCTAATACAACTTCAAGTATTCACCCATCTGCGTTTGACGAGAATGGTAGATCTTCTATTGAAACTAGAGGTTGCCCAGTGATTGAAATTCGAACATTTTAGATTTCTGCACATCTTCTCCATATACAGTTTCATAATGCTACCTCGCCCACTCCTCCGTACGCACAATATTCTTAAGAAACCGGAAAAATGCGAGTCAAACTAGCACAGCAACGGTCCCGTACCATATCGAGTTAAAAACGCCGATGAAAAACACGTTTCTACTATGGAATCACAGAACATTATTTACTTTGACGAAAAGATAGCAGGATTGAAGGACAAAATTAACTTTGAAGTTGATAAAATGTTCTCCCATCCTTGAAATTAGTATCAAATACGTAGGTCTACGGCCCCTAACTGTAAACCTACATGTTTGATATTAATTTCAACTTGATACCTCCACGCGTTCCTGAGAAAACGTGTCTTAACATACAGACGGACAACGAAGTGATCCTATAAGAGTTCAATTTTTTTCCTTTTGAGGTACGGTCTATTAAAAAGAACACCATTAGTATTTTCGTCAAATTCTTTACAGTTGAAGAGTCATAGTCATGAGAGATACATACTTATGCAATACGTAGGTATCCCATCGGACGCTCTACGCACATCATAATTGAGTTATACGGCTACTAATCCTTGTCCGACGGAGCGATTGATACATTATTCTGATCCTACCAACTACGAGTACCACCTAGTAATTTATATATTCATGCTTCTAATCCTTTACATAGGAAGCTGGATTCCTAGTACCTTACATTGATAGTGAATTTGTTTAACCATTTATCAGAGATTTAAATAGCTTGCATGTACTCATATCATAGACAATACAGAATTTGAATCTGTCACAAGATCGATATATTAAAAAAAACCGATCTGGTTCTATTCCTGCTTTAATAAAAAGTAAAATAAATACTATCGTTTTATTTTTTCCATAATCAAGAGCAGGGTTCGTTTGGCCGCTTTTGATTTTCGGATTGGGTGTATTTCAGACGAGTGCTAAAATTTTGCCACACATGTGTACACAGTATATAAATTTATGCAGTAGCTAAACAAAAAAAATACTACAGTAAATTTCATCTTGGGAAATTAATTTCATCTTTGTGAATTCATAAAATATCAGAAGTCATCATCATCATCATCCTACTGCCCTCATCCCAATTTATTTGGGGTCGGCGCAGCATGTTTTCTTCTTTCATACATCTCTACTTGCCGTCATCTCAATAGTCACCTCTAGCCACATCATCTTTCACACAATCAATCCATCTTTACTTTGGTCTTCCTCTACTCTTGTAACCCTGCACATTCATACTCAAAACTTTCCTCACAACATGGTCCTCATTCTTTCACATTATATGCCCAAACCATGACAATCGATTTCCAAACAAATATCAGAAATAAACATTACAAATCATCAAATTATGTTCTTTATACAAAAATATTCAATTTGTAAATATTTTATATTAGGCTGTTTGGCGGCTTACTGTTAGTGTCAAAAAAAACTGGTGACTTTTTTTCACAAACATTGCCTCGCAAGTGCGTTAACAAACGTCGATTCTTAAACGTATACGTTTCTGAACGAATATTAATTTAATACGAATTAAATTGATATGAGTCCTTATTTAGGTATTTTTCTAGCCATATTTAGACTTCGGTAAACTGTTGAGATATTTTAGTCCTAAAACAGTGATGTGGGTAAAAGCGGAGCACTTTAACAAGCTGCCTATTAGGCACTTAATGCAAAGTTTAAAAGCATTATTAACCGATGTCATTGGTTATAGACCGCGGTGCATTAGTGTAATTAACCAGATAGGGTTTGCTGCATTTTGATATGCGATGATACATTATTTTGTTGGGTGTATTTTTAATACAGAACTATGGTGTGTAGTTTGGGAGCTTGTACAGTCACTGTTCTATTGGTCGGCTTGGGTATCCGATTTCATCTAATAAAATAAAGGAATATAAGCAAAAAAACCGGCTAAGTGCGAGTTGGACTGGCCCACCAAGGGTCCTGTACCGTGAGTATAAAACGCCGAAAGAATTGGGTTTTTTGTATCCCCTTCAATTTTATTTTTATTATTCGTTTTATAGCGGCTGTATAAATGCACACTCTGCGAAAATGCTAGCTGCCTACTTATTACGGTTCATGAGATACAGCCCGCTGACAAACAGACGGACGGACGGACAGCGGAGGCTTAGTAATGGATTTCCGTTGGCACCCTTTAGGTACGGAATCCTAACAAGCGTTTATGGCCAAGGTCCACAAGCATCTGAGCGCTGCTAGAAAATACTGCAAAGATTACAACCTTGTCACGACTAAGTGAAGTCGCAGACAGACACTTGTTACAATGAGTCCTTACGACATAATTGGAAGTAGTGGGCCATAGAAATATACGGCGGTATAAACAGTCCTTTTGTCGGCGGGAGCTGCGTACTGCCGCCCATAGGTATGACGGCGCGACGCTCGCATAGCTACCTAGCGTGCTCATGGCTTCACTTGAAAAAATCCATGCACTTAGCGCTGAAAATAAGCGCGGCTTTCGACCGCATTCACTTTTAGCGATGTAGTTTTCTCCTTTTACACCCTCCACACCCATTCTCCCAGCTGGCATCCCCCATCTCACTCCAACTTCGCATCTCTTCAACTATACTCGGTTCGCTTTAGCGTTCGTGACACAAAGCAATATGTGAGTTAACTTCAGTGTAACGGTTCTTGTTTGAGTTGCGATTTAATGCCTCCTTAAACTGAGATGGTTTACGGGTTAACCGGGTTGAAAAGGATAAAAGTATCCGCAGTTGTTTACTTTTTGGATCTGCTTCGTTTCAATAAAAACTTTGAACCCGTTAAAGGCAATCGAGCGCTTTAGACACACTTTATTAAAGCGAGATTTAGTAGAACTTTTCACTTAAACGAAAATGGAATATTGATTTGCAATACTGCTTTTTCATTAGAGTTTGTAAAAGATAAAATTAAATATAAAGAAGAAAGAAGTTGTTGAACTTTTTCGCGATTAAGATTAATTTAAAGAGGATACTCTACTATTGTTAAAACAGAACGATAATTAACATTATAATTGAATGACCTTCGATGTCCATGTCTGTGTCGCTACCTGTGTCAATATTACAAAAGCTACTTGACCCAAACGACCCTGTCCCGCCGTAGGCCGGACCCCCGTTCATCTGGAAACAATTTTATGCGAGAATCGGTCAGATTAAGAGCTAATCTATATTTACCAATGAAACAAGCATCAGTGTCGGCCACAACTTGTCCAATTTACATGACGAAGGTGGCGATATCGCAAAAGAAAGTTCCCGACAACTTTTATCAGATCCCAGCCTACTGCGGCTGATGAGTTGGCACCGAACTTTATTCACTGATACGACGATTCAATTTAATGGAGACGGATACGGAAATCATTTAACATGCTCAATTTTTAATGTTATTTTTTTACGTTAATTTATTTTAAAGAGATGATTGAGGAAATATAATTAATTCGAAATGCATTTAAGTTTCTACGCCCAATAAAAAATGTAGTTCTACTAATTATGAAACGCTGCACGTCTAAACTCCAAGCTCACGTACGTTTAAATAAGATTTAAAATTCTAATTAGTCAGCTTCAAAAATGTGGACTGACTATCAAAGCACTTTGAAAGTTGAATATAAACGTAAATAAAGAGTCCCACTCCACATTAGACGAGCATGCTCGAGACTCGGGAACTGGCTCCGAGGGACTGGGATTAGGCACTGCCTACAGCCGAGTACGTATTAGACGAAGAGATTTAAACTGAATTAACCGTTCGATCGTAAAATTGGAATGCCACACAGATAATTACCTGACACTCACAGAAAAGGAAGTCGCTTAGAAAGGGGATTCAAATAAGCGTGTAGGAAGGACCAAGCGAATCGACCGCCCACAAAGATTGGGCAAGACCCGATCACGGCAAAATAACTGGCACCGCGCTATCCGAAAGCGATCGGCTGGAACCCGATACTAGCTATTCAATTGGGCCAAGTGTTTAGAGAAATGCCAACCGAACTCTCTTGTTATGAAATACTTTTCCGGGGTAAATCCGCAATGCTTAGTACTTGTCGTTCGTAGACATTCATGAATATCATTTAAATACACCACGTATATTTTTTTCACATTTACGTTAGGCTAGCTTATCCCCGCCACTTCTGCCGTGTATAGGTTGTAAAATGGAATAGTCTGGACTGGATTAGTATAGGTTGTAAACGGTAACGTAGTACTGCGATAAAAAGTATATTTTATGTCCTGTCCTACTTCGTGGTCCTACCCCAGGTCATAATCTATACGTATGCAAAATTTTGTAGAAAGTTGTTCAGCCGTTAAAAGGTAAAAAACAATTCATTCACATAACATCATGCCTGTATTCCCGGAACGGATAAACAGAGGTTTACCTCTATAGTACATCCATATTCTCTAGTTACGAGTATGTCCTATGAAATAGAGAGCGAGGCTATTGTCACCTACGGAGCTCAAATCCATCCTCCGGGCTGCTACTGAGAAAATCCAGCAGGAAAACCCAATGACACTGCCCTACCCGGGAATCGAACCCAAGACCTCGTCAGTAGTAACGTGACAGTTAGACAGACGAGACAGAGTTCTTTATGCGTTTATGCTTTCGCTATACGCATTTATACAGACATATATACAATTATAATATACATATGTCGCAGTGTCAACACGGATTAGAGCAAGCAATAATAATATTTTTCCCGACGACTTGACGACCGATGTGGCGCGGCGGGCGAAGGTCCGCTGCGACGCAGAAGGTTGCGGGTTCGATTCCCGCCCTGGGACAAATGTTTGTACGATCTACAAAGATTTGTTCCGGGTGTTCTGGGTAGTTACTATGTACAATAAAAAATATCTATCTTTGTAATGTATTATATTAAGTATATCAGTCATCTAGTGCCCATAACACAAGCTCTGCTTAGCTTGGAGCTAGGTGATGCTGTGTGGATTGTCCAGCAATATTTATTATAATTATAATTAGTGTGTACTATTGTCGAGGTGAATCTGTACTTAGAAGTACATTAGCTTATATAGTATCTATCAATACTTTACTTTTCATCTATGTAAATCTCAGGACACATCATCTGCCTAGCCTTTTCCCAACTATGTTGGGGTCGGCTACCAGTCTAACCGGATGCAGCTGAATACCAGTATTTTACATGAAGCGACTGCCTATCAAATCAAATCAAATCAAATCAAATCAAATCACTTTTATTTGTTAACACAGGTAGAAATACAGATCTTGAGTTTGGTGAACAGAACGCTATGTTATGCCAGGAGGCATACAAATATGGTGTGCATCTATCTAATTATTATGAATTTAAATAAAAATAAAAAGGATGTTTGAAATTCATGCATAATTAAAATTTCAAAATAAATCATAACAATTATATAATATTATTTTAAAAATTGTACGATGTCAGATTTAAATGAGGAATTATTTAGTTATAAATGTCAAAAAATAAAAAAACAAGTCAGAGCAATTAAAAATGTCAAAAATTATTACATGTCAATATTACAACCTCAAATTAATTCGTCATTTAAGTTTTTTCATTTAACATAGATGCAAAACACTATATTGAGTCATCATTTAAAAATTCATCCAGTGTGTAGTAACATTTGTCACTAAGTAAGCTATTAAGTGCCTTTTTGAATTTTATTAATGGCATATTTTTAATGGCATCCGGTATTTTATTATAAATTTTTGGTGCGTTGCCGAAAAGGCTTTTACGCATTAAGGCTGTTTTACATTTGACATTACATAGTTTGTTACAGTATTGAGTACGCAATGGCTTTCTTCTGACCGCCGATAAGCTGACAAATAAATGCGGGTTTTTTTTTACAAACAATGCAGTTTCCATTATATACATTGCTGGCAGTGTCAATATCTTTAGTTTTCTGAAATACGGAAAGCAGCTATCAGTTGTTTTTAGACCACACATGGACCTCACACAACGTTTCTGCATCCTAAATACAACCTCCCTATTAGCTGACTGCCCCCAGAAAATAATACCGTATCGTAAAACAGAAGCTGCAAGTCCATGGTATGCTGCTAACAATGTCTCAATATTAACCTTTTTTGAAAGTTGGAATAGTGCATACGCAGATTTACTTAGTCTTTTACATATTATGTCAGTATGAATGTTCCAAGTCAATTTATTATCAATAGTCATTCCTAAGAATTTAGCACTATCAACTTCCTGAATTTTATGGTCTTTATAGTTGATATTAATGTTATTATTTTCACGACGCTGATGGTATTGCATGATATTGGTCTTACTTAGGTTAATTTTCAAATTATTATCTTCAAGCCAGTTTATTATTTTAGTCAAAGATTCATTAATATCATTTTCATAATTATTTATGTCATTGCATTCTATTATTGCTGTGCTGTCATCCGCAAAAAGAACCATCTTATGCTGAATGATTTTTGGGAGATCATTGATGTAAATCAGAAATAGAGGTGGTGCCAATACGCCACCTTGGGGTACGCCATATTTTATGGGTCTTTGCTTTGAGAAGTATACAGTTTCTAATTTAGTTTTGGGACATAATCGAGTGACTTCAGTGCATTGAACTCTATCAGTTAAATATGATTCTATCAATTTTAGGATATTTCCCCTTACGCCGTAGCCATACAGCTTTTGTAGCAATATCCCATGGTCAACATAGTCGAAAGCTTTCGTCATATCAGTAAAAATAGTACAAATTGGATTATTTTTATCAACTGATGTCATAATACTATTAATTAAATCAAACAGTGCCAAGTTAATATTTATGTTTTTGCGAAAACCTTTCTGTTCATTGCAGAATAGGTTATATTTTTCAAAATATGTGTACATGGAGTTGTATATAACGTTCTCAAAAATTTTGGACAAGACGGAAATTTTTGCAATTGGTCTATAGTTTTTCATATTTGTTTTGTCATCTTTTTTAAGTAAAGGTTTAATAATAACTTTTTTTAAGCTGTTTGGAAATTTGCCATCAGCAATACAAAGGTTAATAATGTGAGCTAATGGCTGTGCTATATTTTCCTTTACGTACTTTAGGACTTTAGTACAGACGCCATCCCAACCAACAGTATTTGTATTTTTTAGATTAGTTATAATTTTTATAATGTCATTTTCCGATTATTCTTATATATTATCTGACCTCCACAACCCAGTTATTGGGCAACACGATACTAAGACCCTTGATAAGACTGGTTGTCATACTTTCGGGCTTCTTACTACCCGTAACGACTGTTAAAGATTTACAAATAACAGCCGGGACCAACGGCTTAACGTGCTTTCCGAGGCACGGAGGAGTCTCGATATGTTACGAACGGTCACCCATCCACAGACTGACCTCGGCAAGCGTAGCTTAACCTTCGATTAACCCGTGCGGCTGTTTTCATTTAGCCACGAGCTCCTCCTGTAAATCTCAGGACACGTTTCGTGGAAATAAACTAAAACGCTAGCGGGTTCTGACCCCTACAGCTGAACATTGGCGTTCCTGAAGTACAACATTACTTTGGAACTAGAGATATCAAAGCCCATGCTATAATAAACATACTAAAAAGATAAATAACCTATGAGTAGAAACTTGAAAAGCTATAAGACCACCAAAGAAAATACGGATGGATTTGTGCAATGTTCATATGGCAAGAAAGGGGAGGAGTACGGTGATGATGACTAATAGGGATGCAAGGAAAAAATATATTATGGTCCAAAGTAAATAAGAAAATGTAAGTTAAATTTTAAATCTAAACTTTAATTAATTAAAGTAACAGTAGAGCAGAATTAACAAGATTGTTGACATACGAGTAGACTGCTGTAGCGATAGAAAATGGGTGTCTTTGTTTATTTATTTTTTTTCGACAGAGTTTCTGAAAAACTGGCTCCACCTTTATATTCACAGTACAATGTATTTCACAAGCGTACATTTAACTTTACTTTCCGCACTTGTGCGGGAAAGTATGCTATAGATGAAATATGCTTATCTTGTAATCAGCGCACTAGATGGTCCATTAATTCCCTATTTGCGTTTAACGACGCCATCGGGACGAAAAGGGGTGTCCATTCTTTACACAAATCAACATAGTGAAACACACGTTGAAATATTCTCTGTAGATATAAACGTTATAGCTTGACTTTTAAAGATAGAATTGGCACTCAATACCTACTCGTAAAGAATAAATTTGTAAAATCCATGATAACATTTGTTAAAAAATGGTAACAAAGATGATTAATTAACATTAATTTTAATGACATGCCTTAATATGGCTTTAAGTCTGCCTTTTTATCTGCATTGTACATTAACGTGAATAAATAATGGTCAGTGAATTTCGCGATATGCAAAAACAGAACCATGTTTATTATCAGCTGTAGACTTTATTAATTAATTTTACCATCAGATCAAATATGAAACAAGCAATCCGGATTTACGCGAATACTCTTACAACTAGGGCATCGCAGAAGCTCTGCTGTAGTTCTATTGACATTCAACTAATTTGAGAGCTTTTCTAAGTTAATGTTTTTCTTTTCCATATCAACATGGAATATTAGTTAAAGTAGTTAAGCTATTAAGCTTTTAAGTTTAAATGTAGGTATTGGTGAAAAAAAATTCACTCCATTCCAATTTAGCAACAGTGATTTTGAATCGAATTTTAAAACTAAAGAATCAGATATTTTCTATTGAAATATATGTTCTTTTTCCAAACTATATTTTTAATACTTTCAGTATTACCTTAGATCTTTTATGATATAACATACTTATTTATTGTTATATTCATCTCAATGCTTTAAGCGTGCTAATTGCTTCGTAAAAAAATACCTAAGTGGGTATCACTTTTTTTGACATTTTCTTACGGAATTCCACCACCACTGTTTGTCTCTGCATCACCCAAAGGCTAACTGGTTCATAACGTATGTAGCATTAATTCCTCATTCGTACATTTGTGTGGTTAACGTACTTTTAATACTAATACACTATGCCAATGCAATTTTATTTACACTTACCTTGTCTACATACTTTTTATTAAACATTTTTCTTAAAGTCGTGTTTTATATATGTATGTACATATTACTAGCTGACCCGGCAATCGTTGTATGGCCATTTTAAGCCAAAACAATATAAATTGCAAAACCTTTTATGACCACCCTTATCACTTAGGGGTATGAAAAATAGATTATAAAAGTTTTTCAGACCTACCGAATATACATTTAAAATTTCAATTCAAGAATATACATTTAAATAAAAATCGTTCAAGCCATTTCGGAGGAGTATGGCAACTAACATTGCGACACGAGGAGTTTATATAATATGTATAGAGATTTCTTGGAGATCCTAAATAAATAAATAAAAAAGTACAAAATAATTCTCTTCCTGTTTATCAAATTCCAATCACGAACATTCTGTTCCGTACATAGGTACCGTAACGGATAGGATTACGGAAAGCTAGTGGAAATCAGCCTACGGATTCATGAACTACGATGGTTTCATAGCCTTTGACTAGTACACACTATGACGAAGTAGATGGATCTCGAGCAAGGATTAATCCCAAATAATGAACGAATGAGTCGACATGACGACAGAGACGCCATGATAATTTTGAAACTGGTTACTAGGGAATAGATGCACGTGAATTTTCAAAAGAATCAACAGCTTTGAGTAAATATTAATGTAGTATTCAGTTATCCTTCTTTTTCGTCGGAGGTTAAAAAAGAGCGTATCAGTGTCTATGTTGCAAGAATGGGAGTAATTATTGATAGCAAGTTCAATGAACCGGACAGTTGATGTACTCATCAATGCCTAGGAATCACTCACACAAGCACAGGTGTGCTTGAGATAGCACATAGCAGCCCGTATTAGTGACGTCACTTATACGGTACCCATCCGATCTCTCACGGCCTGCCCGCGACAGGAGGCTGACATATGACGATAATTCCGAACAACCAATACATTTTAAACCAGTGATGCGAACTGCTCGATGGATTGCGACTTTGTCGATTACAGACACGAATTGAATGAACTTAATAGGCGTGTATCATTCGTATTGTGCTCTGATTTGGCTTTGTATTTACGGATTATGATAGCAGTTGTTGGTGTAGGAGATGTACAAATTTTCATGATAAATCTTTTTGGAAAGGCACCCAAAATATTATGACAACTTACATTTGACTCATTACCCGGTTTTTGATTGAGCTCAAATTTACGTGTCCATTTAATTCCAAGGGCAGTCAAGTTTTATGGTACGCATAACCTGATTCTGAACCCAGGATTGCCTCCTGATGAGAGGACTCCTTAACGGTCAACAGCATAGACACGATATTTTGTACCAATGCGCATTTAATTATGACAGCCTCTTTGAGCGATAAAATCAAGTTTTGAAAAATCATTATTCCATTGAATAATGGTTTCTAACCTAGTCTACAAGTATTACGTCTAATATTAACCATACATGTATTTACAATTCTGCCTCAAAATTCTATTCGAACACAGGTAAATAACTCATAGGTGTGCTTACCGATATGAGCATACGAGCCACATTCTTTTTTCCTTATTGTTATATGGAGACACCACTGAAATATAAGCCAGCCAATTTTTGCACGCACCATTTTCCATGTAGGGACAATGTTGGAAAAAAACGATACTGTTTACTCACAGGTTACCGACAAAACGTTTCGTTTAAAAAGGTTGCATGAAACTTTTTATATTTTTATATCTAGACCGTGTACAGACGCAGTTCTCAATCGCTTTGTGTTCCATTTTTCAAAGATGTATCTGTACGGTACAGCAGCGTTTGATCGCAGTCTGTTTACGTGGATTACACTCTTTGATAACACCCACTATCATGATCAGTTGAGATTTGAATAGAGGATTGCTGGATCAATACTGAAAGTACGACAAATAGGATTACTCGTAAGAGCAAACTCCCCGATCCAGACGTTGAATACGAAAAAGCATATATTGTTTGCTAATGGGGCACACAACAATCAAAAATTTAGCAGTACTTCACTTCCTTTTTCAACACAATTTCGGCAGAGTTTAATACTTATGTAAGTACCTACCCTCGTCCTAAATACCAGTAAAGAAAACTCCAGTCCAAGCCAAAAACAACTTACAAGTACAGGCAAGCGAACTTTGAAGTAACATGTGAACGTGAATATGTTAACTATGAGGTATTAAGTTAAAGGGTACTAGTACCTTTCGAACAATTAGGGTAGTTAGATCCAATGTACTTGATTAGAAGGATGTCCGGATCCTCGCCCCGGGCTACTTCCTCGTATTGTTTCAACCAAATGAACCATACCCATAGGTTTTAATAAGCTACTTGGTACATTGCCAATTTACATGGGGAAATATTTATAAGAAGTATCAAAATTTTCAAGGCCCTCCCATATAGACATGATTAAAATTCGCTTAGTGTGTTTTTCATTTATTTCGGCACCACATAAAGCAAGATGGTGAGGGCGCTGACTGTCTAGAGTGTGCCGGTCCTGGACGTTAGATTTGATTTATTTTCTGGTTGCTGTTTAATAGGTGATGGTAATGTACATCAACTCAGAGGCCTTATTAAAGTCAGTACGAGCTAAACTGAGTTTGTGACGAAGGTCCGCCTGTGACACAGGAGGTTGCGGGTTCGATTCCCGCCTTGGGACAAATGTTTGTACGATCTACAAAGATTTGCTCCAGGTGTTCTGGGTAAGTTATGTATAAAAAAATATCTATCTATGTAGTTTATTGTATTAAGTATATCAGTCATCTAGTACCCATAACACAAGCTCTGCTTAGCTTGGGGCTAGATGATGCTGTGTGGATTGTCCAGCATTATTTATTTATTTATAACTATTTATACATAGGTTTATTTTCTTATGTAAACTGCCTATATGACAAGAGACGTGACATTTTTCGGAACATTATTCTTCAATCATTAATTAACCATTACAGTCCTCCAATGAGAATTGTCCTGCGAATATCGACAAAGGAAACTTTCCTGCGCAATATTCTTATAATAACAAAAGAGTACTATATGAACGCTATAAACAGATTATATGTGAGAGCTTACGGCTTTTGAGTTAAATTTTATTTGATTGCAGCCTCGTCACGCCGACAAGGCTGATTGATGTATTGCCGTCGGGCCGGCCTCCCTGGTCAAAGATTACTTAATTGATGCATCGTGTTTGCAGATATTCATATTAGGTAGTAAATCACTTTTGTAAATGATTATGGTTTTGCGTGTGTTTTAAACAGTGTTGATTTATTATTTTATGGGCAATGTTTGTTGTTACTTTAAGACGCTGGCAACACCTAAAGTGCGGTCGCTGTCAGAATTCATAGAAAGAGGTGCGCGAAGACATAACGCTTGTAATATATTGCAAAATCATCTGTACCCACTTAACAAAACATGGGTGTTGATTTATGGCGCGGAACCTAAATTCGTTTTCTTGTCAAAAATAATTGCTTAACTTACTTCATTTTAGATCAGCAATCTGACAGTGAAAGTCCCGTCAAAAACGATCCAGCCGTTTAGGAGATTACCTCAAAGATACAGACAGACAAAACAAAATATAAATTGTTTTTTTGGTATACTTAACTACCGTGCAAACTTTCATATGCATTTAGTAAAAAGCTGGTATTATGACATTACAAACAGACACGTCAATTTGAAATATTTGTATAGATGTGAAGTAATTAACCATTAGTTCAAAAATGATGTCAGTAATTGAAAATAAAAATAACTACCAAGTTCTGCATTCATACATATGTATATGTATGTCATAGTTGGCACTATGACAAGTAATACAGATATTAGAGAAAAGATCAAGAGAATAACTTAGTTTACGCCTCATTTATGTCAATGTATATTTTTTTTCTTTTTATTTCATATTCACTTTTTCCACGGTTATGAAATATTTTAGAACAAGCCCATTTAGAAAATTTGGGTTTTGTAATCGCCTTTAATTAAATTTTGATAAATTTTCCAACACAGTCAAACACAACTGTTTTCCTTACAGCAAAATATTGAATCGATCTTAATCATATCACAATTTAAATACTGTAGGTTAATTTCGTTCAGGAAATTTACCTACAGTAACAAAGTAAGTAAAGTAGTAGTAGAAACCTACAGTATTTAAATTGCATGGGCTTACTTTATGTTAACTAAAAAAGTCAAACCCTTATATCACTAAGCGCTAACGACTAATACCGTTGTTTTGGTTTTTCAACTTCATAAAAGGATGTGAATCAATTAAGTACTCAGCTAGGTTCATAGCGAAGACTACACAGGGCGTGCAAGACACTTTTAAATCATTTTTTATTTTATTTGTAAATAACTTTACACTTATGGTTAAAAATAACACTACATTGCGATACAACGTGGTAATGCCGCTAGTCGATAGAGATGCCAAGGATATGGGTATGTGAGTCCTATCAAAAATATACATGACCAAGTAGGTAATTTACTTTTCTAGAAAATTGAAATAGCCAAATTTACTTCTTTGCCATTTTTTAAAATACTTCGAAATTATTTTTTCCCATGGCGAAAAGCCATTTTTTAAGTTTTGGGAAAGTCAAGTTTTTCTATAAAAAACATCAAGTCAAATACCCCATTTTTCAACCATTTATAACTAACTGTTAGATAAAACATATTAATTATTATAACATTGTGAATTCAGAACAAACACACACACACTCACAACCGTAATCCGTTAGCTAATAGATCAGAAGTCACACATCCTACCACTAATCATCCCACGCTGCCTAAAGGCCACGACACACGAATCCGCGATAGAGATAAAGCAATAGCGCCCCTTTCATACGACATTAGCTGCGTTAGTGACGCCACATTTCCTAACAATCTGCACCGTGACCCATTCGCGTGTGAATCCTTAGATACAGACGCTCATTTCCTCTTACGTTCGCGGGTTAATATTGTACATGAAACACGATCGAATTTGCGATTTATTCGCTGTGTGACGTGGTATTAATAATGTGACAATATATTGTTGTAGTGTGTTTATTAGTTGACTTGTAGTCTGGTCTTCATATAACTAAGATCATTTCATTTAAGGTGACGAAGTATGTATTTCAAAAGTAGAATTCACGTGTTTGTCTGTGAATTACTTCTGTTTGTAGGGTTCCGTAATCTAATAGAAAAAATTAAACCCAAATAATTTCGGCCTGTCTGTCCGTCTATCTGATCGTTTGACCGTCTAACTGTCGGGCTTTCCGGATACTACACAGCCAGTGTCGATCCCTGGTCAAGTAAATATAATGATCTCACCAAGTAACTTTTTTGTGCACTTCAATAGTTGTGACATGGGATATTTTCTTTTAGAACTACAAAAATATCTTTGTTTTCAAAGTTTATTTCAGAAATACTATTAAATACAAACTTGATTTTGGCAATAGCTCTCATCGACGTTGTGCAAAGGGAAGGCGTTTAAATTAATCCCAACCGCGGGGCCCTTTCCTGTGCAAGGTCCAACACGCACTTGGCCGGTTTTTTCTATACGTTCTCTGTGGCAAACCTGAGCAACGCAGAGATAGACATCAAAGAAGAATACTAGTATTTTTGCAGAATCTGGTGTACTCGTTTTAAATACGCTATCGTTATTGTTTTGTGTCGTAAGCCTGCTCCCTGTCTTCTGAGTTCGAATGAGGAAGCCTCTATTCTTTTACGCGTTTTGGTCACCACTTCCTTGTTTCCGTATGCGAAAACAAAATTTCCTCTCCGAATTTAGGGGCGTTTTACTTCAAGTTAACTTCAACCATCCCCGACATGTAAAATATGGTTTTACGTACATCCTCATTCGAGAGGATCATAAATTCCACATATTTTGTTCCATGTACACTGTCATATTTGGCGTCAAAGAAGTCATTTTGTAAAGCATCTCCTTCGCCCGATACGATAGTTATTGCCGGTACGTTTGCAAGGCACTAACGTGTGTGAATTCCGTGAAAATTTTAAAGAAAGCAATAAAATTTCATAGCGTTACTCGGCGGGAGTGACAATAAAACTGCATCTCGATTCTGATCACACTCGTTTCAATATGTAGATGCGGGAACACCTGAGACGCCGACGTCGGCCCGCTTGAAAAATGCTTATTATATTGCTTTCCCGTAAATAAATGTACATATACGTGTTTATTCGGAAAAGAAATGACTCAATTATCATTAATTTTGCCGTTGCGCTCTTCAGACACGTTGAGATTGTTTCAGTTGAATAGTTGTGCTACAGTTCTCGCTTGGTAACTAATATAATTATATTCTCACACTTGAAGTTATTGCCACGTTCATATAATAACAAGGAGCTTGTAGTAAAATATAACAGCGACACGGGTCGGTCAAAGATTCAGCTATGCTTGAAGAGGTCAGCTGAATTGTATACTAAGACCCCTTAGTGCTTAAGAAAGTACGAAAAGTAACCAATTTGACCCGTAACTAGTTGGTCTCGGCTGTCATTCTAAGATCTTTGAAAGTTGTTATAGGTAGTCAGAAGCCCGGAAGTGTAACAACCATGTCATACCTAAGGGTAACGTGTTATCCAGAAACTGGTTGGACAGGCAATGGCTCTATGTAAAAAACTCATATTCATCTGCATCCAGTTGGACACGAAGTAGATCGAAGGAAAAAAGGCTGGTGTTTTGGACCTGCTTTCCTATTTTGATGGTTTTATTTTATTGGGAATTAAATGTTGCTTTTACAATATTCTGTCACTAAGCAGTACTAATCACCTGTTAGCTTATCTCTAAGTAAACTTATCATTAGTTAAGGCATATCATTAATAATTAAGGAGGCAGATTACATTGTATTATAATCACATACACTAGAAACATTTCATTTGCTTAAGGTTAGGTATAAACAAAATTGCCAATCGTTCATGAAATAGGTAAGACCAATGTATAAAGTTTCATTTGTATTACTGACATCATTTCAAGGGTCAAATTGAAACAAAAAAATACTCGATAGATAATAATTAATCATGTCATCTCACAGCTACCTCTAATGTTCATGCATCTTCAATTAATAAATAAATAATAAATAATGCTGGACAATCCACACAGCATCATCTAGCCCCAAGCTAAGCAGAGCTTGTGTTATGGGTACTAGATGACTGATATACTTAATACAATACATTACATAGATAGATATTTTTTATTATACATAGCAAATACCCAGAATACCTGGAACAAATCTTTGTAGATGGTACAGAGATTTGTCCCAGGGCGAGAATCGAACCCGCAACCTCCTTCGTCGCAGGCGGACCTTCGTCCCCCGCGCCACATCGGTCGTCACAATGAATTAAGTGTATTACATGACAGAGGGCAGATTGGGTGTTCTATGAAATTCCTTATGTATTAGGATTGCACGGTTGGCGTAGTGACTGAGTGACCGGCTACTGCGCTGCGTGTCGTGGCTTCGATTCCCGCATGGAATAAATATTTGTATGTCCTACCGGTAATTGTTCCGGGTCTGGCTTCTTATGTATGTGAGTTGAAATGTTTGTAAAACGCAAACACGATTCAGGGGAAATCCCTTGTGTGGGGCAACGTTTTTTTAAAACAAAAACATTCTGACGAAACACTTTCAGCACTTCGTTCTTATTTTGAGAAAGAAGCTACCTTCCGGTGCGTGTTGAAAGAACAAGCATGTTTCTAATTCGTGAGTGTAAGTGTGCGCGCGAGCTTTGTCTGTCTTTATACTCTTAATCATATCTGTTATTGAATTTTTCCAATAGGATTTTTTTCATTAGCAGCCCGGAGTCTAGATTGGTGCCAGCTTGATAGCAATACTCTCGTTCCCTATTACGAGGATTTAACATAACTGGCGGAATGTAGGTGTCACTATAGGTGCACCTCTGCCCAACTCCTTGGGGTATACAGGCGTGGATATATGTCATATTTACAAAAACATCCCAGCTGCAAAAACGATATTTGAGAATAAATATCAAAATAAACGAAAAATAAAGACGAGCACTTGAAGTTTCATATCGTAATATTGACTAAGAGAGATGGCTCGATATAGGAACCATGCACTTACATTAATGGTTTCGAAGCAAGCTACTATTTCTGACTTACGTTTTTTGCCGGCCAGCAGATTAAAAATTCATATGATCAAAATGCCCGAGACTGTGTCCTCATAGCGAAAAATATTAAAGTTATGTTTAAATCTTGCAGTTCATTCGATTTTCTCACGGCGAGTTAAATTGGGTCTCGGTTCTGAGAAAGCGTTGGGGACAGTTTGAAAGCAGAAATAACTAGTACTACTAAATTGGTGTCAATCGATATATTAAATTATAAAAGTCAACAGAGAAGTGGAATTCTATTTCAGGACATAGTTTTATCTAGAAATAATATATTTCAACGATGCAGCTTTCACAGAGTTGGAAAAATGTTACAAATTGAATTTGAAACACAAAGATGGAAAAGTAAGTAGTCAATGCTGTGAATATTGACTATTTATGGCATTAACTTTTTAAGTTTTTTACATAAAAATATTTTATACTAGTTTTTGACAAAACATAACATCGCGCCTGTATTTCCTAAAAGGTTATGCAGGAGTGTATATGTAGGTCACCCACAACCAACAAAGGGGATAAACCTTTTGCCACCAACCGGGCACAAATCCAAACTGCGAGCTACTAATGACAAAAATTCAAATGGAAAAACCCAATAACACACCCCGACCCAAGAATAAAACCCAGGACCTTATGCTCAGTAGTAGTTCTAGCAACCACTAGACCAACGAGGCAGGAAATATTGTCCTTTTTTTAAACCAGACATGTGCGAGTCTCACTCGCGCACCAAGGGTTCCGTGAAAATGTACAGTTAATTTCACAAAGTAATTTACTTACTGAACTTTACCTTCTGAAGTTTATAAACTATGAGAGGACCGAACATTACTCTGACGAAATGATTAGAAGGATTGAAAGACAAACTTAACTTAGTAGTTGTGGAAATGTTCTCTCGTACATAGATATACATCACGGTCAGTTCATCAGATGCAAATGTGAGTTTGTGATCGGCTTTTTTCATTATTTTTTGTGAGATAAAACAATTAATTTATTAACGTATTCTGACTATTCCTTAAAAGGGAATACTTATAATTTCCTAAAAGGAAAACTTTTAAGGAATAGCCAGAAATCATTAGTTTATAGGTCAATTTTACAACCGTAAATGTAAGTTCATAATCAATGTTTTGTTTATTTACTGTGATTATTTTAAATTTATATTGTAAAATTACAAATTAATTATTACCGGACTTTTTGCTTTACTTGTGCTGTTAGGCATTGCCAAGTTCCATGATTCTTGGTCAACGGGAAGTACCCTATCGGTTTTGAGGACTAGAAGCTTCATTTTTTAGAGTTCCAAGGGACTGTATACTACGTATTTGATATTAATTTAAACTTGATATCTTCACGCCTTTAAAAAAAAAAAAAGAGTTTTGACAGACAGACAAACGGACAACGAGAAATCCTATAAGGGTTTCTATTTTGCCTATTTTTAAGTCCGGAACCCAAAAAACACCGAAAACTCTCACGTAATTAATGAATGTGATCGTCAGGAAGGGATGTGCTTGCATACGCTCAACAAGCCGCAACACTCAACAGTGTCAAGTGTCACAGGCTGCTATTGACAAGGTTTTGTAGTTTTTAATCTCCTGCTTGATTATGCATTCCGCACACGCCTATTCCTTGTTGGGTTGGGTGCGTTCACTTGACTCGCCCGAAGCTGAAGCAAAGCTCAACTTTTCCGGCTAAACTAAGTTTTTGGATTTTTATTGCTTTTAAACAACGTGAGATGAAATAATATTATTTTAAATTTGAGCGTTCGAGGTAGCGCAGTATGGTGGATGTATGTATTCCTTAAGTAAAGTTTACATAAAACTTAATAATGCATGCGATTTTCTTTGAAAAGATTAAAGAAAGCTAATTTAAAATAGTAACGTTCAGCTGCATACTCATCGTACACAAATTATAATCACGATTCAATAAACAACGTTTGCTTCTCAAGATGATTGCATCAACTTCCTCCATCCTCGAAATCAATTACCATTGGCACACTCACAAATCAAACAGCCTCCCATCAAATCACGACACACCATATTTAAAAAATCTCGTAAACATGGATGTCGATCCACGTCGCGAGATCATTCGTCTCCCGCACAATCCGTCTGCACAAGACGTGCGTCGTACTTTCGCTAAAAATGCAAATTGTACGTCGAACAGACACCACGCCCAGGGGTCGTGGAGCTGACTTAGGGACTCGACGGGAAGGGAGGCTCAACATTTTTCACGAAACGAAAATGAGCAAGACACACCCCTAGGACTCGTTGAGTGTGGAGTATTCCTTTGTCAGTATTTCATTAAGTGCTGCTGCTGAGATTTTGGACTGATTCAGGTTTTTATACTTCGCAAAGATCACTGAGAAAGGGGCAGGTGACTTCAAACATAGAGTCTTGTATCACCGAAAGCCCTCAGTTGGCGAACGCAATATACCTGGTATTGCAGTGCTTCATATTTATAACGAAACATTAATTCCCTACAAAATTAAAAAAAAAACTTTAACCATTCCACCCGCTATGGAGCAATGTTTTCAATATATAATAGTCTAGTATAGTCTATGTTACTTGCTAATAACGAATCTTTCTAAAGGAAAAAGGATTTTTAAATTCGGTTTATTCGTTTCTGAGTTTATCCATTACAATCAAACGAACAAATCTTTATAATATTATTTTAGATGAAACTGTCAAATTTTAAGGAAATCACGATGAAACAAACCATAAACACACTACCTACTTCAAAGACATAACAAACAAACAAACACACACACATGTTGTTTATACTTATTAACTCACTTATATAACAAGGTTTGTGCACGTACATTTTCTTCACTTATAACTTAACCACGACTTCAATTTTCTTGCGGTTTTCTTTATTATACGGAGCGGCATTACGGCAATACGGAATGCCAGTGACGTCATCTAACAACCTTTATACACTGCGTTAAGTATTAAAGTTATTTGTACAACTCATTTGAACAATTCCTCGTACAAAACAGACATGCTTCGTGCGGTATTATTATGTTTTTGATAGATATGTATATTGAATTGCCTCCTTGGTCTAGTGGTTGCAATTGCATGAGGTCCCTCCTGGGTTCGAATCCCAGGTCAGACAAAGTGGCATTGGGATTTTCCATCTGGTATTTCTCAGTAGCAGCCCGGAGCCTGGATTTGTACCTGGTTGCTCCTCCTATTTACTAGTTAACAGTAAACGTTTAATTCAATGCCTTTCATAAAACGAACTTAAGAAAAACTTACAACCGTTTTGATCTTTTCCTGCTACATTTAAGATAAATGAATTTAGCTTGAATCAACTAAAGTTAACATTCCGCCGCAGCATGTTCAAGTTTGAATTCTCTCTAACCCTACTTTGTATTAAGCGCATGGTAAATCTGCATAGTAAATTTTAATTCTGGGACGTCACCAGTACTGGTACAAAATGTTGTAACAGGATTAAGTTTACGTTACCTACAACTATGTTTTGTAGTAAAATAATTCATTTAAAACCGATTGTCTGAAACCAGAAACTGAAACCAGAAACTGAAACCAGAAACTGAAACCAGAAACTGAAACCAGAAACTGAAACCAGAAACTGAAACCAGAAACTGAAACCAGAAACTGAAACCAGAAACTGAAACCAGAAACTGAAACCAGAAACTGAAAGCGGTAACTGAAACCAGAAACTGAAACCAGAAACTGAAAGCGGTAACTGAAACCAGAAACTGAAACCAGAAACTGAAACCAGAAACTGAAACCAGAAACTGAAACCAGAAACTGAAACCAGAAACTGAAAGCGGTAACTGAAACCAGAAACTGAAACCAGAAACTGAAAGCGGTAACTGAAACCAGAAACTTAAACCAGAAACTTAAACCGGAAACTGAACGACCATTCTCAACGGAGAACAACAAAATAAGCAATACATATTATAGTACACAAGTATGTGCGAAAATACAGGTGCACTCTCTGTTCCTTTACTCTCTGTCTATAGTCTGATGTGACGGCAATCCGACACGACAGAAAACAGATCAGGCGTAGACCAACAGTTTTACATCCATTCCAAGGCATGGGGGGTGTTATACAACCAACCTCTAAACTCCTGAATGCTACTGTTTCCCAATTAAATTAAATCCAATGACTTTTTTTGACCTGGGATCTGAGCCCAGATCCCCAACGACACAATAAAATCGAACATTCATGATGTTCCAATTATGAACAATAAATCAATGCTCCAACAGATACAGCAATCAGTAAATACCTATAACAATTTCGCATATACATAAATTTAAATGTAAATTTTCGAAGCTATTAACACATTAGGAGTGCACAACGGACGCTATCGTAAATCAGAAGTACAAACAGTGTATTAATTACAGATGCAAACAGCGAGTGTGGTCCGCCGCAGCCGTCTCCATCCTGCTAATGATTTGCAGTGTAGCTGTAGCCTAACGCACACAAGTATAACCGTATACTACAATACGACACACGGTCAAATTTCTTCGTGTAGCATTATGTTATTAGTATTACTATGATCTTTTTCGATAGAGACTCAGATATGTGGATACTGGAGAGAGCTTTATTAGATTACATAACAGACAGAACTTGTGATAAGCACGATTTTAAGTTCTGTCTGTTATATAATTCAAGTTAAGTGTGTGACCAATTAAGAAATGAATAATGTATCTTACAAATAAATAAAATAAAACCAGTATGTTGCCCAACAGTCGCTTTCAGTGTCTGTTGTCATTGATTTTAATATGGATTTCACCATAGTTTATAAAATGTATTTCAGTAGGTTTGCGTGCACTTACTAAACATAGATAACAGGGTAATCTCACCTTTTGTCAATTCATAAAAACCGTGCGAAGCAGGGGCAGGAACCTAGTTTTACTAGAAAAGAGAGATAGAATAAATGAGATGAGGTTTTTGCCCCGCAGTGGGACCGTAATAGGCTGGTTTTATTATTATTATCTAGCGAACTAACCTGGTTTGGCACGAGTGCAATTTATTTTTATGGAAATTTTCAATTAAAAAAAATCACAATTTTTCCGGTAGATTTCCCAATTATTTATTTCACACAAGCCTTAAGAAAATTATAATCACAACAAAAAAGAAAAACAGCCAAATCGGTTGAGCTGTTCTCAAGTGATGACCTATCATAGGTACATGAGGCAATTTATTTGACGGCACGGTTGGCGCAGTGGCTGAGCGATCGACTGCCGCGCCGCGTGTCGTGGGTTCGATTCCCACACGGAACAAATATTTGTATGGCCTACAGGTAGTTGTTCCGGGTCTGGCTGTTTGTGTATGTGACTTTAAATGTTTGTAAACGCACCCACGACATCCCGGAACATAAATGGCAAGGATAGAACACGGATGGGTTTTAGTCAGTAAAAGTCTGACACCTGACCCACCTCCCGTTCCACCCAAAACGGGAGAAGTCATTGAATGATTTCTCATCCCTAAAAAAAACATTGACTTCTAATAAATAGCTTACAGTAGATTGTATTATATATTAATGTTACAGTAGAATTTAACAGTTGAATAGACCAATATAACATTAGCAGCATTATAATAAAAAGTATTTTTCGTATATACATAGCTGCCGGTCACACACACACACACACACATGTCCCAATATCAGACTATTTGACGACACTACAAACGAACTAGCCTTTTCGACTGACCATTACATTCAATTCCCCTCAAAATCAACAACGCTTCAACCGCCACCAATTTACCTTTTGACGTTAGGATTTTAATTGATTCTGGTATGAGAATTTTATTCAATGACTTACGGTATATTTGATGGGCAGCTGATACGCTCCTTTGTTTTCCACTGAAATGAGTTTTTCACTGATTGTTACTGTAACGAGTATTTATCGAGTTTCAAGCAATTCACTGCGATAATTACTCAATTGAGTATCGTGCAAAGGCAAGGGGAGAATTCGTGCTTGTTGTTGGAATATTAGTGTTATTATACACGTAGCGGAATAACAGGCAATGCTCACAACTTCGTATTATGTAATGGAGCTTCAATAGCCTAGGCTTACTCATAATCTGTCGAACATGAGAAAATATCCCCCAGTTTACACCGACTGTGCGTTTAGTTACTGCTCCTTTAATCTGCATAAATTGGAACGTTACGCATATTGCGGAATGAATCCCGCTTCTTAATGCAGCCGTTAAAAGTGATTCAGTTGACGCAGTAGCCATTTTGAATAGGAGAAATAGGAGAATAAAATATATCTTAAGCATTCAATTAAAATATCCGATTTCCCGGTTCAGTCTAAATAATGTTAAAGAGGTGGATCGCTTTTTTATTGGTTATGACTGTATTATATTAGCGTTGGAAACGTACCGGGGGCTCATACATTTGTATAAAGTAAGTTAGACGTTTCTTAGGGTTCCGTACCCGAAGGGTCCAAACGGGACCCTACTGCTGTCACTTACGTGTCGTCTGTCACACAGGTTTGGTTCCGATGATTTTTATAACTTTCCATTGACCTATAAACTTGAAATTTGGTGATAATGTTAATTATTACGTATATTTTACTAACAGATACCAATATATAATATATTGCAATTTCAGACTTTTTCTTTGAAATGTTTAGTATTCTACCAAAAATGTGTGACGGCCGACACCCACTTGGCGTTCTTTCTCTGACGAAGAGACTCTGTCTTAGCACTTACCTCAATCACTTTCAGATATATCTACCGGTATGCAGCTCAATTCAATTTTCTATATTCCAAACTGAGCCAGGTGACAAGTGGGATATAAGTGGAAATACTACAGATGTGCTATCCATTTCCGAGATGAAAAATGCCTTAAGAATAATATACTCTATAAAAGTGGATATCGTTATAAAGAAACGTACAAAACGTTCGACTAAAAGCTCCATTTTAATTTCATCACCATAACTCAGCCGTGCAAAGATACGGTTTTGCATGAGAACTGAAATAAAAAAGGTGCAGGTACGACGTCGAAACAATAATGCACGATTGTAGTTGCTTTTACAATGGCAGTCGGAGACATGCGGGCGGGGTACACCGCCGGCCGACGTAAAGTGAAATCGGTCCTTTCAAAACATTTTACTGCGCGAGCTTGGAAAATAAAACGGTGAAGCACTATTCAACTACCCACTGTGGCCGTGGGTAAAGTGTCCGCGATAAAGGGCCTTCACAAAAAAAACTCGCCTGTGTAAACTAGGCCAGCTCGCACGGTAATCAACTTTATTCTAGCTTGTGTTTGGTGGGGAAAAAATGAATGGCTTTGTAGTGACGTCAGTGTCGAATCTATCCGCGTATGATGTGTTGTTTGCATCCTAAAATGGATGGAATTAGCTCAGACCAATAGAGTTTTTGTATCCAAAAGTGGGATAGTGTGGAGTTTATTTATACAGGGTGGAAAGTTGAAGTGAGTCCATCAGGGGAAGTAAGTACATACTCTTAACATTGATGTTATAATTTTAAACTCTGAGGAAATATTTGATTTTTTAGACTACAGTTAAACTCTTATCTGAAATTTAACTTGCCTGGGCCCAGAATCGAACCGATACAAATGCGGAATCAGGACGTTATGTATTTTATATACATACCATTCAAATGAGAGCCTTATATGTCAAAACCCTCTTATTAACATGTCATTTTGAGTTTATGAAGCATGGCATCTTACAATACTTGTAAATTGAATAGGCAAAGGCCGCTTAATAAGAAGTATTAATTTATTATAGTTTGATTTCATGACCTTCAATTTAAAATGAATAATGAATTTAAAGAAATATCTGATCGTTTTGATTATCGATATCGGATATCGATCCGTGCCATGAAAATACAAATTAATGTTTTCATTTGTATTGATTCGAATATCACCAGACGAGCTCCTTTAAAAAAATCGAATATTTTCTTTGTGTATAAAATTTGTAGCATCAATATTTAAGGTACTTCCTCCCTAGGGCCCGTCTCAACTTTCCACTCTATATAAATACCATTACAGGTAAAATCGTACAGTCGCAGAAAAAATGACGAAACTCATTTGAGGAAAGCTAAGATCAAAATGCCTACCTATGAGAGCCATATCGTCTAGGTATGTCCATATAGTTTTAACGTGAAAAACAATGGCTTCTTAGCCCCTTAAAAACTATCATAAAATACACAGAAATTCAGATTGAAAGTCCTACATACATTCGATGTATTCCCCAGAACACTCGGTTTAAAAATACGTTCCACCTAGATGAACAAACTAACCTGTATAATATCCGAATTCCGAAATCGAGTTGGAAGTCTCGTAAAGGAACCGACGTCGGCACGTAGTAACAGAAGGCCAACTCTGTACAATGAGCGAAAACTGTCGCCCACGGGTTGTTCTCTAGTTAAACAAATGCCAGTCGCAGGTGTGCGAGTACTAGTTTACGTGTGCATACATATGTACGTGCGTTTTCGTTTGTTTTATACCGGGTGATAATTTTCATCTGCTTTTTCCTCATTGTTATGATTTTTTTCGATGTATTTTCTTCTTAAAACGGTAAAAATCATGAGAAAAACATCATTTTTCTATCTATCCCTGTGGGTTTTTTTTTAATTAGTTAATACATCTTTCATTAAATATCTCACTGGGTTAGGAAGAAATCATGTTCTTTTAACCTTTAAGGTACATTAAAAAAGTACATCAGATAAATCGGAAAATCTGACATTTTACGTCAGATTTTTTCGATTTAGCATCATGTACTGAACTCATAATAAGAGTTAGTGCATCGATGTCCTTTCGGACCTGTAGATCAAATCTTCTGTACCTATCTTTTGTGTGGAAACCCGGGTCGCATTGCCTAGCCCCGCGAATATTCGATTCAATCGTCTCCGCCTCACCTAGCCTTAAGTGTACGAGAACTATTTTCGTAACGGTGTGATAGCGACACACTGGATGAAGAAGGTTCGAGTATACCAAACCAACCTATTTTCTCGGTAGAATTTAAATAGTAATGCTTTTAGTGTATCAGGTCGTGTGATCGTGAGTCGAGGTTCTCAGCAACTTTGTTCTTGAAGTGAGAACTGATAAGATCATGTCTAAGATCTGGATTTTGACCGAAGTTCCTATGGAGTTGAAGACTACGAGTATCCTGGCTGGATAAATTGGTCGTGAATGTATAGAATGTCGTAATATCCCATTGGATAAGGCCTCGCCTCTACTTTTCAATTCACATCTAATAATAGTACCAGACTGTTACTGTCCCACTGCAGGACAAAGACCTCTTCTTATGCAGAGACGACACAAGAGGGGAGGTCTAAACCACTGGGCAATTTATCATCATCGATGAAGAAAAACATTGTAACAGACTAGACTCGTAATAAATAATAAAAATATCTAAATATTAGAATAAACTGCAGTAGCACTGCTTCCCCTCCCCTCCCTTTCCCTCTAGGAAAGTAAATTCTAACACTATGTATTTCCTGTTCCGCAAACAGAATATTAAAATACGTATTTAAATAGCATCGCCATGTTTTACGGAGATTTTGTCTTCATTTAAATTATATTATGCCACAGCTGGGCTGCTTTCACGGTATTTGAGTTCAGATAACCAGATCAAAGCTCTGTTCTTTTAATCCTCGCTGGTGCTTACTAAAAGTATACGTAAAAGTACATTATGTAATAATAGATCACATAAGTTGTAAAAAAATGTCGTAAAAGAACAGTCTGTGTAATAGTATAATAATAAAATTAAAACTCAAATAAATCGAAATAATATTTCAATATTTTTGAATTAACAATATTAATAATTTAATGTTTCTTCGCACTCCTGAGTATTAAACACAAACCTAATCATTTTAGGTCTAAAGATTCTCAAAAAAGACACAAAATCACTTATATGAGAAATATGCTTAAAAATAAATAAAAAATATAAAGTTCATCACAGACGTCACGGTAGCAGTTTTTATACAGTACAAGCATCTAATGCACTCAGCTTTTAGGAAGGATTTTATTTTTTATTAGGTAGGTATTCAGCTAAATACGTATTGAATGAATGGAATGAGTGCACCTTTTTATACATGAGGGTATTTAGTTGTTTAATTGAGCTCCTTCAAAAGTTAAAAAAAAATCCAAAACTTAGTTTTCATCTTTGGTAAAATCAGAAAACTAGCTTGGCGAGTGCTACTTTGGCTAAATTAGTCTGCATACTTTTGTTGAGTGCCTTACGAATGAAAATACATGTATTCTAAATATATGACGGCCTAATGTTCATTATTTTGGTTTCTTCATAAATGTTGCACGTCGATGTTAAATATAGTAGGTAGTTAAAAATCATTGTACTTGTTCAAATCGTTGATATCATCAGAAATTACTAAACATTATGTTACGTTATGCTGCTACGCTGTTGCAACTTAGCTACAGAGTGGCTTTACTGTTCGCGAGCTACATTTGATCTATTTTCATCTCGTACACGCCACTGTGTTTATCTTTTAAAAACGATATGTACGGCACGCAATAGAAAAATTGTAAAAAATAAATCTATTCCAGTTTTATCGTAGGTACCTCTTGTTTCTCTATGGGAAACAACAAATACAACGTTAACAAAGAAACTTCCGTCGTGTCATTTTGTTAGTTTATGTTCGCACGTTTCTATGTTTCAATTCACTGAAAATTCAGTTAAAGCCAAGAAATATTGTTCAATTTTATCACTTATTGCGTTGTCTCGTACCGAATAATCGATCATCGTTTTTCCCGAGGGCTTACTGTTCGTCCAATAACATTCAACAACATATTGGCGTAAGTGCTTGATATGAAATTGCATTTAAGCCAATAGGTGCAAGTATTCATCGTCCGTCATATTATTTGTCACCAGCCGTCAGCGGCAGGCGCCGCCGGGCGTCGAGTGCGGCCGACGTATAGCGTATATCCAATTACCCATTCGCAATATTTTCTATGCGATGACGCATGTGGAAAACGCAATCAATCTACAATACGAGTATTGTCTAAAATTATTTTGGGAAGATAGCGAGTTATGGTAAATTGTTTTTGGTAAAATTGTAAAAGGAGTTGTGGTATATACGAAGTAATAGTATAAATAATAGTAGTAGTACTACTACTAACTAGCGCTGTGCTGTGCCCAATAGCACAGCATCATGCTGAGTGGTTTATCCTATTTGCCACAGTCACAACGTGCCGCAGTCAATTATTTTATGTTATACTTTAAGTTTGAGTTTTGTTTTCACTACCTAGCAATCATTATGTTTTTTCAAAAGAACGTTGCCCCACACTCGAAATTTCTCCTGTGTGACATTTCCGTAACATTTAAAGTCAGGACAGACCCGGAACAACTACCTTTAGGCCACACAAATATTTAATCCGTGCGGGAATCGAACCCACGACACGCGGCGCAGCAGTCGATCGCTCAGGAAGGTCTTTCTTCCTGGAAAACGTGTCGTTTTATAATTTTTGAATCAAAGATATTCCTAATGCTGTAATTAAAGTAGTTCCAGGATTTGCTTTGACTAATTACAAATAGAACCGACTGTATGGATTCACGAATTTGAAACGGGGAAATGGAGATTTTATCAAATGTAAATTCCGAGAGAATACTCTGTGTCGAAAAAAATCTTTTATTTATTACTTTGAAGGGATCGGACGAAGATAATAATTTTGGAATTAAATTTCAGTTCTTTGTTATTATTATTAATCCGTGACTAATTTTAGGGTGGACTTCATTATTGGACGACTGCAGGCTTTATTACCAGGCCGACAATCCCAAACGTTTATAATCCAATAAATTGAAAAGTAGAAACTATTGTTTCTCAAAACAAGTGAAGCTTCGTGTTCTATCCCTCTTGCTACAGTCACGTCGTGCAATTGTCTGTGTTATACTTTAAGTTTGTTTTTATCTTTAGTAACATTATTTGCGCAAAACTTGTTTACTAACACGATCACTAGAATTAACTTTTTTAAGTTTTATTTTTGTCTTAATGCTTTTAATATACTGCCATTTGTAGATCTTTCATTAGAGACAGTCATTACGGGTAGTCAGAAGCCCGAAAGTCTGACAACCAGTCTTACAAAAGGGGTATCGTGTTGCCCACTAGCTGAGTTGTGGAGGTCAGATAGGTAGTCGTTCCATGTAAAATACCGGTATTCAGTTGCATCTGGTTAGAGTGGAAGCTGACCCCAACATAGTTGGGAAAAGGCTCGGCAGATGATGACTTTTAATATGCACGTCCTTTGTGGCAAATAAACATTTTTCCTTTGTAATTGATTCACAAAAAAAATATATAATGCTGGACAATCCACACAGCATCATCTATTCCCAAGCTAAGGAGAGCTTGTGTTATGGGTACTACTTGACTGATATACTTAATACAATACATTACATAGATATATATTTTTTTATTAAACATAACAAATACCCAGAACCAAAATATATCTTAAGTATAAAAATCAATTATTTAAAGGTACCAACCAAGGTAGATCCAACAAAATAAACAAAAAAAAATCATAACAGCAAAAGAAATAACGAGTTCAATAAGCTAAGGACAGTCATAAAAATACACGAATAAGAAAACACGGGACATTAGATTAAAAACCCAAATAACAACAGTTTTGTTGGCACGCTTTAAGGTTAAAGAAACTTATTTTTCCTCTTGGACGAACTCCAGAGCTGGTAACGAAGTGATAAACGTTATTATTGGACTTGATACTTCATTTATAAAACGAGTTTCAATTTGTGCGCGTTCAGAAATGAATACGGTATTAGTTATCTGTAGTTATAAAATCGTTTGTACTGACAGACTATCAACGCACAAGTTAGTTATACCAAATAAATTTCTACAACTTTTGTGTCAGTCTGTTTGTTCGAGGTTATCTCTGAAACGGCTGGACCGATTTTGACGCGACTTTCACTGGCAGATAACTGATGTGATAGGGGGTAATTACTTTGATTTAATTTATATTTAGATTTAATTACTAGAAAATAAAAGATGAAATTTTGTAAATTCCACGTGGACGAAGTCGCGAGCGCAGCTAGTAGCATCCGCATTTTATTTTTGGAAACTTCAACTTTGCCTAGACTTGATTTCTATAACTTTAACTGGGCCTTCGGACTTGCCTTGAGGAAGCGTGGCAGGGCAAAAGCGTCTTTTGCCCTGCAGTGGGACAGTAACAGGCTGGTACTATTATTATTAACTTTAAGGGGGGAAATAGGAGTGGTAACTTAGTATTAAACTCTTTATTCTTTGAGGGTAGAAACATGAAAATTTGAATTACAAATTACTGAGCATATTTAAACGACGACGCGTTTAATTTAGTGAAGGGGGTTAAATTTAGAATGTAGAAAAAAATATTTGCACCCGTGCGAAGTCAGAGCGGGTCGCTAGTGTCTTAAAAAATCTTTTAACAGGAGTTCTTAGTTTTTCTTCTTGGTTTCGCATAAGATAGCTATCACTTTCATTCAAGTTTTTGTAGGGGTTGAAAAGAACTAACTTTTTACGAATACTATTTTTTGTTCTCCGACACTAGAACTGTTTTACGCCCCGGATCAAAAATATTTCTTCTTCGGATTGTGATAACAATTTTGTACTAATATATTTAAAAGGATACAGTTGAAAATGCAATGCGAAAAATGAGCCGATTGGGATTTGTTTATAAAACCATTTTGTTATAATAACATGAAATTAGACTTTATATAAATAAAATACGGATGATATTTGATTACCAATAGAATCAGTTCTCTACGTCGGAGTCGCGTTGTTGTTCCTGTGTGTCGACACTCAGAGCCGTATATTTCAACATGGCACTATTACTAACTCCTCAACCATTTTGATAATATTCAGCTTCATATTAGTTGCGATAAGAACCGGTTTGGCGACTAGTTTTCGTCGTAAAACATTGACAACGGCCCACCACTTATTCTTTGCTTACATGAGGTAAGCACAATATGTTTCGTTTTATTGCAGACAGTATTTAAAATAAAAATAAAATAAAAAATCGTTCATTTTCAGGCGTCGAAAGCCCAAAGCGCGTTAATATTAAACTTAAACAACTATGTTAGATTAAGCGAAATAACAGAACCTTATTACGCTAAATCAATAAACCTCCCCACAGCCTTTATGAAACCCTAATTCTATCCACCGATCCTAATTCACATCACCCATTCATTAGGTACCTACTACGGCTCGTCTAATATGTTAGTATTCTCCTAATACGATCCAATTGGTGCACATCTCGTTTGCGCCCCATCTCTTTCTACCTTACATTATCAAGCTGGAGTTACTACTGGCATTCACATAATCGTAGCAATCAGTAAACACATGTATTGTTGCTGTCTCGTCGTCGCACGAAACTAATGAAATCGTAAATCAACGTGCATACATCGACAGATTTCCAGCGTGCAAATATTTTGCTTTTCAACATAACTCTCGACTCGACTGACGCCTTGTTAATTAATAGAATTAAAAGCAGACTTGATGAACAGCTCAACAGCGTGCCAATTATGCGCGGCATATATATTTTTCTGTCTTTTTAATCTAAGTTGAAATATTTGAGAGTCGGAAAGAGTCAATTGGAGTTGTATGTAGATCGAATAAAATATCACTTGGTAACATAACGTCGTAACAACACACTACAACTGTAATCCTTTAAGAGTAAGGCAGAGGTGTACCAAGGTAAAGTACCTTCTGGGGTCGTGGGTGCTCAGAGTGGGGACTCTGTTCGCCCACCGAATGACCTTAGGGAAGACGGTGGCATAGTGATCACGTGTCGGCGTGCACAGCGAGGTTCAGGGGAGACATCTTAACCGTCTCATTAGGGATGTGCCCTAACAGGCGTTGCACAGAGGGGGTCCCGGAGTGGTCTCTTAAGAGGTAACGGGGCCCCTTCCATGTGCTGATGGTGATCACCGGGGTGGTTTTAGTGAGGTAAGAATCCCTCACTCCTTGGTCTTTTCCCCAAAAGTCCAGGCGCCTTTTGAAGATTTCCCCAAGCTAAAAAATAAATAAAAAGGTACAGTGCCTTCACCCACAACTCGCCAGTTATGTGATAGGGGCCAACGTATTGCTACTTATAAGGCACAAATCACAAATCACACTCCGGACCTCTACTGAGAAAATACCCTATAAATCCGGGACCGAACCCGGAGCTCATGCTGAGCAGTAGCGGTTGCAGCCACTATACCAACGAGGCAATCTTGATAAATTAATAATTAAAACAGAATGTACAGTCTGCCGGTTTCAAAGATTGTTTGAGTGTAAAAAGAGTAACAATAGACTGCTTGACCAGATAACTTGACAGAGAACTATAGACAGCTTCAACAGATTTTTTAATCCTTTTTGATTTGGTTATACTTGGCCTGTTACTATCCTTCTAGTGGGTAAAGATATGATCCGGATATATAATTTTCATCGCAAATGTTTTTTTTTCATTCATTCATCGCAATTCTTATATGACCATCGCGTCAGACGTTGCATATCTTTACAATCTTTTACATTATTCGGTGTGTTGTTTTTCATTATAAACAAAAGTTCAATGACATAAGTAAAGTACATTCATAAGGAAAATATTCATAACTTACGCGAAAACATTCACGACGCAATGAGTTTTTGGCAACGAAATTATGAAACCTCAACATTGTGCATTTCTTATAAAGTTCCAGTACTACTGGGCCTCCAAATAAACCAGCTAAGTTTTAGGACTGTTATAATTAACTAATTTGAATCTCGTATAAAATAAATAATTCGAAATATTTTCAATATACGATGATTGTATAAATTCCATATTACCATATAATTCTATGTAAATAATCTACATAACAATTTAATTAGGAATGGGCTACTGTATCCGCGCGAGTGAACCCGGGATAACGCGACCACAACTCAGAGAGTCAGACAACCAATTTTGTTCAGCTTTAAATCAACTACTCGTGTACGATTAACGTTGTGGATTATTTATATCGGATAGCTCTCGAACTCACACACGAGCGTGTCTGTCGGCACTCGGCCACTACATCAAAAACGGTGCACTCAAACTAATTGCATTTGCTATTGATGTGAGCCTATAGCCCACATTGCTGAATACCTAGCCCCCGCTCTGCCCCGCTATGCCCGCTCTACCCACTATGCCCGGCTCTGCTTGCCCGGATATCGCATGTCGACTATTAGCAATATAATTTCAGGGCACCGTGTGTATATTTGGCACGGCAAAATAGAGGTAGCCGTTCATTTGCTTTGATTCGATTTGATGCATTTATATGTACCCAATATCATTAGCATAATGAATTGATATTCGTCGCTAAGTGTGTTGATAATGTTACAAAGGACTAATGAGAATGATGTGGCATAATAAACAGAATTACGAGTATGTTGGCTAGTGGTCGCTCTGTTGTCGAATTCAACTGTTTCAGCTTTTTACACTCCTTCTCCATATAAACCTTGACATGGCCAAGTCTCACACTCTTCCATATGCGCAATACCTGTTCTTACTAATATACAAAAGACATAACACTTCACTGTTTCTTCATACTTTTTTCAATACGTTTAATATTACGAACTACCGTTTACCAGCACAAAAATATTACAATTTGCTATATTATACATACATATATCCAACCGGTGTGTCTCGACCACTGGTCAATCTTTGGTTCATCCTCCCTATAACTGGCTTCCATAGGAAATTAGCTAAGCAGAACTTAATAACTTCCATACACTGAACTTACCTTCTTCTTCATTTAGTGCCTCTCCGAATTCCGAAGATTCGCAGTCACCCCTGCATACTTCTTCTTCATTTCCCTTGCGATATAATAATAGTTCCGCTTAATGAACTTACCAGAAAACTAAATTATACTCGTAACAACAACAAAGTCCAAATCTAAAATCTATACACAAGTAGTTGTAATCGCATTGTGGTACACTAATATCGTTACCATGGCAACATAAAAGGTTCTAAACGTGCCGCAATTCGTACCTACCTGCCCCTCAAATTACTTAGTTAATGCTTATTCAACAACCTATAAAAACAAAGAGGCAGCCGCGACAAGAGGGTCAGAAACTCTATTGTATATTAATGTAACCGGCGCCATTCTCTCGCTAGTTTTGGCAAAGATGCAATTTAATTTGAATATTGTGCAAGACTGTTATACTGCGTTATACTCGTAACTGGAACACTTTAAATACAAAGTGGACATAAAAGTAGTGTCTAAGTGCTGCTTTTAGATGGTGTTCATTGATATTGGTGTTGTAGAAGTGATGGGTATAGTTGTTAGAGCGAGAAATATGTTGTAAGTTTGTGCTTACACGGAGATCTGTGCGTACCTAACATAGATCGGTATCTTAGGTGTTTTCCATAAGCAGACGCTGTCAAAAATAACGTTCGTAAGAATTGATGATTGAGTTTCAAATAACCTACGTTGAAGTTGACTATCTCTTCGCCTAATATTGTTTTACTCTGCAAATTGGATCTAAAAATCAACGTTTTTTTACCTTAGAATCGGTGACGGCGTATCCGGTCTACCGCTAAAAATTAAAGTCTGAAGAAACTTTAAGGTCAAGCCTATCTATAAAACAGACATTTTGGCAAACCAAAAATACTGAGGTTACCAAAGGTGTTCTACTTTGAGATACTATACCATCGGGATTGGTTTTTCAAGTCAGTAATATGTCCATAATTTTAGCGTTAATCTCTAGAACCTATAGTTAAGGATTTACCCACACTAACTTGAAAAAAAACATTAACACCGTATATGAAAATACACGTCTGTAAATAGAATTATACGAATGGCAATACCTATCCGTATTAGGTAACAGGGTGATGTCGTACGTTCACGGTGAGACAATTAAAAGGAAATTTTAGCGCTTGCGAGGCGCACAGAGCGTATATGTGTCTCATTCTGCGCGTAAGTGCGCCTTCTCTCGTCACCGTGTCTCCACGATTTATGCGAGCAGTATTACACGCCATTCGACACGTCGCCAGTACAAAGAGGTAGGAAGATAAAAATATGTGTGATGAGCAATATTTTATGATTACAGAAACAAAAAGTAGTTTTCTCTCGGATGTTTTTATTAATTTTAGTTTATCATCATCTGCCTAGCCTTTTCCCAACTATGTTGGGGTCGGCTTCCAGTCTCGCCAATGCAGCTGAATACCAGTATTTTACATGGAGTGACTGTTTATCTGACCTCCAAAACCCAAGTACTGGGCAACACGATACTCCTTGGTAAAATTGGTTGTCAGACTTTTAGGGCTTTGACTACCCGTAACGACTGTCAAAGATCTACAAATGACAGCCGGGACCAACGGCTTAACGTGCTTTCCGAGGCACGAAGGAGTCTCGATATGTAACGAACGGTCACCCATCCACAGACTGACCTCGGCAAGCGTAGCTTAAGTTTCGATCAACCCGTGCGGCTGTTTCTATTTAGCCACGAGCTCCTTTTAAATTTTATTTTATCTGGATAACAAATTATTCCGTAATAATGGTTGAACATTCAATATACACTTTGATAATCACGCAACCAGCACCGCTATCCACAAAATAATGTAGAAAAAAAAATAAGGAAATACAAGCAACCTTAGCCTATATTTATAATTGTTTCAGAATTGTGTCTATGTACAGAATTTTGTTTATGTCAGCGTTGAGATTTGTTAACTTCCCTGCTATACCCACAAGAGAGAAGTTTATAACGAAATGTTGTGTACTAATAATAGGAGCAGCCTGGAGTCCAAATGAGAGCCTGGGTGATGGCAATAGGCTACGCCCTATTAAATGGGACTTAAAAAAAAATGGTGAAATTTGAGCGTACTGTAAGTACACCTCTGTTCAACCCTGCACGGAATAAAGCCGTGATGTTATGTTATGCGTTATAATAGGAATTAGTATTAATTTACTGATACGCATATGGTTTAAGAATACACATTCAACAGATTTTGAAGTAAAACTATGACTTCCAACACTGCAACCTTCTGTAACCTACAAGTCGTAATCATAAAAAAAACATGAAGGAACCAAATAACAGTACCTCCTTTCCACAACTGTAATTCATATCCGCGCATTCCCCATGGGATACTTCCACATAATTGTATGTAACATCGTTTACCCGGGACTTAGTTAACGGACCCTGTCATTCCATGTCCCAATTACAGTCATTTCATTCCGATTATTGTCTCATTCATTTGATTTACCTTCCCATCCCTTCTTCACACCATTCGTAACGTTAGTAGGATAAGTGAACTTTCACTTACCATTCACTCTCTTCTGCCTCTGAAAGTAATAGAAAAATACTTGAGAATTTGTAAGAGATCATAAATGCTTAAACAGTTAACTCTCTGGCCGACAGTTACCATGGAATTGTAAGCGATTAAATTATTGCTACGAGCGTAGCTGTCGTAGCAACGCTTCGCTATGGCTACGCCGTAGCAATACCGAATGAATAAGTAACTTTTAATACCGTTGTTTCTATTGTAATACAGACTCGTGGCTAAATAACAGCAGCTACGAAGGTCGCTCAAGGCTAACCTAAGCTTTTTGAGATCAGCCCATGAATGAGTGGCCATACATTCCATACAAGACCCGACCATGCTACAAAAATCAATTTAAGGCCTTGGTCCAGGCTGTCATTCGAAGATGACATTCGTTACGTTTAGTCACAAATCTGAAAGTCTGAAAACGCGTCTTACTTAGGTTAGTAAATATTGTGTGCAAAATCAGGCCTTAATGGAAACAGACTGGAATATTAATTCTCTCTGGTCAAACATTCAAGTGAATATGGAACGTGTCTTTTGTCTTGTACGTAGAAGATTATCCTAAGATTGATCCCCTAGATTACGTGTTAATATAAAAACGTAGGAACATTTCATAAATGTTATAAAATTAGCGGAGCCCTAAAATTATCAATAAAAAAATGATAGCAGTAAGCTTTCGATCTGGACCTGTAGAAGAACCCGATTACTACAGTGTCGTATGACCCAGACAGTCAACCCTATGTAAAATACTGGTATTCAGCTGCAACTAGATAGACCGGAAGCTGACCCCAACACACATATTTGTGAAAAAGCTGAAGAGATGACATGTTCCCATTGATATTAGAAATTATGAAGGACTACCACCATGACCTACCAGTATGCTCACTTCAAGTGTAATGTAAGACATACCACATCCAAACAGCTTCTTCCCGCGTGCTCCTCCCCGCCACCTCTAGGATGATTGTGCCGCTTGTCTAATTGTTTCTTGCAACGCCGCTATATTAAGCAGTGAGATGCCGCCGACTTTATGACTTCTTGAATGAGTCATTAAGTTGTCGAATCAATTCGTCTTCGGCCTCGACACTCGGCATTCGGTATTATTTCTGCCGAGACGAGTTAGGGGAAGCATTATACCTCGGTTATTTTACAACTATCGTCGACGTTGAGTTTGATACGTTTATGTGGGGAGATAAATGAGGGGAATTTATGTTTTTGAACTGTTTTGAATTTATTGCCGTGTAAAATTCTGCTGTCGTTTTATTTCAACTTTCTGTTCTTCTTTGTTGTCGAAAAGGTATTGAAGAGAGAGAGAGATGTGTGCTCATGCAATACAAACGTTGATTTAACTGATTGGACAAATTAGAAGACTTGAGGAAATCATTGGATTTCAGAGATTTTCTGCAATGAAATAAACAACATACCAGCGGTGTGAAGTGTCAATACCTCCTATCTGAAGTTTTTCGATAAATTGATTCTTTTTATATTATTTTTTATGTATACAGTGTTGAAGACACACATTTGAAAAGGCCAGTGTGTGACCTGCAAGGGCGTTCCGGTGTTTCCACTTAAATACATTTTTATCACTTTCTGTAAATTGATTTCGGCATTTCAGTTTTACAGTCAGTCCCCCGCCGATATTATTTAAAGGCTATAAGCATGTAGTAAGCTCTGGGAGTTCTCAGAGGTAAAGGCAAGGCATTAAATTTTTCTTTTTAACACAAAACATCACGCCTGTATTCCCCTAAGGGTAAGGTAGAGGTGTACCTACAGTACACCCACATTTCACCAGTTATCTAGAAGTCCCATGTAATAGGGAGTGAGCTTATTGCCATCAATCGGGTACACATCTATACAACGGAGTGCTACTGAGAAATTCCGAACGAAAAATTTCAATTAAATATTGCTCGACCCGGGAATTGAATCCAGGACCTAATACATAGTAGTTGCTTAGTCCAACGTTTCAGTCAAGGGGTCTTTGTTTCTTTTTTAACTAAACCAAACAAGCTAAAATAAATAAACAAACCGAATGCAACACTCATAGCGCTTAAAATTCATATGAATTAACTAAATTGGTTGAATGCAACTCAAGAAAAACAGAGCTGAACTTGTTAATATTCAAAGTTGACTCGGAAGAAAACTTAATTAAAATAGAACATTTATATAAATAAGACGTAGAACTTACAGCAAGTATTGCAGCATTCGACACTAAGTTATAACTTTAAACTGCAACACTGGACGATTTTCATAATATTTCTTAACTTGGAAATAACTTGAAAAATATCGTACAAGACTTACATATTTTCTGGGGCAAGATTTCGAAACTCTTAATAAAATAAAATTATTAATCACCACGCTTGCTCTGATTGACTTATATTGAGTGTTAGTCCAGGTTTTTCCACGACGATTTCCTTGAACGATGTCAGTGAGAGTCCTCATAGTCATAACAAATACATATTTCACCAAAACAATTTTTACGATCAGGTCAGACCTAAATCACCCTTGGGTAAAAAACCCAGCGTATTCACTAATCTGTATAGAAGACAGCAGATTTCCAATTTGTTTGCCAAGAGTTTTTCTGTTTTACCTTCCATTTTAAGGATTAGAAGGTCATCTTTATCAAACATGTTTTCCCATGTTTTCTTTAATCTTAACCTTCACTAATCAATAAAGTGACCTTTACGAAAATAAACAAACACGAACCTTCTGCCCTTTTCAAATTACTACAAAAGAAACTTCGTGGTCTAATCAATTTTATAATCATTCTCCTCGCCATCGAACAAGTAAATTGCTCCAACACTCAAACCGAATCAGCCAACAATATCCTACTAAACTCAATCACAAGAAATCACAACTTCAACAAATTTGACAACACTAATTTGTGAAGACTGCCAATATTTATTTTGCTATAAACAAGGTAAATTTGAGCAATTATTGCTACTATTACTTAGCCCCAAGCCCTTCCGCTTGGGGTTAAGTAATATCAGCCGCACGGGTCAATCTTCAAGGTTAAGCAACACTTACCGAGGTCGGTCTGTGGAAGGGTGACCATCTATTAATAGTCATGGAGGGGGACACGCCTCGTAAAGCACTTTAAGCAGTTGGTCCCGGCTGTCATTTTTAGATCTTTGATAGTCAACACGGGCAGATAGAAGCCAGAAAGTCTGACAACTAGCCAGTCACTCCAAGTAAAATACTGGTATTAAGCTGCATCCCGTATCACTGAAATGCGATCCCAAGATTGTTGGGAAAAGACGAGGCATGATGAGAATGCTACTGAGATGGATTTCTATGAAATAGAATGTAATAACAGGATAGGGTCTGATGACGTCAAGGTGATCGAGTAAGTGAGTCAAGAAGACGAGTAGACTCAAATATGCATTAAGCGTCGTTTACATGGAGAGAGACAGCATGGACATTCTAGCCTTTTGACGATCGAGACACTCTTCTCGTGTAAACAATGGTTGAAAGAAAAGAAAGAAAGAAATACATGTGGGAAAAAATTACTGTATTATACTAAAGCATGAACGCAGCTAATATTGTTTAAATGGAACGCAGCGGATGAAAGAGATGCAAGCAAGATGTCGATTTGTATATCACGGTGTAACGATGGTAATATTTGGGGCGTGAAAAATAATGAGAAATAAAGTTTTATTTGGCAAGTACTCATTGTTTATTTTGCCATACAATCCCATATACATTTTTTGGGACAGACAGGAAATATAAACACTAAAACTAAAACATTGTTGAAAAATTCAAATGTACTTATAATGCGGCCAAATTACAGAGTCTATTTGGATCGTGAATTTATCAAAAAGTGTAGGATATTTAATTCAGTTGAACTACTCGTATATAGTTACATATCGGCAACAACTCACTAGTGGTACCGATCACTAATCCTGTTTACTAAGCGGGGTTTATGGTAATATAAGGGTGTATTGCCATGATCACAAGTCTGATAGCCATCTATGATGTGGCCCATTTATGCGTAGATTATGGTATGGTGACGATTGTTTTAAATTTCTAATTGAACCTTCATCGTCATCATTTCAGACACGGCCAAAGCTGGACATAGGCCGCCACCAAAGATGCCCTCATCCATCGACTTCCCGCGTTCGTTAAAAGATCGTCGATCTACCTTTCGGTATGCGGTCACCACAGGAGAACCCATTCACCACAACGGCCATCGATACTGCGAGCAATCTGCCCCACTACCACTTAAATTAGCAGTTCTTCGGATCGGCCGGTTGTTTTAGTGCTCTTGCCCTGCAAAGAAACTTCAAGCCTTCCTTACTTGATGCCTTATAAGCAGATAAATCTCTATCAATTCTACTTTATTATTATCTATCGTCGTGGCTAAATATTAAAAAACACACGAATCGATCAAGAACAAGCTAAAAATGCCAAGGTCGGCCCGAGGATGGGCGGCCACACAAACATACTGAGACCCCTCTGTGGCTCGGAAAGATTTAAGCCGTTGGTCTCGGCTGTAATAAGAATAATTATTGATCATCGTTACGTTTAGTTTGAAGCCTGAATGTCTGGCGACCAGTCTTATCAAGGGGTTTTAGTGCTACCCAGTTACTGGGTTGTGGAGGTCAGATAGGCTGTCGCTCTATGTAAAATACTGGCTGCATACCGTTACACTGTACGCTGACCATAAATTAGTTAGGGAAAGGCTAGGCACATGATGAGATATCTACGTACTAGTATTATCCCCTCCAAATAGCCAGTTCCAAATATTTAATTAAAAACTAAAGTTTAATAGAATGAATGAATAGAATATTTCTATTTCCTTATTATCTTTACATCTTGAGGAGATACTCCGATACTATAATTTTATTATATTCTGGTATCGTAGAGGCGAGGATGGCCTCATACCTTCAGGGTAGCCGACTGGAAGCATACTGTCAAATAAAAAAAAACATTATTTACGCAGGTAAATAGAACGTGTCTTTATATTCCCCAGATAACGTG
Source organism: Phlogophora meticulosa (assembly GCA_905147745.2). Classification (NCBI taxonomy): domain Eukaryota; kingdom Metazoa; phylum Arthropoda; class Insecta; order Lepidoptera; family Noctuidae; genus Phlogophora; species Phlogophora meticulosa. The sequence continues at coordinate 9,376,645 of LR990518.1, forward strand.
TAACCTTGCGGACAAAACTATCAGTGTCGTAGGATTTATTAAGTTTATCTATTGGTAGGATCTCCGCGGCGGTTAATGGACAGGCAACCAGTCCATTCAACTTGCCACCACTTATGTTGTCCGAGAATAAGTGGGAAAGGAATCTCTTCAAGCCAAGTTGATAGTCGAATATTGTGATTCTATGCTGTAGGTACAGTAACTTCTTCTTGACGACCTATGTGGCACAGCGGGCGAAGGTCCGCCTGCGATGCAGGAGGTTGCGGGTTCAATTCCCGCCTTGGGACAAATGTTTGTCGGATGTACAAAGGTTTGTCCCAGGTGTTCTGGGTATTTGCTATATATAATAAAAAATATCTATTTGTGTAATGTATTGTATTAAGTATATCAGTCATCTAGTACCCATAACACAAGCTCTGCTTAGCTTGGGGCTAAATGATGCTGTGTGGATTGTCCAGCAATATTTATTTATTTATTTATTATTAACTGGACAGTACTGAAGTACTATTAAAATGCAGATAAAAAAAACATATCTAAAACAAACTAGCTTTTGCCCGCTTAGCATCAAGTTTTTAGGTATATTTTTATTTTTACAGAGCCAGTTGAGAATCTTTAAATACCAATAAAATGGAGCCTATATTTTTAACTGGCATTCAATTCAATGCATGACTTTTTGCGTGAAGCGTGTACAAACATACAGACAGACAAACATTCTTAAAACTGTAGCATATTAGTTTATCATCAATATGTATAATGTACAGACATCGGCCTACTATAATTTTATTATATGTATAGAAGAATATAGAATAGATATAGATGATAAGAAATATAAGATCTCAATAAAACAAAAACAATTTCAGACGAAATCTATTTTTAGTAGTTCCCGTCAAGCAAGAGAGTAGGGTACGACAGAAGAAAAACAAATAAACAACGAAAGTAATCAGAATTAAAACGAAGTACTTAAGTAAACTATGCGGTGAGCTGCAACTTTGAAACAGCGTGACTGTCCAATCTACCAGACCGCCATCATCATCATTACAGCCGAAAAGGTCCACGTCTGGACGTAATCCTCCGGCAAGCATCGCTTCGTCGACTGGTCCTGCGCTAATCACATCCAGCAGATCCTCGCAACCTTCACTAGGTCCTCGGTCCTTTCCTACCACCACGGTCGCTACTAAGAACCCTTCAGCCTCATCGTCCATCCGTTCTGCGTACAATGTGCCCAACCCACTGCCACTTAAGTTTGGGAATTGATAGATATCATTCTACATCTATCAGATGGGGCATCCGAAACCATTGCAGGAACGGGTGTACATGTGTTCAAGGTAGTGCATCTGCACCCCCTTAGCTTGAACTATCCTATATTATTTTGATTGATCAATGAAACTATTATGTATGTAAAGAAAGAAAAAATCACAGGGCATCGAAAAATTCATCTGCATCACTGTTAACGGGAAAAGTAAAGCTTATCTGTATAAGTTCAAAAGTCCTTCTAAAAAGTCAAAGTCAGTCTAAAGTCAAAGTTCAAAGTTCAAATAGGTCTAATGTGCAAGTGCCAAGCTTGCTTTGCTCTGCTGAAGATGCACCCCCCCTGCCGGCGAGCATGGCCGGAACCCACATACAGACCCATGGTAGCCTAAATAAACTCCAAAACCACACAGTGTTTCTAAAACCGTTAATAATTCACAGGTACAAATATATCACAAATTGAATTTAGCTTCATGACCCTCATTCATGTAACACCGATTTGGGAACGGTTTTTTCATTCAATGGGCTTTTTCGGGCATTAAGTCTGACGTGTATACAGCTGCAAATTGATTAGCTTCCAAAAGATATAATAATAAAATTGGTGTAACGATGCTATAACGTGCCTTTGTATTTACGGGAATTTTGTTTAACAGAACAAAGCCGGTTTTGTAAAATAATCGGCATTTTTATATGGCATTTTTTTCAAATGCTTTTTATTCTATTTTCAGTAAAAAAATACCGTGTTAAAGTTTGTTGATACGCCTAACTATTAACTCACTATTAGGATTTAAGTGATAAATTTAAACGCAAAATTAAATTAATGCGAACAATAAGTTGATGATGGGTACGTAATTTAACAGTTTTAGAAATATTGATCGATTGAATATATTATCGCAGACCTACAAAATTCATCATCTGCCGAGCCTTTTTCCAACTATGTTGGGGTCGGCTTCCAGTCTAACCGGATGCAGCTGAAAACCAGTATTTTACATGGAGGTTCAAAATTATATTAATTAAATAATGATATCATGACTAAGAGCACGAAATAGAAAGCATTTTTTATTTGTACACACGTGACTGCAAAACGATATTTTTAATGGTCAAATGATTTAACCACTAATAGAACGTCTATCAAATCTCAAATGACGTCACAGGGGAGTAAACAAACAGCGTTTCAGCGTGTTTGACAGCTTGATTATTACCTTGCGACGTATTGACGGGACTGTAACCCACAGGGACTGTTTTACGCGGTACCTACTTTCGTCATTTTTATTATTCTTTTTGATTTTTAGTTGTAAATAGGTACTAAAAATTATGAAGATTATTTCAATTTTATGTATACAAGAACATTTGAGTAAATTTGAGATAGCTTTCTAAGAACAGATAATTATCCTTTTATGGGATCACATGGCAGTTTCATATTGCATTCATTGCATATTAACCGTACAAAGATTGGGATGCTAAAGAGTATTTCCACTTTCAGCCGTAAAATACCGCAATAAAAACCAAAAAACCAAACTATATCATATTTTTCTTTCTTTCTTTACCAATCAACGTCATGTGAAAAGACGTTAACTGGCCTTAATCTCTACCTCTTTTCACTTCTTCCTGCTTTAAAAGTCTCCACCTTTATATGTAATCAAATAAACAACATGCATGTGAAAACAAGCTAAGTCCATACAAAAATTCCCATAGTTCCCTTGTATAAGTATATATTTGGTCTCACCATAGCAACCCAAAGATATCCATTACAGAAATGAACCTTCCCCTAAACCGCCACTACCCTAAACTATCCTGAGGGTCATTTGCCATAATTACAACGGCTTGAATCGTTGGTATTTGCAGCATGATATTATTACACAACGGTCTAATGGTCTACTAGAACTGCAGATAAGTTTTCACGGCTCGGAGATTAATCTGCTAAGATGCAGGTTTGATACTTGGAAAGTACAATCACATGTTTTTATTTTTCTAAATTTTGGGAAACATGTTGACGATGACGGATGACCTTAGAAAGTCTGAGAACATGATTATCAAGAAAAGACATTTACCTCAATGTGACAATAATTACAGGTTGAACATTTATTTCCCATAATTTCATATTGAAAGTATTAAAAGTATCATATATTTATGAAAATACACGGACAGATTTAGTTTAAACCACAAAAACAATACGACGTATCGCGTAAAGCGAGCATAAGTCTGGATGTAAAATGGTTTAAATTATGAAAACATTTTCTTTAAAGCTTTTATTTGGGACCGGGGAGTAGGAATTAATAAAAACAGGGCGGGAGAGTTCATAAAGAAAAATGTCACTGCATTGCAAAGTAATGCTCTCTCCTTCTAGCTTCGAATAAAGAACGCGAATTTACAAACCCTTGTTCGTAAATATCCGAAACGAATTTGATTTTATTCACCCTTGAAATAAATTATGCACTTCGCAGTTAGTGATGCCGTTTTGTTTCATTTACATGTTAAAACAACAGTTTTGATCGTTTGTTTATTTAAGATAATGAAATCGAAATATTATTTAGATAGCATTGTCTATATATATAATAAGTACCTGGAAATGAAATAATGCCTAATAATAGTAAATTAGAAATGATAGAAAAGCTCTTCAGCGAGCCGTTAACAACTAATTCAAATTCAAGAAAGTAGCGTAAAGTCTCACTCATTTCGGACTATTCATGGAACTGGCGTTCGCAAAACGCGCCCCAACGGGCTGGATGTCAGTATTTTGTTAATATATGAATACATTACAACAAGTTCGAGGAAACAGTTTCTCGCTAAATTAAAATCTCTCACGGGCGAATTAAAACTGGAAAGTTTTTAAGCTTACTAGGCGTACCCTCTTAATGATATTAAACTGTTGATTTATAAACAACAGCGGTATGAAATACGATGTTACTGTGCTAGTTTCGCTCGCTTTTACAGAGAAACGAAATCTATGGTGGAAGTTACTCGATAAAAATAAATAAATCATTTTATATGTGAGCCTTCTGTGATAAGTATAAACTTATAAATGAAATGAAAACTAGAAACCAATCCTTGGGAAACACTAAATACTATAATATAATTCATATTTTCTATGAGACGGAAAATATTAGGTACTGTAGGTACTATTGTATTCTGATCGAAAAAATGGATAAGCAATATATGAAAAATGGTCAAAAATGCAGCCTGTGACTAGAAATTCGATTCTCGAGTATAACACAACCCTTTGAATAGGTAAGGATTGTACTCGTATATTCGAAACCTTTTAAAATACATAAAACTTCTCTACATCTACCTCACAAACTCAACTTTAACTCGCACATCCAAAGCTCATAGCTCAAACACTATATAAATTCAGTTTTTCAGTCTGTTTAGTAGGTGTGGTGTGTACGCTAGTTTATAAGACCGGCGGGGTACGGGCGGCGCGGCGGCGGCCCGGACCGTGCCGTATCTGTCATCTCTCCGGCGCAAACACGCCGTTACCTCGGCTCATTTTATTAGGGGCCCGTGCCGACAGGCCGAAACCACTAACGCGATACGCTAATAAAATTGAATCAGCCTTCTTTCTACTTCGGAAGCCGGAATAGTAATGGAATAAGATGGTTTAATTTTTTTTGTTGAGTTTTCATGTCGATCTGGCTTTGTGTAAGGGAATTTTCTTTTGTTTTGGAAAAATGTTAACTGTGTTGATGGGATCCCTGGAATGGATGGAATGATAAGCTACTGGTATGTCGATAATTTACTGGTAGTTATAATTCACGGGTGGACATTTGTATGATCATTGAAACTTAAAAAACGAAACGTACATTATTGAACGTTGTCTAACCTTATATCTTCTTCTACATTCCGCCATTAAAATTCAAAGCATACCATCATCATTATCTGCCTAGCCGTTTCTTAACTACGAGTATGTTGGGGTCGACTATTCATACCAATCCATTTTATTTTCCTAGTAACAACTCTCTTCGAACTGTAGTTCTCTGTGACCTGTGGTTGCTCAAACATAACGTATCGGTTTACTGAGATATTGAGACATGCAGAGGACTCGAAATCTGACATGCTGTCCAATCAGAGCTCTGTCTGAGCCGAATATCAATGGACGTATATTTGTATCATCCATTTCTACATACCTATTCATAAAATCACATAAAGCTTCTATAGAAATTAATGAATGGGAATATTCAAGATGAAAACCTAAGGTTTACCAATCAGACATTAAGCTAATGGACCGTTTGGTTACTGAAAGTACTTTTAAATAGTACCTAAGTAATTATCACCATCATCTCCTTAGCCTTTTCCCAACTGTGTTTTGTCCACAGCTAAATAAGGGTGTTTTATATGAAGCGACTATCAGACTTCCAAAACCAGGATACTGGACAACACGATACCATTTGGTAAGACTGCTGGTCAGACTTTCGGGCTTCTTAGGACCTGTCACGGTTTTCAAATATGAGAAAATAGAATAGTAAGTATGAATACCACTATCGAGTCCTTATCGTCAATTTGTCCAAAGAAAACAGTAACAGCGCCATGTAAGCGTCTTTGATACTAATGAAGTGTTACAAATGCATGGCAAGACAGGCCAACGAGCAACACGTAACTACGGCGGAACGTAGTGGCTACAATTTGTACGTGCTACAGGTACTTACAGGTACAATCTACAAAGAAAACGATCCTCATAATTTTGCTTTTTCATACTCTTTCATTAACATAATGCGTGTTAGTTGCGAGTGCGAAACACATGACCTTTTGAAGGGACAACGGCAAAAAGGTCAGTGTATGTCCTTTTAAGCCACTTCGCACGTGTGTGCTAATGGGAATGTATTATACTAGTGTGTTTTCGTCCGACTTCGTTTTAGTAAAAGGCTATCTATACAAGTGTCGAAATTCATAACAATCTGAAGCATTGAAGAGTGAAAGAAGATTATCGTTTTTTTCTTTTTTTGCATTTCGTATAGCTTTATCACTTGTCCGGTGTTGTTTAAACTATGAATAGCAGTTTTTGGCAGCCTAATTACCTACGTTATACAATTAAAATGGCAAAACCTTCCATTTTGACAACTCAACAATATTCATTGCATTGTTGGCTAGACGACATTACAAACATTATTATCAAGCATTGTACTGTGGATTTCCTTCAATAATTATATTATTCTTCGTCAGGTTATGCAATTGGGGTGCAGATTAGGGAGTAAAAAAGGTGAATACAGCCGGGGTTTTCGTTTTTAACAGTAAAAAAGGTTACATTATGAGATATGAAAAACAAAAATCACAGAACACAATGGAAGTCTTCTATTCTTATAAGATTAATAACTTATTGAAAAAATTACTTAATTTGTCTATTCTTAGGAGGTTTTAATTTCACGTGAACAGCTTGGGGGGTCAGACCCCACGGTACAAGGGTCCGCCACTGGGTGAAGCATCCCAATTTTATACTAGCAAACATGGCAATACACCAGAAAATATAGTAAAGAAAGAGCAATAGGTATTTAAGTTATATTAACATATACATTCTACCTACGCGGCATGAAATATGCGGCTACACAAAGGTTCCGTGAAAAATGTCGCACTCTTAAGAGAATGAAAAATATTGGCAACTCATTGTACTCGCGTTATCTGTGGACCGATTTATATTTTACTACGAAATTTTATGCGACATCGATCTTTTATATACCAACTGGTATTTGTATTTCATTAAAGATAAAAGATGTTTAGAAAGATGAAGATGTTGATATTTCTACCTGACTGAAAATAAAGATACGCGTCTGTCAATGTTTTTAGCTAAATCGGAACCAATAGAATATGGATGTGTCCTAGGTAAAAATATATTGAGTGTATTAAATCCGTCAATAAGATTACCATAAAAATATCGGACACGTAGCTTACTCAAATCAATAAAAAGTGACAATATCACATCAAAGTTCAGGAGAAGGGGCTTGTGACGTCACTGTTACGTTAAAAGTGTAGCTCGGCGTGACGTCACGAATTTTAAAGCACTATATCGTCGTCATTTTCGGTTTACGTGACAAAAAAAAATCGTGTCCAGTATTTTTGAGTTATCCAACTTTCGGACCAATAAGAGTTTTTAAGGACACTATCCTATTATCATAGTTCTGGAGTGTTTAATAAAACATATTTTGAATGTGTTACGTATGTAGGTATGTATGTAGGTATGTATATAGTATACTTATCAGAAGCCTTTATAATTTGTACCAGCTCAAACGCGTTCCTAAGCAGTCCAATGTGACTCTATCAGTATCATCATACAATTTTGACAAAATCACCGTGCTTGGAAAATGCTCTGGTAATCACAATATGTACTTCTTAGCATACGTAAGAATGTTGAGCTGTGTTACATCTCTGGAATAAGATGAAGACGCTGTTAAGTATATAATATTACCAGCCTATTATTGTTCGGTGTTCCACTGCAAGGCAAAGGTCTCTTGTTATACAGAGAAGGCCTAAACATTGATCACCACGGTTTCAGACAGGGTCGTAGGGACCGTACCTCCCCCTCTCCCCTGCCCCCAAAATCTTCACGTCAAATTGAAAAACCTCCTATACTAGTCATTTTTTGTTATAAAATATTAGTAGTAGTAGTAGCAGCCTATTTCTGTCCCACTGCAAGGCAAAGGCCTCTTTTCATACAGAGAAGGTATGAGCGTTAATCACCACGCTTGCTCAAGACGGGTTGGCGATTTCAGACTTATATTAATTATAAGTCCAGGTTTCCTCACGATGTTTTCCTTCACCGATGTCAGTGATGTCCAAGATAAACTTAAAAAGTACATATGAATTGAAACTCACATTGGCACTTGCCCAGGTTTGAACCCACAACCTCGTGCACAAGAGGCGAGGCCTAAACCACTGTGCTATCATGACATTCATAAATTATTAATTTCCTTCTTGTAACCCTATTTGCTAATAAATCGCGACGTTTTCCTTCAACGATGTCAGTAATGTCCAAGATAAACACGTACATGTTACTGAATTGACTCCCGTGCTAGTGTGCACTGTATTACAGAAGCCAACAAACAATAGCAAATCAAGCAGGTATCCAAATCAAACAAAAGTTCACTCAATCCAACAACCAAACCTCATAAACAAAACAACTAAAAGAAAATACGAAAACGAGACGACGAAGAAGTATCCCTAGAGGCGTCAAAGCGCGATACGCCACTGCAGTCGACTGCACGACTGAGCTCACGAACGCAGTGACGCTCCATCTCACACTTAACCGTCACTGCCAGTCCTGCCACATCCAGTGCTAGGGTCACATAATTTTTGACGTATCGTCCCCCTGAGTGCACACCTTTTTTTTCTTTGTCTTCCACTCCTTATAAATAGGGTTGCTCATTTCCTTTTCTGGTGTTATCACCTATCTTTAGCGGTTTCTTTTTTAGTTGTTGTTTATATGCAAACTACTTTCCTTGAGAAAACATGACATGACATGAACAATCCAAGACTTCATAAGGACGTAATTCAAAACTGAAAAAGAAATCATAAAGAAACTGTTTTTGAACAGAAATCTGAAAAAAATAAACGTATCACATTCACAATATCAACCGAATACCACAGAGTAAAAAAGCAAACTAACAATAAATCGATGTATTGTTTGTATTGGTGTACGCGAGGTATCTGCTGATCAGCAATTATCCGCTGGTTAAGTGTACACAGCTCAACCCTGCAGGAGCCGATTGCGATCAAGAGCGGCTCCGTGGAAATGAGAACGGGCGGCCGGGGACCGCACAGATAAAAACTTTCACTTTTTCCGACAACTCTCCGCGGCGACATTCGCTGGCGACAATAACGCCGGCTGCGGACGCCCTTATTACATTATTGTTTGCGTAATTGTGATAAACAAGTTTCGTCATAAATGTGGAGGTGTCGTTTCTTACTATATTTGACCGCAAGAAATTGTACAAATGGTGTGTGTAATCTCCAGATTAAATAACGCCAGACTCATCTTTTTTTGCACGTCTACTAAATGCCTTGTGAGCAGCTTTGGTATTCAAATCTTGAGAATAAATCTAGAATTATGAAAATATCAATATCTGCTTCCGCCGGCGTACTCCACTCGAGTCTTCTTAAGGTGATAAGTGGAGCCTTCGCACCGAGCGCGGGTTGGTTTACCGCGGTGGCAGTTTTATTTACGATCCAGAGCAATATCTGAAGAAGGCAGCGTCGGGTATACTAATATCGGTCGTGTGGGCGCAACCGATAGCCGCTCGATAGAATAATATGACGGGCGCGCGACCGGCCCGCTGGCACGTAGGCAATAAGCCGCCGGCAGAGAGCCAGCGAGCCGCCCGGAAAAATAAGATTGCACCCGGACGCTTCTGACCCACCGCGCGTGCTTCCACATGCCCGACGCTGCCCGACGCTGCCCGACGCTGCCCCGCGCTGCCCCGCGCTGCCCGGTGCTGCCCCACGCTGTCTCACAATGCACGACCGCGCTCACAGGGTACGTACTCCACATTCCGCTTGTAACAAACGACTATTTTAAAACGTTCCAACTATCTTGTTGCCAAAGAAAAATACCAAACTTCACAAATGCTGGGCAAATTTCAGCTCAGAAAAAGCCTTCTAAAATTAAAAGTTTCTTAATTGCTTTGACATTTACCTACTCTTCAACAATTCCCAAGTAGATCTAAATCGGTTAACATCTATTCCTCCTCACTTATCTCATTCATAAAATAAAGTAAATCCATTCCAATAACTCTAACCCGAATCTAATATCAGAAATATATATTCAGTGCCAAAAGCGCAACTGTAAGACACGAGAAAATGAGCCAAGTCAAACTTTCACATTTTACATTCGTACGTGGGCAATGTAACTAACGTGTAACATATTCAAAAAGAAAACGTCCCGCCGAGGCGCGCCTTGTTTCATTTTACGATCTTATCGAAATAATCCGATCTCGCTTGTTATTTACTGCCGCCTTCCCTCGATTCCGGCTCTCACGGCAAAAGTGACTGCCAACCGCAAATAATTATCAACCTTATTCCCTTAACATTCGACGCTAAATGCGTTATCCTAATCCGACGGCACGACTCCTTACACTCTCCACTCCATCCAGGAAACGACGACCCGAGAGCGATTTAGAAAAGTACATACAGTGGGACTTAGTTCGCGGTAAATATAATTCATTTTCGGAAGTTTCTTTGAAGCGCATACGATCTTTTTCCGTGAAATGTTTCCGTAGACGTACCTCGTGAGATTGAGAGGAAAAATCTAGGTGTTTTATTTCACATGAGACTGCGGTTGTGAAGCCAGGCGCGCTATCACAATAAACACTTTGCGGTCGCGGCGGTCGTGTAAATTATTCATAGGCCAAAGGTTTGTGACAAGTCTTGGAATAGATACTGCCAATAACGATGCTTCCATCTAAGTGTTGCCTCGGATCGGGGAAGATAGTAAGGCATCGCTTTCAATGTTAGCGGATCTTGGAGAGGATTTATTTTCAACATACAATTCTTTTTTTTTTACATCGATAAGGAAATTTAACTCGTTACTGTTTTAGCTACATATTGTTTGTAAAATTACAAAACTTTTACTAAGTCAATCTGTGACTATATTAAAAAAAAAACAAGTTATTTAAATTCGCGTCAGTAATTTTCACCAAAATTGCCCAAGCCAGTACGTTTTCCCAACAAAACAAGAAGACAACCTAATTCCGTTGACACATACAAACATAAACAATAACGTACTCAGGGAATAACCCTCAGCGCCTCCGCCGCACTATGAAAATACTATTATTTCAGCGTATGTGACGTCACTGTTCCACAGCGTGTTGCAGCAACACCGTCTACGTGACACCGAGCCGAGGTCGGTTACTTTTTAAGCTGAAACAAGAACAAAGCGCACTGGTCTAACGCTAAGGCGAAAAATTCAATATGGCAGTTGCAAGACTCAAGTCTCTTGCCACTACACGTCTGGAAACACCTAATAAGCGTAGACGAGAATGAAGTAAAAATTCCCGCCATTGTCATTCTTGCCGCGTACCACTGGTAATGAGCTAAGTTCGCCGTAACGCCTCGTAACTTACATACCAATCGGTGGGCTCCTTACCACCCGCCTTCCATTGGTAATCATGCCACAAACATGGAAAACAGGAAAGTTCTGGTCATGTTTCGTACTGGATTTGAAGGTTATTAGTTCGGCTGGAAACTTTTTTGTCAGTAACTTTAAATTAATTCTCAGAACTGTTATTTTGGGGGTTTACCTGTTATTTTTGTAACGAACTTTTTGGTGGTCCTTACCGAATTCTGAAAACTAGGTTTATTCATCTTGGACGTAGATTATGTGTTTTAAGGATTAATTTCTTAAACTAACGTATGTGAAATGATAATTATGGTTTATAGTATGGTGAGGTATATTAAAACGCTCTTTAGAAAATACTATAATGTTTTCCGTTATTTCTAGTACTTAAAACTTCAACCGTCGGATTTGGTCTGAACACGAAGTAATTGGTCGGAAAAAAAACCAAGACGAAACTTTGTAAACATACGTTAACATATCCCAGTTTATTAACAGGTCAAAAACGTTTAGCATGAACTTAAAAATCAACGTGACATTTGTCTGGAAAATTGTTGAGGAAACTAGTTTCATCAACAATTTTCCTAAAACCACTCGTTGTAGACAACAAACCAGATATATTTGCAATGAGCAGACCACAATCTAGGTAACTAGTCAGCTCTCGAAGCAGACAGCCACCAGTTTCTTTTGACGCCTGGCCGCCGACTTTGTAAATGGAATTTGCAAGTAATTTCGCCACCACCCCGCCTCTTTACCCCCCGCCCTTGCCTTGCTCTCTTGTCTCCGCGTGTCGCTTCCATTACAAATTGTGTTGGAATAAAAATATGGCCAGATGTATATAGAGTGGTTGAAACTGTGTCGATATTTCTGTTGGTGTGTCTGGATTTTTTTTAAGCTCTGAAGTGCAATTACAAAAATAGAGCTAGAATTTATAACATCAAGCTGTATGAGTTAAAACTTGCATTATTTTACAGACCTTATTCATTGTTCCAATTATGCGATGTTTTCCGTAAAAGATGTCTACATACTTAACAGACCAAAATTACGCAACCTATTTGTTTTATTTCTTAGAATTCGAATAGCCCTCGACAATGATGGCACTACTACGGTTACTGGTATAATATGATCTCACTTAATATTGTCGAAATATTTATATTATATAACCTATTCTGCATTCCCCAAAAATCTTGCCCTCTAACAAACCACTCTATATAGATCGGATTCGTTCACGGAAAGAAGTGGGCGTGTAATAGGAAATGTTCCGCATATTGACTCCGGCGACGTTCTCGAGATCTCTAAACAATGACACACGAATCCAACTTACACCATACAACATGCATTGATTCTTAATCTAAGTCAACTCACTTTTGGATTTGATTGCAAACTTTGATTTCCTTGATCACTTTTTGGTTTAAAGATTGTGATTAGATAGAAGTTTAATTTTCTGATAGCAGCTAAGATAGGTCCGATATCGAAAGCAGTTAACTATAATAGTAAATAATACCAGGGTGTTACTGTCCCACTGCAGGGCAAAAACCTCTTCTCATAAGGAGAAGGCAGAATCATTTATCTCTTGCGTAAAGCGGTGGGCGATTTCAGACTTATAAGTCATACAACACCAAATTTTTAATCACAGACGTCAATGATGTCTAAGATAAAGTTGTTAAGTACCAAGTTACCATATGAATTAAAAAAGTCACATTGGTACTTTCCCTGATTAGAACCCACAACCTCGTGTATGAGAGCCCGGACCTTAACCACTGGGCCTATTCAACAAAGCATAGGACAGCACTAGAAAAACATGATTACAATGTTTTTATTTCAAACCAATTATTAAAAAAAAACACTAAAAGGTTTTAAATAACTTTAGTTTCGGAAGTCGGTGGCATAAAATGAAACAAATAAAATAAACAAAGCCACCAAATTCTGCTTTTTTTGGAGGCGGATGAATTTTTTTGTAAAAATAGTTTTTTATTTCTTGCTTTTTAGTGACTCGCTTTGTAATAGTAAAAAAAAAATCAAAAATCGGTCCTCTAAGTAAACTAAATTTCGAATTTAATTTCGATTTTTTTTTTTAGTAAATTAAAATTTAGTTTACTTTGAGGACCGATTTTTCCAGCTATTTTGGTTAAAAAACCAAACTACTGAACAGATTTATAACTACAAATTTTATATGGGACCAACTCTGACACAAAAATGACCTACCAAACAAAACAAGAATCATCAAAATCGGTTCACAATTGACGAAAATATCGATGTTGAACATACACAAAAAAAACATACAGACGAACATGGAATCTTTTCCTTTTTGTCCTCTTCCTGTAGGTCATACAAATATTCGTTCCGTGCGGGGATCGAACCCACAACACGCGGCGCAGCAGCGTATGGCTCAACCACTGCGCCAACCGTGTCGTCCTTAGTTTTGAGTTGCGCTCTATGATGACAAATTGCTGACAAATGCTTGCACTGACTGGACAGGTCCACTCATATTTGTGTGGTTCTTTCCTCAAAATAATATCTCAGACGCTAATTTGCATGGATCTAACGTGATCTGACCAAGATAATGTCTGGACTTTAAAAGACGTTTTTTTTTTAAGAGTAGTTAGGTAGGGAAACACGGACCTTTTTTTGTAAGAGGTGGAAAATCCTCATGGATGTCTTCCGCCCTGGCGGGCGAAGGGGTCTGTTAGACTGTTACTGACTAAACACCACCCCGGTGTTCTATCTCACACTTAGGAAACACGCACCTTGTCTAAGTCTCATTTAGTTCTAATATCAGCCTGTTACTGTCCCACTGCAGGGCAAAGGCCTCTTCTCATAGGAAGAGAGAAGAGAAGGCACGAGCATTAATCACCACGCTTGCTCAAGAAGGGTTGGCGATTTCGGACTTATATTAATTATAAGTCCAGGTTACCTAACGATGTTTTCCTTCGCGGATGTCAGTGATGTCCAAAATAAACTTAGAAAGTACATATGAATTGAAAAAGTCACATTAGTACTTGCCCAGGTTTGAACTCATAACCTCGTGCTCAAGTGGCGACATCTAAACCACTGGGCCATGATGGTATTTCTTCTGTCATTTATTTATTCCATTTTAAGACGTATAAAAATGTATTTTTGAAACCTATTTACAGAAATAAATGTCATTCCTTCAATTCATTTCATCACATTTGTTACACACAGTTGAGTAGTCCAATCCACTACCCAATCCCAATTCAATCCAGTGACCACGAGCCCCACGGCTTGTGGTCAAAAATGTGCCTCACCGATTACGCTTGCCAAGGTCTGTTGGTTTTCTACTCGGTCTGTGAATGTGGTAACCGTTCAATACATACCAAGACGTTGTTGATATCAGATAAGCAGATCGCTCTGTGTTAAATACTAATATTAGACTGGAATGCATCCAATTAGACTGGAAGCCTACCCCAATATAGCTGGTGAAAGTTTTAGTAGGTTAGGCAGATGATGGAATAACAGTGAAACTTCCTTCTTCCACAACGACGAACCGAACCAAAATCACTTTACAAGTAGCAACTACAATTTATTGTGTCTCTTGTTTATTCCTTACTGTTCGCGACTTGGAGTCATTTAATGAATAAATCTTTGGAGTGAATTTAAAACAATTCACTTCCGCGTGGTTCTTGGACAATTTCTTGTGATTTGCATCTTTTCAGCAATGTAAAATTACGGTACAGCTTGCGAATAAACCTTTGTAAGGAATAGGATTCAGTTTATTTTGGGAATGTTTTTTTCTTGATTTTTCATAACAGTATAAAAAATCTCACCATCAATCTTTTCTTATCAGTATAAGATATATTAGCCACACAGTTACTCAGGTAGCTGTGTGACCTATATTTATCCTTTCTTAGATTAGTACGTACAGTCAAAAAAAGAAAAAGTCGAGTACCTCATTTCTATATTTGCTCGCACTACGCTTTGCCAAAACTACATGCAAAAATACGATTTTATGGTTTTTTTATATAAGACGGGTTTATTTAAGACCTTTTATATTTAAAGAATGAAATATTAGAACGACAACGTTGGTAATAAATTGACAAAGTATAATAATTCAAAATTAATAGAAAATCGACAAAAATTAAAACTTATAATTTATAAAAGAAAAAAAAGGTCACAACAACGAGCACTGTTTATAAAATGTTTTATGGCAAAATAACAAGATTTGCGGTGTGCAATATTTTCGTTGGTTACCAAAAACTTTAATATACCCAATGATCGGAATTATTGTTGAACAGTTTTAAAAGGTTAAATGTTGCTGCAATGAGAGTATTGAATGTGTTTGAAAATTGCTCGACCTACTAGTATCGTCATTGTACATGTATTATTTATTGGACTATGTAGCCAAGGATGAGCTAAACTTAAGTAAATAACAATAAACCTATTTATTACGATAACCACCTTTACCTTTAACATGCGTGGTTTAAATAATTTGATTAAGGATAGTCTGTTTAGACCCCAAAAGCACAGACACAGTATGTAAGCATTCTAACAAGTGCGACGTTTCCTTTTAAAGTGTTTGTTTACCTTCGTCTGACTGCAGAAAACAATAACACTACGACAATATCAAAAAGGAAGTATCTGTCATATGTATGGAAATCAACTATGTGTGAATTTAAAATCCAACTTCATGGACAATTAAACACACAATATATTTCTTGGGATCATAATTGTATGAGGGAACTGAGACATGAAAAATGTATTGGAATATTATACTGTTAACATAGAAAGTAATACGTATATTTTTTGCAATAAGTTAAATAAATGTCAACAAATAAACTATTGGCATAGGTAGGTAGGGAGGTAGTTGTGTATAGTACATAGTAAAAGAACATGTACTGTTTTCAATCATCATCATCATCTGCCTAGACTTTTCCCAACTATGTTGGGGTCGGCTTTTAGTCTGACCAGATGCAGTTGCATACCAGTATTTTACATACTGACCTCCACAGCCCAGCTATGGGGCAATACTATACCCTTTGGCTTACCAAAGGGTCAGAAGCCCAAAACTATGACAACCAGTCTTAACTGGTTGTCATAGTTTTGGGCTTCTGATTACTCGCTATGACTGTCCAAAATCTAAAAATGACAGCTGGGACCAACGTGCAACGGCTTAACGTGCTAGAAATGTGACCTCAAATAACGCAGACCGTCATAGCTGTGGTCCCAATAAATAATGTGGTATGCAACTCAGCCAATCGCTGTCAACTGCTAATATAATATTAAAAAATATTAATAAATAATGCTAGATATATGCCTAACCCGGACTTCCACCTTTCGCATCCAGTATTCAGATGGACATCGTCCAGCGTCCATTTCCACACGATCTCCACTTCGAGACTCGTCTGCTCCATCGGCCATCAGTCCTTTGACAAACATGGCCAGCCCACTGCCAGTTCATACTCGTATTAATGTGCTATTACGAAAGTTTATTATAGATACTCTTGCAAGATACACAACTAAATACAAAATTATACAAAAATGCCTGAACCCTTTGGATTTCAGTGACCCATTTATCCCATCTTACCCTTAAAAAGTTATCTTTCACAAAAAATAAGCAGCTAATAATCCATGCTCGTAGTATGTAAAGTAGAATGTAATATCCGAATAAAAAAGTAAAAGTAGCAACCTCTGTAGACAGAAGCTTTGAAAGAAAAACAGATTTGATGAGCCCGCCAAAGCAGGAAGATAATTCGAAAATCGCTACCGCTGCTTGGTTGAAGCAAAGTTAAAATTGGAAAATCGTCTTGATGATCCGAGAAATACCTCCGGGCGAACTTTAACTTCAACCCTTTGAAAACTGTAAAGCTGATCTACACGATAGAGGTTATTGGAGAGTGTTTATGTTAACCCTTATCAATATATCTTTACGAACTACTTACTGGTCTGTAACAAGCTTATAGATCAACCGTGATACGGAAGCGAAACTTGTCTGTACAATGTGATGAAGATAATGTAGGTACTTACAGCTCTTGAGACTGCCACAAACTTATAATAATTTAGTTCTCATAACGATCCAAGATCGCAATCCGAGTTTACCTAAAAAAAACAATTTCACGTAACCTTTTTTCTATTCTCTAATACATATTCTATTCTACATTTAAAGTGCTTGTGAAAAGGATTTCCTAGGATAAAAGTTTAAATAAGTTTAGCCGAGTTTCTCAGACCCCTTTTACGAGTGCAAAAGGGCAAAGAAGGCAAATGTTTATTCAAAGATTTTATAGATTCTGCGGAGTGAAAGGGAGACGAAACTAAAGTTCATAGATCAGTTGAGTGAAGAGTACGCGTACTTACCGATACATGTGTGTAAGTACGTACGAGTATATGTGAAGGTACTTAGAACATACACACGTGAGCGTGGATTGTAAACCTTTGGGAAATTTCTAAGCAAAGTTTTTCGATATTGCTCTCATCTTTATGATCGTTTGACGTAGTAAAGAAAAATTGATAACGATATTCTCCATTTTATTTGCCAAATTATATAACGAAACTTTACTATCAATATTATAGGTATAAAAAGAACGCGATGCCACAATCAACATCCCAACTTTCTTGACACAAATTACGACGGATATAATTTAATCTTCGCGAACTTCGTTAATTTTATTTTTCCTTTGAATTAATTTAAAAATTCCTGCTGAGTTCCTGGCAGTTATCGAACTCGAGACGTCGGAAACTTTCAACACTAGTAATATTAGCGAAGTCATTTCGAGAATTTCCGACTTTAGAATCTAGCATTGCAGACGTCAGTTATTCTTTCACACGTTGGGGGAAATCTGCTTTATAACAGCAATTTGAATATCAGAAGTTGAAATGGATATATCTAAATCTGATTGTATTCCCGTCCGGAAATAAGATAAGCACTTAAGTTTGGGTTATTCAATCCGGCGCTCTATTCCGCTAACGTTTTTACGCGCCGCTTTACGCGGCAGTAATGCGAAACAATATCGTAAACGTAGTGCGTCGTTGAGAATCAAAGCTATAAACTGTACGTCGGTAGCAAATCGGTGAACGTGTCGCGGAGCAGGGAGACAGTAAGAAGGCTTTAGGACAAGCGACGTGCGACAAAGTTTTTATTTCCCTGGGGACACACCGATCGTAGTGCCGCCCAGGTGCTCCCCGCACCGATGGAAACCTATATTATTTGTTTGAACGAAACTTTCTGGTCTCGCGTGAGATAAGTAAATTATGTTTGCGTCCCGAACGCCGCGTTGTATTCAATGTCTCGCACCGTGATTTGCTTATTTAAACTATAAATATTTGTTTGCGAAAGTTCGTCGAATTAA
Source organism: Phlogophora meticulosa (assembly GCA_905147745.2). Taxonomy (NCBI): domain Eukaryota; kingdom Metazoa; phylum Arthropoda; class Insecta; order Lepidoptera; family Noctuidae; genus Phlogophora; species Phlogophora meticulosa. The sequence goes on from LR990518.1 coordinate 9,395,224, forward strand.
AGTTTTCGAAACTAAATTAACTCTTGAATAACTAACCACGAGATTATGCGTGCTGGTTTCTCCATACAAGTGTGTAGTCAGCGACGCCAACTTTGAGCTTGAACAAACAGTAGACTTTGAAGAATTTGATATTAAACAAACGAAGAAAAGAGATAACAAAATATTATCCGACATTCTCCCCATATACAACCAAAGTAAAAATGAAAAAAGTTCCCAAAGAATGCGAGCAATAAAAAATTATACAAACGATCGTCATACATTACCGATATTAAGCGTTGATGAAACTGTTTTAGCGGTTCCGTGAACTCCAGATATTCGTGGAAATATTGCTGGAATAAAATATACAGACTGCAAATTATTCCGACATAAAGAAGCTTGAGAGCTTTATGGTTATACCATATAATCGCAATTTAAGAGTGCGAAGTTGGTATAAATTTTAAATACGAAAGGAATGGTGGTAAGTCATGGCTGAGACGACGATCAATCAGAGTGGCGGTGAAAATAGCAGAATTGTTTCATTCAAACATAAATGTTGCTAATAGACTAATAGTTTTGGTGGATTTCTGGACCAGTACAGCTATAGAATTATTTTTAAGCACCGCCAAAACTTATCAACAAACCGATCGAGGTTCGTTGATTTGCCTTAACCCCTTAACAACAGATCATTTACATACCATACATCCGATGCGTAGGTAGCTACAGTCCCGACATTAATACTTACAAAGCAAAATGCAAAGTAACAAAAGTTAACATCACATTGTTCACGCGCTCGTTACGAACTCGAATCGAATTGGTAGCTTCGAGAATGTTTCGAGCCAAATGTGCCTGGAAGGCTGATGAATCTAATTTTTGTGTCGGGGCGCAGCGGCGCGTTTCTTATGAAAATTATGCCCCATTCGAAGGCGCGGAACAAGTTGAGAAGTTGAAATAAACTGTCCCGCCGTGACTGGCACACTGATCGGCGAGCCGGGCGCCGGCGTGCGGAACGCGGCGATTCGAACGCGTATTTAAATTTTCGTTTACATTGTTACCGCGACGTGTGAAATGTTCGTTTCTATTGGGTCAAATTAAAAAAAGAGGTCGGAGCGTTGTACCCAGCCAGGCTATACTATGAAAATCTCCCCGCGAACTGAGCGGAAAGTGAACTGTCAAAACCTAGCATTATTATGTATCCTAGTAATATAATCCTTGAATAGGATGACAGCTCACTTCGCCGTAACATCACCTAAATGTTCACGTAAGATTTTCAGAATAGCACTGCAGTTTTCAAGATTGTATAAGGTGAAAACTGTTGAAGAGCTTGTAGCGACATTTATACCGTCATATACGAACTAAACTGACGTATCCTAGATCACGATATTAAAAGTTAGCCGCACGATTGAACACAGGACACAAAAACCCGACCACTTTGAGCAGAGCCCACCATACACAACAACAATCTGGTCAGAGGATCCTCCCTTTCTATGGAAGATAAACTTAACATTACAAACCTGTATACCCGCTATTTTTTTAAACTCACTAAAATAGACTTGTATTGTTTTCTCTCATCAATTAATCTAAGAATTCCCAATCATAATTTTATTCGTTTCCGTGAATATTAAAATGAAACCCTGCCCTGTGTTTTCAGAAAGAACATGTAGCAGTAGTACCAGCCTATTACTGTCCCACTGCAGGGCAAAGGCCGAGCATTAATCACCACGCTTGCTCAAGACGGGTTGGCGATTTCAGACTTATATTAATTATATAAGTCCAGGTATCCTCACGATGTTTTCCTTCACCGATGTCAGTGATGTCCAAGATAAACTTAGAAAGTACATATGAATTGAAAAACTGACATGGGTACTTGCCCAGGTTTGAACACACAACCTCGTAATAAAAGGAATATGAAAGAATATGGCTCTCTTAATTTCCACTATTTCCACTAAATGTTGTAATTCTTATTAAACCCTAACAGGCGCGGTGCAGTGAGGTAGACGGACCGCGAACATGCCATTATCACCGAGGCGAACAAAAGGATGAAAACAGGTGGCCCCACCTGAGTGGAGTGAACCGTGCAACCGCTGATAACGAGATGAAAACATGCCAATGATGCCTCTTTACGGAAACAGAAATAATATAGGTACGGTCAGCATAAAAGTCGATTTATACTTCTATTTTATTTCAATCTTATTTATTGAGCAAAGTTGTTGTCAATAGATTTATCATAGACATCACTAACTAATTACTAATTTCTATAAATCTGAACTGTAATTATTATTGAGCAAAACATTTATCTCTAACTACCTTTTTTATATCGCATCGGTACTTCCACAGAATGGAAGGAGGCTGAAGGGGCTCGTGGCTTATTAAACAAAAAACAGCAGCTCGGGTCGGCTGAGGGTTAAGCTACGATCGCCAAATCCGTTCTGTGGATGGGCGACCATCCATTACATATCGAGACCCGTCCGTGTTTCAATCCCGGCTTGATAAAAGCGCATAAAAAGATTTTTAAATGTATCCTCAACACGTCCTAGTATGCCGTTGGTCCGGGCTGTCATTTGTAGATCTTTGACAGCCGCTACGGGTGATCAGAAACCTGAAAGCCTGACCACCAGTCTCATAAGAGGGAAATAGGCTCCATGTAAAATAGGTTAGACTGGAAGCCAACCCCAATATGTTTGAGAAATGGCTAGGCAGATGATGATTTTTAGAAATTACCTCTTACAAACAAATAAGCAATTTTACCTCTTCATAATTATAACCTACTACAGAAAAATCTTAACTGAGATTCCTTAACAGTAAACAATTGCATTATTAAAATTTAATAGTGTCAGTGCTAATCGAATTTTGTTGACTGTACAAAAACCTTGGCAAAATCTCTGGACAGATCAAATAAACTCGTCGAACAAGCTCAATTTTGCCAGTTTAAAATTAACATTTCATTAATTTTAGTTACAAAAATAATGTAGTGTCAAGAATATAAACGCTTTTTGTGTTGAGATTGTATTGTCAAGAATATAAACACTTTTTGTGCTGATATCGGTTTAGTACTTTTCACGCATAGCTTGTAGATACTCACACTACTTTGTTAACAAGAAAATTCAGCATGCAAACAGACACAAACGAATACCCAGTCGATACACCACAGTATTCCCAATAATTGATCATTACACATTGCTTAGCTTTCTGCCCACACCGCACACAAATCCAAGTGATTCACATAATTATGGGCGCAGTAGGCATGTGATTCACAAGCGGGCAATGTGTTAACGCGCTGTGCAGACAAACGCGGTACACGAATCGACCGCAGCTAACGTGGGAAGAGTACATTTATTATGTCGAGTCACGGTACTCATTTGGGTATTAGAGATAAAATTAAAATTTACGCTTTGCCCAAAGCAATTTGTAACCGCCCGCTTTACTTCGCGCAGAAAATAGGCTTTGGTTTATCCTCGCTTTACATTAATTTTCATAAGTGGCTTACATTCAACGAATGCGGCTAAGGTCCGGTTAGAGGGAACGTCGCGACGGACTTGGGACGTCCTCCTGTCGCCGCACACATTACACCGCTGTGCTAGCCACTTAGGTTTAGCGAATTAAATGTTTTGGTAGACTGCTCGCTTTATTCCATATATGGAGTTAATTTGAAATCAGAAAACAATGCAACACTAGGTTCTGAGCAGCTCCTACCATTCGAAATTGTAATGTGTGGCCAGTAGGAACGAGTGTTTTATATACACTGAAGTTTCCAAACATAAGCAAGCTAACTTCATCTAAGTCTTAAGCGTCTATTAGTCAAAAGAAAGGACCGTAGAACAAGAAATGCTAAGACAATTTGTCAATGAGAATTCATTGTTGTTTGGTTTAGTGTAACCCGCTAGTGAGACTGATAAATGTCCTTTCAGAGTGCGCCGTCAGTCAAATCGCGGTTGCCTGCCCACAAGATATATTGTGGACCCAAGGCTCGTCCTTGTGGAACACCCGACCCCGGCGTTACTTTAAAATTAACCGTTTCAGTGATTATTTACTAAATAAGTGATATATAATACGGTAACGTCGAACAGTTACGTTGAATACTTGGTGTGTTTCGATTTCCTAGGAGTTGAAGCGTAAGTATAAACCGCACTGAAAAGTTTGTGAAAATACCACATGAAACAAGAGTTGAGTTTTTATTGTACTGTTAGACAGGACTTTCTTCTTGTGTTCATCCACCATAAAAAGTATGTAACATTTTCTCTCGAAATTTATATTGTTGGTAACAAAGGTGTGAACGCCTTACGTGTTACGTTACAGGGTTTCGCCTCCTACACATTTCAGGACAAAAGGCAATACTCGAAGTTGATTGCCAATCAATCACCTGAATATCGGCATCTGACACTTACCTCTTCAGTGGCTAAGCTTTAATTATTTCGTTGTGAACATAAAACTATTCACTCACTTTGACGTGGGTAACGTTTAATTTACGAATGCTAACAGTTTTGGAAGCGTTTTCGACTTAGGACGACCGCAGCAAGCATTGGAGGCTGAACAAGAACAAACAAAGTAATTAAACACATCAAACGTTTGAAATTGAAGCTGTGACTCAAAGCGCGGCCGCTGCTGAGAAATGGCAACGGTCACGGTTCATATCACGAGCCAGCGGGATCACAAAGCACGTAACGATTAGACGAATTATGAATGGCTAATAGAAAACCGCATTCTACTACCAAACTTGGCTCCTACTTCACATTTACAATTCGGGAGGTGGTTTTGCCGAATCGTCTGTTTTAGTTCTTAGGGCAACATTCATAGATTGTCTTTTGAAGTCAATAAGCATCATATTTGTATAAGCAAAAGTGAGCACGCGTATCTTATCTCGTCATGATGAATTCTGTGACTAATTGACTATGCAACTTACCTACGTTTATGAATACAGTGTAAACTCCATGTAGCGTCACTCCATTTAACGACAAACACCCTTAAGCGTCGAAATCAATTCGCTTTGGTTGGTTTAGCTTGTCTTTCATACAATGTTTCACTCTACATAGCATTACACCCACTCTCAATAACGACAACAATTGAGTAATAAAAAGTATCTATTAAGTTGCTAAAATTAGTAAAAACTGCGCAGTGTGTACGATCTATTGTCGCTTTATTATCCTAGCCCGCAATAAACTCGACTGTCGGCATCATGCATACCGAACTTTCTAAGAAATTCGTTCTTTTGTTTACAAATTGGGATTGCTTGTACGTGTAGACTGTTGTTGACCATGACTCATAAGTAGGAGTCATGGATTATCTATACCTTATCATATTCTTAGTTACTCACAAACTTTCAAACTGTAAACATGGCTAATAAAAGAAAATCACTGTGTATTGACTAACGAAAAATATGGCACAAAGCGCCCCACGCTTTTTTAACAATGATATTAATATTTTTCGTTCATTATTATTATTTTCTACCTATGTTGAAAATTATTTTACACTTTTTATTTTGATATGCTATGAAAGCGTGTTTTTTAGTTTTTTTAAACTATTTTTTTTAGATTTAAGATTAGTTCAGACGGTGGGTGATTGATAAAAGTAGAAAAATTAAATAACAAAGTCAATTTTATCATCATTTATTAGATTTCAGTAGGTATCTACCTATGCAGGGTCAAATAAAATTACCTAGCGAAACTCTGTAGACGTGATATCGGCCGCTGGTACTGTTAATGAACTGAAAAACCCTGTTTTTTTATGTTTCATCGTTCTTAGATATTAGTACCTATCAGTTTATACAAACAACAATTTTATGTTTTAATTTGATATTTCACTAACTGTCGATGACTTCACAAAAAACATCTTACTATGTTGTTTTTTATACGACGTGTAACAGAAAAGGTGTAGTGTAGTTGTAGAACAATTCGGGTTTCAGCTATGAGGTCATGTTCTGTGAAACTGCATCCAAGTGGTCCATGGTTTGAAATACGTTTTAATTCGGAAAGGAAGTGTCTGACATCAATAATTCTTCTGTTTAAAACTTTTTCCCAACTTTCTGCTTCTTCCTCGTATGAAATTTGAAACTAAAAAAAAATCTTTTATTATGTATCCAAAAAAGTCAAATTAGAGTAATTCACGGTTTAATTTTTTTTTTCAACTTTCTTCCAAGTGCAAAAGTTGGAGCGGAAAGTTTAAGAAACTTACCTCTTCAATGTTTTTATCGTTTTTTTCTGTATTTTCTGATTCCGTCAAGTCTGGTACAAAATCGTCTTCCGTACTACAAAAGAAATATATTGCATAAAGATGATTGATATATATATTTTTTTAAGTTTCGATGACTGTAGATGATCGAGAAAAGGATTATAATCATCTAATACTTACTCATTATTGCTTTTTTCTTTCGATTGTATATTAGAAATCTCAATTAGAGGTAGCTGTGCATCAGTTTGGTGGTCCTTTGAACTGTAAAAAAATAATTATTTTAAAATATATTATATCTCGAATTTACACTCCAAAATTAATACATGACAAACACTGAACCATGTAAGTACTGAATCAATGTGAATGTTCCTGTCTGTAGTTTCATAGCTCTATGGCACGCGTATGATAAGGAACATTTAGTACAAAGATTCATTTTTATTTGTTTTTAAATTATAAAGATGAGATGTTATTCACTTCGCTAACTACCTACTCCCATGTTAGACCAGTACTTAGTGGGTATATTCTATTTTTGATAGATACATACATACATAGATTTGAGGGATACATACGCGCTATCAACGTAATTTTGTTGAGAATCTTCAAAAGTCCTGTTCTTTTAGCCCGGCTACAAAAAAAAAAGATTAATAAACGAATTGCATTGATTTTTTGTAATAATTAAAAACATGTTCTCATTCATTAGCCCACAATCGTATGTGCAATATTGGTGCACTGGATTTTCAACGCACAACAAAGTACGTAGAGTCGAGATTCCAAGAATATGTTTTTACTAAGCGTTAGGCTGCATTTGTTGGATTCTGAACGCTCGACTAACCACCGAGAGTTGAAAACCCCTTGCGCAATAAAATCCCGTCCTAATATTTTTAAATTCGTTCGAACTTGGGTTAGAACATAAATAAATTCGAGACTGCTTACCGAGCTTCGATCATCATTGCTACTTTTGCACGTCCTTGTCGCACAACTTTCTTGTACTTAGGCATTTTGGCTGTTTACACAACATTTCATACTATTGAGTTTTGCGAAAAGAACGCTATCCTTTTCGCAAAACTCAACAGTATGAAAATACAAACACAAAGCGTTCTTTCGCGATAAATAAAACAATAAATAACTAATACAAAAAAATCTATAACTAAAACAAACGTCAATAACAAAAACACACTATAAAATAAATGAAATAAATATTGCTGGACAATCCACACAGCATCATCTAGCCCCAAGGTAAGCAGAGCTTGTGTTATGGGTACTAGATGACTGATATACTTAATACAATACATTACATATATAGATATTTTTATTATACATAGGAAATACCCAGAACACCCGGAACAAATATTTGTAGATCGTACAAACATTTGTCCCAAGGCGGGAATCGAACCCGCAACCTCTTGCGTCGCAGGCGGACCTTCGCCCGCCGCGCCACATCGGTCGTCAAAATAAAACTAATATTATAATATTCTGCGTGAGCGAGTAAGTGCGCGAGCGCGTCGACGCGGCAACAAACGACACGGGTATCACCTTCGAGAGCTTGCGGCACACTAAGCCAGCGCATGAAAAACGTAGAGAATACGCTCAGATTTTAGAATAAAATCGATATAAAATCAAATTTTCGTGTTTTGAAAAAAATAAAACTAGCATTATGTTCTTTATTAAATTACCTATCCATTAGTTTAAGTATCAAATCAAAATAATGGTTACTTTACGAGGAGATGCGTGTTAAAAATCATTACTTCTCATTTCTGTAGTTTCGTTGTGACCCTTTAATTAAATATTATGTTACATATATTAAAAAAAAAAAACTACCATTTTGGAGTCAAGATTACGTAGAATTTTAATGTATTTTTTATTAGTTGGTATTTCTATTGGATAAAGAGAAGATGGCTCCTAAAAACTGCATAAAAAAGGGCTACCGCTGCGTTTTGCACGGGGACGCGCCTTAATGCCTCTTGAATGAGTCCTTTGCCACTTTTTATTCAAGTTTGCACGCACCAAGAAAAATACTGACGTGTAGAAAAGTTTAAAAGTCGAACTCATTACTTTAAGCTAGATTTCAGTATTCCTGGTGAGAATCTTCATCGGAAATTACTTCACTAAAAATGTTTAGTCTATACTTCTCTGGAAAACTCAGGAAAATAACTATTTCCAATACGATATTAAATAAAAGCGGAATTCTATTTGAAATCAATTATTCTACTCAGTCTAAACAGAAAATTGTGGCGGAATTCAGTCAGAGCAAAAGATAGAGAGAAGAGCTTAATGGTTCTAAACACAGCTACAGAGGCCGACCACAACGAACTAAATACATAGACTTAAGTATGTCCTGGGACTGGCTTTACTAGTCAAGTAGCTATTCATTATCCGCTGAAAATATTGTCTTTGATAAGTGGCATGTAAATTTTAAAACACAATCATAAAATATCAATTGGGATAGAAAAGTCTATAAAGGTCTACTACTACACAAACAAAACCTTTCGGAAATTTAAAAAAAAAAGTCCTTAAAGCTTTCTTTCTTCTACTAATTTGCTGTGCCCCACAATGTTCTCATTATATTTTTAATTACCATCTAATCTCATCTTATTGACATTCATCATCTGCTTAGCCTTTTCCGAACTATCTTGGGGTCCGCTTCCAGTCTATCCGAACGCAGCTGAATACCAGTATTTTACATGGAGCGAATTCCTGTGCTTCCACAACCCAGTTACTGGATAGCAGTTGGTAAGACTAGTCGTCAGATTTCAGATTTCTGACTACCCGTAACGACTGCCAAATATCTTCAAATGACAGCCGGGTGCTTTCCGAAGCACGGAGGAGTCTCGATATATTACGAACGGTCACCCATTCACAGTCTGTCCTCGGCAAACCTTCGATCCACCCGTGCGGCTGTTTTTATTTAGCCACGAGCTCCTCATCTTAGTAACATTATGAAATGCAACATTAACGATTCAGAACAAGGTAATTGAGTAGTTCACTGCTGAAGTTCTGAGTGATCTGTTTGTAATGAAAGAGAAAATACGATCTTAGATCTACTTTGTCGAATAACAACTTTCAACAGGCCTCTCACAGTTTATTTTAGTGAGTGTAATTTGGCTTTTCCATCGTCGTTGTTTCTGTTAGAATATCATTTTTAGCCCTTAAGTTCTTTAGGCCCTTGGGACTCAGTCACGTGTTACGTCACGGCACGTCGTACAGGTGTCGAAGCACAGAGTGCTGGGTGGGAACATATATGAGACAATAGAGTACACAACATCATGCCTGTATTTTCTAAAGGGTCAGGTAAAAGCGTGCCTATAGTACATCCACATTTCGCTAGTTATGATTACGTCCCATGCAATAGGGGTAAGCCTTTTTCCATCAACCTCGCAAAATCCAGACTCTGACCTGCTACTGAGATATTCTAAATGGAAATACCCAATAACACTTTGTCTGTCCTGGGAATCGAACCCAAGACCTCATGCTCAGCAGTAGTGTTTGTAACCATTAGACCATCAATACAGATCATCTAAAATGTAATTAATCGTTTAGATACAGCTACCTAAACAGTACAAAAAGCTATTTATGTAGCCATTGGCAACTCGATAACCACGATTAGGCTAATGGCAACATTTTCACGATTAAAATGTGTTTTAGCAATAACTATTAGCGATTAGCTGTAGTTTAAAGTCCAAATATATAAATTACTAGCTGACCCAGCATGTTTTGCCATATAAAATGACCACCTTTATCATTTAGGGGTATGAAAAATAGATGTTGGCCGATTCTCAGACCTGCCCGATATGCACACAAAATTTCATAAGAATCGGTCAAGCCGTTTCGGAGGAGTATGGGAACGAACATTGTGACACGAGAATTTTATATATAAGAGATTATTTAAGGTATGATTTTCTATAAATACATCGCTGGTTTTTCCAATAGATGAGAAGTATTTTTGTCTTCACTTTTAGCATGTAACTTTGTCTTATTCATCATAGTTTTCTTTACTGTCTAGGTACATATATATAAATGATAGTAATATCTCCGACATGCATTTCTTCTCATTAAAACAAGGTTTTGAACTGCATATTACGGCTGAATATTATTTATTCAGTTTTACATGAATTTTATAAAACATTTTAAGAGCACCGATAACAAATCTATCATTTTTTGTTTCGTTTCTCTTTCCGTGGCCCAAGGAGTACTTTATCTGTTTGTAGTCAAGATACAGATATAGGTAAACGTATACTAAAATGTAGTAGGTATTTGAATCCAAATAACGATGATTCTGTTCGACTCTGCGGTCACCAACTCGCTTACGCTGTATGGTCACTGCGGCAGTGGACTGCAATATGCTGAGTTGATTGATTGATTGATTCTAGTCGGAGCAAAGACCACAGTAACAACGACAATCATTCCATTTTTCAAAATGTAGGTTGAAAAAAGAACTTAGATTTACATAATACCCAGTTTGTATTTGTCCCAAAACAATACTTTTTCCTAATAGTACAATAACCATCTCGCGAGTTTTAATTTCATTCGTCTTTTTTCATTTTACGAGTAGTATTTTCATTATAACTGGTGACAAACAAAAGTTTCAAATTCTTATTTCAAAATTAACTTTAGAATAAAATTGAAACATTTGCTTCGATGGCCAGTCCAGACATTTTATTGGGGCGAACGTTTAAGCCGCGGTCAGACCTGCTCGAGAGGGCTCGCGGGATGGACCCACAGACATTTATAAAGCAATTGAACCACGCCTCGACGTCTTGACCGGTCTTTGTAGAGTCAGAATTGCAATCACCCTGTTAGCTAATGATTGTGGTACGAGAGTTTAAATGGAATGTATAAGATATGGCGGGTGAGCGAAATGAGGTTTAATGCTGCTACTGATTAACACTCATGGTGAAGAATTGCATTAGCCTTAAATTGTTTAACATTTTATTCTTTGTTTGGCTTATCGTATATGTACCCATGTTTTATGGCGCCTGTGACCGAGAGGTTGTGTGGAAATCGGTTGTCATGTTGCATGTGATGCGAAGGAATGAGGACCACGTTGTGACGAAAGTTTTGAGTATGAATTTGCAGGGTTACATGAGTAGAGGAAGACCAAAGAAAAGATGGATGGATTGTGTGAAAGATGATATGGCAAGAAAAGAGGTGACCCTTGAGATGACGGCATATAGAGATGTATGGAAGAAGAAAACATACTGCGCCGACCCCAAATAAATTGGGATAAGGGCAGGAGGATGATGATGATGATGACCCATTATTATTTTATGCGTGTCAGCTCCGACGCGTGACTGGAGTATACTCTTTATGTGCAATTGTCTGTTGGCGCCAATATTGGCGCAAAACATGCTTGTATTAATTTCACTCCTAATAAAATTTAATGCCCAGTAAACTAAAAAAAATGTCAGATACCCTTTTCAGGATGTCAATTCATAGACATTTCAATCTATAGTCAGACCTCCTCAAACATTACCTACCCTACATGGTAGAGTACCTTCGACAACCGTGTGGCAACCCCAATTTCGGTCAAGCATTGGAGCTGTTATTACATGATAATGTGCGATATCCATAATTTGACTGATTGCAGGACAAATCCTCATCGACCGACTGCTCAGATTGATGGTCATCTAAATTTAACGCCTAATCCCCGACTTGTGGGCCATATAGCTATTAACGGATAATTATAATGAGTGCAATTGAATAGTTTATGAATAAGACTTACCGTGTGTGGGAAAATATACCTCTGTTTAATCACTATAGAACCCAGCTCTGTAATAAATTATACTTATTTTGTAAATCGTTTTGACAAGTCAATATTTATTTTATTCCTGTCAATTTTAACAAGATGAAGTACACAAAGAAAATAACATAACGCCTGTATTCCCCAAAGGGATATAGGTCTAAATATAGTACACTGACATTTTGCCCGTAATGTTTAAAAAAGTCCCCTGTAATAACATATTGCCACAAATCCTGTCTGGATTTGTATATGTTCAGTGCTGCTCGTTCCGGGTTGTTACTGAGAAATCCCAGAAGGTAATATCCAGTCGGGAATCGAACCCAGGGACTCATACTCAGCGGCAGAACTTTCAACCCCTAGACCAACGAGGCACTTACGAATAAAGTCAACATGTTGCCACTTCTTACACTTGATAATATCAAATAATCGTGAGAAATCCGAAACTCAACGCCGCTTTCAACAAGCTTGGTGGTTAATATTCACGCATTCTCTGAATGAGGAGAAGCTCCGGGCCTGTGGTGGGTCAGAAACAGGCTAATATGGATATTATACACGTTTTAAAAAGACATACATACATAAACTCGCGCCTTTTTCCCATGGGGATAGGCAAAAACTACAGAACGCCATCTGCCATGATCCTTACGTACTCCTTTCGCTTCGTCTACGTTCATACATCTGGACATACACGCACGCCGGTTGCGAGTATTACGCACCTGACTTGTATGAAGAACAATACCAATAAGGTCAGTGTATGTCCTATATGTAACTTTGATACAGCAACAATGCATTATACTTTTATTTTAGAAAAAAACGTTGCCCCACACTAAGAATTTCTCCTGTATCGTGGGTGCGTTTACAAACATTAAAACTCACATACACAAACAGCCAGACCCGGAACAACTACCTGTAGGCCATACAAAAATTTGTTCCGTGTGGGAATCGATCCCACGACACGCAGCGCAGCAGTCAATCGCTCAGCCACTGCGCCAACCGTGTCGTCATATATAGATATGATTGGGTAAACCATTTTTTTCCAACATTATGCAAAAATTATGCACATTGACCATTCGTTTACAGTGTGGAAAGTTTCCATTAAGAAAGTAAGGGTGTGCCCTCCCAGCTTTTCCACCCTATAAATGTCTAAGTATCTCAATCAAAAAAGCTAACACTTAACAGAAACAACAGTGACGTAGGTAATTACAAATAGTGAGGCATCGCGGCAAGCAATAGGTATATTTTATCGGATTACACGCGCGTTATCACGCTCGCCGGCGCACACCCTCGACGTTTGTCGATTATGTACCTAGTAACACCCTTATAACGTTACTTGTCGTCGTCACACACTGATCGTCTTAAGGATAAGGCTGTGAACTGTAGTGGACCGTTCTTTATTTATTTTTTGTCCTATGAAGGCAATAATGGTCGTATTGATTTATTTACATAGTACCAAAATTGGGGGATCGTGACTGCCTCGTCGGCTTGGTGGTACCGAACGCGACTGCTGAGCATGAGGTCCTGGGCTCGATTCCCGGTCGGGAAGTGTTATTGAGTTTTTCCAATAGGATTTTTCTCATTAGCAGCCCGGAGTCTGAAATCGTACAAAATTTATGGCAAAAGACTTGTCTTTATTAAACTTGGAACTTCTCCGCCACTAGGAATTTTTCCTGTTTCGTGGGTGAGTTTACAAACATTCAAACTTAACATAATTGTTCGTGCGGGAATCAAACCAACGACACGCGGCGCAGCAGTCGATCGCTCAGCCTCTGAGCCAACCAGGACACATTTGACGACAGTCCAATGTGTCTTATTAAATGCGACTTAAACGTAACTGGCGAGATGTGGGTGTTACTATCGGAGCACCCCTACCCAACCCTTCGGGCAATACAGGCGTAATGTTATATAGGTACGTATACATAGTTTCAAATTCGGGAGACTTGTGGTTAAGTGATAACAGCCGCACAGTTCTATCTCCAAGGCATATGATGATAAGTTGAAACTTCCATCCTTGTATTGCAGAAAGCAACACATCCATTTCATTGACCATGGCATTTCATTAGCTTGCAGTCTACTTTTAGGTGACAAGTGAAACTGTTATCTAAGTGTACGTATAACTGTTATTTAAGTAATGGGATGTTTTTGCCTTGTAGACAATAGTGACTGAGGATGTGAAAGTAATATTAATTAATAGGCTGCAGGGACTCGTGGCTAAATAATTACAGCGGCACTCGTCGATCTTCAAGGTGAAGCAACGCTTGCCCTGGTCGGTCTGTGGATGGGTGATGGTTCATTACACATCGGGACTACTCCGTGCCATGGAAAGCACGTTAAAACGTTGGCTCCGGTTGTCATTCGTAGATTTTTGACAGTCGTTACGGGTAGTAAGAAGCCCGAAAGCCTAACAACAAGTAGGCCCGAGGTAACCTTCCATTGCGTACCGAGATTCCTCTGTGCCTTGGAAAGCACATTAAACTGTTGGCCCCAGCTTTCATTCGTAGATTTTTGACAGCCGTCACGGGTAGTCAGAAACCCGAAAGTCTGACAAGCAGTCCTACCAAGAGGTATCGCGTTACGATCGCGACTATCTGATCTCCGCAACCTCAGTAACTGGGCTATCAGACAGTCGCCTCATGTAAAATCGGGAAGCTGAGCCGGTAAATGTTTAAAAAGCCCCTAAATAATATCTATCTGATCCAGCCCGTCCCTTGCTGTCCTCTCCCAGCGACGTCCTAAGCCGAGGCTCGTACCCCGCAGGGGGTGCCCTTAGCGATTGGTCGCTTGGTTTTTAAGTTTTTACACCCTGGCTGGAGGCCTTAATTTCTAATTAAGCCCCAAAGGCCCACACAGGAAAGTTTGGTTAAGCAGTAGATATCCCCAAAGGATAAACTGCGAGTTGCCCATTCCAAAAAAAAAGTAAAATACTGGTATTCATCTGCCTCTGGTTAGACTGAAAGCCAACCCTAACATAATTAAGAAAAAGCTAAGCAGATGATGATGAAATAGTGCCACAAAGTATATAATATTCGGAGTAAACAGATTCATAGTGAAAGAAAAACCGGTCAAAGTTCAAGGAACAACTTACTAGCCAATGTTTTTTTTTTACTTTGACTTCCAATTCTCAGTGAATGTTGTTCCTAGAAAGAAGGTTCCTTCAAGCTTGTGAAAGCGGGCACTTTTGCGCTCTTTGGCACAAAAAGACTACACACAACTACCAGTAAACCTCAATCACCTTTTATGCTGCTTAAAGATTTAAAGCCAAATCACAAGGTTTATGCAATCGGTATTTGTGACTTTGCGGACAGTTAAATGTAGAAATTAAACTCTAGGTACAATTCATACTTCAACTAGATAAATTACTGAGTAGATACATACCTAATAGGAGTCTTGAATTAAATTGACATTTTCTAGACGTTAAAGTTAATTTAAGTCTAGTCACAGACGACAATAACATGTAGTCATAATGTCTTGATTCTCATAAAGCCCTCCAAAATTACTGTCAACTACATAACAATGACACCAACCAAACGTTTTTTTAAGACTTTTCAATACCAACATTACAGAAAAAGATTTCCTACCAAAGAGTTTTCGCCTCGTTAAGCGCCAAATGTTCGTAATATAAGAAAACTGTTGATATTAGTTACGTCGTCATCTCAATAAATTTTAGAGGAGCGGAGCTTTCGACAAGAAAATAATAAAATCGTCTTGCTCTTTACCTCCAGAGTTTGAACGCGATTGCTATGAACTTAAAAATGTATTATTAACGTTTCTCTTTTAATGCATTTCTTAGTGACTCCAATGTATGGTTGATGAATGAATGCATAAAGATTTTTGGGACGAGTTTTTCCCAATTAATTTCAATTATCTGATATTTTTATAAATTTTAAATAATTAAGTACTTTGACATTCAGCGTAGGATTAGGTATTTTTATTAAGCCTCGTCAGCTGTTTTCTGAAAGTCTTAGAACTTTCAGCTGACCAGGCTGAGGCTTCACACCCTCACGATGACATACGTAAAGGGTAACTTCTATTTATATGTGTTTTCAATTTTAATATCGTGAATGCGACAGCCCTACGGCGAAGCCCTGCGGCACCCCTTTGTATGGCCATTGATTGGCAGATGACAATCCAAAAATTGTTTTAAACAACAATTTTATTGACGTCAAATATTCGACTTTGGTTTGCCGAATGAATTTTATGAAGAGCAATAACACGTAAAGCTTCTAAGTTTCAAAGGGCTTGAGAGTGATTTTGACAGCGAATAGTTGTGATTTTTATATTGTTTGACTAAAGTTTTAAAATATTTAAGTGGAAAAAAAAGTTCCGACAAAAAGAAGACAAATGTTAAAATATTTTAACTTAAAATCCACAAGGTTTAGACACGTATTGAGAGATGTAATAAAATAATAATTATAAACACTGCGATATTCACTGTCTTCTTCAAAAGCAGCTTTACGTAAACTTTTATCTGCTTAATCATTTTGCACACATTGCAACATACCTACTTATTTTAATAGGTAAGAATATCTTATTTTAATAACATTGATATTACAAGTAGAACACTGCATATCTCCAAGTACACAAAAGACACCGATTCCAACAATACAGCCGTAACTATCATATAAATATTGACAGCAAAATCCTTACAAAGGCGCTCTATAACTTAGTTGAACCGCAGCACCACACAACAAGGATCTAATCAGGTTATATACTGCAGCAATATTTACCGACAATTTAAATATTGGACAACGGCCACTTTACCTTGGCACTCGGTAAAATAACGAACCAGATTCAAATGTACGTGTTTGACGTTTGCTGTCAAAAGCAGCGCCGCCATACTGGATCAGGTTATACTGGGCGGTGTATAGGCTTGTGGGTAAGCTGCGGACAGCGATGCGAGTCCGAGGGTCCGCTGACACGGCTCTACCCCTGACTAATGCCGGACATTAATATTCCCGGTAATTAATTGTTTGCATGTCCGCCGAAGAAACGTCCCGTCTCATGAATTCTCTCGTATAATTTAAATTAACGGACTGAGGCTACTTCACACGGACGCGAACAAAAATGATGATCTAACTGTCGTGGAACAATTGTTTCTAATCCGCTGGTAAATGGTTAAAGTTATTGTGTTTTATTTAGAAAGGTTCGCTTGGGTTGCCATAAATAAACTGGGATCTTATAGATTATGCATTCAAAATTCAACAGATACTAATTTTTTAGCTAACCAAACAGGTTTCGGTTGACGCAGTGGCTGAGCGATTGACTGCTGCCCTGCGTGTCGTAAGTTCGATTCCCGCACGGAATACATATTTGAATGGCCTACAGGCCTACAGTTATTCTTGGTGTGACTGTTTGTGAATGTGAGTTTGAATGTGTGGGGCAACGTAATAAGTAGAAAACAAAGTACCTATTGTTTTAAATATCTCTATCAGATATGTTCTTAACACATTGCCTGCCACGCCACAAACACAATAGAAAAACTATTGTTAACACGAGTAAACTCGTAGTCTGGCACTTAACCTGTTTAATAACTAGTGAGCCTTCGTGGGGATACCATCTACTAATGAGATAACTTGTTTAAACATCGAGTTTTCTGTGCTTTATCTTTACACATAACATAACGTAACATCACGATTGTAGTCCCCAAAGGGTTAGGCAGAAACGTGCCTATTGTACACTCATATTTGGCCAGTTTCACTTAATGTTTATTTAAGTTAAATATTTATATATTATAAGTATCATCATTTACAGATCTTTGACAGTCGTTACGGGTAATCAGAGCAAAATATCTGAAAACCAGACTTATCAAGGGGTATCGCGTTACCGACTAGCTGGGTTGTGGAAGTCAGATAGGTATTAGGCAGTCGCGCCATTTAAAATACTGGTACACAGCTGAATCCAGTTACACTGGAAGTCGACCCCGACTTAGTTGCTGATGATGTATCAACATCATCAGCAACTAAGTCGGGGATGATGATGATGATTAATTTGTTGCATTCCATTGTATTTAAGAGATGTTACAATAGAACTTAAAGCTACATACGTGCAAGAGAATTGAAAGCAATCAGAAAGTTGATTTTCCAACAAAAATCTTTATAAAGACTTTTCCATTTTCATCATAAATACTATCAAAGAAATCTAATTCAAAACAAATCTCGTTAGTGAAACTCTATATAACTAAAATATTTTGCAAATTATTACAAATGGTTTTATGTTAAAACAAGACGATTGAACTTGTAAAACACGACGAAGGTAATTTTGTCCACTCGATACGGATGTGCGTCCATTGCTTCCGTGGAAGTACCCTCGAGCGGGATGGATCGTAAAATATACGACACTTCAATATGTATGGGTGAAAGCAGCCCGTTTACTGCCCACTTAGAAAAAAAATGCTGGCTTAATTCAGCACGTCATTTTCCCTTCCCCCTCCCACCATAAATACGAGCGATTCATGCGATCTGATGGCGGAACACTTGAACCGGTAAAGACTCCGAAGGGGTAATTAGCTTTTACCCCTGTGATTTTTATTTCGCAAAAAAAATATGTTGTTCAGAAATCATTATATGCGCGTCCGTGATCTCGTCAGCATATTTTCTTTCGTTGTAGGATGTTTGCAAAAAGGGCGACTCGCATTTCTATTAACATTAGCATAATTTGAAATGGAAACGTTATTTCTTTGATACTCTCGTCTCTATGTAAATCGTATAATCTTAAAGCTTTTAGTATAAAATTAATTCTTGTATCTACTTATTGAACCACACTAAAGAAATAAAGATGTGTGTAGCGAGTAAAAATAGGACGTCTGTATGAGGCGAGGCAACGAGGCGATGTTCCTTTTAATAACACGTTATATTCGGTACACGTCATCGATTTCCTACTCAAGCGGCGATCTGGACAATGAAAGGAGGAAGTGTGGTCCCGAGGCGAGCGCGCACAAAGGAGAACATACCTGTGGTGGAAAAATAGTGGCGGTATGAGAGTGTACGTCACACGGGCGATCATACGTGGCCCTTTGGCGCACGGTCTACAAAAACACCAGCATAATAAAACTGATTCTTTCTATTTTTCTGTTCACTTTTGTACGGTTATTCGTCGACACACATCAATTGTGGAATATTTGTGGTCGTAATCGATTTCAACTAGTGGTTTTTAGTCCACTTTAAAGTAGTTTTTTTATTGGTCCTGTCATAAAATAGTGTGTCGCTTGACCTTATTTAGGGACAGCGTGTATAAAGCTGAAAAGTGAGCACTCACTGTTCATTCACTGGTTTCCTAAAAGCTGTTTTGTGTTCAGACAAAATTTACGAGCTGGAAGTGAATACTGGAGTTGTTTGAAAGTTACAGCTTGTTTTGAATAGCGGATAAGTAGCCTTTTTTTGAATTCCGTACTCTAAAGGTGACAACGAGATCCTGTTACTAAGCCGTACGTACGTCCGCCCGTCTGTCAGTGGACTGAATATCGTGAAATTTTTGCAGTATATATTTTTGTCTATTGCCGCTAGAACAACAAATAATAAAAATAAATTTCAACTAGTACTTGATATACGACATCATCCACGTGGAATTCATACTTTAACATTCCATCGCAAAAAAAATCTAAGCTGATTTAAAAAAAAAAAGGTTTTTTTTTTTTTTAAAAAACGTTGCCTAAAAAAACTAACCTAACCTTAAAAGTAATAAAAAAATCTGTTATCAATATTTTATCCGTTTATCCATTACAAACAAACATACACACATACAAACAATCAAAATATTTCCTGTTTAAAGTATTAGTACTACTAAGGATTAACTTCTTTGCCATCGGCTTTTTTTGTTAGATATGGTATGGAACCCGTACGACTGGCTCTTATCCGGTTATTTCTTTGAAAGACAGAGTAGCTAATCTGTAATATAATTAATAAAATAAAAACAGTAAAATAAAATAATGTTATTATTTACCGAACTAAGCTAAATTCAGCGAATGTTCGTTTCAAATCTCAGAATTTAGCCAACTATAAAATATACATTTTTATCTTTTACACATATTACCTATTCCGTAGCTTTCCTTCCTCTTTTCCAGTCGGTGTCAGTGATCGGCGTCAGAACTTAAAAGCCTCGATACAAAAGGAAAAACTCATCCGGCCTCAGGACTATTGTGGACCGACCTCGCTCCGTAGACCTCTTCGAGACGCCATATCGCGTCGCCTTCTCCTTAACACACGTTTAAAAATATAGTTTTTGAAGTTTATATGCGTACATGTGATTATCAGTTAATATCACGCCTGTTTTCTCCGAAGGGCTAGGCAGAGATGCACGTATTGAAAACCCATATTTCGCCAGTTACCAGTTAGTTAGCTATCAGTATCTAATTTTAATGTTCTTTTTAGAAACCTCAAGTAAATAGAAATAAATAATTTGACCTAGCATAGTACGGAGATTCAGTAAAATCTAAGGTCATCTGATTGAGTTACCACTTACGAGCTAACCACCGTACCTCTATTGATTTATTGCAACCGCTACTGATGAGCATGAGGTCCTGGCTTAGATTTCCAGGTCGGGCAAAGTGTCATTAGGTTTTTCCACCTGAAATTTCTCAGTTCATTGGACTTAAACCTAACTAACGAAATGTGGGTGTACTATAAGTACACCTCTGCCTAACCCTTCGGGATATATAGGCGTGATGTTTATGTTTATGAATTAACAAAGTTTATCGATAGACGTATCATGTAAGTATACGCAAATATGTGTAATCTAGGTCCGCACTCCTTAATTATCCTGTGCTTGAAACCCACCCGTCGACTTTTATACGGTTCTGGTGTATTAATTAACCACGACCAAAACGTTTGGTAAGCCACTAAATTCATATTAAAACCCACAGTGTAACAATACGCACGAGCCTTCTGTCAACTTCAAATATTAACATCGAAAACATTTTACTTTAAAAGCAAACGCTTTTTATTGTGCCGAAAAAGTTCCCTAAGCATATACGCTATGTGTCAATAAACACAACAATCGCTCTGACCCTAAACAAATGCCAAATAAACTCAATGAAATAAACATCACATAAACTTTATGCCCATTGAACATGAACTGGCCCGCGTATTTACAAAACTCGACCTCATATGAGTACAAATTCATTTCAAAGGAATTTCTAAACAACCGGATCCCGAGTTCCCAATGGTATTCCAACAAAGCCTGGAAGTTGTAGAGGTATTCCAAATTGTTTACAAAATTCAATCCTAAAGCTTCGAGCCAGATTAAATCTAATTTCAACTTCAAGGTAAGTCTGAAATAAGTCTTCATAAAAGCGGAACCCTTTGATTTAACCCTTCCCGAAGTTGAGCTTGCTGATTGCCCGAAAGTTAGTCCTGCTTGTATTTCGCGTTGTCTTTTTTCGCAGGAAAAAACAAATCGAAAACAAGCAAGTAAGTAATGGCTTAAAAGTGACTTCTGGGATCGAGACCGGTGCGTCGCCGATCCGGGGTTTAGCGGGTGCCTCTCGAAACGTCTTAGCGTAGCGATTACACGCTGCCACTCGCGTAATCACTTTTCCTTGTTTGCTGTACTGTTATCCCTTGCTAAACCTGTTTGATATTTTTCTGACTTCACATTGACAGAAATATTTTGTGTGTTATTTTCGAATTAATGGTAGATTGGAAACATAATGTTGTATTACTTCTTCGAGCATAATTTGACATAATTTCTGAAGACAATTTCAACAAAAAAAAACATGAAACAAAGCAGCATGTTCGAAACGAAAATTCATCTTTTCGCCAAGCATTCGCTTTCGAAAACCACTTGGTACCGCGCTCCAAATAGGGCCCAAAGGAGCGTTCATTTTTGTAACGCTTCATTTGCAACACAACTTTTAAGTAGTTGCATGAAGCTCGCTCGCTACCTGTTCTCTCAAAACAAATACTTAGTAGGTAGGCAGCTTTCTACTCTATCCTCAACTAAATGTTACGGCGGAAACTTATTTCGCAAACTCGTAAATTTTCGAAGTTAAAAACGAGATGAAGTGAATAAGAAAGTAGTTAAGAAGGACTTTCAGACTGGCGATCGATGAGATCACAACATTAAAAAAAATGGTCCATTAAACATAGAGCTCTACGATTACTGATAAATGCTTGCACTGACTGGACAGGTCCACTCATCCGTGTGGTTCTTTCCTCGAAATATTTTCTTAGGCAATAATCTACGCAATAAGAAAAAGGCAACGTTATAAGAAAGAGATATGACCAAGATAATGATTGGACAGCAAAAGAGGCTGGGACCTCTGAGTTACTTTCGGTTTCTTCTCAGAGTCAAGAAACACAAATGTAATCTAATCCTAATTTATTTACTCAACTTTAAAAGGTATAAAATTGTTTCCTAAAGCCTATTTACAGAAATAAATATCATTTCACTTCATCATGAAACCATCATCATCATCATCATCATCATCAGGCTATACTAGTTCACTGCTGGACATCATGAAACCTTGTAAACTGTAAATTCGAACCAAAAAAGGGCCACAAGTTACATAAATATGTACATGACAACAGGCCTGTATTCCCCGAAGGGGAAGGCAGAGGTGTACCTACACGTAATAGGGGGTGAGCCTAGTGCCCTCTACCGGACTCGAACCCAGACTAGACTACTTTCAGATAGAAAAATAAAATAACGCACCAATAACCTTATGCTCAGAAGTAGTGCTTGCGACTACTAGATCAACGAGGTAGTCAAGTCAAAAATCATACGATGATTCGATTCAAGTCACAAGTCAAGAACATATCATTTCTGTATAAGAAAGAGTGGATATAAATACCCTTACAACAAAATAATATTTGTTTAAATCGGTCCAGATGCATTGTTGAAATAAAAAAGAACAGACTAACACTCGAAAATAGTACCGCCTAGACCCTGTAGAAAATAATGTGCCAAACAAATAGAATATCACTGACTTTATTTCCAATAGACATCTTCACATCTATCACTCCAATACAGTAAAAGTAGAAAAACGAACAATGGCGCTGCACCTAATAATTCGCCAACAAAGAAAACTAGCGACATAAATATTTGTAGAGTGCGCTCGTATTTTACAGATGGGTGCCGACAATGTTCTAAGCATCGCAGTTATGAATCTAAACCGGAGGTTGACTGCCGGCAGCCCGGAACCGGATGGGATTCAGCAATTGACGCAAGAGTCCCGCTGAGAGCCTCTCTGATCATACTCGTATATATTTTTAAAAAGGAGATATTGACACGAAGTTTATTCGACAACCTTGGAGTTTCTAATTTAGGAAAAAAATGGTAAATCATTTTCTTGTGTATTGACAGTGTGTTTAGTATGTATCGTGCATACACAAACACATATTGGATGAAGGCAATCTAAAATAAAATTGGTGACATAAGTTGTCACCAATTTTATTTTAGATTGCCTTGCCTGCGAACAGAGCAAGATAATAAAAAGCTTGCAAAAATAATAATGTGACATATTTTCATACTTAATTAGGCTCACTGTTAAACCTTCCAAAGATCTATGAAGTCTGTATCATAAGGGTAGACTAAAAATGGAATAGAATACTCTTCATTGTACACAAAAAAAACTTTAAAATATTAACTTTAAGAGCTACATCGAGTAACAACGGGCGGCCTTATTACTAAAAGAGATCTTTGGATGGACTTGATAGCGAAGGAGAAAGATATGTTGGTAGTATGTGGTACTATTTAATTAAACCATTGTTTACTATTTTATATGTTCAAAATTAAACCACAACATAATCGAGTCAAATAACATTTTATTTCGACACAGATAACGATTTTGGTGGCTCGGAACACGCAATCATAACGACAAAAGGGAAAAGTTTATTTATGACAAGTTTATTGCATGCTAACACCTGTTTGATGACACAAACTTGACAGTAAGTAAACGTAAAAAAGTTTTGGTAATTTTACCTCCAGTCCCTCTTTGATATAAAAAGTATCTTGGACAGAATATCATAAAATAGCTGTCTAAAGTACCTACCAGCAACACAACAGGATATAATAAAATATCTCGGAATTAGCTAAACTCAAGCCCACAAACTAATTTAAGTACTTAGTTGAAAATAAAAGAACCTACAACTTCTTCACTATAACAATATTGTGCTACGATACCGTAAGCTACACAACGTATGCTACAAAATCTGCTACGGAAAGTGTTGCTACGCGGGACTGTGCTACGAAAAATTCTCAGTTTCAAATCGCTAGAAAAATACGTTCAGCTCACAGAGAATGGAGGCGGGTGGCGCTGCGAGTCGCGCCGCCCGCGTATATAGACGAAAAAAAAATTGGTGCTAAAAGTGCGTTGAGCGCATGACTTCTGTCGGGAACCGCCTTCAAAGCCACATTTTAAATAACTGTTGACAATGCACCTGAACTTGGACTCAAATCTCTGCGTTGCAACTACGAGACACAGGGTAAAAAGGATGCTGCAAAATACAACTTATACTAAAATATACTCCTCAGCATAAAATTGAAACACTTAGCACAAGTTGTTAACCAGTGCACAAAGACATCCCTCGGTACCGGTATTATCCTGAGCATGTGCTCATCGAGCGCGAGACATCGAAACAGTTTACACGTAGAACCATAAAGTAAATAATACCGATATGGGCGGGTCGGCGACGAGATATGGCGGTTCCGTACAGGTAAAATACTAACTTGGCTCGACTAACTTATTTCTATATACTGTACTGGTTAGTTAGTTAAGTCATGATGGCCCATTGGTTTATGCCTTGGACATCTGCACGAGGTTATGGGTTCAAACCTGGGCAAGTATCAATGTGACTTTTTAAAATAATATATACTTTCTAAGTTTATCTTGGACATCACTGACATCGGGAAGGAAAACATCGTTAGCGATTCTGTACTTATAATTTATATGAGTCTGAAATCGCCAAACAGTCTCGAGCAAGCGTGGTGATTAATGCTCGTGCCTTATCTGTATGAGAAGAGGCATTTTGATAACAGGTTGGTATTATTATTATTAGTTAGAAAGATAATGCAAAAGCCTAATGGTCTCTGAATCGAGGCAGAGTTCTTAATTTAAGTAACGCAGATGTATCATTCTGGTCAGATATAACGTGCATGTTAATTTTTCGAACTAACGACATTTATGCCACCCCATAAAGTTTTTCCTTTTCAAAACCATATACTCCCTACAGGTAAAAGTTTTCGGGTTTCCATTGTACGATTAGGAACCCTAATAAAAACAATGCGGTCGGCTGGCTGTCGTATTGCTCCGTTTTACGCGACGCATTTAGAATCGCTTTCAGTTTAATGTGGGCTTTACTGCAATGTGCATCGACAATAGGTAATTTTATCGCTCCGCTTTGGAAAGAGAGGTTTTGTCGAACAATACTTAACTGATTCGGTCTGCCACTTAATGTTATGGCTTAGAGGTACGTTGATGGCTTCTGTGCAATACCGTAGTTCAGTTTATATGCTTGTGGCTCGTGCCAGACAAAAGAAACTTCAATGAGGCCCGAAAGTACTTAAAAAGGATATTAAAAATAAGGACTCTACTTACAGTAACATGAATATTCAACGTCCACAAAAAAAGGTGGCGTGTGGACTATTCCCATGTATGTACGAGTAGATGCTACACTCCCAAGTATAGAAAATAGGCGATAGGCTCGTCTCCTATTACATGGGACTTTAACATAACTAGTTACATTTGGGAGTTCTTTACTACATCTCTGCCTTACCCTTCAGGGAATAAAGGCGTGATTTAATTGTATCCGGCTTCATGAAAGCTATATTTTTTCTATTCAAAATCAAGTCAAAATGCCGATGAAAACCTTATTCATATCGTACAGCTCAGCCCCTTCACTCTATTTATTTATTCTTTCTATAAACAATACCCCGTTCTGACGTTTCTGCCGAAACGCACCTCCCATCAATAAGGGTCAATAATTTGCCTGTTTATTTTATTTGCAGCCCTACGGTCTTGTACTGACAGATGGGGCAATCAGCCCGACCCTGGGCGATGCTGACGCAGATTTTACACCAAGGTCTCGCCCTGACAGGGGAATTTATTTATCACGTTGTAAATCCACTCATCTTGTTTATGCGCAACAACTACATGTGGAAACAGGGAAATTCGATTTCTTTCCGGAGTTTTAGATGAGCTACATTACGGTATCATAGTTTGAGATTGAAGGCAGGAAGTCTTATATGTGCAGGACAAAGCGACGAACACCGAATTCTAGAAGATTCTATAGCAGAATATCCAATAGTGGCAGCCTCGGCTAGAAGCTTTAAATATACATTTAATTGTATCCATCTCATCTCAAAGGTACACCCATTCAAAGTATAAACTTACAAAACAGCGTCTTTGTAATCCTGAAGCACCAATCTTTATACGGCAGCGAATCAAACGAAAGGAGAGTTATCACCGAACGTGTGGGGGGTGACGATTGCCCTACCTGTTCCCGACAAGCTGATTTAAAGCCACGGCGGCTAATAAAATAAGCTGCCTAATAAGAACCTGATAGCATCCGGCTAGAGCTTCCTAGTTAACGATAACGTTACTGGGACGTTTAATCGATGGTTTTAACGATTCAGTTTTAAATCGATGTTCGGTAACGGTTAACAACACCTCAATGTATACTGAGGTCGGTCCATGGATGGTCCACTACATTCTAAGACCTTTCCGGGCCTCGGAAAGCACGTAAAGCTGGCTGTCCCAGATCCCATTTGTAGATTTTTGACAGTCGGTACCGGCCGTCAGAATCATGTTACCCTGTAACTGAGTTGTGAAGTTCAGATAGGCAGTCGCTCCATTCGCTTCCATCCAAAATACTGGTATATGGCTGCATCCGGCGTAATTTTACTGCCTGAAATTTTTCCGTATATTGAGATATTCGGTAAATTCCGATTGCAGTCAATTGTTTAAGACTCAGAACTAATTAATATTCACTTAATAATTAGAAGACATTTATGACAACACTAGCTAGCCCGCGGTTTTGCCCGCGTGGCGGTTGGCAATTAGCGCACGGGGGCGTACTGCCAGAATAAAAGGTAGCCTATGTCATTTTCTGTACTTCTGACAACGCATATTTGCAAAATTTCATGATGGGTGGTTAAGGTGTGGAAGCTTAAAAAAACTATGAAACACTCATACGCATTTATAACATAAGCTAGGTACTAGGTATTCACAATTTTACACGTAACCAGAAGAACAGGCAACTATTGCATAAAGCCCATGCAACATTTAACGTCAGATACTATAATTCTATTCTCTCACCAATCATCAAATGCCCGTGAACAGCCCTCAATATTCACTTAAACCCAGAGCATGTTTCTCGAATGTTCGATATCGACACGGCTCGTCACTCGCGATCCCGACCCGGGATCAGGCGCACGTCGACAGTTTTCACCCCATTTGGGGCGGTTTTTACGACACCCACTCATCCGGGTGGCCCTTTCACAGCAAACAGTGCGATCAAACGTTTTCGTCTGAATGCGATACTAGTATCGTACGATGATTGTACGTTTTGAAATCATTGTTGCACTGTAGTGTATAGGAAACAGCAGCTTTTTTTTGTATATTTTGTCTAATGTGTGTATATGTGATACACACAGACACACTCTATTCCTTTTTTGTATGTTTTTTGAAGTGAAATCTTATTTAGCCGCATTGAGTGATTTTTGGTAGAGGCAAAACTTATCGGTTCGCGTCACCAACATGCTAATGTACTGACAGTTATTCTAAAGTTTTCAGTTTTGTCGGCAATCCCCTTAAATGCCTATTTTTACCTTTTTGTGTTACACATACACGTCATCTGTGGCAAAAATATTTTTTTGTTTTCTTGCTTTATAATTTTAGTTTAAAAGAAATAAAAATTGTTTATCTATCGTATCTTTAATATGTTTATCGGGATCCTGAAAAAATATTAAGCAAAGGCATAGGATTACTCTATTTCACGCAGGCGTACTTTATAATCTACATATAGCAATAGAGTATGTACGCTAAAATACTCTATTTATGTAGACTTACATTTCTTTAGCGTTCACTTAAATTTAGATTTTTTTCGATCGTGTTTGTAAAATGTGGAAAAAAAATCAGTACTTATATTATAAATGTGAAAGTAACCTTGTTTGTTTGCTTGTTACCATTTTACGACAAAAGATAGTTCAAAATATATAATGCTCATTATTCATCCCCTCTACAGTCAGAAATATGTTTCTTCTAAACAAAGATGGAAAAAATTCATCACTTTTCCGTTTACAAAGCATGATGATAACTAGATCTTGAAGTATTCGATCTATGAAAAGTACTTCTGCGCCCCGCAATCTCACCCGCTCCTAAGGTTCGTAGAAAGATGCTAAATAATCTTTCTCAAAAATCGGGTTACCAAATGTTAAAAAAAAAAACCGTCTGGTAGTTCCAGATATTAGTGCAAACTAATAAGCTTGATTAAATTAGTATCGAAGTACCTTTGCCTACATCTCAAAAAAAGTTATTGTATCACTAAAAAAAACGAAATACAATCACAATACATCTCAGTTTCAACGTGGCTTGCTTTGAAGTATATCGTAGGTTTACAAAAAACTCCTATTAGCCATAAATTCAAAACGTTTCATTTTGCCGTCGCCACCGTCTATGGTGTAAAATACAGCATAATGCACGCCCTCTGCATATTTCTATCTCACAGACTACAAAAGAAAATAAAAGTTTGTTCTACGAATCAGACGCGCATTTTCGTTTCTCCCAAACCTACATGAAATTAAACACCGAACAGTAGAAAACAATACCCTCCTTCTGGACTTCACCGAAGTCGAATAACATATTAGTTTCCTTTTAACAACATTGAAGAAGATAGGTTGTTTCAAGGGAATGTCATAATTACTTGGTAAATTTTTGAAAATTTAGTTATTAATGCGGTGATTTTCAGCTCACTAAGTCAAATCTAGTCATTGTGTGTGTAGGAGTTGTTCGTATAAGTCATGTATTCGTTTTAAATATTGAAAATACCCATGTGGTATTTAATTATTTTTAAAACTTTATTCTAAGCTATGGATGTCTTTATTTGTGCTTGCCTCATATCCGGTTACAAATATTTATCTTCTCACTACAAGCTTGTTAACGACATTCAGCCAAACATGGTTAAGAAGGTAGGTAAACGTATCCAATATGGCTTTCTAATATTTAACCACAATACTGCAGGGTAGTTGTGTTTTCGATTTACCTAGTGATCGATCGAATTTACGTTACGTTTGATTCAAGTATTCGCGCTAAGTTTGTCTAGCCATGGTCTCAACAAACGAAAAAATCGTAACTTCGTATTCAAATTCACAAAATCTACATCTAGCGTCAGCACTTTTGCAGGAACCTTTGAAACAAGTACCTACGTACATGGTATTGTGCATTTCGATTGAATTTGCAAATGGGAACGAAAGAATATCGTAAAATATCGTCGCTAACGTAAATGGTGTTGGTTGCGTTATTTATACGCCGCTTTTGAACGGTGCCCCTTTCAACGGCAGTTTTAAGTGCTACCCATGGTCCGGCGGGATCGGTGATCGCAGTAAGTGAACTGCTTTGAGCGATAGACAAAGGTGATTTGCATAAACTAACTGTAGGTGGCATGGTGGGTGTATTGTGCTGACTTTATATATGGCTGGGAAGTTTGAAGAGACGCAATTTTAATCGGGAAAGTTCTTTGTCTTTGAACGCTTACGTCAAGCTTTAAGACTCCGCTCTGTTGAGTTTGTTTTTGGAAGTGTGTCGAAAGGTAGTTGGAGTTGGTACTCACTAAATAAAATAAAATCTCGCTTTTACCAACAGAGCACACGGTGTACCTATTGCATGATTGTCCAAATACATATTTTCACTTAAACAAATATCAACTTTATCGTGGTGTAAATCAAGTCGGTTTCACAATGATCATCACTGAAAAAGTCATTAAAGTTTAAGAAGTTGTATCGCAAACTGAACTTTATGTGTAGGTGTTAAATAATAATTTATTAAAATACATTTTTGTTTGCATTTTTGGAAGCAGGATACCTATGTATTGTGCTTGATCAACATCTCCTGTGAATACGAAGGTACTTTGCAGCTATGCTACTAGGTATAAGTTTGATTAAGATACGCATAGTAGGTAGTACTAAAGTAATACGGAGTTTTAATAGAATTATAGGCCAGGTTTTACCGGTTTTGTTGTACCTAGCTAGATACTTCGCGCGCTTTTGCGCATTTTCTACACGTAAACTCTATTGAAAATACTTTGCCTAATTATATCCAATAGATACGCTCTTAACTTATGATTTGCACCAGCTGATAATTCAACGTAAAATGTTGTTAGTACCTACAGGATAATATACAATATTTTCAGTAAGTATTGTTGTCGATCTCAATAATAAACCCGCGATTGAATGGATACCATTAACATGGGAAAAATGACTATTAAAGATTCCTTACACGGTCAAGCACGTGACTTATTGGTGCTTGTAAAACAATTTTGACCGTTTAGAACGTAGCTTAATGCTTTATGCTTTGCTTGACAAGCAAAGTACGTGCTTGGTAATGGTTGATGAAAAAATATATTTTTAATGCTTGCCGCCCTTTAGAGAATTTTTCGTAAACAAAAAATGATTAGGTATATAGAACCAGAACATTCTATAGAAATAAAAGAACTCAAGAATACGTACCTAGTTTTACCCAATTGTACCATCTTTGTTTTCTTTATTTATTTAAATCTAGATGGATTATGCCACCTAGATTATACTTCCGAAGTAGGAGCAGCAAGGACGCAGTTACATACCCTGTCTCGTACATATACTCAACACCTTCAAATCTTGTCTCTCCAATTGTATCATCTTATCATTATATATTTTTACTCGCTTCAAAGCTTAGGTTTGTTATTTACGTTCATCATCATCATCTGCCTTTTCCCAGGTTTTTTGGGGTCAGCTTCCATTCTAACCAGATGCAGCTGAATACCAGTAATTTACATGGAGCGACTGCCTATCTGACCTCCTCTACCCAGTAACTGGGTAACACGATACCCCTTGGTAAGACTGGTTGTCAGACATTCGGGTTTTGGACTACACGTAACGACTGTCAAAGATCTACAAATTAAAGCCGGGAATAAAGCCTTACGTGCTTTCCGAGGCACGGAGGAATCTCGATACGTTACGAACGGTCACCCATCCACAGACTGACCTCGGCAAGCGTAGCTTCGATCTATCCGTACGGCTGTTTTTAATTAGCCACGAGCTCCTCGTTGTTGCTTTTTACGTTATACCTACATTAATAAAAATATGCGAATAATGTGAAAGTACGTCGTAAAAATTGTTTGTAATTTGTTTCAACCCGTTGTAGCAGTAAGGGCATCGCACAAGATTGCAAGAACACTAAAACGTTGGTACATTTTGTTAGAACTAATTTTGACCTAGTTCCATATAAATTACAATTTAGCAAAATGTAGATTTTTTTTATTGTAGAATATTACTTAACATAATCCATGAAACAAGGTTTATAAAGTTGCATTCACAACAATAGCATTGATAATCCTAATTTCAAACTTGAAACGTAATTTTCTCGATAACATGATGATGTGAACGGAACTAAGACCAATTATTCTCATCTGACAACATTACCTCAAAAATGCAACAGTAGGAATATAGACAAGTCCGTTAATATTACCTGGATAAAGTTAACCAATATTATGAGACACAGGAAACTGGTCCTACTGATCTGATGACAGGGGCTTTTCTAAATAGCAACGCCATCGGTTTCTAGGCACGTAAATAGGTACTTCCCCCGTTTTGAATGAGCGCATTTGCATTGAGCGTAGATATGTCGAGCGGTAAATGCCAAAGTTTATACTTAAGGTGTAAAAACGTTTAACGGAGGCCTACGCTTCTGGACCATCATCAGATGCAAAAGCATTCTTAACATCTACCATCAGTCCTAATGAAGCTATCGGACCGCCTTGGAAACCTCAACAAATCACAATGAACTCAACTAAAAACCGTTTTGACATCTCATCATTTTTTTTACTTCAATGAACCATTTTAACATCTGTGTCAAAGATTATTTTGGCAAAAATATAAGAGAATATCACTTACAGGGTGTAACATATGTGGGTGTGAAGTCTCGCCGCCACTCCGTCGGCGGCGGCACTTCTGCACTTCCAGCCGTGTCCGACAAACTCGTTAAAAGTTGGCGAAACAACGGAAGCACCGTTACTTGGAGACACCGAGACACCGACACACTTGCGACTCGACGTTAAGTAGAAAAGTATAACACGACAATAATATGAAACATTTTGTTGCCAGACAAAACTAACGCGGGGATATTTAAGCTGATATCTACAGTTCAAGAAGTTTGCACTTTTGTATTTTTCATTTTGTTGTTTCTTCTTGTGCTTGTGATGGTTTGAGATAGCTTTATGATGAGACACATTTTCTTGAAATGTAATTTTCGCAACAATTCACTACGTAGGTATCCATCTTTTCGCGGTAACACTTCGACTAACGGTTATAAAATGGAGTTGCATTGACCCATGAAAGCAGTATTCCCGTCAAAGGAATTGATAAGAACCATTTCAGTGACATCATCTTGTGCGACGGCAGTTATTTAGGACCGCATTTGGTTTTGTGAAGTTGTTCGCATCACGCAGTCGCCGCGCTTAGGTACCGACATTATTTGAATACTTTTCTATTTTTGCAGTTTTCTAAGTTAGCTTAAAAGTGATCTTATAGTTGCGTATAAAGACAAAAATCCAGCGTGCACCATTACACACTCGTGATTTTTTTCCTACCGATAATAAACCGAAAATCTATTTAAAACAGGGGTAACTTTGGGATGATTTTTATCGTGGATATTGTTTTTTGTGCTTACCTACTCGTACTCTCACAATTTAAATTGTAGGGTATACATCGGTCTTGCCTATTTTAAATATACGATTGGCCATTTTGGTTTATACCCAGCCTTAAAGCTATCCCATACTGCAGTAAAATTGTACTCAATATTCAATACGCAGTTTAACCGTGAAAAGAAAATATTTTAACGACTCAAATAAATGCGTAGGTATTCCAGCAGTAATCTAAAGAACAATAGCGGTTCAGTGTGGTCGTCGTTAAAATTATAAATACCCCCGGCTCACTAACTGCCCCTGTATTCCGTTAAGAGGATTCCCAAAGCTGTAAATTGCGTGCGCGAAATATTTACGAGACAGGCTTTCGCGGCATTACAACGACTATGTGCATACATTTCGCAGGGCGCTTGTTGCAAAAATGCAACAACATGGACCGGCCATTGCATTAACAATCCGCCACCAACTAGATAACTGCGCTGTTTATTGGCCATGACGCTTTAGTACGAGTTTGCAACAATTGGCATTTACCTACGATCAATTCTGTTAATAACTTTACCTCCATGACTATTGCTGTTAGCAGTTCAGAGTATTAAAAAAACTGTGCGCGTCTTTTTTTCCATTTTGTTTCCATTTCAATGCACTTCTTTGGGTTTAATTAGTAAAATAATAAATTCTTACTAATAAAAGCTAATATCATCTGCATACGCTATTACCAACACACGAACGTACGAACTCGTGAAAGCTTGCAAAAAGAAAACGGTTTGAAATAAAAAAAAGTTCAGATTTTTCTGTTTTTACACTAGTCTCGCTGCAGCAGGAGTACGGTCAGCGAAAAAAGGGGAAACAAAAACGATTCGGCTAACCGCCAAGCGTTAATAAATTCTTCGAATTTGCGGAGAGAGGGCTGTGCTGCGGAAAACGCTGTGTCCGAGCACGGCCGGCTGTCCGCCAACACTGGACGTAGCACACAGACACAAGGCACACCACAGCCCCAGCATTAAAAAAATGTATGTTTTACACTTCTAGTTTAGTGGTTGGTGGTATGGGACATACCTTCTTACAAACAAGTCACAGATACAATAACTTTAATTGGCCATTGTGGTCCTTCAGGCTGCCCTTTTAGGGTTCCGTACCAAAATGGTAAACAATGAAACCTTACGGTGCAGCTTTGTCTGTGTTTTTTACAGTTGCTTATTTCAGGAATTACTAATGCAATGCCTTCAAATTTGAATTGATTGATTTTAAAAATGTGTTCTCTATAAAGAGAGAACCAGTGTTTCTATTGTAATAGGAGACAAAATGTAGGTTGAAATTTCAATGTACCAAGTTGGCTTATTTTGCACATTACAACACATCAACTCATATAATTTAATAATCGTCTTTTGATGAAACATGTCTGTAAGGATGCCATCTTCCCCGTATCTTCCAAGTTTGCTAAGCAAAAAATGTAAAGAAATGAAATGTTGATGGAGTTTTTCGCATGTTGCAGAAAAAAATGCTACTAACTAGCACAGTTTACTGGTACCTACTCAGCAAAAACCCTTTATAAAAAAGTAGATACGAAAATTAGAAAATATATGCATTTTCATCAAGGTGGGACCCTCAGTGTGCGAGTAGGAACGCTCGGAGGAACTACAAAGAGGAAAACTGCAACAGATTTTAAATTTT
The DNA here is from genome assembly GCA_905147745.2 of Phlogophora meticulosa. Lineage (NCBI taxonomy): Eukaryota > Metazoa > Arthropoda > Insecta > Lepidoptera > Noctuidae > Phlogophora > Phlogophora meticulosa. The sequence continues at coordinate 9,429,595 of LR990518.1, forward strand.
CTTAAAACTTCAACAGACTCAACTGCAGTAACTGCAAAGCAAGGTCGTGACACGCTTCTAACTTATCAAGCAAGTGTTTAATGAGTGCTTCAAAAGCTACAATAAACCTTCAATGCCGAAGCAATCATCTTTAATATCTTCTACTTCAGCCATTAGAAACTGTCCAACTTTAATGAGACCTGTCAATTTTGTTCCTCTTGCCGCGGCGTCAAAAGATCAGATTAAGCTCAGGAAATCTTTGCTCTCATTTCCTATTAAATCAGGGCATCGATTAAATTTAAAACTTCTTAAGCTTCGTCTTCTCAGTCAGTAATATTAGCTGACAAAAAGAATTTCAAATTAAAATAAAAGGAACAAACGTTATTCTGAGAACTTTTGTTAAGGATCGCTGTAAAAATTGTCTGGAAAGTTAGTGAACGTCAAAATTACACAGCATTAGTGTTTCAACATTACACACTGGAGTTTTCTGAAATTATACTATTTTGGATAAATTATAGCCAAATTGCTGTTTTCAAAAATCCTGAAAAACTGCACACTATATACACTATAAACAGTAGTTTTGTTTTATGCATTTTATGCTTAAGTCCTTCAATTACTTTTGTATCGAGTACCGAGTTCAAAACATCGACGCAACTGTTTGGATAAACACAAGATATAATGAATGGAATGGGTACCTATCTAGCCTAAATCCTGACTGTATTAGTTGACGATTGAATTATTGCGTGCCGAAATGGTAAAATGGGATCCCATCGTTCAACTTCGTCTGTCACGGCTGCTTTTACCACGAACTACTCTAGTTCCATTGCAATTTTTCATTCGCTTTGATATTTTTTCTTTTCTTTTTTAATACGTTGCCCCGCACTAGGAATTTCTCCTGTGTCGTGGGTGTGTTTACAAACATTTAAAGTCACATACACAAACAGCCAGACCCGGAACAATTACCTGTAGGCCATACAAATATTTGTTCCGTGCGGGAATCGAACCACGACACGCAACGCAGCAGTCGATCACTCAGCCACTGCGCCAACCGAAAAAGACTTATGCTTGTCCACATAAATAGAATGCGTAACAATTGTGGAAATATCGTTATTATAATTGCAATAGGACCTGCTATGGAAGGTTGAAATTTAAAAGGAGAGAGGAGTAACTGGTAGTCAAGTAGGATACCTATCACTTTATATGTATTATAAATGAGTTTTATTTGCATACTATAAATTATATTGTCTTTCTATTACATTTTATTATTACTCATATCGCTCAGATTTTGATTTAAGATGCAAAATGTCCATAAAAATACTATTTCTCGAATCGAAAGTTAGCAAAACAAAAAATCTGAAACAAATCTATTTGAAGGTTTGAGTTACATTAATAAATAACAAATAAATAAATAATGCTGGACAATCCACACAGCATCATCTAGCCCCAAGCAGAGCTTGTGTTATGGGTACTAGATGACTGATATACTTAATACAATACATTACATAGATAGATATTTTTTATTATACATAGCAAATACCCAGAACACCCGGAACAAATATTTGTAGATCGTACAAACATTTTTCCCAAGGCGGGAATCGAACCCGCAACCTCCTGCGTCGCAGGCGGACCGTCGTCCGCCGCGCTACATCGGTCGTCAAATTATTAAATTAAGTTATTACAGAAAAAATAAAACGGACGTTTCTTACTAGCACAGTATTTTAGTGATCAGCATAACCTTTGAAGTAACTAAGATTCGCGGTTGGTAAAATAAAAAAAAATACATTGAAAACGGAGAAATATTGTTCCTATTAGTCGTGATAAGGTGGGCGAACTCTTTGCCACCGGTTTTAAACTACCTTCACCCTACTTTAGCCTTATCTCTTTATCTTTATGTGTACGTACAGACCATAGGAAATAATATGGCTAGTGGAAAATACGTATTTTTCTAAAGGCGATTGGCACACTGCACCGTATCACGCTGCGGGGCGGCGAACGACGAACACTGCGCGTGAATGCGTTTTGTGTGATGCGCTACGCGTGTTTTCTATGCAAACAATGTAAGAACACACATTCACGCGCTACGCTGCGTGATGCGGTGCAGTGTGCCAATCGTCCTTTCTATGCGCCAGTCGACACGATATTTTGTCGAAAAAGAACATGTAATGCGACGACAGACTTTTTGAAATATAAAATACCAAAATATTATAAACATCGATTTATTATCAACAAATACCTCATATATTCTAATCACAGGATATCAAATTACATTCAATCAAAATATTCTATCAATCACAATACATTATATAAACTTATCTTTAAAAAACGTCAAATACAAAGAGCGTTAGAAGTCAGCCAAACATCAGTTTACGGTGTCATTATTACGAAAATACAAGTATACTTTGGGTACCTGTGAATTATTAGAATATGTTATTCTAGTATCCTACACTCAGATTAAAATATGGTGATTCAGTTGAATTGATTGACCCTTTGTCACAAAGTTATTTACTGCTTGAATACAATTATGTCAGCTTTTTACACAAAATATTATGTTACGTAAAATTAACAACATATTCGTTTTGTTTATTATGACTTGTTTTAAAAAACTGCTAAGTTTTAAAAAACTGCCAAGTTTTTTATCAGTCCCTAGCAAAATGGCCGAGATTTTAGAAATCTCAATAAATTAAAATGTCACTTTAGTTATTAGAAAATTACAAAGTTCTGTTTCTTCATGTAACACAATTTAATCGGCGACATAACTAGCTGTAGTTCATAAATATAAATCAAAAAACAAGATTATTGTTCGAAGATAGTGGAGACATACATAAATACACGTACATAAATTACTTCGTCAATAACATTTAGCTAGTCTCATTGATCATACAAGATTAAGTCTAAAAATTAAACTATTTCTAAATTAAAACTAACAAACAAACCAGGTACCTTAAACAAACCTTATATCAAATTCAGTTCTTGGTCACAGAACGCCTATAAAACATAGTCAATACATAAAGCGTCACACGACCTGTTCACGCCAGCACACAAAAAACTATAAATTCTGCATAAAACTAGGAACTCGTTGGCATCTTAGCCAGTTCATAGATTGCTTCACCTCTAAGTTGGTGTAGGCTGGATACTTTGGCTAATGAAGTGTCCAAATATTTGTTGTACACTGCCCTATATTTGGAGTTGTCTACATTGATGACAATTTTAGCCAACTTCCTGATGATGGGGTCGATGTGTTCGAGAGAGTATCCCGAGTAGTATGAGAGAGTGGGTGTCCATACCTCTTCGAGCCTCCTGCTCGAAAGCAGGTAAAGGGACATGCAGATGGCGGCGGCAGCTAGCTCGGATGGCCGGTAGTGGGCCATCGTGTACTCAACCAGGCAAAGATCTACGAAGTATTTGGCTAAGTGGTGATTCTTTGATGTCCCATGTGCAGCTTTTACAAACCTGGAAAAATATAACAGTTAGCAGCATCCTTTGGCAAACAAAACACTTCTATGACTTCTAATCGCGATTTAGATACTGCACTAAGAGGGTGGACACAAAATGGTTCGTACAGTCGCAGTGGCGCGGAGCCCCTTTCAGTGATTTATGTAATACATAGGTTGTCAGTCTCCATAAAAATACAATGCAAAAAAAAAATCCCCAGAATTATACGCTAGAATTATACGGTACAACTCCAAAGACTAGTACAGACCTTCTCAAAAAGCTGAGTGGAATAGGTCTAGCAAGGCAGAAGCCAAGTTTTGACATGATGTCCCTCTCGCACTGGAAAACATCTGCTTTGGAGTAGGCGTTGTCGGTCACATACACGAAGTCGCCGACGTCGGGAGCGTAGATCTCTTCGTACTTGCTGGCAATGAACATAGCCGTCACGCCGACGAGCTGCAGCTGATTCCTTTGGACGTTTGGCACCGCCTGCAATTAGAAAATTCATTATTTTCGCTGAAGCTTACCACTTTTCTCTATGAACTAGACACAGTCTACACATTTGGCTCAGCCCGCCGCGAATGATATGAATCGTATTTTCGAACGCGCTGCGGGTACAGCACCTATATTTTTCGTTACCTTATCTGTTTGTACTACATAATATATCATTTATCACTTTAACGCACCCGCCGTCTGTTTTGTATATATAACATGACGGTATTTACCTGTAAGTATCGGTCAATGATTCCAACAGTCAGATGGAATGTCTCCAGCACTAAAGAGAACTGCCTCTGTACTTCCACAAGCCAGTCAATAAGAGTTGCCCTCATCTTTCCAGTGATTACAGTCTGAAAAAAAATATTTCATTCAATTTCTATAGACATGAAGAAACATACAATTTTCAAGTCAGCAACCCCATCAGTTAACCAAATGAGTTTAAAACTGATAAAAAGACAACATATGCAAACCTGTTTCCTCAAATGGTCGGTCTCAACAGGATACTTCTCTTCTAACTCAGTCAAATATTTGTAAATATCCTTAATGTAGATGGACATAAGCAGCGGACTGTTATTATCTCCAGCGTCAATATCTTCAATGTCATCAGGCAATTGAGGAGTAGCATTGAGGTCAGTCAAGTCATTATTTAATAAAGCTGCATACATTTCAACCTTTTTCCTGTTTATTATTGAAGTCTTTTCATATCCCTCTTCCAATTTCAACTTTTCAAGTGATTCTGTTGATTCTTTGAGGATTGGTCTCAGTCCTTTGGATTCCTTATTTTCTTTGAGGGTTGGCAGTTTAGAAGACTTCTTGGCTTCTTGAACTTTCTTTGTCTGAATGTAAATGTTTATGGATTCTTTCAGTTCAGCTGGCTTGTTCTGGGCATCTTTGACAATTGCCTGTAAATGAGTTTGTTGTTTCAAACAAGATAAATTTGTGATCTAGTTGATGTCTGAAGAAGTCATTTGTAGTACTTTTTAATAAATAACAAAGGAGTGTTGCTATGATTGCCATGTGGTTAAGAAATATATTATCACACCTGTACTTCTTAAAAGGTTACGAAGAAGTGTATCTACCGATACAGTACATCCAACCACATCAATGAGATTGTAGGTTACATAGAAGCCTTGATCTCATTGCGTTTGTAAAAACCCATTTACAGAAATAAATATAATTTATTACCTTACATAGTCTGTTCAAAGTCAACAAGAGTGGATACATCTTAATACAGTCTGGATTTGTGCCCACCCAGTCAGTGGCAATAGACAGGCCCCCTATTACATAACTGGCAAACACGGGTGTGCTTTAGTTACACCTCTGCAGTAACCCTCCAGGAATAGAGGCATGATGGTATGTATGTTATGTTTGTTACTAATTCCCATTATTGACTAATTGGCTTAATAATTTAACCCCTGACAGGTATTATCACTTCCATCATAGTTTTAGAAACTTTAGGTATAAGTTAACAAAATGAAATGGCCTCATTTTGTAAGTGTTAACATGATAAGCATTAGGAATTATTATTAATTAAGTACCAAATTTACCAACACAGTCATGTTCATTTTATGAATATCACTTTTATTAAATTATAAGTAGGATATTGAAGAGACATGCTGCAGCAACCCCAAATAAATTGAGATAAAGGCTGGAGAATGATGATGAAGTAGGATATTGAAAACAAATGTATTACTTCAAAGTTTTGTTCAAATTGTGTGTTGTGTTCATGATGGCTATTTTAGTTTACCAAAAACAGAAGCATCACACAGTTAATTCTTGATTCTCTAAGGGATCCAAGATAATGGAAATACTTAATTATTTGATAAATATCAAAATATCCAGAATGCCTATATCCAAGAACAGAACCTCATAGGGTTCTGGAAAAATGGCATGATAATTTTCGACAGGTGATTATTGGCTAAAATTTAGTTTGTTAACAGGAGGTATCAATGCTACTATAAAACTTACCCTGTTGCGAGCAGCAGCTCTAGCAGCAAGCCCAGCTGTACTTTCCTCTCGGCGCAGCGGAGGCCTAGACGACGGCTGCACTGCTGCTGCCTTAGCTGCCAAGCCTGTGTCCACCTTCGACTGAACATGACTGTAATTACTGAAATAAAAAATATTATTTACTTCTACCTACATGATTGCAAAAAATATGTAGGAGAGTAAATTGAATATGGCAATCATTAATTAACACGGTATCTTATAACCCCTGTTTGTTCTCACAATGAAAATAAATCAACAAGAAATTTAACCAGCTGATTAACAAAATAAATAAGTGGGTGACAATGAATGGCAAAATGTTACCTTTTAACAACAGCCCGATTTAAAATCGCTTTCTTCTCAAACTCAGCAGCAGCAACAGCGACTTTACCACCGATTTCACGCTGCGTTTGGACGTTGGTGTTGATATCCCCCAAAGCTCCTCGAACGGTCAACCCTTGTTTCTTGGTGGGAATCGCCACGTTACCTTTACCCTTGATGGCATATATGTTTTCCTGGTCCTGGATCTGCGCCTAAAATGTATGTTTCACCAGTATTGATCTGTTCAAACAAGGATTAGCTTTGTAATGTAACGAAGATTTCTTACCGTTCGGTGCCTCCTCATTTGGATCTCCATAACGACTAGTTTTCTTGTTTAGCCCGTACGTATTTAAATGAACAGTCTCGGGCAGACCCTTGTTTCTGCGTCAAATAGTTCAATTACATTCAGGTAGTGCTACTCTCCGAGTTCGAATTCTTAATTTTTGCTTCGCTTGCTTGACTCCGCTCAAATCAACTCAACTCAAAATTAACGGTCACTATTTTTTTCTATCGAATCCATCGATTCTCTATGGTTCACTGCGATTGGTCAAAAATCTTTCAGTTCTGATTGGTCTTAAACAATATCCGGAAAGTCAAATAAAAACTTAATATATGCCATCCAAATAATTGAAAACTTTTAAAGTATTCTTTAAATTAATTTATTTTTAAATAGTTGCGTATTGGCGTTTGTTACAAATTATGATCAGTAGTTTGTCCTTTACACTTGACTGAGAAATACTTTTGCTGATCACTATTTCCGCTGAATTCTTCGACACTACTTTTTGTCTATGCATATTTGGATGATATTCTCAATTCCACCATTCTAGTTAGTAGTTAGTTTAAAACCAGTAGAAAACCACAGACTGGGTAGTACTGTGCAGAGCTGTGATTTTGGATATGATGACTATTCGTCACATTCACTATTTCGTCGCTATCCCTGTTCTTCCAGATATTTTTGACGCTTACTGTACATAGGACAAGCATCGGACGAGTCGGGCAAGTGTCGAAATACACATAACGAGTTAAGAAAACTGACCAGAAACATAAGGTGTAGTATTGGCGAATGAGACCAATTAGAATTACCGATGAAATAGCGAATATGTCGAATAGTCATCATAATAATATGTAGTTCTTAAAGTTATTATTTGTAAGTTTTTATTGTGTACAATAAAGAGTATTATATTATATTCTATTCTATTCTAGTGTTTCATTAAAACCAATAAAATGCTTAATTGCTTACACAAAATAATCTGGATTTCGTTTCAGATTGACCTTATCAGGATAGATTCAGAAATCATTAGAGTTTTATTCCCATGCGGTCGTGTTGCGTTAGTATTACAAAAAAGTACAGATAATTATGACACATTAAAAAGGCAACAAGTGTACTTAACACATTCTTCAGCAATAACAGGCTCTTCACTACTAGACAGCCTCTTCTCTGAGAAAGGATGGTTGTAATGTCAATGAACGCATTTGTTTCCATAAGTTTTTTTCTTGCAGAGCAGTGTAAATTGAAAGATTAATTTTTAATTAGCTTGTTCTTAAAGAGCGATTTACAAACATTTTTTTTTATCAATTGCTCAAGGCATTCCTTGGGCAATTGATAAAAAAAATGTTAACCCATTGGTTACAAGTGGTATCTAAGAAGCTTAGCTGGAACATTATTTATAAGTACAGTCCACATACAGTAACTTCACCGCTGACACACTGGTGATTTTAAAAATGGACAACGGACTTAAATATTACTAGCGATTACAACCTATGGAGAAAGAGGCAGTGCGGCGATTAACTCTCTATACATCTAGCAGAAAGGTGCACGACATATTACTAGGCTCGTGGAAACCTAGCAAAAGCTATTGTTCACACAGAATGGATGGAGGTGGTGGTGACGGACAGTTTGACAGGAATTGAACTATGCTAGCTATCATTATATCATATGTACAATTACTGATAAACTGCCCATCACTGGCACTGCCTAGTCTGGACCTTTCTGTTGGCTTGATCTAGCACGGCCCGATCTAGTTTCCGCTTTTGTTTGAACACAACTCAGAGGGAGTTTGCGGCAAGCGTTAGCAATATTCATTCATGCTTTTGGTTGGGCGTTGTGGGCTCTTGCCGTAAAGCTTCTCGCGGGTGTGTCGTTTGTCTATGAATTATCGTTCCGTTCTTCACAAGCTTCATACTTAACATTTGCCACTTACACGCACACCCTTCTTATTTCGTTACACGCATGATTTTTTTGACATTTGGCACTTGACAGTTAACTCTTCGCGTTTCTGTGTGCTGTGTGCATACACTTTGCTGCGTGCACTGATTTCGTACCATTATTAAATTATTGCCGGGTCGATTTCCCCCAAAGAGCTCCTATTTAACCAGTTCCATTAACCTTTTCCACGACGATTCTAGCAAGATGTAAGATTTTTTTTTACATATCCATTCAACATTAACCTATGCGGCGTTTGTAACATTATCTATTTGTTCTTAGTATTCTCAAAAATGGTGCAGAAAGGTCCTCGTCCTTTGGTGCTTTGTGGACCTTCGGGATCGGGCAAGAGTACATTGTTAAAGCGCCTTCTGAAAGAGTTTCCGGATAAATTCGGGTTTAGTGTGTCGCATACTACAAGGGGACCACGTCCAGGCGAAAAGAATGGTGTGCATTACCACTTTACAAACAAAGAGGACATGAGCGCTGCTTTAGCAAGAGGAGAGTTCTTAGAAACCGCAAGTTTCAGTGGCAACATGTATGGAACCAGGCATGTAAAGTTCTTTGTAATGAATCTCACTTGGCCATGTGGTTGTTGGTTTGGGCACATTGGCATGATGCCAACAGTGCGGTGGTCTTATTCATAAAGTCATTGTTTTTTAAATGCATTTACTTGATATATTCCTCAGAAATACATATCTTAAGAAATCATCTCCAATTTGCTATCTTTGTGGGTTACCAGAGTCCAAAACAATGTTTAGGTTGTGTCTCAATGTTTTTTATGTGACCCAATAACAAAAGTTATTTCGAATCTTTCAGTAAACAAGCAGTGAACGATGTACGGTGCTCGGGAAGAATGTGTGTTCTAGATATTGAGATTGAGGGAGTCAAGCAAGTGAAGAGTACGGATCTCAACCCACTGCTGGTGTTTGTAATGCCACCTTCCATTGCGGAGTTAGAGAGGCGACTGCGTGCACGCAATACTGAGCAGGAGGAAGCTTTGATGAAAAGGTTGGAGACCGCTCGCAAAGAAATCATATATGGTAAGTGGTTTTTTTTTTTTAAATTGTTCAATAATCTGAGGGTATATAGCACTTGTGTTATACTTGATAGTAATAACAAGCTGCCTGATGTTATTAATCAATTCTTTTGTCCACTAAAAATTCCAATTCCAAAGCCACTTGGTAGGTCTTAATGACATGATGACAGTAGTTATTAATGCAAAATATACCACTTAATATCTTTTGGTTTTGATGTCCACTTTAATTAATTATCATTTATTTATTAGTTTTATCTAACAATGCCTACTGCACACTTTACCAATAATCTATTATTCCCTTTAAAGGGAATTTAGTAGAGTATAAATCTTTTTTCTTTTTTAAATCGTCTTCCACATTGTAATCTAAAAATAATTTTCTATACTTATAATTAAAACTTGGATGTACGATTGTTTTCAAGACTGTATTTAATATTATGTTACTGACGCAACTTATCAATAAAATAATGAATGTTTACAATCAGTCTTAAAAATAAAACATGTCTGATGCAATTATTTCAGGTCAGGAGCCGGGGAACTTCCACATTACTATTCTCAACGATAATTTGGACAAGGCATACTCAGAGCTGCGTGAATTTATATCCCAAAATATGGAGGATAAAGAGCGAGGTTTGTGTTTCCTCTTCATGTAAATTGATCCTCTTAAAAATAACTAATAATAACATTCGGTAAACAAGACAGTGAATCAGCATGTTATTCATTTATGTTCAGTAGATGTAAATAGTATGTGTGTGTGTGTGTGTGTGTGTTTATTTACCTGTTTGGTTGTGTTGTGTGTGAGACAACTGCATAGAGATTGAAAACATGTTGACAAAACTGCAGTGATAATTTTGGTAGAATTAAATTATTACTTCTTGCAAAACGACATTGTTACAAGTATTTAAACAATTAGGGTATATTTGTTTGGTAAAGGTTTTTATTTGTTAAAGTGGAGTATTCTATCTATCAATCTACTTAAATAAAACATTTAGATTTATCTATCTGACAAAAGTAACCTTAATTTTCGATCAACTTTACAGTGTTGTTAAATGATCAAATTAGGTAACAATACAATTAAAAAAATCACTTTAAGTGCTTTATCAATTAGTTAACCTTGCTTTGTTACATCAGTGAACTGATAATGAATCAAATATACTCATAGGGAAGCACTTTGCTATCACATACTCTAATATAAAACAATTCAAATAACTAAAATTTTATCAAACATATTTATCAGTAAAACAATAATACTACAATCTACCACAGTTAAAATACATTAAACTGTATAAATGGAACAATACATAGGTTTAATCGTACCATACAAAATTTAAAAAAGCAATCTTTTATTGCATGGTTATTTCAGTAACACTGCACCAAGGGTACACATTGTTACACGGTCAATAGGTTGTGGAGATCGGATAGGCAGTCGCTCCATGTAAGACACTAATATTCAGCTGCATCCAGTTACACTGGTACTATATTAGGAAGGGGCCCCAACATAGTTGGGAAAATTAGGCTCAGGCCTAGATCATGATTACTAATTCAATAGGACTACCCTATTGTAGTAATTATGTCCTTAAAATTCTGATTGGTCCGAAAGTAGAATTACTCAAAAATACTGCACACGTATTGCTTGTCACGTAAACCAAAAATGACGACGATATAGTGCATTGAAATTGCGCGCGACGTCACGCCGTGCTATACTTTTAACGTAACAGTGACGTCACAAGCCCCTTCTTCTGAACTTTGATATGCTATATCATTGTCACTTTTTATTGTTTTGAGTAAGCAAAAATTAAATATTTTTTAGTAATCTTACTGACGGACTAAACAGACTTAATATATTTTTACCTAGGGCACATCCCTATGATTGTTTATTAATAACCATAATCCTTTTGGCGTGAGTTTAATTAATAAGGCGTGAGTATTAACTTCACTAACATTACTCCACAGATATCAAGGACAAAAAAGACGACGAAGAAGAGTGAACAGGCCATGCATGAAGTTTGATATTATCCCTAGCATAGATAAGATGAGCATACATGTCATCCTCTGTTTTTGATATTTTTAAATTATCGGTGTTAGTTGTGTGTTTAACACTGAAATATATCGCCCCAATAAACATAAGCATAAAAATATTGTAACATGGTTTAAAAACAAATCTATGAGAAACTACCTCCTATTAAATGTATAAGAACACAGTATTGTAGAACCATAAAATGGTGACCTTCAAGAGATTCAGTGTTATAAAGGTGTTAAGAAATTGCTTATTGTGATTGTTGTACGAGTTTATTGCTGTTTTAAATGCTAATGAACAATCACGGAAAGCATTGTGTATTTTTGCAAATGGTCAATATTCGCGCGTCTTTACTCATTTTGATTGATGAGTAAAAAGCATAATATTTGTGTAAAACATATTCCAATTATACCGAAGCTTCAAAAAGCTTTAAGTGTTTAAACTTTGATAATTATTTCTTGTAGGATTTATATAATTAATGACTTAATTATAGTACACAACATTTTTAAGATAAGAAAATTAGGAAAATACTGGTGACCAATACTTTGCTATTTTAAGCCATTTACAAAGGACTTCGATTAAAACTTTCTTGTCTGTAAAATGTTGTGTACTGCGTCAAACTTAATACAACCTAGTCTAAGCTTTACTATTGAATTATGTAGTTCAAATTTATATGGTATGTTATTTAAAATACTTAAATGAAATATCGTTTTAGTATATTGACAGTATGCACGTAATTTATTTACAAACACTCATTAATCTAAAAGAATCTCAGACCAAAAACATAACTAGCCATATTTTGAGTTGAAATGCACTTGAGTTTGGACTATAACGATTTTAATAGCATTAAAACCCTGTGCGATGAATGTACATCCCGTGAAGACATTCCAGAATAGCCTTTTATCTATAGGTACAATACAAATATAATAAAGCTATAGTTTGTTTGCTTTTTCGATTAAACGTGCTAATCTAAGGAACTAACATATGGAATTGAAAAATTAGTTTTGCATTTGAGAGCCCAATTCTTGAGGAAGGTTATATATAGGCTAACGTCACGCTACGGCCCTTAGCGGTTTGAAACCGCAGGACACGGCTAGTCACTTATAAGTGTACAGTGGCGATATTAAATCATCAAACATTTTATTTTATGGCCAAATTTAAGTGTTTTGCCCCCTCCTACGCCTACCATTTTGCGTGCCAAATTTTTAATACAATTTTGCCTACTTATAAATATTATTAGTAAACAATTTTGCAAGTGGTGTGCGATTCCATTGTGTCATTGGCATTTCGTGTACTTAGAAAATGGTAGTAGAAGAAATAAAATTATGTGTAGTTAATAGCTTCAGTATACAAACAATATTGCACCAAAACGATTTTGCAAATTCTTTTTCTCTCAATGTATGGTAGTTAAAATATTGAAGTTATTGATATAGATATTTGTAGATCTTAGTTTCATGATGTTAACGTAGGTGTAAATGTATACCTATTGTTTGTCTACTAGTTCATTGTGCTAGAATTAACAGTGCGTAGCTTGGTTACTACTAGTTTAAGCTTAACTGTTGATTTTTGAAATATTTATGGAAGATGAATAATATATTTGTTATTTATTTTTGCTTTTAGCCATTCTTCGCGGATTCTAAAGGGAGCAGGCGCTATAAGATTCTACTTAATTTATATACATTTTAGTATTATTGCTAATTAAAATACTCGTCGGTTAGAATGTAGCACCTCGAGATGCTATGATGTTTGTATGTAGGTATAATTCCTAAAAGCCTGCTTTTAAACATTTATTTATGGTATTGAGGCTTGAGGAGTTACATTCTTCCCTTATTTTTTGTATGGGGCTTATTTTTATATATCTGTCTAACCATCTCCATTTTTATGTTCAATTTTAACCATTCCAAGAAGCTAGCAACGCTGTACTGCTATGGTACATGAAATTGTATTGTGATTTGCATAATTTTTATTACATATACTTACCTACTATTTATTCCAAAAGGGTGTGTTGCGTTTGCAATTTAATCTAACGCAAATTGTATGTATTAAGTGTTGTCAGTATAGAAAATAAAACGATTGAAATGAATGCTTTGTTTTGATTACCTACCTTTACATTTATACCGTTGGTTATTCAACACATTGATGAAACATTCCTTACACAACATTACCAATTGCCTACGAAGGCTGTGCATACTACTACTACCTACATATTATTCTCTAGCCACTGTCTCACCTCTACCGTGGGTCATGGGGTTGTGACGTGAAGGAACTTGCTACAATTTAATTTCAGTTTTAAAACCAGCCCACACGACACAAGTCTTTGAATTTGGCGCCTAGGTTGGCGATGTTTTGCATCACAAATCCAAAATCCATGAGTTTAGTACATTCTACACTTTACGTCGGCTTTTCCTAATTTATTGGCTATTTTTACTAAAAACTGAAAAATCACGATTTCACTTTAACCCAAAGATGTTTTTGGTGGAAGTATGAAATTGATGATTTTCTCATTTTTTTACAGTAAGTTAAAAAAATATTGTGTTCCAGTATTTTCATGTAAAAATTTGGAAAAAGGTGACAAAATTTTTAACGCAGAATCCAAATCATGTACTGTACTCTTGGTGAGGTTGTGCGTCGCAGTACCTTCCACCCTGTATAGTACTCGTGATATGAAAAATACCCAGGCCTATGAAATATTGGTGGAAAAATGGATGGAAGTTGAACAGTAGACATGCTTCCATAACTACACGAACTAGTGGCCCACCAGAACTATACAAACTAACAATGTTCGGTCCATTTAGAAGACGGATTTTGTATGGACGTAGTTTGCGCAAACAGTGGCTTATGAGAAGAGGCCTTTGACCTGCAGTGGGATAGTAATAGGCTGGTGCTACTACTTTAATGCACATACAGAGATAACAGTATACATACATTATTATACCTACATCAGGCAGGTCGCTATTGTTTTCATTAGGCCTTTATCCAATATATTATATAAGTTATACCTACACTAGATTTATTTTAGGCATAGTTTAATATTTGCTTAATAATTTTAATATGTAACTCTGTACTGATGTCACTTCTATGTAATTTATATGTGAACTTATGAATAAAAAAAGTATTTTCATTTTCAACTGTAGGTATATAATGTATTCTTGGATTTAAATATAAAAATACAATTTTAAAATACAATTTTTAAATATAAAAATACAATTATAATCGTTTGGCATATATCATTTAAAGATATAGTTGATTGGTTTCTAAGATGGTTGCTCTGCATCAGAGCATGACCCCATTGCACATTGCCAGTTCAGTATGTGGGTCTTTTTGGAATTTTAAGGTACAATAGGTAGGTGTGATGTAGAAATAATACATGGGCACATACAATGTTTTCTAAAAATATTTATTCCAAGTCTATCAATACAATTACTGCTAGGAAAAAAATAACAATACCAGTTATGTTTCTTTTAATGAGGGTCAAGAATTCCTTATTGTAAGACAATAATAAATTGTTCATTAATTTCAAACAATAAAGCAAAGCATGATGTCAATAGGTACAAGAAATTATTCATTCTGAGCAATATTATTCAAAAGTTACATTTCACAATAAACATAATAGTAAATAAAAAACAATATCCAAGTTTTCAGAATATCCTACAGCGTACTAGCTGTTGTTGGTTCACTATGAATCAATTTCAAAGTACAATACTGTTGTCTTTGTCCCAGCGATCGCGGTGTGAATGGGGAGGTGTATTTTCACAATCTCCACCTATTGTTGCAGCTTTAGAAATACTTTTCAAGGACACACTACTTCCTGCAGGCATCAAGCTGGACTCCTTTGATAAACACTTCAAACGTGGAATATGTGAAACTCTCTTAGGAATTTTGGAACCAACCTTTTGGCTTTTGGGATCATACAAAGTATTGGCTGATTTAGATCGAGCATGTCCCACATCTGCCTTATTCTTCATACATGACAGTGGTGTTCTGGAGCCACTGTTACTTGCAGACTTTGACTTCTTTGGTGTTTCATTCAGATTAGTTGCTTCATCTTCATATATGAGCAGCCCATCAACATTTGTGTCTGTCTTGGTACAAGTTTGGCGAAGTTCTGCATTAGTGCTCTGTAAAACTTTGATCAAAGTGTCATCTGACATAGTTTCAACGTTTGAGTCCTCTTCGTTCTTAGCTACAACAATAGGAGTTCTCTCAATACCTATTGACGGGGACCGAGGATCATCATCAAGGATCTGAAATACTTGGCTGTCATCCTCTTCTTCATTAACCATTTCAGTATCTTCAATACTATGTATATTTTCCTCACTATCTTCAAATTTATCCTCACTGTCTACATACTCAAAGTTAGTTTCCAAAAACTTTGGCTGGGGTTGATCTTCACTTGATATGTTGTTATCTAAAGCTTCATAAGAAGCTGTAGATGAGCCCAATGGCTCTTCAGGTTCCTTTAAAGTATCATCTAAAGTAATGTTTAAAAATCCCTCACACAAATTTCGAGATACCACTAAATCTGGGCTCTTCTCACATGCTTCAGCACAGCTGTCACAATTGTCGTCATTCTCAGTGTTCAACACAGGACTTGCACAGTTATCACTTTGTAGTCTCAATAACTTCTTTTCATTTGCTGCTTCATCAGACTTTGTCGAAATTATAATAGGTGTGCGTTCAAAGTCCTGTGTAGGGGAGCGAGGGTCATAAGACTGCAGGTGGTTCTTTATCACAGCAGAAAGAATAGGATTGTTGTGTATCAGTTTTTCTTCACCATTTGCATTTTCGAAAGTCTTCCTCAGATCAACGTTTTTAGTAATATTGCGTTTACCAGTTGACTTATTCTGAAACAAAAATTGCAATAAATTAGTGAGATTATACGAGACGACGTCAAGAAGGTCAGACGTTTCGCGCACAACAAAAAAAAAGGAGGGAATTCTGTGTTATTTTTAGTTAAGAATATTCATGAAGTGGAATACTTGTACACACCTGAAGCGGAGTACGCGATATTTCTGGTGTTGGAGATCGAGGATCCGGGTTATTATTACTAACTTCTGTAACGTCCAACTCATTCTTTATCGAAGTAACAGTTAGGGCTTCATTATTATTTGCCTTACTTGAGTTGGTTCCCATTGTTATTTCTAAAAATAGAGGACACGTATTGAATTTAATCCGATACTGCTGTTTATTGGAACGAACTAATCATTATAATTATCAGCAACAACGATTAGTTAAATTATTGCTTTTTTTTCTTCCTACAACCCGGTTGACGAACTCAAAACATGTAACGGCCGCAAATGTCACACTCAATTCTATTTTTGAAAAAATTTCGTTCGGAAAACTAAACTTTTAGTCCAAGTGTAGCAAAATAATTATTTGAATGTTGCTTATCTTGTTTCAAGCCAAACTAAGCATTGAAGGTAGACTATTATTATAAATAGTAATTTAAAAGCAATAAAATATTATATTTTGATTGTTTAAATTCGAATTTGTTTTCAAAGGTTTACCCCATGTTTATACCATTTCTAAACCAAATTAAAACATGATTGCCACCTAAAAAAATAATAAGCTTGAGTTTAAAAGGAATGAAATAAAAAAATATTTGACCGGATTTCTAGAAAACACACGAAATGACTGGATTCTGTACGCAACACAAGTATATATATTTCTATATTTTTATCAACAAGTATTATCCCCAAAATAATTACAAATCACGATGGCTTAGTGCAGCTTACTTAGTGTTTTGATGCCTTGACCGTGTCCGTTGTAATCATGTAAGGTGCTTTAAATAACAACAGACCTGCACAGTCCCGCAGACGTGACTAGTCATATACGACTTTAAAGCGAAAACGAATACAATTTTGACGACCGATGTGGCGCGGCTGGCGAAGGTCCGCCTGCGACGCAGGAGGTTGCAGTAGTTGTAGTACCCATAACACAAGCTCTGCTTAGCTTGGGCTAGATGATGCTGTGTGGATTGTCCAACATTATTTATTTATTTGTATTTACTAAATAGAGAGTCAAACTACTTTGGGTACCTATTTTTATTGTACAGAATAGGTACAAAAAAAAATAGGTACCCGGTAGGTAGTGCAAATTTTTAAACTTATTCGATCGCGTGTATTGTGTTTCCTATTATAATCACCAGGTGGCACTTACTCAATGTCAGTATAGTCACTGGCACGTAAGTTGGCAAGGTTTTGGCGTAGTGGGGGTAAGTTCGCGCATCGTGCACTTAGTGGAACAAAAAAGTGGTGACTTTTATTGATCGTCATTATTTTATGGTTATTGCCATCATTGAATCATTAATAATATCTGATTAGAAGAAAGTTGAAGAAGGGAGTGGAATTCGTAAAGTTTATTGGGAGTTATAAATAATATGCATACGAGGAAAGTATGCTCAAAAAGTATGCGAAAAAAGGCATACCTTTTTTTGCCTTAATTTTTTAATTTAAAACAACAACAATAATATCAACTCGTAACAAAAACTAAATTTAAAAACAATAACAATAACTCTTTAACATAAACACAACAAAAACAAAGGGTACAATTTTCGTGCACGCAAGTGTAATCGGGAGTTCGGGAGGCAACTGTCGACTGTTGCACCAATCGCGCGCTCGGATTGACGTACCTCATACTCCGAGTCCCACTTGACTACCAAAGAGACCTAAAAAACGACTTGTGCGCATCTAACGACTCTTGCCATGTTACATGACGATAATTATACGCGATCGAATACATAGGTTTCAGAACTCGCAATAAAGCTACTATCATGTAGGAAAGTTTCCCGCTCCAAAGTAGGTGAAAATGACTGTACAGTAGTCAAAAGGAAAGCTTGGTTGGAGAACTGTACCTAGCTACATATCTTAGTGTAGTGACCTTTTTCTACAATTATGTAGAACAGCATTAGCAGCAATCATCAAGCAAGTCCATCTGGCCTGATGACAGCGTTACTGTTGTTTAACAAAAGACTACAGACACTAGTTCCAATAAAGCTACCGGGCCTGAGATTTGCATAGTGACGATGGTGACGGATGATGGCTTGGTGACGGCTAATGTAATTACTGCAGTCCATGGTATTACCAAAATAAGGCCAATTAAGGTGACTGACCAAAACCACTAAACAAATGGAAGCATTCTTTTTTAATTGACAAATCAGGTGATAATATTTGACACTCCAATCGTTTCGTCTCGAAAGTTTTAATCAGTCCTGTTTAAAACTTAGTGATTTATTACAAAAGTAGTTAATAATTGTCTATAGACAAATTAAAGATGGCATGGTTGGCGCAGAGGCTGAGAATATCGTTTCCCGCACAAAACAAATTGTTGTATGGCCGAAAAGTAGTTGTTCCGGGTCTGGCTGTTCGTGTATGTGAGTTTGAATGTTTGTAAACGCACACGATACAGGAGAAATTCCTAGAGTAGGGCAAAGTTCTAAAAAAATGGTTATCATTGGGCTCAATCTCTTATTCTTACACTGATTTCGTACAGTTTGAAGTAAAAAAGGATCAGAAAAAAATCGTAGGAATTAGGAAAAGCCGACGTAAAATGTCAACGCTAAAGGGTCCAGAATCATGTACTGAACTTATGGTTTCAGGATGTGCGTGGATGTCCCTTCCACCCTGTATATGAAAGAAGCCTAGACAGATCACAGTTTCGGCGCTGTATCTAAAGAACTGCTTCACATAATATATTCACGGAAAGTATGACAGAGCCAAAATTTGTTTTTCTTTCCATTTAATGCAGTTGTTCCTGAGTCTTCAATAATTCTTAAGTTGTTAAGTTCTTTAAACTTAGAACATTCTTATTTAAGTCTAATGTTTTCAGATTTATCTATGATAAACCCAACTCAATAGATCACCCGGTACCTTTAAGTAGGTACTTATTTGCTTTGGATTTAACTTATAGTAAATATGAAGAGAATAGTAGGTACATGACCAAAAAATAGTAATCTATGGATTATAATTTTGATTATCATTGGTTTAATTGAAATAACTTTTTTTTTATACAGTTTCTTTGAGAGCTACTATTAAAAAGAGCATCTAAATGAAACTGTATAAAAACCTTTTTGTTGTACAAACCGTCTTCTTCGCCAAAATATTTTTTCCGTCTACGAAACCCTTTACTGTGCTTGGTCGGTGATCGATGGGATCGAAGAGCTTATCTAATGATTCTCATTTACAGGAAGAATTTTGAAGAAAAAATTAAACATCTACTTTTAGAGAAATCTTTATTTATTTAGATTGAAAGTGTCACATATAAAATTATTAGGATTTGCATTATTCTTAATTGATTAATACTAGTGTTTAATTCTAAGATTTTATTGATTATTTTAATTGAAGGTATGTGGCAATTAATTTTATAAGTAGGTAATTAATGGCACGCATATGTTTTATTCCTTCCTACCCTAATTGTTATTTGATAGGTAAGTACTTGGCTATGTGTAGCATTCACTCAGGTATTCTTGAATAATTAAACTACATATAGTAAAAAATTACAACATCGAACACTACTTAGGTAGTGCGCTTCGGCACACATCCTAGATCGTAAGTCCAAGCACCGCGTCTACACACGGCACTAGATCGGGAGCTCCACATCCAGCCGCGTGCGCACCTCACGCGGCAACTTGATCCCTCATTGAGCCCCCAACCATTCGGTGACGTCACTCCTTTGCAACTCACCCTGCCATGCTCAGGAGGCGGCGGAGGGTGACACCACGTTCGAGCTGAAATGCAGAAAGATATTTGTAAATACTGGAAAATAGCTGCTAGCAAAGTCACATTCCTTTCCGGAAAGTAGTGTAAACAATGAGGAATTTCAGCAGCGCTGAGTAGTATGAAATCTGCTGTTTATTGCTATGCCGCAGAATAGGGAAATGGGCAAGATTGTAATAGAACAACCTTGCATACGTTTGATATGACTAGAGCGTATCTCTAGTCATTTATGTCTGGGTATGTAAATAGCTATTCATAATCTAATAAAATCTTTTAATTTAATTCCGATGAAAGCTCGAAGCAAAATGTCTAATATTATCCGGGCCACCCTTTATTGTTTTGAGCACACGACGCTGTTGCTTCTTTGGCAGATCCAACAGGAATAAGTATCATGTAATAAATAATTATTTGTCGCAGATATTAAACCTTTGGCTGCCTCCTTGATAATATTTTGACTCTGTTTAATGGTAAGATTTGCCTTTCAACATTCATAATAATTGTTGCAATATGCCAAGTGCACGTGGTATGAATCATGGCGATAAAAGAACATATAAATGTCCCACGGCCTTGCTGTTATGACTCGGCGGCAATGTTCAGAGCGGAGATAAATATTCCCTTTGTTTTTCTACTTGATGCGACTGTAGCGCACAATCCTATTAATTATCCTAACTGCGCCTGATGATTAATGACTTACCGCTACAAACAGGCAAACGTCCCGACCACCTCATGTCGTCACCACATGTTAGTGTTCTTTGTCCTCGGAATTCAGCTTTAGGATCTCGGCACGTAAAATTGCATGTTTTATTTTCAGCCCCATAATGAGGCACTAAATACTTGGGTACAGAACAAGTCTGGACCAGCACATGTATCTGCATTTTGCATGTTTGGAGAATCTGAAACGTACAGCATTATTGTTGAAAGATGCGAAAATTTATTACCACGATTTCCACTTACAAAAATAAACTCACTTCGTCTTTATGCGTGATCCGACCGACGACCATGTGGGAGCCCTCTTTCAGTAGAGAGCCGAATTTAGGACCATACATGTGGACGAAACGTACATGTCTGGGGGCTTTTCTTCCCGAACATGACAATATCCGAGGATATTGTAAAATTGCACGATCAACACCAGGCTTGGTTATCAATGTTCTGTCAGGGGGACATCGCACGCAAACCCCTAAAAGCATTGTAAAAATGTTAGTTGCAAGGGACATTGAAATAAAACCGAATTATAAAAAATGTTCTTCTAATTACAATTACCTTCATCGATGTTGTTAAACTCATTATCTCTCATACGAAGTCGCAGCGATCTTCTGCGATTTACTTCGCCAGCCCGCACCACTCCTCGCCCAATGTAAGTGGACGATACTTCATTGTTTAAGTTCTTCCGATTAGTTTCTTTAATATATGCATCAGACTGATAGAAGAGCCGCGGGTCTTCTCTTGGTTGGTATACTTTACCCGTCTTCTCTTCGGTAAGTGATGGGGTATCGTACCGAACGTGCATCGGCGGCCGTAACTTGGAGAGCCGGCTGCTATTATGGTCATAATCATTTCTCCTGTTGTGATCACTTAGTATAGACCGACGACTGTGATAATTTGGCTGTCGGTTGTGATATCCCTCTTTCGGCAAAAGTTTTATTCTGAAAACCAGATGAGAATATTTAAATTTCGCTGCACACATTTATCACTAGTATGTGAAGTGCGAATTTGTTAATGATAAGTGCTAAGGAAAAGTACACGTTTCGTCAAGGTTTCATCTCAAAATTTTAAAATATTTACACAAAGAGAACTATTGAGGTTTTCACAACATGAAAACTAGAGCTTGTAATCTGTTTAGGCAGTCAGGTATGGTATAGGAATAGAATTGACGTATGGTTGCTATTTCAGCGAGCCCTATGTTAGCTTTTCTGGATTGAATATTTTGACAGGCACTTATCCATGCTTTGATTTGAAGTTATTTACGATTATGCGTAGTTCCTGGTACGCACTAAAAATACTCATGAAAAAATGGTTTGAAGATACTTTTACAGAGAAATAAAGTAACGTGGATCAAAAAAAATATAAGAATGTTGTAAAAGTTTGAAGAGTGGTGCCAAAAAGTTTACGTCAATTGACTAACCTGTTGATGTCTATGTCCGGTTGGCGGGCTCTCAGTGATCCTAGACAAAAAGCACATCAAATTTTACGGCGACTTCATTTACAAACTTCTGATATTCCAGTTGACGAGGGGGATTGATTGTATTTATTTTTATTATTGAAATGAGCCGCGTTTGACCTGATGGTAGGATGATGTGGTCAACCTCATGTTCAGTATTGAATAGGTATTCAATCTCGACTTAATGATCCTAGGTTACCTAGCCTTACTAGGACAAGAAACTACCTTGCGAGGGACCTTAGGTTATACAGCTCTCATTAAAACCATAGAAATTTATGAATTTTTGTGTCCCACTTGAAAAGGCGACGCTATAAAGGTTTTCCTTGAAGAGATAGGCAGTGTAGTAGTATAGTAAACCCATATTTCATCAGTTTAGTTTAGATAAGTCATATGATGAAGGCACGAGGAGCAGGAGATGAGAAGCAATGATGATGATAATGAGATGGAGGCAGGTATGATGTATTACTAGGACGAGGAAATTGATGCTTAATAGAACAGCCCTTTAAATTTACTTTGTGGGACGTGGGTAAAATCTTATGCTACTGCACTATCTTTGGCATCCGACCCTGGACTTTATGACGTCACGCTTAAGACCACTTCCCCACCAAGTCTGTAAAGCATTTGACACATTCAATTGTTTTCCACAAAATGTACCAACATTGATGTCATTGTCACAGTCAATAAGTAACACATTTCATCTACAATCAAGAAATATATAAACTAACTAGCGGACCGAACAGACGTTGTCCTGCCCGTACAGCGCCACCTACTGGGTCCAATTGTAAATCTAAACCATTCTCGAATCTCCACGAACACACACAAAAAATTTCATCAAAATTGGTCCAGTCGTTTAGGAGGAGTTCAGTCACATACACACGCACACAAGAAATATATATATTAAGATAATAATTTAAAGTGTCTGGCACAACTCCCACATTCCAATGCATTTACCAGGTAGGTAAGTAGGTACCTACATAACGATTTTTGTTTGATATTATGTGCATGACGTGACGTGGAGTGACGCGGTGACTGGAATCAGCTAGGAATAAACCATTCCATCATTCCTTTTGGACGTCGTGAGAGGTGACTTTTATATCTCGAATCGTTTTGGCTTACAAATCAGTCGAGGTTCTTAGAAATGCAGAAATCGGCCGAGTGAGTAGGTAGGTAAAACTGGGTGCTTAGCTTCAGTCCAAAAGCCCTTGATTTAGTTAGGAGTAAAATGAGGTATTCATTACGGTACAAGTCTGTCTGACGAGCATTCGCTTCTAATCTAACAATTCAAATTTGATGTTGAGCATTTGCCTGTAACTGAATTTGTAGTACTTAGATGTTACAAATTGTATCAATATGTTGCAGATTGTGTCATTACATTTTGCGAACTGTAATAATTGGTTTTCCTCACTCACTGGTGTAGGGCTGAATGTCCAGCGGAGCGGAGTAAGGCAGGGGAACGGAGAAACGGAGAAATATAAACCAATAATCCCTGTCCACTGAAGCGAATTGGAGATTTTATGCAATCCAATCGGTTAAATTTCTCAGTTTCATCGCTCCGGTGGTTAGGCAGCCTAATACTCTACTCTGTAACGTAATATTACAGACGAATGGCTCCGGTGAGGTTGGACCTTAATACAGTCAATACAGTAGGTAATCGACATTAGTGATTTCTAATGTCCCAAGGTTTGTTTGTTGCGTTCTGTGTGGGAGGTCGGTTCAGCTGCTGACAATTACCAGCTAATAAATGATAGATACGAATCACGAATACGCACTATAAGCCATAAAACAAACGCAGTCATTGCAGAACACTTTGTAAGTGGCCAAGTGCAATAAATTACTTATTGACCACCCGTACAGCGTTAAAATAACTGACGTCAGAATTGTGCGACCGCTATCAATAATGCTGCTTCTAATAATTCATCAAACCATTGAAACTTCGGCGAACAAACCTTTTAAGGAGTAATGATATGTTGTACTTTAAGAGAAGGTATGAAGGACCAGTCCTGGCCCTATTCTTTTTTTATAAAACAAACATAACATCACGTCTGTAAACTCTGAAAGGTTTGGCAGAGGCTTGCCTATAGTACACCCACATTTCGGCAGCTATGTTTAAATCCTATGTAGGGGGCGAGCCTATTGCCATCAACCGGGCACGATAGAAAAACCCAACAACACTATCCCCGACACGGGAATCAACCCAGAACCTCGCGCTCAGTAGTTGCTATTGTTAACTCTAGTTATTTGTTTAGGTTGTGAATATATTTAAATAAAGGACTTTGTTGTCAAGTGGAGATGTTTCTATTTTAAGGCGCAGTAATGACGAAATAAGAGAAACGATTAAATTTCAGTGAAAGGAAGTTGGCAGCTGAACATAGATGCTTAGAAACAAAAGGGACTAAAAGCCACAGTAAATTTGCCAACAAAATTACACTTTTAGTCATATTAGGAAAAAACCTTCGACGTAAAAATATCCCTGAACAATAATTGGCGAGTTAACGAATGCAACTAAAACATAATAATTACGCAAGTAGCGGTATGAAATTTCATACTGTGACATGTTTCGGACGAGACGCAGCGTTCTCGGTCAGAGATGTCATGAAAGAAATGCTGTTTATTATTCTTACGTAAAATGTGTTGGAATAATAGTCTTTATGCTAATGCATTAGAGACGGAATCTTAATTTTTAGGTTCTGTACCAAAAGGGTGCTAACGTAACCTAATTACTATTCATCCACTGTCCGCCCGTCCGTCTGTGTCAGCGGGCTGTATCTCATGAACCGTAAAACTTAGACAGTTAAATTTTCACATAGTGTGTACTCAAAATATTGCGATAGCATATATAATAATAAAAAACAGCATTTTCGGTCGAATGGTACGAAACAGTCGGAACCCCTCGCTCGCGAGTCCGACTCGCACTTGCACGGTTTCTGTTTTTCGTAATAAAAAACCTAACGCTAAAGTGCATTCCTGACAGTTTTTAAATATACGTACGAAAATAACAAAATACATATTTGTATCTATCTAAATATAGTTTTCTAACCTAAAATGTTAGGCATTATTACTTAGCCTTTTAGCATTAATTATAACTTTTATGAAAGTTCAACAACTATGTCATAATTCACAAATTAGTGGGATTACCTGTATTAGTAAACGTTAAATGTGATCTCATATTGCAATTATCAATGTTTTGCCAGCACCTAGGTACGTATTATTGGGCCCAAACTATAAAAAATCCCAACAATATCCTTATTATTTTGTAATAAGGTTGAAAAAAAAAAAAAATGACAGATTGAGGTAGTTTGATGTGCTGGCTTCTGTACGTAAGAGGTTTTGGTAACGTCAGTAGTTAACACGTACATTCTCTTATACATCAGAGTCAGAAGAATACGGGAACCAGAACACGTGCAAATTTAATCCGGACAAGTAATAGCATAATTACTAATAGCCAATTAATAGTCCATTACCATAAAGAAACTTGCAACTTTATATGCAAACCAATAAAAGCTGCTGACAAGTATTAGGAAGCTATGGAGATAATATCTATTAGAATAATTACCTACGCAGTTACATGCAAATCATCTGCAAAATGTGGTCTAAGTACCTTCATTTAATTTTGCTTTTAAATCATCATTCAAATGCCTATAAAGTTTCTGTTCATCTGTTGGAAATGATGTCATGTATAATAATGATGCTGATATTTTAAAAGTATGATGGCGTGAAGCTGTTTGTTTTGCACTATATGTTAATTGATCATGGATATTCTAAGCAATGCTTGTCATTTTGTACTTATATTGTAAGTACTTGATGTAAAGTAAGATATAAAAACGCTAAAGTTAGTAGTTCCTACTGACAGTCAATAGAATCCGACCAGTCACTGGATTAGTCAGTATTTTTTGTGTAGCATTTTAATTTGGAGTCGCTTGTTATTCTATTATGTCATTGTCCCATAATTGATTCAGTATAAATCATGTTATTAAGTTAATCTTTTTTTTATAATTTATTGTAGGATGCATATAAGTATTATTCCATTTCATCTGGGGCTGGCACAATGTCTCCTTCCATATATGTATCTCTATTTGCCGTCATGTCAATGGTAACCATCTTTCTAACCATACTATCTATCACACAAGCCTACTATTGTAACCTGCTAGTTGTTTATCGTAAGTATTTTCAATGCCCTACAGTCTTTAACCAGCTAACGTTTAACATTCGTGATTGTGGTTGTCATTAGTGATCCTTTTTTTAATTATCTGTATTAATTTAATTGGGGTTTTTATTCCAATAAATACGCCAACCCCATCATGCCTTACAGAGACTACTACGGAACAATTCTTTAAAATTAAATTAAAAGGAGAAAGTTAATCAGTATGGTAGGTAAACCAACTTGCTAAATATTTTCGCCACATCTGACTTCGGTTGAGCTAAAATTGATTGGATTCTCCGTCGGTACAATTCGTCCTTTCTGATTCAGATTGTCAGCTTTTTCCAAGAGTTGGTAGGTCATAGCTCTCGTCCGCTATATCTACATAGTTATCTCCAAATATTCGTCTGTTGCGGACCTAATTTCTTCGAATATCTTTCCTTACATCCACAAAAATCTAGACACTAATTAAATTCCGAAACAAAATTGCTAAAATATTAAATCCTTGGTCCGTAACCTTCATTGTGCGATGCGTTATACATCCCATAAGGAACACAATTATCTTCTATATAAATATAGATAGATAGATAACAAGGCATTTGCCTTGTTATCTTAATATCTTTAGATGTTTCGGCTGTTCCATGTCTATCAATAATAGTCATGGAACTGTGAGTGGTGCGTGTGGAATGTACGTACCTATAGGAAAAATAGGATTCTATAAATACCTACCATAAAAATACCAACCGGTACAATAAAATATTTATATGTGTAGTAAAAAGAATCAAATAGATATTATTCATATCATTTCAGAGGGGGACACTATCATCTATCTAGTACCTATCATAATTTTAAAGGATCATTTCTTTTTTTCAACAGTGCTTAAAAGAAAAATATACTACATCGAAGCTCGAATATGATTCCTACGTCTTTATTACGTTATCATATTATTATAGGTACGACACATTGATATACATATGATGATGGTATATGATAGTGTATAACCTCGTTTTCTTAAATTTCCAGGATAAAACTTATATTTGAGTCACGTCCTATCATATTAGTATTGTATTCACTTTGTTAAATATGATCGAAGGTATTTATGATAGTATAATTTCCCTCTCTTAATATCCTTCCTTTAGTTAGTGGATATAACAGTACTTACAATTTGGGTTGTCATTTCGTTTAAAAAGTCCTGACAGAATGTTGACCTGACAAAAACCTACTACTAAGCTAAGCCTACTTGTATTTAATTTTGCTGCTGATAACTTCAATATTACAATATGCGTGAATAGTCATCCCAATTACAGAACCCTTACCTACGCGAAGTGCGACACGCACTTGCGACGGATTTTCTTTTCTAAAGGCAATCGCCCTGATAAGGCGAAAAGTCCAAACAAACGAACCGAACTCAAAACACCGGACATATTCGGAAAAACCTGGATGGATGCTACCCTACTTAACACAACCCAAATACTGTGTCTACGCACTTACCGTAGGTAGATATGCAAAAAATACCAAAATATATTATAAATGACGTTGTGCACATAATGTCAACCTACTTCTTACATTTTTATCTCCAACCATAATACCTTCACCCAATTTGTATGCTACTCCAATCAATGTATCACCCTGAACTTGACCAGCGGGAAGTGTACCTAGTAGACATCGAGTGAAGGCGGCATCTCATTAATTTTGAAATGTTGTCTAGACATTCTACTGAGTCGGCGAGATAATTAGGTATACAGAATTAAAATCTACATGTGGCACTAATACTGCCGCGTTTTTTTGTTTTACTAGCTTATGCACGCGACGTCGTCTTATAAATGTCGGTTAGCATAGATACAGACAAAGTCACGGATTAAAACTGTTATTTGTCAGTTTTTATTTATAACAATAGTTTTTATCCTAAATTTCAAATAAATCGGTTCAGCAGACGTAAAAGATAACAGATAGACAAACATAGTTACTTTAAAATTTATAATATTAGTAATTAAGTAAGTAATAGTAAGTAGATATGGATGTATGGAAGAGGAAGAAATATTGCTAACTAACCCAAAAGAATTAGATAAAGGCAGGAGAATGTTGACTAGACTTTCTTTAAATCGCATGACGATTTCGGGTGTTCTTAGAAAAAAAGACCAGAAAACTTGTTTGTTTACCAAATTATAAAGAAATGAGCTATTTTCCGCTCGTTTTCTTGATAAATATAACCGTTTAGTTGATAAATGGTGACGCATAATCTGATACCACTGTGACTCTCGATGTATTTACGATCATGACTACTGTATATAAACAAAGAGACACATTGTACTTCTCGATCTTTTAGACAATTTATAAATGCAATGGACACCATATTTCATCGTTAATGAAATGTTTATTCATTGTTATTTGTAATTTTTATATCTATTTATTATTATATGTATATTATATACATATTATATATTAAACGAGGAATTCTTGTATTTTTGTGTATATAGAAACGGCTCCAACGATTTTTATGAAATTAAGTATGCAGGGGGTTCTGGGGGCGATAAATCGATCTAGCCAGCAGCTAGCTATCCGAGCAAAGCTCGGTCATCCAGATACTGTTTTATTATACGCACTCCAGAAAATACATTAGCGAATAATATTGTTGTTATTTTATTTGACTTATTTAGACAGATGTTTATTTATATTTTATGATGAATAATAAACATATAGCAATCAAAGTAACGGATACATTGACACAACATCGACTTCCTGATTATAATGTATGAGTGATAGACGATGAATGACTAATACTTTTTTTGAAATTAATAAAATTAAATTAAAGAAATAAAATTAAAAAGACAGCTGTCATAGACATTTTGAAAAACAGAATACCAAAAGGCAGTGGGAGCTAATTTTGTAAAATTAATGAGCTCAAAGGCACTATTAAAAAAAAAAAAAACTTACCAATAATAGTAAAAATTAGAAGAGTAACCACAACTGACATCTTGAGGCAAACATTCGTGTAAGTAAAGAAATAAAAATTTCACTCGGTTATATAAAATATTTCACAAGAGTACGATAATATTGTGCACTGAAATTGTCGGCGTAAGCGTTCGCTGTAGCCAAAACCGACAAAGGCAAGTGATCGCGAAAAGCGCGCGAAAACCACTGTCGGAAGCTCAGCGTGGTGCGAAGACGTGGGAGGAATGCTCACGGATGCCAGAATAGCATTAGAAGTTTATAAACAGGTTATTGAAGTATGTATGTACACATTATGTTTTGCACACTCGTAAATTGATATCAATGTCACCGATACTTTTATTTAGGCGAAACAACCAATTAGTTGCACATTAGCGCCTAGCATTTGTTAGCATCTGAGCGCGTCTAAGGAGGTCATAATTGCACTGATTTAACAATTACCACGTCTCAAAATAGGTTAGAACCTCGGTTAGAACCTATTTAAGTATTTTTTTGGCAACTATTAAACTGTATGTGATGCTCCTGACCAAATGTCGGTCAAGAGGGCCAATCTTAGCTAAGACTAGTCATTGACGCATGGGATATTATAGTGCACAGGTGTGCGCAATTATGCAGAAGATACACTGTTTCCTTCCTTACTCCTATAGTTCGCTGGGAAACCCCAAAACATATAAATGACAAAGTGTAGGTATATTAAACTATACAAAGTATATGGAATTCTTAAAATGAAAATTTTCTTCTAAAAAGCACATAAAATAAATAAAAACCTAAGACAGATACTGAGTTTACCATTTATTTGACAATACAAATCACGATTCACGAGAATGACGCCACGACTGCACTTCCACGAACTCACGAATAACGATCATTGTCCCTTGTCTTCAAAGCTTTCGCGACAGCTTTGAACCAAGGGTTTTTTTTAAAAGACGTTTCTTGAAGATCTACTTTAGAACTCGCAATAACTTATGGTCTCTCTCATAGGCTTTAAAACAAGTATTTGAAATAATCTGCGGTCGTTACGGTTAGTCTGCAGCCCAAAACTCTGACCACCAATCCTGCCAAGGCGTATTGAGTTACCCAGTTACTGGTTTGTGGAGGTCCGATAGACAGTCGCTCCATGTAAAATATTGGGTATCTCCATCCGGTTAGACTGGAAGCAGACCCCAAAATATTTGGGAAAAGGCAAAGCAGATGAGTCTTATTGAATCGCTAGATCAACGTTATCGTCTTCTCACGCCGATCCTTGTTTTGAAAGCCTCCGATATTTGAAAGATATTGTTACGCATCAGACGTGTTTGTTGCAGGTGTGGTAGCAGCAAGGATGATAGGGCGGGTTGGGGCAAGTGAACGCCTGGCATGGGGGCACACAGGGGTTGCATTCACCAGGGTACCACACTGTGCGCGCGTACCGGCCGCTTGGCCTCGTGCATGCTCCGTGGTTGAAGCAGTGAGCCTTGCACGGGTAATCGTAGCAGCAAGGTCTGGGGAAAGAAGTAAATAAGATTATTTCTTGGACGTTAAGAGCTGGTTTCCAGTAAAGCGTTAGTAGCTTTCTGTATGGTATTGAAGCTAAAGGAAGACGTGTGAAAATAACGCAAACCTTTTGATAC
This sequence comes from Phlogophora meticulosa, assembly GCA_905147745.2. NCBI lineage: Eukaryota > Metazoa > Arthropoda > Insecta > Lepidoptera > Noctuidae > Phlogophora > Phlogophora meticulosa. The sequence continues at coordinate 9,460,633 of LR990518.1, forward strand.
CTATCCTGGTATGGGATGGGCTTGTATTATTATAATATTAAAAAGAGTGAGAACCCCAGTATCCCCTACTCCACTATCTGACGAGGGGCTAGTTACAAAGAAGGTTAGATTTTTGCCTTCTTCGTAAATTTTATGAAATTATAATATTTTATATAACCCGCGTTTTAACCTGATGTTCTCATCTCTGAACAACGAGCAACCTATTTAACTTTACTAATCTTAAACGGGCCATTACAATATTACCGTAGAGCCGCACTAATATTCTTTAACGCCCAGTTTCAAGATTTACCACGCCTGTAAATGTTTGACTGTCCATTAAAATGTTTCAATGCGTTTACTAGCTCATCTGTGTACTATTTGATCTACCTTATTGCATTGTTCAGAATATTTAGAATTTCAGGTAGAATACACCTAGGCAGGTCTTTCGAAAATTTCTACTTCTAGTATATACATATACTAGAAGTAGGGATTTTTGAAATATGTAGATTATTAAAACAATTCAATCTTACTTCGTAATAAACAAGTTAACATAATTATGACTAGCGACATTAATATCTACTAGATTAGTAAGGCAGCATAGTAATAGTGTAGAACGATCGTCCAACGAACAACTATAGGTGTTTCTGTTTTTTCATAAGATGTTAGGTTTGTATTAAGTGGTGCACAGACGCCAGCACACCGAGCTATCTCAAACTGTCAAATTCTCCCAAGGGAGTATGAACCTTATTCTTTTGAAATTAAGTTGGAAAACTATCAAAGAAATTTGATAGATTGGGGTAGCTTGATGTGCTAGCCTCTGTACAATAAAGTGTTTCATAAATAAAAGCAATACTAAAAGTTCACCTCTCAACAGGTGCGTTGCTAGGACATCCCCAGTAGTAGCAAGCGCACTCCCTCTGGAACGGCTGCGGCCTGGGTTGTCCACATCGAGGTCTCTTGTAGTAGATGCTGTACTCTCCTCGAACGCAGCCGAACCTTGGCGGGGGACGGCAGCATTCGTACCCACGTGGCAGCACTGACATTCTTGTGAATCGTAACCCTGTGGTTAGCTTCGCAATTTGCAAAGTTGTCTTGGTTTATCTGGGAATGAGAAAGTGGTGTTTTTATTGAACAAATCGTAATTTCACTAGAGGCTGGCTGGCCGTAGGGAATGATCTGGGGCTGATATTAAAACAGGAAGTACTTTTGGAAACAAATATAAATGATTAAATATCGGGAAAATTTTGTTCGCTCCATGTAAAACTCTGATATTCAGCTGTAACCGGTTAAGCTGGAAGACGATCCCAATATGGTTGGGAAAAGGCTAGGCAGATGATGATGATGTTCGGAAAAAAATTGGGAACACCTATAGAGGATGGTATTGCATGTAGGTATTCCTTAACGGACCGATATCCACAACTCCACGACACTGCGCGTATTTTGAGTAACGGAATATAGAGGATATTGCTAGTCTAGCTGTCCGTCTTGCGAAAGAAATCTCAGTCCTGTTGCCTTTCAAATCGTAAAATAAAAAGAGAGTCCGAATCGGCTATCGAGGGTTCTGTTCCTTGGTAGTGACAAATGAATTTCCATTTTCATTATAAGTTAAAAACTGCGAGCGATTATGAACTACTCGACAAACATTAGACTTGACTTAGTTACATTTTTAATTAACCCCCACGTAAGACTGTAAATAACAATATATCAAGTCTTTAATTTTTATGTGACTAATCAAGCAATGTTTATTACTATCCCAAATATCTAGTACCTAGAAAACATTAGAAGTTACAGAAATGAGAAGCTGTGACAGACAAACAAAGTCGTATAAACGTTCCCTTTTAATGATACATTTTGTAAGGAAATCCTAAAAAAAAAACTACTTGACTACTAAATAATATGTTCCCAAGTATCAAATTTGACATCAAATTGAAACTTGGTCAGGATTAGAGGCTGAATTTTTAATGTGTGCTAACTCGGAAATGCGGTCAGTAGTTTCAGCTTACTACGGTATCTAGATTGAATGTTCTAACAGACACATTGTTTAACTATTTATGTATGTAGGAATGCGAGAAAATAAGCGTCGCGGCATAGATGTAGTGACGTCATCGCTGTGGTGGTACAATGTGGCAAAGGACGTTGGTTTAGTGAACTAGGAACTTCGGTAGCTGGGTGATATCATCATCATGTCTATGGCAGTCCACTACTGGACGTGGGTGCTCTCGAATCACACGTAAATATTGATCGTCGGCTACTCTTATCCAGCTGACTACCAGCCATCAAATTAAAAAAGTGTCTGTCGAGACAATAACGTAAAATAATACTTACTGTAGTTTTTATGATTTGTTGTTTTACAATTTTCCGATTTTTAAACGTTTCAGATTTTTATATAATTTTTAGAAATTTAGATGTTTTTCATAGAAAAGATGTTGTGACATAAATGAATGTCAAATTGCTTTTATTTGAATGAAGAACTCATAATTCTTTCTGGTTTTTGTATATATGTTTTTATACTCCTCAGGCATTCTCTATGACTCTTTGCATGTATGCCAGCAATGACGGGTGGACTATGGAGTTCTGTATCACAAAATAAAACTATGATATACTTTAGGAAGAAGATTCCTGTTCATAATATTTTAACTATTCTTTAAGTATCTGGCTTAACGCTGTCGCTAACCTAACCTCTGCTGGACTTATGGCTCTTAGAAGACGCCTGACAACACAATACCTAATGTAATGATGTGGCACCTTTGCCTTTAGCTAACAAATTGTCTTCTGTTTACTATTACCCGTAGGCATTTCTAAAAAAAATTCCTAAATCTCTCTATCCTTCCATATCTATACAAATAAATCAAATTGAAGTGTCCATTTGTAATGTAAATAACAGGTTTTACTAAATGCATATGAAAGTATATACGGTAGTTTGGTATTTTTGGTCTGTCTGTCTGCTTCTTTGTTTGATGTAATCTCCTAAACGCTGGACCCCTCGCGGACAAAGTCGTGAGCATAGCTAGTGTGACAATATAGCCATAGCACATCCCATGACTGACCACATTCTCTCACTTGTGCTCCTTGACCTAGGCGCTTGTCATGGAGAATAGTGAGGGGCATTGTAAAAGGTATTTTGATTCTGTCATTTCTTAGATGATACCCCTTGTCTTAGCCATACACACTTTAACAAATACTCAAAAATAAATAAAAGAATAGTTATCTAGAAACGTGTATTCTTACACAACAAAGATTCCACTCAGTTTTATAGCACTCCACTACCAAACAGGCATGCACGGTCCGCAGCAGCCACAGCCGCAGACCGGGACTCCTGGGTAACTGCATCTCTTGGGACAGCATATCCCAGGCTCTGTGCAGCAGTAACAAGGACACGGCTTGCAGCGATTCGGTCGGCAACAAGGAATCGCAACCGTCTCGCAAAGAGGCACAGGTTTCGGCACCGGAGTCATTGGCTACAAATAAAATGTACTTTTTATAGTCTAGTCTAGAAATAAAATGGAAAAATATAAAAGTAAACATTTTGTCAGAGTGCCAAGTATGATTACTGTGAAGCCAAAGTGGAATAATTTGACTAAAATCAGAATTCAAGGTTGTTTGGAGACAGATGCGCCAGGAGGATATAAATAGGTATTGGGAGTGTTACGAATGCTCAAAGTACCTTATCGCATGGAGGGCAGGGTGGCAGACACGGCAGGACCGGACAAGGCGGGCACGGGGCCGGACACGGTCGGACCGGAGCCGGGCACGGAGAGCATCCGCCTCCCGGACACACTGAACAAGGCCGGAGGTCGTTGCACGATGCGATACATGGCTTCGTGGAGTAGGGGTAGCAGGCACCGCAGGGCTGTCCTGTGCACACGCAGGGGTCGAAACTGTAGAACGGAGCACTCATTTTAATTTTACGCTTTTTAGGTTTTTTACAAAATGAATTAAAATTTCATAAAAAAAATGTCGTGACAGTGGTCGGTGATTTGGTGATCATTTATTTTGTTTATATTTTTTTCTGCGATAGCTATTTTACATCTAGAAGGAGTTTCAATGCAAAGAGTTCTAAGCTGCCTACTACATTATAGCTTAGCAAACTACAGCCACGGCCCAATGTCGCGATAGTGTATGAATGTCTTGACAAAAAACGGAATCCCATCGCTCTTCGTAGGAAAATCCAACAGAAGCCAAAACAGCCAACCTAAGAGAAGAGGTATGAACTAGTAAGCTGAATATGAGAAGTCAAGTGTGTTATGGATGCACAGTGCATGACAATCAATAATTATATTATATAATTATATTAATAAATAATTATAACAATCAAATAATTATACTTAGTTTGCTTTATTATACAGCTTTGAATTGGCATGATTGATTGATGTTGAATGATTCAATCACCGTGCCGTGGGGCCCGTCGGCGAAACTGGCGCCAGTTCCTATTATCTTTGCCTACTACTGTCTGGCTGGCATCTTTTCGCAGGTACTTCTTGACATAAAAATTATTCAGACATATCAAAATTAAAGTCACTAGAGAAAAGACAGGAAAGTCCTAAAAATGAAATAAAATTAGAATAACACAAAAAAGGGAAAATTTAAAGTGATAAAATAAATAAAATTAATAAATTAATCATTCAAAGATGTGCGCGTGCAGTTTTTGCCCCACCTGTCCAGCCATTTTACCTTGTGGTACTGGGCCTTGTACGTACTCGTGTCCACCACCATGTCCCTGCTGTCAGCCATGCTGCCCGCCCCCGGTGCCTTGTACGCCGTGTCCTCCGTGTAAATGTTGCCCAGTGTTCCGGCAATGCCCGGCGCCTGTGATCCCCGATCTCGTGCCGCCCATAGTTCCTATATTGCCGCCTTGCAGACCTCGCAGATGTCCGCGTCCAGATCCATGTATAGCTCCCCCACCTCCACCAGTTTGCTGTCCACCTGTGTTACCATGCTGCCCACCACCGCCATGTTGTGACCCGCCGCCGGTGATATTCTTATCATAACATATTTTAAATAGATAAATTATCTTATTTGCAGCATAGTTTAGTACACTGGATATCAGAATTTTACAAGTTTGTATATTTACTTACAGGTCTGTCGGTGCCCAGAACCAACACCATGCTATCAGCCCGTACTGCCGTGCTGTAACCCGCAGTGTCCTCCCCCCATCATACCTAAACAGCGTCCTATATGCCCAAGGGCTCCTCCTTGCCCCTACCCATGTCTGCCTGTGTGCCGCAGCTGTTGCCCACACTGTGAAGTCGACCCGGTGACACGACGTCGGCCATTAATAGTACATGACAGTCTGTTCCACTGTAGAAAGACTGGGTTGCCTGGCGAGTGTTACACAAGGACCGCTCCTAACGTACGGTATCACGTTGAAAACTATGTGAGACAGGTATGGATGCTCCTTCTTTTGTTTCATATCGTGAAAAACCTGAATTAGCGTAATAGGTACTAATGTGGCCTCTCCTTTTCTTTCAGGGCCCTCAATCTGGTTGCTGGCATCCAGTTCCAGTTCCTCTTATTTAGTAAATGCGAACTTTTCTTTGTATAGTGTATAGTCTGTGCCATGTTGAATGGTAATGTGACCGAATTTTACAAGTGGTGTCCGGTGATGGTTTTGAAATAAATATATTATATTAAAACGTTGCGTGTATTTCATCAATTGTAAAAAAAAAACTAACAACACTTTCGATGCATATAATTTGATTAGCAATTAATGATTAATTGCGTGCTGCAGTATGATGCATAAAAATAAAAACAAAAAAAATAATTTAGTAGGCTTCAATCTCTCGCCTTGTTTGCCACTCAAATCTAGGGGGCTTCGGAAATCGGTCTAATTTACAAGGTAGAAAATCAAGTAGGTATCATAATTATATTGGGAAGTCAGGATTAAGAATCTGACTTCCCAACAAATATTATAAATGCGAAAGTTTGTTTCTTTGTTTGTTATGCTTTCACACCCGAACTACCGATCAACCGATCATCATGAAATTTAGGATACACGTTGTCAGGGGTACAGGGAAGGACATAGGATACTTATATCCCGGTAGTACGTTCCTGTGGGATACTTGGCGATTTCCACGCGGGCGAAGCCGTGAGCAATAATTAGTTACTCATCATTTTTACCATAGATATAAGAAAGGTATGGTTTTTACTGATATTTATTAGGATTCGAGATCCAATGACCACCTTATCTCTCTCCGCAAGTTGAGAATACAGTAAACGACAACACGTGCAAAATAATAATATTTTTGATCAATCATTATTAGGGAACAAACTTACACGGTACAAGGATGATTAAAAGCCGTAACTGTGTCCTAAATGAATTTATTTTGTTCACATCACAATTATCACGATTAAGTTTTTTAGCTTTTTTCACTTAAAGTTACATAATCTGCGTGTTGCAACTGTAAATGTTGATACAAGGTTGGACTGCGTAACATCTCGGCGCCGGCGGGCACTTGTTCTCGCACACCATCGGAGCACTGGGTCCACATTGCGTAGAAGGAGGACAACGTGGCGGACAGGGTGGACAACAGATAGGAGGGCAGTAGTAAGTCATCGTTTTTTTTATAACTTTTAAATTTTGTTCAAACGTGGGTCGGTAAACCAAATGAAAACTGGGCATAAAATGTGCTCCTATTTATAAACCTCACCAAGCCTCCTAGATTTTAGGCGCGTTATAGATTTTGTTCATAAATCTAGTCGGCTCATGGACTGATTAAATGTCGCACCATAGAAATATGGGCATTCAAACCACTTTTCTACTATCGTTCACAAAAACTGCAAATTCTTTCTTACTAGGTTCTGCCCGCAACTTCGTTGGTGAGGGTTTGTTTTGCGCGGAACTCTAATTGTAGTTACGCCTTACAACATTAGCTCTACCAGTAGAATCCCATCCGAATCAGTCCAGCAGTTTCCGAGATTAGCCAAAACAAACAGACAGACAGACAAACTTTTTTTTTAGAAACGTTGCCCCACACTAGGAATTTCTCCTGTATCGTGGGTGCGTCCACAAACATTCAAACTCACACACACAAACAACCAGAACCCGGAACAATTACCTGTAGGCCATACAAATATTTGTTCCGTGCGGGAATCGAACCCACGACTTGCAGCGTAGCAGCCAATCGCTCAGCCAATGCATCAACCGTTCCGTAAAAATTGTTTTGTTGGTATCGCTACCGTTGTAGACTTTCATGAAATGCATTTGGAAAACGCTGTTCTTTTGACATTACAACAGACACTGCAACTTTATTCATTTTTACACGTACACACGTAACATCACGCATGTATTCCCCGAAGGGTTAGACACAGGTGTACCTATAGTATAATGCACCCTTATTTCGCTAGTTATGTTTAGTCCCATGAATCTTATGCCCGGATGATCACAATATACTAAGGGCTCATTCACACTAGGTCCATCAACGACGATTCGTCAAAATAGACAATACGTAATGACGGATGAACATTCACATACGGAATTGAGTTTTTTCACGATTTATCAAAATATCCGCATAGATGTGTACACTGAATTCGTGATTCAGATTTCAGTCAACGAACGGTCGTAGTATGTGGGTGCAGCGCAAGGCATAGTCGTCCCGACCGATTCGTCATAACGTATCCGTCATTTTTCACGATTCCGTAATAGTGTGAACACGGGCAATTTAAATGTATAGCCGCCCCTACAAATCAAAATAACGATTCGTCAAAAAACACGAATCGTCTTTGACGGATTAGTGTGAATGAGCTCTAAGCCTAACTACATGCAGCTAAGTACCAGTATTTTATATTTGACCTCTGCAACTACTGAGAAATTCGGTACCCTAGGTAAGACTGGCTGTCTGACTTTTGAGTTTCTTACTACCTGTAGCGACTGTCAAAGTTCTGCAAATGACCGTCGAGCCCAAGGGCTTTATATGGCATGAAGGGGCTCCAGACGTAATAGATGATCACCCGTCCACGGACCGACTTCGGCAAGGGTAGCTAAACCTTCGATTGACTAGTGCAGCTGTTATTACTTAGCCATGAGCCTCGAGCCACAAGGACCCGTCGACAACTTTAATTTTGAATTAACTGTCCCTCGCTTTTATTTTTATTATTATTATTTTCATTGTTGGTTTTTCCCTGCAGGTTTCGTTGCAAAACTCCTGGACTTAATAAACAAAATATGTTATTGCATATGAGTTCAATAAAATGCCTTTCAATTCAGTTCAGCGTCCAGGATTACAATAGAGACACCTACGTATAAACTCACTACGCACACGTAGTGTGTTCAAGCACAGCGTTAGTTGTCAAGAGGGGTCGACTCACTGTGATGTACTATTAGATACACTCACTAAACTCATCTGAAACGCAGGGGTACTTGAGTCGTGCTCGCTGCATGTGACAGACAGGTGTGGGATTGTTAAATGTGCTGAAACCAAACTCGCTTCGTGTGCCCGAAGCTTAAACCAAACTCACTGTCACGACTTACATGAATGAAGCGAACGAATACAACTTGCTTTTTTCGCTGAGACACCAATTATAACGAGAACTAGATATAACAATTTTTATTGACACTTTTACATAATACAACCAGATTCAATAACCACATAACGTTACATTACTTTCACCGGACGAATGGACTTGTAAGTTTGAACATCTCAGCCAACCATAGTTTCAATGATAGCCGATTTCTATGACTGCTTTGTCGAATGCTGCAACAGGTTGTGGCGGCTGGCCCACTGCTAACACGGCATCTGTACAGATAAAACATTCGTCATTTTCTAGACTCATTGAACAAAAAGACCAGGCCACACTTCTTTGTAAAAAATAATTATGTTAAAATTGTAAAAGTGTACAATTGTTGGAAAGTAGATTAAAAGGCAATCAAAGGAGAATCTTAAAATACGGTTACCCAACGAGGTGTCACCATTATAAAATAGTTCTCAACCAAATTTCCACAGTTTCTGGTTGAAATCAGAAAAAACTTAAAAGCGGTTATATTTTTTCACTCAGGCCACCTAATGAGGGTTTTCTGAAAATGGTTTACGTGAGATGGCAGCACTGTAGTGTCAGGTCCAATGCAATGTAAAAAATACATACGCGAATAGTAATTTTCTGTATATTTTTTGGTTTATTTATTCTTAAAATCAATACTTTAGTGAATATTGTTTTCTAAAATGCCAGTATTGTGCAGTGACTAAGTGTGAAAATAACTTTTACGCCCCTCTTTTTGAGCTCAACCTTTAGTTCGGCGACCTTTTTCTGGCCGTAATCCATAATAAAATCAATAACACTTCAAATTACTAGAATTTCAATAATTTATTTTCAGTATTTACGCGACTCTCTGCTATCTGAGAGCTGTTACGACCTGACGGCTATGAAGCGCCGCCTGGTGGCAGAAAAAGTATCGAAAACCCTCATTACTATGGTCTCCTGAGCCGTTTTGATTAAGTGAACCAATTGAGAATGATAGTTAGGTATATGACTTAGTAAGTGATTGCGAGCGCAGTGGCGCGTCACTGGATATGTGCTACTTGACTGTAAACTGTGACGAGGGAGCCTCCTCCGCAACAAGGCCGGCATGGACCGCCGCAGCACGGTGCTCGGCAGCCGCCACAGCCCCTGGAACGGGACAATACATACACGCCATTACTAATTTGGCTTACAATCACTTAAATCCATAAATAAAGTTAAACACTTTGGATGTGAAATGAGGTGACCAAGATTAAGTATCCGTAGTATTAAGTATATACTTAGCTAGAGTATTAGTAACAAAGAACGTGCTACTAAAACAGAGCGTGTAAAAATAACTTCGGACGTTAGAGCAAAAAAAATGGTTTGCATGTTGATGGACACAGATCATAGAATTTGGAAAAGTTGGTACTCACTGAATTGCGGACATAACTGTTTGCAATTGACCAATAACACCCATTCGGTCACACATTTTTGTAGATTTTGTTATTTACAGAATCTTTAAAATTAAACTCAGAGAAAATTTGATCACCTAAAAGTATGATTGATAAATGAATACAATTGTCAATGTGACAATCCAACCCTTCAAAAAAGTTTGCAATTCCATTTTCAAATGAGAAGATTTTTTTTTCCTTTTTGTGCCTGTATTATTTTTCGTAGGTGTGCCTTGTTGGTGTACCTAGTGGTCACAAATTTAATAATTAGGTGCGCCAATTCCTAAAATTCCACTGAACTGTTTCTCTTATGAGGAAAATAATAATTTTAGGAAAAGAACACAAATGGCGTATAAATTTAAAATACCATCAAGGTACGGATGGTATTTTAATTTTATACTTACGCCATTTGTGTGGTTTTTAATAAAAAATATTTTTAACACCTGCAAAGAAAAAAAATACGTTTCGGACTCATTATTAAAACACGTCTTAAGGATTTATTTCCCTGTGTTTAAGTACCAAGGTCTACAAAAAAAATACTTCTTTAACTGTATTCTTATAACCAAAATACGAGTCCACTCACTGGTCACTAGGTCTTGAAAAATCATGTAAGTTTGAATATGTTTTTGAAGAATGAAGTTTTAAACCAGTCATAATAATCCTTAAGACTTACAATAAAATACCTTGGACTTATGGATTTTGGAACTGAAAGTATCGAGAATCCTATTTTTTCTTATTTTCTAAAACCCATTTAGTGTTTTCATAATAAACAATTATTAAACCTATCGATAAAGAAAAACACGGTCGATTAGCCTGTGTTACCAGCATGAGAAATCTCTTTGTAGGGAGGACTTAGGGTTTTTTCGAATTGGAGCAGCACCCAACTGCCGAACGGTGCGGTTTCAATCCTGGATTTAATTGAAGTGATTTTTATCAAGAGTCAGGCATCTGTCAGTCATTTGTTGGTCAGACATTTGTCCGATTTTGAGCAATAGTGTCGTCCCCTCCCAATGCAAGGCAACTTCTATGTGAATACAATTGAATTAAGTTGTAACTTTTATTTACCTGACCTTTGCTTTTGTCCACCAGTGAGACCCAATTATTAGATAAAGAAAGTAATATTTACTTGATTTATCTACAGCAGCAATTATTATAGGAAGGAGCGCACGTCGCGTAGTGTGGTTTAACCTGGAATAAAAAAAAGTTAATTTATAATAAACAATTTGTATCGAGGAACGTGTTGATTGACGTAAAACTAGTGCGGAGGGTGGCGAAAGAAGCAAGAGGCCAGACGAAACAAAACAGACTGAAAAATTGATTAAAATATTTGCTTTGCGTGCCCAGGTGCGTATAAAATAACTAACAAACATTAATCGTCAGTGTCAAGTCTTGTTATACCTATCCTAACGTTAGAGCTCCATTTCACACGCTCCGACTGCCGAACGGTAGCCGTCATGTATACCTACCCCGTGGGCAATGGATGGGGGTAAGCTGGGTAAATTCTAAAAGGTATAATATTTAGGCGAAAATGTTGATGTCGCCTCGTGTTAGCTATAGCGGGTCCTAGCCATCCTTTATCTACGGCTTTGACCTTATAGTAGCGTATGGCCCCAAGGCTGGCCATCCACGTGTCTGGAATATAGTGGAGTCCACCTCAAGAGGATACAAAACAGAGGATAATGCCGTGGTAGTCTGCACCAGCAGATAAATAAATATATAAATAATGCTGGACAATCCACACAGCATCTAGCCCCAAGCTAAGCAGAGCTTGTGTTATGGGTACTAGACGACTGATATACTTAATACAATACATAACATAGATAGATATTTTTACTATACATAGCGAATACCAAGAACACCCGGAACAAATATTTGTAGATCGTACAAACATTTGTCCCAGGGCGGGAATCGAACCCGCAACCTCCTGCGTCGCAGGCGGACCTTCGCCCGCCGCGCCACATCGATCGGTCGTCAAATGACTATTATCCTACCAATCCTTCTAGCAAGGGTACCTAGCACCGTCAGTCTGCACCCGGAGCGTGTAAAGGCGCTTACAGACGATTTATAGCCGTTATGTACGCATTATCTATTTTTATCCAAACTTTAGGTAAACAAGGTTTTTAGCAATTTACTAGAAACGCCTGATCGAAATCCACATGCAAAGGCATTTGGTTTTCATCGATTTAATCTTTCAATTCTTTACCTATTATCATGTACACTTACCGGACGTTCGTAATTAATGAGTTGGTATCGAACTTTCTTGTCCTGGTTGTTCAGCACCATGCCGGGCCAACTTGTGGGTCTGTAGTCGAAGGTGCTGTCGTGCACGATGAGCGGCCGGCGAACCGTCCAATTGTCCATACCACATGGCAGACATGCTGGTCCCTGGGAGAAGTTTAGTTTTGTTTAACTGTTTTAACATTACTCCATAGATCGTGGTCGATGAGAATGGTGAGGAAATGGGTTTTCCTTTTTGGTTTTTAATCTGTGATGAGTAGGTAGAGATGTTATGAAAGTAATAGGGCTTTGTCGAATGTGTTCATTTTTTTACAGACAGGGGGGTTTGTTCCACCACTTCTTCTTCCCAGCTAAAACACTAGGAAGTGGTGAAGGGTGGGCGTTTTGGGGCACTGTCTTTTGTAAACGTTTTGACGTTCAAAAGTGCTGATTCTCAGCCTAATTTTACTAAAGGATTTTGGTTTGGACAAATGACCGCCTTCCCTGCAAGAATAGTTTACAGAAACTGGTCGTCCAGCATTGCCTACGACTTTTGCCGATAAAAAAACGCTCACATTGAGCGCACAGTATCATAGCAACGGCTCCAGAGATACTTTCATAACGCCTATTGCAGACTTCATTCTAGCAGGCACTTGATAAGTAGGTCTTACTCGTATAATATTATGTATTTGTCGTTTTAAGTGGGATGGATACTGCGCACTACAATATTACGATCGATTGGTGGTTAAAAAAGGTATCTAACAAAATAGCAAATATAGATTGTTTTTATAATTATGGTAATTCGCTCCATGAGACGTAAGCGTGTTCCTCGAACATTCGTTGTCTCCGCAGAAGCAGACCGGGCGCTTGAGCGGCTGGCGGTCAGCTGCCTTTACCCTCAAATGGCATACTTTTCCGACTTACCCTGATGGGGATACAGGGAATAAACGTTGGGGGCTCCTTGTAGCTCGGTAAGCATTGAAGTGGGCTGCACATTGTTTTGCTTGATTTTATAAGCACTTTTAATTAAACTTTTAATAAAAAATTATAAAAATATATTTCTTTGGATTTTCTGTATTTTCACATCAAATTTATTTATTTTGTGACAATTATTTGAAAGATGTCATTTCACATTATCTTAAAGAAAACAAAACAGGTACTGGCAGTCATTATTGAAATCATGTGCAGTCAGGGTTCCGCAGTCGCTAGTGAGCAGTTGGGAAACGAAAGCTTAATGATATTTCATAACAGAATCAATATTATATACTTATTAAAGCAATACGTAGCTTTATTAACGCTATCATGTTTTTCAAAATGATTGATTTTTATGTTGAGTTGAGTTGAGCAGGAGCTGTAGAAGTGTCAGGATGCGATTTTACTAAAACTTTTCTAACAAATTTCTTCAGGATTTGGTAAAATGAGATGCCAGTCACGACATTATAAAATGTTTGTCCCTGTAGCCTTTGCAGAATAATTTACAATGATTTTAACCGGTGCAGTAAAACGGGGTGAATCGAAACGCCAACGTGAATCGAAACAAAACTTTATTTGAGATTTTAACGTCGATTCAATATTATTTATTACTGACAAGATGTCGGAAATGATTAATTACAATTCCTTAAAAAAATATATACTTATAGTAGCAAACAATGTTTAACTATCTAACGCGAAAATCCCCTTCAAAATTTTGTTTCTATTCACCCCTGCGTTTCTATTCACCCCGTTTTACGTTACATAAACAATGGACGTAAAAAATATTTTTTTGAAATCTCTCTCCACTTAATATCTTCCTGAAACACATCCCCATATAATGCTCTCTTTTTTCAAATTTGTAAATATGCTTATTAATAATATTTTGAAATGAGTGCTGCAAGTTTTTGGGAACTATTTATGAATTAGTACACAGCCAAACGTCGATGAACAGTGAACACTTCAGTTTCTTAAATCCTTATTATTAAGTAAATATTTAATTCAAATCGATTAAAGTAAAGTTTAAGGAATATTAACTCTGAATTATATGAAACGCTGAAAACCAGTTTTTCAAATGATTTTGTGTCATTTTTTATTAACCGTACAACGTTCAACCGTATTTTGCCTAATTATTTTACCTAACTAAGTAGCATACATCTTTTTATTTGCCTCCGATTTACCTATTACCTTTTCAGGTGTTCATTCACTGCATATTGAGTACATCGACAAGGAAATATGGGAAATTTTGACGTTAATACTACGTCTTTAAATTTGCTACCGTAGTGGGCGGACATTTATAAAACTGATGAAAACAATCGGGGGAAACGGTTTGACGCTGCAGGTACATAGCCATCATCTACATTAAAAAATGTATGACACCACTCGATTGCTAAAGGATCAAAGAATTCGTTACGTTGAGTGAGGACTGTGACGCATCGCTCGCAGAGGAAGGACCGCCATTTTGAGGACGTATTGTTGCGCCACATAATACCCGTTTCCTATAAAAATAGACCCTGAGAAGCGAGAACGTTCGTTTGCGTTTCAATCGTCAGCTCTTGTGGAGATCTATCGAATGCGTTTATGAAGCATTAATGTGAAATAGTTATAGTGAATATATAATAAATATGGTGCTAATCGGCCGCTGGTCGGCCTACACTCGTCGAAAAGTCAAATCAAAATATAGAAAACGTTTACGGTTGCAAGGGACTTCTAAAGAGCAAATCCAGTAAGACCCATAAAACACGATATGGCAGAGTGAAGTGGTTCCGTGAACTTAAAATAATGAAGGCGTCTGAGCGTTGAAGGATTTCTTGTTGTTCAAAACTTATCATGATATATACATAATTTATAATATCATCATCATCATCAGGCTATACTAGTCCACTGCTGGACATAGCCCTCTCCTAATGAGCGCCATAGCACCCTGTCTTCAGCTTGCCGCATCCAGCATCTGCCTGCAGTCTTTCGCAGATCGTCATCCCACCTGGTCAGAGGGCGTCCTACTCTACGTTTGCCGAGTCGCGGTCTCCACTCAAGAACACGAATTTATAATATGCTCAAAGAAAACGGAACGGTTGGCGCAGTTGCTGAACGATCGGCTGCTGCGACGCGTGGCGTGGGTTTAATTCCCGCACGGAATAAATATTGTTTGTGTATGTGAGTTTAAATGTTTGTGAACGCACCCAAGATACAGGAGAAATTCCTAGTAAGTGGCAACTTTTTTTTTTTAAAACACACCCCATTTTTTTAAACAATATTAATTACTTTCAGTAAGATCAAATCTATAAAATGTAGGCTATTAATTTTATTGGGGAACCAGGATCCCCAAAAAAAGAAACAATTATTGCAAAGACGATTCTCTTTTCTCAAATTATGATTATGGCCGAATACGTTAAGTAATCTTCTTTCAAATATTCGTTCTAGAACTCAAATTAAAAAAGAAGAAATCTACGTAATCGAACGATGCCAAAACTAAATCAGTTTTTACAAAATCATCGTGTAGTACACAACTAACATAAAAATTAAGCAAAAAAAAGTAGAAAATACGCATAAATTCATAAAAACAGTATCTTTTAAGAAAAACATTAAAAATATTTTTAGGAATATAAAAACAAGTAAAACTTTTGCCTTTATCTTTTGGAAAATCTTTTCGCCGTCGGTGAAACTTTGATATTCATTTTAATTTGCAATAGATATATTTCCCTACTCTTCAAAATGTAAGTACTGGTGTTTTTATCATTATTGACATGTTTCGACGACGGCTCGAGCGCTTACTCTCGCGCTTTGTTCCTGAAGCGCGCACGCACGCAGCTTCGACGGCCATCCCTACTCATGATGGTTCAGAAAGTACGGAAGATGAGAACCTAGCGAAATAGTCCCGATAAATTATATAGTCCAGGGTCATTAGGAATACCCCGCGGCAAGGGAAGTCCTGATGTTTACAATATCTTTTGGGACAGACTGCCGACTCGCGGCCCTTGCAAGTTGCCAGTCTTGTCCAAATTACCTTTATTTGGTGTTAAGGTGATCGTTTTGTCACCAGGTGTGGAGGATGTGGTGGATGCTGCGGCGGCGGCTGCTGCGGAGGATGCGGCGGTTGCGGCGGCTGCTGCGGCGGCTGCTGTGGAGGTTGCTGCGGCGGCTGCTGCGGTGGCTGTTGCGGCGGTTGCTGTGGATGCGGGTGTCCCAGGATATGTATACACACGCGCTGCACGAAGATTTGTTAATCGTTTGCAAGACATTTAAAAGGCCGCAAGCAACGAGCTCTCCGGAAATGCTGAGATATGACGTCTACTCGCAGCATAGCTGGAGGGCCGTAACTAGACGCGTCCACCAGTGCTGTGACACATTGTGCTGTAATCAAGTGGCGTTTAATAAAGATTTGGTTATTTTATTTTGCTTTTTACTTTCTACGCATTGTTTTAATGGCCTGCACATTATTACTCTGTACTGTAGGTTTGTATGTGAACAATGTGTATGTGCCGTTTGAGTCTGCTGTGTAGTCCTCCTCGCTCAAACGCAGCAGACTCAACTCTTCCCGCATGAGTCACTCGGACTGACTCTGTGCGAAGAGGGATTCGCACGCTTGTGTTTGGGACGCTGCCCAGGCCCTGTGTGGGGGACAATAGCCCACCCGTGAGTGATGAGGGACGCTACTCGGTCCCATTTGTGGGGAGTGATGAGGGACGCTACTCGGTCCCATTTGTGGGGAGTGATGAGGGACGCTACTCGGTCCCATTTGTGGGGAGTGATGAGGGACGCTACTCGGTCCCATTTGTGGGGAGTGATGAGGGACGCTACTCGGTCCCATTTGTGGGGAGTGATGAGGGACGCTACTCGGTCCCATTTGTGGGGAGTGATGAGGGACGCTACTCGGTCCCATTTGTGGGGAGTGATGAGGGACGCTACTCGGTCCCATTTGTGGGGAGTGATGAGGGACGCTACTCGGTCCCATTTGTGGGGAGTGATGAGGGACGCTACTCGGTCCCATTTGTGGGGAGTGATGAGGGACGCTACTCGGTCCCATTTGTGGGGAGTGATGAGGGACGCTACTCGGTCCCATTTGTGGGGAGTGATGAGGGACGCTACTCGGTCCCATTTGTGGGGAGTGATGAGGGACGCTACTCGGTCCCATTTGTGGGGAGTGATGAGGGACGCTACTCGGTCCCATTTGTGGGGAGTGATGAGGGACGCTACTCGGTCCCATTTGTGGGGAGTGATGAGGGACGCTACTCGGTCCCATTTGTGGGGAGTGATGAGGGACGCTACTCGGTCCCATTTGTGGGGAGTGATGAGGGACGCTACTCGGTCCCATTTGTGGGGAGTGATGAGGGACGCTACTCGGTCCCATTTGTGGGGAGTGATGAGGGACGCTACTCGGTCCCATTTGTGGGGAGTGATGAGGGACGCTACTCGGTCCCATTTGTGGGGAGTGATGAGGGACGCTACTCGGTCCCATTTGTGGGGAGTGATGAGGGACGCTACTCGGTCCCATTTGTGGGGAGTGATGAGGGACGCTACTCGGTCCCATTTGTGGGGAGTGATGAGGGACGCTACTCGGTCCCATTTGTGGGGAGTGATGAGGGACGCTGCCTCAGTCCTTCGAGAGGTATGTGACAGGCGCGAGTAAGGAAGCCGCCTCAGGCTAAGAACTCACGGAGCGATTTTCGCCCGCGTCCGCTGCGGTTGCGGGCCCGCAGCTTCTGTAGAATGCAAATATTTATATAAAAAATTAAAGCACATTTCACGACGTGTTTTACGCCCGCGGTGTACGCGGTTGTATGCGGCTCCCGCTGTACCGGCGGGCAACTAGTAGAATGGCGGGGGCCGCGGTTACCCGCAGCCGCGGCGGGTGGCGCCCGCGCGCTTTGCGATCGGTTGGCGGGCGACCGCGGCGGCCGGCGGGCGGCGCGGCGGGAGGTACAGAGATCCGGCCATTTTGCATCATTTTTCTTCGTCCTTCTTTCATTCACTAATAAGAGTAACAAATAATCCATAACGATCTCTGTCCTTAATCAGTGGATGCACCCAGAACCTTTTGGGCCTTCTTTTTTTAATTCTTCTGTGAAGTAAGTATAACGCAACGGCTCGTTTCTGGTGTGTGTCCATGGCGGTCTGGACCTCAACAGATCGTTAACCGTCCGTCTTGCAATCTTGCGATCATCGCCCGCCACGTTTGCGGGCGATGATCGCAACCGCGGCGGCCGAGTAACCGCGCGAATAACCGGTCTCGTGAGTTTTGAAATAAAACCGCAGATCCACGACCGCGGCGGTTGCGGGCGAAAATCGCTCCGTGAGTTCTTAGCCTCAATCCTGTGAGGTATGTGACAGGCGCGAGTAGGGTAGCCACCTCAGTCCTCTGCGAGAGGTGTGTGCGAGGCGCGAGTAGGGTAGCCGCCTCAGTCCTCTGCGAGAGGTGTGTGCGAGGCGCGAGTAGGGTAGCCGCCTCAGGCTAAAGAACTCACGGAGCGATTTTGGCCCGCGTCCGCTGCGGTTGCGGGCCCGCAGCTTCTGTAGAATGCTAATATTTATATAAAAAATTAAAGCACATTTCACGACGCGTTTTAGGACTATATCTCACTAGGACACCACTGGCCAGTGGCGCCACCAACAACATGTATGCAGCTCTATGGAGGGTACCTTACCTAGAATCCGATTGGTTGCGCAACCAACCATACAATTTATGACAGCTTGACTATGGTTGCGCCACCATGGTCTCCTAGTGAGATTCAGGCCTTACGCCCGCGGTGTACGCGGTTGTATGCGGCTCCCGCTGTACCGGCGGGCAACTAGTAGAATCGCGTGGGCCGCGGTTACCCGCAGCCTCGGCGGGTGGCGCCCGCGCGCTTTGCGATCGGTTGGCGGGCGACCGCGGGGGCCGGCGGGCGGCGCGGCGGGAGGTACAGAGATCCGGCCATTTTGCATCATTTTTCTTCGTCCTTCTTTAATTCACTAATAAAGCCCGGTTTCCACTGCGAAAGGGTAATGTGCGGAAAATGGTTAGGCGGAACGGACTCCTTTTTAATGAAAAAGGGTTTGCGTTTCCACCAACGAAGACTTGGTCATTTGATTTCCACTGCAAAATGAAACTAGACAGAGAAATGAGCGGACTGAGCTGAACGGAAAATGAGAAACGAATTGATAATTTCCACAGAAAACGAGTTCAGTTGAAGTTTTGAGCTGGTTGCGTGTGGTCGTGTTGTTGCGATGTTATCGAGTGACACGGAATCGAGTGATGACAGTGGTTATGTATACAGAAAAAATAAACACGTATTGTTGTATCTTATGCAAAGAAAAAAACGCGCTAAACGAAGATTTTGGCTGTGCCAGCATATTCAAGAACGTAAATTAAAAGGGGAATTTAGGCTGTTTTATGATTTAGACAACGAAAAATTTAAGAATTATTACAGGGTTAATAGAGAACAACAGACAGACAACAACAGACAACAGAAACAACAGGCAGACAGCGAGCGAGTCCGTTCTGAACTAGTCGGCGCAGACCTTGCCCAGCGGACTCTTTTCAAATTCTTTTTACTCGCTCAATCCGCCCCGCTCACCACTTTCTGTGTGGAAACGCTACTATGTAAATTGTAATTGCGAGTTGAGCGGAGTCCGTAAGTACTCCGCTCCGCTCCCTAGAACTGAGCGAGCTCATTTCTACTCTTTCTACACGTTCGGCTCTTTCCGTCCGACTATTTGTTGGTGGAAATACAAGTATGCAGTTTGCGTTTGCGAGTTTAACGAAGTCATTATTGGGTCCGTTCCGCTCGCGGTGGAAACCGGGCTTTAGAGTAACAAATAATCCATAACGATCTCTGTCCTTAATCAGTGGATGCACCCAGAACCTTTTGGGCCTTCTTTTTTTAATTCTTCTGTGAAGTAAGTATCACGCAACGGCTCGTTTCTGGTGTGTGTCCATGGCGGTCTGGACCTCAACTGATCGTTAACCGCCCGTCTTGCAATCTTGCGATCATCGCCCGCCACGTTTGCGGGCGATGATCGCAACCGCGGCGGCCGAGTAACCGCGCGAATAACCGGTCTCGTGAGTTTTGAAATAAAACCGCAGATCCACGACCGCGGCGGTTGCGGGCGAAAATCGCTCCGTGAGTTCTTAGCCTATGTCCTCTGCGAGAGGTGTGTGCGAGGCGCGAGTAGGGTAGCCGCCTCAGTCCTCTGCGAGAGGTGTGTGCGAGGCGCGAGTAGGGTAGCCGCCTCAGTCCTCTGCGAGAGGTGTGTGCGAGGCGCGAGTAGGGTAGCCGCCTCAGTCCTCTGCGAGAGGTGTGTGCGAGGCGCGAGTAGGGTAGCCGCCTCAGTCCTCTGCGAGAGGTGTGTGCGAGGCGCGAGTAGGGTAGCCGCCTCAGTCCTCTGCGAGAGGTGTGTGCGAGGCGCGAGTAGGGTAGCCGCCTCAGTCCTCTGCGAGAGGTGTGTGCGAGGCGCGAGTAGGGTAGCCGCCTCAGTCCTCTGCGAGGCGCGAGTAGGGTAGCCGCCTCAGTCCTCTGCGAGGCGCGAGTAGGGTAGCCGCCTCAGTCCTCTGCGAGGCGCGAGTAGGGTAGCCGCCTCAGTCCTCTGCGAGGCGCGAGTAGGGTAGCCGCCTCAGTCCTCTGCGAGGCGCGAGTAGGGTAGCCGCCTCAGTCCTCTGCGAGGCGCGAGTAGGGTAGCCGCCTCAGTCCTCTGCGAGGCGCGAGTAGGGTAGCCGCCTCAGTCCTCTGCGAGGCGCGAGTAGGGTAGCCGCCTCAGTCCTCTGCGAGAGGTGTGTGCGAGGCGCGAGTAGGGTAGCCGCCTCAGTCCTCTGCGAGAGGTGTGTGCGAGGCGCGAGTAGGGTAGCCGCCTCAGTCCTCTGCGAGAGGTGTGTGCGAGGCGCGAGTAGGGTAGCCGCCCCAGTCCTCTGCGAGAGGTGTGTGCGAGGCGCGAGTAGGGTAGCCGCCCCAGTCCTCTGCGAGAGGTGTGTGCGAGGCGCGAGTAGGGTAGCCGCCTCAGTCCTCTTGAGAGAGGTGTGTGCGAGGCGAGCGATGAGGGTAGTAACAAGGAATGCCCTGTGGGGCATTGGATTATAGATGTTAAGAAATAAAACTTGGGCAAGTACGCTTATTTATAGTAGTTTATTTCCACAAAACGGCACGGTAGTAGCATACTCCGAAGACACAAACATTGAAGGCGTCCGTTGCGCCATTTTCGTCGGAGACACCATGGCTTGTCTTCGCGAAATGGCACAACTCGATGCCACTAGCAAATCTTCGTACAACAGGTGTATATCGTGATGCAAGGGCAGCAGCATCCACCGCAGCAGCCACCGCAAGGTCCGCACCTGCAAGAAAAAAATGTTTAGAAATGTGCACGAACAAAAATCGCAAGCTGGAAAAGCTCGGGGGGGAATCACCATCCTTGAGTAGCAGCAGCAAGCAGACGAGGAAAGAAATTGTTATACTTACATTTTTCCTATGGAAGATTAAGAGTACTTTAGAAGAGCCTAAAATAGGTAAAGAGTAGACCGAAAGTTGTGGAAAGTCGCTATTTTTTCGTAAAATTTTAGAAAAAGTAGTTTTTTTGGGACTTTATATTATATTATTATATGTGTATATAACACGAGTAATTTGATTGTACTACCCTTTCGTTGAAAAGTACTTCTACAGAACACCTCGGATTGCGTTTGAATAGAGAAGCGAGTAAATAAATACGTGATTTATTTTTAAAATATGGTTTATTAAATGACAGTGTATCATTGAAGACCATTTTTAAACACAAAAGAGTTCATATTACGAGTTAAAACAAGTTGGCCGAGGTCGATCGTTTTTTTCGAGTTCATATTTTAGTAGGTAGAAATGTATTTCTATTAATCAACAAACTATAGACATGCTTCAAAAATATTGTTCTACATAAGTGAATATATTAAATACTAGCTTCAACAAATTCGAAAGTGAAACTTACACATTTCAACCCTAGTTTAGCATAGTTACATGGCATCAGATTAAGGTTGTAAAGCTAAAATAATTATTGATTTACCAGTAAAATGAAGGTTCGTTTTTGTGAAGCCTACAACGGCATTATACCCGCTCAATCTAAGGTTTTATGCATAGAGTACGATGGGGAAATATCGTGCTTCGAGTTGAGTGACTTACAATCACCTCCGCGTGACCCTAAAGAACTCGGTATCGTATTTCCATGTTGCGTCAAAAATAAAACGCCGCCGGGCAAAAAGGAAACCAAAATCTTGAAGCTACGTAAGCCAGACACAATGCAAATGAATAAAAATGATTCCTGCTTAAAGCAAGAAAATTCAAACAAGATGAAACGTTCTGAAGAATGTTCGTTTCCTCCAGAAATGAACAGACCTAACGAAGACTATATACTCTACGTCTTCGATAAAAATGAATTCAACAAAGTTATAAGTTATACCAAAGCTAATATTGATGGTCTTGATACTACAAAACTAAAAGGAAGCAAGAGTGGAAATCAAGGGCAAAAGTGTTCTGACAACAGAATAAAACGCATGTTTAAAGCATCCTTGAACGCGGGAAAATCTCTCCAAGCTTGTAAAAGTCGTGAATTAAGAGGAGGTGTCCTCTTTACTGATTGTTTTTGCCTCCGGAGAAATGGACTACAGTACGACTGTCGCAGGACTGGTTGCCAGAATTGTCCCCTGTGTTCCGTTCTACCAGCACCCATTTGCGAACCATCGCGAGTTGCTTGCATTACACATTGTTCTAACCCACACGCTGAAGAATTAAGTAGTATTTGCAAGTTACTTTCCCGGTAGCCAGGGCACTACTATTATTAACCTATTAAACACTAAAAGCCATTATTCCAATATAAACATAATGTACGGTATTAAATGCCTTCTGATGTCAACCATTATACCTAGAACCACCTTAGAAAGATTTATATTGACAAACATGATAACCGTTGTGCCTACGCTCAACAATGGAGTTATTAGATTTACGCCGAAGACAAAACTACCAACAGTCGTACAAGTCTCCCGTTCGTCAGTCTTTTTTGGGTCATGAGCAGCCTTGAGAATTAAAGTGTCCGTTGTCAGTTGCCTTTTCTCAAACAATGGAATGCAACCCTGAGCCTGCAGCTGGTTTACTATAGTATTCCAACCGGAAATAATAATATAATTATGTATTTTTCTACTTAGCGTATTTTGAAGTCAGGAACCATGAAGTCTTCTTTCAAATTAGAAAAAATATCGATCCTGGCACAAACAGAACATTCAAAAAACGAAAAAATATTGGAAAGTACACAAAAGAAAAAAATATATTGACAGAAGAGTTATTCACTTCGCCTAGTTTAGATGTACCTTTTATAATAAAAATTTGTAAATTTTCATAAAATAAAATATTATCTAAATTCTTGTAGTATTTTCATGTAACTTAAAAAATCTTAAAAATATCAAAAATAATTAAAAATCCATCCTCCGCTGTTTTAAATCAATCAATAAGCGGGCCGATATATCTGTATCCGTATTTCTTTCAAGATGTAAGTATTTTCTGTATCGAGCAAGTCATCCTTAGAACGTTTGTTAATCGGCCAGTAAAATGCTGCCTTGTCCTGAAGCTATTGTTACAAACGCCTTTAATGTTTTAGGTGTTCTCCGTGTGGTCCTATGGTTTGCTACAAATATGAAGACTGTGGTCCCCCGGTAAGTTAGGCTCGCTGAACTTGAATTATCATGATATAAAAAAATAATCGTGATTAGAAATCTAATGGCCATGTCGATGTTCAGCTACAGTGTCTACCGCGATCTGCGTTCAAGCGCAATGGACTGCAAGATTGCCAGTTCTTCCAGCAGGGCTCTATTCGGTACCTGTGCCGGGCAGACTGCAGTTGCCCGCGGCCGTGCCCGCCGTGCTGTCCGCCGTGTGTGCGACGCCCACCACCCGGCAAGACCTACGTCACGCGGTTCAGCGACTTCGACCTTATATCACAGTGGTAGTGATAGAAGGCCTTTTCGCGCCGTCCTCTTATCTCTAGAATTTCGGTAAATAATGATTCAATCACTCACGGCGGACAGACTTATTTTCCCTAGAACTATCAGAATAACAAATTATTATTTTTTACAGAGAGGTAAGCCTTCGGATGGAGGTCCTAGAGAGGTGGAGGATGGCGAACATAAAAAGAGTGAAAAGGAAAATCAGTTAAAGCGAACCAAGAGTCGTGAGTTGCGTGGTGGTATCATGTACTACAGTTGTCATTGTATCAAGCGAAACGGACTCCAGCACGACTGTCGCCGCACTGGGTGCGGTGGCGAGCCCGCGTGTCTTGTCTTGCCCGACCCGTTGTGTGCGCCGAGTCAGTTGGCACGCGCTCGTGGTCTCGCCGACCCTGCTGCACTAGCAGCTCACACTCATGCTCAAGGTGGTGGTGGCTCTGGCGGACCAGCAGCTTCGGGATCCGGTGGAAAACGATTTATTGTCTGCGAACTGAAGGGTATCGTCCCCGATGCTGATGTGGACAAGGGCAATAAATGCTGTAAGTGTCCGACTACATTTGTTGCACCTACACAAGCCTTTAGTAGTGGTGGAGCGAAACCTCAAACTTTTGTACCCACACAAACCTCTGGCAATGCCGGCGCTAACCAGCATACATGTATTTGCACTGGCGGCGCGGCTCCAGTGAAAACTGCACCAAACCCTCCAATAACTAGTCGTGCGTCCTTTCCATGCTCTTGTAGTTGTAGGGCCGGGTCTGGTGCGCAAAATATGCAATCTTCAGTTATTGCGTTCGACGAAAATACAATGAATCAAATTATGAAAAGATTTGACAATATAGAGTTGGCGCCTCATGAAAAAAAGATACCAGGACCTGGCGGTCGGATTCGTGACCCTACGAAAACTACAATTTCTAAAGAAGAGCCGTGTACTAGACTTGGGTGTGTACACTGGCAGCCACCGCCGCCTTGCGTGTGGGACCTTCCGTGTAAAGCGGACTGTTTCGAAGCTCCGGCCGGCATCCAACCGGGCCGCAACCCGCTGACGGGCGGCGGTGGCTCCAGTGGTACGAGAGCACCCGCTGGGCGCAACGTGCAGTCGCAGGGTACACAGAAACCTCGCGATATAATGAAACTGTTGACACCTGAATGTTGTACAGGTTGTTGTTCTGCGCCGGAGGGAGGCGCTATGACGAGCGGCGGCCCAGCAGCAGGCTTACCTATGTTGGTGATGAAGCTTTGCTGAACGCGTTTAAGCATATGCTCACTGATTTCCTGAAAGCTTAAGAAAAAGTGCAAAATAATCCGCAAATATTAAATGTTTTATTGTATTTTGTCTTTCATTTATTATTTTAACATAACACGATTACAACTCAACTACGACGATACATGGTAGACATTAGCACCGGTAACAGTTTTGACGGCGGCGTAAGCGGCGTGTGTTAAAAAAAACCGGTGTGTCAAAAAGTGTGTGCGGGCTAGGCACTGTCAAGGGTTCCGTAATATAAATATTTACGCATTCGCATTATTATATCTATTGCTACAATTAAGTTTGTATTTTAGTGTTTCTTAAAGAAACTACGGGAAACGAGTTATTCTTCCAGCAGTCTGGGACTGCGTCAAGTTTTTGTTTAGATAGCCAAACAAAAACTTGACGTAAATAGAAAAACAAGACCATATTAGTAGGTAATAAGCCACCAAAAGCGCTATCCTCGGTAAGTCTCACAACCGCAACAAAACATGCAACTACTATAAAAGTATAAAAGGTACTACCGACTATAGAAGGCAACTACCTGTACCCGCGACTTTGTCCGTGTGGAATTTAACAAAACAGGGGTTTCAATTTTTTGCGTGGATCCCTAATTCTTTAAAAAAATAAAGTTACTAAGCCTTTCACATCAGCTATCTGCCATTGAAAGTCC
The DNA here is from genome assembly GCA_905147745.2 of Phlogophora meticulosa. Lineage (NCBI taxonomy): Eukaryota > Metazoa > Arthropoda > Insecta > Lepidoptera > Noctuidae > Phlogophora > Phlogophora meticulosa. Next base: position 9,486,531 of record LR990518.1, read on the forward strand.
CGTCGAAATCGGCCCCGCCGTTTTGGAGATTACCTCAAACAGACTGAAGGACACAAACATTTTAATTGTTTTGTTTTGGTATATTTATCGTGTAAACTTTAATATGTCCGTAAGGATTTAGGAGCCACTTTTCATACATACATATGCATTTAGTAAAAAGTCAGTATAAACAGACTCTTCAATTTTATTTATTTGTATAGATAAGCCTGATAGTGTTGGTGGATAAAATCGGAAGGAGTGCACACCAAATATGACTACAACAACTACAACTACAAGAATAACTACGAGTACAACATTTAAATTGGGAACAGAGATGGCACAGACAGCCCAATACTTGAACATTAACGAACTACCTTGAAAATATATATAATAAATCGTTATTTCCATAATGAAATATTCGCTCTCAGCGTCTTCGACGTCATTATATTCTTGTGCGGGAATTTAAGGGATTTGTGAAATAATAACTGCAGGAATACTCAGTGCAAGAAAATAAATTATAATGGGTGTTAACTGTATGGCTTATGTACAACAATTGACGAGACGTGTGCCAACGACATGACACATTACATGAGGAGCTAACTAATGGTTAATTAGATGAATTGCTGCTGGCGGTTGATCAGGCGCTCCAACATGCCCCCGGGCGTTGAAAGCATTGGTTTCAACCAGATTCCGAAGACACGGGTAATGGGCAGATTCTGTTGAATGCCCGCCGCACGACTCCAGTAGACGTCTTAATATCAGCTACTCGAGCGATGCCATCCGTTCCAGGATGAACAGCCACAATTCGTCCAAGTCTCCACTTCAGAGGAGGAAGATTATCCTCCTTTATCACGACTAAGGAGTTCAATTTTAAACCATCCTTGCTGGAACGCCATTTGGACCGCAGTTGTAACTCAGCCACATACTCTTTGCTCCATCTGCTCCAGAAGTGTTGACGGAGTTGTTCAATCCGTTGAAAGCGAGACAGATAGTTGGCAGAGTGATCCTGGCAGTCAGGTTGCGGCAAGGAAGTAAGAGGCCGCCCAACGAGAAAGTGACCTGGAGTAAGCGGTGTGTAATCTGCAGGATCTGAAGATAACGGCGTCAGTGGACGAGAGTTCAAGATGGCTTCAATCTTAGTAAGTGCGGTGTAAAGCTCCTCAAACGTCAAATTACAATTTCCCAACACTCTTTGAAGGTGATATTTCGTTGACTTGACACCCGCCTCCCAGAGCCCACCGAAATGAGGGGTATATGCGGGGATAAAGTGGAACCTTATTCCATCGTTCGCTGCACTTTCACCCAAGGACGAACTGTTTAATTTTAAAAATTTGGATAAGTCATTGTACGCACCGACAAATGAGGTACCGTTATCCGAAAAAATATCAACGGGTTTTCCTCTCCTAGAAATAAATCGATACAAAGCCAGTAAGTAACTATTGCTAGTTAAATCGCCAACTAACTCCAAATGAATAGCCTTGGTTGTAAAACAAATAAAAATGGCGACATACACCTTTACTAGCCTGCATCCACGACCTTGTCGACTAGCACACATAATAGGGCCAGCATAATCAACCCCCGTACTCTCAAAGGGATAACCTGGACGAAGGCGTTCTCGTGGTAAGTTACCCATTAATGGAGGTACGATCTTACCCTTAATACGTTGACACAGAACACATTTGTGATAACAGGCCTTCGCCAAATTGAGGCCACCTATAGGCCAGTACGATTCCCTGATGGAAGCTAGAAGTAATTGAGGGCCAGCGTGCATCAGCCTTTTATGCTCGAAATGAAATATTAATTTTGTTAACTCATGAGTGGACTGTAATAAAATAGGGTGCTTTTTACTGTAAGCAAAATTTGAGTTATCGAGACGTCCTCCTACTCGCATTATTTGTTTGTCGTCCAAAAAAACATTGAACTTTAGAAGGGCGCTCCCTTTACTTAAACTCGTTTTATTTAAAAGTACTTTGTACTCGGGAAATGATTGAAACTGACTTTGAATAATGACGACATTTAGTGCATCTTGTAATTCGTCGTGTGATAAATAATTAGCCTTTGGGTAGTGTTTTCTACATGCCTTAACAAATCGCAATACGTAAGCAACAGAACGTATAAGCCGTGAGTAATTCGAATAACGACTGAAATCAATCAAAAACTCACTGTTTGAAGGATTAATAATAGCATTTAAAACTATATTAGGTCGAGTCTCCGGTAGCGACTCCAGTCCTGGACATTTAACTCTAGAAGGCCACTCAGACGGGTCTAGTGTTAAAAATGTTGGTCCATCCCACCACATATCCAAACCCTGCAGAACACTGATTTCCACCCCACGAGATATGAGGTCTGCCGGGTTTTGATCGGTTGGGACATATCGCCATGTACAGTTACCCGCCTTATCCAAAACTTCAGCAACGCGGTTGCGTACAAATGGCTGAAGTTTGGTTGGCATCATCTGTAACCATCCCAACACGATGGTCGAATCAGTCCAACAATAGACCCGACTGATGGTCACTCGGAGTGAGCTCATCACCTTTTCATGGAGACGAGCACCGACTACCGCACCACACAACTCCAGTCGCGGAATTGTTGTAGGCTTTATGGGAGCCACTCGACTCTTAGCCATCAACAAACGAACAAGATACTTACCCTTAGCATTAACACTGCGAAGGTAGACGCAAGCGCCATATGCAGACTCAGACGCGTCTGTGAAAATATGGAGTTCAAGCCCCACGTATAAATTACAAACTACAATTCGTGGAACACGAAAGTGATTTAATGTTGGCAAAGACTTAATTATAACACCCCAATGTTTACTAATCTCATCAGGTAATGGTCGATCCCATGATAGTTTGTCTAACCACAATTTTTGCAACAATACTTTCATGGTTATAACAATAGGACCTAACAGGCCTAAGGGGTCGAAAATTCGCGCAATCACGGATAGCAAATCACGCTTAGTGTACCCAGTCGAGGCCTTAGTCAGACTTATAGGAAACCCTAACTCATCGGCACTGACATACCATCCGAGACCAAGCAACCTGTCAGGTTCTTTAAGCCCAATGTTTAAATCTAGTGACGCAGGCAATTTGCCTGACGCAGAATCCGAATCTGACACTAGTAGAGGGTCATTTGACTTCCACTTTCTTAATGGCATACATGCCGACGCAAGCGCCCTGGTAACTTCAGTGCGAATGAATTTTGCTTCGTCCAAGTCATTCCCCCCTGTCAGTAAGTCATCAACGTAAAAGTCCTGTGTTATGATATCGGATATTTTAGGGTTCCTACAATTGAGTCCTATTTGTTTAAGGCATCGTGTCGCAAGGAACGGTGCACTAGCCGTACCGTACGTAACGGTGTTTAATTCGTAAACATTAATAGGCTCACAAATATTATCACGCCAAACAATCTGTTGCAAATACCTATCCGACGGGTGGACGACTATTTGTCTATACATTTTTTCCACATCTGCAGATAAGACATATTTGTGAATTCTAAACCGAAGAAGTATAGACAATAGATCGTTCTGTACAGTTGGCCCGACCATCTGTAGGTCATTAAAGGACACTCCCGTGGAGGTAGGACAGCTCGCGTTGAAGACAACACGAAGTTTGGTCGTGCTACTCGACTCACGTAATATTCCGTGATGCGGAATAAAATACCCAGCACAGAAATTAGGTTTATTAATTTTTGTCATATGACCAAGTGACTCGTATTCTAACAAAAAGTCATGGTACATTATACTAAAGTCTGGCTTGACTTTTAACCTACGCTCCAAAGACTGTAAACAATGCGTAGCCTTCTTAAAAGAATTGCCCAGAACTGAAGGATCTTTCTTAAGGGGTATGCGAACACAAAAACGACCATCAGACAATCGGGTCGTATTTTTAACAAAATTATCTTCACATAATTTTTCTTCTGGCATGTAAGAATTGGAAGATTTCGCGTATATCTCCTCTAGTTGCCAAAACTTTGTCAGTTCGGTTCTAAGCTTTTCCCTATCACTGCATTCAGAAACCATTTTAGCAAAGTTACAGTTTACATCATTTGAATGCAGTGAAATATAATTTTGAGTAATTGGTCCGGAAACTACCCATCCTAAACGGGTTTCACACAATACTGGTTTTCCGGTACCTAACTTTAGTCTTTGCGATCCTAACAAGTCCCAAAAAAGGTCAGCGCCGATTAATAAATCAACATCAGCAGACTTATAAAAAGTAGGATCAGCTAAAATAATATTCGACGGTATGTCGAAATCTGAAATGTTTATTTCACGACACGGTACGTTACTTGTAATGTAAGGCAGAACAAAGCAATGAAGCTCGAAAGCAAAACTGTCATCCAATGACGTCATCTTAACACGACATGTTTTACCTACTTGCGAACTGATATTATTGATGCCAAGTATACACTTATTTACTTGGCTAGTTATTAAATTATGTTGTTTACACAACCTATCCGTTATGAATGACGAGGTGCTACCGCTATCAAGAACTGCGCGAACGAGATGCACGCAACCATTGTGGTCCCGCAGTTTGATCAGGGCGGTCGACAACAACACTTCTCGCTGCATATGACCACGTGGAGACGCAATGTTTGCTGATAAGGCTACGTTATTAGTATCAGTGGTCGCACACGGAAAAGAAGACGATGCGACGCTATTCGAATTATCACGACGTGCATTCGCAATGGTGTCTTTAGAATCTACGTGAATTAGTGTGTTATGCCTACGTTTGCATAGTTTGCAACCCGGTTTTTTACATTTGTTAGCATAGTGACCTGAACGAAAACAGTTGAAACAGACTTTATAACTGGGTAGTAATTTGAGACGATCGTCATTACTTAATGCTAGAAACTGTGCACAATTAATTAAAATGTGGTCATTGTTATTACATTTAGGACATACTTTAGAAGCTACTTCAGTGCTAGGATTGTTAAGAGATTGTGTTGCTACCATAGACTTGATCTTAGGGCCTGATTTACTTGGTGTTTGGGAATAATTATGGCGAACAAGTTCTAAGGTCTCGATTAAATCGGCTCGGTTACGTAGGAATTGCATAAATGCGTCAAACGTAATCGTGCTATCTCTTTCTATCCTACCTTTGTACTCCTCCCATTCACGATAGGTCTTTTGATCAAGCTTGCGCGTAACAATATAAATCAAAAGTGTGTTCCAGTGTTGAACGGGCTCCCCTAACGTCTCTAAAGCTCGCAAATCTTTATTTAAGTGATCGATTAAACCTTTAATTGCAACGGAAGATTCCCTTGAGATAGACTCGATATTAAACAATGCGGATACATGATTTTGCACCAATAATCTTTTGTTGTCAAATCGATCACATAACAACCTCCATGCCACAGAATAATTGCTAGAAGAAAACTCAATAGATTGAATTACTACTGCGGCAGTTCCCTCAAGAGATGCTCTCAAGTAATGGAACTTATTGATTTCGTCAATGTCATCATTACTATGAATTAGACTAGTAAAGGTGTCACGAAATTCTAGCCAATTAGAATATAATCCGGTAAACTTAGGTAATTGTATTGTTGGCAATTTAACTGGCTTGTGCATGCTAGCATGTGTACGAGTACTTTTACAGCTTTCCATCGATTTAGTATCCTTATTAAAATCAGTCAAAATATTTTGTGCTGTAGACAAGGATTTATAGTAAAGAGACTCGAATTCAGATCGCTCAGAATATTGTAATTTGAGATCATCTACAATGCATTCCAGGCGTAACTGTACCTCATCATACTGCTCGTACAATGACTCGATCTTACCCATGCGCAACTGCAATTCAGACACATCACAGTTTGATAATTCTTTGTCCTTGAGTGAGTCCAGAAAGTTGACAAACGCAGTCAAACGACCCTTAAAGCTACCTCGCTTTTTGACCAATTCTCTTTCCTCGGACATGCTGGGAGATGAGTGTTGTCAACCTGAAATTGATACAGGAATACAATTATATAACGAAACGTCCAATATCTTTTCCTGAAAATTCTATTGCTAAACAATACACCTTAATAATGTAACTACCAACTGTATATACTATAAATACAATTCAGATCCAGTCTTTATCTCCTTGAAAGCTTTAACGCTAACTTAGTAATAATTAGGCACAACTAAACACTACTTGCTATTGAATACATAAATGATTCTAAATAAGTATTAATAACTTTACTAATTTAAATAATGACTTGCGCTAATATCAATCACTCAACTTATATGTATTTTGTTAAGATACCTGTTTACAGTTATTTACAACCACTGTTAAGTAGATATAATTACGTGAATTAGTTACAGCTTTTTAAATATAAGTTTAAGTGATGTAGCAATAAGCTAACTGTACTGTAATCAGTATTATTTTTAAACTTAATTTGCTGATGAATAAATACTAATCACAATGCAACAAGTACCTAATGATTTTCATCTAACACAATACAATAGGTAATAAAAGTATACTGACCTTTTACATTAATATATACTTTTACTTATACTACCTGAGTGTTGGGTGAAGATATTACACTACTATAATAAGCGCCGTACACCGCTAATAGCTTGCTTGAGATCACTCCAATCCACCGGCAAATAACCTCACGTGGCACGTGGACAGTAATATCCTTAATTCCTTGATTACAACCGCTGATCTTCTTTATATTATATGTTATCCGGTTCGTTAGGACCATGTGCGGGAATTTAAGGGATTTGTGAAATAATAACTGCAGGAATACTCAGTGCAAGAAAATAAATTATAATGGGTGTTAACTGTATGGCTTATGTACAACAATTGACGAGACGTGTGCCAACGACATGACACATTACATGAGGAGCTAACTAATGGTTAATTAGATGAATTGCTGCTGGCGGTTGATCAGGCGCTCCAACAATTCTAAACTATAATTATTATTTATTCATTAGAATTTCTAATTCCATCGGGCAAAGTTCTCGAAACCTTTCTGCCTAGCATTTAACATTTTTTAGGAAAGCTGATGTATAAAACTTAGTTCTGTCCAATTGTCCATGCCTGCCTTATTCCTTGCCTGTTTTACTTCGATCATTAACAGTAGTTGGTATAAACTAATGTTATACCAAACAGGCGATCAGTTAGGTATTAACTGATCGCCACCGCACCCGCCCCCACAAGCCACCTCTTTCTAAATAATGCTGGGTATTAATACTCTGTGACGAAATCTTGAAAGATGTCATAGTGATTTGATAAGATTTTATATATTCCTAAAAATGAAAATTTGATAGTAAAACATATTAAAATGTTGCAATAATGTGATAATAACTGTCGAGATTTTTAATAAACATGAAGCAAAATTTTCAAGTGTGTCAGACTCATATTCACTAAAAAGCAATGGCTTCACTCTCCAGAATTGACCGCACCATCATTATTTTTCATACAAAATTAAGGATGGTTCCTTCCATTTCTAATAACTTAGGATTTCACAGCAGCAGCTGTTCATGTGGCAATAACTCTGGTCCTACTTTGTATGAGGTAGGTACTTATCCTTTTAATTACAGCGTAATGCACATGCATAACATTCGAGGCAAATTCGCCGTCTAACTGAGGAACAAGGATGAATTATTTTGATATTTCCAATAAATGCTTTTTTATATATGGGTAGGCAGTCTTCTTGTGTATGGCCCCCCATACACAAGAAGACTGTGGCTAAACAGCCGCATCTTCTAAGATTAGAGTACTAGAAAACCACACACTAATAATTTAACAATTAATTTTATTTTGTTATTGATATTTTTACTCTTTTGATTTCAGTGCCGCAAGTTAGGTCACAATCTATCCAAAAACGGTTTATCTCCAAAATTTGAGGCTTTGTACAATATACCCACCGGGGTCTTCAGGGACACTACAGGAGAGGTACTTGTATTTCAGTTTCAGTTACCTTTATGGTTTTGGGGAAACTACAGGTTTTAATCACCAATCAAAAGGCGCAGTTGGGATAACATGGACTCCTTAGATAAATACTGGTTCTAAATCGAGCTAGACAGAGGTTTGTGGAAAGAGAGTAGGGGGCCCTTTGTCCTGCAGTGGGAAATTAATAATAATAGTAAAGGAAGGAAACCATAGTATCGTATTGATGATAGTAGTTAATCTACCTTTTCACACTGGTCCATAACGTCCTGCTGATATAACCGAATACCAAAATGTTAATTGACAATTTGTTTTGATTTCCGCGATATCGAGATGGTATGAAGGCACTACTGTAAAATATTTTACTCGTAAAATAAATGTATACATACTTATACCTATTTTTTTAATATATATATAAAGGTAATTTTACTGTATTTCGCTAAAGCGTTAGCTATTCTAGGTAGTTCTGAGTGGACATTTCAAAGTTTGAGAGTTCTCGAGTTTTTGTCAAAAATGCGTTCTTACTAGGGGTAACTTTGTAAGGCAATAAAATAATAAGGTGTAATGAATCAGCCACATTTTTAATACCAATCATTTATTTTTGGTTTGGAACAATATTTTTTTTTTTATGAAAGAGTTGTTTTTTAGTTTATCATTATAATTTTTTTTCGCGTTTGGTCGACTCTTCACGTGAGCTGGCTGTGGCTGGCCCTTTTTTTGGCCAAAGAATCAGCATTACCATTCAACGTGGCAATGCTGCCAGCCTTCTGGGCACTTTTCCCGTTGACAGTGATGCGGATGAATTTTTCGATGCCCTGTGATTCTTTATGTATTAAAAGTTGTATTGTTTTATCATTGTATTGCATTTCCTTTAAGGAGTTTTTATTTTAAAATAAATAAATAAATATTGCTGGTTAAAATAGTAAAAGATACATGGTTTTTCATTTAAAAATTAATCAATCAAACCCGTTTTGCGGTGCTTAAATTGCCACTGCGAACTAGACTTGACTCGCCGTTTCTTATACATAAGTGTACTTCAATCGCTGTCAAAAAAACTTATATTTTTATTGTACTGTTTGCAGATCCTCGGCCTCGGCGCTGGAAAGAACTGTTTCTATCGGAATCCGGAATATTTCTCTTTTCACCACATGAGCTTTTATGATTTGAACATGGGATTAAGACAGTACCGATTACCTTGTCCCAAAAGTGGAAGGAAACCAAATTGATTTTTTATGAGAAAGTCATGGCGGTTTATGTTATCGTGTTTCCATTTAACACTGTTTACAGTCTGCAACATTTCTGTTAATAAACAAGAAGAAATACTTACTTTGGTACTCCTGTATGTAGGTTCATCGTTAAATATATATCACGCATGTATCTATTATATACAGTAAATAAAAGTACCTATATAGTTCGTTAAACATTTTGTAACAGAAATAAAGACTTACAACGTTAATGGCTTTCTAAGTTTTGATCTTTTATATTTAACCACCTTCTTTAAGCTCATTAGCTTGGAGAAGCTGGTTAGTTCAGAGTTAAGTCACCTCAGAAGCGAGGGAGCGGTGACAGGAATCCTGAATGCAGCGAGGGATTCAAGCTAACCCAAGCCAAACACACCTTTATCTTCGAGGAGAATACTCTACTTTTTACACCTTCTAAGCTTCTGTAAGACAATAAAAAGTACTATTTTTTAAAGTATATAACTAAATAAAATAAAAAATAAAATAAATAAATAATGCTGGACAATCCACACGGCATCATCTAGCCCCAAGCTAAGCAGAGCTTGTGTTATGGGTACTAGATGACTGATATACTTAATACAATACATTACATAGATAGATATTTTTTATTATACATAGCAAATACCCAGAACACCCGGAACAAATGTTTGTAGATCGTACAAACATTTGTCCCAAGGCGGGAATCGAACCCGCAACCTCTTGCGTCGCAGGCGGACCTTCGCCCGCCGCGCCACATCGGTCGTCAACTATAAAATGTTATATCAGAAATGAAGCTAATATTAAGTTTTTTGTTTTTTTGTAAACGCTAGTTGTGTAGTCAAAATAGAGTTATCTAAACCTAAAACCTAACATTGTGATAATGTAAGAAGGTAAAAATAAAACTACAGTAAAACTATTACTATGTAGGCAATTTTAGCCAGGTAAATATTAAGAAAAATGCAAAAGGAACCAGAGAAACTGAATTTGTCATAACAGCAAAAAGTCAGTAAAAACATATTACCTAATGCACAAAAAAAGGGTTCAAAAATATCGCATGCCACCAGGAGAAAAATGCAAAAATAAAAAAAAAGCCGCAAATGCTGAAAATTACTTGGTGGCAGAACTGACTTAATGTATCAAATGATACCTTTTTTTTTCTCTTTTTTTTTGCTCTTAAAATAAAAACGTTGCCTCACAATAGGAATGTATCCTGTGTCGTGGGTGCGTTAACAAACATTTAATTGCACATACCTACACAAACAGCCAGATCCGGAACAACTACCTGTAGACCATTCAAATGTTTGTTCCGTGCGGGAATCGAACCCACGACGCGCAGCGCAGCAGCCGATCGCTCAGGCGCTGTGCCAACCGTGCCGTCAACCTACGCCTTACATTCTAATTAACTTTTCGGTATTCGTTTAAATGGTTATTATTACTATCACTTTGTATAGCTTATTTTCTCACAGAAGCTTAGAAAGTGTGAGATGTAGAGTATTCTCCTCGGGGATGTATCTGCTAGCTTAAATCCCTCGGTGGAATACGGATTCATGTTAACTCTAAACATTTTCTATCTCTAGAATCCTTCACTACACTCTAGATTAAATATGGCGCCTGTGATATAAGACACTACTTTACCCCCTTGATGCATATACATATATACTATAAAAGCCTGTGCTACTAATGTTTACAATACATATTTGTACATCGAATGGTCGCAGTGATTATCATGTATGTTGTAAGCTTCGGTGGATGGATGATTGTTACCCAATCACGCCAGAACGGCTGAATGGATCTTGATGAAATTCGGCACACAGATAGATTACAGTCTGGACTAACACACAGGCCATACTTTTTATCCAGAAAAAGTGAAGTATTACCGTGGGATCGCAACGGCAGCTCATGTTGACTTTTAAGCTATTGCATAGCTTTTATTGCGGGGTTTGAGCGCGGCGACCGAATCAAAGAATTCCGTAACGAAAATAAACCTAACACGGGGGTGTTAGGTTACTCCGACCGGCACAACAGTGAGGCGTTGAAAGCCGTGCCGGTGCATCGTCCAACGTCGTTTCAAATCGGCAGACTTCGGCACGGTCTTTGTGTGCGTGCGACTAGACGTATGCATGTAGACTGTATGAAGCTCGCACGGATCGAGACGAGCTGCTCCGAACTCGGACGAATACGTAAGCAGCTGTCTACGCTCAAAAAGTGTAACTTGAATTAATATTAAAGAAAAAACTTGAATTAATATCAAAGAAAAAATATTGCATAAATATTAGGTCTTTACCTATGAAATTGCCGTTCTGCAGTACTGGCCATTTCAAATCAAAATATTTTTTGTTTGGCTAAGAATTCTAATTTCAAATTAATTTTATTTTAAAAACATGGATTTTTTTTCCAAAAGTAGTCATTTGTTTATTGATTAGTGTTACATTTTCATCGCATTTAAATCTTTTTCGTCATCATGGATACGTTAAAAATTCGAGTAATTATGGAATATGAGTACCGTCGTGGCAGCAACGCGGCACAAGCGGCACGCAACATCAACGACGTTTACGGAGCGAACACTACAAACCAACGCACTACCTGTTATTGGTTTGCTCGCTTCCGTTCTGGAAATTTCGACCTGAAAAATGAACCTCGCAGTCGTCCGAAGACTTTGGTCGACAATGACGAATTAAAGGCGATTGTGGAAGCTGATGATACACAATCTACGGCTGAATTAGCAGCAGCTTTCGACGTTAGCGTCAAAACAATATTGGTCCATTTGCGTCAAATTGGCAAGGTAAAAAAGCTTGACAAATGGGTGCCCCACGAACTCAATGATCGCCAGCGCGAAGTACGCGTCGAGACGTGCCTTGCACTGCTCAACAGACACACAAATGAAGGAATTTTGAACCGCATTGTTACCTGCGATGAAAAATGGATTCTGTTTGATAACCGCAAGCGCTCAGCAAGTTGGTTAGATCCTGGTTCAGCACCTAAACAATGCCCTAAACGAAAACTTACCCCAAGAAAAGTGATGGTCACTGTTTGGTGGTCTAGCGCCGGTGTGATTCAACACAGCTTCTTACCAAACGGGGTGAGCATTACTGCAGATGTGTACTGTGAAGAATTGAACACAATGATGGAGAAGCTGGCACATCTCCAACCAGCATTGGTCAATCGCTCGTCTCCGCTGCTCCTGCACGACAACGCGCGACCTCATACTGCACAGCAGACGGTCTCCAAGTTGCAAGAACTGGGGTTGGAAGCTCTCCGTCATCCGCCCTACTCACCAGACCTTGCGCCTACAGACTACTACTTTTTCCAGAATTTGGATAACTTCTTGGCGGTAAAAAAATTCAATACCCGAGAGGCAGTACAAAATGCCTTTGAAGAATTTGTTGCCTCCCGTCCAGCTGATTTCTTTAAGAAGGGCATCAATAAACTGCCACTGCGTTGGCAAAGATGCATTGATTGCATGGGTGATTACTTCGATTAATACAAATAAAAAATACATGAAAAAAATTCATTTAAATTTTTTCATACAAAACGGCAATTTCATAGGTAAAGACCTATTATTATAATTGCATAAGTTCATAAAAATGCTATGCAATATTAACAGCGCAGGGCGATGCTAGTAGGTTTAATAAGTACCGGACTGGCGAAATGATTGTGTGCTATAAATCTCTGACTGTTGCTTCAGGAGGACAGACGTGGTGTTACTGAATATATTTTATTTATACCTATTTAATTGTCATACTTGCCTAAAATCGTAATTGAAGTTCACAACCCGTATTCGTAAGTCGAATGATATATCAAAACTTACATACACGAGCCGAAAAGGGACGTAGGCCAGTCTTTTTCAGCTGGAAAAATATAACTTATCCAGTATTATGAAATCAATCATCATCATCATCTGCCAAGCCTTTTCCCAACTATGTTGGGGTCGGCTTCCAGCCTAACCGGATACAGCAGAATATCAGTGTTTTACATGGCGCGACTGCCTATCTGACCTCCGCAACCCAGTTACTGGGCAACACGATACCCCTTGGTAAGAGTGGTTGTCAGACTTTCGGGTTTCTGACTACCAATAACGACTGTCAAAGATCTACTATTAACGTGCTTTCCGAAGCACGGAGGGGTCTCGATATGTTACGAACGGTCACCCATCCACAGACTGACCTCGGCAAGCGTAGCTTAACCTTCGATCAACCCGTGCGGTTGTTTTGATTTAGCCACGAGCTCCTCCTCCTATTATGAAATCAATCTTCGTCAATAAATTTCTACCAACCCAAGATGATGACACCGCGTCATAATGATGTTAACAAAAATAAAGCGCAAATAAGACATCGCTTAGTCATTACCATCAATCTTATTTCGAAACCTCATCTAAGGTTAATGAAATAGCATTTTATATACGTGTATTGGCAGTTATGTTTAAGTCCCACTGCGTTATTTTCTCACCTTTACCTTTTCTATTTAGCGAATTTCATTATTTTATTATTTTTTATATTAAGGCCCTCGTGTAGTAACTTAATACAAATCGAATTATATCCATTGATCTTGAGTAGATCAAAATTTACGATTGGCAGTTTTGATATAATGTAAACAGTTATAAACGCATGTTTTTATGTCTATGTATGGATTCACGCAAGTGTGTTTCACAAATCGATGGCTTGCAAGGGTTCAAGGGTGTTTTTTTTGCGTAGAGATAGTGCGAGAAATTAAAATTTTCATATTTCTTTTTTGCAATTTGCAGTTCAGTTTTAATAATTGAAATAATTATACGACTTTTTAAATTACTAAGCTGCAAATTGCAAAAAACAAGAAATGGGAATTTCGCGCGCTGCCGCTACGCATTAGCCTTAACTAAAACAATAGCAGTGACTAGATGATTTATGCTATAAGCATGCTGGTGCAAATTGCTGTGCGTTCCAGGCCGCTGGCTGCGTACTTCGAGATGACGGCTACAGGGATTTTTTTATGTTCTTTTCTTCTGCATCATTAAATGTCGTTCAACCACAGGTAATAGAGAACTATGTGTTCATCTCTCCAACCGTGTTGTAGATTGATATGAATATTGCAATTATTTACTGCATGACAGGCATTTAAAAGTAAATGGTGTTAGTTTTCAACTTAGTTTATGATAAGTTTAACTGTTAGCTCTATTCAACCTTTTTTTACTAAACTTTTCATTGTTCTTAGTCTTAAAACCAACGAAATTTGTAGTATAGACCTCTAGGAGGATAATCAGGAAGCTTTCAGAGTTCAGTTCCCCTAAATGACAGCTGCGTGTGACCGAGAGATGGCGTACTAAGTACGTCGTCCCAAGAAGTTCCAAGCTCTTTCTAGTGTCGCTGCCATCGCTGCATCATCGCTGACATGCCATGCCGTCGTTAGTTCCAACTTTGACGATTTGTTTGGATGAGTGGCGCTGTGTAGATACACAGCGCCACTCATCAAAACAAATAGTCAAATCGTCGAACGTAGATACGTTCTATGTAAAGAGACCAGCGCATGAAGCTACTCCAATCTGTAAAATTGCTAAGTTTTTAACTTTATTACAAAAATATAACGTTCATGCTCAACGGGGAAAATTTTACAGTTTGGGATAGCTTGATGTATTGGCATCTGTACCTCAAACTCTGATACAAGCAAATTAAACATAAGCAGAAAACAGGATAAAGGGTAACAATCATTTACAGGCACACAAAACGTTGTATTTAGTCACAAAGGAAGTAAGCAAAAATACTATTTTATAAAGTTGCACTGAAAACAACTTAATAAAATATTTGCTAACTAACTGTAGTAGCAGAGTACGCAAGTCGATGGTAACAATTTGACCTTTTAACTGACCTGGTGTAGTACGAAGTTAAGAGAATAATAGACCAGCTTGATGTCATGATGGCCCAGTAGTTTAGGACTCGCCTCTTGTGCACAGGTTGTGGGTTCAAACCTGGGCAAGTACCAATGTGAGTTTTTCAATTCATATGTACTTTCTAAGTTTATCTTAGACATCATTGACATCGGTGAAGGAAAACATCGTGAGGAAACCTGGACTTATATAATTAATATAAGTCTGAAATCGCCAACCCGTCTTGAGCAAGCGTGGTGATTAATGCTCGTGCCTTCTCTGTATGAGAAGAGGCCTTTGCCCTGCAGTGGGACAGTAATAGGCTGGTACTGGTACTGACCAGCTTATACTGGTTTTATCAGCACAGATGTGCCGCCTACTGTACCAACAGCAAGTTTATATAGCATGGCCGCCGTTGTTACAGAACTACAGGTCTGAATATTTGGTATCACTGACATGAACAGAAAATAATTTGCATGACAATCATATTTTGGTGTTTCTAATAAATCTCTTGCCCATATTTAAGATTTATCTGCAATTGCCTCAAACATAAAACTGGATTACACAGCCTGGCCTTACTAAACATTTACAAAAGTAGAAAACACTAAAGCGATATTTTCAGATGCAAGAATGTTTCAGTGTTTATATGCAAGTTAGTGTTGCGCATATGTTGAAGTCATGTTGACAGGGAAACCTGTGATATATGGGTGTTCGTGCCTCCCACCTGTTAACGGTAAACTACACTTTGCTTATTTAAAATTATGACAACTATTGTTAGCAACCTAAGTAAAACAAGTAAAACTTGTGGACACTAAGCTTTAATAAAAGGTTTTACATCAGCTCTCCTAAAATTGTTATATGTTAGGCAGAAAAGTTACAGACCTTTGCCTGTTGGTATTATAATAAATAGAAAAAATTATAATTAAAAATAATTAAACATAAGTACATCTTATAAAAAAAAAAAAAAAAATATTTTGGAATTTAGTGCGTTTACATAAGTTAAAGTAGGTAACTGATTGGTCCACTGGAATCTCTAATGACACACCCTCAGTTTGTCATGGAGAAAAGGAAAAGCCTTTGTATAAATTTTGATAAATAATATACGATAAGGAAGGAACATCGACGCACAACCTGATACCATGTGTTCAGCACATGAGTCTGGACCCCCCAGCGTTGAAATCTTTCATCGGCTTTTCCAAATTTTGACATTAACTTCTGATATTTTTTACTTTAAACTGTACAAAACATGATTTCTACTGAACCCGATGCATCTTTCAATGTATGAAGTCAATGATTTAGTTTTTAATAATTAAACTGAATAGCTGAACTGGCCCTCCCAAAAGAAATAGTACGTGAATCTAATTGTATTGTACTCAAATAATAGAGACCATAATACTGGTACTTGTAGATAGCGTGAATAAAAGTATCTACGGGTACGTAATATTTTCCACCTCATTATGCATAATTGCATGTCGTCTTTACATAAACACGCCATTTCTTTGCACATGGCTTGCTAATTAATATATGAGAAGCACCGCGAAAGTCATACATATAATCAACATTTGCTATAAAATTACAACGGGCTGCGACATGTATCAGACAGATCAAAATGCAAAGGAAACTGAGGAAAAACAATGAGTTGCACTCAACAATAGTCTGTTTAACAGCGCCGACAAGAACAAGTTCACATTATGGGTGTAAAAACGTTAAATCATCAGCTATACCGGTTTTTCAATCGCTCTCATTGCTGCCAGGTCGAATCTGTTACGCGGCAATTAAACCAGAACCTCTTTGCGCTTCATAAGGCGCTCAAAGTTTGCAAATTACTAATAAATTATAGCCTACTATAGTTCCCGGATTACAAGTATTGCGAGATTCCAAACCAGATGCTCTGCTTACCATAAAGTACTGTTCCCATTAATATGCAACATGTGTGTAATTTCAGTTAACTAACCACGCATGCATAAGTATCTGGTTTTAAGAATTAGAAAAGCTGTTGTCTACTTTCTTTCACTTGAGAGCCACAGAGTCTATATTTTGTTTTGCAATCAGCTTTTTAGTTCGTCACTTCAAGTTGTAATTGAAGTGTTTCCCAAAATATGCAAAGTTAATTATACCTCCTGGCTCCTTCATATATATGTCAATATAGTTTCAACGTGTGTTCCACTGACTTCAACGTCAATACCCCACACCGAATCTTGAATTGATGTCTTTGAGAAAAATACTACCATTTCCAAAAATATACACTTAAAGGTTAGCGAAGATATCGCATAACAAACACACACAAAAAAAAACAGACAAGTTCAGAACCTCCTCCTTTTCTACAGTCAGTTAAACATGATTTCAAAGCAAGATTATTGCAACAAAGATGTAGAACCTCAGGCACTTCGACCTACCCAGATAAAACAATAGTTGGTGCAGTCACGCATCTCTCAGATGATTCCAATTTCCCACAGCCTCGCGTCGATAGCGGTACGAGAGCTTATCTCATGTCACCTCTTGTTTAACTTCTGTTCACAACGTGTTTATTGCCTAACATTGTTCTATTTAGTGAATGATTAACACCTTTTAGATGATGACAAAACGGTTGATTTAGATTAGAGTTATCGGCTTCGTCATTCTACAATGTTCTTTTCTGACCAAATCTAACATCATCATTATGATCTGCCTAGTCTTTTCCCAACTATATGAGAGTCGGCTTTCAGACTAACCGGTTGCAGCCGAATACTAGATAATATTTCACATGGAGCAACTGCCTGTCTGACCAACACAAAAAATTCCCCCTTCCTTGGTATGACCATATTCCACATTTCTGTTACAAAGTTATTGATGTGAATTGTATTATTTATTCATTGTATCTGTTTCGCCAAGCTCAGAATCCTTTGAATGAGAATAACTTTATCAGTGTACCAGATGGTCATTAATACGCACTTATAATGCACTTGAAGAGATGCAAGTGCTGTATTCTTCGTGATCAAACAGACGGTCCAGTTATTGTGAGAGATGATCTTTAAGTGGCCCCTATACCTACAAAATTATTCTCATACTTATTTCTGTTGAATCGAAACTTGAATTGAAGTGCTGATGATGTTAAAGCCTTGCCTTTACTGAACCATGTCATTGCAGCTTTAGGTTCAATGCTAGTATACAGCACTAAAAACATTGTATTCCTCATACCCCATTATTATAAGAAAATAAATCATTTCAGTATACCTTTACCAGTTTACCAAGTTAAATGCGTACTAATCGATGAATCTATCAATTCGCACCTCTTGTTGCTGAATGATGATACACAGCCCATAGCGCTGGCGCACATGTGATACGTAGATTGTTTACCGTCTGTCATTAACATTATGAGTTTCCTTATTCTGTTTAGCTAAGAAATTAACCACTAGGCTTCAAGTCATGTCTACAAGATAATATTTCGCATTCTTATTTGTGAAAAGCAGATACTATCAATTTATGGAATAGGTATTGTCTTTAGAAACGGTCAGGTGTATGAGTATGTAAGTATTGTAACGGAATATTGACACGCTTTACTTGGTTCTCGTACAATGATGAAATGCAAATATATGGGGTCTGTTTTTTTTAATATTTTTCCGGTTCCACGAAATCTGGATTGTATGATGCCTATTCGGAGGTAGTAATAGAGATGTTCCGCCTACAGTTGCCACAAAGTCTGTTATAATTATTTCGAGGCTGCAGGTTGCAGCAGTCACTGCTTCGTGCCAAATTCATGAAAAATATCATCAAAGCTACTCTAAAGTTCTACTTTCACCTTCATTCTCTCACTTTTTTCGAGTATTCCTTTTTATTTTTTCATGTTCGCGCCATTTCGGACGCTACTGCCGTAAACAGCTCAGCTGAAAAGTGATTTATAAGCATGATGGATGTATTCATATTTTTATTTTCAGCCATGCAACATTAAATTTATTTTCAACCGGGCCACGTTCCTAAGACGTGCTGCATAGAACTAAGACCGGGGAGCGTGAAGAGAATATCTTGAGATCTTTTCCTAGGAAAGTAACATTGTAGACTTGCCAAAGTAAAAATTAAATTACGTACAAATATTTAAACTCAACCTTATAATATCTAGTCGTTGTTAAGGCAAGTGCTATACACCTAGTAACGAGATACAGAATTAGAGCTTCCATAACTTTACAAATTCAAGGTTACTCATGTATCCCACAACAGGCCCTATTGGAATAGGGCTGTTGTATTTATTATTTGTTCAAATATCGTAGCTTATGCAGAAAAAGGAGTCTTTCTGGCCTCGCGCAGGTCCTTTTTTATTTTTTGTTTGTTTAGTTTTAATTTCTTTGGTCTTTATGTTTTCTGTGCGTGTCCCAAATAAATGGTTTTCTTTCTTTCTATTAGTTTGTGTTGATCTAGTGTACTAACGCCAGCTAAAATCTTAACGTCTCTACTCAGATTAGGCAGCTAGTCCACTATCCTCTGGACACTTGTCCGTCTTTTGTCATAGGCTAGGAAATCAGATATTGAATATTGTTTTCTGTGTGCAGTAGATCCACTTATTTATATTTCTTGTCTCCTTACAACGATATATCACGGCTCTGCATGGCTACTTGAACAATGATATAATCGTAGAGAAATTCGCTTACCGACAGCCGTGTGTGACAAATGATGGCGATTTGTTTTGTGACCACAAATAGCTATTTATATGTGAGACTTACGTGGTCTTCGTGTAATGGCATGATTACTCTACCAGGGAGACTTCAGTGATAAGTATATGGGAAACTTCCTTTCCATTCACTTTCAATAAGAAAATAGTATGGTCAATCAAGTACCTGACATCTTTGTTATAGAAATGTTTATTCCTAGAACAAATCCCCACCTTCATTCCTTCTTGCTTTTTATTCAGTCTAAGTGAAATAATGTATTTTAATTACACCATTAAAAAGCCACATTTGAACGTCAAATATACCAAGAGAAATAAAATTAAAAATTTTGTTCCGTATGGAGAAGAACGGGCAAAAACTCCATAGGTACTTTCTTACTCTTTAAAAAATAGTTTGTTCATCATATTTTGTATAGATACAAAAAATGATGCAATAATTATAACATGTGAATAAAAACTACTCTCCTAAAATAGGATAAAGTAGGTATTACAAACTAAGCAATGCAGCAGTTAGGTAAGTATTTACTGATAGATACATGATGCTCACATATGCACTAATTTTGAAACTGTATATTAATATTCGTAAAATAAAGTTTCCTTGAAGAGAAATTCAACGTCTTCAGCAATCGTTTAGAAATTATAATTAAATTGTATTCTAGTGAAGTGTCCTATGGAGAAAAATAAGTCGAAGGAACTCCAATGATAGGTACAATATTTTGTTGTTTTTTTTCTTACAAAAGCACAGGATCATAAACTTCATTATTAAGATTGCTTCAACGTAAAAAGAGGCGAGAAACAAGTTGAAAACTTTGTCTGCCTGTGTACGGGTAATGTGTAAGATATAAGTTTTAATGTCATAACGTGTTTCTAGTATTCTTCGATGTTATGACTGCGTCTGCTATCTGACCTCCGCAACCTTTAGGGAAAGCAGATTTTCGCACTATGTTGTGGTTTGTCATTCCTACGCAGCGAAACGTTTGCATATTTGATTTGCGACATCCATAAAATAACCTTTTAAAAATAGATTGCCTACATTGTTACTCAAATGAAGTTGTTGGTTTTTTTTGTTATTATCCTCTTTATATTATATCAAGAAGGTGCGTAAGTCATAAATTTTTAAATATGTTAAGTAATAACTAATTTTCCTTTTTATTTTGTTTTTTTATCTGTTTATTAAATTTGTTTTTGATTTAGCCTTGTGTTCTTTTTTGCTCTCACTCCAAATTCGCTTCCACTTGATTTTGGTTTTATTTTATCCGTTTATTTTAGCTGCTTAAAAATCTTTTATGCTTTAAAAAAAAATCAATTATTGCAAACTTCCAAATTAGTGAAAAAAGGTTGGTCCGTCTAAAACGCCGTGGATCAAAGAATAGAATAGAACATTTTTATTTCAGACTGGTGTATATAGGGTTAGTAACAACTTTTCTTAACTTGTAGTGTTAGTAAGTTACAGACACAGATAAAATTACACAATTAAAATTCAGCGTGGAGTGGACTCCACCTCCCCAGCATCGGGGAATCCCATCGATCTGCGAATGCACTGAGAATACTGTTAGTACTGCCACGAACACGAGTCATCAGGGATACTCATATATTTCTAATAATGGCGGCAAAACCATCAATATTATTATCTGAAAACATCATAAATGTGTAGGTTGTAGGTCGCTAAAATAAAACCTAGAGTCATCATTCTAACAAAACATTCATTTTTAAAAATCTAAGCAAACCAAAAGCTTAATGATAAAAATACTAGGTACCTAAATATGTTAAGAACTGTAACTATCCACGGATATGCGATGATCTCTCTAAAACAAAAGATAATTAATTTCAGTAACAGATAAGCGTCAAATCAACAATAAAACAATATAAACACCTATTGTAAGAATTATTTTCTTTAATTACAATGCAGAAATAGTATACCAACCAGTACCTACGTTATTTCGTAACATTTGCTAGGTGTTAGAGTACCTCCCACCCTCGAGCTACACGAGTCTCGAAACCACTTCTTGCACGATTGATTTCGAAAGAAAATATTTCTATCACGCAATACCGTTTAAATTATGATTAAATAGGTAATTGATATTGAACATACTCTTAACCAACATCGTAAATCTCTTTGGTAATGGTCTATATCTCTTTATATTGGCATTAGAACGCGTATTGCATGTAAATAAATAATGGTTCTGAACTCCATCTTCTTAATCACCATTCAATGTGATACTTTCGAGCTTTCTGATATGAAAATAACCCCTTAAACTTTGTGTCCTTTAATTTCATATACCTACTATGTTACTTACAAGGAATTGATCCTTATGACTGACCCTTTTAATTGGCGACATTAAAGGACAGGGTTCTTTTTTACATTTAATCGATTCTATTTTCAGATGAAGCAAGCATTTAAAATAAAAGAATGTCTATAATAAGTAGAATATTCTATGTACAATATTTAAAGTACTTTTCCTCCTTTTCCTATAGCCGCGGGATGTGTAAGTATATATATTATATGGTAATTTACGAGATTATTTTTATAATAAAGAAGGCGTAAATAATCATATCACGTTGTAATGGGATCGATTTATCATTACTGACAGAACTATTGTCACCAATAAACATGATATGATGGTAATAGATCGATTAGCGCGCCGTACAAATCTAGTCGATGTTATCGCCCTGCATGAAGAGGATTTCGTGAAAGCTGATCAAAAGAAACACATCAAATATATCGACTTAGCTCACGAGGTTGTTGACATGTGGAATGTGAACTCGGCTGTCATTGCATGCCGATAATAGACTATATCTGGAGCCTAATTCAAAAAGTAGTACTCCTCGATACGGCTCGCCTTATTACTTCCTGGTTCCTGTCTCTGAAGCCTCAATCACCGGTAGCCCGGACTCAGTCCCGAAACCAGTTGACCCGTAATCATTCCAATAGTTTTATTTGAAAATGCAGGAGATGTGTGTAAAATGAATAAAATTAACATTTAAACGTCTCCTTAAACTCACAATGTACAAAAGTCTCTATAAATAACTATTCCCTACTTATCGACGCAAAATGCAAGAGAGAAAAGCAATTGTATTGGATCGTTGGTTACATTCTAACCAATAGTTATGTTAAACAGTGGTTGTCCGTCTCCAGATTACCTGTCACAAACAAACATGGAGGATTCTACCAAATTAAATGTTTAAATAAATAAATATAAATAAATATTGCTGGTCAATCCACACAGCATCATCTAGCCCCAAGCTAAGCAGAGCTTGTGTTATGGGTACTAGATGACTGATACACTTAATACAATACATTACATAGGTAGATATTTTTATTATACATAGGAAGTATCCAGAACACCCGGAACAAATGTTTGTAGATCGTACATACATTTGTCACAAGGCGGGAATCGAACCCGCAAACTCTTGCGTCGCAGGCGGACCTTCGCCCGCCGCGCCACATCGTTCGTCCAAATCGGTCGTTTGTTCTGTCAATGTTGATTTCATTCATGATGCAAGCATTTTTGATTGGTATTTTAACAACTTGTGATCTAACTGGAAGACTAAACACAATATCTAACTTTCGAATCAGCCTGGTGTATCCCACTGCTGGGCGAAATCTCTCCCTTTTACGTTATGTTTGTCGTCTGCCATTGCGTGTGGACTGTGTATTTTTTTTTTCGTATTTAGTATTAGTTTGTAGTTTCATACAAAATGAGGTTGAAAGCTGAAATTGATGTTGATGATTCTAAAATAAAATTAAATGATAGATTTAATATCCTAGTAATACAAAGCACAGCACATCTGAGTCCTGTACTATAAAGATACCATACATGGAAGCTTACGCTTGTATATAGGGATGTCATTCATTGACTGTAGTGTGGGCAAGCCGCTGCACTGACTGTTTGTTATGCTCACTGAACTGTCTCTCTGATGGTGGCGCATGTGTTGGGTTTTAATCATCCCGTTTCTTTAATATGATTGAGCTGAATGGTGCTGATCCATGAGTCACATTCGTGAATGGCCGCCGTCGCGTGTCGGCTGGGATTGGATATCGCTTACTGCCACGGCCTATTTAAGTTATTTAAAAATCTTTTTGTTTTATAAATATCATACTCTGGTCTTTTTTATCGTGTAAACCTTAAATCGTTCTCACATACTGATGTATGTTCTTTAACATAAATGATGTAACAATAAATACGAGTATTAAACATAATGTTTTGATTCAAAAGAGTGTCCAAAGAGTTTCTTACCCTTTGGACTGGGCAACTGTAGCAAATGTAGATGCATCTTTCTAATTGACTGACTCTTTGACTATTCAATAGCTCCTGTGAATTATTTAATTAAAATAAATGTACTGAGTTTGAGTTTCAATGTCTTAGTACTAGCCAAATACATTTAAACATTAGTAAGTAGGTATTTAGTATTTACATGTCCAACATTTTGTACCCTCTCCAGCGTTCATGACCAAAGGGAGACTTCGTATGTCTCTACCCTAAAGGTTACTTAAAAACCATAACTTCACCTATGTGCACAAATTCCTTAAATCATCATCGTGTTCTACACCTGATATAACTATCAGGCGTCGATACACGAAAGCTATAAAAACGGACAAATGGTTATCTTTAGAAACCATTACATCTTCCAGTTTAACTTCAGTATCGCCATTGTTTTATAATTTACATGCGATAGCATTGTTCCCCTATTATCAAAGCGTTCAATAATGCCTAACGGGCTATCTTTAACTTGTCGTGCAGATAAAATAAGTTGTCCACAGTGAAAATTGAACACTGCTTTTATATTGTCGACTGGTTTCTAGTTCAGAGTTTCTCTTAAATTGTTACCTACAGTACAATTTTCATACGGATAGAGCTACAATGTTATGCCCTAGAAATGCCATTGAAAAATGTATGTTGTGAAATCGATACTGATAGTTTTCCAATTGCAAAAATTGTAATTTACGTGTCGGTTATTGAATTGGACCTTGCACACGATTTTTTATGTTTATATGTACAAACTTTACATGGACAACAATTTATAATAGTCTTGTGATAATGTTAGGAGGACCATGACTATTTTAGGGTTACGTAGTGGAATGGCTAAAACGGAATTTTAGTAGGTGATAATTGGCACTATACCAATGAAATTTGGAAGGAAGGTGTATTCTATGACCCGCTAAAGAAAAAAACAACTAGGGGTGGCAAAGGTTACATGTAACAAAGCGATGCCAAAAAAATATGTGCATAAAAGCGTGTGGGGTTCCTTATTATTATAAAAAAAAGTCACTTGAAAACATTTTATTTTATGATGTTTCTAAGCGATATTTTTTTGTTAAAGTTTACATTTGGTAGGATAAACGCTTCTAATGTCACAAAGAATGGGCCACCACCCCAAGCTTTATCTTTTCAACTAAACAGTTAACTACAAACTGGAACGTATTATTGCGGTAGAAAACATCAATAGTTTTCTTTGGCAAATATTCATCCTGACTACGGAATACTTCACTCTGCGTTATCGAACACGCACTTAGCCAATTTTTTTAACGACTCAAGGTTATTTACCAAAAAATCAATAAGTAGTACTTGTGCCTATTGTACACAGCTGAACAGAAAGGAGACGGCGGCGGCGGAGGTCAAGCGCTGCGTTCTGTGCAGTTTCGTGCAAAGATCAAGGTGACTACTCAGATAACATCTCAGCCTCTGGCGACGCAACAAAAACCTTTTTAGTACTCTTTGTGTGGTTCTGTACTAAAAAACCCGTGAGATCCAGATTAAAAACGTACAAAGAATTATGCAAACAAGTTGTTGTGCGTTTGTTAGGTTTGTAGTCGAAATGAAATCGACATCAAAATAAAATTCCGGCTTAGTGATTCATGCCCTGCCGCGAAAACATCTAAAATGATGTCATCAGTGATGTACATAAATTAGTTAGTTGTGTATTGCAACACTTCCAGCGATGTATCTAAAGGGAAAAACGAAATAAGTACAATTATTACAACAATATTAAATGGAATGCGGTTGCTTTGTTTCATGGTTACGAGATAAACTGTAAACAGTTTTAACATTTTAACTTGCAAATGCGTATAATACACCTTGTTCCCATTTATTGATTTCTATTTTCCTTTTCAGACACATAAGGATGTTAAAATGAATCACGTTTGCGAATGAAATCCGTTAGTCTGATACGGCGGTACCCAAAAAGGACTACAGCTGTTGCTGGCTCGGTGCTAGCACCAATTCTCCTGACATTTGCCTCACGACTTAGTTAGCTTAGTAAAGGCAAGATAATATCAAACTGCCACTGATATTGCGGGAGATATTCTTTATCTGTCCGTTGCAGCTCTGGAACATCGCCCAAACATATAGAGCCTACCGCTTTTCATCTCGTATAAGGTTACATGACAATCAACCTTACCATTTATGGTAATCTTTTGCCTACCTTATTAGTCCAAATAACGTTGCACAACTCGGGTATTTTGAACAAGCTAGTTTCGCAGAAAAACAACTTGAAAAGGAAGAGGTGGTGTAGAAAGCAGATATTAGTCAGTGATTTTTTCAACCCATGGTGATCGAAGGCACAGAAAATAATCAAGATCCGCAGCAAACAACACTTATGGATGCAGTTTCGTAACAAAACATTTGTACGATGAACATAAACCTGAATCACATAGTTCAGACAACTCATCTAACCCTGACGAAGTTAACAATCGACTATTATTTAATCAATTGGAGAATCGATTTGTAACAACTAATTGGAATGATGAGGACCACTCGCTCGTCACAATAGCTTGGTGAGTGGGACTGATGCGGGTTTATTTGGAAAGTTCTATGCTTATTTTACATAGACCCATTTACTAGTTGCATTGTTTGTGCGTAAATGTGAAGATATTCCCACAGTACGGACAGTATTTAGTAGTGAATCAAACGAGTGTTTTAAAACCATCTTATCGTCCCGGATACAATCAAAATTTTAATTTCTAGATTGGCTTTCTAGAATCTGTAATTGCTAATGTCAATTAATTAATTAAATCAAAAATAACTCTTATGAATAGAAATCAAATGGAAATGCAAATGTATTTTAGTTACTGTAATTTGGAGAAGTCTTAAAGTCCGTAATATTCTTAAGGTCTGTGGGCCTAAAGTGAAACCCTGCGAGACGCCTTTAGTGCGCTTTCTGCATATTGAAGTATAAATATATTTTAACAGGTTTTCGAAACAGCCTGCAAGCATTGGAATTAAAATGTTTTCTGTATTTGAATGAATGTATTTAAATCCTTATGGCCTTTCTAGAGAAAGTAAAACATGCTGAGAATAAAATAGTGTGGTAAATGACGTGTTTTCTTAAAGTGATATTTTACTTTGTACATTCAAACTTCGTTTTGTACCAAATATTGAATTACTTAATTTAATAAGTCATTCATCTGCCTAGCTTTTTCCCAACTTTTTTGGGGTCGGCTTCCAGTCTAACCGGGTGCAGCAGAATACCAGCGGATTATATGGAGCGACTGCCTATCTGACCTCCACAACCCAGTTACTGGGCAACACGATACCTCTTGGTAAGACTGGTTGTCAGACTTTCGGTTTTCTGACTACCCGTAACGACTGTCAAAGATCTACAAAGTGCAACCGGGACCAACGGCTTAACGTGCTTTCCGATTTAATAAGTCATTCTCACGGTAAAAAAGAACCGACTAGTTATTACGGTAGATCTGTTTCTTATGTAAGTTGAATCTTTATTGTGAGTCTTTACGACATTAATCAAATAACAATTTATATTGACGTGATCGACCCCAATTATCTAGGTCTCAAATTCCCATATGAACTAGTAACATTTCAGTGATGGGTAATGAATAGACATAATGAGTTATTACATGTAATCTAAAAAAATGTTACCTAATATAGTAGAACGTATCTGTGTAATCTCTCAGATTATTACTTGATTGCAATCATTGTATTGCATTTGATTATAAAACATCACGCCTTTTTTCTCCGGAGGATTAGGCAGAGGTGTCTTACTTTTCGCCATTTTAAGTCCCATGTAGGTAAAAGTAAGCGAGTCTATTACAACAAACCCAGCATGCGGGATGTTACTAAAAAAACCCAGATGAAAAAACTCAGTAGAACTTTGCCCGACCAGGGAATCGAATCCAAATCTCATGAAAACATAGCACTTGCGACCACTAGACCAAAGAGGTAGTTGATTATATAAATATGAATGTAGATGAACCAATTAATAAACACGCAAATAAAACTAGGCATAGAAATATAATAAATTAAAACAAGTTAGTCGTAAAGTAAAGATTTCAAAACTTGGCTGTTTTTAGTTTCCAGTGTACAATTAAAACGGGGAAAGTTCGTGACAATAAGTGTTAAGAAACTCTTGGCTATAATTTACACAGTGGACTTACACCAGCAATAATTAGTAGTAGTAATTTGACACGGAAACATCGTGCATTATGTGGTACGGGAGACTATAATATGCTATAGAAGTGTGGTCGTTTGGCATTATTAGGTACGTAGTATATCATTTTGAATTAGCAAAGTAACAACACGTCTATGATTTTTTGTTGCGTGACGTATACCCATTTGATTTCTATAAAATAAAATAACAGGCGTTATCGATGTGAATGAACCTTTTTACTCGAATCTATACGTTATCCATTTCGTAATGGAGACACGCACTTACCACGAATTTCTTACTAGATTTTCGGAATTGATAAAGGTGTATGACAACATTGTCATACAGAATCGTTACTTTTCGGCGTCATGTGTGGGATCAAGTGCGATTTCGGACAGCACCTAATTTAATCAGTAAATAAACATGCGATAATGTTATCTGGTGCTTATCTGTAGAATGCGGCAGGTCGGGGTGAAGGGGGGCGTTCCGTTAGCCGCGACCGAGCCACAGCTGATTTCACATGTGTCTGACCGCGACACCGCGCGCTCGCTGTGCGTCTCTCTCGCGCGAAAATGCCGGCAACTTAATTCTTCGAACAATAAAGTTGTAAATAATTCCGAAAGTGAATGTGTTATTGATACCTTTGTATGGAACATTGATCAAACTCATAAGGATATACACGGAGTTGCCGTTGCTTTATTGTTTTTGGCGGGTAAGTTCGCATTGGTTTTGTTTGTAAATATATTTTTTACTTGTACTCGTTTTCAATGATTGAGAAAATTGTCAAAACTGTTATCGCAAGATTTCTCTTATATGTTTCATGTTATTTTTCGATGCATCCGATAATGGAGATTTGTTTTATCTTAATATCTATCATAATGCTTAAAATATCGTTGGAAATTTAAATGATTTATGTGTGAAATTTCTTGTTGTTTTCACTTTTGAGAAATTTAGTAACATGATAGACAGATTTCAATTTATATAAGTTAAAAAATCTGAATGCAAATTAAACAGCAAGCAAACCATATATAGATAATCGCCGTAGCAGAAAATCAAGACAAAATTAAAAAAAAATCTAAATTATAGAAAATATAAGTTGCCAACAACATAATATATAATGCTATACCATAAAATGAAATAGAAATAGTGGAGGTTTTATCAAAGTTTAATCATCAGTTTTCATTACCTATTATCTTAACAATTAAAATTATTATTTTAATTGAGCAATAAAATTTGCAAACCGCATTAGACGATGGACAGTCAACAATCAAGTTTATATTATGAAGAAGAACCGTTTTATTTTATTATTTTGAGCTAAAAGCTGGTACATGTGCGCGTTATGAGCTTCACAACGAGTATCAATGAGGAAATTGTTCCTTCCTTCTACAAAAATAAATAATGAATTTCTTTAAAACTTATTCCATTGCTTTAGATATTCTTGTTCTATAAAAGATCTATCCAGTGGCGTGCACTCCATACAAGCAAATAAGCACAGTATACCCTGTGCTCATATTATTATGTACATACACGCCGCTCTAAATGATAAATAACAATAATTAAAAAAAACATGGTAATTTAGTCTAGGTACTTACTTGTTGTAGTTACAAGCTGAAACTGGTAAGTTTTTTGTTTGTGCATACCCTGTCTGAAATATCTGTGCACGCCACTGGATCTATATTGGTCCTTTTCCTCATATCGTTGGCATACAAAGTGAATGAACAAAAACCTGTAATTTTAATACATTCATCTTGTCCGTAGAACACGAAGTTAACTCTTTTGAAAAGGTTATGGTTATTATTAAAATAATATTTATAATGCTTCTGCGGGCTACTGCTGAGCACTAGATCCTGGATTCTTTCCCAGGTCGGGCATGTTGTTACTGTGATTTTTCACTATAGAATTTATCAGTAGTAGCAGCCCAGAGTTCGGCTGTGTGCCCGGTTGGTGCCAACCCCCAATCAAACGGGACTGGCGAAGGATTAGACAGAGGGGTAGGTACCTATGATATCTACTATAGGTCTGTACCACAGTCTCTGTCTAATCCTTCGGGGATTACAGGCGAGATGTTATGTCTTGTTTCGCCGGTATCTTTGCAACAAAATATGAATACTAATTTCTTAGTTCTGTACAAATGAGGTCATAACAACTATTTATTAATGGACACCTCTTGGACCATAAAAACAGTCTGTTGTTCTTGAATACATTAACACATTCAAATTTTGAATGATGCCTTAACTAGGTATTATCAAACTGTGGATAAAATCAAAACATTATGTAACGATTTCCCTTTAGAACTATAATATTAGCATAATTGATTCTTTTTCTGCTTAGTGTTGGCAATAGTATGTTGTAAACAATCAATTATAGTTAATTAATGTTTATTGCCCTTATTGATGCAGGAAGAAAAAGTTCCGTGATGGTTATACTTACCGGATATATTTATATTTCCAGCTTAGGTGTATAACTTTATACGTATCAATATAAAAAATATTGGAAACTTTGATTTAATTATTTTAATATCTTTCCTTACACGATACAATTAGGGATCATTAAGACTGATTAGTATGCCAGCTTCTGAATTGTTGGGTAATAATCAAATGAAATGTTGATAATTTTTTCGCAATTTGATTTTTAGTTTGATTTCAGTGTTATTTTGGTTTGTTCATTTATATATTGAACAACATTCTTATTTTTTTCCCCGCGATGTTGCAAAGGAGGTTTTGGAGTTAAATATTGTGTATTTAACTCCAAAACAAAGGAAAAAGATCGAAATAAATCAAATTCCTTGTATATTTATCGAGCCCTCCTTATTATTTCAATAAAAAAATCAGTGGTGGCAAACCGACAGACGGACAAGAGGGTGATCTTATAAGGGTTCCTTTTTTCCCTTTGAGGTGCGGAACCCTAAAAATACACGCTTATTTGTTTAAAAAAGAAGAAAAAAACTACTTACTAGGTCTGATCTGTTCATAATTTTTGGTTCCTAATTTTATGATATTTGTACGACACTTACAGTGGCAGGATACATAGATACCTACTTTTTAACTTAACACCTTATACATTGTGTGTTAAATAAACACGTTTGATTTGAAACTGTTTTCAAACATACGTAGGTAATGGGAAACAGTAAAAAGTCACAAACAAATTGTTACATCCAATTAAGACGCGTAAAATAAATCGTAAAAAGTACACAAAGACCAATTTATTTTTATTATGCTAACATCACTGAAAAACATAATTGGACAGGTGTGAATGTACATTTCAATACGCTGGCAGTCAATTAAACTTTTAAATAGCGATTGGTAACGATTTGTTCATAGAAGTGTTCCTACACATAGATGACCTTGACTCAAGTAACAAATAAGAGATAAGTGTAATTTACTGGCTCTTCGACGTTAACACGTATGAGTTGCGTAAACAAATAATTGCCGTTATAAGAGCCGCATCGGAGTGTAGCCAACCTAGGGTTGGCGACCAACGTTCTACCAACGATTTTTGCAACATCAATACAAGCTTCATCTTGTTAGGAAACATCATGAAATCGCAATTTGTTTTCTGAGCGGTAAGGGTTACAAGTATGGTGTGTGGAGCCATGAAAGGAGTCGATTTTGAAATCAACTTTTACGGATTACAGTACAGTACTATGGTCACATTCTTCAGCAATATTACTCGGTAAGTTGCTAAAGATAAGTTACGTCATTTGGGTAGATTTCAAACAAAATTCTGCAACATCTAGGCTCAATACAACCCTGGCATTCTCTAGATTCTTCGACGTACATCGCGTTCAGGAGATCACTAAACTCGAACAAACCGATACAATTGAATGCTCATCCCACTTTTTACGTCCCGCACGTTACCATACGTGGGAGTGTTTTGTATAATAAATCATTGTGTGCCGTTTTCGCATGATTTCATATAAAACAACCACGGTATTGTTCGATCAACTGGTGCATTTGTGCCGGAAACTCAACGAGAGCATTTCATTTGTTCACGATGCTACAGAATTTATTGAGTTATTATTGTCAAATGAAGCCACTCACCTGCGATTTACAAACACGAATGTGTATGGAACAACATTAGTTGATAGTTTATTTGCTTACTTTGGAATGCGGTTTTTGTTTGATTATATAGTCCCCTTCACCTTAACCGGTGACAACGACTCAGACTAATTTTCTTTACTTTCGTGAGCTTTCTATTAAAGCCAAAGGTCTTGAAAACCCGGTCACGCCGTGTGTAGAAGAGCAGCTGTTCAGCATTAGTGTTTCTGAACGTATGTAATATTAAGACTTGGGGCGACTTTTGCGTGTATGACGCTTCTTAGCTAGCTCTTTACGATGAATGATTTCAAATCGTTAATTTGATTTGGGGAATTGAAACGCACCATCTTCACCAGTTTCATCCTGCCATGCCATGTAACCCTTTGATTAGAAGGAGCTACAAGTCTTCAGGTGGCGTTTGAGAT
This sequence comes from Phlogophora meticulosa, assembly GCA_905147745.2. Lineage (NCBI taxonomy): Eukaryota > Metazoa > Arthropoda > Insecta > Lepidoptera > Noctuidae > Phlogophora > Phlogophora meticulosa. The sequence continues at coordinate 9,518,926 of LR990518.1, forward strand.
CATATTTGCAGCGCAGGTATTATTCTCACCACACAAGCCAATTGACATTGTTCGCCTTCTGTACCGATATAATCTATAAAATGCCTGTTACGGAGCCGAATTGAAAGATTTTTTTTCGGGCTTAGAAAAAGACGGCCTTTATTACCGTACCGAAAATCTCCATCGCCGCCAATGAAGCCGCTATACTCTTTACTCGTAACTACGTACAGAACTGGGTTCACATCCGAACTTCACTATTATGTATGACATGAGGTACTGTCCACCCCCGCGATTAGAACAGGTCGAACAGGAATTACTTCGATTCGGAGCCTAGATAAGGGAACTCTAGGTACATTGCATTTAGGCTATTATCAAAGGCTTGCCTGCTTTGTTTGATTACAGTTGATACGACCACCAAAAAGTAGTTTCTAAGCAATTATGGTACTGTTATTTGTCAGGAGGAAAAAGCTTTTATTTAAACAATTTTTTTGTCAATTTGTTGAACAATCGCAGCGGCGAGCATTAGTGACGGCTCGTGGTTAAAACGCAGGTGAGATTCTTCCGGATCTAATTGTGAAATGGCGACAGGCCGACGCTCGCTACGTGTTCGCACTCAATGGGAAACGTTTCAATTTGTTTCATATTTCGCTCGGCACAGTCAAGTTATTAATTCGACTATTGGTTGCGGTCGGAAAGTGTGACGCCGTCGATACGTCACGCCGGTTGTCAATCAGAACGGACGGAGTGATGCGCTTACAATTGCATGATATCGACCCGGTTCTCGATAGATTTCACTACGGCTCGACAGATTAAAGCAACAATTCGTTCAATGTCGAAACCTGTGCTGCTGGGTATAGTTAGGCTATTAGTAACAAAATTTCCGTGATACCAACATATTCATTCTAGTAGGTAATTGTCTCATCTGCAAAATATTGTTTCTGTAGAACATAAAAACGAAATTAAAATATCTACTTCTAGAATTTTAATAGGATGTCAATTGAAATATCTTCTCAGTAACCGTGATACCTAATTTAAGGTATCACGGTTACTGAGAAGAAAATCTAGTTCAAACGAAAAAGACTAGACTAAAAAAGGTATGACAGTTTTAATTAAAAGTCGTAGACGGAGAACTCGCTAAGGAACCATAGTTCTTAAGTCATCAATTGCACTCAAAATGGCTATTGTCATGGAGATCACCTTGAGTATCGTTCATGCGAATCATTAACTGCTAATCTTCGAGTAACCATACAAAAAGTCGCTGGTAGTAGTACACTTTTGTCCAAATTAAGGCCAGTGTACAGTTTCACGTGTGACTAATACAAATTAATCATTGATGATACTTGCTTTCTTCTTATTTACGCTTTCAATAACGTCTGTTTCCGGTTATTTTAAAACTAACTTCTGCTTTTCGATTGGAGAACGGCACATAAAACTTCTATGGTAACTCATTGGTTAGCAATAAGATAATCTTGAATATGGAGATTTTAACTGTGGCATGTGCCTTTATGAATTTATTCTTTAACGGTAAAATTGATTGCAAATAGAGATTCCTATTCAATACCTTAATGTATTGGTAATTCTTTAATAGCTGCATCTTGGTAATATAAACCAATTGAACACTTTACTATATCATTATACCCTCCATTAAATGAGATCTCTTCGGGGACCTGTTCGTGTTTATGGCGGCCATCTTGCGCCTCTTGGCGTTAACACGATAGTGGCAACAAATTGCTGAAAAATACCGCGAATCACACAGAGACCATTACTTCTAAAGAATTACGAGAGGAATTAACAGCAATTGAAAACACAGCCGCCATTGTTGTACAATTGAAATTGATTGCCGATGATGCACAGACCAATAAATGGCTGAATGTTGACCGCAGAATCACGATCGCTATGGTTTCTAAATTCTAATTTATGGAAACGATCTATACAGACTACAGTCCCATTGTTACGGGCTGTTTTGTGCAGATTCCGATTGAGCTCGATTGTGATTAACAAGATATGATCAGTAGTTATACAATACTGGTCTGCAGACAAATAAATCACTTTTTTAGCTTCCGCGGTGGCAGTTGTCTACTTATTATGATTTATAGAACCAGCTGTGCAAGCAAAGATTTTTTCACGTAAGTATATACTTATAGATAGATTTAACGATGTTATTCGACAAGGTTTGGATAAAACAACCGACTTAAAAGATTGAAATCGTTAGATTTTATCCTGTATTAAAGATGGCTGCATTCCTGTTTCGTTTTAAGTCCTCTACATATAAACATACATATTGCATGATGCCACGAAAACGCCATTTACGGGCCTGCAAGCCTACTCTTCTCAGTATTGACACTTTAACTCGCGAGATAAGGCGAGGGCAAATCTATCGATTTAAATGTTCGATCATTTTCATTTGTTTTCGTCTTTTTATGACTCGCCCAAGATGCCGAGTATCTTTCTATGCCCCAAGTTTGGTTCTAGATCTATTACAAAATTGAAATTAATATTTAAATTTTGGCTACCGTTTACCTATCTGTTTTTTCTCAGTCATTCTGGGCTCCATGTTACTTACGACGGCCGTGGCCCCTTACCTACTTCGTAACACTGAGATTCTGAGTTAGAGTACAACATTAATACCTGTTTGAGTCGCGTGAAGTCATATAAATTGTTGTAATGCAATTATGAGTATGAACAATGCAACAGATTGTAAAAGTGCGTTATTGTCTAGAACGCTATTGCGAACTTTGTATAGTAAAAATTACAGACTGTTTTTTCCTTTGCTCCATACCAATTGATTCACACATATAGAAACTCAAATGTACGGTGAATCGATCGTTATATTTTATGATCGCGTAACGGACCTCCATTTTGTTTTATGATTGACGGATACAAAAATATCCGGACTAGTGCGAATACTACTCGAGCCCTAAGGGTTCCGTCTCAAAGTTGTGCCCAGCTGCACGCGGCTCTACTCAAGTGACACGTCTATTACTCGTATACGTGGGAATTGACGATTCCGGATTCAAGGACAACTTAAATTGACAGTTGAAATAAAATGTACTCACATATATGTACCTATCGTTCTACATGACAGTCGATGCTCCAACTGCAAATGTAAGTCGACACCTCTGTCCGTTACTGAGAAAAAGATCGTGACATACTGGCAACAAAGTGATGAATATTGATCATCTATACTTAATTCGGTTCATAAGACCAGTTACAATACAAAAAGAACTCATAATATATTTCATATTTGTAACGGTCTAAGCGCTAGAAAATCCTAGTGTTCGTGTTTTCCCTTTGATATACAGAACCCTAAAAATGGAGATGACTATTCAATATACGTATGTACCTGTACAAGTGTACATACCATACCTATCATCTTAAAGACTTTGCACACTCACATTACCATGTTGGATGAAGTAAATGAGGTTTCTAGACGTATTAGGGTCTACATTACGCAGAAGCAATCATCAAGCGGTTGCGTTCATCTATGAGGAAACGACATGTAACTAATTTTCAATAGATTTCCTTTCTAAAGTTACATAGTTACCGAATAAAAAGTTCAAAAAAACTTTTTTAATTCCAACTGCGTCGAATATTCAAATTATACAAACAATTCCTATTCATTTTGTTTTTTTATCATGATGTAAGAGATTCTGACCTATTGAATAAAGTAAGATATCCAACAAAACACTGTTTCATCTATTACACACATAGTTAAGGCGCCTTCTATAAATTAAACGTTCAACACGCTTCGATTAAAAATGTGTGCGCATCGTTAAATTCTCACTTTGTGTAGATTCAGTTATAGCAACTTGCACACCTACAGTATGGTTGAGTGGTATACATGCACTGAATACTTTGGACACAGAACAATAACGAGACAACAATTGAGCGTTGGGAATTGTCATTGAGGCAAAGCGTGGTACGAACGAATCCGGCTAGAGGGGAACGTTTGTCATTGTCTAGCGCTAAGTTGGAGTGAAGTAACTAACCAGCTAATATGCGCATATATTCACCACTAACATCTTATTATAGAAGTGGAAATTATATATTTTTCTGTCTCTTCTTCTGTCGCTGTTCTTTTCTGATTAATTTCCAAGACAGTTGAATCGTTTCTCTGGGACTCGTCGGGCTTCAGTGTCGGCTTTTCTGGTGGTCGCCACTGTTGATTCTGGTTTTCTGGAGTGACGGGATTGTCTCAAAAATAAATCTTATTATAATAAGGTACTTCTGGTCGCTAAGTTAAGCCAAGACAGTGGAAATCCGACTTTTTTAGCTTTCTGCAGTTCTTCTCCACATAAACTTTAACTACGCCAAATCTCACACTGCTAAACTGCAATATTCTTGAAAAATGGTTCCGAAGTTTCCGCTTCATATATTTATACTTATAGATTTCTGAAGATTGACTGTTAGGAAAACAAAAGAGGCTGAATATAGCGGCTGCGTATTTTCATTAGCAAGTCATTAAATTCATTTCAGTTGTCGGTATCCATCAGATAGTGCATATAACAAGATTCATTGTACATTTCTTCATTAATTACTAATTACCTCGATACTTAGATTAGACTTTTTATTTGTAACGTTTGTGGCGGATTTATTTTTTAAGACTTTTTCGCACCGTCTATTATTCGTCGCCGTGAATTTGCTATATTTGCTATTCATGCAATAAATAAAACACCTAATAAACATGCTAATTATTATTGTTTTATATTATTATTTTAGGAAGATTTTCCGGTTCTGTTACAGGATACAAACACTTTAAATTCCATTTCGGTATCCGTTAATAGTACACACCCAGTACCCACTTGCCTTATCCTTGTTGGTATGTAGGTACCTCACGCAGTATTGCACAGCGTTCGCAATAGATAACTAAGATCTAGACTACACTGTTCTCACGAGTTTTCATAATGATATCACACTGTTACAAAAACTTGCTTTATATCATGTCTACACATACATACATTTATTACAGCTTTGTTAATCTCGGTGTGCGCAGGCGTGGCGGTGCAAAACAGGTATTTGGCCATTCAGGCAATGCAGGTGTGGTAAATTAAGTCATATCTAAATCTGACAATTATATTTGACCACCTGGTTTACCAATGTGGATTGTGCAACGTTGACCCCAAATCCAGGTATATTTTAGTATCTCTAACATTTACCTAACCATAGAGATAAATCTATTAGGTTTTTCCAGTAACGGTGTAGTAGTAACTTAAGCCCTTACTACATAGTTTGATGGAAAGCAAGTTAAAATCATAACTGTACCAAATCAACGTGTACATACTTCGGATAGATATGATACTAAAGAAAATAAGATGTTAAAAAAACCTCCTTTAATTACGGCTTTACCTGTCATACATACATAGGTATACTATGCAGCATGTTAGGTACACACGGCTAGACAAGCTATACCTTTCCAGTATAAGCTAACCTCCCATTGTATCGAAATCCTATACAATGAGAGAGAGCTGTGTACATCTAAAGATAGGTCATATTTTATACATACGTATCAACATCGTTGGTTCTATATTTATAAACAGGCCACCCACTACTCTAATAGTAAACAAACATGGCGAATTGCGAGCAAATGCACTCACAGTAACATAAATAATTGAAAATTTACCTGAAGCCAACCAGCTTGAATTTACACAAAAATAGGATCAAGCGTATCAAAACATTTTGTAAAACGCAACCAATGTTTCGTGGCGCTGATCGTATTTATTTTACATACTTTTAACCTAAAACGTGTAACATTTAGTATTGATTACATTTTGTAGTGATGTTTATCAAACCATTTAGTCAGCGCACCATCCGGCTATTCGCCGATACAGCCACCATACCGATATATTTTTCTTCGGCTTGATTTTCAAATGTAGTTGATTACACACTAAAATATTTTTCACCATAAAACATAACATGGCACTCGGGGATAGAGTAGATTTCTATCAGTGAAATGATTTTTTGTAATCGGATGCAGAGAATCTTAAACTTACAAACGTAAACAATTATCTCTATCAACGAATTGTAGATATCTATTTCTAATTTTATTTTTAGATGTCTATTTGATATTTGATTCTATTAGCTTACATTTAAATGAGATACATATAAAAAGAAAATGTTCTATTAATAAAACACTAATTAATGTTAATTTATAGTCAAAAATAAGTCATTTGACTTAATTTCATGTTTATTTTTCATATTATTTATTTTATGGCAAATAAAGACATGGAGGGTCATTAAAAGTAAAGATTGAAAAAAGCACACATCTCTAACTAAATACTTTAGTTATCTGTCGCAATAAGAGATACTTTTTTTAACTTTTTAGCAATATAAAAATATGGATTTAGTTTTGATTTTATAAAAATTCAAATTTTTTCACTATTATATCGTCATTTAGTCGTTCGTAGTGCACCACCCTGAAAGCAACCAAAAGGTAATTATAAAGCGTTACTTGCGAATTTTTACAGTAAATAAGGCTCCTGATAATATTGAACTATTGTGTTGCATGTTAGGCTTTCGGTTTCTTTGAGTTTCTAATCTAATTTTGATGGACCTTACTTATGTGGTCGCCACTGTCAGTCACTTAGTCTCGAATACACTCAAATTAACTTTTTTCGTTTTCACAAACTTTCGCCCAACTTGTTCTTGACATAACACTAATAAAAAGGATTGTACACTTGAGCATTATTTATTAATAGTCGAATTGATGCTATCTAAAACTGGTTTATTTTACTTTAATCATAAAGTAATTATGAATTATATAATGCAGAATATTAAGTAACTAACGTATTTATTAGTTTTCAACACTTCGTGTATATTGCACAGTTTGTAGTTTAGCAATGCAGTGTATTCAACATACGTACTTTTTATTTTGCATACCCGCATTAGTTTAACTATAAATGTACAAAGACAAACTGTGTAAATCAAAAAAATAACAAAAAGACATTATATTTGAACAACTTATCTATTTATGTCCACTAATTATTATTATTTTGTGTCCTATAACAGTATTCAGGTTTTATACGTTAGATATTAGACTGTTTGACGGCTTCCAGTAAGAGCTTCTAGTGTGATACGTCATTATCGACTTAACTACGACCTCTCCTTCGGCTTGGCCGAGTAGGTACCTTCTATACTGTAGCAGAATACATTATATATCATAATAAATATTAGAGAAAAAATCCAATTAAAGTTTAAAATTATATAATATTATATGATACTCCTGAAATTAACATAATTACGGTTTCAAGTTACCCACATTATAACGATGCTTTTGACCCGCGCGTGTCTTTCATCAGGTGTCTTTGGTAAGAATTTAGGAGGATGACTTGTAAACTTTGGCGTCACTGATACTTTCAGTAGTGTAGTTAGCACAATAGATGTCCATATCAAAATCTTTAGAAATACTATGAATATCAATTTCAGCAACCATTCCGACAATAACCTCTAATGACCTAGGTTTTGTAAGATGTGTAATGTTGACCTGTAATGATGACCACATTAAGCACACACGATGGTCTGACTATTATATTATGAAACCTGATATAATGATGAAGAAAAAGTTAACGAGTAAAAATTATCAATCAAGTTTTTTTAACACACTATGTTCAAAATTAAAAATGGACTTCCTGAAGTGAAAGATGGTGTAGAACTTGTTCCAAAACCAGTCCGTCAGCTTGCTTACTTAATTTTGTATTATGCATGATTTAAGCTTATGCGCGTGGTGGGTGTTTAGTATACTCTTTTGGAAAAAGTTTTATCTCTAGCATACTTACCATACTTTGCGATCTTCACAAACAGTGGTAAAGATTCAATGAAAAGATATCTAGTTACTTTTCATCTACTACTAAAACTTTGCTCTCCCACACAATATTCTTAAAAAAAAAAGCCTATAATAGTGCCACTGCAGAGTAAAGAAGAAGGTACGCCCGATCTGATCACCACGGTTGCACAAGGCGGATTGGCGATTTCGAACTTATATTAATAAAAGTCCAGGTTTCCTCAGGATGTTTTGCTTTAACGATGTTCAAAATAAACTTAGAAAGTACCTACTTTGAATTGAAAAAGTCTGGCAATGCTGCCAGCCTTTTGTGCACTTTTCCCGTTGACAACGATGCGGATGAATTTTTTGATGCCCTAGGATTATTTATTTTATTTCTTCATATATTAATAATTATATAATTTTAATGAAATAAAGTTAGAAAAACTTTACTCTATAATCTGTGTTCTGACTTCTTTCTATCAAATGGCTCTGGCATATATGTAGATAGCACTTTCTTCATATGAAAGTGACAGCAAGAGATAACAGAAACACTCATTTTGTTACGGTTTCCACGTTACGTGCTCAAGGTGACGGTGACGGATTAGCCTTGCTCGTGACATTGCAGACCTTCGCATCACGTGACAATAGAGACATAATTAGGAAACCTTTCCAATGCATCCAACGTCATTCGTAAGTCGAATCATTGTAATTTCGTTGTTTTGTCCTTTTGACTTTGGATATAAGCTGGATAAAGTCGTAATCCGCACGGTCATTGCCAGACTACAAAACTTCAAATACTTTATTGTATATTTGGTGCGAATTTCATTTGAACAAATAACATAACATATCATCACGCCTGTATTTCCCGCAGGGTTGAGCAGAGGTATATCTACAGTATCCACTAATTTTACCAAATATGTTTAAGTCCCATGTAATAAGGGGTGAGTATTGCCATAGACCAGACCAGCCACACATCCAGACTCCGGGCTGCTACTGAGAAATTTGTAAAGAGAAATCCCAATGTCACATTGCTTGAGTCAATTAAATAGGTAAAAATATATCTATTATGCTTATTTATGTATTCAAAATATTTTAGAGTTACAAGATCATTTTCTGGCCTTGTGCAGATTTTTTTATACATGCAACCATGGTCGCTATTCGTGACAGGTGGTTACCGCTTGTCTATGACCGTGTACATTCTTCCAAAATCCCTATTAAAGTAACATTAGGGTCACAATTTATTTCGAAAGCAAAAACTTAGAGATCTGTGACATTTGATCCCCTTTTAAGGTTGTTGCTGAAATAGAAATCGTCGAATTATTCTGTGTCGTCAAATTAGTTATGGTGCAACATACAAAGGGACGAAACATTTTGTTTTTACGCTTTTTCTTGTACATAGCGACGTTCTAGATTTCCTCAAGTTATTTACTACTATTTTCAACACAGACGTTTTAAAAGTAAAAGCTTTTATAATACTTTTTTAATCGTATTTCTCTTACTAAGTCATTTAAACTTTTTAAGTTATTATAGAAACAAAACAAAATCAGAAGTGAAATCTCACAAGACACTTTAATACTTTTGGAGGTGGCGATTGGTTTTCGAACTTTCTCACGTACTAAAAATTGTCTCCGTTTAATCATTCGTATTAATATTGCGAAAGTATTGTTATGATAAAGTTAAATGATTTTTTATTCCCTCAATGGTTACAATGTTATCTACGCTCCATTGATTGGCCGATACCAGCAGTTTAATTAGGTGGGACAGGAAGTGCGACCCAATGATCAGTATTGTCCACGTAATGCTTGTAAATGGTCAATCACACGGTTCATATGACCAATGACTCTGACATACATACACTATACAGTACACATCAATATGTATCGCCAGTAGCCAGTACCAGCCTATTACTGTCCCACTGCAGGGCAAAGGCCTCTTCTCATACAGAGAAGGCACGAGCATTAATCACCACGCTTGCTCAAGACGGGTTGGCGATTTCAGAATTATATTAATTATAAGTCCAGGTGGTTTCCTCACGATGTTTTCCTTCACCGATGTCAATGATGTCCAAGATAAACTTAGAAAGTACATATGAATTGAAAAACTCACATTGGTACTTGCCCAGGTTTGAACCCACAACCTCGTGCACAAGAGGCGAGGCCTAAACCACTGGGCCATCTCAACATCGCCAAGTGCATGCAATTTTTACGCACAATTTATAAGAAAGCCTGGCTTAAGATCGTCAGGCAGAAACCGTTGATTGACGATAAGACATATTACGGTTAGCGATCTTCATAATAAAGACATTTAAAATTAACCCTTCACGTATGCTAACACGTGATCTGTTAAATTATTAAATGAGAACTTTGAAATTATATACAAATACCTGCTTTTAGTCGACAAAGCACAACTGGCCTATCTGGAGAAGATAACATGGTTCAAATTAGAACTCTCAGACAGCCACTTGCCGCGTACAGTGTGAAATATTCAAATTGTTACAACCTTATCCAGTCTCCAGGCTACATTACTTAAGTGTATCTATCTTTTATGAACAATAATGAAAGCATAAACAAAACATTTGATTTTTTTGTGTTCAAAATAAGATTGATGTTACTTCGAATTCCTGTACAGCCAGTGCTACATAGCCAAACACGTCGACATGAAGATAGATTGGTCGGTATACTGATTACCGATACATTACCCGCTCATAGTGACATTTACTTGTTTTCTTTTGTTTTCTATTCACTCTCACTTCACCAACTTGCTCGTTTACATTAATATTTTCTAAAAATCACTGAAACAGACCCGAAAACGTGACAGTTCGCATGAGTATATTATATAACTCTAGACTCTGTAGTATAGTAATTACAGATTGATCGTAAATAAACGTACACAAGCGTTTTGCGTGTGAGATCATTGAAAGTAATCATATTAAAATATGTGCACATCATGTATCATTGTAACTTTATTTTTATGTTCTTAAAGAGGAAGGAAGTGGAACTCTTCATTATTGTGAGCTGCGTTTGTATATAACACTCGTATAATAGTTACGTACCTATAACTAACGGGTCAATCAATATGATTTTAATATAAATGACATGAGGTTCCCAATTGCTTACTGTTCTATGATGAATAAAGCGGATTATTTAAATATTTTTCTAGAGGTGAACGATTAATTTTATAAATCATGTGAGGTGTGGCCATTCCGGAAGCAATATGAGATCATGGTAAATAATTAGAAAAGTGTGAGCATGAATCGCGCCCTCAGGGTTCCGTCTCACAGCTATGCCCGTGTCTTCACGCACCGCTTTTACATTTTCAATTCTGGATTGAAAGACAAACTTCAGTTTGTAGTTGAAAAAAGAAATGATCGATCAAGTGTAGACCCGACCAATATCAATGAAATGAAGACTAAATAATATGCATCAGAAAGGTACGGCCTATGATTTTATGAATGTAAGTTTTGTAATCGGAAAAACTAATATGTTTACGTGGTATAACTGGAAATTTAACTTCGGATTTTATTTTTCACCTTTATACCTAGTGAAATTTTGATTCTTGGTTTTGATTCTGCTAGTTCAACGGTCCTAAATGGGTTTTGAAAATAAAGAAATTCAATCAAATAAGTGGCATAACTGACCTACCTCTTGAATGCTTTGCCTAAATAGATGACATTTTTCACCAGTCCTTCGGATTGCTGACATACAGGTAGTATTGGATATTATTTGAACTTGATACCTTTACGAGTTCCTGAGAAAAAGGTGTCGACAGACATCAATGTGATCTTATAAGGATTTTGTTTTTTTCTTTTTGAGGTGCGGAACACTAAAATTATCGCAATAAAAACATATTTATTGTAACTTGAAGGTCGATGTCATTGAGGCGATTTGGCCGCGGTTTGATACTTCCTAATTCGCCAATACTTTTATGTCTGTTAACATTAAAAAAACATAATATTTAAGATTCATTATAAAGGTTAGACTATACTCATTTGCATTATCACCTAATAAAGAATGTGAGCGTCACGAAAAATAATAATAACAAAACAGAATCTTATGACGTGGTTTGTGTATGACTAATTAAGTAATTAGGTCATTCGTCAAAAGATTTGCATCACCAATCTTACACTTGGTTGTTTATTAGTATTTTTATTTATTAGTATTATATGTTTAGTCAAGTTATTAATTCAAGTTAATCCTACCATTCCGTGTGCTTTACGTGAACCACAAACATTCTAAATGTGATGTAAGTAAATGTTTTGTCGAATTCATGTATAGATTGTTGCTACATAATGTTTTAAATGGACAGTTGTATATTTTGTTTATGGTTTTTCTAGTAGTATATTAACACCTTGAACGCCAAATGACCGACAAACAATACATTATCACTGTGTCTTATTTTTTGGTAGTTATGGTGTTAAGCTTTTGCGAATACGACACATTGTTCACCCACATTTCTGCAAATCTTAAAACGAAGCTGAGTCACGAATTTCAATATACATACGACTGATATAAATTTGTTTTTCTGTACATGCTCTTTTTCCATTTTTGAATACCTAGGGGGCCTGGTAAAATAGCAATAAAATATAATAACTATGGACTAAAATAAAATAAAAACTGAGAAAACCTGAAGGTATATATATAATAATAATAATATAATAATAATTTATTTATTTCACTCTTCACAAAGGTTCACGTAAGAATACAACATATGTATACAAATAAATTAACCAATATGCACTAAGCATGATCCTTTGTGAGAGACTGGAGTCCATACTAGGATACCCTGTGTGACGGATCACCAGGCTCTCACCCTGTAATTGCGTTAATGGCTAATTACTGTGTCTGAACAAATTCTATACATCGAGGCATTAATAACTGAACAAAAAGGCGTAAATAAGATGAGAAACATAAACAGTTAAATTATTTTAAAAGTAATAATGTAAGAATCAGTTTAGTTTTGGCATTTGAGTCAAATGAATTGATCTGCTTCTGACTTAAGAGTGAACTTGAGAGTATGGTATCTATAGTATATGTTATGAAGAGATTAATAGAGAGGTTTATAAAAAAAACCTAAAAAAGAGAGGTTTATAAAATTAATATATATACCGGTGGTAAATCTCCCACAATTTCTACTAGCTACAAACATATCAATAACGCTTACATAATTTGGTGAAACTGAGCCCTCTCGAATCACGTTACCAATCTAGCGAATATATTAAATGTAGTAGTCATATCGCATGTTAATGGCACAGTATCGGCCAGTCCGTGACACCGAACACCGTTACTAATGATCGATGCACAACCGCCACGCTTTAATAGTAATAAGCGTTACTACGCGATTCTATCCACACGATAAGATAAATCGGCTAAATTAAAATACCACCTTTATCATAAAAAATAATAATAAATAGTTATCTAAACAAAAAATAATAATATACCTCTAGCGTTATACAGCAGTTCGGCATTACTTACGCTTTTGCCTTTATAGCTCATTAAAATCTAGTGAAGGGTCCATTACAAATCGACCGTTAGTTTCGGAAATAATCGTCTACATAAAGTCAAGCAGTTACGTAGTGAGGTACAGCTTAATGTGCAATAATTTGTGAAACTCCGTAATGTTTTATGGTAACTTAAAAACTTCTTACGACTATACACTTGTCAAAATGACTATCCACGAGGTCAGTAATGGGACAGTAAAACTAACTTTCATGGCTTTAACCACACTCAAAACCATCTATCAACAAAAGAAGTGGGAAATCATAACAAAATAGTGTTCTAGAAAATAGAAAACATGGCATTATTTTCGAAGATTATTCCAAAACTTTTATTTTAAATTATGAATATATCTACAAAAAGTTCTTAGTCGAGTATATTCCAATTGTGTGACAGAATACAGGCTGAATAAAATGTGGAGTGTCTATGGCAAAAAAAAGAACAAATCAAGGTAACCTCATGGCGCGAACTTTGACATTTTATTATGTAGATTAATTTCTAATTAGTTAACAAGGACCAAATAATTTGTGTAAGCCTTTTCACATCTTGAAACTACTTGGTATGTATGAAGTTGGATTCATTTGTATGATTGTACAGACACCACCAGCACATCAACCAAAGTGTCAGATTTTCCCAATTGAACATTAACCTTATTTCTATTACGATAAAGTTAAAAAAGAATCAAAGAAATCTGACACATTGGGTAGCTTGATGTGCTGGCCTCTGTATCTATGCGCTTATGCTCAATCAATATATTGTATCAAAAAGATAATGAAAAATACGCGATATTCATGCCAATAAGTATCACTTAATTAAAACATTATTTACTTTTTTTTTCTATAACACACTATTGTTATGAACCACAGCCTATTATTTACTCTTGATTATTGCTAGAAAGCGTTGCTTTCTCGTCATGGCTACAAAAGAATAATTTTAGCATCACGTTTATCGAAGCTCCCTAGCTGGTCTCTCTACATCGATAGTCACGCTTCGATAATGTTTTTATAAGTTAAAATCTCACAAAAAGATGTGACTTTTTCATACATTTTCTTCTAGTTAATATTTCATGTATTAATTTAAAATATCGTAGTTTTTCAGTCTAATCTCGTCTCTTGAAGTTTACGTACCTAATTAAGGATATTCGTTTGCTGTTTTCACACATAGAAATAAGATGGTTACAGGTTTTTTTTAGTTAAAGTTAAGACCCTCTTTAGCATAGCAGATGAGGAGATAAACTGTCAACATTAAGTTAATAATGTTTTGTCTCTTGTCGTCAGCCTCTATTGTTCAAAGTTCTATTAATGGTACTTATGATCTCTGCGTTATTTGCGGTATTGTCTCGGGCTATTGATTGCAACGTTATTTATCGGTCTAGATATTGTATTGTAGGTGAGATCTGGTTACTTTTTGTGATCGATTGTTATTGAATGTTATCTTTCCCTCGCGGTTTATGAGACAATGGCGTTGTGATCATATCGCTACTGAGCACCAAACTTTTACCTTGAGGTTTAACTTTTCTGACTACTGTAGGTACCTACAAAACTCTACTATGGCCTACCCAAATTCGGTACAAAGCAGTAGGTATTACATTGCTCATAATTCCCTAGTATCAACACGAAAGCGCACTAACCTAAAAACAAAACTATATTAAACATAAGGCGCATATTCCCGTAAATTACAAGTAGGCATTCTGATATATTATATGATATCCATGCGTCGTGTTACTGGCGCAATTGTCAAACAAGGAAGTTTGGTAACTCGCAGTGTCCATAGCTATTGCACATTACACAAGTGCCAATGATCTCAATATTGTAAATTTTACGTGTGATTTGTCGTAAACATGTTATTGTTGGACCTACCTATATTTGAAATACGTAACTTTGACAATATTAGCTGTAACTGTATGAGCAATGATGGCCATATTATATGCAAACAAGTTTTCTCGGGATTGTTACATGTATCTTTAAAGTTGTCTACTTACGTAAACGATGTCTGAGCACGAATTAATAAATCAATAAGTAGCATTAATTAGATGTCTCCCAGTCAGTAATTAAAAGAAGTTAATTTACGTGGCTTGTAATTAAAATTCACAACTGATTCGATAGAATTTACGTTAGATAAACCATGATTATTTGTATTTATTGATTAAGTAACAGCAGCTGCTTGGGTCGGTCAACAGGGTTAAGCAACGCTTGCCAGGGCTAATCCGTGGATAGGTGTCCATCCATTACGAACCAAGATTCCTCGAAAACACGTTAATCACGACTGTCAATCGTAGATCTTGAACTATCAAGATGTACGATTGCTACTAACTACTAAGTTACAAGTAGTGAGATGACCGAAAGTCAGACAACCAGTCTTACTAAGGGTAACGCATTGATCAGAAACTGGGTTGTGGCGTTCAGATAGGCAGCACCTCCTTGTAAAATACTAGTATTCAGCTGCATACGGTTTAATTGTAAGCCAACCCAAAGACAGTTGGGGATTTTTTAACAAAAAGAGTACATTTTATGTAATTTACGCAAGATGGTGCAAACTTAAACAAATTTTCGATGCTCTATGATTCTTTCTTTTTGTTTTTTACATGTAAATAAAACTCATGGGAGTTGTTCAGTGTTATCGAACACTAAAATAAATTTACACCGAAGGAAATAACATAAATTAGCGTTGTTCTCAATTTATTTTGCGGTAGTGCGGTATAACTTCTGTCACCTTACGAGTAAAATAACTCAGTAGGCATAATACTGTGTGATGTGTCAGGTACTAAGTCACCTTATATTTGCACGTGTCAGCACTTTGCAGGCTTGAATTCCTACGTGTGTGTGCCTTATGCCACCCGTCAGACGGTTCGTCCGGCGACCGTGGCCGGGCATTATGAGGTTCGCTATAATGCCATGAAAGGATTGCATTATGCACCACTAAGGCTTCGTTGTACTACAATATTGAATCAACAAAGCTAAATCCATTGTCTTACATATTGTTCGCATCGCTCAAAGGTCAGGTACTCGGGTCACTAGATAATGTAATTAGATCTGTAACAATACTTAGATTATCCGGTAGTATAATGTTTATTGAATATTCGTGGCTAGAGTTCAAGTAGATTAGCTTTTGTATTTCGGTTCTACTTGAACCCTGAATGAAGTAGACATTGCAAAGTGCAATTTCGTTTAAGAATGAGTTACTTACGTTCATTATTCGCGCTGCCACGCAACCACCATTAGACGCAATACAATCTTCACAAACAAAATATCAACAAAATTTTCTTTAACGCTTTCGCTACAATTACGAGTGTAAAATTGATTACCCTACACTATAAAAGAAATGTCGGTTCACGGCAATGGACTTCACTATCTCGCTTATTGGAGGTAATATTTCAAATTGCCTATCGGCTTACACCGGCCATCGGACCAAAACTTAATGCTCTTATTCCCGCAACAGAATGGCAGTCATTATTGGCTTGGCACGTCATTATTTTGAACACCTCTTTCACATACTTGACCACCACCACCATAGAGAATTATTTGTTTAATAGTCGAAGCTTAGGAAATGACCTGTTTCTGATGTACGAGTAGGTAATCGTTATGTTCAGCCATTTGCGTCAAAGAGATAATTATCGATGACCAGGCACCGAAATAAAATATCAAAGTTATGAAAATACTTATAGGTTTGATTGTCGTCGGATGTACTGGCAGCGGCAGCTTCATAAAGACTTTCACCCTGACTCGAAATCAATCCCTATTGAATGCAAAAGGTTTCCTTCTTACGTATTCTGTGGCTTGCCTCCTACCACATCGGATATTATACCGTTATTGACCGCGAGTAACCGTTGCAATCCAAACCTATTTAAAATAATATCGAGTCCACAAGGTTATGTAGGTAGATGAAAGGTATGTACCTACGCACTGTTTCATAGCTATATCAGAATATACACAAATATTAATATAAAGTTTTGAGTGTGATATTTAATGGTTATAAGAGTACAGTAAGATCAAAGAAGCGATGGATGGATTTTGTTTAAGATGATGGCTAGAAAGGAGATCACGTACAAGAAGAAAAAGAGAGCCAATTTATTTGAGGTCGGTGCAAAAGGATGACGATGATTTATTCAAAATTAATAGCTAAGCTATTAAAATAGAAAGCGCAAGGCAACAACAGGAAATGCTATTATTAAAATACAATACCCGCTATTGAACATGAGAACGCTGTGTCTAAAATAGTCATGTGAAACACATTGCCCTCTCATGACTTGAGATCGTTCAGCACATACTGAAATTCCTTCTTATTAATTAATGCTTGTATAAGTTGCAATTAAAAACGGACT
Source organism: Phlogophora meticulosa (assembly GCA_905147745.2). Lineage (NCBI taxonomy): Eukaryota > Metazoa > Arthropoda > Insecta > Lepidoptera > Noctuidae > Phlogophora > Phlogophora meticulosa. The sequence goes on from LR990518.1 coordinate 9,536,477, forward strand.
AGATTTAGAAGAGATTGGTAATAATGTTATTGTTCACATGCAGGAACGAAACCAAACAATGAGTTGAAAAATGCGGTGACGCGGTCCCCTTCGACAACGTAATGAGAAACTCGGAAAGCAATGTGGTTAATGATACCAATTTCCTATTTATTGAATCCCATTACACATATTCACATATACCTGTGTAATAACTCGAGTGTGACTGACAATTGTAGATACATACCTACACACGGAAATGTATGAGCAGAAGAAAAAAGTAGCTAAAAACCTTTTTGTTTCAAGTGCAATCAATATTTATTGCGTGACAACATTGACAACTTGTTTTTATTTTTGGATCACTAGATTACAATGTACGTTCTGTGCATGCCGATTGTTCACGAGTTTGTAACTAAGAAGTTGCGGTTAACATGACAACTGTGTTAAGTCTTATAATTATCAAAATGAGCTCGCCTGGCCGTCGCAACATTGTCTTCGTGACAAAAACAATCAGTGAAAGTGTAGCTTCAGTCGGCCGTCAGTCACACTACGCGAGACCTCTTTTTACATGAAAACACATTAAATGCTGGTGTGTTGACTAATTACAGACGTTACGCAGTTTACGCCTGATTAGGATCAACGGTCGATACAATCTCATCATGCAAAAAATCAATTATTGGGAGTTTTTGTGCCACGAGTACGACGACGTTGTTTGTGTGGGATGAATATGTTTATGTAGATGGTGAAGTTGATGACACGTCATTATTAAACTGGTGTACTTAGAACGCATAAGTTATGTTATGTTATTTTATAAATTCGACAGTAGGTATTGTTATTCATAATTAAAAACTAAATAGGTACTTACTCATAACTAACGGAGGTATTCGTGGAATATATTTACGTCAGCGGTTGATCTCCTGGTTATGGAGAATTACCACAAAAAATAACCACACAATACCGGTACAATTAATTGTTTATGTAAATAAACTAAAAATAAACACATACGATAATATTCAAATCATTTTCTCTATTTAAATATATTTTTTTAACAAAAATATAGACAATCATGTCTGAATGTCATCGCAATCTTTCAACAGAAGATAAAAGTTTGGAGATAGTAGCGAGATGATCCGATGTTCTTAATAAAATGTATCTCGAAATTAAATGTGTTGACGGTACTTGATATCAGAAACTTATGCTCTCATTATGTCTCATCGTTCTTTAAAATGCTATGTTGAACGCTTGTTAGGTATATGTTACGCATGATATCATAACGTCATACCAAGGCCCACACAGGAGACAAACGCTCATTAAGTTTACTTCTATAGGTCTCTTATACATCGTATCTTTGACAAATAGGCTTCTTGATGTAATGGGGCATAGAATTAACAATCATACTATTGACAAATCAAAATAAGTGAGTATGTGTCAAAATAACAATGCATGAATACAGGTAGCTTACATTTGTAATATTATTTGTCGAACTAAAACTGCATAGTCACTACTCTGTACAAATTGGCCCAATCGCAAATGTTTGTGTGGGCTCTATTCAAATATTGTCAAGTCATTTTAGTGGTAATTACGACACACCGGCAAACCATCAAGGTTGACACCAATTTGACACCACATTTGTGTACAAGAGACAAGAAGTTATTATGTTACAACTTCGTTACAGCATCGTAATGTTACCGATATGGGAACGTTATGTGGCAGAGTTCCTCAAATGCATTAAAACTTTAAAACTATGTTTGAAAGTTGAGAGTAATTACATTACCTTGGCGGAAATCCATGTTGTGTTTTCTTGTGACTGTATTTATGATGACTATTGATGACTGACGTGACATTTAATAAAATAATATATCTCATTTCATTTTACAAACGGTTCGGCTCCTAATAAGGCAGTCTTTAATTTTATCTTATTATTTATTACTTTTAGTTTGGCCTGTGAATATATTTTGCCTTTCATGGTGTACGATTGTATGCAGTACGCCGTAAACAAGTATCCGTGAAGTTTTTATAACACTGAAAGATATTATACGTTATAGCTACGAGTATGTCATTATGGTCACAAGATTGCTGTGCAAGTTTATTGACAACGGCATACAGCACTCCATCCTCTATCCGAGCACGCATGTCGCCGCCACGCGATGGCGCATGCAACGGCATATTCAATTTATTAATGCCGTTCCTTTCCTTTTTCGGTAACCACCAGTATTCCTAACTGAGCAGCTAATTGCCGTGAGTACTTAATAAATACTATTTTACTGCTTAGTCTGCAAACCAAGCAAATAAATGGTGTATTAAAAAAACACGCTTATCGCATAATTCTCATCCGTCCAACGTCGAGTCGTACGAATTTACATGAATTAGAATATATTATAATAATATATTATCTAAGTCTGCATCATCGCTTTAGTACTGAGGGATATTATGCATATCACTTTCTAGCTGCCTCACATCTTAATCAATCCATAATAAAAGTGTATAGAAAGCTGAAATCTATAATTTACATATACATATTAAACAATTAAACGAGTTGAGATAGAATTAATTTTTATTAGAAATCAATAAAGTTCTGCGAATGCGTTCGGTTCGGCCGCGGTACAGTTATTTCTTGCCGGATGTTTCAACTGTTTCACGTACTAATTACTAGACTTTGTATCATAATGATGTATTTTACGCCTATGTGTATGTGACGATACGAATGTCCGCGATTGTAACCAGCAATCAATATTTATGAATGAGTCATTAATCTGTTGAAGTATCTACGCTAGACCTATCTACAATATTATTGAATCTATTCATTCATTGATATCTCATTAGTCATTTTTCATTTTTCATCGGTCACAGTATATAAGTATGAATTCGCCAGCCCGCCTTGAGCAAGCGTGGACATGAATGCCCATTGTTTCTATATATTATGAGAAGAGGCCATTGCCCTGCAGTGGGATAGTAACCGGCCCGTATTATATATTAGGCTTTTTTGACAACCTTAAACATTATAGGCCGCTCGCACCACACATAACTAAATGCGTTTAACGCTAAACATATTTAAGACATAATAATGTCTTTATTATCTATCGACTATTAAAAGAAACAGACTATTCATTTTAATTTTTATTTTGCCCTTTTTTTAAACTTGTAAAACATGGATGAGTCATACTGGGTAATCCCTTCATCGCCATGATCATGATCGACTAATTACTTATTGACAGTGCTGTAGCCTGTCTATTTACCTACTCAGTATAACGTGGGGACTCTACTATTGCACTATAACAACTGATAAATCCCAAAGTGTTACTGGCATAGGGGCATCCATGCATAACCGAACTGAATTGAAATAGAAGTGGTGTCGACACGTTAAATTACTTATCTTCATTTAGATCTCTTAAGAAACCGTAGCGTAAGCGTGTAAATATGTAGATAAATTTTCATAGACAGAATATTGGTGAAACTTTTCGAATTTCCGAACTCTATTAATCACGCCTCATTACCCCAGCTACGAAGTTACTATTGCTTCAGTTTCAGCAAGATAACGTTTCCAATATCCTTAATATTAAGTTTATGAAATAATATTAATTTAAAGTTATGGGACGCCATAATGTAGGACGTCCCATAACTTTGGCATGTTATGGTTAATAGTTTTATGACATTACGGTGTGAAGAAGCATGGCTATTGATACACGGAGCTATCCCTAGAGCTAATCACCGATACTCTCCATTAATAAACAAACTTTTCTGTATTTCCAGATGGTGTCTCAATGCGAGTGCTGAGCCATGCGCAGCGACGTGGCATACCGCGGGCTCTCGCAGCACGTGGAGCTGGACCGGGCAGCCGACCCCCGGGACCGGTTCACTCTGCAGGAGCTCATCGGAGAGGGCACTTATGGAGAGGTCTACTGTGCCAGGGATAAGAAGACTGGCAGGCGGGTCGCAGTTAAGGTCAGTAGGTTTAGGTACAAATAGATACATTAAAGCTATGCTATGAGGGAACAAATAGGGATACTTGGGAGAGATTAATCGAATCCTATTTGCGCCACATTCATCTGTCAGGGTGCTGGTATACTCAGAACAATCAAAGTTTCAACGATATTCTTATAGTAATCGATTAGGGTGTCAATATACGAATTGTTAATCCGGATCAGACGGACATGAAGGTAGAACAGAATGTACTGCTTGAAAGCCTATACATATAATTCTATTCAGATGATTGTCCTTGTGACAGGGTCAATCCAAGCTTGTCGAAGAAGGCACTTAATGCACGAAGGTCAAGAAGTCCGCCGGACGTGTAGCGGTCAAGATCTGTTGGCATTTATTCGATGAGTCACAAATGAAACATTTCCTAGGTTATATATACCATATAAAATTATACCTGAGCCATTTTATCAGTTTAATTTTATTGTTATAACCTTGTTGTAGGTCAATTTTATAAACCAAAATTGCATCACAGATATTATTAGTAATAATATACCTCATGTATGTAATCAGAGTCCTGTGCTCGAGGAAATATGATTTGGATTAGCCGACCTAGACCGGTTATTTGTATTAGTCACTATAAAAGTTGTAAACCTTATCTGCACATGAGCTGACGTCATTTAAAAGCTATAGTCAAGAATACCGCAGTGCCTCCGATTATTTCCACATGTTATTTTAGCATGAGCACGACAAAGGTCAACAACATTTATAGGGCATGCACTCGTAAACTGTTCGTACGGGTGAAATCCGAGAGAAACTGCTTCGCAGTGCCACACTAGCCCTACAAGTTTAAGTTTATTAACTATTCAGTGTAATGGGTTGTTAAGGCGTAGATGTTAAATGCTTTAATTTGAATAAAGATTACGGTAATTTACTGATAACTAACTGCTCAAAATTGCGCCTCTTTAAATTAAGCACGTAATTACTGCAATTGAGAATGAAAAAAAAAATTATTTACATAAATGTATACCTAAGTACATACCATGTATGAGAATGTTGTGTATACAGTATGATTTTTTATGGAGGTATTGTTAGCATACGCATATAATTGATTGCAGAGATGTTATCTCAAATGTGGTATTGATGTCAAGGCCGCTAAACAATACATGACATGGCATGGCTTTGCCGCCTCTCGTTCGGAACACAAAACTTAACTGGATATTAATTTACGTGTACAAATGAATATATCCGATTTCAATATTTCTCTGACAGTTTTCTATTTATTTCTTTACAGATTTTGGAAAACATTACAGAAAACATAGAAGAAATAGAAGAAGAGTTCCTCGTTTTCCGTGACCTATCGGGCCATCGTAATATTCCGGAATTTTTCGGTCTGTTCTTGAAACGCGGCGTGTGTTCGGATGACGACCAAATATGGTTCGTCATGGAGGTCGGTTGACGTTTTATTTATAGGTTGCATATTCTGAGCTTTATGCGAAAGGCATAAATCAACATGACCTTTGTATTTGCAGCTCTGTACCGGCGGTTCGGTGACTGATTTATGCGCGGGAATGCGGGCTCGCGGTAGCAATCTCACCGAACCACAACTCGCGTATGTGTTGCGAGGAACCGTACGGGCCTTGACACATCTACACGCTCACCGGTGTATGCATCGGGACGTTAAAGGCCACAACATTCTTCTAACCGAAGATGGTGAAGTCAAACTTGTTGATTTTGGAGTTTCATCACATTTAGCTGCCACAGCTGCCAGAAGAAATACATCAGTTGGCACTCCATACTGGATGGCTCCAGAGGTAAAATGTCAATGACACTTTAAATATCAACAGTTGCAAAAGTACTTGCTATTTATTATGTATCTGTTCCACATAATGCGAACAATATTCGTGACCCCGAATACAATACGAGTGACGTTTTGAAAGTGGCTGCAGGTAACGATCTCGTATTATAGTGACGGTTTAAGGCCATGTTGGAATTGTTTTTGGTTGCAGGTCATAGCATGTGAACAACAGCTTGATGAATCTTATGACTGCCGCTGCGATGTGTGGTCAGTGGGCATAACGGCTATAGAACTAGCTGAAGGTGAACCTCCACTGTCAGGACTGCACCCGATGAGGGCACTATTCCAAATACCTCGAAACCCGCCGCCATCTTTGTCCCATGCTGAAATGTTTTCGCCGCAGCTCGTGGACTTTATCGCAGACTGTTTGATAAAAGACATGAATCAGAGGCCATTTGCGAGAGAACTTTTGGAACATCCTCTACTACTCGCTGTCAGTAGCTTTGAGGATAAGGTAATAACGATTCTTAGCTCATTGATAACTAGAAATTGTTAGATATAATTTGAAACCACCAAATATTTATTTTATTTTATAGATCCGTAAAGAGCTTCAAGCGGAGATAAAACGACAGAGAGCCGAAGGGCGAGGCTCTCGCGCGCCTGAAGCCACGACCAAGAGAGGGAAACTCAAATCGCATCGAAAAGCGCGACCAGAAAAAATGTACACCGATGATCTGGCGACTCTAGAAGTGTTGACAGAAGATGCTATTGTAGAGCAACTGCAGAAGAGATACACACAAAACCAGATCTACACCTATATAGGAGACATCCTGGTCGCCGTGAACCCATTTACAGATGTGGGAATTTATACCACAAAGGTAATTTTCATGACGCCAAAAAGTAACCACAACATTAAAAATATGCTATTTTGGGCAGAACGAAGGTGTTTAATTAATTCGTCCTCACGCATTTGGACTTTATTATTAATGTGTGGGTTACTAAGCGGCGTTTTGCTTTGCTGTTTGCGTGTGGTTAAAATGAAACGGGATTTGAGATACGTCATTCTTTATTATAACAAACTTTTGGAACTGTGATCGATTATGATATCATGCATTTCGACTCTAAAGAAATGCCTAAATATGGCATTTAATTCTTCACCGAGTACAGTTCCAACCAACGGCACTAATCCCGTTAAAATTGGCTTATTTGCTTCTCTATCAATTATTATGTGAATTATTCTAATTGTTCTAGACTCAACAGATATACCAAGGTCGGTGTCGGTCGGACAATCCGCCTCACATCTACGCGGTGGCGGACGCGGCTCATCAGGCGCTGATGCACCAGAAACTGCACCAAGCCATCGTCATATCCGGGGAGAGTGGCGCCGGAAAGACCGAGTCTGCTAACCTTTTGCTGAAACAACTTGTGTTTCTGTCGAAGGTAGGTACTGTTTTAATATTTCAGGTAATTTGTAATACTAAGAAGGAAGAAGATCCACACATTGAGCTGCATCTAATGGTGATAATTATTATGTATAATTATATTGTTATAAGTTAGTATTAACTAACTTATGTACTACTTTACTACTGTATACTATTTTTTGTAGTGCTAGTTTTGATTGTGTTATTCTAAAGAGAATTCTGACTGTTCATCCCCGATCCATTCATTTGAATCATTGCTTAAATTGGGAGTTCTTCGACTTTTCGTTACTGACAACTACATATCTGTCAACAATAGTAACCTATTTGCCAACAGTTTGTTATTAATAGTTCTGTCTTATTATTTTAGACCCAAAACCGTAACTTGGAAGAAAAAATCTTACAAGTGAATCCAATAATGGAGGCTTTCGGCAACGCTCGCACGGGCATCAACGCAAACAGTTCTCGTTTCGGCAAATATCTAGATTTGTCTATGATGAGAGTTGGCCGAATATCTGGCGCTAGAATATCGGTGTATCTTCTAGAACAGTCCAGAGTGGTACATCAAGCCTTGTAAGTACATATTTACTTAGTTTTTTTTTCACTTTCTATAGTGACCCGCAAAAACTTCCGAGTAAATTGTAAGAGCCAATTGACCGAGATTTGAATACGAATTGCGGTGTTCGATGAGCAATAAGCATAAAATAAAATCTTGTAATTTGATATGGGTTAAACAAGTGTGCTTGTTCCGAGACAGATAATTTCACCTGTATAAATGGAATATCATATCTTTTAAAAAGTCTTTATATCCCAAGAATGGCAATTCCATTGCAATTTGTATTATTGTTAGCTTTTGATCATTTCGAACATTTCTCTTTTTATTTACATTTGGATATGAATGGGAGGTAAGGTTTCGATTTTGCAATATTCAGGGGTGAAAGCAACTTTCACGTGTTCTACTACCTCTACGATGGGCTAGAGAGTGAGGGTCGCTGGAGGAAGTTCTACCTGGACGAACAACTGAAGTCTAGACATCGTTACCTGCAGCCTCTGTCCGTGACCCACCGGGAGCACAATGTGCATCGCTGGAGACAACTCAACCAAGCTTTTAAGGTAACCTATTTCTGTTATTCTGGGATCGCCAAAACTTTTCTGGTATCGATGGAGTCATCGTTACGCGAGGTTCTTGTTCGACGGCAAGTTTTTATTTAAATGAATACCATCGAAATTGATATCCATTTCCAGGTGGTCGGTTTCCAAGAAGAGGAGGTCCTGATCATCTACAAGATGTTAGCGGCAATCCTTCACCTTGGTGACATAGAGTTCGGAGAAACAGCCGGCGAGGACAACACGGACAACAAAGCCACCATCATTGACACCGCACCGCTGCACAGAGGTAAACTAATGACCAGTTTACGACTTTATAATGATGGGACACCGTTTAACTTCAAAGATTGTAGAGATAAGGAGATTTCTGTTTGGATGTTTATTTTATTTTTGTTTCTTAACGGCGTTAAAATTGGTTGACTGTCCTTGTGTTACGTGCTTCTGTTATTTGACTAAAAGCCGTTTGACATCTTTGTCATTTACATAATTTTTCTGCACGTGTGCATTTCACTGAACTCTGCCTTAATGGCTTGCCTGATATGAACGAACATTTTAGTCGTGTTTGTGTGGGTCTCTGGATGGCTTAAATCACAATTGTACCGCTAGGTGTAGGTAGCGCTATGATGAAACAGGACAACGTCTATTGGGTGCACTAGTTCAAATATAATAGTATGTTAGAGTACATCGGGTCCACAGTAGAAAATACAAATATCGGAGAAAATTTATCGAAAATATTGGATATAATATATTGGGATAATTCATCATTGTGCTCCTGCCCCATGTCTTCTCATTGGTATTAGTATTATTTTCTGAATTTTCCTATTTTCACAATATGTACATAACAGAGACTAGGTACGTCAAGATTATTCACTCTTACGAATTTCACATATTTTAACATCCTCCTTCATGTTCCCAGCATCTTGTCTCCTGGGCGTGGAGACCGTGGACCTCCGCGAGTGCCTCACGAGCAGCAGCGTGGTCGCGCGCGGAGAGACCATCGCCCGCCACAGTTCTCCCACTGAAGCCGCCGTGGCCAGGGACGCTACTGCCAGGGGACTGTACGCCAGAGCCTTCGACAGAATCGTCGAGAGAATCAATGCGCTGCTATGCCAGAATAGACCTAATGTGTAAGTGTAATAAAATTGCAAGTGAAGCTGCGGTAGTCAGATGCGCTTTGCATGGCATTCCACTAAACACTCAAACAGTAGGCTATCTATCAAATCGGTAACTTAAATTGTCATCTGTAAAATATTGACTCTGCTATGAATATAAGAATCAGTTGCTGACTTATTTCTTACCTGGATCTAATCAACCGTTCATTCGAACAATTAATGTAACAAATGTTGTACATATTTCAAATACGGGTTGCAATATTTTTTGTTCATTATGATCTTAACTCGCATTTAAATAAGAGTGCTCTCCACCTACACCTATATTCAATTTCGGGAAATATAGGCGTCATGTTATGTATTTAACTATTCTATTAATTTTAACAGAAACGAACAACTCTCTATCGGCATTCTCGACATATTTGGGTTCGAGAACTTCAGCAACAACTCGTTCGAACAGCTCTGCATCAACATTGCCAACGAACAAATCCAGTACTACTTCAACCAGCACATCTTCACTTGGGAACAACAGGAGTACATGGCGGAAGGTGTTCCTGTGGATCTGGTGGAGTTCTCGGATAACAGGCCGGTGTTAGACATGCTGTTGTCGAGGCCTATGGGAATGTTGGCGTTGTTGGATGAGGAGAGTCGGTTCCCAAGGTCTACTGACAAAACACTCATTGGTAAGTGCTCAATTTAAAACTTAGTTAACACTCTTTTATAATTTTACAAAAAAAAAATACTAAAATGTTTATGCCTCATTCAAATACTTTATACTATTGATTCCCACATCTTATATTATTGTATGTTTCAACTTTTCTCAGATATTTATTTAGTTTAAACAGCTATGCCACGCTAGAAAGGTATAGCGAACTCTTACAGATAGTAAGAGATCGCTTTTAGCGATAATGCCGCCCATGGTAACACCCTATGAAACTCTTAAAGTCATTATTTGTGAGTTTTCATGCCTAACAATAAAGAGTATTCCATTCTATTCTATGCAATTCAAAGTATGATCTATTTACAGAAAAGTTCCACAACAACATAAAGAGCAAATACTACGTCCGTCCGAAGTCGGACGCTATTTGCTTCGCGGTGCACCACTTCGCCGGCCGCGTGGTGTACCAAGCCGACGGCTTCCTAGAGAAGAACCGCAACTTCCTGCCTCCCGAAGTGGTTCAACTCATGAGACAGAGTCAATATGACATCATCAGGTTCCTGTTCCAGTGTCCTATCACTAAGACCGGGAATCTGTATTCGCCACTGCAAGGAGACGTCATGGATTCAAGGAGCTTAGAGAGTCCAACGTCAAATGATATTAGGGTACATATTGGTTTTATAAATATGTTCTTTTTAAATGAGAGACCAAAGAACGCAATAAGGCAACAATACAATTAATCTTAATGTCAATTAAAACATTGCTTTGCATAAAGATGATACCAAACCTTTCAACGACTCGAATATCAAGTATCGTACAAACTACAAATATTTGGGTGTTCTGGGTATTTGCTATGTATAATAAAACATATCTATCTTGTAATGTATTGTTGTAAGTATATCAATCATCTAGTACCCATAACACAAGCTCTGCTTAGTTTGGGGCTAGGTGATGCTGTGTGGATTGTCCAGCATTATTTATTTATTTTCTGACTTTATTATTTTCGAATAATAAAAGCATTATTTTCAGGAGCGCTTCAACAGTCGAGGCCTGGCCTCTCAGTCCCGAGCCCAGCAGACAGTATCCACATACTTCCGATACTCCCTAATGGAGCTCCTTCAGAAGATGGTGAGCGGCACCCCTCAGTTCGTGCGGTGTCTCAAACCGAACGACACTCGCTCTCCGAAGCACTTCGATTCGGCGAAAATATTGAAACAACTCCGCTACACGGGAGTCTTGGAGACCATTAGGATAAGGCAAACTGGATTTTCCCACCGACTTTCGTTTGAAGAGTTTATAAAGAGGCAAGTGTTTTCACATAATCCATTTTGTTTTTCCAACATTTTCTTTCTCACGTTCGTTATGTTTTTCCTTGTTTTTATTACATTTATTTGTTTTGTACCACAATATATATTATGTATTGTCACATTTTTGTCATAGACTTGTTATTATATTTTGTGTATTTCTTTTCAGGTATGGCTTCTTGGCGTTCAGTTATGACGAGGAAACGAAGCCCAACCGTGACTCCTGTCGACTTCTACTGTTAAGGTTGAAGATGGATGGCTGGGCGCTCGGCAAATCCAAAGTCTTCCTTAAGTACTACCATGTTGAAGTTCTCTCCAGGATTTATGAGGAGCAGGTAAAGAGAGTTTTAACCCCAGATGTATAAAAACTGTTGTTATGACTTTGACGGTTTTGTAGTTCTCTGTATCTGACTGTGTGTGTGTTTGGGTAGGTATCGGTAGCTCTACAACGGATGGTCCGCTTCGAATAGCTCTTTTTTAAAAAGCTGGCTAAATCGGGATGGATCTTAGCTTAGTTTTTTACTCATGAAAATCTATTCGGCTATACTGAAGATAATTTGAACTTATTAATTATATCTTATTTTGTTCGTCCAATCAATTTGGAGTATGGTACACAATATATTGTTGACACATACTCGTATAACCAGATAACCTTGACCCAATGCTGAACTCAGAAAAGTCTGCACTAACTTACTCCTCATCTACTAACAGCAGTCATATCGTGTTAGGGCTCATGCCATTTATCGCGATGAAAAGTTGACTGAGTATGGTTTCACAAACATTTTTATATTGAATAGTTAATGGTGTTCACTAAAATCATTACTCAGGGCCATGTGTTTTAAGTAAAACAACCAAATCACCAAGTATACACAACATGTCAAAGGATCTAGTCTAGTAAATCTGTACCCACTTGAAGCACCACTCTTAAGTTGCGCACTACACCGCCTGTAAATTACATATCCCAGTTAGCAATGATAAGACATACTTTTACGCAAAATTGTTTACATTATGTTGATCGACATCCTCACTTACAACTTATGTTGTTTTATCTTCCAGATCAGAAAGGTAGTACTTGTCCAAGCATGTGTGCGTGGTTGGTTGGCAGTGCGAACCTTCCAGCGGCTAAAGGCACAGATGGCGATATCAGTCCTAACGCTACAAAGACACGTGCGTGGCTGGTTAACGCGCAAGCGTCTGCAGGGGCTGCAGGAGAGACAGAGACAGCTAGCCAGAGAGTTCCAGCTGGAGCAGGAGAGCCAGAGGAAACAATATAAGTCGGGTAAGTTGGAAAACTAAGCTGTTCAAAGGTGTCGTGTATATATACACTGGGCTGTGGCCTGTGGGTCTATTCTAGATTACTTATACATACGTATAAGCAATCTAGAATAGTGTAGACCGGGTTATTTAGATATTTTAAATGATAGGGCTTCGCTCATTTTATGGAATATAGCTTACCTATAGCTATATTATAATCAAGAATCTTCCCAGACATGGGCGACATATTTCATCTTCTAAGCTATTTTCATCTTTCTTGTATGGTTGATACCATAGAGAACCCAGGTTCTACCGGCATGTACACAATAAGGCCTGTTGTTGAATTAAACTTCACCAATAAATCATATCCTTACAACAGCTGAAGAAAAAACCAAAGTGGACATAGCACATAGGCAATCAGCTTAAAAACGTTTTATGTTAGGACCTAGGTATTTATTTCATCAGAAGAAGCGATCCACTACACAAGCCCTGTAGAATTTGGCGAATGTACTCATTTGTCTTCGAACTCTGTTTCTAGGGCATGTTATACCCACATTGATGTCTGAACACAAATCCCGATAAAAAACAAATTCAAAATTATTTTTGTTACGGGTAGTCAAAGCCCTAAAAGTCTGACAACCAATCTTACCAAGGAGTATCGTGTTTCCCAGTATTTGGGTTTTGGAGGTCAGATAGGCAGTCACTCCATGTAAAATACTGGTATTCAGCTGCATCCGGTGAGACTGGAAGCCGACCCCAACATAGTAGGGAAAAGGCTAGGCAGATGATGATACTTGGTGTTCAATATAAAATCGTATCAGCCTTGCAAAATCTTTCTTACACAGTACGTAAAAGGTGTACAAATCACTTAGAAATAGTTAATAAAAAAGAAATAAGAAAAAGGCACACATCAGCACACAGCCTTATGTTATTTCTGCTCCCCAGGTGTCCCTAGCAAGAACAAAGCTCTGATGAAGGCGAAGGTTCTGAGACGTATGACGTCAGACGACAGTGACACCAATGAAACTATCTCCGGTAACAAAGAGAACATTGATACTAATAAAGCTGCCGTTGTTATACAAAGTCGTAAGTATTCGTGATGAAATTGAGAGGGAGAGAAGAAGTTACTTTAAGGACTAAAATTATTTTAATGTCGGCTGGATATCTTCTTGCGTATAAAATGAACCTGAGAGGATAAACATTATAGTGGTACAACTCTGTGTCATGGCGACTAATCTAATGTAGAAGGGTAATGATTATAATGTTCGGCGTGAACTATGATACGTTAGTCTTCGAAAGAAGTAGTCTCTGACAGAAGTCTGGCTGACTAAGACATAGTTTTTGCATGGCGTCCTATAATACCTTAGCTGTGACCGTGGCCTTTATTAGTGCGTATTTGCGACCTGAAAATGGTCATCAGCGTTTCCACGTGTTTCAGACTTCCGCGGCTACACGGCGCGCCGCAAGTGGGCGAAGGGGCGCGCGCCCCCGCCCCCCTCGCACCCCGCGCCCCCCGCGCCCCACGCACCGCAGCTCCTCATGCAACACTACTCCGTGCAGGAGCGAGCCACGCAGCTTCACACTTTTGCTGACCAGGTAAGGTATTTTTAATAACCCCACAACTGGAAACTTTAACACAAAAATGATTTGAAAACAGTGCACGTCCTGTTCCTAGAAGTCTGTCGATTAAAAATACCATCCATTACAAATAACCGACTGATGATTTTTTATTATGAAACAGGTGCACGACAAAAACCAAGAAGTCCACAAGAACCTGCGTCGCAACAAGCCTGGCATCAGACTGATAGAAGTGCAGCGAGCCGACGAGTACCGCCAGCCGCCCGGCTTCACACTCGTGCCGGCCATCGTTAGAGGACAGCCCACGCAGCTGGAGCGAGATGCGAGTAGACTGTCCAGGTAATAAGAACTCAGAATCAAATGCCAGGGGATTTTATACCTTATGTACTTCTGGCACAAATTGTATAGGAACCAGCATCAACTGCAAGAATACTGATAGCAGCCTCCTAGGTAAGCCAACACAGCATGTAAAGTAGGTACCATGTGGCCCTTAAATGAGTTAGGAAAACTAATTCAAGATTTCGGAAACGGAAATTTACGGTTTATTTTGAGAATCTATGGAGAACCTATGGACCTGCTCTAACCTCACCTGAGGTTAGAGCAGGTCCATAGGTTCTCCCAATCTGGAAGGTTATCCTAAGCTTTGAAATTGATTTCTCATGAAGACTTTTGTAGAACCACTTTTGTAACCAAATGCGTGTTGTTCGTTATTTGGTCATTAAAAAAACCGTCTCGTTTATGTTCACTGATAGTTTTCCGTCTGTGGGTAACCGTTCATTACATATCGATACTCCTCCGTGCCTTAGAAAGAACACAGAACGCAGGTCCCGCCTCTCATTAGTAGATGAGTGACAGTCGTTATGGGTAATCAGAATCCCCAATATATGGGTATTGTGTTGCCCAGTAACTGGTGGTGGAGGTGAGATATGCAGGCGCTCCATGTAAAATACTGGTATTCTGTAAGACTGGAAGCCGACCGCATCATAGTTAGGAAATGGCTTAACAGATGATGGTAGATTTCCGTCACGAAATTCGGGAAGATATTAATAGCCAGATAAATATAAGATAAAGTCACGCCTTAAGTTTATCGACTATCAGACAGTCGTAATGTGTACCCAATATTTCACCTCAATCAGAATTTTCAGCTTCAATAGCAATAAAAACGCAATAAAAAGAATCGGCGAATATATGTGGAACGAGAATGTTTACTTTTCATTAAATCCATGAAATGTTTATACGACCTCTCTGCTATTTAGAATCTGCATTCTTAATTAACTGAAATTGCTAAATCCGTTGTAACTTTTACAATTACACATGGGAAATCGCACAGTTAATTAAAGCCACAATCTCCATTATATTTTTCATTTTTTGTACTAAGATAATTGCAATTTTTCATGCTTACTCTAATGGAACTGACGCAGTCCGTCGCCTGAGTTCCTCGAGAGTCCCGCTAGACCTTGGGACGAACCGTTGATATGTAAGAAAGATATTGAGATCAAAAACCCCAGGTTTGTCGACTTGCAAAATACTGTAGTACTTAGTGTAGGCATGTAGAAGTAATTGACAGATTCACGTTCTCAAATATTAAGTGCGTTCATTTTTATCATGCCATAATCTCATTTTATTGTCATCATAAAATGTGTAATTCAATTGTAGTATTTTCAGATGGTGAAAAGTGGAAACCATAGCGACAAACTCTCGTGACTTTATTGTAAACAATAAAAGCTAACATTGTTTGGAAATGTCGTTTGTGTAATTATTGTTCAACTATTTTCAACGGCATTGAAAAGTTTTTTCACACGGTATGTGAGGTTATGTGGGGCTCATATTCGGCAGAAAATATTTACAGGCTAACAAAGAATTATAAGGCTCTCCAACATGTAAAATTCTTCTGTGGGAATAATCAATCTATGATTTCGTGAGGCCCTTTTTTTTTCTGTGTTACTTTGTTTTACTTGAAAATTTGAAAATAAAGACGCTTTTAACGTAATCATTCGTATAATCGTCGTTGACTTTTTCCTATAACCACTGATTATGAAACTCATATTGATATTAATCTAGTATTGTTGACACTACACTTCTCAGACATACTCACATGTCCATTTCCTCATAGATACCAACCCACAAGCAACGGTCACGCGTACCAGGACGACAGACACGTTCAGGCGAACAACTGGCAAAGTAACTTGCCGTGTAGCCGACAGTGCGGCGGACTAGTCAGGTACGAACGATACGACAGGGATCACAGGGATCCTTCCAATTACGGGGGCCCTTTGGATCTCAGGGACCCTACAGATCACAGGGACCCTACGGATCACAGAGGCCGTATGAAACACAGGGACCATATAGATTACAGGGGTCCTGTGAACCACAGGGACACCCCAATGGAGCACAGGGAACCTATGGATCACAGGAGCCCCATGGATCTCAGGGACCCTAGGGATTACAGGAATCCTAGGAACTACAGGGAAATGGAAGACACCAAATTCTGGCCCTGAACGAAACTAATCGCTTTCATTCTGTCGCATGCGTTACTTATTGTGGACAGCAGAAACGAAGGGTATGGATCCAGTTTGTTGTAGGATAGGTAGAGCTTTAGATGTAGTTTGAGCGAGAAATGATATCAAGTACAACGATATCCCGAACGAAATATAGTTTCATTTTCACCAATTGTTAATAGCGTAGCCTCAAAAGTCAGTGTATTTCATCATTAGTTAATAACGTTCGATTTCTCTTTATAATTCGACATTAATTAGTTTAGATTCACACCAGTGAAACCAGTACTTTGAAAATTATGGTGCGGTTTCAGTATCACTGTAACGTAGCGCTAATTTCAGAACCAAATTCGTATTTAAGTGACGTAGACGAAATCACATCCACTTGATGAAAACGATTTCTCATTGATTTATAAAAGTCTGTAACTAATTTGAATTATTTCTCTCGACAGCAATAAAATCAACGAGCTAGTGCGAAAATCACAGAAATCGGATCCTCCGCCGCGACTGGCTTACAACCCCACCTACGACCCTGAATCCGACTTACGGAAGATTCTCAGAAACTCGCCGGAAATACTCGCCACGCCCATATTTAGCTCCGACGACGACTACACGGAAGGACCCTTCAGGTTCAAACAGTTGCTGCGACCCACTCTAGGACCTACAGAGAGCCTTCGCAAAAGAAAAGTCCGTAACTCCTCAGGACAAAGTCCCTGGATGTCGGACAGTTCACAAGACAGCACCAGCTCTAAGCAAGCTTTGTGCAAACGTCGACCGCAGATCAGTATGGGCGTCTTCTACAATTCATAGTTCCAAACTTGGAAACTTATGAGCAAGCCAGTTTCACCTCTACCTCCTACAGATAAGGTGTTCTCAACTTCCCAGATAGTTTCATTGCAATCAACAAAGTTTTGCATAACTTGTTGGAAACATATTGTATAAGATAGTCGAAAATCAAAATAGGTGTCCGTAATTTCACTAACTTTATGCCATTAGACATTGCAAGTGCAAGGATTCAAGTAAGCTTTCTGGCTTTTCTCAACGTGCTTTTTCATAAGATCTCCTTCTTAGCACAGAATGAAATATTAAAATATGGCGGCCACTACATTGTTGCCGACTATTTTGAACAATGCTGATTGTGTTTGCCTCACAGCCATAATTTAGTAATATTTAAGAGCGCTTAAATTTAATGTAGTCTATAAACTTAAAATTATTGGAATTAGTTTATGTACCTTTGCCGTCCTAATGAGAAACATTGTTTAACTGTTAGAGGTTAAAGTTCCATATTTAAGTTTATATTCCTTTCTGAAATACTCATATTTAAATATGAAATGTTTTTGGAAATATATACCTATACTTCGTAAACATTTGAAATACTGGCTTGAACTAATGTAGTACAGCATGTTATCTTCTGTGTGTTCCTTTTGGTAATTATTTACTTGTAGCCTTGCTTTAAAATTATTGTAGTGTTTGGTAAATGAAACCTTAAAATGAACTCCTATTTGAAATATCCTATTGTAATCTTGAAATCAGTGTACATAAAGGACTAATTTCTTGAATCATTAACGATACAAATCAATGTCGGTCTAAATTAATTTAATTAAAGTTTAAATGACTTCGGGGCCTTAGCCGAAAATCGATTGCATCTAAAACTCTGAGCCAGAAGTAATCTGAAAACAGAAATTATGATGTTCTGTGTGTGTGCTTACTCCTTAACCTCGTAAAGTTTTGTTTCAAGTCTTCATTATTTAAGCAATTACCAAAGCATTAATCGTAAATAAATTAGAGTATAAGATATTATGATCTTACTATGACTTCGCTACGGTAATTTTGTAGAAATGTATGAACTAATAATTTTAATTCGTCTTGTAATATTTATCAGTATTATTATATCATATTTAATCTACTTGTGTTACACCATGTATATCGAAAGTAGGATCTCACCGGAAAAGTGATTTTGGTTAAAAATTACTCATTATTGCCATCACAGTTACAGAGAATATAACTATGGAAATGTTATCATAAGTATGTAAAATTATAGATCATTGACAACCTTTGTGATAATGTGCCAATGATTAATAATAAGTTAATTAGTCGTCTATATAGGTGGTCAACGATATGAAAATAAAGTTTGTGCATCAGTAAAACAAAGATTTTTAATTTATGTCCTGATACATTTACAAACAAAATACTAAATGCAGTGTTCGGAGGACGCCGTTCGTGCAAACATGAAAATGTTGGTGAAACATGCACGTGGATCAAAATAATTGGCGCTCGAAATCAAAACAAAGTAAAACACGTAAATCTGTAGTTTTTAAAGCCCGCTAGAGTAGGCATGTGTTAAAACTAAACACGCAATCGTGTTTACGGCGCGCGGGGGGCGCGGGCGGCGGGACTCACACGTGACGCCGCGCGCTCCGCCAATGGCGGGCGGCCGGCTGCTGCGCGCGCACACGCGCAGTCGCGCCCGCGCCAGCCATGGCGGCCACCGGCCTGCCCGACGTCGACCTGTCACAGATAAAAACGCGCTCCATCGAGAGAACCCTGCTTCCCCTCATCAAGCAGGTAGGCAACCAGCGCCCGGCTGTCAGGTCTCACTTGCAGATCCGCTGCCGGCACTCACCGGGCGATGAGCTCGTGACGTCTCACGCCGGCGGCGGACGGATTGCGTCGTCGGCGCCCCTCTGACGTCGCGCTGAACACCGACGTTAATTTCTCGCTTTTACGTACGCGACTAAAACCGTACTTTTATTTTCGTAGAAGCTGTAATTTGTATTGCGTCGCCAGTTTGACGTCCGCGATTAGAATTTCCCGCCCACGACAACAATCTGTTGCGCCTCGGCCCGCGCAGCCGCAGTGAGGCGTCAGGATCTGGCGGCTGTTTTGAATAAATAAGTTTTGGTACTTGGTGAAAACTCTGCGTAACTTGTCAATAAAAATATGAAGTACTCTACTTGCGTGCGTTTTGTTCAGTTTATCGATGGAAGGTGGAAAGTAAAGGATAACATAAGTATCACCGAAAGTTTGTGGTGGCATAGTAAGCACGAGGGGCGGGCGGCCACGTGGACTCGTAGCGGGTGGTGGTGCGTGGGGAGGGCGGGTAGGCGCGATCGATGCGCGCCGGGTCCGTCAGTGCCGCGGCGAACGCGGGCGGAGCGGCGCGGTGCCGCACGACACGCCACCGAGCACGTGCGCGCGCCCGCGGACACGCGCCGCCGAGCGCGCGCCCACCGCCCGCGCGCCACGCGCTCCGCGACATGGACGCGCTCTCCGATGACGATGAATTTGCGCGCCGGGAGCCTCAGGTACGTGGTGGCGCGGAATTGTCTCTCGGTGCTATACCGGGCCACCAGCTCCCGCACGACCAGTGCCAGCTCCTAGCGCTGCAGCTGCATGAGCGCAACAAGTAGTGTAGGCGCGGGGTGGCGAAGAAGCTCGCGTGCAAGAACGACCTTGATCGGAGCTCACGCCGCGCGGTCTCGCCCCGCGACCCGGCCGACGACAATCAGACCACCTTCCAAAATATGATTAATTGAATATCTTGAAGTCTTACGTAATTGTTACACAAGTAAACATTAATCCCGATTGCTATGGTAGACATTCCCTCAGATAGTTTGCTTTGTTTTCTTTTCGAAAAATGATGTTCAAGGTCTACTATTAGCAAAACTTTATTTTAAAACTATTATATATCATTTAAAACTAAACTAAAAGGGTATGTTACAATTAATTTAAATATTGAAATCTCCCAAACTTATTAATTAAACTTTTAATTTAATCCACTACGGGCTAATACTATATTTTTTTGAATAATGACCCTAAATAGTATTGTGCCGCATGTAGGTAAATAATTACCCAAATTTAAATCGGTGATGTTTGTGTAAATATTAGTTAGTGCGCACGGTAAAGTTTTCTTTAAAGGGGTTCCATAATCTGCGGATTTACAGTCCGTTCGGGTCTGATCCGATTAACCTTGTCGGGTGGCATCCACTGCGAGAACACATTGATTTAAATTAAGTTTTCAGTTGCTTACGTAACACTTTAGTGACTGAAGTTGACACTGGAGGTATGTTTGACTTATCTTGTACCAACTCAGAGCAGTCAACTCGCTAACAAAGACGGAGCGGTACAACTCAGTGTCACTATAAATCCTCGCTGCAACTAGAACCTATGTTAGAACGTAATTTATTACTCTGTGATACTCACGAAAGCAATTTTGAAGAGGATATAATATTGAAAGCAACCCTTTTCAAGTAAGAAGCATTGCGCAAAGGTACCTAATAAATATCAGAGGTATAACCTTCGATGCCAGACACCGCCAATTGCCTGTCCTGGGCATTTAATTATGCAAATTAGTTTGCCAAGCATGTTTACGATTCACAAATTACCCTCGATATCAGATTTACTAAAATAAGCCCAAGTCAAAATGAACATTAAAATATTGGTAATCCAATAAATTGATGATTTTATTTGGTGGATAGCATGCTTTGGACAAAATATAAAGGATATAGGCGTATAATGTGATTCTATTTGTGCCTGGATAATTTCAAACAGAAATTATTTAAGGTTTGGAGAAAGGTGGACTCATTGTTTCATTGTGTTCCACCAATTCCAGTACGCAGTCCACCGCTCTGGTGGTCAAATTGTAAAGAATGAACCACTATATACATGACAAAGGTAAAAACATCGGTTGATGTGTTATAGACAGGGTGGAAAATATCAACACAACCTGATACCATTAGCTCAGGATATGAAATTTTTCATCGGCTTTTTCTCAAAATTTTACGTTTTTTGTCTGATGTGTAAAATAAAAAGGAAATGAAATATAAACGCTAAAAACTCATAATCAAAATCATGTAATTATCGTCATTTCTATCTAACCCAATGAGGTTTTCAGTACTGAGCAAATAATTCACTTCTTTCATTAAAACTTGTATTGGGTCGAAATCATGATTTTTTACAGTTTAAAGTAACAAAAAAACTTCACACACGAATGTGTGTGATGTTGTTTACCGACGAAAAATTTAATGCTGGGGGGTTTAGAATCATGTATTGAATTCGTGATATCAGGTTGTGGTGCGGGTCCTGGTCCGTTCAAACCTGTTTATTACTGTTAGTTTTATTTAGTATCTAAGGATAGTGAGTATACAGTTAGCATTTGTAGAAATAAATCTTAATTTTCATCTGAAAAATAAGAGTAATAAGTATATGGCACGTCGCTGAATTCAAAGAAAATTTTCCGTTCCCTCGATTCCGGTCGTATTTAACTGGATTTAATAAATCCGGCAGGTATTCTGATTGCGTTACCATTGTTCTTACTATTCTATTTCTAAAGCTGCTTCTCGCAGTTATAAATCTTCAATCATATTTTCATCCTTTTCTGGTGTTATCTCCTCTCTCATCCCATCTGTCTTATATCTCATTTTGACAATAGTTTATGCATTAAAACCGTATTTTTGCGTAGGAATGCTGTCTTTGTCTATAAATTACAGCGATAGTCGGCCATTTTCTTCGCCACAAAGAAAACCGTACCTACGTATACGTGAAGTTCTAGCTCCATTAATAATGCAGTATCCTCACGTGCAATTTCTCACACGGACAACGGATGGTTGTAAAAGTGCAGATATATTATTGAAATTCATAGTTCATTTTCTACAATAGTTGAAATGTGCATAAATGTTGAAATAGAAGTTGAACATTGATCACACTTGTCTTGATCTCCTCCCGTAATGAAGGTCGAGATCAAGGGATGCATGCAGCGTCGATTCATAATACTCACCTTTCTCCTATACACGAGGGTTATATCGGACATCTAAAGGATTAACCGTACTCTATGCAAGATGGTCAAAGGAACTGCGTATAACTGTCACTATTTCGCTATGAATAAAAATATATTTTTGAAGACGATATACATAATATCACGCTTGTATTTCACTAAGGGTTGGGCATGGGTGCACCTATAGTAACACCTACATTTCCCCAGATGTATTTTAGTTCCATGTAATAGAGGGCTTTCCTTTTGTCATCAACCGGCCATAAATACAAACTCCAGGCTGCTATTGAGAAAATTTCTAAAAACACGCAAACACCCTTTGCCCGACCAGGAATTCAAACCCAAGACCTCACTTCAAAGCATCAAAGCAGTCAAGCCTAGCGAAGAGGATACAGGGGTGTCTTATTTCTTTTGTTTCAACATGAATTTAAAAAGTGGAAACAAAAGCTATCTGGTTGCCAAGGGTAATACAATCTTATGATAACCCTGGTCGATTAAAAGCTCAGCGAACTGAGCATAGAGAGAAAATATTCAGGAAAAAAGTAACATAGTAGTAGAAGTTACTAAAACCTCTAGAACACATAACCTCACATTATTTGCAGACGGCCGCAAGTTATGTAGGCAGCAAAATTATTTACCCTCCATTATACAGGGTGTCCGGCTATCAACTGTACAAACTTTTACAGAACGCATTTTATACTTATAAATGTGAACAACTTTCACATTGGAAAATATTACAAAAGAACACACACAACAGTTATCTATACTTTTGGTCGTGTCGATCACACTATTCATATACAGCAGACGATTTAAAATACTTGAAGGATGATTTTTTTACATTCGTGACTACTGTTCTACAAAAGTTTGCACAGTCAAAAGCCGGACAGCCTGTATTGGGTATATTATATTATATTTATACCCGGGAGCTTTCCACCGCACTTTGGCTGCGACGACGCGTGGCAAATCAAGAAGTTGCGTGGTTACTTTTCCTTATTGAATGTATCTGACTTTCAGTACAGTTTCCCCTTCATTAGCTTCTTATTTAGAGGAACAGAAACCCTAATAAACTACACAATGTGAACAAAAATTGTTGCCTCATTATGCCTAAATAAAATGTTTATACGATATTGTTACAATTGGGTAAAATAAACTCTGTTCCATTTTATTAAGATTTACCATATATTTTTATGTACACGTTCACAAATGTACCTACATATTCACCCTGCAAAAGGCTATGGTCTCAAGAAAGGTGTCAAGAAATTTTTCCAAAAACAATTCAGAAACCATACCTTTCTTTTGTTTCGGGTAGATATCGTATTATCCTATTAATTATGCTTGTCTAACTTTGATACTGTCGGTATTTTGCGAAACCTACAAAATTATAGGTTTTCATGAAGTCAAGGCGGCGATGTCGTGACCCTTTACCATTCCAAATTATAGACCATCCGTATCTACAAATTATAGCTAAAAAAACTAATGGTGAATAAAAAGGGGTTTAGTTTTTTGCTAACCAATCAAAACAGTCGCTCGCTTCCATTTTGAACGTTAAATACTAAAATAGTATAACAGAGAACCTCAATGTCGAGATATCGATATCTCTGAAACTCTGAAAATGAGCTACATAATTATTATTCGAGTACACAAATATCGACATTCTGCCATTAGGACAAACTGAACGTGACAACTGACAGGCAGCGATCCTGCTATGGTTCTTACACGACATTGTTATCTTAGAACAGGAATTTCTTGTGCTGCTTTATTTGGTTTCGTGAACTCACAATGAGATAACAGTAATTTTGCCTCATTTAGCTACCGTTAAATCACTAGGCGATCGCTTCATTGTCGGCAGTAACGACAATTAGGTATGTGATGAAGACGGTATCCTGCAGCATCCGTCTTTGCTCACTTATTTTAGCTCCTTAATTTTACACGGGCATTAGATCTCTATATTACACTTGTCGTCTATAAAGAACACATCAATAATAATACCCCATTGTCACAGATCAGCAGTCTGGTGGCGTCGCGCGGCGAGGCTTCCGGCGGCGCTGCCGTACAGCGGGTTGGCGCCGCCGTCTGCTGTGCAGTGGAACGGTTTGTGGCCGTCGGGGAGACCATTGCCGACGACAACCCTGATGTACGGCACAGCATGGTGCTCGCTTGCAAGGAGGCAAGAGCCGCAGGTCAGTTTAGTGTTGACATACTTACTTACGGCGAGAAAACGTGCCGGTAAATATTCACGTGATTTTCACAACGCAATTTAATCTTATACAAATGTAGTACTTTTTTTACACAGTAAAGTTTGATATCAAAGTCTTGTCGGTAGATGAGTTGCCGGGAATTTTTCCCACGAACAATTTAACCCGTTAACTCATTTATTCACCACAAAAGCAAGTAGCAATATCACCGTTATCGTTATTAGCAGGACCAATTACTCATTTAAATCAATTTTCAAGTGGGTAAATACTCCACCACATAAATGAACTTTACAATGTTGAAATACATAAAATGTAATAACCCAAATATTACTTCAGTATAATTTAAACAGAGGCAATATGGTGAAGCTATTATAAAATTCAAATTAAATCGTTCTTACGTTTTAATAACTTCGGAAAGAGAGCACATAAATTTTCAAGAAAATTGAACAACTTTTCGAATAGTTCTCGTTTGGCTGGTGCCATTTGCCGAATAGTTTCTTACATATTTAATTAAAGCCAAGTCCTTTAATAATGACGTCACCCCACGCCGACAGTAAACTTAAACTTAGGTATACAATCAACTTGCTAATCTGTTTAAGCTAAGCAAATACCGCATCTAAACTTGAGGCGTCAAATTACTTGGCGATGTATCCTAGCTATGTACCCACAAAAAACAAACCTTAAATGAAATGCTAGTAAATTATAATAATTACTTGTGCAAATATGTCAAGTGCTTTAAGCTCAAAAATCCCAAGAGCTTTAGAAAGCCACGGAAATGTATAATTTCAGATATTAATTTAATAACGTAAAATATACAAATGGAAAGCGGTGGGATTGAACCCACCCTGGCGTATAAGCATTCAGAGGGTTTTAATCAAGGCTTGCGTGACCTATAAATCTCTCCAATATCTCTATTGTGTATTTAAGGGGCCGCCATATTTATTCGAGTGAATGGATATGCACAGTTAAAAGTTAAGACATAGTTGGTATAACGCAGGGGATCGAATCGGGCTGCGACAAAAAGTGGATTTATGTCTGCCCGCGATTGGCTCCTTAATTTAAAGTTTCACTGCTACATTTCACTCGGGGCGAGAAGTCGAGACCCTCCCAGTGTCCCTGGTGACGGGGACGCCAATTATTCCTGAATAATGAATCTATCTAAATGCTCAGATTTATTCAAATAATATGTACCCACATCTTTTCTCAGTACTATCCGGATTTAATTATGTAAGCAATCCGTTGTAATCTAAGTAAAGGAAGACTTCTATCCGTTCTCAACACATTAAGTATTCTGATCCGTTAAACGCATTATGTTCATAATTTCGTGTTGCGTTTTTCAATTTTCTGTTTGAACGTGTAGCAGATAATGCGGGGAATCAGGGCTACCCTTTCTAACAGCCCTCATAAATTTGTGTCAACAACCTGACCCGAATTTTAATGCTTGAACGTTATTACCGGATCCAGCATGCCAACAAACAAAAGATGCAAACAATGGGCGCCCCTGTCCCTCTGCCCTTCAGCCTACGGCCTGTTGGAACACCGCACCGATCAATTTCGTAGCTTGCAAACTAAACATGTTAAAGCACTAATAAATATTCATAGATTATAACACATTTATTGTACACAATATACTCGTATGTTACAATTAATTTGATATTTTCCATGAATTTTAGTGCTTAACATGGATGTAGTTTACTGATACTGGATACCTTATAAGACCTTATTACTAATATTTTAATTCAAGCTAAACGTTTGATACTAATCAACTAAATTACAGTTATATAGGTTTGCCTTATTACGGGCCAATGTCAATTATTTCAAATATATTTGTGATAATAAAATTTCTTTTATTATTTCTTTTTTAATGAATACCTTTTACAATATCGTAAGAGCTAGTGCACATAAACTTTTCCCACCACCGCTGAACCGTATCACAGTATTCAGGTGGCCCCCACGGCACACAACTTGATAACAATCGGTGTAACTTCGATCTAAATCACTTTCTTTTATTCCACCTTTTATGAGGTCACTTTTACGGCTTATAAATTATTTATATGCCACTAAAACCTCATTTTGTGAGTGTTTCGTAATATCGTGTTTTGTCAAAACATCCGATCGCAGTGGGTAAATTGGATGGAGTTACTGGTTTCAAGAACTGGTTCATCCACGACACTCGCTTGTTTAAGTTAGAAGGTTTACCACGTCTGAAGCTCTCCGGAACTCAGCTTAACCGCACTTTATCATGTTTGACACCTCTGGTCCAGACAAATGAGTCGACACCTCGTTTGTTAAAATTGTTCTGGTGGTTTTTAAGACAAGGGTGCAAACCGCCGACCGCATTACCTTCCTACACCGAAAACACCGCGGAATACAAAACACACAGTTGTATAGCCCTTAAATAATGGCTCTGGCGATCCACATGAACGATTCCAATATCCTCTCGTAACCCAAACCGTGGATATTGTATTCAATTCAAATTGATATCACGAAAGTCATCAATCATGGATGCCATTGTAGGTAATTCAATCTACCCTTATCATAACCGTTACATTCCTTAATAATTCGCTTTAGGTGTCAGATTGTTTCAGACTCGCTGATTTCAGATTATCACAGTTAGCTATAATGTTTATGGAATTTGTTTTCATAATAGATCTTGTTTGAGCTTTCCGCATATCTTGCAAGATTATTCTATATCAATATCGAAAATATTTCATCTACTCTCAGCTCAAACTGATTAAACGTTACGGGAATGACATAATATCAGGGCCCCTGAAACGTTACAATTGAACGCCCATGTAATTACTTACCATTAGAAGAGCCATCAAAATCGTAACGGCCCTCCCGTGAACATTTTTTACTAACCGAAAAATGTCGTTCATCGGTTTGCCAAGGGCGCGCGCAGTGGGTCAGCTGTAACGAGATTATCCGGGATCGAAACAAATCTAATAAATAACAGGTGTCGACTGTGACCTTCGTCGGCCACTCCCATACTTCTAGCTAATAGATAGCAGCCCTAATGCTGTTCTTGCCCAACTACTGTTTACCAAAATGGCTCGCAATCACAGCTATTTTCGGATCCATCGACATAATTAGGGAGTAGGCTTTTCAACAACTTTCAAGGACACAGTTTTGTTTATTTTATTTGGAATGATGAAACAGCAGTTGGCTACGAATAATTTTCACGATTTCGAGAAGGTTACACAGAAAATAATGAGCATATAAAAACCGAAGAAATTACTGCCAAAGCTAAACTCTGGCATATTATTTTATAAAAGGTACGTACTAAAATAACATGGCATAAATTCTCGTTTTCATAATACTTTAGATAATATCGCCGTAGGCTTAACGATGGTTCGGATCCGTACTTTAGTGCCTAGCAAATTTGTCTCCGAGTGGCGCAGCTGATCCGTACCGAGGACCGCCATGAAAGGTTCCTCTCCCCCAACTCGTATCTCACCTTGTTTACGACTTGATAGAGATGAGAGCCATTTTACACAGGAGTGAAATTCGATTTTCAGGCAAATTGAAAATGGGCGGTAGAGGAAAATGGGAATTTAAGCATTTTGTGGATATGATAATTGCATGTTTTTTAATAAGCCATTTTAATTGCATGCATCAAATGGCTTCCTAAATAAATAACGGACGAATAAAATCTAGTATTTAAACAGGTAAACGTAGCCCGGCAAAAAGGGCGTTGGACTTGCCTACTGAGGGTTAAGTTATTCCTTTATTTTTTAATAAAATTTTATTTGTACAAATATATTTGTTTTTAAAAGTTTTTCAAAATTTGTTAAAATTCTGAAATAAGATTTGAAATTCTAAGAAGAACTCTTGCATGTGATGTCTCGCTTAAACTCGTTATTTACTCACTTTGAAATTTTAAACCCCCTTTTTGACTCTTAATGCAACGACATTAAATATATTTAATTTTTACTTGATATGTAAGCCGACAAACTTTGTTTATAAATAGGTCAACTCAATTGCATTAGCAGCTCTCTCGGTCAGACAGACGGTCAGACAACCATACAGACATAGAGACAAAGTCGCACCATAAGCATTTAACAATTTGATATGTACGTAAATGGTTTAAAGGAACCCCTTTCGATATTTGAATGCTCGCTCTCGATATTTGAATTTCGAGAGCGTTCACTCGAATATGCGAAATCGTGCCCCGTTTAGATAAAAAATAAGCTGGAACTGATGCGGCTATAAAAGTTTACGATAGTACATACTTAACGAGTAATCAAGTAAATATTTACGATATGTTTTGACATACACCGCGTGGTAACGGTGGTTCATATAGTTGTTATTAAACACATTTGTGTACACACCGCGGCGGGGAACGGATGGCACTAAGCGACTATTTATTCCATCTCCTCACTGACGTATGAGCCACATTATTAGTATGCTCTTTTACGCACGAGTGCGATAACGGTAGCAATTCCAACTTCCATGAATGAAAACATTTACCTCAATTTGTGCGATGGTGTTACTCTGTCATGTCAGATTTAAAACAATTGGGAGAGTGGATGTGATTTTATATGGAATAACAAAACAAGTTTTATGGTTTTTTAACGGATACACTAACATTCAATTTATCCCCGAAATATTTTAGCATTGCAAAAGACGCTGTTTCCATAGAGATTTTGGAAAAGAATATACTTATTAATATTTCTTACAATATAAAACCAACATTTTCCATTTCTTAAAGAATTCAGCTTGTGAGAAAATATTTAATTTATAAACCGTAAATCTGTAGCTATTCTTGCAAGAGCACAGGGACTTTCTGATTCAATGAACCCTCGCCTGAAGCAATTTCAAAGATAATATTTTCCACTTGCAATACCCGCTCGTGTTTATAACAGTAACTGAACGTTACATTTCCCATCACGTTTATAGCTTCCAGAGTTGTACGTACAGGAATCGAATGCAATATTCAATGTAACCAACTTTACGGGTACGACAACAATTGCCCAGGTACCCACCAACTTTTACAGTTACCCTAAACTAACACGCGACGGTCGTAAAGTCATCCCGCAAAATGTTACCTTTACCCCTTTATTCATGACGGGTAGTCGGTTACTGATATCAAACATTAATGGTGTCGTTAAATTTGTTATCACGTCAAGATTTTTAATGAAAGCTCTTTGTTTAGCTTCGTCCTTCACCTGTATTGCTAAAAGGGGGTGAATAACGGAAACATACATAATTTATTGTGTTCATGCTTACAGATAATTTTGTCAGCAATGTTCTTAGGCATCATGTGAGTAGAAGTCAACAACTTTTAAATGTTTTTAAACAAGCTTTTTCGAATCAACATTTTCTTAAAAGTGAATAATATGCTCTGGCTGGCTGTTATTTCAACAAGGCCAGCATTCAGATGGCTAAACAGAGTGCACTTCAGTGGCAAGATTTACGTCACGACTTCACTAGGTGTCAAAACTCTCGAAAAATCTAAAAAAAATCAAACAAAATCGACCTTGTTATTTCACACAGCTGCAGCAGGGTTACAGGCCGTCTACTCATGCACTTTATTTTAAGGTCTCGTGTGTGAATAATAATGAATTGCATGAGTCTTCAACCATTTGATGAGTTTACTTTCCTGTTATTCCCCACCATGACAGCACTTTAATCAAAACCCAACCGATAAGTCTACTTATAACGTCGCAACTTATCATCGTAGAATCAACAACGCGACGCCTGTTAAAAGGATAAAGTGACTTTGAAAGGTTACTTGACAACATTACGTAGTTACACAAAAGCTTTGCGGATCAACGTTATAATATAACACAAAATAGTTATAAAAGAAAGCTTATCTTCGCCAGAACATTCAAAGGGTCTTCAAGTAGAAGTAAGCGATGACAGGTACCTACATATTTGGCGCCTTTGAGAATAGAACTTTCTGGAAAGAAAATCGTAATTATTCTCTTATTCACACATTGTACTGATAGTGTACATAAAAAGGAAAGCTTATTTCCTTGTTTGTACACATCAGTGTAAAATATCTTCTGAACATTGGACATATCAATGTCTCCCGGGAGCTGTATTGGTTCTCTGGATGGTTTTAATTGCACTGTGTTGCGATTTTCTTTTGTTTCTTCTTGCTCAACAATTGAGAATTGCCACTTTGAAACTACTTTTTTATTAAGTCTACAAAAAAGTTTCCTTACTGAATAACACTTTTTTTAATAACAGTTGCAAGTATGTATATGAATAAAAGCATTCTGTTACGGAATTCAAACTTTAAAGAGAAACGAAGAATAAATATTTTACTTGCACAGTTCCCTTTTTCAATAAGATAAAATTGAAACGTAGTTCAAATAATAGGTCTTTACCTATGAAATTGCCGTTTTGTATGAAAAAATTTAATTGAATTTTTTTCATGTATTTTTTATTTGTATTAATCGAAGTAATCACCCATGCAATCAATGCATCTTTGCCAACGCAGTGGCAGTTTATTGATGCCCTTCTTAAAGAAATCAGCTGGACGGGAGGCAACAAATTCTTCAAAGGCATTTTGTACTGCCTCTCGGGTATTGAATTTTTTTCCCGCCAAGAAGTTATCCAAATTCTGGAAAAAGTAGTAGTCTGTAGGCGCAAGGTCTGGTGAGTAGGGCGGATGACGGAGAGCTTCCAACCCCAGTTCTTGCAACTTGGAGACCGTCTGCTGTGCAGTATGAGGTCGCGCGTTGTCGTGCAGGAGCAGCGGAGACGAGCGATTGACCAATGCTGGTTGGAGATGTGCCAGCTTCTCCATCATTGTGTTCAATTCTTCACAGTACACATCTGCAGTAATGCTCACCCCGTTTGGTAAGAAGCTGTGTTGAATCACACCGGCGCTAGACCACCAAACAGTGACCATCACTTTTCTTGGGGTAAGTTTTCGTTTAGGGCATTGTTTAGGTGCTGAACCAGGATCCAACCAACTTGCTGAGCGCTTGCGGTTATCAAACAGAATCCATTTTTCATCGCAGGTAACAATGCGGTTCAAAATTCCTTCATTTGTGTGTCTGTTGAGCAGTGCAAGGCACGTCTCGACGCGTACTTCGCGCTGGCGATCATTGAGTTCGTGGGGCACCCATTTGTCAAGCTTTTTTACCTTGCCAATTTGACGCAAATGGACCAATATTGTTTTGACGCTAACGTCGAAAGCTGCTGCTAATTCAGCCGTAGATTGTGTATCATCAGCTTCCACAATCGCCTTTAATTCGTCATTGTCGACCAAAGTCTTCGGACGACCGCGAGGTTCATTTTTCAGGTCGAAATTTCCAGAACGGAAGCGAGCAAACCAATAACAGGTAGTGCGTTGGTTTGTAGTGTTAGCTCCGTAAACGTCGTTGATGTTGCGTGCCGCTTGTGCCGCGTTGCTGCCACGACGGTACTCATATTCCATAATTACTCGAATTTTTAACGTATCCATGATGACGAAAAAGATTTAAATGCGATGAAAATGTAACACTAATCAATAAACAAATGACTACTTTTGGAAACGAAAATCCATGTTTTTAAAATAAAATTAATTTGAAATTAGAATTCTTAGCCAAACAAAAAATATTTTGATTTGAAATGGCCAGTACTGCAGAACGGCAATTTCATAGGTAAAGACCTAATATAAAGAGCACAAAAACATTTCTTAAAGAAAAGAAATAACAACTTAATAAGAGTATACTAGCTGACCCAGCAAACGTTGTTTTTCCATACAAAATGTTTGGGGTGGACCACCCTTAAAATTTAGGGGGATGAAAAATAGATATTGCCTGATTCTCAGTCCTACCCGATATTCACATGAAATTTCATACAAATCGGTCAAGCCGTTTCGGAGGAGTTTGGTAACTAATATTGTGACACGAGAATTTTATACATTAGAAGATAATATTTGCGGATAAATAATAAACACGTAAAACAATTTTGTAAAGATAAAGTTTCAACCATTTTAGAGATTGCTCAACGGTAGAAACAGTGCAAAACTTCTAGGTACTAAATTCCTGCAATCACACGCCGTTCATATTTCTGAGTTTGTAAATGTAGCTAGCCAGCTTCGTAGGTATTTCGTAGCTCCAACTTTGTCTGCCGTTGTTCTCATTAAGAGATAATGGTTGGGTAATCTCAATTCAGATTAACATTTAACTAACTATTGTCATCCATCATTAACTTGGAAGACAAACTTAATAATGAATCCTACATACTCCATCGGCCTAACCTTTTCACAACTATTTTGGGGTTGGCTTCTAGACTAACCGGATAAAGGTGAATATCAGTATTTTGCAGGGAGCGACTGCCTATCTGACCTCCAAAACCACGTTACCCCTTGGTAAGACTAGTTGTCAGTCTTTCGGGCGTCTGCCTACACCCATAACGACTGTCAAAGATCTATAAATGACAGCCGGGCTTAATGTGCTTTCCGAGCTACGGAGGTGTCTCGATATGTAAAGAATGGTCACCCATCCACAGATAGACCTCGTCAAGCGCACCTTAACCTTCGATCAATCCGTGCGGTCACAAGCTCTTCTAGTCCTGAAGAATTCTACATACTATGAGAGAGAATCATGCATATGTAACTACCAGAAAATCAAGACCTCCCGTGGGACGTTTGTGACGTTGTTACAGTATCAGAGAGGCTGTAACGATTACGGTATATAACTGTGTGTGTCCCAGATGAACCGTAAAAACGAAGTTGTGAAAGCTTTATTGGATAACGGCCCTGCTTACAGCACTTTTAACTTGGAACAGCTAACTTGACCGAGAAAACTTTTAAATCGCGCTCACCATCATTTTTCCGTCCATTCCTGCTTAGATTCTATTTTTTATGCGGGGGAGACTTGAATGCCTGTGAGAATGTTTCCATGTGACAGCTCCTAACAATGTTTAACACGCTTCGGTTACTCTACCGAACTCGTTTTAAATGAAATTTGGTTAAATTACTTTTGACGTCTCCGAAAACTTCCTCAGACATTGCATTTCAATTTGATCTTTAATTAATTTTGTTCGTCGAGCCGTGAACCATCAAAACAAAAATATCATTGTCGTATAAAGCAGATAGGCCGCGACCTCAGTGCTCGTTTCCCTAAGTGTCAAGCAAGTCACTGAACAAAAGTGCGACGTAGCCAACGACGCGTGACTGTCTGATAGAGACGCCCCCGAGACGTAACTTTCGCTCTTTTGAAGCACTGTAACTTGAAAGTGATCCTATCCCCTGAAGCGAAAAACACAAAAGATACTTAGTAGTTAAAACTTAAACGATGACCGACACATTGTTTCTGATGTATAAGGTTAAATGAACTTGGAAGGGGTTCAAAGACCACGCGATGCCCTTTCGACGAGAAAGACATTCTGCAGGTCTATTGAGCGCACTAAAATATTTTAATAAAATTATACAGGGCACTTAAATGTCAACGTTCTTTGTAGTTTCAATGTCAGTACTGTCGTTAAAGATATTATGCAAACTCTGAAAAACTTTCATTACCCTTACCTTTTAGTTTGCATTTATTTGAATTAAAACCATCAGGTTTTATAAAGCAATATTTATATAATATTAAATAATATAATATTAAATTTTATAATTTATCATCACATAAAACAAGTCTTGCAGGGAGATAACTTTACACAAAGAAATTATGCACTAACAAACTTATTAAAGTTTGTAGAGCAGTTTTATACCTGAATAAAAAAATATAACATAAAAATATTAAAAATAAAATATATTATAAAAGTGTATTATCTTCTTAAATTATGCTGTCACTAAAAGTATGAGTTAGTTAACCTAACCCACCCTAATCTTTTGCATTCTGAACCATTATGGGTGTCAAAATGAAAGAAACCCTATGTAGCTCTTAATGTTATTATTTGTAAGCTTTTATGGTGTTATGCAAAAAACAGTATTCAATTCTATGACAAAAAACAAAAAACAAACAAAATAAATTACACAAAAAAATACTACCTATAATTAAAAATAAACTTAATAAATATTTCACAAAAACTGCAAGACTTCTTCGAATATATAAATAAATACATTCCATGTGCTAACTCAACTCATAAAATATATTTAAAACCTATTTGTTTAGACATAACAACTACTGATGCATGTAATTAAAAATTACATAATTTTTTAATGTAAAATGTTAATTAATTTACCTACTGTAAAATTGCTGTGCTCTTAAATGGGTTTATGTCGGATGCTGGAAAATGCTGTGCTTATTTATTTACCTTTAATTTTTATTTTAAACTTGAGTCATGCTACTGGAGAAAAAATACTTAAGTCATTGTAGTACATATAAGAATTTATTTATTGACTTTTCTCATTGTGAAAGTTGTTCATATTTATGGGTAGAACCGCTTGTGAAAATTTGGATGATAATTCAAAACTTGTCAAGTATAATTTGGCAGGAAAGTGGTTTTATTCTACTTCAGCACTCCCTAAGTACCACTGAAAACAATGTACAGTGCGCCTATATAAAAATAGTACAGAATTTTCATTTTTAATCAACGAACTAGTATTACATTGCAGACTCGATATTATGTAAACAACGGCCTGGACTAGTGTCCTACAAATAAATTTAGGCTAATGCATCATACTGTGGATTACTAGCATTACTAACAAATATACGAGCCTTTTCTGTCGTAAATCACTATTAAACGCCGTTAATGGTATTATACTAAGTAACAAATAGGTGGCCTGTATTGACTGGACAAAACACAGACGTAGCTTTAATAAAAGCCGCTTCTGAAGTACGATTATTGGCATAAATGTGACGTCACGGGCGCGTTGAGAACTCAGACACGCATCAGCATAATACCGTGATAATGCGGCCCTTGACTGCGGCCTGGATCCCGCTCCCTGTGGATTATGGCCAGGGGCTCCACGCCTAAATAAGATCTTTTATGCTTGCCTGGGTATCTTTTGTGAGAAATTGTGATTCCGTTGTATTTTATAAGTAGGTACGAATATTCATAGAATGGCTGACAATCATAGCTTTGTCCCGGCCTAGACTGTTATTAGATTTTGGTTTATGCTATTGTCGTATGCATGACGCGAATAAATACTTGATGTTTTTGGTACTACCTTTTCTGACTAGACTGAAGAGCTTCTCCTCAGTAAACTCAGCAATTATAGTACAAAAAGCCTTAGATAGTTTTTGGATTGTTAAGTACAGAAAATACAGGGTGCAAGGAACATCGACACACAAACTTATACCATGAGTTTAGTACATGTACTGAGCTCATGGCATTGTTTTGTGCCAGTTTGTGTAAAATGACCAGAGTAGTTGTATAATTTTGCAACTATAACTGGGTTTATTTACGTCGCACACAAAATAAATTGCAAACGTTAAGTACCAAAGTGTCCTTTCAACAAAATTCAACAAAATTAAATTGACGCTTTTCGCCTGCGCTGTCAATTCCACAGAGTGTTTCATTTAAAATGTCATTC
Organism: Phlogophora meticulosa; assembly: GCA_905147745.2. Taxonomy (NCBI): domain Eukaryota; kingdom Metazoa; phylum Arthropoda; class Insecta; order Lepidoptera; family Noctuidae; genus Phlogophora; species Phlogophora meticulosa. The sequence goes on from LR990518.1 coordinate 9,572,479, forward strand.
CAAGTTGATACGTCGTTATATTTGCAAGGAAGGTCTTTGTTCAGCCTGGTATATTTGGGAACCCATCATGTAAATATACAGTTATCTACATATCTATTATAAATAGGTATACAGTCAACTTTGATTTTACGACTGTTCAAAACTGTATGTGGGGAGTATTATTAAGGAGCGTTCTAGATGGCCATTTTTCCAACCCAAGTTTCAATTTGTACGCGAAGTTTACAAAGTGTATAAATATAGAGCAGTTCAACAATTTATGGCCACATTTGGCTCTAGTTTGGTTCAATATCTCTCTTATTTGTGTTTCAATGCCAACTGCCGACCTTTGTGGAGCTGCCAACGACTTCCGGTTTGCTTTTTGACGGATGCCCATTTTACCTTACGAACTTTGGCAATGGGGTAAGTTCGCCACGATAAGCTATTCATCGAATTTACGTATAGAAAAAAAGGGTGGTAAATTTTTCGAAAGCACGCAATGTTTTGTGATTTTAAGCGAGTGCTTAACAGTTATCAGGAAGGACATTAATCTGGGTAATGTCCGCCATTTCCGTGGGCAGGTATCTATTAAAGCAGCCGGCAGCATTTATAGCTTGCGGAAAAATGGAGACCACACAACGAGAATCCTAATATATTAACGTACCTTCGTACTCGTATACCTACATTTGGCAAATGATATGCTTTAGATACTTCTAGATACCAAAGTACGTACGAAGAAAAACATCTTCTAGCCATTCAAAATACACTTTATACATATAGCTTTAATATAGATCTACTCACATTTCTTTACGTACGTGAACACAAGAGGTAGTATCGAGCGACACGTCCGGGATAAGACAAGACCCGGCCACGTTCGGAACCACTTAATTCTGGAACAAGCGGCTCTAAGAAAAATTTGCCCCGGCTGAGATAAACTCGTCTTTAGGCTCTCTTATAAATGATGTACTTTTACGAGAGTATGTATTTCAAGATAAAAACACTCCACCCGTAAGTAAATTTTTACGTGTTACTTATGAACAAATTATGTTTTTGCAACAAAGGGCCCTGTTTATGCAAATATAAATAAAATGGCACACATAACTTCGAAGAAAAGTAAAGACGTAAAGGCCTTTGCAGGTCTTAAGCTTCATAGTGCAATCAATTGGTCATTTTCTAAACCTTCTGTTGAAATCATTTCCATGATGGTTTTGACAAAAAATCATATCGACCAAAGACACAAAGACGGAACCCAGGATTTGACATCAATCTAGATAATTTGATTGCCACACACTCCACCATCAAGGAACCGATATCATGTTTGAAAAATGACGTAACATCACTCCCGGGAGTAAACAGTCACCATCAATAATGGTGAGGAAATGAGGAGTATATCCTTTGATTGAACGATCACACACGTCGCCAAACAATGCCGTCATCACAGGATAATGAGATCATCATGAGAATATTAGTACTTTTAAGATTTAGCTTTGTAAATTGTCATGAATGTTACTGATAAAAACAACCAAAGCAATAAAATAGAAAAACTCTCACTACAAACTATTTTAACAACTAATCAATAACAGCAAAATATCCCTATGAAAGAAAAGGTACACAGTTCTTAGAATTTTATATAGGTATTAAAATCCATCTCTATAAGTGTACATACGGCCGGGTCAACTGCATGCAGTCCCGTTTCAGCGTAACCGTGACCTACCTAGCTACAAATAGTAATTCCCGTCGCTGTTTATAAGTTATTGGAAATGCTCCGCAGACAGCTTTCCCTGTAAATGAACTTGACACAGATACTCGTCTGATAGTTTACTGGGTTACATTTTATGCGCTACGCGATTTTCCAACGATGGACTGGAATATAAAAGTGATGTTTATCAACACCTTTTACAATGCCGTTTGAAAGGTGTCGAGAGTTAACAAAAGCCACGATTTGAAAATAATCAGAAGCAACAAAAACATCTCGTAATAACAGACAGTTCCCAAAGATCAGTCTATAGAGAACATCTTTCATCAACTCCAATTCAACACTCTCATTTGAACTAAAAATACAGACGTATAAGCTGAGCCGAAAAGAAAACAAATCGGCGGTGTGTACCACGGGATATTGCAAAAACCTAAAGGGGCACAACACATAAATCTTGACAGACAAGGCCGAGAATAGAAAATCCGGCATTCGCTTCAGTACCGTGCTATATTAAAGTGCAACTCCCGGTTTCTGGGTCGCAGGGGGCTGAACCGAGGAGTTACACGCACTCATTATGAAAATGTGTCGTACATTCTTGTATACTGCCATTGTTCTCGTGGTAACATGAAGTATCGATTAAGTATTTGCGTAGGTAATTTCTTTTTTCTTTCCAAAACCTTCGAAAGCAAAAATCTTTAACCAAATATATGCTACCGGTCGCAGCTATGTTTCCTAAGTTCGACTGTTGTAGACAAAGCTCCTCAGTTTAAAGCGGCTGGCCGCATGAAGTCACTAATCCGACCAGAAAGAGCTGCGGACCACACAAAGCCACATACATTAGTAAAAACAATTCGATGAGAGCCGGCGTCAGGCGCGCAGGAGTATCAAAAGCAGGACGCAACAGGCCTAAGCCAGGGATTACCGCCCTCAGGGGCTTCACGCTGCAAATTGAATGAACGCAAACATTCCCGCCGTATAGATACTAAACACACAAAATAAATGCAATTACTTGAAGACGAAGTTAAAGGAAGCCGGTCGGTGCTGCGTAATAGTGTCGTACTCACGTTATCTCTGGAAGTTTACACAAGGTAGTTTGAGTTCTGAAACTCGTGAGCAATGATAGCGCCGGCGCCGAGCAGTAATGTTGGTGACACAATTTGTGAAAAACATGTGAGTACATCACAGTAAATCGTGATTGAAATAGACGCAAACAGCTCATAGCACTTCAAAAGACATTTTATTACGGACTCCGACACTATTTAATTAAATAATCTGGTCTGAAACATTGTTGAATCTAGAGAAATGAATGGAGTACCTACATAAACATAGCTAAGCTTGATACATCAGAAATGCAATAAATAAATCCGTTGTGTAACATGTTTATAATCTAAATGTCGGGCGGTTTTCATCACGTGAAAATAGATGATACCTACCTATTTTATTGGTGAAATAAAAAGTGGCGCGTTGACATGTTTACAGCATCGAGCTCGCGCAAGTTTCAAGACAAATAAGTTATAGATATTGCTATCGTAAATACTTACAAACAAGTTCATAAAATTATACCGCTCATTCTTAATACTAAGATAAAAGTAGATATGTGCCTGGTCAAAGATTTACTATTAAGCAACAACAGTATTTATTTCAATTTGTTTAGATCTTTTAATCCAGTAAAGAAACCGTTGTGCGGTCATAAATTGATGATGTTCTTAGATCTGAACACAAAGTAAAATCTATATACGAACCTAACCAACTACACAATGTGACCCTGACAAATGCGGAAACTACACAAATCACACATCTAAGACACAAATAATGTAACAAAAATAAATCATATTCCGAAAGACAAATCACTATCATAAACGTCTACGCAAGTTGTCAGAACATAATCAGTATTGATGACAGTGTTGGATACAAGAAATATTCAACGCCATCGTTTATCCAAAATATATTGAACGGATCGCGAAGGTCCCCATTAATATATAGCAGGTCCCCATCAGGGCCATCACCCGAATACGGCACACGTGAACGCTTCGTCATTTTCCGGAAATGTGGAGACGGCCGCCGGAAATTCATCGGAGGCTCGCGCAATTGGGAGTCCCGTTCGAAAATTTTCAGGAAACTATCGCGAAATATCTAGCTCAGCCTAATAGCCTTTTATTGGAATAATAAGTTCGTTAGGCAGGATTATTCTGCAATATGAAGCAGACGAGATCGAAACATGACCATTTCAAACGAGAATTAAACCATCCAATTTCATGCAATGTTCAAACCGTTTCGGAATACGCTCGCCGAAGTTAATTTTCAAATAGTACGTACCTTTTTCAGGCGCTAGTTTTATCGCTTTTAATCTGCGCTCCTTGTTTTATTCATGAAGGCGAGTATTTACTTCTCAAATATTTTAGTTAAATCTTTGTCTTCAAAATTCAAGATCTTTGTTTCTAGGCTTTTTAAATATTAATTTTGGTGTTAAGAGCCCTCTCAAAATGTGAATAAATTTTCAGTAAGTAAAAGAAACATTTCAGATATGACGTCATGGAACAGGCAAAATGAAACACAGTGTAAGCTTTTCCCAAAGATAATATTGTAACAAACTAAAGAACTATTGTATCATTAGTGTTCATATAATCGGGTAAGTCAAGCTAATATTCAGTAACTTTGAAAATGCATAATATGATAACAGTGTTATTTCATTTTACTTTTCAACAAAATGGTTCCTCCCACCACTGCTCACGTAAAACATTCAGTGGGTACAATCTCGTCGTAACGAGTTCTAGTATACGGACCACATTACGGAATCATTCCACGAGTTCTCTTACGGTAATACTTCATAGGTAAACTTAGCAGTTTATCGCCTCCTGAAATGAAATAGGAATCGGAAAATGTTCGCACATTCTCTTGGTACGTTGTTATAATTTATAACAACATTAAAGTTAATGGCTTGAAAAGAGTTTCTATGTACCTACGTATACCATATTCTACCCCAGCCTGCACAGCCAGCATGAGCAATGAACACAAGAAAACGTCGATAATACAGTTTAGGTAGACGGTGGCTCCATCATTATGTCCTAAATGCGACAACATTATACGTCGATTAAATTTGAATAAGACATGCCATGCACTAATGATCACAGTCAATTAAGCAGATACATCGGCAAATTGCTAACTCATTTAACTCGTTAGTAAAATGGAGGCTCCGCTACACCTAACAATGTTATTATGGCTCCCCCCGTATCTAGGTAGGTGTACACTTTACCACTATATTCACGGAAACTTAATTGTACTTTATTTTTGTTCTACACTGATTGCGGTGAACTTTTTTAGGTCAAATGACAATAAAAAATAGTTTATCGCGATAACCTACTTCCAATGGTGTAATATTTACGGGAAACACTGAAAGTTTCAGCTCGCTCTTAGACAATATTAAAACTTACAGCTACTACGTTGCGCCAGTTTTAAAACAATACCTTTGTTGTGACACTGTTCGCATAATTTATTACCTATCCGGTTTAAAGAATATTCTCCACTGTAAAAACGATAGTTCGGTTCACATTTTGTTAGTGAAGTTCGTCTAGAGTCGCATCAATATATGTCTACGTTGACAAAGCGAGCGGTCACAAAAGAATCACGATCCACTTTGTCCCCCTTACACAACATTATGCGGTTTCCGTGACTTCACACCATAGTGATGTTAGCCGAAACACACAAATCGAATCAGACTGTTAGCTAGCTATACCCGCGAATTCGTTCGCGTGGATATCGGAATACAACAATGCATCGCTTAGAGAAGATGTTGCACTATTGAAACGGGAGCATTGGCTGACCTGGCCTGGTGATTTTTTCTTGTGAAATGCGCCCGCCTGAGGACGTTGGTACATCACTTAAGCCCGATCAGACCCTGGGCAAGATTGTCGCTGTTCTGCTGTTTCTTCTTGTCGCATTCCATCCGTTATTCTAATTTCGGACGCTAAATACATTGTTATATCTGGCTGATAGTAATAGTAGTTTTCTCTCTCTCAGCACTCGCATTCGGTCAGCCGGTTACCGTGCTTTGTGTTATGTTCGCTATTCCACATTTGGAAACGAATCAACATTTAACAATATTTCCATTTAATTACAGCATTTTCTTGAACTGTATCATGATTAACGATGTATACAAGGATAGTGTGCGTAGGGATTTAATAATAAAAATATTTTTGCCCCAACCCTAGATCAGCGCAACAATCCCAAATCCTACTTGGGTCAAACAACACGTCGTATACTTATATACGGAGTGTTAATAAGGAATCATATTTTGAATATGTATTTTATTCGTAAGTATATACACAAGTAAATATTATATTATAGTCGTTGCGTTCTTAAATTGTTTGCAATCAAATAAAAACTAAGTGAATTTACTAAGTAAGTGACTATTTGTTTCTTTTTATAATTTCAATATCCATAGGTTTATAATTTCAGTATCCATAGATTTATAAATTAAAATGTATGTTTGTATAGATAATACAATATATGTGTGTTTTCTGTTTCTCTTATTTAGCATAACAAAGAGTGCTTCTTTATTATATTGTTTGTTTGCTTGTTTGTTTGTACATATTAGGTAATCCTACGAAGTACTGATACGATTTCAAAAATTCTTAAACTGATAGAAAGGTACTGGTTTATCTGGGAACATGCACGGTTCTTTTGGGATAAGCCGAAACGCGAAGCCGCAAGTAAAAACTAGTCGTGGACACATTAACTCGTGCTCACATAACTTAGTTTTCAACAATGTTGCACAAGACAATTACAATTTATTTAAGTAGCTCTCAGTGGGGTTAAGGGGACTATTATATTCAAGCCATTTTTCACGCAAAACTGAACTCTTGGCAGTAACAGAGCACATTTTAACGAAACTATACAGTCTATTATTAATGTGCGACAGAGTTCAAGATAGAACAGCTATGTGCAAGTTACACGAGAAAATTTAAAGAACATAGTATTAAACGCCTCCAACATTTTTCTTTCAAATGCGTTTAATCTTTAATTGTCCTAGCAAACAAAACTAAGTTCTTAACGGCATAAGACTGGGGCCGTCTCCTAGTGAAAGTTAAAAGGAAAATTGCACTTTTGATTTTCGCGGTACATACATTTCAATTCCATTAGCTAGTTAAGAGGCAGTGGGTTGCCGTTACTTCAGCCGGCAGAAAGTCGACGTGGTCACCATTTACTTCGTATTGATCGTCATCCGTCAAGCCCCCACATTCATGCACACCACCTTGGTCACTCACTGATGCAGATCACTATACTTACATTTAACTCGACTCACAAATGTCATTCGTTAATTATTTAAACACTGTCCAATCTGCTCTTCTTCCGTTACAAAATACATTAACCTTTGGGTAAGTTTAAACGTCAATTATTTAAATGCTGCGTATGAATTATTCCGGGCCGTTTTTATTTTGAAAATGGAGATATTCGTCGCTGCAGTTAAAATTACAAGGCTTTCAGTCTTTTTTTTTGCAGCCGCCACCGAGTGTCCGGACATACTTTTTCACATTTTTCCCATTTATCACACTTAATCTACGCCGCTGCGGAACTAGCGGGTAGCCACTTCAATTCACCCACTGTATTAGATGATATTCACACTTTTTATTATTCACGGTGACGCGAATTTTATTTCAGCAAAGAGTGGAGGATTCCTACATGATATTACTTTTTATAACTCTGCATAATTAATCTCCTCTCCACCTAATATAATAAATTGTGGAATGGAAGCCAGGTGAAGGTACACATGTTCCGAATTTCGTTCGACCTCCACACAGATGGGTTTAATGAGGCTTTGATATTGCCTTTGCTTTTCATATTGTACTTCAAACAAGGATTCTGCTATTAAAACGAAAAGCTACTTAACCAAGCCCCCACAAAATAATTGTAAATATATCTAATACTGCTTTTACCAACCACAAAGCGCAGGATAAATTTTATTAGAGTGCTAATATTCTTTCAACTCTCTTGCACAGAATATTCCCAACACACCAGCATATTTGAGTAGAGAATAAACTGGAGCAGATCGCATATGAAAAAAAGTATTGGCAAAACTGTATCTAGTGTAGACGTTGATTTGCAACAACATTGCAATTTGTTCGTCGGAAAACGTCAATAATTTCCCGGGAGGCGCCGAGCCCGGCGGCGGGAATGACACTATACGCTATTTATTGCGAGGATTCTACAACAATTACCCACTATTTTTAGAACTTTTATACTCAACGGGAACTTTAATAGCACAGTGAGCTACACCACTTATTATGAGGCTGGTATATGATAGGCGTGAAACGGTTTTATAACCGCAATCTGCTATAAATTTACATTTTAGTGTTTATGATATACGCATATTCGTTTATCTATATATGCTTTATTTTCAGCAAGGAAATCGGATAGATATATCTTTCAACACTTAATTAACTAACAACCCAATAATATTTATTTCCAAATAACGTCTAATAGAATGCTTTATGAGGGGAAGTTATTGTTCGCGAAACATAATAATAACATAAACTAACATATCTATCTATGTAGGTACAACAATCACGTGATTTAGTTGTGCAATTAGTTCTCGCAGTCATCTTGAATCGACATCCGACTGCTGGTGATTAATAGCCAATCGCACAGCTCCGTCTGTCGCATCATGTCATTAGCAGGATTATAAGAAGCTTTCTTCCATATTTTTCTTTTGTCGTTTGTGATGCGAAAAAACGACTAAATGTCTTTTAATCGTGTTTGATTGTTACGCAACTTTTGTATTGTTGGAAATTAAATGTTTGCCTACTATTTAGCAACAATATAAATGTATGTATAGAAAGTTAACGAGAAAAGGAAATGAAAAGATTTCTCTTTATAAGTCCTCAGACGGCCATGAAGGAAAAGAATGAATGGGAGCGATTTACATTTATCTACGAAAAGTCTTAAAGATTAAAGTAGCTATGTGCCTATTCGCTGAATACTATTTGGGCCACGAACAAGAACTTTTCGATAAGAGACATTAAAACATTGTACTTTGCAAGGCAAGTTTTAGTTTGTAGAAAAACACATTCACGTGCCCGGAAACATTACGTAAGGAGCCATACAAGTTAAGTAGCTGTATTTAAGCCGTATTTTACTACAAAATAAGTTAATAGTCACGCTACGACGATTTTACTTTGCAATCGAGACTAAATACATTTTTAAGTGAAGCCACACAGCAGGCACCCAAATGGCTTGGAAAGTTTAACTGGATAAGTTTCCCTTACATTACTCCCGAGACAGGAGCGTCTCCACAGACGTTGTTTGTATTTATAGTCTTTTCTAACTCGGGAGTATGCAAGCAATGTTTTCCGCAGTCAATTCCCAACTGTCAAGGGCAATGCTGCGAGTAATTGACGACGTATCGGTACGTCTTAACTCCTACCGTCGTTATCGAATGGACAAGTTTATTATTTCACCAAGAAATGGAAGTGTTATCCACGCGACAGAACTAATAAAATAGCGTACAGCCTTTTGCAAGTCGAAATGTTCATTCGTTCTATTTCTGTACATTCGTTACGTTTGTGATTGCAATCGTTCTTTTCACTTTTATTTGCAAAGCTGAAGCGTCTATTGCGGGTGTAATCCGATATTGCTACAATAAAACTGCAAAATTGTGTCAGAGAAGTGAAATGAATGTCCTCACTAGCGCAGCTGAAAGAGAAATTAAAAGGAGACCTAGATAAAGCACCTGCTGATAAATGTTGGTATTAAATCTTACTGTGTCTAGCCCTAATAGGAACAGTTATGTGGAACAGTAAACACGTCGTATACGAAGGTAATCCCTATTTGTGGAGCTTAAACCGATAGCGAGTGGGCAAACGAGTTGTGGAGTGGAGTTTGCAGTACCGCGTAGATGTAGAGATGACCTGATGGTACCCTTGTGCGGTTTTATGTGTATGATGGACGTTTTTATTATTTCCTTTCTTTGATGATTTCTGTGAGTAGGTAATAATGAAAGTTGTTTGATTTCGAAGTTTCATTAAAATGGTTACCTAACTGTGCTGTATTTGGTGGGAAACCAGATACTACTTCAACTTCTTTTTCGTTTGCCTAAATATTTAGTATATTCTTAAGTAAGGGCCTTTTCTGAAGTTAAGATAAAAATGTTGGCCTAAAAACAACTATAATATTTCGTTCACGTTCCACCCTTTTCGCTTGAAGCAAAGGTTTCATATTTTTTACTATGAACTTCTGCTTCGTCAATATCAATGAAAATGTGCTGTGTTGCCTTTGGCGTAAATATTTGTGCCGCAAATTCACGTATATAAGTACGTCTATATATGCTACGTTCGTCCACATTACGGAAATATGAGCGCCGACACAAAAATATTTTTACGTTGTTTTTATTTACGTATGTAAATCATCATCTGCCTTTTACCAACAATATGGGGTAGCCTTCTATTCTAACCGGATGCAGCTGAATACCAGTATTTTACATGGAGCGACTACCTATCTGACCTCCACAACCCTGTTACTGAGTAGCACGATACCCCTTGATAAGACTGGTTGTCAGACCTTCGACTTTTTACTACCCTTAACAAGTATCATAGAAACTGACTGTTAATATTAACATACACCTAAGTGCGCCAATGGAAAGCGCGAACAATAATGAATGACGTTCGACAGTTGGGTTGCCAATGTGAAGATTCTTTCAGATATTAGATATAGTAAGACTTACGAGTACTATTAAGTTTCTTTTTTTTGTTATTATGTAATTACAATCAATTGTATAATCAACGTCATCATCCTCCTGCCCTTTATCCCAATTTGGTTGGGGTCGGCGCAGCATGTTTTCTTCTTCCATACATCTCTACTTGCCGTCATCTCAATAGTCACCTCTTTTCTAGCCTTATCATCTTTCATACAATCCATCCATCTTTTCTTTGACCTCCCTCTACTCATGTAACCCTGCCTCAAAACTTTCCTCACAACATGGTCCTCATTCCTTCGCATTACATGCCCATACCATGACAACCGATTTCCACACAACTTATCGGTCACAGACACCACTTACAGACTTCCTCTTACATACTCATTTCTTATACTATCCATTCGCGTTACACCACACATCCCCCTCAGCATTCTCATCTCAGCTGCATGTGTCTTTCATTCAATGTAACGTTCCTAAAATTCTCAAATTATTTTTTGGACTTTTTTTTTGTATTGCCATTTGCACATAAAAGGAAAATGTGGGACAGTGATTCGGGTTATGACTGGATACATACTTTCTTCATTTATTTAGCAGTAAATATGATCACTGGTCGTTTGTGTATATTATGTGCAATTTCCTTTGTGTAAATATACCTAGTTTCCTGAACTGAAAATAAGTAACTGAACACTTATAAAAATGTACCACCGTCACTAGAACCAAAACCTATTTTCAGCAATAATTGGAAAACAAGATAACAGCTGCAATTATCTACTTGGCTGTTATAATGTTTCGATAGTATAAAAATCATTATACCTTCACCAAATGTAAATGTACAATTCCGAGAACATTGAACGTATCACACACAACATAATCGGTACAAACATCATATTTTCCCTACCTTATACTCATTTCCACGAAAGTATAAATACCAGTGATTATGCAAACAGTATAAACAGTGTGTTTCTGTGACTTGCCGCAAAGTGGACACATGCATAATGTAGCAGGTGTCAGAAGGATGTGGTCCCGGCAGCCACGCCCGACGCCACAACCTGCAATAATGCTTAAACCACGAACCGGCTGGTAATCATAACCACCCGGGTCTCCCTCTTACTTGCAGCTTAGTGGTTGCCATTTATTATAATACTGGTTTTTGCTCGCGAATTCATCCACGCGAATGTCGATTATCGTGGATGCCCCATGTCCTTCCAAGGGACTCAAACTATCTCCATACCAAAATTTATTACGATCTGATCAGCCGTTTAGTCGCGAAAGGTATTAAACAAACAAGCAGTTAGTTTCGCATTTATAATATTAGTACCTATGGATTAACGAATTTTGAAACAGCTTTCCGTTTCTGTTTTTATCTTTTGCTTGGTCAACGGATCGCATAACTACAGATCTGTAAAGACAATGTGATTACGGCCATAACGAGCTTAACATTCTAAATTAATAGGAGGATCTAGGGTAACTACTGAACTAACAGGCAGAGATAGTCCGTGGATTACAAGCTTTTACCTTAACTACCTTTCTAGCAAAGTTAACTAATACCCTAAAGTTGTAAAATACTCTAACTATTCGCCCCTTGGCACTGATTACAGCTCACCTTAACGATCTAATCCCGATTTTACTTTACCAACTATGCTAACTATCTTGCAGAATCAACGTGATAGGACCTTTGTTTAATCTATCTAAACTTATTAAACTTACGTCCTATCACGAATAAATAAATCTTTCCTCTTTATAATATTTTATAAAGAGGAAAGATTTATTTATTTGTTTGTATGTAACAGGTAGCCTCAAATAGAAAGCTACATTATCAGGGAGTAGGTAACATAGGCCATATAATAGGTCTTTACCTATGAAATTGCCGTTTTGTATGAAAAAATTTAAATTAATTTTTTTCATGTATTTTTTATTTGTATTAATCGAAGTAATCACCCATGCAATCAATGCATCTTTGCCAACGCAGTGGCAGTTTATTGATGCCCTTCTTAAAGAAATCAGCTGGACGGGAGGCAACAAATTCTTCAAAGGCATTTTGTACTGCCTCTCGGGTATTGAATTTTTTTCCCGCCAAGAAGTTATCCAAATTCTGGAAAAAGTAGTAGTCTGTAGGCGCAAGGTCTGGTGAGTAGGGCGGATGACGGAGAGCTTCCAACCCCAGTTCTTGCAACTTGGAGACCGTCTGCTGTGCAGTATGAGGTCGCGCGTTGTCGTGCAGGAGCAGCGGAGACGAGCGATTGACCAATGCTGGTTGGAGATGTGCCAGCTTCTCCATCATTGTGTTCAATTCTTCACAGTACACATCTGCAGTAATGCTCACCCCGTTTGGTAAGAAGCTGTGTTGAATCACACCGGCGCTAGACCACCAAACAGTGACCATCACTTTTCTTGGGGTAAGTTTTCGTTTAGGGCATTGTTTAGGTGCTGAACCAGGATCCAACCAACTTGCTGAGCGCTTGCGGTTATCAAACAGAATACATTTTTCATCGCAGGTAACAATGCGGTTCAAAATTCCTTCATTTGTGTGTCTGTTGAGCAGTGCAAGGCACGTCTCGACGCGTGCTTCGCGCTGGCGATCATTGAGTTCGTGGGGCACCCATTTGTCAAGCTTTTTTACCTTGCCAATTTGACGCAAATGGACCAATATTGTTTTGACGCTAACGTCGAAAGCTGCTGCTAATTCAGCCGTAGATTGTGTATCATCAGCTTCCACAATCGCCTTTAATTCGTCATTGTCGACCAAAGTCTTCGGACGACCGCGAGGTTCATTTTTCAGGTCGAAATTTCCAGAACGGAAGCGAGCAAACCAATAACAGGTAGTGCGTAGGTTTGTAGTGTTAGCTCCGTAAACGTCGTTGATGTTGCGTGCCGCTTGTGCCGCGTTGCTGCCACGACGGTACTCATATTCCATAATTACTCGAATTTTTAACGTATCCATGATGACGAAAAAGATTTAAATGCGATGAAAATGTAACACTAATCAATAAACAAATGACTACTTTTGGAAAAAAAAATCCATGTTTTTAAAATAAAATTAATTTGAAATTAGAATTCTTAGCCAAACAAAAAATATTTTGATTTGAAATGGCCAGTACTGCAGAACGGCAATTTCATAGGTAAAGACCTAATATTATTTTCAAAATTACTTTTTATGCATGCTAAAGATTGAAGAGAAAAGCACTAAATCCACGGGGGCAAAGTCACGAGCCATTTGCTAGTATTTTAACGATTACTACTACTACTATTATATTAATGCTGAAGAGAGTGTTTGTTTCAACGCGCTGATCTCTAGAATTTGAAAAGATATTTTCAAATCCAATTTTTTTAAAGAATAGAATAGAATAAAATACTCTTTATTGTAACCAAAGAAACTTACAAATAATAACTTTAAGACCTACAAAGGTTGTTACTATTTCGAATCACATTTTGAAAATAGCCTTAGAGATGATTTTCAGAAGATTTCGGCGATATTCGTATGAACTATAGTGACCGTCACAGTCGAGCGAGCGGCTAAAGGAAAAGGAATATCGCTTTGTATCTCCGGATACAAAATGTAGGTACCTACGAGTAAGTTATGGTCGCCAGGTGTTCCGATATCCGAGACGTTCCTTATTCCTGAAAACTTTATAGACGGGGAAAATGTTCTATCAGTGAAATAATCAGCATTTTAAAACACGTATTTCCACGAGAATATTCTACTTGAAATAGATTTATCCGTGTTTCGTAGTTTAAGTTTTGTTTAAGCTATCCAATGGTCTAAAAACCTAGAAGAAAATGGCGTAATAATGGAGCCCTGTATCATTTTAAGTGGTGATCTCAATGTGTCGTACAGCCGCTTGAGAACTAGCGTGATGGCTCGTTGGCGAGGCGCCGCGACACTGCGGCGACACCCGCTCTTACAAACACAGCCTTCAAAACAACTAATACTAGCTTTTATTCGTTGAATACATTCGATTCGAATAAATTCTGATAACGGACCAGTAAACCTGTTTGTTCGTTGTCACAGGCGGTTACAGAACTATTCGTGCATATCACGGAAGGAATTTTGCAAACAAATATTTTTCTACACGTTTCACCTATTTTTCGCAAATATATTCAAAGCTTATATCCTGAACAAAACCATCGAATAAGTTATTCGTTTGGAACTGTTGTTCATTAATCATAGTATCTTTACTGCCTCGGGAAGTATCTTTGCTTTATAGGCTTCTTTAATGTTCTAGAAGGATGATAAACACCAACTAAGTACGAGTATTTCAAGTGTTTGTCTTCTATCTTCGTTTAGATAGTTGTTATAGTCAACTTGGCGTAGATACCTATCCACCTACTTCCGTATATTATGTAGTTTAGTATGTCTGAGACATAGCTATTCAGGTAGAAGCAATAGAATAGCAATAGAAAAAAAGATTGCGTTATACATACATACATAATGTCTGTATGTATAACGCCATTCTTCTTGACATTGTACTGAAACTATGCTGAGCCCACAGATTTCAATGTCCTTAAAACGACACATTTTATTTAAATGAGCCCAGAATTGGCACGTTCTGTACATTAACGACCCAACTAAATACGCTTCCCGCAACGACATTAAATAACATTTAATTTACTTAAAACTTGGGGCAGGGAATAGAATCTCCGAAATGAACTAACTTGTACTTTAAATTTAAAAAGAAAGGGATTAGGGTGAATTTTAAGAGAAAGGGACGGAGCTCATTCCGGCCGCGCGGGGCTGTACAACAAGAGAACTCGTGGGTTTTATTACTTAGTAGTCTTCGTACCCGAAGACAATTCCACTCCACCTCCTTAGAATAAGGTATCAAAAGGAACACACTAATTGGAAAAAATCGGCATTTGTGAAAGCGAAAATTACGTAATATCCGCAGACTAAGTAGGGACCGATTCGGAATAAAGTTATGTAAAATTTATAGATTATTTTACGAGAGCTTCGAAAGTAAATGAGCTTATATCCAAAGATTAACCCTAATTTTACTTTTTTTTGTTTTACGATGAGACAAAAGAACGAACATCATCATCATTCTCTTTTTGTGTGAAAGGCATTTTGCACGTCAACCTATGAGTTTATAGTCTGCTTAACCAGGCTCTTGTGGTGCCATAATAAATTAAGGCCTCCAGCCAAACTTATAATCTAAGCGACTACACGCTAAAGGCAACCCCTGTGTGTTACGGAACCCGGGCGTCACCGGCTTGTATGGATCAAACATCTTGTCCATATCCCAATTTATTTTGGGTCGGTACAACATACCTTCTTGCATACTTCTGCATCTAAGTAGTCAACCCCTTTCCAGCTATATTTTATCTTTCAAACAGTCCATCTATCGTTTCCTTGGTCCTCCTCTACTTTTATAGCCGTTCACATAGGAATGTGGATGAATTCTTTTGTCTTAGTCCCTACTCAGAAAGAACAAAGGTGTTAAAATATATAAATGTAAATGAAGCTATTTACATATCTTGCTTCTCTGACGTTGGAATTATTATATTTATATTTTTATTCCCAGCATTGTCCTTACTTTACAAGTAGATAAATTAGGGAAGTAATTTAAAGTCGGAAAGATCTGGACGCGAAATGGAACAAGTTTAAAAAAACTCATCTAATATAATTTAAATCTTTTATTTGCAAGTTTTTGGAGCTAGACAAATGTTTAGATAACGGTGTTCGTGGTTTTTCCAGCCAGTAATATTTTTAAACCATTGTAATAATTGTTAAATTGTTTTTAGGTAAGAAAATTCTCCGATAGGAACTCGTTTAAACGTGAAATTTCTCAAAAGATATAATCATTAGGGTCTCTTCAATATCTATAATGATGTAAAGTATACCGTTGGGATTCCAATTTCTATCTAGGTATTTTATAAAAATCTTTAAGGCCCAGCACACTTTCTAGTATGAGTTGCAAGCAGTAATATGCAAGATAAATAGAACATTTGAATATAAATTCGTAATATTTGTGATATCTATTATATAGTTGAGACGAATTTGGAATAATGTAACGACTCCTAGAATGTGTTCTGTTTACTTTCCATAATACAGTTGAAGATAAATCCACCATTCCAATATGGGAACGTTTTGGAAACGCCCTCGATTTTTTGTTTACAATATCGTCAGGAATACGGCTATTGAGTGGTGTATAAATATTTGCCACTTTATAAAAGCAATTTTGTTTTCACAGAAACATTTAATCTGGCAGCAAAAGTGAGTACCATGAATATTGGACACACGCAAACATATCCAATAAACTGTATGATTCAGTTACTGACATTCATTATTAACGGTTGCATTCAAGCGAATCTTGTTTTGTATATTTACGAACATACAAAAAAGTTAATTTACACGCGATAGGAAATATCTAAAGGTTGCGGTAAAATATACGGAAATAGTTATGGACACGTCGACATTAAACCCGGTAAAACGTGAAAACTTAAATTAATTAATGTAAGTACGTATTCATACGTGTGGCACGTAGGTGGGGGAGGAAGGGGGGGGCTCATTACCGCTGCACTCTACATCCAGCTCATTAACATAAGGCATATTGCCTCGGGCTAACGAGAATCCTCGTTCACTAACCACCCAGATGCTCTTTCGCTGCGAAACTCACCGGATAATTACTGCGGCTGGTACCTACTTATCTATTGTTGATGGTAACTCTCTCGGTGGCAGCAATTTGCGCCGTCGAACCTCCAGCTCGGAGCTGAAAGTTTCGTTTGTCAGTACACAAAAGCACTCCGCCTCCTTCGAGTATTCGGTATAATTTTTTCCCTTGTTGTTTTTTTATTCCGGTGACACAAAGAAATGGATGTGATAAAAGCTAAAAATGTTCACGTCCACGTACGTTTGTACACATTTGCAGTACAACAGTTATTCACGTTTTTTGAATCGAATAAAATGAACTGTTTTTGTCACCATGTATTAAGTTTCTAACATATTGTGTGAGCTTAGAGGCAGACGCATTGTATCAAGGAAATAGGGAAACATTAAACTGGCATTAGATACGGAAGAGGTGGGAGGAGAAGTTGTATACAGATTCTAAAACAAAACACGTTCACGCGAGTTTTTTTTAATATTATTTTATTTGATCGTCCTCTACGAACCCTCATCGTTCACATAAAACCTTCTTGTTATAAGCTAACTCCCGACCCCCGTTCTTCTTTTGAATAACGCCAACGTTTTCATTGAGCCTCCTTAAAAGTCGAAAAGATTTAGAACTAGTTCTTTAGAATTATGTAACTTCGGTTATACATTTTTCATAACACTATAATGCTTAAGATAGTTTTAAAACGTCTGGTGAGTAAATCTGATAAAATAATAAATTGTTTATTTCACTCTTCACTAAGGTTCACGTGCGCATTGTGGAGGTTTCCCCCCGTTAACAAAAAAAAAGAAGGTATAAACATATGAGGCAAAAATAAGCAATTAATCAATAATGCATTAAATTTGATCCTTTGTGAGAGACTGGAGTCCATACTAGGATACCCTACATGACGGATCACCAGGCTCTCGTCCCGAATTTGCGTTGATAGCTAATTTTATCTCTAGACATACTTATACTTTTTGCATTGTTCTCGCAAACCTTCACCTGTATAGTTGCCGCAGTCTTACTACATGGATACCTGAAACTAACTACACAGTCTTGGCTAATAATAAGCCTTATCTCAAATTCTCAGCTTAGTTTGTATGGAGATTCCCGTGAGATGTTTAATCTTGGAATATGCACTGAAGAACTATCTCACTATAATATGTAGTTAAAGTCACAGTACCTATAATATTTATTTAGTTAAAATAAAATGTTATATGACGATATGATGAATGATAGGTGTTACTATGGATGCACTTCTGCCCAACCCTTCGGGGAATACAGGTGTGATGTTATGATGTTAATAAAATGATTAAAAGAATCATGGAACCTATTGCCGTTACAATATCTCTTTATTTGTTTGTTCACAATTATTCTCTTCTACTAAAAAATACAACAAGACATTAATATATTTCAATCAATTACAGACAGATAATTGTTCCCATACAGAAATTCGTTTTCCAAGCATGTTCATTCGTTTTCGCATTACGTAGCCTATCGATAATGCTATTTTCTCATATATAAATAAAAGATAGCTGATGCATATTCAAATAGGTACCTACGTTGTATTGGATAGCTATCTGCTATATCCTAAAATTAGTCACAGCGAGCGTGCGAGCGCCTCGTCGCGCTCTCGACCGCCCTCCAACGAACAAAAGAATGAATACATACACAGGTGCTCGCAAAGCGCTTTTTCCTTTTCATAACTCCGTCGAAAATGGCATT
Source organism: Phlogophora meticulosa (assembly GCA_905147745.2). NCBI lineage: Eukaryota > Metazoa > Arthropoda > Insecta > Lepidoptera > Noctuidae > Phlogophora > Phlogophora meticulosa. The sequence goes on from LR990518.1 coordinate 9,591,155, forward strand.
CACCGCCCCTCAGACACATCTACTGGATGAATGCGGCTCTCTTAAAAGCCCAAAGGTATACATCTCGAACTTGATCATCAGTTCTATCTAGCGTTCTCAAAAGTTTCAATTTGAGATACTATGCTATGATATTTTGTAAAATGTTTACATGACTAGTTTTCTCTACAGCTACACAAAGTTTCCACAGGTAAACTTTCATAGTTCGCAATTATCTGTTCATATATCACCGCCAGGGTCGTGTAATGACGTCTGCGTACGGAAGGAAAGTTAAAAGTACATTAAATAAAATTCATATTTGCCTCAACTTTTTTTATTTAATGGTACACTCGACTACTAAGTAAAGTTTACGTGATACCGTATCACCGCCTACGTTTTACTGAGAGCACCGCGGCATAATTTACATTTAAAGGTATGAAGTTAATCTCGCTTTTGTTTCTAATTTGTTACAAGTTCTACGTTCCTAACCAAGACTCGTTGGCGACAAATTAAAAAACTCAGCCACTCTTAGCACAAAAGCTGCATAATTAAAAAAAGGGTTGAGCGTCGTTAATCTTGAGCCGGTGAGAACAAAATGCGAGCGTCATTAGCGGTGGCAGCTTTCAGCCGCTCATTCGCGCCATCCATCAATAACTATTAAACCAATAACATCCCAACAATATATGGAACCTAACCTAACTCTTAAATTCGACACGACCAACAACGAAAGTTTCACAATAACAGCCCTGAAATATCGTAACAGTCCCAAATTACATTGAAATGAAAAGTAAGTGCAAAACTTTTCCTCTGCATTTAATTAAATCCTCAGTAAACCATAACAAACAATAACATGGCTGTTAATAGTACCGAACCCCCCTCCCCCCCAGATTACTCGCAGCGATCGTATTCTCGTATGTATTTGCTGTGATATTCGGGCCCGGAACACTAATCGTCGAGAGGCGTTTGAGATTTTCTCTAAGTGCGTCTAATCCAACACTCGAGTGAGCTGGCAAATACGCCAAGATTAATCACAAGGATGTTGGTAAGCCGTACCTGTGGGGTTGTGGGCCGGGTTCAGGCGCCCGAGAGCATGGCCTTGTCCCACTATGGCGGTCGTCTATTTTTAGCTCGCTCCCCCCTCCTGCGCCACAGCGTCCCGCCTCCAACATCCGTCAATGGTGCTATTTAGAGCGAAAGTGCCTCTTTACGTGGGATAAGAAAAAATAATAGTTACTGAAAGGTATCGAAAGTCATATCGATATCACTCCGAGAAATTGGCATCAGTATGTAGGTAGGTACCTAACGAAATCGAGCGCGTATCTAGAGCAAATAAAGGGGCAAAGTTTCTCAGATTTTGGCATCCATCTTTTATTTATGTTATTCATAAACGTAATTACTTAACGAGGGATCATCGGACTTAGCTAAGCCTCAAATAGAAGTTGATATTGCATTGAATAAATAAACTGGTTCAGCTCAATTAAGATTTTAATTAAAGGGTAAAAGGGCACAGTGTGAAATTAAAGGGTGCGCTCGTTCCGGGTCGACAGAGCCGACGGAGCAGACACTAGTGAAGAGTCAATCATGAAGCATTATCGAGGTTACCTTAAAAGAAACATTAACATCTTAAATACGCGTATTTAAACCGCTGTATTATTGTGTCAAATCATCGGGCTAGTGTTTTCCAACTATGTTAAAATCCTATCTGGATAAGTGTAAATCTGACCGCATACACCTGAAGCTGAATAGTAGTATTTAACATGGAGTGACTACCTATCTGACCTCCACAAACCAATTACTGGGTAGCACGGTTCGCCATGACAAGACAGGTTGTCAGATTATCGTGCTCCCCGCAACGACTGTCAAAGATCTATAAATGACAGTTGGGACCAAACAAACGGCTGAACATGGTCGACGAATCACGGAGGCGTCTATGTAATGCGCGTATGTAATGGATGGTCACCCATCCAGGTAGTGCCCTCGGCAAGTGTAGCTGTGATCGGCCCTGTAGCTGATATAATTAAGTCAGCTAAATGAGTATGAGATCAAAAGGCTGTTTGTTCTCTGCAAAAGAAACGATAAATTAAACCATTAACTAAGCTCTTTTAGAGCTTAGTAAAAGCATTGTTTTGGGAGGTAAATATTTGAGTTCAATATAATACAGGGTACTCTTGATTTTTACAGTTTAAAGTTTCCAGAATGATGTACTGAGCTCATGGTGTCAGTTTCTGCATCCATGTCCTTTCCACCATATTCCCTAGTTCCTTCAATTACTAACCTAGTATTAACTTCTGGACTAAACTTGGTTCTCAAAATACGGCACACGATTCCCTGTAATTTTCGCCTTGATCTATAATCAACCGACACCTCACGGCGTTTCGCCGTATTTTGTATTCAGACTGAAATACTGAAACTACTTAATATAAACTGAACCGCTGAAGCAACGCGTATTTTCAGCTTATTCCACTGAAATACTTCGCTGCAAGAATTACAGTTCTAAATCAATTTATTTGGAGCTGTCGTAGCTTCGTAGCAAACTCGTAGGTCCGTAGCAAGTTCGTAGGTCCGTAGCAAGTTCGGAGCTCACTATAGACACTTGATGTGCTACAATTTATGTTTTTCAAAATTTTATTTTATTTTCTACTTTTTATTACGTTTTAGCTGTTATGAGGTGTCAGACTGTGTTGCTTTATTTCACGAAAGTAAAAACGAATACATTGTGCAAACTAACTAAACCTATCAAAAAATTAAATCGACTAATTTGATGAAAACAATGAAGAAGATATTATTTATACCTACATCATTTGCTGCCGGGATGTTCCTTCCCAGAACTAGACTTTTCTAGGATTTGTAGAGACTAAAATGTATCTACTACTTGTGACTTTAACCCACTCTACATAGTTACCAAATAGTTTACTGTCTGTGCTGTTATCAATACCGCATAAACGCCCCAGTTAGAATATACAATACATACACGATAGAACCAGCCAACGACCCTAAACGGCAAGCTTCGGCAAATTATGGTTCGGGCCAGCGGACGGCCCTAACCAACACAAATATTATAGGTACCTATGTATGCGCTGGAATCTCCGCTAACTTAGTTTAAGTTTCGTCATTACTTATAAGTACAAAAGCTAATAGTGCAAAAGTGAATGGAGAGTTTAATTATACATGGGTCTATTATTTTGTTGACTGCTGTCAATTGATTAGAGTATTACAATTAAATGAAAATAGAGAGGCTCGTGGATAAATAATAATAGCCGCACGGATTGATCGAATGTTTCAACGGTTAAGCTTTGCTGGTCGAGGTCGGTCCGTGAATGGTTGAGCATCCATTACGAATCGAGAACCCTGTATGCTTTGGAAAGCAAGCTTCCATTAGTCTCTGATATTTGAACTGCAATATTTTAATACATTTCAAGTCAGGGACTGGCAGTCCCAAAGGGTTTTCTTGGGTTTGTAATAATATAAAAAAAGTCGCGCATTAAAAAATGGAGCATACGTTTGCCGACACAAACAAATAACCTCTTACCCTAAACGATGACACCGTCTCCGTTCCTTCGTGAGTAAAAAGTAAACTAAATGATAAGAATCAGCCGTTGACACGTTAGGCGATAAACGTTTTAGCAGTCTGGAAGTCATTATATCCTCATATTGCACTAGCAGTACATGGTATTTTAAGTAATGTCAATGGACTCAAGTGATAATTAATAAAATTAAAATATGTACATGTAATATTTCTCATTTGATAAATTCATCATATCAATAATCTAGACAAAGAAAATATCATACAGTTTCTGTATCTTGTTAATGAGGTTACCAGCACGTGGAATTTGGACTCATCTGTTATAGTGTCGATAATCGTATCAGTTTCTCAATATTCAATTATTTATTGCACTTCACAATGTAGGCTTAGGTGGTAAACAACAGGTGGTAGTGGTTTGATAGCGAAGAGTTTCGACCTATATCTAGAGAAAATATCGCTAACAGCTGAGTCATATAGGCGTCTTGGCCTCGGCACTCATTGTGAGAAGGTTCCTCACAATCCCTAATTGTCGTTAGCTCGCACCTTAACACCTCGCTGCAGGAGGAGCACTATCTTTACAAATAAAGAACGAGGATAAAAACGAAATCTGAATATGTAGTTGTCAATCTCTATATCCACCAAAAACCAGCAGTTCGAGCCAGACAGCTTTGCGGTTGAAAGTTGACCACCGGCAAATAAACGTAAACTAGGAATCCAGCGGTGTCGGTGTGGTGTACGATGTTCAACGGCTCGCTGGCGCGGTGGCGGCTGAGACAACAACCAAACCGAGATGGCCGCAGATCTGCACACTAGCACCTCGACCTTAGGTAACTGTCAACCAAAGATACACCTACACGGAATCATACGACTGTGAATGTATCGGTGAATATTGATTTTGAAGCTTCAATGCTCGTTGTGTACAAATTGTGGGTATGGTAGGTTCATTGTTTCATTCTATTCTATCTTCTGTTTATGTATTTGATTTCGAAAATGTGAGGTCATATTAAAGGTGTCTTCCAAATTTAATCAAATATTTTCTCCAATGAGTTCTTAATAGGTGTATTTGTTTACTATTTATACTACACGCAATGTAAAGACGGAAAAAATAGGGAATTTAAAGACCAAGTGGACCCTAATAGCCCTTTTCTTTTCTTTTATTATTTTAATAGCTCATGTGTTTACTGAAACAGTTTAACAGGATGGACATATTATAAGTTCGGCATCTTAACAGAAGTAGGAAGGTGTGTGTTACTGAAAGATAAATAATGATAATTTAGCACTTTGTGTAAATGGTTCTACACTTCATTTCTGTCTTCATTATCTTTTAATTATTTCTATCGCTTTCTGGTTAACTGTATTATATGTAAACCAGAAAAAACAGAAATAATTATACGACAGGTTCTCTAAAGAACATAATATTGGGTTAAGCTAGCCTTTGTTAATACTTTGTTCCTGAATCAATATTTTTGTTTTTTTGTATACAATAAATCATCATCATCTGCCTAACCTTTTCCCAACTATGTTGGGGTCGGCTTCCAATCTAAATGGATGCAGCTGAATACCAGTATTTTACATGTAGCAACGGCCTATCTGACCTCCACAACCCAGTTACTGGGCAACACACAAACTCAAACAACCAACCAACAAAATTTGACAACCAGTCTAACCAAAGAGTATCCCCCCTTGGTTAGGCTATAAATAAAAAGTACAATTAGCTATAGCAAACCCTGAATAGTTTCTAGCGTAATTTGACGCTCACCCGTAGCCGATCGCTTGATGAGAAAAATAAGTAATTTCAATTTACTTTAGTTCATGCTGCCGTCTGGTGAAAAAATGAAGTGAATTCTTAAACACAGTCGTAAGCGACAGTGGCGCGACCCACCCCCTGCGCCGCGGCTGTCAAGCTGGCTCCCATCGCCTCAACGAACACTTTCCGCTTCTTTGTACACGCGGTAACCATGTAGCGGATGCTATACGCTACCTGTCTTCCTGTAACTCCCCAACCAATCTTCATAAAGTATTCCTGTATCTTTCCACCCATTCTGTAACCACGGCTCCTTAATAATGAACGATCTAGTAAAGCCCGACTTCTCAAAAAAACTACTCGGTTTATGTGCACGTGAGTTTGCCTAAGAAATTGGTTTGCTTTCTCAAGGGGAAGAAATCTCATTTACGCAATATTATACTCACAATTACTGGTTGTTTGGCGACGAAACAATACTCCGAGCCCCCTTGAGCTAATAAATAACACGATGTTAAGTAAATAGGTTGCTTATTTCTGCCGTAATAGGCGTTTAACTTAGCTCTCGGCCTTATTCTAGACAGCCCAAGGATTCATTTGTCAGGTTTAGTCAATAACGGAATCTGAATCCATAAATATTTACATTATTCTTATAGATTGAAAATTTCGACTTATTTATTAATTGGGACACTTTAAATAGTGGTGAGAGTTTTTTGTCGGTTTCGCCAACAATGGCTAGCGCAACCGCGCTCGCGGTGAGACCCGATTATTAAAGTGCATTTGAAGCTCCCACAATGTAATTAATTAAACAATACAAATAAAAATGAATTTCTCGTTCTCCAAATTGAATCCTCTTAACCAAATTGACATTGTAATAAAAGAGCCCGTCCATTACGGAGTGTCGTCGAGGTAATTTGCTGTAACTCACCTTCCACAATGTCTTCCCTGAGAGCCAGCTATTCATAATTAAATTAAGTCTTGCTCTTTTCTTGACGTTCTACTCATTCCGCGTTTAATTTGTTCGTTTAATATAGTTTGCCTGTACCGAGGAGAGTCGCAACTTGCTGTAATTTGACACAAATGAAATATATTAAAATCCACAGCAAATAAGATCGTAATTATTATAACGGGTGTGCGCATAATACCAGCTTGTAAAAGTCCATTCCTAAACCCCTTATGGACGCTCTACATTGGACAGTCGTAATGGGTAATTTAAATAATCACGCTTGGCGAATGAACTCATTATCTAAGTACATAATATCAGCACTCGAGGATACCCATCAGTGGTGGAAACCGAACACAATTTGCCTTTTTAAACATGGCACTTATCACAAACATTTTGGAACCGAGTTTATTCGAGAAAAAATTAATGTTACATCACAGCCGTCTCTCCCCTTGACATAATATCCCCGTCATCTTTTAATGAACATCGAGAATAAAGGATTGTATGGCATGATATGGTGCCTTATTATTTGTCACGTCTTCAAATAGCTTGTTAAATTTGTTCTGGTACTCGGGACCCTACATAAATAACAGATGTCCCACATCCCCGTTCCGAATACAAATGAAATAAATCCAGAGAATTGTCCGGGCTCTACCGGCTTTACCATGATGGATATTCAATGGAGGTACATACTATTGAACATACTCGTAAGCGCCTTGCTAGAAATTGGATGCAATACAACAAAGGCGTATCGAAAAGCTATTTCAGCGCTTGCATAATAAATAGAATTTGGACCACAGCGCTTAAAGCTGTACAGCGCAATCAAAATCCATAGTGTGGCTGTCAATCGGATTAATATCGATGTTTAACCAAGGATTACGGATGAGGGCTCGATTCGGACTAATCAACACTGTTATTGATAGACTATTATCTGTTCTGTGACGAACTAATTGGCGCAGTAGTTAAGCGTTTAGTAGTTAGTAGATTATCTTGTCTAGGGTACTGATGATGCTTTTTAATTTCTGCATCGGTCATTTATGTCTACCTCAGCCACTTTTGAGAATATTAATGGAAAGTACCAGTGGTCAAGAATAAGACTGGAAACATGTTTCAGGGTCCAACCATAGGTCTATACCTATTGCTATTAACCGCCTTCGCGAAGGTACTTGACAGTGTGCTTAACTAGTGGCTAGGTGTTCTCCTTGACAGTAAGCTTTCCTTCATACCTCATATTGACTCAATTGTCTCAAAGGCTGCTAAAACTTTAGGATTCATTAAAAGAACTTGTTATGATTTCAAAACTGACCATACCTTAACAGTACTCTATAATTCATTTGTACGAACTGTTTTGGAATACGCGTCACCTGTTTGGAATCCAATTTATGGTACACATATGAATCGCATAGAACGAGTCCAAAAAAGCTTTACACGATACCTGCGGTACAAATCCGATAGCTGTCCTCTGGACGCTGACTACTCGCAAAGGCTGAGTTATTTCAAAATGATAACTTTAAAAAAGCGAAGGCAAACTAACGACCTGATTTTGCTTCATAAAATCATTAATGGATCTGTACAAGTTCCGAAGCTTCTAATCGAAATAAATATATCTGTCCTTCGCCATAGTTCACCCCGATCTGAACGCATCTTAGATGTGTTCACTCCATGTTCCAACAAGAACTAACCTTGGACATTTGGCACCAATGAACAGGTTGATGCGGACGTACAATGAGTTCCATACACGTTCCAATAGTATTGACATCTTTTCCAGCAAGCTATCTCAATTTCGCAAACAATTGTTACTGACCCACAGTGGCCACAGTTAAATCTATATTAACGTTATATATTATTTATTTTATTTTATTTTATTTTATATTTCTCTTGAGTAAAAAATAGATTCAGTTATATCGTTTCTTTCTTTCTTTTTTGTTTAATTGTCAATTTTGTTTTCAAGTAGTCTTGGTTATTTTCTAGCCTAGGTTATTTTCTAGCCTAAATTGATATTATAAAACTTGGATTATGTAAGTGCTGTGCACACCTGTAAGTGACAAATTCACTAGATTTTAAGCTCTATTGTAACAGGACCCCAAAAAATGTATTAGTGAATAAGTCGTTGGAGTGCCGTAATTAAATAAATAAATAAATAAAAAGTGGCTTGAATAGCACTTAAATCTACATGATGCACAATTTAGCTACTGATAGTGCCATCTTGTGCCGGAATATCAGGTCTACACTCAGTACACTCCTGTTTATGCTTATTTTTTTAACCCGTCATTAATATACTTTTAGAATTACATTTAAGTTTCCCATGTAAGTGAATAGCTTTTGTTATTCTCGTGACAAATGAGGATTCTTCACCGTAATTATAAAAACAATTTGAGTTTGCACAACTGTAAATGAACAGGCTATAAATTAACCGTGTTTGCTGTCCACCTAGGACCATCGTACATTTAATGGCCCATGTATCTACAGTCAGCACTTTACGACCATACACGTCTACTATTCCACGTACAATAGGCACTACGTTCCCTTTTGGTATTCCTGTCTCGTAAATTTGTCCGCCATGTTACAGAGTGGTTCTGCATGCATGCCTGAACTCTGACGACGTAGGTAACCGGGTACAATCACTTAATGTACCCGCCTACTAAGCCGTGACGACAGTCTATTTGCATACACAATTACATACATATTCACTGTAATATTAATGCTGTTTACCTTTCATGAAAGTCTAATGACAACTGTCTTGTGTATGAAGACGAATCTTCAGTAGGTGTGTCAGAGGTCGGATCGTATTTTTATTGGAATCGATTGATTTCCGATACAAAATTGAGTTGTGCCGGGAATTGCGGCGTCTTGATGGGATATTTATACATCCTGCTCTGATACCTTCACCGAACGCAAAAGAACACCTGCCTCGTAATATTTTAAAGACATAATTGTTATAGCTGGAAAAAAAGCATGATCGGAAAAAGACTAACATAACGGAATCATACTCTTTTGTTTTTGTTTGCATTTAGACTTTATATAGACCACCTGTATCTTGTAGATACATAGGTGTACAGACATAGCAGCTTCCGAAGCATGGTAATTGTACCGATAAAAGGGTTCGTTTATATTCGGTAACGTATCTATATATATTTACGGAGTTCTATTTTCAGCAAGGCCAAAAATATTTCTTGAAACATTTTCTACTTCGGTGGATGTTATTGGTATTATTTTAGATTTTTTATGGTATCTCTCTACATCGGTGATGAACCTACATTATTTTGGATTTTTTAATGCCTTCTGTGACAAAAATGGAACAGAAAGTTAGCTGTGCACCATTCATGAAACTTAACGTGATAATAAAACCCATCTGCATGCGTTGTGTAAAATACGTTTTAAAACAATGTAATAGTATTAATATTATTGTTTTTAAAGGCATTTTTCAATATAAAAGCAACTCATCTAGATAGATGCATTATGTAATGTCTGTCTGTCTCACATTTACCATAACCTTTATTTCAATATCGAAATCTCACTTAGAAACTTTGAGTATAGATAGGTACGGTACCCACCAAAAACACATTTAGAAACAGCAATACCATTTACCGCATGTACATCAGCAGCCGAAACGTGTGTAGTAGGTACACCACACATTTGATTTATGTGCCACAGCTGTGATTTGCATATGACGCTATATGGCTCCGATGTGCGGCTACAGGAAATTGAAAGCTATACGTAAACCAAACCATTCCTAAAAGTCTATCTGAAACACCGGATTGAGGCTAGCCGTAAATTATTACAAACAGATGGCAACATCAGTCTCCACTTCTCAAGTGAGGAACTGGCAAGAAGTTTCATTTTCATATTATCTACGTCATCTGCCTAGCCTTTTCCCAACTATGTTGGGATCGGCTACCAGTCTAACCGGATGCAGCTGAATACCAGTATTTTACATGGAGCGACTGCCTATCTGACTTCAACAACCCAGTTACTGGGCAACACGATACCCCTTGGTAAGACTGGTTGTCAGACTTTCGGGCTTCTACTACTACCCGTAACGACTGTCAAAGTCGCAATATGTTACGAACGGTCACCCATCCACAGACTGACCTCGGCAAGCATAGCTTAACCTTCGATCAACCCGTGCGGCTGTTTTTATTTAGCCACGAGATCATATTATCTACGTACAAGTGAAATAGACAAAAACAGGTGTAAGTTCTCAGATAACGTTTTTTTTTATTGGCATCGTACACAAGGTACTAAAGGCGCGTAAATCGTATCATCACTGTTTCTATAAATATTCATAAAATATAAGGTCTAGTACAGCGGTAGAAATCCACGAGGTAATTACTCCGGCAAGGGTTGAAGCTGCTATTCGATAATAAAGCTGGGAATAGATAACAAATACGACTAGACCAACAACTCCAAATCTAGCACGCCCGCGCGTTTCATACCTAACTTTATAATTAAATGACCCACAAAGCGAGATGCACATAAACCTAAATAAAACGACAAATTTAGCAGGGATGCGTAATGTACATTAATACGTAATTAAGTTTTTAGAGGCGGAATGCTAAATTATTTTGAGATCGTTTCGCTTCCTCTTGCATCCTAGTTTTTCTTAATTCTTCAGTTTTTCTGCAAAAATCGACAAAGCAACTTCTGTTTCTGTACGAATTGTCAAAGATGTCCAATCCCCCGTGGCGATTGCCAAATAGTGGGAACGTTCTAATTTTTATGATGAAGAAAGTCTATTCTATTTAAATACATAATATACTGTATGCAATATGTTAAAAAGGAAGGATAAAATCAGTTTCTTTGATAAATAGCAGTGGTAACATTGAGAATGTTAGGAATGGCTAGTCTAATCGAATAACGTAAAAAATCCCTCCTTTGATGCTGATGAATTTTGTTCGATTCTTCTACCCTCTGGCTATTACATCAAATAAACAATATTTTGTTTCCCATTTAAACCAAATGAAAATATTCGGCAGCCGTAAAATTTTACTTTCATCAACAAAGCAATATTTTTTATTTTGTTTTCTGGTTTTGAATTTCTCATTTCAAGGGGTCATAAACAATTTTCCGCAGTTTATATCCATACCAAGCAGGCCGCTCCCTCATAAATTCAGACTCAGCGACACCCATCTAACAGCCAAGGCTATAAAATATTAAGTTATTGTCAAACCCACACCTATACATTTTCAGGCCTGTCGTGCCTTAAGATTCTCTAATAACAACTAACACGAGCTAAAACTACTTCAAGATTATTCTGTCAGTCAACGTCAGTTCTGACTGACAGTTTGTTCAAGCGGGATAACATATTTATACATAATGTAAGTTTGTTATATAAATATCTCGGAGTCCTTACGAATCTCAGCGGGATGCGGAGAGTGCATTAATAAATATTAAAGAAAAATACTCGATACGATGCGTGATTGTATGGTAAAGCTGACAACTAATGTGGTGAGTGAGGTGTTAAAGATATCGACATGTTTCCGGAACTCGAAAGGAATAGTAAAACGCCGCTTCGAGCGAACCAATATGTATTGTGACGGAAAATAAATCTCCCGCCGCGACGCTGAAAGTGACGGATGTAACTTGTGTGCGTACTACAGAAATGTCATGTTATCCTCCATACAGTCAACAGAAGTTGTCGTAAGCCTATGTTTTATTGCAATCCGTCACACTGTAAGCTATTGCACTAACGAAAGTACTGCCGGATTAATAGATCAAAGGATTAGAATTGTGACGGACTGCACGGCAGTTCGAACCTCACTTGCAGGTAGTATGTTCTAGGTTGCGACATGTATCAAGGGTTTCTGATATTCATAATTTCATAAAAAGCTTCAAAACAAACACCAATAGCAAATTGCCTAACCGAGTGCTAACATTTTTCAGCATAAAATATTCCTCGGATATTACAAGCTCTCCCAGGTAATGACGTGTCGTTATTGGCTAGATATAGCGAGAATAATGTACTGTGCGTGCCACTCCCTCAAGGCAATGTGTACCAACGACGGGTGAATTACGTGAAGCTTCGCGATTCTAATAAAGATCACGTTTCCACCCACACAGCCGCTTACGACACCGTTGTTTTTCCAAGTCATGTCACCGCGCGCTCTGACATAATAACAACAGCCCCACCATCCAGGATGACGTGGTGGGGTTTGCAAGCCCCATTGAACACTAGTCATGTTCCGGTACAGTTTACCTTTTTCGGGATGGTGTAAGATGCATTATTAACCCACTTGTCCACTCGTAGCAAGCTGTTGAGCAAAGGTGACCCCACGGTCCTAATCTTCCTGAAGAAACATTGTTCTTCATCTCTGGCTTGCCATTATTGACCGATTGGAGTGAACAATGATTAGGAACAGAGCACCCACCTCTTTCTTTTATTGCCTGGCTTCTGTGGAGTTTCCCGGTAGAAAATGTGGAAAGAAGGAAGTATTCCATTAAGATGCTGGTTTTCAGAGACCCATAATTGAGTGTGCAAGACAACCAACTGCCAATTTATCCGTGCTCATAGCCCAAAATGTTTCGCTACCATGTTCTGCAATAATTGTGCCGAAATTCTTCCAACTGGGGCAACCCTGGGTGCGCTACTGGCATTAAGCATAAAGGGATAATCGTCGTGATTGGTGCCTCATTCCATCGTATCAATGTATGTAACGGCCCCCTGTGTGTTGTCTTCGGCCCATCTTTCGCTTTCCAACGTCTAGAAGCTCAAAGTTCTGACATTATTAAATATGTCAATGACATTTATAAAACAATGATAAAAAATATTTATTTGCAATCATAAGTGACATTGTTAATCAAAAGCTCCTAAACTTGGCTGTTAGCCTCTAACTAAGTATACAGTCAGTTGGCTTTTAAAACGACAAACCGTTGGTTGACACTCCATATCGCTGATAGAATGTCACTTTATCTAGGCCCGCTGGAAAATTGTATAGCTTTGACCGAAGAATAAGGGTATAAACGGTATGAAATGTTTTTTTTAATCCAAAGAGACACCGAGCACTTTATCTCCTGCGCCAACATGCTTAGGAAATGGATACATTTTAATCGAGTGTGTGTTTAGAAAGGAAGTCGACTTAAGTTTTACTAAACAACTAAATATGTTGGAGTGACAGTTTCAGTGTGTTTCTAATCCTTTGCGACGGGGTATCGGGTTACAGAGATCGCATTAGCAGTCGAAACATTGTGCCGAGTCACTCCAAGTATATATATATATATACCTACCGCATATGTAACTACGGCATTCGGCCAGCCTGCGCCACACTGAATGTTAGAGTACAGTTTCAGAATACAAATGGTGTAAATAAAGCTTAATCATTCAATAAACGTAGTAGTTCTCACAAGACGGATAGAGACAACATTTTAGTACAATTACTGATGAATTTAAAAGGTTACCATTACTTTTATCACTTTACTGCCTGGCAGTTCGCCAGCGTTTCAGAACGCGTCAAAGAATCAATGAACTCCACCAGTCACTGCTTTTGCTGAATATTGTCAATCTGTCCCAATTTTTACCACATAAATCGGCTGATTTCTACCAGCTGACTACTTTTAAATAGAATGCATGCGTGTTTATGTAACATCTTTATTTTCTGAACTGACAGTTCTATCATCAATATCTTTTTCTTCTACCGACCATCTTCAACAGTTTTGCCGATGTTTGCCAAAAATGTGCCAAGTCGCTACATTTTCTTCGAAGTGTCATCGAAAAGTTGCAATTACTCAATTTTCTCACGTGCTTTAGCAATTTTTCTCACTTCAAAAGTCTTTCAAAAATGCTCTTAGCTGCGGTGAAAACTGTACTAAATTCCACTCACGAGTTTCTGAGACGCGGTGGAAACTTTGTTTATAAATCGCAGTAGTTGGGACGATATCTATCTATTATGTCCTACTGCAATGTGCAGGTACCTACTCCAAGGAGTAACTGCTCACACCTTTGTATGCCTGAGTTTTCATATGCAGATATGAAAAAGTTAATAATGATACTATGTTGCACATACATAAAATACCTAAACTAAGTCCCACAAAGTTATTAAAAGTTAAAAAGTTTTTTAACTCATTAAAAAGAACGAGATACGTTGTTATTAATTGTTCTACGGACTTTACTAGGAACGTAAATATTTGCTTCGTTACTACCTCTACAAACAACATAAAAGTTAATATAAGTTTTCTAGAAATAAATAGAGCTTGATAAACTGTACCCAAATATTCACTAAATAAACTAAATTGCTTCACAAAAGAAAGTCAAAGAAACAACACGAAAATAAAACGCTAGTACTGTTACTGAAGCAAAATGTAAAATGCATTTCAGGAATGAAAATAGCAGATTGAGAATAAAACAAGTCATAATTTATTAGAAACGGAAACGAACTATTTGTTTTGATGGCTGTTTTAAAACTTTTCAACATTACGAAATTTGCTTTTTTTCTATAGGAACAAAAAGTTGATTTGCCATCAACTTTTTCACTGAAAGTTTCAAATGATTTCTGCGAGCGAAATGTTTCTATGAGCCGGAAAATGAGCACATTATGTGCCAGTTTATGTTTGGACACAGTCTAGGAATACAGAACTTTGTAATAAATAACATATTGAATGTTCGAATTATGCATTAGTTTTTGAGTCAGTGATCCAACAACGTTCTGAAAACAGAAATCACCTCACCGTGGAACAGTTCGTAAGTCCAGCTAAATACCAAAACGCTGACTACGTAACCGATACCAATATTTGTATTACAAAAGCGATACAATCATAATAGCGGCTCACCGCTTACGCAAGCAAGGTAATAAACCATTACGCGCGTGGAAATAACGCACGAATGTGTTTAATATTTTTTATCAGGCAATTTATGACGACAGCGGCTTGTCATTACTTTCGGTCCACACACGTTTCATAATTCTGCGGGACGCAAATGCGGATTTGCTCAGTCGCAGCATTCGCATCGGCCACAGCTGCGGGACTATTCCATCTATAACCTCAGACGGCAATCCCACATGACGTGTACTAGAAAATGCTGACTTTGGGACGATATGATCGGGTTTTACTGTGTCAAATACGTCGCGTTTATCCACAAATGGTTTATCATTAGAAGTTACGATTGATAAAAATAGTAAAGTGCCAGCCTATTATTGTCCCACTGCAGGGCAAAGGCCTCTTCTCATACAGAGAAGGCACGAGCATTAATCACCACGCTTGCTCAAGACGGGTTGGCGATTTCAGACTTATATTATTTATATAAGTCCAGGTTTCCTCACGATGTTTTCCTTCACCGATGTCAGTGATGTCCAAGATAAACTTAGAAAGTTCAAAAAATGGTTTCTTTTCAAAATGGTTAATTGGCATTTGATAAATTAAAATGCACGGCGAAACTTGCCCAGCAATAATCGTGGCAGTCGCCGCTTGAGCTCCAGTCGAAACATCCCATTCACATAATTTGTCAAAATGTCCGAATTTATCCAATGCGCCCGGGAGACCAATGACAAGTCTGACAAGCGGAACTGATACAGAAGCTGACAGATTAATGAGCTCTCCAGAGTACGGAAGCGGATAGGTGTCACACCTCATAATCATTCGTCTGTCCGACGGCTGAGGGCTTTGACACAATTAATTAAACAAGGAGAACTATTTAACAATCTCCTAAGTCCTCCGTCACGAACTACGTATTTTACTTAAGTATACAGGGAAACTTCATTCATAATATATTCATTTCAATGAATAGGAAGTTAATTATTCAGTTTTGAATGAATAGATACTGATTGGCAGATGGGAGATTAACCTATTACGGATTAAGAGCTGTTCCAACAGTTCAATAGTTTTAGTTTCCACGATCTGGATACAGACGTACCTTCTCGTAAGAATAGTAATGGGTTTAAAGTATCTAGGTTAATTTTAATTAATTCAGTCAAAAGTTCATCAATGCTAGGTATAATATTTTTAATATGAAAGTATATCTGTCGGTCTATCTGTTACTTTTTCACGCTTAATCCGCCGAACCGATTTATACGAAAATTTCGACGGATATTTTATTTTTTTATTTTTTTTGTCTTTATTTATTTTAAGGAGTTTTATCACTTGGTGATAATGTCACCCCCATAACAGCTACAATTATCATATTAAAACTAAACTGAAGAATGGGTATTACTTAATATTATACTAATGGCATCTAAATAAGTCTATTCGTTTTGATACGAGTATATAACAAACAACATTCGGCACAACATGTTAGCCTCCTCCGATAAAGGGGGTGCTAGAATGCTGTTACATGCCCCCACTTTAAATTCCTCGCCAGGCGAATATAGTCTTTAGTGTATGAATAGAGAGAAAAAATAAATTTCGTGTGTAAATAGATAAATTTTGAGACCGTGGGAAGAACAAAGGAGTTTTTAATTCGCGACTTCGTCTGCATCCGCGATAACCGACAATCACGCGGACGAAGTCGCTGGCAAAGGCTAGTATACTATAAATCTTTACCAACGTTTAACAATAAAAAGACTGTTAATATAGCAAAAACAAATGTGACTAAATCATTAGCCTACGATACAAGTAGACTAGGCAGACGACACATAACTGTGTATTAAGTCAAGTCTGCACAGATTAACGGTTTACGAGCAAATTTATGTTTATGGCTTCTTCGGCTCGGTTTTATAAACACGAGACTACTGAAACCGCTGAAACTAAACGTAACCCGCGGAATGTTCGTAAGTAGCCATATAAAGTTGGCTTACTGTTTGTATTTGTTTGTGTGCAACATTGTTGTTAAATTTTCGGGTGAAATCTTGGTTCTCTTAATTAATTAGAGAGGAGTTTCACAAAAATGTAAACTATTTCCTTGAACACTGCTTACTTCCCATAAGTTTGATATGTACTTGGATAAACTATTTTTGTATTAAAAATCTCTTATTTTTGTAGCTGTTTGCAAGTGCTTATTATAAAAAAAAAACAGATCACCCGTATTCGCGAACAGTTTAAATTCTACGATAAGTATTCCAAGAACCATTACCAACATAAATTTGCCTTGTATATCAGCTGTTTTGTCTTTCTTTTTAAATAATCTCAGAAGAACAAGTTTGCTTGTTTTCCTTGTCGGAGAAACTATGTTCTCTATTGAGATAAATAGTTTCTCAGACAAGCTAAACAAGCAGACACGTCCCACATAGCCGCTGGCATCCTAGTGTGTTGTAGTAACATTCCTATGCATGGCTTGCACAGGTTCGAAGCAGCTCCTACTTACGTGAAAAGATAGTTTAAACTAAGCTACAGGTTTAGGCTGAGTAACTCACATATTTATACAGAGAATCTATGTTACCTTGCATAGGTTAAGTACACGTTCAATGTTCAGTAGGTACTCTTATTTCTGTGATTAATACCTAAGTTGATGAAATTAAAACTTTTTTGACAATACTCAGGCAAAGTTAATAAAAATGAAATTACTCAGACAAGGTCTATCTGAGACCTGCACGCTGCAGGACTCAGGCAAGGTCAATTAAAAAATTTACTTAGTATTATTGATAGGAAATATAAAAAAAAACTTTATTCTTCAATAAGTTGTTGCATGAGGAAGTGATCCTACAAGATTGATACAATAGTTCACAAGTGCCTGATGACCGAGAAGTTATGTGCAAATCGTTTGTCAAGATATGACATATGATGCAAAGGAATGAAATCATGCAAATCAATGCAAAGAAATCATATTGAGAGGAAAGTTTTGAGTATGAATGTAGAGGGTTACAAGAGTAGAGGAGAATCAGAAAAACTATATTTCTAGCTCTTTTCACACCATCGAAATATTTATCTCAATAACTTTCTGTCCAAAACATTTTCGGGTTTTTCATAAGTGTTATGAAGATTTAACGACTTGTCTCCATTATCCTTAACCCCAAAACGAGGGCGCCATGCCAAACGGTCATAAAACACACGGAACGGTTACACGATTGTCCTCATATTTATACGATGCCTTATATCAGAAAACAGTTATTATGGTAACAGGAAGTTAGTAACGCTATTACTTATTGTATCAACATAAACTGGCTTATTAGTCTACGACTGTTGCTGGTTGTAAGCTGGTTGGTTTGATCCAAAGGTCAGGGAAAAGGTTTGAGATTTACTCTTAGGAATATTCGTACATCAAGCCAAGTGTTATCTCCCTACTACACGAAACTAAATTGCCAAACAGGTCTAACTACCTCTTTTGGGAATACAACCGTGTATTAGATAATATGTTGACCACCCTTATACAACTATTGTAAAAGATAGAGCTTCGACGGTTTCATTGCATTTCGTAAGTAACGAACCTTACTTTTCATTATTACAATCAAGGAGCTGCCCTTAGACGGGCGACATATTTAATCTTCTAAATTCTTCTAATCTTTCTTGAGTGGTTGAAACCATAGAGAACTAATGTTCTACCAGCCTGTATACAATAAGGTCGGTTATTGCATTAAACCTCCACAATAATTTTGTTCATATCTTATCAGCAGTACTACAATATTACTAGAACATGCTCTTCATATTAAGTGCACACTAATAGCCCGTATATTAAACATATGTAAGATAATAACTTAATTAGATTTCAAGTCACGAACTCATAATACGTTAGGGCGGATAAACTTAGGGCGGCCATCGCGCATCCTAATCAGGCCGGTTCTAATTCCACTAAATGCCGCAATTGACACAAATTAATTTTGATTTAACACTTAGCATTGTTTCGGAGATAACGATGATGGTAATTATAATTTATGATCACGCAATGGGGCTCATAAATTGTTTATTCAAATTGTGGAAATTATTGTTTTCGTTCTTTAGCTTTTGAAATGAGCGTATGGCTAAACATAGTAGAGGCGACCACTAAAAAGCAGCGCTGTTTTTGGGGTGGCGCATCAGCATGCTTAGTGATATCCTGCTTATCACAGTGACGTGCCGAATGTTTTGTTTTATAGCTAAAGTTTATATTTTGTCTTTAGTTACAATTTTTTTGTAGAATATCACTAATGCTACTATTAGGCATTTAAAAAAACTAAGTTTATCCTTTATGAATTTATATTTTCCGAGGCAAATAAAAAATCTTTTGTTCCTTCTTTCTTTCTTTTAAAAATGACGCAATCATTCTGAATGTTTCTGAAAAAATATTTTCGAGTATGGCACTCTATTTCTCTCCGAATGAAGCTAGCAAACGACATAATATAAATCTATTTATGTTATCCGAATTAGGATGTGGCCTACTCCGATTCCCCAAAAATGAAATGAATAGGTATACTCAGACCACACTATTTCTAATTCGGTTAGGACTTAAATAAGCTCAAAAGATTAACACAATTCAAATAGATCTCGCTCTTCCAGCTGTATATTATTATTACTAATTGATACAGTAAAATTATTACATTTAGAAAATGCATCGCAGTTTGAGGCAAAAGGTGCTCACTACCTTTGACTAGAGTAACCTATCATGATGTTGCCCTGTATTTATGTGTCATGTATTGTGTACATATATTGTTGGGGAACCCTAATCAATAAATAAAAAAGAGATTTTTATACATATATAACATTAATATATCCATTTATGCACACAATATAACATACTATTTAGTAAATTATACAGTAAAAGGCTCGTAACGACATATGTTACCCCTGGATTATTCATTGTAATGTTCTAACAAGGCCCATAGCAGTAGAATACAAAGAAACGCTCATTCCATTGTTTCGCGAAAGTACAACAATCGATGCGGTTGATGGTCGGTATCGATTAATTAAATCGATATGCATCGGCGACAGTGCTGGCCACTGCTTTTATAAATAAATGGAGGCAAAACTGTACACTGAAACACAATTAGCCACCAATTATTCGTTGAAATTTATTGGAATAATTTAACTGTTGGTGTTTCACATTGTGAATTACGATGAACCTTTTGATAGTTTTAATCTGGTTTGGAATTTCAAAACTATACGTTATTATTATAGGTTAATTATGAATGTAAAAACTATTCATATTTATCGGCTACGATGAAATAAGCTCCATATAGACGATGGCATATTTTGACTGACCGATCACAATGGCGATTAATATGCATTTTAAATACCTGTTTGTTTTACCAGGTCGGGATAATTTACTGTTATACTATAATATAATATATATATACTGTCTAAATATTTAAAAAAAAATACGTAACCGTGAAACAACCCCCAACACTAGAAACAGGCTAACGACATATAAATACCACCATGACCTTTTACCCTTTAATCCTAATTACCGCTGCTAACAAAAACCAGCAGCGACAGTTGGTAAGTACTCTCTTTATCACCGACTTTAAAAATGGAGGTTCTTAATTCGTCTGACATTTTGCAATTTTATTTTTATATATAAAAAGTTCCGAATGATTTTTAGTTATCCTCATTAATGAATATCACACCACCAAGACTGCAGGCAGATGCTGGATGCGGCAAGCTGAAGACAGGGCGCTATGGCGCTCATTAGGAGAGGGCTATGTCCAGCAGTGGATTAGTATAGCCTGATGATGATGATGATGATGACACCACCAACTTAAAACATCGGGCTGCCACTGAGAAATTCCGAACGAAAATATTTCATAGTATTTCTCAAAGAAACCATGGAAATAAAGTTATTTTTGCGGCTGTAATCGAAAATGTCCTGTACCCCATCAAGCATTGACTTAATAAAAAAATCACATGAAAAAATCATACTTTAGAAAAATATGGACTACAAGCATATGTTATGTGCACTGACTTTATTTACATCGTAAGTTGAGTACCACCCACCCCTAATTATTTTTTTTTATAATTTGGCTACACCATTGGTTGAGAATTTGCGATACATATAATATACCTTCCTTCCAAACGTCATTGATATAGTGCCAAACTCCGGATAAATTGTCTGAGTAACAGGATAGACAGACAGACACGCCTAAGTTATGAACCCTCATATTCATCCGTTTTTGCCATTTAACAGCAGAATCCTAAAAACAGCTAAAACCGTGTCAAAACCGTGCAGCATGTCGTCAAGGGTCCGAGCGACCGCTCGAGTATCCACTATTAGGCACCTAGCACTATCAATCTTTCGGCTAGGCAAGCGTTTTGCCCCAATTTACAAATTGCTACTCTACAGAATTAACAACTTTTCCACTCGTTCGGTTTTTTTACCAACTAGCGAACGAGACACAGCTGTGGCTTTTCATTCGATTTTACTCTTAAAAAACCGCTTTAACAGCAATCATTTTTATATAAGGTATATTTTCATAGATTTATGTTTCTGGTTTGGTCCCGTAGTGAGAGTTGGTTGTATTGTACAGTGACCTCTTAAAATATTCCGTGTATGAATAGATACACCTTATACAACGCGATACTATGATGCGACCCGCCTATTACCTCTTACTACTTCCGTGTAAGCACCAGTTATCTACCAGATAGTAATATAGAAATCCTGCTTCAAGTTTGAACTTGTTCCATAGCGCCTGTTCGGATACTGAATCAGGCCGCCACTTAGTCTAAACATAGACACATAAGTGCCTAAATTATCCTTAAGTATACTCTAAGGGCCCCTAATAATATGTTACTTTGTTAACAAGAACAAAACAAACCTTTTCATAAACAGATTATAAATATTGTTTAACTACTTAATAGTCTTCCAGCCCGCTATTCGAAACATGCAAAGTTATCGTGTTAATAGTTATACTCGGGAGAGTTATCAGCTAGCGCGCTCGCCAGGCGGCGGGCGGTCAATTTAACAATAAGCGGCATGTTGACACGCAATTAAGTCTGCACCCGCTGGACAAACCTTGCCCACGTAGCACGCTAAAAATCACAGGCACAGTCAAACAATGTCGACGGTGACGGGCTAAAACAACGGGATTTTAGCGCTGAAACTGAATTCCACGTGGTCAAATTCCACAACGGGTTACGTTGTTCTTTTTTGTACGTACATAACAATAAATCGTTAGTCTAGCTTTTAGTCAGCTGTTTGTTTAACCACAAACAACGGAATGGCTGTTATTTTTGTAAATAGAAATAAAATTGGGTTACCTATTTGAAAATGTGGATCTCTCATGACTAGATTTTTGCGTTAATCTTCGCGTTGTATAATAGGGTTTCTATATCGAGCTTACTGTCCCACAAAAGTTTTAAAACTTAGTCGCAAGGAGTTGGCTTACTTGTTGGGACTTTACTAAGCACTCAGACCGTGAGCTAGTGACCTATTACAGTAGTGCACTACAGCCGATGACCAATACGTTATGCTGCAACTATTTAATCGAAGAGATGGCCGCGCACGTGATGGCTGCGGGTTATATTTCATGGAAAAATACTGTCAAGACATGGAAAGTTCATATGTTATGTGGCGTTTTCTTTTTGGACGTTGTCTGAGTAAACGTTAGTGGAGTGATATATTGAGAGCCGTCTGCTTGTTTACGGGCTGTGGTTTGTACTGGCCACAATCCTGGGACCTCGATTCGCTTTAGCCCATCAGATGATTGCTAAACGCAATTTAGAAGTGAATCCAGAATTTTGATGTAAGTGTGCAAAGTTTGTCCCTGCAATGTGGGATTGAAGCCAGAATAGGGGCCTTACTCTTCAAAATAATTTTAATTCAGATCTCAAGCCAATAATTTCAATCTTGTGAGACAATTTGGCGAAATAAACAGCTGTCAATGAACAAAAGAGTAACGTGTAACGCGCGCCAAGCCCGATCCCGAATTTCGCGCTAGCGTCGAACTCAAGAGTACGAAACGTCTAAATTCCAATGTCGATCGATCGGAATAAAAACAAGAGTAAGCGCGCTTAGCCGATAGTGCAATGACAAATGCTCACGCTTTTTAAATAACCCTTTTCGTTTCCGAGGAAACAATAAATGAAAATTATATAGTATTCAATAATATTTTGTTACAAGTAGGTATTAGAAAAATTACTCGGTTTATTGTTTCGTTTGTATATTTGCATTTTAAAGTGGGGAGACACTGACTCCAAGCCGACTAACATATACACACATAGATACTATTATACTTTTATAAAATATTAATTATTGTGAATTTGTTGACAGGAATTTGATCAAATATAATGAACATTTTTTTATGTTACATTTATTTACCCAGTTTGAACTTTCTCAAACGTTTTTGATATAAAATAAAATTACGCTAAATACTGGCAGGTTCGTGGAGTTGCGGAGTTGCCCGTCAAATTATACAATACAATAGGCATAAAAAAGTAATAAGACTCTTTGCAAAAATTAATAAGAATGCACATCTCTGATTACTACATAATTATTTGTAGCGCACTTTCCTACACTAGTGAAGACAAACCACTTTTCGAAGAAGAGAGTTAAAAAATATCCAAAAATAAAACGTGCTGGTGGAATCAAATTAACTTACAACCTTCGCATGAAAGCAAAATGACATTAAAATGTTATTTTTGGAGGATGTATTTAAAGCAACGAGCACGACCCAAATAGAATCAACGACGGGGGGCTTCCACGCAAAAGCGTCAAAGACATAATAAATTGTAGGACGTAGGTGCACGAATCTCTCGGCTCCACATTTGGCGCCCCTTTATTAATCTCATTTAAGAGCGATTGCCGCTCCAATCGGCCGTGAGCGATTTCCAGAGGATTTGCGAAATTTTGAACGAATTTCGCTCTGTAACCAGTTTTTCTGCAAATGTTAATGTCTTCATTTAGATGTGGATATCGTTTTCCAATATTGGTAGCCTAACTGAACGCCCGCGCGGGATTGCTGCGCGGCCCATAAAAACACAGACTTGGTTTTCTAGCTGATGGGAATACTAGAATAGTTGGTATTTCTAAAATGTGAATATTTTCAATTTTTTTTTTTTTTTATTTCAAACGGTTTTAAGGGTATGCTGCGGTTTAGTATATTCTTTGTCAAAAGTGTTGCATTGTTATTGACCGTATAAGAAATTAAAAAAAAAAACCTACCTACATTTATGTAAAACCTATATGGATCCTCGGAATTGTATGACTGCTAAAGTTCCCAGAATCGAGAATATTACCCCGTAACATAAATTTAACTAAACGAAATACCACTTACTTTGTCACTTGGCGTAGCGTGACGTACCTACCTGAGCGTAGCACACCGTAGCACCGAGTTCTACGAATCCCCGTTACGTTGTATTGGAATTACCTTTTCGGAATATGGACAAGTTAAGTATATTCATTATTTTTTGGTTTATTGTCATTCCGTAAAAATAAAACAAATTCTTTTAAATACAAATAAGTCAATGCAACAACAAGAGTCATTATCTGTCTCCCATAAAAAAAACAACCTTTTGTTAAAACTGTCGGTAGAAGAAGCTTCAACTTTTTCCTTTTAATATTTCCGTCAGTATCCGCTGCAGCATTGGCGGGATCCATTATGTATATACAAACTATATTCTGTACCCGGATCAATAGTGCTATACAATAAAGAAAACCCTATCTCTGAACAGAAGCTTCCGCTATTACCTTTTGTAATAGGTTCTGGAATCGGAACATAGTTGCAATAATATGGGCGATTTGTTCGCTGGATAGGGTGTAAACTTTTTGGATAATCCAGTCGAGGGTGGCAACCTTCATTACCGTCAATGTTCGGTTGGAATCGGCCGGACTCCCGCCGGTCCGGTGGGGTCGGCCGGTCGCCCGCGCCGGTCCGGTGGCTCCCGGTCACGACAATAATACGCGAGCCACACGACTGCCCAACCAAAACACGTACACGTTTGATTGCACTTTTCTTCACTGACTCCACCCCACCGTATATCCACCTTGCATTATATTTACTTTCTTATTTATGTGAAGAACTCAATCTACTTTCAAGTTAAAACTTATTTTCGTCATTCTTAACCCCGTATCCGTGTCAGTGACATATGAACGCGACGATTACTTTGGTCCTAACTAAAGCGTTCGTCACGTTCATATCATCATTTGTTCTGAAAACCGGAAGGCTTAAGGCGGGAGGACAATTTAGGGTTGGCCGAATTACATGAACATACGGTCGCGTGTTTGCGTGACGATCGATTTAGTTAAGACACGGCCTTATTAGTAATACACTCTATACACTACACACTCCAGAGAGTTTGCAGTACACGGTAACATATTAATCTCAGAACAAAACAGTAAATTATGCGACCGCTGTAACAGCGGGGCTAAATTGCTACACTGAAAGCACTAAATAGTAATATATTAAGCAAATTGCTCATTAAAAACAACAATGGAGCACCTGCGTTTTGTGACTGTGGTAAGAGTACAATACAATACAACGCTACAAGAGCGCTGCTAATTAGTATGCCGCTGCTTTGTGAGCAAAATGTTAGCAGATCGTAATCTGAAAACCATTAAAGGTCAACAAACGTGAATAATCTTATCAATTCCAGTATGTACTTACTGTTACAAAGCAAACAGAAATCATCATCATCTACGTAGCCTATCAGATTCCAGTCAACCGGACGCAACTGCATAAGCGCCTACAAGTATATCACATGGAGCGACTGTCTATCAGGTCAAATAGAAATATTGACTCAAATTAACCTTTGTTTCAAAGCTGTAAATATGGGCACGCACGTATTTTGTTGATTGCTGGTAGGTAAGTCATAGTGATCAATAAAATGATAAGGATCGCACGCAATGCTTTGTGACACGTTAGCGTCAAGGATTAAATATAGATACTTAGTGTTTTACCAGCGACATTTTTTTTTATGTGGACCTCTCTTTACAGGACCTTAAGTTTTTGTTGTTTGTGATTTTTATACTGCCATTTTTTAAAGTGAACTTCTTCAGCCGTATTGAGCGACTTGGTAGGGGCAAAACTTATCGCGTCACCAACATGCTAATGTGAAGTATTGAGCCAAACTGGCAGTTATTTCAAAGTTTGTGTTTTCACTTCTGTCGGTTGTCCTCTTGTAAAATCTTAGTTAGTATTATTTAGTTGGTAACCTGTCCGTGTCCCAAAAAATACTTTTACTGTCTTTCTTTAAGTTATTAGAAATATTTGGGAGTAACGAGCTAGATTTCAACCGGTACTCAATTAATCATTTTAGGAGCTAAAGTCTATTTTAGTGTATTTAAATTGGCAAATTGTAAGATTCTTCGTTCAGTCGCCAGAAGCTCGTTAGTCGGAGGCAAGGTGTACCACATGCATCTTTCTATACCTACCCACAAGATGTCTATGTTACGTAAGTGCCATGCCATTTCCGCTTGAGAACTCATTACAAATAATTTAACACGTAATAAGCTGGTCGGGAATTTAATACCTTGAAATGAATGCCGCCTACCCGTCTCCGTTGCCAAGACATAGCTATAAATTACATAAACTTAATAAATTGATAACTGTTCTGTGTATAAGCTTTCCAATTAATTTCGTTGTTGTCGAAATATTTAAAGAATTTGTATCGAAGAAGGTGTTGTAAATGTTTTGAGTTTTATTTCTTCGTGATTTTTTGGAGGCACAAAATATTATTCTCAACATTCATTATCCGAGTTTCTTGAAATTCGATATACTTGTCTTTTAACTAGTTTTTTTATTTTTGTTCGTCAGTCACGACGTCACTAGAAATCTTTCTTTCTCACGTAAGAAAGGTAGTATGTATATCGTCTCATAGAATTATTAGGTTCTAAGTGGTTCCTGTGGAGGTTTGAGCCATCAAATATGAATGCGGTGGTAGAATATGAGAAGCAAAAAATGTTCTCCTGCTGCAAAAACTTGATGCGCATTTTATTATCGAATCCAAAGAGATTTTAATATAAGATGAAAGCCACGACAACGGTGCAAGTATTATGTTGTTGTCAAAAGCGTGCCACCTGTAGGCATAACTCGCTGTATGATGGATCCGCGTGTAGTCTCATTACAAAATGATAAAACATTCACTGATGGATATACCCCCTCCCCCCTTAAACACCCAACGCGATGGCGACTGGTCCTCCACTGCTCGTATTGAGACAATAAGTGCGTGAAATTCCAGTATTTGTATACTTTATGAATAGGATGATTTGTCCACATAAATAAAAGTCAGTTTACTTTGTCGTGCAGGTCGCGCAATCGAGCGCGTGTGCGCTGGCGCAGACGGCGCAGGCATGGTGTCGTCGGCGCGCGCGCTGCTTGCCGCCGTCACGAGGGTGCTCCTTCTCGCAGACATGGTCGTCGTGCGGCAGCTACTTCTTGCTAAAGATAAGGTAATTCATATCTTTTAAAAAGTAGGATTAATTTAATTGATGAAAAAGGTAGTTTATGATTATGTGCTACCGATTATTATGCTTCAGAATTAGCCCACTGCTGTGAGTAGTCTTACAGATAAAGTCATTGATGAAGCCATAGAATGACATATACCACATTCTAAAATATTACCCTATTCCTGCAAATCAATGTTATCAAGCAGATTAAACCATACTACGGCACCGATAATAACTTAGTTATCCATTATATAATTATACGTACATTTATATTAACTTCTTAATCCAAGGGTAAGCGATTAATGGACAAAGTTATATGGAAATGCCATCCAACCCGAATTACTCGTAGATCAACGTTCTACCTCCTCTCCTTTCCGAAGTAAGGCCTTGACCTATTTGTCGGGAACGGTAGGTAATACCGACAAGTACAGATGTACTTATTTGTAAATACAACGTCCCATAACTCTATGAGTTAGACCAAGTGGCGTCCTGCTCGAATGTGTAGCAAATGCGGTTAAACAGTTTCATATCCCATGTGGCAGGTATCTATTACAGTATTACGAAACTTTGTGAGATAACTTCGTCCTTGTGGTCCGTAGTTTGTCGGCCATGTTATTGCGCGGTGTTCTTCCTTATTCTTTTGTCTTTGTTATTGCGTGTGTATGCGACAGGTGGCGCGTTCCTTGGACCGGTTGGAGTCGGTGTCGAACTTCGCGGAGTTTGTGCGCGCGTTCACTGAGTTTGGCGGAGGTATGGTGGAGCTAGCGCGGCTGACGGCGGAGAGACGAGCAGACCTGCGCGACGAGAGGAGGAGAGCACAAGTAGCCGCAGCAAGAAACGTCCTCGAACGGTCCACTCTCATGCTACTCACCTCGTCCAAGGTAACGCCATATTTTATTCAAAATTTAATCAACATTGCTAATTTACGAAAACTCGTTAGCAACTCTCGTAAAAAGGTCAAGGAAATGACACGTTCAATCTAAATGCAGCCACGGAAATAGGTTAATTGTTATTTTTTAGGGTTCTGTACCACAAAAGGAAAAAACGGAACCCTTTCACTTCGATGTCCATCTGTCTATCTGTTAAGACCCTTTTTCTCAGGAACTCAAAACGCGTAGGTCTATGGTCCCTTGGAGCTCCAAAAATTAAGTTTATAAGTGAACGAAATAAAAAAATACGACCATTTATGCAAGATACTTTAATACTCGCAAAAAAACGAAAGGGCTTTTGACCTAGAATCAATTTGGCAAAAAGAAAAGATCATCACATCACAAGTAACGGAAAACGTCCTAAAATCATGAATTTCTGGTTTTATCACAGAATATTTTTTTTGCGATACCAAACTTACATTTACAATTGCAGAATTGACCATATACGATGTATGAGAGAACATTTTTTTAACTACAAAGTTATGTTTGTTGCAAGAAGAACTTAACTTTATGGGTAGCTGAAAAACTCCTACAAAACTTTAGCTATGTGACCTATTTGTGGTATGGAATATCTTGCTCGAGTCCAACTCGCACTTGGCCAGTTTTTTAGGTTTGGTTAGAATTTTGGTACTCCCTCACATGCCCACCCGCTTTCACTAACACTGTTGGATTATCAACTGTCCGCGCAGAGCCGAGCGTTGAAATTCCATCAGTACTACAATATTTAGGCAATAATTTCGTATGATATTGGTGACTACGGCCAACATGCACTTTGAAAGCATTAATTCAAACTTCACAATAAATGACAGTGCTGGACTACTAAACAATATTTATTTCTGTTAATTGGTTTATACAAATACTTTTACACGCCCAACATGCATAATATTTTAAAATAAGTGAGGGCGTTGTTTCCCTATCTGATTACTCTAAGAAGGAACACCAAAACTAACTCAAAGAACACAGGCAACAGACTGCAGCAGCAGTTACAGGATCAAGCTTTATAGTCTTGTATAGTTTCTTTTATGAACAACAATAACTAACGTGATTTAATCAGTCTCTTCCACTTTATACACCACTAGCACTTCGTCCGCGACTTTGTCCGCGTAGATTTCGTAATTTTCCCTTCGAATTTTAACATCTCCTCCACTCCCTTTAAAGAGTAGTTCGATAATAAAATACACCGAGCTTATGTCACTCGCTTATAACGTAATTTTCCATAAGTGAAAGTTTTTTTTAAATCCGTTCAGTAGTTTTTCATTAAATCCATTGCAAACAAACAAAATAACACATAATTCCTCATTTAAATATTAGTTTAGACTAACAGAACGTATTTACTCACAGGCCACAGCCATCATTTAAGTACCGGCACTCTCACGTACACATAATATATAACATTGTACAACCCAATCCAGTTGCCAAATGTGCTGATTATAACATTACGCGTCCCAGAAACGTCGTAACTACTCGTATATTATTAAATTATGTATACTTATACATCAGAGAGGTAGACCGCACATGTTACCTTTGTACGTGAGTGAGCAACGGCTACAACTCTTCATCAAGAACACATCGAACCTGATTGCTAAATCAGATTAAACTCGTGTGCACAATCATTGAAGTGCAAAGTCCTTAATAAAACACCTCGATGTACCGAGGGCACGTTATTAACACCAATGGACAGTAATAAATTTTCAATCCGAGTGTCCGGTGAGTCCCGTGGCTCGCGTAAATTAGCCCTGTCGCTTGGCCGCCGCTCCTATCAATTATGTAAGTTCCAAACCCAATTTAGCCCAGGAAAATAAGACCTTTTGTGTGCAAAAAAGTCCTAGAGAAGATTTGTCACCGGGATTATCGTAATTTAAATATTAACAATACTGTGCGACGAGACCACTGCGAAATTGTGAAGAAATAACAATTATTAATTAACAAAGAAGTTTTTGCCAAATATTGCGATACCATTGTTTTAACGTCAATGTATGCTATCCTAAGTTTGTTCCTTACAAAAAGTTTCAGCTCAGCTGCTAACTTTGCATATTTACATCAAATTGTACTACTTCGCGGCACCGTAACATGGAGTGCAGATGGAGAAGCCATAAGTATACAATTGTGACAGAATTTACTTTCACTAGCGACTTCGCCCGCGTCGTTCATCTCAAAATGAATTATTTAAACGAATTATTATGAAGAACCATTTTGCACAGTATTAGGTGAGAAATAAAATAAAATAAAATTGGTTTTCCAAAATATTTCAGATAAACAGAATTTCACAACATTTGATAGTTGATACCATTTTTTTGCACTCGACTCGCGATGAATTTTTCATGCAATATTGCTATCCCGTTGCAAAATCATCACTAGGATTTATTTTTCAGATAAGTCGGTCTTATTTTCCTGTGCTAAATTCGGAACCACACACACAGCATTGTTTCTGACATTATGGTTTATGGATGACCATTTCTCATACCATTTTATAGTCAAAACTGTTTAAGACAATACCAATAACAAGCTCTAATTTATTGCTAAATTATGGCTTTGCTTCGTCAGCAGCCATCGGGTCAGTTGAGATGATTTAGGTGATGTTGTTTTGCCGGAACGGTTGCTGTTTGTGAAGGCTGTGACATACGTCTGTACAAACAAATTCAAATTTATATTTACTGATCACTCCATAATTTCATATTTCTCTATATATATAAAAGCACTTTGGACAACATTTTGGGGATTTTCAAAACACGCTTACAATGGCGATTCTTTTTATTTTGACACTTTAACAACATTCTTTACGTTATCTACGTTGTTGAGCATATGGTTTTTTCAAACATATGAAGTAATGGATTATGAATTTCCTTCAAAATCCTTTGAATTGTGATTGAAAGTGTATTTCGCAACTGGAGTGCTCTTAAGTTTAATCTAAAATTAAATCACTTTACATTCCACAAGAAACTGCTATAAAAGTCAGTCGGTTCTTAAGGATATAAAATTTAAGAAGTCCCTTCGTATTTTTAAGGCCGAACTTACTGAAAGTAAACACGACCGGGCACTTTTATTTCCTTGGGACTTAAGAAATGAAATATCTTAAGTGCCCAGATAACGCAAAGTTTTGAGGGAGACATTTTACAGGGTGGATCTGTCTTTGTCCAAGGTACAGGTCACTTGCCAAACTGAACAAAAACTGCTAAGGCGGCCGCCTTAATCCAGTAAATGGTCTCAGTTATTATGACGTGGGTCTATCCCAAGATCCGTATCATAATTATTTGTTTTGAAGCCGAAACGAAATGTGTTCAATCAAGTGTTGACAAAATGCAAAATAGTAAATAATAGAGTTTAAACAAAGGCATTTTTTTAAGATGGAGCTTACTACATATTGCTAGTGTCAAGTGTGTCATGAGTAGGGTGAGTGAACAATCGCAGTCAGCTGTATGATGGCAAAGCTAGCAATTTGTCAGCGCTTCCGAGCGAGCGTCGAGCGTGCGGCACGCCGATGCCTCCCCCAGCCATTCACATGACATATTTTACAAGACTTTTCATTTTTCCACCGCTCTATATTAGATATTTGACATTGATAAAGATCTTTTTTTCAATTATATTCCTTTATTGCATTTTTCCTGTCGTGACAATATAAACGTTTCGCTACGAACGTTGCAGTATTTCATTATAATAATTGTAGGTAGTAGAACAATTTAATCGTTCGCAACTACACAAGTTTGCACCAACTACGTCGCAGTTCCCGACGCCTTCCGCCAACTATGACTGTGAGGCAGAAGTATGCACAAACTTCGTGCCGTGATCGTATAGGTACTGCGCAAACTAATTTATATTGAGTGTGAACTATCCTAACATAGTAATAATGGGTTTGTACGATAAAAGTGTGCTCTTATAATGTTCGTGTACCTGCTGTTGTGGTCATATTTGGATCAATAGCTGCTATACGCAGAAAGCCGACCGCAAAAATGTAGGGCGCCACAATAGCGACTGACAAAGCGGACAACTCGCCATTACTGCTATTAGCCACGAAACGATTGTGTGAACGGCATTCAAATGCAGTTTCGAATTTTCAATAGGGATTGTTAAAACCGCAACAGTCAGGAGCACCGCGTGGACGATGTCATTATGTGATGCTTTTAACTTAAATGCTGTTTAAACTGAGATGGTGGAGACATTAACGTAATTATCATTTTAAACTTTGAATTGAAATGGACAATGTTTTACAGATTTTACATGAGTCAATATGAAATAATACAATATTGTCCATGCTTTATCCACTAGGTCCGTAGACACTGCATGCATATTTATTTGACATGAGATTTTAAAAAATCCACGAAGAGCGAGTCAGACTCGCCATAATATGTCTGAATTTTTATAGATTTTTTTACGTCTGCATTATTAAGTTCTTTAGTGAAGGTGTTTTGCTGATAACTATCAAAGTGCGCTAGTTAGACGGATAGTTGTATGTTTCCTGTAATATTTACGTGCAAGTCCATCAATAAGATTTATTTCAAAATTTGGATATAGCGGAGGGGGATGAATTTTGTTTTCACGGTCATATTGCATCATAAGTCAAAAACTGAGCGATATTTATTAAAATAATTTATATTTTGATTCATAATGTGCAAATGGAGCCTTTTTATATGATACCTCACTTGACCCAGTTACCCCACTTCAAATAGAAATATCGTCTCACCATTTCGGCTTAGGTATATTTATATAATAGATTTTCAATTCTTTCACTGAACAAGCATTGTTTAAAAGCAGTACCGAATTTCAAGGCAAACAACTATGACAAACAGAAAGACAGACGAAGTTGCACCATTAGGGTTCGATTTACACCATTTTGGTACGGAAACATAATAACAGTAGAAATGGCACCCAGCGGTTTTGTTGCCGTAGTACGCATAAAGTTCACATGTGAAAGCTACTGCCCTTCTGGTTTACTGTCGCCCTTTACGACCCACTGGTAACTGATGGGTTTCATTCATAGTCGAGACGAGCTTGCCACCGCAGTCTCTTTGTCTTGAGACTAGCTAAATATTTGTTCTAGACAGACAAGCCTGGGGCTCCAGCGAGAAACGTTGGCGCGAAAAGATCGAGATACATGTAAACCTAGCTGTAAAAGGTCACACCGATTATTCTGATTTCAGTGCCATCTTAGTTGATTTTAAAATCAACTGAGATGGGATGGAAAGAAGTTTGGTGGTTATTAAAATTATTACGT
Source organism: Phlogophora meticulosa (assembly GCA_905147745.2). NCBI lineage: Eukaryota > Metazoa > Arthropoda > Insecta > Lepidoptera > Noctuidae > Phlogophora > Phlogophora meticulosa. Next base: position 9,624,627 of record LR990518.1, read on the forward strand.
TGTCAGCGTGTAGTATAATGCGTGTTCTCATACAAACTTTTGTACTTTCAAGCAACGTTATAACCGTTACAACGTGCTCCAGTGTGTTTTCCCCTTAGCGTTTGCAGCAGCCGAGATACATGTTGGTGCGAAGCTTAAGCGAATAGTCAATAAAGGCCTGACCCGTAGTTATTACCCATATGTTCAGCATTGACTTCCCATCTAGCTTTACAATAGGAAATAAATTTATTCCAAACTGCAGCGAGACTTAACCTCAAAACTACTTCGCCCGATCACATCATACTAACCAAATATTTGTCGTCAACAGACTTGCATGAGGCATCCAACAAGCGCATCAGCACGGGAGAATAGGGACACGGTATTCTGTCAGATGAGAAGAGCAATGGACCTGATACACTACGTGGTGAGGGATGGCCTGCCAGGACACGAGGAGCCAAGCACTCATGAGGTTTGATGTCACACTCCTATATTATACTACCATACACTAATATTCTTCTTAATCCTGGATTTGATGAGGCGGATCTCTGTTAGCCCAACTGGCTTTTTATGAATTCTGATAATTACCACTTATAACTTTTCACCGTCTGTGTAAAGTATATCACCGTCATACGGGTATCAATTGATACCCGTATGACGGTGATATACTACGGTGAAAAGTTAGTCACAATATTGGGCCCATCCTTTAGAAATCCTATAGCAACTCAATAAAACCGCAGAGAAGCTTTCATGAAAATATAGGTACGGACATAAATTGCGTGGCACAGTTAGGCGTTCGGGTAACAACAATAGATGCAGTAAATAATGTCCACAATGCGTGACTTCATTCGCCGTATAGTCTGCGGCGTGTGTTCCTGCGGGAACGATCCCGATTCACGAATCTATGGCTTGTGGTTGAATTAATTTTGTTGACGACGCCATCGCGCCATTACCAATTTATTACTTAATCACAATACCCATACGCAGTGTGTTAGCATACAGTGTTAGTAGAACACTTTGTATCGTATTTAATCCTTGCTGAAATTGTCTTTGCTGATGGTCATACTTGGACTTTTAATCGTATTCAGTTACTTGACAGTTGTAGGGAGGATTTTCTGACAGAAAACGTAAGTGAGGAGAATAAAGAATGAGTGAAATGTAGTAAACCCAACAATGTAGCTCTTTTTCTTCTTTTCGAGTCGATGCTTAAATATTATCTGTAACTATATATTTTAATAAATAAATAATGATAATAAATAAATAAGTGTTGACGGTTGACGTAATGTGAGCAAAGTTGTCATTGGATCAATAACTTAAACGTTAAACCATGTTATATTTCTTAGTAGATAACATAAGTAACTTTAACAACTATAACTAACAATAGTTTATCTTTACCATGTACAGTTATTTATTCATAAGGTTAAAAACTGGTAAAATAATGAAATTGAATATTACAATGGACTACTTTTTTTGAGATTTAGTCATGTTCAACTATTTTTGCGATTCATTGTTTCCGCAAATTCCTTCGCCAACAACGACAAGACCAACACTATTAGTAAGTTGCAGTATGGTAAAATTATTTTGCTGTCAAATTACTAATTACGTTCAGAAGTTCAAGTATGGGTACCTACCCTTTACGGTTTTATCTTAAGTCGGGATTTTAGTTATTTAGTAAGTGATCGCGATGATACTTGAAACTGCTTTTTTATCGGCCTATGCTTTTTCACTCCACGTCATTTTACTTTGGGTAAAAAGTTTCATGGCGTTTGAATGGTCAGCATCAAGCAGGTCAAGCAGAACCATTCCAAGGTGTTGAATAAACAGACGTTCCAATTCAGCCAAATCAGGTCAGGTCAGGTCTTTGTCTACGAGACACTAAGCTAATGCACGTGTTACTAAATTTAGTAGGTAGCTTATCTTCACGATTACGTACGGTAGGCCGCACGTCAATGGTAACAGAACCAGTATAACTGCTGGCCTCTTATTGCATTAAAACTCCATAACACGCTAGGCCAACTCAAGTTAACAAAGTGTGACAGCCGACATGCAGTTAGGTACCAGAAAGATAACGCTAGCGTACAATAAAATAAACTGTACCTGCTGTCTGAATAAATAGCCTTTTCACGTGGCCTGTATAGAGTATAGTAGATACCTATCCTAGCTTTGCCAGTACGAATTTTTCGGTTGAAAGGAAATAATGTTCCGTCCCATATACCAAGGCAATTCCCTATACAGCCGAGAAAAGTAGCCCATATCCTTTTCCGAGACATAAGCTTCCTTTATGCAAAGTATCTACGTCAATCGATGTACCTTAAGGAACTACACATGGACAGTTTTGTGTTGGGTCCAAAAGTCAAATTCTACGTCTTCTTACAATTCTTAATTTGAACAATTGTTTTCGTATTTTATAAAGGAAACTAGAGGAATAGTTTGCTATAAAATGGGATATCAAATTCTTTGTTTTAACGTCCCATTGTAAATGCAAAAGTCGGTTTAAGAAAATAAGACTGAAGCTAACTTTCAATGAAGTTTAACTTCACTTAAAAACTTTTCCTTTGTAGGAAATCTATCTTAGAACAAAAAACTCCCGACAGTAGCATCCAGCATATAAATTCGGACAGTCAAACAGCGCTGTATTTGAAACAATTCACGAAGAATCGACAGATTTTCACAGATAGCCGAGTTTTTGTGAACACATTAAAGGAACAAAAAAGCTTCAGTGAAAAATGTGAATATCGGAATTTTATGCCAGCAGAGCTACAGTTAAAAATCGGGACACAATTCTAGCTGCATTTTTTTTATGTAGGTACGATAATTACAGCATTTCAAGCGATGTAAGACGAGAAACCATTAGGTAAGGCGCCACAAGCGCAAACATTTGCCGACTAGAACATGTCATCGTCTAAATAAGTTTAGCGGAGAGATGCGCGCCGCTAAACACGTTCCGGGGGGTAGTCGGCACACGTTAGATATAGGAAATTGTTGTTATACTCACACATTATACTTAAATAGATCATACGTCTGGCTGTTAACGTAATATGAGCACTTAAGCACGCTATTTAATTAGGTTTGAACAGCAATGTAGGTAGGTAATTGTGACTACGGACATTCGACATTTTCAAAACGATTGCAAATAAAATAGATAAGTATTGTAAGTAATAATGTTACTTTGTCTTGGTAATGTCCTTGTGTTTCTCAGTGTAAGTGTGCTCTACAACATAGAGACAACACAAGCTCGTGATATAATCATGAGACACTACAGACTTCCGCAGTCCGCGACGCGCCGGACTCCGGAACAGATATGTACAAACTAGCGGGGACTGTCGGCTAACTTTACCTAGCTGATTACAGATACAGATCTACCATATAATGCGAATTACGAAGTACTGCACAAGGGTTTCGGTATATATATTTGCAGAACTACAAAAGAACCCATAGCACAAGGAGAGCGAATGGAGAAGTAGGTAATTTAAAAATGATATTATCTGTGGTACCATTATCGGGCAGACTGAGCTGTAGCTAGTGGGTGGCGATACAGATCGGCGCGCTATCGCGATGGGCAGTCTCCTCTCTCGTCGTGATACAGTACGCCGTACGTCTATGGTAACACTTTGACCTTGAACCGGCCTAGTAGTACGGAGTTCAATAGAATGAGAGGCCAGCTTATACAAGTTTTGTTACCTCTGACTTGCAGCTTACCGTACCGACACACGACGTTTTAAGGGGAACCCGTAATCGAAGCCCGCGAAATTCGTAATTTCTTAAGTTATTTTACAAATTGCAGCGCTGTTTTACGTTGTGTGTTGATCTAAATTAATTTCCTGGCAATTTTTTATTTGTTTGTAATCATTTAATCGAAATTATATTTGCTGAAAATGTTCATTAAAAAATTACTCAAGTGCGACTTGGATCACGCACAGGGCCCGACCCTGTGCTAGCCAGGATGAATACGCATGCACAGTACTGTTTTTATTGATGGCAAAAATATTAAACATAGCATTTCTCAATCTATAAAAAACAAAGTTAAACTTGCAGTTGTAAATTTAGAAATGCAAATTTCACCAACTATTGACCGAATAAAAAAACAAAAACAACCTCATCTAAGTAACTCTCAATAGAATTTGTACGAAATTTTCCTTATTACGTCGTTAGTCGATTATTACTCGTTAACTCGTAAAGCCTACTTATCTCTGATATTTTTCCTTTTAACTTCGTCATTTACTACTACTGGGAATTTTGCCACATATCCATAAACAAAAAACTCACTTTACTACGGAACCCTTAAAATTATCTTATTCAGCTCGTCATGTCAGCTCGTCGCAAAAAACGTCAGTAATTTTGAATTGCGAAATTCAAATTTTCATTGAAGAAGCTGTTTCTTAGAATAACGGAAGTCTGTGAAGTTTTTAATATGACTATGTTGCAAATACTGCAAAATAATTTATAGATTCATTACGTAGGGATGTGACTCTATGTTAAGTTTTAAATCTTCATAAATCCCTTGTAACCCTTATAGCAACACGCGTAATAAATATAACATAATAATGTGATCATCGGTCGATTCCCAGTTTTACACTCTGTAGGTAGTAACCTCCCACTGATAATTTGCAGGCTCTAGCAAATTCTTCTTATTTGCTAAACCTTAAATCACACTTGCTCAAGGCGGGTTGTCGCTTAACTCAGTAACATATTAGTTACCTACCTAAATATAAGTCCAAGTTCAAATAATCTCGACTTAAAAAGCTTTAGTCTGTAATGGTTCATAGCCAAAGGTAAGTGGTTCTTCTGAATAATGTACTGAAACTTTCAGCCTATCACAACCACAATTGAGCAAAGCATGGAATCTCAAGACTTGTTAATTCATAGAAATCGAGATTTATTTTAATTCTTCCACTGATTGGTATATTATGACTCTCAGTTACTCTGTGACACTTTCTGATGCGTATTCTTCGAACATAAACACTCTTTTGTTTCTTTTCTTGTAGATGAAACCTTTCTCGGATAGTCATGAACAGGTATCAATTTATTGAACGCAGGTAGTCGAGTGCATTCATATTTATGTAAGAAATTATTGTTATTGTACATAATAAGCACTAGATTGTTCTCTTGTATGCTTTATTTTTAATACTGTTTTGTGAATAATTTGTATGTTTAGTTCCTCTGCAATTTGCTTCCTCATACTTTATTTGTATTGTGAAATGAACCATTTTTTTCACTCCTATGTACCTAAGTGTTTTATGTTTTAATACTTTAGACATTATTCAATTTAGTAAGTGGAATAATGTCTTCGATTGCTATCAATATCTACTCTATTGTTCTCGTTTATATTTCAGGACTTATTTATATTTGGACTTGAGGAAGCATTCAGTTCTTTAAACTCGTATTAAGTAAAGAGCATCTGTATTTTATAAACTTAGCTATAGATTTTAACGATTAAAAAGTTATTTTTAAACTCGTCACAAAATTCTGCTAACGATCACGCTCCAAACAGCTTAGCTAAGAGGCCTGGCTAAGCTTCCCGCTACGTTACTAACTTTATAGGTACGTATACTAACTTTCAACGATTAGGTCAATTTTCGAACTATTACTAGAACTCGACAGTGGTGAGTAAAAATTGTGTAAAGCCTGCATAAATAATTATGAATTAGGTATGTGATGTAGACCTCAAAAGTGATAGACATTTACGCTTATTAGATAAAATAGCACTATTTTCTCGCACTTGATACATTCTTATAACATCTTTTTCACTTCGAAGCTGAATTTTCACCTATTTTCTGTACTTAACTTAGGTATTTAGTTGTCCTGTGGTTAGATACATAAGTAAGTGTAAGGTAGGAATCAGCTATTTTCAAATATTTTGAAGATTTAACTCCATATTTTGTGTTTAGACTAAAATGTAGTAAATATATAGGCCGCGCAATGGGAGGCGGGCACGGCGCTGGGCGCGCTGCGCGGGCTCACGGGGCAGGTGCGCACGGCGCGCGCGCGCGGTGGCGCCGATCTCTCGCGCCGCCGCTCGCTCGCCTCCACTCTGCGCGCGCTTGTCGAACGCACGCACGACTTCACCGACTCTGCCTACACCTCGCACGAACATCGACAACGGATACTAGCCCTCGCCGAAAGAATAGCTTACGAGTTAGAGAGATTAGTAGCCGTCGCTGTTTCGCTGGTAAGCTACCACTGTCACTTTTAATGATCATCTCGTATAAAGATTTTATTAAGTGTGCATAATTCAGGAAGAGCAAGGCGCCAACGGTACTGCGACGGCGCTGGAGAGTGCGTGTACGGGTGCAACCAGCGCCGCGTCGGATCTTGAACGCGCGCTAGTCGCTGCAGCGCGTGATCAAGCGCGAGATCTCGCCCCCCTCGCTGACGAAGCGAAGAGACTCGCCTCTGACCTAGCATATATAGGTAAACAAGCAGGTATAGAGCATTTTCCTTATTTACAATTTTATCGAGCTGCATGTCTTCTTAACAGCTTATTCCTCAAACACTTAATGGCTCTGTTTTAAATGCGGTTAGAAGAATATTTGTTACCTAGATCTATAAGAGCAACAAAGTTTTTCCCTGCAGCTAGTTCCTGTGGTGAGAGAGAATCAGAGAGACTGCACAATATAGCCAGCCGGCTCCATGAACAATTAGATCACATTATAGAGGTAACTGCTTGAATCTTAACTAAAAATGGACACGAATACGTACAATTGACATGTAAGTATATATTTTAATCAACAGGTTTGCAAATTACTCAGACACATAGCTTTGTCGGAGACTCTGCAAGTGAGTGCAAAGTTTGCAGAAATAAACCTTAGGATATACGGTCCGCAAGTGGTGACGGCGGCCCGGACGCTAGCGGCGCACCCGGGCAGCACAGCGGCGCGGGAGAACCTCGATGTGTTCGTGGACATGTGGGCGTGGTTGCTGGCAGACGCCGCGCGGCTGGCCCGAGAGCTCCTCGACCTCACCGACGACAGACCTGACAAACAGCAGTATAGCAGTTTGCCGAGGCCAGGAGTAAGTAGTGCGCATTGACAGCAGACAAACTTATTTTTGATTTCGGCTGGTATTTTATGCAGGGACCGCAACTGTGACGGGGAAACATTCGCATGCCCTCACAATGGAGGTGTCAGGTTTGGGACTAGGTACATATAGGTATGACACAAACACACACCCATATAAAACATAGTTCTTAAATCCAAAGCTAACATAAAACCCAAGTGCGCGATCAGTGTTCACGTAACATTAACACCAAATAATTCATAGAAACACGGGACAACAAGCAAACCTCTGAAAGCAGTAAGGCTGGATTCTGACGAGCAAGCGAAGATCGCGAAGTCTGGTTTGGAAATGAAAATGATGTCCTCTGAAATGGATGCCGAGACTGAAAAATGGCAAGGTGCAGCTGCCGACGAAAACAACGATATTGTGAAGAGGTAGGAGGTCACTAATACCACTCGTATGAGTGAACATATATTTCATAACTTTGGATCTGCACATGACCTTCAAAAAATTAATAAATTACAGGGCGAAAAATATGTCTTCCATGGCCTTCGCTATGTACCAATTCACAAAAGGTGAAGGCCGTCTAAACACTACTCAAGACCTCTTCACACAAGCGGAATATTTCGCGGAGGAAGCGAATAGACTTTATAAAATTGTGCGACAGTTTTCTTATCAGGTAAACCAGTAACAGCATCCAAAACAAATATAGTTAAATGGTATAATATGTATGTATCTATCATATAAAATATATTTTAAGGTACCCGCGGGAGCAACAAAAAAAGAACTTCTAGAGCATCTTGATAAGGTCCCAACGTATGTGCAACAGCTACAATTCACTGTGAAAGAGCCGACGGTTGGGCGCGCAGCCACCTTCAGCAAAGTAGACAACGTTATACAGGAGACCAAACATCTTATGAACGTTATTAGTAAAGTCGTTACTACATGTTTCGATTGCGCGAACAAGGTGACCGCTCATTCCTTAAATCTATTTGACTATACAATTATATTTTTCAATTTCTTTTTCGAGCAACACATCGCACATTTTGACAGTTTAGTAAATTTTCTAGGAAATGTAAAGATTTTAGTGCATTGGAACATAATGTTCCTTAGGTACCTTTGCCGTGGGAGGCCCGTGTGGGAGTGGTTAAAAGGCACCAGAGTGTTGCACCTGTTAAGTACTTTAAAGATTATATTTCATTCGTGATTGTTAGTTTCGGGAAAACGGTGAAACAGTGTGATTAATATTACGAGATTTATTCTTGGTTGTAATTTATACCTTGAAGATACAATTATTATTGTCAAACCAGAAAAATTTGTTTCATAACAACAAGAATAAATCTCATTAGTTGATTAGATATTAGTTTTATACATATAGTAATAGAGCAGTTTATAAATGAAGAATCCCAGTTTTATTTAGGTACCTACTGTTTATTGTTGTATTTTTTTTTTTATATCTGTTTTTCCTTCCTCCATGCACCGGGTGGTTCCGTCCACGCCAGGGTCTTATTCCGCTGGACAAAGCGATAAACAAAACTTCAGCACAGGCGAGGGACGACTCGGTCTGTCTCTATCTTGCACCCGCATAATACTCGTATCATGTCACCATAGTCACGTACCTATATGTGTTCCTGTGTATACGTAGTTTACATGAGCATGTTAATAATAATCATGCCCATACGAAAATATTTCTTCATGAATACATATTTATGCTAATATTGACCTTCCTCTTTCATACAAGAATTTTGTGCCAGCTAGAACCTGTGCTCTACGGGGAAAGCTAAACACATTCCCACGTACGAGGTTCCTTGTTACCTGACCTATCTGTATATGAACTTCAGTCTTTCCTTCGTGTCCAGCCTGTCAATTCTGAATATCTCTTTATTTATGCTTTTTCCATGTCTCATTTACTTATCCACGTTTTGTTTATGTGTTATTTTGTGACATTTATTTTCAGTATTCCCTATGTATGCCTGAGAGAGTTCCTATGCATTGGAAGCCAAATTTACAAAAAGCATCCACGTATAAGAGTGAAAATAGTGTACTGAATGGTTGAAGTAGGTATTTGTGGATTCAGAATTGTGGTTTTATTTAACAGTTCAGTTTGTATCCAATGCAAATCATTAACAGACTGATCATTTACTAACCGTGGATTTAGTGTAGCATTGTTTGGTGTAACCCATAGCTAATCTTAATGTTGTTGGTGTGATGTTGCAATTGATAACTTATTATTATTAGATTAGCATCTGTGTGGTATTTTAATTAATCATTCATTTTAAAGTTTATAATATGAATATGAACTTTAAGTGGATCAGTTTTTTTTCTCTTTTAAGTAATTTTGCTACAATTTATCTAATGTCAATTAAAACCAACACACTCGGTCTCTAAAATTGTCATTAACTAGCAAAGGTATCCCCTTACAATACACTTAATTTCAATTACATGTAATCATGGTCCTAATTAATTGGACCTTACTATTGCATAAGACCGCAAATTGATTCGCGAGCATGGTGTTTCTTGTCATTTTGAGAATTGTGTAATCCTTTAGATTTGTGTGAACTCAAAATCTAACCACGAGGCTTATGAAAAGCATATTTTACTCAGAAAATCAAAATTATACTGAAGCTATTTGAAAATATGCGAGTAGAAGTCCTTGTCATGTCGAAGGATTATTTTCTTGCTGAAAATTTTCCTTCTGCGTGTCGCTCGTCGTTAGTATACACTTGCAATTCTGCTAACTAGTGAGTTGTGGCATACAGTACAACCTGGACTTCACGGGTCTGACGGCGGGTGGTGCGGCGGCTGGGGGGCGAACGGCACGGGACGAGGAGGGCGGAGGAGGCGTCGGCGGTGACGCCAAGCCGGGTGGCAGCAGCTCCGACACGGCCATGTGACAGTACGGCATGGGCCGGCGCGGCAAGGGCGACGCGCGCCGGACCAGGGTCAGCTTCCTCTTGTTTTAAAGACTTAAACGTCTGAGAACAACTCGTCGCCTGAAGTCGGAAGAACCGACACCGCGCTGATAGACATAAAGGTGACCTGTGCATTGCCTAAATTAAATTGGAAGAGTTGGATGTATCAAATAAGATTTTGGTTAGTGAAGAAGCTTTATCAGTTGGTAGACACGTTTGATGGTGTTACTGATAGCTTATAATAATATCTGCATCTTATGAATTTGAAGATAGGAACTAGTAAGGTAGCGTATTAAAAGAAAGAACATAATATAAAGAAATAGAAAGATTTTTGAGACAAAATGAGGCGTATACACAACGAACGGCATTATGTACATACAGCTTTATGTATTTCTAGCGCGGTACCGGTACTAGGGACCACATGAAATGATGTGTAACTGTGAAAAATGCCTAAAATACCGCAGTTAGATGTTATTCCGTGTGGTACTTGAACTCCGACAACCTTTGCTAACAAATTATTATAACTCGCATAAATAAGCGGTTATTGAATAGTTTGTAGCAATTTATTTAATTATAAGATGGACAGTACGATATACAAAGTAAGTTTCTGCAGAGCACTTGCGACACACAAAGCGTCTTCTCAACTCAACTCTTGTATTCTTAATCTTAATGCTAGATCGCAAGCGTGCGGACGCAACGCATTTGGCTGTGGATCGAAAGTAATAAGTATATTGTAAGATAAAACTTTGTTACTATATTCAGGGCCTTCAATGAACACCACAATATTAAATTAAACATAATATTTCTCAAACGTAGTTCTCAGTGCTATTAACTTATTGATAGAGTAGAAAAGGCAGATACAGACAGTTGCAATCATATTATGAATTATGCCTGGAATAGAACAATTTGTGATCAATAATTAAGAAGAGTGAAATCGTACAATAAATATAATACTTGTTACACTTTCATAATGTTACACATTGTTACAATTAATACGTAAACAACACAGAAAAGCATATTTTTTTAAGTTTCCCTCTTTTAAACCTGTTATAATAAGTACTTCTAATCCTACTAACTTTTATCTATATGTAATATATACTGGTCCTTTACTATTGTTTACACCTAAGCTTCCTACTTCTCTGCGCACCCTACTGCACTCTCCGTGGTCCTGTTGCACTTTGTTTTGCGTTATGCACGACAGCTTCCTCACTTCCATTTGACATCGGTGGCGACATTTATTTCCAGAACATGCTACTTTAACACATTATACTTCAGAACGACACAGTGTTACTCTTGCATTCGATGTTATCGCATTCTTAGTCATTTCTCCTTCAACGAGTTCGTGAACATACATTAGAGTACGGTCATATTGACATTATTTGTGCAGGCTGCGCGTGCGGCTGTATACATTGCATGATTGTGAAACGGAACAAATAGATGTGTGTTGCATGTGTGTACCGTGGTATATGGATGTCGTACGTCATCTTTCCGACGGGGAGGATTTTCAATGTTAAGATGAGGGAAATTGACTCTGGTGGTTGCCCCAGCAACTCCCACGTCGCCCAGAAACGCAGTGTTATATAGACCCTCAGCTACGGAGGCGCTGAGCCACGCCGGCGCAGAACGCGGGCACTGATACACGACCGCTCATGCATGCTGCAATGTGACTGTTCAGGGCTGGTATTGCATGTAGACGCGCATCGCCCGGCATGTCTGCAACACCGCTGATCAACTAATGTGTTACGGCAATAATGAACATATCAGTTTGTAGGTCATAGTTTCAACTGCCTACAGGCAAACGACTACGTCTTTATTTAGTATTTAAGAGCTTTATTGTTGTAGAAAAAAATACAAGCGTGCCTACCTCTACGGTCAGTTCAGTAGTTTATATTTACCTAGACCACGAAAGATTTATAAATAAAAATAAAGAAAGAAATAATATTATTTACGAATAAACATGTCTATTTACTAAAGTTTGCATTGCAGTTTCTACATAATAATTTAGTAGCATATTGTAATACTCGGGATGTCCTCCACCTATTAAAGCTAGGTACAGGTACATACAGTATTGTAACTGCACGACTGCACTACTGTCTGAGAACAGGTCTACTATTACATAATGCGTATAAATAATTGATGCAATATTACGTATGTAGGTAAGTAGTTGTTAAGCCAGACGCAAGTTATTCATATGTCACTGTACCGCGTAGTGTGCCGCTTCGCCACCGCTACGAGCGTGTCTCACTATGTGCCTCTCGCCGACACGACGGTGCCTGTCTTCTGTGCTCGTTCTCACCCCATACCGGTCTATATAACACTACGCTTGTTTCATACATACTTTTAGCATTTACTCTTCTAAACTAACTACGTGAACGATGTTGGCTTTCGCATTATATCTAGTTATATCTAACGAAATTGTTATCTAATACGATACTGACTACTTTAACTAATCTTTAATCTTGTTTATTGCCTTCTTAGTTACTGTTTAGTACCTAATGTATTAATCTAGAATACTTATAACTATGTTTAAGTCAGTTTCAATTGTAATACGAGATGATTAGAATAGTTACCACATTATAATAACTAATGTAAAGAGCTTGATAAAGCTTTATAAAGAAAGAGTTGTGAATCGAACTTGTGGCCACGTAACGTTAGAAACAAAGATTAGCGTTAACTGCTTTGACTGTTAATAACAATTAAGTTTATTAAGGTTTTTCACTATGTTTAGTGGAGTGACATGTTTATCGATTCATGGGCTTCAAATGAATGATATACCAAATATTGCTTTTATACAAAATGTAAGATAAAATGGTTGCGAATGCTCTAGGCAGGGCTGTTAAGGTTTAAACAAAAGCTGATTAGCTTTATAATATTGCTAAATGCGTAAAGCAGATTCGACATTTCGACCGCCATAATATGTTCATGAATAAATTATGCCAAAACAATTCTGGATGGGGCATTATAAATACGCAACTGATCATCAAAGTATATATCTGAGTCTAAGCATTAAAGCCCAATTTCGAACGTTCGTCGGTCCACGTAGTGAGTGATATTGGAGAAGCCCGCCGCCTCACTACACTTAAGTCACTACTGCTTATATCACGGTCATTTCATGGTATAAAGTTAACGAATACATGGTATAATTTATGAATCATAGTATCATCGGAGTACATACGTATATTGTGTGGTGAATACAATAGCTGTGCCATTGTGCCTCCTCGCTTAGATTTTAGCGTTTAGCTAATTAGCACCGTTACCGAAATATTCCACGAGAATTCTTTAATTAAACATAAAAATAATAGTGAATTACACAATAATGAACGGTCACCACAATAACGATATCATAATTTATCGGTTAGTGTATAAGTAGAGTTTAGCGATACAGTGATTTGTGATATTACAAGATACTTATCGAGATTTAGTACAACGTCCTTTAATTTCAACGTTTTTATAGTAATTAACTTTAGTAACACGAATGAACACCAAAATAGTAACCATAAATACTAAATAATTATGTACTTATTAGATAAGATATAGATTATATAGACAAGGTATATGATAGATCGGGACCTCGATGGAGGAGACCTGTTTATATAGAGAGCATCATCTATGGAGGAGACGGTAGCCAGAAATTCTTCTATTTAATTAGATACAGTAGGATACATGCTGAATTTGAGATCGCCTAAGGCTATATGCTAATATCACTTAGCAGAAAACATTGGTTTCAAGCGCGATACAATTAGTTATTAGTAAACGAATGGCCTGAGATATAAACTGTTTGACCTACCTCGACGCTGAGCAATCTTACGCAAGGAGACAATTTAGATATAAGGGAACATTATGAAATATTAATTTGCACGTTAATAACGTAGGTACATTCTTAGAAGTGGTTATATTTTCCAAATTTACTAATTTAATATAATCTAATAAAAACTGAGCTTCCGAAATTTGAATGCCTAATTCATTATTACGGTTATGTACCGCTGGAAAACAATAAATAAACTGCAATAAAATAGACAAATTCTAATTTAATAAATAGTGATCCAAGTACCTACACTTATTAAGACGTCTTATAACACACATAAAATGATGTGCAAAGTACTTAGTAAATAACTACATAATATATTTTCTATTATTCTCTTACATGTAACGTGTAAATTGATTACCCTGAAGGAGTAAAACCCCGATAAAGTGAATAGGTATTGTAAATAAATAAATTTTGATAGAATTAAATTCAAGTGAAGAGATTTCTTAGTTAAAACACGTATCGTCGAATATTTTAAATCAACTTAATGTTACTTTGTGTATAAAGATTGTATTGTCGATAAACTGTTGTGATTGTTATAATATATTTGAAGTTGCATTTTCATTATTATAAGTAGAAGTATATTTTCCATAGTGCTGCCAAAGATATTTAATAATATATCTAGATGTAGTAACGTTGTTTACATAACAGAATATTTTGAGGTTGTTCGTGAATTTATGGATTGTATTTTGATGTGGTCGACGAATGTAATAACACTGTGTACGTGATCTATTACATCACCAAATAAAAAGAGGATTCATACGAGATTCTGTGTTTCATTTGGACTCCCCGCTCCTGCTTGATACTATGGTAAGTGTGAAAGTGTTCAATAAAACGATTGACTCCTATATATTACGTATTTATTTATATTTATTCAAAGGTACAATATATTACATCGTCTGAACTTCCCTTCCTCTCCCAACACTCATCACAAGTCCATCGTAATGACTAAGCAAATGATCTGTATGGTAGTGGGCCGTGACCCTACACAAAATACAAAATTAAGCATAATCTTATCACCTAAAGTACTAAATTTAACGCGGAAGTCAATACTGTAGTGGAGGAAATAATACAAATTTATTTTAACATCCCATGCTGATTAAATAAAGATTATGCATGAATCATAAATAACGTGTCATTTACTAACATAACCTGATAATATATATTTTGCTCACAAGATAATAATGACTAAACAAAATATTTACATAACCAAAAATAGTCGGCTAACTGATAAGCGGTATATTGTTAAATACGAGTCCTAAGAAGATATTAAAACAACAGTTACTTTATAACATATTGTATTGAGATAGACCAAATTATTTTATGCAAGTTTGACAACATAATGAACATACGATTTTGTTATTAATACTAGACTGTTCCATGCATTCCTCAATTTTTGTTGGTGAGAGATCCTTACATCATTCCCTTATACGTTACTATAAAGAAACGCTAACAACTAGCTAGAGCTAGATTCTATTTCACAACTGAACTATGAGCATACTTTAATATCACTAAGCACATATTAACTTTGTATAGTTATAACACACCGTGCGAATCAAACCTCCGTCAAGTGTATGAATGCACCGTTTAAGCCGAAACCGTATTACAATTTGTAATGATATAGAAGTAAAAAATATGTCTTATCTAGATCACTTTAAAATTTAGAATGGTGTATTACCTAATGCAAACTTTTCGAATAACTACAGTATTCTCTCTCTACTTTTAAATATAACAGAAAATAAAAGCAGTAATCATACTTCTCAAATATTATTATTTTGTAATTTTATTATGCTAAATTTATCAGTATAGATAAAGATTTAGTGCCTATGTTAAATTTTACCCAGATATTGAGCTGAATCGATCACGTTTCTGATTGAGTTGTCTATCTAGTGTTACTCATACTATTATAATAACACAGTAAATCATGACACAGTCGTCTTCGATTAAAGTATACCGTTATTATAAGCTATTTGGCATCTTCATGGACGTAAATGTCTACTCATAAGCTGTAATATTGTTTGTGCTAAATCCAACGCTGCTAACAGCTAAACAGTTTTTAAACACCAAAAATAATAAATAATCATATAAAATATGTTTGTTTTATAAAATCCTTTGGAAACACAGAAGTATAAAATTAGGCCTCACTTATCATAATAAATGCTTTGTCATGGAAAAGTCTTATAAATAAAATACATACAAAAGTAATCTCATACAATGTAGACTTGTGGTAAAATTTTGTATTAACTTCCTCAACGCATGTCAGTTACAATGTTATTACATCCTGTAGTCTTCATTAATCGTTGTTTCATTATGCTAAATCCATAGAACTATAAGTTACTAATTAATTAAGTGCGCCGTGTGCGGACTATGGTCCTTTTTATATAACTATTCCAGTTGCGACACTCTTAAAAGACCAATCTGCAAATGACGTAAAAAATCTCAATATGTGAAGTAAAATTACAAGAATATAGTAAATTACAATATTTTTGGCAAACATCAAAACATTTTCTAGTGAGGCTCAGCGGCACACACTTTTACATATTAATGTTAATGCTTTTTTTACTTGGTTTTGTGTTTTTTTAGATTACCAATAATTTTGAATCGAATTTATTAGAAGTAAAGAAGTATTAAGACATGTAATGCCCAAAATCAGAAACAGAACAGTCACCAAAAGAGTGATTTAGTCACAGAGAAACCTTAATACAAAGTACAAGTTCGAAGTAGAGTAATTAGTGAGACAAACTCTTATTGTGAACACACATTGCTGGACATAAGACAAAAAGCAATTTTCACTTGACAAATACTTGTGTTTACGACAGTACAGTTAATTGTCACAACACTGAAAATGGCACTATATAACCCAGAGTTAGGTTAACAAATAAAAACTTATGTAACAAATCTCGCTAGCCGAATTCATTTTCAGATTTTAAATACAAATCAATCATGAATTCTGTTTCACAAACAATTTAAATCACGATACATGTACACTTGTACAGTCCCAATAATCTATCGGCTTGTCAATTCTAGCAATCAGAAGAATTAAAGTATCTATTTTACAAGTAGAATAGAGTTAAAATACGTAAAGTATTATAGCATTATGGTAGAAGAGTCACAGTAATCATTGACTTAAATTAATTTCATCGAGTATGTTTTGTCATTAAACAGAATGCCGCCAGAATGCGGCCGGAGTCTTATTTAGCATAATAGCTATGCTATAGGAAATCATCGATCGAAGCTACTCGGGTAATTCGGTATTGACGAATAATAAAAGACAGAACGCCAAGGCATGTTTCGTTATTTTAAAATTTTAAATCGCGATATTTAGGAATCAAACTTCTATTTGTACTCGGACCTCGTTTTTATCGATACCAAAACGTTATGAAGCACTGTGTCGACCGAGGGAACCGACACTCGATCGATGACGAGGCGACGCCGCGCCGCGAGTTAGTCACGCGTAAGTTACGGTGGGTGCGAGGCCGACGACACTGTGGTCGACTTTAAAACAAACCTTTCTTTTTCTTGTCCTTCTTATCCTTGCCGTCGACAGTCCTGGAACACAAATAGGCAGACGTTAGATACTACAAAAAAAAGGTAAAATCAACCAAAATAAGCTGCTATTATCGAAATATTCTTGTTGCGGAAACAGTCAAAAATATTTTTTCAAGGAGTATATATTAACCGTGTAAAACGCTACATTCGTGAATCGTAATAACGGCATGAGTGGTCTGCGCGATGAGTGTAATGTAAACACATGACTCTAAGAGCATCGTATTTCCGCTTCTCGGAGGCTTTCAGTTGGCACCAATGTATATAATTGCTTAACTTGCTATTAGGTCGAAGGGCCTGGCGTAGTGTGTCTATATAATATACATAACGGTTGCTCAGTACGTTTGGTTTTCGCCTCTAAGTAATCTGAATCAGATCTAGCGATTTCCTAGCTGTATCTCGCCCAGCGACCCCCTAAACTGAGGTACCTTACGACCCACGTATGCCATGCCCATGAGGCGTAGTGTAGCGAGTGGGAACCGTCGATGGGAAGGAATGATAGGTCGCTTCGAGTACTTACTCCTTGCTGTTGGCCTCGAGCGAGCGGCGGCGCAGGTCGTCCAGCGACAGGCCGGTGTCGCGCTCCCAGGCGGCGCGCTCGGCGTGCAGCGCGCGCTGGCGCTCGTCCAGCTCGCGCGCCTGCGCCTCCAGCGCGCGCCGCGTGGCCTCGTGCCGCCGCGCCAGCTCGGCCTCCGACTCCTTCAGCTTGGCGCGCTTCTCGCGCACCTTCATCTCGAACACCTGCCGATGTACACGGAATATTGTTAAGCACGGTATACACAACCCACCGCTGCCCGCTCCCATGTAAATTGAACTACGTGAAGTAAGCTTCTGACACATTTCTCCGATTCATTAATGTTAAATATGGATCATATACATTAATGGCTTAGGATTCTTACAGACCAAAACCTGTTTAAGCTTGACGAGTCACATTGCTTCTCAAAGTTTGTAACATCTGTCGTCACTTTTCTTAGCATTAGGAGTAATTGAAGATACACAAACTGATTTGCTCCATATTAAGAGAACAACAAAGAAAAATTAAATTTATCAATAACTTAATAAGTTTTAGTAAAAAATATAAGTTTTCTTCCATATTTATTCCAAACAATAAAACGGTATCTATGTTTTGTTAGTTCACTGACCTGTTCCATCTCGCTTTCCATTTTCTTCATCTTAAGATCATGTTCCCGCTTTTCTTCCTCCATTTGAGCCAAAGGATTCCTGAGAACAAATATTGACCATTAAATCTATCTAAATGGTTACTAACCTACTGCACGAAAGAAAGTAAATGAAAATCTTCAATAAAACAGAACAAAAAGAATAAGTAGGTAAGTATCACAAAAAGGCATGCAAAAACGGGCCAGCGAGAAAAGAAGTCGCTCCAAAAAGTATCATGTTTATTGTACACCATAATTGCTTTCCTTTCATTATACATTCATATCATGCTCAACGGTATATAACAACAAAAGGCAAGAATGGATTTCTCAGGGGCGTAGCTACCGTAACAGCCGTATCAACTATACGAGGCACTACAGGGCCCGAGTGTAACCAAAAATTGGTAAAATGGTATGAACAAACATTGTCTTCGTATTCAGGTTCCTTAAAGCCCTAATGGGACAATAGATCTGATAAACAAACTGGATTCCGATCCCCAAAAAAGTACATTTTTAGTTCCAGCAAGATTCATACTCCGACTCTGCAAGAGTCAGAAAAAAAAAGCTCTCTGTAAAACTGAAATCGTTTTCGGTGACATCTTTTTACTTCCGCGATCATCAGATTGCATCACCATTTATTCTTTGTATAAGTAAAATTAAGATTTCTTAGGACCAAGTACATCAACTTTCCGAAGGACAATGCAACACTGAAGGATATGAGGATATTACGCGCAACGATTCCATGATTGCGTGCAAAAACGATATGGAAGCCATTTGGAATATGTGATTTTGTAAAATCCGCACCAAAGCGAAATTTCAAGTAAATTATGTTTTGTTTCAACAAGTTTTTTATTGAATTATGAAATCCATCTGTCTTGGGGCACTCGATACGAGTATTTGTTTAGTTTGTAATCAATATTTTCCTCCTCTTAGGCTTCGTCGCAGTCGGGTCAAAAGAGTACCCAATAAATTTTTATAGAGGGCCTATTTAGGTCTGCTACGCCACTGGTACTTTTAAAGACAAAGGAGGGCAAAGCGCAATGTGAAATGTGGGACACAGTTGTCAAGTCACGTTTAACGACGGTCAATTCGCCTAGTAGTCCAATTTATCAATTGGGTTTAGTTGACGAGAGCAATTTCTTCGTTTGTAGAATCAGGATAAAGTTAGTTTACATGCGAGACGATGTTACAGAGTTATTTCCGCTGTTCTAAATTGGTATGTTAGGCTAACAAAATCAAAGCGAAAGCATGCATGTCACCAAAACCAAGTCTACATACATAAATATACTACACATTTAGATTTTTACTACTTGTAAGCTTAAATTTCATCTAAATCCGGACAGTTCCTGAACATAAGATCCGACTTATCTAAGACAGTTTACGTACTACATATAAACAAATCTATAAAAATTTAAGCTTACAGGCATTAGATAACAAAGCATGGGTTCAAGGAAAACTCATTCAGTTTTGTGATATTTTAAAATCATTGCCGGCGTATCAATGCCTTCAAATTTCAAATTTAGTAGGGTTATTAGTATCAAAAACTGAATGTTCAGGAACAGATGGGCTCAAATAAAATAACACCGTGCTATGTGTACTAGTTGCAGTTATGAAAATACGTCGGACGCGACGGGACTTACCAAACGGTCATGAAACTGTTCATCAATCCTTGCGGGCATAAACTGAACCAACACAACCAGAGTTAACGACACACGGCTGTGCCCGCAAACACTTCACAGTGGTATCAGTAACAAACACAACAATGACACATATAAGCGAAAACAAGACATTAACAAAAGGCGACTATTGCTTCAAGATTGTTCGTTCCAAACGCATACGCATTCATGTGCTGTATACGTGACGGACCAAAAAGGCAAAATATTTGCTTTTTAAATTCCGTGTGATGTAAGCCTTCATTACGGTTAAAAGACAGTTTACATGACATTCATGTACTTATTACACAAATTAATGCTGAGAAATCAGTGTGCAGTCGAGTGTAACACACGCAAATTAGTTGCAGTCATCACTGTTTGAACACAACAAATATAATGAGGAATAAATTGTTATTAATGCCACTGTGTAAGCGCGTGAACTGCAAGTTATTATGATATATGATATGTATCAAGGTTATTTAAAAAAAAAACAACAGCTCTTAAGTCTCTTTAAAATTTGGTATTTTTTTTAAATAATCCATGAAAAGTAAAGACATTAACAATTAATATTTCATTTCTGCATGCCCAAGCACAGAACGTTCAATAATTAAAGAATATTATATCAATGCAGAGCTATTGAATAAAATCTAAAATATTAAAAATAAAACAAAACTGTAGCACACAACTGTGACAGTATATAGAAGAATGTTAAAGGTGACCAGACATGCAGCAATGAAGAAACAATCAAAAAAATCACTCAATAAACGTTTCATATGATGTTATATTAGTCCATGGAATTCCATAAATAAGTCTGGTCACCTTAAATGCGGTGACAGCAGTAATAAAACAAACAAATGTTAGAATATCGTTACATAGATGGTCCAGCAACCCTGTCCACTTAGGTTGTTAGGTCTAATCATGCCTGTTTCAAAATATTATTGGAAATATCTACTGAGACCAGAGAAACAGGTAAAACTTGATTCAAAAAGTTAGTTTGTTAGCACAATTTTGATGAATTTTTGACATGGAGAATGGAATGAGGCGACGGATAGGTTAGCGACGTTCGTCTTACTTGTTGGAGTTGATCCTGTGCGGTTTGCCGTCGTGTGAGAGACCGGCCAGCTTGCGGCACCGGTAGTTCTCATAGTGTACTGAGCTTGTTACGTCCTTCAGGTCCTGAAGGTGCGTCCTTATCACCATGTTGCGCAGCGCCAAGAAGTCGCAGTGTTCCAGGTTCTCAACTATAAAACATACGGATTTAGGTGATAATTTCAAATATTGGACAGATATAATGGAAAATTATAATTCATGTGTAAATAATACTACTGCCTCCTTGGTCTAGTGTTCACAAGCACTACTGCTGAACACGAGGACCTGGGATCGATTCCCGGGCTCAGGCAAAGTGTTTATTGTTTATTTTCAATCTGGAATTTCTCAGTAGCAACCCGGAGTCTGGATTTGTGCCCAGTTCATGGCAATAAGCTCGTCCTCTGGTACATGGGACTCAAACATGACTGGCAAAACGTGAATATATAGGTATGTCACTGAGTCTCCCTTCGGGGATTACAGGCATTATGTGATGTGTAAAGGACTTGTGACACACTAATTTAGGTAATACCTGAATGGACCCAAATCGTCATATTTTCCGTAAATCGTCTTATTTGCCGCAAATATAACTTCGAGAGATGTTGATTTTTTTAAATGATTATAATGTAATACATTTTATCGTAACTGTCGCATATTTAACTTGAACGCAACGTCAACGCTGCAATTTGCAAAAAACGTTAGAAATATTTGAACTTTGCGGGCCAGCCTGCCGGATCTCTTTAAATCATAAAACTTGGACACAACTTGAAGGCGTTGCGGCAGACCATATCCACGCGGAAGGAGTTAAGCAAACTCAATAGTCCACATTAGCCCAACAGCAGGATGATTCAGACTGAGCATATCCAGTAACCAGTAGAAATGAGTCAGTTTTAACAGTATCGTTATATGTTAGTTATATTATTAGTTGAGGAAAGCAGATGCATAGTGTTGTCCAGGTCATACCCTCAGCGATCCCCCAGGGGTACTTGCGGCCGCGCACGCGCTTGGTGTCGCTCTCGATGACGGTGTTGGCGCCCACCACGGCGAAGGGCACGCGCGTGCGCAGCGAGCGCGCCGCCTCCGCCACCTCGCCCTCCTCGCCCGTGCTCTCCGGGAAGTCGTAGATCTTGATCTTGTGCTGACTTATTTCTTTCATGATCTGTAGTACGAGTAGTTTACAAATTATTTTTAAGTAAGTATATGGGAAATAAAATCGTTTATACTGTCCCTTTCTCACTCATTCGCGATCATTTTTATCGTTCGTCATCACCTCGTCAGACAAGGACAAAACCCACCGCGTGCAGAAAATAATTATGGCGTATCAGAGCGAGACCTATTGAGCGTTGTTTTTATTTTTGCACTCAATTAAAAAAAAAAAATATCCTATCTAGCATTGAATTATCATTATTTGCGAACTAACTTACTATTTTGTTTCCGTTCACTAACCTGTTCTTTGAAATCTTTGCATTCCTCCGGGGTCATGGTGTCCGCTTTAGCGATGACCGGTATGATGTTGACCTTGTCGCCGAGCCGCTGCATGAACTCGACGTCGAGCGGCTTGAGCCCGTGGCCGCTGGGCGCGATGAAGTACAGGCAGCAGTGCACGCGCGTGTCCGGCGGCGCCGCCTTGCGCGTCACGCGGGACTCCGCATTCAGGAACTCTTCATACTTCGACTCAACGAAGTCGATGATAGGTTGCCAACTACAATGACAAAAGTGAGTCTCATAAGTATGAATAAAAGTTAAGAATGAAGAAATTTTATCGCTAATGACGAAATCAATCTACTGTTCAGCTAAAAAATGCAAACGATCATTATTATTTGTTTAGTGAACGTCTTCGAACAATTTTCGCGTGTTAAGTGTTAATTTACGACAATATTATTGCATGCAACGTAATGGAAAGGATGTTTTGAATCACGCACCAATTACTGTTGTCGACTGCATCACCGAAGCCCGGTGTATCGACGATTGTTAACGTGAGGTTGACTCCGTTCTCCTTGAGGATAACCACGCTGGTCTCCACGCCCACCGTCTTCTTGACACGTAGTGACGGGCCCGGGTGCTTATCCCGGTCGTACACGTCCGTCAGAAACAATGAGTTTATTAACGTTGACTTGCCCAAACCTGTTTCACCTAAAAATAAACGCATTATTCATTAACCTTCTTAATTTCCAAGAAGGCTGCATATTAACGGAGTGACTAATGTTCACATTTTATTTTTTTCTTATCTTTACTGTCAGAAACAAAGTTTGAAATTCTTCCACATACAACATAACGTTTTGTATGTCGTATGTGGAAGGATTTGGAGCGGTTTGCCCAGAAGAGGGATATTTAAGGAAAAAAATTTTTTTTCAAGAGCAAAATAGTGCATTTTAATAGTAATGATCTTACCAACAACCATTAGCGTGAACTCAAATCCTTTTTTCACTGCCTTTCTGTATACTTGGTTTGGTAGGTTTGCAAATCCGACATATCCGTCTAATTCTTTGGTTTTTGGTTTTTCTAATTTAGGTAATTCCGGTTTCGGCGCGACTGGCGGGTGCTCGGGTTTCTGGAAATAAACGGAAAGAATTATGTAGTTGGAACAAGACATGACATAGATATAATAATAATAAAATTTCCTCGAACGTAAGTAATAACAGTGTTTGTATTACACATACACTGTTATTACTATGAGTGCCCCTTATAATGAACACTGTTATGAGATACTGATCGTCGGTGATTGTTTGCATTAATAGCGTGTCGTATAGGCTAGTACTCCTTTTTTAATCCGCGTATGGACGTGATAGAAAACTAGGAACAGAATATTTATGATCTGTGAATGCATCATCTACAACTTATGTATCAATGAATACTTAGAGGAACATCAACACGGCAGAGTGCCTGCCGTTGGTGTTGCTAATAATTGATCACCGCCAAAGAACTGTTCGGCAGTAAGCAGTCGTACGTAATGCAGCGGTTTATAAAGCAGGAAGAGGAAACATTAACGCGTGCTCACCGTTCAGCTTACCGAGTTTGCCGAATGTTTATTCAAGTGTGCGGATCGTTGGCGGTGACATTCGCGCAGTGTCGAGCTTCATTGTCTCGGCGCATTCTGGTGGTCAACGCAGTTAATTCTGGTTTTCAGGAGTTGCAGTGTGTGAGAAGTGTGTTGGGTTTGTTCCATCCTTACCTTGATAATGTTTTCTGTACTCCTGAGCGGGGGTGGACCGCTGGGGGGCGCGGAGGTGGGCACGGGGGGCGCAGGAGTCGGAGGCGGAGCCGAGGTAGGGGGCTTGTTCGTGTCCACAGAAACGCTGTTGCTGAGCTTGTTAATGGTCCCGTTCGACTCGTGGTGATGGTTTTCAAGCTGGTCGGGCAATGTGGCGGCGCGCTTAGCCAAAGCATCCTTGAGCGCAGAGGGCGGCGCGGGCGGCGCTCCTGCCGGCGGGCCCGTCGCGCTCACGCCGCCGCCACTGACCGAGTCCGACTTGAAGAACAATTCGCGTTTACTTTGTAACTAGAAACAAACAGAATTGTCTATAAATATAATGTCTTATTTATGAGGTCTAAAGCAATACAAGGGTACTTGGGACTTAGACAATGCTTAGGTTCAATGCAAAAGCATCAATCGACTGAATGAAAAACAATCCAATCTTCGTATAATAGTTTAATAGAATACTGTTTCAGTAATTATTCCAATAAATAACGGTACTTATTTATAGGTAGGAACATCTATGCAAGGAAAATATCTGTATTTAAACTACTATCGTGACATCAGCATAGTAGCATGTACCTACGTGTTTCCCCTATAATACTGTATACGAACGCAGAATTCCCATCAAGTAGACCTTACTAACGAGAATCCCGCTGCGTATAGTCATATATTCACCGTCAAATATTGTATGTATCGCAACGCAACATCGTCGACGTAAATACGAACACGTCAAGTATATCTGAACGGGTCGGTCTAGCCGGCTCCATGCGAGTCAGATGACTCACCGATTCCAAGGTAACGTTACTGCTGGACAATGTAGTAAAATATACCTATAAGGCATAATTAAGTAAGTATAGTAGTATACATCGGGTCCTATAACGTGAGACAAACTGCATATTTATAGTAGGTACACTGAAAAGTGAACAAAGCCGTATATCTGATGAACAAAAGACTGACGATTAACATTAACTTTTCCCGACGTCATTATTTGTAAAGAACATGATTTAGTGCAAAAAATAAATACGCGAATGAACCGAGCACGCTATGCACGCATCGTTGCGTGGATCTAGTAAACCTCATCGTACCAATAACTAGTATTTACGTAGGTGCGAAGAACGAAAGCGGTTACTCACACAGTGCATCACTACAACACCACAAAACGAGCCCTAATCAAATTTCAGAGGACAAGTCACCAATAACGCAATACACCAACGATGGCCTATCAACGTAACTAACCAGGAGGGTTCTGGTTACTTTACTCCACTAGGAGTTGTACGCTTTTTCTGCTGTTCCTTATGGCAGAAGGGGCAGGAAAAAAAACTTAGGCATTGTGGCATTTGGTCCCTCGCTTGCAGCCTCGTAGTGCGAGGAGTAAAGTATATCTTTGTAGGCGCGAGGCCGCTCTTAGCTTCCTTTATCTCACGAAAAATCTTTAGTTAAGGCCAAAAAATCTTACAAAAATCAAGCATGTGCTAAAACTTTAGGTTGGCTGCGCTCGTCCGTACATATTCGGTTCTCTTATTTTTTTACGAACTAGCTACTACTGCTGTATATGATCAAAAGAAACCTAACCTATCCGAAGTGCCATAATATCCGAGCTCAAGTTGCTCGCTGTTGCATCGCGGGGTAGTTTAGTAAAATCACTTATATTTTAAATAGCTTATATTGACTTGCGTTTGCACTAATAAATTGGTAAATAAGATCTCTATTAAAAACCCAACCACGAAAAGAAATACTTTATAGACTCACGAGAGCCTCGCAAAATGTTATCTTGCCCACATCACGTTTTAGTCTTGAGTCAATGGGAGTCTCAGTGGCAGAGGCCACTGAGAGTAACTCTCATTGAAAACCGTAACCTGAGTGTAAAATAAAAAGTAGGTAAATTAAGTACGTAGGTATGTATAACAGCATAGCTTGAACACCGATGGTTATTTGTGGAATTTCAAACCACGCAATTTGTCAACTAATTCATAAAACAACTGATTCAAGACTCGATAGACAATAGCTGAGAGCAAACAAACAAACACACGTGATAAGATTATTCCGTACATACGCTAGCCATTAAATGTATAAATAATATACGTGTATGGACGTTTAGGTATATGCAAAACGAACAAGAAAGTGGATATGCAAACACGTATGCAGTTTTGCGAAGTGCGACGACCGTAATGCGTCTGTGACGGTTGATTCTAATAATATCTACAAACGATGTTCCAGGCAACAACACCCTAACTATATCCCAGTTAACCTTAAACTTATAGGGCTATCGTTGAAGTAGTTGCTTTTATTTAACCGTTCGAAAGCTATTCAATATATTTAAATTATGTTGAATATGTTAACCATTTTCTTCGGAACTGTCACCCAGATTGGAGAATACAGAGATGTTTCCGACATCTGGCGGTTACAGTCGTGCAGCAGTTGCAGCATCGAAACGCGGCGCATCACGCATGGAGTACATTTCACCATTTCACATGATATAACACCAAAACTGTGCCATCATTATTATCAATGACAAGACCAAATTCACTTTCAAAACTAATAGTCCTCATCCTCAATGAACCAAGTACATAATGGCAGAATACCAGTGGCCTACTGAATGCCTTCTACGCTTCAGCACTACCATCCGGCGAGTGTTTACCACAGCACGGACATTGTACTGTAACGTAAATAATCAAACGGACTAAACATCGAAAGGAATTTGTTTGTTTGTAGAGCAAGCACGTATAAACAACCATACCGAATGCTGAAACAATTCTTCCACTTAACGTGAAATCAATAAATCAATTTCGATCAAATACGTAGGTACTCACATCGTCACTGACTATTTCCTTGCTTATTTTCTTGTTCTTGCGTTTTCTCAAACTAAGCCTTTTCAACGTGTTAAACATTTTGCTGATATTCATTAAATAATAACAATACTATTATCGGTATCGATAAATATCAGGTAGGAGCACCGTCACGCTTATCAACTTATGTACTTGAGAATGTATGTTGTAATAATATTCCATATTATATATTTTTACTTAACTAATACATAACACTATTCAAAGCCAATAGGGATAAATTTTGCATCACTTATACACATGGAAACAAGGCAAACAGCCAGCACAGGCTTCACGGTCGTCGTTTACTGAACTGAGTAACATTTTTACTACCAATTTATTGTTCGTTCGAGGCAGTCTCGCTGACACACTGTAGCTGAAAACGTCGCTGACTAATATTGACTAGAGATTAGGTTATTGTTTAACCGTAACTGAAGCTGTATGCGTAATTACTGGTACATGTCATATTAAGTTCACTTGACTCATGTAATAGTTTAAAATCAAACCATTATGTAAGATAAAATAGGAACATAAATGGCTCCACCCTTTTAGTTAAATAGAGCAATAAATAATTGAAGTAATAAATAGTAAGCTATGGAGTATGGCAGTAATTATTCTGCGTTCGCAATTCAGTTTCCAAAAATGTAAACGAATAATAATGAGTATTTCGAAAAATTACTTTAATACCTACATTTAAGGTTCCATTTGAACTGCGACTTAAACAAATTTAATGGCCTTATCAATAGTTCTAGTCATTCTAAAATGAACTCAATTGACATTAGGTTAAAGTTGATATTTGTTTATGGAGAAATACAATCAATTAGAAAGAGTATAATACATTTCACGAGTTATTGGATAACGACAATGCCGTACTTTCCCCAGGCCAAACGACAGGCGTCAATAACCAAAATTCGGAAATGTACACAAAAGATCTCCTCTGTGACCCTTACCTATTAGGGGCCATTCAAGTATTACGTTAGCACTAAAGGGGGGTAGGGTTTACTTTGGTTATTTTTGATGACATGGTCTGGATCGTGATTACGTCAGCAATAATCTTTGTTCGCTATACATGTAAATACACAATATGTTAACAGTAACAAACATAGGAACGGCATCTCAAGAAATGCGCGTAGAATAACAAGCAGTTTCATCTGGCAGCTCTGTGGCTCGACAACGAAGGCGGCATACGCCCGCGGTCTATAAAAAAATGTCTCCCTGCCAGACACTTCCAGTATAATAATTGCAATGCTTTGCTCGCAGTTACGGCGACGGCGGCGGCGGCGCCACGCTATGGAGACACGACTCATTCGCCGAGCAATCACGATGGCTCTTCCTGGCTATATAGTCTGACTCATTACTGCCACGTCTATCATTTACACTACCTCAAGTAATTTATAGCTAGAACTATTAATTAAAGATTACTTTAAAGCTACAGATTCCACCATCAACATTCCTGTAGGTTATTGTTCTAAAATTTACAAGTCATAACTTCAAAGCTGCCTTTCTACAACATGGTTATTGAGGACGTATTGCGCATTACTTCGTATACTAATAATGAGTGGTTCTAAACAAAAGTCTCGGTTCATTAAGTGTGAATAGACACGGTTGCGGTCAATGTGCACAGGTGTGTGCACGCCTGCTTATGCCTCCCCATCCCACCGGATATTGCCTGTTCGAACTTCATAAACACCAGGCTATATTAACTTGATAATTTATTGGAAATCAATTGTCATTAGGTTATGTTGATTCCTAATGAATTACTAACCCAATACAGTATGCAATGTAGCTGCTGTTAGACAGATAACATTGGCGTTACATCCTTATCAGCAGGCGTAAATTATACAAAGCACTATCACTGGTATAGTTAAATAAAGTTGGGTATCAATGGTTTTTTCCATTGCAACAGAAACAAATGTCTTCTGTTTTAGACTTAAAACGTCAGGAAAGTTGCTTAAAGTTATTGATGTCTACCAGTGTACAATTGTTAATTATTTCAATAGTATCTTGGAAATAGTATAGGACCTTAGCGCTTAATGAGTCAACTTAATGAGTCTACTTCATCTCCGACGATTAATTTATGTATCGATCATTGTCTAGACTAAGCCGAAAGACAATATTCTCTTCTACCGAATGCGCTTCTAACTATACTTGGCTATCCTATAGATAATTTTGCAAAAAGGACGTTACTGCTGTCATTGTCTTGACATTATAACTTTTTCGCTTATTACCAGCCGACCAACAGGGTGCTAAAAATATATAAGTGCATCGATTTCACGTCGTAGGTATCCATAAGAGGACAATTTGGGTTGTCAGTAATGTAGGCCTAATACGTTTTCTGAAAGTCTCATCAACAGGTTATGCAGAAACTAGAATTCTTTATTCGCACACATGTTAAATTTATACAGCAATATTTTTCTTAAATAAGTATTTTGTTTAAATAAACATTACGAATAACAGAAATAAGTAGGTAGGAATAGTAGTAACTCTTTCATTTGTTTTTAGCTTTACAGGTCACAAAAAGCGCACGTTCAACGAAAAAAGAAATACACACTGATATCTCACTACACCCCCTTGTCATGTTTCGGGATTTTTTCCGAACCCCTCCCCCCTCCTTTTAGTGATTAAAGGACGATCCGTAAATTGGCTCTTCTTGCACCATTTCTAGGTTCAAAATGCCGTGCATTGAACACGCGTGCGTTTTACTTCGCACTACCGCACTAGTGCGCTTTTTTTTAATAACAGCAAAGAGCCTTCACGCCATTTCATGCTTTAAAAATTGTGAATACAGGATCAAACTAATCTACGCAGACGTGTCTACTTAAAAGCAACGTCGCTATTATCGAGTGGTCATTAGAACCTAGTTACCTGATGTGTGAAGAATGGCTGAATGGTTGAAAAGGTAGTGACATGACATTGAGCAGTCATTAAATACATCATCACATATTTAAAAAATATATCAGCAAATTGCTAATTTTACCGTTACCAGCATTTACAAATATTTTATGGGCACCTCTCCAAAATACATCTTTTTATCAAGTGAATGACCATATTTTCCGTGTAATTTGTATACTTAATGTCGTAAAAAGTAAAATGTTAAGATAAAACGTGGCCAAGTGAAAGTACCCAGATGATTATTGAAATAGTAAAAAAAACTCTTAAATTTATTTAAGTTATAAGTAACTGTTGGATGTTTTAGAACATTTTCCAATATCGAAATATTTGTTTAACTACAATTTAAAAAAGCAATGATAGGTAGTCTCCATTGCTTACTTAGCTGTTTTACAGAAAAATAATATTTTTTATGGTACATTTACATTAGTAATTTAGTAAAAACATTAGTAAAAAATATTACATAGACAGTTTGTGAAATTTTATTTACTTTTTAGTCGCCAGTGTGTTCAAAACTTGGTTTGGTATGCATTTGGGTGCAATTCCACCCCTTGCGCTAGTACTGTTGTGTTTATTTATAATAATTCAATATCCAACATGTGAGAAAAAGATACACCGAAATTCATTTTATTCAACAGCAATCTAAAATATAGTAAATAAATAGAGTACGTAGTACATAATTTCTTACATAAGAAGACCATCTGGTATGTTCAGGAAATAAAATAATCTTTTTAATAAATAAAATGTATGTTAGTTAAGGCACCGGTTTTTCATCAAATTTGATTTTTCCTCATAACAAATAAGAGCAGGGTCATCGACCGTCCGTACCATACGAGGACTGATTCAAAGCAAATCAATTCAATGACAAGTGAACACCGTGAGAATCGTGAATACAATCACATACTTACTTGAATTTGTTTCGCAATAAAATAGATCGCTTGCAAACCTACGCTTCATAGAAATTTAGATTTTATTAATCTTCTGATGTACAGATTGTTGAATACAACATAAGTGGGCGGAGGATCCCCGAGCGTAGGCAAACCGGAGGCGACACAAACTATATGAGCTCATTGAGACCCGTACGAAATACGCATAATAATGCCTGAAAACATTAATAAATTAAATCCAGCAATCCGAATGTACATCGAGCTATTTGCATTATAACAAACTAATGAGACGCTGCACGAAGCAGAGAAAACAAAGCTTCCATATATGAGGATTTAGATCTTACACTTCTATTAATACGTCGTACTTAAACAAACATTTTCCAACGTACTTCTGTAGAAATTTTCCGAATGCACCTAATGAATGGAGTTAGGACAAAGAAACGGCAAATAAAAACTATGAGAATAGAGAACAAAGTCAGTAAGTAGGTCTGTGGATAAGAAAGACTAACATGCACATCTATCGTTCCACACCGAGGAACAATATTACAATGTGCAGTCAAATTGTAGGTTGCATACATGTAATCACGAACGAATTCTAATCATAAAGAAAGTAGACTAACACTTAATAATAATATGGGCGCTATCTCGATCACTTTCATTCACTTTCTGGTGTAATTTAACAGCCAGACATACATTCAGATGTATAACAACAGAAGTACAAACTTATCACTTTATAAACTTCTTTTTCTGGAATAAAGCAGAATGCATTCTTAGTGGCTACTGAATTATTCATGTGAGGTAAAGACGAAGACAAGCCCGACAAGTATCTCAGGATATAAATACTTTTGTGCACGTAGATAGATACCCACACTTAAAAGTGTAATTGTTTAAAAAATATCAGTTACCTTTGCAGTTGGGCATTTTGATAGTAAGTAACATTCTTAGAATCGACTCCACGAGTCCTTTATTTTTTATCCCACATGACCAGGTCACAAAGATACGACAACATTTAACTAATCGCACCAACGTTTTTTATTTTATTATCTAAATCCATAAAGCCTGTGTTACGCAGGGTGTCAATACGAACATAATTTGTTAAAAACCATGAATGTGTTGAAATAAACATAGATACACTTAAAAACATTACCCTCGTTTTGGGTAATGTTTCTCCAGTCAGGTAAATACCATCGCACGATAGCAATTAGGAACACCTGGTTAATTATAATTGCTGGGGGAAATAGAGCATCAAGCTTCGGGTAATTAAAAGAAAGTCCAACAAATAGTGGTGAAGATGATTATCACTTAAGTTGTTTTTGATTGTGAAATTTAATATGGTGCAATAGTCCACTTAAAAATAAGCTCTAAGAATCATCAAATTAAGTCTCATAACGTTTTGATATTCTAGAACGACGAATACGTAGAAACATGAATATGTTGAACGTTTCATTCCGATCGATGGCGTTCCGATAGAACTTGAACTAAGCTGCTCACTTAGCTTCTAGAATCTTACTACCTACTTCACATAAATGCATGGGTATAGTGCGGCATCGGCACTCGCACTATGCTCTTAATATTTTTTTATACTACGGACGGATGGCAATAGATGAGGCAATTATTGTTTTTGCTCCTGGTGCGGTCATGAAATCGTCAACGAAATTTTAATGGCAAATTCTAAAAGAATCGCCATTAAAAGCAAAGTCATCTAAAAAGATATAATCTAGTATTGGATAGCACAAAAACTAGGTACGCACAGTTTTTATGAATTATACGATTGAGGTAGACAATCATGTTTTGGTCTCATTAGGCAATGTACGCCAATGGCCATGAATTTTTTAATTGAGGTTAAAATAATTGTCACTTGAATTAACATTGTGAACTCGCGCACATGCATAAATGGGTTATTACGCGGATAATTACCAATTAAGGTTTACAGGGTTAATGTTCAATAACAAAGTTCCTACTCACAATCATAATTAAAACTATCCAGTTTTGAGTATGAATGTTTCGATGGCTATAAGGTTAGGGGATGACCAAAGAAATATGGATGGATAGTATGAAAGAAAATGTTGACAGAAGAAATTTGTTTGCGATGACGTCAGAGAAATAAATCGGGGAAAAAGACAAAAGGATGATGACTACAAAGAGATTTATAATATATTTTAGTCTACAGAAGCAAACATATTAATACATTTTTTAATATCTAAAAACTCGATCTCAGGGAATTAGCTACAATTTAAATTTTATGACTATATTTTTTTCTTGTGATGAAACAACACCACACAGGCTAACATCAAGCACAGCACCTACTAAAAATAAAAGTTATTTACTCTCACATCGTAAACTTCTTATTTGTTAGACGTAATCATGGCAGTATTTTATAAATATTACCATTACGTCTAACAAATAAGGCTTTTCCTATCTTTATTTCCATTGAAGAATCAACAATTCGACAAATGAGTTTTTAATTCATAGGTTTTAGTTGCTGTCGAAGACGAAATATTTAATGAGGGATTATCAGGTATAATTGAATAATAAGTTAGTAACAACAATAAATATGAATGAAATATAAAAAATAATTACTAAACTCCAAAATTAGTGTACTGTGTAATAACTTGTACGACCAACAGCCGTCTACACATAATCTGTGGCGGCGTACCCTTTGTAAGATGGCGGCGCAACAGCTGATCCGTTGCTGTGGCGCGTACCCCCGCGGTGGAATGTTGGGTTTGGGCACCATGTTTACCATATCTTTTGAGTAAGTAAGTATTGTGCTTTTATTCAATTGGCATGTTTAGATAAATCAGTGTAAGAAACTGCGCATAACTAGGTATATAAACACTGGTGTTATATTTTTATAAACTCGTATTTCGTAGCTTATTTATATGCACCAGTTACATTAACTACCATAAATTAATAGTTTTATAACGTGACGATTTTTCAATTACCTCAAGGACTACTAATGAACTCATAAGGTATAAATAGACAAGTCGCCAGCAGCCAGAAATGGAAACATTAGTGATAAATGTGGCACCAGACAAGTCGATGCACGAGGTTGTAATCTATTTAGAATGTTGACTTAATAAAGATTCACACGGCGTGCTTCTAGGTTCCAAAATTAAAATAATAGCCTTAACATGAAATAAAATATAGTTTGGTTAAATCGGGGAAAAGCATGTCTTGATCTTTAAACATTCTAACTAAAAGCCCCTTAAACTCTACTTAAACAGAGTAAGTGGTAAAAACCGCATAACGTGCCTATGACGTCACCTCCGCGCTTCTAAATAAAACATAGTTAACTTTCAATAGATAGTATTATGGAAGGCATAATATGTCATCGGCAAATAACATGCATTATGGCGTTTTCGTCAGTTTTCAAATATACTTTCATAATAGGCCTCATCTTTTGATGATGATGATGATGAAGTGAAATGGTGTTAAAAATATTGAGTGCATTCAGGATTTTTGGTTTGTAATATAGCTCCAATCTGTACGGTGCTGCCCTAATTTTTTGCCGATAACTACGAGTAATAATTTTAATTGATCTAGTAATTGTGTCCAGGGAAGTCTTTGTGCAATTGCTTTATGTATAATCATAAACCTAGTGACAAAGAAGTCTCACTGCATTATTGTTAGCTGCCTGAGAGATGCATTTGAAAAATATAAATTCTACTTGTTGACTTTACGAAGGTGATGTAGCAATGCTTAATTGTTCATAAATACAGTTTTATTGCTAAATTTTCTCAACGCATTAAACTAACAATCGATCGCTTTCTGACGTCTTGATTGGTATTTCTTTCCATATTTTGGGTTCCGTACTTCAAACGGAACAAACGAAATCCTTTTGAGAAGTAATAGGAACACTTTGTTGTCAGTCTATTAAGATTATTTTTGTCTAAAACAAATACTAATACCTGCGATCCCTTAGATGGGCGAAAAATATAAGCTAATTAATCAATGAATACAGAAGATATGATCAAAGATGTACACATAACTACATATTTTGATGATTTTATCCTACTTTCCAGAACCGAGAAGGCACAGTTTTGAAATGGGACCCTCAACGCGCGTCCTACCCGCACTTGTTACATATTTTGGGTAAAGTTTGCCAATAAGCAATTAATTAAGAGTTTGCCGTATTTATTTGTTGAGAGGGCGAATTTAACCAGCAGTCAAACATAATTGGTATTGAATTGAATCACGGTTGGCATTGAGATACATTAAATAACCGCTGTAATTTGCATTTAACATTGTTCGGTTTTCGGGCCGCATGAAATTGGTACCATCAGAGGAATGAGTAAATGTGGATGCACTGTAAAGACCAAAGAAACGATGGATGGATTAGGTATGAGATGGTATGGCCAAAACAAAGGGAATGACTACTGATATCACAAGTACATAATAGAAAAGTATTGACGAAGACATACGCCGACCCCAAATAATTCGAATGAGGATGACGGTAAGCTTTCATCTGCTTTCAGCTATCGAGAATATTGAATTTCTGATGCTACGGTGTTATGTATATTGTTGATGCAAGGTTTGTTGCAATATGTGTATGGTATGCAATAATGGTGTTACTAAAATGAGCCGATTGAAGCTAGGCAAATGAATGACTATTTTTGATTAACAGATTAGCACAACTTCTGAATAAAATTATAAATAAAAGCGCGAGCGCGCACAACAAAACTTGGTTTTCTTAATCTTCAAGTTAGTTATCATGTTATAGGAGTGTAAAGTATCGACCCTGGATAAAAAATCGCAGTCTCAAGAAAAAGGATCAGTTTTGGGGCCAACGGAAGATTTTCTAACTACCGTAAGTTATTGATATAACAATGCGTTTTTGCCACGCACAAGACATTACTTGCAATGTTTTAGAAAAGGAGGCCACTGAATCATTGCCTACCTCTAAAAGTAACAGTATACGCGTCCGAGACATATGGATAAAACATAAAACTAAGACACCGAGTGCGATTGTGACTTATTATGCTATTGACGAGTCATCGACCCGGGAACAGACGAGGATTAGGAAATGGTTACTTGAATCTGTTCTGCATGAAGAAACGGGAAGTCAATCAAATACTTATTGACAGCTGTATTATAAACGCTTCCAATGGATGGCATAAGAGTTGCATTTATGTTCCAAAGGTTCAATTAAGTGACTCCCTTATCAACAGCAGTTTATTTATACTTGGACGGCGAAGCAACAGGGTTTTAATTGATGGCGACAATATGTAAGTACTGAGTGATAGCACTAGCTCTAAAGGCACTTTGTAGATGCTTAATCACTCACAGAATTTCCTATTCAAAGGGTTAAATTATTGACATTGTTATTGTTTTATTCACCTCTGCTTTCCTACGCAATGATAAGTTCCTCCAGATATCGCGTGGACTCGTCCAACCAACTTTAGCTTTATCAGTTCCACTGTCTCCTACGCTGCTAGAACATCTTGTTAATTTAGTTTGATGTCCGTTGCCGTTACTTAGTGCTCGGCTTTCCATTTTGAACACATCCGACTATTTCACAACGGTTGAAGATGGCAAAAAAACACAAACGACGCTACACTGCCGATACGCTCACAAGGTAGGCTGATTCTCACGTAGTACGTTAAATAACACTTTTTGAACAATATAGGTAGGTAAAACCAAATCTTTTAACACTACTAGTTTACATTCACACAATGTAAGTTTAAAACTTGTCCTATGCTCTTTTGGTTGTGTTGATGCACTGCTCGTATCGATTTAACACCATTGTTCGACTCTTGCCGTTTAAACACAGACTGACTAAAATCACCCGTATTGCGTAAAAAATCAGCGAAAAATTTCAAATTAATTATCACTCTATAAACGTCACTTGTAAGTATTTGAACACAAATTTAACTGTTGTAATATGAAGCACCGTTCACGACTGTGTCAGTTTGAGGTTAAATTACAAGCGATGCGATACCGGCTGCCGGTTGGCGCGCCACACCAGCGCACGTTTCGGGTCTGTCCCACACGGGGTGATTACTATTGTGTACCAAAGCTTTTATCAACTAGATACAAATACTGTTATCAGATAAACAAAATGTGAAGAGATAGCCTTTCATTCTTCTATGGCCAAGAGATGTGAGTAAATTTTATTTAGGGTACCTGCTTTAATTTAACATATCTATTAATAAAAACGAAAAATAAATATGGTAAAATACCAATTGCTCATCACTTAGATATTATTTTGAATAGGTATGCTTATTTTATCCGATTACGGTTGCTTTTATTACTTGAGTATTACTTTAACAAATGCGAAAATGAAGCCCTCGAAGGGCTTAAAATAAAACACCACGTGTGTAAGGGCCCCTTAAACGCAGGTACCGCTCGGTTAATTATGACTATACAAGCCGTGTGCCCAATAGGAGCTTCTCAGGAGCCTTAGGGGATATGTTTCCAAATAAAGATTATAAAACTAACTCCTGAATACCAATTCCCGCGATTTTAACTCCAAAAATAACGAACTTACGTACATCCTCTATATAACCCGTTATAGGCATGAATTGGTAAGAAATCCTTCTTTCAATTTTCAAGGAACTCTAGTGCAAAATATTAGTATTAATATAAGTATATAATTCCAGCGGTTTAAGCGGTTTAAGTTTAAGGTGCGGTGTCTGTCAGTGAATTTTTATTTGGTAGATCCCTATAGACGTAAAAGGTACCTCCGTCACACTTTAGCCCACCAGACACACAAAGGCAACGAGTAATCGTTCCAAAGAGGGTAAAATAAACAGTCGATAGTACGCAAAATGGTTCTTAATACGATAGTATCAAAGTTGAGAACATATCGTTACCAGATGGTGCTTAGCTTTTTGTGCGCTGGGCTTCACAATGCAAGAGGAGAACGTGCCCCAACCGCTTACCGGTTAGTGAAAAACTTCAAGCCAAATTCGTTTCGTAAAACAATGTTGTATTGTAATGATAAAAATCATGCATTATGAATAATAAAAGCTTAAACATATCACCAGAAAATACGAGCAAGTACAAGTTGTCCTAAAATAGGACAATTGAGTAAAAGTTACTTGAGTTCTCGGTGCACCAGTCGCGATAACGTCTTACTGATAATAATTCCAAGAAATTGGACTTGAGCAAACAGTGTGATAAAGAAACCTTTACAAATATCCGGCAGTAAGTATGAATGATCCCCTCATGCAGACAGTTGAATCAACTATTGAGGTCTGGAACATTAAATACTCGAACACTTCTCGAAGGATATTTTTGTTTTGCTCAAATTTCTATGGAGTGACACTGGAAATAAAAAATGATATTTTTTTTTATTTTTCGATAACCAGTGTCACACTCATAGCCATGGAATTTGGAGCGAAAGCGGTCAGGGTGCGACCGTGAAACAGTTAATGTCTGTTTAGTGAATTCGACACATGCGAGCAGAATGTCCGCCACTGCTCGAGGTTATTTTTAACCCTGTAGACACGGGGTCAGTCACCCGCTCACCCCTCCCGCTCTCCGAACCAGTCCTATCACATGAGGAACTGCGTGGGAATAGGCTGCCAGCATGTCCTTACCCAGGACAGAATAACACAAAACGGCAAAAACACATGGGATTGGTCACGACCACAATTCGAAGATGAATCACGAACAAGACTTTCATCTGCAAACTCTGCAATAAGCGAGCACTTCTTATGAGTACTAAATATGTAGGTACTTAATCACTGAAATAAATTGTAAAGTAAAGTATGCTTTGAACAGGTATCTGTTTTTTACGTATATATTTAGAGTAAAAGTCATCAGATAACTCCACTTAGACCAGATATCTGAATTGAGAATTTGAAGTTGAGAACTGAGCAAACTCTAGTTCAGCATTATGTACAGACGTCAGCATAACAAGCTACCCCAATGAGTCAAATTCTACCAATTATACATGAACCTTGGACTTTTGTAATAAAGTTCAAAATCTATCAAAGAAATTTAACACATTGGGGTAGCTTGATGTGCTGGCCTCTGTACTAGAAGGTTATTCTTTCAATGTAGCTCGCGATATTATTTTTTTAAACAACAACCTGTTTAATATTATTGAATGTACTTTGTTTGATCTAACATAACCTGTTGTAACATATCAACAGTTGCCGTTCATAATAATAATTATGATACTTATGCCCGTTTTCTGACACTAGGAATCACTTAAATTAACGCATGCATTTTCAACTCTCGGTGTTAAGTCGAACGTTGAAAATCCAACAGTGCGCTTTTATTTGGGCATTCATTTAGGGTGCCAACTAGTGTGCAAATGGCGAATAGGGCAAGTTTTGTTACTAGCTTGAATACTTAATTTAAAACAAGTACAACATGGTTAATTCTTTAATGCCTCGTTAATGGGTACATTACCATACATCACGCTCGAGTTATTCTTCATTACAGGTCTAAATTTTAAAATCAACACAAGGTTCTCTTGTATTCATATATCCACTTAAAAACAGAGCTACCAACCCTCCAGCGAAGTTGATACAGGACTGTTTTATGTAATACAACACCTGACACGGTTAGGTACCTATGTGGTTATGGTATCGATATGTCTCAATGTAAACAAACTAGTTTCAGGCTTACTGCACGTTACTTGCATCATCCGATAAAAATATATAGCCATTTAGCTCGGCTGAGAAGGATGTTTCAGTGTCAATGACGACTTGCTTATTCCAGTTAGAAATGAGAACAACGATATTGATGATAATAATAACCATCAAAATCCAATATTAAAACATTAGTTTGAGAGGGCAAACGAACTAAAATAACACATCCCTTTCTCGGGGTGCGCTAACTAAGGTTAGGGGAAATGTAGAGGGTGCACATGAAAAACGGCAAGGGGACTCTGGGACTCACCGTTGCCGTGTCGGTAAGGGTGACGGTAGCCGAGGTGGGCCCATTCGCTGGTGCAGGAAGCGTCGACCCAGCGGACACCTGATTATTAGCATTTTGTTCAATAATACGTTGTCTTAGTGCTAATCTCTCGAGGCTGGCCAGACGATGGGATCCGCCGGTACCCTCTCTGTCTCGTTCCCTGAGTCCAGTAGTGCTACCCGCGCTAAAAGACCCACTATATTTAGGCAATGTAGGCGGTGGGACAGGTCTGGCTGTACCACTGCGGCCAAGCAGGGAGCCGCTGGAAGTATAGGCATAACTGCTTGGAGTTCCAAGTGTAGCAGTACGCGGCGCAGCACCGATTCCATTTAGGGCGGCAGTGGTGCCATTGACGGCGCCACCATTCACCGTCGTCGTGGTACCGTTCATCTCCTTAAAGTATTTTCCGTCATGCGAGTATTACAAAATCACACACTGAGTCACTGCCTGCGTACTACGTTACGATCGCGAATTAGTGCGGCGCTGTGCCGGTGCGTTCAAGCCGGGTGCCCGACGGAGGCGGTTTGACAGCTCGGCGGTACGACGAGGCGCGCGGGCGGGCATGGCGGCGGCGGCGCCCCGCACTCGACGCCTTGGTCGTCGCGGCTTGCCAGCGCTTCAGACCCCACTACATCTCAGGATTATTGCCATACGACCGCCAGACCAGAGGGTTGAAAATGCATTGTTGCCCGCTCTCTGTCAAGGTCAACACATATATTTATGGGTGTACAGTGTATTTAGGCGTCGCATTTTCCAAGGAGTTTTGATTGGCCATTGTTTATAATGATGCCGTTGTGCAAATGGGTATATAAGTTCAGTCGACCGAACGTCAGTGGTAGCAAATACAAATACCAATATAAGCTGGCCTCGTATTATATTCTAACTTCGTACTATGCTAGGCGAACTCAAGGTCTTATTTGATCACTGAGGACATGCGGTCGAATGTACTAGACTATTTATCTTTCTCGTGCCGAAATCTAAAAATGATCAAAGAGCGAACATTTGACTTACTTATAACCAAAGACGGAGTTAAAATTTGCTAAAACTTTCAACTTACCAATACTATAATTATATGTATATATATGTGTTTGTTGATTTTCAATTATGAAAGTATTCAATATAATTAAATTGGTTATTTTAAGTTAAATTCTGAACTTAATCAAATTTACGAGGAACAAAACAAAACAAGTAAGCACGTACTTTCTCTTCCAACGGGACCAGAGCCAAATGTCACTTTCAACGAGAATGTAACAAAAAGTTTTAACTACAGACAGATTTTCTTCACGTTATACGACTTGGAATAAATTGTAAGCTAACAAGAAAGGAAGTGACGCTGTCTAGTTCATCGGCCTGGATCCAAGAAGCATTGAGGCGACTACTAGCGGAAGTACGTTTAAGGTACACATAATGATTGTGTTATGTAGGTATCCTCATAGTTTATTCGTCACACAGAGACAGTCCACAGTGGACCCCTTGGTCCGAAAAACGAAGACAATTTCGACCGGCATATTATCAATCATAAAATGTGTTTTTAAACACATGGAATCAACAATTCAGTGACGAGGGAACACGTGTTAGTCGCATGTGGTAGTAAGGTCCAGCCATCGACCGCCTCATCGCGCATGCGCGTCCTCACCCCAATCTGCGACCGTCTTTACTTGCACAACCCCTCGGTGCATGCTACACCAACGTGCTTTCTCGTATCCTCTCTGAATGACAATACTTTTGCACTTATTATATTCAACGAATGCGCATAATTATTATGGGTCCGATATTAGCCATATTGGAACAGAAGGCAAGTTAGTAGATGTATTATAATTAGCTTTCTGTCGACTATGTGTACCTTTCTATTTTGTTGTTAGCTGTAAGTCTTCCATGTTTATTAAATAAATAAATTATTTGCGAACGTTGACTTAACGAAAAGGAATATTTTCTTAGTCAATTATGATGAGTGCCGCTGATGGATTAAAGAATAATTATTTCTAAAGCCAGAATTTCAAAGACCGGACTTCGAAAATCAAAACGAACCTTATTGTAGTCCTGAAGTAAACAAACAAGCGCCATCTAACGGATGTGGTCGACGTATTTAACATGCATACTGTACATCAATGCTCGGCGCAGCTTGGAAGCGGGCGGGCGGGAATGTAAACATTGCACACACATGGAGGTAATGCTATTACTTGGTAATCACCAGGTGGCGTTGATTCAACACTTAATTATACTTTTACAAGGAAATCGACTGAAAACGGCCTTTGGGATAGACAGTTAATAGTACCACCATGTTACTGATTTCATTGGTGAAAAACAACAAAAGAAATTATATTCCAATCGTTAATTAAAATTAAATGAAATATCGTTCTAACCCGAAGAACGGAATAGCACAAGGAAAATACAGACATTCTCTGAAAGAAACATAACTTCAACCAATCACGAAGAAATAGAGCTGATCAAACTCGTAAAGAAATGAAAGCACATGTTAATTGTATGTATTGACATGAATCACGACGCACCGCGACGATTTATAGAAACCGTATACATTAGACAACAGAAAATGAGAGTATAAGAGCGCTGTTTCAGCAGGCTACCAACAATTATATAGTAATACTTACGCTTATTTATTTATTAAACTTTATGAAACATTCAAAGGAACATAGACGATTCGTGTAAGGAAAGTATGTTGAACTGTAAAGATGTTGAAAGATATAATAAAGATGCCCTTGTACACGTAGCACACGCTGTAATGAGACACGGTGTGTTTCATTTCAGCTTGTGCTTCGTGTACGCACACGTAAACATACGAATAATCAAACAAGTTTAATTACTTTTTTTCGAGAAGGCTACACTCAAGCTCAAGAAATATAATATATCAATGCATGATGCTCAAGCAAAAAATAAATATCAATTTAAACTCTTCGCCATTCGACCATTTGCAATGATGTGGAGTAATTTCCAATGTGCACTTATGTGTTGCGGTCTGAATTGATGCCGTCTGCTTGGTAACGAACCTACAGCTAAATCAAAACATATGGCGACGGACTCGCCATGCTGCCACCATTCATTAAATAATTTATGTTTGAACACACCAATGGTTGTGATGATTCTACCTACACAATACTTGTAACTATATTTTAGAGAAACTAATCACTTTGTTTCTGTGTAATAATAAGTATGTTATCAATGTTCGATGGATAATTTGGTGAGCACGGTCGACGTCTAAAGACTTTTGAGTTAAATATTCATAACACACCTAGTTCAATCAGTTATGGACTAATACACTCTAGACCTACATACTAGATATTTATAAGCAATCAGGGACCACATAACGACGTTTGAGAGTTAAGTCGTTCAAACGGTTACCCTTATTCAACATTTTACATCTTGTAAGGGTTAACCCATTCGAACCCAATGAAGTGGTACCCAATCATAACAATACTACTTTGAATAGTACCAGACTATTACTGTCCCACTGCAGGGCAAAGGCCTCTTCTCATACAGAGAAGGCATGAGCATTAATCAACACGCGTGCTCAAGACGAGTTGGCAATTTCAGACTTATATGAATTATATAAGTCTAGGTTTTCTCACGATGTTTTCCTTCACCGATGTCAGTGATGTCCAAGACAAACTTAGAAAGTACATATGAATTGAAAAAGTCACTTTGGTACTGGCCCAGGCTTACTTTGAATGGGTTAGCATAATAATTCTGCGAAGTTATTGAACGGCTTGAAATTAAAAAAACTTTTCGAATCAAACCTAATCCAGAGCCCTTTAAACGGGTAACCGAAATGGTGCCTTACCATCTCTTTCTTGACCTGAGTTTTGTAATCATTGAACTTTCGAAAAGAGATCAGTCCCTGTTCTGTCTTATTGCCATAGCGCGCGTTCTTTTCCATCACATCACAAGCAAGCATCGTAACGTTCTAAGATGCAGCTGATGCTAGTTATAACAAAGAGTTCCCGACTTGGTTTGTATAACCTGATGTTAAACAAATACATGTGTAAATTTTGTGTACGATGAGTCATCTCTTGTATAATACGTAACTCAGTGCTGGCTGGCTTAGCCCTACAGATAAGAAACCTGGCAAGTCAATAATACA
Source organism: Phlogophora meticulosa (assembly GCA_905147745.2). Classification (NCBI taxonomy): domain Eukaryota; kingdom Metazoa; phylum Arthropoda; class Insecta; order Lepidoptera; family Noctuidae; genus Phlogophora; species Phlogophora meticulosa. The sequence goes on from LR990518.1 coordinate 9,668,518, forward strand.
TGTAGACATTAGGTGTGATAAAACTATTGAGGACGGTAATTATCTAGTGCGCTTGACAATCATTAGTAATCAGCTAAGGCTGCATGCCTCAGCCGACTCACAAGGAAACTAAGTATTTAATTACCACGAAGACGTTATTAAACTTGTTCTTACTAAAAAGATATTTCAGTTAAAAAAAAAACGGTACGATTTCAATGCTGCTTGCATTGGAATCGTACCGTTGGTAGCTGCGTTACCAAAGATTGACACCCAGATTCAGAAAACTACATAGCCGTCAAACTTACATCGTTATCTTTGCACGTCGAGAGTTAAAAATACAATTTACCTCGACGTTTAATAGAATAATTATATGGTGTGACCAATATATCATTGTGACGTTTACTTCAGGATTCAAATCTCATCCGTTTTTGGGCACTGTTCATTTTCACAAGAAATTCCGTGATTTATGCTACAAATATCCATCACCGGGCGTGCCGCTAAGCTAAACAGGCACGTGCGATCGCACTAACAGGCAATGTTTCTAAAACAAACCCCAGCACACAAAGCACGATTACAACTCAAACAATTCGGCGAAGTCAAGCTAAATCAGAAATAGAACAAACCATCGGAATACATAAATCTACTACTGTTCAATGACCAGCCTATTTCGAAGCCGAATGGCTAAAGCGTGCTTTGGAAATCACATATACCTGAGGCTCTTTTCTTAATATGGGAAAACAATGAGAAAATGTTTCAGGCTTGTAAAAATATCTCGCAACTTATTGGCTTCATGCTTTTCCAAGTTCACACAGGTATGATCCGTCTATACATATCCCAACATCGTAATTTATTGGAGGTCTCGGGACGTTTTATCGATTCTCAAATAACCTTAAGAAAGAGTGAAATATGACCCCATATCAGAGAACTTAAAAGCTTCTAACGAAGGCCTTTCGATATTTGGGCGATCAGCTAATGATCCCAACCTACAGGGTACACCAAATAATAAATTAAGTACTTAGATGATGCAAATGATGTATTACCTCTTAGCGAATAATCCTACGCAAGTGATAATAAATTATGCAAGTGTTTTGTATATTAGAAGAAACGACCCACAGGCTACGATCATAAGCTGATAAACAATATATGTATTATTAACTCATTGTAGGTTGATCATCATTGCTTGGATGCGTGGAATAAAAGACAGTTACATCACGCTTGCATTACCCGTCCGGTGGGGCAGAGCAGTCTAGCCATAAATTCTGTCCTTCGTAAAATGGTAACTTAATATTTTTTGAAAGGTAATAATTTACGTAAATACATTATTTATTGCCTATTTTATAAAATAAAAGTAAAAATCATTCAACGTCCTTCCCTTGCCTTGACACACTTCTTAAATCTATCCGGTCACTCGTATATCGCCGCACGCACTGTTTCTGGAGGTACCGCTGCTGTTGCCACCAAATCACGCTTCAATGACTTAATATTACAGTGAGGCTTCGACCATGCTTTCTCCCCTAAAAGTTCCCATAGTCGGTAGTTCGATGGGTTGAGGTCGGGACTTCCAGTAGGCCAATCTACTAGAGCAATAAAATCGGATAAAATGTCCTTTAGCTACCGCTGCAGTTCACGCTTTGTGGGCCAGTGCCGAGTCCTGTTAAAATATCCAATGCTTACTGGAAATTAGCGTTTGGGTTAATGGCTTCATCACAGGCTCCAAAATATCAGTCTGGTAGTTAGCTGCTTTGGTTTTTACTACTTGTTGTTGTTGAAGCTTAGTAAATCGCTCGTACGCTACGCCCCACCAAACCATGACTGAGCCCGGGTAATGACCTTTTTCCACCTTGGGAACATTTTCAGAAGGTTCTTGAGAGCTGTGTGCTATAGACGCTGTCATTTTGGCGGCTGAATTTTTCCTCTATGGTGAACATTTTCTGATCCGTAAAAAGGATTTGTCGATGTCGGTTTTTTGCGTGCTGCTGCTACAACTTCATTGCTCTGGTGACTCTGCTGCTGCGTAAAGTAGCCGTCAAGCGTCGACCAGTACTTCGGTGAATTTTTTGATAGTACGATAGACAATATTGCTTGAAAGAGAGGTTGAAAATGTCGACTACGTTATGTTATGCTTGTGTGGCGCTATTACGGCAACACGATTCTCTTTGACACCCCACACTCCATATTCTTAGCCGGAATTGATGAGACCAAGTAGGGTATTTATAGAAGTCCAAAGCCTATTCATACCATAATAAACAAATGAGTATCGTCATCACGTCATTCAATTTTTGAAATTTTCGATTTGTAACTAGGGATACAATTTATGGCCAGACTAGGTACCTATAGTACACTATTCTACGAATAAAATATTATAAATAAGACATAATATTAAGGCCATCATGGTGGACGCTCATTATATTCCAACCTTTCCTACCCTAGAAGACTGCCTTAAAAACCCTACATAGACGAGGCAAATTTTGCAATCTATATAATTCTGTAATTAATAGTACCTAGTTATTAATGCACAAATCGGGCATTATTGTCATATACCCATATTTCCATTAAAAAGTACAATGCAAGTTGTAATTATAAAAACTGGGGAATCCCGGTCCTTGAAACGTTATTGAAGCCTACCTAATAAACAATACAAAAGCTGGTGTACCGACGTGATGCTACTGTCTAGTAATGCGTCATCTCATTGTCTTGTGAACGTGAAAGAGTACAACCAAGAATAATAGGAGAAGTAAACACCTTTTATTCGTTATTGAAATATAAGAAAAACTATGGTAAACACATGAGTGAGTAATGATCAAGGAAACAATCCCATCTTGAATGAAAAGAGACGGTTCACCCGGAATACCCCGCGCAATCTATACTAAGCCTGCTGTCACCACGGTAACGTGCTAATATTATTTAAAACGGCAATGGTTATTCTTAGGATTCGAGGGTAGAGAGTTAATCAAAACATCTGCACAGGTCTTAAGGCCCCGTATCTCAAAAGAAGAAAACGGAAACCTTAAGGAACACGCACTTTTTTATGTCAGTCCATCTGTCAAGGCCTGTTTTCTAAGGTATCAAGTTGATGGTCAAGTGCCTAGGAGTAATTTGAAAGTATCAAATTATTTTCATTCTAATTCAAAAAAATATTGATTGCTGCTCATCGTGAGGTCCTGGGTTCGATTCCCAGGTCCGGCAAAGTTTTATTGAGTTTTTCCAATGAGAATTTTCTTATTAGTACCCCGAAGTCTGGAATTGTGCCTGGTTGATCGCAATAGTCTCGCCCCCTTTTACATGGGACTTAAAACATAACTGGCGAAACGTGGGTGTGATACGTGCACCTCTGTCCAATCCTTCGGGGAATACAGTCGTGATGTTATTATTTAAGAGCAAACTAAATAGTAGTGATTGTATAACTGGGTTTTGTCGATCTTTGATTAGTACTTATTTGGGCGGCCATTCGCTTCATTATAATTTAACATTTGTGTTAAACGTTATCTATTTCATTTCTCCTTCATGATCTTTCCTTCTTCGTTGAAACAAAAAAGAAAGAAAGAAAATATTTTAATGTCCACAAAATTAAACGCACGATAAATATAAAATAAACACACAGTACGACTGTGAACGGTTCTGTTCACAACCTTTTCCCCGTCTGCTTTAGTTACGTCATGTTTGCAGGCTTCTACTGCTTTCTTCTACTTTCAACAATGTTGCTGTACTAAATAGAGGTTTTGTTTTGTGTAGCATAGCCTTGATTAGAGCACATTGAGAAGACGATAACCGTAAAACTAGATGTCAAGTTCGTCGAAGACATATCGTATCTATGTTGGTTTGTTTTCTTTTAGTTGACGTACCAAACCAATATTGATGTTTGTATCGTCATTTTGCTTTTTGCCTTTGATTTTGTCAGCTTTCTTCAAGTGACTATGAAGCATTGTCTCAATAAATATAAGTCTGAAATCATCAGTATCGCTTGAGCAAGCGTGATGATCAATCCTCAATTTGACATGCCTATTCTGTATGAGAACAGGCCCTTGCCTTGCAGTGCGATAATTTATAGGCTGGTATTATTATTATTTCATAGAAACCATCAGTGTCGCTGCGGTCAGTGATTGTTGAAAGACGGCACTCCTGCTGCTGTCTGTGTTCTGCATTCACCTGCGGAATCATTACTTAGGAGATACGATTCCTAACATTTTCCGTAGACATTAATATCATGACAATGTAAGCGGCGACAAATCAATATCAACGGAGTTTAGCCACTTTGGCAGGAACAATAATAAAATTATGTGATGTTCTGTTCAAGTTCAAATATAAAAGTGCACACATTTGCGCGTAAACACAGGTGGACTCTCTGTCTTCCCTAATTCTCAAAGACGGCAATTCAAACTGACTGAGAAATAAAACAACTATTGGTTTTGCTGAGACGGTGTAAACAGGAGAATTTTAATTCATTGGGAATGCTTAGAAACTAGATAAGAATATTTGCCTAAGTAAAATAATAAGATTTGTCTCTATTGGTTTTTAAAAACTACCCCAAACCTCTCAAAGGGCGTTTAGAGTGCTAAAGTTTACGTGAAAGAATATTCCGATTAACTATAAAATATGTATCAATACTTATGGTTATGATAGAAACAAAAGTAAGTCTAATCCCCAATCCTAACTTCATAGGCGGAAACGGAAATACATAGGCAGTGTCACATACTTAAATCTCAAATTTTGACTATCAATCATGAAGGTGGGACTTTTGAAACACGAAGGAACCGACACCATATCCTTCGCAGCGAGCAACTATCATGTTTTAAACACTAATAATATCACAAGCGACCTCTTTCCTCTGTACAAATATAATATCATACTGATAAGAGACATTTATATTGCTACTACAGACGTATTTTAGTGTATTATTATATTTTTAACATCGGATTCCCACTTTTGCCATTCAATTATAATTTCTACACGTGTAAATTAATAACTTCAGTTACAGTTTCGCTACAGAACAGGAAACTGTTCCATTTGTATTAGGTCATCGTTACTTTAATATTAGTATTTTAGCTGTATCCTTACCTGGTCTGTGGAGTCCCCACAGGGCTTATAACGAGCCAAGACTGGTCTGTTTCTTGACCTATTCAATGGAGAATCCGACAAAGACGTCATTGTAATTCACTGACACACCACAAAGTATAATAATATTTATTCTTAAACTGTAAATATAGTGCACATCTATATGCTGTTCAAGAGGAAAACATACTGATATAATTACGGCAAATATTGCTCCACTACTCACTAACAAACGCGATACCACATTTTTTCGTCGACAAATCACATCCGGAGAAGAGTCGAGTGAAGACCGTGTGGGTGAATCAACCGATTACGACAAGCACTTCGCCTAGCTTACTGATAAAAGTTAATGTTGTTTCACTAATAAGCACACCCTACGTGACTCAGAAATGTATCCAATTCAGTTAAAACTTTACTGTCCAGCACTGCGAAAACTTATTATTTACTTAGTTCAAGACTTTACATTGTGTAGAACAACACAACCATAAGTGTTGCCATTTACTTAACGAGACAAAAATAGTCGCACTGGATCATCGAAATGGTGAGTAAAGAAATTTTCTTATTCGAACAGTCCGCGTAGGATAACGTGCTAATTTTTAAACTTGACAAATTATATTATTTTCACAAACAAATCACATCGCAACGACCGTTCCACGATTATAAATTCGCTTACTGAAACAATAAAACAATATGCGCGTCGTGGATAGCGAACGGGTTCGTCACTGCAATCAGTACCGATGTGTAACTGCGGCCCAGTCCGCGCCGATGACGGTCACCATAGGGACTTGGTATCGGTGTCATGGTGCTTGCTGCACCCGACTCGTCGCCTGAGGGCCGAATAGCGGTCGCGAATTCCTACTCGTAATTCAAATGACGCACGCCAGGCATACGTGCCCAGCGAACAAACGGTCCTGGCGACCTAATAATTCCAACTCGATATCACTTCAGTGCTAACGATATCAATGCATTTAAATAAATGATTGGAATGCCATACAATTAAATGAACTCTAATTAATTGTGTTGGCTTTCAAATATTTCTGACAATGGATTATTAAGGAAACTACTATGATAAAAATATTTAAAAACTAGTAAGTACTCACATTATTTAAAGGGTTAAAAAATGTACTCACCGCTGATTTTCAATAGTTGATAATGCAGCACATGAAACAAATAAATTATAACTTAATTATACAACTTTATTTTATGTTTTTAACCATTGAGCAGATCTTTATAATTGGTATAATATTGGCCACTTAACTATGGATTTTTAATGAAACACTTTTTTTTTATTCAAGAAATTAAAATGCTATCCACATACCTAGACAGGGGAGACAACATGTACCTACGTCCTCGAGACTTTCTGTGCTCACGAACTCAACGTCCATGAAAGATTATTTATAACACCTATTTTGTTTTACTTTATAAACAAAAAAAAAAGAATTTAAGGTGCCAAATAACACGCAACTATGTGTGGCAAAGCGAGACATACTACTTACTCTGTATAGCAAAAGTCAACGCACCATTCAGTGAATCACTAGAACTGTATGCTGCATTGTTTTGAATCCCGATTGTTTTCGCGCCGTCATTGAACAAGATTAAAACAAATGACGCGACCTATTAAATATTAAAATCAAAAACAAACGGTTTTTTCTTCACTTTCGTCTAGCATTTTCACATTGACTCTTTTACTGCCACGCGCGGCTTGCACTTCAGCGATAGTTGATGTCCATCAATTCTTGCACGTTAACTGAACTTAAGTAATAAAGGCCCACAAGGATTATCTTGGTCACTTCTGCCTACACCAATGGGAAAAAGACTTAAGTTTATGAACATAGGAACTAAATCAAAAGGTGGCACGGTATGTCCAAAAGTACCGACACTAATTCACTCTTTGAAGATTATACCTAGTGAGATTATCTTTAAGTTTTAAGTACTTATAAATTATATGTACCTAATTTATATAAAAACATCCCAAATAAAAAAAACCCTTACACGATAAACACGAAGTCTCCAACGCTTCCATGGCAGCTGAATACATTACTTGAAGTCTTCTTAATAAAGAATAGAGTAAAAAAACATTATTCCCCAGAAAAAGATTACATCCTACTAAAAGAAAACAATTGTATCACTACACTTTTCGATGCTTACTATGAGCCAACTGGCCATCGACCCGATTGTTAGCTAATATTGACACTTCGACAATTTGACTAAGTTCAGTGTAAGCTTTGTGTACAACAATATAAGACAGAGACGTGACTAGATGTTTACGTATGTGAGATAAGTATGCGGCGGTAACGAAGAGCAGGCGGTGTGCGCGCTCGTCAGCGGGGACTGAGCTGGCAGGCGCAATACTGTACTGCGCGTGCAAATGCACTACAAGCTATTTCAATACATGCAGAGAATTCGCAAGTCGGCGGATTCCAGCCGCTCGCGCCGGGGTGGCCACCGTGGAGCGTCGCGTGCCCCCTAAGGTCAATCTGCTTATAGCAGCAGAAAGCTTAACTCCGGCGCCGTTAAAAAAGACGAAAGCTCTCATGAAGTCCTCCATACACCCAGATCAGTTAACTTTTGAAACATGCGTGTTATTTTTGGTCAAATTATGAGAAATTAATAGTGATCTGCAACGCAATTTTGTAAATATATATAAAATAACGGAACAACCCAGTACTTGTTTCATAAATTGTGATCGTGATAATGTCTGCATTTTATTGCGAAGTAATAAAATGAAGGTCACTTCAATTTATGATGACAAGCATGCAATTCAATAACAAATAAGGACTTTGATCTGCTTCTGTCTAGGTATGTACCACGCAGATGTTTATGGTAATTAAGTTAGGACCACAGACAATAACGTGGACATAATATGAAAGACGTTGTTTATTATTTTGTAATAGTCCGAGAATCAGAAAGTTTTGTATTGTAATGTTGTTCATAGCTATCATTTTATCGCGACCTTTTTTACACCGTTACTAGTGCTACAACACCTTATATAGGTAATGTATAATATAGAAAATATTTAGTGAAGTTTTGCTTAGTGGCTTATGGCTTAGGCGGGCAGGAGCGGTCGAGTGAACCTAGTACTTGCGGAAAGGTGTGGATTACAGCGAGGGCGACATAGTGGTCAGTTTCCGCGTGAGGGCGCACAACCTGGGATGAGGTCACACGCTCCGTGAGCAAGGCACAATACGTCTACTCAATAAGAGCACTCTACATGGTCAAGCACAAGAGCGTTGATGTTTTAAAAATGCGCGATTTTACATAAAGTTACTACTGAGGATCTGATGTTGGGAAGGCTGACCACCTAAAAATGTTGTTTTTTCGTTTGGTCCAGGACCTTCATTATTTTACATACATACATAAACTCACGTCTTTTTCCTAAGGAGGTAGGCAGAAACTACAAAATGCCACCTGCTACAATCCTTACAAACACCTTTTGCTTTTTTTACATATGGCATACATGCATACTGGTTGTGAGTGCTATGCACCAGACCTTTAAGAAGAACATCACCAATAAGACTACCTCATTGGTCTAGTTGTTGCAAATGCGACTGCTAAGCATGATGTCCTGGGTTTGATTCCCAGGTCAAGCAATGTGTTATTGAGATTTTTCATTAAGAATTTCTCAGTAGCAGCCCACTCTGGATGTGCCCAGTTGATGGCAATACGCACAACCCTATAACATGGGACTTAAAAACATAACTGGTGAAATATGGGTGTACTTCAGGTGGTACACCTCTGCACAACCCTTCAAGGAATACAGGCATAATGATATAACCAATAAGGTTAGTGTTCACTTTCTAAAGCAACTCCTCCTTCCATTATTATTTATGTTATTTATGGACTCATTTTGTGAGATCATAAAATGCTAATCTGGCTCAATCTTTGATGATATTGATTTTGACGGGACCTTATACAATCACACAGTTAATTGGTTAAATGATGGATAAGAAAAAGCATATAATATGAGTGTAAACATTTTACATCCTTTGTGGTAATTTATGGCTTATTCATAATTAAACAAAAATGGTGTAACAACTCTATAGATTATGACAATGGTTAATGATAGCAGCTTTTCCTTATACCATATCCTAATCCTAATTAATATGTACATACCAACTACAATGAAATTTATCAGTAGCATACTTAAAGTATGATCGCATTTTGATATATTTATGAGAATGATAATAACTGTATGTTTTTTTAATTAAACTGAATATATGCAACGTGTTTATTTATTTTTGTCAAAAATATGTTCAGTTAATATGCATACTACAATTGCTGTTTTGTATGTTGCATTAACACAAAATTTAAATTAGATTCTATTAATAATTCTTCATCTTAAAGGGCAGTTTCTGTAACATCAGAATACTTATGGTGCAAATTTTTACCAAAATACTTGGTGCATACATTTTTATAACAATATCTGACATCAATAGGTATAATGCATAGATGATTATATAAATATATGGATGACACTTCCTACCTTGAGTAGCAGGCTTCACCATGTGACAGCAAACATATTTAACATAATTAGAATCAATGATGTTGCTAATAGAACTAAGTATTGGCCAGTATGTCTCAACATTTGCATTTTTACGAACTTTCTAATCTATACCATCTCTGAATTGACCAAACATGTTCTGATGTTTTTCTTAGTAAAGAGACTAAATGAAGAATTGAAATTGACTATGACCTCTTCACAGTATTATGAAATTGTGAACCAGGCCAAAACTAAGAAACCTTTCAAATTTAAATATAAATGGCTCTTGAAAACATAGAGAGGATAGACTAAAATCAGTTTTGAAAAAAAATGTGTTATGTACTAATAATTACAATTGGACACCAGTAGTCGTTAATTGTAACGTTTAGGTAACTACTGATAATTTAAATAAGCAATAAGACGTAGCCACCGATAAGCACGTACGGAAGACGACTACGATCTTCCTTTCGGTCCCGACGCTGATGATGTAAATCATGAATCTATCTCACAAAGGATGTTAATTGTGTAAATTTGTAATCATAAAGAATCAAACATGGTTTAAAATGCCCTAATACTGTACGTACATAAACATTTGAACTGAATATATCAGACCGTTTGAACCAGAAAATTAATAAGAAATTGGCGCGAATTACGCGCTATTCGTTAAATAGAATAACTAACTAATTCCAAATAATTATAGCTTGTCGTTACCTGATCTCTGCATATTGGAAATGCTAGGAATCCAATATTCAAACCAAAAACATTTCTTGAAACACCAATTCAACACTCTTCAACGAACTGTCAACAATCCTCACTATTCCTCACCACCCGCCCATGGACCGCGTAGAAATTGATTTTTGAATATTGTTGCCACTGGCAAAATTTTGAAGTTAGAAAAAGCGTGGTAAGAAAGAAAGGTCTTTCTTCTTACAGTTTGGTCATGTTTGACAAAACCAAACAATACAGAAGGATGACTATGAACTTTTCAGAAAATTTTAAATTCCCAGTCAGTCAACTACAGTTCAAAAGCCGGCCTGCTTCTGAATCGCTAAAAATTGTACCTACCATGACACAATCAAATCGGCAGAACGCGATTTCTTTTTATTTAAGTAAAATCAAACCAGGCTGATGACATAGTTAAATTTAATAAATTGTCGTTTTTGAAAATGCGCTCAAATCACAGGTGTAGAACAAATTTTCTGAAAACACACTATTTCCTAATTAAATGACGAAAGCTATTCAATAACAGACATATTGTAAAAAATCGTTGTTATACAGTAATCTGCCTATTTTTATGAAGTAGTTAGTAGAAATAACCCCCCATACAACTGAGACGTTACTTGCTGGTACTATCTAGTCGGGTTCTGATTCATCTAATCTAACGTTATTATTCTGTTTTGGCCGTAAAACGATGGAACGTGGTTTTAGTTTCAGGTCTCGTACAACCGAAAATAATTATTACACTAAACCATGTTATAAACGTTAGTTTACATTCAGTTATTTTTCCCAACACTTGCAAAGAGGCTGGTCACTCCAATACATATACAAAACCGGATCCAAACAAAACTCAGTTAATTAAAGGCCCACATCTCTGCTACAATTATTTTCAAAAGTTCTTGAGAAGATGGCGAATATACGATTTACTTCAAACCTTGAAGCAATAGCCAAATAACTGATAAGCAGTTTCGGTTCCAACGTGGAAATTCTGCAGAGGATTCTGTGGGCTGTTTAGCCAAACTGGCGTTCGACACTTAAGCCTCCCCCATATTTCTAAAAAACTTAAAATTTGGAGTCTTAGGACTGCCGCTCGAATGGTTGATGGTGAAAGTAACACACAAAGTGCACAAACACATTCTTACCAACGTTGCCTTACAAGCACGCATATTATCTACAACCGTTTTTCTATTTTCCATACCTACATCCAATCACACTTACTTGCATGCAACATATTGTATGTATAAATTAACAATACAGTATCGACCCTAGAACAGCGACTAAAACCTCTCGAAGACACCATGAGACAGGTTTGACCTAGTGTGGAGTCCACTAATTATAAAAAAACAAATATTCCTTCTTCTAGGTATGATTTTCTTCGGGGAATGCCTTGATATTTAAGAAAATGTAAGAACTTTTTAAATCTGGTTAATGTATGATTATTACTACTCAACTGATCATCATGAAATTCTGCCTACACGTTGTCAGGGGAACAACGAAAGAAAGACACTCTATGTACTTTTCAGACATAGAGTATCTTTCATACAGTAAAAAAATATTATTATACTATTCCTGAGCGAGCCAAGCCGCGACCAAAAAGCTTGTGCAAAATAAAACCAGGATTTACATATTTCTTGACGTTGACAACTGACAGATAAACAGTGTGATTGTCAAAAATCAGATTCTTTCGATTTCACTGGCACTATCAAATTTTTTCAAATTAATCACAATTTAACAAAATAAATTGATTTCATAAGAAACCTTCATTGCGGAAATCTTTGGATTCAAATAGTCTGGTTTACAAACTTATCAGAAATCTCACACAATGGGAATGCAGACAATAGTAGAAAATAACTAGTAATCGCATTAAGTTTCTTGTTCTACGTTCTATGCAATAACATTACAAGTAACATTGATTGCACCCGTTTGTTTTTATCTAAACATGAGTATTTTTTACAAATTAAATCCTGTAACTTATAAGTTCATTCAAAGGGTTTCTAACTATAGGGAAATAAATGCTAAAAATAGTGCCAAAAAAATATTAGTACAGGTAATTTTTTTAAATTACTACGAATGTGGGTAGGTAGTAAAATATAATAACCACATACTATTGTTTACAGCCTGTAAATTTTCCCAAAAATATATTGCTATTATCTACAACCTTAGCATTTTCATTATGGCCAGTGAAAAATAAAGATGTTGCAGAAAATATACAAACAGATAAGCCTTTGCAAGCTTTAGAAGATGCAGATAAATTATTTGATAGTGGCTATTACGAGGAATGCTATAATTTACTGCTGGAGCATATGGTAAGGTCATGGTGTATAGATAAGAATGCAGATGCATCATATATATTGGTACAATGTAGTCCATCATTTGTATACCGAACTTTTAAATAAAATAAGATTTAAAATGCGACTGAATTTAAAATTCGACATTAATTAACATTATACATTCAAGTGGCAACAGAAATTTAAACAACTATGCAATTATTATTTTATTTAAAAGGTTACAAAGGACAAGCAAAAGGTAACATAAGTCGGCTATGGGCTGCTAAAGCTTTATATATTATGATTGACAAAAGCCAAGAGCACAAACTGAATTGTAATACTTTAAAGAACAAGGGTTAACTTGCTGACGTATGGTGAGTGTCCCTGGTTGCCTGACTTTATGGCTTTTGACTACCCATATGCCATAATGCCTGTCAAAGATGTACAAGTGACTGCCGGGGTCATCGGCTCAACATGCTTTGAGGCATGGAGCACTCTCAATTTGTATCATGGATGGCCTGACCTCGGCTTATGTAGCTTTGCCTTGAGGATAGACCCGTGTGGCTGTTATGACTTAGCTAGAAAACTCTCCATTCCTCATTCTGGTGTCCAAAATAATTAATAATTGTGTTTTCAGGACAAAGGCAATGTGGAAGTTCAATGGCGTATTTGTCGGGCACTATATAACATGTCAAAGGAATCAAAGTATGATAAACAATACAAAAATAGTCTTGTTGTCCAGGCATACAATATAATATCGAAAGTGCTGAATGATACCCAAGATGCTCAAAACCATTGTGCTGTACACAAGTGGTATGCTCTATTGTTGGATGCAAAAAGTTCACTTGATGGTATGAAAGAGCGAATAAAACAATTGGAAAATGTAAAGAAGCATCTAGATGTATGTAACTGTCATATTTGCCACAATCATTGATAATTTGTTATTCTAGATTTAAATAAACATTGTAAATCTTTCATTTTCAGATTGCAGTTGTATTAAATCCTGATGATGCTACACTTTTACACATGTTGGGTGAATGGTGCTACCAGATCACCGAGATGCCTTGGCATCACAGAAAAATTGCTGAAGTTTTGTTTGCGTCTCCACCATACTCCACCTACGAGAATGCACTTGAATATTTCTTAAGAGCAGAAACAGTACAGCCAAGATTTTATAGTGTTAACTTATTAAGACTTGGCAACTGCTATTTAAAGCTGAAAAAGGACGATCAAGCTAAATATTATTTACAATTAGCCGCAAGCTATCCTGCTAAATCAAATGATGATCATCAAGCAAATACTCAAGCTGCAGAATTGTTAAAAAAACTCAAATAAATCTCTAAGTATCTCAAAAGTATTGTCTTTGTAAAGGCAAATTATAAACAAAATAAACTCAAGCTTTCCATGACATTATGCTTAAACTTTGTGGTAAAGCATTTCTTGGAATTAAAAATAGACTAGTGTTTAGTGAAAAGTAACGTAAGTTATCATGGAAATGCTGCAAGTTGGATCTATATTTTGCTATTTTGATATACTTAATTTTTATTGATTAGTAAGTAGGGATAAAGAGGAAAATTATTTTTAAAATGGTATAAAAATTGTCACTTTTGTAGTAAATAATAAATATCAATGTAGTTATAAAGGTTTTATAATACCTATCTGGTTTAATTATTTTTTAATTGAAAAAAAAATACCCTATCTGCAGTAACCTTGACGTTTACCAGCACATTACACACAATAATTTATGAATATTAACTTTGTAAATTATTTTAGTACGTAGGTACTTACGTTTTATTTTAAGTATTGTGAATTAGGGTTACCTATATTAATTTTAAATTATGCGGCGGCCTAGCTAAATATATTTTCGTGGGTAGGTATAGTTTTGTTGAGTTGTTGAGCTGAAAATGTTACTTTGAAATTATTTACGAAATAAATACTTACAGTTTACATTTAGCAAAAAACTACTCTGCCAAAGAACTTGTCATTAATTATTGCTTTTCAAAATCTGTCCAAGTCCTGAAATTCATGGGTTTTTCTTTCTTAAACAAAAGTGCTTTAAGTTACTCCTTAGGACATTAGCTATCTGCCATTGAAAGTGCCGTCAAAACCGATCTGGCCGTTTCGGAGATTACCTCAAGCACACAAATAGGAAGTCATGATGGCCCAGTGGTTTAGGCCTCGCCTCTTGTGCACGAGGTTGTGGGTTCAAAACTGGGCAAGTACCAATGTGAGTTTTTCAATTCATACCTATGTACTTTCTAAGTTTATCTTGGACATCATTGACATCGGTGAAGGAAAACATCGTGAGGAAACCTGGACTTATATAATTAATATAAGTCTGAAATCGCCAACCCGTCTTGAGCAAGCGTGGTGATTAATGCTCGTGCCTTCTCTGTATGAGAAGAGGCCTTTGCCCTGCAGTGGGACAGTAATAGGCTGGTACTGGTACACAAATAGGTACAGACACAAAAAATCTACGAATTGTATTTTTGGTATAACTATACACTTCCATATACATTAAATAAAAACCTGTTCTTTTGATATTACAAACAGACATGTCAATTTTATTTAAGAATTTGTACAGATTTGGTTATTAATTAAGTAATATAAAAGATATTTACGACCCTTGAGACTGTTTTTATCCTTAGTCTAAATTGCGACCGTTACAATTATATATTCACCGAAGCAAGTACACCAGTGATTTTGCAATTTGCAGCTCGGTAGGTACCTATATTGTATGTTATTAAAAAAAAACTTGAGAGGTGTCAAGGGACACCCGGATGGAACGAAATTCCTTTTGTTATTATGTACAAAAAACCTTTATACACTCAACGAAAATAATCGTCGCGACACCACACTGTTCAATGCGAAATAGAAAGACGAAACAAAAATAACTGGCTTGCTTTCTATGAGAGAGAGAGAGAGAGACAGACAGAGAAACACGCGCACGCCGCACGGCTTACAACTACTTATAGCAAAAAGTGTCGTTACAACTTTTCGTCTTAATTTTTTCCGTCTAACCCCCTTTCGCAACGCGCGATAAGGAAGTTCGTTCCGAAAATCGCGACTGCGAAAAATATAGTCATCTACACTAGCAACGTCCACGGTTCCATTTAGTTACTTTCGGGAACCCTTTGCTCCGGACTAAAATCCGACACCAATCGGGGAACGTCACGAAACCGCGAAAACATATTCACTCGCATTTCACTGCTATTGACGCAAGTGTTGAGTAGAGTTAAAATTTTCAACGCGAAGTTAGTTGGTTAAATACAATTTCCAAAATACATATCTAAGTCTGAGGATCGAGAAGTTCGTGGCTAAATAAAAATAGCCACATTGGTCCATTGTGGGTCAGTATCAGTCTGGATGGGTGACCGTTCACTACATATCTAGACTCCTTCGTGTCTCGGAAAGCACGTGAAACCGCAGGCGTCGGCTGTAATTTTTAGATCTTCGAGTAGTTACGGGTAGTCAGAAGCCCGAGTCTGACAACCAGTGTTACTAAGGGGTAGGTAATTGTGTTGCCTAATAACTGGGTTGTAGAGGTCGGATAGGCAGTCGCTCCATGTATAATACTGGTATTCAGCTGGCTGTATCGGATTAGATTAGAAGCCGACCTCAACACAGTTGGGAAAAGGCTAGGCTTGATGCTAACAAATATATTTTATGGCATCATTAGGTCCAGTACGTGCCTCACCGTCTCCATCTAGAATAATTTTTAATATCAATTCTAGATGGAGACGGACAGAAAGGATCTAGATCATTGCACGCGGCACATTAGGGGTCTTCAGGTTAAACATGTGATATTTCACCACATCTGATTTTATATTTCCCCAAAAAGATACCTTTTGTACAATTTTGCCTAAATTAATTTTGTATATATTATTGAATAACACAATTCCTAAAAGATCAATTTATATTATCCCTATATTTTTATTTATTTAAAGATTTTCAAACATATTTTTCACATAGTCATTCACATTCATTAGCTTCCAGAATTCTTGGCCTGTATTGTTAAATCCACTTTGTTCGGATTTTCTCAGAAATAAGTTTTAAAATATTTTTAGCACTTTGAAGGTTCGGTTGTATTGTGTGTACCACACTCGCGATGGTTCTGTTACGACAAAGTGAATAAATCTGAGATTATTGAAATATTCTTAACCCTTTACCGCATGGATTTTTAGATTTGGCTCAAATTAATTTACATGCTTCTACGGCCTGATAGGTACCCTAGTTTTTTTTTTTTTTTTTTTTTAATCAGTAGTTTCCGAAATAACTGAGTCGAAACCCAAAATCTCACATTTGATACAACATGCAGTCCAGGTAACGATTTATGCGACGTCATATATGATACAACATGCAGTTAAGGTAAGTATTTTCGTTTATATATTTATATATTTTATCAAGTTGTATTAATTTTTTTAAATGAAAAAGATTCATATTTAAGTATAATTATTTAATGCAAAACCATATGAAAATTCTTAAAACAATTACGTTCTTTGTTGAAACAAAAATAACATTCGCATTTACTACAGTAAATGTAAGATAAGTGTGAACAATTTTTGCATCTCTGCCGTTTGTCGCCCCAGTTAGGCCAGTGTCCAATCGCGTATAATATATATAATAAATATGCAACATCTTCGCTGTCATAAGTAATTGTGTTGTCGGTCCAAGTTAATTTATCTTTTTTTTTGTTTGTTTCTTTGTTTTTCTGTTTTTGTCCGTTATACCCGTTGATGTTGACGCTTCTAGGATGTCATTCATAGTTTCAACACTTCCCGTACTTTCATATTCAAAATCGTCTTCGACATATATTGCCTCCAATGCATCTTGAGTGACAATCCCTTCATCTTCACTTTTATCAGAACAATCGTACTCCGAGTCTGTTTCTTCAATGGTTACGCCTTTGGGCGGTAAACCATAATCTTCATCATCGGTCAGGTCATCATCATCGCTATCTAAAGGAATATCACGCCCGCTTGCATGCCGAGTCCCTGAAAATAAATAAAACACTAAATACCTACATGCTCCAAACGTTTATAACAGCAGTAAATAAGAATTCCAAACAGACATATTTTTTTATTACATAGGATGTACCCACAAATGCCCACAATGTAAAACTTCCCAAATAAACAAACTCGTTCACTTGTTCTACTTTCTCACCATCAATGATTATAAAACATTTAGTAACACTGTACGATGTACGTATTGCATGTAGTCTCATATCTGACCAAGCACTGGTACAAACTCTAATGCATGAAGTATCATATTTGAAAAACGTATGACTATCCTACCTGCATATAGTATCATTTCAGATACAAAGTTCTAGTCTGTTTTTCGTCAAGAAGTGTTTGATATTACTTACATGTTTTTCCGTAAAACTTCTTGGGATCCATTTTACTCACTCGCAAAACACAAAAATAATTTTAGCTAGAGCAAAAATTTGCAAAAATCGGTTTTTCCAATCTACAAACCGCACTCACAGTCAGAAATGGCGGTTTGAAATATTCGGTGACGGAAATAACAAACCGCAGACAAGATAGAAATCTGCCAATATATTTTTCGTGTTCGGATACAATCATAGTCTAGTTTTCAGCCATCAACACGTTGTATATAGGGCTCAAAAATTATTTATCTGTGAAAACTCGTAGTCTATCATATTTGATACAGTATGCGGTAAAGGGTTAATCTTAGGAACAAATTGAATGTTCAGTCAGTCAAGTTCCCAACCTAGAGATCCTGATCATTAAATAAATAGCGAATAAAGCACAAATTAATAGTTTTTTATTCTTTATTATTAGGATTCACGGTTAAAAATTAATAGTTTTAGAGGATTTGCTCTCTTAAATTTTACATTGACGACGCAGCTGAAATTAATTTTCATATCACCGGCGAGTCAGTGCGTGTGAAACTAGCATTAGTCTTCGGATCGGATTCCCTCTATAATTGGCAACACAGTTGAGCATTCCATTTCCGATTAGTTTATTTAAAAAGTTTCTTACTTTTCCTAAATTGCAACATTGCAGATGACATTTTGAAAGAAGTTCGTTATGTGTTTTTTTCAATTTCAATGTGTAAAATATTATTTGATTATTACAGCCATTATTTCATTAGTTATAGTTTATTATATCAGAAAACGCATACTTACTGCTAACATGTCTGTGTGTAATGCTAACGAATTAAGTGATGATGAAGTTTACTTCGGAAAGCTGACACTAAAAGAATTAAAGAAACATATTCTATGGGATAAACAACAGCAAACGTAAGATTGCTTTATTAAAATTAATGGGTATCTATGCTGGATCCTGGCTAATCAACGTACTGGTTTATTTTTATAAGTAGGTACTTAAGATGAAACTGTTAATAGTAAACCTATCGATTTCTGGGTCGGGTTAAGGTGTCCTTGGATTTTTTGCGCTAGAGATTTTCAGTAGCATCCCGGAGTCTGGATTAGTGCCCGGATGATGACAATAGGCTCGCCTCCATGGCATTAAACATAACTGGCGAAATGTGGGTGTACTATTGGTACCTACACCTCAGCTTAGCCCTTCGAGGAAATACAGGCGTGATGTTATGTTATGATGTTCATAGTAATATAGTAAACCACTTTATCCCCTTCTTACATGTTCCTAATGGTGGATTAGATTTAGCCTGTGTCTGGATCCTGTTCCTGATATATCAAACTTGGGTTTCCAACTTCTTTTAGGGCTGGTACCTGTATAACAACCCTTATAGTTTCTGTCTATCAATCTCTCATTACTGTTTATTTGAAGAAATAGACTGCTGGGGAGTTTGTTCCGCCTCTTCTTCTTCCCAGAAAAAACACTAGGTAGTGGTGAAGGGTGGGTGTTTTAGGGGACTGTCTTTTGTAAACTTTTTTGATGTTCAAAAGTGCTGATTCTCAGCTTAATTTGTGTGTGTTATGTGACTGGTTTATGATGAAAGATTTTTATAAATAATAATAATATGAAATTAATGTATTTTATAGAGGATTATATAAATAACATGGAGAAAAAGAAATCAGCAGAGTTAATTATGATCGAAATCAACAATAAGCAATTTCAAACAAATTTAGTAGTAGTACTGGAATTTATCTTTGTAAATTGAAATATGGCTTTTCCTGCCAAGGTATGGATCCCTTACATACAACATCAGGAAGAGCCATATTACATATATTCGAGTTTACTGGGAATTTTAGAGAGGTCTCTACCTAAATTTATAATTGACAGAAATCATTTAAAATCCATATTTTTGTGGAACATTACTGATTTTTAAATATGTAATTGTAAATCTCCATATCTGAATTGCAAAGAAATGAAGGTCTTGTTTCGACACTTTGCCTTTATGATTGAGAAGACATAGGCTCCCAACTTGCTTGGGATGCAAAGGGTGATCTTAGGTGGGGTGCTGTGGCTCCAAAAGTAAATTAGATCAATTAAAATTGATGTTAGAAATGATAAAAGTCATGATGGTAGACCTCAGGCCAAATTAAATAATCTAAAATTGATTGTAAGTTTTGTATTTATGTATCAATTCTGAGAAATTCAAATGAAAACTGACCCTACCTGAGGTGGAGGGTTACATTCTTGAGCTTGCTTGTCATTTCTAAACCCTTTCAGTTTTTTAGCATACATTGACTGGTACCGTAAAATGGGGTGAATAGGGACAAAATCGAACTTGTCACTGAAATTAATCGATGTTGTAGGACGAATGCAATATTGATAACTCTTTCCAAGGGTTTCCGGCAGTTAATACTTTTCGTAAATGTTAAAAATATCCCCAGAATTAGTTAAAATTTAGATATTTTAACAAAAATATAGGCTGTCCCTATTCATGCTTGAAGTGGGGTGACCTGGAACGAGACATGGGTAAATTGGGAAAAACTAGTAGGGTTGTCTCTTTACTATTTAAAAAAAGAACTAATTACCTTCTGCTAAAAGATTAATTTTCTTCATTAAATTTAAAATTTTTGGAAATAAAAATAATACAATAAATCCAATATCTTTTATTGATATAAAAGAACATAAATATTTTACTTAACAGGTTGTTACACTCAAAGGTTCGAATTACACTTGATTGATCTCTTATGGATAACTTTTAGTAATACTCTGTACTACCTGTATAGAAAAATAGCAAATTATGAACCACCTTATAAAATAAACATCTCAAAAATTAACACTTTTAAAATCTACTCATCATTTTAGCAAAGACTAGGTTTAGGTATCTATAAAAAAAATATTTTGTCTGTTATCTAGGTATTTATGACAGAAATCACGTATTTTTATTATAGTACCTTATATTATACCTGTAGAATTTGGGTACCTCAGTAAAACCTATCCCTATAACCAATTTAACATATTTTTTATCTAGACATATAAAAATAACAAAATTAGGAACCATCACTCGTATAAAAATAAAAATTAGGAACAATCAGTATTATAAAAATGATTATCTCAAAAATTAACACTTTCTTAATGTTCAAAGTTTTAAACAAAGAGTATTTCTATTTATATTAATCTTACGAACCTATTCAAGTTTAGGTACTGTCCATGAGATCACGTAATATGTCTTCATCTTTGGTATAATATTTTTTATTACTCCCTTTTGTCTTGGGTTTAAGTGGATCACTCGGAGATATCTTCCTGTATTGACTTAAATCTATTTTAACATTTTTGTTATTAAAGTTTTCAATTTGTATTGCTTGTGGTATTTTTAAGACATATGTCTACAACATCTAGTTTCTCCTTTGTGTTAATAATTTCTCTTTTTGTATATTTTTTTTTTGGAGGAGTCACTACTTCTATTTCTTTTACGACATCAAAATCACTGTCGAAAATTAAAGGCATATTTTCAATATTGAATTTGTCGAGATCATTTAGTAGCTCATAGTTGCTTACATCGTTAAAAATAGTCGCTTCTTCTGCATTATTATCGGTGTCCATTCTTACTACTCTTCCCTTTGTTTCCTGATTTGGCTTATTTATTCCTTCGTTTTTATTTTTTTTATACTCTCTTAGAGTCGTTGGCTTTTTAAAAATGTAACTCGTCATTGCGATTTTCCTGATCTTCAACCATATGACATGACTCTTGTTTTAGTTTAATGGCTTCGTTACAAAGTTGTCCTTGTTTAACTTCTTTATGTGTTTCTTGTGTCACAATCTTTTTTAAATTTGATTTCGCTTTTTTATTTATAGGTTCCGTTTCAAATTTATCCGTACACCCTGGTTTTGATAAAGTTCTTTTGTTTTGTTCCCTTTTGACATAGTTCTTCTGTTTTTCTAGTTTTTGGTTAGGTTGATTTGAAGTGTTTGAAACGATGGTAGGTTCCAATTTAGGTTTAGTCATGTTAGTCATTGCCATTGAAGCTTTTTCTTCGAATTTCCTCTTTCTATCTTCTGGAATCAGTTTTGCAATTTTGTGTTGAGGTTTATAATTTTGCTTAAGTGTAGACTTTGGTTGAATTTCACTGTCTTCGTGACATTCAGATTCATTATTAGAACTGGATGCAGATATTCTCTCTGATAATTGTAGGTTTTCTTCCAAATCAGATTCATTGCTCAAAAAGCTACTTTCTTCCTGGTCGCTATTGTTAGCAGTACTTAGGATTACTTCTGTATCACTTACTTCTGTATCAGTGCACACGCTTTGACCTGGTTTTTTTTCAATTTTCTTGCTCTTGTTGCATGGTTTGTTATTTCCAGTGCCATATCGCATTTCTTTTAACATGGTTACTACTGTCTCATCAAGAGCATCTCTATCAAAGGATTGTTCACCACAGTCGTTTCCTGGTAATCTTTCCAAAACTTTAATTTTATTTAAAGGGCTTATGCCAGATTTCATGAATGCTGAGAGTATATTTGATTTTGTTTGGTTTGCCATGCGATTTAATAATTTTTTCAAAAGACTAGGGAAGACACTTTTAGGAATAGTAGGTAAAGCACGGCCATTGGTCTTTTTCCACTGAAATAAAATGTCCCTCCAGGCACCTTTTATTGCTCTAAAGAAAGCTACATCCAGCGGTTGCGTTAGATGTGTCGAATTTGGAGGAAGAAAAATAAAATGCACGTTTTGTTCTTTGCATTCATTAATCAAGTCTAGAGACAAATGGGATGAAAGATTATCTCCGATGAGTATTTTTTTTCCATCTTTGTTATTGAAATATGGCAACGCGACAGTACGGACCCAGTCCTCAAACGTGATACTGTCGAACCACCCAGAAGTAGTACAGTTATACCTGCAACCTTTCGGCCCATTTTGAACCCAAGATTCGTATAAATTTTTAGCTTTGTAGACGACATAACAAGGTAGTAAAGTTCCATCACCAGCAGCTGCCATCATAATTGATGTAGACGCTTTACTATGGTTTAAGACTCTCTCCGGGTATTTTGCGCCTCTTTTTGTTATAACTTTTCTTCTTCCGGGATCGTCCGATAAATTTGTTTCGTCATAGTTTACAACGTTACACATTGGCACTCCTTCTAAGGATTTCTCCAATTCAATAAAATATTCTTCTATAATTTGCGGTGAAACGGACGCTCGACATCTTTTTATGTTTTGGCTAATTCGTAATGAAATTTTGTTTTTGCTTCTTTGTAAAAAACTGTTCACAAAATCTGGACCAGGTAAATTATCTCGAAATCTTTTCTCAGTTATGCCAGATCTATCTAAATAACCATTAACCAATACCCTCAGGTCGTAAGTATCTAAAGGGTATCCCCACTCAGCACAATGATTAAGATTTTCGACTATATATTCCTCGGCTTCTGCACTTAAAACTGGTTGACCTCCTGGCTTTTTCATAAACCTGGTGTTATGTCTTTGTAAGACCGATTTAGGAATATCATATTTTGCACTAATATTAGGTCTTTACCTATGAAATTGCCGTTCTGCAGTACTGGCCATTTCAAATCAAAATATTTTTTGTTTGGCTAAGAATTCTAATTTCAAATTAATATTATTTTAAAAACATGGATTTTTTTTTCCAAAAGTAGTCATTTGTTTATTGATTAGTGTTACATTTTCATCGCATTTAAATCTTTTTCGTCATCATGGATACGTTAAAAATTCGAGTAATTATGGAATATGAGTACCGTCGTGGCAGCAACGCGGCACAAGCGGCACGCAACATCAACGACGTTTACGGAGCTAACACTACAAACCAACGCACTACCTGTTATTGGTTTGCTCGCTTCCGTTCTGGAAATTTCGACCTGAAAAATGAACCTCGCGGTCGTCCGAAGACTTTGGTCGACAATGACGAATTAAAGGCGATTGTGGAAGCTGATGATACACAATCTACGGCTGAATTAGCAGCAGCTTTCGACGTTAGCGTCAAAACAATATTGGTCCATTTGCGTCAAATTGGCAAGGTAAAAAAGCTTGACAAATGGGTGCCCCACGAACTCAATGATCGCCAGCGCGAAGTACGCGTCGAGACGTGCCTTGCACTGCTCAACAGACACACAAATGAAGGAATTTTGAACCGCATTGTTACCTGCGATGAAAAATGGATTCTGTTTGATAACCGCAAGCGCTCAGCAAGTTGGTTGGATCCTGGTTCAGCACCTAAACAATGCCCTAAACGAAAACTTACCCCAAGAAAAGTGATGATCACTGTTTGGTGGTCTAGCGCCGGTGTGATTCAACACAGCTTCTTACCAAACGGGGTGAGCATTACTGCAGATGTGTACTGTGAAGAATTGAACACAATGATGGAGAATCTGGCACATCTCCAACCAGCATTGGTCAATCGCTGGTCTCCGCTGCTCCTGCACGACAACGCGCGACCTCATACTGCACAGCAGACGGTCTCCAAGTTGCAAGAACTGGGGTTGGAAGCTCTCCGTCATCCGCCCTACTCACCAGACCTTGCGCCTACAGACTACTTTTTTCCAGAATTTGGATAACTTCTTGGCGGGAAAAAAAATCAATACCCGAGAGGCAGTACAAAATGCCTTTGAAGAATTTGTTGCCTCCCGTCCAGCTGATTTCTTTAAGAAGGGCGCATCAATAAACTGCCACTGCGTTGGCAAAGATGCATTGATTGCATGGGTGATTACTTCGATTAATACAAATAAAAAATACATGAAAAAAATTCATTTAAATTTTTTCATACAAAACGGCAATTTCATAGGTAAAGACCTATTATTTCCCAGTGATAAATTTGAATTATTATATTCATTAAGCGCAACTTGCATAGTCAACTCATCATATTTTTTGTAGTGTTTTGTACCACCCGGCTTATATACACGAGGCATTTCTGAAAATAACAACAATCAAGGTTAGGTAAGTGGGTACCTACGTCGCTATTTATTTACTGTAGTAGGTGAGTACCCATTTTATAGAAATCACGTATCCACTACCCATTTTTAACAATCACATAAGACTTCGATATCTTGCAGAAAGCTACTTAGCGTTATAATATTATAAAATCTCTGTAAAAATGTGCATACATGTTTATCTTTTTCGTCAATTTTCTAAAAAAAATGATGAACCAATTTTGATAAAATTTATTATGAGGCCTGCTCTGATGTTATATCCTATCATACAAAAAAAAAACATCAAAATCAATTCACGATAATGACGGAGTAATAGCGCCACATACAAACCAAACAAAAACCATACAGTCGAATTTAGAACCTCCAGGTTTTTTTTAAGTTGAAAATAAAAGCGTAAAGAAATTTAAAGAATATAGAAACCTATAAATGCATAAAACAACGAAGACCCATATATTGTTAGTTCAACACACTACGTATTTTTATTATTTGTTTGTAGGCTTGTTTTTTAAATCAAACAAGTTCGTACCTATGTATCTCTTATTACTTCTCATTAGTTCGCCTTGTCACAGATTACTGAATAGTTACTACGTAACAGATACTTCACTCAGTAGAAAATTTCCAATACCTATTACGATAATTGCCTACTCCCTCGCGTCAACAACCACTGTATGCTAAAATGCGCCTAAATGCTCAAGCGTACAGCAGTGATTGCTTCGCACCGCGCGATACCACAGAAATCGCAGGGCTGCCTCTTCGATAAAATTAAATTAACATAACTTTTTATCTATGTTATTGAGAACTGTGAATATGTTCTGACTTTTATGTGGCAGTTAAAAATTTTATCATAAATTTTATCATAAGAAAAAGAACTCTCGCTACTCAGACTTAAAGCGCATTTTGATTCGTTACGAGCGCGTCAAGGACTTGCAGGCACATTTTTTGAAGGTCACGTCCGTTCTTTGCAATGTTTTATGAACATTATTGCAGTTGTTAGTTTAGCAGTTTATATTCGAATGTTTTCTTTCGAAGAGTGCATCTTCTGTACCTTGTACTATTAATTATTCTGTGGTATAACGTTTCGCTTGATGGCTTGATTTACACCCATCTAAAGCACATAAGGCACCACACGGCATCGTAATACGCGTACGAACGAACAGCACTATTAAAATTGAACGGCGTGCGCGCGCTTCGCTTGCGAAAACCGCACTGAATTTGATCCGCCGGCGGACCGAGACCGCTCGGCTGGGCGGTAGGCACTTATAGCGCGCAAGTACATGGAGTGACGGAGGCCTGGTCTTGTACGCATGCTTGTATATAAGTTTAAAATAAATAAAATGAAAATGCCTTATTTTAATAAAAAGTGAAATCCTGCAAAACAATGCGATAAAATGTTCAATTCATGTTGTAGCAGCCCTGACCCTATTCAAACTTCGTTCCTAATCAACTTTCATATGTCCCTATTTACCAAGTATAGGCGACTCTATTTGTACTTTAGCCGTCCCTTGTCACCCCGTTACCCTATTTATTCACCTCGAAAAATAAACAATACCAGAGGTTTTAAAGAAAACGATTTCAAACAAAAACTTTGTAAAATCTAGACTTTCCTCTTTTTGTGTAGCTTCTTAAAGATATTATATCGTTGGCTAACTCCACACGTTGTCAAAAAAACACTAGAATTTCCAAAAACGGTCAACTTAAGGGACAATACCGCAACCTCACATCTACAGTCTTATTTGAAAGAAGATTTTTGACACCTTTTACTAACTTCACAACGCTTCGGTGATGCCAGTTAGAAGATAATATATTCTACTTTTAGAAGAAAAAAAAGGTAGCAATTGGAAGTTCTTGTTTTTTTATTTTGTGGCTTCGAAACTAGATTCCTCGATTTGACCCTATTTAGCCCTGACTCCTTATTCACCCCGTTTTACGGTACTGTGCAGTGATTACACAGAGAGACACCCCTATTAAGTTGACTCTTACTTTACTTAGGTTTATCAGATTCAGAAGATATTAAACTTAACTATTTCTTCTTTCTCTTAGAATACATGCTGCAAGTGCAATCAACAGCCCCAATAACTCTGGAGATCACAATGAAAGTTTGAAAATTCTACAAGCACATTCACAACCTAACTTAATACCTAAAACCGAAAATTCGAACCTTGATTTATCTGATGTCAATAGTTCTGGATGGGATATGAAACTTGCCGACAACAGTTTTATTAAAATGGAAAATATGGTGGCTAGTTTATGTGGATCACCTAGAAAGAATGAGAAGAATGAAGAACTAAACAATACATTAGAAGTTATTGAATATATTTTAAATAATCCACCAAGCAGTACTAAACAAAAAAATGAAAAAGTTGATGATCTTAGAATAAAGACTGAATTTAAAAATGAACCAAATGTAACAGACTTATCACCACAGAAAATTGATAGGGAAGTGAAAAAGTATGAAGTTGACGATTCTCCAGAGCGTCCTCAGAACACTCCAGTAAAAGCTGCTCATCAATTTCATAATACTGAAAGTCATACAACACCAAGGGACAAAAAAAATAAACCTATTTTTAAGACACCTGCTCAGCTTCCATTGCTGAAGAAACCGTCTGTAACATCTTTAAAGAAGACTCCAAGTCGATCAAAAGCTTATGAGCACATTAGCAGCCCAGTCGCCTCTTACATAAACAACTGTCCCATAGCACCTTTAGTAAAAGATGTACATCCTAAGAAACCATTACCTGGGTCATCATCTATTCCAAAATTTGTTAAGAATCTACCACCAGCTAAACCAAGTAATAAAGAAAATGTTAACCTTCCCTCTGTTGCATACAAGAGTGCAAAGAAGACTAAAGTGGTAAGTTATCACACTTATTTTTGCCTTGCCCCAGCTTCTAAGGCACTCCGCCTTAGAAGCTGGGGCTGGGTCACAAAAAAAATTACATGTTTGGGCACCAGAGTGACAACTACAATATTGAGGTTTTGACATCTATCCTTTCGCTCGTAAAAGGTAAAGACAAAACTACTATTAATAAATAAACGAGTTCGAAGTGGGCCCTACCAATTTTTAATCATTAGGGAGCATTCGATTTTTTTTCGGAATAAGTAATATGGATTCAAACATTTTTAAAAAGTAACTTTGCTGAACCAGACATCGAATTTACTTAAATGAGTAGATTCAATGTGCTACTGCTACTACTGCCAACTTCTTACATCCGGTAAAGTAGGTGGTGGAGTAAATACCCTTAATTTTTATTGATATTGTCATATCACTTTTTACTTCGTACAACAATTACTAATGAACAACTCACCCCCAAGCTATGGTTGCCATGCCGAGAGCTGCATGGCTAGGGGAGAGCTTAGTCCCGAGATGTCATGAGGTGGTTTGGTTCTATTCTACTACCCAGACAAAACACGGCGCGCACCCGTCGATACAAAATACCGTTCAAATCAGCGAACAGGGCGAGCCAGAGATGATTCGGTGATTCTCCGTTCGTACAGGTAGTACATACGTTCCGGCTAAGCAAACTTATTTCAGAAAGAACATATTTAGTTTATCCTGAAACATGTTAATTCTAACTAGGATAAACCAATTCGGCCTACACATATATAATGATCATAAATACATTAGTTCTTTTTTTTCGCGTTTGAGTTTGTTCTGTACCTGGTGGCTTAATCTGGGTGATTAACACCAGTAAAGACACTCGTAACTGATTTTCGATACATTTTGCAAACATAATGTGCGTTTTTTATTTTGTGGTCAGTGCTCCTAAAATACTCTCTTGTCTTTATGATTGGTATAATATTTAAATGGATATTCTTATTTACAGATTGATGTGCCAGATGAGCAAAAATTGCCACAGAGTCATTGGATCAAGAAAGTCACAACAACTTTACCAAGACCACTGGTAATGAAGCATGATCACAGGGAGCTGAACTTTGCTAAGAAAAAACTAATGCCTCAGCAAGAAGATAGTTTTGCTGATCTTTCATACCATCAAGCTGAAGTTTCTGTTTGTACACAGAAATCTGCATTCAAAGCGAAGAAAAATCTTTGACCATAATAACAATAATGACTTAACTTTTACATTACATGACATTAATTTAGTATTATGGCATTTATTATATTGATTGTCCTTTCAAAATATACAGTAACATTTTGATTTAATGGTTTGTTTTAATTTAGTATTCATTAAGTTTATAGAGCATGAGAGCAGCAAACTACAGACGGTGTAGGCGATTAAGAAAATGAGTAAAAGTCAGCGCATATAACAGCCGCATTCTAATACGAAAACGCCACCGGTGTGGCGTGCATGTGGGGTGGTTCATCCAAAGTATATGAACGTGACATAAGAGTGCTACGCGGTGCAGCCCGCCCAAATGTGCTTCAGCCTGTAGAGTCAGCGCAACCAGAGCAGCAAATCTCTCGAGCAGATTTGATATAGATGAATTAAAACTGAATCACAAGTAAAATTTAAATCACATGGCATATTTTCACTTAATACTCGACCGGCTCGAGCTGACTTTAACCACACACTTTTCGTGGGGAACACAAATAAAACGCACTAAGTTAGATCAACACAAGTGCTACAAGGACATAGTGAGGGGGTCGCTGTCGGTAAACATTTGTGAAATTGTAAGTCGTAGAAAAATAAGTGACGGCCCAGCTTAGTAAAAAATCTTGTTACAACTTATAATATATTTATTTTATAAACAACCTATCTACCACTTTTATAACATTGGAAGTCGGTACCTACATAGGAATCAGATAGGTAATAATTGTGTACTTCAGAATCACGGGTGTCTACAGAACTTCTAATGAATATATGAAATATATATAATTATTTAGAATAAAACTATCTTGGGTACCACACGTGAAACACTGTGTCTACAAAGTTTCAGATTGGAATTAACTCATCATAATAATTCCGTACCTCATGTGTGCTTACGAAGACAATAAAAATAAGACAATATAAAAGAATGTTTACTTATAATTTTGTTTCATACATAATTTATGAATTTAGCTTGGAAATGATTTTTTTATCTCGTTTGCGTCAGGTAGCACATAAGCAGAAGCTCACAAGAGACGATATTTAATTGGCAATCGTAAGGTTTCCTGCTTCCTACACTTCTTCAAGTTGGCACATTCGGTTCCATCCATAGCAGTCCATCATCTACCTTTTGTTACAGTTGATTTTTACAACCCGGTTAGGCCTAGCCGGCCGGCCATTTATCCTAACATATTATGTACCTACATCATTTATATTCGAGTTTAGCGCCTGGCTGTGCCGATTAACGCGTTAATGCCTTAGGCTTAGTAATAGGATTGTTGACAACTTTTAGGTACGGAACCCTAAAAACAACAATGTCTATGTTTGCAACACTTTATCTTTGATAGTAAAAGCACCTGTCTCTTTCGTGTTAGTATTATTAGTAAGAATAGGTAGCTGTTAAAATAAACTTTGGACGACTACTTGGAACTGTTTGTTCCAACATTGAAGATCTGGAGACCTAACGTTAACAGTGAGGGTTTCAGTGGAGGAAGCGTTTGTTGAAATTCTCCTTTTAAATAATTTTATAATATAGAGAGTAAATCAACAAATTAAAACCCTATTCCACATGCCTTCTAAACGAGATAGGTACTTACGCGAAAGATATATGTATAGGTAACTATTTTGGTGTAACGGTTTGAAAGAAGTCCCCGGCAAACATTTTTACTCGGCGCTACAACTAAATTAGTACAAGTGATAAAGTTAAAGATTCTATTATCATAAATATGTATATAACAAATTATTCAAAAGTAAATAAGTAATCCAATAATAAAATCGAAATAAAAAATAGAATTCTATCAAAATTCGCTGATTAGATTGGCAAAAGTGGTTTAAATCTTCTTCTCATATTTGAAGCTTGCCTAGACGATTGGACTCCCGGGTACCGGTTTACTTCTCATAGAACACGACGTCCTGGAAAGCAGTAAAATAAATCATCAGTCAACACATATTTTGTTTCGTTATTAAATGCAGTTGTGGCGATACCTATAACGCCATAATATACAAAAATCAAAATCAAAATTCATTTATTCAAATTAGGCTGAGAATCAGCACTTGTTGAACATCAAAACGTTTACAAAAGACAGTCCCCCAAAATCGCCCACCCTTCACCACTTCCTAGTGTTTTTGGTGCGAAGAAGAAGTGGCGGAACAAACTCCCCAGCAAATAAATACGAGCAGACAGGCCAGCCAGTTTGGCCGGACATTTGGGTAGAAAGGCCGGACACCCTACATTATCGAGGATTTTGTCTCTGTATTAATAGGTACGACAAAAGAAATGTATATAAATAGTGTTCGTATGGTTTGTTGTACTAATAAAAACGAAATATAATAATAATAATAATAAATAATGCTGGACAATCCACACAGCATCATCTAGCCCCAAGCTAAGCAGAGCTTGTGTTATGGGTACTAGATGACTGATATACTTAATACAGTACATTACATAGATAGATATATTTTATTATACATAGTAAATACCCAGAACACCCATAACAAATATTTTTAGATCGTACAAACATTTGTTCCAGGGCGGGAATCGAACCCGCAACCTCCTGCGTCGCAGGCGGACCTTCGCCCACCGCGCCACATCGGTCGTCATATCTTGTCTTATCGTGTTGGGCAGTTGAGAAACATCGTTCTAAGTATGCTAAGCTTAGTCTTACAAAAGCCGGACACCGTTTATTTTGTCCGGACACCTAATCGAATAGCCAACCTATGTCCGGCTTTATCCGTCGCCTGGCAACGCTACGCGCAGTAGTCTCCCTTTTTAAAAGTTTTCAATGGAAGATGAAGAAAATTCCACACTGATGCTGGCTTCGAAGCCATAATTAGATAATTATTTTTGATAAATATAAACGAAAACATTTAATTTATGTATCGATAAGCAATCTGTTAGAAGAGGATGAGGATAAATTACCACTCATCATTTTTTTGTTGGGTTTCGAAATTATAAACGATAAATAAATAATATAAGATTACCTTGATTTCTTTCATGAATCCCGACCACTGCTCATTATTTCGCCAACTTTAGTAAGTATATGTAACCATTCCTGAAGTAAAGGCTCCTGAAATTTTACAATGTTTCATTAAGGTATTATGTACAATATTATTTAATTTATTAAATGCAATTTAAAGACTAGTAGAAATTATTTTTATTATGTTTAGCGTTTTAAATGTGCCCATGCCCGCTATTAATACAGCCAGTGGCGGACCAACAGGGGGGCGGAAGGGGCGGCCCGCCCCGGGTATCCGGTCTTGGGGGGGGCCCAAATGCCTCCGCATTCCCCTGATCAAATCCTAAACAAGACTTTAAAAATGTGCTAAGTACCTAACCTACATAATTTCATTAAGATCAAAACACTACAGCCATCTAGACTTTTTACGCGGTACTTATATTCTTTTAACTTTGCTGAACCCGTCCAATACGCTGGGGGAATTCTCGTCAATGTAGCGGGTACTTTGAAATTAATTTCACTTGCCAGATATTAACGAAATAAACATAAACACTACATACAAATGTGAAATGAATAAAAAGCTTGTAAAACTACATTTTTTGTAAAGCTGGGTGGCCTCATACAGCTTTGCCGCCCCGGGCCTCTGTCGGGCTTAGTCCGCCACTGAATACAGGGTATAAGTTATATCTTAACTATGGACAATACGAGAAGAAGCATCATCATCAAGCTTCACATAATTATACGTCCCGTTTGCATCGACCGGGACAGTCCTGCTTTTACATAGCTTGTGTGCTGCTGTTAATAAAGCTAAGAAGCCAACGAATGCGTAAAGCAGCATTATGCATAGTTAATGATATTTAAAAATCCATTTTCTACTTTTTATACAATAAAATATAATACTTACAAGGAAATCGATATCTCCAAAAAACAAGCAAGTGCCAACTCCCTCGATTCTGAAGACAACGTCGCCGACTGCATTCTTGATGCTGAAGCTCGGCTTACTGATGAACCAAATTTTGTTCTTTTGAGCCAATCATAATGTCTGGCGACGTGGAAATCTCCATGGTTTGCAGGCAGCATGGCACAAGCACGAGTCGTCACATCAATAGACAATGCATCAATCACTTGATCACCTGAAACTTTGTACCCTTTTCTGAGTATATTGTGCGCACGGAGTGAGAGATTTGTCCTAGTAAATTTTTATATGGAGAAGGAGAGTGAGAGATTTGTCCTAGTAAATTTTTATATGGAGAAGGAGCTCAGGCAGAAGAAACGATCGAATTTTAACGGCTGAGCGACCACTATTGCTGCTTTTATCAATGGGCCTAACGCACGACTCAATGGGCCTAACGCACGACCCAATGGGTCTCTTCATATAGCAAGCGACATCGCGGCAGGCCCAGGGCGAAATAGCGGGTTGAGCTGGATTTCTTTGATAAAAATGGTTCCAAAAATATCATGGATAATATAATGGATCTAGGGCACTTTTCTCTAGAAGTGAACGGAGAGTATGGAGGCCATTGCCCTGCAGTGGTGAAATCCAGGCTAACAATAATAAAATTGTATTGTCGTTTTTGTACCATCTTAAGATTTTTCCAGTATTTTGCAGATATGGCCGTAAGAGTCGAGTTTATTATTATGATATTATCTGCCTTAAAATGTAAACATTATTTACTTAGGTCAAATATTTTAGGATTAAACTCTAATAAACAATTATGAACTATTCAGATGTGTAAGAGTGAAACAAAAACCTAAGGAAGTAATTAAAAATGAGTTTACCTCATTCCTGAAGTCCATTATTGTTATTTCGAATTGTTGCATAGGTTCATGGCTGCTTCTGGTTGTGACAGCAAACCAGTAACCATTGTCTTCTACAGAAACATTGACTTTTTGAGTAATCATATTTTTTATTGTGAAGTTATTATTGGTATCAAAACCCACACTAAACCCCAGTAGCTCTACTTTCTGATGTATTAGTAGATCATCAATCATAGTAAGGTATACCAATCCTAGTAGACAGTTGTTGAGCCCTTGTGGAATGCTCATCAATCCATCTGAAACAAAAGCATAAATTGAAATTTCTTTGTGACAACATATAGTGACTGATAGTGATCAATAAATAAACACAAAAGTCTTATAATTATTATAAAATAAATTACCTGTTAGTCTACATTTTTATGAACATACAAACACACACACAAAATATAAAGTAGAAATATTATGCAAATAAACTTATACCTAACATCATTATTTACTTAGATATATTAGACTAGAACTATATATTAGAGATATCAAAGATTAGTAAATACCCTCCACCAAACTATGATCTGTAGTAAAATAAAACCTTTTCTCTTCATCTGATAAAAACTTTTCATAACCACTGGAGCGCGGTTTAAACAATTTTCTACAAATTCTATTCAAACTTCTCTTCACACTGGAAACACTAAGTGTTTCAAAATAAACTTTCTTCTCCCTGATATCACCAATAGTTACACACTTTTTAGTGTTAGAATAATATTTTTTCTTAATCCACTTTATACACTTCTTACTTTTCTCTTTATCTGAATCATTTGAGAATAAGTCTATATTAGTTTTAGTGTCTTTTAACATAGTGGCTACTTTATGAATTGTTCTAAATCAATAAGAAATACAACCGAGAGGTAAGAATTACTTGATAAGTGAAATGCCAATGAACATAATGCAATGCCACCATGTTATCAATACTCTTGAAGGCTGGGGTATCATTGCAGAAATAGTAAACAGCCTTATCTGTTTAAATGTCAACAACTCCAATGTTTAGAGAACAATTAACTAAAGACATAACATAAATAGAATGATAAACAATGTCAACAAACTGTTAGTACAAATTTAATGTTTACTTACTGGTACTGCTTGGCCTAATGTTTTTGTAATATTTTAATACTAACAAAGCAATTTATTTTAAAAATGTAGCATTTTAGCAAATTCATTGTTTATCGGTAGAAATAGAAGCAGATATTTTGCCATATAAGATTTCTCTAGAGAAGAAATAAAAAAGAAAACCTGGTAACTGATATTTTAAGGATACATAATTAGATTCAATCAACAAATTTATTTAAAATGTGTTTACCCAGTGGTCTAGGCGTCGCCTCCTCGTCTTGTACACAATGTGTTGTTGTGAGTTCAAACCTGGAAAAGTACCAATGAGACTTTTAAAATTTATATGTACTCTCTAAGTTCTTGGACATCACTGATATTGGTCAAATGAATATTAGTCTGAAAGCACCAACCCGTCTTGTTCAAGCATTGCGATTAATGCATGAGCCTTCTCTGTTTGAGAAGAGGGCTTTGTTCTGCAGTGAGACAGTAACAGGCTAGTATTAGTACATATTTAGAAAACATGTTTCAAAATCTCAAATAGGGTGTTTATCTGTATTTATCGCTTATTGAATGAGGATACTAAATTTCGGAATTTAACATTTTATTTTATAGGACCACATGGATAATGAAAATAACCTTGGTCCACATATAAACGCAGGTTGTGTGCGTGGTCACCAGTGGGTGCTAGGGGCTTAACTACTGTAACTTACCTAACCTATCGAGCACACGTTATCCTCTTGAAAATGGTACCAGCTGTTTTCGGCTCCATGTATTAAAATTAATTTAATTATAATTTTATTAGTATCTAAAAACGAAAACATTAATTCATCATAGAACTGGCTGGCCAAAATGGTTGAGTTACAGGTTATATTTCAGCTTTACTATCAACCCGTCCTTAAGATGCCGTTTGACCCTATCCCGCACTGGGGAGTAAATATCATTCAGATTGAGGAAAGACCGGAGAGCAGGGAGTATGTCCTTGTGACCTTTGCAACTGTTAAATTTAAAAGAATTTTTTGCTCAGGTATTTACGTTGTACTATTATTTACTCACAGTCTCTGTAAATTTTTGTTGTGACAGCTGTTGTGATGACTTGACCATTGACAAAGGTAAGTACTGACGGACTTGACTACTTGAGTTTATATTTTTTGAGTTGGTAATTTGGCATAGCACAGGTTACGCAAATTACCAATTCCACAAAAAAATACAAATATACGAAATACCTCTAAATCTCATTCTTGAAGGTCCTTGTGTATTCAAACGCGCTAATGTAGCAACTACTATTGATTCAGAACAATAAAAAAATAGTAAACATAATAAAAATGATCTCATATTGCACGTGGCTAGAGCACTTTGCTCAACTTAAATGAAAAACATCAAAGCAGTTTTTTATTGCAGAATGGTGTTGTATCACATTTTCAAAACAGATCTTCTACTACTACTCTTTTAGTCTATGCATAATATTTCTGAACGAAACACAGGATTGGCAACATAAGAAATATTTCCGGCATAATGTTGCCCAATTCTTTTAGAACTACTTAAATGGGAAGATGCCAGCATAGAAGTTTCTCTTTGAAAATCGTACGTAGCTGGTGTATTGTATAATTTTTGAATTGATGATGATAATTATCATGTTTAAATAACAATCATGGTGTTTTAAATAAAATTGAATTGAACAAAGAGATTCATATTTTCAAGAAAAAATGATAATCTGTAGTAGATTAAAAGGTATTAACGTTTGAAGCGTTATATCTTCGTAAGTGGAATATGAGCAGAATTCAATTTGTTTAAGAAAAAAATATATGCATAGTAAATATTTTAACAAAATAATCGTGGTTTTCATCGCAGTGACCGTTTGGGTAGAAAAGGTTGATTTGTGCTGGTAACACCAGCATCCGTTTGGTCCTATTTTCCATTCACCAATCAAACCATTGCAATAAGGTGCATTGACCAACCTGCTGCTGCTGCTGAATCTAGCCAGCAGTGAGCAAGTCAGTTGGTAGATGTTTGCTTCCGCGTTTGTATCTTTGAAGTAACTATCGCGATGCAGCCGAAGTTGTTTTGCCACTCATCCAACTAAAATGGCGTCGCTGTTTATCAATTAGCTTGCTCTATGTGTACATTACTCAGTGATCGTATTCGAGTGAGTCATAAACCAACATAGCAATGACATTTTTATAGCACATAGTGAGAATACGTTTCTAAAACGTTGTGTTGACTGGCAAGTGTGATTTGAGGAACACAATAATGCGCGAATTCAAAGTGGTCGTGTTGGGCTCGGGTGGGGTCGGGAAAAGTGCTTTGACTGTGCAGTTCGTGTCGGGATGTTTCATGGAAAAATATGACCCCACAATAGAAGACTTCTATAGGAAAGAAATAGAAGTGGACAATTCACCATGTGTTTTAGAAATATTGGATACCGCCGGCACGGAACAATTCGCTTCAATGCGAGATCTGTACATAAAAAATGGACAAGGATTCGTTGTAGTATATTCACTAACGAATCATCAAACGTTTCAAGACATCAAGCCAATGAAGGAATTGATAACGCGCGTGAAAGGATCTGAGCGTGTGCCCATCCTGCTGGTGGGCAACAAGGCCGACCTGGAGCACCAGCGAGAGGTGTCGAACGCAGAGGGCTCGGCGCTCGCGCAAATGTGGGGCTGCCCCTTCGTGGAGGCCTCTGCCAAGAGCCGCACCAACGTCAACGAGATGTTCGCCGAAATCGTGCGTGAAATGAACGTTAGCCCCGAAAAAGAAAAGAAAACTTATTGTTGTTGTACAGTGCTTTAATATTTAGAGTGTAATGTGGCATTTATTTCTCGTAAGACTGCAAAAGCGAGGCAGGATCGTGCCTGCCTCCGCTCGACGGCCGACCGTCTCCAGTGGGGAGCTCGGCGACGGCGCGCCGGCCCCGTCCGCTGGGGCCCCGGCGGCCGCGATGCGCGTCATATCACATTGTTAATATCGTTGATACATACCATTGTCCAATCAAGGTGCTTTACTTATATTTTCATACTTTATTACTGGTAGATACTCCCGCAATAATGGTTATAATGTGAACAAATATCCTTATTGGAGCATGAATAGCTACTCAAATGCAAAAAAAACAAGCTTGGTTTTGTTCATCATAAAATTTTTAGACACTAGCAATAGCCGTGTCTGAAGCAGAAACATGTATTGTAAAGTAATATTAGTCAACTTGTATATAATTTCATGAGATTAATGATGTTGAAGGGCAAGGACAATTTAGAAAATATAAAGCCATCCAATATGCAATAACCTAATAATTGTGTAGAGTGGTGTGCAAGGATGAGTAAGAACTTACACTTAAGTGATGTCGCAGATTATATTTTATTGTGTAAATTATGTTTATATGAAAAATCAGTAATCAAGGAAAGCAGTATGTTTTGTCAGTTGCGTGATTGTGTTTTAAAGTCTACCAGGATTTGTGATAATACATATAACAAAATACCTATAATAAAAGTTTTAAGTGGGAGATTGAAAAGTGAAGTTTTATTCTTCAGTAAATAAGGTAACCAATCCATTTTGATATTACACAATTTACATGATATATTTTAGTACAAACAGTGAAATAACACATGTATTTACATTTTAGAGATAATTGAAAAAAAAAATGTTGAGAAAGTCTTACTCTGTGCGATTCTATAATACCTAATCAATTATTGTTCTTTCATTGTGGTTTAACTATAATCTGTTCCAAAAGTTAATGATGAAATGGTCGACAAACCCTGTTCTGATCAAAGGAATCTGTGTATGTGGTTTCTACTTTAAATCTCACTATTTATTTTGCTTATTCCAACAACTTTCGGTTAAATGTCATTTTATTAAATTGTAATTGAGAAGATGTACATAAAAAGTCTTTATGGTGACTTAGCAATGAATTTTGGGTTTGGATATTTGACTAATCAAATCATAGCACTTCATGTGACTACAAATTGGCATCCAGGGGTATATGTTACTGGCCTATTTGTTTACGCAAATCCATCAAATTGTTTTGGAACAGATTACAAATACTGTGTTAGTAGCGTTTTGTATACTAGGCATACTATTTATAATAATTAATTGTACCAATAAAACCATTAATTATAACATTTGTGATATTCAATAGAAAGCGAATAAATTACATTTGCATTTCAATTAAGTAATTTAATATCAAACAAAAACAATATTTTTATTTCAACAACAAAAACAATTGGCACAGATTAATTTGTGCAAGTCCTTTCTCTTGAATTTTTTCTGCTTGATTTTGTTTTAAGTAGATAGTTGAACAGTTATAGCAATTAATTGCCCCCTGCATACAGAGTGGGCAATCAACTGAGCAGATCATATCATCTACAACATGGATTGAATTGCACTGTGTGCAACTGGTATGTCATTGCTGCTGATTGTTCACTATCTTACTACATTTAGGCAACTTATATGAATTATTATGCAACTTAATAATATTTTGGGTGACAATATTTTGTAAAAGT
Source organism: Phlogophora meticulosa (assembly GCA_905147745.2). NCBI lineage: Eukaryota > Metazoa > Arthropoda > Insecta > Lepidoptera > Noctuidae > Phlogophora > Phlogophora meticulosa. The sequence goes on from LR990518.1 coordinate 9,707,643, forward strand.
ATGAAGCAAACGATTTTGCTATCACCTGGTTTCTGGCTTGCGAATTCGAGGTTGAGAAATTGTCATTGTCACAAACAATAGGATCCGTCAGCGTAGCCCGCGAAATCTGCGTCATATTTTAATGAAATAGTCTTAGTTCTACCATATCGATTGGGGAACTGTTTTAGTGAAATAAATCTTCTATCACTACTTCGAACTTCCCAAATATCACATACATTTTTTGGATTTAGGAATCGCTATGACAATACTTAAAGACGTTCATGACACGGTCCGCTGCGTGACCTCTACAGCACAAAAGTAGGCATCGACGTAACCAACAATCTCTGTATGTAGCGTTATTTTGCCCACAGAAATAAGGTTGCGAAGGCTATTCACATTAACGGCATGCTTTAGTTATACGAACTAGGGATTAAATAAGGACAAAAACTGTTAAATAACATACATAAATTTGAATTGCGTCATTGAGATTCGGTAGTGAACTAATTCCTTAGTGCAGACCGTCACAATCTGTGGCTCAAGTGGCACGTTATCGAGTTTAAGGCCATGCTTCGATTGCTTTAGTCTTTTCGTGCGCTACTACTGCCTATGTGCCGTTAGTGGCCCAGATAGGAGCTAATTCGCCCGGACGTTGACGGGAGGGTGTTGTAATATCGTGTTTCTTCCTTGTGCATCGATTAGTTACGAGCCACTGACTTCATCTCCATCTTTACTGATGGAACTAAACAAGTCATAAAGATTTACTTTTATCACTTGACTAACTGCAATACTAGTAACTAGTACTTACTACTCTTTGAACTCGCATAGTTGCGGTTTAGTTCGTGAACAAAGCTTTGTTTGTGCCATTGTTGCAAATGTTTATTGTAAGTAATTTTATTGAGACGGTAAACAGGTATTGGAAAATGGATTATCCCTAATGATTTGCCTGTACCAGTTACATTATATAGATTTTATTTTAGCTTTCCTTGATTGATTCAAAGTAGACATGAAGGCTTTTATAATTACTGCATCAATCGAAAATGGACTAGCCATTCTGTATTTATAAGGAATGTATTTTTCGTGAGAACAAAGTAATAGTCATCACAGTAAATTAGGCCAACTAGGTTTACAACCTACCTAATTGACTTACTAAATAATTTCTTGTTTTTAATTTGCATTCAATAATAAAGACTTGTAACGTAGAGCTCTCGCAGATATAGATATCATCATAAGGAGTCATAAGTTGAGTCTTTAGATAGATAAATAAAATTGTACATGGTACTTGTGCTTGTGTTAGGATTAGTAGGATAAAGTTCATCGTCACATGAACGTGACGCAAGTAATTGATGCTCCGAGAAAACACGTAGGTGCCGTTGACTCTATCTTTTATTACCGTTTAACGACTCCCCGCCCGTGTCTCAGGCTAGTTCAAAAGGGTTTGTTACACCTAAACAGCTTGAAATATTGACTTTGTGCTTCAAATTTTACTTGCTGCTATTGCTTAACGTCATCCTGTATGCATTTAGGAAACTGGATTGGATACTTTCATTATACCTAGTTACGCCAAGCAGAAATCCTGTAAATCCTATCCATATAATATGATGTTTAATTATAGACACGTCCGGATATCTAACGGGTTTTCCTTCAGTTTAAAGCTGAACGTACGTAACTAAAAACATTGAATTTGTTTGTGCTCGTTACCAACCTTTTCGTATACATTCCATTTCATCGATTCGGAAATCATTACAGTGTGATATTGACTACCTACTATCTCGTTTTGTATATAGATATGTTCCCAACTAGATTGAGTATAGTTATACAGTTATAGTTACATTGCCAGACGGGTTGCAAGGGCCGCGGGCTGCGTTATTGGTTACATGACACAAAGGGGAAATACACACTGTTTCCTTTCGTCTAGCTTCACTTTAATGTTAATTCAAAATCGAATCATACCTTTACACCGTGTTGATGAATGTAGGTACTGTCTGCATTGGGCTTGGACTTGGGACAAACATTTAGGAATATGAACACTGGTGAAGTAGGAAATAACAAAACTTCACTCAAGTAGTGGCATGCAGAATCATTTTAAAACACCATCTATTTTAACTAACATATTTCATGTACTATAAAATCTACCGTAAAATTACAATAAAACTGTGTAATTACTTAGTAACCTGCACCTGTGCCAAGGAATTTGTTTGCATCGAATATATAAAACAGGTAGCAGAAACGTCTTAAGTTCAGGTATAAAATACGAACATTTCAATTAATGTATTTTGGCTATCGTCACCAAAACATTGAAGGGACCTGTGGAGCGGAGAGGGACTAATATGCATAATAATATAGTGCACGTGAGCCCGTAACTTGTTAATTCATTCACCTGTAATGAAGACATTATTGTGCCCCCTCACATTCGTATGGTCTCACGTTTTTTTTTTACATTATACGTAATTATAATATATAATTTAATTCAGGTATAAAGACCCATAACATAAATAGGTCTCTTGAAGACTAACATACGTAAATATATTAGATCACCAAATTTGGGAACTTTGTTTTGGTCCTGCTTCTGTATAACGTATCAACATAACTCCGTTAAGTCAGCACTGAAGAAGACAGTCCTGCTCGACTATCTGTGACAGCTTCTGATGTAGGTACCTACTAGAGAAGAATCTCTACTGATGTCTGTAGATCTAGCAGGGAATCATACAGGAGTATGGGGGGCGCTGCAGCAGGAACGTCCACGCTTGCAGGAGCGGTACCACATTTTTCACGGTCGATTCGCCTTAGATACTTTTTGCCCTGAACCAGAGTAAAGCCTGTCATTGTAGGCGAGGCGGGATTGCAGTTCGAAGCGAGGATTTATGTGTAAGAGTGCAATGGCAAATAGCCACAGGTTTTAAACAACGTTTTTCAACACACTTGCACTACTCACTTCATAGTGTAAAGGGCATTGCATTACAAAAAACTACCGTCATACATTGTCATCCTAAGACAGCAACGGTCATGTTAAATTAGTTTCTGTAAGTTATGACTACATTCACCGAAGTTAATTTCAAGTAGATACTTGATGGACACACACCTGAGATTGGTTCAAAATACAAAATGATTTCTGGTTTTCAGATTTTATTTGACTGAATGTACTGAGTCGTACAAGACTTTATTATAAGTGAATTATCTATGATGACTAACGTTAGTCTCAATAGATAGACAATGTCATTGAAGTCCAATTCACAAAATCGGTAAAAGACACGAACAGATTTTAATTATGAGAACGAGCGAGTTCTACAAACAAAAGGTTATCCATCACCCTGATCACCAGCATCAACTGTCAAGCTGGTGTTACCAACCATCAACAACGTCGCCCAGTGCTTTATATGTTCCTGCTTGCAACCAAACAATCTTATCCATATAATTGAAGCGCTTAAAGTGACGAGTTTATCACTATTTTTGTATTCGTCCAAAATTGACCCTGGAGAATAAGATCAAGTAAAAAATCGTGATAACACTCTTTAAAATGTTTAAAAGATTTTAAAGTGCCCGTTCGATTATAATAAATGTTATGAGCATCCACAAATTCGTTAATATCGTACGGGTTACATATGGTTACATTCATAGGATGGTTTGGCAATGTTTTAATAAACATGGGTATTTTGTAACAAATATTTGTGAAGAATGGCTTGGTTTTTGAGATTAAACTCTCATTTCAAAATAATTGTTACCTAAGGCTTACTTTTCCGCACTAGAGCGGGTAAGCGAAGAATAAACACGAGTCCTAACTTTTCGAAGAAAGGTGTTGACAGGTAAGCATATTGTGACATACACATATCTAATTATGTATGAGTAAATCGTTTCACGGATTTCATTATAACACGTCTTCTTCCTATACTTCGATTAAGTTGCCAGTCTTTATGCCATCACAATTTTGGGCAGCAGCAGTTGATCGCACGCAGTTACGCAAGTTGCCTATAAAATTAAGTATTAATCCGTCCCACCTAATCCTACCAACCAAGCTATGTCTTTGTAGAATTTATATCATAATAATAAGCACGCCATCTATAATCTTTTTGATAACATTGCAATTAAAAGGATACGCTTTTCTGTCTTGTAAATATTTTCGAGGAGCATGCAAGGTCTCGCCTGGAATAGATGCGTCTCGACGAGTCTCCCGCGCACCTCGCGCGTTGCTGCTGCGTGTGGGGCGGCTATAAATACCCCTACATAACATACGCTACGTCTACGTCCGTTCAATAAAAAACATACTATAACGTTGAATGAAACATAATTCAAGTGCTGCAAAAATAATAACTCGAGCACGTTCCCTTCCCGCTTTAATATAAAATCGAACCCTTCGAAATCTATATTACAATGCAATGCCAGAATATTGTTAACACTGCCACAATATGCAGTTTCGAATTATGAAACCGTTGTTTACTTACACAGTTCGTACTTAGACTTATGAACGTCAGAATGGCGCGGTGCTCTCCTCTGTTCTCATGGCTTGAACGTTCTCATGGAAACAATCAATGCGGGTGCGGAGGTATTAATACATTGAATTCTTTTAATTAAACATCAAATAAATGCTGGCATGTCATGAATGAAATTTATCGAACGCGTGCACCCATTTAAGTACGAGAAACGTTGATGTTCTTCGAAATTCGTATAGCTGATATGGCTTAGAAAGAGAAGAAGATATGCTGCGCCGATCCCAAAAAAATGGTATAAGGACAGGAAGATAATGATGATGAAGTAGTTATTAATGCTATAAAAGTAATAAATCTTAGACATTTTTCATATAGTAGGTACCTAGGTATGTGAAAAGATTCTTCGAAGACTGATTCTAGGTGCACAAATTGCGCAACATGCGTAGGCAGGAACTGCCTTGACTGAGCTCCTAATATGGTTTGACTTATGCTGTGATGCAGGCTGCTCTCAGACGCTATGGCGCAAGTTGCGTCATTGACTAACCTAACATGAGATGATTTAAACAACGTGACTTTCTGCTAATGTGTCGACTGTTGCCCAGCACACTGTCCCCATAAAATAATAGCCGGCGATTTTCTCTCTAAAGTTTAATTAATCTTTTGCTGTACAATAAGTATGTAACTACTTAAATAACAGAGAATCATCTGACAATCGTAGTGGTAGTAGGTCCTCTTGTACCAATTTTAGAAGAGTTATAAAACTTACCAGAGACTATTGATGTTGCAACCAGTGTTACCAGGTGTTTAATAATAAGTTAATGCCTTGGATGAGGAAGGTGCCTTGCGAGGGGTTGGAGGTCACCTTTGCCGACTTGCAAACAGATCTGCAATAAATAAGCAAGAAGCAAATACTGAATAGACTAGAGTCAATTCTAATCTTTTAAATGTAAATAGTTCATCTGAATAAAATGCTAGGTTATTAATAGGTAAGTGCCTACTTAGGTATTGCTGCCATCGATTACGCTACAGTGACCACGTAGTCCTTGGCAAGTTGTGCAAGCGCACCTTGACAGGCATTTCTTGCACCTAACATGGCCCGCTCGTTCAATAGGCATGCCATACCGCTGCCATATTCCAAACAAAACGATGACATTACGGCTTACTATGGATTTACCACATACCTACCAAAAGTACAGTCAACCGCATGTTATTGGTACTAATTTCACATTGGCAGCATCAGCAGTAGTGATAATGCAATATGTGGTGATAAAATGCAAGTTCAGGATATCTCATTTCAAAAATAGTTTTAATATTACAAACTTATTCTCGAAAGATCTTATTGTACCTACCTTATAACATATTTATTATTCTTCAAGTCAAAGTAAGTTAGTTTCGGAATTGCAATTGGTGCTCTCTGCATTTCTGTCGCCATTATGGTTGAACGAGTTTGTTAGGTGTATTCGAAAGTTGTAACAGAAATGTGTATTAAGGTGCAGTTAATAAGGCATAGTTTAGTGTAAAAGATGCGGGGTATACAACACGTGTCACATGCTCAGCTTCCGAGCCATCGTCACAATAACAAAGTGAGAGACGTCCATTGTTTGGTGGCCCTCCGCCCGAAATGTAACCACGTGTTGAGCAGACAACTTCCGTTAATATAGCATCCTTTGGCTCGCCTGTAACGTATTCTGTTAAAATTACAACAGTGCTATCATAATGGCTTCTTAGTAAACTAATGAGAGTGCTTTGTTATCTAACTCATGAGAGTTCGTTGAATCCTATTTAAGCATCTAAGTAGGTACCTCATATTCTAATGACAATCCGCGGCTCTTATTATCATAGGGTCGTTAAACGTTTTCCTCCAGAAACAAAATGAAATATTGTAATCCAAGTTAAATAGTCTCTGTATCTACTTATTCATCTTTTAAAACAAACTGTTCGCGTGTACCTTACCTACAACATAATATTAATAAGAGAAAATCGTGTAGGTGCTGGGGACCAAAATAGCTTATATGGGCGTTGATGAATTGCGGAGTTCCCGTAATGATAGGTAACCAAGTGACTGATAAGGCTCTTGTGTTTCTGCATAATCCGGTTTATTTTGGAGTGATTGTACTTATTTGTGATACCGTAATTGTTCTGTGAACCGTTAATTTATTGTTTGCAGATGTACCTCATAGTCTGAATTAATGTAATCAACTCGCCGAGTATGTAAATAGCGTAAAAGTGGTGATTATCGTAACGAAGAGCCTCATCGACAGCGATTCAAGCTGTCTCTGTTTGTTATGGACAACGTGCTTTGATCCTGAAGAAGTATATCTTTATACAGCTTTGTAAACAACTAATTAAAATGACTGAAAAGTGTGCAAAGAAATTGTGATTAAGGCCTTCCTTAATCACAATTTATTTGCATGCAATAGGTCATAGGGACAAAGTCTACTTAAAGATAGGTGAAAGTTACGTTTAGTGAATTAAGTACCTATTAACTACCTACTGTATTGTATACATAACACCTTTATTGTAATACCTATGTTCACAAATAAAGTTTGATTTGATTTGATTTGATTAATAAAAAAAGACAGCCTTGTTGGTCTAGGGGTCGTGAATGCGACTGCAAAGTTTGATGTCCGGGCCGAGTAATGTGTTATTGGGATTTTTGGTTTGGAATTTCTCCGCATCAGCCCGGAGTCTGGATGTGTGCCCGGTTGATGGCAGTGGGCTCACACGCTATTACATGGGACTTAAAAAAACATAACTGGTGAAATGTGGATGTACTGTAGGTAGGTACACTTATGTCCAGCCCATCGAGGAAATACAGGCGTGATGTTATAAAAAACACGTCTTAACAAAATTCCTACACATAAAAATTAAATTGAAACGAGAATGAATTACCTACACTGGAGTTGCTGACCATCTTGCGCTGATGGGCTGTTACATACCTACGGTTACAATTAAATAGGCAGGCAGGGCAGAGACATTAAAGTGTCGTCACAAAAAGTTGCATTGTTGATAAACCAAACGTAATAATGACTGAAACTCGATTTCATAGCTGGTGGTCTGCATAATGGATCTGAGCGCAATATTAAGCTCAGGCCACACTGAGTCGAATCCCGCGCGGGATGCGGGACGAAATACGTTCGCGCCGATTGTGTGAGCTAACTTGTATTGAGGTGTTTAAACTAGCACTATTCGTGCCAGTTTACAGTAGCAGTTCGGTAATTCGCGTGAATTCCTTATCACTAAAACAATCGACGCGCTTAGTTGCGTCAAGCCGAATTGAATAAAAAAACCGTGTTTGAGCGGGCAGCCTAATATTTTTACCACTTGTCACTGTAAAGTTTGATTTTTGCAGCAATTGTTGGTACCTAGATTGCGGGTACGACAACATATTTTTTTACAGGCTTGATTAAATGAAATGTAAGTATATCTACGTTGTAATCTTTCCCACCAACAAAAAGGAATCCGTCCAACCGCAAAAGAAAAGTATTGGCGAGTGCGTTATCGGCGAAAGAAGTACTCATCAGAAGTGAAACCATATCGAATTGAATATCACGAGCAGGCGGTTGCTACGTGTCTAGTTATTATAAGACTTCGCGTGCGTGAATTAGTGGCACTATTGTAACATGCGATGTCGATACGAATAACTACCAAACCAAACTGCTAGTGTTGTAAAAAAGTGAAACTATGATATCTATCTTTCAATAGTAAAAGTACAGAAGTCTATGACAAATTTTAATGTTACTCGGGTTAGCCGATACTGGGCCACTCTTTTTGAGATCACCCCGTCTCTGATTCATACGGCCAGATAAAGTACCCACCTACAATAGTTAGCAATTTCGTTTGTTTTTTTAAGTTTCGGTTCACACGAAATGAGAAATTTTAACCTTCGTTTCATCGTCGACAGCGGTTTTTATACTTCTTATACACAATCTGGGCTATTGAATATTTATATTGTTACAAATGAGGCAGGGCAGTACGTATTAAGGAGCAAATCAGGGAATAAAAATAAAAATATTGTTTTTAAACATTCCACACAACAGAGAGAAGATATGATCAAAACAATAACATGTAAACCGTTTCAATACAGCTGCAGCTAAACTTTTAATGTAGGTATGTTACCTATTGCGATTTATAAAATCCCTTTTAATTGCCCGACTGCAATAAAGGCAGGATTAAATCTGTGAATGTAAAACAACTCTGTGGCCACAGTCGTCCCCTGCAGTAGGTCAAATTTTACCTTCGCTTACTCAGGACATGAGGACAATCTATTGTTCTTTCAATTCAATTGTGTTGAGTCATACTTAGATATACATTAACATTAGATAAGCCATCACACTGATTAGCATTTTATCTTTATTGGTTCGTTGTATTACTTACATATTAAATAATAAACTTATGTCTTTCGGCTCGTTCTTGCTAACGGTACTTTTTGTGTAACGTGATTTTCTCTTCTGTGATAATAAGACACAGGGTCAGGCAGGGTGAATATGAGACGAAAAATAAATCTGGCGCTGTTAGTCAAAGATAAGTTAGTATTTCCTGGAACGGATTATATTATGTCCTTCAACTGATACAATTGTCTCAAATATATTGTAGTATACGTCACATATTCCTCAATATAAGTCATAAAAGATCTTTTACCTTTTTGTCATGCGTGTTTTTCAGGTATGGGGCTTATAAAAAAGTGGGGGGGGGGGGGGGGATTGATATGAATTTTCACAAATCGTGTTTTAAACAAACTTTAGGTACCTACTTTGCTTACTTGTTTATCTATATTACTTTGTTTTTTTGGTTCAAATTATTTGGCAATCAGAACAGTCACCGGTAATTGAAAAAATAACATTTAATTTTTGATCATAAATGACTAGTGTATTATTAATGGTTTTTTTGGTCCATTTTTGATACCTAACAAAATGTCCCATAACTGTTCAACAAAATAATTTATATCATATTTAGTTTGTGTTCTAACAGAGTTCCTAGGTACATACACGTAAAACATATTTTAAAATGAAATCGGGTTTCTATTAGGTCTTGTTTCCTTTTACCCTGCCTATTTTTTTAGTAATAATATGAGCTGCTGCCTACGACTTGGTTTGCGTTTACTTTGTAATTCATAATTATTTAAAGAAGTATCCAGAGTTAAGAGTAGCCTAGTGTTTTTCTCCAGGTATCAGGCTACTGAACTGTCTCATAAATAACGTTCCGTGAGCTTGAAAAGGTAAAAGAAAAACCAACAGAGTTACTTTCGCATTTTTAATATAATAATGGATACATATTTACCTTAATTTGTTAAATTATCATGGTTTCGTTTCAGTATCTTCCTCTTAGTATCTTCGTCTCAGTATCTACCTTCAGTATCTTCATCTAATTAATAACTAGGCACACCTATAGATTTTTTAAAGTTTAACACACTTTTAGAGGTAGATAGTCATAATTTTCACCGTGCAAAATGCTAAAAGTTCGTCCTTATCGATTCCGGAACAGTGTTTTTTATAATAACCTTCCTGTTTTGTTTCCAAAGTAACGAAGGGAAGTTGCAGAAATTGTTAAGCTCATTCATAAAACATGTAAAGGGACGCACGTGTCTCGAGGGGTGAGGGTCGCATTGTCAGTGGCTTTACAGTTTCTATGCCTTTCACTACCTACCTACACAATCAATATGATCGTATTACTTTTTTCATACTAAACGTCACGGTCTCAATTACTATTTCGTAAAAGGCAAGAAAAAAATTACAATGAAAAGCTCGGCTCCCCCACGAGTAAGTTTTGGCATTTGGTCCTGTGCCAATTTCCTTGTGCAGACACCACAAAGTTCAATGTCGGCTTGAATGTACGAAGGAAGTCTTTTGTTATTTTACTACGGACACAATCGTGGTGGTACAAGTCCAAAGTGTGGAGAAAAACTGTTTTAGGTATGTTTACTTATTTTCAACACTGAAACAAGGTTTCGCAAGAATGGCCCACGCCGCGCCGGCTGACAGACCAATGTTTTCTAGTAAGTAGCTGTTGTAACAAAGGTCATTGGGAAGTGGGACAACTGTTTTTGCTGTTCTTTATCTGCCGTCGAATCGAGCGAAAGGTATCATCACAAGTCACAACGCTGTGTTTCCCGGTGAAATCGTGTGTATTCTCACACGAGACTGGCAAAAAATCGCTGGTGTAGCAGCTACAAGTCGTTAATTGTATTGAAATATGCGAAGCGCGTCTCACAACCGCCCGTCATAGTCAAGAATCGGGTGTGTTTATATGGTTGAGTCACGGTTACTGCGATGGCAAACCGCCAATGCTCCCGACACTAACACGCAGTAGAGGAGGAATAAACTGCGATCAATGAAAATAATCGAAGTTAAACCATGGGCCCCGGGATAACTGTTTAATTATACTCTGAAACAAATAAATGAGCCGAGGTTGTATTATTACTTCATCAACTTCAACTGCACTTATAATGAGAATCTTTGAAACCAACATGCACTGACAAGGCACAGAAATTAAAACAAAGGAGGTCAGTAGCTGTGGTAAGTAGAATACGTGTATGGCCATAACTTATAGTGTTATCTCAGCCATCTTTATGTTGGATGATTTAGGCACCAGCAGTAGAGTCGTAATGTCCCCGGCGAGGTGATGGCTTAATAGAAAGTGAACGTGGGAGCAGCACTGGCTGCGCATAGTGGCGCGGGCGCACGGCACAGGGCTGTGGACTGGTGCTGCGTGTGTCTGACGTCATCGTGCCCCCTCTCCCCCGCCATCGCCACCGGCACTCCCCCCACGGTCACCAATATCTCTGCTGGAAGCTGATATAACTTTCATTGATCATTGATGAATCACGCCGTCCAACCGTCCAACTACCCTATTTTTATAAGATTACGGAAGAATCCGATACGGACATGTTTGCAGAAGCTGCGCACTGTCATCGTATTGCCTTACTTATTTTAATGTTAGTAGACTGTATTTATAATCACATCAGCTGTTTTTAAGTGACATGTATATGTTGATCCAATAAACATAGCTTTACCGTTGGAGTCGTAAGAATAGTTGGGCCTTTTTAAAGTAAAAACAAACAACATTCCCTACGTTTATGAATACAATAACAAAACAACAAAGTCAATGGTCCTTGTAGCAATAAATAGTTTCAACTCTGTCAACTGGTGCATTGAGGATGGTCGGCAAGGCGCTGCACACGGAAGAATAGTAATTTGGATCACAATTATAATTAATTACAAAGCGGGCAGAGATAAATTGTGATGATGCATTACGGGATGGGATAGTCACGGCCAAAGTCGCGATTTAGATACAGCTGTGTATAGCAATCTAACAATATCGTGTACCTAGACTTTTGTTGTTTGTAGGTGCGTAGTTACATAGATTTCATTGTGTTGTCCTTATTTGTGGATGGAGTTAAAGGCACATGATTTACCACTATAAGTAATGGAACTTAAGCTCCATCCACGTGCCAGTGCACTGGTTTCTAACTAAAGGTGCTAAGTTATTTACTGTGTGTTAACTATCCTCAGTTTTCAGTGAGCTACCAATTTGGACGATGAAAATGAAGTGCGTGTTTTAAACCCACTATTAAGTAAAATCAAAGGATTGTTAACTGATACGTAATAATTATGACCAAAATATTACTTATCAGGTCGTAATAGAATTTTATCTGCGAGGTACTTGTTTTTCATATAATAGCATTGTCTTTCATTTAGGCAATGTATCTATGTATATTCATTGCAATCATAACGTTGCCAAGCAGAAATATTTTTCAATTTTTGGAATTAATTTGGAAATGGAATTGGATTAGGAGTTTCCTTCAAAAAGCGTGTGGGGGTGCTAATTGTGTTTACGGCAATTAATGGAATCTATATTCGTAAAACTCTGAGTTCTTAGTTTCAATGTCACTGCTTACCGGTAAATACGATGCAGCTCATGCAGCCCCATTATGAAGGCAAGGTGAAGTGGGTCCCTCGTAAACTCGTTTAACCCCACAGCCTGTAACGTAGATACTTTAACATTCAACGATTTACGTAAGAGAGGGACCGATGATGTGACGCCAAGTAGAGAGCGATTTGAAGAACGTTCACGCAATACAAGGACCAAATTGTTCCATTTAATTAACAAAAATAATATTTTTAGTACAACTACATACCGTACTACCTAGTTCTAACAAGAAAAACACATAGTTGGCAATTTTTATATGCAATAAGCACGTTCTCCTGTATTTTTATGTTTAAATTTTACTAGGCAGCCATTTTTGTTTTACGAACTGCATAAAACAATAGAGCGTGAGAAATCAGTAATTGGTTTTCACCCAATTAACTGCGGTACTAAATGACCTTTCGTCTCAATATTTCAACCGTAGATTTCCAATTAATTCTACGAATAATTAAATACTTATCGACCCCTAATTAGTGGGATTCGTACACTTATTGTAAATGTTAAATGCAATTAATGGAAGTGGACTTGGTCCATGGGACAATTGAGGCCATTCATGAGTCATTAAAAAAGGAGATGATGTGTTTAACAAAAAGCAAGATGGAGGTACCGAAGATAACATCCGTGCAACGTATACCTACCTACTTAAACATAGTTTGATAGGTGGTTTTGTTATCAACCTGATTGTTATTATGATGAAATCTTCGATAGGTTATTGTAATAATAACATGAGCTGATGCTCATGTTATTATTACTTACATAAGTATTGGAAATCATAGAAGTTCATGATAACGCTTATTAAAAAATATACCTACCTATCTACCCACATCACGCATGTTAAAACGCATTTTAATTATCAACAACCACAATATTCTGTATTTGATTTCACAAACATAATAGAATTATTTGCTTTGTTACTAATGCATAGTAAAGCAAGAGATCAGGCATTTGACATGTTTGGTCATCTTTTATAATAGGGAAACCAGTGTGTAATATGTATGTATAAAATATCCACGGTGGGTAATAGCGGCTCAGGCGCAGCACAGTGGCAGTCACAACATTACTTACTAAACGAGATACGAGTCCACCAGAGGCCCTAGCACAAACGCGCGGAGTAAACGTATCGTAAATTCGAACGATGTTTTAATCTAAAACACCAAATTTTGCTATCATTTTGGTTTATGCCTACTTATGTGTCAAGCACAATTAGTATAGAATATGAATACTATTTAAAATCGTTAGAATTGACGTTGTGTTCACGCCGCGCGTTCGTGCTAGGGACACCGACCCATCGCCGTCGCTCGTATTCCGGCTCTTTACGCACCGCTACGTTATCTCTGTACCCAGTTACCCACCATAATTGTAAAGAGTGAGTGAGAGAACAGTTCAAAATGTAGGTATATAGGGTTGCTAGTTGAAATATTAAGAATCAAGAATTATTTATGTGGACAAAATACAGATGTTACCAGATAACAATAACAGTTTTACCTGTTTAGTTCCACACATCAATTTTACATAATAATATTCTAGCAAACATAAAAAATATACATTTATGTATGTTCTAACTAAATGGTAATGGTAATATGGTTCATTACTTTCGAAAGTTGCATATAAAGTGTGAGAACATAAATTTGCACAATCTGATTCTATTCATGTTCCTAAATCCCAATAAACAGAGTCCTTCTCACCCGGTGGTATCGCCCTCCATCACCACCATGTGGTTATCTGGTAGCCCTACAGAGCTCCACAGTCCACCACACTATACGGGCGGGTGTCGTCGTACGCTCGGGAGAGCTTGCTTGTATGCGTGTGACTCATTTTGCGCTGATTGGCTCATCCGGTTCTCTGTAGACATTTTAACTCTTTAACTAGACATGTGTTTTATTTTTTAACCTACAGTTGTGTGGTCGATGTGATAATTTGAAAAGTAATAATGTAATGTGTGACTCATCAGAAAATTGTTAAATTAACCGTCGCCTCGAAGGTCAGCGTAATTAGAAGTCGAAGGTTTCGCTAATTGTTTATTAACTTGAACAAGGTTAGGTTAGCGGGTGTAAACAGTTTGGAGTCATTTGAAGGACACAGTGATCTGTGACGGCGTGCGCGCGCGCATCTCAAGTTGCGGCTGCGGGCTCACTAACTGCTTCTCTTATTTATTTTTATGTTTTTGTGCCGTTGGTACAAACACATCCCTGCTAAGTGCAAACGCAAATGGTTCTCATCTCGTTTACAAAGATGTTTTTATACACTTGACTGGCTATTTATTGAAGTATCATTATTCTGCACTTCTGGGAAAAGTCGTAAATGAAACAAGTCAAACTCACTCAGTGCACACATGTCACAGACAGAACGTTGTCCTCAGCGGTAACTGTTCAATGATTTGATACTTACATCTGTTTATTACAAAAACAAATGGTTACCTAAGTACTTCGTTTTAAAACTTTGTCAGCAATTCGGGATTATCTACATAATAGAATAGTTACACAAAATTAAGTGGTATCTGTAGGTGTATCTAATCAACTATTGACTGCCCCACAATTGTGCATTTGCGCTAACTTATGGCTACCACGAATTGTAGTAGGTAAATTTTTCTATTCCTGTTTGTCGAATGCAGTAAAAGATGTGTGATGAAATCATCTGAATGTGATATGTACTTTTATCGTATCATATAGCACATCGTTTGCTTGATTCGACAGCAGGACCTCTGGCAGCAGGTCGCTAGAAACCTTACAGCGGAATACTGCATAGGTATAAAATGTGGAAGAAGCAAAAACAAAAGAGTTTGAGTATGGCTTCAGGTAGCTGCAAATTCAGTAAGAAAGTATCGCGTAGGTGTATTTCGCCGATCAGCCTACGTGTTTGAATCAGTAAGTGAGTAAGGTGAGTGGTTGACCCGCAGTTGCACGGAGCACCCTGCAGTCAAACCAGTTGGCCGGGGAGGCCGGGAGGTGCGGGGAGCCCCGCTGCGGTCCACATCCAACTTAACAATAAACATGATAAACACTCAGTTACTCGTCAAATATTATTGTCTATCTATTAAACAGATGCTGCTACAGCTACTCTTGTTAACCATTTTCAAACTCATCTAGTAGTCAATTAATAAGGGTAATAATACTAGCCTTTGTTAGAGTTATCTTGTGGCCAAATTAAACAGCTGTAGCTGGTAAGCTATGCTTGCCAAGGTCAGTCTGTGGATGGGTGACCGTTCATTATATATCGAGACTCCTCAGTGCCTCGGAAAGTACGTTAAACTGTTGGTCCCGGCTGTTATTTGTAAATTTTTGACAGGCGTTACGGGTACACAGATGCCCGAAATTCTAACAACCAGTCTTACCAATGGGTATCGTGTTGCCCAGTTACTGGGTTGTGGAGATCGTTCCATGTAAAATACCGGTATTCAGATGCATTCGGTTGGAATAGAAGTCGACCCCAAAACAGTTGGAAAAAGGCTAGGCAGATGATGAATACGCACCAGTAGTAACAATAGCCTATATTCTGCCACTGCAGGGCAAAGGCTTCTACTCATACAGAGAAGGCATGGGGGTTAATCACCACGCTTGCTCAAGGCGGATTTGCGATGTCATACTTATAGTAATTATAGATCCAGGTGTCTTCACGATGTTTTCTTCACCTATGTTACATAGATAGATCCAATGATATCCAAGATAAATTTTGAAAGGAAGTAGATATGAATTGAAAAAGTCACATTGCTATTTATACTAGGGATAGAACCCAAAATCACGTACATGCGAGAATGGGCCATGACGAGTACGACAACGTCATCACTGACCTCAGGCTACCTACTGAAAATTATCCACGAAGCAAAAAGTCTCTTTTTTTGTAAACATTGCAGTAATTTTAATCTCTGCTGCATCTAAAACTGTTGAGAACGGCAAAAAGTAATTGGTCGAGTACGATAAGTTAATACTTACTAGTATTATAGACAACATCACGAGTCAATTTGCTGCACTGATTTACATCCCTACAATGTAAAGAACTGCTTACTGAACTAATATATTATGATCATTTATTATCTGAGACTGGTCATGAGTTAGTACCATAGAGACGTCAGTTAACAGCATTGACTGGCAATTAGTGTAAAGAGCGCATTTGTAGATATAGCTCATTTTAATTTTAATATTGAAATAGATGATTTTACTAAGGATAGCTTATAGATCTGGACTTTGAGGTTAAGCAAGATTTACACAAAGTATGTTTTCACTGAAAGCTTACCTATACCTTGGTTACCTTATTTTGGGCAATACTATAGTAAATCAAATCTTTTAAAATTGTGCTTTTACACAACCATATTTTATCAAGTTAATTTAAACTAAATACTTAGATAAGGTTGAACTATCCTAGCTGACTACTCCTAGTAGTTATTAGACTGCTAGAAGTCGTCGGCTAGGAAAGTTCGACCTCAAATTCAAATAAATAATGATATCATATGCGATAACTTATAATCACTATGAAACAATTGTAAAATTATTAATTGAAGTATCAATACCTTATTATCTGTAAGTAATTATGGAAATAGCTGTAGATACCTACGTAGCTGCGTATCTACTTAAAATGTCTCCGGTTCAACAGACTCAAAAGGACAAGTGGTTCACTTCATAACTTTCTAGATAAATAACAAGTTCGGTTTGTTTTACTGAAATCCTACGTAAACAGAAGTTCTGGGACTGAATATAATTATTGCCAGAATGTTATATGTCATGTACCTACGTCCTACCAGTAAGGAGACAACTGACAAGGCTAATAATTTATGTACCTAAGTAGAAGAACATAATTTTATCTTGTTTCATTTTCCGCTTTATCTCAATAGACTCATAGAAACCTATTTACGGAGTAACCGATAAAGCTTTAACGGGTGATTATTTCTTATCTGTTTAGGACATGTTGTCCAGACGATAGTTAGTCAATTTCCTAGTCAACATTTCAATGTCCACAACTTCCCAGATAACTACGATTGATGGAGCCGCCTCGTTACTACTATTTATAGTTTATACTCGGTGTATCTGGTGCCGAGTACCCAAGTACCTAAACGTTGACGTGTATGATTTTCTCAGTCACTTACTTAATTAGAGATGTTATCTGCGTGTTCCGTTAGTGTCGCCCTAGGTATCTGTCGGGGTAGAAGAGGCGTAGCAATTATCCTGGAGCGGGTCGCTGCGCCCGCGCTGCACGCAGCCGTATGGTGCACGACACGAATAATAAACGAAACCACTTCCTGCCCAGCGATAAGCGCTTCATGCATACATCACATTCACATCACATCACACAATACTACGCACGCACACTGTCTCAACACTAATATACATATTATTATGGCAAGCTAACTACATACATTAGTAGTGACAAATACATAGTTATATCTGTACTTGTATTATCTTCTTTGTATTCAACACATTATTGCTTTGTTCACTACATTAAAAACATTCTTATTTGATTATTGTATTGAATGCCCCGCTGGTCTCGCAGTCGCAAGCGCGTCTGTCAAGTTCTAGGTTCCTAGGTTCGGTTTCCTGTACAGGCTAAGAGTCCCAGGGTTTTCTATTAGAAATTTGTCAGTACCAGTTCGGAGTTTGGAAGTCGGTGGTGTGATTCCGAGCCTTGCAAAGCAGGTAGGTAAAACCGTTGTTCCAGGCGAACTGGGAACCTTAACAAAGACATGTTTTTTATAATCCTTACCTTAACTTTGATGTCGGAGAATATAACTATAGACTCTATCAGGTATCGATTTCCAAGCTATGAAACGCCAATATCCTTTGGCTGAATCGATGTTCAGAATTTCGGGCAACTAATACTAAAACTAGTGTCATACCCATAAGGACTATTCGTTCCGAATTGCGCGGTTTTTATGGAGTCATCTACTATCACATCCTCCGTAGTACAGAAATATGCAGATGCTACGTAAACAAGGTCTTCCAGCTAAACTGACTCATGTCTTTGTTATCTAATCGTTGTTTTCTCTTGGACTGCCATTTCGTATTGGCAATATCAGCCGCCTCTCCGATTGGCATTAAATAAATGTATGCAAAATATTCATGATGTTTTGAGTAGAGTGACGCATGTGAACCACAGTGATCCATGTGATGACCTACTTTCAAATATAATTGCAATGCTATTAATCATCGTTTTGCTTGTGAAGTTGTGACCCCCTGGGACTTTGTCCTCGTTTCTTTTATCTCTCTCTCTGGACTCTGGTATATTTTGAACAAAGCATAAAACGTAGCTTATCTATTCTGAATAAGTTTACCCATAAAAATGATAAAAAATATACCTTCATTGTGCTGCTTCGTCTATCTGCCACTGGTGCTCCTTGCAGGAACTACGAATACCATCGGCATGAAACTAAGTACTTGTGTACGTAGTAGTAAGTAGTCATAATTTTTTGCAAAAAATAAAACCCTAAAATTTAGAATAATATAAATAACCTTAGGAGACGTAGATGAGTCCAACTCGCTCTTTTCTGATTTTTACATTTTATAATAGACTTACTTGTTTATTTCTATGTGATTGTTGGATTAACATTCTGATTATGTAAAATGTATGTTCGCAGTGCTTGCTACGCATTAAATCCTTTAGATAAGATTATTTATTTTAATTTTATAAGAGTATTCCTTCTTTATAAAGTGGTCTTAGCACGGACAGACAGATATAAAACCTAAGAAACATGTATGTATATGGTTAGTAGCACGATTGAAAAATTCAATTCCATTTTACACATTTTGATGTTCAATTTACCAATACTATACTACAATGTGTGACACAGACAATTATATTCGAAAGTAACTAGGTCATCATATGGATCACTGTGTTTCCATGCGTCACGCTACCCAAAACTTCAGCAATATTTAGCATGCAAATATTTAATTTCAATTATACCTATATAATATGAAATGGCCGTGCAAGAGAAAATAACGACTAGATAACAAAAAAATGAAGTAAGTAGTCAGTTTAGTTCGAAGATCTTGTTTACGAAGTAGATGTCTTAGTATATATTTCTGTGTTATAGAGGATCTGTTAGTAGTTGTCTCCGTGGAAACCCCGTACCTCAGAGCGAATGGTAATGCTGAATTTTAGAACCCCAGGATTCTGTAAATCGATTCAGCCAAAGGATATTGGCGACCCATAAGTCGGGAATCGATATCAGATAGTATATGCATGAGGGTAAATTAGTATTCTCAACATCAAAGATGAGACGAGGATCATAGAAGTAGTGTACTTACTTAATTATAAAATTTACATGTCTTTGTAAAGGCTAACGGTAGATCCCTTAGTCCGTGACGGTCTCCTTCCAAAATTCTCATCTTCTGTGCAAGCCTCTTATGAATACCAAGTAGTAGCGAGATGTTGCGAACTTGTAACTAGGTATGCTGATTCGATCTGATTGGAATTAACGGATGGATGATTACTAAGCTGTAACACACTTATTATCTTGTGCATGCTGCATGATTCAATGGGAAGCGACTGATTGGATGCGATGGATGTAGGAACTGATGATTTGTCACTACATGTATATGCGCTATCAATGTTTACACCCACTTCGTCGTCATGATGACGTATCCTCCTCGGTATCGATTATCTTGTCAAGGAAAAAACCGAATACAAGCAAGTATACATGCTTATACACACCGACATCGGCGAGTATTTTAAAACTCTTTACGTTACCTCCTAACTGCGTATTTTAAAATTTCATATTTTACCAATCCATTGACTAAAGTATTCCGGCCGAAACAACGATGTATTAATTGTTATAGTTGTTGCTTTTAGACTTAAGTTACACGTCCGGGTGATGATTAACATTTATCTTTAGAAAGTGACGATGGTCGGTAACTGGTACGTTTGTTGTCCGTACGATAAATCTGTGTACTGCTTAATCACCCTGTCTATTTACCTTGGAAGTCCAGCGTCTCCAACGTCATTACGGTTGACTCATAGCCTGTCATTTGTGCACTTCACTGAATAAATAAATGACATATTTCCAAGAAGGTTCACCCAGTTGACGTCGGATTTTACTACCTCTTACTATAGTCATTGATTGGGAAACATTTTTACGCTCCTAAGTACGGTTAGTTTTGTTCGAATGATATTGTTGTTTGTTCCATGTCGTGAACAATCATGTTTTTGAAGAATTGTCTTTTAAGATGTGGTTTGTTACATATGACAATGTTTGAGAATAAAACAGCATTATACCTATCGCCGCATTTTCGAACAGGGAAGAGCCCACCATATTATTATTTTCCCATGATACAGTCCACGGCCTTCTACATTACTAACAATAAAGTATCACAGGTTTACCCAATTTTAAAATTCATTGAAACACATTCAACTTTTTTCGCAATAAAGAGTCAAACTAATTACAATAATCCGCGTCATATCTGCTTTGAGATAATGACTAATAAAGCGGTCATTAGAATAGTTGATTCTACTTCACGTTACTCAGGTACAATGTTTTTTGCTGCCAGTATCTTATCGCCATTGATTACGTATCTGTAGATCTGATTGTTGTGCACTTAGATTTTCTAGAACGTACCAAAAAAAAATAAAGATTTAAATGAGACTTGCGCTAAAACCTAGCGATAGTACGCCAGGCTTAACTGAGAGTTGTGAGTAATATGAATAGATACTATTGTCGTCATGGGCGAAGTACGGGTCAAACGAATCTTAACTGTAAATCCGACTGCTTCAACTTGTAGGGGTATGATACCGCGGAGTTTTCGATTTCCGCTGCTGAACTGGAACCGGCTCCGAATATCGGCTACTAGAACGAAAGTAGGTATAGTGTACAGGGAAAAGATGCACCTATCAGCCTATCTATGCGTCTTTAATATCCGTTCCATTAAGTTCTCTTAAGTATTACACATTTGAACGAACATTCAATTCGAAATGGTGGCAATTACTATAAGTCGGTTTTTTTCTTGTTCTGCTCATCCTGAGCAAATGAGGTTGAAGATACGTAATTTCAAGTTTCTTTCTCGACATAAGTGGCTTTTAATGTTCGTGCTAGCTTAGCATTGTTGTTGAATATGTGTAATAAAACGCCATTAGGCGGTTGTATCACCGTAAATTTAACGTTAACAATAGTAGGAGCCGCATGCCGTCTAGTTGGCACGGGCTCCCACGTCTGCATCTGCTTCGTGTCCGGCGCCCGCCACGCCTCTGGAAACAGATGATGAATACATCTGTCGCTAAATACACCATCTCTGAAATCATAGATAATTTTGGTCCTACCATCTAATTATATTTCAAATTCAATACCTACAATAGACGTTATACATTTCTGTGTCACTATAATCAATGGGTTGCAGTTGCAACCATAATGACATGTTTAATTCCAATTTTAGATCATCTGCATTCTGCATTGCATCTGTAACTTCTGTATAGAGATATGATTGTAGATCCTCAAATAGAAATGTCTTATTCAGTTCAAGGTGAAATCAATGACAGGCAGTGCTGTTAGATTAAAAATTCGTTAACAGTAAACTATGGAGTGACAATGGCATTTAGGCTAAGTAGTTGGATTGTCATGTGTCGGTAATGTGTACGTTGATAGCTTGATGTACGAACATTCTGGGTTGCGAATTTGGTAATTGTACCAGAGCATAATAAGGGTATGAGTGCAAGAACAGGTTTCTCGCAGAGTTGTTGCGGCCGTAACGAGGACGCGATGACACATGTCTAACGGTAATTCGATTTTTACACGGGCTGAGCGCGTGCGCACGTGATGCTCAAAAGGAAAACCATAAACAAATGCTGGAAATGATCAGTTGTTTGTATGGAGTATCGGGCACGAGGAAGTTACCAAGGGCGTTCTGAACATAAACACTTAGATAGGTAAGTACATATCTACTCAGACGTGTCACATTTATGGTTGAACTTGTTAAGAAACGTTAACTGGCCTAAAATCGTGACGTGTCCATTGACAAGTTCATGAATGAATTTGGAAATAAACAAGAGGTTGCATATTCAAATCGAATGTGGCTACCTGCCTACAACTGGTATTCGTTTTGGAACGATTATACAACATTTTCAATACCAGTAACTTCGTGAGTTGTTATGCAAATGGTCGACTTATAAAAAAAAAAACGGTGTAACTTGATTCTTTTGATATTTCAACCACAACATTTACAGTAATGAAGGTATGATAATACCTTTACCTTCCTGTGATGAGTGAGTCAGTGTCTTGTGACCTATGTTTAAGATATAATTGAGGACGATATTTTATATATGTTAATGGTGAATGATTCAGTGTAGCGTGTAAATGGAACAAGCTATGGGTCAGGTTGCAGCGAGCCGCGAGTATAGGGCGTCTGGTGGCGACTGACAAGCTGTCATGTAACAGGCTCGTCGTGCAGTGTTGCAAGGCTGAGCTGTACAATAACATTATACATGCAGCGAGGGGCGAGGGCTTTCAATTGATATATTTTCGAAACCGGTCTTCGTTTTCATAACATGCTCCGTAAGATTCGATCTCGAACCTCCTCTGTTAAGTAAGCATAAATGAGCAAATCGCTTATAGATAAATTACATATAATAGAGCAGTTGATGCAATAAAACGTCTGCAGTTCTTATTGGGTTATATTTTGCGCTTGGTGCACCTACCCTTTTCATTTTAAGATTAACGGCGGCAAAATCAACTTTGTTGATAATATCTTTGACCTTTAATGGGATTTTTATGTAAGATTATTTAATTAAATCCGGACAATTGCGAGTAGGCCTTGCACCCTGAGGGTTCTGTCAGGGTTCGTCTCAAAGCGGTTCCTGATGTCTTTACTCATGTGAGACGGCCTTACAGGACAAATCTAACATTGAAGTTAAAAAAATTCTATTGATCCAGTGGAAAGTGAACCGAATTGAAAAACTAGTATCTGGAAATTATATATTTATTTTTTATTTATTTAAGGAAAAACAAACAGTAGCACAATAAGATATATAGACATATTATCTTAAATATACATTTTGAACAATTATGCTACCCACTAAGACTAACTCCACAGTAAAAAAACTATATTACTACAAGTAAACAATATTCGGTTGTATTTGTTTACTTGTACGTGTTTATTTACTTCTTTCCACAAATTTTATGCTGCAAGGTCAACGGGAAGTAGTCTATAACTTAATATAGTGAGAAAATCATTAGTATATGTGCCATATTTGACCTATGTTTTGATTGCATTGGCCAATAAGCTTGATTTTTTCACCCGTCCTGCATGAGACTATTTGTATGCAGACTATTTGTAGAATATTTCATCGCGATTCTACCTCTGAGAAAAAGAGTATTGACAGACGGACAACATAGTGATAGGAATTACTGATATATTTCTTTGAAATACCTACCTACCTAGTTACCTATAACAAAAGGATTAATGAGATTAATCTATTAAGCTTCTTGTATTGTCATCACAAGATAATGTACATATTCAATATGATGTCATCTAATTCTGTATTGTTATTTTTTGCGTGAACATTTGTTTTCACGTTTTGCCTACACTGAACGACAGTTCTTATTCTGGTGTTCTACAACCAGAATCAGCGCTGTACGAAAGAAAACTGCAGGAGTTCTTCTCATTCTGTCAATGTTAATAACAGTCGCAATCACATTAGAAAGTAGACAATACGATACAAGTGCTATGTTATGTAGAGATGACAGGTTATAGTGGTCATGCGCACTGCAAGTGCTCGGTGTCGAATGGCGCTCAGATTAACGTCATAAAAGGCGCATGAGTGGAGCGGGTGTCCCACTTCAGCGAATCGAAGGCCAGAAGTCAATTTGGGGCGAAGCTGGAGGCTGCGCGCTTCGCTCCCCAGACGGCGCAAATGTCACGCGAGCTATCTCACACAAGCACGTTACATAACGCACTTGCAGTGCTGAACACCGAGCAGTAGTGAGGCAATCGTCAACTGTGCTAACGGGTCGACAACTTTCTTCTACCAAAATTCTAATTAAATGACGGATAACACCGAACTTCAAGAACCCGATTACGTCATTGTGATCGATTTATTGCTGATCTTGTACACGCACTGGTTCTTTATAGCGCCATCATCACAAGCCTAATGTAAATTGATTGACACGCTTTTTAAGCGGGTGTAGCTCGCGTGGCGTGTATTTTGGGCGTAATGGGCGCAGGCGCACTGACGTAAACCAATTCCGCGGACGTGGGAAGCTCGGCCAAATCCTTGCTTTTGTTGCTGAACAGTTCCACGGTGCATTAACAATTATTACAACATTAGTACTATATAATTGGAAAAGTTAACTGGGCTATGAAAATCCTTGGAAAGTTCTATAGATGCACGAAATAGTAATGACTTGTGGTCGGTCTGTGGTCAGAATTTGACTATTTTAGGTTTCTGCACTTCTTCTCTTTGTACACTGTAACTATGCCAAATCTCGCACTCTTCAATCTCAATTCACGAAATATACTAAAAATATAGATAATTAATTCAGACAAACCAAATCTAGAGTGTTAGTTGGGAATAAAAGCTATTATTATTAATAACCTAAATATATGTACCTACAAACAAAAATGTAAAGTATCCTTCTAGGCCTCGAGCCACTCCTGGCTGGCCGAATCACCGTATCAATGCATGAACTCGATATATATTTACAGTCCAAACTGTAGGCTGCCATGTCCAGAATCTTGTTGCGGCTGGCCCACATTCTGCATTGCATTCACCTTGCGCAGAGTGGTGTAGAAGCAATGGAAATCTAAACCTCCGCATGCTTTGGAAAATCTCAATCACTGATTAAGAACGTTTATATCTAAACCAGCGTTATACGACGCAATACTGAGCACTGACAACGAAAGGCCGAGTGGGGACTTAAAAGAAGTACCTTGACACGTTAGCTATTTCCTAATTCTGGCATTCACAGGAATGCCAAGTTTACTATTCAGCTTACTTGTACTCTTCCTTAAACTACGGAAGTAATTATTAGAATGTTACAACACTTTCACCGTCTATTTTTACGTGATCCTCAATATGTTTACATCATTTTAAATATTCCCCGATTCTTTTGCATTTTATCGTAAATGAGACCGGCTGTCCGGTTCCCGTGCCAAACCTAATTCTGAAATTTCGGCCTGACCGCCCCATGAGCCTTGCAACCGACAACAAACTTATTCCCGTTACATCTATTTCCCTGATGATTAGCCAGAGCAGATTCACGAAGGGTCACTAAATTAGAGTGCATGTCATCAATTGCAAGTTCTTCCCCACTTTACTTTAACATCCCTATTGACTACTTCTGATTCAAGCAAGGATTCAACGAATCTTGCATTTTTTATACAAATAAATAAGTAAGCGACCTATAAAAACAGCTGGTACAGTGTTAAGTGTACACTTGGGCTCGTACTTAGTACTCAAGATTTACTTGAAACTCGTTTACTGCCAGTTGATTGTTAGAAACTTGAAACAAGTTTAGGTACCGTAAAAAGGGGTGAATTGAAACGCAGGGGTGAGTAGAAACAAAATTTTGAAGCTCCGTTTTGCATTAGTTTAACATTGTTTGTTACTACAAGGACTTTTAATTTTTTTAAGCAATTGAAATGATTTATTTCAACAACTGGTTAGTAATTAAAAATGTTGAATCAACGATTAAATCTCATTTAAAGTCTTGTTTCAATTCACCCTGGCTTTTCGATTCACCCCGTTTTACTTAATACTTAAGTATTGGAGTGAGCATCTGTAGGACGGACTTTAGTAACCAAAAACGTTCTAGCCATCGTCTGCCATCGTACCTATATGGGTGTGCACAGTGTAGTGTGTACCCGGCTTTTCTATATCCACACAAATCAGTTCATGGCGCATGTAGATTACAATAGAATAGGAATGCGTCAATTGCAAAATAAATGATATAAAAATCTCACGCTACATGATTTCTTTCATTAAAGTCGCGATATTGTTTATTATCAACAAAGGTCGTCTGAACGAAAACAAAAAGAACGTAGAGAGTCATTGTATTTGAACAAAGCGTGTGAACCCTGAGTTGAAAGTGTGCGTCCGACTGCTGCTGCGAGCACGCTCCCCATGCCGACTGTACTGTATTTTTATATTGCAGTTATGTTTCACAATTACCAGTTCTAGATATTGATACTGATTGACAAGTTTCGCGTCCTACATATTGTAAGTGTGGAACTGCATGTGTTACAAACGACTTGTGGAGGCGTCTCCACGGCGCTCATTGTCTGAGCGACTTCAGTTGTCTTCGCTGTATCCACTATCTATCTACGTATCTCGCATCATGTCTGTCTGGGACCCGTATTATTATAGAACCTCGCTTAAGACTCAAGCATTACTTAAAACTAGTTTGAAGCCATTTGGTTGGTTGAAATCAGTATAACTAATGCTCTAGTCTTGTCTGAGGTTCTGTAATAAATGTATTATTAATGAGTAAAACCACTTTGTCCTTCTTTTGTTCATGATCAGTCCATACTTCGTTACTCAAGTACTGTTGTAATATTAGCGCCATTGTATCAAAATCATATGTAAGTTAGTGTAGTTTCTATTTTAATGCAGTAGTTCATGCAAGAAACAGTCACTCAGTGAGCTCCGGCGGTCACCACACTGGCCACACAAACATTACCATAATCCGGCATTAGGCTTGGAGCACAATAAAGATAGTTGCACGAAGGGGATACGGACATACGGTTCATTATGCAACGTATTTCCTCTTTGCCCGTAATAAGAGTGAAAAAAATAAGGATATGCTCGGTGCACACGAGTGGAAACATGGAAAGGAAATATTCCTACGTTAAAGTTTCATTACACTCTTGAGCTCTTGATTTTTTCATGTTTCCATTTAAATTATTATTTTTATATCACTGGAAGGGATATGAATCAAATGGATTCATCTGCCAGAGCGGAAGAATGAGCGAATGAGATGTTTCAAGTACCTTCGATCTAAATATAAAAGTAGGTTGATGTGTTTGTTTGCATAGACCATGAGGAGATATTTATTTTCATTCGGCAGCGGCCGCAGTTAGCGTTTTCACATCTGTTTCTGATCGTGCGATATAAATAATATTGTTACTCCTATTGAGTTTTATATCATATTTGACCAATTAATCTGTTTAAGGCGATTCCTTAAATGTAGCCCGAATTATTTATATAAAATATAAAGTTTGTTTTCTTTTTTTTAAATGTCTACGCTCTTTAACATTGTACGTCAACCAAAATTAATTTCATAGTAATTATAATATAATGATGGCAGATTTATTATACAATATAATATTAAAACATCAATATTGCTCTCAAAATATAATTATTTGCTGCAAATCGTCAGAATAAACGCAAGAAAATTTTAATTTCTTTGACTGCATTGACGGTTACCCCTTAAGTGCTGCAGCGTTTAGGCGGGTGTCGTTCACTTAGTAACCGAATTAACATTGCGTATTGTTATAGTCAGCGTGCAGATGCTCGTTTTGGACCACACAGCTGCGGTATTAGGTCATGTGAAAGTTCATATATGCGTGGAGTAGCTGGCTAAAGTACTAGCGAGCGGATTCAAGAGTGATGCGCGTCCTCAGCCCTCCTCTGAACTGGAGTAGTGGGACGGATTAGGATAAACCGAGTCAATGGCCGGGTCACGTGGCTATTT
This sequence comes from Phlogophora meticulosa, assembly GCA_905147745.2. Classification (NCBI taxonomy): domain Eukaryota; kingdom Metazoa; phylum Arthropoda; class Insecta; order Lepidoptera; family Noctuidae; genus Phlogophora; species Phlogophora meticulosa. The sequence goes on from LR990518.1 coordinate 9,735,570, forward strand.
GCGTTCCACTCCTTTCGCGCCGCCTCACCGCCCCTCGTCTTCCGTTCCCTTGTTTAAACTACCCACAACCGACTAATTTTGGTCACTAATCTCTTGAACAATAAAGACGTTCAAAACACGCTCAAGGGTTGTGTTTTGTTTTCTTTTAGTCAAGCGTTTACTGTGTGTCAAACAAGAACAGACACTGATGTGGGGAAAGCATTTTGTAAAAGTTATCAACAAATTACATTTAATTAGACTATTAGGTAGATACTTATTCACTGTACATGTGTTGTTAAACGTATATTAGGAAGTAAATCGGTAATACCAAGTTTTAATTATTAGGAAAAGTTATAATTATATGTGTTTGCTGTGAAGGGAAACGCCCAATCGTTAATTAAACCCAGAGCTACATGAATAGTTGAATACTCACACATTGAATGATAACTGTTTCACCACAAGGCAGAATTATTAGGCCAGTGATATTGTTGGAATTAGGCGATGTTTAACTATGATTAATTAACTCATTTATGAAGCTGTGTTATAGGCGGAGCGTGGCGGGTGCGGCGCCCAAACAAACAGAGCGGCCTAACGCGATAGCATACTATTACGTGCTTAATATCTATTTGCACCTATTTATACATGTATAGTACACATAGCGTCATCAACTAGTTTCACCAACAAGACAACTTACGTTCAAATTCGAAATAGCTGTATACTAACTAGCCTTTTGCATATTCTGTTAAAAAAATGGTAAAAGTAAGGTAATATGTTGTTATATTGATAAGCAACGTTACACTGGAACATTTGAGTGTTCCTAGTTATAATCTGTCTAATTAAATCCAAGGTTTTATGATTGCTTGAAGCGATTGTAGTTTTCCTTTTGACATTACAAATGTACTTGGTTTTACAATAAATATTCTTTTCCTACTTCATTTTAGATTATTGGACTTGGGTATTTTTGTGTAATTGTTGTACCTATCTAAAACGATTACTCAAAAATGCAAGAAAGTATTACGAACGACACGGGTGGCGCAGTGGCTGAGCGATCGTCTGCTGCGCTGCGTGTCGCGGTTTCGATTCTCGCACGGAACAAATATTTAAATGGCCTAAAGTACAGGTTGTTCCGGGTCTGGTTGTTTGAGTATATGAATATAAATGTCAAATATAACGATACAGAAAAAATGCACAATGCTTTTAAAAACGAAAGAAGAAAAAGGAATGAAAGAATAAACAGTAACCGTATAAAATTATTTAATATTTATTGCTGCATGTTATCACAAACATTAACATTTTGTTTATACGACGATTTTTGTTCTTATTAAATTAGAACTTGGTTGACTAAGGGCCGAATCTTCATTTTCAGATTTGACAAGTTCTGTATTTAAAATATATCCGTATAAACAACAAAATAAACAATATTATACAACTATTAAACAAAATAAGAACGCAAATAACCGCCATTTTTATAAAAAAAAACGTTTTATTTTTATTGTAACTTAATTAAAAAAATAAGTACCTTCAGTATACAGCAAATTATAAATTCTAAATAAAAAAAGTAAAACAGAGACTTGTAAATTTATCACCATCACAGCGAGCTCGTTGACTCGTTGCCGCGTTGGTCAAAACTAAAAACCCATACATCAAAATACAAACATGATTCAAAAACCATAAAAAGAAAAATGATGCACGATAGTTATACTTACGATTTAAAAATAATTGAGAATTAGAATTTACGTTAAGTTTACTTTGCGCGTTCATGATTGGTTATGGCCTGAGTTTTTCCTTGGGATCATTTTATGACCTCAAGGTTTATTAGGACCGTTTATTTTTTATAATATTAGGAGATTTTCCCGGAACTAGTTTCCCTACTATAGCGTGGAGCGTTAGTTATTACTCGTAAGTAATAAGTACATTTTGTACATTCTGACCACAATAATAACATATAATTATGTACAGACGCCAGCACATCAAGCTACCCCAAACTGTTAGATTTTCCCAATTGAACACGAACCTTATTTCTATTGACATAGAGTTGAAAAACTATCAAAGAAATTTCACACATTGGGGTAGCTTGATGTGCTGGCCTCTGTACATTAGAACTTATTTGATTTCCTTTGCGGAAAAGTACACGATATATTGGCCCACTTCGTCGTCATTGTACTTTGCATCTCATCTGTTGGTGTAATTAATATAAATGCTGATTTATCCTCTTGCTAAAGAAGGAAACACAGTGAAAAATTAATTAAAACAACATGGCGGAAGTCGCAGTTGTATACTGGTTTACCGCAACAATATTGATATCGTTTACGTTATAATAACATTCGATAAGTAGTAAGGACAAATAATAAAACGTAAATGATACGTCCTTAATCTGAAGATACCGATTTGTCCAAGTAGATTAATAGGGCAACTGAAGATAGGAGAGGTCGATAACCCTAAAGAGAAGGGTAAGAATGTAAAATACCAATATTAGGTTGATGACACCAATTGTATGGCTGTAAATTGTGATAAGCAGTTCATAATTATTTATGTAACACAAAACAATGTGTTTGTATTATTTATATTAATTGCAAATACCGTTAGTTTATAATAAATCTCGTGAGATTATAAACTGTCGATCCACGAATCCGGGAACAGGCAGGGAGTATACACGTGACTTTAACGTTGAGTTTCGTTCCTTGCTGTCTCATTATTTGACGTCTAGACACGAAAAAATTCTTGCTATCTCATTATTTGACGTCTAGACACGAATAAATTATGAAGTATGTATTTTGAAGGGTTTTATTGTAAACCAAATGCTAACAGATTGTTCACCTTCAGTATTTACTATCTTCAAGAAATCTAACTTAGATTTCTTGATAAATTAGGTAAGTACATTACTATGTATTTGTATGTATGTCTATGTATTTCACGAATTACGAAAATATGAAAAAGTTACTTATCACTTAGAATTCTCTCTGTTTTAAGTCTCTTTTCTTTCTGTTTTAAGTCTTTATCTCCTTCTAGCCTTAGCATCAGGCAAAATGAAGTACACATTAACTTTCTACAAAAGTTGATTTTGATTGTTTGCTCAAACCATTTGTCAGAAAGTTTAAATTGTTATAGTACATAGTTAAGGTGTATAAAGACAAGGAAGAGCCTATTGTGAGGTGACGAAGGTAAATAATAGTCTCAATTTCGTGTGTACTAGGAAGCTTTCACTGACACTGTCATAATGTTGGAGTTTGTCGAGATCGCGGGAATTGGCGAGAGGTAATGACTTATTGTTTGAGCACAATCGACCTTATGATAAGACGGAGGACCCCTTATTTAGATCACTTCGGTTTATATGGTGATATGGCCGCCTCCACCTTGCACGCTCACTATCCTGTCTACGTCTGACGGCCTGACGACTGAGACTTGGAATGTTGACAGACTAGTTGAAGTCTAGAACAATGCTAGGTTGAGTACACAGTAGTGCGCTATGTGGCTACACACGCCACATAAACGTTTGTGCTCTTTGCAATGATGCACGACAGGCATGTAAAGAATGTGGCATCATCGTGATGCTAGTGCAAGTAACGTTGTACGGTTTTGAAACTTTATGTAAAATTACGCTGAAAGTATTTCCGAAATCAATATCAGACGTGTCGAAAGACTCGTGTTGTCAAGATTTTAGACATAACAAAGAACTAACTGGTATGAGCTATGACTGCAACTTAATAAAAACCTTGATGAGTCAGCTAAGACTTAAACAAAGTTGACACAAGAATGCACTAGAATAACATACAGATAGAGGTCCCACTGACGGCGGTCAGTAAGTACCTACCTACATAAGTACATCGTAAAAAGGATATGCCCCCACACCAGCACATGCCGATTCCTACTTATGAAGGAAGCGATGTAGAAATATACATAATCGTTTCAAAACACTCTCTGCAATTGTTTGAATGGCAATAATCGTAATTAACAATGACATATTACGTGGCTAACATAAATAAGGGTCTTTCAACAAGCCTTAACGTTATTGCTTTGTTCGAAAGGATATGTCAGTAGGTGATTGTTTCTCAATTAGCATATTGCTTCACTAGCTTGTATAAAAATATGAATATTATTGTGCAGTTGAGCGCCGAATACTTTATATGGGTTTAAGCGGAGAGTGGGCGGCTGTCGGCCGTGAGCCGTCGACTTGCGCGATTAGCCGAGCGCCGAGCGGCGACCGCGCGCGCCTCGCCCGCCTGCCGGCCGCGCTTGCGACACTATACGCACCTACCTGAATAATTACCTATTATAATATCCCTATCATACACTTGCCACACAACTACACACATACTAGCTTGATCCCCGCATACCTACTACTTACATTGTGACAAACACAAGCCTTTATGTGACGCCTCCGACCGGCGCAGAATGCCGAGGAAGCATGCTAGTGGAAAATTAGCCGGAGTTATTCTAGTGTAAAAGGGTGCATCCCGTCGGTAACCTTACCATGAACCCGAAAGCTAATAGAAGAACTAACGTTTTCCAAAAACTTTAACCTTGCGGCATGTTTTAGATCTCTACATAACTGAGAAAGAAAAGTATGAAAAAGCTTGTTATAGATTTTCACAGAAATGTACGGAACGTAAAAGTTTGAAAGCTGTGGTGTCTCGGTGATGGCACAAGTTTGTCGCGAGCGAATTCTCTGGGATAAAGTCGTGTAGTTGTAATATATGTATTTGGTTTGTGCTCTATTACTACCAGTAGATAGTGTTTATAGAAAATACTTTGCAAGGTATTGTTGTACGACAACATGCATCTACGTGGTGGCGAATGACATGAAAACCTACTAAGGACCAATTACGAAGTTAGCGTCATCGGTTGCGCACTGTGGTAGTGTACCAAGCACTGAGTAGGTAGTGAGTACCGAGTACCGCGAGACGAGTGTATGCGTGCAGTCGTCCCAGATTTGTGATAGCCGCGGCGCGATCCCGACAGTTGAGTATTGTGCGACCCCTGGGGTGAACGATCTCCTCTGAGTCGTCGACACGGCCGCGATAATTACTGTCGCTCCGAGTCTCCGAGCTGCGAGCTGCGAGCTCCGACCGGCGCTGCCTACGCCCTGTGCCCTCCGAACAGCTGCACCTAACGCTAACCGCTAATTCTACTAATTGAAACACTTTTGCTTACCTCGCCTTGACCACTTTGTTTTTGTTGTTGCGACAGATAATTGCAGATGAACTAGAATGAGAACGCCACTTAAAAACTAAAATAAACAGTACACAGTTAGCAAGTACTAACGTTGTTCTATCTATTGTCTCGTTAGAGATCGTATGTAACTCATGATGATAATTGCAGGTGAAGGTATATCATGTTGATGGTTGTCTGATGTTATATATTTAAAGGTATACCAACCAGTTCGGCTAAAATGTTTTTCAAAAAAACTTTTCGTATCGGACTCGTGTTAGAGGCAGAGCAGTTTAATATGATTTATCAAAAAATTTCAAAGAATTTAGCCTAGTTCATCAATTCTAACATTGTTTTTACACGTTTTAGTTTGGCCGCTTTTTAGCCGGCAGATGATGAACATACTGTGGCCTAATTTCATAGTGTACAATGGATTATTATGCAAACCGTACGTTATGCGGAATACGGATCTCAACCGCATCAAATTATTTACAAATGCAATGTTTTGGTTATAAAACAAAAGAACGGTATACATACCGCCAGAAAAAAGGTAAAAGTATTTTGATTCCTAATACGGATCGATAGGCATGAGTGGCAATGTTCAAAGGTTAACGAGGTATTAACAATTTAATATAACGTGACTCTGGTGACCGGCCCTTCATTGTTTCAAGGTGAAACGTTAAATATTGAGTGGATTGATCTTTGTACATGCGTTAGTAAAACGGTCGTTCAATAGACATTACGTATGGTGATTTTATGGTGACCTGAGTACGGTAGCAGCCAATACCTCGAATTACTTAATGTTACTGTTCCATGTTTAATAATAATAAAATATAAATAAATATAAATAAATAAATATTGCTGGACAATCCACACAGCATCATCTAGCCCCAAGGTATTGTTATTGAGCTTGTGTTATGGGTACTAGATGACTGATATACTTAATACAATACATTACATATATAGATATTTTTATTATACATAGGAAATACCCAGAACACCCGGAACAAATATTTGTAGATCGTACAAACATTTGTCCCAAGGCGGGAATCGAACCCGCAACCTCTTGCGTCGCAAGCGGACCTTCGCCCGCCGCGCCACATCGGTCGTCAAATATATAATATAATATACATGATAGGTACGGGGATAATACCAATTGTTATGCGTGGTGAGTATCGGTGATCTTGATCGATGCAGAAGTCCCTGAGACAATCGCAACGCAGTCGAAACCTTTGACAGATAATAATAACATCCGGTCTAAGGATCGAATGTTCAAGAAAATACACCAGTTTATTCCTAGTCTCTTTTATATTGGTGAATGCTGCAGGTAGGCACATACTACCACGAAACCACAAGTGGCGCTCTCTATTACAATCAGTATTTCGTTTCTTCATGTTGTTTTTTTCCTAGACCACATACAGACCTTCAAACTAAGTGCCTGAATTTGTTTTTAGCTATGTTAAACTAAGTACACAGGTAGGTACGTCCGCGCCATATCTTGGGGTATTATTTACGTTCGGATTTATTGGAAATAACTTGGATTTACACGTTTTCCTTCCTTAACTCTATATATTTTAATTGGCATTATATAATTATTAGTCACTAATTAGCGCAATAGGTAAGGATCTTATTATGATATTCCTACAAATATAAATAAAGTTAGTACCCAAATGTACATCATAATCGCCATTTTAATGACGGTCAATATCGACTGCTTGGAAATAAATAGCTGAGTGAGTACTAATTGCGTTTACTATTACTTAATTAGAAATGTAGATTAGAAATGCAACTGCACTTTATGTTAATTAACCATATCTATGAGATAATTATAATATTCTTGGAATAAAGTTAAATCCCACAAAACTTTCCAACATATTTCTTTCGTTCATTCTTTTTAACCTTTTAACGTATGGCCACCGTTCTTCAAAGGAAGTTGTAAATAGAGTCGGTCTTCATTCTACGCCGCACTGACCGTCGATCCGTCAACTGATTAATTATTACAGAGAGTCATCAAACAAAACCCTTCAAAGTAATTGACAAAACGTCTCCGGACGACTACGGTCATGATCCTCGCAGATTGTATGCTAAACAATGCGCATGCAAATTTCGTTTTCGTTTCGACATTTTCCTACAAAGTTGGGAAGAGTCGTCCGCGATGTAGTGACGTTGGAGCGGGAAGGGCTATTTTCTTTGTTCATCCACATCGTATTTGCCGGTCCGTCATGTCCACTCACTCAAGGGCTAGTGCTGGCGCAGGGGGATAATGGAACTCACGTCCAAAGGGATTTAAATAATGGGCCGTGGGACGGGCTCACGGGCCGCCCCGTCATCCGTCTCCGCTGTTTACGTGTGTCAGTGTAAACCAATGTGAATCCAGTCCGGTACACGGACATCGAAAATGTAAACGCGAATGTATTTTGGATACAAATATGATTTTTGGCTGAAATAAGAGTAAAGTTAAAGGAGGCCTGGGAAGACGTTTTACCACAATGATGATTGCATTAAACGCACAAATGCCCAATGTCATAAATATTTCATATCAATCAAAGGGAAAGTTCCCTTCTACTCGTAAAGGCGAAGAAATTAATCGAGAGGAAGTCCACACGCTCATAATGAGTTCTCAAGGTGCGGCGAGGAGCACGAAAGGCAGCACCACCTACCAACTAAGGTATGAACTACCCGGCGTGACGTTGACACAGACTACCAAGCACGCATTGCTCTCGGCGAGTCTACCTTGTAAGACTGATGTTACCTGACTACATAAATTACATCATAACTTATCACAGTTTACTTTTACCTTTGAATAGAGTAACGTTTTTGAAACTGTCGTATTGCAATGTCAATGCTCGTTTATACTATCCATGTTAAATGGTAGTTTGGGGTTCAATTATTGGAAAATCCGTCAGCGCACGGAACTGTTGGGCCTTGATCCATTTGCATCACGTCGCTATGCGTTTATTCAATTACCAATTCAGACTTTGATTTTATATTGATATCGGCTGTTGTGTGACTCAACACAAAAAGATGTAACAGTACGGGTTTTCGTTTAAAATGAAGTCTTATAACAATTAATACGATTATTAATAGACATTTATAAACAACGTGTACCAGTTCTCGATAATACGTGTATAAATTAATACTGCCTTGAATTACTATGCAGAACTGCGCCGCTACCGTCGATGGTGTACTAAAATTAATCCTGTCCGTCCATATTTGGCGTGTTTGCTTATGCGGTCCCTTTAATTTATTCTTCTTATAAAGTTCCTTCGGACCCGGGAGTGTCCGTATAGAAAGTTTATCTACGGTAAACATCTTTTATCGGCGGTCACGATACTTGCACGTCACTTTCGTGGCTTCTTAGGGAATACAAACCGTATACGAGTATAATAGAAGTTCTTCCATAAATCAAATCCAATAATGAATTTGCGCTCTACAATAAATATAAGTTAAGGAATTTTTTCGCAAACTTCGATAGCTTTTACTGCTCAATATCGTTCTCTGACTCAGCAATTTTAGATATTCTTATTTATTTTATACATGCGATAATTACGTGTTAGTATCACACGTATTTAAATATTCGGTATGAAGTTTTAGGCAAATTTACGCCTGAAGGAACTTAGCATCGTTAATGTCCTCTTAACCCAGATTATCAGTAGCCAGATGAGTGGTCAGTGGGGCCAGTGGCTGAGGCGCGCTGAGGCCGCGCGCACGCTGCTGGCCGGTGGCCGGCGAGCACGCGCACCGCCCGCCTGCCCTCGCGTCTCCTCGGCTGGCGTGACGCAAGCGCGCGTGACCATGACATCAGTTCTTCGGCGCCAGTGCCGCGACACCTATGATGGATCGGGCGAGACGATTTCAATTTCAGTGCGACAAAGAAAGCGGATGTAATGTAGATATGACGGCAGTATGTAGAGTAGCAACTGTCCCAGCAAAAGAACAATGAATAATTTTTGACGCTTTATTGTAATGATGAATGAAAGGTTGATTTGTAGAAAATGCCAATGTCATTAAGTCCGCCTCTGTATATTTATGTGCTTATAGACTTATGTATTAAATAAACAATGACGCATGAACTGCCTGGATACGAAATTTGAGTTAAAAATATTACAACCGATATTCAAAACTATGGTTAATCAAATCCAACTAACGGTTGCCATGTCAAAAGTTGAATCAAAACTAGTACGTATTTGAATACCTTTACAGTAGACATTCTAATCGAAATGTCCAGAGCGTTAGGTGCGGAAAACCACAACGTGAATGAGTAATTTTCAAATTCTAGTGAATGTTTGATGTGTAATCTGAATTTACGAACTCATTGACATTTGGACTCGATTGGAGTATATGGTATACACCGGTTCCTTGTACATTTACTATTATAATCGAAATACTTCTTAAATGCATAGCTACAACACACGGAAGATCTTTTAGTCGGTGTATCAGAACCATTGATTGCGTGCTAATAAGTATGTAAAAAAGGTTGTTTCTTCATTCAACATCTATAAACAATCTAAGGAGAATCTAACTTTAAATCAAGTTACAAACTTCAAAGAGTTAACACAGGAATAAACACCCTCTTGTTTAATTTACCTACTGGTTGATGCAGGTAAATGAAAACCAGTTTTTTGTCCATATCTAATATCAATAAACTCACAAGCAAAGCAGGAAGCACCGCTGGACAGAAAAAAAAGAACTCTATGCTTCACGGTGTTACGGTAATTATAATAAATCTCAAGTTATCACAACTGAGATTCTTCCCATTGATCAAAATATTAAATATTTAAGATATTTTTTATGGTTTCCTCGAAGCATAAAACGTCGTGGTTATGCATCATCGTCTTGTCTTGATTAGCGATGATTTGCTTTTTCTAACATTATCGCTACGGAAACGCAGTGCAGGCTTGCAGCTACGCAGCATAGGTCTAGCGTAGGCGAGCGGCTATGAAGCATAGGCAAAGAGTGAGCAAGCGACTACGCTGCGTAGGCCAAACATAGGGAGCATAGGCATGTGACTACGCTGTATAGTCCAAGATTAGGCGAGCGGCTATGGGGCGTGGGCCAAGCGTATGCTTGCGACTACGCTGCGTAAACCTTACGTGTAGCTTTTCGGCGTCTTAAGCCCAGCGTAGGTAAGTGGCATAGCGTTTACTATAATAAGAATAGTTATGAAGTTGCCAAATAACAATGCAACTCTTCACATAACTTTGTTCATAGTAGAAATGGTGTCAGCGGCGATAAAGTTATGTAACGATAATTTCCATGTTGATATAGACATCGTCGGTAGCACGCCAGTTTAAATAGTGTTATCAAAGACTAGCCCAACATATCGTGTAAGGCAATTGACCCTAATATCGGATGACATCGCATTATCGCCACTCGACATTACTGGCCCACATGCTACGAATATTAGATATTCTCAATGATTTGCGATCTATTCCAACTTCCTTTATTGTGTACAATTGAGCATTCCTTTATTGTGTACAATTGAGCATTCCTTTATTTATTACATTTTCTAAGTACTTCGTGCTGGCTCATGTTATTATACAGTAACGTAAATGTTGCTGCGAGCTGTAAGTGTTGTATGTAACTGCTCTTGAATCCTGTTATCTTCCGTGTACTAATGTACGTAATTAGACGGAGATGTAAAAAGCGTTTAAAGATAAGTGCGCCGCGTTATCCGACATGTTTCTCTGATGATGTTTTTTAAAAGAAAAATTGCTTTTGGATTCGTCCATATTACTGCATTATTATGTTTAAGTCATTTGGACTATACTCGTTTCTGTAACGGTTTGTGTGTTGTCGGAGATGCATCGGGGGCCGGAAGTGGAGGGCCGAGCGTTTATCAGAGCGGCGGCGCGGCGGCCACTGCGCTGCGGGCCTGTGTCGCGGTATCACAGGAAGTGTGGTCAGCTACTAGCCCACCGACATATACTACTCACTTTATAAACAAACGACCATTCTGTTCTTCAGGCATTTGCGTTTTAATGCTGTTTTGCTGTGGTTTAGTTGATTCACGATACTGACGAAACCACGGTGCCTACGGGCCGAGTTATTATTTATTTTAATTAATTTTTCCCTCTTTTTGCCATCCATTTATATTATTTGCAGGCATATTTCATTTCAAATTCAAAGTAGTTACCTACCGAGACAGCTGCATTGTGATTGTATCGCAGACAGTTGTATAGCAAAGGAAACCTTATTTAACTTTTCATATTTTTGAGTTGATGAATCTTAACTCTACGATTGGTTCGTGTTTAGACAGATGAACTCTATTCAACTTACCTATACAATGGGTTGCATATGCAAACAAGAGATCTTCAAGCCAGACTATTCCGATTATCTCGATTTCAAAACTGCGTTTCGTAATGGTTTAGTACTTTTAAGATTGTGCTGTAGCGTTGGTTTTATTTCGATTCGCTTCGTCGACTATTAGAGTAGAGCATCAAACACTAACGAGGGGTCAGAGGTTGCCTTTACGTATATGATTTATAATGATCGTGGAGTCAGTAAACACGGCTGGCGGCTTATCGGCGTCCCGCGCAGGTTCTTCACCCCTGCGGCCCTGTGGCCTGTGGCGCGGGTAGCCTGCCGCCTGCCTCACGCGTGAGCCGCACCACTGCCCTAATGATCCTCCACGTCCATGGTGATTACAAAAACTCCCGTATTGTTCGACACTATTGATTCACATTCGTTACGGTCTTCAAAAATTACCTTACTCATTCAAGTGACGTTTCCGTTTTCAGAATTTAATGTAGGGTAACACAAAATAAAACCATACGCGCGATGCCATGCCGTGTCGTTATGAATAATTATGAACGGTATCATAAATGTATATTGGAAATCCTACAAAAACTCTTAGAACCGGTGCTGGTGCCGTGTGATTCAGTGATTAATTTACGTCCGTGTTACTGCACGCTTCAAAATAATTCGATGAACTAGTCGAAAAAATAAGGAACCTTAATGTCCGAAACGAATCATAATTACGACGACACGTTTATAATTTACACATTAAAGTGAACGATGATTGATATATAGTTTGCAATACAATAACAGCTAAACAGTGATTTACTGCTGTAATATTTGCACCGCAGTGAACCTTTTATCACTGGTTTGATTAATGCTTCCATGGCATGTGCGACACTGATATTACTTGCACATTAATGAGCAGGATGCGACGTCATTGTTTGATAAAATATAATATGTGTCATTTCTATGCAAATGTGAGGGCAACGACCTGAACGAGATTTCAAAAATCTCTATAAAGTACGTAGGTATCTAAGTACATATACTTACCTACCATCGTGTAGTGACAAGTAGAATACATACAAGCAACGGTTCAATCAATAACAATATTGAGTTGTCACGATGTTGAAGGCTTTTTTTAAGAATATGCGCGCCGGATGGCCACCGCGCACCTGACGGACGTGCGCGGCTTTGCAAATACGAACAGAATCATGGTTATCATTAGTAATGTCTGTTGGACGTTAGTGCTGTGCTGCTAACTTGATGACTACACCGCACTGGAATTGTACTCCCAAATGCTTCACCTACTTACTGACTGTTTGGTGCTCTCTACAGAATTACCCAATATTATACAGGTGTCTCGTAATTCCTATGCTCTTACTCACACATATTATATACCTACCTACATCTTCTCAAATTCTTTGGTATGTCTGATACCTACCTGCGCTTTTTTGTTCGCAGATTGAATTAGTTATGCATATTTTTTTGGAATTTTAAAAGTATATTCCCAATTTAAGTTTCCTTTGGATCCATGGATCAATTTTTATTGTCTTTATGTGGGCAGATTAGAATTGGTATGCATTATTCATTCCCAGTACGGTCGTTATTGGTAGACGAGGTTATAGACGATTTGTTTCGAATGCGTAAGCGCATCGGTGGCCGGCCCCGGCCAGGCCGCCATCGTCAGGGCGACCGCAGCGCAGCGCTCGCGCCGCCGGGCGTGGACACGGATGAATGAATCAACCGGACTGGGCCGTGACGTCACCGAGAAGGCGCGTCCTTCTCATCCTTCTATAGCGTTCCATCACATTGTTACCCATAATGTTAAGAATCTAACGCTTTTTGTTTCGGTCGGAAGGATGATTTCGTTTTCTGTTTTATTGAGCGAAACCTCTATTTCGGGTGAAGTTATTAATAAAATCCATTCACAAAGTAACTGTCTACATAATAAATGGAGACAAAAAGAACGACCGTTGAATCAGTTATCCATATTAAAATAAGTAGGTAGGTTTAAGAATATTTTTTACTATTGTAAAATATTTTTTACACGAACAGCAAACGATGATAGGAATAGCATGTTAAAAGAGATTTGCATATTACAACCTGACGCAAATACCACTACCAAAGCTGAAACAAAGTGTTAAATATCAAGCCGTAATATGCCTAGCTCACTTTTAACAGCGCCTTATGGTGTTAATTTTTCAACGCGCCAATAAATATCAGGCTACGTTAACATACCTGCTATAATTATGATTAGATCCTTGATAACAATAATAAAATTACCTACTGCGTGACGGCGTGAGGTATTATGAATCATTGCGTGAGTACATGTGTGTATCAGCGAGTTGCACAAGTGATCTATCTATCCAAAGAATAATTGTGCGATTTCCTAAAACCTTGGACGTTAAATCGTGCAGTGATAACATCGTTAATGAAAACTGACCTCTCTACGTCCGACCCAGTTATTAATTACTCGCAACGAAACAGTGTTGTTCTTATTTCTTCTGCAGTTCTACCATTCTACATGATAGTGATAAGAGTGTCTTACAGGCAAGTGTCAAAAAATCTCCTAGTGACATCTACGAGTAATACCTTTAAACGAGCAATTCTTAAATCTGAATCTCGGAGACGGCTCAAACGATTTTTATGAATTTTAGTGTGCAGGGGGTTTCGGGGGCAATAAATCGATCTAGCTAGGTTTCATTTTTAGAAAACGTTCGGTCATCCAGATAGGTACTTATAATTATGTCGTGTTCAGTGGCCAGTTTTTACACTTAAACGATCGTGTTATTCGTCTGTAGGTAACTAAATAAGGTAATAATAATGGAAAAAAATAATTATAGCATACAAATAAGTCATAACATAAACAACACATTGTATCTGAAATTACGTAGAAAATTAAAATTACGTTAAGAGAAAAGAAGGAAACAAACAATAAAAACACTCTAAAACATTAAAACAATGCATAAATACTATAACAGAATACAGCACATATAGACATTTCGTTATAGATCTTCAACAGCAAATTGAAGTAGGTACTTGTAAGTGAATGGATAGGTATAAAAGCCCTCTGTAGGCCCAGCAGTAACGCGCGAAGTATCTAAACGTAATGTTAATTTTACGTTACGTTTACATTCCGCGTTAGTGGCATCTGGTTGGAATGCATTGTCTGGATGTCACTTTATTACTGACATGTATTGTGTCCTGTAATCCAATTTATTATGATAACCATAAACGTGTCTATTCTCGGTTACTACGGATTAATTATAACTAAACTACCTATTCTAGGTGGACAACTGCGGTAATTGTTATGTCAATATGAACGAAAATATACTGAAATTATGTAAATTATAATCTAACTCTTTGTTTATAACAGCTATATGTAAACTTAATTGTTACAATACGCTATTGTACTCTGTGTAGTTTTGTGTGATAAATAAGTACACTATTTCACCTACATAGGCCACACATAGCTATAATAAATATTTTATAAATATGTAGGTACCTACCTAGCTATTTATAACATATTTATTATACTATATATATACAATACATCAACATTCAACTTTTATTATGTCTCTTAATAGACATACATATATTATGTACATACGAGAGCAGGGGGAATATTATTGCGATTAAAATCACGAATAGGTAATAAATAACATTAATAGAAGTGCTAAGTACTTTTGTTAGAATTTGATGCAATTCGTAATACATGGTCATTGCCAAATCAATAGTTGCATAGAGTTCGGGCAAATATGTCTGTGACGCGATGGATGTGCAATATTGTTACTAAACTCATTTCGGTAAGGTCGCACGTGGCGGCGGGCACACGTATTGTGGGCAGACTGCCAGGAACAGGGGAGGATACAATACACCCTCTTTTTTTCCTTGTTTTGTTTACACTGCATGTATTATTATTGTGACAGAAATGGAGATATTACAAATTAGTATACTGCATACAACTTGGTATTGCTATTTAAATAGTTAGTATACAATTAGTTTTTTCAATTTTTTAGCAGACTAACTTGAGACTCCTATTTACACCCACTCACAGGATAAGTTTTGAAGTATTCTTACTTAATGCAACTGTCTCTCTAATACATATTTTCTACGAATTTCATGTTTGGATGTTCAGTATTTTAGTCTGAATGTTATCTGACTAATCTCATGGATTTCTTCTAAGTTTGAAATAAACAACGAAATCGTTTATGTTAGTTATCGTTTGAACCATTAACGCTGCAAGCCCTGCAAATAATGTATACAATTAGCAAGTCAGAATGATGGGCTGGCAATGATCTAGGCGTCTGTTCTCGCTTCGATTCCCTTTCCATGCGAATGTCAGGCGACCACGACCCCATGGGAACCTTAATTGTTATAGTTCGCCATGGGAGAGCGGGGTTACTTGCAAAGTGAGATGGTTTGTAACTAAATGTTCTATTGGTCATTTGAATGATAATGATGAGTATAGAGAGTCAAGGTCACGGTGTTATTACTTTATAGTTCATGAATATGCATTATAGTGCTATTTGACGACCTATGTGGCGCAGTGGGCGAAGGTCCGCCTGCGACGCAGGAGGTTGCGGGTTCGATTCCCGCCTTGGGACAAATCTTTGTACGATCTACAAAGGTTTGTTCCGGGTGTCCTGGGTATTTGCTATGTATAGTAAAAAATATCTATCTATGTAATGTATTGTATTAAGTATATCAGTCATCTAGTACCCATAACATAAGCTCTGCTTAGCTTGGGACTAGATGATGCTGTGTGGATTGTCCAGCATTATTTAATTATTTTATTTTGAATATAAATTATAAATCGGTCAAGTGCGAGTCGAGCTAACACACGACCGTATTGAGCAAAAAACGCAGAATTGATCACGTCACAATACGTCACGGTCATGCAAAACGTAAGTTTGTATCGAACCGCAAAAAAAAATGTCTCGAAATTAGAAATGCATAATTTTTGGCTTTTGGCCCTTTCTTATGCTATGACACCTTCTTACCGTATTTCATGATTCTAGGTCAATGGGAATTAGGTTGTCTCTTTTAGGTTTTGATTTGTTTGCGAGTGTCAAAATATGTCGCAAAAATGTCCATTTTTTTTATAGCGTTGACTTAGAAGTTTGTTTTTTTTTAAACTCTATGGGATCGTAAATCTATGTATTAGATATGAATTTGAACTTGATATCTCCATGCGTTCGTGAGAAAAAGGGTATTGACATACAGAAATACAGACAGACGGACAACAAAGTGATCCTATAAGGGTTCCGTTTATTCTTTTTGAGGTGCGCAACCTTAAAAATGGGGTTTGAGATATCTATAAATTTATATCTATAAAAATGTGTCTGCAAAACTAACTTTAGTCTGTATACGAGATACGTTATAGCTATAGAATGTTCTACCGTATCATTAAGTCTGACCCACAGCCATATTATAATATACATATAACACATTATTATTATACTCACTAGTCTGAGGCGTGAACAGTAATATGAAGTTATTAAAAAAATATGCGGTTATACGGTAACATAATATAGTTGCAGAAAATATTCAATAATAAAATATGAAAATGAAGAATTTGTTTATATTACAAGTTATAGTGTCTCTGTTGTTATAAAGCTTTTCTCTATCAGTTTCCCCAGCGTTTTCCTGGTGTATAAATACAATTTATGTTCGTAACATAAACGCTGTAATGGCGACATATCGACTGATAGGGGGTTGTGCTGTATATCGCCCACTGTTTATGCGGACACTGTAGATTTTGTTGTTTTTTTTTTTTTTTTCTTTTTATTACTTTCATCGTATTTGTTGCTTCTCTTTTCCAACAGTATTAGATTCATAGAGATTTTACACCTTGAGAAATATCACAAGACATGACAAAGCTTTGTTCCGGGTGTTCTGGGTATTTACTCTATGTATAATAAAAATATCTGTTTATGTAATTTATTGTATTAAGTATATCAGTCATCTAGTACCCATAACACAAGCTCTGCTTAGCTTGGGGCTAGATGATGATGTGTGGATTGTCCAGCATTATTTATTTATGACACAAGGGTACTGGACTTTCTGTTCTTTTTTCTCTCCAATTGGTATCATCATAAATCATTTAATATTTTACAACCTCATCGTTAATCGCTATGACACATGGATGACACGAATTGGTGACTCCGTGGTTGTAAATCTAAGACGTCTTCTTCATAAGTAGGTTTGATTCATCACGGCCATCTTAAAATTAACAATTATTACAGCAACCATGAGTCATTTCTCAATTTGCTTTGTTGCATTATTTGGATTGATTAACTTGGTTTTATATAAGTAACTCTAACTAGGTAGTTAATTTAACAGGAACACAACTATTGAAGTACTAGAACCTAATGTATTTAAAATTTAGTTCTGCTTTGAAATTGTCTCTCTCAACTACTAAGCAACACTGACAAAGCTTTGTTATTTGAAAGACATCATCAATACCTTACCAATATTTTTCTAAGAATCAACAGTACTTAGTATCTTGACGTTTTCCTGTATCACCATGTGACAAGTCGCGTCAAAGTCAGCATGGTTGTTATCTCATTATCGTACTGATTAACGTAGCTGACCGTGCGATGCGCAAACACCATGGTTTACCTACATAATACGGACCTTGGCCTTGTGGCAGCCTCGCACTGCGCCCGCGCCATTCGTCATGCCATCGCTCGATGGCACGCGAAATAGACATAGACAAACTACTTTTTTTTTGTTGCTGAGAATCGACTGTAGGTACATCAGCGCACGCTTCAAACTACGTTATATCAGACCGTCGCTAAATAATATCAACATGGAATATGTTAAGTTCCAGTCTACGTAACAAACTATAAACTCTACGTCACTCTTAAAGAAAGTAGTTATGAATGTATTTCTAAAGGACGCCAGCCAAAATGTACGAGTAATATGAATGCCAAGCACCACCAGTAATTTACATTCGGAGACAATATCTGTCTGCCAGACTACGTATTATTATTATTACTCTTTTCACTAAACTCGTTTGAAAAGGAAATCTGCGGAAATGCTGTCACTGGAAATTTGCTCAATTTTCGCGTATACATCTTGTACTTACTGACGCTCATTTTTATTAAAGAAGAATCTTTAGGTCAAAGACCACAGAACAGACAGTCCTTGGACTAAGCCTGAAGTGAAAAAACACTCCTGTGATTAGGCTTCCCGCAAGTGGTTCACAAAAATGGTTGATATACAAGGATTTATCATTGTACCTGGCTTTTGAAATGCAGTGCGCATAATACATACAATTCTGTTTACCTTCATATATACAAACAACATGCGATGAGTTATGTTACTTCGAGAAAATACCTCGTTTCTATTAGTTCATTTGTATGTAAGATTTTGCGGTGGCGGTGTCCGATTTCAATTGCGAAGCCAAGGTTTTTATTCTAATGAACTATTATAGCGTAAACCTGCGAATAGGGGACCTACCTACGAATGAATAGCCCGCAGTGTGACGTCAGATTATCATTATCTATGTATCTGCTTACGCTAGAAGTATAATCCTAACCATTTTTATATAATACAACTACAATATATTATGTATGATGCCTATATATCGTAACTCTACGAAACCTTCATGTTATCGTAAGTACGTTAGTATTAGATATTATGCACGCACGTTCGTTTCCGAACAAAGACGAACTGCATGAACCCGCTGCGCAGCGCCGCGGGCGATATGACGCTACACTACTTTTTGTTTTGCTAGCAAACTTTTTAATCAGTGTTTTTAATTAACATGCAAGGTCTGTCAAAGCTCATATAATCGGGAATGTGCAACTACGCCTCTGTGCGGAAGTGCGTCTACTCGCTGCGATGCACTCGACGGTTGGCTGTTTCAAAAGGTTCGCATTGCACATTACCGCTGTTTAAAACACAAGCTTGTCAAACAAGTTTGCTAATTATTTTTTTGCAATCATGCCATTTGCATGCAATTATTCGTATTTAGATTCGTTAGTGGGTCAGTGGATTTTAGATATTTAAATGTTGTAGGAAATATGAGTGTTATTGTGAGAATTGTTTGTTTCATTGTTTTCAACCTTTCCCGTTGAAAAACTAAAATCATGCATAAAAAAGAAAATATAAAAAAACATTTACCGGTTTCAAAATTGAAATCGGTTGTAGATTTATGCTTTTAGTAGGTATCATTGAAGTTTTGGTGAAATATCGATAGTTGTAAATGCGGAATTCCAGTCTTACTTGATTCAGAATACCAGCATATTACATAGAGGATTGCTTGTTAGACCTTCTCAACTAAGTTACTGGGTAATAAGTTACCTACCCCTACGTAAGATTAGTTGTTAGAGTTTCAGGTGTCGGATATTCCCGTAATGCCTGTCAAAGATCTTTAAATGGGAGCATTGACTAAACGTGCTTTACGTGCGGCTGTTATTTTGTAGCCACGAGCCCCTCAAGATATTGATATCTGAGAACTATCTAACTAACTATACGACTATATTATGATCCCTGAATGGAAGTCTCGAGAAGTACATTGAAACTTCGATCGGCGCTAATCCGGTTGAATCTAACCCGGATAGGAAGAAACTAGTACAGTAGACCGCAAGTAGGTGGTAACACCTTGCGCTGGCCTGGCTTAGTACGGAATTTCAGTATAATGCAAGACCAGCTTATACTGGTTCTTTCACCACAGACTAGCGTCCTACTCTACTTTAACCGTGAAATTATTATTAAGAATTAAGTGACTTTACAATCTAGACTTGTTTCAAAATACTGAAATGTTTAACAGAGAACTGTAAGCAATATGATTGCTATTTGTTCTGTACATTTCCTAAACATAGCACAGATAAAAACGTGACAGCTGGTTCAAATCCAAAGCCGGTAGAGTCATGCATCATCATGGTTTGGCTTATGATTGTTATTCATTTCCAAGTATAACAAAGTCATACAAATTGATAATGATATCCATACCTACTGCTAAAAGAAATCGACACATTTGTCTGCGGTCCCGGCCACCTGTTTCATGTAACGGTACAAACTCACGTAGTTTGTGTACAGTCGTAGAAATACGTTTTCGCAACAGTCTTTTTGTCGTTGTCGATTTCATTTGCGGATTCCTGTCAATCAAAGTATCGGTTTGCTGTGGAGTCACGTACAACCGACGCGACGTCAGCGTTACACGTTCCACACAATTGTACTAAAACCATTATTTATTAGAGGATTTTTCCTCAAAATTTTGTTTATATACTTAGTTTGTATACAAAGTACAAACTACTACGTGGTTATATGCACGTCTGTGAAGAGGTAAATTGACTTTGTACTAAAGAGTTTACATAGCAACGAATACAAAATATATTCTCAAAACTGTTAACTGCATTTTTTTACATTTGATCATTCATAAATAGATTGAAGCTCCTTATACCTGCGTTTATCGTCATAGATATTCTCGTTAACCTACAAAACGAGCACTAAAAAACTATTTGAAAATGAAATTGTAAAACTCACTATGTCCGAACTATTTCGATTGCCCACAGAACTACAGAACATTTACAATTATATTCCACTGCAGTAGTTTGAAGCGGCCGCTTGTAAAAAGCAAAGCGTTTAATTAAAGGCTTTTAACAGTTTTAATTTTAACTGAATGTACCGTACAACGTTTTATTTGCTGGAACCTAGAGGCTTCATTCGTTGAAAAACAATTGTTTTGTCCTATAAATAGCTAAGGGACATAGTTAAAGAAGCATTCCGCCAACTTGTAATATGACAAGTTGGTCTCAAGTAATTGGACCTTAGGGTATACACCGTGGAACGAAGACTTTGTTTGAACAATGCCCTGAGTATTAATTACTTTGATTCCCATTGGGAGTCTAACTTTGGAATTCAGTCAGAGGTGAAAGTAAACAGTTCCACTGATTAATACAATTGTCAGAATAATATGACAATATTATGGAATTTGTCTTATCGTTGTTAGTTCTCTGTTCTCTATCAAACATTTAAAATGTTTTATTACTCATTGGGTACAATGTATCTCAGTTTTATCGCATGTGGTTTTAAATAAATAACGTTTATGGCCAATGGGCAATGATCACAATGCTCTCTTAGTCATAACGAAACAAATTCAATAAATGCTTGTGACATGATTCACCGATGCAAGTCGCCGGTGCATTCCAAACTTTCCGTGTGGACCTCTTACTTAATTTTTTTTTAATACGATACAAAAAGATGTATTTAACAGCAGAAAACACGTTCCAATTTCAAAGATGGTATTGTCCTCCTTCAAAAATATTCATTTGTGAAGCGCCTTATGCAAATACAAAGCAATCGATGTCAGATCGCAAACTTGAGTTATTCAGTAATCAAGGAGGAACTTTATTATTTAACGTAGTTTATGGACTTTTCATCAAAATAAATTTTCAGAAATAGCTATTTATTATTATAAACTGTACATAGATCAGGAGTTTAAATCTTCGAGTAAGTATTCTTGGTGGCCCTTTACTTACCTAGCAACCAGCTAGCCTTCATAAATCAAACTTGGCATTAATATAATTCATGTCTGGTTTAAATAATTACTTAAGTAAATCACTTTTGTAGTCAGTTAATAATCGTTTATGAACCTACTACGCAGGGTTAAATCCCCAGTAGTCAGCCTTTTAGCTAGAAAATTAATTTTGGATACCTGTCATTTCAACATTTGTGAAAATACAAACAAAGTTGTGAAATCACAATAGATTTTTATATTTTTTTATTTACCCCTTTAATTTTATATTTTTTTATTTACCACTTTCATTAATCAACTAAAACAATAGACAAGCCTGTATTAGTATAAAACACACTTCAAATAGTCAGCTGTTTATTAGTTACCAGGTGAACACCAGTCTTTTAGAACAGTTTCTTCTGCGGTGTAAACATTATCGGGATCCGTTAGATGAGGCATAACTGAAATCCTCAAATAAAGTCTATCTTGAAGAACCCCTTTCATACCTTCATACCATCTCAAATTGTTGCATGTTAGAGCAACAATTCAGTATTACTGGTCTTCTGTAAAACTATGGATTGGTCTTTCAGACCTGATACTTTCTAAAATAAACAAAACCGTCTTAGTGTCAAGTCTCGCATTTTGTCTCAAATGCGAGTGGTCACATCATAAGTATACGGTCGACCTCTAGATTTGAAGACCTCGGTTTGAGCAAGCAGTATTTACAACTGTTCCAAACAAATTGAACCCTGAAAGCTGCTTAAACTTAGAAAACGTACAACATTCTAGAATGTAATTTACTGGACTCAAAGGTGTTTATTTACATTAATAAACAATCTCACATTTTCGAGAAAAGGCGGTGTTTCTGCAATACCTGCATTACTGTGATTTTAGTTTTTGTACCGAACGATTGATTTTATCTGAATGAACGTATTTTTAGGATTGTTTTAAATTAAATTGAATCATTTAATTCGAGCAACATGACTCATAGTGTTAATAACAATGTAGGTACTTACAAACTATGTT
The DNA here is from genome assembly GCA_905147745.2 of Phlogophora meticulosa. Lineage (NCBI taxonomy): Eukaryota > Metazoa > Arthropoda > Insecta > Lepidoptera > Noctuidae > Phlogophora > Phlogophora meticulosa. Next base: position 9,758,431 of record LR990518.1, read on the forward strand.
AGTAATACACTTACAAAGACGGAAACACAGAAATCACAGAAATAGGTTGTGACATTGCTGGAAGGTTTTGCTGGAACGTATTTTGCTAGCGATAACGTCAAGAAATATATTTTTTAAACCGAATACGATAATGGAAGAAAGAGCATATTTCGAGCATATAAAGAGGAATTCGGTCGGCATTTACTCCAGCTAAACTTAAGTTGAACGACTGCTTTATTGCAAGTGTGAAGATGACCAACACAAAATAATTTCTATCATAATTATTTCAGTGAAGCTGCGACAAAGTAATAGGTGAAACTGTTATCATTTCGTCGCAAGAACGAACGACAGAGAACAATAAGAGTTACAGTTTGGCAAGAGTCCCGGCGATGCCGACGACGCGCCGACGACGTGGCGGAGGCGTGTGGGAAAGTGTCCACATGCACCGACAATTCCCCGGGAGCCTTCAGAAGCCCGAGTTTGTCGAGCTATACGACAGAACAATAGTTTCAACCATTTAGGATTTCGGCTACATTGCTTCGTGCTCGACACGTACCTACGAATGCCGCTATTCCGTGGCGGGAATCGATTCTCTTTTGTCTTCATGTGGGCTTGTTGTTGTCTACGAAGAAAGCCTCCTTGATGTAATGTGCGAATGGAAAACGGTTTTATTAGGTGGGAATTTCGTATTTGAGATAGATCAATTAGTGCTGGTACTTACTAAAAATTGTTTTGAAATATTCACTGTTCTACTGAAATCGACATTAAAGAACATCGGTGGTTAATGAGTCATCAGTTCTATGAGAGTGGGAATCTGGCAGCATCCATTTGGAACGTTAAAATATAACATAGTCATCTAAAATCTATTTAATACATATGTACAAAGTAAATGTATGAAAATAAATAAATTCTACATCTAATTAAATCATGGTACATTCTGCCGGCATCGGCTTAAGCAATAGACAGACTGTTGCGAATAAATTTCTTATGGCTTGGTCTTGGTATTCCGTCGAGCCGTCCACAGTCAGGTAAGGAACGAAAGATGGAGAAAGTGCGTGTGTCTCATCTCCGTAATTCTTCAGAAGAATCGAACCACGCTTGCTGTTCACACATTCCCATATTTCTTGAACGTCCACGTCGTGCTGGTTACCACACTGAAAAAGCAAATTAAAAAAGGTGCTTAACCCTATACCATATTCTTTGTTTTATATTGTGTAACTAAGCTGAACCCGCGACTTTGCCACGAGAAATTAAAAAAAATACATGAGTTGGATTTTTTTGCGCGGCACCCTTATTCTTTTTCTGAAATAATAGTATCCTAAGTTACTCGTTATAACATCAGCTTTGTGCCAGTGAAAGTCCCGTAAAAATCGGTGCAGCAATTTCAGAGATTACCTCAAACAAACCGACTGACAAAGAGCCAGATAGACAGTATTTTTTTAATTGGTTTTTTGATATGACTACCGTATAAACTTTTATCTGCATCTAGTAAAAAACAAAAGTTATTTTGACATTGCATACAGACACTTCAATTTTATTTATTACTATAGTTTTAAGGACTTGCAATACTAATTAGTCTGTTGGTAAAACAGATTGCATAAAACCAAAGACGCAGCAGCAAGCTATTTGCTTGCCAACCATACAATTTAGCATCCTTATTTTTCATATTAGTTTAAGTACCTACTAAAGCTGCACGCAGCTTCTTTAAACAATGCACTCATCTCGCAGAAAAACCAACACAAAGGTAAATAATACTCGAGCCCGAAGCTTTCGGAATGGTACTAGACTTAAAACTGGATACAAACTGGTAGTCTTTTATGGCAGTACCTATTTACTGGTTGTTCCGACTTGACAGAAACAACTCGGAGTACACGTCATTATCTGATTTACCTGTTTTGTGAGAATTATATTTAACTAGGCAGAAACAGGTCTTAGCTTATTTTAGGTCTACGCTTTATACATACTGTCAATTATACACTGGTACTTATGTCTTGTTCAAAGGAACGGGTAAGAACAGGCAATGATTTATAAAGAGGTTTTATTTTAAGAGTTCGCTACTGTATGTATGTACTTAATCGAATACATACTAGATGATTAATGATTATGCTAGTCAGGTCAACTCAGGTCCTAGTTGTATCTACTTTATCATCAATCATCGAACAAAGACCAAGAAAGTTAAGAACCAAGAAGTACCTATTCACGCGATTTTTTCGGCGCGTGCTCGCGCGTTTCTCAAACACGACGCTCCCTCCCACAGACTTAAGAATTCATACTGGATACTTCTTGACCTAACGTACTCATTCTTTTTTTTTTAAACGTTGTCCCACCCTACGAATTTCGCCTGTGTCGTGGGTGAGTTTACAAAACATTTAAAGTCACATACACGAACAGCCAGACCCGGAACAACTACCTGTAGGCCATACAAATATTTGTTCCGTGCGGGAATCAAACCCACGACACGCGGCACAGCAGTCGATCGCTCAGCCGCTGTGCCAACCGTGCCGTCGAATGTCTCATGTCTCATGTGCACACTGTGTACACTTAGCAGGGTATATATTGAAGTATAAAAACTTACCCATTGGAACATATAAATGAAGGATTGGTATCCGGTACGATAGGAGGTGTTCTGCATAAGACAGGTGTTGAAGTTGACTGTGCGTGTTATATTGCGCAGCACGTCTATAGCACAGGCCTGCATCGTGTTGCCGAAACACTCCGGAATTCCGTGTTGGCAGCTGAACTTGTAGCCGCCGGAGACAAGAAGAGTCTGGAAAATGGTACGGAATATACTTAGGCATTTATGAACAAAATCTCAACAAATTCGTGGCTGAACAAAAACAGCCGCATGGGTTAATCAAAGGTTAAGCTACACTTGCTGAGGTCAGATGGGCAGATGATTTATCAACTAAATTTAGAGTAGGATAGAACATTCACTCCATGCCGGTTTCACAGGAGAACATTTCTTTATTTCGTCGTTGGTTCGCTTGTTCAACGCGTTGGATCGTATTCTGTTGACTTCAATGGCCCAGTTGCTAAAGTACTTATGTACTTCTCAGTTATCCAGTCAAACCCACAGCCGCGAAGAAAACTCCGATCCTTATAATGTTATGGATATTAAATCTAGTTTCTAAAATTTAGATTTGTTTAAGTCACATATAATAGAGGCTGAGCCTATTGCCATGTTGACCGGTTCCGCCCGGAGGACACGGTGGAGCACACAGTAGAAGTGTGCCACGCTTGGGAAGAGCATCGCCGTGTCCTCGTGGGGGCAATCGGCGGCGGCAATCTCACGCGCCGGGCCTTGGTACAGGTCATGGTCCGGAGCGAGGATGAGTGGCAGGCGGTCGCCCTCCTTCTGCGAAGCAGTAATGCTAGCAAAGGAGGCGGCCGATCGCGTGATTCAACGGTCCTCACGCCCCAACCGCCGCCGGGACCCCGATCCCGATTACCGGCCACCGTAGGCGCGGGCTTGCGGACGGCGAGCAACGGGTGGCTCGTCGTCAGACCGTCCGGTAACCATCCGGACCGAGCCCAAGTTGTCGACAGCGCGTACTGTTCCACGCGCGCCTCAAGGAGATGTCAGCAACTGTAGGGACCCAGCAGGGTCGAAGTATACCCGGGCCAAGGGTCTGATTCTGAAAGGAAGACTCGGCCCTGGTACGAAAGGCAACGAAGGGAACAGGAGTGGGTTTTTAGTCAGTAAAAGTCTGACACTATCTCCCGCCTCGCCCAAGAGCGGGGGATGTCATAAGAGGATTTTCCCATACGGAGAAAAAAAAAAATGTTGACCGGTTACAAATCCAGATTCCAGAGTACTACCTACTGAAAAATTCCAGATTCTTTGCTGCTACTAAGTAATTCTAGATGGGAAAAACCCAAAAACACTGCCCTACCTGGGAATCGAACTCAGGTACTCATGCTCAGCATTAGCAACCACTAGACCAACGAGTCAGTAAAATATACCTAAAGAGTATTTAAAAGATTCTAAGAGGACATTCATACATTGCGTGCAAGTTAACTGTACCAAGACTGATAGACAGTAGGCTGAACATTACTGCTAATTCTTTGGCCTCGTGAATAAAGGAGTTTGAATAGAATAAGAGGTAAGCTTATACTGGTTCTGTTACCACTGATGTGCGTGCCTGCCGTACACCAGCAGTGCCAATTATTTACCAGTAATTTGTCTCCCTCACTAGACTTGCACGACATGCGTGAAGGGGACAGTTGTAATAGACGTATATTATGTTTCCAAGTGCAATTTAAAATCGTTTATAGTAATTTTCATACTTTAAGTTTATCATACACATACGAACATAACTTCATGGATAAGTGCAGGCGCAGAAGCATTTAATTGTAATAGACAGGAAGTCACTTTTTAAAAATAGACTTTTCAAACAGTCATTTAAGAAAAGGGATTTCTAGGTAGGTTCTTTTATGAAAGAATATGTAAATATAGGAGAAACTCTGAAAATGGTGCCTGTGACCGAGAAGTTGTGTGGGAATCGGTTGGCATGGTATTGCATTGCGATGTGAAGGAATGAGGATCATGTTGTGAGGAAAGTTTCGAATGTGAGTGTGGAGGGTTACAAGAGTAAAGCAACACTAAAGAAACGATGGATGGATTGTGTGAAAGATGCTAGGGTTAGGAAGAGGAGACTTTAGAGATGACGGCAAAAAAAGATGTATGGAAGAAGAATACATGGTTCACTGACCCCAAATAAATTGAAATAAGGACAGGAGGATGATAATGACTTATATGAAATAATAAAATGCCATGAAACTGTAATCCAATCTACTTTTAACGGTTAAATAGGTCAGGAGAACAGTTTTTTCTAAACGACAAATACTTATCTAATGCTTATATTTCGTGTGAAGTAATGCCCAGGCCATAACCCACAGCGTGTTTTATATAAATTAAAAATATCACATTAACCATAATGATAGTGAAATTTCACGTACCTTGGCGTGTCCGTATGGTATTAAACGTATGTCTAAATGTGAGCCTAGCCTTTCCATGGCAGGCTTTAGCTGCTGCACAAAGAACTCAACACTGAACGGACATAGGGTTTCATAGTAAACTTTGATTTCAACTTTGTCCTTTACTGAGGTTACTTCAGGGACCTGAAATAATATTTCAAATTTGCCTTTTAATTCCTGTTATCAAAATGTATATAGGTACAGTCTACCGCACGTTGGTAGTACCACTTTGACCTGGAGCCGGCCCAGAGTTTTACAGTTTTTATAGAATATACTGACAGTAACTGGTTATTTTCCCAGTGATGTACGGCTTACTGTACATACATTGAAAATTATAACATAAAAAAAATGCAATTAGTTAAGTACTCGAAATCTGAAATTCAGAACAGTTTACTTACATTCGAAGTTCCATTGCGGTTTCCGATGTCGTTACGTGTTCCACTTGGGTATTCTGAAAACACGTCTCATTATGTATCTAAACTTCCCAAGTCTACATGCTTTCATATTGGGTACTTACGTGAAACATCAGCTTACCTGTATATAAGGAGGTACATATCGCGACTCCGATAAATAAATGAAGTAACACTATCTTGTAATAAGTCATTGTACACAGTTGAACCACGACTGGCGCTCACTTAACCAGGAAAATATAAAGATTGCTCGGTGACAAAACGATTGTCGTATCAAATAGCCTATGACCGATAGTGATATTAGCCCATTTTATTATCTCTTAATTACCTACATTCTGTAATAATTGTCTTATGTATAAGAATTATATGTCTTTGCCCTCATATCTGAATTTCCTCAAGCATTGGTACGTAGCATATCTTATGTGTAGGTTTGCTTGTTGCAAACTTGCAATTAGCCCCGGTTAACCCGAAGTATATCAAGATAATATCTTAAAAGAAATTAAACAGTAATCATGAGACACGCGTCGTTCTATTGTTTTGTATGGGCGATGGCGTGAGCTACCATTTTCCTATTCATTTTAATTTTAGATGGATGTGAAAATTTAGAAATGTTAATTAAATTTAAAATACTCACTTAAATTTTCTGCACTGATTTAATCAGTACGTGTCATAATAGTAATTTTTCTATGCCACCAAAAACACAAAGAATTTTCATTCGAAATTAGAGGTGCATTCAAAAAAGAATTCAAGAATATGCTTTCCATGATTTTAAGATGGATGGGAAAATTTAGAAATGTAAAATTAGATTTGAAATAGTATCTTAAATTCACTTATTCGATCAGTAGGTACCCGTCCCTGAATAAACCATCGCTGGCTACTCTAGGTTTAGATACCTACACATTAAATAATCTCAAAACTGAGAAAAAACTAAGTTTAATAAACGTCCAAATGGTATTTAGTCATGGTGGTTAGTAACATTAGTTACACCATAAGCAACGATTTTCCTTGAAATCCATTAAAACAAAACACACTATTTCAACAAAGCTAAAAGTAACGTTTATTTTTCTTAGATTAACTCAAACGACTTGCGCGCACTCTGGTGGTGGTGTCTTAAAAGCTGCGCACACGTCTTTCATGAAATTCCCTCCGTCATTTTGTACTCCATTGATCAAGATGTAGGGAACGAACTTGAAGCCAACCGTTTTGCTTTCGTCTCCATAATTCTTAAGTAGCTCTGTACCTCTGGGCCCTTTAGCACATTGCTTTATCCACTCTGGGTTTACGTTCATGGTCTTTCCACACTGAAAATAATTTGTTTGTATTTTGTAGAAGCAGAGGATTTAGACTGTTCGAATCTTTGAACAACCATCAAAAATATCCCTGAGCTAAGCCAGCGTCTAGGACTTGATGAATAAACGAGCCCTTTTGTCGTATTATATACAATTATGATACCATAATTTGTTATGGTAGCAAAATACATTTTTTTTATTAGGAAATAGTAAGTTGAGCACATCATGCTTGTCTTGCATCATAATATGTGAATATGGACTCAACAATTATATTGCCGATAGTCATATCAGTTAATGGTTCGATAGCGAAAAGTTTCGATCAACATCTGGAGGAACTTTCGATAAACAGTTGGGTCAAGAGTCAGATGCAAAGGGCGGTCGTCTTGGACACGGCACGCATTGTGAGGAGGTTCCTCCCTCTGGATCCCTAACCACCGTTAGCTTGGTTCATACCAAATCGCTGCCGGGGGAGCACTATTGCATCATAATATATTTAAAGTAACAAATATTAATGATATATCTGTGCCATACTGGAAAAACACACACACAGCAAATATTGTTCAAATTTCAGCTTAATTTCTCCAAGCTTACCTCATCAGCTGCTTCATCGTTAGATCCTCTATTGTTTCTTGAGGATTCCATCATACAGGAGTTGAAGAGTACAGCTTTGGTCATATTACCCAGGTAGTCGATGGCACAAGCATGCAGCTTGTTGCCGTAGCACTCGTCTGGACCGTGCTGGCACTTGAATTCAAACACGCCGTTGCCCTTGTCTATTGTCTACGAAATAAAGAAAAGATTGATGAAATCACTGCAGATTGTGGAAAAAAATGAGTACACCCTGACAGAAGCCATCAAAAGAGTTTGAAAATGTTCGAGTCGACATATCTGCCATATACATACGAGTATAGTAAAACTGTTTATTTTAGTGTTATCAATTATAACAATTTTAAATAAATTTCATCAACATTACCAATTTTAACGATTTTATTATCATTCTTTTTTTTTGTCAAATTTAATTTCAATAACTAAAAAAATATATTAGTTGAAATTTTATATTTATTTAGTTTATACGCACATTGGTGATTTATTCTAGTTTTTTTTATTAATCTCAATACAACACACACATACACATGACAAACACATATATTATGTCACAACTTTTTTTCAAATTTTATTTGATTTTGTATGAGCTTTTCTATTACATTTAATTAATCAATTAATCCTCTTAATTTACTAAAACGGTTATTCCAGCGCATGGCACTCGTGGGTTGCAGCTGAAAATCAAATCAGCGTCAGGTGGTGGTACACCTTGTGTGTTGTGTTAGATGACATCTAACAATATGCTGAGATGATGCCCTTTTAGCATTATAATCTTTGTTTTCTTTTAGTTTTAAGTTGTATTTATTTTGCTCTAATTACAATAAATATATAAACACATTTTTCTTTCTTTCTGAAGTGTTGAAATGTGATAAACCAAACCACCAGAGCATGCGAGTATTCCTCGCGCCCTGAGGGCACCGTCTCAATGCACCTGCAGTCAACATGTAGGATGCTATATAGACGGAGTTTGTGTTAACAATATGAGTTATGCGGACGACATGGTGCTGCTGAGCGCGTCGATCTGTGGGCTGAGGAGACTACTCCGTACGTGTACGGAATACGCGCATGGACATGGGCTAAAATACAATGGGAAGAAAAGCCAATACATGGTTTTTCAGGCCATCGGTATGTCGAGCCCTATGAACGTTCCAGATGTTATTCTTGATGGAGTTCCAATAGACCGAGTGGACCAATTTAAATACCTAGGGCATCTACTTACCGAGGACCTTCAAGACCATGCTGATATGGACCGGGAACGGAGGACGCTGTCAGTGCGAGCCAACATGATAGCCCGCAGGTTTTCGCGTTGTACTGGGGATGTGAAGGTCACGCTTTTTAGAGCGTACTGCACATCCCTATACACGTGTGCCCTATGGGTTGACTACACTGAAAGGGCGTACAGTGCCCTCCGAGTCCAGTACAACAACGCGTTCCGGGCGGTGTTGGGGCTGCCCCGTTTCTGTAGCGCATCGGGGATGTTCGCGGGGATGTTTTCATGCTTCCTTGCGCAAGCGGTGTGCGTCTCTGGTGCGGCGGGTGCGGGCCAGCCCCAATGCCATCTTGGCGATGATCGCCAACAGGCTGGACTGCCCTTATATCCGGCATTGCTGTGGCAGGCATGTTGCTCCTCCAATGCCGATTAGAAAATTGTAATTATTATAATTTTCTAATCGGCAATCGGCAATCAAATTGTAATTATGTATTGTGTATTTAATTTAATTGTATGTAACATTGTGTATGTAATTTTGATGTCTATATTTTGTGATGTTTTATTTGGCTTGATTATAATTTTGTGTACATATGGATAATGTCTGAAATAAATAAATAATAATAATTTAATAAAAAGCTGTTCTTTTGACATCAAAAACAGACACCACAATTTTATTTATATGTACATAAGATGTAACTTTGATTAATACATTAACGGTCATCTGAAAATGTTAAAATATGAACTAAAAAAAAATTCACAACCAGGCACCGGGCGGATTCACTTAGTGACACGGCCTCTAAATTAAAGGACAAACCTAACTTTGCAGATGAAAAAAGCTTTCGATAAAGTGTGTAGTGTGTGTTGTACCAATTTTAATGATGACTTAAGGAGTCATCATTAAAATTGCATACATACAAAAGCCCTTGCTTTTGTCCATAGAAAACACCAGTTTTGTATGTGATGCGAATGCGTCCGCTTAGGGCGATTGGAGCTGAATAAGTTTAGTTAAAAGATGCGCCCAAAAACTTTCTGATTCCGGATTGAAGCACAAATTTAGCTTTGCAGTTTAAAAATATATTCACCCACATACAGATAGGTAGGTATGTGGGTGAATATATTTAATGTAATGGAACTACAAATTGACAATCATTGCCTTCTTTTTTCTTTTACTAGCAGTACTATGTATGAGACCTTATTTCTTGCCAAATGTCATGCAGATACACAGGAATCAGCATTCAAAAGCATATCACTATTCAAAATACGAGTATAACCGCTGCCTTCCTGATTTCTACAACCCAGTTACTGGATAACACGATTTTTCCCGATGCAGGGACGTTAATTGTTGAGGAGTTCTCCCGGTACTTCACCATCAGTTCCACCGTATGAATTGTGAGTAGCATAAATTGCTTGGCGACCATTTTAAAGTAATCGAATCGCGACCCGTGAAATACTTATTATTGAGTAGTTCCGGTGGCCATCTGTGGTCTTCATCATCAGTTTTAATAAATGGTTATCCGAGAGCAACTGCACGAGTTACTGTAATAAATACCCAAATGGCTATCGGTGTGCCTAAAATATTTGAAGAATTTCCTCGATTTCTCCAGCATCTCATCCCATCCTTATTTGGTGACAATGGGACAGCCTCGGAAGCATACCCTTATTAACAATAAAGTCCTAAATTCAAAATCAGATAGCAAATAACAGAGGAATCGGTAACCATACAAAAAAGAACACATACATTTCAACATAGAATTTCCTCCTTTTATGAAGTCGGTTAAACAATACATGTCAAGAATGAGACTGGGAAAATTACCCCATTTAAAAATGAAAAATAAGGAAATTGTTTAAAAAAAGAACTAAAATAATTACACTAAAATGTGTAAGAATAACTATAGTTTTGGAATCCGCGATAAAAATAACTAAACAAAAACAACCTAAGCCACCGACTTCCAAAACTATAGTTATTTTACACCTGTAAACGTTTTTTATAGTTGGTCGATTTTTTTCCCCATTAGAACGATGACGTAGTTTAAAGAAGACATTAAAAAAATAAGCAAAGACAACAGCTTTACTTTCAGTTACATACTTACATAAAAAACTTGTTAACAGGGACTTTACTGAAAAACTTTTGTCAAGAACTTTCTCTGTTAACTACGAACTACGTGCGAAAAAACTTTTTTGAAGTCACGGTTGTAGAACACTCTGAACTATTTAATTATACTAATACTCCTCTAAACGTTGGTAATCATTGTTTTGGATATTTTTTTTATTTATGTATTATTGATGTACAGACGTCAGCACATCAAGCTATCCCAAACTGTCTTATTTTCCCAATTGAATGTGAACCTTATTACTTTGTGATAAAGTTGAAAAACCATCCAAGAAATTTGACAGATTGCGGTAGTTTGATGTGAAGGCGTCTGTACTCACTCGATTTTCTGATTGTTCCTAAACTCCAATCGGTAGGTACGTCACAGATGGCAGTGAAAATGTAAAGGGATGCGCAGCATTTCCACTTTTTAATATACAGTAATACGGGGCGAATCGAAACGCCGAAAATAGAAAAAAAACTTTTGATGAGATTTAAAAGTTGATTTAACATTATTAATTACTGACAAGGTGTTGAAATAATTGATTTCAATTCCTGAAAAAAAATAAGAGTCCATGTAGTAACAAACAATGTTAAACTAACGCGAAAATGCCCTTCCGAAGTTTTGTTTCTACTCACCCCTGCGTTTCTATTCAGCCTGTTTTACGGTACATAAAGATCGGTTGGACCAGATGAATTAGGGTAGCTGGGTAAAAGTGAATCCAGTTCACACTGCTTGTTTTTGTTGGAGTTATCTCATCTTCCTAGCTTTTTCCCAACTATGTTGGGGTCGGCTTCCAGTCTTACCGGATGCAGCTGAATACCAGTATTTTACATGAAGCGACTGCCTATCTGACCTCCACAACCCTGGTACTGGGCAACCCGATACCCCTTGGTAAGACTGGTTGTCAGACTTCCGGACTTCTGACTACCCGTAACGACTGTCAAAGATCTACAAATGACAGCCGGGACCAACGGGTTATCATGCTTTCCGAGGCACGGCGGAGTCTCGATATGTTACGAACGGTCTCCCATCCACCGACTGACCAAGGCAAGCGTAGCTTAACCTTCAAGCTTCTCTTATTGTTTTTGTTGGAGTCATGTGTTAAAAAATACATACTTTACTTGCCATTGTTACATGGTTTTCTAGTTTTTAATTGGTATGAGTTGTTAATCGTGTAGCTGAATTTGTGATAACTAAAAGCGAATACAAGACTTTAGTGTAAATGGTAGATTAATATACAACAAAATTATGTATTTTGTCAGTTGTGTTTGTACAAGTTTCTACATATTTAAACACACGCGAGGTCGATAGTACAGTAATTATTCATTTGTGTTTTGATGGCACCTTATCACTTGACCCGCGAACGTAGATATCTTTGTTTCACTCATTACCGGAGCATTTAATATCTAGTATAGATACTTTATATTTACTATTTTGTTTGTACCTGTGCATTTCCGTAGGGATAAAGCTGCAGGTTCAGGTACGAAGCTAGTTTCTCCACTGTTGGTTTTAAACTGATTGTATCAAAGTTCCTGCAATCACCACACAGGCACTCATAATATAATTTTATATCAACTTTTTCTGGTGTCTGTGCTTGTATCTACAACAAGGAGGATTCGTTTATAGATTACAGTCAAGTTTAAAAAAAAATATTTAAGAAAGAAAGAAAACACATCAACCTTATTTTCCATCATGTAAAAGTTGGCTTGAAAATCCTGCATCGGTGTAACCTGGCCATCAAGTAAGTTTGAAAATAGATCTGCAAACGAATTTAAAATAAATAAAGGGATTCAAATAATACACGCCTATTCAAATGTTGCACTTTTACATACCATCATCCTGTGTTCTTACTGTAATAAGTGTTAAAAAACTAAATATAGAAAAAATAAGACTTTTATGTAAAAACATTGTTAGTCATATATCGCGATTGAACGAAAGCAGTACAATCTAGTCCCGTGGAGCGGCCGACTTGACGTACACTAACGATAACGCGACAACGGCAGCCATTTATATTGCGTTTCTTTACAGTCTAATTGATTGGGAACTCATTCACACTATAATACAACTTAAAAAAAAACAGAGTTTTTTCCACAAATTTGTGCGTGTCGGATTTAAGATAAAAATTTATAGACATTTTGGCAGTTATCGCTATATTTTTTTCTCTGCGACTGTTAAATGTTTCATTTATAATAATCTATATTAAAAAATAAAATTGAAGTTTATGTTTGTAATGTCAAAATTATAGCGTTTTATTAAATGCATATGAATTTTTTTACGGTAGTTATATAGCAAAAGAACATTTTTTTGTCTGTATGTCTGTTTGTTTGTTTGAGGTTATCTCCGAAACGGCTGAACCGATTTTGACGGGGCCTTCAATGGCAGATAGCTGATACCAGGAGGCTATTTTAGCATAAAGAATTAGGGTTCAGCGAAATTTTGCCAACTTACACGAGGACCTCACGGCCGGAAGTTGCGGGCACAGCGTGTATATGATAACTTAGCAAGTCATCAACGTTATTGATATTGGTACGTAATAGCCTCATTTTTATATTATTCACTTGTTATTATTAAACCGAATTTTATACTAATCTTTCTAGCGATCTGACAATATCATGCTATTATTTGCTGCTTGCTCACCAAGATCAAATCTTTCCTGTTTATAATATTAGTTAATATAATTTTAGTTTAGATTATTCTTTATTTCTTTATTTATCTCTCTATTTTTTTATCTTTTTTTATTCCTGATCGATTCAGCATCATCGTCGCATCGTGTCCTAATAGCTACTTTTTTCTGTAGGTATTCACGTTATCGTCTTGTCATCGCCGTGACTGTGTTTGGATTCACATAATATTTCTCATGCGGCAGATTACGAACATAACAGCCACTTTTCCATGCCACCAAAATTATAAAGAATTCTCATTCAATAATACAGGTACATTGGCAAAAAAGACTTTATTCTTAGGTTTGATTAATTTCTCTGAGCTTACCTCATCAGCAGCTTCATCGTTAGATCCTCTATCGTCTCTTGGGGATTCCATCATGCAGGAGTTGAAGAATACGGCTTTTGTCATATTCCCCTGGTAGTCGATGGCACGAGCATGCAATTTGTTGCCGTAGGACTGGTCTGGACGATGCTGGCATTGGAATTCAAACACTCCCTTGCCCTTGTCTATTGTCTGTGAAACATAAATAAAAGAATGTTGTAATCCATAGTTGTGTTAAAATAATGAGCACCCTGACAAACGTTTGGTACGGTAACGGTGATTTTTAACCGACTTTAAAACGTATGTTTTATGTATTGTAGGTTAATTAATAACCGATTTCTCTATCATTTGCGTACCGATTTTGAAAAATCCTTTTTATAGGAAATAATATTGTGTAAGGTAGGTAAGATCCGATAGAGTTTCGGTCAAGAACTGATTTTGAGTTATCCTCAACTATGCATATTTTATCTGCTTCGTAAATATATACTTATACATGTCTACCTACTCACTTGTTATATGAAAAAATTTGTAACAAGAATTGGTGTCGAAACCCTTAAAATGAAAAATAATGGTTCTTTTAGAAAAATTCGGATGTTCTTTTTTGCCAGTAAAACAATAAAGGTCAAGACGACTTACAAATAAAGCAAGACAAAAACATCTTGTTAACATTACGAATACAAGAATTTTCTTTAACTACGTGAGAACCAACTTTTTATTTATTTTCAACTCATTGTCATAGAACACTGAGCTATTAGTTTTAATACCTAATACTCTTTTAAACGTTGGTAATCATTGTTTCGGGGATTGATATTTTTTTATCGATGTACTTTATTTTATTCTCATCCATTTACTTCTGTTTGTTCCTTTACTACAACCGGTATCAATACTAACAATACGTCAGAGCTTGCAGTAAACAGGAGAAGGAATGCGCAGCATTTCCTCCTTTAAAAATGTAAGGATCAGGCATAGTGAATTAGGTTAGCTGTACTGATTAAAGTGAGTCCAGTTAAAACAGTTTTGTTTTTGTGGGATTCTGTTTTAAAACATGATTTATTTGCAGGTTTTCTAGTTGTTAATTGGTATGAGTAGAGTACTAATGGTGAAATAAAAAATATATTAACTAAAAAAAAACTATGGATAAATATACACGTAATTGAAAACATTGTGAAAAGTAATAGCGAATTCAAGACGCTTGACTGTAAAAGGTAGATAAATTAACAAAACGTATTTCTACATTTTTATACACGCGCGAGGTCAGGTTACGAATATTTATTTGTTTTTTATTGGCACCTTACACACATGTGTATAACCCGCGAAAGTCGATGTTTTTGTCTCACACTATAGTACCCGACCATATAATATCTAGTAAAATACCTGTGCATTTCCGAAGGGATAATGTACAAAGCTATTTCTCTACTGTTGGTTTTAAACTCATTATATAAAAGTTCCTACAATCACCACACAGTCACTCATAATAAATGTAATATGATATCGACTTTTTCTGGTGCTAGTGCTTGTATCTTAAACAAGGAGGATTCGTAAATATGTATATATATTTTTAGTTTAGTTTTTACTTACCAACCACAAAAAAAGCATGAATGAAAAAGAAAACCCTATTTTCCATTAAGTTAAGGTCTGCTTTTAAATTCTGCGTTGGTGTAAAATCAGCATCTTGTAAGCTGAAAATTATGTACCTTTGTGAACAAATTGAAAAAAGAATAAAAGTAATGGACCCAAATAATACACGTCTATTCAAATTTTACACTTTAACATACCATCATCCTGCGTTCTTACTGTAATATTAAACTAAACAATATAGAAAAAATAAGACTTTTATGTAAAAACATTGTTATTTATGTAGTATCGTTATTAAACGAAGCAGTACAATCTAGTCTCCTGGAGCGGCCGATCCGACGTACACTAACTATAACGCGACAACGGTAGCCATTTATATTACGTTTCTTTACAGTCTAATTGATTGGGAATTTGGGAACTCACTGTAAGACAAGTTAATAAAACATAGAGCTTTACCTAAAAAATATGGGCCTTATTTTGCTAGTTATTGCTACTTTTTTCTTCACTGTGAGAGTACTTGTATTATTTATAATGTATGACATGTTAGTTTTTCATAAACGTTATTGGTATTTGTACAGACGCCAGCACATCAAGCTACTCCATACTGCCAGATTTTCCCAATTGAACATGAACCTTATTTCTATTGAGATAGAGTTGAAAAACTATCAAAGAAATTTGACACATTGGGGTAGCTTGATGTGCTGGCCTGTGGTAAACAGTAAACAAATGTGGCTGTACGTAACAGCCACATTTGTTTACTATGGATTACTATAGATTTGATTGTTTATATGTAACAATTAAATATTTCCTCGTTACAAAAAAAGTTTCGATTATTCATAATCAATTTCCAAAAGTATCAATATGTTATACAGCATCAACGTCGCGCCAAATAGCTACTGTAGTATGTAGCCATTTACGTTATCGTCTCGTCATCGCCGTGACTGTATTCTAGATTCAAATAAGTATTTCTGCTTGGTAGATTACGATGCGATACATGAAAGTCCCTGAATATAACATCGATGGCCACTCAAGGTATACCTAATAAAAATGTACTAAGAAAAAACTTGGTTCAATATAACCTCGCTCAAATGATATTTACATAGTTTGTATGGTTAGATTAGTTCCACCATAAGCAACGATTTCCCTTGGAATCGATAAAAATAAAACACACAGTTTGAACAAAGATAAAAGAAACGTTTATTTTACTTAAGCATCTTGCGCGCACTCTGGTGGTGGTGTCTTAAAAGCTGCGCACACGGCTGTCATGAAATCGTCTCCGTCATACTCTACTCCATTGATCAAGACGTAGGGAACGAAATTGAAGCCAACCTTTTTGCTTTCGTCACCATATTTTTTAAGTAGCTCTGTACCTCTGGGCCCTTTTGCGCATTGCTTTATCCACTCTGGGTCTACGTTCATGGTCTTTCCACACTGAAAATAACATTTTTGTGTTTGATAGAAGTATAGAGTATTTGGATTTTTCGACAATCATAAAAAAATATCTCTAAAAATAAACGAAGGTGTCTATTTCTTGTCAGTTTTTAAATGATATATCATAATGTTAGAAAAATTATGGATTATGATATATCTGTGCCATACTGGAAAAACATACACACAGCAAATGTTGTTCTTTAACAAGTTCAAATTTTAGCTTAATTTCTCCGAGCTTACCTCATCAGCAGCTTCATCGTTAGATCCTTTATCTTTTCTTGATGATTCCATCATGCAGGAGTTGAAGAATACGGCTTTCGTCATATTACCCAGGTGGTCGATGGCACAAGCATGCAGCTTGTTGCCGTAGCACTCGTCTGGACCATGTTGGCACTGGAATTCAAATTCACCGTTGCCCTTGTCTATTGTCTGTGAAAAAAAAATGGGATTGTTGAAATTAGCAAAGCCTGGCAGAAGTCTGGTACAATAACGGTGATTTCTAACAGACTACAAAAAATATGATGCATGTTCACCGACTTCTCCGTCATTGGCGGACTGATTTTGAACACACTTTTTTTTGCAAATAATGTAGTGTAAGGTTGGTAACGTCCCATAGAATTTTGGTCAGTCGTATTAACTGATATCCTCAATTACACATAAATATTATGAGACATGACAAAAATTGGTGTGGAAACCCTAACTAAAAATGAAAAATAAAATTCTTCAACAAAAAACTCGAACGACTTAAAAAAAAATCACTTAAAGGTGCAAAATAACTATAGTTTCGGAAATAATTGGTAAAAACTAAACTAAACAAAACAACCATAGCCACCGGCTTCCAAAACTATAGTTATTTTACTGCATAGTACATTTGATGTTATTTTTTCAAGTCGGTTGAATATTTTTTACCTTTGAAACGATCGAGTGTTAGGACGACATCCAAGAAATAAGGCAAGACAAACAGCTCTACTTTTAGTTACCTACTAAAGAAACAACTTGTTAACAGCGACATTTCTTTACAGAAAAACTTTCATTAAAAACTTTCTCTAGCAACTTGAGGACAAACTTGACGAGCGATGTGGCGCGGCGGGCGAAGGTCCGCCTGCGACGCAAGAGGTTGCGGGTTCGATTCCCGCCTTGGGACAAATGTTTGTACGATCTACAAATATTTGTTCCGGGTGTTCTGGGTATTTGCTATATATAATAAAAATATCTATCTATGTAATGTATTGTATTAAGTATATCAGTCATCTAGTACCCATAACACAAGCTCTGCTTAACTTGGGGCTAGATGATGCTGTGTGGATTGTCCAGCAATATTTATTTATTTTATTTATTTAACTTTTTTTTTGAAGTAGTTGTAGTAGAACACTCTAAAGTATTAGTTATATTCCTAATATTCCTTTAAGCGTGGTAATTATTGTTACAGGTATTGATGTGTTACGATTTACAGATGCCAGCACATCAAGCTACCTTAAACTACCAAATGTTTACACTTAAACATGAACCTCATTTTTTTTGTAAATAACGTATGTTTTGCAATAAGAAATATGACACATTGGGGTAGCTTGATGTGCTGGCCGCAGTACTGACGTATTTATTTATTCTCATCAATATTTTCTGTTTGTTCCTTTACTGCAACCGGTATCAATACTAACAGTACGTCAGAGCTTGCAGTAAAAAAGGCGAAGGAATGCGCAGCATTTCCTAATTTTTAAAATGTTTCGGACATTATGAATTAGGTTAGCTGTACTGAGTAAAATTGAAACCAGTTTATACAGTTTTGTTTTCGAGGGAGTCATGTGTTAAATACATGCTTTATTGGCCAGTGTGACAAAGTTTTCTAGTTGTTAATTGGTATGAGTAGTTCATCATTAATAAATACCCACGTGTAGTTGGAAATATTGTGAAAAGTAAAAGCGACTTCAAAACTTCTTGAGTTGTTAACGATGTAAGTATTTCTATATTATTTAAACAGACGAGGTCGACCGTAAATTAATTATTTATTTGTGTTTGATGGCACCTCGTCACTACACATAACCAGCGAAGGTAGACATCTTTGTTTCACTCTGTAAAGAATCTGGTTTAAATTCTATATTTTTTACTATTTAATTCATACCTCTGCATTTCCGTATGGATAAAGGTGCACGTTCAGGTACGAAGCTAGTTTCTCCACTGTTGGTTTTAAAGTCATTGTATCAAAGCTCCTGCAGCCACCGCACAGGCACTCATAAAATAATTTGATATCAACTTTTTCTGCTGCCAGTGCTTGTATCTGAAACGATACGTGAGGATTCGTACATACATATATTTTCAGTTTATTATTTATTTACCAAAAAAAAAGTATTAATGAAAAAAGAAAACATATTACAAACCTTATAATCCATTAAGTAAAGGTCTGCTTTAAAATAATGCATCGGTATAAAACCATCGTCTGGTAGTTTGAAAAATATGTCTGTAAACAAATTAAAAATTAATTAAAGGAACGGGACAAATAATACACGCCTATTCGAATCCTGCTCTCTTACATACCATCATCTTGATCTTGTGATCTTACTGTAATAGATGTTAAACTAAATATGGAGAAAATAAGACTTTTATGTAAAAACATTGTTATTTATGTAGTATCGTTATTAAAATTCGTTATTAAACGAAGGCAGTACAATTTAGTCCTGTGGAGCGGCCGATCCGACGTACACTAACGATAACGCAACAACGGTAGCCATTTATACTACGTTTTTTTACAGTCTAATTGATAGGGAACTCATTCACACTATAAACACACACACCAAAATGTTCTAGGAATCAAGGTATTGAAAAACAATTTTTATTGCCCTATTTACCAATGGATATTTTTATTTAATTTCTTAAATAGAAATGTCTGTTTAGATTGATACAATAAAATGTCCGTTGTAGCAGGTGAAATAGATTTTCTGGTGCGTCTACGTCATCCATATTTGGCAGAGCTCTTCTTTAAGGCATATCCCATGCGTGCTTCATTGATTCAAGTCCAGTAATTTTGTTTAAGCAGAAACGAAGCCTCAAATTGAAGAGGCATGACAACATCTATACGAAAGTTTCAGAGCGTCAATCTGTGCCTTGAGATTGCCTCTGATTCAAATCAGTTTAGTTCATCCGCCGATCCAAATACCAGCCCACAGAGGCGGCCTTACCTATTGCGAGGCTCCGGGCGGCAGGTCTATGCTTGGCCCTTCTCCTTCGTGAAAAGTATGTGATGCGGAAATAGGTCTGGTTGTTTGGTTTACGTATTTGTGTTTAAGGAGAAATTCCAAAATTATACAAATAAATCAAATTTGAGTTTAAAAATATTTTTTTCATTTAAAGATTTACAAAATTAACAAATACAGAGATGATAAATTTTGAAATTGATGTTTGCGGCTTTTCCTAAGACTAAATAAAATATTTAATTAAAGCACAAAAATCTAATGAAAAAACCACGTCATTTTCGATTGAAAGAATAGCAAGGGCTGAAAGCCGATCTTGTGTCATCAAATTCCTCATATATGTTTTAATAACTTGGCGTTGAACGTGTTAAGAAAAATATAGAATAAAGTAAATCATATGGTTACAATAACACAGTTTACTTCTGTTTACACACATAAACTTACTATAAACTTACTTATAAACTTCGAACTTGTCATTTTTTGTACTTGCGGTTATCGAAAAATATCTCTGTGTACATAATAAATTTTTCAACTAAGTTTTGAATGATTAAGTTAATTAACTAACTTCATTTTAATTTACCGTTAAGTCATAACCTTAATAAGTAATTATGGATCATCAAAATCACTAATAAAAAAAAATTTGCTTGTGTTGTAGCGCGAGGCCCCTGCAGAGCGAGGACCCGGGCGATTGCCCTGTTCGCCACCCCCTAAGGCCGCCGCTG
This sequence comes from Phlogophora meticulosa, assembly GCA_905147745.2. Taxonomy (NCBI): domain Eukaryota; kingdom Metazoa; phylum Arthropoda; class Insecta; order Lepidoptera; family Noctuidae; genus Phlogophora; species Phlogophora meticulosa. The sequence continues at coordinate 9,778,890 of LR990518.1, forward strand.
CCAGCCCATATCATCGTTATTCCTCCAGTACATTAATCCAGTCCAGTTTTGTCCAGTCATTGACTTCCTGGCATGATTCTAATCGTTTTTGGCGACCAGAGGTCCTCCAATACCTTATGCGCCTAATATTTGACCTCTTACCAAATCGAGATTCTTCAGAAAAGCAAACGAACGACACTCTTATTTTGCGCGATTTCTGTGTTCAGGAGCCCATTGTAAACGGGCTCTGCTATTGCTTGGCTCTATAGGTGGTACACCGAGAACGGAGATTAACTTCATGCAAACTATTTCTTATGGTTTGATCGCTTCTTAACGTCCCCCAAGAGCTATAAAGCGTCGTAACCAACATCATCGCGGTCATTGTATGTTGTATTTCTTGGAGCAGTAATTTTTATGTAACGATCTTTTCTGCGTGTGGTGACACGAATTCATCCTCCATGTCGCTATGCCCAGCGGCGGCCCTATAGAGGTCGCTCTAGGCGCCAGCTAGCAAGGGGCGCCAAAATGCCAAATGGGGAAAACAATATCGAGCGTAAAATATAATTTTTACTGGTGCCATTAATAGGCGTGGGGCAGAAAGGCCCAAACGATAACGATAATTCAAGAAAAAAAAAATAACATTAATTAATTTAAAAAATAACATTTTTACTTTTGAGAGGCCCGTTTTGCTCACAAAAATAGGTTCCTTTGTTTAATATTACATTATTCATGGTGTGAACTGTTGATCGAAAAGCGCCAAAAGGCAATCTCGCTCTCAGGCTGGCTCTGTATCGCTGCTGATGCGGTAACATGTCCAAAGTCAACTTACAAAACTCTGCCTAGTGCCCAAAGCGATTTCCACAGCACGTTACCGAGAATCTGTTTATTTCTTCTCGGCTAAAATTACGTCTTCTGTCCAAAATAACGTTCTTATGTATTGATTACACTCAGAAGTATGGCAGTAATTTTACTGATATGGCCTCAAACCCTATATGACTTGAAACAATATGACCTCAAACCCTAGATGTGAAGGTAGTTAGATTTAGATTAGATTAGTAGGTAAACTTAAAATGACCAGCAGGCTTTCAATAATGTTCTTAAGTCGTTGTGATGGCTGCTCTATTAATTATAAATGACAATCAATAAATTTCTCAAACTTGTTAAAATAAATACGCATAATATGTCATTTAGTGTGAACGACGAGAAAGTACTGTAGTCTGTGGGTGTTCACGTTATCGTCTCGTCATCGCCGTCACTGTGTTTTGGTTTCTCATATTTTCTCTTTCGGTAAATTACGGACATAATCGCCATTTTTCCATGCCACCAGAAACGCACACAGAATTCTCATTCAATAATAGAGGAGGAAAAAAGAAATATTTTATTTAGATTCAAGGAATTTTACATGGCAAATGAATAGGGAAGGAATATACATGGTGGCCATGGTGGTAAAATGTCATGATGGCCCAGTGGTTTAGGCCTCGCCTCTTGTGCATGAGGTTGTGGGTTCAAACCTGGGCAAGTACCAATGTGAGTTTTTCAATTCATATGTACTTTCTAAGTTTATCTTGGACATCATTGACATCGGTGAAGGAAAACATCGTGAGGAAACCTGGACTTATATAATTAATATAAGTCTGAAATCGCCAACCCGCCACCACGCCACCACGCTTGCTCAAGACGAGCAAGCGTGGTGATTAATGCTCGTACCTTCTCTGTATGAGAAGAGGCCTTTGCCCTGCAGTGGGACAGTAATAGGCTGGTACTGGTATACATGGTGGATGGAACATCTACGCACATTCTGATTCCTTTAATTCAGTACCTAAATGATTTTGGACCCCCAGTGTTGACATTTCCGTTGGCTTTTTCCTACTTTTTACCTTTTTTCCTGATGTTTTTTTACTTTAAACTGTAAAGATTTATATTTAACACAGTGAGCGTTTTAATTAAAAAGTAAATAATTATCTTGTTTCATTCAAAATCTCACAGGGTTGGTGTCAGTACCATAGAAATCATACTTATTTTACAGTTTAAAGTAGAAAAAGTGTCCGGAAAATCGTAAAAGTTCCAGAATCATGTACTCGTGGAAAAGTATTGAAAATCAATAGGTGCAATGCCTTTTGCTCAAAGAAAAACTTCTACGTCTTACTCCTCTACGATGTCTACATCTTTTTTTCAACCTTGAGGTTCTCTGACAAACTAAAATTCTTCTTAAATTATGCTTGTGCTTTACTTAAGCAGCAATCGCACTTGTAATGTTAAGGAAATATCAATCAGTTTTCTAAGATATTTATTTATAGAAATAGAAATAAAAATAAAAATAGAAATATTTTATTTGTGATACATAGGTATAGTAGTTGGACATGTTTTAGGTTAATGTGCGCTATGATCAGCCTATTATAGGCATACAAAAAGAATTCATTACAATTTTTACATGCAAAAGAGAGCTTAATCGTACTTAGCTACAAATTAACTACATAAATGATCAGTATTATTTCATTACTAAAGGAACAAAAGTCAAAATAACTTGTTAGATAAATGTCAAAATAATTCAGATTTAAATAATTAATTACGATTTGTGATATATATGTGATTTGTTTTATAGCATCTATTTTGCACAAAAATGCCTGTACATTCTTCCGGCATTGTCGAAGCCGACGCATTTCGAGTTTGCGTTCCGATAACATAAAAGAATGCGCAACATAAAATAAAGAATGACCTTTTATTGTAAACTAAGTAATGCATTAAAAAATGTAAAAATAAAATACCCATTTTGATTCTTTGCTTCTACAGAATGTATACTTAAATAATGAAAACGTTAGAATAACTTGCATATTATCTATTGATTTTTGAGATAACAACATAATAATTTTGTTAAAGAGTTTTACAGAAAGGACAATTAATAACGACACAAAATTACACTTCTACAAAAAGTATTAATGTTTATCAAAACATATTCTACATATGATATTATAATATAATACACATATAACATGTGGAATTGCAACTGGTCGATAAGAAAACTTAATATAAATATAGAATAGAATACATAATATGAAGACTCCATGTTAAGTTTCGTTATCTAATAGCAAAGATAAAAAAAATATTGGCAAGAGAAGTCAAAATAATTATTTTTAGAAGTTTAGTTTGTTTTTTCGTCTGAATCCAAAACGCAGACTTGAATTAGTAAGAATTTGGCTAGATTTTGTACTATAGATTTGTGGGTTTGTGAGGTTTATAAACAGACTTGTGGGTTTCGCAAAAACTGTGGAAAGTGTTATTTCTGAAATAACTGATTCAGAAATACGTGATAGAATAACGGGGTGATGAAATATAACTATATTTAGAGTTATCTAGTCTTATTCCGTTAGCTTTTATCAGCTAAACTTAACTATGAAAATGCGATGCTTATAATGTTTTATGTACTAACATTTTGAACGGGACGAAATAAAACAAATTCAATTTTCCCAGCCTTAACGAAGGATTAATGAGAATAAAAAAAAAAGATTGTCAGCAGAGGGATTAAATTTTTACTTAGTTATCAGACGGGAGGTTCTGTTGCAATTAGCCGTGTGTTTGCAGTCCGGGGTCATTGACAACTGCTCTCGTTCGCATTTTATTTGATGAATGAACGATGCCATCCGCTGTTCGTTTGCACAACAGACAAATTTTCATCTCGCTGCCCAGAGCCGACATTTTCATCCCGTTCCTAAAACAAAAAGCCTGACGCTGATGGAAAACTTGCAAACATTTTTATTTTCAATTTGATCGAGTATGGGTATTCGGTAGTCCTGTACCTCAAGTAATTGGAGCTATGCGGCTACGCTTTGGATATATCGTACGTACAGCTATAGGTTTTTATGTATTCATTTTAACTTTTGACGACCTATGTGGCGCAGCGGGCGAAGGTCCGCCTGCTACGCAGGAGGTTGCGGGTTCGATTCCCGCCTTGGGACAAATGTTTGTACGATCTTCAAATATTTGTTCCGGGTGTTCTGGGTATTTGCTATGTATAATAAAAATATCTATCTATGTAATGTATTGTATTAAGTATATCAGTCATCTAGTACCCATAACACAAGCTCTACTTAGCTTGGGGCTAGATGATGCTGTGTGGATTGTCCAGCATTATTTATTTATTTTAACTAACTTTTTTTTTTTTTTTACAACGTTGCCCCACACTAGGAATTTCTCCTGTATCGTGGGTGCGTTTACAAACATTCAACTCACATACACAAACAGCCAGACCCGGAACAACTATCTGTAGGCCATACAAATATTTGTTACGTGCGGGAATCGAACCCACGACACGCGGTGCAGCAGCCAATCGCTCAGCCACTGCGCCAACCGTGTCGTCGAATGCTTTGGAATAGCAACACGGATAAACACAAACAGCGGACCGACATCATGAAACAAAACACTGATATTAGTGGCAGTTCATTATTCTTATTCGATAGCTATCATTTAAATTAATTTCAAAACTGCATCGTTCAAAAACAACATTTGCTTGTTGTTTTTGAAGGATCCAGTTTTGAAATTAGTTTCATACAAATAGTTTGCGGTGCCAAAATATGAAAGAGCTTACGTAGTGTCTAGGTGAATACGAAGGTATACGAAGTTTCGTCGTCATATGAACGTCTGAAGGGCAGACGGGAGTACGGAGTGCAGTCTGCAGTCTGCCACAATAGATTCGCGAGCTCGCGGCTAGCTGTCGGCTCTTTGTTACCTCACATATTATTTTTTGCGACGTACTTACTTTGGAGGAAATTGAATTGTAACATAGTTTCACGAAAAGATGAATACAGTCTGCACAAACAAAGAAATCGGGATGCTCCTGACGAATGGAAAGATTTAAGCTGCAGATCTAATTTAACTTTGTTATGGATTTGTCTGGAAATAATAATGTAATTTTTGCATATTTTTCTGATAGTTTGTTAAGATTTGCATTAGCGGAACTAATAGGAATTCTAGACGGATCATCTCTTTTCCTTATTCAAGCGCGTGATTTCATTATAAAAATCCTGAATATATGTATGCAGTTTGCACACCGCTAGCCATCGAAAAATATTCCATCAACTATTAAGGTGTGAAAACCTGAAAAGGGCCTCATTATAAACATCTTTGAAATCATTAAAAAAAGTCCAATGACATCTTTTCAGGTTTCCAGTTATCTATTATAATAATGATCATGATAGTGATAATAAAATAAAAGTACTATCGTTTAAAGTTAAATATTTTTTATTGGAGCATAAATAAAAATAATTTAACATTAAACAATGTTGTGTTAAACAAAAGCCAACCGTGTTAATTTCGACATCATCATAAAATCTTACTGGATTGGAAGTTTCAAATAATAAATCAACGGTGCTATAAACTGTTTATATATACGAAGATACAATCGAATATCCAGACGCGATTTAGTTGCCGCTTCAACTATTTTTCAGAGGGTGGTATACTATCGCGTAACTATGGTTGTGTCGCGTCGGCGCTCCGACCTCGTCTATCGTCGCGCCCGCTTCACTTCCTATTTGCCTTTAATGAGATTTCTCTCCAGACCCTCCACACTGATTACAAACAGGCTAATAACACCAGTTAACATCTTACTAGGTGCATATAAATGTAGATTATCGCTAGACAACACTTAATTGAAATACTCTGTTGGTGCAAGTAAGAGCAGCCTCGATACTATAAAGAAATAACTAAGTTTATTTTCTAAGATAAGTAAATTACATTTTTGTTTTTGTTTCTTTCATTATTGATTTCATTGACCACGTTATTCTTGCCGAAACATTAAAGAAATCTATGTCCAAATTGTTAATGTTTCATTGCACAAACATACTACTAAATATTTTGATTCTATCATAGTTATGTGAAAGGGATCCATGATCGCGAAGTTAAATAGCCTCCTATTTATAAACCGCATATTAATCCATAACAATAATAATCCAGTCGATGGTTTATCCGGAGCGGCTGCCAAGTTTATAAATCGTATATTTTACTTAGGATCGAGGTACCTAGGTTTCAGTAAGCCCCACTTCGCAGGATGGCGGCGGCGATTCAACAAGTTCAACTTAATAAAAACTCAGACCAGGCTTCGAGGAAGCCTTCCTCTATCGAGAGCTTTTATATTTTCTTTCTCCTCAATTTCAAATCCTAAGAATTTTCATTTGAACTAGAAGTAGGAACGGTGGATTCCGAATTTGTTGAGTTTGTTTACCCTGAAATGAGTTTTTCCTTTTTGTTGATAAATCATTAAAGCTTTTTATGTTATCCTTGCAATAATAATAGGCGAGTTTTCCTTTTAAAATGTAGTTTGACAGATTTCCGCATTAAGATGAAAAGGCGAAAAGGGGAAAAAGAGGGCATTGATAATAATATTTAGTGAAAAGCTCGTCAGGCAGGTGGTCGGCGCTCGCTGCCGTTTATTTATCTGCACTGAAATTAAAAATTGAAGTGAATGTTGTTGCGCTGAAACTCAACTCACTTCAATATGTAGCTTTATTTCTGAGAGACGTATTTATTATCGTTTTTCTGCTGAGCGTAGTTTGGAATGATCTCGAAGTTACAAGAATAGCGGTCAAGAGCTGCTCGGACTCGCAAAATTGGGGTTCTTAACCAAACTACACTGAGCACTTGAGCAGTCTAAGAACGCTCGTGGTTTGCGTAATTAATAACCTATTCGCTAGCTCCTAACATCCTAAGCTATCCTATAACATCCTCATAATATATACCTTCATTTGCTGGACATAGCCCTCTCCTAATGAGCGCCATAGCGCCCTGTCTTCAGCTTGCCGCATCCAGCATCTGCCTGCAGTCTTTAGCAGATCGTCATCCCACCTGGTCAGAGGGCGTCCTACACTACGTTTGCCGAGTCGCATCTGACATAGTGTTATAGAAAAAAATGATTTGCATTCGGCAAACATTAATAGGTACTAAATATTATGTAGGATGAAAACCTCATTATTAGTGCATCTAGCATTTTCCACAAATTTGTAGTTTTGGTAGGTATCCACTTTGATTTATTTATTTTTATTTAGTAAGCGATGCCTATTCTCCCCATTAGTTTTATTGTTGTATATGCTTATGTTATGTTAACTGTATGCGTCTTACATTTAACCTTGTTTTCCTTCATTTTTTTTCTATTTATTGATCTGTTTAATAATGGTTTCACTGATGCTTTGAGAGCCAACTCGACCAAACAATACATGTATTATATACGCATAAAAATAAATTTCTACCAGGTTTTCCTACATATTTAGTCAAGATTGGCCTAAAATAAAAAGTGTGTATAATGTGATATAATTATAACGCTGTGTACATATTCAAGCTTTTACCCAGTTTTTCCAGCAGGTGATGGTTCTCACGCTATCCTGACATTAATGTCTCGTTGGGAGGGGTTCCCTATCCACGTTAAATATTAATATGGTTCGGCCGGCTACCTTCGAGTTATTGACGGAGGTACACACAATATGCCTCCGGTATATTTTTGCTTCAGTGTCGAAAGGTAGGCCATTTTTTGCACATTACTTTATGTTCCTATTTATATGTGAAAAGTAGGCTCCACTTTATGTTTTCCACACCTTACTGAATTTTGTAACATGATCCAAACAAACAAATGTGGATTCCAAACACGTTACATCGGCGTCATTGCGGTCAGAGAGTTTATTGGTGGGGTTCAAATATCCATAAAAAAGTATAAGTACCAATTGTTTGGAAACGAGCACGAGGTTAATAATAAAGAGGTACAATAGGAATTCAAACTATTAACCTTCTGCTTGAATAAATTAATTATTTAACTGAATGCTGCATTACCACCGCGTCCTGGGCCCGTTTTGTACGTGGGATTTTCCAATTTCGTCACTGGATCAGACTTCATACGCCTACGAGTATGTACGGTCGTACTACGTAGGTAGTTTGTAGTACGAGCCTTGAGCATAGGTTTTCTTATTAATTAGGATACTAAGATTAGTAGCGGTAGTAGATAGTATCTTCACTAACACTAAGTACTGTATGGATTCCTTGTGATCTGAATTTCATGTGGTACCATGCTTCGCTGCGGCTCAGGCTTTCTTTTTTTTAATTGTTTTATCTAAACCTCGCCAACGATCGGAATTTTCCGTTTCCACGTGAACTTCGGGATACAAAGTATGTATTAAAACTCTTGAATAACAAAGACCTGTCAAAATTTCAAGTCATTCCATCAACTACTTTTGGAGTTTTGCGACCACAAACATACTGATGTTTAGATAGTAGAAAACATCATTATTGGATCTCATTCTATTGATGAGAAGTTATTATAGTAATGGATTATTTTAATAACGAGCGGCTTTTCGCGGAATAAAGTGTGCCAGCACAGTTTTCGCTCGGCCTCATTTCATTTCATTCTACGGCAGCGGGGTATCTGAGTCAGGGCAAACAGTGCTCTCCCGGCCTTTGTTTCAACCGTTACTATCGGAGTTCATTTATGACCCTTTATCTTTCGCACACAGGAATAGGTAGCTCCACTATAATATCTTTTATTTCCGTATTGGCATTGTGTTACGTATCTTCGTGTTATAAATACCATTTCGAAGAACACTACTGGATCGTGTCCAGTGCTTACGCATTTTATTGATCAGATGTTTTTCCAACAGATGTGTATCAGTATTTTTATGATGATAGAACGTTCCGATTATTTGTTACCTTTGTTTTGGAAATAATTTATTTGGTTTAAGGATATTCTTAGATGTTTTTACATTTGTGGAACAAAATTGTATTAAAAACTGAAGTAAACCGTTAAAGAGGCATAAGCCATATTTATTTATTTGGGCCATTCCAATTACTTATAATAAAAAGTATCGTAAATTTGTAGCCCATTCAATAGTAATGAAAAAGAAAATTAATTTTAACCTAAAAATCTAAATGATCAAATCAGACCGAATCTCCGGAATATAAACAGCGAGTAAATATAAAATGCGCTTCTGCCAACCTCTCAACTAATGAGATTTATTTTCAATTAGAACCGGGCCGAGGGCCGATCGCAGCCGCCTCTAATGACATGATTTACATCCAGTCTTATTTACACCCACTGTGCACCCGGATAATGAAAAGGCAACAGAAATTCAACGTGATAAATATAGGAGTGCACAGAAGCATACCTACTACCCTGATACCCAGGTGCGATACATTTCAATTTACGTCTGAAACTTAATACCAAGTTTTATAGAATCTTTAACTGAATTTACCATTGATACAGGGCATTACGGGGATAAATTATTTATAAAACAGGCTATTGACTGTGTTTTCCAAATTATTATATGCGCCTAAATGTGTAGGTACTTGTTGTGTAAATGCCGATCACGTATGAGGAGAACGCTTTATCGGAGCCATTCTTGACGTGCCAAGTAGGGATTTCTGGATTACAGAAACATTCTTATTCAAGGACGGTGAGAGTTAACTCGATGTGTGGGAGATTTGTACAGAACATCAACAGACTGCTGGTAATTATATGTTAAATAAAAACTAGGCTATAAGATTCGCATACAACGATACAACTTTATTCGATCTACATGTATTCCGCAGAAATGTCAATTTGACGCCAATCATATATCCGCGGTCTGGTAAAACAATTTACATAGAAATTCCCTTAGAGTCTGTAGGTACTCAAGCCTGACTGATTACATTTGGGAATGCCGGTGGTGGAACCGAGACATATTTGTTCGCCTATGTATGTAGATCAGACGTGAACATTCTGTGTATACCTACCACCAGTAGGTATATTCAGCAGCTGTGTTTTATGATGCTTCCTCGTTCGCACTTATATCTCCAGTATATGTAATAAATACAGCGCTAGCGAGAGGAATCTATGTTGACGTTGATGAAATATGTATTAGTTTATTATGTACGAGGGATCAACAACATTTTTTCGGCAATTTACTGCTCGTGGCAGATATGAAGGCAATATTTCTGCGCTATCTGTGTGGGGCGCTGAGATTGCACGACTTTTATTGGAATATACATACATACTCCCCTAACGGACGAAATTGTGAACATACCCACGATTTGCGTAAATAATATAAATTGATACTTGTGAGCTCACTTTTAGTTTCGTTTGGATTTTTTATGGCAAGCATCCGGTATGAACTCCATTATTCCGAAGAATACTAGTTCACTTGCAGGCGCTCTTGCTTTTGCAAGACTACTCAAAAGAAGCTTTTTAGTAAGTTAACACCAGAGGAGGATGACACTGACTTACTGGGAGAAAAACATTTTGACATTGCTGTAAGTTTTATCCCGTTACAAATAATGAAATGCACTATCGACACTCTCGTCGTGACTTTGGCGAGAGATAGCGATGGAGAATAACGATAACTTCAAGTAATTCCCTTAAAAACCAAGCTATTAACATAAACTTTCCGAGGCGGTGAACAATTAATTATGGTAAATCTTACTTTATTACTACACGTATTTAGTACGACCCTGAAGACGCAGAAAACAATTATGAAATGATGTGAATTAAGTACTTCAAATCTGAGTGCTCAAGTCCGGCCCCGAGTAAGTAAAGTACCCACCTAAGTAGAAGGTAAACCCTAATTAAAATTCATTCATTTGAATTTTTCAACTTGCTAGGCAGTTTTTTCAGCTAGGAAGTTTACCCTGAACTCTCTAGCTGTAACATTTATACGTAGGTATCTGTAGATATTGTCGGGAGCACTTGAATTTTTCATGAGTTATCAAAGGCCCGAGGCTAGCACACCTCGGCTGAGTCTGTAGTCTCGACCAACAACGAGCAAAAAAATGTCTCTGTTTTATGACTATTTTCACCCCTTATGGAAGGGTGTGCGTAACTAACACAAGGAAATGTTTACGGGTACAAATGAAAGAGGTCGATGAACCGAACATTTTTCAGGGACGCTTTTGTCAATAAAAAGCAACCGGTGACGAAATGCAAAATAACTTTTTGGGAAGTAGGTGACTTTGTTTTTTTGTCACCGACTTCCGTCGTTCAGGTTATTTTTCACTTTATAGTAAATATTTAATTTGCTATGTAAGCAAACAATCATTGTTTATAACTACTCCAAATTCAATGTCGCACCATTAGTAGTTTCTGAAATAATAAGCTGCACCATAAGGGTTTTATTATTTTAGTACGGAATCCTAAAAAATAATTAACGAACTTCATAAAACAAAATTCACTCCATGAACAAAGACTATTTGTAACCATAAACGCTCATTCATTTAATTTTCCTGCAATAAATTTTGAGTCGTATGTTGGAGTAACTCACCTATCTATAAGGCTATAAGTACGTGGTGAATAAAAAAACCTACGGCGCCGGTAGCAGCCTCCCCTAGGATTCAATTTCCCTCCCGTAATACTAAACATACATTTACGTAATTTGCTCACATCACTTACTCATGAGCTCAGAAAGTATTTAAATTGCCGTTTGATAAATAACATGGGTTTTCCTCTGCGTTATGGCTGTTTCCCTCCCCTAGGTACGTAACAGTTGTGTTTTTGAATATTAGCAGGCATTATTTATAACGTTACAGTGTGTAATGCACTTTTTCTTGATGAATGATAGATCCCACTCATATAGTGATTATCAGGAATAAGTGGAAAAGGCTGCTAAAATGTTAGAACACACTGCACACTTAGTAATTAAGTCGAAAATAGCTTTATCTCTAACTAAAACAAAAGATATAGATACAGATAAAATATACTAAAACTGTTGTAAACTACAACACATCTTCATGTCTCGCATAAAATTAAACTACAGTAACAGACTTAAAACAACTTGATTTATTCGAACTTTTAACAACGCAGTAAAATGAAGGCATAATTTGGTCAGTAAAAAGCGGCTTTTAATAATGATATTCGGGGAGAATAGTGAAAGATTTGATGCTGCGGCGGTTGGCGGACCGCGCGCCCTTGCCGCCCTGCATCGACGGGCGGGCGGCGATGCCACCACACATTGTGACATTTTTTTAGGACATTAGTCATAAAACATAATAAACTATTTCAAAATAACCTTTGTTGTATGATATTGTTACCTACGTATGAATTGATGATATCATTTGAAAATAGGACAGGAAAATATAAATGTTATTTATTTTTACAAAATTACCAATGTGATTCATGTACCTACTTATTTGTAATGCGTGTTTACGCACTTCTTGGTTTCGATTTGATCAAAACAAATCTATAAAAATATGGGTAGGTACCTACTACCAGTACCATATAGTTCAAAACACCGAATATTTCATAATATTCATATTCATATATGCATTTTCTTTTATTTGCGTTTAACAAGGTAAAATAACATGTCAATAAAAGGCTTAAAGCTAAGAGCCGTTGTAGACCCTGACAGGGCACAATTTTCATCAATTAATTCTATGAAAGTTAATAATATCCATGTATAATACCGAAAATTGAAAACATTAAGAATTAAACCATACCGTTAATAAAAACACGAAGCTTACGAAAACCCGTCAACGGAGATAAGGAACTGAAAGAAAAAAGAAATACGTCAGTCTTTCACGTCTTGACCCTTTTGTCTTTTCCGTAGTCGGATGAAAATAGAAAAAAAAGGAAGTTATGAACTTGCGTTCTTGATGAACTGTTCTTTTTCTAGCAGCCGATTGAAATGTCTGTGAGTAAAGACCCTTATTCCTTACCTATACCTTCACATTTAAGTTTGAATAAGGCTTTACTGTTGTCCTATGGAAAACTAAGTGGCTGGTGGCACTAGCCATGTTGGGAGGACGACCGAGGCGGACGCCGCCAGGTCGACACACTCCGGCTGAGCGACTCAGCGCCAATGTCGCAAGGTTGTTCCATTCCTAAGGGTCGATTACCTTTGCATAAGTACATCGCACCACTGCAAACATCGCATTGCTTTAATCTGTTTATTTATCGCTCAGACATATTACACACCAAAAAAAGACCGTAAAATATTCAATCTTTCTCTGTGATCTCACAGATTCTAAGCAATTTTCATATATAAATTTAGCCTTGATTGAACACGTTCTCAGCGAGGAGATTGAACTTTCTATTGACCCATATTTGACCTGATCCCCTCAGACCCCTAATCCGTACGATTTAATTTGGTCTCGCGTAGGACTCAGCTAGGTACATTGACATTGTAAATGCTACGATTATTTATCATCAGAAGGTTGTTGCTCTGATTTAATATTAGATATGTCAAAGTAATGTGAGCCTAAAATAAATATCTTTAGAATTCATTCTAAGACTGCTTATTGAATAACTGACCGCTGAAGGATTAGACTTATGATATCTTTGACACTTAGAATATGAATAATCCAGTCCCATAATTCTTCTCTTGTGTCTCCGCAAGGCTGATCGATCCAATGTTATGAGAAAGAAGCCCTTACAAAAAGATAGCTACCCCGATTTCCATTAAGATACGAATTAGAGGAAACCCAGTAAGTTGATACAGCATACAAAAAAGATTTGCAGAATTGATTGATGAAATCATTGAAGTGTAGGCTTTTCCATTATCTCACGTCACATAGATAGGCTCGTCGTATTCACGCACCGGTATTCACATTTACAGCAGCCTTGACCGCAGTGGGGCTTTTATTTCACCTAATAAAGCTTATACGTGACGCACATTCAGTGCCAAAAAGGTCTTTAACGTAAGCTACCTCTTTTATCTACGCGCAGTCTGAAAGACGTGCTGAAACTCGTGCTATATTAAAAATGAGGCTCTGATGATGAGGTCGCTTCTTACTTATTAATGCAACGTGCTCGCCAGACGTGGAACTACTTTGCTTTTAAACAAAGAAAAGAAAATGCTAACGGGTTTATTACGAAGTTGCTTCTTGACTTGAATTAAGTTTTTTATTATTAAAAGTAGGAGTGAGTTGACTTTATGTTATGGACTTCGTGCATATTGTTTAATGTTACATTGTGCTTTGTGTTCATTGTTTTAAATACAAAAATCTTCGTTAACGTTTGGTCTAGGAATGATTTGTGTATTGTTATTTTAGGTTAGGTTTAGGTTAGGTTTTCGTATCTCCCAGATTTGAGTGTTGGGTCGGTTAAACTGAAACTATGTTAGAAATTCTGATAAAGAAAACGGAGTATGTACAAATAGGACTCATGACCTGAGGGGTACTTCCCAAAGCTATGCCCAGCTGCCCGACGCTTTACTTAAGTGACAAAGCTTTTGAATTTCGGATTGAAGGATAACTTTGCAGTTGAAGTCTAAGGGACCACAGACTTTATCGTCGTATTTGATGTTAATTTCAACTTGATACCCTACCCGTTTCTCAGAAAAAGGGTCTTAACAGGCGGGTAGACGGACAACAAAGTGATCCTTGAAGGGTTCCGTTTTCATCCGACTGCGCCGTGCCAAGGGAGGTAATGTGTTTGTCAGGTTGCAGTCTCTTAACCAGACAATAAGTAAGTAGTATATTTTTTCTAATATCTACACGTTCTCTAATAATGGCAGTGGCACTATAGTGATAAAAGGAATGGGCCGATTTTTTTGTATTGATGTAATTCTAGACTAGAATGGTTGAGGTCTGTGTTTCTGAAAAACGTTATAGTGGGCGCCTACCAATATCTTCGGAGCTATTCTCGAGTACGGTAAACTTTTAGGTATAACGTATTTTTGTTTTCAATAACTCATCTTGATTCCACAGAGGATTCAACGGGGTCGATCATACGACTAATTAGCTCCAAGTTTCTATCTATCTGGTTACGCACTCATAATGGGTACCTACTTAAATTATTCAAAGCATGTCAAGGGGTTAAGTTACCTTAAATAGACTTAAGTTAACTGCGGTGGCAACAAACGATTCCTGGAGGTGAGGCCCGGCTGATTATTAACTAGTTTTCATAATTATGTCGTTGTGTGTACCCGGCGCGTGATACACGCGATCTATTAATACAACAAAAAGGTTTTTAAGCCATATACGAGGTTAAATTGAGAACTATTTGGTTTACCTTTAGTAATTGGTACCTACTTACTCTTTCACAGTTTAGCAGAGTGTTGGCTGTTGCCAAAATACACAAAAACGCGCGCACGCTCACTCACACCAAACACACACACAACACCACACACATCCTCTTACACATCAGACACGTACATACTCATCTCACACAAATAAGAGGTCATGCAATCACTATACAACTTTATTCTATTTTCTCTTTTTATATAAACTCATACATATTTTTTTGTTTCCCTAATACTTAATTAAATTTTATTGCAAGTTTTTATTTCTACATGTACAAGACACAAATTTTAATGCTATCACGCTAACGGCTACTTTGAATGTATAATACTCGAGGGGGTTGGCGCTGATATCCGAAATACAGGCTCTGCCTAGTTCGGATACAGATGACTACACCATTTATACTAACCTAATTTAGCCTGTCACGAAAACATGTATTCTATGCCTAAGTTTCTTTAAATAAACATTATTATTATTATTATTATTATAATGTGTACAAGGGTTTTTTTTTTAATTTTGGATAATGTAAATTTTAATTTGTAAATTAAAAAAGAAACTCTGTTCAACCATGTGCTTGCCATCAAACTTTTTATAAGTATAAAATCAATCAATGGTTGTGCAAACCAAAGGTAAACCAAACGAAAGTTCACAATTCGGAAACCTGTTATTTTAGGCTATGTGTATGATTTCTAAAAAAAAACTTTTTTTTTTTAAAACGCCGCCCCACTCTAGGAATTTCTCCTGTGTCTTGGGTGCGTTTACAAACATTGAAATTTACATACACAAACAGCCAGACCCGGAACAACTACCTGTAGGCCATATTTGTTCCGTGCGGGAATCGACCCACGACACGCGGCGCAGCAGTCAATCGCTTAGCCACTGCGCCAACCATGCCGTCATATTTCGACAATTGAATAATTTCAAACACGATATATCTGCTGTATTTTAAGAAGTTGGAGTTATCGCGTATGCTGGAATGTTTTCCAGCATCAGCTCGAAGCCGTCTTACTTATGACTCCCCTCCTTATATATCAGGGTTTTATAAAGCAATTGCCAAATACGACTGAAAAAATGATAATGCCAGTACGACAAAGGTACTATTTTTTTTTAAGTTCAAATGAGTTGTTCTCTAGGATCTTTCAATCTCTTCCGTAGTTGGATCAGGGGAATGTGCAAATTACGTACATTTCCTCATTAAACCAGATTAATAGTTCCGAGTGTCCCGGGAGAAATAATAAGAAAACGTTAACATAGCGAGCGAGGTGCCGAGAGCACTAATCCGTAGCCACCATTTGTAACAGTTTATTTATTTACTGGAAAATACGGTTTGCCAGCTCCTCACCTGATAAATAATGAGACTTCCTCTAATTAATCATGTAAGAAGCGGCTGGCTGAGAATTCAACCTCAATGAGCTGGCGTGGCTGGGACCTCCTTACAAAGCCACACCTCATTTTCAAATTTGAATTAAGTACGACTGCAGTTCTGTATTATAAATAGTTTGGAAAATCACCCCTAAAATTGAAAATGTTGCATTCGAATTTTAAAACCCACAGTTTTACGATGTAATACCCTGCTTTCTTTCAGAAATCATTGCATAAATCATAAATGTATCTCACGGCAACATTTTATTGGTATCTACGTCGCACGAGACAGTCGACGACTTATTTCCTGTTTCAAGTACGCCTTCAGTGCTAGCACAGTATTCATAATATTTCATGCGGCGGAAATTGGAAAATGTTCAACTTGGTAATATTATGAACGCTTTCCTATGTAAGTTTATTCTATGAGGTAATCGATGTCGATAACTATTAGTGAACGAATATTTAACCAGTTTCATTTGCATTTCGCGTGGTGTAGTTATTTGAATGATAATATTGTAATGAAAATAAGTCAAGTACTTAAATAAAAATAAAGTTCCAACGTTATTATTATAGTCTCGACACAGAAATCTCATTTTTTAAATATTTATCCGATCCAGAGCTTACAAAATATTGCTAAGCCGATCTCATTCTCAGAAAGGAAATGCCGACTGGCAGATGCGATGTGTTCTATCATTCCGCCATCTTCCGACTTATTATTTTTATTGCTTCGCTTGATTTTGCATTTTTCAGTGAGGAAAATAGCGACACTTTGTATTAGCCTTTTTATAAGTCCTTTAAGATTGTTCGTTTGCTTTGACTGGAGCTAATAATTTAGCTTATAATGTTAATGATTTCTCCAACGTTCACGCCTTTCACTTATCTATAGTTGATCTCAGTATAAATATTTTCCCACTATGTAGCGGTCAAAAAGAAAACCAACCCTGCTAATGACGACCAGAATCCTTTGTGATTACTTAACCCGTTAATTATAAAAGTATACTTTGTAAACAAGATTTTCTGAAAGGCGATATTAAAAAACCGCTTTCAGGTAGCGTCTATTGTCAGTTGCTTGCACTTACTTCACAGAGAATCTCGTTGCTCTTATCTCAAGCAAAGGCGAAGTGAAATAAGCAAGAAAGAAGAGCAGACACAAAGTAAGTAGGTGGGTAATTGGCGACAGAGTAGTGGATGCTGGAGGGTTCATGCGGAAATAAACTTGCAGCTGGCCGTGAGTCGTAATTAGATAAGTTCAGACGGAACTGCAATTAATTAATCTATTGAATAAGACCAGATAAGGAAGCTCAGGTACCTTAGGTATTTATGTAATGACCAACTTGGCTAAGAACACTCTTTCGTTTAAAACTTTTTAAACTTGGCTTTTAACGAAGGTAATACCTAGTTACCACGTTTATTTTTCCAAATGTTATTGATGGATTATATGAGCGTAATGCATGATTGGTTTCAGTAGTAATTTGATATTCATATTCAATTGAAATATGGCGTGAACGTGTGGAACTAATCAGTGCACATAATATGATTAAATGTTGTGCTGTAGCAGTTAATCATGATCTCCATAATATTCACGTCAGCACGTACCTATTATTATATTCAGTGCTACATTTGTAACAACGGATTGAATCATGATATTGATAATTTGAACTGAACAAATGTTTCAGGGTAGACTATTACAGTTTTGTCATTGTGATTTATCTTTGAAATTGAATCGGGCATAATGGCAGTAGCAAGGGAGCCTTTTATATTATTATTCAATCGATAGCGAACAACTGTCAGTGAGAATATGAATTGAATCCGTGTACCACTAAATAAAATAAAAAAAAGAAAGTCAATGCACGTAATTTTCAAAATAACTTCACAACACACTAAGCACTCCTGCACTAGTGTGGGATATGCATACACAGCCATATGCCTTTCCTTTGTGAATATATAAATACATGACCTGTTCAAATAAATAAAATATGACAAATCATTCAATTATGCCAGTAAATTACATAAACTTGTTTTCCATGTACACACAAACACATTTTAGCACATCAAACTACCTCATGAGTCAAATTTCTTTGACAGTTTTTCAAATTTATCGCAAAAGAAATAAGGTTCGTTTCTATTGCGGAAATTTGACAGTTTAGGGTAGCTTGACGTGCTGGCGTTTGTACTTAAATATTTATTATTATTATACTTTAGTCATAGGTATATGACTAAAGTATAAAAGTAAATATTTTCCACGACAAAAACCAATTCGAGAGTTCTCTTTTTTACCATTTAGTAAGGAACCAAAAACCAACCATATTTCAAATCTACGACAAATACTGACTCTGCGGTTTATCGTTGTCTTTTTATGCAACAAAGTTACCTGCTAGCATCGGAGATGTCAGCGGCTGGCGGGACGCTGCGGTCTAGGGAGCGGCACTCTCCGTCCATTGCCCGCTCCGCCACACATTTCCGACCTATCCACACAATTTGCCTGCGCCTAGATTGAATAGCTTCCGACGACCGGCAGCCCGTGCGAAGTCTTTTCAGAGCACAGAGAATTTGTGCCGTAATAAATCATTGTGCTAAAGTTTAGCATGCTTTGGGATGTACTTACGTTTCTTTATGACGTAGTGAGTAATTGTGTAATGTAAGTATAATTTATCACAAAATATGAGGAAGGAAAACAAAATCCTTAGTTCTTATTCCATTACTTTCCTAGACAGGCAAAACTTGTCCTGAAAATGAGGTTATAATAAACAAGCTCGAAAATTGCTGTTCAAGGAAAAGCAGACAGATTTCATACCTTCACGTAAAGGTGGGGAGAAAATCCATCTCGGGAAAGTGGATAATCCTTCAGCCCGCGTCATAGTGGTGCGTTGTAGGTACTCTTGAAATATATTATAAAGGAAACCTTTTACGATCAAAGAATAGTTCCACATAATAAGATCGATAAAGCAGCCATAGCGGAAACGGCGATATATCACTGTTTAACAAAAGTCTTCGAGGGTTTCCATATCCCTGAAAAGGATAACCTTTTTAGTTATTGAACTCTGATATTAAAATGAAACACTTTCAGGTCTCGACATGCAGTGATTTATGTAAATGAGTAAGTAGTACCTGATATTATAATCGAATATTAAGTTAACATTAATATTGTATTTAATTTCAGTCGCATCGTTACATCATTCACGCTACAACAATATCATACACAGTTTTTTTTCTTACAATACAATTGAAAGGCACTGATGAACGCTATCGGTTAATTATTATACAGGTCAACATCAGTGCCTCAAAATTTTATTTATTTATTGTTTTTAGCCAGTCATGACGTAATAAACATCACAAGGAGGTTTAACTTAGTTCTTTACTAAAACTATAAAATTTCTGGCAATAATCTCTCGAAAATACTGATAATAGCCATTAAACCATTGAAAAACACATTTTTTTTAAATTTCACTTTGCATTTATGACTGCGATATTTGTTTTCTTATAGAAATCAGCCAGTGCTGATGTGAGGCACGAGCAACAAAAACTTTTTAATGATTATCACCGGTAACGATAACATGGTGCAAGAGTATTGTTAGACGGCGCGGCGGCGTAGCTTTTGTTGTAGCTTCAGCTTATGATGGTATGCCACAGGCAATTTAAACGCACCGTGTAAATGAGTCCTTAGTTATAGACCTGACTATTCGATGATACTTTGTTTTAATCCGATATTTGAAATCCCCAACTCATACTAAGCATAAACCGTAGGTAAAGGCAAGTTTCCGACATAAGCCGAAAATATTCCCGCTCAAAAGGAAATCTCACTTTACGTAAAACCAAAGAAGATAAAGTCAAGTATAAGTCGGAGTTGATGCAATTTTTTCCCCACAGTCGTAGGGAAAATGCGGCTCAGTCGAGGTATTAGATCGATTGAAATAAGAGCCCGCAACCTTAATCCCATGAAATTCAGCGAGTCTGAAGACCTTTCGATGTCTTCGCCGCTGTAAACCCGGCCATTGGCAAGTTAAGTCTCGACATTTTTATGACTTCATTGAAATAATATATCCATAAAGATGGAAACAAATAGGATTTCGCTTGTTTTTCTTTTGCAGGTAGTTGGGAACTCTGTCTGCGTTTGTTTTGTATGGTTTTTTAAGCGTTTTCAGTTTTACGACGATACTGAAATAGAAACAAGTCTGCCGATACCAAAGACTCAGACTGCTATGCTGTAAAATACTTCCCGTGACTGTAGACTAAGTGAAGGTTAAGTGAGCTTCCATCCTATACTAATGCTAGGAATTGACATTTCACCTCACGCTCACTTCACCTAACTTTAATAGACTAAATACTGAATGAAGATGATGACGTACGACTGAATTGACCGGCTGTTTTTTCTCAGAAGAATATCCTGAATCTAGTCACGCGAGGCACCTTGTGATTGTATCAAGAAACAGTTTTATTCAATCTGTAATTCTGAAATTGCTAAAAGTAACTTCTATATTATTTACTTATATAAATGAATAAACTGGCTGACTGAGTGACATATCAGCGCACAACTGAAACTATTGGGACTAGAAACGTGAAATTTAGCATAGGTACTTTATTTATATTTTGTAAGCGAAAAAAGAGGCTTGATTAGGAAACATCTTATTCAGGGTTAGTATTGAAAAGTTATGACATACTAGGTATATTGTATATTATTATGTATAATGGGGTTTAATAGGTGATACTTTGAATTAATATACTTGAAAATTACCCAAGTAAATTTTTCAAAATTTAGAGGCTTAACCTAGGAGATTTGGAGAGTGTTAACGCTTGTATGAAAAAATCGAGGATAAAGTTAATCAGCTGTAAACCTAAAACACATAATCTCAGTAACATAGTTTTTTTTTTTCTAACCAGATATGTCAACCCCATCGTGCCTTTTACCATTATTATACTAAGCCTTATAATTAACACATAAACTATACTAATCAGATAAACAGTTATACAAGTCACCGATGAAGGACTGTTACTAAATGAGATAACTTTTTGGCACCTTCTGAAGTTGGTTGGGATAAAATTGATTGTATTATTCCTACGTTGAGCCTATTTAAGTCTAATTCTCTCAAAAGTGACTCCCTCTCACGCCTGTTGCGGACACAATCCATCAGCAAATGCTGCACGTCCTCGATCTGATTACATTCTCTGCAATTCGGTGTATCAGTTTTTTTCAGTAACATAGTTAAATATAACAAGCGTGTGGGTCCATTGTATTTTAGAAAATAAATTAGCTAAACCAATGAGCAGTCGGCAAACATAACCGCCACTATTTAGTAGAGATCTCGAGATGCATCGTGCAGGTACCGACCGTAAATTTGTAACATAGAAGAGTTTGATACAAAAAGAGCGCAATAAAATGCATCAGTTTTTACTTTTATTTACCTACAAAAGCTTGTTTTTATACCAACAGTGAACTTTTGTCATAAAATAGCAAGTTTTAAACACTCAAAAACAGTATCACGCTGTAGATCTTTTGCATAAGCCGCGGATTACGGCTGCAAGCTCGTTCAAAAAGCGACCAGCCACATAAATATCACGAATTTGAAATATCGCTTCGTTTAACTCACAATGTGGCTGACCGTACAGAACAAGTATTTATTTTCCTAGGTAAAGTTTAAAGCGGAGCGTGACTGGCGCTGCTTGGCGGGGCTGCCGGCTGCCGGCTGTCGAGACGATGTCGTGGAGACGGAGCACGTCTCCAATCCTCTTTAGTGCTGCTAAAGTACTTGGCCCACAATGAAATGCAACGGTGAGCATCAACATTACGTAAACGTATGTGATAGTGGCAGAGTATTGCAGCAAAGAGACCCGTCTGTTGACGAAAACATTTGACATGTACGGAAGCACTATTGGGAAGCATTATTCTAAGTATATGGTACGTTACACATCTTAAAAAATTGTATTTAATAGAAACTTGTCTTTTTTTATACAGGTCGGTATTTTGTATGATCACCGGATTATTGCAAACACCGTGAGATTGTGCTCGTGAGATTATAAGCCCTCGATAAAGTGTAAACCAATTATTCATTTGTTACGCATTAAAATTAGATAATTAACACACATACACATTTCCCATGGGGGTAGGCAAATACTACAAAACGCCATCTGCTACGATCCTTGCAAACTCCTTTTGCTTCGATATTCGATAATTTATTATAATATATACGTGTCTTGTGGTCAGATTGTGAGATAGCACATATCGGAACGTTAAGTTGCAATATACTTAGGAGTTTTAACGGTAGGTATGATCAGAGGGGATTTTGAATCGTCCATCTTTTCACCTTATAATATCGTACAGGGCATAGACAGACCGCTTTGAGAACAATCCCAAAAACCCTTTTTTTAAACCCTTAAATCCTAAAGAATGATGATTTTTAGAAGGTACTTACTTAGATAAGTCTATTTACCTACTCATACATAGATGTTGCAGCAATACAAAAGTTACATGTACCTATATCGAGGATAAAAATAATAACAGCCATCTTGCGCAATATCATGATGACATATTTTCAAGCGCTATTATTATACGGATCCGATTCCCGTGCACAATGCCACATTGGTAGCAGACAAGGGAATTGAACAGACGATATTGGAAATGCAATTCGATACAACAATGATATGTTCACATAAAACCCTATTCCCTGTACGTGAGTCTGTGAGTCCCTGTAGAGAGGAATGGAGTGTTCGCTTGAGACGGACGGATGCACAAATCAATGTAATGTGGTGCAAAGCAATCCAAATCCCGTCTAGACTGCGGGCCTTACTTCGCAGCTTAATTAATAAAATCAAACGGATCGGACCGATGTGTTCGACTCGACAACGGCGTCGACAGCACCACTAGTATGTACCGCAATGCTCTTCACTCGAACCCCAATTAATAATAATAATAATAATAATAATAAATTTATTCAAAAAACATAAGGTATATGTTAAATACAATTTTCTTAATTCTATGTCAAGTTCAGAAATAATCTATGCCTGAACTAGGAATTCCTGTGTTTCAGGCGAAAGGGAGGTAACATTAATTTATTAAATAATCACATAATAAGCATAATAATCTATAGACTATACAATATAAGATGTTTAAAAATTATGGTGTTTAACTTAGTTAACTAATTATAAATAGAAAATTACAATAATTTGACCAATCGTTACTTAAGAACAAGTAGTAACTTCTCTGTATCTTCATAGGACATTGATTGTAAAGCTTCCTTAAGGATTTTTTTGCAGTTACTGAAATTTAAGGAGTAGATGTTTCCTTTTTCATTTAACCTATTATAAAGTAGCGGTCCAAGGTACATATAAAATTTGGCTGTGAAAGCATGCTTTGTACTTTTTTGAGGACAAACTATATCTTTCCGTCTCTTATTAGTAAATTCAGTGCTATAAGGAAGAGCTGTGTGTTGTTTTAGTACAGTGCTGATTATAAATAACTGTCGAACTGTTAGTACCTCACAGGATTTATACAGAAGGTTAGTAGGGAACAGAAAAGGCCGACAAGTAGCCACCTTGAGAATAGCTCTTTGAGCTCGTTCAATGGGCAATAACAGTGTTTTACTCACTCCACCCCATGCAGTAATACAATAAGTCAAAATTGACTGACAAAGAGCAAAATATACTTGCTTAATTATTTTTGCATCTGCAATAATCCGTAGTTTTTTGAATACGAATATCAACTTACGAATTCTATTATTTAATGCTTCCATGTGGTATTTGAAGGAAAGGGTTTCATCTATTATAATACCTAGGTATTTTATTTTGTCAGTCTTTTTAATATTGGGACACTTACATTGACTTTCTGTAGGCACTTGGCAACAGTGAGCATGCAATGTTGAGGGGATATTGGGTATTTGTTTGCGCATCGAAAACTTAATGAAGTTTGTCTTGTCTGCATTTAAAGTTAGTGAGTTATTTAGAAGCCATTTATTTACAATATTAAATCCGTGTTGCGCAAGATTGTAGACTTCGTTTTCTGAGTCAGCCGAAAAAAGCAAAGCAGTGTCATCAGCGTAAGTTATGATAGTGCCGCGCTCTAGTTTTAAATCGCAAAGTTCATTTATGTAGATCAAAAATAGAGTGGGCCCCAAGATACTTCCTTGGGGAACACCATAAAATGTATTATTTTGAAAAGCGCTGACAACATTGCCAATCTTTACGCACTGGGATCGATTTTCCAAATAACTTTGGAAAATTTTTAACTGGGTGCCTCTTACACCCATGATCTCAAGCTTGCGCAGCAGCATCGGAATGGAAACTGTGTCAAAAGCTTTAGCTAGGTCCAGGAAAATCCCTACTGTATGTTTACCCCTGTCAAGTTCTTGCGCAAGATAGTCAGTTAGATGATGTACCGCATCAGCAGTTGAAACTCTAGGCCTAAATCCAAACTGCCGATTAGACAGAATTGATTTATCTTCCAAATATTTTAACAATCTTTTATTTATAATTTTCTCTAATATTTTTGACATAGAAGGCAGTAAAGAAATAGGCCTATAGTTTGTCACTTGATCTTTGCTTCCCGATTTATAGACAGGTATAATTACAGCTTTTTTGAGACACTCTGGAAAATGACCCAAAGACAAACAAATGCGGAAAATATAAGTTAGAGGTGGTACCAAAATGTCCTTGAATTTTTTAATAATTTTATTAGAGATGTTATCCCAGCCAACAGCGCAATCTTCTTTCAAGGTCATTATTATACTTTCTACCTCAGTCTCATCAGTATCTAACAGTGCGAAGGATGTTAAAGCAGTGTTACATGTTGATGGTGTACTTGTTATGTTGTGAGATTGATTCGTATTTTTTTCTGCTAGACTCTTTCCAATATTAACAAAGAAATTATTTGCTATGTTAGCGGATTCCAGCGGGGACGAGTGTGCTTGTAATAAACCTGAAGATGACTCATACTGTTTCGTAGTATACGTCACGTTTCTAATATATTTCCAGATCTTTTTGCTATTTGTTCCAGCCTTTTCCAATGCCACTTTGTCGTAGTTGCTTTTAATTTTTTTAAGGAGGTCGTTACAGTAATTTCTATATCTTTTGTACGAAAGTTGCAATACTATATTATCTGGATAAGATTTAGCCTTCATATGCAGTTTATCCCTATGTTTCATACAGCGGATGAGACCAGGTGTGATCCATGGTTTTATATTGTAGTTTTTGTTACTCAAGTGGGATAGGACTGTGTTTTTCTGAATAGCATTTCGTAAGTTTTCAATTACATACAACATGCCAAACTGCGGGTCAGCGGAATTATAGACTGGATCAAAATCGATGACGCGTAAATCTTCTTCAAGTTTATTTATATTCAGTTGTGACATTTTGCGAGTGCCTTGTTTAGGTAATTTACAATTTAGGGTTAGTAGGGCAGCATTGTGATCTGTTATTGTTGAGTTAACAACAAGTGCAAGTGAAGGGAAATTCGATTTTAGCATAATATGATCCAAACAGGAGCCACTGTGATGTGTAGGAAAGCTGTGTGCTGGGAGCAGGCCATGAAAGGCGCATAGGTTGAGGTAGTCCTGAGCTGACGAATCAGCACTTCCTGGAAGAATGTTGATATTTATATCTCCGATTACAACCGTGTTTTTAATGGATGACAGGTTTTGTAAAGTGCCGTTCAGGGAATCAATAAAAACGCTAGTGTTTCTAAAAGACGGAGGTCGATATAATGCTAATATCGCAAATTCTGATCCGATTTTAACTAACAGTCTGTTACAGTCGTGCATCTCAGGTTCCTCTATAGAAACATTCAAATGATTTCGTGCATAAACTATCACCCCATCATTTTGATTGTAATTGATAGTACTTTTATACATATTATAACCCGGGATTAATGGTATGTTATATTGTTTAGCAAGCCAACATTCAGTTAAAACAATGACATCACAATTTATGTTTAGTCGTTGATGAAATGTACTAAAGCTATCAAAATTCTTAAAAACACTGCGAATATTTTGTGTTAGTATGGTTAGCGGAGATTGGAAGCCAGATAGATATTGTTTGCAGTTTTCCGCTTCACAAACATTGGACTCGGATACAGAGAAATTATCTAAATCATATAATAAATTATTTAGCATAATGGTAAGGAATTAAGGTCAAACAAATAACTAATTAACGGCGCTCTTAGGCGCCTCCATAATCTACAGAATTGATGTACCATTTTTCAGCCATTATTTTTGCTGGGCAGTCTGCAGCACCTGTGTTATGTTTGGCAGGTTTTTTAAAATGCAGGCAAGTAGCGCATTTTGGTTCATCAGCATTCTTTGGACATTCTTTAATCGAGTGACCTTGTTCACCACAGTGACCGCAGGTGTACGTGGTCTGTCGACATGACTTGGCCGCGTGTCCATACTGCTGACACTTATAACAACGTGTGACCAAAGTAAAATCCCTCACAGGGCATGACGACCAATTTACAAAAACTCGTTCTTGTGATACCAGGGCTTTGCGTATGACTGCAGATACTTCGACAATAAAATTACAAGTCTCAGAATCTTTCTTACCTGACTTATGACTTAGTCTAATTGAGCTCAAAAATGTCTCAAGGCTGCAGTCCTGAAGTTTTTCGGCAAGATTTTGATTGTACAAACAAGCAAAAACCTCATTTTCTTGCATGGATGTCGGCACTCCTATAATAACAACCTTAGGCTTCCTTTTGTATGGCTCGTCGACTGTTAGGCCTGATTTGGTCAGCTGCACCGATTTCCTCAGCTTCTCGATATCGTCTTTCGTTTCGGTACTGATGATAACACCACCGTTCTTCGTCTTACGTAGACCTCTCACGTGGAGCTTCATTTCTTCAGGGCTGATAATTTTTTGGACAAGAGATTTGGTTTCGTCACTGGTCTTCAAGTTGTCATTTGGATAGATGGCCACAGAACTTAGATGACTCGGCTGGATAAAATTGTTGGCACCTTTCTTTACCATGTCAGCAAACGAAGATCCACGGGCAGGTTTCGTCGAATCTGCGATACTCAGCTTAAGGTTTTCTAATTGCTGCGAAAGATCGAGTTGGCTTTCAAGAGTTCGAACGGTGTAATGTGCTTGGAGCGCTTTAGCTTTGACGGACTGGTACATGACGGCCATCTGCGAGGTCCCGTGCCCAACCTTCCGGCATAGGCTGTTAATCCGCGTTTTTTGCTCCACATTCAGTTTGCCGTCAGCAGCAATACTGCAGATCTCGTTAAGGCTCTGTTCGATGATTGACATCCAGTTCTGAACTTCTGGTGTCGAGACAACTTCAGGAGCATCGTTCCTTATGACAGGCGCTTTAGGGGAAGAAGCTGGTACGGCCACGGGCACAGGCGTAGAAGGCGGAGAGCGAACACATTTACTACTCCGGTTGAATGGACTATCCTCCATCGCGAAGCAGGTTATTTTATTTCTTTTAAACACCGGTCATTCTCTAATAATACACCTTACACAAGTCTAATGTACGGTAATGCGTACTACTGGTTGAACTAGGTCACAATTTCGCAAGTGATTATTTGTTTATTGCAATAAATTGCTCGATACGTCTGTTCACTACGACCGGCAATTATTCAATCCAAAAAACAATTAAATTGTCGGCACGTTAAACAAGTTTGTTTTTTTTAATTCAACTAGTTTGAACAAAAATAATTAATTAATGGCACTTGAAGTTTCGTCTGATCTATTTGGAACTTTTTTTCTTTACTTGGGTTTAAAAAGAGGTTACGACCCTTGAACTCGAGTTCATAGCACCTGTTTTGACCTTCTTTTAGTTCGATATTGAGATTTGTATATAGTAGGTAGGTACATAGATATTAAGATTCGTACGAATCCGAAGATATATCTTATCTATCTCTATTCTCATCTGATCGGAACGCTTTTAGGTTCACAATGCTGAATGCAGCATATTTAACACTGGTGCTAGTGCGGGAAAGTGTGCCACAGCTAACTATTACATATTTATTCTAGTCTAGAGATGTGCGAGTGGTCTTATTCTCAGCAGAAGGCCGTCATGCCTTTTTAGACCTAAAATTTTGAATAATATATAACTATTGTCAATAAATAGAATATCGATTTTTTTTTTTTAGAAATATACATAGTTATTACCTATCTATAAAATATTATTTATTAAAGTATGGTTTTCAAAATGCGTTTTTGGGTGTTTCGTTTGGTTTATTTTAGCTACCGACTTCCGATAGGTACTATAGAACATACATACATGCATAAATACTCACGCCTTTTTCCCATGGGGGTAGGCAGAAAATACAGAATGCCACCTAGGTACTACGATCCGCATCATCCTTTTGCTTCGATTACGTTTACACACGCACGCCGGTAGCGAAGTTAATACCTATATAATATTTTATACCATTAAGTGTTTTTTTTTAGAGTCGATTGAATTTTTTTGTAAAGAGTTTTTAATGTGAAGCTATTTAGGCCTTTAAGTGCTGACTCGAAGGCGCTTCTTTAAAACGCTAAGCCGTGCCACACGAAAATAAAAAAAACAATTATAATCAAGAAAGAAAACAATATGCTGTTTTTTGTCTACATTACTTTAATAACACCCAGATGTGAAAATGTGGGTGTTACTATGAGTACACCTATGCCCAACCCTGCGGGTAATACAGGCGTGATGTTATGTTTTTTTTCTTTAAAATAGTTAAATAGAAGTCTAAGATTTACTAAGTAAGATGATGGAAGACTGATTTCCTAACACGTGTAGTTGCTTCTAAACCAATAATATTTCAAGGTAAGTAGATACATTAATTGGTTCAATGTAATGATGCTGAATGAGTAGTCGAGATAGAGAGAGAGCATTAATTAAACGTCGCCAGTTCTTCCATACATAAATCTTTCATCACCGACCAACATTCTGCTTGAAATATGATTGTTAACGCGAAAATGGGAATGTATTTATGTTACTGTATGTGTAAGTGATCGCAAATAGCGAGTTCGAAGCACTAAGTGCTAAGTACTACTACGTTACATTACGACAAGTTTTAGCGGGACTGGTACAAGAGGTCATAATACTGTGTCAGATTCAGATGTCATTGTACAAACAGACTGAAAAGTTTAGTTACACCTGCCCCCCAGGGTGGGTAGGTACGGTTACTGACCCATGACTAGTGGGTACAGTTCATGGGTTTAAAAAAATTAGTAGGAAACGCTAAACAAATGGTTCCAACACATGGTAGGTAGACGTACACTACCTACACAAGAACAAATTTTTGAAGAGTTTTTATTCAAAATCCAAATTTATAGCGACGAGTTCAAACTAAAAAAACAATATACTTAACACTAATAAGTAGGTAGCTAATCTTAACGTTTTTATTGTTGCTTATACCGTTAGAAATTAACAATACTTAACCACAATATCGTAAATCGGTAGCTATTATTGTTTCTGTGGTTATTTTGGGCGTGCACCGTTTATGAATGGAGGGAGGCCGATAGGTCTGATCGGTTGCTTAGCAACGCGTCCCTATCCGACTCTCCGGTTGACCCTGAGGTCGCGTATCCCGATGTATTCCCCTGTGCTAGCTAACGTGTTACCAAATTTTTCTGCACGATAAACTGAACATAACAAGAGGGATACTTACTTATCAAGTTATATTTTCATTCATCTTATGTAATATGTATTGTATGGGTTCAATACCGGTACCGGTAAATAAGCCGATAAGCTAGTTACTATGAAATTTACTTGGCTATCTTCTTACTCTAACAAAATAGGACTGGGAATAGGAATTAAAAGTTCTGCTAACTTCAAGATTGTATAGGGAAATGGAAAGAGTTCCAAGTTGTCTAAACTAATTGTGGTCTGGTTAGGTTCAAGTTTTCTAAAGTAAATATTTATACAACGACCCTGAACGTATTTTCTAGTAATTGCCATACTAGCGCCATCTATTATCATCAATAGGATGCAACTATTCATGGCTATCATCAAAGGCAAGCTAGTTTGGTAAAAATCCAAAAGATGTCGCTACTCAACCGATGTTTTTGGTTAATTCTACGTGTTAAATATAATTTTGTACTAATCATCACTCTTTTAAATAAATTTAAATTTATTTCATCTGTATTGAAATCCTAATTTGTTAGAAATGTTTATTTTTAGATCGAATATCAATTTTACAAATCATTCCATAGTCTAAATGTAGATGTCACTATTTTCATTAAAATAGTCGAAGGAGGTACTGTTACGTTTTTGACGAATTTTGCATACATAAAGTTACATTTAACATGTTTTATGTCAACTAAAAGTTTTAATAACATGCTCATAATAGTCAAACAGTTATTTGAACAAATTATGTTTACCCATTTAAACTGATCGCAAAATTTGCCCTTATAACCATGTGACGAGGTGGCCGAGTGGTTAAGGCGTTGGACTGCTAATCCAATGTGCTCTGCACGCGTGGGTTCGAATCCCATCCTCGTCGGATCGTTTTTGTTTCTTATTGCTATTATTTAGAACATTTCGAATATAAAAAAATACATATTAGTTTATGGCATATGATATAGTTCAACATTATCTAAAGCGTATATTCGTTTGTGTAAGTTTATATTTACTAGAATAGAATTGGATCAGGGTGTAAGTCCGACAATAATCAAGTGTTATCTCTGTAATCGCTGGCAAAAACAGATATCGCATTTATCTAGACCTGCTTTCACTATCTTATCTGTACCTGGCACCCTTTATTTTACAAGTTGGCTAGTGTTGGGCGCGCCTTAACTAGGCAAGGTTTTCATAGGGTCACTGTGTTTTAGTGAAATTAATAATAAGACATTAATAAGTTTGTCACAGTTTTACTTGATTTGGCCATTGTTTGGTCATAAATTGTTTCGTTTCGTGTTCAGTGTTTTGTAGACGGACTGAAACAATATACGGTGATTTTACTTGAATGTAAGTTCTTATCTATGTGCAATATTGTTCGGTACTTAGAATTTCTTGTTTGTGAAGGATTGATTGAAACAGGTCAGAACTATCACCGTGAATATCTGTGATTAGTTACATAATCCTCCGTAGCGAACTGGCGATGTGGCGAAGTGGTAATTAATTAAGGTTCCTGTTGATTCTCATACCGAGGCTACGTATAGGTTAGATAATGTACCATGTAGGTACTTATGTGCGGTCTACGCTTGAATGAACATTGTCAGATAGTTTAATTGTTTATGCGGTACTTACATACTATAACACATTTTCTAAGTTGGCTGCCATGGTTAGGACATGTTGTAGGTAGTATGTAGTTTACTTTTTTTAGTAGTAAAGTACGGTAGTAGGCCGCAAGTCAGTCAAAACCAGTATACGTTGGCCTGTTATCCAATTGAAACTCCGTAAGAACTATGCCAGGATAACTTAGGCCAGTGTCACTACCGACGGACGGCCTTGCGTGCTTAGTTAGTAGCCCACTAAAGTTTTTGTATGTATTGGAACGATCAACGTATCGGCTACGGGTACAGGTAGCCGATATGCTGTGTACTATCGTATTTCTACACACAACAAGATTATGTCTTACAAGTTAACCTGTAGGATAGGTAATATAACCCGTTGGTCACTTCTACACACTCGGTGGTCACTATAATGATTTGTATGTTAGATGAGCATCACTGTGAGTAATAAACAATCTATTTGCCGATTTTGGTAATTAAAGATATCTAGAGAGTTATTCCTTCCCGATCCGATATCTTGCGTTAAGATTTGGGTATTGGGCATCCTTGAAAACCATGAAAATTTGGAGACAAAGAATCTATATAGGTAGGTACTTATAATCATAGCCGCCATCTTGGATTTCCATTTCAATCTATGTATTGTCACTAAAATGAAGCCATTGCGCTTGATTGCGTGCTCCTTCCGATCTGCTCCGACTTTCGGTATCTCGGTTCACTCGTGCAAAGTGACGGAGGAATAGATCGGACTGTCAAGCACAGAATAAACACAGGGTGGATGAAATGGCGGCAGGTAACGGGAACAACTTGCGATTCCCACGTTCCCCTTAAACTTAAAGGGAAGATCTATAAGTCAATGATAAGACCTGCCGTCTTGTATGGATCACAATGTTGGGCCACAAAAGGACTGAATGAAAATCAGTTGCATGCAGCTGAGATGAGAATGCTAAGGGGGATGTGTGGTGTTACGCGAATGGATACAATAAGAAATGAGTATATAAGAGGAAGTCTGAAAGTGGCGCCTGTGACAGAGAAGTTGTGTGGAAATCGGCAGTCATGGTATGGACACGTGATGCAAAGAAATAAGGATCATGTTGTTAGGAAAGTTTTGAGTATGAATGTAGAGGGTTACAAGAGTAGAGGGAGACCCAGGAAACGATGGATGGATTGTGTGAAAGTTGATATGGCTAAGAAGGAGGTGACTTCTGAGAT
The DNA here is from genome assembly GCA_905147745.2 of Phlogophora meticulosa. Taxonomy (NCBI): domain Eukaryota; kingdom Metazoa; phylum Arthropoda; class Insecta; order Lepidoptera; family Noctuidae; genus Phlogophora; species Phlogophora meticulosa. The sequence goes on from LR990518.1 coordinate 9,811,545, forward strand.
GACGGGAAATAGAGAGGTATGGAAGAAGAAGACATGCTGCGCCGACCCCAAATGAAAAATTGGGATAAGGGCAAAAGGATGATGATGATTGTCACTAAAATAATAGTTCAAAGATTGAAATTGTTATACTTATTTTACATTTAGGTTCATGTAAAATACCTATTTATTTTACATTTTCATGATTTTTAACAGTTGAATTAATAAGCCAAAATCATCTTCTTCCCATGCTGTGTCATGTCTGAAATGTCAATGATACCTAAGGAAAAAAAATAATTGATGTTAGTACCTAAGCAATAAATTTAGTGACAAAGATAAACCTTTACATAAATTAAAAGTCAAATGAAGGACGTAACCTTAAGCCGATGATGAAAAAAAATATGGTTTAATAACTTGCTAAGCCGCGCTGCTGCGCTGCGGCGACGCCTGCTTCTAGCCGCGAGTAAACGAAGTAGGTACCTACCTACTACAATACATTTTTCTGTTTGACGGACATGTTAGACATTACTATCACATCAGAATTGTAGACAAACCTCAAGACGAGAGAGAGAGAGAGAGAGAGCGTTGTCGCGTGTGTCATATTAGCCTAGCATGTCATCCTTCCATTAATCGCATTACACGAGTTAGTGATAGTCAATGGTTTGCTCGAATCATGGTTATAACCTAACACTACAGTTTGGCCAACATCTAGATACAAAAGATTTTGCCTACCTACCTCATGTCTCTAGACGGACCTACTTACCTTTTGTTTTTTAATAAATGGTCTACTTTAACCTTCATCTCGAGTGATGGGTGAGATCTCCATAGAACGTCAATTCATTTACCTACTCTATTTACTTTCACTTCAAACATTGAGGTGCATTATTTCGACGCGAACGTTGTTCACTCACCGCAATCTAGTAACACCTCTATGGTAGAAAACAGATGAAAGGTTTTATAAATTTGAACGGTTTCCTTGGCTGCCCTATCAGGCAGTGGCAGTCCTAAGTGTTCTAAAAATTGACAACTCGCTTGCCTGGTTCTTCTATACAGGGTAAACTTGAATTAGCAACTTCAATTTAACATGGCTTGATGGATGTCGAACATACCGAACAAAACAAAACAATTCAAAAATCATTCATCACATTTAAATAGAGGTCTTATATTATTCTATTAAGCTTTTGTATGGAAAGTGAAGCATAAAAAATATGTAAAATAAAAAAAGGATGGGTAATTAGTCATAATCAATACATGTGCGTCTGAGGGTCAAAGCGCCTAATTTCAATTAATGTATTTTCTAAACTCACTAATTAAAGAAAGGGTTTTTGGATACTCATCAAATACTTACAGAATGTTTCACCAGCTTATGTTATTTGATCCTATAGAATAAGCAGACAGTATTTACGATATTCTCATGACTTTTTAGTGTTTAAAGTAAAACAAAAGGTAAAAATCCGGAAAAATCGACGAAATATTTTAACGCGAGGGTTTTCAGAATCCGTGTAGGTACCTAAGTAGTAGGTACTGAACTCATGATAATAATAATAATCAATAATAAAAGAATCATGAATGTCAAAAGATGGAAATTTTATGTAACCCATCTAAGTTGGGGGGCTCTACAATTTTCGAGTTCACTTCTTTCGCTCTTGGATCCTAAATTCTCTTAATTCTGGAGTATTGATGCATATAAGTGTACAAAGTAACTTCTTAATGTAGGTATACGAGTATTGATAGTAAAATGAAAACCTAACCTATCCGAGGTGGGGTACCATCCTTCAGTCTCAAACTTGAATCCCGAAGTTTATAATTAACTTCTGTATCCGTATGAAGGGTAAAAAGGAAATCTCATCTATGCGAGGGTGTTGCTTACAGTTTTGAAGTCGCTTCACGCGCTTTTGCATCCTAAATTGTCATAATTGTGAAATATTTTTGTTTAAATCGTCAACGTTATTCCTAAATTTATCTGTATGAGTACTAATAGTTATTAAACGCACGAAGTGCCAATATATTAGCGTTCGCTCCGCTTGATTTCACATATAATTTCGTTATTTTTGTAAACTCTGGACCACTCGAGCGAAGATTTTTCTTTCCTTTTTGTTAGTTTACAGGGAGGCAAGCTAAAGGTGCCAAAACTTAAAATACTCTGCTGTCTATAAAGTAGGCATTTCTAAGAATGCGGTGACTATAACAGGATCTACTACTTAACAATTACTTCTCAGTAGTACATTCAATGGTATCAACATAGTTTATCGTGAAGTAAGTAACCAAGTACTTCAGAAAATAATTCATATGTGATTCATGAAAATGCCCTATCAGTACCTCATAATATAACAGTCGTTATCAAAAGTAGAGCGAGCAAACAAATACCTACAATTGGGCAACCTTCTAATTTTGATTGCATTTTCCGATAAGAATAACCTTATATCGACATTATAGGTACTCATTATCAATTTTACGATTTGTAGTAACTAATTACATTGGTCAAACATGTTATGGACTCAGGTAAAATTAGGTACCTATTTATTGAGCAGGTAGAGTATACATGATGGTTGGTGGAGGAGTAGGTAATCTAATGCCGGTTTACACGGATGACTAAAGCCGCACGGCGAAAATCGACCGTCTAAATGGCAATTCGACTAAGTACACCACAGGTGACAAAAGTCGCAAGCCCCAAAGTACACTAGCATGCGGCTCTTGACCGTCACGTGTGGCTGCTGACTAAAATCGACTGTGTAAGCAGTCAGTTAGTTGTGATTTCAGTCGACTATGTAAAGGCACTAGCGATGCGGCGTTGTGAAGCGATTCGCAATACTGCGAAAATCGACCCGTGTAAACCCTCCATTAAGCACGTGTCACGACTAGGAATACAAACTTTTTTGTTTGATGATTTTGTTAGAGTATCCGTTTATTGTTATTTTAGGTTCGTAACTAAGGGTACGTACGGCTATAGGTCCGATTGAAAATACCGATAACCCTCATATAACCATAGGATCACACATGTGTCTATCTGTCCGTCTGTTACAGCCGATTTACTCCAAATTTGCTAGTCCTTTGTCATAAGAACATAGACTTAGATTTTTATATGGGTAAATGTTACGGCTAGAATATACATTTGTTTATTTCATTATAGGGGCTCAACTGCTATAGTGCCGACCGAAAAGTTATTATATATATCTAACATTTTAGTTCATTCACTTAACACATCTAATGGATAAACCAGTGCCAGAGTTGAGTTGGGGGAGACTACAAAAAGCCTCATAAACTTGTTTAAGTACAGTTTAATGATTATAAATACAGGGTGGTAGCAGCCGCACGGGTCGATAGAAGTTTAAGCTACACTTGCCAAGGTCAAACTGAGGATTCATTAAATATTGAGAGTCCTCCGTGCCTCGTAAAGCTCTTAAAGCTGCTGGTCCCGGCTGATATTTGTAGATCTTGGACAGTACTTAAAGGAAGTCAGTTGCCCTAAAGTCGAAAATCTGTCTTACCAAGGGGTAATGATCGTGTTTCCCAGTAACTTGGCTGTGGATGTCAGATAGCCAGTAGCTACATATAAATTACGTACTGATTTTCAGCTGCATCCGGTTATACTGGAAGCCGGCTCCAAAATAGTTGTGAAAGACTAAGCAGATGAATTTCATGGAAGGGATATCATTGCACTACCTGATACCATGAGTTCAGTATATGATTCAGACCCCTCCGCGTTCACTAAAAAACTTTAACAATGAGGAAAATGCCGACAAAAGATTTCTTCCAGAATCATGTACCTACTGAGCTCATGGTATCTTATTGTGCGTCGATGTACCTTCCGCCCAGTAAATAACCTACCTATTGAAGTAGAAATGGATTCATAAACCATGATAATCCAATTCCTTTATAGCTTTACTCTACTCAATAGTAAGTAACTAATACTGAGCTACGGTTTGTAATGTCCAATACCAAAAGGAAGCATTCTTGCAGATATAATTTTCCTTTATAAAATCAACATTGGGCGAGGATTTCGATTTCCTCGACCGCTCCCTGAAAGTGCTGATAAAAGTCGTTGTGAAATACCTCACCGGAATCGTCATCGACATTTTTATCGTAATCTAAATAGTAACTCACAGTATCTTGAACAAAAACATAATACCAGATTTTAACGAAATTAAGAATTAACCTTTGGACATCCTGCAATTTTGACACTACAAAATCCTGATACAGACCTTGTTTTGTCCGTACTTAAGTATTTGTAAACAAGCATCAAATATTAAATTTATGTGAGCATAATATCACGCCTGTTTTCCGCGAAGGGTTAGTCAGTAGTTTACCTACATTTCGCCAGTTAGTTGTTTAAACTCCATGTAAAAGGTCCCGTAGTATTCCATTATTTCGTTCGATATTTAGTACATAATCACATTAGTACACATTCCCATCTAATAGCGAATCTATTACCACCAACCGAGTAAAAATCTAGGCTCCGGTCTGTATTTATGTGAATTGAGTACTTTATAATTGAATTTCGGAAAGCCATGTCCACACGACAACATTTAATTATATAGATTCTTAGCTGTCTACCTAGGTATGCGGAGTTTGTACTTATTAATTCTTATCCCTTTAATTTTCTTCTAGATACAAACATGTATTGGTTACCAATCCTCTTGGTAGCCGTGCTAGGGGGCACGCAAGCACAGCAGACAGCGCAAACAAGAGTGGCGGACTCGCTCAGCGAATGCTACAGCAACCCAGCACTTGCGAACAGAAACAACTTGCCGCCAGTCACGCTACAGGTCCTTATCGACATCATACGGAAAATAGAGGACAACCCTAATGTCAACATGGACTTGAGACAACTTTCGACGGTGCTTCTTCACACGTAAGTTAACATTCTTCTTATTTTACCAATTTCTGGTAATAAATGTTCTGCAAATCCAGACATGATTACCAATTACCTAACGAAACTGCTAGATAGAATAACGTAGAAATAAATCAAGTGTATCAAACACCTTATTTTACCTGATTGCTTCCAGGTACCGTCAAGATGGCATTCAGTTCCATCAGCCAGAGAACACGGTAGCTTCTGCGAATGTGCTGCCGTTCTCACCTACATTTTCCTCGTTCCATCGCCATCGGCTTATGTTGATGAGGCTCATCCCCAACAACCTGCAAGTACTGGGCAACGACACCGTCTCTCCTGTCCTGAAGGTATGCATTCTACTGGATCTTTATTTGTCAGCTAATAAACTAGTATCAGTTAAACAGAGCTTGCATAAAGAAACTGGCTCCAATAATGAAAAGAAATACAAAATCTGGAAACGGCTGTCACCCTGATAGTTAATGGTTTTGTTCTTAAATTCCAGTGTACTCTTCATCATATGCTGTCAACAACTGTTGATACGAGGGTTCGAGGAGATGAAAGCAGCTGCAACCAATTGTCCCAATATCGTTCTCTTAGAACTGCGAGGTCCGGCCGGTCAATAAGCGATGATGTTGAAATTATACAACCAGCAGCCTTGTGAGTATAATACCGTAGTCTTATGTTTATTAGAAAAAAATGTTTGCTTGATTAATGAAGCCTTGGAAAAAAAGAATTAGAAGAAAAAGAAGACATTATTTCTTCTTTATTATTATCAGTTGTCAGTAGTACTACTGCTGACTATCAGGTCTTGGGTTCGAAAGTGTTATTGGGCTTTTCTAACTGGACTTTCTCAGTTATAGCTTGCCGTATTACATGATTTGACTTAAAGATAACTGGCAAAATGCTGCCAAACCCTTCGAAGATTATTGACGTGATGTTATGTGTATTATTTCTTCTTTCAGAAAATCCGCTAACAGAAACGGGAAAATGAGGCGTTACGATCCTAATAACGATGTGGAATTCAGTAACCTTGGCAACGGCGGTTCTATGTCTGAACGTCAGGTGGCTGAGAGTACTTGCCCTCTGTTAGACGGCGTGGTGAACACACCGTGGGGTGCTGTGTCTATTGGTAACGTTATCGCTGGCATTGCTGCAGGGGCGCAGCCGCAACGAGTGAATATCTTGGACTTGGTCAGGGACGCAAATCTTAATTACAGAAATGTTCAACAAACTGTGACTTCTCTTTATCCAGCAACGTTAGCTGGTGAGTCAACTTTATTGTACATATTACTCGTAGAACTAATTGTTAGCACTTCAGCAGTTGGTAGTGTTGCTACGGGATTGCTAACATTATGATTGTAGGGGTGTACAATTAGGTAAAGCTTTGCAACTTAGTTTTATATAATCGCTAGTAATGCTACATTGAAAATTTTCAACTCAAAATATTCTACTTCCTCTATATCTCTCTTACTAGGTACTAGGTATTCTAAGATAAATTTTCCTTTCTAGGGGACTTGGCCGAAGCCGTCCTCATTCAAGGCACAGAGCGAGGCAGTACCTCCATATCAATCGGTACCGCTGGCAACTGGAACAGCACGCAGGCAACCAGGCACTTCATGCTGCACAACCGAGTCAACGTTGAGATGACGGACCCTGAGATCCGCGGAGACATTGATGGCTTCGTCCTTGGAACCACAATAACTTCGACATTGGGAGCTTTCAGTTCCATGAAGCTCTCGCAAATCTTGGATATGTACTATTCACCCAGGGTGTGGATTATCACTTGTTTTTGGTTTCTAAGTCCTCAGTTACTGATACAACTATAAAATACAAATAATAATTAATTACTTACAGAATGGTGCCTTTGACTCTAACTTGCGAGCCTGCAACCGCCGTGCTTTGATGGAACAATACGTAACTAACGAGAATTTAATAAGTGAGACACATGCCTTCGCCGCTGCCCTGGACACCAATATGCCTCTTCGTGGTACCATCATCGGGGGCCTGGAACAGCTCGTCACAAGTGCTGTTACCAATTTAAGATCTTACACCAGTAAGTATCGCGTTTCAGTGGTCTATAATTATAAGTGGATTGGACTTATGTATGTACTGTCAAACGTATTAAACTATTTCAGAGACAGCTTGATTAAAAAATCAAAACCGGATAAGCGCGAGTCTGACTGAGTTCGCAAATGATACTTTCCAAGGATTTAAAAAATAAAAAAGTTTCTTTAATGACTGCGAATACGAAGGTCAAATACCTTCGTATTTGAATAATATAAATATCAACTATGTACCTCCACGTATTGCAAATGTCTTGACAGCCAGACAGACAGACAGATGGATATCGAAGTGATCCTATAAGGTTTCTCTTTATCTGTAAAACTCTCGTTATCTGTAAACAGGAAACCTTATAGGAAACCCTAAAAATTAAATGCTGTTCATCTTTTTACAGCCAGCAACTTGAACGATATGAACTGCGCCACTACGCTGACCCAGAGTAATGACTTCCGCCTGAAAACCAACCTGTACATCGTGCTTGACTCTTCATGGTCGTACGAGACTGTAGCCCCAGCCATTTCATACTTGATAGACTCTATTGAAGTTGGCAAGTTCGGATCCAGTATCACTTTACTGAACGCCTTTGATGGAAGCATCATTGTTAATACTACCTTCTCACCAACCGATTTCTACTCTGAATATAATGCTACCAGGCATGCACAAAGTAAGTGATGACAATGGCAGTCAGGGATGATGCTTAAAAATTATAATCAATCATTTACTTTAAATAATCAGCATATGTCAACTAAATTTAAGTGTTCTTACTTAATCTTTAAGTAAATAATTGATTATAATTTTTATTTTAAGTGAATCTCATGTCTTCTGTTTTACCTCTTTTCAACCAGATATGTAGATACCTACTTCTATTACCTACATAATAGGTCTTTACCTATGAAATTGCCCTTTTGTATGAAAAAAATTAAATGAATTTTTTTCATGTATTTTTTATTTGTATTAATCGAAGTAATCACCCATGCAATCAATGCATCTTTGCCAACGCAGTGGCAGTTTATTGATGCCCTTCTTAAAGAAATCAGCTGGACGGGAGGCAACAAATTCTTCAAAGGCATTTTGTACTGCCTCTCGGGTATTGAATTTTTTTCCCGCCAAGAAGTTATCCAAATTCTGGAAAAAGTAGTAGTCTGTAGGCGCAAGGTCTGGTGAGTAGGGCGGATGACGGAGAGCTTCCAACCCCAGTTCTTGCAACTTGGAGACCGTCTGCTGTGCAGTATGAGGTCGCGCGTTGTCGTGCAGGAGCAGCGGAGACGAGCGATTGACCAATGCTGGTTGGAGATGTGCCAGCTTCTCCATCATTGTGTTCAATTCTTCACAGTACACATCTGCAGTAATGCTCACCCCGTTTGGTAAGAAGCTGTGTTGAATCACACCGGCGCTAGACCACCAAACAGTGACCATCACTTTTCTTGGGGTAAGTTTTCGTTTAGGGCATTGTTTAGGTGCTGAACCAGGATCCAACCAACTTGCTGAGCGCTTGCGGTTATCAAACAGAATCCATTTTTCATCGCAGGTAACAATGCGGTTCAAAATTCATTCATTTGTGTGTCTGTTGAGCAGTGCAAGGTACGTCTCGACGCGTACTTCGCGCTGGCGATCATTGAGTTCGTGGGGCACCCATTTGTCAAGCTTTTTTACCTTGCCAATTTGACGCAAATGGACCAATATTGTTTTGACGCTAACGTCGAAAGCTGTTGCTAATTCAGCCGTAGATTGTGTATCATCAGCTTCCACAATCGCCTTTAATTCGTCATTGTCGACCAAAGTCTTCGGACGACCGCGAGGTTCATTTTTCAGGTCGAAATTTCCAGAACGGAAGCGAGCAAACCAATAACAGGTAGTGCGTTGGTTTGTAGTTTTAGCTCCGTAAACGTCGTTGATGTTGCGTGCCGCTTGTGCCGCGTTGCTGCCACGACGGTACTCATATTCCATAATTACTCGAATTTTTAACGTATCCATGATGACGAAAAAGATTTAAATGCGATGAAAATGTAACACTAATCAATAAACAAATGACTACTTTTGGAAAAAAAAATCCATGTTTTTAAAATAAAATTAATTTGAAATTAGAATTCTTAGCCAAACAAAAAATATTTTGATTTGAAATGGCCAGTACTGCAGAACGGCAATTTCATAGGTAAAGACCTAATATTTGACTCATAAATATTTGTACCAACTTTTGGGGGTAATCATGTTTTAAAAGTATAAGTCGCCGATATGAGAAAAAGAAGAAGTAACTTCTTGCAATTCATTGCTTTATTTTGGTCCACAGTCCTGCCAGGAGTTAATCTTGAAACAAGTTTGACTCGCATCAAGTTGATGATGCAAGAAACACTTGTCAACGAAAGCCTGAGGAACTACGTCGGCGGCAACTCCTCAGTTTTATTGTATCTGATCAATAATGGTAACTTGCAGACTACTAATCTTGCATGGGAGCAGGCTAACGAGATTAACAATACCGTACCTGGTGAGTACGAAAAATAATCTTTTATTTTTATTTCTATATAAATAGTTTTATACGGTCTATTTATTGTTAGACGGACTAATAAAAAGGTGCATCTAATATTAAATATTCCTCTTTTCCAGACCTCAGGGTTCTATACGCGACTTACACCAATCAGTTCGACACTCTATGGACTTATGTACGAGAAATGTACAGTGACATTTTTACTGTTCCTCTCAATGCTGGGGGAACAAATGTGGATACTATCATGGATCCTGTACTACAACGAATTCAAAGCGGTAAGGTATTGTAATACTTCTTTCAGACCCTAGTGCGGGTGAACGAGGATGGTATTAGGATATTTATGAGATGATTTCGTTGCAGTTGGTAGAAGAATCGTAAATCCTACATGTGGTGCCTTGTTCACCGGCGAATCCTCTGGCACAAGGCAGTTTGATGACTACGTTGAACCTGGCTACATCAACTTCTATAGGATCAGTGCTAACTATTTCTTCGAGAACAATGATAACAGGAAGATCAGGGTGGCCCGCAGCGGCACTGGAGTTGGCAATCTTGTAGTCTGTCACTCTCGATCCGTCGCACAACCCAGGTATGACATCTATTCATAGTGTTATCTATTGATAAAGTGGTGCTTGATAAGGTAACCAACATTTACTATTGTCGGATGTGAAGCTATCTAATTCCATGAATTGTTTTCAATTTGGTGACTAACTAATACTTACCAAGAAACAAAGAAATTATGACGTTTAGAGGACTCGGTGCCAAATCATCGGTCTTTTGCGATAAAGTTTCCAAGTTCCGGTACGTACCTACCGGAACTAGCATCCGGATTCCTTATTTACTTGCGTTACGGTCAATATGATTAATTCAATAGTATTTAAAACTACCGGTAATTATTAAAACTACCCATAAGTTAAGGATGAAATTCAAAATACCTTACATTTGTTGCAAATAGTAGCGCCTTTTTACTTTATAATAATAACGGAATATAATAACGTAAAATTATCATAAAATAATCATCATTTCAAACTTCGAAATAGCTCTCGAAATTATATTTGCTGCAAAAACTTGCTGATTGATATAGGTACTCAGAATAATAAGAAGATCTGTGAGTATAATAATAATAGGTCTTTACCTATGAAATTGCCGTTTTGTATGAAAAAATTTAAATGAATTTTTTTCATGTATTTTTTATTTGTATTAATCGAAGTAATCACCCATGCAATCAATGCATCTTTGCCAACGCAGTGGCAGTTTATTGATGCCCTTCTTAAAGAAATCAGCTGGACGGGAGGCAACAAATTCTTCAAAGGCATTTTGTACTGCCTCTCGGGTATTGAATTTTTTTCCCGCCAAGAAGTTATCCAAATTCTGGAAAAAGTAGTAGTCTGTAGGCGCAAGGTCTGGTGAGTAGGGCGGATGACGGAGAGCTTCCAACCCCAGTTCTTGCAACTTGGAGACCGTCTGCTGTGCAGTATGAGGTCGCGCGTTGTCGTGCAGGAGCAGCGGAGACGAGCGATTGACCAATGCTGGTTGGAGATGTGCCAGCTTCTCCATCATTGTGTTCAATTCTTCACAGTACACATCTGCAGTAATGCTCACCCCGTTTGGTAAGAAGCTGTGTTGAATCACACCGGCGCTAGACCACCAAACAGTGACCATCACTTTTCTTGGGGTAAGTTTTCGTTTAGGGCATTGTTTAGGTGCTGAACCAGGATCCAACCAACTTGCTGAGCGCTTGCGGTTATCAAACAGAATCCATTTTTCATCGCAGGTAACAATGCGGTTCAAAATTCCTTCATTTGTGTGTCTGTTGAGCAGTGCAAGGCACGTCTCGACGCGTACTTCGCGCTGGCGATCATTGAGTTCGTGGGGCACCCATTTGTCAAGCTTTTTTACCTTGCCAATTTGACGCAAATGGACCAATATTGTTTTGACGCTAACGTCGAAAGCTGCTGCTAATTCAGCCGTAGATTGTGTATCATCAGCTTCCACAATCACCTTTAATTCGTCATTGTCGACCAAAGTCTTCGGACGACCGCGAGGTTCATTTTTCAGGTCGAAATTTCCAGAACGGAAGCGAGCAAACCAATAACAGGTAGTGCGTTGGTTTGTAGTGTTAGCTCCGTAAACGTCGTTGATGTTGCGTGCCGCTTGTGCCGCGTTGCTGCCACGACGGTACTCATATTCCATAATTACTCGAATTTTTAACGTATCCATGATGACGAAAAAGTTTTAAATGCGATGAAAATGTAACACTAATCAATAAACAAATGACTACTTTGGAAAAAAAAATCCATGTTTTTAAAATAAAATTAATTTGAAATTAGAATTCTTAGCCAAACAAAAAATATTTTGATTTGAAATGGCCAGTACTGCAGAACGGCAATTTCATAGGTAAAGACCTAATATTAAGAAAAAAAGAATACCTTAGTACCTAAGTGAGATGAAATCAAAATAATAGATTTGAAAAGGATGAAGATGTGGATAATGAAAACATAGGTATTATATGTACCTATTCCCCAAAAATAAAATCAAAATCAAAATTGATTTATTCAAATTAGGCTGAAAATCAGCACTTTTTGAACGTCAAAAACGTTTACATAAGAAAGTCCCCCAAAACGCCCACCCTTCACCACTTCCTAGTGTTTTTGCTGGGAAGAAGAAGTGGAGGAACAAACTCCCCAGCAACACGTCTGTCTGATAGGTTTGAAGAACCTGAAGCTATACAACACATTATGTCAAAAATAATAATTATGTCAATCATCTTTATACGTCATTCAATTAAATAATTTGCTACATGTTAGCTAGCACACACCAATATGCCAAAATAAATAAATAAAAAGTTATATATACCAAAATCGACAATTAACTCAAGCAAAGCCTGCTAAACTGAATACATAAAAAGCCTCCAAGGCAGTCCAAGGGCGTGCCCGCTGACATGTGCAATGCTGAATTATATCAATACAACTCATGCATACAATGTAATGAGAGGATCATGTCAATAACATAAAAATAAGGATAGTAGAAGAAACATACACAAAAATAAAGAACTATTAAACAGTAAAAGAACATAGTAACATTGTCCTGCGTGGCGACGAACTATTCTTGTCTTCTAAATATTCGTTGATCGAATAATATGCTTTAGAACAAAGGTTTCATTTAACTTTAGCTTTAAACGCGTTAAAAGGTAAATCCAGCAAAGAAATGTTTACCAATTCAAATAAAGTACTTGATTTTATGACTATTAAAAAACACGTTCAGAAATTATTAATTACTCGTATAACCAGTTAAATTGATTATTTCACACTTCCATAAACCTTTTTCCATAGAAGTAGTCAAAAATTAGAGAAAGCCACCAGCTATATGGGGTTCACAGTAGGTACTTTTATTATCTTTGCAACATCAACATCAATGAGAGGAGATAGAACGTCATTACAAAGTGGTAGATGTGCGCCCAGTGTGAGTAGTTAGCCGCTTATCCAACTTTACCTGACTAGTCCACCACGACAGATTCGCGAGAAGACCAAAACACAAGACGTAGGACGAAGTCCAATGGATACAAAAATGATAATATTCTTAATCATAGGCAATGTTAATTATTTTTCAGGAGCAACACAACAGTCACTACGGACAGCAGTGCGATAACCTGCCAGACCCTGGCGTCTGGCAACGTGGAGATTAGCCTTCAGAACGCCTGCGATGGGTACGGGGCAATAAACGAATGCCCGCCATTATTCGTATCTGTCCGGTCAGATACCAGCCTCCCAGCAGGAACCTTCGCTAGCGCCGGGTGCACAGGTACAGTGAAAATTACGAAGATTATTGACGGATTTACGTTTGTTGTGAACAACTTGAGCCCGAGACGACGAAAATCACATAAAGGCCCACTGTTGAGTGTTACTCTGGAAGGCCAAATTAGTACAACTTATCCAAAACTAAAGGAACAATGGTTATCTACATACCAAGTATCAAAGGGTAAAATTGATTATACGGCATAGTCAGGTAAACTTTACATTAAGTACCTACCTCCAGCGGGTTGTGGAACGCGAAGTATGAACTGGGCGTGTTCTAGTTGAAATATAGATAATCCTTTACCAAGTTTTCTAATATTATTTTACTTCGGTTGCTCACTAATATTATTTTCCTCCACAGACGCAAACTGCAGGTTCCCATACAACATCAGATACCAAGTTCAAGTCGAAGAGTTAAGATGTTCTAGTGGGGCCAGCAGTGTGACAGCCAGCTTCATCATCCTACTGACCACCTTGTACATCACCCTATACGGTTCTTCGTAATTATATATTACCATTTAAATAAACCTACCGATTATTTTTAATACATTCTGTGTAGTTAGCTTATCGTAACAAATGAGGAAAATGACAACAAGCAGTTATTTTTATAAGTTTATCAGTTCTATTCTGGAATGAGTATTGTCAAAGTGGACATTTATTGTATAGTTTTAACTATTATGTAAGTTTAGAGTAGGTAACGTTCTGCCAGCTAAATATATAACTATTATATCTAGGCAATACAATAGAATCAAGTAATTAATATGAACGTTCTTAATGTGAATTATATTTAATTACAGGGTAACAATGTGTTATACTATATTTTTCATTAAAATATAAAAACGTTTATTGCTGTAAAATATCTAGAGAATTTAATATATTGAAAAATTACAATGTTAATTATTTTTTAAACCATTTTAAGATAAGTTTTGGATGCATTATATTCAATCTGTGTATTGTGTTTCCGGTTTTTTTACAAATAAATAGTGATGATACAACAAAAAATCGTTTTACTTTGCGTAGCACCTACATCAAGTTACTAAATGGAGTTGTTTGATTTAACAACCGTTCGATTCTCTTCTTCACTGGTGTCATTTTTCTGTAACGTACATGATTAATCAAATTTTGATGCCACAATTTTGTAATAGTTTTCGAAGTCTCCACTAATGTAGCTAGTGTAGACTAAGCGACATCAAAATCAAAATCAAATCAAAATTCATTTATTCAAATTAGGCTGAGAATCAGCACTTTTTGAACGTCAAAGACGTTTACATAAGACAGTCCCCCAAAACGCCCACCCTTCACCACTTCCTAGTGTTTTTGCTGGGAAGAAGAAGTGGAGGAACAAACTCCCCAGCAACACGTCTGTCTGATAGGTTTGAAGAACCTGAAGCTATACAACACATTATGTCAAAAATAATAATTATGTCAATCATCTTTATACGTCATTCAATTAAATAATTTGCTACATGTTAGCTAGCACACACCAATATGCCAAAATAAATAAATAAAAAGTTATATATACCAAAATCGACAATTAACTCAAGCAAAGCCTGCTAAACTGAATACATAAAAAGCCTCCAAGGCAGTCCAAGGGCGTGCCCGCTGACATGTGCAATGCTGAATTATATCAATACAACTCATTCACACAATGTAATGAGAGGATCATGTCAATAACATAAAAATATGGATAGTAGAAGAAACATACACAAAAATAAAGAACTATTAAACAGTAAAAGAACATAGCAACATTGTCCTGCGTTCAACAAAGCGACCAACTATTCTTGTCTTCTAAATAGTCGTTGATCGAATAATATGCTTTAGAACAAAGGTTTGATTTAACTTTAGCTTTAAACGCGTTAAAAGGTAAATCCAGGAAAGAATGAGGTAGCATGTTATAAAAGCGGATACCGAGCCCCACAAATGAGCTCTGGACCTTATGAAGCCGGTGGAAAGGAGCGTACAGTTTGTGCTTATTTCTGGTATTAAAATTGTGGATGTCACTGTTTTTAGTGTACATATGTATATTTTGCCTAATGTATATTATGTTGGCAAAAATAAATTGAGAAGCCACTGTGAGAATACCAATCTCTTTAAATAGATCTCTTAAGGAGACTCTGGGCCCTAATTGGTATATTGCACGAACAGCTCGTTTTTGTAGCACAAATATATTTTGAATATCTGCAGCTTTGCCCCATAACAGCATACCGTAAGACATTACGCTGTGAAAATAACTAAAATAGACTAACCGAGCTGTGTCCACGTCAGTGTATTGTCTCACTTTCCTGACAGCGTAGGCGGCAGAGCTGAGTCTCCCTGCTAAGGTTGATATATGAGGGCCCCACTGCAGTTTGGCATCCACTGTTATGCCCAAAAAGACTGCAGAGTCCACCGTATCAAGCACCACACCACCAATGCTTATATTCGGTCCAAGATTTCTAACATTAGGTAAGGCGAACTTTATACATTTCGTTTTCTTGGCATTAAGAACTAGGTTATTTGTCGTAAACCAATCCGTGACCATTGAAAGTGCAAAGTTAACATTATCAAAATCTTGTCTATTCCGTTCTACTTTAAATATGAGAGAGGTATCATCTGCAAACAACACAACATCACAGATACCGTTTAAATAGAATGGCAAGTCGTTAATATAGACCAAAAATAAGAATGGACCCAGTATTGAACCTTGAGGTACACCTAATAGAACTGGTAGCCCGGAAGATTTCACACCATTTACATCTACACATTGAAGTCTATCGGTTATGCGGCTTAGTAGTTCTTCAATGACGTAGGTAACTCTTACTTTGGATTGTTCCAATACTATTTGGGGCCACTTACGGACTACAGTCTTTTGTTTGATAGAATAAACTCGATTTTGTTGGGATTGTCTATGTAGTGAAGAAGCCTATACCAAAAACCTATGCCCCGTGGGACTTTCTAACAGATTTTTGCAAAATTGAGAGCTATAATCAGAGTAAATGCTCTACGAATGTAATTGTTGCGAAGTACGTATGTGTGGTATCCATAGCAGCTATAAAGTAGTTATGTGATTAAAGAAGAGTTATGGTTTAATATAAATTACCTACTTAGTAGGTAGTGACAAATATAAAAAGTAGGTATGCTTAGCAGGTGGCGTTCTATCAATTCTGCTTATCCCCGTGGGGTAAAGGCGTGAGTTTAGATGAATGTAGGTACCTATACCTATGTTTAAAAACTTAAGAATATTCTTTTGCTTTAGAATATATTTTTAGTGTTTGTACATTACAAACACTAAAAATATTGTACTAGTTAAATCTCTCAGGTTTATACACTGACTAGCAAGTAAAGAATCGTTAATTAGTATAATCTCCAGGAATACAAATTAATCAGAGCCCTGAAGTTATGGTTGTGCGTGGTGAATTTCCCATTACTTAATTGCGAAGATTTTCGTGTTAGTAAATAAATGAAGGCTTTTGTTCCTGCGCATATAACTCTGTTACCTACTTACGTCTTTTACATAACAAAATCCACAGCTAACAGAGAAAAATAATTTTAAACAGTTTACTTTAGATAACTGTCACCAATCACATATGACGGAAAAGTCCTACATCATGTTGTTCTCATGTTTTGTGTTACCTGTTTTACGTTATGCGCAATGGTCCCTCTAGCGGGAGAAATTGGCAGCAAGGTGCCGCCTATGTGAAGCGTTTACAAAGTCAGAAAAATACGAATTTCTTTTGAATAGGTACATGAAAGAAAAATGTGAAAAAATTGTGCATGTGTTCGTGTTATATGTGTTAGTGTTGTGTGTGTGTGGATTATTTATTTGTATTGAAAATTATGTTTGATCTGACTGAGCTATCTGAACAGTCACCAATTTTAATCGAAAGCTATCGTCGCGAAACGCAAATCGGAAACTTCATACGTCAAAGTGTCGAAGTAAATAAAAACAAAGTGAATTGGATTACTTTCGTTTATATTTCTTCTTAAAATGTCTGGAGAAGACTGTGATGCTTTGGACCGAGGAGACAATGATGGGCAGAAACCAGACAAAATGTTTACTTTGAAAAAGTGGAATGCTGTAGCCATGTGGAGTTGGGACGTCGAATGTGATACCTGTGCTATTTGCCGCGTTCAAGTTATGGGTAAGTTTTACAATATTATGCAAGAACTATCCGATATATTAAATGCTACTAATAATGTCTGACTTATTCGTACAAATCAAAGAAAACAATATCCAAAATAATAGGGTAATCGTTGTTGTCAACATGGTGTTGCGAGAAATGATAAAGTATGCACCATCTACCACAACTTTTACAAACCTACTAGTTTTACACAGATTTATGTATGTGATAACCCTACATTGCTTCTTGGTTTGAAAGACAGCAAAGATATCCTAAACTTCGTGATAGTTTTGATTTTTACTATTCAGACTAGATTTTTTATTTAAACATCTTTGGGAATTAGCATAGTGATTTCAGTATGATGATGTTATATCTTTAGTCGGTAGGCCTATATTGGTTCTGCGAAACCTTGTATTAGTTAACTGGATGTTTGATTAAAATACAACAAACATTTTGCTTAAGTAATACCAAGAAGAGAAAATATAGCTGTGTACAAATTATGTCACTTATCATAGTTTTCTTAAGGTAAATTACCTGAATTACTTAAGCAATTCTATCAAGTTACTCACTAGTTTTCAAATAAGATCCTGTTAGATTGAAAAAAGAAATCATTTTATCTATAAGTATAATTACTTTTTTTTTTTTTTTTTTTTTTTTTTTTTTTTTTTTTTTTTTAAAAAAACGTTGCCCCACACTAGGAATTTCTCCTGTATCGTGGGTGCGTTAACAAACATTCAAACTCACATACACAAACAGCCAGACCCGGAACAACTACCTGTAGGTCATACAAATATTTGTTCCGTGCGGGAATCGAACCCACGACACGCGGCGCAGCAGTCGATCGCTCAGCCACTGCGCCAACCGTGCCGTCGAACACAGGGCGTATACGTATACAGGGCCTTATCTGCTTTCCGATACCTATACAATTTAATTGTGTTTCATGTGATATGGTCTTACAGCCCCACCATGTAAATGGTTTGGGGGGTCTAAGTATGGGGCTGATTCACGGATATTGAGCGAGGAACTTAGTTGGGAGATGTGGCACATATCGCTTGAATTTGGTTCAACTAGCAATAAATGCGCACTACGGTGATGACCACCATTTACTTGTATGTTTCATTGGAAAGTGTCAATTCACATTTTTTACAAAATATCAAATTGTTCCATACTTATTTGCAAAAATAGGGCAACCACATTAAATCTTAAGATAAGCGACGTATCCTACTACCAGAAAGTAAAAATCACTGTATTAATTATAATATTCAAAGATTTTACAAATGTCTTGCTGTGAAATATTTTTGACAGCCATGACTGGTGCATGTCAAAACAATGCATTAGTGTTGTGCAGCGCTGAGATATGCATATGGATAAATATTGTTAGTTGATCTTATGGTATTATACTAACATTTGCTATTACTAACATGTGAAAAGACATCATGTGTGCTGTGCTGTATCTATTTCTTTTCAATTTGTGTGAGTTTTATGAGTGGGGATAAGGTGGCGACACTTGAACTTGAACAAATATAGGGTGAAGGCATATCTCTGGATTTCTGCATATAGGCTAATGTAAACTTTTATAAACAGTCTAATAATGATTATAAACTTCTGGCATAACAGCCCTGCAAGTTGAGTAAGGAAAACAAATTAAGTATCTTGACTTGGCTTGCGAGGTTGTTGATATGTTGGAAGTGCACTCAGCAACTGACATACCAATAGTTGTGCTAATGGCTTAAAACCTAAGAGCTTCAACCTACACCTAAACACGCTCTATTAGGCAGCTAGATCAAAGGCTTGATTCATCAGATCTTCTGGATATGCCTTGGATTGTTGGGGCCATTCATTAATTACGTAAGGGTGAGGGGGGGTTAAGGAAATCTATATGTGCCCTAATATTGGGGAGGGGGGGTAAAACCCATTCTTACGTAATATTTTACCAGTCAAAATTTATTATAAAAATCTTTTTATATTTCGGATGCTGAATGATTTACTTCATTACATAATGTGCACTTCGATTTACATCTTATTCTGAATTTTTTATAGTTTATTCAAAGTTTAAATTCATAAATATGTGAATTTCATCCTTTTTAAATGTCATAAATAATAATTATATTATAAAGACTAGATAGTTATCTTATAATAATCATATCAGATAGCAATGATAAAGTACAGCATAAAATCATCATCATCCTTCTGCCCTTATCCCAATTTATTTGGGGTCGGCGCAGCATGTTTTCTTCCTATAGTATAGCATAAATTATCTGTTAAAAATATGTGACTTTTAGTGTAACTGATCCTTTTCTTACAAAGTTTTAATTATTCATACAAATGAGATTAAATCTTACTTAAGAAGGGGAAGGGGTACATGGGTAGGGGGTAGGAAGTCAAAAGTCGTCAAAATCATCCTTACGTAATTAATTAATGGCCCCTTAGGAAATTCCTGTCTTTAGCCCTGACCAATAACATTTTGGACCCTTGGTTCCTGCTACTACTATTTAATATTTTAAAATGTTTTAAGTAAGTACTTAATATTTTTGTATTCAAATATTTACTCAAAAAAGTATTTTTTATAGTATTTATGCAACAAATAAAGAAAATATGAATAATATACTTTTGTTTGCTCTTGCAATAACAGTTTAGAAAGTCAAAATAAAATCTTGTCACAAGAAATCAAATCAACTTTTAAAACAGTGGAGATGTATTATTAAAAAAATACACCATATTTTGCATGTTGTTCAGTAACCTGCTCAAAGGTACTTTCGGGAACTCATAATCCCTCAACTCATATCTGAGCCTTAGAAACACAGGCAGATTCAACATTACATAACTATTTTAATACCACCAGCCAAGTTCGTGTGTATATGTATTTTTACTTTATAAATTATAGCCTATGTATTATTTTGAAGTATAAATTTTAATACTAAAAGTGTAAATTAAAAGTTTGTTTGGTAGTTTTTGTGTGAAAGAGTTACAAACGTCCAAGTCCATACATCCTGACAAACATTCCATTAAAAAAAAATGTAGGATTCAGTTCCATTAATTAACTAAGCTTGAGTCAGTTGACAACAACATGGTTCTCATGAAATAAGTTCAGGTGTGTGCCTATCATGGGTATCCTTAATTTAAAAAATGGCTGTGTGCTCCACAGTCCAACATCTAGAGCAATGAATCTGTGATGATATGTTTGCTTTGCTGATTTGTTAAAAGTTTTTATAAAAACTCTCTAAGTACGATTTGACATTTTTTTTTCTTGATAAAATTGGATGGAGAGATTCGATTACTTGTAGAAATAGGATGGAAAGGATCTAGCATCCACCCTGGATGCTAGATTTTCAAATAAAAATCACATGCTAGAAAAAAATGTATTTGGTTTAAATAAAATAGAAAACTATCTAATGCTTAAAGTAACATTTTTTGGCAAAACATTAAAATACTTACTTTAATATAGAAATAAATTAGAAAACAATATATTTACATTATCCAGTAAACAATCTATAAGTAAGATAACTAGAAAAAAATATTAGCTTATTATAATAAAGATCATTATTAATCATTAAAGATAAAAGTAAATATTTATGTAATTGTTTCTATTATTCGTATTTAAGTAACAATTTGGAGAAAATTCGAGTTTTGAGGTAGGATATAATAGAGCTCTTTGACACTTTTGAAAAATAACATGCAATATAAAATGTAGAGTAAAACACATCCAATTTAAATTTGGGAATACCAATCGGCCTCAAAATGCTCAACATTTCACAACCAAAGTTAAGTCTTTCTAATAATTAGCATCCACTAGGCAGTGGTTTAATGTTAGCAATAGAGCTCATCCTGCGAGTTCTCGTGCTCGCTCTACCAGTTAGCTTATTTTCTATCTGCTCGAGACTCTTTCCTCGTGTTTCTGGAACAAAAACTACCACGAAGAACAGTCCCACGAAACAAATACATCCAAATAACCAGAATGTACCAGCCGGTCCTATACCGACCAGGATATTGTGGAACGTTTTAGTCACCGTGAATGTACATAACCAGTTAAATGCAGTACATACTGATGCGGCGCCACCCCTTATTTTTGCTGGTAAAATTTCACCCATCATCAACCACGGGATAGGGCCAAACGCTAGAGAGAAGCCTAACAAGTAAACCATAATACAAGTCAATGGTATCCATCCTAAAGCTGAGACGTCTAATTTTAAGTCAGTTTGTACATAAAAGAATGTTCCAAGTACAACTAAGGTAATTGTCATTGTGACAGAAGAAATATAAAGCAGCACCTTGCGTCCCGCTCTATCGATAAGCGCGGTAGCAATAAAAGTTGATACAAAATTAACTACTCCTACAATTATAGTTGCCAAATTTCCGTCTACTGAACTGCCTGACATTTTAAATATATTGACGGTATAAAATATTACAGCATTAATCCCCGATAATTGCTGAAATGTCATGAGTCCCAAGCAAATTAATATTGACCGCATGTATTTGATACTGAAAAGTTCTTTAAGTTTTATGCCTTCCTTTCCCATTTCTGCATCTGATAGAGCTATATCACGAATTTCATTGTCAATTTTGGCGTTCTTGCCTCGAAGCCATTGAAGTGCTTTTCGGGCTTCTTCATTACGCCCACGAGATATGTACCAACGGGGTGTTTCTGGGATCATTAGCATTAAAATGAAGAATGGAATAGGCAAGGCTGCCCCTAGGTATGCCAATTCATACCAATTGAGGTATTTACCAGCCGCATAGCAAATTAATATACCGATATTTCCAATAGCGGTCGGAAACAATCCTAGCGTACCGCGGACTTCCGGTTGAATAGTTTCACCGAGATAGACGGGGAACGCGAGTGACCCGACACCGACACATAAACCGCAAACTACGCGTCCTGCAAGCACTAAGTGTATAATCCTTGCAGTTGCTATTAAAATCCAGCCGAGGAAGAACGGCGGCGCTATGAAAAGAATGGTTCTGCGTCTACCAATATAATCTACTAGTGGTCCACCAACTATGCCGCCCGCGAGAGCTGCTAAGGGCATCAAGCTGCCAATCCAACTAGCCTGTCAACAAAAATGATATGGTTTTAATAAGAACATCAGCTTAACATTCAAACCAATTGAAGTTAATGATGAATGGCGACAAGTCAATTACCTCCTCGTCTGTGACGGAGATGACGGTACTGTTCATCATTGTCACGAGGGCCGGAGATGTGTACGCAGAGGAGAAGCCGATGATCATAGATCCCATGGAAACTGCCACAGCAGCCAGAACCTATAATTAAGGATAAAATTCCACTTAAATAAAACTTAAGGGATATATTATAGTGCTGCTATTTGAAATTTAGTAAGCTGCAGAGCAATGTGTATTATGTTTACATCTATATATGAAACGTAATAATTCAATCGACAAATAATTTTGTACGACAGTACAAAGTGTACATCTCTGCCTACCTAGTATTATTATGAGTACAATGATGTCAATAGTTATCATGCGTATAGTAACGGCTTCACAATGTTTTAGGTTCATAAATAGCATGACGTTATTTGCAGGGAGGCGTGTGCCATGCGACGCAAACCGCCTTCTATTAATTTAAGCAATCATTGACTCTGATTGGGTCCACTTACACGTCGTCACTGTAAATAAATGGACAATTCTAATATCTTTGAAGCTTGTATTTTGCGCATCATGATCGGAAAATGTTATTGTTTAGCTATGATGTAAAAAGGGGTGTTTTTCGTGCAAGTGTGTAAACACATATGAACAAAACATTCCTTTTTGTGGAAGATTTGCGGATTTCGTTAAAAAAATGCGTAGTAGTTGACTGTTTAAAATAAAATACCTTTTTATTGTTTAGTGTTCATCAAGTTGTGTCATGAAACTTAAAATACATGCACTTTTTGCGTCACATTAAAACGTAGCACGCTGAAATTTCTATATTATACGTACCTATAATCTCGCCCGCACTAAGTGGTTAAAATTATTGGTGGAAAAGCTAGTTTTTGTATAAGTAAACCCAGGCAGGTGCTTGGTAACATGGGCCTTTTGGGCCATGCTCTCTGGAATTGAGCTAATTTCTATCATAACCTTAGCTGCAATCCTTTATTTTTATCACTTAATTACTCTGCCGAAAGTATCTTTAACTAGGGTAGAAACTTTTGACTTCCGAGGTTAGTCGATGTTGATGTAGAGTTGGGTAGACTTATGTGCATGTATTATTTTATCTAGCACAACAAACGTTCAACATATTTCGCGTGACCAACACGGTCAGGTCTATTTAATACTTAAAAAGGTTGTTAAAAGCGCATGATATTAAAAGTACTTTGTTCTCAAGTTTTAGTCATGGGTAGGTCGACTTTGTTGATTAGATTTGTTATTATAGTAAAATTATACCGCGTCGATAACGTAATGTGCCGTAACAATTCATAACGCATGACTTGAACGGAAAAATTGCAAGGAAATCTTACTTGAGGCGAGTTGGTACTTTTATTGGACATTTAAAATTTTAATTGAATTGTAAGAATTAACTGGTAATTTTGCAACACCCAATAACATATTTCTGTGAATTACATGCGGCCAAATGTGATTTGAACGAAAACCAAGCAACAGATTAATTAACTAGGCACAATTGGTCGGCTCGCATTTTAGTACACGGAATATTAACAGCAATCATAAAATGGAATGAATACATTTTGTCAGAAGTTGACTTCTATTTTATAAACCAGTAGGCTTTGCGTGAAATATAATTAAATGCAATGAAAGCACAGTAATCACGCGTCTACTGTACCTATATTCTCACATGGAAATACCAATAATCTTTTAAACGCTACAAAATCTTGACCCTATCTTGACGTAGCAAAATTTATCTTAAAAATTTTGTTTCGAATTTTAGAATCTTAATTTTTCCTACCTGTGAAAAGGTAAATTTCGGTTTTTCATATTCACTGGTGTACTTTATGCTGTAATGAGTATCTGCTCTCATTAAAATCTTCATGATTGAAGTAGTACTTTGAACTGGTCATACAAAATAACACTGTACACTTATAGTACTAATAAACACCACAGCACTGAATGTGTTCTCGGCTTAAGTTACTGAAGAAATGAGTTTGTCTCGCACATTCGCTGCGATTTATATGGGCACAAATTGATTGGCTCGAGGCTGCTCGATTCAAAACAGTCTTCTAACCATCAGTATAGGGATAAAAAATACGTCGTTAATATATATGTACTATGGTTTTGACATGACGTGTTTGTTTAGTGATGTTTTAGATGTAAAGAGGAGCATGCTTGTAAGCTTTACCGTAAACTGCCTGAAAATACATTTAGTATTAGTAACTTTTCTATAGTTCCAGAAATGTATCCAAATTGTAAATACAATACCATACCTAATATTAACTATACTTTAACTTATAGGTAGTAGGTACCTACGTATAAAACATTAAATAGGTAGTATTTGTTCAAATATCATTTAAGTGCGGCGATTAAATGTTTTCATATTGCATTCTGTTTATATTGTAAGAAATAATAATTTCAATAGTGAAAATGTTTTTAGTTTCATGCTTATAATTGTAACACGTCTGTTAAAGGTCGTGATTACAAAAATTAAATTCTTGTAACGTACAGACGCTAGTACAAGCTACCCCTAACTGTCAAATGTTCCCAATTGAATATGAACCTTATTCTATTTAATAAAGAAGAAAAACCATCAAATAAAATTGACCTATTGAGGTAGCTTGATGTACTGGCCTCTGTACAAATACCTTAACTTAAAGAGAATGTGAATTTTGTTAAAAAGACTAGTCATGTGAGGTGGCAGAACTTTTTCTAACTCTAGAACTAGAAACATTATAACAATGTATTAATTTACGTTACCAACACGATTTGATTTGCATGATCCAAATTAGCAATCCTAAATGTATCGTATAGTTGACAATAGCTTTTAGTTATTTTGTCTACCTCCATAAGAATCGAGGCACTAATTTTCTGCGCTATATTGTAATAAAAATGTAAAATACCTACGTTGTGTTTTCATATAAGGTTTAATGGTACTATGTATTTTTAAGTTCCCGCTAACTGGCACGGCAATTTAAATAGTTTGCATTACCAAAATCAAAATTCATTTATTCAAATTAGGCTGAGAATCAGCACTTTTTGAACGTCAAAACGTTTACAAAAGACAGTCCCCCAAAACGCCCACCCTTCACCACTTCCTATTGTTTTTGCTGGGAAGAAGAAGTGGCGGAACAAACTCCCCAGCAACACGTCTGTCTGATAGGTTTGAAGAACTAGAAAATATACAACATAATATGTCAAAAAATAATAATTATGTCAATCATCTTTATACATATACCCTAGCTAGATGAAATAATTTTATTATTGACCATCAATCAAAATGTTTGCTGTCGCTGCACAGCGTAATGTTTTTCTAATTTTACTTGTACCGTATTCCGTGTATTTTCCTCATGAATCCGTGCAGCCAGTGCACCATATTTGCAGATAACAACAATATAAATATGAGTATAATTATAACAGGTAATTTGTTATCGGTAGCCCCTATTACCTTCTTCATAGGACGCTATTCCGTTTTACATGTACGTATCAGTTTACCTTAGTTAATTTTCCCCATGGACTGCTGGTATAAGTGGATTTATTAATATGAATAATCTACAATGTCATTGTGAAGTCTAGTAAGAAGATGATTGACCTAAAGATGACCACTCCGAAACCATCACACTGTCGTAGACTAAAGCACTCTTTGTGTCTGCCACATGTACCCTGACATCTGGATCAGAACCGCAACAGCATTTGCTATCACTAAACAAAAGAAATTTCTTATCGAGTTCGGTATCAATACTAAAATTATAACGTGTTTCTTTCGACTCTGATGTAATTTGCACCATGTCATGCTGTAAATTCCAATTATTTTAAATTAGGTATTCGCCGGCTCGGGTTGGTCATGGCTTTGTATGTTAATAAGTAATTAACATAAAAAAATAGCGCATTCAAAACCTTTGCTTATAATATTTTTACCATGAGGAGACTGAAATAAATAACTACTGGGTCTAACAATAATATCGCTTTAAACAGTTAGTATCAATCATAGAACCGAAAGGTCTACAATGGTGGATACTAGTGGTTTAAAGGGGTATATTGGTTCTAGTAAACTCTGAAGGCTGTTGTAAACGAGACGCCATTATGGTTCTGAATACAAGCAATTGTCATGATTTTTTATAATTTATTTATATCATATAGGATTCTAAAGAAACTACCTACAAAGCTAAACTATCTTAGATAAACTAAATTCAAAATTCACACCCTCTAATCAAATGTGTGTGTGCATACATGGCAGGCGCGTGAAAATTTTAGCTAGAATTTCTGTTTGTATTTACAATACTCTGGTACTCGCAACGGTACTTTGCATGCATAAAAGGAAAAATCAACACTAATTGTTTATTTTTCAATTATTTTAAGTCGTTCCATCAATCAAGTTTTAGTAGACGTCTTTGTTAAAATATCAATTATGTTTTGTTCATTTCCCCAAAATATCGTTACTGTATATGAGCACTACAGTCGCGCTACAAGAAATTATTTTAGATAATGAGGCGCACACTACCGTTCGCATAGCACCTTTGAATCTGAGTACTAACACATATTTACAAACATTGTAGAGACATTGTACATCATCGGGGGTACAGTGGTGCTGAAGCTTGTACATCTAATGTAGAACTTATTTATGGACGATATGCCGTTATTAAAACCTTCTAACCGGCCGATGTTTTGCTTGTTATAGAGCTTGTGTGCTACTTGGAAAATGATCGTGAAACAAATGTTGTACGATATTATTACTACTAGAACTTGAACAGTAACTTTTCATCGCAATAGATCTTTCATACTGTTCACTAGTTTTTTTTTTAAGATGGTTTCTGGTTTAGTTATAAAACCAATAAGTATAGATCTTTTGCTTCCAAAGTTTATATGAATTTCTTTGAATGTGTTTTGTTTACGGACGTATGAGATTGTTAGGTGTGATAAACAGTTTTTATTGATCTAATCGTCTAGCATATGTTCCACATGTTGACATGTCGACGTCTGGATGGAAAGCTATAAAAGGGCGGTACAGATAACCTACTGTAAACAAGAAATGGATTATTTTTCACATTCTTTTCCACTGATTGGATGAATAATATGCTTCGTTTCGATAGAACATTTTGTTTAATTGAATCACTTATATACGCACAACCGGTACCTTCAGGTTAAGCACACTTTTTCAAGGTTTATGTTTGGCTCACTTAACTTCCCTTACAACTGTAAAGGGGTAGTTTATCAATATGCATCTGTGATAGTTTACACCGCGTGCGTACGTGTAATGCGTGCAGCGTTCAAAAATCAGTAAATAAAACCTGGAACGCTTCAAATAGCTTTTAAACGTTACATAAAAATAAAAACTAGCGTCCTCTTATTCCATACTTAGGAAACGCGTATTCAAGGAGTACAAGACGCGTAGTAAAGACTACGTCTTTGCAAAGGCGTAGGCGACCCGTAGCAAAAAAAGTAGGCTACGCGTTGCAGCTAAGGCGTATGTGACGCGTAGCAAACGCGTAGGCTACTTGCAGCACCTAAGGCTTAGGTGACGCGTAGAAAACGAGAAGGCTACGCGTAATACCTTAGGCGTAGGTGACGCGTAGCAAACCCGTAGGCTAGGCGTAGCAAAGGTTAAACACGTAGTCAAGCCGTAGGCGACCCGTAACAGTGATTTTGGTGACACGCAGAAAAGATCTTGTGATGCATAATTATTGCATACTAATGGTGTAGGCGACGCATAGCAAAGGTTGAAGTGACTCGTTGAAAAGCCGTAGGCGTCACGTAGCAATGTGTATCTTCATAATTCACGTGGTATGAATACTACTAACCCTACTTAAAAAAGTTCTCAATAATTGCAATGGATGGATGACAAAAGCAAGTGTTTTTGCATGGCTTATCTCGGTTAACACGTTGAACGCCAAATGACCGACAAACAATACATTTTCTATTGTGACTCGTTGTTTGGCAGATAAGGTGTTACGAAATTTAGTCTACAGAATATTAGGATGCTTTAAAATATCAGTCGTGTCGTCTATTCGAACCGCCCTGCCTACGTGAAACCTAATAAAGTGAAATACTTCGGCACAGTTTGTGTCTCGAGTGCTAAACGCCTAGCCGTTAAAGTTTGGCAATATAACATTAAGTTGCTACGTAGTGCAATCAATGACTGCACATCTATGTGAGCAATCCTTAATTCATTGAGTATTACGTATTTCTTCTTAAATACGGGACGGCGGCACTCAAAATAAAATTTAGTAGCCCCCCAGGCCCCCAATGGCTTCTCGAAATACCCCCATGCATGTTCAGCGATTATTTATAATCTTTGTCCTAGAAATACCAGGTCATAAAAAAATCGAATATTCTAGCTAGACTTTTTTCTTTTTTTTCTCTATTTGTGTCACATTTTTTGAGTTCTTTTAAAATGTTTTTTATTTTTAATCAAAAAAATAAAATGTTTACCACAGTTTTCTTTTCGGAGCTATTAACTTGTCGCAGTAGCTGCTTGGATGAGAGATTAATAGACGAGATATAATTATCAACGTGTATTAGTAACATAACAAAAACAAAATAATAATTCTAAGTCTCTAAAAATAACCAAATGACTTTTCATTATTATTCACAGATTTTAGACATTTATAGCTTTGTTAAATTTTCATATTCTAAGGCCCTTTGTTACCTGACAAGGTTTAAATAATTTATCTCTATTTTAAATAGTCTTAATATAGACTTCAAAGACATACCTACCATAGATACAACTGACCGTTACATACTAATTGTGACTTTATTTATTACTTTGTTTATTAACAAGACGGATAGTGATTAAACTTTGCCGACGGTTTTAAACGGTAATAATAAATTGACAAGCGAAGGCCTGCACCGGGATGTGTGCGCAAGAGGGTACACCCGCACCAACATATTATGTCAATAATAATTTAAGTAAGTAGTTTTTTTAAGTTTGACGACCTATGTGGCGCGGCGGGCGAAGGTCCGCCTGCGACGCAGGAGGTTGCGGGTTCGATTCCCGCCCTGGGACAAATGTTTGTACGATCTACAAAGATTTGTCCCGGGTGTTCTGGGTATTTGCTATGTATAATAAAAAATATCCATCTATGTAATGTATTGTATTAAGTATATCAGTCATCTAGTACACATAACACGGCTAGATGATGCTGTGTGGATTGCCCAGCATTATTTATTTATGTATTTATTTATTTAATAATAGGTCTTTACCTATGAAATTGCCGTTTTGTATGAAAAAATTTAAATGAATTTTTTTCATGTATTTTTTATTTGTATTAATCGAAGTAATCACCCATGCAATCAATGCATCTTTGCCAACGCAGTGGCAGTTTATTGATGCCCTTCTTAAAGAAATCAGCTGGACGGGAGGCAACAAATTCTTCAAAGGCATTTTGTACTGCCTCTCGGGTATTGAATTTTTTTCCCGCCAAGAAGTTATCCAAATTCTGGAAAAAGTAGTAGTCTGTAGGCGCAAGGTCTGGTGAGTAGGGCGGATGACGGAGAGCTTCCAACCCCAGTTCTTGCAACTTGGAGACCGTCTGCTGTGCAGTATGAGGTCGCGCGTTGTCGTGCAGGAGCAGCGGAGACGAGCGATTGACCAATGCTGGTTGGAGATGTGCCAGCTTCTCCATCATTGTGTTCAATTCTTCACAGTACACATCTGCAGTAATGCTCACCCCGTTTGGTAAGAAGCTGTGTTGAATCACACCGGCGCTAGACCACCAAACAGTGACCATCACTTTTCTTGGGGTAAGTTTTCGTTTAGGGCATTGTTTAGGTGCTGAACCAGGATCCAACCAACTTGCTGAGCGCTTGCGGTTATCAAACAGAATCCATTTTTCATCGCAGGTAACAATGCGGTTCAAAATTCCTTCATTTGTGTCTGTTGAGCAGTGCAAGGCACGTCTCGACGCGTACTTCGCGCTGGCGATCATTGAGTTCGTGGGGCACCCATTTGTCAAGCTTTTTTACCTTGCCAATTTGACGCAAATGGACCAATATTGTTTTGACGCTAACGTCGAAAGCTGCTGCTAATTCAGCCGTAGATTGTGTATCATCAGCTTCCACAATCGCCTTTAATTCGTCATTGTCGACCAAAGTCTTCGGACGACCGCGAGGTTCATTTTTCAGGTCGAAATTTCCAGAACGGAAGCGAGCAAACCAATAACAGGTAGTGCGTTGGTTTGTAGTGTTAGCTCCGTAAACGTCGTTGATGTTGCGTGCCGCTTGTGCCGCGTTGCTGCCACGACGGTACTCATATTCCATAATTACTCGAATTTTTAACGTATCCATGATGACGAAAAAGATTTAAATGCGATGAAAATGTAACACTAATCAATAAACAAATGACTACTTTTGGAAAAAAAAATCCATGTTTTTAAAATAAAATTAATTTGAAATTAGAATTCTTAGCCAAACAAAAAATATTTTGATTTGAAATGGCCAGTACTGCAGAACGGCAATTTCATAGGTAAAGACCTAATATATATAAATGACGTGTCACGTTGTTTGTCCGCTATGGACCCTAAACTACTGAACCGATTTAAATAAAATTTGGCTTACTGTGTGTGTTTTGGTCAAACTTAAAAGATAGGATAGTTTTTGTTTCGATTATTGACTTTAATATTTTTTTTATTGCAAATTAAATGTTTTCCTATAAGTAATAAGTTCCATACATTCCTAACAGATGGCAGTGTAACTTAACTTTTGAGGCGGTACGAAGTTCGCCGCGTCAGCTAGTATAATATAATAATAGAGCAGAGAACATTACCTCTCGTCCTCTATTATCTTAAATCCAAGGTGGAGTTCGAAAATTATCGAGCTCTTTTCACTCGTCCTTTCTTCCTTCGTCTTTAGTTCGTTATCTTTTATTTTCTTCTTTTAGTCCTATTTCTGTATTCAAGGCCGATAATAAACCTATGCTCTTGCATCATACATCATTTCAACGTCATATATTGACAAATTTAGACACTGTATTTCTATAATAAGTGTTATAGAAATACAGTGTAGCCTTGTACCAGAGTGTCTCGTTGGTGTAGTGGTCGCGCTTGTGTTACAGCTGCGCACGATCCGGGTTTAGATACGATGTTTTGAGACCTCTGCCTAACCCTTTAGGGAATATAGGTGTGATGTTTATTTATTTAATACTTTCAGCACACAAATGTACAGAGGTGGACTTAATAGAATAGAATAGCTTTATTTCGGACACAAATATCCATATAGTGTTAGTAACATACAAAAATAACTTGTTGTCTAGTGTTAGTAAAAATCAATCTCCCTACAAATTGCAGTACAATCGGAAAGCCGAAGCTCTCAGCTACAGTTTCGGGATGCTGTTCTGACTGCCCCTCACTCTCCTTAGTAGCGACGCAGTTCTTTTTTGCGTATTGCATAGAAGCCATCGGTGCGGGCTTGCGCAAACATCTCTGGCGCGGTACAGTAACGAGGCAGCCTCAACAAAATCGTGAAAACATTGTTATATTAGAAGCGCAGGACATCCAGCGATCTCTTAGTATAATTGACCCATAGATTGCTCGTGCACAAACTTTGGCAATAGACTTTGAAAAATGTTACTTTATGCCATGGGCATTTTCTAGTTTTCTATCTTATTTTTCTATTTTGTATCATACTTACAACTATTCTCTCTTCTATCTATATTTGTTTTGTTTCGACTACTTTCGGCCCATTACCGGTCGGACTCTAGTCTTCATGTAGGTATACGTTCAATATATAATACAAGTAGAGTCAAACTACATAACATTGACCTCAAAGATGAAGGAGTTTTATTATTACGATCCTTAATGTTATCACCCACGGCAATAATATACTGTTATCAGTCACAATAATAAGTCTGTCTACAGAACAGTAGGTCTGTTCATTTGCCCAGCTCATTGTTAGTATCAACTGCATAATTATACTAACAACCAGGCACATGATAAATTTTAAAGAGTAGCCATTTTATATACCACCCAAACGACACGATAGTGTTGAAGAAATGGGCAAGTAAATAAAACTACAACAGCGTAAATTATAAATTATTTTGTATTAAAAATAACAACAATAAATATTTGACTCCATAATATACGGAATCTTAATATGTATATAGTGAACGAAAGATCAAATTATATTTTACAAGTATGTAGTATAATTATTTGGTTACAGTACTTAAAACAAATTTGTCATGATCATTATTAAATATAGGCTACAGATCTACTTAATAATTTATGACAAGCAATGAGTGATTTGAAACTACTTACAATTCTAAACAGATTCTATTGATTGTACAGTTAAATACTATTAAATATGCAATTGTTCTTCTATGTACATTTTATTACGAGATAATTATAAATAAAAGTGAGTCTTCTAAAACAGATCCAAAACATTGTTATCAAGGAACTAGAATAATAGCGAGCACCGTCGCAGAGCGGAATGCTACTACAATTTTACAATCAAAGGAACTGTTTCAAGACATTGATGCCTAATTCTAACATAACATCACATAAAAGCACGCCTGTATTCCCCGAAGGGTTCGGCAGCGGAGTACCTACAGTACACCCACATTTCACCAGTTATGTTTAAGTCCCATGTTATAGGGGTCGAGCCTATTGCCGTCAACTGGGCACAAATCGAGACACCCAGTGGTCGCACACTGACTGGACCAACTAGGACTATTCTATTTGCTATTATTTACACCTAATAAACTAAAACTTATGGCTACATTCCCATTCAGTCTTCAGCCTGCACTGATTTCAGTGCTTTGCCTTATCGCATATTTTCAAATATGCTTCCTAACACAGTTCATAACTTTATATTTTGGAATGTACATTATTCCTCCACATTAGGCGAAACCCAAAATTACTCAGGCATTTGATGGTTGTTTACTGCTGCTGGTATTACGCACTCTACGCGAACCCCCAGTTAATTTTCTTTCTATTTCTTCTAAACTCTTGCCACGGGTTTCGGGCACAAAGAATATGACGAAAAACAATCCGACCAAGCAAATGACAGCAAACAACCACACTGTGCCATACATATGAATGGCTTCAATAATATTGTGGAAAGTCTTAGTGACTATGAAAGTGCACGTCCAGTTAAATCCAGTAGCTAGAGAAGCGGCAGGGCCACGAATCTTTGATGGCAGGATTTCGCCTAACATGAGCCACGGAATAGGCCCGAAGCCAATTGAAAACCCTAGTACGTATATTACAAGACAAGCAAGGGGAAGCCATCCAAAAGCGGTGACGTCAACTCCTGAGTCCATAACGTAAAAGTAAGCTCCCAATGATATCAGAGTAATAATCATAGAAACTGAGGAAATGTACAATAACATTTTACGGCCCAAGCGATCAATCAAACCAGTCGCTATAAATGTCGATACAAAATTGACTATGCCTATTATGATACTTGATACATTTTCATCAACAGTGCTTCCAGACATTTTGAAGATTGACGCGGCATAGAAAATGACTGCATTGATACCACTTAATTGTTGGAACAACATCAATCCGAGAGATATAAGGACAGCTGGCATGTATTTAAGAGAAAACAGTTGTCCAAAGGCATTTCCACCTGTTTTGTCAGAATCTGCCTGTGACCGTGTGAGATCCTTCATTTCCTTATCAACGTTTATATTTTTGCCCCTGAGCCACTGCAGGGCTTTTCGAGCATCATCGGTACGTCCTTTGGAAACAAACCAGCGAGGAGTTTCAGGTGTTAGCAGCATAAGCAAGAAAAATGGTACAGGTAGTACGGCTCCGAAGTATGCTAGCTGTGACCAGTCCAGGTAGCTGCCCACAAAGAATGATAATAGAATTCCTGTGTTACCAAAAGCAGTGGGTAGCAATCCGAGAGCACCTCGTACTTCCGGCTGTAGTGTTTCTCCGAGGTAAACTGGGAAAGCCAGGGAGACTATCCCAACGCAAACTCCGCAGAAAACTCGTCCAGCAAAGACCATTAACACATTAGACGCAGCAGCTATCAGAATCCAACCGAGGATGAATGGTAATGCCATCCCCATAATGGTCCATCGTCTCCCAATACATTCTATTAGAGGCCCTCCTGCGATGCCGCCGACCAAAGCTGCCAGAGGCATAAGACCGCCGACCCAAGTTGCCTGTAATAAAAAGAAACGAACATTATATTATTGAATAAAA
The DNA here is from genome assembly GCA_905147745.2 of Phlogophora meticulosa. NCBI lineage: Eukaryota > Metazoa > Arthropoda > Insecta > Lepidoptera > Noctuidae > Phlogophora > Phlogophora meticulosa. The sequence goes on from LR990518.1 coordinate 9,846,029, forward strand.
CCGTTACATATTTATATTAAATAAACGCAGATATTGCAATCCTGAATCCCTTAGCATTTCCATACTGCATTTAGTTTATAACCATATGAACAGTTGGATGATGAATGACGCGTTATCCCAACCTTTAAAATAAGTATCGTAGGTATCTACAGGAATGCGCCGCGCCGTGTCCACTGCCGCATATAGTTTGTTTCCAAACTAAGTAAGGCTACACATAACCTATCCAAAATCTATCTAGCTCTTTGATACACACAAGTGTTTATGGAATGGCGACAGGCCACAATTTTAATATTCATATGCTTACAGATTATATTGCGGTCGTTAACCGTAAAACCAACGAGTCGAAGTTGATAAACTATTGATGATGTTGACATAAGTACTTATTGTTGTTCCTACTTGTTATTATACTAGTTTTCAAATTTAAAGGAACCTTACCTCTTCATTAGTCATGTGCAGAGTAGTGTTCATGCTTATCAATGCAGGAGAAGTGTAGCCTGAAGAGAACCCGACAATCAACGAACCCATGGACACAGCGAATGCAGCCAGGAGCTGAAACAACACAAAAACAAAAGTTAAAGACGCGGTTATCACAAAAGTTAAAACGTGGCGTTTTAGACTCGTACCTGCGATCCTATATGCGACATTTTATTTGTACAATTCGATAATCATTTGAAATGAAAATTATTTTATAAATCTACAAGAAAACTTTTGTTTTTTCGATACACGTAGTCTCGCGAACTTTATCCAGAAAGCTATGAAGTTCCGTGGCTGGCTGCCTTCTATTATGTACCCCTTGCCGCCCCTGCACCCATGTATGTATGTTATAAAGTTATTTACATTGAGTATACGTAGTTTACCAGATCTGTGTACCTAATGCACATAACCTGGAATGTACATACAGTTTTATTTCGCAAACGTGTCTTAAAATAGGTAAACTCACATTTTTCTTATATGTGGTTTTAAATTGAATAAAATAATTTGTCTTATCAATGATGAACATCACTGTATTGTATTTGACTTTTCAGTTGTGCAAGTATGTTGACCGATGCGCGAATAGCTATTGACTGTAAAATTCTTGTAATGTAAAGAAACGAATTTCAGTCTACATTAAGTACTCTTTTTCCCATTCAATGCAATTCTTATCGAAATCATCGATTTTACTACTAGGTAATATGAAAGGGTGTTTGTACATTGAATTTTCCGCTTATCCACATACTGGCAGCGTAAACGAGCGTGTGGATGTACACACCTACGTATTTATCATTAATTTCAACGTGGTACCTCCACGCGTACCTGAAAAAAAGTCTTGACAGACAGTCAGACGGAGAACGAAGGGTTCCGTTTTTTCCTTTTGGGGTATGGAACCCTAATAATGGTACTGCATAAAGAAGGCATAAATATTATCATCGCTTAAAATATAATTCGTGTAATACCTATGTAACTTACTTGTGTCCACAGGTAGAGCCGTTGCGTTGTCGGCGCATACGGCGGAGTGTCCCCATTGATTGAGTAGTCAGATTTAACTCTGTTACTATCTGTACTCAATTGTTTGACGAAAGGAATCGAATTTCGCAAGTTCTCCTCCTTGGCACTTTTAATTTCCATCTCCATCTTGTACTTGAACTCGTTTCCTAGACTGATCTGCCGAAGTTGCTGGAAATGGCGTCGGGTGTTTTCGAACGAGTCCTGTTCGTCTTCACTACTGCTTTCAGTGGAAACGGTCTCCGGGATAGTTGCGTAGTTCGGCACCAGCGTCCCCTGGGATCCACAAGACGTTGCCAGAGAGGTGCAGGTTGTAGAAGCAGAAAGCACCGGTTTCGAAGGTACCCGAGAGTACTTAGGTCCGCGTGTCCTGTATAACCTCTCCTCGTCGCCTTGTCCTCGGCGAGCTTGCTCGCTTCCACCCTGTAATTGTAAAGATAACTTATTTTAGACACAAACTTAATTTCTGATCACACTTTTTTTGCGGCAAGTTTTACATTTAAAACACACCAACTACTGTGAAATAGACCGGTCACTCGAGTTCTCTAGACATTACTGGAGTTATCATCCGCAAACATACCCCATTTATTATATCCGCTATCTAATGTGCGTAAGTCTGAGGTCAGATCAAGAAAACGCACATTGCTTATTGACCAACAAGCTATCATATGGTCTCTGCATGTTTGATAACCTACCGATATGCGTAGCTGGTGCCATGACCCGATGAGAATCCTATACCAAACACAATTTTGACCTCTTTAGTTCTTATTTTACACAGGACCTGCGCGTTTCTATCATAATGTGTCCTCTTTAAACAATACTCGCGAACAAATTTACAAAAGACCAGTCAGTCGGCCTGCTTATAGCGAGCACGGCCATCACTACTGTTCACATTCAATATTCTTGACGTTATCGTGCGATTGTCCATTAGTTATAATGATGTTTATATAGCAATGTATAAACACTTTCTTTGCATTTCATACCTGTAACCAGCGAGTGGTTCATTGAGGCCAGTATGATGTTTACATAATGTAGTGGACATGGCTGGGCATAATTTTGATTTTCAACTAGTTGCACCCAAACGGTGATTAATTAATTAGGTCTTTTATTCTGATTACCTCTGACTTGCTACTACTAAATGTATGGTAACTTTTTTTCCTTTTAATATATTTATTAATATGTTGTTCCATTGCACACCAAATTGTTTATTTCTATAAATTTAGTGAAAATACAATAATAAACATTGATATGACATCACTTTGATTACTCGGTTTTTTTCTTTCGTTTGTTGAAATTTGTTTTTGGTTCAGTAGGATAAATGTCAAAGGTTTGAAACAAGTACCCAAACTTCGCACACACCGGCAGAATCTTGTATCGTTTGACTCATGTATTTTGCCGGTAAATTTGTTGTGGTGGCATTTTTTTCTGATTTTCATATTCATATCCATTTATATTTGTACTATTTTAACTACTTTCTTCATTAATTAGATGAATATCGTACAAGCGGTATAATTACACACGCTAGAGATTGACGTGATTGACATTAAAGTCACGGTTCGTAAAGACGTTCACGTGTTTCTATTGAGATCTAATCATCACAGTTGACTTGGGGAGGTCAACCCAGATATTATATAAAATAGTCACCTACTATAAATAGATCTATACAAAGAAATATTAAGTAGAAGTAACATTTGGGGCCATCCATAAATTACGTCACAAGTTAAGGAGGGGGGGGGGGGCAATTTCAAAATCTTAACCTACTAACTCGATCGACATATGTAGGTATATTTAAAAGGTTTGTGTCGAATTTATCAAAGATTATTTTAAATGGAAAAAAATGGAACTGCTGTTAAATTCATTTTAATACTAAATATTAAATTGAAAAATATTTGACGCAACACCACAGGGGTTTACATAAATGTGACCTCCTGTGACAAGGACTTAATTTATGGATGGCCCCTAGTTCGCTCATCAATAATGTCAAGTTTTTTGATTATGTTTACATTGTATTATAATTAAAAATACAAAGAAATATCTTGACCTCGACATTGACGCCTACGTTTCACATTAAAGTCGAAGGTGGTGGTCAAAGGGTCATTAGGGTGAGACTGCCCCATTCCTCGAACATTTACGACTGTTTAGTTTTCCGTAGGTTCCTACCTCTTGTGACCTTCAATGAGTGGCGCTTTTACTTATATTTTTATATGCTAAGGTGGCTTCAGGTGAAATACAGTTTATAGTTGACGGATTTCCATGAAACTATTTTGTTAAGTTCCTAGGTAGAGAAAATTGTTTTTTTTTCACACACACTAGGAAGTGGTGAAGGGTGGGCGTTTTGGGGGACTGTCTTATGTAAACGTTTTTGACGTTCAAAAAGTGCTGATTCTCAGCCTAATTTGAATAAATGAATTTTGATTTTTCGCTTGGCGCCAACTACTTTTATTTTCTTCGGTGTTGCTTGTGGTAGAATTGCGATTACTAAGTATTTTAACCCCTGGTTCAATGTTGTACAAGCGATAATAAGCAAATGTTAAATATCGGCTAAGTTTTTTTTTTAACAGACTTAAAAAAAAAGATGGTTATCAATTTGGTTTTTGTTACACTTTTTTTTCTTACCTCTTAGACCTCAATTCAAAAGTCCCATGACAATCCGTCCTCTATAACCGCTTTTGCAGTATTTTTGGTCTAATTGCTGTATACCGTATTTTTGTTTTGTTGTTTTTTAAAATTATTTACTATGAAAATTGATTATCTCGTACCTAATAGCCAGTTTTTGTTCTTGGCGCTATTGTAATTCCTTGCAAGTACTACGACATTAAAAACCGCCATCTATTGGGATATATGAAAAGTTTTTAGTCACTGGTTTGACAATAAGAAAGTCCACATAGATTGAACGATAGTTCATGGCGCTAGCATCGCACTGCTAGTTTGATTAAGGGTATAATAGATGTCCTACAACGAAAGGAGAGCCATCCTGATTCATGCTATTTCTTTTTAGCACAATTTAGTAAATGTATACATAAAAACTGATTTTGAAAAATAAATATTTATATAGTTTTTTAACAGTAATCAAATTTGAAAAGAAGTTAGTTATTAGTTAGTTATTTTTCTTAAAATCTTTTTGAAAGTGCATTAAAGAGAATATTGAAAAAAGAAATGGTTAAACCATCGGCGCCATCTACCGTTGCGGCTGGCCTTGCAAGGCCGCCTTGATTCAATACGGCCCTGAATGCAGGCAGCGAACCTGCGTGCCTTTTTGACATGCTTGCAGTTTGCGTGCAGATTTTTTTCTATTTACTATTAGCTGTATTATCGAATGGGGACTTTTAGATCTTCGGTGAGAAAAAGTCAAAGAAAAGTTCATGGAAAGTACTGTCAGCAACAGGTTGCCGGGCAACGCGGGCCGGCATCGGCTCTCCGGTACCCGGCGGCTGTGCTGCGGTGTGCCTTTTCCGGAGCTTTCTAAAGAACTCACGCAGAGTGCGATGTTGTTATAATAATTAATGTTGATTTAGACAATATAATAATCGGGGTAGTACGTTTTTAAATGAATATAAAAAAAAAATTGCTCGCTAAACTTTAAATGGGAGAAGAGTTCAGTGATTGCCTTATAATATTTTGAGTTAATTAAATACGTATAAGTAAGTTAATTATGTACGTACATACCTAATACCTAATTAGGGGAAAAAAATAATGGAAAATTATTTACTTCAACATCAACTTACCATCTCTGTGGAGATCTGCTTGAGGTAGCCCATGATCTTCCCCACCGCATTAGGATTATTTTTATTGAAACTCATGTTGCTGGTTTCTCCTCTCTTCTCTTGAAAACTTGTCAAGGAACGTCAAAATGATAATGTTTATGATTTAAGGCACTCTGAACAGTTGTGTAAAATTGTTCTTTAAAATCCAGGTTCGGGTTGTTGGTGGCAAATAGTCCTCATCACTCCGTAATAACTAGAGGATGTTGCCTTCTGCCAGGCCTGCAGTAACACACAAACGCTATGGCACACAGCAACGAATTGACACAATTTTACCGCCGACGTGTTATTTAAATTTATTTTGTTTACTGTTCACTAAGTTCATTCAACAAATTATAATTCCCGCGCTATTATACGTCAAGATGCACAACGTTAAATTTTTGCAATTCTGGACAACATATAATGTTGGCAACGCGTGCCGAATTCTTCAGCAATCGAGTTATCTATTAAAACTTGCAGATGGCAGCGCAGTGTTTTATATAGGAAGGTTGGCAGCCGCCGTCTGCCTTCTCCGACCCCCCCCCATATCGTGTGCAGTGTGTATGTGTGTGTAAACGTTGCCAGTGTGCACACTGTGCGCGATACACTCACACTAACTACTACTTGAACCGCGGCTGTTTGCAACTGAATTACTTTGAATATTTGTATAGTTTGTTAGAATTTGAATAGCCAGGTTACGCAGGTACACAATACTTACTGAACTAACGTAAAAACAATCATGTTGCCATAGCAAAAGGAAAATTACATTTGTATGAACGCTTTATTGCAAGTGTTAAGTTCTCGGTTACAAGGAAGTATTATACGAAACTAGAATCCTGAAATATTGACGAGGTTGTTTCAGTTTTTATGTTATCCGTTCATTTTATTTGTTATTATATTTAAATGACGCAATTACTCGCGTATAATAACTGCAATGCGCTTCTAATAAAAACAGAAGAATTGGAATTGAAAAAGCATTCGTTACAATGAAGTAAGCATTTCAATGCTCTATTTTTCGTCTAAACTACCTGTAGAGTTTATGTTTCGCTAAGCCGTTTGTATGGCCTACTGGTAGTGGTTCCGGGTCTGGCTGTTCGTGTATGTGGGTTTAAATGTTTGTAAACGCACCTACGACACAGGAGAAATTCCTAGTGTGAGGCGACGTTTTAAAAAATAAGAGAGAAAGAGAACAACTTATTAACAAAGTTCCTGACTGGAATTTAAATATTACATAAATTAATATATTCATTATACACATTCTTTAGGTAAAACCTCCAGTTTTTAGGAATACATGAAATTAGACCTTCAAATTCTACCAAAAACAGAGTAGTATCTAAATCCGGTTATTTTTAACATCCTTGCTTGTGGTATAAGGCAACATTTAAGTGCGAGAGTGTTGCCAAGCTGTAACAGGTCTGGGCAGTCGCTGCCGGCCGCCGCGCCGGGTCCCGTAATCAACGACCTTGCTTGCCTCTACTTACGTCCGCTACGTCTCGTCTGGGGGTGTGTCCTGAGAGGCTCCGCTCTACGTGACACACACAGCGTTTGACTTGGACACTCTTAAACACGTTTTGAGATAAATCTGTTGTCTTTATTTAAACCACTTGACACACATACCTTTGTAATGGAAAGTAAATTCGTTAGCTTGTATACCTAAATCTGGCTAAATCGAAGAATTACATGTGTGATTGAAAATTTGTTCTTTTGGGGTTTTTGTGATGGCTCGTAATTAATAAGAAACGTTTTGTTTACGGCGACGCGACGACGCCGAACGCCGACGCCGTTGCCACAAAGTTCAGCTGTCGCAAATACCTGATTAGTTGTAATAATATTTAATAATATAATGATTGGAACAAGAGATGGCTGCCAGTTCGACGTGTGGTTTTGCGGTGTGTAAGTATTGTATTATGTCGAACAATTGTAGGCGGGTCGCGCACGTCATTGTATCTACAATTGTTTTGCCGCCGCATTGCGACTTGCTTGATTGAATCTAATGGCACACAGGGTACTTCGATAAAGAAGACGGCGGCGTCATCGACGTCAGTCCAAAATAATATCATAAAAGTATGACTTGATATAATTCCGAGATTAGATTTATCATACACACGTTTTTCATAATTTTAGCTCGCAGATATCATAAATATAGGAAATATTAAAAATAGGTGTGACTTCAATGAATCATGCTTTCCTTAAAAATATGAAAACCTATACATTGACGGAATTTGATAAGAATTGTCGTCTTGCTTCCATCTATTTTCAGGCCAAAAGGTTAGCGGTCATAAAAAGTGGGCGAATACGACTCCCTCTTTGTCGGTTTTATTGATTGACAAAGGTACTCAAAAAGGAAAGTAGGGATGTCTAGAAGTATTTTCAGGATCTGCGTTGTAACTGTAATGCATGTAATTTCACACCGTAATGGGTGAAAGAGTTAAAGCGAAAATCCTGAAAAGACCAATTGACAATCAAGCAGCGTTAAAGGTTTTCATTAGAATAACATTAACATACAGAATACTTAGCTTAAATTGCATCATTCAACTGTCTCTTGTATTGTATCCACAAACATATTTTTGGTAGAGGCATATTTTCAGTGCTATAGACAAGCATACCTTCAGTGTTCTTCACACTGCATTCACTAGTATTGACCCTGCTATTGAGCTGAACATATTTCTTTCTTTATTGTTCCTTGTTTTTAAACTTAAAATTTTGTTAAAATTTTAGTTTATTATAAGACAAGTCTACCTGACCAGTTACTTTGGTATGATGGACCTGATTTCTTACACGTCCCAAGGTGTTTGTTTTTACCAGATTTTTTTTATCAGTTCATATACTTACCGAACATAATCGCAGGTATCGGAAGGCGTGTCTCAGATACCTACTCTCTATCTAATTATTATTAGATAGATATACATAATCATTAAATACACTTTGTATTTAATGATTATGAATATCTGCCAAAATGTTGCGCAAAATTTACATTTTGATTAGATGAGTATCTAAAAACGCCATTATAAGCAGTATCTAATAATAACATGAAATCGATTTTATGATACCAGCACAAGCCCTTGACAAAAGGCTTTATGAGTTTGTTTCGATTTTTAGTTTTAGTTATTGCAGTCATCGGGAATTTCTCACGAAATCTGACGGTTGTGCCTAACATGTGTTATCATAGTTGTAATATGTAATGTGTGTAATTGTTAACGTGTGCAGGCGCGTGCTCGGCATCACGTGCGCTTACTAAACTGTCTGGCGGTCGGCGGCCGCGCAGCCGGCGTTCCCGAAAGCTCTGCCCCGCCCCCGAGCACACACACACCCGGGAGCTTTTGCGTCACCAACGCCAGCACGTCATACTAATCCGTACCAAAATGTATTATGTGGACGTGACCGCATTAATGTTTCTGTTGAAACGTTGCATCATTTTGTTGACTTGTGGTTAAACGTGTATCACGGCTGAATTTAGCTTGCGCACCTACTGTATTTAGCTAATTAATCCATACCTAACATTTGCAAATGGCAATTTTTAGCAGGTAAAAGCTTAGGTAGAGTCCGTTAGAAATAGCATTCTATATCTATATAAGCAGCTACATTGCGTGTCGTCACGCGAAGGCATCGTAATTCGTGACACCGGTGACACACAGACGCACTTGTGTAAATCTACAGTATTCACAGGGGCACACACACGTCACACAGTCAAAAAATGTCAGTGGAATATTCCGTGGAGAACAGTCAGGCCCCGGGGTTGACGGATTTCTCGAACGTTCCGCGGCCCATGGATCTTTCCGTTCGAAGTGCGGTTATCGTGAGCAATGCATACACATTTGGCCACATGAATTGCCCACCCACAAAAAACAACCGATGTTTGATTAGCGCTCATTTGCAACAGACCTGCCTTATGTTACGATACTATTATTGGTAAGAAGACGTTGTGAAAATTATTGTACCTTTCCTAGACGATACGATAAAAGATAACAATAATTCAATAATGTTATAATCATTATGCACAAATATATCACGCGTTTCATCCAAGTGCAGGGAGTGCTTTATCTTATCAACAATAAATCAGATATATACTTCCGATTAAAAATTTCCGTCGAGAGCTGGTGTAAAGTTACGACATTCGCATAGTAACTGTTTTATTTTCGCCAAGAAGCTCTTCATACATTATATTTATAATCAAGTTATGACAATGATCCTTGGAAACAAGCTAGAGTAAGTCTTTCAAACACTCTTCCCACAAGATTAACTTTAATTGATATACTTAACTTAAAGTTTTTCTTCAATGAAACTTGATAACGTCGTATCGTATTTGTGTACCTAGTATTCAAGCGATATGCAATAACCACCGTTAGTAGAAAATCAATAGTAACTGCGGTTAAGTGTTTAGTATTAGAGGGTATAACAGACTGGTCGATAACACATCAGTACCTATGTAGGTCGATCGATAGTCCTTTACTTGACCTAGCTATTGAATTATTAAAAGCCGACTATAAATTGCACGACTGATGGACTTTTAATTAAATAACGAATGCTATAATTTCCTATGAACACACCTGACTGAGTAAATAATACCAAGGTATATTGATCACGCAAAGGTTGCTTCACGACATCGACATGATAAGTTTTAAAAATGTTTAAACAATCACATAAGTAATTATTTTAAAGTAAACCGTGTGTATTTTTATTTTCATGAAATTTGACTCGCATATTGGTATTTTTTAAACAATAGTTACTTATTATATGCGATATAGAATGCAAAACCGTTAGTAGCATTACCTACATACTTATAAATTATTGGATGAAAGCTGGGCTAGAACATAGAGCCGAGTATTATTATGCAAGTGATATTTAATTCGGTATTCATGAATGAGTGTGGCTGAGCGGGCGCCTCGCCCCGACCTTGATGAATCGTAGAGTGTAACAGAGGTCAAACTGAACACACCCTCCAGCAGGGGTCACCAATCATGTTTTGAATCAAACAAAGTTTATTGTGAGACAAAATAGGTAAGCTACAGAATACTGGTTGGTTAAGTAATTTCTAAAGGATTGTTATCTTTTATTATTCCTTCGTTGTGTTAATTAGTAATGCCACCTAGACCAATCGCTGCTTGTTGCGAATAAAATAGACTGCGATTACGATTGCAATACAGAACGGGTATAAAAAAACTTGTTCATTGAGTAGTCTTAAGAGTTTTACTAGCTATTATCTCTATTACTGACGACAATTGACACCTACAGCAGGCTGATCTGTAATCATTCCTAAGTTACGCAACCTTACGTTGAAACTGACCTGCCTCAATCTATTAAGATCGTCATGCAGCCCCTTAGATAATTCTAAGGGATTGTATGACGCCGTTGTCTCTGGCCATATAAATGGGCGGCGACGATTTGCGCCGGATCAGAGGGATTTTAAAACGTAAAATATGTTCTAGGAAATATTGCAATCGGCCTAGGCTTGCCGAGGTTGGTCTGTTAATGGGTGACTATCCATAGCGTATCCCGAGACCCATCCGTTCCTTGAAAACCATTGATCCCGGCCGTCATCTGTAGATCTATGACAGTCCGTCCTTACGGGTAGTCAGCGGGTCGAAAGTCTGACAACCAGTCTAACTAAAAGGCTGACTGACCTCCACAACCCAACAACTGGATTATGGATGAACTGCCACTGATGGCAGTCACTCCGCAAAATACTGTTATTCAGGTGGGTACATCCGCTATGATTGAAATCCAACCCCACCACCAAAGTTGGGAAAAGGCTAGGCAGATGATGATAAATTGAAAAAAATAACATCTGGGTCTTCTGAGAAGGTAATTCACGGAATCACACTATTTTTAGTATTAAAATGGTTTTAATCGTTAAAAAGCCGCAATTTGCAGTTATTTTATTGATAATGGTGCCGGTTCATAAGTTAAATATAGGCTTCTTTCATCCTTTTCCCTCTAATAAAACAAGGAAAGGCCAAAAGTCAACCAAAGATGACAATTTTATCTGAACTTATAAGCTTCCATAAAAACAAAGTTGACATTTATTCAAAATGTCAACTGCGCATTGACCAGTTACTTGGCAAAATACAAGCAAGACTTAAACTAATTTGGAATCGCCCATCTCTAGCGCCGTTATGTAATTACTTAAGAGATATCAATTTTGTATTTCAAAATTCGTTTTTTGCACGTTTTCTGCCACCATATAAATACTTTTTGTTGTTTTTAAATTCAGGGCCGCTTCCCCCCCCCCCTCCAATAAATACGAACATGTACCTATCTATATTATTTTGTTTTTTTTTACAATAACAATTACCTACTGATAAAAATGGTTCCAATGTACAGTCGACTGCACTTCCGAGGTTACACTTTGTCCTTTACCTAATTTAGCTTAGCGGAGTGTCAATAGAATAAGATCGGCTGTAAAATAGATTTTTAAATAATTCTAAACTAGGTAATAATTAACAAATCTAATGTTGGTAGACTATATAGTAGATCCCTTTTAAAACTTATTATGATATTAAAGAAACCTTATCATCTTTATATAAAACTATACAATATTAACTTAAACGAGAATCGTTTTAAATTAATATTTCAAACGATTCTCGTTTAAGTTACTATTAAATTTGAAATAGATAAAGAAACATTACTAAATGAATGTATAAATATTAACTCAACAGAACTGCAGATCATAACTATTCTTTTTAAACGCGTGTTAACTGCTATGATTGGTTGAGTGAATATTGAATCAGATAGATCACTTAATTTGCGTTTCATTTTGAGATATTCCAGGAACCGGTAGTAACTACAGTTTCTTTCCTATTTCACTACCTGTGAATCAATATTTTAATTACCACCCTTTTGGGGAAGTCAGATAAAAATATACCCATGAGTCATATCATAAATAATGCGCTCAGACTTAACATGATAAGATTTGAGGCGATTTGCCGACATGCATCTGCCTTGCAATAACAATATTCAATCTTATCCATACGTATAATGCTCACACCTTGAAAGTGGGGCATGTTGCGTACACTCTCAAACTATGTATTAAACGGAGTACAGTAGATCGCACCTCAGCGGTAACACTTTACTCTGTACCTGCCTTATCGTAGTATGGAGTTTCAATATAATAAGAAACCAACTTATACTGACCCCTCTTCCCCATTGTTTTTCTTAACAGTCAGCTTCTTTCTTAGATAAAATAAATAAATAGTGCTGGACAATCCACACAGCATCATCTAGCCCCATGTTAAGAAGAGCTTGTGTTTTGGTACTAGATGACTGATATACTTAATACAATACATTACATAGATAGATATTTTTTATTATACATAGCAAATACCCCGAACACCCGCAACAAATCTTTGTAGATCGTACAAATATTTGTCCCAGACCGGGAATCGAACCCGCAACCTCCCGCGTCTCAGGCGGACCTTCGCTCGCTGCGCCACATCGGTCGTCAATGATGCTCATTAAGCTGTTACTAGCTGAAGTTATGGCCATGTTAACAGAGTTATTGGTTATACGTACCTATACAGTCAACTGCTGTTAGTTATCATAATATTTCTGTGCGTTTACGTTTTTAGGAACCTACGTATAGTTATTTTAATTTAATAATTAAATATTTGAATTATATCAATATCGTCGTAGCTCAAGTTCATCCAATGATGAATCAATAGTTATTGAAATAAGCAAAAATAAAAATATGAAACAGTTTGTCGTTCGCCTGTATTTGTGTTAGTCATATAATCTACGTCACAGTACAATTAATTTTCCTAACCGTTTTTCAAAGAGTTTTTTTTTCAGTTTTTATTACTTGAACGAAGAAACGCATTTGCAATTGTTTTACTAATGGTCAGTAAAGGTCAAGTAATAGTTAAAACTTTTAGCTTTTACTGATGACTTTATTTGTTGATGAAGAAATCGACCGTGAGGGGGTCAGGTAGTGCAGTTCACTGACTGTAGATACTCGTACCTACATATTAAAACCTTTCGATAGAGAACCATTAAATATTCTTATGAGGCGATGCATCGGTGTAACTACGTATGTCGAATCTTATTATTATGTGCATAGATTAAGTAATAATGGTAGGTACTAGTACAGTGGCGCAGAGTCCTAAGAATTAATTCCCACACGAGTTGCATAAAACGTACTTTATTTATAGCACAAGCCGTTCCGTTTAGTTCGACGGTAGTATGGAATCCTACACGTTTATAGACTTGCTTTCAAATTCCTGGATGGCGTGTACCCACCGTGCCACACAGTGCTAAATCTAAAGGAAATACTACCGCGCTATTTGCGAAAACATGCACGTTTCTTTGATCCGATTCTAGCTGTACTCGAGTGTCCGACCTCCTTTTAATTTTGATTAACCTCCGCAGTACATTTTTGGAAATTCATATGATTCAAGTTTCGCATATTCACTTGCACATTTATTATTAGCAGCTCATTATAATAATAACTATTTTGACTTATATGTTCGTGGGAAGCCAATATTGTCATACCCAACAGTTAGTAACACTCAAACAAGTTGTTAGTTAGTAATCCTTGGAGAAATCAGACCCAAACAACCTCGCCTTAACTATACCTATTGTTAATTTTACATTATCTTTTATCTTGCACCTACTTAATTGTAAAGATATTTTATAAAGAGCAGTCGTAAGTTATAAATACAAATACTGAATTATTGTGTAACTGTATCGAGTACAAAAATAAAATGCTTAAACGTAAGATATTATATAAGTACCATATTCGTAGTTAATGATTAAAAACCGCGCTGCCATCACCGCACTAAATAAAAAAAAAACCGCAATAAGTGCGAGTCTGACTTATTTGCAATTTTCATACTTTTCCCTATAGGTATTTGTGCTGTGAGACTTTGGTACTAGCCAGTACCCTATTATGTTCTTTTTTTGGCGTTGATCTAGAATCTTGACTTTTTTAGAGCTCCAAGAGACAACCGGATAGACATAAGTATTTGATATTCATTTCAACCTAATACCTCTTCCCGTTCCTGAAAAAAGTCTTGACAGTCAGACAACGAAGTAATCCTATAAGGGTTCCATTTCCTGGTACGGAACATTCCTTTAAAAAAAAAAAAAACATTGCCCCACACTAGGAATTTCTCCTGTGTCGTGGGTGCGTAAACAAACATTCAAACTCACATACACAAACAGCCAGACCCGGAACAACTTACCTGTAGGCCATATTTGTTCCGTGCGGGAATCAAATCCACGACACGCAGCGCATCAGCCAATCCCTCAGCCACTACGCCAACCGTGCCGTCAAAAGTTATTTTATTAGAATCTTACTGCGTTGGTCCCGTTGATGATTGTGCTATCTGACTGCTTAGCCAGCAGTGGTATTCTGTGGAAATCCTCCTCCGAATTGTTAGGTGAAGGGAGTTCGAACTGTCAATCTCTAGCGTTACTTTGGGATGAGATAATAGATATTTTTCTAATAGGGTAGTTTCCTTAAATCTGATTGGTCCGAAAGTTGGATTACTCAAAAATACTGGACACGTATTTTTTCTTTTGTCATGTAAACCAAAAATAACGCGGTATAGTGCGTTGAATTTGCGCGTGACGTCACGCCGTCAACTCACAAGCCCCTTCTCCTGAACTTTGATGTGCTATATCATCGTCACTTTTTATTGAGCAAAGAATACGTATCCAATATTTTTTGGTAATCTTACTGACGGACTAAATAGACTTAATATATTTTTACCTAGAACACATCCCTATTCTGGAGGCATTATTTTTATTTGCTATTAAAATTTCAGCGCGCCTTAAAATATATTTTCTTGAATTTCTTAAACTATTTTTTTGTAAACTTGGCAAAGTATTGGGCCGTATCAAATAATCTGGCTTCTTAATTGGATCATTATTTAAACAAAAAATTTAAAGTGTAAAAATTGCAGATTGCCTCAAGAATATTTTTGGCAAAGTAAAATCTCTTCTTTAAAAATACTTATAAGCATTGGGTTTGATTTAGCCCCGCTTTCCCTTAGCCAAGTTTGCGGTACTGTACTCAGGTATTATAGAAGAAGTATTGAGCAAGGTTTTGCTGACAAAATTACAATACTTACCTACTTATCATCACTTATTATAAATGTTTCTAGGCGACATTTTTATTTAAATATTTGCTGAGATATCCGCTTCTTAATTTACAGTTGTCCGAAAAATTTTGTTTTTCATTGTTATTGTACAAACAAATAAATAAATAATGCTGGACAATCCACACAGCATCATCTAGCCCCATGTTAAGCAGAGCTTGTGTTATGGGTAGGTACTAGATGACTGATAATATACAATACATTACATAGATAAATATTTTTTATTATACATAGCAAATACCCAGAACACCCGGAACAAATCTTTGTAGATCGTACAACCATTTGTCCCAAGGCGGGAATAGAACCCGCAACCTCCTGCGTCGCAGGCGGACCTTCGCCGACCGCGCCACATAGGTCGTCAACAAATTTTTGTAGTCGTAAAAATCAATGCGGTGCATCCTACACGGGATGAATGCACCATTTCCGGGTTCCTTAGTCGACTACGGAACTATTCACTGTGCTTGCCAACACGCACTTGGCAGGTTTTATTTACTTATTACATTTAATTACATTTTATGTATGTATTCGCAATTTCGCATTCCTTTCCCAGAATTATGCAGACATAAAGGTAAAAGTAAGTAGGCACAATAAACGAACAATCCGAGTGCTGTAATGAGCCGCATCGATCACGCACGAAGTCAGCCGTAGGTGGCGCCATCAACAGGAATGCTCATTTCCATAAAAGCATTTTATTAATCCTTTTGGTTGGCGCCTGTTTGGTCCCTTCAGTAACGGTATCTTACTCAGTGTACTGTCGTGAAGAACCCCCGTAATCCAATGCAACGTACATAGAAACTCCATCAGCACAATGTTTATAAGTGACTTTATGAAGAAATAATTATTGTTACTCTTGTTGGAATCTTCTGAGATATAAGTTACTGCTTCCATTCTGAGGAATGTTTAAATAAAAAATATGGAAGTTATAATGAAATCGTATGAAGAATTTTTCAATCAAGATAAAGTTCGGACATAAATTACATCTCGCTCAGGTGATAACTGGGTAAAAGATGTTCCCGGAACACACTCAGTTACACGGAGTTGTATTAATGAATTATGTAGGAACTCATTATTTTTCATATGAATATAATAAGCATCAACAAAAATCAATATAGCATAAAATTGTAAATTTTATATCTTCATAAAAGTAAGTACAGTAGACCGCACGTCGATTGTGACATTTTGACCTTGAGCTGGCCTAGCGTAGTACGGAGTGTCACAAAAAGACAAGGCTAGCTTGTACTGGTTTTGTTATTAGTGATGTGCGGCCTCCTTTACAGGTTCAACAATCATCCTATGGAAAAAGTCATAAGTCAATCGTATTCAGTGAGTGAGTTACATTCATTTCTGTGTGTGTGAGTGGGCCAGCTCGCTATTTGCCGGTTCCAAATAAAGGTCGTCGCAAATCTAACGGGAACGAAACGTTAACGTTCCGAAGTGTATTTATTGCGAACTAGCACTTACTACGTCAGTGCAAGGAAGTAAGAACACTATGATGTAAAAACGGTGCTAAAATAAAAGTTATTTTTCCCCTGTAAATAATTATTTGTCTTTGTTTTCGATCTTATTTACAAGTCACACTGTCTGGTCTCATACGCATCCGTAATAAAACGCATCGTGTGTAGCGACCTCAGCGTATGCGCCAAGGTACTGATGGAAAAGTACTGGAGGAAAGTACGCGACAGGCCGGGGTTGTAAACGTTTTCTTAACACATAAACATCTTGTATGCCCTTAAATTTTCTGACAGCATTTTTAGTCTTTTCAGAATGCCAAAACAAAAAAGACAACATATTAAATCTCCATTCTTTCTTAAGTATCATTGACCAATTACTTGAAACAAAATTGTATTTTTATTGTTCTCGCTTACGTTTTCGTATTGTTTTCATACAATTTTGTAAACGAGGCTGTTTTCAGAAAGGTTCTTTACCGCTGCCGAACCTGAATCGGCCGACCAACACTAGCGTGTAAACCCACACGTTTTAAACATTCTGTAATACGTACACGTCACTCACACACGCACGTGAGTATACAAAGGGGGCGCCTTCTCTACACCCACAAGTTTGATCATGCGCACGTGTTAGGTTACTCAGTGCGGTAGCACTTGAAATGCGCCCTAGTCTTCTAATGTGTAGGTTCAATATTCATCAACAGAGTAGAGAATTTCCTTGAAATATTATCAAAATAAATGATGGATTCATTTTTACTTTTTAACACTTATTTCGAAGATCCATAATTATATCATGTAGCCTACGTGCCTGAAATAACGTAATTTTATTTAGGACTTGTTTCAATATGTTTTGTTTTTTCCTTATAATTATTACATTTGTTTACGTGTGTACATATTCCCTCGGTTATACCAGGATACGTTGTTAAAACAAATACGTCAGAAGTGTTGATTGCTGAAAATATTTGTTTTGTCTGTGTAATAAAATTGGCCGTAGTCTTGAGACAAACAATATAGTTCAGTCAATCACAGGCTCAAAATGTTAAAAGGTAAGTACTACTTTAGGCAATCTCTTAGGTTTTCATCGTATTTACACCTCATTTAGTCATCATACTCATGTCATAGTCATGCTCCCAAAAGTTAACGGCAATAAATCTATGGATTATGTTTGAAAGGCATTTATCATTTCCTGTAACGCACCAAACGACGTCATTATCATAGTCCCCACTCGCGAAATTACTGATAATATTGGAAAGTAACCTCAATCTGCCAGTTAGCTTGATAGGAAAACTGGGGCCGGTAAATACATAATGCCTGAAAAAACATTCGTTATTTCTTGCTCTTGTTTTATGATGTGTATTGGGCACTTGATATGTATCCATTATGAAAGTAAGGCAAACTTTGTAATTATGATGGATGAGTTACTCGCTCCCATTCATCCTAAAGTGGGTACTTAGTCTTCCGAAATATGGGTTAGTAAAACTTTCCAATAGACATTAATGAGTGACAACGAGTCTATTTAATGTCTTTGTTCAATTAATATGTAGAGTTATGCGTGAGTGCGCCTACGCATCCACTCGGTGTTATTTTTAAATGTCCCCATACTTCATTTCTTAGCTACGTGTAAGAGAGCACGGGATTCAAGGGAGCAATCACCTTTTGCGCGCGAATGGCAGTACATCTGGCACACGCGAATAACCCAAAGAATCTTCTAGAGAAAACTGTGTCCGACGCGACATGAACCACGTCGCCTGCCGTTAGACTTTTGAAATAGCCTTAAGAATTTCATCAGCAGCCTACTTCGATGTCAAAGTCAGATGAAGGAGTTGAAAATTTGCTTTGTTTTCTCGGAAAGTCAGCTTCACGACACTTATATTCATATCATTGATTTGCATTCCACAATGTTTGACAGGATCTTAAATACTGCAGTAAAACTAGGCATAATCGTGGACCCTGTAGGGTACAGCAAAATGTAAAAAATAAAATGTCACAGAGAACTGGAATAAAATAAAATTTTACTTCTTTATTTCATTTAAAATTTAGATCAGTATTTCTAAATTTAAACATATATTTAACACAACAGTTATGTAATTCAATGCCCATACAAAATTGTACCCGTAATATCGTGTGATCTTCCGCTAAACATTTATGTAATCATGTTGTCTCTTCAATTGTTAGGTTCATTAACTGTTGTCATTTATTTTTCTTTATTTTAAAGCCCGTAATGCATTCACTGCAAGACTTATGTATGTCTTGCACTTAATGTTTTACCACAAAGAAATGTTAACAAAATGATCAAAATGTTTGGCAAATGGATGATAACAATCAACACTTATTGTGTTTGTCTTGCAGACTTACTATGTTTTACAGATGAATCAAACTTAGAAGCACATAATTATATGTACGCTGTAATATTGTGCAAAGTTGTACATCCATTCAACTTATCAACATTCCATTAAAAAATAACAATATATTATGTAAACACCGCTATGTTTACTTAAACTATATCATTGTTCCTAGACAATGAGATTGTAAAAGCTGCTCCACGTGCCGACTGGAAGTAGGCAACATGTAAACAGCGTGCTCAGTACTTAGGTAAGCATCGCCTTCAGTTTAACGTGTAATGACGGTATTGGCATCTTTATGCACTATTTAAGCGACGTTCGCACTACACATTTGTATCAACAGACGTCACCAAATCCAATGCGGCGACAAAAAATGTTTCTGATACCTGCTCGGCATAATGTCGCTAAACATGAAAGTATCCTCGCTCGCTTCTCGGTAGTACGTGGCTTATAAAATAAACGTGCTGCAGCGAAATTTTCTTTTCATTAGTTACCACATTCGTTTTTTAGCTGACGCTACACTAACTATTTTTAGATCTTAATTATGAAACCGTTTCTTTGTTTAGTAGGTTTAACACTGCCGCTTATTCTAAAACGCCGTGGGAGAGTTTCAACTTTCACTGAATCTTACGAATTTTATGTTGAAAAACCTTTTGTAAAAGTAATTAAGTAATTATTTTTTTGTTTAACCGTCTTTATACGTTATAAGCAAATGTTAGTCATAGCTAGTCATCGGTACTTATTATAATTAACAACAAAAAAATCGCGAACGTCATGTGACTTAACCATATTCGGAACCCAATAAACAAAAAAGAAACGAATTGTTGGCAGGCACCTACTTCTTATGTAGATAAATACGAGTATCATTGATTTGCAGATTGTAATGTGAAAACTAGAAAAAACTGAAACGAGTGTCACGATACAAGTAGGAAATAACCAAATAAGGGTTATATTACTTATATTTAAACAATTAGGGGTGATTTTCTCTTTTCAAACCAACCAACGTTGGAATATCCTCTATCCAGTAAAAAAAGAATTATCGAAATCGGACTATACTATAAAAAGGCATGCGTGGTCAATCATAAAAAAATACGTGTTGAATTGAGAACCTTCTCCTGTTTTTCGATAAGTATCCTGTATCTTGCTCTGTATGCTGTATCTGCTTAAATACTACGGGACTCACTTTTTTATAAGTATCTTGCGAAAGAGTAGGAAAAAAAGGAAGAGATTCTGAATACGACACCTATACTATTCTTCTTGATTGTAAATAGAGTTCATAAAGTTTATAGGTTAAACAGAAAAGACGTGTTGGTTGTTTAGACATCAAGCTACCCCAAACTGTCAATTTTTTCCATTTGAACAAGAACCTTATTCTTTTTGAAATAATGTTGAAAATGTATCAAAAAAAATTGAGAGATTGGGGTAGCTTGATTTACTGGCCTCCATGATTATAAAATCCACCTGCAATATTTTTTCTCGACCAAATAATGAAATATCATCATAACAAGCATGATTCGGCAAACCAGATCTTCTGTTACTTAGATAAAATTATACAAGTACATGACATGTCGGTTTTTTTTTTATCTACTCTGTGCGACATTTTTTTAGGTCCTAGGATTTTGATGTCATACTCTTTTCAGTACTCTTGACATATTTGGCTACTATTTAGCAAATGCTAATGTTCTTTCAAATCAGTTCGTCAATATCCGACATGAATGATGTCATCTACGAGCCTTGGCGTATACTTTACCCATTAAATTTTTTCAACCGAACAAACTTTTATAGTTGTGTGAAAACGCACTAAGTATGACTTTTGCAAACAATGTACGTAGATTTTCACAAACATTGCAAAAATCATAGTACGTAAGACTAAAAGATTTAACACTAGGTGTCTTTTGTGGTACTAGTTCTAATTGAACTGAATAACAAGCGAAGAAGAAGATAAATAAGTTTTTATAAGTTGACCACATACATTCCTATAACATTTCTCCGTGTCGCTGACGTTTGTGAAAAAATTTTTTGACTTAATAAGTATTCAGGAAACATTCGACTAAATTAGTTAGACGCAGTTCACTCATAATGAGCTTCAATTTACAAAATATACTTAAATATTTCCTTATTATGAGGTAGGAACCATAAATAGTAACGTAACCACAGCACCTTTCCGAGCACCATAAAAAGTCGGATTTTCCTTCAATAATTAATAAACTTTTGTACAACGATCAACAATTTTGAAGAGCTTTTTTAACTTCCTAAGAAAAAAAAAACAAGCAAAAGGTCCTTATATCCATACACCTGTTTACATTTCGCTTCAATTCGCTCATTTTAATAAAGGTCAATATCGCAAATCGGGTAGGTAAACATGCGTCCGCGCAGCGTCCGTGATTGAAGTTGATTGGTGCGGTGACGCCTAAATTATAGTTAATGGACACTGTAATAGGTTAATTGTTGGTATACCAAACCTCTCTTGTTTCACGTGTTTATCGTAGGTACAACTATTGTAAACTTTTAACCATCCTTTGATAACAAATCTTGAGTATTTTTCTTTCGGTTATACCTACTCACACAAGAATTAATTTACATATTTTATTCTCACTTAGAAGTCAAGTATCGTCTGAAATATTCTTCTCAATGCTTGTCCTATGAATAAATTTGACTAAATCCATGAATCTTGATGGTTAATGGAAAGTTTCCATTTTCTTATGTGACTGAATATCAGTAGCTACTTGTAAATTACATATTGCATATTTATTGCCAATACAGGTAGCCAATAAAATAACGTCAATCCGTGTATCAGTGTGGAATATAAATTTAATATTAATGAAACCATCATTATACTTGATATATTAAGCGTCGTGGTAAAACTGAATTATTGGAATAGTAGAGATAATCTCGATCTCATGAATAATTATAATGTATTTGATGTTGAAATTAATCTGTATTTCTACTAGTATCATTAAACCTAAAGACTATTTTTTTCCATCGTAACCAATAAACCTACAATTCCAGGAGGAGTCCCAAGAGAAGACGGTTTTGTTATTTCTTTAGGTTCAAAATTTAAGCATTAGTTAAATACAAGCAATGTTATCTTACATAGCAAACGGAACAAATAGCCGGGAGGGCTCATATTTTTAACTGGGGTATGTCCATGCGGGGTAAGGATCCCTCGGTGTGCCAGTCCGACTCGCTCTTTGCCGTATTTTCTTAACACGACGTGGTGTGTATATTTTGACAAGCTTTTTATTAAACAAATTTGAATTCAGTCCGAGGAAGTTGTATGACGTGTTTCCCGTTGGCATCATGTTAAAATATTATGTGTAAAGGAAGAAGGAAGAGGCTGTTTATCTTCAAAATATTTATCGTCACTAATAATACTAAAATAGTCTGGAAATATTTTGAGGATATTATGTTACTGGCCATCCTTTTTGCGGAGTTACACAAGCGTTTCTATTAACTTTTTTTGTAAAGTTTATTGCTTTGTTCAAACAAAAAAAGCTAGATAACCTTGAACTTTTTAGATTTGACATTATTAGAATGAATCAAACTATTTTTCTTTAAGTAGGTATCTCGTGCAGGCTCTCAGCACGTTATACAGAACAGTATTTTTATTTGTTCAAAATAAAAGTCAATATATTCTCACATTCATGAATGGTTAAAGAAGTTTTTTTACACAACCTTGGTGTTGGAAACAAGTTGCTTGCCAAAGATCGACGGTTTTACAGGCTTGTGTCATGCGGATCTTACGTTTTACTGTTCTGAAACACGTGATCTTTTATACTGAGGTATGGTAGCGACTCTTATACTGAGGTATTTCAGCGTGTGACATGTAAACCTGAACATTGGCACATCACGTCAGTATCATGTAGCTGCTGTAACGCAACGTGCTCGCGGTGTTTATTCTTCAGGCTGCCGTCATAACACACATATTTGTAATGTGATTACTGTATCACCTGAAATTAATAACATTTGCGACGTTAATTGATATTGATGATATTGGAACAACAAGAAATATGATCGTAACAAAATAAAATCAAGTGAGTTTACAAAAAATCTAAAATATATTCCGCATACATTATTTTGAAGTATTTGGGGTCGATTCCCTAAACTGAACTAAAATGAGAGAATTGAAACCTCTTACAGATAAACAGGTTTAGAAAAGGAGAGAGATTAACGATGACAGATAAGAACTAAGTTAGAAATGTCAAATCTGATTGCTTTAAACTTCGAGTATAAATGTTTTTTGTCCATGCGTTTGAAGCTACATATATGTATTTAGGAAAGCTTTATTTCAACTAAAATTACCAATTTTAATAAATTAGTTATTTCGTTATTTTTCTTGTTTGACTCTTGTTTCTTTTTTGTTTTTTAAGACAGATTAAGATGTAAATAGCCTTATTTAAGTTTAGCTTTTAAACAAGAAATCAAAATCAAAATTCATTTATTCAAATTAGGCTGAAAATCAGCACTTTTTGAACGTCAATAATTACATAAGACAGTCCCTCAAAACGCCCACCCTTCACCACTCCCTAGTGTTTTTGCTGGGACGAAGTGGCCCAACAAATTCCCTAGCAAGGGAATCGGCACCATTATTTTGTTTAATGTTGTATGTTCTGATTTTCTGACATGTTATTAACATATGGGTAGTATTTAAACGAGTGGCTGTAATTTAAAGTTTTAAGTGACAAAAATAACGAATGCACGTTATAGTATTACTAAGTGAGCGACAGACTGCTTGAGACGAGAAATCAACAGAACAGCAACTTACAAACTTTAATTTATGTAACTAAATACAAGGTTATCTATGGCATTTCCAGACTGATATTAAGTATAGAATGGTGCCCAAACGTCGCTTTTCTTCTTAGATTGTAGCAGAATGACGTTGTTTAGACACATGACAACTAAACAACGTCATTTCAATGGAATTCCTAATTCGTTATTATTTAAATTATATATTTAATATAGGCGTAAGAGTATCACATGACATCAGGTGTCGACAATCTAGTTTCCGACGCCCGCGCCGTCAGATTTAAATACTTAATCAGTTTTTTTATTAATCTTATGTATCTGTGATAAGGTTACAGTGATCTCTTACTATCGTTCTTAGAAAGTGGAAAGTTCTTGAGTTGTGTGATATCTACCTCGAGACAACAAAAAATAATTCTTAAAAAAACTGTAATTAATTCTTTTTCCTGTGTATCTATTAATAGTTTCATGTCCGATCAGAATATTCAATACGTAACATAGTGGAAGATAATATAGTCTAGTTCAAAATATTGTTATTTTATTTGACTTTCTACTTACGCAAGTCTTTAAACTAGTGCACCAATATTGTATGTAGAAGCGTCAGTTAGAAACCGCGCAAAATGTTATTATATATTCAAATATAATTTATCAGAAATGTCGTTATTCCATGAAACATTTGCATGGAAATTAATGCGGTAACTGATACTAACCTATGTTTTAAATTCCATATCAATTACGTAGGTACATATATTTATTATCAAACGTAGTGTAGGACGCCCTCTGACCAGGTGGGATGACGATCTGCGAAAGACTGCAGGCAGATGTTGGATGCGGCAAGCTGGAGACAGGTCGCTATGGCGCTCATTAGGAGAGGGCTATGTCCGGCAGTGGACTAGTATAGCCTGATGATGATGATGATGATGATATATTTATTGCACATATAAGTATATGCCAAATGCCAAGGGCTGAAAAAAACAGTGACGTGAAACAATATGGCCTCGGTATCGTAATAATACCCGCATTATGTTCCTCAATTAAAGACGTACGAGTCGCAGTCCATTATATAACGGACTGCAATTGAGCTTTGAGCTGGCTGGTAGGCTAGGCCATACCAGTATAATCAGTGTTGTAACTTGTATGGGTAGGTATTAATACCTACGGGGCAAACTAACAAACTTATTGATGTGGGTAATAGGAAGTGACAATTCCCATGAAATCGACTGCTTATCACAGTCGGTAAGACGAGTAGGCACAGGAATAAAAGGTTACAAAAAGAGGATTTGGATCCTGCGCGTTTTCGTATAAATCCTGTAGGTATCATCCTGTTGTTTAAAGTTTTTTCATCTGCTGCATAACGTAATAAAACCTTAGCCTTATCAAGAAACAGCAATTACCACGTCACAAGTTTACGACCAAACATGATTAATTACACAGAGTGTAACGATCTTAACAGTTTAGGTACACAAGACGTTGTATCTAGGATTGTATCTAGATTGTCTTACAAAAATATTTGACTAAGTTCTCGATAAGAATGTCTAGGCAATTCCGTCTTCATTTCTCTTCGTGTCTTCAGTAATACGTACTATTTTAAGATGATTCCGAATTTTTTTTTATGTTTTTGCAATTTACGCAGCAATTTGCAAAGAAAACCTAATAAATTTCCAATTTCGCGAGGTGCCTTGACGGATCCCCCTCAAGCTAGCTGTATGTAATGTAGAGTGTGTGCTTAGCTTATCTTTTTTCTTTTCCACAGACGCCTGTCTGCGGTGCCAGGGTGAGAGCAAGAAGGATTCGTACGGCAAACAAGATTGCGTCGTAGTCTGGGGCGAGTGTAACCACAGCTTCCACTTCTGCTGCATGTCCCTGTGGGTCAAACAGAACAACCGGTGTCCCCTCTGCCAGCAGGAGTGGTCCATACAGCGCATGGGCAAATAACTTGCGATTATACCACAAGAAGTGTACATCCTTGATTTATGGTTCTTAAATAAAGTGCGGTAACAATCTCAAAGCTACTTCATTTATTTTATGATTATTTTCGAAACTGATTGGTTTATCATCCAGACAGGTCCTAGGAATAGTAAATGAGTCTAATCATAATGACCAGCCAAGTGACGATAACTATTGACTTTTGATTGTATCATGCAGATCGTGTGATATTAAAAATACTATCAAAATTAGCTTATTAGGAATATCATATCACTATTATCTACTTGATAGTAGATATTAGTGCTATAAAAAAATATTACACACCTGAGTTAATGTTATTTTGAGAGTTTTGCGATTCACGCTCAGCAAAATACAACCTAAAATGACGCAAGACTTCTTGTCTTCAACGTGCCTAAATTAAGTTTTACCAAGACCTATTACTTAGAATAAGAAGTATCTAGGCGTAAAATTTAACCGTTTATTGTATGCATATAAACAAACATACTTGAGTGTTGTTTAGGCTTTATTTAAGCGCATAAAATAATAAAGTTTAATTATTTACTGTGTATTTACCCACTTACATGAGGTCATGCGTATGCAGTTGGTAAAGGTTTAACTACTGTGTTGATGTCCATATAAGTACATATACACATATTTTGTGTTGAAATAATCATTCGGTAAGTATTCAAAAATAAACCCTAATTTGATAATGTCATAATGATTTCCTGAATGGTTTTCCTTTGACCTACGTGGTTACATGCACGGTTAATATGTTCAAAACGAGAGTGATGACATTCAGTGCACAGCGATTAAAACAAGATGAGAATTAATGTCAACACGTGGTATAATGATTTGCCATTGTAATAATCGCAGACGACGTGGTACACATTATGAGCAAATACTAATCCCATTGTATTATAATAATCTACGTCTATGATTTCTTAATGAGGCAATCCTTCGACACTATCGTTCACTACAAGGTCGGCGTTAGCCACATTCACATTTTGATCGGGGACAAAAAAATGCGAAACGGCAACTCTTTTATAATGTGTCATGGGCGTAGCCTGCTCTAGCCGCGGGCTGGCTACCAGGCAGGCGGCAGGCCACCAGTTCACCTTCTCCATTATAAACACGAGTTCCTGTTCTAGCTTAAATAATACCACCTACTTGCAAACCTGACATTAAGTAGGTAGATACACATTAATTTATTCATGGTGAGGTTGGCATTATAAAAAATCCCACAAAGAGCTCGTCGAACTCGCTCTACGAGAGTTACGGAACACTCAAAAATTATTTTTGACGTTTTCAAAGCTACATTTTAGTTTTTTGCCTACCCAATACTAAGTTTGACTAAATTGTGGTTTAAGTAAAGTTGTATACCATGACACCTTCCTCCGTTTTCACAAATATAAATAGTCTTGAGGTTGCAAAAAAATAAATTAAACTTTAAACATGGATAATTAGGTATAATTATATCTATAGAGGTAATATTTATTCTACCTGCATGCAATACCCTAGGCGGGCGAGTACGACTCGGACTTTGCCGGGTTTTATTTTTATTATGTATTTAGCTTTTTATAGCTTGTTTTTGAGAATTTTACACACATGTCTCTTTCAATAAAGGTCAAAAATTTTGAAATGTCAGGCAATCCACATTCTCAATCTAATCTTACCAATCCGTAAACAACAAATAAATCAAGTAAATACATTATACTAATATACTTATATTATACTATCTCTAAAACGACCAAGATCTGCTTCATTCAGTTTTATTACGATTCAGAAAATTCCAGAATACGAGCGGTCATAAGATTTATAATAAACAGGGCGGAAGGGAAATCTAAGCACAACCTGATACCATGACTTCAGTATGCTGGACCCAGCTTTGAAAATTTTAGTCGGCCTTTCCTAATTTCTTCGTTTTTTTACTTGGCAATAATGCCTTTCATATTCACAATGCGATAATATTGACTGCGATATTTACGCTGTCAAGCCACTTACGTTTTTCAAAAATATGCAGCAATGGCTTTTTTTTCTTCAATCAAATCTCTAATTTTTTACTTATTGTAAACTACAATGTTCACTTACAGGTAGTAAAAACAAAATAGAAACAATTATGGACCCTGTCGGACACAGCAAATATTTGAACAAGTAGATTGCGATGTTTCCATTGTCGAGCCGACGATTTTTTCAAAAAAATGTAGCTATACATAAGAAATTTCCGTCACAATCCTTCGGATTGTAATAGCAAGTGTATTACGCCACTGGGGTGCTGATCAGTGTATTGTAATTTTCCATGTTGTGATAACTAGTCCACCTACACCGATACATCATAGGTTCACAACTATCATAATTCATAAGTATAAGTGAATTTACATTCGTCATGATTCCATGATGATTGGTCGTTAGCATAGACTATAGACCCTTGTCAAACATGAACTCTGTCTCGATTCGATTGCTAATGACTGCAATAAATCACGGAAGCTAAACAACGACGTCAGTTGTGTACATTATCACTTCCCCTTTATTACCATAGTTTTATTTGTATGCTAGAAAACTCTGGAAATGTGTTTGTCTTTGTTTAGAACTGGTTGTAGTTATTGCTGCGGAACTATTGCTGATTCTTTTGGCTGAACGTAGAAACCTAAAAAATGGCATTTATAAATCCCCAAAAATGAAAAAGAATAAGAAAATTAACTATTAACAAAATTACGGAAGCAAAATATTTTGTACATAAAAACTCAGAAGCTAAAACTGGATTCCTCGTATTATAAAGGTCTCAATCCTCTTTAGGACCTGAAACAAATAGACGTTCTAAAATGAAGAAGACCTAGGTTCCTACAGAGCATTGAGATGGAACAAGCCTATATATGACCAACTAGACAATGGACTTATCGCCGATACCAAATACCGACGATACGAAAATCTAGGATGTAAAAAAGATTGACTCTAGTATCATTAGCGAGGAATTTTCGATAGGCACTGTAAAGGACATGTACAATAGCAGAACTTATTGTATGCAGGCTGGTAGAACATTGGTTCTCTCTGCTTTCAAACAGACAAGAGGTATTCGATTTGTTCAAAATATATAACGGGCCTATCGTCAAGGGTAGAAGGATTCTGTTGTGATGTGATGTGTCTCCTCTTAATATACGTAATTACAATAATCTCCTGATACGGTGCTGTAGAAGTCTAGCTTCGGCAGTCCTTAAATAGATGGTGTGATGAAATAATGGAAAAAAACCTGCCACATTGGGCATGATTTCGTCACGATCATAAAGTTGCTAAATAGATCATGCAACGGAAATGTATGTTCAGGGCTCTAATTTAACAGGAGAATGCGTTGGCTGTTTCAAAATAAAATCCAGACACTTCAGCAATGAGTAAGACTATCAGATTGAATCCCTTAATTAAAAGAAGTGCTTGAATTCTGGGAGTAGAATAATAATCAGGAGACGCTGACGCATTACATTTAGAAGCTAATGACGGCGTTTGCGAATCAAGCAATGTGCGTCATGCATAATACGATCAGCACCATGCTATTTAAGATGATATAAGATTGTTATGTCTTCTTGGAATTCTGTGTTACATAAATCGTTTGCACGGTGTTAAGATAATCCGAAGGCTCGAACTCGATAGCGTCGTGTTGTTTATGGCAATTTGACTCATTGTGAAGTGTTAAACTTTTTAGACACATGGTTGGATACAAAATAACCGGCGTTAACTAATTCTCACACATTCTGATCAGCTCGTTGCGCTATTTTGATACAACGCAGTATCGCTCTACCATGCCCCAATAATGCATGCTAATTGTTCTCAATCAGCACCCTATTTTTCCAGCATTTGTAAAGTCAAGTGTGATAAAAAATTGACATATAGCAAAAAAATCCATGACTTCAAAGATTTAACTTGAAGAGTTGTCAATATTTACTTCAAGCAGGTGCCTATACGCTAACTATTACTATTTAACTATTACTACTATAGGCTAATGAAAAAGGACTTATCCAATTAACTTAACCTATTTAACAAGGAAAGAAAGAAAAATTCATCCGCAGCGCTGTCGACTGGTATAGTGCCCAAAAGGTTAAAGATTATTTTAAAAGTTGTAGTTAAGGTTGAGGTCCCTCTGTCAAGCTGAGGAGCAGGTACCTTTAGCACTGTACAAGAAGCATGGGGTGCCAGGACGCCAAGTATAGTGTTACACGCATATACAAATATGCCAATATCAATTATCAAGTACCACTTACTACGTAGCAATTCATCTCTGATCGATAACGACAATGTCAAATCAATATTATTTTGTAGGCGACGCACATCCATTGACGGTCACCTGATCTTTCTGTCCCCGTCGCTATTGTTTTTCTTTGTAAATAACGATGAATAACTCAACCGCTAAAGGTATTTTCAAAGAAAGAATGAAAATGCATTTACTGGCAAAAGCACAAAAAACTCCTTAAAAACGAGTACATAATTAATGCTAATGCGAAAAGGGCATTTGCTCGGTATAATGATTTTCAATTGCTATTCTACCTACACTGAATTCTCTGATTTTTTTTTCAGCACTCTCAACACCATATAATTTATCTAGAGATTAGTGAGTAGGTATAGATTAGGTACCCAGGAATCCTATGCTACGGGTGTAGGAGATCCATTGAAGCAATTGTTGTTATCGATCAAAACAAACCCTTTTGAATAAATTCAACGTTAACGTCATACTATGATGCTTTGAAATGTGTGCCAAACAATGCCAAGCGGCATTTTTATGCCAAAATACGCGGGC
This sequence comes from Phlogophora meticulosa, assembly GCA_905147745.2. Classification (NCBI taxonomy): domain Eukaryota; kingdom Metazoa; phylum Arthropoda; class Insecta; order Lepidoptera; family Noctuidae; genus Phlogophora; species Phlogophora meticulosa. The sequence goes on from LR990518.1 coordinate 9,876,581, forward strand.
GTATTACAGGTATTACGAAATAGGTCGTTGCCCATTACATGATAGTAAATATAGTATGGCAAATTGCCATAATTCGATAGATTTCCTTTAGTAGGTACCTACCTAGTTTTAAAGTGCGAATTATTATCAGTGCCTCAACCGCGTATCCTCCAGTTTATGTAAACTGTAGGTGTGTCACTGATAAGAAAAGGAATGTTATCAACTTTGTTTGCTTAAAACCGCTGGCTTGCAAATTCATGATGACACATTGCGAAAACTTGGGCAAATCTTGTTACAAACAATTTTGGAAATATTTTATTCGTTGGAGGATCGATACCTTAGATAAGTACCTCTTAATACTTACGGTTTTGAAAAAAATAATGTTATAAGATAATATATTATTCCGCTTCCAATGTCTCACACTTTCTAACGTCATAACTCGAACAATCCAACACAAATTTTGTTACTTATATCCACTTCTGTACACGCCCTGTAGCCTAAACGGCTTGATGCTTTAAGTACGTTTTCTTCACTTTGATGGATTCAAATTCTATCCGATCATTATATTCGTCTTGACACCCTGAGTAACGTTTATCTATGGATTAAAAAACAAACAAGATGGCGACCGTCAGTAAGTGTTGTCGTATTTTTTTTGTGTCATGGCACATATAAAGAGCTTGAGAAGACTATTTAAAAAACGTAACTCAATAAAACAGGAAATGAAAAAGAAAAATATCTGACTGAAAATACAGCTACAAATACATATCTTTACCAAATCATTAAAACAAAATCACTTTCCACGCAGTATGTTACAGTTGGCAGCATCAAATCTAAGATGGAATAATGGAACAAACATAACTGACCAATGAATTACAGACTGCTGGAAAAGTGATCTTGTCCCTATTTATTTGTGAGTATTTAGACATTTTAATTTTTGATCCGTACGGATCGCAGAATCTGTTTATATAGGTACGCCTTTCACGGAATTATGATTGGTAAGTCATAAAGTAATGAAGAAAGCACGTTGCTGTCTTTAAATCTCAATGCGCACTTTCGTCTACGTGACATCTCAGCGCTCGCTATCCGGGCTTGGTATCTGCACCTGAAACCGGTATCGATACCAAGATTCTTTCGTGCGGCAGACTTGTGGCGTTACTTCGAGGAGATAAAATAATCCATGCTACTTATCTTGTTTAAGTGGAAAAAGCAGGTTCATCTAGGTTCTACATTCCTCTTATGAAGTACAGAAATAAATACCTATGATGTGATATTAATAGAACATTTCATTATCGCACCGTGCGCGTGCGCAAGTTCTAGTGAAATAGAAATACATATTCCAGTCCTTTGTTGTTGTAACGTAATTACAGGAAACTTAGTCGAAGGTAGTTCTTTGCAATTATGTATTAAATTAACTGACGTCTATTAACAAAGACTACCGCAACAACTAATACTTTGTGGTTCATTTATTGTATTTTCATCCATAAGTCAGGGACATCTTTAAATAATAACAGTCCCCTCTGCTGTGCCTGGTACCTGCAATGTTTAAGCAATTTGACAGTGTTTGAAGTACGTAGGTACATAGTGCTTAGGTACTTGAAAAGCAATGTCAAAGATTGAACAATCTTAGCCGTATCGCAAGTTCCAACTTACAATATTTATCTAACATTAAACGACCTCAATGCACTAATCAAAATTGTTTCGCGTTTGTATCTTTCGATTGATTCAGCAATATGTAGAGTTGACGTCTGCAAAAAATATGCCAACATTACGTGCCTGATTAACTAGCCTTGTTGAATGCCTGAGAGTTGTAAATTGATAAATGTGGTTAGGTATTTAGTTCCTCGTAGTTTTTGCTCGATCAGTACATTCATTACACCTTGAATATTAGAATTATTTTCAGCAAACTCGGAGCGAACACGACACGTTTCGACACACCCGGCCAGGCCTCCACTGCGAGCCAATCACGCGCCGGCGCCGCCACCGCAAGTGTAATCAGTACTTTCGATGCATACTTACTTACTATAGACAGCCTTGGACAGCAATAAATAAATAGAGATTGCGTCAGGTAACGACGATAATGAGCAATCGGTTTCCTGAAAAGTGCACTATATTAGCGCACTCGTTTTTTATCTTATCAAAATTTTTGGCTGATGTAATAACCTGAAATTTTAAAATAGATACAATTTTGGATACTTTTACCTACTTAGCAATTTACAAAGAAAAACACTCTAACTCACTCTCTTCTTTGTTATGTCTAATAAGTTCTAAATGAAATTGTCTACTTTAACACACCCTCATTGTTTTAGTATTGTTAGTTATATGTAGGCTATGGCTCCTAATAAAGCTTTACCTATAAGCGTGCGCTCCATGGATTTTTTATTACAATGACTATGTGCTCAAGGCGCCAAAGCATGTTTTTGTAGATAAGGCAAAGGAAGCCTACAGGCCTAAGTTCTGTTTTAGGTTCACTGAGTAGGCCTACAATGAATTTATGGTGTGCATGAAACGAAATTTAAGTGCCCAAGCCTGAGTTTGAGCTTTTCTTGATTATTACGGATGACAAGTCACACTGGAATACGTCAGTAAATGTAAATTAGTTTCGCGTCTACGAGGCGCCTGTTTATTGGGGCTATGACTCAATTAGCCGTGTCCGTAATATCATTTTACAGAATCCAAAAAGAACCTCAACCTTTGCTCCGTTGACCTAATCCAGTATAGATAGCCTAATTCTAAGTAGGACATTATTTACACAATACATACACGGCTGGCACAGATCTCAATTTGTATCTAGACACTCAACATGTTGGTAGGTAAGTACCAGGTTTCCTGATATTCACTAAGAAGTCTGTTATATTTCAATATATCAAGCAATTTATCAACAATATGGTCACTGTAACCGCCATTGGCAGTAACTTTCCATTCGCTGCGACTGGCTGCGGCCAATGGATAACGAGACGATGTTTATGAAACAAAACGCCAAAGAACATCGGTGTGTATAGCTACATGCAATTCGAGGTTCGAGAAAAATCGTTCGTGTTCGGTGCGCGTTCTAGAACGTCATAGGACCGGAGTTCGGACTTTGGAACTTTCGTCATTAATACGTTTGGTTTTACCGAGCTTAAAGTCCATTTCGCTAACAAACCTTAATTAGTGACAATGGACAACTGAAGCGCAATGGCCGTACCTAATCGTCGTTTTAATTAAAGCTCTCACAAGATAGGACTACTTTCTGCCTACGTATCAGGATATTTATCAAGTACCCACTACAGCATCATCATAAAAGTTTCATATTGCAACATTGAGAAACTTTCTGAAATGGAAATAATTAAAGCATCCCATTCAAGGCTCATATGAGTTAGAGAGAGAGAGGTTTTGATGAATTTCTGAAAACGGGTGAGGACTTCATTTATTGTATCTGTACGAGCCGATTTGATCATTAACATGAACATGTTCAATTATTAACTTGCTGAAGTTTGGGTTGCAAAGATACAGACTGACAAGTTTGGGACCCGTTTGTCAAATCTGTCAAAAGTCTTCTCTCGTCTCTTAGTAATAATTCAATTCTGTTATTAATACCTAAGAACTAGGTGTGTGTAAGTTAAGTTAATAAATAGAAAAATCTGTTTGCTCTGGTGCCCTGTGTCCAAGATTGGAAACGAGGCAGCAGGGTTGGTAGCGTGGGTGAGCGAGTGGATGAGACTCAAGTCAATCATTGAGCCGCTCTTCATAAACGAAAAAAACTGATGGCAAAATTATTTTTGCCTTTCTGTAGATATCAACTACGTATCTACAACGCATCGTTAAGCAATTAATAACACCAAACAAAACTGGCATCTAATTGCCAATTAAATCTGAATTTCGTGTCTGAAATGACGTGTTGTGGAAATCCGTTAATTACATAGTTAGGTATGCTAGTTCCTATAATAATACTAATGAACTAACTAGGTACTCGTAAAACAGAGCCTTTATTGCTAACTTAATTATGTCTAGCTAGACAGTAAATAAGTAAAAAAGAATAGAAAACCTCCTTAATATAATTACGATATGTATAATGAAATAGTCCTTCATAAACTTATTAATTATAAATTAAACGTAATTATGTTATAACGTTGGTAATTAAATGTTAAATTAATATATAGTAATTTTCCTAAGAATAATAAATGAAGGACGTGTCAAGTAGTTACTCTATACACTGGTCAAATATTCTTCTTAGCTATGATACAACGCAATTGCAATGTGCGATCGTTCATCACTAAGTAAAATCTTCTCTCACTATTATCACCGACTCCAGACGCCTCGCATGTTTTTGTACTGAGGAGCACCACTATCCAATACCTATTTTCTGAAAATATCCCCTTAGATGACTAACACCCGGTTTCTGGAAATAATTTATCGACGAGTCACGAATTAAACGCAAGTCATGCGATGCGATAATTTTCGATGCTATGAACAACACGAACTATTTTGAAGATCGTCAAATAGAATCGATATTATCTTATATTTCATCATTATCATCTGCCTAGCCTTTTCCCAAATATGTTGGAGTCGGCTTCCAGTCTAACCGGATGCAGCTGAATACCAGTATTACACATGGAGCAACTGCTTATTTGGCCTCCACAATCCAGTTACTGGGTGGGTGCTGCGTAACACGAAACCCCTTGGTTGCACTGATGGTTGTCGGACTTTAGAGCTCCTGACAAACCATAAGGAATTCCAAATATCCAAATAAAAAACAACCGGGACCAACTTATGAACGTGCTTTCCAAGACATGGATGGGTCTCGAAGTCGATATGCTATGAATGGTCACCGATCCACGGACTGATCTCGGCAAGCGGCTGTTTTTGTGAAGCCACGAGTTCCTCATTTTCCCTTATGTTTATAATTTATAAATGTACATAAATTCATTCAGAATTTCAGATGGAGGCCAAAGTATTTTGAATGTGCGTCAACAGACCAAACGTGATGATTGCGAAGTAAACAGTCTCCACGATACCGATCAATCTATCCTTGATAGAGTATTTCATGTCAGTAATGGACTCTTTATGCCATTTTAAAGTCAAACGGAAAATTCCAGCCTTGATCAGCAACAATTATATCAATCAAGTGAGTTGTCTGATTGTCTGTACGATGTCCGATTTCATGATTCGCTGGACACATGAAATACTACACTCGCAAGTGTAATTCTAAAAGTAGCATTTGGAATAATATATCAGTAGGTCAACAAGCAATCAGTTGGGTCTAAAACGAAAAGATGTTAACACTAGAATGTATTAAATATGTTATGTAAACTTAATTATAAGGTCAAAGTGGGAAACGTGAAACCGTAGCCAAATTCATTGCGAATTTGAGAAGTAAGTATTTGACACAACGACAAATTGCTACAATAACAATATTAATTAATTTTCGTAGAAAGGAAGCCGAAGAAAAATTACTTATAACTGTCTCAATTTTATATGAATGTCCTGGTGAATTATATACTTTCAGCCTTTTTTATTTGGCAAAAGTAGACACAACTGACTGTACCATTTTGCCGATCCTTTTAAGGAAAGCCGGTAGGAATAGAGGCGATCTTAAAACATTTCGTGTATTAATAGACACACACCTCGTAATTACAAAATAAGCAAATAAATTAAGTATGAAAGTAAGCAAATTGTCAAACAAAATGTCAACCATCAGCGTCATTATTCGTCAGAATGGTCATCGGCAACAACTGTCGAACTAACGTTAAATACTAGCTGTAATGCAGAATCGTGGAATTGTGGGAGATGATATACAGCCAGCCACAACTTTGCGACTGTTTCTCGGTCTTTTGCGACTGTATCGTTACTGAATCGCTGCAAAAAGTCGGCCTTGGGCGACCTCCCCAAGATGCATCTACTCGTGACTACAAAATCTTATCCATAAATGACGCATTGAACGTGCCAAGTTTATCAATATTTATGTTTTTGTCCAAATATAGCGACGCAGAATAAAATATGGAATAAAATCGTGATACCACTCTTAAAAATGGTAACATAATTTATTAACATAATCGAGCGGGCACGTTCGATTATAATACATTCTAAAATAAATAAGTTCTTTTTGTACAGGCATCTGCCATAAGTACGTGGACTAACAGGATGGTTTCGGAAAAATCATTTACAATGATTTTATAATTGTAACCTAAAGGTTACAATTATAAATCAAAGATCATCATATATTTGCATGTAATAATAACGTATGTATGTTTAGGATTTTGTTACCGAAATGGTAAAAAAAACCTTATGGTACAACTTTGTCTGTATCTTTCTGTCCGACCTGTTTTTTAAGAACTATCATCATCAATTTGGAATTTGGAGCGATATCTAATAAATAATGATCGTCCACTTAAAGGCAAAAAAATATATGTATTTTCTTTGCAAAAATTTTAGATGTAATTTTATTTACATCAGAGTAAATAGGTAAAACGTTGTTTTATTTCGAAGGGCTTTGTTTGCACATTAGGTTCAAAACATATTTTAAGTTATTGACTTATGATAAGAAATGTGTGTAAAAACATTTGGACGTGGTTCTACTAAGATGGGAAACGGCTTGAAAGATGTATCTGAGATCTATTTTTTATGCCTACGTCTATCTTAGATAAAAATATTTTCTATTTCAATCAGCTTTTCAGCGAACCTTAAATATCCGTGTTCCAAGACAGACAATTTAAATGACTAGCCGAATTTCGTCAGTCGAACACTTTTTGCGGTTATCACCTTGGACTTCGCACCGCCACACCCGCTCGCTGTACTCACCAAGGCTTTGCAGACAAGTGGCAACTTGGCAACACAGCATAACGTACTAATAGTCTTTTTTATGACCATCGAAACATACGAAATAATCATCATCAATTTTAATTGTCTGCTTTTAAATTGATCACTCTATACTCACTAGGTAGGTAGGTAGTAATTTATATCGTAGGAGTTGCCTGTACTCCCTCGTAGAAGTTTACTCATTGAAAAATATATAATGTGCAAAAGTTACAGGTTTACACTGCCACGACATTAGTTCGACAATAAAACAGGTTTGTTATACATAGTTTTTATGACACACCTATGCTATTATTTCATAATATCCTCGACGGCTACGAAAATACGAATAAAAACGAGCAGCAAAATTCTTAAGAATTGAAGGAAAAAATATGAATAGATGGCATAAAAATCATCCTATTGACAAGAAGAAATGTTTGAACCGGCTGACAAAGAATTCTGTTGTATAAAGTGGAATGAAATAATTGAGCACAGGGCAACTATGTATCACTAACTAAATACGGTTACGGAAAACACTATGTGGAAATTTACACAGTAAAATAAATTCCAGATATTTGAACAGTGAAGTGTCTTGTTACAACTAATTGCGTCATCTCATTACCTGTTACTCATTATTATGAAGGAACTGGTATACTTCAATAATTTAACGCACAACTCTGGCCTATTAATGGGGGCAGGGCGTTGGGTGTCCGATGTAATATGCTGATAAGCAGATTTGCACGGTGTGCAGAGCATAATTAGTACAGTCATTGTACACCTGCAATCTGTGGATTAGATACTTATACGCAGAAGGCATACAGCGCCCTGCGTTTTCAATACAATAATACGTTCAGGATGTTGATGGGGCTGCCATGCAATTGCAGTGCTTTGGGGATGTTGGCTGAGGCGAGCTAAGCGTTGTGCCTCGCTCCTCGGCAGAATGCGTGCCAGCTAAGTGGAATTGTCCGATGCTAGTGGTCTGGACACGATTGCAATCGTAAACAGTGTCCCAGCGTCGCACCTGTAGGTGATAATCAGTTATGTTCGGATACTAACATTAGGTTCAGTTTTGTTTTTGTAGTAGGTAACACTAAGTTAAATTACATATGGGCTGTACGATGTCTGAAATAAAATGTTTAAGTAAATCACGGTTATAAGACAATTAAAAAAAATGTCTACTCAACCCAACCTCTCCGCAAAAGTCTAGCTATACAGAATCAGGGGACCTCGCAAGTTTAGATATCCCGGCCCTGCCTCACTTGCAGTGTCAGATACAAAATATCGCGTATTGTGTGTAAATGACGAAAGCATGTTTGTTGTTGGTCAAGATAGCATTCATTAATTATAATGGCCCATTCATCTCTTTCAATGTCTGCCCACATCTAAAACAAGCGTAGGGTCTTTTCGTTGTCGTGGATCACATGATTTGGCATCAAAAACAGACAGGAAAAAAATATGCAAAAAAACCTGAAAACCGCAAGTTAAACTGAGTTCAATGACGTCTATTCTTAGAAAGTCGTATTCGTTGGAACGAGCATGTACCTACCTACTCTTGTCGGTACGTATTGCGCGGAGGTGTGGCGCGCACGCGCATCGCAACACGCAACCATGTGCAATACATAGGTAGGTACCTACATGCTCGTTCATAGGTCGATACGCGCAAGCCTCCCCGGTATGCGAATAGACTGCTTCAATCCAATATCAAATTGCATCAGCAGTGTAGATATGTTAGTTAATAATGACGATATCTCAAAATGATTAATTTGATAAACTAGTTACCAAGCTTTCAGGAGTAGGTATTATCTACACAGGTACTATTTCGCATAATCATCATTCTAAATACAATAAGTTGTATCGAATCATCAAATGGAAGTTTAATTTACAGTTCCCTTATCTTGCTAATTATGAAACAAAAAGCCACATTGATACGAACATGCCTACCTACTGTACACACCCACACAATGAGTTGATTGCCACATATTAATTTATTTGCCCGAATATCACTAAGGAAAGAAACACATCATTGTACGACTCTGACGCATACGGCCGCTGCGGGTGGCAGCTGCTGATTGGCTGGCACAACCAAGCCCCCCGACGTCACACGATATCTGTCACGCAGGCATAGCTCGTGACCATGGCTCTATACCGATACACTACACTCATTGTGAAAATTACAGAACGTTGGTAGTTATAGGTAAACGTACTACTCATATAACTTGGCGTAGAACTATTATTGCACGAAAACCATATTGCTATTAAGTCTCGTGGCGTTTTAAAGCCATTACACGTGCCACCATCATTAAAACTGAAGAAGCCAATAATTGCACAATTGGGTTTACTGTTTCAATGTCAAAAGATTATTTAAACTTTATTGAAACAAATGATGAAGACCATGACTGCGTACGAGTTGATCATCAATATAAAAAGGGGCAATGTCAAATCTCCTGAGGCTGTTCTATAACATATACATAACTGTTCTAGGAGCATTTGGCAAACGGTTCGCCAACGGCCGTTGACTCGCGGTGGGCATGGTTCGGATGACTTTATTGCTCGAGTGAGCGTCAACTCAGAAACATGATGCTAAACACGTGGGTGTGGCTCGATTTGTCCTTGAAGACTTCATACCGTCGATATTGTAACTTTCTAGTCACTTGAAAGTAACAATAGAACTAGAATCTACAATTGCACTCTTGTGTATTGTGATATCGTCAAGGCTGGAATATAATTGTTTAATATCAACTATCAAGGTTTAGAAGAAAAAAACAATAATATTCGATCTTTGAAAATATCAATCTTTGAAAAATAAAACTAAGGTAGGTAAGGAAGGTAGCCGAAGGAAGGATTAAGTGTCACGGCGCCACTTTAAAGGTCCAAAAGTGGACGGTAACAATAGACCTATTTTAATCAAAGAATGAAAATATTCATAAAGAAAACGTAGATACGAGTACAAGTGTCTACTTTAATTACCAGTAGTACCAATTATAGTAAAGGACAAATCTATTTACGGTAGGTTGATAGGTATGAATTATGACTGAGACCTTAGCCGATTTATGGAAACAGACATAATAACCTATGTTTAAGCTATCGCTTGAAATGTCTATGGTAGAACAAGGAAACTAGCTCATCAAGATGCACTTTTATATCAGCAAACGTGGTAGATATCCCAAACTCGCACTTTGAACCCATAACGATCTTGTGTATAAAATGACGTACGTATAAGTTACACGTTAAAATTCACAATTCACCAACCGGATTAGGTGAGATGATCTTTTTGCACGCTTTGTACGAGATACGCTTAGTAATCATGATTTTCTGCTTTACAGACAGGCAGTATAAGGTGACGTTTCTAGGTTGCTCAACTCAAATATTGGTCATTGTGTTAATATTTAATTTAACATGTCCTCATAAAACTTCTGCAGTTGATACTTATCTGTTTATTTGCAATCAACACCATAGGCCTGCGTATACTTATTTCCTATTTTGCATTTGAGTTTATTTAACACCATTCGTTCCTATTTATTACAAGAACCTAAACTTGAAATGATTCTTAAGTATGACCTTATGTATGTCTAAAGTGGGCTTCCATTTGTGTTATTTATCCATAAATAGTTCAGTCGTACATAATATACTTATTGGTGAAGAACTTAGGTAAGAACCTGGATATACTAACCAACATTTTATTAAATTTCCTATAAAGTATTTAGTGACATATTACCAAATAATATTCTCTTACGTAACAGTACATTACGCATCTGCTTGCATTTGTTGGTGCTGGTCAAAATGAACTTATTTACGTAGGTAAACTGAAAATTACTAAACGGCCGACAGACTTGCTTCTGAAACGATTCATATTTCTAATGCATCGAGTTACATCGATATGACGATGACTCACATAGTACAACACATTTTATGCCCAGTTTTCTTTTATTCGTATTTCAAATGGTTACGCCGATAACATGTTTTAAAAAACATTCTGATTCTGCATGAAATCGTCAATAAATTAATGTGTTTGACATATGTGACGCTCCTCACGCACAACCACTGGAACGAGGGTCAATTGGATCGTGAGGTTCATGAAAACTTAATAGACAATAACGAAGATATATTGGAGAACGTTGGACGATGTGCGTCAACTTTGTTGATGGTTGACGTCACCAATTCTTTAAAAGCCTTGTGCATTGGGGACATGGAAGGTTAAAAAAACAAGTTGAAAAGCGCTAAGGATACTTAACGACCAAAACACATAAATGACAAGGTCGTCATACAAATGTTACTTTATTTTTTGTAAGTAGGTAAGTACATACAGACTCATATAATTATTAGGTATGTATGGCTGAGGCTAGATAGCAAAATTTTTATGCCTACAGTTTCAAAAAATGACTACATCACCTAAAATAAAACGTGACAAACAATTAGGAAAACCAGCTGAAACCCTAGCTAATAAATGTTTGACTAAATGAACGTGTATAAAGGTTGATAAAAAACGTTTTTACTTCGAATGAGCCAATCACTTTATGGCCTCGAAACTGAATACAGACATGCCTTCAGGCACACACACATTGACAAATGAAGGCGTGTTCGTGCACATGCACGTAACTCGAAATAGTTATGCGGGAAACACTCACAGAGATATTCGTTGGTGGTTGTGCGATAGGGTTATCATCGTTTTCAAGAGTTTTATTAATGGACGCCGAATATAGACGTTATCAACTTGAGGCCTGGGGGTTTTATGTAGGTACCTAATATTCAGCGCAAGCTTTAGCATCCAGCATTTAATTTGCAACAAAACAAGTGTTATATCCGCACGTTTTCCTTCAAACGATGAATTCATAACGGATATTGCTTGCATTACATACTTTGCTATAAAATTTACTACATCTAATTAGGAAAATAAAAAAGCGCTTAGATTCCAGAAGCCATTCCGAAATATGGTAGGTACAGCAACCCTAGTTCATGAGCAAGAATGCGATTCATTTGAAAAGGCGCCAATCGACACGTAAGCCAGTCACCTGACCGTCTCGAGCTCGATCAGCCACCTCCGAGTCCGAAAAGTCCGTGACGACTTTATGAATCATTAAAAAGGCTTTTATTACAGAGTCCCAAGACTTAAAATATCACGACTTGGATCATGGCGATTGTGAAGCACAAGAAATGGTTAAAACGTTCCAGTGTTTCTAGGTCCTAAATGCCTATTGGACGTGTGCTTTGTGCAGTGTGATGATTTATTATAAAATTGGTAGAATTTCAGTCTCCTGTCTCCTTACAAGAAAAAGACATGAGTAAAACTTAAGCTTAAAATCCAGGTGCCTTATAGAGAAGTGAGGTTAAGCCATTGTTTTACTTTACGATTACACTTGAACCATTCTCCCACCAGTTTTGCAGTGTATTAGTTAAGAATCTACTACGCAAAATTGACTTTCGACTAGGTACAACTGCCAATACAAAAAAAATATATTTTAAATCATTCGAATTCTCAACCCTAGTATTGAGTTAGTAGTTTTTTTCGTGAAAAAGTAATTAGTTTTGTAATAAGAACGAATGTGTTTTTCATTTTTGAACCTTGAGCTCGGTAGGAACCAGTATCTACCGTCTGTGACGTAGCCTGACGTAGAAGCCACTCCCGCTTTTGAAAGTGACCGACGAACGAATGACGAAATGCATGAGATATAAATATGTCAACATTAAGGTTTTGATTTTTTATCTTAAATTAAACGAATAGTGTGAAAAAGAAATTGTTTATTAGTATGTTTACCATTGTTTGACTACCTGGTCTACGCTACCAAAACAATTTCATTCGGTCTTGCATCATATTGTCCAAACACCTGGGGACGTATTATGAAGTATGTATCATATTAATGCCATCATGATTCCAGTTCGAAAAAGGGATGGTGCTATCAGTCATGTATAGCTCCGTCTCTCTTGCGCTCTGGAATCATGATAGACATTAAAGTTTCATAATACGCACCTGTTGTATGATTATTATGACAATATAATTAAGTGTTTATTTATTTATGGTTTTTTTCCTTTGATACGAAAAGAAAATAAATTGAATAATGTTGCCACATTATTCAACTTATTTTCTTTTGTTAAAACTGAGTGTGACTATGGCTTATTTTCATAATTGCAGCCAGTATGACTTTTATTATTATTTTATTTTATACCAAGCTACAAAACGTGTAATAAATCACGCTATAGACCAAGTAGATAATCAGCAATAAAGTCTTTAGGAGCAGTACAGTTAGATTCTTAGACTAAAAAAAGGAGAAGGAAAGGACGAGAGAATTCAGTGTTATTTAACTCCTTATTTTACATGAACATGCATGACTTGCTCCAATGTCAAACAGTCAAATAAATTAGTCGGTTGTTAAAAGGGCAACTTGTCGGCTTGTTCATCATTGCTTGCTAAATTAAACCATCAATGTTAATTTTGATTGTGTGTGTATTAGTAATTGAAAAATACAGATGTGGTGTTGACACCCTCTTTAAGAGTATTTTTTTTTTAGCCAAAACCTGTACGTAATTGCCTGTCTGTTTCATTTTCTATTCTGTTTAATTTAGCTGTAAGTCTTCCATAGTAAATAAATAGTAAAAATAAAAAATAATCCAGTTATACGTAGGTACCTACGTACGTTAAACATTCAGATTTTTTACTGTAGAAGCTGTCATTGAGATTTATTTTTTCAATTAGGTATTGTCTACACAGGCAAAGTTCCTATTCCTAGAATACTAAAATAGATGTTTTACAAACGTAAAGCTAAAATAATAAAAAATAAACGCTAACATGGATATAAGTATTTTAATTCAGGTAATTGAATTAAAAGCCCTTTATTAATTTTTACCTTTTTTTTACTTAAGTATCGAAATATGAATAAAGAAAAGAGGCGGGTATTTGACGCTTATTGCTGACTAGTTTCCGACTTTAAATATATCTGGTTCGTCTGCATTGATAGTCAGTACTTTGTCATTTGTGGTCCTAAAGTACACAGACATATTCATTTTGCAAGTATTTTGTCATGTGTTTGCTAATAGCCTGAACAAACCAATTGATCACGATGTGTCGTGAATGCCTGACTTAAAGCGGACTTACCCGCACAGAAGTGGTTCCTTTATGTTATGCTGTTTGCTTTCTTACTTTTAGTCAATTACTTAGTTTATTGACTTCGACATGTTAATAATTTATGATATTGATTTATCTACTTCTACGACGGGTATAAAACGCTACGACAATTGCAAATACATTTACACACAAAATAAATAATCAAAATTGAGACCAAAATTAAAAATAATGTGACAGGCAGTGTCAAAAAGAGATGATTGACCCCGACGTGATTTGAACACGCAACCTTCTGATCTGGAGTCAGACGCGCTACCGTTGCGCCACGGAGTCGTTACGAGTATAAGCGAAATAAAGCAGTTGTTATTTCTTAAACACACATTATTCAGTAACTTTTTTTAATTCCTTTAATTTTCTAACACAGTATTTTTAATTTCAGTAAAGAAAGCAATCTCAAAACATTTTTTCACGCTCGACGTTAAGAATTTGTTATTTTACACTTTTATGTACTACACACATACTTTAATTTGACTATATAATATTAAAGACGCTAAAACATTCTGAAGATTACTGGACGTAATACAAACGATTCGAAATATTAAACACGAATTATTTTAAAGTGACATCTACAGTTAAAGAAGGTGGAGACACAAACTTGGATAGCTTCAAAAAGTAGGTAGTTATAAAACAGATGGCGCTGTTCAGAGTTTAATCGAGTATTATCAGGGTAACAAATTATTAGTATTTTTAGTTATGATCATGACATTGCATGAATTAGTTAATTTTTAATACTTCAGCTTAGCTAAATAATGTCGTCAAAAGCCCTAGTAGCTTAAAATTTGTATTTTTCTAAAGTACTACGACGAAATGGCTTTTCTTCAGCGACAACCGCGATTTTAGACAATAGGATTTAGACAATTTTAGGCAAGTTGAAACATGTAAATAGTAAACAATATTATTTAAATATTTCATAGCCTTATTCGAAATGTGGCCATTGTGACCGGCAAATGCACTGTTGCTAGTCGAATGACAAGTTTATTATTTACTGACATATTTAGTCACTTACACGTCCCAAATTATGTTTGCGGTCGGGAATTCTTTTAGCTTTTCCTATGCTATTATAATGCCAAAATAAAATATATATTTTTCAATAAAAATTATGGCAATCCCTAACGTAATGATTATTAATTTCATATTACAGTATGAAGCCCCTGTGGCCTAATGGATAAGGCATCGGCCTCCTAAGCCGGGGATTGTGGGTTCGAGTCCCACCAGGGGTACTGACCACCCTTTTGATCTTTAAAATAAATAAAGCTTTTTTTTCATTTTCCGGTTTTTATTTGCAAAATTAATAATGCAATTGTAACAAAAATTAATTCAACAAAAGGTTTTGTATTCATCGCGTCGCCTCGCAGTGGTAAGCATCGTAGTCCTCCATGCAATATGTAGTACCCCACTTGATGAGGAAGCCGGCAGTCATTATCTGTAGATAAACAGCGTTTTAATTTCAATAACTCTCGTAGGTACTTGCATTCTATTAAAACAAATTGTAATTTCGTAATTTAGTTGATGGAACCTTATTTTACCGGCATTATTTGAAATGTACAAAAAAATACCAATTCCAACATGTACAAAAAAAATTTTACTTTTTTGTATTTGTTATCACCAATCAATGTTCGTGAGTCTATGTTCCAGCATATTATTTTGTTTAATAACCCACCCATTATTTAGCCGGCACTTACATCGGCGCCGTGGCTTAGTTGGTTAAAGCGCCTGTCTAGTAAACAGGAGATCGGGGGTTCGAATCCCCCCGGGGCCTGCAGATGGTTAATTATTTTTGGAATTGTTTTATTTTGTTTGTTTTGTTGCATGTTTTATTTTTGTTTGTTTTGTTGTATCTTATTCCTCGTTTTTAGCCATTTATAGTAACCGAACGAAGCTTTAATTTCGGCCAATAAATAGTGATTCGGTTCAATTTTCGTTTTTGGCCATAAATCAGTCGAAGCTTCGGCTAAGCCGAATATAACTTCGTGCATAGTTCGGCCTACTTCGTAAACCTAGAGGTTTAACAACACGTTGAAATTTAGAAATGTTCATCTAATGGAATAATCGTGTTATATTTCTTGAAAAAGCTATTGTACATGTTCTATCTAATAATATTATTAATATCTAAATCATTTCCGTTTCTGGTTTCGTTTCCGAAAATCGGACTAAAGCCGAAGCTTCTTTTTCGTTTTCGGCTAAATATCAATAATTTTCAGCCGGACATGACCTATTTTATTGGTGATAATTATTATGAACCACTTTTACTATGGGGCGAAAACTGACATCGTGAAATAAAAATCTGCTGCCGAGTACATTAATAAATGAGACAGTAGTTTTTTTCGCGATTCCTAAGTTGATCCCATCGCAAAAGTTGTCAGTAATGTTGAATACAATGACCCCTTAACTTACATAAGAGGTTCACAGTAAAGAAAAACTATGGTTATATAACAGTAATGTATTGGCAATTGATGTTTAACCTATGCAATCTATCATACAATCTATCATACGGAATATTCCCGCTCATAAATTGTATGATTGATATTGCATGTGTCGTAATTGCAATGTGTGTTAGAGTGAATGTAAGTAAGGCTCAAGGCGTTCTTTTAAAATATATTACGAATTTTAAATGCTTTATTCAGAGCTAGCCGATTTCATCTATAATGACTACTTCTGACACGGCCTTTATTTATTATTCAATATTGGCGCCAAAAGCAGATAATTTTAGAGTATTTTTGTATGTGTGTGTGTGTCTTACTTGCACAGAGATTGCCAGTTGAGGTAGCAGTGACAGTGAAGTACGCTGGTGGACAGAAGTCAGGCGAAGGGCAGGGCTCCGTTATATTGAAGATATGCAGCTCTCGCTCCAGAATGGCCTGGCAGCTGTGAGAGGCCTCCGCCCCACGCCACATGCAGACCAGCAACTGCCCTTGACCGTCGTTGCGAAACTGGGGAAATTACTCTGATTAATATTATAGGCATATACTATAGGGACTTATAACGGTTTTGCAATTGCTCTGCTGGCATTAAATAACGTATCTAATTAATTCTATCTTAAATTAGGTACAGAAGCCAGCACATCAAGCTACCCCAATCTGTCACATTTATTTGATAGTTTTTCATCTTTATTACAACAGAATAAGGTTCATGTTCAACTGGGAAAATTTGACAGAATGGGATAGCTTGATGATTTTTTTCCATTTAAGACAACATTTAGAAAGTAGATAGACCATTAATTTGCAAATTAAACTTTGAATCGTAATACCTCCTTTTTTCAAGTAGACCATAATAGATTTTACCAGAGCCAATAAAAAAACAAAAAGACCCAAGCTACAAGCATATTTATAATCTCGCAACACAGTCTACTTCTAACCGTGGAACGCAACAAAATCACTTTAGTAACCAGTTTTTCAAACTGGCTAGTTAAAAATACTATTCCACGCAGACCAAAATAGATAGCAGACCGACAGTCGGTCGCCGACTTTTTGTCGCACGTGTAGTATAGTCCATAGCAAGGGCTATAGAAAACTAGCTTTTATTCTTGTAAAAGAGATGGGAGGAATTTAATGGACAATAATAATTTATTATTGGGCATCAGAATGTGTGTAGATTAATATCCAAATTCAACCCCCCATTTTATATGCATGTTCAATTTAGCCCGTTCTCAACTTATGACAATTGATTGTAGACATGTGATTTGGCAGCTAATGGATCATTCTGCATCAGGCAGTCATGTCCATTTAAGCGTGTCAAAATCAGAATCAGCTAGCAAATATGATGTCGATAGCTAATTTAGTTACAATCCTAACAAAATATTTACCTGGACCCGTATTATAGACTGCAGCCTTAAATAATAGGGATGTATGCGATACGACACGGGTCGGTTGGGCAGTACGGAGTCCTCGTACTCGACTTGGTTGAACGTCGTGCTGTTGAAGGCACACTGGGCACCAATCAGCCGCTGCGGAATGTTGCTTTTAACTAGATACGTATCTACGGCGTCTATCACATCTTGCACGCCTGTTGAGGTCGTCTGAAAACATTAAGTTACTATAATTTATTCTCATTACTTTAATTATACAATTAGTTATGAGAACCACCTTCTTTTTTAAGCATCTGTGAGTGTATACTTAACACTGTAGGTGTACACCTATAGTGCTTTTTTTCCAAATTTATAAGAGACCCAAGGAAACTGATTAGGAACCATTAACTCTTTTGATTCATTAAAACAATTTTGGCATAACAATACGAGTTGTCTTTAATAAAAATAAGGAAAATCTGCTACTTATTTTTACGTCAAAGGAAACAGCCAATTTTTGTTGCGGTCTTGTTGTTTTTTTTTTGTTATATCAAGTAGGTATAATCATACCTATTTGATATAACAATCAAATTATATTATTTAAATTTTCATAATTATGTTATTGTTATAATCAGCTATTGTTATAACATCGTAATGATATATATAATGAGAAATGATATAACCTAACCTAACCGAATCGGATCCGGCTTAGAAGAACATTACACATAAATAAAACTTTGATCAACTTCTAGGTAATTGCTTACATATTATTTTAAAATTGCGTTTACAAAATGTTGTTATATATAGCATAATATGCTTATTAAACAAAGTGAACGGCTCATGAAATTAAAATTGCATTAAGTATTTTTAGGCCAAGTAAAAATTATATCAACTGAACAATAAAAATGTTGTTTTAATAATAGATAGGCATTGTATTATTATAAGTTCTGATTTTCGAGTTGGCTTTGACCCTATCGACCGTACGTACGTATTTAATCCCCAAATAGGCAAGTTGTGGTTAACGAATTTGTGTGGGGAATAACAACTAGGTAAATAGTGTATTTTTTTCAAAGTAAGTTTCTTCAGTAAGTATGTAGGTATGTACTTCGGTACTTACTTTGTTTTTGTTGGGTAAATTATTACTCAAATCTAAGATCTTGGTTAATAACAATAACGTTACTTTTTCCCTCAATTACTGTGATTTTTTTTATATTTAAGCAAAAGTCTGACTATAATTACCTCAAGGTGATCTTAAATTTAACCTATTATAAGTTTCGTGTACCTAGTTATTTCAAAGAAGTCTAAACATAGTGCATGTATAACAACTCAATAAAAATGTCAGGCCGGTATTAAAAAGTAAACAAGCAGCATCCCATGAATCTTGGAATGTCGTTTAGCTACTCCAGGATCAATGTTCCTGCTGAACCTAACAGCCAGGCCTAGTAGCCAGTTAAAGCAATTAACGACCTCAATCGTAGAGGGTGGAAGGGACGCCCAACCTGATACCATGAGTTTAGTGATGAGATTTGAGATATGATTGTTGTTGAGATTTTTCGTCGGCAATTCCTAATATCTACTTTTTTTTAACATCTCGTCAGAACAAAGGAAACGAAGTTAGACGGTCCCTCCTCGAAATTGTTATTTCTAAAGATGATATGTCATTTAAGATGAGGGATATGTTCCTAAACTTCCACAATGGATGTCCACCCGGTCCATTATGTACCCATCTACATTTTTTTTCGGATGTTTTCTTTACTTTAAACTTAAAAAATCATGATTTCTGCCTAACCCAATTAGACCTCTAATGAAAGTGTTAATTTACTTTTTAATTAAACATCTAAGTACGAGCATGTGCGAGCTTGATTCGCGCACCGAGGGATCCGTACAAACGTTATGTTATTGTACAGCTACTTTCACCAAAATAATTTTATTAACATTACGTACTGAACTTCGTAAACAATGAAAGCACCGAATACTACTCTGAAGAAAAGCAAGCAGGATTGAAAGACAAAGTTAACTTTATGGTTGAAAAATTGTAATTATGTACCTACTTACAATTTTTAACCATAACGTATGTATGTAATCGCAAAAAAATACGTTTTTTTATGTGTTTAAACCACAAATTAACAATTTCAGACTTTTTCCTTGACTTAATCGTGCGATGAGATCTTGCTTCTTGCCAAATTTCATGATTCCAGGTCAACGGAAAGCGCCCTTTTGGTTTTCATTTACTTGCAAGTATCAAAGTATATGCCCCATAAATAAGCATATTTTATTTTTTGTCGTCGTTGACTTAGAACTCAGAAGTTTGATTGTTTTAGAGATCGAAGGAATCGTAGACATATGTATTTAATATTAATTTCAACTTGATACCTCCACGTGTTTTTGAGAAAATGGGTATTGACAGACCTTCTATAAGGGTTCGTTCGTCTTTTTCCTTTTCAAGTAGGAAATCAAGTACTGAACTCGTAGTATTAGATTGTGTCCACCCTTTCACACTACTTATATCTACTATTTACATATATTATACGTATACTATACTTGGATTTTTGATCGTATTCTTACTGAATACAATTAAAAGTCCAAGTATACATTTAATACTTGAACAACAACAACTCGCGTCATTATTACGATATTTTATATTGACAGAGGTATTAGCAGGGCAGACAAGGGTAAGGGCTTAGACCCTTACAAGAAGCCTTTCCGTTATCCTTCTTATCTTTAGAAGGATAACAGAAAGGCTTTTTGTTCAGCAGGGGATATAAATAAAGCTAAGAAAAATAAATTGATTACACCTACATGTAAAAACAGCTCTGAATAGTCCAAGTACTCATTGTTGATGTTTTGGAAATCTGAGAGATCTTCAGCGACGTAGGTGAAGTAGACATCGAAGTAGGTGGTTCTGAGTGACGTCATCAGTTCCCGAGCGCGTTCCATCTCGGACGCGGAGGGCCGGTCGCTGGGACTTATTATGAGGACCACAGTGCTGTGGCCTGCGCTCGCATTGTTTGCTATCTCTATTAGTGAACTGTTCAGCGAATGCCGCAGGACCGTGGACAAGACTGTTGGCAGATTAAGCCGGTTTGGCCCTAAAATCAAACATAATAGTTACTTATTTGGCTACACTTTTTGTATTGCACCCAATAATTATTGTACAGGAATATAAGACTTATTTTTTTTAAGTATATGACCCAAAACTAGGCCAGGGTTCAATACTCGATTCTAATGTGTAAAAATTACCACTTCGCAATGTCATGACAAGCCATTGGCATTGATACTCGTATCTACCAGTAATACAACTATGCCTAGATTTTTTATTGTCACCATGGCTACTGGCAGGATTATGGCTATAATAATTAGAGCGAGCGAAGTGAATCCATCATTTAGTACCACGCGTCTGATTGGTTGGGTTAGTTTTGTTTATTCATACAAAATTAGGGGACACTTATGCAAAAGAGGCCAAGAAACGAGCTCGAATTTTTTGCGCCATCTTGGATAGGTAAGTTAAATTTTCTTCTGGGAACTCATTAATTAGACGAACAGGATTAAAAATTAGTGTTAATAAAGTGAAGTCAAACAAGAACACATAAACGCAACTTGTTTTAAAACTGTTTTAAGTTTCAGTCGGACTATATGCCGCATCAAAAAATAAGTTGAAATCCTTGAAGGACAGAGTTAATTAGGCTTTCCGAGAATGTGTGTTGCAACAAAAAAAAAGAATGCTTTGCTAACCATGTATCCGCTTACCAAGAATAACTCACAAGTGAAACATTATTATAAGGAATGGAATAAGTTTTAATAATGGAACTTGGAGTATGTAGTTCAAAATTCGTCCCAGGAATGATTGGGACTATTGTTACGGAAGTGTTATCTTATCGTTTAGTTACACATTCCTAAAGAATAGGAAGTTTACTAGGAAATATTGTTGTGACTTACATTCCTCGGTAAAGTTCCTAATGTAGGAAAACATTGTGGTGAGGTTGTTTGAAGGAGGAGCGATCCAAGCTCCCGTGTTCCCATGGAGCAAAGATATTGAACCTCTTTGCGAATTTATCTCGAATGATCCGCCGAGCCATCTAGTGAAAATAATTAGAACAATTATTGTTAGGAAATAGGTACTTTAATGCTACTTATTTAAGCTATGACAGGGCGGTCTCCTAACACAGGGTTGTTTGCTTAAAAGGAGAACCAATCTTTATCTGTTTTGGAATTGTTGTTAAAAATAATAAACCATTTTAAGTATATATTTACACTGTTATTGTATTCCTGTGTTTTGGCAATTACAAACTCGGTTTCATGGCATTGGAGTCAGGGAAATTCAGGTCCAAGATTCGGGAGTCCAAGGGATGCAGTAACTTTATAAATGTATGATCATAATGTAGAAGGAACCCCTGTAATAGTTCGCACGCATTCCATTGACATTTAAGTCTCTTTTCGAGAACAACCTTTTTACTCTAGGTACATTTTTTAGGCTTATTCTCTATACACAAACAGGATCTATTTCAAGTTGATCTACTCATAAAAGTCACTGACATTTTCTAATCTTCTAAAAAAATTATCGAAGTATTTTTTGCTATCGTAAAAAACGTCTTAAAGACATTCTTTTTTTATAGCCATTTAAAAAATTATCATACACGCGATTTGCACAAATCGCGAGGTCACTCCAGCTTTATCTAATTTCCTGCTCGGTTTGTTTTTTTGCAATACTCTTTTAACGATAATTAAATTATGCGCGATTACGTAACGCAAGGCCTTGTGTGAATGGCAGTTAGTGTTGTACTCACGACATGAACTGTTCGACGTCGTAGCCTTTCCATGATCCGTCTGTGGCGACTATAAGATCTATGATTGGTGCACCGCTTAGCACTTGACATTCTCGATGATTTCGGCGCATTATAGTAGCTGAAATATAACGTATAATTATTTTCAACAAGAAAGCATACAAGCACATCAACTTATGCTTATAAGATTTGACGCCACAAAACAGGACAAAAACAAAACACTTGCGCGTGTTCAGACGGACTGCATTCCGTTAGCAAGCTTGCTGAAAAATGCAGTTTCATTGCAGTTAGCACGCAGACGGTCAACAAGAAATGTAACTGTAAGGCATCTTCGCCCTATTAGCTACTCTATAGTTAGAATGTTTGTACACACTTAGGAAACACCCAGTATATTCATTAGTCTTTAGTAACTAAATGAGAGCAGCGTTGAAGCATAAGCTAATTGTTTGCATTCCTCGTGCGACCAACCAATTCGAATAGCTCATGTCATGTTCAGAAAGGCAGACTGCCTATGGTGCGCCGTAAGTACCGTCACTCGGTCATTTTATGGTTGCCCGGAATCAGTAACCACCCAATTAGATACAACCTGATAATTACTCAAGCAACATACTGAATCTCCTGAAGGGACTACAGACTTTGCATTGAACAAACAAACATTGGCCCTAAACACTTACGAGCATAATCCATGAAGGCAGTGACCGCAGCATTCGTTATCCTCTCCATCTCTTCAACTGGTACATACACAGTAATTTGTCTCAAAGACAGTACATGAGCGAATCTTGAAGTTTCTGTGAGCAAATCATTCTTGTTCACTATATTTGTGAAGAGATTCTGACGGTTGCAAGCTCTTACTGTCGAATTGAATGATACTCCTTCGGTTGAATAGTACATGTCTAAGACTTGAGATAGTCTGAGAGAGCGTCTCTGTTCTATCCATTTTGGTACGTGATGAGCTAGGATAAGACCTGAAATTATAAAACGTAGGTATATTAGTTAGTTAAGTAATTAACATTGCATTGGAGAATAAATTGATAAAATACAGGGTACTAACTAACTACCCAGATCTAAGGGGAGGATGTGGCATTGATGCAGATTATCGCCATGCAAATATTAATTTGTTTTTGTTGTCGGATTAATACCTAAATAACTGAAGTCTCATATGAAAAATACCTCTAATAAATAGAAAATACTTCATTTACCATCAATGCCAGCTAAAACCTCGGCGTCTGTGAGCTGCCAGTCGGCGATTGTCAAGTTTTGTGGAAAGATGTAATGGTCTCGAGGCAGTAGCGTGTCGTTCCAACGGTTGTTACTGCCGATCACCATATTCTGCAATACGGCGCCCACTCGAGGTCCTTGGTTTACTACCACTTCTGCTATATCACCTGGATTAGCAAGAATGATGTGTTATTAATGGTATTTAAACTTTTCGACGAGAGGGACCAACAAAAAGTATCTAGTCGTCTTAAACCAGCCTGCTATGCGTGGTGTTCATAAAGGCATCCTCTTTGAAATATACATAGATCATTATGCTGCAATATTCTTGGGCCTCTCTCTTATCATCAACGTTGACAGAAACAACAATGATTACTTATTTAGTTAACATAATTTGGTGTATAGGTACCTAACTACACAATTAGTAACAATGTGACATAGTTTACATAACCTACAAGGAAGGAAATGGTTGTGATAAGGCATATCAACATTCAATTAAAACTTGCTTACCAGCGAGTGTAGCGACCCAAATGTTGCCTATATCGGCGACATCCGATTGTCTTTGGGTTCTAGCCCCAGGGTCTAACGTCTCAATGTCTTCAAACCACTCTTGCTTAGCTGATACCATGAGGGGTTCAGCAATATCTTCCTTGAAAATGATTGCGTTAAGTATGTCTGTGACTGCTACCCGTTGAGATTCTAATGAAGCGAAGGTGGCGGCAACTAATGTACCGGGAGAAATGGTGCCCCAATTTGTTTGAATCACTCCATCTTCTATCGGACATCTGCTGATTACTCTAAAAAATAACGTTTTACCACATTAGCTGAGCCTGCGTCGATTTGGCCTAAGTGGCTCCTCCAACCAATAATCCTCTGTCTGAAAGACGTTGTCAACAGTGCTCATACTCTGCATGAAATGTGGCATAATCCACAAGCATTGCTATTGCAGAATTTGCGGAACGAAGTACCTACTCAGAATTTAAGACATCTCAAGATGATACCGTCTTTTAATCGATAATTGCTCGTCTTAACTATCAGTAGATGACTCCTAAATGAATATATAAATAAAACCACACTGTTGAATTTCAATGCTCAGCTCAGCGCAGAAAGTTGAAAATCTAACAGTGCAATAATATTTAGGCGTTCATTTATGGTTATCTATTCTTTTAGATAGTTAAAACGGTCATAAGGCTTGTTTTCACCTTACTTACCTAGTAAGGTAATCACTAGGTATTATTTATCGTTAAAATAAGGTTGACTACCTAAATCTTGAGTCGACCTTTACTGACGCAAATGACTTTACTTCAGCGATGAAACCCAATGAACTTGTGACGTCAGTTAATAAATAGTCCATCAAAATCTACTTTCCAATTCTTCCAAATCTTTGTTTTGAACGGTATAGGTATAGCTGACAAAGTAGGTTTTGACCTTACGATACCTGCTAAAGTAATTTTATGAGCAGTGTGTATACAAGTAAACAAGAACCACGTAGTTTGGCGAATACATTTACGTCATAGTTAATCGACCAGATGTTTTGGTTTGTATTAATGTTATCTTTTCATGTTTGTTTACATCCTCACCTACTGCTACTTTGTGCCTCCATATTATTGCTACCCTGAGACAGCTGTGCCGATAAGGGACATACTAAATTTTCATCGCCTCGCTCCCATTGTCGTACTGTCGAACTCAGCATTCTGTGCAGGAGACATTTCTCGCCTACCGGCAGAATTTCGTCGACTTGTATGAGATCTTGACTCGGTAGGAATATATCCATGAGGATCTTGTATTTGTGAAATTGGAAGCTGGATGCCCTGTACGGTAGTATGAATTCGGTTTCCATGGCGTTTGCTGAAGATTGTTCAATGCCATCTAGACGCAAGCTGCGGAAATAATAACACATTTTAAGTATTCATTCTGTGGGTGAGAATGTCGCCAGTTACAAACCATCTAACTGTATAGATGGCGCTGACTCAAGATATTTTTAAAGCAAACACTTGTGCAAAGTGATAAGCAGAGGTTTAAGCTTGATTCATAATTACTTATTTTGTAACATACCGCCAGACCAGTAAAGATTTCAGTATAACATAACAGATGGCGCTGTTTTTAGTTGTTCTTCATATAGGGATTAACCTGCTATGAATACGATTAGTATGAATTTTCCTGGATCCCATCATGCTTTTAAGCAAAATACGTATTTTATAACATTCTCCGACTCAAATTCATGTCAGTGCAACTCGCTTGATTTATTGTAACCGACTGTGCAAAGGAGTTTGTTTTTTATTTCAGCTTTTATTTATCAAAAAAATGTCATCTCGGAAAAAAGTTACCTCCTTAGTAAAGCAGAGCTCAGGAGTCTCATATCCAATTGGGAATGCTGTTCCACCTTCCTCAATAAGGACAGGTAGACATCGAGGCGTCTCGGAGCCATTAGGGCCGGCACTCCCGCCCGGTAGCAGTCCCGCAGGTGGCTCGGTATACTCGGCAATATCGTACATTTTGTAACTAGGTACACCAAAAAATACATATTTTTTTAAGTACCTACACATTATTATCTTTATTATAATAAAACTCAACGATAATACCATAATCACTAAACGCAATAAGGGCGCGGCTACACTTTTTACAACGCCACTTGAGAAATATACTTACGCCTCACTAACAATATTAAGTATAATATTAGTTTCCTCATATTTTGATCACTCACATATTTCGTAAAAAATAATAAAACAACACAATACAATGCGTGGTGAAGCACGCGTAGGAGTGCTACTATTTAGATCACAGCGAAATGATAAGATAGTGATAATGAATCATTACGAAACCAGGTTGCGACAATACCTTTTTGTTCCAACAGATTAACAAAATAAAGAAATAGGAGTAGTTAAACAATTCAAAAATAATTTACCTTTTATTCAGGATTTATCTGTACAATATTATCCTAGTTTAAAAAAACTAAATTCATTCTTTACATTATTTGGTATTCAAAATTTCAAAGACAGACATTAAGAACCTAATAAACGCATAGTGTAAAAAAATAATACATTGTACAGTGGGCCACACGCCAGTGGTAACAAAACCAGCATAAGCTAGCCTATCATTTAATCGAAACTCCGTACTACGCTAGGCCAGTTTAAGATCAGTGTTACAACTGACGTGCGGTTTAAATTGTGACGTGACATACATTTGTGATGACATTACTTTTAATGGTAAACACAACCAAATATACAAATAAATAATATAAATGCAAAATAAAATTGTTCCCTCAATCATCTCAAACAAAATCATTATTAGTATAAAAAGTATGTCATTTAAATAGAAGCAAACTTTAACAAGGTGACACTTGGGAGAAAAAGAAT
Source organism: Phlogophora meticulosa (assembly GCA_905147745.2). Taxonomy (NCBI): domain Eukaryota; kingdom Metazoa; phylum Arthropoda; class Insecta; order Lepidoptera; family Noctuidae; genus Phlogophora; species Phlogophora meticulosa. The sequence goes on from LR990518.1 coordinate 9,903,578, forward strand.
TAAAAGGCGCCCATCATTATGTTGATGCCCTGGATGATATTGTTCACTGAAGCAAGATGAAATGAAATATGTTTTTTTTTGTTTATTCCATTCCTCGAAAGAGTCCAAACTATTTATTTAAGTACAAAGTAATTTTTGATTCGTTTTTTGAATTTGAGTGATAAGTAATAGTTTTGAATCTTGTTAAGCATATGCACCAGAGGGCTGTCTCACACCAATAAGTTTACTTCAATTTAAACAACAACTGTATTGCCATAATGCCCCCTATGGCTTATAACTTTATTAGTATCATACTATGCAGTCATATAATCTCTAAAATAACTTACAGCTTGTTCAATTATAAACCAGCTACTACTGGATAAATGTACATAGAAGAGCAAGTGTAATAAGTCGTGATTGTTTAATGAACATGTAACTATAAGATTATGTTAGTTTTTATAAAAACAAAAAGTTTTTAATATGCAAATGCACTTAATAATCCGTATTTAGCTATTAAGCGGAAAGTAAATGTTATTTATTCACAGCATTGTTTAAATACTAACTGAAAGGAGTATAAAAACATTTAAAACTATTATCGAAGTACTAATTTGGCTGGTTTTCCGTCCACTTTTCGTGATGATCCGTGTTTTAATGTGAACTCTCTTTTTATGTAGGCAAACAGTAAGTCTGTTATGAGGAATATTTGTGCGGTGGCGAAAGAGAGGGTAACTCCGAAGAAGAAGTTGGCGTTGGCTGATCCTGAATATATCCATAGATGCCAAACCGTTGGTCCAAGAGCTGATGTGATGATAAATGTGCAGCCCACTATGAATTTTTGTTGCATAACTGAAATGAGAAATACACACCATAATAAGACATTTTTATAGGGTAAACTTTAAAAATATCCAGAATATTTAAGAGTTTTACAGCTTGTTTTTACTTCTATTGTCATACAAGTTTTGCAGGACTTTCCATGACATTTTCAATAATCTTTTTCTTATATTTTTACATTTATATGCAATATCACACTTCACATTACAAATAAACATGAATTATCATATCCTGACGTCACAGCCTGCATTGTAATGCAAATGTAACATAAAAATATGTGCAAGCATTATTGTTAATGTTTTACTATTCATCATATCATTATTGTTTGTTTTTTGCCCTACGTGTACAATATAATAATGCCTTCAGAATGCTCGTGGGGTTGCCGCGGTTTTGTAGCGCTTCGGGTATGTTTGCCGATGCGAGGGTAGATGATTTCTACGCAATTATTCGGAAGCGATGCGCTTCTCTTCGGCAAAGAACATGCTTCAGCTCTCACACCATGTTGAGGGCATTAAGTGACCGGTGGGACTGTCCGATGCTTGGCCGATGGGTGAGACTGCACACTCAGGTCGGCTCTAAGTAGCTGCGGGCATCTTGTTTTTATTTAGTATTTTATTGTGTTATGTTTTTTGTGTTATATGTTTACTAACAATAGTTAAATAAGAATGTTATTACTAATACTATGGACTTCAAGGTCTGTAAATAAAGAATTAAATTAAATTAAATTTACTTATAACAATTCTAATATAATATACTTACAAGTGAATAAATGTTTCCACATTGGAAGAAGAGCTAAGTAAAATCCAACATCACCCACACAAGGGTATGATCTAAATATGGTTGAAAGTGCAATAAGTACGGTTGCAAGTAGCACAGGCTCCCTCTTAAACCTCAGAGTGAGAGGTACTACATATAAGGCCAGTGCGTTGATTTGGAATGCACACACAAACAGCACTCTAAAGTGTTCAAACATTTCTGTGAAGAAATACCAGAACAAGCCAATATTCGGTTTCAAGTCAGGCACAGTCAATCTGAAACAGTTTTAAATAATAAAGATTAATTTATTTAGAAAATATTCCAAATTTATTTCTTATGTTCTTTGTTATCTATAATATATTATAAAGAGGCAAAATTTGTTTGTAAGTTTGTATGTAGGGGGTAACCTCTAAAACTTATAATTCGATTAAAAATGTTTCACTGTAAGAAAGCTACATTATTCCTGAGTGCTATATCCGGCTATTTTTATTTTCAAAACTATGCTATAAAGGGGGTGGAGGGGATGAAAATTTCGAAGGGAAAAGTGTGAAATCCTCGTGTACAAAGACACGGACAAGTACTAGTCTTCTCATATTTCCAAATAGTCTAATTGATTAACAATTTGGTTGAAACTTGATGATTCGGTACAAAAACTACTGTTTTTCACAGACTTTTTCTGTCATATATAGTTGAATTTCTTCTAAAGCAGCCTAACCACAAGTAATTATGATAATCAGAATACAAAAACTCATTTTGGACTCACATAAACCCATAAGTGTTGTAGACATAATTATAAGATCCATCCATTATGTAGGCTGATAAATAAATCAGAAATCCCCAGCTCAAAACAAACGCAAGTAATGTTCTGATGTAAGAGCATTTGGTACATCCTTTATTGACATTAGCCAATAGAATAGCAATCGGTACAATCAATAGCAGTGGATATAGTGCCTGGTGTGTGGCAAGTGCTATAAACACACATGCTACTATTCTCTGGCCACTTGAAGCACCCCAAAGAGCTGTAGCCACCAACAGGTTCTGTATTACAGTTGTGGTCATACCAGCACAATTCAGAACAGAGTAAGGGTTGAACAGGTACACCGATAACACATATTCAGCAGATTCTTTCAACTGTGTATCATCCAAAAGCATATTCTTTGACTCCTCTGCAACATCAAGCTTGTTCTTATCTTGGGATTCTTTAAAAAATCGTATAAAAGCCTTAGAAGTTTTATACAGAAGATGAGCAGTTAGGAGATCCAATACAGTAAATAGAACTGGCAATATAAATGGGACTTTCTTCATTAAGTAGTAGAATACGAGCAGCATTATAGGAGATTCATGAAATGAGTCTCCCTCGTATGGGTCTATGTTGTGATCATATAAATAAACGCCTTCCATTAACCTCTTCCATGAGTTCAGAGGCGTCGCTATTTCTACTCTATTAGCTATAGTTTGCCAATAATCTAAATGTATTAGCCAATACCGCACTAAACCGGCTACCACATATTTTAAAATTACACCCATTTTTCTGATAAATACATAGATACAATGGATAAATGTACTAAAATTCGAACTTTACTTTCATAGATAAAATATTTAAAGTGACAGATGTAAATTGGACATGTTGACATTTCAATTGACATTACTGACACCAGGATGGAAGCTGAAGTGAGACATAGACAGAAAATGATACGTTTCAGTTCACGATTTTTGAATTCGTTGCATTTGATAAACGGAAGAAGTAATTAGTAGGTAGTAAAAAGATAGGGTATGTAAGAAAGAAGTTGCATCAAGCAGCCAGCCTTAGAGAATTAAAAAATATATCTTTCAAGTTTTCAGCTTTTGTTATGCCTACCATGCCTACTTTACTCGAGGATTCCTACTACTACGCTTGCCGATATACAGTTTCCACTAGAGGGCATTTTCTACATCGGCTGTCATTCTGGCTCTAACAATTCTCTAAAAATCTAGCAATTATCTGTCCCTTCACAAACATAGCCGGCCCACTGCTACTTTGGCTTGCTAACCCGATAAAATATGTCGGTTACTCTGCTTATTGTCCAGATAATCTAATTTCGGATCATACAAATGATAAATGCCAAGTGACAAATGAAGAACGGAAACAGCAGCAAATATCATGAAAATTAGTGAAGTCATAACGGACTGGACACATTGGTTGAAGACCTCACGTCTCCGAATATTGCGGCAAAAAGACTTGAAGTTTCTTAAATGCTGCCTTACCAACTGTATCTTTCTGGCGGGCTCTTTCTCGAAGTTGCGTTTACCGAGCTGGATGACCTGTCCTAGATTTATATACTTGTTTTCAATTTCGAAGACCAACCCTTCCACACGAATTAGACTCGTCTAGACACGGCAATCGTGTATGACCTTATTCTAGTCCAAATTCAGTCCGAAAAAAGACCCCCCGTGAATCTTTATTACACGCTGCCAACTTGCTACCCTTAACACACGCTGACAACTTATTTTATTACTATACCTACAAATGTTTTATTGAGATCGTAGCTCTCAGCTACCTTCCTCTGCCCGTACCTCGCTAAGCCCATGCCTGTGCCAGATTGATTGGTCTGATAGGATACGTGAAATAATAATTATACAAATATATTCAATAATATAATTTTTTATTCTGAATTACTAGCAGCTTTTTTAATTGCTAAGTATAAGAATATAATGTGTAATACCTACTTGCATCAACGTATATTTTTTCTTAGCTTCAGATTAAAAAAATATGTTTAACAACATTTCCTAGAAGGTTTTATACCGGAATACACATCCGTAATCATGTAAATTGGGCAATGAAGGAAATAAAAAAGTGAACGAGGTAACGCTCCACAGGAGCCTACACCACAGATTACCCGAAAACCGTTGAAACCTGCAGGTGCTTTATAGGCAAAAATAAAATACATTATTTTGTAAAGGAAATGTTTTTATTTAATAAAACTTTAGTTTCATGCATAAATAAAGGGTAAAGTCCGTTATTAAGGTACTTACGAAATACGGACGAAAGACATAAACGATGAAAAGCTGTTTCCATTGGTATGTATATACCTATCATATAGTTATTGGGCACCGAGAACTCCTAAATTTGGGCGCCCAATGTGCCCACTTTTTAGTTTTTTTTTACTCAGTAGGTACATACAAACAGTTGGCATGTCATGTTTGCAAAAGCTTTCCTTGAAAGATTTTTCAATTGGTAGGTATACGTTTTAATATGTCATGGTATGGAGGTATATTATTGGCCATAGACACTGGCCCATTCTCCTTTATGGGAACAAATTTCGAAAAAAATAGTTTTATATGGTTCTTCTATAAATTGTTCCTCAAATATAATTTTCGTAAGATTATATACATTCATCTAGTTTTTATTTTTTGGTTGAAGGCTCATGGTCAAAACCTTTACGTGGTAAACATAGCCTAATAATAATATTATCTTAGGTATCACAGAAGAACACCGATATACACTTGAAATGATGATGAATTCGTTAGTTAATTTAATAATACATATTTTATTTTATTTTCCAATCATGAAGATGCAGGAAACAGTTGATCATAAGGGACTTTCAAAAATAATTTATTGGCTACTTTGGTGCCAATTCTATTCCAGTTAGCTTGTGCATATGGTAGAAATTCTTTGTACAGGGTTCTCCAATTTTCATTCGCGAATCTCGTGCCCAAGTCAGCTGAAAAACAATACAATTTGTTGGTTACACAAGTAAATAAACAACGATGTTTACATCAACCGCGTTGAATTATGTTTTTTCTAACTAAAATAGGTAGGTACCTATATTTCCATTTACGTACTATATATATTTAGTAGGTACGCAGTTTCTTTAGCAATTTAACTATTTATGGCTGTTTGTCGCAATTACATGTTTCTCTATTTGTAACAAAAAAATCTCTCAAAAACAGGTACCCTCCATTGCGTCACGCAGTCGGGTAAAAAATAGTATTGAACTCACTTAATTCCCTCGACTCGGGGTTGTCGTTCCTGAACGATGTCACAATGCTCCCAAGATCAGGCCTCATGTAGAAGTCTTTAATTCGGATATATGTGTCACTGCCGTTCTTCTCTGGAACACCGCTGATCTTCCAGGTATAAATCAAGTCAGCTGCAAATATATAAGAAATGAAAAAGACTTCGTCAAGGATATGTTATGTGTGTGATAAGTTGACATTATTTTTGAATAGCTTGCATGCCGCAATCATAGACACAATTAATTTAAGTCCATAGATTCTCGCGTTGATCTACTTTCACGAATACACAAGGTTGAAAGATGAATGTCACGTTGTATTTTGTTCTTCTAAGGGCAATAAAAGCAATGTCTCCATGCTTATTATGTTTTATGAAGAACACATACTCATTGTAGTATTAAATTCGCCATAAGCTACAATCTTCAAGGAATTGAACTGTCCCTCTCCGTAGTACTGGGCTTTGACTGCCACAAGAGGGCTAGTCAGGTCCACTTCTAAATGGAATTTGTCATCATCTGCTCGCAATCTGAAATTATTATTAACTATTAGGTTATTATTATTATTTTATTTCTGATTGGCTTGTAAGGCCTGACCGTGAACAGGCTACAAGACAACGGAATTTCTCTATGAACTACTCAACGTAAGGCAGCCGAAACCAGGTTTTAGCCACATAAAGTCCCAGTTATTTGGCATACAATAGGGAATATTTTATTTACCCACGAAGTAATGGGGAAAAAAACCTACGTTATGAGGAAACTGCAATAACTTACCTGGCATCGTGAACCTTGGCCGCCCTCAAACCTTCGACATATATATTTTTTAGAATCATTTTTGCCACGATCTAGAATGTAAAAGAAAACACAACGTCAGGAAATGGTTTAAATTAACATAGCGACAGTAAGAGAAATCTGACGATGGTTTATACATGTATAGATATAACGTAAATTAATTATAGTAATTAAATAGAATGTATTCTGCATTTATTAATGGCGATAATCAATGAACGATCATCATTGCTTGCTAACATAGATAAAGCGGTTTAGTGAATCATTATTCACACAAACATATCAGATATCTTAGTTAGTACCTACTAGGTAACTAGGTAGTAGTACAGTAAGTTAATATTCCACCTTCTATAATCTGATTCTCATAAAAAAAATCGCAAGTAGGTATTGGTTATTTTCGGGGGTAAGGTCAACAGGAAATAATTTCTACCGTGTAGGTCGTGTCGTGGAGTCGAGTACCTTCATAGTTCCAGTTTGACGCGTGTTTTTGAGTTTATTTTCAGAATTGTTTACTAAAGTCGACAGGAAGCAAAACAAAGCTTAATACAGTAAACTCATAGTAGGTCAATCATAGGTTTACATTACAGACGTCTACTGGCTGGGAAACTCGGTTATTGTTCTCAAACATCTAGATTTTGTTACACAATTACGCAAATCTCCGCCATATTATGTACCCATGTAAGTTCTCTTGATATTTCTTCCATTGTTACACTATGCAATAAAACTGACACATACACAAGAGTTAATGCAGCATTATAAATAGTAACTAATAAACATGTTATATTAATATGTTAAAATGTTTAGTGATTATTATATTCACTCTCATCTTAGATATAAAATTGTACTGGTACTGTAGTAGCCATGGTGTGACATCATTTTCTGCAAAACAAAACTTTGTTTCCCTTTCTTTTTGGGCCCCAAACTATTTTTGTTTGTGCTATATGATGGTGATCTTACAACGAGGGTCTCATTCTAGGGCCAATTCCCAGACTAGAGGTGTCACAACGGCAGCAGTGGTCATGGGATTCATGAGCTCGATTTTGTATAAAGACAAAACCGCTTTTTTATTTAAAGCGATCCTGTTTTTGCTAGGAGTTGAACCTCATGTTTTTTGTAAACAAACCCCTCAAACAATACCGTTACAGTAATGATCGTAGCATACTAATCACTAATGAACCTGCTTGGCGGTAATTATATGGTCATAGAGGTCTTGTTGAGTCTATCTCAAGTTCGAAGGTTATGGTCTTGTTCCACTAATCATATACGGTGTGCTTCAACTTATTTACCTTCATAAGCCACTGTATAATTGATGTTAACTGGGATCTACATAATTATAAAGTAGTAAAACTAGTTGCGTTACATAACTCAATATTCGGATTTAAAAGGACTGAGAAAACTTGTTGTGGCTTTAATAAGTTTGGATTAGATTAGTAATACCTAGCTAGTACCTACATAGGTACCTATTACTCGTTACTAATGTAATTAAATCTCATCATAATTACACTTCAAGTCAAATCATTTATTTCAATGACTAGCCCGTTAATATGCACTTTTGAATATCATATTTAAAATTAAGCTAAGTATAATAAAAGGCTGCCAATTCGTTTATTATTTGTCTAATATGTATACAGCTTAGGGGACTGTTCCCTTTCGTGCATAATCTGTTACTGTGAGATTTGTATGCTGCAGGGAACCTTAGGTACATATACCTACACATAAGTATGATACAAAGCAGCGGTGCCCGAATATTAATAACTGTTAGCTCACGAGCCGGTGATGGAAGGTGTACTGCCTTACAATGCCTACCTAGCTTATCCTGTGTCCTAAACGAACTATGGTAGGTACTTACATACTTCTATCAATTAATTCTGGTCATAACCCATTCGAATTAAAGACACGAATGGTATTTATTAAGCTTACCGATCAACTATTGAGCCAAATGGTCTGTGATTATTTCATGGAAATTCTCACCTGGGCCTTGTAGTTATGAGTAACGCGTTTTGATTATTGATATTCTGAGCTCGTAAATAGGTATTTACGAGCTCAGAATATCAATAATCAAAACGACCTTCTTTTTTATACCACCATCAAGAATAAAACAAAATTAGATAGGCCAAATCTATAAATTATTACAAAAGTCATAAATTATGTTAAAAGAATTTGGTCGGAAATTGTTTGTTGATATGAGTAAGTATATCCTACTCGTATATTTCAAGTCTACAAAAAATGTCTATCCAAATTAGTTTCATCAGGATGTAATACAAAATCCCATATTTTAGAAGTTTTTGGAATATTTTTTTTAATCCAGGAAAAGGTTTTCGAATGGCAAAAAACGTAACACACAATTTCGGTCTGTCTGTCTGACCGTCCGGATGATACACAGCCCTTTTACTAGGAGATTGGCACTATACCGATCAAATTATAAAGAAAAGTTTATTCTACGAACATACCGTTAACATTTAAACAATGGTACTAAAAAAAAAAAAAATAAGGGGCGTCAAACAAGTAGATAACTTAGGGAGAAAAAATAGTGCGGTACATATTGTTAGATCGCACTATTAAAAAAACTTCGTTTTATATATTTCGTGTAATTTTTAGTTTACGTCAATAGTAGGTGAGATATGCACTTATAAAGTTACAACTGCTGGAATAACTTTTTTTTCATAGTTCCTTTAAGAAATACTATGACACACGAACTTACTTTTAACAGACGGTAAAATCAATACTGGGCATGCGTAAACATCCATTCCGACGACGGTGCCCTCCACCGATTGGCTGTTTTTTTTATACGAAAACTTTACCTCATCGTTAATTATTCGTATTTAATTCCGTTGCGGAATATATTATCACTACCAGATGCTGTGAAAGGTGATACCGCTGTTTAGTAGCCAGAATACGTTATTCATGGGCATGGGCAAAGATAGCAGCGGAATCTCTTAAGATAATCGTCACTACTTACTCTACAGTGAAGAGCATATTTTTTTTTGGAATGGGCATCTCGCAGTTTATCCTTTAGGGATATTTACTGCTCAACCGAACTTTCCTGTGGGGGGCTTAATTAAAATTAAGGCCTCCAGCCAGGCATAAAAACTTATAAGCTAAGCGACTATCGCTAAGGGCACCCCCTGCGGGGTACGAACCTCGGCTTAGGACGTCGCTGAAGAGGACAGCAAGGGACAGGCTGGATCTGATTGTTCCATTATTTAGGGACATTTTAAACATTAATCGGCTCAGCTTCGCGGGCTGGCTCTAGCAAAGGGTCGGGAGGGGGGCATTGACGGGGTCGTCGCGACGGGCCTCGGCGGCGAGGACGGAATGTCCGTTTTTGTTTGCGAACAGTGCTGGTGGCCCTATCGCTCTCCTGGAGGAGAGTGATAGGATCATCTGGCTCTGTGAGTGTGTGTTTCGGTCTTCGAACTGTACTTATTCGTGTGAAGAGCATAATATAGTGACGATTATCTCAAGACATTCTACACCTCACACTTATAGGGTACCCCAATACCCGGGCAAAGCCAACACATTAATACCATTTTGCATTTTGTCGGTCCTAACACCGCTAGTTAAAATTTTCCGGTTCACCACTCTTATTCGTAGTCATCACATTGTAACAAATTACACATACAATAAAGGATATCTGTAAATAGAATCGAAATTGTTTTATTAGGCATATAAGATTATATTTAATGAGATTCTTGGATGAGTACATGTAGACAAAGATACACAACAGATTGGTGATGCCTTTCAAGGACTTCTAAACCTCGGTCGGTATTCATTCTTTTTGTTTTCGGGTCTCATAAATAAAATAAAAGGATATGAATGATGAAGGTCATCTCATCAAAGACTAGCCCGCGAAGGGTAAGTAGGTAGATACCTACCCAATTAAAATAAAGGTTTCCTTGTAATGAAAATGTAGGTACTTACACTTAGTACATAGGTATTTATTAGCGGTGAACCGAATCGATCTGAAACCAATAGACCGATCTCAGTCAACCTCAAATTAAAGTAAGAAGATAGAGATTTAAAAGAAAGAACGCACACCTCAGAGATGGAAGTTTCATATCTCACCTTGGATGTGAGCAGGTAGGTATAATAGCGACGAAATGTCGTTAGCATTTAAGATTTAAAAATAGGATCCAGCAAAACTGTCCTGCATTTGCAACTTATTAAAAAAGGTTTTTTGGAAAAATAACTTTAAAACTCATACATAAAGATCAGTTCACGTTACAGCTTCAAGCATGATTTTTTAATAGTTGGTACTACTCATTCTCAAATCAACTTAATTTTCACTACCATTCAGTTGATATTTTGTTTAAGTGGATTATGACCAACTAGGAACCAAGGACTTGAATAATAATATAATAAAAGTATGAGCGGTTGCCGGCAAATGAATTTCCGTCACTCAAAAACCTTAAAATACAATTAGGCGAGTCCTTTTAGGTACCTAAGTCCTTTTTTCAACTTCAGAGTATATCAAAGAGGTTCACAAGGATATGTGAGTTATTTTGAGTCTCCTAACACAGGCTTTTTTGCTTAAAAGGAGGCTCCAATCACTAGTTGTTAAGTTTACTTGTAAAACACATAAAACATTTTTCATTTTCATTTTCATATGTCCACATTGTTGACGATGGCGTATTATGTTGGTTATTAACCTTTCCCAATACGTTATTTGGTTTCGTTAAGCGAGGCTATTGCTTAGGTAGGCTTCGACTCCCAAATTGGCCAACGATTTTTTTTACTTAGTAAAGTAGTAGGTAGTAACTAAATATCAAAGTTGAGAATAGAGAAATATTTATCGGAACATAAACACATTATTAATGAATACTTAAATATTATATAAAAGTAAGAGTTAACCTCAGGAAATAAAACGACGAACTCATCTGTCTTTTAAAAATTATATCGAACCAAACGTGTTTGTGACAATAAAACCCGTTCTACGCTAATAAAGCAGAACTTGATATTATTTACATGATACCTTTAAGTGCATGCCTGGTTCTTGTATTTAGCCGACTTCGCAAACAGGAGGAGGTCATGTTTTTTATTCATATGTACATTGTTTCCATTATTAATGGAATCAGTAACGTGTTTATTTTTCATTTGTCGGAGAAAGTCCGCGCGGGTCCGGTGAAACTTCGTAGACGTGGTTGGTACGACAACGATATGCAATGGACCTAATGAGCACAAAACAAAAAAAAACCTACACTCATATTATTTAACTTACTGTCGCTGCTGAATACGGGGCCAACGCCCGTTAATGGTTGATTTCTTTTTGATTACATTCATTAGATTTATAAACCCGTCTCGTCTGTGATGTATGTTTTCAGAATTATTTTGACTTTACTTAGCGTAGTTTTTTATTTTGTTTTAATGTTATGTTTTTGAGTATGTAAGAATAAGACTGAAAATGGCGCCAGTGACCCGACAAGTTGTTACCATGCACCCAAGAGGTAGCACCATGTCGACACGAAATGTCCAAATAATATTATTAACCTCATAACCCAATTTCTTGACTGAGCCATTTTCTTTTTTATCACACTTTTAAATCTTAACTTAAGTTAACAGTTTTTAAAGCTCCCAAAAATGTATAAAGTATGATCTTCGGCAGTCGCTACGAGTAGTCAGAAACCCGAAAGTCTGACAAACAATTTTACTTGAAGCTAACGTGTTACCCAGTAACTAGGTTGTGCCTTGTGCAGGTCAGAAACGCAGTCGCTCCATGTAAAATGCTGTTATTTTACCTGCTTCCGGTTAGGCAAATGATTATATAATATAAACTTTATGATATTTAAAGTTTCTTGCAGTATTTGGTGCATAACATTCATAATAGGAATGTTTATGTGCCAACATAACGATAAAGGTAGGTACGGTCAGTGGGAAAAGTCTGTGACACTGACAATTTTGCATACATCATTAAATTGACACTGGTATTAGTACCTATAATACATAACTTCATAATATCACGCCTATTTTCCCCGCAGGGTTGGGCTGAGGTGTATTTACAGTACACCAACATTTCACCAGTTATGTTTAGGTCCCATGTAAAAGAGGGTGAGCCTATTGCTATCAACGGGGCACAAATCCAGCCAGGGCACACACCCGTTCAGTTATATTTTCAAAACCTTGTGTTGCTGACTATACCCGTCTCATTTAAAACAAAGAAGATTCAAGGTAATAGGTTAATAATCCTAGGATATAAACGTGACTCAAAATGTAAAGTGTTATTATTATTAGACATTTGGCACAACGTTAAAAACAATAGAGTTTTATGAGGTCAGGTCAAGCACATAAAGATATTACTTAATGGCTGTGACATTCAGTTGAAGGAAATATGAAACCTGCACCATCCATAACTATAACTTTTTATGGACTTTACATGTAAATGATTCGGGTACTTTAATGTATCCTGCAAGTATCTATTTACTAAAAAGCTAGCAATGAATACTGACGCATTTAGAGACAAACATGATCTTTTATTCCATTTTCCTCCATGATCAGTCTAAAATCAAACCTATCAACTCATTTATTTCTGGGGTAATGCCGTTAGGTTTGTCGACGACCCTATGCTCACAGAAAATCTGCAGCCTCTGAGCTTGCGCCGAGATTACGGCTCACTCTACGGATGCTATAGGTACGAAGGACGAGGGAGAGTGCTCTGATCAGCTGTCAATCTCATCCCATATTCCCGCTTTTCCCACAGATCGTCCCGCCATTACGAGGAAGTCCATCCGCATATTGCGTGGTCGTCTCAGAAAACAAATTCACCCTTCCGCCCTGGTTAGCAGTTAATGTGTAGGTATGGCCTTACACTTAATGAGTAATCATATTTATAATGCACGTCTAACAAGCGAAATCATTTTAAATACTAGTAAGGTCTCTGGGTCACAGTCTCTTTTAAAGTCCAGACATTATCTTGATCAGGTCATGTGAGGGCCATGCAGATTAGTGTCTGAGATGGTATTTGATAAAAGAACCATAAAGATATCTATGAGTGGATCTGTCCGGGCCGTGCATGCATATGTCAGTAATCGTGTAGTGGACCTCAATGTCTCGACGAACAATAACAAAGAAATAACATATGGGTAGGCCGCATAAAGTACTCTCACTGCCAGACAATAATCCTAAACAGAACGACAGGAATCAATCAACATAGTCCTCACATTCACAATAGTTGGAATAATATTAATATAATACTTTACACAGTATATACATAGTCATGTCATTGTAAAGGTACATTACATGCAGGAAACGACCGTGTATAAACATAAGTAATTTTGTCAAAATTGTCGTTAAAAAAATAGAAATAACAACATTCATTGTGCTTTAAGTGTAATTGGAGCAACTCATTCCCAAGCCTTTTTGTCGTAAAGATCTTTCACATTATAAAAGACTTTGTGACATAATTTTCGCTTTATATATGATTTGAATTTATTAAGGCTTTATAGGTAGTTCTTGAATGTGGCTAGGAATTTTATTAAAGGCACTTATTGCGTATCCACACATGCTCACTTTAATATTTATTTTTAGAAATCGGATCTCGTGGGTTTTGATTACGGTTTATTTACATACGGTTTAGTTATATTTCGTGGCCGTTTTTGTCAGTACCTGTCGTTTTGGTTGTTTGAGGTACCATCCATATTAAATATATGGCTGGTCATCATACATTAAGAGAATCTGTCAATTGCAACGTGGGCATTTCAAATTGGGCTGAGTGTTAGGTCTCGGTGACACAGATGGCAAGTCAAAAACCAGTCGGACTACACGGAGAGTTCCGTATCATCCTACAAGGTTTAAGAAATCACGAATCTTGTATCGTTTAAGTTTTAACATTTATATACTAACTTGAAAAAAAAAATGTGTCTGCGCCTATTACGGTTCAACCGATTGTTAAGATCGAGAAAAAAACGCCGAAAATATGTAAATATGTCTTTGACACATCTCCGGTCCTTGGTGACCCGGACCTTTTAATGTCGTACGAGGGGCCACCACAGAGGCCCGGTATACACTTAAAATGGAATGAGGCAACCACTGCCGATTAATCTAAGTAGTTGTATGCACTATGCAGGAGCACCCTCGGACAACCCCTAAATGCGATACAACCCGCTGACAGACGAACGGACGGACTGCGGAGGCTTAGTAATAGGGTCCCGCTGGCAGCCTGGGAACGGAACCCTAAAATGGATTCCATTTTTACTTTGCTCAGTAAAATTAAACAGTTTTGACTTTGACACCAGCATAATGGAAGTATATTTTCAATATTTTAATTTTGCGTAAGAGTTATCATCATCTGCCTAGCCTTTTCCCAACTATGTTGGGGTCGGCTTCCAGTCTAACCGGATACAGCTGAATATCAGTGTTTTACATGGAGCGACTGCCTATCTGACCTCCACAACTCAGTTACTGGGCAACACGATACCCCTTGGTAAGACTGCACCTCCTTCCTCCACTTCTTCTTCCCAGCAAAAACACTAGGAAGTGGTGAAGGGTGGGCGTTTTGGGGGACTGTCTTATGTAAACGTCTTTGACGTTCAAAAAGTGCTGATTCTCAGCCTAATTTGAATAAATGAATTTTGATTGATTTGATTTGATTGACTGGTTGTCAGACTTTCGGGTTTCTGACTACCCGTAACGACTGCCAAAGATCTACAAATGACAACTGGGACCAACGGCTTAACTTGCTTTCCGAGGCACGGAGGAGTCTCGACATGTTACGAACGGTCACCCATCCACAGGCTGACCTCGGCAAGCGTAGCTTAACCTTCGATCAGCCCGTGCGGCTGTTTTTATTTAGCCACGAGCTCCTCAGTGCGCGTAAGAGTTAGTGTTTAGGTAATAAGATCGTACCTGATTATTTTTGTACTCCACACGGAATTCCTTCTGCAGGTAAGGGTCAATGGGCGGAACTCCCAACTCTTCTATTCCATGGATCATTACTGCAAGCCCTTTTTGTACTGCGTCCGCCATGCAGTCGTTTGCATCTATTGCATTTCTGTCGCATACTTTCAAATATTTTCCTGAAATATTACAATAAATTTAAAATGAAACTTGAACAGATTTTTGTAAATTCTATGGCGCAACCATGCTGCATTAATTTTCGTAATGTGCCTATGTCAACCAAAACAAAATAACTTTAATTCAAATGATCTGGCGGTTTCTTTAACGTTTCTTGAGTTCATGGTCTTTGGGCATGTATCAGTTCTAAATGCTAGTTTAGTTGGTTTTTACATTAACTAATTGCATGTTTTTCTTAAGTACGACGAAATACGCATGTCACATTCAACTTAATGATGTCGCTAATTATGGAGAAGGAATAAAAATTATACAGTACTTTGATGATGGACAATTAAAGTGTGCATTATACCGTTATTATGACGTGTGAACATTACTCGCGTAAATCGAGCTACTGCACATTTTTTTTTTACTGTAGGTAATCAAGAAATCATAGGAAACGAAAAAGTAATAAAAATAGGTGAAGTAAATTTGTTTTACGACAAAAAAAATTGTTTTGCTTTAGAATGGGTCAACAAGAATTGGCATACCTATTACACAATAATATAAACTTAACATTAAAATGTAATTACTGATATTATATAATTATGTATCACTTACTAATATCAACTGCACCATGACAAGCACTGAACACAGCTAACAAACAAAATGCTGATATTGAACCAAACATTTTAATTCTGTTACAAAAATATAAATATTTATTTATTTATTGACACAAAATAGAGATATTACAGACGAGTATTGCGGACTAAGTTGTGGCATCGATTGTAAGTTTCGGCCCAGCGCGAGTGTTGCGCCCGCGCAGCTCCGCACGCTGTACATTGGGCGCCGATTGCATAAAACGCAGCCTTCAATGTCACTACTGGTTTGGTGAATAAATAATAAAGTTAGGTAATAACGTGATTATCCTATCATATATACGAAGAAAATTACTAATTTAATTTAACTAATAAATCTTTACGTACATTTTTTAAATATTCAGTTTGGAAGGGGAATGTTTGATAGTGTCAGTTATCTTCAAAATCTTGAACACGTGAGATATAAGATTTGACGAGATTTGTGCGTATTAAGTTAAGTTTGTGGTTTATTGCAGGTTATATTATGCATTAAAAGTCATTTACTTTACTTTAACTATTTAGAGCTGGAACGTTGTGGTTTGTTGATGTCGAGGTACTTCAAATACAATAGTAAAATAAGAATAAATAAAAATAGTGCCTTTATAAAAAACCTACATAGCGCCATCTGTCGTAAATAGTCTGCATAAAGTAGACAGATGTAGCTTTAAACTTAACAACATACCAACACACTACTGTTTGCTTTTATGATTATGTCCCTGCGTATTTCGCAAGGAGGCTTAAGTGTAAAGATGACCTACTTGTTTAAAGCAAAGTTATTGAGATCACTTAAGTTAACACTAAGCCACAGCACACTGAATGCACGCCAGCTTAAAATAACCTTGGTGTAGTCAATACACACAAAACTATTAAGAATAGTATTTAGCGCATTTTTAGGATCATCTACTTCAAGGTGTTCGAAATTTGCCAATCATTAATTTTTAAAATTTGTTGAATAGTTAGATCTCATTGATATATACGCTAACTGACCCGAGTAAGTGCTTACTTAAGATTATTATGCAGTATTCAATATTTTCAAATATATGTAGGTTATTAACACCTTAACTCCCAAAAAACGAGACACATTAAAAAAATACTGTTCGTCTGTGGCGATTAAGGTGTTAATTGTCTCTACAGTCTACACAATTAACATGTTTAATGTAATAACAGACCTAATTGTATTGAGAGAAGAGGAAATGTGTCACCCGTCTCAGGGAAGATTCTTGATTGTAAACGAATGGATAAATGAATAAATACAATTAAATCAGCGAAGCCCTATTATTTTGTAAGGCTAAAATAACCCGGTACCTAGGTAGGTACTTAATTAATTATTGCATATCCACCGAAATCGAATTTATACGTGCATATAATGCGTTATTATCACCACCCAGTTTTTTATGTAATAACTAGCTGACCCAGCAAACGTTGTTTTGCCATACCTATACAATAGATATAAAATAAATAGTAAAAAACTCTTGAGATGTATGGAAGAAGAAAACGTGCTGCGCCGACCCCAAATAAATTGGGATAAGGGTAGGATGATGATGATGATGATATTGTATCCCACATTTCACCAGTAAAGAAAAGAAAAATTGGTGTCCCCCCAAGTGTACCTTGGGGGAACACTGGCGTGACATTCTGTCTGTTTCAAATCTTTATGCTATAACATGCAGGATTCATGATATCAGCTTCGTATTATGTAAACCCGTAACTAACGTCTTGATTTTAAGTCATTCCAGCTTACATATAAAAAGGTAATTTGTATATAACACATGACTGATCGTGCAGTAGGTAACCTACAAAATTCGCAGTAATTCATATTTAAATTTCATCTCATGTTGATCAGTGATTACCATAACTACTTGGCATATTGTTACAAGTACACTCAGCTCCAGGTGATATGCTTTCATACACTTTCTAAAATAAAAAAATAATTAGAAAAGCAAATAATACAACAATATTAAAATTTTATAGTTACGCTTGCCGAGGTCAGTCTGTGGATAGGTGACCGTTCGTAACATATCGAGTCTCCTCCGTGCCTCAGAAACCAAGTTTTAAGCCGTTGATCCCGGCTGTCATTTGAAGATCTGAAGCAGTCGTTACTGGTAATTAGAAGCCCGAAATTCTGACAACATGCCTTACCAAGGGGTATCGTGTTGTCCAGTAACTGGGTTGTGGTCAGATAGGCAGTCGCTCCATATGAAATACTGGTATGTAGCTGCATCCAGTTAGACTGGCAGCCGACCCCAACTTAGATGGGAAAAGGCTAAGCAAATGATATGTTGACAGGTTAGATAATTAAATTGCCTGTCAATCATTTATGTATCCATACTTCCATACTATACTTAATATTATAAATGGGAAAGTGTGTGTGTCTGTCTTTCACGACAAAATGGAGCGATGAATTGACAACGATTTTTTAAGTGGAGATAGTTGAAGGGATGGAGAGTGACATAGGTTACTTTTTGTTTCTTTCTAAACCCCCACTTCCCTTAAATGGGGGGTGGAAGTATGTATGGAGCTAAAAGAAAATTAAGTAGGGGATGGAAATTTGTGGAGTTCTCTTCTGTGTTCTAAATCAGGAAAGGGGAACCGTGTTACCCCGAATTTATCGCGAGCGAAGCCGCGGGCAAAAGCTCGTATCTTATAATTTTAAGTAGGTAGACATTCTGGCAGTTAATCATATTGTATTTGGATTTTAACACATTGACTGCCATATAAAATCTATTATTAACACGAGTTTACTCGTGGCACTTAACGTATTAAGTTACATTCTGCATCTATCTCTGATCGAAATACGACAAGAGTAACAAAAGACAGCGGTGAAACTGAATAACTACTATTAGTTGCTAAGATGCATTCTAATAAATAGAAAACACATAATAGGGTAGTGTCCTTAAAAATTCTGTTTGGTCCGAAAGTTGGATTACTCAAAAATACTGGATACGTTTTTTTCTTTTGTCTAGTCAACCAAAAATGACGACGATATAGTGCGTTGAAATTGCGCGTGTAGTCACACCGTGCTACACTTTTTATGTAAAAGTGACGTCACAAGCCCCTTCTCCTGAACTTTGATGCACCTGTGCATGTCACCTTTTATTGATTTGAGTACCTAAGCAAAAAATACATGTCCTACATTTTTTGGTAATCTAACTGACGGACCAAATAGACTTATTATATTTTTACCTAAGACACATCCCTATTATGATGGTTAAAATAGTACAATGAAATCTTACAAATCAGCTTAGAAACCCACAGGGGTCACTCTACAATAATTAATATATTGATTTAGTTACCTTGAAACAATTTTCTATATTGGCTTTGGCAAACAAACATATTTCTCAAGCATCAATTGGTCAATTCGACGCCTTCTGAAATAATATAGCAAAACCATGATCCTGCAACCATTTGGAGATAGTTACGTGTATTTAGGCGTTTCCTGTTACTCTTTAAATAAATCTGCTTAATTTTATCTAGTATAGTAGTAGGCGGAGGGGACATCGACTCACAAATAGATTCCACGAATTTAGTACATGATCGTCGGCTTATTCTTCACTTTGACGTTTTGTTGTGATTTATTTTTACTTAAAACAGTAAATTCATTCATTTAAAATGTTTTCTCATTAACTGTCCTTATTGTTTATGTATGTGTTTGTGTAGGTATTGTATTTATAGTTTATAATATACATAAATATATATTTCTTTTCCCTTTTCTTTTAAGAAATTGCACCTGCCACTGTTTGTTTCTGCATCAACCAAAGGTTGACTGGTAGAAAATGCCTATGGCATTAAGTCCGCCTCTGTACATTTGTGTGCTTAAAGTATTAAATAAATGAATAAATTCATATATAAATATAATATAAATCTATTTTTTTTAACAATTCCCACTGTGTCGTGGGAGCGCTTACAATCATTTAAAGTCACATACACGAACAGCCAAACAAGAAACAACTTCCTGTAGGCAACGCTACTGACTTCTGTAAACGTGAAAAAAACAGGAGTAACCCTGTTTCAGCTAGGTAAAATACGTTGAAAAGTTAAAAAAAAAACTGTTTTTATGTTCCTTATCTATAGTGATCGAACCTTTTGATTTAGTAAGGTTTTGGCCGTATTGCTATCATTCAAACAATTTTGATCGTTAACTTTATTAATTGATTTATTTTTTATTTTTCTTGTATTAGCAAGTAAGATAAAAAATTAGCTCTCTCTTAAACGGGTCTCAAAGCTTTCTAGAATCTATACATCTATACAAATAACTAAAATTGAAGTCAAAATAACAGTTTCTTACTAAATGCTATGACCGACTGGATTTTGCGATCGTTAACAGGTGCTGCAAAATTTCTGCTGGTCTTACAGCGTGATGAAAATTAATTAATTTATATTAAGTTTTTTTACTAACATTGGCTTTAAGTATAATTGTTACTAATACTATGAGTTATGTTACTTGAATAAATAATTGAGCTATTATGAAAGTTTGCACGGTAGTTATACGCTTTTTTTTTAATTTTTGTGCCTCTTTGTTTGAGGTAATCTCTGAAACGGCTATACCGATTTTGATGAGACTGGCAGATAGCTGATATGGTAAGGAGTAACTATGGCCACTTTTATTTTAGATAAAGATTTACCGCGCAAAAGTAGAAACCCAGACAAAACCGCGGCCACAGATAGTCAGAAATATAATCCGAAGCAATACAACACAGAAGCTCTACACAATTAATCACAATCAATTAAGTGGGTAAACTGCTACTGCCTAAAAAAAACATAACGAAACTTCGTTAATAAATCCTCCAAATTAGCACAGAATTGAGGCGATTATGGACGAGTCTTCTTCACTTTGTCATTGTTAAAAAATAAATATATGTTCAATAAAAAATCTAACCTCGTCTGTATATGGAACACACTAGTCCAAATGTAATTTAAAATAACGGTTAACGTTTTCGGCACATAAATTAATGTAACATCATCAGATGTGACTAATATAAAATGCTCACTACATACAATGCTGTTATAATTGTTCACTAGATTGATAGCAGTCGATTAGTTATCCTTATTACTAAGGTTGATGATCTCTTGCAATTAAAACATTGCAAGCGCATTGGTTGTAAATATTATTAAAGTCGTTTCTCGTGAAATGTGGACAACTGTCGTCTGTCTTAAAGGAGATCTAACTCAATAAATCGTCGGTCTTGTTTCCGATTTCACTATCGCCGATATTAATAAAACTACAAGATCTAGCTGTTTACAAACTACACGGATTTTTTAATTTATACACTACTAAAACTCTTTTATTTTATTGAAATAACAAACAGCAATAAATTACATAGTAGGCACACAATATAAAGTGTTATAATAAAAGTAATGAATATACTACTCAAGACGTTACCACAGATTACCTACTATACAAGTATACAGAATAGCTAGCTTTTAGCAGAACACATTGAAAAGCACTTATTAACTAATTACCTAATAACAAAATTCAAGTGGAAAATTAGTTTTATAACATTCTAGCGGTTTCGCACTCGTGGCCTATTCCACAAGAATCGTACATTTTTTCGAGATAAAACGTCCATGGCACTCATAGATAGAGTAGCTTTCAGTGGAAATAAATTCTACTATAAATTAAAGGAATAAGAGTTTTTAAACTCTTCTCACCCACATAGAGGTGAGTTAAAAAAATCTTATTGCTATTTGTCGTTATGAAATGCGTATTCATACAAACAAAATCCCCGTTTTCACCCCCATACAAATGTTCTTTCCAAAAAATAATGACGGGTCAATGGACGCCTGCATTATAACAGGAAGCCTTGTGCAAAATATCGGGTTAACTATTTCCCTTTTTGAACAATTCTGCGCATAATTATCCTCAAAAGCCAGTAGCTGATATGTCTGTCAGTCAGTCAGTAGTGAAAAAGATAGTTATTTATCTTTTAACTACTGACAGATTAACCGAGCGGAAGACAACCTAAAGGGCAGGCCAGGTATATGAGGCCTAAAAGTTGAAAACTTTTACACCAATTTATTGGTAGATTATGGTTTATTTGGATGGCTAAACACCTAGGTAAATTGTTTCTACCTATAATTTTAATTTGTTTCAAACTTGTGAACTTTTCAGGATTATATGTCTTTCCTTGGATTACATTTAAGAGGGTTTATTCTGAAAGTTGGCAACGTCGCAAATAGATGTCAAATATTTCGCTGTTTTGATTAATTTGATAATATTTCTGTATGGAAATAAAAAATGTGGCTAACTAGCGAACTAGAATATTGATTATGAATTGCAATAATTAATATCGTAACACCGAATAGTTAGTTTTAGATGTAAAAAAGTATTTGGTAACTTTCCAAATGCCTTTTTTTCACCTAAAACGGGTACAACATCAAATTCAATGTTATAATTGCAATGCATTATTAATATTCTAGTCAATTGGTTAGCCAAATTTCTTATTTCCATACAGTATTATTTCCAAATTAATCGAAACAGGTAAATATTTGACAGCTATTTACGACGTTGCCAACTTTTAGGATGCACCCTCTTAAGACAAAAAGCATCGCTGTTACTTGGACAGGAAGTTTCCTAGCTAGAAAGCAGTCAGAGTTTTCCTCATATCTAACACTGCATACCTTGACATGACAGGTACCTTAGAACTTGGATCTAGGAATCGACACGTGATGAGGTGCGCCCGTATGTACACACGACAAATGTTTGGCGAGCATTTAAAAGTTGTTGACATTTACGATTATAAAACACAACGCGAAGGGAGATGGTTTACT
Organism: Phlogophora meticulosa; assembly: GCA_905147745.2. Taxonomy (NCBI): domain Eukaryota; kingdom Metazoa; phylum Arthropoda; class Insecta; order Lepidoptera; family Noctuidae; genus Phlogophora; species Phlogophora meticulosa. The sequence goes on from LR990518.1 coordinate 9,926,310, forward strand.
TGTGTACTTTGCGATAGATACCTGTTACCAATTTTGTTATACAAATATCTTCAAACCACTTGGAACTTACGAACCACCTTAATGACTCAAAAATCATTTGATTTATAATTCTTAAAGACAAAGAGATCACTTATTTACCAGTTGGTTGTCTCATGTCATCGCCACTCTGTACCTGACGTGAGTAAACATAATAATTCCGTATAATTCGTTGTTTTCGGACCTCACGAAGCGCCACAAAGCTTAAATGTTATTGCCCACGCAATGTCACTACTTACATTCACATAGTATAAAATGTGAATGTAAGTAGTGTCAGACCGTATTACATTTTTACATAGCACCGACAGATACTGATCTACGACTTTGACATAACGGGACATTTAAAGATTAATGACGCTAATATCGTACGCGCTTCAATCTAATCGTCCTGCTTGTTCAGCTCACGACGCGTCACTTCATATCGATATTCTGATCTTGTACTTGCGATCTAAACAAATTAATATTATTTAGAATATAAATTAAAAAACATCGCGTTAGTTACGTTTAAAGCATGGCCAGTCTAAACCCGTGTTTACACCCTTAAATAAGATGTGATACCTACTTGTTTTCGTTATCATACACGGTACTTACGAGTATCTACATGTGTTCATATTGTATAAGATTGACATTTTCGACAATTGTTTTGCAATTTTTGTTTACAACTAGTCTTTTCAAATTGTAGGATACATTTTATACCTTGGGATAAAGGCGGGGTAAAACCAAATTATAATTGGATCATTTATTTCTCCTCCCAGAACCTTTCCGCTACAAGACATTGCAGAGCCTCTCAGTATTTTTTTGTTTAAGGCAAAAACAACATTTCGTTTATAAATTCTTAAAAACTCTTTTCTATCACTACCTCATAGGCTTATTAACAGGTTGTCACTAAAAATTCTCTGACGGACCAGATCAACTTCAAGATCAGAACCGTGCGGAAACTTTCAGTAGACAGTTATCAATACGCCAAACGCATTTTAAGGGAATCATCAATACTTAAATAAGGTACTTACCTACTGTTTTAATACCTATGTTTTATGTTTTTAGAATCTAATGCAAATCACATGTCAAAGTGCGCTGCATGTAGGTACCTAAAATAAATTGCCTATAGGTAGTAAGCAAGCTGTTGACTCTGACGGTGGTTCTTTCATTTCGAAAAGGTCACTGACATTAAACTGAATGCCTGTTGAGGTTTAAAGCACTTACATACATTTTTAGATAGGTGGGATTATCGGATCACATGCATCAAAATTGTGACGTTGTAACAGGAAAAATCATACCAAAAGCTAAGGGTGGGTGAGTCCCATTATCTTTTTTGTGATCCTTGTCAAAGGATAAATGTCTAAGAGATTTTGAAAATACACTAAGTTTGGTAGTTTTATTTGTAAGAGATATAAAGGTAAAAACATATTTTGAAAGAATGAATAAGTAGGTAAGTAAATTCGGGCGTAGAGGGAGTAATCTCTTGCGGTGAAGTTTTATATTCGATTTTTATGTTATTAATACGCTTTACCACTCCCTCCACCTCAACGGTTTTGCAATGCATGATAATGAATTTTGTACTTATAGTGTTCACGGTGGCGCCACGGAGGTTTTTTTTTTTAAATAACTGCTTCTTAAAAAAAAAAAATTGCGTGAAAATGATTTATGAACTTTACTGTTTTTGTTTCCAGTCTAAATAAAATGACACTAACTTTCTACTATTATTTTGGCCAATAAGGCTCATTTTTATACGGTTCGTTGGCCTCATAAATATTTATTATGTTAGGCTATGGTGCCATGTAAATGCAGCAAAAATAAACACCATCAATCGAATATTCCTTTTCGGGCCTGCCGCACGAAATGGTTGTCGTATTTTATAAAGCTCGCTTGAATTGGGCGGCCAATTTCAGTACAAAAGGAGAAAAAGCTCTGTTATCTTTTAACCTAATGTTGAGCGTCAGTGCAAAAATATTATAAAGGCGCGGAGTCAAGAGCCCGAAGCATTTTGCGAAGCGACTCCTTGCGGGCTGCACACACCCGCGACGCGCACCAACTAAAATTTATCACCCTTTTTGTTTATCTCACTCTAAGTGAATGTCGTAATCATCGAAACGATAAAATGTCGATAGGGACTAAATTAACTATTGTTTGGGTGGGACTTTTAGCGTTGGGCTACGGGAGTGACTCCGATGTCGACACAAATGGATTCTCAGCGGCTGATGGTGCGTTTTACACCAACGATGCGGTTTTTATAAATGGTAAGCGGATACTTAATGTTTTATTTTTCTTTATAAATTGAGTTAATATCTATATTGCGTACAGTAGGCGTAGGTTGGTACTGCTTTCCCTTTTTTAAACGATTTTTTTCATCCTTATGAAGTATATGTTTATATTTATTATATTATTTTAGTCAACGTCAAAATAACGAAAACATTCGATGTTAACGTATTTTTGACGCGAAACTCATAAAGCGACAATAATTTGTACAAAGTTGTGATCGAATCTTTACCTAAAGGCACCAACATTCTGGACATGTAATTATTATTGTTAAAAACAACAGATTGTGGTTAATTACGGGTGTGTGTACCTACTTATATTGTATTTTTTTTGCTCCGGGCTCTGACTGTACCTGAAGTGAGTACTTTAACCGTAACATAAAGGTTTACTCACTCACGTACGGCTTATTCATAGAATGAGTGTATCGTCCAGTATTTGTATTGCGAGGACTCAAAACAATGGACGACACATGTGGGTATGGGGTTTCGAGGCTAGAGAAAGTTAAAATTTGCAACTGAGATGTATGTCCATCGTAAAAACTGTGATAGGTAATAAATATAAAGTTGAATTACAAACTGACAATATTATATTTAAAAAAAACCGGCCAACTGCGTGTTGGATCACACACAAGGTAGGGTTTTGTGGCCGGGATAAAAATTTACCAATGTTTAGTATTAATTTTATCGGCTGCAAAATCAAAATCAAAATTCATTTATTCAAATTAGGCTGAGAATCAGCACTTTTTGAACGTCAAAAACGTTTACATAAGACAGTCCCCCAAAACGCGCACCTTTCACTTCACTTCCCTGCAAAAGTAAGTTGGTATTTTAAGGATACTATTTCTCATAGAAACTATCAAGAACAATAAGCTAGGGACAGACGGAAGGACGGACGGATATGGCGAAACTAAAAGGGAAGGAACCCTAAAAAGGGAATAGTTTTTATTTTGACAGCAAAAACGGAAATATAAGTATTTGTACTTATACTAAAACATCGAAAAGTTCGTACTGAACTTGAACATTGGTCATCAACCCGTAATTGAGGTACTCAGAACTTCTAAAGCACGTGGGCTATTATTCGGAAATACCTATGGGATCAATTCAATGCAAATTGTCATACGCCCACACATCCAAAGGCGATCACATCAATCACATCATTGTCCATACCACGACTCAAGTTGTTAAACTTTTTGTGACTTACTTCGAGGACATTAATTAGATCGGAGACTGGCGATTGAAGCGGGATGACGCCGCTGACATTTCCTCAGCATAGATTGCTGAACCCGGAATCCAGAAGCAAACGTTATTAGATTTATGCGCGTCATCGAACAGACTTGTTTATGGTCGTGACAGGACTGAAACGTAAAAAATATTGTCATTGTTTGATTTATAATTTATTTCTGAATACTTAGTTAAGTTTAATATAGCAAATGGAACCTTAAAAGCTGCAATAACTGTTGAATGTTCCTTTATGGGCCCCACCCAACAGGGAAATTAAATTACTTTATATTAGTATCAAGTTCAAGGTGTCGCGTCAGTTGGCATACCACTGCATGCCATTTAAATAGCGATGTAGTATATGCGGCAGACCAAATTATTCTCTCAACACTGCAGTATAAAGCTTACATTTGTTTAATAAAATATACACGATACGATTTTTTCATTTTAAATCTAGGAACCTTTAAAGGTCGTATATTTTCATTAAGGCATCTCAGGAAATCAGGTTTAATTATTTAGAACCCTCGGTCGTAATTCGAGTGCGATTCAACATCAACTCCCAACATCTCCAAGGTCGGTTATTTATGCGTACAATTAAACTTGAAGGCGTTCTTAAAAAATGCACATAACTATCCCGACCAGTTCACCTTTCAATGGCTATTCGCTCATCTATCTGTCGCTGTTCAACTATATTGTCTCAACCAATTTTAATGTCTGGACACAAAAGTGATAGGAACAGTGTAATGACATAATTCTGAAACTGCGTAGCATATTATTTAGGTCAGTTACGTTATTGGCATGCTGCACATGGCAGTCTGAGGTTTGAATATAACGTAAACCGTTATGCAGCGATCCGAAATAAATAACATGCATGTTTACGACACGTTTCGTACGTTGTCGTACTCCAGGTATGCTTTTAGATCGCCTTTTGAATAATAATTCCCCCGATGTTTACGATTATCGCTTGCAAAGTTCGTTTACTCTACTGTCGATATTGTTTAAAATCAAACATTTGGCTACAAAGCAAGCGTACTAGAAGCGATTGTCTTTTTTATATCTTGCTTTTTGAAGTGTAATGAAAGGTCTTAGAAATTTCATAGAAAATCATAAAGAATAGTGAGTTTTAGGTGAGGCCAACGCATTTATTTTCCTTCTATGGATACGTAATTTTGGCATGGAAAGTTTTAGTTCATCAATTAAGAATCAAAAAGATAATTAGCAACTGTTTATGATTGTAAATAAGTACTTGTCACAAAACAGGTTTTACAAACGATATAATTAAATATATCGCTGTTACATTTTTTTGACGTTAATACGGTACATGCTCATTGGAGTTTATTAACGCAACCGTTATTCATTTGCGTTGTGATGTCTGGGTCTAATCATAAACAACGAAGTTGGGACGCCATTATGTGACAGGTTCAAATCGGTTCAATGTACCTAACACATCGTGTTTTTATTGTAACGTTTTTTAAGTTGTTTATTTTTATGATATGCCCAAATTGCATTAAGTAATTTACAAACGATACTGTTGATTAGCTATCATAAAAAGGGACCGATCATTTTATTTTATTTATGAGTAAACGTTATAAAAGATTGCAGTGTAACGAATTTAATAGCTTTTTTGTTGGTCACATAAAGGACTGATTTTAATTTAAATAAATTATCATAATTATTGTTATGTATTTATTACATTGATTAAGAACAACGACCCTGTTATTAATTTAGAAGTTTATTTGGTAATTAATTGATTTTAACTGTTTATTGTAACTTTGTCCGTCTTTAGTGGACCGTATTGTCTAAACCAGAGATCTCCGCTGAGATAGAGGATTTCTATGGCCGATTATACGCTGCACATGCACCTCATTCCCGACGAGATGACCACGATTCCAGAGCCACCCTGATGCGCCACTACACCGACGAACTGCCTGACATCAGTCAAGACGAGATCGTGTTAGCTCTGAGGCAGCTTAAAAATGGAAAAGCCCCCGGTGAGGACGGAATAACATCAGAGCTTTTGAAAGCTGGAGGAGCCCCTGTTATAAAGGAATTAACGAACCTCTTTAACACCGTCCTTCACAGTGGGAGAACTCCAAAGGCGTGGAGCGGGAGTTTGGTGGTGCTCTTTTTTAAGAAGGGTGACAAAGCCCTTCTTAAAAATTATAGACCCATCTCGCTCCTGAGCCATGTCTATAAGTTGTTCTCACGAGTGGTCACGAATCGTCTCGCCAGGAGACTCGACGAGTTTCAGCCGCCGGAACAGGCCGGGTTTCGAGGAGGATATGGCACCATAGACCACATTCACACGGTGAGGCAGATTATACAGAAGTCCGAAGAGTATAATCAGCCCCTGTGTCTGGCCTTTGTGGACTATGAGAAGGCCTTTGACTCTGTCGAAACCTGGGCTGTTCTGGAATCCTTACAGCGATGCCAAGTAGACTATCGTTATATCGAGGTGTTGAGATGTCTGTACGAAGCCGCGACCATGAGTGTCCAAGTACAGGGCCAGCAGTCTAAACCGATCCAATTGCGCAGAGGAGTGAGACAGGGGGATGTTATATCCCCGAAACTGTTCACAAGCGCGTTGGAAGATATGTTTAAGATGCTGGACTGGAAAGGAAAGGGCATAAACATAAACGGCGACTACATCTCACACCTACGATTCGCAGATGACATAGTCTTAATGGCGGAGTCGCTAGAGGAGCTGAACCAGATGCTGGACGGCCTAGCTTCAGCCTCGCGACGTATCGGTCTTGGCATGAATTTGGATAAAACCAAAGTCATGATCAATGGCCACATTGATCCAATACCGGTCGTCGTACATGGCCACCTTCTCGAAATCGTTTCCGAATACACTTACCTCGGGCAGATTCTGCAGTTAGGTAAAAACAATTTCGAGAAGGAGGCCAAGAGGAGGATCCAGCTGGGCTGGGCAGCGTTTGGGAAACTGCGCCGAGTCTTCTCGTCATCCATACCGCAATGCTTGAAAACGAAAGTTTTTAATCAGTGCGTCATACCCGTCATGACCTACGGCGCCGAGACATGGACACTTACGGTAAGGTTGGTCCACCAATTTAAAGTCGCTCAGCGAGCTATGGAGAGAGCTATGCTCGGAGTTTCTCTGAAGGATAGGATTCGAAACGAATACATCCGACATAGAACCAAAGTCACCGACATAGCTCAAAGAATTAGCAAGTTGAAGTGGCAGTGGGCTGGCCATATCTCGCGAAGAACCGACAACCGCTGGGGTAAACGTGTTCTTGAGTGGAGACCGCGACTCGGCAAACGTAGTGTAGGACGCCCTCTGACCAGGTGGGATGACGATCTGCGAAAGACTGCAGGCAGATGCTGGATGCGGCAAGCTGAAGACAGGGCGCTATGGCGCTCATTAGGAGAGGGCTATGTCCAGCAGTGGACTAGTATAGCCTGATGATGATGATTGTAACTTTAAGCACAACTGTTGACATGCTGTACGCACACAAATAAATGGTTATTAGGGTTCCGTACCCAAAGGATGCCAACGGGGGTCCCGTAATAGGATATTACTAAGCCGCGGAGGCTTAGTAGGTATATCTTATTACTAAGCATGTCCGGCCGTCCGTCTGTCTGTCAGCGGGCTGTATCTCATGACCAATGTAATAAGTAGACAGTTGAAATTTTCATAGTGTAAAATTATGTATTATTTGCTGTTAAAGCGGCAAATAATAAATATGTAAAAATGACAAGGGGACCCCATACAATCAACGTGATATTTACGATATTTTTGCTCGACATTATACAGAACCCTTCATAAGCGAGTTCGACTCGAACTAAGCCAGTTATTTATGTTCGCTGAATTACAAAACCTGCCCGGCCAAGTGCGAGTTCCGACACGCACAGTCCGAGGTCCGAAAAGGGCATGATTTACGCATGCTACTTTGTTTTTAATATTTTTAGAAGAAATGCGAAAATCAATGTTATTTCTGAGATTTTAACCGAAAATATCTCAATAACTTACTCGTTAAAAGTGATTTTTAAGTTATATCAGCTCCATTTTCTTCTCTTCCGAGTGTTTCTTTTCTTCCGAGTTGAAAAGTTATGGGGGCGACGACACATTCTTTAGAAGCGCTTCATTATTGACAGATAAAAAAAGTCATTGAGAAACATCATAATATGTTAATATCCAACAAACCTTTATGCATTTACACTGATTTTTGGAATGTATATACGAGCGGACGAACTAACCCGGGGATAGGGATTCCCTATTTACAATTTGACCAGTACTAAAATTAACTTTTAACTACTAAATATTTTTAATAGTTCATATTTTAATCGCTGACTGCACATTTAGTAAAAAAATAAGTAATGTACTCTTTAAGCTATTGAGATAATTTTACTATCATTTTACTTTGATCTTTCTCAATTTAGTTTATTCATATACATTAAAATTGAATTAAATATAACATTTAATTAATTTTCAGCTCACGTAGAACGTGTAAAACGCGACGCAACGAACTCTACACGCGATGGAAAACAATTTTTGCTGCTGCGACCTAGACAAGTACATACTTTAAATAGATTATAAAACATATTTAGGAATAACTACACTCACTCCTGACATATTGTTCCTTTCTAACCCTATTATTATTATCTTCATATTAGCAGACAGATGGAGCGTTCGGTATGGAATGCGACACGACTCTTGGCAAGAAAGGGTCCTGCAAGAGTTTCCGCGACTGCTACCCGTTGTTCAAAATAGCAGACTTCTCAGGTTGGGATGGGTGGGTGATGGGACACTACGACACTTGCAGCTACGTCAATGGAGAGAACATGGAGGTATAGAATTCTCTTTCACAGCACTTTTTTAAAAGTCACGTATTATATATATAAGATCACATAAGTTTATCTTGGACATCACTGACATCGGTGAAGGAAACATCGTGAGGAAATCTGGACTTATAATTAATATAAGTCTGAAATTGCCAACCCATCTTGAGCAAGCGTGGTGATTAATTTTTCAGAAATGAAATATTTCTTTACTTCTTAGGCTGTATAGCAGATCAAGTATCAATAAATTATCTTATCGGCCAGTAAATAATCGAATTTGACGACACGGTTGGCGCAGTGTTTGAGCCATCGGCTGCTGCGCCGCGTGTTGTGGGTTCGATCCCCGCACGGAACAAATATTTGTATGACCTACAGTTAGTTGTTCCGGGTCTGGCTGTTTGTGTATGTGAGGTTAAATGTTTGTAAACGCACCCACGATACAGGAGAAATTCCTAATGTGGGGCAATGTTTTATTAATAAAAAAATAAAAATAAAAAAATATACATTTATCGACTCAATGATGAAAACTTGACATTCCGACATGTTCACAACTTATCCTGAATTTCTTAATAATCTTTATTTATTGTTCATTAGGTATTTGGAGTATGCTGCACGGAACCAGTGGGCACACCACCACAACAGGAACCTGATGTCCAGAGATTCGGTAACCTGCAGCCAGCAGTTCCAGTTCAGCTACCAGCTCTAGGAGGGTGAGTTTTTATGCTACAAAAAGTACTTTAAAAAATTTCACTATTTAAAAAATAACGGAAACATTTCCTTTTTAACTTTTTGCTTGCACCGACTGAATACAACAAGGAACCTCTCTTACCAGTACTACTCAACAGAATTTCAGGCGTTATATCTGCAGCGACGAGATGGTCATACGGTAACAACGACGGTTTCCGGCAGATCCCAGCGCAGTGGCCACCGACAATCCCACCACTACCAACCCACCCTCCCGACCACGCTGCGCCCACGCATCCACCATCATTGGGTAAGAAAACAGTTTCTAAGTTTCTTTTATAAAACGCAACAAAGAGGAGTAAAGAAACTGGATTATGATCAATCTAAAACTGTTAATATTGTCAACAGTTGCGGGCGTAACTAAGCCACCAAGTAACTTCCCTGCGTCATCAACAACTTGGGCTACTAGACCTCCTAGCACGACGAAACAGGTAAACACTATTTTAAGAACTTACTACTCGTATATTTCCTTCCCATAGCGTCCGAATTTAAATAAAATACTAATGAAATGATAATTTAATTAGACATGGGCGCCAGCGTACCCTACGAAGCCAAGTGCACCTGCAAAACCAGTTCAACCTTCTCAGCCTGCCGTAGATGGATCTTGTGGTATCAAGAATGATCATCAGGTATAGTGTGTCCGAATACATAATATCTTCTGTTTTCCGAATTAATTTCAGGCTATTTAACCAGATGAAATCAGATTCCTGGAAGCCAATATTAGATTTGGTATTCAATGCAACGTGCGGGCCCAAAACAACATTTTTAATTGATGATAAAACTAAAAACGACTAATCAATTAATTATCACTACACAAAAACGGGAATACTGAAAAAAGTTTGCCTCCATAAAATTACAGCTTTACCAACGCACCTACCAAGACGATGAACGCATAGTAGGAGGCCATAATGCTGAGCTCAACGAGTGGCCTTGGATTGTGGCACTGTTCAACGCTGGACGTCAGTTCTGTGGAGGCTCGCTCATGGATGACAGACATATCATTTCTGCAGCACATTGTGTGGCGCAGTAAGTATTATAATAATTTGAATACTATTCAAACCGAATGCTTTACAACCTAATACAGTAATAAAGCAAAAGGGAAAATTCCAATACGTCGATAGAAAACTCTCCTATAAACCAATTAAGTAGATTAGATAGATGTAGAGTAAATTTTAATGATTCCAGCTTCTACTTAGTACTACTTTATTACTACCAGTTATAATCATAGCAATTTATAACACATAGACAATTTTCAGTATGACCTCTTGGGATGTAGCTCGCCTGACAGCAAGACTTGGAGACTACAACATCAGAACAAACGTTGAGACCCAACACATTGAAAGGAAAATCAAGAGAGTAGTCAGACATCGAGGTTTTGATATGCGTACTTTGGTAAGGCAACTTCTTTAACCAGAAAAAAATATCATACACTACTCGTAATTGGACGCCTACTAAATCTTTTACTAGAACTAATATATACTTTTCATAAATTTCAGTACAACGATGTTGCCGTTCTAACTATTGATCAGCCTGTGTCCTTCACAAAGAACATTCGTCCAATCTGTATGCCGGTCGGTGGTAGATCCACGTATCAAGGCAAAGTTGCCACAGTCATCGGTTGGGGTAGTTTAGCCGAAAGTAAGTGTCAGCGCAAACTTATAATTGGTATAAGTCCAAACCATGTCCAAACGAAATAATTTAGGAACAAAGAAAAACAAAGGCGAATTGTAATAATACAATTCGCCTTTGTTTTTCCCATTGAACACTAAAGATATTAGCATATTTTTATAACAATGCCTTTGCATTTGTTTGGTAAATAATTTAGGTCGTTTTATGTTTACCTATATTTTTTACCCGCTCTTACTTATTTATGATTCACTGTGCTTTATTTTGTGTAGGTGGACCCCAGCCTTCCGTCCTCCAAGAGGTATCGATCCCCGTTTGGTCAAACCAGGAGTGCAAGTTGAAATACGGCGGAGCTGCACCGGGCGGTATTGTTGAGCACATGCTTTGTGCTGGCAAAGCTAGCATGGATTCCTGCAGTGTAAGTTCCTGGACCATTGACAACGACGTACAAAGAGCACAGATTTGCATTTGTTTATTTTTGCATTGATATTTTAACAGGGCGACAGCGGTGGCCCTCTGATGGTGAATGAGAATGGTCGATGGACGCAAGTTGGTATCGTGTCATGGGGCATCGGTTGCGGCAAAGGCCAGTACCCGGGAGTATACACACGAGTCACCTCCTTCTTGCCTTGGATCCAGAAAAACGCCAAGTAAATTTCGTGGCAGTCAAACTGAAGTACACTTCATTTCAATTATAAGGTACATCAAAATTTAATGTTACCTTTAACAATTATTATTCCTTAAATAACTTTTACGGGCAATTATTTTGAGAAAAACAACCAATCGACCTTGCTTTTCTTAATTAGTTGCTACAATTTTTATTTACCTTTATTTTGATGGAAATTGTGCCAATATAGGTTTTAAATTAAATAAAAAAATACCATATACATATTTCAAAAGTACTGTCTTTTATTAAAAAAATCTTAACTACACGAATGAACACGGGCTATCACAATATAACAATTAGAAATAATAATATATCTTAAAGGTACGTAGTGAAATGAAATACAGTTTTCAAATCAGTCTATATTTGATTTGGTTAGTGCATAGTAGTAAAAGTAAAAAGAAGCAATCATAATCAAGACGGGTTACACATTACTTATCACGTTATATTGACTAATACATTTAATTTCATATCGAATAATATACAAACCTCTGTGTTACATGTCGAAGTTTGATACATGAAGATGTTGAAGGATATTACGAGCTGTAACAAAAAAAATGCACAAAATAATACGCCGATGACAACAAATCTTTCTACTGAATGTTTCAAGGAGTACTTTTAGTTAATATAAAGAAATGTGAAATGATAGTCGCAGTATATCTATCTTTATCTACTGTGAACTATTTTTACACTTACCTGATGGCATTTCGATATATTGGCTAAACCGAAAGTCCAAAATGTACTTCAGTAATTCCTCACCCAAATGTAAAATTATAGTCATTACGGTGGTTTACCAATCTATTCACTGGGGTTTAAGCAATTAAGGAAGGGCTTGTACCATCACGCTGCCCAATTAAAAAATATGGTTAGATAAAATTAAACACTACGTTGCATCTACGCCAATTTATTATAGATGCGAAGTTTGTGTAAAGGGGGAAGTCCTATGACCTATACCCTTATTGTATAATAAGATTCACATGTACAAAAGGCAACAGAATCTTTTCTAAGGAACAGTTAGGGGTTTTTAGATTTAAGGACTGAATATAAATCGTACCTTGAAAGTATCCCGTATCGTGCACATCATCTAGAGTGGGTACGAAGGGTGGCTCCACATTGAGCTGGTTCTCCCAGTCGATGTTCCTGAATATAGGCATGGCGCGCACAGCGGCGGCCGCGGGTCGCGTCGCCGGCTCCATCGTTAGCAGCGCCTCTATGGCGCTCACTGCCTCCGGAGACAGGGCCTCGTCGTCTTCCGGCCATTCGATATCTGTAACGTTGTCGATATAAATGTAGAGCATATGCAACGAATATTCAGCACGACTACCGTCAATACCGTACTGTCGTCTGACTAGTTTATCTATTCATGGCCACATGAGCCTTACATGGCTATTACCGACAGTAATAATTTGTCGATTGTTATTATTTCGATATTAGGTGATATTAGTATGTAATGGAAAAACGAAATTAAACGCAAGGCAGTAGATTTCCAACAGCCTAAATATGATGATACCTACTCAAATAAGATATGCATGTACCACGTTCGCGGTTCAAACATGTAAACAAATGTTGTGGTAGGTACTAGTCATTCTGAAACAAACTTAATTTACACTAGCATTAAGCTGTAATTCTTTCAAGTGGAAATATCATCAATTGGTAAGAAGGATTTGAATGGACTTTATCTTCGCTTCTAAATTTCTTGCATATATTAGCTAACTAAGAACTTTGACGACACGGTTGGCGCAGTGGTTGAGCCATCGGCTGCTGCGCCGCGTGTTGTGGGTTCGATCCCCGCACGGAACAAATATTTGTATGACCTACAGGTAATTGTTCCGGGTCTGGCTGTTTGTGTATGTCAGTTTGAATGTTTGTAAACGCACCCACGATACAGGAGAAATTCCTAGTGTGGGGCAAAGTTTAAAAAAAAAAAAAAAAAAAAAAAAAAAAAAAAAACCCTCAAATAATACGTTTTTCGAATAAGATCTAGGTTAAATAATATTTACTTACTTCGAGACAGTATATTCTTGAAGACTGCTTGCGGTGTTTCGTCGTTGAAAGGTGGTACGCCTGTCATGAACTCGTACAGACATACACCCAACGCCCACCAATCTACTGCAGGACCATGGCCTTGTCTGATAACAGTTATTAACCAACATTAAAAGAAGCATCGGGATTCGTTCCGCCAATTTCATGGAGATATTGTACTAAGTTACTGGGTGGTAATCAAGCAGGCGGCTTACGTGATGGTAAGTGGTCACTGCCACAAAAATCGTACTACCACTTGTCAACTGTTTTGGCAATTTATAAATATACACCTCTTAGTTTCTTTGAGACAATATTTTAAAATAAAAGAAGAAGCACCCTTCATCTTACCTCAAAAGTAACTCAGGCGCCAAATAATCAGGTGTTCCTAAAATCCTTTGGTCTGAAACTAAATTGCCTCGCCTCACACTCTTTGGTGTTCTGTAAGGCGTGTGCGCAGTAGCTAATGGAGTCCTACACAAATCTGTTGGTGACCGGCTTCCTTCGCCCTGTAACATGTTTTAACTTATTATTATTATTTTCACATTAGCCTGTTCATATTTTATTTATTTACGCATGGTTTTTATGTGCTAGCCGGAGGCCTCTTGGATTTTTTAGTTACAAATACAATCAGGAGAATCATGAAATTCTATCAATTAACAGACACTCCTATCTGTTATTTGATAGGATTTTATGGTGGTGTTTTGTAGTGTCATGTCTGCCTACCCGCATGGGAAAAAGGCGGGAGTTTATGTACATTTGTATGTATGTACAGGAGCTGATTGCGTGACCGGGGTATTTGTTGCACTCACGGATTGCGCGCTTACGCCCTATTGCTTCCTAGCTTCAAACACTATAAAGTGATGAAGGCATATTGGGAGCTGAATATTCTAGCATTTGTTGATTAAAAAATGCAGATTATTAGTCTCGTATAGTTAAATTCATAAACATTAACTGGTTATGGTAAAATCTGTAAGTGTAGAAAATACTTGATTTATGTTACCTTACTTAATCTTCTGGTAGGAAATATTTCTAGGCTAGTGGAAACATGTTTTCCAAACATGAAGGTTTTTTCCTTAGCCCCGGACGGCGGTTGGTCGTCTTTAGGAAGATTGAACCGAGTCTCTTTCTTCTTTGTTTCTGGAGACTTGTTCGATACTGGTGTGGAGAATATTACTCCAACATTGAAATGGTGACTATCATTTTGTGAGACCCAGCTGAGAAACAAATCAAAATCGTTATTAATCACAATGTGGCTTTCGCAAAAAAAAGATGCCTTTATAATCACAATCCCAATACTGTTTGAATTAGATAAAACATATACTTAGTTATATATATAGGAATACTTACCGTTTTTTCAATACACCCTTTATAGGATTTTTTCGTTTATCAGGCGTAGGGTGTATAGACATGCGCTTAGGCGTGTTCTGGCTCAATTCCAAGGCCATGATCTCTTGTGTCAGACCACTGTGATTCTCTTTAGACTCTAGCAGGCTAGTCACACCTGTAGGTGTGTCTCCATCACAATCCAAAATCCTTTTCCTTTTTTTGGCTCTGTAACTGTAATGATACGTTTCTATTATGTTTCAAGGACAGTAACAGTTATAACCATTGAGTTATTTATATTTAATAAGCATTAAAGCTATTATTTATGCCACAATCAAAACATTTAAATTATTTTGGTGGATTCAATTATAGGTCTGATGTAAACAGTTTGAGAAAAAATCCTTTAAACTTTCTTAATCATCGTTTGTTTCTTCTTGATGATAATGAAGGGGTCATAAAAGTATACTGCAGTATTTTAAGTTAGAAGCAGTGAAAAATACTCGTAACTACTTCTTATTTTCTTCTTTTGACTGTTTGTGTATGTGAAATGGCTGTAAATGTTTGTAAACACACCACAACACAGGAGAAATTACAACATGTGTTGCAACGTTATTAAAAAAAAGAAGAAGAATTACCTTGGTATTCTTTTCAAGGAGTGTCCCCTGCACAGTGGAGAGGTGGACTGATCATGCTGGGAATCTGACAGCACCGTAGACTCCCCCATAGAACTGTTGCTACTTGGATCAGTAGATTTGTTACTTCTTGAGTTGGAACTGTTCTTTGAACTTTCACAGGTGTGGTATGAGCCTGAGTCTTCAGACTGCAAATTAAGAACTGCCATAAATATAACATAACAGCATGCCTATATTACCCACATTTCTCCAGTTATATACACATAAACCATCTAGAATAAATGTTCTTATATTCTAGTAAATTAATGTAAAAACCAAATTATAATCCATTATGTAGTTTAGATCAGGAGCTTGTGGCTAAATAAAAACAGCCGCACGGGTTGGTCGAAGGTTAAGCTACGCTAGCCGAGGTCAGTCTGTGGATGGGGACCATTTGGAACATATCGAGACTCCTCCGTGCCTCGGAAAGCAGATGAAATGTAGTTTAGATCTTAGATGTACCACAGACTGATATGAAAAGGCTTCGTTTCATACTATGTATTATGTTGATACAAATCCAATTATTTCATAACTATTTCTTTATAAGTATTTAATTATATCAACTACTAGCTGTGCCTCACAACTTTTTCCTTGTGGAATTTAACAAAACATGGGATTTCAACTTTCTTCTAGTGAAAGTTCCCTCAAAATCAGTCCAGCCATTTCAGATCTTAGTCCAAACAAACAGACAGACAGACAGACAGACAGACAGACATACTAAAATTATAGAAAATATTTTTTTGGTGTACAGTGTTACAGGTTACAGTGTATACTTTCATATCCAATTAGTATCAGGCTGTTTTTATTTAACATTACAAAGAAACAGACACTTCAATTTTATTAATTTGTAGGTACAGATTTAGGGTAAACAACAACAAGTAGTATTATATGAAAGCATGTACTTACATTTTCAAAATTAATACTATCAGCACTCATAAACGGGTGTATCCCTGACATGTTTGACTGATTCAATAATGGTGAACTTTCAAAACCGCTGACTCCATCAAACAGATTTTTTAATTTACCTGCAAAAATATCATGTTTATACCATCAATAGATAGGGGATAAGATGTTCTAATTAAATAATAAAAGCGTACTGGTCTCTTTAAGCTCATCAAGAAGGTTCTCACAGGCATCTGTAGACATCACAGAAGTGTGTGTGCTGTCTCCTCCACCCGAACCAAAGGATAAATGAGATGTGAGTGACAGCAGTTGACCTGGTGTCCTCATGTTCAGGCTGGGAGTGCAATTTACAAAATCTGATATCTCCAAATCTAAAAAGGAAATATGTTATTAGAATATTACAATGCATCAATAATGACTTATTCAAATCTGTTGTTATTACAGAAATGTAATAGAAATATAATATTCAATTATGAAAGGATTACCTCTATTAACTTCAATTTTCGATAAACCAAAGTCAGTGAGCTTCACATGCCCAGATCTAGCTATAAGCATATTGTCCGGTTTCAGGTCTCTATGTACAATGTTGTGTCTGTGAAGATAGTCCAGTGCAAGAGTAACTTCTGCTACATAAAATACTGCCATAGATTCTTCTAAAAACCCATATACACCGAGCAGTGATTTTAAATCGCCACCAACCATGTACTCCATTACCTAATAGTGTGTGAAATTCAAATCATCAATAACAAACAAAATTATACAGATACTAAAGCTAGTCTCTATTTTTTTAAGTTAAGTTAATTAAAGTATTTTGTTCAATCAATAGTAACATTATTTTCTTACCAAGTAAATGGATGAAGTTGATTGCAATGAGTAGAATAAATGAACACAAAAAGGACTTCTAGACAGTGCCAAAGCATTCCTCTCAGTTACAACTTGTGTGACCATATTTTTGTTGATCATGTCCGACTTTTTCATAACTTTGATTGCATACAACTGATCCTTGTTAGTTTTTTTATGTGCGAGGAACACTTTACCGAAAGCGCCTCGACTAATGGGTTTTATGACTGTGAAGTCATTAATATCTGGTGCCTGGAAAAAAAGACCACATTAATTCAATTATAACGTGTACAATGCGCTTGTAATAAAGTTTAGTGTTTATTAATCTTTCTTTGTAGGTACCTTGGTGACGACAGTGTCGTTTATCGAGTTTATTTTATCTAATATAGTGTGGCATGAAGCTACATCTTCTAGTTTTGATTCATATGTAGCCATTGTAAATAATAATGAACAACACAATTAATTAAATTCTACAAACAACATAACTTCACCACTCAAACATATAAATTCGAATTCAACGTAAAGTTTGATTAAAGTATGTGTATGAAGTCACCAGTGACATTGACATCAAAAAGTAAAACTATGACAAAGAGTGATGCGTCTAGAAAGCAATCTGCATTCCATGCTTAAGCTAGTGCTTTGCGGCAGCCCACGACATTCAAATTTTGTTATGTATTTATAGTCGTGAATGGCTTTTTTACATAAGGTAAAATAATATCTAATGTTTTTCTTATAGGGACCATCTGCGCCTTAGTCTGAACATCGCATTATGGCATTATGGGTAGCTTAAAGAACTCATGTAAAACTAACCACTATTGAACTTGGGACATAATATTATGGACCGCTCCTAACTATTCTACCTGACCACTGTTGAGCAGTGTATACGTTGTTCAGTACTAATCGTGGTGGTGGGTAGTTGTAATGTACTGGAACGTATAAAGGTATCAGTAAAGTATTTGGTATTTAGACCATTCAAACCAATATGATCAGTACTTATTGCAATTCTGTTGTGTAAACATTGTTCGTGACGGACTTAATTTCGATTTTTGCCTAGTGTTCTAACACTTTTTTATAAAAAGCCTGCAAATAGGTGCCCGAATAAGTCGATTACATCCAGCCTGACCCTTTCCTGCCCTCTCCCAACGACGCCCTAAACCAAGGCCCGTATCCCGGTATGGGCCTTGGCCTCAGCGTGTAGTCGCTTAGTTTGTAAGTTTTTATGCCCCAGCTATTTTAAAAGTCCCCACAGGCAAGTTCGGTTGAGAAGTAAACAACTTCAAAGTTGTACTGCGAGATGCACACTCACGAAAAAAAACGCCTAAGCGGTCTTTTTAAAATAAAATGAAATTGACATTAATTATATTTTATTGTGTATGGTGTCTTGACAAATTAATATAAAATAATAAAAAAAAACTTAGAAATTGTGATAGGAAATTCATTGACAAAAAATTAATCTTCCAATCTGCAATTTGTGACACATTTGGTAAAAGCTTGCACTAACTTTGCACACACTAATGGTTGATGAGTATTGTCTTCGTAACATTTCATAATCTGCAAACATATTTTTATAAAGTTAGTGTCATAAAATAAATATAGGAACAAACCATTCATAAATCGCTGACACACAAGGAACTTATCTAATACACTCAAAATTTAAAGAGAACCTACAACTAAATTTAGGAACGCCTTCAAATAGGGTAACAACAATTGTTTAATCGAAAACTAAGATGAAATTGCATTTTGAGGAGCACTCCTTTCCAGCAAGAATGCCAGAATAATACTTCCCTCTACAATCAATGGCACAAATTATTTTTCTATGAAATAGTAATATTTATTTTGAACTAGCTTTTGCCCGCGCCATCGTGCGCGTAAATGTCGATAATCAAACTAGAAAATCGGTAAATAAATTGAATTTGCGGATTTAAAATATGAATCTATATCCTTTCCAAAATTAAAAAGGTATGCTGGCACATCGCTATTCATGTTCGCGTATTTGTCTTATTCGCCCAAATACGATGATGTGAAGTGGCTCTAGTCGTCTATATTTGCCTATTCCCACGAACAAAACGAATACCCGAACACCCGTATCCACCTGCTTGTTGATTTTTGCAACATATCAAATGTTAATTGCGAATATTCCGAATATATCCGTTTGCCGTACACACATCACTCGCTCAGTAGTGTTGATTTGCGTGAATAGTTAAAATCCACCGGTGCTTTCATATCCATGGTCTTTTAAGGACGTTGTTTTTATGTACGCATAACATGTACCAATGATCATCACTATGGAAATAATAAGCCACTGCTGCAGTCAACAAGTCTATCTTTGCGTTGTTCCATTGCGTTCACATTCAATTTTTGCATTGTTTTTTTTTCAATTTGCAGCTGAGTATGAGTTTGTATGTTATTATAAAGTCATTTGCGACCTTAAAAAACATACATTTCTCGAAATCATCAATCACCATCAATCATTAAAATCACCATTACAACTCTAAATAATAGTTCTGAAATATCATATTTTCATGACATATTCATTCAATCTGACAATTTGAACTTAAAAAACTTACTCAAACCGCAGGTACAATTAATCGTAGTATAAAAAAATAAGATTATAAAAATAATATTGATTTTACGCCCATGAAACATAACACTATTAATAATTTAAAAAAGAAACATGGGTGATGGCTTGTGCACAAACCTTTGTTCGGCAATCGATACAAGGTTTTATTCTTTGAATTCGTTCATGCGTTATTTTTGGTGTTTCAAATGATTTATTTGTATTTTCAATACTTTTATCATATTCGGATTCAATAATTTTGTTGATAAGTTGATGTTCTCTCTTCAGATAATCTATTCTGTGCGACCAGTAATCCATTTCGCTATCATCTTGGTAATCCGCACCCTTATCCTTAAATATGATTTCACTTGCTGACTCCTAAAAATGACAACAGTAATTAAAAGGGGGGTGTAACGCATGGTATAATAAAAAATACTAAAAATAAATCACTTGAAATAACGTTCTTATGATATAATTTTCACATGCTATAAAAACAAATAATCTGATTTCATGTGATCCAATGTCATGTTCCATATAACCTACATATAACCTTCATTTTCTTGTAGTTTTCTGGCAGCAGGTTAAAATGGACCTAACAAAGGGACGGAAGCTAAATTCGCTCGCTTTGCTCGCTCACTAGCTCCCACCATCTCAATCCGTCATCACACCTATCTGTTTTCCGCAGGCGTTTAAAAGCTAATCAGTTTTTGCAAAACAAAGACAAATCAAAGTAGACGTTTCTAAATAACATTAAACGTTACTTATACATTTTGAATATTACAGTAACTGAATATTATACTAATTGAATATTATTTCCAATGTGTAGGTATTAAATAAAATGTTCATGATACCATTTATAATTAGGTAAAATGAAATTATATCCATAATTCGTTACAACATTTGATCGTAAATCGAAAAAATATATATTAAATGAAATTAGGTCATATGATCTTATTTTACTATTTCAAATTTTACATATTCAATTAAAAAGACCTTACGCGGTAGAGTTTTAGTACTCAAATCATCAAGTGAAGTTAGGAAATGCTAATTACAGAGGCCAGCACATCAAGCTACCCCAATGGCTTAAATTTCTTTGATAGTTTTTCAACTTTATCGCTAAAAGATAAGGTTCACGTTCAATTGGGAAAATTTAATACTTTTGGGTAGCTTGATGTGCTGATGTCTGTACATTCTCCAAGTATTTGAATCGGATTACGCTGTCGATTGAGATTATTTTGCTATGTTGTTATTGTTATAACAAATACAACAGTCGGCATATGACAGCTTGGATTGAAGACATGTCAACTGCACGTCAACAACAAACGTTAAGGGCTCTGCACACAATCATAGTCATAATCATCATTTTATTCATAGGTTACACACACGAAGCGTTGTTGGTCTGGCTTTACATAAAAAACGACCAAGTGCGTATAGGATTACACATATTGCAGGGTTACGTAGTCGGGATTAATATTTGCACATGGACATTACTGAAATTATCGACAGCAAAAATGTGTTTGCACTTCTCAAAGAAACTGTGATAAATGAAGTTACTCCTGCGGTTTCAATTGAATGTATTCCATTACTCAACAACTACATAACAAAAAAAAATGACTGGAAGTATTTTAAAGGGGATACACATATTTTTTGCAATTTAAGAAGTGCCTCTCTCACTGAAATTAAAAAGTCACTTAGATTCATCATAATTCTTTTAATAACATCCAATAATACCACACAGTTACAACGGTTCCAGGAGTACGCCACACCTAAATTTCATCGATTTAGTATCGATGTTCACGAGTAAAATTGCTGTGTGACATACGGACGGACGAAGAGAAGGACAGAACTAAATTATAAGAGTAGGTATCTTTTTTTTGGCATTTGGCAACCGAGGAACAGGCTGGTAGCGAAAACAGTCGTCTCGATTACTAGTAGAAGCCCTAAGCTTATAATAGCTAATTTTCACTCCCACATGGACTATGAGTAGGTAAACGAGTAAATGGTAGCGCTCACGGATGTGCTTGTTTGTATGGAAATTGTTGACAATATCTAACAGTGACCACTGATGCGGCCCTTTACTATGCGTTATTATCCAACGAATAAGACTTACCGGTGGCAAATTATTAAAAGCTATCGCACTTTCAGCTTCTATAGATTTCTGAAGAGGTATAGGAGGGCTTAAAGCAAAACTGTTATCAAAACTGATACGTCTGGTATCTCTACTAATTAACGTTCCCATTTTAAAATTTAAATTCCTTTAAAACATGTTAAAATGTTTGTTGAACAACACAATTTACCTATGCAACAAACTTTGTTGTATTATTTTATTATCATGACAGTTTAATAGTGACAAATTTTCCGATGGTTCCAAATTTTTCCAAAAGTATTGATCATGAACTACTTTTGTTTGAAAAGCAAACTCTTTTTACTATTCCTTTCGTTCGTTTCGGTCGGAAACTCTTTACTCAAGCTGATTTTCATACCCCCGTCTGGGTATGAAAAAATTGCTTATTAGAAGCTTAGCTTCTTAGCTAGATAAAATAGCTTTTAGATAGCCAAACTCAGATCGGATTAGTCACTATTGATTTGAGTGGTGGTATTGGTATGGTGAGGGAAACTCATTCCGAGTTATTTGGATTCTCTAACTTACAAGGAAAATCAATCATGTGACTAGAACTATACCTACACAGTGTAACAAAATCACTCTTCATGTATGCCTGTATGATTGTCTAGATGCTAAACTGTACAATGGAGTGTGGTATGGTTTTCACCATCATTTGGCCGGCGTTGAGTTCCAAAAAACTCCGTTGGGCCAAGAATTTAGTAGTTTTAGAAGCTAGGCTTTTTCTTCTAAAATACAAACATTTCAAAAATACTTAAGTACCTATCCAAAATCTTATGTTACACGAAATATGGCCGTATTTATTATCTTCCAGCAAAACAACATCTATTCTAGTAAGGTAATACCAAAATTAAGCAGTTTTCGGGGTATCAATAATAAGCTACAAAATTTAGATTGTATTGTTGTTTCTGCCAAACTTTTTTAGCCTAAATGTAGGTATAAAATGTACAGTGGAATCACAGCAAGCATGAGTGTGGTGTTAGCATATCTTATTTCGATAACCTTAACTAGATAACAGAAATATTTATATTTTGGCATGGTCATCATTGGAACTTTGCGACGCAGGGGTGCGAGGGTTGCTGTTATTAGAACTTACGTGCTAAAGTGCTTACACTAGAAGCTGACTCAATAGCTTCTAGTGTAAGCGAAGGTAGCTGAATACCATTTTTAGGGTTTCGTATCCGTACGGTGCCAAAGGGTCCTTATTACCAAGCCTCCACTATCTAAATGTCCGTGTACAATCTCATGAACCGTAATAGAAAGTTGAAATTTTCACAGAGTGTGTATTTCTATTGCTTTATAAAATGAAACAACATAAATCAAAATTAAATTAAATACATACAAAAAATCCGTTTTTTACTCGACACACACTTAGCTGGTTTTTTGTTTCTACATGGTGTGACTGCGTATTCTTTAATGAGTATCTTTAATCCTGCTGGCTCCACTTGCATAGTATAAACTTTCCATAACACCATTGCAAACGCATACACGCCTTGATGTCTGAAAGCATCGCAATCACTTGTGGAAGCTTTATTTTGATTTGTGCACAAACACCTACTCCCGATTGGATCGGTGGCAGCACAAGTGCTTGCACAAGCCTACACAAGCCAAATCAAACATATTGTCCACACGTTTTTAGATATTTTGTCAAGTAGTTAAAATAGTGTGTGGTCTCGGCAAAGTTTGATTGTCGAAAGAGGTTCGATCTGCTTAGTCTGTGGGATCTACATTTTGGTGTCATCTTGATGTCAAGTGTCAAAATGTCACAGTCATACACTTATGAAAACTTCATTTGAAGTCACAGGTTCAGGTTGAAGTCGTGTTGAGATGAAGAAAGACTGTAATTAAAGAATATATTAATTTAGTCTGCTTGTGTAAAATTGTATCTATTTCGCAATTGCAACGTAGCGAAAATATTGAAGAATATAAATCAGTGGTAATACCGATATTACGTTAGCAAAAATCTTGTATGCATAAACATAAACAAAGATGTCGTTATATGACGATCTTGATACAATCAAAGCTCGCAACACCGAAAAGGTAGCAGGATGGTCGTCAGGTATTAAGTTATTACAGTCTCAGCTGCAATTAAAAAAAGCAGCGGTTACTCAGCCAAAGCGAGAGGCGTTAAGACGATCTACTCAGGTAATATCAGTTGCCTAAATAATATTGTTTTTCTAAGAGGGTTTGGATTATCATATTACAAGTTACAGGTTCTTACTCCAGTGATTGACTTGAAGAGTAAACCGAAAGATGATGACGAATCTAATTCAAACAGCCCTAAAGGTCAAGGAAAAACACTGACAGCATCACTAAATGTTCGTGATTTTGATTGGAATGTTGTTAATGAATATGACCCTATGTGGCCCAATGATTATGAAAAAGTTACTAAAGGTAAGATATAACCACCTTATTGTGTGATAATAGCCCAAGCTCTTTCATGTATTTCTATTTATTTGAATACAACAGTATGTCATTCTTTCCTGTATCTATACTGATTGAAAAATCTGTTGATTTGTGTAAACATATTACAAAAATGATAGAATAAAACATACACAAGTCTAAACAAATCCCATATATGGCTAGAATAGGATTTGCTAGAATTTTTATTTTAAGTTCTGAGATACTTAACAATATTATTGATAAAACCAACATAAATACATTTTGCGTCCTTACATAACTTTCCCAGTACGGTGCCCTGCTGCTTTAGTATAATATTATATTGACTGGTGCCCACTTTAGACCAGCAAACTTATTTGATGTGAACAATACATTAATACATTTTTTCTTATTATTTTGCAGAGATGCAAGTAAAGAGGTTGCAGCTTGATGGGGACAGAGGTGACCGATTAGATAGAAAACGTAAAAGCAGGTTTGGGGAAGATGAGGAAATACTACCAGAAAAAACTCTAGTGGCTATGGTAAAAGGCTTGGCAGTTAAATATTTTTGTTTTGTCTACCATAACCAGAAAAACATAATCAAACAATAACATCCATACATTGAGTTCAGATGAGGCATCGGAATGGGCATATTGCAGTTTAACCTTAAGGGTTATTAACTGCTCAACCAAACTTTTCTGGGGTATTTAATAAAATCAAGGCCTCCAGCCAGTTCATATAAACGTACAGGCTGCGGGGTACAGACCTCGGCTTAGGGTGTCGCCGGGAGAGGACAGCAAAGAGACAGGCTGGATCTGATCAATATTATTTAGGGACTAATTTAAACAACTTCTGGGTCAGCATCACAGGCTGGCTCGAGCCTTTGTAGATTTAATAATGAGTTGCATAGTGAGCCCACTCCATAATTTTAATGCATTTCATCTAAGTAATGTTTTAGTAAAATGATAAAACAAAAATATGTGTGACATTTTTTTATTATCTGTCTGACAGACTAAATATAATTTCTTTTACCCAGGCATCATCCCTATTATATAAATGTCTTAGACTGGGTAAATATAGTGAAACCTCTCTTTTTGAAGAAAAATGTATTACTATGTTTGAATAAATTGGGTTATCAAAATTTTCCTCATCTTAACAAATGATATATGTAATATAATGATATATGAGTATTCTTGTTTGAAGATCGTAACCACTTTATTTCATTCAAATAAATTCGCACATACGGCATGAATATTACGAACTTATTAATATGGAATGTTAGTGTACCATTATAATAATTTAATGTTTTTTTCTATACAATAAAGCAACCCGAAGAAGAAGAAGCTGAAGAGATATCAAAGCGATCGGCAGGTGCTGCCATAGCTCCACCACCATCCCTGACAACAGAGACAGCTTCTCCCCCGCCTCGTCCCCAGTCCGCACATACTCCTCCCCCATCTGGGTTCTCTATTGGCGGATATGGCGCAAGCTCTGTAGCTGCAAAAATCATGGCCAAATATGGTTTCAAGGTAATAAATTTTAAAAAGGCAACAAAAAGTATCAATTTTAGTAAGTGTGCATATATGATTTTGAATGTGGCTTTACTAACTATAACTTGTAGTTTAAGGGATGACACATTATTTTTTGATATAAGTTTATTATTTTATTATTTAAGACATTCGAAAATCGCTATAAGTTTTTTTTGTTATTATTATTTCTATAGGAAGGTCAAGGTTTGGGTAAAAAAGAACAAGGAATGTCAGTGGCTCTGCAAGTGGAAAAGATTTCTAAACGATGTGGTCGCATTATTCATGAGAAAGAAGTTCCAACAGTAATGCCTCCTCCAGGATTTGCTATGCCCTCCCTACCAGGACCAGGTATTTGCGTTGGAAATTAAAATTATTGCAAAAATTACGGAACTTATAACTTATGACGTAAAGTTCAGAATCAAATTATTATTCTCAGAATGTAAACTAATTTGATATTGGTTTAACTTTATCTAGTTAAAGATGCTGGCTGCCTGCATTCATGGAATGATGATCTAACTCACAAAATTCTTTAAAATTTATGGGTTACGCAAATCAGCTGACATGCTTCTTTATAATAACAGCTGAAGTTGCAAATTACATATATCATAATTCATAACTAAATTATGATCATAAAATTGATTGGCAAGTGCAGCTGGTATTTAATTAATGCTAGTAGAAATAAGTACCTAAAAATAAATAATAAGATATTTTTATACCTATGCAACTGACCTTCAACTCTCCCATTTCCAGATTCGCCGCATGGATCTAATTCTCCAAATTCATTTAATCGGGAACCATCTATAACAGAGATTATGAAGTCACCCAGCAAAGTGGTGTTATTAAGAGTAAGTGCAGTAATACATACAGATAATTCATCAGATCATTTGAAATTACAAGTTTTAACAATTGGCATGCATCTTGAATGCCAGACACAGTAGTAGGAGTTTGCACATAGGCACTGTATACTAAAACTTACTACTGCAGGTTAGGTAAGGTCAGATGCGGCTCAAGATCCGTGCCGGTATTATAATTATTTCATTTTATTGCTACATTCAGGTCTTTTTTTCTAATTTTATCTACAACAGTCTTGAGGGGTTCGCTTATTTTGTGTGCGTCTTTCAGTGAGACCAGCTAACCAAAACGCTAAGAAAAACAATTGTTTTTATTTTACTGTTACTATATGGCTCCTAAGTAATTTTTGCTAGGATCAGTTGTCAGTCTAGAGGCCAATTCATTAGAGTGTTTCCCTAGTCTCCATTGGTGTGCTTTAATTAACGCGTAAAGGATTTCTTCCCTTACAGTACTAATTTGAAGTTGAAGGTGTATGTGAACCAGGGCACATTACATAATTATAGATCTTAAAATTTGTGTAGTCCATAATACAGTTATGGACTAGGACTTAACCGGGGTGGATTTCGTAGTTTTCCCTACAAACTTTACAGCCTCTCCGCCCCCATTAAAGCATAGTTTTGAACATAAAATATAGCCTATGTTACTTGCTGTGCTGGTAATATAGCTTTCTACAGGTGAAACAATTTTTAAAATGGGTTTAGAATATTTGGGTATCCATTACAACAAACAATCAAATCTTTCCTCTTTATAATATTACTTTAGATGTATTGGAGTTGCTAAAGTTTCCCCAGACTGCCATAGGCCCAGACCGGTTTTAGGATAACGGATTTATTATCGGTTTAGTATATCTCTAGCAGCTAAAGAAGAATGTATAACGTGACGTTGAGTGTTGTATGTTGAGTTTCTCTCTTTTGGTATCTATATAGTGCTCCAGGTGAGCCATCCGTCTGAATGTAGGCCTTAGTATGTAACAGTGTCCCTGTGTTCTAGTAAAGAGCCATCAAACTTCACATGTGGATAGTTGCCTTTTATGTAGGGTGAAGGTACAGATGCGCAAGCTTATTTCTTCACACTTACAAGCACTTTGAAATAACATCACTTGATGTCATCCCTTTTAAAAAAAATTGTAAAGCAACAGCTGCTTCACAAAGGATCACCCCTGTTGACTAATATTGTCGTGTTGTCAATGTACGTAACCAGTAGGCACACCATTAACTTCCGGAAGGTCTGCAGTGAAATTATAGGATGGGCCCTAAAACAGTTTCTTGAAGGACCCAATGTCCAATTGTTTGGAGCATACTTCCGACTCTTTGACTTCGAAAATTATTTCTGAAAGAAAAGACTCTACACTGAAAAAATTGTCTTCACCTTAGACCTGTTGGATGTCCAGGTACCATCGGAAATTATTTCCTTCCAGAGATTTAGTGATTCTGTTGCATACCCTATGGACTTGCTTGTTAGTACTGTGCTGGGATCTATATACAAATTATCATGGTATTGGGATGGGTTTGAATATGATTACGGATTTTCTTGGTATTGTAAAGAGTAGGATCTTTTCGAACAGTTTAGAGTGAATCGTCAGTAGACAAATTGGCTTATAAAAGAAGACCCCTGCTTTGTAATATTCATTCGTCATGATAATTTGGGATACTTCTTAAAACTGTGGGTTATATTTGACTCTGCAGCAGTTCGCCATTCTAAGCAGTTTTTAGAAATTCAACTGCTTTTCTCGATCACTAATTTAATTAGTACTTCTTTCGTAATTCATTTGCCATGCATTTAGTTGATTGCATAATCTTTGATCATACAATTCTATCTAATATTGATTTTCAGAATATGGTTGGACCAGGGGATGTCGACGAGGAATTGGAACCTGAAGTGAAAGACGAATGTAATACTAAATACGGAGATGTTATAAAAGTGTTAATATTTGAAATGCCCAACGCGCCATCAGATGAAGCCGTCAGAATTTTTGTAGAATTTAAGCGTATCGAAAGTGCTATCAAAGCAGTTGTCGATTTAAATGGCAGATTTTTTGGTGGTAGACAAGTCAAGGCAGGATTCTACGATGTGGAAAAATTTGCTTCACTACAGTTGACTGAATAAAGCTTTATTTACGTAATTTTTATTTTTATTTGTTTTACATTTCTCCATTATTATGTTAAGTAGTCTACACACTGTTACACACATACTCATCTTGCCACATACAAATGAATAAAATAAGTTTCTACTTGGAATGCAGCATTTTACTGCAGGCGGCAGGGGCTGAGGAACGCTCAAAAACAACTAATTAACTGAAGTAAAATTCTGTTGTTTTCGAGATATTTGAATGTTACGGTTTGTTTATTACTTTCATACTTTAATTATTGCTAGTGCTATAAATACTACTACTACATTATTGTTTTCTCAGTAGCGCCCGTCACTGTGGCAGTACCAATCAGTGCTATTATTTTAGTCTAGGGTTAACCAGACAGTACATTTATGTGTTACACTTGTGTAAAGTGTGCTTAGGGATACCTCAGCCACTTTACGCAAGTGTAACAAGGAAGGGTGTGTGATAACACACCTTTCCTTGTATGACGCGTGGCTCAAAATTGTGGTACCCTATATAATAGGTCTTTACCTATGAAATTGCCGTTTTGTATGAAAAAATTTAAATGAATTTTTTTCATGTATTTTTTATTTGTATTAATCGAAGTAATCACCCATGCAATCAATGCATCTTTGCCAACGCAGTGGCAGTTTATTGATGCCCTTCTTAAAGAAATCAGCTGGACGGGAGGCAACACATTCTTCAAAGGCATTTTGTACTGCCTCTCGGGTATTGAATTATTTTCCCGCCAAGAAGTTATCCAAATTCTGGAAAAAGTAGTAGTCTGTAGGCGCAAGGTCTGGTGAGTAGGGCGGATGACGGAGAGCTTCCAACCCCAGTTCTTGCAACTTGGAGACCGTCTGCTGTGCAGTATGAGGTCGCGCGTTGTCGTGCAGGAGCAGCGGAGACGAGCGATTGACCAATGCTGGTTGGAGATGTGCCAGCTTCTCCATCATTGTGTTCAATTCTTCACAGTAAACATCTGCAGTAATGCTCACCCCGTTTGGTAAGAAGCTGTGTTGAATCACACAGGCGCTAGACCACCAAACAGTGACCATCACTTTTCTTGGGGTAAGTTTTCGTTTAGGGCATTGTTTAGGTGCTGAACCAGGATCCAACCAACTTGCTGAGCGCTTGCGGTTATCAAACAGAATCCATTTTTCATCGCAGGTAACAATGCGGTTCAAAATTCCTTCATTTGTGTGTCTGTTGAGCAGTGCAAGGCACGTCTCGACGCGTACTTCGCGCTGGCGATCATTGAGTTCGTGGGGCACCCATTTGTCAAGCTTTTTTACCTTGCCAATTTGACGCAAATGGACCAATATTGTTTTGACGCTAACGTCGAAAGCTGCTGCTAATTCAGCCGTAGATTGTGTATCATCAGCTTCCACAATCGCCTTTAATTCGTCATTGTCGACCAAAGTCCTCGGACGACCGCTTGGTTCATTTTTCAGGTCGAAATTTCCAGAACGGAAGCGAGCAAACCAATAACAGGTAGTGCGTTGGTTTGTAGTGTTAGCTCCGTAAACGTCGTTGATGTTGCGTGCCGCTTGTGCCGCGTTGCTGCCACGACGGTAATCATATTCCATAATTACTCGAATTTTTAACGTATCCATGATGACGAAAAAGATTTAAATGCGATGAAAATGTAACACTAATCAATAAACAAATGACTACTTTTGGAAAAAAAAATCCATGTTTTTAAAATAAAATTAATTTGAAATTAGAATTCTTAGCCAAACAAAAAATATTTTGATTTGAAATGGCCAGTACTGCAGAACGGCAATTTCATAGGTAAAGACCTAATATTTATGATCTGAACTAACATTTTTTATTCACTATTATAATGCCTGTCAATAGATTAAAAGTAGATGTTCTTATAGTAAACATTTAAAAAGAAAAGACAGATTCTAAGATGTGCCTTATAGTATAAGATCTAAGAATTAATAGCTTACAAGTTGAAGAAAAAGTTATATTTTTAAACTGTTAATTTTTTGGATTTTATGGAGCCTTTGGGTTTCTAATGAAGATCTATTTATTTTATATTATGGTCGTCACACGATTCTTGTAACAGTACTACTTAGTCTGTGGTCGGTGACAGATAGTCACGACTGTCAAATAATGTCAAATTGTCAATCATTACATTAATTCGTAAGTGTTTACTACATAGCGTGTTGTAGTATACTAAAAAAAGCGGAAATCATCAAAAAAATGAATTGTTTTTAATATAATTTGACATTAATCATTCTAAATTATAAAGTAGGTATTAAAATTCAGTGGAATCGGACATGGTAAATAGGCTTTGATGTCAATCGCAACAGCTGCCTGAATTGGATGATAGTGAAAAACGCTAACTATTGAATGGAAATACATAATTTACATCAATTACAATGGCATTCTATACTTGTAACAGATATAGATTAATAGTTTTGCTTCTGCTCGTGTTGATTATGTGGCAGTTCTTCCGGCTGCTGCCCGAAAAAAACGCTACGTTAATATCGGAGGTATGTAATCTGTCTTTTGCTGGAATATCAATATTTTATCTTAATCCTTACTAACCATTCATTTAATGTATTATCTATTAACTTAAATAGTGTAAGTGGGAATATAGACGGTTCCAGGTTCATTGCACTGCATATTGATTATCCTTATTTGTGTGAATATGTCATTCTTACTTAGATCAATTTGAGCCTAAACGAAATTTTAATATTTTAGTATAAAATATATTACATGTTTATTCTCACAATATACTGTCTGTATTCCTTCAAGAAGGTAAGCTGACGTGTACAGTATATCCATATATTGCCAGTTATGTCATAAGTCCCATGTATTAGGGCCAGGTGAACCCATTGCCAGTGCCTGGGCAAACATCTGGACCCCAGGCAGCTACTGAAAGTTTTCAAACGGAAAACCACGATAATACTTCTACTGACCCGGGGATTGAACTCAATACCACACACTCAGCAGTCACGCTTGCAACCACTAGGCCAGCAAAGCAGTCAGGCGAATCAGATGAGGCAGGTGTTTATTTTATTCAACGTAAATGTCATATGTTCATATTCAAACTCGCGCCTTTTAATGGGGGTAGGTAGAAACTAAAAACTCCACATGCTACAATCCTTACATAACATACTCCTGTTGCTTCCTCAGTACTCATACATAGTTCTTTTTATGTAGCATTTAATATATGTACCTGCAAGTTTCGTTTTTTATTTCGAAATTTAAGTTTTTACAGATGAAATCAAGGTTACTAGGTCTAGCTAGAGCATTGATAATGTTGCTACGAATCTATGATTCACACATGTTTTAGAAGTGTTTTGTGAATGTATTTAGCCCCCTGAACTCATTTAATGAATTAACATTTAATTATAATAACTTTTCTGTTTTTATAGTCTGGCATAGTGGAGTTAGAAGATGACAAGTACAATAAACATAAACAAGACAAAGTGAAAGTGAGGGTGTACTATGAGGCCCTTTGTCCTGATTCCAAACATTTCTTTGTGAGGCATTTGGCACCCGTGACGGAGAAGCTTTCAGAGTTCCTAGAAGTAACCCTAGTACCATATGGAAAGGCTACAGTAAGTATATGATCTGAACTAGTACACTTATATTACTTGTATATCAAATACTCAACCACAAAAATAAATCAGCTATGAAATAAAACAATCACATCACATTAAACTAAATATTTGACGACCTATGTGGCGTAACGGGCGAAGGTCCGCCTGCGACGCAGGAGGTTGCGGGTTCGATTCCCGCCCTGGGACAAATCTTTGTACGATCTACAAGGATTTGTTCCGGGTGTTCTGGGTATTTGCTATGTATAATAAAAAATATCTATTCATGTAATGTATTGTATTAAGTATATCAGTCATCTAGTACCCATAACACAAGCTCTGCTTAGCTTGGGGCTAGATGATGCTGTGTGGATTGTCCAGCATTATTTATTTATTATTTATTTATTTATTTATTTGCATATTTAGTTTTACTGAATATGCATAAAATTAAACTACATAAATTATGTACTACTTAATGTAGGTCTCATTTAAATTTGCTGTAGCATATTTTAAATATTTTGTTGTTACACATGTTTGAAAATTGACATAGTATGGAAAAAATTTGATGACAAAATATATATCGATGGACATTTATCAATCCATTATTACAATACCTGCATACAATATTTCAATTTACTGTTACAATAATTTGCTTTAAATTTTTACAGACCAAAGAAGAGACAGGGAAGTATATTTTTCAATGTCAGCATGGTGAAGAAGAGTGCTATGCAAACAAAGTACATGCTTGTGCAATAGAGGCTATGGCAAACATGACCAGTGCTGTTAAGATAACAGATTGTATGATCTCAGATAACATGGACGCTGATGGTGCTCTCACCAGGGTAAATATAAAATTGTTTTTTTTTTTTTTTAATGAAGACTTTGCCCCACGCTAGGAATTACGACACGGGGCGCAGCAGTCGATCGCTCAGCCATAGCGCCAACCGTGCCGTCAAAAAAAATTTGCTACTTTACTACAATATTTATTTTACATTAATTTTAAAAATCATAAAGTCATGAACCTTGTACTGTTTCAGTGTGCAAAAGAAATGAAAATTGATCCTGATCCCATCAGCAATTGCGCACGTCACGATCATGGATCAGCTCTCCTGAAGAAACATGGCGATGATACTCACATATTGCAACCAACATTCATTCCAACAATAACAATAAATGGTTCCAGAGACAACCAAGCAGCCATATTGAAAAATTTCCTGTTAGAAGTATGCAAAATGATTGACATGCCTCTACCACCTCCTTGTTTGTGACATAACAAATTTGATCAGCCAAATATGCACAATATACTTCAGCGTTTTGACTAAAGACGTTGATTCCAATGTTTTGTCAATTGAAGCTCAAATTCAAATTGCTCATAATATTACTTCCATGCAATTTCAAGAACCATACCATATTTGTTATTCATTAAGCAGTGTAAATGATATTTGTATCATTTTATTTTCAGTAATTGTGCATTATCAGATAAAAATATTGATTTAATGCTACTTCTCATTAAATAAGAAGAAATTAACATGTACTTTATTATAAAAAAAATATATTAGAGAGTGTGTTTTGGGAACTAAAAAAGGCTATTGAAGTATTATCTAAATTTAAAAAAATTGTTAATTTTCAAGGTGATATGTTTACTTTTGTTTGTTATTTTATAGTTAATTTAAGTAAATTTAAATGGGTTGTGTTTCGTAAACTAAAACCCAGTGTCTAGAACGAAAATTATCGCAAATTGTCAAGCGCATGTTGACTGATATAATTGGTTGAATGAATTATCAACAGCCAATAGCATGTATTTAATTTTTGACGTATTGATAACTACGTTCCAGAAACCGGGTGCTGGTGAGTCACTGAACAAAATAATGGTTTAGCATTTTTTTTTAATGTGCATTTTTCTGGTTGTTATTGCATTTAGTGATAACTTTATTACTTTAAAAACTGTTGTATTTTTATACCTCTTAATTTACATATATTTTTATTAAAACTATCTCGTCAATTTGTAGAATGATGTAATCTTGGTGAATGATTTGTACTATTAATATTTTATAGTTCGGTAGATAACCATATTAACGCAATGATATAAAGATGAATAAGTCATCATAAGTATTTTCCACACCATTTTAACACATGCATAATTATTGTTTATGAGAAACTGGGTTATCATGCAATAACCCTTATTCCTACTATTTTAATTACCTACTAATTGCTTAAGTCTAAATGTGATGAGAAACTTATTAACTTGTAGAAGAGATCAACACGTAATCGCAAGCCGATTAGTTAAATTGTGTTAACACATTATATAATTACACGTTTACGTTTAATAGCGTGAGTCATTTATATTTATAGTACTGAATTACTGAGCTCCCGCACAACAAGCACTAACGCACTACGGCTGCATAATGTTTTTTTGGAAATGTTACTTTAAAACTTAACACACAAAGTTCAGTTTGCAATACAACTTCAACAATTTTATGAGTTTTTCAATAGTGCTAGTCATTGTGAAATTGACTTTTATTTACTTTAGTATAAAGTTAATATTTGTTGAAGTGATCAAGGCATCAATGTGACACATGGATTATAATATCGAATAGTATATGGAATGTACTGTACGATTGGTCATTATTATGTATTTGTGATTATCGCAAACCTATATCAGAAGCAAAAAAAATATGTTTACTCATGTATTGTATTAAATAAGTTGCTTTCCTGATAAACAGATCAGTGCGTGGTGGGACACTTGAACTGAACGTCTAAAGTTCTTTAAATATGTAAAAGAATCAAAAATAATAATTATTCAATTGATCAAGAGTTCAATAATAATTATTACGTATTGAAATGAGTAGAATTAAAGTTATGCTCAGACAAGTATAGAATGTGCTAATTAAAGTCAATCGTGAGGCTAATGTTTACTTTTCTTGTACATTGTAATGTTCTAAAAACTAAAACAAACAAATACAGCAACTTGAAAGAAAATTATTTAAACCTATGTATTTTAAAATTGAAATTGGAATGGAAGTATGAATTTTGTGAGG
Source organism: Phlogophora meticulosa (assembly GCA_905147745.2). Lineage (NCBI taxonomy): Eukaryota > Metazoa > Arthropoda > Insecta > Lepidoptera > Noctuidae > Phlogophora > Phlogophora meticulosa. The sequence goes on from LR990518.1 coordinate 9,961,544, forward strand.
GTGTTGGTAATAAATATGTATGTTTGTTGTACTGTGTAAAAGTAGAAAAATCTTCGTAAAACTACTTAATAAAATTCGGGATTACGCCTGGGTAAAAAAAAATGAATATTATTTAGTCAATCAGTCAATAAAAAGAAATATAAGACATGTATTTTTTGCGTTATCATATTCTAAAATAATTACTTAGATAAAACGCATTAACGTTGGGGAGTGGAGGCTCGCTACGTCACAACTCAGTATAAAATCTCCTTAAATCGTCGTGACGTCATGCTAAATTTTAACTCAATGTATCGACGTAATCTTTTGATTACGATTAAAAATAAAAAATACGTGTCCAATATTTTTTTTATAATCTACCTGACGGAAAATAAAAATAATTAGTCTTCATCCCTATTGTAATGTTAGCGTTTGCAAATAAAAGTTGTCAGAGTAGAATCCACATCATAATGTATAATCTTTCATCAATCTTAAAAAACCTGTACCTAAAATTATAATGCTTCATAGAATAAAACCATGAACCGTCGTAGCAGGTAATGGGAATGGTGTGTTACCGTGTTTTGATAAAAATGTTTATAGTAGTAGTAAACAGTAATAGTAGGTATTGTAGAATTACCCTAGCCTGTCTCTTTGTAGGATTTTTACCATTATTTTGATTTTTTTTTTATTATTTCAGCAGGTACGGTCGGCTACAAAAGTGGCTTGAGTAAAATAAAGATCTCAGCTAATACTGATCGTATCGATCTGTGCCAAATTTTGTTGTTTACTGTATTCAGTAACTTTCTGAAAAGTAGGTATAGCGCCGCGCTGTTTTGTAAGCGAAATGGATGAATATTCAATAAATTGAAAGTTAACTCAAAAAGCAGGAGAAACTGTAAAAACACAGTTAAAATATTAAAAATAAAGCAAGGATATTCCTTTTTTATCATTGTGCTACGGAGCCCTAAAAGATAGTAAAGCAAGACCCATATTAAATTCATGGTCAGATAAACGGCGGTAACGGTTCTCTCTACGCCCATAGAAAATCAATTTTCTTTCAAACCAACATTATTAATTGGTCGGAATTTAGTCAATTATATACGTAAGTAGTAACTATAGAAATGTGTTTGAATAACCGTTAACAGCATACAAGCGCTGCCGTTTGTCAGCCTATCAATACTCCACACGTTATTTTATAATTTTACTATACTAACTTTTAGAAATAGTGTGGCTCGCCTTTACTTATAGTAAAACATTCTTATTGTATAATGCAGGCAAATTAATAAAAAGTAGGTTGTATGTATGTACGTGTTGTAGGTATTTGCCCCTCTTGCCGTCAACCTTTATAATAATGTTACTTTTTCTGGTAATGGGTAAGTAGGTACCTATGTATACCTAAGACCAGTGTGATGTTGTCATGTGAAAATAATGTTGAAAATTAAAGTACATAATTTTCAATTTCGTGTATTTTTTTAACTTCTCTTCCTCTGTTCATGGTCTGCTCTCGTTCTGATTGATAGACGAACTGGTAAAATGTGGGTGACGTGTAATCATTATGGGTGTTTGAGGAGCTCGTGGCTTAATAAAAGCAGCCGCACGGTTTGTTCGTAGGTTATGCTACGCTTTCTAAGGTCAATCTGTGGATGGGTGACCGTTGGTAACACATTGAGACTCGTCCGTGCCTCTAAAAGCACGTTAAGTGTTGGTCCCGGCTGTCATTTGTAGATCTTTGACAGTCGTTACGGGTACTCAGAATTTCAATAGCCTGACAACCAGTCTTACCAAAAGCTATCGTGTTGCCCAGCAACTGGGTTGTTTAGGTCAGATAGGCAGTCGCTCCATGTAAAATACTGGTAATATGGGTATTCAACTGCATCTGGTTAGACGGGAAGTCGACGCCAACATAGTTGGGAAAAGGCTAGGCAGATGATGTGTTATCATTATGGGTACCCACCCATAATGATAACACATCATCTGCATCCCTGAGGTGTACCCACACCTCAGGGAATATAGCATGAATTTATTTTAGGTGGTTATTACTACAGGTGGCTATTTAGCACTAAAGTTTTACGCAGTTATAGTCACCGGCAAATAAGATGGCAAGATTTTAGCGTAGTGGGGGTAAGTTCGCGCATCGTACACTTAGTGGCACAAAAAAGTGGTAACTTTTATTGATCGTCATTATTCTATTGTTATTGCCATCATTTATATTTAATCATGTCTGTATAGAACAAAGTTAAAGAAGGGAGAGGAATTCAAGTTTATTAGGAGTTATAAATAACGTGCATTTAAAATTCAAAAAAGTTTATATATAAAAAAATAAAAATAACTAGTCGTCGTCACTATCCGTTAATAAAACTACCCTTGGCATCATATTGAAAGTCGCAATCGCAGAACACTATGGTTGTGTTCTGCAAGTGTTTGGTCAATGCTGTATGTTTTAAATTGTTCTTTTTCCAATTTTATTAATTTGTATAACTCTGGTTTGAGCATACTTTCCTCGTATGCTATGCCTTTTCAGGAACTCTATCCTAAATTTAAAAACAATAACAACACTTAAGTTTAACACAACAAAAACAAAGGGTTCAATTTTCGTGCACTGAAATGTAATCGGGAGCGAACGGGACGCAGGCGCGGTGCGGGAGGCAAGGGTCGAGTGATGCACCAATCGCGCGCTCGGATCGACGCTACCTCATACCCCGCGTCCCGCTTGACCACCAAAGAGACCTAAAAAACGACTTGTGCGCATCTAACGACTTTTGCCATCTTATTTGCCGGTGATTATACCTAGGTTTCAGCGGTCTCTCCAGATCTAGAATGCGAATCATAAGCGCTAGATGGCGCTACGCTCCTATGTCCTGCAGGTCCTGCTCCCACTTTAAGCTTGTTTATTCGGGAAAAGCAATGGTTCAATAGACTGGACTATCAAGCACAGAATTAACATACAAGTGAAGACGAAACAGCAGTTCGTGGCTTAGTAACAGCCATACGAGTCGATCAAGATTATGCATAAATTCATTAATATATTAGGTCTTTACCTATGAAATTGCCGTTCTGCAGTACTGGCCATTTCAAATCAAAATATTTTTTGTTTGGCTAAGAATTCTAATTTCAAATTAATATTATTTTAAAAACATGGATTTTTTTTTCCAAAAGTAGTCATTTGTTTATTGATTAGTGTTACATTTTCATCGCATTTAAATCTTTTTCGTCATCATGGATACGTTAAAAATTCGAGTAATTATGGAATATGAGTACCGTCGTGGCAGCAACGCGGCACAAGCGGCACGCAACATCAACGACGTTTACGGAGCTAACACTACAAACCAACGCACTACCTGTTATTGGTTTGCTCGCTTCCGTTCTGGAAATTTCGACCTGAAAAATGAACCTCGCGGTCGTCCGAAGACTTTGGTCGACAATGACGAATTAAAGGCGATTGTGGAAGCTGATGATACACAATCTACGGCTGAATTAGCAGCAGCTTTCGACGTTAGCGTCAAAACAATATTGGTCCATTTGCGTCAAATTGGCAAAGTAAAAAAGCTTGACTAATGGGTGCCCCACGAACTCAATGATCGCCAGCGCGAAGTACGCGTCGAGACGTGCCTTGCACTGCTCAACAGACACACAAATGAAGGAATTTTGAACCGCATTGTTCCATTATCCATATCCGCAGTATCCATTTTTCATCGCATGTTACCTGCGATGAAAAATGGATTCTGTTTGATAACCGCAAGCGCTCAGCAAGTTGGTTGGATCCTGGTTCAGCACCTAAACAATGCCCTAAACGAAAACTTACCCCAAGAAAAGTGATGGTCACTGTTTGGTGGTCTAGCGCCGGTGTGATTCAACACAGCTTCTTACCAAACGGGGTGAGCATTACTGCAGATGTGTACTGTGAAGAATTGAACACAATGATGGAGAAGCTGGCACATCTCCAACCAGCATTGGTCAATCGCTCGTCTCCGCTGCTCCTGCACGACAACGCGCGACCTCATACTGCACAGCAGACGGTCTCCAAGTTGCAAGAACTGGGGTTGGAAGCTCTCCGTCATCCGCCCTACTCACCAGACCTTGCGCCTACAGACTACTACTTTTTCCAGAATTTGGATAACTTCTTGGCGGGAAAAAAATTCAATACCCGAGAGGCAGTACAAAATGCCTTTGAAGAATTTGTTGCCTCCCGTCCAGCTGATTTCTTTAAGAAGGGCATCAATAAACTGCCACTGCGTTGGCAAAGATGCATTGATTGCATGGGTGATTACTTCGATTAATACAAATAAAAAATACATGAAAAAAATTCATTTAAATTTTTTCATACAAAACGGCAATTTCATAGGTAAAGACCTATTATTAGTATGGGTGACCATAGACTTCATATGGATCCCTCTGGCCTTCCTTAGTAGATTAAATTAATTAATATCTCCGTCTGCGGAGATCTTTGGTACATGTTAATGGGTAGAAAAAAAAATTGAAAAGAAAAAGTCTGACAGGGTAGGTGTCTTTACTCACGATGTACTATTTTTGTTTTATACCGCGTTAATTTTAAACATAGGTATAGTATATACGAGGTGTAGGTACCTAGCGGACGCAGTAAAGAATGGTACCTAGCAACCTGACTCTGATAGGCTAAGTTTTCATTGAAGAGCGAGCGAAGCGTGCTGGACTATGGATCCGGACTGGGGTAGCTTATGTTGTAATCATACTTAGTTCAAGTTTAATTTTCATATTTTACTCATTAATAACGTGCTCTTTATTTATTGTGCTGTTATCAATAAGAATTTGGGGTATTGGAGAATTTTACAAATTTTTCTCGAGTATGTCGGGGCCTTTGTAGCTTTTCATACGGGCGATGCGGCGGTAGCTCCGCCCGGTCGGCATGTCATAGGCATAGTATTCTATGCCTATCTGACCGCCGCACCTGTCTATCGACAGACGCCCCATGTCAAGTACCTATCCAGGTACTGGAGTTCAGCTGCATCAATCCAGTTTGACTCAAAGTCAACCCCAACAACATAGTTGGTGAAAAAGGCAAGGTAGATATCGTGTTCGTCAAAGACCTCCATGTGCCCTTTCCATCAAGGCCGCGGAGATAACGTAAGTATCTATGAGACCTAGTACCTATAAGACTGTATGTACCTATGTTAAAATATCATAAAATAGATAGAATTTATTTTCTTAACACCTTAAACGCCAAATGACTGACAAAGGCGACAAACAATATATTATTTTCTATTGTGTCTCGTTGTTTGGCAGTTAAGGTATTAAAAAACACATAAAGTTCAAATGGAATATGGGAATTATATCATGTTGTACCTACATAAGGAAGGGCATCGACGCAGTAACTGATACCACCAACCATAAACCGTAAAAAATAATAGGAAAATTATCAATTTTATTCAACCCAATGATATTTAAGACAAAGCTAACAATTTACTTCTCTCATCAAAAATCACATTGGGATAGATTTTTTATAGTTTAACGCCTTAAACGCCAAGTGACCGACAAACAATACATTTTCTATTGTGTCTCGTTTTCGGGCGGTTAATGTGTTAAATCAAAAGAAACATCTGAAAAAAACGTGAAATTAGGAAAATACGACGAGAAATCTAACTTTGGGAGGGTCCAGAATCGTGTTCTGAACTCCCGGTATCAGAGGGGCAATTCCTTCCAATTATTAATACCAATCTCAGTCTCAATCTGTCGAAAATACGACTAGTTTCCCTACATTGTACACACCCTGTTCAAAGACTTCTTACTCACTTTTGTACATTCCTGAATTCAGCTTCGTTAAGGTTTTGCCTAAACCTGAAATGGGTTAGGTACCAACGAACTCGTCGAAATAAGTCGAAAATCGAAAAAAAATAATCGTCTGTTTCATACATTTGTCTTCACTTAGAGATCGAGAAAATTAGCGCGAGCTACTGACCTCCTTTCAGTTTAGGGTTAACAAAAACTAAGCTTATATGTATGTATTATGTAACTGTTATCTACTATGTAAGCTGCTGGCCATCGGTGATTGGGATCTAAGGACTGCGCATGCAACAGGGTTTCCGACAATAGCGGAGACGGAGATGCAGAGCTTGCCCTCAGCAAAAGCAGGGGTTAATAGTTGTGGTGGATCACCTCCACCTCCTAGCAAAAGCTTAAAAAATGAAATAAAAGTTGGCCGTCACGGGACACCCGGCAGATGCGAAACATCTAAATTGATGGTAATTGAATTATTTTATATTTAAAGAAAATAAATAAATAGGTAGTCAAATTATAAGTTGCTGTGAGTGGTAGGTCGGTCGGTCGGTGGAGAAGGGGATACATAATTAGTAAACAGCAGCAGCATACAGAGAAGCAACCGAGTGTACCTATAGTATGCGCGCGCACGCACACAAGAGTCGAGAGCGATAGCATAGACGTCTATAGATGTTTTACATCAACAAAACAACCCGCTGTCCCACCTTAAACTTAAGTACTTCAATGCGTTTCGCAAGTGTACTAAGTAACTACTAAGTAATACCATCTGCACGGGGCTCTCGAAGGCTAGGCTGCTCTTGCCGAGGTCAAGACCGTGGATGGATATCCATCCATTAAATAACGAGACCCCTCCGTGCCTCGGAAAGCACGCTAGGCCGGAGCCCTGTGGGCTAGCCTACGGTCATCAATCATTCGCGTTAAGCTTCCATTTTTCCATATTGTGTACAAAGCTAATAAATTAGTAGCTCTCTACCTTTTTCCGTTAGTCACCGTTCAAAGCAAATAACCGACTTCAGTCAATTCAATTTAAAATCCGCTCTGACAACACCAATTTGCTTGCGTCTAAATGGCTACCTTTGCTCCGAAAACCATTTCAAACACAACAATAAATCTTCAGTTGAAATCACGGTCTAATTTCGTAAAAGCCCCGTCTCGCTTTGCTAATTAATATGAATGGCATTTGCATCCGGCTTTTTCTCGCGTACACCATTTCCAACTATTGTTTTGCAAAGATTCTCACAATTTATTCCTGTTTTTACCCAACTGCGCAGAGTAAAAGAGGGTTATTGAGATTAATAAAACACAGCTTGTTTTATTGCTCTACTCAAATTAAATCTCTTGTACTCTTTTGGTAATAAATTGGCACGTTTTTCATAGTTAAGATTTCATATTTACGTGGGTAAGGTACCTACTTATTATACAAATTGAATGAGAAACTCATTTTATCTTTTCTTGCCGAGAAATTACAAAGATAAGTAGGTTTTCTTTTTCTTCATTATATCTAGACACGATACCTAGAGTCTACACAGTAAAATTAATAAAGAATCTGTCACCTGGATAAATAAAGAATAGCTACAGCTGTATACGTAACAATATATGTATTTTCTTCTTCTTTAATAATAGGTCTTTACCTATGAAATTGCCGTTTTGTATGAAAAAATTTAAATGAATTTTTTTCATGTATTTTTTATTTGTATTAATCGAAGTAATCACCCATGCAATCAATGCATCTTTGCCAACGCAGTGGCAGTTTATTGATGCCCTTCTTAAAGAAATCAGCTGGACGGGAGGCAACAAATTCTTCAAAGGCATTTTGTACTGCCTCTCGGGTATTGAATTTTTTTCCCGCCAAGAAGTTATCCAAATTCTGGAAAAAGTAGTAGTCTGTAGGCGCAAGGTCTGGTGAGTAGGCCGGATGACGGAGAGCTTCCAACCCCAGTTCTTGCAACTTGGAGACCGTCTGCTGTGCAGTATGAGGTCGCGCGTTGTCGTGCAGGAGCAGCGGAGACGAGCGATTGACCAATGCTGGTTGGAGATGTGCCAGCTTCTCCATCATTGTGTTCAATTCTTCACAGTACACATCTGCAGTAATGCTCACCCCGTTTGGTAAGAAGCTGTGTTGAATCACACCGGCGCTAGACCACCAAACAGTGACCATCACTTTTCTTGGGGTAAGTTTTCGTTTAGGGCATTGTTTAGGTGCTGAACCAGGATCCAACCAACTTGCTGAGCGCTTGCGGTTATCAAACAGAATCCATTTTTCATCGCAGGTAACAATGCGGTTCAAAATTCCTTCATTTGTGTGTCTGTTGAGCAGTGCAAGGCACGTCTCGACGCGTACTTCGCGCTGGCGATCATTGAGTTCGTGGGGCACCCATTTGTCAAGCTTTTTTACCTTGCCAATTTGACGCAAATGGACCAATATTGTTTTGACGCTAACGTCGAAAGCTGCTGCTAATTCAGCCGTAGATTGTGTATCATCAGCTTCCACAATCGCCTTTAATTCGTCATTGTCGACCAAAGTCTTCGGACGACCGCGAGGTTCATTTTTCAGGTCGAAATTTCCAGAACGGAAGCGAGCAAACCAATAACAGGTAGTGCGTTGGTTTGTAGTGTTAGCTCCGTAAACGTCGTTGATGTTGCGTGCCGCTTGTGCCGCGTTGCTGCCACGACGGTACTCATATTCCATAATTACTCAAATTTTTAACGTATCCATGATGACGAAAAAGATTTAAATGCGATGAAAATGTAACACTAATCAATAAACAAATGACTACTTTTGGAAAAAAAAATCCATGTTTTTAAAATAAAATTAATTTGAAATTAGAATTCTTAGCCAAACAAAAAATATTTTGATTTGAAATGGCCAGTACTGCAGAACGGCAATTTCATAGGTAAAGACCTAATATATACATATTTCATGTAGCTACCTACTGCATACCTAATAGCTGCTGTTTCAATAAGTTGTTGAAACGGTGCTAAGTAATTACTTAAGGTGATTCCATCATGTTAACTCGATAAATTCAAATATCTTCACGGTTTTTAAATTGGTTTTTAAAATGATGTACTCGTATGTAGAACAAAATCTAGATAATCCTGAATCTGAAGTATTGTCAACAACTCAGTTTTTTTTTACCTAGTAACGCGTCATTGTTGCTACTATTCATCATACATTGTACTACTATTTATGTACTGTCATGATGGCCTAGTGGTTTAGGCCTCGCCTCTTGTGCTCGAGGTTGTGGGTTCAAACCTGGGCAAGTATCAATGTGAGTTTTTCAATTCATACGTACTTTCTAAGTTTATCTTGGACATCACTGACATCGGTGAAGGAAAACATTGTGAGGAAACCTGGACTTACATAATTAATATAAGTCTGTCATCGCCCACCCGTCTTGAGCAAGCGTGGTGATTCATGCTCGTGCCTTCTCTGTATGAGAAGTGGCCTTTGCCCTGCAGTGGGGCAGTAATAGGCTGGTACTTTACTTTTTTACTTTATATGCACTGTAAACATTTTTATGTGACCAGCCATGAAAGTATCAGCCAAGTGCGTGTTGTTGCACGCACACTACTAAGACCTCGGGTTGAATATTAACGAATGCAGAGTATTAATTTTACGTTATAAGTTTGTATTTAGGTAAAAAAAAAATGCACTTGAAACAATATAGTTTTTTGGATTATAGGGTCCAACGATACTCCATCGCATTTGAAATAATCGCATCGTATATTTTTGTTTTCGTAATTTCACTACGTACTCCTTCGTTTAACCGAACTTAAAGTACCTACACCTCTATTCTAAAATTCATCGGTATAGTGACAATAGTTTCGGAGTGAAATGGCTGTGTGTAACCTCCGGACGGACGGAGACAGTCAGATGTACAAACGTACAGACCAAAATTATAAGAGTTCCGTTTTTGAGCTACAGAACCCGTTTAGGGTTCCGTAACTAAAACGGCAAATTCAGCTTTTCAGTAATTTTGCGTAAACAAGAATCTAAATGAACAAGGATGTACTGAACATCTTATTTGTTTCCGCGATTTCATGTTAGGTTTCGTGGTAAAAGTTGCCCATAATCATGAGATTATCATGAATACAAACTAAGCTTGTACCTATATACGTGGGCACTATTAATTAACTACTGTTTCAACTGCCAGATAGCTTATCAAGTAAGATTATATCATTATCCAGGAAGGAAACGCATACAAACATATATGAGCTTCGTGTATCATCTTAGTTAATCTTGTATTGTCAATGAACTAACAGAGTAGGTACTATAATACGTATGTAGGTATTAATCAATCGATTCAAAGTACACACCAATATAATGTTATTGTCCAGCAGAGATCCAACACAGATCCAGTCTAGTAATAAACGTAAATTCACAGAGGAGTGTGCAACAAAATTATAACAGCCGCTGTATCGTGCAATTGGATTGGAACTAGGGATGTACCGGGAGGCAAGGTTGCCCCCGGTACATCCCTAGTTCCACTAGGGATGTACCGGGGGCAATCTTGCCAGAGGTAAACGTGGAAAAAAAGATTAAGTGAAGCCGCGGGCAGTCGGGCAGGTTTGAGATGGAACCCTTAGGGCGCGAATCCTACTCGCAATTGTCCGGTTGTTTTAATCATCAGACCAATATATCTAAAAGTTCAATAGATGTGTTAAAATTTTCTATCTAAAACGGTCAGTTCGGTAAAAATAAAACTGATTTATAGTGCGCGGGTAAAATCTTTTTGGCAAGGTGCATTTTCCATTTTATGCATATCGGTACGTTTTCAGGAACATAAAAAATCCATTAGATTTGTGCATTGGCTTAACGAGCGATGACGTGGGGTGGACGCGGAGAGGCCGGTGCGGCGCCCGGCGGCGGCAATCCTCAGTTGACCGTGCGTAAGCGGCTTTATTGCTTTCCTGTCAGCTGTAATAGACAGGTGAACAGTCTGATAGCCGTTTCGTGTATTAGTTATCGGAACCTCCGCATCCGCATCCGCTTCCGCAAGTTTTTAACCGAGTTGTGAGTCCAACTGAGCGAATATCCTTTATTGTGGTGCAGATAGCTTCAGTAACTAATTGAGCAACTGGTTAGTGGAGCCCCTTTACTATAAGAACCATGGAGACATCGCGAAAAAGGTGTCAACGCCACAAAATTGTTTTAATTAATGGATTGCGCTTTTTGGCTACCATTTTTATGTTAAATTACCAAATTTTAGACATTTTCCTTTACTTCGCACTGCACAAACGTGGTCAACAGAAAATACACTCAGGTCTAAAATGTTAAAGTTATCACAATACACGACATAACTGACCATATGTCTTGATTGGCGTTGACAGAAGCTTGAATTTTCCACCTGCCCATGGAGTTGCAGACTTTTTTGATTTTAATTGTAGCTTTGATACTTTCAACCGTTTCTAAAAAGGAGTCCTAACATGATGATCCTATAAGGGATCCTTGTTTTTACTTTTGAGGTACGTAGCCCTAAAAACTGGCAAAGAGCAAGTCCGACTCGCACACTGAGGAATTTACCTTGGCAGGAAAAATATTATATCTATACATCTTAAATCTTCCAAACAAATATATAAATACAGCAAATAAATAAAATTGTTTATGTTTGTAGAGTCAAGATGTAAGCTTTTTACTTAATTCATATGAGTGAATGAATACATTAAGAAGTTACTTCTTAGGTGTTAGTGTTAAAGCTGATAACTTATGAAGTAACCTTACGCTACTTTTATTTTAGAAAAACAATTAGGGTTCTGAGCCTTTTTCCTATTGAAATAGGGAAGAATACAAACAGTTTATGTCTAATTCCAAAAAAATATTTTCGTAATTAACTAATTGCTTTCAATTTAACCTAATAAGCACATAAAACTCTTTCATATGATACCCCGGTCGACTTAGTTACCCTAATTTAACATTTTAACTTGGTTATAAAGTATATAAAAACACTCATCATACACTTCACAACTTCAAGGCAATCCATCGACTTTTTTATAAGATTTTTCTGATATAAACATATAGAAGCTGAGTTTGTATATAGGTACCTAAAGAAGATTATGTGGACAAGTATTGTTTATAACTATTCCAAATTTCATGTCGATAGTATTAGCAGTTTACGAAATATACACACAGACGAGATCGCACTGTAAGGGTTCGTTTTACCATTTTGGTACGAAACCCTAAAAGTACAATATTTATGAACTACAATCATTCAAAGCTTAGACAGCCCTAACTGGACATTGTTGAAGTCAAAACTCAAGGAAATTTTATGTCTCTGTGTAAGTGACTCAGTATAATTGAAAATTGTTGTTGTTCGCATAATGGCTTTAATGAATGCCCGGGTTTTTAATTACACTCGACCCGTAATATCAGACGTCTTCACTTCGCACCTAATCGGCACATTCCCTGCGAACACTCTATTATTACGACACAAGAAGGTCATTGTGCATATCGACGTATTATTAGTGTGTAACTAAGGATGAAACTATTACAAATAGTTGATTATGCACTCAACAGCATAACTACTAATGAAAAAGCTGATTAGCTCATAGATTAATCTAATTTAAAATTACACATTTAAATTAAAAAGAAAAGTTTCATGTTTTTTTATACACAGCTTATATGTATTTGTGAAATAACTGTTGTAAACAAATGATTTAATCATGTTTTTACAGATGGTGACTTCATGAAGATGAAGCATACTTATGATTTTAATAATTTCTCGGTATGAAAATAAAAAAAATGTAAGCTATTCAACTTTACATCTACGTAGACGTGACATTTTCCTCGTGGAAGTCTATAGGTACATACATACATCCTTGCCTACCTACCTCACCGTTCTGTTTTCCATGTTTAGGGGCCGTCGTAATTAGATAAATAATGCAGTTACCTACGAAGCATGTGTGTAGACGAGACGGATCTAGATATATCTGTACGCGAACGAGCCGTGTACTCTCATTAAAACTTTCCTCAGGCTGGGCTTGCACGTGTTTTTAATTTTTATCGAGAGCACTCGTCGTTAGCGGGTGCGGGGACTTGCGGCTTGCGCTGCGGCTTTCGGCTTTGATTGCGGTAATGACGTCTCTCCGACTTCCTCGCCACTTGTCTCTTCTGACTATCTTCAAATGATTATTGCTTTACAAATTAATGATGTCCATGTTTTAGTTATGACATTTTTAAAATCAAAAGTGTACCTTCAATTCCTTTTTCTGTTACTGAAAGCGTTTTCATTAGTCGTTCCTGGAATTTACTACGAGCAAGCGATATTTCTGCTTTGAGTTTTTTTACACAGGTACTTTCTCAGAACTTAATAACCGACCTACGAGTATCTTATGAATATAAAACCAAACATGTGTAGTTATATTTTATTCTATAATTTGTTTATCTGCCTGTTTAAAGGCTCATTTACACAACACATTGATACAACCTACCTACCTACCTAGTATGGCTAAGGTATGTATGGTAATTGGAAACAGGCGTATCCTATATTTAACCATTTTGAATTAGCGCATTAGCACCCAATAATCGTTCCTCTCTCTTGTACATCAAGCACACTTATTCAGCTATTAGTCCCTGACAGAGTGGCCAGTGCCAACATTTATTGTCAGTGGGTGCAGGGGTCGGAAGACAATCCAATTGTTCTTTCTCGGTTGGTCTGTCCCGTCCTATAGTGGTCAAACAATACGAATTTATTGGTTTTGTGGGACCCATTGTGGCATGATGAATCACTGTTACACTGTGCCTTGTTAACACCTCTAACTATTTGTAAACTGTGGCCGTGGGACTTATGAATTCGGCGGTAGATATATATACACAAGTATAATCATCCGGGAACGGTGTATATTGATACTTAATGTATGTATGTAACCGTGCCGTGATGCATATGTAATGTGGCTACCAACGTATTGAATACGTAACAGCACTAAACGGAAATCTAGAATTTGCACGTCTGCTTGAGTAAATTAACTATAAAAGCGTTCAGAACTAAAGAAACAGTCTTGCCTATCGACTGCAATAGTATAAACTTGTGTAGAGCCATAAAAATAACATTTCAAATGATGTGATATGTTTATAGTTTATGATTCTATATTCAATAGTTTGTGAACATGATTAGAGATGTTGTTGACACGTCCATAAGACGTCCTCTTATCTCAGCCGGGCGTTCAAAGTTGGTGGTTGTGAACGCGCGTCTACAGCTACGAATGCGAAAGTTTACTTGTTACCCCGCGTCGGCAATAGTCGGACGAGTTTACATACAATAGAAATATTGTAAAAACTTTTCTACGAAAACTAGTCAACAGTTTTGTCGGGACGTCGTATATCTGAATTTCACTAGCGAACGTTTTTAGTTAACGTGTTTACCTACGACGTGCATTTTGAAATTTCACACTTTAGTGTGAAATTTAGAAAGGTCAGTTAGTTAAATGTTGTTTTAACTAGTATTTTGGAATTATTAACATAGTACGAACTGCATATTCAACTTTAACATTAGCGATTCGGCTTCCTCTGAGTTATAAAGATAATTGAAATTCAGGCTGAACACAAAAACTCTAATAGGTCCACGTGGACGCACGACACACGGAAGATCTACGACGCGTTGCAATAGCAACCATATCCAAATATTATCCAATAAAGCGATGACAATATAGAAGCCGCAGCGGCCAACAATACCCTTTCATTGTAATAACACAATTCGCATTTCACTATCGAATGGCCCGTTGTATCGAGTTGTCGGAATGCGCATGCAACTAACGAATGCACAGATGCATGATGCAGCCGACAGGGAAGCAACAAATCCTCTTAGGCACGGTCACTGGCGACGCCTATCGGCCCAGTTGCCGACGCAAACAACTCTAATGGATTTTTCATGTCGATTGAACACGACATAGGTATAAATGCGTGGAAGATAATCGAATATTGGAAAAAAACACTATGTTGTTCCACGAAATACGGATCAGCTCGATATAGGAGTTCTTAATATGTTACTTGATTGTAGATAATGTGTTTTATTTAAATGTGATGTCACTGTTACATACATAAATTCAATCCCTTTTTCCCATGGGGGTAGGCAGAACGCACCTGGTAAGATCATTGCATACTCCTTTTGCTTCGTTTAAGTTCATTCATTTGATCATATATACATGCACACCGTTTGCGAGAACCTGACCTTTCTGAAGAACATCACCAATGTCAATGTCACTGTTTGTTTTTATTCCAGACATCTTTTTACTTTAAAATGAATAGGACTATTTGGTGTTTTCAAGTCGACCTCAATTATATATTTATTTATTTCGTATTTATTTATATATTTCGGTGACATATAAATATTAGGTAGGTACTTACGTATTACTTTAGTTAGTTACGCTAGCAATAAACAACCCATTAATACAAAACGTTTGCGATTTAAGTTAGACGTTCAATATGCTCGCTCACCTACACAAGTTAAGCGTGATTTTCCAAGCTGTCTTCAAACCATTAATAATCATTAAGTATGATATCGCCGGGGCGCATTGTGGCCGCTACGTCAGCGAACATAGCAAATTATGACATTAATTTTATAATTATTATTGTGTAGGGTACAATAGAGGAGGGCGCACAAAAACACGTAAGATCCCTTTCATTGTTCACGGAGGAAACAATGATTGTTCCAAAGAGGGAAAATGACTCAGGAAATGCTGTCACTCCTGCCTTTCTTGTAACTGAATCTTTGATGATAAATCGTTTTGGTTACCTGATTTAATGACTGGTACTGTAAGATAAATTAAATTACAAAATAAAAATGTCAGTAAGATAATCTGTCCTCGAATTTTCAGAAATACATTGTCAGGACGAGAGGTAAACCAACCCTCTGAACTAGATATCAGAGTGCTGCTTAACCAGTAGTATAAGTCAATGAAGGGTAAACTAGGGAGAGTTGTTATTGCTGTGTCAACGAGTTGACACGACGTTTGGATTATAGATCTGAAGAATGAATATTCGAACCATTTTGACTCAGTAAAATCACACAGACACAGTAATAATATATTTACGAATCAAAGAGTTAGCTGACGTCCAAGTACCGTGCAGAAACATATATTATTCTTGATATTTAAAAATCTATTAGTTTGATATTACAGAAGTATGAACAGAAAACAAATATATTATCTACGATATTCTCTGTTCCCATTAGCCATATTGCAAATAAATAAGTTTTCCACATGTAAAACCACTAAACCTTTACCTTTTTGATATTTCTCACTTTGTGTCAGACAGAATACTTACTTAATAGCCTATGTTAAGGCTGAGTTGCACCCAGTGTTTAGCAGTTAGATAGTTGCTTACTCATTCATGGTTCGAAAAGTTTCCGCCTCATGATTACCGCTTGTGCTGCAAGTAGCGTAACACCTTTAACGCGTTAATTGCTGGCTTTGTATAACTGCGCGTTAACTATGTGCCTTAACTGTGTGATTTAGTTGGGGTGGAGTTAGCGGTAATATAAGCCAAGTTGGCGAGCGAGGCGGTCCACTGGCGCAGAGGCAGCGGCGCCATGTTCACGGGGATCCTGCCCCTGGTACTGTGTTTAGTTGCTGTCGCTTATGGCGGCAAAGATAAACCGGTAAGTTTATTGTGGTTAGCGTTAAGTGCTTTAAAATCGAACTCTATTTGTTGTTATTTGCAGCAACAACGAAACACGTTTAAACCTTTAAAGAGTAGAATACGTCTCTCATTTGCCTTCTCAAAAAAACCTTCTAAGAAGCACATGAAGAGTCGCATCCATTGTAGTTATCATGTTTAAAAGTAGTGCAAGTGTTTTCGGGGGCGCGGTGTGTCGGAGTGATGGATGGGTGACGGCTCAGCGCGGCGACACTATTGCTCAACGTCGCTGCGCGAATACGTAATGCATCGTGTGCGCCGCCCAATGCTAGCCGCCGGGATCCCATCTCCAATGATACACGAATGTTTTTATTAGACTCAAACCGACGGTTTGGGAAATTCCTAATAAGTCTGCGATTTAACAAAAATCTCATGCATCACATAGTTTAATCATAATATCTTGAGAGATATTTTCTGACGTAACGTGATCAGTTGATAGCATTAATTATTTATTAGAAAAAGGCATGTTCTATTTACTATCAACTTTTGCCCGAAACTTCATCCGCGTGGATCTCAAACCCATATCAATTTAAAAATATATCTGAATAACATGTTGCGTAATTTAAGTGGCACCGGCTTGCTTCACAATTAAATTTGACCAAATTCTGCAGTCCTGATTTTCTTCTTCTAATACAATGAAATAATCCTGACATGACAAAAAGGAGCCGCATAAAAAAAAAAATACAAATTTTCATAAACAAGTCACTCGCTTCGCTTGACTAAACATACATATAAGATTACGGGTAAAATTATTAAAAAAAACTTGGTTCGTAAGACAGATTCCCAGATAACATGGCTTCTAGGCGGCGTATCAAGATGAAACATGACCACCAAACCAGATTTTAAGTTAAATAATACAACTTTGCAAACCGCATCCAATTTCGTGCAGTACAAACATACGGACAGACAGACTGACAGACAATCGAAAATTCTTAAAATAATTGTTTCGGCATCTATTACTGTTATAAAGACCCCTCGTATTACCTAAGTATTCTCAAACATCTCTCATTTTCAGACATCGGCCGATTACAAATTTATTAGATGTACTCGTATAGATTGTTTTTACAAGAAGGCTAAAGCCCGCTGTCGAGATCACTAACATTTCGCCTATTTCTAGCAAAAACAGGCCAGTAACACAAAAAACTTAGATTTCTAAGATATGCTCTATTTAAACTGAGGGCACACAGAAAAGTTACAATGGAGACGTTCCCTCACCATTTAAATTAATATTTAACATTATGATACAAGTTGATGCGCATTGGGTTGCTCCTGGGGGAATCGCGACTTAATATTTTCTTTGAGAATGTTATCTCATTTTTAATATTGAAACGACTTATTTCCCCCCGTTGTTCACAAAGGTAGTCGTGTAGATCAAGAGACCGGGGTGTCTCAGTGGTTCGCCCACTACGCTAAATAATGCAGATAGAAAATGATTTAATAAGGAAATCTCGGGAACTTTGTGGATCTAATATGTGGCGTAGTTTGAGGTATCGCTTAGGGGATGCAAGATGGTCGGAGTCGCTCTTGTGTTGTATGCTTAGCTGTGGCTACGTCATCTAGGAATAACAATTGAATGTACGAGTACGTGGTTTTCATTATGTGAATAAGTATGCCACTTAGTTCCTTGTTATTTGAACGTAAATTCAATAGTAACATAATAGTTTTGTTACACAATTACACTAGTCAAATTCAGCTGCCAGCGTAAATTGAAAAAAATATCCAAGTAATATATTTTTATTTCAGGTTTTCAGTGACGAAATCAAAGAAATAATACAAACAGTTCACGACGAGTGTGTCGTCAAAACAGGGGTGGCAGAGGGTGAGCGTTCAAAAGAAAATTTTCTTTCTCCTTTGTTCTATGTTAGCATGCGAATGACGCCAAGCAATCGGCGCGGCTAAGCTACCAACCACAGCCTTAGCGACCACCTAGAGAAGACTGTTTAATAATATTTCAAGAACATTCTAAAAGTAAAATACTATTTGAATAATCGACATAACTTTCCCAGAATATTTCACTTTTTCTGTTCACAATATGTCGAGTTGTGTCCCACTAGCTGTTAGCTTGTTTTCAGATACAATGTCTCATGTTTGCGTACATTAAAGAGTCTTTATTCTTACTTGCCCCCAGAGGATATAACGAATTGCGAAAACGGCATATTTAAGGAGGACACAAAATTGAAGTGCTATATGTTTTGCCTGATGGAGGAAGCGAGTCTCGTGAGTTATCTGTCTTTTGTTTGTTTCTCTCTTCACCCTGCCGTTTACGAAATTAGATACAAACAGGCATTTAATTTATTTTTAATTCAATTCGTTTGCTTTGTCTTTTAACCTGTACAAAGCTACCTTGACTGTGTACCACTTTTATATACTTATACTAATCTCTGTTTAGTCATGTTGATATCCTAATATTTGTTGACCGATGTGCAGGTAGACGATGATGGCACTGTAGACTATGACATGCTGGTCAGTCTGATACCTGACGAATACTACGACAGAACAACCAAAATGATATTTTCGTGTAAACAGCTCGGTGAGTGCTACATATTTGAATGCCAACTTCTAAATTTTAAAAATATTCAGGTTCGCAAGATCTAGTGAACCTAGCAAGTTGGATAATCATTCAATTAGTAAATTAATAAAATGATCAAATGGTTTGTCTCATTTTCTTCGTTCTAGTGGTTCTCTAACTACCATGTCGTGAGCAAGTTATGGTGCTAATTCAAATAATAATTTATAACTTTTGTTTGATTTCTAAATCTGGACTTATCACTGTTTCCTCTGTCTCCACGCTAAACAAATGAGTGTCTAAAATTAAATATTAAAACGTCAAATAATCTAAAGTAGGTAAACGCCCTATTAACTTTGTTTGAAGTTCTTGAAAATTGAGCAAAGGTCGACAAGCAAGTGTCTTGATTGAAATCTCATCTCAACCTTAGCATTTTACTTGTACGTTTTGCTATTATGTTTATTATTAGCTAAAAGTATATTTCTCTTTTTAGACACCCCGGATAAAGACAAATGTCAGAGAGCATTTGATGTTCACAAATGTTCGTATGAAAAAGATCCAGACGTAAGTATAACTACCCTAAACAAAACCTTCCTACACATTTTTAATAATTAGATAGCGTATTTTCGAGACACCAGACAAGGTTATAATTAATTAAAGAGAACAACGAAAGACAAAAGATTTTTTTCTATGAATCTAGACCAATTATATTTCGAGAACTTTTCAATTTACAAGATAATTTCATATGGTTATAATACATTTATATTAAAGTATGTACCAAGAATAACGAAAATCGCAAAAAAGATAAATCGCACACAATTTTTTTTTATCGTAACATCTAAGTACAGTCGACTGTACATCGCTGGAAAAACTTCGACCTTGAGCTGGCCTAGGGTACTCGTAATAAAAGGCCAGGTTAAACTGGATTTGTTACCGCTAAAATGCGGTCTAATACACCGAAATAGTAATAATTTTAATGCAAATTTAAAAAGCTCGAGGCTGAAATTTAATACCCGCTTTGATTCGGCGTACTATTTTATTGAAGTTTATTATTTCACAAAGATAGACACTTCGTAGTTCCCACGGCATGTCTACCACAGCTATAGTTTACGAAGACATTATGAAGGTGAATTAGTTTACACAATAATAAGGTGTTATAACGCGAATTCATTTTCAGTTATACTTCTTATTCTGAGGCGTGAGCGAGCAACTGGCGAGCGGAGATGATTGTGTTTCTACTAATAAAATAAACTAACTTTATTGTCATGTCGCTTTATTTATTTATCTCTAAACCGTTTCTACATTTTCGTATGTTGTCTTACTTCTGGGGGCAAGCAATAATGGTTTCTAATTTCACAGAGAAAGGTAAGGTGAAATTAGCTTAGAATTTATATTTTAAGACTGCCTAGTTCTCGAGGTCTTGGATTCGATTCCCAAGTCAGGCAGTGTTATTAACTAAACAACAAGACTTTGCCCAACCGAAGAATAATTGGTAAAAGGTTTGCTAATGGAAACCTATGGGAATCCATTAGATATTATGTCAATAGCAGCCCGAAGTCTGAATTTGGGCCCAGTTGATGCTAATAGGCTCGCTCTCTGTAACACTTAAACATAACTAGTGAAATGTGGGTGTCACCATAGGTGCAACTCTGCCCAACCCCCCTGGAAATATGGGAAGTGATCCTGTAAAATAAAAAATACCACACCATACCTACCATTATTAGTCAAACATACGCACAGTCACATACGAGCATAATTACCTAACACTTACGTAACTGAAATAATGATTGCTATTCATAAAAAATACCTTTTTAGTGTGGTTCCGAGTTAGCTATGTAAGTTTATAACACCTAAAATTGTATATCAGTGCCTGAAGAAACAAATGCTTTTGAGTTCTACGTAATTGTAAGGTTATTTATGCTAGTAACTGTTTTTATTTTATCCCAGTTTCACAGCCAATCCGCATTTAGAAATCTGAACCTTGTACCAGTTGACATATATATTGCGACTGCCGTCAAAGTATTTTTTGTCTTCACAGTAACAAATTATACTTATATCTACTCTCCAATAGGAAGAAAATATTTAGGTACGCACTTGTAAATAAAGACGTAATTTGCGTTTAGCCGCGGGCCCTCAGCCCGTCTATTTTTTTTATGAAATCCCGCTCAAATTTATTCAGATCTTGAAAGAAGTATAATGCTAAGGAATTAATTTGCTTCACGAGAAATAATTTGTTCGCGGAAAAATAAATGACTTGGAATCTTGTAAAACGTGTAATTGTGATCTTTAGTGACCCTCCCAAGATTAAATTTAGAAGAACTCTCGTGAAAAGCAGTTCTCGCTACCGCATCTTCCCTCTTAACTTTTTGTTATTAATATTGCGTTTCTGTGAATACAAAGGGCAGATGTAATAAAGTTCAAATGAGGTATGTTCTCCAAAATATTATTATGATTATTCGGTTGACCTCTCTGGTCCTTATTATATATTTTTATTTATGTAATGGTGTTCTGTATTTTTATTTTAAAAAGGAGATGCCCAAATAAGGCTACTTTTATATTAGATTCGTTTTTAAATAGACCGTTTTGCAAATATTTAGGTTTGGGATTTTCATCACAAGGACATCAATATTGATGTGAGCGATCAATCAAAGCATATTTTGTACAAACAAAATTCAAGTAACAGTTAAAAAAAAATGGTTTTCCCACGCCCATAGTATTTAAACAGCCTATCCAACGAGACTCCACGCTATGGGATAGACGAGAACCATTCCACCCTTCAAGTGTAGGGGAGATATTTTACCGATTTTTTGGCTTGATCAATAACCATGCCCAATTAGCTTCCTAGTACTAAGTCTCTGAGCTGAGCCGGCAACAGACGGACGGACATAGTGAAACTATATGGATTTCTTGTTTACTATGAATCTCTAAAAATTGAAAGCTATCATTTCTAGTCATCAATTATATCACGAAAACCGTAGACGTAGTTAGTGAATGAAAACAACGAAATGAGTATCAAAGGAGATGGTACCATAGTGATTAATTAAACTTTTATAAATCCGAACGGTAATAATTCTTTGATAAGAAACAATCATCCCTTGTTGCTCTGGCTTTCGTATTAGTGGTTACTTGTATCACACGAGCCAAACCAGACTTATCAATGATCTAATCTTATTTATTTGTATTTAAATAAACCATTTATATTGTTAAATTAATAATAATGTCGTAATGTTTCAATACAAAAAGTTACGAATTGTTTTCTGAACCAAACTGGAGTCCGAACAGCCTGGAGCGATAATATTTCAGATTTTTAAAGTACATCAATCGAATAAATCTGACTGTTATAAGTAGCTAACAAGTAAAACAACACAAGAAAGACACTTTCTGTATTAAAAATAGTATACGGGACTTTTTCAACAAAACATTGTTTTATTTTTAATGTGGAATATGAATCCCAAATTGATGTAAAGGTAAAATATTACGTTAAATATCATAGTTGATTTTTTAATCTATGAAATGTTTCATTCTACTGAAGAAAAATAATAAACGGCATAATTTCGCAATGTTTTTAATTCCACTTAGTACTATACTGGTGACAACGGAGTCGGAAGTAGAAAGTAAACTTACAAACCCCAATTACAATAGAAGAGCAGGTTATTTAACAGCAAAACGACATTCAAAAGACGGAAATACCGAGGGTCGGAACATCTGCACATAAAGAGGCAATTTGGAGATTGCCGGGGGCGCACAACCGCCACGGAGAATTGTGCTCAAATGTATTCAAAATTAAAAAATGAAGAAAATATTGCAAGGAAATTCATTGCGGTAAAATAAACAGGAGTGGCTTGTTACTGTGGACAGCGTGGGGAGCGCGCCGCCACGCCAACTTAACGCGGCACAAAGACGGTACTCTTCACCTTCAACCTTACTTTACAACTACTGCAGGTGATGTCTGGGCCACGAAGCTTTAAGGAGTTTACTCTTTATGAGTTTTTAACTCCATATTACGATTGTAAGAAATAAAAGAGTACTAATTTGAAATAAGAAAATTGATTGCGCCAACTACCTGCAAGGTGGGTGAAGGCGGTCAGTCGGCAAAGGCAGCGGATATCGCAATTTGGCGCTGAGCCGCAGTAATGACGGCCTAGCTGGACGTTGCGGTCGCGTACGTGCACTGGCTACACCAAATAGCTACAATCTACTGAAATTCTGTTCACCTTATTTAAAGAAATCATTCAGTAAATCCCCAATGAAGCGTGTTACTCTCAAATGTTGTTACTCTCAAGTGAGTGGATTATCATTCAATTACAGAGTATCAATTCTAGACTTGAATTTTAACGCACGCACTAACTAATTATTATTCATAAACTTTTGGCAAATTGTAATGAAAATGACGCCACTGATCTATTTGAAAATAATAGTAGTTTATGAGAACCCGGTTATTAAAATCTGAGTGAGATAATATTATCACATGAGTGATTTAATACCCAGTTATGTGCAGTTTCATAACAACGTCTGCGGTAGTATTCTCACACAAGTTTTTCATAATCCCTGATATACAACAGTATTACATAACACCACGCCAGTATTCCTCGAAGGGTTGGGCAGATGTGTACTTAAAGTACACAGACATTTCACAAGTTATGTTTTGAAGTCCCATGTAATAGGGGGTGAGCCTATTGCCATCAACCGGGCACATATCTAGACTCCGGGCTGCTACGGAGAAATTCGCAAAAAAAAATCCAGTAAAACATTGACTCGACCCGGGAATTGAACCCAGGACCACATGCTTAGTTATCGCGTTTTTTTCCACACATGATTAAAATACTAGATAATCGTTATTAAAGTATTACTTTTTATATTTAAATAAGACCTATACGGTAAAAGTATACTTCGAAACTATATTATACATATTTATTTTATAAGTACAACTTTGCGAGAGCCTTTATCGACGTTGTTTATTTTGTACAAGGCAATTAAAATATTCTATAAAATGCACATATTTCTTAACATAGTAATGTAATAAAACATACGAATAATTAACTAGAGTGAACCAATTCGATAAAATAAAATAAATAAATAAAATAAATAAATAATGCCGGACAATACACACAGCATCACCCAGCCCCAAGCTAAGCAGAGCTTGTGTTATGGGTACTAGATGACTGATATACTTAATACAATACATTACATAGATATATATTTTTTATTATACATAGCAAATACCCAGAACACCCGGAACAAATATTTGTAGATCGTACAAACATTTGTCCCAAGGCGGGAATCGAACCCGCAACCTCCTGCGTCGCAGGCGGACCTTCGCCCGCCGCGCCACATCGGTCGTCAAATCGATAAAGAATCTCTCATAAAATAAAATATAATATTTGTCGAATGTTTCAATTTATTAGTTAACTTAATGAAAACTTACTTTGCTAACTACATTTACGTAGTTTTCAAATTGAATCAAAATACAAACATTAATTGAACGAGTTAGTAAGAAGTTACTGCTGTGCTACTGAGTGCTACGCGCTTGCTACGAATGTGCTACGCCGCGCCGGACGACTGCACTCGTAGACGGCGTAGTACGGTAGCTGTAGCCGATAGAGTCCTACTAATACGACCGGAGCCGAACGCTGGACTTACCTACCCCCAAATTATTCCGCACCCTATTCAGAATATTAATAGCCCCGACCGTAATAGTGATTTGATAATCACAAACAGTGGAGACGTCTAAACAAACAATAGATTCGAATACATAATGCTTGGTTTATTCCCTATAGATGACCGTTTTAATATGTTATTTGATATTTCATTGGACATAATTCCGATTGGATTTTAGGTCCAGTCAAGATTTGATGTGAGAAACGTTAGGTGGATGTGTGTAAACATCACTCCTGTATTTTTCGGAGGGTAAGGCAGAGGTGTACGTATAGTACACCCACATTTCACCAATTTTGTTTAAGTTGGGTATAATATGAGGCGAGATAACACTTTGCGCGACTCGGGAATCGAACCTAAGACCTCATGCGCAGCAGAAACGCTTGGAATCACTATGCCAACGAGGCCACTATGTCACGTAATATAATGAGCATGGTAGTGTTAACGGGTATTTTCCCTAACACGTAAGATTTTGTATAAGATCATTAAAAACAGTACACGTATACTACCTACATTGCACACGCGTCATCACATACATTGGGCTTATTGTCCTCCAGCAAAGACTCAAAATCGTTCATGAAAACAAATGATTAAATACTTTAGTAGTGTGTACTTATTATTGTCTACTACAGGTACACCTCTGCTTAATCCTTCCTAGAATAAAAGATGATGTTATGTTATGTTAAATTATTACATGTTGGTATCAAAAAAACTATCACTATACACTGAATTAATTGATGTGAGTTAGGAACGTTAGTGAAACAAGCCAATTATCCAAATAAATTGAGTTAGCCGGTAGCTGGCGGGGCGCGCGCCCCCGCACCCCCGCACCCCCGCACCCCCGCACCCCCGGTATAGTTCGCTCAAAGGAAGCGCGTTATGCTCCTTCGCAAAGGTGTTTGTTTCGGAGGCGCGCCGCAAAATGAATATTGATGACTTCATGGGGTCCGGAGATGATTTGCTGAAAAATTAACTTCTTTTCATCGTTTTATTGCCCTGCATCGTTTCGGAAGCGCGCTGATGAAGACTAATATAACCTTTAATTTCGCATAGTAACGATCACGTAGATTTATTTGGGGTCATTAAAATTGAGGATTGTGATGGCTTCGTTTATTCTTCGTTTGCGTTCAGTGTTTAATATTATTTACTCATTTTGACGGATTACAATTAGAAAGGCCTCTATAAAATATACGAGTCATAATCTCAAAGAATTTATAACTTACGACATTACGGACTTCATTATCGTTTCGCCAACGTCCTTGGGCGTTGATTACTGTGGACATAAATATGCAGTTGTGTTTACCGCAGCGGTCACATCATAGACGCGTGTCATCTTGCTCGCTATGACCAGAAGATACAATTTATATGCAAATTCAGCGCAAGATACAAGCCACTGATGTCAGCGGGTGCCGCCGCTGTCGCCCGCTCCCGTCGCCTTCTGTGATAGCCTTTAAAATTACTTTTGCGCACAGAATATTCATGTTGTATTGGTAATACACATGATATTAAAATATAATATATGATTCCCGGTTGGGTGAAGACTTTATTATGTTCGGATCCCAGAGGTACATTTTCAACTTACTTAATATGTTTTTCTGAAAGCCACATTTTATAAATCGTGATAAATAGAGGTGCTTCGTGATTCTAGTATGCTAATAAATGTAAATTTTAAGCCGAATATTTAAAATTTCCTTTCATTACCTGAGATTTCATTGCTATGTTAGAAAATGAGAAAATTAATACACGCGTCTTACATTCCAGCGGTGTTTGTTCTAAACGGATTCTCCATTTGTTCTCATAACGACTTAAAAATGTACAAAAAAAAACAGTAAATTATACCTATTTGCCTTGCGGGCGAGCTTGTTGTATGAACCAAATTAAAAACATACTCGCAGGTATATTGTTTCTTTAAACATTCTCTGTGAAGTATTTTTTCCTTTGTTTGTTGTTAATCGTTCCAGACGTAACAATATGAAGGTCAAGTAAGTGTTTAGAGACCTTTGCCTCCAGTTACAGTGATTGCATCTTCATTCCTAAGCTACCCTGCTCGAATAATGCTGGGCGAAATGAACAAATCACTAAATGAAATTTGATATGGCATAAAATTAATAGGTACTTCTTAAGATTAGTTTAGCTTTAAGGGTTCCTTGTGGCTTTCGGCAAACCTTTAAATGAGACAATTGTTTACATAGTTAAGGTCGGATAGTCACAGCATTTACATCGGAAAAAAAAGATACCTTGTAAAAGTATGGTAGACATATTTTTAACCGATTCACAAAATAAATTATAATTTATCCTTTTCCCAAAGTGGTGTGGCTGCAACGACTAAATCCTACATTTGTGTCCAGGAATAAAGTGGGTGTAAGTTACCGATCTTATCAATGAATTTTAAATCTAATTTACTGTGCGGCCAAATTCAAAGTTTACGGAGCCACGGAGGCTAAGTAAACTCTGAATTTGGCCAAAAATTCCTAAACGAATTATCGCAGTACTACAAAAACTGTTCAGGCGATCATGTTACAAAGTAACCAGATGCCTCCTCCTGCCCAAACTGTGTTGAAGTTTCTTTATTCCTGTGTGCAAGCGCGTCGGCGACCGCTGGCTAAGCCAATTAGTGTCCACTTGGGTAAACACCGGCTCGTTAGAGGACTTGTGTGTTTTATTCAATTCAATTTGCCAGTTCCACCGCCACTTATTGATAGGACATACTTTTCTTTGTCCACTGTTAATTTGCTCTGGGTTCGTGCTAGCAACAATGGCCAAATATTAACCGATTGTGATTTTGCTTCGATCTCGGATTTTTGTGCCAGTTGTTTTGTTTTTTTATGTGTTCTTATTGGATTTGAACGGCCTGCCACAGTCCCTGCGTAGTTTGAGTATTCTTTTCAGGGTTCAGTACCATTATGGTAAAAACTGATTTGTGTGTCACAGCAGCTTATTTCAGATACTACTCTTGATGGAATATAAGACTTCGACTTACATAGCAAGCAAAAAAATAAACATTGTAGTTTCAATAGGAGCCGAAATAGGGAGTTGAAAATGTAAAGTGGGGTAACTATATTAAATAGAGTAATTAATTATGAAATGGCCTGGGTTGCCCGTTAAAACTTTTATGCCGTATAGGTTTTGACTTATTAATACCAACCTGCGACCAATTTTTAGTAATCAGACTAAAAGCTTTTACTAACCAACTTAGTTTTCCGATTCCTTAAAATTAAAATTAAAAATACTTGTCTTACCAAGGTACGGAACCCTCAAAGTCTGTCTCTCTCTCTTTCCCATCTTTTTTTGGTCAACGGTTGAATGGGCACATTATAATGGAGAGTCAATAGTTTACCAGAATAGAGTTATCAAGTCCTTTTTACTTAAATGTTGTAACATATCAAAACCAGAAAACATCCATTCAATTACAACTCTATGAATTTCCATCTGATTATTTATCCGTGTCTGCTCAATATCACCGCTATATCGGAGGTGTGCCAACCAGTTCGGCGATCGGCACATCGGAGGATGTCGCGGCTCTCGGTAATCTAGTCCGTGACTTGCAAGTGGAATGCGTGGTTTTATTACCTACCTCCCGGCGGGGTGAGGGAAGGGGGGCAGGGGGAGGTGCTCCCCTCGTCGTTAGTTGTGCCGCATTGTGCCGGTTATTGCCGCCCGCGACGAACCCCGCAGACTACCCGACAGAACCTCGAACAAGCCGAAACTGTATCTCGATATCAGTTCAATTATAATATTTTATTTAATATCCTAAATTGATGCTCAAGTTATTTTGTGACGATTCTTGAAGACGGTCTCTTTAATTTTATTATATGTGGATGCTTAGGAAGAAGCAAGAAAATACTGTATTGTACTTTTACAAACACTTCTAGACAGCAGTCTCTTATAAAATGTAAGGACTGTTTAATATAGCACTTCAGGATGATGATGCAGATAAATAAAGGCTCATTATATTAGAGAGGATACCCCACCCCTTTTCCTTATCTAGTTACCACAGATAGAACTTAATATTTTTTAATAATTCCTGCTGTGGCTTAGCACACTGTGGGTTACGTTCATTGAGTAGAAAATTATATGCAAAATCACGACGGAAGTCACGGCCTGACGGAAAGGTTGAGCGGCGAATAATTAATATTGAAGCTTTGTAAAGTATTTTTCATAATAACGAAGCATATTTCCCTTAAAACAGATTATCCCAATTTAACGTAGCAACATTGTAGTAGGGGATTAATTTGGACCACGGCTATGCGCAATCCGAAGCCATTTTAAAAACATGGCGCGTCCATAATGATGGCTTGATGAGAGCCGCGTCAGTGTGGTGCACTTCCGATCTCCCGCCCCACGGTTCCAAGCCCTTTCCGTATATAGTCTTGTAGATTTTTACGTGATCGCTGAAAAGAACTCGTTTTGAAACTTTTTGGGTGCCTGAAAAGGTCATGTCGATTTTGTACGTCTCAAAAGATTTGCAAACATACAACGTTTTCTTACAATGAAAACATCGTTCAATAATGTTAATATCTTGGCATTTGATATTTATGAGACAAACGTTTTGTACCTAGGGTAATAAATGTATCTTCAGCAATACTGTGCCGTGATATTAACTGTTTGGTTATAAAAAAACCGTTCGGTTTTGAAGTGAAAAAATATTAGATAATAAGAAAAAAAATGTGAATTAATTTTACTCCCAAGTAAATCTTTTATACCTGGAACAGCGGTACTCAATCTTTTCGATTCTCTTACCCCTAATCAACAAGAGTTACCCTCCCCAGTTAAATATAATCAATGAATAATGGAAACACAAATTTAGTAGACTTCATTGTCACTAGCGTTCCACCCTGGCTTTCTTCAAAATTGCGTGACTGCTTGTCTGATCTTCAAAATTCAGTTACTGGGTAACAACGGTGGGTTGTTGGTTGTTACTCTATGGCAAGACTGGGTGCCATAATGTCGGCTTCTTACTACCCGTAATGACTGTCAATGATCTACAAAAGACAGCAGCGACCAACAAACCTGTCTTCCGATGCTTGGGACGTAAGGTCCGATGCGAAGGAGCTTGGTACGTAACGGATGATCGCGTATCCACGGACCGACCTCTGCGTGCGTTGCCTGACATTGAAGATCCACTAGCTCCTCTATATTACTTAGTAAGTACTAATATGATGACGGAGACGTTGGGGATTTTAAAGTTTAGTTATAGGTTAATGGACCTAACCTGCCCCAACTGTTCGAAATTAATTCCTAGCCTTTTTTATTCATTTCGCCTAAAGATTTTCAGATTTTACTAAACCCCAGCAATCTTAATGTCTTTATTAAAAGTTGGTATTTTAAGTACTTGAACTCAGTAGGTGGCCAAGTAAAACGCAGCGATTGATTTGAGTTTTTGTCCTCTTAAATACAGGTCTAGGTGTTGTACATTTCATTACTCTAATAAGTGGGCCATCATTTAAAATGCAGTAACTTTATATTTAGTATTTGCCATAATTTCATTAGAAATAACGCTTCAGTTGCCATAATCGTGAAATGACGTAAAATCATTTTCACTAATTTCATTGATCAAGTATCAAAATAATTTTAATCTATAAATTTATTTGCCATATTTTTAATTTTCAATAACGTTGTTTTCCATAACATTTATGAACCATAATATTCATTTGCCTATACTAGCACAACAATGCTACTTCAACGTAAAAATAAACCTTATCTACAATGCATGCTTGATTTGCAAAAGAGCAAATGTGGGCTCGGCGTCCGCTGTCGCGGCACGCTCGCTACGCTCGCTCACCTTCGCGCGTTGTGTGGGCACGGTTCTAACCTAACCTAACCTGGACCTTTTGATTTTGACTAACTGTTTAATGTTTAAAGATTGTTTCATGTAATAAATCGTTTCATTACAGGCCAAATGCCTTAATGACAGTATTTTTTGTACAAAACAATAAAAGTTTCTAAATGATATTAAATGGTGCTTATGTCAAGTATCGATTATGTAATGTGTTAATTATATAAACTAATTGTTAAATGTTATGATTAATACGTTGATATGATAAACTTTATCAGTATAAAAATTAAAATAGTGCAAGTAAATATTATGATTTATAATATTAACGCTGGGGAGTTCAGAATCATGTACTAAATTCATGGTACATATCGGGTTTCAATAATCGACTGAGTACCTAAATATAGTTTTTTTGTAACTTCAGTGTTTAGGTGCACTGACAATGACTTAGGCACCTTAATCGCTTGCCTCTTTATTTATACGTTTACTATTGTAATACACAAATACGTACAAATGTTTTAGCACCTCGCGTTGGAAAAGTTAGATTTTTTTACAATATTCACGGAAATAAGAGTCGCTTTGTATCATGTCAATAAACTCGGTTAATTATTTAAATGACTGTTCTATTTTATTATAAAATTTAATTTTCTACTTAAGAGAAACTAAGATGCAGGAGCAAGCGAAATTAAAAATGTTTAGCATGCCGCGTCGGTGACTTTATAATTACGTATATTACGTATCCACACTACAATTTAATTTCATTTTTTATTCAAACTACAATTCGGTCTTATTAGTCTTATGTAATTTGTTATCTATTACCAGCGTTTTTACCCCCAGGTTTGAAGCCGCTGACCTAGACTATTATCAAAACAACTATAACGTCCAAGTAGCTCCTAACTGCTAGCAGCAATTTTCAACTTAATCATATTAATAGCTTTTATACGAGGGGCTGTTTGCTTAGGGAGCGACACGAGAGCATATTCTGAAGTTGTAGGTACTTGTAGTAAACTACATGTTAACATGTTTGTGAGTGAAAATTAGAGAGCAAACTGCGGGACACTTACTAGTTCAGTGATAGGCACACAGCGGCCCGCTCGAGATGGGACCGTCCTAACAAGTGAACTATCCCGAGTCTGCACAGAATAACAATGTATTGCATGAACAAAAACTTCTAGACAACATGCATGTACTCTTTACTTTCACTTCACTTCTAAACTGCATAACGAGATGTACATATTGTAGTTTTCAGTTGACGTAGTTGTGCAATATACGTGAATTTGTTTTTTTTTGTTTTCTGTCGTGAATATGCATTGAGAATTGAAAGTTATCAATTATGTACGGCTTAATTTGAATGTGTTATGCACCGTGCTTAATCTCACTGTAAAAAACTATGGCCATGATTTTTTTAAGATTAAATTCTGTTTAATAAAAAGAGACGCATATTCTGAAAGCGTTCTTTAGTACTGAGAAATGACAACATAACAACAGACACGCAAAACATCTGACTGATAGAAAACATATTATTTTAGTTTTCCCACAAAAAATGTACACATACAACGTGGTACAAGTTGAGCAGAGTTTTTCGAAACTTTCCTTCTTTACTTATTTTGAGGACGGTCGGAGCGAGCGTCGAACTCCCTAACTCGTGTTATTGAATTTAATGTACCCTCGCCGTACATAGCTCTATTCAGTGTCGATAAAATCACTTGGACCTGTTAGACATTACAGTGTGTGTTGACGTCGCACTGCCATACATGTGCCGGTGTGTGTCTGCCAACTAAGTGCCTTGAATTAGTGTTGCTCGAACGAATGAAAGGAAAGTCTGTTTGCTTTATTCCAAAGAGTTCCTTTTGATGTCTCGTATTTACAAAATACACGTAAATGATAAAATGACACACGAACTAGAAGAGTCGGCGTGTAATTTTTTTTCCTTCGGTTCACCGCAAAAGGTTTCTTTAAGCTAACATTTGCATTTGGCGTCGCCTTCGGTTCGAGTGTTCGGAAGAGACGCACTTTAATCACAGAGAACAGGTGGGAAGAGCCGACGAGCAATTTTAATATTGGAATTTCTTATCAAATTCAACTTTTTCCCGCAAATAGTACAAAAATATTTGTTTCGTTCGGGCAATTTCGCGGAAGATTCGTTTGTGTACTTTTTTCAAACGGATTCGAGATTAATCTTCGTTTATCCTGCTGGTTTATAGAATTAGCAATTTGCTTGTCACAAATAATTCGTGATACAAATTGAATTCGGTTTTTTAGGGTTACGATATTAAAACAAAACTGAACTTTTATATGATCAATTTTTGTCAGTCTGTCACTGAGGTCAAGATCTATTTATCAACGTAGGAGTTTCGGCAAAATGTTAGGCCTCAATGATGCCCACACATCGCCAGTGAGAACTCAATTAAGAAACAGTTGTTTTTTGGGGTCAGTTCTAACTATAATAAATAATAATACATGTATCGTGCTTGGTATCATTTCAAAGAGCTTCTGAAACTATATTCTTTGGAATGCTTGCTCCAGTGATCTGGAAGTTAAAGCTCAAAATTTGTTAAAAAAGACCGTCTCTAGTTTATCAATATTTGATATCGACCCATATTTTACAGGGAAAAATATGGCTGTTTGCGACTCAGTAATAGTTGCGAAAAGAAAATATGAAAACACTATAAATAAGTTCCTATGTAGGCATTTTATTAATTACACGCCTTTTCTTACTTTGCGTGCCCGAATCGCTCTTGGCCGGGCTTTCAAATCTGATCGGGCTTATTTTAGGAACGTACTTATTGTGATTTTTACTAGTTAGCCCACGGGTTCAACTGCGTGGTCAGTTTTAACCAACGTTGAGAAACAAATTATACATTGGTAAGTGTTTTAGATTAGGAACATAACTTAGCAACAGGTAGCCATAATAGTAACGGTATCCATTTATACTGCGGACGTGTACTAGGATAGAATTTTCCAAAACCGACCGCGGACGGGTCTAGGGTGGTAAAAGTCAGTATGTGACTCAAGTCGTGGACATCAGATAACTATTAACAAGCACATTCAGAAATTATTAAAGGTTTTTCAACTTTCTTAGTAGTTCAAACGACTTCATCCGTATCGATTGTGTAATTTCAATAAAAACTGCTGCTTCAAAACATGTTTAATGAAGTTTTATGAGATGAAGAAATACTGTTTATTTCAATAACAAAAATTCCCTTCAACAGATTTTACTTACTTTCTCGTCGGTAAATGGTCATACTCATCGATAGAATCTTGAGATCCGTGTGTACCACCCGACAGGGCATCGAAAACTCTGTAAATGCTTGCACGTATTCAATTTTCTCGACAATATTTCACGCTGTTGGCGTTCTTCGTTACTTTGCGAGGTCTCCACAAGAATGCCTCAAAACATATACGCAAAGAAACTAAATTACCTAGGCCATGGTTGGAAATGAGATGAAAGTAATAAATTAAATTAAATTCGATAAAAAATATGAAAAGGTCAGCAGTGTTTGTTTCATATCAATATCCGGATTAGGTGGAATCGAAATTTGGTTTGTAGGATCAGGATTTATGCAACGCTCTCAATTTCCTGCGACGACAGCGGAACATCCGGCATGCAATGCGCCCCTCGCCCTCGGGCACCCCCGCCGGCGCCCGCTGCCGCCGCAGCCGCCGACGGGCCGAGCGTAAAATGGAGCGCGGGCATTTGCATAGCAGCACTCGAGCCGAGCGGACCGGCAAATTGTTGTCGCATCAATGACTCGATCAATACGCCATATCTATCTTCGACTACTCCTGGTGTTTTGTCGTATTGACCAAAATCCTGTCGGATTTATCTGAGAGGGACACGGAAAATACCAGTAGGTATAGGTGGTAGTGGTGTGGTGGTTAGGTAGGTACTTTGTTAGTTTATTTGTCTTTGGTATTGGAATTTGGAATTGGTCTAAAAATAAAATTTTGTGTTTTATTTTTAAACCACTTTTGGTCTTAATAGTAAAATGATTAGAAATTATTATGAACATACAAAGTATAAAAACAAAATTAAATTAATAATTAAACAAAACACGTTTCTTATATGGGGGCTCCGTATAAGAAACGTTATTTGTTTAAATGTTGTACGATCGTACGAAACCGTTCGTCTGCGCGTGCGACTCGCACTTGGCTGGTTTCTTTATTCTCATCACCACTATCGCTCTTCAATTTTGTTAAAAATGTATACACCTGATGACAACATCATCATCCTCCTGCCCTTATCCCAATTTATATGGGGCCGGCGAAGCATGTCTTCTTCTTCCATACAACTCTATTAGCCTTCATCTCAAAAGTCACTGTTATAAAGCATAACAGTCTATAGTTTTACGCAAATATAAGTACCTAATAATTTACCGGCGCGGCAACATTCCTTGTCTATTTAATATATTTTTGATCCGAAATGAGATTATACCCTTGCACATTATCCCCTTACTGAATGACATACACGTGCGGTAACGGTATGTCGGTTTCTTTTTCAATAAACTAGTGAAAATTCTTAATACATATCACGGGAGGCGGCTCAACCAAATGAAAAATGATATTATATGACAGTAATTGAATACATGATCTGAATATAATATACGACGACAGTGTTGTGCTCGTCTGATGTGTACTGTGTAGGTACCAAACTTTTAATTAAGCTGTTTTCGTTATTACAGCTAACTAATTCAAATTACAATTCAATTTTAAAAAGGTGTTATATGTTATATGTTTGAGCCGTTTGGGGTTGAAACATGGGGTCCGTGTACCCATTTAGTTTTTCGAGATATCGCGAAGCGTTTGGTTGACTCTTTACGTGACCAGAGGGCTGGCCTTTTTTTGGCCAAAGAATCAACATTGCCATTCAACGTGGCAGTACTGCCAGCCTTCTGGGCTCTTTTCCCGTTGACAGCAATGCGGATGAATTTTTACGTATAGTATAGTCAGCTTTTTATTGATATACCACGATAAGGGTGAATACTTTGCTCCTTATAAATCGTTAATGATATTTGAGCTTTCTAATCTACGTTTATTTCTTACTAAGTATTGTAGGTACCATCGCCACCACCATAAGAACTTACTTGCCTAGATAAGTATGTTGTACTTCCAGCAAACAGTGCCCTAATGAAAGGATAAGACGGATTGAAAGACAAACTTAACTTTGCTATTGAAACAATCGTTCGTTTGAAACAAACGTTCTCCCACACATTGTTCTATATATTGGTCGTTGTTTCATGGTATAACTACAAATTAACACTTTTTGACTTTTGTTCCCTAATTTGTACTCTTAGAGTTTGCTAATTGCCAAATTTCATACTGCTGGGTCAACGGTAAGTACCCTACAGAATTTGGAAATAGAGATTATCATAATATAGTATGATTATCTATTATTTTTTTTAAGTCATTCTTGCACCCGCTCAAGGGACTGCAATTTAATACTAATTTCAATTGAATACTTCTAACCGTTCCAGAGAATATGGATCATGACAGACGGATGGATAACAAAGTGATTGTACAAAAGTTCTGTTGTGTAGTTGAAAAACTTGTAACAAAAAAATCAACCATCTCCACAAAAACAAGGGTATTTATCTGCTTTCGTAGGAGAAAAAAATAACAAAGAGTAAAAGCTTTGTATAAAAGATTAAAACGCATGTGATGTGCGCTTATAAAATGCGAAATATCTCTATTTGAATATAATTTTCTTATTTCTGTCTACTAGTCTTATACAGCAAAGCAATCGACATTCAGTAGTGAGATCACTTCATATTCATACACTTTTTTCTGTTGTGCATGACTGAATCACGGAGCGCTGCGTAGACGTGCGTGGTTCGTTACTCGTCACGAATCGCAACTGGAATAGTACGCCCTGATTCCTATAAAAAGCAAACCAGTTTTACTTTTATAATTTTTCATACTGTCCTATACCCAATAACAATTTGTTTAGGATTTTTCTAACGCACAAATAATCTTAACCATAGTTTGCATCGATAGATCACAGTGATCGAAGATAAAACTCAAACTAATAATGCAGACAATCAACTTTATTTTGCCAAGTTCTGTGTGAATGGGTATTCAGTAAGTAATTAAGCTCATTCTAGACCAAAAACCGTCCCACTTTGATATGTAGATATACACATTGTATGTCTAGGTACAATAACACGAAATATTTTCGCGAACCACGGCTTAACGTGAGACTCGGGGTCTATTTCGGTTCGTTTAAGTTTGACATTTGTAAGTCAACTGTTTGTGGAGCCTCCGTGTATGTCGCACGATGACAGAATTTGCAATGAAAATTTACTGTGTCAACGTGCATTGGTATTGTGAAGTGACATCTGGCTTGAAACGGTACGTTCCGACGAGCATATGCTGGTATGTTGGCTATGTAACCGAGTAGCGGATATGTCGTGTCGCTGTTGTGATTATGTTATAGCCGGAACTTTATGGGAATGTAGTTGAGTTAGAGATTGATCAGAATTGACGTTGTTTAAGGAAAATAGTAGTCATGTTAGGTATAAGTATAGCTTCATTTTTGAGGTAAAATTCCGTTTATAGGTTTCATGGTAATGTAGTCTGGGAATGCATGAAGGTAGATGCGTTTAATATGAAAATTATCATCACCATAGCAGGCGTTTATTACTGAATAACTGATTCCCGACACCACAGCGAAGATAAATCGAAGACATGTAACTTTGCTACAACCCATAATGTTGATTTTTTTCCTTTTAAAAAACGTTGCCCCACACTAGAAATTTCTCCTGTGTCGTTCGCGTTCAAACATTAAAATCACATACACGAACCGCCAGACCCGGACCAACTACCTGTAGGCCATATAAATATTTGTTCCGTGCGGGAATCGAACCCACGACTCGTGGTGAGGCAGTCGATTGCTCTGCCACTCCGTGTCGTCTAGTTATGATTTGATTCTCTTCAACGATTCTACTTTTGGGGACGAAATCTAGAGTTGTATTGTGGAACCTGTTACAGTTTTCTTTGTTTCTTAGTAAAATAATGCCTTATAAATGTTTATATCTATCCAAATGAACATCAAAATGCATTACGAGTATTTTAAATGACCTAGTAATAACATAAATATATAGCGCAAACAGTTTACGAAAACATACAACAGCTGCTAGGCTTTCATTTACGCCTATCTCCAATTTCAAATACAAACCGGGATGTTTGTTGTCATAAACGCACCAAGGTAAAATTGCTACCTAAATATTTTAAATCGTAAAATCTGTTAGTCCTGGCGGAGTGACGGCGTGTTTGAGCGGTGGTCCTAAACAAATAGCGGGGTTTAATGAGGCCAGAGTACCGCGGGTAGGGGGAGGGGGGGCGTCGAAGGCACACCAACTACCCTACCACTTGTTATTGTATCGTACTTACGGGAACAAAACCTCAGTGTTGGCGTTTTTTGTCGCGATTGTATTCTTAGTGCTATTGAAAATTTTGTACTTTCAAACTGTCTACATTTTAGAAGCGTAGTGAAAGACATATTTCGTTCTGTTTTCTCGGAATACCTTACTTACTTCAATCATTTAGTTGTATTGCGAGTTCTTCGCTGCAGTAAGTTGCGAAATGTCTTTGACATCTGTGAGGTTTGCGGAAATAGCTATTACGGGAACTGTTTATGTCCGGTTCAATAAGTGCAGAACTACATTTTTTATTTATTATTATATAGTAGTTTGCTTTTTTAGTTTCCGCAAAATTGAAAGTCTAGGCTTTATTAAACTATAGATACATGAACACGATTTTCCATTGTAATTTTTTGTAATAATCAAAATGACAATACACACATACATGTAAATTGTAATGGAATGTATGATACTGTTCTAATAAAATGAATAAAGCAATTCTTAGAGTAGTTGAGAAAAGTTGTTGAGAAAAGCGGTCAAAACTTTGTACAAGATACGAATTCAGCGCACGTGTTGGTACCCAATATTCTAAAACATTACACAACGGTGATAACAGTTTCAATGCCTAACATAATCTACGTGTTGTATGAGTATAGATCCTCGAGAAATTGCTTAAAACCCACGTCGAGCGCGTTTGGCACGCACATGACGGGTTCCTTAGCTTAAACTTACATACAGTAGCCGGGTGTTAATACTGCACAACGAGCTATAGTGAGAGAATGACACATATGGCATGAGTGACAGAGAAGATGCTTTACAAGGTCGTACTCTTACTAAAACGCGATTTGCCATATTTCCGGGTGGAAAGTGATCGCACCAAGTATGAGTTAAACTTTCTTGCTTTATTTCCGGGACATTCAATAGTTGAAAGAGGGCATCAAAAATTTGTCTAACCATCAAGAAACTAGGGAGAAATCGCGAAGCGTTTGTTCGACTCTTCATGTGACCAGAGCTGGCCTTTTGGCCAAAGAATCAGCATTGCCATTCAACGTTGCAATGCTGCCAGCCTTTTGGGCACTTTTCCCGTTGACAGCAATGCGGATGAATTTTTCGATGCCCTGTGACTATTTATTTTATTTTATTTCTTCATATATTAATAATTGTATTGTATTAAAAAAAAAGAGATACTACTTACGAAGTACCTACTTAATTAAATTTGTTTTAAGTTGTTTGGCTGCCCTTGCTTTACTGTACAATATCGCGTTTCTATCTGTCTACTTCTTAAACTGGGCCAACAACGATTCCACTTTTATTTGTTTTTCAATAAACGCTTTTTATTTAATTAACTTTTCCTATCAAGTAAAGTTGTTGACTTTAAAACAATTCTCTCTTAGAATATAAATACTAACAGATCTAGATAGGAGTGATGTTAGGACTGGGGTATTAAACTTATGGACAGGTGTCTGTAGTGATAACTGAAATTGAGCTATGTCAATTATAAACATGAGCTATATAACAAAAAACTTCTAGACAACTCATTGTGCGATATCTTTATCATCATCTGCCTAACCTTTTCCCAATTATGTTGGGGTTACCTTCCAGTCTAACCGGATGTCTGTATATCTGACCTCCACGACCCAGCTACTGGCCAACACGATACCCCTTAGTAAGACTGGTTTTCAGACTTTCGGGCTTCCTGACTGCCCGTAACGACTGTCAAAGATCTACAAATGACAGCCGGGATCAACGGTTTAACGTGCTTTCGTGATATGTTACGAACCCATCTACATACTGACCTCGGCAAGCGTAGCTTAATCTTCGAACAACCCGCGCGGCTGTTTTTATATATCATTATGAAGAAATAAAATGAACAGAAAAAGCCAATACTCCCAACTTACTTTATTTTACGCTAACTGCCAATTAAAAACGGACAACCTGTCTGCGCGTAACATCAAGACATCACAGATATGCAATGATACAGAATGCGCAGTAGATAATGAAGGAGAGCGTGAAGACGGTGCAGTGGTGGGCGGTCGGCCGCAGAAGAGAAGTGCTTAAAGAAACAGCTGCTGCTCGGAGCCGACGTGCGACGCTGCGCGATCCCACCGAACATCAACACGCACTTACATAGAGCGGGTAATACCAATTACCACCACAATTGTTTAATTAATATGAATACGGTGCATTTCATTTCACTAACGATACCTTTTTATATTATTATATAAAATAATAGTGTAGTAGTAACCAATTTTTATTATAATATAAAAATAATAGCAAAGTAGTAGTAGTCTAGTATTATCACGATTTTTTTGACAGTTTGGACACAAGGAATAAACCGGCCAAGTGCGAGTTGACCTCGCACACTAGAAGTTTACTCGATATAGTACGTGTACTATATCGAGTAAAACACGCCGAATTAATCACGTGACAAAACATCACGGTTAATAAACTGCAAATGTGGGTTTGCAAAAAAAAATATGTTGTTAAAATACGGATTGAAAATTTTCCTTTACTTGTGCTATAAGACTTAGAATCTTGCCAAATTTTGTGATTCTAGGTCAACGAGAAGAACCCTATACTTTAGGATTTGTTTACAATTATCAAAATATTTCCCAAAATGGCTGTATTTTTTTATTGCGTTGACTTAGAAGCTTGATTATTTAGAGCTGCAGGGGACCGTAGACCCAAATTTTTGGTATTAATTTCAACTTGATACCTTCATGCGTTTCTGAGGCAAAGGGTCTGGACAAAGACAGATCCTACAAACGTATAAATTAGTTAAAGTACACTCGGCTTCATTACCTATGGGCTTGCCTTCAGCTTGGGCTATAATGCCTCCTTGAATGAAATTACAAGCTTTGGACACTTACATCAAAATGTACTATTTTCTCTTAGTAAAATGAATCTTTAGTGGCATTAAAGCGCAGAATTATATTTGATTCCGAGGTATTTATTATATATTCAATTGACAGAGAACAGCCTTAACGTGTAAAAACTACCGCTTTAAATGCTGATTAAGTAGTTTTTTTCCATTTTATAACACGAGGAATCGGAAACAATGATTTAAAAGCAGGTTAATTATCAATATGACGGTGTATCATCATCTCTATAGAATGAACACAATGTCAGGCTTTCATTAAAATCTTTCGTTTCCGTATTATATGAACGTAGACTCTGAATACTAATGCACGTAGGATTGCACAACTTTATATTAATTTACTGGAAGAGTTTGCGTTGCTCTCTCTGAATTATTTGTATTCATTACCGGAGACAGACATGCCCTTGGTTATTATAAAGATTGCGGTCAGTTGCAAAGGGACTTATTTATCATACAGATAGAAAAATGTTTCTGTTTTCTGGTTACGGAATTGGAAACAAACCCGATAGTCGCGTTTCGCATAGGTTTCGGTCGTGACGGTGTTTGTTTGAAAAGTTGATCATACGAGTAGATACAATATGAATATAATACTTTCGTATGGCTCTAGAAAACTATTCAAAAATGTGACTGGATATTTATGAATTCAAATCTGATAAAATTATTTCATTGCTCACACTGAAAACTCACGTTTTTGTAATTTATTGAAACACTTCGAAAGGTGTGTAAAAGTTAAATGTGAATGTGTTTCGTGAGATTTTTCTCAGCCCTGAAAGCTAAGCGAGAGGTGCAGTGAACCAAAGTCTAACTTTGTTCGTGTTTTCTACAATTTCATTATAGTTCACACGTTCGTTGATTCTAACTATAGTGATAGGGTGTGGTTATAAAACTCCTTCGAGTGTTAAATTGTCGCTCGTTAATAAAAGCTGCAATTGAACATTTTAATTAGTTTCAACAGTTTGATAAAAGTTGTTCATTTTTGAGGTGGTGCATGTTAGTAGGACAGATGGTGAGAAGCGGTGCGGATCCAATTAAAAGCAACTGAGTCTACTTCCCATTGAAAGGTCGTACGAAGCACGTAACGTTAGCGGAATACTCTGATGACTCTGTTGCTTAGGGCTGGCTCACGTTACTTTTGATATCTATGAGATATCCAAGGAGTGCCAAGGACTACCCCAACACTTAAGAAGACTATATGCCTTAACATTTGATGTTATTTTTATCTAGATTTCCATGATCCAATATATGATATATAGTAATATATATATTTAGATAGTTAAAAAAAAATGCATGTCTTCTTGACCTTCTAGTTCTAAGAGAAAATATATCTAGAAACAATAAAAGCTAACTAGCAATTCGTCTCAATCTTTTCTAGATAACCTCAGTAAAGGTTATCGAGAAGACATTCCACCCTAAGAAGAAGATGGCAGCCCTTAGGATAGAAATATTGTGACTTCGTGGAAAGCACTTAGCCGTCTGCGCGTGCGTTCAGCCCTAGCTGCGTCTACCGCACATGCATTCATTTTTAATTCGATACAGCCGAACTTTGGCACAAAGCGTGCGCCCGCGACGTGCGGTGAATAGTCCCGTCAATCTCTTATTTATATTTTGATGGTTCATTAGGGAATTGTTATCTGTGTTATTTGAACTTTATAATAACGCAAATATTTTTCGTTATTATTTTGATAAATGTGCTACGAACGTTTATTATTATATATTATAATATTATTTAAGCAAAATAAATGTCTGAAATCTGAAAAAACAAAAATCTGACTAAATAAAAAGGTAGGTATCTATAGTACATATAGTAGGTACCTATAGTCTTGTTTTGCATAAATTAGGAAAGCAAGAATTCTTAGAAGGGTATGTTTGTCAAATGCCTACCTAGGGGATTAATTAGAGTTTATTCTTTAACTTACATTAAATCCGAAGGAGGTCAAATAGCGCGTAAATTTTCTTTGGGCCGTATTTCCCCGGAGTGTAGGTTTCCAATCGGCGCTTGCGGGTCAGTCGAGAGTCAATGAAAAGCGGTAAAGTGGTGCTGCGGCGCTGATTAAAGCCTGGAGCAATCGCCCCGGAAAGTATTTATAGGTACACCTGTTCGTTAGCGGCGCAAGTCCCGGCCAACTCCTTGATTAGGCGCCGACGGGCGTTACTTCTCTTCTACAACAAATAAAAGATTTTTCCCCTGCACGCCAATTGAAGAATCGACTGTAAGACAAAAGAATGCGAAGATAAAAGTTCGATTTTCAGTGATAATTGAATGGGGAGTGAATCAGGTCTGTGTTCTAAGATTTTAGTTCTCTAGAATGTCTGAGCTAGTGCTAAACTAACCTTTCTAAATAAGTCGTTGATAGAATTCAAGTCAGTATGAAAGAAATCCAACAGTCGGCATGTAGTTACTAGAATGGATGGATTTATGGTACACTTTACCTTAGTTACTTCTGTCGCGTTTCTTGGTAAGGAGTTGATTTTGCATGTGAATGGGTCGGTATTCGGTGCACGCGTGGTGCGTGCGCGCCGAGCCGCCCCCTCCCATCGCAACCCCGGTCACGGAAGCCCTTAATAACATCACGTTTGATGCGCCTCTATTATTATATTTTCATCTTCAGTCGGTCCCACGACGGGGAGCTGCGGCGCGTACCTAATATAAAAACCTACAACTTTGAATTTTTACCCGATTTTTTACCTACATGTCTGATTTTTTCGTTACTAACTCTTTTAGTTTATTGAAAGTAATGTGTTCACGTAAGTAGGGAATAATGCCCCTCTATTTCATTTCAATGTACCGTAGGTAGCGACTCTGATATTTGCAATAGGTACCTATTTCTTTTTCTTCATTTCTAATTGGTGTACAAAAGCTCAAAAGCTTTTGTTTTTAGCCTTTGGGGCAACATTCAATTTGGTTGTTGCCACACAACACATTGTAAGTCAACCCGTTAAAGTGAACTCCACATAATATGTTTCGGTATTCCCACTCTCACTTATTTCTTCACATGTCTAAGTTTCGCGGAACTGTTTCTATTGGATTCTGTGAACGTGTTGAAAAAGTGTATTTTGTTTTGGAAGTAGTCCGTCATGCCCTCTCATCACCCTTAAAGTTTCTAACTCATGGCGACAGTATTTTTTATCTGTCGCGTAAACGGGACAAGCGTGTACCTACAAGTAAGGCCCTGTGCATACTGTAGGCGGATCACGTTCCACGAAAGAAGACGCTTACCTGAAAGTTTTCCTACCCCTTAGCACATTAACCAACCGACGAGGCTCGGCTTTAACTGGCCTTGTACAACTACAACCTGATGTTAATTCGTTATTGATTTTATTCGTCTAATCATGGTTTTAAGTGGTATGAAATACATACGTCCAGCGAGAGGCTATGAAAATGTGTGATGTTACATATTCGTACGTCACCTACCATCTTTGGACCTGCACTATAATATCAAACAGTTATAACTGGTTATAACTAAAAAAAAAGTTCTAATTCAGAAATACCTTATTAATTTACTGAAACTTACTGTACTAACACGGTCAGCTGAGTGGAAAAACATCATATTTCCACTTTTTATATTTGATTTTTAATTTGCAATATTTTATTGTAATATTCTTAATACATTCCATAATCGAATGAACTTTTATATAGTTTAAATATTACGTCTAGTAATAAGCGTTACTATGAATGCCAAACAAGTTTTTTTTATTTCTACAAGTTTGCTTATAAACAATAGTCATAAATCATAATTTAAAACTAAGTTTCAATCACTACTTCTTGGTCCTACTCTATAAACGATGTACATATTAAAATGACTTATTTACACGGTACCTA
Organism: Phlogophora meticulosa; assembly: GCA_905147745.2. Taxonomy (NCBI): domain Eukaryota; kingdom Metazoa; phylum Arthropoda; class Insecta; order Lepidoptera; family Noctuidae; genus Phlogophora; species Phlogophora meticulosa. Next base: position 10,005,891 of record LR990518.1, read on the forward strand.
CTTGTAAATATTTTATCTGAATATTAATTTGCCAATAAGTTGTTGGTATGTCTACATATAAATATATATAAATACATGTGACAGGTGACGGACAATAAACCTAAATTGGAAGACGGATATTCCTCGTTCCGATAAGGAACTCGAATATAAAAGAAACATGTTGACAAATGATTACATTCTATATTTACGTAGCGAAATGATAATGTACTCGCACAAAATGCTAACAGACAAATAACTTATCTCAACATTTTCCAGTGGCGGAGCTCAACATTACGTCTATTGTGTTCGAGTAAAGGAATCTCGTATTTGCATCCGACCGTACGAAACGAAAGGGAGCCCAAGAACGTACGGCACGAGACGAAAAAGTAATTTTTCATAAGGATCGAGTCTGGTTTTCAATAACACGCCAACTGAGTGCCGACGCAGGTAAGGATTCTGTGCGTACTTGCAATAATATTAATGGATAACGTATTAGCTTTTGTGACATCAAATGTTACTCCAAATATACTTTGCATTTTTTTGGGTATGTTAGTTTATTATTTATTTTTATCTATTCACTTAGTCCTACGTCGAGATTCAAATATTGGAAAATAAATCCAACGTTCATAATTTGTGATCAACAGCCTCTATAACGAAATAATGACGGCGCCATACCATTAGCCTCACAAAGGATTGAAATAATTTAGCCGAAAATAAAACCGAATCGAATGAGAACCATGATTCGAGTAATTACTACCCTTCAGCGCACATCGACAGCGATGCCTATGTAAAAGCTCTACGTGGAATCAAATGTGATTTTTCAGGAGAATTCAAAGTTTCACTCAGGACGGTGGAATAACTGTATTTTTTTTAATGGAAAAGATACAAGGTATGTAGGTATACAATCTCTAAATGTGAATTAGTGTTTATCTCAAAACATGCCATACATTTATAAATATACATGAAGGTTTGAAGGCTCCCAGTACCATAGGCAATATGGTTACACATTTTGTTCTAGCTTAGATTTAAGTGTAATTCAAATTAAATTAAAAGTGTTAACATATTGTTAATATGGTGGTGAAAAAAGTCCACAAGAGTACTAAAAGAAGTGTCTTCTTTTCACCAGGGTGAATTAATTCCAAGGTGAAAAAATTACACTAATAATGTCGAGTCACTTCACCTAGGTGATATGATTCCGAGGTAAAACGACACCATACATTCCACTTTGTTCATCTGGGTGACTTCACTTAGGTGAATATACCCCGCAGATTCCGACTACTCGTGCACTCAATGCACCAAGCTGACAGATGGAGGTAAATTATAAGCGACTTATTTGCGAGGTGAGAGCCACCCTTGGCGAGGTCGAGGCGGACGCGGACGGAGCGAGGCGCACTGACGAGTTCGTTACGCACGCCCCACTGACTCCGCAAGTGACACCCAAGTCTCTCCACCACCGAATATCATTTGAAAAAACCGTATTAAGTAAAAAACATACCTTTTCAACTTCTCAACGAGTTTGTGAGGACACAAAATTGCAATGTCACCGCTCCACGTTCGAGAAAATTATTGTACCTTGATACTTATTTGTTTGGATTACTAACTTTTCGTGTACTAAAAACGGAGGCTCGGATTTATACTCTTTGTTAAATGCTGTATAAAAACAAAACGACTGTATTTATTATCTACGGGATTTGAGTTTCTCGTGTTTGTCTACCTTTATGAGTTAAAAGAAACGGTAGATGGTTTGGCATAAAATACATATATAGATGTTTGTGGTACAACATTTATGACAGCTGTTAGACTGAATGGCGTTTTTATCTCACCGTCCCCTCGACGTTACGTAACGAGTTTATCGGCAGCAGCGGCCATCGCCGTGTCCGCCTCGGCATTGATACGATCGACATTGATATTTAACTTTCCGTCACGTCACGTCAGCTAATTCTCATTTCCAACAAAAACGGCCGGAAATTGGATATAAGGATCTGCGCGCTCGGATCCGGCTACGTGACGTTTGTCGAACACGTCACTACACTATGTGGTAATTTCCGCTCTATGCTCGCGGAAAATTACTTTAGCCGCATGAAATTTCCGATAGCATAAAATAAAACCATTAAAAATATTAGATAGCAAACTCTGGATAAAACCTTCAAAACATTTGAAAAGAGATGAAGTGTTGTGATTTAATTATTTTCTTGAAATACCTGACATAATCAGGATTTGGTTGATTTTCTTTTTGCCAATTATGTGAATGTACCAGTTAGTATAGCATATGAGCACTTGGAGCTCAAGAAAAGAAAGGAAAGTCACATTTTAAGATCGTCTTTAACACCACATTGACTTTTACGATGTACTTATATTTTTATTGCTGCACGAATTAATTTAGAATAAATCTTAATAACATGTGCCAAAAATACAGACTCGCTGTCAAAATATAATATATTAATGAGAGTCATTATCCACACTGTAAAAAGTGAGTATTGTGGGACGGACGCGGACGTCGCAGCGAGAAATGCGGACGCGGCGTGACAGCGGTGTCACACTCGTGACGCGGCGTCAGTGGCGTGACGTCACGCCTCGCGCCTCGCACTCGCCTGTCGATGAACACGTCACATATGTAACGTGACATGTGGAAATAGTATTGCTTTATTTAATTTTGCCATCAGCCACTGTTGTTTGTTCACCTTTTACATACACTGATGTCGTTGGTTGGCAAAATGTATAAACATCTACTAGGTTTATTTTAGGTTTGAAGATGATTTTATTAAAAAAATAATCTCTACATCTCTTTAGTCTGTAAGTCTCAAGCCAATCACATTATTTAATAACAATAATAAGCTTGCTTGCTCGCGTGCTACGCCGTAGCCTATCCGGCTACAAGCTCGTAGACCTCGTAGGCTCACCCGCTACGATTATCTTTTAACGTTATAAGTATTTCTCAAAACAAACTATAGTGTTTTTTATTCACTGGTTAAACATAGGAAATGGGTACAAAAAACTGTGTTTACCTTAATCTTTTCTTTAATTACCTGATAAAGACCCCTACACATGTATACTGCATTCCGTTCCATGTTGGTCCTGTGTTTGTATTTGTAGAGTCATCGCACTACAGTGGACAGGCGACATGGAATTCTGAATAAGCAAAGCAATACGGACCGAAACGCACAGCGGGCGCCGATGTTTGTCTACCTATTAATATTAGTGAAACAGAACAGGTTTCCCAGATTACCATAATTTGCTTCGATGCATTTGAATAATGAGAACGTGTTCCCTCGGTTTCTCCGCTCAGGCCTCAGCCTTTGTATATCTATCAAAGTTATTCAATTGTGAAACGTATTATCACTTGATATAATATCGGATAATGGCATTAGTATCGATTTGAATGTATAGACAAGTTGCTGAGTTAAGTCAGCTCTGAGATTGGACAGATGGTATCAGATAAGTGTAATATAAAGAACATCTATCAAATCAATGCTTGTTGACCTGAGATATGTTCGCCTACGCATAAAGTTATTTGAAAAGAGTGAGAGAGAAATTACTTTGTATCTCTTTGTTATTGTTACTTTTGTTAGTTCAGATCGTTAACGTGGTATTGGGCTATTAGTATGAAAATAAACATGGAATTATGTTCTCCAAACCATTTCAACATATTGCTAACTAAATGATTTAAGTAGTCAAAATAAATTTAGGTTTTAAATTGAATATTTACCTATATTCATAAATATTGTATTAACTTATCACGCTGGGCTAAGACTGAGGACGCCATATTGTCACACAGCAATGTTCCTTCCACAGATGAATTGAATGCCGACAAAAAATATTTGGAAATTTTAAGGCGTATGCGTGGAGAAAAGTCACTTGAAAGCTGACCAGGCACACAGGAAATACGGCGATTTTGGCTCAAACAATATCTATGTAACACACAACTTTCGGTCTTGTCTGGAAAAACAAGTTCTTTCACCTTCGTGTACCAAGTAGGTATTCATCGAATAATGAGGTAGTAATCCGAGTACCAATTAGATTAGTAGAGTAGTATCGATGGGTATAAGGAAAGCTTCCCATTTTATTTTTATCAAAAAGTGGACCTTATTGCAGCGCTAACCCTCGTGCTTCTTACTTTGGATTTCCAATAAGAAAATACATAAAAAAAAAAAAAAAAAATACTCATTTCAAACTAGCATTAATTAGTGTTTCATGAATAAAAATATTCAGTTTCTAAATTTGAGGCTTCATGTAGTTTTCCTTTTCTTCAAAATGCAAAAACGGTACGTAATAAATAAATAACAAATATATCAAAATGTACTGTTAAAGGAACCCTTAACAGTACATTTTACGACAAATCCTGCTGTGGGAATTTCTACACTTAAAATAGGAAACGTAAAGTAGGAACAAAAACGTATAAATGTATGAGCTATTGAACTCAGTATAGCTATAGCTGACAAAAAATGAAAAAAAACTAAGACAGTGGTTTTGATTTTGTTATTCCGAAAATATTAAATAAAAATATAAAAAAAAATTGGCATAACAACAGCAAGCTCAGCATTAAATAAACCCTGAATAGAACACCAAAGTACAGAAGTCCATCACATATTTCCGATATTATAATACGTGTATTCATAAAAGTGCGACTGGATATGTTATATTATAATAATTTCAATTTGAGCAGGTCTCGTGACTCGTGGCGTGTAGTAAGGACGTCGTGCGCTGGAAGGAAGGGGTTATTGTGATATTGCGGCGTCTCATATTGCCGGCGAGATTTATGTGCGGGCATCGAGCGCGTGCCGGCTCGGCAGCGTCGCCGTCCCGCGGCCGTGTCGCCGGCGCGCGGAGCTCCACGATCACGACACGACGCCTCTACCCTTCCGTATACGTTTAATACATGGAATTTAGAATTTCCTTATTCCGTATTAATAAGCGGCTGTGAACATTTTAAGGAGAGTTTAGCGCGTGCGGAGGCTTACGTTTGTTTGATCTGTGTTTGTTGCAATGGCTGATTTCAATACAACCCCTTTGATGTTGGTTTACTCACATAGAGCCTTAGAGCATTATGTTACCGAGACTTTATTTACCTGTATTTGCTTCCTGTAAGTTAATTCAGCTAAAAACAGTTGCAAACTCATTTTTGTAACGAAAACCTAAGAACTCTAACAAATGGGCACTAAACATTGTATTATTGCAGGGTTCAGTTGGCAGCCACTGCGACTGTATAATTCAAACTAAAAACTCAATTTGAATTCTATGTAAACAAGTGTGTGGTTTTCCAAACATATTCACATAAAATCATAATAAGCGAACTTTATCAATAGCCTCAGAAACTATTATTGAAAACTACAGAATTTTGGAGTCGTTATTGCGTTCGATGTACAAAAATACTGGCCAATAATTAAAAGCGTTCACGACAGTTATTGTCGGGACTCGATAGTCGTACTATGTTTAAAAAGAAAAACTTATTGTTTAAAACGAAACCAGCATTGTGTTACAAACAAACAGTTTATGTAAGTCGGAATCAGAGCATGTATTTTTAGACCACGTATCCACGTCCACCCATCCTTCTACAACTTTATCCAAGTTGTACTTGTTTGATAAGCAAAATATAAACGGGACTTGAGTAATATCGATCTTCCGAATAAAAGTTTAATTGCGAAAGTTGTTTATAGTGTGCAGACGGCTAGGCGACTCCTGCGATGGTTTCCGAGACCCGCTCTGTGCTCCGGCAGACAATTACTAACAGTTCCTTAACTTGGTTATTCAATTTCGATTCAATAACTATCGATTCCTACGTGTACGAAGTTTACAAACTTGCTCCATTTAAATGTTTGCGAAAACATAGTGTAATACTGATTTGAAAATGATGGATTAAATTGAAATAGACTATGGAGGGAGCTTGTTAAATAGTTAGTAATACTGTCTACTTTGAACGATCTTTATTTTTATTTTTATTCTGTATTAGGGTTTTTGAATGTATTTGTGTTGTAATTATTACGAAGCAACTAGTTTAACATTAATAGTTTCTTTTATATCAATATCTCGATTTTAGAAAACATAATTCCCGGCAATATTTTAGGAGTAAGTAGTCGTAGCCTGGCTCGGACTAGGTTGTTTGTCTAGAGGCAGCTTACGAGGTTTACAAATATGAAATACGGCTCAACATGTATTTTATTCGAACTATTCTGCACCTAAACATTGGAAGTTCCGGGTATTTTGTCATCTGCGGTTTATTCGTGTTCACTTTTATTTTTCCCACACGCACATGCATACATTGATGAATGTATGGATGAATTTGATTTCAGAGCTTCATTTAGATTGCTGGTGATTGGAAAACATATTTTCTATTTTGTTTTTTATTCTAATCGTTTTAAACTGTTCACGAAATATAAGTAGTTGCGGATAAAGTAATTAAAAAGGATTTGATTTTAAATAGGTACTCAAATATAAACCGAACAAGTGCCAACAATTTTAAGTAAGTTTACGGAGTCACAGAAATTCCAAAAAATATCAAATCAAAACTGTTGAAAGTAATCCTGGCCGAGATTACCATCGGTTCCGAGTTTCAAGGCAATGAAATCTGGGTAGATTTATGTGTGGTGGTGCGTTACCGGTTAGCGGTTACAGGAGGGCTCCTCCAGGCAGCCCGTGGCCGGGTTTATCTTGTTTACGGGAGCGGTCGCCGCCAGCCGTGTCGTCGCGTCGCCGCCCGCAACCAATATCGCGCCGCCGACATGTTGTGCACGTTGAAAACTTACCACTTTGTTATCCTTGTTTATTCGACACTATCTGTATGGCTGCTTCATAGAATGAAAGAATTGCGGAACGGAGAATTGCTTTGTAAAATGCTTTTAGGGCTTTACAAATTCTTCACTTGCTACAATATCTTGAGGATTAACTTTGTCCTTGTCGGCGCCAAACGATTGTGTACATTAGCAAAGATATTTAACAAATTCGCAATAAAATCCAAGGAGGCAACAGGCCCGGTAGTTATTGCAAAAATAAAGCATAAACAATAGGTGCCTAACTAAATAAGCGAACGGCCCTTGTTTAACACTTACTGCGTTAGCGGTCGCATTAAGCTAATGTTTATTTCAAACATGAAACTTATCTAGTCTTCTCAAACGGCACTAAAATTGTTGGTTGCAAGGTAGTTAACCCTTGTGCGGGCCGGCGAGGCGGCGGCGGCGGCGAGCGCCGAGCGAGGGGCGCGGGTCGCGGTCGCCGTAAGCCCCGCAATAGATAAAACAGTGATAGAACATGCACCGCGCCGCCGGTATGAATAATTCATTAGTTTCAGTTGCCACTTTTGTTGGTATCGGTGGATTTTCAGCGCTTCACACCGTCAAAAATATGCGTTGAGGGTCTGGTTATTGTTAGACTCCACTCTTTACCGTCTCGTTCATTTTAAATGTGTCGTGTCGTGGAGAGACGTTTTCTGAATTATTTACGGAATATTAAATTTACGTTACATAAACCCATGTTTTGGGTGGTACAGATTTCAGCAGTGGCGTTTCGATTGTTTAATAGTCAGATTGGAGTCAAAATTATCGTTCATAAACAGATCCAATTGACAACATTTGTATGTATAAGACCCTAAAAAAAATAAAATTCTTGATTTGCTTATTTTGAAAAGGGGTTAGGTTTAAGGCTTGTTTTTCAAAATAGTAAAACCGGAACCATTTTTACACCTGCTTATTTCAAGAACTATTCTAATGATGAGAAAACATGACAAAAATTTCCGAAAAAAAACCATTTCCCCTTATTTATCCAAATTTACAAAGTTGTCAAGTGATAATAAAAACCCTTCACAAACAAACTTAGTCATGCGGTCAGGATCAGGATCAGGGTCAGGATTTTAAATTTAACTTTGAAAATGGACAAATATTCTTTCTGCCAAGGCACGGAACCCTGGGTGTGCCAGTCCGATTCGTTCTTGTGGTTGGTTGGTGGTTAAGGTGGTTTTGTGTTTTATTAATTTCGGGATGCAATGATATAAACTGAAAACGCCTGATGACGTCACCAGAACTTTTATTAATATAACAGATTTATAGAGACTCATTTCATAGGAATTAGGCAAATGATCGGAGCGACTGACTTCAATCGTATATTTTAGCGTTTATTTCTGTTAAGAATGAATTGCAAAGATGTTTTTTGAATTCAAATAACAAAAAAAAATTGTGTATTTTACTGTTACTTGTATAAGCGTCTTAAAAATATATAACGTTGCCAATACTATTAAGCTTAGTTGTGTATTGACAGCTTAATTTTTCGAAAAACACATTAATCTTTTAAGATTTATTAAAAGTGTTGTATATGAAATGGGAAAGTCAACATTCTCTAGGTGAAAGCTGTTAGCGAAGGCGAAGGCGAGGCGACGCGACCGTCTACTCTAACCACCCCTGTGAATCCCGTTATAATTTACGATCATCCCGAAAAATCCCGGGATTATTTTTATTCGATAACGATAAAGGTGCCGCAGAGGGTTACCTTTATTATCACTCAGTGTGGGACGACTCTTTTACAACTTTACACATGTTAGTAACGCTGAAATGGGCCGACTCTTATGTCATACTTTTGTGCCATGCTCTTAAAGCTGTTTTATAAACATCGTGTAGGTACGTGTGTGATGTGACGGAAATACTAAAGTAGGGAAAGTGAGTACATGTGCTACGTCGACTGTAATATGGAGGAGTGTTTGATTTGATTGTTCATGGGTAAGTTAGGGGTTTTTATACACATAAAAATTCAAAGTGGAATCTCTTGGTTTATACTTTATCATTCGCCAACCCCAAGCATGGTTCAAAATCTTCCCCTTTTATGCTATACTTTCACCATTTGTGTCTCCTTATCGTATAAGATTAAGACTAAAATGCTAAGTAGTTAGCAATGAGCTCGATTTGCGTCGTGCATAATTTTATTGACTTTGGTATTTAACACCTCATATTTATGCCTGAGGTTTGTTTTTTTTCAATAAAAGTTGAGAGTATCGATGAAGGATAATTTATTATTTTGGTGGTCCAAAATCTGAAGTATATGCAATATCGACGTGGTACTTTTTAGATTAATTTTCAAATTCTTTGAAAACGCAAAGTAGGTCACACTGTATATTTGGTACGTATCTTGTCTGCTAGTCCGTCCACGTTGGC